>HG992046.1:32500-10032500 GCA_905220475.3 Ennomos fuscantarius | reverse complement strand
CGGCAGCTTGTTCACTTCGAAATGATGGGATTTTTTGAAATAGTGAATCAGCATTGTAACTTAAGAGTAATGCTGCCAACATGTTGGGTTCGCTACCTACTGGTAGTAGGCTTTTAGACGGTCAATAGATCAGTGCGACCAGTCTAAATGGCAGCTTGTTTACTTCAAAATGCTGGTATTAGTTTGGAATAGCGAATCATCATTGTAACTTAAGGGTAATTCTGACAGCATGATGGGTTTGCTACCTACCGAGAGTAGGCCTTTAGACTGTCTATAGGTCAGTATGACTAGTCTGAATGTCAACTTGTTTACCTAGCGAACAAACAACTAGTATTTGACAGAAGAGAGTGTCTCTTTGAATCCAGAGTGGAACTAGGAATACAAAAGTAATCAAGCTTTTAACAAAAAATTTAAAAAAATATAAATTTAATACTAAGTTATTTATTTGGATAAGCATTAATACCCAGGTACGAATCATGTGGCCCAGTTTGAACCGGTATTACTATTGCATATTTTAACATAAAAAAGTAGTGATTGTGACTTAACTGTAATAGTTAGGCATATGGTATAGCAGATTTTTTGTAGACATTGATGTCTTCTATAAAATTGTAATACATCACTTTGCTCTATTGTCTATAATTTCCGCAACGTATGCAATATAACGATGTTTTTTGTTATTTTTTTATTTCATATTTTGGGTTGCATTATTGAAGTTTTCATACGGATCCCAAGGTTTTTGAAAATATATTATCGCCCATGTTCATCAGGAATAATTTAAAATTCAATGCAAAAAAAATACAAACAATCAAGTCTTTCTTTTTCATGATATTAATTTAGATATCCAAACTAGTCAAGTACAAACAGTACATGCAAACAAAGAAATTCGAATTCAAATTCAAATACTAATTTACATTACCTACTGCAAAAATAATTTGGATTGTTTTTTTTTATGTTAGTGAATGGTGTGACGAGCTAGACGTTTACCTGATGTTAAGCGACACGGCCACCCATAACAGAACAGTGTCACTCGGAACTCTAAAATATAAAGTTTCGCGGGACACTGCACTGCGCACATCATCCTGAGACATCAGCACAATCTGGTAATAAGATTACTCGACTGTGAGATCAGGTCATAAAATCTCATTTGCCCAGTAATATCACTAGCTACAGTGCCCTTCAACCGGAACACAGTAGTGCTTGCACACTACTGCTTGGCGGCAGAATAACTGGCAAAGCGGTGGTACCTACCTAGACGGACTTTGCAGAAAAGTCCTACCACCTAGTAAAACCTGCCTAAGTACTAACCGCTATGTTATATTGTATAGACAGTCCAAATGTGAACTACCAGTAGGTCTTCAATATGCTGGCAGTGGGAATTACCTCATATTATTTATATTTAATCCGCCAGTTCCCATAATATTAGGTATAACTTGAGTATGTTCACAGGATATCAGAGTATGATGTGCAATGCTTCCGGAATTGGAAACCAAACGGAACTCGTTCTTACAGCAGGTAAATACTATGAAATCATTTAAACATTTTAACCGCCTTGTATTTGGTCAGTTATTCAATATTTAATATAAAAAAAAATATGTTACTTACTGAATGATGCGACGAGCTAGTCGTTCACCTGATGTTAAGCACCACGGTCACCCATAACAGAACAGTGTCACTCGGAACCTCAAAACAGAGTTTCGAACGAAACTGCACTGCGCACATCATCCTGAGACATCAGCACAGCCTGGTAATGAGATTACTAGACTGTGAGATCAGATCATAAAGTCTCAATTGCCCAATAATTTCAAAATCAAATCAAAATTAAATCAAATCATTTATTTTGATGGTCATAAAACAGATGTTACAATAAAAATATGAATTCACTAACTACAATGCCCTTCAAACCGGAACACAGTAGTGCTTGCACACTACTGCTTGGCGGCAGAATATCTGGCAAAGCAGTGGTACCTACCTAGACGAACTTTGCAACAAAGTCCTACCACCTAGTAAAAATAATGAAATATTATTGCAAATACAAATCAAACGACACTCCCGCCTCCACCAAATAACAGCTCTAACTTACCCATTACCCATGGAGTGTTAGAAATAGGTAGAGAAAAGGTGACCAGCCCCGGTAACTATTGCAAAACTACCTTCAATTAAAAACCAACCAAGTGCAAGTCAAACTTGCAATATCAACCAATCAGTCCGTCCGTTTTGCATATTTTTTTTTATGTTATCGAATTTTGTGACGAGCTAGTCGTTCACCTGATGTTAAGTGACACGGCCGCCCATAACAGAACAGTGTCACTCGGAACTCCAACATGTAGTTTCCCGTGACACTGCACTGCGCACATCATCCTGAGACATCAGCACAGTCTGGTAAGATTACTTGACTGTGAGATCAGATAATAAAGTCTCATTTGCCCAGTAATTTCAGTAATATGGTCAGTTTTTCAATTCAATTCAATTCATTCATTCATCCAAGTATAAATAAATGCGTAAGATTGTGAGTGTGGATGTATGGATGAACGTTTGTTACTCTTTCACGCAAAAACTGCTGAACGGATTTTGATGAAATTTGGAACACAAATAGTTTATGACCTGGATTAACATACAGAATACTTTTTATTCCAATAGTGTGTTCCCGTGGGATAGTTATCGAACACCACGAGGGCGACACCGCGGGCTTTTTACGCAAAATTATTGTATTGATTTGGATCAAATTCGGAACACAGATAGTTTATAACCTGGATTAACACATAGAATACTTTTTATCTCGATAGCATGTTCCCGTGGGACAATTATCAAACACCACGAGGGCGAGGATTTTTTTATTTTGTAAGCCATTATCGCCAAAATAGTGAACCATAAATACATTTTTTTTTCAGTCCAGTTCTACACATAAATAATAAATAAATAAAACTACTTTTTACCCACGGGTAAAACCGCGGGGTGCAGCTAGTTTTAAATAATATAATGAATTTCACTTATTGCAGATACAAATCCAACGACACTCCCGCCTCGACCGCTAAATAACAGCTTTAATAATATGTCCTATAGCCTTGGAGTCTTGGAAATAAATGGGGAAAAAATGACCAACGCCGGTAACTTTACATACTGGTACATACCTGGTGAAATGTTAAAGATTACATGTCTACCTAATGACACATCAACTACCGCAACATTGATATACCACGGAGAAAATGTTTGCAAAGTTTTTATTAATAGTATGTACTTTTTTTATGTTTTGGCTCCACACTTTTGTGTATTTAGCCAGTGTCAAGTAATTCATAATTTATCAAGTTAATGATATTTCACGCAAATATGTGTCAAGTGATAGTCGAAGTCATGAAGTCAAGTCAAAGTCATACTCTTAGTAAAGTGGTGGCAACTTTACTTGAAGCTTCTATGGAGTTTTGGAAACAACACGAAAAAAAACGTTTCACCATCACTACACCACTTTCCCACACTCGTGCTTGTAGTCCAGCACTTAACGAATAAAATGCCACCAATTTTATGCACTAACACTGAAATTAACACAAGTTTTGGAAAATAATACAATGCGGTGACGCAATCTTTTTCGTTTTCCCGCCAAAACTCCGAAACAATCTGCCTCGCATTTAATACTGTGGTTGCCATCTTGGTTTTGCCATCGCAATACTAAGATGGCGCCACTAGTAACTTACGTAAAATAATCGTTCCTTAACTAATCATAAAATGAAACAAAGTCATACGTAAATTCTGATGACAATAAAATATAATTTAGGTATACATTATTAATGTTATCTAATACTTGGATGATGTTATCATAATTTTCCAATAATTTTTTAATAATAAACTAAACAAATGCGATTCTTATGGGACCAGTGTCATAGTAATAATTTCATATATTTTTTTTTTAATATTTGTTAATAAATGAGGTATTAGGTAACAAACATTTAAAAAAATTACAACTGAATATAAAACCTCCTCTGTTTCGAAGTCGCTTGGAACTGAGGTAAAGCTGCATTGTGTACGAAATAGGTACTCAGTATGGTAACTGTCTTTTTTTCATAAAGAAATTCTATTATCTTCCCCTCCTTTTTCAACGAGAGAGGCCTACGTTCAGCTGCGAATGCAAAAATATTGTAATTATGATGTGATGTATGTAAACAGCGGTTCTATTTTCATAGTTGCCAATAGAGTTGGTTGTGTTCTGGAATCTTCTCCAGAATTTTTTCCCTACATTATATCCCGATAATTGTGGCGTTTTAAGACTGTCTTATAAGCAACTCATGTCTTTCTAACTTAATTTAACATCAACGTATATTGTATTTATATTTTTTTAAGCCAAATGTAGGCCGTTAGTAAACGTGAACGCAAAAGAAAAAACAAAGGAAAAAACAATGTACATTAAAGTCGAAAACGATGGCTACGACAAAAAAATCACCTGCGACTTAAGTAATACGTCTAATTATGAACAGTTAATGAATGTCGACCTATTGCCGCTTCAGAAGAATTATACTTTTGAAGGTACCCATAAAATAAATTATAAATTGTGTATACTAAGTACTATATTGGTGTCGATTCTGTGTCGCATTCTCTAAAACTAAAGTAAACTTAAAGTATGGCGGTACTCTTCTGATAAAAGGGAAATGAAAAAGACGGAAATATGTTAATTTCGTTTAGCTTTAGAGAATGTGAAACAGAATCGACACCACTATATATATAAATACTATATTATAGTTTTTTAAGGTCAAGCGTTGGCCTTAATCTCATGCTGAGTCGGGACCTGGTCATGACATCACACAACGTTACATCTCTTATATTGTCTATTCTTTCTTTATAAATTATACTGTATTCTTTTATAATGTAATGTAATGTTGTGTGGTGTCCTGAATAAATGTATTTTCTTTCTTTATTTCTTTCTTTATATAGATTGCAACCATGATTAGTGGCACATATTTTTTGGCATGCCCTCAGTCTACGTTGAATAAAGATTTGACTGTGCCAAGTGAAAGTTAGTTGAAGGGTTGAGAATAAAAAGGATTTAACTGACAAATTGACAGTTTCAAGAAAATTGACTTTAAACGTCAATGGTGTCATTTTAATGTAGAGTGCTTATATGGTAATAGAGAAGGTTTATGTAAGTTTCAGTTGCTTGAAAATGTTTTAATTCTATTTTAAATACTAAATATAGTACTAATTCATACAATTACTGTAAAAATATCATATAGAAAAATAAATATAATAATGTTTATATGCTAAGCGAGCTGTATTTCTGTGACAGATAAACAGTTTTTAGACTCAAAATCTCGAGATTTAAGCCTCATTTCGGTATTTGGAGAATGTATTATTGAAGATAATTTCACGCTGAATCCAACGACACCCATAAGTCATTTTGTGAAAAAAATCAGTTAAACCCTTTTTATTCTCAACCCTTCAGTTGAGAACAGCCGAATTATGGGTTTAGTGGCGTACTTTAAGAGAGGTCCATGTCCAGTAGTGGCTGATTATGAGTTTGAAATCGTTATGATGAGTCCTGTTGCTGTCCAGGACATTCTGTTAAGCTGTTTTACGATAAAACACCCTCAATACTTCATAACGACGTATTAAGACGACGACGTATCGAGAAGACGACGAAAAAAGAACTGAGATTTTTAGAAAACTTTTAATCAAAATTGATAAAACTAATGATTGTATTGATTTTTTATTTAATGTTGCAGATTCTATAAGCGTGAGAGTAAATGGTCTGGTTTTGAAACCAGAAATAGATCGTAATACTTCACACTACCATTTTGTTTATGAATATTATGAAGGTGAAGAAGGAGATATCGTAGTATATGCCACTGATAACGCTGACATAGAATGTTCTGCGCATCACGTTTCCAAAATAACTGGTAATGGTATTGTTAAATTGTTATAAAGTCTACACGAACACGTTTTTGGTAAACATTTACAGCCTTATTAAAAAACGGGTATTAGTCTCGGACTAGTTACTTCAGCTTTTGTCCTTTTTTTGCTACTGGAATATTTAGCTGGATCGAAAGAGACAAAAGATGGTGTAACTAGTCTAAAGTTAGGTCGTGTTTATTAATAAGGCTGTTATTGTCAGACACTTTGATGAAGTAATACAAGTATCGAATGCTAAAAGTTTAAACTGATCTCATATTGATTAAAATCTTAAAGTTAAGGAAAAAATTAAATCACAGTTGAGGTTTGAACCCGCATCCAATCTCAATCGGCCTCTAAAACCGGGACATGTTTTACTTAAGCTACCGTGACAAGTAATCTCGATGTCCAAATTTATCCATCACTTTTTACAACCATCCTACGGGGTCGTCATCTATTAAAAGATTCTCAAGAATCACCATAATCAGTGTGGTTGAGTTACTAGTCTACTAGTAGAAAGTCTAAATATTTATGAAGCTGTCTAGCTTGCTTAGTGTAATTACTACTATTTGTACTATTTGATCTCACATTGTCTTCGCTTTTACTGTGTATCACTTATTTCATGTTACATAGTGCGAGTGATTTTTATCAAAAGTGAACCCTTATCGTCTAGTTTTAAGACACAATTTGTACGTCATGTAGCTTATGCCTTTTTTGTATTTGTGTATAGGTCAGATTTGGTCTTGTATTGATGTCGTGAGTAATCGGAACTGATATTGGTCCTAGCTTTGTGTGTAATTGTAACTGACTTTGATCTGATACTAATGTCGTGGAACAATGTGCATTATTATTACCATCATGTATTATTAAATTTTATATCTTCTAAATATATATAACTCAAAGGTCACTGACTGACTGACTGAAATTTGGCATGTAGGTAAGTGTTATGACGTAGGCATCAGCTAAGAAAGGATTTTTCGAAATTTCACCCTTGAAATAGGTGGTTGAATTATTTTCCCATAGGCCACGCCACGGGCAAAAGCTCGTACTATTATATGACGATGATATGCATTTCAGACCAATGTCAGTTTTAATTATATGCAGCATTAGTGAAAGAGCAAAGTCAGTTCCAACTACACATGGCATAAAATTTCATATCAGGCCAAATTCAGCTCCAATTACATACAACATTAAGTAACACCAAAGCCAGTTTTGAATGCACACAGCGTTAACTTAAAGCAATTTCCATCATGCATCTTTCCATAATTATTATTATTGTTTATAGCCAAAGCATTTGACCACGGACTTACCTGATGTTAAGTGACGACGCAGTCTATGATGGTGCCAGCTTACCTTGACGATACTTTCTCACATGACGATGCGTCAATCAAAGTTTCAAATGCGTTATTTATTGATGTTCAATAAAGTATTGTTGTATTGTATTAACCTTAATAATTTGTTTGATATGTATTTTTTAGATTATTTCACTTTGTCCGCCATTTACCAGCTCAACATGTCGTTCAAACTTTCAAAAGAAAAAGATATGAGATTAGTCTGCGATGTTTCGGATGATCGCTCCAATTACGCAAATGTCTTAGTTACTTTTGTATATGATACTTTTGAATATGGTGAGTACAAAAGTTTTCAGAATAAAGATCAGAATTATATAGAGCCAAAAAAAATATAGATGTATAATGTTGTTGTTATTCGGTATTACAAAAAAATCTCACTTACAAATACTGTAGAGTTTTCATTGTTTTTAAAAATGAATATTGTATATTAATTAAAAAACTTTAAAAATCAGTCACAGACCTTTAAAGACCTTTCGAAACGTCTGGTTGAAGCCACGCGTGAGGCCTCGCCTCTACTTCGGCCAAAGATTGAGCATTACCATTCAACGTGGCAATGCTGCCAGCATAATGGGCTCGTTGCCTACTAGTAGTGGTTTGTTTGATTAAGTTCCCTTTTTTTTGTGTATGTTTATCAAATAATATTATGTTGTATGTTTCAAAATAAAATAATTTGTATCAAAATCAGTCACTGCGTTTACTGTCTTTGCCGTAAGTGCCACGCTAAAGTTCAGACTGAATTGATATTCAAGTCTCCGACGTTAAGGCCGATATTTCTGTAAGTAGATTTTGACCAATTTATTTTTCTACACCCTACACCTCAAATAATTATTCATTTTATCCAAATGTTCTTATTTAAGATTTTTTTAATGTTTCAGCGGCACGCTTACCACACTTGTCGTTATCAAAGACTCTAATGAAATACAAACACAATGAAACATTAACTACAATAGGCTACACATATCCAGAAGATGGTTTTGTCATTTTTAAAAATGATGTCCCTCATTATAGATACAGTTACAGAGGTAAGTAATTACTTCAAAGTTTACCAAAGCGCTTGGGTGGGTGACCACATAACTTTGATATCAATGCGATGGGACCCATTTAATACTTAATTTAAAAGAAAAACATTTATCTAAATATATATAACTCAAAAGTGACTGACTGACATAGTGATCTATCGACGCACAGCCCAAACCACTGGACGGATCGGGCTGAAATTAAGCATGCAGGTAGATGTTATGACGTAGGCATCCGCTAAGAAAGGATTTTTCGAAATTCCACCCTTAAGAGGGTGAAATGGGTGGTTGAATTATTTTCCCATAGGCCACGCCGCGGGCGAAGCTGCAGGCAGAAGCTCGTTATTCAGATAAACTGCGTAAAATGTACAAAATTAAATTTCAATTGATTGAAATCAAGTTATGTGCCCGTGCTGTTGGTCGTTGAAACTTATGATAAAAATTCTGTCATTTATATAGCACAATGAACCAGAATTTTTAATTCAACGGGGCAATGCTGCTACCGTGTTGGACACCCAGTAAACTGGTAGAGGCCTGGCATTTGGATTCTCTCAGTCTTATTACAAAATATGGAGGTTTAAGCTTGGTTCTAGTTTGTTACGGTACTAAATAGTTAGAACTTGACCTTATTACAAAATGCCGACTAATCGAAGACCAGCTGATACTAGATACAGTCCATGGCTTAAATATTGATCATGGACTAAATATGAAAAAAGTTTGTTCATTTGGACCACATTTATTCACACATTTAGTTTTTTCACATTTCGTATATTTAGAATTTTTGTTTTCGTCTATAATATACGTGCATTGGCCTTGGAAAGCTCACTGTTTGCATATTTTTTTATTGAATAAATAATCAGATTCATAAAATTCAGCTTTGCTACAATGATTTGTAACTAATTAAACTGTTAAGTTTTAATAGTTACCAACTAGGCTTGCGAGAATCAAAACGTAAATACGGCATTGCTTAACGCGGGAAAATTGATATTTCTGTTTATTGTTGTTGTAACTAACTGTAACTGCTTATAATAAATATCGTAAAAATCGAGCAAAAAAATATAAAAACTGAACCGATTAGATATATTTTATCAAAGACCAAGACAACCTCAAAATCGTGTAACAAAGAAGGTTAATAGCCCAATATTGATGAATAGCGCGTAAACAGTTATTAATCTTAAAAGTTTCATTATTCCACCACCGTGGCCCTAGTTTCTTTTGTTTAGCAAGTTAGTACCATAGTTAAACTAGGGTCATCGGAGGAGTAACTTCAGACCATGGACGATCCCCGGATCAGCGATAAACTTGTTTTTGTAATAGGTAAGGTTTTTAACTTGTCTAGGTGTAAATCTAGTACTAACTTTAGTCCACGCTTAGTCTACGTTTTGTAATAAAATGGTCTAAGTATGTAAGTCAGCGTGGTGCGAATAATTAATGTTTCGTGTAAAGTGGCACAGCCTATAACAGACGCAGTGCCACTTGCAGTTTCTCAGTTTTCCATGATACTGCACTGCGCACGTCATCCTGAGGCATTGAGGCATCAATTCTCTCCATAAATAACATAACCAGACTATGAGATCAGGGGGGATCACGAAACATTGATTGCAATGCAACAGGAGAAATTTCCATACTAACTATGCACATAAACTTCGCATTTAAACTGTCAAATCCACACAAATATTTGTTTCTATTGGTTGCAATCGAGTTACGAGATCGCCCAACAGATGATAATGTCTCAATTGCTCAGTAATTTTGCTAGCTACAGTACCTGTCAAACAGTCACAGTATTTATTGCTTGCACACTACTGCTTGGCAGCAGAATAAGTGACAAACTGGTGGTTTAACATATTAGGGTGAACTTAAAAAAAGAAACAATTTATTGCCACTGTAGGAACAAACATTAACACAAAACGAGGCTTAAAATAGTATTATATAATATTCATGTTATAGGACAATTGAGGTGACTTTAGCGTTGTAGTGGAGCCACCGGTGGAGAGTCGGGGCACTCTCCACTGGCTTGTACGGCCCCACTCGTGTGATGGGTGACCTTAGTGAGCAGGGTCACCCATCTATTGTGGCGCGAGGAGGCCCGAAAGGGCCTGCCGCCGGGGGGGCGAGTTGGCTGGACTGCAGTCGCGACCCCTTATCGCCCCCGGTAGACGAGGGCTCACGGGGGGTTTTAGTGGGTTCGAGTCCCACATACCCCCTGCCACCACGGGGTTGGTGGCAGGGAAGTACGAGAGCATTTCCCTCTGAAAAAAAAGGTGAATTCAGTGTATACTGTGTTCACACGATATGTGAACACGGCGCTGTTTTTAATGTTACCCTTATGCTTGGACAGATTTTCACCAAGAAATTATATAGCTAAGTTATATAGTTAGTTATATAGCTGTTTCAATTATTAATTCTATAAATAAATACAAATAATAACAAAACATAAAATCATAAATATTATACCTACAAAAGCAGCATTTCAATCTTCAATCAAAAGTACCATCTTGTAAAATAAATTAAAATCAATGAAATTGTTTCAGGAGGTGTATATACCGAGAGGCTTGGCAACACTAGTGTTCGTTTTCGTTTGCGTTCAAATTATATGCGGGTCAAAATTTTATTCCAATACAAGCCAACGAACAGTTCAATTACATATATGACCGGTTTGTACTTGAGTCGGGAACCGATCATTGAAAATAATGCAAGAATTAAAAATGTGCCTAATAATAATGAAAGAGTAAATGGTATGATTTTTTTTTAAAATGAATATTATCACCGTGCAATTTCATACATAGATCCTGGGCTCTAACTAGGTGTACCTGTATCTAGGGACTATGAGTCCTACAACACTTTTGTTTTCATTTGTTTTTTCCTGTGCACAAATACTTTTACCGTCGCGGGAACCGAACCCACTGCCTATGGGCTTGGTTCGGTTTTTACAAGTATTTGCTCTGCCCAACCACCACACCACAGAATTATCAAAACAATTAATTGAATGGAACATAATTTTAGTTTGTAGTGGTAGTAGTAGTGTAGTGTAGTAGTGTGGACATCTCACACAACGCCATCTAGCCCCAAACTAAGCAAAGCTTGTGCTATGGGAACCAGATAACTGATACAATACTTAGATATTTTTTGTTTGTAAATACATACATAGAATACAATATAACACCCAGACACAGAACAAACACCTATGTTCATCACACAAACGTTTGTCCTGAGTGGGAATCGAACCCACAACCCACAGTTCAGAAGGCAGGGCTACTACCAACTGAGCTATCGGGCCAGTCAGTCAGTTTGGGTTGCCTCTGAAACGATTGAGCTAATTTTAATGATTTTTGCGTTTGAGTGGATCTTTGGATGGTCCGGGTAACTTGGAGAATGCTGTAGGGGGTTAACTAGGTATATTCATTAAAGGATTTGTCCTAAGTGACTTACTTGAGAATTGATGCATATACAGCCTAAGCTTCTGGACCTACGGGACTTGAAATTTGGATAGTATCTTCCTTTTATGACGTAATAGTATACTAAAAAAATGCTTTGAAAAGGAATAAGGAACATTATAATTTGCTTTTAATAATAAAAAATAATGTCATACTAATTCTCTTTGACTTGAATATTAATAATACGGTCATTTTTTTATATTTTCCTTAGTAACTTTTCACGTAAACTGGATATCAAAACTGTCGAACCCACAAATAATATAGTTTCAATTATTGCAATCAAGTTACGTGATCGCTCAGCTGGTTTCTTTAGCAAAAATTTGCTTAGTTTAGGGCTAGATGGCGCTGTGCGAAATGCCCCTAAATACATATTTATTTATATAGGATGCATTTGTTATTATTTATTTATTGAAGGGGTGAGAATAAAAAGGGCTGATTTTATTCACAAAATGATTTTTTTTTTTTATGTTAAGGAATGACGTGACGAGCTAGCCGTTCGCCTGATGTTAAACGTAAAAATGTAAAACTTATGGGTATCGTTGGATTCAGCGTGAAATTATCTACAATAGTACATTCTCAAAATACCAAAATGAGGCTTAAATCTAGAGATTTTGAGTCCAAAAACGGTTTATCTGTCACAGGAATACAGTTCACTTAGCATAAAAACATTATTATATTTATTGTATTATATTATATTTTTAAAGTAATTGTATGAATTAGTACTATATTTAGTATTTTAAAATAGAATTAAAACATTTTCAAGCAACTGAAACTTATATAAACCTTTTCTATTACCTTATAAGCACTCTACATTAAAATAACGCCATTGAAGTTTAAAGATAAATTTTCTAGAAACTATCAATTTGATAGTTAACCCCTTTTTATTCTCAACCCTTCAATTAATATATGAAATTTAAATAACTTATTGGGTAATCATACTGTTCAAAGGTACCACAGAAATTAAAGAGAACAATGACAATCAAGAGCCATCAGCATCATTGGAGTCTTCAATGAGTGAGTACCAAAAAATGATTCAGTATGAATAAACGTAATCCTTCAGTTTGTAAAGATATCCTAGGCGACAAGGTGATTGTGGAAATTGATTAAAAATAATTAAAGTAAAAAAAATATGGAGTACTTCTACAACTAGTGCGGTAGTGTGCATATAAACAATTTAATTTTAATCATTTTAAATTCATTTAAATGATCAAACATCGTTTTACTTTATATATTTATATTATACTGGTTGCACCCCGCGGTTATACCCACGGATAAAAGAATTAATATTTACTCATCCCACGGGAAAATTTCACTTATTTTATTTACGATCTTATCGCTAAAAGTCGATACTTCTGGACAACCTTTGGATAGAAAAAGATAGACATAGCATGGACGGTAGTGCTATAAATTAAAAGTTATAAATTTTAAGTACGGTATATATATATGTGTATTTTGATTGTAATAAATAAATAAGTAATAATAACGCCCAATGATCACATACATAGATTTTGGACCCTAACTAAGATTCCCTGTATCTGTACCCATGAACTACGAGGACCATGGTTCCACAACACCCAGACCCTGAACAAGTATAAGCGTTATTTTTCTGTGCACAAATACTTGTCCTGCCGCGGGAACCAACCCGCCGCCTTCGGGTTATGAGCCGACCTGCTCAACCACCAGACCACGGAGGCTGTCAATTGCTTTTGTTTTCAGATATGAAGCTCGTCGGGATAGCCATATTCACGATGTTACTGCTATTCTGTATCATTGGTTTGGCTATAGGCATGGTGTTGCTGATGAAAAATAGAAAAGGTAGGTAAGATTTTCGAAGTAAAACGGCTTTACGCACGATTGTCTTGGGAGTGAGAATACGAGGCGAACGGAAGTTGAAGTTCATTCACATTGTCAACAAAAATTTGTGTTATTATGTTTTGTAAACTCAAGTCAATTAAAAGTCGAAATTACTCCGACCAGGTTTCGGACATATTCGATTTCCTTCTTCTGGGATCCAGTTACTAACGCAATCCGCGGTGGCTTTCGCGAGCGTCAGCATGTAACGTTACGTTATTCATCTTACAAAATTTTATTATGTTGTTGTGTCCGGTAAAATGAAAATTTACAATTGTCAAGATAGTGACGTTAACATTAAACAAAGCAAAAACAAAGTTATACCGGCCGATAGATGGAGCTAAATTAAAGTCGTCTTATTACAAACTGCAGACCCAGCGTGGACTAAAGTTAGTACTAGGTCTAAACCTAAACTATTTAAAAACCTAGGGCTTAACCTAAGTATTGATAAAGGGATCGTCCATGGTCTAAAGTTAGTCCTCCGATGACCCTAGTTCAACTATGGTACTAACTCGCTAAACGAAAGAAACTAGCGCCACGGTGGTAGAAAAATGAAACTTTTAAGATTAAAAACTATTTACGCGCTAAACGCCAATGTTGGGTTATCAACCTTCTTTGTTACATGATTTTGAGGTTGTCTTGGTCTTTGATAAAATATATCTACTCGGTTCAGTTTTTATATTTTGTTGCTCCAGTTTTACGATATTTATTTTAGTTACAGTTATAACAAAAATAAACAGAAATATCAATTTTCGCGCGTTAAGCAATGCCATATTTACGTTCTGATTCTCGCAAGCCTCGTTGGTAACTGTTAAAACTTAACAGTTTTATTAGTTGAAAATCATTGTAGCAAAGCTGACTTTTATGAATCTGATTATTTATTCAATAAAAAATATGCAAACATTGAGCTTTCCAAGGCCAATACACGTATATTATAGGCGAAAACAAAAATTCTAAATATATGAAACGTGAAAAAAGGATCGTGGGAATAAATGTGGTCCAAATAAACAAACTTTTTTAGTATTTAGTATGTGGTCAATATTTAAGCCATGAACTATCTCTGGTATCAGCTGGTCTTCAATTAGTCGGCGGTTTGTAATAAAGTCAAGGTCTAACTTCTTAGTACCGTAACAAACTAGGACTAGTTGGTCCAAGCTTAAAACTCTACTTAGTCCACGTTTTGTAATAAGACTGAGGAAGTTTTACTTCAGTCGTGTGTTCCAAAGCACACTCGGTGATTTTATCAATAACTTTCGATGTGTGTCTACAATCTCATTTGATGGAAAGTGCAGATGTGATCAAAGGTGTAGCACGCTTACCTTGTAAATAATAATATTAATATTATAGTAACTGGCCCAATATTTGAGTTGGTAGTAGCCCTGCCTTCTGAACTCTGGGTTATGGGTTCGATTTCCAACCCAGGACAAACATTTGTGTGATGAACATCGATGTTTGTTCTGTGTCTTGGTGTTATTTTGTATTATATGTATGTATTTACTAAACAAGAAGTATCTTAGATATCTGATACAAGCTTTGCTTAGTTTGAGCTGTGAAATGACCAAAAATAGTAATATTCATTTATATATCACTAACTGCGCACCGCGGTTTCACCCGCTTGGTGAAAATATTCTAAATTTATAGTTTTTTCCTTCATAAGAACCTTCTCTTGACAATAATAAACACAACAAAATAATAATTTGTGAAAATGTTCCGTCTGTTCACGCGTGATGCGATGACCAAGGGAAATAGAGATTCATTTTTATATATAATATAAAGAAGATAATATACCATACATAAATCTGTACATATAAATTCAAAGTCCTGAATGACTGACTGACTTATATATCAACTCACAGCCTAAACCGCTGGTCCTAGAGACTTGAAATTTAGAGGGTGTGTTCTTTTTAAAATGCAGGTATCCACTAAAAAAGGGCTTTTTGCAATTCTACCCTTAAGAGGGTGAAATGGGTGGTTGAAATTATCTATGAAAAATGTTAAAGTAACAGCGTTTATGATGTTTGTTTCGGCAAAAAATATGCCATTCGTTTCCTATAGGTTAAGCGGGCGAATCCGTGGGCAGAAGCTCGTAAAAATAATAATTGTATTAATATAATAGATTGTGTTTTTAGCTCGCGACAAGAAAGATTCGATCAACATGATGGTACTCGGTCGAGCCCGGAGCAGCGAAACAATTGCTTCTGATAAAAGTGAACCGCTCTATGAGACCATACCTGAACATGTGTATGAAGACCCTGAAAGTTTTCCTCTTCGTAAGTCAAAGTCAAAATCAAAAGATTAGCAAATAGGCAATTTTTAGCACTTTAAGTTAAAATTATATTAGCTTAAAATTAAGTTATTTTACCAAGCATATAAAATTACAAATAGCTTTTTTCAAATAATATATAGCAAGCCCGTCACAATATATGAGTTTGAAAAAAAAAGAAGTTCTCTTTTTCGAAACAAGTAATTTTTTCTCTCTTTTTCTTTTCTTTTCTTTAAGAAACAGCCCAGCACGAAAAACACTTAAAAACACCTATAAAAAGATCCATCAAAAAGACCTATCAAAATGCGATCTTCAAATTTCGACTGGCCTGATAACTCAGCTAGTAGTAACCCTGCCTTCTGATTTGCAGGTTGTGGGTTCAATTTCCACCAAGGACAAACGTGTGATGAGCATCGATGTTTGTTCTGTGTCTAGGTGTTATATTGTATTCTATGTTTGTATTTAGAAACAAAAAAGTATATAAGTATTATATAAGTTATCTGGTTCCCATAGTATCTACAACCTTTGCTTAGTTTAGGTCTATATGGCGGTGTATGAATTGTCCACACATAATATTTCTATTAAAAAGTATGACCTATCAAAAATACGGCCTTTTTAAAATGACTTTTGCTTACCCACCTTATACAATAATTTGTTCTTGCATTTATGCCTGCATGCTCAAAGGCAAACTATGTACCATAATTCATGTATTTAACTAGTTATAATATTCTCAGCGAGTGAACTATGTTCTTTGAAAAATAAAGAATCTTAAACCAGACTTTTTTATTAATGTATTTTTAGTAGATAGTGAATATACCTAGAAAAAAATACTGTTTTAAAAAGACAGACACGAAAAATTGTGTATGACGTGCATTGTTTTGTTAAAAGAGAAACTTATGAACTGATGGAATATTTAAAGTAAGATTTAAATAAAACGTGGCTAATCTTGAATAGTAAAACAACCTGTAATAGGCTATGAAAAACTTTAACATTAACTATTTATTAATGTTTGCGCGCGCGACAGTGCCCATGCGCAGCTATACCCTCCACATTTTGCTCAGCGCTAAACTTTACTACCGCAACTTAAACCTTTCCTTATCTTTATTTTTTTAGCTAATACTGAACCAAGTTTTAAGGACATGTCTCAACGGCCCCCAGCACCGCTACCACCAGGAGCACTTGAAGGTAATTTTCTAACTCATAAACTTTTTTTTCTCCCGGAAATTTTATATTTTCCAGAAAGAAAGAGATTGTGTTGAGTTTGGCCGATAGTAGTAATGATAGTTAATTTTTTTTAACAGCCTATTTATATCATTGGACCAATAAGCGGGACCATAATCTTTACAAAATTCTCCGTAGTCCCTGAAAAATATTAACAGTTAGCACATAACACCACGGAAATATACTTCACATTGGCAACTTTCTTTATTGCTTCTTCTTCTTTCTTTCCTTTTTTCTACTTTCATTCAATCTGGAAAACTTTGGAAATCTATTTTAATGTACTATTATATTGTTTCCATTTGACGTCTTAATAAAATTTACGCGTTTATCATGGATAGGGGTTTGCACTATTTTAGATCTTAATAAAACGCCAATTCACGCACTTATCATGGGGATGGGTTTGCACTATTTGATGTCATAATAAAACGCGAATTTACGCGCTTATCAGGGGAAGGGTTTGCACTATTTGATATCATAATAAAACGCGAATTTACGCGCTTATCATGGGGAGGGGTTCGCACTATTTAATATTTTAATAAAACGCCAATTTACGCGCTTAACATTGGGAGGGGTTTGCACTATTTGAAACTTTAATAAAACGCCAATTTACGAGCTTATCATCGGGGGGGGGTTTGCACTATTTGATGTCATAATAAAACGCGAATTTATGCGCTTATCATGGGGATGGGTTTGCACTATTTGATGTCATAATAAAACACGAATTCACGCGCTTATCATGGGGAGAGGTTTGCACTGTTTGATGTCATAATAAAACGCGAATTTATGCGCTTATCATGGGGAGGGGTTTGCACTATTTGATGTCATAATAAAACGTGAATTTACGCGCTTATCATGGGGAGGGGCTTGCACTATTTGATATCTTAATAAAACGTGAATTTACGCGCTTATCATGGGGAGGGCTTTGCACTATTTGATATCTTAATAAAACGCCAATTTACATGCTATCATGGGAGAGAAGAAGGATATATCAAGGATAATGCTGTTGCCCATTTCCTGGACATTTCTGACCAAGTAGCCGGAATGAGGTGGGGTGATCCTGTTCGCACACCAGGTACAGATGGAGTAATTGATTGAAATAAGACACATTATTTTACAGAGAATAAGGATAAAACCTTAGACAAGAAGAGGGTGGAAGATAAGAGGATAAGCAGATACATACATTACGACACGCCCTATGAATACAGGATTTTTCGGCTTGGCATACCAGTGATTAAATTTCCTGGTAAGATCTTCAATTCATTTCGTTTCATTTCATTTTGTCTAGTCCCGTCCCGTCACATCCTACATTACAACATCCCACCTCGTCCCAGTCTGTATCATCCTGTCCCGTCCCACCCCACTCCACCCCATCCCACACCATCCCATCCCATCCCATCTCATCCCATCTCATCCCATCCCATTAACCCCACCTTACCCACCCTTTTTTCTTGGTTCAACGTTTTATTTTCAGCGCATTTATATCTATTTAGTCTACTTTAAGAGTTCGAGTAAATATGGAATAAGTACCATCGTGGCAGCCACTTGGCACAAGCCCGCTTTCTTTATGAAAATTTCTAATCAAATGTATTATTTTTCTTTCAGAACGGTTTCGAAGCAGGCGCCCCATACTCTGAGAAGATCAGCCACAGTTTCTCAATAAAACAGATAAAAGCTTTTCATTGAATAAAATAAAATTAATGAGCAATTAAGCAAACCAAATACCTAAAAATATTTTTTTGTTTTAGGTGTTTTATAATTATGTAGTCGGAATGAATTTGACAGCTTCTAGGTGTGGTGGTTGAACAGGTCGGCTCATAACCCGAAGGCGGCAGTTTCGATTCCCGCGGCAGGACAAGTATATGTGCACAGAAAAAAGCACAAATACTCGTTCTAAGTCTGAGTGTTGTGGAACCATGGTTTTTGTTGTTACGCCGCATAATCACCACTTTTGGCAGGCGGTTTGGTGATTGCAAAAGATTTTAATGAACCAAAGTAAACGCTGCCCATTTCCTAGATAATATTCCTTTACACAAAATACCCTAAAGACCTAAAATACACAAAAGTTGTGCCCTGACCCAGCCAAAAATATGTCAGTTGCGAAAAATTTATAGTTTTTTAGATACAACTAATTAGAAGCTTTGGTTGCGATAAAGTTTATTTGTCACAACCATAAGTTATTTAAGATTACAACCAAAGATTATTTAAATATACTTTTAATAATTTTAAGTTTTGTGCGATAAATCAATTGTAACTTGTTTGTAGGTTATTTATGTACAATAATTAATTCATTATTAATGTTGGTTTCTTTTTCTGATTTTATATTATTTTTTTGTTATCTTTTACAATTTGAGTTGTTTTACCATAGCTGTTGCACTATTATTCTAGTCTTCAAGATTATTTAAACACAAATTACAAACACATTTTTTGTAATTTACATACATTGTAAATATAAAAAAATTGTTTCCATTTTTAGAGTAAGTAAATGATATTTTTTTGTACAGCACATAATTTTTTATTGGTAATGTTGTGTAAAAATCACTCTGGACATAAAGAAAACAATTTTTGTCAATAAGAAAAATGTGGGTTTGTACTATCATCCATAATACCTAATTAGTATCTATATATCTATACATAGAAAGCCTTTCTCAGTTGCAAAAACTACGCTCACTCGGTCACTAGATAGTTAAAAAAAAACGCTCGGTCAATTTGTTTTAAAAACCTTGTTACGGGAAGGTTATAGTATAGTATATAGTTATAGCTAAAGTCATTGTCAGTACATTTATTCAGACTTCATATACTTTTCGGACACAGGATAAGAAAGTGATAAATGATTGACGCGAACTGGATTTCCTCAAAGTCCATCAAATTCACAAAAAGATCCCAACAAAAACCATTGAATTTGCAACTTTACTTTGAACAGAATAAGCCTGAATATGGCAGAAAAAGTAACTCGGTAATAACTTACAGATTTTCTGGAGGAACAATTTATTTGCAACTTTTTCCGCTGAGATAAAGAATGATACCTATCTAATCTTTGATAGATATTTTATTATGAGCAAAATAAATTCTGCTAACATGCTTCTTACTTAATTATTTAAAAAAATGGGTTTAATAGGCTTCGATGCCTTCATTTCACGTGAATAACATATTTTTCCAGTTTTTTTCATTTAAAATCAAAATACTGTACTCATTTTGAAAAATCTCTTATAGTATGTACCAGAGATAACAAGCTATACAACTAAAATAAGACACTTCTATATTAAAAAGTTGGTTAAAAAGAGAATCTAGATAGGAATTCTTTTTGCTAGATATTCTGCTTGGAGATAGGACTTTCTTGCCAGAGTACATCTTGACGTGTTTAAATAATACTGTTTGGCTTGCCAGTAGAATATCTGGCAAAAATGTTGCCCATTATTATAGGTAACTATAAGGATTTTTTTACAGTTAATGTTCTTTGCCTATGTAGGTAGGAATCCCTATGTAGGAACCGTTTTTGATAGATAATATTTTATTCCTAAGTAGGACTTTGAAAAACCTCGTAGAAAAACCGAGGAAGTCAATTTGCTAAAGGAAAACAAGAAACAAGAGCAACCAGTTAGATTTAACGGCGAAGGTTTGTCACAGTTTCATAGTTTCAAAGCAAACAGGACGCCGCAAGAACTGCTTTACCATTAAGTGCCTTACTATTGAAGAGTTTAAATAACAAACTTGGGAACTTTGATAATAACGTATAAAACGTTTCCAAAAACTGCAACCTGAGTAATGAGAGTGAGAAAGTGAGTGAGTGAGAAAGTACTTAGATTGAGCTTGACGAAAAATTTAAAGTAGTAGGAAGTAACAAAAAATAAAGTAGTAAGAAGTAAAAAAGTAGGCCTTTGTAAGTTTCTATTTCCTATTACAACGACGTGGGGTTGATCATAAAATATTTATTGCGATGCGAAGCAGATATTAATTTGACAGCCTCTGTGGTATGGTGGTTGAGCAGGTCGGCTCATAACCCGAATGCGGCGGGTTCAATTCCCGTGGCAGGACAAGTATTTGTGCGCAGAAAAAAAAACGCAAAAATTTGTTCTGAGTCTGGGTGTTGTGAGACAGTGGTCTTAGTAGCTCCTGGGTCCCTAGACACGGAATCCTAGTTAGTATGTGATCGATAGGAAATGAATGAATTTTTAGTAGTACATTATTGTTTTAGTACTAAACTATGTGAATAAATAAAGTAATATATTAAAAAACAACATGGACCCAGGAGTCTGTTAAAAAGTAATCATTAAAGACTGTAATAAAACCAAGATAATTAAAGTAACTTGCCTCAAGTATATCCATGACAATACTTAAGAGCAATCTGGATAAACAAAGCCTACGTATTATTTAATTAATTCCAATATAACAAACTCGTATTTAATAATATCCTCCATGAAATCCTCCCTAATTCTAATATCAGTGAGTGCAAAACGCGCAATTAAGAGGAGCGGCGGCACAGAAAATTAATTCAAAGGCGCAAGGCGCTCTTCGCAAGGAAATGAGAGCTATCAACAATACTTCTAACGTACAGTAAGGGAGGTAAGACACATTTTTCGCGCTGCAAACATAAAACGAAAAAAAGCGAGTGTGCTTTAGACCATACAGCTGCAAAGTACAACTTCTTTACCCGGTATAACTTCGTTATTGCTTTGTGTTCGGACCTCGTTTTAGAAGACAATTAAAAAGTTATGTGTGTTATGTTATTAGAAAATTGTCATGAAAAAAATATACACTTATACTTATGGTTTTTTTATGTTTAATTTTAATAATTTAAAAAAGGGATTTGGGACCCGGACTGAAGCCCGAACACTTTGTTTAATGTTAATCTCGCCATTTTGTCAATTATAAATTGTCATTTACCGGAAATACCAACATAATACAATTTTTTATCTTTTTTAAAATAGAGATCGAATAAGCGTGCGTAAAGAAGTTTTACTATAAAAAGGTTCAGTGTAAGGCCGCTACGTGGATTGATGACCATCAAACAGCGAAAAGCTGTTAGATGCAAGAAGCCAGCAGCCGCTCAAAGTGGCGCTCTATGGGAGACTGTATTCAGTAGTGGATATCTTCATGCTGAAGATGATGATCAAATAATGACGTAAAGCCGAAAAATGCAGTGAATATGGTCATAGTACAAGCTTTGCTTAGTTTAGGCCAGATGGCGCTGTGTGAAACGTATTATTATTATTATTAGCAATAATAACGCTCAACGATCACATACATAGATCCTGGACCCTAATTAACATTCCCAGTGTCTAGGGACCCAGAAACTATAAGGAAACCATGGTCCCAAAACACCCAAACTTAGAACAAGTAATTGCGATTTTTTTTCTGTGCACAATAACCGTATCCAGTCACGAGAATCAAACCCACTGCCTGCCGGCTATGAGCCGACCACCATGCCACACAGGCTATCTAATTAACATTATTAATAATGTATCCGTCTTTTAGCAACGACACTATCAGCTGCACTATCAGATTCGTTGTCTACAAATAACAACACTACCAAACCGAAGACAACACAAAAAATACAGGACTATGATATATTATGATTGAATGCTCATTTTTAGAGAGTTTTGGACCTGACTCTTGGTTATTATCATTCATCTAAATATATATAACTCAAAGGTGACAGACTGACTGACATGGTGATCTATCAACGCACAGCCCAAACCAATGGACGTATCGGGCTGAAATTTGGCATGCAGGTAGATGTTATGACGTAGGCATCCGTTAAGAAAGGATTTTTCGAGATTCCACCATTAAAAGGGTGGAATGGGTGGTTGAATTATTTTCTCATAGGCCACGCCACGGGCGAAGCTCGTATTTTTATAAGAATATATGACTTCGACTATGACAGACGTGTTCAAGGTCCATACTGACCTCCATATGACCTCTACGTCTTGGATGATATATTCACGTCATTTGGAAGGTTTGTAAGACTTTGGTGTTTATTTTTTTAAACTTGGAATCACTTTAATTTGGTTCTCGTTACCTTTTTGTGCGTTGTCAAAGTTAATAATTCTCTTCATAATACTTTCTAGTACCATGCGTATTAACATAAAAAGGTATTTAGTAAAAAATATGTTTTAAACTTTTTTAAAGCTTTTCCATGCAAAGGGTAAATAGTTTCGGAACTTTTCTGCAAAGTTCGTCTAGGTAGGTACCACCGCTTTGCCAATTATTCTACCGCCAAGCAGTAGTGTGCAAGCACTGCTGTATTCCGGTTTGAAGGGCACTGTAGCTAGTGAAATTACTGGGCAAATAAAGCTTTATGACTTGATCTCACTGCCTAGTAATCTTATTACTAGATTGTACTGATGTCTCAGGATGACATGCGCAGTGCAGTGTCACGCGAAACTCTATACTTTAAAGTTCCGAGTGACACTGCAACTGATATGGGCAGCCGTATCGCTTAACATCAGGCGAACGGCCAGCTCTTTTTTTGTTAGTAAGCATTAGCTGTATTTGAATTTAAGAAAACCATTAAAATAATTACTTAATATTACCTTTATAACGTACTACGTTAGTACACTAACGAATTTATTATGCTTTGGTTTTATATTGAGGGTGTACCGCCTCCTGGGCTAACGCTTTTCCAGGAGACATGGCTACATTAAAACTGTATAATGTATAATAAGGTCAAATAAAAGTATTTTTCATTTCATTTTTAAGCACAAAACACACACATACTAAACATAACACATTTTTGGAAAATAATATTTTTTTTTAGGTAACATTGCAATTAAATTTTAATTTCAGTTATTAGTAGATTGTCCTGACATTTTTAATTATTTTATATTGCCATTTTATATATTAATCTCAAACTATTTAATTATGTAATAATACTAATATAGTTTACTAGTTGCGTCCCGCGGTTTCGCCTGCGGATAAAAAGTATTTTAATTATTTGCTCGTCCCACGGGAAAATTTCATTTTTCCGGGATAAAATGTAGCCTATATGTTAATCCAGTGCATAAACTATCTTGGTACCGAATTTTATCCAGATCCATTCAGCTGTTTGAGCGTGAAGGAGCAACAAACATACACACAAACACACATACAAACTTTCGCCTTTATAATATTAGTGTGATATGTATAGTCATTGAATTAAAAATTAATTGCTTGTAATGTACCTTTGTTATATATATTTAACGTGTATTTTTTAAATGACTGTGACTATGTCTAAAACAAACAACAAATATTTTCAACTCAACATAATCATTATAAACAACTTTATCTCTTGAGTCAACCTGAAATACATGAGAACAAGCTAAGCAACCTCCGGGGCCTTGTTAATATTTGTTTTATATGCTTAACGTCACTTCCAACAACAACTAAGTTATTGCACGCTTCAAACTATACATAAGTAGAGAAAAGATGGGGTAA
The DNA here is from genome assembly GCA_905220475.3 of Ennomos fuscantarius. Classification (NCBI taxonomy): domain Eukaryota; kingdom Metazoa; phylum Arthropoda; class Insecta; order Lepidoptera; family Geometridae; genus Ennomos; species Ennomos fuscantarius. The sequence continues at coordinate 10,008,082 of HG992046.1, read as the reverse complement.
GTAAAGGTAGGATGTTTGTAATAAAATTTTACGTAAAGCAAGTATTTCTCAAAAATATTATGTGCAACTTTAAATCCGTAGCACTAGGTTCGATTCTTACTCAAAATTTATAAGATTTACTAGTTGCGCCTCCATAGCTTGTATATCCAGTACGTAAGCTATCTTTAGACGCACTAGGTTAGAATCTTACTCAAAATTTTTAAGATTTACTAGTTGCGTCCCGATAGTTTGTATATCTAGTACATAAGCTATCTTTAGATGCACTAGTTACAATCTTACTCAAGATTTTTAAGATTTACTAGTTGCGCCTCCATAGCTTGTATATCCAGTACGTAAGCTATCTTTAGACGCACTAGGTTAGAATCTTACTCAAGATTTTTAAGATTTACTAGTTGCGTCCCGATAGTTTGTATATCTAGTACATAAGCTATCTTTAGATGCACTAGTTACAATCTTACTCAAGATTTTTAAGATTTACTAGTTGCGTCTCCATAGCTTGTATATCCAGTACATAAGCTATCTTTAGATGCACTAGGTTAGAATCTTACTCAAGATTTTTAAGATTTACTAGTTGCGCCTCCATAGCTTGTATATCCAGTACGTAAGCTATCTTTAGACGCACTAGGTTAGAATCTTACTCAAGATTTTTAAGATTTACTAGTTGCGCCTCCATAGCTTGTATATCCAGTACGTAAGCTATCTTTAGACGCACTAGGTTAGAATCTTACTCAAGATTTTTAAGATTTACTAGTTGCGTCCCGATAGTTTGTATATCTAGTACATAAGCTATCTTTAGATGCACTAGTTACAATCTTACTCAAGATTTTTAAGATTTACTATTTGCGTCTCCATAGCTTGTATATCCAGTACATAAGCTATCTTTAGATGCACTAGGTTAGAATCTTACTCAAGATTTTTAAGATTTACTAGTTGCTCCTCCATAGCTTGTATATCCAGTACGTAAGCTATCTTTAGACGCACTAGGTTAGAATCTTACTCAAGATTTTTAAGATTTACTAGTTGCGCCTCCATAGCTTGTATATACAGTACATAAGCAATCTTTAGATGCACTAGGTTCAAATCTTATCAAAGATTTTTATGATTTATGCGGTTATACCCGGCATCCATATTTCCCGATAACTACAACCTTGGAGTCTTCAAATCGAGAGTGAACAGGTATCTTCTAGGCAAGCGTGTTACATCCTGGACCGCATCATCACTTAACATCAGGTGCGATAGTGGTCAAACACGAGCCTATCAAACATAATAAAAAGTATACAATGTGTCAATCTAGTATATAAGCTATCTCTCTTACAAATTTCATCCAATTCCGTAGCAGCAGTATCGGTTAACGTAAGCCGCAGATTAAAATTGAATTTAAAGGAACAATAGTAATCGTGAAGGGTTTTGAACCTGCATCCTTGAAGCCAGAAGACATGCTTAAGCTATAAGCTACCGTGACTAGTAAACTTATTCCAAACGAGCTTCTGCCCGCAGCTTAGCCCGCGCCGTGACCTATGGGAAAATAATTCAACCACCCATTTCACCCTCTTAAGGATGGAATTTCGAAAAATACTTTCTTAGCGGATGCCAACGTCATAACATCTAGCTGCATGCCAAATTTCAGCCCGATCCGTCCAGTGGTTTGGGCTGTGCGTTGATAGATCACTATTATCAGTCAATCAATCAGTCAGTCACCCTTGAGTTATATATATATATATATATTCCAAATGTATATTTACAACTACAACTATTTACAACTAATTTCCGCAGAATGTCCCAAAGCAAAATCTTTTATATATATTAAGATAAACCAAGAAAATTATCAATAATATGCAAATTAAAAATAAATACAATTTACTAACAGAGATTATAAGGACAGCACAATGTTCATGCTCATAGTGTCTCATATCTGTGTACATCCAAACGTTGTCTGGAAGAGATCGCTTATAGCAAAAAGACCGCCTATTATATTATTATGTAATTCTCTTTTCTACATGTTTATTTTGTTGTCAATAAAGCATTTTGCACTGTATTGTATTGTAATCCTTTAGCTATATGAACAAACGCAGTTAACAATGGAGTACAGAAAGCAACAGAGCTACGCAGAGAGCATCCTGTGAAATACTGATTGCCACGTACTGCGTGACGTGTGGGGGTGCTACTACGTGTGTCTTTTCGAGTTCGAGTTTAACACTGAGAGGGGTCTCAGTACTAAACTCGAACTCGAAAGGACTTAAAAAAAAGTTATTATTACGAGTTAATAGCGACTGCCAGTGATTTCATAATCGTTGACTTTAGTATAATATCTGGGTGAAAAGCATCTCATGTCCCCAGGAGTAAAACTGTATCCTTAACAAACGTTATAAAGATTGACTTTATTATCCTTCCTGTATTATATATAAGTTCATGTTAATAATAGGCTTAATTCATAAATATAAAAAATTATCTAACATAAAGCACGGACCCAGGTGTCTGTTGAAATGCAGATTAATAAAAAAAAAAAATATTGACTTTAATTGTGTGGATTCAACTGAAAACGGTTGAAATGATTTGAAAAAGATTTTTTCACTAACTACTTAAGTCAACACAGATAATTATTGTCTCAGAAAATAAAGAGCTTCTTTTTTATGTTATTTTATGATGTGACGAGCTAGTTGTTTACTTAATGTTAAGGTACACGGCTGCCTATAACAGAACAGAGTCACTTGGAACTCTAAAAGTTTCACGAGACACTGCGTGCCCCGCGCACGTCATTCTGAGACATCACACAGTTTAAAAAAGTTTTCTAGACCGTGAGATCAGTTTGTAAAGTCTCGTTTGCCTAGTAACTTTACATACTAACAAACTACCAATCTCTTTAAATTAATGTTATTTTACTAGGTGGTAGGACTTTTCTGCAAAGTTGCTTTGCCAGTTATTCTGCCGCCATGCAGTAGTGCTCAAGAACTGCTGTGTTCCGGTTTGAAGGGCACTGTAGCTGGTGAAATTACTGGGCAAATGAGACTTTATGACCTGATCTCGCAGTCTAGTAATCTTATTACTACATTGTGCTGATGTCTGAGGTTGACGTGCGCAGTGCAGTGTCATGCGAAACTCGATACTCTAGAGTTCCGAGTGACACTGCAACTGATATGGGCAGCCGTATCGCTTAACATCAGGCGAACGGTTGGCTCGTCACGTCATTCCATAACATAAAAAAAGTATCTAGTGAACATTAACGTGTCTGAGCTATTTACGAGAATTTTCTAAAATCGAGTTCTAGAACCGGTGGTAGGAACATAAAACAAATATGGCTGTGTAAACGTTTATTTATCTCAACAGCTTTGTCTCAAAGGCAAGGATGAAATGCAAATTGGTTGAGCAAGGTATTCTTGTCTATGATTTCCCATGCGATGCTCAGTTTAATGCAAAATGTCGTAAGTACTCCTTTTGTCTTTTTTACGGGAAAACTGCCTTTATCATGCCCAACATGTTTCTTGTATGTGAGTAAAATAATAAAGAAATAGATAAATAAAACCCAACGATCACACACATAATAGTAAGATTACTAGACTGTGATTTATTTCCGAGTTTGAAAATTTCCACAATAACAATGCACTTAAACTGCGTACTGAAACTGTTAAATCAATTTATGTTTCTATTGTTGCAATGAAGTTACATGATCACATAGCAGATCGCTGATCACAGATCTTTAATTGCAACACATTAGCAGAAATTTTATCCCGAATTAGAAAATTTCCACAGTACCTACGTAAACTATGCATTTTTCATTATCTTGTCAAATTTTATTGTCAAATCCATACACAAATGTGTTTCTATTGGTTGCCATTAAGTTTTATGATTTAGAAATAATACTTATGTTTATGTGTTATTAGCTGTATTGTACTCTCTGTATTATATATGTGTTCATGTTAATGATAGACTTAATTAATAAATATAAAAATAAAATAATCTAACAAAAAGCACGAACCCAGGTGTCTGTGGAAATGCAGTATAAAAAAAAGTTATATGATTGCTAAGTAGGTTATAAAGTCTAATTCTCTAGAAATTTAACTCATTACATACCTAAAGTGCAAACTAGACCACAGTTTACACGCTAATGCTTAATGGCAGAATAATTTAAACAATAAAAAAAAATTAGAACCTAGAACCAAATTTTGTAAAAAAAAGTCCTATCACCGATTAAATTATTGTATTTTTTATTTTTGTTAAACTTTCCCCTATTATTCCTACTATATATTCAAATTAATAATGATATACATGTAGGTATATTAAGTTAATTTAAAATTCAAAAGGGCAAACATTTTCCCAGGGAAACAAAGATAATTTCAGCCCTGAAAAGGGTAAATGAAGGGTGCAAGGGTCCTTAATTAAGTACGATATGCCAGCCCATCAATCATTTCAGGAAATGGGTAGTTTTAAGGGTGCTGAGTTTGGGGTCCGTGCGTACTTACTTCTCACGTAGACAAAGCTTTAATGTCAAAATTATTAGGCCGCTCAAAAGCTTCCAGCTTGACTTAACGATTGTTGTTTTACTACTACAACTAGGCTACGATAGTTTTACGTGGATTTTGAAGCATGATGTTACTTAGTTGAACGCTTTTTGAAGCCATCTAAGTAATGACTACAGCGATTCTTAACTTAACCAATCACTTAGGAACGGATAGCCGAACCATCTAGTCCCAAACTAAGCAAAGTTTGTATTATGGGAACCAGATAACTGATACAATACTCATATACTTTTTGTTTATAAATATAATGAATACAATATAACACCCAGACACAAAACAAGCTTTGGTGTTCATCACATAAATGTTTGACCTGATTGGGAATTGAACCCACAATCCACAGTTCAAAAGGCAGGGATACTACCTGAGCCATCAGGCCAATTAAAGGTTACAGGTTAAGGTTATTAGAGGTTAAATTATTAATCACATTATATATTTAGTTTTTTACGTCCAATGCTGAATATAGGCCGCATGAGGAGGGAAAAAGGTTGCCATAATAACAACGCTTTGCAAGTTTCTTGGTGATCCCAGTAAATTATAATGCAGACTAAAGATATGTTGCTACCAATTCCCTGGATTCACTTAGGCTGCTTTTGAAGCACCCACGGGAAGAAATTTAACTACGCTACATTATTTACGCATTCGTCAGTGAATGCGAGGTAAACAGAAGTTGAAGTTGGTTCACGTAGATCTCCATTGTCAACATACACATACAAAAAAAACGACAGAAAACAAAACATACACGTTTATAATAGGTCTTTACCTATGAAATTGCCGTATTGCAGTACAGACTTTTTCAAACAAAAAAAGTCTTGATTGGCTATGAATTCTAAATTCAAATTAATTTTGTTTTAAAAATATGACATTCTATTTACAATATAAGTCTTTTGTTTATTGATTAGCGTTGTATTTTCATTACATTTCAACATTTTTCCTCATAATGGATACTTTGAAATTTCGTGTAATTATGGAATATGAGTTCCGTCGTGGCACCAACGCGGCACAAACGACACGTAACATCAACGACGTTTACGGAGAGAACTGTACAAACGAACGTACAACCCGTTATTGGTTTGCTAGGTTCCGTTCTGGGAATTTTGACTTGAAAAATGAACCTCGTGGTCGTCCGGAAACTTTGGTCAACAATGATGAATTAAAGGCGATTGTGGAAGCTGATGAATCTCAATCTACAGCTGAGCTGGTAGCAGCTTTTGATGTTAGCATCAAAACAATATTGGTCCATTTGCGACAGATTGGCAAGATAAAAATGCTTGATAGATGGGTGCCCCACGAACTTAACGATCGCCAGCGCAACGTACGCGTCGAGACTTGCCTTGCGCTGCTTAACAGGCACAGAAATGAAGGAATTTTGAACCGAATTGTTACGTGCGACGAAAAATGGATTCTTTTTGCCAATCGAAAGCGCTCAGCAAGTTGGTTAGATCCTGGTTCGGTACCAAAGCAGTGTGCAAAACGAAAAATGACCCCTAGAAAGGTGATGGTCACAGTTTGGTGGTCTAGTGCTGGTGTGATTCATCATAGCTTTTTACAAAACGGCGAGAGCATTACTGCAGATGTGTACATTGAAGAACTGACCACAATGATGGCGAAACTCGCACGTCTGCAACCAGCTTTGGTCAATCGGTCGTCTCCACTGCTACTTCACGACAACGCGCGACCCCATACTGCACAACAGACCGTCTCTAAGCTGCATGAGTTGGGTTTGGAAGCTCTCCCTCAACCGCCATACTCACCAGATTTTGCGCCTACCGACTATTACTTTTTCCAAAATTTGGACAAATTTTTAGCGGGAAAAAAATTCAATTCCCGAGAGGCAGTACAAAACGCCTTTGAAGAGTTTGTTGTCTCCCGTCCTGCTGATTTTTTCAAGAAGGGCATCCATAAACTGCCACAGCGTTGGCAAAGATGCATTGATTGCAGGGGTGATTACTTTGAATAAAAGAAATAAATAAGTTCGGAAAAAAAATACTTTAACTTTTTTCAAACAAAACGGCAATTTCATAGGTAAAGACCTAATATATATATATATTACCTACCTAATGATCATATAAGTATCACACTTCACACTTATATTATAAAGGCGAAATTTTGTATGTGTGTATGTTTGTTACTTCTTCACGCTCAAACGGCTGAATGAGTTTGGATGAAATTCGGTACCAAGATAGTTTATGCACTGGATTAACATATAGGCAACATTTTATCCTGGAAAAGTGAAATGTTCCCGTGGGATGAGCAATTAATGATAATGATAGATAGATAATGATGCTTTTTTTTCGTGTCTGAAACCGCGACAAACACACATACAAACTTTCGCCTTTATAATATTAGTGTAATAAGTCAAAGCATTAATAAGGCGCAATAATTCAACAACCGGATGAAAATTATTCATGGGATAATAAAACTGGGAAAAGAAATGAAAATTTTAAGCCAAATGCCTACTGGAATACAATCTATTTTTGTTTAAGTCAATTTATGATTTATTAGTGGGGATATCTCTATCCGGCTTTTGAAAATTGACTCTTACGTCACAATTCCTTAATCTAAAAAGTAAGTAAAAGCTAGGAAACAAAGGGGGCCCATATATTACTGGCATAGAGCCAAAAAGGTGAAAGCTACATGATTTATACGCAGGACCTTGTGGATCGTTTACATAGTGCAAGCTACTTACTAGCCAGTGAATTTTCAGAGACAGTTGCTTTAAGATATTCAGTGACAGCCTCTATGGTGAGGATTTTGAGCAGGTTCGCTTATAACCCGAAAGCGGCAGGTTCGATTCCCGCGGCAGGACAAGTATTTGAGCACAGAAAAAAAATATTTGTAGTAAGTCTGGGTGTTGTAAGTACATGGTTCTCGTGGTTTCTGGGACCCTAACACAGAAAATCTTAGTAAGGATCCAGGTTTTATGTTCGAGTATGTGATCGTTGGGCGTTATTATTTTTAATATTATTATTATTAGTATCAGCATCAATACGTTCTCAATTTAAGACACTGACAGAGAAAGGTCCTAATAGGGCCCTAAACCACCGCATTGGCCAAGTGCTACTGGTGGAAACAAATGTCTCTGATTTTTTGGGATTCTTGAACATGCCGGTTCCCTCGCAAAGTTTTCCTTCACCGTTGTATGAGAAATTTCAAATTCCGTACATAATTTGAAAAGTATTGGTTGCAGGGTTTGAACTAGGGTGCGTTGATTTTGACAGCCTCTGTGGTGTGGTGGTTGAGCAGGTCGGCTCATAAAGCGGAGGAAGCGGGTTCGATTCCCGCAGCAGGACAAGTATTTGTGCACAGAAAAAAGGCAAATACTTGTTCTGAGTCTGGGTGTTGTGGGACCATGATCGTCGTAGTTCCTGGGTCCCTAGACACAGGAAATCTTAGTTAAGGTCCAGGATTTATGTTTGTGATTGCTGGGCGTTATTATTATTAATATTATTTGTAAGTTGCACGGGCAACCAAGTCCCACTCAATCTTGCATAAAGTATTATTCATCTGAGTAACAGTTTGAGTTTAAGCTCTCAAATTATTCAGTATTATTATGAAAATAATAAATGGAACTTGTTTGGTAACTGGCAAAGGGTAAAGAAAGCACTGACCAATGTTGTGCGGAAATTTTATCAGGCATTGTTTTCCGCATTATTCGTTTTGATATACTTATTGTATTTTAATATTAGTTAATGGAAGTTCATAAAGTTATATAATAAATAGTAATAATAATAATGCCCAACGATCACATACATAAATCTTGGACTCTAACTAGGATTCTCTGTTTTTAGTAACCCAGGAACTACGACGATCATGGTCTCACTACACCTAGACCCAGAAAATTTTTCCCCTTTTTTCTAGTATCCAAATACTTGACCTATCGTGGGAATCGAACCCGCAGCCTTTGGGATATAAGCCAACCTACTCAACCAACACACACAGAGACAGTAAAAAAATTAGTGTAAAAATGAATCTATATTTCTCTTAGTCATCGCATCACGCGTGAAGGGATGAACAATTTTCGCTAATTCTTTTCTGTTGTGTTTATTATTGTCAAGGTTTTAAAAAAAAAATAAGAAAGTTGAGCGGAAAATTAGACAATTTAGACCACGCGGGTGAAACAACGGGGCGCAGCTAGCCATCATTAAAAATGCTAAAGTTTTTTCGTACGCCATTACTTCTTCTGAGTCTAGGGGTTTTGTGACCATGGTTTTCGTAGTTCCTGGGTCCCTAGACGCAGGGAATCCTAGTTAGAGTCCAGGAGCTGAGTATGTGATCTTTGGGCGTTATTATTATTATTATCTATACTAATATTATAAAGAGGAAAGACTTGTATGTAAGTATGTTTGTAACGAATTGGCTTACAAAGTACTAGATCTATTTTAAAAATTCTTTCACCATTTGAATGCCACATTATCACTGATTAATATGGGCTATTTTTATTGCAAGAAAAAAATAAGGATTCCCACTAAAACTACAATAATGTTACCCAAGGTGTAAAAAAATGCCTATAAAATATATTTCATCGAAAATAAATGTCCACCCGTGCGAAGCCGGGACGGGCCGCTAGTTAGTACATATATCACTATCATCATATATATATATGATGATAGTGATATATGTGACATTTATTTTTGGACATATATATATATATATCGGCAGAAACGGGTTGTGCGTAGGTTGCAACCTATATAACTATAGGCCTTCAGCATGTCCACACCGCGCCGTGTCTGGAACAAGAATGATCCGTAGTACACCGAGCGGTTCCTTTTTATAGCCAGATGGGTAGGGAAGCGATGACAATGCCAGTGCTGCCACTGTAATAAATTTAAATGCTGCCACAGAGTAAATTACGGTACTGCGCATAGAGTTTATAACTGGACGTAGCCGCCGTCATATATATACAATAGATATTATGACATATATGGCAATAATGTATCTATGGCGATATGATAATGGATATACGGCGTAATATTGCAACAGCCTGTACGTAGTGCTTAGTAATTCTTGAAATCCCTTATTCAGTCACCAAACAAGGCTTTATTGTCTACACGTGTAGTATATTTTTTCATCCCGAGATGTTCCAGAGGTGCTCTCGCCGCTCTAGTCAGCTATTCAGCCGAGATGTACTCGGGTGATGAAACGATGGAAAGTATGCTTTACTTTGAGCTAAAAAGTGCTTCATAGGACTCGAAGAGCATTTGATTTGATCAATTGATTTTTGTATGTCATTTGAGTAATATATCTAGAGGCCGTCGGATGGGTTAAAAATTATGACAAAATCTACACTAAAATGAGAAAAGGGCTAAATTTGAATAATGACCTCTATCTGTATTATTTGATGAACTGGCCAGTAACTGAAGCGTTTTTTTAACAGGCGATATGCATATAGTTCGTTTAAAGACTAATACTAAAAACTACTATCAACTACAAAAAACATATATATATATGTGGGTATATTGTAGTTTGATGTGTAATAGCACAATTTCCTGTAATAGTACAATTCCCAACTGCATTTACATTACATTACATACATACATTTTTAACCGACTTCCAAAACGGAGGAAGAACTATCACACTTCACACTTATATTATAAAGGCGAAAGTTTGTATGTGTGTATGTTTGTTACTCCTTCACGCTCAAACGGCTAAATGGATTTGAATGAAATTCGGTACCAAGATAGCTTATATACTGGATTAACATAAAGACTATATTTTATCTCGGAAAAGTGAAATTTTCCTGTGATATGACCAAATAAATAAAAAAATAAAAAAATAAACCGCGTGGCGCAACTAGTGTGTGTATGAGTCTATGGACTGGCTCAATAGCTTAGCAATTAGCTTAGGAATCCTGCCTTCTGAGCTGTAGGTTTTTCAGTTCGATTCCCACTCAGGACAAAAATTTGTGTGATGAACATCCATGCTTGTTCTGTGTCTGGGTGTTATATTGTATTCTATGTATATATTTAAAAACAAAAACTATATCAGTATAGTTTAAGTATTGCATCTGGTTTCCATAGTACCAGTTTTGCATAAGGGTAGGCTTAGGGTTGGATGGCGCTGTGTGAGATGTGCAAAAATATCTATTATTTTTTAAAGTTGCTGAATGTAGAGCATACCGCCCACCGTTAGCAATACACTACCTCTCTTGACTTTAAATCCGTTTCGTTGAATTTATTCAGACCCTGTACCTTCACTACCCTCTAGGTCAGACTTAAAGGGATATATGTATATTATAATGAAGATATGGGTTGGCATATTAAACCTTACCGTCGCTCAAGACTGAACAAAACGCCTAGAGAAAACCAGGATGTCCAAACAACTATTTTACTAACATAGTACCTATAAGCAGTCACATGTGGTTACAGTCACAGTTACTAGGTGGTAGGACTTCACTGCAAAGTTCGTCTGGGTAGGTACCACCGCTTTGCCAATCATTCTACCGCCAAGCATTAGTGTGCAAGCACTGCTAGGTTCCGGTTTAAAGGGCACTGTAGCTAGTGAAATTACTGGGTAAATTATACTTTACGATCTGATCTCACAGTCGAGTAATCTTATTAGCAGACTGTGCTGATGTCTTAGGATAATGTGCGCAGTGCAGTGTCACACGAAACTTTATATTTTGGAGTTCCGAGTTCTGTTCTGTTATGGACAGCCGTGTCGCTCAACATCAGGTGAACGACTAGCTCGTCACATCATTAACTAACACAATTTTTTTTATCATAATGAAAACAAAACAGCCTTGAAAACCTCTGTTGTGTGGGTGTTGAGCAGGTTGTCTCATAACCCAGAGGTGACGGGTTCGATTGCGACAGGACAAGTATTAGTGCACAGAAAAAAATCGCATTAACTTGATCTGTGTCTGGGTGTTGTGGGACCATGATCCTCGTAGTTCCTGGGATCCCAAGGAATCCCATTTAGGGTCCAGCATCTATGTTTATGATCGTTGGACGTTATTATAATATACTAGCTGCGCCCCGCGTGTTCACCCGCGTGATGATAATTTTTAAATTTTCCGCTCAAGTTTTTTCTTTCATAAAAACCTTCTTCTGCCAATAATAAAGACAACAAATAATCAGCAAAAATGTTCCATCCATTCAAGCATGATGCGATGACCAAGGGAAATGGAGATTCATCTATCTATCTTCTAAATATAATAGGTCTTTACCTATGAAATTGCCGTATTGCAGTACAGACTTTTTCAAACAAAAAAAAGTTTTGATTGGCTATGAATTCTAAATTCAAATTAATTTTGTTTTAAAAATATGACATTCTATTTACAATATAAGTCTTTTGTTTATTGATTAGCGTTGTATTTTCATTACATTTCAACATTTTTCCTCATAATGGATACTTTGAAATTTCGTATAATTATGGAATATGAGTTCCGTCGTGGCACCAACGCGGCACAAACGACACGTAACATCAACGACGTTTACGGAGAGAACTGAACAAACGAACGTACAACCCGTTATTGGTTTGCTCGGTTCCGTTCTGGGAATTTTGACTTGAAAAATGAACCTCGTGGTCGTCCGGAAGCTTTGGTCAACAATGATGAATTAAAGGCGATTGTGGAAGCTGATGAATCTCAATCTACAGCTGAGCTGGCAGCAGCTTTTGATGTTAGCATCAAAACAATATTGGTCCATTTGCGACAGATTGGCAAGATAAAAAAGCTTGATAGATGGGTGCCCCACGAACTTAACGATCGCCAGCGCAACGTACGCGTCGAGACTTGCCTTGCGCTGCTTAACAGGCACAGAAATGAAGGAATTTTGAACCGAATTGTTACGTGCGACGAAAAATGGATTCTTTTTGACAATCGAAAGCGCTCAGCAAGTTGGTTAGATCCTGGTTCGGTACCAAAGCAATTTGCAAAACGAAAAATAACCCCTAGAAAGGTGATGGTCACAGTTTGGTGGTCTAGTGCTGGTGTGATTCATCATAGCTTTTTACAAAACGGCGAGAGCATTACTGCAGATGTGTACATTGAAGAACTGACCACAATGATGGCGAAACTCGCACGTCTGCAACCAGCTTTGGTCAATCGGTCGTCTCCACTGCTACTTCACGACAACGCGCGACCCCATACTGCACAACAGACCGTCTCTAAGCTGCATGAGTTGGGTTTGGAAGCTCTCCCTCATCCGCCATACTCACCAGACCTTGCGCCTACCGACAATTACTTTTTCCAAAATTTGGACAACTTTTTAGCGGGAAAAAAATTCAATTCCCGAGAGGCAGTACAAAACGCCTTTGAAGAGTTTGTTGTCTCCCGTCCTGCTGATTTTTTCAAGAAGGGCATCCATAAACTGCCACAGCGTTGGCAAAGATGCATTGATTGCAGGGGTGATTACTTTGAATAAAAGAAATAAATAAGTTCGAAAAAAAAATACTTTAACTTTTTTCAAACAAAACGGCAATTTCATAGGTAAAGACCTAATATATAACTCAAAGGTGAATGACTGATTGACTGACTGACATAGTGATCTATCAACGCACAGCCAAAACCACTGGACGGATCGGGCTGAAATTTGGCATGCAGGTAGATGTTATGACGTAGGCATCCGTTAAGAAAGGATTTTTCGAAATTCCACCCTTGAGAGGGTGAAATGGGTGGTTGAATTATTTTCCCATAGGCCACGCCGCGGGCGAAGCTGCGGGCAGAAGCTCCTTTTTATATATAAAGATAAACAAACGACATGCTTCGTAAGAAATACCTGGCTATATGCCCTCCATGCACGTGGCAAGGAATAAGAATTGCTAAATCAGGGTAAATGTTACAAACCGGTACAAATAAAAGAAATCTGGTCGCACTGAGGCGAGGGTATTTTTTACGCTTTGCTAACATTTGATCTAAGCACGGAGAAGCAATATTTTTAACTCATGGCCAATATTAATATATTTTATCATATTTTTTATATACAACAAAAACATTAATATGTACAGGAACTCTATAAATAAAAGTTACATCTAATAAAACATTATTTACAAAATAAATATGCTATCCAACTCACCACCGCGTGGTAAGGTTCCCAGAATACTGGCAGCATTACCTCGCTGAATTAGAAGACTTGGCTTCTGAGTGAAGTATGTGCAATTTATATATTATTTGCCATTATTTTTATTTATTTTTTTATTTATATTGACTGGCCCATAGTATAAGCTTTGCTTAATTTGGGGCTAGATGGCGTGGTGTGATATGTCCACAAATATTTATTTATTTATTTCATTTTAATAGATTGTATTATGACCAGCACATAGTCCAACAGGGTAAAAATTAACAGGCAGCTCAAGTTGTCAAAAAAATCTAACATTTTTACTGTTATAAATCTGGATATTGAAAAAGTCGTGTAATGAAGTTTTATAACGTTTTGGTGTATTAAAATACTGAAATACAATTAAGGCTTTTTCAATTTTTTTTTTTTGCATTGTATTGTCATCTATGGAGTTTTGGAAACAACACGAAAAGAAACGTTTCACCATCATTATACCATTTTCCCACACTCACACCTGTAATCCAGCACTTAACGTATAGAATGCCACCAATTTTATGTACCAACACTGAAAATAACACAAGTTTAGGAAAATTATACAATGCGGTGACGCAATTGTAAATATATTCCTAGCTATTAATAAATAAACGTGTTTGGCTAACTTTGGGGCTTTCATTTAAACAATTTCTAATACATATACTCATTAGACGGATTAGCTGTCAATGAAAAAAATATCGACACAAACACAAAAATTTGGTTAAAGTTAGTGTGGTAAAAAATGCGTAACTATTCGAAACTTACAATAATTAAACCATTACACCTCTGCCTCATTCATTCATTCAGCCTCTGTGGTATGGTGGTTGAGCAATTCAGCTCATAACCCGGAGGCAGCGGGTTCGATTCGAAAAAAAGCGCAAATACTTGTTCTGAGTCTGGGTGTTGTCGGACCATGGTCCTCGTAGTTCCTGGGTCCTTAGATATAAGAAATCCTACAGCTTCCAAGCACAAAACAAGTATTTGCGCTTACTTAAAACAAGTATCTGTGCATACTTATCGTATTGCGGGAATCGAACCCGCCACCTCCGGGTTATAAGCTGACCTACTCAAATACCACTCCACAGAGCCATGTGCTGTATTTGCTGCTTTAGAATTACGACTTCTTGCATTATAAATGTGTTCTCAGAAGACTAAGTTGAATTCTGAGAGAGGTTTTTAGTATGCATTTATTCCAAACGCCACATTACTTCTGGCCATAATCGGAATATAAAAACGTTCTTAACTATGTTTCACGTTCTTTTTTGGCTGCTGCACCTTTTATTTTAGTATAAAGATACCTGTTTTAGATTACTTCGTTATCACCTTATCTATCTGTCACCCTTTTGAAGTAAAACTTCTTTATGCACGCTTGGGGAGTAAACTAGTGAAAGCGAGGTGAAGTTGGTTCACGTAGATCTCCATTGTCAACATAACAAAGTTAAAATTATTATGTTGGTATGTCCGGTAAAATGATAATTTGCAATTGTCAAGATGGCAACATCAACATTAAATAAAGCAAAAACAAAGTTATACCGATAGATGAAGCTAAAGAAGTTTTACATCAGTCTGTCAGTGGTCTAAAAGCACACTCGTTTTTTCTGTCAGGAACTGCTGAAGATAGTTATGATACTTAAGTCGATTTCCACTTCTGAACTAAAATCACCGCCATTTTGAGCGGATGCTTACCCTTATGCATCTATCAGCTCCCATGGTTTTGGCCAGATCGTTGGTACATCTAGTCGAGCTGCTTCAGCTTACACTGCTTCTTCGGATTTGTGTTCACCACTCGAGAACACAGAGAGACCTGTCCATTTCCACTACAACTTGCTAATTCTAAGAGCTATATCGGTCACCTTAGTTCTCCTGTGGATCAATCATATCAGATCTTATTTTGTGACACTGAGTATAGCTCTGTCTATAGCTTGCTGCGTGACTTATGCGTATACTTATTTATGAGGCCAAAAGTAAGAGTTGACAATGTCATAAGGTTACATTTAGCAGAAAATAGAGTTTTGTCGTCATCTTTAAGCAGCCAGTTTAACTTGAGCTCTGATAAATTTACTATTTCAAGCTAAATTATCCTGTATCCCGAAAAGTCCTAAATTTCTCCCTTAAACAAATTTATCTTCATTTTCCCCTTTTGGTTTACATAGATTGAAATTCTTTGTAAATAACTTTGCAACCCTTATTCTTTTTAGTTTGTATGCATCCTTTATCCGAGATCTCTTCCTTAATTTTATTTGTTTTAGAAATATAAATATTTGTTGTTTTTGTTTTGAACATTATGTGCATGTCGGCAGGAACGTGTTGTGGGTAGGTAGGTTGCAACCTATATAACTATAGGCCTTCAGCATGTCCGCACCGCGCCGTGTCTGGAACAAGAATGATCCGTAGCACACCAATCGATCCCTTTATATAGCCAGACAGGTAGGGACGCCATGACAGTTGCCGGTGCTGCCACTGTAATAAATTTAATACCACCACAGGGTAAATTTAGTAAAATTACGGTGCTCGATCGCTGTGCATAGAGTTTATAACTGGACGTAGCCGCCGTCACGGCCATACTGACGTGCGTACGTCCTCGTACGCTTAGCTTCACTTTGTACCTGGTGAGGGACATAAGTATCAGTGTTATTGCTCGTTCATCCTGACAATTAAATTGAGTTAAACTTGGAGTCAAAGTCAAAAGATCAGGTTTCAATTTGATTAGACAAAAGCATTTTAACCTGCCAGTCATCGTCAGGGTTAACCCTGGTCTCCTCTCCACAAAGGCCATTTACAAAGAGTTGTAGTTGAAGGGTTAACCCTTCAGGACCATCAGAATCCATTCATTTACAAAAAGTGGACTGGGTGGTGCTAGACCGGATAGATATCCCTTTAGCAACCAAAAATCAACAAACTAATACCTTATCCCTTCATTTATAAAAATTGACCGGATAGTGCTAGACCGGATAGATATCCCTTTAGCAACCAAAAATCATCATTTACCATATCCCTTCATTTATAAAAAATGGACCGGATAGTGCTAGACCGGATAGATTATCCCTTTAGCATTCAGACACATTTTTTTGTCATCATTCTTACATTCTTTCTTTTTTTCTTTTTTATCCTCTTTTTTCACTTTTTTTTTCACTTTTTTTTAAACTTTTTTCTTACCCTTTTTTTCTCTTTTTTTTTCTCTCACGAATCATTACTTTTTTTTTACCATAACTTATTCTCTTTTTTTTTCATTGGTCCGGGTTAACCCTGCAACTAAATTTGATATTAGTATCACCCGCCGTCACGTCATCATTCACGTCACGTCACGTTTCGCGTTGCTTGAAGAGTGATGTAGAAATGGGCAATCCCACTTCTGATGTGGGCAGGAACGGGTTGTGGGTAGATAGGTTGCAACCTATATAACTATAGGCCTTCAGCATGTCCGCACCGCGCCGTGTCTGGAACAAGAATGATCCGTAGCACACCAATCGATCCCTTTATATAGCCAGACAGGTAGGGACGCCATGACAGTTGCCGGTGCTGCCACTGTAATAAATTTAATGCCACCACAGGGTAAATTTAGTAAAATTACGGTGCTCGATCGCTGTGCATAGAGTTTATAACTGGACGTAGCCGCCGTCATGCATACGGTTGAAAATGTCATTTCCGTGTATTTACTGCACAAAGAATCATAAATTTTTTTTAAACTATGATTCTATAGCACCTAAACAATAAAGATATTCAGTTATTCTGTCATATGCCTGGCTGTGTATGTCAAGTTACATTTAATATATATAAAGTGGTTTTTAAAACAGAAAATGAAATAAATAACCTTTGAAAACACCAATAACTCTGTCACAATAAATTATGAAGCGTTACCCAAGAGCTATTTTTATTGGCTATCAAAAGTAAATACTCTTAACGCTTCAAATTGTAACACAAATCATGAACTTGACTTCGGCAAAGTACTAACTCGACCGAAATTGCTTTGCTTCAAGGAATACTGATGTCAAATAATTTGTTTGGTGCAAGCGATAAGTATGAAGAGAATAAGCTGGACGGAGAAAAAAAGAAGTACTTATCCTGTTCTTTTTATTGTTAGATAAGCTTACCTTTGACCACTATCTCACCTGATGGTAAGTGACGATGTGGTCTAGGATGTAACAGGCTTGCCTAGAAGATACCTGTTCACTCTCGATTTGGAGACTCAAAGGTTGTAGTTATCGAGAAATACGGACGCCGGTAAAGCGCTCTACTCTTTGGCTGTTCGCATGATAAATTTGGAGCCAAATCACTTTGTTCGCACATGTGGGATATTAACCATGTAACGGTGGCATTTTTTCGTACATCTGATTTTCTGATGGTAGAAAGGTGATGGCGGAATCAGGTTATGCTACTCCAATGCGTACTCTCCAAAATGAACTCGATACTGGTTCAAGAAAACGGAAAAATTAACGACAATAATGTGAGAAAAGGTTTGTTTGGCCACTTACGACCCCCTGATAACTACACCCGGCAGAGGTCATATCGCAGCCTCTTTTCTGTTCCTAATTCCCTTATAGTAGCCAGAGGTGAAACCCCTGTATGCCGTTGTATAAGCGTTGAATGCATTCTATAGCGCCAATTCTGAATGTCATATTTTTTGTGATAAATGGCTTTTGAATTTATAGTAGTTTTTTTATTTTATTGTTATGACTATTATTGTTAAATATTACATAATTTTAACACTTTGTGGTAAACGGTGCTGAAATCACTTTGGTTACGTTCATTGTATCTTATTTAAGACTATTATTTTCATAGAACCTGATATGGACAGTCGCTTGACATCAATTGAACGACTAGCTTGTCATGCTATTCCTTAACATAAAAAATATACAAATAGCTGGAACAAAAAAAGCTATCCAAGTACTTTTTCTTCCGCCTACCGATTTCCCGACTTCCGCCAGGCTCCACTTTTCTACTTATCTAAGTACTTCTCAGTAATAAGACAAAAAAGTTGGTTTAACCCCTTTTACAAAAAGAATTATATTTAGAATCAAAATCTCATGAGTGGGATTCCCCTCCCGTGACCTCTCGGCGCTCGCGCAGAACAGAGCGGGCGGCCGCACACATCGCTGCCACGTTCTCGTTGCGTGAACTCACATCCAAAGGAAGAGCATAGGATATGCGTAACAGTCAGAAAAATTAATCAAAGAAAACTTCTTCACCCATGCTTGACTTAGGGAGTAAGCTGGTGAATGCAAGGTGAACGGAAGTTGAAAGTTGTTGGTTTACGTAGATCTCTATTGTCAACATAATAAAGATAAAAAATTGTATTATTATGTTGGATGTCCGGTAAAATTACAATTTACAATTGTCAAAGTTAAGGGCATATATATAGAGTTAAAATTTTTATTTCAGCCATGTGGTCTAAAGTACACTTGCTTTTATATAAGAACGAGCTTCTGCCCGCAGCTTCGCTCGCGGCGTGGCCTATGGGTAAATAAATCAACTACCCATTTCACCCTCTTAAGGATGGAATTTCGAAAAATCTTTTCTTAGCGGATGCCTACGTCACAACATCTACCTGCATGCAAAATTTCAGCCCGATCCGTTCAGTGGTTTGGGCAGTGCGTTGATAAATCACTATGTCAGTCAGTCAATCAGTCAGTCACCTTTGAGTAAAATATATTTCGATATTATTATTGGTTCTAATACCGTAACTTACACCAACCATAACGCTCCAAAACAGTTTATGTATTTAAAGTTAAACATCAATTTCTAGTCAATCTCCATTGGCGTAATCTACGAACGATTTAACTTGCAGATTGTTTATTATTTATCTTAAGAAAAGTTTATTAATCAAATAAGTTGGTAAATGTTATAGTAATTAGTATAAACTATGTATACTATAGAATAATGATCCTGTTCTGTTTGTAATATGTTACTTCCGCAAATTAATGTTATACATGTATATTAACAAGTTGGTATGTAAACAGCTTTATAGTTTGAAGTGTAAAGTTCAACAATCCTGTTGACTGCAAACTTCAAGAGATTGTGAGTTTTCATTTGTGACAAATTTGACCAAATTTCACGCCGCGGACCAACCTTCTTAAATACTCTCCATTGTCACGCGCCATACGTTGGATTAATTTAATATCAAGAGTGGACATTTTCAACTGCAGCCTGTCGAACTTCACAGAAGTAGCTCTAAGATATATAGAAATTAATAGTATATCTTAACTACAAATACATATTGTAATAGTAATATTTATTATAAGTTGTAACATCGCATTGGATATGTATCTGTAATGATGCTACAATTCTGTTGATGAATAAATAAATAAATAAAAATAAATAAATTATTATAGGGAATTTTTGGGTCGATGTAGTATTTCTGGTTACGCACATAATGTTCTTCAAATATCACGCCACTTTTCGTATACCCAAAGTCTTTTCTCCATTCGTTCCATTTGCAAAAGTTCTTTTGGACCATCACTTTTGATAAACGAAGCCTTGCTCCAAAACTAACGTTTTAGAGCGAGTTGTCTGACCAAGTTATAAGGTGAATCAAATATCTTATGCTGATGAAACTTAACTTTGAATATCTTGAACTAAATCTTTTCCCTCACCTTAACAAAATAAAGCTAGAAAATTTTTATTCTCACACAAGCAGGCGGCCCATCTGATGTTAAGTGGTCACCAGTTAACATCAGATGGGTCATCTATGTATATCTGTAATGAGAGCATTACCGGTGCATTACATACTCTAAGAAAGATATAAATAAAGATCTTTTCTGGAAGGGAAAAAATTATAACTTGTCTACTATAATGATGAATAATATCCTAAAACCATAAAAATGTAGTCTATGTTACCCGGAGTATAAATAAATAAATAATATATTTGTGCACATTTACACAGCGTCATCTAGCCCTAAACTAAGCAAAGCTTGTGCTATGGGAACCAGATAGCTGATAGAATACTTAGATACTTTTTGTTTGATGTTCATCACACAAATGTTGGTCCTGGGTGGAAATCGAACCCACAACCTACAGCTCAGAAGGCAGGGTTACTACTGAGTTATTAGGCCAGTCAAATAATGTATGTATAATAATGAACCAATTATTATTGATGATACTTCAGTGATTTAAACTGCACAAGAAATTTAGATGCCGCTTTAGCCATCCAGGAAACCAAAGTTTCGTCCATAGAAAACTTTCGACTACGTAATGGCGAAACATATTATAAAATATGAAAATGTATATAAACTATTAAGAATAGCTCTTCCTTTTGGCTTTACCATAATCGGATAAAAAGGAACCAGTTCCGACTTCCGCTGCTATTCTGCATACATTTCAAACTTGGCAACAAAGTCTACGAAGCATACTTTCCTGAGCATACAGACATGAAAAATGTCCATAAACTTAGACACTACGTGTTCCGTTTGTAAGCGACCAACTTAGCCGCACTAAGCTGAAACTTGCAACAATATTACCCTGGAGCATATTTGCTCATATGTTGTGGCCATTTTATGTAGTATGAAAAGTAAAATGTGTTTCTAAAAAGTTTTAAAATAATACTGTAGGAGTATCCGTCTATAGTTATTAGCTATAACTTTTAGTCTATAGATTTAGTCAACAGATTGTAATGAGATTGTAAACGGCGTCGGATGGCACAACTCTAGTTTTGCATGGTGCTTCATTGGTGCCCCATTTTGGGCGCCAATAAAATGCGCGTGTGCTTGCGTTGAGTTCATAATCCAAACAGGCGGTGCGCCCGGGATGTGGCGCGCATTCAAAACTAGAGTTGTGCCATCCGACGCCGTTTACAACCCAATACAATGAATCGACTTAATCTATGCTTATAGACTAAAACTAGGGGGGGGATGAGGCACAGTCAAAAAAGTTTTACACTGTGACAAACAAAGAAGGCGTAAATTTAGTAAAGATTTTAGAACTAAAATAATTATAGTAGGTAATTATTTTTATATGAAGCCGCAAGCTTTTCCCGCCACGTAACTTGACATTAACATTTTATGTTCTCATCAAGATTGATAGTAGGATTTGAACCCATGCCATACAACTCACCGGCTTAGACACTCTTCTAACTGACCTTTAATGTCTGTTGGTGATTAGGATCACGGATGCGACGAAATAAAAGATAAAGGATAATTTGAACGTGTATAAATCGAAATTAAAGGTAAAAATATAACAGAAATATAAAAAAGTAAATTAGCACGGCAAACAAAACCGCCTCCTTGTTTTCACTTTTGACACCGAGTGTAGAATGACAAAAACTTAAAACGGAATCCATAAAATAACAATAACCTAATATATAAAGCCTTCATGAGCACGTCGCTAACAATCGCAATGGCTGCGAAAATCTTTCATCATCATTTTATACGACCAAACAGTTGTGATGATATACATAGAATCTTTGTAAGATTGATGATTGGTTTCAATGAAAAAGAAACATTAGAATCACGAACAAGACAGAGAAAAAACAAAGATAGTTTCAGAGTTTGTTAAGAAAAATCTGATTGTTTGCTAGTGCTCTCTAGTTTAGCTTGTTTACACACCAGTATAGCAGTAGACGTCCGCTCTTACTCGTGGCTAGCGCGTTACTGACTACCCCACACCCGCGTGCTTAAGACAACATAAACCACTATAAACAACATAGATTATACAAACACTACATCTAGCATTTCTAAATAGTGTGCGTATTTCTTTTCACAAATTTTCCGATAACTACCTGCCAGTTACCGTTATCCGTCACATCGTAATTCTCACCACTCGAACACGAAAGAATCAAAAGGTATCAAAGTCCGAAAGAAACTAACTTTTCCCAGAAGAATATAGAATGGAATAGATGCCGCTTTAAGGCTGTAAAAATGAAGCAATGGTGTTAAAAATACACTTAACAAAATTTTTGATCAAATTTTTTTAGTCGTTCACCTTTCATTACATTATACGCAAAGAGAAATTATTAGAAATTGGATACTTGATCTAAGAGTGATTTCTAATGATTTCTCTTTGCATATAATGTCATGAGTCTCAAAATGTCGGAGTGGGTCTTCCTATTAGTACGTGAGTCCATTAGAAACAGGTTTTTGAAAATTAAAACCCTAAAACCTCAGGTGAAGTAGTAAGATTGTATGCAGAAACAAAGCGTGCTTCGAAGCTTAATAGTACATCTTGTTTCGTCACTTTCTAGCTTTACACGCGGCGTCTATCTTTGTCTTTGTCCGGGTGTTTCCGATACTTAATTTTATTCCCGTCACACACAAATGTTCCAGTTCCATATTTCTTGTTGAAAAGTTCTTTGAGTCGAAGTTAGATTTAAGTTATTATTTTTGGCAAGTTTTATAAGAAATTGCTTTTAAAAGGAACGTGAAGGTTTCTGAATAGATTTTACGTTGAAGTTTTTTCAATGTTATAAGTGCGAAACAAACAATAGTCGTTAAACAAAGTCTGAAGTCTATGGCCGGCCTAAAAATTCTGACAAATAGGCTGCCCAATTAAACATTTCTACATACACTAGAATAAGTAGAAGACCTGATGGATAGATCTTCAAGATCTACACGTTTTTCGTACATCATCAAAATATGATGCACGAAAAGCAACAACGCCCATCATAACGCCCCATGATCAGATACATAGATCCTGATCCTTAACTAAGATTTCCTGTATCTACTAGGTGTACTGTATTTTACGTTTAGGTGGTAGGACTTTGTTGCAAAGTTCGTCTAGGTAGGTACCACCGCTTTGCCAGTTATTCTGCTGCCAAGCAGTAGTGTGCAAGTTCTTCTATGTTCCGGTTTGAAGGGCACTGTAGCTAGTGAAATCACTTAGCAATTGAGACTTTATGATCTGATCTCACAGTCGAGTAATCTTATTACCAGACTGTGCTGCTGTCTCAGGATGATGTACACAGTGCAATGTCACGCGAAACTCTATGTTTTAGAGTTCCGAGTGACACTTCTGTTATGGCCGGTCGTCGCGCTTAGCATCAGGTGAACGAATAGCTCGTAACATCATTCACTAAAATAAAAAAATTAAAAAACTAGGGACTCTGAAACTACGAGGAACAATTTCCACAGCGCGCAGACACAGGACAAGTATTTGCGCTTTTTTTTTTTCTGTGCAAAAATACTTGTCCTGACGAGGAAATCGAACCTGTCGTCTTTAGGCTATGAGCCGACCTGCTCAATCGCCACACTACAGAGGCTGTCAAAAAACAATATTTCTTGTCATAATTTAAAGGACTACTAACTTAAATCCTAGCTTTAACCTACAAAAGACATCAAGTCATTCTAAGTTAGTTAATCAAGTAAGGTATCAGTTTGCTTTAAGTTATGTAATCTAAGATCTAACTACGTTCTTGGTAAGCTAAGTAATAACTTTAACTCAACTTAGCTGGGTGTTCACGTAAGTTGGCTTATCGAGCTTTATTAACTATTGCATAACTTATGTTTAAGCAACATGTCCCTTTGTTAGGCATTAAGGACTTTATTAATTTTGTATTCAAAAAACATCATTATAAATAGGTAATAAGAATAGAAATAGAATAGAATTGGGAACCAGACAATTGATACAATACTTAGATATTCTATGTTTGTATTTACATACACACATAGAATACAAAATAACAAACAAACATCGATGTTCATTACATAAATGTTAGTCCTGGATGGGAATCGAACTACCTACCTTTCAGAAGGCAGGGTTACTACTAACTGACCTATTAGGGGAAAAATAATAATAAAAATAAATAAAAACGAGCGTGCTTTAGATCACAAGATTGAAGAAAAACTTCTTTACTTTAGCTCTATCTATCGGCCGGTATAACTTTGTTTTTGTTTTGTTTAATGTTAATGTCGCCATCTTGACAATTGTAAATTGTCATTTTACCGGACATACCAACATAATATTAGGAGTTTTGGCGGGAAAGCGAAAAAGATTGCGTCACCGCATTGTATTATTTTCCAAAACTTGTGTTATTTTCAGTATTAGTGCATAAAATTGGTGGCATTCTATTCGTTAAGTGCTGAATTACAGGTGTGTGTGTGAGAAAATGGTATAATGATGGTGAAACGTTTCTTTTCGTGTTGTTTTCAAAACTCCATAGAAGCTTCACGTAATGTTGCCACCACTTTACTAGGAGTATGACTTTGACGAGACTATGACTTGATGACTTCGACTGTGACTTGACACATATTTTCGTAAATATCATGAACTTGAAAAATTATCAATTACTTGACACTGGCTAAATACACAAAAGTGTGGAGCCAAAACATAAAAAAGAGGATTATCACAGGGTAACTAACGCATTAGTGGCACGTCTAAAACTGTGTACGGATAAACTTGTAATTGACTGCAGTAGTATAATATCAGGACAATAGCTCTCAACTAAGTTTGGGAACTAGAGCAAATACATGTAGAGGAAAACTGGACTGAGTGGCATAGTAGTGGAAGAGCTGGGTGCGTAGAAATTTTAAGATCTTTATATACACACTGGGTATGACAGAAGAACCAGTGTAGTAGGTAGGACTTTTCTGAAAAGTTTGCTTAACATCAGGTAAACGACTAGCTCGTCATATCATTCATAAAACTTAGTAGCTGTCTAACTTAAGTACAAACGCGCATTAAAGTTTTAACAGAAATAAAATTAATGGGAAATATTTTTTCTGTTGTTATCGTTGTTCTGGTTTATTCATTGCAAATATTTCCGCAGTATTTTTGTTAAACTAGTTGATATTTTGTTGGGCGATAAAAACCAGAGTAGTAAGATAACTATTTTGCCATTATAATTCTGACACAGATTAAACATGAAATGCTTTTTTCCGATGCGATGGGATGGGGTGGTCAAGAATTTAACAAAATTGCACTTTTCGAAATCACTTTTTAGAAATCTTATAGAACGAAAAAAATTTTTGGTGGACTTAAAAAAAACGGAAACATAAATTATAAAGTTCTTTCTAGAAAAAAAGAATGGTGGGACGAATATTATACAAATTAGTAACGCAATTTGCGCCACACAACTCCAAAAGGCTTGAATCTGTGCAAAAGCGTTTTTTGTGGCATCTTACTTACGCGAGCAATCTTGCCAAAAGTATTTGAAGCTACCCGTAAGCTAATAGATTGGTGCATTTTAAAATTAGTTCACTTTTAGATCGAACACGAATGCTAGAACCTCTCTTTTCTTTTTAAGCCCGCCAATGGTTTATTTGACGCACCTGAGCTTCTATCATTATTAAATTTCTCGTCCCCATCAAGGTCACCAAGAGCATCCAGTTTAAATTACTCAAAGATATTCAATTCAAATCTAATCTTGGCAAAAACGCACCTATAAACAGATTGGTACGAGAATTTAACAGGATCCCAAATAAGGTCACTATTGACCTATTTTCGGATAACATTCACAACAAGTGACGTAGGACGTAGGACGTAGGACTTCTGCCGTGAAGTAGGACACTACTTCACGGCAGAATGACTGGCAAAGCGGTGGTAGCCACTTTTTTTGAGGGGGAGAAATGCCCTCACACTTCCCTGCCACCACGGGGGTGATGGCAGGGGGTATGTGGGACTCGAACCCACTAAAACCCCCCCGTGAGCCCTCGTCCGCCGTACCGCGGCGAGAAGGGGTCGCGACTGCAGTCCAGCCAACTCGCCCCGGTGGAACCTACTTAGACGAACTCGACAGAAAGTCTTACAACCTAGCTTATCGTGACCGTGCACCGTTATTTGTCCAACAGGATCGTCAAATCGATAAGTATCCCAACTCCACCCAACCTCTTGCGAATGACGTGACGAATCCGTTCCATTTGTCACATAGTTACGAATGGATTAGTGTGTCAGTGTTAACAGTAAGGATCATAACAAATGTAGACTACGGAAGTTTTATTTGTCAATGATTTCTCTTAATGACTTTTGAAGAAATTTAAATTTCTTAAAAAGTATTTTTTATGTTAAGCGATACGACTGCCCATAACAGTTGCAGTGACACTCGGAACTCTAAACTATATAGTGTCGCGTGACACTGCACTGTGCATGTCAATAAGATAACTAGACTACGAGATTGGGTCATAAAGTCTCATTTGCCCAGTAATTCATGCTATGGTCATTCAGCAAATAGTTGGGAGTTTAGCAAATAGTTAAGTTGTTATTTTTCTTTTCTTTAATGTTCTATTAATATTGCACTACCACATAAAGCCTTGCAGAATACACCAAGGTTACTTGAAGATAATGCTCTAAAGCATTAAGTTCGCCTATGTACCTGCTATTGTTAATGTTATTCCATCATGTTTTTAGTTTATTTTACGTTACGTCGAAAACCATCGAATGTTGTAGGAGGATACTTTCTAAAATATACTTGAAGCTTTACAATTGTTTACAATTTTCCGTTGCCGTCAGATTGCCGTCAGAGGTCGCTTTACCAAGCTAGCACTTTTTGGTAAGTTAAAACTTAAGGTCAAGGTCAAAGTCAGAGCCAAGCTAAAAGTCAAGAGCAAGATCAAAGTCAAGGAAAGTCAAGGTCAAACTCAAGGTCAAACTCAAGGTCAACGTTAAGAACAAAGTAATATAAACTATTGGAAAAATAATATTATATTCTGAATACTAATTGAGCACTTTTACAAGTCAATATCCGAATTCATGTCGCTGGCATCGACTACCACGTAACATGTCAAAAGAGTAGAATAATGGTGATATTTTATTGCCCATACTGCATACTATCTGTAAGGTTTACTTAGGTGAATGTAGAACCTATTGTGTTCCAGTAAAAAGTGAACCAAATCCTTTTTCGGCTTCAGAGTTCCGATTCAATAGATTGGTTTATTTGTAACACGTACAATTTTATCCGGAAAAGGTCCAAGTACACCAATGCCTCAGATTGTCCGGGTTTACGGATTCGGACAAGACTTTTACTTTTTTATTAGTTACCTTCTGCTCGCGGCTCCGCCCGCGTGATTCACCCTCTTAAGAGTGGAATTTCGAAAAACCCTTTCTTTGCGTATACCTACACTTTACAAAGAATACACCCTCCTAATTTAAAGTCTCTAGGAGCAGCGGTTTATGCTGGGCGTTGATATGTAAGTCAGTCAGTCAGGACTTTGAATTTTATATGTGTAGATAGGCAAAGCATTTGACCACTGTCTTGCCTCATGTTAAGCAATAGCGTGATCCAAGACAGTGTATGCTTGATACAAGATAAGATTTTATTAGATGGTAGGACTTTTCTGCAAAGTTCGTCTAGGTAGGTGGGTAGGTAGTAGGTACCACCGCTTTACCAGTGATTCCGCTACCAAGCAGTAGTACACAAGCACTGCCATGTTTTTTTTTTTTTGAACGAGCTAATGCTGTTGGTCTCTATCGAACTTTACAGTGTCGCCGGGTGGGAGGGCGGGCGCTTAAGCCATGTTCCGGTTTGAAGGGCATTATAGCTAGTGAAATTACTGAGCGAATTAAATATTATAACCTGGTGTCATAGTCTAGTAATTTTATTACTAGATTGTGCTGATGTCTCAGGATGACGTGCACGGCGCAGTGTCACTTGGAACTCGGTGGAAATGGGCAGTCGTGTCGCTTAATATCAGGCAAAAGATTAGCACATCATTCCTTAACATAAAAATGATACCTGTTCACTCTTGACTTGAAACTTCCAGGTTTGTTTGTAATGTATCATATACCATAATAAATAGCAAACTAATTATTACTATTACTATTTACCATTATTTTAAATTTTCCGAAACGCTTTGAGTGTTTTATCAATCACTTTACAGTAAAAATAAAATAGTAAAGACAGATAGCGCGCTTGAAACCATAAAAAGAAAAAAAAATGGTAACAAAAAATATTGAAATCGCAAAATCATACTTTTCGCTCGTTTTATTCTGAAGTGAACGTAGAAAGAAGAAAGCTTAATAGGATTTAGGCGAGCTAACGATAAGCTGACGTGACTCTTTGCCTATATAGGTGCTGCCTGGGTATAGTCCGTTAAAGTGCAAATTTCAACCTTAAAGTAAAAACAGGACATTTTCAATTGCTTCAACGTAAAATTCCTACAAGAAAAGAGTTTAATTTGAAATATTTTTATCACTTTCATAAACACCCAGCATTTTTCCCAACCGGCATCACTTTACTGTAATGGATCCTTTCTACAAATAAAAAAACTGGACCTCGTTACTTTATTAACTATCTCGTTTGAAAATGGGAACTTTAATTTAATATAACAAAGGGTAAGTTAAAACTTTATTTGTACATATACACAGGTGTTAATAGTATTTATTACTAGGTAAGTGGTAGGACTTCTTTGCAAAGTTTTTCTCAGTAGGTTTGTACCTACCAAGTAATACCTTTATATTAATAACAAGCTTCTGCCCGCAGATTCGCCCGCGGCGTGGCCTATGGGAAAATAATTAAACCACCCATTTCACCATCTTGAGGGTGGAATTTTGAAAAATCCTTTCTTAGTGGACGCCTACGTCATAACATATACCTGCATGCAAAATTTCAGCCCGATCCGTCCAGTGGTTTGGGCTGTGCGTTGATAGATTACTATGTCAGTCAGTCACCTTTGAGTTATATATATTTAGATTATATAATACCTATTTATATACCTAGTAATAAAAATAACTGTAAAGCGTGATTATGACACATTTTGTAAGGTAAATAACTTCTAAAACTCACGTCAATTAAAAGTCGAAATTACTCCGACCAGGTTTCGGACATATTCGATGTTCTTCTTGACATTAAATTACATTCTTTACATTATATTACATTTCGGATGTATTAGATGTCAAGAAGGACATCGAATATATCCGAAACCTGGTAGTATTTTCGACTTTTAATTGACGTGAGTTTTAGCCGTTATTTATCTTCTGTTGCCCCCGCATTCACCAGCATATTAAAAAAATTAAAAATAATTTTTAGAGCCATGAAACGTTCGACAACCCGATAATCTAGCGTCTGGCGCAGAATAAGTAATATTACAAGCGTACTCTGGCTGCAAATTGAGGTCATTGTGGCCTTTAGAACGGCACTTTAACTTTGTTCAAAGATAAGATCAAATGTTAAGATCATTTTGTTCGTGATCTAAAAAATCGAATCACACTAATATTATAAAGACGAAAGTTTGTATGTGTGTTTGTGTGTATGTTACTCCTTCACGCTCAAACGGCTAAATGGATTTGGATGAAATTCGGCACCAAGATAGCTTATACACTGGATTAACATATAGGCTACATTTTACCCCGGAAAAGTGCAATTTTCCCGTGGTATGAGCAAATAATTGAAATACTTTTTATCCGCGGGTGAAACTGCGGGGCGCAACTAGTAAACTGTAAACGAAGAAATATTACGCAATGTTTTTATTATAAGAATTAATTAGACACGCGCGTTATTAACAACTTTGTCTAAATAAAGAAAGTAATATCGCACTTTTGTTATTAATTTTGTTTATCTTAACATCCGTACATAATTTATCTTGTTTTAGATGGTGTCACTCGAGTTACGGATAATAAATGTAGTAAAATTTTTCGTAAAGATAGTTAATTGTACTAATAAAGGCGCACGCGTGATAATCTACCTCCAACACTTGATTGTTGTAGCACAAAATAATAGACAGAAAGGCCACTTGGAACCGTTCTTGACTCGACTGCAGCGACACGGTTGGCAGAATTGGCTTTTGTAGAATTATACAGCCTCTATGGTGTAGTGGTTGAGCAGGTCGGCTCATAACCTGGAGGGGGTGGGTTCGATTCCCGCAACAGAACAAGTATTTGTGCACAGTAAAAAAACCAAAATACTTGTTCTATGTCTGGGTGTTGTGGAACCATGGCCCTCGTAGTTCCTGGGTCCCTAGACACGGGAATCCTAGTTAGGGTCCACGATCTATGTGTGTGCTCGGTGAGCGTTTATTATTATTATTAATTTATAATATTCTTAGATGTTGTCTTGTATGATACCTGTTATGTCATCTGAGCTGGTAAACTATAAGGTTTTATTTTTAAATGTGATTGAAGATTTTTTTAAATGTTAATGAATGACGAGAGGACTGCTAGTCATTTACCTGATGTTAAGCAACATGGCCGTAATAGTTTCAGTGTCACTCGGAACTCTAAAATATAAAGATTCACATGACACTGCACTGTAGACGTCATCCTGAGACATCAGCGCAGTCTGGTAATCAGATCACTAGACTGTGAAATCAGGTCATAAATTCAAATCTGCCCAGAACGCAGTAGTGCTTGCGCACAATAAGGCAAAGCTGTGGTCCAGACCTACACGAACTTTGCAGAAAAGTTCTACCACCTAGTAAGTATTTGTAGTAAACTGTCGATTACGTTAAACTGGTCATAGTGCCACAATTTGTAAAACTTTATCAAAAACAACTTCAATGTTTGATCTTAACTTAAGTAGCAATCATATTAAGCCACCAAAATACTGTTTTTTTTTTTTTTTTGGGGCGGTAGTTGCAAATTAAACATCTTAAATTTTCGTAAAATTTTTAATTTGATTTATTAAATACTTTTACAGTCTATTTTTACATGGATTGTATGTCTAATTAAAAGTAAAGTCACAGTACCTGCCGAGTAGTGTTTTCCTCACTAAACTACACACCTATCACTTAGTTTTTGCACTTTTGTGTTTGGCACTGCACAACTACAGAGCAAGATGGAGGATATAAAGGAAACTATGTCACAGATGACACAGACTTTCCACCTTAAACTGGCCGAATTTGAGAAGAGGCAGCAAACACTCGCCTCTCCAGTGTCTACGGATGCCACAAGCCTTGCTGCAGAATTTTCTCTCTTCAAGACTTTTACCTTGAATGCCCTCCGGGTTTTGCAGAATCAAGTAGAGGTTTTGGCCCATAGCAATGACAGCTTAGAGATGCATAGCCGGCGAAAAATATTGCTTTTCCATGGGATACCCGAGGAGAAGCAGGAGGATGCCTCGGCTACGATTGTCAAGGTAGTTGCAGATAAATTGAAGCTACTCGAGTTCAAAATGGAACATATAAATGATTGCCATAGAATGGGTCGTTCAGCTTCACTCGACAGGCCAAGGCCTATCCTGGTCAAACTCCGCGATATTCAAATGCGTTCTAAGATCTGGAGTGCAAAAACCAGTCTCAAGGGCTCAGGTATCACCATGTCCGAGTTTTTGACGAAGTTGCGACATGAAACATTTATGGCAGCACGTCAACGGTTTGGGGTAACCAAATGCTGGACCCGTGACGGCTTC
The DNA here is from genome assembly GCA_905220475.3 of Ennomos fuscantarius. Taxonomy (NCBI): domain Eukaryota; kingdom Metazoa; phylum Arthropoda; class Insecta; order Lepidoptera; family Geometridae; genus Ennomos; species Ennomos fuscantarius. The sequence goes on along the minus strand of HG992046.1, from coordinate 9,976,337 downwards.
ATCTTTGTGTTGGGTACCGATGGTACGCGACATAAGATCAGCTACATGGCGGAGCTGGATAAACTCGATAAGCAGAGTGTTGCAGTTGCTGTACCGAAGAAGAAAAAGGCAGTTGCTGCGGCTGACAAGGAGCTTGAGTTGGCGATTAAGCCTAGGCGCCCGGCTGTGACGAAAAAATGATCTTTCTTCTTTCTCTTCATGCTAAATTCTTGCCGTATTTTCATTTTTATTGTAGTTTCTTTTTTCTTCTTGTTTAATATTTAATCTACCTCTTTTTCGCAATGGAAATCAATTTTAATTTTTTTTGTACTGATCAATATTGTATACATAATGTTATTGTTAGTAAATGTCAAAGTCAAACGTCAAGTTAATATCAGCTGTCAAATTAGCTATTGTCGACTGACTCTGACAGTTATTTTAGTAACTATCATAGACAATACAAAATTACGTTTCATTCCACATAATATTGTAAGCATTGTTTTAGGTATCGATTATTATTATTTATTGTTTTTGTTGTGGAGAAAGGGGTTGCCTATTTGATATATTGCAGTTGTATTGTCATGCCAAATTACCTTTTGGCTATGTAGTACTCTTATCTGAGTTTATTGTTTGAACACATTTGCTACCGGCAGGTGGAGTATATAAGTAATTTAGTTTGTTCGTATAATTTTTTTATAATAGGATATTTTTTATTTATCTATTTTTTGTTTTTTATTATTATACATATATTATTTATATTATATTTCTATTGTATATATCTATGTTAAACATATTTAATAGTAGCAAGGAAGTGATAACTTCTTATCTATTTCTTCCTACGATAGTAGTAGCAGCAATGACAGTTTTTCTAGTATTCCTTCTCTCTCTGACACACTGATAGCTCATTTTTCTGATGTACCTAAGAACTTTAATATTGTCCACATAAATGCGCAGAGCATTCCGGCACATTTTTCTGACATGCAGACGTCTTTTGCCTTAAAAGATATTCACGCTATATTAGTCTCCGAAACTTGGCTTAAACCATCTCTTCCCTCAATTTCCTATACTTTGCCTGGCTTTAACCTGATTCGCAACGATCGGACAGGAAGCGGCGGTGGAGGTGTTGCTATTTACCTTCGTGCGCACATTCCTTTCTCCGTTATAAGCACCTCCACACAGCCGCCTCCCCCGAATGCTGGCGAGCATCTTTTTATTGAAGTTCTTCTTTCGCACTCTAAAATCCTTCTCGGAGTCTACTATAGCCACTCATTACGTAATAATTTTTTCTCTTCCTTCAACAAGATCTTAGAAGATCTTTGTCCCTCTTATAGTCATACCATTGTGATGGGTGACTTTAACACTTGTCTTTTAAAAAATGACCATCGTTCTTCCTCTCTAGAAAACATCATTAGGTCTTGTAACATGCATCTTCTCCCCCTTAGTGCCACTCATCATTTCCCTAACTCAATTCCGTCTCTGCTAGATCTCATGATGGTATCATCACTAGGACATGTTGCTAAGCATGGCCAATGTGCAGCTGATGCCTTCTCATATCATGATTTAGTCTTTTTATCATATAAAATCCGTCCACCTAAATCTAAACCAACTATTATTCTGCAGCGCAATTTTAGTGGTATAAATAATGAGGCTTTTTTAGCGGATGCCCAAAACATTGATTGGTCACCTGTAATCAGTGCAGATTCCATTGATGAACAAGTAGCCTTATTTAACTCTCGTATTACCCAACTATATGACGTTCATGCACCCTTGAGATCTATTAAAATTAAACACGTACCTGCACCTTGGCTCACTAACGACATAAAGGTATTACAAAATAAAAAAGCTGCTGCCAAAAGTAAATTTAAGTGTCTACCGAATGATGCTAATAAGGCTCGATATATCAAGTTTAGGAATCGCTGCAACGTGGTGTGTAGGGATGCCCAACGACGCCATATCCATGAATCTGTTCAAAATGAGGATCCAGCCAAAGTTTGGAAATTCCTCAGGTCGTTAGGAGTTGGGAAATCTCGCCTAGATACTGTTCCTAAAATTTAGACATTGAGGCTCTTAATCAACACTTTTCCGGGTCATGTTCTATTGACCCTTTAATTAAAGTCCATACCATTAATCATCTTTCCAACATTACAGCTCCTAACTTTTCTCCGTTTGTCATAAGTCAATTTAGCCCTTGTGATGTTAAGAAGAGCATAATGTCCATTACATCTAATGCTGTTGGAGTCGATGGCATAAGTCGTAACATGTTGATTCCTATCCTTGATTCCATTCTTCCCATCCTCTGCTTCATACTTAATTTTTCTATATCTAATGGCGTCTTTCCTGCCATTTGGAAGGATGCCCAAATTATCCCTCTACCTAAAAAAGCCAATCCTAAATCCTTTTCCGAGTATCGTCCTATATCTATTCTTCCCTTCTTGTCCAAAGTTCTAGAACGTCTGGTTCATAATCAGATCAACATCTTCCTTACTCGTAACAATCTCCTGAATCCCTTTCAATCCGGTTTTCGACCTAATCACAGTACGTTAACTGCACTTGTCAAAATCACTGATGACATACGTCTGGGGATGGAAAACAGTCAGTTAACTGTGCTAACACTTTTAGATTTCAGCAACGCTTTTAATACTGTTGACTTCGATATTCTCCTAGAACTTCTTCGCTCTATTAACATATCTCCAATGGTGATTGACTGGTTTCGTAGCTACTTGTTCGGTCGCCGACAGCGGGTTCGTCTCGAAGATTCTCTATCTTCGTGGAGGAGCACGTCAGCTGGCGTACCACAAGGAGGCGTCTTATCTCCTCTTCTATTTTCTATATTTATTAACTCTATCTCTCAAAATATTTCATCTTCCTACCACCTGTATGCAGATGACCTACAACTCTATCAACAAGCTCCTCTGATTCAGCTATCTGAGGCAGTACTATCTACAAATAAGGACTTGGACATAATAGCTATGTGGAGCAAAGCTTATGGACTAAAGGTAAATCCACTTAAAACGCAAGTTATTATTGTAGGCAGCTCTCGTACCATCTGTAAGATTAACTGGAACCTTTTGCCCAAAGTTGTGTTTGACGGAGTCACAATTCCTTTTAGTGATACAGTGAAGAACCTCGGTATAACCATTGACAAGTGCCTTACCTGGGGTCCGCAACTTGCTCACACAAGCCGCAAGATGTTTGCTTCTGCGGGCTCGTTGCGTAAACTACGTAATTTTCTTCCAACTACCACTAAGATTGCGCTTGCACAGTCTCTTTTGCTCCCTATCCTTGACTATGCTGACGTCTGTTATCTCGACATTACGCAGGACCAGCTAAATAAACTTGAGCGTCTCCAGAATTTCTGTATAAGGTTTATATTTGGCTTGCGCAAATTTGACCATGTCTCTGCTTTTCGTACTCGGCTCAAGTGGCTTCCCATAAGACTTCGTCGGAATGCTCATATATTGTCCCTTTTGTACAGTGTATTGTTTCATCCTTCCTCCCCGCGCTATCTTCAGGAACGTTTCGAATTTCGTCACGTTTCTAACACCCGTTCTTTGCGGTCATCAGAGTACTTTATGTTAAAAATGCCGATCCATAGAACCTCTTTTTATGATTCTTCTTTTACTGTCGAAGCGGTTCGTCTATGGAACGCGCTTCCTTTAGATATTAAACGTGCACCTTCACTGAACGTTTTTAAAGATAAAGTCAAAGCTCACTATCTCGCGCTATAGCTTCTAACCTACGACGCATTTAGTATCTACTGTTGTTTTAATGTTGGTACTTATTACTTTTGTAATGTCTCCTACTATTATTATGTATGTATGTATGTATGTATTTGTGTATATATTTATGTACCTATATATGTATAAGTATATGTTAATTTATATATATATTTTGTTATTATTGTTATTAGCATTAAGTATAGTTTGTATAGCTTTTCCTGTAAAACCACCGTCCTTATTTTTATTGTTTTTCCTAATTTTTTGGGTTGTCTGGAAGAGATCGCTTTAAGCGATAAGACCGCCCATTGTGACACTTAATTCTTAAGTTTGTGCCTGTAAATTGTTACTACAATGTGGTGTTTCAATAAAGAGTTTTATCTATCTATCTATCTATAAGTTTCAAATCTAAAAAACCTTAATGCGTATTTTACTCAGACTATTTTGATTGGTAACAGTGTTGAAAAAGCGTCTCTATTAGCACCCGATCCGGCGCAGACGTACGGGAGGGAGGAGGAGGCGTTACACGCATCTCTTTCCTCCTCCGTAGTGGGGACACTGGAGGAAAGTCGGGGGATTCTCCGCCGTCTGGTGGGTGGCCTTGATGAGCAGGGTCACCCATCCACAGGCGGGAACCCCGAAAGGGCCTGCCACCGGGGGGCGAGTTGGCTGGACTTCATTCGCGACCCCTTCTCGCCCCGGTATGGTGGAAGATGGCTCACGAGGGGTTTTAGTGGGTTTGAGTCCCACATACCCCTTGTCATTACTCTTGTGGTGACAGGGAACTGCGAGGGCATTTCTCCCCTTAAAAAAAGCGTCCCTATTATTCCGCGATCTTAATTTTTTTCTTATTCTATGAAGATTACATGTTGCGTTTAAAAAATACATCAACAAGACCACACATTATCCTTAGTAGATACATATGAAGCAGACCTTCTGTATCTATTTACTTTGTGGTAATAGCACCTTCTGCAGCCTGAAACGGCGTGCGTGCTTAGTTTTATGGCGGGTGTAATAACCATTATCGTCGTGTATACGCCTTTACAGCGCCTAAATGTTTTGTTATAAGACCTATGAAGCACATTATGGCTTAATATACGATTACATTAAGTCGCTTCTACGGTCTGTCTTAAAATGCAGCTTAAGAGGCGTATAATGTAAAATGCAAAACAATAACACAATAATGACATAAAAATCTTACTAAGATAAACGCAAAAGTTTGTATGTATGGGTGTTTGTTACCAGTTTACACTCAAACGACTGGACGGATTTTTATGAAATTTAGATTAGCTACTTCTTATCCGCTTGTGGATTCGGGGCGTTGCTAGTACCAAATAAAATTGAAATAAAAAACGAGTGCACTTTTGACGACATGACTGAAGTAAAACTTCTTTAGCTCCATCCTATTAGAACTAACTTCATAGACACTACCTCCGGATATGTTTCCTGTTTCACAGTATATCGGCAATAGTTTTCGTGTTATTCACTCCGCTGTCGAGGCCCAACTGAACGAACTGAACAACGTTCTGCCCTTTTTAAAGAGGCGACGGAACAAGTTTCGGCCATGACAGTCGACAACAACGCCACCTGGTGGCAAGTCACCAAACCATCCAAGTCAATTACACTATTCAATAATATTCTTTTGACGTTAAATATTGTAAATAACTTGACTAATTATAGCAACTCTTTTACATTTAATGTGTGTAATGTGTAAATAATCCTATATTGGTAACAATCCCTTTTGCGGCAAGAGAGATGGAGATCACTGTAGGGACAAGGTCGAGGGAGTTACGTTTCGCATGCTTAAAAAATTTTTATTTCAATAATTTATCTGAACCTTGTCTTATAAAAATAATAATTTATTCTGCTAATACAGTACTCAATTAAAGGGTTCAGAATAAAAAGGTTTTAACTGTCAAATTGATAGTTTCGAGAAAATTGACTTTAAACTTCAACGGCGTCATTTTAATGTAAAGTGCTTATAAGGTAATAGAAAAGGTTTATGTAAGTTTCAGTTGCTTGAAAATGTTTTAATTCTATTTTAAAATACTAAATATAGTACTAATTCATACAATTACTGTAAAAATATAATATAATAAAATAAATATCATAATGTTTTTATGCTAAGAGAATTGTATTCCTTTGACAGATAAACCGTTTTTAGACTCAAAATTTCGAGATTTAAGCCTCATTTCGGTATGTTGAGAATGTGTGTAGATAATTTCACGCTAAATCTAACGATACCCATAAGTCAATTGGTAACAAAAATCAGTTAAATCCTTTTTGTTCTTACCCCTTCAATTTTGAATTAAATAGAATTTTTCAAGATTATTTTGGGTATTTGGTAGCTTAATACTAAGGCCCCGTATTATGATGCTGGTGAATACAAGGCAAACGGAAGTTGAAGTTGATTTACCTCATTGGTTCATCACCATTGTCAACATAACCAGCTTAGAAAAATTGTATTATTTTTTTATTTTTAATGTTTTGGCTCCACACTTTTGTGTATTTAGCCAGTGTCAAGTAATTGATAATTCATCAAGTTATCGATATTTCACGCAAATATGTGTCAAGTCACAGTCGAAGTCATCAAGTCAAGTCAGAGTCTAGTCAAAGTCATACTCCTAGTAAAGTGGTGGCTACTTTACTTGAAGCTTCTATGGAGTTTTGGAAACAACACGAAAAGAAACGTTTCACCATATTTATACCATTTTCCCACACTCACGCCTGTAATCCAGCACTTAACGAATAAAATGCCACCAATTTTATGCACTAACACTGAAAATAACACAAGTTTAGGAAAATAATACAATGCGGTGACGCAATCTTTTTCGCTTACCCGCCAAAAACTAAATTGTATTATTATGTTGGTTTATCCGGGAAAATGACAATGTATAATAATTGTCAAGATGGCGACGTTAACATTAAACAAAGCAAAAACAATGTTATACCGGCCGATAGATGGAGTTGAACTAAAATTTTACTTCAGTCTTTAGTCTAAAGCGCGCTCGTTTCTTTTAAATCACAAATGAAAAAGGGACCTGTTATATCATTCGTAGAAGTCTTTTAGCTAATGTTTTTTTTTTGTTTCTACAGAATTAAGCAAACTCTAACTTAAGCTTGTTTCGCCGTTTAATTAAATTACTAAGACGGAAAGTCATACCCGCCATCATTCACGTCGCGACAAATTAATCCCAGTTAGTAAGCGAATTAAAGCTCGCTACTCACTGTGCGACATTTCGTTAGTACAGTAGACTGGCGCGTTAAAATGGAATAGAAAATTTTGAAGTCATGTACTGAGTTTGTACTCGCTTACAGAAAGGAAGGATGAAAGAAAATATATTTATTCAGGACATCACACAACATTACATTACAATATAGGACATATACAGTATAATGGAGAATAGACAAAATAACAGATGTAACGTTGTGTGATGACCAGGTACCGAATCAGTATAAGATTAAGGTACCACACGCGACCTTAAAAACCCTTAAAAAATGATTGTTAGGCGGAACCCCCATTGGTCATAAATAAATTAATAATTAATAAATATTTTTTTATTCAAAAATTTACAAAAATAGAAATATAAATCTTGGGAAACTAAAATCTTACAAAATTAGTTTTACAAAATTAGGTCTAACCCGGTTTTACCACAAAATATTTAAACAAGCCTTAATCTAGTGTAAAACTGCTGTTTTCTATCATTAAACATACGTTTGACGTCTGTCTCAGCCTGGTTTATGTATAGTAGTACCGAGTGTGGTAGTACCGAGTTAATTTTTTGTATATTCATCAAACATAAGTACTAAGTTGCTTATTGGAATTAATTTTCAAAATTGACTCTAAGTTTCTGCATCAAATGAGATTTTGACACCTTAAGCCTCATAATCCCCTTAGCAGCTCCAAATATGGATAAGCCATGAAGGAAATCTTCCTTAAGATAAGAACCCAAATTTTGTAATTATGTCTCTTAATTATTTAGGAACAAGAGTGAAAATTCCTTGTGTTTAATTATTTATTCTTATATTACCACCGTAGAAGGACGTAAACAAACTCCATTACCAAAATTCTTGAAGCTGCAAGTATCAAATTTTATTTTATAACTTCTCCGCGCCTGAGTCCAATTCGCTGTTGTTAAGAAACTTTTTATTAAGCTTATAAGGATTAAGGGAAGTTCTTGTGTTCAAGTTGAAGCTGAGAATTGTGCGGATTATGTTTTTTTATTTGAAAATGTAAAGTTCATTCTTTTGTTTCAAATATTGAGTTACTCTACCGTTTTAAAAAGATACATTGCTGCGCATAAATTACTTTTAGATTGATAGCTATCGTGAAAATTATTAGGTTGAGAGTAGCATAAATATTTTGGGTCTGTGGTTTGATGTGAGTTTAACCGTTGTCATTTCGTTAAAAGACTTTTTAAGGTATTGAGGTTAGAAAGAAGAGAAGGGTTTGCAAAAGATTTTTTTTACCCTTCTTTTCTCTTTGACAGCTTCTGTGGTGTGGTGATTGAGCCGGTCGGCCGTTAACCCCGACGCGGCGGGTTTGATTCCCGCGGCAGGAGAAACGTATTTGCGCACGGAAAAAAAGCGCAAATACTTGTTCTGAGACTGAGTGTTGTGGGAACAATGTCGTCGTAGTTTTTGGGTCCCTAGACACAGGGAATCCTAGTTAGTATCTAGGATCTATGTATGTGATTGTTGAGCGTTATTTTTTTTTTTTGCTTCAAACTTATCTAGCATTTGACCACGCTCTCACCTGATGGGAAGTGACGATGCGATCGAAGATGTCGCTATTATTTTGATATGAGATTTTATGATCTGATCTCACAGTTTAGTAATCTTATTACTAGATTGTGCTGATGTCTCTGGATGACGTGCGCAGTGCAGTGTCACGCGAACCTCTATACTTTAGAGTTCCGAGTGACACTGCAGCTGGTATGGGCAGCCGTGTTGTTTAACATCAGGCGAACGGCTAGCTCGTCACATCATTCATTAACAAAAAAAAAATTTGCGCTAACAACTATCAATCAAATCTGTCAAAATACACTATTTTCTAAAATACATTGACAAACATTGTGATTTATTTATGTGTATGGCCTGTCAATTTGTAATCGGTGCTGAAAATTGACTCATTCTTAATCTGGTCATCATCAACCTGAAGAGTCACTGCTAAACATAGGCGACAAAACTAAAAAAAAAGTCAAAAAGTCTTTTTGACTTTTTTTTATGGCTTCTGCGGGGTTACCGCAATTTTGCCAATGTCGCGTGGGTAGAAAGAAAATAAATGACGGAGATTGATCGGTAGAAACTTCTGAATGTATTCAATTTTTTCGGGTGAAAAAATGTGCAGTACCTCTGAAATGTCGCTTTGACACCGACATATTTTGACGTTTCTTTGTTTACCATTGCCTTTTGTATCCAATGGCTTGCGTAGTTGTGACTAGGTCCATACGCTACGCGGCCTCTTCTGGTTAGTGATCGACAACAAGGATCTTTCTTCATCGGTTTTTAGTTCTAAAAGTGACATAGACCCATTTCCATGTCAGTTTGAAAAATTGACTATTTTCCAGGAAACTATTGACCGATATAACTAGAACTTTGCGTATGTAAGTCGCACGTGAACAGCTAGCTTTATTCATAAGGTGATCCCCTCACCACACGTTATTTTAGGGCTTTGTGTTGCGATTAATAATGGGTTACAAATTGGATTACGCCGGGTAATGGTGTGAAATTAAACATTATTTATAAGATATCTTATAATAATATGAATATCGTATTTTATCAGCATAATATAATATATCAGTATTATTATCAGCAGTATTTTCAGATGATGATGCTGAAGAAGACAAAATATTTATCCCAATTTCTACCGACTCAATTTCTTTTTCTGCAATAATAAACGTTTTCAACCGACGTCAAATAAAGGAAAGTCCTCAATTCAGATTTTTTACTTTTTGTAAGATAAATAACGGCTAAAACTCAGGTCAATTAAAAGTCGAAATTACTCCGACCAGGTTTCGATGTCCTTCTTCTTCTCCGCGGCTTTCGCGAGCGTCAGCACGTAACTCACTTTTTTACTTTGTTTTTACATTAGATCACGATAATTAAAAAAAAAATTGAAAATTCATCACAATCGGTTCAGTTATTTGGTTTTAAATCAACATATCCAGATATTTCTTAAATTGGAGGAATTATGCTGTCTATGATTCTCAACATGAAATTAAGGTGGTTGGATTCAATTCAACCCCTTTTTATGAATGGGAATTGTATTAGGTTCTTAGTGGGCTTTGTCGTTAATAAGCTCAGTGGTCCAACTTACTCTAATCCAGGACCAAAAGATCTTTAGGAGATCCAAAGTCACAGACATTGCTCTTAGTTAGCAAGAAGTTGTCGATCTTTTTACGCAAGTGCGTAACCTTGTACTTTGTTATGACGTAATCTTTCAGAGCTTAGGGACAATACCTCACTGAGATAAAACATATATCAAGTAAATAAGAAGAGTAAATTGTGATATTTTATTTATATCAATGTATAACGTGACGAGCTAGTCGTTCACCTGATGCTAAGCGATATGGCCAACCTAAAAAGTTGCAGTGTCACTCGGAACTTTAATGTAAACTTTTCTAATCCCAATTGGATATTAATGATTGTAAAATGTGTTTTTCAATTTTGATAAAGGATTTTTTTTTAAATTTAAATGTGTGTATACACAGAGTAATACACACACATAAATTTAAAAAACCTTTACTGACATACCTATGCAAACCTATATTGACATATCATCATGAAGGCAAATTGAACAAGTCATTCAATTTCGCCATTAAAACCAATTAAAATTAGCCTCCAATCAAATCTGAACCCAACGAGCCGGGTAATAAAAAACATTATCAAAATAAATTGAAATCCCTAACCTATTACCCATCCGTCACTTTGAGTGGCACCCCTCAATCCAATTTGGCCCAAAAAATTATAAGATGACCCTTTTCCATTCCACCTTTTCTGAGTTAAGCATCTCTAGTGCCTACTTAAGATCTCGTTTGAACCATGCACTTATAAACATGATCAGTATGGCAGCTGTAAGTTTATCTAGCATATGTGGCTCAGTAGACATGCGACTTTCAAACTAACGCACCCTGGTTCTAAACCTTGGAGTCTTCAAATTCAGAGGGAACAGGTATCTTCTAGGCAAGCGTCTTACAGCCTAGACCACATTGTCACTTACCATCAGGCGAGGTAGTAGTGAAACGCAAACTTATCAAACAAAAAATGAAATAAAAAAACCTTCAGACCACTAAATTTTTAAGTAATGTGCAAATTTTGCACTCCCACTGATAAGTGAAGAAAAATTAGAAGAAACCAATGGTAAATAACCGGACCGGCATCAGCCATTATTGCCACTGTAGCCATTATTGCCATTATCGCCATTATTGCCATTATTGCCATTATTTAAAAAAATTACTTGATCTGATTGATAAAAATCTGTCTTTAGCCTAAGTTTTATGTTATACCAGCTTGAAGCGATTGAACACATCTTACTGTAACTATAGTGACGTCATTTGTTAAGCAAGGCCATATTTGGCCTTATTTTGGTTCTCAAAGACGGCCGCTTTTATCTAAAGAGGCCGTTTTCTCAAGGTTGGCCCTTGGGGTTAAGTCCTTAGGGCTGTTAGCCAGAATTTTATGCGAGTCGTAAAAGGTATTAAGTGGTTGTAACTCTTTTGTTGTAAAACTTGGATAAGCTAAGTCTTTTTTGCCACTTAAATAGTAAATTAAATAAACTAAGGAATTTTAGTCACAAAATATGAAACAGTAAAAGATACTCTAAAACATAAATTAGTCGCATAATAAAGTCACAGATCCTTATCATCATTAGACGGAAAACTTCTACTACTGAAAGTTTTGAACAGTTGGTCCTGATACGGCTCTCCACGATCTATGAACCAGGTCATCAAAACATGCGCATGTAGCCTACACGTGGATTATTGATATTTGTAATCAATAATGACATAATGACGGCGGCAACGTCCAGTTATAAACTCTATATGCAGCGGGTAGTACCGTAATTTACCCTGTGGTAGCATTTAAATTTATTACAGTGGCAACACCGGCAACTGTCATTGCTTCTCCACTCATCTGGATATATAAAGAGAGCGCTCGGTGTACTACGGATCATTCTTTCTCCGGATGCGGCCCGGTGCACATGCTTAAGGCCTATAGTTATATAGGTTGCAACCTACGCAAAAACCGTCACCTATACAAAAAGTCGATGTTTTTAATTATGATTTGGCTCCACACTTTTGTGTATTTAGCCAGTGTCAAGTAATTGATAATTTATCAAGTTAATGATATTTCACGCAGATATGTGACAAGTCACAGTCCAAGTCATCAACTTAAGTCAGTAGTAGTAGTAGTTTAATCTAAGTCATACTCCTAGTAAAGTGGTGGCAACTTTACTAGAAGCTTTTAAATAGTTTTGGAAATAACACGAAAAGAAACGTTTCGCCATCATTATACTACCTTCCCATACTCATGCCTTTAATCCAGCACTTAACGAATAAAGTGCCACCAAGTTTATGCACTAACACTGAAAATAACACAAGTTTTAGAAAATAATACAGGTGATGCGATCTTTTTCGTATCACCGCCAAAATTCCACAAAAAAGACTTAGACTTTGACATTTTAATTAATATTTTTTTTTTTGTACTGCCAACGTACAAGAGTCTAAAGTTGGTATATTGAAAAGAGACTAAATAAATGAGACAAATTAGAGACCTAATCTCACAGTCTAGTAATCTTATTGCTAGACTGTGCTGAAGTCTCAGAATGGCGTGCGCAGTGCAGTGTCACGCGAAACTATACTTTACAGTTTCAAGTGTCACTGCAACTGATATGGGCAGTCGTGTTGCCTACCACCAGGCAAGCGACTAGCTCGTCATGTCATTTCGTAACATAAAAAAAAAATTAATGTTATTCAGTTTATCGAATTATGCCAACATGAGTACACACGGCCTTACGTCAGTTAATTATCTCATTTCACAACTGAATAAGCATTTAAATTGAAAGAAAAACAAACGCGGCACAGTTAATGCAATTATTCCATTTTTAAACGCTTGCTTCAAATTTTTTTCTCCCGCTTCACTCGGTACACTTGCTGCATGAAAAAAAATATTTAAATATTGGCATCATTCATAAAAGTGACGTTTAAAACAGGGTTTTAAAAATGTATTTTAAAATAAATACTTGTGGGCAGAACGGGTTTGTGGTAAATTACAACCTATATAACTATAGGCCTTCAGCATGCATGCATAACTGGACGTAGCCGCCGTCATAATTTTTTGTACTGTTTGTTGCCTTAGACTAGATCAAGCATAAAAAGACTCAGAACTTTGATGAAAAGGTTTACCTACTAATTTAGAATATTGTATCCTTACAGCATTATTTTTGAAAATAAAATTATTTGTTACTGTGATTCTTAGCCAAACAAAAAATATTTTTATTTCAAATGACTAGTACTGCAGAACGGGAATTTCAAAGATAAATACCTATTATTTTAATATCATCCAAGTATGTTTTGAAAATGATATTAATAATAATAATGCCCAACGATCACATACATAGATCCTGGACCCTAACTAGGATTCCCTGTGTCTAGGGACCCAGGAACTACGAACATGGTTCCACAACACTAAGACTCAAAACAAGTATTTGCATCTGTATTTATATTTTGGGGCACAAACACTTGTCCTACCACGGGAATCGAACACATCGCCTCCGGATTATGAGCCAGCCTGCTCAACCACTACACCACAGAGACTGTCAAATTAAGCTGAATAAAGTTAAAAAAAATCAAAAAAAGGTGCTAACCTTTTTAAAAATCAGCCCCTTTTTAACGATATTATTGGATAAGTTAACTTAGTTTTTTCTAACGGGTACCATGAGAACTGATTAAAAAACCTTATAATGGGAATGGATACAGCATTCTCCTCGGTACATTATAATTTTCTGCGATCACCGCGCCACCTGTCACCTGGTGATTATGTCAAATCAAATAGTAATAATGACTGTGTAAATTGAAGGGGTGAAAATAAAAAGCGTTTAACTGATTTTTTTCACAAATTGACTTATGGGTATCGTTGGATTCAGCGTGAAATTATCTACAATAATACATTCTCAAAATACCAAAATGATGCTTAAACCTCGAGATTTTGATTCTAAAAACGGTTTATCTGTCACAAGAATACAGTTCGCTTAGCATAAAAACATTATTATATTTATTTTATTATGTTATATTTTTACAGTAATTGTATGAATTAGTACTATATTTAGTATTTTAAAATAGAACTAAAACATTTTCAAGCAACTGAAACTTTCGTAAACCTTTTCTATTTCCTTATAAGCACTCTACTTTTTCTGACGCCGTTGAAGTTTAAAGTCAATTTTCTCAAAACTGTCAATTTGACAGTTGAACCCTTTTTATCCTCAACCCTTCAATTGTGTTCTTTTCAATAAAATAAAATACCAAAAAATTAGACGATAATAATATTAATTATTATTTTTATTAGATAGATAGATATATATATATCCCTTGTCAACACCCTCCTCTTGCCAATCATTGACTACGGTGACATCTGTTACCTCGATGTATCCGAAGAGTATCTCAACACACTTGATCGCTTACTTAACACTTGTATACGTTTTATTCTTGGGCTACGTAAGTACGATCACGTTTCTGAATATCGTTCCAAGTTGAAATGGCTTAAAATCCGGGAAAGAAGGAATGCTAGAATTCTTAGCTTACTTTATTCTATTCTAAATGATCCTAAATCTCCCGTATATTTAAAAAGCCTCTTTAAGTCACAAGAGGATACCCACAATCTCAATCTAAGGTCTACTGACTCTCGACTTCTTGCTATGCCTAAGCACACCACATCTTTTCGCGACAACTCATTTGGGGTTGCAGCAGTACGTCTTTGGAATCAACTACCACCTAAAATAAGAAAAGTCACTTCTAAAGAGGTGTTTAAAAAGTTAGTTCGGGAGCACTATTATAATAACCCTTCCTAACCTGGTTTAACGATTTGTCACTATTTATTTATTTATTTATTATATGTGTATGATATTTTATGTATTTATTCTTTTTATGTATATGTGGAAGGAATGGTTTGTGCGTAGGTTGCAACCTATATAACTATAGGCCTTCAGCGTGTCCACACCGCGCCGTGTCTGGAACAAGAATGATCCGTAGTACACCGAGCGATCCCTTTATATAGCCAGATGGGTGGGGCAGCGACGACAGTTGCCGGTGTTGCGACTAATAAATTTAAATGCTGCCACAGGGTAAATTACGGCACATAGAGTTTATAACTGGACGTAGCCGCCGTCATATATAATCACTTTGTTTAATATTTTTTTTTTTTTTATATTTTATTTTATTTTTTTCTTTTACAAATACTACTCATACAAATTTTGATGCACGCCTACATTCCTCTTTCTCAAACTACGAGTGGATGACTGGTAGAAAATGCTTTAGCATTAAGTCCTCCGTTTGTACTGTTTTTTAGTGCAATAAAGAATTATAATAATAATAATAATAGATGAACTCTTTATTGTACACACCAAATAATAAAAAATACAAAGAGAAAAAAAAAACAATTATTATTATTATAATAACACCCAAGGGTCATATACATAGATCCTGGATTTCCTATATATCTAGGGTCCCAGGAACTACGAGGACTATTATGATCCCACAGCACCTAGACTCAGAACAAGTATGCGCTTTTTTTTCTGTGCACAAAATATACCTGTCCTGCCGGGATCGAACTTTCTGTCTCCGGGCTATGAGCCGACCTGCTCAACCACCACACCACAGAGGCTGTACCGATATAAAACCAGAATCTTGTTGTGTCACCAAATAAATCAAACTACCCCTCGTTTTACCCCAACGACAGGGTGACAGCGATATGGAGAACTTTATTTCCGCCATACATTATCCCTAATATTTCTGCCCATTTCTTTAATATTCCGGTGACTATCAATGAATTTTTGTGTTAAAACACGCCGGAAAAAGGTTAGATTGTATTAATATGGCTGCTATATTTTTAACACACATTTTGGAAAATAATACAATGCGGTGACACAATCTTTTTCGCTTTCCCTCCAAAAATCCATAACAAAGTTAAAAATTACTTAATGTTTGTTTTATTATGTTGGTATGTCCGGTAAAATGGCAATTTACAATTTTCAAGATGGTGACATTATTATTAAACAAAGCAAAAACCGGCCGATAGATGGAGCTAAAGTAAAGAAGCAAGAAAAGAGAAGAAGTCACAAGTAGTTTCGACAAATGTTGCTGGAGTTAATTTTCTTTTTTGCATGAATGTAATGAAAGAAAACTAATAATAATAACGCCCAACGATCACATACGTTCTGGACCCTAACTAGGATTCTCTGTATCTAGAGACCCAGTAACTACGAGGATCATGGTCACAATATACAGATACAGAACAAGTATTTGCGTTTTTTTTTGTATATGTATAAATACTTTCTTGTCGCGGGAATTAAACCCGCAACCTCCGGGTCATGAACCGACCTGCTCAACTACCACACCACAGAGGCTATATTATAATAAGCTTGCTGTATTTGACATGTTTCTGCCAGCGGATAACATTAACTAAGTATTTTGACTTGTAAAAGTACTAAAAATACTTTGACTTTGAATGGGATTTAGTGGTGCAAGTCCATATTCGTACTCCACCAGCCTTATTAATAAACGGGTATTAGTCTCGGATTAGTTACTTCAGCTTTTGTCCTTTTTTTGCTATTGGAATATTTAGCTGGATCGAAAGAGACAAAAGATGGTGTAACTAGTCTAAAGCTATTTCGTGTTTATTAATAAGGCAGTACAAGTATAAGACCGAGTAAAATAAATCAGATATTATTTGATTTGAATGAGATTTTAGATTATATGGAGGAGATGTTCTATGTATAGTCATACAAGTTTCCTTGAACAATCAAATCATGAGCGTGGAGGTCCGAAAAAGAATCAAACTCATCGAATTAATATTTTTTTGTTTATATTTTTAAGGATCAATGAACAGTATCACATACATTATTTAAATTATCGGTATACGTAAAAAGTTTAACAGATGTGCTACCAGCATTATTGACCACAAATTAATTAATAAAAACATTAGATACCTACTTATATTGAGACAAGATACTATACTTACAATTATACAATAAAGAGAAAGAGGCGGCCAATGCAAATATTACTCTAAGTGTAACCTATCGTAAGCATTTACACATGTATTATAGGACTTTACAGCTAGGCAATCACGTACCCCGATCGCAACAGTTAGAAACACAAATTTGTATGATTTGACATTTTAAATACGCAGCTTATACGCATAGTTACTATAGAAATTTTTAAATTCACAAATGAAAATTCTTCTGATGCATTGCAACTAAAGTTCCGTAATTCAAGTGAACTGGCCTTTTGCCCGCAGAATAGATGGGGCATACGTGTTCTTGAGTGGAAATTACGACTTAGCAAAGGCGGTCGTTACGCTACACATCAAACAAATAGCTTGCCACGTCATTCATATACACAAAAAAGCCTGAAGTTAATAGGTAGGTAATATAAGATAATAATAATAACTCCCAACGATCACATGGATTTGGATTATGGAACACCAAGACTCAGAACAAGTATTGGCGCTTTTTTTCTGTGCACAAATACTTGTCCAAAAGTATTTGTGCACAGAACAAAAAGCGCAAATACTTGTTCTGCCGCGGGAATCGAACCCACCGTCTCCGGGTTATGAGCCGACCTGCTCGACCACCACACCACAGAGGCACCGATTTTACACACAACATAGTTTCGAATTCATCCTACGATGCATGTTTAAACCTCATGGCCGCCGGCACCCGTTATTTGTCAAAGTTAAGTGACCTTAATTCAATTTAATTAATGGTTAGTTGTAAGTAGATTAAGGATTAGCGCTTAGAAAAATCATCTGTTTTGAAGAAAAACTTCTTTGTGCACGCTTGATGGAGTAAGCTGATGAATGCGACGCGAACGGTAGGTGATGTTCACGTAGATCTCCATTGTCAAATCATAAAGTTTTTTTTATTATTATGTTGGTATGTCTGGTAAAATGACAATTTACAACTGCCAAGGTGGCGACATTGACATTAGACAAAGCAAAAACAAAGTTATACCGGCCGATAGATGGAGCTAAACTAAAGCAGTTTTAATCCTGCACACTTTTTCTCCTTTTTAAATTTGATTGATAAAAGAGTCATTCTACATGATGATTGCTTTAGATCTATTATACTTTTAAATCTAATTATTTTTGGAGATATTTGATTAAAACACACTTCTAGATTTCGCACCGTATTATATATACGCGTATATAAAATTCAATGTTGGAGGGTGTGTTCTTTGTAAAGTGTAGTTATCCACTAAGAAATGATTTTTCGAAATTCCACCCCTAAGAGGCTGAAATGGTTGCTTGAATTATCTATGAAAAAATTTCTTCTTCATTTCCTATAGGCCACGCGGGCGAAGCCGCGGGCAGAAGCTGATATTATTATATCGGAGTACTGCCAGCAAATTTCACGGACTACAGAATCCTAACAATTCCATTAAAAAATACATTTATTCCGGTACACGCCTTGTAGGTGTTCTGAGTAGAATCTCACTTAGAAAGTGGCGGGTCTTGGCGTTCCTAACGACATTCAGAGAGACAAGGACAAAATACATTTACTTATGCACCGTTTATAGAAGAAAAGGTACTTGATTGATTAGTGGAAGATTACTTTTGAACCTCAAATAATTGGTAATGTATGTTTTTGCGCATAAAAAATAAAAGAAAATTCTCTCCGATCAATCATAGATGACTGAAGATCGTGATCACCATATTTCATCCATTTGTGTGGATATGAGACTTTTTTAATTCCATTCAATTTTCTATCGGTTGTAATCAAGTTCCAGTTATGATTATTATATTAGTTTTAATATTTTCTATTTTTTAAGTGTTTTGATATACGAGTAGTTTTGGACGACTACAGTTGACTGGGCCGATAGCTCAGTTGGTAGTAACCCTGCCTTCTGAACTGTGGGTTGTGGGTTCGATGCCCACCCAGGACAAACATTTGTGTGATCAACATAGGTGTTTGTTCTGTGTCTGGGTGTTATATTATATTCTATGTATGTATTTACAAACAAAAAGTATCTAAGTACTGTATTAGTTATCTGGTTCCCATAGCACAAGCTTTGCTTAGTTTGGGGCTAGATGGCGTTGTGTGAGATGTCCTCACATATTATATTATTTTATCATTATAGTTTTATATTTCACAGATGCGTTTCAAAGGTTTCAATAAATTGTTAATTTGTCTAGTTTTATGTGTGCTCATTATTGGACCTGATCCTCAACAAGGCTAGTACTAAAACGCAACTTGCAAGATAACTCGCGTCGCCTAAACAAGGCATTAAATTTGTTTACATTAAGCAGGTAATGTAAGTAATATAGGCATGCGGTAACGCTGGTATTACCCGGGTAATGTTGGAGTGTATCGTAGAAATGAGATGTCTAAGCACAGTATCATCTTTATACTCTATGTGATATTTTGTTACGACATATCGCACTGTTTTTGAACTAAGTTAAAAAGGAAAAGGGGATACATGTTTTTTAATTGTCCGATCATTTTTGTGTTAAGGAATATAGGCTCACAGCATGGCCTGTCCCTAACTGTGTGTCCCTACAGTCAGTTGTTTAACCTTCCTGGTTAAACAGCTGACTGCAGGATCACAGTAATGATATAAGTATAAATAAGACATATGTCCGGAGTTTTGGCGGGAACACGAAACAGATTGCGTCACCGCATTGTATTATTTTCCAAAACTTGCGTTATTTTCAGTGTTAGTGCATAAAATTGGTGGCATTCTATTCGTTAAGTGCTGGATTACAAGCGTGAGTGTGGGAAAATGGTATAATGATGGTGAAACGTTTCTTTTCGTGTTGTTTCCAAAACTCCATAGAAGCTTCAAGTAAAGTTGCCACCACTTTACTAGGAGTATGACTTTGACTAGACTATGACTTGACTTGATGACTTCGACTGTGACTTGCCCACATATTTGCGTGAAATATCATTAACTCGATAAATGATGAATTGCTTGACGCTGGCTAAATACACAAAAGTGTGGAGCCAAAACTTAAAATAAAAAATAAAAAAAGTAAAAATAAAACTGTAAAATTACCTTTACTATAATAGTATGTATATTTGTTGGTATGTTTAGATATTATTCGTATATATATTTTAGTTAATATTGTAGGATAACTTATTGTAATAGTTTTTAGTTCATTTTAATTTACCTGTACACCAACGCCCAAAATGCTAAGTTACAGATTCCTCCGATTCAAAGGTTGTCTGCTTCACACGTCTAATTCCCCAGCTAATTATTCAAAGTGTATATAATCACTACTTTCTAAAATTAGTTACGAAAACATGGACTATAAACAGAAATCTAACAGGAATGACATGCCGGTATTTACCAGGTGGTAGGACTTTTTTGTAAAGTCTAGGTAGGTACCACCGCTTTGCCAGTTATCCTGCCGCCAAGCAGTAGTGTGCAAGTACTACTGTGTTTCGGTTTGAAGGGCACTGTAGCTAGTGAAATTACTGGGCAATTGAGACTTTATGATCTGATCTCACAGTCGAGTAATCATATTACCAAACTGTGCTGATGTCTCAGGATGATGTGCGCAGTGCAGTGTCACACAAAACTTTGTTTTAGAGTTCTGAGTGACACTGTTCTGTTATGGGCGTCCGTGTCGCTTAACATCAGGCGTACGACTAGCTCATCAGATTATTCATTAACTTAAAAAAATTACAAGCTAGTCGTTGTCCTGATGTTAAGCGACACGTCTGTCCATAAAATTTGCAGTTGCTGGATAATAATAACACTTAAAAGTCAATCTTGTAATCAACGCGTTGACATCGCCCAAAGCCTTCCATAACATCGGAGCTCAGCATAATCTTGTAATCATACGGATCAAAGATATAAAGCTTATCTACTAAATGAGCCAATGTTTAAGTTACCGATCTGTCAGTTGAGCAAACCGTGGGCTTTCGAGATACCTTTAAAAACACACGATTAATAATAGAAATAATAACGCCTAACGATCACATACGTAGATCCTGGACCTTAACTAGGATTCTCTGTGCTTAGGGACCCAGGAACTACAAGAACCATGTGCCCACAACACCCAGACTCAGAGCGTTTTTTTTCTTGACTTAATATTTGTCCTGCCGCGGGAATCGAACCCGCCACCAATAATAAAAAAATTACTTATCTTATTTTTGTCACAATTTAAAATTTCATTCGACGAATAAATTCTTCGAGACATATCTAGAACCGTTCAGTTTTAGATCATTGACGATAATCCTCTTATTCCAATTATTAGACACAGCTACATAGCTAGTAATATGTGGGAGCAAAGACGTGAATTCGAATATTTACCTACATTCGTCTCCCAATTTCGGAAATAAGAGCTTATTCTTTGCTTTCGGTTTTGTTATTTTCACAACATATTTGTATCGTGCAAGAAATTTGAGATAAAAGATAAATTATTAAGAGAAAGAAAAATATTTTCAATATTCCTTATTTACTCACGTGGTGATATATTGTGGGACCGGTTTATCAACATTATCAAACGATGGTCAACATACTGAATTATGTCAAAGTATTCTGGATAACGGAAACGGGGTTTAAGTAACCTCAGGGTTTCGATAATCGCAATGGAAACCGATGGGGAAAAGGTTTTCAAGTGGTAACCAAAAACAGGAAGACGCAGTGCAGTCACCCCATTAAGTAGATCGGTGATCTGCTGGGCGATCACGTAACTAAATTGCAACCAATAGAAGCACAAATTTCTATAGAGTTGACAATTTAAATACGCAGTTTATATACATAGTTAGTATGGAAATTTCTCCTGTTGCATTGCAATCATTCGTGATCAATTCCCTGGTCAAAACTACGGGAAGCCTTTGGATGCAATAGGCACATCATCATCAGCCTATATATAGTCCCTACTGCTGGACATAGGCCTCTCCCAAAGGACGCCACTGAGCCCGGTCTTCGGCTCTATTCTTCTAGTTGCTACCAGCTACCTTGCGTATGTCATCGCTCTATCTTGCCGCAGGGCGTCCTACACTACGTCTGCCGATTCGCGGTCTTCACTCAAGAACACGTCTACCCCAACGGTTACAGGTTCTTCGGCAGATATGACCAGCCCACTGCCACTTCAGTTTGCCGCAAAAAGCACGTAGCCGGTCAAAGAGGCGCAGTGGTCAATTAAGTCTATTTTCAGTAATGGGAATCTATTTATTGATCTTTCTAACAATGATAACAATGATTCAGCACACGTGCAAAATTAGGCTTTGTGGACAATAAATTTGACCTGTACAGAAAACAAACAAAATATCGCTAAGCGATTTGATTAATGCTTTTAATGATGGTACAGTTGGGGTGAAATCTGCCGGTAACCGGTTTCAGCCATTGAGTTCACGCGGCGTTGTGTTTTTGATGAGACGGGTACAGTCGGGGCACTATATCTAAGTCTATATACACAACGAGCTTCTGCCCGCAGCTCCGCCCGCGGCGTGGCCTATGGGAAAATAATTCAACCACCCATTTCACCCATTTGAGGGTGGAATTTCGAAAAATACTTTCTTAGCGGATGCCTACGTCATAACATCTACCTGCATGCCAAAGTTCAGCCCGATCCGTCTAGTGGTTTGGGCTGCGCGTTGATATATCACTAGACTAGAATTATATAAATTTAGAAGAAGGAAATGACTGACTTTTCATTTAGCAATGGATTGAGATAGTAAGCTCGACTAACTTTAGTTTTATCTTTGTGGTTTTTGTGTGTAGATTTTACTTCTTTGCGTACTTAAAAGCTTCTATCTCTTAAAAATATACTGTTCACACAATTTGACAGCGCACTATGTGTGACAGAGAGAGCGTTCGATAAAAAAAACCTGATCTTAGACATCAACAGGCTCTGTGATGTGGTGGTGGAGCAGGTTGGCTCACAACCCGGGGGCAGCGGGTTCGATTCCCGCGGCAGGACAAGTATTTGTGCACAGAAAAAAAGTGTAAGTCTGTGTCTGGGTGTTGTGCGACCAAGGTCCTCATAGTTCCTGGGTCTCTAGACACAGGGAGTCCTAGTTAAGGTCCAGGATCTATGTATGTGATCGTTGGGCGTTATTATTATTATTATTATTTATCAACGTGGCGAATTTAAGGAGCTTTATTTTCCTCATTAGAGTTTGTCAGTTGATGTGCATTTAAGTTGTTGTTTAAGTACGTTAACTATATAAAATGAAAACATCTAAGTAGTTAACTTAACTTTTGGTGTAATTTAAATTATGAACACGATTTTTTTTAATATAATTTATTTTTCAAATATTTTTTTTTTTTTACATAATTTTTACTTTTTGTTTTTTTTTTTATGTTTTTCAACTTTGTCGTCGTGTTTCTGTATCGCGAACACAATTTTCTCAAAAAGAAAAAATAGTCTAGGATTCTCAAACAAATTATAAATCCATCTGTAAAATACATTATATATTAATTAATTATATCGGATCATTTCAGAAAATATTCACTCTCGTGTATATATTTATTTCCGTGACTGTACTATAGAACGTTAAACACACCAATCAAAAACCATCTTTATACAAAAGCGTTAAAGTTTAAAACAGGCCGAAGTTTTGAGAGCTTTGCCTACAATTTTGTTTTACGTCACCCTTATAGCATTCAAATAGCACCTCTATAGTCCAAATGAGGGAATTTCGTTTTGATTGCGTGCCGGATGCTTCATTGTGTCACTTTACGGTCCTTTATTAAACTTAAACGATTCAAAATGAGTTATCACTTTACATTGTTGCATTTGTCTGTGATAAGGTGTCATTTTGTATTTCAATTTAAATAATACGATACATTGATATGATAATTTTTATTATCATCATATACTAATTATATATATATATTTTTTTAATTCTAAATAATACTATGTGAAAAATATGCTTTATTATTGTCATTATACCAATAAATGATGAAACTTTGATTGCACTGTGCTACGTATTAGGCTGTTCAGCTACACAATTCTCTTTCTGCCTTGTATTTTAGGCTATTCTTTTACGCATTACCTACGCTGCTACGAATTCCGCTTGCTGCTACGCATTGCGCCGCACTGCTACGCTTTGTGCTATACTGCTACGCATTATGCTGTACTGCTACGCATTAGCCTACAAAGTCAAAGTCAAAGTCAAAAGATTTATTGCAAATAGGCTAATTTTAGCACTTTTACAAGTCAAAATTATACTAGGTACTTAATATTAAGTTATTTCACTAAGCATATAAAATTACAAAGTGCTTATTGTCAAATAATATAGCAAGCCCATTACAATATATGAGTTTGAAAAAAAAGCAGTTCTCTTTCTCACTACTGGTGCAAGCAATCCGGCACAATGCAGAATTGAAAACTTTGATCCGAAGCTTCGATTACAACTGTAAAGAAGAAGCTACAAGAAACTTTACAGTGATGTATTTTTTTTTTTTTGTCTTCTTTCTACTGTCTTTTACAATGTATATAATTCATTACAATTGAGATAATGAATATGTTACAAAAATAACCACCACGTCACACCAGTGCAAGAAAAATACCGTGATTATCTTATTATAAACATTACAAATAGAAACTGAATTTATAGATAGGAATAGGCAATAGACACTGCAACGCATTACCTGTTCTTCATACATAGCTGTAATAAGTCCTGCACTGACAAGTAGCCAAGAGTGTACCGCGCATTTCTCGCTGCCAGCATTTAGCTGAACCATTGCAGCTCCGTGAAGTGGTCCATATACTAGGTGGTAGGACTAGTGAAATTACTGGGCAATTGAGACTTTATGATATGATCTCACAATCATGTAATCTTATTACCAAGCTGTGTCGACGTCTCAGGATGATGTGCGCAGTGCAATGTCACTTGAAACTTTATATTTTGGAGTTCCGAGTGACGCTGTTCTGTTATGGGCGGCCGTGTCGCTTAACATCAGGTGAACGACTAGCTCGTCACATCATTCATTGACATAAAAAAAAATATATATATGAAGTAGTAGTGTGGCCCTAGCCTGCTATCACAGCTTCTTTCTTCTCTTATAGGTAAGTGGTATCGCCACTTATCGGCGACTGATGTCTTGTGATAACAGCCAATTCGGCTTAATTTGCATGGTAGCACTTAGTTATTACTACCAATTTTATAGAGCTCATGTGTCCAAGAAGCGATTTTTTAATTGAAGGAAAAAATGCCCTCGCACCTCGCTCTTAACGGGAGTGGTGGCAGGGGGTATGTGGGACTCGAATCTACTAAAACCACCCTGTGATCCGTCCGCCACCGGGATGGGACGAGATCGTGTCACAATTTTACTAACCATCTCGCCCCGGCGGTAGGCCTTTCCGGGCATCTGTACCAGTGGGTGGGTAACCTTCCACCTCAGTTACCCACCAGACATGTGGGTCCATGTAAGTGCAGCGGATCCCCCCGGCTCTCCGCCACTGGCCCCACTATCCAAGGAGCTACCTCAGTGAACATCAGTTAATTTTACTAAACAGTTGAAGCTAGTTGATTTACTACGAGCCTTGCAATGGAAAATCTGATACAACTTCTTTAGTCACACTTCACACTTCACATCACACTAATATTATAAAGGCTAAAGTTTGTATGTGTGTTTGTGTGTATGTTTGTTACTTCTTCACGCTCAAACGGCTGAATGGATTTGGATAAAATTTGGTACCAAGATAGCTTATACACTAGATTAACATATAGGCTATAATTTATTCCATAAAAGAGAAATTTTCCCGTAGGATGAGTAAATAATTAAATAATGAAAATAATTTTTAACCGCGGGGCGCAACTAGTAACTCATAGATAGATAGATAAACTCTTTATTGAAACACCACATCTTAAATAATTAAAAAAAAGTGAACAAACTTAACCAAAGTGTAACAATGGGCGGTCTTATCGCTCAGAGCGATCTTTTCCAGACAACCTTGCATTTATACCTCATACGTATTTACTTAACCTAAATTAAAAGTTATTTATAAAAGCAAACCAAGTAACACGGCACTGTGCTTTCTTTTTGTTTCAGCTGCTATCATAATGAAACAGAAGTTAAATAAAGTAGGATCCAAACGAAAGAACTAACAAAAGAGAATGTTCATTTCAAAGTCAAAGCAAACGCAGTAGTTGTTGAATCTTTGAGAGCGCAATGGTTAAAATTCTTTTGCGAAACTTAAGATTTTGGGAACTATTTTGAAGTCACTCGAAATTGCGAAGTTTTGGGTTGAATTTAATAGTTGACGCTGTTTGTGCCTCACACCGCAGTATTTAGTGTTAAAGTGTTAGAAAATTAATATTTTAGCTTTCATACCTGCATAGGCAACATAAAAAAAAGAGCGCATCACAGCCGTTTTGAATAGTGTTTAGAAATGATTGGGCGATATTGTCAGTTATTATTAGCTTTTGAACGAGAGAATGTTGCCAGCTTTTTGGGTACGCTTCCCGCAGAAGATAACCTAAAGTGGGTTTTTTAAATAGAATTTAAATTTTAAATTCTGTTTTTCATTTATAACCCTATTTTTATCTAAAATTTTGTATAATAATAATAACGCCCAACAATCCCAAACATAGATTCTGGACCTTCACTAGAATTTCCTGTATCTAGGGACACTCAGAACAAGTATCTGTGCTTTTTTTTCTGTGCACAAATTTTGTCCTGCGGCGGGAATCGAACCCGCCCCCTCCAGGTTATGAGCCGACCTGATTAACCACCACGCCAAAGTGGCCATCCGATTAAAATAAATAAATTAAATATAAAAGAAGATTATGAGAGAACTGGATGCTTAGAGAGCACATGCTTATAATAATACGCAGCTGTAGATAAAAGCTGTAGAGAAAAAAAAATGGTCAGATATTTGACAGATTAGATATTATATATTTATGTATCAGTATTTGAGATAAGTATAGCTTAAAGAACACACACTAATATTATAAAGGCGAAAGTTTGTATGTGTGTGTGTGTATGTTTGTTACTCCTTCACGATCAAACGGCTAAATGGATTTTAATGAAATTCGGTACTAACATAGCTTATCCACTGGATTAGCATTAGGCTACATTGTATACCGGAAAAGTCAAATTTTCCCGTGGGATGAGCAAATAATTAAAATACTTTTAATCCGCGGGTAAAACCGCGGGGCGCAACTAGTAGAATATATAGCAGTTACGAGTAGTTTACAGAATAAAGACATTTTTCCGTAAAAAAAGGAATAATATATTGTTATGAACGCCCGGTCATGTCGAGCGACTCTAGAATAAAAGCCTGCAGACTTAATAAAAGAACTGCCCAAGCGCTCCAGTAGGTCTTAAGTACTGGAGTGCAGCTTTGAGATTTTCAATAGTTATTTCTAGAGAAAGAAGCAACAATTTATAACAATCTAATTAAATAGATGATTTTGAACTGATCTTTACAAATGTGGTATATTAATATTAACTATTTATAAATGTGGTACATTTACAATTTTTTATTTACTAGGTGGTAGGACTTTACTGCAAAGTTCGTCTAGGTAGGTACCACCGCTTTGCCAGTTATTCTGCCGCCAAGCAGTAGTGCGCAAGCACTGCTGTGTTCCGGTTTGAAGGGCACTGTAGCTAGTGAAATTACTGGGCAAATGAGACTTTATGATCTGATCTCACAGTTTAGTAATCTTATTACTAGATTGTGCTGATGTCTCAGGATGACGTGCACAGTGCAGTGTCACGCGAAACTCTATACTTTAGAGTTCCGAGTGTCACTGCAGCCGGCTTCGCACGGGTGGACATTTATTTTTTAAACATTTTGGCATAAACGTGCAGTAAACGCAGTTCTATAGTTTTCGCAGCGCATGCGATGAAAGATATTTTATAGGCATTTTTTTTATACCTTGGGTAACATTATTTTAGTTTAAGTAGGGATCCTCAATTTTTTTTGCAATTAAAATAGCTTATATTAATCAGTGATAATGTAGCAATCATATGGTGAAAGAATTTTTAAGATCGGTCCAGTACTTTTTGAGCCAATTCGTTACAAACATACAAATCTTTCCTCTTTATAATGAGGAAATTTTATAATGAGGATTTGTATGTATGTTTATAATATTAGTATAGATATAAGCAGATATTTTTCATTCATGCAACAATTCATGCATGAACACTAATTGATCACTATCAATTGATCACTATCAATTAGTGTATAAAATCTCTGCTTGAGTACCGACCAATGACTGAGCATCAACAACTGAGCAAAATCATGACCAATGACCGAGCATCGTTCTGTAATATGGACCTTAGAGTAGCGTTCACCAATTTTCAAACTTTTCGTCATTAGTTAAACAAAAACAATTGAACTATTTCGAATAATTAAAAATATTTAACTTAAAATTGGCGAATTTAAAATGTGTAGGTCGAGGTGTAAGATATTTAAAAAAATATACTTTAAAACAAATAAAGGTAATTACATTGTTTAAAAAGTATTATACATAGTTACATAGTAAAAAAAAAAAAATAGATATAATCTTGGAGTGTTTGGCTAGAGTGAATACTAGGCGGTACCTTCTAGGCAAGCATGCTCCATGGTCGACCGTCGGGTCACTTACCATCAGGAGAGATGATTGTCAAAAGTTAGGCATCTTTATGTTAAGAATGACATGACGAGCTAGTCGTTTCCATGATGCTAACAGGACTGCCCATATCAGTTGCAGTGTCACTCAAAATCCTGAAGTATAGTTTCGTGATACTGCACTGCGCACGTCATCCTGAGACATCAGCACAGTCTCGTAATAGATGATATATCGTAGTCTAGTAATAAGATTACTAGACTGTGAGTTAAGATCGTAATGCCCAGTAATTTCAATAGTTATAGTGCCCTTCAAACCGGAACATAGTAGTGCATGCACACTACTGCTTGGTGGTAGAATAATTGGCAAAGCGGTGGTACCTATCTAGACGAACTTTGTAGAAAAGTCCAACCACCTAAGTCTAAGTTAAAAAATGGTAGTTTATAATCATATGCAAAACCACGGGCAATTACTACTTGTACAATAAAGTTATAAATTTTAAAATATTTTCATATTTTTATATTTTCTGTGTCAACAAAGCGTTTATTTCGAGCTTGAAAGCAATCCATACCAAGCGTTCCGTTTTGAATCTCATTCAAATCAGATTCAATAGTGATTACCAATTAGTACCGAATTTTCGCATTCAGGCGCGTTGGTTAATTAGAGGAGAGTTGGGTAAATTGTGCCAGCCATCAATGCCTCTGTAGTTTTTTATTACATTAATTTAAGCTAGTAAATTAATTGAATGGTCGCTGATTCGTTGTAAATAAAAGTAAGAGTTTTGGCGCGAAAACGAAAAAGATCAACCGTATTGTATTATTTTCCAAAATTTATGTTATTTTCAGTGTTAGTGCATAAAATTTGTGCTGTTTTATTCGATAAGTGCTGGATTATAGGAATGAGTGTAGGAAAGTGGTATAATGATGGTGAAACGTTTATTTTCTTGTTGTTTCCAAAACTACATAGAAGCTTCTAGTAAAGTTGCCACCGCTTTACTCGGAGTATGATTTAGACTAGACTATGACTTGACTTGATGACTTGAACTGTGACTTGACACATATCTGCGTGAAATATCACTAACTTGATAAATTATCAATTACTTCTCACTGGCTAAATGCACAAAAGTGTGGAGCAAACATAAAAAAAATTAAAATAAGTTCATTGTTTGTAATTTTACCAATATATAAGTCACTTATTGATCTATATATTATATACATTACGAATTAAACTTTCTGTTTCACTCTCTCTCTCTCTCTCTTAGTCGCTCTCAAAAGGGTAAAGAAAATTAACAAAATTATGAATACAAAATCTTTCTCAGCGAATTAGGTACTGAAAATAAATCTTTAGTTTTTTGGCGGGAAAGCGAAACAGATTGCGTCACCGCATTGTATTATTTTCCAAAACTTGTGTTATTTTCAGTGCATAAAATTGGTGGCATTTTATTCGTTAAGTGCTGGATTACAGGCGTGAGTGTGGGAAAATGGTATAATGATGGTGAAACGTTTCTTTTCGTGTTGTTTCCAAAACTCCATTGAAGCTTCCAGTAAAGTTGCCACCACTTTACTAGGAGTATGACTTTGACTAGACTATGACTTGACTGTGACTTGACTTGATGACTTCGACTGTGACTTGACACGTATTGGCGTGAAATATCATTAACTTGATAAATTATCAATTACTTGACACTGGCTAAAAACACAAAAGTGCCAAAACATTTAAAAAAAAATCTTTATGTTTCGGAAGACTGTCACACACATCATTTGATCATTGTATTCACCGACACGTAAGTAATGTATGCTGCAGTGGAAATTTGACAGAAAGATAAATGGATCACCTAATTTTACATAGAAATATATCGAAATACTGACTGAGGTATATAATAATGGCCGTGCTGACTTATAAAAAAAAACATTTCAACTTACCAACACCGCGGCCTCGTTTTTCCTACTTACTCTAATACCGCCTAAGAAAGTTTTTGAATCGGTACCAGCTCAGTTAATAGCGAAGTCAAATTTACAGTTAAAACGGGTATATTCGCGTACAAAAATTATTTCAAAAACATAATTTTGACTAACCTCGACGTTTCGACTAAGTTACATTGGCCGCGGTTACGAGGGGACTGGAGTAGCGAGTGTCAGCATCGTGCAGGGCGGGCGTCGTCTCCAACTACCCGCATTTGGTCTTGTAAGTTTTCACTATCAATATCCCGGCATATAATACTAAAGGTATCGGCAGTTTTACGCAAACACATCGCGACTCGAACACCTACTTATCACCGGATTCCACGATGAGGATAACCTATAACCATCTTCCCGATTGAAATTGCTGTACTTCTTAATTTCAATGGCTTCTCGGACAACTCTCGGATAGAATTGCTTGTCAGTACTATACACGTATTGTAAAGATGAAACCGGACTATTCGCGTACAAAAATTATCATGAGTCCCCTTGTGGTCACTGCCAATGTAACTTGGTCGAAACGTAGAGGTTAGTCAAAATAATGTTGTGATAATTTTTGTGCGCGAATAGATCCGTTTTATCTTTACAATATGAGTTCAAGTCGCGAAAGTTTAAAAAGTGTTATAGTACTATACACGGGCGTATATAGTACAGTCAGTTACTACATCGGTCAGGCAAAACGGTACATGGTATGTTTTGTCTGACCGATGTAGGAACTATGGAAAGGCGGAAAGGGCTGAGGAACATATCGCGGCTGTGAAAAACAGAGACCAATAAATCTGCAATCGCCGAACACTTGCTTGAGTCAGGACCAAACCACTGGATTGAACTTCATGCTCCTAAGGTTCTCACTACTGAAACGTAAACCTATCAAACAATAAAAAAAACAAAGAAGGTACCTATACTCTTCGTTCTCCACTGTGAGATGTCTTCATCAACACATGGCATTCGTCACGTAGAAACAACGTGATTTACATAAATTACTTCCTTACCATGTTACCTTCGACTAAAACTACATAGATGGCATGCTCAAAAAGTAAAAGAATACGAAATCATAGTATTCTTTTAAAGTAACCTGTCAAGAAGTCTTTAGGGTTCTTTACACCCATACATGTTTACGTGCTATTATCCATTGATAATCTCACTATCGGAATGGGATACATAAAAGTTTTATTGTTGCTTTTCACTACATATATTGTTCTCGCGAAACGAACACATAATTCACAATATAAAATGAGTAAGCCCGGGGTGTGTGAAGACACGCGTCTCATCAGGCTGCTCTTATGCTACTCTTTTATTATTAAGTCTAGCGCCCCTTATATAGGTTGGCGCTGGCGTCGTCAAAAACGTAAACAAACGTATGTCCCACATGTTTTGCAATTTAGTTTTATTTACAACCCAAAATTAATATATATGACGGCGGCAACGTCCAGTTATAAACTCTATGCGCAGCGGGCAGTACCCTGTGGTAGCATTTACATTTATTACAGTGGCAACACCGGCAACTGTCATCGCTTCACCACCCATCTGGCTATATAAAGGGAGCGCTCGGTGTACTACGGATCATTCTTGCGTCGGACACGGCCCGATGCGCATGCTGAAGGCCTATAGTTTGCCCGCCATGCCTAACCCGGAACCTATATATATTAGATGTTGCTTTGTGTTTTCTTTACATCTATAGGATTCATTGTAGTGCATACATTGTATCACCTAATAAAATATAATTTCCACGATGTATTGGGTATTTTAACTAATATCGTCTATGTTGTTCAATTAGTCAAAGCCTGTTACAAGCTCCAGCGAGATCTTAAGTATTGAATGTTTGATCAATCGACGAAAGGTACACTCTGAATTGTATTTGCTAACGTAATTTTCTTTGAATCTGTATATATACATATAACATTGAAATAATCCCGCTCCCAGCAACCAACATTCTATAACTATAACAGTCAATGTCATTTCAAGCAATGCTTTTAGAGTTCTTTTTTTAAGTAAAACTTCTTTACGCTCGCTTGACTTGGGGAGTAAGCTTGTGAACGCAAAAAGAAGTTGAAGTTGGTTCAAGTAGATCTCCATTGTCAACGTGGCAAAGTATAAAATTTGTATTATTATCTATACATAGAAAAATCAAAGTCCTGACTGACTGACTGACTTATATATCTACGCATAGCCTAAGCAGCTGGTTCTAGAGACTTGAAATTTGGAGGGTGTATTCTTTATAAAGTGTAGATAATAAAATGAGAAAGAATTTTTCAAAATTCCATCCATAAAAGGGTGAAATGGGTGGTTGAACTGTCTAATAAAAAAAATCTTCGTTTTCACGCGGGCGAAGCCGCGGGCAGAAGCTAGTATTGGTATGTCCAGTAAAATGACAATTTACAACTGTCGAAATGGTGACATTTACATTAAACAAATCAAAAACAAATTTATACCAGCCACTAGATGGAGCTGAACTAAAGAAGTTTTACTTCAGTCGTGTGGTCTAGGCCAAACTCGTTTATTTTGTCCATTTTCAGGGTTTTAATTCAGAATGTCCGCCAAATAATACATACATTTAATATACTTAATTAAAAACCTCTGCGACAAAATTTACCTTATTGGACAAAATTAAAAAATAAACACTGTTTTACAGAAACTGCAAACAAAGTTTTTCAATTAGGTTAATTCAGAACGTTCCCTTAGCCGGTACAAACTGAAACACTTTTGTAAACTTTTTCTAGATTTTGTTTGAAAAATTTAGGGTTCAGTTAATAAATACACCGCCTCTGTGGTGTGGTGGTTGAGCAGGTCGGCCTATAGCCCAGAGACTGCGGGTTTGATTCCCGCGGCAATACAAGTATTTATGCACAGAAAAATAGCGCAAACACTTGTTCTGATTCTGAGAGTTGTGAGTCTTTGTAGTTCCTGGGTCCCTAGACACAGGTAATCCTAGTTAGGTTCCAGGATTTATGTATGATCGTTGCGCATTAAAAATATATAAATAATATAGTAATAACACCTTTAGTGTTAAAATTCTCATGAGTGTGATTCAAGTCACCGCCGCGATCTCGCTGCGTGAACTCACCCCCTGAGAAAGAGCATCGGATATGCTCGGAACCTGGTCGAGAAATCGACATACTATTTGTGAGTAACAGTCGGGAATATATTAATCTAAAATAACACCTTTATTCATTACGTAATAATATTTTGTACATGTTTTTAGTGTTGAAGGTAGCTGATAGCCTTTCTGAGTATAGATCCCGCAGCTTGTTATTATAAAAATATCTGCAGAGATTTAAAATTTCCAAGAGAACTTCCAGCTATTGCGTTGAGCTATAAAATGACTAGAGGTTTGTATAAAATACACTGAACACGCTACAAGCCATGCCTGCTTATACAATTTTGTAAACCTTTAATGTTAAATAGACTTTTTTTTATGACAAACTACATATAAATATATTTTTTAATCAGGCTTTTTTAAATTTTATTTTAGAAATATAATGATAATAATAATAATAATGCCCAACGATCACATACATAGATCCTGAACCCTAACTAGGATTCTCTGTGTCTGGGGACCCAGAAACTACGAGGACCATGGTCCCACAACGCCCAGACTCAGACAAGTATTTGTGCTTTTTTTTCTATGCACCAATACTTGTCCTGCCACGGGAATAGAACCCACCACTTCCAGGCTATGAGCCAACCTACTCAACCACTACACCACAGAGGCAGTAAAATAATTTGATACATAGAACTGTTTTATTCCTTTAAAAATATTCACTTTTTGTACTATATATCAAACATAAATGATTGCTTGCAAAACAGCATTTAAAAGCCAATTCATTCAATATATTATTTGATAAAAGTACATCTGTTAATAGAAATTGAAATAAAATAGACATAAAAGTATTCAGAGAAGTGCTCGGAACGCGTGAAATTGAAAGTGAATTGCTTCCATACAATAATTTTGTATCTGTTGTTCCCGCAGTCAATGTATCCACAAATTTTGCGTGTAACTTGAAAAGTCATCGGTGCAATCTGACACATTGAATTAATGTTTGCATGATAAAGTTAAAGAATCCGAAAATGACGGTTGTGAATTTTTACTTTTTTCCATTACCCGTGTATTTTTGAATTTTAATGTGTAATAAGGGTGGATTATTATCCGTTAAGTGTTCGTGAACGTGCACGAGTGTTGGCAAATGGTTGCAAAATTTAAAACCATGCCTTTTCGTTTTCTCTTCAAGGCTTCCTAGAGTCTTCAGTAAAATATTTACCATTTTACTGTGGCATTTTGACTGACAAAATAAGACTTTGGCATGACATAACCGTACAAAATTCCTCACTTGACATTGGAAGAATTATCGCTCAAAAGCGATAGCAGGCCATTAAACGAAGAGAAGAAGAAGAAAGGAATGCAAATGAGTAAATTTCCTCAATCAAACCACTACCAAAGGCTCTCTAAACACAATCTTACCTATGTCTGAAACAGTAGGTACGAAGCAGAAGCAAAACTTCAAACAAAGCACACGCACGTATGGCGTAAAGGGCTCTTTGTTGCGTATCTAACAAACCGTATAGCGTATACTATTAGTGGAAAAGTTTGCAGTATGAAAGGTCTAAATATAACATTATTCAAGTTGAATTCATAACTGATGTTTTATAAAGCGATTAACTCACCCTCCCCGGCTTTCAATTTTAATTTTTATTTGCATTCCACGATGTTGTACAGGTGTGGGTAGTTTTTTAAAATAACAGTTCATCGTGGACTCTGTCGGGCAACATTAGAAGAGAGGAAGACAAAATTAAATTTTATTACATTAGAAAGAGCAGCGGTTACTTATTTTGTACTAAAATTAAATGAATTATTATTTTCATATTTTGTAGTGTAGCCTACAGTTAAAAGAAAACATTATTAACATAGATTATATACATTTATTTACATAAGCCCCTATTAGTATGCCCTGAATTTTAAATTAAATTCCTAAAATATATATATAATGTAACGTAACCGAGTTGGAGATGAAGAAGCGAAGACTGGAAGTTGACTTGACTTGAAGTTGAAGATGATGAAGCAAAGTATGGCATCGAAGCACACCCTGGAGTCGATGTAGCCGCAGGGAGACGTCCAGAGGCGCAGCGAATGACCGCTGCTTGTGCCGAGCTTAGCAACACGGCGGGCAGCCGTCACAGAAAGCCACCTGCTAATGAAAAGGTCTTATAACACCCAGTTACACTGCGGCAGTCGTGACAGCATGCCACAACTGTTCACGCCCAAATCCCACTGCAGGCCACCGTCACCGGCGGAGAGTGCCACCGCTTAAGTCCTGGTTTAAGCAGGGGTGGTCCGCAACCGTCACGTAGAGATAGGCGAAGCGGAGAGGAACTTGGGACGGAAAACTGCCTATCCGTGGCCACACAGAGTGCCACTTGTACGGCAGCACCAAGTACACTTCAGTTACACTGTTCATAAATATAGTTATGTTAAGAATATAATTTAGTGGTTAAGTCCAGAGGAAGACTGCCCTCGCGTGACTATTTTTCAGTTTTATATAGCCTCACGCAGTCACCAAAACAACAAACAAAATCCTTGAAAATCGAGAGAACGAAATATTTAAAATCCTGTCACAATTTAATATCAGCTAGCATTAAAATAGGTCCATGAAGAAAGACTAATACAAAATCCTAAACAACCTAACCTTAAAATGTCGTAAATTCATGAAAACTTATGGTGAGAATCTCTTTCAGGGAATTTGAAAAGTCAATAGATGACATCTGTCTAAAAAGTAAACAAACATTAAAATCGTTATTTTAGTGCTCCTACTGGAAGAATCACTACAAAAATGCAATGAAAAGCCATAATAAAATCCGCTTTAGCACCAGTGAAAATTTGGTGAAGATCTGTGAGGTAATATGAAAAAGTTATTTCTTCCTGAAACACCCGTAATTTAGGGAAAAACTTAGGGAAACGACATGTAAGATGTTCCTGTGATCTATATCTACCGATCCACTGTCAAAATAATCCATACCAAAGGCTTTAAGTACAATTTTAGAGCACAACATTTTATTCACAATAACCAAGGTATTATTAAAGTGTTTTGGAACATTTCAGGAGCCTGCAAGGAACGTTCAGATTAAGCTTTACAGAAGAAACAAAATGAAAAACCAAAAGCCATAAAAATATCATAAAAAAACTGAAACTATTCATTAAGAAAAGTGTGCTACTAAGCACCAAGGCGTAGGGGTAACCCTACAATTTTATGCTTGAATTTTATCATTTAAATATTCATTATTATCGCACTGGTAACGCCCTAACCTTTAATATCGTCCAATAATAATAACTCCCAACGATCACATACATAGATCCTGGACCCTAACTAGAACTCCCTGTGTCTAGGGACCCAAGAACTACGAGGACCATGGTCCCACGACACCCAGACTCAGAACAAGTATTTGCGTTTTTTTTTCTATGCACAAATCTTTGTCCTGCCGCGGGAATCGAACCCGCCGCCTCCGGGCTATGAGGTGAACTGCTCAATCACCACGCCACAAAAGCTGTCTTTCACAAGACAAACAGTTTATTTTTAATATATTATATGTATGTATTCGTATAGAAGTTTTATTTCATGCCGTGTGGCGTAAAGCAAACTCGTTTTTTTTTTTAATTTACTGAGTTATTTTTTTTACAATACAATATGTCATCAGTTTATGAATATGGATTTAAAAGGCAATACTTTAAATGTAAATAAAAAAATCTTATAGATATGGCGCCATATAGCGTCGAGGAATTCATTCCAAAACTGGTATGATAAATTTAATTTTTATATACCAACTATTTTAATAACATTATTTTTACAATAATTATGTTATTGCATTTATTATTTTATTTTTTATGCTTATTTAATAAATTCAGACTTGTAACTTTTTATAATTATCAATAAATTTATCATTATCATCATTATCATTATCATCATAACACATTGTAGATTTTTTGAAATACCGTGTGTGTGTAAGATCGTCTTAGCTTTGTTCAAAGCTCAGTCACTGTTTTACACGTTGCATGGCGTCCATAGAATACAAATTGCCCATAACATCTTCATTTTGCTCTTATGACGTGCATGATCTTTTATGTTACGGGCCTAGACTCGTTAGAACTTCGTTATCTTAACAATACGCCTCAAATTACTTAGTTCATAAACTAAAAACTGTGCAAAGGTTTGAACTTAGGTTCAATATAAAGTTTGAACTTAATTTGACAGCCTCTGTGGTGTGGTGGTTGAGTAGGTCGGCTCATAACCCGGAGGCGGTGGGTTCAATTCCCGCGACAGGATAAGTATTTGTGCACAGAAAAAAAACGTAAATCTTACTTCAAACTTGTCTAGCATTTAACCACGCTCTCCTCTGATGAGAAGTGACGATGCAATCAAAGGTAGCATGCTAGACAAGTATTGCACTTGTTCTGAGTCTGGGTATTGTGGGACCATGGTCCTCGTAGTTCCTGGGTCCCTAGACACATGGAATCATACTCAGGGTCCAAGATCTGTGTATGTGATCGTTGGGCGTAAGCTATATTTTTATACAGAACATCTTTTTTCAGTGTATGTGAACACTGAAAAAAGATATTAAACCAAACGGTTTCGGTAATTTCATTTATAACTAAAATTTGACAAGGCCCAACTACAATTAGGGTGATTTGACAAAACTGGTTAAATTTATAAGCCAACAATTTTACACGAGATAGGACGCTTTTGGTTAGGTATTACTCAAGTTATGTAGTCACTTTTTAAATTTACAGGTAGACGGAAGTTCAGTTGCATAATTTTTAATTACAGTTCATGCGCAAGTGTGAGTGGATTTCTAATGCAAAAACTATTTGAATGGATAGCTCCACATTAAAGGTCTTATATAAAACCACCAGGGACCTTTTCTGCACTTTCAACTATATCACAACTTTTCCCACTCCTTAAATCTAAATATATATATAACTCAAAGATGACTGACTGATTGACTGACTCACACATGTTTTGTTCCTTTACAATGAACACGCCCTCCAAATTTCAAGTCTCTAGAACCAGCGGTTTAGGCTGTGCGTTGATATATAAGTCAGTCAGTCAGTCAGGACTTTTAATATTACTCGTATATGTATAGAAGATTATCAAATACTCATCAGTAATAAACATCGTCACCTAAATAAGGGTTCAATCTAGGGTCACAAAATCTTAATAATAAATTTATAATAGGCCACATATCGTAAAAGAAAAATGTCAAAAACGTATCTAAATATATATAACTCAAAGGTGACTGACTGATTGACTGACTCACAAAGTGATCTATCAACGCACAGCCCAAACCGCTGGACGGATCGGGCTGAAACTTTAAATGCAGGTAGATGTTATGAAGTAGACATCCGCTAAAAAATGATTTTTCGGAATTCTACCCTTAAGAGGGTGAAACAGGTGGTTGAATTATTTTCCCATAGGCCACGCCGCGGGCAGAAGATCGTGAAGCATATGGGCATTAACGGGAGACGTATTCTATTTATACATGATCTGCAGGGATATATATATAGTAACTAACTAACTACGCTAACTTACATCAAACTATTGCTGGGATGTATGAACGTACAAAGTTGATAACAACTTCGTCGGTGAAACGATATGGGCTATATTCTGAAGGTTTAATAAATAAATTCTATTTCTATTAAATGTTTTTAATAGAAAAAAAAATTATTTCTATTAAAAACATTTACACCTGGTAATGTAAAGAGTTTATGATTTGTAGATCCTGATGAGCGTTAAAATTTGGATCAAGAACGGGATTTGAATTCGCATTGTTCGCCTTTAAAGCTAGGATATGCGTTTAATCTTTAATCAATTATACTTCAAATTAACCAATTTTCAAGTCATTTTATTTTTGTTTCATGGATTTAAAATTATATAGAAGGATTTTTATCTTGAGGTTTTTGAAGTGAATACTTCTTTAGGTGCGTTGAGCACTTCTTTGGGTGAACATATTCATCGAACTCGCGTCATCGTCACCGAACGCTTTCCATGAGCTATATGTATACTGTGTTTATGTGTAATTTTTAGGTGAACAAAATACGTGTAGCTAGCGTCATCGTCACCGCACGCTTCCCATGAGCTATTATATGTCACAAGGTTTCTGTCGGTAGACTCCAAGTCCCCAAAGACGGCATCGCCAATGCCACGAGTTCCATGATTTTTGTTTACTCAAAAAGTGCTCAACGCGCCTACGAAGTTATCGCTTCAAAAAAAATTTGATTTGATCTCCATTTTACATTATTGCACCAAACATTCAGAATATACCTTTACTTGTTAACAAACACCTGATGCGTACTCGGAATTACGACAGAAACCGACACGTTCAAAGTTCCACGTCAGATTGATAAAGGTCGATTCTCAACTGCTATTACTATTCAAATTCAAATTCAAATCATTTATTTTGTAATACACAGGTCATAAAACAGATGTTACAATAAAAATATGAAGTCCATACTGCGATCAGCCACAACGGCATACAAAAATTACAAATAAGCTGAAGCTTTTAATATAAAAGTGTCACTTATAGCATTATTAAATACTATTGAAGGACTAAAGTGACTTTTTATTCTCATTTAAATCGTGCTAAGAAAATTTACAATAAATAAAAAGTTGTTTCCACTTAAAAAATCATTATCAACCAATATCATCCAACTCACCACCGCGTGGTAATGTTCCCAGATACTGGCAGCATTACCTCGCTGAATCAGAAGACTTAGCTTCTATGTAGTGTTTGGGAATTCCCAACAATTTTTAAGTCCCGGGACACGAGACAGCCAACAATCAAATCCCAGGAATTCCCGGGTCTTCACGAAAATCACGGATAATATAAAATTATACTAATATCTAAAGCAAATTAGCTGGAAGTGATGGTATTAAGTACGTTTTTTAATTCACCTTTCTCAGGCGTTTTCTTGCAAATAGTTCCAAATTTCGCTTTGAAGATCATCAAAGGTAGAGTTAATTTTTAGAAAGAGACGTAAGTTAGTCTTATGAAATGAAAAATTCAAAAATACGGGTACATTTCCAGCCAGCATCCAACTTTCCACTGATAGTGTCTTGTTTTTGTTTTTTGGTAGATTTCAAAGATAATTTGACTGGCCCGATAGCTCAGTTCGTAGTAACCATGCCTTCCGAACTATGGTTTGTGGGTTCGACTCCCACCCAGGACAAACATTTGTGTGATGAACATCGATGTTTGTTCCGTGTCTGGCTGTTATATTGTATTCTATGTATTTATTTGCAAACAAAATGTATCTAAATATTGTATCAGTAATCTGATTTCTATGGTACAAACTTTGTTGAGTTTGGAGCAAGATGGCACTGTATAAAATGTCTAAAAAAATTGTTTAGCCGACAAATCTCGTGTTATTAACAGATTCTGTAGTGTGGTGGTTGAGCAGGTCATCTCATAACCAGGAGGCGGCGGGTTCTATTCCCGCGGAAGGACTAGTATTTGTACACAGAAAATAAAAATTGTTCTGAGTCTGGGTGTTGTGTAACCATGGTCCTCGTAGCTCCTGGCCTCCCTAGACACATGGAGTCCTAGTTAGGGGCCAGGATCTATATATATATATATATATATATATATATGGCGTTATAATTTTTATAATTATTTTTTATTTATTTTCTACTCAAACGCAATGCCACCAGCATTTTGAGCACGATGCCTACTTGGTATCGGCTTATTAGATTAAGTTTTGCTACTGCAATGTTATTATTTTAATTTTAAACTGTTATCCTAATAATTTAAAAAAAAATATAGTCAATAATATTTATTTATGTTATTTAATATAAAAATAATAATACAGATAAAAGATCAGAGTTATAATTATTTTTGTATGGAAGTAAATGAAATCTACCTTCCCGACTAGAATCTCCGTCATCAGCGTTTTTTAAAACTCCTTAGAACTTTCTTTGCCCCAATGTAATTTAGGAACCTATCTAATTTAAGGACCAAGGCACAATAATTTTCCCGGGTTCAAACATTTGCCTACTTTTTCTCCTCGTTTTTAGTAAATGGACTTGCTATTTTCCTCAAAATATCCTCAAAATTTTCTCAAAAATGTTTTTTATTGTGAGTTTGAAAATGAAGGTACACTGATAATGATAACAGAACAGAGCTATAAAATCATTCAAGTTTTTTGTAAATCGAATTCATAAAAAAAAAATTTTTAGGAACAACCCAAATTGCCTGAAGAGTTTGTATCTGTGTTGTATACAATCAGGCAAACGTGATGATGATGATGAATTCTGATACACCATCATTTCTCAGTCGGTACAAAAAATATGTACATAGTAATATTATATTTGCTACGAAAGCATGCAGCCTTTATTAAAACCAATTCCCGTAGCTTATCTACACCGTAGCTCTCGTAGCACATCTACGACTTTATTACTAAAAGATGGCGAGAAAATTAAATGCAGTTGGTGACTAGGGTAGCTTCGTGCGGAGCCACATGTATACCGCTCATAGTGTCTACTTCACTCCATCTATTGGAACTTTGCAAAATTAAAATGGGCTAAAAGTT
The DNA here is from genome assembly GCA_905220475.3 of Ennomos fuscantarius. NCBI lineage: Eukaryota > Metazoa > Arthropoda > Insecta > Lepidoptera > Geometridae > Ennomos > Ennomos fuscantarius. The sequence goes on along the minus strand of HG992046.1, from coordinate 9,934,385 downwards.
AGTTCAAACTCTGATACTTGAGGCATGAGCTGGAATTGCTGTGTTCACTGAATATGGTGGTGCTATACGCGGTTCTGTTAATAATTTTTACGGTAGTCACTAGATGGTGCGTTTCAATTTTACAATACAACTAAGTTTTACCAGGGTCACATAGATGGCAGCACTAGTATAATTTAAATAACATTGAAAACTTGGCCATCAAAATATTACAACGTGAAACATACGAACGACAAACAATAATAATGTTGGTTCTGTGTCTGGGTGTTATATTGTATTCTATGTGTGTATATACCAACCGAAATTTTAGTATTCTATTAGTTTCCATTGTATAAGCTTTGCTTACTTTTGGGCTAGATAGCGCTATTGATATTTTCGTCTTCGTTTCCTACAGACCACGTGAGCGAAGCCGCGGTCAGAAGCTACTTTGCAATAAAATCTTTTGACTTTGACTTTGATGTTATGCAAATCACAAATTTGTAAAAGATAAGAACAGCCACTAAAAGTCATTTAATTTCCCTCCTGCCCTACTCATGAAATATAAAGGCGAACGGTCATCTCTCCTTATAAATAAACCCTTCATCGCCATACACGAAACAACGTCAAACCGGTTGTACCCTTCATTAAATACCCTTAACTGTGCAGGCGTGCAGAGAAATGATTGATGAAATGCCCCAAATTGGTCAGTCCAGGGACCGTGTGTCCCGCCGGCTGGCCAAAATGTAGGAGACTGGAACTAGTCGTCTTGTGGTGTAAGGAATAAGTGATAAGCGTTTAAGTACTTTTATATTTATGTTGGAGTCCGATCTTTAAAATCTGCTGTCATGATGAGATGGGTCATTTCATGACAATTTGGTTATTTTATGATCAATTCAGCCTCTGTTGTGTGGTAGTTGAGCAAGTCAAACATATATATGTAAAAACATTAAAAACTAATTAAATATGAACTATAGGTATGTAGAAAGTCTATTAAATTAATAAAAATCAATCAAAAGTCGACTTCACAAATAAGAAACTACTATTGTGTTTGGGTTGGAAGGGCACTGTAGCTAGTGAAATTACTGGGCGAATGAGACTTTATGACCTGATTTCACAGTCTAGTAATCTAACTAATTACAAAGTCATAGCATTTCAATTAAAAATAACAGTTAATAGATTCACAAAATTATAATACTAATTTTAAAATACACTGCCATTATCACAAATAATATCATTCAGACCGCTTATACACCGCTATAAAGGAGTTTCACCTTAAGCCATGGGAATCAGGAACAGAAAATAGGCTGTGCTTTCGAGATAACCTCTGCCAGATGTAGTTATCCGGGTCAAAAAGCCTACATAGAAGATTGTGCAATGCTAAAGAGTCAATAGTGCTTCTTAGTATTTTACAGGATGTATTGAGCTGATAAAAAGACCTCCTAACCTCTAACGAATTAAAACCAAGATGGTCCAGCAAAAGCTTAGGCAAAAATATTGTCTGTAAAGTCGGCTTACGGACGTTAACGTCATGAGAAAACATTTAGTCTGATCGTGCCTCTCTATCGCTCGTTCCGCTCTTTTTCTTGCACGTGCGGCAGGTGGAACGTGACAACTTTTCTAGCGTGCAGTCGGCTTTTGTCGACTTATAAGACGTTAAGACGTCAAAAAAAACTTAGAACTTAAACTGGGATCGATACTATAAAGATAGTAACCACAAAGTCTCTTATGCAATAACTGCAAGAATTTTTGAACCTTCTCCAGCAAGTTGTATTACGTGTACGTACGTATTGTGTTGATAGTGACACGCGATAGCTTTTCTTTTATACCAACCAATGAGACACTCACGTCAGCTTCAATTTGCATGCAATCAGCCAATGGCAAACGGATATTATGCTGGACGATTAGATTATTTAACTACATGGTGTATTTGGATTTTAGTTTACGATAGAGGTACTGTGAAAACTCAATTCTCTGTATCACACCTTTGCGATTTCCTGTAAACCCAACCTATATCTTAGTCTCAAATTGCAAACCTCATGTCCAAAGTGGCGTTTTATGGAAAAGGCTGGTATTCAGCAGTTCATTCATTGTGTGTGTGTGTGTGTGTGTGTTTTTGTGTGTGTGTGTGTGTGTTATAAACTTATATTTATTTCATTTATTGTTAAGCTAATTCAAGCATTCGAAAAAAACTTGGAGCATAACAACTGTTATTAAAAAACGTTCACTTTCAAATCCAATAACCGATATTTATTCAATGGCTGGTAAAATCTGGGTATTTATTTAGCGGCTAACGCTGAAAAATTGTCGTTATAACGGAGAAACGGATTTCATGAGGATAGTTCACACTAGATCTTTTAAATGTCAAAAAATCTCTCTCTCTTGTTTCCATTTCATTATAATTTATTTAAATCCAATTGTAATTGTATGTAAATAATAATTGTTGTAATTTAATGTAACTTTTCTAATAAAATAAGAAATAATAATTAATCGGTTATCCATAGTTCCTGAACTGTGAGGTTCAATGATCCCACAACACCCATACACAGAACAAGTAATTGCCTTTTTTAGAGGTTTTTTTAGGAATTCAGGATAACTTTCCGTGCAATTTTAGTAGGTGACAGGACTTTTCTGCAAAGTTCGTTTAGGTAAGTACCACCGCTTTGCCACTGCAGTTATTCTGCCGCCACGCAGTGTGCAAGTACTACTGTGGTTTGGTTTGGTCGAGTAATCTTATTACTAGACCGTGCTGATGTGTAAGGATAACGTGCGCAGTGCATCACGCGAAACTCTACTTTAGGGTTCCGAGTGACATTGCAACTGCTCAACTCGCGTCATTCCTTAACATAAAAAAATGCGACATGGTGTAAGCAAGTTCGGTAAGCGTTCGTAACGGCAGAATGGCGGAACTGCGTGAGGTGATTGCTGCTATAAATTACGGCGACCGCAGACGCCGCGGTCTACGTGTCGAGAAATACAGTGTGCGGTCGTATTGTAAGCGAAACACACAACGTATTTTTAAAAAGGAGGTAATCAACTTGTTAGTTTTCGATTGAAAGATCTTGCGGCGAATCTTGGTAGTTGGTTGGTGGTATACGGTGATGATTGGCGGACGAGATACAACCATGGGCTCTACAACTTGTTTGGCGAACCGAATGTAGTCAAGTCCTGTGACGATATCATCCTCTTTCATCATCATTCTAGCTATCCACCTGCTTTCGTAGTTTTTTGAAATAACATTTCTTTACGCACGCTTGATTTGAGGAATAAGCTGGTGAATGCGTAACGAGGCGAATGGAAGTTGAAGGTTCACGTAGATTTCCATTGTCAACATAACACAGTTAAAAATTACCTTAAACATTATAATTATGTTGGTATGTCCGGAAAATTTTACAATTGTCAAGATGGCGACATTAGCATCAAACAAAGCACTATATAGGATATCATTTATAGATTAAAACTGTGGCGATTTTTGTATAGAATAGAGACTGGTATACTCTTTTCTTAACAGTGGACGTATTCTAGCTGATAATGTCAGTAGCTAATATCATAATCCAAAACACTATATCAACATTCAAAAATATGACCTATTATAAAATTTATAAGTCTGAGAAAACAAACGATACTAAAACATAATAAATGACGCGATAAGTCCCTAACATCGCAAGAATCTAAAAACAAGTAACATGTACGGTAAAATGACAACTCCAATTGTCAAGATGGCGACATTAATAATTGACAACGCAAAAACAAAGTTATACCAGCCGATAGATGGAGCTAAAGAAGTTTTACTTCAGTCGTGTAGTCTAAAGCACACTCGATTTTTCTAACCTCTCTTACTCGGTCACACCTTAGCGTTCTGCAACATTGAAACGACCATAAATTTTATCACCTTCGGAAGCCAAAAATTGACACGCAACCCAAAATCGTGTGTATTTTTCAACGTGACTTTTCTGGAGCTTTGATTTTAGACTTTTAGTTGGAAAGAGTTTTATTGTACTAAAAACTAACTTTGATAATTTTATATATATCGCTTATTCTAACAAATAATTTAAACGCGATAATTTTCATGTATACCTTATGTATAGGTATGTATATTTGTTGAAACGTTCTTGGTCATTACAAGTAATGACTGATTTTCGCAGACAATATTAGTTATGACCGGTTATGAGTTTGGACTGTAACATAAATATACCCAATCAAAACTACCTGACCTGCTTTTACTTCGTCATAGTAAGGAAGAAGTGAAAAAAGATTTTTATATGAAAATAATATTGATTTGGGAAAGGTTCAGGCTCGAAATGTATTGTCAACGGCTGACAATCCGAATTTTTTGTTAGAAATATAAAGGATAAACCATTCTTTGGAATATTCAAATTATCCCAAAGGTGTGAGGCATAATTTTGTAATTTTATTTATTTAGCACCACCTGCTTCCTAGAATGGAGGAAAAATGGTTCACAACATCGTTATAAATAAATTAAATAATATAAATAAATAAATAATAATGCCCAGCGGTCATATACATAGATCCTGGAACCTCACTAGGATTCCCTGTGTCTAGGGACCCAGGAACTACAACGATCATGATCCCACAATACCCAGACACAACAAGTATATGCGCTTTTTTTTTCTGTGCACAAATACTTGTCCTGTCGTGGGAATCTAACCCGCCGCCTCCGGGTTATAAGCCGACCTGCTCAACCACCACACCACAGAAGCTGCCTCGTTATTAATACTACGGCAACCGAAAGTTAGGTATTATTTTCTTTAAAGTGAAGTAGAAATGATAACATTTTAAACCGATTTCAACAGGAGGATGTTCTCAATCCACCTTTTTTAATGTTTGTTAATATTCGACTGGATGAACACAGATTTTTTTTTTTTTAATTGAAAGCTGGTGCCATGTGGTCACATTTAAATTTGATCAGGATAAGTAGTTTTTGAGTTATCTTTAAGCGTATTTTTATTTCGACTACATTGATGATGTTCTCAGTGGGATTGAAGTCGATTAAACCATTAAAAAAAAAATGGTAGTAGGTTTTTTTTTTACTTCAAACTTGTCTAGCATTTGACCATGCTCTCACCTGATGGGAAGTGACGATGCGATCGAAAGTGTAGCATGCTAGCCAAGTAAATACCTATTCACTCTTCTCTTGAACACACCCGGGTCATATTTCGCCGGAAACACAGACTCTGGCAGGGCATTCCATTCCTTAGCCGTTCTAATTAAGAACGTTGAGTCAAATCGCTTGGTACGAATGGGTGGTATTTCGACCACGAAAGGATGGCGCTTAGCCGAGCGTCAGTAGTCCGGTAGTGGAATGGTGATGGGAGAATTAGATCATGCAGTTCTGGAGCGCATTCACCGTGGTGTAACCTGTAGAAGACCGACAGACTTGCCACCTTACGTCGATGTGCATGACTCTGGAGCCTTTCACCAACCAAAGTGTCGTCGTCAATGAGCCTTTTGGCACGCCGTTCAATCGAGTCCAGAGCCTCAGGTAAGTAGTATTTTAAAAAAGAGCACGGATCCAGGGGTCGGTGGTAAAGCAGAATAAAAAAAAAGCCATTTTTTTTTAAAGAAATTATTTTAATTATTGCAGAGTTACTACTTGATCGATATATCGATAATGTTATGAACTTATGAAATTAAAGAACAGATAAAATGTAAAGGGTTAATAGTTTGTGAACGTAGTGAGAGGGATAGAGACTGAAGATGTGAGCTAATTGAGGCGTGAGTTGATTTGTCTGCGGTGTAAAAATTAATTAATTTGTTGGAGAAATAAAGCCAGAATTTGCTGTTTCAAGCCCGTATCGTTTCATTTCCACCGATCTCAACCAGTTTCCCACATATGCAACAAGTTACTTTTTATGTTATCGAATGTCATGACGAGCTAGTCATTCGCCTGATGTTAAGCATCGCAGTCGCTCATTACAGACTGAAATTTCACTTAGAACTAAATGGATAATGATTGACGATTATAATAATATTTTGTTGCTGAGTAAACTATTTTTTACCTCGGCCAACGAATTAGCCTAGCTATTCAACGAGGGTATGTTGCCAGTTTTTGGGGTACGCTTCCCGCAGAAGGTAATCTAAATTCGGTTTTATTTATGACCCCTTTTCACCTACAAAATTATTTTTTTACTTGAGTACTACGCACTAAGTCCGCACTAAGCGTTAAGCTGAGTCATTTATAGTCTAAACGGTCAAGGAATAATAATAAAAATAAGAATAATAATAAGAAAATGTTTATTTCGAAACAAATATCAGTTACAAAAAGGTTATTTATGTAATTTGGACGATTTAACGGTTTTATTCAGGTATGTATTATGTAGGAATGGAATGCTCTTCCAAAAACAGTGTTTCCTTCTCTTGGGTCTTTTTAAGTCAAGAGTGAATGGGCATCTCATGGGCAAGCGTGCTCCACCTTAGACAACTTCGTCACTTACCATCAGGTGAGTTGTTGTCAAACGCAAATCCATTTCACCATAAAAAAAAAAACTTGTTTTAGTTTTAATAAACTTTTTAAAACATCATACAATGTGGTGTACAAGTGATTCTGTTCGGGAATGAGGGCAGACCCAACTGCATTGGACATCATATCGATAACTAGCGATAGGAGATTGGAAATCGGCTTTCAAATTAAATACGTGAGGAGCATTTACAATTTTGATTACTTATCAAAACGTATAACAAAATAAAATGCCATAATTTTTTTTATGTTTCTGAATGATGTGACGAGCTAGTCGTTCATCTAATGTTAAGCGAAATTGCCGGCTATAACAAAACACTCGGAACTCTAAAATATAAAGTTTCACGTGACACTGCACTGCTCACATCATCCTGAGACATCAGCACTGTCTAGTAATAAGATTATTCGACTGTGATATCAGATTATAATGTCTCAATTGCCCGGTAATTTCACAAGCTACAACGCCTTCAAACTGGAACAGTAGTGCATGCATACTGCTGTTTGGCGGCAGAATAACTGGCAAAGCGGTGGTACCTATTGGTATTGGTGGTGGGATGGATTTACGGGATTTTTGTTTATTGTCAGTAATGGCAATGAGAAAGAGTAATCAAATTTGGTAGCGCCTCCTCACCTATCAGTTTTCATATTGAGAGCTAGAGTGATGCGCGAATCGAAATCAAGTTGGAAATTCGCCGGAGTTTTTTGGTTCTTGTTTCATGCATGACTGATGTTGTTATTATTATTTCTATTGGTATTCAGGTCATACACGCACTCTCTCTCACACATACACACACCTTCTTAAACGTTAATAAGTATATAACCCGTCTGTACTTGAGTCTATTAAAATACAACTTAGCTAAGTAATACTTTCCCCGGATTCTCGTATACATTTGTTAAAATTGTGGAAGACGAAATACTTGACGCTCATTGGTTGCCTGTTGATCATCGGCTGTCTCAACCAATGAGCGTACAGTATTTAGGATTTGACACGAGTTTGACAAACGTAATTGAAAACGGCTAGGGAGATAATTGTGAACTTAAGAGCTGTCAAACTTTAGTAAAGATGGGCATTATTGTTTGGATTAAGTTCTATTTTTTTTTTTCGAATTTGTTGAAACTAGCAATATTAAGGTGAGCCATCGTCCATTCGATACTTGTATTATTTTAACTGTTTTAAAGTTATTTTACTACATCCAATAATCATTTTATGAACGAATATTAAATAAACACTTACGTGTTATTTTTTTTCTTACCTACACACTACTAGGTCTAGGTTATTTTAGGTGATGTTGAAATAACTAATGAGTGGAATACTTTGCTATTATCCTTGTTTAAACTAACTATAAACTGGGAGTCTTGAAGGAGTCAAAAGTTAAATCTTTTGAGCAGACTTGGATAGATTTTGAAATCGTTCCTAAGAAAGGCTTCCGTACCGTATCGCTGTCAGATGGACGACTGGGAGGGTAAATAATAAAACATTTTGGTAAAATGGAAAGGGAAGAAGTAAGGTAGAATATTCTAGTATTCATAAATATTTGTATTTTATTAAATTTGTAATATTATGTTTATTTGTACCTTAATAGTTGTATTGCTGTCATAGTTTTATTTTAATTTATATGATTATCCAAAATTAATTTTCAAAATATGAGCAAATTTTATTTCCTTATATGCATGCCTAATCAAATTGTTTCTCTGCACGCCTTGGTTGACTAGTAGAAAATGCTATTAGCATTAAATCCTCCTATGTTCTTTTTATGTGCATAAAGTATTAAATCACTACATAGTATAAAACAAAGTCGCTTTCTCTGTCGCTATGTATGCTTTAATTTTTAAAACTACGCAACGGATTTTGATGTGTTTTTTTTTAATAAATAGAGTGATTGAAGAGGAAGGTTTATATGTATAATAGCATCCATTAAATAGTGGAGAATTTTTTGAATGAAAACTGTTATTTTTGAGGTTTCTAATGTGATGTCGTCAATAATTACATTTTTTCCGCTTCCGCAGGCTGAACCCTACGAGATTTATCAAAATAATGTACTAAGTATTGTACACATTGAAAAGGTCTACAGAAAACTCCGCTATGGTATATGTCTATCTCTTATGGATATCCCACAATAACATTTTTAAGAATTGTTTTACTCTAAATTTAACGCGTGCGGGCCACGGGCAGTAATGAATAAATCAAAACTACTGGATCGATTTTAATCATTTTTTCAGTGAATGACATAGGCTATATATTTTATACCCGTGCGAAGCCGGAGCGGGCCGCTAGTAAATAGAAGTGAGAGAAGTGGGAAAAGATGGAGAAACAAGAGTTAGGGCAAATAGAGTGGGGTGGTGAATAGGCAGACGGGATTATGGCGCAAAATTAAATAAGGGGTGAATCTGCCAGTTTTAATACACTTGGAGTGTCAATTAAATGGTCAGCCAGTTGGTGAGTAGTGATCATCGTGAAATCAGGGTCAACCAAAATTCTGAGATTAAGTCTTGTATCAAAACTTTTAGGCGACCCTATATCCTATACTAGAAGATGAAAGGAAAATCTTTTTTATATAACGACAAGGATGCTGTCTAAATATTGCTAGCACAGTAGATCTTTTTAAAGCCTAGTTGTATTCCCCAAAAAATTACTAAAGCAATATAAACGACCCAGCAACCGCACAATTTCAGCCTCAAAAAAATTCTCTGAACGACCAAATACATATTTATAAAATCCAATCTGAAGGGCCGTAAAAGCCGAAAGGCTCTCATCAGCGCTGTCATAAAATATTCTTGATCATTGCTCCCGCGGGTGTCGTGTTGTGAGATCGGCGATTGCGAGATCGCGGAGTGTCCGGTGTGGGTGTGAGTTTTATGTAGAGACGGGAACGTTTCACTTGGATCTAAAAATCATGAGGTAACGTGGCGCGGTTCTATCATATATCATTCGAATGGCTTCATAATTTATCAACTATGCACTGCTTCTTGAACTGGAAATTGTGGGTCCGATTCCCATCCAATCTATATCGACTGGCCCGATAGCTCAGTTGGTAGTATCCCTGCCTTCCGAACTGCAGGTCGTGGGTTTGATTCCCACCCAGAATAAACATTTGTGTGATGAACATCGATGTTTGTTCTGTGTCTGGGTATTTATATTGTATTCTATGTATGTATTTACAAACAAAAAAGTATCCAAGTATTGTATAAGTTATCTGGTTCCCATAGTACAAGCTTTGTTTAGTTTGGGGCTAAATGGCGCTAAGTGAAATGTCTACACATTTTTTATTATCTATACATATAAAATTCAAAGTCCTGACTGACTGACTGGCTGACTTATATATCAGCGCACAGCTTATACCGTTGGTCTTAGTGACTTAAAATTTAGAGGTATGTTTTTGTAAATTGTAGGTATCCACTAATAAAGGGTTTTTCGAAATTCCACCCCTAAGAGGGTTAAATGGGTAGTTGCATTATAATGAATAGATATTTATAGACAAAATTATCTATTTATTTTATTTGCACCATCAATTTAAGGTTGATTTTATAAAATCATCATAATTATTAAAGTATTTGCGCATAAATTAACTGCATTATTATTAGAGACATTTGGCATTCATAATAATTTTGCAATTTTTTATATCCCAATTTGGCCTTCCTCCCCCTCTTTGGCTTTTCTCTTCCTGGATGGTAAATAACAATGCTGCCCCCTCCATCCAAAGGGTATGATGATTTCTAAAGTCACCTCTATCTAAATATATATAACTCAAAAGTGACTGACTGACATAGTGATCTATCAACGCACTGCCCAAACCACTGGCCGGATCGGGCTAAAATTTGGCATGCAGGTAGATGTTATGACGTAAGCATCCGCAAAGAAAATATTTTTCGAAATTCCACCTTTAAGAGGGTGAAATGGGTGGTTGAATTATTTTCCCATAGGCCACGCTGCGGGCAAAGCTGCGAGCAGAAGCTCGTTTTTATCATATGGTGGCCATATTTTAGCTTGTTACTCAGAATGCGTGCTAACTGCTTTGTTTTTATTGCAACTTATTCAAGCTGACTACTTTAAAGAATTTTTTTTTTTCTTATTATAGTATTGTTTCGAATGAGAGCAATAGTGGCTTGCACTCGTTAGTGCCCGTTTGGTGTATTTATGCATTTTCTAGACCATTAAAAGGAGTACGGCCTTGGGTCATAGACAGAGCTATTTCCATTACAGTGATGATAATGATAAAGTTTTCAGCTAAATATAAAGTTATAAAAATTATGTCTTACCTTCATTTGTTTATTTCCATCTGTGTAACATAATTATTTTTGAAGTGCACTTACAACTGAATTTCAATCTGCACTGTGCATCAAACAAAATTTGTTAACCCATTCCATGTGTTTTAAACCTCAAAGCACTAAACTCCAAATGGATCCTAAATTTCCACTATTCGGAGAGCGTGCGTTCATTTTCGAGTCCATAAATTCGCTTTGGAAGCACAATCTATTCCATTTCGACATGAGTTTACATTTATGACGCTACATAGGTATTAACTAAACGTAGGTACTCGTAGATTTCAGGGGTGATTCAACTTGAGTACACATGCCACTTATTGATTGGCTGTTTCTGACGTCTGCAATTTATTGGCGTGAATTCCACCAATTAAAACCCAGATCATTTAATGAATTTTGATATCTTTCTGTATTATTTTCTCAGATACAAGTAGAACTACCCTTACAAAAATGTTGTTTTTTACACCACAATAGCTGACTTTAGCTTCATTCGTAATGGGGTGATATTCTCGGGACTCGTATAAGGAGATTATAATATTACGTTAGGGTACCGGGGTTAGACTAGCTGGTTTCTTTTAAATATATATAACTCAAAGGTGACTGACTGATTGACTGACTGACATAGTGATCTATAAATGCACAGCCCAAACCACTGGACGGATCGGGCTGAAATTTGGCATGCAGGTAGATGGTATGACCCCATAGGCCACGCCGTGGGCGAAGCTGCGGGCAGAAGCTCGTTGAGTTATATATATTTAGAAGATAGATTATACTAGCAACGCCCGCGGATAAAAAATTTAATTACTTGCTCACCCCACGATAATATTTCACTTTTGAGATAAAATGTAGCCTATATGTTAGTACAGTGTATAAACTATCTTGGTACTGAATTTCATCCAAAACCATTCTGCTGTTTAAGCGTGAAGGAGTAACAAACATACACATATACAAAATTTCGCCTTTGTAATATTAGTGTGATATTGTGATTATAATATTAGTGTGATAGTGTGATGTGATTTTCAGGAAACACCTAGTTATCAGCAACACGAGGTTAAAAAACTAAAAGGAACCTAAGTATACCACTCGGATGCAGACACACACAAACACACACACACACACACACACACACACACACACACACACACACACACACACACACACACACACACACACACACACACACACACACACACACACACACACACACACACATAACAACTACAAGTATTGCTAACACGCCTTCGTGAGATATAAAAACAGTATGTGGGATTTTGGCGGGAAAACGAAAAAGATCGTGTCACCGCATTGTATTATTTTCCAAAACTTGTGTTATTTTCAGTGTTAGTGCATAAAATTGGTGGCATTTTATTCGTGAAGTGCTGGATTACAGGCATGAGTGTGAGAAAGTGGTATAATGATGGTGAAACGTATCTTTTCGTGTTGTTTCCAAAACTCCATAGAAGCTTCTGGTAAAGTGGCCACCACTTTACTAGGAGTATGACTTGACTAGACTAGACTATGACTTGACTTGATGACTTGGACTGTGACTTGACTTAACTTGACATACATATATATTACTTAACTCGAAAAATATCAATTACTTGACACTGGCTAAATACACAAAAGTGTGGAGCCATACCAAAACAAAAAAAAAAACAGTATTTGTTACGATTAATGAATTGTATGGAACCTCTTCAGGTTACTTTCGTTCCACCCTTGCCGATACTTTCATTAAACCCCTCCACATTTTGCATCCAGAGTGTCGAGGAGTAATGAAATGTCAAATATAAATAAAAACGTTATGTTATCTAACGTAATTTTAGTACCTTTTTTGTTGTAGTATCCGAAGGAACGTTTTCATTTGGAATTTCGAGCAGTTTTATGTTCTGTGTCTTTTTATCAGAGAACCGCCGTATGGTTGATTCAGAGTAATAATTTGAGCTGTGTTATCTAATTTTATGGGCGTATACTTCTATATGCGTATAGGTTAAACGAAACGTGTCCGTAACCCTGCCTTTTGAACTGTAGGTTGTGGGTTCAATTCCCACCCAGCATTTGTGTGATAAATACTGTTGCCAACAAGAAAAGAAAGTTCACTAAATCTAATTAAAAATGAGAAAAAAAAGTAATGAATTAGCGACATGCATTTATTTGTGTCTAATCAGCATAACCAGTGTTGCCAGCCAGAAAAGACAATTCATCCAATTTAATTACCAAATTAACAGTAAAGACAGTTCACCCAAACTAATTAAAAAAATTAGGAACAAATTAATAAAACAGCGACATCTATTTATTTGTGGCCAATCAGGCGCAACCAGTGTTGCCAGACAAAAAATGCAATTCAATAGATCTATTTAAAAAAATCAATGACATTAGTAATTAAATAGCAACAAAAACATTGATGTAAAAGTATTTGTGACACCATAACCATTTTTTGTATTTTTAAATAAGAAGTAGCTACTAATTTAACTTTACACTAAGTACTAAACATTCTAAGAATGACAAAATAAATGTATTAACATCTATAGTATTTTTGGAGTTTTCTCATATATTTCCACTCGTCTCATGGTTGTAATTTCACAAGCTACTGGCCACAAAAAGTAATTTTCAGAGCGACTTGTTCTCTTGTTATTAAAATTGTGGTTTTACTAGAAACTCATTAGACATTTTAAGGGCAGGTATATATGTAACACGCGTTTTGCGCAGGCTTATGTGGCGGGTAGCGTTTTCTGCATTTCCATCTGGTGACGCTGTAAAGGTGGGTAGAGACCAATAAATGAATGATAATAATAATAATAACGCCCAACGGTCACATACATGCGTGCGCAGTGCAGTGTCACGTGAAACTCTGTACTTATACTCTAGAGATTCGAGTGACACTGCAACTAATATGGGCAGCCGTGTCTCTTAACATCAGGGGAACAGTTAGCTCGTCACGTCATTTATTAACATAAAAAAACATAGATCCTGGACCCTAGCTAGGAGTCCCTATGTCTAGGGACCCAGGAACTACGAGGACCATGGTTCCACAACACCCAGACTCAGATTTTTTTTTTACCAGACTCATTTTTTCTGTGCACAAAAACTTTTCATGCCGCGGAAATCGACCCCGCCGCCTCTGGATTATAAGCCAACCTGCTCAACCATCACACCACAGAGGCTGTGCAATAACATTAGGCCGTTCAAAAAAAGCGTTTTCTGCATAGCTATGAATGTTACCATCTCCCACTGTATGGGGGCCATTCGTGAGGGCTGACTAATAATCCTTGAAACGTATCTGTTTAAAAGTAAAACTCTGTCAACATCACTATTTTATTTTTTTAATTGCCTTTATTTTCTAAAAACGACAATGATTTAATAACTAATACTAAAAACTACCTACTACTACTACTACAAAAAAAAAATATTGAAGTAAAACTTGTTTATGCACGCTTTGATTTGGAGAGTAAGCCGGTGAATGCGTCACGAAGCGAACGGAAGTTGAGAGGGAGATATAAGTTAGTGAAGAAGGAAAGAGAGAGCGTTACTTTTTTTATAATAGGTCTTTACCTATGAAATTGCCGTATTGCAGTACAGACTTTTTCAAACAAAAAAAAGTTTTGATTGGCTATGAATTCTAAATTCAAATTAATTTTGTTTTAAAAATATGACATTCTATTTACAATATAAGTCTTTTGTTTTTTGATTAGCGTTGTATTTTCATTACATTTCAAAATTTTTCCTCACAATGGATACTTTGAAATTTCGTGTAATTATGGAATATGAGTTCCGTCGTGGCACCAACGCGGCACAAACGACACGTAACATCAACGACGTTTACGGAGAGAACTGTACAAACGAACGTACAACCCGTTATTGGTTTGCTCGGTTCCGTTCTGGGAATTTTGACTTGAAAAATGAACCTCGTGGTCGTCCGGAAACTTTGGTCAACAATGATGAATTAAAGGCGATTGTGGAAGCTGATGAATCTCAATCTACAGCTGAGCTGGCAGCAGCTTTTGATGTTAGCATCAAAACAATACTGGTCCATTTGCGACAGATTGGCAAGATGAAAAAGCTTGATAGATGGGTGCCCCACGAACTTAACGATCGCCAGCGCAACGTACGCGTCGAGACTTGCCTTGCGCTGCTTAACAGGCACAGAAATGAAGGAATTTTGAACCGAATTGTTACGTGCGACGAAAAATGGATTCTTTTTGACAATCGAAAGCGCTCAGCAAGTTGGTTAGATCTTGGTTCGGTACCAAAGCAATGTGCAAAACGAAAAATGACCCCTAGAAAGGTGATGGTCACAGTTTGGTGGTCTAGTGCTGGTGTGATTTATCATAGCTTTTTACAAAACGGCGAGAGCATTACTGCAGATGTGTACATTGAAGAACTGACCACAATGATGGTGAAACTCGCACGTCTGCAACCAGCTTTGGTCAATCGGTCGTCTCCACTGCTACTTCACGACAACGCGCGACCCCATACTGCACAACAGACCGTCTCTAAGCTGCATGAGTTGGGTTTGGAAGCTCTCCCTCATCCGCCATACTCACCAGATCTTGCGCCTACCGACTATTACTTTTTCCAAAATTTGGACAACTTTTTAGCGGGAAAAAAATTCAATTCCCGAGAGGCAGAACAAAACGCCTTTGAAGAGTTTGTTGTCTTCCGTCCTGCTGATTTTTTCAAGAAGGGCATCCATAAACTGCCACAGCGTTGGCAAAGATGCATTGATTGCAGGGGTGATTACTTTGAATAAAAGAAATAAATAAGTTCGAAAAAAAAATACTTTAACTTTTTTCAAACAAAATGGCAATTTCATAGGTAAAGACCTAATATTACTTTAGAGGCAAGAGACAAGCGGGTTGTGCTGGTTCACTTAGATCATAATTTCAACGTAACAAACTTAAAAATGACATAATATTTCTATTATTATGTTTATATCCGAAAACTGACAATTTACAATTGTCAAGATGGCAACATTAACTTCAAACAAAGCAAAATCAAAGTTATATCGGCTGATAGATGGAACTAAAGAAGTTATACTTCAGTCGTGTGATAAAAAGCGCACTCGTTTTTTTTCTACCATTTAAGATTTTTTATACTTGTTAATCGGATATCATTTATAGATAAAAACTTTGGTGATTTTTGTATAGAATAGAGACTGGTATACTCTTTTCTTAACAGTGGACGTATTATATAGCTGATAATGTTGGTAGCCAATATCATAATGCAAAACTCTATATCATAATTCAAAAATTGTCAGGCAAAGTCTGAAAACAAACGAAGTGAAACATAATAAATGGCATGATAAGTCCAAAACATCGCAAGAATCTAGAAACAAGTAAATACAACTTATAACTGGCTCTGTAAAATTGCAAACGTTAATTTATAGTGAAAGTTTGGTGTAAATCAATAGTTTTGGCACTAAATCTCTGAAGTTAGACTTGGGGCGGCGAAGGCTAATCGTGCCGCCGGTTGGGGGTTAGAGACCAGGGATGGATCGAAATAAAGTTGTGTTTGACTTTTGTCCTACATAGGGGTAAAACGAAAGTCAAATAACGATAACGAGTCTTGCAATGACGGACGTCCCGTTTGGGGTGTATTGAGAATCGATTGGGGTATATTATGCATCCATTTGGGGTGTACCTATTGTGTAATCCTTGGGGTATATTGTGCATTTCTCAGTGTGCATTGCTTGGGGTATATTATGCATCCACTTGGGGTGTACCTATTTTACATTAATTGGGGTATATTATGCATCCACTTGGGGTGTACCTATTTTACATTAATTGGGGTATATTGTGAATGTCTTGGGGTGTATTGTGCTTTTCTTAGTGTGCATCGCTTGGGGTATATCATGCATCTACTTGAGGTGTATTATGCATTTCTTGGGGTATATTATGCATCCACATGGGTTGTATCTATTGTGCATCACTTAGGGTGTACCTATCGTGCATCACTTGGGGTATATTGTGTATTTATAGGAGTGTATTGTGCATCTCTTATTGTGAATAGCTTGAGGTGTTTTATACATAGCTTGAGGTATATTATTCATAGCTTGGGGTATATTATGCATCCACTTGGGGTGTATCTATTTTGCATCACATGGGGTATATTTTGCATTTCTTGGGGTGTATTGTGCATCTCTTAACGTGTATTTTGCACTACCTAACATAAACCTTGATTGCTAACGTGCCTCCACCCTTATCATGATGATAATTTCGGTGTATTTTTATAAAAAAGAAGTTACAATTTGATTCTACGTTTAAACTTGTGAAAAAAACAATGCAAAGAAATAACGACAGAATGGGATAAAATTGTGTGATACCCAGGGATACTCTTAATAATAAACACTATATAAAAAAAGTGTCAAATGAAATAGCGCATGGTCAAATTCAAACCTGTCTAAGGAAAAACAAGTAATAAATAGCCCTAGTCCGTCCCCCCTAGGGTCAGACAGTCATTCGCACGATCAACCCCGAAGTTGTATTTCTATTTCATGTATTTTCTTGTTTTTTTTTGTTTCGTGCCGATATCTCGTTACACGCTACATTTGCTTTGTGTTCGAACACCTTTTGTTATTTTTTATGGTGTACGCAGATAGAGGTTTTTGTTTACAGGTTTGCTTGCCTTACGAAGATTTTATTTTTGAATCTTACCCACGCAAAGTTTTCATTCATAAATCGATGTTATACAGTTTTCACTAATAAAATTTCACGGTTTTCATTCACAAATTGACACTTAAGATTTGTTTTAATCGAAGCTGTGCTGTTACCGTTGAGTTGTGAGCACTTTTAGACACTCTCCATTTATTATTAGATTATTACTTCTCAGTATTTTATGTAAACATGTATTTACTGTCTCTTTAATCGACTTCAAAAAGGAGGAGGTTCTTAAATCGATTTTTTAAATGTTTGTTGCCTCAGAACTTTAGACTGGGTGAACTGATTTTGATGATTCCCTTTTTATTTGAATGACGGTGGTTTGGTATTTTTGGTCCAGTTCTGACAATGACATCCATGAGAAAACGATATAAATCTGATGTAGAACTTTTTACGTGTTGTTTTTACTATTCCTCAATTTAATAATAATAAAATAATAAGCGCTCAACGATCACATATCTAGATCCTAGATCCGCGGCAGGATAAGCATTTCTGTGCACAGGTACTTGTCCTGTCGCAGAAATCAAACTCACCACCTCCGGGTTATGAGCCAACCTGCTCAACCACCACACCACAGAGGCTGTCAAATTAATAATAAAATAAAATAATAATAATTACCTCCTCTACTTTTATCCGCCTACCCTGATCCCATTTAAATGGGATCGGTGAAGCATGTTTTTTTCTACCAATCCTGAAAAACGTCACCTCAAGCTGAAGAATTAACATTCATCTTCATAAAAGTTTTTATCTATTAAATATAAAGACAAACTTACGTCCACATTTAATATAAAACGTTTTATTTTCCTCAACAAAATTGATAGAAAGGCTGAGAAAATTGCTGTGAAATGACAGGATACAAAATGAAACCATTTTGTATACCGGCTTTCATGGCTTGTGGGATACGTGTTATTTGGATATATTGTTGGTCTTCTTTTGTATTTATTACGTAATAGCTATTTTTGCAAGAAAAATATTAGGGTTAAACAATGTGCCAGTATGTTTTGAGCTCTCGTGTTTGTAGAAGTGGTAAGCAGTTAGGGTTCAGTTTATAATGGAGATTGTGGAATCTACGGTGCTATCCGGAGCTTTTCGATCGGAAAATGGCACAGCGATATCCTGACGGGTGCCTTTTTATAACATTTGTCTACCATTTTTCAAAGCTGAAAAGGACTTACCTAAATAAGTCTTTAATGTAGAGCCTAAAGTCTATCTAGGATAGGAACTGAGTTTTCTTTTCTGCATTGAAACTCATATATTGTAATGGGCTTGCTATATAATATTTGACATTAAGAACTTTGTAATTCTATATGCTTAGTAGAATAACTTAATTTTAAGTACCCAATATAAGTTTGACTAGTAAAAGTGCTAAAAATAATCTATTTGCGATAAAAATTTTTTTTACTTTGATTTTGACTTACCTTGAGTACACAGCACGGATATTTAAGAATCAGAATCAGAATTAGAATTTACTTTATTGTATAAAAACTGTGTACATGCAAAGGTCTTAAGCTATAAAAATGGTCACAAACAGTATTATCCATTCCGGACGTACAATAATATAGTTGGATATACAGCACTTATAGTAACTATATGGGTATAAAATTAAGTTTTTATTAATATGCAATATTAAAATGCTATAAGAACTAAAAAAAAAAAACATCAAAGTGTAAAATGTTCTTCAAAAATGTTATTTTCTTCTTTTACTCACTATCAAAGAATTCATTTAAATTATAGTGAACCTTACCGATTAACCATTCTTTGAGTTCATGTTTAAATCGGTTACCATTGAGAGTATTTAACTGCGGAGATAGGTGGTTATAAATTCTAACGGCACAGACGAAAGAACTATTGTTAAACATGGTGTTATTAGATTGGGGAATACAAATGTTAAATTTATGTTTATTGCGAAGATTACCCGTACGACTAGTCTGTATAGTAAAGAAAGAGTCGGTATTATTTTTGACAAAGGTACAAATTTCTAAAATATATATGCCTGTAAGAGTAAGAAATCGATTTTCTTTAAATAAATTACGGAGAGAATCTGTGTTCTCTAAATTAAAAATATTTCGCAAACAACGCTTTTGCATTATGAATGCTGAATGTACGTTAACAGAATTACCCCAGAAAATTATGCCATAACTTAATTGAGGATAAACATACCCGTAATAAGCGTTTATAGCAATATTTTTCGATGATACACGGCTCAGAATCGACAAGGCATAACAGTATTTAGATATTTTATTATTGATTTTGCTGATATTTAAGGAACAATTCTAGTTAAAAATAAAACTTCTAGCTTAGAAAGCCAGAAATTAAAGACTGTACCTGCATTATACATGTACCAGGCGAGCTTATCACACTTCACACTAATTTTATAAAGGTGAAAGTTTGTATGTGTGTTTGTGTGCATGTGGATATGTGTGTATGTTTGTTACTCCATCACGCTCATATATTTTATTTTATTTATATATACCTACTATTTTAATTACATTATTTTTACAATAATTATGTTATTGCATTTATTATTTTATTTTTTTATGCTTATTTAATAATCGCAGACTTGTAATTCCTTATATTTATCAAAAAATGTATCATTATATCATAAATGCAGACCGAAGAAAAAGCTGCTGCCTATTCCGAAATATCCAGTTCTAAATATTATTTATTTATTATAAATAATATTATAATATTTATAAAATATTAATATTATAATATTTATTGTTAGCGCATTTTAATTATTACTCAATCACTGAAAATCCAAACTTCTCACGTTTGTCAGCACAAATACGGTTTCTTTTTATAACAACAACAAACAAGCACGACAACTCGCTTTTCAACAATAACAAC
This sequence comes from Ennomos fuscantarius, assembly GCA_905220475.3. Classification (NCBI taxonomy): domain Eukaryota; kingdom Metazoa; phylum Arthropoda; class Insecta; order Lepidoptera; family Geometridae; genus Ennomos; species Ennomos fuscantarius. Next base: position 9,914,174 of record HG992046.1, on the reverse strand, counting down.
AAGGTAACAACATAAAAATACATTCGCAACTCCAAGCGAACCTTTGACTTTTAATTGGACAAACAGACGGCCTGACGATATGAACAATCAATAAAAGGTTTTTGATTTGTAAATGAAAATATTTTGGTCTATCGCAAGAGGATTACAGACGTTGTTCTTTAGATATAATAATTCCTTTTAAAAAAGGGTTCAAACCGACCTCAATCCCAGTGAGAACATCATCAATGTAAATAGAAATACGCATTATCAAGGATAACTCAAAAACTACTTGTCAGATCTTGATCCAATTGAAGGGGTGAGAACAAAAAGGGTTTAACTGATTTTTTTCACAAAATGACTTATGGGTATCGTTGGATTCAGCGTGAATTTATCTACAATAATACATTCTCAAAATACCGAAATGATGCTTAAATCTTGAGATTTTGAGTCTAAAAACGGTTTATCTGTCACAGGAACACAGTTCGCTTAGCATAAAAACATTATTATATTTATTTCATTATATTATATTTTTACAGTAATTGTGTGAATTAGTACTATATTTAGTATTTTAAAATATTAAAACGTTTTCAAGCAACTGAAAACCACAAACCTTTTCTATTACCTTATAAGCACTCCACATTAAAATGATGCCGTTGAAGTTTAAAGTCAATTTTCTCGAAACTGCCAATTTGACAGTTAAACCCTTTTTAATCTCAACCCTTCAATTTAAATGGGACCACACAGGAAGCACCAATTTACTAATAAAAAAAAACGTAAAAATCAGTTCACCCAGTCGAAAGATCTTAAGTAACAAACAAGAACAAAAAAACCAGTCGCATTGAGAACCTCCTTTTTTGAAGTCAGTTGAAAATATAAACGAATGTTTCTTTAGATCTGATGGTTGATCTCTCTGTCTTCCCAAAGGTTGTATTTGTACAGCTCCTAATCGATAAGACCACCCATTTTAACTTACTATAGGCTTACCTGGTTTGTATTTTGTTACCTTGGGGTCAATAAAGACTATCTTTTTTTATGTTAGTGAATGATGTGACGAGCTAGCCGTTCACCTGATGTTAAGCGACACGGCTGCCTATAACAGAACACTGTCACTCGGAACTCCAAAATATAAAGTTTCGCTTGATGCACGGTGCACATCATCCTGAGACATCAGCACAGTCGTAATAAGATTACTCGACTGTGAAATCAGATCATAAAGTCTCATTTACCCAGTAATTTCACTAGCTACAGTGCCCTTCAAACCGGAACACAGTAATGCTTGCACACTAATGCTTGGCGGCAGAATAACAGGCAAAGCGGTGGTACCTACCTAGACGAACTTTTCAGAAAAGTCCTACCACCTAGTAAATCTATCTATCTATCTATCTTCGACACCTCTACTGCCGTGCTATTATCTACTCTTTTATTTCCCTTATTAAATACTTTTAACTAGGTACTGTTTATATTTAATTGTATTCTCTTGTTGTATATATTCTTGTATGTTCTTGTAAATTTTATTTTATTTTTGTTAGTGAGTGTTGAATAAATGTTTTTCTTTCTTTTATTTCTTTCTTTATCTACTTCTTGGTCGTACACTTCGATGATACAAAGTAGCAAAATAGTAACTACTTTATTCGCTCGAGGCTCTGAGAGCTTGCAAGTGTCTTTGCATAGCTTAAATATTTATTTATTTATTGTTCAAACAATTATATTGTTCGGAGTTAGGTTTACGTTTTGCCACTAACTCGCCTGGTGGTAAGCGATGGTGATACCGGAAATGTAGCATAAAAACCTCGAAAGTATTTATTTATGCTTGTCTTGAAAGTGCTAAATTGATCAGGAAACAAGTAAGTAGTGTGAAGGAAATCTTTTATTGGATAGTAGGTATATACTAGTTCTATAATATTGCTTAAAAAATACCACTCACGTAGGCGGTAAAACATTTAAGTACCTGCTACACGAGCTCCCGCCATTTTCGCTCTACCGGAAGTTCAAGGAAGACCTTTTCAAAGTTTTGTTTTCCTAAAAACTTCATGTCAAAGAAATAAGAACTGACAAGAAACTGCTTCACAAAATACACGAGTTGTTTATACAAAGATGTTTACGATGTTCTTGCAAAGAACTTTTCAGTATGAATAATTAATATAGTACACCTTCCAACAACTTTTCATTAAGTAATGCCAATGTTTTTTTTTACCAGAAGTCATTTCGCATTTGTTTATTTCTCGAAGCACTATCACACTTCACACTAATATTATAAAGGTGAAAGTTTGTATATGTTTGTGTGTATGTGTGTATGTTTGTTACTCCATCACGTTCAAACGGCTGAATGGATTTGGATGAAATTCGGTACCAAGATAGCTTATACACTGGATTAACACATAAGCTACATTTTATTCCGGAAAAATGAATTTTCCCGTGTGATGAGCAAATAATTAAAATATTTTTTATCTGCGGGTGAAACCGCGGGGTACTAGTACAAAATAATGTAACATGTGGTTGGTGCCTAATAAAAATAAAATAATATAACATGTGTTGTGGTGGTGGTGGGTGTGGTGAGTAAACACTCCTTTAACTCAGTAGTACTACTACTTAAGTACCCAAACTTTTAAACCTAAATGGTTTAAAGAAATTCATTCTCAAATAAAAAAAAAGTCACTTCCATTAGAACAAAGATTTAAAAATTCTAATATAGGTATATTCATATTTGACAATCTCTTGCGGTGTGGTAGCTGAGCAGGTCGGCTCATAGCCTGGAGGCGACGGGTTCAATTCCCGCGGCAGGACAAGTATGTATGTATTATGTATTCTATTTGTGCTCAGAAAAAAAGCGCAAATACTTGTTCTAACTCTGGGTGTTGTGGGACCATGGTTCTCGTAGCTCCTGGGTCCCTAGACACAGGGAATTCTAGTTTGGTTCCAGGATCTATGTGTGTGATCGTTGGGCGTTATTATTATTCTTTGTCACGTTAAATAATAGTTAAGTAATATTACATTTCAACAAGACTTAATTTAAATCGTTTTCTACGACAACTGATCCGTTATAAGGTATCGAGTCAATTGCATCTTGAATGCGATAAATGAACATATTGTTACATGTGAGAGTATTTTATTTATTTATTTGTAATATGAACGCACTTGTAATTTTAACATACTAGCTTCTGCGCGTGGCCTATAGGGAACGAATGGCATATTTTACTTGTTGAGTATACATTTTCGAATTAATTGATCCAGAGAAGAATTTTTTTCATAGATAATTCAACCACCCATTTTGCCCTCTTAAAGGTAGTATTTCGAAAAACTGTTTTTTTTAGCCGATACCTATCATTTACAAAGAACACGCCCTCCAAATTTCAAGTCTCTAGGACCAGTGGTTTAGGCTGTGCGTTGATATATAAGTCAGTTAGTCAGGACTTTTAATTGTATATGTTTAGAAGATTATCAAATACTCATCAGTAATAAACATCGTCACCTAAATAAAGGTTCAATATATGGTCACAAAATGTTAATAATAAATTTATAATAGGCCACATATCGCAAAATGTCAAAAACGTATCTAAATATATATAACTCAAAGGTGACTGACTGTGGTGGTGACTGATTCACATAGTGATCTATCAACGCACAGCCCAAACCACTGGACGGATCGGGCTGAAAGATTCCATGCAGGTAGATGTTATGACGCAAGCATCCGCTAAGAAAGGATTTTTCGAAATTCCACCTTTAAAGGGTGAAATGGGTGGTTGAATTATTTTCCCATAGGCCACGCCCCGGGCGAAGCTGCGGGCAGAAGCTCGTTGTATTATAAAGTTGTACTCCTTCAAAGTAAGCATTGTTTAGCCATAATTTGTTCTAGGTTTCGGTAGTACAGAAAGGCTACCGCGATTTGTGGAAACCTGTTTTAGTTTGGTGAACGTTATGTTAATATTAATATTTGCGGATAAAAATGTTGTGATAAAAATATCATCTGAATAATAAAATTCAAGATGGTTTAATTCCTGTTTATCCAGTTGGGCGAGAAATTTATTCGAGTTAAATATATTTACAGTGGAAAATTGGAATAAAAGCAAGAAATATCTACTGCCTTATCTGGGCGGCAGTTAGAGATAATGTGATTTGATTCCGCTGGCGTTGTGCGGGTTTTCACTGTACTCCGACGGTGAAGTGAAATTGTTAAAAAAAATCAGTGCTTTAGACCACACGACTGAATTAAAACTTCTTTAACTCCATCTATCGGCTTAACTTTGTTTTTGCTTTGTTTAATGTTAATGTCACCATTGGAGTTTTGGCGGGAAAACGAAAAAGATCGCGTCACTGCATTGTATTATTTTCCAAAACTTGTGTTATTTTCAGTGTTAGTGCTTAAATTTGGTGGCATTTTATTCGTTAAGTACTGGATTACAGTCATGAGTGTGGGAAAGTGGTATAATGATGGTGAAACGTATCTTTTCGTGTTGTTTCCAAAACTTCATAGAAGCTTCTGGTAAAGTTGCCACCACTTTATTAGGAGTATGACTTGACTAGACTAGACTAAGACTTGACTTGATGACTTCGACTGTGACTTGACTCACATATATATTAATAAGTATATATTAATTAACTTGAGAAATTATCAAATAATTGACACTGGCTAAATACACAAAAGAAAAAAAAAATGTCGCCATCTTGACAATAGTAAATTGTTATTTTACCGGATATAATATATGATAATAGAGACCAACATAGTGATATTTTTTTAGCTTTGATATGTTGACAATGGGGATCTACGTGAACCAACAACTTTTAACTTCCGTTCGCCTCATTGCATGCGCAAAGAAGTTTTACTTAAAAATTGATGGAAGTCTTTCTGATGTCGTCATGGTCTATAAACAACGTTTTTTAACTCCCAAGCAAACAAAGGGATGTTATAAATTTTACGTGTTTTTTGTGTGTGATTTTCATCTGACTTTAATTTAGTTTTATTTTATTCATTTTGAATTTTCTCTTTTCTTCAAAAAAATGGGTTGGTCCTCAAACATCTTCGAGTTTCAAGAAAGTTTATCCAGCCGTTTGAAGATGACCATTGCAGTTATTTATGTTAGTCGATGAACGAAATGTTGAAATTTTACATTTGAACCTTATTAGGTTTTTTTTTTTTTTTTTTACTTCAAACTTGTCTAGCATTTGACCACGCTCTAACCTGATGCGAAGTGACGATGCGATCGAAAGTGTAGGATGCTAGCCAAGTAAATACCTATTCACTCTTCTCTTGAACACACCCGGGTCATATTTCGCCGGAAACACAGACTCTGGCAGGGCATTCCATTCCTTAGCCGTTCTAATTAAGAACGTTAAGTCAAATCGCTTGGTACGAATGGGTGGTATTTCGACCACGAAAGGATGGCGCTTAGCCGAGCGTCTAGTAGTCCGGTAGTGGAATGGTGATGGGAGAATGAGATCATGCAGTTCTTGAGCGCATTCACCGTGGTGTATTCTGTAAAAAACTGACAGACTTGCCACCTTACGTCGATGTGCAAGGCTCAGGAGCCTTTTACCAACCAAAGTGTCGTCGTTAATGAGCCTTTTGGCACGCCGTTCAATCTAGTCCAGAGCCTCAAGCTGGTACTTGGCAGACCCGTCCCACAGGTGGCAGCAGTACTCCATACACGATCGGACCTGTGCTTGATACAGATTTAGAAGCTGTCCAGGTGTGAAGTACCGCCTTACTTTGGACAATATGCCGAGTTTTTTTGAAGCTATTTTGGCTTTGGACTTGATATAGGATCCAAAGTTTAGGTTTGACGTGAGATCAACACCCAAAAGCTCAAGATGGTTTCCTAAACTTACAGATACACCACGGAATGAAGGAGCTAGATGGAATGGGCTCTTTTTGCAGTGAATAAACACGTCTGTGTTTTTGCAGCATTGAACCTAACCAAGTTAGCATCGCCCCAATCGGACACGGCTTTCAAAGCCAGGTTCATGCGCTCAACCATAGCCTCTCTCTCAATCCGGACGTCGTCACCACTGGCTCGGGCACTGGATGTGTATCTTTCAACAACAGTACTATCATCTGCATACCCAAAGGTACCGGGCTTTATGAGATCATTGATGTGGAGTAAGAATAGTGTTGCTGAGAGAACTGACCCCTGAGGTACACCAGCATTAATAGCTAATTGGTATTTGTTAGACTCCTTTTTCGAACGTAAGTTTTTACATGACAATCATTCAAATCATAAGCGCCAAATAAGCAGATGGTTGTCCAAGCAAATAACCGTCGTATGTACAATGGAAACGGTCCAAAATTAAATATTCCGTTATGGTTCAATACAAGCTTGATATTTTCCGAGCTCTGAATTATAAAGTCGAATGGCAGAGTTCAAGCCGGCTGCTTAGTTGTTTTCTCACATTATTTCTGGAAAACATTGTAAATATTCAAATTTGGCTCTTGGAGGTGGGCGGAGAACTTGCGAGTTTATAACAACTCCGTAAAACGTTCTTATTAAAACAGCGTTAGGTTTAAAATGTTCGACGGTCGCCAGAAGTCAGGATTTTAGGCTGGAATTTGCATGATGATAATACAATTATTTTATTCAGCCAACTTTTTTTTCTATCTGCATTACCACAGACACCTGGGGCCGTACTTTTTGTTAATATTTTTTTTATGTTATTGAAGCGAGCTAGTCGTTCACCTGATGTTAAGCGCCACGGCCGCCTATAACAAAACAGTGTCACCCGAAACCCTAAAACATAGTTTCAAGCGACACTGCACTGCGCACATCATCCTGAGACATCAGCACAGTCTGGTAATAAGATTACTCGACTGTGAGATCAGATCATAAAGTCTCAATTTCCCAGTAATTTCACTAGCTACAGTACCCTTCAAACCGGAACACAGTAGTGCTTGCACACTACTGCTTGGCGGTAGAATAACTGGCAAAGCAGTGGTACCTACTTAGACGAACTTTGCAACAAAGTCCTACCACCTAGTAAGCTCCTAGCATTACTCCACTATTATAGATAATTGTCAGTAAATATTCCCTTAGAATGCAAGTGCACACTTCTTATCTACATAAGGAAACATAATAACTGATACAACGAACACCAACTAAGTACTCGAAAAATTCTCCCAAACATACCTTTCTTATTTATCTTACCCAACACGAATTTAACCCAAGACATTTATTAAGACAGAGATGAGGTCACGTGCGACGGCTTAACGGCTTAACTTGTAACCGTGTGTACAGAACCTTAATTATACAACCGCCTGCTGAGAATATGAATAGCTGCTTATTGGTGAAGATAAATATTGTTGGTATTAAGATTAGTTGACAGAAACTATTTAATTTACATGCACGCACACACGAACACACACATACGCACACGCACACGTACACACACTCACTCACTCACACACACATACGCACACGCACACGTACACACACTCACTCACTCACACACACACACACACACACACACACACACTTACGAACACACACACAAACACGCACACCTGAGCTTAAAACATTATTTATTACGCATGATTGATTAGCATGGAGTACCTATACAGCTCGGCTGAACAGTGTTGCTAGTTCGTGAGTCCACTGTCCAGCCAATTCACTCAATATGCAGATTGCAAATCCGATAGAGTTTTTATCCAGAACTGAATCGGCACGTACCAGTTAAACGTTTAAAAGCTACATTTGCGTTTCCAATCGGAAATGGTTAATGATGAGGATTCACCAACAGGGTTTATAGAAGTATGACTTCTTTACGCAAGCTGGACTTGGGGAGTAATGTGACGAGCAAAGTTTAAAGTTGTTGATTCACGTAGATCTTCATTGTCAATATAACAAAGTTAAAAGTTTGTAGTATTATGTTGGTAAGCCCGGTAAAATGACAATTTAAAATTATCAAAATGGCATTAACATCAGCTCCCAGAAGAATGTAATCGAATATTTCCGAAACCTACTCGGAGTAACTTAGACTCTTAAATTGACGTGAGCTTAGCCGTTGTTAATCTTACAAAATCATTTTATTGTCATTACAGTTGGTCCATTTGAATTTCAAACCTTGGTTCATAGACGCTCACGTGTGTGTGTGTGCGTACATGCGTGTGTGAGTGTATTTGTGTGTATGTGTGTGTGTGTTTGTGTGCATATGTGTGTTAGTGCTAGCTTAAATCTCGAGAATTTGAGTCTAAAAACGGTTTATCTGTCACAGGAATTAGCAGGTCTTAGCATAAAAACATTATTATATTTATTTTATTATATTATATTTTTACAGTAATTGTATGAATTAGTACTATATTTAGTATTTTTCAATAGAATTAATAAGTTTTCAAGCAACTGAAACTTACATAAACCTTTTCTATTACTTAATAAGCACCTTAAAATGAAGACGGTGAAGTTTAAAGTCAATTTTCTCGAAACTGTCAATTTGACAGTTAAACCCTTTTTATTCTCACCCCTTCAATTATGATTTAAGACTTCGTTCATACCAGCACATGTATCACTCTGAGCTATGCAGTTTTCTTTGCTTCGCATTACCACTGGAGTTTGCACCTAACATCCAGTAAAGTGGGTTTGGCACGTTCGACCGACCGTTTTGCGGGCGGAACTCATTTCTTGTTATTTTTACCCTCTAGGTTAGGCCAGAATAACCACCGTAAGCATATGTTAGGCAAGTAATTGGCTGTGATTGCCGAATAGTGCGGACCCGGCAGAAAATGAGGCCGGACGTGCCGAGGCTTACGACGCGTTGCCAGCTCAGTTATCCATCTACACTGCTGATTACTTTGGATCTTTAATATCTATAATTACATTATTATGTTTATAAGTATAGCACGTTTCAATAACAAAAAACAAACGCTAAGCGCAATAATTGAATTCAGACTTATTTGTATGGTTTTCATTGTTAGAACTAGACCTAATAGAAATGGGACACGGGAATCATCGGCTTTTAAATAAAAAAGAATCCGTTCACCCAATCGAAAGTTTTGAGATAAAAGCATTTAAAAAGAACACTCGAATGGAGAACCTTTTTTTTGAAGTTGGTTAAAAGAGAGCGTTGATTGACGTTTTTATTGCGGTCTCACTCCGTATTGTTTTCTTGTTTTTGTCAGTATTTTTTTTTCAATTACATGCGTTAATATTTTCATTATGAGAAGAAAAAAATGAAATTACACATTTTAGGTTGTAAAACTTTCGAAGAGATTTTAAGTTAGTTGGCTTACATAGTATCTACATTAGGAAAGGTACTAAGGTACTGATTTCCAAAAATATTAGCTAATTAATAATCCGTTCTCAATACAGTAGACACATCCCTGTAAGAATATAAGAGATAAGGGAACATTCTAGTATTGACAATTTGTCCTACACTTGGGGATTTGTTTGCAGCCCCTTAAGTAAATATCTAAACATTACCCTTTCTTTTATTTTTTGTAGAAACGATTTGTTGGAAAATATGATCTCAGTAATCTTTTATGATTTTTATTGTGAAAGGATTTCTGATGAATGAAATATTTACAGTACAGTACAGTAAGTTAACTTTTTTATTTGTATTTTTTGTAATAGTTGCACCCCGCGGTTTTACCCGCGGAAGAAAGTATTTAATATTTTTCATCCCACGGGAACATTTCACTTTTCCGGGATAAAATGTAGCCTATATGTTAATCCAGTGTATAAGCTATCTTGGTACCGAATTTTATAATAGTAATCGGTCGATTACGTTAAACTGGTCATAGTGCCACAATTTATAAAACTCTATCAAAAACAACTTCAATGTTTGGTCTTAACTTAAGTAGCAATCATCCCAAGCCACCAAAACACTTTGAAACAAATGAAATATGTTTGAAACCTGAAAGCCTTAAAGCGCATTTTACTAAGGCTATTTGACTGGCCTGATATCTCAGTTGGTAGTTACCCTGACTTAACTGTAGGTTTTGGGTTTGATTTCCACCCACGACAAATATTTGTGTGATGAACATCGATGTTTGTTCTGTGTCTGGGTGTTATATTGTATTCTATTTACAAACAAAAACTTTTCAACGGGGCAATGCTTCCAGCATTTTGGGTAAGCTACCTATTGGTAGTGCAGTGGGCATTTGGACTGTCTATAGATCATCGCAGCTAGTACATAGTCCAAGTTTTTTTTTGTATTTGTAGTACGTAGTGTTAATTATTAGTTATTATATCATTGCAGTATTTAACATTAAAAGTATATAACATTGAAAGTATATTAGTATTGTATCAGTTATCTGGTTCCCATATACTTACTTTGCTTAGTTTAAGACTAGATGGTGCTGTGTGAAATGTGCACCAATATTTATTATTATTATTTACTAACCACCTAATATTTTTTTTTAAAGTGATAGAAGTAACCAATCTTTGGCGTCCTACAGTCGGATATAAAGACCGTGAGTTACCATTCGCAACAATTAACGAAATTAGTATCGGAGGAAACTTCGGTCTCCAGAGTTCGATAATTCTTACTGTTGTAGGTTTCTTACAGAGAGATGGTTTAGTGCATAAGACATCGCGCTAGCGTGTTTTATACTCTATACATGAATATAGATGAACGAAAATTGCATAAATATATAAAATATACACAAACATAAAGATGACACATGGCAGAAAAATTTTATAAAAAAAGAAAGGGACGAATAAAACGCACAATAAAGTGATGAATATGAATGTTGACGGAATGGAAAACAAGAATATAAATAAAATGGAAGGATAATGACTGAAAGTCAATTACCGTTTTTGGAAAGTCAACAGCTGTGCAATGTAGAAGCAATTAATCGCGGCTAAAATATACATACACATAACAACAGCCGAAAAACCTCTACTGCTGAACATAGGCTTCTTCCGTAAAAACTTCCTTCTTCCTTCCTTCTTCCGGGGGTTTGCATATTTATCGTGCTTGGCAGACGGATTGGTGATAGCAGAAGACTTTAATGTACCGATGAGAATGCTATTACCCATTTATTTATATTTTATGGTTACTAATGACATGACGAGCTAACCGTTCGCCTGATGTTAAGCGACACGGCTGCTCATATCATTTGCATTGTCACTCGGAACTCTTAAAGTATAGAGGTTTACGTGACACTGCACTGCGTTTGTCATTCTGAGACATCAGCACAATCTAGTAATAGGATTACTAGACTGTGAGATCAACGCATAAAGTCTCATTTGCCCAATAATTTCACTAGCTACAGTGCCCTTCAAACCGGAACACAGCAGCGTTTGCGCACTACTCCTTGGCGGCAGAATAACTGGCAAAGCGGTGGTACCTACCTAGACGAACTTTGCAGAAAAGTCCTACCACCTAGTACAATTTAAAAGTTATCTGGATGTTTCCGTCTCCTACGGCACCTACGGGAAGAGATGAGGTAGTCGTATTCTCACACTATTGGGACTATATGGCTTTCACACTTGAGTACACAAAAGAATACTCCATAAATTTGAACATAAAAATTATGATAAAAGTTATTGTTGCACCCCGCGGTTTCACCCGCTGATAAAAATCATTTTAATTATTTGCTCATCCCAAGGGAAAATTTCACTTATCCGAGATAAAATGTAGCCTATATGTTAATCTAGTGTATAATCTTGATACCGAATTTCATTCAAATCCATTCAACCGTTTGAGCGTGAAAGAGTAACAAACATACACACATACACAAATACAAACTTTCGCCTTTATGATAATAGTGAAGTGTGATAAATCGTTTCTTGCTCCGCTTATCACCCAGCTCGTTACTTACCCAACACGCTCCAGGCGAAACAATAAAACTTTCCTCCCGAGGGCCGGAAACTTGGCCGTATCAGCCTGTATTAATATAATAAAATGTAATATCATCCATCCGTGTGTTATGAACTTTGGAAGACGTTGGAAGTTAGGTAATGAACTGCACAAATGAATAAGGAAATAATATTATATCGGTAGCTGAAACACTTCGAGCATTAAGAGGGGAGTTGGCAAGGTAAGGTGTACCCCTCAGTTGGCCATTTGGCGCTACTTGGCTATACATCACACTTGTGTCGATTCTGTGTCGCATACTCTAAAGCTAAACTAAATTAACATATTTCTGTCTTTTTCATTTCTCCTTTATCAGAAGAGTACCGCCGTACTTTAAGTTTACTTTAGTTTTAGGGAATGCGACACAGAATCGACACTACTATCACACTAATATTATTAAGGCGAAAGTTTTTATGCGTTGGTGTGTATGCATGCATGTTTGTTACTCCTTTACGCTCAAACGACTGAATGGATTTGGATGAAATTCGGTATCTATATAGTTTATACCCTGGATTAACATATAAACTAAATTTTATCTCGGAAAAGTGATTTTTTTCCGTGGGATGAGCAAATAATCTTTTTATCCGCGGGTGAAACCGCGGGGCGCAACTAGTGTTATATAAAACTGTTTCACTCGCAACCGTGGCTTTTAAGTGTCATTTCGTGTCGCGAGTTGCACCGTCAAAATGGTGAATTGTGCGGTATTTTTGTGTAAAAGGCGACATCAAACTTACGGGATCCCGTGATCCCGTAAGTTTGTGTATTAGTTTGTGTAGTGTATTTCCTATTACAAGTACCTACCTAAGTGTTATTTGAGTCAATTGTGTTTGTAATTTTGTGTAATCATAACCCGAAAGAATTAGCAGTTACGAAAGATTAGCGACAGTATTGAAGGCGTTATACGCTATATGTATAGCTGTGTGCGTATTTTAAGATGGTGTGCGGGATTGTTAGTGTGCGTTTACATGAATAAGACTTCGATTGGAGTTTTGGCAGGAAAACAAAAAAGATCGCGTCGCCGTATTGTATTATTTTCCAAAACTTGTTTTATTTTCAGTGTTGTGCATAAAATTGGTGGCATTTTATTCGTTAAGTACTGAATTACAGGCATGAGTGTGGGAAAGTGGTATAATGATGGTGGAACGTTTCTTTTCGTGTTGTTTCCAAAACTCCATAGAAGCTTCTGGTAAAGTTGCCACCACTTTACTAGGAGTATGACTTGACTAGACTAGACTATGACTTAACTTGATGACTTGGTTTGTGATTTGACTTGACTTGACACATTACATGATAATAATTAACTAGAGATATTATCAATTACTTGACACTGGCTAAATACACAAAAGTGTGGAGCCAAAAACATACAAAAAAAGACTTCGATTTGCGCGTGTGCTATGCGTGTACCTCGTCCCCCGTAAAAATCGGCAGAAAGTAATGTTTGCGGATTGTGACGTTGTCATCTCCTTTGGTAAATTATCTAAGCTAAAACAACAAAAAAAAGCTAGCTTGTTGCTGATTTAATAGCTTAGTTGGTAATAGGCATTGTCGTATGTTCAGACAGTGAGTTGCTATTGGGAATTCGATTAGTCCATAAATTCCTATTTACGGCATTAAAGGGTATCTTTGTAACTATTATGGGTAGGCATTAATACCAATATTATTTAAAAAAAAAAAAACAAATACAGCATAAATCTTTTAGATAGGTAGGTAATAAAGGTAAGTCATTTGAGTTTTAATATATACTAGTTGCGCCCCGCGGTTTCAACCGCGGATAAAAAGTATTTTAATTATTTGCTCATCCCACGGAAAAATTTCACTTTTCCGGGATAAAATGTAGCCTATATGTTAATCCAGTGTATAAGATATCTTGGTACCGGATTTCATCCAAATCCATTTGAGCGTGAAGGAGTAACAAACATACACTCATACACACAAACACAAACTTTCGCCTTTATAATATTAGTGTGCTAGATTACTAGTTGGTGCAGCATTGCTTTTCTAACCATAACAACTCTCGATTTTATAAAACAAAACGTTGTGACAGCGCGTTGATATATTGCCGTTGAAATTGTTTTATCAAACGGTTTTTATGAAAAATCTTCGACATTTTCTGCTCCTGACATTTATTAAAAGGAGCCAGAGAATTTCTGACAGCTTGGTTTTTTATTTTTTCTGTCTGAAACCATCATTCTAAACCGACTTCAAAAATCAGGAAGTTCTTAATTCGAATTAAACTGTATTTTTTAAATGTTTGTTACCACAGAACTTTTGAACGACTTCGGTGATTTTTTTTAAATTTATTTGCAAGCTGGTGCTTTCGACGTAGCCCCATTTAAATTTGATCAAAATCTGACCATTCGTTTTTGAGTTATCCTTGATAATGCGTATTTCGATTTGGACTACATTTACTAGGTGGTAGGACTTTACTGCAAAGTTCGTCTAGGTAGATACCACCGCTTTGTCAGTTATTCTGCCGCCAAGCAGTCATGCGCAAGCACTGCTGTGTTCCGGTTTGAAGGGCACTGTAGCTAGTGAAATTACTGGGCAAATGAGACTTTATGATCTGATCTCACAGTTTAGCAATCCTATTACTAGATTGTGCTGATGTCTCTGGATGACGTGCGCAGTGCAGTGTCACGCGAAACTCTATACTTTAGAGTTCCGAGTGACACTGCAACTGATATGGGCAGTCGTGTCGTTTAACATCAGGCGAACGGCTAGTCACGTCATTCCTTTACATACAATCATTAAAATGTATATATAATGAGTAGGTACTCAAACAATCCATGTGAAGTTTGCCAAATCTATACAATCAAAGTTAGTAAGCCACCTTGGGACGGGAAAGTGTCGCCGGATAATATTACACGTCACGTATTCTTCACGAGAGTAGAATAACAAATGTGTGCTTGACAAGAAACCAAAAATGGCGGTTGTAAATCACATCACACGCTAGAATAGAATAGAATAAAATAAATATTTATTCATGACAAAAGACAACAATCATCAATGGTAGAACATTTAGGGTAACAAAAACAAAATGCGGGGCAGCCGATAGAAGTAAAAACTAAGTAACTTGTGACATATAACTAATGAAAAGCGTGCGGTGACGATGACGCGAGTTTCATGGTTTTAGCGACCCAAAAATACACATATATACAGTAAACATATAGCTCATGGAAAGCGTTCGGTGACGATGACGCTAGTTTCACGCTTTTCGTTCACCCAAAAAGTAAACATATATACACAGTATACATACAGTTCATGGAAAGCGTTCGGTGACGATGACGAGTTCCATGATTTTTGTTCACACAAATTAATGTTCAACGCGCCTAAAGAAGTTTTCGTTGAAGAAGGCGCTATGTGAAATATCAATACATTTTTTTTATGTACTATATGAATGTACTGCCATCCAAGTAGTTAAATAGGTACGAAGCCATCGCCTGTATCAAGGACTCCGTAAATTCAAGGGTGAATTACTACCCACTCATAAATAACGCCCTTTAAGCCCATTATTCAAATAAAACTCCGGTTACAGGCGACGTTTACAGAGTTTAATAAGGAAATGTTGCCAGTTAGCGCGCTTTTAATCTTTAAAATTTATTAAAAGGACAAAGGTCTTTGTGAAAAGATAAACATAAATTAACCAGTAGTTTGACGTCTTGTTAACCAACCTGGTATCTGTTTACACAGGCTTTATTTAACTGACCTCAAAAAGGGAGGTGGATATCAATTAGGTTGTTTTTCTATACTTGTTATCTTCAGTTGGTGATCATTGGCGTTATTTTATTTTTTATTTTCTTCATTAACAGTTTTAGATTTTTTCAAATTGAAAACGATATAATATTATTTCAGATAAGTCTCATAAAAATTTCATCAAAATTTTAGTTTACTATGTGGACAATGGAATCTTTACGTTAAACAACAACTTTCAACTTACGTTCGCCTTGCCAGCTTATAACTTACCGTCGCCTTGCCAGCTTACAGCTACCGTTCGCCTTGCCAGCTTACAACTTCCGTTTGCTTTGCCAGCTTACACCCCATCCAAGTCAAGAGTGCGTTAAGAAGTTTTACTTTAAAAAAGCGCAACTACTTGTTCTGTGTCTAGGTGTTGTGGGAGCATACCCCTTCTAGTTTAGACACGGCCGCCCATAACAGAACAGTTTCACTCGGAACTCTAAAAAGTCTCAGCACTGTCTGATAATAAGATTACCTGACTGTGAGATCAAATCATAGTCTCAATTGCCCAGTAATTTATTTGCTAGAATGCCCTTCAAACTGGAACAAAATAGTGTCTGCTTGGCGGCAGAATAACTGGCAAAGCGGTAGTACCTACCTAGACGAACGTAGCAGAAAAGTCCTCCCACCTAGGCCAGTGGCCTTGGCCTTGGGCAGTTTTTTACAGAGGGTTTTTATAAGGTGTAAAGGTGTATATGTGTCTGTCTGTGGCATAGTGGGTGTAGCTCTCAAATAGATAAATTTATTTAGTATAATTTTTCATCTTTTGTTTGAAAGGTGACTTGATAAAGAGTGTTTTCAGTTGTGATCCAAGAAAATCTATTCAGATGTCTGAATAACTTTAGTTCTTTTTAATTTAAACAGAATATAATGAATGCACTTGTAAGCTTATCTATTTTTATTCAAAGTCAAAGCCAAGTAAATGTTACCAAAAGGCTAATTTTAGAACTTTTACAAGGCAAAATCATAATATCAAAAATAATTGAGTTTCATTTGACAACATCTAATTTTTTATTAGGTATATTAATCAACTTGAATATATAAAAAATGAATCTCTATTTCCCTTGATCATCGCATCATAGGTGAACGGATACAATATTTTCGCTCATTCTTTTTTTTTTTTTTTTTATTATTTTTAAAAGGTTCTTATGAAAGAAAAAGTTAATTAAGTATGGAAAATTTTCACCACGCGGGTGAAACCGCCACGACTAGTATATTATATTATTTAAATAATTTAATTTATATTGTTATTTATTGTTATTTACGTCTATGTGTAGACACGTTTGCGCCGTCACATCTTCCTGAAGCACAAATTAAGGCTTGCGCGGCGGTGAATTCTACTGAATAACTAAAAAGGCGCAAATATTTACTTGATAGCGGTTTTATATTTGCGCCTTTTGCAGTTGAGACACTTGAGGGCTTTGGGGACCGAGTGCTCACCAAATTTTTAAAAACCTTTCTAAACGTCTGGTCGAAGCCACACGTGACCAAAATGTTGGCCTCTACTTCGGGCAAAGATTGAGCATTGCCATTCAACGTGGCAATGCTGCCAGCATATTGGGCACATTGCTTACGTTGCGTGCGTAACATGCGTTGGTAGTGGTTAATTAGGTTAAGTTTCCTTTTAATTGTTTTCTGTTTTGTTTATCTATTATAATTGAAGTAGATATAAATAAATATTATATATAGATATACTTTCAGTGATATTTTTTTATCTATTTTAAGATTAAGATATAGTTTAGTTTTTTAGGTCTAGTAAATGTACATATAATAATTTGATAATGCCCTAAAAATAATATAAATTGATGTTTCGAACATATAAAATAAATTTTCGTCACAAAAAGCTATATTGAGATGCTTTTAGGTAAATTACAATAACATTCATTCCAAATTAACAAAAAAATAATCTTGAATTCGAATTTGAATTTCAATTTTGAATCGAAAATTTGATTTCGAATATTTTTCTCTATCAAGAATAATTATTAGAACAATTTTATTGAAAACCATTTTAATATTCTTTATAATTTTTCATCAATCATTTCTGACAGAACATCGAAACTTTACTTTAATTTCACAAACCTGAGGGTTTGAATAAATGGTTCGGTATATAGACAGATAGTTTCTCCACGTATAATTTACGAAGTTATCACAGAGTCTGCGATTGAATTTTAATTAATACTACAAACAGATCTGTAAACCTTAGAAAACTAAGCTCATTTTCAGTTGTCGAGCTCGCAGTTACGACCTTTAGATTCGTGTGGGATAATTTCAGTAATCCTGAAGTTAACAAAGGGTTTAGAGTAGGTTTTGTGATAAGTTAAGAATCTTGGTTCATAATAAAGAATAACAATAAGAATACATTCAGGTAACTTTATATATTAAAACGAGCTTCTGCCCGCAGTTTCGCCCGCGGCGTGGCCTATGGGAAAATAATTCAACCACTCATTTCACCCTCTTAAGGGTGGAATTTCAAAAAATCCTTTCTTAGCAGATGCTTACGTCATAACATCTACCTGCATGCCAAATTCCAGCCCGATCCGTCCAGTGGTTTGGGCTGTGCGTTGATAGATCACCATGTCAGTCAGTCACCTTTGAGTTATATACATTTAGATGTGCAGCATATGGCCCATATTTTCTTCCAAATTACTAAGTTTATTAACCAATCGACAAAATACAATAAAAAAAATCTAAAGTTAAACAATATTTAAATTAATAAGCCAAATTGTAAGAAAAAAGGGGTTATAAATAAATCACAGAATTATGCACAGAATGTATGTATTTACAAAAAAAGTATTCAAGTATTGTATTAATTATCTGGTTCCCATAGTACACGCTTTGCTTAGTTTGGGGCTAGATGGCGCTGTGTGAAATGTCCATACATATTATTGTTATTATTAATTTAGATTACCATCTGCGGGAAGCGTACCCAAAAGCTGGCAACATTCCCTCATTAAATAGCTAAACTGATTCGCTGGTCGAGGTATGTGAAGCATATATTAATTATATTATATAAAAATATTATTAGTATATTATAATTATCCAACAAACGGTTGATTCCCAATTATCGCAATCCTATGATTGCGATAATTGGATAATTGGGAAGCTATCTTCCGATCGCAGTTTTCTGTTCTGCTTTGTGCCGGAATGCTTGCACTAGAAGTGGAAAAGAGAACTTCTCAAATAGCCTTACTATATAATATATTAGGTCTTTACCTATGAAATTGCCGTTTTGTTTGAAAAAAGTTAAAGTATTTTTTTTTCGAACTTATTTATTTCTTTTATTCAAAGTAATCACCCCTGCAATCAATGCATCTTTGCCAACGCTGTGGCAGTTTATGGATGCCCTTCTTGAAAAAATCAGCAGGACGGGAGACAACAAACTCTTCAAAGGCGTTTTGTACTGCCTCTCGGGAATTGAATTTTTTTCCCGCTAAAAAGTTGTCCAAATTTTGGAAAAAGTAATAGTCGATAGGCGCAAGATCTGGTGAGTATGGCGGATGAGGGAGAGCTTCCAAACCCAACTCATGCAGCTTAGAGACGGTCTGTTGTGCAGTATGGGGTCGCGCGTTGTCGTGAAGTAGCAGTGGAGACGACCGATTGACCAAAGCTGGTTGCAGACGTGCGAGTTTCGCCATCATTGTGGTCAGTTCTTCAATGTACACATCTGCAGTAATGCTCTCGCCGTTTTGTAAAAAGCTATGATGAATCACACCAGCACTAGACCACCAAACTGTGACCATCACCTTTCTAGGGGTCATTTTTCGTTTTGCACATTGCTTTGGTACCGAACCAGGATCTAACCAACTTGCTGAGCGCTTTCGATTGTCAAAAAGAATCCATTTTTCGTCGCACGTAACAATTCGGTTCAAAATTCCTTCATTTCTGTGCCTGTTAAGCAGCGCAAGGCAAGTCTCGACGCGTACGTTGCGCTGGCGATCGTTAAGTTCGTGGGGCACCCATCTATCAAGCTTTTTTATCTTGCCAATCTGTCGCAAATGGACCAATATTGTTTTGATGCTAACATCAAAAGCTGCTGCCAGCTCAGCTGTAGATTGAGATTCATCAGCTTCCACAATTGCCTTTAATTCATCATTGTTGACCAAAGTTTCCGGACGACCACGAGGTTCATTTTTCAAGTCAAAATTCCCAGAACGGAACCGAGCAAACCAATAACGGGCTGTACGTTCGTTTGTACAGCTCTCTCCGTAAACGTCGTTGATGTTACGTGTCGTTTGTGCCGCGTTGGTGCCACGACAGAACTCATATTCCATAATTACACGAAATTTCAAAGTATCCATTATGAGGAAAAATGTTGAAATGTAATGAAAATACAACGCTAATCAATAAACAAAAGACTTATATTGTAAATAGAATGTCATATTTTTAAAACAAAATTAATTTGAATTTAGAATTCATAGCCAATCAAAACTTTTTTTTGTTTGAAAAAGTCTGTACTGCAATACGGCAATTTCATAGGTAAAGACCTATTATTATGACATTAAGCACTTGGTAATTTTATATGCATTATACAATTTTAAGTAATCTCATTTGGACTTGTAAAAGTGCTAAGTGCCTATATTCAATAAAACTCATTGACTTGGATTTTGACATGAGACAACTTAATAATAATAAAGCTCAACGATCACATACATATATCCTGGACCCTAACTAGGATTCCCTGTATCTGAAACCCAGGAACTACGAGTTCCATAGTCCTACAGCACCCAGACACAGAACAAGTACTATACGTACTTGTAAAGGCGTGTTTGTCTACATTTTACAGAATTTCTTTTTAAAAATGTGCCCAGAAGCTTCACAGCCTTATCCCACCGTCTCCATTCCATTACAGAAACTCACGGCGAGGCCAGAGTTACCATCCCTACGTTGTTCGCACGAAATGCTTTGCAGATTCCTTTATTGTGCGTACGGCTAGAACTCATGCCGCCCGTCGTCGGTGTTTCCATCCACATACAACCTGGGTGTCTTTAGTCAAGAGTAAATAGCTTATTTTTGGCTCCGCTCTACCTTTGATCGCGTCGACACTCACCATCAAGTGAGATGTAGTCAAACGCAATCCCATCGAAAGTTAAAAAAGTAGCCATACGGCATAAACCGTACGGTAGTAGCCATAATATATGGGTATATTTAGGTACCGAAGGTTAAAAAACCCGTTCGCAACAAATCCTTCCTTAAGTTATTTTTTTTTTCACTAATGAGCAGTTGGGAATTGAAACTCCTAACGTGAGACGAAGAGGTCAATGGGAAATTTTAAATATGAAAATGAAACCCCCTATTCAAATAAGGTACGCCCTTTACCAGTTCTTGAATACAATTTATTTTTATTTTCCCTTTCTTCATGACTTCGTTTCTCGCTTTCATTTCACTTTATGTACCGTTCGCAGGGAAAATAAATCTGTACTCATTAGTCAGCTAAACATTTGTATTCATAGTACGTTTGTAATCCAAGACTTGACAGATTTCTTGCTTACAAGTTTTTGGATTAAAATCCTTTGTCAACGACAAGTTGTCAGCAAGTAAAAGCCCTGTTTTTACCACTTCGATATATCTCCATCAAAGTTGAAAAGAGTGCTTTTAACGATAAGGTCACACATTATTAAACTTTAGAAGTAAAACTTCTTTGCACTTCCTTGCGGAACGCTTGACTTGGGGAGTAAGTTAGTGAATGCGTAACGAGGTGAACGAAAGTTGAAAGTTGTTGATTCACGTAGATCTCCATTGTCAACATAACAAAGTTAAAAATTACTTAGAATTTGTATTATTATGATAATATGTCTGGTAAACTGGAAATTTACAATCGAGGGGTTTAACTGTCAAATTGATATTTTCGAGAAAATTAACTTTAAACTTCAACGGTTTCATTCCAATGAGAGTGCTTATAGGTGATAAAAAAGTTTTATATAAGTTTCAGTTGCTTAAAAATGTATCATTTCTATTTTTAAATACATAATATAGTACTAATTCATACAATTACTGTAAAAATATAATATAATATAATATAGTAATGTTTTTATGCTAAGCGAACTGTATTCCTGTGTCACATAAACCGTTTTTTGACTGACAATCTCAAAATTTAAGCCTCATTTCGGTATTTTGAGAATGTATTATTGTAGATAATTTCACGCTGAATTCAACGATACCCATAAGTCATTTTGTGAAAAAAATCAGTTAAACCCTTTTTGATCTCATCCCTTCAATTGTAAAGGTATCGAGTTTAACATTGATCAAAGCAAAAACAAATCTATACATAGTTACGATTATTTATAAATTCAAAAAACGAATGTGTTTTAGACCTCACGACTGAAGTAAAACTTATTTAGTTGAGCTCCATCTATCAGCCGGTATAACTTTGTTTTTGCTTGCTCCCCAAATCCAGCGAGCGTAAAGAAGTTTTACTTCAAAATTGCTGGTGACCAAAAAATCCTTGATGGTGTTATAGATTTTTGTCCTTTAGAAGTTTTGTCAATATTAGTTGACAAACACGATCTTTACGCGAGTACCAAATATAGCTCGCGCAAAACTTTATGAGCTCTCGGAAGCTAGCGTGGATGGCTGCGCAGTACGCATATTATAGTTACTGTATGGCCGCTTTTACAATGCACTAAACCGAACCATGCGCGGTTTGGTACTCGGGCCTAACTTCCGAGAGCTCATAAAGTTTTGCATCTGTATAAATGAAATAAATTTTTGCCAGTTATTGAAAATAATTATCTTACTCCGTCAACAAAAAGTTGTCTCCATGTCATCTTACTTCGTCAGAGAACCTTAATTGTTAGTAATAAATTACAGATCATAAATTATTCTAACGTTTCACACATTTGGAGATGTATCTCTAATTCCCAAACTAATGTGAACCATTTAGCTACGTTAGTAGATTGTCAACGAACTGAGGTACCCTGCGGTTGTACCGCAATTTACCCTCTGTGGTGTGGTGGTTGAGCTGGTCGGCTCATAGCCCGGAGGCAGCGGGTTCGATTCCCGCGGCAGGACAAATATGTGTGTGTAGAAAAAATCTGAAATACTTGTACTGAGTCTGGGTGTTGTGGGAGCATGGTCCTCGTAGTTCCTGGGTCCTTAGACACAGGGAATCCTATTTAGGGTCCAGGATCTATGTACGTGATTATTTTGTTATTATTATTTCCCGTGAGAAATCATCCGGGAATTTTTCCGAGATAAAATTGTGTTGACCTCAGTAGTGCGCAAAACTTTAACAAAATGTTAAAGAATGACGTGACGAGCTAACCGTTTGACTGATCTTAAGCGACACGGCTGCCCATATCAATTGCAGTGTCACTCGGAACTCTGAAATATACAGTTTTGCGTGACACTGCACTGCGCACGTCATCCTGAGACATCAGCACAATCTAGTAATAAGATTACTAAACTGTGAGATCAGATCATAAAGTCTCATTTGCCCAGTAATTTCATTAGCTACAGTGCCCTTCAAACCGGAACACAGCAGTGCTTGCGCACTACTGCTTGGCGGCAGAATAACTGGCAAAGCGGTGGTACCTACGACGGTAGACGAACTTTGCAGTAAAGTCCTACCCTCAGTCACAGTCATTAAACACAGAACAGTTAGTTTAAGATGTGAATCGCTCAAATGTCGTCTTAAAATGTCTAACGAATTCGTCTAATTTTATTGTTCAGAAAATTAAGAAATTATGGTGTACTATTTGTAGCAGTGGAAAACGCGTGCTTCGCAGTGGTGGCCCGTATGTGACTTTCAAACCGATGCATCCAGGTTCAAATCCCACTTGACCCTGCACAATGAATTTTCAAGTTATATCCAGAATATGCATTTGCTCTTACAATTATGAAGGCAAAGATCGCGAGCCTCTATACTTTAGAGTTCCGAGTGACACTGCAGCTGATATGGGCAGCCATGTAGTTTAACATCAGGCAAACGGCTAGCTCGTCACGTCATTCCTTAACATGAAAAAAAAAAAACTAAATACAATTAAATATAGTATGGATTCACTCCATGTCAGAAGACCCTTGCCCCAGCAGTGAGTATACGCCGTGGAGAAAAAAGAAATACAAATGATTTTTTTAAGTATAAAAAAATCTATTATCTTCATTAATATTGACTTTAGCAAAGACCCTCTTTTAAATTTCAAATTAGTTGAGACTTTAATAGACTGTTTTTGTCTGAATAATATTCTATAACATTGTTAGGCCACAAAATGTTTTTCAAGTTACTTAAAAAACTTTATCTTTCGACTAGACCTTAGATAAACTATAGAAAAACAAATAGATTCGGCACTCACAACTGGAATTTAAAACCAAAATAAGCAATGAAAAAGGTTCTTTATATTGTATTTTGTAGAAAAGGAACTTTAAACAAAAAAAAAATTAGTGTGCTTTAGATCACACGACTGAAGTAAAACTTTTTTAATTTAGCTCTATCTATCAGCCGTTATAACTGTTTTTTCTTTGTTTAATGTTAATATCGTTATTAAGATGATTGTAAATTGTCATTTTACCGGACATACCAACATAATAATACAAATTTTTAACTTTGTTATGGATGTAAATGGATCTACGTAAACTATTTCAACTTCCGTTCCCCTTGCATTCCCCAGCTTACTCCCCAAGCCAAGCATGCGTAAAAAAGTTTTGATATAAAAACAAATAGATTTGGTACTCACAACATACAATATGAAACCAAAATAGGCAAAGAAATAGATTTGTTTTTTATAGTATTTTTTGTAGAAAACTGAGTTATAAACTAAAAATTAATATTGTTCTGGTTGGGAATCGAACTTACATTCACTAAAGTTCAGAGGGCATCGCTACTACCAACTGCGGCGTTTAAGGATAGTAATTTTTCTTAATCAATAACTTTCTCAATAACTTTCTAATACCTCTAATCATGCCTTTGGGAGTAATTTCTTTCAGCCCCTGAAAGCTGAAAGCAATCACAACTATTGATCGATGTCACCGATCGAGTGGAAAATTAGGTGATGCCGATAATTCCAAATATTTATGCCTCGAACTATTCAGTTAGAGGTCTTATGTAAAAGGCTTACTAGTGATGGAGAAAATAAACTGTAGCTTATTGAAAGTTCCACCTTTATTAACTTTTTTTTTTTTTTTGCACAATAGTAATATGTGTCGACATCTCACACAACGCCGTCTAGCCCCAAACTAAGCAAAGCTTGTCTGGGAACCAGATAACTGATACCAATACTTAGATACTTTTTGTTTGTAAATACATACATAGAATACAATATAACACCCAGACACAGAACTAACACCTATGTTCATCACACAAATGTTTGTCCTGGGTGGGAATCGAACCCACAACCCACAGTTCAAAAGGCAGGAATACTACCAACTGAGCTATCGGGCCAGTCACTTATGAATTATGAAAGAACTGAGGTTCTGCGCCTATAATACAAAGTAATAATAATTAGGCCTAACGACTACATACATAGATTCTGGACCCTTACTAGGATTCCCTGTGCCCAAAGATCCAGGAACTACGATGAACATAGTCCTATAACACCCAGACTCAGAACAAGTATTTGCGCGTTTTTTTCTGTGCACAAATAAATATTTACATTAAGTATAAGTAATAAGTATTTCCCGCGGCAGTATAAGTTACTGCCGCGGGAATCGAACCCGCCGCTTCCGGGTTATGAGCTGACCTGCTCAACCACCACACCACAGAGGCTGTCAAATACATAGTGCTTATAATATATTTTTATAGTGTTCAGAAGATTAACAACAAAATGACATTTATATAAATAGTGACTCTTGCTAGTACGCAATAAAGTGCAAAATAGGACACAAGGCTGGAAGTCGACAGTTTTTAGTCACATCCGTCTTCAGTCTCATATTTTTCTCTTACAGTTCATCTATTTTACAAAGTATTTGCTTTGAACCGTATAGTGTTTCTAATAAGATTTAAAATTCAATTAATTGGTCGTGATTCATAGTGCTACTAAGTTAGACACGATATGTGTGTAAAAAATACATTTTCAAATGACTTTTGATTCGTACGGCTTCTGTCACAAAGCACTTAATAGCGTGTTTTCTTAAAACTCAGGTCATATAGTCATATTGACAGTATAAAACTGGCTGACTGACCTGATAGCTCATTTGGTAGTAGCTCTGATTTCTGAACTGTAGGTTGTGGGTTCGATTTCCGCCCAGAACAAACATTTGTGTGATAAACATAAGTGATTTTTCTGTATCTGGGCGTTATATTGTATTCTATGTATTTTTATTTATTTATTTATTTATTATATTATAATAAGAACGGCAATGCCAATTAAACTTATTATTAAATTCATTACGTGTAATGTCGAGCGCATGCATGATAAAACATAAAATAATAATTTTAATAATCAAACATTAGTATAAGGTCTAAAAAAAATCGTCTAAAAATAAATAATTAATCAAAAGTCAAGTGTACAAATATAAAAATAAAAATAATTAAACAGTCATAACAATAAAATAAAATAATTACAATTAAAGATTATAAATTTTCACAATGATAATAATAATGTAATGTAATGTATGTATTTACAAACAAAAAGTATACAAGTCTTGTATCAGTTATCTGGTTTCCCACAAATTTTGCTTTGTTTGGGACTAGATGGCGTTGTGTTAAGTGTCCAAACATATTTATTTCATTTAATATAAAGATATTTAAGATTTTTTTTAATAATATAAATATATTGTCTCAGTTTTTTTCTTCTATGTTTTTAGGTATAGTTAAGTTTAGTATTGTATTTATACTAGTTGCGCCCCGCGGTTTAACCCGCAGATAAAAAGTATTTTATTTATTTGCTCATCCCACGGGAACATTTCACTTTTCCGAGATAAAGTGTAGCCTATATGTTAATTCAGTGTGTAAGCTATCATGGTACAGAATTTCATCCAAACCCATTCAGCCGTTTGAGCGTGAAAGAGAAACAAACATACACACATACACACATACAAATTTTCGCCTTTATAATATTATTGTGATTTAATAGAAGGATATTTAAGATTTTTCTTAATAATATAAATATATTATCTCTGTTTTTATACCCAAAAACTTAGAAGAAGAAAAAAACAGATTTTAGAAATTTACATATAAATATAATACTAAACTATACCTAGTTTAGTATTATATTTATAAGTAAATTGTAACTCAGGTTTTATTTCTCTTCATAATAAACCAGCTTGAAGATGTCCACTGGTGAACATAGTCCTCTCTATAAAGTACCATTTTGAGCGACTGCTGGCTTCTTCCATCCAGCGGCTACCCGCGATCCATACAAATTTGTATTTCAAACAGTAGCAATCAAGTTACGTGATCACCTAGCAGGGAAGTGATCACGAAACTTTGATTTCAATGCGACAAGTGAAATTTCCAAATTAACTATGCACATAAACTGCGTATTCAAACTGTCAAATTCATATAAATTTGTGTTTCTACCGGCTACAATCGAGTTATTAGTTATGTGATAACCTAGCATATCGTTGGTTCATCTCTCTTAATCTTATAAAAATAAAAAACAACGTAATTTCATTATAAAAGTACGGAAGCCAAAAAACAAAAGTTCACAAACCACCCTCGTTCATTTGTTCCGCAAACAAACAAAATAATTTTAAATTTAAATACAGCTCCACCTAATAAATTAAATGGTCACAGAATTGCGCCCCTTAAAACCCACCCCTAAATGCTTTAACGTTATTTGAATTTGCACAACATTGACTCTTACATTTGTTTGGCACTTACATTAAATTTTGATCAATTTCATTAAATTGTTAGATGCAAACATGAAACAAATTAGTACAGAATAAATAAACTAATTGCGTGTTCCATTTCATCTCATACAACAAATTGTATGAGATGAAATGGAACACGCAATTAGTTTATTTATTTAACTGTTTATTTATTTTTATTTATTAACAATCAAAATTGTTTAAAGAAAAGCTAAATAACCCGGAGGCGTGATAACGTAATGAAAGTTTCACAATAAACTGACTAGAAGGCGTAGGAACTTTAGTAAGGTACTAGGATACTAATCCTACAGGTTGGAGTCTTACCATCACCTCTCATTCGCCGCGATTTCATTGATGAACTAAAGAATAGAATAGAATAGAAAAACATTTATTCAATACTTGTCTATAATTAAAGTACAAAAACAGTTTAAATTTATACACATAATATGTACATAATGAATAGAAATAAACAAGTATCGAATGGGCGTCGGCTCAGCATATTGCTGGTCATCAGAGACATCCAGCGCTGATTTTCAGCCTAGACCCAGAGGGGGTGGAACCAATGCACAATTCGAAAAAGATATTGTTATTAATGTTTAAAGAACGGATAAACAAAAATACTTACACATAAAATTACATATTATACATATATAGGCCGAACTGTGCGTAGGTTGCAACCTATATAACTAGGCTTTCTGCATGTCCACACCGCGCCGTGTCCGGAGCAAGAATGTCCCGTAGTACACCGAGCGCTCCTTTTTTATAGCCAGACGGGTAGGGGTGCCATGACAGTTGCCGGTGTTGCTACTGTAATAAATTTAATGCCACCACAGGGTAAATTACGGTGCTCGATCGCTGCCCGCTGCGCATAGAGTTTACATTTACAACTGGACGTTGCCGCCGTCACATATATACATATTTAATCATACACTAATCTATATAATAAAGTGAACTAGATTGTCAAAAACAAAGGCTGCTGCCCATCTCTACCAAAGATCTTCCACGTTTATTCCTCTGTGACATACCTGCAAACTTAGGGCTATCAACTATAGTACGAACGGGCATACAAAACTTAAAATCGCATGCATCGTTCAAATTATAAGCATTAATCTTGAGCAATGTCCAAATCGAAATATAAAAAACACCCGGAAAAATATGGAGTAAAAAAAAATTAATGAATAAATAAAATGAAACAGTAATGCATATTTATAATAATATTTATTCTTAAGTGAAAATAGGTATCTAACACATTTATTTTAAATATTTCTTCTCTAAAAGTTTAAAATTCATTTTTCGACCATATCATTTAGTACAGCAAAAATTGAATATCCATTGTAGAGGGCCTGAAAAAAACATTCATCAATAAGTACTTTTTAACGTTACAAATTTTATTTATGATCGGTCATCTTATAAATATCTGTCTTTTGATTTCTAGTCTGTCGTCCGCAAATAGAATTTCGGTATTTCAAAATTCCGCAAAAATAGGAGGCTAGAAATATCACATCACATACTATTATAAAGGCGAAAGTTTGTATGTATGTTTGTTACTTCTTCATGCTCAAACGGCTGAATGCATTTGGATGAAATTCGGTACCAAGATAACTTATACACTAGATTTTCCCGTGGGATGAGTAAATAATTAAAATACTTTTTACGCGCGGGTGAAACTGCGAGGCGCAACTAGTAAAATATAAAATAGCTTTCATCTTTCGCAAACACAAATTTTCTGATTTAAAATCGAATTAAGATTGAATCTAAAAAAAAACCGTTTATGAACACAAACCGTTCCGTAACTCTGCATGCTGATCACAGCTACACCTCCAGCGCTCATTTGAAATGGTCTTTGTGCTGCTCTAATGATGAGAAGAATACTTTTTTGCATGTCCACTGGCCAGGCAGTCCAGTTTGAAGAATACGCTGCAAACGCCAAGCCTTCACTCTACAATAAAAATGAACGAGCGCTATATAGTTCATTTTTCAAAAACGCAGTTACTTGTTCTGAGTCTGGGTGTTGTGGGACCATGGTCCTCGTAGTTCCTGGGCCCCTAAGCACAGGGAATCCTAGTTAAGGCCCAGGATCTATGTATGTGATCGTTGGGCGTTATTATTATTATTATTATTCCCGTAGTACCATAGATTGCTTTGTTTTAACACAGTTTCAATAGATGGAAGTTGCTACGGTTGCTTATGATGACCATAGGTAATTGTTTCTGTCTCTCTAACTAACTAACTGTTCTAAAACAAGAAACAAAAAGTGATCTTAGAAACGTCAAATTCTCAAACTTTTTTTTGGCTCCACACTTTTGTGTATTTAGCCAGTGTCAAGTAATAAATTTTTCAAGTTAATTTATAATATACATATGTATGTTGTATGTGTCAAGTCACAGTCCAAGTCATCAAGTCAAGTCATAGTCTAGTCTAGTCAAGTCATACTCCTAATAATGTGGTGGCAACTTTACCAGAAGCTTCTATGGAGTTTTTGAAACAACACGAAAAGATACGTTTCACCATCATTATACCACATTCCCACACTCATGAATGTAATCCAGCACTTAACGAATAAAATGCCACCAATTTTATGCACTAACACTGAAAATAACACAAGTTTTGGAAAATAATACGGTGACAGGATCTTTTTCGTTTTCCGGCCAAAACTCCCTTGTTAAACTTCCGTAATGCAGTTAAAGCTGTGAAAAGCTGATTGGATCATTCATGTAATCATGTAGAGTGAAGATGATGCTAAAAGTAACACCACCCAAACTGTGTCCCTTAAATACTTTCAAAGTCCTCTGTAATAAAATAGATAGATAAACTCTTCATTGTACACACCTTTACTTCGTTTTACTAGGTGGTAGGACTTTACTGCAAACTTCGTCTAGGTAGGTACCACCGCTTTGCCAGTTATTCTGCCGCCAAGCAGTAGTGCGCAAGCACTGCTGTGTTCCGGTTTGAAGGGCACTGTAGCTAGTGAAATTACTGGGCAAATGAGACTTTATGATCTGATCTCACAGTTTAGTAATCTGATTACTAGATTGTGCTGATGTCTCTGGATGACGTGCGCAGTGCAGTGTCACGCGAACCTCTATACTTTAGAGTTCCGAGTGACACTGCAGCTGGTATGGGCAGCCGTGTCGTTTAACATCAGGCGAACGGCTAGCTCGTCACGTCATTCCTTAACATAAAAAAAAACCAAATAACAAAAAAATACAAAAAGAAAACAATTATTTATAAAAAGTGTAACAATGGGCGACCTTATCGCTAAAAGCGATCTCTTCCAGGCAACCGTAAAGTTTATATATATATATATATATATATATATATTGTACGGGCCAACCCGTAACATTATTGTATTACATTATCTATCAAATTAGTATCAATAAATCATTCAACCGGAACGCACGTCGTATCTTTTCCGCTACGGTTCCCGGTTGCGTTGGTAAGCACTATCAGTTATCAAATCCTATGTAGGGTTGAGCACTAGACCCTACATAGTGGTCCTGGCTCTCCGGCGGGGAATCGAACCCCGGTCTCCCGCGTGACAGGCGGGTATACTTACCACTATACTACCGAAGATATAGAGAATACAGTAAAGGCAAGTAATAAGCACTTACTTGATCAATCAACTCATTTCCAAAATGGCTGTAGATGTAAGCGTTCAGCAGAGCAAGCCCAACGAGCGCCAGAAACCCAACCAGTCGGTAAAATTGGTCAGTTCCAACCTTGAATTTTAAGTTTTATTTTATCGAAAATATTTCTTGAAGCACATTTTCTTCTGCACCATAATGCAAAGTATTTTCTACATAGCAACTAGAAAGTTGCTAAGAAAATATTTTGTTACTAGTTACGCCCCGCGTTTCACCCGCGATTGAAAAGTATTTAAATTATTTGCTCATTCCACGGGAAAATTTCACTTTTCCGGGATAAAATGAAGCCTATATGTTAGCATTAATTTTGATAACTAGGTTCTATAAATGCTATTGTTTATATTGCGCTTATGAAACTGAATGTCATACCATAGTGACCATCATTGCCCCCAAACATAGTTCCATGGTTACAGCCAAGTTCTGAATCAAGAAATATTCTTTGAACATCTCTTCCAACTCAGAGGAATATCTGTAATTGACAAAGGATAATTTTTAAGTTAATTAAATAAGTAAAAAATAAATGAATGAATGTCTAGGGGCATTTCACAAAGTGCCATTTAGCCCCAAACTAAACAAAGCTTGTACATATATGACGGCGGTAAAGTCCAGTTATAAACTCTATGCGCAGCGGGTAGTACCGTAATTTACCCTGTGGTAGCATTTAAATTTATTACAGTGGCAACACCGGCAACTGTCATGGCTCCCCCACCCATCTGGCTATATAGCGGGAGTGCTCGGTGTACTACGGATCATTCTTGCTCCGAACACGGCCCGGTGCGCATGCTGAAGGCCTATAGTTGTATAGGTTGCAACCTACGCACAGCCTGTCAGCCTATACATACATACTTGTGATACAATACTTAGATAATTTTTGTTTGTAAATGCATACATAGAATACAATATAACAGCCAGACACAGGACAAACATCGATATATCACACAAATGTTTGTCCTAGGTGGAAATCAAACCCACAACCTGCAGTTCAGAAGGCAGGGATACTACCAACGGAGCTAACGGGTCAGTAAAAAAAAAAAAGGTAAGTTCCGTTCTTAAAATATATTTTATTAGTAAAGTCAATTAAAAACTATGCATTAGCAAAATCTAAGAAGTCGCTACCAGTAGGCAACGTGCCCAAAATGCTGGCGGCATTGCCACGTTGAATGGCAATGAATTGTCTTTGAGCTAAATAGCGAACAGCATTTTGTTTATTAGTATTTCTACTAGTTTAAGTTACACAATAATTATCTTTACTGGTTATTGACATAATAATCTTGTTATTTTATGAATAAATATAAACATTTTCTCACCGCATAAGTCGGATATGCTTCATGAAGATCTTGTTCAATGCCTTCCTCGCTTCTTTATCATTTTCTATTGAATAATGTAATTTCTGTATCTTATCTTGCAAGGTCTTCAATTGATCACACAAATATATCAAAAGGCTGCATATTATACCCTGCATACCTAAACACCATAAATATATTAATTAGGGTTAAATTATGAAAATAATTATAGATTTACGTTAATTTAGTTTGAAAACTATCATCACTATGATTCACTTTGGTAAGTAACTGGCTCCCAAAACAATGACATCTATATACAAGGTGGAATTTAATTTGTTTTTTTTTTTTAATGTATGTATTCAGTCCATGCTATATAATGCTCCCATATAACTAAATAAAAAAGTACTCATGTAATAAAACTTAAGTCTAGGTATATTATCAAATTTAAATTCTAAAGAAAAGCCTTGCGACATTGTTCCAGTTTTTTTTTTGCCCACTAAATATTTTCAAGGCACTCAGCTGGTGCCCGTGTTGTACCGAAAGTATCCGTTAAATAAACATTTCGGCTGTCATGCAGTTATTTTAGGAGGCACTTAATACTAAAACAAAACCTTTTTTTTAAATTGGTCCTTGTACGATCTTTCTATAGCAGGGTCTGAGTACATACATTTAAGGAAAAGAGTGAATTAAATTCCACCTTGTATATAAAATTCAAAGTCCTGACTGATTTATATATCAACGCACAGCTTAAACCGCTGGTCCTAGAGACTTGAAATTTAGAGTGTGTTCTTTGTAAAGTGTAAGTATCCACTAAGAAAGGGTTTTTCAAAATTCTACCGCTAAGAGGGTGAAATGGGTAGTTGAATAATCCATGAAAAAAATTCTTTTTCGTTTCCTACAGGCCACGCGGGCAAAGCGGGCAGAAGCTAGTGAGTATATAAAAAACCGTGTAGCTTCGCTTGTTAATAGACGTGATATTTAGCAAGGGTGAATCAAGATAATAATAATAACAATAATAATAAGTTTATTGGGTATTTCTTAGAGTTAATTACATAACAATATTGTTACAAAAACAAAAGCATGCAATTTAAAAGAAATTGAATAAAAAAGCAAAACTAAACTCTATTATCATAGATTATACACCAACATCCAGTCGGCAACTTCAAGGGCGAATCACGGAACTTTGATTGAAAAGCAACAGGAGAAATTTCATTCCGAATTTGAACATATCGATAGTAACTATGCTCAATACACAATGCTACCAGCATACTGGGCACTTTGCCTACTGGTAGGCGTTTGTTAGATTAAGTTTCCTTTTTATTGTTTTCTGTTTTATTATCTTAAACCAGTTGTTGACTACAGACCTTCAGGACAAGTGCAACCTACCTTTTTATATATTCTTTTAAATAAAGCTTGGCGTCTGTACGTCACCTTTAAAACAACAACAGTTCTATATAGCTTCGACTGACGTACGGGCGCCCCGAAATATTAATTTATTATTTTTCTTTCATTGCACCTACTTTCCGCCTCTTCGTGACCGCATCCTCATCCCATCGTCTACAAATTTCCTTCGAGCCGGATGGATCATCACGGAAGAGTTAATTAAATGTTTGTTACTCCACCGCCGCACCGCCATTTTGCCGATAGCACCAAAATGGAAACACGTAGCACCAGGAGGAAACAACTGGAAAGCCAAGTAATGAAAGACTCTGCGCCACAGGTACAATCCGAGGTATTAGAACCACAAAAACCAAATGTATCGATTTCCGCCACCAAAATTTTGGAAAAAACTGTAAATTTGAAATTCTCGATAAGCCAAAATTTTCAACGTTTCACTAAATCTAGAAAAGCTCAAAGGAGGCGTTTAGAGTTAGAAGCCGCTGAAGCTCAGGCCAATATAGACAGAGAACTTATCGCAAAGCAACTTGCCGCTAAACTAGCAGATTTGGAAAGTCGATCAGCTAAAAGTCATCGCAGATCTAAGAGATCCGAAGTCAGTTCAGCAGCAAAAGTACAGCAGTGTCTTGAAAAAGGTCATGCATCCGAGAAAATAAACCAGCAAAACAATAATGACTCAACAATGATCATCA
This sequence comes from Ennomos fuscantarius, assembly GCA_905220475.3. Classification (NCBI taxonomy): domain Eukaryota; kingdom Metazoa; phylum Arthropoda; class Insecta; order Lepidoptera; family Geometridae; genus Ennomos; species Ennomos fuscantarius. The sequence continues at coordinate 9,879,920 of HG992046.1, read as the reverse complement.
ACTTTGAGATCACCCAATCAAACAACGAGCCATACAAACTCAGTGCACGAAAACTCTGCGAACTAAATCGACCTAATCAAAAATTGACAGATATTGACATTTGGAATTATGAACACATCAATCAATTCAAAAATGTATTGCCGTGTGTTGAAAATGTGAAACCAAAATTATTGATCGGACAGGACAAATACCATTTAATTGCGCCAATAAAAACTATCGTTCGGAACAAAAATGAACCGTGCGCAACGTTAACACTATTAGGATGGTGCATCCATGGCGTCTGCCCAGCACGACGTCATACCAATAATTGTTCATGGGAGTGCACAACGACGACAGCATCAGCGGTACAGCGCCCTAAGTTGGCGCACAGCGAGCCGCACCGCGCCTGCATTGTTGCAACAGCTCACGCTTCAAGAGCTACGCACACAGACGCACGCGAGCTATGCACTTATTCACCGTATGATGCTACACAGTTGAAGATTTCAGTGGTATAGCGCCCTTCCTTGGCGCACAGCGAGCCGCACCGCACCTGCATTGCTGCAACAGCTTTCACGCCAGGAGCTACGCACACAGACGCACGCGAGCTCAGCACCAATATGCTACCTAAATCTATACTTACTCAGGCACATACTAGGTGGCGGTGGTTCATTCAAGACCATGCGATATACACGGAACTCCGAAACGAAAAGATGCACGAATTAGTGAAAAGATCATTCGTCGGCTTACCATGGAAGGATAGAAACGCTCAGATGGCAGATTCCCATTGTGATTTCTTCCGCCGGCAGCAGAAGATTGAAGACAGAAATAAGAAAACGTCTAGCATTTCGAAATATGATTCTACATACCATAAACCAGTTCGAGTATACCGTTTGCTTAACCATAATTATGCTCGCAAACTTCAACTACATAAAGATTACAAAATACTAGTTTTTGATGGAGGTGGCGATTTCAGCCCAACCTACAGGTACAGGTGAATAAAAGCTCACAGGACCTAACTACACGGCTGGCACTTGTCCTAAACCAGTAGAGTATCCCTGATACTGGGATACTGGGCGGAGTGTTGACTACAGACCTTCAAGACAAGTGCAACCTACCTTTTTATATATTCTTTTAAATAAAGCTTGGCGTCCGTACGTCACCTTTAAAACAACAACAGTTCTATATAGCTTCGACTGACGTACGGGCGCCCTGAAATATTAATTTATTATTTTTCTTTCATTGCACCTACTTTCCGCCTCTTCGTGACCGCATCCTCATCCCATTGTCTACACCAGTGTATAAGCTATCTTGGCACCTAATTTCATCTAAATCCATTCAGCCGTTTGAGCGTGAATGAGTAACAAACAGACACATATACACACAAATACACATACACACATACAAACTTTCGCCTTTATAATATTAGCGTGATAGTGTGTGTTGGTGACGAGGCTTAGGCGTTTCCAGAAAATAATACAATTGTGCGAAAGGAGCGGCAGAGTTGGCGAAAAATATATTAAAAAATCAAGAATTTTTTACGCAGAACTAAAAAGACATTTTCCTCACGTCCAAAATATAACATTCTTAAAAAACTAAATATAAAAAGCAACCAAAAGAGGCCTTATGCTTTTTTCGCCGTGTCGCTTACAGTGTGATTATAATAAAAGCTTCATTAAAAAAAACTGCTCATAAACTGCGTATTGAAACTGACAATTCCATATATTTTTGTGCTTCTAGTCGTTGCAATCAAGTTACATGATCGCCTAGCAGATGTCTGCTAATCCTAAATCCCCGGCTTCAAAACAAACCAACAACAAAAAATGACAACAAAAACAATAAAATGATTGGATATTGATTTTAAAACTTGCTAGATTTAAAATAAAGCACATTTTCGTACCAATGGCTCGGTAAGAAAACGGAATGCCAAATAAAACGGCTACAATTTGAGCTGATAGAGCCAAGTTCATTTTGTTTTTCCTTGCGTCAAATGGCATCCAAGCTTCCATTGTCATTTCCCCATTGTGCAAAGCTGAAATAAAATTGATTTGTTATGGAGATTGACTCTATATAGAATGATCACTAAATTTTATCAACACTATCACGAACCAATGCAATCAGTCTTTCATATATTTATGTTCATCACATGAATTTTTGTCTTGGGTTTATTGACGGAAAAGTTCTATACGCACGCTTGACTTGGGGAGTAAGCTGGTGAATGCGAGGCGAACAGAAGTTGAAGTTGATTCACGTATATCTCCATTGTTAACACAACGTAGTTAACATTTGTATTATTATGTTGGTATGTCCAATAAAATCACAATTTACAATAATTGTTAAGATGGCGACATTAACATTAAACAAAGCAAAAACGAGGTTATACTGGCCGATAGATGGAGCTAAACTAAAAAAGTTTTACATCAGTCGTGTGGTCTAAAGCAGACTCGTTTTTTTTTATCATTGGTGCGAATCGAACCGTCTACCGTAGCGTAAGCAGAGCTTCATAGCTTCATTCTCCTATAAGGTTACCAGAATAAGCTCGATTAAAATTTTACTTACCTAAAATACTAAAAACTACCATTAATCCAGTATTGAATGCCGTTATCAACACCAAATGCTTGATCATACTACTTCTACTATCATCCGCAACTCGATCACCTGATAAAAGTATATCATCAACCAATTTCTTCAGCTTTTCACGGTGCATTAAGAAAAATAATACTTTCAAAAAATAATTATACGCTACAATGCTTTTGTCTATATTAGCAAAAAAAATGAATAAGTCATTTTTTATCTGATATGTTCCGATTCCAGATATAATGAGTAATATTATAGAAAAGCAAAGTAAAGTGATTTGATAAATTTTGTATAGGAATCGCTGGTTCTTGTTCCATCTTTCTTCGGGCCACAGTCCGACGAGGAATAAATATTTTATGTTTAGTTCGAAGATGTTTTTGGACGCGCAAAAACGGTCGACTATGTAACCGATCATTTTGCAAATGAAAAGAGCAATGAATGAATAGTGAAAGTTTTTACCGATTAGTGATGTGCTTTTTAAAACTGTACTCGTTTACTATAAAGTAAGGAGTTTTCTTACTGTTGAAAACCATTTTTTTTTTCGTATTTAAAACGTTTTACATATGAAGAAATTTCTAAAGACGTCTACTTCGTAAATATCTCATTTCATTTTGACTTATGTGTAATAATTATATTAGGTAGATACCAACCGTTCATACAACAATATTAATATCAGAAATTTATTTTAGAAGACAGTCTTTTAAGAAAAAAATATTGACATATACAGGTTTCACTGTATTATATTGACTGCCCCGATAGCGTAGTTGACCTGCCTCTTGAACTGCAGGCTACGGGTTCCCACCTACGACAAATATTTGTGTGCTGAGCATCGATGGTTGTTCTGTGTTTGGATGTTATATATTGTATTCTATGTATGTACTTAGAAACTAAATTGACCTAATATTCTATCAGTTATCTGGTTTCCATAATACAAGCTTTACTAAGGTTGGGACTAGATGTTGAAATGTCCATAAATATTTATTTATTTGCCAATACATACTTTTTTACTATCTAGTAAAAGCACATATTGAATATACGAAAGAAAAACTGAAAATAATGTTAATATTAATTTCTTATAATAAAGGTTTCATAATCAGTTTTATTTTTTAAATACATACTAATGTTTACATCTTAGACGAGATAAATAATAATGTAATTTTTAGGTAAATTTTGAAACGTATAATACCCTCAATGAGTTTTTAAAATCCATACTGAAAAGGTTTAGGAAATCCCTCGCAAAGTTCGATTAAATAAACTTTACTAGTTTCCAAAGCTATTTCCTCATTACTTTGCTAAAGAATCAAAACCTATTGAACCAGATAAATTACTGGTTAATAGGGTTTTTATTAGAGATCCACTTGATCCGGTCAATCTTAATATATATCCGTTGTAAAAACAAACTGAAAAGACTTAAAATTGTAACCTTTCGAGGTCATACTTATCACACTAATATTATAAAGGCGAAAATTTGTATGTGTGTATGTTTGTTACTCCTTCACGCTCAAACGGCTGAATGGATTTGGATGAAATTCGATACCAAGATAGCTTACACACTGGATTAACATATAGGAAAAGTGAAATGTCACCGTGGGATGAGCAAATAGTTAAAATACTTATTATCCGCGAGTGAAACCGCGGGGCGCAACTAGTGAGAAATAAATAAAAATGAAACAATTAAGTAACGAAATTATGCTAATGCTAAATAGTGGACGAATGAATTTAATAAAGTAGTGCACAAAAAAGATAACAGATGCAAAATTCTGACCTGCGCTAGCAAAGGTTTCATGTTAGGACTAAAATAGCTCTGACAAACACGGCTTTGTGTGTTTATAACATAGCAATATTGATTGGTCACAAAAATTACTATCTACAATAATAATAATTTACTCTTATGTTTTAATTATTATCAGGTAGGTAATTACAGTAGTTAATTTGTTTACCTTTGCCTGTTAAAATAAAGTTTTCCGGCAATCCGACAAAAATATTCTACAATCATACCTACTTTGAACTGCGCGGTAATAGCTTAACGACTTTGGAACTAGTCAAGGCGTAATTTTAAACTAAAGTTTTACTCTGTACTTGCTTGTACTTACTAAGTTAGCTGGTACTTGTAGTAAGTATAGCCATGGGAACTTGGTCTTTATTAGCTTGCAGAAATTGAGTAATAGTGCCAAGTTTTTGCCATAACGTATAGTTCGCGAGCTATTGGACATTTTAAATTAACCTGGGACTAAAACATAGTAAAATCAACAAAACAGAGTATTTATGGGGTTCTCGAGTGGTGGCCACGAACCAGAAGACGCAGCATAGCCCCAACAGAATATGGATGCAGGTTTTTTGGAGGGAAAATAAAAAAGATCGCTTCGCTGCGTTGTATTATTTTCTAAAACTTGTGTTATTTTCAGTGTTAGTGCATAAAATTGGTGGCATTTTATTCGTTAAGTGCTGGATTATAGGCATGAGTGTGGGAAAGTGGTATAATGATGGTGAAACGTTTATTTTCGTGTTGTTGCCAAAACTCCATATAAGCTTCTGGTAAAGTTGCCACCACTTTACTGGGAGTATAACTTGACTTGATTAGACTATGACTTTACTTGATGACTTGGACTGTGACTTGACTTGACAGATATATATATATATAGTCTCAAGTTCATTAATATGATATATGTATATATATTATCAATATATATATAAATCAATTAATTACTTGACACTGGCTAAATACACAAAAGTGTGGAGCCAAAACCAAAAAAAAATGAATTGCATTGGTGCCATAAAACAGGAGTAACCAAATTATTTAGATGATATCACTATTGATTTATGTTTACAATTTTGAATAAATTAAAACCGAAATAAATTTTCATACAACTTTCAGAATATATTTCTTTTTAAAATAACTAAAGTATGCTTGAAATATCTGTGGCATTAAAATGGTAAGTTATCTAAAATAATTTAATTCAACAAAAACATTAATATGTACAGGCACTCTATAAATAAAAGTAATCTTAGACTCCTGTGAATTTGCTCGGTAAATTCCTATTATATGAATGTATAAGTTACACCGGCTATAACATATTTCATACTCGCTTAGAAAAGTTCAAGCCTTATTTATGAAGTCAATGTGCTTCTGTCCGTTACTTGTCCAATTTATTTTACTTTAACTGAAAAGTTCCAGTAAGTTTATGAAAACTATCTGTGCATTTGTTTTAATCCTTCTAAACCTGGATGAGGATAAATGGGTATATCTAGTGATTGTGATGGTTTAGATTTAAATATTTTCCCATAATATAACATATTATTAAAAAATATAATAATAAGTTTCTTCCGCGGATAAAAAGTAGCCTATGTGTTAATCCACTATATAAGCTATCTATATTCCAAAAAACAAAGGGGATAAAAAGTATTCTATGTCCGTCTCCTGGTTCTAAGCTACCTAATTAAGTTCTAAGCTATCCCACAAATTTTCTGTATATATATAAAAGAAAGTCTTTATAGTATATATATAAGTATATATATAAGTATATATATATATATAAATTTTTAAGGTGAAAAAGCTTAAAATTAACTTTGAGTATTTATTTATACTATTTACAACCCACCAATTTTCTGCATAATTTCAAATAATACCATTTTCATATTATCTTCTTTCTCTAAATTTAAATGTAGTAAAAGTATAATCAATTATAAAACAAAGTTAAACATCCTTATTTAATATCCATATTTAAGCTGTTATACCAAAAAGAGAAGCGTCATTCCAATAAACATTTTTATTATTTACAATGAGAGGCGAAAATACGAAACGAAAATAAAATGTTACCCTAAGCCGCGCTCGGTAAACGTGGAACTGGTTGCGAGGGACCGTTCTACAGTAAATGTATCCAGATATAAAACCTACTTAGTTGCGAATATGATTTCAATAATGGAAACACAGAAAGGCAAGCAATAATGTCAAAGTCAAAGTCAAAGTCAAAAGATTTATTGCAAATAGGCTAATTTTAGCACTTTTACAAGTCAAAATTATACTAGGTACTTAAAATTAAGTTATTTCACTAAGCATATAAAATTACAAAGTGCTTATTGTCAAATAATATAGCAAGCCCATTACAATATATGAGTTTGAAAAAAAAGCAGTTCTCTTTCTCACTACTGGTGCAAGCAATCCGGCACAATGCAGAATTGAAAACTTTGATCCGAAGCTTCGATTACAACTGTAAAGAAGAAGCTACAAGAAACTTTACAGTGATGTATTTTTTTTTGTCTTCTTTCTACTGTCTTTTACAATGTATATAATTCATTACAATTGAGATAATGAATATGTTACAAAAATAACCACCACGTCACACCGGTGCAAGAAAAATACCGTGATTATCTTATTATAAACATTACAAATAGAAACTGAATTTATAGATAGGAATAGGCAATAGGCAAAGTACCTAAGCTTTCATACCGTTAAGCTTGGGATATTCAGGCCAAGCTTTTTTGTCCGACACATAATCATTTATTGTGTAATAGGCTTTTTTCATTAAGTTTGACTTTATGAATAATTTAAATTTACGCATTGACAATTGTTCGATACCGTCGGGCAACTTGTTATAAAAGCGTATACAGTTTCCCATAAATGAACCATTAACTTTCTGCAGTCTGAATCTTGGAACTTTCAATTTATTTTTGTTCCTAGTATTAAAGTTATGAATGTCGCAATATCTGGGAAAAGAGCTAATGTTTTTGCGAGTGTACATCAAATTGTCGTAAATGTATTGACAAGCCACTGTAAGAATATTTATCTCCTTAAATCGTTCCCTGAGAGAGTCGCGGGATTGCATGTTATAAATGGAACGAATTGCTCTTTTCTGTAAGACAAAAATTGATTGTATGTCCGCGGCTTTACCCCACAGTAAGATGCCGTATGACATAATACTGTGGAAGTAACTAAAGTATACTTATCTTGCAGTGGCTTCATCAGTAAACTGTCTGATTTTACGCACAGCATATGCAGCAGAGCTCAATCTACCAGCAATGTTTGATATGTGAGGACCCCACTGTAATTTAGAGTCTATAGTTATGCCAAGGAACGTGACAGATTGTACCAAATCTAATGCCTCACCATTCAGTAATAAATTTGTAGGAGACCCCCTAACATTAGGTAACGAAAACTTAATACATTTAGTTTTCTTACTATTTAACAGTAGATTGTTTTTAGTAAACCAGTTCAAAACCAGTGAAATTGCCTTGTTAACGTCGTCAAAATCATTAGTAGATCGGTCAACCTTGAAAATAAGAGACGTATCATCTGCGAACAAAACAATATCACAAAGATTCTTTACAAAAAATGGAAGATCGTTAATATAGGCCAAAAATAAGAATGGTCCTAGTATTGAACCCTGCGGGACCCCCATTTTAGTGATAGAACCAGATGATCTTGCTCCATTAACTTCAACTGTCTGAATTCTATTACCAAGATAAGAAGAGACAAGATCAAGAGCTTTCCCACAAACTCCGTAATGCTTTAATTTAAAAATTAGGGTTTCGTGACATACGCAATCAAATGCTTTGGATAAGTCACAAAAAATACCTATGGCATCCTGTGACTTCTCCCAAGCACCAAGTATATGTATAAAGAGTTCTACGCCTGCATCTGTAGTTGATCGTCCTTTTGTAAATCCAAACTGTTGACTGTGAAACAGTCCGTTAAGGTTAAAAAATGTTAACAACTGATTAAGAATTTCTTTTTCAAAAATTGTACTTATTGCAGGTAACACAGAAATTGGCCTATAGTTCGATGGATCATTCTTATTTCCAGACTTAAATAATGGAATCAATTTACTATTTTTCATTACGTTGGGAAAAACTCCTTCGTCTACACATTTATTAAATACTTCTGCTAAATATGGTGCGATTAATGTGACAATGCCACTTAAAACCCTGGTAGACATTCCCCAAAGATCCTCAGTATTCTTTATTTTAAGTGACCTAAAGGTCTTAACAATTATAGCCGAATTAATATGTCTAAATCTAAAAACTACTTCACATTTATCAACACACTCTGCAAGAATTGCACAAGACTCACTAGTCGATGAATTTAATGACTGAGTGGTAACTACAGGTATATTTACGAAAAAATCCTCAAATGTACTAGCAACTTCACTGTCTTTAGATATTAATCTGTTATTAATACTAAGAGTGAGTTTTCGGTGCCGAGGTTTAGTTTTGCCGGTCTCGGTATTAATTATTTTCCAGGTTGCTTTAATTTTGTCGTCCGCTCTATTGATTTTCTTACTCAAGTACAGAGACTTAGCTGTCTGGCAAACGCGTTTAAAAATTTTTGAATAAGATTTTAAATACTCAGTAAATTTACTGTCATAAATATTATCTGATTTCTGAGAATATAAATCATACAGCCTGTTTCTACTTTTATAAATGCCAGGTGAAGCCCAGTCACTCAATTCTGCTTTAACACCTCCTCTACACGTCTTTAACTTGAATATCTTGTTAAACTCTTTATCCATAACATCAAACAACACATTACAAAGATCATTAGGGTCATCAGTGAGTGGTAATAACACAAGTTTGTCATCTAGATTTTGAGCAAACTGTTCCAAGTGGTTGGTTGTAATAGGTCTGTAAGTAAACTCATAAGAATTTTTTTTTAGTATGCATGGAAATACAGCACTTTGACCACAATGATCTGAGCTAAGTTTATCAATAACTGACTTGCTTTGTGGTTCACAGTCACAGAATATATTGTCTAAGCAAGTAGCAGATGAGCTAGTAATTCTGGTTGGCTGATTGTAAAGATTTTTCAAGTTGAAGCACATAAACAAATTTAGTAAACTGTCAGTTAGCGAAGATTGGTCAAGAATATTCACATTAAAATCGCCACATACAATGAGATGTTTTGAGCTGTTTGAGATTTTTGTTAAAACTTCTTCCATAATAGACTCGAACACCTTAAAATCAGCCGAGGGAGGCCTGTATACGCAAACAATTATATGTTGCTCCAACTCTACACACGATAGTTCAACAACACGTTCAACAGATAATGCAACAATATCTTTCCTTTCTTTAAATTTATAATTATTAGATATACATATTAAAGAGCCACCGTGATTGGCTTTTTGCCTTTTGAATGAACTGGCCAATGCATAATTTTTAAATACAGGAAACAACATATCCTTCTTACACCAATGCTCAGTTAGGCACAATACATCAGCTTTTTCAAATTCTAAAAAAAGCTCTAATTCTAAAGCTTTGCTGGAAAGGCCCTGAATATTTTGATGTACAATATTTAGTTTACCAGGCCTCTCCATTGTCGTAGGATTCAGTTTAAATCAGCTGAAGATGACACCATACCTAAACCCTGGTTAGAAGTGTTACTACCCAGGGCCGAGTCAGAGTGACCTGTTATACTGTTGATAACAGGGTCATGTATATTAAATGCTAACAATTTAGCAATGGTCAGTTTTTCCTTTTTGCTGAGATACAATGTATTCTTTGTCAAAATAAATTTACTAATAAAATTATTAGATTCAAAATATAAAAAGTCACTATGACGATGAGTCAGATTATACAATGTCAAATTTAGATCATGTACATGATCATTTTGTGATTTAGTCATTGAATTTGAATAAGGAAATGAACAAGTAATAATCTTGCCTATACCTTTGCTCTGTATATCTAACAAAGTTTCAATTAAACTGACTATATCAGATTTTCTTATTTTTAAACTATTGCCTAGATGTAAAATGATGGTTGTGTTGACACCATAAGTTGCATTTTTGATATTTTGTATTAGCTCTTTGAGGGGCATGTTGCGGTAACTGTTGTTACAAAGAGGCTGGCTCAAGTTGTTTTTCAATAAGCTGCCCATACCTACACCCACCTCATCACTAAAAATAACTGTTCTGCAGGTGGACTCGGATGACCCTGCTGCGCCATTTGAGTCCATCCGAGAGACCGGCACCGGACATAGGGTAGGGGCTGCCAAACTATGTGAAAGTAGTTCCGGCTTGGGTGTTATGTGGTCCAGCACAGGTGTCTTATGTTCAGGCAAGGGTGTTCTGTGCTCAGGCACAGTACTCTGTGCCTGAGCACACAACACTGTATGGGGGGGTTGGCTTGGCCTACTGGCCAAGCCAACCCCCCCACCCAGCGCCAAAACCGGACTAAGCTGGTGGTAATGCTAAATATAATTTCAGATGTCTTAAAAACAGTCAGGGCTTTGTTTGGCAGATGATTCTATTGTTTCTAGAGAAAAGTCCCGCTTAAATAACCAATTCTTTTTTTTTTTTACTTCAAACTTGTCTAGCATTTGACCACGCTCTCTCCTGATAGGAAGTGACGATGCGATCGAAGGTGTAGCATGCTAGCCAAGTAAATACCTATTCACTCTTCTCTTGAACACGCCCGGGTCATATTTCGCCGGAAACACAGACGCTGGCAGGGCATTCCATTCCTTGGCCGTTCTAATTAAGAACGTGGAATCAAATCGCTTGGTACGAATGGGTGGTATTTCGACGAAGGATCGCGCTTAGCCGAGCGTCTAGTAGTCCGGTAGTGGAATGGTGATGGGAGAATGAGATCATGCAGTTCTTGTGCGCATTCGCCGTGGTGTAATCTGTAAAAGACCGACAGACTTGCCACCTTACGTCGGTGCGCTAGGCTCTGGAGACCAACCAAAGTGTCATCGTCAATTCGCTTAAAAGTGGCCACTGTTCCAGTTCAAAATCTTACCTCCCATAAGATTGTATACCTAATATCTCCTATAAGAATTTCTGTGATAAGTACAAAACTAAAAACATACAATTTAACTCAGTATCATAGTATTAACACTTATAAAATGAAATTAAATCGAAAAACCTTTAAACTAAGAAATGTTTTTATATTGTTCAGAAATCTTTTTTTTTTTTTTTTTTTTTTACTTCAAACTTGTCTAGCATTTGACCACGCTCTCACCTGATGGGAAGTGACGATGCGATCGAAGGTGTAGCATGCTAGCCAAGTAAATACCTATTCACTCTTCTCTTGAACACGCCCGGGTCATATTTCGCCGGAAACACAGACGCTGGCAGGGCATTCCATTCCTTAGCCGTTCTAATTAAGAACGTTGAGTCAAATCGCCTGGTACGAATGGGTGGTATTTCGACCACAAAAGGATGGCGCTTAGCCGAGCGACTAGTAGTCCGGTAATGGAATGAAAATCAAGATTATTTTGCTTTCGTGCCGATGAAGTAAGTTCTTTAGACTTGAACTCTGCAATTTGGAATCTTACAATAAAAAAGTTTTTATAGGTTCAGCTCAAAAGTAACTTTCAGAGCGAAGTTAATAACCTTGGGTGTTGAATTAGTTGTTTTTTTGTTCTGTATTACCTAAGTAAGTACTTTATTTAGTTAAACCACTATCTAAATATATATAACTCAAAGGTGACTGACTGATTGACTGACTGACATAGTACACATACACTGGACGGATCGGGCTGAAATTTAGCATGCAGGCAGATGTTATGACGTAGGATACAGTTAAGAAAGGATTTTTTGGAATTCCACCCTTAAGAGGGTGAAATGGGTGGTTGAATTATTTTTCCATAGGCCACGCCGCGAGCGAAGCTACGCGATATATATATATATATATATATATATATATGTAAACGAGCTTCTGCCCGTATATATATATACCATATATATAATATATATATAGTACCATAAGTCATTACTGGCAACACACACTAGTTGAATACCATAATATATGTATATATATAATTGGTACTGAGACGTGGTCTCTTACTGATTGCCGCAACTTCTCTTTGAATTAGTAAGTTAAAATGGCAGTAGGCAAGCCACGTCACTTGCAGAACTGACAACCGATGAGGAAGAAAGGTTCTCGAGTGGTGACCATGAACCGGTAGATGCAGCGTAGGCTCCCACTAGGTAGACCGGCGACCTGGTCAGATGCAGGAAGAGCAGAAGGCAAGCATCCGCTCAAAGTGGCGCTCTATGGGGGAAGCCAATAATAATAACGCCCAACGATCACATACATAGATCCTGGACCCTAACTAGGATTCCCTGTGTCTAGGGACCCAGGAACTACGAGGACTATGGCCCCACAATACCCAGACTTAGAACAAGTATTTGCCCTAATTTTTTTAGTGCACAAATACTTGTGCTGCTGCGGGAATCGAACCATCCGCCTCCGGGTTATGAGCCGACCTGCCCAACCACCACACCACAGAGGCTGCCAATGATCAGCAGTGAACTTTTCAGGGTGATGATAATTATGGATTAGTAGAATCTTTTCTTAGATGCACATCGTCTTCTGAAGTAATTAGACAGCTAAAGAAATCATTCTCGGGATGAAAATCTGGTATTTTATTGAAATGGTGATTAATGCTCCCTCCCTACTCGTTCCCTAGTTTTTGCACGCTAATTTAAGCAAAACATTATCTAACTCAAGTATTATGCAAACAAACTTATCTTTAATCTTATTTCTTATTTTAATTAATTCTTTGTTTGATTCCATACAAAACGCATAACGTCAAAATACAGGAATATTAACAAAATCATTACTTATTCCATTCAAGATTTTCTGGATTACATTTTAATATTAAGGTTTTTGTAAAAATAAATTAATCATATACTTGGCGTTAATCCGCAAACGTTAAGCAATTTTATGCATAAACATTTTCAGATAATTTTGAGTGCAGACCCGTCCATTAAGTAGTTATCCAACGTCTGCTTCTGACAGCTTAATGGTGTCCTAAATCACCAAGAACGTTACCTGGCTGGCTCATAAAACAATACTCTCAAGTGTATGGTGTAAAGGTTGGCTCAAACAAACAAAAAATAACGAGGACAAGGAACGACTAAGTGATTTGACTATCTACTGATCAGTCAGATACAAGAATTGAACTCACTGATCTATTTAGGCGCACTAGCTCACTAATTTATAGAAGACTTAACTAGAACTAAGAAGACTTAACTAGAAGACACTTGATAAATAGCGACTTTTGCTACAATGTAATAAAGCATACTTTACCTCACACAGCACAGTATTAAGAGCCTGAAAAGGCGCCTCTTTTTCTCTCGCTATCTCTTACAGAACACACGTAATGAATCAATTGGTACATCAATAGCAGTCCCATATGCTTGTAGATTTGAACCTAAAATGCGGAGTGCGCTAGACCAAATATCTATGTATGGATAACCATCTGACACCGTTGGTTACATAGCTAAAGGGTAGTCTTTTTTTTCCTTCCACTCTCTCTAAAACTCTCCTACTTGCGTTTAGTCGTGCAGCTAGTCATACTAACTTTTTTGTTTTGTTTAGCTCCACACTTTTGTGTATTTAGCCAGTGTCATGTGATTGATAATATCCTATAATTAATAGATAATTATATTTTACGCAGATATCTGTCAAGTCACAGTCATAGTCATCAAGTCATAGTCTAGTCTAGTCTAAGTCATACTCCTACTAAAGTGTAAACGTAACTAAACAAACATACAATTTTTTATGGATTTGACAGTTTCAATACGCAACTTAAGTGCAAAAAAATAAAAATAAAATAATCACGCCCAACGATCACATACATAGATCCTGGACCTTAACTAGGGTTCCCTGTGTCTAGGGACCTAGGAACTACGAGGACCATGGTCCCACAACACCCAGACTCAGAACAAGTATTTGCGCTTTTTTTCTGGTTACAAATACTTGTCCTGCCGCGGGAATCAAACCAGCCGCCTCCGGGTTATGAGCTGACCTTCACAACCACCATACCACAAAGGCTTTTAGTGTGTATAGTTACTTTATACATTTTCAAATTATGATTTCAAAATTTTCATAACACTTGACTATTTTGCTCGAATCTGCATTGACCATCAAAAAATATAAACTAAAATGGCATTGGACGCTTATTAGAAAGATTATGTGTAGAACAACCCTTAAATCGAAATGTCTATCTACCAAGCTACATGCACGTTAAGGAAATTTTCCAAAGCATTTACTAAAGGTTTTATGTAAGACGAAGCGTCTGAACGTTTCGCTATGTCATCCTTTTACATGCCAAAAGTAGACTTATCCAGGCTCAGATAAACTAAAACGTAATGGATAAATTCTCTTAGCATCCAGTAGATATACTGATGCCTTTTATTATCTTCCGAATTAAGAGAGACGAATAAAATTGTATTGAACAAAGCTGACTGTTTTAAGAAATTAAACTGTTACTGAATGATAGAAAACCCATTGACCGGACGGCGACGATCTGGCTCCAATTTTGCAAAAGAACTCATAACCGTTAATATCCTGTGCGTAAATTTAATAAAAATTGGACGTTTTCCTCTCAACATGTGGCTGGCAAAGTTTTTTAATATCACATGCCATCAAGCAAAGTTAGCTCTTATCGCTTTTTAAACATCACCCAAAAAGTTAAGGTTTTGAGTTTCCTTTCGTGTATCTGCCATTACCCATATTGAAATGAGCAAATTGAACGGTTAAGATTTTTTCATCTAATAAATCTATTTATATAAATAAATCTATGAATATAAATCTATTATTTTGTCTAATAAATCTTGTAGATTTATTATAGAATGTTGCTGTACTGCCTGTAAAGTTTCTTGTAGCTCTATAATGTTTCTTGTAGCTTCTTATTTTTTTTTCCACGGCAAATTGCCTTTATTTTCTAAATACTACAATGATATAATAACTAATACTAAAAACTACCTACTACTACTACTACAAAAAAATACATTTGGACTATATACTGGCCACGATGACCTATAGACAATCCAAATGCTCCAGCCCACTACCAGTAGGTAGCGTACTCGACATGCTGGCAGCATTGCCAGCTGCTGCTGGTCGAATTTCGCATCACGCCAGCCTTAATGACATCATTCACCGGACTCTTACCACCGCCAATATTGCAGCTTCTTCTTTACAGGTTTAATTGAAGCTTCGGACCGGAGTTTTCTGTTTTGCATTGTGCCGGATTGCTTGCACCACCATTGTTGATTTTGTGACTCCACCTTAAATCGAGTGTACTTATGGATTCTTTCCCAGTAGTGGGAAGGTAAACTTTTTTTTCAATCTCACATACATAATGGGCTTACTAAATAATATTTGACATAAAGCACTTTGTAATTTTGTATGCTCTGTACAATAAATTAATTTAAAGTACATGATATCAATTAGACTTGTAAAACTGCTAAAAATAGCCTTTGATTTTTGCTTTTACTTTATTATCTTGAATAATACTCCACATATACTAACTGTTTGACCCTCTTTCTCTGATTCTGTGAGGAAACCCTCAAAAGACCTTTTATCTCAAATTGAACTATGTATATCAGTACTATTCTCGACATAACCAATCTACTATTTGAACGGCAAATTTATTAGAAATGAGATCCTACTTGTTATTAAATCTCTCTGCATAGAGTATTTACTGAGATCATGCAAATATTTGAACGAATATCGTCTAAGCTTTGCAGTCACTATTTAAACTGCACTTTGCAAAGAGTGACCTACTACCGTTATCCTTTATATAGACGTTCACACATGTGTAAGAGCGAGTGTAACTCTGCCGTAGCTCGTGCAACTTTCCATATTGACGCACCCATGTTCAAATCCCCTTAGGTACTGCACCAATAACTTTCACGTTAGGTATGTGCGGAATTTGCACTCTCTCTAACATCAGTATAGAAACGCATCGTGAAGAAACCAGAGTGTTGAAGAATCAAATAATTCGTATCATCCGCCAACCCGCACTTGATAATGCCCATTAATCATTTTACCTCTATGAGTTTAACCTCTTTGAATCATTTTACCTCTAGGGCGTAAATCCTCAATGTATGTCCGGCTTGCGCCGTCTCAAATAGCAGCTTTCGCCGCTCCGAGTCAATTATCAACATCAGCGTATTCTCGTCAATAGCATCATGTTTCAAACTTTAGGGGTTTAATTTAATTATAATTTAATCATATGTGAACTTTAACCTGCCTTCTGAACTGTGGGTTGTGGGTTCGATTCCCACCCAGGACAAACATTTGTGTGATGAACATAGGTGTTTGTTCTGTGTCTGGGTGTCATATTGTATTCTATGTATGTATTTACAAACAAAAAGTACTTAAGTTTTGTATCAGTTATTTGGTTCCCATAGTACAAGTTTTGCTTAGTTTGGGGCTAGATGGCGCTGTGTGAAATGTCCACAAATATTCATTAATAAAAAAAAAAAACATAAATCCTGGACCCTAACTATGATTCTCTGTATCTAGGGACCCAGGAACATCGAGGACTAAGGTCCCACAACACACAGATACAGGACAAGTATTTGCGCTTTTTTGTGCTCAAATACCTTTCCTGTTGCTGGAATCCAACCCACCGCCTCCAGATTATGAACCGACCTGCTCAACCACCACACCGCAGAGGCTATCCCACTTGCCCAGCGTGATGGGTTATGACGTACGCTTTCTCATATCCCGTATTCCATCAACAATGGGAACGTAATCTACTGATGATGAGTCTTTTATTCTGATAACCAAATTGTAAAACGTACAATAAATATTTTGTATCAAACACAAAAACTGAACAAACCATATGCCAACAAGTGATTTAAAATAACCCCTGGATTTAAGCCTATTTGCATATCGGAATGGTATTTATGGTAATCTAATCCTTTAATGGGTATATGTTTTCAGAAGCAGAGCTTTTGGAGGTTGTTAAACTTTGATAAAAGGAGAGTTTTCTGACCCCTAACAAACATGGGTGTTGCTGTTGTGTGACTAAGGTCTACTAGGTGGTAGGACTTTTCTGCAAAGTTCGTCTAGGTAGGTACCACCACTTTGCCAGTTATTCTGCTGCCAAGCAGTTGTGTGAAAGCATTACTGTGTTCCGGTGTGAAGGGCACTATAGCTAGTGAAATTACTGGGCAAATGAGACTTTAAGACCTGATCTCACAGTCTAGTAATTTTATTACTAGATTGTGCTGATGTCTCGGTAGACGTGCGTAGTGCAGTGTCACGCGAAACTCTGTACTGTAGTTTCGAGTGACACTGCAACTGGTATGGGCAGCCGTATCGCTTAACATCAGGCGAACTGTTACCTCGTCACGTCATTCCTTTACATAAAAAAGGTCCTCGTAGTTCTTGTGTCCTACAGGGAACCCTGGTTAGGGTACAGGATCTATGTATGTGATTGTTGGGATTTTTTTTTAATTTTAAAGAAGTACATGACGAGCTAGTCATTCGCCTGATGTTATGCGTCACGGCTGCCTATATTAGTTGCAGTGTCACTCGGAATTCTAAATTATTATCTATAATTATAATACATTAGCATTGCATCTATTCTTCTTAGACGGTCTTTGACGAGTAAATTCTAATTATAAGATAATGCAAAACTGACCATGATGCCTATTTAATGCGTTTTCAACAAAAGGAGTACCTATGGTAGGAATAGTATATTGTTATAAGATTTGTAAACTGATTTTGACATTTCCTAAATCTGGGAACCATCTACCGTAGTATTGAAATACCTTAGTTACTAATGCTAATGCAATTGAAGGGGTGAGAATAAAAAGGGTTTAACTAATTTTTTTCACAAAATGACTTATGGGTATCGTTGGATTCAGCGTGAAATTATCTACAATAATACATTCTCAAAATACCTAAATGAGGCTTAAATCTCGAGATCTTGAGTCTAAAAATGGTTTATCGGTCACAGGAATACAGTTCGCTTAGCATAAAAACATTATCATATTTATTTTATTACATTACATTTTTACAGTAATTGTATGAATTAATACTATATTTAGTATTTTAAAATAGAATTAATACATTTTCAAGCAAAAGAAACTTATATAAACCTTTTCTATTACCTTATAAGCACTCTACATTAAAATGAAGCCGTTGAAGTTTAAAGTCAATTTTCTCGCAACTATCAATTTGTCAGTTAAACCCTTTTTATTCTCAACCCTTCAATTAAAAATGACATGATTTGTTTCTAATGCAATTAATTAAAATGTTATGATTTTAATTTTTTTGGATTTTGAAATATCTAATTATATTATTAAGTAAGTTGCTTGGAGTTCTTTGAAACTAAGCACTACTTAGATTAGTAACTAAGTTTACTAATGACATTGTATTTATTAGGTTAATTTATGCATTGGGTATCCATATATTACTACGTTTTAAGATAACGCACTTAGTACATTATCTATAGCTATAAGTCACGTAGCATAGTAAGTTGCTTTAAGAAAAGTTTACTTTGTGGGAATTTGAGTGATTCTTTTCAATAAAACATTAAAGTTTTATAAAAGTACCTATTTTAATTTTAATGGTATTATTTTTCTTAAAGCCTTGTCAGCTGATATATCACCACTAAAGAAATTGAACTTGTTAGAAGCCCTCATCCCCAAACATACATAACACACGGTGCAATAAAATTTACACTTTAAATACTCTCTTATACACTCAATCGAGTGTAAACAAGCGTATTGGAGTGTAAATCACGCTTGATTAGACGCCAAGTTGCGCTTTAACATACTTTTTTGAAGTAAACATGCTTCAAACTCGATGGCCTTACGCAGTTTTTTGATCTGAATGTCTTTTTATGTCATTGTAAAATATTATATTGACTGGCCCGGTAGCTCAGTTGGTGGTGACCCTGCCTTCTGAACTGCGGGTTGTGGGTTCGATCCCCACCCAGGACAAACATTTGTGTAATGAACATCGATGTTTGTTCTGTGTCAAGGTTTTTCATTAGAATTTAAATTCTCAGTAATTCGATAATACCTAGATGTAAGTTTTATTTCATAAGTACTTTTTATTTAGTTATATGGGAGCGTTCTGTGGCATGGACTGAACACATTCATTAAAGGAAAAGAACGAATTAAATTCCACCGTGTATATTATACAAATAATCTCTATTTCCCTTGACCATTGCATCACGCGGAAACGGAAGGACCATTTTTGCTTATTCTTTTTGTTGTGTTTATTATTGTCAGGAGAAGGTTATGGAAGAAAAAATTAAAAATTTGAGTGGAAAATTAAAAAAAAAATTCTCCACGCGGGCGAAACCGAGCAGCTAGTAACCAAAAGATCTAGCCTAGAATGATGAATACAGAGTAAAATAAAAGAAAACTCTATCTGGACGTTTAATTTATTTACTAATAATATCATAGAATTATCTAATTATGTATACTTTATGCCACAATATTGCAACAAGAGTTTCAAACTTAAACCTTTTCTATACACATTTCACTACCATTTATTAATATTTATCATCTAATTATTGCTTTTTTACTATTATTACTCACTAATTTTAATGACAAATATTCTTATTTACATATTATTTGGTGAAAAATTAATTAAGACTTCTTTGTGTATGTGAAAATCGCATTATTGATTTCCAAATGAGGGCTGTATTTTGTAAAATATCAAACACTTTCAACTATTGATAACGTTTTAAATTACCAATTTCGAAAAAAAATATAAATGTAATTTTCAAACGCATTTTGTAACTTTCAATTTCAACTAATCCACTTTGTTCACCAAGGTGATATCACCCAAGTGAACAAAGTGGAATAAACTAATTGCTTAATGAACTCTTTCGCTTTGCGTTTACCAAACCACTGAACAAGAAACATTATCATTCGCAAAACTGCGTTTACTATAAATTATCGAAAATATTATAACAAGCCTATTGAGAAAAATGAAAGTCAAACATCGTCTTTGTTTTGTTCATGAAATTATTGTTTTGAGGCAATCAAACAACAAAAATGTTCGTTAATTTTACAAAATAAAACCCTTTACACAAAAAGGATAATCAGCATCCATTTAGAGGGACAAATTCAATAAAGTTTTAGTACTTAATACACCAACACTTATGTATGTATATTTAACAAAGCGAGTGCGTTGTAAGTTAATTAGTTACATTTTAAATCTATTTATAAACAAGTGCTCTAACACGGACTTATTTATATACATTTCAAGGCTTAAATAACTTAATGCGTAATATTTACGTATTTGTTTTCCCCTTGCGTTAGCAATCTTGGTGATGCACAAGTACAATCTATAAGTATACAGTCTCGCAGAGGGTGGTTTATAATCGATACATCTCTGCAAGATCGTCTACTAATTAGCTAGTACCTTAATCACATTGCTAAATTAATATTAATATACCTACTCATCAAATAAAATATTTTTGAGACTACTTTAAAATTATGGCTTACACAATGAATAAAATAAATCTACCTACCACATATATACATTTTGATTTACATTAACAAAATGATAAATAAGTCTAAAACCTATATAATTTTAGTTATATTTATAACTGATAGATACGCATCTTCAATGTGATTTTTTAAAACTCACTATAGAAATTGCATTCGACAATTATTTTCCAAATTCGATTCACTAAAATTGTGAAATTATTTTTAAAAGTGTGAATTCATATGTAAACAAAGTTATAGAACTTTTTCGTGGCGTAAAACCTTGTTGTGTAATCTTATTAAAAAGGAAAATATTATGTATGTGAGGAAAATTAAAGCACAAAATATTTATATGGTAACTATTAAGTCACGAAACTAAAGCCAGTCTAACCAAAAGCTTTACAGCGAAAATAAAGCATAACTGGAGCTGAAACAATCGGATTCCTCAACAAATACTAACAATATAAGTAATCCTTAACATAAAAAAAAAAAAAAAAAAAAAAAAAAAAAAAAAAAAAAAAAAAAAAAAAAAAAATGACCGCTTCAAAGCGAGCGTGATGGCTATGAACAGTGGCTACCATTTAATCTGTAGCGGCATTCATTCCATTATTTTTCTAGGGTTGCCAATAAATGAACAATTGAAATTAAATATAAAAATTATAATTTATAAAATTCTCGTGTCACAGTGTTTGTAACAAAACTCAGGGCTTGAAATGTAGTATTCAATAGGGCTGAGAATAGGTTGTAGGCTATATCCATCATCATCATCACCGTTTTTCATCACCATACGGGTGAAACCGCGGAGTGCAGGTAGTAATGCTATAAGGTTAGCTTCTTAACGTCAAGAAACTTTCTTTTAATTTTAGAGGATACTAATATTATTTCATCTGTGAGAGCACTATATTTGATTTCATGACATAAAAAAACAGGTATAGGCTTTTGTAACCCTAAAGCCCAGAGTTAAAGTGGCGTAGCTATTGGAGGGCTAGATGGGATAGTGCCCCGGGGCCCCAAGCTCAGGGGGCCCCTCAGACTCTGACTTACAAACTATATATTGAACTAGTGAAAATTTCTCCCACATTCGGAGTATAACTAAACCTCGACGAATCTGGATTAGGTCGGATACGGAACGAACGATTTTTAATGGTTTAGTATTGGGGCCTTTGGTTACCTGGCTATGTCACTCGTGATAGAACCTATGGTCAATACTTAATATGTTCAAATAACACAATCTCCTTTAGTGTAAACAATATACGAATATATACTATGAAAAATATTTCCTACTCATGGATGAGTAGATCTTTTTCTGATGAAAATATCTCAGTCATGTTCATTTTTATCGAATCACTGAATCGATAACAAAATCTTTTATTTCATGTTTTTGAAGTAAAACTCCTTTACGCACGCTTGACTTGGGGAGTACGTAAGCTGGTGAATGCGAGGCGAACAGAAGTTGAAATTGGTTCATGTAAATCTCTATTGACAACATAACAATGTTAAAAATTTGTATTACTTTTATGTTGGTATGTCCAGTAAAATGACAATCTAGAATTGTCAATATGGCGATATTAACATTAAACAAAGCAAATACAAAGTTGTACCGGCTGATAGATGCAGCTATATTAAAGAAGTTTTACTTCAGTCGTGTGGTCTAAAGCACACCTGATGGCCCTTTTTTTATTGGTTTTGGCTCCACACTTTTGTGTATTTAGCCAGTGTCAAGTAATCGATAATTTATCAAGTTAATGATATTTCACTCAGATATGTGTCAAGTCAAGTCACAGTCCAAGTCATCAAGTTAAGTCATAGTCTAGTCTAGTCAAGTCATACTCCTAGTAAAGTGGTGGCAGCTTTACCAGAAGCTTCTATGGAGTTTTGGAAACAACACGAAAAAAAACGTTTCACCATCATTATACCACTTTCCCACACTCATGCCTGTAATTCAGCACTTAACGAATAAAACGCCACCAATTTTATGCATTAACACTGAAAATAACACAAGTTTTGGAAAATAGTACAATGCGGCAACGCGATCTTTTCGTTTTCCCGCCAAAAACCCGTGTGATAGCCCTTTATAATAATGCCCGTGTTCAACGTTCAGATTCGCAGCTCGTGAGCTAGCGCGGCAATGCGTGAAACGTTGAGTCTTTGTGTGAGTGGAACGGAACGTAAAGTAGGTTAAGTTTGATTAACATCGAGCGAACAGGAGAGTGATAGCTTCCTTGATTATCTTTTCTTTCATTTCCAGGCAAGGCTTAGCCACAAAAGATTTAAGCAAGCCTTAAGGCTTAACACTTGTTTAAACAAGTGCTTATACTATTTTGTATGGTTAAACACTAGTTTAACGTCTGTTTAAATCTTGTTTATGTATTTGTGGTAACATGTGTAGTATTTTCCTATATTTTGGCTTCACTGTGAGTGCTCTGAAGTTCAGTTTTAGTGTTTATTTTAGTTACTTTTTTATGTTAGTGAATGATGTGACGAGCTAGCCGTTCACCTGATGTTAAGTGCCACGGCCGCCCATGATAGAACAGTGTCACTCGGAGCTCCAATATATAAGTTTCACGTGACACTGCACTGCGCACATCATCCTGAGACATCAGCACAGTCTAGTAATAAGATTACTCGACAGTGAGATCAGGTCATAAAGTCTCAATTGCCCAGTAATTTTACTAGCTACAGTGCTCTTCAAACCGGAACACAGTAGTTTTTATTGTAATTTGGAGGAAATTGGTTCGAATTTTTGTTTTAAATGAGCCTTCATAGATTTATTTGGAATTTGATGTACAGATAAAACTGGGGATTGACATATATTTGAATTTAGAATAACTTTCAAGTTAGCACTGGTCTGCGATACAATTTACAAGGCTGTATTAGATTTACTTGTATAATAATGCGGCAGAGAAGCCATACTGACCCGGGAAAAATTAATGTAAACTGTGCAAATATCACAGGGCTAGATTGAAAAGCTAAGATTTTTTTTTACAAATCGCTCTTCAAACATTTATAAGAAATTATGCTCATCTGCACTAAAATTGGACAGTTCCTAAGTTTGCACTTATCCCTTTATGACATACCTGCTGCAATGCATTTGGGTATATCACAGAGGAATTAGTGTTTTGTTCATTTTTTTATATATTTATATACAGGGTTACAGGAAAAATCGTGCTAGATCCGTTAAGGGCGTGGAGTACCCATCATTTCTGACTTATTTTACTATGAATAATACCATAATATGTTTTTTAGATATCCCTTAGAGAAAAATTAACTTTCAAAATTTTTTTTCTTAACATTCACTTCTACTAGGGTCTATTCAATTAACTTATGTACTATTTTAATAGTTGACGTCCTAAAGCTCTTATTACACATGTGAAATTACAATAATAATAATTATAATAAGGCACACAAAATAAATTAAATTAAATTTTGTAGCCAAAAAATCGGCAATTTTCAATAAAAAAGTTAAAAGTCGAATATCTTGAAAAGGGTTAAGTTTAGGCTAGGGTGTTTCATAGTGAAATAAGTCAGAAATGATGGGTACTCCACGCCCTTAACGGATCTAGTAGAATTTTTCCTGTAACCCTGTATATGTAATTTTTCAATGGTAAGAACCCTGAAATAAGTATTTTATATCAAGGATAATAATAATATAACAAAAGTCTAATAATAATAAAGCTTCTATCACGCAGGCTCCAGAATGGTACTATTTGGCAGACTTTAATGAGAGACACCGGGTTTTATTGGTGCCAAACACGAAACGTAGCATGTTGTGCCGGATGATCACTTACAGGCAACTAATAAGCAGTAAGGACTCTTTTAACATTTATAATAATAGGCACTGAAATTATACGTAAAAGAAATGGGTTTGTTTTTGTAATAATAACGCCCAACGATTACATACATAGATCCTGGACTCTAGGGTCCGTATCACAGGACGATGCTCAGTCATCGATCGGTGCTCAAGCAGAGATTTCATTCACTAATTGATCACTTTATGAATGAAATATCTGCTTGAGCACAGATCGATGACTGAGCATCGTTCTGTAATACGGACCTAAGATTCCTTGTGTCTAGGGACCCAGGAACTATGAGGACTTTGGTCCTTCAACGCCCGGACACGGAACAAGAATTTGCGCTTTTTTTGTGCACAAATACTTGTCCTGACGCGGGAATCGAGCCCGCTGTCTCCGGGCTATAAGCCGACCTGCTCAACCACCACACCACATTGGCTGTCAAAAAGAAGAGGTTTACTCTACTATACCTATAATATGCAATCAAAGGAAATTGCAAGTAAAGTTTGATAGATATGAATCACATCATTTAAAGATATAAGTTACAATGTAGTCCCCCTAGCCTACAAGGTAGCATCGATTTTTTATTTTGTTTAAATTGATTGTTTTTTTAAATGACTGGCCACTCTACTATACCTATAAAAGGATGTTTAACTCATGCCTATATGTACATATTTTTATTGCATTAATATTTAGTGGAGCAGGTCGGCTAGTAACCAGATTCAATGAAGGAGCGTCAAATTTGGTGTGGCAGCTATACCAGCCTCCTTATACATTGTGACTTTTTTACCCCAAAAATCAAGAATCAGTTTCGTGGTCATTTGGTGTCCATTGTCATTTCTGATTTGGTCCACCCTCGTTACACCACACATTCATCTCAGCATCGTGTGTATCGCTTATTTTACAGAATTCAAATACCTACAAAAGTCGACGTTATTTTGTATAAACAAATATAAATATTTATCTTCATTAATTATAGCTTATCATTTATAACTCTTGCATTAAATATATTTCAAGCATTTAAAGTTATTGCTATTTTACACTTTTGAGCAACTATTATTATCTACGCAACAATATTAATAAAGTTTTTTTTTTTTAATATACCGTAAAGTTAATTTATAAGAATTAAAACTTATATATCACAATATTTATGAGTAAATTATATAAAATTAACTATTAAAGGTAAACAAAGATTAATCACTGCTACTTAAAAAAATCACAGTTTAACAAATATACAATTATGTATTATAAGAATGTCCTTATATTTCTTTATATTTATCGATAATAATAAAAATAATAATTATTATTAGAATATAATATTAAATAAAATTCAATTATATTGTAAGAATAGTTATAATAATATATACTTGTATTATAACAAACTCATTTACATTTTTTTTATATTAGTAGAGGTGTATAACTTGTAATCTAAATTGAAGTTTAACAATAGAATGAACTACATAATTTTATAAAGATTAAACTATGAACCGTTCAAGATCATTATCATCATAATCATTAACAGCCTTATTAACTTATTAGGGTATTAGTCTCGGATTAGTTACTTCAGCTTTTTTCCTTTTTTTGCTACTGGAGCATTTAGCTAGATCGAAAGAGACAAAAGATGGTGTTACTAGTCTGAAGCTAGTTCGTGTTTATTAATAAGGCTGTAAGAGCCTAAAAAGTCCACTGCAGATCATAGTCCTCCCCCACAGAGCGCCATTTTGAACGCCTGCTTGCCTTTTGCATTACTGGCTCCCCGCGGTTTTGACCAGAGAGGGGATCACGAAACTGATTACAATGCAACAGGAAATTTCCATACTAACTATGCACACAAGCTACGTATTCAAACTGACAAATCCATAAAAAAATGTGTTTCTATTGGTTGCAATCGAGTTACGTGATCGCCCAGTAGATTATAAGTGCATCTAGTGTGTTACCCAATTTCGATGTTTTTTAATATGTTGTCCATATAGCGAAGCGCTTTGCTGGCACGTTTTTTCACTTCGAGTTTTCACAATATCTTTGTAGTTATAGCCACCTAAAAAAATCGACGAATTTTGACGTACAAGATATTCCAAACACTGAGAGACCATGAAACTGCAGGCATTGATCTACCCCATTAATTTACATAAATCATCAGGTTTTGTTATGATGTAAGGGTGAACACCATTTTTCCCTGAAACGCTAAAATGTAGGTCATTTGACTTGAACACAGTCTTTTGTTGTCTCTATCACACATGCAGAAAGCAATGCGATGGCAAATAATAACTCCAAATACTAGGACGGTCTTCGTAAGTGCATGCCGTTTTGGTGTGCGGGATATTTTACGCAAATAACAAAAAACACCACTTTTGCGTAATTAAGTGCATACCAATAATTAATATTAACGATTAAGCATTATTTAATTGTAATTATATACATTATTATGCAGTCTAACTATTATTGCTTATTATAAACACGACTATTAATAACTATCACAATTCAATTCTAATACAACTTAATTATATTTTTAATAGGTACACAAAAAGGAATGATGTAAAAATTAGGTTAATTAGAAAATATTAAAGGATTTTTTTATTATTATTATGTTTTCATATGAATAATAAGCAATGCTTTGTCTTGCATAGAAACTAATGTGCGTTACACACAATGACATTAAAACATTTTATAGTAAGGTAGTGTCGCCGAAGATGGCCCGGCTCCTAAGATAGCCCACTTTAAAAAAAATACAGTTATGATTAAACGAAACATTTTAAATTTCGCGGGTTTATGCTACTAGTACCATAGACAATAATGCAAGTGTGTTTTAATTATTATTATTACAACTTCCATTGTGTTTTTTCTATACTTTATTTATCTGCAAGATTTCACGAGGTTTTAAAATTAAGTGGGCCTTCATTGGCCATTGTACCTTATTAGGTAAATTTTAATTTTCTATGTTTTCATCAGTTATATTCAATAACACGTTGTAAGCATTTAAATTAAGTACATAAAAATACTCCAACATAATATGAACCAAAGTAAACATAATTAGAAAACTAAAATTAAATTTAAATTATGCATTAGCAAAACTTAATCTAAGAAGCCGCTTCTAGTAAGCAAAGCACCCAAAATGCTGGCGGCATTGCCCCGTTGAATTGCAATGCTTAGTCGTTGGGCTAAATACAGACCAGCATTTTGGTCACGTGTTGCCTCGATCAGTCGTTCCGAAAGATAAATTTTAAATTATAAAATTCATGTTATTTATTAGTTAATGTAATAATTCTGGTTGGATATGTTTTCTGATTAATATTATGCGCCTTAAATAATAATATTAATTGCATATGGGCATAATTCTTTGTCATGAACTATTATTTAGTAATCATTTTATTTAACAATGAATATGAAAGTATTAAATGAGATTTAATCTCTAGAATTATGATAGTTTATTTTTATTTTTATGGAAACAATATTACAATTTGTTAAGTTCTAAAAAATCACAATACAACGTCTTTCGTTGCTTTACTCGCGCTTAACTTCAAACAGTGCTGAGACGTATCTCTACTCATATATCTACAATATCCACGATATGAAAAAAAACTGCTAGAAGGTAAAGAAAGAAGAAGAGGAATATACATAATCTAACAGGAAAAGATTCTATATACATTCACTTAGCCTTGGGGCTAAATAGAGACCAGCATTTTAGTCAGGTTTTGCCACGATCAATAATGAGAAATCTGTAAAATGTGCCACTAAAGATGTACTAGTGTTCTGTTCGAAATAAATACCAAACTCAAAAACATTTCCAAACAGTACCTACGGTTTGATAATATTTAGTGATTGGGCCATTTTTATTTCTATTCAAACAATTCAAAAACTTTTCAAAATCCTGAAGATAAAATCCGTCGGGTGCGCACGATGTGGTGGATAAGATCAATCTTAAGGACAAAACTCTATTTATATATTCATAAGTTACACTATTACCTACTTTACTCCTTATCTACTTCCTACGCCCCAGCACACTTACGTAAACAATGCGACATTTAGTCGCACAACCATGCGACGTCGTGTCGCAGGACTACTACTACACGAACTGCGCCGTACCCGTGTCTTTCCAACATCGGAAGCAGCAAGGTAGCGCGCACATCAGCGTGTTTTTGAACGCGTCCCGGAAGTCGCGGTTAAAATACGCGTAGATGAGCGGGTTTAACGCTGAGTTGAAGTAGCCGATCCAGAAAAGCACGCCGACTACGATATCTGGCGTTTTGCACGGCTCGCCGCATACATTCGTTGTGACGTACCTGGTGGAATAGAACATAATAAATAATACAATAATACTTTATTGAACACCAACTAATACATAACAATGCACCTTAAATTTTTTTTTGCTCTACCATTTTTTTAGGTGTAAGTACATCTAAAAAAGAATGGTAGAATAAAGGGCAGCCTTATCGCATTAAGCGATTTATTTCAGGCTACCTTAGGATGGATAGGAATTAAAGAACTAAAATAATAGTACAAACTTTGCTTAGTTTGAGATGGCGCTGTGTGAAATGTCCACAAATATTTATATTTATTATTATTTTATTATTTTAGTTCTTTAATTCCTATTCATCCTAAGGTAGCCTGGAATAAATCGCTTAATGCGATAAGGCTACCCTTTATTCTACCATTCTTTTTTAGATGTGTGTATGATATGTATTAACATACACATTGAATTAAACATGAACAATATGGATTTTAACAACCCATTGCTATAAATACATTCATATTTTTGAAATTGGAATGAAATGGAAATTTATCGTGGTAGTAACGTTACAAAACAATACGGTTTACTCTATAGTTTTCCAGTTTTAATTCATTTTTAAACGAACCGTAATTTTACTAAAAATGTAATTAATTTTACAAATAAATTTGAATAGGGCTGCTCATTTCAACATGATAAATAGGTATACGTTTTAATTTTTTGAGCATGTAACACAAAAAACCGAGGGATTTGTGAACCGTACTTTAAAATTAATGAATATTAAGCGTACGACATGCGTACGATTTTTAACGTTTCATCTATTTTTATTCAAAGTATTTGACGGGTCAATAATGTTCTA
The DNA here is from genome assembly GCA_905220475.3 of Ennomos fuscantarius. Taxonomy (NCBI): domain Eukaryota; kingdom Metazoa; phylum Arthropoda; class Insecta; order Lepidoptera; family Geometridae; genus Ennomos; species Ennomos fuscantarius. Next base: position 9,850,304 of record HG992046.1, on the reverse strand, counting down.
TGAAGTGTTTTAAACAAGTTGCACGACTCTTTAAATCAAACAAAAAAAAATTAAAAACTTACCACAGAAAAAACGGTAGCCAGCACAATAAAAAAGCGCCGACTATAATGCCCAGTGTGCGCGCAGCTTTATGCTCAGCGCGCCACGACTTGCCGGCTGCTCGAAGAGTAGCACCTGACGAGAAAATAATTCGAGATAATTTAATCACATACGAGAATATGAGATTCTCGAGACCTCTCATATTTTTAACGGAAAAACGAGGTTCTTCACATAAATGATTTAATTTTCTGAGGTGAACAAAGAACACTCAGAACCGTCATGTTCACTAAAATATAAAAAAAAAATTGTTTTAATACTCAGTGGTTTGATCAGCGTCAATGCCATTGATTATAATTATGATTGATTATGCCATTTATTAGATAAAAATAATTCCTTTAAAAAAAGGGGTTTTAACCGATTTTAATCCCAATGAGAACATCATCAATGTAATCGAAATCGGAATACGCATTATTAAGGATAACTCAAAAACTATTGGTCAGATCTTGGTCAATTTAAACGGGACCACACAGGAAGCACCAGCTTACAAATAAAAAAAATCTTCAGTACCGGTTCACCTAGTCGATAAAACTGAGGTAACAAGCATAATAAATACAAATACAAAACTGCTGAAAAATATTTATGTCAATAAATGATTTTGTATTTGTATTTATTTATATAATTTAAAAAAAAAAGTTGTATTGAGAACCTCCTCTTTTTTGAAGTTGGTTGAAAAGCATGACATTTTGGATGTAGATACAGAACGTGGAGTAAGCACGGAAATCTAAAAAAAATAATAATAATAAATACTTAATAACACCCAACAATACATACATAGTGTAGTGTTGTGATATTTATATTATAAATAAAAGATAATTTAATGCAGAAAATTATAACTATATTTCTTCTTATGCACAGGCCAAGTGACAAGGGCGGGTCCCCATGCCAATTCCAATATGTCACATTGACAGTGACATATACTACATCTTCCCCTTTTATATATTAACAAAAAATATATTACCTATTATTATTATTACATTAGTTTTATTTCCTTGGTTACTATCTAACAATTATTTTAATCTAACAGTATACTATTCACCTTTTCAAAAGCAAAACAAAAAAAAAAAATCCTCTTAAAATGTATACTTACAATAAAATAGTTACCAATATACTATATCTAGTTATACATTATGCAATCCTTAGTTTAATTAGTTAATTTAATTGTAAGGAAACCATGAAACTCCACACCACTCGACTCTTACCAAGAGAACCACCAAATTATGCTCGGATATGATATGAAGTTCTGCAGTAAACTATACCATCCCTATCTGCTACATCATATGATCTTAAACCATTTTTCTTTATTACTGTACCTGGTAACCATCTCCTGCCATCAACTACTTTTTTAAACCAAACTTTTTGTCCTACTACAAACTCTGACTTATTTCTAGTTTTTACATTATAGTTCTTAATATTTCTATCTAAGGTTTTATGCATAACAGTCTTTACATTTTCATTCAGTCTAGGTTGTAAATATTGATAAGGTACAGGTAACTTAGTTTTTAAATTTCTATTCATTAGCAACTGTGCAGGGGAATATTTTGTGCCAGAGACAGGTGTACTTCTATATTTTAATAAGGCTGTTCTATAATCCACATTATCATCAAAGCATTTATACAACAATTTTTTTGCTGTCTGTACGGCACGCTCTGCCATTCCATTTGATTGTGGATATTTAGGGCTAGAATATGTGAATTTAAAACCCCACTCAGAAGCAAAACTTTTACATTCCTTTGAATCAAAAGGAACATGATCGGATACTATTTCCGATGGTACACCAAAGTTACAAAAAATATCAAGTAGAGCATTAATTGTACTATTAGCAGTTTTGTTGAGTATCAGTTTAATGTCTAACCATTTTGAATAATAGTCATAAATTACAAGATAGCTCTTTTTCCTAAATTCTAATATATCAATACCTAATTTTGAAAAGGGCAGATCTGGTACATGATGAGGTAATAAAGGTTCTTTTACATTATTATTCTGGTATGTTTGACATATGTAACATTTTCTTACATAATTCTCGAGATGACAATCCATCTTTGGCCAGTAATACAGTTCTCTTGCCACCTGCTTCATTTTGGTCATACCTAAATGGCCTTCATGTAATTTATTCATGTACATTAGTCTAAGAGTTTTAGGTATTATTATTCTATGGTTTAAGAATACTAATCCTCCATCAACAGTAATATCTGTTCTAAATTTGTAGTAGTAACATAATGAAATAGGTACGGTTTTAACATTTTCTGGCCAACCTTGTTGAGTGTACTCTATCAATTTTAATAGCTCATCATCCTTACTAGTTTCAGAGATTAGTTGTATTTTTTGTTCTTCTGAACACTCTAAGTTCTGTGATAATCCAACACAATGAATTACCTCATACATGTATGACTCATCAATCTCTGAACATGGTAAATATGATCTTGAGAGCAGATCTGAGATAAACATGAATTTTCCCTTTAAATAATAGGTCTTTACCTATGAAATTGCCGTATTGCAGTACAGACATTTTCAAACAAAAAAAAATTTTGATTGGCTATGAATTCTAAATTCAAATTAATTTTGATTTAAAAATATGACATTCTATTTACAATATAAGTCTTTTGTTTATTGATTAGCGTTGTATTTTCATTACATTTCAACATTTTTCCTCATAATGGATACTTTGAAATTTCGTGTAATTATGGAATATGAGTTCCGTCGTGGCACCAACGCGGCACAAACGACACGTAACATCAACGACGTTTACGGAGAGAACTGTACAAACGAACGTACAACCCGTTATTGGTTTGCTCGGTTCCGTTCTGGGAATTTTGACTTGAAAATGAACCTCGTGGTCGTCCGGAAACTTTGGTCAACAATGATGAATTAAAGGCGATTGTGGAAGCTGATGAATCTCAATCTACAGCTGAGCTGGCAGCAGCTTTTGATGTTAGCATCAAAACAATATTGGTCCATTTGCGACAGATTGGCAAGATAAAAAAGCTTGATAGATGGGTGCCCCACAAACTTAACGATCGCCAGCGCAACGTACGCGTCAAGACTTGCCTTGCGCTGCTTAACAGGCACAGAAATGAAGGAATTTTGAACCGAAATGTTACGTGCGACGAAAAATGGATTCTTTTTGACAATCGAAAGCGCTCAGCAAGTTGGTTAGATCCTGGTTCGGTACCAAAGCAATGTGCAAAACGAAAAATGACCCCTAGAAAGGTGATGGTCACAGTTTGGTGGTCTAGTGCTGGTGTGATTCATCATAGCTTTTTACAAAACGGTGAGAGCATTACTGCAGATGTGTACATTGAAGAACTGACCACAATGATGGCGAAACTCGCACGTCTGCAACCAGCTTTGGTCAATCGGTCGTCTCCACTGCTACTTCACGACAACGCGCGACCCCATACTGCACAACAGACCGTCTCTAAGCTGCATGAGTTGGGTTTGGAAGCTCTCCCTCATCCGCCATACTCACCAGATCTTGCGCCTACCGACTATTACTTTTTCCAAAATTTGGACAACTTTTTAGCGGGAAAAAAATTCAATTCCCGAGAGGCAGTACAAAACGCCTTTGAAGAGTTTGTTGTCTCCCGTCTTGCTGATTTTTTCAAGAAGGGCATCCACAGTGTTGGCAAAGATGCATTGATTGCAGGGGTGATTACTTTGAATAAAAGAAATAAATAAGTTCGAAAAAAAAAAAACTTTAACTTTTTTCAAACAAAACGGCAATTTCATAGGTAAAGACCTAATATTTATATTCAAGGTCATATTTTAATAATTTTAATTTTAATCTTTGTAGCCTTAGTGACGGAATTTCATGAATACTTTTTTTTAGCAATGTTTCCAATGGTTTGTGGTCATTTAATACTGTACATTTTACGCCATATATAAAATAATGAAATTTCTTTGTTGACCATACTACACTAAGAAGTTCCTTTTCTATTTGCGAAAATCTTTGTTCAGCTGGTGTTAGGCTTCTAGAAATAAAGCTGACTGGCTTACCATTTTGAAGTAAGCAACCACCAAGGCCATCTTTTGAAGCATCACACTGTATGACTACTGGTAAAGTACTATCAAAATTTTGTAGAACCGGTGCCTTGGTAATAAAATTTTTAATATTTGCAAAAGTATTTTCATGAATGTCCGTCCACAACCAACCAACATCCTTTTTTAACAATTCTCTTAGGGGTGACATAATATTTGCTAGATTGGGGACAAACTTGCGCAAGTAGTTAACCATACCTAAGAAAACCTGTAGCTCTTTTTTATTTGTTGGACTTTTCATATTAATAATTGAATTTACCCTGTCTGGATCTACTTTAATACCCTCCTTGGAAAATATATGACCAAAATATCTAACTTCTTTTAGCTTATATTGAAATTTACTTTTATTAAATTTAATGTTACAACGTCTGGCCCGTTCAAAGACCTTACTCAGAATAGCATCATGTTCTTCATCTGATGATGCAGATATCAATAAATCATCGCAGTAAATAATAACTCCTGGAATATCTCCAAACGTATTTTCACTGTATCTTTGAAATATTTCTGGAGCAACTGATATTCCAAAAGGCAATCTTAAGAACTTATAACTTCCAAAGGGTGTACTAAAGGTGCATAAGTCTGAAGAGGCTTCTGTTAACTTTATATTATAAAATCCGTCTGATAAATCTAAAACTGAGAATACATACTTGTTTGCTAATTTACACACCATTTCTTCATAAGTAGGTATCAAATGATGATCTTTTATAAGTGCTTTATTAAGATCCTTAGGATCTAAACAGATGCGTAATGAACGATCTTTCTTTTCAACTATTACCAAATTACTCACAAAACTTTTAGGATGAGCTACCTTCTCAATAATTTGGTGATTCTCCAGGGCCCTTAGTTTGTCTTCCAAACGAGATCTTATTGCATGAGGTATTCGTCGAGGAGGTTTCACTACTGACTCCACTCCAGGGCGGATGCGGAGTTCCAGGGGTTCCTCAAACTGCCCTAAACCCTGAAAAAGTTCACAGTTTTTATTAATAACTGCATCTTTACTTAGTATGCTATTGACATTTTTTAATATTCCTAAACTTCCTAATGAGCTCAGCCCCAAAATAGGCCTTACATTATTTTTTATTACAATAAATTCTGTGTCATGTACTATATCATCTATTATTAATTTCAGAGATATCTTTCCAAGTGGTAAAATTTGTGTTCCTCCAAATGCTTCCAAAATTACATTTGTCTCAGACCACTTAGGCGTATCATCATCGACAATTTTTTTAAAATCATTAATCGATATGACATTTACTTGAGCACCGGTATCACATTTAAAATGAACTTTTTTGTTTTCTACTCTTAATGGTAAGATCCACTCATTGTTTTTATTAATTTCTCCAATGCTATGACATAATTTTACTAGTCACAAATCATGAACATGATTAACATGATTTCCTGCTTTGATTTCCTGTATCAATTTACAACCTTGTTTGAAATGATTTGGCTTTTGACAATTGAAGCAAATTTTGCCAAAAGCTGGACAATTTCTAGCTGAATGCCTAGTACCACATTTTTTACAATTGTATACTGCATTGTTATACTTAGCTTTATTATTTGATGCTGGAACACTTTGAACTACTTCAACCATCATTGGCTGTTGCTGCATTACTTTGCATTGGTCTCTAGACAATTCTGTTGCCCTGCAAATGTCGACGGCTTTCTGCAATGTCAGATCTGCAACTTCTAAAAGCTTCCGCTGAAGTGTGTGGCTTTCAACTCCAAAGACAATTCGGTCTCTCAGCATCCTTTCTTCTTGTTCTTTGTAATTGCAATTTTTTACTAATCGTCTGATTTCCGTGTAAAACGTGTCGAAACTTTCGCCATCTTCTTGTTTCCTATGATTGAAATTATATGCATTTATGACCTCATTCTGTTTGGGAGCGAAATATTCGTCGAAAAGTATTATTATCTGCTCATATTTTGCAATATCATCACGCTTTAGCACATTAAAATATAATTCCTGCGCTTCGTTGCCCACGCTGTTCAGAAAAATGGCCGCCTTACGATTTTCTGAAACTCTTTCCAATCCAGCCGCTGTCAGAAATATTTGAAATTGTTGCTTGAATTTTTCCCAATTTGGTAATAAATCCACTGCAGTATCCAACTTGAGAGGCATAGGCATTCGGTATTCCACACCCCCCATGGTGCTAGTTTCTTCCTTAGCTGATGACATGGCGGCGGGGGCGCTCGGTGGCGTGATCATAACCTTTTACTTCCCAGTTCCAGGAGTAATCGACACGCGGTGATATATTAATTTCACTGCTTCGACTGCGCCATGTAGTGTTGTGATATTTATATTATAAATAAAAGATAATTTAATGCAGAAAATTATAACTATATTTCTTCTTATGCACAGGCCAAGTGACAAGGGCGGGTCCCCATGCCAATTCCAATATGTCACATTGACAGTGACATATACTACACATAGATCCTGGACCCTAACTAGGATTCTCTGTGTCTAGGGACCCAGGAACTACGGGGACGATGGTCCCACAACACCCAGACTCAGAACAAGTATTTGGGCTTTTTTATACAAATACAATTTTTATTGTAAAAGATTCAGTGTAATCAATCACACTAAATTGATTATTCAGAATAATAAATAAATAGATAGATAGATAAACTCTTTATTGAAACACCACATCCTACTAACATTATAAATGCGAAATTTTATGAGTATGAATAGATATGAATGTATGTATGGATGAATGTATGTTACTCTTTCACGCGAAAACTACAAAACGGATTTGAATGAAATTTGGAACACAGATAGATTATAACCTGGACAACACATAGGATACTTTTTATCCCGATAGTATGTTCCCGTGGGACAATTATCGTACACCACTAGGGCGACGCTGCGGGCTTTTTACGCAACTACTGAACGGGTTTGGACGAAACTTCGAACACAGATGATGAATTTTAGCGGTCCATACCAAAATAGTAATAAGTTATCTTTGGAATATAGATAGGTTATGTAGTGGATTAACACATAGGCTAATTTTTATCCGCGGGTAAAATCGCGGGGCGCGGCTAGACCTAAATAATTAAAAAAGTAAACAAATTTAACCAGTGTAACAATGGGCAACAATATTAACTTGTATTTACAAAATGCTTGCTTAATTTGTCACCGTCCGTCGCATTATCATAAAATGTAGCTCTTTTAACTTTCTCCGTAATAATTTAATCATGTAACAGGTGCCTCGCCTGGAAAGCCGCCGCGAAGCACGGTTGCACGTGAAACGTCTCTTAAAATTGTATTTACAAAATTAATTCACTGGCGCTGTTAATGGTGTACTTTTTTTGTAAACGGAATAGCAATATTGAAGTTTCTTCTTTATGTACGCTTGACTTGGGAAGTAAGCTAATAATGCGTAGCGAGGCGAACGGAGGTTGATTCACGTAGATCTCCGTTGTCAACATAACAAAGTTAAAATTACTAGAAGTTTGGATGGTTTTTACTAGGTGGTAGGACTTTGTTGCAAAGTTCGTCTAGGTAGGTACCACCGCTTTGCCAATTATCCTGCCGCCAAGCAGTAGTGCGCAAGCACTGCTGTGTTCCGGTTTGAAGGGCACTGTAGCTAGTGAAATTACTGGGCAATTGAGACTTTATTATCTGATCTCACAGTCGAGTTATCTTAATACCAGACTGTGCTGATGTCTCAGGATGATGTGCGCAGCGCAGTGTTGCTCGAAACTATTTTGGGGTTCCGATTGACAGTAAAGCGAAGTTCGATACACTTTTGTTGTAATAGAAGGAGGTCCATAGGTTTGCTGAATTAATGATATGCCGATTGACTTTGTATAAGATATATTAATTAAAAAGATATTTACAAAAACCAAAATGCGGAAAATAAAATTTTCTCTAATGTGTAGTCTCTATCCACAACATTCGTTGCCCCTAGCAACTAGCTGGAAAGTTTATCTATGAGATTGGTATAGAAACTTTTTCGTGGGCCAGCACGCCACATCACCCCCCTCCAGAGACCGTCCTACGGGCGATAATATTCTGGAAAACGCACTGTTCGGCCTGATCGAGTGGTGGTCACTGGAGCGTCTCGGGTCTCAGGTGCTGCCACGGCGGGAGAATGGTCCAACTCACGAAGTATGTAGGCAGGTTTAATGCGGTCGACTGATACAGTGACTTCTTTGCCTTTTATGCGGAGCTTGAAAACTTTATCCCCTCGTTTTATCACCTCATGTGGGCCTGTATAAGCTGCTTGAAAAGATGGGTGCGAGGTGTCATCTCTTAGAAAGACGTGGGATGCTGTTGCTAAATCTTTGAAAATGAATATGGAGCGGTTATTCCCATGGTGAGAAGTTGGTAATGGCAACAAATTTTTGGCGAATGTGCGCAGTCTTTCAGTGTATACTGTCAAGTCCTCTGTGCCATCAGCCGATTGACAAAAAATGTCACCTGGGAGTCGTAGTGACTCTCCATATACGAGTTCAGCTGGAGTCGCTTGTAAGTCTTCCTTAAATGCCGCCCGGATTCCCAGTAGTACAAGTGGAAGTGTTTCAAGCCAGCTGCTGGTCGCATGACATGTAATGGCGGCTTTAAGCTGTCTGTGGAATCTTTCGACGAGTCCATTGCATGCTGGATGGTAGGCTGTAGTTCGTCTGCGTTGAAATCCGATGATGTGGGACAGATGCTTAAAAAGTTCTGATTCAAACTGTCGACCACGATCAGTGACGATATCTTCAGGGCAGCCGAATCTGGATATCCATCCGTGAACTAAAGCTTTTGCCACTGTTTCAGCTGTTATCTCCTGTAATGGTATAGCTTCGGGCCATCGTGTGAAGCGATCTACACATGTGAGACAGTAACGATACCCTTGTGAAAGAGGTAAAGGTCCGATCAAATCTATGTGGATTTTCATGAATCTGGCTCGAGGTAAGCTGAATGATGCTAATGGAGATGAGACATGACGTGTTATTTTTGATCGTTGGCATGCTAGGCAGGAACGAGTCCACTCTCTACAATCTTTTCGCATACTAGGCCATACATAGCGTTCCGATATCAGTTTCGTCGTCGCATTTATGCCAGGGTGGCTAAAAGAATGCAAGTTTTCGAACACTTGCCGTCGCATGTCTTTGGTCACATAAGGTCTGGCCACATTGCTGCTCTTGTCACAATAGATTTCTGTGTGAGATCCAGGCAGTTTGATTTTTGTCAAGCGTAGAGAAGTATCGCTATCCAAAAGTTGTTCTAGTTCAGGATCTGTGCTTTGTGCTTGAGCAAGCTTGGATAGATCGATGGGCTGAGTAATCTCTTCGATGCGTGATAAACTGTCAGCCACAACGTTATCCTTTCCTGAAATATGCCTGATATCTGTAGAAAACTGTGAAATAAAATCCAGATGTCTGAACTGTCTTGGTGAGCACTTTTCTTTTCGTGAATGAAATGCGAAAGTTATGGGCTTATGGTCAGTGTAAATAATAAAGGCTCTCGCCTCCACCATGTGACGAAAGTATTTTATTGCTTCGTAGATGGCGAGAAGTTCCCTGTCATAAGGCGAGTATTTCTGTTGACATGGCGAAAGTTTTCGAGAGAAAAATGCTAAAGGTTCCCACAGGCCGTCTCTATGCTGTTGTAAAGCTGCGCCCATTGCTGTGTCTGAAGCATCGGTGACTATAGCGAGCTTCGCTTGGCAGTCTGGATGAGCGAGTAGTGCTGCTTGGCAGAGACTTTCCTTGCAGGTGATGAATGCTTTAGTAGCTTCTTCTGATAAATGCACGGGATGTGAACCTTTAACTGATCCTGTGAGCAGTGCATTCAGAGGCGCTTGATGCCGCGCTGCGTCAGGAATAAACCTTCTGTAAAAGTTCACCATTCCTAGGAATCTTCGCAGTTCTCTAACGGTTTTCGGTGGAGGGTAATTCGCAACTGCTTCTACCTTCGATGGTAACGGCTTAGTGCCAGCTGCTGAGATGCTGTGTCCTAAAAACGTTACCTCTGATACACCGAATATGCACTTGTTCGTGTTGATTACCATGCCGTATTCCTTGAGTCTGTTGAAGAGCAGATGAAGGTGCTTCTTGTGTGATTCTTCATCAGGTGAGAAGATCAAAAAATCGTCCAGAAACGGGAAGCAGAACTCTTCAAGGCCCCTAAGCATCTCGTCCACAAATCGTTGAAACGTTTGGCTGGCATTACGTAGTCCGAACGTCATGAACGGAAATTCGTATAAACCAAACGGCGTCGTGATTGCGGTCTTTGGAATATCCTCAGGGCAGACAGGAATTTGATTATAAGCTTTTACGAGATCGATAACCGAGTATACTTGACAGCCGGAGAGACAATGTGCAAAGTCATGTATGTGCCGAATGGGATAGCTGTCTGGTACGGTTCTAGCGTTGAGCATTCTGTAGTCACCGCATGGACGCCAGCCGTTATCTTTTTTAGGCGCAAGATGAAGTGGTGATGACCATGGTGACTTTGAAGGTCTGGCTGTTCCGTTCCTCAACATATCTGCAAATTCGTCTTTTGCGATTTTTAATTTATCCGGTGCTAGTCTTCGTGGTGTGCTGCTTATTGGCGGCCCTGCAGTAGTTTGTATATGATGCATGGTATTATGCTTCGGAACACGGTGGACACCGGAAGGTCTAGTAATCTCAGGGTATTCGCTTAGTATGTTATGATATACGGAATTTCCAGAAATAACTTTTACCGATGAAATGTTCCCAGTTGACTGTGCAGGTGAAGCTGGGGACGTAAGGCTTGTAGTGTTGTCGATTAAACGTTGATTTCGACAATCCACGATGAGGTTGTAAAATGATAAAAAATCTACACCTATTATGGCCTTTGTAACGTCCGCTACGATGAATCGCCAAGTAAAGTCACGGCGCAAGCCTAGGTTCAGCACTAAATGAGCGTAGCCGTAAGTAGAAATGGGTGTACCGTTTGCCGCACACAGCTCATAATTTGTTTTCTCACGACGTTCCTTGAGTGCCGATCGGGGGAAGACACATACGTCACTGCCAGTATCGATGAGAAACTGCATCTTCGTAGCGCCGTCCGTGACAAATAGGCGACCGGAAGTTTGGCAATCGGTCGTCGCCATTACCGACTGCTGTTCGCGTTTCCCGCATGGTAGTCGCACGGTTTTACGCACTTACTTGCTTCATTGCCGAACTTATTATGATACCAGCACACAGGAAATTTTCTATAGTTCGACTGTGATCGTGTGGAGCTAGAACGACCGCGCGTTTTCTTGTTTGAACGATTCGGTGCACGTGAATGCCGGTTCACCTGCGCAGTTAGAGCTTGCACTTGTTTGGTAAGTTCAGCAATCTGTTGGTTCATGGCTTCTAAAGAGCTTCCTGGTATGACACTTGATGTTGATGCTACGTGCGCTGTAGGCGAAACAACGTCATGGATGCGGTCAGCGAGATCTGCGAGCGCTTCCAGTGAAGACGTCATCTGCGAAGCGATTATCGTTTGCGTGCTACTTGGTAGGCGACTGGTCCAGATAGTACGTAGAAAATCTTCGGGAACTCCAGGTCCAGCCAAATGTTGCAAATGTCTTAGAAACTGAGATGGCTTACGGTCTCCAAGTTCTGCGTGCATAAGTAATTGCTTGACCTTCTTTTCTCGTGACGCGGACAGTCGTTTGATAAGTTCCGACTTCAATTTTTCATACCTGTTGGTGTCGGGCGGGTTGATGATTATATCTTCCACCTCAGAAGCATACTGCGGGTCTAGTTGGCCGATAACGTAGAAAAACTTCGTATTGTCCGTAGTAATGTTCGATATCGCGAATTGGCCCTCGATCTGCGCGAACCAAATGGCCGGCTTTTCAGGCCAAAACGGCGGAATGCGCACGCCCACACGACAAATATCTTCGTTCTTATCGGTTGAGAGCGACATCTTTATGTGAATCAGTATCAGAATTATCGCAATCAGCAACAAAATCAAAATCACACACATTTACTGCAAACGTGGACTTTCGGTTCAAAACAGGTCACCAGTAAAGCGAAGTTCGATACACTTTTGTTGTAATAGAAGGAGGTCCATAGGTTTGCTGAATTAATGATATGCCGATTGACTTTGTATAAGATATATTAATTAAAAAGATATTTACAAAAACCAAAATGCGGAAAATAAAATTTTCTCTAATGTGTAGTCTCTATCCACAACATTCGTTGCCCCTAGCAACTAGCTGGAAAGTTTATCTATGAGATTGGTATAGAAACTTTTTCGTGGGCCAGCACGCCACAACACTATTCTGTTATGGGCAGCCGTGGCGCTTAGCATCAGGTGAACGGCTAGCTCGTCAAATCATACAGTAACATAAAAAAAAAATATGTTGGTATGTCCGGTAAAAAATACAATTTTGAATTATCAATATTGGCAACATAAATAAATATTAAACAAAGCAAATACCGGCCGATTAATGGATTTAAACCTAAGAAGTTTTACTTCAGTTGTGTGGTCTAAAGTGTGTTCGCATTTAAAAATATTATTTTGTATTTTCACTTACAAGTGAATATGATTCTTTACGTGAAAATAAATATATCTTAAACCTAAACCTAAAAGCACAGTCGTTTAAAAAAAATAAAAGTACGTATTAACTGTCATTATTATTTATTTTTATTTATTTATCATTAGTTAATTATTATTGTATTTCTTATATTAATTTGTTATTGTCAATTATCGCTCACTAGGTGGTAGGACTTTTCTGTCAAGTTCGTCTAGGTACGTACCGTCGCTGTGCCAGTTATTCTGCCGCCAAGCAGTAGCGTAGTAGTAGTATATTTCTCTCTCTAATCTCTTTTCATGTTTTGGTGATGCTGACTATACAGTTACCATCATAGTAATATTCCAAGAAGTGCTAATGATTCTATAAAAGGTAATTAATGAAGCAAGTCAACCGAAAAGATCATATACCTATACCATGAGCAAGTACGAGCTTACAGAGTCACAAAGGAAACGTGGATCGGAAGCAAAGATTAACCGTCGTGAGCTCACTCATATGGATTAACTAAAGGGAAAAGGAAATGAGATTATGGAGGCTGGCATATAGCCATAATGTAATTAAGAAAGAAAATGTAATTATTTTTGTTAAATAACACTCTCCCCTTATAATCTTCTTGTTCATACAAAAATCGCCAGCGTTTCTCTACATGTTATCCGATTTTGATGTTTCTAAGGCCTATGTTTGTGTACAAGGAAATCTTGCATTTACGATATCTATTTTTAATTCTCGCAAAATTTTGTTGCTAACTAAAGTAACGAATTTGTTTAAAAAAGGCTATTGTACTTACAAATGAATTGCAGCACAACACTTTGTTTTTTTTTGTTAATAATTTCTGCTGTATATAATAATAATAATAAATACGTGTGGACATTTCACACAGCGCCATCTAGCCCCAAACTAAGCAAAGCTTGTAATATGGGAACCAGATAACTGATACAATACTTATATACTTTTTATGATTGTAAATATATACATAGAATACAATATAACACCCAGGCATAGAAAAAACAGATGATTTGGTATTTTTTTCACACGTTGGGTTTATATTATCGAAGTTTTTATATGGCTCCCTAACTTTTATGAAAATATTCTATCACCTATGCTCATCAGGAATAATGTAGGATTCTAAAAGTGAAAGAATTTTCAAATACTTTTTTTTCTTTTTTTTTATGTTACGAAATGACATGAGTCGCTCGCCTGATGCCAAGTGACATAACTGCCCATATCAGTTGCAGTGACACTTGAATCTCTAAAGTATAGTAGACTAATTGATGTTCCCAATATTTATATAATGTCCAAAAATTTAAGAAAACAGGAAAAAACGTGTAAATAAGTCTACTGTATTTTGTTAATAAATAATAATAACACAGCTAACACTATGTAAGTAGTATATTAAAAAAGAGCACGAACCCATAGTCTGTGGTAAAGCACCATTTAAAAAAAGTATAGTTTTTTTTTTGTTTTGGTTTTGTCTCCACACTTTTGTGTATTTAGCCAGTGTCAAGTAATTTCTCAAGTTAATTAATATTGTATAAATATATTGTGTCAAGTCATGTCACAGTCCAAGTCATCAAGTCAAGTCATAGTCTAATCTAGTCAAGTCATACTCCTAGTAAAGTGATGGAAACTTTACCAGAAGCTTCTATGGAGTTTTGGAAACAACAAGAAAAGAAACGATTCACCATCATTATACCACTTTCCCACACTCATATCTGTAATACAGCATTAAGCGAATAAAATGCCACTAATTTTATGCACTAACACTGAAAATAACACAAGTTTTGGAAAATAATACAATGCGGTGACGCGATCTTTTTCGTTTTCCAGCCAGTTGAAAAAAGCACACGTTACCCGGACTAATATGAAAAAAGAATCGCACGAACCTAACTTGCAAATAGCGTGAGGGCCTAAAGAGACCCGGTTGGGTATTGATCGCTCTATAAATCAGCGCTATCAGACTCAATAAGATATATGTCAAGATACGCCACAGACTATACCGGAACCAATAACATGTAAGTCGGTCACAGTATATATAATATATTATATATATAATAAGTAAGGACAACCGGTCGATTCTCGGTAAAAAACGAGTGTGACAACACGACTGAAGTAAAACTTTTGTAAGTAGCTTATCTATAGAACCCAGAACAATACTTATATAATAAAAATAATAAAATAAATTAAATTATTATTATAAATTATAAAATTATAATTATTTATCGCGAAAAAAATAATATATGGAAAATTGAAAATTATGTAGTTAGCGGGTAAGCCACACGCATTTTCTAGTAGTAATACTATACTATACTAATACTAAAGTAAAAGTAAAAAAAAAAAAACTTAAGCTTAAAAAACATACTTTAATTTTTTTATAACAGCCGACTAATTAGATCTTATCTGTCAGTTTTTTTTTTATAAATTATCTTAGTTTTTTTTTAGTAAGTGTGTTTAAGATCGTATAAGTTTATACCATCTGAATTGTACCTGCGTAGTTTCGCTACTGCGAGTGTAGTGTATTGCGTTATCGCGACCTTTATTAACACGAGGTTCCATGTGTGCTTTTTTATTAGTTCCTACGGCGGCTGTTTGAGGGATAAAAGGGTTATGTAAGTGGGCTTGGCTCAGCTTTTGCGGAACGTGCCTGGGAAATTGGCATGGTTTTAGCTTATTAGGCCTACCAACGAAAGGAAGGGATTTTGGATTTTATTTGCTAATAACTGTGTACTTACTTGATATATAGCACTTTTTATTTGCTTAGACATATAAATTAATTTACAAAAATTTTGGCATGCATAAATTTTTTACTTGGCTAGGCATGCTACCGCTTTGATCGCATCGTCACTTCCCATCAGGTGAGAGCGTGGTCAAATGCAAGACAAGTTAGAAGTAAAAAAAAATGTTCATTTAATCTCGATATCTCGAGCCATCATATAAAAAGGTCATAATTGTATTCATGTTTCCTTTATTTACTTTACCGTACTTACGATCGGGCGATGTGGTCGCACAGCGACAAAGCCCTGTTTTTGGTATGTGTGTGTACTTTTAAAAAAACGTACTTACAATCATTTATTGTCTAGAAATAGAAATAAATTTGCAGTTTTTCTAAATATGTTATAAAATAAATTAATTAATCGACGTGTGATTCTTTAGTAGAATGAATGTAATAGCAAGAAAAATTTTACTCAAGCGTTTAATTTTCTATTTCTTTGCGGCTTCTAGCAAAAATCTTTAAGGCACAATAATATCCATAATTTTAAAAGTATTCTACACTATTAACAATCATTATATTAAAAACAAAATTTATTTAATTTTTTTGGGACAATGTATACAACTACGTCATTATATGACTATGACATACGGGATTTATTTCATTTCTCCCGGTTTAAAACTGAAATTTAGCTTATGCGCGTCTGCATTAAAGTGTCAAAAATTAATGCATACAAGAATAAGCTTCTTAGTTTGCACTTATCCCTCTATGACGTAGGTACCTTCTGTAAAGCATTTAGGTACGTCATAGAGAGAAATGCGATCTTAAGAGCTGTTTATCTTTAGTACAGACATTTGCCCTAAAAAGTAAAGATAAAACGGGCCTATTCGCGTACAAAAATTATCAAAACATAATTTTGACCAACTTTTACGTTACTACCAAGTTACATTAGCCGCGGTCACGAAGGGACTGAAGTAGCGAATGTCAGCATCGTGCAGAACGGGCGTCATCTCCAACTACCCGTATTTGGTCTTGTAAGTTTATAATAGACACGTTTGATCTTTACAATATTAATTTGAGTCACAAAAATTTAAAAATTATTAGTCCTAAAAAGGTTAGTTTTTAATGTAATTTAGCCTAACATAACACTTTAGGGACATCTTTGGTATGGATTAAAGGATGCTCAAACTAAATATCTGAAGCTGATCTGAACCCTAAGAAATCCTCAAACCCACAACTCTAAGAAATTAGGGGCTATAGATAGCCTAAAATAACCGCAAAGCCATATAGGCTGATACACATATGTATTGAAGGAGACAGAAGACTAAGATTGTGATCACTATAGAAACTGCTGCTTTCGGTTCCGTCTGTATGTCTAAATTTTCTAGCCATTCAGAGATATTCTTACTGGAATACCTATTGGAATATGAGATACTAGCTTCTGCCCGTGGCTTCGCCCGCAAGGTCTATAGGAAACGACGAAGAATTTATTTCATAGATAATTCAACAGCCAATTTCACCCTCTTTCAGGGGTGTAATTTTAAAAAGGCCTTTCTTAGTCACCTATACTTTACAAAGAAAGGCTGTGCGTTGATATATAAGTCAGTCAGTCTGTCAGGACTTTGAATTTTATAATTATGTATATTAGATATACCAATTCAATTCCAATAGCACCAAAATGATTCCCATAATTTGTACACAAATACAATCTTAGACGAAACAAAAATATATTTTTGAATATAAAAGAAAAAACTGATTTATTAGGTGGCCGGGCTTTCCTGTTAAGTTCGTTTAGGTAGGTACCACCGCTTTGCCAGTTATTCTGCCGCCAAGCAGTAGTGCGCAAGCACTAGTGTGAAATTACTGGGCAATAGAGAATTCATAATCTGATGTCACAGTCGAGTATTTTTATTACCAGCCTGTGCTGATGTCACAGAATAATGTGTGAAGTGTATTGTCACGTGAAACTTTATAATTTTTCCGAATTATATATGATCCCGAGTGGCACTGTTCTATACGACTAGATTCTAGATAGTACAAGCGTCACATCATTTATTAACATAAAAAAAAACTTAAACTGTTATAAATTTACAACCTCTGTAGTGAGGTAGTTGAGCAAGTTGGCTCATAACCTGGAGGTGGCGGGTTCGATTTCCGTGACAAGACAAGTATTTGTACATAGATAAAAAGCGCAAATACTTGTCCTGTGTGGGTGTTGTGAGATCATGGTCCTCGTAGTTCTTGGGTCCCTAGATACAAGGAATCCTATTTAGGGTCCAGGATCTATGTATGTGATCGTTGGGCGTTATTATTATTATTACTATATAGATACACCGATACACACACATAAAAAACATCTTTCTATTTGGTCGGGGGCTATAAACAGGGATCAAGGTTAGGGATAGTAATTTAGGATTTAATTTACATAAGGTTTCCATTATCATACAAATCCTCAGACCCGAAGATAAGAAATTTAAGACCCTTTGACCTCGCCGAAAATTTCCGAAACTAAACCATAAAATAACTGGCGTCCGTAACGCTATACAAATTCTGTGACCCTACTGACCTTACCCCTGAGGGTTGGGTACTGATAAATCAGTAATATAAGATTCTGAAGTCATGTGTCCTGAATTTCGATGGGAACGCTAGAAGAAATTATTAATGATTTGTGGTCGCTCCTAACCCTATGGGATAATCCTTTTTTTTATTATTATTATATGCCATAAAAATGCGGATTTTTATATGGATAAAGATTTAGTTAAGCTGTATTTTTTTTTTTTCAATTTATTCTTCTAGCCGCGGCTTCGTCCGCGTTGCCTATAGGAAAACAATTCAACCACCCATTTCACCCCTTGAAATTTCGAAAAACCCCTTCTTAGTGAATACCTACACTTTACAAAAAACACACCCTCCAAATGTTAAGTCTCTAGAACCAGCGGTTTAGGCTGTGTGTTGATATATATGTAAGTCAGTCATTCAGTTAGTTAGGACTTTGGATTTTATATGTATAGATTTGTTGGTAAAAGAGCAAACATTTTTGGCAATCATATACGATATGACTACTTGATAAAAACCGTCATGGAAGGGAAAATAGTAAGAAGAAGAGGTAAAAGGCAGACCTAGAAAGGAGTATACAGGTCAAACAAAACAAAAACTATTATTATTGTAGTAATTAGTCCCACTAATAAAAGCACTTCGCCTCTTTAAAAAAATGTGAAGAAGCACGTATTTTGTACAAAAACTACCATTAGATCTTAACATAAATAACCAAAGTAAAAGCTGTATTTTTATGGGTATGAAACATTATATATATCCTTTAAGCTATCACGTTTAATTATTCCCATAAAATCGTGATATTACTACTAATAAATACAAAATTAACAATGGAGATTAAACTTATAGGTATAATCAGATTACTCGATAATTACGGGAAATTAGGGATAAGACATGCATGCATAAGCCGGACACTTCATACACATGCGTGCCAGTGTGAGTACAGAGTAGTCAGTATGATATTTTGCTCCTCACTAGCGGTCCAGTATTGTCCCTCTTGTGGGAAGGACGAAGTCTTAGTACCTAATGTTAGAGGATTTATGGAAAATTTATGTTTTACTAGCTTCGCCCTTGTCGCCTATAGGAAACGAAGAAGAATTTTTTTCATTGATAATTCAATCACCCATTTCACCCTCTTAGAGGTGGAATTTTGAAAAACCCTTTCTTAGTGGATACCTACACTTAGAACCAGCGTTTTAGGCTGTGCGTTAATATATAAGTCAGTCAGTCAGTCAGGACTTGTAGAATAATATATGTACAGATGAGTGCACTTTCGAGAACTATGTAAATCATCTATTGAAAAAATCATTAAGAAATCGTTTATATTCTTTTATTTTTAATGTAAACGAATGATATGATGAGCTAGTCATACGCTTGGTAAAAGTCACAGCTGCCCATAACAGATTGCATTATCACTCCTAGGAACTTTAAGTTATGAAGTTTCGCGTAAAACTGCACTGCGCACGTCATTCTGAGTCATCATATATCAGATCATGTCATGAATGTGGGTTCTGAGTGTAAATCAGTTATTAAGGTCCTGCGACCTTAATTGCATGCTGAGTCGGGACCTATATCGTGACGTCACGCAACTTTATATTTTTAGTGCCCTTCATTTTTGTTGTGTGATTTGTCTTGTATGTGTGCTCACTTGTAGAAATGTGTTGTGTGTTGTCTTGAATGAATGTATTTTCTTTCTTTATTTCTATATAAATTCTCATTTGCCCAGTAATTTCACTAGCTATAAAGATCTTTATACCGGAACACAGTAGTGCTTACTTATTGCTGCTTGACGGCAGAATAACTGTCAAAGCGATGATACCTACCTTGATGAACTTCGTAGAAAAAGCCTACTACCTAGTAATGATAATATAAATAGATGAATAAGGAAGTATTGTATCAATGAGTCCAATACACTACACAATATAATATGACTGGCCCGATAGCTCAGTTGGTAGTAATCCTGCCTTCTGAACTGTGGGTTGTGGGTTCGATTCCCAGGACAAACATTTGTGTGATGAACACATGTGTTTGTCTGTGTCTGGGTGTTATATTGTATTCTATGTATGTATTTACAAACAAAAAGTATATCAGTATTGTATCAGTTACCTGGTTCCCATAGTACAAGCTTTGCTTAGTTTGGGGCTAGATGGCGCTGTGTGAAATGTCCACAAATATTTATTTATTTATTTAATTAATTATGGGCCACGTACACGGCCAAGGTACGGGCCAGATATAAGGCCGAATTCAAATTTGCCGGATATTGGACCTAATATTTTAACTAGAAATATAGTGATACAAAAATTGGCCGGATACTAGCCGGCTACTAGGCGGATGTTGGCCGGACCTAATACTTTAACTAGAAATATAGTGAGCCAAGCTTAATTATTGTGGTCGTTCAGATAACAACATTATTTGTTCCGGCGTTTAGCTACTTAATGTTGCCAGGCTTGTTAAGTTTCCGGATAACGAGAGACGTGATTTGAAGTGGATCATAATTCGGATACGATCACCACATTAACTATTTTGTCGCTATTCCTGCTGATAATTCACATTGATAATACACTTTCGGTGAGAAGTCGAAATACAGCATGAAATGAGTAAAAGAAACCGACTAGATACACAAAGTGATGTATGATCAGTATATCATATATCACTTTGTATATCTAGTCGGTTTCTTTTACTAGAAGGCAGGGTTACTGCCAACTGAGCTATCAGGCACTGGCCTGGCGTAGTCGCAGTCGCAGTCGTAGTCGCAGTCGTGGTTCGTAGTCAAAGTAAAAGTCGTAGTCGTAGTCGTACTCGTAGTTCTACTCATAGTCGTACGCGGAGTCGTACTCGTAGTCGTACTCGTAGTCATACTCGTAGTCGTACTCGTAGTCGTACTTGTAGTCATTCTCGTAGTTTTACTCGGAGTCGTACTCGTACTCGTACTCGGAGTCATACTCGTACTCGTAGTCGTACTCGGAGTCATACTCGTAGTCGTACTCGGAGTCATATTCGTAGTCGTACTCGTAGTCATACCCGTAGTCATACTCGTAGTCGTACTTGGAGTCGTAGTCGTACTCGTAGTCATACTCGTAGTCGTACTCGTAGTCATACCCGTAGTCGTACTCGTAGTCATACCCGTAGTCATACTCGTAGTCGTACTCGGAGTCGTACTCGGAGTCGTACTCGTAATCGTACTTGTAGTCGTACTCGTAGTCGTAGTCATACATGTAGTCATAGTCGTAGTCGTAGGTCTTATAATGGTTATAATAAAGCAGATGGGCTTAGAAAGTAATATAAGCCACCATTTGCCTCCTCCACGTTCCACGTTCACAGTAGTGTGAATAGACAATAATCATAACCCTGTAACTTGACGAAGTTTGTGAATGACATTAATGAGTTCGGTTCCACTAAAGTTCAATAGTCGTCGACCTTCATATAACCGTAACAATTATTCTGTCATTAAATACTCATTTTGATTTTATTTTGAAAATGATACATCATTGTATTATCAAAGTGAAAATGCGATGGCGTTTAAAAAGGAATCAACTAGTGTAGATTTTAGTAAATTAGTTTTTGGAATTGACAATCAATGGGGAAGAAAGGTTCTCGTGTGGAGGCCTGGAACTGAAAGAACAGTGAAAGCAAAAGGAAAGTAACTAGTCAAAGTGGTACATTATAGAGGAGGCCTTTGTTAGGCATAATTGTACGGCGTTGCTCAAAACACCTTTCGATACGTGTAACATGCGTAACATCAAATTGTATACATTGCACCAATTTTAAGCGAATCTTTTTGAGTAACTTTATTACCATACGTTTCATTATTAATTACATCAACGCTCTAAAAAAACATTTTTCGTTTCCCACGATAATAACGGTTTCAAAATTAATAGATTTTTTTTCTTTAAATAGGATTTTGACGTTGTCAAGCCAATTTAAGCTGACATATTTTGTGATTTTCAGTAGACAATAAATCAAAAATTACCTTGTGCATTTAGTTCCGTAGCAGCCTTCGCAAGGTCCCTCGTGGCCACCGCCGACGAACAGCTAGGCCGCCACCCAGCAGGGGGTTGTCCACTCGAAGACCTCTTATGCGATCCCCCAGAGAAATACCCCGAGCTGGCCGTATCACAACTCACTCTCTCATTCACAGACTTCCTCGGACTTGCATCTTTACTCGGACATATATCACCTAAAGTCATCACTTCCCCACCAAATTCAGTCTCTTCTGGTCCTACTTCCGTAAAAGTGCTGTAGTTGGGACTGATGTCTGAGGGTCTTCTATCGGGGTGCAAGTAGTGGGAATGATGAGCTGAATGGGAAGTATGCTTTATATGGACAGAGTTTAATAGTATATTGGACGAAGTTCGCGTCAAGGCTTCTCGTTGCCGTATTGCTTCTCTAAATATCCGACAGTACATCGATATCATCACCAAACTTGGTATCCAAAAGGATACACTGGATGAGACTATTGCGTAGACTATGTTCACTTGAAATGTGCAAACATCTGGGTGATATTTTCTGTAATGTCGATGGGCCTCTGTCGTGTACCAGCCCATGAAAATAGGAACGAAACTGATAAACGCCGGCCAAAGCCAGACGTTCGCGAGCATAAAACAAACAGTTCTGTGTGTCATTGTGACAGGGTACTCTAAAGGTCTGACGATGGCGTAGTACCTGTCAACTGATATACAACATAGATGGAGTATCGATGCGCTGGAGAAATAAACGTCCAGCGAGTTGAATATATCACAGACGAGCGGTCCGAACAGCCAGGCATCTGTGAGCTCTGAGCTGGCGTTGAACGTCATAGCACATAAAGCCACGAGCATGTCAGCTACAGCCAAGCTGACGACGTAGTAATTGGTTAGGACGCGTAGCTTTCTGTGGCGGTGGACTGAGATGATGACCAGGGCGTTTCCGAAGAGAGCTCCGAGGATGATG
Organism: Ennomos fuscantarius; assembly: GCA_905220475.3. Classification (NCBI taxonomy): domain Eukaryota; kingdom Metazoa; phylum Arthropoda; class Insecta; order Lepidoptera; family Geometridae; genus Ennomos; species Ennomos fuscantarius. The sequence continues at coordinate 9,827,498 of HG992046.1, read as the reverse complement.
GTAGTGAAGACCAGGCCTTTGAGGATGAGGATGAGGGTGTAATGCCAGTTGTGGTCGGGCGCGGCAGGGGGCGCCAGCGTCGAGTGCAGCGCGTGAAGGGACGCTGACTCCGTACCGCGCCCGAACCTGTCTACCTCGCCTCGGAAACTGGCATCTGTGGACAAAGAAAATAAAATATAAAGTCTAGATTTCCAGCACATATAAATATAATAGTTAACTAAACTAGACCTAAAAACTTAATATAGATTTAAAAAACTAATAAATAAATAATTAATAATATAATTATTTATTTATTTATTATTAATTAAATAAAAATTTGGGTACACAAATCCCTGAGTAAAGTCTAGATTCTTAATTACTAACTTGCTGGTAATTTTGATATTTTGAACAATAGTTACAATACAAAATTCTCAAAGAGTCACTTACAGTAGATACGTTAGAGAAAAATTGATGAGGCGTTACATAAAACAGAGTTAAGCGATGTTTTAGCGCCCAATCCAACCTAACAAAGTGATAAAATGCAAATAATTAAGCTCATTACTTTGAATCCTTACTATCCTTACTATTTATTGTGGCTTAAATAACCTAATTTAAGTCCAACGGAGTCATTAAGGCATTTAAGGACATTACGGAAACTGCTGGGTAATGCGTAACTGAACCAAAATCACAAACACAATTTTAGATTCGATGGGCTTGGGTAAAGCAAAAAAAAGTTATGTACTACTTGCTACATGCAATAAAGTTCAATTTAGCTCACACGGCTTAACATTTTAAGTCGCTTCTTAAGGTCTATCGTCCACAGCCTCTGTGCTGTGGTGGTAAACAAGTTGGCTTATAGCCCGGAGGTGGTGGGTTCGATTCCTGCGAAAGGACAAATATTTGGGCACAGAACAAAAATGCAAAAATACTTGTTCTGTATCTAGGTTTTGTGGGAACTTGGTTCTCATAGTTCCTGGGTCCCTAGATTCAGGGAATCCTAGTTAGGGCCCAGAATCTATGTATGTGATTGTTGGGTGTTATTATTATTATTAACGTAGGAATAAAAAAAATGGTGTACTGATAGCATCGAGAAATCAGGAGCCGTTATTTTTGTTGAGAAATTAAGTATAATTTTAATGTTTTAATCTAAAACACCTGCTTATTTCAAGAAGATAATAAAACTGTACTAGTAAAATTCACTAACAACACACTTAAATAAATTAATTAATACAGAAAATAAGTTACCTACTTCTTAAATTTTGTTGTCAAATTTTCATTCACCTTATTTTATAAAAGTATTTTCAAATTTTTAATAAGTTCCTAATTAAGTAAGCTCCATTTTAAGCAATTCATCTTAATTAGTGAGTCAATATTTTTTAAAGAGACGGCACTCGATAGTCGCTTTGATAATACTTAGTTTAACTATTAACTTAGTTTATTATTATTAACTTAGTTTATTATTATTAACTTAGTTTATTATTATTAACTTAGTTTATTATTATTAACTTAGTTTATTATTATTAACTTAGTTTATTATTATTAACTTAGTTTATTATTATTAACTTAGTTTATTATTATTAACTTAGTTTAACTACAAAATAAATACGTGACCTAAATTCTGTGTTTTATTTATATATACCTTTTTTTACCTACTATTTATTTTTCTCTATTTAGAGCGTTTTTAATATTTATCTCTAACAAAATTAAATAAATTGTTCTACATTTAAAAAAAAAAGATAAATAATAACGCCCAACGATCACGTTCATAGATCCGGCTGTCAAAAAATAAACATGACTAGACCACACGACTGAAGTAAAACTTTTTTAGTTTAGCTCCATCTATCGGCTGTTACAGTTTTGTTTTTTCTATGTTTAATGTTAATGTCGCCATCTTGACAATTGTAAATGGCCTTTCTACTGGATATACCAACATAAAATAAAAATTGTTAACTTTGTTATGTTGAGTTGTTTGTATGTGAGATCTGCGTGAACCAACTTCAACTTCCGTTTGCCTCGCATTCACCAGCTTACTCCCCAAGTCAAGCATGCGTTTTGAAGTTCTAGTTTAAAAGGTTTAATGATTATCATATTCATTATTACACCTGCCCATACATTTTCATACGAATCGATTGATGAATGCAACGTTTAGAGGACAACAGCCAGACATCCACTGGAAATAAACACGAAATAGTTTTTTCGATAGTTATAACGAAAACGCTTCACTGGCGCTTCGTGCTAACAAAAAAACCATCTGGCATGAATCACACTAATATTATAAAGGCGGAAGTTTGTATGTGTGTATGTGTGTTTGTGTGTATGTTTGTTACTCCTTCACGCGCAAACGGCTGAAAGGGCTTGGATGACATTCGGTACCAAGATAGCTTATGCACTGGATTAACATATAGGCTACATTTTATCCCGGAAAAGTGAAATTTTCTTGTAGGATGAGCAAATAATTAAAATACTTTTATCTGCGGGTGAAACCGCGGGGCGCAACTAGTGTTAATAATCTCTTCAAACGTGGCTAAATTTTATAAACTAGTTTCTAATGTAACACGCAAAGTTTGTAGCACAATTGCTTCATTTGGGCACAGAATACGCGCTATTACATTTGAGGCGACATTGCGTAATCAACGACTAAGCTCACTGATCCAAGGCTAAGTTTGTGCTTACTCTAAACTAAGCTACGCAGTCCTATTGTGTATTCTGTGACTAAGCTCAGATTGTGCGAGTTCCCGTAATAAGCACAAAGTTAGACGAAGTTATGCGGTACATTTGGTCGAGACAGTAAATTTAGTTAATTAAACTTGGCGAGTTTGGTTAAATTGAAAAATACCGGGGCCTTAATTTTCGTGGTAGGTTACATTTAATGAAATAATATTTAAAGATTTTTTTTTTTAAAGTGAAATCTATAGAGCACTTTTTGGGTGAACAATAATCATTGCGTCATCGTCACCGAACGTTTTCCATGAGCTATATGTATACTGTGTATATATGTATACTTTATGGGTGAACAATTATCATGGAACTCACGTCATCGTCACCGAACGCTTTCAATGAGCTATATGTATACTGTGTAATATGTGTGTATATATTGAGTGAATAAAAAGCGTGAAACTCGCGTCATCGTCACTGCACGGTTCCCATGATCTATATGTCCCAAATTACTTATCACTTCTATCAGCAGTCCCCAAAGACTACCTTGCACATTTTTCTATTAGCTATAAAAAGCGGGGAAAAAATAATACTATATTTATCTCAATTTATAGATGTAATTATAAGACAGAAAAATCGAGAATTCACCTATCCATACCTATCTATTAAGGTTCAATTCATGCTGCCAGCTGCATTATGAATGGTGAAACAGCTACCCGTATCGACCGTGCAACATTTGGTAAGATTTCAGGGACACTGACTGACCTTCTATATGAGCAAAATTTGATGTCAGTCTGACTGACCTTCTATATGAGCAAAATTTGATGTCAGTACCTTAGCTCAGTACAAACAAAGGTAAAAAAATAGATCGACTTTTTTTTTGTTTGTTTTGGCTGCACACTTTTGTGTATTTAGCCAGTGTCAAGTAATTGATAATTTCTCAAGTTAATTAATATTAAATATATATTATGTGTCAAGTCAAGTCAAGTCACAGTCCAAGTCATCAAGTTAAGTCATAGTCTAGTCTAATTAAGTCATACTCCTAGTAAAGTGATGGCTACTTTAACAGAAGCTTCTATGTAATTTTGGAAACAACACGAAAAGAAACGTGTCACCATCATTATACCACTTTCCCACACTCATGCCTTTAATCCAGCACTTAACGTATAAAATGCCACCAATTTTAGGCACTAACACTGAAAATCAAACAAGTTCTCTCTCTCTTAAACTCTCGATTGACTTTAGTATTTTTCATTTTTATGTAATCTATTCGAGAAGAGTTTGTTTTTCGTATATAGAGTTTCAAATTGCTCTTTAATACTTAGGAACTAAAAGTGAATCTGGATTTAGAATGTGGTATTACTTTTTACTAAACTAAACTTTTGTTCCTATCACCAAGAGATTGAGATCAATCACGTAGATTGTGTGAACAAGTCACAGGCTGTACGATAAATCACAACATAATAATTAAAAAACGGGAAAAATAATAAAAAAAAATTGTGCAAAAATAACGCATGAAATACATTCCAAATTTGTTTACTCAAATTCGATTTAACTTACTTTCATGAAAATAATGTCACTTCATAAAATAGTGATAATGATAGTATTATATTAATTCTTACTATTATATTATATTATTCGTTACTACGTGGTAGTACTTTTCTGCAAAGTTCGTCTAGGCAGGTACCACCGCTTTGCCAGTTATTCTCCCGCCAAGCAGTAGTGCGCAAGCACTGCTGTATTCCGGTTTGTAGGGCACTGTAGCTAGTGAAATTACTGGGCAAATGAAACTTTATTACCTGATCTAACAGTCTAGTTATCTTATTACTATATTGTGCTGATGTCTCAGGATGACGTGCGCAGTGCAGTGTCACGTGAAACTCTATACTTTAGAGTTCCAAGAGACACTGCAACTGATATGGGCAGCCGTATCCCTTAACATCAGGCGAACTGTTAGCTCGTCTCGTCATTCGTTAACATAAAAAAAGTTCTAGACAACAAAAATGTATTAAAATATGCTGAACGATAAAAATGTTTACAAATAAACCGTTGCACTTACTTATTTTCTCACAAAGGGTGATAAAAAGTAAAATCTGCACCTCGAGAGCAACACTATTTAAAGCTCTAATTTTATGTACTTTGAGTCCATCGCTACGTTCAGGATTCAAAGAAACGCTCTCGACTTAATAGTTCTTTGCTACATTTGTAAATCGTACTAATATTATAAAGGCGAAAGTTTGTATGTGTGTATGTTTGTTACTCCTTCACGCTCAAACGGCTGATTTAATTTGGATGAAATTCGGTACCAAGATAGCTTATGCACTGGATTAACATGTAAGTTACATTTGATCCCGGAAAAGTGAAATGTTTCCGTGGGATGAGCAAATATTTAAAATACTTTGTATCCGCGGGTGAAACTGCGGGGCGCTTAAACTATTAATCTACTATTTCTTAAATGTCAAGAACTACAAATTCCATGCAAAACAAAATAGTTACTTTTATGGAAGGGTGCAAAGATGTTTTTTGGTTCTTTTGGTAGTACTTAACAAAACTGATAATAGTTACTTTTATGGAAGGCTGCAAAGATGATTTTTTGGTTCTTTTGGTAGTACTTAACTAAATTGATAATACTTTTATGGAAGGCTGCAAAGATGTTATTTTGGTTCTTTTGGTAGCACTTAACAAAATTGATTATACTTTATGGAAGGCTGCAAAGATGATTTTTTGGTTCTTTTGGTAGTACTTAACTAAATTTATAATACTTTTATGGAAGGCTGCAAAGATGATTTTTTGGTTCTTTTGGTAGTACTTAACTAAATTGATAATACATTTATGGAAGGCTGCAAAGATGATTTTTTGGTTCTTTTGGTAGTACTTAACTAAATTTATAATACTTTTATGGAAGGCTGCAAAGATGATTTTTTGGTTCTTTTGGTAGTACTTAACTAAATTGATAATACAGGTAGTACTTAACTAAATTTATAATACTTTTATGGAAGGCTGCAAAGATGATTTTTTGGTTCTTTTGGTAGTACTTAACTAAATTGATAATACATTTATGGAAGGGTGCAAAGATGTTTTTTGGTTCTTTTGGTAGTACTTAACTAAATTGATAATACTTTTATGGAAGGCTGCAAAGATGATTTTTTGGTTCTTTTGGTAGTACTTAACAAAATTGATAATACTTTTATGGAAGGCTGCAAAGATGATTTTTTGGTTCTTTTGGTAGTACTTAACTAAATTGATAATACTTTTATGGAAGGCTGCAAAGATGATTTTTTTGTTCTTTTGGTAGTACTTAACAAAATTGATAATACTTTTATGGAAGGCTGCAAAGATGATTTTTTGGTTCTTTTGGTAGTACTTAACTAAATTGATAATACTTTTATGGAAGGCTGCAAAGATGATTTTTTGGTTCTTTTGATAGTACTTAACAAAATTGATAATAGTTACTTTTATGGAAGGCTGCAAAGATGATTTTTTTGTTCTTTTGGTAGTACTTAACAAAATTAATAATACTTTTATGGAAGGCTGCAAAGATGATTTTTTGGTTCTTTTGGTAGTACTTAACTAAATTGATAATACTTTTATGGAAGGCTGCAAAGATGTTATTTTGGTTCTTTTGGTAGTACTTAAGAAAACTGATAATAGTTACTTTTATGGAAGGCTGCAAAGATGTTATTTTGGTTCTTTTGGTAGTACTTAACAAAATTAATAATACTTTTATGGAAGGCTGCAAAGATCATTTTTTGGTTCTTTTGGTAGTACTTAACTAAATTGATAATACTTTTATGGAAGGCTGCAAAGATGTTATTTTGGTTCTTTTGGTAGTACTTAACTAAATTGATAATACTTTTATGGAAGGCTGCAAAGATGATTTTTTGGTTCTTTTGGTAGTACTTAACAAAATTGATAATACTTTTATGGAAGGCTGCAAAGATGATTTTTTGGTTCTTTTGGTAGTACTTAACTAAATTGATAATACTTTTATGGAAGGCTGCAAAGATGATTTTTTTGTTCTTTTGGTAGTACTTAACAAAATTGATAATACTTTTATGGAAGGCTGCAAAGATGATTTTTTGGTTCTTTTGGTAGTACTTAACTAAATTGATAATACTTTTATGGAAGGCTGCAAAGATGATTTTTTGGTTCTTTTGATAGTACTTAACAAAATTGATAATAGTTACTTTTATGGAAGGCTGCAAAGATGATTTTTTTGTTCTTTTGGTAGTACTTAACAAAATTAATAATACTTTTATGGAAGGCTGCAAAGATGATTTTTTGGTTCTTTTGGTAGTACTTAACTAAATTGATAATACTTTTATGGAAGGCTGCAAAGATGTTATTTTGGTTCTTTTGGTAGTACTTAAGAAAACTGATAATAGTTACTTTTATGGAAGGCTGCAAAGATGTTATTTTGGTTCTTTTGGTAGTACTTAACAAAATTAATAATACTTTTATGGAAGGCTGCAAAGATGATTTTTTGGTTCTTTTGGTAGTACTTAACTAAATTGATAATACTTTTATGGAAGGCTGCAAAAATGTTATTTTGGTTCTTTTGGTAGTACTTAACAAAATTGATAATACTTTTATGGAAGGCTGCAAAGATGTTATTTTGGTTCTTTTGGTAGTACTTAAGAAAACTGATAATAGTTACTTTTATGGAAGGCTGCAAAGATGTTTTTTTTGGTTCGAGTACTTGTATTGAATTTCAAGTTATGGTACTGTGATGTTATGATGCTGATCAGTAGCCGGTGCCGCTGGAAGAATGCCAGCATTATCTCTCCGCATCGTGTTTGGTGATGCACAACGTGTTACAAAATACAGTAATTTCAAGTCGCAACTATATTATGTTGTTGGCTATTTAATTAAACAAATGCCTGAATTAATATAGTATGAGGAAACAGACTGAAAAACAAGATATAATTAAATTAAAAAGTTTAATAACCCCCTACTCAATATCATCTTGACAAAACATTACTGCATTTTCACGCCTGTCGCGCCATCTCTCTTATTCTATATGATATGCAACAGTTTTTTTTAGATTTGGCTCCACACATTTTTGTATTTAGCCAGTGTCAAGTTATTGATAATTTATCAAGTTATCGATATTTCACGCAAATATGTGTCAAGTCACAGTCGAAGTCATAGTCAAGTCAGTCTAGTCAAAGTCATACTCCTAGTAAAGTGGTGGCAACTTTACTTGAAACTTCTATAGAGTTTTGGAAACAACACGAAAAGAAACGTTTCACCATCATTATACTATTTTCCCACACTCACGCCTGTAATCCAGCACTTAACGAATAAAATGCCACCAATTTTATGCACAACACTGAAAATACCACAAGTTTTGGAATATAATACGATGCGGTGACGCTATCTTTTGCGCTTTCCCGCCAAAACCCCGTATGCAACAGTTATAAGGTTTTAAGATACACATCACACTTTCTTAAGATACACGTTACACGTGCATGTGATGTGTATCTTAAGAATATTGTAACCATAATATTTGAGTTCCATTTTGCCTTAGTAATCCCAACAAAACATAAAAAAGTTTCATTTCAGACGGATCCGGTTTTATCCGGATTCCGGATATTTCCGGTCGTTACGAAGGATAATGTTTGAAGGGCGTTGATTCACGACGACCGAACCGAAACGAATTTAACGATTTGTGTCGTCGTACCTTCTTTTAATAAAAAATATATTTATTTACTTTAGTTGAAATCTAATTTGACTAAGCCGTCAGAATACATTATTTTGTGACAGATTATTATGTTTGGTACCAAATATACTTTAAAAAATTGTTCAAAATTGTCTTCTACTTTCATCATTCACTTCGAACTCTAAGGACTAAGGACTTTGGGGCTAAGTTCTGTGTGCAGTAATTACCAGGTGCATTGAATTTCAGAGCACTGCTGAAAATAACATCGAAATATTTTTTCAAGGGATTTGGTTCAAAATACCAAGCTTATTCTCAAAACAGCACCGCTGTTAGACCCGACAAAAAAACTAAATTATTCCAAATAGAAGTTCAATTCATTTTATACGCTTCCGTGCTCTTTTGGGAATAAAAATAATAGTCATTATTTCCAATTGAGCACCTATAACGACATTGAATATGAAATATATAGATGATAACCTAAATGAAATTTACAATATATAAAGAAATAAGTACGTAGTTCCGTAGTAGTATGAGGCTTCCTTTAATGAACGAAGTTCCCTTTGAAAGATTTTACGTTAGAAATTTCAAACTCTCTATACAAACAAACTTAAGTAGTACTCAATTACTTTAAATAGAACCAAAACTAGTTCATAACTAGAAAATAACTCTATTCAATTCAGTTTCAATAGAAATGGATTAATACTAAGTAAAATAGGTCAATTACCAAGAAACGGGCTTAGTTAAACCTAGAATCGAGGCTTAGAGAACCGCTTCGGTCGATGCATAACTAAGTTCAATGCAAAGTTAATATATATCGATTTTTGAAGAAGGCCGTTGCAGTTTTTTCTAAGAATTCAGAAAATTATAGCCCACTATAATTATAGTGGGGCATTTGACATATCCTTTTGAAAAAAGCGGTTAAATTGGCGTTTTTTTTGTAATTTTCTAACTTTGGTATGTTGACAACGGAGACTACGTGAACCAACTTCAACTTCCGTTCTCCTCGCGTTCACCATCTTACTCCCCAAATCAAGCGTGCGTAAAGAAGTTTTACTTTTAAAAAATCTTTCATACATGAAGAACATATATATGCTTTTTATTTCAGTGCACAAATATTTATCCTGTCGCGGGAATCGAACCCACCACCTTCGTGTTATGAGCCAACCTGCTCAACCACTACATCACAGGGGCTATCAAATGGAGTGTTGCTCAAGGTGGGTGAAGTGTTTTGATATTTTATTATGTCTTTGGAGTGTCTTACTGTCTATACAATGTACTGATAGCTGGGTTTTCATTAAATCAGACAAAGTATATATAAAACACGATCCTTTATTACCAAAAGTTATTACAACAAGAAATACTGTGGAAAATTAATTGGATCAATTTGTGAGATACGTAATACGCAAGAAATATCCAACGAAATTGTATTATAGGCGGTGAAGCCTTTGATCGGCCCTTGGTAAAGCTCGAGAGATCTATTAAATTTCAAGTGTCCACTTATATTTTCGTCAAAAATTAAGAAAATTTTGCATGATAGCTTGATGGTAGGGTAAGTCCCGGATAGATGCCGCACTTTTTGAAATAGCTTCACAGCTCTATATATAATCGCAAGATTAAAAATCTGTTTATGGGTTCATAAAGTACGATCTTTAGACTATAGTATAGTACAAGAGGTCAGCAGTTAAAGCCATGAATAATAGGAATGAAAACAAATTTTGCAGACCTCCAATATATCACGGATACATGCCCCACTCCGGATAGTCGCCATGCTTGTTAAATTAGACCGTAAGATATATGCCATAAATACATTTATAATCAAAATTGAATGCTTATAAATATGATCTGCAATGAATTTATTATATAAAGTACTTAAAATAAGTTTCAAAGAGCCATTTAACACGTATCAAGATAAAGGATAGACGCCTCAAAGAAAAAATGATATTTCACTCTAATATATTTGTCAACACTCATGTTATGTAAAAGCATAGCTCATGTATTGAGTTTTTAACGCTTTTACTTCATTGATTGAATAATATTTAATTATATTTACACATTTTTAGCAACCAACAACATACCCTGGTAAAGTAGTTATGGCACGATCTATATGTTAATTTTTTATTGCTTAGTTTTGTGGGTTGGTGGTGGTTAAAGACAGTGGTTTGCCAGGGTCCAACTTTTTTCCCCATAACTATAACTTACAAGCAACATTTTTCTAAATCTTTACTTATGAACTTTTTTAAACTTTTAGTTTATAATAGATTAATAACAATCGCATCCAGAAATGCATTAAGATATCCATAAACAATGCTTAAGTAGGTTTCAAATACCGACACCACCATGACCTAATATAAACCCTACAACAATTCATTCAGGTAATCAGTTATTCTTCTTTATGTGATAAGTTACGATAATATAGGGTTTATGGCCCATCTGTCATTTATTTATTTCATTTCGTTTTGTTTCGTTTCGTTTTATTTTATCACACTAATATTATAAAGGCGAAAGTTTATATGGATGTGTTTGTTACTTCTTCACGCTGAAGCAAGCCTCAGTGGTTTGGTGGTTGAGCGTGTCGGCTCATAACCCGGAGGCGGCGGGTTCGATTCCCGCAACAGTAGTTATTGCGCATAGAAAAAAAATCACAAATACTTTTTCTGAGTTTGGGTGTTGTTGGGTCCTCGTAGTTCCTGGGTCCCTAGACACTGGGAATCCTAGTTAGGGTCCAGGATCTATGTATGTGATCGTTGGGCGTTATTATATTCTTAAAGAATAAATTTGTAACTTAGACGCTAACGCTAAGTCCTAAAAAATAAAATGTAATTTTATGTCAATAAGAAAATTTCAAAATCAAATCAAAATCAATGGAACTATTAATTGAAAAGTTGGTGATACAAACATATACAGATATTAATGCGTCAGTGGTTTTAGACATCAAGTGAAATCTAGACGGTTCGTTTGCCAAATACATTTTGAATCCAACCTCAAACTCAGACCCAGCGCGTCAATAGTTTTCGTCGTGGGTTACCCATCGTACCACCAATTAAAACTTCTTATCTTACAGATTAGATTTCGCCGTCCTGGTTAATTAGGTATTTAAGGGTTCAGAGACGGGCACGCTATCTAACTTGTATAAAGTTAGACACATTTTGCTGTAGAGATATTTTTTAAATGTTATAGAATGATGTGACAAGCTTGTCGTTCAACTGATGGTAAGCAACGCGGCCGCCCATTACAGAACAGTGTTACTCGGAACTCCAAAATATAAAGTTTCGCGTGACACCGTACTGCGCACATCATCCTGAGACATCAGCACAATCTGGTAATAAGATTACTCGACTGTGAGATCAGATCAAAAGTCTCATTGCCCAGTAATGTTACTAGCTATAATGTCCTCCAAACCAGAACACAGTAGTGCTTGCACACTACTGCTTGGCGCTAGAATAACTGGAAAAGTGGTGGTATCTACCTACCTACCTAGACGAACTTTGCAGAATAATCCTACCACCTAGTAATTGATTGTCCCACAACACTGAAACTCAGAGCTGTTGGATATTGTGGATTGTGGGTAATCCATTTCTGTTATTTAGGTAGTTACCCTCAAAGTATTAAACCAGTCTTGAACCGCCCGACCGTGTTTTATTGCGCCAAATCCTACTAGAGCAAGTAGGGTAAAACTTGGTGTAACTGGCCACTATTAGTATACTGGCCAATAAGCCACTATTTACTACATTTGCATGAAATAAGACTTACATTCACGTAACGCCACCTGTGATCATGGTTTAACATTACCTTGTCTATAAGCTTTCATATTACTTCACAATTATTACCGTATGGAAACTAGCACGAACTAAAACGAACTGGCCAGTGCACTAAAGTGGCCAGTTTACGGTTTACCCTATTAGCCCTTTTTTTCTGTGCACAAATACTTGTCCTGCCGCAAGAATCGAACCCGCCGTCTCCGGGATATGAGCCGACCAGTGTCCTGTTCAATCACCACACCACAGAGGCTATCTATATCTCGAACTTTTATCAATATCAACTAAAAAAACATTAGGTTTTTTTTTTGGCAGGTAAATGAAAAAGCTTGCGTCACCGCATTGTATTATTTTCCAAAACTTGTGTTATTTTCAGTGTTAGTGCATAAAATTAGTGGCATTTTATTCGTTAAGAGTTGGATTACAGGCATGAGTGTGGGAAAGTGGTATAATGACGGTGAAACGTTTCTTTTCGTGTTGTTTCCAAAACTCCATAGAAGCTTCTGGTAAAGTTGCCACACTTTACTAGGAGTATGACCTGACTAGACTAGACTATGACTTAACTTGATGACTTGGACTGTGACTTGACACATAATATCTAATACCTTTTAACTTGAAAAATTTTCAATTACTTGACACTGGCTAAATACACAAGTGTGGAGCCAAACCAAAAACAAAAAAAAAACATTAAGTTTGAACTGTACCAAACCACTAGGTATTGACAGGTTGACGCTACCCTTCATAGCGTTCAAGGTTACGCCATCAAGGGCGATTGTGGCGTGCCGCTGATTACGGCCTATGGTGCAGTAGCCACGGTCGCTTATTTCAGGTATCGATGCACGAGGAATTTTTCAAGGACATTTTCAAGGAAAACCAGTTGCTACTTACGTGGAATTAACGCTCAGTTTGCCATAATGTTTGGTGACCAAATATTTTTTGAAGTAAAACTTCTTTACGTACGCTTGACTTGGGGAGTAAGCTGGTGAATGCGAGGCGAACGGAAATCGATTCACGTAGATCTCCATTGTCAACATAAAAAAGTGAAAAATTGTATTATTATGTTGTTCGGTAAAATTACAATTTGCAATTGTCAAGATGGCGACATTTACATTAAACATAAACAAAGTTTTACCAGCCGATAGATGGAGTTAAACTAAAGAAATTTTACTTCAGTCGTGTGGTGTTATTAAACCACACTCGTTTTTTATAACTACAAATCACATCTACATTGGTTCATTCTTAGTGGTTTTAAGCCGGATTCAATTCCCGCGGCAGGACAAGTAGTGCACAGAAAAAAGCGCAAATACTTTTTCTGAGTCTGGGTGTTGTGGGACCATGGTCCTTGTAGTTCCTGGGTTCCTAGACACGGATTCCTAGTTAAGGTCCATGTTCTATCTATGGTGATCGTTAGGAATTATTTATATATGTATTTAGTTATTTATTTATTTACTGCGTGAATACAACACAAGAAGTAGGCCTATAACACAACACAACTTCGGATATAAGTGATCTCTTTAGTTTGATAACTCAATACCCACAACGCAATTCACAGGGAATCCAAATAAAATATTGGCAAGTAAAATTTAATTATTATTTGTAATATATCCACTTGAAATGGAGAAGGCTTCTTTGCAGGCATTCTGATATTATATCACACTAGTTTCTGCCCGGGGCTTCGCACGCGTGGCTTATAGGAAACGAAGAAGAATTTTTTTCATAGACAATTCAACTAACCATTTCACCCTCTTAGGGATGGTATTTCAAAAAACCCTTTCTTAGTGGACACCTACACATTACAAAGAACACACCCTCCAAATTTCAAGTCTCTAGGACCAGCGACTTAGTCTGTGCGTTGATATATAAGTCAGTCAGTCAGGACTTTGAATTTTATATGTATAGATGGAATCGTATGTCGCTCAGCGGTGGCCCGAGCGACTTTAAAATCGACGCCCCCCTGTTCAAATCCGGCTCAGACCTGCACCATGGCTTTTTAAGTTCTAAGTAAACACACTAGCTTTTTTGTAATTTGCACAAGATCACACATTTTCCCGCAAAAACACAAATAAAACTATTTGAGTGTAGTTTCCTGATTCAAGGAAAATGCGTTAATTTTTCCTTCTGACATTTGTCACTTCGTGTGACAAGTCACGATTTCAGTTCAATGGCTGCTTATGTAGTTGTTCAAAGGTTCAATTTGGTTTAGCAGGAGTGCTGATTTTTCGATATTCTTTTGGGGGAAAGGGTTTGGTTGGTTTCAGAACGGAAAATTATTTTTTATTTATGCGGGAATGCTGGTTTTTTCAGATTCTCAACTGGATAGCCACGAGTCTCAAGATAAGAATCTGTTACCTGTGCTGAGAGCCTCATTTGCAAGCCCGCTCCTAATCCAAACGTAGCTTAGCGCCATCTGCGGCCAACGGAACGGATCCGCTACTAGCATACTTTTTGATTTATATATTGTATTATACTCGTGTATACAAAAGAAAGTCGTGTTAGTTACACTATTTATAACTCAAGAACGGCTGAACCGTTTTGGCTGAAAATTGGTGGCTAGGTAGCTTAGAACCAGGAGACGGAAATATAACTTTTAACGCGTTTTACTAATTCGTGCGAAGCCGGGACGGGTCAACTAGTAAGCATGGTTAATATCCACATGTGCAAACAAAGCAATTTGGGTCCACATTTATCATGCGAACAGCCAAAGAGTGGAACGCTTTACTGGCGTTCGTATTTCCCGATAACAACAAGCTTGGAGTCTTCAAATCGAGAGTGAACTTCTAGGCAAGCGTGTTACATCCCAAACCGTTACTTACTATTATGTGCGATAGTGGTCAAACGTTAGCCTATCTAACAATATAAAAAAGTGTATTAATCAAAAAATATTAAGACACTTGTTTGACCACTACCTAACGCACCAAACCTTTATCAGCAAGATTTATGATGTTTCCAAGTAGCCAGCTGTAAATGAAGAGGGTTGGGGTACGTCACCACTCTCTTGTGAATTATTTCCGTGAGGCACCGCGTCTTTATAGCACGCCGCTTAACATCAGGTGTACGGGCTGATTGGGGTTTGTCTGTGAGTCATTTTACGTCGTGTGGTCCTGGTGTAAAAATAATAATAATATAATAATATGTGTGGACATCTCACACAGCGCCATCTAGCCCCAAACTAAGCAAAGTTTGTCCTATGGGATCCAGATAACTGATACAATACTTAGATACTTTTTATTTGTAAATACATACATAGAATACAATATAACACCCAGACACAGAACAAACATCGATGTACATAACATAAATGTTTGTCCTGTGTGGGAATCGAACCCACTACCCACAGTTCAGAAGGCAGGGTTACTACCAACTGAGCTATCGTGGCCAAATAGGACTCCATCTTTTCTTGGAGTGCCATAAATGTCGCCAATGGGAATATCCAGAGAATAAAATTAGAAAAAAATAAGTAATTTGTTTTTTTTTTAACAGAAATTAACATCAAAAAGATCACAATTATTTTGGAAGCAAAAGGAATGACTTCAGCATTGTGCAGCATGTACGTATTCACGTGCACGCTAACTTAATCTCTTTTTTATGTGTGTGTCAGTGCGTGTGCGTGTGTGTGCGAAGGGTGGTGGGTGAGTGTGTGTGTGTATTTGCATGCGACCAACCGTGTGAATGTGACGTTATGTTATTGTGTACATTTATATATTGTGTATAAGTGAAATGGTGTGTGATTCTCCCCAGTGCATTAAAAACTGCGATCACCAAGACGCCTCCCGAGCGAAGTGATTATGGCAGTCGAAGGCGTAGCCTCCTAACGAAGAAATTGATTCAGATTTTATTTTCCTAATGAAGGTGGCGTCCAAGCTGCGTTTTTTTACGAGGGCTTCCCTAGTGGGCTTTGTTTAAAGTTGAAAATCACCGATCATAAATTACTATTTCAAACTTGGTCTGTGCTTTAAACCGTGCTATTGCGGGTTTTATGTGGATTAAGTAAAATAGGGGAATAAAAAATACTGGTGATACGTTTAAAACAACAATCTGCCAAAAAAAATCGTAAACACTCCAAATTTTCATCGATAACATTTATTTACGATTATTTCACGTAGATAAAATACTTTTGTGGGGGCTATTTTACGTTTAGTGGTTGGACGGGCGTGTAAATAGCCCGTCCCGGGGTGTAGGATTACTACGTGATTTTGTAGCGTAAGTAGGTACCTATCTAAATGAAAAATAACTATGAATTACATGGGAACACAAATGCCGGTCGATAATGAGAAGCTCGAAGACTGCACTTACCTCAGATGCCCTTATACAGATCCTAGGTCCTCCTGACGGAACAGCGTCAGCCGATACAGTCCGGGTGCGAGTTTTGAAGAAATTCCTCAGTACGGCTAGCTAGCAGGTCACATCGACACTTCACCGTCACAGTAATCACAGCTTGAAATTATGCGATAGGTTTGCGCAAATAAAAAAGAGTCCATCAGGGCAAAAAGAAAATCACCAGAACCTGGAACTCGTGCGATTGACGTTCAAGTCTTATGCGTCGCGTCATTGACAGCTGACGTCATCTAGCGGATTTCCAAGGATATCCGTGGACGGACACCATTGGCTCGTGCAGAGCTAGCGGTTTCAAATTATCGACCGGTAAAGCGGGTGAATTTAAATAAGAAGTGGATTTTTGAAATGAATAAAATAATTAATATTAAGTGATAGCGCTTCACCAGTGGTTTATAAATAACCACTCAGTCTAATTATTATCAGTGTTCGTTCTTTTTCGTTCTATTTCTTATTTACACAAATTTTTTCATATGATTTTTTTGTTTCGTCACTTCGCACTGGGCTTCCAACAGTGCTTATTGTTGATTTTGTGACTCCACCTTAAATCGAGTGTTCTTTGAGATTCTTTCCCAGTAGTGGGAAAGAGAACTTCTTTTTTTTCAGTCACATATTGTTTATGATATTTGACAATGAGCACGTCATAATTATATATGCTTAGTACAACAACTAATTTCTAAGTATCATATATAATTTTGTCTTTTAAAAGTGCTAAACAAAGCGTATTTGCAAAAAAAAATCTTTTGACTTTAACTTTCACTTTGATATGGTTTAAGAAAATCTGTTCAACCATTTAAACATCAGCTCTTCTATTTGATGAAATGAGTTTCGAGGTGATTCAAATTTTAATCAAAATTCCTCAAACCTACCTGATTTCAAGGCAGCTAGCTCTTTCAATGCTTAACCCTGATACCTCAAACCATTTCTATTCATGTTTTGAAGAGATTGGCTCACATGTATAGTATAAATATGTGAGATTATCCCGGGCCAATTACGGTAAAAGGATTTAGTGGTACTAAAACCAAGATAAGACTTATCCTATACCTTGCCAAGGCTTAACTTATTAGAAGAACGAAATAGATGGTGCGCGCAAATATAAAAAGTAAATTTTAAAAAGGTAGGTATATGAAATTGCAACAAAATAATAAGCCCACAGCTCGATAGCCTCTTACCACGATTCAATTGACTTACGGTGAATTTCTAGAGTAAAAATGTATTTTAGCCATTGCATTTTAGTGATTGTATTTTAGCCATTGTATTTTAGTGATTGTATTTTAGCCATTGTATTTTAGTGATTGTATTTTAGCGATTTTATTTTAGCTATTTTATTTTAGCCATTGTATTATAGCCATTGTATTTTAGCGATTGTATTTTAGCAATTGTATTTTAGTGATTCGATTGTGAGTGCGATTTTTTTTGTACCTTCATTTCAATTGCACTAAGAGTTGGGCAATGTTTAATACTAAGTAGGTATTTTGTATATTTATCTGGGTTACTTTTTTGCATCTGCACTGTCAAATGACACTTCTTAAGTTCGCTCTATGATGCATATAAATGCATGACAGACAGGACGGTACGGTGCAGGACGTACACAATACGTCTTAGAGAGTAAAGTACGAAAAAAAAGCTGTCAAACTTTAGTGAAAACAGATACCAGACCTATAGATTTTCACGCAGCTATACAACTCGTCGCTTCAAAAGTAAAATACCTGTGAATGAAGAGGGTACACGCGGGGAAGTAATTTATCAAAGGTTCTATGAGCACCCTCGCTCACTGTCGATGTAAGTATCAATTAATTACTTAGCAGGAACATGGTGGAGTCTGAGTCAGGTATATGATTGCTGATTGGCTAAAATAAAACTGCTGTTTTCTTTTGTCGCGCTCGTGTACACTAAGTTTAATAGATCTCCAGTTCACACTATCTCTCTATGACGTACCTACTGGAGTGCTTTACTACACGTCCGAGAGATAACTGCGAACTAAAAACCTGTCAAAGTTTACTGCAGACGGGATTCAGCATTATTACTTATAGAATCATCACTGGTGGTGTGTTGAGCAGGTCGGCTCATAACCCGGAGGCGGTGGGTTCGATTCCCGCGGCAGGACAAGTATTTGTGCACAGAACAAAAAAGCACAAATACTTGTTCTGAGTCTGTGTGTTGTGGGACCGTGGTTTTCGTAGTTCAAGGGTCCCTAGATACAGGGAATCCTAGCTAGAGTCTAGGATCAATCAGGATAATATGTATGTGATCGTTAGGTGTTATTATTATTACTATTTATAGAATCGGTAGCCTCTGTGGTGTGGTGGTTGAGCAGGTCAGCTATGCTCGGAGGTGGCGAGTTCGATTCCCGCAGCAGGACCAGTATTTAGTATTTAGGGACCCAGGAACTACGAAGACCATGGTCCCACAGCACCCAGACTCAGAACAAGTATTTGCCCTTTTTTTCTGTGCACAAATGCTTGCCCTGTCGCGGGAATGAACCTGCCGCCTCCGGGATACGAGCCAACCTGCTCAATCACCACACCACAGAGGCTGTCAATATTCTGAGTCTGGATGTTGTGGGACCATAAACCACTATATACTAGACCAGGGAATCCTAGTTGTGGTCCAAAATCTATGTATGTGATCATTGGGCGTTATTGCTACTATTACTCTTGTAGTCACAAATAAATATCCAAAATATTTAAAGTTATTCGCAAAATGTTGAACCCGTTTCATCAATTTCAATAAGACTCGTGTCTTCTAAAAATAAAATCCTTTATAAAAATAGAATTAACAATAATAATGGAAGAGCTATCTGTATTTTCTGTCAACAATAATCATTATTTTCTCGAGAGAAAATCCTAAGCATTTTCCAGTTGTGATTGTCATTAAAATAAGAACTTCAGGACCAACTTATCAAGATTTTTTTGATTGCTTTGACGTTACAAACAGACGGAGTATTTGTGGTGCTTTCTATTCTTTTTAGTGGTGACTTTTTTCACTAGATGAAGCTTTGAAAGGAACTCATTTGTTGTATTTTGTCATGCTCCGTTTAGACGGATCGTTGATATACAATTTTCATTATATTTAAAACCAACACCGACGGCATTTCTACTGTAGCTATAGTTGATGAAACTTTTAATATAGAAAGTATAAAATATGTATACTGAAAAACCTCAATTAGAAAAGCAAAAAAATTGAGTGTGATTTAGACCACACGACTGAAGTAAAACTTCTTTAGTTTAACTCCATCTATCGGCCCCTATAAATTCATTTTTGCTTTGTTTAATGTTAATGTCGCCATGTCGACAATTGTAAACTGTCGTTTTATCGGACATACCAACATAATTATACAAACTTATACTTTGTTACGTTGACAATGGAGATCTACGTGAGCCAATTTCAACTTCCGTTCGCCTCGCATTCATCAGCTTACTCAAGTAAAGCGAGCGTAAAGAAGTTTTACTTCAAATAAAATAAAAATTTGCCGTTATTGCCCTGAATCTGTTGTATAACATGTTTCGTCAAGATTCGTTGAAAAATAACGACCTGTTCGTCCGGACAGATGCAAGTAAATTTCGCGAGTTGAACCAGAGACTCGCTCATTTTGTTCGCTCGGTCTATATATATAAGTACATTGTAACTCAACTATCCAACGAAAAATCATCAGAAAACATTAAGCTGTCCAGTAAGCTTAAGATAAAATTTCCTTTAATTTTTTCTCTACAGTTTCCTTAATGAGGTGTCTTGCTGGGAAATTAGACTTATGATGAAGTGCAAAGACTTTGATGGATGAACTGAAGTTCGCATCATGGTATAAATTATTTTGATATCAAAGGTTCACTCAAAAGTTGGAAAGTTCGCGTTTGTGCTCAATTGATTTGTTCTAACATAGTTTGACAGTTGCTTAAAGTTTTGGAGTTCCGTAACTGAACGTTTCATAAGCGTCAACTGCGCGTCAGTTATATACTGGCAAACTGTCTTATCCAAGTTTTCTGTTTTGCAATGAATTTTTCCGGTTAGTCCATTTTAAAAGTTTGAAACAATTTATTTCGATAAATGTATTTTCTTTCTATTTAATTTATTTATTCAATTGATATTCTTAAGCTTTTAACTAGACAGGAGAGTTATGGCGGGAAAACAAAAAAGATCGCGTCGTCGCATTGTATTATTTTCCAAAACTTGTGTTATTTTCAGTGTTAGTGCATAAAATTGTGGGAATTTTATTCGTTAAGTGCTGAATTACAGGCATGAGTGTGGAAAAGTGGTATAATGATGGTGAAAAGTTTCTCTTCGTGTTGTTGCCAAGACTCCATAGAAGCTTCTGGTAAAGTTGCCACCACTTTACTTGGAGTATGACTTTACTAGACTAATAAATACTACTTGATGACATAGACTGTGACTTTACACATATGCATGAAATATCATTAACTTAATAAATTATCAATTACTTGACACGGTGGCTAAATACACTGGAGTCAAAACATAAATAAAATGAGTGCGAACTTAGATGTCAAACTTTAGTACGAGCGGGCAAAATGTCTTATTACTAGAAATGTACATTTACTAAACTCAAAGTCGTCATCCTATCTCAATGATTATGCCCCTAACTTCGTCTCAATGCCGTAACTTTAGACATTTTGACGTTCTATACATTACAGATAAGGTTCATTACCTCGGGTAGTTATCTTTAGGGGAGCTATGACAGTTTATATCGTTTACAATTGTTCTGATTCAGATCTATAGAAGGGTACAATAATAAATTTATTCAAGAACAAATTATAAATTTTTAAAATAAAATGCATTAGCAAAACCTAATCTAAGAAGCCGCCACAATTAGGCAACGTGCCCAAAATGCTGGCGGCATTGCCGCGATAAATGGCAATGCTTATTCTTTGGGCTAAATAGAAACCAGTATTTTGGTCATGTGTTGCCTCTATCAGTCGTTCCGAAAGATCAAATATAATAATATCAAATCTGGGGTACAATAATATGAAATTTAAATATATAAATAAACGAGCTTCTGCCCGCAGTTTCGCCCGCGGCGCAGCCTATGGGACAATAATTCAACCACCAATTTCACCCTCTTAAGGGTGGAATTTCGAAAAATCCTTTCTTAGCGGATGCCTACGTCATAACATCTACCTGCATGCCAAATTTCAGCCCGATCCGTCCAGTGGTTTGGGCTGTGCGTTGATAGATCACTATGTCAGTCAGTCAGTCACCTTTGAGTTATATATATTTAGATGTAGGTATATTCGTTACTGATGATATTATAGAGGTCCTATTGATTAATATATGAGAATAGAATAAAACTAATGTTTATTGGAATAAAGTGCGCGGTATATTATCATCTAATGACAGCCTCCGTGGTGTGGAGGTTGAGCAGGTCGGCTCATAACCTGGAGGCGGCGGGTTCGATTCCCGCGACAGGACAAGTATTTGCACAGGAAAAAAGCGTAAATATTTGTTCTGTGTCAGGGTGTTGTGTGACCATGGTCCTTGTAGTTCCTGGATCCACACAGGAATCTACACAGGGAATTCTACTTAGGGTCCAGGATCTATGTATGTGATCTAGGTAGGTACCACCGCTTTGCCAGTTATTCTGCCGCCAAGCAGTAGTGCGCAAGCACTGCTGTGTTCCGGTTTGAAGGGCACTGTAGTCTGAGAAATTATTGGGCAAATGAGACTTTATGACCTAATTTCACAGTCTAGTAATCTTATTTGCTAGACTGTGCTGATGTCTCAGAAACCGGTGTGAACTTGGCAGCCAAAAGTTAGCAGCCAATAATCCGACCAAATTAAGACGGTCAATTTTTTAACTACTGAAATATTCATGTATTGATACTGAAACACCAAGATTTATGTGCAGGCTGTCACGCAAGCACTAATTATGATGCCGGATTAGAAGTGATTTACCCCACGAGCGTCGTGGAGAATATCTTCCATAATATTTAGTAAAAACTTATTGAAACGCTTTTCACCCCAGATACACCTGTAATCCCCTGAATTTTGAAAATATTTTTATTGAATTAAAAAGCCTACAAAAGTACCTTTACTATGAGTATGGTGAAAACGTGGCTTTGAAACGATTTATGCATTCAATAATCGATCAAACTATGAAAAATCAAAAATATCCCGAAATTTTTGGCTGTTGAAGATTTTCAGTTTGTGAAACGCTGAATTTGTACCATGCAACTACTGAAACATCTAGAACTATGTACAGGCTATCATACCAGAACTATGTTATGCCGGCTTCGAAACGATTACACCCACCAGCGTCTTCCATAAAATCGAGAAACATATTTTTCAAACACTTTTCGCCCCAGTACAACCTGTAATCCCCTGAAATTTGAAAATATTTTTATTGAATTAAAAAGCCTACAAAATTATCTTTACTATGAGTATAGTGAAAAGGTGGCTTTGAAACTATTTACGCATTCAATAATCGATCAAACTATGAAAAATCACAAATTACCCGAATTTTTTTGGCTGCTGAAGATTTTCAGTTTGTGAAACGCTGAATTTGTAGCATATAACTACTGAAACATCTGGTACTATGTACAGGCTATCATACCAGAACTATGTTATGCCGGCTTCGAAACGATTACACCCACCAGCGTCTTCCATAAAATCGAGAAACATATTTTTCAAACACTTTTCGCCCCAGTACAACCTGTAATCCCCTGAAATTTGAAAATATTTTTATTGAATTGAAAAGCCTACAAAATTACCTTTACTATGAGTATAAGGAAAAGGTGGCTTTGAAACGATTTATGCATTCAATAATCGATCAAACTATGAAAAATCACAAATAACCCGAATTTTTTTGGCTGCTGAAGATTTTCAGTGTGTGAAACGCTGAATTTGTAGCATATAACTACTGAAACATCTGGCACTATGTACAGGCTATCATACCAAAACTATGTTATGCCGGCTTCGAAACGATTGAACCCACCAGCGTCTTCCATAATATTAAGAAACATTTTTTCAAACGCTTTTCGCCCAAGTACAACCTGTAATCCCCTGAAATTTGAAAATATTTTTATTGAATTGAAAAGCCTACAAAATTATCTTTACTACGAGTATAGTGAAAAGGTGGCTTTGAAACGATTTATGCATTCAATAATCGATCAAACTATGAAAAATCACAAATTACCCGAATTTTTTTGGCTGCTGAAGATTTTCAGTTTGTGAAACGCTGAATTTGTAGCATATAACTACTGAAACAACTGGCACTATGTACAGGCTATCATACCAGAACTATGTTATGCCGGCGTCGAAACGATTACACCCACCAGCGTCTTCCATAAAATCGAGAAACATATTTTTCAAACACTTTTCGCCCCAGTACAACCTGTAATCCCCTGAAATTTGAAAATATTTTTATTGAATTGAAAATCCTACAAAATTATCTTTACTATGAGTATAGTGAAAAGGTGGCTTTGAAACGATTTATGCATTCAATAATCGATCAAACTATGAAAAATCACAAATTACCCGAATTTTTTTGGCTACTGAAGATTTTCAGTTTGTGAAACGCTGAATTTGTAGCATATAACTACTGAAACATATGGTACTATGTACAGGCTATCATACCAGAACTATGTTATGCCGGCTTCGAAACGATTACACCCACCAGCGTCTTCCATAAAGTCGAGAAACATATTTTTCAAACACTTTTCGCCCCAGTACAACCTGTAATCCCCTGAAATTTGAAAATATTTTTATTGAATTGAAAAGCCTACAAAATTACCTTTACTATGAGTCTAGTGAAAAGGTGGCTTTGAAACGATTTATGCATTCAATAATCGATCAAACTATGAAAAATCACAAATAACCCGAATTTTTTTGGCTGCTGAAGATTTTCAGTGTGTGAAACGCTGAATTTGTAGCATATAACTACTGAAACATCTAGAACTATGTAAAGGCTATCATACCAGAACTATGTTATGCCGGCTTCGAAACGATTGAACCCACCAGCGTCTTCCATAAAATCGAGAAACATTTTTTCAAACGCATTTCGCCCTAGTTCAACCTGTAATCCCCTGAAATTTGAAAATATTTTTATTGAATTGAAAAGCCTACAAATATATCTTAACTATGAGAGTAGTGAAAAGGTGGCTTTGAAACGATTTATGCATTCAATAATCGATCAAACTATGAAAAATCACAAATTACCCGAATTTTTTTGGCTGCTGAAGATTTTCAGTTTGTGAAACGCTGAATTTGTAGCATATAACTACTGAAACATCTGGCACTATGTACAGGCTATCATACTAGAACTATGTTATGCCGGCTTCGAAACGATTACACCCACCAGCGTCTTCCATAAAATCGAGAAACATATTTTTCAAACACTTTTCGCCCCAGTACAACCTGTAATCCCCTGAAATTTGAAAATAATTTTATTGAATTAAAAAGCCTTCAAATATATCTTTACTATGAGTACAGTGTTACGGTGGCTTTAAAACGATTTATGCATTCAATAATAGATCAAACTATGAAAAATCACAAATAACCCGAATTTTTTTGGCTGCTGAAGATTTTCAGTGTGAAACGCTGAATTTGTGGCATATAACTACTGAAAAATCTAGAAATATGTACAGGCTATCATACCAGAACTATGTTATGACGGCTTCGAAACGATTGAACCCACCAGCGTCTTCCATAACATTGAGAAACATTTTTTCAAATGCTTTTCGCCCTAGTACAACCTGTAATATCCTGAAATTTGAAAATATTTTTATTGAATTGAAATGCCTACGTAAGTACCTTTACTATGAGTATGGTGAAAAAATTCGGGTTATTTGTGATTTTTCATAGTTTGATCGATAATTGAATGCATAAATCGTTTCAAAGCCACCTTTTCACTATACTCATAGTAAAGATAGTTTTGTAGGCTTTTCAATTCAATAAAAATATTTTCAAATTTCAGCGGATTACAGGTTGTACTAGGGCGAAAAGCGTTTGAAAAAATGTTTCTCAAAGTTATGGAAGACGCTGGTGGGTTCAATCGTTTCGAAGCCGGCATAACATAGTTTTGGTATGATAGCCTGTACATAGTGCCAGATGTTTCAGTAGTTATATGCTACAAATTCAGCGTTTCACACACTGAAAATCTTCAGCAGCCAAAAAAATTCGGGTTATTTGTGATTTTTCATAGTTGGATCGATTATTGAATGCATAAATCGTTTCAAAGCCACCTTTTCCCTATACTCATAGTAAAGGTAATTTTGTAGGCTTTTCAATTCAATAAAAATATTTTCAAATTTCAGGGGATTACAGGTTGTACTTGGGCGAAAAGCGTTTGAAAAAATGTTTCTTAATATTATGGAAGACGCTGGTGGGTGTAATCGTTTCGAAGCCGGCATAACATAGTTCTGGTATGATAGCCTGTACATAGTGCCAGTTGTTTCAGTAGTTATATGCTACAAATTCAGCGTATCACAAACTGAAAATCTTCAGCAGCCAAAAAAATTCGGGTAATTTGTGATTTTTCATATTTTGATCGATTATTGAATGCATAAATCGTTTCAAAGCCACCTTTTCACTAGACTCATAGTAAAGATAATTTTGTAGGCTTTTCAATTCAATAAAAATATTTTCAAATTTCAGGGGATTACAGGTTGTACTGGGGCGAAAAGTGTTTGAAAAATATGTTTCTCGATTTTATGGAAGACGCTGGTGGGTGTAATCGTTTCGAAGCCGGCATAACATAGTTCTGGTATGATAGCCTGTACATAGTACCAGATGTTTCAGTAGTTATATGCTACAAATTCAGCGTTTCACAAACTGAAAATCTTCAGCAGCCAAAAAAATTCGGGTAATTTGTGATTTTTCATAGTTTGATCGATTATTGAATGCATAAATCGTTTCAAAGCCACCTTTTCACTATACTCATAGTAAAGATAATTTTGTAGGCTTTTCAATTCAATAAAAATATTTTCAAATTTTAGGGGATTACAGGTTGTACTGGGGCGAAAAGTGTTTGAAAAATATGTTTCTCGATTTTATGGAAGACGCTGGTGGGTGTAATCGTTTCGAAGCCGGCATAACATAGTTCTGGTATGATAGCCTGTACATAGTACCAGATGTTTCAGTAGTTATATGCTACAAATTCAGCGTTTCACAAACTGAAAATCTTCAGCAGCCAAAAAAATTCGGGTAATTTGTGATTTTTCATAGTTTGATCGATTATTGAATGCATAAATCGTTTCAAAGCCACCTTTTCACTATACTCATAGTAAAGATAATTTTGTAGGCTTTTCAATTCAATAAAAATATTTTCAAATTTTAAGGGATAACAGGTTGTACTGGGGCGAAAAGTGTTTGAAAAATATGTTTCTCGATTTTATGGAAGACGCTGGTGGGTGTAATCGTTTTGAAGCCGGCATAACATAGTTTTGGTATGATAGCCTGTACATAGTTCTAGATGTTTCAGTAGTTATATGCTACAAATTCAGCGTTTCACAAACTGAAAATCTTCAGCAGCCAAAAAAATTCGGGTAATTTGTGATTTTTCATAGTTTGATCGATTATTGAATGCATAAATCGTTTCAAAGCCACCTTTTCACTATATTCATAGTAAAGATAATTTTGTAGGCTTTTTAATTCAATAAAAATATTTTCAAATTTCAGGGGATTACAGGTTGTACTTGGGCGAAAAGCGTTTGAAAAAATGTTTCTTAATATTATGGAAGACGCTGGTGGGTTCAATCGTTTCGAAGCCGGCATAACATAGTTTTGGTATGATAGCCTGTACATAGTGCCAGATGTTTCACTAGTTATATGCTACAAATTCAGCGTTTCACACACTGAAAATCTTCAGCAGCCGAAATAATTCGGGTTATTTGTGATTTTTCATAGTTTGATCGATTATTGAATGCATAAATCGTTTCAAAGCCACCTTTTCACTATATTCATAGTAAAGATAATTTTGTAGGCTTTTTAATTCAATAAAAATATTTTCAAATTTCAGGGGATTACAGGTTGTACTTGGGCGAAAAGCGTTTGAAAAAATGTTTCTTAATATTATGGAAGACGCTGGTGGGTTCAATCGTTTCGAAGCCGGCATAACATAGTTTTGGTATGATAGCCTGTACATAGTGCCAGATGTTTCAGTAGTTATATGCTACAAATTCAGCGTTTCACACACTGAAAATCTTCAGCAGCCGAAAAAATTCGGGTTATTTGTGATTTTTCATAGTTTGATCGATTATTGAATGCATAAATCGTTTCAAAGCCACCTTTTCACTATACTCATAGTAAAGGTAATTTTGTAGGCTTTTCAATTCAATAAAAATATTTTCAAATTTCAGGGGATTACAGGTTGTACTGGGGCGAAAAGTGTTTGAAAAATATGTTTCTCGATTTTACGGAAGACGTTGGTGGGTGTAATCGTTTCGAAGCCGGCATAACATAGTTCTGGTATGATAGCCTGTACATAGTACCAGATGTTTCAGTAGTTATATGCTACAAATTCAGCGTTTCACACACTGAAAATCTTCAGCAGCCAAAAAAATTCGGGTAATTTGTGATTTTTCATAGTTTGATCGATTATTGAATGCATAAATCGTTTCAAAGCCACCTTTTCACTATACTCATAGTAAAGGTAATTTTGTAGGCTTTTCAATTCAATAAAAATATTTTCAAATTTCAGGGGATTACAGGTTGTACTGGGGCGAAAAGTGTTTGAAAAATATGTTTCTCGATTTTATGGAAGACGCTGGTGGGTGTAATCGTTTCGAAGCCGGCATAACATAGTTCTGGTATGATAGCCTGTACATAGTACCAGATGTTTCAGTAGTTATATGCTACAAATTCAGCGTTTCACATACTGAAAATCTTCAGCAGCCAAAAAAATTCGGGTAATTTGTGATTTTTCATAGTTTGATCGATTATTGAATGCATAAATCGTTTCAAAGTGTAGTTAATTTAAGCTATATAAAGAGCTATAAAGAATAAACAAGATGTTTCCACAAGTAAAGTATATTTTGAAGTGAAAAAAATTGATAAGTTGTCACAGAACTCAATATTTCAAATATATAAAAGATTCGTTAATTTAAGACAATAGTAAACATGAAGGTTTACATACAACAGAGCCCCACTTTGTCTTAAATTCAAAGAACAATTGGCTCTAGCCCTATACCTACTCAGTAGGTATCTACAACATAAAAATACTCAATCTAGTTAAACATAATACTAAAAACACCTGACTGACCTTCCTTAACTATGATTTTGTAAGCGCTACATCGTACGTAAAAAACAAATAAAAATTAATTAAATAATACATTGAAAATAAAACACTGTCATGTTTTGCAGCCCCACTCAATAAAGGGCCAATACCAGTTTTGTAGCCCCACTTAATAAAGGACCAATAAAAATAATGAAATAAAAAATTAATATACAATATTACCCGTTTTTTTATATGTGATAGAGTAATCAATAGTACCCTTCAAATATTGAAGAACTCGTTTAGCCGCTATCCAATGCGTTTTATCAAACTTTGTGTTAAACTGACTTAAATAACTTGTAGCATATGCAATATCTGGCCTAGTGTTTACAGCAAGGAACATAAGGCACCCAATAAGGCTCTGATAGGGATATGAAGGCCTCTCACTGCTGTTATTGGGCTTCAAATCATTACTAACCAATGGAGTATTATAAGTCTTGCAATCCTCCATTTCAAACCGTTTTAATAAATTACGTATGAAGGTTTGCTGACTAACTATGACTTCCGCATTTTCCTTTCTGATATTGAGTCCCAAACAGTAATTGATTTCTCCCAAATCTTTCAAAGAAAAATATGTATTCAATGTTTCCTTGACACTGTCATATGTCATCTCATCATGATAGAATAAAATAATATCATCAACATATATAGCCAGTATGAGCAGGGATGACCCAAAAAGTTTTGTATAAACACAGGGTTCAGAAACTGTTTTCTTAAAACCTATAGATTTCAAAGTCTCATCTAGTTTTTTGTTCCAAGCTCTTGAAGCTTGCTTTAACCCATACAATGACTTCTTCAGTAAGCAGACTTTATCGTCACCTTTTGTAAAACCAGGAGGTTGTTCCATATAAACCTCTTCATCAAGTTCACCATACAAGAAAGCTGTATCAACATCTAAATGTTTGACTTTATAGTCTTTCTCCGCTGCAACTACTAACAGCATTCTGAGTGATGAGTTCCTTACTACAGGAGAAAAAGTTTCGTTATAATCAATTCCTGCTTGTTGAGTAAAACCCTTGGCTACTAAACGAGATTTATATTTTGTGACATTACCTTCTGCATCCCTTTTTAGCTTGTACACCCACTTGCATTTAATAATCTTTTTGTTGCAAGGTCTTGACACTAATCTCCAAGTGTCTTTTTCTATTAAAGAAGTATACTCACTATTCATAGCATCAAGCCAGCTATCCTTTTCTTCTGTTTGTAAAGCTTCCGAATAGCATGTCGGTTCATTTTCTCCGCTTTCAATCATATCTAAACATGTTTTATACAGAAGGAAATCTGGTCCAAAATCTTTTGGTTTACGATCGCGAACTCGGTAACGTCTATTTAAATTTGTATCATCTTCGACCTCTGAATTCTCAACAATTAAATCAGATTCACACCTAACATCTGTTGTCTGAATAACACTAACACTATCAATCTGTTCCTCAACTGCATCGTCAAAAATTTCCTCAACTAAAACATCCGTCGACGGACATGTTGTAACAACTGGAGCAACATCACACGGTAGAACGCTTATGTCTTCACTATTCTCAACCAAAGGATCTGCTGACGAACAACTGGTAACAACTGGAGTGACATCACACGGGAGAACACTTATGTCTTCAGTTATCGTTATATTGGCATCTTCCTGTAATGTGGTGATCACAGGATCAGTCCTAGAATGACAAGCATTTGAGTTTAAAAAAAGAGGAACACACATTGAGCCCGACACTACCCGTGGCCGACCCAGCCACGGGTGTGCGTAAATGCATTTCTTCACGTTAAAAAAAAAAAAAAAAAAAAAAAGGGCGAAAAACGTTTGAATAAGTTTTTACTAAATATTATGGAAGACGCCGTTTTAATCTTTTCGAAGCCGGCATAACATAGTACTGGTATTATAGCCTATAGAATGGTCAAGATGTTTCAGTAACTATATGCTAAAACTTCAGCGTTTCAGACACTGAAAATCTTCAACAGCCAAAAATTTCAGGATATTTTTGATTTTTCATAGTTTGATCGATTATTGAATGCATAAATCGTTTCAAAGCCACCTTTTCACTATACTCATAGTAAAGGTACTTTTGTAGGCTTTTCAATTCAATAAAAATATTTTCAAATTTCAGGGGATTACAGGTAGGGCATGCATTTCGAAATTTCGAAATTTCATAGTTTCGAAATTTCGGACCATTTTTGCATGTTCTGTAATTTCGAAATTGATACCATAAGTTTCGAAATTTCGAAATTTACTTTTATTTCGATAACGGTCTAGTTAAAGTAGCATTGCGGTTGCTTATAGCCGCCGCGTACCGTAGATTGTTGCTAGGTCAAAGGAAGTGGATGTGGCAGAGCCTTGATTGCATTAAAAAAATGAGTCTACATAACGTAGTCGATCTCAGCTTACAAACGGCGTAGATTTAGAAATGTCTCAGTGATCACAAGGTTAACACCCGAAGTGATCACAGGCAGTAGGCACTCTGAATATCGACTTTAAGCTGGAACGAGCTCGTTTAATGAAGTCCAAGCTCCGACCGAGCATGGTCCAAATCATGGAATCATGGATCTTCAAGAGACTGAAACATTCCAGCTAAAACTGGAAAATCAATTCGCGGCCTTGGAAACCACAGATGATGTGGACAAGAAGCTCGGCTAAGTGGTGGATGTCCTCAGTGAAGAAAGCGTGAAGTGCAAAGCAGCGTACTGGCAGAAAGTTTAAGCTTTCAATAGTTACTATGAAGCTTATAGAGAAACGACGTGTAAACCCCCAGTCTACTTCATCAGAATACTAGCAGGCACTTAACAATTAAAAAGCTGGTATGACGTGACCTCCGATTCTCCAATACGCTCGAAATTGAAAAACCTATAGAGCAGAATCGGGGGTCAAAAGTGTTCGTCCGTCAGCTTGAAAGAAGCCACCTGACGAAAATGACTACGTCAACAGGGAAATTTGTCTCTTCAAAGCTCGAGATCCTTTCGGAAGTTGAAAATTTTCATGGCTAACTTTTCACATCACGTGTTTCTTATCTGACCCTAATTCAGAGGACTGAAGAGCCACTTTAACATGCCACTACACAGAAGAGCTGCCTCAATTCAGCCAGGATGAGATCGTGATGGCCCTTAAACAGCCCAAAAATGGAAAAACCTCAGGTGAGGACGGAGTAACGACTGAGCTCTTGAAAGCTGGAGGGGCTCCAGTACTCAGTGAGCTACAGGCATTTTTTGACTCGGTCTCCTTTACTGGCCGAACTCCAAAGGAATAGAAGCATGGTCGTTATGTTCTTAAAAAAGGATGATAAAAACCTTTTGAAGAATTATCGCCCATTTCGCTTCTGAGCCATGTCTACATGCTGTTTTCTAGGTTCATCACGAATTGTCTAGCGCGAAGGCTACACGAGTCTCCAGAACAGGCCGGGTTTTTAGCGGATTTAACACCATAGACCAGTGCGGCAGATTGTATAGAAGACCGAAGAATACAATTGACCCCTGTGCTTAGCGTTTGTGGACTATAAGAAGGCTTTTGACTCAATTGAAACCTGGCCTGTTCTTGACTCCTTGTAGGGACGCCAAGTTGATTTGCGATACAACGAGTTGCTGAAGTACCTGTATGATGCCACAACGGTGACAGTCCAGTTACAAAACCAGCCATCTGAACATATCCAACTGCGTCGCGGAATGAGACAAGGGACATGTTATATCCCTGAAATTATTCATAATCGCTTTGGAGGAAATGTTTAAGACGCTAGACTGGAAGAGTTTTGGCATCAACATAAATGACTAGTACATTTCTCACTTGTGATTCGCAGACGACATCGTCATAATGGCTGAATCGCTGAAAGACCTACAACGAATGCTGAACAACCTAGCTGATTCTTCACTACGCATCGGTGTACCGATGCACTTGGATAAAACCAAGGTCATGTTCAACGAGCACGTTGTTCTGAGACCGATTACCATAAATGGAGTAGCTCTTGAAGTTGTTAGGAAGTACGTTTACCTAGGGCAGACGCTTCAACTAGGAAAATAATATCGAGAGTGAAGCCAAAAGAAGGATATAGCTGGGCTAGGTAGCATTTGAGAAGCTTCACCGAGACTTCTAATCGCTTATGCCGCAAAGTCTTAAGATGAAAGTCTTTGAGCAGTGCGTCTTACCGGTCATGACCTGCGGAGCCGAAACGTAACGTACACTCATAGTAGGACTAGTCCCTCAATTCAAGGTCGCTCAGCGAGCTGTGGAAAGACCTATGTTAGGGGTATTTTCACGGGATTGAACCCGAAACACAACTATTCGACAGAACCAAGGTTACTGACATAGCTCGAATCAGCGAATCAGCAAACTGAAGGGGCAGAGAGATAGTCATATCTGACGAAGAACCGATAACCGTTGGGGTAGATATGACTAGAGTAGAGACCGCAATCGGCAGACGTAGCGGCAGTACCTGGAAGAGTAGAGCTGAAGACCAGGCTGAGTGCCTTGGGAGAAGTTTATGTCCAGCATTGGACTAATATAGGCTGATGATGATGATGATGACGACGATGAGTTTGATCATTGATCATCAGTGAATAAAAATGTATTTCATTTTTCCTAGGTACACCCATGTACACATTTTTACATTTTAATTCAAGACTAAAGCATAAAGCCCCCTGGTCAGTTTGGTCCACTTCTTGAATGGCCCATTTTAAAAACTATCCTCAGTGCAAAACGATATAGTAAGAAGTGCAATTTGTACTACAGAATTGCTTTAGTGTAATGAGTTTCGAAATTTCGAAACTCATGACACTAATTTCGTAGGCCAATTTCGAAACTGAAAATCTATGAAACTGCACGCCCTAATTACAGGTTGAACTGGGGCGAAAAGTGTTTGAAAAAAATGTTTCTCGATTTCATGGAAGACGCTGGTGGGTTCAATCGTTTCGAAGCCGGCATAACATAGTTTTGGTATGATAGCCTGTACATAGTTCCAGAAGTTTCAGTAGTTATATGCTACAAATTCAGCGTTTCACACACTGAAAATCTTCAGCAGCCAAAAAAATTCGGGTTATTTGTGATTTTTCATAGTTTGATCGATTATTGAATGCATAAATCGTTTCAAAGCCACCTTTTCACTATACTCATAGTAAAGATAGTTTTGTAGGCTTTTCAATTCAATAAAAATATTTTCAAATTTCAGCGGATTACAGGTTGTACTAGGGCGAAAAGCGTTTGAAAAAATGTTTCTCAAAGTTATGGAAGACGCTGGTGGGTGTAATAGTTTCGAAGCCGGCATAACATAGTTCTGGTATGATAGCCTGTACATAATTCTAGAAGTTTCAGTAGTTATATGCTACAAATTCAGCGTTTAACACACTGAAAATCTTCAGCAGCCAAAAAAATTCGGGTTATTTGTGATTTTTCATAGTTTGATCGATTATTGAATGTATAAATCGTTTCAAAGCCACGTTTTCACCAAACTCATAGTAAAGGTACTTTTGTAGGCTTTTCAATTCAATAAAAATATTTTCAAATTTCAGGGGATTACAGGTTGTACTGGGGCAAAAAGTGTTTGAAAAAAATGTTTCTCAATTTTATGGAAGACGCTGGTGGGTTCAATCGTTTCGAAGCCGGCATAACATAGTTTTGGTATGATAGCCTGTACATAGTGCCAGATGTTTCAGTAGTTATATGCTACAAATTCAGCGTTTCACACACTGAAAATCTTCAGCAGCCAAAAAAATTCGGGTTATTTGTGATTTTTCATAGTTTGATCGATTATTGAATGCATAAATCGTTTCAAAGCCACGTTTTCACTATACTCATAGTAAAGATAATTTTGTAGGCTTTTCAATTCAATAAAAATATTTTCAAATTTCAGGGGATTACAGGTTGTACTAGGGCGAAAAGCGTTTGAAAAAATGTTTCTCAAAGTTTGGAAGACGCTGGTGGGTTCAATCGTT
The DNA here is from genome assembly GCA_905220475.3 of Ennomos fuscantarius. Lineage (NCBI taxonomy): Eukaryota > Metazoa > Arthropoda > Insecta > Lepidoptera > Geometridae > Ennomos > Ennomos fuscantarius. Next base: position 9,792,982 of record HG992046.1, on the reverse strand, counting down.
TCGAAGCCGGCATAAAATAGTTCTGGTATGATAGCCTGTACATAGTTCTAGATGTTTCAGTATTTATATATTCACAATTCAGCGTTTCACACACTGAAAATCTTCAGCAGCCAAAAAAATTCGGGTTATTTGTGATTTTTCATAGTTTGATCGATTATTGAATGCATAAATCGTTTCAAAGCCACCTTTTCACTATACTCAAAGTAAAGATAATTTTGTAGGCTTTTCAATTCAATAAAAATATTTTCAAATTTCAGGGGATTACAGGTTGTACTAGGGCGAAAAGCGTTTGAAAAAATGTTTCTCAAAGTTATGGAAGACGCTGGTGGGTGTAATCGTTTCGAAGCCGGCATAAAATAGTTCTGGTATGATAGCCTGTACATAGTTCTAGATGTTTCAGTATTTATATATTCACAATTCAGCGTTTCACACACTGAAAATCTTCAGCAGCCAAAAAAATTCGGGTAATTTGTGATTTTTCATAGTTTGATCGATTATTGAATGCATAAATCGTTTCAAAGCCACCTTTTCACTATATTCATAGTAAAGATAATTTTGTAGGCTTTTTAATTCAATAAAAATATTTTCAAATTTCAGGGGATTACAGGTTGTACTTGGGCAAAAAGCGTTTGAAAAAATGTTTCTTAATATTATGGAAGACGCTGGTGGGTTCAATCGTTTCGAAGCCGGCATAACATAGTTTTGGTATGATAGCCTGTACATAGTGCCAGATGTTTCAGTAGTTATATGCTACAAATTCAGCGTTTCACACACTGAAAATCTTCAGCAGCCAAAAAAATTCGGGTTATTTGTGATTTTTCATAGTTTGATCGATTATTGAATGCATAAATCGTTTCAAAGCCACCTTTTCACTATATTCATAGTAAAGATAATTTTGTAGGCTTTTTAATTCAATAAAAATATTTTCAAATTTCAGGGGATTACAGGTTGTACTTGGGCGAAAAGCGTTTGAAAAAATGTTTCTTAATATTATGGAAGACGCTGGTGGGTTCAATCGTTTCGAAGCCGGCATAACATAGTTTTGGTATGATAGCCTGTACATAGTGCCAGATGTTTCAGTAGTTATATGCTACAAATTCAGCGTTTCACAAACTGAAAATCTTCAGCAGCCAAAAAAATTCGGGTAATTTGTGATTTTTCATAGTTTGATCGATTATTGAATGCATAAATCGTTTCAAAGCCACCTTTTCACTATACTCATAGTAAAGGTAATATTGTAGGCTTTTCAATTCAATAAAAATATTTTCAAATTTCAGGGGATTACAGGTTGTACTGGGGCGAAAAGTGTTTGAAAAATATGTATCTCGATTTTATGGAAGACGCTGGTGGGTGTAATCGTTTCGAAGCCGGCATAACATAGTTCTGGTATGATAGCCTGTACATAGTACCAGACGTTTCAGTAGTTATATGCTACAAATTCAGCGTTTCACAAACTGAAAATCTTCAGCAGCCAAAAAAATTCGGGTAATTTGTGATTTTTCATAGTTTGATCGATTATTGAATGCATAAATCGTTTCAAAGCCACCTTTTCACTATACTCATAGTAAAGATAATTTTGTAGGCTTTTTATTTCAATAAAAATATTCTCAAATTTCAGGGGATTACAGGTTGTACTGGGGCGAAAAGTGTTTGAAAAATATGTTTCTCGATTTTATGGAAGACGCTGGTGGGTGTAATCGTTTCGAAGCCGGCATAACATAGTTCTGGTATGATAGCCTGTACATAGTTCTAGATGTTTCAGTAGTTGTATGCTACAAATTCAGCGTTTCACACACTGAAAATCTTCAGCAGCCAAAAAAATTCGGGTTATTTGTGATTTTTCATAGTTTGATCGATTATTGAATGCATAAATCGTTTCAAAGCCACGTTTTCACTATACTCATAGTAAAGATAATTTTGTAGGCTTTTCAATTTAATAAAAATATTTTCAAATTTCAGGGGATTACAGGTTGTACTGGGGCGAAAAGTGTTTGAAAAAAATGTTTCTCGATTTCATGGAAGACGCTGGTGGGTTTAATAGTTTCGAAGCCGGCATAACATAGTTCTGGTATGATAGCCTGTACATAGTTCCAGAAGTTTCAGTAGTTATATGCTACAAATTCAGCGTTTCACACACTGAAAATCTTCAGCAGCCAAAAAAATTCAGGTTATTTGTGATTTTTCATAGTTTGATCGATTATTGAATGCATAAATCGTTTCAAAGCCACCTTTTCACTATACTCATAGTAAAGATAGTTTTGTAGGCTTTTCAATTCAATAAAAATATTTTCAAATTTCAGGGGATTACAGGTTGTACTAGGGCGAAAAGCGTTTGAATAAGTTTTTACTAAATATTATGGAAGACGCCGTTTTAATCTTTTCGAAGCCGGCATAACATAGTACTGGTATTATAGCCTATAGAATGGTCAAGATGTTTCAGTAACTATATGCTAAAACTTCAGCGTTTCAGACACTGAAAATCTTCAAAAGCCAAAAATTTCGGGATATTTTTGATTTTTCATAGTTTGATCGATTATTGAATGCATAAATCGTTTCAAAACCACGTTTTCACCATACTCATAGTAAAGGTACTTTTGTAGGCTTTTTAATTCAATAAAAATATTTTCAAATTTCAGGGGATTACAGGTGTATCTGGGGTGAAAAGCGTTTCAATAAGTTTTTACTAAATATTATGGAAGATATTCTCCACGACGCTCGTGGGGTAAATCACTTCTAATCCGGCATCATAATTAGTGCTTGCGTGACAGCCTGCACATAAATCTTGGTGTTTCAGTATCAATACATGAATATTTCAGTAGTTAAAAAATTGACCGTCTTAATTTGGTCGGATTATTGGCTGCTAACTTTTGGCTGCCAAGTTCACACCGGTGTCTCAGAATGGCGTGCGCAGTGCAGTGTCACGTGAAACTATACTTTAGAGTTTCAAGTGTCACTGCAACTGATATGGGCAGTCGTGTTGCTTAACATCAGGCGAGCGACTAGCACGTCACGTCATTTAGTAACATAAAAAAAATTCCATAGGCCACGCGGGCGAACCACAGGCAGATGCTAGTAAAACAATAAATAGCCATAGGGATATGTAAGTTAAATTAATGAAATGAAAAAAATTATGAAAAATACATTTATTTGGATAAGTACATTACATTAGGTTAGAAAAACCTGCGTCCCCACACTAGGCTCAGAGCCCGTATTATGCGGTCCAGGCCTCTTTCGCCGGAAATAATATGGGAATGCCTAAGCTGGGTTACAAATATTTATATAAATTACAAATAATTTTTAAATTAAAGATTAAGTTAACTGTATGATAAAAAATAAATACGCACTAATTTTTAGATTAACATTCGCATGCTAGAATACTAATGTAACCAAGATTTGCGAATGTGAGAAATGTCGTGGGGTGTGTGTGTGTGTGTGTGTGTGTGTGTGTGTGTGTGTGTGTGTGCGTGGTGTGTGTAATACATATATAAAATATATAATTAATAGATACGATATAGTAAAAATAATATGGTATATATACGTAATAACAATATATTTATAAAAAGTGTAAATTATACAAGGTTTATAAAAACGCTAACTTTATCACGACCAGTCTACTTAGGTATTCTTCTTGATAAAGAGCCCAAAAAAATTAATAAATCTTACGCCAGCGCACCGTGCGGCGGACGTGCGTTTACAAAACTTTATTACAAGGGAGCACGCAACTAACGTTTTAGATTTATGGATTCCTTACAAAGTTACAAGTCATAATTTAATGAAAATTAATTTCGATTAGATTATAAATACGCCCCCTAGTTAAGATAATAAGTTGGTATAAAATTAATTTATGCTCTTGATTAGAATAGTAACAGCCGTGTTGTTTTATTACGTATGTTTTATATTTTGTCAAATGTAATAAGATTTCAAACATTACTTAAGCTTTTTTTCGAGTTCACATTTCATTAAAGTAAAATATTTATACAAAATTTATTTATTAGTTTTGTACAAATTTCATTCAACAGAATCATTAATATGTACAGGCAATATTGAAATAAAAAGTTACAACAATTGTTTTTTTTTTATGATAAAATGGGCATGCGTTTGACAACAACTCACCTGATGGTAAGTGACGAAGTTGTCTAAGGTGGAACACGCTTGCTCATGAGATGTCCATTCACTCTTGACTTAAAAAGACATAGGTATACCTCGAAGGAGACACTGTTTTTGGGAGAGCATTCCATCCCTTGGCCGTTCGGACTATGTGTCAGCAAAACGCTTAGTGCGGACTTGGGGTACACTAACAACGTAAGGGTGTGACGAATCACCAAGTCTTGTAGTTCTATGATGGAAAGGAGATGAAGGAATGAGTTGATGAAAGGCATACGCACACTCTCCAAAATGTAGCCTATAGAAGACTGACAGATTAAATAATAATATCTAGTGTTCAAAAATCATCATAATAATCAGTGCTATTTTTAGCGGAATAGCTAGCGGATAAGAATATGAATGAGAGAATGGTCTCTCAGTGTGTGTGTGTGTGTGAGAGAGAGAGAGTGTAAGTGTGAATAAGTGCGTTTGTGTGTGAATATGTGTATGCGTGTACAGTGAATAAATCAAGTTGTATAACTACCCGACAATTCGACCCGTTAAATTCCCGTCGCTTCCTGTTAACTGAATGAATAATTAGTCGAGAAATTACTGCTTGCTCTGTTTAAATTTAAACAAAGCATGTTAAGCTGTTTATTATTCACTGTATAGCAATTAAGTTTGTCCCTGGAACTTTTGATTTCTTGGCATATATTTTGTTCTATTTTGATCTCTTTCCCGCTTCATTTTGTTTTTTTTTTTTTGTTCTTGGGGGCAGCGCGTGATTTTCCCATGACAGGACAATGTGTGCGCCGAAAGCGCAAAAGCGCTTTTTTCTGAAAACCTAGAGTTTTATGAGATTGTCTTCGCAGTTACTGGGTCCTCGGGACACATGCAATGCTAGTTAAATATGTAATTGTTGCGCGTTATTTATTTTATTTATTCTATATATTCAGTTTTTGAAGTAAAACTTCTTTACGCACGCTTGTCTTAGAGAGTAAAATGGCGGGCGAACGAAAGTTGAAAGTTGTTGGTTGACGTAGATTTCTATTGTCAACATAACAATGTTAAAAGTTTGTATTATTATGTTGGTATTTTTTTTTTAAGTATGAAGTGACTTGCTAACCGTTCACCTGATGTTAAGCGATACGACTGCCCATATCAGTTGCATTGTCACTCGGAATTCTAAAGTATGGAGTTTCGCGTGACACTGCACTGCGCACGTCATCCTGAGACATATCTAGTCATAAGATTACTGGACTGCGAGATCAGGTCATGGTCTCATTTGCCCAGTAATTTCACTAGCTACAGTGCTCTTCAAACCGGAACACAGCGGTGTTTGCGCACTACTGCTTGGTGGCAGAATAACTGGCAAAGCGGTGGTACCTACCGAGACGAACTTTGCACAAAAGTCCTACCACCTAGTAAGAATGTGTCTGGTTAAATGACCATTTATAATTGTCGAGATGGTGACATTAAGCAATAATATTAATAAATCAAAGTTATACCGGCCGATAGATGGAGCTAAACTAATGAAGTTTTACTTCAGTCGTGTGGTCTAAAGCACACTCGTTTTTTTACTTGTTTTTTTTTATGTTGGTTTAGGATGAATTACTTCTACTCGTACGTAGCCGCTGACTTACTGACGACCGGATTACCGCGAGCCACACTTGCTCTGTTCTCTGAGTTCTGAAGTAACCAGTATATTCAAGAATCCCAAAAAGGTTTTTTTTCTTGTATATTTTGGCTCCACACTTTTGTGTATTTAGCTTGTGTCAAGTAATTGATAATTTATCAAGTTAATGATGTTTTACGCAAATATTTGTCAGGTCACAGTCGAAGTCATCATGTCAAGTCAGAAACTAGTCATAGTCTAGTCTAGTCAAGTCATAGTCCTAGTAAAGTGATGGCAACTTTACCAGAAGCTTCTATAGAGTTTTGGAAACAACACGAAAAGTAACGTTTCACCATCATTATACCATTTTCCCACACGCCTTTAATCTAGCACTAAACGAATAAAATGCCACCAATTTTATGCACTAACACTGAAAATAACACAAGTTTTGGAAAGTAATACAATGCGGCGACGCGATCTTTTTCATTTTCCCACCAAAACTCAACCCAAAAACGTATTGTATCATCTACTAAGGGCATGGCCTACGTGATTTTAGCCTTAACTCATTTGAGAGAGAGTGAGTGAAAGCCCGTGGTCCTGGTAGCGGGAACACGTGAGTTGATGACGAAGTACGCAATTAGTTTCGACGGAGGAATACGTTGATTTGTGGGCTATGGTTAGCCATGCAATCATCAGGGCTAGACCTGCCAAAATCAACATTTATCTATGCTCTTGCCATTGGCCAATGAACGTTCCCGTGAATCACTTCATAAAACATTTCTTAATTTTCATTGGTCAAACACTTTTAAAGAGAAGAGATCGATTTTTTATCTTGTAGAATATGTATTTAACTATAATCCTTATAAGAAGGGAATCAAATCTCAATGATTAAGTGAGCGAGGAAATCATTTATTTATAATATAAAATAAATAATTTCCTTTCATATTATGAAAGTACGGGAGAAACAATTTTATTTGAACAATTTTTGAATAGGTAAGTATTCAGCTATTTCTCTTCTTGTAAAGAGATGAAGAAAGTGGAGTTTCTTACATAGTTCCAAACAATTATTAGATTTATACAGAATTTTCAGACGATAACATATAAATTATATTCCCGACGAGCTTCTGCCCGCAGCTTCGCCCGCGGCGTGGCTTATGGGAAAATAATTCAACCACCCATTTCACCCTCTTAAGGGTGGAATTTCAAAAAATCCTTTCTTAGCGGATGCCTACGTCATAACATCTAGCATGCAAAATTTCAGCCCGATACGTCCAGTGGTTTGGGCTGTGCGTTGATAGATCACTATGTGAGTCAGTCAATCAGTCAGTCACCTTTGAGTTATATACATTTAGATAGCAGGAATCACGAATTACTTACAAGAGAAGAAAGGAATCCTTTCCTTCTCTTTCTTTTTTCTTTCCTTGTAGGTAAGTAGTTTAATGTAGAAAAAGGAGAAAATGGAAAATTTAAAAGTTCACCATACATTGCGTAGCGTGAAATTTCTCATTTCATTTCGAACAAGAAGAAAGTAAGTTACCAAACAAAATACAGGCCTTACAAAATGAGTCCTATTTGTATTCCGCCCTCTTCCATTGAAATCTTAACAATAGAGAGGTTTTAATTAAATCCAACGTTTTATCTGTGCCATCTAATTGTATTAATTTATCAGGATGTACAATTATTTATCAGGATGTACAAATTGTATTCATAATTTATTGTGCCTTCATTTGTAAGGATGCTCGTTAATTTGACTATTAAGTGGCGGAAATTCAAATTATGATAAATTATATTTTTAACATTGGGCAGGAATTAAAGGATATTAAAATAATCATAAATATTGTTGTAAAATACACGGAGAACAAGGAGAAATGATTTCGTTTGTATATTTTACTTTTCAATGAAATATAAAAAATAAACTATGTTATTAAGGATTAATGGTTTTTAACCGATTTAAAAAAGAGGAGGTTCCAATTCGGTTGTATTTTCTGCAACCTCAGGAGGGTGATCACGTAACTTTAATTGCAATGCAACACGTAAACTTCATTCCTTATTTGAAAATTTCCATAATACCTATGTACATAAACTGCCCGTTGAAACTATCAAATCCATACAAATTTGTGTATCATGCGGTTGCAATCAAGTTAATGTGACAGCTTCTGTGGTGTGGTGGTTGAGTACGTCGGCTTACAGCCGGAGGCAGCGGGTTCGATTCCTGTGGCAGGACAAGTATTTGTGCACACAAAAAAAAACCGCGAATTCTTGTTCTGAGTCTATGTGTTGTGGGACCATGGTCTTTGTAGTTCCTGGGTCCGGGGAATTAATTAATTCAATTAATTAATTGATTCCTGTCTAGACAAGGAATCCAGTTAGTGACCAGGATCTATGTATGTGATCGTTGGGTGTTATTATTATTATTTAATGTGATCATCTTGCCGATGGTGAATCTTGCAAATATAATAAGGAATCCGAAAATTCAAACACGAAACGTGAAGGAAGATTCACAAAGTGAATGCATAAAAAAATATTAAAAAATATGAGTTACACATTAATTTCATTGTTTATTATAACATTATTATTTTTGTCAAACCTTTTGTCATACATAACTGTAAGATATTTAAAAAACGCCTTTTTAAAATACGTAAATACGATACAATAATATGTTTGTTAAACAAAATTACAAACACTGCAGCAACCGTGCTCTTTTCCATATAAAGCTCTTAATACGTTCACATCGTACGGTCGTCTACAAACTTGGCGGCCCACAAACGTTACAATATAGTAGGCCACGGCTGTTCAACTTGCAGACACAATACACAGATGTTCAAACAAAAAGTAATTGCTTTCCTACCTTCATCGAATCCAAACAGGCTGCTTCCATTCCCTTTCACAATTGTATTGTACGTTTGTCTGTCGAATAGGAACTTATCCACTTTTTACATATCAATGTGACACTTTACACAAAAAAACTCCACATACTTGACACTTTGACATTATTATAAAATTTACGAAGACATTGGAAATCGAGAATTTTATTAAATTTGTGTTTAATTGAACATAGTTGAAACGGTTTTATAATTATAAATCAGAAAAGCGTCAGCAATTAGTTTTAATTCCTAATCGGACTACATTCAAGTCTATAAGTCTGTGTTTATCCTTATATCACGCGAGCGTAGCGCTTCGTAGCCGTAGATCCGCTACGAGCAGAGTCTACTAACGAACTGGCGTGCCGTAGCTGATTCGCGGCTACGAAGCCGACATCTCAGTGCATTGCTCCATCCCTTTTCAACACGTTTGTTATTGGTGTAGCCATCTCGCTTACTAAATACGGTGTCTAAATGGATGTAGATTTTGTTTGCTGAAGGCTTGAACTTATAATCATTGTTGCCGTTTTAGTGTTAGGAAATTTTCTTTTACACACATAAGTATTTACGTACGTACATATTTACTTGCTTTTGTGCGTGTGTGAGTATTTGCAAATGTGTGAAGGTGCGAAAGGGTTTTTCATGCAAATCATGTAAAGGGCTCCCGAAGGGTATTTTAATTTCATTCAAGGGTTCCGGAGAAATTATGCTGATTCGGCGTTTGAATAAATTGGTCATGTGGAATTGATTTGGGATTTGTGGCCGAATATGCGGGCTTGGGAATATAATTTTTAGACTTTTTGGGTTTTTTTTTGTATATTCGCAGTATAAAAATAGTGTGGCGACTCCGATCGCTAGATCAACAGATCAATAGTTAATCAAAAGGAAAAAAATTAACCACGAGCTGGATTTGATCTCGCATCCAACCAAACCTTATTCAAAATTAACTACATGGCACTTAGTTTTTCACTAAGATGCTTTTCTGCAAAATTCATCTAAATAGACCAATGCTTGGCCAGTTATTCTGGCGTTAAGCTTTAGTAAGCAAGCACTACTGTGTTCCAGTTTGAAGGGCACTGCAGCTAGTGAAATTACTGGGAAAATTTAACTTTATGACCTAATGTTGCAGTCAATCTTATTGTGCTGATCTCTCAGGATGGTGAGGATATTTTTTGTCGAATTTAACGATGTGAATCTACTGCTGAGACCCGGACCTTCTCCCGCAGAGAGCGAGTGTAAGTCAATATCTGCCACGCTGAACAATTTCGGGTTGCTGGATGACACAAATGTTCTCAAATTTTGTTGCTGGACGACAAAATGTTCTTGAATTTTGTTGCTGGAAGACAAAATGTTCTCAAATTTTGTTGCTGGACGACAAAATGTTCTTGAATTTTGTTGTTGGATGACACAAATGTTCTCGAATTTTGTTGCTGGAAGACAAAATGTTCTCAAATTTTGTTGCTGGAAGACAAAATGTTCTCGAATTCTGTTGCTGGAAGACAAAATGTTCTCAAATTTTGTTGCTGGACGACAAAATGTTCTTGAATTTTGTTGCTGGATGACACAAATGCTCCGAATTTTGTTTCTAGGTGACACAAATGTTCTCGAATTTTGTTGCTGGATGACACAACTGTTCTCGAAACTTGCCGCTAGATGACACAAATGTTCTCGAATTTTGCTGCTGGGTGACACATTGCTTTCAAATTTTGTGATTCTTGAACATGCTGGTTTCTGCACAGTGGTTTCCGTTACCGTCTAAGAGCGAATTCAAATTCAATACCCACCTTGAAAATCCATTGGTTCAGGAACGGGATCAATCCAAGGTGGTTAGGGTCGAAAATCGCTCAACCTACCACGCGGGATAAACACAGGCAGATTTGATTTATAGATTAAAGTTGCCATGGGTTGCCATACCTTTTCATACAGATAAAATAAACTTTAACCATAAATAATAACTTGTTATCTTAAACTTTAAGATAATAGTAATTATTGAAGATAGTCTTAAATAGATGCATTTAAACTTAATCTGCCGGTCTAATAATTTAAATGGAAATAAATTAAATATAAAAAATATGTGAAAAGGTGCAATTTTTTTTTAACTGAATTTGAATTTGTAAACGCGTCCTAATGCTTGACCGTCTTGAAATTCATCGTCCAAGTTGGCGATAAAATTACTACTAATAACAGGTAAACTAAATATAATATAAAAACACCCAAACCTAAAAAGCCTTAATAACTAGCAACACTATAATAAATCGCCTTTCAAATAAATAAAAACATTCAAAATCGGTTCATCTGTTTGGGAACTACGGTGTCAAAAATAGACACAATCCACAGTTAAACTTATAAAACTCGTCAGGGGTTAAAATAAATGTATTAATTTATCATTGTGAAATGGTCAGCTGCTTTTTTAAATTCAATGATTCATTTCACTATATTTTTGTTTAATTTGACAGCTAATATTTGGGTTGTCTGGAAAAGATCGCTATAAGTGATAAGACTGCCCGCTGTGACACTTAATTTTTAAGTTTATGCTTGTTAATTGTTCCTGTAATTTGGTGTTTCAATAAAGAGTTTTATCTGTCTGTCTAATTTGACTCATATTTAGTCAGCAAACCAAACTGTTTTATAAGAGAAATTATGTTAGCAAATTGACTGCTTTTTGTAACGAAAAATTGCAATTAATCCCGTTGGAATCTCCTAGCGTAATAATTTATTGTACCTAGGAATACTTGTAGGTTGTTAACACGCTTGCTCCTTCGTGTAACATCTGTATTGCCTCCACTTGCTCCCTCTGGGCTTGTTAGTCTACTTGTAACGCGAAGTGGTACATAGAGCTACAACGTTTTACCACAGTATCTATAAAAATGAACAGAATGTAACCATCAAATAATCTTCAACTAGGAGGTAGGACTTTTCTGCAAATTTCCTCTAAGTAGGTCCACTTTGTCAGTTAATCTGCCGCCAAGCAGTAGTGAGTAAGCACTTCTGTGTTCCAGTTTGAAGGCATTGTAGCTAGTGAAATTACTAGACAAATGAGACTTTATGGCCTAATCTCACAGTCTAGTAATCTTACTAGATTGTGCTGATGTCTCAGGATGACGTGCTCAGTGCAGTGTCACGCGAAACGCTATACTTTAGAGTTGCAACACTGCAACTGATATGGACAGCCGTGTCATCATCATGATCTTAACATCAGGCGAAAAGTTCGTTATGTCATGTCATGCCCGTGGGACTTCTGAACCGACGCACAAAGTTCTTGTCCCACTCCTGCCAATGATCAATGACTTTCAAATGATTTGCGGAATTTCCACTTCCTCTTTCTTAAGACGATGAAAGAAAACATAAGGAAATATTTTTTACGTGAATCATCCAATCACGTTACAAATGAAGCTGCATTACTCCGGAAAAGACGAACTAGAGTTAATTTAATATCAACGTTGTAATTTAATATTTTTACAAGATTTTTTCAATATTTTTTTAAGGTTTTTTTTTAGTTGTTTTTTCTTTCTCTACATCTGTCGACACTATAACATTGCATTCATCCCTCTAAAAGCAGTATGACACAAGCCACAGTGGACCCTAATTAGGGTTTCCTGTACCTAGGAACCCAGGCACTACGAGGACCATGGTCCCACAACACTCAATTACTCTCAGTCGTGAATCGCTGAATTATACGTTACTAGTTGCGTAAGAGTTTTTGAAATCTATTTATAATTTACAGAGACAATGTAACGAATATAAAATAATCATACAACAACATTGAAAAACTCTTCCTATTTTTGAAATTGGTTAACGAAAAAAGCCTTCGCCCAGCAGTAGGATGATTTATTTTTTAGGTAAAAAATATATCATAGTAATCTATATTAAACCACAAACTCATTTAATAAAAAACAGCAGCGCTAAGTAACGACTGAGTTTCCTTTACCATTAAAGATAACGGTTCTAATAAATGTACATATAAATATAGCGAGGTCTAATAATATCAAGCCACAGTATTATAGATAACAGTACGTAAACTTTGGACTCATATATCGCTTAGAAATTCGCGTTGTCTTCTATTAATTTGTTTAATGTTTAGATACTGCATATCCATCATATTAGTAGTGCATAATTTAGTGAGCTGTGTAGTTATTGTTAGCATAGCGCTTTGTCGGTTTTCAACGAAGCAAAAACTAAAAACTCAAAAAATTCTAAAACTAAACATTTTATTTTAATTAGTCTAACTTTAGCCCTTTTTAAATCTAAATATATATAACTCAAAGGTGACTGATTGACTGACTGACATAGTGATCTATCAACGAACGGCTCAAACCACTGGACGGATCGGGCTAAAATTTGGCATGCAGGTAGATGTTATGACGTAGGCATCCGCTAAGAAAGGATTTTTAGAAATTTCACCCTTAAGAGGGTGAAATGGGTGGTTGAATTATTTTCCCATAAGCCACGCCGGGGGCGAAACTGCGGGCAGAAGCTCGTTAAATTATAATATTGTTCTAAGCATATCAAATTACAAAGTAAGTAATATTGGTGCAAGCAATCTGGGACAATGCAGAAAATCCACTATTGATATCTGTGAATGGAAGTTATTCCGTGTCATTACAGTTCGCAACTCCTAAGCAAAGTAAGTCACCCCTTTAGTTCACTAGTTTCCAGGTCCACCGAGCGCGAAAGACTGATTTAAAGGTCTTTTTCACGTTCCCGTTTCATGAGTGACTTACTGAGGTTGGCAGTGCTGGCGCTCCCAGTTTGCTCGTTCCCGTAGTTTGCATAAAAGAACACTTTTCTAATTAGGCTATTCGCGAATTCGCGCTTTGCGAGGCTGCCTGCGGTTCTGACCAGCACCTCTACCACGTTACTGTTCTGGGAATCGGCTTCGCCTGCCATCCTGCGCGCGACAATTAACAAGTCAACGAGTGCGAGCAAGTGAGAACACGATTATCATCTCCACCAGACTTATGCGGTAAGGCCCCAGGTCGACTACAACAATAAAAGATGGTAATTGAGCTTATGTTAGAAATTTATATCTACACCAAACTCATAACAAATGTGTCGGCTTATTGAATCTTGAAGACACATTTCTTACCCAAATCTTTTTGTTCTAACAAATGGCGAGTGACAGTTGGTCGTGCGACATTTCGCCAGAGTGAGAAGGGTCCGTTAGGGGACCTTCATTTAATGTCAATAGGTGTGAAACTGAAATGATATGCATAAGCATACTTATCTGATATAGTGTTTTTTATATTTTGGCTCCACACTTTTGTGTATTTAGCCAGTGTCAAGTAATAATACAGGCTTATGATAGTCATGATGAAGATGATGAGTGCTTGACGTTTAGAGAATTATTTTCAGTACAAGTTATAAACAAAAACGTTCGTAATATTTATCAGAATATTCTGAAAATTTGTTCTCGACGCATCGCTGTGAATTTTAATAAAGAATGCAAACGTGTTTCATGGCAAACTCTGCCTCGTGACACACGAGCTTTGAGATTGGTGAATAAATAATTATGTACAACAATTACTTACCAAAAACTTGACTTGTTGGTCGTTAAAAACTTATCGCAAGAGCCATTCAATTGGAACGATTTTTTTAAACCTATATTAGAATTTTTTCTCTTTCCAAATTTTTAGGTGATAAGAATTGTTGCATTGTTGCATTTGTTGTAGACATACCTAAATTTTTAGTTTTTATATTGTTCAGTGAGGGTAGATACCGCTTTGTGTTGCCTCTCGCTGGTACCACACGTTAGCTTCAAACTTGTGCGCGATACGAACGCTGCGATATCGAAAAACTCCACTTCTTCTCAATTTAAAGACATTTCTGAACCTTACGAGTGACGTGCAGGCTGTCAAATCTGCCACAGTAAAAGGTGCTTGTTGTGCTACTTTCCACTTGGACGATACCATCGTCACCAGGATCCGAGTTGGACTGCTGATGAGTTGGCTTACATTCTTAACTATTTCTCACTGAGCTCTAATTGTGTTGGGTGTTGTGACACCCAGACTCAGAACTTGTAATTTCCCTTATTTTCTGTGCACATATACTTGTCCTGTCGCGGGAATCGAACCTGCCGCGTCCGGATCATGAGCCGACCTGCTCCACCACAGAGACTGTCAAGAAGATGAGAAGACTACTGTGTTGTCTTATTGGCTATTGTTTCTAGAATAACACCTGTGACTGAAGGTCTCATCGGTGCATTTAAATGTTCTGCAATCACCAAGTCGCCTGCAAAGCGACTATCCCTCCCCCCTATGATAAGCGTCCCGTAAAATGGCCTTTTAAGGGGGAGGCCTGTGTTCAGCAGTGGAAATCTTTCATCTATTGATGATGGAACAAAGTGTAATAGTTACTTAGTATAAGTGTAACCTTGTTCATCCCAATCTCTTTTTTACTTTTTGTCGTCAATTAGCGGACATCGGTAAAAAGTCGATAGAAATCCAAATTGCTCGCCAATTTTAGCTTCTGTGAGATAAGCTCCTTTTGAGTGAAAGACATGTCAAGCTCAACGTCTTGAAAGGTTATTTGGCTTCAAAAACGGCCAATTTTGTTAAATAAAGCACTAAGCAAATTGATGTACTCAATCATTGCATCTTATCTCATAGAATCCTTGAGATCATAACATCTGTGCGTGCTATTCAAAAATTGCTCGTGAGCGAATTGCACAATTTTTAGACAATTTATTGCAATTTCGAGCAGCCGATGATAAAATCTTTATGCTATTCAATAAAATACCAACAATTTATAAGAAAATAATTTAGATATTTTAGTATCCACTTGTTTCAAGAAATTATGTTTGAGCGCTGAAGAAATTCTTTCTTAAAAATTTTCACACCTAGCTGTACAATCGGTGAGAAACAAAGAATTTCAATTCAGTACGCAAAAATATCAAAGGGTAAATATATAAGTATATATATGTAAGGGTATATATATATAATTTTAAGTCGTGTTAGTTACACTATTTGTAACTCAAGAATGGCTGAACTGATTTGGCTGAAAATTGGTGGGGAGGTAGCTTAGAACCAGGAAACGGACATAGGATACCTTATATCTCGTTTGTTTATTATTATTTTTTATGGATAGGTAGACAGCATAGGAATACAGATAACTTATATAGTGGATTAACGCATAGGCTACTTTTTATCCACGGGTGAAACCGAGAGGCGTGGCTAGTGTATCAACTTATATTTTGGATTTAACAAAATAATCTTTCTTGAATTCATCTTTGCTTATTTTGGAGTTCGAAAGCGCTGTATGAAACGTCCACAAATGTTTATTTATATTTATTGGAATACTAGTTGCGCACCGTGGTTTCACCCGCGGATAAAAAATATTTTAATTATTTGCTCATCCCACGGGAGCATTTCACTTTTCCGGGATTAAATGTAGCCTATTTGTTAATCCAGTGTATAAGCTATCCTGGTACCGAATTTCATCCAAATCCATTCGGCCGTTTAAGCGTGAAGGAGGAACAAACATACACACATACAAACTTTCTAGTGTGATGTGATTGTAATTTTAATTCGAAACGTTTATATCTATATATAAAATAGCATTAACACAAAATGCTCCCTTTTTCTCAGGTTAGATACATTCTAAATATTATTTTACAAAACTCATCTTCATTCGTGTATGGTGCAAAGAATAATTACTCCGACTGTACCCATTACCCGCCCGCTTGCTCGTTAGCCGGTAACTTGACTTGTAATACCAGACTTAAGACACTTTTCAATGGAAAGTGCATTTAGGGCTCGAGGATACTAAGCCTAAAATAACTTTTTTTGATAACTTAGGTCCTGTTTGTGTGTCCAGTCTGCTTGAGCACCAATCGATAACTGAGCATCGTTTTGTAATACGGACCTTAGTGTTACTGCTGGAAACTAATTATTCAATTCTCATCATTTGCCAGCTTTTCAATAATAATATGGCAGCTCGCTGTAATAACATGGACGTATCATAGCGTATAACAATTCAATAAAAATTGGGGCTGTCTTTGAGGTCTTTCGAAAGAAGAAAAACAAACTAACTAGTCAATTTTATCGAACTATTAGATTATTATTTTTGGATAATAGCTCATGAGAAGCATGCGGTGAGGATGACGCGAGTTTCACGCTTTTTGTTCACCCAAAAAGTGCTCAAAGCATTTAAAGAAGTGATCACTTTTAAAAATTCATCTTAATCTAATTTTCACAGTAATTTCACTGGGTACACTGCCTTTCAATACTGGAACACAGTAGTACTTGGCTCGCGCTACAGCTTGGCGGTAAAATAACTGGCTAAGTCCTTATATTGCTAGACCTTCATTAAGTGTAGTCATAGACGAGTACATTTAATCCCTAATGGTTTTCTCCAAACCAATTTAAGTTCCTAATATAATAATTTTGACTTGTAAAAGTGTTAAAAATAGCCGATTTGCAATTAAATCTTTTGACTTTGGCAATACAAACGATTCTATTGCAGATGCAATACATACACACAAAATTTAATACAGTAAGTTTCATACACAACGAAACTAGGTATTAAAATAATAAAAATAAATGAAACATTTATTTAAGTTATTAAATAAACGTTTCATTTATTTTTATTTATAAGCCCTTTTGTCTTATATTTGAAGCTATTTTTTACAGCTTGATGTACTTTAGCCTTATAATAAAGGCAAAGGATCAGTTTAACGAGAGATTACTGCAAGCAAATAGAGCTCTATTGTGAATCTCAGAGCACCCAACGATAACATAAAACATTTCAAAGATAAAACTCCGTTTGATCTTCAAAGATGAGGATTAAAATAACGTTTATATTTGAATTTAGATTTATTTTGATTTTCGATTGATTTCTCTTTAACAGTGATTTAGTTGCCTTTACTATCTATTTTGCTTATAATAGATCAAAGGGTAAGTAAACACTTGACTGCGGGCTATTTTGCAAGTCAAATAAAATTGATGCAAACAATCATAGTTGAAGATTATTAGGGTCAAGGTACAATGCATCGTTGCACTTGATTTGTCATCAGCCAAATACCGTTCCGACTGCAAGTAACCTCTGTGGTGTGGTGGTTGAGCAGGTTGGCTCATAGCCCGGAGGTGGCGAGTTCAATTCCCGAGCAAGTACAAGTATTTGTGCACGGAAAAAAAAGCGCAAATACTTCTGTGTATTATGGGACTATGGTCTTCGTAGTCCCTACGTCCCTAGATACAGGAAATCTTAATTACTGTCCAAGATCTATGTATGTGATCGTTGGGCGTTATTGTATTATTTTTGGAAAGTAATACATACTTTCCAAAAATTGTTATATTTTCAGCGTAAGTGCATAAAATGAGTGTGGGAAAGTGGTATAATGATGGTGAAACGTTTCATTTCGTATTGTTTCCAAAACTCCATAGAAGCTTCTGGTAAAATTGCCACCACTTTACTAGGATTATGACTTGACTTGATGACTTGGACTGTGACTTGACTTGACACACGTATATATATAAACTAACTTGAAAAATTATCAATTACGTGACGCTGGCTAAATACACAAAAGTGTGGAGCCAAACCACAAACAAAAAAAATTCCATACTGGCCACTCATATGTTGTTTCATTTGCTCCTTTTTTATTTTATTTTTATGCTAAGGAATGACGTGACGACCTAACTGTTTGCCTGATGCTAAGCGACACGGCGGCCCATATCAGTTGCAGTGTCACTCGGAACTCTAAAGTATAGAGTTTCACGTGACACTGTACTGCGCACGTCATCCTGAGACATCAGCACAATCTAGTAATAAGATTACTAGACTGTGAGATCAGGTCATAAAATCTCATTTACCCAGTAATTTCAATAGCTACAGTGCCCTTCAAACCGGAACATAGCAGTCCGCAAGCAGATTAGTCATTTTTTTGTTTTGGCTTCATATTTTTGTGTATTTACCCAGTGTCAAATAATTTTTCTATATATTATATAATTTATCTATAGTTATTAATTAATTATAGTTCTTAATAATCTAATAAATTATTAATAGTTCCATATATCTAAAATCTTCTTCTTCTCTTCGTTTAATGGCTTGCTATCGCTTTTTAGTTATAATTCTGTCCATATCAAGTGAGAAATTTTGTACGGTTACATGTCAAAGTCTTATTTTATCAGTCAAAATGGCACATTAAAATGGCGGATATTTTACTGAAGGCTCTAGGATGTCTTGAAGAGAAAACGAAAAGGCGAGGTTTTAAAACTTGGAACTTTTTTCCAATACTCGTGCACGTTCACGAACACTTAACGGATACTAATCCATCCTTATTACACATTAGAATTAAAAAATACACGGGTAATGGAAAAAAATCAAAATTCACAACCGCCATTTTCGGATTCTTTTCAACGACCCCCAAATAATTGAAGGGTTGAGAATAAAAAACATTTAACTGACAAATTGACAGTTTCGAGAAAATTGACTTTAAACGTCAACGGCGTCATTTTTATGTAGAGTGCTTATAAGGTAATAGAAAAGGTTTATGTAAGTTTCAGTTGCTTGAAAATGTTTTATTTCTATTTAAAATTACTAAATATAGTACTAATTCATACAATTACTGTAAAAATATAATATAATAAAAGAAATAAAGTAATGTTTTTATGCTAAGCGTACTGTATTCCTGTGACAGATAAACCATTTTTAGACTCAAAATATCGAGATTTAAGCCTCATTTCGGTATTTTGAGAATGTATTATTGAAGATAATTTCACGCTGAATCCAACGATACCCATAAGTCATTTGGTCAAAAAAATTAGTTAAATCCTTTTTATTCTCACCCCTTCAATTGATAATTACTCAAGTTAATGATATATCACACACAAGTCACATGTGACATTCCAGTGCACGCGTACAACGCCACTGGTAGCAACTACTAATTTAAGTATTAGATTTCATAACATTAGACGTGTCAGCATAATTACAGTATCTAGGTAAAGAAAAGCTAATTACCTATCTAATTAGGAGATCTCAGACTAATTACGCGTAAATTGGCTAGAACCTCCAAGGAATACTAACGTCACACGGCTAATAAAAACGAGATGGAAAATATTATATTACGCGTACAAAATAAATTAGTCTATAAATAAGTTCATTATTTTTTCATCATGATTTGAGCTATTTTTTCAAATGTTAACGAAATAAACAGGAAAAATAACAAATTACTGTTTTCTTTTAAAAGGTACATAGATAACAAGATCGGTTGTTATAATTTTATTGTTTTTATTATTCGAGAAACGTACAATTATAAACAAAAAATAATGAAAAACCTTGAGGTATTAGGTACTAGGTAGGTAGTAATAGGTACATTATTATGAAAAAAAAATCAAATAAAAGAGTAGCTAATATGTTACCGTGGTGTCAAATTTGAATAACAATATGAGAAAAAAAAATGCCAAGAAGTCTTTGGGGACTGCCGATAGAAGTGAAAACCAAGGAACTTGTGACATATAACTCATGGGCAACGTGCGGTGACGATGATGCTAGTTTCACGCTCTTTGTTCACCCAAAAAGTACACATATATACACAGCATATAGCTCATGGAACCCGTTCAGTGTCGATGACGCGAGTTCCATGATTTTTGTTAACCTAAAAAGTGCTCAACGCGCCTAAACAAGTCGCGGTCCAGTTCGAGTTCCAAGTGACACAGTTCTGTTATGGGCAGCCGTGGCGCTTAACATCAAGTAAAGCCTCAAAAGCAAGTAAGTCTAGCTCGTCACATCATTCATCACATTTTAAAAAAATCTTATACTGTAATGTAATGTTGTGCGTCACATCATTCAGTAACATTTCAAAAATCTCTTATACTGTAATGTAATGTTGTGTGTCACATCATTCAGTAACATTTTAAAAAAAATCTCTTATACTGTAATGTAATGTTGTGCATCACATCATTCAGTAACATTTAAAAAATCTCTTATACTGTAATGTAACGTTGTGTGTCACATCATTCAGTAACATTTAAAAAAAATCTCTTATACTGTAATGTAATGTTGTGCGTCACATCTTTCAGAAACATTTAAAAAAATCTCTTATACTGTAATGTAATGTTGTGCGTCACATCATTCAGAAACATTTAAAAAAATCTCTTATACTGTTATGTAATGTTGTGTGTCACATCATTCAGTAACATTTAAAAAAAATCTCTTATACTGTAATTTAATTCCTAAGTAAATGTCTTTTCATTCTATCATTTCCAATATTCGTTGTTGAACCGTAACATCATTGATATTAAGCTAATAATTGCTTATAATCTAATAATAAATAGATGTGTGGACACCGCACACAGCGCCATCTTGCCCCAAACTAAGCATAAATTGTATTATGGGAACCAGATATTCGATACAATACTTAGATACTTTTTTTGTTTGTAAGTACACACATAGAATACAATATAACACTCAGACACAGAACAAACATCTATGTTCATCTTAAAAATGTTTGTCCTGAGTGGGAATCGAACCCACAACCCACAGTTCAGAATTTTACAGGTGTCCACCTAACCACTTCCCAGTCGAGTATTTTCCCACTATTCTATTTACATATCCTACAAATTGTGTATTTATTTACTTTGTACATCTCTCTACCGTTTTTATTTACTCGTGCTCAGTAGTTTTTGTTTTCCGCTTATTGAGTGAAATGTTTACTATTTTACTTGTATCTATTTACATTACTGTGTTACAAATATCTTTTACTTTACTTTATTTGGAGAGATATAAAACCTTTTGTTTCATCTGTCCAGGTAAGAGGAGCAGTGGAATAAATAGGAATATTTTTGTGTATACATATTTAGTTTGCAGACTGTGCTGATGTCTCAGGATGATGTGCGCAGTGTCACTTAAAACTCTATGTTTTAGGGTTCCGAGTGACACTGTTCTGTAATGGGCGGCTGTGGCGCTTAACATCAGGTGAACGACTAGCTCATCACATCATTCAATAACACAAAAAAGTGCAACAAAAACCTACGGCTGCGAGCGATTAGTAAACTTCGTAGTCGTCTTGTAGCTATTGCTATTTGCACAAAATAGTATTTGTAATGCAAACTTGCATTTTCGTAGAGTAAAATTACACAAACATTTTATAGGTTATCTAACTTTACTCTGAAAGGCTTCAACTATTGTTCCGAAACGCTTTGCAGCCAAACAACTGAAGCTTTAAGTTTCTAAATGTATATGAGCTTCAAAATCAGATTGAAGCAAAACCAAATTTAACTAGACAAGTAATTTATACATAATTATAAAATTCAATGTGCTGACTGTCTGCTGACTTATATATCAACGCACAGCCTAAACCACTGGTCCTAGAGATTTGAAATTTGGAAGTTGTGTTCTTTGTAATGTGTAGGTATCTTCTAAGAAAGGGTTTTTCGAAATTCCACCCCTAAGAGGGTGAAATAGGTGGTTACATTTCTATAAAAAAAACTTCTTCGTTTCCTATAGGCCACGCGGGCGAAGCCACGGGCAGAAGCTAGTCTAAATATATAAAAGAAAGTCGTGTTAGTTACACTATCTATAGCTCAAGAACGGCTGAACCGATTACTTGATATATGGATATCAAATAAATATTTTTACTGGACAATTTCTTAGAAACCAAGCATGTTTTGTTAATTTAAGAAAAAAAAACTTGTTATTACTTAAAATCTGGAGAACTACGTTCATAAAGTACTTTTTGGGTTATTGGAATTATTTAATTTAGAAAAACTAGTATAAGATAAGATTCCTGTTTTTTGTTTTATGTTCGGCTTGCAAAATTTCTTTCATGATAATTACCTTGACGCATTGGGTCGTATTAGTGACATCGAAAAAATGTTTTTGTTGATTTTCGGCTTACAAAACGTAATTATTCTCATCATGCGCAGTGCCACTGTCACGCACTGAATTTTACAGTGCTGTGCACTGTAACTGTTGTGGACAGCCATGACGCTTAACATAAAATGAAGAACTACATTGTGACGTCATTAGTTTCGCTATGCGAAGTCTTCAAAGGTTTCTAGTCCTTGGTTGAAACATAAAGGCAACTTTCAACGTTCAACGGGTATGCATTTGAGACCAATATTAGTTGAAAACTTCATAGTTTGGCATAATATTTGACTAAACTTACCTGAGACTAAAATTAAACGGAACACTATGCAAAGCGTTAATCAAAGAAATAGGTGTTAAGTTATAAGAATACTTAAGCGAAACTGCATAAACTTTCTGGTTATTTTCTTGGTTTGATCTTGGAATTGTTGGTACTTTTTGCTAAACTCTCGAAATTGTTAACGAGTAGGTATGTCTAAATAAGACTATCTGTTTGATTACGTCCAATTAAGTCAAAGAAGTCAGTAACAATCTTCGATCTCTTTTCATCAAAAATACAAATACTTGTCCAGTCACGGGAATTGAACCCGTAATAAAAATAGATGGAGCTAAAAAAAAATCGCAGACAGTCAAGTAAAACTTTATATTTCAGAGTTCCATACGCGACCATGACGCTTTGCATTAAGAGAACGACCAGCTCGTACACTAACTCAAAGAATATAGCTATTATACATTTTAGAACAAATTATATTCAAAAACCGAATTTTCAATTTATTTTCAATATTTACTTACTAACTTATTTTGCGCCATTAAAACTTAAAGAGGTACGATATGGCGTGTTTAACCTTGCATACAAACAAGTCAACAAATTAGAAAGTACACACACCACAAGCTTTATACCAGTGTCAATGCTTTAACCGACTGTTTAATTAGACGATTTAGACGCTATTGTTGACTTAAAGCTCGGCAGTTAGATGTTGAAATATAGCCGTGAATTGTGAGAAAATTACTCGGGGATAAGACAGCAAAAATTAAAGATTTTAGTATACATTTATGGAGTACTGGCTAAGCTCCGCGATTTCGTTCACGAATCAAAAAGATCTTATATATTAAGCTAGTGGCTAGTGGCTATACGCTGGCTTAACACATAGCACCTTTTTATGAGAATAGAGAAGGAATAGTTTATAAGCTATTCCCATTCCAAATTGTGCAGTGGTTGCGGCGTGAGGAATAAATGGGACTACACAACACACACACACACACACACACACACACACACACACACACACACACACACACAAAACACACACGCGCGCGCGCTTACAAGTTTTCGCGTGTAGTGTGGAATGTATTGTTTTTTTTCTGACTTTTTATCTCAAGTGTTTTAAACTATTATTTTTCTTACTTAAAACTTCATTTTAATAGATATTATTAACATTGTTGATTGATATTTTTACATCAAACTGGGGCCATGGTCCTTGCAGTTCCTGGGTCCCTAGGGAATTCTAGTCGTCATTTATTTATGATATATGGTAGCCATATTACTCATCCCGTTAAGCTTATAGTTCTCACTGTTAAAATTTAGTAAAAACATTTTTGTTTTCAGCGTCCCGCCCCTTTTCCGCCCACTGCGCTTACCCAGTATAACGAGGTGTCAAAACGTCACTTTCCCGCAAAAATTGCCACTCCACTGGTTATCGAAATCCATAAAAAATTTACGCGTTTAAAAGAAAAACGAGGGAAATATGTTCCGGCTTTCCCGCCTGTTTTCATTTAGGTTGAAATTCTTTTCCCCTAGTGGGATTTGCGGGAGCTTAAAAGTCTACTTTGATTACAGTTTTACTCTGATTTCAATTTTATGGGACTCGGAGTGCTTTTGACTTAGACGGCTAGAGCTTTTAGTTCTGCTTGTCTTCATAAAAAAGTTTAAGGAAACAATTTCCTAAATACAAAGATCTATAAAATTCTAGCAAATAATCAGCCTCTTTGGTGTGGTGGTCGAGCAGGTTGGCTCATAACCTGGAGGTAGCGGGTTCGATTCCCGCAGCAGTGCACGTATTTGTGCACAGGAATAAAAGCGCAGTTACTTGTAAAAAGTCTGGGTGCTGTGGGACCATGGCACTCGTAGTTCCTGGGTCCTTAGACACAAAAAATCCTAGTTAGAGTCCAGGATCTATGCATGAAATCATTGGGCGTCAATATTATTATTATAAAAGACAAAATCGAGAATCCAAAGTGAACTTCAGTATTGCTACCCTTATTTACTTTTTTCCTCTCAATCCCATATTTAATTCAGGTCAAATATGTAGGCTTTTGTGGACGACCCCCTACCCTAATATAATTTAATTCACTCGCGATGCTTAAAAACGAGGGTTGGAAAATAACTCCCTGACAGCATTGTACATTATATTACTAGATTAAGTGTACATTATGGGAGATAAAAGAATTAATGGATAAAAATGCGGGTTAAATTATGGCTGAGAAATTAAAATGGATGATTATAAAATAATTTGATCATAATTTTGTGTATATTTGGTCACATACACTACATTTACTAGGTGGTAGGACTTTTCTGCAAAGTTCGTCTAGGTAGTTACCACCGCTTTGCCAGTTATTCTGCCGCCAAGCAGTAGTGCTTAAACACAATTGTCTTAAGGTTTGAAGGGCACTTTAGCTAGGGAATTTACTGAGCAAATGAGACTTTATGATCTGATCTCACAGTCGTGTAATCTTATTACCAGACTGTGCTGATGTCTCAGGATGATGTGCGCAGTGCAGCAGTCATGCGAAACTTTAGGTACATGTTAGAGTTCCGAGTGACACTGTTCTGTTATGGGCGGCCGTGTCACTTAACATCAGGTGAACGACTAGCTCGTCACATCATTCAAAACCATACAAAAAAAAAAACATACAGCCTTATTAATAAACGGGTATTAGTCTCGGGTTAGTTACTTCAGCTTTTGTCGTTTTTTTGCTACTGGAATATTTATCTGGATTAAAAGAGACAAAAGATGGTGTAACTAATCTAAGGCTAGTTCGTATTTATTAATAAAGCTGTAATGGACTACAAAGTCTACGCATACTACAACAGTTTTGAATACTTATCTCAGAAAAATAACTGCATAAGCCCGTCATATCGCGAATCGTATCGCAATCGATGTTTATATAGTTTTTTAATACAAATTAATCTCGATTATTTATACAGTAAGAGTTTTTTTAAGTAAAACTAGAGACACGCTTGATTTGGGGAATTGGTGAATGCGAGGAAAACGAAAGTTTAAGTTGGTTTACGTACATCGCCATTGTCAACATAACAAACTTTAAAATGTGTATTATTATGTTGGTATGTCGGGTAAAATGTCAATTTTCAAGATTTTTTTACATTAGACATTTACATTAAACAAAGCAAAAACAAAGTTATACCGGCCGATAGAAGGAGCTAAGCTAAAAAAGTTTTTTTTTCTTATGTTACCAAATGACATGACGAGCTAGTCGCTCACTTGATGTTAAGCAACGCCACTGCCCATATCAGTTGCAGTGGCACTTGAAACTCTAAAGAATAGTTTCGCTTGACACTGCACTGCGCACGCCATTCTGAGACATCAGCACAGTCTAGCAATAAGAATATTTATTATTTTACTTCAGTCGTGTGGTCTAAAGCACAATGAGCTGCTGCTTCTTACTTACTTACTTCTTATCATACGATGAAAAACAATACAAGGAAAACAATTTGCAATCATTTTTACTTCAATGAATTTAATGTGTGTTATTAGCTGACTCCACTCACCTCCATATTGGATCGGCGCCGTTCTGTCTGACATCCAAGGTGAAACGCCGCTGGCCTTGATAGCAAACATCAACGAAGATTTTCGCCATATTGGGGTACAAAAGACAGACGCAGATGAAAAATGATGGGATGACATTACGATTTTTTTTATAATGTTTTGGCTCTACACTATTGTGTATTTAGCCAGTGTCAAGTAATTGATAATTTATCAAGTTAATGATATTTCACGCAAATATGTATCAATGTCAATGTCGAGTCACAGTTGAAGTCATCAAGTCAAGTCATAGTCTAGTCAAAGTCATACTCCTAGTAAAGTGGTGGCAACTTTACTTGAAGCTTCTATGGAGTTTTGGAAACAACACGAAAAGAAACGTTTCACCATCATTATACCATTTTCCCACACTCACGCCTGTAATCCAGCACTTAACGAATAGAATGCCACCAATTTTATGCACTAACACTGAAATTAACACAAGTTTAGGAAAATAATACAATGCGGTGACGCAATCTTTTTCGCTTTATTTTCGCATCAAATAAACAACCTAATCATGAATGGATGTATCTAAAATTGCAGATACCAGTCTTGTTAAATTTTGTGCTGCATGTGTTTATTAGAGACAAAACAATTCCATGTAACGCTGTACGTAGTGCTGTCGATGAATACCACGCTACGCCGCATCGCAATTCACATTTCATACCCTTTATTATAATTATTATTTATTTATTTATTGTGATAAAAACGACAAAATCAATTACAATTATCACATAAAGTATTACATACATTAACAAAAAACAAATCAGGGTTATAAAATAATAAAAAAAATCCAATTAGGCTATTACAATAATGTCAAATAAAATAAAATAAAAAGAAAAATTATTCACTATCGCTACAGTCGGGATTACCCGTATTGCTCCATTGGTCACTCGCGCTGTCACAATTGTTAATAACACTTTGTGGGACACGTATTGCCTGTGAAACGTGTATGTATAATACGGCAGCTTCTGTGGTGTGGTGGTTAAGCAAGTCAGCTCATAGCCCGGAGGCGGAGGTTTCGATTCCCACGGCAGGACAAGTGTTTGTGCACAGAAAAAATAACGCAAATACTTGTTCTAAGTCTGGGTGTTGTGGGACCATGTTCCTCGTAGTTCCTGGGTCCCTAGACAAAGGGAATACTAGTTAAGGTCCAGGGTCTATGTATGTGATAGTTGGGCGTTATTATTTATATTATTATAATTCTAGCAATTTAAGTCTACTCGTGACCATATCCAATAAATGCAACTTGGTCGAAAAGTCAAGGTTCCTTAAAAGGAGAATAACTTCTTTTCTTCTTCTTTTTTTCTTTTTCCTTTTAAACTCCCTGCTGCAGCTGCCTCATAGATGCCCGTGAAACTTCTCTAGGTACTTAAAAATGTATTTTTGGTCTGTGTAAACAAACAATTATTTCTAACACGTAAGTCTCATTTCACAATGTCTCGGAAAGGAAGGAAAAGCGATGTCTTCCAGATAACAATACATATAAATTATTTTTATATATTTATATATATATTTTATTATAAATAAAATTCAAAGTCCTGACTGACTAAATAACTGACATATCGCACAGCCTAAGCCGCTGGTCCTAGAGACTTAAAATTTGGAGGGTATGTTCTTTGTAAAGTGTAGGTATCCACTAAGAAAGGGTTTTTCGAAACTCTACCGCTAAGAGGGTGAAATAGGTGGTTGAATTATTTCCCTATAGGCCACGCGGGCGAAGCTGCTGGCTTGTAAGCTCATACAATACAAAACGCTTTAATGACACTAAAAATAAACATGTAAAAATAAGAATTACATAATAAAAGGTCGGTTTTATCGCTAAGAGCGATCTCTTCCAGATAACTTTTGCGGAAAGGAACGGAGCTAAAGGAATATCGCAGTAATATATAGTTTGAAATATAAAAAAAGCTGTGCAAAAAGCAGTCTTCTCATTCTCTTCCTTACTTCCCTTTCTTTCATAATTCAAAATCAAAATATCATAACCACCAAACATTGTAGTTTTCGTCCCTCCTCTACATTGTATCACAAACAACAATGCGACCTTTCGTAAAAATGGCATCACGTTTCCTGTATGTCTGTTGTTGGCAGCCAATCGAAGGTCACAACCATGGCATCGATTTTGGCACACCATCGTTCGCCTTACTTTGTACCGATGGCGTCAGTATCAAGTTCAAGTTTTCGTATAACTTACACTTTATTTGACCATGTAACTTGGCAACTGTTGAGAGCATACAAAAAGATTCTAGATCTGTGGAGAGATTTTACGACTGAATCGTATAACTGCAGCAGGCTTAGTTTGATATACATTAAGACCTTTAGGACTGTTTAGTGTAGTTACGGACCTACTTCTTTGACTGACCCGATAGCTCAGTTGGTAGTATCCCTGCCTTCTGAACTGTGGGTTGTGGTTCGATTCCCACCCAGGACAAACATTTGTGTGATGAGCATCGATGTTCGTTCTTTGTCTGGGTGTTTATATTGTATTCTATGTATGTATTTATTAACAAAAAGTATATAAGTATTGTATCAGTTATCTGGTTCCCACGGTACAAGCTTTGCTTAGTTTGGGGCTAGATGGCGCTGTGTGAAATGTGTATTTATTATTATTCTTTGAATTCGGTCCACGTCATAATCAGCCATTAAGGAGCCGTTAAGATGACTGACCCAATAGCGCAGTTAGTAGTAACCCTGCATTCTGAGCTGTACGTTGTGGATTCGATTCCCAACAAACAAACATTCATGAACATAGGTGTGACGGCGGCAACGTCCAGCTATAAACTCTATGCGAAGCGGGCAGTACCGTAATTTACCCTGTGTAGTATTAAATTTATTACAGTGGCAACACCGGCAACTGTCATGGCGCCCCTACCCGTCTGGCTATAAAAAGGGAGCGCTCGGCGTACTACATATCATTCTAGCTCCGGACACGGTGCGGTGCGCATGCTGAAGGCTTATAGTTATATAGGTTGCAACCTACGCACAACCCGTTTCTGCCTATAGGTGTTTATTTTCTCTGGGTGATATATTGTATTCTTTGTATGTATTTACAAACAAAAAGTATTTTAATATGTATCAGTTATCTGGTTCCCATAGTACAAGCTTGGTATGTTGCAAATTCTACACAACATACATATAGTTTGGTACTAGATGGTGTAATGTGAAATGACAATACATGTTTTTTTAAATAAAAAAATATTATTTAGCCCTTTCTTTTTAGTTTCTGAGTGCTCCTAATCTATTTTACCAACACTATCAAAATCGTCATGTTGATATCATATCAAATGTGAAATATATATATTTTTTTTATGTTAAGGAATGACATGACGAGCTAGCCGTTCGCCTGATGTTAAACGACACGGCTGCCCATACCAGCTGCAGTGTCACTCGGAACTCTAAAGTATAGAGGTTCGCGTGACACTGCACTGCGCACGTCATCCAGAGACATCATCACAATCTAGTAATAAGATTACTAAACTGTGAGATCAGATCATAAAGTCTCATTTGCCCAGTAATTTCACTAGCTATATACGCTATATAGCTATATACGGAAATATGGACCATTCCAATATCCCTTTTTTCATAGATGACCTACTTTGGCTCTAGGATACGTCATTGGCTCAATACGTTTCCACTGCTTGGGCAATTTTTCTCATATGAAAAGAGGCTCCACCACTCTGGCCAAGTGCAGTGATAAGTGGATGATAAAACACTTAAATTCGTAACCGACGTTAAAAAAGGAAGAGGTTCGCAATCCGATTGTGTTTATGTTTGTTACCTAAGCACTTAAGACTTGGTGAACCGATTTTGATGGTTCTTTTTTTATTTGAAATCTACTGCTTTCTGTGCAGTCCCATTTCAATTTGGTGCAGTTCTGAGAATGGCATCCACGAGAAAGCCATATAAGTCTGATGTCGGTTTTTTACGGTTTGCGTTGGGTATGATACTAAACCGCCACCATTGTAAGAGCGAGTGCAAATTCTACACAACATTTGAAATTTCATTGGCGCAGTGCCAAACGGGATTTGAACCTGGATGCGTCAGTTTGACAGTCGCACGAGCTATTGCTAAGCCACACTCCATCTTACCTTTCGGGCTGTAGAATAGAATAGAGCCTTACCTGCCCAAACCTAACCATGGTCCTCGTAGTTCCTAGATATTGGGAGTACTAGTTAGGGTTCGGAATCTATATATATGATCGTTGGGCGTTATCTATTTATTTTATTGAAATCTCCAAAAAACCTAGTTTCAATAGAAACTGAAATGCGCAAACAGTATAAAAATAAAACTTAATCTAAAAGGCCATCGGGTTGTTTTTCTTGCACCTTGAGAAATAAATTCGTGAGCCTCGGAACCCGGAATAGAAGAGTAATAGTGAAATCTTACGCATTCGTGTCAAGGCCAGAAGTCCAGACACGTTGTCTCCGAAATGACTAAGAATTTATCAGAGCGAGACGAAGAGATATATTTCATAGAGATAAAATGTCAGAAGACATCTGTCGCTAAGTCATATTGGATTCCTGGCGCGACCGAAGTTTAATAAGGAAGGAAAGAGCTTGAATATTGTATGTGTGCCTAGTTTTCTAGAAAATTTTGAATTGAATACAAATATATAGTGGACGAAAGTAAAGCAGCACAATGTCCTATGGAACTTTAGCACTATCTTTTTATTAAATGTCATAATCCAACTGTGATTAAATCTAACGTATAAAATTCTCGTGCTACAGTGTTTGTGACCCGCCTGGTGATGCTGTATCCACCCGGTGACTCTGTAAAGGTGGGTAGAGACCACAAGCCTGTCAAAAAAAAGTGTTTGTGACAAGTTGTGGAGCTTGACTAATTTTTGTTAAATTTTGTATGTATATTCACAGCACCATCTAGCTCCAAACTTAGCAAAGCTTGCTATGGGAGCCAGGTATCTGATACAATACTTACATACTTTTTGTTGGTAAATAATAGATACATAGAATAAAATGTAACACCCAGATACAAGAATGAAATACGTACAATATCATTAAGAATAACTCAAAAACCACTGGTCAGATCTTGATCAAATTTGAATGGGACAACGCAGGAGGCACCAGCTTTAATAAAAAAATATCAAAATCAGTTCACCTTGTCAAAAGTTCTGAGGTAACAATTTTTTTTTTTAAATAGTCGAATCGAATACGCCCTCTTGTTTGAAATCAGTTGAAAAAAGGGTTTTATTAGTTTCGTAAAATAGATATTATTGTGTATGTGTTTAACACAAAGAAATCTCGCAACTGTAATCTTTAGAAGCACCGCAATAAACAGTTATTGCAGTACTTCCAAAGATTACAGTGATAAACCAGCTATCAAATGTTTGTCGGAAAGTTTAATATCCTACTATGCGTCTACGATCTACGAAGTTATTTGACAGCCTCTAAAAGTATCCTACGTCCTACCTCGTAGTATGAACTCACATTATGCCAAGTTTCATTTGAATTCATTGAGTGATTTGAAATGAAATAATAATAATATGGGTGTACATCTCACACAACGCCATCTAGGCCCAAACTAAGTAATGCTTATATTTTGGGAACCAGACAACAGATACAATACTTAGATACGTTTTGTTTGTAAATACATAAATAGAATACAATATAACATCCAGACACAGAACCAACACCTATGTTCATCACACAAATGTTTGTCCTGAGTGGGAATCGAACCCACAACCCACAGCTCAGAAGATAGGGTAACTACCAACTGAGCTATCGGCCATAGGCCACGCCGCAGGCGAAGCTGCGGGCATAAAATCGTGTATAATATAAAAGGTACTGGCGTTTTGACATAATTTATTAGCTGAAAGCATTAATTTAAACCATTTGTTGTTCTGACTTTAACTCGTAAAAAAACATACTGACGAACATAGTACCTTCTCCTTTTTGGAAGTCAGTTATAAAATACTGAAAGTAGTATATTAAAAATAAAATTTTAATCATTGACTTTACATTTGAAGATGGATTTAAAAACTTTAACAGCCTTTACATAAATGTGTTTAGAGCATCTCATTTGAAATTGGCACAGCATCTCTGCAACAAGCCAAATTGCACACCGCCTCTATCTTGAGGCTATTTGGCACGAAATTGTGTGGTCTTGCCAACTTGCTATTTTGCCCTTGGCTTTAAAGATCTAGGTATAGCTAGCTGTCAATGTTTCAGATGCATCACAGAAGCTTTTACTTTTATGAGAGATGAAGGTTTTACTCAGCACTTTTACACGAGAAGGAAGAAATAGGTACGTTTAGCTGAGCATTTTTATTGTAGCGTTGTTTACTAATCTAAAAAACTAAAAAAACGAAACTAAAAAACTGGTTTCTTCCCAGGCTCGCGTTATTTTTTTGTTAACGTTAATGCCGTGGCGAGCTAGTCGTTCACCTGATGCTAAGCGACACTGCTGCCCATAACAGTTTCAATATCACTCGCAATTGTAAAATATAAATTATCGCAGGACTTTATCATTGTGTGGTATGACTATATACATGACCATGATTCTAAATTGGTGATCATTTTTTAGGCATCGATCAATTTTTATTTTTCTATAAATTTTTATGATGGCGGTAATGATCGAAAGTTGAATATCACGAATAGATTAAGTAATTTTGATTTTAGTTAAACAGACTTATGACAAGCAAAAATGGACTCTAAAGTAACTAACCTTTTTGGAGTTTTGGCGGTAAAACGAAAAAGATCGCGTCACCGCATTGTATTATTTTCCAAAACTTATATTATTTTCAGTGTGAGTGCATAAAATTTGTGGCATTTTATTCGTTAAGTGCTAGTTTACAGGCATGAGTGTGAGAAAGTGGTAGTGAAATGTTTCTTTTCGAATTATTTCGAAAACTCCATAGAAGCTTCTGGTAAAGTTGCTACCACTTTACTAGGAGTATGACTTGACTTAATACATAAAAGTGTGGAGCCGAAACAAAACAAAAATAACTTTTTCATTCCCCGAGTGTACTGAAAGGTAAATAAAACAAGATTTTTGAAGAAATTAGAGCACGTAGCTTTCAATAAAATACCATTAATACAGCAACACATTTCAAGAACAAACGAAACCAACAAACAACTTAATTCCAGCCAGCGCACGAAATCTTCAATATCACCAAGTCAAGGTTGCAGACAGGACGGCGGCAGCATCCACTGCAGTCAAGGGGAAGGGGCAAGTTCAACCATGGGAGATAGGGGGCAAGTTTAACTACAGGGGGAGAAGTGGGCAAGTTAACCCAATGGGTATTATGGTACCCTTGGCATTTCCTGCAGTCTAGAGGTCAATGGCCGATATCGATTTGTACCCGGGAGGTATGCAGTGGCGTATCATAGATTAATAAAGAAGTGGTGTTTGTGAAAGTTTAAATATAAAGGTTGATTGTCTCCGCTATTAATAGAAGTTGGACATTGTCGTTGTTGAGCGACTTTCTAAACTAAAATGGTTGCCTGGTTTTGATGAAATTTTGCCTAAACTATACAGGTATATTTTAACTAAATCTTTCTGTTTCATAACAAACAACATATTTTTTTTTATGTAAAGGTAGCAAACTTTCCCTTGGCCTTTTGGCCCTTAGCCCGATAGCTCAGTTGGTAATAACCCTACCTTCTGAACTGTGGTTTATGGGTTCGATTCCCACCCAGGACAAACATTTGTGTGATTAACACAGGTGTTTGTTCTGTGTCTGGGTGTTGTCTTGTAGATTGGGTAATGTCTTAGTAGATATAAATACAAGGATTTAAGTTTTCATCTGGATAAGTAATTTATTTATACCACTGATGAAACTTAATAAGCACCATTTTTCACAAGAAAATTCTGTCGATCCAATATCAAGATGATACAACTACTCTTTCACATATTCTAAAATTATAAAAATTAAAACCTTGCGACGTCACATATATTTTTTATCGTAAAATTGTTTGTTTGTTGTTGCAGCCCGCAGCTTCGCCCGCGGCGTGGCCTATGGGAAAATAACTCAACCACCCATTTCACCCTCTTAAAGGTGGAATTTCTAAAAATCCTTTCTTAACGGATGCCTACGTTACAACATCTACCTGCGTGCCAAATTTCAGCCCGATCCGTCCAGTGGTTTGGGCTGTGCGTTGATAGATAAAAGGAACCTTTGAGTTATATATATTTGGATAAAATCTTGTGACGTCACATATAATTTTTTCACATTTAATTTTAGTAAGTACCTGCTAAAATTATACTTATCTCAATATTTGCCTCTATGAGGTATGATAGTTTTAGGCAACTATATATTCGTGGCAAGATAGCACATATTCTATGTCTACTGACCTAGTTTACACCAGATTACCCATATAGTCGATTCAGCGACAATCTCGTACGATGCGAAAATAGGATAGTGTAATTTACATTCAGAAAAGATTGTTTAGATAATCTCGTTATTTAGTTTTTGTGTAGTAGCTAAATTTGAATATGAAATTAACTTAAATGTTTCATTGTGATAGAAACAGTTAGCATCTAAGGGTTACTAACCGTTATATGGTAACTATTGAATAATTTACACTCAGAATAGATTGTTCCGATAATCTTGTTATTTAGTTAACACTTTTGTATAATAGTTGAATTGTAATTTGAAATAAGCTAAAATGTTTCATTGATATAAAAACAGTTACCATCTAAAGGTTACTAACCGTTAGATGGTAATGTTGTGTAATTTACATTCAGAATAGATTGTTCAGATAATCTTGTTATTTAGTTAACACTTTTGAATAATACTTTGTAATAGTTGAATTGTAATTTGAAATAAGCTAAAATGTTTCATTGATATAAAAACAGTTACCATCTAAAGGTTACTAACCGTTAGATGGTAATGTTGTGTATTTTACATTCAGAATAGATTGTTCAGATAATCCCTTTATATAGTTAACACTTTTGTATAATAGTTGAATTGTAATTTGAAATAAGCTAATATGTTTCATTGATATAAAAACAGTTACCATCTAAAGGTTACTAACCGTTAGATGGTAATGTTGTGTATTTTACATTCAGAATAGATTGTTCAGATAATCTCTTTATTTTGTTTAAACTTTTGTATAGTATTTGAAATTGAATTTGAAATCAACTAAAATGTTTTGTTGTGATAGAGCCAGTCATCGTTTAACTATTAATAAACCGTTAAATAGTAACCGTTCTGTAATTCAAGATTCAGAATAGATTGTTCAGATAATCTCGTTATTTAGTTTAAGTTTTTACGTAGTAGTTAAGAATAAAAATAGGATTTAATTTTTTTTGACATTAAAAAAGTAAGTTCCGCCCCTTGACCTGTTTTTGTACTTTAATTTTAGGCAAGTATTGAAAGTCTTTCTATTTTTATTTCTATTTCAGCAAACAATAGCAACGATAATAATATCAGTTGAATTTGAATTTGAAATAAACAAAAAGGTTTAACTGTGATCGAGACCGTTACGATCTAATGGTTGACTTACCAAATGAAAACTATCACTGTTTGAGAGTTACTCATGCCACATTAGGAACCTTTTCCGACTGAACTCTACATATTTTACAAAGACATCCGGCGCAGCACGGCTCGCGTCTTGCGTGTACTACTATACTATAATGAACGATTTATAGGCTATTCGACTAACAAGTATATATTATTTTCATATATAGCTTAAAAATGAATATAATAATTGAAAAATTAAGTCAAATCAGTAAAATAATGGTGACAAGTCTGTCGGTCTTCTACAGATTACACCACGGTGAATGCGCTCAAGAACTGCATGATCTCATTCTCCCATCACCATTCCACTACCGGACTACTAGACGCTCGGCTAAGCGCCATCCTTTCGTGGTCGAAATACCACCCATTCGTACCAAGCGATTTGACTCAACGTTCTTAATTAGAACGGCTAAGGAATGGAATGCCAGCGTCTGTGTTTCCGGCGAAATATGACCCGGACGTGTTCAAGAAAAAGTGAATAGGTATTTACTTGGCTAGCTGCTGCACCTTCGATCGCATCGTCACTTCCCATCAGGTGAGAGCGCGGTGAAATGCTAGACAAAATTGAAGTAAAAAAAAATAATTATCACGGAGTAGTACGCTTTTAAAATTTCATCGCCTGTGATATCGGAAACATATATAGTGTGGAGCTTCCTCATAGGTACCATGAAAGTATACCTTGTAGCGTCACATACCAAAGAGATTGTATGTAGAGCTACCATAGAGGTACCACAGCTTAGTAATGAGGTACTATGAGGACTGGTAACTTCACTGGGTGCTTGGGCTGTCTCTTTCTATTACTGTATTTTAAAATGGCTGTAACTTTGTCATTTTTTGAGATATCAATTTTTTTCACAATTATATGTTTATTGTGGTATATTATTTATGTATGTATAGGAGGAACGGGTTGTGCGTAGGTTGCAACCTATATAACTATAGGCCTTCAGCATGTCCACACCGCGCCGCGTCCGGAGCAAGAATGATCCGTAGTACACCGAGCGCTCCCTTTTTATAGCCAGACGGGTAGGGGCGCCATGACAGTTGCCGGTGTTGCCACTGTAATAAATTTAAATGCCACGACAGGATAAATTACGGTACTGCCCGCTGCGCAGTTTACAACTGGACGTCACCGCCGTCATATGCAATAAAAATATAGCAGTTAAATGCCTATTGTGTAGTCTTTACCGACCTCGATAGCGTTACAACCTGGGAAAGTGAGCGCGTAATCACCATCATAAAGTATCCAACCATCAAAAGTGTCAACTAGCTCAAGGTTACCCTCTAGAGTCGTAGCTTTGACTTTAGCTATTTTTAACTGTATTTCTCAGATAAATGAATTGTGTTCTTTTGAGAAATGAATATCTTAATTCATATTTCTTTTCGCTGATATAAAATTACTAACTTTCATTATTTTCTTTATCGAAGAATTTGATATCCAATCATCTTTGTGTTTCCAATCTCCAAGTTATATTAAGTAGATTAGGTTTCCTGACAAATTTAATGAAACTAAATATTTTTACAATTTATAGACAATCAATATAGAATTATAATTATATTATGTATATATGAAACAGAGTCGTGTTAGTTACACCACTTATAACTCAAGAACGACTGGACCAATTTTATAATTTTCGTGTTTTTTGATTTATCTTCGTCTGGAATAGGATAATGTAATAGAATTGTTATCAATCAATAAAAAAAACGAGTGTGCTATAAATAGACCACACGACTGAAGTAAAACTTCTTTAGCTCCAATTTGTGGGTAGACAGGTGATTTTTGAACATGCTAGTTTCATCATGTTTTCCTTTACCGTTAAAAAGTGGGAATTCCGCACATAGCTTGGAGGGTATTGATACGAGGGTAGTGGGCAAACCATGAGGTGAAATGCGAGGCTGAATGGGCAAACAAAAAGAGAAATGCGAGGTTAAATGGGCAAACTATGATATGAAATGCGAGGCTGAGTAGACAAACCATGAGATGAAATGCGAGGCTGAGTGGGCAAACCATGAGATAAAATCCGAGGCTGAGTGGGCAGACCATAAGGTGAAATGCGAGGCTGAGTGGGCAAACCATGAGATGAATTGCGAGGCTGAGTGGGCAAACCATTAGGTGAAATGCGAGGCTGAGTGGGCAAACCATGAGGTGAAAGTCACACGAACTATCACTGAGTCATCGCTCACGATTTTGTCCACGTTAATATTCTTTTATCCATCGAAAACATATCCATTAATTAATGTTTCAGTTTTAAATTGAAACAACTCATTCATTTATAAAAGTTATTTTTGCTTCAATTAATCTATCATCATCCGTGTCAAAGTTACTGATGACTTTCGTGTTCGAAAAATATATTGTTATTGTTTCGGACATAAAACCTGTGGGTTTTTGAATATTTGATTCAATTGACAGCTTCTGTGGTGTGGTGGTTGAGCGGGTCGGCTCATAACCCGGAGGCGGCGGGTTGAATTTCCGCAGAAAGACAAGTGTTTGTGCACAGAAAAAAAATGAGTCTTGTTCTGAGTTTGGATGTTGTGGGACCATGGTCTTCGTAGTTACTCGGTCCCTAGACACAGGGAATCCTAGTTAGGATCCAGGATCTATGTATGTGATCTTTGGGCATCATTATTATTAATATTTGGATTTGACAGTTTGAATATGTGCATAGTTAGTATGTTAAATAATAGTGTACATTTCTCCTATTGCTTTGCAATCAATGTTTCCTTCAGGTCATCGCCCAATCTAGTGGAGGAACAGCCTACATTGCTGATTGATTTATGGATGCTACATTATATTTTTATATACAGAATCTGATGTATAGAATATCAAAAAGCAAGAACTATTGAAATATCGAGGTCCTTTTGACTTTGAACGTAACAAATGCTGGTATAAAAGCCAAGCGATACCCTTAATGCTAGTCGCTCCAAAACTTCCATCGTAAAAGATATTTCCTTTTGATTTCTATCTGTTTGACAACCTTAACTTACCATCTCAATAATGCCACCTTCAACCGTAAGCGTTTAAAAATTAGGTTCATTTTCTTTTGTGTAGCTATCGCTATATCTCATCAATAAAACGATGTCGAAGGTTAGGGATGTCAATTGCAGGAAATGAAATGAGTATTTGAGTGTCACAAAGACGTTTGATTTGAAAGGGAAATGCGGGAAATCATTAATGACGCGATGTAAAAAATGATTACTGTAATTTTAATTAAGGTTTACGAATAATCAATTTTATGTTAATGAATGTAAGTCAATTCAATTATCATAATAAAAATAATAATTCTGATTTTTGTATGTTAATTAATGGTCCGAGGAGCCAGTCATTCTCCCAATGTTAAGCGACATGGCTGCCCATAACAGAACACTATCACTAGAGCCTCTAAAATATAAAGTTTTGCACTGCACTGCACGCATCCTGAGACATCAGCACAGTCCAGTAACAAGATTACTAGACTGGGTGATCAGATTATAAAGTCTCAATTGCCTTAATTTTACTAGCTACAGTGCCTTTCAAACCGAAGCACAGTAGCGCTTGCGCATTACTGCTTGATAGCAGAGTTATTCTGCTATCAGATATGCCAGTTATTGGCAAAGCAATGGTACCTACCTAGACGAACTTTACAGAAAAGTTCTACCACCTACCTGTTACCGATGGATACAAATAATTGTAAATAATAATGAGAATATTCTGAAGTATAAGTTATAAATATACCTACTATTATTCCTGTAACAAAGTTAAAAATTTCTATTATTATGTTGGTATGTCCGGTAAAATGACAATTCACAATCATCAAGATGGCGATATTTACATTAATCGCAGCAATAACAAAGCTATAACGGCAGACAGATGGAACTAAACAAGTTTTACTCCAGTCTTGTGGTCTAAAACACACTCGTTCTTTTTGTAAATACGTTTTTGCTTTTGTTTAGTTAATGTAATAATTTAAATAGGTGAGCTGATAAAGATCACCAAAAATTCTAGTCTATTCTTCTTTTAGTCGTCGTTTTAAATTGTCATAGCATTAACGAGATGTAGCTACCATAAAAACATATTCATTTTTTTAACCAAATAGAATGTTCTGAAGTCGGTTTAATTGATTGAAATTTTAATCTTCGACAATTTCTAGTAATGATATAGGTTTTTTTTTTTTTTTTTTACTTCAAACTTGTCTAGCATTTGACCGCGCTCTCACCTGATGGGAAGTGACGATGCGATCGAAGATGTAGCATGCTAGCCAAGTAAATACCTATTCACTCTTCTCTTGAACACGCCCGGGTCATATTTCGCCGGAAACACAGACGCTGGCAGGGCATTCCATTCCTTAGCCGTTCTAATTAAAAACGTTGAGTCAAATCGCTTGGTACGAATGGGTGGTATTTCGACCACGAAAGGATGGCGCTTAGCCGAGCGTCTAGTAGTCCGGTAGTGGAATGGTGATGGGAGAATGAGATCATGCAGTTCTTGAGCGCATTCACCGTGGTGTAATCTGTAGAAGACCGACAGACTTGCCACCTTACGTCGATGTGCAAGGCTCTGGAGCCTTTCACCAACCAAAGTGTCGTCGTCAATGAGCCTTTTGGCACGCCGTTCAATCGAGTCCAGAGCCTCAAGCTGGTACTTGGCAGACCCGTCCCACAGGTGGCAGCAGTACTCCATACACGATCGGACCTGTGCTTGATACAGATTTAGAAGCTGTCCAGGTGTGAAGTACCGCCTTACCTTGGACAATATGCCGAGTTTTTTTGAAGCTACTTTGGCTTTGGACTCAATGTAGGATCCAAAGTTTAGGTTTGACGTGAGATCAACACCCAAAAGCTCAAGATGGTTTCCTAAACTTACAGATACACCACGGAATGAAGGAGCCAGATGGAGTGGGCTCTTTTTAGCAGTGAATAAACACGCCTGTGTTTTTGCAGCATTGAACCTAACCAAGTTAGCATCGCCCCAATCGGACACGGCTTTCAAAGCCAGGTTCATGCGCTCAACCATAGCCTCTCTCTCAATCCGGACGTCGTCACCACTGGCTCGGGCACTGGATGTGTAAGGTTCCTTTGAATACGTCCTTATGTCATTTACACGGTTCCTGTCAAGTATTCAATTAACTCTACGTATAGTTCGCGAGCTATTGTACAATTGTATTATAATAGGTAATAATATATTTTAATGAATGATGTGACGAGCCCTCCGTATTTGATATAGCTCATTATGTCTTTAACATAGATTATTGTTTCTGTGTAGTTTAACGCCTGTATGTGCAGTAAAAATTTGATGTGTGAAAGTGTATAAAATGTATGTATGTGTATGAATAGTGTAATGAATATGGGTGAAGTGTGTTTGTGTTTAAAGGTGTGTAAATTACTTATAACCTGGGACTAAAACATAGTTAAAGTCAGGTATCAACAAAACTGAGTATTTATGGGGTTCTCGAGTGGAGGCCACGAACTGGAAGACGCAGCATAGCCCCCATTAGATGGACCGATGATCTTGTCAGAACCGCGGGAAGAGAATTTCTGCAGGTTTTTTTGGCGGGAAAACGAAAAAGATCGCTTCGCTGCATTGTATTATTTTCCAAACTTGTGTTATTTTCAGTGTTAGTGCATAAAATTGGTGGCATTTTATTCGTTAAGTGGATTACAGGCATGAGTGTGGGAAAGTGGTATAATGATGGTGAAACGTTTCTTTTCGTGCTGTTCCCAAAACTGGAAGCAAACTAAAAGACTAAAACTAAAAACTAAAAAGAGAAGCTTCTGGAAAAGTTGCCACCATTTAACTGGGTGTATGAGTTTACTAGACTGATAATACATTAATGAAAATACATCATACGTTAAGTAGCCTTACAGAAAATTTTTACATAATAATAATAACTTCCAACGATCACATACATAGATCCTGAACCCTAACAAAGATTCCCTGTGTCTAGGGAACCCAGGAACTACGAGGACTATGCTCCCTCAATACCCAGACTCAGAACAAGTATTTGCGCTTTTTTTTTCTCTGCAAAAATAATTATCCTGCCGCGGAAATCGAACCCGCTGCCTCCAGGCTATGAGCCGACCTGCTCAACCACCACACCACTGAGGATGTCATCAATAACAATCAATATCTTTACATAATAATAATATTAACGCCAAGCGATCACATACATAGATCCTGGACCCTAACTAGGATTCCCTGTGTCTAGGGACCCAGGAACTACGAGGACTATGCTCCCTCAATACCCAGACTCAGAACAAGTATTTGCACTTTTTTTTTCTGTGCAAAAATAATTATCCTGCCGCGGAAATCGAACCCGCTGCCTCCAGGCTATAAGCCGACCTGCTCAACCACCGCACCACCGAGTCTGTCATCAATAACAATCAATATCTTTACATAATAATAATATTAACGCCAAGCGATCACATACATAGATCCTAGACCTTTACTAAGATTCCCTGTATCTTTGGACCCATGAACTATGAAGATTATGGTCACACGACACCCAGACTCAGAACACGTTCTGGCACTTTATTCTGTGGCTAAATAGTTATCCTGTCACGGGAATCGAACCCGCCGCTGGGTTATGAGGTGACCTGCTAACTACTACACTACAGAGGCTGTCAACTATCTACATTCCTCGGAAATCCTTTTGCCCATATATCCCACTAAAATACCCAGCCATAATTCCTCGATATCAGTGATTAAATCGGACAGCGGTTGTCGTACTAATGTGATATAGGGGGTCAATTGCGTGTGGTGCGAATAGGTATTGTGCGCAGTTTTTATTGGCTTTCATTATTTTTTATCACGAATTTGCGCCGGGAATTGGAATGAGGTGATATGACCCGGATAGGGTTGTCAAGAAAGCCGGATATTAGCCCTTCTTTAAAATCCGGATGTGTTACAGGAATTCAGGCTGCTTATATTTATTAGTGATGAATGTTATAAAAAATAAGGATTCCTGTATCGATTGTTAAAAAAGAATATAGTAAACAAATCACACTAATAATATAAAAGCGAAAGTTTGTATGTGTTTGTGTGTATGTGTGTATGTTTGTTACTCCTTCACGCTCAAATAATTAAAATACTTTTTGTCCGCGGATGAAACCGCGGGGCGCAACTAGTAAGTAATAATTACGTGTGTTCGCGTGAAATTGCCGATACTGTTAGTATTGTATGCCGGGATATTGATAATGAAAATTTACAACCAAATGCAAATGTAGTTGGAGACGACGCCCGCCCTGCACGATGCTGACACCCGCTACTCCAGTCCCCTCGTGACCACGGCCAATGTAACTTGGTCGAATCGTCGAGGTTAGTCAAAATTATTATTAAAATAAAATATAATTATACCATTAAATATAAAAATATAAAATAAAATAATATCTTTGTACGCGAATAGACCCGTTTTATCTTTACAATATAAGTAATAATTATATTTAAAAAAGAGCACGGACCAATCTTTGGTAAAAAGTAGCATTAAAAAACGAGATAGGATCCCGTTCTATGTAATTTGATTTATTCATTACTATTTAAATGACTAAAACTAAATTAAATATAAAGTTAAACTATATTTAATTTAAAAAGCCAAATTGTAGATAAAAGGGGGAATTTAATGACTAATTTATTGCTAGACTCAATTTACTCATATAAATGTTAATTATTCATTTATTTATTATTGCTGGTTTTTGTATTGCTCAAAAAATTATATGTTAAAATAATTATTGAATATAATTCAGCATTCCGGGCACTTTCCCCTCCACCAACGGGTTATTTTAAATTTTTAGATTTTATTTAAGTTCTTAGGTATAGTTTAGTTTTGTATTAATAATTATCACATAACCCGTATTTCCATAAATACTCTTATGTTTTGAGATGAAAATTTAAAGTAGTATAAACATGTGTTACAAAACTTCATCTAAACCAGTTCAGCTGTTTTGGCTTATAAG
Source organism: Ennomos fuscantarius (assembly GCA_905220475.3). Classification (NCBI taxonomy): domain Eukaryota; kingdom Metazoa; phylum Arthropoda; class Insecta; order Lepidoptera; family Geometridae; genus Ennomos; species Ennomos fuscantarius. Next base: position 9,749,404 of record HG992046.1, on the reverse strand, counting down.
CCATACAAATCAAACATGCAATAATTGTAAAAAAAAAATTGTTTAAATAACGTTTTAGCTCCTGTTGACCTGTTTCACTGCAAAAAATTAAAGTTTAAAAGCTCTGTCGTTAATATGATTTTAAACAAAATTAAAGTCTGTAATATCTTCTAAGATATCAATAATAATATGTGTGGGTATCTTTTTTTTTTTTTTTTTTTTACGTGGAGTAAATGCTCTTACGCACACCCGTGGCTGGGTGGGCCTACGGGTAGTGTCAGACTCAGTGCCAGAAGGGCACCCATACCGACTAACAACTCCACGATGTTCCACCATCTCAGCTGATAGCAGGGCCTCGGGTCCGCTTGTGCATTCTCCGCTGCCCTGCTTGCGCTGTTGTCCGCTGTGTAAAGCAGCGGAGCCTCCGCGGGGAGGGAGTGTGTAAAGCTCCCTCCCTAGAGGGGTGTATAGAACCCCTCCTACCTAATCGAGCGATGCCCTGGAACACCTAGGGCACCGACTCCACACTGGAGGACCTTGTCCCTAGTGGGGGACGCTGGATGCGCCCACACCCAGCGCCCCAGGTCCTCCCAGCGGGGACGGAGTCCGGGCTCGGCTAGCCCGTTTCCGCACCCGCGCCCTCCGGAGCGGCAGAGTGAGAGACCTTCTCTCTCTCTCCCGTCCCTCGGCCTCCCTTTGTGAGATGACCGTTTCACAGAAGGAGACCATGGCCTCCCAGGACCTCTCGTCGTCGAGCATCTTTTGCAAGATGACCGGCAACGAAAGGTCTGTCCCCACGACCGCGACTAGGGACCGTCGCGGCTCCTCATCCCCCGGGCATGTCTCCAGCACGTGCTGTGCAGTGTCTTCTGCACAGTCACACCGGTGACATGCCGGGGTTGCCTCCCGCCTGGCCACGTTGCACAGGTACCTCCCGAAGCACCCGTGCCCCGAGAGAACCTGCGTCAGGCGGAAGGTCAGGGCTCCGTGCTCCCGCTGGACCCACTCCTCGAGCACGGGCTGGATCGCTCTGAGGAGACGTTGTGCTCCAGCCCCTCTCCGCGTGAGTCCCAGCGGGAGCCGCTCCTTCCATGTGACCAGAGCAGCCGTCTTGGCCTCCGTGCGCCAGTGCGCGACCTCCTGTGGCATCGGTCGTAGGTCTTCGGCCCGCGCACGGACTCTACGTTGGTACACGGCTGCCAGAACGTCCGCCTCCTGGTCCCATGGAAGGGAGCCTGCGAGGACACAGGCCACTCCGTGCGAGAGTGTGCGATACCCTCGGCACACTCTCACCGCCATGGCTCTCTGAGCCCTCAGGAGTGTAGAGGTCTCCCGAGAGCTCAACGACCCAGCCCAAATCGGGGCGCCGTAAAGGGCCATAGACCGTACTACCGCCATGTAAAGGTGGCGGCAGCTCGCCCCTCCGCCTCCTATATTTGGGAATGTGTGGGTATCTCACATAACGCCATCTAGCCCCAAACTAAGCAAACCTTGTATAATGAGAACCAGATAACTGATACAATACTTAGATACTTTTTGTTTGTAAATACCTACATAGAATATCATACAACATCCAGACACAGAACAAACACCTATGTTCATCACACAAATGTTTGTCCGGCGAGAATCGAACCCACAATCTGCAGTTTGGAAGGCAGGGTTACTACCAACTGAGCTATCGAGTCAGTTATGTGTCTTGGTATTGTATTGTATCGTGTGCTATTAATTATGTTAATTAAGTTATTACCTACCTTTTCCTTCCTTTTTGTCAATGTAATCTACTGAAGTTTGTACTTACTTTATAGAAAATAGTGAATCCGTAATTGGATGTAAATTCTAGTATCAAGTGAAATTACCGTACCTTAAGAAAGAAAAAAAAAAGAAAATTAAACAAAAATGCAATTTTTAATAATTTATCTCACAGGCAAATATGTGTATTTCTAAAAATCCGGATATTATGATATGACAACCCTAGACGTGAAACAATGGGTTGCCACATTACAGATTATTACAAGCTTTATTACTTGATGTACTAACTGGCAATAAAACTTTGTTGGGGAGTTACAGAATGCATTGTAAATTATTATCACTTTTAAAATGGAGTGTTGTGAAGGTATAATAATAATAATAATAGTGTACATTTCAACGCCATCTAGCCCCAAACTAAGCAAAGCTTGTATTATGGGAACAAGATAACTGATACAATACTTGGATACTTTTTGTTTGTATATTTGTATATTTGTTTGTTTGATTTCACTCTAAGTTAGGTGGTAGGACTTTTCTGCAATGTTCGTCTAAGTAGGTACCACCGCTTTGCTAGTTTTTCTACCGCCAAGCAGTAGTGCGCAAACACTACTGTGTTTTGGTTTGGAGGGCAATACAACTTGCTACAAGTGAAATTACTGGGCAATGAGACTTTATAACCTGATCTCAGTCTAGAAATCTTATTACTACACTGCTGATGTATCGGGACGTACGCAATGCAGTGTCATGCGAAACTTTACATTAGAGTAGAGTTCCAAGTGACACTGCAACTTTTATGTTTCAGTTGAACGATTAGCTGGTCCCATCATTCATTAAAATAAATAAAAACGATTTACGAGAAGCTATTACCTTATATCTTATTATTTACATCTAAAAAAACTCTACCTAATTTATCACCCCCCGTTTCTAAAGACCTTTCATCTCATTTTAGATAAGGGAACCCTTTTCAGTGCTATCTGAGAAATAAAAACAAATTCGCTTAATTAAATATCTAAAGAATCACCATGTTTAAATTATGCGGTTTGATATTATTTAAGTGTAATCATAATCATCAAACTACCCTTTGGACTAGGGTTGCATTCCTTTAAAAGGGTCATTTCACGTCAAAGGGCCCATTTAGGTCACACGCTGTGGGAGATTCTGGTAAATTTAATTGGCACAGTCTCGATATAATCACTTTTTAAACTCATTTCAATCAGCAGATCCGTTGTTTTTTCTGTTTTTTCATATATTTTTTAGTAGACATTTCACACAGCGCCATCTAGCCCCAAACTAAGCAAAGCTTGTACTATGGGAACCGGATAACTGATTCAATACATGTTCTTTATAGTAAGATATTATTAGTTTGTAAATACATACTATAGTAAGTTCAGTATGACTGGCCCGTTAGCTCAGTTGGTAGTAACCCTGCCTGAACTGTGGGTTGTGGGTTCGATCCCCACCCTGGACAAACATTTGTGTGATGAACATAGGTGTTTGTTCTGTGCCTGGGTGTTATATTGTTTTCTATGTATGTATTTACAAACAAAAAGTATCTAAGTAATTGTATCAGTTATCTGGTTCCCATAATACAAGCTTTGCTTACTTTGGGGCTAGATGGCATTGCGTGAGATGTCAAAAAAAAAAAGGAACTATGACTCCAAAATACAAATAATCTAACAATTTTACTACAGGCCCAAAATACTCCAAACGTAATGTTAGTCAGTTCGTATAAATAATTCAATATTTTACTCCAAAACTAAAATAATATTAATATTAATCACCATAATAAATATATTGTATAGATAACACGGGTACTTTTTAAATAGTTGGATATTGCTTTTATTCAGCAACTTTAAACGGACTCGTAAACCCATTAGTTACAACCGCTACAAAAGCGCATATTTTACAAGCTTTAGCGAAAACGTTACAGAATTTCAACCACTTGACCGTAAAATCAGGAAAATGATATATTCATACGAAAAGTGGTATCCTGCCTGTATCGATAGATGATATTTTTCGTTCAAACTCTTATTTCGCTTGGAACATGATATTTTCCTCTGAAAACACTATTTTCGCACCCACTTCTTTGCATATTATTATTGGAACAGCACAGAATATATAATAGTTCCAGTATAGTTTAGTGGCGGTGTTTGATCCAGGCTTTCGCGCTTTGGGTTTATAGATTTTTATATCGTACGGAAGAATTGAACGTCATATCATTTTGTTAGGTTGCCTATATTGATTTTTGAAGTGAAAACTTCTTAAGGCGCGTTGAGCACTTTTCGGAAGAACAAAAATCATGCAACTCGCGTCATTGTCACCAAACACCTGCCATGAGCTATATATACTGTGTATATATTATGTGTACTTTTAGGGTGAACAAAAATCATGGAACTTGCATCATCGTGACCGCACGCTTTCCATGAGCAAAATGTACACTTTAATACTTAATACACTTAATGTGTATATATGTGTACTTTATATGAACAAAAGCGTGAAACTCGCGTCATCGTCACTGCACGCTTACCATGAATCTTCACTGCTATTGGCAGTCCCCAAAGACTGCCCCGCATTTTTTTTATATTATCACACCTTTAGCTTGAACTGTACTCAACCTTGAGCCAATAATATACTCATTTATAATGTCATCATTTTGAAAGCTAGCTTTATTATGTATAGCTTGAAGGCATCCCATCGTTCATCCGCACTCACCCGTTATCCTGCGGGACTCAATTTTCCAGGATAAAAAGTAATATGTTGATCTGGTAGGTATAATAAGTTTAACCGTATATACGTGAACACCAGATAAACAAACAAATGAACAACGTTTTACTTTAAATGTGGCAGCCTCTGTGGTGTGGTGCTTGAGCAGGTCCACTCGTAGCCCGGAGGCAGGACAAGTTGCGCACAAAAAAGCGTAAATACTTGTTCTGAGTCTGGGTGTTGTGGGACCATGATCCTCGTAGTTCTTGGGTCCCTAGATACAGAGAATCCAAGATCTATGTATGTGTATACTAGGTAGTAGGACTTTACTGCAAAGTTCATCTAGGTAGATACCACCGCTTTGCCAGTTATTCTGCCGCCAAGCAGTAGTGCGCAAGCACTGTTGTGTTCCGATTTGAAGGGCACTGTAGCTAGTGAAATTACTGGGCAAATGAGACTTTATGATCTGATCTCACAGTTTAGTAATCTTATTACTAGATTGTGCTGATGTCTCAGGTTGACGTGCGCAGTGCAGTGTCACGCGAAACTCTATACTTTAGAGTTCCGAGTGACACTGCAGCTGATATGGGCAGCCGTGTCGTTTAACATCAGGCGAACGGCTAGCTCGTCACGTCATTCCTTAACATAAAAAAAAAAAAAAAAAAAAAAAAAAAAAAAATGTGATCGTTGGGAGTTATTAATTAATGTATTTTTTGTTTTTGGTATCTTTTTTTATGCAGAAGAACATTTATGTAAATTTAATCTTTAATTAATTGAGTATTAAGACTCACTTAATTAAGGATTCAATTTAATACTAAAATATATTTAATTATTTGAAAAAGAGTAGTATTGTAGGTAAAAAGGGGTCATAGCAGAGGAGGAAACAATCAATATATGATTCTGGGAAGTAATCATTACGAAATATACAAAATATTTTTATTATTAGGTACCAAGACAATTCACTTAAAAGCATATAAGAATCGATGACACCTGCAGCGAGACAGAAGTTTTTACTTTAAACAAAGCTAAAATGACATTTCTTTTCATATTTCCGTCTGGCAGTTTATTCGTATTATCACCACTCTCTGCACACCTCCATAATTCTAAAAACCGTCCCTAAAGTGCAATGCGTTGCCTCTCAGGAGACTTAGCAAGTACTCAAGGGCTTAGAGATGGGACATAAAAATATCGATATCAAATTGATTTAAGAAAAATTGATGACTAAGTGCGAGTTTATATCGTAACTTAGACATTCAAATTAAAGCAAAAAACGATTTTCAATTGGCGAAAATACAAAAAATTGTACCTCCTCTTTTTTGTAAGTTGGCTAAAAATCTCATAGTTAGGATTGTGTTTTTTTTTAGTTATTAGGTAGCTTTGATACACTTTTTATGCCAGCCCCACAGTAACATAATATACACTCAAACACACTAAAAATATAGGTATTTTTAAAAGTAAAGTTTGTTAGGTCGTAACATGGAAAACTTTTAATTATATTAAATACTAGTTGCGCCCCGTGGTTTCACCCGCGCATAAAAGGTATTTTAATTATTTGCTTATCCCACGAGAAAATTTTAATTTTCCGGGATAAAATGTAGCCTATATGTTAATCTAGTGTATAAGCTATCTTGGTACCGAATTTTATCAAAATCCATTCAGCCGTTTGAGCGTGAAGGAGTAACAAACATACACACATACAAACTTTCGCCTTTATAATATTAGTGTGAAGTGTGATAGAAACTATCTGTGTCAAAATTCATAAGCCATAATATTATGTTTGTAAATTCCAAACGCATCCAAGTATTATTGATAAAACATTATCGATTTAACCACAAAAGCCTTAAACTAGTGTTAAACTGCGGTTTTGTATTGTTAAACGCACGTTTGACGTCTGTCTAAGCAAACTGGAAATTTAAAACTTCACCAGCAGCCATGCTAATTTATCGATTTCGATGGTGAAATTGTCGATATTAATATACATTTTCTAAATTAACCTCATATCTACTTGCGACTTTTCACCACATATTCCTTGCACACATATTTTGTCGTTTCTGACTCAAGATCCCGAGAAAATGACCCAGTTTTCTGGAACTTGTTTAAGAAACTTATAATATACGGTCGTAAAAATGTTTCATACTGAGAAACAGTTGGTTGAAATAACTGTTTTATAAAAGTTAGTGCCTAAGTTTTCTGTATTAACCCGCCCTGGCTTCTCAAGTCTATAATTTTACGCCTTAACCTTGAATGTCAAAGTCAAAGTCAAAGTCAAAAGATTATTGCAAATAGGCTAATTTTAGCACTTTTACAAGTCAAAATTATATTAGGTACTTAAAATTAGGTTATTTCACTAAGCATATAAAATTACAAAGTGCTTATTGTCAAATAATATATAGCAAGCCCATTACAATATATGAGTTTGAAAAAAGCAGTTCTCTTTCTCACTACTGGTGGAAGCACTCCAGCACGATGCAGAATAGAAAACTTTGATCCGAAGCTTCGATTACAACTGTAAAGAAGAAGCTACAAGAAACTTTACAGTGATGTATTTTTTTTTCTTCTTTCTACTGTCTTTTACAATATATATAATTCATTACAGTTGAGATAATTAATATGTGACAAAATTAACCAAAATGGTGAAAGATGGCAGGGAGATATTCTCTATCAGCCTTATTAATAAACACGAACTAGCTTTAGACTAGTTACACCATCTTTTATCTCTTTCGATCCAGCTAAATATTCCAGTAGCAAAAAAGGACAAAAGCTGAAGTAACTAATCCGATACTAATACCCGTTTATTAATAAGGCTGTATATGTTTTCTTTGCTCATACATTCCTCTTTCTTCCTCCTCTTTTTGTCCCTTTAATTTTTTATACAAATATTTTTTCGCTCCTGTCCCGCTCCTATTCTTATCATTTTTTGCTCGTTTTATCCCAATTCCGTCTTGATCTCTTCTCCTAACTTGCTTCTAGCCCATTACTATCCTAATACAATTATTACCCCCAAACTGAGTGCAATGAATTTGGAAATCAAGAAAATCTACTTCAGTTAGCACTTCCTTTAATTTATTATGACAAAGGCATAATTCCCATTCGGACTCGCACAAAACATGAATACAAAGTACCTTGTCGCATTATCAGGACCATCCCACCGTAATCCAAGTTAGCACCACGAGGAGTAAAAAGTCGCGTTCTCAGTTGAAAACAAAAGAAATTTTATTCACAAAGCGTCATGCGATAATGGATCTTAAGTTGTAGTGTTAAGTCCTAAAACGTAAAGAGGTTCACATTGGTAATAATCCGCAGATGAAGTATTTATATAGTTCAAGGCAGAAGATAATTGAAATCGTGACTCAATTATTCGGTATTTGTTCGGGCCGTGCCACGCCCGCGATGTTTGAATAAGCGCGATGCCTCGTTTGCATTCTTCTAAATCTTTTTAGCTTTTGAACAGGATGCTCTGTGTACAAGGTCCTTCGATCTGCTTTGAATTGTGAGATCTGTGACCAGTACCAGTACGAGTTTATTCGAATGTGCATTTACTGTACTGTACTCGATAGCGAGTATCTTTAAATATTTGTATGAAAAACGCAACTAGTAGAGTAACCACCATACTAGTTGCAACGTCTACTTCAGTAGAGTAAGCAATAAATCTATATAAAAAAGAGTATTACGAAATTTGTGTTCCTTTCATAGATACGTTTTCATAACAAAAAGCGTTAAATAAAGTATAGGCTTTCGACTGAAAATCAGTTTAAGGTCTCACGACCTTAATTGCATGCTGAGTAGGGACCTATATCATGACGTCACGCCACATTATACATTTTAGTTTCTCTCTTTTTTGGGTGATTTGTGTTAAATGAGTAGGTAGTGAGTGCCTATTTGTAAAAATTTAATGGTGTGTAATGTCTCGAATAAATTTTACTCCTTTTTTTAAACAAAATTATATTTTTCTACTTCATGTTTGAACAAAAATTAGTGCCACAATATAATAGATAGCACTTATCACTATAGCAGCAAAATTCTAAAAAAATAGTGCCACATTATAATAGTTAGCACTAATCTCTATAGCAGCTAAGTGCTGCTATAGTGATTAGCTGGCAATTATTAATTAATTATAACTAATTTTATGAGTTTAATGTTTGTTGTGTCGTGTTTGAACAAAAATTAGTGCCACAATATAATAGATAGCACTAACCACTATAAGAGCTAAATGCTAAAAAATTAGTGCCACGTTATAATAGTTGAAAGTTAGCACTAATCACTATAGCAGCAAAATGCTAAAAATTAGTGCCGCACTATAATAGTTCGCACTAATCACTATAGCGGCACTTAGCTGCTATAGTGATTAGCTGGCAATTATTAATTAATTGTAACCAATTTTATGAGTTTAACGCCACCAAATTTTTATTGTTCTAATATTTAAGCCAATGATGAGATTGCGTGTCGATAACGCGACAGTTAGCTTGCTAGTTACTGGTAGTTTTTAACCCTACCTAGTATCAATTACAGAATTAAAGTTTATGACAGCCTAGACAGTTACTGTGGTGTGGTGGTTGAGCAGGTCGGCTCATAATCTGGAGGCGGCAGCGGGGATTCCCACGGGAGGAGAAGTATTTGTGCACAAGAAAAAAAAACGCAATTACTTGTTCTGAATCAGAGTAATATGGACCCATGGTCCTCGTAGTTCTTGGGTCTCTAGATACAGGGAATCCTAGGCGTTATTATATTATATTATTATTATATTATTTATGTAGAAGGAACCCTCGGCGCGTGAGTCCGGCACGCTTTTATTCGTGTCATGTGTGAAATTATGGTCAAATATTACCCTGTTGGTTCTGGTATTGTTTTACCCACAGATCTAGAATATTTTTGCTGTATTTCAAACGACTCACGAAGTGTGAGAGCGAAAAGTCTTAATCAAGTACACACCACCCAAGAGGAAAAGACATGGTGAAAGAAAGTCAAACAAGACACGGTGGCGTGAAAGAGACAAATAATACATATCGCCACGGCCTGTTTCGCGAACTTTGTATCATGTATCCCTTTCATTAAGTGCTAAATATTATTTGTGCAGCTTTTGTGTCTTATTCAGTGAGTAAATGTGATGTTACCAAACATATAGGTATCACAAACCCGAAAAAATACATCTTTCACAGTAGATTTAGACCATTAATTTCATTGCACTAATACAATTTTTTTTTTGCTTTTTCCTATTATTTTGCTGGAAAATCTATTTTTATTGTAGTATGGAAATGCTCCTTGAGATGCGTAAAAATATTTGAGTGTTTCTGTGTTTTATTAATCAGCAATTTTATTCGCAAAATTTCGAAGGATTTCTGTGAATAAAATGCCAATCATTTTAATTTAAATAATGGAAACTATCTTTAGTTTACTAATGGTAGATCATAAAAATAGCAAAAAAAGAAACTATCTTTTGTTTATACTATTACTAATGGTAGATCATAATCATAAAAAAACTTAATACACGCAATTTCTGATATGTCTTGTGCGTTGTACATTCTATAAATGTATAGTTTTACCACATTTCACTTGACGTTATTGCTACGCTACGCCAATATTGGGAACTAACTCTCAAAGCCGCCTGATAATACAATAGTAAGTTTGACTATATATTAATTGCTTGAAAATAGTGCTTAACCTGGTTCATAATGGTTTTGGACAAGTTCTAGAACATACCCAGCTAAAGCATGCTTTTTATAAATTTCCATTTCAACTTCAGCTACTGCTGAAGTCTACCAAGTAAGTATACCAACTAAAGAACTAGAATCAAACGGGGCACAAAATCTCAATGTCACGAATAATAACCCGGGCTTACCTATACACCCCTCTACAAATCCGTTTCATTTTGTATGGATTAAAAACATTCTATTTTCCATTTCAAAAATATAGGACGAATTTGCTAATACTCATAGCTTGAACCGTCTATCAATTTAGCATAGAAAAATACAGAGATCGGATTTAATAAAATACTGTTCTTTTTCAAATGCATTGCGATTATCCTGAGATTTCAAAAACACAACCTTATGAATGAATGTGTGAGATTTATTGAAGAAACAATAATAATAATAATCACGCCCAATGATGACATACATAAGATCCTGGATCTTAACTAGGATTCCCTGTGTCTAGGGACCCAGAAACTACGAGGACCATGGTCCAACAACACCCAAAAACAGAAGAAGTATTCACGCTTTTTTTCGTTGCACAAATACTTGTCGGGCCGCGGGAATCGAATCCGCAAACTGCATAAGGCTCTCAGCTTAGTATACCGATTCGATCATCACCAGCCGGCCAGCAGTTTCCACTGTTAAAACCTATCACAAATCATCACCATTCCTGGTCATCATCAGACGTCCGTTGCTCAAAATAGTCCTCCTCAAAAAACACCACTTATCCTAGACGCTTATTATCCATCTATGATTACCACGCTTGGCAGCCATCTTGGTGGTCGCAGATTTTGATGTACCGAGGAAAATTCTGCTGCGCATTTCCTCGATATTCCCTTCACCAGCTCTTCCGACATCCGTGAGTAGAGATGCGGTGGTATATACTATTATTATTGTACCACATGGGAATTCTGCTGAATACCTAATAGAGAAGTCTTGTGTAGGCCACACAAGACTTCCCCAATAGGTAAAAACAAAATGTGTCGACATTTCACACAGCTCCATCCAACCCCACACTAAACAAAGCTTGTACTATGGGAACCAGATAACTGATACAATACTTAGATACTTTTTGTTTTTATATAATTATAGAATATAATATAACACCCAGACACAGAACGAACCTCGATGTCCATCCATCACATAAATGTTTGTCCTGGGTGGGAATCAAATCCATAACCTACAGTTCAGAAGGAAGGATCAATCAACTGAGCTATAACGCCAGGACAAGCATTTCAAATACAAACTCTGTATTCTACAACTCTTTAGAGAATAATTTAAACGTTGTTTCTATCAGTACACAGTGAAACAGTAGTCAAATGCTTTATCATAAACAATACATAAAAATCTGATAAATGGATTTGTTTTTATTTTTATGTAAATAAATGACATGGCTAGCTAACCGTTCGCCTGACGTTCACGGCTGCCCGTATCAGTTGCAGTGTCACTCGGAACTCTAAAGTATAGAGTTTCACGTGACACTGCACTACGCACGTCATCTTGAGACATCACCACTATCTAGTAATGAAACTACTAGTCTAGTAATAAGATTACAAGTCTATTAATAACATTACTAGTCTAGTAACAAGATTACTAGTCTAGTAATAATATTACGAGTCTGTTAATAACATTACTAGTCTAGTAATAAAAATACTAGTCTAGTAATAAGATTACTAGTCTAGTAATAACATTACTAGTCTAGTAATAAAACTACTAATCTAGTAATAAGATTACTAGACTGTGAGATCAGGTTATAACGTCTCATTTGCCTAGTAATTTCACTAGCTACAGTGTCCATTAAACCGGAAAACAGCAGCACTTGCGCACTACTGCTTGACGGTAGAATAACAAACAAAGCGGTGGTACCTACCTACACGAACTCTGCAGAAAAGCCCTACCACCTACTTAGTATGAGTAAAATTGATCCTAGATTTACATTCAACCAGGGTGTTCAGAGTACTGTATTTACTCAGGCTGTTGTCTCTGGTTAATATTCAGCCAGCATGTGTGCACTGTCCGGCCTGACGTGTGCTCTGATTCAATAAACGTTTCGGCCCAATAATGGTTTAAGGGACTGCGAGTCTCTAATTTTGTAACTGAGCAATTCTCGCAGCTTATTGTTTTTTTTTTACATATGTAAAACTGCTGGCTCACCCGAGGGTAAGCGGTCAACGCCGCCTCAACAAGCATTGCGCTTTATCCTTAGAGACGACTCTTTCAACACTTATATAAATCTCCCGTATCAAATTAAATGAAATCAAATATTGTATTATTTACTAGTTGCGCCCTGCGGTTTCACCCGCGGATAAAAAGTATTTTAACTATTTGCTCATCGCACGGGAATATATCACTTTTCCGGGATATAATGTAGTCTATATGTTAATTCAGTGTATAAGCTATTTTAGTACCGAATTTCATCCAAATCTATTCAGCCGTTTGAGCGTGAAGGAGTTACAAACATACACACAAACACACATACAAACTTTCGCCTTTATAATATTAGTGTGATAACAAAAGAGTACATATTTATTGTATAGTTATGCGGAGAAACTACAGTAATAATTTCAATATTGCCACAGACCTAAAATATTTATAATCATAATTGCTTTGTCATTAAGCATGATTCAAATCGGAAGTTTCATTGTAAACTAGCTTCTGCTCGTGGCTTCGCCCGCGTGGCCTATAGGAAACGAAGAAGACATTTTCTCATGGATACAGTTTAAAAAGTGTTACTTGTAACGCTTCCAATTAATATTAGTATTTAGTTCCTCGGATTAAGGACTAATATAGAGTGATTCCAATATATAGAATTCATTTGTTAAAATTCACTAAGCCCATGGTTTTTCCGACAGAGCAGAATGCGCTCGGGGTGCAAGCGTATTTTTATTCCTGCTCTGTGGTCAGTCTGATCTATAAACGGTATCTTTTGAACCGAAATAGAAAGCCGGTTAAGCTTTTCACAAAATGCACAATGTTACGGTGAAATTAGAGGATATATGATCAATTATATCTATCTATTTTTTTTATGTTAGTGAATGATGTGACGAGCTAGTCGTTCACCTGATGTTAAGCGCCACGTCCGCCCATAACAGAACAGTGGTACTCGGAACCCCAAAACATTGAGCTTCGAGCGACACTGCACTGCGCACATCAACCTGAGACATCAGCACAGTCTGGTAATAAGGTTACTCGTCTGTAAGATCAGATCATAAAGTCTCAATTGCCCAGTAATTTCACTAGCTACAGTGCCCTTCAAACCGGAACACAGTTGCGCTTGCACACTACTGCTTGGCGGCAGAATAACTGGCAAAGCGGTGGTACCTACCTAGACGAACTTTGCAACAAAGTTATCTAGGATAACTATATCTAGGAGTCCCGAGAATTAGTGTTACGAAGAGTTCCTTAGCTCAATTAGATGATACATTACAAACTACTCGTATGAACACCAATTTTCACTAATTCCTTAAATTTTCAATATAAATTTTACCTACCTAATATAAAACGTCTACAAACTTCTCCATCATAATCAGTATCCATAATGACCCACCTCAGTGGCGCACCCTGTGTAATTATAACTGTAGGTACCTAAAGAAGGTGTCTTAATCAACTTCGTCGATGACAAAGGAATCCAATACCCTTTAGGGTAAAAGAGCCTTTGATTTTGGATTTCTACGGGCTCCCTTGCATTCGTGTTTATTTTGACATGGTAGTAAAACTCTGATGGTTAGAGGAAAATCAGCTGTTATGCAATAAAAAGCATTAACATCAGAGTTATTAACGTCATAATAGCTACTTGAAGTTGGATTAACACCGCATGGCAAAGCTGGTAGTAGAAGCTCTAAAAAAAATTTCACAGAAATATCTAATGGGGGAGCGAGTGTGGCTCAACGATAACCCGTACGACTGTCCAACCGACGCACTCGACTGGTTTGAATCCCAGCTGGTCTTGCACCAACACACCTGTTATGAGTGCCACATATACAATAGATAGATAGATAAAATTCTTATTAAATATCACATTACAAAGTATTGTTTTCTTTGTACAGTTTGAAAAAAGCTGCATATTTTTTTGTATTATACTAGCGGCCCATCCCGGCTTCGCTCGGGTGGACGTTTATTTATTAAACATTTTATATATACGAAAAACAATGTATCACGCACCGGCGCCATCATCTACTTAAAATGTTGGTTAGTCCTGAATTTTAGTTGCTATAAACCTCACGGAGCCCGAGACCTTTCCAACGAATGCAAAACCGTGGAAATCGGTTCGTGCGTTCTGGAGTTATAGCGTCAGGAAGGAAAACCCGACTTATTTTTATGTAGTAGATTGTATATATAATTGTATTGTATATAATTATATTGTAACATTCTTATTTGAAGCACAAGATACAACGTAACCATATTTAAGCGAATAAATGATGTAAATATGAAATATTTAAGTACAAAAAATTATCTTTGAAAAGTTTGAATCTTTTAACTTTTAATAGCAGTGAAAATTATAAAAATAAATCCTGAACCAAGTCCTCGGAAGTTAACCTTCTCAAGCAGTACCCCACACAAGATTCAACAACTTAAAAAGTCTCAGAGGACGTACTTTGGCATAATCTTATTATGTTTGGCATTACGCGACCGCCCTTTATATAATGAAGTCTGTTCCCGGATTTGTGAGGAATTGTTGCTGAGTAAAGGAACTGGCGCACTTGGGTTATTATCTTCCTGTGTCGTTTTAGACGAAAATTCGGGATTAAATTTTAACCTTTCCTGCTTATTTAGTGAAAGGTAGCCTGATTGAGATCGCTACCATATATTAGATAGATAGATAAACTCTTTATTGAAACACCACATCTTAAATAATTTAAAAAAAAAGTGAACAAACTTAACGAAAGTGCAATGGGCGGTCTCATCGCTCAGAGCGATCTCTTCTAGACAACCTTGCATGGAAAGGAATAACGCAGTAATATATGGACGGTGGTTTTCATATAAAAAAAAAACAAAAACACTGTGGATATACGTACATAATATACCTATAAATATACAGTACATACATTTCATAAAGAGTTTTAGTCTCGTCAAATTTTTATCATTAAGAGTTTATAATTAGTTTCAGGATAATAATGTGATAGTGGCATAGAGTATCCTATATTAGGTCGATAATATTTGGACGAATTGGGACTGTATATTTGTTCTCTTTCTATGGACAGTCCAAACTCTGGAGTATGTGATCTAATATTGGAGCCTACTATTAGTAAAGTGTATTGCCCTGAATTGCAATGCTGCTTCGTTGTGCCGAATAAGTGTCACCATTTTGATCAGGCGTTGCATCAACCAGGCACTGATCAACTTAGTTCTAATCCGCCTGTAAAGTGGCATTTATCAGACTTTCACCAAATTTAAATAGGCAAAGTTCTTCTACGAAACAAAAAGAAATCACGTAAATCGATCCAGAAATCGAAGATAAAGTCAGTGAAATTACCTACAACAACACACACATCACACAGTAAAATATAGAACCTCCTCTTTTTTTTAAGTCAGTTAAAAATCACTTAAAGATGAACAAAATTGACCCGTGCTATTTAGGGTATTATAGAATGTAACACAATTTATTAATGTAGTACCAGATTAACAATCATTCTAGACCTGGTACACAGTTTTATTTATGGATCCATTGACCATGCGCCGACGTTCCACTGGTTAATTCTTTATTCAAATGCCATCCAATATGGAAAGTTTCCGCATGCTCTTTCCTTCCTGATCGATAATGCGCCGCGTGACAATTACTAATTTGACATTTACTTCACCCTTTCTCTAACGTAAGTAATACCGTTCCTTACAATGAAACCACCCTTTTATCAAGGGTTGTTTGGGTTTGTCCCTTTGTTGAGCCGGAAGGGTTAATGACTGTATCAATTTTGAAATACTAAATGGTACATTGATTGCTCGGTTGAGACCGGTTGGGGGTGGAAAATTGGTAGGATTTTATAGGCATCAATTTTGTATCTAGCGTAGAATACTAAGCAGAGATTGATTGCTATTAGCATATTATTAAATTTGTTAGTAAATGAATAATAAATAGATGGATTAAATAGACTATTTGTAACACGTGTTGAGTTAATACTGCCCAGTGACGCTGTAGGTAAAGTCAAGATTGGCTTAGCGGTTGCATGAGTGACTTCCAAGACGACCCATGTTCTTTTTTTGAGGGGAGGGGGGAATATTCTCGCACTTCCTCGCCAGCATCAACAGGTGATCCACCTGTGATCCGTCCGTCGCCGGGATGGGACGAAATGGCGTCGCATTTGCATTCACACCCTGGATTCACCATCTCGCCCCAAAATTAACCCACCTGGGTCAATATAAGTGAGGCTTGTACGTCTGTTTGTCAAAACAGCTAAACTTATTTTAGTGAAATTGTGTATACAGATAGCTTGCAATACCGAAACCAACATAGAGGTTTTTTTATTCCATGAAATAAAATAGTTAACTATAAACGCGAAAGTTTGTATTTATGTATATTTGTTAGACTCATTCTCAATAGCTGGATAAATTTGGATGAAATTTGGAACATAGATAGCCTATAAACTATATTAACACATATGCAACTTTTTTATTTTCGACGTGTAAAACCGCGGGATACAGCATCAATAATAATAATAATATAATAACGCCCACCGATCACATACATAGATCCTGGACCTTAACTGGGATTCCCTGTGTCTAAGGACCCAGGAACTACGAGATCCATGGTCCCACAACACTCAGACTCAGAATAAGAATTTGTGCTTGTTTCCGTGCACAAATACTTGTCCTGCCGCGGGAATCGAATCCACCACTTCCGGGTTATGAGCCGACCTGCTCAACCACCACACCACAGAAGCTGTCAATAATATATGGTAATATATGGTAAAGAATAAAGGTAACAAACTTGCAGACACCAATAAACCTTTATTTCTCACCGGATCTTACTCCTTTTTACCTCATCAATTTTGTCGTCCGAAAAGCAGTCAAGTTTACTCTCTCACCTCTAATTAAAACTTTCTTCCGGCTTCATATTAATTGGTTACTTTCTTAGAAAACGATGCTCAGCTTTTGTTTAGTTCTTAGTAGATTGAAATGGGATGAATCTTGGTTTATCTTCTATACAAAGTCCTGACTGACTGACTGACTTATATATCAACGCACAGCCTAAACCACTGGTCCTAGAGACTTGAAATTTGGAGGGTGTGTTCTTTGTAAAGTTTAGGTATAAGAGTTTTTCGAAATTTCACCCCTGAGAGGGTGATATGGGTGGTTGAATTATCTATGAAAACATTTCTTCTTCGTTTCTTATAGGATACGCGGGCGAAGCCGCTGGGCAGAAGCTAGTATAATTATAACGTTGCGATGGTTTTGAATTAAAAAACGCAGTGTAGGCCCCGAAATAGAAGACCCGACCACCTGGGGGTAATCAAGGAAATTTGATTGCATTACAACAGGAGAAATTTCATTTCTAATCTGAAAATTTTCAAAGTAACTATCCATATAAGATTTTAGTTTCAATACACAATTGAAACTGTCAAATCCATACAAAAATTGTGTTTCTTGGTTGCAATCAAGTTACGTGATCACCTAGCTAGTCAAAACCGCGGGGATCCGTTGTACGCAAAAGGCAAGCAACCTAAAAAGTTGGCCAATTCTCTGGTTTGACTGACCCGATAACTCAATTGGTATATCCTTGCCATATCGATAAAAATATTTCACTAATGGCCCCATTTAGTTTACAATTCAAACCGGCGCGGCCGTCATCAAAGCTGAAAACCTCAAACACAAATATGCACTCCTCGATGGGGCCTACATGTTTGTGCGGTTTGGGGCGGAGACAATGGGTCTATGGGGGCCGGCTGCCATGGAAACATATAGGGACTTGGCCAAACGTTTGGTGGAAGCATCAGGTGACCAGCAGGCCTAGCACGGCCGGTGGACAACTTCTCCCCAGGGAGTAGATAACAAACTTATCCTCACTGTCACTTTATTCCACTCTGCGAGCATGGCCGCGACAGTGGAAAGCTTTATCCGGGGGATAAACGGCGGGAGTAGCGTTTTTAGATTTCTCTACCGTATTGTTGCCAGTACGAGAAAATTTAACTAAAATGACATTACATGCCTCAATATTTTGTTCAGTCCATCAAACCATCGATAATTGTTCGGCTAAATATACTGGGATTGAAGACAAAATATAAAAAAATAAGGTTTTATAAGAAAAAATAAGGTTTATGAGTCTGTGTCCTTGTGTTAATCAAAGAGTATGTAACGAATACTATGTATATGAGTGAGAGTAAGTGAATAGTTTATATTAAATTTTATTTTGTTCGTAATATGAGCGGAAAAACGTGATTAATTATTGTGTAGTAGTTATATTTTAAATTTTTATATGTATGTATTTTATAATAAAATATACTCAAAAAAGTATATGCATCATTTAAGTTAATTACGTAAATTAAATAATTTCCTTATTAAAACTAAACTAATAATTGTATTTTCACGAATATTTCACTATGTATTTTTTTTTTGTATTGAAACTAATTTCCCGGGATTTAGAAGGTATTACTTGTATTCCGAATGCTTCTCCCGGTGTAACTTTCGCTCCAAAATTCGAGTTCCCGCGATTAAACATAGTTATAATAGGCACGCGACATTTTTGTGCCTATTAAAACACTTTGACTTCCTTATACCCACCTACAAGAGTCGAAGATAAATACTCTCTGCTTTATGTCAATTCAAGAGAATATTATCCACTTTCTTCCGAGTCCGTGCTCTGAAGCTGGGAGTAGCGGGATATAATGTCTACGATAATGTCAAAGGGAAATATTTCTTTCCTCTCCTCGTTGCCGTGCTACGTAAGGTGGAGAGGGGGATTATTTTAACTGACAGGTGGAAAAAACCGGGGGAAAGACAGTTTCTCCACATGCCGTGCTAAGCCTGCAGAATGTTGGCTTTTATTTGCAGAAAAAATAAGCGTTGCCATCCAACGTGGTAATGCTGCCAGCATTCTGGACACTTTCCCCGACAAATTTATTAAAATTTTTAGTTTTTAGTTATTTTAAGTTCTTAGGTTTATGGGTCTTTTAAAATCACAATACATAGTTCGAACCAAAAAACCTATATAGTATTGATATAGTTCAACAAAAATCGATGGTTTTCATCTGACAAATTTGTGTATTCCCTTTTTTACTTTCACACAGAAACCAATCAATTACTTAAACTTTTACACAAAAATAAATACTAAATTCACTTAAAAATATTACCTCGAAGTTTTTTATGAAGCTCCCTCAATAGAACTAAAGGCTCAAAACCCATTTCACTAAATTACCACAACATTAAATTACAGACCACATTTCGGCAAAATTAAAAAAGGTGAGTTTAATAAACCTGCAACAATTAATTCAACTGAGTAATGAGAACGCCGAATACAGAATTGGGGGATACCAATGTATTTTTAAGCAACTCCTAACAAAATCAGCAATGGATTTTGCAACGAGCATAAAGTTAGTTTTAATTTCATCAAGAGTGAGTTTGTGCCAGCTTTAGCAAGAACTCTGGTAATACACGTGTATCTAATTAAAATTTGCTTTTTGCTATTTCTGTTTAAACGTGGTATGAACGCGTATTCTACAAGGCATGCTCGCTGACTCAAGTAATTGGAGTTGTTATCTCGATCGACACGAGTAGTCATTGACAGCGATCAATTGGCAATCGATGCCAGGGTCTTCAGAGATCATTTCTTTCCGCAACCCATTTCCTGCTGCACAACAAAGATCTGTTCCCAAGATCTTTGGATACGCAGATGGGAGAAAGATTCATATATGGTGCATAAGATGGAGAAGTGCAGATTAAAACTCCGAAAAGCCTTGCATCGTCGCACACTTGACCTTACAGGCAGTCTCCGATAGAGGCGATGCCAATCTGGTCAAGTTTTTCTGGTTCTGGTTAAGTAAGTAAGATTCAGGCGTGCTTATTTGCACTTGACCAGTGTTCATTGCATTTCACACACTCTATGTCATTTAGAATGTCAATGTCAACTTCAATTTCATAGTGTAAGAGAGTTGTTGATGTTGGCAGTATGTAGATTCTATTATTTTATTTTATTATCAACTAATTTATAAGATCATCGGTTTGGGTAAAGCTAGTAGCGAGATAATTTATTCTTTGTTAATTATTGTCAATATCTTCAAGTGAAATAAATCAAGTTTAGTGAATTTTTTTTCACTGGGATTTTCTGTTAGGGAGGCATGACTCTGGTCAAGTTATCAAGATCAAAATTCAAAGACTGCTGCTGCGCATGTCGTTTCAACGAGACGCCGACAGATCACCGCTTCAAACCCGCCGGTCATTGTGCAGCAGCAGGATCAGGCCCCAGATCAATTGGTGACTCAGTTGGTGGCACACAACCAGTGAAACCTGAATTAGGCGTGTTAGCACAGGAGACACCTCTGGTTGAAGGGCGAGTTAGCTGGACTGCAGTCGCGACACCTTCTCGCCCCCGGTATGGCGGACGAGGGCTCACGGGGGGGTTTTAGTGGGTTCCAGTCCGACATACCCCCTGCCACCACCCCCGTGGTTGCAGGGAAGTGCGAAGGCATTTACCCCCTCAAAAAAAGGAGACACCTCTGGTGTACATGTCTTTAGGACTACAGCTGGAATGAGTCACTAACTTAATTCACATCAAGATTGCGTAACAATTTGCGTGACGACTCGACCTGACGGTTACAAAATTTAGACATATAGCTACTTTGCATTCGCTTAGGTAAACAGGTATATTGCGAGTCGTGAATTGTTCGCGAAAAGGGTAGCAAACAGACAAGCTTTCTCCTTTGCTGTGTAGTGTCCCATCTGGTTTTCATTTTGAAGACGTTGCCTACTGAGTCAGCAGGCAGCATTGTCAGGTTAAATGACAATGCTGTATTTGGTTTAGGAGAGACCAGCATTTTGATTACATGTTCCTTCAGGTAGGCGTACAGAATTGAAAAATTAACTTTTTTCTCTGATGCTGTGGTAGATCCCGTGCGTTAATTAAAAGTACCTCCATGAAAACCACAATTGCTTCGTGTGTAAATGCCAGTTTTTGTTTCCAAAACCTTTAGGCACAGGCTTAATAATATATCTTGCAAATCGAGTGTGGAATTTATAAAACCAATTTTCGATCTAGAATTTGCCTCGTTTTATTTTGACAGCTGGTCATTGAAAATTATTTGTTTGGTAGTGGAAACTGGAACTTTATCTTAATTTTTAATATACCATAGCATTGATTTATTTTGTAGTACAGAATATATTGAGGATCACACTAATATTGTAAAGGCGAAAGTTTGTATGTGTGTATGTTTGTTACTCCTTCATGCTCAAACGGCTGAATGGATATGGATGAAATTCGGTACCAAGATAGCTTATATACTCGATTAACATACAGGTTACATTTTATCCCGGAAAAGTGAAATATTCCCGTGGCATGAGCAAATAATTAAAATACTTATTATCCGCGGGTGAAACCGTGGGCCACAACTAGTATAGCATATGTATCAAGTCGACTGAAATAGAAAGAGGTTTTCTGCTTATACCTGGAAAAAAATAGATTTCGAAAAAAGATGAATGGTTATAAATTCGACGTTGGCCATATTAAATACAA
This sequence comes from Ennomos fuscantarius, assembly GCA_905220475.3. Taxonomy (NCBI): domain Eukaryota; kingdom Metazoa; phylum Arthropoda; class Insecta; order Lepidoptera; family Geometridae; genus Ennomos; species Ennomos fuscantarius. The sequence continues at coordinate 9,727,633 of HG992046.1, read as the reverse complement.
TGCATATACAAGGTGGAATTTAATTCGTTCTTTTCCTTTAATGTATGTATTCAGTCCATGCTGCAGAATGCTCCCATATAACTAAATAAAAAAGTACTTATGATATAAAACTTAAATCTAGGTATTACCAAATTTAAATTCTAAAGAAAAGCCTTGTGATATTGAACAAAGCAGGTGTTTTATTGCCTACGAAACATTTACAAAGCACTCAGCTAGTGCCCGAGCTGTGTGTACCGTTAAATAGACATTTCGGCTGTCATGCAGTTATTTTAAGAGGCACTAAATACTACAACCAAATCTTTTTTTTTTAAATTGGATGATATTCTGTAGCATGTTCTGAGTACATACATTTAAGGAAAAGAGTGAATTAAATGCCACCTTGCATATATGAGTACCTTGGACTGCTCAAGTACTTGTCAAGACTCCACCTTTAAGAGCCCTCCAGATAAATGCAGAGTAATACCAAGAAAATTCCTATTCTGTAAAACTATACCTAGTCTAGGTCTTTGTTTTCTTGCTATTTTAGAACTCCACAATATTTTGTCTTACATACATTTATAATACTAAAATAAATAAAAAATTGCTACGTTTTAAAATAAACCTTATAGCAAAGTCTTTAATGAACTAAATTAAACACAAAACACAACAAATAAATGCTTTTCGTTTTGAGGCTGACGTACTAACAAAGAGGATAAAGCTTTTGATTATCTGCAAGCTTTTTCATCTCGTCTGAGCTTTTTACATAAAATCCAATTCACACTTGCCAAATTTTGTTGAATAAACTAATTTACATAACAAGTAATTTACAAATATTTATTATAGGTACATATGAGTCACTCGACTCATATTTGTTTATAAGGTTTTTTCGTTCAATTTCGGTAAAAAAATTACGCTGATTTCCGTTTATTTTAAAACAAATATTTTTGTATGATATATTTTCCACTTACGCTTTTATATCAAAGCATGGATGTCTAAGTTTTGATAGACTTGTAATAATGTATCGAGCAAATGAGAATATTGCGGCTATTTGCTTTATTTTTTATTTTTTGATTATCGAAATAAAATAAAAAATAAAAAATAAAAAAAAATATTTTAGAGATCCAAGTGGCACTGCAACTGTAATGGACGGTTGTGACGCTTAACTTCAGGTGAACGACTAGCTCAATACTTCATTCATATACAATATTTATAATAAAATGCTTATTATTAAGGTGACAGTAGCGAATAATTTGATCAAAAACATTGATTTACTGGCCTAATAGCTCAGTTGGTAGTTCTGCTGTGGTGTGCTAGCCCACGAAAAAGTTTACATACCAGTTTAATAGAGAACTTTTCCAGCTAGTTGCTAGGGGCAACGAATGTTGTTGATATAGACTTCACATTAGAGAAAATTTTATTTTCCGCATTTGGTTTTTGTAAATATCTTTTTAATTAATATATCGTATACAAAGTCAATCGGCATATCATTAATTCAGCAAACCCATGGACCTCCTTCTATTACAACAAAAGTGTATCTAACTTCGCTTTACTGGTGACCCCGACGTGATTTGAACCGAAAGTCCACGTTTGCAGTAAATGTGTGTGATTTTGATTTTGTTGCTGATTGCGATAATTCTGATACTGATTCACATAAAGATGTCGCTCTCAACCGATAAGAACGAAGATATTTGTCGTGTGGGCGTGCGCATTCCGCCGTTTTGGCCTGAAAAGCCGGCCATTTGGTTCGCGCAGATCGAGGGCCAATTCGCGATATCGAACATTACTACGGACAATACGAAGTTTTTCTACGTTATCGGCCAACTAGACCCGCAGTATGCTTCTGAGGTGGAAGATATAATCATCAACCCGCCCGACACCAACAGGTATGAAAAATTGAAGTCGGAACTTATCAAACGACTGTCCGCGTCACGAGAAAAGAAGGTCAAGCAATTACTTATGCACGCAGAACTTGGAGACCGTAAGCCATCTCAGTTTCTAAGACATTTGCAACATTTGGCTGGACCTGGAGTTCCCGAAGATTTTCTACGTACTATCTGGACCAGTCGCTTACCAAGTAGCACGCAAACGATAATCGCTTCGCAGATGACGTCTTCACTGGAAGCGCTCGCAGATCTCGCTGACCGCATCCATGACGTTGTTTCGCCTACAGCGCACGTAGCATCAACATCAAGTGTCATACCAGGAAGCTCTTTAGACGCCATGAACCAACAGATTGCTGAACTTACCAAACAAGTGCAAGCTCTAATTGCGCAGGTGAACCGGCATTCACGTGCACCGAATCGTTCAAACAAGAAAACGCGCGGTCGTTCTAGCTCCACACGATCACAGTCGAACTATAGAAAATTTCCTGTGTGCTGGTATCATAGTAAGTTCGGCAATGAAGCAAGTAAGTGCGTAAAACCATGCGACTACCATGCGGGAAACGCGAACAGCAGTCGGTAATGGCGACGACCGATTGCCAAACTTCCGGTCGCCTATTTGTCACGGACGGCGCTACGAAGATGCAGTTTCTCATCGATACTGGCAGTGACGTATGTGTCTTCCCCCGATCGGCACTCAAGGAACGTCGTGAGAAAACAAATTATGAGCTGTGTGCGGCAAACGGTACACCCATTTCTACTTACGGCTACGCTCATTTAGTGCTGAACCTAGGCTTGCGCCGCGACTTTACTTGGCGATTCATCGTAGCGGACGTTACAAAGGCCATAATAGGTGTAGATTTTTTATCATTTTACAACCTCATCGTGGATTGTCGAAATCAACGTTTAATCGACAACACTACAAGCCTTACGTCCCCAGCTTCACCTGCACAGTCAACTGGGAACATTTCATCGGTAAAAGTTATTTCTGGAAATTCCGTATATCATAACATACTAAGCGAATACCCTGAGATTACTAGACCTTCCGGTGTCCACCGTGTTCCGAAGCATAATACCATGCATCATATACAAACTACTGCAGGGCCGCCAATAAGCAGCACACCACGAAGACTAGCACCGGATAAATTAAAAATCGCAAAAGACGAATTTGCAGATATGTTGAGGAACGGAACAGCCAGACCTTCAAAGTCACCATGGTCATCACCACTTCATCTTGCGCCTAAAAAAGATAACGGCTGGCGTCCATGCGGTGACTACAGAATGCTCAACGCTAGAACCGTACCAGACAGCTATCCCATTCGACACATACATGACTTTGCACATTGTCTCTCCGGCTGTCAAGTATACTCGGTTATCGATCTCGTAAAAGCTTATAATCAAATTCCTGTCTGCCCTGAGGATATTCCGAAGACCGCAATCACGACGCCGTTTGGTTTATACGAATTTCCGTTCATGACGTTCGGACTACGTAATGCCAGTCAAACGTTTCAACGATTTGTGGACGAGATGCTTAGGGGCCTTGAGGAGTTCTGCTTCCCGTTTCTGGACGATTTTTTGATCTTCTCACCTGATCAGGAATCACACAAGAAGCACCTTCATCTGCTCTTCAACAGACTCAAGGAATACGGCATGGTAATCAACACGAACAAGTGCATATTCGGTGTATCAGAGGTAACGTTTTTAGGACGTTTTTAACGTTTACATTTTATTTATTTATTTATTATCTTATTATATGTATGTATTTACAAACTAAAATTATCTAACAAGTATTCTATTAATTGTAAGTAATGAATCTAAGCATTGTATCAGTCATCTGGTTCCCATACTACAAAGTTTACTTAGTTTGGTGCTAGATGGCGCTCCTTGTTATTATTTAAAAACCCTACATTTTTAGAATTGATCTAACCAATATCTATTAATCACCTACACGTAAAGATTTCAATAAGTATGACTATAATAATTTCAATGAATAGTACACGTATCAGACAGTTTGCGTCCTCTAATTTTTATTTCATCCATGGCCTTTGTTGTACTTGCCTCCCGTAAAACCTTGTTGTTTTACAAATCGGATTATTTTCGGGGTGAAAATTCGGAAAAAGATTCTTTTTTATCTTTCCGCCGACGAGGGCGTATCATGAATGAGTTATAAGTTATTTGGCTACCCAGGTGTTGTGACTTTTTAAGGAATGTTTTTTTGCAATTCATACAGAAAACACAGTCGTACCATATGCATACATATTTAAAACTAGATAGGTATAGGCGCGGCGGCGCGGCAGATTAAATATGTAAAATACAACTTGATATGTGCTATTTTGGGAATGGTGTTATCAAAAAGGGATAGAACGTTAGAGCCATATCCAGATGCAACCCTTTTTTTCTAATCCCTGTTTGCTAATGTGGGAATACCTCTGAAATAGCCATTTGCCGATGCAATTATATTGCTAAGAGTAGGTAGTATTACTTTTAATAGTTTATAGTATTTCTTTTTATTTATATTTCGGTTTTTGTTTAGGTGCTATCGTGAGAATATTTATAGCGTCATCAAAACTTTTTTTTGTTAAATAATGACGTAACAAGCTAGTCGTTCACCTAATTTTAAACGATGCAGCTGCCTTTAATAGTTGCAGTGTCACTCGGAACTCAACTGTAAAGTTTCGCGTGACACTGCACTGCAAACATCATCCTGTGACATTAGCAATCTAGTAATAAGATTACTAGACTCAGATCAGATCATAGTCTCACTGCCCAGTAGTTTCACCAGCTACAGTGCCCTTAAAACCGAAACACAGTACTGTTTACAAACAACTGCTTGGTGGCAGAATAACTGGCAAAGTGGTAGTTTGTCTAGGTTGGTACCTAGACGAACTTAAAGAAAAGTCTTACCACCTAGTAAATTAGTGCTATTTTGGAAATATCTCAGAACTATGTAGTTTAAGATGTTAGTTTAAACATTAGTTTCGTAAATTAATTTTCTATTCTTCCACCACTCAAAATTAGCGTTAATAATGATGTTTCCTTTTTATTAGTTTGATAAATTCGAAGTTACCATCCGTAGAGCTTAATTTATAGATTTCGATCCACTGTTAACCAATATTGACCTTAAAGGTCAGGTTTCGTCCTCGAGTGACCTTGTGCGTGACAGGGACTTTGACACGGCACGAAACCTGGTTTGAGTGCCTTATTATTTTTAACGCTGGGTCAATGGGCCCAAAGATGTGGTATGATTGGATGTGGTAAAAGAAAAGAATAAAAAATTATTAAAAAAGAACAATTTCATCTTATTGTTTAAAAAACGTGACTACGTGATAAACGAGAAGATAAAGGAATTTATTATATTGACAGAATATTTTTAATCTGTCATGGGTACTAATAGGACGGAAACCAAATTATCAAATTGTAAGGTGCCATAAAAAGCGGTCAAGCCTTCTTAGGTTTTTTTTACTTTTGTTGGGTTAGCGTTTTTTATATCTCACCTGATCGTTAGTCACGATAAGGTCGAAGATGGAGCACGCTTACCCAGAAAACACCTATTTACTCTTGACTTGAAGACACCCAAGTTGTAGGTGAATGGAAATACTGATGACAGGAGTGAGTTCTATTCCCTAGCCATGCGCACAATAAAAGAATTCGCAAAGTGTTTCGTACGAACAAACAGTAAATCAACAACGTAGAGTTGGTAACTCTGCCGTCGCCATGAGGTGAGCAATTGATTATACTGGCTAGAAAAGTGCCCGAGGTCTGCCCAGGTGAACTGAGAAGGTGGACTGTAGAGGTCAACCTCTCGCCTATAAAAAGGAATCATTTCCTGATGTCACATCCAAAAACTATTTCCATCTCATTCGCACATCATTGCAAGGGGTAAAACTCCCATAAAGCTCTCGAGAGTCATTACGGCAGTTTCGTCCCATTGTAATACAATTCTATTGTGGAACCTCAAATATGGGGCTTAATGTTGAAAATATTAAAAAGAAGTGGAGAAATTATTTAAAAATAGAGTGTGCTTCAGACCACACGACTGAAGTAAAACTTCTTTAGTTTAGCTCCATCTATCGGAAGGTATAACTTTGTTTTTTGCTTTGTTTAATGTTAATGTCGCCATATTGACACGTTATCGGACATACCAACGTAATAATACAATTTTTTTAATTTGTTATGTTTACCATGGAGATATACATGAACCAACAACTTTCAATTTCCGTTCGGCTTAGTATCCAAGTTAAGCGGGCGTAAAATCAAGTCATTTTACTTCAAAAAATATTATGAAAAGTTTACTTTAAAGCAAATAATTTTTTTAATAAAACAGGACTGAGTTTTGGTGTACGATTCTAATTGTTAAGTTTAGGATTTATTAATTCCGCTAGTAATATCACATGGTCTGTTTTTGGGGTGAACTCCAAGAAATATTGGGCATACAACACTTTATTGTTCATTTTATTAGGTTCGCCTACGTAGTAGCACCGCTTTTCCAGTTATTCTGCGTCCAAGCAGTAGTGTGCAAACATTACGTTGTTCCAGTTTAAAAGGCACTGTAGCTAGTGAAATAAGTTGGCAATAAAATTGTAAGATCTGATGTCTCTGGATGACGTGCACGATGCAGTGTCACGCACAAATTTACATTAGAGTTCCAAATGACACTGCAACTGTTATGGGCAGCCGTCTTGCTTAATATCAGGTGAACAACTAGCTCGTAACGTCATAAAAAATACAACAAAGCACTGCATTATTATCCATATGCCGAAATTCGTGTTTTATTTGGAGTTTTAACAAAGCTTTTAACAATCTAATAATAACGCATCAGTTTAAACTAGTCTAAAGTTTAGCATCACACTTGATTCACTCATTAAAAGTTGGTCATATGCCCAGGTAGAACATAATCAAAGCACATTGTGCGTGATATGTCTTGAATGAAATAAATAACGTGACATGTATTGATGTACCAACCAACAGTGTAATCCAAAATAATTCTACATAAAAATTGCATATAAAAAAATTCTTGTTTACTTTAAAAACGATCTTGAGTTATACATTTCGAATATTTAAAAAACTTGGTCGGATTTTTTACTTTTGATTGGAGTTAGTTTAGCTGTTATTAATTTTCCAATAGAAACTCTACCATAATACAGCTGCCGTTAAGGTTTCCATATTATGTTTGATAATAACGCCCTACGATCACATACACAGGTCCTGGACCCTAAATAGGTTTTCCTGTGTCTAGAACCCAGAAAGTACGAGGACCATTATGCCACAACACCCAGAATCAGAACTAGTATTTACGCGATTTTTCTGAGACAAATACTTGAATTTATTTAATAAATTAATGAATTATTTATTGCAGCAACTGCGTCGAAATAGGTCTTAAAACATAATATAAGCACAAGAATAGCTCTATACTTTAGAGTTCCGAGTGTCCCTGCAACTGATATGGAAAGCCGTGTCGCTTAACATCAGGCGAACGGTTAGCACGTCACGTCATCCATTCCTTAATAAAAAAAAACCATTTTATCCACTTAAGGGTAGAATTTCGAAAAATCCTTTCTTAGCGGATGCCTACGTCATAACATCTACCTGCATGCCAAACTTCAGCCCGATCCGTCCAGTGGTTTGGGCTGTGCGTTGATAGATCACTATGTAAGTCAGTCAATCAGTCAGTTACCTTTGAGTTATATATATATATGTATATATATATATATATATATATATATATATATTTAAATATATATATATTTAAATATATATATATATTTAAATATACATTAAATTGTAATAGGTCACATATAATGGAATAATGATAATAATGACGAATATAACTTTATTAATAATAGCTTTCTCTTTTTTAATATAAAACAACACTCAGATATGTGTACTAAGCTGTATTCTTTTTATGTATAAGTGTAATACTTATGGTATTCCTTCCGGAAACGTGGTAACAATTCTATATTCCATATTACCCTCAATGTTTATTGTCGGATGACAAAAATTTCTTTGTTCAAAATTACTTCCAACCGAATTCTTTTATGCCTCTTCAATGGCACACCGCATAACTCGTCGTAACCATTTCCCTGGCCCATAACCTAACCGTACAATGTGTGCAACTAAGCGTTATAACGAAAAACGGACAACGAAACTCGTAACGTCAGAAACGTCTAACATTTCATTGAGTAATAGTCTAATTCTACGACTGACGCCACGTTGTACAATAAAAATAAAGCTATAAATATTGCGTTTAAGTGTTTAAAATTAAAATTGTTAACATAAAATACCAAAACATTTTGATGCTTTAATATAGTAATAACACCCATCTACATGCAACTATTAGACTAGATTCACGACTATTCGTCATTATATGATAGTACTTAATTCTATGATTATGTGCAGGCAGGGTTAGGAAGGAAGGTTAGGAAGTAAACATACAAACAAAAACTTTTGTTCTGTTTTGATTTGTTTTGTCTTGTTATTTTGTTTAATTAGTTATTGACATTTCTTTTTGCTTTTTGACATTGTTGATGTAAAAAGCTTCATAACTTAAACATATACCAGCAGACAACAGTCAACAACACTACTCTCTTGAGTCTCACTGCCTTTTCCAGCTGCGTTGCGCTATTTCGCTATTTCATCAATGTTCTTTCAAAATCGCGTAGTGTTACGCATTGACAAGCAGAAACGATTTGTCCCAGCCCTAGTACAACTGAGCTTCTTATCCGAAAAGAACGGGTATAACCATAACTGTTTATGGTATAGCGACGTTGGGGGTCCTTAATACAGTATCTTAGTTTGCGTGGTTTTTAAATAGGTATAGTAAAGATTTTAAAGATAACATTTTTATTTTTAATTTCCAACAAATCTTTATGTAAATATTTGTTACAATTTACGAAAAACTAAGCGCTAGAATCTTAGCTATGACTGTCTTAAAATGAATACGTTGTACAGATTTAAGAAGCTTTTAATTTTTTTTTAGAACAAAATGTAAAAATATTCAAAAGTTGTCATTAATTCATAATCGAAAATATTTACATTTATTTTTAACATTATTATTGTTTTTATGTACTACTGAGCAACTTCATACGTTTGTATGCTACAAGAGTTACAAATATAATAAACATGCTACGCGCCGCGCTTTCACCCGCTCCTTAAAAGTATCCTATGTATTAATCCAGCATTATAAGGTATTTTTATTCCAAATTTCATACAAATCCCCGCCGTTTGAACATAACAAACATCTATACATACAAATTTTCGCGTTTATGATATCAGTAAGGAAAAAACTGTGTGTTTTGTTAATTAGTTTAAAAACAATTAATTGAATAAAAGTAATGCTAATAAACGTGCAAAGGTAAATAAGGTGTAAAGGTAAGAATTCAATCGTAGGCATCTAAGGTTGGACCGTAGGCACTCTTAGATGAGACCATAGCACTCTAGGCATTCGCGTAGAGTCGTAGGTGTTCGTAGTTAGGATCGTAGTATGCATCCATAAAGTTAAAAGTAATAGAGGTCGTAGCACCATAGGCGTCCGTAGCATCATAGACATTCGTGTGTAGAACCGTAGGGGTTTGTATGTAGGAACGTAGTTGTGATCCGTAAGGTAAGGCGTCCGTAGCTCTGTAGGCAGCCGTATCACCGTAGACATTTGTGTGTAGAGCCGTAGGGGTTTATATGTAGGAATGTACGTAGTGATACGTAAGCTAAGGTGTTCGTAGCATCGTAGGCACTCGTCTGAATAAATATATATAACTCAAAAGTGACCGACTGACTGACACAGTGATCTATCAACGCACAGCCCAAACTACTGCACGGATCGGGCTGAAATTTGGCAAGCAAGTAGTTGTTATGACGTAGGCATCCGCTAAGAAATACTTTTTCGAAATTCCACCCTTAAGAGGGTGAAATGGGTGGTTGAATTATTTTTCTATAGGCTACGCCGCAGGCCTAGCTGCGGGCAGAAGCTCGTGTGTATATAAAACTGTAGGAACCCATAGGTTTAGTGAAGTAGGCGTCAAGGAGACGTAGGCACTCTACGTAAATAGAATCATTGGCAAAGAAAAAAGTTTTATTTTTTATTCCGAATAAGACGTACTGTTTTCCACTATTGATGGCTCACGAATAACGCCAGGGACTACCGTGGAATTGCTGAGATTTCGTCGATACTGATCCCTGTCGTACGTGACTAGGTTGCCATAGTTAATATAGAAACTGAGCCATTTTCAACTTTATCGCTTTGAGATAGGAATTAAACGAGGATAATTATTTTACTACATTTAAATGGTATAGATGTTTGTGTGTGTATAACATATTATTTCATTTCATTTCATTAAAAATTTGCAACCTTATCTCACTTAACATAACATCAATAACAATAGAAACTTTATTAAAATTGAAGGGGTGAGAACAAAATGGGTTTAACTGATTTTTTTCACAAAAAGCTTAAATCTAGAAATGAAGCTTAAAACTCGAGATTTTGAATCTAAAAACGGTTTATCTGTCACGGGAATACAGTTCGCTTAGCATAAAAACATTATTATATTTATTTTAAATTACTAAATTTTTACAGTAATTGTATGTATTAGTACTTTATTTAGTATTTTAAAATAGAATTAATACATTTTCAAGCAACTGAAATTTACATAAACCTTTTCTATTACCTTATAAGCACATCTACATTAAAATGAAGCCGTTGAATTTTAAAGTCAATTTTCTCGAAACATTCAATTTGAGAGTTAAACCCTTTTTATTCTCAACTCTTCCATTATGAAACAGTTTTCGAACTCAGCCTGATCCATAATGCCTAGAAACCGAATAAAATCTGACTAAAGGAGCCAAGCAGTGAAGACTAGTAACTGTACTGTAAAATGTCAACTGATTGTTGAAATTCAGGATAAATGAAACGGCTGCCCATATCAGTCGCAGTGTCACTCGGAACTCTCAAGTATAGAGCTTCACGTGACACTGCACTGTGCACGTCATTCTAAGACATCAGCACAGTTGAGTAATGAGATTACTAGACTGCTTACAGTCTTGTTTACTGGACAAACGTAAAGTCTCGTTTGTCCAGTAATGTCACGAGCTACAATTCCCTTCAAACCAGAACATAGTACTGCTTACGCACTAATCTTTGGCAGTAGAAAAACTAGCATAGCGGTGGTACCTACATAGACAAACTTTTCAGAACAATCATACTACCTTTATTCCTTCTAGTATAAGGACATTTTATTAAGTTATAATGTGACACCTATCTAAATATATATAACTCAAAAGTGACTGACTGACTGACTGACATAGTGATCTATCAATGCACAGCCAAAACTACTGGACGGATCGGGCTGAAATTTGGCATGCAGGTAGATGAAAAAAAGCACAATTACTTGTTCTGTTTCTAGGTGTTGTGGTTTCCAGAATCTGTGTGTGTGATCGTTGGGCGTTATTATTATTATTTCTAGCTCGATGTACATTAAATAATTTTTAATTTATATGTTCCCGACTGTTAATCACGAATAGTGTATCGATTTCCCGACCAGGTTTCGAGCATATCCGATGATCTTCCTCAGGAGGAGAGTTCACGCAGCGAGATCGCGGCAGTAACATATTAATATTATTGTAAAAAGAATCACACTCATGAGATTTCAATACTAAATTACATTAAATAAGTAAGAATATAAAAGGAGAAGAACTTAATTCACTAACTCCATGATGGTATCTTATCAAATTGAACAATCCGTTCACTATAAATGACTCGTGATTACCCACAATACCTAAATCACGAATGGCTCGGCGATATTCAGAAAAACGTATCTCGAAATGGGATCTTAAATTGCCCTGAACCTTAATAAAATAGGCATCGGTGGACCTTAACGGCTTTAGGCTGGCTGTAACAAGAAAAATATTGAAATTTTATTACGGAACGCTTGTGTGCGTAATCGGCAGGGTAATAGGCAGCGGCAGCAGGAGTTACTGAGTTTGCTATACCTTTCTATCACGAAATACACACAATTTTTAGTATGACATTAACTGACAAAAGGTTTTCTGGAAGAGATCGCTTTTTAGCGATAAGACCGCCCATTGTAACCTAATCATAAGCTTTCTTGTTTTGTATTTCGTCATCTTGATGTCAATAAAGAGTTTATCTATCTATCTATCTGACTTCACCGTGCAGTTGGTTACTACCAACTCTAGGATGTGGGTTCGATTACAGCTGACAACAAATATTTGTGTGAGGAACATCGATGTTTGTTCTGTGTCTGGATGTAACATTTACAAACAAAATATATATCTAAGTATTCTATCAGTTATTTGGTCCCCATTGTACAAGTTTTGCTTAGTAAAATGTCCACACATATTTATTTATTTATATATTATTACATACCCTACCACCATGTTTTGGTTTTATTTACGATGTTTCCCATCAATGAACGTTAAAGATCGGGTGGGATTCGAACCTGCAACTGATGGTGCCTACGAAAACTGATAAAAAGTAAGCGATGTTTTATGTAGAACCCAACAAAAGAAACTGATGATTGAAACAAAAGAAATTCAATAAACTTCTTGCGGCTCCAGTGACGAGTTACTCAAGGCCTTGTAACCAATGATATGATAAATTACCTAGACGTGACATAAAAACATTATCTATGGTTCAATGAAATTGCGTAGTCGTGCATGACTGGACCAGATAGCTCAGTTGGTAGTAACCTTGCCTTCTGATCTGTGGGTTGTGGGTTCGAATCCGACCCAGGACAAACGTTTGTGTGATGAGCATCAATGTTTGTTCTGTGTTTATATTGTATTCTATGTATGTGTTTACAAACAAAACGTATATATGTATTGTATCAGTTATCTGGTTCCCATAGTACAAGCTTTGCTTAGTTTGGGGATAGATGGCGCTGTGTGAAATTTCCACACATATTTATTATTTATTATTAATTATTGCGTAATATTGTTGTCTAGTTTCAGGTGTAATATAATACCATAATATTGCAGCTATCGTCCAACTAACAGCAGTTTAGTCGCTGGATCACAGTTTTCCACGAATAAAAGTATTTTTTATGTTATTCGAGTACTAAAGGGTCTACATAACACATTAAATAAAAAACTTATTCAGCTGTTTCAGCACTGCATCTAGTTAATAACTCCCTATTGAATTTTCACCAATGAAAATTTGAAAACATTTAATCCACAAATCCCCATCCATCTTATAAAATATATACAACAAAACCAAACAACACAAACTTTTTCATTAATAGACGCTATAGTGTAAAGCAACACCAAGGTTAAAATATGCAAACGTAAAGTAGTGCAGCTCTGATGGCATGCAATGGCATAAAATGTTTAGAAAAGATGACTCTTTCATTTTGTCCACGAATCAATTGGAATGAAGTAATATCGATTTTCTCGCATTTTTTTTTATTTTTTAAATGTTTTGGCTCCACACTTTTGTGTACATAGCCAGTGTCAAGTAATTGATAATTTATCAAGTTTATGATATTTCACTCGAATATGTGTCAAGTCACAGTTGAAGTCATCAAGTCAAGTCATAGTCTAGTCAAAGTCATACTCCTAGTAAAGTGGTGGCAACCTTACTTGAAGCTACTATGGAGTTTTGGAAACAACACGAAAAGAAACGTTTCACCATCATTATACCACTTTCCCATACTCTTGCCTGTAATCCAGCACTTAACGAATAAAATGCCACCAATTTTATGCACTAACACTGAAAATAACACAAGTTTTGGAAAATAATACAATGCGGCGACGTAATTTTTTTCGTTTTCCCGCCAAAACTCCTCGCATTTTCTCTCGCTTACTCAGCAATTGTTCCATTTATATGTTTACAAAAATGTGTTTAGCAGTATAGTGTAAAACTGTCCACTATCGAAACTTACTTCTGTAATGCAATTTCATGGCCTATTTCTATTTTACCTCAATGCCTAAAATGCGCAAAAGAGAAAAACATCTCGTTTCGTATTCAAGGCGCAACCGTTTCTAATGGACCTTCGACCCCAAGTTCCTGCTGATTAACTAGTGCCCGTTCTTGGCGTTGGTTGATGTTTTAACTTGGTTAAATGTAGAACTTTTGTTGGAATTATGTGTAGCTCGTATTTTAGGGCTTTTATTAAGAAATTGACTGTTTGGGAAAGTCCGGTTTGTAATTTTTTTTATGGCAAAATGGGCATGCGTTTGACATCAACTCACCTGATGGTAAGTGACGAAGTTGTCTAAGGTGGAGCACGCTTGCCCATGAGATGCCCATTCACTCTTGACTTAAAAAGACCCAGGTTGTACCCAGGAGGAAACACTGGTGTTGGAAGAGCATTCAGTATTTTTATTATGTAATCGAATGACGTGACATGCTATTCGTTTGCCAGGTGTTAAGCGTCACTGTTACTCATTACAGCTGCTCTCTACTACTGCATCTCAGCTAACTTTAAATAATAAAATGTAGCATGGCACTGCACTGACGTCACAAGACATCAGATAACGTCACAAAGTTGTAACGTCGTCATTTGCCCACTATTAGTCCTTACTGTTTTATCAAAAAATAAAACTACGAATTGTATAAATAAAAAAAACTTGCGGTCAGTCTTTGGGAACTGCCGAGAAGTGAAAACTAAGTAACTTGTGATAGCTCATGGGAAGCGTGCGGTGACGGTGACGCGAGTTTCACGCTTTTTGCTCACCCAAAAAGTACACATATATACACAGAATCAATATAGCTCATGGAAAACGTTCGGTGACGATGACGCGAATTTCACGCTTTTGATTCACGCAAAAAGTACATACACATAGCTCATGGACATTATATCAACTGACGATGACGTGGGTTCCATTATTTTTGTTTACACATATATACACAGTAGGTATACACATAGCTCATGGAAAGCGTTTGGTGATGATGACGCGAGTTCCATGATTTTTGTTCACCTATAAAATGCTAAATGCGTCTAAAAAAGTTTTTACTTCCATAAGTTTATTTCGCAACAAGTTGTGTAATTTAAGTTAAGTTTATTTAGCATCAGTAAATATTATATAGGGTTATATAAGTTGTGTAATTTACGTTAAGTTTATTTAGCATCAGTAAATATTATATAGGGTTATATAAGTTGTGTAATTTAAGTTAAGTTTATTTAGCATCAGTAAATATTATATAGGGTTATATTAGTTGTGTAATTTAAGTTAAGATTATTTAGCATTAGTAAATATTATATAGGGTTATATAAGTTGTGTAATTTTAACGACTTACCAAAGTTTTATTTAGGTATAAATGTATGTATTACTTATACATTATAATTGTATTATAGCTATTTTTTATAATGTTATCGATAAAAAATATATAATGGATCTGTAACATAACATATTAAATTGTTGTGTACGAGGAAAGTTTGTACAGATTTGGGATAACTTCATCGAACTCGAATTGTTTTACTACTTTACTCGCCAACAGCCCATATGTCTTTTGATCTTAAACCTTTTCCCACAGTCCCAGCTGTGGGTAGTTGGAAGTTAGACCTTCTCTCATGAGGTCAAAATCAAAGTCAAACTTAAAAGGTTATTTTGCAAATCGGTTATTTTTAGCACTTTTACAAGTCAAAATTATATTGGGTACATAAAATGAATTTATTGTTAAAGTGCTTATTGTCAAATATTACATAGCAAGCCCATTACAATATATGAGTTTGGAAAAAAAGAAGTTCTCTTTCTTACTACCGGTGCAAGCAATCCAGCACAATGTAGAACAGGCGTCAAGAAACTCACCAAATCGTTTTCACTTCACTAGTGAAATGAAGATTCATTTTAGCACCCAGCAACTCTGCAGTAACCATAATCAATGGCAACTGTCGAACTTCGTCGGACGTCCTCTTTGGCCATGATTTATGAGCGCTGTTTTATTGCGTGGAAGGACCTTCAAGGTTGGGTCAAACACTGGCAAACAAGGTGAACAAACAACATGGAAATGAGAATGGATATCTTTGGAATAGTTTCCGAAATGGGTTCGGAGATTGATGTTATTTGAATAGGCGCTATACATAGACTAGAAGAAAAATTATAGATTCAGAACGCTTAGAATTAGAAAGTAAAGTCAAATAATATCTTTCAGGGGTCTTTATTTTATACTTAGAAATAATTTAGTGATATTATCATCAATATAATTTTCCATTTTGTTTTTTAAAATATAAACTATTTATGATAAAAATATATATGGGGCAAATCCGAAAGTAAATCCTTTCGAATATAATAACAATTAGCGAAATCAGGTCATAAATGACGCTAATATTTATAAAAGTAACCGGATGAAAACTTATCCTTATTTGTAGTCTGTAGGTTTAAAAAGAATACGAATTTTCTTATTAATAAAAATGTAAGTACCGAAACCCTCTCGGTACATTTACGAAGGAACGTTTTCCGAGCCACTATTTCACCCGTCATACCAATCCGTCTAGACAAGATATCCACGTATGTACCACGCGTGTATTACACATTTCTCTAATCGATTACCGAGAACGCTGTGGGAATTATACAAACGAACAAAGCGATTTGCCTCCACGTTTATCGTGTGAGCAGCCAAAGAGTGGAACGCTTTACCGGCATCCGTATTTTCCGGAAACTATAACTTTGGAATCTTCAAATCGAGAGTGAACAGTTTTTTAATTTAACTTCAGTCATTCTAGATATCTGCTCGGGACACGGGACGGGAATTAAGTCCCCTCCTCTCCTTTGATAGGGGGCCGCATTACTGCTAGAGTATAAATTTTTAATACGTATCCATACATCTCTAAATAATTAAAGTAAGATTATCACACTTCGTAGCCCATTCCGTTGTTCGCTACTAGAGAACTCAGAAGTACCATGTCGTCCGTATACAATTGAAGAATTGAAGTGTACCTAATAATCATCAAAATTCGTGGAATGATTTATTTAGCTTTTATTTATTTAGAAAGATATCTAGTAATCATTTGTAAGTTCGTTTATTACAAGTACATGCAAATTAATAATCCTTCACTCAAAACTCTAGAGAGACACAAGAATGTTCTCAAGCCGCCATTCAAAATATACTTGAAGAAATGTTAAGCAGTGGTCAAGTTACAAGGGCCTGTTCAAATAACCCCAAAAATGTTCAATACACTCCAAGATATTTCACTCAAGTGTAGCTTTTCCATTTATTAAGAAAATACATTTTAGGGTCAAAACACACGACGAAATTTTGCAGCAGTTTTAGCAATGCAGGTAAAAAAATCATTGGTACAGAGCTGCGCCCCGATAGAAACGCTTGCACAATACATTTGACACAATTCAAGTGTGTCACATTATGGAATAAAACCTCCCTGCGCAGATAAATAATTATAAATAACGCCTAACGATCACAAACGTAAATCCTGGACCCTAACTAGGATTCCTTGTGTCTTCCCTAGACACAGGGAATCCTAGTTAGGATTCCCTGTTTAAAAAAAGCGCAAATACTTGTTCTAAGCCTGGGTATTGAGGGATCATGTACCTCGTAGTTCCTGGGTCCCTAGATACGGGGAATCTTAGTTAGGGTCCAGGATCTATGTATGTGACATTTCATTTGTGGTAATAAATTATCTTACCTCATCTTATGTAGGTCCCGGTGGGTCGTAATCCTCATATCCTTATATCTTCTTGATCCCAAACCACTAGGCTTATTTTTATTTATCATCAAATGCTTTCAGTTGATATGTTGAGCTGAAACGAACGAACATAAATTGTGGTTTGTGAAGAAACAGCTGAGATGGGGAAAGTTATATGGAAATACGTGGATTATGAGCGTTGTTTTTTGACGTTTATGAATGTTCTCTGTTTCAGAGAAAGTGTACGCACTGCATACATTTTGTACGTTTCAAAAAATGTTAAGTTCGGTAGAGATAAAAAAGGAACATTTTCATAAGTAATTTTCGGCGTCCTTAACTTATCGGTAACTATTATTACGGTTTTTTGGCGGGAAAGCGAAAAAGATTGCGTCACCGCATTGTATTATTTTCCTAAACTTGTGTTATTTTCAGTGTTAGTGCATAAAATTGATGGCATTCTATTCGTTAAGTGCTGGATTACAGGCGTGAGTGTAGGAAAATGGTATAATGATGGTGAAACGCTTCTTTTCGTGTTGTTTCCAAAACTCCATAGAAGCTTCAAGTAAAATTGCCACCACTTTACTAGGAGTATGACTTTGACAAGACTATGACTTGACATGATGACTTCGACTGTGACTTGACACATATTTGCGTGAAATATCGTTAACTTGATAATAATGATACTTGACACTGACTAAATACACAACAGTGTGGAGCCAAAACATTTAAAAAAAAACTATTATTACGCAATAGTAAATTCATTGTTATTCCAACAAAGAAAAATATATTGGAAAAAATGTACAGTACCTATTAATGAATATTTTAGTTTGAAAACTATCGTAAATCATATGAATCAATTTCGACTTTTTAACTGACGTGAGTTTAGCCGTTATTTGTCTTACAAAATATTAATAAATAATAATTAATATAAATTAAATAACGCACAATTACCACATACATAAATCTTGGACCCTAACTAGGATTACCTGTGTACCTTTCGTTTATAATTGAGTGGGGATTGTGAATTCCCTAATTTGCAGTAGTAGTAGTATATAGGCTACGCATTACGAATATAGAGCAGAACAAAGAAGTATATGCTCACGCCCTGATAGAGAGCCCTGCTCAATCTATACATATAAGATTCAAATTCCTGACGAGGGACTTGGCTAGGTGCACCTATTCGTAAAGATGCGGCTAACCGAAAGGTGTTGTAATCATGTAATAAATAAATTAATAATGTAATACATTACATTAATAATGTAATCATTGTTCTTCTTGTGGTGAAATGGTACACGGGCTCGGATACCACGGACTGTCCTGTATAAAAAGTACAGGACGAATACCACGACACGCCAACTTGAACGACATCATCCGTCGGGCTTTAGTTAGTGCCGGTATCCCATCTGTCCTAGAACCTAATGGACTGATGCGAGATGACGGCAAAAGACCCGACGGGATGACCCTCATCCCCTGGAAGATGGGACGGCCTCTAGTGTGGGATGCCACATGTGTTGACACTAGGGCTCAGTCCCATCTTCCTTTAACTACAGTTCAAGCCGGCGCGGCCGCCGTCAAGGCCGAAAACCTCAAACGACACAAATATGCACTCCTTGACAGGGCCTACATGTTTGTGCCGTTTGGGGTGGAGACAATGGGTCCGTGGGGGCCGGCTGCCATGGAAACATATAGGGACTTGGCCAAACGTTTGGTGGAAGCATCAGGTGACCAGAATGCTGGCTTTTATTTTGCACAAAAAATAAGCATTGCCATTCAACGTGGTAATGCTGCCAGCATTCTGGGCACATTCCCCTCCACCAACGGGCTATTCTAAAATTTTTAGTTTTTTTTTATATTTTAAGTTCTTAGGTATAATTTAGTTTTTTAGGTCTAGTTTAGTTTTATATAATGTTAAAAATATTGTATTAATATGAAATAAAATCCAATTTTATGTAAAAAAAAAAGTGTTGACTGACTGACTTATATATCAACGCACAGCCTAAACCGCTGGTCCTAGAGACTTGAAATTCAAAGGGTATGTTCTTTGTAATATGTAGGTATCCACTTAAAAGAATTTTTCGAATATCCACCCCTAAAAGGGTGAAATGGGTGGTTAAATTATCTATGAAAAATCTTCTTTTTCGTTTCCTATAGGCCACGCGGGCAAAGCCGCGAGATGAAGCTATTATTTTCATACAATTCGAGCTTATCACGTTTTATAACATATACCATATGCCTCTTATATGTTATGTCTCTGTTATATTTTTTAACATATGATATACATATTTAGGCAAATGATAAAAAGAAGATTCTTTTTATGATGCCTCTTTCACAGATAAATCTGTTAGGCTTTGGAACAATTTGCCCGTGTCGATCAAGCACACGGCAGTCTCTGCCTTTAAAGATAAAGTAAAAAAAACTATTACTTAACGCAAGTCGTTATGAAGTAATTAATTGGTAGTTGATACTATAACTTCAATCTAATAATTAATGATCCGACTATGACTTAAAAGGAAAAGTTTTGCAATATTTTATTTGACACTCGCCATATGCCTTAAAAAAACACTTCCTTATAGCATTGTATTACGTGCTGACGCTCGCAAAAGCCATCGCGACTTGCGTTAGTAACTGGCTGGAAGAAGGACATCGAATATGTCTGAAACCTGGTCGGAGTAATTTTAGACTTTTAATAGACCTGAGTTTAGCCATTATTAATTTTAAAAAAAGTGTCATACTCACGATAGTTTTCAAACTAAAACTTCCTTATAGATTCACAAAACCTTTTTTTTCTAGATTCGTGTAATAGTTACTATGAAACTGTTATTAAAATTTAATCTATTTCATATCAACGCCCACTTGGTCTTCAATTTATTTACAAAATAAGGCTGGGTAAAACAAGTTTCTACCAGGGTCCAGCTTGTATTACAACGCTCGGTCCCACAGACCTACATTAATAATGGATTAGCAAGACCCTTGTTTAGATTTTAGAGTTTAGTTTTTGCGACACCCGTTTGGGAAAAGGTTCAAGGACTAAGGTCAGGTTAAGGTCAAAAAACAGGTGCTACATATTGGTCAGGTCGCAATTTTTGTTATAGTCACCCATTCTAATTGAGACCGTAATAAATATTGTTTAACTTTACCTATCGTTTGAAGATAGTCGGTATAATCACTTCCAAAATAATATAGGTATAAGCAATTGTTATCTTTTAAACAGATTAATGCTGTTGGTCTCTACCAACCTTTACAGTGTCACCGGGTGGAATACGTCCGCAGCACCATTGGGGAATGCCCACATGAAAGTCAAAAAGAGTGTAATGAGTGCATTTACCCTCTTTTTGCCCGCCTAAGTGCCCATATGTAACTCGACGGAAATACCTCAGCTGAAAATTCATTCATCATTTTGCAGACGTGTGGCAGAAATTACCATGTGACACGATATGTCTGGAAATTCCACGAGTCCATAAGGCTGAGGTGAGCTTATTGGCGATGACGAGCGGTCCGATGCTATAACCCTTTTCACAGGATCCACTGTTCCAGGGGAAGTAGTCTTCTCAAACCTTATATCCCGGCAACGGCCCAAGCCGAGGCGCACACCCCAGGGGTGCCCTTGAGCTAGTTGCCTCCCACTTTTGTTTGCTGGGCGCCTTAAACGCCTGCCCTCTCGCCTGGTGATGCTGTCAAAGTCGGTAGAGACCAAAATTATCCAATGGTATAACCGCAATGCAAGTATGGGATAAAATAATTCTTCAGAGCATTTCCCGTGGTGTATTTTGTAGATAACACTAAATGAACCGATGTCTTAGCGTGAATTCCTTTACCTCATTTCCTTTTCGCGCCGAGGGAGATGTTAAATCACAAATGTATAAGTAAGAATGGCCGTTATTATATATTACATTTGTTTAGACCCTTTTCTGGACCGTTTCCTGTTATTGTACCGTTGCTGTTACGGGAATTGGATGTGCTTTTCTTAAGGATATGAAATAGTTGAAGGGAATTGCTGGAGTACCTTGAGTTGTTGCACGTGATTTTTTTTTACTTCGAACTTGTCCAGCATTTGACCACGCTCTCACCTGATGGGAAGTGACGATGCGATCGAAGGTGTAGCATGCTAGCTAAGTAAATACCTATTCACTCTTCTCTTGAACACGCCCGGGTCATATTTTGCCGGAAACACAGACGCTGGCAAGGCATTGCATTCCTTAGCCGTTCCAATCAAGAAAACTTGAAAGTGACTTTGAAAAGGCATTGGTGCAAAGCTGAGAGAGATTTGAATTTAAGTGCGTCGGTTTGAAAGTCCCACACAGTTTACTGCTGTACCATTAGGTTAGGAAAGGAATAGCTAAAAAGTTACCAATTTGAAAAGTAACATAATCTATAATCTGTGCATATAAATAGATATGATAGACTAATACAATAAACTACCCTCAAAATATACATACTTACCTCTAATATGCATAATCTTATTACATTTAGGCCTCTCCCAAGGTATGCTACTGGTCAAAGTGAACGACAAATTCAAAACTTATTGCATATATGCAATTTTTTGCACTTTTGTAAGTCAAAATCAGAGTCATCATCATTAGCTGAAGACGTGCAGCCATAAAACGTTACTTTATATGCTCATTACAGAAGGATAGGAGGATATGCCATAATCACCACGCTTAGCAGGCATTTTGGTGATTGCAGTTTTTTCACCCATTCCCTGGTCATTCTCTAAGCCAGCTCTTACAGCATCCACTGAAAGTGATGGTCCTTTTCGTAGGCCGGGACCGCACAGCGGACATAAGAATATCAGAATACTTACTTTAAGTTTTGTTATAGTTCAGCATTATATAATTTCTGATTTAATTCTGATTACATTTACGAAGTCCATAATGAAGTCACAGAAGACACCACCAAAACATGAAAATGCTTCAAATTTTCCAGAACTTCGTGGCTATAAAAACGTTTACATTATCGGCAAGCCCTTGAAACTTAAATGGGCAGTTTCAGAAGTGCGTTATCATTGTTTTATGTGACAAATTGCTGACAGTGCTCAAGTGAAGAGACATAGCGGATATTAAGAAATATATTAAATAATTACTTATTTCTCTTTTACCGATTATATAAAATAATAGGTCTTTACCTATGAAATCGCCGTTTTGCAGTACAGACTTTTTCAAACAAAAAAAAGTTTTGATTGGCTATGAATTCTAAATTCAAATTAATTTTGTTTTAAAAATATGACATTCTATTTACAATATAAGTCTTTTGTTTATTGATTAGCGTTGTATTTTCATTACATTTCAAAATTTTTCCTCATAATGGATACTTTGAAATTTCGTGTAATTATGGAATATGAGTTCCGTCGTGGCACCAACGCGGCACAAACGACACGTAACATAAACGACGTTTACGGAGAGAACTGTACAAACGAACGTACAACCCGTTATTGGTTTGCTCGGTTCCGTTCTGGGAATTTTGACTTGAAAAATGAACCTCGTGGTCGTCCGGAAACTTTGGTCAACAATGATGAATTAAAGGCGATTGTGGAAGCTGATGAATCTCAATCTACAGCTGAGCTGGCAGCAGCTTTTGATATTAGCATCAAAACAATATTGGTCCATTTGCGACAGATTGGCAAGATAAAAAAGCTTGATAGATGGGTGCCCCACGAACTTAACGATCGCCAGCGCAACGTACGCGTCGAGACTTGCCTTGCGCTGCTTAACAGGCACAGAAATGAAGGAATTTTGAACCGAATTGTTACGTGCGACGAAAAATGGATTCTTTTTGACAATCGAAAGCGCTCAGCAAGTTGGTTAGATCCTGGTTCGGTACCAAAGCAATGTGCAAAACGAAAAATGACCCCTAGAAAGGCGATGGTCACAGTTTGGTGGTCTAGTGCTGGTGTGATTCATCATAGCTTTTTACAAAACGGCGAGAGCATTACTGCAGATGTGTACATTGATGAACTGACCACAATGATGGCGAAACTCGCACGTCTGCAACTAGCTTTGGTCAATCGGTCGTCTCCACTGCTACTTCACGACAACGCGCGACCCCATACTGCACAACAGACCGTCTCTAAGCTGCATGAGTTGGGTTTGGAAGCTCTCCCTCATCCGCCATACTCACCAGATCTTGCGCCTACCGACTATTACTTTTTCCAAAATTTGGACAACTTTTTAGCGGGAAAAAAATTCAATTCCCGAGAGGCAGTACAAAACGCCTTTGAAGAGTTTGTTGTCTCCCGTCCTGCTGATTTTTTCAAGAAGGGCATCCATAAACTGCCACAGCGTTGGCAAAGATGCATTGATTGCAGGGGTGATTACTTTGAATAAAAGAAATAAATAAGTTCGAAAAAAAAAATACTCTAACTTTTTTCAAACAAAACGGCAATTTCATAGGTAAAGACCTAATATATGCAGGGTGGTCTTAGGGAACTGCCCATAAAAGTAAAAACTATATAATTTGTTTGTTGTCTTATATAGATATAAATATATATGATAGCGGCAACGTCCAGCTATAAACTCTATTGGCAGTACCGTATTTTACCCTGTGGTGGCATTTAAATTTATTACAGTGGCAACATTGGTAACTGTCATCGCTTCCCCACCCATCTGGCTATAAAAAGGGAGCGCTCGGTGTACTGCGGATCATTCTTGCTCCGGACACGGACCGGTGCGCATGCTGAAGGCATATAGTTCTATGGTTTGCCCGCCATGCCTAACCCGGAGCCTATATATATATATATATATATATATGCACATGAGAAGCATGCGGTGACGATGACGGGAGTTTCACTCATTTTGTTCTCCCAAAAAGTACACATATATACACAGTATACATATAGCTCATGGGAAAGCGTTCGGTGACGATGACGCGAGTATCCATAATTTTTGTTCATTCGAAAAGTGCTCAACTTGCCTAAAGAATTTTTCACTTCAATAAGGCCTAACTACTCCAAAACAGTCGGTAACGCATCATTAGCGCTCATGGTGTTGCAGATGCCCTTAAACAAAATGTGACCTTACACCATCAGGTGGGCCGTCTAATTCTTTGCCACTCATACTTGACAATAGCTCCTGGGACACCCTGATATTGCGGCGTGTACCTTAGAGAGTGGTAAATGTTAAGGGAAATTTTTCCCCGATCGATTGGTTTCTTGGTAATTATGTTTTATAATCGGCTGCTCGTTAACTCAAAATTATGCTCAAACTAAAATTTAAGCCTCACTTAAGAGCCAGTTCCGATACAGTGGTTCTTAATTCAACATAGTTATAATAAGTATATACTAACCGGTGGTATTCCCACTGAGAATTATTTTCCCAGTAGGTAGTCTTATAACGACTCGGCAAGACTACCTAATAACGTCCCACAGACAGACAACCAAAGAAAGAAATTTCTTCTTCGCTGATTTGGTTCTTCCTTCCATCTCTTGGACACCTTCCAAAACAGTCATAAACTGAGACCCTGGCTGATCCATTATTATATGCTGAAAATAAGTAATTAAAATACTCCAAACTCAAGCTTTTTAAACTTTAACTTTTTAAAATTAGAACTTCTAAATATAACCGATATAATTGATAGAACAATACCTCAGATCGGGTTACGGGCAAAATATATTAAACTTTATCAAAGTGTTAGAAATTGTTAGCTTCCTGTCATGTATCAACGACTTACGCGACCGCAAAGCTATTATCAATTTTAAACACTTCAAGCACTCAGATTAATTTCGTCAGATAAGAATTTAATTTAATTTCAAACTTTAATGGTCGCTAACATTTCTAAAATATTGCTTTTTAATGGGATATTGACCATGTAATTCATTTGTTTCGTGTTGCCGATTTTTTAGCGGTGTTGCAAGTAACACAAATAAACATGGTAATTCCGTCAATAAACCATATTTTAGTGAGATCGTCAGAATTTCAATCATCGATACTTAACGCTAACTCAAAAATAATCTAAATTTCCTATAAAACTACAATGCATTTAGTGTATTGAGACTAAAGATATTTACAAGGTTATCGTTCACACCATTGCTAAATAAAAAAGGGCATAAAAAATTAAAAATCACTTAGCAGTCACCTTCATTGCGTAGGTTTGATGAAACGTTTACGCAAGACTTTGAACAATAATTTTGCTTTTGAAAAGTTGCTAGAATAAAACCGCGAGAGGAAAGTTTCCGAGCTTAAGTGCCGAGTTTGTTCGGTCTTGTTTCGCTTTGAAGGTACTCTGAATTTTAAAATATAAACTTACTTACGATGCTACTTATAATTTTAGGCGCCCACTTAGACTGACTTTTAAGAGGAACAACATGCAGGAAAGATCATACATAAGTACGTAACCTCTTTGTACTTGTACAATCTTTATAAAATGTTTCATAGCATCAATAATATTATAAATTTTCTGTACAGGTAATTAGTACATTTATGCACCAGAAACGTACTTTGAGGATAATAATAATAACGCCCAACGATCGCATACATACATCCTGGACCCTTGTATTCCCCGTATCTAGCCCAGGAACTACGAGGACCATGCTTTCACAACACCCAGATTCAGAAAAAAGTTTACGGTTTTTTTCTGTATACAAATACTTCTCCTGCCTCGGGAATCGAACCCGTTGTCTCCAGATTATGATCCGACCTGCTCAACCGCCACACCACAGCTGTCAATAATTATAATAATAATTAAAATAATGCCCAACGATTACATACATAGATCCTGGACCCTAACTAGGATTCCCTGTGTCTAGCGACCAAGGAACTACGACGACCATGGCCCCACAACACCCAGACTCACAAAAGTATTTGCGCTTTTTTTCTGTGCACATATACGAGTACTTGTCCTGCCTCAGGAATCAATCCCGCCACCTCCGGGTTATGAGCCCATCTCTCGCTCGCTCAACCACCACACCACAGCTGTCAATAATTAAATAAATATATATTTGTGGATAATACAATTTATGGCATGAAAATTGACGAGTCATTAAGAAAAATATTTAAAGATAAACAATACCTAACATTCACAGATACTGAACCTATTTATAAAGAACTAGTTGCGCCCCGCGGTTTTACCCGCAGATAAAAGATTTTAATTATTTGCTCATCCCACGGGAAAATGTCATTTTTCCAGGATAAAATGTAGCCTATATGTTAATCCAGTGTATAAGCTATTTTGGTACCGAATTTCATCCAAATCCATTCAACCGATTAAACGTGAAGGAGTAACAAACATACACACATACACACAAACACACATACAAACTTTCGTATTTATAATATTATATATACTGTGATAGTAGCCATTTGTATAAAAAAAACTTAAATACGAGTTAGACAAACGCCAATTAAACATGACAATTAATACCTCCCAATTTCTTAAGCGAGGATGATAAGATTACCTACATAATCTAGTAGTCACATATTGAACCATTCAAAAAGATCCGTTATTCGTTATTCTTATGGGAAATCGAAAAGTGCGATGCGGAACACCTTAATATTAATATTAAGGGCTCATATTTTCAGAGGCCTATTTTGGCATCTAAACGAAACTTTTAAGCCTGGTTACAAGAAAAAAAAATTTTTTTTTTAAACGTCTTAGTACATACACATATGATACATATGTATTTTAAAATGTGAATATTTATAAAAAGCGAGTGTGCTTTAGACCACACGACTGAAATAAAACTTCTTTAATTGAGCTCCATCTATCGGCCGGTATAACTTTGTTTTCGCTTTGTTTTATGTTAATGTCGCCATTTTGACAATTGTAAAATGTCATTTTAATACCAACATAATAATACACATTTTAAACCTTGGTATGTCGACAATGGAGATCTACATGAAAGTCAGAGTCAAAAGATTTAATGAAATAGGCTACTTTTAGCACTTTTACAAGTCAAAATACAAAAAACGAAACAACTTCAACTTTCGCCTCGCATTCACCAGCTTACTCCCCAAGTCAAGCGTGCGTAAAGAAGTTTTACTCCAAAAATCGATGGTAAAAGGGTTATTTTATGGGTGAAACCGCGGTACGCTCCCAGTGGTATATAAAAGTGACACTATAAAATGTCTGAGTGAAGTTCAATTCCTGTTCAGACAGATAAATTGTGCATTCGTTCGATTTGTCCCGCGATAGTGGCTACCTCCGGGGAAATCACGGGATGGTGTAAAAACGCCGAGTTCCCGTCGCTTACGGTGGGGTATGGTACAAGGCATGAACTTCAATAAATCTTCTTACCTTGACTGGCCTGATAGCTCAGTTAGTAGTAACCCTACCTTCTCAACTGAAGGCTCGATATACACCCAGGACAAACATTTGTGTAACCGCCAGATGTTGTATAACCGCGCGCCGACCATCGACGTACGATATGTAAAATACTACCAGCTAAAATATATTTGTAAAGGAAATAATCATCGTACTATTTCAGTTCACAGTGAAAAGTCCTTTTCACAAGCCACCAAGTCGTCAAGAAAACAATCAATCATAAAATCCTATACACCAGCCGGTTCACAAGTTGAGCATACAGTCACAAGTAACAGCACGTCTGCACAGTACGGGAAGTATGAGCAGACTAAAAAGTACTCGTACTGTGTACACCGCCTTAGC
Organism: Ennomos fuscantarius; assembly: GCA_905220475.3. Lineage (NCBI taxonomy): Eukaryota > Metazoa > Arthropoda > Insecta > Lepidoptera > Geometridae > Ennomos > Ennomos fuscantarius. The sequence goes on along the minus strand of HG992046.1, from coordinate 9,699,591 downwards.
GTTTATCACTGACCAATTGCAGTAAAAAAATTGTGTGAGTGAGATAACGCTCTACTAACTCGTCTCCGTGAATACACTATAGACTGTGTTGATGTCAGTGATTGATGATTGTTTGATTGATTCAATTCACAGATCTGACTGATCAGTGCAGTGTCACGCGTAACTCTATATTTTAGAGTTCCGAGTGATACTGCTAATAATCTCTAACTGGGCAGCCGTGTCACTTAACATGAGGCGAATGACTAGCTCGTCACGTCATTCCTTAACATAAAAAACATCAAATAGAATTAATTTTGACCTTAAGCACATCTGTTTCATAAGCTTATGTATTCCACCATACATAATACCCGCACACGGTGGCAGCTACATTAGCTGTGAGTGCGACTGAGCAAGCAAACTAAATACAGTATGAAAAGTTCCGACAAGCGTATATCTACTCTCGAACATACTCACAGCCGCCGCAAAATTCGAAAGGCTTCGTAATTTGTCAAAATGTCGAAATTAATAATAATAATTTTTTAACACATTTTATTTTTATAATCTATCTAGCTTCAGCCTGCGGCTTCGCCCGCGTGGTCTATAGGAAACGAAGAAGAAAAGTTTTCATAGATAATTCAACCACCCATTTTACCCTCTTAGAGATAGAATTTTGAAAAACCCTTTCTTAGTGGATACTTACATTTTACAAAAAACACGACTTCAAAATGTCAATTCTCTAAGACCAGCGGTTTAGGTTGTGCGTTGATATATAAGTCAGTCAGGACTTTTTTTTTCATAGATATTTTATAAAAGAAAAATTATTTTCAGTTAAGGGAACCTCTCCATAGATGCGTATGACTACGTCACGCGGCTGGCGTCAATCCTGTGGGTGTATCAGGATAGGGATTGCCATAAATCCAACGGCTGGCTTGTAATTAGCGCACGCAAGTACATTTAGTGAAAGAAGCCTAATTGAAATCTGAATGCAGATAAAAAATATTTGAATAAATGGGAACGATTATTTTGTCATATTTAGTGGTAAAACAGATGGAATTTTTTTGAAGTAAAACTTCTGTACTCATGCTTGACTTGGGGAGTAAGCTGGTGAATGTGTGTCGAGGCGAACGGAAGTTAAACGTTGTTGGTTAACGTAAATCTCCATTGTCAACATAAGAAACTTAAAAATTACTTAAAATTTATATTATTATGTTGGTATGTCCGGTAAAATTACAATTTACAATAGTCAAGAGTGCGACATAAAATTTAAACAAAGCAAATATCAAATTTACCCGGCAATAGATGGAGCTAAAGAATTTATACTTCAGCCGTGTGGTCTAAAACACACGAAATTTTTTCTAATTATTAGATAAATAGTGAAACAACTGTCAATTAAATAGTATGGACGCATTGTTATCTCCGTCACTAACTCCCTCGTTGTTCTCTTACTTACCAAAAAAGAGTTTTCCCATACTGTCGACACTGTTGATCCAGGCACAGAGGCGTCATCGGGCGACTTATTTACTGGCTTGTCTTCCAGTAGTAATTGTCTACTCAGGGAAATGTCAGCATTTCCTTTCTTTTAATATTTCACCTAATAAGTTCTGTCTTCCGACCTGTTTCGTTATTGGGGGCATCGAGGCCATGCCCAGCCTGTTATCTATTATGACGTGGACTATCGAAAACTAAAACATGGCTGGGAATACGCTTCAGTCACCTAAACTTTGCTATTTATGGCATACTTTATATTTAAGAGTTCCGTGGCATTGGAACTGCTATGGGTGGTCGTTGCGCTTAACATCAGGTGAACGAGAAGCATCATACACTAACATAATCAATTAAAAACACACGAGAAATTTTAAGATCTTATATAATATTATGAAAAACTTTTTATTTGTATAATTTATTCACTAAATTAAAGATTCAATTTACATATAAACATAATACTAAACTATATTTAATTATTTGAAAAAGAGTAATATTTTAGGTAAATAAAAACACAGAATTTAGATCACCTTCTGCGGGAAGCGTACCCAAAAATTAAAAGCTGGCAACATTCCCTCGTTGAATAGCTCAACGATACTATACTGTACTCAAACGAGTACATTAAACATTGATTAATATACATGTTTTTGATTTTGTGAATACTTTTTTTTTTAGTTTTGGCTCCACACTTTTGTGTATTTAACCAGTGTCAAGTAATTGATAATTTATGAAATTATCGATATTTCATGCAAATATGTGTCAAGTTACAGTCGAAGTCATCAAGTCAAGTCATAGTCAAGTCAGTCTAGTCAAAGTCATGCTCCTAGTAAAGTGGTGGCAACTTTACTTGAAGCTTCTATGGAGTTTTGGAAACAACACGAAAAGAAAGTTTCACCATCATTATACAATTTTCCCACACTCATGCCTGTAATCCAGCACTTATCGAATAAAATGCCACCAATTTTATGCACTAACATTGAAAATAACACAAGTTTTGGAAAATAATACAATGCGGTGACGCAATCTTTTTCGCTTTCCCGCCATTTCTGTGAATACATTTGACCACCAGTGAATATTTGAATAGACTTTTACAGAGGCAGAGACTAAAAATTATGATCATTATAGTACACAAAGTACCTAATTAGTAGAAATCGTAATTAAGAGTCGGTAGGTAGTATATACAGTTTGGTTGACGCTGACTGTGGCAGTTGAAGAGCTCGAAAGGCAAGCCAATTAGAAGTCGATTGGTTTGTGGTAAACTTGCTACTTTAACAACTAATTTTTGAAGTAAAACTTTTTTACGCCTGCTTGACTTGTCGAGTATGCTGGTGAATGCGTAACGAGGTGAAGCGAAGTTGAATGTTGCTGTTTCACTTAAATCTCTATTGTCAACATAACAAAGCTAAAAATTTGTTTTGTATTATTATGGTATGTCCGGTAAAATGAAAATTAACAATTGAAGGGTTGAGAATAAAAAGGGTTTAACTGTCAAATTCATAGTTTCGAGAAAATTGACTTTAAACTTCAACGGCCTCATTTTGATGTAGAGTGCTTATAAGGTCACAGAAAAGGTTTATACAAGTTTCAGATGCTTGAAAATGTATTAATTCTATTTTAAAATACTAATTCATACAATTACTTTAAAAATATAATGTAATAAAATAATGTTTTTATGCTAAGCGAACTGTATTGCTGTGACAGATAAACTGTTTTTAGACTCAAAATCTAGAGATTTAAGCCTGATTTCGGTATTTGGAGAATTTATTATTGTAGATAATTTCACGCTAAATCCAACGATACCCATAAGTCCTTTTTTGAAAAAAATCAGTTATACCCGTTTTGTTCTCACCCCTTCAATTGTCAAGATGGCGAACTTAACATTAATGTTAAGTTCGCCATCGTTGTTGTCGTCGTTTCGCCATCCATGTTAAGTTCGTTTAAACAAGGAAAATTAAAGTCAGGCTGATAGATGGAGCTAAAGAAAATTTACTTTAGTCGTGTGGTCTAAAGCACACTAATTTTTTAGTCACGAGTTGGAACTCGTAATACATTAAGATAAATTTAAGTATATTAAAATTATATATATTAAGATTTGGCTCCCTAATGAAGCTTCTAGAACACTTCTTTAAAACAAATGGACTAAGTTCTCTAATTCTGCGAACATCGGCAGCAAAGTTTCTTTGGCTTCTTTTGTTACGACCCACTCGTTCAGTTTTGTTCGCTAACTGAAGCTATTAAAGTGAGATTTATATTTTAAAGGAATACCTTTTAATGTAGCTATTTTTAAATCACTAGAAAACTTTATCAAAACACGATAATTTTACAGATTGTACTTACTTTCAAAACCTTATGCAGATTTCTGGTTTTCTGTTTTTAAAAATACATATTTCGTAATTAGTTAGTTTATTTTTTGATTTTGAACACATGACTCAATTTACATACTTCATTAAGTCCATGATTTCGTTATAAATACGAATTGGTTAAAATCATATTCCATTTATTGGACCTTCATGACGAAATGACCTTTCATTTATAGTAATAAATTTCGTTGCAAAGTTTGCTCCTTATCAGCAACACAATCCATTCAATAATATAGTTTGTATTTTTTTAAAATCATTTGTGTCGATTTCTGTCAAAAGTAAATAAAATATGCTGTTATGTTTTTTGGAAATCGAAGCCCTTCACATATGATTTTCTCTAACTCTCGTATTTTCAGACTTAGCCATCACCACCCTCCTCAAAAAGCGGTATAGGTCCAGAAATTTATTTATAAAAATAAAAATTTAAGAATATTTTTATTTATTTATTATGAGAAATTTAAACCGCGGCTTCAGCACGCAGATATATTTTAGTATTTATTGTTCATCAGCGAAGATATACCTACATAACTATGCGAAATTTCGTAGCCATTGGAATGAGACCATAGCTCAGTTGGAAGAGGGTCTAATCTAGTGAGTTGCAAGTCGGTTCATTTCACTAGTTGGTTCATCTCACTAGTTGTTAAAACAATTTGTAATTATGTATCTTTGTAGATATTAGTACAATAAGTGTTATAAACATCTTTGAAATTATGATTCTCGAAAAAGAACTTTAAATGAAGAGATGATAAAATAAGAAATCGTGAATTCATCAATTTGCAGCTCGTCTGCAACCTATACATACAATAACCCAATTAGCCCAACGGTGGACTGTCGCTGAAGGCTTTGTCTGAATGAAGAGGTAACAATAGTCTGGGACCATCACTGATTTTAGTCAGATGAAGCGAAAGCTTTTGAAATGAATTTTAATCTGTTTTTTAAAAACGGAATAAAGAACTAACCATCTTATTAGCGAATTTTTATCTCTGTGAAGGAGCGCGGCCGCCGTTCGCTTGTGGAGAGTCTCAAAGCCTGTCAAACATAAAAAGCGAGTGTGCTTTAGACCATACGACTGAAGTAAATCGTCTTTAGCTCCATCTGTCGACCAGTATAACTTTGTTTCTGTTTTTTTTTTGTTTGTTTTGGTTTTGGCTCCACACTTTTGTGTATTTAGCCAGTATCAAGTAATTGACAATGTCTTAAGTTAATTAATATTATATATAAGTCACAGTCCAAGTCATCCAGTCAAGTTATAGTCTAGTCAAGTCAAGTCATACACCTAGTAAAGTGGTGGCAACTTTACCAGAAGCTTCTTTGTAGTTTTGGAAACAACACGAAAAGAAACTTTTCACCATCATTATATCATTTTACCACACACATGTTCGTAATCCAGTACTTAACGAATAAAATTCCACCAATTTTATGCTCTAACTAGCCAGGCCAGGCAAAGCGGTGGTACCTACCTAGACGAACGAAAAAAGTGCTTACCACCTAGTAAACCTAGTACGGTTTATCCTAGCCCGGTCCTAACACGAAAAGATGCTAGTTTTTTGCCTCGCCAATTTTACGAGTAATTTTATTTTGAAGGTATATTTACCTACGAAGCCAGTGAACATTAACTTCACGTCCTCCCAAAAGTTTGTGAAGCCATTCCGACTACACAAATGCTAACGTCATGATAAATCAAAAACGGTATCGTTATGGAACTTTCAACTCCAGGTAAGCTGCAAATGGTACCCAACTTTAACACTTTATCACCAATTCATAGAGATCAAAATCCTTTGAAGTGGAATGTTGTCATTTATCGTTTGCACCAATATGTAGCATCTGCTGTGACCTAAATTTCTGAAAGGCTGTTGAAACATCTGGTACTTGGAGCAGGCGATATTGGACTTTCTGTGTTTGTTCGTAATGTTCAATTTTTGGCGGCATGTCAGGAAGTTTTGTTTTTAGCTTAATGGTAAGTGGACGGGTCGTGTTAAATTTTGGTTCCAGAAACTCTAGGATGGTTTTGGTGTCCAGGTGAGAATGATGAGTTTGAAATTACGATTTTAAGTGCCATTTTATTTACCTACGGATAAAAAGTAATTTAATTATTATGTAATTTTAATTAATATAATTTTACTCATCCCCCGGGAAAATACTCTTTTCCGGGACAAAATGTAGCCTATAATATATTAATCTAGTACCTAGACTGGCCCGATAGCTCAGTTGGTAGTAACCCTGCCTTCTGAACAGTGGGTTGTGGGTTCGATTCCCACCCAGGACAAACATTTGTGTGATGAACATATAGGTGTTTGTTCTATGTCTGGGTGTTATATGGTATTATATGTATGTATTTACAAACAAAAGTATTTAAGTATTGTTCAGTTATCTGGTTCCCATAATACAAGCTTTGCTTAGTTTGAGGCTATATGGCGTTGTGTGAGATGTCCACACATATTATTATTATTATATTATATAAGCTATCTTGGTACCGAATTTCATCCAAACCCATTCAGCCGTTTGAGCGTGAAAGAGTAACAAACATACACTATATAATATTAGTGTGATATAGTACTTACCCTGACTTATACGTCTTGATATTTATGGCATAATTAAAAGCCTATCTAGCGTAATTAACAGATTAATTTTTCAAGTCAGTTTTCTTAATTTTATATGCATTAGAGTCGCTGTACGTAAAGATAAATTTGAATGAACGGGATTTGATCTCGCATCTTTCTGTCCCTAAAACTGGGACATGCTTTACTTAAGCTACCGTGACAAGTGATCTCATCCAAATTTATCCTTAATCTTTTCATATACTTTAAGGACAGAACAGAACGCTTTACTGATTCTTTTATTGTGCGTACGGCTAGAGAACTCACTCCCATCGTCAGTGTTTCCATCCACCTACAACTTGGGTGTCTTTAAGTCAAGAGTAAATAGGTTCTTTCTGGGTAAGCGTGCTCCACCTTCGACCTCATCGTCACTTACCATCAGGTGAAATGTAGTCAAACGCAAACTCATCGATAGTAAAAAAAGGATGGTTGCGGGCTAAAATCCCGCTCATTTTAATTTATTCTTCCTTAAAGCGACTCGGTATCTGATGAATATAAGATTAAGAAAACTTTGACTTAATCAATCTTTAATTAAGCCAAGCAGGCTTTTGATTATGTTTTAAATTAGAAGAGTCATGATTCAAATGTTTCCTTTACATGAAATATTAACCTAATATCTAACCTTATTATGTACCTACCTAGTAATATTTAAATAGTACTATCAATACTTAAATAGTTCACAGATATTTATGGACCATTGTGTTCTTCCTGACTCTAACAAGGGAATACGGGAGGAACTATTTAATATGTAGCCCTGTTCTCAACTTTTCCATTTTCCCTTACTTCCCCCGAGATCCACCCAAATTTACATATATACTAGCTGCGCCCCACAGTTTCGCCCGCGTGGTGAAAGTTTTCTAATTTTCCGCTCAATTTTCTTAATTTTTTCTATCATAAGAACCTTTTCCTTCTGCTTTACTAGGTGGTAGGACTTTTCTGCAAAGTTCGTCTAGGTAGGTACCACCGCTTTGCCAGTTATTCTGCCGCCAAGCAGTAGTGCTTAAGCACAATTGTGTTCAAGTTTGAAGGGCACTGTAGCTAGGGAGTTTACTGGGCAAATGAGACTTTATGACCTAATCTCACAGTTTAGTTATCTTATTGCTAGACTGTGCTGATGTCTTAGAATGACGTGTGCAGTGCAGTGTCACGCGAAACTATACTTCAAGTATTCAAGTTTCAAGTGTTACTGCAACTGATATGGGCAGTCGTGTCGCTTAACATCAGGCGAGCGACTAGCTCGTCATTTCATTTCGTAACATAAAAAATGATAATAATACACAACAAAAAAAGAATTAGTGAAAATGTTTCATATGTTCACGCGTGATTTTAACTTTCACCGGCCAGTTTAGCGTAGTTGACGTTAACGATAAATGAACAACGATTAAATGGTGAATAAATGTTCACTTAACTAGAGCTTTGACTGCAGATTTGACTGTAGTTTAATAAATGGTGCAACCTGGCCTTAGAATGGGGTGGAGAGGGTAAATCGAAATTAAAATAATTTTGAAATAGGTAGTAACAGATTCAATTACATTTAAAAATTTGTTTCAATGCTGATTTCCGTTGCGATTCGATACCACTTATGTAGAGGTTCGAATTTATTGAATCTATTCGAAGTTTAAAAAGCTTCGATTTTCATTTAAATCCGTCTAGAAACACGGTTTAAATTTAATTTGAAATCCGAATTTAAATTCATTGTAAATATCACGAACGCTTTGTTATATCAGTTTTTTTAGCATTGAAATAAAATAATATGTGGTTATGAAACGGAGGCTTCGGTTCTTTGAATCTTCTAATTCTTATTCGTTACAATCTTTATTTTGTATATGTGTAATAAAACAATAGTTTTCAACAGGAAAAATTAGATATGGTTTTTGACATTGCAAATAATATGTAGGTTATAATTTTTTTTTTTCTTCTCCGGGCTCGTTGCGCGCGGCTCTTTGACGGTCTATCCGTCTACATCTGCGACGAGCGGCGACAATATGTTAGGGATGTTCCAAAGATACAAGGTTAACTAAGAAATACCACATTAAGGTCTGGTGTAGGTATAATTAATGATTTATCAAATTTAACATATTATATTGTTACCTAAATGACATATCTAGTTGGTACCTAGGTATTGTTTATGTTATTCATTATAATTAGTATACGGAGGCCCAATTTAAAAATAATAATTCTTATTCTGTTATTATGGTATATTCTGGTATTTTACATTTACAGTAGTACCCCCCACACTAGGTCAAACCTAAATAATAATAATAACGATCATATACATAGATCCTGGACGATATTCAGGTATATGGTGGTGATAGGTGGCCATTTCAGGTGAGTTGTTTTCAAATACAAGTCGTTTTCATCAAAAAAAAAAATAAGGTTTCCCTGTGCCTAGGAACCCAGAAACTACGAGGATCATACTCTCACAACACCTTGACTCAGAACAAGTACAGACATTGTTAGAAATGAACACGACACAAACAAAAAAAAAATACTAGTTTCTATTTTGACAGCCTCTGTGGTGTGGTGGTTGAGTAGGTCGGCTGATAACCTGGAGGCGGCGGGTTCGATTCCCGCGGCAGGACAAGTAGAAATTTGTGCACACAAAAAAAGCGCAACTTGTTCTGAGTTTGGGTGTTGTGGGACCATGGTCCTCGTAGTTCCTAGACCTAGAATCCTAGTTAGGGTCCAGTATCTATGCATGTGCTCGTTGGGCGTTATTATTATCATTATAATTATTAAGTATTTGCGCTTTTTTTCGCTGCATTAGGTAAAGGTTACATGAATTTTTTTTATGCTACTGAGGTATGTGACGAGCTAGTCGTTCACCTGATGTTAAGCGCCAGGGCCGCCCATAACAGAACAGTGTCATTCGGAACCCCAAAACAGAATTTCGCGTGACACTGCACTGCGCACATCATCCTGAGACATCAGCACAGCCTGGTAATAAGATTACTAGACTGTGAGATCAGGTCATATAGTCTCAATTGCCCAGTAATTTCACTAGCTACAGTGCCCTTCAAACCGGAACACAGTATTATTTATTTTATTTATTATTTTAGTATAGGCACATCTAATATTAAATTTACGTTAGGTAAGAAAAACTGATTTCCCAAGCAGGCAGATACGAGATCTACAGTTCTGAGCTTAAACCTATAAATAAAGATGCGACCCAGTTCAGCAACAGGTTATTTCAGCCGATGTAGGCCACGACGAGGAGCGTTCAAGATTGCTTTAAGCGCCGGCCACGACCCTCTCAGCAAAATACAGCGCGCAGTGAACGGGAAAAGGGAAAATGCTAATTTATAGAATCATAATTAATTTAATTAACCACCTACTGTTCTAGTAAGATGTCTTCTCTCATTCCTGAGACGTGGGCAGCAAAGTGGCTACGGATCGACAGGACTATATAATAATAATAACAACCAATTATTATATACATAGATCCTGGGCCACTTACACACTGTACACTGGTGGTACATCCTAGACCGCATCGTAACTTACCATCAGGTGAAATAGTGATCAAACGCAAACCTATCAAACACTGTGTGATGTCTCAGGATGACGTGCACAATGCAGTGCAAAGATAATAAAAATAATAATAACGCCCAACGATCACATACATAGATCCTATACCCTAACTAGGATTCCCTGTGTCTGGGGACCCAGGAACTACAAGAATCATGGTCCCACAACACCCCGACTCAGAACAAGGATTTGCGGGTTTTTTTTCTGTGCACAAATACTTGTCCTGCCGCGAGAATCAAACCCGCTGCCTCTGGATTATGAGCCTACCTGCTCAACCACCACACCGCAGAGGCTGTCAATAAAAGTCAATGGTGCAGCATCACATGAATGAATGATGTGGGACCATGCCACAAAACCAAAACTCAGAACTATAATTTGCGCTTTGTTACATTTTTATAACAAGTATGTGCACTTTATTTTTCATTTTTATTTCAGTGTAATTTATTTAAATCCAGCTGTAATATGTAAATAACATTGATGTAATTGGTGTAGCCATATTAATTAAATTAAAGAATTGGGTTCATTTACTTTTTTTCGACTGGCCTGATGGCTTGGTAGTACCTATCTCTGCCTTCTGAACTGTAGGTTGTGTGTTCGATTCCAATCCAGAACAAACTTTTATGTTATCAACATCGATGTTCGTCTGTGTCTGGGTGTTACATTATATTCCATGTATGTATTTACAAACATATATATCTGGAAGAGATCGCTATCAGCGATAAGACCGCCGAATGTTGCACTAGTTCGTAAGTATTTATTCCTATTTGTGTACTTCCTTGGTGAGACAATACAGAGTTCTCTATCTATCGGTCTAAGTATTGTATCAGTTATCTGTTTCCCATAGTACAAGCTTTACTTAGTTTGGGACTAGGCGGCGCTGTGTGAAATGTCCACAATTTTTTATTTATTTAAAAATATTAATATCAATAAAGTAATTGTATTTGTTTTGCATTTGCGATTCTTGTAAAATATAAGATAAAACAAGTATTATATTGGTAATTACATAAGTTGAAAACAACTAATAAAAAACAAATTATCAAAATCACGCCAAACAATTTGGTTAGTGCTTATTATTTGAATTATAAAACAACAAATAAAAAAACAATTTTCAAAATCACGCAGAACAATTTGGTTAGGTGAAAAGACTGCATTAGCATTTAGATAGGAAAACTTGTATAACACACTAATTGGCTTCAGAAAGGATAAAACTTTCGGATTAGATTTAAAGTGACCCTGTGGATTTACTGAAAAAAGGTTACCCCTATAACTTTATTCAAATGTTTAGGTACCCATCGTATGCTTAAGTGAATACCGTAAAATATTTATATGAAACCCTTAGTTATCTACGTACTATTATAGAAACTGACGTGAGTAGTATTCATAACTAGAACTAGTACACGGCTAGCACTGACGAGATACAGTCGAATAACTCGACCGGTCAGCGCCGAGCCGCCACCGCCGCTGCGCGTACTCCTTGAGGATGGGCATCTATATTGCCCGAACACCGGTCGAGTTATTCGACTGTATCTAGTGAGTGTTAGCCGTGTACTAGTTGAGTTAACTACGTTTAGTTGCGGCTATTTAAGTCTCATTTAGGTATTTTAAAAATGTATTATTGTAGATAATTTCACGCTGAATCTAACGATACCCATAAGTCATTTTGTGAAAAAAAAAACAGTTAAACCCTTTTTGTTATCTCTCCTTAAATTATGATACATATACATATAGATCCTCGATCTTAACTAGGATTCCCTGTATCTAGGAACTACGAGGACCATTATTTTGTAATAACGCCCAACGATCACATACATAAATCCTGGACTCTAACTAGGATTCCCGGTCTCTAGGGACCCAGGAACTACGAGTACCATTTTTACGCTTTTATTCTGTGCACAAATTTTTGTCCTGCCGCGGGAATCGAACCCGCCGCCTGCGGGTTACGAGCCGATCTGCTCAACACCACACCACAGAGGCTGTCTGAGCCGACCTGCCAAATACACTGCAATATTGTTACAGTACTTTCAAGAATGCCAAAGTATCTTTAAAACTATGGATTTGTTTTCAAATTTATTTATTTATTTATTTATTTGGTTCACCAACAGTTGATACACAGTTTCTATAACAATAATAAAGCTTAAAAATATTATCTATATGCACAACCAATTATAGGCAAACACAGCATGCACAATTTTGAGATTTAAAAAGTATTACCTTTAATAAGTATAAACTATCTTATTAATATATACTTGTACAATACCAAGCAAAAAAAATATTATTGAATATATATTAAACATGTTTAAATTATAAAGATCTTAGTTAGGTAAGTACTCACTAATTATTATTATTATTTTATTATCATGAGTCCACTGAGCCCATCAACAAGCGACGGAGCTTGGGAAGGCTGTCGTAATGCAAGTCAAACGTGTCATTGTGGTTGTAAAGTTTACAAAAACGGGGAATAGGGGAATTTGCACCTAGTACTGTTCTCCTAAGGGGGGGCACTAAAGGAGTAATTTTGAACCTGGGATATCTACGTGGTACTCTAAATCTGATTTTTTCTAAAAGCAAGGGGCAGTCTATTTCATTTCGTAATAGTTTATATAAAAATGACAAATCAATATACTTCTTTTCTTTAAGGATACGATTCTGAAATGTTTGAGCCTATCATTATATGAGACAGTTCTTCGGGCCAATTTAGTATATCGTGCTAGATGCCACAAAAATCTTTTTTGTACTCTTTCTATTCTTAGCGTATGTGTCGCGTAATGTGGTCGCCAAACTACACTACAATATTCCAAAATACTGCGTACTAAGGTGTTATAAAGAATTTTTTTAGTGTTTGTCTTTCGAAACATTTTACCGTTCCTAATAACAAATCCTAGCATTTTAGAGGCCTTTTTATTGATATATTCAATGTGAGGTATAAATGTAAGTTTTCTGTCTAGAATAACTCCCAAATCTTTTATGCTGTCTACTTCTTGTATATCTGTTTGTGAAATGAAATATTTTGATGGAGTGAGATAAAGCTTTCGTGAGAATTTAATGTGGAAACATTTTTTTCCATTTAAAGACATTTTATTGGTATCGCACCAAGCAGAGAGTTTGTCAAGATCACTTTGAAGTAAGCTTATATCTGAGTTAGATTCAATACGTCTAGCAAACTTAAGATCATCGGCATATAAATATGGAGTTGAATTGCTAAAGCAGTCGGTTATATCATTTATAAAAATGTTAAAAAGCACTGGTCCCAAATGTGAGCCTTGAGGTACTCCAGATGATATACTTTTTGATTTAGAATTATATCCACTCATGACAACATAAAATTTTCTATCAGAGAGATAAGACTGCAACCACTTCAGTAAGTTTCCAGCAAAGCCATATTTAGAAAGCTTGGATATTAATATGCTATGTGAAACACGATCAAATGCTTTACTAAAATCTGTGTATATAACATCAGTCTGACCACCGGCATCTATTGATTCTGCCAACATTTCTGTAAACGTGACAAGGTTAGTACTAGTAGAGCGAGCGGAAACGAAACCATGCTGATGTGGCGTAGAGTTTCGTTTAAAATGAAACTGAATGATGGGGCATACTATAGACTCAAATACTTTAGAAAAAGTGGAAAGTATAGATATAGGTCTATAGTTACTAACCTGAGATTCGTCACCCTCTTTAAAAATGGGCACTACCTTTGCCACCTTCCAAAGGTTAGGAAAAGTACCAGTTTCCAGTGACTTGTTAAAAATAAGGTATAGTGGCATTACAAGATTAGGGATACATTTACTTATAAAAAGTGCCGGGATACCGTCGGGGCCTGCCCCTTTATTTATATCTAGGTTTTCTAATTTTTTTTTTATTGTGGTATAATCAATATTAATAGCGGATAGGCTTTCACCGTCCAAGCTGTTTACATCATGATTAGGATCATCAGCCGAATTATAATCTGTGTTTTTGTAAACAGAGGCAAAATATTTGGCATACAAATCGCACATGTCGTTTCCATCAGACACCGTAATTGAGCCATCTGCGACCGTGTTGGGGTAATTACTTGTGCTGTGGCGCTTTGATTTAACAAATGACCAAAAGCTTTTTATGTTCGTAGTAATTTTGTCCTCCACACTAGTTATATAAGAATGATAACACTGTTTCGTAAGTCGTACAACTAATTTATCAAGTGTTTGAAGTCGGAGTTGGTCCAGGGGATTTCCATAAATCTTGAAACGATGTCTGATCTTATCTTTCCTATGTAGTGTCTTAATCAGATCTCGGTTAAACCATACGGGGTATTTATTGTTAACTTTTTTTTGTAGAGGGACATTTTGGGTAATAGCAGAACTTAAGACTTCATTAAACATGTCGGTCATTTCATTAACATTTTTGCAATTAAAAAATAATTGGTTCCAATCTTGTTTCTTTAAAAAAGTATTAATTGAGTCATAGTCAGCCTTGCGGAAATTACGAATAGGTATATCAATATTATTCTTCAGCTTATCTCTGTATGTTATTGGAAAAGTTAGTATTATTGGCGGGTGAAGTGGATCCATGTTGGAAAGAGCGTGTGAAGCAGCATTTATTTTACATAAAGAGTTATCTGTTAAGACTAAATCTAAAATTTTATTTTTATTATTTAATACGTCATTATATTGTTTTAAGTTATTTAAAAATATGAAATCAACTAAAACTTGTTCCAATACAGATAACTTATAGCCTGACGAAAATGTATTAATCACATTCCAGTTAATACCACTAAGATTGAAATCGCCAAATATACATATAGGTTTATCAAGAGTTTCTATGATTTTATTACAATTTGCTACATATAATTCTAATACAGGTTTTTGTACTGGAGGTGGTAAATAAATAGCACTAATATACATCTTGCTTATAGAACGTGTGTCCTCAGCAGGAAGGTTAACACATAACCAAATATCTTCACTATTACTTTCCCAGTCCATTATTCTAACAGAATTCAATCGCATTGAAACTGCCATTAGAACACCTCCACCCTCTTTGCCACAGTGGTAACTTGATGTTTCTCTGTCTCTTCTGTAAACCTTGTATCTACTGTCAAAAAGTTCAGAGCTTAGAACACCTTTGTGTAGCCACGTTTCCGTGAGAATAATAATATCATAATTGCAACAAGTTAAATTACAGAAAAAGCTATGTGTTTTGGTTCTCAATCCTCTTGAGTTTTGATAGTAGATATTCAAAGATGAAAAAATTTCTGTGTTCATGTTATTAAGCAGCGAAGTTGAGGCAACTTAGTCTAAATTCTGCAGTGATTCTAGATCCCTGATTAATTTGTGGTCCGACGTTTCGGTTTTTCTCATAAAGATACGCCCATTGCGTACCCAGACGAACTTGTAGCTTTTTTCTTTAGCTGCCATCCTGGCCGCTGCATGAAGAATCTTGTTAGCAGCGGAGAGATGCTCCATTATGAAAATAGGAGATTTTTCACCGGCCAATCCAATATGTGAGCTATTAAGCCTGTTACTTGGGTTTGCTCTATTAAATTTAATAGACGATGCTATAAAAGAGTCGCGGGCTCTCGGCGAGCTAAACTGCACTACAATCGAGCGAGGTCTTGGGCTCTTAGGGTTTAATTTTGCAATGCGTGTACAGTTTAAAATGCTTTCCTCCTTAATATTACAGCCTATGACTTCGCCTAGTTGAGAGACAATATCATTGAGGTTCTCAGTTTTCTTTTCGGGAACGCATTGAATCTCAACGTTGTTGCTTCGGGCGTATTGTTCAAGCTGATTTAGACGAACCATTAAGTTTTGGTTTTCAGCACGCAAGGCCACGTTTTCTTCATGAACTTTTTTTACTGACTCCAATATTTGAGCGTGGTTCTTAGCATTCTCTTCGCATTGTCCACTCGTATATAACACTGACTCTTGCAGACCCTGAATGTCCGATTTCACAGAAGCTAACTCTGCCGCAATCGTGCTCCTCATCTGTTGACCAAGACGAATAAAAAGACTATCCATTTCTTTGCTGAATATTTCCTGCACCACGCTTTTAACATCGTCACGTGTTAATAGGCTGTCAGAGTCTATCTTGGGAGACAAATCAAGGGCGGCTCTCTTGTGGGCTCGCAGGGAGGCATTGTTCTTAGTACGCAGTGGGGTGTCATCATTATTTCGACCCTTCTGTTTCGATGTACACAGCGGGCAGAACCAGTCAGAAGTCTTGGCCAAAGTGCTCACGTCGGCGCTCGTTGAAGATAAACATGCCAAATGATACCCTTTACCACAGGTTTTGCAGAACAAACTATCATCTTTATTGCCTTCTAGTTCACAGCAGCCCCATGTCATTTTAGCTTTAGACTGAGACATAATTGATAGTTGTAATCTTTAATATATACAATCAGTTAAGAAAAACGTAATTAATGAATTAATTACGGCTCAAAAAAAGCAATAATGAAACGTTTAACTTGTATTGTAGGTAAGCAAACTATAAAATAAAAGCTCGCGCCCAAAAGGTCGTATCTGCTGGCGGATTCAAAGCCGCTTACGCGTTCACGCCGGGACTCCGCAGAGATAACGAAATCCAACGTAATTAACAACGAAATTGTTGATTAACTTCGTAGATCTTGACTTACGGCTGTTTCTTAAGTAATCCGTTCCTCCACTGATACTAGTTGATGAGCGACACCAAAAAATTGTAAGATTTTACTCAAGTTAACTCGCGTAATTTAATTAAATCTCAGGAGCAAAAGAGCACCGTTCACGGTTACCCGCGGAGGAAATTTGTAGAGTTAACCCTCTTAGGTAGGTAAGTAGTAAGTAAAAAACAAACTTGACTTTAAAATAAATTTATTGAGTAAGTAACATAAATTAATTCTTCACTTCTTACCTACGTTTATTACAAAATGTTTAATATGCTAGACACAAAAATATCTTAAAATTAATTTTACATAAATTATAGTATGGAAAACAACAGTTTTCATATTTAACGCATATTTTCTTTTTTTAGTCTGTCGATGGCAAAACTTTACCTAAATTAGCGTTACTTTTCAATCTTACTATATGGATGGGAATGTTAGGTAAACGTCGTTTTCTGGTATAGTAATTATCACGTTTGTAATACGTAACTATAGACCAGAGAGTTTTGGCGGGAAAGCGAAAAAGATTGCGTCACCGCATTGTATTATTTTCCAAAACTTGGGTTATTTTCAGTGTTAGTGCATAAAATTGGTGGCATTTTATTCGTTAAGTGCTGGATTACAGGCGTGAGTGTGGGAAAATGGTATAATGATGGTGAAACGTTTCTTTTCGTGTTGTTTCCAAAATTCCATATAAGCTTCAAGTAAAAATGCCACCACTTTACTAGGAGTATGACTTTGACTAGACTGACTTGACTATGACTTGACTTGATGACTTCGACTGTGACTTGACACATATTTGCGTGAAATATCGATAACTTGATAAATTATCAATTACTTGACACTGGCTAAATACACAAAAGTGTGGAGCCAAAACTTTAAAAAAAACTATAGACCAGACAGCCGTTACGTAGTCACAATCATATAATATCTAGTTAAACCACACAAGCGGTTCAAATTGTATGAAAATCGATACGTGTGACATTTTCACACTATTAATTACGATTACTAACAAAAACTCAAAAAAAGTTTTTGGATAAAAAATATCTGTAGTGTACTTCGACATTATAAGCAATTAGTGTGCAAAACTTCATTCAAATCACTTCAGCCGCCCAAACAGACATACAAACTAACAACATTTCATTTTTATATATTAGTTGGGAAGGGATAAGGATTGGCTAACAACCTTGGGTATATTTATTTGTGATTATTTCACACAGCGCCATCTAGCCCCAAACTAAGCAAAGCTTAAGATAAAGCCAAGCTTGTACTATGGGAACCAGATAACTGATAGAACACTAAGATACTTTTTGTTAACACCCAGACACAGAACAAACGTCGATATTCATCACAGAAACGTTTGTCCTGGGTGAGAATCGAACCCACAACCTACAACTCAGAAGGCAGGTTTACTACCAACTAAGTTATCAGGTCCGTCGGGTATTAGTGTAGTAATAAACATTAGTTTATGCGTAACGTTTAAACTTAGTACAAGAATATGGTACCATCAGAGTGGTTTTCCACCTTGATGGTGGGGGGTGGAGGATCCCTCTCCAGGAGGTATGCTCTCAGCTGGATGAGACCCACGTTACCCAGGTTGCAGAGAATAGAGAAGATCAATACCCTGGGGAACAATATGCAAAATTATTATCAACAGATATACATATACACGTCGAAGTAATGAGGGAATTTATCGTCTAGTTTCTGCTTTATAACTCGTCGTTTTTTTAAGTAAAACTTCATTACGCACGCTTGATTTGGGGAGTAAGCTGGTGAATGCGAAGCGAACGGAAATTAGTCCCCTTAGATCTCATTATCAACATAAGAAAGTTAAAAACTTGTATTAGCATGTTGGTATGTCCAGTAAAATGTCAATTTACAATTGTCAAGATGGCGACATTAACATTAAACAAAGCAAAAACAGGAGTTTTGGCGGGAAAACGAAAAAGATCGCGTCGCCACATTGTATTATTTTCCTAAACTTGTGTTATTTTCAGTGTTAGTGCATTAAATTGGTGGCATTTTATTTGTTAAGTGCTAAATTACAGGCATGAGTGTGGGAAACTGGTATAATGATGGTAAAACGTTTCTTTTCGTGTTGTTTCCAAAACTCCATAGAAACTTCTGGTAAAGTTGCCACCACTTTACTAGGAGTATGACTTGATTAGACTAGACTATGACTTAACTTGATGACTTGGACTGTGACTTGACTTGACTTAACACATTATATGATATTCATTAACTTGAGATATTATCAATTACTTGACACTGGCTAAATACACATAAGTGTGGAGCCAAAACCAAACAAAAAAAAAACAAAAACAAAGGTATACCGGCCAATAGATGAAGCTAAACAAAGGAGTTTTACTTCAGTCATGTGGTCTAAAGCACACTCGTTTTTTTTTTAA
Organism: Ennomos fuscantarius; assembly: GCA_905220475.3. Lineage (NCBI taxonomy): Eukaryota > Metazoa > Arthropoda > Insecta > Lepidoptera > Geometridae > Ennomos > Ennomos fuscantarius. Next base: position 9,680,630 of record HG992046.1, on the reverse strand, counting down.
TGGGCTAATGCTGTTTGTCTCTACCGACCGAGGGCAGGCGCTTAAGGCGCCAAAGTGGGAGGCTCAAAGGCACCCTTGGGGAGCGAGCTTCGGCTTGAGCAGTTGTTCTGGGAGAGAAGAGAATTGAGAAGACTACGTCTACTGGAAAAGTGGACCCTTTGGAAAGTGAGTGTAGGATATCAGCCTCGCACGTTTGAAAAGATGCGGGGTTAACTTTCCACACTCATTGATAGTACTGAAGTCTGACTGCCGCGTCGTATGACAAAACCCCTAGGGATCCAATATGAGTATTGAGAGGGTTTGCGTGCTTAGCGTGTATTTTAATAGATTTTAGTGCGGATAGTATTCACTTACCAATAAGAATATCCCAATCCAGGACCTGGATCAGGTATGAGCACGTTCTGAGCAATGTAGGATATCGCCAGGTGTTCGTTCAGACCAGATGTGGCCCAGTATATGCCGAAGAGAAGCAGCGCGGTGGTACCCAGCACTGCAGTCGATACGTTTACCCATAGACACCCTGTGAAAACCATTTTTTAATAAAGTAACTTAATTGTGAACATAAAGTTTCATGTGATGCTGCACCATTGACTTTTATTGACAGCCTCTGCGGTGTGGTGGTTGAGCAGGTAGGCTCATAATCCAGAGGCAACGGGTTCGATTCCCGCGGCAGGACAAGTATTTGTGCACAGAAAGAAAAACCGGAAATCCTTGTTCTGAGTCTAGGTGTTGTGGGACCATGGTCCTCGTAGTTCCTGGGTCCCTAGACACAGGGAATCCTAGTTAGGGTCCAGGATCTATGTATGTGATCGTTGGGCGTTATTATTATTATTTTTATTATTATTATCTTTGCACTGCATTGTGCACGTCATCCTGAGACATCACACAGTGTTTGATAGGTTTGCGTTTGACCACTATTTCACCTGATGGTAAGTTACGATGCGGTCTAAGATGTACCACGGTTTTGATTGATTTGAAGACTCAACGAGTGTAATTCTCGGAAAATTCCTACAAAATAAAAAACTAACGGATTGGCTGAAAAACTGTTTTTTCTGTCAGTCTCTAGATGTAGCAATTGACTAAATAATTAATATTTGAAAGATGACTATCTTCCTTTTGTGGTGCTTAAACTAAGAAAAGATATCTCAAGATAAACTCTAGAGTTTTAACTATTAGAAAGAAAGAAGAAAGAAGAAAGAAAAACATTTATTCAACACTCACTTACAAAAATAAAATAAAATTTACAAGAACATACAAGAATATACATACAACAAGAGAATACAATTAAATATAAACAGTACCTAGTTAGAAGTATTTAATAAGGAAAATAAAAGAGTAGATATAGCACGGAAGCAGTGGTGTCGAAAATCGAATATTATTGTAGAAAATGAGTAGGAAGAACAGATCTATAGCGATAGAAAGAGAGGCATATATTTAGGATAGGTTTGTATCGCGTAACTGCACTGTAGCATGAGTCGCTACACTTTGCGGAGTGAAGCTTCTCAAATATTTGTAATAGTTAATGAATTCGATGTGAAGTATCCAAAACTTCAACTGAATTCGTGGAAAGATTGTGCTGATTACATTTTTTTTTTTTATATGAGTGAATGATGTGACGAGCTAGTCGTTTACCTGATGTTAAGCAACACGGCCGCCCATAACAGAACAGTGTCACTCGGAACCCCAAAAGATAAGAGTTTCACGCGACACTGCACTGCGCACATCATCCTGAGACATCAGCACAGACTGGTAATAAAATTACTCGACTGTGAGATCAGATCATAAAGTCTCATTTGCCCAGTAATTTCGCTAGCTACAGTGCCCTTCAAACCGGAACACAGTAGTGCTTGCACACTACTGCTTGGCGGCAGAATAACTGGCAAAGCGGTGGTACCTACCTAGACGAACTTTGCAACAAAGTCCTACCACCTAGTGAACATACCACATTTTTTTCATTAGGTTTGAATTAAAACTACTTTACGCACGCTTGACTTAAGGTAAAGCTGGTGAGGCTAACGGAAGTTTAGAGACCGTAGAAAGAAAGAGTTAGTTATTATTACTGTCGGGACAAGAGAGATGGAGCTATAGGAGTTTTACTTCAGTCGTGTGATCTAAAGCACACTCTTTTTTGTTTTCGGTTTCTACGCCACATTACCGATAAGTAAAAATATCAAAAACTAGTCGCGCCCCGCGGTTTCACCCGCGGTTAAAAAGTATTGTAATTATTTGCTCATCCCACGGGAACATTTCACTTTTACGAGATAAAATGTAGCCTATATCTTGGTACCGAATTTCATCCAAATAAATTCCGCCGCTTGAGCGTGAAGGAGTAACAAATGTACACACATACACACTAACACACATACACACATACTAACTTTCGCCTTTTATAATATTAGTGTGATAATTAAAAATCTTTCCTCATTTTACCGAGTAAAAATGTACCTGGTAAACCAAATATGGGTTCAGTCGGGTTTCTCGTAGAGTTGGTGATCGCCAGCGCAGCGGCTATGACCGCGCAGATTAGCTGCAGGAACAGAATGACGAGCAAGCTCAAGTAGAACGCAAAGGATATCACTGGAGGAACTGGCACTGAAACGAGAAAGGGTTAGATATCATTATCAAATAATCAACCATGGGTATTATATTAGTTGTAACTTTTTGTTTATACAGTGCTTGTACATATTAATGTTTCTATTTGGAGTTTTGGCGGGAAAATGAAAAAGATCGCGTCACCGCGTTGTATTATTTTCCAAAATTTGTGTTATTTTCAGTGTTAGTGCATAAAATAGGTGTCATTTTATTCGTTAAGTGCTGAATTACAGGCATGAGTGTGGGAAAGTGGTATAATGATGGTGAAATGTTTTTTTTTCGTGTTGTTTCCAAAACTCCATAGAAGCTTCTGGTAAAGTTGCCACCACTTTACTAGGAGTATGACTTGACTAGACTAGACTATGACTTGACTTGATGACTTCGACTGTGACCTGACGCATTATTTACGTGAAATATCATTAACTTGATCAATTATCAATTACTTGACACTGGCTGAATATACAAAAGTGTGGAGCAAAAACACAAAAAAAATGTTTCTGTTGAACCATGGGTATACATCAAAAAGAAAATAATCAGGGCACTATGTTTAATATAGTAGTACAAGTAGGGTAGACCGGGGCCGTTTGTAGCACTTTACCATTAGTGTTAAATTCTACTGTTATTGCTAAAATGTGTTTACTGCCGGTTTGTCAGCGTGCGTTCCGGCCTGGGGGAACGGAGGTGGATATGCGGGGAGTAGTTTTGTAGATATTCCTGATGGTAATACTATGCCTTGGTATAACTGTCCCCGGTCTACTCTATGAAATGGAATGGATCTAAAAGCCTTGAATTTTTAGTCTTATGACTTACTCGGATTGGCAACATTGACGTCTGTCACTGAAACGCATGTTGGCGACGGTCGGTAACCATTTGCCATCGCCTCTACCTGAAATATATAATATAATAATAATTATAATAACAGCCAACGATCACATACATAGATAATTCATACATAAATAATCTTCTGTAATCTATATATATAAAATCAATTGCTGTTCGTTTGTCTCGCTAAAACTCGAGAACGGCTGAACGGATTTATCTTATGTTGGTCTTGAAATGTTTGTGGAGGTCTAGGGAAGGTTTAAAGGTGAGAAAAGAAGAAGGAGTATTCTCTTGGATAGGGGTAGGGCGTAAAACTGTAAACCCATGCGTAGCCGGGCGGGTCAGCTAGTATATAATAAAATGAATACATAATCTTTCTAGCTCTCGTTTGATTCAAGGATTATTTTTCATTAAATAATAAATATTAATGAACATTTCACACAGCGCCATCTAGCCCCAAGCTAAGGAAATCTTGTATATACTTTTTGTTTGTACCTCTAATATTCTAGCCTCTTCTTCTGTTTTGCAGCTCAGCGCGCATGCGCTCAGTGAAGGCACGCATGTCACTGGAAATAATAAGAGAAAAAATGAATAGATAATCACATCTTCCCGAGACACACGTTAGGGCCGGCGCCTCGGCTAATTCGGCCGAGCAGCCGTTTGGTGTTGAGACCCTGGATCCTTGGGGGCCGGGAGCTCATCGCGTTTTCAAAAGTTTATCAGAGCGCCTGGTCGACGCTATGCGTGACTAAAATGCTGGCACTTATTTAGCACAACGAATCAGCATTGCAATTCAACGGAGCAATGCTGCCAGCATGTTGGGTACGCTACCTACTGCAGTAGGTGGCGTGGTAGTGGGCTAGAGCATTTGGACTGTCTATAGGTCATCGCGGCCAGAATATAGTCCAATGTTTTTTTTTTATAGTAGTAGTAGGTAGTATATACTATTAGTTATTATAACATTGTAGTATTTAGAAAATAAAGGCAATTCGCCGTGAAAAAAAAAATAGATAATAAAGTAGATACTTACTTAATTTTTCGTACAGATAGCTTACACCATTTATTAAATACCGTTATACGTATTTTTATTCTGTAGATATATACACGCTCTGTACCTACACAACGATTACCTACTACCATTTTATCTACTCATATTGACTTTTGTAGTGAAACATAGTTTATGAAAATGAATATTTCAATTTCAATTTTTAATTGCATTCCTCAATGTTATACAGGTGTAGGTAGTTTTTTTAAATAACAGTTCATCGTGGACCCTGCAGCTTAAACCACGTGGCCAAGTTGATCAATAGAATGCATTATAAACACCCCACCCGATGATGCTGTTAATGTCGGTAGAGACCAACAGCATTAGCCCATTCAAAAAAATTGCAGTAAAGAGATTAAGTACTTACTGTACAAGGTATTCGATGTGGGCGTAATGAAAATGCGCAGAACCAGGTACCCTCTGAAGAGTCCATACTGTATCGTGTTGTATTGTGTCTGCTGACCTTCGACTGTAGCTGTTGATACCACCTGAAATGCAGCAGGCTCATAGCAGGTACTGCAAGATCTTTTTTTATGTTAGTGAATGATATAACGAGCTAGTCGTTCACCCGATGTTAAGCGACACGCCTGCCCATAACAGAACAGTGTCACTCGGAACTACAAAATATTATATAAAGTTTCGCGTGACGCTGCACTGCGCACATCATTCTGAGACATGCAACTCAGTCTGGTAATAAGATTACTAGACTGTGAGATCAGATCATAAAGTCTCATTTGCCCACTAATTTTACTAGCTACAGTGCCCTTCAAACCTGAACACAGTAGTGCTTGCACACTACTGCTTGGCGGCAGAATAACTGGCAAAGCGGTGGTACCTACCTAGACGAACTTTGCAGAAAAGTCCTACCACATAGTCTCAGTCGTTCCTTTTTTATGTAGGTACTAATGATTATGAATGACGTGACGAGCTGGTAGTCCAGATGTCCAGTATAGGTACGAATGACATGACGAGAAAGTTATTCACCTGGTGTGGCGTCACGGCTGCCGTACAACTCTAAGATTTTTTTTTTATTCAACAAACAAATATTTGAGTAGTATATTTGAAAAGAGCACAGACCCAAGAGTCTTTGGTAAAGCAGCATTAAAAAAATAATAAATTTCATTTATTTTCAGATACTTCAATCAAATTTTCTAGTTACACCTTAGTGTACTACTACTAGTACTAGTGTACTAGTACTAGTGTGTATAGCTGTAAGTCTTAACTTACAGCTATATTAGTAGAATCATAATTATTAATTACTATAAACGTCCAGCAAATCACAAATCATTAATTAATTAATAACAAACTATATAACAATTCTTTACATACTCAATACATTCGGCATTTCGATGCGTCGGGAACACAAGCATCTCACAGCAACGGTGACTAGGCTGTTGGTACTACCCTGCATGATCTGCATCAGGGAAGCTATACGCTATCGCATGATGCATGGCAATGCACTGCGGACGTCATCCTGAGACATCAGTACATGTCCAATAGTAATGGCATGCGAGATCCGATGTCTTATATTGCCCAATAATTTCACTAACTACAATTCCCTTCAAACCAGAACATAGTAGTAGCTTAGCGATGATGGCAGAATAATCTAGCTCGGTGTTACTCACTTTCAAATTCTGACGTACAAAATGAACAAACCAATAATTTCATTCAATTACTTAAAAAATGCTTCAATATACGCGCTATACTTATGGTATCTATCTAGGTATAATTTATTGCTCCTAATCGCCTTGTCACAGTAAGGTCAATGTTTTTTCCAAATAAAAATGTTACTTATTGACTACTCACCCAGTTGTCACTCGCAACAGCAACCAAAATAAGCAACACACTCAGCACACTCACTAAAAAAGCACAAAAAATGTATCCACGTCGGGTCACCGCCATCTTTCTACCGATATGAATTAACGCATTATCGGTGTCGCGATAATCAAAAGATAAAACGATGAATCAGCTAATGATAATTTGGGATTGATAATTTATTAGCTGGTAAAAAAAAATAGGTTATGACAGTAAAATTCGAATAACAACATCGGACTAAAAAATGCCACCGTTACATGGTTAATATCCCACATGTGCGAACAAAGCGACCACGTTTTTCATGTGAACAGCCAGAGTGGAAACGCTTTACCGTTGTTTGTATTTCCCGAAAACTATAACCTTGCGAGCCTTCAAATCAAGAGGTAACCGGTATCTTCTAGGCAAGCGTGTTACATCCGAAATCGCATCGTCACTTACCATCAGGTGAGATAGTGGTCAAAGAAATTATGAAAAAAGATTAACAAACTTATAGAGCAGTATAAAGATTAGATTTCCGAATCTCATACGAATCGTAATACGCTGAAAATAGCCTTAATACCTAAATAGTCTTTATGCAAAACAACAAGTTATGACATCATTAATAACTAGCGCATATCGCGAGCTTAATAATTTTTGATAAAATACCAGGAAATTCCGTAGATACAGATGTTAACGTCACATTTTTTTTTCATCTGTGCATTAATGATGAATGGTATAAAAGGGATAAACAAGTTTGGATCTAAATGTTTTATCTCCAATATAAAATAAAAGAAAAACACGGGCGTGCTTTAGACCACACGACTTTTTTCTTTTTTTTTTTACTTCAAACTTGTCTAGCATTTGACCACGCTCTCACCTGATGGGAAGTGACGATGCGATCGAAGGTGTAGCATGCTAGCCAAGTAAATACCTATTCACTCTTCTCTTGAACACGCCCGGGTCATATTTCGCCGGAAACACAGACGCTGGCAGGGCATTCCATTCCTTAGCCGTTCTAATTAAGAACGTTGAGTCAAATCGCTTGGTACGAATGGGTGGTATTTCGACCACAAAAGGATGGCGCTTAGCCGAGCGTCTAGTAGTCCGGTAGTGGAATGGTGATGGGAGAATTAGATCATGCAGTTCTTGAGCGCATTCACCGTGGTGTAATCTGTAAAAAACCGACAGACTTGCCACCTTACGTCGATGTGCAAGGCTCTGGAGCCTTTCACCAACCAAAGTGTCGTCGTCAATGAGCCTTTTGGCACGCCGTTCAATCGAGTCCAGAGCTTCAAGCTGGTACTTGGCAGACCCGTCCCACAGGTGGCAGCAGTACTCCATACACGATCGGACTTGTGCTTGATACAGATTTAGAAGCTGTCCAGGTTTGAAGTACCGCCTTACCTTGGACAATATGCCGAGTTTTTTTGAAGCTACTTTGGCTTTGGACTCGATGTAGGATCCAAAGTTTAGGTTTGACGTGAGATCAACACCCAAAAGCTCAAGATGGTTTCCTAAACTTACAGATACACCACGGAATGAAGGAGCCAGATGGAGTGGGCTCTTTTTAGCAGTGAATAAACACGCCTGTGTTTTTGCAGCATTGAACCTAACCAAGTTAGCATCGCCCCAATCGGACACGGCTTTCAAAGCCAGGTTCATGCGCTCAACCATAGCCTCTCTCTCAATCCGGACGTCGTCACCACTGGCTCGGGCACTGGATGTGTATCTTTCAACAACAGTACTATCATCTGCATACCCAAAGGTACCGGGCTTTAGCAAATCATTGATGTGGAGTAAGAATAGTGTTGCTGAAAGAACTGACCCCTGAGGTACACCAGCATTAATAGCTAATTGATCGGAAGAGCAGCCATCAAGAACTACTCTAAGCGATCGTTCCCTCAAAAAGTCTGATATCCAAGTGCACAAACCAGCAGGTAGTCCGTAAGATGGAAGCTTATTCAGAAGACCGTCGTGCCAGACCCGATCAAATGCCTTAGAGACGTCTAGAGATACAGCAAGTGCCTCTCCATGCATCTCTAAGGCTTCGCTCAATATGTGAGTGGCATACGCGAGAAGATCCCCAGTGGACCGGTTTCGGCGAAATCCGTATTGCCGGTCACTGAGGAGATCATTGTCTTCAAGGTATGCTAAGAGCTTGTTGTTAATTATACGCTCCATACTCTTACAGAGAATGGAGGTAATTGAGATGGGTCGATAGTTGGCAGGATCAGCACGACTGCCCTTCTTAGGTACAGGTTGTACGTTGGCTAGCTTCCAACTCATAGGGACTATTCCGGTGTCTAGAGAGAGGCGAAATAGGCGTGTTAGAATGGGAGACAACTCGGGTGCACAGCTCTTAAGTACAATTGCAGGTATACCATCGGGACCACTGGCTTTGTTCACGTCTAGACTGCGTAATGTTTTTAGTACTTCCTTCTGACGTATGCGTATTTCCGGCATGAAAACACCGCATTGTGGAAGGCAGGGAGGTACCTCATTAGCAGTATCTAAACGCGAAGCTTCTGCAAAGAGAGTGGCAAACAAGATTGCTTTTTCTTTTGCAGTGTGAGCCAGCGATCCGTCTGGTTTCAATAATGGAGGCAGTGAGGATCGACAGAAGTTCGCTTCAACCGATTTGGCTAGGGACCAAAAAGCCTTACTACCCGCTGGGTAGGAAGCAAGTTTAGTCCCTATTCGACCAATATGATTGAAACGAGCCTTCCTTAATTCCTTCTTACAGGCCTTGGCGGCAACGTTAAAGGCTTTCTTCTTAGCTCGAGTGTCCGAGGCCTTGCGTTTTCGAGCGTCAGCCCATGCCAGATATGCAGCATGCTTCTGCGCTTCAGCACGTGCACATTCGGCTCCAAACCATGGGCTGGCTTTGCTGGTCACGGGCTTATCGGAAAATGGAATAAAATATTCCATAGCCCGACATACTACCTCAGTAACCGCATTCGCGCAGACCGTCGGATCTCCAGAAGAAAAACACGTTTGCCGCCAAGGATATGAAGCGAAGAAATGTCGCATCTCGTCCCAGTCTGCTAAGTTGTATCTCCAGACACGCCGATTGCTCTTAGGGCTTGGGTCAGGCGGGGAGTATACTGAAACGGACTTGACCAGACAGTGATCGGAACTACCAATGGGTGAGGATACCGCCACAGAGTATCGGTCTGGTTCAGTCGTGAGCAGAAGGTCGAGGCAGTTAGCAGTGTGGCTATCAATATCAGGCACTCGCGTTGGCTCTTTAACAATCTGCGTTAAATTGAGCGCCAAAGCGAGCTTACGCGTCTCTCTCCCAGCGTGGTCCGTGATCCGGTGTGGGACTAACCACTCCTGGTGGTGAGCATTAAAGTCCCCCAGAACAACAAGCTGAGCCGAAGGATAGCGTTGCTGAGCCACATCTGCCGTTTCACTGAGATACTCCATTAGAAGAGTTGTCTCCCGGTCACCGCTATGTGATCTGTACACACCAGCATAGAGAATTTTCTCAATGCCGGTGTCCACAAGCACCCAAATCACCGAAAAGTGGGGATGTTCAAGGTTTCGGAGACGCAAACAGCAAATGTCATCACGGAAGTAAACGCAGATACCAGCGCGTGGAAGGAAGCGGTTTTCCAAGATGAATCCTGGATAGTCCAGATATGCCGTGTCTGATGGACATCCTATTTGCGTCTCAGTCAAGAAGAGCAAGTGCGGTTTGTTGGTCTCCAGATGATGATGGACCGCTTGCAGATTTGAGTGCAGCCCACGAATATTTGTGAGGTGCACTTTAAGAGTGAGGACGTGCATCTGCCGTTTAAACTTGCTCAATTTATTTGACTTTTTCATAGTTGGGTGAGTTAGGTAGACAAGTAGGAAGTGGACGAGATATTGGGATGCTAACCCTCAGTAATAGAGAAGCTCCTACGCCAATGGAGAACTTGCGCGGAGACTGCGGGAACGCCCGAACCCCCCTGAAATTGCCCACAAGTTCCTCACTTCCAGTCGCCAACTGGCCCTGTGGACAACCTCAGGATTTTACACAAGCGGTGGGGCAGCCTTTCGTAGTTGGCTAGACTACTACTTGGGCCCCCTACAACTTGCGGTCGGCCAGCAGAGAGCACCGTGCTTCGGATCCCGCTACCCTCCGAAGCAAGGTCTCCGACGCGAAAGCATCTCCATCACCAATACCGGTCTGCATACCCAACACAACTGTCCACATCTACTCGTCAGAACGGCTTCATTAGACATCACGATGGAACACGACGAGTCGCTTGGCATCGTGGTTTTGTCTAATGGGTGGTAACTAAGCCGGCGGCTAAGGCCTTCCACCAGTTATTTGGTTGCTCTTTTGGCACCACCCAGGGGTCACGTGTAGGGAAACTAGGGTTAAAGCCTACGGACGCGAGCAAACATAAACCCCCAAACGACTGAAGTAAAAATTCTTTATTTTAGCTCCATCTATCGGCCGGTATAACTTTGTTTAATGTAAATGTCGCCATCTTGACAATTGAACGTTGTCATTTACCGGACATACCAACATAATAATACAAATTTTTAACTTTGTTATGTTGACAATGGAGATTTACGTGAAACAACGTCTACTTCCGTTCGCCTCGCTGTCACCTGCTCAAGTCAAGCGTAAAGAAGTTTTACTTCAAAAAGAAAGAAAATACCAACATTTAACTAGCCCAGACATCACACAATATAACGATTTGACTACATAGGTATCAAGTAAAAATACTAAAAACGACAAAAAAGGTACATACATTTTTACAATGTTGTCTCCAAATAGATTGTTTAAAATGCTATTTGAAAACACAAGTTGGACCGTATCTATTTATAAATAAAAAGACAAAATTGTGAGTAATTTTAAATTTATTATCTTGCTAAAGCAAAGATATAATAATATATTCTATAAATAAGTTACAATAATCATCAACATAAAATATACAGATTTTACAACGCATTCATTAACATATCTTCATTTTTTGTGGGTTCATTTAATAAAACACTTATTACAAAGACAATAAGAACTAAAATGTAAATTACAACCAATGCTTTTTTTTAAACGTAAGAATGAATTCAAATGCGGCTAAAGTGCGATAGTGCTACAAATAATTTAAGTGGTGAGAACAAAAAGGGTATAACTGATTTTTTTCACAAAAGTCATTAGTTAGTGTATTAGTCATAATACATTCTCAAAATACCGAAATGAGGCTTAAATCTCGAGATTTTAAGGTTCAAAACGGTTTATCTGTCACAGGACACAGGTACAGTTTGCTTAGCATAAAAACATTATTATATTTATTTTATTATATTTTTACAGTAATTGTATGAATTAGTACTATATTTAGTATTTTAAAATAGAATTAAAACATTACCTTTTATAATCCTTTTCAATTACCTTATAAGCACTCTACTTTAAAATGACGCCGTTGAAGCTTAAAGTCAATTTTCTCGAAACTATCATTTCACAGTTAAACCCTTTTTATTCTCAACCCTTCAATTGGGAGAAACTTCCTAACTATAACCAAGTGGAATTTAATTAGTCTAGTAACATTGTTACATAAATGCCCGTAAGTTGACCGCTCCCAAGTTCGCTTATCCAGAGCATACCTACTACAGCGCATTAGGGTACACCTTACAGATAAGCGCTAACTTAAAACCTGTCAAACTTTAGTAGACACAATATAGAATGTAAAATATTTTTGTTTTGCATTTGATCGCTGTTTATTTTGTATGTAAACCTTCATGTTTAGTATTGTCTTAAATCTTTTATACAATTTTAATATTAAGTTCTGTGATATAAGACCATAACTCATAATAATTTTTCACTTCAAAATAAAATTTACATGGTGGAAATACCTTGTTTGTTATTTTTAACTCTTTATATAGCTTAAATTAACCACAGTACAATCTGATGGAAAATGACGATGAGGTCGGTGATAGACCTTGCCTAGAAGGAATCAATATGATTAGAGAATTCTAAGACCTACAAGGCGATCATGTGACGTGATAGCAAAAGATAGAAACAAATATGCATAGATTTGACAATTTCAATGTGCATACATATAGTATTGTTGACAATTTTAAACTAAAAAATAAATTTCTCCTTATAAATTATTTAAGATTTGAATTTTAAGTTTAGTAAAAAAAAATTAAGAAAGAAAGAAAACACGTATTTCTAGCATACATTTAACGTGCACAAGATCACTGGTAACAGGGTTAAAGAAAAGGTTACTGTGGTACCACTGGTTAGTTTGGTTACTGGTTAGGAAAATTACTGTGGTTTACTATATTGGTGGCAGATAGCGGTACCACGGGTAAAGAAAAAGTTACTGTAGTACTACTGGCAGTAGACAGGGGTACCTCGGTTAGGAAAGTTACTGTGGTACTACTGACAGTAGACAGGGGTATCACGGTTAGGAAAGTTACTGTGGTACTACTGGCAGTAGACAGGGGTGCCAGGGTAGGAGTTACTATGGTACTACTGGCAGTAGACAGGGGTACCACGGTTAGGAAAGTTACTGTGGTACTACTGGCAGTAGACAGGGGTGCCACGGTTAGGAGTTACTGTGGTACTACTGGCAGTAGACAGGGGTACCACGGTTAGGAAAGTTACTGTGGTACTACTGGCAGTAGACAGGGGTGCCACGGTTAGGAGTTACTGTGGTACTACTGGCAGTAGACAGGGGTACCACGGTTAGGAAAGTTACTGTGGTACTACTGGCAGTAGACAGGGGTGCCACGGTTAGGAAAGTTACTGTGGTACTACTGGCAGTAGACAGGGGTGCCACGGTTAGGAAAGTTACTGTGGTACTACTGGCAGTAGACAGGGGTACCACGGTTAGGAATTACTGTGGTACTACTGGCGGTAGACAGGGGTACCACGGTTAGGAAAGTTACTGTGATACTACTGGCGGTAGACAGGGATACCACGGTTAGGAAAGTTACTGTGGTACTACTGGCAGTAGACAGGGGTGCCACGGTTAGGAAAGTTACTGTGGTACTACTGGCAGTAGACAGGGGTGCCACGGTTAGGAAAGTTACTGTGGTACTACTGGCAGTAGACAGGGGTACCACGGTTAGGAATTACTGTGGTACTACTGGCGGTAGACAGGGGTACCACGGTTAGGAAAGTTACTGTGATACTACTGGCAGTAGACAGGGGTGCCACGGTTAGGAAAGTTACTGTGGTACTACTGGCAGTAGACAGGGGTACCACGGTTAGGAATTACTGTGGTACTACTGGCAGTAGACAGGGGTACCACGGTTAGGGAAGTTACTGTGGTACTACTGGCAGTAGACAGGGGTACCACGGTTAGGAAAGTTACTGTGGTACTACTGGCAGTAGACAGGGGTACCACGGTTAGGAAAGAGTAACTGTGGTACTACTGGTGGTACGACTGGGGCTACCAACGCTTTACATTGCTATTAAAGTTATTTGATCACTATTTATAGTGCAGTATTTCTATATCTTGTATCGAGGATTTATATTACGAAGATATCAGTTGCCTGTTGTATAGATGGGGTCCGGACTCCTTTTAACCGGTTCATTTCCTCTCTTTCCCTATGATATTGACAATTTATGGCCGTTTTGAAGTCTTAGGGCCATAAATCCATTTATCTGTTTCGCTCGTTCTCGTTACGCTTACGGAGCGCACTAGTTTTTAGTTAGATTTTCAAAAGAAGAGCGAAAGAGAAGGACCAAATAAAAATTAGAAGGGGTACCAGTTACCCTTTTAATATTTTATACCTTGCGTCATATTGTCACTTAAAATCTAATGAAATATGATCAAACGATACCCTGCCAGATATAGAAACGCCACAAGACTGTTTTTTTATGTCAGTGATTGACGAGACGTTTTAGTCGTTCCCCTGATGTATGTTAAGCGATACGGTCGCCCATAACAATTTATGTAGTTTCGCGTGACACTGCACTGCGGACGTCATCCTGAGACGCCAGCACAGTCTAGTAATAAGATAACTAGACCACAAAGACTCATTTACCAATTAATTTCACTAACTACAGTGCTCTTTAAACCGGAACACAGTAGTGCTTGCACACTACTGCTTGGCGGCAGAATAACTAGCAAAGCGGTGGTACCTAGACCAACTTTGCAGAAAAGTCCTACCACCTAGTTACCTAATTATTTTCAAATGTCATAAGTAGGTATATTGACTTATTAGTAGCTAGCACTAATTACTAAGTCTATGTTATCTACACAACATTGGCTACTATTTTGTACTAGCATTAAATTCCTTTATAGGTATAAAAATAATCTTATTTCATATAATTCTGCGCGAACTTTTCACACATTGATTTATTTAAATAAATATTTAAAATATGCAATCTGGTTCACTTATTTTATCTGATTTCGATTAATAAATGATTATTTTATTATTATTGCAATCGAAACAATTGTTAATATGAATTTGTATTATATTTTTTAATTACTTGTGTATTTTTATGCTATTCGATTGTAAATTCATTGAGTAATAAATAAACCATGATTTATTTGTAACACTGTACTTACTAATGCAAGGTTTCGAAATCGATAAAATAACTTTTAATTTGACTGGCCTGATAGCTCAGTTGGTAGTAATCCTGCCTTCTGAACTGTGGGTTGTGGGTTTGATTCCCACCCAGGACAAACATTTGTGCGATGAACAAATAATTAAAATACTATTAATCCGCGGGTGAAACCACGGGGCGCAACTAGTTATAAATGAATTGTGAAAGTCCCAATCGTCCCAAAAGTACCCACATCTGTAATTATTCAATGTCAAAGTTCGCAAAAAGAGTATTTGCATTTTTAAGTAAAACTTCTTTACGCACGCTTTGTTGTTTGGTAAGATGGTGAGGCGAACGTGAGATATAAAGGAGTTACGTTTCATATATGACTGTAGGGGCAAGATAGATGGAGCTAAAGAAGTTTTACTTCAGTCGTGTGGTCTAAAGCACACTCGTTTTTTTTTTCAGTTAAACAACGGTAAGGTTTTATCATAAAAAAAGAATCAGAAAAAAAAATTTAAATCATGCAAGAGTCTAAGAATGGAGAGAGTGTTTTCTCTTGTTTTATCTTTACCCATTTCGAACTTAATAGAAAGGAACAAAACACTAAATACGTATTCTTATACCAAACAATATTTATAAGTAACGGGGCATATATCTGATTTATGTTTTGTTGGTATTTACAGCCATCAAGTTTCTTTCCAGTTCATATTATTGTGGATTAAATATAAAAAAATGTCAACAGACTGGATTATAACCATAGATGAAAAAAGATTGTGGAAGATAAGGCACTAGCTTTTTAAAAGTGGTCCGCTTAAATTAAGCGCAGCGGACACAATTTGCCGCGCGTAGATAGATAGTTTTGACCGACATTTTGAGTGCGACGCAGAGTTAGTCCTTGACAAACAAAGCTATGTGAATATATCATACAATACACGCGCCTTTAAGAACTTGAGAAGAACAGTGATGTGATTTATATTGCTTTCTCACTCATACTACACTTGAATTAAGATAACGGTGCAAGCGAGAAAACGATATTCTCTAGCTCTCATCAGTCACTTTTACCCATGCCTTATCATCCTCCTTTTAGTTCAATCTATGAAGCCAGAGTTTAGCCGATTTTCAGTTCAATATATGATTTAAGGTCTGGCTTAAATCATAGATGGAACTAAAACTCGACTTAAACTCGGATCCTTAATCAAGAGCTACAATTGCAAAAAAAATTTATCCGAACAGCTTTTTCAGTGCCTCATCTTCCTCTTTTTAGTTCAATTTATAATTTAAGCCAGAGTTTTAATCATAGATTGAACTAAAACTCCACTTAAACTCGGATCTTTAATCAAGAGGTACGGTCGCAAATGACTTTCATCAGAATAGCTTTACCAGTAGAAAAAGGAATATGTGATTCATCCTTTTAGTTTAATCATGATTTAAGCCAGTGCATGGCTTAAATTCATACGCTCTTACAAAGAGCTGTGGTTGCAAAGAACTCTTAGAAACTACGTATAGCATTAAACAGCTAAACACTGCTTCAAATCATCTAAACCTGTCCTACTTTCACACAATTCCTTCAACCTTTCTAACTGAGATTTACTAAAATTAGATTTTAACGCGGCCACGCAAAGCAACCTCCTATCGTTAAACGACATATTCGGATCATTGAAATCATCTTTGAAAATCCCCCAACTTTTGTCTAACTTTGCTTTGGACTTTTCGAAGCCTAACCGTAAAACGTAGTAGGTAAGAGGCGCCATCTGCCGTATGTATTGGTTAGAACTAGCAGATACTAGTAGAGTGAGAACGCAGTACGGTGTGAGAGAGTTAGATATCTTTCCGTTTAGTAGGTGTGTCAAGGCTTCAAATATCCACCCGGATAGTACTGGGAGTTGGTCTTGCGCTATTGATGTTTGGAATACCTGGAAATAAAATTTTAGGTTAACAAAAACCCTGGAGTGTTGATGATGATGATGATGATGATGATGGTGATAATGATGATGACCTGTGATGAATAATAATATTTGTGTACATTTCACACAGCGCCATCTTAAGCGCCCAAATAAAGCAAAGTTTATACTATGGGTACCATGTAACTAAGATACAAAACTTGGATACTTTTTGTTTGTAAATACATATATAGAATGCATATAACACCAGATACAGAACAAACATCAATGTTCATCACACAAACGTTTGGCCTGGGTGGGAATCGAACCCACAGCCTACAATTCAGAAGGCAGGGTTACTACCAATTGAGCTATCGGATCAGTCAATGGTAGATATGGTGAGCTTAGAACGATTCTAAATTGACCAGCTCTCTCATAAAAAACTGTATTAACCAACCCAGTTATTCTTTAGGCTTTTAGCGAAGCTGGACCGTGTTTAGCCGATCAGTAAAGTTAAGTGACGTTGCTGCTGTAACTTAGATGGGTGACCTAGGGTGGTGATGGGTGATTTATGATGATTGGGTGACTAAGTTCACAAAAAATCATATTTTTTGTGTGATATAATAATAAAATTCAAAATATTGGGAGAAACCACTAATTCCTGAAATACAGTTTAAAGACTAGTTCGGGAATCTATGGATTCATTAATTTATGTAATAATATTTATGTCACTAAACATTTTTGTATATTTTTTTCAAGCTCTCCAAAAAGTGATATTTACAACTGAGCGTAGGAGGAAACGTTAAGCCTTCGGTCCCGGATGTTGTCATGTAACGTGTAAACACTCTTTAAGTCAAGTCTTAAACCTTTCAACAGCCTAAAAATTTTGACACTATTTGCTTTATGTTTGACAACCGACTTAGCGGAATTTACGCCAGTCTGGATAAAGACTATCTTCTCCACTAAAGCTGTTAAGAGTTGAAGTTAAGAGTTACAAGAAAACGGACCATGGAAATATGCCCTGATGAGATGAGAAATGGCAATATAGAGCAAGAAAGATATACCCTTACCTCAAAAACAACTTCAGCATTGAGCACTGAACATTGCACCTTACTGCTTCTCCCAGCTAAAACTCCCCAATTTCCCCCTTCCGCCTCTTTACAGCACTCTACAAACTCTATCATAACTCTACTGAGAGTAGCCGCGGGAGGTAGCGTCTCTCGTAGAAAGTATTTCAGCGCGGAGGTTATGATTGCCTTGCTCTCCCCTTGGTCGGTTTGTTTTAGTACTTTGTAGAGTAAAGTGATACGTTCCATTGAACTCATTAGGATGTCTGGATCCATGTTCGAGACGTCGGACGTTAAACGTGGGCTTAAGAGTTTGTCGTCGGCTGGAAAATTTATAATGTTTGTGAAATTCTGACAGATACAATGACATACTGACAAAGAGAGAGAGCACATAGATATACACACAAACAGACATACAGACAGATATATGTAAATACTGAAATCAAGACAAATTTATAGACAAAGAAACAAAAAAATCATCGCCTTTAATGTTTTAGTAATTACAAATCGACAATTGCAAAAATAGTATTAATGCAATTTAGGTACACGGTTCAAATTCGAGGTTTTCCCCAAATAGCACAAAAATTTATATAAAAGAAAGATTACAATGTATCAGGAGTCTTACTGACCGCTTATAGCTTGAATTTCTTATTTCGATAAACACACACTGACATAATGATACTATCACACTAATACTATAAAGGCGAAAGTTTGTATGTGTGTATGTTTGTTACTCCTTCACGCTC
This sequence comes from Ennomos fuscantarius, assembly GCA_905220475.3. Taxonomy (NCBI): domain Eukaryota; kingdom Metazoa; phylum Arthropoda; class Insecta; order Lepidoptera; family Geometridae; genus Ennomos; species Ennomos fuscantarius. Next base: position 9,662,181 of record HG992046.1, on the reverse strand, counting down.
AAACGGCTGAATAGATTTAGATGAAATTAGGTACCAAGATAGCTTATACACTGGATTAACATATAGTCTACATTTTAAATGCTTCCGTGGGATGAGCAAATAATTAAAATACTTTTTATCCGCGTGAAACCGCGGGGTGCAACTAGTACATTATAAAATACATACCAGAAAACAAATGCACCATCAATATTTGCACAGCATGGTGTTCCGAATATCCCTTCATATTGTCCAGGAGTCTCTCAATCATCGAGTTTTTCAAATCTTTGGGGAGAACGTATTGCCGCAACGTCATTGTTATACCCTGCAAGTAGTAATGCGATATCTAAGGGTATCTAGGGTATTAAGTAGTGTTCAATTAAAAACATTGACAATTTCACAGCCAAGTTCAATTATAAACATTTTAACAGCCTCTGCGTTAAAAAAGCGCAAATACTTGTTCTGAGTCTGCGTGTTGTGTGACCATGGTCCTCGTAGTTCCTGGGTCCCTAGACACAGGGAATCCTAGTTAGGGTCCAGGATCTATGTATGTGATCGTTGGGCGTTATTATTATTATTATTATACCCTTGCAATACCCTTAGCCGAATGTTACGGCTCCCACGGAGAGAGATGGGTGTGGTCCACACTGGGACCACAAGGCTTAATCAATTGAAAGGTGAGAGCAAAAAGGGTTTAACTGATTTTTTTTTTTCACAAAATGACTTATGGATTTCGTTGGATTCAGCGTGAAATTATCTATAATAATACATTCTCAAAATACCGAAATGAGGCCTAAATTTTGAGATTTTGAGTCTAAAAACTGTTTATCTGTCACAGGAATACAGTTCGCTTAGCATAAAAACATTTTGATATTTATTTTATTATATCATATTTTTACAGTAATTGTATGAATTAGTACTATATTTAGTATTTTAAAATAGAATTAATACATTTTCAAGCAACTGAAACTTGCATAAACCTTTTCTATTACCTTATAAGCACTCTACATTAAAATGAATCCGTTGAAGTTTAAATTTTCTCGAAACTATTAATTTGACAGTTAAACCCTTTTTATTCAGACAGCCTCTGTGATGTGTTGGTTGAGCAGGTCGGCTCGTAACCCGGAGGTGGCGGGTTCGATTCCCGCGAAAGGACAAGTATTTGTGCACAGAAAAAAAAAAGCGCAAATACTTGTTCTGAGTCTGGGTGTTGTGTGACCATGGTCCTCGTAGTTCCTGGGTCCCTAGACACAGGGAATCCTAGTTAGGGTCCAGGATCTATGTATGTGATCGTTGGGCGTTATTATTATTATTCTCAACCCTTCAATTATGTAGTTATGTGCTGGTAAGTGTAGGTTATAACAATAGTGTCTGAAAAGTTACCTTAACAACCAAGTCCGTGCAGTAATGTCTCGGATGCTTCAGCAAGAAGTCGACAGCCAAGGTGATTAGATCAGGATGCCCCAACTCGACCAGCGTAAATAGAACAGTCCAATATATACTCTTCTCGTATAGAGATATCCTGTGGAATGGAGAGGGTGTACTTATGTAATTATGGTTTTTTTATGTTATTGAATGATGTGACGAGCTAGGCGTTCACCTGATGTTAAGCGACACGGCTGCCCAAAACAGAACACTGTCACTCGGAACTACAATATGTAAAGTTTCGCATGACTGCTGCACTGCGCACATCATCCTGAGATATCAGCACAGTCTGGTAATAAGATAACTCGACTGTGAGTTTAGATCATAAAGTCTCAATTGCCCAGTAATTTCACTAGCTACATTGCCCTTCAAACCGAAACACAGTAGTGCTTGCACACTACAGCTTGGCGGCAGAATAACTGGCAAAGCGGTGGTACCTACCTCGACGAACTTTGTAAAGTCCTACCACCTAGTAATAACAAAAACAAGCCATACCAGCGACAGAACAGAACATTATAATATCCACTGGATGGTTAATTACAAATCCAAGGACTTAGCATATTTTTACATTTTGGCATCACACGGGAGGTGGCAGGTTCGATACTCGTGACAAGACAAATATTTGTGCACGAAAAAAAGCGCAAATACTTCTTCTGTGTCTGGGTGCTGTAGGACCATAGTCCTCGTAGTTCCTGGGTCCCTAGTTACAGGGAACCCTAGCTAGGGTTCAGGATCTATGTATGTAGTCGTTGAGCGTACTTACTTATGTAACAAAATTTTTCACGCGATCTCGATCATGGTAAACGATGAAAAATGTAAATATGTCTTACTAAAATGTATATTTAAAAAAAACGAGTGTGCTTTAATCCACACGACTGAAGTAAAACTTCTATATGAAATGTAACTCTCTCTCTCTCTCTCTCTCCGATCTTAACTAACTTATATCTCCCTCTCAACTTCCGTTCGCCTCGCCCGATCAATTTCTGTAATGCTGTCGTCACGCATTCACCAGCTCACTCCCCAAGTCAAGCGTGCGTAAAGAAGTTTTACTGCAAAAAAAGTATATACTCACTTAGTACTCCCTCCCAAATGCAGTTTAACAGCTGCAATGAGATGCGTCACTAGCTCTTGGTGGGGAGTCGAGTGGCTCGCTCCAGTCAGTTGCAGCAAGCATCCTTGCAGCGCGGCTTGACGGAGGGGGGCGTAGCTTGACGATAACGACTTGATCAGTTTCTGATGGATTGATGATAACTCCTGAAAAGATTGTGTTTACGTAAAGAGTGGTACAGATTCCTGCTTACAAAAAAACCGAATCAGTCAAATTGACAGTTTCGAGAAAATTGACTTTAAACTTCACCGGCTTCATTTTAATGTAGAGTGCTTATTAAGTAATAGCAAAGGTTTATGTAAGTTTCAGTTACTTGAAAATGTATTAATACTATTTTAAAATACAAAGACAGAACTAATTCGTACAATTACTGTAAAAATATATTATAATATGATAAATATAATAATGTTTTTATTCTAAGCGGACTGTATTCCTGTGTGTAAACCGTTTTGAACTGAGTCGGTATTTTGAGCATGTATATAATTTCACGCTGAATCCAACGTTACCCACAAGTCATTTTGTGAAAAAAAATCACTTAAGCCCTTTTTGATCTCATTCCTTAAATTTATAGTCGTTCAAGCCTTTGGGGAAAAGAGGTATTTTTTTTGAACGTTCTAATACTGTTGGCTCTATCGACCTTTACAGCGTCACCGGGCGCTTAAGGCGCCCAGCCGTCAAAAGTGGGAGGCAACTAGCTGGCGGGCACCCCTGGGGGGCGAGCCTCGGCTTGGGCCCGCGGCGCTGGGGAAGGGCCCCCCCGCGCCCCCGCGGCCCCCGCCGCCAGCAGCAGTGTACCTGCAGGGCCGGGTGCGGGTGCAGGGCCGCCAGCGCGGCCCCCAGCGCGGCGAGCAGCGCGCGCGCGGCGCTGGGGAAGGGCCCCCCCGCGGCGCCCGCGAGGGCCCCCGCGGCCCACGCCCAGTGGGAGGCGCGCGAGAACACCGCGCCCAGCGAGCCGAGGAGGGAGATCAGCGCCACGCGAGCGGCTACCCCCGTTTCCGCCTGGACAACACAATAACTATTGGGATTTTTGGCGGGAAACCGACTAAGATCGCGTCACCGCATTGTATTACTTATCCAAAACTTGTGTTATTTTCAGTGTATAAAATTGGTGGCATTTTATTTGTTTAGTGCTGAATTACAGGCATAAATGTGGAAAAGTTATATGATGATGGTGAAACTTTTCTCTTCATGTTGTTTCCAAAACTCAATATAAGCTTCTAGTAAAATTGCCACCATTTTACTAAAAGTATGACATGACTAGACTAGACTGTGACTTGATTGTGACTTGGCTTGACACATATACATATACAATATATAATTAACTTGAGAAAATCAATTACTTGACACTGGCTAAATACACAAAAGTGTGGAACCAAAAAAAACTATTGCAATAAATAAGTCAATAAAAATGTGCGTGAAACGATAATTTGGCAACATTGAATTTGAGAATTTGACGTTTTGACAGCCATCTTGTTTACACAGCTGATTTCACTTGTTTTAGCTAACGACCGGTACAGGATTATGCGTAAAATTATGTAAAAATTCCTAGATTTTATTTTTGTGGTTTAAATAGGTAATTTATTAAGTTACTGGTCAGTTTAATAAAACACATTAACATTGATATCATTTGCATTCTTTTAAAATAGTTTATCTAAATAAGTCTAATGAAGTCGATTTATTGAAGTTTATTGTTAGTTTCATAAATTATTTACAGAAGTTCCTAGTTTCTTTATTTTATTAGAAGAAAGTATAATTTTGTTTAACCACCTTTTGGAAGATTTAAAACTTAAATATTCTCATAAAACTAAAAGATAAATAAAAATTGATTTTGGTAAGTTTTACCTGTCTTTTCGTTACAACTTTCCATTACCAATACAATCCCGGGACTATCCCGGCAACCCAAGAGTAACTGTAGATAATCCCGAAATCCCGGGATTAGAAAAATAGACCGGGATCGAATCCTCCAGTTTCAACCTATCACATCACCAGTCAGTTGACATACCTTAGGGTCCAACATCTGAGTGGTGACATCCATAAGTATCTGCAGACAGCTGTTGAGGTCAAGATCCTTGTTCCGTTTGGTGCGCTTCACTTCACGGCGGATACGGAACGAGTTGCAGTCTGAGATATCTGTTAAAGTTAGAACATGGCTATTTTAGCAAACTAAGATGATCGTGAGCCTGAAGAAGTCCACTGCTGAGCGTAGGCCTCACCCTTTAACTGTCTGCTTAATAATAATAATAATAACGCCCAACGATCACATACATAGATCCTGGACCCTAACTAGGCTTCTGTGTTTTGAACCCAGGAACTACGAGGACCATGGTCCCACAACACCCGGACTCAGAACAAGTATTTGCGCTTTTTTTACCGTGCACAAATACTTGTCCTGCCGCGGGGATCGAACCCGCTACTTCCGGGTTATGAACCGACCTAATCAACTACCACACCACAGAGGTTGTTGGTTGGTTGTGTAGACCAGTGAGGTGATCACAGATTGATTGAATTTATTTTCATTTCTATCCGTTGCAATTAAGTTCCATGATAGCCTAGTTCCACTTAATGGTTGTGCTGAACATCGATGTTTGTTCTGTGTCTGTGTGTTATATTGTATTCTATGTATGTACTTACAAACAAAAGGTATATAAGTATTGTATCACTTATCTGGTTCCTTGTCCTGCTTTGCTAAACTAATTTGGGGCTAGACGGCGCTGTGTGAAATGTCCACAAATATTTATTTCATCTTTGACTGTATCGTCACTTACCGTCAGGTGATAGTGGACAAAGGTAATATCAAACATTAACAAAAAAAATTAGGGCTCAAGAAAGAGAAGATTATTTATTGGAAATACAAACCTGACGCCATTTTGATGTATTCAGTACTGAACTGAGCGCAGTGGTAACCGTCGAATCCATCGTTCATTAGCGGCACTCTTTCTAGATTCACATTGTCAAATATTCGGTAAGCCGAGGTGCCGATCAAAATGTTACGAAGGCGTTGCATGCTGTAACAAATCGTTTTTTATTTTAAATAATATTAACGCCAGACGATCACATACATAGATCCTGGGCCTTAACTAGGATACCCTGTATCTACGGACCTAGGAACTACGAGGACCATGCTCCAACAACACCTAGGCTCAGAAACGTATTAGCTCTTTATTTGTGCATAAATACTTGTCCTGTTGCGGGAATCGAACCCACCGCCTCCTGGCTACAAACCGATCTCTTCAACCACCACACCACAGAAGCCGTCAATAAATTAATACATTTTGAGTTACAGATACACATTTCACATGTTAATCAGAACGGTAGTTTTTTGACATTTTCATTTGTTAGATGTCAAGTTATGAATCGAATTAAAAATCGCGGTATAATTTTGACGTAACTTGGTATTCAGGATCTAAAATATCATAGATTTTTTGTCGTTGGCGATTTTCGATTGGCGCGGTATCCCATCGGGTAAGGTTGCTACGGCGCTATTTACCGACCGATTTTAGTAATATATAAACATTTGGTACCTACTTAATTGAAGGGTTGAGAATAAAAAGGGTTTAACTGTCAAATTGATGGTTTTGAGAAAATTGACTTAAAACTTCAACGGCTTCATTTTAATGTAGAGTGCTTATAAGGTAATAGAAGGTTTATGTTAGTTTTAGTTGCTTGAAAATGTATTAATTCTATTTTAAAATACTTAATATAGTACTAATTCATACAATTACTGTAAAAATATAATATAATAAAATAATTATCATAATGTTTTTATGCAAAGCGAACTGTATTCCTGTGACAGATAAACCGTTTTTAGACTCAAAATCTCGAGATTTAAGACTCATTTGAGAATGTATTATTGTAGATAATTTCACGCTGAATCCAACGATACCCATAAGTCATTTCGTGAAAAAATCAGTTAAACCCTTTTTATTCTCACCCCTTCAATTCTACACAAGTATAGCTCGCGCAAAACTTTATGAGCTCTCGGAAGTAAGTGCGGATGGCTGCGCAGTACGCATATTAGTTTTTTGTTTACTTCAAATTTATCTAGCATTTGACCACGCTCCCACCTGATGGGAAGTGACGATACGATCGAAGGTGTAGCATGCTAGCCAAGTAAATACATATTCACTCTTCTCTTGAACACGCCCGGGTCATATTTCGCCGGTAACAGACGCTGGCATTCCATTCGTTATCCGTTTAAATTAAGAACGCGGAATTAAATCGCTTGGTACGAATGGGTGGTTATTTATTTTTAGTTACTGTTTGACCGCTTTAACAATGCACGCAACTGTACCATGCACAGTTTGGGATTCGGGCCTAACTTCCGAGAGCTCATAAAGTTTTGCACGAGCTATTCCTATGTATTTGTGCTGTCGAAGTCTTACTTACTAGTCGTTGTACTTTTTTTTTTTTTTAATTGTTTTGGCTCCACACCTCCGTGTATTTAGCCAGTGTCAAGTAATTGATAATGTATCAAGTTAATGATATTTCACGCAAATATGTGTCAAGTCACAGTCGAAGTCATCAATTCAAGTTATAGTCTAGTCAAAGTCATACTCCTAGTAAAGTGGTGGCAACTTTACTTAAAGCTTCTATGGAGTTTTGGAAACAACACGAAAAGAAACGTTTCACTATCATTATACCATTTTCCCACACTCACGCCTGTAATCCAGCACTTAACGAATAAAATGCCACCAATTTTATACACTAACACCGAAAATAACACAAGTTTTGGAAAATAATACAATGCGGTGACGCAATCTTTTTCGCGTTCCCGCCAAAACTCTCAGTCGTTGTACTTACAAGTTAGCCGCGGGCCGCGCGGCCCGCGGCACGTGCAGCGCCCCGCGGCGGCGCACCCCGGGCGCGGTGCTCGCCAGCAGCTGCGTCAGGCCGCGCACGGCCCAATGCGGCCCGTTACCTTGCAACGCTCCCAGCAAACCCACCCACATCTCCTCGAACTGCTTCTTTGATGACCAGCCTATTAGGTTCACTCTGAAATTAGGTAATTTGTTTACAATATCGTGATGCAGTAACTAGGGTTTGGGAATTCCCGACAGTTTCAAAGTCCCAGGACACGAGATAGCCTACAATCAAAGTCCCGGGAATTCCCGAAAAGTCTGTGATTTAATTATCGTTTATACTTATTTTTTCAATTATTACATTAATTTTTAACCTACTAATGATAATATTTACATATATTTATTTGCATTCGTGTACAATTTATATATTATGTCACGTCTTAACAACTAGTTTAGTAGGTACGTGAACCCTGTAAGCGCATGCAACTGATGTGCGTTTAAAAATAAATTTATTGATTTTAATTAAGTCCTGATTGACTGACTAACTTATATATCAACGCACAGCCTAAACCACTGGTCCCAGAGACATGAAATTTGGAGGGTGTGTTCTTTGTTATATCCACTAAGAAAGAATTTTTTGAGATTCCACCCCTAAGAGGGTGAAATGGGTGGTTGAAATGTATCTATAAAAAAAATTCTTCTTCGTTTCCTATAGGCCACGAGGGCGAAGCCGCGGGCCGAAGCTAGTAATAGATATATCGTCAAAATTTAATAATATAGTATAAGCATTAAATTATTTAATTAATTACCTATTGAAGCAGGCAACTCAATAGGTCCTTGAGGAAGGCTGCCAAACGCAGTCGAAACTATAGTCGGATAGTTCGGCCAATTATAACGTGAGTAAATCCCGTACAATTAATACAACTCAATAGGTATTATGCAATTCGATTAGATAATCAATCAATTTATTTCAGTATTTTTCTGCTACTACCCACTCTTTAAAAAATTAATCGCACTGGTTCAACGTAGATAAGGCAAACAAGCACAATAGATAACTGGATAGCTACATAATATGTGGTGGGTTGGTTTATCACTGGACAATTCTGATGTTTATTTATTGTTATGAAACACTTCGACAGTATAATAACATTTTTTTAATAGGTAGCTTTTTAACTTACTAGCATAAATTTCACCTTTTAAAACTTCTTTTATTTCGTTAATTCATTTCGTTTAATAATGGTCAAATAGCCTATTAATACATAATTATATTATACCATAGTAATTACTTACCTGAATAGAAAAGCTTCCAAGACATCTGCATCCTGCAACGCTTGCAATGGCAGGTCAATCTTCTGGAAATCTTTTTTCGCTACCATGTCTACTGCTGACCAGGCGATCGGTGGAATCAAGGCTATGCCGCTCACAATGTCCAGTCTGGAATCAAGTGTTGGATATACCATGGAACACGGAGATTGGCAATAGGGTCTTATACCGTAATCAAATTATAATCTAATGCTATGTTATAAATAATAAATAAATAAATAATATGTGTGGACATCTCACACAACGCCATCTAGCCCCAAACTAAGCAAAGCTTGTGTTATGGGAACCAGATAACTGATACAATACTAAGATAATTTTTATTTGTAAATACATAGAATACAATATAACACCCAGACACAGAACAAACACCTATATTCATCACACAAATGTTTGTCCTGGGTGGGAACCGAACCCACAACCCGCAGTTTAGAAGGCAGGGTCCACTACCAATTGAGCTATCGGGCCAGTCAAATAAAGTTTAGGTAGAAATGTATTTTATAACCATACTAGTTGCGTCCCGCGGATAAAAAGTATTTTAATTATTTGCTCATCCCACGGGAGCATTTCACTTTTATGGGATAAAATGTAGCCTATATGTTAATCCAGTGTATAAGCTATCTTGGTACCGAATTTCATCCAAATCCATTCAGCCGTTTGAGCGTGAAGGAGTAACAAACATACACATATACACACATACAAACTTTCGCCTTTATAATATTAGTGTGATTATTATTATTATTTATGACTCGTTCGTATATAAAAAGAAAATAAACAATTTTTTTATGTACATCTCACGTGACTGGTAAGTGCGTGACGTCATTTGTAAGTATACTTTGGATTTCGCGTTTTTTGACGATATTTAAAATCAAAATATAAAAAACGGTAATACTGAGACTTAACGACTTCAGTTCCAGGAAATAATATATTTTTTCATATATTTATGACGATTAATATTCCTATTCATATGTGATATATTTATGGTAAAAGACCCTATATAGCAGGGCGAGGTTTTTTCCCTTTTGTCATTGCAGGCAAGAAATCAAAATACGTTTTCCCTTTTTGCAAATCGTCGAATTCCTAGATAGATCACGACACAAAACTTTGAAAAAAATCAAAAAGAAAACTCACTTAATTAACTAAAACTAGTATAATAGACGGTCTTACCGCTTACAGCGATCCCTTACAGACAACCTTTTTATGGGATACAGTTAACCTTTGGTTTGTTGGGTAACGCGGATCCACGCAATCCCGTCATACTGCCGGAACGTGGATCCACGCCGAAACGACACCAAGCAATTTTTTGCATTCATCTATAGTATTTACATGCAGATAAAGTTGAAAATTACAGAAAGGATTTCTTATTGAATGAAATTATCTTCTAATTCTATCAAATCATTCATTTTCGTTCCGGATTCGCGTGACACTGCACTGCGCACGTCATCCAGAGACATCAGCACAATCTAGTAATAAGATTACTAAACTGTGAGATCAGATCATAAAGTCTCATTTGCCCAGTAATTTCACTAGCTACAGTGTCCTTCAAACCGGAACACAGCAGTGCTTGTGCACTACTGCTTGGCGGCAGAATAACTGGCAAAGCGGTGGTACCTACCTAGACGAACTTTGCAGTAAAGTCCTACCACCTAGAAAGACAAGGATCCCTTGAGCTTACCTAGACAAGCTAACGGTGAGTTTCTCAAGTTCATGAACACACCTAACCCCAACCAGCCGTTTATTGATGTGGACGTTGGTTTCCCAATAATGCAACAAAGTGATTAACTTATTGCCCGTTATCGCCATTTCTGATTGCGGGCCGTCCATGTGTATATAGTTGTAGACGACCAGCGGTTGCGTATCCTGGAAATGAAAATAAAATTAATTTAGGACATTTCACACAGTACCATTTTAGACTCAAGTTAAACAATAATAATAATAATAATAACGCCGAACGATCATATACATAGATCCTGGACCCTAATTAGGATTCCTTGCATCTAGGGACCCAGGAACTATGAGAACCATGGTCCCACAACACCCAAACTAAGAGTATTAGCGCTTTTTTCTGTGCACAAATACTTGTCCTGCCGCGGGAATCGAACCCGCCACTTCCGGGTTATGAGCCGAACTGTCAAGTTTGAATACAGTATGAACCTTCAAGAGAAGTGTTAATTAAAAGTACTTCATAAGCTGCACCAGAAGTGCCCTCTTTTTTTAGAACGGGCGTGGGATTAAAGTCGATTGGACTCTTTTTTAAAAGGACATATTTTCACTCGTAAATGTAACAAAATCAAAGGGACGGTAATATTTAAATTGGCGAATCTTACCTTGACTAAATACTTCACAATCGCATACAAACAGCTTATAGCCGACTGAGATCTATTCAAATTATTATCCACGTTCAATTCCGACCATATCTCGTTGAAACTCAGCGCTTTTGACACATTCTCAACTGTCAACTCGACGACGTTGTCAATGACAACGTTATCTGTCACGTTGACAGTCACCCTGAACGAAACGTCAGCGTTGATCGGCGTCTCTACTATCGATTTATTTTTAATCAAAAACGATAAATATTGCAGGGAAATCACTGAAAATATTGCGATATTTCTTGCTAGGGATGTGGGTAGTATACTCCCCATACATGTGTCTAGTAAATCGCAATCAGTTTCGTCTAAAGTGCCTATAATCCGATCTATCGAGTCCAAAAACCCTGTCATTATAGTCTGTATGGTCATAAACTCCTGATAAAAAAGTTTATCTTGAAATACTTGATGGCACCTGCGGGTATATCTATCTATCGTCTGTTCGACATTCAAACTAAAGTTCTCCGATTGGCTCAGCGGTCGATTCTGCTTGGGGAACAATCGGATGATATCTGTCAACGACTTGTCAAAGGTGACAGCTGACACTTGGTACAAATCTGACAGTTCAGGCGGTACTAGTTCAGTTTCCTCCTCGGATATTTCCAGATTTCCGAAACTTTCTTTGATGTTTTCGTTATCCGATATGGGTATGAAGAATTGTGATTTGGATTCTCTGCTGTCGCTTTTTTTGAAAACGTGAAGCGTTGAATTTACCACGTTCATTTTATTGCTATCAATAGATGACGTCATCTCTTCTCTCATTTTCATCTCCCTTTTCTGCTCTCTTATAACATCTTTCTCTGTTTCTTTCGCTTCGTAAACTGCTACGATATTGATGAATTCTTTTAAGTAATTATCACAGGAGGTTTTAAAAGTAGAATGCAAGAGTTTCCTGTCAAATTCTGGACAAGTCATGACAGTTGTAAGGTCTTCTCGTGACAGGTTTGCAAGCAGTTGCGCTAATTCGTTGTGTTTGGATACTTTGGGCGCTGTACACTCGGAAATGCAGCATCTGTAAACAGATCCGGTTCAAAGCAAGTGTGTAAACATCGAACATATTATAAACTTTAAAAGTTAAAACCAGCTGCCGGTCATTAAATTTCTCCGGAGGCGGCGGGTTCGATCCCCTTGACAATACAAGTATTTGGGCACAGAAAATAACGCCATTTTTTAGATCGAGTCTGGGTGTTGTTGGACCATGGTTCGCGTAATCCCTGGATCCACAGGAAATCCTAGTTAGGGTCCAAGATCTATGTATGTGATCGTTGAGCGTTATTTTCTAAATATATAACTCAAAGGTGACTGACTGATTGACTGACTAATATAGTGATCTATCAACGCACAGCCCAAACCACTGGACGGGTCGGGCTGAAATTTGGCATGCAGGTAGATGTTATGAAGTAGGCATCCGCTAAAAAAGGATTTTTCGAAATTCCACCCTTAAGAAGGTGAAATGGGTGGTTGAATTATTTTCCTATAGGCCACGCCGCGGGTGAAGCTGCGGGCAGAAGCTCGTTATTATCATATGTTTGTTTTACTTTAACCTTCATCTCACCTGCTTTTAACCTGGTTCATTAACCACGTGCCATCGACGTTGGTTGTCAATATGTACTGCGGGTTAACCGCCCGGTCCTGAGACAGATCGAGTGGCGACAGATCAAATACTGTGGAAGCTAGAGAATTCAGTTCCATAACTAGTGATGAATATCTGAAAGAAAATCAAACGCTTTGTGGATATCGATACCGATAATAGAAATATTGGTATAAAATTTGGACCAAGTGTGTTAATTTTTTTCTTTCTTTTTCCAATGCTCGAATTAAATTTTCTCAATAGAGCCTACTCATTAACAAAAATCTCATTGATTTTCCAAAATACTCATTAAAACCTTAATATGTTTCCACCACTGGTACCCGTTTCACTAAAGTTGGAGCTCGTAAGTTCACACTTATCTATCTAGCCCCCCCGTTTCTCGTACATTTGTCAAACTCCTGTTTCTCGTGTCTCATGGTTCTCGTTTATTAAATTCGTGTCGCAAATAGACACTTTGGTTTTTGGTTGCCTCTTGATCTGTTGTTTTCGACCAATGAACGTACAGTATTTTGTCAACGCATTGGTCAATTGGAAACCAAAATCCAAAGTGTCGATTTGCGACACGAATTTAACAAACGAGAACCAGGAGAAAGTGTTGCTACACTAAGTTGTATTTTAATTGACTTTGTGCAAACAGACATGAGACTCGAGCTTCAGTTTAGAAAGAATGTCTTGATGTCTAGGGCCTATTCACCGCAAGCAAATTCGTATGCAGATGTCATTGCACCATTAATTTCGCATCTGTAAGCTGGATCATGTGAAATGAGACCAAAATTTAAACCATTTTAGTGTACAAATCATTCACAATTTTTTTTTATTATTTCTTGAACCATGCATAGTCCTCGTAGTTCCTGGGTCCCTAGACATAAGAAATCCTCGTTAGGGCCCAGGATCTATGTACGTGATCGTTGGGCGTCATTATATTACTATTTGACTGGCCCGATAGCTCAGTTGGCCTGCCTTCTGAACTGTGGGTTGTGGGTTCGATTCCCACCCAGGGCAAACATTTGTGTGATGAATATAGGTGTTTGTTCTGTGTCTAGGTGTTATATTGTATTCTATGTATGTATTTACAAACAAAAAGTATCTAAGTATTGTATCAGTTATCTGATTCCCATAATACAAGCTTTGCTTAGTTTGGGGCTAGATGGCGCTGTGTAAAATGTCCACAAATATTTAATTAATTTAATTATTATGATCTCACCTTGCATGCACTTTATCACGTTGAAGAAGTTCCAAAGCTACCTGGACATCCTCCTTCGTGAGTTGCACATTTATTTTATCTATTGGCATCTCTTTCAACACTCTGCATCTCTCTGTCGCTAGTTTTGCAAATCTAAAACATATGAATACTTCATTCATTCGATCATTACTAAAATGTGTGAAGCAATTTTATAAATAACATGAGATGTAATGAGATCAACTATTTTGTTCACAATTATAATATTAATTATTGATATTTTTATTATGTGAAGGAATGATATAACGAGCTAGTCTTTCGCCTGATGTTAACCGACACGGCTGCCCATATAGAAGCAAACAAAATGGAAATGTTATAATTAATTTTGTAGTATACAGCAAAGTTATTGCACTAACCTGGCTGCTAACGAAGGTTCCAGCTTTCCAATAATGCGACAGATGAAAAAGACGAGCGCACCCGATTGACTTTCGTGACATTGTGAGAGAATTTTATATGTGTTCAGGGCAAACTCTTCCTGAAAAAAAGATATTACCCTATTTAAATTCTTTATTATTTTTTACCTACAAAATCTCAATCAAATTTTATTCGTTAATTTTTATAAGCCTCTACACTCATTCGCTATTATTACTACATTTACCAAAATAAAACCTCATAGTGTAAGTTTGTTTTCTTTTCTTTCTTCACTCATTCACTTATTCCCTCCCAAATCAGAAATAAGACCTTAATTTTCCCCTTCTTTTTTCAATTACGCATCCCTCCTACCTCTTTCAAACTCATTTATTATAGGCTTGTTGTATATTTTGACATCAAACATTTTGTATACTTAAAAAAACAAAAATTTAAATCACGTATTTTAAATTTGATATGTTAGCGTGGAAAAAATGTTTTATTTTAAAGTTATTGCAAAGAGGCTACACTTTGCAATAACTTTTTTTAATGGTTACCTTTTACGATTTTGTTGTATGTCACATTGGAGTGTTAAGGTTTTTGGTTACGTGCAATCGTTTTTATTCCATTTTCTTTAACTTTTGTAATTGTTCATATATACAGTTTTTAACCCTTTTACACCATTGCACGCCTTTATTTCTCCATACATTTAATAATACAGTCCATTGCTCGCGAAATTTTTTATTTGGAAATAGTTGCGCCCCGCGGTTTTACCCGCGGATAAAAGTATTTTAATTATTTCCTCATCCCACGGGAAAATTTAACTTTTCCGGGATAAAATGTAACTTAATCCAGTGTATAAGCTATCTTGGTACCGAATTTTATCCAAATCCATTCAGCCGTTTAAGCGTGAAAGAGTTACAAACATACACAAATACACACCAACACACATACAGATATACAAACTTTCGCCTTTATAATATTAGTGTGATTGTTCACGCACGCATTAGTGTGCGTCGGCCGGTCGTCACGCACGCACACCATGAAGCAACTGGTTGCTTCACGGCTCGTTCCCGCCATTCGGTCGCTGCGACTCCCGCGCACGACACGTCCATAACGCATTTAATATTAGAAGAACGTCTACCGTTTTGTAGTAAAATTAATTACAAGATATTATCAAACACGCCTGCTTTTATTCAACGCCCTATTCCTGGCTGAATCCTATCCAGTGATAAATTAGTAGACTTTGATCTGTACTAACTTTGAGATAGGGCTGACACCTTGCGGCGAGCGCCTGCAGCAGCAGCCCCGCCGCCCCGCCGCTCGCCTGCACCGCGGCGACCAGCCCGCGGACCGGGCGCTCGCGCAGGTGCAGCACCAGGACGTGGATCCTGTTCACCAGCAGCCACGTCAGGTGCACCGCTTCCGCCAGCCCGTTGTCTACCTGGTGCCACAAGTTTCTCTTTATGTTTTGGCTCCACACACTTGTGTATTTCGCCAGTGTCAAGTAATTGATGATTTATCAAGCTAATGATATTTTATGCAAATATGTATCAAGTCATAGTCTAGTCAAAGCCATACTCCTAGTAAAGTGGTGGCAACTTTACTTGAAGCTTCTATGGAGTTTTGGAAACAACACGAAAAGAAACGTTTCACCATCATTATACCATTTTCCCACACTCACGCCTGTAATCCAGTACTTAACGAATATAATGCCACCAATTTTATGCACCAACACAAAAAGTAACACAAGTTTTGGAAAATAATACAATGCGGTGACGCTATCTTTTTCGCTTTCCCGCCAAAACTCTTGTGTCAAAAGTTGTACAACTAAATGAGCAATATCTTTTTTTCTATCTGCAGCACCACAGGCACCTGGGTCCGTGCATTATATTAAGTATTTCATATTTATAAAGGAGATTGCCCACGGATGGTATCACTAAATCTAAGTTGTGTCACTACTTCATGAAATCAGTAATTCCTATTTTCTTTTTCTTTTTTTTTATGTTAAGGAATGACGTCACGAGCTAGCCGTTCGCCTGATGTTAAACGACACGGCTGCCCATATCAGCTGCAGTATCACTCGGAACTCTAAAGTATAGAGGTTCGCGTGACACTGCACTGCGCACGTCATCCAGAGACATCAGCACAATCTAGTAATAAGATTACTAACTGTGAGATCAGATCATAAAGTCTCATTTGCCCAGTAATTTCACTAGCTATAGTGCCCTTCAAACCGGAACACAGCAGTGCTTGCGCACTCCTGCTTGGCGGCAGAATAACTGGCAAAGCGGTGGTACCTACCTAGATGAACTTTGCAGAAAAGTCCTACCACCTATTATTAATTAAAACCATTTTTGTAAGAATTACGAAAAAAATTCTCCGAATAATAACTGACCAAAATAAAACTTAGTTTACTAGTATTATTTATAGTATTTATTTAGTCGCCATCTTTGCCAATTGCCATTAAGAGATGGATCAAGGATGAGTTATATAAGTTTAGGTGAGATTTGATTATTTATGTAATATGATGAATAAGCAATCGACGATCAAATTGAATATTATATAAATATTAAAGTTTACCAAGTACGACCGGTTATTTTGGCGTCAGACAATAGCAAACAATTAAAATAAACTAATACTGCAGCCAATTTAGGGTTGTTATTATTATTATCTGAAACGGTAATGATGATGATGATAATGATAAATTTATTGATAATTAGAGATAAAGAGATAAAATTAAGATAAAGAATTACAAGTCTTCCGCGAAAGCCGCCGCGGCTTGCGTTAGTAACTGGCTCTATACTATACTATACTCACGATAGTTTTCAAACTAAAATTACAAGTCTGGCATTATTAAATAAGCATAAAAAAATAATTATTATACATAATGTTATTAAAATAGACAAATCGATATGTAAAATTAAATAGATCACTCCAGTTTTGGTATGAATTCCTCGACATATATGGCGCCATATCTAACAGGAAACTTTTATTTTATTTCTAAAAATCTGAACAGTTTCAACACATCGTATGGAGTTTTTTTTTTTTACTTCAAACTTGTCTAGCATTTGAGCACGCCCTCACCTGATGGGAAGTGACGATGCGATCGAAGGTGCAGCATGCTAGCCAAGTAAATACCTATTCACTCTTCTCTTGAACACGCCCGGGTCATATTCGCCGGAAACAGACGCTGGAGTCTTCATAATTTCAAGTCTCAAGTTACATCCATTCGTATCTAACTTATGAATATAAAAGCCTAAAAAAATATGGATCTAGCAAACTTTAGGCCCTATTTTCAAGTAGTTAGCTTCCAAAACGACTTACAAAGTATTCACAGTAAGCCATCACACACGCCACCTGCAGCAGGTCGACAGTCAACAGTTGGGTGTCGCCGCTGTCGCCACCGAGGGGCAAGTTGCGAGCGAATCCAACCAGCTTCTGCCAGTATTTGTGTGAAAGGAAATTGAGTCTGAAACGAAATTGAACTTATTAACTCGCTAAATGGTTATCGTTACTAATATTATAAACGCAAAAGTTTAAATCTATGTTGTTGCTCTTTCACGCAAAAACTACTGAATGGATTTTAATGATACTTGGAATGCAGATAGCTTATCCGCGGGTGAAACCACGGGGCGGAACTAGTAATAATATATAGACCATTTTATTACTATTAAAAATAAACAAGTAAATATTGGTGTCGATTCTGTGTCGCATTCTCTAAAACTACAGTAAACTTAAAGTATAGCGGTACTCTTCTGATAAAGGGGTAATGAAAAAGACAGAAATATGTTAATTTCGTTTAGCTTTAGAGAATGCGACACAGAATCGACCCCATTATATTCTTAAACTTAGAACAAGAAAAATTAAAAAAAAAATCATTAACTAAATCACGGAATAAGACGCTTTTAAACTTTATGGAGGGCATCGCCTGTCCCTTTCTTGCAAAACATAGATCGTATAAAGCTACCTCACAGCTGATATGAAAGTCATAATTTGTGACGTCACATGTCAAATATAGATTCTATGTAGAGCTACAATAGATGTACCACCACTTAGTAATAAGATATTGCTTGTTAAATATTTGTTCTCTGTCTGGGTGTTATTTTTATTTTTATTTATCTTTATTAGGAATAGTAAACAGCACACATTATCAATATTAAGCTAAAACTAGGTGGTTAGTGGTGGTGGTGGTTTACTAGGTGGTAGGACTTTATTGCAAAGTTCGTCTAGGTAGGTACCACCGCTTTGCCAGTTATTCTGCCGCCAAGCAGTAGTGCGCAAGCACTGCTGTGTTGCGGTTTGAAGGGCACTGTAGCTAGTGAAATTACTGGGCAAATGAGACTTTATGATCTGATCTCACAGTTTAGTAATCTTATTACTAGATTGTGCTGATGTCTCTGGATGACGTGCACAGTGCAGTGTCACGCGAACCTCTATACTATAGAGTTTCGAGTGACACTGCAACTGATATGGGCAGCCGTGTCGTTTAACATCGGGCGAACGGCTAGCTCGTCACGTTATTCCTTAACATAAAAAAAAAATAATATGACTATGATAAACTTAGTAATAATGCAGCCCACAACACTATTCTAAGATGTTATGTAGTATTCTATGTATTAATTTACAAACTAAAAATATATAAGTATTGTATCAGTTATCTGATTTCCATAGTACAAGCTTTACTTAGTTTGGCGTTGTGTGAAAAGTCTACAAATATATTTGTTTATTCGTTTGTTATGAAATAATAATTTCTGACGTCATCGCATGTTTGAGCTGTCTCCTTGTAAGCTTGTAAGTAACTTTGTCATTATTTGAGATATTTAATTCGGTAATCACATCTGCTTGTTTTTTTGTGTAATATATATTTATGCAATAAAAAATACATCGGTCATATTTCATATCACTATTTTATAGCTGTTACAAAACCGAAATCGTGCAAAAATATAAAAAATCAAATTACACTGGTGACTTACCTTATAAGCAAGTGCGACCAGTGTAAAGTGAGACACGGCGCACGCCTCGCCGCCTTCAAGCAAATCATGTTCAGAGTGTCGAGTGGAATGTTTTCTAAAGGACTGTAGAGGCCAGTGTTCAGGCCGCTTTGTTCGTTGTTCAGGAGATTCTGAGCAGTTTTTGATGTTAACGGAAAGTAACAGCCATCTGGAAAGAAATAAATTATCTGAGACATACAAAAAGATATAGAAATATATAGTGTGAGAGTAATTTTGTCTGCTAAGTGCGTTTCGTGTTTATATAACTAAACGCAGTTTCCTTTTTTTGTACCTATCGATGTTCAGTTACTCACGAGCGAATTTTTGAAACGCAGTCTTTTTTTGCTCTTCGCTTTGTTTTGCTGTTCGCTTTTTTTCTGTGTCGTCTCCCGGTTATGAGCCGACCTGCTCATCCACCACACCACAGAGGCTGTGTTGGCTATCTCTGACTTTAAGTCTAAACCACTTGTAAATTCCTCTATCAATATCAGTCCAACTTATGACCAGCCGGACAGAGAGTTTGATAAGAGATCTAACATTCATCTGCACTAATGTTTTACAGCTCCTACGTACCTATTGCTACGCATTTGGGTACATCCTAGAGACACAGTTTAAGATACATACACCAAACCTAAAACTCACCCGTCAAATGCAACATATTCTTCACGTGAACGATAATGTTAACGCAAACAGCGTACATCAGTCTCGAACTTTGAGCTTTATCGCTCACATCATTAGGGTCCAAATTCGCATCTTCATAACAATTTTCCACCTCCATCAAAGCGTACGTCAAAGTTTTAAACAAAAACCTGACTAGAACGACATCTGGTGAGAGATTCGCACAGTTTTCGTTCACGTTTTGGACGTTCAGAGGATCGCAATCAATTTTTACGTTGAAGAAGATCGATTGAGGGGATATAGAGGTCGCTTTCATATCGTTTATTGTGAGAAGGATCTCGCTCTCCGGGATTAGGGTAAGGTATTTGCGTAGCAGGACCATTGTGGCTGTAAGGTAGCGAAGTTTCAACTTCGGTGGTGCATCCTGGAATAAGAAACAAATGTTTTAACACATACACCGTTTGATAGTTGTCGTAAGCCGAAACGGAAACATTCAAGCGGTTTAAAAACTCTAACCTGACACTCTAACCACGACTTTGAATTCGGTTCCCGACAAAAAAGTTTGCGGGTTGCCAAATAAAAAAAATAGTGCAATGTTAATCTTAACTGTAGCTATCACTATAGGTCTAAATGTGGCAACGTTATTGCGTGTTTAAAAATTATATTTGTTTTTGCAAAATAGGAATTAAAAATAGGCTTACAAAGCCCAACGGTTATTGACCCTATATATACACTAGACCCTATATTTAAAATTGTAGTAATTTTGTTATATACACATATACAATATATAATCTAGTATTGTTCATTATGAGGCTAAATAAAGATAAATAATTAGAAGTCAGATTTTTTTTTAATGCTGTCTCGAAGTTTTTTTTATGGCAGTATTGCAAAAATTATATTTCAAACATCGATTATTGTAGAAATTTATCATAACAACTAATCATTCAAATTGTACTTTTTAAACTTTTTTGTTTATTTTTAATTTTAATTTCAAATTGTATGATGCTGGAACAATTAATACTATTTTGTCCGCACCTTTGACAAAAGAAGCCTAAGAAATGTCTGTACAGTTAAGTATAAAGCACAGATAAATATTTAGAGTACCCCTATGAGGGTGACAAGATCTGGAAATCCCAAAATATTTTATAATAAATGAATGTTTAAAAAAATCATATCTTTATATTAAGAAATACTGAACACAAAAATCTGATATTTTTATATGAACTGTTAAGAAGATAATCTCGCATCGGAATGGTTTTCAAACATCGGTACCTTTCAAAAATAAAATGTCCACTCACAGATTCAGGCGGAGTTTGGAACAGTATCCTGACTAGCATCTCAATCCGGGGCTGGTCTGACAGGACGTCTCCTGAGATGCAATGCAGCAGCCGTTCCAATGCAGCTGCGCATCCAACTGTTTCTAGCTCTACCGATCTGGCGAGAAAACATAAAGAAATTAAAAGGTATGTATTTATATGACCGTTTTAATTTTGCATACACAGCAAGCAAAAATCTATCGATTTATTAATGATTGATCATATTTCTTTGAAACTTAAAATAAATCAAATCAATCGATATTTTAATCTGCTTAGAACTTTTTTGAACTAACTTTTTTTCATTCATGTCAACCTAACGAACCGACTGGTGACCCAATACATTTTCGGTAGATTACATATCTAAAAAAGAGAGTCATTATTGTTTTTATATACCGAATACTATTTCAAAGATTAAACATTACAAACACATCGTTCATTTTGTTTTTATGTGCTCATTTATAATAAATTTTAGAAGATCTAATAATATTGTTCCTTCTTACATTTTTGACTAACTTATTGAACGACTTCGCGAGACTTGTTTCATACATTAGTTAGGCATTCTATAGTATCTGTGACTAGGCTACATGGTTTTTTTATTTGTTTATTTTCCGGCATAAAAGAGTAAGCCAACATATTCTTAACATCGGTTCAACAGTTTTCAGGTCAGTCACACAGACGACGCATATGATCTATCCAAGGTAAATTTAAACTAATCGACAAAGTTTCATTTATAATTTGTTTTATAGTTTGGAGGATTTTAACTACTTTTAACTAGGAAGAATACCTTAGTTTTTAGTAATATTATGAATCGATTTCAAAAATCCTAATTAAAGAAAATAAAGAGGCCAGAATAATTACGCTCTGCGTACAAAAAGAATCTGGACAATTAGTCCAGATTCTTTTTGTACGTGTTATATATATTTAGATATTATTATTACGATATGTATTTATAGTTATTTTCTATATATCTTAGAGCCACTTCTATGCAGTTAAAAATTCCCACTCCCTCGGATATTAAACAAGATTTAGTTATATAACAGTACATACCTGGCAGCCAAGAGCGACAGGATGGTATCACTGGCGAGCTCAGACCAACGGTAGTAACTCTCAGGGTGCTCTTGCGATAATGCCAGCACGCAGGAAACGAGGTTTAATACCTGGACGAGTTGATATCATAATAAAATACTCTATAATCTTTAACACAAATTTGACAAAAGATTTATAAATTACAATAGCAGTATCGCAATATACGTTATCAACATTAATCTTGGGCTGACATAATCGCTATGCGACTAAAGCTCCCAAAAATTATAGATTTAAAAAAAAAAAACAAATGTTAATTTAAAAGAAAAATCAAAAGTACAACAAACCTGGTTTAGAGGTCAAGCCAGTGAAATTACTGGGTCTTTAATAACAAATGAGACTTTATGGCCTAATCTCACAGTCTATTAGGCAGCGCAGTTTATTAAGATTAATAGACTGTGAGATTAGGCAGCGCAGTCTAGTAATAAGATTATTACTAGACTGCGCTGATGTCTCAGGATCACGTGCGCAGTGCAGTGTCACGCAAAACTCTATACTTTAGAGTTCTTAGTGACACTGCCACTGATATTACATTAGGTACGTTTCCTTACAATTATCCAAAAAAATCAAAGAAATAAGGTAGTTCAGTCAAGGTCTCTAAATAGATTTTTCAATTTCTCATTAATGATAGTTACCTTTTCTTGGTGCATAGTTTTCTGCAGCATATAGAACAGTACTTCCCTCGTAGCTTGAGCCTCTTGCTGTTGAGCTCTGCCAAGTAGACTACTGCCTGTCGACAAAATTGGTAGAAATGAAAACGACGCAAAAAATAACCTACCATGTCTGAAAACTACTCGATTTCAATGCGAACTTGACAGATTAACGCTAGATGGTTAGGACTTTTCTGCAAAGTTCGTCTAGTTAAGTACCACTGCTTTGCCAGTTGTTCTACTGCTAAGCAGAAGAGTGCAAGCACTATTGTCTTCCAGTTTGAAGGGTACTGAAGCTAGTGAACTTACTGGGCAAATGAGACTATGACCTGGGGGTGATCACAAACTTTGATTGCAATGCAGCAAAAGAAATATCATCCTTAATTCGAAATTTTTCTATATACATAAACTACGCATTGAAACTGCTTTAAATGTTGAAACTTTTACAAATTTGTTTTTATCGGTTGTAATCAAGTTCCGTGATTGAAGATCTGCCAGGTGAACATGAAACTTGATTGCAATAGATAGAAACAGAAATATGAATGGATTTGATAGTTACAATACGTAATTTATGTGCATAGTTCCTAAGGAATCGGACGCAACAACAGAATGGAGCGAGTAGAATCCCGAGCGCAACGAGAGATTCAAATTACATCACTTGAACAAACATCTAACAATATCCATATTCCAAATTCAAATCACTTTTAGCGCTTAAGGATTAAGCAGCTATTTTAGTCCTTGTTTACGGAGAATAAACTATCTGTGTTCGAATAGATGTGATAAAAAAAAAGTGTGCTAAAAACAATAAAGAAAATCTTAGCTTCTACACAGTACTATATACAACGGTTACTACGTACTGACATTAACAAAAAACGAGTGTGCTTTAGGTCACAAGATTGAAATAAAACTTCTTTAGCTCCATCTATCGGCCGACACAACTTTGTTTTTGCCCTCTTTAATGTTAATGTCGCCATCTTGACATACCAAAATAATAATACAAATTTGGAACTTTGTTATGTTGACAATTGGAGGTCTACGTGAACCAACATCAACTTCCGTTCGCCTCGCATTCACCAACTTACTCCCCAAGTCAAGCGTGCGTATAGAACTTTTACTTCAAAAATATTAATACTCACCTCCCATATTACTGAAGACTTTCACCGCCACGGGTTCCAAACCCGCGATACACTCCGCGTGCGCTCCTGAAGCCATCAGCCCATCGCACAGCTGGATCAGCTTGGGAATCTCAATGATCTGTTTAGTGTGGTGGTGAGACGACGATAGCTGTACTAGGAACATTAGTATACTATTCACCAGCTCACAGCAATTTCTGAAATAAGAAATATAGGAATTTGTGTTGTGAAATCGAGTGTATAGTAAGAATTAGGACAATAGTTGACAGCCTCTGTGGTGTGGTAGTTGAGAAGGTCGGCTCATCCGGAGGCGACGGGTTCGATTCCCATGGCATGATAAGTATTTGTGCACAAAAGATAACCTCAAATACTTGTTCCATGTCTGGGTGTTGTGGGATCATGGTCCTCGTAGTTCCTGGGTCCCTACAGGGAATCCTAGTTAGGATCCAGGATCTATATATATGTGATCTCCGGGCGTTATTACTATTAATAGCAGGGCGTAATGAACGATTAATATGTCAAAAGTGTAGTGGGAGTGAAACGACAATAGAAATGTTCACTATTTTCAAAACTCCGCAGTGTATTTATGTGAATGTAAGTGAATTTTGTAGAGAATTTTCATTCATTCATACAGTGAACACGTAAATAAGACGTATTTGCTATATTTAAAATAATAATTTGTTTCTGGGAATATTGCATAGGCGAGTGGAGGTACGGATCATTTATACAATACATCAGTTTTGTATATTTTTAAAATGTTCTATTATTGTCTTATGATTCCTTAAACAATTTTTAAATAAAAGTAGTTAATTTAATCAAATGTGATTCTAACATTGCTATTCTTAAAACGCTTAATGTCAATTTCACAGAAATCTATTGGTCAACAATTAATAACGTCACGAATCCATAATAAAAGAATAAGCCATCTATTGGCCAAATTGTAAAACTAAAAATTCAAACTCACGGTATCTCGTGCTGTTCGACCAAATCGAGCTGTTTTAGCAGAAACCCGATGAATATCTGGTCGCTATCCAGCATGCAGTAGTTTACCCTTAACGTTAGCAGCTGGTTCAGAAGGCATAGCACTTGACATTGCAGTGGTATGTCATTTTGCATTGTATAGCTCTGGAAAAAAGATACTTTTTTGATTGAGACGATCAGCAAACAGTCACTTTTGAATAAGAGCTTAAATTAACGTCAAATGTACGAAAATCGTTGATCAAATAAATTAAGAAAAAGACACGCTACTTTGACCTTTCCTCCTTTAGTTATATGGTTTTGTTTTCCGCTATCAAATTTGAAATAAGCCAAGAGAAAACACTGCGTAGCTGTTCCACTATTAAGCAGGGTATATTAATAAAGGGATCAATATGGCGATGAGTTATATTATATGGCTAGAGTTGCCAGTATATGAAAGATATATAAATTAGCTATTTACCTTCAATGATTGTATCACAACCGGTTCAAACAACCTTATATACCTCTCCAACTCTTTCTTATTAGTACTCCACTTTCTATCAGACTTGTTCTTCGCGAAATTTTCCATGGCAATCAAAAGCTGCCTTTCCGCCGCCATTTTGGGATTCCTCAAATCCACAGACAATCTCTGGCTAGCACTTGAACTTATACTACTCCTTCTAGACTCATTCTCTGTGACTTTTACGACGTTGACCTTCATGATGTTATCGAAAAAGCTTGTTGATTGTCTATGGTCCGTTTTATCGGTTATGCTTGTGAAATCATTGTATTGGTTTATCATGTTAGTTCCGAAGAGACATTTGAGGAGTTGTGTGATACAATAGACCGATAGATCAGCGCATAGAGGCATTATTACTTTGAGGTAGTAAAGGATTTCTTCCGTCACAGTTCCGAGTTCCTTTTCAGTTGCTAGCTCAAGTTGTATCGCCAGGCAGTTCAGAACTGTTGTTAGGAATGTGTGGAATATACTGCTTTTTGGGTCTAGATTTATCTGTGAATAAATACGTGGGCCTTTTATTTATTAGTACTAAATGTCTTGTACAATAGGTACATATTACAGTAATATAGACTACTTTTCCTGGCAGTACGCTACCTAAAACACTAATTTCTAGGCGGTTGTCAATTTTAGTACTGTCCGTACAGAACGCGAATATAGTACATGTGACGTCACGTCAGACGCCTAATTCTTCGGGCGGAGTCTTATTTATTTATGAGCCACCGTAAAAGTAAAATAACTTCGTAATTTTCAAGATATTGAAACAATTCTTTCACCACATTTTATCTCTAAATATATATAACTCGAAGGTGACTGACTGATTGACTGACTGACATAGTGATCTATCAACGCACAGCTCAAACCACTGGACGGATCGGGCTGAAATTTGGCATGCAGGTAGATGTCATGAAGTAGGCATCCGCCAAGATTTTTCGAAATTCCACCCTTAAGAGGGTGAAATGGGTGGTTGAATTATTTTTCCATAGGCCACGCCGCGGGCGAAGCTGCGGGCAGAAGCTCTTGTATTTATATAATCTAAAGCAGTAATGGAGAATAATTCCTCTTTCATTGACTATTAATTCCATAATACAAGTAAGAAACGCAAAGCGTAAAAAAACGACTTCAGATTTATATGGTTTTCTCATGGATGCCATTGTCAGAACTGGATCAAATCAAAATAGGACCACACGGGAAGGACCTGGTTTTAAATAAATAAAGAAACATCAAAATCGGTTAACCCAGTCGAAACCACTGAACATAAAAAACTACAGTCGAATTGAGAACATCTCCCATTGTTGAAGTCGGTTATAAAGTTGATTCCGTCGTTTAGAAAACTTCTTCATTGGGCTAATTTATATGAAACTTTAAGCTGTAGACACATTTAGGCAAACTTCTATACATACCTTGTGATTGGAATACACAGCCCGCAAGTTCTCATAAAATTTCATATAAAACGGTTCATTAAAGAAATGTCCGCTGAAGTTCGCCTTCAGGCTGCACGCGGGAGGCGCGGGCTTCTTGCGGAGGGAACCTTTGTCGTCGACACTCTCCGCGGGAGCGCTTCCCTTCCTGGTCGGTACTGCATCTGAATGTAACCAGCAAATGTGTAAGCCGACACAGCAAAACAAAATTTACATCACATTGAGTAGTGGAAACACATTACAGTTTTTATTAATCTGATTCTCTTTGTTATGTGACTTGCTAGCTGCGCCCTGCGGTTTTACTCGCGGATAAAGGGTATCATATGTGTCAATCAACTGTATAAGCCATTTCTATTCCAAATATCATCCAAATCCGTCGAGCTATTATATCGTTTAGAGGTAAGAAATATTCACACAGGCACGCACACACACACGCACGCTGCACGCACGCACGCACGCACGCACGCACACATTTCACATTTATAATATTAGTAGGATACAGGAAGTTTTTAGGCCGTCTGCGTTAACTTATTTCGATTCTTTATGCTCATTTCATTCTATACCTTAATAAATAACATGTTTCCTAAAATTATGGAATGCAATAAACATTTCAATTTGAATTTAAAGCTCTCACCTTGAGTCTTCCGCCTAACAGGGCTCCCGGGCAAAGCAATCCCACTCTTATTCAAATGTACATTAGGGTTCACCTCTTCTATCAAGTGCACCAGAACGTTTAGCATCTTCAGTGTGACCCGTAAGAACGTGTCAGCGAGGCTGGCAACACTAGCGTTGTGTAAGTGTTGCCATTTGTTAGCGGTTTGCGTGTCGCGCTCGAATATGTCTCGGTTGGAAGTCTTATGGCGCATTATGTTGTGTATTTCAACTAGAAAAGAGGAGAAAACTTTCTAAACAGCATAATAAAACAAAAATTAAATATATAGGTAAGAATAAA
The DNA here is from genome assembly GCA_905220475.3 of Ennomos fuscantarius. NCBI lineage: Eukaryota > Metazoa > Arthropoda > Insecta > Lepidoptera > Geometridae > Ennomos > Ennomos fuscantarius. The sequence continues at coordinate 9,634,367 of HG992046.1, read as the reverse complement.
GTAATACGGTTTAACCACAAAATATTTTAAAGTTCGATACCGAAAATGGAAAAAAAAATAACGGCACTAATGTGCACTTTCACTTTTTTTTTTTTTGAGGGGGGAATGCCCTCGCACTTCCCTGCTACCACGGGGGTGGTGGCGGGGGGTATGTGGGACTCGAACCCACTAAAACCCCCCCGTGAGCCCTCGTCCGCCGTACCGGGGCGAGAAGGGTCGCGACTGCAGTCCAGCCAGCTCGCCCCCGGCGGCAGGCCCTTTCGGGCCTCCTCGCGTCAATGGATGGGTGACCTTGCTCACCAAGGTCACCCACCAGACGTGTGGGGCCGTGCAAGCCGGCGCGGAGTGTCCCCCTACTCTCCACCAGTGGCCCCACTACGGGGGAGGGAGGAGGTGCGCGTAACACCTCCTCCTCCCTCCCACTCGTCTGCGCCGGAGCGGGTATGTGCACGTTCACTAGATGAACCTTTGTCAACAAGAGAAGATAACGACTCATCTGTATGGCAGACTCTAGTCTTTTTCCCCAAACGTTCCCAAACATACCTGGATAGACCATCCTGCACAGATCCAACATAACGGTCCTGAAAGAGACCGTTCCATTGCAATAATCCAAGCTATCGAGGCAAAAGCTCAAGATCCCCTGATCGGAATACGCTTCTATATGTTGCCAAGGGGGAAATTTGACTGTTATTGCTTGCAGAGTTTCGAGAATGCCTTGCTGTAAGGTTTTGAACTTTATTATGATGTGTTAAGAACCAGTTTTAATTATAACGATAATTACAGCAATGGGTAAACATGTATCGAACATCACGACGGTCACATAATACATACACAGAATACAATATAACACCTAGACCTAGAACAAATATTGATGTGCATTACACAAACGTTTGTCCTGGGTGGAAATCGAACCCATAAACTATAGTTTAGAAGGCAGAGCTACTACCAACTGAGCTATAAGGCTAGTCAAGTATTGTAGATTCGAATAAACTCGTTGTCGCGGCGATAAGGTTGCTTTTTGACTGTGTGGTATTAGAGAAGTAAACAAACGTGTGTTCTCGATAAGGTATATTGGTGTCGATTCTGCGTCCCATTCTCTAAAACTAAAGTCAAAGTATGGCGGTACTCTTCTGATAAAAGGGAAATGAAAAAGACGGAAATATGTTAATTTCGTTTAGCTTTAGAGTATGCGACACAGAATCGACACCATTGCTAGACTAAACTAAATTAAGACAGTACGTGTTATAAACTTAACTAGGTACGTCTGTCTGTCTGTTACGAAACTACTAATTTGATTAAACACTCGTAATAGCGTCAAGAGTCAAAAGGGGAAATCTACTTCAGAATTAGCTTTGCTAAAAAACCAATGGATAAATTAAAAAAAAAACACTCACTGAATAGTGTTTACAGTTAGATGCCATCAATTTCGCCACCAAATCACTTACAACTACCCTCAAACTGTCACTTTTATCCAATTTCAATGATTTTGAAGTTTTCAACTGTTCCGGCAGATCGTTGTAGAAGTATATCTGTCTGACTAGGTTTAGAGATGGAGTGCCGTCTTCGAAGACCAGCATTTGCGTTTGTTGTTTTGCCATTTGGTGGAGCATCGTGGTAGGTGTTGACCGCCGCGAGGGGAATATTGTTGGGAGTACACTGGAATTCAATATTATCATCATAATCATGATCATCATCATCATGTCATTCTGTTCTATATTTTGTCTGTTCTTTAAGATAGTCTGAACTTCAAGATATATTCTGTGTAGATAATGGAAATCATCAATAATACATTCGACCACTTTTTTAAATTAAAAAAAAATAGAATAGCAAACGTTTATTTATAGCCAATGATATATACCTCGTTACATTTATTTAAAAAATATGTTTAAAAAGATTTGATGCATGTCAATTGTCAAGTATGTCATACTTTATGTTTTCACGTAATAAAAAATAAGCTTCAATGAATATTTAGTTTGTATTTATTAATGGCGACGATGGAGGAAGAATTATTCAACTTAAAACGGACAAGAAGCAACATTGAAGGCCAGCTTACAAAAATCTACAGACATTTACAAAATGTTGTCAACGTTTCTGAATACGAACATACGACACGACTTACGACTATTCAAAAGTATGAAGAGAGGTTCGACAACATACAAGAACGCATTGAAAAGATTTGCCCGAATTCGCAGGAGGAAAGTGATTTGCACTTCGAGATCAAAGAAGAAATTACACAGCTCAAACTGACGTTACATAAAAATTAAAGTTTCAGGATTTATTGACTTTATTAGAACAGTATATCGATCCTAAACCCAGTGTGTGGGCACGCCGACATAAATTCATAACACGTACCCAAGGCGAGAATGAATCTGTGACGAATTTCAGTACAGAACTCAAGCGTCTAGCACATGACTGTGAGTTTTCCTGCGACAGCTGTAAAAAGCCAATTGCTGACAACTTCTTAGCCTTACAATTTATTAGAGGAGTACGAGACAGCGAAATCCGTACAAAAATATTACAAGATAATCAGACTACTAACTTCAAGGAACTAGTGCAGCTGGCAACGACATCTGAAATCGCTAGAGCGGACAATACGTTTATTGCTGGAAAACCGGACCTGCAACACGAAGTTCCCGTACATTCACTACAGAATAGACAAAATTTTAACACTAAACCGTTCCGACTTACGTCAATCAGAGATTTGCAAGGAAAATGTTTCCGTTGCGGAGATGCTGATCATAGAGCAAATGTTTGTAGACATATAAACATGCACTGTTCAAAATGTAACAAGAAGGGTCATTTAGCCCGCGTTTGCCTTCAAGCATTAAAACAAAAGAGAAACAATCAAATCGAAGAACCCGATGAAGTAGACGATGACAGTATCTGTGACATCAATGCTATTCGCTCCAGTTCCACTGATAAATTTATGATAGACGTCACTATTAAGGACAAGAAAGTTCAAATGGAACTTGATACAGGAGCTGCACTATCATCCATGTCACTTAAGGAGTTCAAAAACTTACAACTTGGAAACCAAATTTTCAAGACAGGTCTACGCATGAAAACTTATACAGGCGAACTTATTACACCTGTTGGAGTAGCCTACGTAAAGTGCAGGTACCGTGACCAAATATTTCATGGGAAACTATATATTATCAGACAAGATGTTGATGCCATATTTGGCAGGTCATGGATACGAGAAGTGAAATTAAATATTGAGGACATGAATACGGTGACATTCGATAGGCCAATCTACCCGGAATTAGACAAGATTATTACAAAATTTTCACCTGTTTTTGATGGGAAACTTGGACGTATTCCAAATTACAAGGGGCATTTAACATTACGAGAAGACGCAACGCCTATATACATTAAACCACGACGTATTCCATACGCATTAAAAGATAGGGTGGAAAAAGAAATAGACCGTTTATGCCAAGAAGGTGTTATTACGAAGATTGACAACTCCGAATGGGGAACGCCGGTAGTACCTATCGTGAAACCTAATGGCAGCATTCGTTTATGCGCTGACTACAAGGTAACACTGAACAGAATGATTAAAGACGAACAGTACCCTATACCTATAATTGAGGACATATTTGCTGAGATGAACGGTGGAGAATTTTATTGCACTTTAGATATCTGTCAAGCTTATTTGAATATGCAAATGGACGAAGAAAGCGCGATGCTACAAGCGCTCAGTACACATAAAGGTACATTCAAGGTAAACCGCTTAATGTTTGGAGTGAAGGTCGCTCCAAATTTGTGGCAAAAATTTATGGACAGAACCCTACAGGGTATACAGGGAGTAAATGTTTTTTTGATGACATAATTATCCAAGGCGCTACGGAAAAACAATTACATGAACGACTAGAAAAAGTACTTGAGAAATTACAAGAAAATAACTTGAAAGTTAACAAAGACAAAAGTACATTTTTCAAAAAAAGTATCAACTACTTGGTACACACCATTGACAGCCAAGGTCTACATAAAAATAAAGAAAAGATTCGAGCAATTTTAGACACAGAAAAACCAAATAATACGAATGAGTTACGAACATTTTTGGGTATGAGCAATTATTAAACTACTACAAAAAAATACTCCATTTACATGGTCAAACGAGTGTGAACAAAGCTACAATAAAATTAAAAAAGAGATAGTAAGCAACAGAATTTTATTACACTTTGATCAAAACAAGCCTTTGGTTCTTGCGACGGATGCTTCGCCAACAGGCCTGGGGGCTGTTCTATCTCACCGTTTACCTGACGGTACTGATAGACCTATTGCCTTTGCTTCGCGATCACTTACGACGAGCGAAAAAAAGTACAGTCAAATTGACAAAGAGGCGACTGCCATATACTGGGGAGTAAAAAAATTTTTCCACTATTGTTACGGAAGAAAATTCACACTAATTACAGATCATAAACCTTTGACAACAATATTCCATCCACATAAAACTTTACCGGCAATGAGTACAATGCGACTTTTTCATTATGCACATTTTCTGTCAGGATTTGATTACAGCATTGAGTACAGAAATTCAGCCAATAATAGCAACGCTGATTACCTTTCAAGATTTCCAGTAGAAAAAGTTTCTGAACACAACATGGACCAGCACAGTGCATTTCAGCAACATCAATTGAATACACTAACAATCAACCGCGATAAAATAGCTGAAGAAACAATGAAGGATACTGATTACGTTAAGGTAGTTGAAATGTTAAAGAAGGGCCAATCATTAAGAACCCTTGGCTACAATGATAATGAAATTACACTAGAAGATAACTGCCTTATAAAAGGGACTAGAGTAATGATTCCCCTCGGCTTACGACACAAAATTCTGGAAGAACTACACTTGGGTCATTTAGAAATGTTAAAAATGAAAATTCTGGCCAGAAGCTATGTGTATTGGAGAAACATAGATAAGGATATTGAAGACTTAGTTAGCAAATGCCGTGAATGCCGTTTAAAACAAAATGAACCAAACAAGGCTCCATTGCATCATTGGGAAATTCCGACAGAACCATGGCAACGAATACACGTAGATTTTGCCGGACCAATACACGGATATTTTCTGTTTATAATTGTTGATTCCTTGTCAAAGTGGGTGGAAATAATTCCTACCAAAACAACGACAAGTTCTTGGTGTATTTCTAAGCTTAAAGATTTATTTGTAGATTTTGGCCTACCACATGTTTTGGTATCAGATAACGGAAGACAATTTGTATCGAAGGAGTTCTCGACATTTTTGAATGAAAACGGAGTGGTCCACAAAACCTCAGCACCGTATCATCCAGCAACGAACGGTCAGGCAGAGCGTTTTGTTCAGACAGTAAAAAAAGCATTACATGCAATGGATAAAGAGACAGAACCTATACAAGAGAAAATTTAAAAAATTAAATATCAGTCACGTCGTACTCCAAGTACAACATCAGGAAAAAGTCCGTATGAACAAATGTTCGGTAACCGAAAAGTCAGAACACTTTTACACGCTATTTTACAGAAAAAGCCTAATCAGTCTATGACGACTAATGAGCATAAGCAAAACGTCAGATCGTTTAAATCGGGGCAGAGGGTCCAGATCCGAAATTATAATGCCAACAAAAGATGGGAATTTGGAACCATTTTAAAACGTATAGGCCATCTACACTATGAGGTATTAACGGACTCTGGCCAGACCTGGAAGAGGCATATTGATCAGATGTTAAGCACAGTTGTTAGAAAGGCTGGAGAGGATTAAATGGGGGTGGAGACCCTGATATATACCTCGTTACATTTATTTAAAAAATATGTTTAAAAAGATTTGATGCATGTCAATTGTCAAGTATGTCATACTTTATGTTTTCACGTAATAAAAAATAAGCTTCAATGAATATTTAGTTTGTATTTATTAGCCAACATAGTTACAGTTTTAACCTCAGAGTAGGTATATACAGTACACACTCTAAGGCTTTGACAATGTAGGTTATAAATTATTCTAAGAGCTTGGCTATAAAAAGGTCACAACTCAGCATAATGCGCCACTGATGCAGCGCGCTGATTTTCAGCTGTCGTCCTTTCCGTGGCAAGTAGGCGCAGCGAATTTTATGCAAAATGCTATTGTAAAAAAGTTGCTAAAACCATACCAAGTTCCATAGAAATCAGTCTAGTAGTTTAGGCAGAGAAAAAAAATTTTTTTACTTCTATATCGATAAAGAAGTGTACTGGAACCAAAATTCTCAAACAATATTCTTGGTGCTGATTTAACCCAGTTACAGTTTTATTATAGGTATGAATTAAAGGGAAATACCCATCCAAAACCATTAAATACAACTCAAAACTCTTTCCAACCTAACGAGGTAACTAACATATACTTACCTAACTATAGCTTGCGATGCAGCATTTCTTACTTTTTGGTCTTGATCGGCTAACAATCGTATGAGGGTATCCATTATCCTTCTACTCCTCCTGTGGTAATCTGGATACAGCATGAATAACCTAATGAAAATATTATTAGTTAACCAATTTAGAATATGACCAATACCAATTTGGAATATGACCAATACCAATTTAGAAATGTCACGACGCACTTTTTGGTAGATTGTTCAGAGTCTCCAAGCAATGGAACTTGCTCCTAGCATCAGTCTTCCCCACATACAATCTAGGTTTTTTCAAAACAATAGTAAATAGGTACCTTCTGGGCAAGCGTGATTCATCGTCGACCTCATCTTCACTTTCCATCAGGTGAAATATAGTCTGCCGCAAACTTATATAATGTAAAAATAAACTCCTTCGGCTTTCTCGTTCCCTCCCAATAAGTTAAATACCAGTGAGAGTGAAAGAAACAATAGACAAGTGAGATACACCAACTTACTTCTGATAAGGCATTTTTTCATAGAGCTTGCAGAGGTTAACTTTACATAGCCAGTAACCATTGCTCTCTACATTTACAAGAGCGTTTAACGCGTCTATTAACAACGTCCAATGTACGCTGTTGCTTAATGCTGGCGCTAGGACGGTTAGTGATGAAAGAGTGTGATTCACTGTCGAGTGGATTTCGTCCGAAAGTCCCTGGAAAAGGTTGATAACTAACTAAAATAAATAATATTTGGTTGTATTGTTAATGTTTGTAACTACTGCCCATCGATCGCAAAAGTAAATCCTGACTTGTATTTCTTCTATATATGAAATAACAGATATTCTATTCAAAATTGGAAAAGAAAAATCTTAAAAGTCGTGTTCAATTTTTTCGGGAAGATTAGTGAATATTTTACTACATATATATGAACATTTTGGCGGATTAAAAGTCACAATCAAGACTTACCTTGAAAATAAGTTCTACCAACTTCTCAACTGATATTCTGTCACTAACATCTTTAGACAACGAACTCAAATTCTTCCATCGACTATAATCCCCGTGGGCCGAATCCAAAGCCGACGCCAAGTAATTACCCACACAGACCCTAACCAACCCCCTAATTTGCGGATCCAAATGACCCTCTAAAAGGGTGAAAACATCCGACATATGCTGACACTCAAATTCTGAACCATCGACACTTTTCATTTCCACATCTTCGCTTTTAACTTCATCATCTGATTTCATTGGTACAACCTTTGGTTGCCTTTTAACGGTGTCTTTCGGTATGTCTAAATTTGTGGTAGATTCTCCGAAATGGTCGAATTTCATATCTAAATCTATACTTGATGATAGTATATCACCGCTGCTGGACATAGGATATCCTGTGGTCGGATCGTTGCTTCCAGTCATGTTTGAATTGGTCGTGAAGTTGCTGTTGGTCATGTTAGTATCTTGACTCATAGCGCTGACTATAAGATCGCTTCGCGCATACATTCTGCTGTCCAAAATGGCGCTTTGTATGTCTTTTGTCGAGCTTTTTTGCTCGCTTTCTGTAGACTTTTCTAGCTTGTCTTTCTTTTGAGAGGTGGTTAATTGACAGTCAACACTTTTGAGGTCTTGGCTGATTGAATCTGAGAGTGATTCTTGATAGCAGACGTTTCGTTCCAGAATGAACTCGTTTATGTTATCCTGGTTTGATTCAGTGGCGTCTGATGAGCCTTAAAACAATGTATTATTTGTAATTTAATGTGATTTTGCTATTTTCTATTTTACGAAATGGGTTTTAAACATAATTAAATTATCACTGCTGGGGGAACATTTTGGGATTCATTCAATTCAAGAAATTAAAATCAATATTACAATAAGGGTTGGTTAACATTTTGTGGTTTTTGGACACGGCGGTTTCCTTGTGACATTAATCAAGTTTTTAAGCATTGATATATCTATGTGCTTATTAAAGCCACTGGTGAGGGTCAAACAGAATATGTTATGAATATTACTATGCATTTAGAAACTCACCGGAAACGTTATGGTTCTTTAGATCTGCATCTTTATCCAAATACAGCGTAATAGCTTGCGGACAGTGACGCAATATTTCCGACAGGCAGTTCAACGCCGATGCTTTTACTGATACTCTTATTAACCTGCAAATATACTACAATCAAAAAATATACAAGGAATAGCTGATTAAATTAATCATCATCATCAACAGCCCGAAGACGTCCACTGTTGAATATAGTATATATACCTCCCCCTTAGAGCACCACTTTGAGCGGCTGCTAGCCTCCTGCATGTCGACTCCCCAAGGTTCTGACCAGGGGGCGGTGATCACGAAAATTTGATTGCAATACAACAGGAGAAATTTCCATACTAACTATGCGCGTAAACTGCGTAATGTAACTGACAAATTCATACAAATTTGTGTTTCTAGCGGTTGCAATCGAGTTACGCGATCGCCTAGCTGATCATCGGTTTACGTCTTTCGGTTTGTGGTCGCGATTCGAGAATCTTTCTTCCCTTTCCTTCATGAAATTAATGCTAAAATCCTTTTAGAGGAATTGCTCTAGTGGTTATATATGATAGTGTGATATAGGACCAAGAAATCAAGATTAGGAAGATTGAGGAAGTTGTCAGTATTAGTCAGTTGGGTTGATCAGTTGGTTGGTATATTTATAGAAGAAAATAGGAAACTACGTAGACTATTTAGACCGTGCATCTAAAGTTAAAATAATTATTCATTTATTCACCTGTCAGATATAACACCACCCTTATTTCCAGTAAGAAGGAATTTGGAAGCGAGTAATCTTGCACAGAATTTGAGAGGGATATCGTCATCTGTTGCCGATCCGATATTAATCTGAAATTGAACTTTAACATTAGACCTGGCCCACCAGTGGGAATGGAATGGGCTGGCATTCAATCATGAAACTCTTGCTATTGTACATGACTTTATCTTGGACATTTAGTAAGGATCACAGAATACTTAATAGTACAGGTACAGAGGATTCACCTCGAGAAGTTACTTAAATAAATAGCGACTCTTGCTACAATGCAATAAAGTGTAGTTTTGCTCGCACAGCCCTACAAGCCTACCCTTAACAACTGCGTCTCTTTCTATCACTATAGGGCTGCTCTTACGCGTACGAACCCGTTAAGTCGGGCCAGCCCCATGTACTTGTAGCTTTGTACCTAAAGTGAACAGTGAACAAGGCCTGGTAAAATGTAAGAAATAATATCTGGTTTCTTTTTTGACATTTATTATTTATCTAAGTTTTGCACGTGGAATTTTAAGCAGACCTAAAATAAAAACCATTTTAAAAAATCAGTGTATCATCAGTAAGCGGACAATCATACCAACCTTGCATGTCATAACAAAATCTTGATTAATCATTTCAGGAGTCTAGATTTACTTACTAATTTGATCTTCCATCCAATATAATTGAGGAGTAACGTATAAATACCTTTAATCCATCTTGACAAGCCACGTGATCCATTTGATCATAATCCTTCCGCTCGTTTTCTTCATACTCTTGCAGCTTTTCTGTCAGGTCTTTGGAGAGCTGTTCCGCATTTACTTCCAGCTCCGTCTCACTTTCTGGTGAGTCTGGGGTCTGTGCAATTATTTTTAAAAATTAGTAACTATTCTGTCGCCCAAAATTCTAATTCTACCGATCAACCTGCGTCGTGTTTTTCCTACACACTTTATCCACCCGACATTGGCGAAATAAACTATTTGACTACTATATTTTTATTGCATACATAAATAATATACCTCAAGAATTAAATAATCGTGAAAACGAATATTAAATATCTTAAAAAATGAAGTTACAGGCATTTTAAAATACAGGAATTAAAAGAGACAGCTCAAAAACGCAGTGACGGCAGTATTGTATCCGTTATCTGGTTCTCATAGTACAAGCTTTGCTTAGTTTGGGGCTAGATGACGCTGTGTGAAATGTCGACACGTATTTATTTAGAAATAAGATAACTTTTAAAAATATTAGAATAGTCAGAATTCATATGTGCTGGACCATATGTTTATTTGATACATTTAACATTAAAATAAAGAACCTGTATAGTAAGATCCTCGCAGCTTAGGCTTGGCGTGTTCAGCTGCAGCAAGCTGCCGAGCTGTAACGCCCCCGTGAAGCACAGCTCGGGCGGCTCGCGGGGCTCCGCTGCAGGCCGCGGGGCGAAGCGCGACGGGGTCACTGTTGGAGCCGCTGCAGGGACACACAGATAGCTGGCTTACTAGGTGGTAGGACTTTTCATCAAAGGCCGTCTAGGTAGGTTACACCGCTTTGCGTAAGCACTACTGAAAATACTGGGCAAATGAGACTTCATGACCTGATCTAGTAATCACACTCTAGTAATCTTATTTCCAGACCGTGATGCGCTACAACTGTTATGGGCGGTCGTGTCGTTTAACATCAGGTGAACGACTAGCTCGTCACGTCATTAACTTACATAAAATAACTATCACGAGTGGGATTTAAACCAGCATCCATCCGTTCGTCCCTTTAGCCGGTACGCGCTTTTCTTCAGCTATAGTGACAATTGTCGTGTCAAAATGTATCAACTCCTTATTTTAAGTCTTTCCTATATTTTATACAATTTCAAAATTTTTATGAATTACGCTTAGTGCGTCCAGCTATACTAGCCAACGAGATGACTTACTCCATTGCCCGAGAGAAAACTAACATAACGAATTAATTTGCTACTTCGTGCGTTTTTGGCATTATGAGCTAACAGAGTTACTAGTGTAATTTTGTTCTCTACATGACTAATTAAAGAGCAATTAGCTGGCGACGCGCGCTACATTTAACGGCAGGTAAAGTCATTTCTACATTAAAATTATAAGCTTAGCTAAGCTAAGTCTGTAGTGGAGTTTTGGCGGGAAAACGAAAAAGATCGCGTCACCGCATTGTATTACTTTCCAAAGCTTGTGTTATTTTCAGTGTTAGTGCATAAAGTTGGTAGCATTTTATTCATTTGGTGCTGGATTACAGGCATGAGTGTCGGAAAGTGGTATAATTATGGTGAAACTTTTCTTTTCGTGTTGTTTCCAAAACTACATAGAAGCTTCTGGTAAAATTGCCACCACTTTACTAGGAGTATTACTTGACTAGACTAGACTATAACTTAACTTGATGACTTGGACTGTGACTTGACTCGACTTGACTATAATATAATATTATATATAATATTAATTAACTTGGGAAATTATCAATTACTTGACACTGGCTAAATACACAAAAGTGTGGAGCCAAAACAAAACAAAAAAAAACTCTGTGGTCAGAAGCATTAAAGAACTCACTAATGTTCACTCCTTCCCGTTGATCCAAGCACACCCGTTTCGGATTTTTATCCAACAATGCTTTAATGTACACAGTTGGTGCACAAGAAAACAGGGTTGTCAAACATTCCATTACGCAGTTCTGTGCATTATGATCCGATGTCTGCTCTATGTAGCTTACACATAGCTGGTACAACTGAAACGGAAGTTAAATTAACGGATTAAACATTTTAAAGTAAAGGATCAGTCAGGATTCGAAATTATAAAGATAATTCGCTTCTTGATAATAATCGGATAATTATCCCACTATTTTTTGTCTTCGTGCAAATAAAGTATGACCATATTGGATTTTTCTCACGAGACATTTTTCAAAATCAACGCAATAAACAAAATATACTAAACAAACCAATGAACTCGTATTCACTCAACGTTGTATAAATCCGAACTGAATTTTGATGATAAGGGGAATCCCCGCGGCGGCGCGGCGCGGCAAGTTAACACTTCGTTCTTACGGATATACGCAAGTGCGGAAATACACGATCGAAAACAGTTCACTTTCACAACGCAATTTTTTATTATTATCAATCGATAATTATCCATCTGTAGCTATCAAGATTAATGATCATGATACGTTTAATTAATAATTATCCTTTCGAACCCTGATTTGAATCCCTAACGCGAGGTTTGAAGCCCGCACCTATCTATCTCAATTTCAATTTTTATTTGCATTCCATAATGTTGTACAGGTGTAGGTAGTTTTTTAAAATAACAGTTCATCGTGGACCCTGTCGGGCAACATTAGAAGAGAGGAAGGCAAAATTAAATTTTATTAGATCAGAAAGAGGAGCGGTTACTTATTTTATACTAAAATTAAATGAATCTCTATAGCTAAGACATGTTTTTACTAAAATACTGTTGCCTATGCATTAAGTTTAACAGCTCGTAACACTTATCCTTCTCGAGCGTATCTAGTGCAACTCATTCGGGTACATTGTACAGAGATAGGTGTGAGCTGTCGAACTTTAATGGAGATGAGGATAAAACTAGAGTAATTGATAGTTTTAATTCATAGTTACAACCAAGTTATGTGTTTGATTTTTTATATATATTTATAATCAGCTTGAAAAATCATTATTGATGATTTTAATAAATAGAAAGAAAGAAAGAAAAGACATTTATTCAGAACACCACACAATATTACATTACATTATAAGAGAATGCAGTATAATTTAGAAACAAAGAACAGATAAATAAACAAATGTAACGTTGTGTGATGTCATGACCAGGGGGAGAGGAGGAAATAGAGGGGAGGGGTGATGAATTTTTCCTAACATAAAAGTTCCATCACTAAATATTAACAAACACTAACACAATTTTTTTTTGTTATACTACTAGTAGTAAAGGATACCTTCCATTGTGTTGTATTAATAAGAAATAGTAATCTCTCTTTATTATTGCGAGTTGGTACAATGACTCACCTCTAAATAATCCTGTATTCTAAACAAATTGTTTTCAATGAACTTCGTAACATCGTTCACTTGGAAAACGGCATTGATCACGCAAAACCATCCCAGCACCACCGTGTTCTCTGTCGTCAGTGGCCATAGTTTATCTGTGGAATGTAAAAAGTGGGAATTTTGGTAAAGAATAGAAAACGGCGATGGAAACACTAAGATTTGAGTTTATCTGTAGGACTGAATCAGAACAGAAATAATCCGACAGAGAACTAAGGTCACACACACGCACGCACGCACGCACACACACACGCTCGTACACTCACGGTTGGATGGATGATTATATAAATGCATGGATATTACCATATTTTTTATTTATTTTTATTTGAACTATACTAAAGCAATTTTGATAAAAATTTATATGGGACCAATCTGAAAGTATGTCGTTCCAATTATATTTTAAAAAATAAAACAAATCGGTTCATAAATGACGAATATATAAAGTAATAACAAACATTAATAAAAAATGAAAGTAAATACAAGCGAATTGACAACCTCCTCCTTTTCTTAAGACAGGTGATAAATAGGAATGGTAAACATTACATTCATTTATCATAGAGTTGGAAAGAGTGAACAGGTATCTTCTAGGCGAGCATGTTACATCCTAGACCGCATCGTTACTTACCATCAGGTGCGATAGTGGTCAAACGCAAGCCAATCTAACAATTTAAAAAATGCCTTACCATATATGTCAGCCAGCAGGCTTGTCAGCAATGTGTCTCGATGCGAGCATAGGTGAGCGACGCAGGTCGATATTCCGCGTCGCACGGCAGGCTCAATCGTCTCCACGTGGGATAGAAGGGCTTTTGACAAATCTGAAATATATACAGTATATATGAAGGCATTTCACACAGCGCCATCTAGCCCCAAACTAAGAAAATCTTGTACTATGGGAAACAGATAACTGATACAACACTTAGATATTTTTTCGTTTGTAAATACATACATAGATAGAATACAATATAACACCCAGACATTGAACAAACATCGGTGTTCATCACACAAATGTTTTTCCTGGGTGGGAATCGAACCCACAGTTCAAATTTTTAACAGTTTACTACCAACTGAGCTCTCGGGCATCAGATTTATCAAAAGCTCTTGTAAAAGTATTAGTATCAACTTCTTTTTTTATTTTAACTTAGTTTAAATGCATGTTTGGGACCATTTGAATCATTGGGAATGCAGCCTCATTAAGTCAATGAGAGCTGCTGTAGCCAGAAACCAAATAATCTGTCTCTCCTATCTTTGTTCCGGACATGTTTCATGTACTTGCTTGTAGCTCATTTGAATTGTATCAGTGTTAAATTCTTTCACATAACTATTTATATTTCTTCAAAAGTTGGCATTCCATGTCGTGAATCGAATTAAAAGACGTGGCATTGTGTGTCCTGGCTGAAGGAACATGGTTAGATTCCCAAGCCATTCAAGTATTATGTAAGCAGATTTATTACAATTATTTACCCACCCCCCATCCCCCTTGTCAGCAAAAGTAAGCAAAGCTCTTACCCCCTCCCCCCATGCTTACGTTAACATTTTTCAATTAATGGTTTTTTTTAAAATATTATAATTATAATGTTTAGTGTTTCAAGCAAAGATAATGTGAGGGTTGCTATTCGTATAAAAAGGTTAATAACTACGGATGATTAGGGGTAGCGGTACCCCCCATGTCCTCAAAATAAGCAAAGCTAAGACCCCCCCTTAGTGCTTACGTAATACTTGAACGGCCCCTAAGGCGTAATAGCCATTGCACACTACTGTTTTGCCCTATAAATTAAAATTGAAATATAATCTTTATTTTTGTTAGATAAAGCACCTTTTAAGGTCCGTATTACAGAACAATGCTCAGTCATTGATTGGTGCTCAAGCAGAGATTTCATTCACTGATTGATCACTTTATGAATTAAATCTCTGCTTGAGCACCGATCGATGGCTAAGCATCGTTCTGTAATACGGACCTAAATTGTAGGCAATACATAAAGCAAAAACAATTAACGGCAAAAAAACAGTATTATCTATATCTTACCAGCAATCTCTTCATCTGTAGTATACTCAGCCAGAGCATTGAGTATCCGAGGAAGGTTGTTTTCCAATGCTTCAACTATGAGCTGTATTTCCTCTGTCTGCATTACTATTTCACTGAGCTTTGGGAATAGGGTTTGGGCTTGTGAGCGGATCTTGCCAACCCCAGGCCGCAGCCAACATTCGCCAAGGCAGATACGGGAGAGAGCCGCTCGGATCCATCTAAAAACAGCAAAATGTGCAATGATTGGTTTTTTTTAATTGATCATAAATGATGTGATGTTTTGTTTATTTTACGCACTGACAAGTGGTAACACTTGTTAGGGCAGTAATTTGATGAATCACACCTTTTTAATATTATCAAAATTATGCCAAACAAGGAAGATAAATACATCAGGCAAATGATTGTCTTGACTCATCATTGTTTACTAATTTTTTTTAAGTAGGCCCGTGATGTAGTTTAGTGAACTCTTTTAAGCTGGTCTGAAATAGGTGAAGGTGACCTACTACAAACTACACAGAAGATTTTTTTTTAAATTTAATTTTTCTTTAAAATAGCATGAGCCTTGACTTAATAACACTTCATAGGTTGAGCAGTAAGAACCTCTAAACACTGGAGAATACATAGTTTGAAGTAAGCAAATGTGGCCATGAATGGCATTGCTTGTATTTAATTCCTTATTACAGTAAGCCCTTTACCCACTCTCTTGTTGAACAGTAAAAACAATAGGGTCCCATTTTTACCCTTTGTATATGGATCCCTAGAAATGTATAACAACAATGTTATTAGTATTATTATTGATTATGTTTGTTATTAGTCAGGACTGCTGCAACCTCGCTCATCATTCAGAAATGATAACAAAGGAACTCCAGTTTAAATATTCTTTCAAGTCTGAGCAAAGTAGGTTGTTCATAATTTACCTGGCATTCTTATCTCCAGTTTGCATATTTTCACAAAAGTCTGAGCAAAGTAGTTGTTCATAATTTACCTGGCATTCTTATCTCCAGTTTGCATATTCTCACAAAAGTCTGAGCAAAGTAGTTTTTCATAATTTACCTGGCATTCTTATTGTGATCAATTTGGTTCTGAAGAAGAATGTTTGTCTTATGAGAGTGAAATGCAAACCCCCCCACCACGGCTCTGTTTAATGCTTCATCTCCAACTAATCGAACTTCAGCCTGAAACACAATTTAGAGTAATATAAGATCACGAGCTTCTGCCTGCAGTTCGCCCGCAGCGTGGCCTATGGGAAAATAATTCAACCACCTATTTCACCCTCTTAAGGGTGGAATTTCGGAAAATCCTTTCTTAGCGGATGCCTACGTCATAACATCTACCTGCATGCAAAATTTCAGCCCATTCCGTCCAGTGGTTTAGGCTGTGTGTTGATAGATCACTATGTGAGTCAGTCAATCAGTCAGTCACCTTTGAGTTATATATGTATATATATATATATATTTAAGAGAAGACCATTGTCTTCTATTCTAATATACTTTTTCAACCAGCCAACTGTCGGTGTCTAGAAATAGTTGTACATATATACATAGTAGGATTTCTAGGATAATTCAAATTATTAATATATTAGTATTATTATTGATTATTTTTCTGGGTTACTAAATAAAATACCTAACCATAGAGTAAGGTTTATCTATTTCTTGTGAAATATTTTCTGTCAAGCCATGCAGCTTTGCAGCAGCTCTTTTTCATGAAACATAAAAAGAACCAAATTTCGGTGAAGTGGGAAAACAGCTACTTACACTGTTATTGCTGGCCAAATACAGCAAGGTAGGTATCGAAGAGTGGAGTAAATTAGCGTAGTGCCTCGCGTAACTCGGTCGACTTCCTAGAGCGCCCAGACACCTACCCAACGTCCCGGCAGCAGTTTGAAGCTCATGGGATCTGGAACCAACACGTAAACACAGACTACGATGCTAAACAAGGCACTTTTGGAACACTATTGTGCACTAACTCACTTGGCCGTGCCTTCGTTTACTTTCAAGAACTCCAAAGCCTTCTCGGCCTTGTCCAATACGTTCATTGTAGCTGTATAATCAGCTGGTGATTAAATAACATTTGAAATAAACTTTGCCGTCGTTAAATAAAACTAGATTTTTCATTTAGAAAAAGGCAAACAAACGGAAAAAGGAAAATCGATTTTTATGACATTTATGACTATGACATTGACAATTGGCATAAATTCGCATTCTGTGCATTAGGGATGAGGCATATTTATGGGATTGGAAATAGGTATTTGGCGGGATTAGCTTCAGCTAATATCACTGGATTTATGGATGTTTTCCAATATGTATGGTTTTTATTTAAAAAAAATAGTTATATAATAGTTAATAGTTTGTATAAAAAAAAATAACCATGAAGACAAAGTTGGAAGCTCGCTTCGTGTTCAAATTAGCAACATTTTTTTTAAATTTATTTTGAATGTCAGTATTTTTTTTTAACTCGGCAAATTGCCTTTATTTTCTAAGTACTGCAATGATTTAATAACTAATTTTAAAAACTACCTACAACTACTAGTATAGACTATATACTGGCTGCGATGACCTATAGACAGTCCAAATGCTCCAGCCCACTACCAGTAGGTAGCGTACCCAACATGCTGGCAGCATTGCCCTGTTGAATTGCAATGCTTATTCGTTGTGCCAAAGTGCCCGCATTTTGGTTATGCGTAGTGTCGACTAGGCGCTCTGATAAACTTTTGAAAACGCGATGAGCTCCCGGCCCCCAAGGATCCAGGGTCTCAACACCAAACGGCTCAAATATGTAACCGCTACCGAGAAAACTTAATATTTGCGTGGTTTTAGCTGCTCAGCTGAATTAGCCACGGCGCCATTTTAATTTAATGTTTATTTAACCATTAACACAATAATAAAGATTGTTACATTTTATAAGTATCTAAACATAATAATTTTTATGTGATAACAAAATTAATAACGTTAAATACTTATTAGAGCCTTTTTCGACTTCTGCGCGGACAAAGTCTCTGACAAAAGCTAGTATTTAGTCAAATTCTTATATCTATCTATCTATCTATCTCCTTCCTTCGATTTCACGTGGAGCCTGAAAACCGCACAGACTAGGTAGAGATAATATGAAACACTGTGGGTGATATATAATGAAGCCACTGTCAGTACATATTTTTAAGTTTTCTTTGAGGTTTCTTTAAGGTTAGGTACAACGTTTTTTTAAGGTTGGGTTAGCAGTGTGCTCACTTATAATTGATAAAATAACACCAGTAATACAACACTTTGATATTGACATGTATTTTATTCACAATTTTCCAGTCAGTAACACCACCATGTAAAAGAAAATATAAATTTATATTTTTAATCAATCATAACAGTAAATATATACAAAATGTAATGCAAAGAAATCATACCTAATATGTACAGCATGTTAGACAAAAACGTACTGCAACTTCGGAGCTATCTCGCTTGGCTCGATTTTTCTACTCTGACTGAATACAAATGAAACTGTATCATATTGTTATAATAATTGAGTATAAATTTTTATAACTAATGTATTCTACGATTTGTAGATGAGGATACGCTATCCTGAATACGTATTACATAGTATGTAGATCCGTGCTGATACCAAGCTGATAACAAATATTGAGGTGTTTTGGCGGGAAAACGAAAAGATTGCGTCACCGCTTTGTATTATTTTCCAAACCTTGTGTTATTTTCAGTGTTAGTGCATAAAATTGGTGGCATTCTATTCGTTTAGTGCTGGATTACAGGCTTGAGTGTGGGAAAATGGTATAATGATGGTGAAACGTTTTTTTTCGTGTTGTTTCCAAAACTCCATAGAAGCTTCAAGTAAAGTTGTCACCACTTTACTAGGAGTATGACTTTGACTAGACTATGACTTGACTATGACTTGACTTGATGACTTCGACTATGACTTGGCACATATTAGCGTGAAATATCATTAACTTGATAAATTATCAATTACTTAACACTGGCTAAATACAAAAAAGTGTGGAGCCAAAACTTAAAAAAAAAAAAACAAATATTGATAACAAACGTCAAAGATCAAAATAAGACGAAATTTATGGATGGAAAATTGGAAATGTCGCAGAACAAAACCCATTAAATAAAATTCGTTACGTTATTTTCGCTAATTCTATAAATATATAGTTGTGTTTGCCATTGTGATCAACAGTAAGTGAAAGTGATGTCCGTTGGTAGTACAGACGACGTAGATATAATGCATGGCCTGAAAACCGTTCTATCCAAGATCGAAGCCGCTGTGGCTAGAAGAAGTAAGGTAATCTAAGTACTTATTGTTTTTTATTCTGTAGTACTGAGCAACATGAAACCATTTAAATAATACTAGGTAGGTACTTGTGATCTGTAATTAAGTAATTTTACATAGTTACCTATGACTTACAAATAAAGTTATACCAAAGAAGATAGGTATCGGTGTGTACAGGTTATAGGTACCAAATGCATTTTCCACCATTCCCTAACTTTATTTCAGAAATAAAATATTTGTGAAATTACATAATTAATTTTAGGATTTGCCCCAAATCAATCCAAGGCTGGTAGCAGTATCGAAAATTAAACCCCCAGAGCTAATAGTAGAAGCATATGAAGCAGGTCAGAAGGATTTTGGAGAAAACTATGTTAATGAACTGGCTGACAAGGCTAGTCACCCGTTAATACTTGAAAAATGCAAAGAAATCAGGTGGCATTTCATTGGACATCTACAAACAAACAAAATAAATAAGCTACTCAGCTCTCCAGGCTTGTTTATTGTTCAGACAGTTGATTCGGAGAAATTGGCTGATAACTTACATAAGCAATGGGTGAAAAATAGGAATGGTGATGAAAAGCTAAAAGTAATGGTGCAGATAAATACCAGCGGTGAAGAAGGTTGGTTACTTAATTGTAATTCCATCTCTAGACTCGAGCCTTTAAAATAATATTATTTTTTACTTCCAAGACTATGAGGTGGATTTCTAGAACTCTTGTAGGTAGAAATTAGATATAAAATAGATTCCTATTTAATTTTGATCTAATATTGTATCTAACATATCAACTTATTTTAAAATTATTTTTTACTAGTTGTGCCCCGCTGTTTCACCCACGGATAAAAAGTATTTTAATTACTTGCTCATCTATGAGCATACACACATACAAACTTTCGCCTTTATAATATTAGTGTGATTATTGTTTGTGCATTTATTACATATTATTTAAGTTTTGATTCTTCTATTTAACAGCTAAGAATGGAATAAAGCCAGCTGAAGCAACAAAATTAGTAGAACATGTACTTAAGGCATGCCCACACTTTGATTTCCGAGGTCTAATGACTATCGGACAATATGACTATGATGTGTCGCAGGGACCAAATCCAGACTTTGAAACATTAAGCAAGTGTAGACAAGAGGTGTGTGAGAAGCTGAAGCTTGATATCAATAATGTGGAACTGTCTATGGGAATGTCAACAGATTATGAGCATGCTGTAAGTTTATAAAACAAAATTTTATAAAATGAAATTCTTCTTAAAAATCATTAGCTCGCTGCTAGGACACAGATCTTCTTTAACAGTGAGAGAGGGTCACGGTGTACAAAACGGGACACTATGGAAAAAAGACTTCTAGAATTTCAATGCAAAAACATAATTCAGGATTATGTATCTTAGTGATCAATGATCTTTGACCTTGAGGTCAGTGACCTTTAATCGAGGTCAAAAACATGCTAGCGTAGGTTAGTGTATAACGAAGCTAGACAGGACTTAATAAAAATTATCCATACAGATGTTGTTTGCCCTTACCTCTACCCAATTTCACCATAAAAAGGGAGTTTCGTTTCACTGTAAGCAACCATGAAACTTGATTGCAGTCAATAGAAACACTATATGGATTTAGCAGTTTTAATACGTAGTGTACATGCATAGTTACTGTAAAGTTTTCAAATTAGGAATGGCATTTCTCCTGTTGCATTATAACCAAAGTTTCGTGATCACCCCACAGAACATTTATTTATTCACTATACAAATAAATTATAAAATTGTTGTGGTCGTTTTCATTTTCAGATTGAACTAGGGGCAACTACAGTGCGCGTCGGGTCCAGCATATTTGGAGCGCGACCACTGAAAACTATTAAAAAAGATTAAACTACCGGCTTACTTATGGTTTTTGTTACTCAAACTAAAGAATTGAGATTAGCGAAAATATTCTATTCTCTATATGTACTACGACTATATGTACTAAATTTCACGTAATGAAAATATATGTTATAACATATTATAACATATATTTTCATTACGTGAAATTTCAGCTGGCTATTCATCACGGTTCGTGTGATATAGCCACGAATCACGATACATCCGTTTATAGGTCGGACTCTGACAGACAGACATACACCGAAGGCTTAGTAATAAAGTCCCATATTCTTTCCTTAGCTTATGAACTCTTAATTTGTGGAACTCTTGATTGTGTGGTGTTGAGAGAACCACAGAATAGACACCCGAGTCAAGAAAGTTGTTTCTAAACAATTTTTTTTGTTATGGCTCTACACTTTCGTGTATATAGCCAGTGTCAAGTAATTGATAATTTCGCGAGTTAATTTATATATCTATGTCAAGTCACAGTCCAAGTCATCAAGTCAAGTCATAGTCTAGTCTGACTAGACTGTCGAGAGTGAGAGAATGAGTGTCGGAAAGTGGTATAATGATGGTGAAACGTTTCTTTTCGTGTTGTTTCCAAAACTCTATAGAAGCTTCTGGTAAAGTTGCCACCACTTTACTAGGAGTATGACTTGACTAGACTAGATTATGACTTGGACTGTGACTTGACACAATATCTAATACCTTTTAACTTGAAAAATTATCAATTACTTGACATTGGCTAAATACACAAAAGTGTGGAGCCAAACAAAAAAAAACTTGCGTCTTGCACCTTATCTTATTTTTTATCTGTACCACAGTTAATTTCTGAACGTCTCTATCGAGCAGCGTATGTTTGCTCGTTTCTCATACTTTTATATTTTTTAGTCAGTCGTTTTAAAGAAAGATAACAATTATATTCGTAATTTCTATATATAAGTGAAGTGTTTCACGTTTAGTTATGTTAAATACTTTTAGAAGGATGTAATTTGTAAGGTGACGAAGTGGTCTACATTGTTGTGTTACTTCGATCAAGTTTTTTATGTCAACAAGCAAGTCTTCCCCAAGTTCGAAAGTTTTACAACAAGGCCGCGTGAATCAGGTGAGGATAAGGATAAAAATCTGTTTGAAAGTATATGACCCTTCATGAATGCGGAGTATCCGTGTTGTTTTTTTTTTTGCAACAAACTTCTGCGGTTGATGTGTCACTGTTGAATTTAATATCATATTAATATCATCATTAATATAATAAACTGCTATAAAAAGCTTAATTCATTATAAACTTCATGTTCACACTTGATTAATTCGCTAGGCCTTCACGATATTCCTACAACACAGGCAGATATTTAGACTTGGATTGGGGAGGGATAAATTCAAGTTCATAATTAATTTATTGTAAATAGGTTATCAATTAAACATGATTGTAAAGAAAGTATGAAGTAAAAAAAAGGAATTTCCTGGTTCGGATTTCCTTTATACACTCAGGATCTGCTATGCCAGCTTCTGGGTCTGTACTTTTATATACATTCTAGGGTTAGTAGCCACAAGACAAGGTGGCATTAGGGTATGCTCTGTCAGTTCTATGACTTGTTTGGAATCTAACCTATGGAAGTTGGGGTGCCCTGTATTCAGTACTATCTGTAATATCTTTAATAAAACACCTCATCATAAATAGGTCATTTAAAAAGTTAACAACATATGTAATGTAACATATTTTAACCGAGCAAAATCTCCATCAATTGTTCTCCGTTTTATCTGTGTGACATTGGAGAAATTGTGGTAACCCACAGAAGCCATAAAAATAAGAAGTTGAAGTTAAAAAGTGAACAAACTTAACGAAAGTGTAACAATCGGCGGTCTTATCATAAGCAAATAATACATTTGAAATACATTGTCAGATGGGTAAAAATCACATGCTTACTGTCTATTAAGCCGGTTTCATTTATGTTGGTAATTTTTGTTAATATTGTAATAAAATTTTTGTTTTTATGAATGCTTATGTTTTGATATACACAATTTATTTAAATAATAAACTATTCTAGTAGAGCTATTCACAACGCCATTTGTTGATGTGCTAATTGACCTCTCCTCAGCACAATAGACTTTCATCATACTCGTACCTCTTACCTGTCACAGGTCATTGGCGCTAATATACAGTGTGCTTGTGATCTATAAAATATTAAGCAGATTTTATAAAAAGCCTCACTTTATAGCTTAGTTTGTGCATTATTTTATTTATAATATATTATGAGATGTCATATATGGGCTTATGAGGCTGAATTGCTCAATTTTCCCACACATTATCAGCCAGACAAAATTCCACTGCTGAACATAGGCCACCCCCATAAAACAACACTTTGCTTCTTTAACTTCGTGGCTTATCATTTTATCAGTTTTGCCATATTAATCCTTTAGGTACAAATATCACTTCCCAAAATGTCCGCTTTAAATTTTTATGTCAATTGATTGCTTTTTAATTATGACAATACTTATAAAGAGTTATTTTTATAATTACTACTTCCCATAATGAACTACCATTTAAAATGAAAGACAGCTTCCTAAAATTTCTGCTTTTTATTAGAAATCTATAGCACCAAATACATAGATTTGCAATAATAATAAGACAGGATAACAGTAATTTAGTTAAGTAATAAGTAACGTAACTATTAAACATACATTTGAAAAGTGGACATTACGGGACATGGGCATTTTGGAAAATTGTCAATTTGTGAAAAAGTAGTTTTGAGAAATGGTCTTTGTGTACCTAAAGGATATTCACCCCATCACCACACATGTCATAGGTTTTATTTATGTTAGTGAATGAGCTAGTCGTTCACTTGATGTTAAGTGCCACGGTTGCCCATAACAGAACAGTGTCACTTGGAACTCTAAAACAGAGTTTCGCGCGACACTGCACTGGGCACATCATCCTGATTAGGTATTGGTGATTGCAGTAGATTATAATGTAGACTGAGAAGAATTTAGCTGCCTATTACCTGGATATTCCCTTAGTCGGCTCTTACGATAACTACGAGAAGAGATGTGGTGGTACTATTCTCACGGCATTTAACACGGCCTCTCATAACAGTTGCATATTTTTACTTATTACGTAAATTAACCCCTGTAATTAAATAATGCCAATCCAAACACGAACATTCCCACAATAATGTGGAACAATCAACCCATTATGGCGTGGTTTTAATTTCTTTTGACGCGCAATTTTATATGGGCGTTTCACTTTCCACTTTCTAGCACTTGCGAGTTGCGACGCGTGTAGGGCAGAATTTGTAATTGATCTAAGTAAATCGTCAAGATATAAATCCAGCTGTATTGAGAACAAGAAATTCAAGTCACTTTATAACTTCTGATCCCTTGATACTTTGAAATCATTGGTATTGTGCCTACAAAAAGGCTTCATACCAACAGTAACTACGTACTGCCAATCTATTTAAAAGGCAGCTGCAATCTTTCTTTCTTACCGAGCTGCCCCAAATCGGCTCGAAAAATATCTAAGTAAGAGGGAGCTACTATGATGGCATTCCGCGGGACTTTGCAGCCTTTTTTTTTTTTTTTTTTTTTTACTTCAAACTTGTCTAGCATTTGACCACGCTCTCACCTGATGGGAAGTGACGATGCGATCGAAGGTGTAGCATGCTAGCCAAGTAAATACCTATTCACTCTTCTCTTGAACACGCCCGGGTCATATTTCGCCGGAAACACAGACGCTGGCAGGGCATTCCATTCCTTAGCCGTTCTAATTAAGAACGTTGAGTCAAATCGCTTGGTACGAATGGGTGGTATTTCGACCACAAAAGGATGGCGCTTAGCCGAGCGTCTAGTGGTCCGGTAGTGGAATGGTGATGGGAGAATTAGATCATGCAGTTCTTGAGCGCATTCACCGTGGTGTAATCTGTAAAAAACCGACAGACTTGCCACCTTACGTCGATGTGCAAGGCTCTGGAGCCTTTCACCAACCAAAGTGTCGTCGTCAATGAGCCTTTTGGCACGCCGTTCGATCGAGTCCAGAGCCTCAAGCTGGTACTTGGCAGACCCGTCCCACAGGTGGCAGCAGTACTCCATACACGATCGGACTTGTGCTTGATACAGATTTAGAAGCTGTCCAGGTGTGAAGTACCGCCTTACCTTGGACAATATGCCGAGTTTTTTTGAAGCTACTTTGGCTTTGGACTCGATGTAGGATCCAAAGTTTAGGTTTGACGTAAGATCAACACCCAAAAGCTCAAGATGGTTTCCTAAACTTACAGATACACAACGGAATGAAGGAGCCAGATGGAGTGGGCTCTTTTTAGCAGTGAATAAACACGCCTGTGTTTTTGCAGCATTGAACCTAACCAAGTTAGCATCGCCCCAATCGGACACGGCTTTCAAAGCCAGGTTCATGCGCTCAACCATAGCCTCTCTCTCAATCCGGACGTCGTCACCACTGGCTCGGGCACTGGATGTGTATCTTTCAACAAGAGTACTATCATCTGCATACCCAAAGGTACCGGGCTTTAGCAGATCATTGATGTGGAGTAAGAATAGTGTTGCTGAAAGAACTGACCCCTGAGGTACACCAGCATTAATAGCTAATTGATCGGAAGAGCAGCCATCAAGAACTACTCTAAGCGATCGTTCCCTCAAAAAGTCTGATATCCAAGTGCACAAACCGGCAGGTAGTCCGTAAGATGGAAGCTTATTCAGAAGACCGTCGTGCCAGACCCGATCAAATGCCTTAGAGACGTCTAGAGATACAGCAAGTGCCTCTCCATGCATCTCTAAGGCTTCGCTCAATATGTGAGTGGCATACGCGAGAAGATCCCCAGTGGACCGGTTTCGGCGAAATCAGTATTGCCGGTCACTGAGGAGATCATTGTCTTCAAGGTATGCCAAGAGCTTGTTGTTAATTATACGCTCCATACTCTTACAGAGAATGGAGGTAATTGAGATGGGTCGATAGTTGGCAGGATCAGCACGACTGCCCTTCTTAGGTACAGGTTGTACGTTGGCTAGCTTCCAACTCATAGGGACTATTCCGGTGTCTAGAGAGAGGCGAAATAGGCGTGTTAGAATGGGAGACAACTCGGGTGCACAGCTCTTAAGTACAATTGCAGGTATACCATCGGGACCACTGGCTTTGTTCACGTCTAGACTGCGTAATGTTTTTAGTACTTCCTTCTGACGTATGCGTATTTCCGGCATGAAAACACCGCATTGTGGAAGGCAGGGAGGTACCTCATTAGCAGTATCTAAACGCGAAGCTTCTGCAAAGAGAGTGGCAAACAAGTTTGCTTTTTCTTTTGCAGTGTGAGCCAGCGATCCATCTGGTTTCAATAATGGAGGCAGTGAGGATCGACAGAAGTTCGCTTCAACCGATTTGGCTAGGGACCAAAAAGCCTTACTACCCGCTGGGTAGGAAGCAAGTTTAGTCCCTATTCGACCAATATGATTGAAACGAGCCTTCCTTAATTCCTTCTTACAGGCCTTGGCGGCAACGTTAAAGGCTTTCTTCTTAGCTCGAGTGTCCGAGGCCTTGCGTTTTCGAGCGTCAGCCCATGCCAGATATGCCGCATGCTTCTGCGCTTCAGCACGTGCACATTCGGCTCCAAACCATGGGCTGGCTTTGCTGGTCACGGGCTTATCGGAAAATGGAATAAAATATTCCATAGCCCGACATACTACCTCAGTAACCGCATTCGCGCAGACCGTCGGATCTCCAGAAGAAAAACACGTTTGCCGCCAAGGATATGAAGCGAAGAAATGTCGCATCTCGTCCCAGTCTGCTAAGTTGTATCTCCAGACACGCCGATTGCTCTTAGGGCTTGGGTCAGGCGGGGAGTATACTGAAACGGACTTGACCAGACAGTGATCGGAACTACCAATGGGTGAGGATACCGCCACAGAGTATCGGTCTGGTTCAGTCGTGAGCAGAAGGTCGAGGCAGTTAGCAGTGTGGCTATCAATATCAGGCACTCGCGTTGGCTCTTTAACAATCTGCGTTAAATTGAGCGCCAAAGCGAGCTTACGCGTCTCTCTCCCAGCGTGGTCCGTGATCCGGTGTGGGACTAACCACTCCTGGTGGTGAGCATTAAAGTCCCCCAGAACAACAAGCTGAGCCGAAGGATAGCGTTGCTGAGCCACATCTGCCGTTTCACTGAGATACTCCATTAGAAGAGTGGTCGGCCAGCAGAGAGCACCGTGCTTCGGATCCCGCTACCCTCCGAAGCAAGGTCTCCGACGCGAAAGCATCTCCATCACCAATACCGGTCTGCATACCCAACACAACTGTCCACATCTACTCGTCAGAACGGCTTCATTAGACATCACGATGGAACACGACGAGTCGCTTGGCATCGTGGTTTTGTCTAATGGGTGGTAACTAAGCCGGCGGCTAAGGCCTTCCACCAGTTATTTGGTTGCTCTTTTGGCACCACCCAGGGGTCACGTGTAGGGAAACTAGGGTTAAAGCCTACGGACGCGAGCAAACATAAACCCCCAAAAGCCTACACTTCCAGCCTCTCGATCCCCTTCTGGCTCTCATCGCAGCTCAGGGGTGCTCTTGAGCTAACTTCCACTTTTTACGGTTCTACGCGACGGTGATGCTTTAAAGGTCCGTAGAGTCCAGCAAAACCTGTAGCGCGTTAAAAAAAGCGCGTGATATTTTTTACGCCCAAAGATCACATAAATAGCTTATTAGACCCTAACTAGGATTCCATGTATCTAGGGACCCAGAAACAGAGGACCATGGTTCCACAAAAGCCGGAAACAAGTATTAACGCTTTTTTTATTGTGCACGAATACCTTTTCTATCCCGGACACCGAACCCGCCCCATCGGGGTTATGTCGACCTGCTCAACCGCTACACGACAGAGGCTATCTGTGGTGTGAAAAGACGGAGAACCAGTGAAAGTTCCTACGTATTCTACAAAATTCCAGCATTCTTTTCGACCGTATCCAGTGATATACGGATGAACACTACCAGTTTTGATATCTTACCCAACCTGTAACTACAAATTAGCGCTTGCGTCCGGTCCCACGCTGCCGGCAGTAGGCTTTGCTGGGTCATTTCTTACGGCAACATCATCGTAAAATTACCGCCGTGCCGATAAAATTAATGAGAGAAATTAATACAGTTTACTTAATGTATTTAACCATATTCAATATAATAAACATTAATAGTACATTACGTATGTATGTAAGGTCGCCAAAAGAAAATCGAATTCCTAAGTTACTTGCGACTAAATAAATGCCTGCAAACGGGTTCCAGTTCCACCTCGCTGTTTGTATCGCTGTGTCATATCTTAGGAAGGTAGATATCTTATTATGTGCCTGAACGCCCACGATAAAGCATGATCATGATTATCTATTCGATGTAAGCAATAATTTTATGGTAGTTTATAATTAAAGGACCGCCCAAAACCAAAACCAAGTTTTGTTTCGATTAAAGCGAAACAAAACTTGGTTTTGGGCGAAAAATCTACCAAAAACTTGGCTCAATTTCACTCGTCACCATTGTAATTTTGATTATGACATCGGAACAAGAAAATAACTGAGCCAACAATGCCTCAGAAGCGTCAAGTGTGACCGATCGTAGACATTGTGATAGCTTGAATAATTTATCAAATACCAACTTTACTTGAAGAAAATAAAGTAGAAAATTGAGGCTTACATCCAAGATAGTATAGGAACTGTGCTTGAATTGATTAAAGCAATATGGTTTCTTACCTAATTCGAAATGGTCATGCAACTATCGTAACCTTAATATAAAAATTTTGCAGTTTTCTCTATAAACTCGGACGGAAGGAAAGGAAGAAAATATGTCAGGTAAATTTGTACATGTCTCAGGTCCGTATTACAGAACGATGCTCAGTCATCGATCAGTACTCAAGCAGAGATTTCATTCATAAAGTGATCAATTTTTGAATGAAATCTCTGCTTGAACGCCGATCGATGACTGAGCATCGTTCTGTAATAGGGACCTCAGTCATATTGACTTATTTAATCATTCTAGCAGTTGCGTAACTTTAAATAGAGAACAATTTAAGTAAACCATCTTCATATACAAATATCACCATAACCAATCGATACGCACGGCTATACAAACAAAACAACGGTCAGTTAACTGTCGACCATACCATTGTACTACTTATTAACCGAGCAGTTAACCTGTTCAATAACTTCTTATGTAAGCCTCTACCGTGCCGTGACCATTGTTCACCGTTTCACTGTGATTCAGTACACTAATCTCGGATATAACCTCTACTTCTGGTGTTTGAATCCACATTTCCCATCTATTGAAAAAGTAATATCCGCGGCTTCGTCCGCGTAGTAATGGAGAAAAATAGGTCCATTGGTATGATTCTGATTAGAGCTTGAGAGAGTTGGCTGGCTGAGTTTGAAAATAGCGAAACGTTTTTATAACTTTATTCTAACTTTATTCTAAATTCTTGCACCCGTTTATAAACGACTTTATTAATAAAAATAATAATAATAAATATGTGTGGACATTTCACACAGCGCCATCTAGCCCCAAACTAAGCAAAGCTTGTACTACGGGAACCAGATAACTGATAAAATACTTATATACTTTTTGTTTGTAAATACATACATATAATACAATATAAACACCCAGACCAGACACATAACAAACATCGAGGCATCACACATATGTTTGTCCTGGGTGGGAATCGAACCCACAACCTGCATTTCAGAAGGTAGGGAGACTACCAACTGAGCTATCGGGCCAGTCAACGCGTCTATCTTTGCCGATAGCCTTCAAACTACTAGCAATTAATACTAATGGCATAATACGTATTTACTTAATCACAAGCTGTTAGCTCCTATTAGAATCGCAGTTAAAAGGCCGTTGTCATAATGAAATGCTATCGTTAAAATAACCAACAATAAACGGGTAATGAATATGTAAGGTCACGTGAAATGTGACGCATTGTTAGTTTGTTAGCAAAAATGTGGCAAAAAGTTGGGGATTAACCTTTGGACTGGTATCTTAAGCATTTTGAATAACTAGCGTGGCTAAAAAGGGCACAAGCATTACCTCTAAAAGCACGGTAATTCGTTTTCAACCCGCAATTGGGACCCACGAATAGTCGAACGAAAGTTCTAGTTCCATCCACGATGAAGGTTCATTTTATTTTTGTTGTGTATGAGCGTAATATGAAGAAATATTATGCTATAAGCGATGGATAGTCCAATATCGAGTTTGCTCCGCGTGCAAATTATACAGTGGACAAGTACAGGGAAACCAAGACAATTTCTTGTAACTTTCTTGCATCCTTATGTCACCTCTACCTTTCCATTTTATACGTAAAAATAAATATGATTAGGTTTGCAATAAACGCACTCAAGACTCAAGTGCTTCTGCAAGTTCGGCCGCAACTTATGGTACCTTATTATCTTACAGGAGTTCTCGCATAGCTCAATATCTAGGTTACACCATTAAAGTCTTCTGTCACCATACTTTACTAGACTCGGATCACTTCCAAAATCATATATAAATATCAATAACAATTGCACTTGACCGTCTTTTAGGCCAACCTACCGCTCTACTTTATAATTTTCTTGATCACAGCGATCCAAAAATTTAACAGATAAGTCCGTAAGCTTGCATGCGAATGCCTGAGCCGCCTGACCCAGAATTCGTCACGCAAGGTACGATTCGGCACAGTCACTAGTTAATGTGCTATATCGATTCTGAGAATTTGGTAACGCTTTTAAAATGACTCAAGATGATCTGAAATGTTATAGGTATAATAGTGATGATGTCCATTTGACTGCCCATTACAACGCCGAAAGTAGACTCAGAAACTCTCAGAGCGAATTCTGGAACTAATGGCCGACTGCAGTATTCAGTTGATATGTCAGTCTTTGGTGATCTCAATAGACAAATCTGGAGTTCCATTCCATGCTTTTAGTACTTCACGTATTAAAACCGCAATCGAGCGGAACGAAGGCTCTAAAGTTTGAAAAGGATTCGTCTATTGGGCAAAGCCAAACGACAAAACTGAAGACCGTAAATGGCAGTGTCATTTCATCCCAGACTCAGATTCTGAAAGTTCAAGAACTTCTATGGACAGTAATACACTTCGACACGTAAACTCTCTTCTAACACAAGAATTATGACCGAACTTCTGAGAGCATCTGATAGACCGGTAGTTAAGGTCTTCGAGAAGTTATTTAATTTCGTCATCCTTGAAAGTACAACGCCGAGCGTGGCGCTCTTTGAAAACGTATCTTTTGGAACTGCGTCTTGCGTCAGCTAATGAGATTCGCTATGCGAATGTGAGAAATGAGTAAATATATTTATAAGATCAACAATTAACCAATCGCTTGTGGTTTTAGTAAATTAACCATATCAGGTTGCATCCAAGCAAAAAATATTAAGCGTAGTACACAAGTTTCCGCACAGGCTGCACTAGTGTCGTAAGCCAACGTCCAAGAATGATGCAAAGCCGTACACCATTTTAGCCACTATCAATGTAATAGCAGTGAACTTCTCGTCAGCACTCCATATGTTATTAGCAGTTGGGTGGCCAGCCATGCTTGGCGTGCCGTGACGGGCCGCTGGCCGTTACGCGCACTGTCAAGGTTGACAGGATACACCTTTCGGGGTGCTGTACTGGATAGTGGATAGTAATATTGGGTTGTAAAACGTGCACGTGTGAACATTGGTGGATTAAGGCGTTAATCGCCTTTATTACGTCGTAACAAGAGTTGCGTTTTACATAAATGTTTTAAATAAGTTGCCTCTCTGTACTTGTGCTATTATTGATTGTGTGATATCGCAGTGTGTTTGAGTGACGGTAGTGCTGGATCTTCTCTCACGTTGATTTGATTTCCTAATATACGCGGCTGAAAATTGTTTATCGACTACATCAGTTTGGAGAGACAATTCAAAGAAAGGACGTTGTCTGCTAAGTGGTCAACATTCGATTACTGGGTTCTAGTTTGCTTGGAATCAGTTCTGGCTACGTTGTACTGGACACGGGCTTTCTTTCACAGGAAGAGAGTCATGATCTAAGGTTGGTGCAGTATACCTACATAATTATTATTAAATATTGGTCGGACGGGCTAGAATCTATGCGGTTGGAGTGTGTGTAGGCTTGTTGGAAGATTTTTGTCCGGCTTGGTA
Source organism: Ennomos fuscantarius (assembly GCA_905220475.3). NCBI lineage: Eukaryota > Metazoa > Arthropoda > Insecta > Lepidoptera > Geometridae > Ennomos > Ennomos fuscantarius. Next base: position 9,601,922 of record HG992046.1, on the reverse strand, counting down.
TTATTATTACATCTTGTCGGTGTCAGCAGCGGCGGAACATCTGTTAAGTTACTCTGGCCGACTGCAAGTGGGTAGACGACTCAATGTTCTCGAATTTTGAGTTTCTAGAACATGCAACATTTCTCATGATGTTTTGCTTCGGCTTGTGCAAATTCCGCATGTATTGGAAAAGGAATAGAAGCGAGAACATTACAACACTGCATTTTGTCCATCTCAATCGTACCCTGACATTTTTAACACATTAAATATCATGCATCTAATAGTAAAATAGCTTAAGATTAATGTGATAGTTACATTACGAAACATTCAACAAAGAAATCTAACGAAGTCATATTTTAAAACAGATTTGACCCGATTTTTTAAACTGATTAATAGCCCATACAGGCATAATACCTACTAGTTAACATTAGACAACAACAAAAAATGTAAGTCTATTTACCATTATAGCAAACATTCACTAATGATAGGCTAGCAATAATGACTACTTTCGTATAGAAGTACCTAAGTAACAGTTAAAAGAATCAAGAAGGTATTCGAAAATAGCCAGTAGAAATTACAACCTTCCGGTATACGAATTCAGAAAATGATATAATTGGCGATCCAACGCTTACATCAAGTTTTGCGCAACGCTCGAGAAGACACAAATTGTCCACCGCAGTGTTTGAGAATTCTTTTATCGTTTCTCACAGCAATTTTACAAGTTTTCACGGCTTTCCTACGGTCTTCTGCTGATAAATTATACATTGTTGTGTGTAGCATAAATCATCAGCTGATTATCGCACGTTATGCCGACGTGCTAAAGTGTTATGCCTTGAAAATTGGTTAGGTATGCCATGCATTTCCTTGACTGCGGACGTAACTATGGCCAGGTAGAGTAAATCGTACCGCAATTTCAACTTTATATCAACGGGAACAGAGACCATAGTTAAGATTTTCACCATGAAAGCGACCGTGATATTCGTGCTTATGGGGTGAAATCGAGATATTTAATTAATGATGATTCTTAGTTTGTCACGTATATTCGCAGTTTTCACTTCGAATTATGTCCAATAAAAACTAACAAGCTTATAACATTAAGTAGGTATTTATAGTAGTTTTGTCAAGTGTCAAAACTCATAGCATTACAAAGAGCGAGTGGCTTAGCAGTAGCTTATGCTACTTTCAATTCTACGCATCATGGTTTGAATACACCTTCGGGTGATCTTTTTACTTTCTTCCCCTTATCTTGCCTTTTTTTCTCGCTATAGCCTTTAATTAAAGCGAGTTTAAAGAGAAGGGAAATATTAAAACGGTTGAACATAGTAAGCTTTAGTCTGTGGCCGTTTTGTGAAGCAGTCTGTATGCAAGCAACTTTAACATAAGTCATATAATTAATTAACATTTTTTTTTATGTTTTGGCTCCACACTTTTGTGTATTTAGCCAGTGTCAAGTAATTGATAATTTATTATGTTAATGATATTTCACGCAAATATGTGTCAAGTCACAGTCGAAGTCATCAAGTCAAGTCATAGTCTAGTCAAAGTCATACTCCTAGTAAAGTGGTGGCAATTACTTGAAGCTTCTATGTAGTTTTGGAAACAACACGAAAAGAAACGTTTCACCATCATTATACCATTTTCCCACACTCATGCCTGTAATCCAGCACTTAACGAATAAAATGCCACCAATTTTATGCACTAACACTGAAAATAACATATGTATTGGAAAATAATTCAACGCGATGATGAGATCATTTTCGTTTCCCCCCCAAAACTCCAATTGACCAATTACTTTACTTCTATATTTATAAAACAAGTGTTTTTGATTATACATGTGAGAGGCAAACTTCGTAGTTTCGTCAACATGATCAATGACCTTGAATATTAACGTAAGGAACCTGTCGGCAAATTCATTGTTTATATATATCGCGTGTGACAATATTAACTCTACGAAATAATAGTGATGTTCTAGTAATCTTTAATTAATGGCATCACAGCGTAGTCGCACATCACAGTTGGTAGTAATTAGTCTGCATTCTGAAAAGTAGATTGTGGGTTATAGAACCCACAATCTACTTTTCTGATACAATAATTTTGTTTGAAAATACAGGTTGAGAATAGTCTCACCCTGTATTTTTAAACAAAATTATTTAAGTATTGTATCAGTTATCTGGTTCCTTCGACTTGTACTAGGGTTCGAATCCCTGGACAAGCTATGTTTGCTTTGCTTAGTTTGGGGCTAGTGCGAAATGTCCGTTATAAATTTGTTAATTTAATTACCATAGTAAATTTAATTTTGGGGGAGGCCTAGGCTCATCAGTGGACGTCTTCAGGCGTTTGATGAATTTCCTCAAAAAAAAAACTATCCATCTTGTTTCTAATCTACGCATATAAAAATAAACGTTCTCTCTGCTTGTTTGTTTCTGCGAATTTCACGTAAAAATGAAACTCATTGTGTTAAATAGATTTGTGCACACAGATCACTTATACTACCGGCACTAACACAGGAGGTTTTGTCCCGGAAAATTTAGATTTTTTGCTGGAAAGCGGTTGAATAACAAGTGAAACTTAAAAATTTTTCACTATAGAATAGCAGGGCATTTACGAAATTTTGTACTTGCAAGCATAGACTACGCAGGCCCATTCCCGTGATCATCATGAAACATACACAGAAAAATATACATAATATACAATATACAAATGTATAATTAACAAATTTATAAACAGTCTCATGCATACTCTAACCTCACTTACCCTCAACAAATCATATTACACACACACACGCACACACTCACACAAACACAACACGTGCATACATACCTAATCCTCATTCTTCCTTACAATCTCGTACTATGGTTTTGTTGTAACTCCGTACGTTGATACACTTGATTGCTGGTTTGTAACCGATTGAAGTTGAATTTTGGATTTGTTTGTTTCAATATGCAGTCAAAGAAAATGATTATTATTTTTTTTTCCTCTTTTTAAGTGTACCTACTACATTAAATACGTATAAATTAGTCTACCCCTATTCTTAAGTTTTTTTTATTTTTTTATATATAAATTGGAAGAGACTGAATCCCACGACACAGGTCATCCTAGTGTGGGATCCAGGGATCAACCCTAGACTATGTTTCTTTTTTAAATGTTTGAATAAATAAATTATTATTATTATTATTAAGGTAAGACACCTAATGCTAGACACTTTAAGAACAACACAAATTTCAGTATTCATATTTCAATATATTTTGTTCCAACATTACAGTTAAAACTTTTTTAATCTACTAAAGAAATACTTAGAACTATTCTTTCACAAAAAACATTGTAATTATAAACATGCTTTAATTATAAGCTTGTATTTTGTAAACTTTGTAGTAGGAACTAATAGACGACATCTCAAAAAATCGTTATCACTAATAATAGACAGCACTAAGCACTAATACTAGACATGGCTTTGAATCACAGTTAAGGTAGGTTTTCATGGCAAAATACTCTGTCTTTAAACTGAATCTATATTTGGGCTATCTATCTATATTTACTTATCACCTATTTTAATATTAGGTCTTTACCTATGAAATTGCCGTTTTGTTTGAAAAAAGTTAAAGTATTTTTTTTTCGAACTTATTGATTTCTTTTATTCAAAGTAATCACCCCTGCAATCAATGCATCTTTGCCAACGCTGTGGCAGTTTATGGATGCCCTTCTTGAAAAAATCAGCAGGACGGGAGACAACAAACTCTTCAAAGGCGTTTTGTACTGCCTCTCGGGAATTGAATTTTTTTCCCGCTAAAAAGTTGTCCAAATTTTGGAAAAAGTAATAGTCGGTAGGCGCAAGATCTGGTGAGTATGGCGGATGAGGGAGAGCTTTCAAACCCAACTCATGCAGCTTAGAGACGGTCTGTTGTGCAGTATGGGGTCGCGCGTTGTCGTGAAGTAGCAGTGGAGACGACCGATTGACCAAAGCTGGTTGCAGACGTGTGAGTTTCGCCATCATTGTGGTCAGTTCTTCAATGTACACATCTGCAGTAATGCTCTCGCCGTTTTGTAAAAAGCTATGATGAATCACACCAGTACTAGACCACCAAACTGTGACCATCACCTTTCTAGGGGTCATTTTTCGTTTTGCACATTGCTTTGGTACCGAACCAGGATCTAACCAACTTGCTGAGCGCTTTCGATTGTCAAAAAGAATCCATTTTTCGTCGCACGTAACAATTCGGTTCAAAATTCCTTCATTTCTGTGCCTGTTAAGCAGCGCAAGGCAAGTCTCGACGCGTACGTTGCGCTGGCGATCGTTAAGTTCGTGGGGCACCCATCTATCAAGCTTTTTTATCTTGCCAATCTGTCGCAAATGGACCAATATTGTTTTGATACTAACATCAAAATCTGCTGCCAGCTCAGCTGTTACTAACATGTTTTCGATGTCATCGGACATATAGCAGCTTCTTCCCATTTTACGCTTTATAGGTGTCTTCCCTTTAACTTTATTAAGTAAAGTGACTCTTGGCACTCCATATTTTCTTGCTGCTGTAGCTGTTGCGACACCTCTTCTGCATTCTGGTATGGCAGCTTCCATATCAGCTTCACTATACCTAAACATCTGACCCTTTATGGGCGGCATCACGCTCGACCAAATCTGAAATCAACAAAACTAATAGTTGACACCTACTTTACCCCATTAGTAGACATCCTGTCTACTATTAGGCATAGTAAAGTAAAAGTAACAAAATTGATACAGTATTCTATACGCACGGAATAGAAGCTATTTTTGTATGAATTTGAACATTTTGATGCGATCTAATAGATGACACTAGTGTCATCTTTTAGGTTTTCACATATTATGGTACCTAATAGTAGACCCAACAACAATCGTTACAAAAACTGAACTAAACATAAAAACAATAGCCTTAGTACACAAATGAATCTTACATATTTCTTAAATCAATACTGAATCTACAAAAATCGTAAATATGTATAACAAAATCATACCTGACCGATGTCAGCCTCCTTACGAAAATGTTTAAGAATCACAAAGCACGTGTCTACTTTTCTGCGTTGTTTGCTGCCAACTGACGCCAATTGTAAATTTCGTTGGGAAAGGTGTTATAATTTTTTGACCATGCGTCATAGATGACGCTAGGCGTCTTTTAGATCAGTAGTCAAATAGATTCATTGTTTATTATTCTTAGCAGGAAGGATTTTTTCGAAAGTGTCATCTTTTAGTTCCATGTCGAGCATTAGGTGTCTTACCTTATTATTTTTTTAGAATAGAATATTCCCGTGATTGGGGCTAGGTGGCGCCACTAGTACAATAAGAGAGTTTGTTTTGATTACGTAAAGTTTAACCAGTGAAAACAATCCAATCGTCACTTTCGTTTTATAATTCTTCCAGAACGGATTACTCGCTTATTGTGACTCGGTTACACTGCGGTTTCTTTTTAACATAAATTAGGTAATAAATAATTCAGCGAGCGTAGCTAAACGCCGCGCAAATTCATAAACAAACGCTTTTACTCTTGGTTTGTTGTTAATTTGGTAGATTATTAGCTGAATTTTATCGACTAACTTTTCAACAATGTAGATAAGAACTTGTAAAAGATGCGTGTGTGGTGGAAGAACCTAAAAAAAAACTACTTGCTTGCTGACATGAGGCGAAAACTATTTTTCTAACTAGAATAGAGGTATTAGGCTTTATTAATCAAATAAATACTTTAAAAACAATAGAGAAGCGCTCATCTAACAGCGAACTTGGTATAATTTATATAATAATCGATATTTTTCATTGTTCCAGATTTAATTTTACAAAACACCGTGCGAAAAAAAACCCGATGCAAAGAAAACCGCCTGTAACAATCGTGTTAGACCTTAAACAATGAGCCATGTACTGAATGGATCCCATCAACTAGAAATTATTTGATAAAAAAGTGAATAAAGATAATAAAGTAAGCAATGTGACGCAACGCCATCTAGCGAAAAGTGCGCGAACTCGATAGTGAAAGTGGTTTGAATCTCAGTCAAAATGAAGTTGAACATGTTTAAGCGTTCCATGATTTTTGCGACTTTTTTCGGTTCGTGTTTGTGTATCGCGTTAATTGTGGCGTCTTTGGGGACTACTCATTGGATTGATGCAAGGGCTCGGAGGACGTCGAACCCTTTGGAATCGGAGGGGAGGATCAGTTTTGGACTGTTTGAGGGACATAAGGAGCTCAACTTTGGGTATGGGTGGAGGAACCATGATTTTAGTGGTAAGTAAAATTATATTTTTGATAGATTAGTTCTCACTGATTAGTCAATATAATTTAATTGTGTTCGAAAGCGAGAGCTAAAGATCGTGGCTTCAGAGAGATAGAGAGACAGATAGATCTTTTATTCCTTTTACAACCTGATAAGCTGATACAATACAGGAGGGTTGGAACTGTAAGTCGATAATGAGGGCAACCGTCTAGTGATGTGAGGGGTTGAAACGCAATGTATGCATAGTGGTTATGTAATTTTTGATGTCTGCTCGGAGACGAAGCGAATGGAGAGGGAGCAGCGGAACTGACGAGAATATCAAGTTGATTGCTGAGGCAGCCAGGTTGCATATGAACTGAATGTTAGTATTGCGGGAATTTTGAAATGCAAACAATTGAGAATGTAAATAAAACCAAGAGCACCTCATAATAATCTATTTATTCTTTATTCAATATAGTCAATGTCAACGTCAAAAGATTTATTGCAAATAGCCTATTTTCAGCAGTATAACTTGTCAAAATTATATTAGTTACTTAAAATAAAGTAATTACATTACTTGGAAATTACGTTCTCCAACGTTGGCCTAGAGTCGCGCGCCTCTACCCAAACGGGGGTAAATCAAACTAGATTGTAGCTTGGTAGACAAAAATTTAATAAAATCACTTCCTAACCACTGTCAATATGCAACGAAACGTTTGCGCGTTTTAAGAACGTACAACGCCATCTAGTTTGTATTAATGTGAGCTCGTCATTGCTAGATGGCGCAGAATGTAATACGGAACATTGTTAAACATAATAAATGAATTTAATCTAATATAACAACATTAAACATTACTACTACTATTACTGTGCGTAGTAGCTTTTAATTAGTGAATCGTTTTTCTGTCGAGTTTTTCTTGTTTCAATGTTCAATCATCTAACACACGCTTTTGTTCAATCACGTACCAGTCGGTGTTGCCAACCAGAAAAAACGTTTCAATCAACTTATTTTCGAAAAATAGGAACAAGTTTCACAAAATTGCAATTCGTGTGCAGTTCATGTCTTTCTTGGCCCTTAAGGTTGGAAACGTCAGTTCGGGCGGCACAATTTGACACACGAATCCGTATTATCCATTTGCGGGATCAGGCAATATTTTCTCATACAAAATCATGCTCTATACAGTCCATAATGTACACTGTTTGACATTTTAAATTAAACATTCTCATATGAGCATAAACACGAAACAGATGAGACAATGTTCTCAGAAACGCACAGTTCCCATCAAATATAGAGTAACATTGAGTCCATCTCATAATAGTATATTGCTAAAGAACAGCTTAGCATTTGTTCAAGTGATAACATCTGCGTGTTGCAATACATGAAGCAATAACCATTGCAATATCTGATACTAGATTAAACAAGTGACAGTTCACTAAGTTAGATGTCAATTATTATTGAATTTGATTTGTTGTTTTTTTTTAATAGGTTTAAAATGGGTTTCACAATTCAAGGGGTGAGAATAAAAAGGGTTTAACTGTCAAATTGATAGTTTCGAGAAAATTGACTTTAAACCTCATTGTAATGTAGAGTGCGTATTAAGTAATAGAAAAAGTTTATGTAAGTTTAAGTTGCTTGAAAATGTATTAATTCTATTTTAAAATACAAAATATAGTACTAATTCATACAATTACTGTAAAATATAAATATAATAATGTTACGTATCTATGCTAAGCGAATTGTGTTCCTGTGTCAGATAAATCGTTTTTAAACTGAAAATCTCTAGATTTAAGCCTCATTTCGGCATTTTGAGAATGGTATTATTGTAGATAATTTCAGGTTGAATCCAATGATACCCATAACTTATTTTGTGAAAAATATCAGTTAAACCCTTTTTGATCTCATCCCTTCAATTTTGGTTTGAGTGTCTGATAGTCAACTTTTTTTCATAAGGCCGCTGGTTCTTGATGAAATCTTGTCAATTCCAGTGAAAGCGGGCACCCACCCTGCTAGGAGATGGGCGTGGTGTGGCACCACTGGGCTGTTGGGAGCGGCGCTTATAGGGGCGGGCGGCGCGTGCGTGCTCGCCGCGCTCGGGTCGGCTGCGCGCGCGCACGTGTCGCCGCGGCCGCTGGTTGTGACCAACACGATGGCGGGTGAGTCTAGCTGGCGCATACATAACTAGCAGGCGCGCTCGGGTCGGAGTCTCGGGTGATCTTTACTAGCAAATCAAAAACCAAGATTATTTTATAAAACTTGTATTATTTTCAGTGTTAGTGCATAAAATTGGTGGTGTTTCATTCATTAAGTGCTGGATTACAGGCGTGAGTGTGGGAAAGTGGTATTATGATGGTGAAACGTTTCTTTTTGCGTTGTTTCCAAAACTCCATAGAAGCTTCTAGTAAAGTTGCCACCACTTAATTAGGAGTATGACTTAGATTAGACTGTGGCTTGATTTGATCACTTGGACTGTGACTTGACACATATCTGTGTGAAATATCATTAACTTGAGAAATTATTATTTACTTGACACTGGCTACATAAAAAAGTGTCAAAACAAAAAAAATGCCAATGATCTTCCAATCAGAATTGGTTTTCAAAAGAATTCTGCTCTATTCCAGTACTCTTCACCCTCGGCGCGATAGCCGTATGGCTGACTGAGTACTTCCTGCGACTGCAACACAACGTGATGTCTGACGAAGACCTCGCGAATACCTGGTCTTCGGAAGGGATGGCCGACCTTGGACTATCCTTCTGGTAAGTTAAAATTCAAAGATGCAGCAGAAATGTGGGGGAAAAAAAAAACATTTGGGGACTGCCAATAGACGAGAGAACTAAGTAACTTGTGAATTTGTATCGCCGAACTATTAAATTATTATTTTTGAATATAGCTAATAGGAAAGTGCAGAGACGATGACGCGGGCTCACGCTCATCAAAAAGTTCACTGAACATTTTCATAGTAACTATGCACATACTGCGTATTTAAACTATTTTTTTGTTTCTATTGGTTGCAACCAAGCTACATGATCGGCTAGCTTGTCAAACCGTGGAGAGTTAATGGATGCAGGCGGCAAGTAGCCGCTCAAAGGCCCTGTTGATTATGATGATCATCTTCATCATCACCACATTACGGTACTGTATGCAGTAAAACACTACAATAACTACAAAAACATAAAATATTTATTTTGTTTTCCCCATTTTATCTGCGACTAGCTTCTGCACGCGGTTTCACCCGCGTGGCCTATAGGAAACGAAGAAGAAACTTTTTCATAGGTAATTCAACCACCCATTTCACCCTCTTGAATTCAGCAATGGAATTTCGAAAAAGCCTTTCTTAGTATATAAGTTATACGTACACTTTACGAAGAACACACCCTCCAAATTTCAAGTCTCTAGGGCCAGCGATTTAGGCTGCGCGTTGATATATGTCAGTCATTCAGTCAGTCAGTCAGGACTGAATGTTATATGTATAGATTATAAGCGATTTTGTATAGTTATCCAGAGTAAACACTATTTTAATCCTATCCTACTAATTATAAATGCGAAAGTTTGTATGTGTTAGCGTATAAATATTTGTTACTATAAATCTCCGTAACGACAAAACCAATTTTGTTGAAATTTGGAATACAGATAGCTTGTGCGCTGGACTATGTGTTAACATAGGATGCTTTTTATCGGAAATCGCGGATAAAAAGTATAAACATAGGATATTTTTTATATACTTTTTTTTTACTAATATTTATATAATTTTTTTACTCTTTAACTAATATTTCATATTGAATATTCCAGGCTGGTGGTAGCGGCGTCGATAGCAGCGTTCGTAAACGACGTGTGTGTTTTGGTCGCGATGGCCGACGGTCGGGACTTGGACACCATCGCTCCCGCGCTAGAAGAAAAGGTCAACGGAGCCATTATGTTGTATTAACACTGAACCACAATAAAACAAGTAACAAACAGAAATAATGAAAAAAAATACAGTCGAATTAAGAATCTCCTCCTTTTTTGAAGTTAGTTAAAAAGGACTAATAGAATTTTGAAATGGAACGAAAATATCTAAACTAAAAAATTACGAATAATGACGAACGAATGAGGGACCAAATAAAAAATTGCGGCGTCTAGAAATCAAGTATTGTTAAAAAGGTGGATGGATTAAACAGTACGCTGAAAATCTGCAACCATGGAGGCGTTTTGATGCCTAAATTCTATACGATCGGCGTGGTGCAAGTTTTCTCTGCGCTTGCGCATGTTCAAATGACATTTGACAGCAAATAATGACTGATAATGGCGTGACAGTTTGTTCATCATTCAATTTTTATTGTGCAAAGTCTGTATATTACAAAACAAGAAGGTTATATATCGTCAATTCTTGAATACAAATGTAAATTAAATTCCTTATGCAACGCCATCTATGATCATTTCGTGGAAGCTAGCGCTTAAAAGGATACTTAATATGAATTTATCGACTCATAAAAGAGGAGTTTTTTGACGGGAAAGCGAAAAAGATTGCGTCACCGCATTGTATTATTTTCCAAAACTTGTGTTATATTCAGTGTTAGTGCATAAAATTGGTGGCATTCTATTCGTTAAGTGCTGGATTACAGGCATGAGTGTGGGAAAATGGCATAATGATGGTGAAACGGTTCTTTTCGTGTTGTTTCCAAAACTCCATAGAAGCTTCAAGTAAAGTTTCCACCACTTTACTAGGAGTATGACTTTGACTAGACTAAGACTTGACTTGATGACTTCGACTGTTACTTGACACATATTTGCGTGAAATATCGTTAACTTGATAAATTATCAATTACTTGACATTGGCTAAATACACAAAAGTGTGGAGCCAAAACATAAAAAAGAGCCAAACATAAAATCAAGTTACAAAAATGCATTTTATCGTTGAGATTTCTTATTATTTAAGTTCAAATTATATGCATTTGCAAGCATGTACACTATGTGTTAATTTCACAAATTGAGGTAAAGATCGAGTAAGCTGGTGAATGCGTGACGAGAGCGTTACGGAAATTAGGCAAGGCAAACAAAAGTTGAGAGGGAGATATGAGTTATTGAAGATAGAAAGAGAGAGAGAGAGAGAGACGTTTCGTATAGAAGTTTTTCTCCAGTCGTGTAGTGTAAAGCACACTCGTTTTTTATCGTCACTTGTTTTAAGTACTTGTTTTTATATTACCCACAAAATATTAAAGGCCAATGAACTTAAGCTAAATGTAATAAAAGGTTTCTGTCTCTTTCATATAGAACAAAAGGGCCGCGATTGTTTTGGAACTGTCAATTTTTTAGTGTAGTTTAAGCATTTTTACTACTACTTTAATATAACGGAATCATACAAATATGGACAGGTTCTTTATACTACCCCAAAACAGTAAAATATTTAATGTACATAATTTTTTAAATTTAATTGGGCAATGTAATGGCCATATTGTATTATTTAGTTATTGCATGTAAAGGCTGAATTATTAGCATTAAATGAGTGTTAACAATCATTTTAGACGATTTAATAATATTAACAAATCTTTTGCAGACCGCACATATTTTTTTAATCAACTGTAAAATTACGAGCCCCTTTGTTGGGGGTTTTTGAGCGGGTTAGTGCTCTCGCACTTCCCTACCACAACGGGGATGATAGCAGGGGTAAGCCCCACTATAGCTCGCGCAAAACTTTATGAGCCCTCGGAAGTAAGCGCGGATGGCTGCGCAGTACGCATATTATAGTTATTGTATGGCTGCTTTTACAATGCACTCAACTGTACGATGCGCAGTTTGGTACTCGGGCCTAACTTCCGAGAGCTCATAAAGTTTTGCGCGAGATATACCAGGCGTTTCCTCCGTCTCCCAGTCAGTCTGCGGCCTTAATTAAACATTGTTGTCTTCGGACAATAATGTTTAATTGTTTAAGCTAAGTCGAGAACTGTCAATGTTACGGTTATTAAAATCGATTACTAGAAATAATGTCGTTTTAGAAAAATCGAACCCCCCCCTTTTTTATTATCTGTCTACGTTCGTGAACGTATGTACTTCCATTAGGGCTTATTCGAAAATAATGCGGTTGGAATACGATGATATAGTTATTTTCTATCCTTTTTAAGCTATTGCATAGCTTTTATCGCGGGCCTTGAGCGTGGGGACCGAATCCAGAAATTCCGTAACGAAAAAAACCTAACACCCCCCACTCCGAACCGCTACCGGTCGGAGTACAACAACCCAAGGAGTATACAACCCGCCTTTAGGTGGCATTGGTTGTATTGGAATCTCGTTTATTTAATAAAAGAAAAAAAAATGTTTTTTTATCGGTCACCACGCTCAAAGTGTAACTTGAATAATATCAAAGAAAAAAAAACAGGAAAAAATACTGCATTAATAAAATAAATAAATAATTATAATTGCATAAGTTGATAAAAAATGCTATGCAATAGCTTTACCGCGGCAGTCTCCGAGTGCCACACGTCTTTTTTATTCGATGTCATTTTCTGTCACAGTTCATACACATTTCATACATGAACATGTTTTTCGAGATGTTTTTTACTTCACCGTTGTAGGAGGCGAGTCTTGAAACTTGAAAAGTTTATGGTGCAGGATCGACCGGGATTCGATCTGCGTCGGTTTAGTAATCGCACGTGATACCGCACTTAAAAGATCAGAGTTCATTGTTAAAAACTCGGAAAAGCTTGTGGACTATTCCCACATACACAACACATTCACACATTCATACATTAATATATCATATTATTTCCTACACCAATACTTAATCTATACATACAATATTATTTGTGTCAGTTTCCTACTAAATGACTATAATATATAGAAGTGTATGTGGTGTTACCTGAATGTATAAATAATAATCTTCTAAATATATATAACTCAAAGGTGACTGACTGATTGACTGACTGACAGTGATCTATCAACGCACAGCCCAAACCACTGGACGGATCGGGCTGAAATTTGGCATGCAGGTAGATGTTATAACGTAGGCATCCTCTAAGAAAGGATTTTTCTAAATTCCACCCTTAAGAGGGTGAAATGGGTGGTTGAATTATTTTCCCATAGGCCACGCCGCGGGATGTGCCGGGGGAAGAAGCTCGTTATTGTATATAGATAAAAGTATTGGTGTTATAAATAATATGTAGTGTGATTTATTAATGTATGAATGTGTAAATGTGTTGTGTATGTGAGAGTAGTCCACAAGCTAAATAAATGTAAACAATTTTGTTCTCTGTAGAAGAATCTCATATTTATTTACCTCAACAAGACAATAAGTAAACTTTCCGTCCAAAGTTTAATGTATTTTTGTATGAGCACGTTTTTATTGTTTATTTAGTTGTGCCATTAGTTTAAGTGATACTTTTGTATTAATTTTTCTTATTATGTTTCTATTGTAAGTGATGTATATTTCTTTTCTATAATAAATACTAATTGGTTTATACTATTAGTCTTGTTTTATTACTAAATTAGTAGAATATGGTCTTACATCGTCATGACAGAATACTATGTCGTAACTATATTTATATTTGATATTTAGATCTACTCGTCAGAACCTATAATTGGCTTTCGGTTGTATAATTTTGTTAAGATAAGCTGTTGGTTTTCCAATGAATAAGTAAATAAACAAAGTTTGGTTAAAAAATATTATTTAGACTATTTATTATTAATATATATGTATGACTCATTCGTATTTTTAAATAATTAAGTAAAATCTCAATTTTTATTTACGTACCGCATGATTCGTAAACGCCTATGCACAGCGCGTGACGTCAATTGTAAGTACACTATCGTTTCGATCTGATTTCATTGTCAAACAAGACGTGCGGCGCCATCCATTCCTCGGTCGTGGAAATTTAAAAGCCACCCAACCCAAATAAAAGTCATATAATAAAGTGCTTATACCTAGGTACTCAGGTGGTAGGGCACCTAGTACTATTGTTTACTCTGTGGATGTAAACAAAAAGTATATTCCTCACACAAAAATCTAAACTCGATTACAGAAGCATCAAAATTAAATTAATCAAAATATGGCACCCAAAAGTAAAGAATACGTTATTCAATTTTACAACGTACGAAGCAGTAAAAATAATTAGGGATGCGCCGAACAACACCGAGCTGTTTTTGAATCGATCGTTATAACGAACATGCGGTTGAGCGCTTATCGAACCTAATATTCGGCCAATTTATTATGTTCATTTTACGTGAACAGTCGCAATTAAACTTCAACAAAAGGTCCACCTGCAATGGAAGTAGTTTTAGATCGTTCTGCTCGCAACGTGGATTTTATTACGCTGATTTTAGGTTCGTCTAACTCAAGATTACATATTTTTCGTGCGTGCGTTTTACTTTACATTATCGCACTTGTGTTTTATTGTAATATACTGATTCAATTAAGCTGGTTTAATTTAATCGGCACTACGAATCAGCATTGCGATTCAACGGGGCATTGCTGCCAGCATGTTGGGTATATATGCCTATAGCCTTGGCCTATAGGCAGTCCAAATGCCAAAATGTCATCGCGGCTATATAGATCCAATATATTTTTTTTTTAGTAGACCTATCGATTTGAACATTTCCTATGAAATTGCTGACATGTAGGTACCTACATGAATTGATCCCAGTTAAAATAAAAATGACAAATTCCTTAGAAACAAGTGTTGCATAATTTAAGATTACATATCGGACAACCCTATGAAAATCTATAGTTCAGTAGAGTCCGTTTAACAAAAAATTCCAGTGTTATGGCGATCCATTGTCTAGAGTGAGTAATTTTTTAGAAAACGATTAAAAAATGCTTAGTGTTCTGACCATCTTAGAATGAGATCCCGCCCGTAAAAGATCATTTTGGAAGTATTTACCGGAAGTGATTTAAAAAAAATCTGCTATTATTTGGTAATTCAATCTAATATTCGGCCGATACGTACCGATTGAGAAAAAACATGTCGAATACGAATAATTACCGAATATTCGGCGCATCTCTAAATAGTATCGAAGGCAAGTTATTTGTTGTGTAACGTTATACAGGGTCCTTCAACCGAAATCTTGTTATGTCACAAGGCTGTTATGGCGAAGTTATTGGGGAAGACGACCTATCTACTCGTATTAATAGGCGGGCAGCTTACACTTATTTTACGTACTTATACAGTTTTCCCTGTTGTTTTTGCTTTGCTCAATGAGTAGTAAGCAATAAATATAAATAAATAAATATTTGTGGACATTTCACATAGCGCCATCTAGCCCTAAACTAAGCAAAGCTTGTACTATGGGAACCAGATAACTGATACAATACTTAATATACTTTATTTTGTAAATACATACATAGAATACAATATAAACACCCAGACACAGAACAAACATCGATGTTCTTCACACAAATGTTTGTCCTGGGTGGGAATCGAACCCACAACAGTTCAGAAGGCTGGAATACTACCAACTGAGCTGTCGGGCCAGTCAAGCAATAAGTACTATGTGTAATTTGTTAATTAATTTCTAATAAATTATTTTTTGTTGGATGAATTAAATACTTATGTTAATGAAGTAGTAGGTAAGCCGTAAATACTAAATGTAAACATTCATTGTTAATATTTAATAAAATATTTTTTTATTGTATGAATTTAATTACTTTTGTTAATGAAGTAGTAGGTAAGCTAATACTAAATGTAAAAATTTATAATGATATTCTAATAAAATATTTTTTTAATTGTATGTATTAAATACATATGTCAAATCATTAAGTACCTACTTATGTTACTTACTGAAATATTTATTGCTATTATAATAGGTTCTTGATAGTTGGGTTCTTTTCTACTTGTATACCAATTAACCAAAGCACCTATAACCATTAACCATGGGTTATTTTTTATAAGTACTTAGGTAAGAACTTGTTGTACCTAGTTTGATTGGTCAACCGGATCTACTGCCACTAGGCTAACCGAGTGGGAAAGCGGCATCGTCCTTTCGTCCGATAGCTCAGTTGGTAGTAACCCAGCTTTCTGAACTGTAGATTGTGAGTTCGAATACCACCCAGGACTAACATATTGAGTGATGAACGATATTTGTTCCTTGTCGGGGTGTTATAATGTATTCAACGTATGTATTTACAAGCAAAAAAGTATCTAAGTATTGTATTTACTGTAAGAAATTAAAGGGGGTACATTTAAAGTCTCTCTGAATTAAAAAAAAACGCAAATGTAAGTATAAGTAACAACAGCTAAAAAATTCTTTTTGTAGGTTGGTGTGATACATTCTATAGCGTCTTTTCTGTAGGTAAGTTTTTCAGTTTTTTTCATTTATTTTTTTATCTTTATTTTTATAGGTGCACATAACAGATCATAGAAAATACATTATAAAGCAACATGATTTAAAAATTACACAGTGAACAATTCTATAATCCAATCACACATGCACTCAGCCTGATTTAAAACAGTGATAATTACATATTAATTAATTACAATTAATAATTAATTACATTATTAATTATTATATTATGTATGTATTATAGTATGAGCTAAGTACCCAAGTACCTGTACTTATTAAATGTGCCAAGTCAGCTTAAACCACAATTTGTTGCGATAGCTGTAGAAACGCGAACCCATGGTCGTCCGAGATCGAAAAATGTTTATGAACAAATTTCTACTAGATTGGTCCTCGCCTCGGGGGATCGCAGAGCAGGCACATACTTCACTCAGAAGCTAAGGTCCGTATTACAGAACGATGCTCAGTCATCGATCGGTGCTCAAGCAGGATTTTATTCACTAATTGATCACATTATGAATGAAATCTCTGCTTGAGCACTGATCGATGACCGAGCATCGTTCTGTGATACGAACATAAGTCTTCCTATTCGGAGAGGTAATGCTGTCAGTATTCTGAGAACCTTACCACGCGGTGGTGACTTGGATGGCGTATTTATATTGTATATACCGAGCATCGTTCTGTGATACGAACATAAGTCTTCCTATTCGGAGAGGTAATGCTGTCAGTATTCTGAGAACCTTACCACGCGGTGGTGACTTGGATGGCGTATTTATATTGTATATAATGTTTTTAGTTGTAACTTTTTTTGTCATATTTTTGTATATTTAGTTGTAAAATTGTACCTCTTTGTATTTTATTGTGACAATGTACCGTACCTTCGGCTCATTTACCACAATTATATACCACAATTTGGGCGCCATATTTATTTTAAGTATTTGAATAGATATTTATGGCGCCCAGACCTATGATTTACCTACGTTTGCCTTATTTATAGGACATAAACATTTTTGCCAATGATACCTTTAAGATTAGGTTATGCCAACCTTACGATCGCAAGGAATATTACGCTTTTTATAAAGCCGCGTTGACACGTCACAGTTTTTCGACCGTGTGAACTCGCAGGAGTAAGCTTCGTACGAATGTGCTAGGATAGTGGTTGACATCACTTGGATCATTTTCTTTATTCTTGTAATTGTTGCTTGTAGTACGTAAACATCGAAAAATTACAGATTTCGTGCTAAACAGTATCGAAACAGTATTATCCGCCATTTTCTTTCACTATTTGTTTACTCAGACAAGTAAAACGCAGCCTGAGTCTAAACATATTGGACACAGTTGTTCAAGTGAACTCGGATTATGGTTTGCTATAGCTCACGCAAAACTTTATGAGCTCTCGGAAGTTAGGCCCGAGTACCAATCTGCGCGTGGTACAGTTGAGTGCATTGTAAAAGCAGCCATACAATAACTATAATATGCGTACTGCGCAGCCATCCGCGCTAACTTCCGAGAGCTCATAGAGTTTTGCGCGAGTTATACAGCACGAGTGGCGTCCGAGTAGGTATTCTGCAATCGGACCGAGCGGACTCGGATTGTGAACGCAGCTTAAGACTCTTTAAGTGCGGTATAAGTACTTGATACCCTCGAGGCAATGCAAGGATCAGCTTACAATAGGCTTCCGGACCATCGCTAATGCTTCTACCACTTAGCTATAGTAGATAGTTATATATTAAAGTCTTAACTGAGTCACATATAAGGGACATTGCGGGGTTTATCAGTAATGGGGGTCTTTGAACAAGGTAATTAAATATTAATAATAATCAGTCTGCAGACCTAACCACCGGCAGCTTGGGCCCTGCCCAGCAGCTGCCGGCGGGTCACTAGGTTTAGGTTTTGTATAATGTTTTTGAGATGTAAATTTATAGAAATATTTAAAAAAACGTAGGCTTAAATTATGTGAATAAATTAGTGAATAGTAATATCTGTGGGCGTCTTTGGTATTAGGACTACGCTGGCTGAACGAATTTGGATGAAATTGAACATTGCTTACAAAACCTAATCAAACATATGACTTTTTAATCCGGAAAACTTAGTTCCAGGTAAGTTGCTGGTTAAATCCACTGGCGTCATTACCTACAGTATTAATTAAGGGAAAAATGAAATTTTGATTAAATAGGGGAGATGAGGAATATAGGTAACAATTTTATAAATCTTCACGTTCAATCTTCTTCTCGCAGAGCTATTTGAATATTAACATTCTAATTCGTAAACATGATCGATTGGTCTTTCAGTTATCTTTTAATACCAGCAACAGCATATATGTAATTGATAGCTGGTATTATAGATTTTGACAAAACCGACCATATAAACATAAAGGAATTTGTTACAACCACCCTTATCCCTAGGGTCAAAATGGAGTAACTCATTTGTTATACTTTCATCCTTGGTCTCTCCTATTGTTTCCTTTGATAAAATATTACCTATACCAAAATCCAGTTCTTGGGTAATAGCTTTTATTGCAGAACGATCAGCACAGCTTTGAGATTTTATGTTTGCCTTTTACCTCTTTTTTAGCTCTACTTTCAACTACTTATTCGATTTTATGGACATCAATTGAAAAGTAGTATCTATCCGACATCCTTTCATCTCGATATCATTTCTCCAATCATTAGTTTCCATTCAAACCCGGTAAAAGGATCCGAGCAAAGAGAAAATCTGACTGGGCGGCGTATTTAGTTACGCTATACTTCAACTATATTGGTATTAAGTACGTTTTTTATACGAGAAAACTTAACTGAAAGAAATAAAAACTACTAAGTAAATCAGTTACTAAACGAACAAAACAATAGTTAGAGATCTATGTTACTCACACAATAAATTAACTAGGTACGTACTTGTTAGGTAAAGTTCCAACCGACCTTACTTATATTACTCCGATCCGATCAATCTACAGCAAGTGCAAGAGTGAGCACCAAGACGCCTACCAAGCGAATATGGAAACCCTACTCAATGTGGAGGCCTATGTACAGCTGTGGACGCAAAAAGGATGATGATGTAATGTGATGTGAAAGATACAAGTTTTAATTTTTTTTATAGTGATTCTCATTATTAATTAAGTTTTATTAACTTAGTGTACAAATACATCAGGAACTACGAAAATCAACACGAATAAAACCAGTGTTATAGTGTGGTCATTTAAATATCTTCATCCATCTATCTACATTAGGAGGTATGAGCCGAATCGGAAGGTTTAAAAATTCTAATACGGCTAATCACTCACTTGCTTATAGGTACGAGAAAGAAGTGAGTATCCATTATTGATGATTGATGACGACGTTATTTCCAAGTTATTATCCACATTATTATTTTTCCAAAACATAATCTGAATTCTCCGCATTACTTAATTTACACAGCACTAAAGATATTAAGGTTACGATCTCAACCAAACGGTTTGAGTTTGATCTAAGTGCTTAAGTTACCTTAAAAGAAAGGGCAAACTAATTAGTATTACTGTTATCAGTTTAAGGAAATACGCCACTGCACCAGGCGGATAAAAACAGTAGGCGAGCTCCGTCCATAAACATTACAATAAGGCGCGGGCAGAAGGGTCGGCTCGGATGTGTCTTCAAAGGGTAATACTTTGAAACGGGTGTACGGTGATAGGTATGCACAGAACAGGAAAAACGTAGGTGGAAGGACTTTTCTGCAAAGTTCGTCTAGGTAGGTACCACCGCTTTGCCAGTTATTCTGCCGCCAAGCAGTAGTGCGCAAGCACAGTAGTGCTTGTGCACTGTAGTTAGTAAAATTACTGGGCAAATGAGACTATATAACCTAATCTCACAATCAAGTAATCTTATTGCTAGACTGTGCTGATGTCTCAGAATGACGTGCGCAGTGCTGTGTCACGCGTAACTTTATATTCTGGAGTTCCGAGTGACACTGTTCTGTTATGGGCAGCCGTGTCACTTAACGTCAGGTGAATATATACATAGAATACAATATAACACACAGACACAAATCAAACATCATATGAATATGTCCTGGGTGGGAATCGAACCCATCACCTACAGCTCTGAAAGCAGAGTTACAACCAACTGAGCTATTGGGACAATTAATATTTTATGATTCGGACAAAAAGTATGTACCACATTAGCAGCGTCATTATTAACTACATTTCTGCTGAATTTGAAATTTGTCATAAACGCGATCTAAAGTAAACCAAGCTTATATTTTAGAAAGCTAAAGAAAAATACAGAGCGAACAAAATAGTCTCTATGAAGTTGAATAGAAACTTTGACAATGGATCTAAATAGCAAGGTGGGAATCAAACCGTGCCTAAGTGAAAAAGGCGAATTTGCCGATAAACATTACAATAAGGCCGGGTACAGACGGGAGGAACGGCGCCGTGACTTGAACCTTAATGCTCGCTTTGTACCTTCGCCTTTACTATTCAGTCTTACAAGATAGGGATCGGGAACATTTTGCCGTTTTAATTAAATTCTAAAAAAATATTTGAATAATCAGTTACTAACCTAATAATTGTTTCTATTCAGGCATTATTTTTGTTAGTGAAGATGAAATGTCATAATTATAACAATAATAATAACGCCCAAAGATCACATATACATATATCCCCAGGATCTAATTAACGACCCTAACTACGATTCCCTGTATCTAGGGACCCAGGAACTACAAAGACCATTGTCCCACAACACCCAGACTCAAAACAAGCATTTGCGCTTTTTTTTTCTGTTCACAGATATTTGTTCTGTCGTAGAAATCGAGCCCGCCTCCGGGTTATGAGCCAACCTGCTCAACCACAACACTACAGAAGCTGTCAATTATCAGGTAGTACTTACCATAAAAAATTACATGGATTTTGAAAGTTATTTAAAAAAAAGAAAGCCAAGTATACTCAAGTTCTAAGGTCCGTATCACAGAACGATGCTCAGTCGTCGATCGCTGCTCAAGCAGAGATTTCATTAACTAATTGATCACTTTATGAATGACATCTCTGCTTGAGCACCGATCGATGGCTGAGCATCGTTCTGTAATACGGACCATAGACTAAAAATTTATACCTAAGCAGAAAATGTGAGCATCTCAACACATATATTATAACGAGCTTCTGCCCGCAACTTCGCCCGCGGCGTAGCCTATGGGAAAATAATTCAATCACTCATTTCACCCTCTTAAGGGTGGAATTTCGTAAAATCCTTTCTTAGCGGATGCCTACGTCATAACATCTACCTGCATGCCAAATTTCAGCCCGATCCGTCCAGTGGTTTGGGCTGTGCGTTGATAGATCACTATATCAGTCAGTCAATCAGTCAGTCACCTTTGAGTTATATATATTTAGAAGTAAGAATAGAAAAAGTTACCTGGTATATAAACCCAACTCATTTAACTCAGTTGTTGTGCTCAAAAATGTTGGCATCCCCCTGAATATTGAATTACCGTAAGGGATAGGTACCTAATCTCGTAATCGCGGACCCTACCTTGAAAGGCCTCAATCCGATCCTGAACGAAACTGTGACCCGGGGCAATATACGAAGCATACAGGAGTATATTGTACCAGTAGCCCGATTCACAGTCCACCGAAAAGATTTCGACGCGAAAACATTTCCCGTTTCCTTCATTTAGTAGATTAAGGCTGGTCCACTTTACAGCCTAGCTAATATCTAGCTATAAGTGTTTAACTAAACTCTTGGGCTTTGATGCCAAAATAAATAACATTATTTATTTAAAGCTGCAAACTAATTAAATAATTGTTAATTGTTAGGTGGTAGGACTTTTCGATATGTTCGTGTAGAAAAGTATCACCGCTTTGCCAGTTATTCTACCGCCAAGCCGGAACGCAGTAGTGCGCACTACTTTTTAGTGCGCACTACTGTGTTTCGGCGTAAAATGCACTGTAGCTAGTGAATTATAAGTTGATATCTGAGGATGATGTGCGCAGTGCAGTGTCACGTGAAACTCTATATACTATAGAGTTCCGCGTAGAGAGTTAGGCGAACGACTAGCTCATCATATCATTCTTTAACATAAAAAATATACATATGCGAGTTTTATTTTAATTTTGTATTTAGCCTAGGTGAAATTTATATATTTTTATTATAGAATATATATAATTTTATATATAATTTTTATATCAGATAACTCTTTACACTTTCCTTTAATTAAAAATATTTATCTGTAAAAATATGAAATGTACATAAACCGGATCATTTTGCTAGATACTTTTTTTAATTACCTATGTAAAGATTGAAATTCGCTTTCCGTGATTGTCAATGTCATAATATAAAATTACTCAACTCTACTAGAACAGATTAAGAAAGTAAAATAAATAAAGGTTACATTAAAAAAATAGAAAATCTCGTGAGGAGGTTTATAATTTTGGAGTCCTGAGTGGCACTGCAATTACTGTTATGGGTGGTCTAGACGCTTAAAATCTGGGAAATGAATAGCTCTAGGTACACATCATTCACCAGGGTATAGCTAGAGAGGCAAAAAAATTAAAGCAAGGAAGAATGAAGCATTTACCTATATATTTATACTAACCTATACACCAAATATTATTCACAATTGATTAGACGTAAGAAGTTTATTAATATAAGGGGAATTTACTCTATATTAAAAAATCTTAGGTAGACTTTGTTTACAAATGGTTACTTATATAATTGAACTTAGAAGGAAAAAAAACTAAACTATACATAAGAACTTAAAATAAATAATAATTGAAGAAAAAGTAATATTGTAGGAAAAAAGGGGGTCATAAATAAAACACAGAATTTAGATCACCTTCTCCAGGATGCGTTCCCAAAAAGCTGGCAACATTCCCTCGTTGAATAGCTAGGCTAATTCGTTGGCCGAGGTATGTGCCAGCCTTTCGTTCGCGTGTCAGCTCAACTAGGCGTCTGGAAAGCTCCTTGACAAGGAGCCGCGCCTGCGGGCCAAGTAATTAATATAAGTATAATATTTTATAATCGTTAGTACAAAACTAAACTAGACCTAAAAAAATATACTATACCTAAGAACCTAAAATAGTTAAAAAGTAAATATTCTAAATAACCCGTTTGTGGAGGGGAAAGTGTCCAGAATGCTGGCAGCATTACCACGTTAAATGGCAATGCTTATTTTTAGTGCAAAATAAAAGTCTGCATTCTGGTCACCTGATATTTCCACCAAACGTTTGGCCAAGTCCCTATATGTTGAGTAAGATGTTTAGTATATAATTATATCTAAAAAGGGCGTAATTGATTCCTTAATACCGCTTGTCATTACTAATTTTCCACTTCGACATTTTCCTTTATCTGCGAAGAGTCCACAAAAAAGCTTAACACAAAAACCCAGTTTCTCGCTTTGCTGTGTTTCCCCAGTTTCCCCCGAAGTGGGGTAATTATGCAATCCATCCAGCGAGGGGAGAATATGCTGATTGTTTTCTGTAGATACTTCACAACTAACTACGAACAAGAAGAGACAATGTTTTCGAATTGAAATTTACAATCGTAGTTTTAGACAAAACACGAAAAATTAAATTTAATACAATTAGATTTATTACAAAGCACAAAACAGCCAAAAAGTAATTTCCATTAATAATTGACGCTGCGATAAAAGAAAAAAAACAAAAATTAACAGAAAAAAAATATATTTTCATTTTATTATTGTATTCATTTGACAGCCTCTGTGGTGTGGTGGTTGAGGTCGGCTCATAACCTGGAGGCAGCGGGTTTGATTCCCGCGGTAGGACAAGTATTTGTACTAAGAAAAAAACCGCAAATACTTGTTCTGAGTCTGGGTGCTGTGGGACCATGGCCCACGTAGTTCCTAGGTGTAGACACAGGGAATCCTATTTAGGGTCCAGAATCTATTATTATATGTATTATATTTTATATATTTATTATATTCATTTCTATGTGTAACGTGTTGGTATATATTAAGATTTCCATCAAAGCGAATAAATGTCTTAAAAGGAGAATAACTTTTCTTTTAAACGTCCAGTTCCAGCCGCCTCATAGATGCCCGGCATCTATGAGCCGGCTGGAACACATTTTGAGACATTTCTAAATATACGCCGTTTGTCCGCTATAATGTAGTCGATCTCATTTTCGTAATGCGATCGAGGCTCTGCCAGGTCCACTTTCTTTGACCTAGCAACAACCCACGGTACGCGGCGGCTATAAGCAACCGCAACGCTACTTTAACTAGACCGTTATCGAAATAAAAGTTTTGAAATTTCGAAACTTAAGGTATCAATTTCGAAATTACAAAACATGAAAAAATGGTCCGAAATGTACGCCCTAATCCCCGCGCAACTTGTCTGGGTATTCCTCTGTACCTACTAATATTTCAAATGAAAACATTCATCTTATATTACCTTTTGGTATATAAATCTGAGTTCAAGTAAGTTTAAAATAAGCTCTCAATTCCACAAGTTCTTGTTAGACTATAATTGCATTAGTTCAACGCAAGACTAATATGACGTTGTGACATTGGATTCAATTATGTCTCACGCTGTGTTAAATTGAACCTTGTCTTGGATCCTTGACGCAGATGATTTCGCTGACCTTTTAACATCTATGCACAGAACGTATTTTATGTTATGGAAATAGTTAAGCAGATTTTTCTAATTAACTAGCTTCTGCCCGCGGCTTCGCCGGCGTGGCCTATAGGAAACGAAGAAGAACATTTTTCATAGATAATTCAACCGCTCATTTCACCTTTTTAGGGGTGGAATTTCGAAAAACCCTTTCTTATCTTAGTACATGTACTTTACAAAGAACACACCCTCCAAATTTCAAGTCTCTAGGACTAGCGGTTTAGGTTGTGCGTTGATATATTATAAGTCAGTCAGACAGTCAGCCAGGACTTTGAATTTTATATGTATAGATTTTTCAGGGTGACAAGTGAGAATTAAATGTTTTCTTGTGAGTGAAAGCAAGTGCGGCTCACCCTAGTCAATGCGAGTTTCAAATTGACGCTCCGTAGTTCGAACCCCGCTCGGTCCCACACCAAAATTTCAAATCTACGGAACTAGCTCTAGCTTTTACAACCGTGAAAAAATTACCGCAAAGAAAATTTACAAACCGCGCTTGTCCATCTCGTTGGATTATGGCTAAACTCGCCATATGAGAAAAGGCCGATGTGCCATCAGTTGTGGGAACATTTTGCTGAATAGTCACCTCTTTGGCCAATACATAAGCGAGTCTTTCTGATGCGTTTTACATTCTAATGTGAAATGAATCGTCCCGGGATCTATGCACATTTAAGTTTCCAGTTTGTTTGCAGGTACTATTATACGTCACGCTAAGTCTATCGCCATCTTTAAAGACATGGTGAGGAAACATTTCCTATTGGAACAGTCCTAGTTGCTTAGAATATTATATATGTCCTTTAATTCCTGTCCATCCTAAGGTAGCCTGGAAGAAATCACTTAATGTGATAAGGCCGCCCTTTGTTCTACCATTTTTTGTAAGTTTTTAAGGTGCGTTGTTACGTATTAGTTGGTGTTCAATAAAATTTATTGTATTGTACTATTATTTATTATATGGCCTAGTATTCACAATGGAATAAAAGAAATGAAAACTGAATTCAGTCACCCAATAACACCAATTACATTAGTTTGGATGGAGGTTAGTGGTCCCGGGAGTGTGCTACACACAACGACATTGCAAGAAACAGTAATCGAATAGGCTGAGTGATTCTGGACGTCGAAGGACACAGAGAAGACAGCCATAATGCATAATCTATAACTTTCTAAACATGGCTGCCCAGCCATAATACACGGGCAATGGAACTATTGGGACTTAATTTCACCATTTTTCTTACTAGTTTCATCATGGAACTAGACAATGGAACTATTGGGACCACAAACGCGCGTGATCTGATCTGAGATTTGTGTTTTGGCTCCACACTTTTGTGTATATAGCCAGTGTCAAGTAATTGATAATTTATGAAGTTAATGATATTTCTCGCAGATATGTGTCAAGTCAAGTCACATTCCAAGTCATCAAGTCTATTCTATTCAAGTCATACTCCTAGTAAAGCAGTAGCAACTTTACCAGAAGCTTCTATGGAGTTTTGGAAACAACACGAAAAGAAACGTTTCACCATCATTATACCACTTTCCTACACTCATGCCTGTAGTCCAGCACTTAACGAATAAAATGCCACCAATTTTATGCACTAAGACTGAAAATAACATAACTTTTGGAAAATAATACAATGCGGTGCCGCAATCTTTTTCGTTTTCCCGCCAAAACTCTATAAATGTATTTTCTTTCTTTCTTTCTTTCTAAACATAAAAACTTCAAAATTAAAATATTGAAGTGTCAAGTTTTAAGACACTACCTAAAGTACAGAAAATTATCAATAAAGCCAGACTCCGCGACCTACATCAGCACATCATTGTAAGCTCAGACTAGCCACAGTGGCGCGGCAGACAGCAATTAAATTAGATTTACGATCACCGCACCGTTCGGTAGCCACGTCAGTTTGTGGCCAGCTGTGATGTGGGGCGCTGTGAGGTAGGGGCATGTTATTTTTTTTATGTCAAGAAATGACGTCACGAGCTAACCGTTCGCCTGATGTTAAGCGACACGGCTGCTCATATCAGTTGCAGTGTCACTCAGAACTCTAAAGTATACAGTTTCACGTGACACTGCACTGCCCACGTCATCCTGAGACATCAACACAATATAGTAATAAGATTACTAGACAGTAAGATCAGGTCATAAATTCTCATTTGCCCAGTAATTTCACTAGCTACAGAGCCCTTCAAACCGGAACACAGTAGTGCTTACACACTACTGCTTGGCGGCAGAATAGCTGGCAAAGCTGCCACCTACTAAATGTGGGGCTAGTAGCCCCTTTGTGTAGACTAGTACTTACAATGTCACCGAAACTTTACAGCTCTGAATTTGCTGTAGAAACCTCCTGTGTACAGCATTATGAAAAAATGAGTGCCCTTTAGACCACACAATTGAAGAAAAAAAAGTAAAACTTTTGAAGTAAAACTTCTTTAGTTCCATCTATGGACCGGTATAACTTTGTTATTGCTTTGTTTAATGTCGCCATCGAGGTGATAGGACTTTTCTGCCAAGTTTGTCTATGTAGGTCTCACCGCTTTGCCATTTATTATGCCGCCACTCAGTAGTGCGCAACCACTGCTGTATTCCGGTTTGAAAGGCACTGTAGCTAATGAAATTACTGAGCAAAGGAGACTTTACTATCTAACAGTCTAGTAATCTTATTACTAGACTGTACTTATGTCTCAGGATCACGTGCGCAGTGCAGTGTCACACAAAACTCTATACTCTAGAGTGACACCGCAACTGATATGGGCAAGCGTGTCGCTTAACATCAGGCGAACGGTTAGCTCGTCACGTCTTTCTTTAAGATAAAAAAAATCTTAACAATTTTAAATTGTCATTGTACTGGCCATGTTTGTTCCCTCTTCACGTCATAAAAGCTGAACTAATTTGAATGAAATTTGAAATGGACATAGCTTATACGCTGGTTTAACACATCTCTTTATTCGCGGGTGAAACCCCGCAATAACTCCACGTAGCTCCTATCTACCCTGAGTACATCCCCGTCGGTAGCTGCAGTGCCATGAACCTTAATGAGCAATTAATTAGGGAATTAGATCGATGAGACAGAAACCAAAAAAGGAGTTAATTAATTTATCGGGTTGCTCTGGAGAGTCATTAATTTTCTCTTCAAAAGTATAGTTAACAATATTAATTACGTTACTAAAATCACATTACTGCGCGTTTTCGCATAGATGTGAATAAAAGAGGGAAGATAAGGTAATAGCTCGCGAAAGTCGTCCCTTAAAATTAGGTGCAAAGCTCACCATTTGTGTTTGATAGGAAGATATGTAAGTTGTAAAGCCAGTTTTTTTACTAACCGATATGAGGCCATGTATAATAGGAACAACATATTTGCTTCTTCGTCAAGAAAAACTTCAAATCCGCACAAAGCGTTTTGATTCCTGATTTATGATTTGGATAGCAAATGAATGGAACACCTTACCAACTTCATTGCTTCCGCAAAAATATTCCTAATTTAAGAGTTTTTAAATACCTATTAGATAGTTAAGTATCGGGAAGGATGACGATAGCCGCGTCATAGCGTGTGTACGGCGGTAGGTGGTGTATAATTATTATTAAATACTGGTTGGGTGGGGTAGAGTCCAAGCGGTTGGAGTGTGTGTAGGCTTGTTGGAGGATTCTTATTTGGCATGATATTATTATTACAATCTGTCGGTGTCTGCAACGGCGGAACGTCTGGTTAAAAGGCTATTAGAGTGAATCAGCGGCTTCTTGGCAAGCATGCTCCATCGTCAGCTGGGTCTTAACTTACCTTTTCTTTTAAACCAAAAACCATGAACTTTCTAAGTCACCTCGTATGCTACAGCTGTCACCCATCTACATGGACTGTTTTGTATCTGCAGAGCTTTATTTAACTGTCAGTCAAGCTACGCTACAAGTGCCTAAGCATCTGTAGCAGTTCAGTAAACGTAAAATCAGTATACGGCTAACACTCACGAGATACAGTCGAATAACTCGACCGGTGTTCGGGCAATATAGAGGGCCATCCTCAAGGGGTACGCGCGGCGGCGGTGGCGGCTCGGCGCTGACCGGTCGAGTTATTCGACTGTATCTCGTCAGTGCTAGCCGTGTACTAGTTGTAGTCATGAATACTACTCACATCAGTTACCATAATATTATAGTTCAGTAAACGGTTAAAATGGCTGATAAAAGAGAACGGCTGACAATACCCTATTTATTTATGTATAAGGTTCTATATTGGGACCTTTAACTTTCACAAGCGTCAGGTAGGTTCTTCCATACCGGATATTGGGATTCGCGCCGTCGTTGCCTCGCAGCCGTTTGAATTTAGAACAAAGGGAAATCAGAGACCTCTAACGTTTCTAACGGGAAACTGAAAAAGTTGAGGGGGTTATTTTGTGGTCACTATAAATATAATACTGTTTTGTATTTCTTTTGCAAAGTTCGTCTAGGTACGTATCTCCGCTTTGCCAGCTATTCTGCCACCAAGCAGTAGTGATTCCGATTTGAAGGGCACTGTAGCTAGTGAAATTACTGAGCATTAAGACTTTATGACCTAATCTCAATGTAGTAATCTTATTACTATATGCTGATGACGTGCGCAGTGCAGCAGCAGAGTTCATATAATATATGTGTGTCAATTTAAGTCAAGTCACAGTCCAGTCTAAGTCATGGTCCTAGTAAAGTGGTGACAACTTTACTAGAAGCTGCTATGTAGTTTTGGAAACAAACGTTTCACCATCATTATACCACTTTCCTACACTCATGCCTGTAATCCAGCCACCGCCACCAGTTTTATGCACTAACACTGAAAATTACACAAGTTTTGGAAAATTATACAATGCGGTGACTTTTCTCGTTTTCCTGCCAAAACTCGACTTCTACCAGTTATGGAGTGTTCACAAATAAACAAATAATTATTTTAACTTTAAAACGCCCTTATCAAATCATGAAACAAAAGGGAATCGTGTCGCGTGTTCAGAATAGGCGCTCCAACCCTCTTCAATGGAGTGCTGTTCAGTTCACATCTGCTGTAACATATCGGTATGAATATTCACGCTTTTGTCACACCACTCATATCCACTTGAGAATATTGAGATTCAATATCTTGAGTGGTATAGACAACACTTATCTATATAATGATATATATAATATATATACAGGTCGATTGGTTCATCAAACGTATCCTTCCAGGATGTGTTTAAATACGTTTGAAACGCTATTCGTAATTGAAGGGGTGAGAACAAAAAGGGTTTAACTGATTTTTTTCACAAAATGACTTATGGGTATCGTTGGATTCAGCGTGAAATTATCTTCAATAATACATTCTTAATATACCGCAATGAGGCTGAAATCTCGAGATTTTGAGTCTACAAACGGTTTATCTGTCACGGGAATACAGTTCGCTTAGCATAAAAACATTATTATATTTATTTTATTATATTATATTTTTACAGTAATTGTATGAATTAGTACTATATTAGTATTTTAAAATAGAATTAAAACATTTTCAAGCAACTGAAACTTACATAAACCTTTTCTTTTACCTTATAAGCACTCTACATTAAAATGACGCCGTTGACGTTTAAAGTCAATTTTCTCGAAACTGTCAATTTGACAGTTAAACCCTTATTACTCAACCCTTAAATTTTGTTCAATCACGACTCATCCTGTATACTTTGTGCGTCAATGAGAGTACACTGATACACAAAAAACGTTTAATTAATAATAATAACGCCCAACGATCACATACATAGATCCTGGACCCTATCTAGGATTCCCTGTGTCTAGGGAAGCCAGGAACTACGAGGACAACGGTCCCACAACACCTAGACTTAGAACAAGTATTTGCGCTTTTTCTGCACAAATACTTATCCTGGCGCGGGAATCAAACTCGCCACGTCTGGATTATGAGCCGACCTGCTCAACCACCACTCCATAGAGGCTGTCAAGTTATTTACTACTAGTTTATCACTAGCCGGTTGCTCTAACTCTGAGTTAAATATATATAAGGAGAGATATGCATCTATATTGCCAGAACACCGGTCGAGTTATTCGACTGTATCTCGTGAGTGTTAGCCGTACTACTCACGTCAGTTTCTATAACATTACAAGCAGTACAGTGCAAGCACTAATATGTTGCACTAATAATAATTTTGAAAGGCACTGTAGCTGATGAAGGTACTGGGCAAATGAGACTTTATGGCTGATACTCGAGATAATTTCTTGGTTCAAAAAGGCCACCAGTTGTTCTATCATTCATACCATATCAAAGCCTTTACGGTCCTCTCGTTCGCATAAATAACGCCTAAATATAAAATCGTATTGTCTCTTTAATCATAAACGCATGAAACGGGGCGATGAGACGAAATTTTTCCATTCTCAATAACTTAATACTCTCGCAATATCGTTTTTATTTTACTTAGATCTATCTTATTTTCTGATAAAAAAATATTTTTACATATTATTTAGTCTACCGAGAGAAGCCACGGGGAAAGTTTATTTTGTTTTTCGCCACACTTTTGTTTATTTAGCCAGTGTCAAGTAATTGATAATTTCTCAAGTTAATGATATTTCATATATGAAATTCAGTGTCAAGTTAAGTCACAGTCCAAGTCATTAAGACAAGTCATAGTCTAGTCTAACTCATACTCTTAGTAAAGTGGTAGTAATTTTACCAGAACTTTCTATGGAGTTTTTGAAACAACATGAAAAGAAGCATTTCACCATCATTATACCGCTTTCCCACACTCATGCCTGTAATTCTGCACTTAACGAATAAAACGCCACCAATTTTATGCACTAACACTGAAAATAACACATGTTTTGGAAAATAATACAATGCAGTGACGCGTCCTTTCTCGTTTTCCTGCCAAAACTCCCATGGGAACGTTTATATCTTAGAAAATGGTGTCAATTCTACAGTGTCCTAGCTAGGTAACCAAAAGCTCTAGGGCAAAAAATAAACTAGGGCTTCAACTAAACTATTCAAAATCGTTGGTTCCATATTCGTCGTGTTCCGGATTCAACGTAAACCAGATTCGTCGTACTCTAGATTCGCTAGAACTCCAGAGGTTTATTTATATTCCGTGCTATGCTATAGAATATTTGTACAAGGTCCAATTAAAAACAATATTTGTTTTAGTATTTAGTGCCTCTTAAAATAACTACATGACAGCCAAAATGTCTATTTAACGGTACACACAGCACGGGCACCAGATGAGTGCTTTGTAAATGTTTCGTAGGCAATAAAACACCTGCTTTGTTCAATGTCACAAGGCTTTTCTTTAGAATTTAAATTAGATAATACCTAGATTTAAGTTTTATTTCATAAGTACTTTTTTATTTAGTTATATGGGAGCGTTCTATAGCATGGACTGAATACATACATTAAAGGAAAAGAACGAATTAAATTCCACCTTGTATATTTATAGGAACTTAATCGAGTTCTTCTACAAATGGACTCAGCTGTGGAAATACGTCGAGTAATGCAATGTATAACCCAATCTGGACCAGTAAGTCTAAATCATAAAAGAAAAACACTTACGTGCGTGTATATTGACGTGCCCGTCAATACTAAAGTTACAACTTAGCTAATGGGAAAGTGATGCCCCGGGTTCTCGTGTTTTGTTAAATTCATGTCAGCTTGGCAGACAAAGTACTGAACGCTTATTGGTTGCCTGTTGATCATCGGCTGTCTCAACCAATCAGCGTACAGTATTTGTCATGCTGCAAGTTTGGCAAACGTACTAGAGCCCGGGGGCTAGGGATCTCCCTCTCCTCTCTACTCTCACTTAGATAAGTGCGAATTTAGGAGCTGTCAAGCTTTAGTACACACGGGCATTACTTGACTTATATTATTTTACCATAAGTTTCATCCTTCATGTCTAGAACCTGCTTGTAATTAATTCTTCTTTTATTTTTTCTTGTTTACTTAGATACTACTTAGAACACGGTAAGTTTAGCACCGACAATTCCTCCGTGACTAAACACAAATAAACCATTGTTATTTGCCACTAAACTCTGGACCAACTCCTGAGAGACTTCCTTATGTTTGGTTGCGTTGACAAATTCCAATGGAGGATCATTGAAGACTTCTGAAACCAGCTGATCATCCGTGATCCGAAATGCTACAGTTCTCGAAATCAGCAAATACTGGGTTGTTTTTAAACTATGAACCTTCAAGTTTTAGTTTTCTAGTAGTTTAATTTTAGCATAGTAATTATTTTTATATATGTTATTGTTGTGTTTCTTTTACAATATTAGCAAATAATGAGAAAGTCACATCGCTCGCTGGTTCTGTGATAGGAAACAAAGGATAGAACCGATATGAAAGAAAGGATATAACTGATAGGAAAGAAAGGATATGATGCTATTTAAAACATTCATGTAAAACTAATTAAACTAAACAATAAATAATTGAGTTTTGAGCATTGAAAATTGAATTTTGTTTTATCTGAATCACTGAGCGATAGAAAAATAGCGTAAAAATAATAAAATTATTTGTATACAACAGCATTGTGTATAACTTGGCCTCGGGAGCACTGTTATGAATGGAATAAAACTTTATTTATTTAGTGTTTTTACTTATTTATTAATCGGGAAATTAGTTTGGTTCGTTTTAATAGCGGTCACCGCCAAATAATGAACTTAACGCACGTTTCTTTGAACCTCTAGTTGAGTTTTTCCATGAGTGCTAAATACAACTGATCAACGATGAAAAAAGAACGTAAAATGTAAAGTAAAAACGCCAAAAACAAGCCAAAAAAGTAAAATACCTTACGGTACAATGTAAAATATAATTTAATTTTACTGTTATTATTATTACGCGTTCCTTCAGCACTTTGCAGCTAAATTGAATTTATGAAATATATTCACGTAAATTATTTAAAATACTTTTCACCGTTGCTCATTTGCAAATGGAATAAACTCTGCATTTAAAATAACGGGCAATGATGTTGGTAATCATTTTGATATACGCAGTTTAATTTACTTTTTCTGTACCTCTGACCACCTCATGGTTGATTTTACTAGGTGGTAGGACATTTCTGCAAAATTCGTATTGGTATGCCATCGCTTTGCCAGATATTCAGCAGGCAAGTAGTAGTGCGCAAGCACTACTGTGTTCCGGCTTGAAGAGTAGCTGTAGTAGTAGTAACTGTAGCTAGTAAAATTAGCTGGGCAAATGAGACTTTATGACCTCTAGTAGTGTTATTAGTAGTGTTATAGATATAGCCTAGATACGCGAAACTTTGTATTTTGCAGTTCCGAGTGACACTGCAACTGTTATGGGTGGCTTAACATAAGGTGAACGACTAGCTAGTGACGTCATTCATTAGCATAAATAAATCTAGTATCAAGGTAATGGAACGAAGGTACGTAGGTATCTTATAGTTCTACGAACAGTAAAGCCCTAATAAAAATGATCAAAATGTAAGTCACTAAAAGATATATAATTTTGAGCCTTTCTTATTGTAAAGTATTATTATGTAAGTACAATTTTTATGTACCGATTAGTTTTAAATGTAAAGATACATTTTGAATCACGAAGAGGATTTGAACCTGTATTTATTCGTTTAAAAAATATATTAATCTATTGATTGCGCTAAGCAGACGGTTCAACACTGTAAAACATAAAAAAAACTCCTACAAAAACACTGTAAATCATACTATATACATCTATGTTCTGATAGAATCCATATCCATTTCAATCAATAAAAGTGAGACGCTTTCTTTTTATTAGTGGTTTTATTAGTTTCTTTTTATTAGTGGAAGAAATGGTGTGTTTCAAACACCATTTCTTCTCCTTCAACAAAGCGGGAAAACTTTCAAAATAGATAATGTCAACAAAAGAAGTTTTGTTCTAACTCAAACACCGGGGACAACCACGGGCGCTCAAAGTTTGAACAGAACGCTCGAGGGGTGATTCGGGAAAAGATAAATGGACCGAGGACGAGGGATCATTTTATTTACCTTCGTGATTTTCTAAGGCCACATGTAAGGTAGAAAATATTTAACGGTGGTCCTAAACAGCCTACGACCACTTCGTTAAACTCATATTATCTGCTTTTACATTACAGAGTGTCACAAAATTTGCTTGAAACAATAAAAAAGTGCGGGGCAGTCTTTTGACATAGAGTTCATGGGAAGCGTGCGGTGACGATGACGCGAGTTTCACGCTTTTTGTTCACCCAAAATGTACACATATATACACAGCATACATATAGCTCATGGAAAGCGTTGGTGACGATGACGCGAGTTTCACGCTTTATTTTCACCCAAAATGTACATATATATATACAGCATACATATAGCTCATGGAAAGCGTGCGGTGACGATGACGCGAGTTCCATGATTTTTGTTCACACAAAAAGTGCTCAACGCGACTAATGAAAGTCTTCACTTAAAAAAATAGATAATTATAAATACCTCAAAATAGATAAATAAAACAATATTGAAAGACAAAGCACAACATACTCAAAGCTGACTGCACGTCAATACAATCCGGGCGGCAGCCTATATGAAATAAAGCAGGTCTCAAACATGCGCCCGCGCGTGTTGCTCGCTTATAGTAGTCCGCATGTCGGCGGCTTACTTGCGGAAGCGCTCAGTTGCCCACTGATCCTGAAGCTGTAGTGACGTGCTATACAGTAACTGATTCAATGATTACCTGCCAAAAAAGATTCTGAGATGCCACTGACAAAGCTTTCTGACTTCCAAATAGTGAAGCCGCCAACTAGCCCATCGATAATAAAGTTGCCTAATTGAATCCCCTAATAGATCGGCGGGTCGGGGAGCATAGATAATTGAATCGTACCCAAAATAATTTATAAAGTGAATGATCCATAGATTTTTTTTTACATTAAGGAATGACATGACTAGTCTGATGCTAAGCGACTCGGAACTCTAAAGTATAGAGTCCCAGCTCCAGTTTCAAAATGGTCCCAGTCGCCTATCTTGTTCTGTGTCTGGGTGTTGTGGGACCATGGTCCTCTTAGTTCCTGGGTATCCTATCCACAGAGAAGTATCTAGATTGGATCCAGGATCTATATATGTAATCGTTGGGCGTTATTATTATTACTTTGAAAAATAAAACCCCAAGATGTCCCGATTTGAGGGCGTCACGAACAAAGTTTGAGAAACTGAGAAAGAGGATTGTGGAGACTGAGTTATCTTTCTGAAAGTAAATCTACTGGAGAACATTAATTTGATTGGGTTTCTCTAGAAAACAATCGAACGGTACAGAAATATATAAATAGTAATCCGTTTAATTTTTATTTTATTTCGTTCTTATTACAACTTATTAGGTACTACTTTCGTTGTCGTCAGCCGGAAATCTTTGGACGCTTATCATAAGGTGGGGTTTCACAATCACCACGCTAGCAGACTGTTTGGTGGTCAAAGAAGATTTTAATGTACTAAAAAATAACTACGGAATAAGTAGCAATTTCCTCCATGCTAAAATACTGCTGCCCATTCCCTGGGTTATTTTTTTAATCGACTCTCACGGCACCCACGAAAAGGAAGAAAATACATTTATTCAAGACATCACACAACATTACATTTTTACATTTAGGCAAGACAAATCACACGGAAAAAAGAGAAACTAAACTGTTGCGTGACGTCATGATATAGGTCCCGACTCAGCATGCAATTAAGGTCGCAAGGCCTTAATAACTGATTTTCAGTCGGAGCCCATGTTCATGATATCACGAACCTCAGTGGTACCTCACTGAAAAACCTTTACTGAAACTTACTTTACCTTACCTTACTTTACGTTTACTGAAAAGGACTTGTGATTACTCTGTATCGTAATCAATATCACCTGCTTATCCTAAACGAACGAGCTAAATGCAGTACAACAAAAATGCAGCAAAAAATTTGGAGATCGATAAAACATTGATTATCATCCCATAAGTTTTATTTTGTAGAGAGCAGATCGGTGAATAACACAAACGCGCTCATCACATTTACTTGAATTATTAAAAGGTATATTTTGATAGAATTTTAATAATTACCTACAGTATTTAATGTTTTATTAGTTTGTAGAAATTAATGTAAATAAAGTCAAAGTGAAAAGATTTATTGCAAATAGGCTATTTTGAGCACTTTTACTTTTAATAAGGCTTCGTAATGAACCTACATAACCTATAAATTGTATAGTCAAGTTAATAAATAATGACGGATTTTTGCATTTTTTTCCCGTTTTCCAAGTTTGGTGTTGAGACCCTGGGTAAGTAAAGTAGAGACCGGGAGGTCATAACGTATTCAAAAGTTATCAGAGCGCTTGGTCGATGCGATGTGGCTAAAATGCTGGCACTTATTTGGCACAACGAATCAGCGTTGCAATTCAACAGGGCAATGCTGCCAGCATGTTGGGTACGCTACCTACTGGTAGTGGGCTGGAGCATTAAGTATAGTCATCGCGACTAGTACATAGTCCAATTTTTTGTAGTAGGTAGTGTAGCATGCAGTAGTAGTTGTTATATTATTGTAGTAGTTAGTTAGTTAAAATAAAAAGCAAAAAAGTTTCCACGTTCATTTTATAGCCCAGGGGACGGCATATTGTGAAAACTCGAAAACTTGTGCAATAAATAAAACTTTTTTAAACTCTTTCATCCCAGTAGGTACCCAAGTTTGTCGTTAAGTGCTGCCACCTGGTAGTCTGGACGTTTAGTAAGTTTGTTGATTATCTATGTTACTGGTAAAGTGGGATATGCTTTAACGGGAATCGACTTAAAAATTATGCATTTTCAACGTACTTCAAAAAAGGAAAATATTTTCAATTAATTTGTAATTTTTATTTTATTGCGTCTCTTTAGATTGATTTGATTTGATTTTGAAATTTCTATATAGACATAAAATTACATTATATTTTGTAGGAGTTAGCGTTAGCGTCTAAGTAACAAATGTATTCTAAGAATATATATTGTTTTGTAGGCTGAAGGCGCCTCTTAAAACTAATAATACTTAAAGTTTATAAATATACAGTTCTATTTAAATCGTAAGTTTTAGGGTAGATGGAAAAAAGAAAATATTAAAGTTACGCATTACTTTGCTACTTCGTACATTTTTGGCATGATTATAACATAACATACGAGTATTAAGCGTTTCTTTAGAAGCTCAATAAAAAGAGTAAGAAAAATCAATTTCTTGCAAACAGGTTATATTTAGCACTTTTACAAGTCAAAATTATATTAGGTACTTAAAAGAGGAACTTAGAGGGGTTGCGTGGCGTAGTCACCACGCAACCCTTCCCCTGATACGATAAGCGTTCATATTCTCATGTAATGGCAGAGGCCTATGTCGAGCGGAGGACATCTTTAGCTTTTTTTTATTGTTTGGTATGCTTGCGTTTGACTACTATCTACCTATTTACTACTATTTACCTGTTAATAATTTATCGGGATGATGTGCTAGTTACTACAATTATATATTTATGATCTACGATATCACAAAATTCCTTATTTCCAACTCTCTCAGCAGCATTAAGTTATCCAGACACTGAGACTAGCTCATTATATATTCCGTGACTCACTTGAGAGTACCTAGTTACTTTGATCATCCGACTGAAACAGCCTCTGCGGCGTAGTGGTTGAGCAGGTCGGCTCATAGTCTGAAGGCGGCGGGTTCGATTCTCGCGGCAGGACAAGTATTTATGCACAAAAATAGCGCTATTACTTGTTCTGTGTCTGGATGTTGTGGGACCATGGTCCTTGTATTTCCCGGGTTTTTAGATACAGAGAATCTTAGTAATGGTCCAGGATTTATGTATGTGATCGTTGGACGTTATTTTTTTTATACAAACGAATGACGCGACGTGCTAGATGTTCACCTGACGTTAAGCGACACGGCCGTCTATAATAAATGCAGTATTACACTGCACACGCACATCATCCTGATACATCAGCACAGTCTAGCAATAAGATTACTCAACTGTGAGATCAGACCAAGTCTAATCTGCCCAGTAATTTCACTAGCTACAGTGCCTTCCAAACCGGAACATAGTAGAGCTTGCACACTACTGCTTGGCAGCATAATAACTGGCGGTGGTACCTACCTAGATGAACTTTGCAGAAAAGTCCTACCACCTAGTGATATATTATTTATTTTACAAACACTGCAGTGATTTAGTATATAGTAACTGCTGCATTCCTGCAGTTATTAGTTTGCAGTCAACTTAACGGGACGGTACTCTTAATTAGTCCCAAACGCGACGGAATTTAATTAAATTATAACGGGTGATTAATGTATTTAATTTGATGATAGTTTGTGCAGCTGGTATCAGAAATTAATGGTTCTTGGGCATTTAGTTTTCTGCAAAAAAGGTCACGAAATTCTGATGCTGTTTTTTTTAAATACAGTCTTTTAAAATAATAACCTGCAAAAAGGATTCAATCGATTTACATCACCGCGAAATATTTCGATAATATTCTCATTTATATACTTTTCAAGTGATTTTGATGTAATAACCAAAGATTTGATACAATTTACATGGACGAATATATGACAAAAAGATATGGGATATAAAGTAGCGAGAATTGAAATTTAAAAAAAGTCCATCCGAATCGAAAACCTCCTTTTTTGAAATCTAGAATGTTGTCTTCATCTGTATTTGGCTTTAGTATAATAATTAAATTTATGTATAGGCGTACACGATGTTGATGCTAAAAAATAATTAAATATAAATAAATGTTTGGACATTTTACACAGCGCCATCTAGCCTCAAACTAAAAAGCTGATGAAAGATATGGGAACCAGATGATAACTGATGGAATACTTAGAAAAACATCGATGTTCTTCACAAATGCTTGTCCTGAGTGGGATTTGAAACCACAACCTACAGCACAGAAGGCAGGGTTACAATAATAACAATTGAGCTTTTGGGCCAGTAAAAAAAACAGCAGACAAAATGTGACTTTTCAAGAATTAAATATAAATTAATTAATTAAAAAAAACTCACTGACCATCAAGACAGCCCCTCAGCAATTCAAGAGACTAATTAATTTAAAATTTCAATTTTAAACTTTAATTTTATACATTTTTAGGTCTCGTATCGGAATACATTACAATATACAATCATACAGCCACTAGTTTTACCTACTTACTGTTTGGCTGCTTTTAGCAAAAAACGCAGACAAAATCAAAACGAAATTATATTTTTCAAATGAAATACGAAAATACTCTCAATATTAAAATTTCCTTAAAGTACAGACGGAAAATATTTTGGCAGGTTCATTCTCTAATGATGAGGGTGCAGATGTGTGGCAAATACCTCAGAAAATTCCTTAACGGCTCTCAAAGGTGAGAGGTCAAGTTATTGTAGGCCGAGAGAGGGCGGTAATTATTACCAATAGTCACACCGAGGTGAATGGCAGGACAAGAAATAAAACAGAATATATTGCTGTTTTGACGTTATAACGTCCTATAAATCGATGAACGCTGGCTGTACGCACGCGAAAAATTGCCAAATTGCCGAGCGTGCAAGCGAGAGCGCGGAACAAGCGATAGAGAGGCACGATCGGCCTGACGTTATTACGTTAAATTATCATCTGTAAACCGCCGTATATATTTCGTTTGTATTTGCATTTGTAAATATTTCATTTTAAAATGAAGAAAAACGGTTGAATCTATGTTGTTACTATAGAGGAAAAACATAGGTTCAGTCA
Source organism: Ennomos fuscantarius (assembly GCA_905220475.3). Lineage (NCBI taxonomy): Eukaryota > Metazoa > Arthropoda > Insecta > Lepidoptera > Geometridae > Ennomos > Ennomos fuscantarius. The sequence continues at coordinate 9,561,245 of HG992046.1, read as the reverse complement.
ACGTCTGTTTGATTTTGAAACCAAATGCCTTAAAATACTATTCCTTTATGAAAAATGAATGCCTATCTATTACGTCAATTTTCTAATAATATATTAGAAATCTTCAAAATCTTTACTATGCCTAAGAACTGTTCCAAGGAATACGGCGAATTTCCGTACATCGAATCGCTAACGAAAAAACTTTTTATTCTTATTCATATTCATTTACATCTGGTAATCTTAAAAATAAACCAAGTGTGCTTTAGACCACACCACTGAAGTAAAACTTCTTCGGCTTAACCACAAAAGATTTTAACTAGCCTGACATCACTGTTTTGTACTGTAAACACGCGTTTGACATCTGTCTAAGCCTTGTTTATGTATTTGTGGTAACACGGCTTTAGTTTAGTTCCATCTATCGGCCGGTATAACTTTGTTTAATGTTAATGTCACCATCTTGACGATTGTAAATTGTCATTTATCGGACATACCACTTTGTTTTGTTGAAAATGGAGATCTACGCTAGCCAAAAACTTTCAACTTCCGTTCGCCTCGCCAGCTTACTCCCCAAGTCAAGAGTGCGTAAAGAAGTTTTACTTCAAAAAAGTTATTGTCTACTAATGCATAGTTATCAATCTTACATTAGTGTCGATTCTGTGTCGCATACTCTAAAACTAAACGAAATTAACATATTGCCGTCTTTTTCATTTCCCTTTTATTAGAAGAGTACCACCATACTTTAAGTTTACTTTAGTTTTAGAGAATGCGACACAGAATCGACACCATTAGGTAAGTATATAGTAATTTAGCCGTGGACTACGAGGACCATGGTCCCACAACGCCCAGACTCAGACATACCAAGTTTGTACTTATCCCTGTGTGACATAAGTACCGAAGTGCATTTGGGTATGTCACAGAGGAATAATTGCGAACTTAGGAGCTCTCAAACGTTAGTACAGGCGGGTCAAGTATTCTGATTTTGACTTGTAAAAATGCCAATATTTCCCTATTTTATTTATATTCAGCTCCCGGTCTATTTGGAATTTACGTTAAGTTAGATTATTATTTTCGCATTGGGGTCGAAGTGAATGTTTGTGAAGAGGGTATTCGCATATTATTTGAGAAGGTTCTATACACAATGTTTGATTTGAGGATTGTAGTTGGGCCGTTAACGTTACTCCCTCATCTACTATCTCTATCCTACCGGACATCATTATAAATTATTTATTTATATTGGTCTTTACCTATGAAATTGCCGTTTTGTTTAAAAAAAGTTAAAGTATTTTTTTTTCGAACTTATTTATTTCTTTTATTCAAAGTAATCACCCCTGCAATCAATGCATCTTTGCCAACGCTGTGGCAGTTTATGGATGCCCTTCTTGAAAAAATCAGCAGTACGGGAGACAACAAACTCTTCAAAGGCGTTTTGTACTGCCTCTCGGGAATTGAATTTTTTTCCCGCTAAAAAGTTGTCTAAATTTTGGAAAAAGTAATAGTCGGTAGGCGCAAGATCTGGTGAGTATGGCGGATGAGGGAGAGCTTCCAAACCCAACACATGCAGCTTAGAGACGGTCTGTTGTGCAGTATGGGGTCGCGCGTTGTCGTGAAGTAGCAGTGGAGACGACCGATTGACCAAAGCTGGTTGCAGACGTGCGAGTTTCGCCATCGTTGTGGTCAGTTCTTCAATGTACACATCTGCAGTAATGCTCTCGCCGTTTTCTAAAAAGCTATGATGAATCACACCAGCACTAGACCACCAAACTGTGACCATCACCTTTCTAGGGGTCATTTTTCGTTTTGCACATTGCTTTGGTACCGAACCAGGATCTAACCAACTTGCTGAGCGCTTTCGATTGTCAAAAAGAATCCATTTTTCGTCGCACGTAACAATTTGGTTCAAAATTCCTTCATTTCTGTGCCTGTTAAGCAGCGCAAGGCAAGTCTCGACGCGTACGTTGCGCTGGCGATCGTTAAGTTCGTGGGGCACCCATCTATCAAGCTTTTTTATCTTGCCAATCTCTCGCAAATGGACCAATATTGTTTTGATGCTAACATCAAAAGCTGCTGCCAGCTCAGCTGTAGATTGAGATTCATCAGCTTCCACAATCGCCTTTAATTCATCATTGTTGACCAAAGTTTCCGGACGACCACGAGGTTCATTTTTCAAGTCAAAATTCCCAGAACGGAACCGAGCAAACCAATAACGGGTTGTACGTTCGTTTGTACAGTTCTCTCCGTAAACGTCGTTGATGTTACGTGTCGTTTGTGCCGCGTTGGTGCCACGACGGAACTCATATTCCATAATTACACGAAATTTCAAAGTATCCATTATGAGGAAAAATGTTGAAATGTAATGAAAATACAACGCTTATCAAAAAACAAAAGACTTATATTGTAAATAGAATGTCATATTTTTAAAACAAAATTAATTTGAATTTAGAATACATAGCCAATCAAAACTTTTTTTTGTTTGAAAAAGTCTGTACTGCAATACGGCAATTTCATAGGTAAGACCTATTATTATGATATGAAAATTTTGACATTACGCATTTTAATATTTTATTGGCTTTTTTTTTCAAATTAGGATTATACGAATAAGTACAGGTAGAAAAAGTGTTGTTAGACACGCAGAGCCAAGGGATTCGAACCCAGCCGCTCGATCTTGGTTTCCAGATATTACCCAACAGCCCATTTGGTAATAACCCTGCCTTCTAAGCTGTAGATTGTGGGTTCGATTCCCACACAGGACAAACGTTTGTGTGATAAACATCGATGGCAAACAATGGCGAAGGAAAATATTTGTGAGGAAGCCAGCATGTTCAGGAATCACCAAAATTAAAGAATATATGACATCCAACCCACCAATACGCACTTAGCCAGCGTGGTGGATTATGACCTGATATTCGAACATAATTTTTAATAAATGTCTTTTAGGATAGAGTAGTACGCAAGCACTACTTTGTTCCGGTTTGAAGGGCACTGTAGCTAGTGAAATTACATAGCCATAGCTAGCCGGAGGCGGCGGGTTCGATTCCCGCGAGAGGACAAGTATTTGTGCACAGAAAAAAGAAAACGCAAATACTTGTTCTGAGTCTAGGTGTTGTGGGACCATGGTTCTCGTAGTTCCTGGGTTCTTAGATACAGGGAATCCTAGTTAGGGTCCAGAATCTATGTATGTGATCGTTGAGCATTATTATTATTATTATTATTCATTTATTTATTTACAATCTTAAATTTAAGTTTTTTACAATATTTCTATAAAAGTATCATTACAAAAATACAATAAAAAACCTAAACCTAGTGTGCCGCCAGCAGCGGGGCAAGGCCCAAGCTACCGGTGGTTAGGGCTGCAGAGTGAGGAACCTCCTGACAATACGTGCCGTGTCAAGAAGTACTGCCTTCTGAATCTGACCCTTGATCCAACCGTCTAACGAGAGCCTCTCGAGGTGTTGGTCGAGTTTATTATTATTATTATTATTATTGCTGGACTGTGTGATGTCTCAGGATGATATGTTGTGCATTGTGCAGTAGTGTCACGCGGAACTATACTATTAGAATTCCTGCTGCAACTGATATGGCCATGTCGCTTAACATCAGGTGAACGACTAGCTTATCATGTCACTCCTTAATATAAAGAAGTGCACTTTAGAAAGGTACGAACAACGAAACACTAAACTTTGGACTTAGCGAATAACAGTCAACTGTGCTCTGTAAAACTTATAGTTTTTCAACTCCTGAATAGAATCTAGATATTTAATCCACCTTTTATTACCTCTAAGTTCTAGGTGAATCGTAAAACTCCAGGAAGTTATCACGTCCCCGGAATTCCCGTCGACAGTTCCCGGACCCCGGGGTATTAGTGAACGGCAGCTATGAAATGCGGTGTCTTGCTGAGCAGAATACTAAACAATGAATTCGGTACGAGACTTAGAGTACAGATGAATTTGCTGTGGAAGTACACACTTTTATTGGCATGTTTTATTTACTGTTTTATTATTGACTGAAAGAGTTCTATAAATAAATAAATATATAAAAGAACTTGATGGCCTTCATTAGAGCTCATGTTGGATGGCGTGGGTATGCAGGCGAAGGATTAAAATGATCAACTTTTCCAAATCACAGAATTTAATCTAACTTCTACTAATCATAATAAATTAAAAATCAGATAACTAACAGGCAGATGGATAATGGCTTCACACAAATCAGATCTATTTACACGCAAATTTTGCATGATTTACACGATAAATAGCGATTCTTCTCAGACATGGTGCACTGGCGGCCTCTCGTTCCAAAAGTGATATGTTAAGATGGCCGCCTCGCTACCATTGACACGTCGCTCCACTAGAGTGACATTGACAACAACAATTCACTCTGACGACATTTTTTTTGTTGGTGTTATGGCTCCACGTTTTTATGTATTTAGCCAGTGTCAAGTAATTGATAATTTTCAATTTAATGACATTTCATATAATATATGTGTGTCAACTTAAGTCAAGTCACAGTCCAAGTTATCAAGTCAAGTCATGGAGTTTTGGCGGGAAAGCGAAAAAGATTGCGTAACTGCATTGTATTATTTTCCAAAACTTGCGTTATTTTCAGTGTTAGTGCATAAAATTGGTTGCATTTTATTCGTTAAGTGCTGGATTACAGGCGTGAGTGTGGGAAAATGGTATAATGATGGTGAAACGTTTCTTTTTGTGTTGTTTCCAAAACTTCATAGAAGCTTCAAGTAAAGTTGCCACCGCTTTACTAGGAGTTTGACTTGACTAGACTAGACTATGACTTGACTTGATGACTTGGACTGTGACTCGACACATTATATGATATTAATTACCTTGAGATATTATCAATTACTTGACACTGGCTAAATACACAAAAGTGTGAAGCCAAAAATAAAAACAAAAAAAAAACTATGGTAAATTTCAAATCCAAGATTGCCGCCACCACAAAATGGCAAGTATTTCTTTTTAGTATTATTTTGAATTGGGGGTTTTTTACATTTTTAATTTAACTATAGCGTGTGGTATTTTTGTTAATTCTTCAGATACGCTTAAACTTCTATCTGGCCCGATAGTTCAGTTGGTAGTAACCCTGCCTTCTGAGCTGTAGGTTGTCGGTTCGATTCTCACCCAGGACAAACATTTGTGTGATGAACATCGATGTTTGTTCTGTGTCTGGGTTGTTGTATTGTATATTGTATTCTATGTATGTATTTACAAACAAAAAGTATATAAATATTGTATTAGTTATCCGGTTCCCATAGTACAAGCTTTGCTTAGTTTGGGGCTAGATGGCGCTGTGTAAAATGTGTACTAATATTTATTTATTTATTTAATATTTCTATCCAACGAAATTTTTCTCTAAATAAGACATGTCAATAATCTTCATCTCTCTTTGATGATCCTTAAAGTTATTATAAGTTATTGAAGACAAGTTTTCTTACCAATTCGCGAAAGAAAAGTTAACGGGAAAAGTTTCCTTTAATATGTTTAACTAGAATAATGTCGTTTGGAAAACAAATAATGAACGTGGTTAAGGCGAAAGGCAAACGTTTTTTCACAATTTAGACACGTAAAATATAGCATGTAAAGCTTTGAATGCAATGTTTTGAATTTCACAATGCATATCTACGTCGTTCGCCGATACAATATAAAATGAGATTCAATTTGAAAAAAAAAAACGTAAACAATAAAAAAATAAATTAATTTGCCAATTTTTCAATCACTTTTTTGAACTATTTTTTAAGTGTATTTCTTATGATCCATCAAATATATTTTTAAAGAATATGTTAATTTAATTGTTTCGAAAAATAGAATATATAAACATAAAACTACAATCTATCTTTTTATACATAAAAATCAATTGCTGTTCGTTAATCTCGTTAAAACTAAAAAACGGCTAAGCCGATTTCAATAACTCTTTTTTGTTTTCTTTGCTCTTATGGAAGGCTGGTAAAAAATATAGGGAAAACTAATAAAAACAGTTTAAATAATAAGCAAACCAACTTATATCGCCTTAATTTCAGAATGAAAAATATTTAATGATATTATTATCTAAATATTATTTCTAGTTATTTTGATTTAAAAACTATTATACCGATTTTGATTAAATTTCTAAAAGACCAATCTAAAAATAAATTATTTCCAATGAAAAACATTCTAATTCGCTTTATAACTGACGGCGATCTGAGGTGACATAGCTAAAAGACAACCGAGTTGAAAACCTATTCTTTTGAACTCGGCTAAATAGCCGAGTTTTCTTTCAAATCTTACCGGCGTCCTTGTTTCCCCCTAACTACTGTTTTATCTTTTGATACTTTCCATCCAAAGGTTGTCTGGAAGAGATCGCTATTAGCGATAAGACCGCCCATTGTTGCACTAGTATGTAAGATTTAATAATTCCTGTATTGTTTGAATTTCGTTGGTGAGACAATAAAGAGTTTATCTATCTATCTATCTATCTACCGTATGGAAGTCTTCAAGTCAAATATGAGCAGTTATCTTCTAGGCAAACATGCACTATCGTGGACTGGGTCATCACTCAGGTGAGATAGTGCTCAAATGCTTTGTTTATAAACAATAAAAAAAGAAGCGATAACTTCGCGTAAACACAGCTCAACAACTACATTAAACTCGGGCTGTTAACCTGTCTGTCCGTGAGTTACGACAGCAATAAAACTCTAAGAGCTTATGCCCATTATAAAGACAGGAGTACATTACCCCGGCTGTAGGACTTAGGACACTGGTGCCTTGTTAAATGGCGCTCTTTCTTTAGCCGTAGGGAGAAGAAACTTGCTTTAACTTTGAAAAGTTTCGTTTACTTAGTAACTATTGTGTAAACTGTGGTTTAATTTAATAAACATCATGTTTACATTCCTAACAAAAACATTGTTTGTCTTAATTTGTTTTTGTGGATTTCTTGTTAAAATACGTGGATGCACATGTACTCTTCATTTTATTTCAAACGATCTCTTTTTCGCTTATAAATATTTAATATATATGACAGTTTGATCTACTGATAATCTTTACAAAATAAAGGCAAGGGAAAAGTGAACGTAGGTATATATTTACATAAGATTTTAAACTGTCATGGTTACTGAAATGAAATCTAAAATTAAGTTTATTAACGGGGTTGTTTTTACCAAACTATTTGCTTGTTTCGAGGTGCCGATATTTAACGATTCCATTAATAAACAATACTTTAATATAATAAATAAGAATATAAATAATTATTCATAATATTAATATAAATTTAATGAATTAGGTACCAATTATTTTAAAGAAAATAAATAAAAAGAAATGTCTTAAAATACCCGCTTGCTTATGCATTCGCTTTTAATGCTTTTTAAGCACATTTAACAGCCTTAATTATTATCGTCCTATCTGCTTCGCACTGACGTGAATGTCACAAGCGAAAACGAGACACATTAAGGCCTCTTTTTCTGAATCTTTCTTTTTCTTCTCAATCATACCAACTTCATACGATTTCCAATAATTCAAACGAATATACTATGCCTAAAGTTTACTGCGAAATAAAATAAAAATTGCTTATATTTCATAGCCATGTCTATGGACGCAACGATTCTAAAATTGCTTATATTTCACAGCCGTGTCTATGGACACAACGATTCTAAAATTGCTTATATTTCATTGCCGTGTCTATGGACACAACGATTCTAAAATTGCTTATATTTCATTGCCGTGTCTATGGACACAACGATTCTAAAATTGCTTATATTTCATAGCCGTGTCTATGGACACAACGATTCTAAAATTGCTTATATTTCATAGCCGTGTCTATGGACACAACGATTCTAAAATTGCTTATATTTCATAGCCGTGTCTATGGACACAACGATTCTAAAATTGCTTATATTTCATTGCCGTGTCTATGGACACAACGATTCTAAAATTGCTTATATTTCATTGCCGTGTCTATGGACACAACGATTCTAAAATTGCTTATATTTCATAGCCGTGTCTATGGACACAACGACTCTAAAATTGCTTATATTTCATTGCCGTGTCTATGGACGCAACGATTCTCGCCTTATGAATTTTGTAGCGTTTCTGGGGAATAGTCGAAGTTTGAGGCCAAGGGCTATCGATCTAACGAGCTTATAACACCCTACACTCATTAAAGATATACTTATATTCTGACAGCTTCTTTGGTGTAGTGGTTGAGCAGATTGGCTCATAACCCGGAGGCGGCGGTTTCGATTCCCGCAGCAGGACAAGTATTTGTGCATGGAAAAAAAAGCGCAAATACTTGTTCTGAGTCTGGGTATTGTGGGACCATGGGCCTCGGAGTTCTTGGGTTCCTCGACACAGGGAATCCTAGTTAGGGTCCAGGATCTATATATGCGATCGTTGGGCGTTATTATTATTATTAACTATATATATAAATATCTAAATCAATATATTTATAGAACATGAAGGAAAAAAGTATGAAAGAAACAGCATGTTCAAGAATTACAGAATTAAAGAATTTGGTGTCATCTACCAACCTACACTTAGCCAGCGTTTTGCGCTGTGTACAAAAACCTGTGTTCGATAAAAATGCGTATTCGTGAACCATGTAGTAGATAAAAATCCGTATTCGTAAACCGTATGGTGTATAAAAATCCGGATTCATAAATCGTGTGGTCGAACTAAGGAAATACTCTATCATAGAATCAATATCATAAAAAATGTGCAGGAGAGCTTTTTTATTTCCAGAAAATTTCGATCAGCAAGTGGTATCTATTGGTACCACCGTGGCGATTTTTATTATTAATAATAATAATAACGCTCAACGATTATATAGATAGAACCTGGACCCTAACTAGGATTTTCTGTATCTAAAAGCCCAGTAACTACGAGGACCATGGTCCCAAAATACCCAGACTCTGACAATATTCGCGTTTTTTTATTGTACACAATACTTCTCCTGGCGCGGGAATCGAACCCGTCGCCCTCCGGATTACAGAAATATGATAAGCGCCCAAAGTGACGTTTTATGGCGGAGGACAGCTGCAGACTTCTTCCAGCTGTTGATTTGTTGAGATGTAATGTTTATAAAAAATATCACTAGACACATTATGATAATGTGTGTAGGGAGTGATCTTCAGGCAAGCAGGGAAAACATGGGAGCGTTAGCCTCTAATTCAAGCGATACCAACGGGAATGGGAATAAATTCCGATTACACGCTTGTCACACCAAAAACAAGCACATAAAGACTTTATTCTGTAACTTTGGCACATGCTCCTGTGGATCTCTTCATTTCACATTTTATCAATACTCAATACATATTTACCTTATATATTTGTAGACAGCCTCTGTGGTGTGGTGGTTGAGCAGGTCGGCTCATAGCCCGCAGACGGCGGGTTCGATTCCCGCGGCAGGACAAGTATTTGTGCACAGAGAAAAAAGCGCAAATACTTTTTCTGAGTCTAGGTGTTGTGGGACCATCGTCCTCGTGGGTCCCTAGACACAGGGAATCCCAATTAAGGCCCAGGATCTCCGTATATGATCGTTATTATTATTATTATTTTTATGCATAAACTATGTTTGGACAACACTTAAGTCGATAAGAGTAGGCTAGTAATAATAAGTAAGTAATCATAGCGCATACAACGTGTATACATCTACCGGATAAAAATAAAATGACAATAATTAAAATAAGCGAGTGTGCTTTAGACTACAGGACTGATGTAAAACTTCTTTAGCTCTATCGGCTGATATAACTTTGTTTTTGCTTTTTTAAATGTTAATGTCACCGAATTGACAATTGTAAATTGTCATTATACCCGACGTACCAACATAATAATATAATATGTGAGTGTGAAAAAAAAATCTCTTTTCCACTACTGGTGCAAGCAATCCGGCACAATGTAGAACAGAAAACTTCAAAAATAGAAGAAACTTTAGAGCTTTTCTATTTACATTTATTTTATACTATTTTACAATATTAATGTACAATTGAGATATTCTAATGAAATATACTACAGAAGAACCACCTACACGTCACACCAAAGTAAAAAGAAAATTAAGATAATCTTAATTAAAACGACAATTAGAAAACCGAAATTATATAGCAACATGCAATAGGCAAGTTACCTAAGATTTCATAACATTGAGCTTGGGATATTCAGGCCAAATTTTTTGTATGACGTTATCATTTATGGTATAATAGCCTTTTTTCATCAGGTTTACCTTTTTTTTCAGGAAGGCCCATGTGGGAGCGTTCTCAACCCCATTTTGCAATAAAACATTTACCATAGCGTCTTTAAATTATAACAGTAAATTATTATAATATCATTCATAAATCGGAAAATATACCAATAATGCCTTCCCAACTGAATTTTCCCTCGTTAAAGCGAAGGAAATTAGATCATTTGCGTCGACAATATCGCTACCTATCGCGTTCCCTTTAAAATATAAATAAACGTTAATACAAAGTAAAGAAAACCCATTAATATGGCGTTGCCGACTTTGGCGACGTCGCCGGAAGCCTTCAGGCGTTCATTTCCGGTGACGAGAGTTTCCGTAGCGGCGCGATTTACGGACACTACGACTTGCTACGAGCTACGACTATGGCGTAGCGTTTGCTACGAGAATTATTAGGCGAGGGTCAAATATGATCAGCGTAAACAGCTGCCCTCTCTTTCTATCGCTATAGCGCAGCTCTAAGGTAAGCATATAATGCGGCGCAATACACAGAGCTTTACCGTGTACGCTGAACTATACTGTATTGCGTTGTAACAAGAGTCGCAATTTAATTAAGTAATTTTGCAGAGTGAATATTCTGTACCTGTACTATTAATGTTTCTTTACTTTTATTAATAAGCCTTTCCTTGTTTCTTATATAGGCATGTAGTCAGACCTGATGTCAAAATTTTTAAGCCGTCCAATGTACGAATGCTTTTATCTTCGCTTAATGACGTTGTCTTACAACAACAGCCGGGAACGACGGCTAAGCGTGTCCTCCAAAGCTCGGTTATAAGTGCTCAGTTATAAATATTACAAAACAAATTGTGTGTACATATTAGCGTAATAAAGTTTGATAACGATTGTCAGCATAATAAACATTAAAATCAGTTTCCTTTACTTTCAAAATAACTTTGGTAAATAATAAATGGTAAATCTCTATTATTAACTAAAAATGTAAAAAATAGTTGATTTGATGCATAGTATCGTGACGACACTTATTTAGATCTTGCTATATAAACAAACTAGTTGCGCCCCGCTTTCAGCCGCGGATAAAAAGTATTTTAATTACTTGCTCATCCCACGGGAGCATTTCAATTTTCCGGGATACCATGTAGCCTATATGTTAATCCAGTGTATAAACTATCGTAGTAACGAATTTAATTCAAATTCATTCAGCTGTTTAAGCGTGAAGGAGTAACAAACATACACACATACAAACTTTCGCCTTTATAATATTAGTTTGATAACGGCGGCCGCTTGGGGCATTCTGAGTTGAACCTTTGCCAAAAAAGCAGCTCTGAAAAGAAGTGTTCACATAAGTTCTACAAGTTCTGCTATTACAAATGAACGCTCGTACATAAATAGTTTAAAAATAATACTAGACTAGCCTGTTTTGTCATGGTTAGAATGTAAGTTAGCTATTTTTATTTTTGTGTACTACTAGGAAATTGGGAATCTCTTGCCATATCAGATAAGTGTATAAGTCTTTTACTCCCAAAATAGGCTTCACCGTAATCTACCCCCAAAAAATAGAATATAGTAGGGACCCAGAGAGGACGTAGAAAATATGGCTCGCCGTCTCGCCTCGGTGAACTTAATGGATGTCTCATATTCCTTTTGGTGGACCAAAGATATAGCTCAGGAAATACGAAGGTTATTGGACATTTTTTTTTATGTTAACGAATGACGAGACAAGCTAGCCGTTCGCCTGATGTTAAACGACACGGCTGCTTATATCAGCTGCAGTGTCACTCGGAACTCTAAAGTATAGAGGTTCGCGTGACACTGCACTGCGCACGTCATCCAGAGACATCAGCACAATCTAGTAATAAGATTACTAAACTGTGAGATCAGATCATAAAGTCTCATTTGCCCAGTAATTTTACTAGCTACAGTGCCCTTCAAACCGGAACACAGCAGTGCTTGCGCACTACTACTTGGCGGCAGAATAACTGGAAAAGTGGTGGTACCTACCTAGACGATTTGCAGTAAAGTCCTACCACCTAGTAAAACAGTATGAACAAGGACATACGTATTTTACAGAACAGCTTTTTTTATAATCTCTAGCTATATGCCTGTATTTACTCCAAAATTGCCGGTTTCCCACAGGAACTCTAAATATTTTGAGGTAATAGTATTCTATTTTGATCGTGGTTCTGTACTCAATTTATTTTGGTTAATTTATTTGCAAAATTTTATCCGAATATACCCTAAAAGGTTTTAGGTGATTTAAAAATTAACCTGTGTGATATATTTTGCGTACACTTTTATATAATGGACTTCATTAGTTCATGAAAAGTAAAACAGTTGTGGAATAAAATCCAAATAGACAAACAATAGGAATTCACACTTAATTCATATTTTACTCGATGTAGGTCTACTTTAAAGTCAAACAACTGCCCGTCGCTGGCAGTACACAAAATGTGTCGTAAATAAACAAAAAACTCAGCGCCGAGTCTTTATGCAAACAGCGGACGCTTTTACTGGAGTTTTTTTAATTTTCCATCTTTCTTTTTATCATTCTAACTGGAAATTGTAGCAAAAATTGTCTCTGATGATACTGAAACGCGGTTGCGTGGTCTGAATTTTGATGTGAGTTGATTTGGCAAAAATTTGAATTCATTTGCTGATTCATTCAAATTGGTGTTTCCTGTTACTTTGAAAGCTAGTTAAACATTTATTTAAATTTAGATATTTGATTAAATAAAATTGCAGAATGTATAAAATATTATAAGTGGGTATTATATTGTATTCTATGTACATACATAAAAAATAAAATAAAATATATACATACATGTGCCAACTTAAGACCTGTCAATCTATTAACTTTTGTTCCAACTTTTCTTCCTATATTTTGTATTTTACAAGGTTATAACTTTTGTCATAGGTGAATACATACATGTGTATGTATATATTTTATTTTATTTTTTAAAGTACAATCTTTGCTTAGTTTGGGGCTAGATAGCGATGTGTGAAATTTCCACAGATATTTATTTATTATTAGTTTAAAGATAAATTTGCTTGTGTTAATAAAAACATGTACGTACTAGTTAGCGTTACTTTTCATGAACTAATGAAGTCAAGTATATAAAAGTATACACAAAATATATCATACGGGTGAATTTTTAATTCACCCAAAGGTCAATCATATCACTGAAACAAACTTTGGTCTCTTTTTTTAAAACATACCAAGATATAATCATAATAGGTAGTATAAAGCTATACTTAATGAAAATATATAAAAATATTCAACGAAGAAAACAAATTATAATCCCTGTAGTCTTAACACGCAAAAACGGGAAAATACTATAGATAGTTGATTGACTATAGATAGAATATATAGATAGAATATATATAGTTGACTATAGATAAAATAGATAGTTGAACCTCAAAGGTTTTAGGTGAATTTAAAATAAACCTATGTAACAGTCTTTTTTTGTAAAATTACGACAATAATGGACGAAAATTAATAGTTTATCCCTATTTTAAAATACACACATTACAAACACATTTCTCAATACAATTTTTCATCTCATTTCAGCTATCAAAAGTAAAATAAGACTTATACCGTCTGTGCTAAAGTTTGACAGCTGCTAAGTTCGCCCTTATATCCGGTTTGTCATATGTTTGAAAAGTGTGTGTCATGTCAACATGCCAAATACTGTACGCTCATTGGTTGGGACAGCCGATGATCAACACGCAACCAATAAGCATTCAGTATTTGGTCTGTCAAGTTGACACGAATTTTAAAAAACGTATAGAGAGTTTTGGCGGGAAAACGAAAAAGATCGCGTCGCCGCTTTGTATTATTTTCCAAAACTTGTGTTATTTTCAGTGTTAGTGCATAAAATTGGTGGCATTTTATTCGTTAAGTGCTGGACTACAGGCATGAGCGAGGGAAAGTGGTATAATGATGGTGAAACGTTTCTTTTCGTGTTGTTTCCAAAACTCCATAGAAGCTTCAAGTAAAGTTGCCACCACTTTACTAGGAGTATGACTTTGACTAGACTGACTTGACTATGGATTGACTTGGTGACTTCGACTGTGACTTGACACATAGTTGCGTGAAATATCGATAACTTGATAAAATATCAATAACTTGACACTGGCTAAATACACAAAAGTGTGGAGCCAAATCTTAAAAAAAAAAAAAAAAAAAAAACGTATACGAAGACCCACGGGAAGGCTTAGCTAAATTATGCCCAAAACAAAAATCCCAAAACTCTCAAAACAATTTTTCAAAATTGCGTATAATATTCCTAATTTGCTATTTGGGGAACTTTTTACACGCAACAAACGGAATTTGAGCGAAGTCCTCGATTCAATTTACTGGTGGACAAAAATGAACTTTTACATTCCGATGTTGAGTTTGGGTTGTTTGGTTTGTTGTGACATATATATAGGCCAGAGAGGTAAGAACCAAAAGAAAAATGGGTAAATAAAATACAGGCCTACTTATTGGTGGGCAAAATAATAGAACTTCAAGGGTAGTTAGTTATTTAGATTTATTTCTCTATGGTTAGAAGGTTGTTTTGTTTTGAACATTAGATCTATTTGAAGAAAAAAAAACTACATTGTATAGTCAGCCAAAAAATAAATGCATTGGAGAAACTAGTTGGCTTTTTACCAGAACCATAACGCCATATATGAACTATGTATGTATAAAAAAAAAAAAGAATTAGTATTATTATCTATTTATTTATTTCTTGGAAAACCAACAAAAAACCGGTCGTTGAAAAGAATTTGAAAATAGCGGTTGTGAATTTTGTATTTTTTTCCATTACCCGTGTATTTTTTAATTTTAACGTGTAATAAGGGTGGATTATTATCCGTTAAGTGTTCGTGAACGTGCACGAGTGTTGGCAAAAGTTTTATTTTTTCTTCTTCGAGCTTTCAGTAAAATATCCACCATTTTACTATGGCATTTTGACTGACAAAATAAAACTTTGACATGACATAACCGTATAAAATTCCTCCTTGATATTGGCAGAATTATCGCTAAATAGCGTTAGCAAGCCATTAAATGAAGAGAAGAAGAAGATAAGTTCAAAAGAAAATAATAAAAATACAATAAAACCATTTTCATTTCAGAGAATGCGACAGAGTCGACACCAATTAAGTGTCATGTGACATAACAGTAGGCATGCCTTTGAAGCCATTGTGTACGGTTCATTAGGGACACAAAAGTTGATACGGACGGATGAACAAATTGTTACAATTAGCAGGAATTCGATGTGAGTGCTTGTTTTCTTCAAACAATCCATGTGACCATATCTATACTAATATTATAAAAAGGAAAGATTTGTATAGTATGTTTGTTACGAATTGGCTCAAAAAGTACTGGATCGATTTTATTAAAATTTCTAGGTGGTAGGACTTTACTGCAAAGTTCGTCTAGGTAGGTACCACCGCTTTGCCAGTTATTCTGCCGCCAAGCAGTAGTGCGCAAGCACTGCTGTGTTCCGGTTTGGAGGGCACCGTAGCTAGTGAAATTACAGGGCAAAGGAGACTTTATGATCTGATCTCACAGTTTAGTAATCTTATTACTAGATTGTGTTGATGTCTCTCGATGACGTGCGCAGTGCAGTGTCACGCGAAGCTCTGTACTTTAGAGTTCCGAGTGTCACTGCATCTGATATGGGCAGCTGTGTCGTTTAACATCAGGCGAACGGCTAGTTCGTCACGTCATTCCTTAACATAAAAAAAAAACTATTTGAATGTTACATTATCACTGATTAATATAGGCTATTTTAATTGCTAGAAAAAAATGTTTTTGCCAAATTATTTAAAAAATAAATATCCACCCGTGCAAAGCCGGGACGGCCCGCTAGTATATAATTATATAAAATCAAAATCAAAGTCAAAAGATTTATTGCAAAAAGGCTAATTTTAGTACTCTTACAAGTCAAAATTATATTAGGTACTCAAAATTAAGTTATTTCACTAAGCATATAAAATTACAAAGTGCTTATTGTCAAATAATATATAGCCAGCCCATTACAATATAAGAGTTTGAAAAAGTGAAGTTCTCTATCTCACTACTAGTGCAAGCAATCCGGCACAATGCAGAACAGAAAACTCCGATCCGAAGCTTCGATTACAACTGTAAAGAAGAAGCTACAAGAAACTTTACAGTGATGTATTTTTTTTTCTTCTTTCTACTGTCTTTTATAATAACGCCCATTGATAACATACATAGATCCTGGACCCTAACTAGGATTCTCTGTATCTAAGAACAAGAGGATCATGGTCTCACAACACTCAGACACAGAACCAGTATTTGAGCTTTTTTCCTGTGCACAAGTACTTGTCCTGCCGTGGGAATCGAACATGCCGCCTCCGGGTAACGAGCTGACTTGCTCAACCACTAGAACCTGTCAAGAATGCCTAAAGGTTCAAATTCACAAGTCAAAGGATTTTTTGCAAATTAGCTAAGCCCCGTGGTTTCACCCGCGTGGTGAACATTTTCCATACTTTCTTAACTTTTTCTTTCATAAGAACCTTCTCCTGAATATAATAAATACAATAAAAAAAGCATTAGCAAAAACGTTTTATCCTTTCACTCGTGATGCGATGACCAAGGGAAATAGAGAAAAATAAATAAATAAATAATAAATAAATCGATTTGGTTCGACATTTATCATGCGAACAGCCAAAGAGTGGAACGCTTTACCGACGTCCGTATTTCCCGATAACTACAAGCTTGGAGTCTTCAAATCGAGAGGGAACAGGTATCTTCTAGGCAAGCGTGTTACATCCTAGACCGCATCGTTACTTACCATCAGGAGCGATAGTGGTCAAACGCAAGCCTATCAAACAATAATAATAATAAAAATTAAATATATTTTTATGTATTTAATTTTAAGTACCTAATATAATTTTGATTTGTAAAAGTGCTAAAAATAGTCTATTTGCGATTAATCTTTTGACTTTGACTTTATATTGATGTAGTTTTTTAGCACTTTTACAATTCAATATTATATTAGATACTTAAAATTAGGTTACATATCCTATTTCATAGTAAAACTAGATTTTAATTCGTATCCATATTCACTAGATGCCAAGTTAGTGCTGAATGCACATGCAATGCAGGTGCTTCATTAGCATATAGAGCGAGTTTTGGGGTAAGTCGGGAGACAAAACTAGTTTCAGACAGGTTGAATTGCACTTAACATTAGTTATGTATACTTGTAGCTTATTTTTGGTTCTGTTGTAGTTGAAACTAAGTTTTTCTGACGCTCTAAACACAAGTAAGATTTCAGACTGAGTGTAATATATGAAATATATCAAGATCTTCAAAGAAACATAAACCTTGATGGCATAGACTTGAATATCAATTCACTTTGAATTCCGGCGCGGCGCGCACAGCATAGACAATGCGCACTAGGACTGATTTTGATGATTTTTAAATAAATAATAATAAATACCTGTGGACATTTCACACAGCGCCATTTCTTTTTTTTTTTTTTTTTTTTTTAAATTAGCGCCAAACTAAGCAAAGCTTGTACTATCAGAACCAGATAATTGATACAATACTTAAATACTTTTTGTTTGTAAATACATACATAGAATACAATATAACACCTAGACCTATGTTTATCACACAAATGTTTGCCTTGGATGCGAATCGAACCCACAACCCACAGTTCAGAAAGCAGGGTTACTAACAGCTGAGTTATCAGGCCAGTTAAGTTTGAAGTAAAACTTCTTTACGCACTCTGGACTTGGGGAGTAAGCTGGTGAATCTGAGGTGAACAGAAGTTGAAGTTAGTTCACGTAAATCTCCATTGTCAACACAACAAATTAAAAAAATTGTATCAGTCTGTATGAACCTATTTATCGTTCTTTACGTCTGAGCCGCAACCATGGTTGGATTTCTTAGAGATCTCTAAACCAACACTAAGCTCTTGTATAATAGTTGTGAATGCATACTTAATAGCTTACTTAGTAGCTTAATTTACAACTTAAGTCCT
This sequence comes from Ennomos fuscantarius, assembly GCA_905220475.3. Lineage (NCBI taxonomy): Eukaryota > Metazoa > Arthropoda > Insecta > Lepidoptera > Geometridae > Ennomos > Ennomos fuscantarius. Next base: position 9,543,102 of record HG992046.1, on the reverse strand, counting down.
AAACGACTTCTCAAGCATTATGCCTACTTAGTTATTACTTACGCCTCGCTTAGTACACCGTCTTAATGGAAGGACATAGCGTATTATTGTAATTTTCGGAACGCCTGTCTAGTGAAATATTATTCAAAGCTACAGATAATAACAAGCATTTGTAAGAAAAAGGCTGTTTTAATTTGACTACAAATAGATGTAAGTATTTAAATCAGCTGTAAAATTTGTTTCAAGAGCCTTACTTTTAAAGTTTACTCAAATTTAATTAATGCATACTCTCGTTAGCGCTTTTGATATTTCACATCAGCGAAAAATAAAAGTTCAATTAGATCTAGAGTTAGATTGGTCAATTTAAGCATCGATTAAATTTAACTAGCGGATTAGTGAAGCCCTTGATTGCTGTGTCGTATTCTTAAAGAAATGAGCCACTATTTTGTTATATTGTAATATTTTTATTCTGTTAACAATGTGTCGTTTTGACAATTTGCAATTTTGAAAACTTGTTGTTTTAAGAATCTGTTTTAAAAGATTCTGCGTGTCGGTTTGAGAACCCACTTAAATTTATTTTTTTATAATAACGTCCAGCGGTCACATACATAGATCCTGGACCCTAACTAGGATTCCCTTAGTCTAAGGACCCGTGATCTAGGAGAACCATGCTCTCATAACCCCCAGAGTCAGAACAAGTATTTGTGCTTTATTTTCTGTGCACAAATACTTGTCCTGTGGCGGGAATAAAAGTTCAAAGTCAAAGGATTTTTTGCAAACTAGCTATGCCCCGTGGTTTCACCCGCGTGGTGAAAAATTTAAGGAATTTGGTTGTTTCAAGACTATGTTGTTATGAGAATAAGTCGTTATGAGAATTTGTTGTTTTAAAAATCAGTTCTCACGAGAATGTAGAAAAATATTTAAAAAATATATAATTGAATAAATAAAAATATATAAAATTGATTTGTCATTATTGCGTAGCGTGGGGATGTAATACTTTTTACGGGAAATATAATGTGTTGGTCGAGTAGGTACCGTTTGTTCTATCAAATTTGACCTAATCAGAGAGCGATGATGTTATGATACGGTGAAAAAAAATACGCAATTTTATAAAATAATCTATTTGCATGGGTTATAAAAAACATCATTATAAATGGTTTACTTAACATTAACACAATAATTATATAAACTGCCCAATGATTGCAATTACCAAAACAGTAAATTCAACTTGTCTCTTTCTTGATTTTTCTTTATGGAGAAAATATTTGTATAACATAACTGTTAGCCACTATGATGAAGTATAACCACACTGGAACAAAAAGTTACTAGTTAGACAAGTATTTCTATAAATTTACTAGGTGGAAGGACTTTTCTGCAAAGTTCGAGTAAGTAGGTGCCTACGCTTTTCCAGTTATTCTGCCGCCAAGCAGTAGTGTGCGAGCACTACCTTGTTCCGGTTTGAAGGGTACTGTAGCTAGTAAAATTACTGGGCAATTGAAATTTTATCATCTGATCTCGCAGTCGAGTAATGATATTACCAGACTGTGCTGATGTCTCAGGATGATGTGCGCAGTGCAGTGTCGCGCGAAACTTTATATTTAGGAGTTCCAAGTGACACTGTTCTGTTATGGGCGGCATTGTCGCTTAACAACAGTTGAACGACTAGCTCACATCATTCAATAACATTTAAAAAGTATTCTATATTACTATATTTTCAGCGCTTTTGGTTACTATCAAAAGCCTTGCCCTGCCTTGTGAACTGTAGGTTGTGGGTTCCATTCCCACCCAGAACAAACATTAGTCTGATGAACATCGATATTTGTTCTGTGTCTGGGTGTTATATTGTGGTCTATTGTATTTTCAAACAAAAAAATGTGTATGTGGGCAAAACGGGTTCTGCGTAGGTTGCAACCTATATAACTATAGGCCTTCAGCATGTCCACGCCGCGCCGTGTCTGGAACAAGGATGATCCGTAGTACACCGAGCGGTCCCTTTTTATAGCCAGATGGTTGGGGGAGCAATGGTAGTTGCCGATGTTGCCACTGTAATAAATTTGAATGCCACCATAGGGTAAATTACGGTACTGCCCGCTGCGCATAGAGTTTATAACTGAACGTAGCCGCCGTCAGGTAAGTATTGTATCCGTTATTTGGTTCCCATAGTACAAGCTTTGCTTAGTTTGGGGCTAGGCGCTGTGTGAAATGCCACACATTTATTATTTTATTATTATTTCGGGACAAAAGTACTATATTTTAATCCAGGCAGTGTAAGTAATCTGTGTGCAAAACTTTTTGTCCTATGAACCAACAAATATACACCGTTTCTATATTTATATGTTAGTATAATTTTGAGATGTTCTTGCATATATTTTTAGAAAAAGTGTATGTGATAAATTATATGGTGAATCATATCACATACAGTGTTATGCATAAATAACGACCAATGATCACATACAAATATATCCTGGATCCTAATTAGGACTTTAATATTATGAGTTTGATATTGTACGAGTCTCCGTTGTGTGGTGGTTGAGCAGGTCGGCTCATAGCCCGGAGGCGGCGGGTTCGATTCCCGCGCGAGGGTATTTGTGCACAAAAAATACCAATTACTTTTTCTGTGTCTGGGTGTTGTGGGACCTTAGTCCTCGTAGTTCCTGCGTCCCTAGATACAGAGTATCCTAGTTAGGGTCAGGGACTATGTATGTGATCGTTGGGTGTTATTATTATTATGTTCTTTTTATAATTTTGCTCAAGCAGTATCCAATTACCAGTTGATAAAATAAAATCAGCGGCTATTCCAATGATAAATTACGGCAAAATTAAAACGTGACTACAAAATCAAAGCGGAAAAACCGTTGAGATTGTATAAAGATTTATCGTCTTAATTAGGTAATTAAGTCAGTATTACACTGGCATTGCTTTTTAAATTGATTAGATGCCTTTGTGAAGTATAAACAATTTGGTGCTTGTAAAAAAGTAGCATTCCACAGCCTTTGTGGTGGAGTGGACTACGAGAACCATGGTCCCACAACACCCAGACACAGAACAAGTATTTACGCTTTTTTTGTGCACAGATACTTTTCCTGCCACGGAAATTGTACCCGCTGCCTCCTGGCTATGAGCCAACCTGCTCAACCACTACGCCACAGAGGCACAGGCACATATAAAGCATGGGGTTTGTTCAGGTCTCCCAAAATATATTAATTTTTGGACGTACGCTTGCAGCTTATTCTTTGGAAAACAAAGTTAAAGTCGCAGTCAAAGTCGAAAGATTTATTGCAATTAGGCTACTTTTATCACTTTTACAAGTGAAAATCATTTTAGTTACTTAAAATTAAGTTATTGTATTAAGCACATAAAAATTGCAAAGTGCTTACTATCAAATATTATATTGCAAACCTGTTAGAAACAATAAGTCTGAAAAAAATAGAAGTTTTCTTTCTCTTTACTGGTGCAAGCAATCTGGCACAAGGCAGGACAGAAAACTTCGATCCGAAGATTCGATTACAAATGTAAAGAAGAAGCTACAAGAAACATTACAGTGATGGTATGAATAGAAGATACAATAATTCTCTTTTTGGAAAGTTAATAACGGCTTATCTTACGTTAATTAAAAGTCGAAACTGGCTCCTAAAAAAAGGACATCGAATATGTCCGAAAACCGGGGGGGTGATAACGGAACATTGATTGCATTGCAACAAGAGAAATTTCATTCCTAATTTGAATTTCCATAGTAACAATGCACCTAAACTGCGTATTGAAACTGTCAAATCCATACAAATTTGTGTTTCTATTGATTACAATCAAGTTACGTGATCGCCTGGTCGGAGTAATTTCGACTTAATTGACGTGAGTTTAGCCGTTATTTATTTTACAAAACGTATCATGCTCACGATAGTTTTCAAACTAAATTACAAATATTTATCACGCAGATACTATTGTTAAACGGATAATAAATAGTGGTATAGTAATAATAATAATAATAACGCCCAACGATCACATACATAGATCCTGGACCCTAACTAGGATTCCCTGTGTTTAGGGCCCCAGGAACTACGAAGACCGTGGTCCCATAACACCCAGACACAGAATAAGTATTTGCGCTTTTTTTTCTGTGCACAAATACTTGTCCAGCCGCAGGAATCGAACTCGCCGCCTCCGAGTTATGAGCTGACCTGCTCAACCACCACACCAGAGAGGCTGTCAAATATGATAGCTTAATAGTATTGTCAAAGTATCTATAAACTAAACTTGCCCTTAGAACCCACAATAACAACATTAGAGACCTCAAAGCCCTCCAATTCAAAGACTTTACAAGTTAGTTCTATTAAGCAATGTTTTGCTAACACACGCCGTCTCAAAGTGTTTACTCCCGTGTCATTGTAAGTAAGTAATTACAGTCCCAATAAACAAAGTTTAAACTTAACAGTTAGACGTCAATGCCCGTCTGAACTAAAGTATATTAAATTACAACTTAGCAACACTTTGCTTCGGGTTCTCGTACGTTTGTATCAACATGGCCAAGTAATGAACGTGCATTCAAACGTACAAGAAACCGGGAGCTAGGGAAATAAGTGCGAACTTAGGAGATGTCAATCTCATGATCATGATCTCATTCCCCCATCACCATTCCACTACCGGACTACTAGACGATCAACTAAGCACCTTCTCTTCAGAGTTGAAATACCATCCATTCGTACCAAGCGATTTGATTCATAATTAGAACGGCTAAAGACAAACGGCCCTGCCAGCGTCTGTGTTTCCGGCGAAATATGACCCGGGCGTGTTCAAGAGAAGAGTGAATAGGTATTTACTTGGCTAGCATGCTACACCTTCGATCGCATCGTCACTTCCCATCAGGTGAGAGCGTGGTCAAATGCTATACAAGTTTGAAGTAAAAATAATAATCAAGCAAGTACTAACAGAACAAGTAAAGAACCACAACGAGCATCGCAATGGAGCCAGTAAGCCAGTCCAAGCTGCTGAGGATACAAACTGACTTGAATATACACTCGTAGAAGACGGCTGCAACCAGGAGAAGACCAAATAGGACACTTGCAAAAGTTATCCATACGAACAGCTGGACGAAACCTTCTTGGTCCTGGAATAAGTTTTTTTAATGTTATTATTGTTAGTTTTTTCTGATGTTAAGCGACACGGCCGGCCATAACAGACCAGTGTCATTTGAAACTCTAAAATTTAAATTTCACGTGACACTGCACTGCGCACGTCATCCTGAGACATCAGCACAGTCTGGTAATAAGATTACTCGACTGTGAGATCAGATCACAAAGTATCTATTACCCAGTAATTTCACTAGCTACAATGTCCTTCAAACCAGAATACAGTAGTGCTTGAGCACTACTGCTTGGCGGCAAAATAAGTGGCAATGCGGTGGTACTTACCTAGACGATGAACTTTGTAGAAAAGTCCTACCACCTAGTGAAATGAGGAAGTGGAATGGGAGATGATATGTAGGATATTGGAACTGAGATGTAAGCTAGGAGGTGGGATCTAGATCTAGACTACCAATTTCTTGATAGTCAAAAATGTATTTTAAGCTCAATATTTGCGTAAAAAACTTACAACTCGCTAATAAACAATCGGTGATTTAGATCTTAAAAAATCGCGTACACTGCTACGTCTGGTAAATACATTGATCAGCTGACAATCGTGAAGCCTGCCATCGTGATTGCTTGTTCATCCTCTATGTATACACAGTGGATAAAACGTTATTAGTAAAACTGGTATTTTAATATTGTTTATTGGCATAAGTACCGATAGCACAGCAAAGAATAAGCACGACCCCGACACCATGAACAGAACAGACATGGCTGTAACACCACCTGGGATTATCTGGGTCCTCAGGCGTAAGTCCACCTCAAGAGGGTCTGAAAAAAAATCATCATCATTTATCACCATTATCATTGGATATCCTTGACCACAAAAACCCCACCGATACATGGTTAATATCCCACATGTGAGGAAAAAGCGATTTGGCTCCACGTTTATCATGCGAACAGCCAAATAATGGAACGTCTGCATTTCTCGAAAACTACAATCTTGGAGTCTTCAAATCGAGAGTCGAGCGCGTTACATCCTAGACCACATCGTCATTTTCGAGGTGAGGTGAGATAGTAGTCAAACGCAGACCTATCAAACAATAAAAAAAGACCTTTGTCCATGGGCTAATATGAATAGACCACATGGTTTCACTCGCAGTTTTCCTACTGGAACTTAAATTTTTCAACTTTTAAGGAATGACAATGTGCGAATAGGATCATTTCTTTCCGTGGAAGCTGTAAGAGTTAGCTAAGAGAATGGGCAGTGTAATTCTCCTAAATATATCTCATGAATATGGATTCCAACTGAAAATAAGTTATTAAGGTTTTACGACCGTCATTGCATGCTGAGTCGGTATATCATGACGTCACGCAACATCATATTTTTAATTTATTTTTTTCGTGTTATTTGTCCTTGTATAAGTTCCTATTTAAAAAAAATTAATATTTTGTGATGTCTTGAATAAATGTATTTCTAAACACTTAAATCTTCTTTCATCACTAAGCCGCCTGCCAAGCTTGCCAAGTAGCAAATTCTTCTCCCCCTAAGATAAACGGTCAAAGTGGCGTTTTAGGAAGGACCATATTCAGCAATGGACGTTTTCAGGATAATGATGATGATGATCATTTCAATTAGCAATTCCTTGTATATTTTCTGATTGTAGTATATTTACAGGTTAATAAGAGTATCAGTAAAAGCTTCGGCGTTGAGCTGCCTGTCAAAATACCAGCTAATTATGTAAGGTGATGTGAAGAATGGTTTCGGAATGAGACTGAATCTGAAAAATTTACTTTGACTTGATTTTGACTTACCACGGATTTCAGTGACATTCTTCATGCCTTCGAAATTGGTATTGGTTGCTTGTTCCATAATGCTAAGTGCTGCGCCACCAGACATCTGAATAACCAATTTTTTTTATGAAAGCCACTTTTTAATACAAAAATATAACCATTTTTTTGAAACGTGCATCTCAAGCCACTTATTGTTCATCAAGATGAAATGAACTCGATAAGGACCGGTACACAGAGCAGTCCCAAGTTCTGAGTTCCACGTTCAGAGATCTAACCTCTTTGTAATGCACTGACGCTCTAAGTCAACTGCTCGCTGAATACGCGTTTTTGTTGGAGAGTTCGAGACCGCCCTGCTTAAGCCAGCGTTCGATAAGTACCATTCCTGTCCCATATTGTCCCATTACAATGCTGTGCTGAATTTTGAATTTGTTTCACACTGGGCCAAATGCAAAGATTTTGCATATGCCACTGCGCGGTGGAATCGATAGAGGCAGTGTTGGTATCAAAAACTTGTATTTGGCTTTGGAGTATTTATTATCCTGTTATCATATTATTTTGTAAGAAAGCTGTTGGTTGTCCAAATAAAATAAAAATTAAATAAAAAACAAAAATAAAAATTAAATAAAAAACGTTTTAAGTCGCGTCACTTTCATCAATGCGCATTTTGATCCCTAATCAAAATCAAATGGAGGAGAAAGTTGAAAAATTGACGAATTACAACAACAATAATACTTATAAGCATTATGTGATTTTGTTTAATCTATGTAACCCTTAATTTTATATTTAACCAAATAAAAACGTTTCTCAATGGGCACAAAAAATTTTGACACAGCGGTAAGTGATTTACTAAGTTTGTTTTACTTACAATAGCTAGAACTGCTATTAATGCCATTGCAACCCTTACAGATATGACAAGGAAACAGCTTTGAACCGCTGGAAATATATCACACATGATTTAATTTATAATACTACTGTAAATTAACAAAAAATTATAATAAGCTTTGTCTATTTGACATTTTTAAACTCTTGTACAAAGAGAATTTAAATATGGTTTTTAATGACATTAAATTTTCTCTATGATTGAGATTACAGATAAAAAACACTCATTTCAACCTTTTTTAAAGCAAAAAGGTTACATCCTCACGTTTAGGTCTCAGTGGCCTCTATATTTAAACTCTTTTTTACTATTACTGATTGCACGCGTGGATAAAAATTCTCATGTGTTAATCCAGCGTCTAAATTATGTGGATTCTAAATTTCATAAAAATTGTTTCAGTGCACACACATACACGCACACACCAACACACACACCCACCCACACACATATACACCCACACACACACACACACACACACGCGCGCGCGCGCACGCACGCACGCACAGAGCGTTGCGGAAATTGATCGGGCAAGGCGAACAAAAATTGAGAGGGAGATATAAGTTAGTGAAGATAAAAAGAGAGTGAGTTGTTCTGTTTCGTATAGAAGTTTAACTTCAGTGTGGTCAAAACTAAAGCAGACTAATTTTTTTATTACTATTACATTGTTAATCATAAGAAACAATAATTCTGAGCGCCAAATATTACCACAGTTTCAAGACACCTTCAAATTCACGCTACATTTAAAACATTATCAAATGTGTCGAGGTCAGCCTAATGAAATTACTGGCCGATAAAAAACCTTTTTAACCATTTCTGAATGTAAAAAGAAAGGTTTATGAGATAATGATGTCTGACTCTACGTTTTTATCTTAACACTAAAGTTAATTAATATTTTTTTTATGTTAAGGGATGACGCGACGAGCTAACCATTCGCCTGATGTTAAGCGACACGGCTGCCTATATCAGTTGCAGTGTCACTCGGAACTCTAAAGTATAGAGTTTCGCGTGACACTGCGCTGCGCACGTCATCCTGAGACATCAACACAATCTAGTAACAAGATTACTAGACTGTGAGATCAGGTCATAAAGTCTCATTTGCCCAGTAATTTCACTAGCTACAGTGCCCTTCAAACCTGAACACAGTAGTACTTGCGCACTACTGCTTGGCGGCAGAATAACTGCTGAATGCTGTGAAATATCAATTTTGGTGTTAAGTATATATTTGAGTAAAATAAAACTGATTCCTTTTAAAAAATAGTCTAAACGACTTCAATCCCACCGCATTTGTTTATCACAATCCGCATGCGCTTTTTTTAAATACTTGTTCTGCCGTGGGAATCGAACCCGCCGCCTCCGGGTTATGAGCTGACCTGCTCAACCACCTCACCACAGAGGCTGTCGAAGTTAAATACCCTTATCAACTCTGGTTGCCTTCCTTAGCAGTCTAGTAAAAAGACTGTATTTTTCACTAACTTCGCATTAACACGAGATATCATCATTATATTTATCGTGATCGACAATCTTTTACATCCCACAGCTGGGTCTCTTTTGTATTATGCTGTTTGCTTTACTTCTTAGCCAATCTTTTGACTGACCTGATAGCTCAATTGGTAGTAACCCTACCTTGTAAGTTGTGGATTGTGGGTTCGAGTCCCACCCAGGACAAACGTTTATGAGTTGAACATCGATGATTGTTCTGTGTCTGGGTGTTATATTGTATTCTATTTATGTATTAACAAACAAAAATTATATAAGTATTGTATCAGTTATCTGGGTCCCATAGTGCAAGCTTTGCTTTGTTTGGGGCTAGATGGCGTTGTGTGAAAAAAATCTAGTTTAGGTTCCAACTGTGATCTAGACTATCTAATAGTGAAAAATTGCCTATCTATTAGTGAATTTTGAAGCTTCCTGATAATTACGTTAGGAAGATACTTCGTAGGCAAAATATTACTGACTAAAAAGGTTCAATAAATTAGATCAATTTATTCCGTCTCAGGACGAACCGGCGTTATTTACCGCTCCCATCCACTAACCATCGGATGCTGACTACGCAATAATTGAGCGAATAAATGATTCTTTATGAAAATATGAGGATCAGATTGACCGGGTGAGCGAAGCCTCTGCTTCAACTCGCTAAGTTTGTTTTCACCTGTCCGGAAGTTGGTTCGCTCATTGTCTCCCAAACAGGTCATATTTTCATTAAATCCTGAAGAAACTTGGTTCAGGTTCCCCAATCTCCCCGAGTTCTCCAGTGCGCCACCGAGGTGTCTCCGTCTAGAGACGGAGAGGACGGAGTCGCATGCGGCTGACCGCAGGTAAGGCTGCGGCCAAGTTCAGTCCTACTACATGCAGCAGGATGGAGCACCCCGGATTTTAAGTGGGTATGCCGTCCACTCTGGACGGAGACTCCCACACATCCACCTTGCCTCACCCAGTGCAGGTGGATTCCATAAAGGATTCTTACCGGGTCAAAAAAGGGGCAATTGGAATCCATAAAGGATATTTACTGGGTCAAAAAAAAGGGCAGGTGGAATCCAAAAAGGATATTTACCGGGTCAAAAAAAATCCGCCATTGACACTTTTTTGTCATCAGCGGTTTTTATTAGATGTATGTTTCCTCTACGAATGCGGGAAGTTTTTTGCAGTGCTATTTACCTGAAGATTTCAAAAATGTTTGGTACTAACTTTTGGTAATCAACACTAAACAACGTTTCAAATATGAGCAATGTGGCTGTCAAAAGGTCGTGAAGTCCGAGTTTTAGGAAATTGTTGCGCATTGCACTTGTATTCGCAGAGGTCTGGTTATTTGTGTTCTAGGTACAATTAGAAAGTACCATCTGACTCCAGTAGTTTTTTTTCATACCTGATATTTATTGATTTTGTTTAAGCATGCAAAATCATGATTAAATTATATACATACTTATCTAGAGCTTCATTGTCCATAATCAAAAATTAATCACAAACTATTTTTTATTAATAATAATAAATATGTGTAAACATTTCACACAGCGCCATCTAGCCGCAAACTAAGCGAAGTACCATGAGAACCAGATAACTGATATGAAATGAAATGGAGTTAGTTGAAATGAATTTGATTCTCTTGCGGATTTCCTGATTTCGGATCTTATATCGCAAGTTTAAAAATAGATAGAGCTATTTGATGATAAACAAAAAAGCATTTTTCGTTTTATTTAAATCCATCCTTTGCTTTTGATGATACAATTGTTTGTCCAATCACGATTTATTCTTGATTTCGTGTCTTCTCATAAATAAATTGTGAAATTCGTGTAATGAATAACGACGTTTTTGCTGAATATGTCTAAAAAGAGGCTTGATTTTTCAAAGAAAATTCGACATTTATTTTATGATTTTAGATTTCTTTTAAAACGTTTTCGGCGGAAATAGGTCATTGTTCAACGCCGCCCGTGAGACATTTTATAGCATTATTGAATTTAAAAAAAAACGAGTGTGCTTTACCACACGACTGAAGTAAAACTTTTTTAGTTCAGCTCCATCTATCGGCCGGTGTAACTTTGTTTTTGCTTTGTTTAACGTTAATGTCACCAACTTGACAATTTTAAATTGTTATTTTACCGGATATACCAACGTCAAAATACAATTTACTTTGTTTGTTTTTACTTTGTTATGTTGACAATTGAGACCTACGTGAACCAACAACTTTCAACTTCCATTCGCCTCATCAGCTTACTCCTCAAGCATGCGTAAAGTAAAAAAGTTTTACTTCAAAATCGAATTGAGCTTAGAGATTGAATTGAGGTTAAGTTCATGTGTGCATGAACTCTTCTCATATTCTTCTCATACTCCAGTTAAGCCTGTAGCCACATTTACAGAAATAGCTCAGACTTGAATGCAGTTACATCCAAACCACCTAGTTTCTAAGCATTAAATTTATCCCAAGCTCTGACTAACAATAGACCTTATCTGTGTCACATAACACTTTTCATTTGCGAAGACCATTTCAAGTTATATTTTGTTGGATATAAGATAGTATTTTGTTTGAAGATGGAATTAATTTGGACGGATTTGTGAAGACGTGTGAACATTACTGCCTACTTGTTGAAGACGACGGATTACCGTTTCGGTTCGTATGTGTTTGCTTTGCAATAGAGTTTGTTTTTCTGTGAATATTTACAGGCAGAGCAAGTGTGGCTCAGAGAACTTGTATAATTTTATCCAATGCAATGGTTTGAATCTGGTTAGATTCGCACCAATGACTACACGTTATGTGTGAAATTTACAATCGCTCTTACAACGATGAAGAAAAAAAATAGTGAGAAACGAGAGAATGTTCGAGAATCACAATTTGCCACAGAGTATCGAGCACTGCTTATGGGCGTACCGATTGTTTGTTTCTCTAATCTGTGATGGCAATTAATAAATTTAATTTATTGATTTTTTGATTTATGAATGAGCAATGGGCGCGTGACACGAGTAGGTATAATATACTATTTTGCACTTTTAGCTAACTCATACAGGGACTTAGCCAAACGTTTGATGATGGCATTAGGTGACAAGAATGCTGGCTTTTATTTTGCACAAATAAGCATTGCCATTCAACGCGGTATTGCCAGCATTTTGTGCACTTTTTTCTCCACCAATGGATTATTTCAAGTTTTTAGTCTTATCAAATTAAAGTTTTTTTTTTGCATATATTCATAAGTGTAGTTTAGTTTAGTATTCTGTTTATATGTAAATTGAAAAATTACTATAATCACTAAATTAAGAAACTATTTAATTTGTTTCTATATCAAGTTCAAAATATACAATGAAATAACACTGTGTAGTAATAAATAAAATATATATGCAGGGTTCATTGATAAAGGTATAGGATAGAAGAATACTTTTTGACTATGAGTAAAACCGTAAAGCGTAGCTAGTATTTAAACAAATTCATACCTAAACCCACTTGTGTTTTTCACGGTATTTCTTAAAGCATAAGTTGAATTTAGAGGGCTCAGGTGGTCAGGTGGTACTTTGAAGGGCAGTAAAAACGCCACCCAGCTAAAATAAATTTCAAGAGATTAGTTTGGATATATAAACAAATTATGACTATATACATATAATGTATATAAGAAGCGCCGCGTGTATCGTAGCTGTAGCATCTTGTAGCTATAACATTATAGAAACTGACGTGAGTAGTACTCATAACTACAACAAGTACACTAACACTCACGAGATACAGTCGAATAACTCGACCGATGTTCGAGCAATATAGATGCCCATCCTCAAGGAGTACGCGCGGCGGAGGTGGCGGCTCGGCGCTGACTTATTGGTCGAGTTATTCGACTGTATCTAGTGAGTGTTAGCCGTGTAATAGTTGTAGCATCTCGTAGCGTTACTGTAATACTTGTATCGTAGCTGTAGCATCCCGTAGCGTTACTGTAACGCGTGTATTGTAGCTGTAGCATCTCGTAGCGTTACCGTAACGCTTGTATCGTAGCTGTAGCATCCCGTAGCATTACTGTAACGCTTGTATCATAGTTGTAGCATCCCGTAGCGTTACTGTAACCCTTGTGGCGTAGCTGTAGCATCCCGTAGAGTTTCTGTAACGCTTGTATCGTAATTGTAGCATCCCGTAGCGTTACTGTAACGCTTGTATCGTAATTGTAGCATCCCGTAGCGTTACTGTAATGCTTGTATCGTAGCTGTAAGTGTACGTATTAAGTACTCTGGCAATACATGAAACCCGTGTGCAAATATCAGCATCCAAATCAGCCGTTTTACCATAACATTTAAACAAGCAGACACCGTTTCATCGAGATTTACATAATATTCCGTAAACCGTATTACGGCAAGTAAAACTATCGCCGTAAAGTGCATCTATTCATCTCTGTTCATTTGAAATATATAAAAGCTAAACAGGACTAATGATCCTACTGTTGTTCAAAGTTGAGTCACCACTTTGCGCTAAGTAAAAGCAATAAGAACCAATTTCGTATAGAAAAACCACGATGGCTATTATCTAAGTTCTGTACTTAATGGCTTTGAAAATAAAGTTTATTTCCCAATGAGTGTGGTAATAAAAGTACCCAGTGTAAGTTATTGTCAAGAGTTTATAGGGTTTAATTTAAATAAATAATTAAACATATTACTTATCCATATTATTTATATTAGTTTAAAGTGGTGAGTTGACAGGGTGGTAGGATTACGTAGCACTTAATAATCGGAGTTTTTTTTTTCTAATATAAAAAAGGGTCTAATGCTATTGGTCTCTACCAGGTTTTACCGACACCGGGCGTTTTACAGCATCACTGGGCAGATTAGTACTTGGAGTAGCACTCTATGTAAGTTTGCTGTTCTGTAGTTAATGTAGGTACGTTAATTAAATTTGTTACCATCATTACTTGGTTGGGTGACCACTTGCTTATTTGAATTTGATTTATGACATTTAATTTTAAATATATTATAATTAATAATTTAGTAGTAAGTGTAATTGGTCTGAAACCGTTCTTATTACAATAAATAAATAAATAAAATAAATAAATTGAATGCTAAAGCGTCAACAAAAATTATGGTGTAAACAAAATTTTAGTTAATTTACTAAATTATACTAGTTAGTGGTTAGTTAGTACTATGTATGTGATCGTTGGGCGTTATTATTATATTATTATTATTATAGTAAGTAGTACTAGTATATTACTTAATCAACTCAAATTGTCTTAGTAGTGCTAATTTTACAAGTACAACAGGCGGTCTCATCGCTAACAGCGTTTTTTTCCAGACTCTTGTATAATAGCAGTACCTACTAAGCAAAATCAACTGATAATTTCATTTTCAAGTCAAGAAATAATATTGTTACAAAATACTTCACTTCGGGAGCTGATGCAAGCGGCGTAGTATATATACGAGCGACGGAGAAGGCTCTAGGGCACTTTTCGGGCAGCGCTCAGAGGCGACGGACGTTATATAAAATCACGCGGTTAATTATTGTCGGTTCTTAGTAAATCTTAATAAATATTCTTAGCTTGATTGTAAACTTATTTTTTTTAAAACTAAAACCACTTAGGATTTCCAACATCAGAAGTGGGATCTAACTCAATTCTGACTTGGTTATTCTGATTTCAAATATTGTTTTGATTTTGCTGTTGTGATTTTAAAGATTTTCCGCTTAACATATTTGTAGCTATGTCTGAGACTAGTAAACGTTAAAGTCGTAAGCGAAATCGATCGTCTATTCCTGGTTTAGAAGCCCAGCTTCAAACTTTCATAAGCTGCTTAGGTGTTTTGGAAGATTCCAGGACACGCAGTGCATGTGTTGTTGCGAGTACATCGCGCGCCATGTCGGCGCCTGCACCGGATGCTCCGGCACGCCAGCCGCGTCGTGCGAGCCGTCTGCCCGCTGACTGCGCCGTCTGCACTGCCCTACCAGTCTAGACCTGTCCGTGCCGTGTACAAGCACGCCTCCGCCCACCGCGGATATGGTTATATGTGAAGTAACCGAAAACCTCAATGTGCTATGATACCATGCCGGTAAGATCGAACCATGTATATATGTCGAATTTCGATCTGTCTTTGCATGATTTTGATTCGTTGTGTAGTCAAATTGATCATGTGCGCTAACTAAATAGATGAGATTACAGTGAGTGTTAAACGCGTATAGGTAATTGTCTAAAAGGTGACGCGAGGTCATGGCTATACGATTGGGTTAGTAATGATCGTAGTTGGCCAAATTTCAAGTGTGAATTTAAGGCATTGTGCCCTATACGAGTAGATATCGCGAACATTTTATTTGATGTTATGAAAACTAATTCCGATAACTACCCCACGTATGCAGAATACGCTAGACGTTTGTTGTTACATTACGCATTGTTAAGGATTTGAGTAATGAGTTCATTGTAGCGATAGTTACACGCTGGTGTTACTGATCCTCAAATTCGCGCAACTGCTATGAATTTAGCGAGTTTTCTGTCCATTTATGTGAAACCTCATCAGATTACACCCGTTCGAGCTCGTGGTGTTTTTCGCAAAGGTTATGTTCAACAAAACAAGCGAAAACGCGAGTATAGTGATTCTAAAGACTGAGTGAGGCAGGATTTTCCATCAACGTTAAGAAATGTGAATTTCTTACAACTGAAATAGATTACTAAGGTCAAATGATTACTAATGGTCAGGTGAGACCGAGCGAGCATAAGGTAGAAGCTTCTGTTAAAACGTAAGTGCCAAGCAATGTCTAAAGAGGTTAGACATTTTTAATGCTACTAAGTTAGTTTTTGTTACTTTAGACGGTACATCCCCGGTTATTAATTCAAAACAAAACTCGCAATGGTGTACCGTTAAGATGCGGTGACGAATAATACTGCGTCCACACTACCTGACGCTGACCAGCAACTCCAAGACGCTTATGTCAACAAGGGTCGTCAGCAGTCACAAACCTTCACCGTTGGCGATTTTGTGTTCGTGAACAGGTCATCACAATCTACGGGAAAGCCGAACTCTGGCATGCGGGGGCCCTACAAGGTCCTGCATGTGCTGCCACCCACCGCTGTAGCTCGAAACTTCGCGGCGGGTCTTATGGCAAGACAACGCAAGCGGCCGCCGATCACATGGTGTTTTGGCGGGGCGAATGGACGCTGGAGGCTTGTTCTGCGTTCTCCACTGCGGATATCTGTCTCACCAATGTGACTCAGCGATGACTGCACTTTGTGTGGCGTCGTTTGCAATGTGTGATCATTTCGCACAGTTGCCTTCTCTCTATTTGCAATGTGTGAGGTGGCCTATGCCTCTTCATGCAGTTGCCTTTTGCAATATGTGACGAGATTATTCTCTCCACATAGTTGCCGTTTTTGCAATGTGTGACGTGGTTTGTGAGTGCCATGTCACACAGTTGCCGTTTTTTGCAATGTGTGACGTGGTTTGTGAGTGCCATGTCACACAGTTGCCGTTTTTTGCAATCTATGACGTTATTTATGAATGTTATGTTATACAGTTACCGTTGTCGTTTTTGCAATGTATGATGTGATTTGTGAGTGTCATGTCATACAGTTGCGGTTTTTGCAATGTATGACGTTTTAATGAGTGTCATATCATACAGTTGCCGTTTTCTATTACAATGTGTGGCGAAGTTTAGAAGTCCGGAATTCTGAAATTCGCAATACATTTATTTTTCTTTATTTTCTATGCTAAAGTACTAAAGTACTTTCTTACATGCGGTTGGAACCTTACTTTTTCCTACAAATTTTCATAAAATTAGTATGCGAGACCTGTGTTGGTTGTACTTGAGTGCACGCTTGTGCTTCTAACACAGTTGTTTTGCAGTCTCCGTTTTCAATGTTTATTACAAGTACCTGTTGAATTTCTCTAAATTGAAATTTCTTTGAATTGAGCAACAGCTTCATTTTAATTTTGAAATGGTTTCAGTTACCAACATTATGCCTGTACATCAGGTCCTAAAATCATGTTTTGTTGTGTTATAGAAGAAGACACAACGGTTGAGGTCAACGAAAATCTGCCACTTGAAGATGAAGCAGCTGTTGAGGACAACACGCAAGCAGGAACGGCCGTGTTACAAAATACTTCACTTCGGGAGCTGATGCAAGCGGCGTAGTATATATACGAGCGACGGAGAAGGCTCTAGGGCACTTTTCGGGCAGCGCTCAGAGGCGACGGACGTTATATAAAATCACGCGGTTAATTATTGTCGGTTCTTAGTAAATCTTAATAAATATTCTTAGCTTGATTGTAAACTTATTTTTTTTAAAACTAAAACCCACTTAGGATTTCCAACAATATGATTAACGGGATTTAAACCCATTCTCGTTCGTTATTCAAATTTTTCCAGTAAAATTTTCCTGTTGTTTTTCTTTGTACTTTCAACTAATTTTTTAAAATCGTAACAGGATAATACCAGGGTCGTCGACGGTGGACTAAATTGTATGTCCTTCACTTTACCCCGCACAATAATCCCGTAACAAAACCACGATTTCTCGGGACAATCCCATATCCACCGGGTCATAATCACAGGTGACTGTGAGGGACACTTGTGACCATCTTGCGACACTTGTGACATATTTTACGACCTTAGATGAATGAGTTCGCCGTTTGTAGCGGCAGATGTCTAAGATTATTAATGATATTGGAAAGTGTTGCTTTTGATCCAGCTACCTGCATATAAAAAAAGTGGACACATTTTGACAGCCTCTGTGGTGGGGTTAAACAGATCACCCCATAACTCAGAGGCGACGGGTTCGATTTTCGCAACAGGTAAAGTATTTGTGCACAGAAAAATAAGCGCAAATACTGGTTCTGAGTCTGGGTGTTGTGGGGTTGAGCGTGGCTACATGCTTTGCCATAGTTTTGAACGCTGCCAGCGTTGCAACGTTGAAAGGTAAACGCTACCAGCATTGCCACGCTGGATGGCAAATGTTGCCAGCATTGTCACGTTGGATGGCACATGTTGCCAGCATTGTCATGTTGGATGGCAAATGCTGCCAGCATTGTCACGATGGATAGCAAATGTTGCCAGCATTGTCATGTTGGATGGCAAATGCTGCCAGCATTGTCACGATGGATAGAAAATGCTGCCAGCATTGTCACATTGGATGGCAAATGCTGCCATCATTGTCACGTTGGATGGCAAACGATGCCAGCATTGTCCTGATGTATGGCAGGCAGCGTTCAAAACAATCACAGCATTACCGCATGGACTGATTAAGCTTAAATTAGCGGCGGTAACAAAATTACTGGTCTACCTTGACCAGTTAATCGACAGATTATGTACCAACGTTTCGTTTGACAGTCTCATAATGTAATAATATGGTTATAGAAGTCGTTCTAACAAACACAAATGACATCGAGTTGGCAGATCGCCGCCTCTGATTGCTGGCGATTGTGCCTTCATTAAGCTAAGTGAGGGATGGACGAGATCGTCCTTGATGCTGTTAAGAACAACTTGCACTGATAGCTAGCTGAGAGCTAAGTTTTTGAAGTAAAACTTCTTTGCGCACGCTTGACTTGGGGAGTAAGCTGGTGAATGCGAGGCGAACGGAAGTTGAAGTTGGTTTACGTAGATTTCCATTATCAAGATAACAACTTCAAAAAATTATTATGTTGGTGGGTTCTAAACTAAAGAAGTTTTACCTCAGTCCAGTGGTCTAAAGCATACTCGTTTTTTAAATGTTAAGGGTTAGAAAAGGTAGAGAAAATAGGAGAGATTTATTCCTAATTTGAAATTTCCATACTAACTATGCACATAAACTGCGTATTAAAACTGTCAAATCCATACATATTTGTGTTTCTCCCAGTTGCAATCAAGTTACGTCATCGCCGCCAGCAGATCATCTATCCATCAAGTTAGAAGTTCGAATAAACACCTACTTATTTATTATTTATCGCTAATCCTTTAATAGTCGTTTATTCATACAACACTACATGTCTGCCAAATCTCACTTCACACTAATATTATAAAGGCGAAAGTTTGTATGTGTGTTTGTGTGTGTATGTGTTGTTACACCTTCATGCTGAAACAGCTGAATGAATTTGGATGAAATTCAGCACCATGATAGCTTATAGACTGGATTTTTTTTGATGTTAAAGAATGACTTGACGAGCTAGCCGTTCGCCTGATGTTAAACGACACGGCTGCCCATATCAGCTGCAGTGTTACTCGGAACTCTAAAGTATAGAGTTTTGCGTGACACTGCACTGCTCACGTCATCCTGAGACATCAGCACAATCTAGTAATAAGATTACTAAACTGTGAGATCAGATCATAAAGTCTCATTTGCCCAGTAATTTCACTAGCTACAGTGCCCTTCAAACCGGAACACAGCAGTGCTTGCGCACTACTGCTTGGCGGCAGAATAACTGGCAAAGCGGTGGTACCTACCTAGACGAACTTTGCAGTAAAGTCCTACCACCTAGGATTAACATATAGGCTTCATTTTATCCCGGAAAAGTGAAATTTCCCCGTAGGATGAGCAAATAATTAAAATACTTTTTATCCGCGGGTGAAATCGCGGGGCGCAACTAGTAGATAATATAAATAGAATTGTATAATATAAACGGTACAACATAACATAGTGTGTGTGTAATATCATAATAGCTTCACTACACTGGTGTTAGTTAGCGTCACCACTCCAGTGGTAATCGTTCCTTAGGGAATCCTTGATTGCGGTACGGATGTGCTTCTAACAATAATAAACGAACTTCACTCAGTTTCTCCGAGGTTTATGTTTTAATTGTGCTGTTACTTTTGTGAGAGGTACAAACAGCTTGACTTTGAGTTCTAAAGTGCACTGAATGTACCGTTAGAAAGCTGTTTATTTTGAAAATTGGTACTTATGTTTATTGGCACTAAGAGTATTATTAAATTGTTTTTATATCTGTTAAAATTTGGTAAAGACTGCCAGTAAAATAAATTTAAATAATAATTTACTTTACTTTTAAAATAACTCAAAAGAAACAGTAAATATTATTATGGTAAATTTCGATTATTATATAATGTAAAAGACAGTTGATTTGACTCAATGTAACTCGTAACGACACTTGACATGACGATACTTTTTTTTTGTTTGGCAGCACACTATTGTGTATTTAGCCAGTGTCAAGTAATTGGTAATTTCTTGGGTTAATCAATATATATGTCAAGTCAAGTCACAGTCCAAGTCAACCAAGCCAAGTCATACTCCTAGTTAAGTGGTGGCAACTTTACCAGAAGTTTTTATGGAGTTTTGGAGACAAAATGAAAAGAAACGTTTCACCATCATTATACCACTTTCCCCGCTCATGCCTGTAATCCAGCACTTAACGAATAAAATGCCACCAATTTTATGCACTAACACTGAAAATAACACAAATTTTGGAAAATAATACAATGCGGTGACGCGATCATTTTCGTTTTCCCGCCAAAATTCCATGACGACACTTGTTTACCTTGCTATACAAACGAGTAATGGCGGCCGCTTAAGGCATTCTGAGTTGAACCTTTGCCAGATAAGAAGTTCCAAACAAAAGTGTTCACATAAGTCCTAGAAGTTTTTTTTATTACAAATGAACGCTCCTACAAATATTTATATTAATTCTAGCTAGTAGAATTTAGTAGTAGTCAGTTTAAAGAATAAAGGCACTTTGTCATTAAAAACGGATTCTACAACTTTAAATTCTCTTCTATGCGTACATTCTTGATTACGGATATTTTTATCGTGGTTTTTTTTTAAATTAGCTTCAATCAAACTGGACGCGTATATTTAGATAGGAAAAAAGAAAGAAAAAATAATTAATAAAAAAAATAAATATAAAAAATACTAAATAACTTACGACCTATTCACTCGCCTGATATTAATTAAGCGTCATAGCCGCCTATATAACAGTTGCATTGTCATTCGGAACTTTATGATATAAATTTTCTGCACTGCACTGCATACGTTTTTTTGAGACATCGGCACAGTTTAGTAATAAGAATACTCGAATGTGAGATCAAATAGTAAATTCTCATTTGCCCAGTAATTTCACTAGCTACAGTACCCTTCAAATCGGACCACAGTGCTTGCACACTATTGTTTGTATGACTGGCCCGATAGCTCAGTTGGTAGTGACCCTGCCTTCTGAACTGCGGTTTGTGGGTTCGATTCCCACCCAGGACAAACATTTGTGTGATGAACATCGATGTTTGTTCTGTGTCTGGGTGTTATTCTATGTATGTATTTACAAACAAAAAGTATCTAAGTATTGTATCAGTTATCTGGTTCAAATAGTACAAGCTTTGCTTAGTTTGGGGCTAGATGGCGTTGTGTGAGATGTCCACACATATTATTATCATATATTATTATAATATATATAATTTATTATTATTATTATTATTATTGTTTGGCATCAGAATAACTGGCAAAGCGGTGGTAGATACCACAAACACTGCAGAAGTCCTACTCACACCCAGTAACAATTCACCTCTATTAACTTATGCCAGCGGTATTTGAACGGATCATACAACGCAAGTCTCAAAGTTGACGTGCCCCTTCTAAACCACAGGTGGTTCATAAATTACGTAAGTACAGTACTCAACATTTTATATGGCATGTCAGTTGGCACAAAAACACTGAATACATAATAGTATACTACGACAAAAGTAAGATAGACGCTTAATTGTGTATACATGGTGGAATTTAATTTGTTTTTTTCCTTATATGTATGTACTCAGATCATGCTATAGAATAATAGTATAAGGTACATTAAAAATGCTTCTTAAAATAACTGGATAACAGCTGAAATGTCTATTTAACGCTATACAGCGTGGGCACTGGCTGAGCTCTTTGTAAATGTTTCGTAGGTAATAAAAGCACCTGCTTTGATAAGGCTTTTCTTAAGAATTTGATTCGCAGTAATTTGATAATAGCTAGATTTACGTTTTATTTCATAAATACTTTTTCTATTTAGTTATATAGGAGCGTTCTATGGCATGGATTGAGTATAACATTTAAGGAAAAAACGACTGAAGTAAAACTTCTTTAGTTTAGCTCCATCTACCGGCCGGTATAACTTTGTTTTTGCTTAGTTTATTGTAAATCGCGCGAGACTTTATATTTTAGAGTTCCGAGTGACACTGTTCTATTATGGGCGGCCGTGTCGCTTAACATCAGGTGAACGACTAGATCGTCACATCATGTATGATGTAAACACTTTAAAAAAAGAAGACTTGACAATTATTAATTGTCATTTTATCGATCATACCAACATAATAATACGAGTTTGTGTCTTTGTTATATTGACAATGGAGATATCCATTCCATCTTCATAACCCAACTTCATAAACCAACTTCAAGTTCCATTCGCATTCACCAGCTTGCTCCCCAAGTCAAACGTCAAGACAAGTTTTACTTTAAAAAAAAACGTAATTTAACATTTCACTTATGTACTCAATGTGCTATATAAAACGTCTGGTATTGCATACAAATAGGGTTGATACATATCTCCGGTATCTCTGCTCTGAGACTGGTTGGGAAATAAGGTGAAGTTGACTTTAGTTTGAGCTCTACAATTAGGGATGTCTACAGCTACTTACTTTGCTAGTATTTACCCAACGGGTGCTGTGGTTGAAACATAGATGAACGTGAGATTGAAAGTTTTTTTTGTTTTGCTATGGCCCCACACTTTCGTGTATTTAGCCAATGTCAAGTAATTGATAAATTTT
Source organism: Ennomos fuscantarius (assembly GCA_905220475.3). Taxonomy (NCBI): domain Eukaryota; kingdom Metazoa; phylum Arthropoda; class Insecta; order Lepidoptera; family Geometridae; genus Ennomos; species Ennomos fuscantarius. The sequence goes on along the minus strand of HG992046.1, from coordinate 9,520,247 downwards.
CGAGTTAATAATATATATATGTGTCAAGTCAAGTCTCAGTCCAAGTCATCAAGTCAAGTCATAGTCTAGTCAAGTCATACTCCTAGTAAAGCAGTTGCAACTTTACCAGAAGCTTCTATGGAGTTTTGGAAACAACACGTAAAGAAACGTTTCACTATCCACTTTCCCACACTCATGCCTGTAGTCCATTAATTCATATTCCGTTAACGAATAAAATGCCACCAATTTTATGCACTGAAAATAACAAAAGTTTTGGAAAATAATACAATGCGGCGATGCGATCTTTTTCGTTTTCCCGCCAAAACTTCGATTTAAAAGTTTAAAACGGGAAATTTGATTACAACGGAACAGCCGAAATTCTATTCCTAATTTGAAAATTTCCATAAATCACTCCGTAGCACCTGGCCTTGGAGCCAACGCAAAAACACTAGGACCGCGCTTTCTTTTCCTTGACCTTTGTAAACAAATAATCAAACTAGCCCCTGCAAGACTAATACGACTCACCTTAGCTCAGTTGGTAGTCCTTCCCCTCCCCTTGCCATCTGAACTGTGGGTTGTGGTTGTGGGTTCGACTTCCACCCAGGACAAACATTTGTGTGATGAACATCGATGTTATTCTATGTATGTATTTACAAACAGAATGTATAATAAGTATTCTATCTGTTACTGGTTCCCATGATATAAGCTTTACTTAGTGTGGGACTAGATGGCACTGTGTGTAATGTCCGCATATATTATTATCAACGAGCTTCTGCAAGCAGCTTCGCCCGCGGCGTGGCCTATGGGAATAAATTCAACCACCCATTTCACCCTCTTAAGGGTGAAATTCGAAAAATCCTTTCTTAGCGGATGCCTACGTCATAACATCTACCTGCATGCCAAATTTCAGCCCGATCCATACAGTGGTTTGGGCTGTGCGTTGATAGATCATTATATCAGTCAGTCAGTTACCTTTGAGTTTAGATATACTCATTATTCGGACCTTTTAGATCAAATGTCTTTATTTCACTTCCTTTAAATTGCCGCGTTATACGCCGATTAGAGAAAACATGACTCTTATACCCATAATATGTGTTAGAGCGCGGCGCGAAAGGTCCAACAAGCCAAAAATCCCCGGGAAATGATAGCCTTATTTCAAGATACCATAAGGTTCATTTACTCCAAGAAAAAACTCCAATAACAAAATGCATTTGACAAATATACTTAATTGCTAAGAACAAAACACCACCGCGAGCTAACTTTTCTAGTGACGCCATCTAGTTGCAACAGGCTTAAATAAATATCAATAATCTTTTAACTACATGGACGCAACAATATGTATATTATGACGGTCGCATGAAAGAAAATCAAAACTCAAAGGTCAAACGTCTAGTAGCTATTACATTCCACTTATTCAAATTATTTTTAATCCAAACTTGATTTAGGTAACATTTGCGTGATTTTCGGAAAGGTCAAGAGGTAGTTGGTACCCTATTTATATTTAAAGGCTAATTGCCACACAAGCGAAAGTATTTTTCAAACTTTTAAAAGGAAAGTTCACAACACAGCCTGTAGACTCATTCTTCAAAAGGTGAAGGTACTAGTATAATATTATATTATCTGTGACAACAATAAACTCTTCATTCCCGCGGCTTTTATAAACCAACTCCAAAAATGGAGAAGATTCTAAATTCTGTTTTTTTTTTAAATGTTGGCTACTTTTCATTATGATTATGATCTGATATAATTTCTTTTATTCATTTAAAAGGCTATATACTTTCAAGGATATTTCACCGAAATCGGTGCATTAGTTTGGATTTAACATCAATAATACCTTAATTTTTTCAGCGAATTACGTAATAATAATTAATTATTAATTACTACAATTATTACACGGCTAACACTCACGAAAAATATAGATTCAGCGCCGAGCCGCCGCGTGTACTCCTTGAAGATGGGCATCTATATTGCCCGAACACCGGTCGAGTTATTCGACTATATTTCGTGAGTGTTAGCCGTGTAATAGTTGTAGTGATGAGTAGGTACTACTCACGTCAGTTTCTATAATATTATAATTATTAATTAATTAAAGACCGATTCCAGACAAAACGCTCCTTTCAATATGTTCACAGATTTATATAATGAACGGATCAGACGTGGTAAAGTACGCAAGCACTATCCTACATTATACAATCAAATAGACAAATGTCGGAATGCCGCACTCGTGCAAATTAAACCACAGGTGGTTATAGCAACCCCGAATGCCTTTAGCTCGGTTCGGGGCTTGGATATTTGAATAGGTTTATATTAGGTAATGTTTGACTTTGCGTATCTACAATATCAAACAAGAATATCTAGCGTAATTCCAATTATTTGACAACCTCTGTAGTATGGTGGTTGAGCAGGTCGGCTCATAACTCGAAGGCGGCGGGTTCGATTCCCGCGGTAGGACACGTATTTGTGCACAGAAAAGCGCAAATACTTGTTCTGAGTCTGGATGTTGTGGGACCACGAATACTACGAGGACACAGGGAATCCTAGTTAGGGTCCAGGATGTATGTGATGTGATTGTTGGGCGTTATTACTATTATTATTTATTTTTATTTTATTTTGCTAAAAATTGCACTTTAATCTCAATAATAGATGCAACTCAAACTCCGCGTCAAATAGTAAGCAGTTGTGCCAATCTAACAACCAAACACTTTGGCCGGTAAAAATGAGTGTTATGGGGATCCCAGAGCTGGCACATACTTCGCTCAGAAGCAAAGTTTTCTAATTCAGCGAGGTAATGCTGCCAGTATTCTGGGAACCTTACCGCGTGGTGGTGAGTTGGATAGCATATTTATTTTGTCAATAATGTTTTATTAGTTGTAACAATTTATTGAGTGCCTGTACGTATTAATGCTTTTACACTATAATGTAAGTAAAATTACCTATTTATGAGTGGTTAAGTTTAAATAATAATAATAGTAATAAACGCCCACTGACCATTAATATTATTATTCTAAAATACACAAATATAAAAACACTAAACTAAATCATGTGATTTAGTATTGTTGAGTTAATACATCAATCAATCAACCAATTTTCACATATTTATAACCTAATTTTATTTACTTTAAGAAACTACACAAAATACTTATAAAAGGAGAAAAAAACCAAGGAGAGGAGACACTTAAATGAGACAGGACGAAGGATTTCAGAAGGAATAACATCGTATAGAGAAAACTGCATTTTAGGACAATTGAAAAAAATGTGGTCTATGTTTCCCAGATTATATTGTGTAGGTATTGTAATATATGTAAGACATGACATGAATTTAATGTAAAGTGAAAAAAAACACACAAACATATTTCATTTATCATTTATATTTCATAATTTAAAAAAAATATTGTTTAAAATAACAAAATCAATTACAATTATTACAAAATATTTTATGGATCTCGTATTACGGCAAGGCCACGGACATCAGTAACTTACCATTTTTTATGTTGATATAATAACTAATACTTACACCTACAACAGAAAAAAAATTGATTATTATTATTTTTAATAAATCATTTAATTGATGAAATTTTGCCGTCATTTTGAAGCCACTAATATGCCCACTTGAAAAATTAAGAATTAAGAAAAAATACGCCAATTTTTAAATATATCATTTAATAAAATACAAACAAATTATTGTGCACTAACACTTTTTCAAATCGTTTGCCCCAGTTTGCCATCCCAACTCAAGTGAAGTGTGCGCCTTTCTGGAGCCCTCAATAATTCATGCTCACGGCCCTTAGCCGCCGAGTTTATGATGCAGGTGTACCCACACTTAACGCTGTAAATATCTTAGCATTCTGAGAGTAATGACGCTCTCTACGTTACATAAACTAGGGTTATTACAAGATTTCAAATTAAACATAATAACACACATGTGCGGATTATAAGCAGGTAGACGCTGCAGGGCTTTCCACATGTCGATTTATAAAAATCATATTAATAATAACGCCCAACGACACAGGTCTTGGACCTACGACGACCATGGTGCTACAACACCCAGACATTACAGATTATTTTAAAGAACTTTATGTATCGAAGACGTTAGATTTTATTTTTATATGTAAAGGAATGACTTGATAAGCTAGTTGATTGCCTGATGTTAAGCGACACGGCCGCCTATATCAGTTGCAGTGTCACTCGGAACTCAAATGTAAAGTTCCGCGTGACACTGCATTGCGCACGTCATCCTGCAAAGTTCCTCTAAGTAGGTACCAACGCTTTGCTAGTTATTCTGCCGCCAAACAGTAGTGTGCAAGCTCTACTGTGTTCCGGTTTGAAAGGCACTATAGCTAGTGAAATTACTGGGCAATAGAGACTGTGATTTCTGATTTCGCACAGTCACAGTCACAGTCGAATAATCTTATTACCAGTCTGTGTTGATGTCTCGGGATGATGTGTGCAGTGCAGTGTCGCGTGAAACTTTATATTTTAGAGTTCGGAGAGATACTGTTCTGTTATGGGCGGCCGTGTCGCTTAACATCAGGGGGGCGATCACGAAACTTTGGTTGCAACAGGAGAAATGTCCATACTAACTATGCACATAAACTGCGTATTGAAACTGTTAAATCCTTACAAATTTGTGTTTCCATTTGTTGCAATCAAGTTACGTGATCGCCTAGCTAGTGAACGACTAGCTCGTCACATCATTCACGAGCATAAAAAAACCATTAGGTTCACGATGTTTTTTTCTGTTGTAAGAGTGAATACATAACTTGAAACGTCACTCGCTCTCAAGTGGTAAGAAGGAAGATAAGATGCTCTCGTTATCAGTAATAGAATGCACGATATATCTGTCATTTCCAATGTTCCTAGTATCAAAGTAGTCATAACCATGTGGCAGTTAGCAACCATTTTAGTAATAATTTACAGCGCCCTAGTGGTCTCAAAGTTGGAGACCAGAATAGATCCCTTAGTAGAGACTAAGCTAGGACTTGTCAGAGGCTTGAGGTCCGAGAATGGAGAGTATTCGAAGTTCTTGGGAATCCCGTATGCGCTTGTTGATGAAGGCAACCCGTTTTCGGTAAGTTCTTATTTAATTTTATGTTATAAATTTAAAAAAGGAAGAGAACATTTATTATTTTATATATTTACTCGCAAGGATAAAATTATAAGAATATAAAATTATAACAATTAAATAGAAACATTACTTAGTTAAGTATATATGAAAAGAGAAATAGAAGAGAAGATTCAGCTAGGTGACCATAAAAATAATAATAATTTATTTTTTAGTTGTAAGAAATAAAAACTAATAAATAAATACATTCAAAATAAACATAAATATATGGTTGGATGATACAAAATACCTTCTATCAAAGGGCTGGTACTTATTTCCTAGAAAAGAAATATATCAAACGGTTTTTTAAAGACTATCATGTGAATTTTTGGAGTGACAAAATGAGGAGATTAAATTTTTGGCCTTTGTGTTTGTGAATTTTTTAAATGTGAGTGTACATTTCAAATTTAAATATGAAGTACCTAGTTATTAAATAATTAATATTAATAAGCATTCATTATTTGCATTTATTTGGCACAATGAATCGGCATTGCAATTCAACGGGCCAATGCTGCCAGCATATTGGGTACACTTTTTACCACATTTGCCTAGTAGTTTCACCAGCCCTTGAATCCGGAGCACAGTAGTGCTTGCGCACTACTACTTAGGGAAGAATTGCTGGCAAAGCTGTGGTACCTACCGAGACGACCTTTGCAGAAAAGTCCTACGACCTGGTAAACTTAGCACGCAATGTATGGCAAATTTATTATTTTATGTCGTTTACTTTATCAGCTGTGAATTTCGTTAAGTGTTACTCTTGAACCTGAGTGCTACAATTTCGAAATTTCCTATCTTAAGATAAAGCCTTGGTCGGGAAACCCACATCGGCAGGTTGACACATACTCAACGTTTTGTATATCATTTTATATTTTATTTAGCTTAAACTAGCTTCAGTCTATGACCCAGTATATGACTCAGATTACATAGTAGTAGGTATTGTGAAGATTGCTGTCGGCAATGAGCTTCAAATTCATGATTTTTCACATTATTATAAAATATATATTAGTGAAAATTATAATAATATAGCAATTGCGAGCTATGTATGTGATTGTTGGGCGTTATTATAATTAATTAAATAAATGAATATAACAACAAGTAAAAATGTAAATATTAGAATTTAAGATAAGAATATTAGTGTAATGTCCGTAACTATGGACTAAAATTTTACAGCTCTTAAGTTCTCACTTATTCCTCTGTGACATAATCAAATGCATTGTAGTAGGTATGTCATAGAAGAATAAGTGCGAACTTAGGAGCTATCTGATTTTAGTACAGACAGGCATAAATCTGCTAAAACCAATAAATAGGTTTACCTAATATTAAGCCGAACCTAAATGATAATTGTAGGTGTCTAGGTATAATAAATAAATAAATAAATATCTACGGACATTTTACACAGCGCCATCTAGCCCCAAACTAAACAAAGCTTGTACTATGGGAACCAGATATCTGATACAATACTTAGATACTTTTTATTTGTAAATACATACATTGAATACAATATAACACCCAGACACAGAACAAACATCGATGTTCATCACACAAATGTTTGTCCTGGGTTGGAATCGAACCCACACCCTGTAGGGATACTACCAACTGAGCTTACGGGCCAGTTAATATATAATAATAATAATTAACAAGTTACAAACAATAAAAACTGTAACACTTTTTAAACTTTCGCGACTTGAACTCATATTGTAAAGATAAAACGGGTCTATTCGCGCACGAGTCCCCTCGTGACCACGGCCAATGTAACTTGGTCGAAACGTCGAGGTTAGTCAAAATTATATTTTGATAATTTTTGTGCGCGAATAGACCCGTTTTATCTTTACAATATTTGAAAGGTTGAGAATAAAAAGGATTCAACTGATAAATTGACAGTTTCGAGAAAATTGACTTTAAACGTCAACGGCGTCATTTTAATATACATAGTATCCTCTACTTGGTCTGTGATTTTAATGTAGAGTGCTTATAAGGTAATAGAAAAGGTTTATGTAAGTTTCAGTTGCTTGAAAATGTTTTAATTCTATTTAAAATTACTAAATATAGTACTAATTCATACAATTACTGTAAAAATATAATATAATAAAATAAATATAATAATGTTTATATGCTAAGCGAGCTGTATTCCTGTGACAGATTAACCGTTTTTAGACTCAAAATCTCGAGATTTAAGCCTCATTTCGGTATTTTGAGAATATATTATTGTAGATAATTTCACGCTGAACCCAACGAAATCCATAAGTCATTATGTGAAATAAATCAGTTAAACCCTTCTTAATCTCATCCATTCAATTAATAAGTTACATACAATAGAAACTGTGTTTTTAAAATAGACGTAAATAAATTGTAAGTCTAAAATATGATCCATTTCAAAACCTGCCAATTTCGATGTGATTACAACCTTATTATCTATTACAGCCAGCAATCGCCTTTCCTCCTTTCGATGACACCTTCAATGCATACGATGGCTCAATCATGTGCCCTCAAGTCACAATGCAGAGTGACATCATGGGCGAAATACAATGCCTCAAATTGAACATCTACGTACCTAATCAAGCTTACTTTACAAACCAGCTTCCTGTAATGGTTTACATCCATGGCGGGGCTTTTATTGAAGGAAGTGGCACCAATATCATTGGAACCCCCAATTATTTGCTCGAGAAAGATGTCATAGTGGTCTCAATTAATTACAGATTAGGAATCTATGGATTCATGTGCACTGACAGTCCTAAAGCTCCTGGAAATGTTGGGTTAAAAGACCAAGCGCTGGCTTTAAGATGGATCAATGAAAATATTGGATCGTTCGGAGGAGATAACACTAAAATAACTATTTTTGGAGAAAGCGCCGGTGCTATGTCTGTGCATTTACATTTGCTGTTTGATAAAGAAAAGCTGTTTAATCAAGCGATTATCCAGAGTGGTCCTGCTACATCACCTTGGACTATAGAAGATACTAATGATAATGTTCCTTTAAATATTGCGAATATTTTAGGCTTCAATACTGATGATCTTGATGACGCTATAGATTTCATAGCTAAAATCCCTGTAGAACTTGCTGTAGCAGCAGGTGATCAACTGAAAAAAAAATCACAGTATTCGACCGAGCCCGTAACTAAAGTTTGTGTGGAAAAAGAATTCGAAGGAGTAAAAAGATTTGTCACAGTAAATCCAAATGCAGCAAACACTGAGAAGGCTAATGCCATACCAGTGATAATTGGTTATGCTAGTCAAGAGATGATATTTCAACATGCGGGAAAAAATGGGAACTTTTATAGTAACTACTCGATCATGGATTTGCTTGAGTTTGGATTTGACGTCACTGATTTTGATGACATGGCAGATTTAATAAGACATTTTTACATTGGAGATGAAACGCCTGCAGAAGAATTACAGAATGAAATTACGTCTTTTGCATCAGACTTCGTTTTCAACCATCCAACACAACGAGCAATGAACTCACTCCTAGAAAGTGGGAACAAAGCTGTATACCACTATATATTTTCTTACGTTGGTGAAAGATCAGCTGTTCAATTGTCAAACACCTCTCTAGTCGGCGCTTCACATGCTGATGATATTTCATATTTATTTGAAACTCCTTCTGTACCTGATGAAATTACTGCTCAAGATCAGCTGATGATTGACAGGATAACGACTCTGTGGACCAATTTTGCTAAGTATGGGTATGTATCTGCAATTGACAGTATTTGAAATTTTGACGCCTTCATAAAATGACTTAATAATGTATTTACTTTCAGTAACCCTACACCTGAAACATCATCCCTACTGCCAGTAAAATGGGAGCCTATATCAGACGCTATCGTACCTTATCTTGATATAAATGAGGAACTGACTCTACAGTTTAGGCCCTTCCATGACAGGATGGCTTTCTGGGACCTCTTCTATAAACTGAATAAATCAAAGACCAAGTGGTCTAAGTAATCGATGGCTACATTAAATGTATAAAACTTAGAAAAAGTCAAAATAGCATTGTATTATAGTTACTTTAACTGTGTATTAACTTCATATAACATTAGATAGTAATAGAAGTTAAAAATATGAATAACATAAAAGAATTAATACTTAAATATTTATGAATATAAGATTCTCTAAAAGAGTTATTGACTGTGTATTTAATTTCTTTGGTGCTTGAAGTTGCTTTATGAATATTGTGTACGTTTGTGCTACTTATGTTTTCCAAATAAATCTATTTGGTATAGTCAAATCTTGAATGTTTTATTTAAACTAAAAAAAATTGATACCTTCAAATTTTTTTAAATTATCTGTCAGCTCCATATAACAAAGGTTTCTTTTTAAATTAGTGTAGGAAACTCCAATAGTTAAGTGGTTCTTATCTCAAATAATACCTACACCTGATAAAATCAAAGGTGTAAGAAATATATACTTTATTATTGTATTATCGTTTCAATTTAAACTGGCCCTATAGCTCAGTTGGTAGTAAGCCTGCCTCCTGAGCTGTAGATTCTCATCCAGGACAACCATTTGTGTAAAGAATATTGATGTTTGTTCTGTGTCTGGCTGTCATATTGTATTTCATGTATATAATATTTCCAAAAGTATTTCATCAGTCACCTGGTTACCATACCAGCTTTGCTTAGTTTGAGGCTAGATTGTGCTGTGTGAAATGTCTACACATAGGTATGCAATGTTTAATTGCTTATATCGTAACTGACACTTTATTTTTATTTTGGCTATAAATAAAAATTATAGTTAAGTTCTTCCAATGCCAAGCTTCAAGCAATGACATAAATATTTATCATAGAAAAAAAACAACGGCCAATAGTAGAAAGATAAAACAATAAGCTAAATAAAATCTTGTCTCACATTTATTTCTGTTACAGCTAGCAGTTCCTCATCCTGCATTTGAAGAGGCTTTCAACGCTTATGACGGCTCAACAATTTGCCCTCAAGTCGGTATGGAAGGGAATGTTCGCGGCCATATTCAATGCTTAATTCTTAGCATTTACGTACCGAACAGTGCCAACTCTCAAAACCATTTTCCTGTCATGGTGTACATCCATGGAGGGGCCTTCAATGGTGGAAGTGGCACTAGCGTCATTGAAGAACCCGCCGTATTTATGCAGAAAGATGTCATAGTTGTGTCAATTAATTACAGATTAGGAATCTATGGTTTCATGTGCACTGACAGCTATAAAGCACCTGGGAATATCGGATTAAAAGATCAGCTACTTGCTTTAAAATGGGTAAATGAAAATATTGAAGCATTTGGAGGTGATAACAACAAAGTCACTATTTTCGGAGGAAGCGCTGGTGGTATGTCAGTGCATCTGCATTTGCTTTCTCATCATGAGAAGTTATTTGACAGAGTGATTATCCAAAGTGGCCCTGCAACATCACCGTGGTCTATTGAAAATATCAACAACGATGTTGCTTTCAAAACAGCTGAATTACTAGGCTTAGCTACTACAGATCTTGATGAAGCTATAGATTTTATAGCAAAAGCTAACGTAGAAGTAGCTATTGCTGCAGGTTCTCAAATGAAAAGTACATCGCAATACTCTAATGAACCTTTAACTAAAGCTTGTGTTGAGAGAGAGTTTGAAGGTGTCGAAAGGTTTGTCGCAGAAAATCCTAATGTTGCAAAATCTGAAAAAGCAAAAACCGTATCTGTTATTATTGGTTATAATAGTCAAGAGTTGATAGGCCAACATTCAAACCGGAATGAGGATTTCATAAATAATTATTCATTTAAAAATTTGCTTGAATTCGGTTTTGACGTCACTGAATTTGATGACATGGTGGATTTAATAAAACATTTTTACATTGGAGATGAAGCACCGAGCAAGACGTTACTGAACGAAATCACATCTTTTGCATCAGACTTTGTATTTAACCATCCAACAGAACGAGCTGTAAACCTTCTCCTAGAAAGTGAGGCCAAAGCTGTATATCATTATATATTTTCTTATGTTGGCGGAAGATCATCGGGTAATAATCCAAATAGTACTCTTATTGGGGCCTCACATGGCGATGAAGGGATATACTTCAATGACAATCTTTCTAATGCTGAAGATCAGCTGATCAGTGACAGGATGGTGACGATGTGGACTAATTTCGCTAAGTATGGGTATGTAGGAAGTAATAAATCTTCTTTTTCTAAATAATATATATAACTCAAAGATGACTGACTGACTGACATAGTGATCTATCAACGCACAGCCCAAACCACTGGACGGATCGGTCTGAAATTTGGCATGCAGGTAGATGCTATGACGTAGGCATCCGCTAAGAAAGGATTTTTTGAAATTCCACCCTTAAGAGAGTGAAATGGGTGGTTGAATTATTTTCCCATAGGCCACGCCGCGGGCAAAACTGCGGGCAGAAGCTCGTCTCATATAAAATCATCAAGTAAACTTATTTCTACAATCTTGCTTGTCAATAGTCTAGGAGGTCAATGTTCCTAGTTTTTTAGAATATTGTTTTACTGCATATTTGCGCATACGTTTGCCGAGTTCCACTTTAATTTCTGGGTATTGTGGGACCATTGTCTTTGTAGTTTCTAAGTCGCTAGACACAGGGAATCCAAGTTATGGTTCAGGATCTTATGTATGTGAACGTTGGGCGTTATTATTATTAATAATATTTATGTAAATATTTGTATAAAATATTTCAATAAAAACAACTATTATTACATAAAGACATTTAAGTTGCACAAAAACTTAACAATTAAAAATTGTTTTCAGTAATCCTACTCCGGAAACATCAGAACTGCTGCCAGTAATTTGGGAGCCAGTGTCACAGAATTATGTGCCTTATCTTGATATAGATAAGAACCTGACCCTACAGTTCAGACCGTTCCATGACAGGATGGCGTTTTGGGACCTGTTCTACAAATTGAACGAGGGGAAGACCAAATGGTATAACGGCGATGTTTAATTTAGCTCTTTTTGAAGGATAAATAAATAATTTATTGCGGTCTGTGGGCACAATTTGCGTAGCCTTTGCGTACATTAAAGCTTAAGTATTATGAATTGAGTTTAATTATGTTATTATACATTTTCATTGAGTTGCATATTATTGTTAGCTTATTTCACCCATTATTGGGTATAATCTTTACTCTCTTAGATAGAAGTGATCGTTTAAACTAAAAGCGCTTAAAAATTATGCTTTACAAAATAAGCGCTTAAACTCGCGAATTTAAGCCGATTCAGTTGGACATCTTACTAATATTATAAATGCGAAAGTTTGTATGGAATAAATATTATATTAATATTAAAAAATTAAACACATATTAAAAAGCTTACTATTCATATTAAAATTTGATTATGATATGAATATTATGCACCTTTATTACGTTCCTCTTCATCTCTTAATAATTTAGCGGCGAGTCAACGTTTTTTGGTTGTTTATTTTTACAACGAAATGTTTTGAATTGATAATTTTAACCTCGATTATTTGACTCTATTAAATTAATCGTTTAAATGAAAAGCGTTAGTTTAAACGTTTAAACGTATGGTCGTTAATACGTCGGCTGTCACATCTCTACTCTTTGATGGGTCTTTAATATTTGTTAGCCAGCGACTATATAACTTAATTGTAAATATTTGTAACAAAATGTATATAGATTTATCAGTTTTAATACGCAGTTTATGTGTAAAGTCACTATAGATTTTTTAAATTAAGAATGAAACTACATTTGCCTTGCAATCAAAGTCACATGATAAGGTCTCGTACGTTCTTTCTACAAAATATGCCATATTAAAAGTAGACTGCAAGAAAGAGAAATACAAGCGAGCGTCGAGTAAAACTTAAAAAATAGTTTTTTTTTTCTTTTTATTGTTTGATAGGCTCGCGTTTGACCACTATCGCACCTGGTGGTAAGTGACGATGCGGTCTAGGATGTAACACGCTTGCCTAGAAGATACCTGTTCACTCTCGATTTGAATAATATACTAGGGAATTTTCCCTAGTATAAATTTATACTAGGGAAAAATAAGTTTAGATTTAACTTTAAAACTTCAAGAAAAAGCGTACCTACTTCTGCTACAACGTCCTTACTCCGAATTAACTATAACGTCAAGAGATATAATATAAAAAACCTATCTGCTACCAACCTACTACTTAAAAAAACCTATTTTAGGATGGTCATTTTGTATACTACTATTTACGTCAAAACTTTTGAACTGGTTTAGATGCAATTAGGCACAGAGATAGCATGCACGACTGAGACCAACAAAGGGTTTATCTCTGGATAATTATAAAAATCGAAACACAACAACGAGTAAACTAACGAGCACAACCGGGGGCTATAGTAGTAGCTATAGTAGTACTTCTAATATAAATTCCGTATTGGAAAACGTTTTCATCGCAAAACACATTTTTCAAATTGGTCAGGTGAATTTATCTACGTTTATAATTTAAGTCACGTACTCCGACTTTTAGCTGACTAAAAAATAAACAACTTTGCTTTATAAGACGCTTTTAGAAAGTTACACCCGGCCCACTTTAATGTTCTGGGGAAAAGTTGGGTATACGTAACAAAAAGGATGGTTGCCTAGCCCTTCCATGTTTGACTATTTTACAATTTTAGAGCTCATTAGTCCACAATTTTTCAATTAACGTTGCATTTTGTAATGTATTCTTTCTTATCTCCCCATTGTCAGGCGTGTTCTTATCTATGGTGCGGGGGACTCCAAGAAAACTAGGGCCTCAGGGTAACTAATAAATATATATTTCGAGTCGGTATACAATAATCGGTAAAACTACAACATGACGCGGTACTGGGGTGAGACGACTGAGGAGGCCAGAGCGGCGCTGTCACCGAGTGAAATAATTTTTCTCTAGATTTCAATGTTTGTTTTTTTATATATGGCATAATAATAACGTTATAAAATATTAGGCGAAGCCACTGATTCCTGAAATACAGTTTAAAAACTAGTTCGGGAATCTATGGATTCATTAATTTAATGTAATAATATTTATGTCAATAAACATTTTTGTATTTGTATTTATTTTGTATTTGTTCTATAGTAAACTGCGTCATCGCTTACAATCAGGTGCGATAGTGGTCAAACGCAAACCTATGAAAGGTAAAATAAAAGGTCAAATCAGTTATAGATTATACAGAACCACGTAAATAGAACCACGTGACCTATCAATCACTTCCACACTTCACTTCAAATAAACAAGGAAAAATAACTTGTTTATCTCAAGATAACGTTCAACAATATCGATGGTAAAACCGTGGGTGGGGAGGTAAATCTACGGTTAGATAAGTTATTTATACCTACATCAATCGAGCAATATTCAACTGTAAAGATTGTACTTCAAGGTCGATTTCGGATTCTTTTGATTAAAGTGGCATATGAGCTGACATGTTCGACCACACAGAAAATGCCGAAGAATGAGGCGACAAATATTTGCGTTTCTCGTCGATAAAACAAAGTAATAATAATAATAACGCCCAACGATCACATACATAGATCCTGGACTCTAACTAGGATTGCCTATATCTCCCTAGATACAGGCAATCGTACTTAGAGTCCAGGACCCAGGAATTACAAAGATCATGGTCCCAGAACACCCAGACTCAGAACAAGTATTTGCGTTTTTTTTTAGTGCACATATACTTGTCCTGCCGCAGGAATCGAACTAGGGACCAAGGAACTACAAAGACCATGGTCCCACAATACCCAGACTCAGAACAAGTATTTGCGCTTTTTCAGTGCACAAATATACTTGTCGTGCCGCGGGAATCTAACCCCGGGCTATGAGCCAACCTGCTCAACCACCACGCCACAGAGGTTGTCAAAGTGATTGTTATACTATCCCAAAGGACTGCAGCCACGAGACAGACAGAAAACTCTGTAAAATTGTTTTCCATCAAATTGGAAGGACTGTGTTTTATTCAAAGCGTCTGCGGCTTTAAAGCGGGACACATAAAAAGCAAAATAAAACACCGTCTGGAAAACGGATTAAACACGATTTCGTTTAAATCACTTCTTTACTTCTTTTTACTCTAAGACTAAAGTGAAGGTAGACGGAGAGCATGAGCTAAGATAACTAGGTAAAGTAATACCATAAAGGAAAACCATATACCATTTACAACCTTTGACCATTCCACCTGATCAAACCTCTGTTGCTGAAAGTTATACTGTTGTAAAGTCTGATGCAACCAAAAGGAATAAATAAATGAATATTTGGGGACATTTCACACAGCGCCATCTAGCCCCAAATTAATCAAAGCTTGTGCTATGGGAACCGGATAACTGATACAATACTTAGATACTGTTTGTTTGTAAATATAACACCCAGACACAGAACAAACATCACACAAATGTTTGTACTGGGTGGGAATCAAATCTACGATCGACAGATCAGAAGGCAGGGTTGCTTCCAACTAAACTATCGGGCTAGTCAAGCTATCATGCGTGTATCGCTGAAGAGAGATCATTATTTCATTTAGACTGTCGTATTCTAAACTCAAATCTAATAAGCTGACCAAGTGACAGTAAGAGAGCATGTAAGCAAAAAAATTGTTTCCCTCTTTTTATGCTATTGAGAGCAAACAAGCATAGTACGGCTCTTGATAAGAAGAGGTCACTGTAGCCTATGGATATCTTTAACACTAGACGCTCCCGCTTGCTTTGCTTTTGTTGCTTACATTATGATAATAATCTTTTATCCTCCTTTTAAATTACTGCATAATATAGCTCTCTCTCTCTAAAAATTCTGGTGGAAGCTCACGTCTTACAGATATACGGTAAGAAAGTGAGCATAAATCAAGTCGTATGTGGCAGATTATTCGATTTTAATCAATACTGTTGCATTTATATCAGGTGTTTTTTCTATTGGATTTAGTTAGACATGTCCAGTTGATAGTGAACATGATAAACCAACTAATACAAGCTTGATGATGTCTATGAAATTTTCACTATTAAAGCTAAGTAGATTTAATGAAGCAACCTAAAGAAATACCAAATTTCAGGCTAAATAGCTTATCCACGGCAATAAAATATTTTTATTCAATAAGTTTTGCGATGGTCAGTTTATCGGATTTAGCTTTAAAAAGGGATTTTATCAACTTGCATATTTATTGAGACTAAGTTTAAAAAGCTTATTTGAAAATATTTATTTGGCTTGTTAATTGGATTTGCGGTTTTTATGTTGGTTACGTTGACTCTGTGTAATTTTATTTCGTTATTACAAATTATATAAAATGTTGTCATAAAACGTATATAAGAACCTCACTTAATGGTAATAGCATCGCATTGATAAATTTAGATGACTATAATATATATAATATAATAAGAATAATAATATCTAATAATTAATAATATACAATACCATATTATAATGGATAAAAAAAAATTAGTACTGTAATTTTAAGACTATTTTTAGATTATCTTCCAAGAGCTTATAACTACAACTAGTACACGGCTAACGCTCACGAGATACAGTCGAATAACTCGACCGGTGTTCGGGCAATATAGATGTCGATCCTCAAGGAGTACACGCGGCGGAGCTTATAATGTTTACAAACACATCTTTATATTCACAATATCTCAAGTTATTATAAATAAATCAAAAGGAGAAGATAATAAAGTCGACGTGTGTAGCCAAATTCGTCACAGGTAGAAGTAGTAGGTACTGTCTTTATTTCAAATGTTGCATATAGGCCAAGCTAAAGAAAGTTAAATTTTGCCAATTCCTAGACTCAATTCAAAATAGGTTAACAGAATTTCTTGACTGTCCCGGTTTCAGGTCGATTGAACCAAACGACCATTCCCAATTCGCCAAGTGTACACGTTTGAATTGTAAAGTAGAAACTGTCCGAAATCAGAAACTCACGTGTATGTCGACTAATGACATTCAAACGGCACTGCGACGCTATATTTGAAAGCTAATTGATAGGATTCGTGGCTGGAGGCGAGGTGGTGATGGCTGACGGGCGACATTTTGTCGCATCAGTCTGCAGAATTTAAAAAACGAGTGTTCTTTAGATCACACAACTGAAGTAAAACTTTTTTAGTTTAGCTCCATCTATCGGCCGGTATAACTTTGATTTTGCTTTGTTTAATGATAATGTCTCCATCTTAACAGTTGTAAATTGACATTTTACTGACAATACCAACATAATAATACAAATTTTAAGTAATTTTTAACTTTTAACGGATCACGTAGATCTCCATTGTGAACCAACTTCTGTTCGCCTCGCATTCACCAGCTTACTCCCCAAGTCAAGAGTGGGTAAAGAAGATTTAGTTCAATAAGTTTAAAATCCGAATCAAGTCACTCTAAAAACGCTTCTCTATTAACACGTGCCTTGGCTTAGTTTCAAAGGTCCGACTAATTCGGGAACGATCCCAAATGTGTTTTTATTATCATTATCATCACACATCCGGGAGATGTCCACTGCTTATAAGTAGTATAGGCCTCCTCCATGAAAAAGGGGCCATAATCACCTCGCTTGGCAGGAAAGAGAATGCTGGTGTCCTTATTTTAACATTTAACACAGCGCCATCTAGCCCCAAACTAAGCTAAGCTTGTATTATAGGAACCAGTTAACTGCTACAAAACTTAGATGCTTTTTTTGTAAATACATACATAGAATACACCATAACACTTAGACACCCACCCCGTCGTCGCCGCCCGAGACACGTCTTGAGCGACCCGGATGATCCTATAGCAGCCGTAGTATCGGCTGCGCTAGGATCACCGGACCAGTCTAGCGCTTCTGGCTCAGATACCGCTTTCGGCACCGGTATAGGATACCAGCGTAACACAATCAGACACCGACCCCGCCGGCGAAGGTCGACGTACCCCCCGTAGGTTAGCTAGAACGGTCGCGACTTTCAATAGGGTCCACTCTTCCAGTGGACGTAGTCTTCTCGATCCTCTTATCCCGGCAACGGCCCAAGCCGAGGCTCGCACCCCAGGGGTGCCCTTGAGCTAGTTGCCTCCCACTTTTGACGGCTGGGCGCATTAAGCGCCCGCCCTCCCGCCCAGTGACGCTGTAAAGGTCGATAGAGACCAACAGCATTAGCTCGTTAAAAAAAAAAAAAAAAACACTTAGACACATAATAAATATCTATGTTCGTGACACAAATATTTATCCTGGGTGGGAATCGAACCCACAAACTGCAGCTCAGAAGGTATGGTTACTACCAACAGAGCTATGAGGTCAATAAAAATTTCTTGGATATTCACTGTTTTAAAACATATATAAATTAATAATTATGAATTTGGTGTTTCAGAACATCAACGCAGCGCTTGTGTTTTGTTAATAATAAAGCTAAAATTTGTATACTTACTACTTTTACGACAAAACGTCGCAAGATTACTAACACCGTCGTCTTAGTGTCATGGTAATCATTTTGATTAATCCCTAAATGTAGATGAGGTGTTTACGCCGCATCATTACCTGTGTCAATAAGGGGGGAATGGGAAAGGGGGGAGTAAATAAAAGATCAAAGTAACCGCGCTTACCTACGGCTGGTTGGCCTGGAGACTTTACACTTATTATTTACGAGCTTCTGCCCGCAGCTTCGCCCGCGGCGTGGCCTATGGGAAAATAATTCAACCACCCTTTCTTAGCGGATGCCTACGTCATAACATTTAACTGCATGCCAAATTTCAGCCCGATCCGTTCAGTGGTTTGGGCTGTGCGTTGATAGATCACTATAACAGTCAGTCAGTCAGTCAGTCACTTTTGAGTTATTTAGAAAGATTAAGGACTAGCGACCCTTCCCGGCTTCGCACGTTAGACATTTATTTTTTCACTATTTTACACCTTGGGAAACATTATTGTAGTTTTAGTAGGGATCTTTCTTTTTCTTGCAATCTAAATAGCTTATATTTATCAGTGATAATGTAGCATTCGGTGTTTTTTGGCGGGAATGCGAAAAAAATTGCGTCACCGCATTGTATTATTTTCCAAAACTTGTGTTATTTTCAGTGTTATTGCATAAAATTGGTGGCATTTTATTCGTTAAGTGCTGGATTACAGGCGTGAGTGTGGGAAAATGGTATAATGATGGTGAGACGTCCCGGTAAGGCCTGCACCGACGTCCTGGTAAGGCCTGCACCGACGTCCCGGTAAGGCCTGCACTGACGTCCCCGTAAGGCCTGCACCGACGTCCCGGTAAGGCCTGCACCGACGTCCTGGTAAGGCCTGCACCGACGTCCCGGTAAGGCCTGCACCGAAGTCCCGGTAAGGCCTGCACCGACGTCCCAGTAAGGCCTGCACCGACGTCCCGGTAAGGCCTGCACCGACGTCCTGGTAAGGCCTGCACCAACGTCCCGGTAAGGCCTGTACTGATGTCTTGGTAAGGCCTGCACTGACGTACTCTCTTTCTTTCCGTCTTGTTATATTTAATGGTAATATCTTGATAATTGTAAATTGACATTTTACCTGTCAACATAACAATACAAATTTTAAGTAATTTTTAACTTTGTTATGTTGACTATAGCTGCACATATATATGGCACTATAGCTTTAAGTTTCTTCATCTGTAACTGTTTTTCTTCTGGTGTACAATAAAGAATTTTTGTATTGTATTGTATTGTATTGTTGACAATGGAGATCTACGTAAATCAGTACGAATTCCGTAACACTCGTCACGCATTCACCAGCTTACTCCCCAAGTCAAGTGGGGTGCTAAGTACATGCGTAAACAACTTTTATTTCAATAAATATGTAAAATCAGATATAAAACCGAGCTTATTTATCACAACTTCAAAGGCTTACGAATCGAATGTATTGTTGAAAAATGGAACAACCGAGAATATCTCGCGGAAGGGCTTAGCCACAATGAATGGAATACAAATACTTGCTTATTTATCTTTAGAAATTATATTTCCAACCCGATATCAAGTAGTGATGTGCCTTTTCGGCCACTTTCACTTTACTTCTCCGGACACATTAGCACGGTTAAAAATTTTAAGTCCGTTTAAAGCAGCGCGTTACATTGTATGGATTAAAAATAAAACGTCGCATACCACATACATACTTATATTTAGTCTAACATAAATATAAAAGTAGATATGCATTTTAAAAAGTGTAGATAATACTAAATAAATGCACTCAGTTGTTCAATTGACTATGACATCCATTTTAAAATATTGTTATTGTTTATAATGGCAGTTGAAATTAAGTAAATGTAAAAAGTATGATATATATATGATGATAAATTATTGTTATATTAATTTTATATCGCTGTAACCGTCCTTGACTACTTCGAGAATCCTTTCCATCCAAAAAAAAGCCTGAAAGAGATCGCTTTTAGCAATAAGATCGCTCATAATGTTCCTAACTAGTAGTAATTGTATTTTACTTTGTAAAGAATAATATAATAATTATGGTAAGGGTTACCACCCTTACCATAATTATTAATTAATTTATTATTAATTTGTTATTATATTAATTATTATATAAATTTTATATTTGTAGTCTAAAATATCTTTTTCACTTATGCCTACTGAGTGATTTAGTTTTTAATAATTTACGTGACCATAACGTAGCAAATAATAATCTGCTGCAGTGGTCACCGGCAACCGGCAAAATCATTACGATCATCATCTCTAATCATATCGTCAAACAGATTTGCTCAGGCGGATTCTAAAATCCATTTACATTACAAATGTACCAAATAAGTTTATATTTTATTGCCAAAGAAAATAAAGTTCAAAATGTTTCATCTTTGGAAATGTTTTTCATAATAATGCTTAAAACATTGTAATATAATATGAAATAAATTTTTAAAGCCACTTAAATTTCACATTGTGACGCAGTATCATGTTTTAATATTTTATGGCTGTTGTTACTACTGTTGTTATTGTTGCTACAGTTGTTGCTGTTGTTTTTGGTGCTACTGTTGTTACTATTGCTGCTGTTGTTGCTATTTTTTATTTTATTTTTTTACTTCAAACTTGTCTAGCATTTGACCACGCTCTCACCTGATGGGAAGTGACGATGCGATCGAAGGTGTAGCATGCTAGCCAAGTAAATACATTACTATTGCTGCTGTTGTTACTGTTGCTGCTGCTGTTGCTGTTGCTACTGTTGTAAGTTGTTACTGTTGCTACTGTTTTTATTGTTGTCACTGTTGTTACGGTAGTTAGTTGTTACTGTTACTACTGTTGTTATTGTTGTCACTGTGGTTACTGTTGCTACTGTTACTGCTTTTATTGTTATTTTTTTTAAATTACTTTCATAAAAGTATATTATTTTAATCATTATCTAGTGTTTTCATTTTACTCTTTTTTTACTAGTTCTTGTTAAGTGATTTGAATTCATGAAATTTAAATCTATTATTGTTCATGAGTTTAATTGCAAATTTCATAAAGGTATTTATGGTACCTTTATGATATTTATGCATATGTCAGTTAGTTTTTGTATAAATTGATAAAAATCTAGTTATCAATGTCTGTTTTTAAAATTGCAACTTTTTCGTTAATTATGTATATAAAGTATATTCAAGTTAATTTTAAAGATATTTTTACAGATCTGAAATAAAACAAGAAAATCTGACGTCATGTATAAAAATTAAAAACCCAACAGTTTTTTTTAAGTTCCTTGGATAAATAAAATGCAGTTTACGTACAAATAATTTATTGTGCACGAACTTCAAAATAACACTACACTACACGGGTACCATGAGCTATAAAAATCTACATATCTCTTCTCTTGAGGAAGCGTATGACCAATAAACGATCATGCAGATAACGTCATAAACCTTTGGCTACGTTTCTATTGGTCAAACGCTTTCTCGAGAGAATAAACGTATCGGAGTTTTGGCGGAAACACGATCGCCTCACCGCATTGTATTATTTTCCAAAACTTGTGTTGTTTTTAGTGTTAGTGCATAAAATTGGTGGCATTTTATTTGTTAAGTGCTGGATTACAGGCGTGAGTGTGGAAAAGTGATATAATGATGGTAAAATGTTTATGTTCGTGTTGTATCCAAAACGACATAGAAGCTTTTGGTAA
This sequence comes from Ennomos fuscantarius, assembly GCA_905220475.3. Classification (NCBI taxonomy): domain Eukaryota; kingdom Metazoa; phylum Arthropoda; class Insecta; order Lepidoptera; family Geometridae; genus Ennomos; species Ennomos fuscantarius. Next base: position 9,498,195 of record HG992046.1, on the reverse strand, counting down.
AGTTGCCACCACTTTACTAGGAGTATGACTTGACTAGACTAGACTATAACTTGAGTTGATGACTTGGACAGTGACTTGACTTGACACATAATATATATATAATATATTAATTAACTTGAGAAATTATGAATTACTTGACACTGGCTAAATACACAAAAGTGTGGAGCCAAAACTAAAAATAAAATAAATGTATCTATAAAATAGTGTGAATATAAAAATAGGTTGTTTTTAAAGTCGGTTTACGGAAGATAACGTCATAAAAAAACTGACGTCATAAGACAACTGATCGTGCCTCTCTATCACCTGTCCCGCGCTCTCGCTTACACGCTCGGCTCAGGCGGAACGTGACAATGAGTCATACTTTTTCATGCGTGCAGCCGGCGTTCATCGATTTATAAGACGATATCACGTCAAAAAAAGACATATCCCATCTCTCGAGAAAGTGCTTAACCAATTACAACGCAGGAAATGTTTTATGACGTGATCCGTGTGATCGTCCATTGGTCAAACACTTTGAAGTATGTCGATTTTTATAGCTCATGTTTGCCCTACAGCATGAGCTTACGCCCGCGTCACACTACTGTATTCTTCACTGTGCAGAAACATTATTGAAACTCTGAGACTGTTTGCCACAACTATGAAGTACGCGGTAACTGAAACAAAATGGAATTTTTATTGTAGATAAATAGATAAACTCTTTATTGACACCAAGATGAAATACAAAACTTTAAGGTTATAATTATAGGCATTTCTGTTTTGTATTTCGTCATGTTGGTGTCAGTAAAGAGTTTTTTTTTATACTGCATTTCCACAGAGACCTGGGTCCGTGCTTTTTGTTAGATTATTTTTTATAGTTATTAATTAAGCCTATTATTAACATGAACATATATATAATACAGGGAGGACAATACAGCCAATAACAATAGTAAAGAGTTTATCGATCTATCTACAATAGTACAGTTACAATGGGCGATCTAATCGCTAAAAAGCGATCTCTGCCAGACAGCCTTTCTTCTATTCAACTTTTATTTTCAATTCTTTTTCTTTTTATTTGTAGTTTCTATGAATAGATTTTAATAAATAAAGCAGGATTTTTCTGCTTTCATCGAGGTAGGTACATACCACTGCTATTCCGAATATTTTGCCACCAAGCATACAGTAGTGTGCTCCGGTTAAAATGCACCGCAGCTAGTGAAATTAGTGGGAGATGAGGCTTTATGATCTGATCTTACAGTCTAGTAATCTTAGTACTAGATTGCGCTAATGACATGCGCAGTGCAGTTATATTTTACAGTTCCAAGTAGCATCACCACTGTGATGGGCATTCGTGACGCTTAACATCAGGGGAAAGAATAGCTCGTTACGTCATGAAAATTTTAAATATTATACTTACCAACCACATTGACGACAATGAGCGCAATAAGTAAGCCACCCGCCGTGTAACAGTTCGTGTGAACGAAGAAACAAAACATGGCTAAAATGAAGAACAGAAGGAATATAGTCCCACTGTATACTATGGCACCCCACTGGTATGCCAGGATTAAGGGGGGTATATTCTGAAAATAATACATTAAAATTACAAAGTATGTAAGGGCATGGGTGGTAGTGAAAGACACAACATTTTACATAAAAGTGATTATTGTCTAATTAAATACAAGTTTTAGGTGGTAGGACTCTTTTGCAAAGTTCGTCTAGGTAGACCCCCGCTTTGCCAGTTATTCTGCCACCAAGCAGTAGTGTGCAAGCACTACTGTGTTCCGGTTTGAAGGACACTGTAGCTAGTAAATTTACAGGGCAAATGAGACTTTAAGACCTGGTCTCACAGTCTAGTAATCTTATTACTAGATTGTGTTGATGTCTCAGGATGACGTGCGCAGTGAAGTGTCACGCAAAACTCTAGTTCCTACTACTGCTTTAGAGTTCCGAGTGAAACTGCAACTGATATGAGCAGCCGTGTCGTTTAACATCGGGCGAACGGTTAGCTAGTCATTTATTAATATTTTAAAAAAAGGGAAATTACGATAAAATCTTGCGGTGCGGAGCGTGGTGCTTTTGCCGAAGGGGGACGGGGGCGTCTTGCTGCTCAATCAATGGTTAAAAAGCCACTAATCAAAAAAGAAGAAGGAGCTTACTGCTGTGGAGCTACTGCGAGGATTTGGACGTGAGTTTGACCCGACTTTAAAATACATTAATAAAGTTTCCCAACCACCTCTTGAGTATTATCTTTTGGCATAATACAAAAAGACATATGTCTAAAGCTTACGCAGCAAGATCCAACAAGCAGCAGCACGCTGACGATGCACAGCATAATGGAGAGGATGCCCAATGTCATCTGCACAGCTGCCTCGGTGGCCGAGTTATAGTTGGACAGCACTGGCTCCATCTCCCAGAAACCTTTCGCGTGAGTGATGTTTGGGGCGAACATTAGTCCTACGAGCTGTTGGAAGATAGAAAATTACTAACTACTGGAACATCATAGAATAGAGTATAAGTAAGTATAAGAATAGAGATAAAGAACGAGTGTGCTTTAGGCCACAGGATTGAAGTAAAACTTCCTTCTTTAGTTTAGCTCCATCTATCAGCCGGTATAACTTTGTTTTTGATTTTTTGAATGTTTTTTTTTTGTTTTAGCTCCACACTTTTGTGTATTTAGCCAGTGTCGAGTAATCGATAATTTATCAAGTTAATGATATTTCACGCAGATATGTGTCAAGTCAAGTCACAGTCCAAGTCATCAAGTTAAGTCATAGTCTAGTCTAGTCAAGTCATACTCCTAGTAAAGTGGTGGCAACTTTACCAGAAGCTTCTATGCAGTTTTGGAAACAACACGAAAAAAACGTTTCACTATCATTAAACCACTTTCCTACACTCACGCCTGTAATTCAGCACTTAACGAATAAAACGCCACCAATTTTATGCACTAACACTGAAAATAACACAAGTTTTGGAACATAATACAATGCGGCGACGCGATCTTTTCGTTTTCCCGCCAAAAAAACTTGTTAAATGTTAGTGTCGACAGTTGTAAATTGTCATTTTACGCGATATACCAATATAATAATACAAATTTGTAACTTTGTTATTTTGGCAATGGAGACCTACGTGAATCAACTTCCGTTCGCCGCACTCCGGATTCACCAGCTTACTCCCCGAGACGTGCGTAGAGAAGTTTTACTTTAATACGACGTAATAATTAAAAGAATTATTCATTAGCAAATTATCAAGTTAAAGTGGCAGTGGATTAATCATGGTCTGTTGAAATATGACAAGAATGGCTTCTGGGATGTAGACCCCGTATCTACAGAAGTAGTGTGCAATCTGGAAGAGTAGAGCTGGAGAACGGTATCAATGACGTGACCTGGAAGAGCTTTGTGCCCAGCAATTGATTTTTTTTTTTTTGGAGAGTAATTTTAGCATCGAGCCGGCTTTATTCATCTTATATCGGCTAAAGTCACAAGGTACATGTTATGTTAAATTCCAACCTCCACATGCTCTAATTTCAATAGCAAAAGTATCATAAAACACCTTGATTGCTAAACTTACCTTAACGGCTGAAATGATTTGGATGATGGCAGCACAAACAAAAAAACAGACAACTTTAAATTAATATTTTATTATTCCCGACTGTTACTCATAAATAGTGTATCGACTTCTCGACCAGCACCCTTACCACGTAACTGTTCTGAGAATTGGCTTCACCTGGCATCCTGCACGCGCCAATTAACAAGTCCACGAGTGCGAGCAAGAGAGAAAACGATTGCCATCTTACGCGGTACGGCCACAGGTTTCGAGCATATCTAATGCTCTTCCTCAGGAGGTGAGTTCACGTAGTGAGATTGCACAAGTGACTGATATTATAATAATAAATAATAATAATATGTGTGGACATCTCACACAACGCCATCTAGCCCAAAACTAAGCAAAGCTTGTGCTATGGGAACCAGATTACTAATACAATACTTAGATACTTTTTTGTTTGTAAATACATACATAGAATACAATATGACACCCAGACACAGAACAAACACCTATGTTCATCACATAAATGTTTGTCCTGAGTGGGAATCGAACCCACAACCCACAGTTCAGAAGGCAGGGCCACCAACTGAGCTATCGGGCCAGTCAAATAAATTCATCATTCCAGTTAATTTAAAATGAATCACAATCACGAGAATTTTATTACTAAAATAAAGGTTGGGATGATTATAATATTTATGATTATACTCACAAATGAAAATGTACCAATCATCACTGTTCCAGCTCTTAAGAAGCAGCAAAAACAACAGCTGATCACTGTCGGCAATTTGTCCATGTAATCCATATCGATCTTTGAATGATACGAACGAAAAACAGGGAAAAAAACCGACTACAATATTTTTTCACGATTTATTTTGCATTTTTAATAAATAAAAGGTTCACTTCATAAATTGAAATTCAAGCCATTGACGTGTTGACAGAAGACAAAGAGTTTTTGGGTGACGTGTGACAAGAGTTCAAAGACATGGCAATTCCCCTAAAAGAAGTTTTCTTGGGCACAGTTTCTTCAACACTTACGACGTGATGAAAGCCACTTACGGAGTTTTGGCGGAAAAGCGAAAAAGATTGCGTCACCGCATTGTATTATTTTCTAAAACTTGTATTATTTTCAGTGTTAGTTCATAAAATTGGTGGCATTCTATTCGTTAAGTGCTGGATTACAGGCGTGAGTGTGGGAAAATGGTATAATGATGGTGAAATGTTTCTTTTCGTGTTGTTTCCAAAACTCCATAGAAGCTTCAAGTTGCCACCGCTTTACTAGGAGTATGACTTTGACTAGACTATGGCTTGACTTAATGACTTCAACTGTGACTTGACACATATTTGCGTGAACTATCATTAACTTGATACATCATCAATTACTTGACACTGGCTAAATACACGGAGGTGTGGAGCCAAAACAATTTAAAAAAAAGCCACTTACCTATGTCAAGCTCCAATGATACGTTTATGTTCCTTGCCTCCGACTAACGCTGGCTTCACGCGGTGCGACTGCGACTACGCACGACTTCACGCACGGCCGCCGACCACGGGCGGCCACGCACCACACACAAGCTCTTCTAACTGTGTGTTGTTATTCCAAAATGAATAGTGAAAGAGAACGTATCGCTGCAGATCTGCAGAGCTTTGAAGTTACCGACTCGCCCAGATCAAACGCACACACCGGAAGCGTCTGTGCTATCACGGACGATAGTTTTCCCATAATGCGTTGGTGCGGGCTGGTCTGCGTCCGTAGTATTACGCACCGTGGGAAGCCAGCATAAGAGAAAAGACCAAGAGAACAGCTGAATCCGAGTTTTTTTTATCATTGAGTCAAACGCTTGATTATTGTAAACCTCCTTATAACAGGCGTCTAAAATAGCGATTTATTGGGGAGGTGATTTAGCAATGGACGTCTTCGTGATAACCAAAGAAATCCTAAATGAAATCGAGAAGTGAAAGAAGTCTATATTAAATAAGCAATTAATGAAGTGTTGTAGCAGATTAGATGAAACATGTTTCAATGTAGCATGAACCCGCTAGATGATCATGTAATTAGATTGCAACCAACAGAAACACAAATTTGTATGGATTTAACGATTTCAATTCGCAGATTATGTGCATAGTTACTATGGAAATCTTCAAATGCCATCAAAGTTTCATTTCACACAAATTTTCAATTGTTTTCGAAGAACAAAAATTGAGAAGCTATTCCTTAACACTAATAACAGAAGCTTCATATTTCAACACAACGCACACGCCCATCTCATCGCCCTAGACGGCATAGAATAGGCAAACTTATTCACAAAACGTGTTCAGAATAAGGAATACGAGGGTTCCGTGCAAATATATTTTATGCTTTTCAAAAATTACGGACGTGACCCTATGGATGTAAGGATGCCTCTAGAACATAGGGGTACATAGATAATGGTGGAGGTCGCAGTGAGCTGGAGAGATAATTGTATTAGTTACAAATGACATGTCTTTTAATTTCTTTTTTCAGTCCTTAAAATGGGAGTTACCGACTCTTGGTAGACTAAGTGGTAGGACTTTTCTGCACAGTTCGTCTAGGTAGGTACCACTGCTTTGCCAGTTATTCTGTCGCCAAGCCTGCCTTTGTGTTCCAGTTTGAAGGGCATTGTAGCTAGGGAAATTACTAGGAAATTGAGACTTTATGATCTGATCTCACAGTCGAGTAATCTTATTACCAGACTGTGCTGATGTCTCAGGATGATGTGCGCAGTTCAGTGTCGCGCGAAACTTTATAATTTAGAGTTAAGAGTGACACTGTTCTGTAGGCCGTCTCGCTTGTTGTGATTTTTTGTTTCTGTGCAGAAAGTGTGTAATCTACGGGAAACACACATAGCAATATCGTAACCAATTTAAAAGGTAAATCGGCGAAAAATTGGATTTATATAGCTTTTCCCTAATACTTTGCGGTATTTTCGAGACGAAATCGTAACGGCGTGGTCCAAGTTACAAAGTACAAGCTACCTCCTTATAAGACGCAACATAAATTTGACCAATGCTTAAATCGCCCTGTCTTGTTTTCCTCGTGGCATTTCATGAAATTGTAAACATTTGTTAAATTTTACTAACATTTATAAGTCAGGCCCAAAACATTATGTAAGGTTGCCCACCCACCGGTGCAGAGGCCCGAAAGGGCCTACCGCCGGGGCGAGATGGTTAATGCAGTGCGTCTCCATCTCGGCCCATCCCGGCAGCGGCCGGATCACGGGGGGGGTTTTAGTGGGTTCGAGTCCCACATACCGAAAAGCGAGGGAATTTCCCAACTCAAAAAAAAATTATATACTCACTGGTATCTAATTCTACTTAAAACTTTTTAACTTATAACTGAAAATTATCCAACTTTTGTTCCAAGTTTTATAAACATTACATTTTCACCAAACGTAATAGGTATTTTGCTTATAGATGCAAATAGCCCCGTCTAAGTCTATCTGTAACATATTTTGGGGAATTCTCTCTCTTGTCTTCGATCTTTCCTGCTTCAATAATTTAAATGTCTTCAAGTCTAAATTAAATGAATTATTTCTGAGAAAACATAACCTTTAACCTCATCTGTCACTTACCATTAGGTAAAATGTAGACAAAGGCAAACACATTGTAAGTAAAAAAAAAAACTATATCTTTGTTTTTATCTTGCATTTAATCACTATGTAACTAAAAGTTATGATCGATTTTGCATAAAGCAAATAAGTTTAGTACTTCAAGCCTTTGGGTGGTAAGAATTGTAGTGCCTAGACGCCACTGCAGAATAATTTCAAACCGCTACTTCTCTTAACTTTGACCAACACCTTACTTTACCTGCTTACCACCGACCCGACGTCTGACAATACCCTACAAACTGAAGGCGCTCTGGGAACCAATTAATTGATAACCGTTCATATCAATCAAAACCAATTAGGGCATCCCTTGTTTCAGACCACTAGGTAATTGGATCAAACTATATTTACTATCTAAAGGGACAATGATGCTTTTGATATGAGTATATGTACCTTTATCAAATTTTATCATGCGAAGTTGGTAGAACTTTGCAATTCAATGTGAGCAAGCGTGTGTCAGTTATATAAACCTTATTTTAAAAAACACAAAATTTTAACGCTTAGAGACATATATATTCTCTCATTCTCATGCTGAGTCGGGACCTGGTCATGACATCACACAACGTTACATCTGTTATATTGTCTATTCTTTCTTTATAAATTATACTGTATTCTCTTATAATGTAATGTAATGTTGTGTGGTGTCCTGAATAAATGTCTTTTCTTTCTTCTTTCTTTCTATATTTTATTTTTCTGAGAAAACTTGCTGAGACACAAAAACCGTTCAGTTTGCCACGGAAATCGATTGGTCTTACCTTCTTCCCGGCTTAAGCTGCATGCTTCTGGTACACTTTTAATGTCTATTAATATATATAACATGCTTCCAGAAGCAATGAAAAAGGAATCAAGTAATGTAACTTTTATACAACAATTAAAGAAATTTCTAATTGATAAAAGCTATTATACTATAAATGAATATTTAAATTATTACATTTAAGCATAGTAGGTATATAAAAATAATTATTCATTTAATTTTAGTATGAAATAAGTAACCACTCTTCTTTCTAATCTAATTTAATTTTGTCTTCCTCTCTTCTAATGTTGCGTGCCCGACAGGGTCCACGATGAACTGTTATTTTAAAAAAAGTATTTATACCTGTGAACAACATTGTGAAATGCAAATAAAAATTGAAATTGAAATAGCTCGTGCAAGATTAAAAAAAATAGATTAATACAATAATTCTGACATTATTCAGAGAGAGCCAATTCAAATGTCCAAATAATGAACCAATTAAGAGATTTAATTCGCCACCCGCTCCTCATAATTGAAGAAACAAACAAAAGTTCATGAATTCAAAATGTGTCCGGGCAGTGCGAATTTTAAAATATTCTTAATTGAGATGGTAATGAAGAATAACTAATTCGGAGCCCTCTGGGCGTGACGACTCGTGGAAATACGAAACAGCTGTCATTGGCGAAGTTTATTTTACGCCCGCTTACATTTTTTTATTGTTTTATGGTTGTAACGAATAAAAATTCTGACCTCACAGTCGAATATCGAGTTTCAATATCAATTAGACAGTTTTAATACGCCGCAAAATTTCTCCTGAAGCATTGCAATCAAAGTTTTGTGATCGCCTATAACAGAACAGTGGCACTCGGAACCCCAAAACATAGAGTTTCGAGCGACACTGCACTGCGCACATTATCCTGAGACATCAGCACAGTCTGGTAATAAGATTACTCGACTGTGGGATCAGATCATAAAGTCTCAATTGCCCAGTAATTTCACTAGCTACAGTGCCCTTCAAACCAGAACACAGTAGTGCTTGCACATCACTGTTTGGCGGCAGAATAACTGGCAAAGCGGTGGTACCTACCTAGACGAACTTTGCAACAAATTCCTACCACCTAGTAAAGATTTAAGCAGATTATCAGCACAGTCAAATATAATGTGATATTATACACCCCTTCATTAACGGGGCTTACCTTTGTTTACCTACCGTATCAAACTAAAGGGGTTGAGTGGGTGATACCATCCCTCCCTAATTGTTCAGGTGCCGACTAATTAAACATTCAAGTAATTTTGTAATTGAACCCTTTATAACTAAATATATAGTATAATATAACTATATATAATAGGTTGGCTAGTATTTAATTATTTTTATTTTATATAAATGAAACGTTGTGTATTTGTTTGTTTGTTCGTGTGCCTGTCACGCCTAAACAGCTGAGCTGATTTGGATGAAAGAGTTTTGGAGGTTTTTTCACACGTTTTATTTGGTTGTGAGTCGATTTACCGGCGGCGGCACTAGTGTAACTTTTAAAACGTGTATTTTGGAAACGTGATGATTAAAAAAATGTTTTATACAAACCTTGTTTGTATTTTAGGCTGCCCTGATAGCTCAGCTGGTAGTAGCACCTTCTGAACTGTAGGTTGTGGGTTCGATTTCCACCTAAGACTTTCGTTTGTGTGATGAAACTATTTGGAAAATGAGACTTTATGATCTGATCTGACATTCTAGTAATCTTATTACTTGACTGTACTAGGATGATGTCAGTGCAGTGTCACGTGAAACTTTATATATTTTAGAGTTCCGATTGACACTGTTCTGTTATGGGCAGCCGTGTCGCTTAACATCAGGTGAACGACTAGATCGTCACATCATCCTCTAACATAAAAATTAATTAATAAGTTACATAAAATCTTACAATTATTAATATATTTGGACTTAAAAAACGGTGTATTATTAGGGAACGTATGAACCTTGGGTTAAAAAATGGAAAACACCAGAGCGTCAACCTTGACTCCTGGCACTTTCCTCCCTGGCATCATACATTAATCTCGCCACTTGGCAACGACTCCCAAGGGAACAATGGGACACACACATTTTTTTATATAGATATCTCAACGGACTGAATTAATTTGTCATAGGAAATGTTGCGGAGTATCTAAAGTTTTTTTACGTTTGGAACGAATATTATGTGGTAAAAGTGCCGCGCTTGCTTGTCACATAAATATAGACTTATGAGTGTTTAAAAAAGTACTCACTTTTGCCTTGAAGTTATCAATTTGTCCCTATTTTTAACCGACTTTTAAAAGGAGGCTCTCAATCCAGCGGGTTAAAAAATGTTTATTATCTCAGAACTTTTGATTGGGTGAACCGATTTTGATGATTCTGTTTTTGTCTAATTTCAGTTTGGTCCAGTTTTGACAATGACATCCATGAGAAAACCATATGTCTGAAGTTAGTTTTTACGCTTTGCGTTTGTTATTTTATTCAAAACTAGCTTCTGCCCGCGGCTTTGCCCGTGTGGCCTATAGGAAACAAGGAATTTTTTTTTTTAGATAGATAAAAAAAATTCAACCACCTATTTCACCCTCTTAGGGGTGGAATTTCAAAAAACCCTTTCTTAGTGGATCTTTACAAAGAACACACGCTCCAAATTTCAAGTCGCTAGAACCAGCGGTTTAGGCTGTGCGTTGATATATAAGTCAGTCAGTCAGGGCCTTGAATTTTATTTATTTGAAACTAAGGTGGGGAATTTGTTTTTCTGGCTGGCACCCACCAGCCAGGGTTGCCAATCACCCGATTAGATGAGAAATTGAGTCAAATCTCAAAGAAAAACTCGATGTAAAATGATCAGATTTAGTTTCATTAAGCCACTAAATGCCACATTTTCTTATGTTAATCAGTGGAAATTATTCGCCAAAATTATCATTGCTTATTAACTTAAGAACAACTTCGCATTAAGTTTCGGCCTCCCAAAAGCATTTTTATTCGATCGATAAAGCCGAAAGACTAAGCCATTCATCACAATTCGGAGAACTTCCACTAAAGTACTTATTCCTATAATAATAAGGCAGGAAAGTTTTAATAGAAAGGTCATTCGTAAGGGCCTGGTTCACTTGTTGATCCGGCTGAGATGAGATCCCTCTTAACCACCGGTTTCATTAATCGGCTTGTAACGGCTGAATATTTTAACGAAATATAGGTTCATAGTATGTATATATATATATATATGTTCAACTTCAACTCTTGGTTAATTTTCGGCTAATAACCCGGATGCAGCGGGTTTGATTCCCGTGGCAGGATTAGTATCTGTGCATAAAAAAAAGCACAAATGCTTGTTCTGAGTCTGGGTCTTGTGGGACTAGTCTTATAGCTCTTAGCGATAAGACCGCCCATTGTACCTATCTTATTATGTAATTCTCTTTTCTACATGTTTATTTTTGGTGTCAATAAAGCGTTTTGTATTGTATTGAATGTGATTGTTGGGCGTTATTATTATTATTATTTATAATAGCGAGCAATGCTAGATGCTAGATAATACAATGCATTACAGAAAAAAAATCATATGAGTAATAATAATAATAATAAATACCTGTGGACATTTCACACAGCGCCATCTAGCCCGAAACTAAGCAAAGCTTGTACTATGGGAATCAGATAACAGAATACTACTATTTAAATTCAAAGTTGTCTGGAATAGATCGCACTGAGCGATAAGACGCCCATCGTTTTTAATTATTATTTAAAATGTAGTGTTTCAATAAAGAGTTTAGTTATCTATCTATTTACTATTATATACTTTTTGTTTGTAAATAGATACATAGAATACAATATAACACCCAGACATAGTACAAACATCGACGTTCATCACAGTAAATGTTTATCCTGGGTGGGAATCGAACCCACAACCAGTTCAGAAAGCAAAGTTACTACTAACTGAGCTATCGCGTTAGTCATAATAATAGCAAATGTTACAGCGTTCGTTGCAAGAACAAACCTCCAGTCATAATAATAGCAAATGTTACAGCGTTCGTTGCAAGAACAAACCCCTAGTCATAATAATAGCAAATGTTACAGCGTTCGTTGCAAGAATAAACCCCCAGTCATAATAATAGCAAATATTACAGCGTTCGTTGCAAGAACAAACCCCCAGTCATAATAATAGCAAATGTTACAGCGTTCGTTGCAAGAATAAACCCCCAGTCATAATAATAGCAAATATTACAGCGTTCGTTGCAAGAACAAACCCCCAGTCATAATAATAGCAAATGCTACAGCGTTCGTTGCAAGAAAAAACCCCCAGTCATAATAATAGCAAATGCTACAGCGTTCGTTGCAAGAAAAAACCCCCAGTCATAATAATAACAAATATTACAGCGTTCGTTGCAAGAACAAACCCCCAGTCATAATAATAGCAAATATTACAGCGTTCGTTAAAATAACAAACCCCCAGTCGTAATAATAGCAAATGTTACAGCGTTCGTTGCAAGAACAAACCCCCAGTCATAATAATAGCAAATATTACAGCGTTCGTTAAAATAACTAACCCCCAGTCATAATAATAGGAAATGTTACAGCGTTCGTTGCAAGAACAAACCCCCAGTCATAATAATAGCAAATATTACAGCGTTCGTTGCAAGAACAAACCCCCAGTCATAATAATAGCAAATGCTACAGCGTTCGTTGCAAGAAAAAACCCCCAGTCATAATAATAACAAATATTACAGCGTTCGTTGCAAGAACAAACCCCCAGTCATAATAATAGCAAATATTACAGCGTTCGTTGCAAGAACAAACCCCCAGTCATTATAATAACAAATATTACAGCGTTCGTTGCAAGAACAAACCCCCAGTCATAATAATAGGAAATTTTACAGCGTTCGTTGCAAGAACAAACCCTCCTTAACAAAAGAAATATTTTTATTAACTCGGGTAGAGTTTTTGGGCACCTGCGTTGAACGAAATTAGGGAATCCTACAATTTCTTCGTGCGTGTTTCTTTTTATACAAGTGTCGAAATAAGAAATAAATTGCCAAGATAAAAATGTTGGAATTTGTTCTCTTCCGGGGTTATAAATTAAAATTGTAGCAAGTTTTGTTTTGGCAGCAAGTTACGCTTTTTTGTTTGTTCAGGTTACAAGAGCTAAAAATCTTCCACACATAAGAAAATTTGTCTCCAATGAGTTTCACACGCAACTACATTTTTAAATAGAATAATTAAATATATCCTTGTTTCAAACCCAAACGGAACAAATATGTAACCGTCACCTAGGGATTCATACTTCCTCCGTTTGAGGTTTTCTGCAGATTCTGCCGCAGTGCATGCTGCCCGAAGCGTGTTATTGACGTGGGAAGGCGCCAGGGTGTCAACGCAGGATTTCTTTTAATTGCTATACACCACCGTCTACACTTTTGCGTTTGATACTGTCCATCCAAAAGTTGTCTGGAAGAAATCGCTATTAGCGATTATAACGCTTATTGTAACACTAGTTTATAAGGTTTTCTAAACACTAGTATATTTTATTGATGGAATAATAAAGAGTTATCTATCTATCTTTTGACTGGCCTGATAGCTCTGTTGGTAGTAGCTCTGCCTTCTGAACTACAGGCTGCGGCTTCGATCTCCAACCAGGACAAATATTTGTGTGATCAACATCGATGTTTGTTTTTGTCTGGGTGTTATATTGTATTTTATGTATGTATTTACAAAAAAAAAAAACTTAGTATTGTATCAGTTATCTGGTCCCCATAGTACAAGCTTTGCTTAGTTTGGGGCTAGATGGTGCTGTGTGAAATGTCCACCAATTATATTTATCTAACTATCCTCACATACAAAAAAGCAGCATATGAAATTTTCGGTCGAACTAAAGTTCCTTTTTATTATTTCCTTAAGCACTCTTTTGTATTATCATGATCGTGCGGATTCCGTCTTCATATCATAACAAAAACACTTTATCTAAGGACGTGCCCCTTTTAATAAGAGAACCGGTAAATAACGTTCTTTACCGGTCCACCGGACCGGGTCTCCAGCCGTTTTTGTACTGTTATTGCCCCATAAATTTCCTGTATGTAATCAGTTGTCACTTAAGTACATATTTATGGTTTACTAGATGGTAGGACTTTGCTGCAAAGTTCGTCTAGATAGTTACCACCGCTTTGCCAGTTATTCTGCCGCCAAGCAGTAATGTGCAAGCACTACTGTGTTCCGGTCTGAAGAGCACTGTAGCTAGTGAAATTACTGGGCAAATAAGACTTTATGACCTGATCTCACAGTCTACTAATATTAGATTGTGCTGATGTCTCAGGATGACGTGCGCAGTGCGGGGTCACGCGAAACTTTGTAATTTAGAGTTTCGAGTAAACCTGCCACTGATATGGGCAGCCGAGTCGCTTAACATCAGGCGAACGTAACCGTTTAAGCTAACGCTCGTCACGGCATTCCTTAACAAAAAAAAACAATGTACAGTCAAATGAAAAGTTTGATTTTACACAGTAATTTTTATGGTTTAAAGTGGTATAAGTTACATTTTCACCAAACAAGTTAAAAGTTAGCACATAACACCAATAATAACAGAGCCAAAACATAATTTATTTAAAAATTGAGTCCCTATCTATATACTGGCCTGATAGCTCAGTTGCTCTGCCTTTTTAACTGTAGGTTGTGGGTTTGATTCCCACACAGAACAAACATTTGTGTGAAGAACATAGGTGTTTTTTCCGTGTCTGGGTGTTATATTGTATTCTATTATAAAATAAAAAATAAATAAAATAAATATTTGTGAACATTTTACACAGCGCCATCTAGCCCTAAACTAAGCAAAGCTTGTATTATGGGAATCAGATAACTGATACAATACTTAGATACTTTTTGTTTGTAAATACATACATAGAATACAATATAACACCCAGACACAGAACAAACACCTATGTTCATCACACAAATGTTTGCCCTGGGTGGGAATCGAACCCACAACCCACAGTTTAGAAGGCAGGTTTACTACCAACTGAGCTATTGGGCCAGTCGATTATTTATATATTTATAGTATTTATGTATTTATAAACAAAAAATTTCTTAAAAATACTAATAATATAAGTATCTTTTGAAAATTCTTTGTAACTTTAAAACTTTGGAACCCGTCGTTTATGGGTTATGAGCCGACCTGCTCAATCACCACACCATAGAGGCTGCCAGACTAACTGCTACCTACTAACTGAGGGTGCTTAATGTAATATGTGTAACTCTACAATGAGTCTTATGATATTAATATGAATTATGTATATTTCTGTAATATGATGTTACATAAACATATTACAGTTAAAAAATGCTGCTATTAAAATCGCCTAGAACCTCTAACAACGAAATCAAACAACTTTTACTTCCTATATTGAGCCATATTCCAAATACATAAGGTATATAACTCATTAAGATTCTAGCGCTTAGCTAGGTTTTGTGGCTAGACGCTTTTTGAGTGTTCACTTGACCAACTTTAATTAGAGGCCTGCTTTCCGGTTTCTTTTTCAAGTTACTTGATTTTTTTATTATGGGTACGTAATCAAGTGAAAAAGGTTTTTGACCATTAATTTTGACACACCCGTATATATATACACACACACCCGTATCTGACACACGAGCCTTCTCTCACACGGAAAGTTTACGCCAGGGGAGAGTATCCCCCATTACGGCCAAGTGCAGGTTGGTGGAGGACACAAATAGTCGAATTTTGTAATTTTTGATTTTTTTGTTGTTTTCTCGAGATGTTTGACCACGTTGTAAGAGAAAGTACAAATTCCGCGACGCGTGACGAAAATGCTGGCACTTATTTGGCTCAACGAATAAGCATTGCAATTCAACGGGGCAATGCTGCCAGCATAATGGGTACTCTACCTACTGGTAGTGGACTGGAGCATTTGGAGTGTCTATAGGTCATCGCGGCCAGTATTTAGTCCAAATATTTTTTTTTTGTAGTAGTAGTAGTTAGTTTTTAGTATTAGTTATTAAATCATTGTAGTATTTATAAAAGAAAGGCAATTTGCCGTGTTAAAAAGCTAATTCCGCACATAAATTGAAAAGCCTAAAAAAAATCGCTTAATGCGATAAGGCCGCCCTTTGTTCTACCATTCTTTGTAAGTATTTTTTAAAGTGCATTGTTATGTATTAGTTGATATTTAATAAAGTATTATTATATTGTCATTGGTGCAAGGCCGAGTGGAAATTGATCTTGGGTGCATCAATTTCAATGTCACTCGGGCTACCGCTGAGTCATACTCGCTCTAAATATATTCCGGTCAGTAAACAGTTCTACTAGCTTCTATTTTATTTCATTAAACAAAGGACTGCCAATGTTTCATGGGAGAGAATTTACAAGCGTGTACAAGGTGGTAGGACTTTTCTGCAAAGTTCGTCTAGGTAGGTACCACCGCTTTGCCAGCTATACTGCCGCCAAGCAGTAGTGTGTTCCGGTTTGAAGGGCTTTGTAGCTAGTAAAGTTACTGGGTACTTGAGAATTTATGATCTGATCTCACAGTCGAGTAATCTTATTACCTGACTGTGCTGATGTCTCAGGATGATGTGCGCAGTGCAGTGTCGCGAAACTTTATACTATAGGTTTCCGAGTGATACTGTTCTGTTATGCATGGTCGTGTCGCTTAATATCAGGTGAACGACTAGCTCGTCACAACATTCATTAACATAAAAAATGCATAGCGTTCGTCAATTTTAATACATCTCTTATTTGAAGTCTTACCAAAACTAAGACTGAAATAGATCACACGCTAAACTATAACAGCCTTATTAATAAACACGAACTAGCTTTAGACTAGTTACACCATCTTTTGTCTCTTTCGATCCAGCTAAATATTCCAGTGGCAAAAAAGGACAAAAGCTGATGTAACTAATCCGAGACTAATACCCGTTTATTAATAAGGCTGTAAGATCTTATATTTTATTTACTACGGTAAATTACTGAGTTTAAACTGCGTTTTATAATATGCATAGACGTATCTAAACCGCTATAAATCAAGTTAGATAAAAGCGTAGCGTCGTAGGAGATTGCTACGTCGGTCTACGAGACCTCTACGGATATTTTCTAGAGCGCTACGCTTTTTCGCTCTATGCAAGGGTTGTCATAAACAAGGAAAAAATATGATAATGTTTTAGGGTCTCCGCGCGCTATGTTTTTGAATGCGCTTTAGACGCGCGTTTCTGATATACGCGTTTCTTGCGCATCGTAGTGAATTGTTTCCGAAAACACGGTTCAGGTAGGCCTGCTTCCCGTGTCACCAACGATGAAACCAAATGAAATGTCACCAAAAGATAAGGGATAGGGATGAATGAATGGGATTATTTATTCCTATCCCTTATATTTTTATATCTCCCTTCCCACTTCCCTTTGGTAGAGTTAGGACGTACAACTAATTAGCCTGTGGGAAAGCGAATCAGCTAGTTGTAAATAAAACCAAAAGCATCTCTTAAACTTCTTTATTCAATATCGTAGCTTTTCCCTGGTAAGTGAAAGACTGACTGATCATTTTTCTTACACAACTGTTTGACTCACGCGTCTGTCCAATTACCAGTCAGTGCTGCCAGCCAGAAAAAGACAAGTGTGCTTTGGACCACACGACTGAAGTAAAACATCTTTAGCTCCATCTATCGGCTGGTATAACTTTGTTTTTGCTTTGTTTAATGTTAATGTCGCCATCTTGATAATTAAAAATTGTTATTTTACCGGACGTACCAACACAATAATAATGTAAAGTAATTTTTAATTTCACTATGTTGAACACGGAGATCTACGTTAACAACAACGTTCAATTTCCGTTCGCCTCGTTACACATTCACTTTTTCCTCAAGTCAAGCGTGAGTAAAGAAGTTTTACTTCAAAAATAATCAACCCAAATTATACCCCCATAACCGACGGGAAAGAAAATGGCGTCCATGAACTGGAAAACGCATCGTAGGCCAGCCCCTACTCTTTGTGTAAAAGGCAAGCAGCCCAAAGTGGCGCTATGAGAGGCCTATGTTAAGCAGTGGACATCTTCATACTTATAATAACCCAAATTAATTACGTAAAATAGGAACAAATTTGACTGGCTTGATAGCTCAGTTTGTAGTAACCCTGCCTTCTGAACTGTAGGTTGTGGGTTCGATTCCCGTCTAAGATAAATTGCGTAATGAACATCGATGTTTGTTCTGTGTCTGGATGTTATATTGTATTCTATGCGTATGTCTACAAACAAAAAGTATCTAAGTATTGTATCAGTTATCTGATTCCCATAATACAAACTTTGCTTAGTTTTTAGATGGCTCTGTGTGAAATGATCACCAATATTATCATTATTTAATTAATAAATTCAAGACAACGGTGTTACAAAGCAAAGTTAAAAAAGGATGTGCCACCCCTATTCGCTAACAGATATTGCTACACCCTATGGTATTGTAGAACACACCTTGTTTGTTGATATGACAATAAAAAGATTTTATGTAAAGCACATGATTGGGTTAGATAACCACTGGCAGGTCTTTACAGCTATTCCCTATCGATTTCCAATGTAAGAACATATTACCGATGTATTTGCTCATGTTTTTCTGTTATTCTAGCTGATCAGCGTCAGAAGGGAGAAGCGTACGTAGGCAAGCAAGCAGGTAGTTAGATACACGACTGTAAGCTCGGTACGGGAAACCCCTACTGCGGGGTTGTATCCAGCACAAAAACTGTTTATTTGGTAAATGCACACCAAATTGTGAAACCACAATGATCCTCACAATAAACTTTAAAACAAATATATCGTGTAGGCAGGCTATAGCGCATGAGGCTGTGCAAAGTGACGTGAACTAGCTCGGTGTCCAGTCTAGGGGCGACTCACGGGCTGGCTTGCCGATCTCTAGTAGTAGATAACAATAGTCGTAGCCGCATAACTCGCTTATTTTTTTCTTTATGTAAGATTTATATTTTGTGGTTTGTATTTTATATTATTTTAAAAGAAATATTGTAAATAAATTTAATCTCTATGTGAAATTATTTATAAAATTAATCATTATATACTATTTTATTCAATTATATTAAATATAAATGATATACTCATTCAATTAACTATTATAATTATTATATTCAATTTTATTAAATATTATTCAAATATTTATAAAATTAATTTCATGTTATTTTATTTTATTTATTCAGATGTCAAAGTTATGTAACGTTTCCGTTACAGCTTCTCTTATTATCTTAATCGGTTAATAATTAGTAGAAATTGCGTAGGTAATAACAATGATAGAAAAAATGTACGGGACAGCCTTCGGAGACTGCCGATAGAATTGAAAGCGAAATTAGTTTTGACATATAGCTCATGGGAATCATGCGGTGACGAAGACGCGAGTTCCATGATTTTTGTTCACCCAAAAAGTACTCACATATACACAGTATATATACATAGCTCACAGGAAGCGTGTGGTTACGATGACGCGAGTTCCATGGTTTTTGTTCATCCAAAAAGTGCTCAACCCGCTTAAAGAAGTTTTTACGTCAAAAATGCACAAGAAGAGAAACATAGACTTTAAGTGAAGTGTCGAAAAAATCTCTCGATCATAATTCATATTATTAATAATATGAATTATGATCGAGATCATGTTTTGTAATTTAACTTTGTCTCCACATTGCATGGAGACAAAGTTAAATTACAAAACATTTTGCGTAGGAATCACAATTGGCTACAGGTAGTGGGTGCCTAAGAAAACATACTTCAAATCTTACATGAAATCTTCAAAAGGTTACGATTTTTCTCTTTAATGAAATAATAACAAACCTAAAAGACAATGTTATTTTTAAATCGTGGTAGAGGGCAGAGATGAGTTTTCATACGTTAAAATAACAGTATTAATTGGAGTGAGGATAATAATTTATTTTTAACGGGACAAACGCTGTAATCCTCAAACGAACTACTACAATAATAGGAACTACTACTAAGCACACTATCTTCTATAAAAAAAACATTTGGACTACATAGGTTTTTTTAACAAATTACTATATACTAGCTATGATATGTATTATGTACTTGAGGCGATGACCTATAGACAGCCAAATACTCCAACCCACTACCAGGTGGCGTACCATGTTAAAAAATATTAATAAATATATGTAGACATTTCACACAGCGTTTTAGTCTCAAACTAGGCAAAGTTTATACTATGGGAACCAGATAACTGATAAAATACTTAAATATTTTTTTCATTAAATAATTAAATGCCATTAGAGTGTACAATAAATTACCTGACATTTACAACTATTTACCTGTAATTACTTTTAAGAGAAAATTGACTCAATGGCTCTTAGAGAAATGTTTTTACGATTTATTTGAATATTTGACTTATTTTTTTTTTTTTTTTTTTTTACTTCAAACTTGTCTAGCATTTGACCACGCTCTCACCTGATGGGAAGTGACGATGCGATCGAAGGTGTAGCATGCTAGCCAAGTAAATACCTACTCACTCTTCTCTTGAACACGCCCGGGTCATATTTCGCCGGAAACACAGACGCTGGCAGGGCATTCCATTCCTTAGCCGTTCTAATTAAGAACGTTGAGTCAAATCGCTTGGTACGAATGGGTGGTATTTCGACCACAAAAGGATGGCGCTTCGCCGAGCGTCTAGTAGTCCGGTAGTGGAATGGTGATGGGAGAATTAGATCATGCAGTTCTTGAGCGCATTCACCGTGGTGTAATCTGTAAAAAACCGACAGACTTGCCACCTTACGTCGATGTGCAAGGCTCTGGAGCCTTTCACCAACCAAAGTGTCGTCGTCAATGAGCCTTTTGGCACGCCGTTCAATCGAGTCCAGAGCCTCAAGCTGGTACTTGGCAGACCCGTCCCACAGGTGGCAGCAGTACTCCATACACGATCGGACTTGTGCTTGATACAGATTTAGAAGCTGTCCAGGTGTGAAGTACCGCCTTACCTTGGACAATATGCCGAGTTTTTTTGAAGCTACTTTGGCTTTGGACTCGATGTAGGATCCAAAGTTTAGGTTTGACGTGAGATCAACACCCAAAAGCTCAAGATGGTTTCCTAAACTTACAGATACACCACGGAATGAAGGAGCCAGATGGAGTGGGCTCTTTTTAGCAGTAAATAAACACGCCTGTGTTTTTGCAGCATTGAACCTAACCAAGTTAGCATCGCCCCAATCGGACACGGCTTTCAAAGTCAGGTTCATGCGCTCAACCATAGCCTCTCTCTCAATCCGGACGTCGTCACCACTGGCTCGGGCACTGGATGTGTATCTTTCAACAACAGTACTATCATCTGCATACCCAAAGGTACCGGGCTTTAGCAAATCATTGATGTGGAGTAAGAATAGTGTTGCTGAAAGAACTGACCCCTGAGGTACACCAGCATTAATAGCTAATTGATCGGAAGAGCAGCCATCAAGAACTACTCTAAGCGATCGTTCCCTCAAAAAGTCTGATATCCAAGTGCACAAACCAGCAGGTAGTCCGTAAGATGGAAGCTTATTCAGAAGACCGTCGTGCCAGACCCGATCAAATGCCTTAGAGACGTCTAGAGATACAGCAAGTGCCTCTCCATGCATCTCTAAGGCTTCGCTCAATATGTGAGTGGCATACGCGAGAAGATCCCCAGTGGACCGGTTTCGGCGAAATCCGTATTGCCGGTCACTGAGGAGATCATTGTCTTCAAGGTATGCCAAGAGCTTGTTGTTAATTATACGCTCCATACTCTTACAGAGAATGGACTTAACTTATAACTAATGATAATGTACCAACAATTACTTTCAAACAGTAATTGATAAATTTAAGGAACTTGTAACATTGCACACCACTGTCGCGGTAGAATATATGTTTTATTATTATATATTATTTATATTAATTATTTATTATATAGTGTTATTTAGTTGTAATACCAACTATTTATGTACTACATTTTACAATAAATGATATTCTATTCTATTCTTTTCTATTCATACATGGAATACGATATAAGGCCCAGATACAAAACAAACAGCTATTATTATCTCTTTTGTCGTGGGTGGGAATCGAACCCATAGTTCAGAAAGTAGAGTTATTACCAACTGAGATATCAAGCCAGTCATGTTATCTAGAGGGGAGATTTACAAATGTCAAAGAGCTCATTTAACGGCTCTTTCTAAAAGTGATCACTTTTAGTTAGCAAAACTACTATTGAGCTCCAAAATTTAATTTTAACTTCCGAAGTTTTAACTAGTTTTCATGAAGCGATTAGACTAGGAGTAAAATCTCTTTGTGATCATTTTGGGGGCATCTGAAGAGATTGGTACTTTGTGATAATTATTAGCTCTTTACCTATGAAATATGTGTTTACTTATGAATTGCCGTTTTTAACGAAATAAGTGACTGTATTTTTTTGAAGTAAAACTTCTTTACGCATGCTTGATTTGGGTAGTAGTAGCTGAGTAGTTGAGTAGCTGGTGAATGCGAGAAAAACGTTGAAGTTGATTCACGTAGAATCTCCGTTGTCATCATATTAAAGTTAAAATTTATATTACTATGTTGGTTTGTTGGTAAAATTACAAATTACAATTGATCAAGATGGCGACCTTTATATCAAACAATACAAAAACAAAGTTATACCGGGCGATAGATGGAGCTAAATTAAAGCAGCTTTACTTCAGTCGTGTGGTCTGAAGCACAATCGTTTATTTTTTATTTCTGTTAAAATAATCACCCCTTCAATCGATCCATCTTTGCCAATGGCAGCTTATTAGTGTTCTTCTTGAAGAAATAAACTGGACGGGAGGCAACAAATTCTTTAAAAGCATTTACTACTGCATCTCGGGTATTAGATATTGTTAGAAGATTTGAAGAGTATCTGCTATCTAGAGTTAGCTGCTATTTTAGTAAGTTTTTACGGAACTGTGAGTCTGAATAATCTGGACATTTGTGAGTTAAGTGAGTATTAAGGTGAAAAGATTTCTATTTAACCTAGTTTAAAAAAAGAGGAATTTCTATGTTCCACTGCATTATATACGTTTACCGTCCATTTTATTACGTTTACCGTCCCCTTAAGGATTTTTGGATCGATTTTCGTTTTATTTGGTAGGTGATTCGTGTGCTTTAGTTCCATGTGAGCTTGGTCAAAATCTGATTAAGATTTTCGGAAGTAAACAAAAGAAACCTCAATTACAATTACTTCTTCCCCTTTTTTCAGGATTATTATTTTATAAGAACAGAAAAGAATAGAATAAAATGAATTATTCATGACAAAAGGCAATGGTGTAAATTTGTAAAATTAAAGGGAACTAAGAAAAAATGCATTCTTTGCCAATGCTTTCATTGCTACGAATCGGTCCCAACTCAGCTTATTGCGGGTCATTATTTATTTTTATGAATATTTATATTTATTATTTAGTGAATAAAGTTTATATTTATAGTAGTAGATACGCTACGTAACTGTCGAGGTACAATCATTAATAAATAACATCCAAAGACACTGCTTCAAACAAATTTTATTTACATTCACATTTTTTACAATAATATAAAATAAACTTAAAACGTTGCACATTGTAACCTATTCGTTTTACACTCATCGTATTTTGTCTACTATTAATATTTATTAATATTATTATTTACAGACATTATTAATTAATAATCTTATATTTACTTTAATGTAATCCTTACATAATAACTAATCATACTTATAATTATTTACAGTATATAATTATTTAAATTATTGGGTATTTTTGAAAATATTAAGTTATAGTACATTAAACCTTGTTATTATTTCTATTTATTTAAATAATAGGTAGTGTTTTAAGTAAGGACTTACTATTAATTTTTCTTAACTTTCGAGCTCTACCACAGTGTCGACATATGGCTCTACCATCACAAACTACAATATTCTTAATTAAAATTACACTCAGAAGCATTAAAAAATAAATACTTTTTACACCATTATTGACAATACCGTATAGCTCAGTTGGTAGTAATCCCTGCCTTCTAAACTGCAGGTTGTGGGTTCGATTCCCACCCAGGACAAACATTTGTGTAATGAACATAAATGTTTGTTCTGTGTCTGCGTGTGGTGTGTGTGGGTATATTGTATATGTATTTATAAATAAAAAGTATCAAGTATTTTAGTTATTTGGTTTCCACAGTACAAGCTTTGCTAAGTTTGAAGCTAGATGCCACTGTGTGAAACTTCCACCAATATTTGTTTACTTATTTTATTTATTAACAAGCTTCTGTTCGCAGCTTCGCCTGTGGAAAAATAATTCACCCTCATAAGGGTGTAATTTCGAAAAATCCTTTCTTAGTGGATGCCTACGTCATAACATCTACCTGCATGCCAAATTTCAGCCCGATCCGTCCAGTGGTTTGGGCTGTGCGTTGATAGATCACTATGTCAGTCAGTCAACTTTGAGTTATATATATTTAGATACTTTTATTTTTCCTATGAATGACTATACCTTCACTAATAGTAAGCAAAATTATGCCACAATTACTAAGCGGAAATATTCAAAAATATTCAAAGCAAAAATAAGCAAAAATATTTCGTATTCATATACGCTCATGCGCCATTCGACAGTCACTACCGCGCACGATTATTATCTGAAATTCCCAAACTTTGCGAAACAAACATAAGTTTTTGAAGTATCCGGATGTCTATTAAATGGAATTCTCGCCGGGTGAACGGAAAATTATTCCTTCGAGTTAACAATGCGAAAAATAATCCGTGATATATCAAATAGAGATACGTTCATAAGTTGTCATAACGCGCCATACGTTGGATTAATCTAAATATATATAACTCAAAGGTGACTGACTGATTGACTGACTGACATAGTGATCTATCAACGCACAGCCCAAACCAATGGACGGATCGGGCTGAAATTTGGCATGCAGGTAGATGTTATGACGTAGACATCCGCTAAGAAAGGATTTTTCGAAATTCCACCCTTAAAAGGGTGAAACGGGTGGTTGCAATATTTCCCATAGGCCACGCCGCGGGCGAAGCTGCGGGTAGAAGCTCGTTTATTATAAGTTGTAACATCGCATTGGATATTTGTCTGTAATGAAGCTAAAATTCTATTTATGAATAAATGAAAAATAAAGTTGTAAAATATTTTTTCCAGTGGTTCTAAAATTATTAAGGCATGTATGTTAGATAGATAGATAAACTCTTTTCTGTACACGCCAAATATTAAAAAAAATATAAAGAATTCAACAAATTACAAAAACTGGGGATCAATGAGTGACCTTATCGCTAAAAACGATCTCTTACAGGCAACCTTTGGATGGAGAAGATTGAACAAAGTCGTAAGGATAGGGTGCACGTTAATTATATTGTATACCAATGAGGTTATTTGGTTTTAATATAAAATAACACTAACTACATAATAAATAAACATAAGTAATAAACCAAATCAGTCATAACCCAGAGGTAGCGGGTTCGATTCCCGAGCAGTACAAGTGTTCGTGTACAGAAAAAAAAGCGCAAATACTTGTTCTGTGTTTGGGTGTTGTGACTATAATTTCACTCGTATTATATTTACATAGGAATAGATACATTGGCAAGTGTTTCCAAGTTGGCACGTTATATTGCCACATTGATACCAATATATCTATTTATTTTAATTAGAAATAGTACATAATTTAGATATGTTTGCATATTATTATTATCATTAACTATTAGCACCCCGCGGTTTCACCCGCGGATAAAAAGTATTTTAGTTATTTACTCATCTCACGGGAAAATGTCACTTTTCCAGGATAAAATGTAGTCTATATGTTAATCTAGTATATAAGCTATCTTGGTACTGAATTTTATCCAAATACATTCAGCCGTTTAAGCGTGAAGGAAAAACAAACATACACATACACACACATACACACGTACAAACATTCACCTTTATAATATTATCATTAATACGAGTAGATAAACAAATTCATACCTATTTACAGTAAATATTTTTATGGCTACTACTTAATTAACTCATCTCATCTCATCTCACTAATAAAAAAGTGAAAGTTTGTATGTGTGTTTGTGTGTATGTTTGTTATTCCTTCACGCTCAAACAGCTGAATAGATTTAGGTGAATTTCGGTACCAAGATAGCTTATACACTGGATTAACATATAGGCTACATTTTATCCCGGAAAAGTGAAATTTTCCCGTGGGATGAGCAAATAATTAAAATACCTTATATCCGCGGATGAAACCGCGGGCCGCAACTAGTAATTACAATAAATATTATTTTTCATGGCTACTACCTAATTTATAATACTGCTACTTATATTACATAAAATTCTTTATTATTTATAATCGATGAAAATAACTAGATTAATTTTACCCTTAAAAACAATTAAGTAGAAATCGGTCTGTACATTTATTTTTCCGAATAAAGTTTTAAGTATTATACGTTAATTAATATTAAATGCCTAGAAAGTTTCATTTTTTTGTTTTAACGACTGGCCTGATAGCTCCGTTGGTAGTAATGCTGCCTTCTGAGCTGTAGGTTGTGAGTTCGATTCCCACCCAGGGCAAACATTTGTGTGATGTTTATTCTGTGTCTATTATATCTTATTTTGGTATTTATAACAGTCACTATACGGTAAATCGAAAAGCTTTGAAAATTCGATCCAGCATTTATAAAATCAATCATAACAAAAATAATTAATAATTCAAGAATTCCGAATGACGTCAGCTAGACCACAAACGTCTTTATTTACGCTGACTTTAGGTTTTGTTTATGCTTATTTCGTGCTTATTAAAGGGAAGTTACGGTTCATAATCAACTTTTAAACTGAATAAGGCTTCTGCGAACAATTTTAAACAAGATAAGGTTTAATTTGAAAAGTTTTAAGAGATGCGGTTAAATGGAACTCAAGTTCACAAAAAGCCCGTGACTCGCTTTGGACTTCGGAGCTTTGGCTATACTTAGAAGAGGATGTTAGTAATGTTTAATTTAATAGTTTTTCATACATTTATCAACGCAGGTGCAATTTTCCAGACATTTACCAACGTGGATGAGATTTTCCAGACATTTACCAGCGCAGGTGCTATTTTCCGGACATTTACCAACGCGGATGAGATTTTCCAGACATTTACCAACGTAGGCAACATTTTCCAGATATTTACCAACGTAGATGAGATTATCCAGACATTTAACAATGCGGGTGCAATTTTCCAGACATTTGCCAACTCGGATGGGATTTTCCAGACAATTTCCAACGTGAGATTTTCCAGACATTTAGCAATGTAGGTGTGATTTTCCAGACATTTACCAACGCAAGTGCAATTTTCCAGACATTTACCATCGCTGATGCAATTTTTGTCTACATCCCGACTCTATACACGTTTCGGACTCGAATCGGATAAAATGACAAAATTGTTTATGTGTAGTAGCTGACCCACCCCAGCTTTGCACGTATTTATGAATTTTCACTATATTATTATTCCTTTAAATCACTCCTGAATTAGTGATCACAAAACATCAAAAAAAATCATTGTGGTCAAACAGTTTTTGACTTTTAGTGAGGCTAACGAACAGCTATTTATATTTATTTATTTATTTATTTATTTGAGTTCAAGTACTCACTGTGCTTACAGAACGATGCCAAATCGCACAGAAAGCTATTTATAAGTCTAAAATACATAAATATTCTTAGATACTAATTCAACTTAAAAATTTTAAACAAACATCCACAAACTTGTCGAGCTTTGTGTAAAATATATCTACCTCTGGATGCTGAGCAATCAGGTCGTTTATTAAACGAACAGCCTGCGCTGTCGGGGCGTACTGCGCGGTGTGCGTGCGCGCCGCGGGAGCCGCGAGCAGGCGCCGCACGTGCGGCCGCCGCGACCGGTCGGGTGTGATGATCGAGCAACGTGACAGAGTGGAAGGGTTATCTATCCTATTGTTTAATAGCAGGTAGTAGTGGATCATAACCGCACACTTTCGTCTGACCTCCAAAGTGTTAACACCCACCATACCAGCTACGAATAGGGATGGATACAGATAAGGATAATATCCAAATAATTTATTATAAAGGTACCGGGCAAATTTTTTTTGTACCTTTTCTAGCATAAGTTTATATTTAGCCTCATGAGGATCCCAAATAATCGAGTTATACTCTAATCTACTTCTAACAAATGCATAGTACAGTGTTAAAATGGTACTCTTATCGTGGAATCGATAAGCTTGCCTCATCACAAAACCTAGAGATTTAGAGGCTCGCCCACAAAGGTCAACGATGTGATTGTTAAAAGTTAACTCTGTATCCAGAACTAGCCCCAAATCTCTGATCTGCGTCACACGTTCAAGTACACCACGTATATTGTAAGGATGAAAAAATGATACACGTCTTCGAGTAAAACTGATACTCTTACACTTGGAGGCTATATCTACAAAGAAAGAATGTGATGTTCTGTGATGTCCTAAATAAATATGTAATTTAATTTTATTCTGTCATCTGCGAGAATGGAACAAAAGACATCAGTCCAAAACAAAACTATGCGTTTAAGCTGTAAATAACTTTATTAATAATAAATTGAAATATCAAATAAATTGACCGACAGGTTACTTGGATAATTGAAATTTCACAGAAAATGAGAAGTTGGTACAACTTAACCCTGAGATCTTTATGAAACCCTCCAGCACTAATTAAAAAATTCCAAGCGTTACATCTTAATTGATTCCTGATGAATACTGAACGCATTTCATAACTTGAAAGTCTAATATTATAAAATTCTTTTCATTTCATAAAAGTTAAAAGAAGTTCTCATTTTTAAAGTAAAATAAGGAGTAAGGAAAGTAAATATTGAGAGTTACTTCACGTTTCTAAATGACTGAAGGTTAATAGTTAAGTGCTAGAAGCATTATTGATCGAGCAAGTGAAGTGAATGAAGTCTCTAGTTCAACACGCAATATAATAATATAAATAATAACCGGGATGATAACAATAATAACTGGGACAGAACGATCATCACCGATAAAACAATCCACCACAACAGCCCAGACACTAATATTATAAAGGCGAAAGTTTGTATGTGTGTTTGTGTGTATGTGTGTATGTTTGTTACTCCTTCACGCTCAAACAAGATAGCTTATGCACTGGATTAAGAGGGCTACATGTTATCCCGAAAAATAGAAATTTTGCTGTGGGATGAGCAAATAATTCAAAACACTTTTTATCCGCAGTTGAAACCGCGGGGCGCAACTAGTTTACAATAAAGATAAAATCTGTTTATTTGGTAGACATTGCCATCCCTAACATAGCATGCACATAATATATACAGAAAAACTTGCAAAATATACGGACTTAGTACTATTGCTATAACTTTCCATTGTGTTTTTGTTCTATAACTAAAAACACAATGGAAAGTTACAGACTATCAAAACGGTTCCTATCATCTTGTCCTCCACCGGCATCATCCCGCATACACTCCACACGAGCCTGCAAACGCTGTACATTCATCAACTAACCTTCATACTATAAAAAGTCGTTATTCATAACTCGTGCAGAATTGTGCGAAATTTTTTTTCATTAGAAGATTAAATTCTCAAAGTAGATACTGGTTTTCATTTGGCCGAAAGCCCGTGAAAATTATATTAAGCCTCGGAAAGAAGAGAATCGAAAATGACTTTTAAAATAATAATATAATAACGCCCAACAATCACAAACATAGAACCTGAACTCTAGCATTTCCTATGTTTAGGGACCCAGGAATTACGAGGACCATGGTCCCACAACACCCAGACTCAGAACAAGTATTTGCGTCTTTATTTTCTGTGTAAGATATAAAATTACTTAATTACATATAAAGATACTTATGATTGGCCAATGGAACGCAAGCACGCAATTCTTATACTCGACTTTTGTTTGTCGCTGTAATTTTAAATGAAGATTTAAAAGTACATAAACCAGTAAAACTTTTATCACCCTATTACCCAGTAAATCAACAGTGCGGCAAACTTGCGCAAATAGACCGATTCAAAGTAAGTTCCAAGGGAACGGCAAGGAACTGAGCAAACTTACTAAGTGCCTGTCCCCAGATCTCTTTCAACCCTTTTAGAGGTGACGGTATTAGCGCTGCTTTCACGGGAACTTTAAAAGTTTACAGGTCTGTGGGTGAAGAAGTTTTTGAGCTAATTTACTTACAAGTTTAAATGAAAAATATAGTTTATTCACTTTTTATCATTTTGGTACTATGTTAATGTATAGCCAACTGATAGTGTGTGAAATGCTCACAATATTAATATTTATTCAACAAATAAACATTTGAACATTTCACACACTGCCATCTAACTAAGCAAAGGGACCAGACAACTGATATAATACTTAGATTCTTTTTGGTCTGTAAATATGTACACATAAAACTTGTCTAGCATTTGACTACATTCTCACCTGATGGGAAGTGACGATGCGATCGAAGGTGTTGTCATGCTAGACAAGACCTATTCACTTTTCTCTTGAACACGCCCGGGTCATATTTCGCCAAAAAACGCAGACGCTGGAAAGGCATTCCATTCTTTAGCCGTTCTAATTATGAAATGGGTGGTATTTCGACCACGAAGGGATGGCGCTTATTAGACGTAAGCTGCCAATTTCAGGTGAAGAGTATGATTTTGTGTATTCATATTCTCCTTGTATTTTTTTCTTCTAAGCACTGAGTGCTTATATTTTTATTTTCTAGTCAGTGTGTAATTTCTGTACCTGAGTTCTATATTTTTCGATTTTGAACCTTATTTGTTTATAACAATAACATCATATAATTTAAAGTACTGTCACTGAATCGTTATCTATCTGAAGTTAGTCAAAAAAAAGTGAAGTTATTATTATTATTTATCACTCTATTAAAGTCTAATGATTTTATTGGAGTGATTCAAAACGGTTTATTTGTAGTCAGGCAAATATGTATCGTATTGAGTCTTAAATAATGCAAGGCCCCGCGACCGCGATCAAAATAGTTAGCGCATCGATTTTACTCCACATCCATTCAATCGTATAGCTATAGAGACGCCCGCCACTTCACCGACAAATTACCTGATTTCTCGTGGAAACCGTTATTTGCCGGAATCAAAATTATGTCGGTAGAAACAATGTGTTTTTTTTTTTTTATATATGTTAAGGAATTACGTGACGAGCTAGCCGTTCGCCTGATGTTAAACGACACGGCTGCCCATATCAGCTGCAGTGTCACTCGGAACTCTAAAGTATAGAGGTTCGCGTGACACTGCACTGCGCACGTCATCCAGAGACATCAGCACAATCTAGTAATAATAGTTTTGGGGGTTTGTGTTTGCTCGCGTCCGTAGGCTTTAACCCTAGTTTCCCTACACGTGACCCCTGGGTGGTGCCAAAAGAGCAACCAAATAACTGGTGGAAGGCCTTAGCCGCCGGCTTAGTTACCACCCATTGGACAAAACCACGATGCCAAGCGACTCGTCGTGTTCCATCGTGACGTCCAATGAAGCCGTTCTGACGAGTAGATGTGGACAGTTGTGTTGGGTATGCAGACCGGTATTGGTGATGGAGAGGCTTTCGCGTCGGAGACCTTGCTTCGGAGGGTAGCGGGATCCGAAGCACGGTGCTCTCTGCTGGCCGACCGCAAGTTGTAGGGGGCCCAAGTAGTAGTCTAGCCAACTACGAAAGGCTGCCCCACCGCTTGTGTAAAATCCTGAGGTTGCCCACAGGGCCAGTTGGCGACTGGAAGTGAGGAACTTGTGGGTAATTTCAGGGGGGTTCGGGCGTCCCCGCAGTCTCCGCGCAAGTTCTCCATTGGCGCGGAAGCTTCTCTATTACTGAGGGTTAGCATCCCAATATCTCGCCCACTTCTAACTTGTCTACCTAACTCACCCAACCATGAAAAAGTCTAATAAAGTGAACAAGTTTAAACGGCAGATGCACGTCCTCACTCTTAAAGTGCACCTCACAAATATTCGTGGGCTGCACTCAAATCTGCAAGCGGTCCATCATCATCTGGAGACCAATAAACCACACTTGTTCTTCTTGACTGAGACGCAAATAGGATGTCCATCAGACACGGCATATCTGGACTATCCTGGATTCATCTTGGAAAACCGCTTCCTTCCACGCGCTGGTATCTGCGTTTTCGTCCGTGATGACATTTGTTGTTTGCGTCTCCGGAACCTTGAACATCCCCACTTTTCGGTGATTTGGGTGCTAGTGGACACCGGCATTGAGAAAATTCTCTATGCTGGTGTGTACAGATCACATAGCGGTGACCGGGAGACAACTCTTGTAATGGAGTATCTCAGTGAAACGGCAGATGTGGCTCAGCAACGCTATCCTTCGGCTCAGCTTGTTGTTCTAGGGGACTTCAATGCTCACCACCAGGAGTGGTTAGTCCCACACCAGATCACGGACCACGCTGGGAGAGAGACGCGTAAGCTCGCTTTGGCGCTCAATTTAACGCAGATTGTTCAAGAGCCAACGCGAGTGCCTGACATTGATAGCCACACTGCTAACTGCCTCGACCTTCTGCTCACGACTGAACCAGACCGATACTCTGTGGCGGTATCCTCACCCATTGGTAGCTCCGATCACTGTCTGGTTAAGTCCGTTTCAGTATACTCCCCGCCTGACCCAAGCCCTAAGAGCATTCGGCGTGTCTGGAGATACAATTTAGCAGACTGGGACGAGATGCGACATTTCTTCGCCTCATATCCTTGGCGGCAAACGTGTTTTTCTTCTGGAGATCCGACGGTTTGCGCGAATGCGGTTACTGAGGTAGTATGTCAGGCTATGGAATATTTTATTCCATTTTCCGATAAACCCAAGACCAGCAAAGCCAGCCCATGGTTTGGAGCCCACTGTGCACACGCTGAAGCGCAGAAACATGCGGCATATCTGGCATGGGCTGACGCTCGAAAACGCAAGGCCTCGGACACTCGAGCTAAGAAGAAAGCCTTTAATGTTGCCGCCAAGGCCTGTAAGAAGGAATTAAGGAAGGCTCGTTTCAATCATATTGGTCGAATAGGGACTAAACTTGCTTCCTATCCAGCTGGTAGTAAGGCTTTTTGGTCCCTAGCCAAATCGGTTGAAGCGAACTTCTGTCGATCTTCACTGCCTCCATTATTAAAACCTGACGGATCGCTGGCTCACACTGCAAAAGAAAAAGCAAACTTGTTTGCCACTCTCTTTGCAGAAGCTTCGCGTTTAGATACTGCTAATGAGGTACCTCCCTGCCTTCCACATTGCGGTGCTTTCATGCTGGAAATACGCATACGTCAGATACTAAAAACATTATGCAGTCTAGACGTGAACAAAGCCAGTGGTCCCGATGGTATACCAGCAATTGTACTTAAGAGCTGTGCACCTGAGTTGTCTCCCATTTTAACACGCCTATTTCGCCTCTCTCTAGACACCGGAATAGTCCCTAAGAGTTGGAAGCTAGCCAATGTACAACCTGTACCTAAGAAGGGCAGTCGCGCTGATCCTGCCAACTACCGACCCATCTCAATTACCTCCATACTCTGTAAGAGTATGGAGCGTATAATCAACAACAAGCTCTTGGCACACCTTGAAGTCAATGATCTCCTCAGTAACCGGCAATACGGATTTCGCCGAAACCGGTCAACTGGGGATCTTCTCGCATACGCCACTCACATATTGAGCGAAGCCTTAGAGATGCATGGAGAGGCACTTGCTGTATCTCTAGACGTCTCTAAGGCATTTGATCGGGTCTGGCACGACGGTCTTCTGAATAAGCTTCCATCTTACGGACTACCTGCTGGTTTGTGCACTTGGATATCAGACTTTTTGAGGGAACGATCGCTTAGAGTAGTTCTTGATGGCTGCTCTTCCGATCAATTAGCTATTAATGCTGGTGTACCTCAGGGGTCAGTTCTTTCAGCAACACTATTCTTACTCCACATCAATGATTTGCTAAAGCCCGGTACCTTTGGGTATGCAGATGATAGTACTGTTGTTGAAAGATACACATCCAGTGCCCGAGCCAGTGGTGACGACGTCCGGATTGAGAGAGAGGCTATGGTTGAGCGCATGAACCTGGCTTTGAAAGCAGTGTCCGATTGGGGCGATGCTAACTTGGTTAGGTTCAATGCTGCAAAAACACAGGCGTGTTTATTCACTGCTAAAAAGAGCCCACTCCATCTGGCTCCTTCATTCTGTGGTGTATCTGTAAGTTTAGGAAACCATCTTGAGCTTTTGGGTGTTGATCTCACGTCAAACCTAAACTTTGGATCCTACATTGAGTCCAAAGCCAAAGTAGCTTCAAAAAAAACTCGGCATATTGTCCAAGGTAAGGCGGTACTTCACACCTGGACAGCTTCTAAATCTGTATCAAGCACAGGTCCGATCGTGTATGGAGTACTGCTGCCACCTGTGGGACGGGTCTGCCAAGTACCAGCTTGAGGCTCTGGACTCGATTGAACGGCGTGCCAAAAGGCTCATTGACGACGACACTTTGGTTGGTGAAAGGCTCCAGAGCCTTGCACATCGACGTAAGGTGGCAAGTCTGTCGGTCTTCTACAGATTACACCACGGTGAATGCGCTCAAGAACTGCATGATCTCATTCTCCCATCACCATTCCACTACCGGACTACTAGACGCTCGGCTAAGCGCCATCCTTTCGTGGTCGAAATACCACCCATTCGTAGTACCAAGCGATTTGACTCAACGTTTTTAATTAGAACGGCTAAGGAATGGAATGCCCTGCCAGCGTCTGTGTTTCCGGCGAAATATGACCCGGGCGTGTTCAAGAGAAGAGTGAATAGGTATTTACTTGGCTAGCATGCTACATCTTCGATCGCATCGTCACTTCCCATCAGGTGAGAGCGCGGTCAAATGCTAGACAAGTTTGAAGTAAAAAAAAAAAAAAATAATAATAAGATTACTAAGCTGTGAGATCATAAAGTCTCATTTGCCCAGTAATTTCACTAGCTACAGTGCCCTTCAAACCGGAACACAGCAGTGATTGCGCACTACTGCTTGGCGGCAGAATAACTGGCAAAGCGGTAGTACCTACCTAGACGAACTTTGCAATAAAGTCCTACCACCTAGTAAAATGTGTGTAAAATTTCATCAAAACTGATCCTGTCATTTTAGTTGGAAAGCTACACAATCAAAGAGACAATATTTCACTTTTATGCGCATTAGTTTGTCATCGTCAATTGCCTATTTGCAATAAATCTTTTGACTTTGACTTTCACATAACTGGCCTAGTCATGCTTCGTGATAAGAACTACTATTTATTATTATTATGAATATTTTATTAACTGAAGTCGTCGAAAATAATCCGAAAATGGCGGTCGTGAATTTTGTTTTTTTTTTACACAACCCGTGTATTATAGTATTTTAATGATAGGTGATGATGGTGGTGATTTTGATGACAGTGATAGGTGGATTATTATCCGTTAAGTGTTCGTGAACGTGCACGAGTGTTGGCAAATGATTCTAAATTTAAAACTATGCCTTTTCGTTTTCTCTTCAAGGTTTCCTAGAGCCTTCGCTTCGGTAAAATAGAATATCTATCATTTTACTGTGTCATTTTTACTGACAAAAGAGACTTTGACATGATATACCCAATAATTTCTTACACGACTTGGCAGAATTATCGCTAAAAGGCGATAGCAAGTCATTAAACGAAGAGAAAAAGTATGTATTAACTGAAAAACAAAGAGATAGTAATAATTGTTGCTGACTAAATTGTTGCTGGCGTAATATTTCCCCGTTCAAGGCTGCACAATAGCGTGAGTGCAAGCCACTTTGGAATTCTCATTTCGCAGATATTACACCCCATTCCCACACTGTCGGACCGATGAAAATCGGGCCCTGTCTTTACGGAATTCGACCTCAAATTCTGTTGTGTTTGGTAGAACAAATTATGGGACCACAGTAACGACTGAGCTATAATTAAGCATCGATTTTTATATATTGTACCTTACAAAATGACTTTCGAACTCAGATATAAATATTTAAAATATAACGAAAGAAAAAATACACATTTATTCAGGACATTACACAACATTACATTCATAAAAAAAGCACAATAATAGAACAAATAATAGATCGAAATGTAATATTACGTGATGTTATGATATAGGTCCCGACTCAGCTGTAATCAAGATCATAAGACCTTAATAACCGATTTTCAATTGAAACCCATCACCATGATGTCACGAACTTCAGGAAAAATAATATATAACCATTATTTTTTAACTCATTCACTCGTTTTTTTACTAAAAGGTTATGTGTTACCACTTCGTTAAATTCTATCCATCCAAAGCTTGCCTGGAAGATCGCTTTTAGTGATAAGTTCGCCCATTGTTAAACTTTATATAAATTTTAACTGGCCCGATAGCTCAGTTGGTAGTAACCCTGCCTTCTGAACTATGGGTTGTGGGTTCGCTTCCCACCCAGGACAAACATTTGTGTGATGAACATAGGTGTTTGTTCTGTGTCTGGGTGTTATATCGTATTACAAGTATATATTTACAAAAAAAAGTATTTAAGTATTGTATCAGTTATCTGGTTCCCATAATACGAGCTTTGCTTAGTTTGGGGCTAGATGGCGTTGTGTGAGTTGTCCGCACATATTATTATATTATTATTATTATTATTATTACTTTTTTGTAATGTTTGTTATTTGGTGTGTACAATAAGAAACAACAAGTAAAGAGCACTCTCAGTAGCTAACTTCTTTAGCTCCATCTCTCTTACCCTTACAGTAATACAGTAATAATATACGAATAATATTCTATGTTCAGGTAGAGAGAGAGATATAAGTATATTTCCCTTTCAAATTTCGTCCACCTCACCAGCTTACCCCCAAGTCGAGCGTGCCTAAAGAAGTATTACATCAAAAAACGACTGAATTGATCCTCCATTTTGTCCAGCGACAAACACCAAATCCATTGGAAAAAATGTTTATTCCACAATCAAATCCTTTTAGAAGCATATTTGAACAACAAGCACACAAAACGTTTAGCGACAACATTTGGTTTTCTCACCAAGGGATAAAAAGAAACTTATTCCTTTGTCATCGAAAAGAATTTCAAGTTCTTCGAATAAAAGATTATCGGACCATTTTTCCTAAAAAATATACTACAAAGAGATATGAACAAATCAATCTATATAATAAATAAATAAATGACTACATAGATCCTGGACCCTAACTAAGATTCCCTGTATCTAGGGACCCAGGAACTAAGAGGATCATGCTTCCACAACACCCAGACACAGAACAAGTATTTGCGTTATTTATCTTACAAAAAGTATTTGCGTTTTGAACTGGTATCTTCTAGGAAAGCATGTATGGACGATGACCATTCCATTGACGTAGATAGGGGTCAAATGAAAGCTTATCAAATTTAAAAAGAACCGCAGATTACAGCTGGTAGATGCTGGATCGATTTTAATCAGATTTTGAGCTTTCATGTTTTATGCTACATAACGTTATTAAAACTTTTTTTACTTTACACACATAAAAAACCTAATAGATCTAAGAAGAAAACATTTACATTTAAATAAAAAAAAACAGACACAAACACACAAAACAGCAAACAGATGATTTATTGAGAAAAACTGTCTCATTAGTTCCTTAACGATTCAACCAATGGACCTGTTGAAAGAGGTCTGACCTTAATATTTAACACATAGAATCACAACCTACATTTATATTTTATTTCTCATACATTTATTTTTATTAATTGTACAACTTTTCCCCCTGATATCATCATTAGCACGTAAAAAGTTCATTTGGCAATAATTGCTAATCAATATGATCAAAATAATAAATAGTTTTTAGTTTTTCATGAAATAATAAAATATTCTACGAAAGGTCTTGGACATGAGACTGATCAAATAAACACCACGTGTATCCAATAGGAAAGGTAATCCAGGAAGTCGTAATTGCCAGTAATAACTTTAAATGTCTCAATGAAGTCACGCAGACGTCTTTCGTCAAGGATGACCCGCAACACTTGGAGTCTATCTTCATAGGACGTCGAAGGGCATTTGCTCCTCTTGCTGTGTTTCCTCTAAACACTTTCTTCTTCTGGGAGCCAGTTACTAACGCAAGTCGCGGCGGTTTTCCCGAGCGTCAGCACGTCCGTCCATCCGTCGTTGTCCGAAACCTGGTCGGAGTAATTACGACTTTTGATTGACGTGAGTTTAGCCGTTTTTCATCTTACAACAATGTAGTAGGTATATCTAAATATTGAACCTGTTTAATATGGCGGTTGATATTTTTTGTTAAACAGCCACTGTGAAAACAATCTTGATGGTGGTGTAATCAATTGCCAAATGAACGCATCTACTTTGTTTTAAAACGTTAATATCTTGTTTGTATACTAAAT
The DNA here is from genome assembly GCA_905220475.3 of Ennomos fuscantarius. Lineage (NCBI taxonomy): Eukaryota > Metazoa > Arthropoda > Insecta > Lepidoptera > Geometridae > Ennomos > Ennomos fuscantarius. Next base: position 9,459,994 of record HG992046.1, on the reverse strand, counting down.
AAAGTTTGCTAAACTTACGTAATTTTATTTCTAAATTTAAGATAAGCTAGCTAAGGTTTAGTTTGGCTCTTGTTGTGATATAGTCAACTCATCATCAGCGCCTTTGGTATTGCAGGTGTTGTAACGGTGACCACTTACCATCAGATGGGCCGTCTGCTCGTCCACCAGAGTAAAAGAGAATCGTACAAAAACCAACATATAAAATCCTCTAATAGCTACAGACAGAACACACCTTTGACAGAACAGACTTTTTCATTCATTCAGGAACTACGATGCCAAATGTAGATACACTACGTTAAACCTATACCACCTTTTTCTTTCCGTCGGGATCTAAAAACTTGATTATTGCTTTTTCCTTTTCAAAAATCATTCTGTTTCATTTTTAGAAATCAATCACAAAGCAATCAGATACAAAAAAATGTTGAAACAAAAACAAGCGGAATATGCACTCTATTGTTTTGAAAGCTCCAACATTGTTCTGCACATATTTGTTGCTTGTTTGAATTGAAAAATCAACAACTATGTTATATGTTGGCCCTGTTTCGGACACCAGCGTTCTGAATTCAACCCCGATAGTTGACACCACAAACAATATTTTCACTATTTTTAAGAAGAAATATATTATAATACTAGTTTATAGCAGAACTCTTTTATACTTTAACTTTTTGTTTATTCGATTCACGACTTGATAGACCCTGCCATACATAAAGGAAAAAGTGATGTGTAAAAATAAGTTCATTCAAATGAATGAACTGATGAATCATTCGTTAATGTTATAAACTTTAATTAACGTCGATAAGGCCGCCCATTGTGACACTTAACTTTTAAGTTTGTGCTTATCGATTGTGGTTCTAATGTGTTTCAATATAGAGTTTTATCTATCTATCTATCACCATCCATTAATATGGTTAACTAAAACAAAAACTTACGTTTATGAATCAAGATTTTTTTAAACAATTGAAACCCCTTTCATGTGTCTAAACCTGCGATATTATACCTAACGAGCTTCTGCCCGCAGCTTTGCCCGCGGCGTGGCTTATGTGAAAATAATTGAACCACCCATTTCACCCTCTTAAGGGTGGAATTCCGAAAAATCCTTTCTTAGCGGCTGCCCACGTCATAATATCCAAACTCCAGCTCAATCCGTCTAGTGGTTTGGGCTGTGCATTGATAGATCACTATGTCAGTCAGTCACGTTTGAGTTATATATATTTAATACCTAATAGCATAGTAATAAATTGAGATATTTTGTGTGATTGACACACATTTCATACATTCATCTGAACTGTAGTACCAACACTATTGGCACTGTTGTAGATGTGACAACGCTATTTTCTATTTTAACCTTTGCGTTTGTTAGCTGTCAAGTCGTGAATCGAGTTAAAAGCCCTCGTATGTATTTATAGGCTCCAGGTTATGCATGGGTTGCAAACTATAAAACTAGCCTTCAGCATGCGCACCGGGCTGTGTCCGGAGCAAGAATGATCTGAAGTACACCGAGCGCTCCCTTTTTATAGCCAGATGGGTGGGGGAGCGATGGCAGTTACCGGTGTTGCCAATGTAATAAATTTAAATGCTACCACAAGGTATATTACGGTGCTCGATCACTGCCCGCTGCACATAGAGTTTACAACTGGACGTTGCCGTCGTCATATTATAGGAAACCAGACCAGAGATCAATTTTGTAACCCAAATTATGAAACGATGTATATTTCATGTTTTCATTTTAAAGGTTAACATCCTTCTAATAAAGCGAAAAGGTTAAAAGAGCATCCCGTAGTTATTCCAGTTCAAGAAACAGTTCCAGCTTGGTACATCGATCACAAAAGAATTTACAAACTAATATCACATAAATAAAAACTTTACAACCTTTTAATAAGGTTCACGTTTCAAACGCGATCTCGTCAGGTCTGGAGCAAGCGGGCTGGTGCGCTCGCAGCAGGTCTGCTGACGTAGACTTGATGCAATTGTTCATGTGGATGTCGGAGGATGCGTTGGAGTGGTGGTGCTCTCGCCTTGGACGCTGCCAGCAATATCTTCGAGCGATATCCCCGCACAGAGTTCTGTTAGAGAAAATCAATATGTAAGAAATGGATAAATTAAAAAAACTAGGGTTTTTTTATGATGAAAGTCACGTCTTTACAGCATCAGCCTTTTAGCGTCCACTGCTATGGTGCTGTGACTGGCCCAAAAGCTCAGTTGGTAGTAACCCTGCTTTCTGAGGTTGTAGGTTCGATCCCCACCCAGGATAAACATTTGCGTGATCAAAGTCGATGTTTCAAAGTCAAAGTCAAAAGATTTGATTGCAAATAGGCTATTTTTAGCACTTTTACAACGTGTGTTTTATGTCTGGGCGTTATATTGTATTCTATGTATGTATTTACAAAAAAAATGCTATCTAAGTATTGTATCAGTTATCTGTATATCCATAATACTTTTGCTTAGATTGGGGCTAAATGGCGCTGTGTGAAATATCCACCAATATTTATTATCTATCGAAGTTACTATATAAATATACAGATTTACCTCGTTTATCTATTTTAGGTAGAATAGTTTTTTTTGTTACCGAATGCCAAGACGAGATAGTGATGATGTTTTATATATACTGATGTTTTAACATCAGGCGAGCGACAGTCAGGCAGTCGTGTCATTTATGACACGACTGCCCATATCAGTTGCGGTGACACTTGAAACTAAAGAATAGTTTCGCGTGACACAGCACTGCGCACGCCATTCTGAGACATCAGCACAGTCTAGCAATAAAATTACTAGACTGTGAGATTAAGTCATAAAGTCTCATTTGCCCAGTAATTTAACTAGTTACAGTGCCCTTCAAACCGGAACAGAGTAGTGCTTGCGCTCGACTGCTTGGCTTCAGAGCAACTAGCAAAGCGGTGGTACCTACCTAGACGAACTTTGCGGAAAAGTCCTACCACCTAAGGATAGATAAAATTGTAGGCCGAGTAATGATCTGGCATATTATCCCGACCAAAGGTGTATGTTACGAAGCCTGTAAAGCCTCAGATGGATCAGCTACACGATCGGTTTCCATAGATAACCATTGTATTGAACTGAACCTCGAAGCGCTTTTGTCAGTCTCGTCACAGATTACGCATAGTTACATGCAATTCAATACCCTTCTAGGCGTATCTATTAACCATGATATCGCTTCATTCAGTCTTGAACGTTGATACGTATAATACTTAAAAAATACTTTATATGAAGCTTTACAATATCTAAGTTTAAAAATCTTAGCTCTAACACAAAATAATAATAATAACAACGCTCACAGATCACATACATAGATCCTTGACCCTAATTAGGATTCCCTGTGTGTAAGGACCCAGGAACTACGAGGACCATGGTTCCATAACAACCAGACTCAGGACAAGTATTTGCGCTTTTTTTCTGTGCACAAATACTTGTCCTGCCGCGGGAACCGAACCCGCCACCTCCGGGCTATGAGCCGACCGGCTACCACCACACCACAGAGGCTGACAAAATCACAGACATAATATTTCCTCAAGTTCTCGATTCCCGAGGTCAACATAACAATTAACATACAAATTCCCGAGAAATAATACGCCGTTTCGGTGAAACGGGTCAAGTAAGTTTCGTAGAGTACCATCCCGGTCTATCTCGTTATTTTTATCTCGTTCTGGTTTTTCGATTTTATTATATGATATTTAGAGTACTCACTATTTGGGTTAAAAGTAAAAAAAACATACTACGGAATGGAGAACATCTTCCTTTTTTATGTCGATTATTGTGAACAAGTGCAAATATCTTTTACGAGTTTATTACTCTGGAAGTAGGTACTCTAGGTATAGGGTTTGATGACGAAGGAAATACAAACAAATAAATCATAGAATCAATATTTTTCCTCCTAATAATAATTATCTTCTACGAACTAGCATGCCTTTCATGAAACATCTCACACAACGCCATCTAGCCCCAAACTAAGCAAAGCTTGTACCATGGGAACCAGATAACTGATACAATACTTGGATACTTTTTCTTTGTAAATAAATACATAGAATACAATATGACACCCAGACACAGAACAAACACCTATGTCACATCACACAAATGTTTGTCCAGGGTGGGAATCGAACCCACAATCTACAGTTCAGAAACTTACTACCAACTGAGCTATCGGGCCAGTCAAAATAAAAAAATATTGATCAATTTGAAAATGAGAGCCTCAATCTTAATGAAACAGGAATAGGGACGAGAAGAACGCTTAAAATATATATGCTCATAAGAGGACCAGGAGCGGTAAATGATAAAGGGAGGGCCAAAAAGGGACAGGGAATAGGAATGGGTCAAAAAACGAAGAACACGGTAGATAATGGAGTTAGTATAGAAAGGCAGCTCTCTGCCTTTTTCAATTATCTAAGGTTGCCGATCTAAATTTTTTGCCCTACAAAATAATTAACTGGATAAAGCATGGGCGAGTAAGCTTAATCAATATACGCAGTTCCATGTCATGAACTCTTTCATTTTCGGATTATTTGTAGGTATTTTCATTGGTTTTTTATAATATTTTCATTGAAAAACCTTTTAATACGCACTTGGTGGTAGTACTTTGTTGCAAAGTTCGTCTAGGTAGGTACCACCGCTTTGCCAGTTATTCTGCCGCCAAGCAGTAGTGTGCAAGCACTATTGTGTTCCGATTTGAAGGGCACTGTAGCTAGTGAAATTACTGGGCAATTGAGACTTTATGACCTGATCTCACAGTCGAGTAATCTTATTAACAGGCTGTGCTAATGTCTCAGGTCATTCGAAACCCAAAACAGAGTTACGAGTGACACTGCTCTGTTATGGGTGGCCGTGGCGCTTAACATCCAGTGAACGACTAGCTCGTCACATCACTCAGTAGCATAAAAAAAAAACGCAAGTAATAAAACGAATCTATAATATTTTAATTTCCATTTAATTAATGCCTTATTATTGAACGAAACGTTTAATTTTGTTGAATTATCTTTGAAGAAAATTTGATTGGCTTCACTAATTGATATTGTGAATTCTTCGCTGAAAATACTTAATTGTGTTGTGTCAAATTAAATAGGCACAAAATTAATCACATTTTTCTAAAGTAAATTTTCTAAAATAATTAATACTAGTGGTACTAGCTCAGTTGGGCTATCTCCCTGCCTTCTGAGCTGTGGGTTATGGGTTCTATTCCCACCCAGAACAAATATTTGTGTGATGAACATAGGTGTTTGTTCTGTGTCTGGGTGATATATTGTATTCTATGTACGTATTTAGTAACAGAAAGTATCTAAATATTGTATCAGTGGTTTCCCTGGTTTTCCCATAGTACAAGCTTTGCTTAGTTTGTGGCTATATGGCGTTGTGTGGAATGTTCACACATATTATAATTATCATTATTATTAACCAATTTTTTTATAGGTTTTCTGCAAAATTCGTCTAGGTAGGTCAGTTATTCTGCCACCAAGCAGTAGTGTGCAAGCACTACTGTGTTCCGTTTTGAAGGGCAATGCAGCTAGTGAAATTACTGGGCAAATGAGACTATGATCTGATCGTTCAGTCGAGTAATCTTATTACCAGACTGTGCAGATATCTCAGGATGATGTGCGCAGTGCAGCAGTCACGCGAAACTTTACATGTTGGAGTTCCGAGTGACACTGTTCTGTTTTGGGCGGCCGTGTCGCTTAACCGATGTTAACCCGATGGTAAACGACTAGCTCGTCACATCATTCAATAACATAAAAAAAGTATACAGTAGTGTCTTAGATGGATAATATAATGATTAACTACACCTTTTTCCGTTGAATTTGTTTATTTTAGGTGCCATAACTGATTTTTGTTTCTAAATAATATAATGTATCTAATAAAGAAAAATCTCTTGATTATAATCTTTAAAATAAGCAAACAACGTTAAATTACCTCATTTTGTTTTGTTATGAGTGACGACGTGTCAGAGTTTTGGATTTAACTCAGCAAAGAACTTTTTGGATCATTAAAGATTGAATTATCAAATGAAACTGAGAACGAAATTCGGCGAAGTCTCCCTGTTCCTTAATTTAACTTTATGCCGATATCTTAATGAGTTTCCCCGATTGACTTCCTTTGATGAGTTCCCAAGCTAAATAAATTCGTCAATTATTGTTTGTTAAATCGGAAAGCTTTGGTTCATAACAAGTTAATCGAAAATTGCTTGCAAAGTTTAATTTAATGTGTTATATGAGCCTGTGAGTGTAATAATAATAATAACACCCAACGATCACATACATAGATCCTGGGGTCCAGGTCCACGGTGATTGATGTTCCAGGATCTATGTATGTGATCATTGGGCTTTATTATTATTACTATTGCTGACACAAGCCGAGTCCTCCGAATAGAGGATTGGAATGGAATAGCAACTGTTGTACTGTACACTGCACAGTCCTCTGGGAGACTTTTTTTTTGTTAAGTAATGACGTGACGAGCTAGCCGTTCGCCTGATGTTAAACGACACGGCTGCCCATATCAGCTGCAGTGTCACTCGGAACTCTAAAGTATAGAGGTTCGCGTGACACTGCACTGCGCACGTCATCCAGAGGCATCAGCACAATCTAGTAATAAGATTACTAAACTGTGAGATCAGATCATAAAGTCTCAATTGCCCAGTATATTCACTAGCTACAGTGCCCTTCAAACCGGAACACAGTAGTGCTTGCGCATTACTGCTTGGCGGCAGAATAACTGGCAAAGCGGTGGTACCTACCTAGACGAACTTCGCAGTAAAGTCCTACCACCTAGTAAACCTAGTAACTCTGGGGAATCAAGCGAAAGTATCGTAAATTAACAAGACTTACACTAACCTGCAGCAACTGTCCAGGGTTTTCCTGAAGGCAGCTCGAAAGTCCCTGTTGAAGTAGGCGTAGATGAGTGGGTTCAAGGCCGAGTTGAAGTACCCCACCCAGAAGACGGCAGCCACCACAGGCGGAGGAGATGGGCAGAGCGTATCTCCACATAGCGCTGTTATTATGTACCTGGAGATAACAATTAAGTTTAAGCAATCAAAAAATTAAAAAAATAGCGGCGCCAACTGCGCCTCTATTTTGGAGCCTAATGGCCTCGTTAGGGACGATGGTAAAAGACCCAACGGAATGACTTTAATTCCTTGGAAGTTGGAGCGGCCTTTGGTGTGGGACGCTACATGTGTTGACACCCTTGCGCCGTCACATCTTCCTGGAACACAAGTTAAGGCTGGCGCGGCGGCGAATTCTGCTCAGCAGCTAAAAAGGCGCAAATATAATAATCTTGATAGCGGTTTTATATTTGCGCCTTTTGCAGTTGAGATGCTGGGGCTTTGGGGACCGAGTGCTTGCCAAATTTTTAAAGACCTTTCGAAACGTCTGGTTGAAGCCACGCGTGACCAAAATGCTGGCCTCTACTTCGGCCAAAGATTGAGCATTGCCATTCAACGTGGCAATGCTGCCAGCATATTGGGCACGTTGCCTAGTGGTAGTGGTTTGTTTGATTAAGTTCCCTTTTTATTGTTTTATGTTTATTAAATAATATTATGTTGTATGTATCAAAAAATTAAATTTAAGACATGTTAAATACATTTCTGCTGCTTTGATTTTGATTTAGCTCAGTTGGTATCAACTCTGCTTTCTGAACGGCTTGATTTCCACCCACAATAAACATTTGTGTGATGAACAAGTGTTTGTTCGTTGTCTGGGTGTTATATTGCATTCTATGTATGTATTTACGAATAAAAAGTATCTATTCTATCAGTCATTAAAAAGCTTTGCTTAATTTGGGGCTATATGACGTTGTGAAATGGCCACAAATATTCATTAATTCAAAGTTAAACTCAAAGTAAAAAAATTCATTGCTATGTTTAGCAGTTGTTGACTACAGACCTTCAGGACAAGTGCAACCTACCTTTTTATATAATCTTTTAAATAAAGCTTGGCGTCCGTATGTCTATTTAAAACAACAACAGTTCTATATAGCTTCGACTGACGTACGGGTGCCTCATAATAATATTAATTTATTATTTTCTTTCATTGCACCTACTTTCCGCCTCTTCGTGACCGCATCCTCATCGCATCGTCTACAGCAGTTTTACAAGTTTTTTCAAAATTATATTAGGTACTTAAAATTAAGGTAATAAAAAGCAAATTAAATTACAAGGAGCTTATTATCAAGTTTTATATAGCAAACCCGTTACAGTATTTCTGTTTGAAAAAAAGAAATTCTTTTCTCACTACTGGTGCAATCTATCTGGCACTTATTTCCGGCACAATTTTTATTTAACTTAGCTGCAAATATAAAAGCTAGGCTAGGTATCGAGAGATAAAAAAAATACAACCGATTTGAAAACCTCCTCCTCTTTAGAAGTTGATTAAAACAGGAGCAGTATTAACATATTGAATATCTTACCACAGGAAGAAGGGTAGCCAGCACGCCAAGAACGCAGACATGATGATGCCCAGCGTCCTCGCAGCTTTCCGCTCCCGCTTCATCTTGTTGCTGGCCATCGGCTGCATCTGGATGCTCTGCCGCTCTCGCATCACCTCCCCCATTGAGATGCCGTTGATTTGCAGGTGCTTGTCCAGAAGTAGCGCTGCTACTTTACTCCTATGGATATAAATGATTGGGTCAATTATGTATGAAATGAAATAGTTAATTTAATGTTTACATACATCGGTTTAAACATAAAACAGTCTATACAAAAAATACAAATAGTCTCCTAGACTCCTGGTTGGAAAATTTTGGTACCCAAACTAGAAAAACCTGTTATTAGGCATACCAATGCCGGACAAATTTTTTGAGTACTTACTTATTGAATATTTTGTTTTTATATTATTTAAATCAAATATTTATTTGCTTCAATAATCGTTAATACAAAACTAAACTAGGCCTAAAAAAACTAGACTATACCTAAGAACTTAAAATAAATAAAAACTAAAAATTTAAAATAGCCCGTTGGTGGAGGGGAAAGTTTCCAGAATGATGGCAGCATTACCACGTTGAATGGCAATGCTTATTTTTTGTGCAAAATAAAGCCAGCATTCTGGTCACCTGATGCTTCCACCAAACGTTTGGCCAAGTCCCTATATGTGGCCATATATATATATTATTTTATTTACTATATAAAATTTTTAAAAATCGTAAATTAAAATTATTGAGCTTATAGAAAAACTTTGTGAAGTAAAACTTCTTTATGCACGCTTCACTTGGGGGTAAGCTGGTAAGGCGAACGGAAATTGAGAGGGAGGTATATTTGTATCTCCCTCTCTAAGTGAATACAGAAAGAAAGAGTTACGTTTCATATATTACTGTAGGGGCAAGAGAGATGGTGCTAAAGAAGTTTTACTTCAGTTGTGTAGTCTATAGCACACTCGTTTTTTTTTGTACCCTGCAATTGTGGTATTAATGTAGTGCAACATTTTTATTGCTTTATTGAAGGGAAACCGTTATAAAAAGTGTTAGGGCACATTATAAGTTTCCATAACTGGCCACTTACACAAACAATATTGAAAAAAATAGCTACATTTGAAAATGGAACTATTTGGATGTAGAATATAGTTTGCTTCATCTAATTATCACTTGTTTCTACATTGACATTGGTGTCATTTTAGAAATTATGTGTCTCCATCACTACTTGTGGTGTACATAACAACTTATTATGTACAACCACAACAGGCCTATCTTTCTTTAATTTCATTCTCTTCATTCAACTCACGCCCACAACTTATATCATGAAAAATAGATTTGACTCTTGGTGTATTTTTTGTTTATGTTTTGGCTCCATACTTTTGTGTATTTTGGCCAGTGTCAAGTAATTGATATTTTTTCAAGTTAATGATATTTACGCAAATATGTATCAAGTTACAGTCGAAGTCATCAAGTCAAGGCATAGTCTAGTCAAAGTCATACTCCTAGTAATGTGGTGGCAACTTTACTTGAAGCTTCTATGGAGTTTTGGAAACAACACGAAAAGAAACGTTTCACCATCATTATACCACTTTTCCACACTCACGCCTGTAATCCAGCACTTAACGAATAAAATGCCACCAATTTTATGCACTAACACTGAAAATAACACAAGTTTTGGAAAATAATACAATGTGGCGACGCGATCTCTTTCGTTTTCCGGCCAAAACTCTGGTGTATATTGTCATTTGCTAAACATTGCGGACGCATAGCAGAGAGTGTAGATTATAAAGTCTGCGATACCCTGCACTACGCACGTCATCCTAAGACAGTCTAGTATTACTAGACTGTGAGATCAGGTCATAAAATCCTATTTGCCTGGGCAAATAGCTTATAGCTTTAGCTAGTGAAATTACGGGTAATTTCACTAGCTAAAATGCCCTTCAAACGGAGCACCGTAGTGCCTGCTTGGTGTTGAGTATCAGGCGAAGCGGTGGTACTAGTACCTACTTATTAAAAACAGAGAGTGGATTAGAAGATGTCTCCACGTTTGCTTAGTCAGTACAAAAATATAGTTTTAAATATTTTCGCAGTCACTGGGGAGTACAACCATAGCTTAGATGGTAAATTATTAACCCGTTGTATTGGTTGTGCATTATGCGGGTTCGAATCTAGCCAGTTGCTCTTTTAGAAAATCTGTTAATGCATTATACTATTATTATAGACTAATACTAAAACCAGCCACAGTCACATATCATATAAGTCAGCCGCGTCTGCTACGATAATTACCATTAGAAACTTCAGGTACGACGTATAAAGTGCCTTAAGTTCAGGTGAGAGAGTTCATTTTTGAAAGGTCTGCCCACACAATGAAGCCCGTAACTTCGGAATTAAGGGAATTATTCCTAAGAGCGGATCAAACTTTGCGGGTCTAGAACAGCTAACCACCAGATCCATATATGGAGACGAGTTGCGAATCTAAGTAGAACCCTACAATATGATTAGGTGCTTTCATTTTAAAGAAGAAGGAAATTCTCTTCCCGCCTGGTGACGCTATAAAGGTAGGTAGACCAACAGCATTAGCCCGTTCAAAAGTATTTTTTAAGTTTTATCTCAAACCTCCGTCATTTATCAATCGATTTTGAAAATTCGTCTTATAAAAATATAGTCGTAAATATTTGCAGCCACTGAAGAATACGACTATAGCTTGGTTGGTGGAGCGTTTAATGTGAATTTAGAATTCAAATTAAACATTGCGTTGAGAAAAAAATCTATTTTGTGTTTTGATCTCTCTTTGGAGTTTGAAATGGGCAAATACAAAACAAGAGAAAACACCTCAGTGTTTATGAATAAATAACGCCTAACAAAGTTAAAGTCAAAAGATTTATTGCAAATAGGTTATTTTTAGCACTTTTAGAAGTCAATATTATATTAAATACTTAAAATTAAGCTATTTCACTAAGCATATAATATTACAAAGTGCTTATTGTCAAATAATATACAGCAAGCCCATTACAATGCATGAGTTTGAAAAAAGCAGTTCTCTTTCTTAGTTCTCTTTCTCACTACTGGTGCAAGCAATCCGGCACAATGCAGAACAGAAAACTCGATTACAACTGTAAAGAAGAAGCAACAAGAAACTATAACGATCACATATATAGTTAGGGTTCCTCTAACTAGGATTCTCTGTGGGGACCCAGGAACTACAAGGACCATGCTCCCACAACACCCACCCACAGAACAAGTATTTGCGCTTTTATTTATATGCACAAATCCTTATCCTGTTACGGGAATCGAACCCACCACCTCCAGGTTATAACCCAGTATAATCACCACACCACAGAGGCTGCGGAACACTTCATCACTGCCACTGAAGCTTTCAGAAAGCCCACTTTATCTTTATCTTAATACCGAGCTTCTAGACCGTGTTATTTATTCCACGTATATTTTTTCTACAAATGACTGGGCTAGAGTATTGAGTGCGGACGTAAGAAGCCACCTCCAATTGTTTTCTCTCGGACTTCTCTCTGGCCTTAATGGCGGTGTTTTCTACAAAAAATGTCGGCCAATGTAATTCACAGCCTTACGGGCGTTTGTCCACCGCACCGTCACCGGAACGTCACCCGAGAATGACGTGACGGCGCCAAAGTAGCGGTACTGAGCGGTACATAATATAAGCGCCAGTGGACAAGCGTCAAATATATCGCTAATATATATCTGTAGCTAGTATATTTACTTTGGACGCTTGTCTATATATACACGGTGGAATTTAATTCGTTCTTTGCCTTAAATATATGTACTCCGTCCATGCTAAAGAACGCTCTTATATAACCAAATACCAAAGCACTTATGAAAAAACTTAAACCTAGGTATTATCAAATTACTGCAAACTCAAATTCTAAAGAAAAGCCGTGCAACATTAAATAAAGCAGGTGTTTTATTACCTACGAAACATTTTCAAAGCGCTCAGCCGGTGCCCACGCTGTGTGTAGCGTTAAATAGACATTTCGGCTGTTATCCAGTTGTTTTATCCAATTGCATCATGTACGATTATTCTATAGCATGGTCTGAGTATATACATATATTTAAGAAAAAAAGTGAATTAAATTCCACCGGGTATATATGTTAGTTCGATAAAATGTAATAAAGATGGTCAGTAAAAAAACATTAAATCGAGTTTTCATTACTTTTATAATAACTTAAAAATAATAAATTATTATAAAGGAATAATTCGATTATTAACTAATAATGTAAAATACAGTTGATTTGACTCAAAGTACCACGTGACTACACTGGTTTACTTACACCTTGCTATGTAAACGAATAGTAGTGGCCGCTTGAGGCACCCGCCGGCGAGGTCAACGTACCCCCCGTAGGTTAGCTAGAACGGTCGCGACTCTCAATATGGTCTACTCTTCCAGTGGACGTAGTCTTCTCGATCCTCTCATCCCGGCAACGGCCCAAGCCGAGGCTCGCACCGCAGGAGTGCCCTTGAGCTAGTTGCCTCCCACTTTTGACGGCTGGTCACCTTAAGCGGCTGCCCTCCCGCCTGGTGACGCTGTATAGGTCGGTAGAGACCAACAGGATTTTCCCGTACAAAAAAAAGTGATGTCATGATGATGCTGATTCAAGACTTATATCATGACTTCACGCAACATTATATTCTGTAAGATCTATTATTTGTTATATTATTGTTTTGTTTGCATGTTGTCTGTAAAAATTAAATATTGTGTGATGTCCGAAATAAACCATTTTTATTTATTTATTCTTTTAGCTTAATACTACAATGATAAAATAACCAATATTAAACACTACCAACTACAAAAAAACATTTGGACTGTATACTAGCCGCGACGACCTATAGACAGTCCAAATGCTTCAGCCCTCTACCAGTAAGTAGCGTACCCAACATGCTGGCAGCATTTTTTTGAATAAATTAAAGTATTTTCTTTCTTTCTTCTTTCTTTCTTACTAAAGCGCCGTCATCTCGTCTTCGGGTGACGTCCCGGGGACGATCCGGTGGGCAAGCGGCCTCAGTGAATAATCAACGGAAAAAGTATTTAGAAAAGTTCTTTTCTAAAATATTTTGCCGTTGATAGAAAAGTTCCTCGTATATACCAACTACTAATATAAAATATTACCATTGTGGTTTTGGCGTGAGAATAGGAAAACCCCAGATAAAAGAATATCCAGGGAATGTGCAGCAGCATTCTCTACGGTGCATTATAACGCCTGTACTCGTTTCTGCTTCGATATTCCGTTAAGGGTCCCTGTAACGCCATTTTTAAACAAACACTCTTTACTAAAATGAAGCATCGCCGAAATTTACATTTGGCCTGCCTTCCTTTCGGTGTTTTCTGGTTTGTATTATTTTATTTTATTGTTCTTATTTGGTCACAATATAATATAAATAACGATCGGTCGATGCAAACTTGGTTACCTATGCATAATGTGTATTTTTTTGCAAGTAATATCTCGGGGAGTCCGTGTCTACACACGAAGGGGGTGGTTGGGGGTTAGAGCCATCCTATTTCTACCCCTAAAGTTTGAAACATGATGCTATTGACGCTAAATACGCAAATGTAAATAATTTGAGCGGGAGCGGCGAAAAGCTGCTATTTGAGACGGCGCAAGCCGGACATACAAAGAGGATTTACGCCTTTGAGGTAAAATGATTCGAAGAGGTTAAACTCATAGTTAGTTTATTGTTAAGAAATACTTCTTAAGCTAGATGTAAACTGCTCCGCGACGACACTGAAACGGTCCTAATGGAAGACCAGCGCTGGTTGTATGGCCAGCACGATGCTGAAGAGTTGGGTCCGATTCGTGGCAACTGACAATCATTATTAAATTCTGTTATGTATTTTTTTTATCTTTTTTGCCATTATAAAAAAATCTTTCTTTCTTTTTTGCCAAGCGTGATGATTACGTGATTATTTACAGACTGAAAGAAACTTGTTTGATATCAATTGAAGCCATGAGAGCCAAAGTGGCCTAACTGCATTTTTTTTCAATTTTCATATTTTTATTGGAGTCTGCTCTAAATGGTAAAAGCTATAGCGCAATAAATAAATCTACCAATAAAAGTCTTCCAATAAATAGGAATTAAAATAGGATGACAGAAGAAGTGAGAAAATGGCTCTTCCCCTCTATTATAATGTACATAGAGTACAATATAATAAAGGTATTTAAAAATGCAGTTAGGCCACTTAGGCTCTCATGGCCTCAATTGTGAATTGTGATTGGACCAAAAGTTGAATTTGAATATTAATTACGAGAATCGGGCTTCTGATAGGTACATACTCATTCAATATTAAATTCCACGTATTCTTTCATTCCAATTCGTTTGAACGAAAACAATGCGCTTATGAAAGCGAGCGTATTTCACTTAGCGCTTATCAAATAAGCTCTTTGTTCTTATTCAATATGAAATAACATTCATAAAGATATCGAATAAAATATTTACTTTGTACGTAAGTAAGCAAGTCTCGTAGACTGCGAGCGTTTCATTTGTTTCTCGGTAAGCTGCAGGTTTCTAAAATTTAACTGGGTTATTGGTCGATATCGGCTGCACGCCGCTTAATTATTGTAAAGGAATAAAATAGTTTTAAAACAATGCCTTTCAGCCATAACCAGATATCTGGAAGGAAATGCTTTATGCTTCTTTGTCTCAACAGTTCAATTGACTGAACTACGGGTATCATGCTACCGTAAAAAAAGAGAGAAAAAACATAAGAAACGTTTTTCGACAACGCATTTTCTCTCTTTGAAGCGTTGCAATGCATAATCCAGTGTCTTGTATACGCTTTTTGGGGCTTTTTAATATAAAAAAAATATAAATACATATAAAAAAAAAAAAATATAAATACTTTCTTTTATACCTCCTTTTACACCTTGATTTTAGCCTATCTTCTTGAAAACATAATTGATCTGGACCTGGACCTCATCATAATACGGGCCCTGAGCTTAGCATGAAATGCAGGTTTTTCTAATTTATAATGTTACCAGTTATATAACAATAATAATAATCAATTGAAGGGTTGAGAATAAAAAGGATTTAACTGACAAATTGACAGTTTCGAGAAAATTGACTTTAAACGTCAACGGCGTCATTTTAATGTAGAGTGCTTATAAGGTAATAGAAAAGGTTTATGTAAGTTTCAGTAGCTTGAAAATGTTTTAATTCTATTTTAAATACTAAATATAGTACTAATTCATGCAATTACTGTAAAAATATAATAAAATAAAATAAATATAATAATATTTATATGCTAAGCGAGCTGTATTCTTGTGACAGATAAACCGTTTATAGACTCAAAATCTTGAGATTTAAGCCTCATTTCGGTATTTTGAGAATGTATTATTGAAGATAATTTCACGCTGAATCCAACGATACCCATAAGTCATTTTGTGAAAAAAATTAGTTAAATCCTTTTTGTTCTCACCCCTTCAATTATGAGTAAAGGTATGGTTTATACAAATAAATATAATTTTCTTATCATTTTTCAATTGATTTGTTCCCATATTCAGCACTAGCGGCCCGTCACGGCTTCGCACGGGTGAAAACAATATCTTGGCATAAACATTTTTTTCTTGAAATTAAAATAGCCTATATTAATCAGTGATAATGTAGTAATCAAATGGTGAAAGAATTTTTAAAATCGGTCCAGTACTTGTTGAGCCAATTCGTTACAAACATACACACAAATCTTTCCTCGTTACAATATTAGTATAGATTAGTCATAGTTCAATTTATCTCGTGTCACAAGTCAAGTAGAAAGATATTCAGCTCAGAGCCGTCACGTTATGTAAATTCTCGTCCTAGTCAACATTCTCTTTCGCATCAATTTTACTGGCATTGAAATCCGTTTTATTGTTATAACTGGGTCCTTTACAGACCTAGGGCTTACCGTGACCTCTTAGCGCAATTTAAATGAAGGTCTTCATTCTCTCAGTCATCTTCATCAGGTCAAGGAAAAAAAATCTGATGAGCAACTAAAAAGGCGCAAATATAGTAATCTTGATAGCGGTTTTATATCTTCGCCTTTTGCAGTTGAGACACCGGGGCCTTGGGGACCGAGTGCTCTCCAAATTTTTAAAGACCTTTCTTAGCATCTGGTCGAAACCACACGTGACCAAAATGCTGGCCTCTACTTTTTTTTTTTTTTTTTTTTTTATGATAAAATGGGCATGCGTTTGACAACAACTCACCTGATGGTAAGTGACGAAGTTGTCTAAGGTGGAGCACGCTTGCCCATGAGATGCCTATTCACTCTTGACTTAAAAAGACCTAGGTTATATCCTGAAGGAAACACTGTTTTTGGGAGAGCATTCCATTCCTTGGCCGTAATTCCTTTACTTTGGCTAAAGACTAAGCATTGCCATTGAACGTGGCAATGCTGCCAGCGTATTGGGCACATTGCCAACTGGTAGTGGTTTGTTTGATTAAGTTCCCTTTTTATTTTTTTCTGTTTATCTCTTAACTACGAAATTGTACAAGACCTAAGGTGAATCGCCAGTATACATTTTAAATTAAATTAAACATCTGTGAACATTTCACACAGCGCCATCTAGTCCCAAACTAAGAAAAACCTGTACCATGGCAACCAGATAACTGATACAATACTTGGATACTTTTTATTTGTAAATTTATACATATAATACAATATAACAACCAAACACAGAACAAACATCGATGTTCATCACACAAATGTTTGTCCTGGGCGAGAATCGTACCCACAACCTATAGCTTAGAAGTCAGGGCTACTACCAACTGAGCTGGCCAATTGTATTACAGTTCACCTTAAGTCTTCAAATGAATCCCCCTATGAGGTAATAACGCTTGAGGTGTATAACCAAACTTTATAAGTTTGGTTTGTTGTGAGTAAAGAGTTACGGATTTTTTAAAAATGAATGCTACACTTTAAAAATCATTGGTACAGGGCTGAGAACATGAAATGAAACCTAGGTCAGTAGTTTGAAAGTCGCATAGGCTACCGCTAAGCCACATTTGCTCAATATCTTTAGAGTAACCGATTTGTCCACAACATGAACAGCCTTTTAGAACGCTGAATTCCGAAATAATTCCAGGTCTTTGATAATCAAGCACTTTCTTCAGAACCACCTGCTCCATCTAACATATAAATATTCAAGAATTCATTTATGGTCTTCTCGGGAAGCCCGTAATGGAAAGGAGGAACAAAGAGGCGCCTCTTAATACTTTATGCAAATTTTTCACATTTTTAGACGAAGAGCTAGTGGCGAGATAATACGATGTACCTAATCTAGGAAGATTTATAGGAGTTATGAGACTTATGTTGATGTCGTACAATACCGCATCATGCGTTACGTAGAAACGTAAGAAGTTATTGAAAGAGGTGTTTAAGAATGTGCAGTGTATAGATAGAAAATGCTTTATTGCACAAACAACATATATGTATAACATATACATGGTGAACTCAATACTAGAGAGAATTATTTTCCAGTTAACCTGGGTGCAACGTGGAAATGTATAATTTCAAAGTTTATAAGTATTGTAGTCATTCCTTTGATTTTATACTTTAGGAGCTTCTGCCCGCAGCTTCGCCCGCGGCGTGGCCTATGGGAAAATAATTCAACCACCCATTTCACCCTCTTAAGGGTGGAATTTAAAAAAATCCTTTCTTAGCGGATGCCTACGTCATAATATCTATCTGCATGCAAAATTTCAGCCCGATCCGTCCAGTGGTTTGGGCTGTGTGTTGATAGATCACTATGTCAGTCAATCAATCAGTCAGTCACCTTTGACTTATGTCATATATTTAGATATATTTATTTAAACCCCAATTTTGTAAAATAATCTTTTTAAAGTTTCGCGTGACACTACAGTGAAGTGTGAGTGAAGTGATTTGGGCACGTCTCTTTAAGACAGATTCTGGATATGGCCGATTCGTTTTATGGCAGTTGCGGAATAAGGCAGTATCTATAGTGTTTATAAGAAGCCAAGTCCAGTCAAGAATACGAGACTCTTACCACCTAATTAGGAATCAGTACCTATTCAATATCAATATACAAAAATAGTACAACGCAGGGTTCAAAATGGCTTAACTGGTAAAATGTATACCGACATTATTTATTATGCTACTCCTTTTTAAGCTGTTGGCTCTCAGTACTGGACAGATTTGATAATTTTTTTCACCATTACAAATATCACAATCCTTTTTTCTTGAGGGGGGGGGGGAATGCCCCCCTCTTCCCCCCGGACCTCGGTATCGAGTAGACGTGTATAAGATTATTTGTCAGTTATTTCAAAATTAAATTAACAAATTTAAAACAAGTTAAACTTTGTGCAAAAAATAGGAGTGCATAATTCTTGAAGAGGTTTAATCCAACCACTCGACGCCCATCGTCAATGAAAAGGCCTCAAACACGTCACTACGCACACATGCAAGTAAGCCCCGTATCACTAGGCTAACGTTCATTGAATAGCGCTCATTACGACCGCACGTCGGGTGCGTAAAACCGCCACGCCCCACCCGGCGACTTCATAGTGTGGAGCGTTGGCGCATCACTCACACTAGCTGCATTGAATATACCTCTTGCAATCATTGTGCGCCTGGTACCACTGAGCAAGCGAGCGGCTGCGATCGACATAAGAGGCTGTGCTTATTTTATGTGACTCGATTAAATAATTTATATAGATTTTTTTTTTCTCTTCTTTTTACACTGTGAGCTGGGATTAATAAAATGTCCAGTGGCCAAACCCCTCCTCGTATTAACTCGCCGGCTGTCTTCAAAACACCTTTACAATATGGTTCTGACTCTAATACATCTGAATCGCAGGAGGTAGAGTTGGCGTTGGGAAATAGCGTACCTGCGCCATTACCTAGCATTAAGACTCGAAAAGCTAGTATGGCTAAACGCAAACGAGGTGACACGGATGAGGTTAGTAAGACCGATGTTTTGGACATGTTTAAAAAGTTGAGAGAGGACCAAGAAGCGAAGTTCTCAGCTGTTTTACAGTCGAATAATGAGATTAAAGCCGCAATGGACTACATGTCCATTAAGTACGATGACTTGGTCCTTAAAGTACAGACTGTGGAAGAGGAGAATAAAAATTTGTCTAAACGCGTTCAGTTCCTAGAAAATCAAGTCGAAATTCAAAACCGTAATGCGAGATGCACTAGTATTGAAATCAGAAATGTGCCAGAGGGGCAAAAAGAAACAAAAAACGAGCTTAAACAAATTATCAATAATACGGCGGAAGCTCTGAACATTCCTTTAGATAATTTAGAGATTAAAGATGTTTACCGTATAAACACAAAGTCTTTAATGAAACCAATTATTGCTGATTTTACGACAGTGTTTAAGAGAGACCACTTTTTAAGCTCATATAAAAAGTATAATAGAGATCATTACGGTAGTGATAAGCTGAACACTTCTAACATTAAAATTGGAGGACAAAGTAAGCCGATCTACATCTCAGAAAATCTCACACTAAAAGACAGACGGATGTACTACCTGGCACGAGAGTTCGCGACTGGACATGGTTATTCTTTTTGCTGGGCTGCATATGGAAAAATATACGTAAGAAAATCAGAAGGAGCACCCCCTATTCGAATCGCTTGCGAATCCGACATTGAAAAACTTAGAATTAAGTGACTCATTCTGGTGTACATACTAGTTTTTCATAAGACATTCTATGTCTTATTTATAATAATTTATTTTTTGATTTCACATATAAAATTAATATTATTGTCAAACATTAACATAAACAAGCATTCTTCCAATGTATGTAAACAGAAACCTAAAAAATCACTCTTACTTTCCACACAAGGCCTTCACAATATACACTGCAAAATCAATACGCAATCTACAAATAAAACGTTCTTCTATGACTATAAAAAAGAGAACCCCAAACCTATTTCAAATTATCTTACTCTGCGATAAGCCATTTTCCCATTCGTAATCACAATAATTATCACTTATTTATGTATTTACTAATTGTAATACTTCCTAAGACTGTAATACTTCCTAAAACGTATACCACTAAAGTCAAGTTGGTTCTATTAACCAGACCAATACACACATATGATCAATTTTATATCATCCTTCTTATTACATTATTTCAAAATTTGGTTCAGTGAGCAATGATTTAGTAAACGAAATTGACAGTGCTGAAAAAATTCAGTGCATGAACATAAGCGATCCTTCACAGTGTTTTAGACTATTAAAATATGACACTAACTCAAGCAATAGATTAACTATCTTATCACTGAATATACGTAGTATTCATAAAAATATTGATTTATTGTACATCTTTTTAAGCAGTTTAAACGTACAGGTAGATATAATAGCTCTAAGTGAATGTTGGACTAAAAAATACGATCCTCCACCAATACACAACTATAACTTATTCTATACCAAGCAGAGCATTAATCAAAATGATGGAGTTGTTGCATATGTAAAAAATCATTTTAACGTACACAGTTTTGAACCGAAGATGTCAGAGGGTAATTGTCTTGTCTTAGAAATAGATAAACTGTATTCAATTATCTGTACATATCGACCACCATGTTTTAATCCCTCTACCTATTTTGAATCTCTGGATGATGTTCTAAACAGTATAAATATCAAAACTAACGTAATCTTTACTGGTGATGTAAATATAAACATCTTACCTGATACAGATTTGACAGGCCATTCTTATGAATACCTGAACCTGATGGCATCGCATGGTCTGAGGCAAGGTGTTAATTTACCAACAAGATCAACAACTTGTATCGACCACTTCATGATCAAGACTAATAGCAAGTGGCAAACAGCAGTCTTTGATCTGCTCACTGATCACTCACCAATACTTCTATCTATAGAAACATCTCAAGTTAGTAAAAAAGCTCCAAATAGCTATAAAACTGTTATGAATATCGATGCCATCAGAGAGTCACTGGCACAACATAACTGGAATGAGTATTACGAAATACCAGATGTTAACGTGGCTGCCTCTTTATTGATTTCATCCATACAAACAGTCATAGAAAAAAATAGTATCCTTAAGCGAATCTCTTGTAAATTCAAAGCATTAAAACCTTGGATTACTAGTGGCGTAATTAGATGTATTCGTAAAAGAAATGTCATGCAAAGGCAATCTAAATTAGCTCCGGAAGATGATGAACTAAGGTCTAAATTTAAAAAATATAGAAATATATGTAACAATTTAGTAAAGACACAAAAAAATAATTATTATAAAAAACAACTTGAATCTTCGCAAGGCAATATGAAAAATACCTGGAAGATAATTAAAGACCTTTGTAATTATTCTACAGATAAAGTTTCATCGAACCCATTACTGAACATTAGAAATAGTCATACAGATTCATTAAATGATGTTAACAATTTCTTTACTTCTATTGGCAACGATCTGGCTAATAGTACTCTCCGAAAACTGAATAAGACAGATTTAGAGCTAGCATCAGCTGTGTCCTGCACCAAAACATCACCAGCCAATTCTTTATCTTTCTTTTTAACTGACACTAAAGAAGTTGCGAACGTTATTAGTAAATTACGAAATGGGAGCGCACCAGGACATGATAAAATATCAACGTCCCTAATTAAGTCATGCTCAGAGATTTTGGCGGAACCTATTGCACACCTTTGTAACCTGAGTTTTACGAGTGGTATATTTCCCACAGTGCTAAAAAAAGCCATGGTGTCTCCAATTTATAAGACTGGCGATAAACAAATCCCTTCTAATTATAGGCCAATTTCCCTTCTACCAACATTGTCTAAAATAATAGAAAAAATTGCTAACAAAAGATTGATGTCTTACCTAGAGAAGAACAATTTACTTGCGAGTAATCAGTATGGCTTTCGAACTGGAAAATCTACTGATGACGCAGTTCTTCATCTCTCAACACTCTTAACCAAATATTTAGATCAGGGTCAGAAATGTGTCGGTGTATTTTTGGATCTGCAAAAAGCATTTGATACCGTTTCGATACCCATACTCTTAGCGCGTTTGAGCAATGTTGGTGTAAGGGGTATTGTGCACAACTGGTTTTCTAGTTACCTCACGGATAGAAGTCAGCAGGTTAAGGTGGATAATTGCGTTAGTGACAGTGCTTTCTGTAGTTATGGGGTACCGCAAGGATCAACGTTGGGACCTACGCTTTTCTTAGTGTATATTAATGAGCTATGTGAAACAGATTTGCTGACTGCTGACACTCTCATGTTGCAGACGATACAGTTTTTCTTTTCCATGACTTAACATGGCCAGAAGTGTACAAAAAAGCTGAACTTGGCTTATCAAAAGCTATTGCACAAGCAAGATAACTTACTCACTATCAACACGTCTAAAACCAAATACCTATCTTTCTATAAAACTAATGCATCTAGACCACCAAATAACCTCCAATTATATGCTCATACCTATCCTTGTAACCGCGTTAGTGAAAGTCATAGCTGTGACTGTAGCATCTTGGCCCATACTAAGTCTTTAAGATACCTAGGTGTCATTTTGGACGAGAGGCTAAATTGGACTGCCCATATAGATACAGTTTCTAAACGCACTAGAAAGCTCATTTATATATTTAAAACATTAAGATTAGTTGCTGATAAGAAATTGCTCATTCAGACCTACAAAGCTTTGGCGGAATGTGCGATTGGTTATTGCATAAGTTCCTGGGGAGGTGCTGCTAAGTCCCACATGATAGTAGTTGAACGAGCACAAAGAGCACTATTAAAAGTCACAATGGGTTTGCCTTATCGGCATTCTACCAGTAGTCTTTATAAAAAGTGTGATGTGTTATCTGTCAGAAAGTTGTTCATAAGTAACTGTATTCGGAGATATCACAGGGAAGTTGTGCCTAACTTACCTTACTGTAACAAAAGGCTCGACAGATGCCCCGTCCCAACATGTAAAAGTGCAGTTGCATGGAGACATTATACACATATCGCACCCGTTCTGCATAACAAACTTAATCTGCTAGAAAAAATCAAGGGACTCTTGTCGTTTAAACTAAAAACTAAAATTTTTGAATGGCTGGTTACTTAGACTACAATGACGTAGAAAAACTTTTGGAAAAGGTTGTATAAGTATTGATTAATAAAAATAATAATAATATTAACATTAACTATTATTATATTAACAGTATTCTGTTGCCCATTATATTATCACGTGAATAAAATATTCCCGCATGCATCACATAATTCACATACACACACATCTATATATTTTACATACTGTACGCATGCACATAATTTATTTAGTATACACACATACCCCCCATACATACATACTTTCTCACATACAAGCACACTCGGAAACACATACCCTAAAAAAATACATTTCTACTACACACTCTACTCAATTTACTCTTAACCTAATATATAATTATAATAAATGGTGTAGTGTAGTGGAGTTTTAGTGGTGTGGTTATAATAATAAGCAACAAAAAACACACAATGTTATTATGAAAGTACCCACTACTGTTGTGGCTGTTGTTTTTATTATTGTAATTACTACTACTACTAAATTGTAAACTGTAAGCTTTTAATTATTTACTTTTTTATGATTAGGTGTTAAATACCGTAGTCTACTATTGTAAAACCTTTAGATCATTAACGGGAAGACCCTGCCTTTTGCAACACAGTTTAATAACTAAAGCAAAAGGCAGAGCTCACTTTATCATGTAATCTAATTAAGTGTTTTGCAATAAAGAATTTGAATTTGAATTTGAATATAATATGTGTTGGACATAAATTATTCTTATTATTTGTGTACTTGCGTTAGTGTGCTTGCCTATGTTTTATAATGTGAATAATGTGACGAGCTTAATGTTCGCCTGATGTTAAGCGACACGGCCGCCCATAACAGAACAGTGTCACTTGGAACTCCAAAATATAAAGTTTCGCGTGACACTGCACTGCGCACATCATCCTGAGACATCAACATCTGGTAATAGGATTACTAGACTGTGGGATCAGATCATAAGATCTCAATTGCCCAGTAATTTCACTAGCTACAGTGCCTTTTAAACCAGAACACAATAGTGCTTGCACACTACTACTTGGCGGCAGAATAACTGGTAATGCGGTGGTACCTACCTAGACGAACTTTGCAGAAAAGTTCTAACTAACTACCTCATTAACTAATATCCGAGAGTAAACATATTTTAGAATAACTACTTTAAAAAAAAGATAAATAAGAAATTATAATGCATCTTTACAACTATAGAAGTAGTTATGAACCAGTGCAAGAATCACCGCGCGAATCAAGCGGTTCATCGGTCGAAATACCAGGCTATAAAAAGTAAGCGGTTTTCATTATTCCCGCTTACTGATAACTAATAACTAATCAATAGCGACCAAATCCGGGATAAATCTCCATTAATCTGGCAGCTGTTGGATATATGCTAATTAGTTTGCAACTCTCACTGGGCATCGCAGACTTTGCAATTGCGCAGTTTGATAATTCCTAGTTCCGAACTATAACCGCATAGATTATCGTGGAAGATTGATTTATACATCGAATTTAACTGGTTCGGTCTAGTTTAGTTCGGGTTCGATTCCCGCGGCAGGACACGTATTGTGTACAGAATAAAAGAATTATTGTTCTGCGTCTGAGTGTTGTCAGATCATGGTCCTCATAGTTCCTGGATGCAGATACAGGGAATTTTAGTTAGGGTTCTGGATCTATATATGTGATTGTTAGGCGTTATTATTATTTATTTAACGAATTTAACTGGTTTGGTCTAGTTTAGTTCGGGTTCAATTTCCGCGGCAGGACAAGTATTGTGCATAGAATAAAAAAGTTGTAGTTCTGTGTCTGGGTGTTGTTGGATCATGGTCCTCGTAGTGTCTGGATACAGGGAATTTTAGAGTCCTGGATCTATGTATGTGATTGTTAGGCGTTATTATTATTTATTTAACGAATTTAACTGGTTTGGTCTAGTTTAGTTCGGGTTCGACTCCCGCGGCAGGACAAGTATTGTGCATATAATAAAAAAGTTGTAGTTCTGTGTCTGGGTGTTGTTGGATCATGGTCCTCGTAGTGTCTGGATACAGGGAATTTTAGAGTCCTGGATCTATGTATGTGATTGTTAGGCGTTATTATTATTTATTTAACGAATTTAACTGGTTTGGTCTAGTTTAGTTCGGGTTCGACTCCCGCGGCAGGACAAGTATTGTGCATAGAATAGTTGTTGTTCTATGTCTGGGTGTTGTCGGATCATGGTCCTCGTAGTTCCTGGATACAGATACAGAGAATCCTAGTTAGGGTCCTGGATGTATGTATGTGATCGTAGGACGTTATTACTATTATTACTTTCTACGTGCTCGTGCGAAAATAACTTTCAGTATCTCACGGGGGACTGCCTGAACATATTGTTATCACACTATCACATCACACTAATCACACTTCACACTATCACACTAATATTATAAAGGCGAAAGTTTGTATGTGTGTGTGTGTGTATGTTTGTTACTCCTTCACGCGCAAACGGCTGAATGGATTTTAAATCGATGTCACTACTTATCAACATTGCTTACCGTAGGCACCTACTTTTTTGCACGGTGACGCTGTAAAGGTCGGTAGAGAACCACAGCATTAGCCCGTTCAAAAGAAAAGTTACTTTATACCAGTAATATTTTGGATTGAAAATGGAACGGATCAGATTAAAAACTTTTCAATAGCCACCATCTTTTGCACTATTTCATTTTTTATACTCTGTCTGAAAGAGATTAAAAGTTTACCAGACTTTTTGCAAAACTTGTGATCAACTCAAGTTTTTTTTGTTAAGAAACTTTTCCACAGTGTAAGTAATTCCAAATTAAATTCTATAAAATGTTTTGTCCTCTCGCTACCTTTTTATACTAGTAACGAGCTTCTGCCCGCAGCTTCGCCCCCGGCGTGGGTATTGGGAAAATAATTCAACCACCCATTTCACCCTCTTAAGGTTGGAATTTCGAAAAATTATTTCTTAGTGGATGCCTACGTCATGACATCTACCTGCATGTCAAATTTCAGCCGGATCCATCCAGTGGTTATGGTTGTGCGTTGATAGATCACTTATGTCAGTCAGTCAGTCACCTTTGAGTTAATATATATTTATATTATTTTTGCGTTGAAGAGCCTTAATCATAGCACGGTACCTATATCATTTGGTACAGCATTCTTACAGTACTGCTGAGGCTGATAAGCACTATGTCGTCAGTGTAGGTTGCTGCCTTGCTGTAGTCAACACCTTCTTACTCAATAGTATTTATAAAGACTACAAACTATAATTAAATAAAATTAAAAAAACCTTTGACACAAAATAAAAAAAATCATAGTGTATAACTATGATGAATTTCTTATAGTATCTACTATAAGTATTCTACTACCCTTAACCGAAAAAACTTCGACACAAAATAATAAAAATCATAGTGTATAACTATGATGAATTTCTTATAGTATCTACTATAAGTATTCTACTACGCTTAACTGAAAAAACTTCGACACAAAATAAAAAAATCATAGTGTATAACTATGATGAATTTCAAATCCAAGATGGCTGCTACCACAAAATTGCGAATTTTTTTTTTATTTTGTGTCGAAGGTTTTTTAATTTTTATTTGATTATAGTTTGTAGTCTTTAAAAATTCATTTGATACTAATATTGAGGGAATTGTAAAATGTAATCCGCTATTTTGTGGCAGCGGCCATCTTTTATGAAACATAGCTAAGGACATTCCCGACTAATTCATCTCTCAAACAAAAAACTAAATCAAAATCGGTTCATCCATTCGGCTACGATACCACAAGTACACACACACACACACACACACACACACATACATGTCAAACTTACGTCATGTCGTTTTTACGTCGAGGGTAAAAAATTATTACAACTGTGACGTAAGTCTGGATATCAATAATTAAAGGCTGAACGGATTACAATAAATCATTGCAATTTGATAGTTTAGATTTTAGGACTAATAGTTTAATATAGTCTCGGTGATAATAAAAAGGAAACAAATATGCAGCAAAAAGGATTACCTGTACAACATCCGTTCTTGTCTATCCGCTTCCATGTATATCCTATAGTACATATACAGCATGATGACTCCCGGGATCCAAAAGCTGACACTGCTCGATATGACTGCATACACCCTGTTTACTGTAAAACTGCACACTTTTGGAAACCTTCTTCGAAAGTCTAAATGATCCTCCGTTGTGTACCATCCCATAAAAATTGGTAGAAATGACACCAAAGCTGGACTGCACCATACCACTGCTAGCATGATACCGAGCTTGGCCGTTGTCATTATCAACGGGTAGTCCAAAGGTTGGACAATCGCGTAATATCTGTCCACACTTATACAGCACAAATGCAAAATTGACGCTGATGAAAAATACACGTCTAAAGAGTTCCACACGTCACACATAAAGTATCCAAAGAGCCATTCTCCGTTCGTTAATTCCACGCTAAAGTTAAAACACATTGCCCATATTGCAACCAGCATGTCTGCTAATGCCAGCGACACCACAAAATAGTTTGTGATCACTCGAAGTTTTCGGTGACGCATCACTGACACAATCACTAGCAAGTTTCCAAATATCGCTGCTAAAATGATAAAGAGCATGATCAAACATTTTACTATCACTAAAAACACTATGAAAGGTTCGTCTTTGAATTGGTTTGAGTAGAAAACTTCATCTGTCGTCTCGTTCACTCCTAAACTCTTGTTCACGTATCCGTCCGTTAGATACATTGATGTTGACAGGTTGCGGAAATCCAATGTGTAATTTTCGACGTTTAGCAGAATTTCCACTTGCATGTTTCACATTTTGTTAGCCTGTGGTCTCAAGTTTTGGATCCTTTTAATAGTCTTCTATGGCTGCGGCTTGAAATCCTTCGGCGTGTGACGTCCATTGTACCTGAAAGAAAATGGTATATTTTAGGATTTCTTTTGTCACGAGCCAAAAGGTTCTTAAAGAGGCGTTTGAGGGGCTTTACGGGTGAAATCCGTTTTGAAATGGAGTGAAGGGACTTGGCTTAACGACTGCGTATTGGAAAAAAATGTGAATTTAATATCAAAAGGTGTAAAGAACAAAGAACGGATTCATATAATATTATACACCTCCACATAATAAAGCTTACTGTACATGAGCATCAAAATGTTTTTATGTTTTGAAAGTAAAATCCAATTTTGTAGGACCTGTGCGAGTAGGATCGACAAACCTAGACATTTCATTTGTGCGATAATGTACAACTAATAAGGTATTTATAGTGGATTTTCCCAATGATTATTCACTAGGCTGGCCTGATAGCTCAGTCGGTAGTAGCTATGCCTTCTGAACTGTATAGATTGTGTGTTTGATTTCCACTCAGGACAAACATTTGTGTAATAAACATCGATGTATGTTATCTGTCTGCTTATGATTATATTGTATTCTAAGTATATATTTACAAACAAAAAGTATATAAGTATTGTATCAGCGATCTGGCTCCCATACAAGCTTTGCTTGTTTTGGGGTTAGATGGAAATGGAAATGTCCACATAATTATATTTATTATTAATATTTATTTTGTCAAATTGTGTTTATACAGAATATAATATACTGCTATCAAAGCGACACTTAGCCACCCCTTCCACCCTCTGCAACCCTGCAATCCACTTTCCAGCTTTTCGCACCATTATATACCTTTCAGGAGCATTATATTGTGTAAGCTTCCGTAACCTCGTTTGTAAGCTTTTGAAGCCGTTTCCGGAAACCTCATGTAAAAGGACATATCGCTTTATGTTATAACGGAAATGTGGTCTACACTTCAGTTTTCATACTGTTTTTGGGGTGGTTGGGCGGTGTTATAAAGGTTTATGCGATGTTTTTATGTTGCCCACTGGTAGAAAGCCGGTGGCATAGATTTAAATCTCAGGATGTACCCTAACAATATTTATTATCAAAATGGCCGTTATTTGTTTATTTATTTGTTAAATACAACAATGAACTTACAGCAACGCCTTTTGGCATTCACATTGTTTTACTAAATTCTTATATGGACTAACCAATATATATTTATAAAGACGTCTAATGGGGTCAGTATGTATGTCAGCATTTGGACTTCGCTTAGGAAGCGGTTGATAACAGCTACAGCCCTTGCCGTTGAAGCATTACGAGCGTGCCACTTGAGTAAGGCAGGAGGCGCAGCAAACAGCTGGTGGCGACGTCTTTGACCCGCGCGCATGTAGTTTTGCGGTACAAAGTAGTGTAATCTGCTCAACACTGAAGGATTTTCTACCTCGTTACGCATCAATAGACAGTAATGAATAATTAATAATAGTTTACGTCGAAGCTCCAACTATATTTTATAGTAAGCCGTTCTAAGGTGGTGCCAATGGTGGAATAAGTCTATGATTTGCAATTTGTTTTGTGTACCTATATAAAATAAAAAAATAAAATATATCTCTGGTGTGTCAGAGGTATATTTTATTTTTTTATTCTTTGAAGCAATTTGTACCCTGTCATTAGGAACAAACGAACGAGTAGAGGGAAGGGAGGAGAGGAACGAAATAATATGTCAATGGTGACTTTTCGCTGGATTGCACGGTCCCACGCAATCTTTTGGGTCACAAAATCATTAAATACGACTACATCTTTCTTAGACAACTCTTTCCAAGTCACAGCGGTTTATCTCTGGAATTCGTTACCAGACAAGATCCAGAGGTGTAGCGTTAAGGACAATTTCAAACGCCAGGTAAAGGAACATTTGCTAAAAAGTCTCTAAACTTGAACTAGCAGAACATAGAATTATTTATTAATTTGTAAAATATGTATATTTGTACCTTAATAGTTATATTGTTGTTATGGAATTATTTTAATTTATATGATGATCCAAAATTAATGTTCAAAATTATGCTCATTTCCTTATATGCACGCTTAATCAAATTGTTTCTCTGCACGCCTTGGTTGACTGGTAGAAAATGCTGTTAGCATTAATTTCTCCTTTGTACTTTTTATGTGCAGAAAGTATTAAATAAATAAATAAATAAATAACCTACCTAAT
The DNA here is from genome assembly GCA_905220475.3 of Ennomos fuscantarius. NCBI lineage: Eukaryota > Metazoa > Arthropoda > Insecta > Lepidoptera > Geometridae > Ennomos > Ennomos fuscantarius. The sequence continues at coordinate 9,429,568 of HG992046.1, read as the reverse complement.
ATAATTTTAACTCGTAAAAGTGCTAAAAATAGCCTATCTGATATGGGCAGCCGTGTCGCTTAACATCAGGTGAAAGGTAAGCTCGTCACGTCATTCCTTAAAATGGAAAATATATAAAAAATCTCTTGTCAGTCACAGCCTTAAGTCACAGACATTACCCTCCTTTTTATAAAACAAAGAACAATTATGAACAAACCTAAAAAAAATAAGCTTAACCTTTTTATATCAAAAAAGATCACAACTTTGATAAGCTGTGTCAACCCAGGGATATAAGACCTAACTTTTTGGTCCGAAAAAGTTACGAGCTATGGGACCCAAAAGTTGTTTGGATTATGAGTGTGATAAATACATGCAGATGGGCCTGTAGAGGACCCTCATTAAAAGATGCGAGCACTCTTATATTTGTATAAATTTAGTTGGACATGAGCTTATACATTATTTTTCCTTTTTTCTTATATTTTTTTCTATTTGCGTATACACCACGAGTAGACCAGCTCTCGCAAGCAGCACAAGCTTGGCGCATGTGCCAGCCATCGCCCTCCTCGACCATATTTGAGGGAAGAGGACGATCCGAACACGACGCCGCTTTTTAGTGAGCGTGAATGCTTTAGGTATACACACAACATTAAATCTAATAATAATCAATAAAAATCTTATTAAATAAATAACGTTACAGTATTTTTATTTTTAGCTTATACATGTTGATTATTTGGTTGCCTGAAAGAGATCGCTTTTAGTGATAAGGCCGCCCATTGTATTACCTACTATAAGTTATTATAAAATTAGAAAGATAGATAGAACTCTTTATTGTTCCACCAATTAAATATAAAAGTATCAAGAAAAACTTATAAACTAGTGTTACAATGGGCGGTCTTATCGCTGAAAGCGATCTCTTCCAGACAACCTTTGGATGGACAGTATCAAATTCAATAGAGTAGACGGTGGTGTATGACAATTTTAAAGAAATCTAATAACAATAATTAAAAAACAAATACTTAATTTTTTTTTAAACTAATCAAGCACAAAAAGTTTGTTATGCTGTATTGTATTATTTTATGTTCGTTGAAAAAAACCAAATTCAAGAGCGTGGCTCAGCAGTTACCCATGCGGCTTTCAAATTGACGCACGTTCGAAATCCAATCGGCCAATCATGATAATATTTTGCAGAAACATTAGGTACTCAATTTTAAGGAAAAGTATATCAAGCTGAGGGTGGTAGGACTTTGCTGCAAAGCTCGTCTAGGTAGGTACCACCGCTTTGCCAGTTATTCTGCCGCCAAGCAGTAGTGTGCAAGCATTACTGTGTTCCAGTTTGAAAGGCACTGTAGCTATTGAAATTACTGGGCAATTGAGATTTTATGATCTGATCTCACAGTCCTTATTACCAGACTATGCTGATGTCTCCGGATGATGTGCGTAGTGCAGTGTCGCTTGAAACTCTATGTTTTTGGCTTCCAAGAGACACTGTTCTGTTATGGGCGGCCGTGGCGCTTAACATCAGGTGAACGACTAGGTCGTCATATCATTCAATAACATAAAAAAAAATATCAGCAAAATTGAAGTTTAAAAGTGAGGAGTCAAGAGGTTGTCGAGGTAATGTCATGATCTGAGTAGGTCAGGAATACCTACCAAATACCTAACCATAAGAAACAACGCCACGTAGCGTCTAATTTTAACAATATGTGGCAGGAATATTCATTATGTAGGTAAGTACTTTAAAAATAATCTTTCAATCAAATTGTTCCGAAAAAATTGTGCACGCGATATCTACTACTAATTTAATACATGTTTTATTTGTACTTTTATAAATAAACGAGCTTCTGCTGCAGCTTCGCCCACGGCGTGGCCTATGGGAAATTATTCAACCACCTATTTCACCCTCTTAAGGGTGGAATTTCGAAAAATCCTTTCTTAGCAGATGCCGACGTCATAACATCTACCTGTATGCCAAATTTCAGCCCGATCCGTCCAGTGGTTTGGGCTGTGCGTTGATAGATCACTATGTCAGTCAGTCACCTTTGAGTTATATATATTTAGACAAAATAATCTAAAATAAGGCTTATTTCTTCTAACATAAAATCGAAAATAATAATCTCTTCAATTTTGCTACTGAAATGTTAATAGAGATTGACAGTTAGGTCCTAGCTTTCATTTCGTAGATAATTACGTCTCAAAAATGTTCTCCATTTTGATCTTATTTCGATAGAGAGTCGGTGAGAATGAAATAATATAATTTTGGGTTGTCTGAAAGACATCGTTTTAAGCAATAAGCCCACCTATTCTGACGCTTAATTTTTAAGTTTCTGCTTGTCAATACTTCAAATAATGTGGTGTTTCAGTAAAGAGTTTTATATACCTAGTAGTTGACCCGCCCCGGTTTCGCACGAGTGAATTATTAAAACGCAGTTGAACTGGATAAAAGGTATCCTACGTCCGTCTCCTGGTTCTAAGCTATCTCTCCTCTATATAAATATAGGCTCCGGGTGAGGCAAGGTGGGCAAACTATAGGCCTTTAGCGTGCATATCGGGCCGTGTCCGGAGCAAGAATGATCCTTGTACACCGAGCGCTCCCTTTTTATAGCCAGATAGGTGGGGGAGCAATGACAGCTACCAGTGTTGCCACTGTAATAAATTTAAATGCTACCACAGGGTAAATTACGGTATTGCCTACTGCGCATAGTTTACAATCGGACGTTGCCGCCGTCATATATTTATTTATCTATGAAATTAAATTAATGATTATTACACCAATCCATTAGAAAAGTACCTAACAAATATTACTGGCGTTTATTAAAGCCACAGACGAGCAAAACCATGATTAAAACAATGTAGGTTCTACTTCCCGCAGCTCTGCTCTGCGGTGGAGAAACTTTTAATGAACAATGGATAATAGCATAGGATAAAACAAGCAAAGCTTTAGACTTGAAACATTTTCATCACGTTTTCTATTAGAAATAAAATATTTTGTATGCAGCTGTCAAAATAAAATGAAAATGGTATGCGTTTGCTTAGAACAATAAATAAATAAATCTTTCAAAAATGATAGATATATATAATGACATAGATAATTTAATTACCCGACAATTTAACACGATTGCCCTGATTATCTCTGTGGTGTAGTGGTTGAGCAGGTCAGTTCATAATCCGAAGGTGGCGGGTTCGATTCCCGCGGCAGGACAAGTATTTGTGCACAGAAAAAAAGCGCAAATTCTTGTTCTGAATCTGGGTGTTGTGAGACCATCGTCCTCATAGTTCCTGGGTCCCTAGGGACCTGTGTCTAGACACAGGGAATCCTAGTTAGGGTCCAGGATGTATGTATGTATGTGATCGTTTGGCGTTATTATATTATTATTATTATTATTATATTTTTAAATAATGGCCAACGATCACATACATAGGTAGATCGTGAATTTTATTAATAACTAGAATTCTCTGTATCTAAGGACTCAGGAACATTAAGGACCATGGTCCCACAACACCCAGACATAGAACAAGTATTGGCGCTTTTTTCCTGTGCACTAATACATGTCCTATCGCGGGAATCAAACCCGCCGCATCTAGATTATTAGCCGACCTACTCAACCACCACACCAAAGAGGCTGTGAAGAATATTACTGTACTACTGGTTTTATTTTGGAAATTATCCAATATTGCGCAAAATTGCTTTCAATATTTCTTAATTTTTTTAAACATTATCACTGAAGTTCTCTCTCGGCCTTCGCGAAACATCAATATTAATGAATAAATAAACGAGCAGTTAAAAAGCGAGCTCTAAATGGGGCTATTTACCGTAATGGCGATGACAAAATGGCTGTGTTGTGAAGCGATGGCTACATTTTGTGTTGAACGTGTACTTTTTATAGCATTAGTAAATCAGAAGAGGCCTCTATAGGTAACCTTTGCATAATAGCCGATTTTTCTCTTTCTAGACTGCATATAGACGCAGTCTAGAAAGCTCGCAAAGCTGACGGCGACCGTAGTATATATTTTTCATTTTATTTTAAGGAATGACATGACGGGGTAGCCGTTCACCTGATGTTAAACGACACGGCTGCCCATATCAGCTGCAGTGTCACTCGGAACTCTAAAGTATAAAGTTTCGCGTGACACTGCACTGCGCACGTCATCCTGAGACATCAGCACAATCAAGTAATAAGATTACTAAACTGTGAGATCAGATCATAAAGTCTCATTTGCCCAAACCAAGAACCGGAACACAGCAGTGCTTGCGCACTACTGCTTGGCGGCAGAATAACTGGCAAAGCGGTGGTACCTACCTAGACGAACTTTGCAGTAAAGTCCTACCACCTAGTATATATTTAATTATCCTTGATTAAGCATTTTTGTATGTAAAAAGATTCTCTGTATGTGATCGTTGTGCGTAATTATTATAAATGCATTTATTTATATACAATCTTAAATCTAAGTTTTTTACAATATTTTTTTAAAAGTAACATTACAAAAATAGAATAAAAAACCCAAACCAAGCGCTAGCGGGGCAAGGCATAAGCTACCGGTGGTTAGGGCTGCAGACTGAGGAACCTCCTGACAATACGTGCCGTGTCAAGGAGTACTGCCTTCTGAATCTGACCCTTGATCCAACCGTCTAACGAGAGCCTCTCGAGGTGTTGGTCGAGGCTCTTCGTTATAAAGCCGTTCGCCGAAACGACTATCGGAACGATGCTCGTTGAGTCAACACTCCACATGGCCTTTACTTCGTGATCCAAATCAAGGTACTTGCTCAGTTTGTCTATTATTATTATTACTATTAAAATACTTAACTGTTAAAACAGTGTAATATTCTTTTTAATTTTAATGTAATATTTTTTTTATGTTAATGAATTAAGTAACGGGATAGTCGTTTAACTGATGTTAAGCAACATGGCCACCCATAACAGTTGTAGTATGATGTCACTATTTTACAATAGTAAATTGTCATTTTACCGGACATACCAACATAATAATACAAATTTTTGACTAATGTTGATAATGGAGATCTACGTAAACCAACTGCAACTTCCGTTCGCCTCGCATTCACCAGCTTACTCCCCAAGTCAAGCTTGCGTAAAGAAGTTTTACTTCAATAGAAATTTACCATTTATTTGATCCATCCATAACATTTATTATATATGCTGTATGTAAAAAATAAAAATGTGTCATCTCACATAGCGCCATCTAGCCCCAAACTAAGCAAAGCTTGTACTTTGGGAACCTGATAACTGATACAATACTTAGATACTTTTTGTTTGTAAATACATACATATAATACAATATAGCACCCAGACACAGAACAAACACCTATATATTCATCACACAAATGTTTGTCCTGGGTGGAAATCGAACCCATAACCCACAGCTCAGACGGCAGGGTTACTACCAACTGAGCTATCGGGCCAGTCAACGTAGTATGTAGTAGTATAATACAGCTCTCTTAATAGGAAAAGATGCCCTGCTTTGTAATAATACTTTTTTGAAGTGTCAGGAGAACCTGGATTTTACATAACTCAAAAAACTAAAAAACAAATCTCTTCATACGTTCTCCTTAAAAATACCCATAATTACATAGGAAACTCAAAAAAACTAAAAACAAATCTCTTCATACGGTCTCCTTAAAAAGACCCATAATTACATAGGAAACTCAAAAAAACTAAAAACAAATCTCTTCATACGGTCTCCTTAAAAAGACCCATAATTACATAGGAAACTCAAAAATACTAAAAACAAATCTCTTCATACGGTCTCCTTAAAAAGACCCATAATTACATAGGAAACTCAAAAATACTAAAAACAAATCTCTTCATACGGTCTCCTTAAAAAGACCCATAATTACATAGGAAACTCAAAAAAACTAAAAACAAATCTCTTCATACGGTCTCCTTAAAAAGACCCATAATTACATAGGAAACTCACAAAAACAAAAAACAAATCTCTTCATACGGTCTCCTTAAAAAGACCCATAAATACAAAGGAAACTCAAAAAAACTAAAAACAAATCTCTTCATACGTTTTCCTTAAAAAGATCTTTAATTACATAGGAAACTCAAAAAAATTAAAAACAAATATCTACATACGTTCTCCTTAAAAGATCGATAATTAAATAGGAAACTCAAAAAAACTGAAAACAAATCTCTTCATACGTTCTCCTTAAAAATATCGATAATTTATTTTTGTCCAGCTTTGTTTGGAATCACTCCCTGTCGACGGCACAAATCCAATCCAATCAGTTTTAATTAAAAACCAAACAGGGACTAATGGGCAGGGATGTCGATGTCACCAAACGAGCCTGATTGGCGGGCGAAGGGAAGTATCGAGGCAGCACTATACAAATATCAAGTGTGAAAGCACTTCCAGGTGTTCAAACAACGTGATAATAGCTAAGTATCACACTAATATAATAAAGGCGAAAGTTTGTATGTGTGTATATGTGTTTGTATGTATGTTTGTTACTCCTTCACGCTCAAACGGCAGAATGGATTTGAATGAAATTCAGTACCAAGATAGCTTATATACTGGATTAACATATATGCTACATTTTATCCCGGAAAAGTGAAATTTTCCCGTGGGATGAGCAAATAATTAAAATACCTTTTATCCGCGGGTAAAACCGCTGGGCGCAACTAGTAATCTATATAAAAATTTCTTCTCACAGTGTTTGTTACCATACTCCTCTGAAACAGCTGAACCGATTTTGATGAAATATTATATTCACACTTGGGAGGTCTGAGAATAGGTTGTTATATATTTTTCATCCCTCTAAGTGATAAGGATGGCTGACACCAAAATTTTTATTTTTATTTTACGTGAGTAAAGATTTTTTTATCATGTATTTAAAAAAATACATACAACCCTAAATGTAAGCGACACGGAGGAAAAAGCATAAGGCCTCTTTTGGTTGCTTTTTATATTTAGTTTTTTTTAGAACGTTATGTTTTGACAACACGAAAATTAACGTTTTAACTTCATTATACCACTTTCCCACACTCATTCCTATAATCTAGCAAACGAAATAAATGCCACCAATTTTATGCACTAACATTGAAAATAACACAAGTTTTGAAAAATAATACAATGCGATGACGCGATCTTTTCATTTTCCCGCCTAAAAACTTTTAGGTATTTTAATACTATTCCACTTATTAGGCACCAAGCTGTAATATTTATGCCGACTCCAGGCCGAAATCTAATCCGGCATCTAATTTCGCCCGGCGCAGTTGTCGACGCAAATAGGTTAACCGCTAAATTTTTTGCCCGGAATTAGATTTACCCTAAATATTTTAGGGTTGACCCTTATTCGGTAGGGTTGCTGCATCGAAACTATAATTTTTGGGATAATTAATATTTTCATGACCTTTGTTATTAAGTTTCCAATTTTGCTAATAAATAACCGCTTAAGGCCATGTCATATTATTACGTTTTTTGAGGCGTCTTTAAAGTGCTATGTTCAAAGTTCAAAATCGCAAATCATTTTGACGTCGAACTGGGCCTGCGCTAGAAAATGTGTTCATATGGCGGGTTTTAGGTGTATCGTTTGAAATATGGATATCAAATAAATGTATAAACTAATTATTCCTTTAGAACACGACTTTAGCTGTTTAATTTGTAGAAAAATATGTTGTTATCCCGTAAAATTTCGAACTACAAAGACAACGTATTTTAGGAGTCATTTGAACGTTTTAATTTTAAAAAAAACCAAAGAACTTAGTTAAGTTTTATTCGGTTATCTGTTTTTTCTTTTTATTTTATATTTACACTTTTTTATATGATTATTTTAACGCGTCAACTGCACTGGGTAATTAAAAGTGTTTATTTATTTATTTTTTGCTTAGACCACGCCTTATATATTATAAAGTAAGAAGAGAAAAGTACATGGTAATTTTAGTGGAAATTTATTATTAGCCACTGTTTATAAAACCCTTTATAAGTAATAAAAATAATAACGCCCAACGATCACATACATAGATCCTGGACCCTAACTAGGATTCCCTGTGTCTAGGGACCCAGGAACTACGAGGACCATGGTCCCACAACACCCGGACACAGAACAGGTTTTTGCGCTTTTTTTCTGTGCACAAATATTGTACTGTTGCGGGAATCAAACCCACTGCCTCCGGGTTATGAGCTGACCTGCTCAACCACCAACCACCACAGAGGCTGTCAAAATATACATATAGCATAAAATTATTATAGACTTTCAAAATCGGGACAACGGATCCAAACCCAGAAGGAAACTACATCCAGTACAACAGAACCAAACTCGGGACCGAATACAAAATCCGGGACCATCCCGGAAATCCCTACATCCTGGTCTCCATAGGGTTGACCCTTGTATAGACCGTACCACAGAATAAATAATAGTAGGTACTACCGTAACCGTGCGATAGTCGAGGTTTGCCTTTTTCACCGTTTTGATACCATCAAGTGAATAGACATGGATAAAAGGAATGCTTTTAGAAGGCACTTTCTGAGTGAGTGTTTTATTTAATTCAATGATGATATTTTGATTTTTACTCACGATTTAACGCAATCATTTGAATGATTTCCATTGGACTGAGATAATAATATAAAATCGAAGATCATTTATTTTATTATTATTATCTGGGACGCGTATTGATTAGTATCTGGAACATTTTAATTGAAATAAAATAATAGTTTAACTGCAAATATTATTGATTTAATTTTTCACAACCCTGTGTGATTCAAGTTACCAATAAAATTCTACGAAAAATATAAAAATGCGAATTCAGGCATAAAAAGTAATAGTATATGATCATTAAATAAATACAGATGAACATAGTACTTCCTTCTTTTTGGAAGTTGGTTAAAAATTGTGTATTTTATATGTTGGTAGTGAAAACCTACAGAGTAATCTGGTTCTACCAGGAAGGAAATGCAAATTTCTCAGTTTCAATACGCAGATTATGTGCATAGTTGCATTGCCACGTTGAATGGCAATGCTCAATCTTTGGCCGAAGAAGAGGTCAGCATTTTGGTCATGAGTTAATATCATCACATCACACTTCACACTAATATTACAAAGGCGAATGTTTGTATGTGTGTTTGTGTGTGTGTGTGTATGTTTGTTACTCCTTCACGCTCAAACGGCTAAGTGGATTTAGATGAAATTCGGTACCAAGACAGCTTATACACTTTATTAACATATAGGCTACATTTTATTCCGGAAAAGTGGAATTTTCCCGTGGGATGAGCAAATATTTAAAATACTTTTATCCGCAGGTGAAATCGCGGGGTGCAAGTTGTTTATTATAAATTAGTGTTTCCCTTACCAAGCTAAAATTTTATTCCTTTTTCCTTCACGCGAACTTTCTGATTCGAACTGACGGCAATAGTATAGGTACCCTCTCACACTACCACCAAGTTATCAGCGCTCCTTATTAATCATTCACACCACGAACCAAGAAACTCAACCATTATCACTCCTTTACCACGGAGCGCGGGTGTGCTATCCATATTGAATGATATAAAGCTTTCTACGTATTAATGTTCTTGCAAGCCCGGCGCACTACACGCTTTGAGCTCAGACATGTTGTACGTAATTTATTTTTTGAATATTTATTCATTGAAGATTTATTTAATTGACTGGCCCGATAGCTCAGTTGGTAGTAGCCCTGCCTTCTGTGGGTTGTGGGTTCGATTCCCACTCAGGACAAACATTTGTGTGATGAACATAGGTGTTTGTTCTGTGTCTGGGTGTATTCTATGTATGTATTGACAAACAAAAAAGTATATAAGTATTGTATCAGTTATCTGGTTCCCATAGCACAAGCTTTGCTTACTTTGGGGCTAGATGGCGTTGTGTGAGATGTCCACACATATTATTTAATATTTATTATTACATGCCTTCATACAATGTCATTACTTCGTCTAACTAATCTATACAGTACTTAGTTCTCAATATTACATTGTATGAGCCCTGCGAAGGCGTTGCACTTTAGAGCATACATTGCCTCACTCTCGTCACATTACAATAATTCAGGTCGAAGGAAATTATGATTACTGTCACTTACATTTTTAGGTTAATTTTCAAAATTTGATCATTATTAGTTTTAAACATTCATAGTATATACATGATGTATAAGCCGCTTTCCGATGTCTTTGTTTCCAGTTAAACCTGGGAGTTTTCAAGTCAAGAGGTATCTTCAAGGCAAGCATGCCCCATCTTACACTTGTTACACGGTTTACTTACACAGGTCGTTGATTAACATCATGTGAGATTGTGGTCATATGCTTTGCCTATAACCAATATAAACAAATAAATACTCGTTTTGAATGTAAGTTTATGTCCCAAATTAATTAGTAGTAATTTTGCATACTTACATGTATTTGTCGTGGCTTAGTTAGTTGGGAATTATCCAACATAATTATACTTTTCCACTTCAACAATAAATAGGTAAGTAGGCACGAAATGATGCGACGTGTCATTCAAAGAAGTAGGTAGATAGCATATTATATCCTACGGTCGAGTGTAGCAGAGCAGAGCTAGTTAAGGTTCATCCGATTTGAATTCTTCGACTGAATAATAGCCTTTTCTTAGTAATAATAATTTTAGTCGTCTTGTAAATGTAATATCTTCTACTTCCGATTCATAATATCTGTATTTAAGTATTTTTTTAACGTATTTATTTATTTATTAGGACCCAAAAACAATTTCACTTAAAAGCAAATGAGAATCGATGACACCTACAGAAGTACAAGACTGTGTCGCAGATGTCAATGCCCTCCTCCGAAAATGTAATTTCTGTCTCTTCTTTCTTCTCTTCTCTTCTCTCCGTGACGAATTACACTACTACATTAAATACAAAATTTATATATTTAATGTAATTCAAACACAATGTATGTTGTTCATGAATAAAATACAATACAATGGGACAGTAAAGTTCCAAACTAAAAACAATGTAACAAATATGATAAAGTTTTAAACAAAGATAACATTTTGAGAAAATTCAAATAACAAATGCTACGAATCCTTCCGTAGCATTTGTTATAAAAAGGAAAAATTACGATTTAAGTATGCTAAAAATGCGAGGAATGTGAACGTGTGGTGATATGGTCAATAAACAATGGTTTTAAACAATAAAAGTTCAGTTGCAACAGACTGGAAGCATCCGAAAACACTTTAGTTCTATTAATACCTACGCTTAAGTTGCGGGTCATTTCAATAAATTGCATTCTCGTGTCCCGCCCACAACTGTCTGGCAACTGTATTGACAGTTAGAAAAGTTCAGTTGCTTTTTTTTTTGCTCCACGCTTTTGTGTATTTCGCCAGTGTCAGATGATTGATAATTACTCAATTAATATTATATAATATGTGTCAAGTCAAGTCACAGTCCAAGTCATCAAGTCAACTCATGCATATGACTGGACTTGATGACTAGTCAAGTCCAGTCGTACTCCTAGTAAAGTGGTGGCAACTTTACCAGAAGCTTCTATGTAGTTTTGGAAACAACACGAAAAGAAACGTTTCACCATCATTATACCACTTTCCCACCCTCATGCCTGTAATCCAGCACCAAACGAATAAAGTGCCACAAATTTTATGCACTAACACTGAAAATAACACAAGTTCTGGAAAAAAATACAATGCGGTGACGTGATTTTTTACGTTTTGTCGCCAAAAACAAGCAGTTGCGTTTTAGGGTCACTGCAAAACAATGGAACAACATTTTTGAAACAAAGAATATCTAGCAGGGATACATGCTAAAACAAACAATAAGTTAGAAATAAACAAGCAATGAACAATTATATGGTACGTCTGGAATGGATAATACTGTTTGTGACCATTTTTATAGCTTAAGACCTTTGCATGCACAGTTTTTATACAACAAAGTAAATTCTATTCTATTCTTAGATTATATATATTTCTAGGTATATGTATGGTATATTTATTTTAAGTAATTATTCAGTTTAATTGTGCCTGAGTTTGTTCTTTACATGATTAGGTTTTTACTAGATTTTCCTTAAAATTAATGAACCAATTTGGGCTTCCCAGTTTATTGTAATTAAAAATTTATAATAAACGCTTTTCGTGTCACTTAATTACATATACCTAATTATATCTTTTTAAGGGGGAATGCCTTCGCAATTTCTTTCCACCACAGGGGTAATGGCAGGTGGGACTGGAATATTTAAGATAGAAAGATAATTTTCTTCAAAAATCATGATTCACCTATTATTATTTTGTTATCAAAATTATGTGATTCATATTGAACTAAAATGTTTTTAATTTGCGTGTCATAAATAAGGTCATAGTTAAAGATAAATCAGAAACAGTTAATTGAGAAGAAAATAGCTTGGCAACCAAATATACTCATAGAAACACGGCATCCAAATATTATTATTATAGTTGAAATTCCTTCAACCCGCCGTAAGCGTTTCGCTACTAGCTTTTGCGAACAGCCTAATGAATGAAACAGCTTTCCGATGTCCTTGTTTCCAGTTAAACCTGGGAGTTTTCAAGTCAAGAGGTATCTTCAAGGCAAGCATGCCCCATCTTACACTTGTTACACGGTTTACTTACACAGGTCGTTGATTAACATCAGGTGAGATTGTGGTCATATGCTTTGCCTATAACCAATATAAACAAATAAATACTTGTTTTGAATGTAAGTTTATGTCCCAAATTAGTTAGTAGTAATTTTGCAATACATTTGTGATTCATTTCATCGATGCTGTTAAAATTGGAGCTAATTTAGGAATACCTCTAAAATAACTGTTTATTTGTAAACCGTCTCGCCTACGATTTGTTTAAGGTTATTTATTCCAACAGAATCCCACTGACTTTGGATGAATTTGAATGGAAAATTTTGTGGGGGTATTGACTTTGAATTGTAAAAGAAAATACGTTTTAAATAAATAAACGGAGATAAAAGAAAGTTCACAGCCTAATCACTCGGGAACTTAATTTAATTTTGGAGTGAGAAATGTTAATTAAAAAATTATCTATTGATAGGTAGGTATTCTCTTTATGATTAATTCTTAGGCAGTTTGTACGTTCAATTGCCTATTCATGAATTACATCAAGAACTATAACTCTGTTTGAAACTTTATTGTAAAATATTATACAATTATTTTTTTACGGCAAATTGCCTTTATTTTCGAATAAATACTACAATGATATAATAACTAATACTAAACACTACCTACTAAAAAAAAAAATTGGACTATATACTGACTGCGATAACCTATAGACAGTCCAAATGCACCAGCCCACTACTGGGTAGCGTACCCAATATACTGGCAGCATTGAATTAAAAATTTACTAGTGATAGATATTTTGCAGTCATTACGTTTATTGAAAAAAATTATTAACAAAGAAAACTTGATAACCATTTTTCTTGATTGATTTTAAAATAAGCATTAGAAAAAAATGATGTCTATCTGCACTAGAAATTCCACCCCTAAGAGGGTGAAATGGGTGGTTGAATTATCTACAAAAAAATTTTCTTCGTTTCCTATAGGCCACACGGGTGAAGCCGCGGGCAGAAACTAGTATTCAATATATTTTAGATATAAATCTTTTTATTTATACCTTTATTGGAAGAGTACCTATTTTATGTTTAGATTGGCTATAGAACGAGAACGGAATCAACATCATTAAAACACTTCGTAATAAAAATTGTTAACTTAGAATGTAAGAAAAACACAATCGCAACATTTCCAATGGTTTATGTACTATTTACTACCAACCTTACAAAGTTTCAGATTTATATGTGCAGTTAATTCTGTTAACGACTGTACTTTCCTTTCCAATACCTTTGTAACGTGACAAAAGCTTGTCATTTGTTACATTAGAAAGAGATAGATATACTGCTTTTGCTTTAAGTGAAGAGAACGGGTGATCGAATATTTTATTGGCAGGCCCTTTTATTAATTGCGCAAGGTTGGTTCTGGTGAAAGATGACTACGCTTTTCCAATGACATCCATTAATTTTCAGTCGAGATTTGATGTCATCTTGGGATTTTTTATATCAATATTGAAAAATTACCTGTCTCATCTTGATACCATTAATATGAAAAATATAAAATTAAACAAGTGTATGTGTGAATCCGCTAAAAATAAATAATAAGATCATCTAAATATAGGCGGTTGCAAAGTATTATTGTAGGTTTTTTTTTACTTCAAACTTGTCTAGCATTTGACCACGCTCTCACCTGATGGGAAGTGACGATGCGATCGAAGGTGTAGCATGCTAGCCAAGTAAATACTTATTCACTCTTCTCTTGAACACGCCCGGGTCATATTTAATAATGATATAGGTATATGTAATAATGTTATGGATGTGATAAAAATGGATAATTTAAACTAATGGTTGTCTGGAAGATATCGCTTTGAGCAATAAGACAGCCCATTGTGACACTTAATTTTAATATTATAGAAACTGTTGTGAGTAGTACTCATAACTACAACTATTACACGGCTAACACTCACGAAAAACAGTCGAATAACTCGACCGGTCAGCGCCGAGCCGCCACCGCCGCGCGTACTCCTTGAGGATGGGCATCTATATTTCCCGAACACCGGTCGAGTTATTCGACTGTATCTCGTAAGTGTTAGCCTTGTAATAGTTGTAGTTAATTTTAAGTTTGTGCTTGTAAATTATTCCTGTAATATGGTGTTTCAATGACGAGTTTTATCTATCTATTTATCTATTTACTAGGTGGTAGGACTTTTTTGCAAAGTTCGTCTAGGTAGGTACCACCGCTTTTTGTTATTCTGCCGCCAAGCAGTAATGCGCAAGCACTACTGTGTTCCGGTTTGAGGGGCACTGTAGCTAGTGAAATTACTGGGCGAATGAGACTTTATGACCTGATCTCACAGTCTAGTAATCTTATTGCTAGACTGTGCTGATGTCTCAGGATGATGTGCGCAGTGCAGTGTCGCGTGAAACTACACTTGAGTTTCAAGTGTCACTGCAACTGATATGGGCAGTCGTGTCGCTTAACAACAGGCGAGCGACTAGCTCGTCATGTCATTTCGTAATATTAAAAAAAAACTAGCTAATTGTTTATAACTTACACCTAGAATTTGCCCATTTGTTTTTAGCGGAAGCACGCTAGATATTCTTGTTTATTTATTATTTAAGACACGCCTGAGTCTATCAATTGAAGGGGTGAGAATAAAAAGGATTTAACTGATTTTTTTGACTAAATGACTTATGGGTATCGTTGGATTCAGCGTGAAATTATCTTCAATAACACATTCTCAAATTACCGAAATCAGGTATAAATCTCGAGATTTTGAGTCTAAAAATGGTTTATCTGTCACAGGAATACAGCTTGCTTAGCATAAAACATTACTATATTTATTATATTACATTATATTTTTACATTAATTGTATGAATTAGTACTATATTTAGTAATTTTAAATAGAATTAAAACATTTTCAAGCAACTGAAACTTACATAAACCTTTTCTATTACCTTATAAGCACTGTACATTAAAATGACGCCGTTGACGTTTAAAGTCAATTTTCTCGAAACTGTCAATTTGACAGTTAAATCCTTTTTATTCTCAACCCTTCAATTATTATTAAATGGCCAACTTCTCCAGTAGTAAAAGGGCGCCAAAGCCAGTGGGGATGTTGGGGAGGTAAAGTCCATTATCCACATCTACTTGTTCTTTACATTGTTATACACTACCGTCTACTCTTTTGCCCCAGATACTTTCGCGGGCAGAAGCTAGTACTTACATATTAAAACATTAGCTTGTGCCCGCGGCTTCACCCGCGTGGCCTATGGAAACGAAGTTTTTTTTTACAGATAATCCAATCACTTATTTCACCCTATTAGGGGTGGAATTTCCTCGGGGCGAGATGGTTAATGCAGTGCGTCTCCATCTCGTCCCATCCCGGCGGCGGTCAGATCACGGGGGGGTTTTAGTGGGTTCGAGTCCCACATACCCCCTGCCACCACCCCCGTGGTGGCAAGGAAGTGTGAGGGCATTTCCCCCCTCAAAAAAAAGGGGTGGAATTTCGAAAAATTCTTTCTTAGTGGATACCTACACTTTACAAAGAACACACTTTCCAAATTTTTTATCTTTAGGACCAGACGTTTAGGCTGTGCGTTGATATATAACTATCATTCAGTCAATCAGTCAGGACTTTGAATTTTATATGTATAGAAAACACTAGCCCAAAATGTTATCATCTTGGTATAAGTATACTTTTTTTTACTTTGCTATGTAATTATTGGAGAAAAAGGAATATAATAGTAATATTTAGGTGTCCTTAAATAAATTCCGACACATTAGCTGGGCCCATATCTGTCTTCATTGGCCCGACGTTCGCGGGCCTAGTCTTGAATGATTGATGCGCATCGGTTTGCCGACTGCCGGCCTACCTTGTAGACTTTTGGCTATTTTTCTTTGCTGAAGTGTATATTTGTTAGGTATGTAGGTAATATATCAGTATCAGGTGACAGAATATAAATTACAGAGATTTTTTTAGATTGTTTTTGCGTCATGTCTTTCAATTTTATATGTTTTAAACACCCTGATAGAATATAAATCAACTAATTGCGGTTTCACCCACGAATAAAAAGTATTTTAATTATTTGCTCATCCCACGGGAAAATTTCACTTTTCCGGGATAAAATGTAGCCTATATGTTAATCCAGGGTATAAGCTATTTTGGGGTGCGAAGCCAGGATACCTCCACGAAACCCCGGGTGTTGTAGTTCCTCTTGAATGCTTGCATTCGGGGGGAAGGGCAACACTTGGCTCGGTGCACCCTGGGCAACGGTTAATAACTTCCTTTCGGGGATCTTGTTAGCCGTTGGCTGAATTCCTGGCGGGGCCTCTCTGCGATCCCTATGTCTTGGCATAGGGCGCAGCAGAGAGGCAGGAGGCGTGGTCACAGTCTGTGACTACGCGTGGGGCTCGCCCCGGCGCCCTGGATAGTCCGGGAAGCGGCGGAGCGAGTCGGAGGGTGGTGTGCCGTCGTGGCACTTAGCGCGCGGCAGGGAGGGTCAACTCGGCCACCCTGTCGGGCAGCTGGCGGAGCAGCTTCGGCTGCAGAGGGCCTTCGGGCCGGTGTATGGTGAGCCTGCAAGGCTTGCGGCGCGGCGGGGAGGGTCAACTCGGCCACCCCGTCGGGCAGCAGGTGAAAACCAGTTTTTTTTTTTTTTTTTTTTTTTTTTTTTTTCTTCTCGTCTTGTGTTCTGTCCACTCTGTTGTACTTGTTTTTGTTCTTTGTTTTATGTATTGTGTCGTCCCTACAGGTTGCCGGTCCTTTAACCGGCCCCCAAAATGGCTGATTCAAATAGAGCGTATAAACTACCCCAGGGAGGTAAAGCCGTCTCAGACGGACAATCCTTCCCTCCACCGGGAGGCTGCCCCACGTATTCTGGGGGGGGCAAGAATCATCATCCATCGCGAACTGTTACGAGAGGTACGGGTCCCGTTAGGGACGAGAAGGGGCGCTTTATTAAAGCGCGGCCAGCTCTTGACTCGGACGACATCGAGTCGGGCTCGGCGGGCTCCACCATGAGCCTCGATTCAGTCGGGGCGAGTGCGGTGGGGCGCAAGAGGAGGATGTCGGACTGCGACTCGGGCTCCGACGCTTCCACTCGGGAGTGCGGCCGGTACGAGCCGCTAGCCAGACGGGGGAAAGGTTACCCTGACCGGATGACCGGGACGTCGTTCGGGCTCTCCAAGGGCAAATCGGAGTTGATCGCCTTAAGGCGTGAAGAACACCGATTACAGGCCGAGGAGGACCTGGCGACGCGCATCAGGGAGAACCGCGAGAGGCGGATAGCTCGCCTATCGGCAGGGGATGGGAGCGATCCCATTCCCAGGTCGAGTGCTGAGCTGGTGAGTGCTGTGGTGGACAGCCTCACTATAGTCACGGAGGTTGCGACGAAGTCGTCGAACCTTAAGGGGACTTTTGTCCGATCCCTTAAGGATGCGGCGGCTTCCATTAGGACGGCGGTGACAGAGCTGGCCACCCACTCCGTCTCCGATGAGACTAAGCTTCTCCAGGCTGACAATGCTCGGCTGAAGGCTGAAGTGGGCTGTCTCCGTAAGGAGATGGCTCAGATGAAGCTGGATGTGGAGGAGCTTAGGAAGGCGCAAGGGCAGACGACCCCGGCTCCCTCTACTGCTCGCAAGAGCACGGAGGTTGAGCCACCCTGCCCTGCACCGCTCCCCAGGCGCGAAAGCGGAGAAATCCGCAGCCGCGCCCCACCGGCGAGGGACAGTAAGTTCGAGCGGGAGATCATGGTTCGAGTAGGTACCATGGTGGACGCTCGACTCGAGGCGTTGGCTCAGCGGCTTCCACCGGAGAAACGTTCCCGGCCCCCACTGGCTGCGGATAAGAGACAGGCTCAGGCAGCGAAAGCTGCGGCCCCTGTCTCCAAACCGCCGGTCGGTGAGGGCAAAGGGAAGATGACCCGAGGGAAGCAGAAGAGCGGTACAACGCCTAAGGACGTGACGAAGCCACGGGTGCTGCCCCCGGCACCCAAGGCGATGACTGCGGCGTGGAGCAGCGTGGTGAAGCGTGGTCAAACCAACGGGGCTGGCGCGGTGCAAACTGCACCGCATACCAGGACTCCGACGGTGAAACTGCGCCAACCACGATCGTCGGTGGTCACCCTGAATCTGCAGCCTAGTGCTGTGGAGAAGGGCGTGACCTTCAACGAGGTGCTCACGAAGGCCAGGGCTCACGTCCGTTTGCCCGACCTCGGCATCGATAAACCACTGGGTTTCCGAGTTGCGGTTACCGGTGCGCGTATGCTTGAGGTAATGGGTGACGGTAGTGGGCCCAAGGCTGACGCATTGGCGGAGAGATTGAGGGAATGCCTCCCGGCGGAGCTCGTCCGAATCTTCAGGCCGATGAAGTGCGCAGAAATGCGCATTTCCGGCCTAGACGACTCCGTCTCATCGGATGAAGTCGCGGCTGAAGTCGCACGTATCGGCGGTTGTTCGCCCGACTCGATAAAGTACAGCGAGGTTCGCTGTAACTTTGTCGGGATCGGGTCGATGTGGCTGCGGTGTCCGGTGTCGGCCGCCAAAGCGGTAGCAGCGACGGGAAAGTTGCTCGTGGGTTGGGTCTCGGCTAGAGTCCACCTGCTTGAGCCGAAGCCCTTCGTTTGCTTCCGCTGTCTGGAAGAGGGCCACGTGAGGCAGAAATGCCCATCGAAGGTGGACCGCAGCGATCTCTGTTATCGTTGCGGGAAGCCTGGCCACGTGGCCTGCGAGTGTTCGGCCGCGGCTCACTGTGTGCTCTGTGCCGCAGCGAGCCGCAAGGCCGACCACCGCATGGGTGGAAAGGGGTGCAATTCCCTGAAACCCAACCTGAGGCGGAGAAGGCGCGGAGCGAGGGCGGACCGTAAGGCCGCTTCGACTCCAAGCCGCTCTGCTGAGGCGTGGGCGAAGGAAGCGCCGATGTCCGTTGATCCGGGGCCTAGTGCCCCGGGTCCGGGACGTCGGTGATGGGACCTGAGTGGGTGACGAGTGGGTGCTCGCTGCCCGCTTGCATAGGGTCCCCCAAGCCGGACGGCGCACGAGTTCTCAGTGCGCCCCCGAGATGTCCCCATCGACGTCACGTCCCGACGGTGAGGATGGAGCCGGATGCGGCTGACCGTAGGTAGGGCTGCGGATAGAATGCTAAGGCGACCACGTAGCCCTACTACATGCGGCGGGATGGAGAACCCCGGGTTTTTAGTGGGTATGCCGTTCACTCTGGACGGAGAGTCCCACATATCCACCTGCTCCACCCAGAGTAGGTGGAATCCGTAACGGATTTTCCCGGGTCAAAAAAAAAAAAAAAAGGGTATAAGCTATTTTGGTACCGAGTTTCATCCAAATCCATTCAGCCGTCCATTCCATCCGTCCATCCATTCAATCCGTTACACATACACACATACAAACTTTCGCCTTTTTAATATTAGTATGAAGTGTGATTAGTGTGATTTGTGTGATATTATAGAATCTGACGTGAGTAGTACTCATAACTAGAACTATTACACGGCTAATACTCACGAGATACAGTTGAAAAAAGAGTCAGCGTCGAGCCGCCACCGCCGCCGCGCGTATTCCTTGAGAATGGGCATCTATATTGCCCGAACACCGGTCGAGTTATTCGACTGTATCTCGTGAGTGCTAGCCGTGTACTTGTCTTTTCTTCATTTCATCATCATCATCATCATCAACAGCCTACACTACTCCATCGCTGGACATAGGCCTCTCCCAAGGCACGCCACTAAGCCCAGGCTGTGCTTGTCTACGTCCATCAGCTTAGTTTGTACACAATAAGCTTATATAAAACACTAGAGAATGTATTGCGAACAAAGCTTTAAAGCAAATAAACGTATCCTTTAAAGACATTACCTATGTTCTTTTTTTTTTCTCATCGTTTAATTGCTTTCTATCGCTTTTTAGTGATAATTCTGCCAATGTCAAGTAAGGAAAATGGTGGATATTTTACTGAATGCTCTAGGAAGCCTTGAAGAGAAAACGAAAAGGCATGGTCCACGAACACTTAACGGATAATAATCCACCCTTATCGCACATTAAAATTTAAAAATACACGGTAAAGGAATAAAAACAAAATTCACAATTTTTGGTTCTTTTTTCAACGGCCGTTACTTATGTTTTTTCGGTACTTATGTTAACAACGAGGTAACGAAATGTCATTCAAGGTCACAATTCCTTGCTTCACTATTGTTGTTCGCAATGTATTCTCCTGTGTTTTATATAAGCTTCTTGGCGGGTTGTTTATTGTCTGTCAGTCAACACAAAACCTTTTATCAATATTAGACAGCCACTTCCCTCAGGTGTTTATTACGTCTCGTATTTTTTCCTGGGTGTTGCGGGACCATGGTCCTCGTAGTTCCTGGGTCCCTAGACACAGGGAATTCTAGCTAGGGTCCAGAATCAGGTAATCATTATAATTAAATGTTTTATTTATTTATCAATAGTTTAAGTGTATTTAATAATTGTAGAATAATAAGCTAAATACATAAGTTCTTTAGTTAAATTGTGATAAAAAGTGACGCATTAGACTATTCTCTCATGTTGTGTACTCATGGATAAATAAATGAATAAAATAATAAATGAATATAAATTTGCATTGCATTTTGGAGAGTGCGCATTGGAGTTGCATAACCTGATTCCGTCTTCACCTTTCCACCACCGGACAACCAGATGTACGAAAAAACGCCACCGTTACATGGTTAATACCCCACATGTGCGGACAAAGCGATTTGGTTCGACATTTATCATGCGAACAGCCAAAGAGTGGAACGCTTTACCGGCGTCCATATTTCCCAACAACCTAGGGTCTTCAAATCGAGAGTGAATGGTATCTTCTGGGCAAGCGTGTTACATCCTAGACCGCATCGTTATTTACCATCAGGGGCGATAGTGGTCAAACGCAAGCCTATCAAACAACAAAAAAAAAAAAAAAAAAATGATTAAGGGAACAAATAACATTTTCTCACAAGAATCCGCTTAGATATCGATGATCACATACAAGATTAACCGTACAGTATACATTGCAATAAATATAAATGAAGATAACAAGAGATGAGCTTCTACTCCCAGTGCCAGAAATAGAAAGGAATATACATTTCAGAAACCGTTTTTCCTCAATAAAAGATAATGGAAATGTTCCTCGAAATCACAACGGAAACAAAATTGATATTAAATATCATCAAAATGTTCCGACAAACGCTGTTTATATTCAGTTTTTTTTATTGTAAATTGAAGGAGTGAGAACAAAAAGGGCTTAACTGATTTTTTTCACAAAATGACTTATATCGTTGGTTTCAACGTGAAATTATCTACAATAATACATTCTCAAAATACCGAAATGAGGCTTAAATCTCGAGATTTTGAGTCTAAAAACGGTTTATCTGTCACAGGAATACAGTTTGCTTAGTATAAAAACATTATTATATTTATTGTATTATATTAAATATTTACAGTAATTCTATGAATTAGTTATATTTTGTATTTTAAAATAGAATTAAAAAATTTTCAAGCAACTGAAACTTACATAAACCTTTTCTATTACCTTATAAGCACTCTACATTAAAATGACGCCGTTGAAGTTTAAAGTAAATTTTCTCGAAACTGTCAATTTGACAGTTAAGCCCTTTTTATTCTCAACCCTTCAATTGTTTTAATAGGTAGTACTTCCTTGCAAAGTTCGTCTAGATGAACTAGTTAGGTACCATCACAGCCAGTTATTCCGACGCCAAGCAGTAGTATGCAAACACTACTGTATTCCGGTTTGAAAGACACTGTAGCTAGTGAAATTAATAGGCAAATGAGACTTTATGACCTGATCTTACAGTCTAGTAATTAGACAGTGCTGATGTCTCAAGATGACGTGCGCAGTGCAGTGCACGAAATGTATACACGTTTAGATTTCAGACTGACACTGCATTTGTCATGGGCCAGCTGTGTCGCTTAACATCAGCAAACGACCAGCTTGTCACATCATTCAGTAACATAAAAATGTACTAATAATAAAAATATTACATAATTAATAAATTATATCTGTATAAAAAGCTTACTACTACCTTAGTTTAAAAATCAAGAAAATATAATAAATTGTGATAGAGGCCGGCCGTATTATTCCACGTGACTTCTTTAGCTGATAAAAAGCCATATTATGGCCATGTAACTCTTTTAGCTGATAAGAGAGCCCCAAAGTCCTTTAAGCCAGCACATGGTGAAGGTCTTCTAAGAATGAAGTACTTAAACACAGCTTTCCTTATTGACAAAGTTTAGATTAGCAATTAAAATTATAATTCTAACTACGTTTACTGTTTGTTTTATGATTAATCGTAAATCTTTAATTGCGGTAACGTGAACGTGTGGTGCTAAACGCTTCAATATTATCTTTACCTACACATATAAAATTCAAAGTCCTGACTGACTGACTTATATATCAACGCACAGCCTAAACCACTGGTCCTAGAGACTTGAAATTTGGAGGGTGTGTTCTTTGTAAGGTGTAGGTATGTAAGAAAGGGTTATTCGAAATTCCATCTTTAAGAGGATGAAGTGGGTGGTTGAATTATCTATGGTTTTTTTTTCTTTTCTTTTCTTTTATTCCTATAGGCCTCGTGGGCGAAGCCGTGGGCAGAAGCTAGTCACACTATCACATCACACTATCACATTAATATTATAAAAACGAAAGTTTGTATGTGTGTATGTGTGTTTGTGTGTATGTTTGTTACTCCTTCACGCTCAAACGGCTGAATGGATTTGGATGAAATTCGGTACCAAGATAGATTATATACTGGATTAACATATAGGCTACATCTTATTCCTGAAAAGTGAAATTTTTCCGTGGGATGAAATAATTAAAATATTTTTTATCCTCGGGTGAAACCGCGGGACGCAACTAGTATTACATATATAATTATAATTACAGGTATATAAGGTAATAATAGGTTTCACCAAAAATACCTAGTATTAGTGTTGGTACAGAAAATTCACTGTGTAAAGACATTTAAATAAATAGCGACTCTTGCTAGCTTGCTTCTAGCGACGCAATAAAGTTTAACTGAGCTCGATAGCAAAAATAGTTGGGCGTTACATTTATTTATTTATTGTTCCAAGACAAAGTTTCTATAAAACTAAAGCACACACGACTGAAGTAAAACTTATTTAGCTCCATCTCTCTTGCCTTTACAGTAAATTTACGAAGCGTAACTCTTTCTATCTTCACGTAGAGAGGGAGATATATCCCTCTCAACTTTCGTTCGCTTCGCCAGCTTACCCCCAAGTTAAGCGTGCGTAAAGAAGTTTGAGTTTCAAAAACATGCTTTATTTCTAGAGACGCACGTAATTTTGTCGGCGCCGCAGATATTTCGGATGACCAGCTCAAACGGTGCAAACATAGTAAAATCTCGGTACCATATTTAATTATTTGACCGGTTTGTTGTTGAGATCTCTGGCTTTAAAAATCGGAAACACTTACAGCCTTATTAATAAACACGAACTAGCTTTAGACTAGTAACACCATCTTTTGTCTCTTTCGATCCAGCTAAATATTCCAGTAGCAAAAAAAGGACAAAAGCTGAAGTAACTAATATGAGACTAATACCCGTTTATTAATAAGGCTGATAGCGTTTTCCAAAGTTTATCAGAGCACCTGGTCAATGCGAAGTGTGACTTAAATGCTGGCACTTATTTCACACAACGAATCAACATTGCAATTTAAATTGCAATGCTGCCAGCATGTTGGGTACGCTACCTACTGATAGTGAGCTGCAGTGGCGTAGCGTGGACTAATATAGACGTGGCAATGTCCCATCATCGAGGTCCTTTTTCTTTCGTTCCCAAGATATAGATCTTAGATCCAATAAATCTATCTTATCTTAAATCTATCTAAAATGCTTTGACACGACATACCTAAAATACAAAGGTAATGATCATGGGTTTTTTGCTTTGCAAAAGCCTTCTAGTAAAGATTAGTAATTGATTTTGGCAGCTAAACCTTAAGCAGACAGTCGTTCCTGCTTCATACTGTTTCTCAAATCGTTCTTTTTTTAATTACTTTAGAAAACCTTCTTACGTGGAAAATCTACTAAAAATAAAGAAGATTTTAAGCCTGGTGGCATCGCATTTAAAGAGTCTTCGCGAGGCCCCTTTAAGTGCGAGGCCGTGGGCGAGGGCCCACTTCGCCCACGCCTAGCTACGCCACTGGGCTGGAGCGATTGTACTGAGTATTCATCGTAGCTAGTATACAAATATTTTTGTAGTAGATACTTTAGCTCATAGTATTTAGGTTTAGTGAGTTGGTATTATTGTAGTGGTTAGTTTAAAAGGTTCAAATATATAATTACTAAATGCTTCATACACAAAACACTTGATTAATTTTGTTAGCTAAATATAATATAATGACCCGAGGTGGTTAATGACTATGAAGCACGAAACAACCGTTTATGCAGTAAATGTATTATAATGCTATATAAAAATGAGTTTATTAGGAGTTCCTAATAAACTCATTTTTATATAGCATTATAATAAGTTTATTATTATCAGTCGTATATATACATATTTGTTATTTTAATTATTTATTTATTATTGTTATATAAATATTTTAACTGCCTAGGCACCACGCGGCCGATGTTGTCCATAATAAAATTAAATCTCGCAAAAATCTGCAGACCGGCTAGTCACTGAGTTTGTCTATTATAATTATTTATATATAATTACTTAGTTTGTGGCTAGATGGCGCTGTGTGAAGAGTCCACACATATTTATTATTATTATTATTAAATAATTGTAATTTATATATATAATTATTTTAACAAAAAAGTATATAAGCTGTTACATAGCATGCAAAGTGCACCGGACGCGCCGCATATCGCACCGTCTAGACGTCGTCGTCGCCGCGTCAGCTGGATTTACACACATCCACAAGGCACTAACACATAAAGAAAATGCTGACCAGCGCCTGCGTGAGAATGGGATCGCGACCGCCGTCCGCGCATCGCCCGCGTCCCGCGGTCCCCTCTTAGCCTGTCTGTCATGACCCCTCCTACGTTACTTGTTCTCGATCGCCGAGACCTGTCACTTGTACATATTAATTATAATTAGTTTTAAGGACGAACTTAGATTAAATAAATAACTTTAGTATAATTATCGTCTCACTTTAACACTCCCGCTGCAGCCCCTCTATAACTAAGTACTTAATATACCTAAGCGTTGTTTAGATACTTGTCAACATTTCTTCTAGTCCTGTAAAAAAATCTTGTAAATGAATGGTTACATATCGTTTTATTTATTGATTACCCACTTATAATTAATCGCCGTAAAACCACTCTGATAAGAGAATATTGCTAGATAAAACTATTTGATTTGGTTTTACTGTCGCGGATTGTGGTTTGAATAAACCGAATAGATAACCTAAGTGGAGATAATTTATTTATTTATTGATTCACCTAGGTTTATTAATTAGCCATATTATATATTAGATAGGTTTTAAACTAATAATTTGCCAAAAAACACAAAATAATTAGCTTATTTCATAATAATAATAACAATAATAATAACGTCCAACGATCGCGTACATAGATCCTGAACCCTTACTAGGATTCTCTGTGGGACCCAGGAACTACGAGGGCCATGGTCCCACAACATCCAGACTCAGAACAAGTGTTTGCGCTTTTTTTCTGTGCGCAAATACTTGTCCTCCTGCGGGAATCTAACCTGCCGCCTCTAGGTTAAGAGCCGACCTGTTCAACCACCACACCACAGAGACTGCCAAATGGGTCCCAATTGGGTATAAATGTGTAAAAACTTCCAATTCTCTAAAATATTATTTTGTATTTAACTTAAAAACTTAAAATATTAATTAATCTTCACAATCTCAACTTACCGCAAAAAACAAAGAGCAACCAATCACAAAACTTTCAACTGACACACACTTTCACTTAACTATTCGCACACAATCAAATCACCGAAAATATCAAAGGGAGCACCGACGCGCGTCCACCCCGGCCGACGTCACGAGCAAGACTAAAACCTGCAGTGTGCCCGTGACTGAAATTTAGCACAGGTTTCATTCCTTATGCTGTTATAAATTTCAGGGATGCAGTAAGTTTACTTTACTAGATATATCTTTTGATAATATTTACACGATTACTCATTTATCCCGCTACGCGCCTTTAGTTTTAACTGTAGTATTTGAAATGAAATTATGGGTGCGGATTTATGAAGCATCTAAAGTGTTGACTTAAAAATTTAATGAAAATGAAAATAGACTGATTGGATAGAATGATTGGTGTTACTTCTATGGAATAGATAATTAGTTTTGAGAGCCATCTCAGTGGTATTAGCACCACAGAGCAGGGAAAAAATACGCTCACGGCCTACTTCAACGCTTTTCATACAACAAATCATGTCACGTTAAAAATAAACCTATATGGCCTATTACTTATATACCCTTCTAAGATTAATGAAGAAGAACAAAACAAAAATTAATTCTTCTTCAACTAAATAATGATAAAATAGACACAAAAACAATAGAAAACTTCATTGGGCGCACAGTCAATTGTTTTCTTGATTGGATGAAAAAGTTAATTAACTACACTCTACACGAAAAATTATAGTTCTAATAGAAAAAAAAGTTTGTGTTTTCTAAAGCACAAAGGTTTTTTTTTTTTCTTTCAAAACTATTATTTTTACCACAAGACTGAAGTAAAACTTCTTTAGTTTAGCTCCATCTATCGGCCGGTATGACTTTGTTTTTGCTTTGTTTAATGTTAATGTCGCCATTTTGACAATTGTAAATTGTCGTAGTACCGGACATGTCAACATAATAATGCAAAATTTTTTCTTTGTTATGTTGACAATGGAGATTTAAGTAAACCAACTTCTACTTCCGTTCCCCTCGCATTCGACAGATTACTTCCCAAGTCAAGCGTGCGTAAGGAAGTTTTAATTCAAAAACATTATTTGCACTATATAATCCGCTTAAAAATCAAATGTATAAGGTGGAATTTTAACAAGAATTTTAAGTAATTAAGTTTAAACGGCAGCGATAACGTGTGGAATGCTGGCACGACGCCATATACTTGGAAAAATACAATTAACGGCAAAATATTTCACAAAAGCAATTTAATGTCGGATATAATTAACTTTTATCTAACAAATTTCTTTTGGAGTTGGATCTTTCAAGATATAATTTTATTGATAAGTTCCAGAAAAATAAATAACCTTAAAATAAAACTATAAAATCGTTGAACCAGAATATCTAACGTTTTTAAATTTTTTTACTAGAGACTTACTAATACTAAATAATTTTTACTAATTAATTGAGTTAGTACAATTTGATTAATTAATTGCATTAATCAAAATTCAATAAATTACATTTCAATTAAATTGGTAATAAAATAAATTTGCCGGCAAAAAAAGCATGTTAAAAGTATTGAATGTTAGTCTAGGTAGTATTTAAATATGTGTTCCGATCAGGCACACACAAAAAATCACAAAGAATAAAAACAGTTTTCTTTTCAAAAACATACAGCGTATATAAAACAATTAAAAATGCAAATACAAATTTATTTATTGACATTTTTACAATTTTTTTTTTATGATTTGGCTCCACACTTTTGTGTATTTAGCCAGTGTCGAGTAATTGATAATTTTTCAAGTTAACGATATTTACGCAAATATATGTCAAGTCACAGTCCAAGTCATCAAGTCAAGTCATAGTCTAGTCTAGGCAAGTCATACTCCTAGTAAAGTGGTGGTCACTTTACCAGAGGCTTCTATGGAGTTTTGAAAACAACACGAAAAGATACGTTTCACCATAACTCTACCACTTTCCCACACTCATGTTTGTAATCCAGCACTTAACGAATAAAATGCCACCAATTTTATGCACTAACACTGAAAATAACACAAGTTTTGGAAAATAATACGATGCAGTGACGCAATCTTTTTCGTTTTCCCGACAAAAAACCTTTTACAAAATTATAATGAATCCATAGATTACCGAACTAGTGGAAACTATATTGCAGGGGTCAGTGACTTCTCCCATTATTAATTTAACTTATGTTATGTCATACTAATTAGGTTCAAAGAACATAACAAAATAAAGACAAAAATAACTATAATCCCTGGGAATGTAATGTATTTCGTGTATATTTATGTACGTGTGTTTGTTTGTGTGTATGTGTGTGGGGGGGGGGGAACACTAAACGCTCATGTAATTATTATTTTACATAACTGAATTATAAAATTATTATATAGTTACTTAAGAAGTATAACCAAATAATCTTATTTATACTTAATACAAGCAATCTGTATACAAAACTTCATAAAATCATTGCAGCCGTTTTGAAAATAATTTGAAAAATGAATACACATTCTGGTACTTACATTATTCCGTAAAACAAATTGTACGATTTTGTACTGACAATTGAAGGGTTGAGAATAAAAAGGGTTTAACTGTCAAATTAATAGTTTCGAGAAAATTGACTTTAAACTTCAACGGCTTCATTTTAATGTAGAGTGTCTATAAGGTAATAGAAAAGGTTTATGTAACTTTCAGTTGCTTGAAAATGTATTATTTCTAATTTAAAGTACTTAATACAGTACTAATTCATACAATTACTGTAAAAATATAATATAATAAAATAATTATAATAATGTTTTTATGCTAAGCGAACTGTATTCCTGTGACAGATAAACCGTTTTTAGGCTCAAAATCTCGAGATTTAAGCCTCATTTCGGTATTTTGAGAATGTATTATTATAGATAAATTTACGCTGAATCCAACGATACCTATTTTGTGAAAAAAATCAGTTAAACTCTTTTTGTTCTCACCCCTTCAATTGTATAAAAGAGGAAGCCACGTTGAGCCATCAGTTGTAACTCTTTCATTAAAACCTCGGACGGCCCTATAAATGCTTACATGCAGAATAACTTCAAGAAAATTTACTGTCTACTTCTTTAGCCCTGGTAGCACGGTAGCTGGTAAATACCAGTTTTTAAAGCGGTCACCCATCCAAGTAGTGCTGCAGCAAACGTTGCTTAACTTTAACAATTGATCAATAACGCTAATGGAGCTTCGCTATAAGTACTACAACTGCTAAGTCCACATTTCTAAAATACATACGTTACCAAGTATTTACCCAGATTTATCTAGATTCTAGAATATAAATTCTCAACTAAAAGGGAACTAAAGTTACGTTCTACATCTGCCGACTCAGACCAAATAGTAAAACCTCCATTCGTATATAGCCTAGTTTGTAGAAATGGCACTAAATCCAGGGAGCTTAGGCAAAAGCATATAATACGTAAGGTATGATATAAATGAATCTAGACTTCGTTTTGCGGTGCGGGTAGTGTAAAGATATATAATATCATGTTACGGTAAACAGATCGGCGATCATGAAACTTGATTGCAACCGAAAAAAGAAATTTGGATTATGGATCTGATTGTTTCAATACGTAGCTATGCGCATAGTTACTATGGAAATTTTCAATTTAATAATGAAATTATTCCTGGTGCATTGCAATCAAAGTGGTGTTACCTCTTTCCAGTTATTGTTCATCTTTCTAGCGGAGTGATCACGAAACTTAATTGCAATGCAACAGGATTAATTTCCATACTAACTATACGCATGAACTGCGTATTGAAGCTATCAAATCCATACAAATTTGTGTTTCTATTGGTTGCAATGGAGTTACGTGATTGCCCAGCAGGTGAAGTGGGGAACTTAATTTACGATTTTTTTGGTTCGTAATAAACTAGTTTTATAATTGATTGACTCAGACGTGACCTCACGAAAGTTCACCTTAACTACAAAAGTTTAAGTTTCTGTTTCTTAAACTAAATATTATTGTTTCATTTTGTTTTTAAATAAGTTTTCGTTTGAAATTATGATTGAAATCACTCCTGTTGCATTGCAATCATAGTTTCCCCACAGTGGAGTGATCATGGACACGTAAATTAAAAATTTCCATTAGAAACAATTAACTATGAATTGAAACTGTGAACATATTTGTTTCTATGTGTTGTAATCTAGTTTCGTGATCACCTAGACTCGAGACTCCTGACTTTTCAGAAGAAACTATAACAACAATAATTGTGTGTGTGAAAGTAAGAAGCTACCATTTCCAGAAGCTGTAAATATGAGAAGTGAATATTTTGGGCCGAGCCAATTTTACTACCAAAATCAAGTCAAAATAAATATTGAAATAATTTCGGGCTAGACGAATACAACGAAAATCAACCCAAAATGAATTATGGTATAGTTAAGATTTAAATAAAAAAATTGTTTCCATTACAGCGTGCTGGTTAAGTTTATAAAATATCCTACATATATGTTACTGGAACAGGAACCTTGATAGAAAACTGCTCTATTTATAAAAGTTCGCCAACGCTAAGATATAACAAAGCAATATAACAAGGCAGCAGTGCCTTCCACAAGTGAGAGTTGTGGTGAGAGGCAGGGTTGACACATATGCCGTTATACTCTACTTTTAAAATACAACCACGTATCAGGCGAAATTTGGTCCTAACCTATTTGATGTTAAAAATAATTTTAAAGCAGATTAAAACGATATTAAAAATTAGAAATAAAGCTTTTGAGTGCCTATTTGTGGTTTTGGAATCGGTTAAATTTTTTTAAATATTGTTTACCCACGTAATTATTGATACTAAATTTAGATAATTATCCAAAAATTTCAGCTCAATCAGAAACCGGGAAGTGGGTCTTTTAAGATTTAATTACATTGTCACTTTTTTTTATATATATATATAACGTAGACAGACAAACAAGCAGGCGGCCCGCCTGATGGTAAGCAGTTTCCGTCGCCTATAGACACCTGCAACACCGGGGGCGCTACCAATGCGTTGCCTACCTTTTAAGACTCTATTTACCCGACGTTTGAAGTGCCCCATGTTGTAGCTCAGCGGAAATACCTCAGATGGTAGCTCATTCCACAACTTGCAGGTGTGTGGCAGAAACGATCTCGAGAAACGGACTGTGCGAGATTTCCACGGGTCTACAAGGTGTGGATGAGCTTTCTCACGGTGACGAGCTGTGCGATTATAAAACCGCGACGCAGGTATTAGGTTAAACAGTTCTTCAGAGCATTCCCCGTTAAAATATTAAATAACATACAAATATAGACGAACATACCTCTACATTTTGGAAGTCGGCTAAAAACATCTGCTTACGTTTAATGTTAACGTCGCCATGACCGTAATAATTTTACCGGACATGCCAACATAACAATACAATTTTTTTACTTTGTTATGTTGACAGTGGAGCTCTACGTTAACCAATAACTTTGAACTTCCGTTCGCCTCGTTACGCATTCATCAGCTTACTCCGTGCGTAAAGAAGTTTTTCTTCAATAACAACCACTAGATACTAGCTACACTGCTTACAACAGAAAACATTTATATGTGACGTAATAATAATAATAACGCCCAGCGATCACATACATAGATCCTGGACCCTAACTAGGATTCCCTGTGTCTAGAGACCCAGGAACTACGAGGACCATAGTCCCGCAACACCCAGACACAGAACAAGTATTTGGGCTTTTTTTCTGTGCACAAATACTTGTCCTGTCGCGGGAATCGAACCACGGCCCCCGGGTTATGAGCTGACCTACTCAACTACTACACTACAGAGGCTGTCTGTCTGTCTGTGATAATAGGAATAGGGGTAAAAGTTTATTGAAAAGTGTCAACCCTGCCAGCTAGGGATGCGGGTCAAGTAAGCCACTTGAGTGTAGGGGCTACACTATGCGAGTGACATCTCCCAAGCTGACTTTAAAGTCCAACTATGCCACAGGAAAATGGGTAAAATGTGGATGAAACCAGTACCTTTAGTTTAATAGTAAATTGTTTACGGAGCAAACAACTATTCTAAAGGCGATATGGTTTCCTTACATCCTGATGAAGAAACGTAGGTGGAATTATATTTACAAATACAAATACAAAAATTATTTATTGTACACAAGAAAAAAAAACAGTTACAGATGATGAAACTTAAAGCTATACTATAAAGACCGCCCAGGATTTATCGCTAAAAGCGATTTCTTCCAATCAACCGTTGGATGAAATTAATTATTGGAGAGATATGGTGTTGTGGGTGTGTGTGGGTTGGTGGTGTAAACAAATTAAGTAAAATTGAGTTAAATAAAAATCAATAAAGAAATTTAAAGATATATATATTACAGCATATATGAATCAGTTATATTTAATTTATTGTTTATTAATCATATGTAAAGCTTATAAGCTATGTAAACCATATTTCTAAGCTATATAAACCATAGACTTGGATTTTTTTCGCTATGCCTATAATATAAACTATTTTAGGAACGAACAAAGGTTATAGGAAGAGTTGTGTGAGATGTTTTGTCCATGCTTTGTCAAATTATAACGAGCTTTTGACGACGAGTGACTGCCGAAAAGGTGACATCCTCAATTTTTTTGACAGCCAAGAAGGTTTGGTTTTAATTTTATTGGTTACTGCTGTTGACTGACTGTTGAATGATTGTTCTTTGAATTATCCAGGACTTTTTCTTTGGTCGAGTGGTTATATGCTCTTTGTTTGGTCGTTAAAAAAAATTCGACAATGGCGGTTGTGAATTTTGAACTTTATTCCATTAACCGTGTATCTTTGAATTTCAATGTGTAATAAGAGTGGATTATTATTTGTTAAGTATTCGTGAACGTGCACGAGTGTTGGCAAATGGTTCCAAATTTCAAAACCATGCCTTTTTATTTTCTCTTCAAGGCTTCCTAGAGCCTTCAGTAAAATATCCACCATTTTATTGTGGCATATTGACTGACAAAATAAGACTTTTACATGACATAACCGAACAAAATTCCTTACTTGACATTGGCAGAATTATCGCTAAAAAGCGATAAAAAGCCATTAAATGAAGAGAAGAATATTTTTTTCTTCATATAATTTTTAGGTTACATATATGTTTAGTTAAATGATAAATAGAAAAAACTTATGAACCCGTCGTTAAAAATAATTTAGTGATTTATAAACAAAATACGATAAAAATATAGAGCAAATCTAAGACAGCAGATACATTACAATACTGGAAAAATGTGCTTATTAAATTCGTAAGTAAACACTTATATTAATAAAATAACACATATAGCATTATTTTTGCTTACTGCTCAGTGTGTGAAGGAAGAACTCAGTGACAAAACAAAAGCTACACTAGTTATCACTAAGCTATACACGCTCTATTTATTTAACACTAGTGGCGCCCCGTGGTTTCACCCGCGGATAAAAAGTATTTTAATTATTTGCTCATCCCACAGGAGCATTTCACTTTTCCGGGATAATGTAGCCTATATGTTAATCCAGTATATAAGCTATCTTGGTACCAAATTTCATCCAAATCCATACAGCCATTTGAGCGTGAAGGAGTAACAAACATACACACATACACACAAACACACATACACATATAAAAACTTTCGCCGTTATAATATTAGTGTGATTAACTAATTGATAAAGGCTATCATAATTAAAAAGATATTATTAGTTAGTAAAAACTGTAACCACCAGCGAGGTTACGTTCCGAATGACTGAAAAAATCTTTAGGACTGTTTTTTGTGTATAGACTAAGTGCCAACATCTAAAGACTATACATATAAATTAAAGTTTAAACCAGCCCTAATAAATGTAAATAAATAAATATAAATATGTGTGGACATTTCACACAGCGCCATCTAGTCCCAAACTAAGCAAATCTACTATGGGAATTAGATAACTGATGCAATACGATTAGATACGTTTTGTTTGTACATAGAATACAATATGATGCCCAGACACGGAACAAATACAAATGTTCATGACACAAATGTTAGTCTTGAATGGGAATCGAAACCACAACTCGCCGTTCAGAAGGCAGGGTTACTACCAACTGAGCTATCGGGCTAGTCAAAAATAAATGAAGAAATAAATGTAACGGCGGCAACATCCGGTTGAAAACTCTATGCGCAGCGGGCAGTACTGTTTTACCCTGTGGCAGCATTTAAATTTATTACACTGGCATCACCGGCAACTGTCATCGCTGCCCCACCCATTTGGCTATATAAAGGGAGCGCTCGGTGTACTACGATCATTCTTGCTCCGGACACGGCGCGGTGTGGACATGCTGAAGGCCTACAGTGATATAGGTTGCAACCTACGTACAACCCGTTCCTCCTACAAATGAATTAATATAGATAAAACTTGTTCAGGTTTATATGCGAATGCCCATCTGTGAGTTACTCAGATCTCGCCATAAAGCCAGTAATGTGGACTCCGTTGGATAAGCTCGGGTTCCCGCAGAAGTTCTGCTGGTGCTGTTCGTTGCGAGTGGCCACCGCCTTTATTTGTATGTTCTCTTTTGTAAGTTTGCTAGTTTTATGCCTGTATGTTTTTTTTTATATATGTTAAGTAATGACGTGACGAGCTAGCCGTTCGCCTGATGTTAAACGACACGGCTGCACATATCAGCTGCAGTGTCACTCGGAACTCTAAAGTATAGAGGTTCGCGTGACACTGCCCTGCGCACGTCATCCAGAGACATCAGCACAATCTAGTAATAAGATTACTAAACTGTGAGATCAGATCATAAAGTCTCATTTGCCCAGTAATTTCACTAGCTACGGTGCCTTTCAAACCGGAACACAGCAGTGCTTGAGCGCTACTGCTTGGTGGCAGAATAACTGGCAAAGCGGTGGCACCTACCTAGACGAACTTTGCAGTAAAGTCCTGCCACCTAGTAAAAGTAGTAGTGTACTAAAGTCTTTTAAAATATAACTTAGCTAGGCAACACTTTCACCCTAGTTGCTTGTATACATTTGTCAATTTGTGTCAACCTGGCAGACCAAATACTGAACGCTGATTGGTTGCCTGTTGATCATCGGCTGTCTCAACCAATGAGGGTACAGTATTTGGCATTGACATGACATGAATTCGACAAACTTACGAGAAGCCGGGGTCTAAGGTAAGTATAAACTTAAAGCTGTCAAACTTTATAAAAGACGGGCATTATTATTATTATTTATATTAGATAGGATTGTGTTTGAGCACATTTCTCATACTGCTAAGCGAAAATGTGGTCGACAATGCTCAACGCTTGCCTATGCCATTAAAGTTGGTTCACTCAATGCTTAAACACTTCTACGCCGTAGCGTTTGCGTAGCTCGTTGTAATTCACCGCTACGGAGCTACGGTGTAACCATGCGTGCTACGACGTAGAAATGCGCACCGTAGCGTAACGGTTATGACGTTGTATGATGTTAATTTTAGCGTTAAAATGGGGCGTATATTTATACAGTAATTTAAAGTACGCTTACTTAAAAAAATGTGTTTTAATTTAGATTTTTATAAATAAGTTTAAAACATTTCTGGACAAAAATGATTTAAAAAAACAATTTTAGGATAGAAAGTTGTCATCTTTCTCAATTGGCAAATCAACTGTTTTTATTATAGGCTAAGCGTTTGATTGCCTCGCCTGATTGCCAGTAGTGACGAGGTCTAAGATGGGACATGATTGCCTATAAGACACCTTTTCATTTTTGACATGAAAACTCTCAAGTTATAGTTACTAGAAACAAGGACGTTGGCAAGCTGTTCCATTCATTAGCTAATAACACCCAACGATCACATGCATAGATCCTGGACCCTAACTAGGATATCCCAGGACCCAGGAACTACGAGGACCATGGTCCCACAACACCCAGGCTCGGAATAAGTATTTGCGCTTTTTTTCTGCGCACAAATAGTTGTCCTGTCGCGGGAAACGAACCCGCTTCCTCCGGGTTGTGAGCCGACATGCTCAACCACCACACTACAGAGGCTGTCAAAAGGCTGTTCGCAGTACAAGGTAGTGGCCAAACGTTTAGTGAAACAAAACGAGGGTTAATGGAATTTATGATGTTTCAGCTCTGGGCCCTTTTTGAGTTGACTACAGCTGAAAAAGACATGGCGAGTGTATTCCCCGAGCGCAGCGACTTATTACTCTACGTCAAAGTTATGTACATGCTGATGTGCTTGTTCTTCATCCTTGCATGCAGCGTTCTTTTCTTCGGCATTATTATTGTAAGTATTTTTTAATATCACAGAGTATTATAGTTAGTAATTATGTTATGTTAAGATAAAAGACAAGATAAAAAATTTATTATCTACAAAACAAAAATTGATGAGTTACATACAATACATTTAATAATAAATTTAAATAAATATTAATAATTATGTTATTGAATTTATTTTTATTTATTTCTGATGTGTATTTTATAATACCAGACTTATAATGGGTCTATATACGGACTATTTACTGGCCGCGATGACCTATAAACAGTCCAAATGCTCCAGCCCACTACCAGTAGGTAGCGTACCCAACATGGCAGCATTGCCCTATTGATTCATTGTGCCAAAAACTAATATTATTAAAATTGAAATTATTATTATTATTATTTATTTAATATTATTATTTTTAACATTATTAGAGGTAAGCTAAATATTATTGCTATTGATCATATTTTACCCATTATTGAGATCCTATTAGTTCTTTTTTAATATGTGCAAGACCGTTAATATCAATCAGTATCAATGAAAAATAATTCCGTTTTTTTCAGAGAAGATATCAACCTGTGCAATTTTTTATTTGGTACGGTTTTATGTTCAACTGTATATTTATCATTTTCCTTCTTGGAACATCAATTGTTTCCATTATTAAAAATGGACATTTAAAAACGAAAAAAATTGTCACAACTGTGCTGGGATTCATTTGGACTTGTAGTAAGTATTATATTAATGTAAAGTTTCTTGTAGCTTCTTCTTTACAGTTATAATCGAAGCTTCGGATCAAAGTTTTCAATTCTGCATTGTGCCGGATTGCTTGCACCAGTAGTGAGAAAGATAACTGCTTTTTTTTTTCAAACTCATATATTGTAATGTAGTATAGTTATATCCATATTCCTATATTCCATATTGAAACGTTACATTAATGTGGGTTAATTGACTGGAAATTATATGGAAGTTTGTTACAATATGCCAAGGCACTGCTCCCCTTAGATGAGTTATCCAATTTCACAACTTAAAAAATAGCAGATTTAACGAATAGTATCCACGGTTCATATTGCATTTGGCCGATTTATTTTAGTTCATCTTTTCTGCATCAATTATTCACAAGGCATGGTATTTATACTGTAATATTTTATTAAAGTAAATTAAAGATTAATATTTCCAGTGTAAAAAAAACTTCATAGGGTTTGTATGCGATTTTCCATATTAATAGATTTGGGCCCCAGGTCACGTGATTTGTTTTGCTAATAATAATTACTATAATAATATGCTAATAAATATAGTAAGTTTTATTTATGTAAGTAATTTTTTCATTATTATTATGTAAGTAGGTATATTGTTTTTATAATTAAGTATATTATATGTAATATTTTATTATTTTTCTTATGAGTATGTATTTTATTCTAATATCAATATTACTGCACCTCTACAATTCTTTTTCTTGCAAATCCAGGTTGACTGGTAGAAAGTCCTTCTTGTACATTATTTTGTGCTAAAGCATAAATAAATAAATAGTATTATTTCCTTTTCAGTTTATTTTTACTTGCTGATGGTGGTGAACAGCTACAAACTGATATTATGGTGAATACTTAACATTATCAATTAATTTTGTAAGATATATAACGGCTAAACTCACGTCGACTACAAAGTCGAAATTACCTCGACGTTTTGGACATATTCGATAAACATACTCGACATACATATATTTGGCTAAACATGTTAATTAAGTATAATTAGATATGTTTTAATATAATTAAGTATTTGTTCGATTTTTTTAAAATATAATGCTAATTTTTTCAGGTATCGTACACTCGGATTTTAATAAAGTTTTTTTTTGTTGAATGAAACAATAAGTCTTTTTGTTTAGAAACAAAATTTTTGGAGCTGCTATTAATAAAAACTGAATGTAAGAAAGCTTTGCACGATTCTCAAAAACATACTAATTAGCGACCAGTGTCCAGAAAATAACTTATATTAATTATTAAATAGTGAAAGCATAGTGCATATTTATACAGAAGTTTATCAAAAGACCCCAAACTTGGCTGTGCTTGTATCTTTGTGCTAGTGGCTTGGAAATCATTGTTAACAATTTGGTATAACGTGGCGTAACGAACAAAACAACACAAATCTTAAATCTATACTTCTACACTAATATTATGAAGAGAGAAGAAGAGAGAAAGATTTTTATGTAAACATATTTGTAACAAATTGACTCTAAAAGTACTGGACTGATTTAAAAAATTCTTTCACCATTTGAATGCTATATCACTGATTAATATAGGCTATTTTAATTGCAAGAAAAAAATGTTTATGACAAAACATTTAAAAAATAAATATTGAACCGTGCGAAGCCCGGACGGCCCGTTAGTACTTAATATGAGAAGAATAATAAAAAATATGACAGACAAGCACTGAAATAAAACGAAAAACTAATAAAAAACGCATGAATAGAAAAAATAAAATAACTAATAGAATATGCAAATAAAATCTTAAAACAGAGCAACCTCTTATAAACTCCTTTATCTTTTCCGGTAAAATACTCGAAACTAGGTAAAGGCGGCGCTCGTTATGCCGAGCTAACAAGGCGGGTTGAGAGTGAAGGAAAACTGAATGAATGAATGATAAATGTTTGAACGAAATGAAATTTGCATTCACTTTGAATTGAACAAAGACAGGAAAGTGTTTAAAATTGAATATAACTTATCTTACTTGTTTATTTCTCCAGCAACTTGAACATTTACTTATTTATTTATTTCATTTTGGAAGACCAACATCAGTTACAATGATATAGACATATTTACAAAAAAGAAAGCCAATTAAAGGTCCTCACGGATAGACAAAAAAGAGTACAACTTAAATGAAGTGAACACAAAAGAGCTTTACCTTCATACACACTGCATGGTAAGTACATACTTCTAAACATAAGAGTACATACTCTAAACCAAGTCAGACCTTTGGACGGCCTACAAATTTTGACCACGGCTGACTTATACGAGTAAGAAAGAAAGATTAGTTATCCGAGTAAGACTGTCTCCTTTAATTATAGCATATATATAGTGTAAATTGATCTTGAAACGTTTTTGTTTTGTCACATTTTTAGGGTTCCGTATCTCAAAAGGAAAAAACGGGACCCTTATCACTTTGTTATCCGTCTGTTTATCTGTCAATATCTTATTTCTCAGGAACGCGTAAAGGTATCTGAAATTTATATCAAATATTAAAATCTACTGTTCCTTGGAGCTGTGAAAAAATCAAACTCCTTAGAATCAAAAGATACAGTTACCGTTTATGCTGCAAATTTACCACACTAGCAAGAGCATCAAAACTTACAGGTTACCTACTTCCCGTGAACTCGTAATCTTGAAGTTTGGTGCAAAGCAATCTCTTATAGCACAGATAAAAGAAAAATCGTGACAATAAATTTTTAGTTGAATTATACATTAAAAATATTTTTAATAATTTTAAACTTACTACCCCTTTTAAACTTTCTACATTGTAATGTTATGGATTTCATTTAGCAATAAAAATATTATGTCTTTTACTATTACACCTTCAAGTTTGTACGGAACCTTCAGTGCGCGAATCCAACTCGCACACAACCGGTTTTCCCATATAGCCCCATTTTGTCAAAACATATTGACGATTCAATAGATAAGTGGTAAGGGTAGGGACTGAGGCCTCCTACCACCAGACTTCCGTTGATCCATGGCTTACACCCTGTGTAGATTCAATTAACCACGATCCAGAACAGGAATACTAAATTTAATTTTGGTCCGTTATTTTCGGTTTTCTATTAGGTAAGCCTCGGAGGTGTAAGCCAATATATTTGACAAGCGAAAAATAACTTTTACTCCACCCTGATCTCAAAAATAGCCATTCACTTTATTTTTACGAATCTTTTTGAGCCCACACGGCTTTTCACATGGAAAACAGATTTAAGAGACATGACGACAGCAAGGCTAGAAAAATAGCGATTTTCCTTTATTTTGCGACAAATATTTGTGTGTACGCAAATATTAATAAGGTCTTCTTTATTATGAAGAATAGTTTACTTATTCGGGGACTATTACATTGGATGTTTGCCTTGAAAAACTTTGAACAAATATACCTACGTTATAGTGTAATAGTATATTGTGTATGTTGTGAAATTTACTAACTGATAATTATTTATAAAAATTAAAAGGTGTTTTAACTTTCGTAGAATGTCAAAAAATAGTG
This sequence comes from Ennomos fuscantarius, assembly GCA_905220475.3. Taxonomy (NCBI): domain Eukaryota; kingdom Metazoa; phylum Arthropoda; class Insecta; order Lepidoptera; family Geometridae; genus Ennomos; species Ennomos fuscantarius. Next base: position 9,388,798 of record HG992046.1, on the reverse strand, counting down.
TTTTGGTCAGCCAATCATGGATGTCTCCGGTTCAGAAAAATTAAGTTTGGTGGGGGGAAGTTGAAGCGACGAAAAGGTTGAAAAAGCAGTCAATTCTCGTTGATCGGCAAAAGCGTCAAATGCGATTGTAATTACGAAGTAGACACATTTTTAGACCGATTATCATGACCCATTTACAACCTTTTAAAAAGATCTATAGCAATTTAATCCACCGTGTACCGCTGTGTGTCGAAGTCATTTATCAACAAGTGAGATATACGCCCCTGACGCACCGTGCTACATATTAAACCCTTTCGTACTGTTGCGGATGTACAGCATAGCTTTTTGTGGATACGGTATTTGGAAACTATAAAAAAAGTAAATGCGCCTTCACAGAATCACACGCTATATAAAAACCCGCTGTTTCACGGGCAACATATGCTTTTTTCCGGGAAGAAAGTATAATATATTGGTTTCAGTAGTAGATACTTAAGTATAAGCAATATTGAATGCATTTCTTCCAAATCGGATCAACTGTGTTACCGTGAGCCACGGTACACAAATAAACATTAACCATAAACAGTACATTTTTAAATAACGTGTTTTAATGTGAATGTATATGGATTACGAACTAATTAAAAACTGCTCTTCTGCTTCTCTTCATAAATAATAATAATAACGTCAACGATCACATACATAAATCCTGGACCCTAATTAAGATTCCCTGTGTCTAGGGACCGAGGAACTAGGAGGACCATGGTCCCACAATACCCAGACTCAGAGCAAGGTGCAGATTTACTAGGTGGTAGGACTTTGTTGCAAAGTTCGTCTAGGTAGGTACCACCGCTTTGCCAGTTATACTGCCACCAAACAGTAGTGCGCAAGCACTACTGTGTTCCGGTTTGAAGGGCACTGTAGCTAGTGAAATTACTGGGCAATTGAGACTTTATGATCTGATCTCACAGTCGAGTAATCTTATTACCAGACTGTGCGTGTCTCAGGATGATGTGCGCAGTGTAATGTTGCTCGAAACTCTATTTTGGGGTTCCGATTGACACTGTTCTGTAATGGGCAGCCGTGGCGCTTAACATCAGGTGAACGGCTAGCTCGTCAAATCATACAGTAACATTAAAAAAAAAGTATTAGCGTTTTTTTTTCTGTGCACAAACACTTGCACTGCCACAGGAACCAGCTGCCTCTGGCTTATGAGCCGACCTGCTCAACCACCACGCTACAGAGGCTGGTCATGATGCCAGATGTCCTCTGCTAAACACAGGCCTTCTACACTAGAAGTGGGATTGCTATAATCATCACGATTGGCAGGCGTCTTGGTAATTGCAATAAATAATAATAAGAATTTAGCAGCCAATTCCCTATATATTCTATATTCCCTTAGCCGGCTCTTACGGCATCCACGGGAAGAAATGGGGTGATCCTATTCTTACGCTGAGATGGCTAACTACTATTGGGCTGATAGTATTAACTAATATACATTGAGCCTGATAGCTCAATTGGTACGATTCGTATTAGCTCTGCCTTCTGAACTGTAGGTTTTTGGTTTGATTCCCACCCAGGACAAACATTTGCGTGATGAACATAGGTGTTTGTTCTGTGTTTTATTGTATTCTAAGTATGTATTTAAGAACAAAAAGTATCTAAGTATGCTATCAGTTATCTGGTTCCCATAGTACAAGCTTTGCTTAGTTTGAGGCTAGATGGCGTTGTGTGCATTGTCCACAAATGTTTATTATATATTTACCATATCCAAACTCAATCAAATTTCTCAGTTTGTGTCGTAAAATATGTTCGGGAACGCTCCCCAAACTCGTCCCCAAGTATTTGCTGTGTACAAATACAAACTTGGTATACCTGATTTAAGTTAGTTACATTCAAACTTCATTAATGGGAAGTTGGGAAGGTTTTACTTTATTTACATAGGCTTGAGGGATGAAAAACAAACGTTATCAATAAATTTTTATGGTAATTATTTTTCATTTTTGTTTTGTTTTGGTTTGGCTCCACACTTGTGTATTTAGCCGTGTCAAGTAATTGATAATTTCTCGAGTTAATTAATATACTATATGTCTATATGTCAATTCCAGTCACAGTTCAAGTCATCAAGTCAAGTCATGGTCTAGTCTAGTTTTTTTTTGTGTTTTACAAGGTTGGCTCATAGCTTGGGGGGCGAGTTGGCTGGACTGCAGTCGCGACCCCTTCTCGCCCCCGGTACGGCGGACGGGGGCTCATGGGGGGGTTTTAGTGGGTTCGAGTTCCACATAGCCCCTGTCACCACCCCCGTGGTGGCAGGGAGTGCGAGGGCAATGCCACCGCTCAAAAAAAAATGTCGGTAGTAGCTAGTCTATAGTCATAGGGCTTGTAAAAAATTGGCTCAAAATTGCTCACGCCGTAAATTTTTTTGGCCGACTATGTAGCTAGTGAAATTACTGGGCAAATGAGACTTTGAACTGATCTCACAGTGTAGATACAGTCTCAGGATGACGTGCGCAGTGCACTGTCACGCGGGACTCTATGCTGAGTTACGAGTGACACTGCAACTGATATGGGCAGCCGTGTCGCTTAGCATCAGGTGAAAGGGTAGCTCGTCAAGTCATTCCTTAATATAAATCGCGACCCCTTCTCGCCCCGGTACGGCGGACGAGGGCTCACGGGGGGTTTTAGTGGGTTCGAGTCCCACATACCCCCTGCCACCACGGGAATGGTGCGAGGGCATTTCCCCCCCTCAAAAAAAAAAGGGTATATGTATATGATCGTTGGGCTTTATTATTATTAATTTTAACGTTTATCTTTATCAGAATCAGTTCAAATATATCGTACATTCGTTTATTGTATGTATTATAGATGAATTATACATATTTAGGCAAGGTTCTAATAATCTGATTTATTTATATAATATAATGAAAACCCGCCTTCTGTTACGTAAACCAATGCACTTCGTTATTAAAGAAGAAGCAATATGATTCCACCTGCAATACCGAATCGGGCACTCTGCCAACATCCTCATATTTTCCTTATAAAGGACTGTTCAGGCAATAAACGGTATACCGGTACCAACTAAAGCGGTATTAATGACAGTCAAGATCATGATTTGAATTTAAAATTAACTTTGAATTCTATGTTGACTGGCCCGATAGCTCAGTTGGTAGTAACCCTGCCTTCTGAACTGTGGGTTGTAGGTTCGATTCCCACCCAGGACAAACATTTGTGTGATGAACATAGTTGTTTGTTCTGTGTCTGGGTGTTATATTGTATCCTATGTATGTATTTAAAAACAAAAAGTATCTAAGTATTGTATCAGTTATCTGGTTCCTATAACACAAGCTTTGCTTAGTTTGCTAGATGGCGTTGTGTGAGATGTCCACAGATATTATTATTATGTGCCAGAATTCACAATAGATCGATGGTGTTTATCGTCAGCCTGAAAACGTCTAGTCTCCCATGGAGCGCCATATTTGAGCAGCTGTTTGCCTCCTGAATCAAATGGCTCCCCAAGGTTTTGACCAGGTCATCAGTGGGGAGTCACCACTACCCAGTGGGGAGCGTACGCTGTTGTGGTCGCCAATCGAGAACATTTCTTCCCCGTTGATGGTCGGTTCTGCCTGCCTATCTGCATCGATGATATTAGTCTATAAATATAAAATTCAGGCCTGACTGACTGACCGACTGACTGACTTATATGCACGCTTTTCACCCTTTTATGGACGGAATTTTGAAAAACTCTTTCTTAGATACCTGCACTTTACAAAGAACACACCCTCCAAATTTCAAGTCTCTAGGACCAGCGGTTTAGGCTGTGCGTTGATATATAAGTCAGTCAGTCAGGACTTTGAATTTTATATGTATAGATTTTTGAGTCTATTTTATTGTATTAGTCTGAGGTAAACCACTCTAAGCCGGTTATTGTTGCCTATATAAGTATAAGTGGCTAACAAGAACTAGCGTGACATAAAAAGGGAAACGGTACATAGTTCATAATTTATTATAAATGGAAAGGAGCTATTATCGAAACCTTGACCTTTATGCTTGATTAGTACTATTCCATATTCTGTGCTTTTATGCGGGATTTAAACCAGCCAAGTCGTGAAGATTCTAATTCGATGGTTTCGATAAATGTCAAAATCAAAAGATTTTATTGCAAATAGGCTATTTTTATCACTTTTACAAGTCAAAATTATATTAGGTACTTGACGGCGGCTGCGTCCAGTTATAAACTCTATGCGCAGCGGGCAGTACCGTAATTTACCCTGTGGCAGCATTTAAATTTATTACAGTGGCAGCACCGGTAGCTGTCATCGCTCCCCCACCCATCTGGCTATATAAAGGGATCGATTGGTGTACTACGAAGCATTCTTGTTTCAGACACAGCCCGGTGCACTTGCTGAAGGCCTATAGTTATATAGGTTGCAACCTACCCACAACCCGTTTCTGCCTACATACTTAAAATTAAGTTATTGTAAAAGTGCTTATTGTCAAATATTATAATCATAATCATGTCAATGGTAATATATAGATAATAAGTGATTTAATTTGTATACACCAAATTGATTATTGTACCTAGCATTTCATGTTTATTTTATGCTGCAGTAACTTAAATACCTATTAGACGCTATACACAGAGATTAGACAAAATGCATTCTAGCCCACTGCCAGTACCCAAAAAACTTTGCGACGGGGCAGCATTGCCCTGTTGAATTGCAAGGCTGATTCGTTGTGCCAAATAAATGCATTTTGGCGACGCGTAGCATCGACCAGGCGCTCTGATAAACTTTGGAAAACGCGATAAGCTCCCGGTCCCCACGGATCCAGGAACCACAACAAGATTTTTTTAAACGCGTTTGCTTTAGACAACACGACTGAAGTAAAACTAGCTCCATCTATCGGCCGGCATAACTTTGTTTGTGCTTTGTTTAATGTTAATGTCACCATGTTGACAATAATTGTAAGTTGTCATTTTACCGGACATGCCAACGTAATAATGCAAATATATAACTTTTTTATGTTGATAATGGAGATCGACTTGAACCAACTTCAACTTCCGTTCGCCTCGCATTCACCAGCTTACGCCCCAAGTTAAGCGTGCGTAAGGAAGTTTTACTTCAAAGATCTTTATTCTGTATTGTCTGAACCACTATTCTGTTATTAACTATGGTTAACTCAGAACAAAGTTGCGTCGAGCAGATGCTTACATTACTAAATAATAATAATAAGCTTTCGCAGATATTGGCAAACATGGTGCGGTAGGTAAACATCAATTACACATAGTGCTGATACAAGAATAAATCTCAGACTGAAGCCCAGTGGCGTAGCGTGGACTAATATAGACGCATTAGCGAATTCGCATTAGTGAGGCCCCTTTTCATTCTTTCCCAAGATCTACCCAAATCTATCTTACTAAACATGCTTTGCCAGGACATACATACTATAGTGAAAAAATATAAATGCGCGGTGAGAGAATATTGAAAAGTATATAGATTAGAAAAAAGGTTTTATTTTGTAACAACCAGATGTACGAAAAAGCGCCACCGGTACGTTAATATCCACATGTGCAAACAAAGAGATTTGGCTCCACATTTATCATGCGAACAGCCAAAGAGTGGAAAGCTATACCGGCGTCCGTATTTCCCGAAAATTACAACCTTAGAGTCTTCAAATCGAGAGTGAACAGGTATCTTCTAGGCAAGCGTGTTACATCCTAGACCGCATCGTCACTTACCATCAGGTGCGATAGTGGTCAAACGCGAGCCTATCAAAAAATTAAAAAAAATTAGAAAAACTTGTAACGGGGAGAAACTACTAAAAATAAACGGGGATTTTAAATCTGGTGGCATCACATTTAAGGCTCTCTCGCGAGGCCCCTTTAAGTGCGAGGCCGTGAGTGGGGGCCCACTCGCCCACGCCTAGCTACGCCACTGCTGAAGCTCCTGTAATATTGCTCAGTATCTATATAACTACGGTACTGATCAAGTTGAGTAAATTATCAAAAGATTTCAAATGAAATCTTGGCTTGAGCATCGATTGACGACTAAGCATCTTTCTGTAATAAGAGCCTAAAAGAATGTAGTTCTCATATCTCTGATGTTGCTAATTCGATTCCTGCGACAGGACGAGAACTTAACCTATTATTTGTGGACAGAAAAGAAAAGTGCAAATACTTGTTCTGTATTTGAGTATTGTGGTCCTCGTAGTTCCTGGGTCCCTAGATACAAGGAATCCTAATCAGGGTCCAGTATCTGTTTATAGTTAGGTATAATAATAACCCTCGTTTAAAAGATGGTTAAGTAAAAAAGGTTATTCGATATCACCAATCATTAGATAATAATAAAGTGACACGGAAAACACAAACCACGGAACAGTACCTCCCTATTTTCTCTAATAATCACATTAAAGCAGGTATGAGAAAATTATTATGGCAACCCTGATTTGAGGTGAATTGCATTATAATAATTGCTATGTCGTAGGTATAAATATAGTACTTATATTAATGGAGTATAAAAGGCACTCCCGCAAACGTGGCGTCAGAAGAAAATTCCCAGTGGGCGTTTCCGGTGTAGGTAATCCACTAGGCGTTTTCTGGTACATAATTATCTAAGTATCTACTGGTAAGTATCTACTGTTATCTAAGTATCTACTTACCAGTAGATACTTAGATAACAGTAGATACTTAGATAATTATGTAGCCGGTGATGCTGTAAAGATCGGTAGAGACCAACAGCATTAGCTCGTTCAAAAACAAGAATGTAGTTCTAATCTTCGTGAGATTTTATGGGGAACCGCCGCTCTCAAATTTTTAATCGACTTTCAAAAAGGCGGAGGTACTATGTTCGTCTGTATGTATTTTTTACATTGCTGTATTAACGTGTCGACTTACCTTGACATACAAGACGGCTTTTTAAATATGGACGTTAAATATACCTCAACCTAGTAAATATTGTGTTTAATGTTGTTGACCTTTACAAAGTTTTACAGGGTCGCTAGACGAGCAAATAAACCTAAAATTACCTATTTATCCTACTTTAGGTAGGTACTTTACAGTGCAAACAGCTAATGAATGGAATAGCTTACCGGCGTTCATCTTTCCGGTTAATAAACCTGGGAGTTTTCAAGTCAAGAGTGAACAGGGGATCACGAAACTCTAATTGCAATGCAACAGAAGAAATTTCCAACAAACTATGCACATAAACTGCGTATTAAAACTGTCAAATCCATACTTTGTGTTTCTTCGGTTGCAATCAAGTTACGTGATCGCCCAGATGGTATATTCTCGGCAAGCATGCCCCATCATAGACCAGGGGCCTTACCGCGTAAGTGTGGTGGAGATCGTAATCGTGTTCTCTCTTGCTCGCACTCGTGGACTTGTTAATTGGCGCGTGCAGGATGGTAGGCGAAGCCGATTCCCAGAACAGTTACGCGGTAGGGGTACAGCTGGGTGATCACATAACTCGATTGCAACCAACAGAAACACAAATTTGTATGGATTTGACATTTTAAATACGCAGTTTATGTGCATAGTTAGTATGGAAATTTCTCTTGTTGCTTTGCAATCGAAGTTTCGTGATCATCCCCCACATCATTGCTTAACATCGGTTATTTCATCTGGCGACGCTGTTGGAAAATGTGTGCGTGGTTCTTTATGTAGAGAGCGTAAAAGCTTATAATTTCTAGGAAAAGGTAATAAAGTGTGGGTGCTGGGTGCTCATTTAGCTTCGCGTAGGCGGCAATATTGTACGTAGTTAGCTTACTTAGAAGAGTGTAGGTTATTAATAAGTAGAAACACAGCGTTATTTCATCATTTAGTATTAGCAGCCACTGCGGAGTGGTGGTTGAACAGACTGGCTCATAACCGTGGGTTCGATTCCCCAGTACAAACATTTGTATGATGAAAACATGATGTTTGTACCATCTGGGTGTTATATTGTATTCTAAATGTGTTTACAAAAAAAAGTATGTAAGTATTGTATCGGTTATCTGGTTCCGATAGTACAAGCTTTGTTTAGTTTGAGGCTAGTGACACTGTGTGAAACGTCCACAAATATTTACCTATTACAAGTGTTCCAAGGGAGTTTTTGGTGGGAAAGCGAAAAAGATTGCGTCACCGCATTGTATTATTTTCCAAAACTTGTGTTATTTTTAATGCATAAAATTGGTGGCATTCTATTCGTTAAGTGCTGGATTACAGGCGTGAGTGTGGGAAAATGGTATAATGATGGTGAAACGTTTCTTTTCGTGTTGTTTCCAAAACTCTATAGAAGCCTCAAGTAAAGTTGCCACCACTTTACTAGGAGTATGACTTTGGCTAGACTAAGACTTGACTTGATTACATCGACTGTGACTTGACACATATTTGCGTGAAATCTCATTAACTTTATAAATTATCAATTACTTGACACTGGCTAAATACACAAAAGTGTGGAGACAAAACATAAAAAACTGTCCAAAAAAAATCTAGATGGCACTGTTTGGTTTTGTCAATGATAATGCCACAGAATTCACCCTATTACATTGGTCGATAATGCATAGTTTCTATGGAATTTGAGGTAGTTTGTATTAAATTCTGAATCGCGGATACGATATTTTCCGTATACACAGTGCTATAAGGAAAAAATCTACATTTAACCATAATGAATTCGTTCCGAAGCGCGTACGATCTCAACTTTATTATATGTAGGTATAGATTATTATTATTTATAACAGCTATCTTCTAAGCCTAGATGAAAAATACACGTAGAATTTTGAGGCATGTAGGTTGAGCTGGCGCATTTCGGCCGTTTCCATGAAGACGTTAAACTGCTTAATATCTTATTAATAAAGACGAACTAGCTTTAGACTAGTTACACCATCTTTTGTCTCTTTCGATCCAGCTAAATATTCCAGTGGCAAAAAAGGACAAAAGCTGAAGTAACTAACCCGAGACTAATACCCGTTTATTAATAAGGCTGCTATAATTTAGCTCTATCTATCGGCCGGTATAACTTTGTTTTTGCTTTGTTTAATGTTAATGTCGCCATCTTGACAATTGTACGTTGTCATTTTACCGGAAATACCAACATAATAATACAATTTAACAATGGAGAATTTAACAAAGGAGTGAAGTAACTAACCCGAGACTAATACCCGTTTATTAATAAGGCTGTTATAGATTATCGGCTATTATCGACCTGTAGACACGACATCCGTTCATGGTTGGCATTCTTCTAATCCGCACAAAGCGTTTCGTTTTTATTGTGCGGCAACGGATAGAACAACTTACCAGCGTGAAAAATATAATCTGGGAGTTCTCAAGGCAAGACTGAATTAATATACCGGTCTTCTAGGCAAGCGTGTTCCATTGTCGACCGGGTCGTCACTTACCATCAGGTGGTCAAATGCAAGCCTACAGAGGTCAAAATAAGCGAAATGTGTTTTAGACCACACGACTGAAGTAAATCTTCTTTAGCTCTATCTATCGGCCGGTATAACTTTGTTTAATGTTAATGTCGCCATCTTGACAATTTTAAATTGTCATTTTACCGGATATACCAATATAATAATACATTTTTTTTACTTTTTTGGCGGGAATGCGAAAAAGATCTCGTCGCCGCATTGTATTATTTTCCAAAACTTGTGTTATTTTCAGTGTTAGTGCATAAAATTGGTGGCATTATATTCGTTAAGTGCTGGATTACAGGCGTGAGTGTGGGAAAATGGTATAATGATGGTGAAACGTTTCTTTTCGTGTTGTTTCCAAAACTCCATAGAAGCTTCAAGTAAAGTTGCCACCACTTTACTAGAAGTGTGACTGACTAGACTATGACTTGACTTGATGACTTCGACTGTGACTTGGCACATATTTGCGTGAAATATCATTAACTTGATAAATTATTAATTACTTGACACTGGTTAATACACAATAGTGTGTAGCCAAGATTATGAAAAAAAAACCATTTTCAAGTAATTATTAACTTTGTTATGTTGATAAAGTAGATCTACGTGAACCAATCATTTTCAACTTTTGTTCGTTTCGTTACGCATTCACCAGCTTACTCCTCAAATCAAGTGTGCGTCAAGAAGTTTTACTTCAAAAAAGGGTGTAAGGTACTCGTTTCTTCTTATATAGCGTAAGTTTTGTTGGGAAATCCGTCTTTGAACTAGGTAAAGGGAAACAAAACAATTATTTGGCATAATACAATGTGCATTTAATAAACACATCCCCTTTTCAACTACAATAAATGATAATATATATTTTCTCACATAATAGAAATATTTTTTTCGTCCTATAATTGATTAAGAAACGTTGGTCTCTTTTATACAAAAACTTAATCTATTTAATAACTATTTACAATGGTTTGATCCAATGTCGCAATCTCTAAAGGTGCCACTAATTTATATAGATTATTCACCATCTCTTTCCAACTGTGCGGGAAATGGCCTCGTTAAAAAAGACAACAAAGTTCGAACAGAACAGAATAAACAAGAATGAACAGAATAAAGTTCGAAAAGTATGTTGGAGGCACTGAAAACTAAACCTAGAGTATGGCGGTACTCTTCTAATAAAGGGGAAATGAAGAAGACGACAGACATTTTGTTTAGAGATTGCGATACAGAATCTACATATCTGTCTTAACTCATAATAATTATTAGTCGAAATCGATAGTAATAAAAGCAAAAAATATTAACATAATGGAAGGTCAACCCAAGGAATAAAAAGGGTTTAACTGTCAAATTGATAGTTTCGAGAAAATTGACTTTAATCTTCAACGGCGTCATTTTAATGTAGAGTGCTTTTAAGGTAATAGAAAAGGTTTATGTAAGTTTCAGTTGCTTGAAAATGATTTAATTCTATTTTAAAATACTAAACATAGTACTAATTCATACAATTGCTGTAAAAATATAATATAATAAAATAAATATAATAATGTTTTTATGCTAAGCAAACTGTATTCCTGTGACAGATAAACCGTTTTTAGACTCAAAATCTCGAGATTTAAGCCTCATTTTGGTATTTTGAGAACGTGTTATTGTAGATAATTTCACGCTGAATCCAACGATACCCATGTCATTTTGTGAAAAAAAAAATCAGTTAAACCCTTTTTGTTCTCACCCCTTCAATTAGGAAATGCAGTAAATATTTAATTCTCAAATTTTTGTCGGCTTTTTTATTTTAGTAGGCAATGGTGATTATTACTAATAAAGAATTAAAATGATTTTAAAATTTAATTTTTGGCTTCTGTTAGAAATTTTTGTATCCGATTAGGTGGTTTTTTTTAAAGTTTGGCTGTATAGACCGGCCTATTTAACAAATGTCAAGTTTACATTGTAGTCGGGTGAAAGTCACGTTTAAATCCAGTTTAGTCATGGTCAAGGCAAAGTCAAGTCCCATTAAAGCAGTTGGATATTCTACTGAATCCTTCTATACTTTCAAAAAATAACGATAATCGATTTATTTTAATTTTGATGCATTTATTAACATCGTTATTTTTTTAATTTTCTGTAAAATAATGATAATCTAAAATTTTAGCTAGAAGCTAGAAAAAAAAACGCCTTGGTGTTAAAGCTTTTTTTATAACTGTCATATACTCGGTATTGTGCAAGACTTCACATGTCAACTTCATTAATCCTCATGTTTTATATAATAATAACTTGAGAAATCTTGAATATAAGGAAATCAGTTAAAACTATTTTTTTTATATGAGCTATTTATAGTGTTCTCGAAAGGGTTATCGAGTTACGGTATCTTTAAAAAAATTAATTGTCCATTGCACAAATTATGACAAATAATACAAAGTTGACAAAGGAACAATTTTTTTTAAAGTAGCAATCTTATCGGAACAAAAATTCGACCTTGTCTTTACTTTTCATCAGTTGAAATGTAGCCAAACGCAAACCCATTTAATGTGTAAAAAACAATCTTTTTTGTGGAATTAAGGCAAAATTATAAATTAGTTTGGACCATCATAGATTTAAGCAACAATATGATATGAAACATGAATCGAAATACTAATACATAATTTGGACTCTTATGTCTAAACAATAAGGTAACTTATTAATATTACAAGGCAAAAGCATTAGAAAATATGTTCTTACATTATCACTGTAAAATGTACTTTAGGATATGGTAACAAGAGTTATAGTTTCAAAACAATCTCATACTTTTTTTCAGCAACTATTTTATATATACCTTTCATAAAATTTTGGTACATGGCAAGTCCAAAAATATCACTGTCACTCTCCAGATGAAACAAAGCATTGGAGATAGACAGAGACAGCTAATTTTTGATTGATTTCAAATGCAGTTTGAAGTGTAACCATATCTATCGATTCGACACTAAAATCACAATTTCACTTAACAACACACCTCAATCACCAACTTCAACAGTTTTTTCTTCGCACTTCTGTTTTTTAACACTTGGTTCTTGTCCGTTGCATAACGAGACTTCCTCCATTGAAATAGAGAGCCTTTTTCTCTTTAAAGTTTTTGGATTTTTATCGTCTAAGCTTTGTCGTCTGGAAGATTCGTCACTGGATATATTTGTTGCATTTTTTATTATTAACAGGTCTTTCTCAATTTCGGTGAGTTCTTTTGGCTTCGGTGGCCTACCGAGGGGTCTTTTTGGTTTGTTCTTTACTGATGGAGATTCTTCTTGATTGGAGACTTTCTTCTTTCTGTACGTCCGTTTTGTAGGTATTTTGCCCTTTTTTGAATGAGATTCCTCCTGGAAAAGTAAAGTTGTAGGTAATATTTGTTCAACAATGACTTTAAAAATAATAACGCCCAACGAACACATACATAGATCCTAGACCCTAACTAGGATATCTTGTATCTAAGCTTCCACTAACTACGAGGACCATAGTCCCACAACACCCAGACACAGGACAAATATTTGCACTTTTCCCGTCGCGGGAATCAAACCCGCCGCCTCCAGGATATGAGCCAACCTGCTCAAGCACCACACCACAGAGGCTGTCAATATAGCACAAACACACATACAACATACACTTAAGGAGGCTAAAATGAAGTTCTCAGTTGGCAATTATAGGTCTGGCTTCTGAACCAGTTCAGTTGTGGGTTCGATTCCCACCCAGGACAAAAATTTTTGTGATGAACGTAGGTGTTTTTTCTGTGTCTGGGTGTTATATTGTATTCTATGTATATATTTACAAACAAAAAGTATATAGGTGTTTTATCAGTTATCTGGTTCTCATAGTACAAGTTTTGCTTAGTTTGGGGCTAGATGGCACTGTGTGAAATGTCCACAAATATATTTATTTATTTGCGAAAAATGCTTGTGCACATATTTGTGTACCATCAAACATTTCCAGCCAACAACAACAACAAACAAGTCTTAATTTCGATATATACAAGGTGGAATTTAATTCGTTCTTTTCCTTTAATGTATGTATTCAGTCCATGCTACATCACGAATGAATGAACGCTCCCATATAACTAAATAAAAAAAGTACTTATGAAATAAAACTTAAACCTAGGTATTATCAAATTTAAATTCTAAAGAAAATCCTTACGACATTGAACAAAGCAGGTGTTTTATTGCCTAAGAAACATTTACAAAGCACTCAGCTGGTGCCCGCGCTGTAAGCAGCGCGTAAATAGACATTTCGGCTGTCATGCAGTTATTTTAGCAGGCACTAAATACCAAAACAAAACCATTTTTTTTTAATTGGACCTTGTACAAATTTTCCATAGCATGGTCGGAGTACTTAAGGAAAAGAGCGAATTCAATTCCAACGTGTAATAGGTCTTTACCTATGAAATTGCCGTATTGCAGTACAGACTTTTTCAAACAAAAAAAAGTTTTGATTGGCTATGAATTCTAAATTCAAATTAATTTTGTTTTAAAAATATGACATTCTATTTACAATATAAGTCTTTTGTTTATTGATTAGCGTTGTATTTTCATTACATTTCAACATTTTTCCTCATAATGGATACTTTGAAATTTCGTGTAATTATGGAATATGAGTTCCGTCGTGGCACCAACGCGGCACAAACGACACGTAACATCAACGACGTTTACGGAGAGAACTGTACAAACGAACGTACAACCCGTTATTGGTTTGAACGGTTCCGTTCTGGGAATTTTGACTTGAAAAATGAACCTCGTGGTCGTCCGGAAACTTTGGTCAACAATGATGAATTAAAGGCGATTGTGGAAGCTGATGAATCTCAATCTACAGCTGAGCTGGCAGCAGCTTTTGATGTTAGCATCAAAACAATATTGGTCCATTTGCGACAGATTGGCAAGATAAAAAAGCTTGTAAGATGGGTGCCCCACGAACTTAACGATCGCCAGCGCAACGTACGCGTCGAGACTTGCCTTACGCTGCTTAACAGGCACAGAAATTAAGGAATTTTGAACCGAATTGTTACGTGCGACGAAAAATGGATTCTTTTTGACAATCAAAAGCGCTCAGCAAGTTGGTTAGATCCTGGTTCGGTACCAAAGCAATGTGCAAAACGAAAAATGACCCCTAGAAAGGTGATGGTCACAGTTTGGTGGTCTAGTGCTGGTGTGATTCATCATAGCTTTTTACAAAACGGCGAGAGCATTACTGCAGATGTGTACATTGAAGAACTGACCACAATGATGGCGAAACTCGCACGTCTGCAACCAGCTTTGGTCAATCGGTCGTCTCCACTGCTACTTCACGACAACGCGCGACCCCATACTGCACAACAGACCGTCTCTAAGCTGCATGAGTTGGGTTTGGAAGCTTTCCCTCATCCGCCATACTCACCAGATCTTGCGCCTACCGACTATTACTTTTTCCAAAATTTGGACAACTTTTTAGCGGGAAAAAAATTCAATTCCCGAGAGGCAGTACAAAACGCCTTTGAAGAGTTTGTTGTCTCCCGTCCTGCTGATTTTTTCAAGAAGGGCATCCATAAACTGCCACAGCGTTGGCAAAGATGCATTGATTGCAGGGGTGATTACTTTGAATAAAAGAAATAAATAAGTTCAAAAAAAAATACTTTAACTTTTTTCAAACAAAACGGCAATTTCATAGGTAAAGACCTAATATATAACTATGTATATGTATGTAGAACTAATTGGTGTAGTTTAATTTATTAAATAGTTTAATTTATTAAATACTAGCGAACTCAGCGAACTCCGTTTCGCCACCAGATGGCTTCGTTTTATGTAACAGTAGCTGTCAAACAATGTATCACGCACCGGCGCCATCTACTTAAAATGTTGGTTTGTCCTGAATTTTTCCTGAATTTTCTTTGCTATAAACCTCATGGAGCCCGAGACCTTTCCAACGAATGCAAAACCGTGGAAATCGGTTCGTGCGTTCTGGAGTTATAGCGTCAGGAAGGAAATACGACTTATTTTTATATAGTAGATTATACATAATTATACTAAAGAATCAATGTAGTTAGTTACCTGTTTAGGTTTAGCGCCGATGTACCCGGAGCAACGTTTCGCGCCACATAAACACCGTTTCTTCTCGATCCCCGCGCATTGCAAATTGTAGTTGAACGTCACTTCACTGTTCTGTAATAGACAACAAGTGTTTCTCAATAATTGCGATATTTTGCCTTTTCTCTGAATATAGTTAAATGGAAGAAAGTGCAATTACACATTTTCGCGTCCTCAAAAGTTTGATAGTAAAGGGAATTTTGAATTTTGGTGAAGAGTGTTAGGGAATGATGTGACGAGCTAGTCGTTCGCCTGGTGTTAAGCGCCACGGCCGCCCATATTAGAACAGTGTCACTCGGAACTAAAACACAGAGTTTCGCGCGACACTGCACTGCGCACATCATTCTGAGACATCAGCACAGTCTAGTAATAAGATTACTCAACTGTGAGATCAGATCATAAAGTCTCAATTGCCCAGTAATTTCACTAGCTACAGTGCCCTTCAAACCGGAACACAGTAGTGCTTGCACACTACTGCTTGGCGGCAGAATAACTGGCAAAGCGGTGGTACCTACCTAGACGAACTTTGCAACAAAGTCCTACCACCTAGTAAACAGTAAAGATACAAGATATTTTTAGTTTGAAAACTATCGTGAGTATGACACATTTTGTAAGATAAATAACGGCTAAACTCACGTCAGTTAAAAAGTCGAAATTGCTCCGACCAGGTTTCGGACATATTCGATGTCCTTCTTTTGCATTGATCTGCGGCGTCTTGAATAGTGAATGGCTCCCAGTAGACGACCATCGAATATGTTCAAAACCCCCTAACTGTAATTGTGTAACCATTCTGGGAATCGGCTTCGCCTGCCACCCTGCACGCGCCAATTAACAAGTCCACGAGTGTGAGTAGGAGAGAACACGATTACCATCTCCACCAGACTTACGCGGTAAAGACCCTGGTCAGAGTAATTTCGACTTTTTAATTGACGTGAGTTTAGTCGTTATATATCTTTAAGCTGTAAGTTTTGCTAATTAAGATATGTTAATGTTAAATTTTAAGAGCTGTGGTTTTTGTTTAATAAATAAAATAAATAAATAAATCTTACAAAAAAAGATCCAAGGTATGTTTTCCGCGGTCAGGAATATAGTTTATAAATGATGGAAACACTTACAGCTGGTATATCGTTAATGGCGAAGAGGCCCACTCTAACGTCCCCGAGCACGGTCCACTTCTGAGTTTCACAGTTCGGCTCGCAACAGTGATTCATGAACCTGAGGATGAGAACTATCATTAGTAATAGATAATAAACCTTTAAAAAAAAAGAGTTCTTTTATTGGTTTTAGGCAAAGCATTTGACCACTATCTCGTCTGATGTTAAGCAATGACTAAAATGCGGTAAGGTCTAAGATAGGGTAAGGTCTACGATAGGGTAAGGTCTAAGATAGGGTAAGGTCTAAGATAGGGTAAGGTCTAAGATGGGGTAAGGTCTATTTATTTATTTATTTATTTATTTATTAAAAGACCAACAGCATTAGGATAATATAGATAGTAATTACATAAAAGCAGAATATTAATGTAGCCAATAATAGGTCTCGATAGTAATACAAGTTTTATAATCAAAGAGACACAGCTCGCACTGCATTACGCATGTTTAAAGAGTGATAATGAGGGTGTGCTAAGGTTGTAGGGTTAGGTGTATGATTATTAGTATTAACGTTTAATTAATTAATAATAGGTAATTTATGCACGCGTGTCTGGGTGTGTGTGTGTGTGTGTGTTTGTGTGTGTGTGTGTGTGTGTGTGTGTGTGTGTGTGTGTGTGTTTGTGTGTGTGTGTTTTTCTCTGTTTGTTTGTGTGTGTATGTCTGTGTGTGTGTGTTTTGTATAATTATATAGATAGGAAGTAACTTATTCCGTACCCAGTAACTGTTGGAATACCTTGTTTTTGAAGGTATTTTTGGAAGTATTAAAGATATCGAGATCCGAAAATTTCTTATTGTATGTTGAGCTGATACGTGAAATAGGGGCGTTGCTTGCATATTTCGTATTTTGAAAAGGGGGTAAAAATAATGTTGTATGCCGTGTACGCTTTCTGGGGACATTAATATTAATATTAGATAATAAAACTGGAGCATCCAGGTGACCGTTAACTATGTTATACAACAACATTACGTCCAGTAATGTACGTCTATCTACTAAAGGCATAATTTTGTGACGAGTGCAGCCTATGCTATAATCAGAATAGGTATGAACTCTGTAATTCAGGTGTTTAATAAATTTGGCTTGAATTTTTTCTATACGTTGTATATACGTTATATAATAAGGAGACCAGATACTACTCGCATACTCAAGCACACTTCGGACATATGCATAATAGACGCTTTTGACGCAATTCAGGTTAGAAAAAGGTTTACAGTTACGAAGTACGAACCCAAGGTTTTTGTAGGCCTTGTCCACAATGGCGTCAATATGTTCAGTCATAGTTAGTTTTTTATCAAGAATAACACCTAAATCGCGTACTACTTCTACTTTATCGAGAGCAACATTATTAATCGTGTATGTAAAGTCAATGGGATATCGCTTGCGAGTAAACGAGATTTGCTGGCATTTTTGTACATTCACAGTTATGTTGTTGATGGAGTAATAATGGGAGAGCTTATTAAGGGTGTTTTGAAGGAAGGTACAATCTTGGACATTATTTATTTTATAAAAAATCTTTTTGTCGTCAGCATATAAAAGATATTTAACAGAGTCAAAACAGGTATATATATCGTAAATATAAGCGTTGTAGAGAAGAGGACCGAGATGTGAGCCCTGCGGAATTCCTGAAGGTATGCTGATGAAGTCAGACCTGTACCCCCCGACCACAACTGCCTGGGATCTGTTTGACAGGTAGGATTTTATCCACCGTAGCAAGTCCCCGTGGATACCTAACCTTTCTAATTTGGCCAACAGGATGACGTGGTCTACCCGATCGAAGGCTTTTTCGAAATCAGTGTAGATCACGTCAACCTGTCCCCCTCGCTCCATACCGCTCAGGACAAACTGAAGAAATTCAGCAAGATTAGAAACAGTAGAACGCCGTCGTAAAAACCCATGCTGGGCTTCACTTATGCCATTCACAACCGTACCATATATCTGGTCATAAACAATTTTTTCAAAGATTTTACTAAAAGTATTTAAAATTGATATAGGACGGTAGTTTTCTATTTTGGATTTAGTAGACTTTTTATGGACTGGTACCACATTAGCCTCTTTCCATTTAGTTGGAAACTTAGACTCTTGTCATCTTTCAAATATAATTTTTAAAGGTATAACCAGATTTTCGGCACAGCTGTGTATGAAAATGGGGGGGATATTATCTGTTCCAGCAGATTTATTGACGTCTGTATGTTTAAGAAGCTTTAATATACATTTTTTATCTACAGTTATTTTACTAATGAGGCCAGAATCACCACACGTCGGCAAGTGTAGACTATTTAAGTTATAACTACTGGAAGGGTTCACAAAGACACTTTCAAAAAACTTATTAAACCCGTTGCAAATGTCTGAACCATTATTGTAAGTGTTCGCGCCCAGAGTGAGAGTTTTAGGGTAGTTCGACTTCCCCCGTAACGTTTTTATATAATTCCACATCTTTTTAGGACATACCTTAATAGTTTTTTGTATATGTGTCATGTAGTTGGTATACAAACTATTTTCTAAATTTTTTGCTCGTGCCCTTAACACAGAGAATTCCTGATAGTCTAGCTCATTATTATAACGCTTCCATCTAGAATGTAACTTCCACTTTTCTTTAATTACTTTAAGTAAAACATTATTATACCACAATGGATAACGTTTTGCAGTATTTCGGACTCTGCGCTCAGGAATATATAATTTAATGCATTTTTGTAGCTCTGAATTAAAACAATTGACAGCACAATCAACAGTATCACAAGAATTAAATAGGGCACACCAATCAATACTACTTAAGTACATATTTATGTCATTATAGTTACCTTTATGGAAGTTAAGTTTTGACGTTAACTGTTCATCAAGTGGACATAAAGTGATATTGGCGGCATCAATCAATAGACATGGGTGCGCGCTGTCTTCATCTACCAAAGATATTTGTGACCGACTGCAGGACGCAGTAAAATTATTAAATACAAGGTCAAGCGTGTTGCCGTGAATATTTTTTGAGTAATTACATTGCTCTAAGCCAAGTAAATAAAATTCTTCTAAAAGAAGCTTGCCAGCATTTTGCATTTCCACTGAGCCTCGTTTTAAGTGCAATGGGCCATGCTGTGTACTCCACTGGATATTTGGTAAGTTGAAATCACCTAAAATTAAAAAGTTATCAGATATATGTAAGTTATAAACATGAGAAACGCTCTGTACGGCACATTCAACAACGTGCGGTAACTGATTGTTAGGTGGCGCATAGAAAACGGCTAAGTGTAGGTTATTGCCTACAGTTGGATTAAATGACCTTGCAGGTACAGTAACCCAAAGCATTTCCATCGGTGGTAAAACTCTTGTATTAATTGTGCAGAAAGCTTCAAGGTCACTGCGCACGAGTATCATAACCCCCCCACCCCTTGACAAATTTGTGAGTGCTAGATCGCGATCTAATCGAAATACGTCATAAGTAGAATCACAAAATTCACTGTCTAAGGGTAAGTGGGGTAAGGTCTTAGATAGGGTAAAGTCTAAGATGGAGTAAGGTCTAAGATGGGGTAAGGTCTAAGATGGGGTAAGGTCTAAGATAGGGTAAGGTCTAAGATAGGGTAAGGTCTAAGATAGGGTAAGGTCTAAGATGGGGTAAGGTCTAAGATGGGGTATGGTTTAAAAAGGGGTAAGGT
Organism: Ennomos fuscantarius; assembly: GCA_905220475.3. Classification (NCBI taxonomy): domain Eukaryota; kingdom Metazoa; phylum Arthropoda; class Insecta; order Lepidoptera; family Geometridae; genus Ennomos; species Ennomos fuscantarius. Next base: position 9,368,595 of record HG992046.1, on the reverse strand, counting down.
CTAAGATGGGATAAGGTCTAAGATAGGGTAAGGTCTAATATAGGGTAAAGTCTAAGATGGAGTAAGGTCTAAGATGGGGTAAGGTCTAAGATAGGGTAAGGTCTAAGATAGGGTAAGGTCTAAGATAGGGTAAGGTCTAAGATGGGGTATGGTTTAAAAAGGGGTAAGGTCTAAGATAGGGTAAGGTCTAAATTGGGGCACGGCAACGGGAAAATCCCTCTTCAATCATCGCCTTAATGTAAAATATTTAATTACAATAAATATAATAATAACGCCCAACGATCACATATAGATCATGGACCCAAACTGGGATTCCCTGTGTCTAGGGACCTAGGAACTACGAGGACCGTGGTCCCACAACACCCAGAGACAAGTATTTAAGTTTTTTTCTTTGTGCACACAAGTTCTTGTCCTGCCGCGGGAATCGAACCCGCCGCGTCCGGGTTTTGGGCAGACCTGCTCAACCACCACACGACAGAGACTGTCAATGTCATACTGATTTATACTTGGATGATATTATAATACCTATATTTTTTTACCTAATCCTTTAGATTGTAAAATATACTAATAATAATAATAGTTCCTTCGCAATCCTTTAGATTGTAAAATATGAAACGACGAATTCTGAGCAAACGCCTGTATGTCACGACGAAGGAAATAGAGATACCACTGTGTTACTTTTAAGACCACAAATCATTGATTTGAACTATTTCACAAGCAAATAAATTGATTTGATTTGAATTTTGTTGCCATAATCTCCATACTTGGCAGATGGCTGTGTTTTCAGAATTTAATGTACCGAAGAGAATGATGCTGCCTGTTGATATATAAGTCAGTTGGTCAGTCAGGACTTTGAATTTTATATGTATAGATGTGAGGTGAGATGTAGTCAAACGCAAACCCATCGACAGTAAAAAAAAAAAAAGTATTTACAAACAAAACGTATCTAAGAGTTGTATCAGTTATCTAGTTCCCATAATACAAGCTTTGCTAAGTTTGGGACTAGATGGCGCTGTGTGAAATGTCCACATATATTATTATTATTATTCTAGGCTAGGAACAACAGCTTATGTTACCTTACCTGGCTGCATTCCCTTTAGGTCCCGCGTCGATCATCCTTTCCTTGTCCAGAGTTAGAAAGTAGAAGTTCTCATCTCTTATCTCGTGTTTCCTGCGCATGCGCCGCTTGAACTCCGCCTCGTCTATCAACTCGCCTACGTACTCGATCACGAACTGCCCTGGAATCGCAACGGATTTCTTAGCAAAGTTTGTATTTAGTTTACTTACTTTACATAATTGAAGAGAACAAAAACGGTTTATCTGATTTTTTTCACAAAATGACTTATTGGTATCGTTGGCTTCAGCGTGAAATTATCTACAATAATACATTCTCAAAATACCGAAATGAGGCTTAAATCTTGAGATTGTCCATCTAAAATAGTTTTATATGACACAGAAATACAGTTCGCTTAGCATAAAAACATTATTATATTTATTATATTATATTACATTTTACAGTAATTGTATGAATTAGTAATACTATATTTTGTATTTTAAAATAGAATTTATACATTTTCAAGCAACTGAAATTTACATAAACCTTTTCTATTACCTTATAAGCACTCTACATTAAAATGAAGCTGTTGAAGTTTAAAGTCAATTTTCTCGAAACTATCAATTTGACAGTTAAACCCTTTTTATTCTTAACCCTTCAATTATGGTCTAAAATGTTAGGGTCCATTCTCTATGGCCATGATGGGGTTTCTTGAGAGATAAGATCCGAAATGAGAAGATTGAAGAAGAAGATGAGAACAGAAGTAAAGATACCGTATAATGTAATGTAACTTTTAGAATTTTGACAATTATAAATTGTCATTTTACCGAACATACCAACATAAAAATACAAATTTTTAGTAATTTTTAACTTTGTTATGTTGACAATGGAGATCTACGTGAACACCTTTCAACTTCCGTTCGCATCGTTACGCTTTCACCAGCTTACTCCCCAAGTCAAGCGTGCGTGAATAAGTTGGGAAGGAATATATCTAAGTATTGTATCAGTTACCTGGTTCCCATAGTGCAAGCTTTGCTTAGTTTGGAGGTAGATGGCGCTGTCTGAAATTTCAAAGAAAAAAAAAAAAACAAAAAACGTACCTGCTCTAATATGCTCTAGTGTTTTCAACCCCCAACCCCTGTGCGGGGTTCGATAAGGCACCAGTTTGGGGTACAGTCGCTTCTCGAAGGCTCTATTGTTGCACCTCTCCCCGGCGCGACAAGTCGGCCCGCATTCCGTTAGCAACATCCTGGAAAGGGGAATATTTATAATAAACACTTTTAAAACCGACTTCAATAAAAGGAGGTGCTCAATTTGGTTGTTTTTTTGAGATGAAAACTTTTTTAGGCGCGTTAAGCACTTTAGGTGAAAAAAATCACGGAACTCGCGTCATCGTCACCGAACGCTCTCCATGAGCTATGAGTATACTATGTGTATATGTACTTTTGGGTGAACAAAAAGTGTGAAACTGAAAACTAAGTAACTTGTGACATATAGCTCATGGAAAGCATTCGGTGACGATGACGCGAGTTTCACGCTTTTTATTCACCCAAAAAGTGCTCAGAGCGCCTAAAAAAGTTGTTACAAGGTTATAATTAAGTTTTCACTTCAAAAAGTGTAACAGAGAAAGAAAAAGTGAGCTAGATCATGTACATACTAGTCTTAACAAATGTATTGCATTTGGGCAAGCACTACCGTCCAAAGTTTGACGAAATAATCGTACGCGATTTTGCGCCTTCTACGCAAGCCACCAATGAACCTTTTTTGAGTAATTTCAATCACGATTACATACCTGTTTAAACACTGCGAGTATAGTCCACAAGGGTCAGGTTCGTCTGGATTGCATTCACATTGCGTTAGCGATAGCGAAGGATCTTCAACCTTACGACCACACAGCGATCCGCAGGGCTTGTTGCATTTCAGCTTTACATAGTGCGGGGGTAACAGCGATGAGGCGATGTCTAGAGATTCTTCTTCATTTGGTTCTGCATCTTGAAATAAATATAAGATTTTAATACCATTGCTATTTTGACAATCTTTGTGGTGTGTTGAGCAGATCGACCCTGAGGTTCGATTCCCGCCGCAGGACAAATATTTGTGCACAGAAAAAAAGCGCAGTACGCCATTTGACTGCTACATATTTATTGCATACATAAATAATATACATTAAAAAATTTTTGCCCGGCAAATTGCCTTTTTTTCTAAATGATATAATAACTAACACTAAACACTACCTACGACTACCACAAAAAATAAAATTAAAAAACATTTGTACTATATACTGGCCGCGGTGACCAATAGACAGTCCAAATGATCCAGCCCACTACCACTAGGTAGCGTACCCAACATGCTGGCAACATTGAAAAAGTAGATAATCGTGAAAACCAAATTTAAATATCTCTAAATATGACAAAGTTACGGGCATTTTAAAATACAGGAATAGAATGAGACAGCTCAAACACGCAGTGACGTCAGTTACCAGTCCTCTTAGTAACTTATTACTAAGCTGTGGTTTCTCTATGGTAGCTCTACATACAATCTCTTTGGCATGTGACGTCACAAGGTATATCTTCATAGTAGCTGTGAGGAAGCTCCACACGATTCCTGTTTTGCGAGAAAGGGACAGGCGATGAAACTTTAAATGCTTACTACTGCGTGATTAATTTACCGATTTTACTTATTATTCCAATTATTACATCCATTTTTTAGCTACGTTATGAAAATAATATTTACTTGTTCATTTATAAAAGTAGTCAAATAGCCTATTACTTGTTCTATGAAGTAGTTTCTTTTTTTATGTTAGTGAATGATGTAACGAGCCAGTCGTTCACCTGATGTTAAGCAACACGGCCGCCCATGACAGAGCAGTGTCACTCGGAACTATAAAACATAAAGTTCCACACAATGCACTGCACTCATCATTCTGAGAATGTCTCACCACAGTCTCGTAATAAGATTACACGACTTTCGAGATCAGATCATAAAGTCTCAATTGCCCAGTAATTTCACTAGCTACAGTGCCCTTCAAACCGGAACACAGTAGTGCTTGCACACTACTGCTTGGCGGAAGAATGACTGGCAAAGCGGTGGTACCTACCTAGACGAACTTTAAAATCAAATAGACTATTACTTGTTCTATGTAGTAGTATTATTATTATTATTAATACTCGTACAAACCCCTCAGATCTGATTTGACTTACTTTTCAAGATGGTGTAAGCCCTCTGTGCGTGTTCTATAGCCAAAGTAAAGTCTGCGTCAATTTTAGACTTTTGACCCGATATTCGTCCTGTGTCACCTGAAAAGAAACATCCTTATTGTTAAAAAATTGACGTCAGAAATACATATTTTATTTCAATGTTTCTGAGGTTTATTTTTTTAATAATTAGGGAGCAGTGGTTACTGCGTGTAGAATCTATGAAACAACTTTTTTCTTTCTTTTAAATTTATGAAGAAAATTAAAATTTAACCGTGTAATTTAACAAATACATAAACAAGACTTAGATAGGTTTTTGGCGGGAAACGAAAAAGATCGTGTCACCGCATTGTATTATTTCCAAAACTTGTGTTATTTTCAGTGTTAGTGCATAAAATTGGTGGCATTTTATTCGTTAAATGCTGGATTACAGGCATGATTGTGGGAAAGTGGTATAATGATAGTGAAACGTTTCTTTTCGTATTGTTTCCGAAACTCCATAGAAGCTTCTGGTGAAGTTGCCACCACTTTAGTAGGAGTATGACTTGACTCGATGACTTGGACTGTGACTTGACTTGACACATACAATGTATAATGTAAATTAACTTGAAAAATGTATTACTTGACACTGGCTAAATACACAAAAGTGTGGAGCCAAAACCAAAACAAAAAAAAAGACATAGACGTCAAACGTGTGTTTAACAACACTAGAAGGTAGTTTAACATTTGTCTAAAGCTTGTTTAAATCTCTTTTTTCGTTCTTAAAATTTTTTTTATGGAAAATTAAACTTTATATACTGATAGCTCAGTTGGTAGTGACCCTGCCTTCTGAACTGCGGGTTGTGGGTTCGATTCCCACCCAGGACAAACATTTGTGTGATGAACATCGATGTTTGTTCTGTGTCTGGGTGTTATATTGTATTCTTGTACGTATTTACAAACAAAAAAGTATCTAAGTATTGTATCAGTTATCTAGTTCCCATAGTACAAGCTTTGCTTAGTTTGGGGCTAGATGGCGTTGTGTGAGATGTCCACACATATTATTATTATTATTATTAAACTTGAAATATATCACACATACCTTCTTGGTATGGGAACACACGCCCCCTATTCACCCAGTAGTGGTCATACTGTCCGAAGAACCGCACGACGAACTCGCCTAGACCGTGCTTTACGGCCATTATATTTTCCGGTATCTCTGATGGATGTAGAATTATGCCCGGCCACCACCTATATATAATGAGATATTTTAAAACAAACTGATTAAAAAACGAATTAAAAATATTAATTAGCTATCTACGCCCCACGGTTTCACCCGCGTGGTATAAATCCTAGAGGTCCTAGAGACTTGAAATTTGGAGGTTGTGTTCTTTGTAAAGTGTAGTATCCACTAAGAAAAGGGTTTTTCTAAATTCTACCCGTAAGCGGGTGAATTATCCATGAAAAAATTTCTTCTTCGTTTCCTACAAGCCACGCGGATGAAGCCGCGGGCAAAAGCTAGTTTTTATATAAAAAGAAGATAATTTCTTAACTAGAAACCTATACTGTCTTACCTGTAATGTCCAAGCTTCACCCACACCATTTCACCATAAAGCGGAAGTCGACCAGTCTCGCAATCTTCGCACATATAATTACCTGGAACGAGAAAATAATAACTGTATTGAAGAACTGAACTGGCGTTGAAACTCTGTATAACACAGCAGCAGCAGACACACTGACAGTAATGCGATGAGTAAAACGCGCCGCTGTGATTGGTCGACGCCGATTACATTGGAAATGTCACATTTGAATTTCTGGGTTATGATTGGTAGAATACCATGTCTACAACTATTACACGGCTAACACCCACGAGATACAGTCGAATAACTCGAGCGTGTGTTAGCCGTGTAATAGTTGTAGTTATGAGTGCTACTCACGTCAGTTTCTATAATATTATAGAATGCCATGTGTCATAGGTCCGTATTACAGAACGGTGCTCAGTCATCGATCGGTGCTCAAGCAGAGATTTCATTTATGATCAATTAGTGAATGAAATCTCTGCTTGAGCACTGATTGATGAATGAGCACCGTTCTGTAATACACACCATAGTGTCAGACTCGGTACTCACGACTTAGAAACCGGTTCTTATGATAGATAAAATAGATTTTTTACTCCCACTTCTGTCTAAGAAAAAGCATAGTGAGAGAGAAAGCAATAACAATATCAGTTCTTATTTAAACGATCTTGGGCGCAAGAACTAATAAAGCATCATCGTTTCTAAAACTAACCTTCCGGCGGCTTGATGTTCAAACATTCTGCGTGGAAAGAAGTGGGACAGTACTCGCAGCAGATTAGGGAACCACCGAGCGCACAAATGAAGCACCAGCCAGTGTTGACGTGGCACGGGACTTTGCCCATTCTGTGGACGGAATAAGGGTTACGTTAGTGTCTTAGATTTACGATATCTATCAGGCTTAACGGTATAATATATAAATATCAACAGGCGCATACTTTTTGTGTACTAAACGGTATGATTACACAGTATATATACACGGTGGAATTTAATTCGTTCTTTTCCTTAAATGAAGGTACTCATAGCATGCTATAAAATAATCGTACAAGATTCAATAAATAAATAATGCTTCCTAAAATAACTGGATAACAGCCGAAATGTCTATTTAACGTTACACACAGCGCGGACACTGGCTGAGCGCTTTGTAAATGTGTCGTAGGTAATAAAACACTGGCTTTATTCAATATCGCAAGGCTTTTCTTTAGAATTTGATAATACGTAGATTTAAGTTTTATTTCATAAGTACTTTTGGTATTTAATTATATATGAGCATTCTATAGCATGGACTAGGTACATACATTTAAGGAAAAGAACTAATTAAATTCCACCGTGTATATAACCCATGTCTGAAAAATATTACAAAAATTACGCGACAACTTGCTGATGTCCAAATAAAGTGAGACTTAGTTTAAAAAAAACTATATAATTATAATAACCTGTCATCGCAATGCCTTGGACATAAAATGTGTGATGCAGTCAAGATCTGGGTGCCAGCGGGCAGGCATTTGTTGAACGAGTGATAAGTCGCGGGGCATCGCACGCATCGCGCCAACTTGTCGCCACAGAACCTCGTTTTACAGCCTCTAGGATCATCAGAAACGCATGTATGACATACATGCCTAGGACATGTTAGCGGTTCAAAAAACTCGTTTATTTTTTTATTACTTCGAGAAGGTTCCCCAGCGTTAAACTGCGTCTGGGGCCAGTGGTCTAAGCACTCCAAATGGTAGTACTTATGGCAGTGGGCCACGTGGCATTTCTGACGCATTTTCACGTCCGTTTTCGACACGGCAGCCATGCAAACGAAGCAAACGGGAACGTCGTATTTATGGCAGTTATTACACCTGAAATCTGAATAGTCGATCGGTGGACGTCGAAGTTTTAGTTTAACGTCTATAATTTCACATTTTCCAGCAACGGACTCCTTCCAATCGGTACCGTCGTCGCTTGAGTAATAGTCGTAGTTAATTTCAGTTGGGTCAATTATCTCCTTCATTTTAGCTGCGAGCTGTGTTTCAAAGGTATCAGCGTCAAATGTAGAGACCTCTGGCGGTACCACAATATCTTCGACAGACATATCCGCCGACACGTCATGAGATTTATCGTCGCTATGACTCCCTGAATCTTCTAGACTCTTCAGTTTACGACGTGGCTTCTTCTTTTTCTTTCTAGCTCTTAACAGCAAGGAATCATCTTTCTCTGCATTTTCCATTTCTCTTTTGACGCAATCTGGGTGGAACATTCCATTGCATCCTTTGCATTTTACAAGACTGCCGGGTACCATGCAGATGTCGCACACCTTTTCTCTTATCAGACCTTTAAATACATTCGGTCTTGGTTTAGTTAGCTCAGCGAAATAGACCTCTATTTCATCAACATATTCTACTTCATCATTCAGTTTTTCAGCTTTTTCATTTACTAATACAGGTTTTACATATTTGATTTCAAAAACTTCTTTAATTTTCGTTTCAAATTCTGGTGATTGCTCAGCTTTGATGTTCGGAGATTTAACCTTTTCCTTATCGGCGTCAGTTTTGGATACAATAGTTACGGGAGCTTTTTTAGTTTTGAATATTTCAAAAACTTCTAATTCATCTTCAATGTCAGAAATATTTTCATTGTAATATGGTTGAATTATCCTACGCTTAGGTTTCTCTTTTGATAACACCACTTCATCTGTGTTTTTTTCAACTTTTGGTCTTCGCCTTACCTTCTTCGGCGCTGCTTCGTTATCATTAAGGCCTTTGACTAAATTAGCCTTTTCTAACTCATTGTTCTTTTTCAAATCAGTCTTAGAACTTTCCTGGTAAAGCCAAGTTTTGTACAAATAGTCCACCACCTCTTCTTGTGTCAGTAACGGGTTTTCATCTATCAGCGCATCTTGTCTAAGTTCCATGTATTCAATAAATTCTGGATCCTCAACCGACTTTTTATCAGATTTTTTCTTTTGTTTTAGCAAAGGTTCGTTATCGGAAACTGTAGAAGCTGTTTCAACGTCTTCTTCTTTAATTTTAGTGTTCTGATCATGATCTTTAGTTTCCAGAATATCATCTAATCTCTTGTCTGTAGTAGTTTCTGTTTGCAACCATTTCGTTTTAATATCTTTTAAATTTTTTGATTTTATTTCGCGTAATGGCACTTCACTATCTTCAGAATCAATAGATTCCGTGTCAAAATCAGTTTTTCCTTTTAATTTAACATCCAATGTACTCTTGTCTTCAACAACTGTAATTCCTTTTTCAGAGCTCTTAGGAGTAATTACTTTAGAACGCAAAGTCCTTTTCGGAGTTAAACTGTCTTCAGATTTAACCGATACAACAGAATCCAAATCTTTATCCTGGACTAATATGATGTCATTACTGGTTTGTAAAGTTAAATTTACTGCATTTGGAGATTCAGAACGCGTTTTCCGTTTAGCAGTAACTTCTTCCGTTTTATCTTTACTCTTATATTCTATGCCAGAATCAACCGGGGATACGGATCGCATTTTTGGGCTATCAACATCACAAGAATCAGATGTAACCAATCTAGTTTCCGAAACAACATCAATAGAGTTTTTGTAATTTTCATATTTTTCGCGCAAATTATTTTCTAGGTCGTCTTTAGGTTGGCCTTTTTTTGACCTTTTGCGTGACGTGGTTTCTTGTTTTTGAACTTTTGTCAAGCTTGAATTATGGGCACCTTCTATCTTTTTAATGTCGGATTTTAAGTCTTCTTCGTACTGCCAAGTTTTGTACACATAAATCACTACTTCATCTTGGTCCAGATCAGGATGCAAGTCCATTAAATAATCTTGCCTCAATTCCAAATACTTCAAAAATTCTGGATTTTTCAGAGCATATTCTAATGTCCTTTCAGGCCTTGAGCGTAGATTTCTACGAGGCACACAACCGACTGAATTTGGTAATGAAATTTCGCTATCTTCAGAATTCACTGACACTGTATCTATGTCAAACTCTGTATCGTCTACCAAATCAGGCGTTTCTGTTTGTTTTCTGGTCCTAGTAGGACAAGCCATTTCTTTGACAGGTTCAGGAATGTTAGTCTCAATTGCACCATTTTCAATAATCATTTTTGTAGGTACTTTATTTGAGTTTACCATTTCTTCTTCCTTGACTATTGATTCTAGTGTGACATGTTCAGATTCTTCTAACTTAACGTTAGGTACAGGAAGTGCAATAATCGCATTATTTACCGTAAGTTTAGTTGGAGTACTTTCACGTTTAAGAGTTAACCGGTGCTTATTGCTTTTGGGTGTAGGTTTTTCTTGCTCTAGACATTTATTTTTCACCACTTTTAATAATCCAGTTGCGTCTCTTTCTAAAGGTATTATGACTACTTTAGGGTCATACTCGCAACTCTTTCTTAACTGTTCAATTCCGCATGATTTAATTATGGAATCGGGACTAGCTCGTTCTTTAGTGACACTGTTAACTGCTAAACATGATCTGTTGTTGATTCTAGTTTTATCAGTAATTTGTTTCAGTGTAGCATCATAGTTTATCGTTAAACTATTATCTTTATTTACTTCAGTTTTGTCAGAGTTATCATTTAAACTAGAATCGCCGTTTATCTTTGGACCACTTTCTATATCTAATTCAGTGTTATCGTATTTATTTTCCGTTTTTGCAAGTAACTGATTAATTAAAATACGTTTCTCTTCTATTGTTGGTATAAATTTTAATACTTCAGATTTTTTATTTTCAATACTCATATCCAGATTTTCTGTTACGTGTATATCCAGCTTATGTTTTGGGCTGATAATAAGCATGTCATTTTGTCTTATACCGTCAATTTTATCTTTTGTTTTATTCATAGGTAAGTCTATAGTATTTTTTGTGGGACTTACTTTGGCTTTTTCGGCAATTTCATTGCAAATTTTTACAATTTCTTCATCGTCTTTTTTATCCGTAATATTACTTTCAATAGACATCATATGTTTACGGAAATCTTCAGTAATATCCTCATCAAGAGACTCATATTCTGGAGATGGTTCGTCTTCAGACGTATCTTCATCATCATAATACGCAGCAAAATTTTGATTGGCATTTTCATGAGCCGCTTGTACTTCATTTTCAACTACATCTTTCATGCCACTGTCTTTGGAGCACTTATCATGCCTCTTATTTTCATGATTATTTCCACTCTCATAAGTTTCGTTGACGTCACGAAAAAACTCTTCGCTTTCCAATAACTGCGTGAATGTAGGGGATTCAACATACTGACGCGTGGAACTTTCATGATTTTTTTCAGACGTTAAATTTAATTGCGTATTGTTATCAAGCATGTTGTTAATACTTTTTTTTGAGCTATTGACACTTGCTTGAATGCAATCTAAAATTGATTCTGATGCGTTACTTTCATTAAATGACGTATTCAACTCAGATTCTGATGACATTTGGGTACTTTCAACAGGTAGATTATAAATTTCATTATCTTCTTGTAAAATAGATTCAGAATTTCCACTCACGTTCAAAACGTCATTATCATTGCCGCCTTCTGCCGTTTCTTCATCATTTACATGTTCACCAATGATACTTTTATTTGCTATTTTTATTTTTGTAGGGTCATTTTTATGGTCTACGATCTCATTTGGAATTAGAATAATATCTGTTTTTAAATAATCAATTCCCTGCTTTTTCAAAAACTGATCTATCGAATCATTATTTTGATCTTTAATTTTTCCACGATTAAGAGAAATCTCTTCAAAATTTGATTTATTTGTTAAAATACTGTTAACAATTTTATTTGCTTCAATGATCTTATTATTACATTTTTCAGGTGTCGAATAATTTTTTGGGCCTGAAGTTTCTTGCGTTGTGTCTGCCACGTTTGTTATTTCATGACTATTGATCACATCTAAAAAATCAATGTTGTTAGGTTTCAGTTCTGTATTCATGGCAGTTTTGGGCTTATTGCTTTCCTGTTGTCTTCCTTCTTCTGTGTTGATTAAAATGTCATCATTTTTCGTTTCTGTAACAGATGCCTCAATTGTAATATTTTGTGCTTCTTGCACACCAGGGATTGCAGATTTAATATTGGAATCATTATGAATCAATTGAAGTTTATTATCTTCCACACATTCATTACTTACAGTTTCAAACTTCGTACATGTTGTTTCTTCCTTGTCAACATTCTCATCGTTAACTTCCATTGCAGCTATGTGGGAATCAATTTGTTTAATGCACCCTTGAACATTTTCTTGCAAGTTATTAGTATCTTGGTCGACTTCCATGTCTACTGAATCGCAAGTAGTCTTGTAAGAATTGGATATTCCAGAGTTTTCTTTAGACGGAACTTCTTTCGAATTTATAATACAGGGAGTTATTTTTTCACTGTCACAAAGTTTTGTCGAAGTATCTAAATCCAAATCTCTTGTAATTGTTTTTTCAAAAAATTTAGTTTTACTACCATTTGCATGTATTGTATTTGAAATGCCCTCTATCATTTTCATGTCTTCAATTAAACTTTTCGTCTCATTTCGCGTCAATTTAGATTTGGTTCTTCTCAATCGAAAAAGTTTTACTGAGGGAATAGAAGAAAGTTTTTTTTCGTTACAAATTTTATTATTGTCAGCAGGTAATGTTAAAGTATCCTGTTTGACCATTTCAGCAACATTATCTCGAACGAGCGTGACAGAATCGTCTACAGCTAGCTCATGTTGATTTATATTAGTAAATGACTCAGAGGTGTCATCAACAGATGCTATTGTTAAAGTGTCATTATGCAGACCTTTGTTTTTAAGAACCAGAGGTTCAACTTTACTGTCTACACTAACATTATTTGAAATGTCATCAAAGGTTGTGATGTCTTTTGAAATTTTGTTAGTCTCATCCGGTTGGGCCAATTTAGATTGATATTCACCACTTCTCAGTCTATAGCACTTTACCAAAGGAATAGCAGGGATCATTTCCTTGCTTTCAGAAGCAAGGCTAGGTTTACTATTTAGATGCATATCTTTAGAATTCATATGATTATCATCAACAGGCATTATTAAGGCATCCTGTTTGATTTCTTCAATACTATTAATATGAACTGGCGAAGTAGCAGCATCTGTATCTAAATCATGATTTACTTTAATAGTCGAGTCCAAGATGCCTTCAACAGATGTTATTGTTGCAGTATCATCTGCCAGAGCTTCAACTTTACCATCCACATGAATATTATTAGAAATGTCTACCATGATAATGTCACTTTTTGGTCTAATTTTACTCTTACCGTTTGGCGTCAGTTTAGATTGAGATTGACCACTTCTTCTCAATCTATAGCGCTTTACGCACGGAGTAATAGAAGGTACATCCTTGTTTTGGGAACTAATGCATAGCTCCGTATTAGGGTGCACAATATTATCAGAAAATTTTTCCTTGTGAGCAAGCACTATTAGAGTATTTTGCCGAGTAGTATTATCTGTGTTCATTTCATCTTTTGGCTTTTTAACAGTATCAGTGGTGTCATCAACGGACATTATGGTTGAAGGATCTAAATTAATATCCATTACCGAAGGAGATTCCACTTTTGCATCTACGTTAACATCATTTAATATGTCATCTACCACAACAATATCACTTTTTGTTCTATTTATACCCTCATCATGCTGTGTCAACTTAGATTGGGAGTCGCCGGTTCTTCTTAATCTATAACGCTTTACTGAAGGAATAGTAGGGTTCTTCTTGCCTAGGCTTGCCACTCTTACTGAATGAATGGTGTCTTCAGAAATTATATCACTTTCAGCAGTTACTTTTATATTCTCCTGTTTTACCTCTATAACATTAGCAGACAGTTCATTGTTAGCTTGAGCTGGCTTTGTAGTTTTATTTAAGTATGGCTCATCTTTTGGTTTGGTAACAGTATCAGTAGAGTGATCAGTAGGCACGCCTATTAATGGTACTTCATAATCTTTCTGAGACAGGGATTCTATTTCAACATCCACATTAAAATTATTTGACATTTCATCCATTGCTATAATATCCTCCTTTGAATTATTTTCACCCACATCACGTGTCAATTTAGATTGAGATTCGCTGCTTCTTCTCAATCTGTAACGCTTTACTGGGGGAGTAATAAAAGGCGTTTTCTTAAATTTAGATGCTTCAATCAATTTGATAGCACTGTCTATATCTGGCTCACCTTTTGGCTTAGTAAAAGTGTTAGAAGTGTGATCAACATATATTTTAGACGGCTCTTCATTAATATACTTTTCTTTATCAGAAAGAGGTTCTATTCCAACATCAACATTGAAATTATTTGGTATTATAATGTCGCTTCTTGAACAATTTCTCTCTACTAAATTTTCTGTCAATTTAGTTTGAGTTTCGCTACTTCTTCTCAATTTATAGCGCTTTACCTCGGGAGTAGTACAAGGCTTTTTCTTACTTTTAGAGGCTATGCTATGCACTTTTACCGGGGTAATAGTATCACTAGATTTTTTATCACTTTCAGCGAGTATTTTTGTAGTATCTTGATTTAGCTCCACAACATTATCAGATAGCTTACTCTTAGCTTGTACTAGTTCAGTAATGCTTTCTATGAAAGGCTCGTCTTTTATCTTAGTAACAGTGTTAGAGGTGTGATCAATAGATATTATTGTTGAAGCTGGTGTATTATTTTTATCAGACAGGGGTTCTATTTCAACATCCACATTAAAATTATTTGAAATGTCTTCTACTAATAAGATATCATCCTTTGAACAATTGTTTTCCATATCAGTTTGTATCAATTTAGTTGAAGCTTCACAATTTTTTCTCAATTTATAGCGCTTTACTGGGGGAGTAGTAGGCTTTTTCCTGCTTTTAGAGGCTAGACTAGGCACTTTGGCAGGATTCGAATTTTTAGCATTGTCAGAAAGTACTGTTAATGTATTTTGTTTGATCTCTTCGATATTATCCGACAGTTCTGCTTGCACTGGATTGGGAGTGTTATCTATACTTGGATTACTGTTTGAATTGTTAAAACCATCAGTATCAGAAGTATCATCAATTATTATTGTTGAACTATTCCCATGAATATTATTTGAAATGTCATCTACAATTATAACATCTACATTTGAACCATTCTTACTTTCTTCATGTGCAATCTGTGTCAATTTTGATTGAGATTCATTACCTTTTCGTAATCTATAAGGTTTCACTGAAGAAATAGTTGGTGGATTCTTGCTTTTACTGCTAACCTTTGTATCTAGTTTTGACACAACCGGCGGTATAACTTGCTTTTCTGGTTTCTCTGCATTCAAAGGACCAGCAGTACTTTTCATCTGGTTTTTTTCTGGAGTTTTCGATTTTGCTTTCTGTAGCCACCTATCCATATGAGACTGTCTTTGAATTTTAGTTATTCCAGTTTTTGCAGCCATATTATCAAGACAAGCTGTGACTACATCAGAGACATCAAAAGACTTATTACGAGACCTATTTTTTGAGCGTTCTACATCATCAGTTTTTACATCTTCTTCAGAAAAGAGAGAATCATACAGACTCTCACTCAATGACACATCACTGTCTGTCCTAGTAATTTTACCACTCTTTTGATGCTTCTTGGAAGCCCTAAATTTCAGTAGCATGTCATTAAAGAGGTCAACTCTCAAGCGCTTAGGCTGTTGCAATAAAGATTCTGCTTCTTCTACTGATGTGTTCCAAAGAGTTTGTTTTTTGTCAGAAACAAAATATGCTGCATACAGTCTTGGGTCCTTTTTCTTATCCTGAAACACATATAAATATGCCAATATAAATAAATAGAAATAGTGAAGAAATGTAATATTATGTTGATATTTTCAATGAAATTCAATTAAACCTTTTGTATTTTTAAATACTTTTATATCTATGATGAAACGATGGATAAATAAATAAATCATAAGTAAATATCTGTGGACATTTCACACAGCACCACATAGTCCCAAACTAAACAAAGCTTGTACTATGGGAACCAGATAACTGATAAAATACTTAGATACTTTTTGTTTGTAAATATAATACATACATAGATTACAATATAACACCCAGACAGAAAGTAATATTAAGTATCTTACTTCATTTAAAGAAGATTGGCAGCTTATATGGTATGGTTCAGAATTAGTAAAGTGATTATGGTATGTATCAAATTTTTAACTATGGTGCAGATGCAAATATAAAATAAAATTACCTCAAGAGTGAATTTTGCCCTTGTAGTTTCAAACTCCAGCTGTCCCAAGTAGTTACGCAGCATATTGTCCATAATCCAGCTTCGTCTACCATTATCACCAAAGAATGTGACATGTAATATGTCATGCTCAACACGACCAAATACTGAAAATATTAATTTGCAAATCAGCGCAATATTAATATGTATAAAAACAGTGGTAGTCATTAGGAGTTCAAACTGTGTAATGCAATTTTTCCACTACTATGACTTACATACTCATATAGCATGTCTGTAATATATCACAATACCTCATTGTTGGTGTGTCTAATTTTATAAACTTACGATCCATCATCTGCTTTCCATTATCCCATTTAAATGGGCCTGGTGTAGCATGTTTTTTTTTCCACTAGTTTTTGTCAGAGAGATGTGTATGCTAAGGCAGTGAATGTTGAGATGACAACATTCACTGCCTTAGCATAAACATAATTTTTCATACAGTCCCACCATACTTTTTCCATCTTTCTCTACCTTTTTGCCATCAACATTCATATGGAACTTTACATGTACAGCACAGAAATAAAGTTTAAAGTAACAAAAACATATTTGAAACTGTAATGATAAAAAAATTACATTAGTATAAATTTACTTACACTTCTTTTTAACAAACATTTCACTATATGGGTCTCTTGTGATAATGCATGGCCAAAATGGGAATGTGCCCATCCGAGCCCAAGCTAAGTCCCCAACCTGGTATGGGCATTTTGCCTCTAACTCAAACAATTCATTCTTAGATATAATCTGCTTTTGATCTTTGTTCTCCTTCTCCTTCTTTACTTTTTTATTACCATCAAAATCCAATGTTTTAACAACGGAAGTGTTATCAACATGCCCATTTTGCCTAGAATTAATCTTTTCAGATGAAAACTCCAAATTAGTACTGGAAGAACAGTATGATGCTTTTGTGGAACTTTTTGTAGGTGAAAATAAATTCTTTATCAACATTATTGTCTCTTCAGCCTCCCTATTTTGTAACAAATCTTTCCTTATATATACTTTAGGAATCTTTTTAGCTGAAGATGGGCTTGCAGTTTCATTAGAAAAACGGCTCAAAGATATATTTTCATGGTATATGTTGTCAATTTGGCTGTCTAGATAAGTTTCCTCCAATTTTATAGGTGTCTCTGATTTTATTGGTGAATTAGAAGCATGCATCCTGTAAACTGGGGACTGGACCTTAACAGGTGTGTTCTCGTTTTCAAGTGGCTTAATAGATGCCATCAGTAATTTCTGGGACTCAATTAGTTCACTGTCAGTTTTTAAGCGCCTAGCTCGACCATAGCGACTTGTACTCAAGCCATCTGCTATAATGGCAGGAGAAGTTACTCGAGATGTCAAACTTGTCTCAAGTTCTCTCTCAATGAGAGACCGTTTCTTTGGTTTCTTGACAGCCGATGGACTATCCACTTCAGTCACATCCTCAGTATTCATTTTGTCTTCAGACTCCTCCATGTTGCCACAGATAGGAACCACCACAATCGCTTCGTAAATGCGTCTGACGTAACTTAGTAAAACATCGTGAGGCAATAGTAAAATTATTAATATTTTAGATTAACTATCTGATTTTAGATGAAAATTAAATGTGATAAAACCCCTAATACGCTATTTTAAGATCCTGAATAGGCAATTATGTGAAATGGTGGTTTTCTGAAACAAAAGAATCAAAATGAAGTTTCGTTTTCAAAGGCAAATAGGTTAAAGCAAATATTGTAGTAAATACCTTACTTTTTCACAAGAAAAAAGCTATTTTTGAATGAGAAATGTTAAATGTCGGCTCACCGTGTCGTTATGCAGATTGGTAGCGTCACTAAGCGTAATTTGCGTTCGAGAAATCTGTTGATAGGCGGGCTCCTTATTATATCCTACCACAATTCAACGAAAACTTGGATTTCTTATTTACACAACACTCATTAGAGCCACAATTGTTTTAAAAACACGTCTAGAATGGCATAATTCGACAGTTACAGAAATATTAACACAAATGGGTAGCGTCTGAATATAGTTCGAGCAAAGTCCCAATTTGCTATGAGAAAGGTCCTAGTGCATCAGTCAAACACGCGCCATCACAGTTTCCCACAATAAAACTGGCAAAAATCCTCCACAAATTCACATAGCGGCAGCCTACATAATCGTTATCACTACTAATCTTTCTACTGAAACATAAAACACATCAAAATTATAACTAAATTCCCATTTTTTATGAAAACTAAGTGTTCCTCGCAGACGCTCACAGTACCGCGAAAAACACGAACAGCAGAATAACTAGTGCGTTTATACATTAGTGTGCGTGCAGTGCTGCCAGTAGCGAGATTTCCCCGGGCCCGCTGGATGATAATAAAAGGAACTGACAAATGTGTGCAATCCATGATAAGCTACCAATCGTTAAAATGTGACTGTTGAGGCGTGTTCTGCTTAAGTTATATGACTATAATCGGAATAGTACGTTTAGAATTATATGATTTTGATATTTCATATTTTATTTTCAGCACCAAGATGGATACCAGTTCACCAGTCCACCGAGAGGATACAAGTTAGCGCAAGATATATCTGCTCGTAACTAATGGCGTTACCATCGAAAATCAACAATGCAGTGAAGTGTTCGATGGTTACGTAAAGCAGATTCTTGTTTACGATACTGAAAAATCTGGAATCATATAATCTGTCGGTACTACTTAAATCGGCAATACTGCATTTAGTTCCGATTATGAACGCGCGTAGATTTTACTTGTGCTGAGCTGTCACAGCTGTTGCTGTCACTGTCAAAACTAATAAACAATAAAATGTAATTTTGATTGGTTTTGGCGGGAAAACGAAAAAGATCGCATCGTCGCATTGTATTATTTTCCAAAACTTGTGTTATTTTCAGTGTTAGTGAGTAAAATTGGTGGCATTCTATTCGTTAAGTGCTGGATTACAGGCGTGAGTGTGGGAAAATGGTATAATGATGGTGAAACGTTTCTTTTCGTGTTGATTCCAAAACTCCATAGAAGCTTCAAGTAAAGTTGCCACCACTTTACTAGGAGTATGACTTTGACTAGACTATGACTTGACTTGATGATTTCGACTGTGACTTGACACATATTTGCATAAATATCATTAACTTGAAAAATTATCAATTACTTGACACTGGCTAAATACACAAAAGTGTGGAGCCAAAACATAAAAAAAATCTAATTTTTTAAATGTCAGAGCTGTAGACCGCACTACTGATGTAAAACATTTTTAGTTTAGCTCCATCTATCAGCTGGTATAACTTGGTTTTTTCTTTGTTTAATGTAAATGTTGCCAAATTGACAATTGTGAATTGTCTTTTATTGGTTGTACCAACATAATAATAGAAATTTTTAACTTTGTTATGTTGACAACGGAGTTCTACGTGAACCAACTTCAACTTCCATTCGCCTCGCATTCACTAGCTTACTCCCCAAGTCAAGAGTGCATAAAGATGTTTTACTTTTTAACTTTCATTTTACTGTTGCTTTACCTGAACTAGAGTTAAGTGCTATCTCCCTCGGACCGCGTTTCCATCTGAAATGCTTGTTCCAGTTAGTATAGAACTTCCTTGTAAATATTTTAAAAGCCATAAAATAATAATAAATCCATGAAGAAGAAGATAACTAGAAGTAGTTCTTATTCTGTGTTTGTCCGAAAGTCTGAAAATCTTTAAAAAGTTACTCTATGATCGGAGTTTTGGCGGGAAAACGAATAAGATCGTGTCGCCGCATTGTATTATTTTCCAAAACTTGTGTTATTTTCAGTGTTAGTGCATTAAATTGGTGACATTTTATTCGTTAAGTGCTGAATTACAGGCATGAGTGTGGAAAAGTGGTATAATGATGGTGAAACGATTCTTTTCGTGTTGTTTCCAAAACTTCATAGAAGCTTCTGGTAAAGTTGCCACCACTTTACTAGGAGTATGACTTGACTAGACTAGACTAAGACTTGACTTGATGACTTGGACTGTGACTTGTGTGACTTGGCACATTATATGATATTAATTAACTTGAGATATTATCAATAACTTAACACTGGCTAAATACACAAAAGTGTGGAGCTAAAACCAAACAAAAAAAAAACGTAGTAGTTTGAGTTTTGGCGGGAAAACGAAAAAGATCGTGTCACCGCTTTGTATTATTTTCCAAAACTTGTGTTATTTTCAGTGTTAGTGCATAAAATTGGTGGCATTTTATTCGTTAAGTGCTGGATTACAGGCATGAGTGTGGGAAAGTGGTATAGTGATGGTGAAACGTATCTTTTCGTGTTGTTTCCAAAACTCCGTAGAAGCTTCTGGTAAAGTGGCCACCACTTTACTAGGAGTATGACTTGACTAGACTAGACTGTGACTTGACTTGATGACTTGGACTGTGACTTGACTTGACTTGACATACATATATGTTACTTAACTCGAAAAATTATCAATTACTTGACGCTGGCTAAATACACAAAAGTGTGGAGCTATACCAAAACAAAAAATAAAAAACGTAGGAGTTTTGGCGGGAAAGCGAAAAAGATTGTGTCACCGCATTGTATTATTTTCCAAAACTTGTGTTTTTTTCAGTGTAAGTGATAGTGATACTAGGAATATGACTTCGACTAGGCTATGACTTGACACATATTTGCGTGAATTATCATCTTTAACTTGATAAATTATCAATTACTTGACACTGGCTAAATACACAAAATTGTGGAGCCAAAATATAAAAAAAAGTAAAACGTAGTGGTTATATGCTCTTTGTACTGCTCATAGAGTAGTATAAGTAGTACTGCTAGGCTAGTCTGCTACTCTACTTTCCTGTTACTATTCGGAGATTTGAGAAATTATATTGGACATAAAATGTCTACCGTGGCTAAAATAAAAGACAACAAACCAGAGCCTGTGGCGTATAGTGAAGCAGCGCTAAGAAATAATGCAGTTGTCGTGGAATACTGTCGGACTTCAATGGCTGCTCTCTCTGGGTCTACTGCTGGTAAGTAAAGTGCAGACGTGACGTAAAAAGGGTATAAGAACATAATATGTGGGTAAATATCATATATAGGCTCCCCAAGTAGTTGGGTTAATGACCTGGTAAGAAAAAGCGAAGATCTGTTCGATGCAAGAGACAAGCAGCCTCTCAAAGTGGCGCTCTATTCGGTGCCCTATGTTCAGCAGTAGATGTCTTTCAGGCTGTTATTTTTTTTTATTGTTTGATAGGCTTGCGTTTGACCACTATCGCACCTGATGGTAAGTAACGATGCGGTCTAGGATGTAACATGCTTGCCTAGAAGATACCTGCTAACTTTCTAAATTTACCACATTAATTTTATTATGTTCTTAATTTCAGGTGTTCTTGGGCTGACTGGTCTCTACGGCTTCGCATTTTATGTGTTTGCTGTTATCATCCTCTGGATCATGTTTCTTGTGCAAGCCGGTCCAAAGTGCAGCAAATATCATGTGTCCAGACAGAGTCTTTTAACAAATGGGTTTTTAGGAGGTCTTTTCACTTATGTACTATTTTGGACATTTATTTATGGTATGGTACATGTATATTAAGTTAGGTCTACGTTGGTAATCATGTCTTACTCATATGTCTCTAACTACTACAATAATAACAACTACTACAAAATACTATTAGTTCTACACTCAAACCAAAAATTGGTGCATATTATCCGCAATGACTTATAAACAGTCCAAATGCTCCAGGCTACTACCAGTAAGTAGCATACTCGACATTGCAGGATTCATGATTCAGTGTGCCAGTATTTTGGTCATGCGTCATATAGAAGGAATTTTTTTTAAATTTAGGAAGGAGGATACTACTATTAGACATACTGGACTATTGTAGTGCTGGATTAGTGAGACTTCTGTATTTTTATTGAACTTGTAAAAGGTTGAAGGTTGAGATAAATTAGTTTGAGGTCTTATGTTGACACAGCATGTTGATTATTTTAAAGTATATATTAAACTTCAACTTTAATCCTATATTGATTAGTAATATTTTTAATAATAAGTGAGTTCCACCCATGCAATTGGCCTGATAGCCCAGTTGATAGTAACCCTGCCTTCTGTAGGTTGTATGTTCGATTCCCACCCAGGAAAAACATTTATGTGATGAACATCTATGTTTGTTATGTGTCTGGGTGTTATATTATATTTTATGTATATATTTACAAACAAAAAGTATAGATCAATACTTTAGATCTAATCTAACTATTGTATTAGTTATCTGGTTCCCACAAGCTTTGCTCAGTTTAGGGCTAGATGGCGCTGTGTGTAATGTCCACACATATTAATTTATTGTTTTTTTTATTCCAGTCCTCAGGACATTTTACAGTCTACACTTTACACTAGAAGAAAATATATTTAGATGCTAATTGCCCTCTATATAAATAGCCAAAAAGTAAAACCATATAAATTAAATGTTGGAAAAAAAATAGTAAAAATGTAAATAATTGACTGGCCTAATAGCTCAATTGGTAGTAACCTACTAGTACTATTTTACTAGGTGGTAGGACTTTTCTGCAAAGTTCGTCTAGGTAGGTACCACCGCTTTGCCAGTTATTCTGCCGCCAAGCAGTAGTGCGCAAGCACTACTGTGTTCCGGTTTGAAGGGCACTGTAGCTAGTGAAATTACTGGGCAAATGAGACTTTATGACCTAATCTCACAGTTATGTAATCTTATTACCAGACTGTGATGTCTCAGAATGACATGCGCAGTGCAGTGTCACGCGAAACTATAATTTAGTGTTTCAAGTGTCACTGCAACTGATATGGGCAGTCGTGTCGCTTAACATCAGGCGAGCGGCTTGCTCGTCATGTCATTTCGTACCATAAAAAAAAAAAAAAAAAACTCTGCCTTCTGAACTGTAGGTTGTGGGTTCGATTCGCACTCAAGACAATCATTTTGTGTGATGAACATCAGTGTTTGTTGATGTTGTGTGATAATTGTTGTTTGTTGTGGTGGTTTTTCATGTTTGTCTGGGTGTTATATTGTATTCTATGTATGTATTTACAAACATAAGTATATAAGTATTTTATCGGTTATCTGGTTCCCACAGTACAAGCTTTGCTTGGTTTGGGGCTAGATGGCGCTGTGTGAAATATCCACACTATTATTTATTTTTAATAATATAAGTAACACATTCAGGATGCTAAGTTATTGTTAATTTTTTCATTCCAAATGGAACTATGTGTATATTTAAATAAATTGAATTACCGCATTATTCAATAAAAAAAAATGGCTTGGAACTTCCTCACTAGCTAAAATGCATTTAACCAACTTCAACTCCAACATACTGGGCGTTGCATTTTTTAGTTATGTTACCTAATTTAAAATTGGCTGATGTAAATCAGCATATTATGTAACTGACGTTATTTTGACGTGATAACGTCTTATAAATCAATGAACGCCACACGAAAAGGCATGACTCATTGTCACGTTCCGCCTGAGCCGAGCGTGCAAGCAAGAGCGCGTAACAAGCGATAGAGAGGCACGATCAGCCTAAGTGTTTTCTTATGACGCCATCACGTAAAATTATCGTCCGTAAACCGACTTACAGACGATCATTTTTTTTAGTAATGTAGGTTTCCAATATGCTTTAACTTTTATTGAATAACGTTCATAAAGAGGTGATTTTTTTTTATCTTATCTTTTTTTTTCGGACTTTGAGTCGGCGAGCGACTATGTCATACCCGTCATTGTATATAAAATCAAGCTAAGTGGATCAAGTCATATACCATTGCGAAGAGCGTCTTAGCTGCTTCGCCCAATGGCATCGACAAAATAATTTGTAGTTCCCCGATGTTCACTAAACTTAATTCATATTGGCTACTCATATGTTGTCTCATTTGCTGACTCCGAACGCATTCCACCAACAGATGATAAACATCCTCTATGACTCCGCACGTATCACAATTGGGGGAGTCAGTCTTTTTCATTTGGTGTTTAAAACTGTTGAGAGGAATATGTCCGGAGCGCAGCCGATGAGAGGTGATGTTGTTATTCTGGACTTGTATTAAAATGGTAAACTTGTATAATAATTGAGGTTTTTTTTTTCATGAATTCCAACAATTATACTGGACTTACGTTTAAGCGTGTCATCGTTATCAGCCCAAAATACGATCGTACCGCTGGAACACAAGCCTTCATTTATAATCTAAATGAGTATTTCAATAATTAGGTGATATCTATGTAATCCTTACAATGTTAGATACAGTCACATAATTTCATCCCTAGTCAGTAGGTTTCCGGTTTTTTTTTATTCATTTTGTGTATTTTAACTTTAAGTTCTAGTGTCGGTGTATTAATGTAAACTACATTTAGTTCCTTCAATTGTTATAACATAATATTTATTGTACGTCCGAAATGGACAAAACTGTTGGAACATAGTATTTAGCACCATACGATCATCTTGTACACAGTTTAACAATAAAAAATATTCTATTCTATTCTCTCACACGGAGAAAGTGTAATCCGTAATCCCTTTTTTTTAAAACGGGTTAATGCTTTTGGTCTCTACCGACCTTTGCAGCATTACCGGGCCGGGGCAGACGATTAAGGCCCAGCAGTCAAAGGTGGGAGGCAACTAGTTCAAGGACACCCCTGGGCCTCGGCTTAGGCTGTTGCCGGGATAAGAGCATCGAGAAGACTACGTCCACTGGAAGAGTGGACCCTCTGGAAAGACGAAGCCGTAATCCACTACTCTGACCAAGTGCCCCTTGCTAGATTACACACGTTTCTCACTAATGTAAGGGAGTGCAAATTCCGCACATAGAGTGGGTGACATCGGTGCAGGGTCGAGCAGGATATGAACCATGAGTATGTCAGTTTAAAAGCCGCACGGGTTACCGCTAAACTGCACTTATCAGCTAAATCAGGACAGGTACTAAGTAGTCAAGCCTTCCTATTATATCCTAACTAGTTGCGCCCCGCGGTTTCACGCGCGTAAAAAAAGCATTTTAATTATTTGCTCATCCCACGGGAAAATTTCACTTTATCGTGATAAAATATAGCCTATATGTTAATCCAGTGTATAAGCTATCTTGATACCGAACTTCATCCATCAACTAACTAAATCCATTCAGCCGTTTGAGTGTGAAGGAGTAACAAACATACACACATACAAACTTTCGCCTTTATACTATTAGTGTGAATAAAATAAAAATGTCAAATCGTAACTTCTTAACACCTAATTCATCACACGAACTAGCTTCAAACTAGGCATGTTGGATAAGTTGCATTATTATAAAGTCTGATGTTGGTTAGTTAGGAGGCAATATCGGATGTCAGAGTGGCCGATCGTAAATGGATAGAGCTGGGACGTAATTACAAGCTACGGGAGGAGTCTATTAGCGTGAAACATTTTTAGGTCTTTGGATTTAGTGGTCTATAGAGTTTATTATTATAAAAATCCATAATTTTAAGGACCTACGTACATATTATTAGGTCTTTTTTTACCTATGAAGTTACAGTATTTTTTTTTAAATGTTTTGGCTCCACACTTTTGTGTATTTAGCCAGTGTCAAGTAATTGATAATTTATCAAGTTAATCATATTTCGATAAGTCGAAGTCATCAAGTCAAGTCATAGTCTAGTCAAAGTCATACTTCTAGTAAAGTGGTGGCAACTTCAAGCATAGTCGTCCAGCATTTTGGGCATATATCTGTCAGTCATGGCAGACAGGTAAAAACCTTTTAATACATCTCTATACATATCAAATGATTTCTTTTACAAATATGTACCTATACCCATACAATCCAAACCTAACAAAAGCAATCAATTATCACCATATTTGTCGACAGTTATTTGCGACGCGGATAAATATTTGCTGAACACTTGTCTAGCCCGTCCGCAGTGAACTACAGTGTCTATTGGACTCAGAGAAAAACTTACTTAGAATGATTAGGTAGGACTTTAAAAGAGGGATTTTCATTAGTTAGTTTTTTTGTTTTTGTTTTGGCTCCACACTTTTGTGTATTTAGCCAGTGTCAAGTAATTGATAATTTATCAAGTTATCGATATTTCACGCAAATATGTGTCAAGTCACAGTCGAAATCATCAAGTCAAGTCAGTCTAGTCAAAGTCATACTCCTAGTAAAGTGGTGACAACTTTACCAGAAGCTTCTATGGAGTTTTGGAAACAACACGAAAAGAAACGTTTCACCATCATTATACCATTTTCCCACACTCACGCCTGTAATCCAGCACTTAACGAATAAAATGCCATCAATTTTATGCACTAACACTGAAAATAACGCAAGTTTTGGAAAATAATACGATGCGGTGACGCAATCTTTTTCGCTTTCCCGCCAAAACTGGTTCTGTACTCTGTGAACCAATTCGTTACAAAAAGACTTACATACAAATCTTTCCTCTTTATAATATTAGTATAGATACTTATACAAACTTAATAAATGTTTAAAAATAAAATACAGTATTATTTTTTAATTCAATAAATAGGTAAAAAGAGTTTTATTAGGAATACAAAAATACTGGATAATACATTTTTTTTTATTGAAAAGGTAGCCCTGGCGTTGTTGCTTTGGCTCCAAGGCCAAGCGCTTTTTTCTATGGAGTGATTTATCTGAAACGTGGTAACATAATTAGTTAGTAATCTGTGATACTGTGCCTATAGGGTATCTCAGATTTATTAGTAATCTTTGTGCAAAATTTCATTAATAACCGGTATGGCGTGAAATAAAATTATGTTTATGTACCTAATTTTTTTTTGTTATGTTATGCTATGAAGTGACGACCACACGGCTGCCCATATCAGTAGCAGTGTCACTCGAATCTCTAAAGTATAGAGTTTCGCGTGACACTGCACTGAGCACGTCATCCTGTGAGACGTCAGCACAATCTAGTAATAAGATTACTAGACTGTGAGATCAGGTTATAAAGTCTCATTTGCCCAGTAATTTCACTAGCTATAGTGCCCTTCAAACCGGAACACAGCAGTGCTTGCGCACTACTGCTTGGTGGCAGAATAACTGGCAGGTGGCTAGGCTAGGTGGTACCTATACCTAGACGAACTTTGCAAAAAAGTCCTACCACCTAGTATAAAAATTAATACACAAACAAAAAAATATTTTTTTATATATATATAGGCCTTATATGTACTGGAGGCGACACAAAATAATCTTCACATTTAAAAATCTGGTACCTATTATTAAAACTATATTATCTAAAGCGTGGGATCAGGTTTTAGTTAAGTTATTTTGATAAAATATATGTAGGTAAAATGTTATTTAGCGTACCTGAGAAATTCAATACTAAAATACTGAAATAAGCTCCGCGTAAAGAGGTTTAACGTCCTAATTCCTAATACAGTTTCCGAGCTTAGCGGAGGTAGGAAGTTGGGACGGGGACAAATTTTAATCGAACACCTTTTATTAATAAGTTAATCGAAGTGTAAAATCTTTATAAAATAATACGAGTATTAAAAAAGGATTTTTATTTATATTACGACATAGTTTTATAATACTAATATTATAAAGGCGAAAGTTTGTATGTGTGTATGTTTGTTACTCCTTCACGCTCAATTGGCTGAATGGATTTGGATGAAATTCGCTACCAAGATAGCTTGTAACGAAATAGTTTTATTGTGCATTCTGTGCTAAAACCATATAAGTAAACTTTAACAAAAACAAAAGAAACAGAAATATTTCGTACCTACCTATATATGTGATCTAGGATGTAGCACGCTTGCCTAGGAGATACCTGTTACTCTCGACTTGAAGACTCCAAGGTTGTAGTTCTCAAGAATTACGGACATTCATGTAGATTTCCTTATGATATGTATAATAATAATAATAGTGGACATTTCACACAGCGCCATCTAGCCCCAAACTAAGCAAAGCTTGTACTATGGGTACCAGATAACTGATACAATACTTAGATACTTTTTGTTTGTAAATACATACATAGAATACAATATAACACCCAGACACAGAACAAACATAGGTTCATCACAAATGTTTGTCCTGGGCGGGAATCGAACCCACAACCCACAATTCAGAAGGCAGGGTACTACCAACTGAGCTATCGGGTCAGTCATGTACGTATGTATGTATACTGTATATTTATATGTGTATTATTTTTATAGCGCTCTAGAACAAAACCTTTATGAAGAAACTTTACCCCGATCTGATATTATGGTCACAGAACAAAATAAAATAAAAGTAAAGTATCTGTGGTTACATTTGTAGGCACTATACTTTTATAATTTCCAATGAACACAAGCAGAAATATGGCACTTCCATATTTTATAAAACTGAATAAGTGTCAGACCCAAATCACTCGTGATCTTTTCTGGAAGGGCTCATCGCTCTGCTCCCATTGTTATCAAATTAGTTTTCGGGTGGGGAAGGCCTGGATTTGAAGATAAGACGAATGGTTCATTGAATTCTAATATTTTTGAATATTTGCTAAAACGAGGAATTGTTCTTCGATAAGAATTTCGGTCAGTGTTCCTGTACAACGATTAAACGTGGCATCGTAAAAAAATATAAAAAGAAAAACGAAATAATGTTTAAAAATTTCATCATCAATTTTACATCCGACTTAAAATTTGTCAAAAGTTTCTCGATTCGACTGTACTTTTTTTAAATGTTAATTACAGCATTATCGCCTTTGTTTAATAACCGATTTGGAGAATTATTTCTTTTACATTGGTCCCGCAGAAATTTCATCAAAATTGTATATTCACACTTGGTAGGTCTGAGAATAGGTTGGATTGAAATGATCAAAGTCGATCAAACACCTTTTTTAAAAGAACATAATGTTTTATAATATAAATAATTCACCAAAAAATGTATGGTTGGTAAGATAAGTAAGTAAGGGTAATCTCTACTAATATAAAACTGAAGTGTTGCCTGTTTGAACTAAAATTCTCCTCGGAGGAATCGGTAAAGTGGCAGGTTAAACTATGACGCCTCTAGCGACTAATATTTATTATTTACTTACATTCAAAACCATAGTTAGTACACACTTATGGAAATTTTGAAGTAAAACTTCTTCACGCATGCTTGACTTCGGAAGTACATAGCGAGGCGAACGGAAGTTGAAAGTTGTGGTTTATCGAGATAACAAAGTTAAAATTTTGTATTATGTTGGTATGTCCGGTAAAATGACAACTTACAATTGAAGGGGTGAGAATAAAAAGGATTTAACTGATTTTTTTGACCAAATGACTTATGGGTATCGTTGGATTCAGCGTGAAATTATCTTCAATAATACATTCTCAAAATACCGAAATGAGGCTTAAATCTCGAGATTTTGAGTCTAAAAATGGTTTATCTGTCACAGGAATACAGTACGCTTAGCATAAAAACATTACTTTATTTCTTTTATTATATTATATTTTTACAGTAATTGTATGAATTAGTACTATATTTAGTAATTTTAAATAGAAATAAAACATTTTCAAGCAACTGAAACTTACATAAACCTTTTCTATTACCTTATAAGCACTCTACATAAAAATGACGCCGTTGACGTTTAAAGTCAATTTTCTCGAAACTGTCAATTTGTCAGTTAAATCCTTTTTATTCCCAACCCTTCAATTGTCAAGATGGCGACATTAACATTAAACAAAAGAAATCATACCAGCCGATAGATGGCGCTAAACTAAAGAAGTTTTACTTCAGTCGTATGGCCTAAAGCACGTTCGTTTTTTATTTTAGAACAATCATTCGTCGAACGTTATTGCTCTTAAATTTTTAAGCCTTTTTATCATAAAAGCAAAGTACTCTAGCCACTTTAAGATACAAAATCCTAAAAATGTACGAGCAGTAATGTCGTTTCTGTCGCCATTTGCAGCACCATCTATTTAAACTCAATATACAGTTTCAACGCCTCTTACATTCGATAGCCACCCGGACTAGTGATGTACCAGTATTTGGGATAATGATACCAGGTACTACAAAAGTTCATATAAGTATGTGAGAAACATGCATGTTAGGAAATGCAAGCTTCTCACAAATGTGAACTTGCGTTTCCTCCGTTTTCTAATGTTCGTATATGAACACACACTTACACTGAAAATAACACAAGTTTAGGAAAATAATACAACGCGGTGACGTATTTCGCTTTCCCGCCAAAAGTCCTTTTCGAACTTTTCGTCGCGCCTCTACTTTCACCCACCAAACTCAATATTACTGAGCCGGAACAATCCATGATTGGCTGATGGCCCTTCCGGCAGTTCTTCCAACCAAAACAGTACTTTTTACATTCTATCAAAGTCAAAAACACCAGCTCTTAATTTGAAAAAGTAAGTACCAATTAATACATTTCAGGATACATCTAACAGTGATCCATTTTTTTTTTTTCGCATTTTTCGCATTTTCGCTCCTTTGCCCAGCACTATTGCAGGCGATAAATCCTCTCATAAGACGTCTGGCTATATAAAATGACTTGACATAAAAAAGAGCGTCTGCGGCCGCAGTAAATCTGTCCGTCCAACTAAGTGCTCTCCAGCTCGAATTATAATCTCTTTAGATCTGTTTTACAGTAGGTCAGATCATAATCGTCAAAGTATACGCGACACGGATAGGACGCAGTGACGATACACTCACATAATGACGAGTTTTTTTTGTACAGGCTATTGCTGTTTGTCTCTACCGGCCTTTACAGCGTCACCGGGTGGGAAGGCAGGCACTTAAGGTGCCCAGTCATCAGAAATGGGAGGCAACTGGTCCAACGGCTGGGGCCGTTGCCGGGATAAGAGGAATAAGACTACGTCCACTGGAAGATTGACCATATGGTAAGTCGCGACCGTTCTAGCTAACCTACGGGGGTACATCGATCTCCCCGACGGGGTCAGCGTCTAATTGTGTTACGCTGGTATCTTATACCGGTGCTGTAAGCTGGTACCTGAGCTAGAAGGGCTATAGACTGGTCCGGTGATCCTAGCGCAACCGATACTACGGCTGCTATAGGATCGTCCGGGTCGCTCAAGACGTGTCTCGGGAGAATGGCTGGCAGCAGCTGAAGGAGAAGAGCATCGGCATCAGTAAAGTTTCATGTACAGTTTCTTTACATGTGTAATAGAAGCTTCGAATCGGAGTTTCCTGTTCCTGTGCCGAATTGCTTGCACCAGTAGTGGGAAAAGGAACTTTTTTTTTTTCAAAATCACATTCTGTTTCTAATTGGCTTGCTACATAATATATAATGAATAAATAAATAATAAGTTTTACTTCAAAAAACCCACTGACTGATGAAGACTATTATAATTTTAATATTATATCCGCCCAAGCCACGAGAGCTGGTCAGCGACTTTATAACTACCTGGTGGCAGAAGAGTTCAACAACGGATAGCTCCAGGATAGGACTGTGTGTACTGTGGCCTCATTGGTTGAAACAGCCGATGACCACAGACAATCAATGAGCCTTCAGAATTTGGTCTGTCCAGATGACACGAATTTAACAAACGTGTACGAGAACCCGGGGAAAGTTTTACTTAGCTTAGTTGTATTTTAGTAGACTTAAGTGAATTAAACTCATAAAACACACAGTCTCTGTGGAGTGGTGGTTGAGCAGGTCGGCTCATAACCCAGAGGTGGCGGGTTCGATTCCCGCGGCAGGACAAGTATTAGTGCACATAAAAAAAGCAATATACTTGTTCTGAGTCTGGGTGCTGTGGGACCATAGTCCTCGTAGTTCGTGGGTCTCTTGACACAGGGAATTCTAGTTAGGATCCAGGATGTATATGATCGTTGGGCGTTATTATTACTATTATTAAAAAGTCACTAATCCTGTTACAACCAACCCCTTGCGAGCCCTTCCCCTATATCAGATTACCCAAACCTCGAGTAACATCTTTTATTCAAGCGGCGACATTTAATTTCGCGGAACGGCATTTTTTCCGCGGCATGCCATTACAGAAGCGTTATTACACTGTGTACAAGCCTTTATCATTTTTTGGGAAAGTTTGAATGGGAGGAATTCCTGTTAGCGCAGATTACATAATGGCTAATTTTTTACTTTATTGGTTTACGGTTTTCAGTATGATGTCCTTTAAAACACTTCGGTTTAACCACAAAATATTTAAATAAGTCTTAAACTAGTGTTAAACTGCGTTTTTATATTTATTATACGTTTGACGTTTGTTTTTTTTATGTTACGAAATGGCATGACGAGCTAATCGTTGGCTTGATGTTAAGCAACACGACTGCCCATATCAGTTGCAGTGACACTTGAAACTCTAAAGTATAGTTTCGCGTGACACTGCACTATGCACGCCATTCTGAGATATCAGCACAGTCTAGCAATAAGTAAATAAATAAATATCTGTGGACATTTCACACAGCGCCATCTAGCCCCAACCTAAGCAAAGCTTGTAGTATGGGAACCAGATAACTGATACGATACTTAGATACTTTTTGTTTGTAAATACATACATAGAATACAATATAACACCCAGACAAACATCGACGTTCGACACATAAATGTTTGTCTTGGGTGGGAATCGAACCCACAACCTGCAGTTCAGAAGGCAGGGATACTACCAACTGAGCTAAAGGGCCAGTCAATAAGTTTACTAGACTGTGTAGTTAGGTCATAAAATCTCATTTTCTGAGTAATTTCCCTAGCTACAGTGCCCTTCTGGGTCACCGGGAACCAACACACCACTACAAGCAGAATAACTGGCAAAGCGGTAGTACCTACCTAGACGAGCTTTGTAGAAAAGTCCTACCACCTAGTAAAAGTTTAAGCGGTAAAATTTAAGTAGTAAAATTTTATTTGTGGTAGCATTTTTTTTTTTTTGCTTTTACACCATTCGGTGAATCTTTATATAAATATATATAATTCAAAGGTGATTGACTGGTTGACTGACTGACATAGTGATCTATCAACGCACAGCCCAAGCCACCGGACGGATCAGCTGAAATTTAGCATACAGATAGATGTTATGACGTAGGAAAAGGATTTTTCGAAATTCCACCCTTAAGAGGGTGAAATGGGTGGTTGAATTATTTTCCCATATGCCACGCCGCGGGCGAAGCTGCGTGCAGAAGCTCGTTGTCCTATAAAATCTAGAAGTTTTCAAAATATTTAACAATAAGTATGTAGGCGACGCGCCTCTTTGGAATTATATACTTTTTTATGAATTTATGTTTAAATTGTGACTGTAGAATTGTCAATGATTTTTTGATTTTGCTCTGAAAAATTATACGACATACATCACCTCGCGTTAAATATTTTGGTTTATTTCTCATACTTATAAGATTCCCTGAGCCATATCCCGACGTCGCTTATAAAGTATTTTTATTAGTTTTTAAAATATTTAATGTTATACTAATCTAGGAGTTTTCAAAACAATGTGGGTACCAAAGCACAAGTGTCCCACTCCCACTCTTGAATGGAGTCAGAAAGTCATGGGTAGGAACGGGCGGGAGTCAATAAGGGTGCGTCAGCCTCAGCAAGTCACATGGGCTACCACTGAGTCACACTCACTCGCTAATCCTTTATAAATAAATACATCTATTAGCGATAGGTATTTATTACGTCATTTTTATACTTCCAGTCAATTGTACCTATTAACCATATTTATTTATTACCTATTTTAGACAATCCATCCTTTACTTCTTTTATTGTACTACGGGAAATGAAAGCGTGATGATGGGAAATACCAGTCTGACAAATGAAACTAGATTTTCCGTTAGAACATAAATTAATTCGTACTTACTTTACGCAGAGCTGAGTCCACTCCGGCTCAATCAGTTTACCATCAGCGCGCAGCTGGTGGCTTTTTACTAGCTTCCGTCCTGGATAAATTGATTTATTCCGGTACCTATCCGCTTATTTTGCTTTTGACAGAATGTATATTTGTTTAGAAACAATGTGAATGACATGTTATTATCAGGTGGAAGAGTACCGAGTATATTTTTATATTATAACTTTATAACTACATGAATGTAATGAAAAAGTGTTAAAATGTATTTTATAAAGATTAAATTTGAGTTTTGGCGGGATAACGAAAAAGATCGCGTCGCCGCATTGTATTATTTTACAAAACTTGTGGTTTTTCAGTGTTAGTGCATAAAATTGGTGACATTTTCTTCGTTAAGTGTAACGTAGCTTAATGTTGAAATATGCTATGTTACGATTGAAATAGAAATTTAATTTTAAAAATATATTTAATCATGTATCTAAAGTTTCAACTAAATAAAACTAAATAATTTCATAAAAATAGGGCGCGGCCGCACAGTATCCCCACTCGTCTGCTACGTTGTTAGACCGGTTTAGTAAAGTAACCGCGCCGACAAAGTGAGAACTGACAAAAGATGCCAGCGGGCGAGTGAATCAACCCGCCATTTGGCGGACCGCTGCATTCTTGTTTATTAACTTTATATTACATTTTCGGAGATAAACCGAATCCTTAATATTACTAGCGCTATACTAGTGTTGTGATTGAGTGCTGAGTTTCCCGACTGGGTGAGTTGTGCTTACAAAATCCTCGCGACATTATTATATGCTCAATAGCACCGGGAGGTAGTTGAATGGAAATAAAATGTTATTTTATACACTATATTATTCATAGACATCATAATGATAATAAAACATTCAGAAAAGCTATTTTGCTTAACATTATATTTGTACCTACGATAATTCCCATTCAGTGACCTAGCTTAGTTCAGATTGAATTACATAAAAATCACAACTTAATTAATTTAAAGGTCACTCCAGACTTGCTGGTATCTCATTATTAGAGTTCACTATACTACTTTCTTACTACTTACCGTGATTTGGAAGATATGACCTACTTCATTATATTTCATAATAATTATAGCTTCATTCGCATAAATTGGTAACTAATTGCACATAATTGTACCTTGAGTCGTAACACACAAATTGTGAAGTGCCTTCCGCAACTAATATATATTTTGCCACTAGCTTTAAAAAATGTAACCGTTCTGTTTATTTAATCAGCGGCCACTACCACACAGATTAATTGGTACCTCACTTCCTTTTTGTACTCGCGCTTGTGATACTTTTTTTTGGCTCAGACCTAGTACGCTAGTGCTAATGCTTAGGTCTCGCATACTTGCAGGAACTCCGTACGGACTGAAACTAAACGGCTTGGATACCAGAGATCAGCGTGGCCTTATACTCCATTTCGCCACCCAACGAAGCCTTTATTCATCATCGCAGTTGATCACAAACAACGGCACAATTGAACCTCACGGCGGAGACACAGGAGAGTGTGGTGCCAAGCACAGTGTTCACTGACCGGCTTGACCTCGGCATTGACCCTGACCCTGTAGTACCCTTATTTGTTTCAAAAAAGATAATAAATTTATAGTTACTTATTTGTTTACGTTGTGGTTTCTCTTTTTTCCGAATTAACAACGTGACAATGGCGCCCAAAACTGGATTTTAGAGGTCAGGTTCAGGTCTAAGTGAACATTGCGTTTTTTTATGTCTGGTGCTGGTTAGTGTGTCTATTTTTCCTTACTAGTTATATGTTTCTTCTACTTTTAGCACAATAGGTGGTGTTTCTTTTTGTAGTTAGTAATAGTGATCTTTTCAGTTTTGTATTTCACTTTTCTGGTTTCAATTATTAATTTTACTATAGAAGAACTAAAAGGAAACACTACATCGTTCTGCTTTTGGTATATAATAGGTTTGTAAAAGACCTTACAAAGTAGAAACAGAACGGAGGTCTGCTTTTGGCTTTATGTTTGGATTTTTGATTTTGCCTGTAATTTTAGGTACAGATTTTTGAGCACAACATACTCATCGGGTTGGTTAGTCACAATGTCGACTCACCCCATAAAATTTTTGCTATTGCAAAAAGCAGAATTGATTTATGAAGTCACGATCAGGGGTGAAGTTCCCGCCGATAATGTATCTGAACTGCGTCGGCAGGTTACTAAACTTACACAAAAATATCCATCTGAAGATGTTTTAGAGACTTGTCTTGAATTTAATGAGGACTACCAGGGAGTAGTTGATAATTTGACAAAGTTAAAGCTAAACATCGAAAGCTTGAGAGTTGATTTTCAGCGACCCTTATGTGAGAGAACTCGGGCTCTGGTGAACCACCTTTTTTATAGGTTACAAAGAATGGCTACCCCGAAAACGGTAGATAGTATCGCGTCTTTATCCAGTGCCAAAAAGCAGTTTGAAACTTTAAACTCGCAGCTCTTGCAGTTAGAGAGCCTACTACCGGAGGCTAATACTTTACAAACGCCTTCGTTTAAATCGGAGTGTGGCGGGGGAGATATAAAGGTATCAGTTGCTTGTGATCATAACAAGTCTTCCGAACTGTCAAAAATTAAATATGACGGTAAGAGTTGTGTTCGGTCATTTATCCAACAAATTGAGGAATTCCGTCAGGCTAGGGAAATTCCGGAGACAAAAATGCTTGCTTACGCCGTGGATTTATTTGAGGGAGACGCTCGACACTGGTTTCGCAGTGTTAGACCTAAAGCAATCTCTTGGGGTGTATTACTTTCTCTTCTTGAGGATGATTTCGACATCGTTGACTACGACTATCGCATGATGGATGAAATCAGGAATAGATCTCAAGGTAATCTTGAGAATATTACTGTCTACCTGTCTATTATGGACGGTATGTTCACTCGCCTTAAAAAGAAAGTTACAGAAGAAGAGAAACTTGAAATTATTTTACACAACATAAGACCTACTTACGCCAACATTCTTGCAACGGCAGCTGAAGTATCGAGCATTGGGCAGTTAAGGACCCTTTGTAGACGATTTGAAGAAGTTAAGCTACGAAGTGACCAGTTTAAAGAGCCTCCTGCGGCCTCTTCTAGTACTTTAGCACCAGAATTTGCATACAAAACTAAAACATTTTACTCTCCACATCATAAAACATTTGCTGTAGGTGCGGAAGTTAGAAAGTATTGCGCTCGCTGTAAGGTCGACACTCATTTGTTGAAAGAGTGTGTAGCTGAAAGGACGATTTTCTGCTTTAAGTGCGGGCTAAAGGATGTCCGTACCCCAGAATGCCCAAAATGCAACCCAAAAAACACGCCGCATCCAAAAAACTAACTTCTGAAAATTGTAGCGAAGCACCAAAGGGTTCCAAAAGCTCGGAGTGGAATCAATGGCTGTTGACTATCAAAAACTTTTTTAACTCTTATAAAGTTGCGACAATTTTCAATACTCATCCGAGTACTGACCCTCGCCCCTATGTGAAGGTTAGTATTAAATATAATATCGAGCACTCAGAAATGCTCGGCTTACTTGACTCGGGATCCGTCGTAACTATTCTAGGTAACAACTCGCACAAACAGTTATTGAATAACGGATTACCATTATGTACAGATGAAAAGATTATTGTAAGCACTGCTGGCAAACATACATTCAGTGCTTTAGGATACATGCATTTGCCTATACTGTACAAAAATTCACTGAACATGATTAGAGCACATGTGGTTCCAGAAATTGATTCACCACTTATATTAGGTGTCGATTTTTGGAAAGCTTTTCGTATTTGTCCTAACCACATCAATAGCATCAATTTCATAACTGATGAAGAAGCTAAGCCTACGCAGGAATTAAAACCGTCTATTGAGTTCCTACAATCATACGAAGACTTAAATTGCTCTCAAAAAACTACGGCTGACATCATCACAGAACAGTTCAGGGAAATAGCCTTTGAGAACATTGGATTAGGCAAGACAACCATAATTACTCATAAAATTGATACGGGTGATTCGGAACCTATTCGACAAAGGTATTATAGGCTATCTCCAGAAAAACAGCGCATCATTGCTGAACAAGTTGATGAAATGCTAGCTCTCGATGTAATTGAACCTTGTGAGAGCCCTTGGTCATCTCCAGTTTTAGTGGTAAAAAAAAAGGATGGTCAGCCACGATTTTGCTTAGATAGCAGGAAGCTAAATGCAGTTACTAAGAAAGACGCTTATACTTTACCATATGTATCTGAGATCTTGGACAATCTTCGAGATGCTAAGTTCCTATCAAGTATTGACCTTTCTAAAGCCTTTTGGCAACTGCCCATTGATGAGCCGGATAGAGATAAGACAGCATTTTATGTTTAAGGTCGTGGCACTTTTAGGTTTAAAGTCACCGCATTTGGGCTCACTAATGCTCCAGCCACTCAGCAGAGGTTAGTTGATACGCTTTTTGGCCCAGAATTTGAACTCAAAGTCTTTGCTTATCTTGATGACATTATAATAATTAGCCAGACATTTGAAGAACATGTATCTTTACTCCTACGGGTTCTCAAAAAACTTAAAACTGCAAATCTTTCTATAAATTTGCAAAAGTCAAAATTCTTTCGAAACAAACTTAACTATTTAGGCTATGTTGTAAATTCTCAAGGTCTTTACACTGACCCAGAGAAAGTCTCGGCTATTGTTGAATACCCGGTGCCAACCAATAAAAAGGATGTGAAACGGTTTTTAGGTACTGCTTCTTGGTATAGAAGATTTATTCCAAACTTTAGTACGGTGGCAGGCCCTCTCAACAGTCTGACCTCCACAAAAAAGAACGCTCCACCGTTCTTCTGGTCACCTGAAGCCCATAAATCGTTCACCGACCTTAAATCACTATTGGTCCAGGCACCGATATTAGCTTGTCCAGATTTTACCCTACCTTTTGAAGTCCACACAGATGCAAGTAGCTTCGGTGTGGGAGCGATGTTAGCTCAAACCGTGAACGGGGAAGAACATCCTGTTGCTTACATGAGCAGGACTTTAACCAAACCTGAAAGAAATTACAGTGTTACAGAAAGAGAAGCTCTAGCAGTACTAACTGCTCTTGAACACTGGCGTTGCTACCTAGAAAGTGGTCAATCTTTCACCATTTATACGGACCATGCCGCCTTAAAATGGTTTTTAACCTTGTCGAATCCCACTGGTCGTCTTGCAAGGTGGGGTATTCGGTTGTCATCTTTTAACTTCATAGTGAAGCACCGCCGGGGAAAGGATAACATCGTTCCTGATGCACTATCTCGTACTGTTCCTACTGCATCTATATCGACAGTTACAGATATTATAGATACCACAACTGACGAGTGGTATCTTAAAATTCGTGAAGGTTGTCAGAAATCACCATCTAGTTATCTTAACTATATGGTAAACAAAAATGTCCTGTATAGATGCATTTCAAGTAAGAACCCATTATTAACCGAATTCAACTGGAAAACTGTCATGCCAAAAGACGCGCGTGATTCTGTGCTGACAGAAAATCATTCAAAGCCCATTGCCGGTCATTTTGGGGTGTTCAAAACATATAAACGTCTTGCACTCAGATACTATTGGCCAGGAATGTATAAGGATGTTGTCAAGTTTATTTCCGAGTGCGAAACTTGTTTAGCATATAAGTTACCAACTCATGGAACTCTGGGTAAAATGGGCAAACCAAAACACTGCAGTAGACCTTTCCAAACTTTATCTATTGATCTTGTAGGACCTCTTCCGTGCACAAGAAAACAGCACTGCTACATATTCGTAATAACATGCTGTTTTTCCAAATATTGCATAATATTTCCTCTACGAAGGGCTACTGCAGATCTGATAGCTAGGCTTCTTGAAGATGGTGTTTTTTTAGTCCACGGGATTCCTCAAAAAATCATATTAGATAATGGTTGTCAATTTATCAGTAAAGAGTTGAATAAGTTATTTGAGAAATATAATGTACCTGACATCCATTTTGCACCTAAATACACACCTCAGATCAACACGGTTGAAAGGTATAACAAAACTATAGTGACAACCATATCAACATTCGTGGAGGATGATCACAGAACTTGGGACGTCAATTTACCAAAAATACAATTCGCAATCAATACTTCCGTTAATGAGACCACCGGTTATACTCCCGCCTTTTTAGTCCACGGTCGTGAACTCATTGCTTGTGGATCTCATTATACTGATGATTTATCTCCTGAGGATGATTTTCTGCCACGAGATATTTATGCGGAAAACATAGGACATTTAGCGGTGGTATTCGATAAAGTTCAGACTACTCTTTGGCAAACACACTTAAAAAATTCACAGCGATATAACTTACGACGAAAAGAGGCAGATTTTAACGTTGGCGATACTGTATGGAAGCGTTGTTATTTCCAGAGCGATAAAAACGCTCACTTTAGCAAGAAGCTTGCCCCTAAATTCTCTAAATGTCACATTATAGAAAAACGATCACCTTTAGTTTACATACTTGAAGATTTATCTGGTAATAATTTAGGCGCGTGGCATATTAAAGATTTAAAGCTGATTGCACGCTAATTTGATTTATTTTGTTTACGGATTTTTTCTAGGTAAAATCCTTTTTCTAAGAGGGGGTGTATTGTAACGTAGCTTAATGTTGAAATATGCTATGTTACGATTGAAATAGAAATTTAATTTTAAAAATATATTTAATCATGTATCTAAAGTTTCAACTAAATAAAACTAAATAATTTCATAAAAATAGGGCGCGGCCGCACAGTATCCCCACTCGTCTGCTACGTTGTTAGACCGGTTTAGTAAAGTAACCGCGCCGACAAAGTGAGAACTGACAAAAGATGCCAGCGGGCGAGTGAATCAACCCGCCATTTGGCGGACCGCTGCATTCTTGTTTATTAACTTTATATTACATTTTCGGAGATAAACCGAATCCTTAATATTACTAGCGCTATACTAGTGTTGTGATTGAGTGCTGAGTTTCCCGACTGGGTGAGTTGTGCTTACAAAATCCTCGCGACATTATTATATGCTCAATAGCACCGGGAGGTAGTTGAATGGAAATAAAATGTTATTTTATACACTATATTATTCATAGACATCATAATGATAATAAAACATTCAGAAAAGCTATTTTGCTTAACATTATATTTGTACCTACGATAATTCCCATTCAGTGACCTAGCTTAGTTCAGATTGAATTACATAAAAATCACAACTTAATTAATTTAAAGGTCACTCCAGACTTGCTGGTATCTCATTATTAGAGTTCACTATACTACTTTCTTACTACTTACCGTGATTTGGAAGATATGACCTACTTCATTATATTTCATAATAATTATAGCTTCATTCGCATAAATTGGTAACTAATTGCACATAATTGTACCTTGAGTCGTAACACACAAATTGTGAAGTGCCTTCCGCAACTAATATATATTTTGCCACTAGCTTTAAAAAATGTAACCGTTCTGTTTATTTAATCAGCGGCCACTACCACACAGATTAATTGGTACCTCACTTCCTTTTTGTACTCGCGCTTGTGATACTTTTTTTTGGCTCAGACCTAGTACGTTAGTGCTAATGCTTAGGTCTCGCATACTTGCAGGAACTCCGTACGGACTGAAACTAAACGGCTTGGATACCAGAGATCAGCGTGGCCTTATACTCCATTTCGCCACCCAACGAAGCCTTTATTCATCATCGCAGTTGATCACAAACAACGGCACAATTGAACCTCACGGCGGAGACACAGGAGAGTGTGGTGCCAAGCACAGTGTTCACTGACCGGCTTGACCTCGGCATTGACCCTGACCCTGTAGTACCCTTATTTGTTTCAAAAAAGATAATAAATTTATAGTTACTTATTTGTTTACGTTGTGGTTTCTCTTTTTTCCGAATTAACAACGTGACATAAGTGCTGAATTGCAGGCATGAGTGTGGGAAAGTGGTATAATGATGGTGAAACGTTTCTTTTCGTGTTGTTTCCAAAACTCCATAAAAGCTTCTGGTAAAGTTGCC
This sequence comes from Ennomos fuscantarius, assembly GCA_905220475.3. Lineage (NCBI taxonomy): Eukaryota > Metazoa > Arthropoda > Insecta > Lepidoptera > Geometridae > Ennomos > Ennomos fuscantarius. The sequence continues at coordinate 9,326,964 of HG992046.1, read as the reverse complement.
ACCACTTTACTAGGAGTATGACTTGACTAGACAAGACTATGACTTAACTTGATGACTTGGACTGTGACTTGACTTGACACATTATATGATATTAATTAACTTGAGATATTATCAATTACTTGACACTGGCTAAATACACAAAAGTGTGGAGCCAAAACCAAACAAAAAAAAATTTTTTTAGAAGAATAGTTGCTTTGAAAATGAGGAGTTACGACCCAAAAGGTTTTACTTAATATTAACATTTATAGTATTATAATTATTATCTGTGGGTAAAGTAAAACACCGATTGGTTTTTCTCTAATTGGATCGATTATCTTAACTTTAGAAAACGCGACCCGGAATCGACAAGTGTTTAGGTTTGTACGATGAAAGTGAGTAGATTTGATCAAAGATAAACAATATATCAAAGAGATTGGATAACATCACAAGTATATAATCCTATCCTATCTGTAAAGTTATCTGAATCCGGGTAAAATAAATATTTATTCGCTAAAATCGGTTTTATTATTGATTTATTTTAGAGGTCTGAGATACAGGATGGAATTTGCTATCTTTTACACGAAACTAAAGCCAAATTCTGAGAATAAAACAATGCAATATGCAAATCCAAGGTTTGGGTGCCCGTACCTACTGCAGAGTCTATCTTTGGTCTGCAAAAAAATTCACAGAACTTGCTCAATTTACATGAGCTATGGAAAATTATAAAAAAACGAGAGTCCTTTAGACCACACAACTGAATTAAAACTTTTTTAGTTTAGCTACATCTTTCAGAAGGTATAACTTTGTTTTTACTTTGTTTAATGTTAATGTCGCCATCTTTACATTTTATCGTACATACCAACATAATAATACAAATTTTTAACTTTGTTATATTGACAATGGAGATCTACGTTATCCAACTTCAACTTCCGTTCGCCTCGCATTTGAATGGGGAGTAAGCTGGTGATAGCTTACTCCCCAAGTCAAGCGTGCGTAAACAAGTTTTACTTCAAAATTCAACTCTTAGTTAGTCGACTTCTGACAATTTCACCACAAATTCGCCAAAATAATAAAATAAACGTATAAGGGAACTGACACTCTGACAACAGTTTCAAAGAGGCCCCACTCGTGAAAAAAAGGGAAATATACTAACGTGGTAATATTGTTAATTTACCTTACAAGCCTTAGGCCGCGCTAGCATGTCAAATGTGTGTTAGGTAAATTTAAAAATAGTTCCAAACTTACAGTTAGAATTATTACGTAGGTACAGCGTAGTACAGCGTCGGATGAGACCAGTTTTAATGGTCCGATGAATAATTAATGCTCCCAACTCTCGGTTGAGATAGTTTACTTTGTAGACAGAGCATACTTATTTTATTTTATTTTATTTCATAGGTCTACCAACAATTATATCATTAAAACTAACGTAACGAACATGATCATAATAAAACTAAATGTATAATTAATTACAGGCAAACACCGCATGCTACAAAACTTTAAAAGAATAACACTTAATTTAAAATATGTAATAAAAATTATAAAGATTACTGTACTTCTCGAAAGGAGAAGTACAGTAATCTTTATGTTATCTTATTAATCTAATACTTATGTCTACTTTTGTCGTTAGATGCCGCACAATGTTACGAACTGAATAAAAAAGGGGCTTAATTGCAAAAATTCAGAGATATAGTTACCTTTCCACAGATAATATAATACTAAGTATAATAAATAAATATTTCTCGAGAGTTTTTGGCGGAAAGACGAAAAAGATCGTGTGTACTGCATTGTATTATTTCCAAAACTTGTGTTATTTTTAGTGTTAGTGCATAAAATTGGTGGCATTTTATTCGTTAAGTGCTGCATTACAGGCATAAGTGTGGGAAAGTGGTATAATGATGGTGAAACGTTTCTTTTCGTGTTGTTTCCAAAACTCCACAGAAGCTTCTGGTAAAGTTGCCACCACTTTACTAGGAGTATGACTTGACTAGAGTAGACTATGATTTGACTGGATGACTTGGAGACAAACAAAAACTCGAGAATTAGAACTAGTCAGACTATAAAAGTACTAAAAATGCGTTCGAAAAATGAGAAGATCACAAACAACTAGAGCGTAATAGCTAAAAACGTCAGATTTCAACATAATTGCCCGGGACGCATACAAATTGGGCTGGTTTTTGTCAACGAATGGAATTAGGCTGACCGGCTTCAGGTTTATATAGAAACATGTGCTGCTGATGAAAACTGGAAAAATATATCGAATGAATATTTAAAACTACCACTAATTCCCAAAGATCAACAATATTTTCGCTACTCTTAATCTAGGTAGTGTTATTTTTGACTGGCCTTATAGCTCAGTTGGTAAATACCTAAGACAAACAGCTGTCCTATTAACATCGATGTTTTTTTTTTGTTTTTTTTTTTGGCTCCACACTTTTGTTTATTAAGCCATTGTCAAGTAATATGATAAATTATCAAATTTCTCAAATTAATTTATATTACATACTGTTAAGTCAAGTCAAGTCACAGTCCAAGTCATCAAGTTAAGTGGTGGCAACTTTACCAGAAGCTTCTATGTAGTTTTGGAAACAACACGAAAAGAAACGTTTCACCATCGTTATACCACTTTCCCACACTCATGCCTGTAATTCAGCACTAAACGAATAAAATGCCACCAATTTGTGTTATTTTCACTAACACTGAAAATAACACAAGTTTTAGAAAATAATATAATGCGGCGACGCGATCTTTTATGTTTTCCCGCCAAAACTCCAACATCGATGTTACTGTATTATATGTATCTATTTACAAATAAAAAGTATCTAATTATCAGTTATCTGGTTCCCGTAGTAAAAGCTTTGCTTAGTTTGGGGCTAGATGGCGCTGTGTGAAATAAAAATCCCCTCTTTATGAGGCAGGCCTATGTTTGGCAGTGGACATCTTCCAGCTAGAAATGACTTTCATACGTAATTCCATATCAGCTGGAACGGCGATGGTGATCAAAATATTTATTTACGCTTTGTTTTACAAGCTATACGTATGTAATTTTTTTTTCTCTCTAATTTGTGTAGATATCCGTAGCTATTTATTTTACGCTGGAGTTTTAACGGGAAAACGAAAAAGATCGCGTCACCGCATTGTATTATTTTACAAAACTTGAGTTATTTTGTGTTAGTGCATAAAATTGGTGGCATTTTATTTGTTGAGTGCTGGATTATAGGCACGAGTGTGGGAAAGTGGTATAATGATGGTGAAACGTTTCTTTTAAAAACTCCATAGAAGCTTTTGATAAAGTTACCACCACTTTACTACGAGTATGACTTGACTAGACTATGACTTAACTGGATGACTTGGACTGTGACTTTACTTGACACATAATTATATATAATATGAATTAACTTGAGAAATTATCAAATATAATATAAATTATCTGGCTAAATACACAAAAGTGTGCAGCAAAAAAAATACAGTTACGCTCTCCAGTTGAGCCATGGATCCCGTTCATCCAGCCGAGGCAAGGGGATGCGTAAACCACGCGTAAAAGAGGTTAGAATGTCAGGGAACCACTTAAACATAGTGTTTTCTGCAAAACGCCGGAAAAAATAGCATTATTATTTTAGGGTTGCTGTACACTAAACTTGTATCACTAACTTTAGTATTGTTTGACACTAGCACACAGAGCGCGAGTTAGAACCTAACAATTAAAACAATTGAAGAAGGCTAGTCTACTTTTGTTTTACTAGGTGGTAGGACTTTGCTGCAAAGTTCGTCTAGGTAGGTAACACTTTGCCAGTTATTCTGCCGCCAAGCAGTAGTGTGCAAGCACTACTGTGTTCCGGTTTGAAGGGCGCTGTAGCTAGTTAAGCTACTGGGCTATTGAGACTTTATGATCTGATCTCACAGTGTAGTAATTTTATCACAAGACTGTGGTGATGTCTCAGGATGATGTGCGCAGTGCAGTGTAACGCGAAACTATACTAGTATATTTTGGAGTTTTGAATGACACTGTTCTGTTATGGGCGGCCGTGTCAAACATCAGGTGAACGGCTAGCTCGTCACATCATTCAATAAAGTAAAAAAAAATTGCTGAATGTGTTCCAGTCTTTACTCGATCCCATTAAAGTGTGTCCGTGTCCGAGTTCTCAGTACATTTGTCAGCTGGCACATAATAATGTAAGCACTACGGAACTACTTTACGGACAAACAAGTTTACTGCCCTATCATTGGTTGGATAACCACTGTGTATAACTGTGATTTTAAAGGGGTTCAAACAGGCTTGTAGAACAAAATAAATTCACTGATGTGATCGTGAATGACAGCGTCTGTGGTGTGGTGGTTGAGCAAGTCGGCTTATAACATGAAGGCAGCGGGTTCGATTCCCACAGCAAAACAAGTATATGTGCACAAATAAAAGCGGAAATACTTGTTCTGTGTGTTGGTGTTGTGTGATTGTGGTCCTCATAGTTCTTGGATCCCTAGATACTGGGAATCCTATGGTCCAGGATATATGTATGTGATCGTTGGGCGTTATTATTATTATTACATACTAAAAAAAGCCTTTTAATATTACTATATTTTTATCTCTTGTCTATTTGATATTTTTTTCTTGCTCCTCAGCTGGTTCCTCCATTTTAAAATCAAGGATTCTTTTACGGGTAAAGGCCTCCAAAGAAACCCATTTTTCTATATCTTTTGCTTTCTTTATCCAATCATTTCCCGCATATACTCTTTTTTCCCAAATGGCCCTTTCCTTTTATATGCCCAACTTATATCTACAATATTTGCTACATGGCCCGCCCATTTCCATTGCGATAGCCTCTGTGGTGTGGTGGTTGAGCAGGTCGGCTCATAATCCGGAGGCAGCGAGTTTGATTCCTGCGATAGGACAAGTATTTGTGCACGGAAAAAAGCGCAAGTAATAATTGTTCTGCGTCTGGGTGTTGATCCCAACCATGGGCCTCGTAGTTCCTGGGTCCCTAGACACAAGGAATCCTAGTTATGGTCCAGGATCTATGTATGTGATCGTTGGGTGTTATTATTATTTTATTTTATTGTATGTATTAACGCATCTATAATCTGTTTTGTTTCTTTAATGTCTCCACTTCGCTTTTTGTACACAGCTATACAGTTGAGTATGAAACGGTTGCTTTCTTCCTGCATCCGATCGCGTGGTCCACGCTCATAAGCACGTAATGTGGTGACGTGTCGTTAGTTACTGTTTGTAGGAACAATGGAAATAGGGTAATTGTAGGCATTACTAAAATAGTTAAGTACCTAAAGATTAACAAAAATGTTAACCTGTTAATTTTATTAGGTTATTTTTATTATGAGCGGAATTTTAACCATTTTCCATCCTTATCTATGGCCTGCTTTTATAAGCTACCGTGACAAGTCTATCTATATCGTCATCTATATAATTCTCTGCTTTTTAACCGACTTTTAAAATGGAGGAGGTTCTCAATTCGACTGTTTTTTTAATGAAATAGTGGTCAAACGCAAGCCTATATATAAAAATTAGCGGACATTTACAATTACATTTGTTTTTATATTTCACACAGCGCCATCTAGCCCCAGACTAAGCAAAGCTTGTATTATGAGAACCAGATAACTGATACAATACTTATATACTTTTTATTTGTAAATACATACATAGAATACAATATAATACCCAGGCGCAGAACAAACATCGATGTTCATACAAAACAATAAAACAAAATATATGTATAACTAGCCTCTGCCGGCGCGTTGGCCTATAGGAAACAAAGAAGATTTTTTTTAATAGATAATTCAACCACCCATTTCACCCTCTTAGGGGCGAAATTTCAAAAAACACTTCTCAGTGGATACCTACACTCAAAGAAAGAACACACCCTCCAAATGTGAAGTCTCTAGGACCAGTGGTTTAGGCTGTGCGTGGATATATAAGTCAGTCAGGACTTTTAATTTTATACAATACAATACAAAACGCTTTATTGACACCAAAAATAAACATGTAGAAAATAAAATTACATAATAAAATAGGCACAATGGGCGGTCTTATCACTAAGAGCGATCTCTTCCAGACAACCTTTGGATGGACAGAGATATGAGACTCCATGAGCAAGGACGGCGGTGCAAATAAATTATTATAATAGGTCTTTACCTATGAAATTGCCGTATTGCAGTACAGACTTTTTCAAACAAAAAAAAGTTTTGATTGGCTATGAATTCTAAATTCAAATTAATTTTGTTTTAAAAATATGACATTCTATTTACAATATAAGTCTTGTGTTTATTGATTAGCGTTGTATTTTCATTACATTTCAACATTTTTCCTCATAATGGATACTTTGAAATTTCGTGTAATTATGGAATATGAGTTCCGTCGTGGCACCAACGCGGCACAAACGACACGTAACATTAACGACGTTTACGGAGAGAACTGTACAAACGAACGTACAACCCGTTATTGGTGTGCTCGGTTCCGTTCTGGGAATTTTGACTTGAAAAATGAACCTCGTGGTCGTCCGGAAACTTTGGTCAACAATGATGAATTAAAGGCGATTGTGGAAGCTGATGAATCTCAATCTACAGCTGAGCTGGCAGCAGCTTTTGATGTTAGCATCAAAACAATATTGGTCCATTTGCGACAGATTGGCAAGATAAAAAAGCTTGATAGATGGGTGCCCCACGAACTTAACGATCGCCAGCGCAACGTACGCGTCGAGACTTGCCTTGCGCTGCTTAACAGGCACAGAAATGAAGGAATTTTGAACCGAATTGTTACGTGCGACGAAAAATGGATTCTTTTTGACAATCGAAAGCGGTCAGCAAGTTGGTTAGATCCTGGTTCGGTACCAAAGCAATGTGCAAAACGAAAAATGACCCCTAGAAAGGTGATGGTCACAGTTTGGTAGTCTAGTGCTGGTGTGATTCATCATAGCTTTTTACAAAACGGCGAGAGCATTACTGCAAATGTGTACATTGAAGAACTGACCACAATGATGGCGAAACTCGCACGTCTGCAACCAGCTTTGGTCAATCGGTCGTCTCCACTGCTACTTCACGACAACGCGCGACCCCATACTGCACAACAGACCGTCTCTAAGCTGCATGAGTTGGGTTTGGAAGCTCTCCCTCATCCGCCATACTCACCAGATCTTGCGCCTACCGACTATTACATTTTCCAAAATTTGGACAACTTTTTAGCGGGAAAAAAATTCAATTCCCGAGAGGCAGTACAAAACGCCTTTGAAGAGTTTGTTGTCTCCCGTCCTGCTGATTTTTTCAAGAAGGGCATCCATAAACTGCCATAGCGTTGGCAAAGATGCATTGATTGCAGGGGTGATTACTTTGAATAAAAGAAATAAATAAGTTCGAAAAAAAAATACTTTAACTTTTTTCAAACAAAACGGCAATTTCATAGGTAAAGACCTAATATTATTATAATTTATATGTATAGAGATAATAAGTCAGTCAAATACTAGGTTTTTTTTTTAATGTTTTGGCTCCACACTTTTGTTTATTTAGCCAGTGTCAAGTATTTGATAATTTATCAAGTTAATGGTATTTCACGCAAACATGTGTCAAATCCCAGTCGAAGTCATCAAGTCAAGTCATAGTCTAGTCAAAGTCATACTCCTAGTAAAGTGGTGGCAACTTTACTTGAAGGTTCCATGAAGTTTTGGAAACAACACGAAAAGAAACGTGTCACCATGGTTATACCATTTTCCCACACTCACGCCTGTAATCCAGCACTTAACGAATAGAATGCCACAAATTTTATGCACTAACACGGAAAATAACACAAGTTTTGGAAAATAATACAATGCGGTGACGTAATCTTTTTCGCATTCCCGCCATAAAAACTTACTAGGTATTTGAATTATCTATTTTCCGGTTTGAAGGGCACTGTAGCTAGTGAAATTACTGGGCAAATGAGACTTTATGATCTGATCTCACAGTCGAGTTATCTTATTACCAGACTGTGCTGATGTCTCAGGATGATGTGCGCAGTGCAGTGTCACGCGAAACGTTATATTTTGGAGTTCCGAGTGACACTGTTCTGTTATGGGCGGCCGTGTCGCTTAACATCAGGTGAACGACTAGCTCGTCACATCATGCACTAACATAAAAAAAAAATTACTATTATTTGACCTACATATTCTTATCTATTTTCCTTCCTATTTTTCTTCAATAAAGTATTTCCTACCAATACCCAGTCCAACGGTAAGCCGAGCTCCATGGAGAAGTGCGCGTGTCGATTACCGTTTCATAGGGGTCCAGCTCATTACCGCCTTCCTTGTACAACGCATTAAACTGAGGTCAAGGAGACCCTTAGCTCTTACGAGGTCTGAGGGACTTTCATACTACTTGCAAAGTTGGAAAAATGTAGATATGTAATTGTACTAAAGACAGAGAGTGAAAAAAAACGAGTGTGCACGAATGAGACCCTATGGACCCAGGAACTACGAGGAACATGGTCCTACAATATTCAGACTCAGAACAAGTGTTTGCCCTTTTTTTCTGTGCATAAATGCTTGACCGGACGCGGGAATCGAACCCGCTACCCCGGGAGCCGACCTGCTCAACCACCATACCACAGAGGAATGGAAATGGAAAGAAATTACACCTGTTGCATTACAATCAATGTTCTGTGATAAACCCCATGTCTCAGGATAACGTTCGCAGCGTAGTGCTATGCAACACTATGATTTATTTATATATTTATTTATCTTTTGCACAAAATAATGTACAATGAGGACTTAATGCTATGAAGCATTATCTACCAGTCAACCTGGATGTGCAAGAAAAGAAATGGTAGCGATGCAGTAAAATTTATTTAAGAATAAAATACGTATTTATATAAAAAATATAACGTATAACATAAATTAATTACATAAATAATAATATAATATACCTACTAAAATAATTATAATGAATACAATTACTTACAAATATAAAACTTACTATACTTATTGAAAAGTGATTGAAGTGATTGATCGTCGAGATTGAAAAGTGCATATTATGATAGCTGTGAGAAACAACAACGGTTATTATTAATAATGATTAGGGGGAGCTTTATTCGGCATAATAATTTTTGACATAATAATTGCGAACTTGCTTTTTAAACACATTTTTAGACGTAATAATTTTTAATTCCTTAGGCAAGGAATTTCACAACCTGACAGCTACAACGAAAAAATATTTGTCATTTAGATTTCTAAGTACCATTGCACTGCAACTGTTATTCATCAGAAATGTCTTTTTTAGTTAGTAAACACACTGTTATACCACAGTTGCGTCTTTTTGGACTATGCGAAAATTAGAGTTCCGGTAGGTTTTCAGAAATAAAAAAAACTATTGGCCGATGCGTCTTTTTTTGCTGATCCAGAATACACATGCAACTCATTTTTGACAAATATGTCAGATGCGCCTTTTTTCCTTATGGCAGCAGTGTGGGTAACCGTGACTCATAAGTAGATTACCACAGTGCTAAAACACCAGCATAATTTTTTAACATATACATCACATCAAAATGTGAAAAGATTTTCTATTTGCGCCGTATTTTTCAGTTCATTGCGTTGCAACTTTGCAACACAAGATATTTCTCGTAGCTGTGACTCAATGATATCCGTAGCATCGTAGTATTCTCGTAGCATCTCGTAGCAGCGTAGCACAAAGCCTACACATATGCTCCGGAAATTGAATGAAGAGGTTTTAGTTAAAGCCTTTATTTATAAAAATAAAACCTCAAACACGACTGAGCATGCTTTTATAATACTCGTATTTAAAAAAAAAGCTATTTTTCGGCCTCGGCCTTACCTCGATTTTCAAAGACTGACTGGCCCGATAGCTCAGTTGGTAGTAATCCTGCCTTCTGAACTGTGGGTTGTGGGTTCGATTCCCACCTAGGACAAACATTTGTGTGATGAACATAGTGTTTTTTCTGTGTCTGGGTGTTATATGGTATCTATGTATGTATTTATCTAAGTAGTGTATCAGTTATCTGGTTCCCATAGTACAAGCTTTGCTTAGTTTGGGTGCTAGATGGCGTTGTGTGAGAATGTCGACAAAAAAAGGCGGAACCTTACATTTTTTTCTCAAATCAAATTGACCTTATTAATATAATGATAGCTTTCGATGGTTGCTGTTGTTTTACAATAATATTGTTTAGGTTTCCCGTATTATTCCTGATTTGCATTTCGACTTTCCGCATTTTACGGCCTTTCTGACCTTTTTCTAAAAACGTTCGGTAAAAAATACGAGGGTTCAGTAAAAAAGTTTATCGGGTATTCCTCTTAATAAAACCCAGAATCGTATCGATGTCCGATGGAAAGGTGTGGAATGTTGACGGATAAATGAGTGGACCGATGGGGAGGAGAGAGAAGCTAAAATATAGGGAAAAGATTTTTTTGTTTTTACTAGGTTGTAGGATTTTGCTGGATCGCAAGTTCGTCTAGGCAGGTACCACCGCTTTTTAACACACCAACAGTAATAAACACAAATAAATGGAGATATATATTTTGTCATTCATATATATGTAGACAGAACGAGTTTTGCGTAGGTTGCAACCTATATAACTATAGGCCTTCAGCATGTCCACACCGCGCCGTGTCTGGAACAAGAATGATCCGTAGTACACCGAGCGGTCCCTTTATATAGCCAGATGGGTGTGGCAGCGATGACAGTTGCCGGTGCTGCCACTGTAATACATTTGAAAATGCTGCCACAGGGTAAATTACGGTACTGCCCGCTGCGCATAGAGTTTATAACTGGACGTAGCCGCCGTCATATATATATATAAATTTTATTTTTTTAGCTTAGTGTAGACATATGTAGTATAAATTTAATGTAGTTTTAAATCTATGTATACAAAAGAAAGTCGTGTTAGTTACACTATTTATAACTCAAAAACGACTGAGCCGATTTGGCTTAAAATTTACCTGGTTCTAAGCTACCTCCCCACCAATTTTCGATTTGCGTCGTTTTAGGGTAAAGGGTTTTATTCCTTTAAATTGAATTTGAATTTTTGTTTATTAGTGTTTTTGGAATATAGTTTATATAGTGGATTAGCACATCAGCTACTTTTTATCCACGGGCTAAACCGTGGGGCGCAGCTAGTATATTATAAATATAATAAAAAGAATAAAGGGTTTTATCTTATAGCTATCGTGACATCAATCTAGTGGCGTAAACCCTACATTTACAAGTGTCAACGAACTATGCTTCTCAAGTGGATATAAAATGTAATCTCTTTTACCCCTTTATACTTACATGCTTAATAACCTAGATCGTATGGGAGGTTGACCTTTATGACAAAGGCTTAAAGGTGATTATCCCGTGTTTTAGAGGGTGGTTATAGGTGACCGCTATAAAACAGCTGATAAGTTTCTATTGCATATTTATGATGGGTTTTTTAAGAGTCTGGGACGGCGCGTCTTTTAACAAGGTCTTTGATTTGATGTTTTGTACCTTTATTTTATGCCCGCAAAATTATATTCATATAAAATGTTGTTAGAGTTGCTTTTGGAAGCAAATTTGATGATAATAATAATAATGATGATGATGGTGATGATGATGATGATAATAGATGAGTATGTTCGACAGCCTCTGTGGTGTGGTGGTTGAGCAGGTCGGGTCATCGCGCGGATGTGACGGGTTCGATTCCCGCGGCAGGACAAGTATTTGTGCACAGAATGGGAAAAGACTTGTTCTGAGTCTGGGTGTTGTGAGACCATGGTCCTCGTAGTCCCTAGACACAGGGAATCCTAGTTAGGGTCCAGGATCTATGTGTCATCGTTGGGCGTTATTATTATTATTATTAAACCAAAGAAGTAGTTGAAAGCTTTTGCAACTGACTGTACTTACCTATTAACAAAATGTTAGTAATCCATCAAATAATAAATGTTTGTAAACAATACAAAAGTATAACACAGGTTTTTACAAAAATACTCTACGACATAAGGGTTATTTTTCATGATCATAATATTTGTTTTAGCTCTCATCACTCGTTGGCTAGTATGTTTTGGTTAAAGTTATAAAAGATAAGCGTTTTTTGTACGATTTATCTTTTATTAGGTCAGAGTTATTTCGACCTTTAATTGACGTGAGTTTAGGCGTTATTTATCTTACAAAATGTGTCATACTCACGATAGTTTTTAAACTAAAAAGATTAGTGCTTATTGCGGTTAAGAAGCGGTCTAAGCACATAATTTAAAAAAAAAGAACTTTTTGAATGTTCAGTGTGACGTGAAGTGTCCAAGTAATCAAAAAAAAAAACGGTAACAGCGGTAACTGGATAAAACATAGCTAAAAACTTGGAGTTTTGGCGGAAAAGCGAAAAAGATTGCTTCACCGCATTGTGTTATTTTCCAAAACTTGTGTTATTTTCAGTGTTAGTGCATAAAATTGGTGGCATTCTATTCGTTAAGTGCTGGAGTACAGGCGTGAGTGTGGGAAAATGGTATAATGATGGTGAAACGTTTCTTTTGAAGTTGTTTCCAAAACTACACAGAAGCTTCAAGTAAAGTTGCCACCACTTTACTATGAGTATGACTGTGACTAGACAATGATTTCGACTGTGACTTGACATATATTTACGTGAAATATTATTAACTTGATAAATTACTAATTACTTGATACTCGCTAAATATACAAGAGTGTGGAGCCAAAACATAAAAAAAAATTAAATACTTTGGTTGTTATAAGTTAAAAAAAATTCTAACCCCTAAAAATACTTTATTAAGTAGTTAGCGCTCCAAATCTTCAGCAATACAACACATTTATTTTACAAATTAAATAGCTATTTATAGCTAGTTATATTCTAATTGAAGGGTTGAGAATAAAAAGGATTTAACAGACAAATTGACAGTTTCGAGGAAATTGACTTTAAACGTCAACGGCGTCATTTTTATGTAGAGTGCTTATAAGGTAATAGAAAAGGTTTATGTAAGTTTCAGTTGCTTGAAAATGTTTTATTTCTATTTAAAATTACCAAATATAGTACAAATTCATACAATTACTGTAAAAATATAATATAATAAAAGAAATAAAGTAATGTTTTTATGCTAAGCGTACTATATTCCTGTGACAGATAAACAATTTTTAGACTCAAAATCTCGAGATTTAAGCCTCATTTCGGTATTTTGAGAATGTATAATTGAAGATAATTTCACGCTGAATCCAACGATACCCATAAGTCATTTGGTCAAAAAAATCAATTAAATCCTTTTTATTCTCACCCCTTCAATTAGTTATATTACTTATTTGTTATCTATATTTCACGTAATCTACAAAAAATTCGCAAAATTAACACAGTTTTAAGTGCAGACCCAGTTTGACATTAACTTATAATCTGTGATTTTCTTAAACAGAGCCCTCTGAACCTGTCAAACAAAACATGCTTTGACGCCACTTTAATCCTAAAGACATTTGTTAAATTCCCTTGCTGTATGATAGAACATTTTACCCGACTTTCTTTTGATTTACCCCAAACTTTGCCTACTAATATTATAAATAACTATATTTTTGTAAAACCAAATCTGTTCTCACCTCTTTGAAGTTCTCAAATCATTCTATAATGTATGAACGTAAACTTAAAATTGCATTACGTAATCGAACTTGGTCGTGTATCAAAATTTAGATCAAAGGGTAATAAGTCCGGGTTCGTATAAGTACGTTTTGATTTAAATATTATTGATTATTTTTATCTAATTAAATAGAAAAATATTAGAATACATAGGTAGTAAAAGATTTTGTTTCTCATGGAATGAGTATTAGTATATTTATTTCTTGCCAGTAGGTTACTAAAAATTTACTAAAAGTTGTTTTTTTTCTAGTATAACCTTAAAATGAATTTTATTCGTACCTACTTACATTTCTCTAAGAATATTAAAGAAAAACATTGGCTATCAACTACATAAAGTTCAAAATGAGACTAAATACATCATCAAATTGATCTTTTGGCCTCAATAAAAATAAACAAGGTCGTTGACATGAGGTAATATTTATTTTACACTCAATGAAATTTTTTTTCCATCGTTTGATATTTCTGCGTGGACATGTAAACTATTTGTTTATACATTAATATGCCCAAGTAGAATATTAATCGAGACGTAGACAAGTCAATGTGAAGACAGAATGATTGAGCGTAGCACTTATTAAGCTTAGTTAAAATAATTTTATTTTAAAATTAAGGGGATTGATCCGACATCGATCGTCATAATTTCACACTGAGAAATAATTTTATGATATTATAAAACATATTAGATCCTATGCTCTATGAAGAAAGAAGCCGCGTACTTGAATGATACTTATACGTATCGAAGGTATACATCTTCTTCTTTCTTAAATATATATAACTTAAAGGTGACTGACTGACATAGTGATCTATCAACGCACAGCCCAAACCACTCGACGGATCGGGCTGAAATTGGGCATGCAGGTAGATGTTATGACGTACGCAACCGCTAAGAAAGGATTTTTTGAAATTCCACCCTTAAGAGGGTGAAATGGGTGGTTGACTTATTTTCCCATAGGCCACGTTGCGGGCGAAGCTGCGGGCAGAAGCTCGTTAAATATATTTAAATAGTGAATTGGTAAATTTTTGTGTTTAGCGACGGCAATAATATTTTAAAATACCATGATAGCTCTTAACTTTTTAATCATATTCTTTCATCAATTTATTTGATTGATTTACTCCATGCAGAAACATTGTTGAAGACATTCCAACTCATTCTTAATCAAGCAAACCGGGCTCCAATATCTTGAATACCAATATAATTTTTTTTCATCCTGATTGATTACTGATACTTATTCAACGATAAATTTCAATTCAAATTATCTGTCGCAAAATACAATCCACTCTGCGTTTGTATTTATTTGTTTTTGTATATATTATTTCTCCATAAAATTCACATTATCTGTCGCATAATAAAACTCCCTTCGCGTCTACGTTATTTATTTGCCTTTACATTTACAAAACGGTGTAACTAATGGCTCTTACACGATTGCAGTACTGTAAGACAAAGAAGATAAAGTCTATTTATTCCAGAAGTTACATAGCACGGCACCACCGTTATCATGGATTATTTTATTTTTTGTTTTGGGTTTGGCTCCACTCTTTTGTGTATTTAGCCAGTGTCAACTAATTGATATTATTAGCTATTCAACGAGGAAATCCCCGCTTTTTGGAAACGCTTCCTGCAGAAGATGATCTAAATTCTGTGTTTTATTTATGACCCCATTTTTACCTACAATATTACTTTTTCTTCAATTATTATTTATCTTAAGTTCTTATGTATACTTAGTTTAGTTTTTTCTTTCCCCTAAGTTCAGTTATGATTAAATGTATATGTTGTGTGTTTCAAAAAAAAGATTAAATACAGTAGTTTCAAGTTAATTAATATATATATGTGTATCACAAGTCACAGTCCAACTCATCAAGTCAAGTCATAATCTAGTCTAGCCTAGTCAAATCATACTCCTAGTAAAGTGGTGGCAACTTTACCAGAAGCTTCTATGGAGTTTTGGAAACGACACTTTCTCACACTCATGCCTGTAATCCAGCACTTAACGAATAAAATGCCACCAATTTTATGCATTAACACTGAAAATAACACAAGTTTTGGAAAATAATACAATGCGGTGACGCGATCTTTTTCGTTTTCCCGCAAAAACTCATGAATTACGTTAAAGCCATTTATGTTTTTCGTTAATCTGTAATACGTTACTTTTGTATAATCTGTGAGAGTATAATATGAGTAGGATGTTTTTTTTTTTTTTAAGATTTGGCTCCACACTTTTGTGTATTTAGCCAGTGTCAAGTTATTGATATTTTATCAAGTTATCGATATTTCACGCAAATATGTGTCAAGTCACAGTCGAAGTCACCAAGTCAATCCATAGTCAAGTCAGTCTAGTCAAAGTCATACTCCTAGTAAAGTGGTGGCAACTTTACTTGAAGCTTCTATGGAGTTTTGGAAACAACACGAAAAGAAACGTTTCACCATCATTATACCATTTTCCCACACTCACGCCTGTAATCCAGCCCTTAACGAATAAAATGCCACCAATTTTATGCACTAACACTGAAAATAACACAAGTTTTGGAAAATAATACAATGCGGCGACGCGATCTTTTTCGTTTTCCCGCCAAAACTCATGTTTTTTTTTTTTTTTTTTTTTTATGTTAGCTATGTATTTTTGACACTGACAGTTTTCTCACTTGCTCTCTTTGTAAAAATAGCCGAACCAGCCGGTCGCTGTTATAACTAAATAGAACTAATATCAGGAAAATCATGTATTTCTTGTTATTAACGAACCAGCAAATAATAAGATAAAATAAGGCCACGAATTCGTTTATTGTTAAGACAACCGTACCCCGCATAAATTAAACCCTAAATAGGTATTTATGTATGCCTTAATAACACGACTTCGACTGCCCCGTTAGCTCAGTTTGTACAATAGTATACCTGCCTTCCGAACTGTAGGTTGTGGGTTCGATTCCCACCCAGAACAAACATTTGTGTGATGAACATCGATGTTTGTTGTATTAGTTATCTGGTTCCCATAGTACAAGATTTGCTTAGTTTGGGGCTAGATGGCGCTGTGTGAGATGTCCACATATATTTATTATTATTATTAACTTTTATAATCTATAAGTTAAGTCACAAAGTCTCATATTATGCTCAGTAATGTAATAGTTACAGTGCTTTTAAAAGCGGAACACAATAGTTCTAGGCGGCAGAATATCGGGCGAAGCAGTAGTAAGACAAACTCTGGCAAGTAAGTCCTGCTAACTATTAACTACACCAATCTAACGGAAGACCAGCGCTGGTTCGTAGGAACTAGCACCATTCTGAGTTGGGGCCGGCTTGTGACAGAACTATGAAAGCATTGTTCTAATACTTTTCTTATTATTTTGATCTGTTGCAAAATAAATTTTCTTTCTTTCTTTCCATTAATCATTATTAGATTTTAATTTTATGAGATTTAAATGGCCTATTTCCATTTTCAATCTCTTGGTATTAATTTCTTCTACCAAATTGTTTAGTCGTTACAGTTTACGGTGGCGTATTAACTAAACACGGTTAACGATGAGCGCGTTCAATTGCAATTTACTAAGTGCTATTTGGATAAACGCCTCCCATTTCACAAGGTTGGTGTTTGATGCCAATTTAGGATTGCGTGAGTTCAGGTGTTCTCTACCTTTTCAGGTTTCTGAAGCTAGTAATAACTTAGACATTTACTAAATAGACTAATAATACGTTATGCGAAAGTGTGACATGAAATATATACTAAATTCCGGTTAGGAGAAAAATTGCGGCACGAACAGAAACAAAAAATGAAACCAAAATTTGGAATACGAAATTTGAAAATAAGACCTTTTATTGTGTCAGCAATAAGTTACAAATTTAGGGTCTTCTAGATTCTACACTTTCCAATTTCTTAGTAATACGTAATGGTATTAGTCTAAATTCCTAATTTTGCAATTTCTGCTTTATCTTCAAATTATTTTAATCTGTAATTAATAAATGTATGAGTAATTTATCGAACCCGTAGCCTCCGGGATATGAACCGACCTACTCAATCACCACACTACAGAGGCTGTCATTCTAGATTTATTTGTATATAGATTTGCAAATTTGTTTAGTGTAAATGTATTGGTTATTGTATCCGTTACTTTAAACAATAAAGGCACTTTGCTCGTTTAAAAAAAATAACCTGCAGGAAAAGATCATGCAGCCCCTCAATATTAAATATTGGAGTTGAAACTACCTTTTATAAGTATGTAAATATACTTAAACCATTAATAATATTCTTAATGATACATTTTAATGTATATCTTCATAATAAATACCCACTTACTAGGTGTATGTATAATTGTAAAAAAAAATAATGGACATACATAAAAAATGTTGCGGACCCCCGTCAGTCAGTTTAGCAATCTAATGCTTTTTATAACCTTTCTTTTGCAAAACGTTTATAGAAATTGCTCGAACTTAGATAGACTTTTTTCGATTACTAAACAAAAACAAAGCTTACAAATTGGAGGTGTTTTGATGGTTTAAATAGATTATGTTAACGTCATACAGAGCAGTCCCACTTACGTTTTATTATTTAAGTACACAACATATATGATTAAAACTTACATGGCAATAATTTAGATATACTTAGCATTTTTTACAATATTCTATTACATTATTGTTTTAAAAACTACAAGATTGGTATTTTTAATGTTTAATTTTATTTTTGAGTATGATATTTAAATATAAAATAATATTCCTCGCCAAATAACCAAAAGTTATGATGTTAAAGGCAACTGCCCGAATACCACAGATTAAATAATAAGTTCAATTCCAACTTCCAAGAAAACATGTACAGAAAAAAGCAGATAAATCCCAAAATGTATCAAGCCTCAATTAAAGAGTAGGTAAAGTAGTAGTTACTAGAAGTGATCATTTTCATAAAAGTTACTAAATTATTTTAAAAAATGGTCTTTTATTTTATTAAATTTGTCACTTCTAGTAAAGTGTGTAAAAATGGACCAGACCTTAAATATAAATACCAGACTACAGATTATCAGATTTTTTTTGTTTTATTTTAGCTCCACACTTTTGTGTATGTAGCCAGTGTCAAGTAATTGATAATTTCTCAAGTTAATTATTAATATATAATGTGTCAAGTCGAGTCAAGTCACAGTTCAAGTCATCAAGTTAAGTCATAGTCTAGTCTAGTCAAGTCATACTGCTAGTAAAGTACTGGCAACTTTACCAGAAGCTACTATGGAGTTTTGGAAACAACACGAAAAGAAACGTTTCACCATCATTATACCACTTTGCCACACTCATGCCTGTAATCCAGCACTTAACGAATAAAATTCCACCAATTTTATGCACTAACACTGAAAATAACACAAGTTTTGGAAAATAATATGATGCAGCGACGCGATCTTTTTCATTTTCCCGCCAAAACCCCATTATCAGATTTAGCGGCTTGAAAACATAATCATAATAATTACTAACTTATTGTTGTACTACTATTTATTCTGTGGGAAGTCTGCAAAGTTTCAAGCCAGCATCTGTGAAATAATTGATATTCAACATTAAAGTTATTTACATTTTGTCTTAGTTATTAGATTTTATTTATGAGGCGATGACGTCTTTTATTTTAATTTAATGTATTTTTTATTTAATAATTTATTAGGAATAATATTTATTAGAAAAGTATGAGATGCCAGTAATACTAGGTACTATGTACAATTTCTCCTAAAAAAAATGAGTATGCTTTAGACCAAACGACTGAAGTAAAACTTCTTTAGCTCCATCTATCGGCCGGTATTACTTTGCTTTGTTTAATGTTAATGTCGCCATCTGGAAAATAATTGTAAATTGTCATTTTACCGGACATAAATAATAATACAAATTTTAAGTAATTTTTAACTTTACTATGTTGACAATAAAGATCTACGTTATAGAACAACTTTCAATTTCCGTTCGCTTCGTTACGCATTCCACCAGCTTACTTCCAAAGTCAAGCGTGCGTAAAGAAATTTTACTTCAAAAACATTTGGACTGTCACTATGAGCAGCCGCGTTGAATATCCAAATGCTGAGTAATACCAGTAGGTATGCTTGAATCATTGCCCCGTTGTGCCAATAAGGGCTAGTTAGCATTTTGGCCACGCGTCGCGTCGATCAGACGCTCTAATATTTTTTTAAATTATTTATTTTTATTTGAAAGAGAGCAAACAAGCATACGGCCCACCTGATGGGAAGTGGTCACCGTAGCCTATGTACATGTGTAACCCTGGAGGAGGCGTCACCAATGCATTGCTTACCCTGTAGGACTCTTTTAACCCTCCTTTTTAAGTACTCCATGTTATAACTCTGCGGAAAGACCGCTGGCGGGAGGTCATTCCACATTTTGCAGGTGTACGGCAAGAAGGAACGCATGAATCGAGTCGTATGAGATTTCCATGACTCAATAATATGTGGATGAGCTTTTTTGCGGTGGCGAGAGGTGCGATGGAAGACAAACGATGCTGGAATCAGGTTAAATAGCTCTTCAGAACTATTCACAAAATAATTTTATCTTTGATTTTAACTAAGCTAAGGCATAGTAAGTATTGTATCATTTCCTGTTAATTATTTTACAGCAGGAAAATAATCAGTCTAAGTAGCCATAAAAGATCCTAAGTAACTAATAAAACTGTTTAGGACAAATTGACCAAAATTTCTGGTCTTTCAAGAGTACGGCCACAGTCTACTATCACAGAACATAAAAATACGAAAATATCCATTACTTTTATCGGATTTTATACGGTAATACACAAACCATTTGAAGTTATGGTGCGCGTGGATGTATAGACGGACGGACAAAAAACTTTATAACTTAGGGTTAAGGTGCATTATGGTTAGCCACTGGCTATAATAATGCAGTGCTGCATAACCGGTATCCCTTATTTTTATTCTGAATAGAGGCGACAAAGGGCCTGCTTGGGGCTTTTTGGGCATTTCCTAACACAGTTACCCTAGCCAATCGAGTTCCTTAAGATATCGGAGCACAGCCTTAGGTCCTTGGCATAACTGTTCTAGATGCCCTGCCTTCCGGTTCTAAATGAAAAAGTAAATTAATTTTGACATGTCATTAATCTCAACTCTTTCACTAGGGACCCGACACTAATCACCAATTAATAAAATGAGTATGCTTTAGACCACACGACTAAAGTTAAACTTCTTTAGCTCCATCCATCGGCCGGTATAACTTTGTTTTTGCTTTGTTTAATGTTAATGTCGCCATTTTGACAATTGTGAATTGTCATTTTACCGGACATACCAACATACTACTATTTTTTATGTTGACTATGGAGATCTACGTGAACCGACAACTTTCAACTTCTGTTCGCTTCGTTACGCATTCACCAGCTTACTACCCAAATTAAGAGTTAAGAAGTTTTACTTCAATAAATATTAATTTTTTGCATTTATTTATAGAAAAGCGATGCAGGACACATTCTGTCTGCTTGGTTTTCACTAATAGCCAAAATTATAGGATACTAGTTGCGCCCCGCGGTTTCACCCGCGGATAAAAAGTATTTTAATTATTTGCTCATCCTACGGGAGCCTTTCACTTTGCCGGGATAAAATATAGCCTATATGTTAATCCAGTGTATAAGCTATCTTGGTACCGAATTGCATCTAAATCCATTCAGCCGTCTAAGCGTGAAGGAGTAACAAACATACACACATACAAACTTTCGCCTTTATAATATTAGTGTAAAGTGTGATGTGATATTAGTGTGATAGTGTGATTGATATTAGTGTGATAGTGTGATTGATATTTTTGTTATCTGAAATTTTTTCTATTTAGTTTTTAATTATTTTCGTTTATAAGTTATTACGGAAATGAAGATACCGTGTCGTGATAGCTATCTATCTATGTTAACAGAACTTTGCTGTTGGAAAATCACCATTACAATTTAAATTCTGGCTTATACCATGTAATCTATTCTATGTGTTAATCCGCAACGTTGTGCGTTTAGACCTTCAACAACATAAAGCATGATTTGATGTTGTTTTTACGGACCTTCGCTTTATTAGAAGTTGCCTCTCAAAGAAACAAGTAAAATGCTTTTTGTTGTGAGTAAAGTGTACTGTAATTGTAATAAACTGTATCGTATTCTAAAAATAAAAGAGAAAATAAAATATAATGCAAAATTCGTCTAGTGATTTCGACAAGTTAATTTTTACATCACATCACACTATCACATTTCACACTAATATTATCAATCCCAAAGTTTGTATGTGTGTTTGTGTGTATGTTTGGGTTGTCTGGTAGAGATCGCTTTAAGCGATAAGACCGCCCATTGTGACACTTAATTCTTAAGTTTGTGCCTGTAAATTGTTCCTACAATGTGGTGTTTCAATAAAGAGTTTTATCTGTCTATCTATCTATCTATGTTTGTTAATCCTTCACGCTCAAACGGCTGAATGGATTTGAATGAAATTCGGTACTAAGACAGCTTATACACTGTATTAACATATAGGCTACATTTTGTTCCGGAAAAGTTAAATTTTCCCGTGGGATGAGCAAATAATTAAAATACTTTTTATCCGCGGGTCAAACCGCGGGGTGCAACTAGTTACATATATTTTTTGGCTTCTTTTTGAGTAGTCTTCGTGATTGTCAAAATTAACACACCAAGTACTGTACGCTCATTAGTTGAAGATGGCCGATGTCAACCGGCCAATAAGCGTTTAGTATTTGGTGTGGTAGATTACATTCCCACCTAGTGACGCTACAAGTTTCCGTGTTTACTATACGTACCTTCTTACTTACAACTTCCACAAATATAAGCCCTTAAAAGTAGGGAATTCTTTAAACGCTATAATACGAGTTATCAAAAAAAACATCAAATAGGGATATAAGATATTAGCGGCCCGCCCCGGCTTCGCACGGGTATTTTATGTATATATATTCTATCGTCTAGGTTCAGGGATAATGTATATATGATTCTAAAGGTGTATGAATTTTTTAAATCGTTCCAGTAGTTTCAGAGCCAAATGCAAACAAACAGTCAAATCTTTCCTCTTTATAATATTAAGTTGAGATTAGATAATAATATATATATAATTAAAAATTATGTTTGTCTATAGGACACATACAATACAAATTGTATAATTATGTTTTTCAAAGTCAAAAGATTTATTGCAAATAGCCTAATTTTACTACTTTTATAAGTCAAAATTATATTAGGTCCTTAAAGTTATTTAACTAAGCATATAAAATTACAAAGTGCTTATTGTCAATTAATATATAGCAAGCCCATTACAATATATGAGTTTGAAAAAAAAAGCAGTTCTCTTTCTCACTACTGGTGCAAGAAATCCCATTGTATCCAATTGTATGTGTCCTATAGACAAACATAATTATGCATACGTCAACATAGTAATTCGTTGATATTTTTGGATGAATATATTTGGAAGAACATAGGTTCTTTTCTCACTCCATCCAAAAATATAACTAAACTTGACCAAAGACTGGTGTCGATTCTGTGTCGCATACTCTAAAGCTAGACGAAGTTAACATATTTTCGTCTTTTTCATTTCCCCTTTATCAGAAGAGTACCGCCATATTTTAAGTTTACTTTAGCTTTAGAGAATGCGACACAGAACCGACACCACAATCTGGCTAAAAGATAGTATCTGAAGTACCCAAAGCACCCACTTCTCAATGTAAAACGTTTCTTTTCTGAAGTTCTTCAATAATCCGCTATAGCATCGATCGTAAATGATTTTCAATCTAGCCAAGACCGCTGGCTATTCGCGAACCTCTGCTATCAAAGGCTAAAGCTTAGAGATGGGAAAGTATTAAGAGTATAAGGTTTATCGATAAATAATTACTGTCTCCGTAATTAAGAGCAGAGCATTATGCACTTATTGCATAAGCAAGTATAGTTAGTTACGCCGGCTCTTAAAGTATCTGAAGGTATGGGCACAGAATAAATACATAGTACGTATGGGGAGTAAAATATACACAAAAGGTAAATATATATGACACCTATTTTTTATATTGGCTCCACACTTTTGTATATTTAGCCAGTGTCAAGTAATTGATAATTTACCAAGTATATCAGGCAAGTCACAGTCCAAGTCATCAAGTCAAGTCATAGCCTAGTCATACTCCTAGTCAAGGGATGGCAACTTTACTAGAAGTTTCTATGGAGTTTTGGAAATAGAAAAGAAAAGTTTCACCATCATTATTCCACTTTCCCACACTCATGCCTGTAATACAGCACTTAAAGATTAACATGCCACCAATTTTACGCACTAGCACTGAAAATAGCGCAAGTTTTGGAAATTAATACAATGCAGTGACACGAGTTTTTTCATTTTCTCGTCAAAAAATATGACAGCTATTTAATAAAAATCAATTATCGATATAAGATAGAAGAAGAATTAATTCTTTGCACAAATACTTGTCCTGCCGCGGGAATCTAACCCGCTGTCTCCTGGTTATAAGCCGACCTGCTCGACCACCACACCACAGAGGCTGTGTGCAATGTTGAAAGGTGTGTGTTTATGCTTGTATTGTTTGTTTTTTCTTTTACTTATGCTCGTTTTTGTTTCATTACAAGCTATTTGATCTCCGATTAATTCTACAATTGCTACTGCAATTAATTATTAATAACCAAATATCGATATGGCACTAATTTCCCAACCCTAAAGGTAGTAATGCGACCAGCAAATGACAGTCTTTGTTGGCGCGATAGCTCCTCACTGTAGTTGTCTTTGTTGCGAAGCGAGTTGTCGAAGAAATGGCTCTAGGTAAAGCTTATATTGGTCGTATAAGTTTATTTAAATATGCTGGCACGTAGCACTTTGAAAAGAAGGTCAGAAGAATCCTACAGCTGTTTACTGATCGTCGTTTTAAGATCGGTAGCTGCATCCTTAACAAACTCAATAACGCCGTGCATGACTCTGTGTTTCCATTAACTAGTAGTTCTACGGTACGGAACGGTAAATGTTTTTGCAACCACACGGCATGATGTTGTACTAAGTATGTCCCCTTGCGGCCTAATAGAATCTCGACAACTTCGAAAAAGATCGCGTCACCGCATTGTGTCGTTCCAAAACTTGTATTATTTTCAGTGTTAGTGCATAAAATTGGTGGCATTTTATTCGTTAAGTGCTGGATTACAGGCATGAGTGTGGGAAAGTGGTATAATGATAGTGAAACGTTTCTTTTCGTGTTGTTTCCAAAACTCCATAGAAGCTTCTAGTAAAGTTGCCACCACTTTACTAGGAGTATGACTGGACTAGACTAGACTACGACTTGACACATTATATATTAGTTAACTTGGGAAATTATCAATTACTTGATACTGGCTAAATACACAAAAGTGTGGAGCCATAACAAAACAAACAAAAAAACCTCTAGACTAATTTTGCTCACATTTGAAACGTTGGTTTAGAATTGAGTACCCAAGGTTTCTGTCAAATATTATCAAAACAGGCAGGTTAATTGCGCTGCTGGAAACTGCCCCCTTCTCTACGGTATTTTAGTTTTGAGGTATATTTCCTCAAACTCAAATTCACCGTGGAGAAAGGAAGCAGTTTGCAGAGCAGCGCAATTAAAGCTTCTATTTCCATGTATTTCCTCAAACTAAAACTCACCGACGGCAAAAACAAACTCCATCAACGCCAAATTTCGTAAAGATTCATTGAAAAATTGTACGTACATTCGGTACGTTACAGACGAAAGTAGATGAAAGTAAATTTTGCGAGTTGAAGCAGAGACTTTCCCTCACCTATTTGTTACTTTAATTAGGTACTTGCTAGAGGTGGATCGTACTAGGTAAATCGACGTATTAGGTGACTCTCTGACTTGGTCATACCTGTGTCAAATATCTGTGAAAAATACTAGCTAAGTAGTATTTTCCACTTCTGTCATAGGTATATAAGGCCGCGTCGAAGAGTCTACTGAGTAGGGTTGCCAACCGTACTATAATATATAGTATTGTACTATATTTCGGGTCGGCGTACTATATACTGTGAAGAAATATATAGTATGAAAAAATAATATATTGTTACCAAATACCTTCACTTCGGGAGCTGATGCAGGCGGCGTAGTATATATACGAGCGACGAAGAAGGCTCGGGCTCTCTTTTCGGGCAGCGCTCAGAGGCGACGGACGTTTTATAAAATCACGCTATTGATTATTGTCGGTTCTTAGTAAATCTTAATAAATATTCTTAGCTTGATTGTAAGGTTATTTTTTTAAAACTAAAACCACTTAGGATTTCTAACAATATTTTTAACAGAGAACGAAATCTAAGGAAAAAAAAATATTATGAAAAATAATTAACGTGCATTTACAATAAATTAAAAGTGAGGCAATTTCGTATAACCAAATTCCGGACTATGCAACGCATCTGCAATCTTTTGTCTATTTATACTATATTTTTTTAGAAGTTTACTATATTTTTTATACTTTATTGCGCTGAAAAACTGTTGGCAACCCTATTACTGAGCGCGTTCTTCACATAGTCACTTTTTTAGTCTCTTAGGATTTGCTACATAACATTATCATCTGGCACGTTTTTAGCTCGCAGTACAAGTCTTAGTCAGATTACATGTAAAATAGGTCGCTGTGACCGGTGGTTCTTTGTGTGCGTCTGTGACAGTCTATGACATTTTTTTAACAGATATTTTTACCTGTGACGATAAATATGCCTCACGCCTAGTACCTACTAAGCCATCCCATAATTTTTAAGCATCGTAGGCAATTCTGCTAATGAAGAAATTTATAGAAGACTTACGTTATAGCCTTTGTAGTACCAAATAATAGTAAAATGTGAATGTCGGTAAAAGCAAGCACCATTGTTCACATTAACCAAATTCATTCATTAATCATTCATTCATTCGTTCGTTCGTTCATTCATTCATTCATTCACACACCAACTAAACCGTAAACTTAACGGGGCTCAGTGGCGTTCTTTAGGAGAGGCCTATGTCCAGCAGTGGACTGTTACAAACTGATGATGTCCATAAAATATAAATAAATAAATATTTGGGGACATTTCACACAACGCCATCTAGTCCCATACTAAGAATAAGAATAAGAATAAGATTTATTTCAGCAAACAATAGCAACAATAACAATATCATCCTTACTTAAGTAGGTATGTGAATAAATCAAATACAAAGTCATGATTTTAGTTGACAGTAGATATTATTATTCGAGCCCTGGGCTCCACACTAGGATTCCCTGTGTTGTGGAGGCCAGTTTTACAAACTACCTACTTAAGTAAGGATGATATTGTTATTGTTGCTATTGTTTGCTGAAATAAATCTTATTCTTACTAAGCAAAGCTTGTACTATGGGAACCAGATAACTGATAAAATACCTTATTTTTTTATTTGTAAATCTATACATAGAACACAATATAACACCCAGACACAGAACAAACACCTATTGTTCATCACACAATTGTTTACCCTGGGCGAGGATCGAACCCACGACCCAAAATTCAGAAGGGGTACTACCAACTGAGCTATCGAGTCAGATAATGTAGCTATAAATTAGCGAATTGAGCTAAGCTCGTCAAGCATCAAAGACACCGACTGTCAAACCAATAAAACTATCTGTTACTGTCACACTCATTACTGACTACATGAGTCGTTAAACGATCTGGGTCAATTGAGTTCGTGTACGACGTTAAACTTTACGATGGCGGTGTGCCACTGGGCGAGGAGCGGTCAATCTGTTGACATTTGTAGACACTCACCGCCACCTGGCGGACGTTAGAAGCGCTCTTGGAACTTGACACTTGTAGGCACGTAACTTGATAGGTTATAAAATTGTTAGAGTAGTTTTGGCGGGAAAACGAAAAAGATCGCGTCACCGCATTATATTATTTTCTAAAACTTGTGTTATTTTCAGTGTTAGTGCATAAAATTGGTGACATTTTATTCGTTAAGTGCTGGATTATAGGCATGAGTGTGGGCAAATGGTATAATGATGGTGAAACGTTTATTTTCGTGTTCTTTTTAAAACTCCATAGAAGCTTCTGGTAAAGTTGCCATCACTTTACTAGGAGTATGACTTGACTAGACTAGACTATGACTTGACTTGATGACTTGGACTGTGACTTGACTTGACACAAATATACATAATATTAATTAACTTGAGAAATTATCACTTACTTGACACTGGCTAAATACACAAAAGTATAAAAACAAAAACAAAAAAAAATGTTAGAAGCTTTACAGAGTGTGCAATTAAGAGGACAATTAGATTATTTTCGCAAATATCGCGCAAATTTTTTCGCAAATTTCGAAAAAGTGAAAAGTTCCCGTGGGATGAGCAAATAATTAAAATACTTTTTATCCGCGGGTGAAACCGCGGGGCGCAACTAGTAATTTATAAAATTACATATTTGCGCCTTTTGGTGTTGAGACGTTGGTAGCCACAAGACCGAGTGCCCACAAAATTTATAAAGATCTTTCGGAACGACTCGAGGTAACACGTGCCCAAAATGCTGGACTCTATTTAGCCCAAAGACTAAGCATTGCCATAGAACGTGGCAATGCCGCCAGCATTGTTGGCACGTTGCCTACTGGTATCGGCTCCTTAGATTAAGCTAAGCTAATGCATAGTTTTAAATTTTATTTTAGTTTCATTGTTCAAAAACTTAGAATTTGTTCTTGAATAAATATTGCTTCTATAGTGATGTACAAAATGTAGATTAGGCCTTTAAATTAACTATTAAAGCTAAGTTAGGCACACTTTTGTTGTAATAGAAGGAGGTCCATGGGTTTGCTGAATTAATGATATGCCGATTGACTTTGTATACGATATATTAATTAAAAAGATATTTACAAAAACCAAATGCGGAAAATAAAATTTTTCTCTAATGTGAAGTCTCTATCAACAACATTCGTTGCCCCTAGCAACTAGCTGGAAAAGTTCTCTATTAAACTGGTATGTAAACTTTTTCGTGGGCTAGCACACCACATCACCCCCCTCCAGAGACCGTCCTACGGGCGATAATATTCTGGAAAACGCACTGTTCGTCCTGATCGAGTGGTGGTCACTGGAGCGTCTCGGGTCTCAGGTGCTGCCACGGCGGGAGAATGGTCCAACTCACGAAGTATGTAGGCAGGTTTAATGCGGTCGACTGATACAGTGACTTCTTTGCCTTTTATGCGGAGCTTGAAAACTTTATCCCCTCGTTTTATCACCTCATGTGGGCCTGTATAAGCTGCTTGAAAAGATGGGTGCGAGGTGTCATCTCTTAGAAAGACGTGGGATGCTGTTGCTAAATCTTTGAAAATGAATATGGAGCGGTTATTCCCATGGTGAGAAGTTGGTAATGGCAACAAATTTTTGGCGAATGTGCGCAGTCTTTCAGTGTATACTGTCAAGTCCTCTGTGCCATCAGCCGATTGACAAAAAATGTCCCCTGGGAGTCGTAGTGTCTCTCCATATACGAGCTCAGCTGGAGTCGCTTGTAAGTCTTCCTTAAATGCCGCCCGGATTCCCAGTAGAACAAGTGGAAGTGTTTCAAGCCAGCTGCTGGTCGCGTGACATGTAATAGCGGCTTTAAGCTGTCTGTGGAATCTTTCGACAAGTCCATTGCATGCTGGATGGTAGGCTGTAGTTCGTCTGCGTTGAAATCCGATGATGTGGGACAGATGCTTAAAAAGTTCTGATTCAAACTGTCGACCACGATCAGTGACGATATCTTCAGGGCAGCCGAATCTGGATATCCATCCGTGAACTAAAGCTTTTGCCACTGTTTCAGCTGTTATCTCCTGTAATGGTATAGCCTCGGGCCATCGTGTGAAGCGATCTACACATGTGAGACAGTAACGATACCCTTGTGAGAGAGGTAAAGGTCCGATCAAATCTATGTGGATTTTCATGAATCTGGCTCGAGGTAAGCTGAATGATGCTAACGGAGATGAGACATGACGTGTTATTTTTGATCGTTGGCATGCTAGGCAGGAACGAGTCCACTCTCTACAATCTTTTCGCATACTAGGCCATACATAGCGTTCCGATATCAGTTTCGTCGTCGCATTTATGCCAGGGTGGCTAAAAGAATGCAAGTTTTCGAACACTTGCCGTCGCATGTCTTTGGTCACATAAGGTCTGGCCACATTGCTGCTCTTGTCACAATAGATTTCTGTGTGAGATCCAGGCAGTTTGATTTTTGTCAAGCGCAGAGAAGTATCGCTATCCAAAAGTTGTTCTAGTTCAGGATCTGTGCTTTGTGCTTGAGCAAGCTTGGATAGATCGATGGGCTGAGTAATCTCTTCGATGCGTGATAAACTGTCAGCCACAACGTTATCCTTTCCTGAAATATGCCTGATATCTGTAGAAAACTGTGAAATAAAATCCAGATGTCTGAACTGTCTTGGTGAGCACTTTTCTTTTCGTGAATGAAATGCGAAAGTTATGGGCTTATGGTCAGTGTAAATAATAAAGTCTCTCGCCTCCACCATGTGACGAAAGTATTTTATTGCTTCGTAGATGGCGAGAAGTTCCCTGTCGTAAGGCGAGTATTTCTGTTGACATGGCGAAAGTTTTCGAGAGAAAAATGCCAAAGGTTCCCACAGGCCGTCTCTATGCTGTTGTAAAGCTGCGCCCATTGCTGTGTCTGAAGCATCGGTGACTATAGCGAGCTTCGCTTGGCAGTCTGGATGAGCGAGTAGTGCTGCTTGGCAGAGACTTTCCTTGCAGGCGATGAATGCTTTAGTAGCTTCTTCTGAAAAATGCACGGGATGTGAACCTTTAACTGATCCTGTGAGCAGTGCATTCAGAGGCGCTTGATGCCGCGCTGCGTCAGGAATAAACCTTCTGTAAAAGTTCACCATTCCTAGGAATCTTCGCAGTTCTCTAACGGTTTTCGGTGGAGGGTAATTCGCAACCGCTTCTACCTTCGATGGTAATGGTTTAGTCCCAGCTGCTGAGATGCTGTGTCCTAAAAACGTTACCTCTGATACACCGAATATGCACTTGTTCGTGTTGATTACCATGCCGTATTCCTTGAGTCTGTTGAAGAGCAGATGAAGGTGCTTCTTGTGTGATTCCTGATCAGGTGAGAAGATCAAAAAATCGTCCAGAAACGGGAAGCAGAACTCCTCAAGGCCCCTAAGCATCTCGTCCACAAATCGTTGAAACGTTTGACTGGCATTACGTAGTCCGAACGTCATGAACGGAAATTCGTATAAACCAAACGGCGTCGTGATTGCGGTCTTCGGAATATCCTCAGGGCAGACAGGAATTTGATTATAAGCTTTTACGAGATCGATAACCGAGTATACTTGACAGCCGGAGAGACAATGTGCAAAGTCATGTATGTGTCGAATGGGATAGCTGTCTGGTACGGTTCTAGCGTTGAGCATTCTGTAGTCACCGCATGGACGCCAGCCGTTATCTTTTTTAGGCGCAAGATGAAGTGGTGATGACCATGGTGACTTTGAAGGTCTGGCTGTTCCGTTCCTCAACATATCTGCAAATTCGTCTTTTGCGATTTTTAATTTATCCGGTGCTAGTCTTCGTGGTGTGCTGCTTATTGGCGGCCCTGCAGTAGTTTGTATATGATGCATGGTATTATGCTTCGGAACACGGTGGACACCGGAAGGTCTAGTAATCTCAGGGTATTCGCTTAGTATGTTATGATATACGGAATTTCCAGAAATAACTTTTACCGATGAAATGTTCCCAGTTGACTGTGCAGGTGAAGCTGGGGACGTAAGGCTTGTAGTGTTGTCGATTAAACGTTGATTTCGACAATCCACGATGAGGTTGTAAAATGATAAAAAATCTACACCTATTATGGCCTTTGTAACGTCCGCTACGATGAATCGCCAAGTGAAGTCACGGCGCAAGCCTAGGTTCAGCACTAAATGAGCGTAGCCGTAAGTAGAAATGGGTGTACCGTTTGCCGCACACAGCTCATAATTTGTTTTCTCACGACGTTCCTTGAGTGCCGATCGGGGGAAGACACATACGTCACTGCCAGTATCGATGAGAAACTGCATCTTCGTAGCGCCGTCCGTGACAAATAGGCGACCGGAAGTTTGGCAATCGGTCGTCGCCATTACCGACTGCTGTTCGCGTTTCCCGCATGGTAGTCGCATGGTTTTACGCACTTACTTGCTTCATTGCCGAACTTACTATGATACCAGCACACAGGAAATTTTCTATAGTTCGACTGTGATCGTGTGGAGCTAGAACGACCGCGCGTTTTCTTGTTTGAACGATTCGGTGCACGTGAATGCCGGTTCACCTGCGCAATTAGAGCTTGCACTTGTTTGGTAAGTTCAGCAATCTGTTGGTTCATGGCTTCTAAAGAGCTTCCTGGTATGGCACTTGATGTTGATGCTACGTGCGCTGTAGGCGAAACAACGTCATGGATGCGGTCAGCGAGATCTGCGAGCGCTTCCAGTGAAGACGTCATCTGCGAAGCGATTATCGTTTGCGTGCTACTTGGTAAGCGACTGGTCCAGATAGTACGTAGAAAATCTTCTTCTAAAAATTCAAACATCTTCGTTCTTATCGGTTGAGAGCGACATTTTTATGTGAATCAGTATCAGAATTATCGCAATCAGCAACAAAATCAAAATCACACACATTTACTGCAAACGCGGACTTTCGGTTCAAAACAGGTCACCAGTTAAGCCTAGTTAATCACGTCGGGGTCACCAGTAAAGCTAAGTTAGGCACACTTTTGTTGTAATAGAAGGAGGTCCATGGGTTTGCTGAATTAATGATATGCCGATTGACTTTGTATACGATATATTAATTAAAAAGATATTTACAAAAACCAAATGCGGAAAATAAAATTTTTCTCTAATGTGAAGTCTCTATCAACAACATTCGTTGCCCCTAGCAACTAGCTGGAAAAGTTCTCTATTAAACTGGTATGTAAACTTTTTCGTGGGCTAGCACACCACACTATCAAAAACGTTGCTAAATTGTATCTGAACGTGGTTATTTTTTTATTTAAGATGAACTTTGTTGTAAACACTAACAACAATAGGAAAATGTAACAAAACGACGTATGCTCGCGAGCTGAAAATATTACCACCTTAAGGTTGGTAATTGCATACACAAATGTATGTCACAAGGGCGATGATATTATATACCATAACTATATATTAACAATTGAATATTATAGAATGAATGTATATGTTTATATGAAATAAAAATTATGTTTATGTTCAATTATTTACTGCACACATTGTGCTAAAGAATCTAATATAAAACCTGGTAAACATTTTTAGACCCCGTTAGTACATATATGGAGTATTAAAATGCCTGGTTATGACGCAAACTGACTACATACCTAATTGTTTTTACTGTCATGAGGTTTTTTTTGTTTTGGCTCCGCACTTTTGTGTATTTAGCCAGTGTTAAGTAATTGATAATATCTCAAGTTAATTATTATCATATAATGTGTCAAGTCAAGCCACAGTCCAAGTCCAAGTCATCAAGTTAACATAGTCTAGTCAAGTCAACCTCCTAGTAAAGTGGCGGAAACTTTACCAGAAGCTTCTATGGAGTTTTGGAAACAACACGAAAAGAAACGTTTCACCATCATTATACCCCTTTCCCACACCTGCCTGTAATTCAGCACTTAACGAATAAAACGCCACCAATTTTATGCACTAACACTGAAAATAACACAAGTTTTGGAAAATAATACATTGCGGCGACGCGATCCTTTTCGTTTTCCCGCCAAAACTCTCCTGTCATGAGGTTGGTTTTGACGTGTCAGCAACATACCACGGTGCAAAATGATGCGTTAACGTAATGGTCTATCGGCAATCGGACGTTGAAATATTTGAGAAACGACGTCTTTTCGAAGAATCGTTCGTATTTTCGATCTTTGACCTACAAGTTAACATCCAAACCTGACACCACCATAGTCTAATTTTTAAAATTAACGAATTTTGTTTTGTCTACGTTCCGTACCTACTTAACATAAAATATCATAACACTATGCTAAAAACCGCTACGTTATTCATATTTAAATAAACAAATCATCTCCACTTACAATAACCATAAATTTAAACGCAGCATCCCAAAGTTTACATTGTGCAATGTTTACAAAATAATTATTATACACAGATTTCGAATGATGCATTACACCATTTATAAATACCGGGTGTATAAATCTTCGTGTACATTCGTGAACGCGTCTAAAATAAAACACAATCCGTTGATTTCATTACTTCTAGACATGAACCTAAGGGGCCAAATTACGTCACACGAATTTCATGTATTTTTTTTTGTTAATGATTGACGCGACGAGCTAACCGTTCGCCTGATGTTAAGCGACACGGCTGCTCATATCAGTTGCAGTGTCACTTGGAACTCTGAAGTATACAGTTTCGCGTGACACTGCACTGCGCACGTCATCCTGAGAGATCAACACAATCTAGTAACAAGATTACTAGACTGTGAGATCAGGTCATAAAGTCTCATTTGCCCAGTAATTTCACTAGCTACAGTGCCCTTCAAACCGGAACACAATAGTGCTGGCGCACTACTGCTTGACGGCAGAATTACTGGCAAAGCGGTGGTACCTACCTAGACGAACTTTGCAGAAAAGTCCTACCACCTAGTATACGTTTTGAGTTTTGGGGTGAAAGCGAAAAAGATTGCGTCACCACATTGTATTATTTTCCAAAACTTGTGTTATTTTCAGTGTTAGTGCATAAAATTGGTGGCATTCTGGCACTTTCGCGGTATTGGACACCGAACGACGCTATGCTGAATAAGTAGTTTACTATCCGAGTAACTGACAACGCTAATAAAACTTTACGATAGACTTTGCTAAAGCTCACAATTTCACTCGTGTAAAAAGGTTTTATCGTAAAATAATAAAACATTTATATTTGATTTTCACCAAGAAAATTTGATAAACTATACATGTATTTTGTACTAGTTGCACACCGCGGTTTTACCCCCAGAAAAAAATTAGCCTATATGTTAAACTACTATAGAAACTATCTATATTACACCCGTTTGAGCGTGAAAGAGTAACAAACATCCATCCAAACTTTCGCGTTTATAATGTTAGTAGGAGTAATATTGTCTATTAACCAGTATACATCAATGGTTGTAACTCGACATTTATTAGCGGTATAAGTGATCCATATGTTAGGTTATTTCTGTATAAAGAACGGATGAAGTGCAAGAACATGTGGTGTATTATAATGCTTAAATTAACGCAGTGTATTTTTGCAACGCTTAGAGCAAAGTTTGACTAGTCATATAACCAACCGGTAATGTAAGCAACGTTAACTGCGTAACGTAAGCGTTAAACACTATTTTTTTATGTCAATGAATGATGTGACGAGCTAGCCGTTCACCTGTTGTTAAGCGACACGGCCGCCCATGACAGAGCAGTATCACTTGGAACTCTGAAATGTAAAGTTTCGCACATCATTCTGAGACATCAACGCAGTCTGGTAATAAGATTACTCGACTGTGAGATCAGATCACAAAGTATCGATTGCCCAGTAATTTCACTAGCTTCAGTGCCTTTTAAACCGGAACATAGTAGTGCTTGTACACTACTGCTTGGCGGCAGAATAACTGGCAAAGCGGTGGTACCTACCTAGATGGACTTTGCAGAAAAGTCCTACCACCTACTTATATATTGACTGGCCCGATAGCTCAGTTGGTAGTAACCCTGCCTTCTGAACTATGGGTTGTGGGTTCGATTCCCACCCAGGACAAACATTTATGTGATGAACATAGGTGTTTGTTCTGTGTCTGGGTGTTATATCGTATTACAAGTATATATTTACAAAAAAAAAGTATTTAAGTATTGTATCAGTTATCTGGTTCCCATAATACGAGCTTTGCTTAGTTTGGGGCTAGATGGCGTTGTGTGAGATGTCCGCACATATTATATTATTATTATATTATTATATACGTGATCGCTAAAAATGGTGTAGCAACTGAGGCACAGAATATATTAAAAAGATATATAGTACTAGCTTGTTTCAGCTTCGTATGGGTATTTTATATTTATATTTATATATATAATATATATTATATTCTATCGCGTATGTTCATCAGGGATTATGTAGGATTCTAATGTTGTTAGAGTTATTGAAATCGGTCCGGTAGTTTAAGCGCCTATTCAATACAAACAAATAATTAAATCTTTTCTGCTTTAATATTAGTTTTTTTAATTCTAAAATGGGCATGCGTTTGACAACAACTCACCTGATGGTAAGTGACGAAGTTGTATAAGGTGGAGCACGCTTGCCCATAAGATGCCCATTCGATTTTGACTTAAAAGACCCAGGCTATACCCAGGAGGAAACAATGTTGCTGGAAGAGCATTCCATTACTTGGCCGTTCGGACTATGACTGAACTAGCAAAACGATTAGTGCGAGAATGCTTACTGTGGGAGTTTAGACTAAGACTGATCGTTCCTGGAGGTTTCTTTAAGGACGTTAAGCCCAGGTTATCGGACATACGCGTGAGAGCGTGGTGTTGAAGTCGGAAGCTTTCGGAGCGGCTTAAATGTTTGATGCCAGGTCTGACTTGCCACAACATCACACTAATATTATAAAGGCGAAAGTTTGTATGTGTGTATGTTTGTTACTCCTTCACGCTCAAACGGCTGAATGGATTTGGATAAAATTCGGTACCAAGATAGCTTATACACTGGATTAACATATAGGCTATATTTTATCCCGGAAAAGTGAAATTTTACCATGGGATGAGCAAATAATTAAAATACTTTTTAACCGCGGGCGAAACCACGGGGTACAACTAGTTAGATATAATTATAATTGAAGGACGGAATGACTTTAATTCCTTGGAAGTTGGGGCGGCCTTTGGTGTGGGACGCTACATGTGTTGACACCCTTGCGCCGTCACATCTTCCTGGAACACAAGTTAAGGCTGGCGCGGCGGCGAATTCTGCTGAGCAGCTAAAAAGGCGCAAATATAGTAATCTTGATAGCGGTTTTATATTTGCGCCTTTTGCAGTTGAGACACTGGGGCCTTGGGGACCGAGTACTCACCAAATTTTTAAAGACCTTTCAAAACGTCTGGTTGAAGCCACGCGTGACCAAAATGCTGGCCTCTACTTCGGCCAAAGATTGAGCATTGCCATTCAACGTGGCAATGCTGCCAGCATAATGGGCACGTTGCCTACTGGTAGTGGTTTGTTTGATTAAGTTCCCTTTTTATTGTTTTATGTTTATTAAATAATATTATGTTTTTTATTGAAGGATAATTTTATAGTTATACAGAGTCCTATAGTTATTTATTTTTATGCACTCCTTGATACACACATGCTTGTGTCGTTTAGGGTGGAGACAATGGGGTCGGAGAAGCCGGCTGCCATGGAAACATATAAAGACTTGGCCAAACGTTTGGCGAAGGCATCAGGTGAACTGAATGCCGGCTTTTATTTAGCATAAAAAAAAGCATTGCCATTCAACGTGATAATGTTGCCAGAATTCCGCGCACTTCCCCTCGACCGGGTAAATATGTGAATAACAACGGATTATTTTAAGTTTTTATACTTTTTAGTTCTTAGGTATAGTTTAGTTTTTTAAGTCTAGTTTAGTTTTCTATTAACAATTATAAATACTTTTGGTAAAAATTAGATTAAAAAATACGTTATACAGATGCCTTTAAAACTGGACTATGGTACTGTAGTGCTTGCACACGCTATATAGTGGAATACTACTGAATTGATTGGCCCGATAGCTCAGTTGGTAGTAACCCTGCCTTCTGAACTGTGGGTTGTGGGTTCGATTCCCACCTAGGACAAACATTTGTGCGATGAACATAGGTGTTTGTTCTGTGTCTGGGTGTTATATTATATTCTATGTATGTATTTACACACAATAAACCAATACAATAATATCGCCCAATGATCACACACATAGATCCTGGACCCTAACTAGGATTCCATGTGTCTAGGGACCCAAGAACTATCAGGAACATGGTCCCACAATATCCAGACACAACAAGTATTTGGGCTTTTCTTACTGTGCATAAATACTTGTCCTGTCACGGGAATCGAATCCACCGCCTTCAGGTTATGAGCTACACTGCTCACCCACCACACCACAGAGGCAGTCGCTAAGTCCTTCCACCAAAGACGAGGTTTCCATTTATCGCAAAAAACAGTGTAATACCGCGGGCGTGTTCTGGCTAAATGGATGGACAAAAACGAGTCCGAATCCTGTCGGAATTTAAAAAAATCGTATTTAAAAGAAATACTAATATTAGTAAAAATTATGTAATAGATATAATAGGTGCTAGACGTAATTTTGTCTTTATTATCACCTGCAAATTATATTCAACGTTTTATTTGTTTACACTTTACACGCACGGGAATTAGGTTAGCGATCAAAGCAGTGTTTAGATCCCGAGCGGCGTTATGACGTCAGAGCTCTAGTAAATGCCACTAATCTTTCTAATTGAGCTGTAAATCATGTTAATATTGTATTTATTGAGCAATCACTGTAGGAAATACCTTACTATGCTGTGCTAGTTATTGGATATAGGTCAACTAGCATATCAGTTTATCTTTCTCGCGATTTTGTTTTGTTTCTTTATTTATTGCCGTTCCAGGTCGTTTTTCAATTACTCTCTTTAGGAACAAAGTTAGATATTTGAAGTAAAACTTTTTTACGTACGCTAGACTTGCAGTATGCTGGTGAATGCGAGGCGAACGGAAGTTGAAAGTTGTTAGTTCACGTAGATCGTCATTGTGAACATAATAAAGTTAAAAAAAAATTTAGTATGTCTTGTAAAATGACCATTTACAATTGTCAAGATGGCGACATTCACATTAAACAAAGCAAAAACAAAGTTATACCAGCCGATAGATGGCGCTAAACTAAATAAGTTTCATTTCAGTCGTGTGGTCTAAAGCACATTCGTTTTTTTATTTCTATAGCAAGCAATATATTGTAGCAAACAAAAATACGGCGAATTGAGTTTAGTTTAGCATTTCAACCGCCCCTTACCCACTAGCATTTTTTATGGTGGTACTTGCATAGAAATATCTTGTAAATATCGCTATTACCGTTATCATCAAATTCTAAGAATGAGGGGTCATTGAACTTTATTGTTATTAGCTACTAGCTTTTGCCTTCGGCGGTCGACTTTTCAACTGTAACAAAAAAGACATAATTTTCACAATAAAATTAACTTCGGAATTGTGAATCGCTAAATAAAGCAGTTATTTATGT
The DNA here is from genome assembly GCA_905220475.3 of Ennomos fuscantarius. Lineage (NCBI taxonomy): Eukaryota > Metazoa > Arthropoda > Insecta > Lepidoptera > Geometridae > Ennomos > Ennomos fuscantarius. Next base: position 9,288,246 of record HG992046.1, on the reverse strand, counting down.
CCGCTTTGGACCATTACCGTTTCTGCCCGGTTTTTTGTGCATATTCCCTTATTAATAACACTTTATTATAGTGGAATATCAATTCAGTGTTTTGCCTTGTTTTATCTTTTCCTACTTCATTTAAGTTATTGTGAAACCAAATGTAGCAAACTCTTTGTTTTTATATAAAACCTGTTTACTTCAGTTTTTATTCAAAATTTAAAAACTATATTTTTGTTCTTTCTTTGGCATTCGATTTTGACAGATTGTCTTTGATTTTTCGCCTACGAAGTTGGTTGTATTTATTTGCATAATTTTCTGCTTTTTAAATATAATAATATCATTTTACAAGTCCATTAAGGTTTTTATTATCATCTGCACCACGTAGTTCACTTCACAAAACACTGAATAATTGTCTTCCGCTGTACTCTGTTTATTAGAAAAAAGGAAGCCCTTTCTTCCCTTTTCAGATTAGTTAGATCAGTTATCTGCTTAGATAAAGATAGATTTTAGGAGAGCAAGACAAAAAGTGCAATTATAAATTAAATACTAATCTAAGATAGCAGTACCTATACGCTAAGCTATAGTATAATCTAAGCAAGTAAATTAATTTCTAATTTATTGCATGTGTCTCTGGAGAAGTAATTTAAATATATATATTTGCATTTATTGTTTTTCATAGGACATCGCTCATGATTTTTTTTCAAAACGGTCTCATCATTTTAAATTATTGACGCAAACAGGGGATTGTTATAAATAAATTAATAGTTGTGGCCATTCCACACAGCGCCATCTAGCCCCAAACTAAGCAAAGCTTGTACTTTGGAAACCTGATATAGCACTCAGATACTTTTTGTTTGTACATAGGTACATAGAATACAATATAACACAGAACAAACATCAATGTTCATCACACAATTTTTTTTTCCTGGGTGGGTATCGAACCCACTACCTACAGCTCAAAACGATCACTACCAACTGAGCTATCGGGCAAGTCATGTTATAAGTTGAAAGCGTCTGTCTTAGTAGTATCGGTTTATCTCAGACGGATAAACCGATTTTGATGTTTGGCCGTGAGGTGACCGGCAGAACAGAATAGTCCCTACCTCTCTCATACCGAGGTGTCGTAAAAGGCGACTAAGGTAAATATGACGATAAACATTTTACACCCGTCAACCGATAGATGGCGGGATAACCATCTCAGACTACGTAACTAATTAAATTAAACTGACCGGTGATGGGCAGCAGTGTCACCGGTGCAAATAGTTACGTTCTGCGATCGCCAACCCGCATGCCCAGCGTGGCGATTATGGGCAAAACCCTCCTAATGGCAAGTCTCAATATACCACGGCCCCTAGTTCCCGGCCGCCCTGCTATTCCTGACCACCGCGGCGGTCATGGTAACGGCAAGGCAGGGGGTGCTAAGAATCCCCGGGCTACGGTAGGCCGCCAAAACCAACTGACCTTGGCAACGTATAACGGACGCACGTTACGACTCAATGAACACCTTGTGCAGCTAGAGGAAGAGCTGAACAACATAAGATGGCACATTCTGGGGTTATGTGAAGTCCGAAGAGAGGGGGAGGACACCATAACTCTTGAATCGGGCCATCTTATGTATTTCAGAGAAGGAGACCAGCTATCCCAGGGTGGCGTCGGGTTTCTGGTTAATAAAGCTCTTAGTAACAACGTTGTTGAAATCTCCAGTGTGTCGACAAGGGTCGCGTACCTTGTAATCAGATTAACCGAGAGGTACAGCCTCAAGGTTATTCAGGTATACGCACCGACTTCGGCACACTCGGACGATGAGGTAGAGGATATGTACGAGGACATATCAAGAGCCTTGCACAGCACCTCTAAGGCTCACTTCAACGTTGTTATGGGGGACTTTAACGCTAAAGTAGGAGTACAGACTTGCAGCGAATCGACAATAGGACAACACGGCTTTGGTAGTAGAAACCATAGGGGCCAAATGCTCGTCAATTTCCTAGAGAAGGAGGGACTCTTTTTGATGAACTCCTTCTACAGGAAACAGCCGCAAAGGAAGTGGACGTGGCAGAGCCCTGATGGTATGACAAAAAATGAGATCGACTTCATCATAGCGGACAAACGGCGTATATTCAGAGATGTTTCAGTGATCACTAGGTTCAATACCGGAAGTGATCACAGGCTTGTAAGAGGCACTCTGAATATCGACTTCAAGCTGGAACGAGCCCGCTTGATGAAGTCCACGCTCCGACCGAACATACTCCAAGCCGTGGTAGGGTCTGAAACATTCCAGCTAAAACTGGAAAATCGATTCGCTGCCTTGGAAACTACAGATGACGTGGATCAGAAACTCGACCAAGTGGTGGATGTCCTAAGGGAAGAAGGTGCGAAGTTTTGTGCAAAGAAGCGTACAGGCAGAAAGTCGAAACTTTCGATGGAGACTCTGCAACTTATGGAGGAGCGACGTGAAAACCCCTCGTCTACTTCGTCACAACACCAACAGGCACTCAACAAGTCTATTAAAAAGCTGGTACGACGTGACCTCCGATCCTCCAATACGCTCGAAATTGAAAGAGCTATAGAGCGGAATCGGGGGTCAAAAGTGTTCGTCCAGCAACTTGGGAGAAGCCATCTGACGAAGCTGACTACATCAACGGGTGAAGTCGTCTCCTCAAAGACAGAGATCCTTTCGGAAGTTGAAAACTTTTATGGCCAGCTCTACGCATCACATGCTTGCCGACCTGATCCCAATACAGAGGACTGCAGAGCCACCCTAACACGCCACTTTACCGAAGAGCTGCCTGAAGTCAGCCAGGACGAGATCGTGATGGCCCTTAAGCAGCTTAAGAACGGAAAAGCCTCAGGTGAGGATGGAGTTACGACTGAGCTCTTAAGAGCTGGAGGTACTCCAGTACTTAGAGAGCTTCAGGGGCTTTTTAATTCTGTCCTCTTTACTGGGAGAACTCCGAAGGCATGGAACAGAAGCGTGGTCATTTTGTTCTTCAAAAAGGGTGACAAAACCCTTCTGAAGAATTATCGACCAATTTCGCTTCTGAGCCATGTCTATAAGCTGTTCTCAAGGGTGATCACGAATCGTCTAGCGCGAAGGCTCGACGAGTTTCAACCTCCGGAACAGGCCGGGTTTCGTAGCGGATACAGTACCATAGATCACATCCACACAGTGCGGCAGATTGTACAGAAGACCGAGGAGTACAATCGACCCCTGTGCTTAGCTTTTGTGGACTATGAGAAGGCCTTTGACTCTATCGAAACCTGGTCTGTTCTGGACTCCTTACAGCGATGCCAAGTTGACTGGCGATACATCGAAGTGATGAGATGCCTATATGATGCCGCAACGATGACCGTCCAATTGCAAAACCAGCCGTCTAAACATATCCACTTGCGTCGCGGAGTGAGGCAAGGGGATGTGATATCCCCGAAATTGTTCACAAACGCTTTGGAGGATATGTTTAAGACGCTGGACTGGAAGGGTTGTGGCATCAATATAAATGGCGAGTACATCTCTCACTTGCGATTTGCAGACGACATCGTCATAATGGCTGAATCACTGGAGGATCTGCAACGGATGCTGGACGGCCTAGCTGATTCTTCTTTACGCATCGGTCTACGGATGAACTTGGATAAAACCAAGGTCATGTTCAACGAGCACGTTGTTCCGGGACCGATTGCTATAAATGGAGTAGCTCTTGAGATTGTTAAAAAGTACGTTTACCTAGGGCAGACGCTCCAACTAGGGAAAAACAATTTCGAGAGTGAAGCCAGCAGAAGAATACAGCTAGGCTGGGCAGCATTTGGGAAACTTCGTCATGTCTTTTCATCGTCCATACCGCAATGTCTCAAGACGAAAGTCTTCAACCAGTGCGTCCTACCAGTCATGACCTACGGAGCCGAAACGTGGACACTCACGGTAGGACTGGTCCACAAATTTAAGGTCGCTCAGCGAGCTATGGAGCGAGCTATGCTCGGTGTTTCTCTGCGGGATCGGATCCGAAACGAAGTCATTCGCCAGAGAACTAAAGTTATCGACATAGCTCAGCGAATTAGCAAGCTGAAGTGGCAGTGGGCTGGTCATATCTGCCGAAGAACCGATAACCGTTGGGGTAGACGTGTTCTAGAGTGGAGACCGCGAACCGGCAGACGTAGTGTAGGACGCCCTGCGGCAAGATGGAGCGATGATATACGCAAGGTAGCTGGCAGTAACTGGAAGAGTAGAGCCGAAGACCGGGCTCAGTGGCGTGCTTTGGGAGAGGCCTATGTCCAGCAGTGGACTATTGTAGGCTGATGATGATGATGATGATGATGTTTTAAAGGTGACTTGATAGGCGATGTTTTTAGCTATCAGATATTATTTGCAGAGTCGAGTGTTTTTGTTCCAAGAATTTTATAAAAGACATACAGAAAGACAGACATAGATGTTGTGATAACGAATTTCTATTTCCAATTGAAAAGTCCTTTATAATGTCGGGTTACAGCGATCGGTCCAACGGGCGCGACGCTCTCCGAATAATAATCCAAAACTTGGACAATAAAAACAAAACTTTCCTAACACGATCCTGTGACGAAAGAAATTCAGAAATAATATTGGCTTTAGTTAGCCGCTTTGCTGTCGGCCATTTTATTACTTTAATCTGTCGCTAAATTTTACCAACTTGGATTAATTGATCCTGTTGTTGATTTTGATATTTGGTCTCGGCAACTATGTTATTTTGGTTGACAGGGCCACAACAATAGTTAAATAATCATTTAAAAACAAATGTGCTTTAGACCAAATGACTGAAGTAAAACTTTTTTAGTTTAGCTCCATCTATTGGCCGGTATTACTTTGTGTTTGTTTTGTTTAACGTTAATGTCACCATCTTGAAAATTGTAAGTTGTCATTTTACCGGACATACAACATTTTTGTTTTGGTATGGCTCCACACTTTTGTGTATTTAGCCAGTGTCAAGTAATTGTGAATTTTTCGAGTTAATTAATATATATGTATATTTGTCAAGTCAAGTCAAGTCACAGTCCAAGTCAAGTCATAGTCTAGTCTAGCCAAGTCATACTCCTAGTAAAGTGGTGGCAACTTTACCAGAAGCTTCTATGGAGTTTTGGAAACAACACGAAAATAAACTTTTCACCATCATAATATCACATTTCCACACTCATGTCTGTAATCCAGCACTTAACGAATAAAACGCCGCCAATTTTATGCACTAACACCGAAAATAACACAAGTTTTGGAAAATTATACAATGCGGCTACGCGATCTTTTTCGTTTTCCCACCAAAAAACTTCTTATGTTGGCAATGAAGAGTTAACCAACAACTTTCAGTTCATTCGCCTCGCCAGCTTACCTACTCCCCAAGTCAAGCGTGCGCAAAGAAGTTTTACTTCAAAAATGATGCTCATGTACCAGCCGTGGGAACGTATTAAATGATGATAATAGTGATTCACATTTATAGATTTAAAATTAAATAAATAATTCATTTGTGTGTCTTGGAATTTTGCAATCAATATTTCACCCACTTCCACTGAAGCCACACTCGTTTGGTTTAGTGACAATGCACGATTATTTAAATGCCGCCATTTTAATCCAATATGGCGGACGTGTCCAAAATGGTGATATATCATTTCCACAGCACCGCTATGATATGGATATCAAATGAAAGAGTTTTAATGATACACAGTAAATAAAGTGGAGTAATTAAAAATCAAATATTGTTTGTTAAAATAATAATAAAAGCGTTTAAGAAACGTATGGTGATGCGTTTTTTGTTAGTCATTGTCAGGTGTGTTCCTATGCAAGGAGCGGGGAACTCCAATAAAAATTACGACTCTCAGAAACAAATAGATATATATTCTGAGACAGTGGTGTCGATTCTGTGTCGCATTCTCTAAAACTAAAGTAAATTTAAAGTATGGCGGTACTCTTCTGATAAAGGGGAAATGAAAAAGACGGAAATATGTTAATTTCGTTTAGCTTTAGAGTATGCGACACAGAATCGACAGCAGTATATATACATGATTAATCTAATGAGTAGCTATGAGATGACAGGGTACTGGTGGAGAAACCACTGAGGGGGCTAGGGCGGCGCGGTTGCCGCATGCATTGATTTCTGTCGCATTAGCATTCTGTGCCGCCAATAAAACGTCAAAAAGCGAAAGCCAAACCTTTTTCTGCGTTGCTTTAAGTTTGAGACATATTACAGTTGCGGGAATTTATCAAAATGTTAAGTTTCAGAACGAAGTGTTATTAAATGAAGTTAGGAGGCAGTTGGAGGTCGAGTTGATTGTGTGAGAGTTAGTTGAATCACGGATTCGTGGGTGGAGACGAGACACCATCATTATTTGTCTGGGTAAACGATAACTAAGTGAATTGTTGAAAATTAAAACAATTACGTGGAGTTACCAAATAAATTTGATGAAATTGATGTTAAAGTCAAAGTCAAAATATGTATAGTAAATAGGCTATTTTTAGCACTTTTACAATATGGTGAAAATGTCCGTTGAATCCGAAAATGGCGGTTGTGAATTTTGAATTATTTTTCATAACCCGTTCGTATTTTAACGTGTGATAAAGGTGGATTATTTTCCGTTAAGTATTCGCGTGCACGAGTGTTCGCAAATGTTTCCAAGTTTTTAAACCATGCCCTTTCGTTTTCTCTTCAAGGCTTCCTAGAACCTTCAGTAATATATCCACCATTTTACTGTGGCATTTTGACTGACATAATAAGACTTTAACATGACATAACCAAACAAAAATTTTGAAATTGACATTAGCAGGATTATCGCTAAAAAGCAATAGAAAGCTATTGAACGAAGAGAGATATGATGAAAACCCTAGAACTTAAATCTCGTTTGAGTATACCCCTCTCCCTTCTTTTCGTGTGTCTGGGCGGGCTTTCGGTTTAGTTGCACTCCTAAACTAATCGAAAGAACTACTGAACAAATTTGAATAACATTTTGCACAGAGATAGATAAATAAATAAATATCTGTGAACATTTCACACTGCGCCATCTAGCCCCAGTCTAAGCAAGGAAAAAAAGGCCTTTTATACAATAAATTTAATTTTCTTTTGATTTCGCTGGAAGCAGGTTTTCCATCGCTAGTTTAGCTTCTGATCTTAAAACTGGTGGAGTGCAGTCAATGTCCATGTCATATTCACTTTCAGAATCATCGGAACTCATTTTAATTTATTTTTACTAACCAAATAACAACAAACTCCGCTTTACCGCCAATTTTTATTTTATTTTACAGTTTATGCCGAAAGGTAAACGCATCTGTGGCTATACAGCCACGAGAACGCAATGTGTACGATAGATGAAAGAGTTCTAAATTCAAACAGCACACCGTTTCACACAACATTGCCGGTGCGCTCTTCGTTCCAAATTCAAAGTATGCGCCGGGAAGTGATTTTGTTTTTTCAGACTACGTAAATATGATACTTTGCGTGTTCTTTATTCAAAAGTAATGCTAATATTTCCGCGCATGTTTAAGAAAAGTGCCTTGCCGTCAAAAGTGGGAGGCAATAAGGGCACCCTTGGTGTGCGAGCCTCGGTTTGAGCCGTTGCCGGGACAAGACAAGAGGATCGAGAAGACTACGTCCACTGGAACATTGGATCCTATGCGGAAAGTAAGGAGCCGTTTCTACTTTGAGAAGACCGAATAGTAACGTACTTAGTAAGCTGTGCGGTCAGTCTACGTCCTCCCATTTCATTCCTTTCAGATCTTTTCCTGTTTACCGAAGCTTAAACGCCGTATTCTTTACTTAGGGTAAGCTCAACAGCGCGATTAACCTTCGGAAAACGGCGCTGACCTTCGGAGGGCATTCCGATAACTACTATAAGAGCTTTGCAAATGGGGTCCTATGACATAAAATCTTGGAGGCCTTTGGGACTTTCTTTAATTTCGATTTCGATTTGCACGAGCAAACTTTTGTTTGTGCTTGTTTTTGTAGCTGAAAATAGATTTGAAAAACGAGTGTGTGTGTTAGACCACAAGACTGAAGTAAAACTTCTTTAGCTCCATCTATCGGTCGGTATAACTTTGGTTTTGCTTTGTTTAATGTTAATGTCATGCCATCTTAACAATTGTAAATTGTCATTTTACCGGACATACGAACATAAAATACAAATTATAAGTAATTTTTAACAATTGACAATGGAGATCTACGTGAAACAACAACTTTCAACTTCCGTTCGCCTCGTTACCCATTCACCAGCTTATATCAAGCGTGCGTAAAGAAGTTTTAGGTACTTCAAAATTAATGAAACATTTTAAACTGCGCTCTCATTTTGTTTAATTACTAAACTCGTTAAGTTATAATTTCTCAATGCGAAGGAGATTAACTCGAAATTAAACTGCAAAATTATGCGTTTACGTCATAGCTTAGTGACTATAGCATAGATGGTACTTTTCTTGATGCAGAAATGCTAAAACTACTCTGAATTGTATAACAATTCTGGGACGCAAACTTTTTGTGACCTCATAATCTAGTTCTTGGGCAATACGTAGAATAACCGTTCTCCGTAGAATAACTGGTTCCATTGATGCGTTCTATGGAACTACTGAGACCAAAACAGTAACAAGCTTAACTAAACTTTCATGGAATATTAAACCAGCAGAAAGCAGCAGAACCAGTGAAACGAAAATATGAGATAACAAAAAATACGGTCTAGTCAAGTCATGCTACTAGTAAAGTGGTGGCAACTTTACCAGCAGCTTCTATGTAGTTTTGGAAACAACACGAAAAGAAACGTTTCACCATCATTATACTACTTTCCCACACTCATGCCTGTAATCCGGCACTTAACGAATAAAATGCCACCAATGTATACACTAACACTGAAAATAACACAAGTTTTGGAAAATAATACATTGCGGTGACGCGATCTTTTTCGTTTTCTGCCAAGCCTCAAAAAAATGAGGTGTTCTGTGTATTAATTTAGTGTATAACCTATCTACTTTTCCAGTTTCATTAAAATCCATTGAATAGTTTTTGGTTCTAAGTAGATAGTACCTACCTAGACGAACTTGCAGAAAGTTCTTCCCACCTAGTTATAAACATAGCGAGCTGTTATCTTCACATTCTAGGTAGTCTTACAGTTCAAAGGTCTGTACCCTGTTCTATAATATTATGTGGTTCAGGTCCAAATCGAATTTATTTCGCGACGTGGTGGGAATACGCGGGTACGTATGAATATTTGTTATTTGTTTCTTTATATTTCTCAAGTTATCGCTCGATATAACTGTCTAGAAATAGAATGTAGCTAGTCTTCTTCACTACATAGCATAAAACAAAGTCGCTTTCTCTGTCCCTATGCATGTTTAAATCTTTAAAAGTACGCAACGGATTTTGATGCGGTTTTTTTAATAGATAGAGTGATTGAAGATAAAGTTTTATATCACACTAATATTATAAAGGCGAAAGTTTGTATGTGCGTATGTGTGTATGTTTGTTACTCTTTCACGCTCAAACGGCTGAATGGATTTGGATGAAATTTGGTACCAAGATAGCTTATACACTAGATTAACATATAGGCTACATTTTATTCCGGAAAAGTGAAACGTTCCCGTGGGATGAGCAAATAATTAAAATAATTTCTATCCGCGAGTGAAACCGCGGGGCGCAACTAGTAATATATAAAAATGAAACTCTATTTTCCTTGGTCATCGCATCATGGGTAAACGGATGGAACATTTTCGCTATTTTTTTTTTAAATTCTGTGTTGTATTTCTGACTCCTTTTTACCTACAATATTACTATTTTTCAAATAATGAAATATTTTTTAGTATTTTTTATTGTGTTTTCAGGAGAAGGTTCTTATGAAAGAAAAATAAAAAGGTGAGCGAAACACTAGAAAATTTTCACCACGCGAGTGAAACCGCGGATCGCAGCTAGTAACAAATAAATATAAAAATAATATTCAGCTTACCTATTAACACACGGGCTCCTGGGACACAGTCTAATAAACATTATTTTACTCGATATATTTATTTTCTGTACGATACTGATCTGTGTTGCTATGTTATCTGTGGTTTCTCTCAATATACAAATGCTGACGTATTTTTTTATTTCATTGGTGAAATAATAAATAATCGGTCGGAGTTTTGGCGGGAAAACGAAAAAGATTACATCACCGTATTGTATTATTTTCCAAAACTTGTGTTATTTTCCAAAACTTGTGTTATTTTCAGTGTTAGCGCATAAAATTAGTGGCATTTTATTCGTTAAGTACTGGATTACAGGCATGAGTATGGGAAAGTGGTATAATGACGGTGAAACGCATCTTTTCGTGTTGTTTCAAAAACTACATAGAAACTTCTGGTAAAGTTGCCACCACTTTACTCGGGGTATGACTTGACTTGATAACTTGGACTGTGACTTGACTTGACACATATATGTAATATTAATTAACTTGATAAATTGCAGCGCGCTGATTTTCAGCTGTGGCCCTTTCCGTGGCGAGTAGGTGCAGGGAATTTTTCATATGTACAGACGTGTCGTCAGATGAACGGCTAGCACGTCATGTCATTCCTTTACATAAAAAAGCGACTTCAACTTATACATTTTCTTTGAAATTCATATTGCAAAGTTTATGCCTTATTTATAAATATTCAACGAAAATGTTCAAGCTACTTACCATTGAAATGTTTTTTATACAGCACAGTCTGGTAATAAGATTACTGGACTGTGAGATCAGATTATAAAGTCTCAATTGCCCAGTAATTTCACTATCTACAGTGCCCTTCAAACCGGAACACTGTAGTACTTACACACTATACATACTTGCATACTTACATACCCAACTATCTAGTAGGTAATTCAGTTTTATTCTAAGCCATCATTGAGTCTCTATTCATCTACCCAAATTCCTCCAGGCTGCTTGATTACACTTCCCGGGCAGCATTTACGCCGCTCAGTATGGTTAGCGCTAAGCGAGAATGATCCGCCGAGCTTTGGACTTTATTCTAATCCAGACAGGGTGTCCAATAAAACCGGTTTTCTATGAACATTCTTGTTTAGTTTACTTTTAACTTGTCTCCTTAGAGACCTACACAGCTTAAAGATAGATATTTATCATCTAAACATACCTGCCATAATAATTCAGTTTTTAATGATATATATTCTTTTACTGATATATTATTTTTATTTTTTAATGGGTTTATAATAAAAGCTTATGTCAGCTCCATTGTATCCTAACTATACGGACATAGAGTCCAAAATAAGCTATTCATAAATGACGTACCGACAAAAAAAGAGTGTACTTTAGACCACACGACTGAAGTAAAACTTCTTTAGCTCCATCTCTCTTGCCCCTACAGTAATATACGAAACGTATCTCTTTCTTTCTATTTTTAATGTAGCGCCTCATTAGCTTACCCCCAAGTAAAGCGTGCGTAAAGAAGTGCGTTTTGGCTCTACACTTTTGTGTTAAAGAAGTTTTTAGGCTGAAGACAGGGTGTCGCCAATTCATAAATCATTTGGGCCTTATTTGTAAAATATTATTTGCCTCTATCTAAATATATATAACTCAAAGGTGACTGACTGACTGACATAGTGATCTATCAACGCACAGCCCAAACCACTGGACGGATCAGGCTGAAATTTGGCATGCAGGTAGATGTTATGACGTAGGCATCCGCTAAGAAAGGATTTTTCGAAATTCCACCCTTAAGAGGGTGAAATGGGTGGTTGAATTATTTTCCCATAGGCCACGCCGCGGGCGAAGCTGCGGGCAGAAGCTTGTTAAACTATATAAAACATTTTTAATGTTCCTTATTGAAGAGTTGCTTTTTGCAGTTATACGCGGCGTCCTTGAGTTTGGCAATCCGTACCTCTTTTCGAAAAGGGAGAAGTAGACTACTAGGTGGTAGGACTTTACTGCAAAGTTCGTCTAGGTAGGTACCACCGCTTTGCCAGTTATTCTGCCGCCAAGCAGTAGTGTGCAAGCACTGCTGTGTTCCGGTTTGAAGGGCAATGTAGCTAGTGAAATTACTGGGCAAATGAGACTTTATGATCTGATTTAGCAGTTTAGTTATCTTATTACTCTAGATTGTGCTGATGTCTCAAGATGATGTTCGCAGTGCAGTGTCGCTCGAAACTCTATACTTTAGAGTTCCGAGTAACACTGCAGCTGATATGGGCAGCCGTGTCGTTTAACATCAGGCAAACGGCTAGCTCGTCACGTTATTCCTTAACATATAAAAAAAGAAAAAAAAGTAGAGAAAAGCTATGTTTATAATTTAAACTACCACCCAATCAGATTGAATTCGAGTGTTCGCATCCCAAGGGTGCCCTTGAGCTAGTTACCTCCCACAGGAACCTTATGCCCTCTCACCCTATGACGCTGTTAATTTTTTTTTAGTCTAGTTGTTTTTTTTTATGTTATTGAATGATGTGACGAGCTAGTCGTTCACCTGATGTTGAGCACCACGGCCGCCCATAACAGAACAGTGTCACACGGAACCCTAAAACATAGAGTTTCAAGTGACTCTGCACTGCGCACATCATCCTGAGACATCAGTAATAAGATTACTCGACTGTGAGATCAGATCATAAAGTCTCAATTGCCCAGTAATTTCACTAGCTACAGTACATCCTTCAAACCGGAACACAGTAGTGCTTGCACACTACTGCTTGGCGGCAGAATAACTGGCAAAGCGGTGGTACCTACCTAGACGAACTTTGCAACAAAGTCCTACCACCTAGTAAGTTGTTGTTGTACATGTGAGATTTTGATTTTGGATGCTAGTTTTTTAATGTTATTTTACTAAAGAATCGCTCCTAGTTTATCTGTTGTCTCTTCTAGATAGTATAGTGTTAGTAGACCAATAAATCTCACAAAAAAATGCTAATCAATCTGTTTATAAAATTATACAAAAAAGCTCAGCTGAAGTAGCATAAAAATATTTTGTCGAATAATTATGGACACCCCTAATCCTACACGACCGAGATCCTCGCAGATTTACCAAACATTTAAAAATGAAAATATGGTACTTATTTAACGGTATTATCGTATTTAGTGGCAGAATAGGTACTTAATTTTTATCGATACTTATTTTCATGCTGTAATTAGGTTTCCTAACAATGACATTAGAAATAGACCAAGTTCATGCGATCAAACACTTCCAAAAGCATGACAGTAATTGCGCAGGTAACATTATCATATTTAGGTACCATTATCTTTTATGTATATTTACTTTGTATATAAATTGTTTTAGAGTGCCTTCTTGATTCTTCTCTACTGTTATTGTCCATCCAAAGATTGTCTGGAAGAGATCGCTGTCAGCGATAAGACCGCCCATTGTTACACTAGTTCGTAAATATTATATATATTTTTTGTAGGTTTTACCAATTTACAGACTGGCAAGATCAGTCTTGTCGACCATTTAATGTTCCAAAAGCAGTCCCTGAGAGTTTTGGCGGGAAAACGAAATAGATCGCGTCACCGCATTATATGTATTATTATACAAAACTTGTGTTTCAGTGTTAGTGCACAAAATTGGTGGCATATTATTCGTTCGTGGTACAATGATGATGAAACGTTTCTTTTCGTGTTGTTTCCAAAACTCCATAGAAGCTTCTGGTAAAGCTGCCACTACTTTATGAGTACTTCAGGATATACATAATACTTATTAACTTGAGAAATTATCAATTACTTGACTCTGGCTAAATGCACAAAAGTGTGGAGCCAAAACAAAAAAAAAGTTAGATGAATGTAGTTTCGCTTTTAAGTGCCATAGCAAACAATCCTTAGTCTATAGGTATTTTTATTTTGTAGGTTTTACCAGTTTACAGACTGGCAACATCAGTCTTGTCGACCATTTAATGTTCCAAAAGCAGTTCCAATTGCTCCTAGTTATTCATCGCCATGTACCCGTGGCGCTGGTTGTTTGTATGCTCGTACAAATTAAACTACAGTCAACCATTACTCAATGTCTCGGAAGGATGCTTCTGTCCGATATGGAAATAGGAACAAATTGGCATCAGGCCTACACAGTACCTATAATACTTGCGACTGTACATTTACTTATAATCCTTTAAAAGTTTATAAGGGGTAACCCCCTTTTTTTGAGGGGCGAAAATTCTGTCGCATTTTCCTGCCACCACGGGGGTGGTGGCAGGGTATGTGGGACTCGAACCCACTAAACCCCCTCATATATAATCATTATATATCATCTTATATAAGTTCATGTTAATAATAGGCTTAATTCATAAATATAAAAAATTATCTAACAAAAAGCACGTCTGTGGAAATGCAGATTAATTTAAAAAAAAAACCCCCTCATGAGCTCTCGTCCGCTGTACCGGGGCGAGAATGGGTCGCGTTGGCAGTCCAGCCAAGTCGCCCCCGAAGGAGTAACCCCCTGAACTGACTAAACAATCACTTACTTACCTTACTTGACTGGCCCAATAGCTCAGTTGGTTTGCTGCCTTCTGAACTGTGGGTTGTGGGTTCGATTCCGACCCAGGATAAACGTTTGTGTGACGAACATCATTATTTTTCTGAGTCTAAGGTCCGTATTACAGAACGATGCTCAGTCATCGATCGGTGCTCAAGCAGAGATTTCATTCACTAATTGATCACTTTATGAATGAAATCTCTGCTTGAGCGCCGATCGATGACTGAGCATCGTTCTGTAATACGGACATAAGTGTCGATCTGCATCTACTGCGATGGGATAGGTAGGTAAATTTGAAGGTCTTGATTTGTAATTAAAGTCACATAAATGCATTGGTTCAGATCAAGAGCGTTAACCATCTGTATGTGTAGTCTAGGAGACAACGTCTATTTTAATTAAGCAAGATATTTTTTTTAATAATGATGACTTTAATTGTTATTTTACTACTTAGCTTATATAAAAGGATGGTATGGTTGGTTGGTTGAGGATCTGTATGATTCACTTACAATTGAACGTTTCATTCGCAGATGAAAACAATGTAAATAGTTTTAACTGTTTTTGTAATAAGTAAAAAAAGTTTAATTTAAACAAGCAAATGATATCTTTAACTTTTTTAATTAATATTAATAAATATTTATTTATTTTATTGTATAGTATCTGAGTGGAAATATTAAATAGACGTCGCTAAAGTCCGTATCTTTCAATTTCTATTTGTAGCTTTGAGCTACTGGCGTAAATGTTCTACTAATTGTACTCGTTGTAATACTTCTATCAATAGACATAAATGAACTCCAAAGAGTTTACTCAGTTTTACTTAGTAACTCTAAAGAGATTATTTTGATACCATTTTGCGTAATTTATAAATATATTAAGAGTATATTGACGAAAATAAATAACCATCCGTGCGAAGCAGGGATGGGACGCTAGTGTGTAATAAAATATGTCATTGTCTCCCAAACTAATAATGTATTATTCAGGCCGTGACAATATATCGATACCAGTGGTTGGGGGGTGGTTTTGATGTTTTTAAATCGCTTTAAAGCCAACAGTTAGTTTTGGTGACATTATGATTTTGTTTTGCCACAACGTTTGATACATTTTCTACGTATACTTTACATTATACATGTTGATTTATTTCATTTGATTTCCAAAAATGTATCTGTAACCTCGATCACAGAATATCGTTTTTCATTCCGTCATTGGATTCGATTCCCGCGGCAGGAAAAGTTTTTTTGCCCAGAAAAACAACACAAATACTTGTTCTGTGTATTAAAGAACGATGCTGAGTCATCGATCGGTGCTCAAGCAGAGATTTCATTCACCAAACAATCAATTTATGAATGAAATCTCTGCTTGATCACTGATCGATGACTGAGCATCGTTCTGTAATACGGACCTTAGTGTTGTGGGACCATGTTTCTCGTAGTTTCTAGATACAGGAAATCCTAGTTAGGGTCTATGATCTGTGTATGTGATCGTTGGGTGTTATTATTATTAGTATTATTTTTATATAATTAATATGTCTATTGTTACGTGAGACATTTTTCCATACACTATATTTAAAGGCGATATTTGGATAAAGTTTTTTCCTTATCTTTTTGCTTCGCTTGTAACGCCATTCCGATTTTATTTTCATCTCTTTCCGTATCGATAACCAAGAAATAGCAACGTGGGCGTTTACCTTTATCAATGTATTTTATGTAAATACAAGTTTGGCGTCGGCAGCAGTGTTGTTAGACATCAAAAGGTTAGGGTCGTTAACCTTATCAAAAGATGAAACCATCCAAGTAAGCTTCTATAGACAATTATCATTTACTGGTATTTATTTTTGGTCTCGAACTGCACCCCTACCGCGTAAGCGTTCTGGGAATCGGCTTTGCCTGCCATCTCGCACGCGCCAATTAACAAGTCCACGAGTGCGAGCAAGAGAGAACACGATTACGATCTCCACCAGACTTACGCGGTAAGGTCCCAGATTTGCACAAGACAGGATGCAATTGAACCGGATGGATGACCTCTTTGCTATAGGGTACCAATATAGAAAGAAACTGAATAACAAAACGTTTTTGACGTTAAGTAAAATTTTCACAAAATTATACTTTTATGTGATTTTTTTTTAATAATATCAAAACAAAAATAAACCTTTTTAAATTAATATATTCCCGACTGTTACCGCCGTGATCTCGCTGCGTGAACTCACCTCCTGAGGAAAAGCATCGGATATGCTCGAAACCTGGTCGAGAAATCGACATACTATTCGTGAGTAACAGTCGGAAATATATTAATTTAAAATGAATCATACTCATGACAATTTTAATACTAAAAATAAACCTATTCGAATAACCCTCCCCTAATCACTGTATCCGGCGCAAAGGTGCCATTGCACTGGCTGCATTGCCACGCTGTATGGCTATGGCTATGGCCAGACATTGCACCAGATACTAGCCGGAGCGGGAGTCATTTTATTATGCCATTGTGTCATTTTCATATTCATATTCATTTATTTGCACTCATGTACAATTCATATATTATGTCAGGTCTTAACAACTAGTTTAGTAGGTACATGAACCCTGTAAGAACGCTTGCAACTGAGTGCGATTAAAAAATAAATTTATTGATTTCAATTACATAATAGATATGTCGTCAAAATTTAATAATATAATATTTTCAAGCATTTCATTATTTAATTTATTCATTATTAAATTTTACACATCAACTAAATAATTTCTTAAAACAAAAAAAAAAGAAATACTAAGTCTGAGCCAGACTAATTGCGAGTGTGGTTCAACGGTTACAAGTTGACGCACCCAGGTTCAAATCCCACTAGGACCTGCACCAATGGCTCCTAAAGTTATGTGTGGAATTCGCACTGTATTCCACCCAGCAGCAGGATCACACCATTGCCTATTGTATTGAGCCTTTTGTCATGGATAAGTACTTATTATTCTATTCTATTCTATACAATAAATTAGGTCAACAATTTGAAAATAGACAAAAATTCAAAGATTTAGCGTTATTGCCTTTTTTATTTGATTGCGACTGGCCCGATAGCTCAGTTGGTAGTAACCTTGCCTTTTGAACTGTGGGTTGTGGGTTCGATTCCCTCCTAGGACAAACATTTGTGTGATAAACATAGGTGTTTTTTCTGTGTCTGGGTGTTATATTGTATTCTATGTATGTACACAAACAAAAAGTATCTGAGTATTGTATCAGTTATCTGGTTCCCATAATATAAGCTTTGCTTAGTTTGGGGCTAGATGGCGTTGTGTGAGATATCCACAAATATTATTATTATTATTTCTTCTGAATCCGTAACGCAATGCACGCATTGTGCTAGAGATTGCCGCATTTTTTTTTTTTTTTTGTTATGAAATAGTAATAAATAAATTGAGCAATAGGAGTAAACAAACAAATAAACCACATTACTTGAAACCACTCGAGCTTCTAAGATTGGTGATCGAAGGTCATTACAATGACGTCATCGCGTGAATGCATTGATTGGTAACGAACGCTCGATTGACGATGGACAATGCGATCTATCGGTGGAACGCTGGAAAATGAGGCTGAAAATTACTAACACCGTCATTTATAACCCAGATTTCGTCCCACAACGCCCACACAGAACAAGCATTCACACTTTTTTGTTCTGTGCACAAATACTGATTCTGCCGCGAGAATCGAACCCGCCGCCTCTGGGATTTTAGATTTTTTATATCTGTATTGATAAATTGATTTATTAAAACACTTTTATTAATTTATTTTCAATTGAAAGTAGTTATTATTTTAAAAGGTTATTATTTTATGTAAAAAGAATGATAAGTTATACGCCAAGATAACCTTCAGTCCTTAAGGAGCTATTGGCATATTGTAAGCGACGCGCTATTAATGCATCCTTCTTTGCACAGCGGCTGCATAAGCCCTTCTTGTTTGAGAACATATAGTGTCATTGTAAGATAATTTAGCTTTTGTTTTCAAAACATTCATATCAATAATACTTCTTCTCTTTGTTTATGGCCTTCCATCGCTTTTCAGCGATAATTCTGCCAATGTCAAGTAAGGAATTATTGTATAGTTATATCATGTCAAAGTTTTATTTTGTCAGTCAAAATGCCACAGTAAAATGGTGGATATTTCAGACTAGTCTCTCCTAAGTGGTCTGTGCTGTTATTGTTTTTTTTATTATTTGTTTTTTTTTTTGTTTTTTTTTTATTATTTGTTACACGTTATTAATTTTTTAATCACTGCATTCCCAACACATATATAGCCCTGAAGAACCCCTATTCGGAATATAATAAATAATAATAACGCCCAAAGATCTCATACGCAGATCCTGGACCCTAACTAGGATTCCCTGTGCCAAGAACTACGAGGACCATGGTTCCACAACACGCAGGCTCAGAAAAGTATATGAGCGTTTTTCTGTGTACAAATACTTTTCCTGTCACGGGAATTGAACCCTCCGGGTTATGAGCCGACCTGCTCAACCACCACACCACAGAGGCTATTTTGCCAATTAACGCCGAATATTTAACGAACTCATATTCCATGAACAGATTAATTCATCCCCGACTGCTCTTCTCAAAATTAACAGTAAGCTTCTGTATTATTTTTATCTCGTTAGCAGCACCGTCCTTGATGACGTAAGAGCCTTAAGCCAACACCGTTGACATTTAATACGGCTTAATGGCTATTATCTTTCAACTTACCAGCTTATAGTTCAGCACAGAAACGCCCATTATACAACCAAGCGTTGGTTTAGGTACTAATTTATAGTGGATCACGAAATTACGGTCCATGGGCAAGTATTTCAAATCACCTGCAAGGCGATCATTTTTTTGGCTTCACACTTTTGTATTTCTAGCCAGTGTCAAGTAATTGATAATTTCTCAAGTTAATGATATTTCATATTATATATGTGTCAATTTAAGTCAAGTAACAGTCCAGGTCATCAAGTCAAGACATAGTCTAGTTTAAGTCATACTCCTAGTAAAGTGGTGGCAATTTTACCAGAAGCCATTATGGAGTTTTGGAAACAACACGAAAAGAAACCTTTCGCCATCATTATACCACTTTCCCACACTTATGCCTGTAATCCAGCACTTAGCGAATAAAATGTCACCAATTGTATGCACTAACACTGAAAATAAAACAAGTTTTGGAAAATAATACAATTCGGTGACGCAATCTTTTTCGCGTTCCCGCCAAAACCTTACCCACATTTGCACTTGTCTGTATATCGAAAAGAAGAATAAATCACAGATAACACAGCATATCAGTATCCTTAGACTATATAAGGCGTTTATTTGGCGTACTTAACATCAGGTGAAATGTTAAGTGAAAATTTGGCGGAAGATGGTGATCATAATCTACACAAGTTTGGGATCGGGATAGATTTCAAGACTGCTGTCACATCGTTTGAGTTGGTGACAGATTTTTTTACTTTTCTATACTTACTGTGGTAGCTAGCCAAAGAGGCGAAACCTGATTCAGAAAAAAACGAATGTGCTTTAGACCACACGACTGAAGTAAAACTTCTTTAGTTTAGCTCCATCTATCGGCCGGTATAAATATGTTTTTGTTTTGTTAATGTCGTCATTTGTTAATATCGCCAATTGTAAAATGTCATTTCACAGGACATTTTTTTATGGTAACAAATGACGTGCGAGCTAACTATTTGCCTGATGTTAAGCTCTCTCACTCGGAACTCTAAAGTATAGAGTGTCACGAGACACTGCACTGCGCACGTCATCCTGAGACACCAGCACAGTCAAGTAATAAGATTACTCGACTATGAGATCCGGTCATAAAGACTCAACTGCCCAGTAATATCACTAGCTACAGTGCCCTTCAAACTGGAACACAGTTCTTGCGCATTACAGCTTGGCGGCAGAATAACTGGCAAAGCGGTGGTACCTACCTAAGCGAACTTTGTAGAAAAGTTCTACCAACAAAATGATACAAATGTTGACAATGGAGATCTACTTTAACCAAGAACTTTAAACTTCCGTTCAACTCGCCAGCTCAAACAAAAAAGTCAAACGTGCGTAAAGAAGTTTTACATCAAAAATCATTGCTCTAGAACGGAAACGCATAAAAATATACCTACTTGTTTTTAAACTTTATTGGTTTCCCGCTCTTTGCATTTACCTTTCGCTCGCATTAATTAAGATATCATATATATGCTTGCGGTTACAGCTTTATAACCGATATATTAATTCGCTAATGGAAAATGATTTTATTAAAAACACGCATAGCCCACGCCCAACAGTGAGAGAGCTCGTAAACTAAACTGTTTATAACCCACTAGGTACGATGTCGAGCGACACCGACTGGATCAAACTTTTAAAATTCTGTGATGCAAATAGAAAAAGTGATTTATCAATTTGACATATTTTTTATAATACTTAATAGCTGTTGCTCGCGACTTTGTCCGCCTTGATTGATTGGTATGTCTGATTTAAAAGGAGGGTTAAAAGAGTCCTACAGGGTAAGCAATGTATTGGTGACGCCTCCTCCGGTGTTACAGATGTCTATAGTCTACGGTGACCACTTCCCATCAGGTGGGCCGTGTGCTTGTTTGATAAAAACAAATGTCCGGTAAAATGAATATTTACAATTGCAAAATAGCGACATTAACATTAAAAAAGGAAAAACAAAGTTATACCGACCGATAGATGGAGCGAGTGTATAAAGTGAGAAGTAAAACTAAAGAAGTTTTACTTCTCACTTTAGAGCTGTTGTAATATATATAGGTAGTCTATTACAAAATTAAAAACAAAAACAAAGATTCCCAAAAAAAAATTTAAATAAAAATCCTTCACAACCGAGATTAACTGCTCCATCGGGAAAGGGTTTTTTCATAAAACCAACCGTCGACAAACTTACTTGATGATTTAAAAAAATATACGGCACTGTACACAGCAACGATGTTCGCACAGCAAGGAGCAGCACCCCTACCGCGTAACCGTTCTGGGAATCGGCTTCGCCTGCCATCCCGCACGCGCCAATCAACAAATCCACGAGTGCGAGCAAGAGAGAACACGATTACGATCTCCACCAGACTTACGCGGTAAGGCCCTAGGTTTTAGTTATAAGCAAGTTCTAAATTATACTAGGTTATGTTTTCTTATTTTAGGTGTATATATTTTTTATAAAATATTTGTTACTGTGTAAAGTTCGTGCAAATAAAGTGTTCCTGTCTTCCTTTCTTTATAAGTATTTATGATACAAACCAAGAAACGAGATCGAACACAGTGGGTTCTTAGTCCAATACAAGGCTATTCTCAGGCCGTTTTCATAACGTATTCAAACCGATACGCAAACTAGATGCAAATATTCTTCGCCATAAGCGGTGAATGGTGAATGCCTCCATAAAATGCTGTCCATAAAATCCTAGGACATGCTAAAGCTCGCATTTTTACTTTAGTTTCATGTCCCGCGGTTAAAGTATTAAAAGGAACGACTTAAACATGGCTTCAACCCATTTTTTACGATTTAGTCGGGTGAAATAGTGTTTAAGAGTTAAAGGTTTGGAATGTTTTAATGTAATTATATACTTACTAGAAATGGCATCCAGCGGTTACCATTGTACAAAAGATTGTCTTATGGCAGACTATAAATATTTACATACCTACTGAATAGGGCTGCCAACATTTTTTTAGCGAAAAACAGTATTTTTTTAAATAAACTAAAAATATAGTACAATTCTAAAAAATATAGTATAGAACAAAACGGACTGAATTGAATTGAATCTTAGGTAGTAGCTTCTGCGGCAATTTCGCCACAAAAATTCTTTAAATGTTGCCAATTTGATATCGACAACTTTGATGTGCTGCCAGCGCCTCCGGTTAGTATAGAAATCACTGGGAGCCAAAGACACTAGATTGTAGATGCGTTTGGAGTCCGGAAATCGTTTACACAATCTCGCTTCACTCAAAATGTGTCAAGGCACGTTAATCATTATTTAATAAAATAAATATTTACTTATTAGATTTCGTTTTGTGTTGAAAATATATTATTTTTGCGTACTATATATTTCTTTATATATACATATATTTCCCTAAATATGGTACAACACTATACGGTTGGCAACCCTACTATTGTGTATCCTGGCAAGTTCGCCCACCTCATGACTTAAAACACATAAAAGTATTAATTGCACATAAAAATAATCTTTAACGATAAAATCTTCTTTTTGACGACAGTTTTAAAATCTTTTACTTCAAGTTCTTTGGATTGTACATTAAATTAAATTTGTAATAGGTATCTTGATACGCTTTTGAAAGCTATATTAAGGAGAAATTTTATGAATGTGATATTTTTAATATAAAATTTACATTTACCGCTTTGCCAGTT
Source organism: Ennomos fuscantarius (assembly GCA_905220475.3). Lineage (NCBI taxonomy): Eukaryota > Metazoa > Arthropoda > Insecta > Lepidoptera > Geometridae > Ennomos > Ennomos fuscantarius. The sequence continues at coordinate 9,265,511 of HG992046.1, read as the reverse complement.
ATTCTGCCGCCAAGCAGTAGTGTGTAAGCACTACTGTGTTCAGGTTTGAAGGGCACTGTAGCTAGTAAAATTACTGGGCAAATGAGACTTCCTGATCTCACAGTCGAGTAATCTTATTACCGGACTGTGCTGTCTCGCGATGTTGTGCGCAGTGCAGTGTCACGCAAAACTTTATATTTTAGAGTTCCGAATGACACTGTTCTGTCATGGGCGGTCGTATCGCTTAACATCAGGCGAATGACTTGCTCGTCACTTCATTCACTAATATAAAAAAACATAAGTATATTGGAGAAGTCATCGTTTTAAAAACGGCGTAACATTATGGTGTTGGTATATAAACTTATTTAATGTAAGAGCTTGTGAACGGGCGCTGCTTGCGGGAGCTGGTCTGCTCGTGGTGTATACGCAAATAGAAATAAAGTAATTGATTTTCCCGTTATTTATATAGTGTCCAAAAAATATATATAAGTCCCTCCTGTATTGATTTTGTTAAAACAAAAACAAAATAACACAACTAACAAATATGTAAGTAGTACCTATATATTAAAAAAGAACACGGACCCAGGAGTCTGTGGTAAAGCAGAATAATAAAAAAAAACTATTTAATAAAAAGTGCTCTGCTCAAATCATGAATCTGGGCATAAACACAAACTATACTATAACTGTAACCAAGGTAAAATCTTGATGATCATTATTATCATTGATTTAAATATTTTGAAGTAATATAGTTTTTTAGAATTTTCGCTTGTTTGTATGAAAATTCATAATATCATCATGCTATAACTATGGGATAGATTTTGATACCATCCATTTATTCTTTTGAGTGTATTTACAAACAAAAAGTATCTGTGTTCTATCAGTTATCTGGTTCCCATAGTACAAGCTTTGCTTAGTTTGGGGCTAGATGGCGCTGTGTGAAATGTCTACAAATAATTATTTATTGAATTTCAAAGTTACATATCTTATTGTAATTACTCTTACTCTAAATTACTTATAGTAATTTAGAGTACGTAACGTACGTAAAGGTCACTTGTGAAAGATCCGTCATCTTTCAAAAGTGACCTCTGTGTTCTAGATATAAGAATCATGCCGTTTCTACTACGTCTTGTATGGGCTTATTTTCGTGATTTCATGCATCTTTTGTACCTTTTGCTCGTATTAGCCTCTGTGGTTGAGCAGGTCGGCTCATGACCCGGAGGCGGCGGGTTCGATTCCTGCGGCAGGACAAGTATTTGAGCACAGAAAAAGGCGCAAATACTTGTCGTGAGTCTGGTTATTGTGGGACCATAGTTCTCGAAGTTCCTGGGTCCCTAGATACAGGGAATCCTAGTTAGGGTCCAGAATCTTTGTATGTGAACGATAGGCGTTATTATTTATTATTATTATTTAATATGTGTAAAAAGGAAAAAAGGGAAGTCAAATTCAATTAAATTATCAATTTATTTATATTTCAGAACTTGGTAAAATAAACACAATTGTTATGTAAACATACATATATGTTTCAATTTACACAATAAAAGGCATTATAGAATACAAATTCATAATTCGCCCGTAAGTAATCATTATAAATATAAGTACCTAAGAATCTAATTTCATTCAGAGTCGTGAATTTTGGCACAAAATATGACTTGTGTTCATACACCGGAGCTTACAAATCAGTAAAATTTTAAAAGTAAGTACATCAGTTTGTGAAAATAATGTTTATACTTTATACGTAATTATTAACATAAAGACCTTATAACAAAAAATAATTAAATAAAAATAAATATACTAATAATATACACTCGTTTGGTCCAGTCACCCATTCTGTTCATTTCGTCATAAATATTTTAATTAACAGCCTATGGTGTGGTGGTTGCGCAGGTCGGCTTATAACTTGGAGGTGGCGGGTTCGATTCCCGCGGCAGGACAAGTATTTGAGCACAGAAACAGAAAGCGCAAATACTTGTTCTACGTCTGGATGTTGTAGGACTCCTGCGCCCCTAGACACAGGGAATCCTAGTTAGGGTTCAGGATCTATGTATGTGATCGTTGGGCGTTATTATTATTATTTAACTAATTACCATTATATCACGTAGTTTTACTAAAACGCTTGTAACGTTACATAAAACACAGATTTATTACAGATTAAGGTCCGCATTACAGAACGATGCTCAGTCATCGATCGGTGCTCAAGCAGAGATTTCATTTATAAAGTGCTCAATTAGTGAATGAAATCTCTGCTTGAGCACCGATCGATGACTGAGCATCGTTCTGTAATACGGACCTTAGAAATGTAAACTTAGTTGGCCGAAAGCTTTTGCTAAGACCAAATTAGAATCAAAAGATGATGATCAAACACACTAACGAATAAATACTGTGTAATAGTAGAATAGCGACTCACTCAGTGTTATCTCTTGTTTTATCTTTGCCTATTTCAAACTTGATAGAAAGAAACAAAACATAAAATAACCATTCTTTCGCTACACAATGTGGTAGTTAATAATAATAATAATACGTGTGGACATCTCACACAACGCCATCTAGCCCCAAACTAAGCAAAGCTTGTATTATGGGAACCAGATAACTGATACAATACTTAAATACTTTTTTGTTTGTAAATAGATACACATAATTCAATATAACATCCAGACACAGAACAAACACCTATGTTCATCACACAAATGTTTGTGCTAGGTGGGAATCGAACCCACAACCCACAGTTCAGAAGGCAGTTACTACCAACTGAGCTATCGGGGCAGTCAAAATTGATCAGACGATGGATAGACGAACCGAACTCTCGACTTTACTCACATGTCATCAGTCATTATATTAACCACTAATATACTTAGGTAGTTTAAACCTTTTTGTTCTTTACTTTTAACTTAAACTTTATTTGCTTTAAAAGTTTAATTTGTTTGACAAAATTAAACATTTTGTAACTCCGGTCTAGGAGCACTTTTACTGTTAACTTTATTGTTATTTTCGTTACTTTTACTGAAAATGTTTTGGTTGCAAAATTCTCGATATTATGTGATAGAAAATAAAGTGGTTACAGATTGCTTTTTTAAACCCAATCAAGTAATAAGCTGGCAGTGTATGCTTAATATTTTTTATCTATACCTAAATTGTATATTTTATACAAACAACGTTACGATATTGTATAATACTTTTAACTCGATTTCCACTAAACAAACAGTCAATTTATTATTTATACCATAGACAAAAAATTGCGGCTTATATTTTATCTCGTCAGAAACATTAACTTTAGCAGATTTTCATTAGTCAAATCAGAAACATATCGTACTGATATTAAATAAACGTAAGTTCTTATCTCATAGATATTAGGTCCTTTTCCCCTTGGTAGTGTTTTCAATAAATCATTTCAGCACTCCTAAATGCATTGGTTTACTTGGAACGAGGCCAATCAGACTAATCCCAAATAAAATCATATAAAACCTACACAAAACTCTCTTTACTACTATAATCGTATATAAATATATTTCCGTTCTCTTTGGCTTGAGACGGTACGCATACAAACCTATTCCTCCTCTCATTCTCACTTACATCTAAAGTAATAGAATATACGTTATTTGTTTTAACATCTAGATTTAATATTTGTATTTGTTTATTGTTCTCAGTGACAGCGTCAGTTATTGCTGGTTCATCATTAATGTAATGATTGTCGTGTACCTCTACTTGTATATTATCATTCAATTCGTTCATAGCTGCAATGATTTTCATACTGTTTCGTCTTGTGTTTTCAACGTTGATGATTTCACCGACCTTCATTTGTTGCGCAGTTTTATCGACTTCTTTTAGTCTTTTGCTTTCTCTGCTTAGGATAATCTTTTGAGATGATGCTCGGTTACTATATCTTCTCCAAAAAGAGTCTGATGTATTTTGACTACTAGAGAAACCTGTTGAAGTAGTTGTGTTAAAGGTGTCTCTTCTCTGCATCGTTTCCCGTAAGCTTCTGCTGCATCTCATGATTTTATTTATTCTCAACAGTTTCACAAATCCTTCTCTAAACTTTGACGACATCAAGTTATACAATATAGGATTGATAGCTGAATTTAAATACAGCATTACTCTACAAAAATATAAAAGTATATAATAACCATCTATACCTAACGACATTATTGTCTCTGGGGGGAATACTATGATCCATAACGTTAATGCTTTAAATGGTAGAAGACATATAAAAAAGGATAATACGACCGTTCCTAACATTAATATGACTTGCTTTCTATATCTGATGACGTTACCGGAACTGTTGGTGTTTTTGGAATTCTGAGCGATTATTATAGGGTTTTCCATTAGGTTTTTGGCTATGATGCTGTACAAGACTAAGAGGACACCAAGAGGGACGATGAAGAAGACTGCGATGGTTAGAATGAAGAACAGGGCAGACCAGAAGGTATCAGCTTGCGTTAGGCAGACGGGGACTTGGGAGCCGTCTGAGTCTTCCTCGTAGGTGAAGGTTGCCACGCCAAGGATGGGGCTGCAAAAGAAAAGAATAGCATATTTGGAAACAGTCTTCAGTTAATTTTACATCTAAAGAGCAAAGGTTTTCAACCTTTGATTGATTGTATTGTCTGACAAAATTGTATTTGATGTCCATTATTTAAATTTATTAGACAGTTAAAGGGAAGAAGATCATAACTAAATAACATTGTTTAGACTTAAACTAAGTTACAGTTTTCTTAGAAACCTTTATTGGACGTATTTCTAGCATAATCAGAAAGTTAAATTTAGAACTAATTAAATTTAAAATGGTCTGTAGAATATCGCTTCAACCTCTGTGAGAAATTACTATTGGTCTGATAGCTCAGTTGGTAGTAACCCTGCCTTCTGAACTGTAGGCTGTGAGTTCGTTTCCTACTGAGGACAAACATTTGTGTGATGAACATCGATGTTTGTTCTGTGCCTGGTTGTTATATAGTATTCTATGTATGTATATACAAACAAAAAGTACATAGGTATTCTATCAGTTTTCTGGTTCCCATAGTACAAGCTTTGCTTAGTTTGGGGCTAGATGGCGCTGTGTAAAATGTCCACAATATTTTTTTTAAATTTTTTATTTACTTTCTACAAGAACTGAGCTTTCTAAGTATACAAAGAATATAGAATTATTATACGGGCCAGACAAGACACGATTTGGATAAAACTTCAACCCAAGCACCAGAAAATAAAGGCTCATATTTTCCACTGTATATGCCTAAGTCTATTGTTTTGCTTGGACCGCCATAGCTTTCCATAAAGTGCCATATTGGAAAAACATTGATTTACAATTATAGCTTTTCCTCACAAAGGGAGCGTAAAATAATGATTGTTCTGTATGCCGTTAGTTTTTATGGACACAATTTAAGTACCTACTCTTTGTTGTGTAATAGTCTATTCAACATATTCTGATTTTTATGGTCTAGCGCAGTGGTTCTTAACCTTTCAGTGATGAGGGAACATTAGGCAATTAGGCAAGGCATTTTTGTCTTGCCATGGATCACTTATAAAAACTCGACTCGACTGTGAGATCAGATCATAAAATCTCAATTGCCCAGTAATTTCACTAGCTACAGTGCCCTTCAAACCGGAACACAGTAGTGCTTGCACACTTCTGCTTAGCGACAAAATAACTGGCACTTAGACGAACTTTTCAGAAAAGTCTTATATTAGGTCTTTACCTATGAAATTGCCGTTTTGTTTGAAAAAAGTTAAAGTATTTTTTTTTTCAAACTTATTTATTTCTTTTATTCAAAGTAATCACCCCTGCAATCAATGCATCTTTGCCAACGCTGTGGCAGTTTATGGATGCCCTTCTTGAAAAAATCAGCAGGACGGGAGACAACAAACTCTTCAAAGGCGTTTTGTACTGCCTCTCGGGAATTGAATTTTTATCCCGCTAAAAAGTTGTCCAAATTTTGGAAAAAGTAATAGTCGGTAGGCGCAAGATCTGGCGAGTATGGCGGATGAGGGAGAGCTTCCAAACCCAACTCATGCAGCTTAGAGACGGTCTGTTGTGCAGTATGGGGTCGCGCGTTGTCGTGAAGTAGCAGTGGAGACGACCGATTGACCAAAGCTGGTTGCAGACGTGCGAGTTTCGCCATCATTGTGGTCAGTTCTTCAATGTACACATCTGCAGTAATGCTCTCGCCGTTTTGTAAAAAGCTATGATGAATCACACCAGCACTAGACCACCAAACTGTGACCATCACCTTTCTAGGGGTCATTTTTCGTTTTGCACATTGCTTTGGTACCGAACCAGGATCTAACCAACTTGCTGAGCGCTTTCGATTGTCAAAAAGAATCCATTTTTCGTCGCACGTAACAATTTGGTTCAAAATTCCTTAATTTCTGTGCCTGTTAAGCAGCGCAAGGCAAGTCTCGACGCGTACGTTGCGCTGGCGATCGTTAAGTTCGTGGGGCACCCATCTATCAAGCTTTTTTATCTTGCCAATCTGTCGCAAATGGACCAATATTGTTTTGATGCTAACATCAAAAGCTGCTGCCAGCTCAGCTGTAGATTGAGATTCATCAGCTTCCACATTCGCCTTTAATTCATCATTGTTGACCAAAGTTTCCGGACGACCACGAGGCTCATTTTTCAAGTCAAAATTCCCAGAACGGAACCGAGCAAACCAATAACGGGTTGTACGTTCGTTTGTACGGTTCTCTCCGTAAACGTCATTGATGTTACGTGTCGTTTGTGCCGCGTTGGTGCCACGACGGAACTCATATTCCATAAATACACGAAATTTCAAAGTATCCATTATGAGGAAAAATGTTGAAATGTAATGAAAATACAACGCTAATCAATAAACAAAAGACTTATATTGTAAATAGAATGTCATATTTTTAAAACAAAATTAATTTGAATTTAGAATTCATAGCCAATCAAAACTTTTTTTTGTTTGAAAAAGTCTGTACTGCAATACGGCAATTTCATAGGTAAAGACCTATTATTAATAAATAAAACATGCAAATACCTAACTGATTAAAGCCAACATTATTATTATTTTCATTTTACACGGACACTATACACAAAATTATACGTTTAGGTATATTTTAATGGGGTTTTAGCGACTGCATTTCTTTTACCAATTTCTGAACCCTTGGTTGTATTCAAAGCCAAACGAATATCACGTCAGGAGTTTTGGCGGGAAAACGAAAAAGGCGCGTCACCGCATTGTATTATTTTCTAAAACTTGTGTTATTTTCAGTGTTAGTGCATAAAATTAGTGGCATTTTATTCATTAAGTGCTGGATTACAAGCATGAGTGTGGGAAAGTGGTACAATGATAGCGAAATGTTTCTTTTCGTATTACGTATATCCAAAACGCCATAGAAGCTTCTGGTAAAATTGCCACACAAATTGCTTTTACTAGGAGTATGACTTGACTAGACTAGACTATGCTTGATGACATGGATTGGGAATTGACACATACGTGTAATATTAATTAAATTTCGAAATTACCAATTGACACTGACTAAATAAACAAAAGTGTGGAGCCAAAACAAAAAAAATCACGCCAATGAATCTTTGAGTAAGCACAAACGTAAAAACGTGCATTTAAGGTTTGTTTTTGCTAGCACAGATGGCCAGTAAAGCTCAAACTAGATACCAAAGTATGTCGCAAATGCCTAACCAAACAGTAGAGGACTGAAGTGTAGATTTAGTTCTAGAAAGTTCTCGCTTCTAATATTTGGTCACGCTCCATACGTATGCCGTCCAAGCCGCTACACGATTTATGTTGTTTTATATAGGACACAAATATAAATCAATGTCCTGGCAATATTTACTTCTCTTCTTGTACAATTTCAGACCATCAAAAAAACTAGTAAATAAAAGCTAGTCTTTTGCCTATTTACGGTATTTTAGATTATTTTGATATTTTTCGTAGTCGGTATTTTGAAATCATTCCTAAGTAGCCAAAATACGAGTGGATAATAACACACACACACACACACACACACACACACACACACACACACACACCACGTTTATACCGATGAGTTGTAGTTTGTATTCATTATTTTTTGTTAATTTTTTGTAACTACTTCTACACAGGAAGTGTTTTTTGTTCTCTAGATTTCACTGTGTTTTTTTTTTGTGTGGCATAATATAGTATATAACGTTTTAAAATATCGGTAGAAGCCACTGGAACTAGTTCGGGAATCTATGGATTCATTAATCAAATATTTATGTCAATAAACATTTTTGTATTTGTATTTATACTGGCATTGACCTATAGACAGTTCAAACACTCAACACCAGTGGTTTTTAACAATTTATTGTATGGAACTCTCGGTTCGCAAGTACGACTCGCCCTTGGCCGTTTTTATTACAAGCACTTGTCTCATATGCGTAACACTCTCAAGACAATTTTCAGTAACAACCAATAAATAATTGAATATGAACCAGGAAACTATGCTACGAGGATGTTAAGGGAAATACAATTGTAGTATAACTTTGGGACCCATTCCAACGAATATTAATCTACATATTACAGAAGCTTCCCGCCCGCAGCTCAAGTTGACTGGCCCGATATTTCAGTTGGTAGTAACCGGTTTGAGCTGTAAGTTGTGGGTTCGATCCCATCCAGTATAAACATTTGAGTGATGAACATAGATGTTTGTTCTGTGTCTGGGTGTTATATTGTATTTATATTTATAAATATAAAGTATTTAATCAGTCATATGGGTTCACATAGTACAAGCTTTGCTTAGTTTAAGGCTAAATGGTGCTGTGTGAAATCTTTATGTATTTACATTTAAATATTATCCGGTGTTTTTTTTTTTTTTCATTTTCCTGATTATAATAGCTTACCTCTACACTTACCACTACTCTGACCCATCTACACTAAGGTTAAAAGCTAAGTTTGCACTAGCCCCTAGCCCCCTGTTTCTCATGAGCCAAACTCGTGTCAAGTCATTACATCCAACACTGCGTGCTCATTGGTTGAATATTGCCGATAATCATCATCAACCAATGAGCGTTTGGTGTCAGTGTTTGGTGTTCCAAGTTGTCACGAATATAACAAACGTATGAGAATCTGGGGGAAAGTATTGCTTAGTTAAGATGAATTTAACCGAATTTAGTGCAGATGGACATTAAGCTTTGCTTAGTTTGGGGCTAGATGACATTGGGGGCTAGGTGACATCAGTTTGGGGCTAGATGACATTGGGGATAGATGACATCAGTTTGCGGCTAGATGACATTGGGGCTAGATGACATTAGTTTGGGGCTAGATGACATTGGGGCTAGATGACATTAGTTTGGGGCTAGATGACATTGGGGCTAGATGACATAGTTTGGGGCAAGATGACATTCTGTGAAATGTACACAAATTTTATTTTTTTATTTATTTATATATTAGTGTTGATCTCAGTCCGAAATAATTTCTACTACCTACTAGTCATCCCTGAGGTTTTACTCATTTTCGAAAGTATGATTTTATATGTGTTTTAGAAAGAATTAAAGTTTGCTATGAAAGTTTTAGTATAAAATTATTATTGTCTACTATTACCTAATACTATACTCTGAACTTCTGGAGTGTACAACATGCAATTTAAAAAAGCTACATTTTACTTTACTGTTGCAGGTTCGAGCCCCACTCAACCCTGCCGTGGATGTTTTCACGGACTTACCGTGTTGGTTAAAAAGCGACGGAATTTACACTCTTCAAAAATAGATATATATGAATAGTATTATGTAGTACCATTAATGGTACTAGTGATACTACGTTAAACGTGATATAAACATTTCATTTCAACAAATCAACAAATTTTATTCAAACATTCATTAAGAGGTAGACATGAAAACGGGTTATTAAAAAAACGAGTGTGCTTTAGACCACACGACTGAAGTAAAACTTATTTAGCTCCATCTATCGGCCGGTATAACTTTGTTTTTGCTTTGTTTAACGTTAAATGTCACCATCTTGACAATTGTAAATTGTCATTTTACCATATACATAATAATATAATTTTTAAATTTGTTATGTTGGTAATGGAGATCTACATGAACCAACTTCAACTTTCGTTCACCTCGCATTAGCCAGCTTATTCCCCAAGTCAAGCGTACGTAAAGAAGTTTTACTTCAAAAATCTAACTTCATTCACAAAGACACTAATTGAAAAACGAATTACAGAATAATGGAACCATAACTTGTTTCACAGAAATTGTTTTTGACAGAGGGTCCATTTCTCATCTTTTGTTTGTTAGCTAATTACTTACGATTACAAAAACGTCTAATTATATTCTAGCTTCAAATGACTAACCATTGTTGATATGATTCTGGTATGAATTGCCTGCTCTGTGACCCTAATGACTTTTCTTTTGTGATAAGTTTTTGGGCTTTTAGGAATATTGATTTGGAAAGAACACCGTTATTTTATTACCAACTTAGCTATCAGTGGCAGTTTAAAGTGATTAGTTCAGTTGATGTCGAATTAATACGATCTGCGGGTCACAGGTCGAGTTGATTCTGGAAACTGAGCTTTATATAAAATAAATAAAACATAAATTTAATAGAAATAAATAAAATATGGTGACAAAAAAGGGTTGTTTTTTTATTTCAGGTGTATGTCACCTCCATCCAATTGAAATTTATATTATATTATTATTATTTTGGTGTCCAGAAATTGAAGGATATCCCTATAACTGCAGGTAGGTCACACCGTGTCATGCCAAAAAATTTTCGACTTGACTTTCTCCGAATTGAGTTGCCAAATCTTTTGCAAAATGTGCCCATCAACTCTCAGCGCTCACTTCGCTCGAGCGATCCGAGAGCATCTTAATGAAAAATAACCGGAACGGTTTTTTTTTTGGAATATGGATAGCTTTATATTGGATGAGCAGCACATAGGCTACTTCTTAACCGCGGGTGAAACCGCAGGCTTGTAGATAATAAATTCCATTTATTTATTAAAGGATTTTTATTTGTGAGACATATTGTGAGATTAGAATCACTTCATCTTTTACCGTGGTTGCCTATGATAAGCGTCCAAAGTGGCGTATTATTGACAGCCTCTGTGGTGTAGTGGTTGAGCAGGTCGACTCATAACCCGGAGGCGGTGGGTTCGATTCCCGCGACAGGACAAGTAAAAACACATAAAAAAAGAGCCCAAATACTTGTTCTGTATCTGGGTGTTGTGGGACCATGGTCCTCGTAGTTCCCGGGTCTCTAGACACAGGCAATCCTAGTTAGGGTCCAGATCTATGTGTGTGATTGTCGGGCGTTTTATTATTATTATTGTTGAGGGGCCTGTATTCAGCTGTTAACATCTTCTAGCTGTTGATGTCTGATATGATAATGTAGTCGCCGATGCAGAAGAAACCTGATCACTCTCCTCTAGAAAAATTTCAGATTATACTTGTTCGGAATCAAAGCCTATTAAATAAAAATGAGCTTTAAATTTGACCACACGACTTAAGTAATGCTTCTTTAGCTCCATCTCTCTTGCTCCTACAGTAATATGCGAAACGTAACTATTTAAGAATAGAATAGAATAGATATTTATTCATGACAAAAAGGCTTAAAAATTAAGTGTAACAAAAAAAAATAATAATAAAAAATAAAATAAAATCATTTGCCCGTTGCCACGAATCGGTCCCAAATCAGCATATTGCTGGTCATGCAACCAGCGCTGGTCTTCCGTTGGGACCGTTTCGTTTATTTATTTCTTTCTGCTGGGTGTTGTATTGTACTCTGTGTATGTATTTGTAGGATGAGGAAATTAGTGTTTCTTTGGTTGCAATCGAGTTACGTGATTCCCCAGCTGGTATATTATAAACATTATTACGGGTTACGTTTTTCGTGGGAGAACGTGGAAGTGGCGGCAATACGAGTATAATAATACCTTAATATTGGAGTAGAGAATTAAAAACAAATAGTAAAAGAACCCGTATATGCTGTAAAGTTTTCTATTAAAGTGACATACAAAAGAAGGTATCAAAAGTAGACAGAACATAAATTAAATTGAATTTAAATACATCTAAGCAAAAAGACTTCACTAACAAAGACTTGGTCTAATAATAGAACAAAAGAGAGATTAGGTACTTTTGCGAGACAAACTAGTCATATTAAAATATACAAAGTGCCCTGAGAATTTAATACAGAGACTGTTATAAGAGATGTTATTTGCGCGCTACAGACGCGGATCTTGAAAAATATGAAGAACATCATAACTATGATAATAAGTTTAGATGGTGCGGGGCGCTATTTGTGTGACGCCATTTAAAAAAGTTCTGCAGGGTTAGCAACGCATTAGTGACACCTTCAATAATATAGATATCTATAGGCTAATACGGTGACCTCGACCCATCAGGTAGGCCGTATAAACGAGTACATATATACTTGCTTACGAACTTTAACATGTAAAAAAAATTATAGTACAGCTTTTGGTGTAATAAGCATTACGTCTAAATCTCAGTTGGTCAATTCTCAGTTCGTCTAAATCACATTTGGTCAATTCTCAGTTCGTCTAAATCACAGTTGGTCAATTCTCAGTTCGTCTAAATCACAGTTGGTAAATTCTCAATTCTTCTAAATCACAATTGCTAAATTCTCAGTTCTTCTGAATAGCAGCTGCTCAAGTCTCAGTTCGTCTAAATCGCAGCTGGTTAATTCTCAGTTCGTCTAAATCACAGTTGGTAAATTCTCAGTCTGTCTTGACTCGGTTAGTTTTAAATATTGCCGTACAGTGACAGCAAAAACTTCATAGAAACTGACGTGAGTAGTACTCATAACACAACTAGTACACGGCTAAAACTCACAAGATACAGTCGAATAACTCGACCGGTGTTTGGGCTATATAGATGCCCATCCTCAAGGAGTACGCGCGGCGGGCGGCGGTGGCGGCTCGTCACCGTGTAATAGTTGTAGTTATGAGCAAAAACGTCTATAATGAACTTTGCATGCATTGAAAATACATCGTATTCAGCGCATTATTCTTGAGTAACAATTGAGTACAAACCAAAAGTATAAATACCTAAACCACCACATTTTTAGTCTGAGGACACGCGCATTATTTACCAATCACAGTGAAAAAATACTGTACACGGCTTTGTTTCTAATTGATCGTCCGTGACATGTTTCTACTTTTATTTGTGTATTCATATACTAAGTAGATAGGTATTTGGTAGATTTTTTTTTGTTGACGTGAAAGGTTCACTACAAAAAAGCGAAAACAATTCCCATTTTTGGTCACATGTATAATCATACTTTATTTTAGAAGCGTACACTGTCAGTGCGTGACATTTAGTGTTGAATAATAATTCTTCTTCTTCTCTTTGTTTAATGGCCTGTTATCGCTTTTTAGCGGTAATTCCGCCAATGTCAAGTGAGGAGTTTTGTACGGTTATGTCATGTCAAAGTCTTATTTTGTCATTCAAAATGCCACAGTAAAATGGATATTTTACTGACGGCTCTAGGAAGCCTTGGAGAGAAAATGAAAAGCCATGGTTTTAAAACTTGAAACCATTTGCCAACACTCGTGCATGTTCACGAACACTTAACGATTAATAATCCACACTTATTACACATTAAAATTCAAAAATACACGGGTTAAGAAAAATAATTCAAAATTCACAACCGCCAGTTTCGGTTTTTTTTTTTAACGACCATAATAATTCTTAGCTTCACTTTCTAGTTCTACAAATGTCATCTAAATGTCTAAGTCAAAAGGAAAACCAACAAACGTCGGAAACAAAGCAACGAAAACCTATTAGTGAAGTTTTGTTTGTCTTCGCCCTCTTTCGTGTTATAACATAACTTTGACTGTCACCGTTACGTATTTGGTTTTTTGTGGAAATTCCCTTTTTTTATAACCTAGATCCACATATAATTTAATAAGTGTAATATAGATTACTTTTAATTATTATTAACAAACAAATAAAACAAACAAGAAACGACAAAAACTGACGTAAGCAGTAAGTGCGTTAATTAAGTTTATTAATATTTTGTTTGTTTATCACATAAAGTAATCAAAATGTTTATTAACTCATGCTTTTTATAGGTATCAGTTTTAGTGGTTACTCCATTACGCGCAATGTAGGGTTGCCACTAACTTAAAATTTTGTCTTTGATAAAATTTAAAAAAAATTTCAATTTTAGGCACCGATTTTCTTATCACGTTATCACGTAAAATTTTTGTATTGTGATATCACAATACAATACAATAATCATTTATTGAACAAAAATATATAACAATGAACTGAAAAAAACTTACTGAAATAATAGAATGGTAGAGCAACGGGTGGCCTTATCGCATTAAACGATTTTTTCTAAGCTACATCTTTTGTAACAGGAATTAATGAACTACAATTGCGGTTGGTGTTGTCACAACTTACACAAAATAATTTTTTTTTTTTGGCAACTTACACAATTGGCAAAAATATGGATGAACATACACAAAAAACAATGCATACAGATGAACATAGTACCTCCTCTTTATTGGGAGTGAAAAACAATAATAAACTACCTATAAATCATTCGCAGATATTTAATTGTTACCTAATAATGAGTGTCTCTTTTTGGGTGCCTCTACCTACGCTAGTTTATATATAGCCAGTGTCAAGTAATTGATAATTTATCAAATTAATGATATTTCACGCGGATATATTTCAAGTCACAGCCCAAGTCATCAATTCAAGTCATAGTCTAGTCTAAGGGATACTTCTAGTAAAGAGGTGGCAACTTTACTAGAAGCTTCTATTGAGTTTTGGAAACCACTCGAAAAGAAACGTTTCACCATCATTGATATGGCCCAAATTAGATTTGGGATACCAAGGATGCGTTATGTGCCCTAAGGCTTTATGGCGTTAATTTTATAAGAGAGTGGACTGTATTTTGTATCGTTAGGCGACTGGTTACAACAAATGGTATCACAACTACGACGAGCAAATGCTTAGGACTAGGATAGAGGAACTCCACGCACCTTCACTCCACATACTCCTGGAAGGTCCAGAGCGTCCTGGATTGTCCAATACCACTGGCCGTACGTCGATGGCGTCCGATTGCTAACCACTGTCCAGATTTGTCTATATTTTGGTGCACCAACACTGATCAATCGTTTTATAGGTAATTTTAACACGTACAAGTAGCACTGCGGTATATCACTTCAAAACGGGGCGCTTGCGCATAATATTGTGCGCGTAGATGCTTCCCTTACGATGGTTGAAGGGTGACAACAGACACCGAGCGCATCCGCTAGGTGTCGCGCGTGGTTGGCGAATTTGGAGGGAGTGAAAGGGAAGCAATACTCATCAAGCTAATGATACCATATCAATATAATTATAATGAGAAATATATGCGGCGCTAACATACCCCCGGCCTTAAAGGGTTGCCTTTAAGAAACCATAAATGCGTATATGAATATCGTATGTTACTATATTGAATAGTATGCCGTGCGGTGTAGAGTATAAAAATAAAATAGTATGCGGTTAAATATGAGCGGTAAAATATTTCGCGGGTAAATATGTGTGTGCGGTACTTAATATTATGCGGTTTAATATAATTATAATATGCGGTACTATATTTAAATTAACTTAAATTATAAAGTAACTATATGTGTATTATGCTAAGAAATTATTGATTAGGTAAGGGACATAACTTAACTACCGGGCGAAGGTAGCTCCCCTTTGAAGTCTTTATCGCGCAAACTCGAGTAGTTCCATCCTTAGACGGAAAGACCTCTTTCACGATGCCCAAAGGCCAAGCAAAGGGAGGAGCATTATCAGCTTTGACAATGACAACCGTTCCCTCTTGTATGGGAACCGAAGGAACATTCCACTTAGCTCGCGATTGCAGCTGATGCAAATATTCAGCGCGCCAGCGCTTCCAGAAGGACTGTACCATTCCATCAAGCAGGCTATGTCTTTGAAGCAAGTCTATAGACCTAACCTCGGGCGCGGGAATTGAAGGAAGCGGCATAGTTTGCAAAAAATGTGCAGGCGTAAGAGCAGAGGGCTCTGCGGGGTCACTACTCATAGCGACAAGCGAGCGCGAATTTATTAGCGCTTCTATCTGTGTGAGGACAGTAAGAAGCTCCTCGTACGAAACGATTTGTTGACCTATAACCTTAAAAAGTATGGTTTTAATAATCTTAACCATACTCTCCCAACAACCACCCCAGTGTGGTGAGACAGGAGGATTGAACTTCCAATCTACACGATTCTCGGAAAATTCATGCTCTAGGTGAGGCCGTAGTTCGTCCAAAAATTTATAGAGGTCGCGGAGATATGAACGTGCTCCAACGAAACAAGTGCCATTATCAGGGTACATACATTTTATAGGGCCGCGTCGTGATAGGAAGCGTTTACACGCATTGAGGAAGCTGACCGTACTCAGATCTGTAGCTATCTCAATGTGAGTGGCGCGGGTTGTAAGACACGTGAAGATGCATAGCCAAGCTTTACGGCTCTTCACCCCCCGGCCACGAGCGGGTGTGTACAACAATGGCCCAGCATAATCGCACCCTACGTGGGTAAAAGCTTTATCTACCTGATTGACGCGGTGACTTGGTAAATCAGCCATAAGCGGGAATAACGGAGTAGGTTTCGATCGGAAACAAACGTTACATTTATGAATGCGGTTACGTATAATGCGCCTTGCAGCTAGGATCCAAAATCTTTGTCTTAATACAGACATCAGAAGCTCTGGTCCAGCATGTAGGTGCTTGCGGTGATAGTAGTCAACTATCAAGTCAACTACTTGGTCATGACGCGGCAGAAGGCATGGATGCTTATGCGTATATTCCTCGGCGGAATTCGACAAGCGACCTCCAACACGTATAAGACCATTATTGTCAATAAACGGACGCAGTTTATTTAAAGCGGGGGAACAAGGTTCATTTTTTAAAAGATTAGATTTATCGTGCGAGAAATGAATATTTTGCAACGTGCGAATTAATTCAATTTCTGCAAAATCTAAATCTGCAGCGGATACAAAATTACCACGAGGTAATTTTTTCATAAAACGGTAAACGTAAACAATGGCGCGTAACAATTTAGAATACGACGAGTGTCGTTGTGCGAGTGCGCAAAGCGGGGAGTCCTCAGGACATGTCGTGAGAACATGCACCTGAGTCCGTTGTTCAGGTACACCTGCGTAGTCAATATTATCTATTTTAATTATAGGCCATTCACTTGGATCGCGAGTGATCCAGGAAGGTCCAGTATACCATAACGGATGGTGAACTAACTTGTCCGGGGTGAGACCACGTGACAAGCAGTCCGCGGGATTATTAGAGCCAGAGACATGAAAGAATTGACTCGCGGGAATATTATCTGTCAGTTTTAAAACTCGATTAGCGACAAAGGTCTGCCAACGATGCGGAGACGCTTTTATCCAACAAAGAACGACTTTGGAAGGCAAAGACATCCCTGACGGGATAGCGCGGTTTAATAATGTCTATAACCTTGCGAAGCAACTGTGACAACAATACTGCAGCGCAGAGTTCCAATCGTGCAACAGAAATTACTTTTATTGGTGACACTTTAGACTTCGCGCATACTAGTTGTACAGTATACTTGGAACCTACGTGGATTTGCATGTATACAACGGCACCGTAGGCTCGCTCGCTCGCGTCAGCAAAGCCGATTATGTTGACATCACAATTCTGCACAATACCCAGATGTCGTGGGATGCGCAGTTGATTGAGCGCGGGAAGCTCAGCACAAAACTGCACCCAGCAGTTGACAATATGACGAGGAGGCTCAGCATCCCAGTCACACTTTGACAACCAAAGCTCTTTGATAAGAAGCTTGGCGTACAAAATGACGGGAGCTGCAAAACCCATTATGTCCCACAGGCGTGCTATCGCGGACAACATTGTGCGTTTAGTGCACTTGTCGTCTGGTGCGGCGACTACAAAGCGGAAAAAATCACCAGATCTATCCCAGAATAGACCTAAGATTTTATGCGGAACCGACTCCTCAAACTCTTTGTCACGAGGTTCTTTATGCGTATCTGGTATATGGGCTAGTACAGAATCAGAATTGCTTGTCCACTTGACGAGGTCAAATTGACCCAATTTGAAAAGTTGGATTAGTTCATCGCTCAATGTGATAGCTAGATGCGTCGTCGTCATGACAGATAAAACAATGTCATCCATGTACAGGGATGAAGCAATGGCATCTTTCGCGGCGGGGAATTTATCTCCTTCATCAAGGACGAGTTGACGCACAACACGTAATGCGTGAAAAGGACTGGACTTCAGTCCAAAACATACGCGGTTAAACTGATAAACAGCAACTGGATCATCAGTACTAAATCGGTATAAAATCCGTTGAAACCTGCGGTCAGGTTCGCGTACTACTATTTGAAGGAACATTTGACGGCAGTCGGCGGAAAGTGTTACCTCAAATAAGCGGAAATTTATCAGGATGCTAAACAAGTCGCCTTGTAAGTTAGAACCTGAATGGAGAAGTTCATTTAGGCTGGGACCAGACGGCATAGTTTTACAACTCGCATCTAGTACGCAGCGAAGACGAGTAGAAGTTTTACCTTCCCTCACTACTCCATGATGCGGGATTGTATATGAAGGTCGAGTGACGTCATCATTATTTATATCGATAGGACTTAGGTAGCCTTTATTTATATAATCGCGTATAACATCATTATACGCGGCGCGGATTTTGAGCGAAGCATCTAACTTACGCTCTAAACACTTGAGGCGTCTAAGCGCGACGGCATAAGAATCGCCTAACAAACATGCGTCATCACGAAACGGTAAGGCGACGACGTACCTACCGCTGTCATCACGAACGGTGGTAGCGCGGAACAATTCTTCACACTCAATATCATCGGGACATTGAGCGGGCGGCGCGGTGGTTATCTCTTCAAGCTCCCAAAAGCGTTTGAAGAGCGTGTCCATAGGTTCATGAACAACGGAACAACAAGTTGAAACATTACTGTGAACGACTTGTGACGTAGGCGCGGAGCCCATAATCACGAAACCCAAAACAGTTTGAATCGCAGGCGGTACATTAGTATATTGACTATGGACTACTCCAGGTAGCATTAAATGCGCGAAAGTTGACGCCCCGACTAGGCAGTCGACCGGTCCTGGAATTGCGTAATCCTTATCAGCGAGCGGAAGTGACTCGAGATGCGCGAACGCACCCGCATCGATGGGCACGGAGGGCAGCGTGTCGCTTATACGATCAATCACGAGCGACGTAAGATCGAAATTAATATTCGTATTAAATCTCGAGTGTATTTTAAAGTTAACTGAACCCTTAACCAGTTTTACGGAACCCCCAATACCCCTAACTACCGTATGTGACGGCCTTATATTATTTATTAACCCAATGCGCTCACAACATTCGTAAGTTATGAAATTACTCTGCGATGCACTATCCAACAAACAACGAATTGTTAGCGGCCGGTTATAAGCATCGTACACTACCACTTGAGCTGTAGCGAGCAATATAGTAGAACAGTTATCTAACCATTGCTGCATATCAATGGGTAAATTATTACGCGGACGAGTTGAAGCGGCAATGGATGTCGTGCATAGCGATAAATCACTGCGTTGCGTTATCAGCGCAGGCGCTTGACACGGGGCAGGCGCGTGCGTGGCGGCGGGGACGGGCGCCCGTGGCGTAGCGCTCGTACGCGCCACAGCCTTCGGAGTAGCGGGTTCGAATCGCGGGCGCGGCTTATTATCAAAATGTAGCATCGAATGGTGTCGCTGACTACAAGTGCGGCATTTCAATTTAGAAGTACAATTAACAGCTTTGTGAGTACGACTTAGGCAATTTACACATGCGGTATTATTTTTAATAAACTTAAATCGCTCAATAGGCGATAGTTTATCAAATGCGGTACATTTATAATAATGATCATGAACGGCGTAATTACATAGGGAGCATTTATCAGAAGACGAGCATGTTACATATGACTGTGGATTTGGCGGGGCGTTATTATTATAATTCTTAGCGCGGGGTTTCGAACTAGACTTCGCGGTATAATTACTGTCAGCAGCCGCAGGCGCAGTGCTCCCGTAGATTCGACTTTGACTTTTAATAAATTCTATAAAGTCGTCGAGTGTGTTTACTTTCTTATCACGGGAGTACATTTGAAATGCACGTATAGTTTCCGTATCAAACTTTTGCATAGCTATGTGCAGTAATACAAAATCCAACAGATTATCGATTTTTAATGCTTTTAATGAGTTAACTGCGACTACGAACTTATCAATAAACAATTGGAAATAAGCTGCAGACGGAGAACCATTTAATTTTAGGTTCAGCGCTTGTTCTAAATAATTAGTACCTAACAGCTTGACGTCTTGATATTTATCAATAAGTGTCTGATAAATCACCTCATAATTTTCTGGAGATGGTACAATGCCCGAGAACGTACTCTGAGCGGCGGGCGATAGTTTACCTATCAAATAATAAAGTTTATCTGCGTTTGTCAACGAGGGGTTGTTGTGCACTGTGGCGTTAAAGCTAGCGTAGAATAACGGCCAGTTACACATATTATTATCAAAAGACATGAGCTCAATCGGTGGCAGCCGCGGCAAAATTCTGTGCGCTGCCGAACTTGGCGGAGGCTCAGACGCGGGCGCGGGTTTAGTAAACATCGACTTAGCCTTCTTGATATAACAGTACAGGTCCTCGAAGGAGGCATAACACTGATAAGAGAGAGTGGCTTTAGGATCACTTACAATGAGCAATTCATTGTATTCGTCAAGGACCTTGTGAAAACTCGTTCTTATATCATCTACAGTTACACAAGAATTCAGAAATAATTCGAGGCATACATTTGAACTATCAGCTGATTTAGCCTGATTGTAAACAACATTAATACGTTCATAAAGAGCATTTCGTTTTGCTTCTAGAACGGCTAAGCGCGGACTACACGGAGAAGATGCCTTATTTTTATCTTCGTGAGACATGATCGTAATTAATTATCGCGGAAAAACAAACAAATCAACAGAAAACAATACGTAAATATGCGGAACAATAAATATAGAATTACACAATACACATACACGATAGCATCAAGTTGAGCGGTTATTTTTATTTATTACGGCGAGTGAACAATTATCTCGACGGTGCGGTTATATTAATGCGTAAACAAATTGATGCTACCCTCAGACTTCGAGTGAATACTGCGTAATATTAAGTAGACGCGGTTTAATTTATGTTATGTTATGTTATGAGTACGTGTTAAATAAATACCTAATAATAAAACATATAAATGTATATGCCTGAAGGGCGGGAATGTATATACGATTTATAAATCTCTAAAGGCAAACACTTATATGGGCGCGGCGCGGGGATGCGTTGAAGTTCGGTGAAGGTCAACGAAAGCATCAACGGCTTTATGTTGATAAGTGTAAGGTACACAATAGCGTACTGTCGTACTGACCACGTTGTGTTACGAAGAAATTGCAACAAAATGGTGGAATAAAATATGACAAAAATGGACAAAATCAATTGAATCCAATTATGCTGGATCGAAATTGATCGAATCCTGTGAGAAGGACCAAACATGATATGGCCCAAATTAGATTTGGGATACCAAGGATGCGTTATGTGCCCTAAGGCTTTATGGCGTTAATTTTATAAGAGAGTGGACTGTATTTTGTATCGTTAGGCGACTGGTTACAACAAATGGTATCACAACTACGACGAGCAAATGCTTAGGACTAGGATAGAGGAACTCCACGCACCTTCACTCCACATACTCCTGGAAGGTCCAGAGCGTCCTGGATTGTCCAATACCACTGGCCGTACGTCGATGGCGTCCGATTGCTAACCACTGTCCAGATTTGTCTATATTTTGGTGCACCAACACTGATCAATCGTTTTATAGGTAATTTTAACACGTACAAGTAGCACTGCGGTATATCACTTCAAAACGGGGCGCGTGCGCATAATATTGTGCGCGTAGATGCTTCCCTTACGATGGTTGAAGGGTGACAACAGACACCGAGCGCATCCGCTAGGTGTCGCGCGTGGTTGGCGAATTTGGAGGGAGTGAAAGGGAAGCAATACTCATCAAGCTAATGATACCATATCAATATAATTATAATGAGAAATATATGCGGCGCTAACAATCATTATACCACTTTCCCACACTCATGCCTGTAATCCGGTACTTAACGAATAAAACACCACCAATTTTATACACTAACACTGAAAATAACACAAGTTTTGGAAAATAATACAATGTGGTGAACTTTCTCGTTTTTCCGCCAAAAAACCAAGTGCTCATTAAGTACCTAGTAAGTGGCAACCCTATGTTGATTACGGCAGCCATTTTACGAGGTACGTTTTTATCTAGCCTAAATTAGAGACAGTTTATTTGTTGTGGATAACTTTTGTGAGTTCAGCGGTTGTCAGTTATTATTGATTTTATGGCAACATCGAGTACACTTGAGCAACCTATTTGTTTATTATTGATTATTGGGTCATTTATTAAAAAATATATGTGTTATTCTTATTTTATGTTATACTAGCTTCTCCCCGCGGTTTCACCCGTAGATAAAAAGTAGTCTATATGTTAATATATAATTAATTAATAATTCTGTGTTAATCCACTACATAAGATATCTATTACCCTAAAAAAGTGTTAAATTAAAAAAATAAATAAAATTTAAATTTCTAACTATGTTCCGCCTTAGAGGCAATAAGTAATCAGATTTTGGATTTTATTAAGTTCTGCTGAAGCTGAGTGTACTATGCACAGTGCAATGTATGAGCTTTAAGGAACATTACAGCTGAGTGTACTATGCACAGTGCAAGAGTATGCAAACACCGCACTCAATAGAATGCGCGAGACTGTGTATTTATAGCCTACCGTTATGAGGACAATCCGCAGCTTCTGTACACAGTATATTGCTTAGACTGCAGTAAGTGAAGTAGCATAGTATGTATGCAATGAACATTGAAAGTGACCTATATAATATACTGTTTATTACTAGGAAAAATCTATCTTAATTTTAGTGGTACTAAAAAAAGTTTTTGTTTAATAAGTAAACTAAAAGTAAAATAAAATAAAATGAAAATTGATTTTAAATAAAATAAGCACTTTTGATTTCTAGAAACTGGATCGATCAAGACTCCTTTAAAAACATCAAAATTAGTTTATTAAATCTTTTTGGAAGTTATGATACAAGAGATCTTTTCTATTCATTGGTTAAATAGGCAAAGCCAAAACTGACTATTTATAGGTTGTATGTGCATCAAGAGATTAAAAAAATTGAAACACTTAATCCTTAAAGTCTCGAATTTGTATTTCTATTTACTGAGTACCATAATAATGGAGTAAGCCATAAATGAAGTAAAACATTTTTACGCACGCTTGACTTGAGGAGTAAGCTGGTGAATGCGTGACGAGGCGAACGGAATTTGAAAATTATTTGTGCACGTGGAACTCCATTGTCAACATAACAAAGTTAAAAATTAATTATTGTCTTGAAAAATTAATTACTTGTCCCTTCGAGCAAACTTGTCCGGGAAAATGACAATTTAAAATTATCAAGATAGTGACATTAAGATTAAACAAAGCAAAAACAAAGTTACACCAGCTGATAGATCGAACTAAAGAAGTTTTTTTTTAAGTTTTGGCTCCAAATTTTTGTGTATTTAGCCAGTGTCAAGTAATTAATAATTTATCAAGTTAATGATATTTCACGCAAATATGTGTCAAGTCATAGTCGAAGTCATCAAGTCAAGTCATAGTCCAGTCAAAGTCATACTCCTAGTAATGTGGTGGCAACTTTACTTGAAGCTTCTATGGAGTTTTGGAAACAACACGAAAAGAAACGTTTCACCATCATTAAACCATTTTCCTACACTCACGCCTGTAATCCAGCACTTAAAGAATAGAATGCCACCAATTTTATGCACTAACACTGAAAATAACACAAGTTTTGGAAAATAATACAATTTATTTATTTATTTATGTTGAATGAATATTTGATAATATGTTATAATTGCAAATGCGTTCATATAATATGTTGAATGAATATTATCAAATATTCATTCAACAATGCGGTGACGCAATCTTTTTCGCATTCCCGCCAAAAACTCAGCTAAAGAAGTTTTACTTCAGTTGTGTGGTCTGAAGCACACTCGTTTTTTTTAAATTATAGATTCTTCCAAAATGTTTCCTTCCAAGATACACTGTTAGAGTTGTCCTTCTCCGCTCCTATACTGTGACGTCACAATACCCGTCAAGATTAGCATCCTTGCGCTAAGTTATTGCATGTTGGCGAATTATGTGCTTATTGTGTGCAAAACTAAGTGGCGGTTAAGTGTTCGTATTCAGTGTGGGCTTTAGAGATGCCGATGGCTCGTGTTGGGAATTATACTGTTATTTATGGATTCTCATATATAGAACAAATATATATTGACTGGCCCGATAGCTCAGTTGGTAGTAACCCTGCCTTCTGGACTGTGGGTTGTGGGTTCGATCTCCACCCAGGACGAACATTTGTGTTATGAACATCGATGTTTGTTCTGTGTCTGGGTGTTATATTGTATTCTATGTATGTATTTACAAACAAAAAGTATCTAAGTATTGTATCAGTTATCTGGTTCCCATAGTACAAGCTTTGCTTAGCTTGGGACTAGATGACGCTGTGTGAAATGTCCACAGATATTTATTATTTATTTATTTATATTGAACTGTGTTCCGGTTTAAAGGACGCTGTAGCTAGTGAAACTACTGGGCAAATGAAACTTTATGACCTAATCTCAGTCTAGTAATCTGATTGCTACACTGTGCTGAAGTCTCAGAATGGCGTGCGCAGTGCAGTGTCACGCGAAACTATACTTTGGAATTTCAAGTGTCACTGCAATTGATATGGGCAATCGTGTTGCTTAACATCAGGCGAGTGACCATCTGGTCATGTCATTTCGTAACAAAAAAAAAAAAACAAAAAAAAGTTACTTATAACAGCGAATCATCAGTATTGTAATTGAACAGCTGCGACTAAATTCAGTGACAGTATTGACTACATAGGTAGATAAGCATTAACCTATTTAGGTTAAACTACATATAAGCTTGATTGGCTAAACGCTTAGATTTTTTAAGCAAAACTTCTTTACGCACGCTTGACTTGGGGAGTAAGCTGGTGAATGCGAGGCGAACGGAAGTTGAAGTTGGTTCACGTAGATCTCTACTGTCAACATGGACAAGTTAATAAATTGTATTATTATGTTGGTATGGCCGGTTACGATTGTCAAGATGGCGACATTAACATTAACCAAAGCATAAATTAAATCATTAATTTAAAAAGCAAAAACAAAGTTATACCGGCCAATAGATGGAGCTAAACTAAAGAAGTTTTACTTCAGTCGTGTGGTCTAAAGCACGCTCGTTTTTTTTCCTTTGATGAGCTTGCATTTGACTCCTCAACTGGTGGTAAGTAAGACGCGGTCGACAATAAAATGCTTTTTTTTTTGTATACTTCAAACTTGTCTAGCATTTGACCACGCTCTCACCTGATGGGAAGTGACGATGCGATCGAAGGTGTAGCATGCTAGCCAAGTAAATACCTATTCACTCTTCTCTTGAACACGCCCGGGTCATATTTCGCCGGAAACACAGACGCTGGCAGGGCATTCCATTCCTTAGCCGTTCTAATTAAGAACGTTGAGTCCAATCGCTTGGTACGAATGGGTGGTCTTTCGACCACGAAAGGATGGCGCTTAGCCGAGCGTCTAGTAGTCCGGTAGTGGAATGGTGATAGGAGAATGAGATCATGCAGTTCTTGATCGCATTCACCGTGGTGTATTCTGTAAAAGACCGACAGACTTGCCACCTTACGTCAATGTGCAAGGCTCAGGAGCCTTTTACCAACCAAAGTGTCGTCGTGCTTAGAAGATAACGGTTCCCTTGTGCCTTGAAAACAGAAAATTATATTTGTACTGTTTAAAATGGCTCATAGTTTTTCTAATCAGCAATACACCGAAATGGTGAGAATTCACGCTGTGTGGTGATAACGTTTCCGAAGCCGTACAGCGTTGTAAAGATCGGTTCTACATCTATGTTTCCTGTCACACCATGCCTGAGGAGCCTAATTGTACTATACATACTATTTTATAATCTTTGAGTACAGCCTGATTAGCTTCAGTTGGGGAGACCATAATTTTGTGAAGAAAAAAGCCAACTACGCAATAGAATAACTTTATGAGTTTTAAATACTTTTGATTTATTTTTTATATCCACTTCCTTTGATTATCCTTTGAATCTTTTTGTGGGTGTATCAGCTTTGCAGTATACTATAAATGACTAAATATAAAAAGTAGATACCTAACTAAAACCTAAACCTAGATATGATTAAATTGGTCCGAATTCAAATTTAACAAAAGTCCTGCGACACAACGTGTTACCTATAGCGCACAGTTGGTGCCCCCGCTGCGTGTGGCATGAAATAGACATTTCAGCTAGCGGCGAATTATTTTTTGGGAATTTTTATTTTTTCGTATGATTGCGGAAAATATCGACTTCGATCCCTCGCTGTAAATCTTTTCCTGAAATTCCATAGTCTTTAACCCGTGTTCGGCCCAATCGGGCTGCACGCCGCCCAAATAGTTAAATGTGAATTACACAATAATTGTACAATAGTAGTTCTATATCTACTTACAAGGTTATGTAAAGCTTTGAGTTCCATTTCTTTGATTTATCTTTAGTTCACAATCTCCTCGTACCATAAAGAGCTTGACACGATGATACTTGAACCTAGAAATAGATACCTACCTACTTTAAACTTAGAAATTCTTATACAAAATTCTAGATTTTAGATTTTATCGCGTCACCTAGATTTAGGACTTGAAATACCTATGACATGCGATTTATTGGTCCAGAGTTGGTATTCACTATTAATGTTTGAGGTCAAAAATAAGGAGTAGTGCTATAAAATATTTACATTTCTAACATATATGTAGGCTCCAGTTTAGGCATAGCGGGAAAACTGTAGAACCATTAGGCCTTCAGCATGCGCAGCGGGCCGTGTCCGGAGCAAGAATGATCCGTAGTACACCGAGCGCTCCCTTTTTATAGCCAGATGGGTGGGGGAGCGATGACAGTTACCAGTGTTGCCACTGTAATAAATTTAAATGCCACCACAGGGTAAATTACGGTACTGCCCGCTGCGCATAGAGTTTACAACTGGACGTTGCCGCCGTCATATATAAAATTCAATGGTACTTGCGACTCTATCTGTAACTGCAAAAAAAAAACATTTTATTTTAACTATTCATAAATGTAATATTATACTTTGTGTAGTATTAGAGCATTAAAATAATAAAAACAACAACGAATACATTTTTTTCTTTATTTTAACGTATTTAAAATAAATAAGTAGATATCTAAATATATTAATATAATTTTAACCGCAATTAAAATCACTAATGTAAATATTATTGTTACCTACATTAATAGCTTAATATATCATAAATATTATAATGCAAGTCTTTCTCCTTTATAATTATTATAGTTACAATATGAAACAATTTGCAGTCTAGATAATAATTTTAATATAACAGCTATTAAATTATTCTACTTTATTAAAATCTCAGTTTTAATTAACTACCCAAAATGTTGTAAATATTTACAATTGCAGTGAACAAGCTCAATTATTGCAAGAATGCACGAAAGCGCATGATCGATTGCAGTATATCTATTTAAAAACAGTTCCACAGAAACTGAAATGAAAGCCTGTAGTGAAACTTCTTGACTGCGTCTTTTAATCTATGGCTAGGTCTCTTCTAAAGTCATTAACCTGAAGACCTCCGCTGCTGATCATAGGCCTCCCCACTGAGCCCTGAGCATCTCCTTGCCTCCTGCATTCATCAAATTCCCCAGCTTTGATGACCAGTGGGATGATCATGGAACTTTCATCGCAACGCTACAAGAGAAATTCCATTCATAGTTTAAAAACTTCCATAGTAACTATGCATGTAAACTATGTATTGCAACTGTCAAATCTAAACAAATTTGTATTTCTAATGGTTGCAATAGAGTTCCGTGATCGCCTAGCAGATCGTCAGTGCCGGCCTACGCTGTTTCTTCCAGTTCGTGGTATGATAGAATTGCGTGAGACAGCTCAGTTTTTTGATGATATTTTATACTCTGCTTTGAATGAACACAAACGAACACTATATATACCTTACATTATCTGTACTACCTACACAAGTACATTGGTCCTATACAAACATAACGGAACAAAATCTACGCATTTACTAAACAAATCCCGCAAGGAAACAAATCTATACTTGAATAGTGAGTGACGTATTCCATAGAGAAATCACTCGTCTTGAATTAGCCGTACACCAACACGACTCAACTCACACGAAACTTTCCGGTAAGTCGTAATCAACGCTTTTAGACTTCTGGAAGGCTACCACACAATCAACCTTAATCTTCTGGTACGACACTTTCTTATCGTAGTCCATACTTTTAGCTTTCGTAGTATTTATAAGAACGCTTCTTCGCAAAGAGCCGTGAGCACGACCAATTTCTTCAATATGTTTAGTGGAATGACCGATTTTGTCCTCGGTGTTATCGACAACGGACGGCATGTTACCTTCGCTTTTCATTTTATTTATCACAGCTGGTTTAGTTGTCGAGCACACGGGAGCAGACTGTTGGCGAACAAAAGTTTTAGACGTGAATATACGATCGAACAAGCTTCGAGTTTCCACTTCGTCTTTACTGTCCGATTCAATGCCGGTGTCAGTTTTGTCAACGCTTCCTCTATGACCGAAAAGTTTCTTTAAACTGTTTGTAGTTCTTGTCAAACTGCTACTCGTCGTCGAACCGTTTGTAATCGTCCTGGTCGTTCTACGATTTAAATCTTCCGAATTTTTATAACAAATGCAGACCTTGCAAAAACCTATTCGGAATTTCGACGACATCAAATTGTACAGTATGGGGTTTATCGCGGAATTTATGTAAAGCATAACTCTGGAAAAATATAGAATATTATACCATTTTTCCGGAGTTAACTCATCGTATAACTCTTCGGGGGTTATGATTACCCATAACGTTAAAGCTCTATAAGGCATAAGACAAAGAAAAAAACATAAAACTACTGTCCCCAACATGAGTATAACTTGTTTCCTAGCACGAGCGTTATACGGGTCAAAAGTTTTGTTCATTACGACTTTAGAGGCGGCTGTGATAAGATTCTTAGCTATAATACTGTAGAGAACTATTAAGATAATCAAAGGTAGGAGGTAGAGGAGTATGATAATCATAACGAAGAAGGCGATGGGCCAGAAGGTGAGCGCTTGTGTGAGGCATTGGGAGTACACGCTGCCGTCGGCTCTGGTGATCGTGTGGTGCTCCGCAATTGCCAGGATTGGGCTGAAAAAGAGAAAGATCACGATAATTTCCCATTAAATAATAATATCTAACTACATCTACATACAAGTGCATTACATGGACTATATACAGATGATTCCAAAGAGACATTACATGAAAGTTAAATTGGTGTAGCGCCCCAAACATTCGTTAGAAAAACTCACATATATGATCAAAGATAAATCTCAAAGAAAAACTTTGTTGATACAGCTTTGAAAATATACTGAACGAAACGATACACCTTTGGAAATATGGATATATCTACGGTGAACTATTTACAAAATGGGGTGATTGAACATTCAGAATATCTACAAATACAAGTCTGCCACAAAATTATAGCATGCATCCCGATCTCGACTATGAGAAATTGGTCTACTAAGGCTTCTAGTAGAATATTTCGATTTGTAAAACGCATATGCCCAACACGAACATAAATATGAAGAACAGAGTAGAAAAGTATGAATATTGGTCATGTTTTCATTTTATCCTTATCCTGCTTTTTCATGTCGATGTCTATTTAATTGTTGCTAATAATTGTCAAAGATGCGCTGTGTTGGGTAAAGAACTTACAATTGAGTATTAACATACAACGCATTAAGCTATTTTTTTTTTTTACTGAATGATTAGACGTGCTGTGCGTTCACCTGATGTTAAGCGCCACGGCTGCCCATAACAGAACAGTGTCAATCGGAACCCCAAAATAGAGTTTCGAGCAACAGTGCACTGCGCACATCATCCTGAGACATCAGCACAGTCTGGTAAAAAGATTACTCGACTGTGAGATCAGATCATAAAGTCTCAATTGCCCAGTAATTTCACTAGCTACAGTGCCCTTCAAACCGGAACACAGTAGTGCTTGCGCACTACTGCTTGGCGGCAGAATAACTGGCAAAGCGGTGGTACCTACCTAGACGAACTTTGCAACAAAGTCCTACCACCTAGTAAAAGTACTGTTACAATTTCTGTGTACCTATAATTTCCATTAGCAAGACACTCGTTAAACTTCTTTATTCATCCCCTACGCTTCAGGAGAGGTCATTATTTACCCTTTTACAGTTACTGTCAGACCGAACACAAATTTGACAATAGAGTCCTTACCCTAGTTCTTATACCTAGGATCGAAACACCATCCATTTCTTTCTATTCATAGGGATGAATGGAAAGAATAGAATGGTGGAATGGTGAGAAAGAAAGGTTCATACTTTTTTCATACTCAAAGGTTCAACCTTCATTTTCTTTCTCACGTTAACCCTCCAATGAGTGGCATTATATATTTTCGTCTCGATTTTTCTCCAGTTTAAATAAATCTTTATCCATTATTGTACACTATAGCTGAAATTGCTATTCTGTTTGATGGTTCAACTAACTGAACGGATTGCGCTGAAATATGATACAGATATAAAAAAGAAATCGAAAGGATATATCACACGGGTCAATATAGAAGCTGCGTACGAAGTTATGGAGTGGCACTAGCCAATAATTACTGAATTCGAGTTCTGGCTACTTTGTTTATAACTAGTACATTTGTTTTGTACATTTTTTATTTAGAAATTCCGAGATTGAATTTAACTTCTGTCTATTACACACATGGCAAAATTAGGTCCACTTTTAGAGATGGCTTAATATTTTGAGCTCTAACGTCGCTTATTTATATACCACATATTTATATATGTATATATTATATATATACAAGGTGGAATTTAATTCGTTCTTTTCCTTTAATATACGTATTCAGTCCATGCTATAGAATGCTCCCATATAACTAATAAAAAATGTACTTATGAAATAAAACATAAATCTAGGTATTATCAAATTTAAATTTTAAAGAAAAGCCTTGTGACATTTAACAAATCAGGTGTTTTATTGCCTACGAAACATTTACGAAGCACTCAGCCGGTGCCCGCAATGTGTGTACCGTTGAATAGACCTTTCGACTGTCATGCAGTTATTTTAAGAGGCACTAAATACTAAAACAAAATCTTCTTTTTTAATTGGACTTAGTACTAATATTCTATAGCATGGTCTGAGTACATACATTTAAGGAAAAGAGTGAATTAAATGCCACCTCGTATATAGTGAACGGGATATAAAAATAAAGTCCGCTTTAGTTCTCATGGTATTTATCCGTACATGATCACGAAAACAAGAATCCGGCAACAAATCCGTTATTACCGGATACTTAGTTTCTCGTCCCTGTTCGAAAATATAATTGTAGTATACAAGCTATCTATACCTTTTGTGGCAGACTATAAACAAAATACTACTTTAAGACATAAAACAAATTATTTAATACACGTTTTGTAAACGAAATATAAATACCAGCAGTTTTATAAAAGCATCTATTTTCAGCATATAACTAGAAAAATAATGAACCTGAAATAAAATAAACAAGCTTGCTATTGTTAAATAAATTTAACGTTAAATTAATTAAACGAGTTTTCAAAGACAGCGGAGATTGTGTTTATATGGGTATAAAATTAGTTTTCTTAAAAGCGTCCATCAGTTCGATGTAAAGAAATAAAAATATGCTTTAATAGAGGTTGTAAAAGTTTTGGATGAACAAACATTTCACACAGCGCCATCTAGCCCCAAACTAAGCAAAGCTTGTACTATGGGAACCAGATAACTGATAGAATAATTACTTTTGTTTATAAATACTTGCATAGAATACAATATAACACCCAGACACAGAACGAACACCTATTCATCACCATCACCATCACACAAATGTTTGTCCTGGGTTCAGAACTTATGCACTTGTTCTGAGTCTGGGTGTTCTGGGACCATGGTACTCGTAGTTATCCTATAGGATTCCCTATGTCTAGGGACCCAGGAACTCGCACTTTCTATAGTACTCTCATACTTCTATAGTAAGGGTCCAGGATTTATGTATGTGATCATTGGGTATTCTTATTATTAATAAAAACGGGTTTTTAAATCTACATTGCCTAGTACTTACAGGCGATATGTAGGCATCACATCATATAATAACCCAAAATATTTATTGCAAATAGGCTATTTTTAACACTGTTATATTATGTACTTAAATTTAAGTTATTGCACTAAGCATATAGAATTACAAAGTTCTTATTGTCAAATATTACATAGCAAGCCCATTACATTATATGAGTTTTAAAAAAAGAAGTTCTCTTTCTCACTACTGGTGCTAGCAATCCGGCACAATGCAGAACAGAAAACTCCGATCCGAAGTTTCGATTATAACTGTAAAGAAGAAGCTACAAGAAACTTTACAGTGGTGTATTTTTTTTCTATTGTGTTTTACAATATTTATAATTTATTACAGTTGAGTATGTAATGAATATATTACATAAGTAACGACTCACACTTCACACCGGTGCAAGAAGAATATTAAGATGATCATAATAAACATCACAAATAGAAACTGAATTTATATATATAATAAAGACTATAATGTAATGTTCCAACAAACATAGTTCCATTAAGAGATCGAGAGTGGGCGGGACGGACAAATAATGCTGACACGCCAAGTTAAGGTGCTTATACATGCCCGATATCCGAACACCATAGCGGACGTCCGGGAGATTCAAGTTTGGAGGTTTTATGTTTGTTAATGTGTTTACTGTATCAGAACTTGATTTTTTTCTTTGTTTCTGTTTTTTTATTTGTAAAGCTGTTTCCTTTTTTTTTCCTTTTTTTTTTCCTTTTTTTTACTTCTAACTTGTCTAGCATTTGACCACGCTCTCACCTAATGGGAAGTGACGATGCGATCGAAGGTGTAGCATGCTAGCCAAGTAAAATTATATTCAGATTTTTTATAAATTATATTATTATATTACAAAAGTAAAATATTTGCCTTTTTTTTGTTAATAGTGTGATTTACATTTCTTAACCATTTTGGATAATAATAGGTCTTTACCTATGAAATTGCCGTATTGCAGTACAGACTTTTTCAACCAAAAAAAAGTTTTGATTGGCTATGAATTCTAGATTCAAATTAATTTTGTTTAAAAATATGACATTCTATTCACAATATAAGTCTTTTGTTTATTGATTAGCGTTGTATTTTCATTACATTTCAACATTTTTCCTCATAATGGATACTTTGAAATTTCGTGTAATTATGGAATATGAGTTCCGTCGTGGCACCAACGCGGCACAAACGACACGTAACATCAACGACGTTTACGGAGAGAACTGTACAAACGAACGTACAACCCGTTATTGGTTTGCTCGGTTCCGTTCTGGGAATTTTGACTTGAAAAATGAACCTCGTGGTCGTCCGGAAACTTTGGTCAACAATGATGAATTAAAGGCGATTGTGGAAGCTGATGAATCTCAATCTACAGCTGAGCTGGCAGCAGCTTTTGATGTTAGCATCAAAACAATATTGGTCCATTTGCGACAGATTGGCAAGATAAAAAAGCTTGATAGATGGGTGCCCCACGAACTTAACGATCGCCAGCGCAACGTACGCGTCGAGACTTGCCTTGCGCTGCTTAACAGGCACAGAAATGAAGGAATTTTGAACCGAATTGTTACGTGCGACGAAAAATGGATTCTTTTTGACAATCGAAAGCGCTCAGCAAGTTGGTTAGATCCTGGTTCGGTACCAAAGCAATGTGCAAAACGAAAAATGACCCCTAGAAAGGTCATGGTCACAGTTTGGTGGTCTAGTGCTGGTGTGATTCATCATAGCTTTTTACAAAATGGCGAGAGCATTACTGCAGATGTGTACATTGAAGAACTGACCACAATGATGGCGAAACTAGCACGTTTGCAACCAGCTTTGGTCAATCGGTCGTCTCCACTGCTACTTCACGACAACGCGCGCCCCATACTGCACAACAGACCGTCTCTAAGCTGCATGAGTTGGGTTTGGAAGCTCTCCCTCATCCGCCATACTCACCAGATCTTGCGCCTACCGACTATTACTTTTTCCAAAATTTGGACAACTTTTTAGCGGGAAAAAAATTCAATTCCCGAGAGGCAGTACAAAACGCCTTTGAAGAGTTTGTTGTCTCCCGTCCTGCTGATTTTTTCAAGAAGGGCATCCATAAACTGCCACAGCGTTGGCAAAGATGCATTGATTGCAGGGGTGATTACTTTGAATAAAAGAAATAAATAAGTTCGAAAAAAAAAAACTTTATATTTACAAAAAATATGTCTAGTGACATGTGTTATGTTTTAATTTTTTTTTGTTATGCCATTTATTACCATGACCTCTGTCCCCTGGCTGAAAATGCCTAAATATTAAGCACTATTATTTCGTGATTTTTTACGGTTTATATCAAATCTAAGTCTGATATTTTATCTACGGAATCGAAACAAGTGTATAATCGTCTTACTCATTAATATGAGTCATTTCAACCGCTAAGCCAAAAAGGGTAACGTCCCACTTCGCAGCCCAGTCTTTGATAGTCCATTAGTTCGACAAAGCAATAAAACAGTATATACAGTAAGGACATTTCGTACATACCTAATACAAGTAGGTTTTACTATTTATATCTATTAGCGTAGTCTAGTAACTACAAATCAATAATAATAATAATGCCCGACGATCACATACATAGATCCTGGACTCTAACTAGGATTCCCTGTGTCTAGGGACCCAGGAACTACGAGGACCATGGTCCCACAATACCCAGACTCAGAAGATTTGCACTTTTTTTCTCTGTACAAATTCTTCTCTTGCCGCGGGAATCGAACCCGCTGCCGATGGCTTATGAGCCGACCTGCTCTACCACCACACCATAGAGGCTGTGTGTGTAAATTAGGCTGTGTATGTATTTACAAACAAAGTGTATCTAAGTATTATATAAGTTATCTGGTTCCCATAGTACAAGCTTTGCTTAGTTTGGGGCTAGATCCATACTGTTTATACACATTCGCAAAGTAATAAAATAAATAAGATGAGAAAAGTTTCGTTGGCAATGTTTATTTGTGGCTATCTAGAATGGAGACGTCCTTTTTCGGTAATTAGAATTAATGTATGATAGTTATGTGGAAAGTTGGCGGATAGAAATAGGCTCACACCCGCCTCTGCTTTGCACAGAATGGCAAAGCTGGAGTTTCTATACTGTGGTTATTGTGTTGCCTATTTTAACATTTCTTTTTGTTTTGTTTTGGCTCCACACGTTTGTGTATTTAGCCAGTGTCAAGTAATTGATAATTTAAATATTATACATATGTGTCAAGTCAAGTCACAGTCCAAGTCATCAAGTCAAGTCATAGTCTAGTAAAGTCATACCCCTAGTAAAGTGGTGTCAACTTTACCAGAAGCTTCTACGTAGTTTTGGAAACAACACGAAAAGAAACGTTTCACCATCATTATACCACTTTCTCACACTCATGCCTGTAATCCAGCACTTAACAAATAAAATGCCACCAATTTTATGAACTAACACTGAAAATAACACAAGTTTTGGAAAATAATATAATGGGGCAGTTAAATAAATTGAGAAATAATTTTACTTAGATTTTAAAAAGAATGACGCCCAAACTAGACCCTCCTAAGACCAAATTCCTTAAAATGATTTGACATGCCATAGGTACATGTTTCCTATAAATATATTGTGAATTAAAACTATGCTGAAAGCCCAATGAGCGTTCAGTATTTGGTGTGTGCCGAATGTAACAAACGTACGATAACACGCTAGAAATTGTTGTTTAGCGAGTTGTATTATAACCGTGTTACCACAAATACGTAAACAAGGCTTAGACAAAGGTCAAACGTGTGCTTAACAATACAAAACAGTAGCTTAACATTTGTCTAAGGCTTGTTTAAATCTTTAGTGGTTACACCACATTAGACTAATGCATAATTTTTAATTTTTTTTTTATATTATGTGGACATCTCACACAACGCCATCTAGTTCCAAACTAAGCAAAGCTATTATGGGAACCAGATAACTGATACAATTACTTAGATACTTTTTGTTTGTAAATACATAAATAGAATATGACGGCGGCTACGTCCAGTTATAATCTCCATGCACAGCGATTGAGCACCGTAATTTACCCTGTGGTGGCATTAAATTTATTACAGTGGCAGCACCGGCAACTGTCATGGCGCCCCTACCTGTCTGACTATATAAAGGGATCGATTGGTGTGCTACGGATCATTCTTGTTCCAGACACGGCGCGGTGCGGACATGCTGAAGGCCTATAGTTATATAGGTTGCAACCTACCTACGCAGAACCCGTTTCTGCCGACATCAGAAGTGGGATTGCCCATTTCTACATCACTCTTCAAGCAACGCGAAACGTGACGTGACGTGAATGATGACGTGACGGCGGGTGATACTAATATCAAATTTAGTTGCAGGGTTAACCCGGACTAGTGAAAAAAAAAAGAATAAAAGTTATGGTAAAAAAAAGTAATGAATCGTGAGAGAAAAACAGAGAAAAAAAAGGGTAAAAAAAGAGAAAAAAAAAGTTAAAAAAAGAGAAAAAAAAGAAAGAAAAGAGAATGTAATAATGATGTCAAAAAAAAATTGTGTCTGAATGCTAAAGGGATAATTTATCCGGTCTAGCACTAATTGGTATGAGTTGAAATGATAATTATTGATTGCTAAAGGGATATCTATCCGGTCTAGCACTATCCGGTCCATTTTTTATAAATGAAGGGATAAGGTATCAGTTTGATGATTTTTGGTTGCTAAAGGGATATCTATCCGGCCTAGCACTATCCGGTCCATTTTGTATAAATGAAGGGATACTGATGGTCCTGAAGGGTTAACCCTGACAATGACTGGCAGGTTAAATGCTTTTGACTAATCAAATTGAAACCTGATCTTTTGACATTGACTCCAAGTTTAACTCGATTTAATTGTCAGGATGAACGAGCAATAACACTGATACTCATGTCCCTCACCAGGTACAAAGTGAAGCTAAGCGTACGAGGACGTACGCACGTCAGTATGGCCGTGACGGCGGCTACGTCCAGTTATAATCTCCATGCACAGCGATTGAGCACCGTAATTTACCCTGTGGTGGCATTAAATTTATTACAGTGGCAGCACCGGCAACTGTCATGGCGCCCCTACCTGTCTGACTATATAAAGGGATCGATTGGTGTGCTACGGATCATTCTTGTTCCAGACACGGCGCGGTGCGGACATGCTGAAGGCCTATAGTTATATAGGTTGCAACCTACCTACGCAGAACCCGTTTCTGCCGACAAATACAATATAACACCCAGACACAGAACAAACACCTATGTCCATCACACAAATGTTTGTCCTGGGTAGGAATCGAACCCACAACCCACAGTTCAGAAGGCAGGGTTACTAACAACTGAGCTATCGGGCCAGTCTAATAATAAATAATTAATTAATTAGTATTTTTGACAGCCTCTGTGATGTAGTGGTTGAGCAGGTCGGCTAATAATCCGAAGGCGGCGGGTTCGATTCCCGCGGCAGAACAAGTATTTGTAGACAGAAAAAAAGCGCAATTACTTGTTCTGAGTCTGGGTGTTGTGAGACCATGGTCCTCGTAGTTTCTGGGTCCCTAGACACAGGGAATCCTAGTTAGGGTCCAAGATCTATGTATGTGATCGTTGGGCGTTACTATAACATATTTATGACAATCAACAACAACTGAAAACTATATTTTTAGCATTAAACAAACAAACACTTCAATCAGTCAGTTCAGTACACACGCGAAAAAAACAAGCGGAAGTTTGTAATGTACTACCTAAGTGTATTTCCTTCGCCATAAAATCGAAAAGAGAATAACAAATATAACAAAAACGTTTTATTGATTACAAAACTTTTATGTTTTGTTGACTGACGAAACGTCCGCTCTACTTTTGTAAGCTCAGTCAAAACAGAAAGTAAACGGTAATTTTTTTAAAATTTGGTTTATGTTGTACATTTCACTAGGGTGAGTAGATAAATGACTGTATAAAACATTCCTGCGCAGTGCAGTGTAACGCGTAAATAAATATTGATATATATAAGACTTTTTTAGATTTTCATATTTGTATCTCATTGAAATCCTTTAGTCACTTGCTAGGCGATTACTTAATTGTTTTTCAAATCGGTGTCGTATTTTAATGGATTTGACAATTTCAGTACAAAGTTTACTGTGCATCAAGAAATTATTATATTTTGATTTAATATTTAACCACCCCTGTGCGGTGGCACCAGGCTCATAGCCTGGAGGCAGCGGGATCGACTCCCGCGACAGGACAAGTATTTAAGCACAGGAAAAAGAATCGCAAATATTTGTTCTGTGTCTGGGTGTTGTGGAACCATGGTCCTCGTAGTTCCTGTATCCCTTGATACAGGTAATCCTAGTTAGGGTCCAGGATCTATGTATTTAATCGTTGTATTAATACGCATATTTCAAAGTAATTAAAAATTTACGTATTTTCTATTGCCATTAGGTATGATAATCCTGGTCCTAACCTAGAGTGAAAAACGATCAAAACGTCGTCAAAAAATATGAAAACCCCTGGAAAATTTATTGGATGTTATATGCGAAAACACAAGCATACATTTGAATCTTTAATTAGCTAATTGCAATCTGTTATGGCTGACTGTGACGCCGAACCTCCATTACGTCATTTGTTTTCTTAGGTATAAAAAAAATGTATAACACTGGTAATTATATGTATATTGGTGTTGATTCTGTGTTGCATTCTCTAAAACTAAAGTAAACTTAAAGTATGGCGGTACTCTTCTGATAATGGGGAAATGAAAAAGACGGAAATATGTTAATTTCGTTTAGCTTTAAAGAATGCGACACAGAATCGACACCATTGTATATGTATCTATATTTATTTATACTTATTGCGTTATATATTTTTTTGTACGTATGTGTGTATTTATTTATTGCTTAGAATGTGTATATATACATATATATCTATATTTATATATATCTCTTCTATATTTCAAGAAGTTAAAAAGTATTATAATTATGTCCTTTATATGAACGAAATAGTTATTTGCACCCCGCCCTTTACCACTTCGTCAAATTCTCGCCATCCAACGGTTGCCTGGAAGAGATCGCTTTTAGCGATAAGGTCGCCCATTGTTACACTTTATATAATTGATTGTTTTTTTTTTCTTTTTTATTATTTGGTGTGTACAATAAAGAGTTCATCTATCTATCTATCTGGTATAAAAGTTATTTACAATATCTACATAATGTAAAACTTATATTTATAGGTATTTTTATATAAATGTTAAAGACATGGAAGAAGCTGGACAATACGCAAAGCTAGGTACATTTATCTTGGCAACGCATAACATCGCCCATTTACAATGAAGAGTTTGACATTTACAAGCGTCTAAAAATTAATAGAGCGAAAAGCCAACAGGAATAAAACCTTTCTGATTTCAACTCTATGTCAATACTTGTAAGGTTTAAAATCAGAATAGTTTTTTTTTATTAAAAACAAACGAATAAAGCATTGTACATTACAGCTGTCACATACATTAATATAAGCGAAAATTTTTACCTTGCTTCACGAAGGGTTTGGCTTACGTCGACTTTTAGACACACGGTTAGTTCTCATGTTTATTTTTGTGGCATTTATTGATAGTATGGTAGGTAAATTGTATCAGAGAGCTCATTTTCATGAGAGCATGCTTTTTTGTATATTATTGCATAGACATTTTTTTGAAACTAAAAGAATTATTAAATACAATTCAGTTCTAAATATCTTTTGATATTCTATCAAATATTAATTTGGAAGCACATACGAACTTAAATCTTATTAATCTATACATATCAAATTCTAAGTCCTAACTGACTGAATGCCTAAACACAGCCTAAGCCGCTTGTCCTAGAGACTTGAAATTTGGAGGGTGTGTTATTTTTAAAATGTAGGTATCCACTAAGAAAAGGTTTTTCGAAATTCCATCCCTAAGTGAAATGGGTGGTTGAATTATTTTCCTATAGCGGGCGAAGCCGCGGGCAGAAACTAGTATAGATATAAATAATTAGAAGCAGCCAAATTACGATACGGTACGGTTAATTACACACTCCAATCTCTTGGACATAAAGTAGTATTCTGATTATGACTTGTATAAGAACGTGACCTAAAAAGTCTCTCAAAATTTGGTCCATTTTAAAACACTTCACTCTTCACATGCTTTTACCAGTTTAAAAGCGGAGAAGGTACACAACACAGTAACTGTTAAAAGTCAATTATTTCTGAGTCATTCCAGATTCCCAATTCGAAAATACTTTGAAATTCGAATCCTGAAACTAACAAAACAAAATTGCTACCACAAGGGAAATGAACGAACAAAACGAGTGAACGTTACGACTGCAATATGGCGCCTATGCAGGGATTTATTTCAACGCCATCTATTATTTACACTAGGAACCAATAACAGGACAGAGCGCGAGCGACGCGTGTGACTTCAATAAACAGTCACTATTAAAAATTCTTGGGGATATAATGTAGTTCCGAAGATCCTTTGGATGTGTTGGTTGCTCTATTGTGCTCCGCTATTATTGAAGTTCTGAGACTTGCTTTGTGCCTCTTTATACCCTTGTACCTTTTATCGCTGAGTTATGAAACTTTCATAGCATATAGAGACAATATAAATGCCTGCGCACTGTATTTTGTATTAAAAATAAACCCGGGATAATATTAAAATTAAATTACACTCAATCCAAAAAGCTAGTTCTCAATTTGTTTTAAACACATGTTTTGGACAATTTATTTAGTATTTTCATTTACAGTACTAAAAAGCCCTATAATAATACAGTTTTAGGGTTCGATTGTGGAAATTATTATAGACAAAAAACTTGGTAAATAATATATTCTTTATTTGGTGCCCATTTAGACCGAAAATGGCATTATTTATCAAACGCTTCCAAAACTAAACGGATAAGTGAGGTTTATAAGAGAGTAATAAAATGCAAAGCTGAGAATTCCCGGCTTGCAAGTAACGTTGTGACAAGACGGGAACGCGAGCTACTTTACTACCACTAGGCTAGGACCATTACACAATGGATTAGAGGGAGTTATTCTATTTCGTTCTTTTGTTCATTCAAAAGTGAGTTATCGGCTTTATTAAATTGAGTTCTTGGTTATTATGCAAGGAGTTAATGACAGGTTTTGCGGGATATGAGAATTTAAATTCTCTTCAATTTTGCGTCCGAAAGTAACAAAAGAAGATTCAAAACTCACAACCCATGTACCTCTTAACACCACAGAATAATTTTGAGTGAACGATATCACGAAACATTTTATCACGGGCTAATCATCTATGATAGTATTCTTTCAGGGAGATTACACAATATAAGAGAAGTAGGTACATAAAACCATTCGATCTTTTGTTCATTCACTCACTATTATCAATACAATGATTTATTTTATCAGCCTGAGCTTAAAATCTTGGTTTAAGAGAACCTAATAGGATCAGAAAAATTGCGTAAACCAAATCAGAAAGCAAATCACTGTTTTCTGTTCCCAACAGACAAACTTGTTATCAATGTGGAAGCGCCCTAAGGAACACTGACCTCCATATTACGAGTACTGCCCAGCTGATATAAAACTATAAAGTTTTCATATATCTCGGCCAAGCTGGTGCCACCATTCATATGGTAAATTGATTGGGAAATAGGGGATGAAAATATTGAGGAAACTATTCGCTGACAAACGGGCGGAGTTTCAAAAAATATTATTTATTTGACTTTGTAAACAGTCTTTTTTTGTACGTTGGGCGAATTTCCCGTATATTATACCGACCAAATCTTGTACTAATACTTCACAATAAGGACACGCAAATCATATCTTCCAAAAAGATAAATAGGTATAAACTCTGGCGCTGGCAATTTGATCTTTACAAAGACTAGACGTTTTCCTCATATAGTCGATCACAGCACGGACGGCAAACACAGCGTACTTTTTATGATCATTCATAGATAAACTTACATCGAGAGTGAACAGGTATCTTCTAGGCAAGCATGCTACATCCTAGACCGCATCGTTACTTTCCATCAGGTGTGATGGTGGTCAAACGCAAGCCTATCAAACATTAAAAAAAACATCGACCATGTTCTCACCTGATGGTAAGTGACGACGCGGTCGGCGATGGTGCGCGCTTGTCTAGAAGATACCAGTTCACTCTACCCTTAAAAACTCCAGATTATATTAACCAGGAAACAATGATGCTGGTAAGGTTCCATTCTTTTGCTGGCTGAACTATAAATGTGGAATCAGAATGTATTCAAAGAATTTCTACCATATACAGATGCCGTGTTTCCGTGCATCAACTTACGATGGTAGGATGGAGATGGGAGAATAAGTTGCGTTCAAGGCTTTAGAGTTAATGAACTAATTATTGTCTCCAATGAGCTTTATTGCTAGTTTTTGTATGAGGACTTTGAGCTGATACTTAGTCGAAACATCCCGAGATGGCTGCAGTATTCCACACGACCAGACTTGTTAAAGATCTAAGATCTGATACTGTCTAACTTTCCCAAGGATGCCCAGCTTCTGTGCAGCTAATTTAGTCCTTCCCTCGATGCACAAGCGAAACTTAAGGTTCGATGTTAGAAAAACACTTAACAACTCTAGGCGTTTAGTTACCGGCACACCTCGGAAAGTAGGAGTGGAAAAGGACTCCGTTTTGCGGTGAGTATACACGCCTGTGTTTTAGAGGCATTCATATTCGTCGTAACTTAATTTTGAGTGTTTACTGAACGAGTGGCACCGACACCGACGTCGGTTGCCATTCACAAAAAAACCGAGTCCATTTTCATGAATACTCCAAAATAGCGAAGTGTCGTATATTTTCACCCATTTTCCGTATCTGAATAGCAACTTTGTCAAATGCAGACAAAAGTGAAACGGTACGGTGGTGGCGGAAAGGTAGACAAATGTGGCTATTTGTTGAGATGACTTTTGTTGTCGCTAGTACGTCATCTTGAGTTGTTTACGGGGAGTCATTTGAGTAGCTTTTTTTGATAAAACAACCAGATATCTAATAATTGTGAGCATGTTAAAGAAACTATCAGACCAATGAGATTAGAAAGGTGAGACAGGATTGTTGTGATCAACACAATGCGAGTAGGATGCTCTACCTTGAAGTTCAAAATCGTGCAGTGAGCTATGAAGACGGCTATACTCCGAGCTTCCTAGCGATATAATGAAGAATTCCACAAGAGAACTAAAGTCACCAATATACCTAGCTCTTAACAAGTTGAAATGGAAATGCCACATCGCTCGCAAGACCAACAAGCGATGGTAAAGAAAGGTTTTCGAGTGATGACCTTGAACCGAATCTATCTTCTCCTCAAAACTACTGGAACCTTTGGAAAATTTAATAACGAAATCTTTAAAAGGAAGCATTTTAAAAACCTGGCCTTCTTTTTTGTTTGCAATAACATACGTTTTTTAATGAAAAAATGTACCTAAACAATTCTGTATGAAAACGCGAATTTCCCTGTAAAATGAGCTCCAAACGAGAGGCTGCTTTTGAACGAGTTATAAAAGGAAAATGAACCAGTCTAGCTCCTTTGCCTGCATTTTAACATTTCCTTAGGTTTATGAACGCCTGGTACTTTACAATGGAACGTCTATTGAAAACGATGATCTGTTTTAAAAATATGAGACTAAGCTAAGACCTAAGATTATGTGCTTCCATCTTAATAAATGTGTTATAACTTAATATAATATATAACTTGTTTTATTAATCTTTACTTTAGTGTTTCTGGAACTAAAATATATGTTAGGTATCTCAAATTTCAACGAAAATATATGGATAATTCAATAGACAAAAGTTGTCACATAAAATATCAATATATGTTTTAA
Source organism: Ennomos fuscantarius (assembly GCA_905220475.3). NCBI lineage: Eukaryota > Metazoa > Arthropoda > Insecta > Lepidoptera > Geometridae > Ennomos > Ennomos fuscantarius. Next base: position 9,221,435 of record HG992046.1, on the reverse strand, counting down.
CACATAAAATGGGCCCGATTCACCCAGCAGGGCCAATCAAAAACATACATAATATATCGTATTAGGATTTTGAGCCGGTGCGGGTTCAAAAGCTTTCATTCAATTAGATTTATGTCAATTTGTCACTCAGCAATTAATTAATATATCACTATTTTTATGTCACCTGAAAGCCACTCAGTGATTAACTCATTAAATCACTTTTAGCAAGCATCACAAAACCACACATCATTTAGTTTATATATTTTAGCACAAACGAAAACATTGTCTCGTTATTAGCTGCATATATATATTTTTAAAGCATAGTTTTCACTTAATAATTATCGTTTTACTAATTTCATCTGCTGAAAACCATCATCAGCGCTGTGAATATCGTCGACAACTATAAAACAGCTCAGCTACCAATATCAGATATCGACAGCTGATATGGGCAGCCGTGTCGTTTAACATCAGGTGAACGGCTAGCTCGTCACGTCATTCCTTAACATAAAAAAAATTAGCAAATATCCTAAACCGACGCCCATTCAATCATTTTTTTAGTTCTTTTCTTTCATTTTTTTATTAATTCATAAATATATTTAAACAACTTGTTTTGTACCTTATTTCTAAGCAAGTGTTGAATAAATGTATTTATATATTTTTTTTTTACTCCAGACTTGTCTAGCATTAGAACTCGCTCTCACCTGATGGGAAATGACGATGCGATCGAAGGTGTAGCATGCTAGCCAAGTATATACCTATTCACTCTTCTCTTGAACACGCCCTTTATATTCTTCAAGTTAGATTAAATTTTCGGTGAAAATCCAGTGATTAATCTCGATTAGCGGTTACACTACCTAATTCTATCACGCAATAAATTACTTAGATTTATCTACTTAAATGAATAGGTATTTATTTGTAAGATATAAATCTAAACTAAAAATACATAGGTAATTGTTTGCTACGCATGTTGTATTTCCCGTCACGTAAGAAGAAATCTGGCTGTTTACTTATGCACTTAGTTTTGCTTTTGCTTATTTCAATGTACTCAAGTCAACGGTCAGCTTTCTTCTGAATTGAAGGGTTGAGAATAAAAAGGATTTAACTGACAAATTGACAGTTTCGAGAAAATTGACTTTAAACGTCAACGGCGTCATTTTTATGTAGAGTGCTTATAAGGTAATAGAAAAGGTTTATGTAAGTTTCAGTTGCTTGAAAATGTTTTATTTCTATTTAAAATTACTAAATATAGTACTAATTCATACAATTACTGTAAAAATATAATATAATAAAAGAAATAAAGTAATGTTTTTATGCTAAGCGTACTGTATTCCTGTGACAGATAAACCATTTTTAGACTCAAAATCTCGAGATTTAAGCCTCATTTCGGTATTTTGAGAATGTATTATTGAAGATAATTTCACGCTGAATCCAACGATACCCATAAGTCATTTGGCCAAAAAAATCAGTTAAATCCTTTTTATTCTCACCCCTTCAATTGATAACGACTTATAAATCCATGAACGCCAGCTACACGCACGTAATATTGTCAGGTTTCGCCTGAGCCGAGCGCGCAAGCGAGAGAGCGGAAAAAGCGATAGAGAGGCACAATCCCTAAGTGTTTTGTCTTATGACGTTATCACGTAAAATTATCGTCCGTAAACCAACTTACAGACAACCATTTTTGTGTTGTGTGATGTGACGGGAACTACACAATGGTGCCACGCCTGGGTTTAAATTATTTGCTTCGTGCTCCCATCTTTTGGCAATGTATTGTATACTTAAGCGTATATATGTAGGCAGAAGTGCGGTGTGGGTTAATCCCGTATTTATTCTATCCACTTTACCATATCAAATATGGTAATTGTAAGCCGTGCCGTGACGACACCGAAATGGACCCAAGTTGACCCAACGGAAGACCAGCGCTGGCTGTATGACCAGCAATATGCTGAGATACGACCGGTTCATGGCAACGGGTAAACAACGCATTTTTTTTGTTACATTTATTTTTACATCAAAGCGTTCTGTCATGAATAAATATTTATTCTATCTTATTCTCTTATATTCTACAGTGCCACTAACTTATCTGTAGAACGGCCAAAAGCGGAACTACTGACGCCATTTTGAAAACGTCATATTGTTGTTGTTAGTTGAAAATGTCTGTGCTGTTTAATCGCTTTACTTTTCGATCGTGGCGCCATCGCTACCTTCTACAGATAAGTTGGTGGCACTTTTTTTTTTGAGGGGGGGAAATGCCCTCGCACTTCCCTGCCACCACCTGTATGTGGGGCTCGAACCCACTAAAACCCCCCCGTGATCCGACCGCCGCCGGGATGGGGCGAGATGGAAACACACTGCATTAACCATCTCGCCCCGACTTAACCATCTCGCCCCGACGATGGTGGCACTATACCAAAGCAATCTTCCAGAGTCAGTTTCCAGTACTGTTTATTTCTGACAGTGACACTGTAACCACGCTATGCCTGTATTGAGGATTGGATGATCCACTTTAAAGTGGGAAATTCAAATTGTATGCGGGTTTTTCGCTTTTGCAGGTGGTATAGTAAAATTATTTTTCACATATCCACTTAATCTTATTAAATATATTGAGATATTGTAAGTTGTATCTGTGACTCCAACCCAAAGGATTGCCGACCCCTGAACTATAGGATATCACTTTTACCTGGTGAATAAAGCAGCGAAGAACCAAACGAGTGCACAGATGAGGGTGGCTCTGGTCTTCGTACAGACGTATCCAGCCCGCAGTGGCTCGCAGATGGCGTAGTACCGCTCGAAGCTGATGGCCAGGATCGTGAGGACTGAAGCGTGGGTCACCGTTAGCTCCACGAACGGAACTGCTAGACCTGGAGAAGGAAAGTGATAGTGAGAAATAGCTAGTTACTTTAATTAGCAGTTTGCCTGATTAGAGTAATGGCCACCCAATACTAAATCCACTTTCTCGAAATATTGCAGTGCCATCCATCAGTATTCTAAACTTTATTGCATAGCGCTGCACTGCGCACGTCACATTAAGACCAGCTGGGAAATCTCGTTACTCAATTGCAATTGAGAGAAACACAAATTTGTATGGATTTGACAGTTTAATACGCAGCTTATATGCATAGTTAGTATAGAAATGTCTCCTGTTGCATTGTAATCAAAGTTTCGTGATCACACCCCAGCTGGACGATCAAGTAACTTGATTGCAATCAAGAGAAACACAAATTAATATGGATTTGACAGTTTGAATACGCAGTTTATGTGCATAGTTGGTATAGAAATTTATCCTGTTGCATTGCAACACAGTTTCGTGATCACCCCCAGGTCACAAAGTCTTATAATGATGCCCAGTAATTTTATTAACTACAGTTGTGTCCTTCAAACGCAAACATCACGGTGTATTTACACACATTGCTTGGCGGTAGACTATCTGGCAACGGACAACTAGAAGAACTCTTGCAGAAAATTTTTACCACTTATTTGTACATTTGGGAATATAAGGTAAGATTGATAAATGTTACATGCCCATTAATATTATTAAATATAATTATTCAAAACTAACCTAGAAATTAAATTCAAATAACAGTTTTCGCCCTGTTTATACATAAACGAGCTTCTGCCCGCAGCTTCGCCCGCGGCGTGGCCTATGGGAAAATAATTCAACCACCCATTTCACCCTCTTAAGGGTGGAATTTCGAAAAATCCTTTCTTAGCGGATGCCTACGTCATAACATCTACCTGCATGCGTTTCAGCCCGATCCGTCCAGTGGTTTGGGCTGTGCGTTGATAGATCACTATGTCAGTCAGTCACCTTTGAGTTATATATATTTAGATTTCACAACGTGTTGTATTAAACTTAATCTTACATTAAGTGTTTATTTCCTATAACGCTTGAATAGAAATAAAAGCTCGTTCGACACAAAACAGATAGTCAACCAGGAGTAAAATCGAAACAAACTCGCGTCAAAACTTGAAAACTGATACCGAACTCCCGCAAGGCTTTTAAGCACAACTTATGGATTTAAGCACAACAAAATGCTTTTAAGAACTGCCACTGCAATAAGTGACATCAAGAAATACGAGCACACTTACTCTTGAATTGATGATCTAACATGACACGTCATAGCATGTGACGTGTCATGTTAGACTGTGGGCCTAGAAAATACAAAGGCCGAGATTACTAACGTCTCTAGATCCAACAGCCTAACAAGATTGTTAGGCAGTATCAGAGTAACATCGTCATCACACTAATATTATAAAGGCGAAAGTTTGTATGTGTGTATGTTTGTTACTCCTTCACGCTCAAACGGCTAAATGGATTTGGATAAAATTCGGTACCGAGATAGCTTATACACTGGATTAACATAATATGTTTTACTTTTCCGGGTTACAATGTAGCCTATATTATAGGCTTATTATATATATCTAGTAAGCCTATATTATAGGCTACATTGTTACCCGGAAAAGTGAAATGTTCCCGCGGGAAAAAAAAATTAAAACACTTTTTATCCATGGGTGAAACCGCGGGGCGCAACTAGTATGATATATAACTAAACTCGGCAAACAAAAGACCTCGCTAGCAGTGTTCAACCTTTTGACAGATATTGGTCTTATAAACTCTTGTTTAGAATTGAGTACTCAGTGTTTATATCAAATACTATCAAAATCAGCCGGTAAATGATCCCGCAGAAATCTTCCTCATTTTCTGGGGGTAATACATCCCAATTAAGAATCGCTAACGGCTAAAGAATTCTATGAACTTTTGGAACACAAAGATAAGTCACAATGTGTTTGTAAAAAAATTCAACGTTTACGCGAGTACATTCAGACAGATGTAAGAAAATTTTGCTAATTGAAGCATAGTTCGGTCACTTTGTTCGCTCGGTCAATTACACAGAAAAAAGTTCGTTATGTGTAATTAAACTTTCGTCTACCTGTAACTTAAAAAAGTAACTACATAAGTTTAGAAATATCTAACCAAAAGCAGTTGTATCTCTTGTAAAACCATTGGTTTATAAATTAAACCAGCTTTGTCAAATCAACCCAACTGTAGTTGAACCTTGCCAAATTTTGGCTTTAAATAAAATTGCCAAAACAGTTTGGTTAAATATTTTTCTCGGTGTAGTATATATTTTTCTCAAACGCAAAATGAATCTAGTGTGATTCCGCGAAGTCACGACTGTCGATCAATTATATAATTTACTCATCTATTTTTTTCGCAAACTTTTTTTTACTAGTTGGTAGGACTTTTCTTTCGTTTTCGTTCCCTAAGTTCGTCTAGGTAGGTACCACCGCTGTGCCAGTTATTCTGCCGCCAAGCAGTAGTGCGCAAGCAAGTGTTCCGGTTTGAAGGGCATGTAGCTAGTGAAATTATTGGGAAAATGAGACTTGATCTTAAAGTCTAGTAGTCTTTTATTAGATTGTGCTGATGTCTCAGGATGATGTGCTGTCTCAGGATGACGTGCGCAGTGCAGTGTCACGCGAAACTCTATAATTTCCGAGTGACACTACAACTGATATGGGCAGCCGTGTCGTTTAAAATCAGGCGAACGGTTAGCTCGTCACGTCATTCCGTAACAATGAACAAAAAAAAATTGTTTGAAATATATACTCGCCTAAATTCTAAATAAACACAAAATCCCTCAAAAGACTTTATATTCGCCTTCTAGAGCCTTTTTTGACATTGTGTATCTACGTACAAATTGTTATAAGAATCGCTTAGGTCGTAAAGCTGTTATTCTACACACGGTCAGTGCGCAGACTAAAAATAAAAATAGATGGTGCATGGAAATGGGAAGAGATGCCAAAACAAGCTTCCAGTAAAATCAAAGAAAAACCCGATGTGGTGACTATGATGATTCTCACTATTACCTAATTTTTTTTTTTTTATTGCAAAATAAATAATAAGTAATATATGTGTGGACATCTCACACAACGCTATCTAGCCCCAAACTAAGCAAAGCTTGTACTATGGGAACCAGATAACTGATACAATACTTAGATACTTTTTGTTTGTAAATACATACATAGAATACAATATAACACCCAGACACAGAACAAACATCGATGTTCATCACAAAATGTTTGTCCTGGGTGGGAATCGAACCCACAACCCGCAGTTCAGAAGGCAGGGTCACTACCAACTGAGCTATCGGGCCAGTCAAAATGGGCATGCCTTTGACAACAACTCACGTGATGGTAAGTGACGAAGTTGTCTAAGGTGGAGCACGCTTGCCCATGAAAAAAAATTTATATTTATATTATTTTAATTTTTTAGTAAGCAACTGAAGTAATTTTAACCCCTTTTTTAAAAGGATATTGTTGAGTATTATAGTATTCTTTTTCTCGGCTTCACTTTTTTCTTCGATCTCTGTCTCTATAAGTCTGAGGGTCAGGGCTATAAATTCCGCCCGCATCCTTGTATCATAGTTTTCACATTATCCACTAACGAATAGTGGCTTTGTCCGACGATTTACGACTCTGTTACAGATAAAAACTGTTTTTTGACCTCTTTCTGATATATTGAATAGTTTTTTCTTTGTATAAAATAATATGTGAGCAGTATGGAGATGTACGCACTTCCAAGGAAGGTATTTAAATTGATACATAATAAAAAATAAATAATAACTTATATTGTTGAAGTGAAAACTTCTTTAGGCGCATTAAACACTTTTTGGGTGAACAAAAAGCGTGAAACTCGTGTCATCGTCACCGAACGCTTCCCATGAGCTCCCATTCACAAGTTACATATTTGTTACTTCTTTCGGCAGTCCCCAAGACTGTCCCGCACTTTTTTTTTCATATGATTTTAATCATCATAGTCACCTATAACAGCGCAAGTAATCCTGAGACATCTGCACAGTCTAGCAATAAGATTACTAGACTGTGAGATCGGGTCATAAAGTCTTATTTACCCACTGATTTCACTAGCTACAGTCCTTTAAACTGGAATACAGTAGTGCTTGCACACAACTGCAGGCTATCTGAAAACGCGATGGTCTGACCTATCTAGACAAGTTTACATAAAAGTCTTACCACCTACATATTTAAAATAGAAAAATATTGAAATACAATGACTTAAAATTACGAATAATTTAAATCTAAAATGAACGTTGAATATAAGGGCTGCTTTATTGCTGACGGTGATCTCTTTCAAACAAAACTAAGCAAACAAACGAGATGTCGAGCTAGGAAGAGCGTTTATCGGGGTTTCTTTACATGATTATATCCGGGAGAAAGACAATGGAGAAAGAATGTTACTGGAATAACTCTCAAAGTTAAGATGGCAGTTGGCAGGTAAAATCACATGCAGAACTGACAAACAATGAAGAAGAATAAATAATGTTTTAAATTTATTCTAAATTCTTTTAAATTATCTGAAGTTCGTGATGTCATGACTAAGGGTCCTTTTTTTTTTTAAGGAATGACCTGACGTGACGAGCAAGCCGTTCGCCTGATGTTAAACGACACGGCTGCCCATACCAGCTGCAGTGTCACTCGGAACTCTAAAGTATAGAGGTTCGCGTGACACTGCACTGCGCACGTCATCTTGAGACATCAGCACAATCTAGTAATAAGATTACTAAACTGTGAGATCAGATCATAAAGTCTCATTTGCCCAGTAATTTCACTAGCTACAGTGCCCTTCAAACCGGAACACAGCAGTGCTTGCGCACTACTGCTTGGCGGCAGAATAACTGGCAAAGCGGTGGTACTTACCTAGACGAACTTTGCAGTAAAGTCCTACCACCTAGTCCTGCCTGAAAATTTGTTTTTTAAGGTCATGCATTGATCTTAATCTCATGCTGAGTTGGGATCTGACATCACACACACTCACCAAACCCAAACGGTTTTTGGTACACCAAAATAACCTAAATTATAACTTAGTTTATTTTGGTGTATCAAAGCATGGGCAGAATAACTGGCAAAGCGGTGGTACTTACCTAGACGAACTTTGCAGTAAAGTCCTACCACCTAGTCCTGCCTCAAAATTTGTTTTTTAAGGTCATTCATTGATCTTAATCTCATGCTGAGTTGGGATCTGACATCACACACACTCACCAAACCCAAACGGTTTTTGGTACACCAAAATAACCTAAATTATAACTTAGTTTATTTTGGTGTATCAAAACATGGGACAAAAGTGAGAAAAACTCTATCGTATATGTTCCATTTATGGCAAATGTATAATACGTACTCAAAAAACTACCGACATCGATTTATCATTTAAATTAGTTTGAACATGACCTACTGCTAATTCTTTGTACGTTACATAACTTTGCCAAGGTTTACGGTGATAGCAATAGATGTCTTTTGTGAGATTAATCAGTAATTCATGGGAAAGCTTCCTAAAAGATAGGCGGGTGTTATCCTTTGTAAAATGTCTATTTTCCGCTTCAGTGTTAAATAAGCCTAAGGGCTCTCTTCCTACGCGTACTTTTTTATGTTTCCTTCAATTTATTGTCTTGGGTAGTTGGAATAACGCCGTATTTAATAATAGCCGTTTTTTACCAAGTTTTTTTTTTTTCAGTAAAAATTTTAGCAACCAGCGCCATTTGAACCCGTTCCTTCCAACTCACTATATTTAGACATTCTTCCAACTAGTATTAGGTCTTAGTAGAACTTAGTCGGTACAGCATTGAGTTCTGAATTTTGTAGCAGTTAAGCATGCGACCATAGCTTAGTTTGGAAGAGCGTTTAATCCGGTGAGTTGGAAGGTACAGGTTCAAATTCCGCTGATTTGTAAAACTTTTAGGAACTATGTTAAGTAATATTTTAGTACATATGCCTTAAGTGCATTTTACATTTTAAAATCACGTCATTCTTTAACATAAGAAAAACATTTCACCAGAGTTTTTTTTTTGTTATTTGAGACTTACTTTTAAAATCACGTCATTCTTTAACATTAGATAAACATTCCCCCAAAGTTTTTTTTTTGTTTTTAAAGACATACGGGTATTTAGATGTAATCTGAATATAATTATCCTTTTTTGCCTCTTTTCATTACTTTTTTTATATTTTACATTTCAAATCTGCTTAAAACCAAATGTTGCCATAACGTTCCAGTAAATTCCATTTTCTTCAGCTTTAACAATTTTATTTCAATTGTTCCGTATCGTTAGGCAGTTTATTGAAAAATGAGGTCGAATTGTACGACGAACGCGGTATTTTCTGAGGTCGCTCCTAAATAAGCTCGGTACAGACTACAGAAGTTGAAGTTACGTTGGTACTTTATTTCGTCTGACTTCCTGCGAATTGTGAAATGATCTTAAAGTCTACACTGAAGCATACAATTGAAAATACAGTTTCTTATTTTTTACCTTTACAGCTGGCTCAGCTAGCCCTTGAGACACCCAAAGACCATTTCAAAAAATGTCTTTTACAGCTGACTCAGGTAAAGCATGCAATTGAAAGTTCTTAGTTTCTTTTTTTTACCTTTACAGCTAGCTCAAGAACCCTTTACATACCGAAAAATCACTTCACAATACGTATTTTACAGCTGACTCAGGTAATCCTTTAGCTACGTAAAGATCACTTACAGATGTACGTACGTTGGGCGTTATTATTATTATTAATATTTACTAGGTGGTAGGACTTTTCTGAAAAGTTCGTCTAGGTAGGTACCACCGCTTTGCCAGTTATTCTGCCGCCAAGCATTAGTGTGCAAGCACTACTGTGTTCCGGTTTGAAGGGCAATGTAGCTAGTGAAATTACTGGGCAAATGAGACTTTATGATCTCAGTCGAGTAATCTTATTAGCAGACTGTGCTGATGTCTCAGGATGATGTGCTCAGTGCAGTGTTACGCGAAACTTTATATTTTGGAGTTCCGAGTGACACTGTTCTGTTATGGGCGGCCGTGTCGCTTAACATCAGGTGAACGACTAGCTCGTCACATCATTAACCAACATAAAAAAATACAGGTCAACATTTGGAAGACGACTACTGGACACAGACCTTCGCCACAAAACGCCACTTTGGACGCTTATCATAGAAGGATTGCCATAAGCACGACGCTTGGCAGGTGTCTAAATACATAAAAGTGTAGAGCCAAAAACAAAAAAAAAACGCCAGTGGAGCTACTAAATCAACAAGTCACTGGCACAACTGCGGGCAGGCGAACCGTTCAGCCGGTACTCACGAAACGTCATCTCATCTGTCGTTACTCGTTTCCTTTCAGCATTAACTTGCACTTACTTCCCGCTATAAAGGCTAAAGTCGCACGACTATGTACCTAACACTTTTTAGTACTAACTGAAGAGTAATGTGTATCTACAGAGTCGATACTCTTCTACTAAATGTAGAGTACTGTAATCAAGAGAGACTTCAGAAGGTGTGTTCAAAAAGTCCATAAATCCCCATTAAGGTGGCATCCCAGCACAACTTGTACGTTATAGGAGGTCCTTTCAGCGCTTTGCATAAAATTTAAAATCGCAGTTCATATTTGATTTCAAACTGGGTTTGCGGTTGAAGCTGTGTTAATTCTGAGTTTTTTTTGTGGATTAAGTAAATTAGGCATATTTAATTAAAAAATACTGGTTGTATATAAAACACCAGTCTGGCGATAAATTTAATTTAAACAAGTATATGGAGCAGTACATTAACAATGTATTTTTTGGGGGTCATTGTACTATCATCCAACCGCATGGATTCTAGCCCACCCAACCAGTATCACATTTATTATTATTATTATTATATTATAAAGGTGAAAGTTTGTATGTGCGTATGTTTGTTACACCTTCACGCTCAAACGGCTGAGTGGATTTAGATGAAATTGGGTACCAAGATACACTAGATTAACATATAGGCTACATTTTATCCTGGAAAAGTGAAATTTTCCTGTGGTTTGAGTAAATAATTAAATAATTTAAATACTTTTTATCCGCGGGTGAAACCGCGGGGCGCAACTAGTTTAATAATAATTATATAGGTATACAGCACCAACCGCCGTACACACGCTATGACGCGGCTGTCGTCAGACTTCCCGATACCTAACTATCTAGTAGGTATTTCAAGTATTGACTCTTTGGCTCGACAATTACCAGTACTTAAACCTAGGTATCTTTAAGACCTTACCAGACATTCCGCCCGCTGCTAACATCGACAAGATGTAATAATACCACGTCGGACAAAACTTCACCAACAAGCCTACACACACTCCAACCGACTGGATTCTAGCCCGCCCGACCAGTATTTAATAATACTTATGTAGGTATACAGCACCAAACGCCGTACACACGCTATGACGCGGCTGTCGTCAGACTTCCCAATACTTAACTATCTAGTAGGTATTTCAAGTATTGAGTCTGGCTCGACAATTACCAGTACTTAAACCTAGGTATCTTTAAGACCTTACCAGACATTCCGCCCGCTGCTAACATCGACAAGATGTAATAATACCACGTCGGACAAAACTTCACCAACAAGCCTACACACACTCCAACCGCCTGGATTCTAGCCGGCCCGATCAGTATTTAATAATAATTATGTAGGTATACAGCACCAACCACCGTACACACGATATGACGCGGCTATCGTCAGACTTCCCAATACCTAACTATCTAGTAGGTATTTCAAATGTTGACTCTTTGGGTCGACAATTACCAGTACTTGAACTTAGGTACCTTTAAAACCTTACCAGACATTCCGCCCGCTGCTAACATCGACAAGATGTAATAATAATACCACGTCGGATAAAAATTCTCCAACAAGCCTACACACACTCCAACCGCCTGGATTCTAGCCGGCCCGACCAGTATTTAATAATACTTATGTAGGTATACAGCACCAACCGCCGTACACACGCTATGACGCGGCTGTCGTCAGACTTCCCGATACCTAACTATCGAATAGGCATTTTAAATGTTGACTTTTTGGCTTGACAATTACCGGTACTTGCACCTAGGTACCTTACTTACGGGTCGTAGGTTAGATTCTCGCGTCGTGTTTGATACCAATCTAAACTCAAGATTCTCACTAACCTTAATTGTAGTAGATGCATGTATAACAGTCGTTATAAAAATAATTCTAAATGCAATCTACACATATACAATTCAAAGTCCTGACTGACTGACATATATCAACGCACAGCCTAAACCCCTGATCCTAGAGACTTGAAATTTGGAGGGTGTGTTCTTCGTAAAATGTAGGTATCCACTAAGAAAGGGTTTCTCGAAATTCTTTTCCCGAGAGGATGAAATGCGTGTTGAATTATCTATGAAACAATTTCTTCTTCGTTTCCTATAGGCCACGCGGGCGAAGCCGCGGATAGAAGCTAGTAATAAAAGAAGTAGGAACGAGTTAGATATATGCGAGTTACGTGACCAGCTAATGCGAGATTTGGCTCAAATGATGCTATAAAAATATGAATAATGCTATTTTGTGAAATAATAATGGTTAGCGATAAATCTAGGCATGAAATTGCAAGACGCACATTATTAAGTTGGTCTAAATAGGTGGCTTTTTTTCTAGGTATTAAATGTAGTAGGTAGAAAGAGAAGAAATATAACAAAATAAGTAATGAATTGAGTTTAAACATTTCTTAGGGGATGATCATGAACTTTGATTGCAAAGAAACAGCAGAAATTTCATTCCTTATTTAAAAATTTCCACAGTAACTATGCACTGCGTATTGAAACAGTTAAATCCATATAAATTTATTTTTCTATTCGTTGCAATCCAGTTTCGTGATCGCCCAGCTTGATTGCAATGAATCAAGAGAAATATAATTCCAAATTCGAAAATTTCCAGAGTGACTATTATATTACCATGGAATACTTTTTATAACGAAAGACAAGAGTCCGCGCGGGGAAACGGGTAAGCTTCGAGTGAAACCGCAGGGTTCTCTATTACAATATAGCTAGAGCCTTTAGTCGTAGCTTCATTTTATTAGGTGATCTCAACGATCATCATCATCATTTTAACAGTAACTTTCACACATTCGAAGCACCAGTAGAGAGTGAGAAGAGAGAGAGAGAGAGAGAGAAGAGTTTTGGCGGGAAAACGAAAAGGATCGCGTCGCCACATTGTATTATTTTCCAAAACTTGTGTTATTTTCAGTGTTAGTGCATAAAATTGGTGGCATTCTATTCGTTAAGTGCTGGATTACAGGCGTGAGTGTGGGAAAGTGGTATAATGATGGTGAAACGTTTTTTTCGTGTTGTTTCCAAAACTCAATAGAAGCTTCTAGTAAAATTGCCACCATTTTACTAGGAGTATGACTTGACTAGATTATGACTTAGCTTGACGACTTGAACTGTGACTTGACTTGAGAAATTATCAAATACTTGACACTGTCTAAATACAGAAAATTATGGAGCAAAAACAAAAACAAAAAAAAAAGGTTAAAATAATAATATAACTGCGTATTGAAACTATAAAATCCATATACATTTGCTTTTCTATTTGTTGCAATCGCCCAGCAGTTTCCTGATCGCCCAGCTTGATTGCAATGAAACAGGAGAAATTTTATTCCGAATTCGAAAATTTCCAAAGTGACCATGATTTCCAGAGTGATATTGCTATAGAATAGTTTTATCGCGGGGAAACGGGTAAGCTTCGAGTGAAACTGCGGGGTTCTCTATTACAATATAGCTAGAGCCTTTAGTCGTAGCTTCATTTTCATCAGACTGGCCCGATAGCTCAGTTGGTAGTAGCCCTGCCTTCTGAACTGTGGGTTGTGGGTTCGATTCCCACTCAGGACAAACATTTGTGTGATGAACATAGGTGTTTGTTCTGTGTCTGGGTGTCATATTGTATTCTATGTATGTATTTACAAACAAAAAAGTATCTAAGTATTGTATCAGTTATCTGGTTCCCATAGCACAAGCTTTGCTTAGTTTGGGGCTAGATGGCGTTGTGTGAGATGTCCACACATATTATTATTATTATATTATTATTTTATTACGTGATCTCAACGGTCATCATCATCATCATCATCATCGTAACAGTAACTTTCACACATTCGAAGCACCAGTAAAAAGCGTTCCACAGTCCACACGGTTGGCTAATTCTCATATGCAAAACGCATTGCCAAAGTTTTTGCGTTCCAGTAATGACAATTTAATGTCCTGTGATACTCGGTTCCGGCAATTTTGGAGCGGGAATATTCGTGTCGTATTATCGTTAAGGTTCGCGGTGGCTTTTGATGTCTATGGACTGAGATTATTTTTTAAATCATCCGATATGATATCGTTTTAAACCGACTTTTTACTAGGTGGTAGGACTGTTTTGCAAAGTTCGTCTAGGTAGGTACCACCGCTTTGCCAGTTATTCTGCCGCCAAGCAGTAGTGTGCAAGCACTGCTGTGTTCCAGTTTGAAGGGCACTGTATCTAGTGAAATTACTGAGCAAATGAGACTTAATGACCTGATCTCACAAAGTAATCTTATTAATAGATTATGCTGATGTCTCAGTATGACGTGCGCAGTGCAGTGTCTATACTTTAGAGTTCCGAGTGACACTGCAACTGATATGGGCAGCCGTATCGCTTTACATCATACAAACGGTTAGCTCATAACGTTATTCCTTTAATATAAAATAAAAAACTTAAAAGGTTCTCATATAACGTATACGACTTTTATTACAGTCAGTCAGGACTTACAATTTTACATGTAGGTACAGATATTGATAGTCAAGATGTAGGTTACTTACGTGCCAAGAAATCATCACGTTTAGATTTAAGTTTAACATATTTATTATAAGTTGCCGTTTTTGAATGAATTGGGAGCCTCATGCTTTTATTTAAATAGCAATTCAAAAAAGGAATAAACTTACATAGCTCTTTCCCCAGCACCCAAGTCTCCGGCTTGGAGCCAACCTCCACCAACACAGTTGGCGTACACACCAACAGCACCATCAAATCCGCAATGCTTAAGTTCACCAAGAAAATGTTCGTAGAGTTTCGCATGTCTTTTGTCTTCAGTATCACTATTGGCACCATCACATTCCCAATCACTCCTAAACACATTATCGCTATGCAGAAAGTCATCGATGTCGCCTTTATGTAATACGGGATCTCAGCGTACTCGCTAAAGTTACCGGTCGACAACCCGAATGTCGAATTTGAGATGTTTTTCGAATAACTAGAGTTCTCGAACTCGAACTGTTGGGGTTCGTACGTGACGTTGTCCGCGACATGTTTGTATGTGAGCGTGAAGTTGGCGTGTGTGTGGAAGTGTGTCGAGTTCACATTTGTCGTTGTGTGTGTGAGGTCAGTTGGAGAAATCATGTGTGTGTGTCAGTTCATATTTTCACATTGTTCGTCACTTTTTCGCGGCACTCTCGTTACGAACTCATTGTTGGTTCTTTAGCGGGATCTGAAACAAAAGAAAATCAATGTAAGCTATTATTTTTAATAAATAAACAAGATTGTCGTGCTTGTTTATTTTGTCTTTGCTTAGGTTTAAATAAAACAAGGCTGCGATTTATTGTAAAGCTTTAAATTCTGTGAAATCACGGCATGAATTAATAAGTAGGTATTATTTATTATTTCGCTTTGCGTTGTCAAAAACTGACTTTGATACTACTAAAATGTTATTGTTGCTCAATGTCTTGAGCATCTTTTACGACGCAAGACAAATTGTTCGTTGCACTGAACTTGAGCGGACCAATATCTAGAAGATGTACCGCTTTATCTTTCCTCTTATATTCACATTGATGTTTTCATCCCTGAAAATGATTTTATCCCGTCTTCCCACGGGGTAACAAATGAAAACTGATGAAAACACTAGGTGCCTGTAGTTCAGTATTGACCAGTGGCGTAGCTACTGGAGGGCTAGGCGGGACCGTGCCCCGGGGCCCCAAGCGCAGGGCCCCTCGGACTCTGACTTACAAACTATACATTTAAATAGTGAAAAATTCAGTTAGTTATCTGATTCCCATAGTACAAGCTTTGCTTAGTTTGGGGCTAGATGGCGCTGTGTGAGATGTCTACACATATTATTATTATTGTTAAATAAACCTGACGATATACTTACATAAACAAATATTACGACAAATATGGAATACGTTGAATTCGGAACGCCATTTTTTTTTGTTATAAATGATGTGACGAGCTACTCGTTCACCTAATGTTAAGCGACACTGCCGCCCATAACAAAACAGTGTCACTCGGATCTCTAAAACACTTGTATATATTTTCGTGTGACACTGCACTGCGCACATCATTCTGAGACATCAGCACAGTCTGGTAATAAGATTACTCGACTGCGAGATTAGACCATAAAGTCTCAATTGCCCAGTTTTCACTAGCTACAGTGCCCTTCAAATCGGAACACAATAGTGCTTGCACACTACTGCTTGGCGGCAGAATAACTGGCAAAGCACCACCTACCTAGACGAACTTTGCAGTAAAGTCCTACCACCTATAGTATATAGTATAAGCGAATACGGACCAAACGATTTTAGTTCCGATAGTTTATTTGGGGCCCTCGTTTATTTTTTATCCCGGGGCCTTTGGTTACCTAGCTACGCCACTGTTAATGACATGTGTAAATAATGAAATTCTATAATATGTATAATGTACAAATTGAAGCAAAATAATGGGTTTGGTTGTTACCTTTCTTTTCCTTTTTAGTTTTGTTCAGAGAATACAAAATTTATTTGTAGAAAAATAAACATCATTTTTTAAAATAAAATGTACGTATGAGCAACCCTAACTTTTCCAAAGTAATTTATCCAATCAAAACGTTAGTATTTTGGTATTGGTTGGTATTGGTATTTGGTATTGGTTTGGTATTGCAAAAATAATTAAAAAAGTTTTTGTCTGTGACATTGCATTAGTATTTTTAGCTTTTATATAAGTCCTTAAAACGATTCCAAACCGCACTCCGCAAGATTGTAGACTAATAAACTCAGGCGTTTTACTGTAGCTACTTGTTTTGCTAGGACAAGTATTTGGGCACAGCAAAAAAAAATATAAATACTTGTTCCGAGTCTGGGTGTTGTGGGATCATGGTCCTCGTAGTTCCTCGGTCCCTAGACAGGGAATCCTAGTTAGGGTCCAGGATCTATCGATATGACAATTAGCCGTTGTTTTATTTATAAGAATGACTGTAGTCATTTAAGAACCTATTAGCCATATTTTGAAAATGCTATATCGGACATACTCTATTTTATCTATGTATATGACGGCGGCAACGTCCAGTTATAAACTCTATGCGCAGCGGGCAGTGCAGTAATTTACCCTGTGGTAACATTTAATTCTATTACAGTGGCAACACCGGCAACTGTCATCGCTTCCCCACCAATTCGGCTATATAAATGGAGCGCTCGGTGTACTACGGATGATTCACGCTCCGGACACGGCTCGGTGTGGACATGCTGAAGGCCTATAGTTATATAGATTGCAACCTACGCACAATCCTTTCATCCTATATATATGATCGCTGGGCGTTATTATTATTATTGTTTAACTATTAAGAGAAATATTGAAGTACATAGGCCTTGTTTTTCATGTACCCACTTCAATGTTATATGACAATGCCGTGGCTAATTTACATATTATTGTGAAGTCAAGTTGTCGGGCTGTAGGCACGCCTAAGGGATTACGTCGGTGGAAAATACACGATTGTTTTGACTTGATTTTATGGAGTTTGAGCCATTAATTTCATTGTTATGATAGCTATATTAAATGTTTATGATTCCGATTATTTTCAGTTTGTTTCGACACGAAATCAAAAATGCGTTCGGCTTTTCGTGGAAAATAATCTATGACGCATACTTTATACGAATTCATTGGTAAGTAAGGTTGGAACTTAAATCATAATAGGCTTTTCCTATAAATCTGTATATAGATTTTTTGAAGTAAAATTTCTTTACGCACGCTTGACTTGGAGAGTAAGCTGGTGAATGCGTAACGAGGCGAACGGAAATCTTAAGTTGCTGGTTCACGTAGATCTCCATTGTCAAAATAACAAAGCTAAAAATTACTTAAAATTTGTATTGTTATGGTGGCACTGCTCTGTTATAAGCGGCCGTGTCGCTTAACTTCTGGTGAACATCTAGCTCGTCACGTCAATCATTAACATTTAAAAAAACTTATAAAAATATCTTTTACTTAATTTCATTGAATCTTGAATTGCAAATATCAAACAATTGCAGCTTCAGTTTTATTCTTGTCAATCAAAGCAATAAACTTAGTTTGAACCATGTTATTTGGGTATTAGAGTCTTCACTCTTCAGGCATTCTACGTTTCATCAAAGCTAGGATCATTGCAAACTACATGTCGAATTAATGGCGTGAATAAATCGCCCAAAGTAAGTTTTCTAGACGATTTTATACCTAGCAATTTAGCAGTTTAACTACGTCAAGGCATGTCTGTGACTTACTGGGACTTCTCAAGCCGTAAAATTCTTGTTTTACAGTCGTTTTATTTAAGTTATTTACTAACGTTTAACTGTTTATGTTTCATTTGATACTATCGGAACAGGGTTGTGTGTATTGTTTTGAAAGCTAAGACTTAGGGAACAGTGACTTAGATACATAGCAAACTTAGTACCCGGAAAAATTACATTAATGGAAATACAATATAAATCTTAGGAAACTAAATTCTTACAAAATTAGATGCCTGCACTAGGATAAACCTATGTCACAGGCGGCGTAAGTGCTAGGTTCTACTACGAGTACATGTTGGTGCAGAATTATTAACAATGTTTAACAAAAACGTATAAACAATATATTAATAACTTTTATTTATTTGGGTTTACTATAGTATACTTGAATTATTTTTAACCTTATAAGTACCTTATGATGATGCCGGATATACGAAATCAGTGCGCAAAATTTGCCGTGTGGCCATGGCGTCCGAATAGGACCATCTCATCTCTTCCCGTGGATACCGGCTAAGGGAATATCCAGGGATCAGGAAGCAGCATTCACCTTGGTCCGCTTTATAATCTACTACAATTATCGAGATGCCTGCCAACCGTGATAATTATATAGGGGAGGCTTATATTCAGCAATAGACACCCGGTGACGCTGTAAAGAACGGTAGAGACCAACAGTATTAGCCGGTTCAAAAAAAACAATTGACGCAAAAAAGGCTGTTGATATGTGCAAAATTCCATCCAAATCAGTGCAGCGTCTTTGACAATGTTTATATTTTTTTATATTAGTCTATATATATACCTACCTACTCGTATATAAAATTCAAAGTCCTGACTGACTTATATATCAACGCACAGCCTAAACCGCTGGTCCTAGAGACTTGAAATTTCGAGGATATATTCTTTTTAAGGCGTAGGTCCATTTTTTATATTAGTCTATATATATACCTACTCGTATATAAAATTCAAAGTCCTGACTGACTGAATAACTGACTTATATATCAACGCACATCCTAAACCGCTGGCCACAGAGACTTTGAAATTTCGAGGATATATTCTTTTTAAAGCGTAGGTCCACTAAGAAAGGGTTTTTCGGAATTCCACCCCTAAGGTGAAATGGGTGGTTGAATTATTTTCCTATAGGCCACGCGGGTGAAGCCGCGGGCAGAAGCTAGTAGTAGTATATAGGGCTAAATATACACCGAATAAAATAATAATTCTATTTTAGAATTGTAGTCTCAAGGAGTCGTAAGGAATGGAAGCTTTGGGATGCAATCCTTCATCCCCACGCCATTTTAAACTTCTAGAGTACCTATATTGTGTCTAGACTTGGTCGATACACCCACGCGAATTTAGGCTATCCAGACTAACTAGATGGACTCGACGCGAAAGTGCTCGAATTTAGAGGACTTGACGTTCTGGGAAGTCAAACTTCTTTACGCAACTGATCCCATTGAAGGCTGTATGGAACAAACAGTTATTTTTATAACTATTTGTACAACTAATGGCACTCCGCTATTTCACCCACCAATTACCCGTTTTCTCGGGAGAGCACGTTTTTGTTTTTTAAATAAAAATGTTACTCGTTTGTTCAAGCATATTTGTGCAAAATATCATTCAAACTGGTTCAGCTGTTTAGGAAAGCCACATAAATAAATTCACCACGAGATCACCCAAGATAAACTAATTTAATTTTATTGGTCTTCATATACAATTTTTAAAGAATTGCAAAAACTTGCAAAAATATCAGATTTCTATTAACAAAAACTTTTTGTTACCTCCAATAAATTTATTATAATACGGATCAGTACTAAATAAAATAAAACAATAAAACAACAAGCTGCTTGTAGCTTGTTATTTTATATCTATAAATAAAACCAAAGTAGCTTCAAAAAACTCGGCATTTTGTCCAAGGTAAGGCTAAGGCTTCACACCTGGACAGCTTCTAAATCTCTATCAAGCACAGGTCCGATCGTGTATGGAGTACTGCTGCCACCTGTGGGACGGGTCTGCCAAGTACCAGCTTGAGGCTCTGGACTCGATTGAACGGCGTGCCAAAAGGCTCATTGACGACGACACTTTGGTTGGTGAAAGGCTCCAGAGCCTTGCACATCGACGTAAGGTGGCAAGTCTGTCGGTCTTTTACAGATTACACCACGGTGAATGCGCTCAAGAACTGCATGATCTCATTCTCCCATCACCATTCCACTACCGAACTACTAGACGCTCGGCTAAGCGCCATCCTTTCGTGGTCGAAATACCACCCATTCGTACCAAGCGATTTGACTCAACGTTCTTAATTAGAACGGCTAAGGAATGGAATGCCCTGCCAGCGTCTGTGTTTCCGGCGAAATATGACCCGGGCGTGTTCAAGAGAAGAGTGAATAGGTATTTACTTGGCTAGCATGCTACACCTTCGATCGCATCGTCACTTCCCATCAGGTGAGAGCGTGGTCAAATGCTAGACAAGTTTGAAGTAAAAAAAAAAAATCCAAAAAAATACTATTATTGGTGAAAATATATAGATAGAGAACTCTTTATTGTTCCAACAATCTAAATATATAACTCAAAGGTGGCCGACTGACTGACTGACATAGTGATCTATCAACGCACAGCCCAAACCACTGGACGGATCGGGTTGAAATTTGGCATGCAGGTAGATGTTATGACGTAGGCATCCGCTAAGAAAGGATTTTTCGAAATTCTACCCTTAAGAGGGTGAAATGGGTGGTTGAATTATTTTCCCATAGGCCACGCCGCGGGCGAAGCTGCGGGCACAAGCTCGTGAAATATACAAGTAATAAGACATATAAAATAAAGATAATAATTATAAATAAAGATTAGGAAAAAATTAAAATAATAATTGTTAAATAATATAAATAATTGTTTTTTGTATGCCTAAACCAAACATGTGCCCTACTTTCATAAAAAAATTCCACCTTCATTTGAAAAATAATGTACCCGTGTTTTAATAAAAGATGTTTATCTTTATATTTATATGTATAATTGACCTAATACGTAAATTGTAATTGACCTTTTTTATATTTATTAACAAATATTATTTGTTTGTTTAAATAACACGAGTTAGATGAATTAACAACAGCCCTGTATATATGTGTCAGCACTTCTGGCGATCCAGGACGTGCCATATGGGATTAGAGCCAATCTATTAGGTGGAGTGAGTAAAGTACTTATTTACTCATCAATAAGTCGTTAACGTTGTAACCAACCATTTAATATGCTCTCGAGACGCCTCTATCAAGATCCGTCCCATCATTGGGCTGTTAGTGTTTACGGAGACACCGTCCAATCCATTTATGCTTCTGGGATTTGACACACTTTGTTATTACGGAACTTATTATGCCTAAAAAGTTTCGCACGTGTTCTGTGAGATGGATTTATAGAACTCTCAAGATAATTATTATGCTTAGAGAACTAACTAATACAGAAAGTATATGGCGAAAGGGGTAATTAATGTTTCAAAGTCAATCAACAGCCAATGTCAGCCAACAGTCAACAGTCAATGGGTTTATAGTCTCAGTGTCAAAATATACAAAAATTTTGTGCCTAAATTCGGTACTGTAGTATAAATGATAAGACGCGTTGACTGGCCCGATAGCTCAGTTGGTAGTGACCCTGCCTTCTAAACTGCGGGTTGTGGGTTCGATTCCCACCTAGGACAAACATTTGTGTGATGAATATAGGTGTTTGTTCTGTGTCTGGGTGTCATATTGTATTCTATGTATGTATTTACAAATAAAAAGTATCTGAGTATTGTATCAGTTATCTGGTTCCCATAACACAAGCTTTGCTTAGTTTGGGGCTAGATGGCGTTGTGTGAGATGTCCACACATATTATTATTATTATTAAATGTTGTATCAGCTTCATTTCATTCATTCACAGCCGACCTCGGCGAGGAAAAAAATTAGAAATTGTTTAGTTTTATAATGCGGTATTGTATTAGTATAAACATCGGTTATATCCTCTGCATTTCACCTCTTTCCTAGGCAAGAAAAGTAAATGAATAGTTTTAGTTTCATAGTATCATCATACTTTCATCATACTTTTAACGAAGGGCCTAACAGCGCTGTGTGTGGTAGGGTTGCCTTCTGAGCTTGTAGGTTATGGGTTTGATTCCCTCTCAGTACGTATATTTATATTATAGCAGCGCTCTTTGTCAACCAACTTCAAAAAAGGAGGTTCTCAATTCGACTTTTTTTATGTTTGTTACCTCAGAACTTTGGACATTTCAATTTGATTAAAATCTGAAGGGTAACTACCCTTGAGTTATCCTTAATAATGTGTATTTTACATTCAACTACATTGATGTTGTTATCATTTTTGTGATAAACAAATGCGGTGAGATTGTAGTCAGCTAATTGTACTCTATTTTGTCTGTCTGTTTTTCATAGAATTTTTCAAAATTTTATAGGTACATAGTAATATAGTCTTTGCTTAAGGGCGCTGTGTGAAATGCTCACGTATATATATTTATTTACATTTCACTTTTAGAATCAATTTGTTATGTTGATATCAAAACATATTACAAACAATCAGTTAGTACAAATAATCTGCGAATTGAATATTTGGATATCGGCACGTTTTGCGAATGAGACAAGTCCATCATAAGTTCACCCCAATATCATTTAAAAAAATCTTAACAAAGCCAATTCCTCGCTGAACCGTTATAGGCTACAATTCATGTTTTCCGAACTTCCTCCATAAATCACAGTAGCGCGGTCAGTAAACACAGGCTGCGGGGGGCTGGCACCCCTATCGCTTACACAGCTGTTCTGTCAGCCTACTGTTTTGAGACATTTCCTTAGTCTTTGATCGGTGGTATAAACATGTCTTACGTATACATTTGTGGCCATGGCTTATTGAGGAGCTTTTTTCTTTGTTTGTGTGGTTTTTGCACCGCTGACCAATCTAGATTAAATTTAATTCTCATCCCGATTAATGGCTCCGTATTTTCAACAGATTTTAAAAAGAGTAGGTTGTTATTCGCTTTTTCTAATTCAATTTTTAGTTTAGATTTCATAGTCTATAGTATATAATGTTCTCTGCTGACAATTTCAGTAGTGGTCAGTAGAGAACATTATATATTATCTAAGTATACATAATAAGTCCTGACTGGCTCACTGAGTGACTGACTTATATGACTTGAAATTTGGAGGGTGTTTTCTTTGTAAAATGTAGGTATCCACTTAGAAAGGGTTTTTCAAAATTCCGGCTCTAAAAGGGTGAATTATCTATTAAAAAATCTTCTTCGTTTCCTATAGGCCACGCGAGTGAAGCCGCGGGCAGAAACTAGTAGTCTATCACAGTCACAGCCTATAATATTTTATAGTCTAACAAGAGAGAGTACTACGTAACCTGTTAGAAATGCAAATATCAATTAACAGTATCAACATTCCCCCTCTCCTTCACCCGTAGGCAAATAGTGAGTGATAGACAGACAGGAGACAATATTAATGAATTGTCTACCCTCTTTACTCATCCGGCAAGGCTTTTGTCTTAGGGAGTGTTAGGTGGTTACGTATATATTATTCTACGTCACCATTCCATTGTCATGCAAATGGATTTAATTTTAAGTGTTGCGGAGTGTGTGGACAATTAGCGTCAAATGAATGGTGTTACAGTGGTTTTTGCAATTAAACACCGCTTGAACTCTTTCTTCTCCCAATCAATCTTAACATCTCTGCCCACAGAATACTAGTCTCAGACTATTTCGCATAAGAATCGGAGAGAAAAACCAACGAACCACAGACTAAATCGGCTTAAGCGATACGCTTATCGATTAATAATTGTTACCATTAAAATAATATTCAAGCTAAATGCCCTGTCAATAATCGATCACGTTTACAAAACACCACCAAATATCTATTAATTATATTTATAAGAAATTCGTATATGCAGGAATTAATTCTATTTATTAAGTAGCTGGTTGTATGGCTTCACATTTGAAGTACTAGCGGTGTTCGTTAACAATGGTTAGATTTAACTGCAATAGACTAGAGTGAGCTGATGATGATGCTTTTGTTATTACATTAAGGGTGATAATTCAATGGCGAAGTAAAGATTATCTAACCAAAAAACTTTATTATGAGCTGTCTAAAACAAAAAGCATTTTTCATTCCTGTACATATCCGTTTTACGAAATTCACTTTTTATTTTCACTGTGTTTTGTTTCATCCAATGAGTAACTTATATGTTCAAGGAACTTTGATTGCAATGCAACAGGAGAAATTACATTCCATATTTGGAAATTTTTATGGTAAATATACACATAAGCTACGGATTGAAACTGTTAAATCCAAGTTTGTGTTTCTAATAGTTGCAATCAAGTTCCGTGATCGTGCTGGCGCGGCAGCTGACGTACATTAACAGGGTTAATGCAACTAACATGTGTTGTTGTGTGTTGTGTGTGTGTTTTTAGCATGTGTTGTGTGTTGCGTTGTGAAATTGTGACGGGCCTGATAGCTCAGTTGGTAGTATTCCTGCCTTCTGAACTGCAGGTTGTAGGATCGATTCCCAACCCTTTTTTTTTTGAGGGAGGAAATGCCCACGCACTTCCCTGCCACCATGGGGGTGGTGGCAGGCGGTATGTGGGACTTGAACCCACTTAAACCACCCCGTGAGCCCTCGTCCGCCGTACCGGGGCGAGGTGTCGCGACTGCAGTCCAGCCAACTCTGTGGAAATGCAGATTAATAAAAAAAAATGTCAGTGCTAGTAGAAATCCCTCGTTCTACAAGAACTGACCGGTTTTATTTGTCGGGATGTTTGTCTATCACTGTCTTTAACAGGCAAGGTGCGGTTTTTCAATAATCAGATAAAAGCTATTCATTGGATAAAACAAAACGCAGTGAAAACAAAAGAATAATTATGTATTGTGAACACTGCAGTAACAATGGTACTTTTATTTTAATCAGATTATAATTTGTTAGTTGAATAACATTTATCCAGCCAAAATCGCACCTTACTATACTTACTGAACCAAATTAATGAAAATATAATTCTTGCTTAGCTGACCTAAATACAGTCAACTACACAAACTGCACTAAGTTCAACTTTAAACTGAATCCAAGAAAACAAATCTAAGAAATTGAGTCACCTCCACAATCTTTTAAAACTTACAAACTTCCCGGTAACTTTGCATCACAAATGAAATCTCTGTAAACTTGTACTTGTTAGTTTCTCGCTCTGAATTAAATGTAATTATCACCAACAAGTTTCAAATACTCAAGATTACAGTCTTGTTTCACCATGTCTTGTTAAAATTATGCAAATTCTTCATCTGTTGTTTGTTTCCACAGTCATAAGGTATTCTTTATCTAGCTATTTGTCCACCCCATCGTCGCCGCTCAAAACACATCTTGAGCGACCCAGACCATCCTATAGCAGTCGTAGTATCAGCTGCACTAGGATCACTGGACCAGTCTAGCCTTTCAGCTCAGGTACCGCTTTTGGCACCGGTATAAGATAACAGCGTAACACAATCAGATACGGACCCCGCCAGCGAGGTCGATGTACGTCCCATAGATTAACTAGAACGGTCGCGACTTTCAATATCGTACATTCTTCCAGAAGACGTAGTCTTCTCGATTCTCTCATCCCAGCAAAGGTTCAAGCCGAGGCTAACACTCCAGGGGGCCCTTGAACTAGTTGCCTCCCTTTTGACGCATGGGCTCCTTATATAAGCGCGTGCTGTCCTGCCCGGTGACCCTGTAAAAGTCGGTAGAGACAAACAGAACGGGCTAATGCCCGTTCAAAAAAAGCTACCTGCTCGCTTTTATTTTCTTTTTTATGGTGTATTGTCAACGTATCCACAGCGCTTTTAGCGTTACAGGTGATTAGGCGAAGCGAAGGTAACTGTTTACTATCAGGCGGGTAGTCAGTCGGTTAGCTTATCCACGTTTAAAAAAAATTTACTGTAAATTTACTATAGAGTAGTACTTCCAAAAGAATAAAAAAATTACATATTTTGCCGCACCAAGACGCTGTAATGTAACAAATACATCCAATGTGATTTTAACAAATCGTATTCAAAACTTATCCAGCGATTGCGTAAACGGACACACAACTAAAAATTAAGCTACACAATTTGATTTCTAACGTAACTAGATAAATTCAATTCCATCGCAATCCCAGTGGCACACCGCCCTTAATTGTGGGGAAATCTAATTTACTTCCTTACAAAGATTATTAAGACTTGCGACATAGTTTGTTGCGATGCTCAGCTATGTTGCGAAGTTTTGCTTTGCTAGTTCAGATATCCGAGAACTATTTTGATTGGTTTTGATCGAAATTGCTGAAGTGTTTTCTTAGTACTAAATACCACTAAAATCATACTTTCTCATTGAGAGCAACAGCAGCGGAAAAAAATAAAGCCAAGAAGATTGTTTTCTTGTTTTGTTAATATCTTCTTGGAAGTTTGTTGCGAATAGTTTAATTTTGTTTTTTTCCAATCAAAGTTGGTATTTTTTCCGGCACACGAGTTATCATCCCATTTTTCTAGATGAAAATAACAATGAGTCAGAAATGGGGTACAGAAGTGCTTTTCATTGACTTCTTAACGACTCTTTCCAATTTTTTGATTGGCCCCATAGCTCAGTTGTTATAGTAACCTTGCCTTCTGAACTTTAGGTTATGGGTTTGATTCCCACCCAGGACAAACATTTATGTGATGAACATCGATGTTTGTTCTGTGTCTGGGTGTTATATTGTATTCTATGTGTGTATTTAAAAACAAAAAGTATCTAAGTATTGTATCAATTATCTGGTTCTCATAGAACAAGCTTTGCTTAGTTTAGGGCTGTGTGAAATATCCACAATATATTTATTTTTCGTGGTGATTTGCTTAAAATCATCCATTTAAACCGTTATTGGCCGTGCGATTCCGGCGGAGTGCGTAAAGGGCCGCACATTTTCTTCCTGGTACATTAAATCTTCTGCAATCACCAAGCCGCCCTCTCCTCTGTGATAAGAAACGTTTTATTATCGTTTTGTGGGGGACGTCTGTGTTTACAGCAGTGGACATCTTCCGGCTGTTGATTTGCCGCTATTGTTGTTATTGTTATTAATTTTGTAGAGGTAAAAAATGTACTTTAACGATTCACAATTATTGTCAGTCACGCTAATGGGGAATCTCCAAAATTTCTCGACATCCATTTTTATTTTATATCATGAAAATATAGACGAATAGTTTAACTAGTTTTGTGTATACAAGGTGGCATTTAATTTACTCTTTTCTTTAAATGTATGTACTCAGACCAGATCAGAGTTTTTCGTATTTTTTCATATTAGGCTCGGGTATTTTTTCCATTTAGCCACGAGCGATGTCATCATAACATTAAGTGAAGGTCGTTCTAAAGCCTATAATGCTAATAATCCATAACATTTTTTATATTTAAGTTATAGTTACCAGTAAGTTTCGAAATGGTTTTCTAATTACAACAAATAATAACCTTTTGTGAATCGGTCAACTCACGCGCGAAATGACGAGATAATTATGTTGTAAATGAATACAGTTCATATGCCCTACATAGTATCAAGATATCTCGTAGCATACCGCCGAGTTTCAGTTCCGAATTTCATCAAGCTTCCACATACTTCCAGCGCAACATTGAGTTATTTTAATTATTTCAGCTGCAACACCTCGAGGCATGTGGTCTCCGCTTCGGAAGCTAGCACAAATAGTGTTAAATTTGTGATAATAAATCCAATTTGAACAATAGAGTGTTGAATGAGCGAATGAATGCCAGTGAGTGAATGAGCGGGAGTTTGTGAATGAATGGGAATGAGTGAGTGAGTGAGAGCGAGTGTATGAGTAGGAGTGAGTGAATGAGTGGAAGTCAGTGGATGGTATATTATTATTATATGGTATTAATTAATATTAAACATATATAATATGTCTCTGAAGGAAGAATCCTGATTGCTATTTCATGGGTCTTGCGCCTATGAGAAACAGGTATTCCATTCCCTTATAATCATTTTTTTTATACAGCAATAAATTCTTATTTTATTTCATATTTAACTAACTACGTCCCGCGGTTTGCCACATGGTGATTTTTTAAAATTCCGCTCAACTTTCGTAATTTATTATTTCATAAAAACCTTCTCCTGATAATAATAAACACAACAAAAAAAGAATAAACGATAATATTCCATCGGTTCACGCGCAATGAATGACCAAGGGAAATAGAGGTTCATTTTATATGTTTATATTAAACATTTTTAGATTTCATTTTGGTTTTACACAAAATTTCAATGCACCTTTTTATACTTATAACGCTAGCTTTCTATTTTAATATGAGGGTGATCAAAGGTCACGAAAGTGTCATCGAAATGAAATAATCAGAAAAATCCTTTGGGCAAAACAAATCAAGCGCTTTTTTCCTTATAATTATCATGTTGTACATTATACATAGTTATTATACATATATAATTGATCTATATAATAAAACAGTATTTACATAAAAATTAGAACTTTCCTTTGCCATTTTTTTTTAAATACTAGTCTTTATTTACAATTATTGTAGATCAAACTATTCTATTTTGTAACAGATAAATATTAAAAACTGGAAACTACTAATTTGGTAGAAAATAATTCGTCACAGTTTCTTCCACAACAGTGCTCCCAAGTTGTCCAAGTTATCATATTTGGGGTTGCGTCGGCAGTAATTAAACTTGCCAGCCGGCTCTAAGGTTCCGTGAGGAACATACGCAGGCGATGCAGTAGCACAAGTTTTTAAACAATACGATATACTAGCATAACATAATAACAATAACGCCCAACGATTACATACATAGATTCTGGACCCTAACTAGGATTCCGTGTCTAGGGACTCAGGAACTATGAGGACCATAGTCCTACAACACTCAGACTCGGAACAATATTTGCGCTTTTTTTTTCTTCTTGTGCACAAATACTTGTCCTGCCGCGGGAATCGAACCCGCCGCCTCCGGGTCATGAGCCGACCTGCTTAACCATCACACCACCACACAGGCTGTCATTATATATCTGTGGTATCTATCATACAAGGTGGAATTTAATTAGTTCTTTTCCTTTAATATATGTATTCAGTACTTATGAAATAAAAGTTAAATCTAGGTATTAATATCAAATTTAAATTCTAAAGAAAACCCTTGCGACATTGAACAAAGCAGGTGTTTTATTGCCTACGACACATTTACAAAGCACTCAGCTGGTGCCCGCGCTGTGTGTACCGTTAAATAGACATTTCGGCTGTCATGCAGTAATTTTAAGAGACAATTAATGCTAAAATAAAATCCTTTTTTTTTTAAATTGGTCCTTGTAAGAACATTCTATAGCATGGTCTGAGCACATACATTTAAGGAAAAGAGTGAATTGAATTATACCTTGTATATGTTTGAATCCGTAGACACTGTATATTTAAAAAATATAGAATTTTGAAATCCTGAATGGGACTCAAAGCTTTCCTTTCCACGAGAATTTTCGGAAAGCTGCATTGCAAACGTAATCCTATTTGATATAAAAAGCTTATTATTTATTGTAAATATCTACGTGTCTTAACGAATACTAAACGTATATTAAAATAGATACAATAGCGACGCTTTACGTTGTATTTTTCCTGACGTAACACGTCGTCGGTAATGATTACACGATATTATTTTAATTTCCATTATTTTGTAAGCTATCTTTTGACCATAATTATCATATTTAATCTTTTTTTTTGTTTGATAAGCGTTTAATATTTAATATTAATATATTATAATCATAATCTAATATTATCTAAGATAGTCATAAATTATACTTATTATATTATTACTCATAAATAAGACTAAATAAAGAATGCTAAAATCTTAAATAATAAAAATAAAAATAACGCCTAACGATCACATATGATGGTTATGACCATCATAAATGATGGTGGAATAATAAAATCACAATAATTGGCGAACAAATAAAAATGATTTTATGTGCATTTCACATTACTTGAGCTACTGCAAACAGTGCGTATTGTTAAGCTACTGTGTATTGCGTTTTGCAACGCGCTTAAGTTTTTACGAGCCTCCGAAATTTTAATTACTACCACCTGTATAGTGCGTGTTTGGCACAATTTACTGGCAAAATGTGCTGAATGTGTTGAATTCTTAGGTGGATCAGCGGCTCACAGGTTTAGGGTTGCCATAAACCTTGATGTTTAGGATAAGTGTTTTTGCAACACGTTTATTTCTAGACTCTTTTATGATTATCTACAGTTTCTATTTTTAATTAAAATAATTATCCACTGTTATTAATATTTCAAACGAAACATAGGTGGATCAACCTACCACCCGCCGGAGTGTTATCATTTTCTGTTCCCTTCACCGCTTAAGTATTTCTAACAAAGATGGGTTTGAGATAGATAGATATAAATACTATTCAACTACATATTACAATACATATATAAAGGTTGTCTGGAAGAGATCGCTCTAAGCGATAAGACCGCCTATTGTACTAGTATTACTTTATTATGTAAGTTTTTATTTTTGTAAAATGGTTTTCTTTTTTAACGGTGTATGACGGCGGCAACGTCTAGTTATAAAGTCTATGCGAAGCGGGCAGTAACTTAATTTACCTTGTGGTGGCATTTAAATTTATTACAGTGGCAGCACCGGCAACTGTCATCGCTTCCCCACCCATCTGGCTATATAAAGGGAGCGCTCGGTACACTACGAATCATTCTTACTCTGGACGCGGTCCGGTGTGCATGCCGAAGGCCTATAGTTATATAGGTTGCAACCTACGCACAACTCGTTCCTCCTATATGTACAATAAAGTGTTGATCTATACAATACAAACACTATTCATATATATCACGCAAGTACTTCTTACTAACAGAAGATATTTAAAAAAAATTTTTTTAATAAAATTTATTTATGACGCTTGACTTTGGGAGTAAGCTGGTGAATGCGAGGCGAACGGAAGTTGAAGTTGGTTTACATGGATTTCCATTGTCAACATAACAAAGTTTACAAAAATGAATTATTATGTTGGTAGGCCAATACAATAGCCAAGATTGCGACATTAACATTAAACAAAGCAAAAACAAAGTTATACCCGCCGATAGATGGAGCTAAACTATAAAAAAATCTTCTCTATTTATCTATACTATTCTATTCTAAAAGTTTTATTTCAGTCGTGTGGTCTAAATCACCCTAGTTTTTTTAGTATCGTTGTAGTTCAGTGAAATGAACTCATATTAGTTGACGTGGTGGACGAGCTGGACCGGACTACCTGTTTAAAAACGTGGGAAGCGATTGGATACAAGAGATAAGCAGCCAAAAGTGGTACTCTATGGTACTGGCTTATGTTCATCAGTGTACGCATTCCGGATGATAGATAGAGAACTCTTTATTATTCCACCAATGAAATATAAAAATATCAAGAAAAACTTATAAACTAGTGTTACAATGAGCGGTCTTATCGCTGAAAGCGATCTCTTCCAGACAACCTTTGGATGGACAGTATCAAATGCAAAAGAGTGGACGGTGGTGGTGGTGACAATTTAAAAGAAATCTAATAACAATAATTAAAAACAAATACTTAATTTTTAGCAATAAGTATACCTACATCCTAATACTTATATAATCATAATATTATAGTAAACTAATACATATTCTATATTACTTATAGCATATCATAAAATAGCGTGATGAATTAATGCAGCAGCTATGAAAGTAAATAATGCCTTTGCACCATACTTTTAAATATGGACAAGGACTTCGCATGTCTAACATCAGTGGGAAGCGCATTCCACAGGCGAACAGCTTGCACTGAGAAGGACTTGTCATAGAATTGGGAAGTATGGACGGGAGGCATGATGATAATGATGTAAATAATATAAAAAAAAAAAAAAAAAAAAAAAAAAAAAAAAAAAGAAAATAAAATAAAATAAAATAAAATAAAATAAAATAAAATAAAATAAAATAAAATAAAATAAAATAAAATAAAATAAAATAAAATAAAATAAAATATTATAAAATATTATAAAATAAAATAAAATAAAATAAAATAAAATAAAATAAAATAAAATAAAATAAAATAAAATAAAATAAAATAAAATAAAATAAAATAAAATAAAATAAAATAAAATAAAATAAAATAAAATAAAAAAAAATAAAATAAAATAAAAAAAAATAAAAAAAAATAAAAAAAAATAAAAAAAAAATAAAAAAAAAATAAATAAAAAAAAAATAAAAAAAATAAAATAAAATAAAATAAAATAAAATAAAATAAAATAAAATAAAATAAAATGTAAATAAAGCCATAACAAAAACATACTCCTGTTCTTAAAAAAATCACTAAGATGCGCAACGCAAATGGATACCGAAATAATTCCGCAGACGTAATACTTTAAGCATATTTCATGACGAAATGTGCATTCATTTTACAGTAAGGTTTGTGAGTAATCAATTAAAGCGTTTAGGCGAGGAGCCAATAACAATGTACTATTACGTAGTACTATTATTTATTCCGCTGTACTATCAGGTAATACAATATAACATTCCTTTATGATGAGTGAGCACAAAATATGGTAGTGGCAAACGTTCAAATTGTGAAAATTCCTAAATTGAAATCGACAGAATAGAGTAACGGTGCTGTGTGGGATTTTTGTGTGTTCTACTGAAAATATCCCCTGTTTTGTTTGTTTTGACTTTAAACTTTTGTGTATTTAGCCAGTGTTAAGTAATTGATAATTTGTCAAAATAGTGATAATTCACGCAGAAATGTGTCAAGTCAGAGTCCAAATCATCGAGTCAAATCATAGTCTAGTCTAAGTCATACTGCTAGTAAAGTGGTGGCTTTACTAGAAGCTTCTCTGGAGTTTTGGAAAACAACACGAAAAGAAACTATTCTCCATCATTATACCACTATCCCGAACTCATGCCTGTAATCCCGCACTTATCGAATAAAACGCCACCAAGTTTATGCGCTACACTGAAAAAAACCCAAATTTTGCATAATAATACAATGTGGTGAGGAGCTATCTTTCTCGTTTTTCCGCCAAAACTCCAAAATCCCCTTTCTATATCTCTACTTATCAAAACGAAACTTTTTTACAACGGACTTATCAAGCATTTGACCACGCTCTTACTTAACGGGAAGTACTCATAACGATAGGATCGAAAGTGTAGCATGCAAAGTCCAGGGTATATTTTGCCGGAAACACTGGCGAAACAAAAACACAAAATGTACGAAATGTCCACAAATATTTATTTGTTTTATTTCTATTATTTACAAACTTAATTTGTTTGTTTGATTGTAGCTTTCACGCCGAAACGGCTGCGCCAATTTCGATTAAAACTTTGCACATACATTGCTTGGAGGACCGTTATCAACATAGATTACTTTGATTTCACACAATAGAGAGATCTTGGGGAAAACGGATAATTTGTGATGACTCATAAAATAGGCCATTGAATAAAATATTAAGTACTATTTATTACCACAAAAATAACTAAACCAAACGACCATCTATACTATATCATTACTATAATTCCCGGTGAGTACTGATACGTACCCGTTTAAAATATCAATTACAAAACGCCAAACTGGCTCTTGGTCTACCAGAAGCTACCTCCCGCCTACCACAGCAACTGAAATGTTTGCTCTCCAAATTCCGAAGTTTGTCCCATCACCATTCCATTACCGGACTACTAGACGCTCGGCTAAGCGCCATCCCTTCGTGGTCGAAATATCACCCATTCGTACCAAGCGATTTGATTCCACGTTCATAATTAGAACGGTTAAGGAATGGAATGCCCTGCCAGCGTCTGTGTTTCCGGCGAAATATGACCCGGGCGTGTTCAAGAGAAGAGTGAATATGTTGGCTAGCATGCTACATCTTCGACCGCATCGTCACTGCCCATCAGGTGATCGCGTGGCCAAATGCCAGACAAGTATGACGTAAACAAAAAACCTACATTTTAGAAGTCAAGTTATCGGGTACCAACCAAGCTATCGGATCAATCAGTAATCAGCTATGGTTTTTACTAACCTCCTTTCTAGCAAGAGATTATTGAACTATTCATTAAAGCCATATTTTTTCCTTCTACAGCCCTCGACATAATAATGCACTTAGTACTTACCCCGACGACTCGCTAATACCCAACCACTCGGGAAATTATGACTCTGACAATGATTTACTACAATATTCGTCAAATGTTTTTATTTTGCCTCGCGATATTCCAGTCTTTGTCCTCTGTGAAGTTAATATAATGCTGACAGGCGAATTTGTTTGCTATTATTCAAAGATTACGGCTGAAAAATGTGTGGCGCTTTGAATTCGTCTGTTCAAGCCTCTAAAAAAGGCTTCTTAATAAACCCGAAGCTTTTTTTAATGGAAATAGGAGCGTCTTAATAATACAGTGATAATTTTGGTCTGTTTTTAGTTTCGATGTGAAATTCAAAACCTGTTTTGTAGGCCAGTGCCGGTGAACGGCTCGTTAGATGATTCCTTTAAAAAATGGGTTTTACCGACTTCAATCCCAATGAGAACATCATCAATGTAGTCGAAATCAAAATACTCATTATTAAGGATAACTCAAAAACTACTTATCAAATCTTGATCAAAATTAAATGGGACCACACGGAAGCACCAGCTTTCAAATTAAAGAAGAATTGTCGAAATCGATTCACCCAGTCGAACGTTCTGAGGTTTGTTACCTCAGACCGTTTTTATTCAAAAAAATACAGTCATATTGAGAACCTCCTTTTTTTAAGTCGGTTAAAATTTAATTTGTTTTATCTTCATTACGAAGAGGTCGACTGCTGAACATTGGCCTTCCCATAGAACAGTTGCCTCTGGACCCAACGCCAAAAATAATCCAAGGTAGTAATGAAAATAGATTCAAAGTATTGTTGTTTATATTCATTGATTTAGATTCCTAGTTTTGTTGATGTTGATCTATTATTATTAGGTAAATATCCAGGCTTAGACAAACTCCTCCCCCTTCTCCTAAAACTAAAATTGTAAAAGCGTTTATCGTTTGTTAAACGACCTAAATTTTGAATGGAATCCGATAGACATTCAAAATTATATTTTACCTATGAAATTGCCGTTTTGTTTGAAAAAAGTTAAAGTATTTTTTTTTCGAACTTATTTATTTCTTTTATTCAAAGTAATCACCCCTGCAATCAATGCATCTTTACCAACGCTGTGGCAGTTTATGGATGCCCTTCTTGAAAAAATCAGCAGGACGGGAGACAACAAACTCTTCAAAGGCGTTTTGTACTGCCTCTCGGGAATTGAATTTTTTTCCCGCTAAAAAGTTGTCCAAATTTTGGAAAAAGTAATAGTCGGTAGGCGCAAGATCTGGTGAGTATGGCGGATGAGGGAGAGCTTTCAAACCCAACTCATGCAGCTTAGAGACGGTCTGTTGTGCAGTATGGGGTCGCGCGTTGTCGTGAAGTAGCAGTGGAGACGACCGATTGACCAAAGCTGGTTGCAGACGTGCGAGTTTCGCCATCATTGTGGTCAGTTCTTCAATGTACATATCTGCTGTAATTCTCTCGCCGTTTTGTAAAAAGCTATGATGAATCACACCAGCACTAGACCACCAAACTGTGACCATCACCTTTCTAGGGGTCATTTATCGTTTTGCACATTGTTTTGGTACAGAACCAGGATCTAACCAACTGGCTGAGCGCTTTCGATTGTCAAAAAGAATCCATTTTTCGTCGCACGTAACAATTCGGTTCAAAATTCCTTCATTTCTGTGCCTGTTAAGCAGCGCAAGGCAAGTCTCGACGCGTACGTTGCGCTGGCGATCGTTAAGTTCGTGGGGCACCCATCTATCAAGCTTTTTTATCTTGCCAATCTGTCGCAAATGGACCAATATTGTGTTGATGCTAACATCAAAAGCTGCTGCCAGCTCAGCTGTAGATTGAGATTCATCAGCTTCCACAATCGCCTTTAATTCATCATTGTTGACCAAAGTTTCCGGACGACCACGAGGTTCATTTTTCAAGTCAAAATTCCCAGAACGGAACCGAGCAAACCAATAACGGTTTGTACGTTCGTTTGTACAGTTCTCTCCGTAAACGTCGTTGATGTTACGTGTCGTTTGTGCCGCGTTGGTGCCACGACGGAACTCATATTCCATAATTACACGAAATTTCAAAGTATCCATTATGAGGAAAAATGTTGAAATGTAATGAAAATACAACGCTAATCAATAAACAAAAGACGTATATTGTAAATAGAATGTCATATTTTTAAAACAAAATTAATTTGAATTTAGAATTCATAGCCAATCAAAACTTTTTTTTGTTTGAAAAAGTCTGTACTGCAAAACGGCAATTTCATAGGTAAAGACCTATTATTTTATGGAATTGGATACAAGAAATATTGTATAGCATCGGTTTTGTGGGATTCGTTTGGTAGTTACCCCTGTACGTATTTGGTCAGACCCATCATCGCAGATGATAGATAACAAACTAATGTAAGAGAGATCGTAACATTTTTTCCCCCTACTTATAATTATTATGGTTGGCCACCTTTACTAGGTGGTAGGACTTTTCTGCAAAGTTCGTCTAGGTAGGTACCGCTTTGCCAGTTATTCTACCACCAAGCAGTAGTGCCCAAGCACTACTGTGTTTTGGTTTGAAGGGCACTGTAGCTAGTGAAATTACTGGGAAAATGAGGCTTTATGATCTGATCTCACAGTCGCGTAATCTAATTACTAGATTGTGCTGATGTCTCAGGATGATGTGCGCAGTGTGTCGCGTGAAACTTTATATTTTGGAGTTCCGAGTGACACTGTTCTGTTATCAGCGGCTGTGTCGCTTAACATCACGTGAACAACTAGCTTGTCACATCATTCACTAACATAAAAAATTAAAATAAAAACCCTTTATTTCAAGGTTAGGGGTTAACGAATTACGATTAGAAAACCTCCAGCAGCAAGATAACTTTCTCACGACAAAAATCACATGTGACATATTTATTGTAATATTGTAAACCTTATTGGACTTATCATGACTTGTTGATCTCGTAAGCTACAGCCTCAAACAGTGTTCCTTTTAACGGTACGTGAGTTGCCGCAAATAATTTGTCAAGAATGATAAATGTGACGTGTTATATTGTGTCAGAAAACACAGGTAGAGGTTATGTTTGGTGATAAATTTAGTTGAATATTTAGGTTCTGGCTTAAAATTTGTAATGTAAATTAGTGCCCAATTTAAGCTATTTTTTTATGTTTTGCCTCCACACTTTTGTGTATTTAGCCAGTGTCAAGTAATTGATAATTTATCAAGTTAATGATATTTCACGCAAATATGTGTCAAGTCACAGTCGAAGTCATCAAGTCATAGTCTAGTCAAAGTCATACTCCTAGTAAAGTAGTGGCAACTTTACTTGAAGCTTCTATGGAGTTTTGGAAACAACACGAAAAGGAACGTTTCACCATCATTATACCAATTTCCCACACTCATGCTTGTAGTCCAGCACTTAACTAATAAAATGCCACCAATTTTATGCACTAACACCGAAAATAATACAAGTTTTGAAAAATAATACAAAGCGGTAACGCAATCTTTTTCGCTTTCCCGCCAAAACTCCGCTATTCATATTTGTATTTTTATATTCTTCTTCTTCTTCTCTTCGTTTAATGGCCTGCTATCACTTTTTAACGATAATTCTGCCAATTGCCAAGTGAGGAATTTTGTACGGTTATGTCATGTCAAAGTCTTATTTTATCAGTCAAAATGACACAGTAAAATGGCGGATATTTCACTGAAGGCTATAGGAAGCCTTGAAGACAAAACGAAAAGGCATGGTTTTAAAACTTGGAACCATTTGTCAACACTAGTGCATGTTCACGAACACTTGACGGAGAATAATCCACTCTTATTACACATTGAAATTAAAAAATACACGGGTTAAGAAAAAAAGTTCAAAATTCACAACCGCCATTTTCGCATTCTTTTCGACTTCTATTTTTATATTCATTTATTTATGTAACTAATGCCCGTCTTTACTAAAGTTTGACGTTTGAAGTTGACATACCTACTGCGATCCATTTGGGTAGGTCATAGAAGAAAAAATTAAAAAAGCTGGAAAAGAGTTTTGGTGGGAAAACGAAAAAGATCGCGTCGCTGCATTGTATTATTTTCCAAAACTTGTGTTATTTTTATTGTTAGTGCATAAAATTGGTGGCATTTTATTCGTTAAGTGCCGAATTACAGGCATGAGTGTGAGAAAGTGGTATAATGATGGTGAAACGTTTCTTTTCGTTTTGTTTCCAAAACTCCATAGAAGATTCTGGTAAAGTTGCCACTACTTTACTAGGAGTATGACTTGACTTGATGACTTGAACTGTGACTTGACTTGACTTGACATACATATATAATACTTAACTCGAAAAATTATCAATTGCTTGACACTGGCTAAATACACAAAAGTGTGGAGCCATACCAAAACAAAAAAAAACTATTATATATATACTGAGGTTTGACGTTTGAAGTTGACATACATATAGGTGATCTATAATTCTATCCGATTGTAGCGGTTTTTTTTTGTCGGCGATTACCAGTTCGAGCAAGGATTGGCTTGAACTTGAAAAACAGCGCAGCGCGCACCTGAAACGTACATGCTGCACAATGCGAATGTGATTTTTAACGGTGAAAAGTACTTCTTCATATTTATTATTTATTTAAATACACGAAAATCGTAAATACTGATGAGATAAAGGTTATGATAAATCAAGATAAAGTGGAGATGGTCATAACCATACAAATTGAATTAATGTGACAGTCGCAAATCGAGGTGATGGAAGGTGGAACAAAACTGTCCCCAAGATTGCCACGAGATGATATAAGAGTACAGACATGATAGGGCTTAACTGAAAATCAGCGCCAGGTGTTGAATACACCGGCATGAATGCTGAGTTGAGCCCTTTTTTTATGTTTTGTCTCCACACTATTGTGTATTTAGCCAGTGTCAAGTAATTAATAATTTATCAAGTTAATGATATTTCACCCAAATATGTGTCAAGTCACAGTCGAAGTCATCAAGTCAAGTCATAGTCTAGTCAAAGTCATACTCCTAGTAATGTGGTGGCAACTTTACCAGAAGCTTCTATGGAGTTTTGGAAACAACGCGAAAATAAACTTTCCACCATCATTATACCATTTTCCCACACTCACGCCTGTAATCCAGCACTTAACGAATAGAATGCCACCAATTTTATGCACTAACACTGAAAATTACACAAGTTTTGGAAAATAATACAATGCGGCGACGCAATCTATTTCGCATTCCCGCCAAAAAAAAACTCGAGTTAAGCCCTTTTCAACACCACTGCTTTAGTGCTATTATCTACTCTTTTATTTCTCTTATTAAATACTCTTAACTTAACTAGGTACTGGTGCCGATTCTATGTCGCATTCTCTAAAACTAAACTTAAAGTATGGCGGTACTCTTCTGATAAAGGGGATATGAAAAAGACGGAAATATGTTAATTTCGTTTAGCTTTAGAGTATGCGACACAGAATCGACACTACTGTTTATTTAATTGTATTCTCTTGTTGTATATTACACTAATATTATAAAGGCGAAAGTTTGTATGTGTGTTTGTGTGTATGTGTGTATGTTTGTTACTCCTTCACGCTCAAAGGGCTGAATGGATTTGGGTGAAATTCGGTACCAAGATAGCTTATACACTGGATTAATATATACGCTACATTTTATCCCGGAAAAGTGAAATTTCCCCGTGGGATGAGCAAATAATTAATATACTTTTTTCCGCGGATGAAACCGCGAGGTGCTACTAGTTCTTGTATATTCTTATACATTTTATTTTATTTTTGTAAGTGAGTGTTGAATAAATTTGCTTTCTTTCTTTCTTTATTACGGCAGGCTCTCAACCAGTTACCGCCGAGGCGAGATGATGAGTGCGATATCATCTCATCCCATCCCGGCGGCTAACAGATCACGGGTTTTTTTTAAGTAAAACTTATTTACGATCGCGAGTGCGATTTTGGCGAGTAAGCTGGTATTCACCAACTTACTTGGTGAAAGCGAGGCGAACGTAAGTTGAAGTTGGTTCACGTAGATCTCCATTGTCAACATAACAAAGTTAAAAATTACTTCAAGTTTGTATTATTAGTTTATTTTATTGGTATGTCCGGTAAAATAATAACTTATAATTGCCAAGATGGCGACAAAAACATCAAACAAAGCAAAAACAAAGTTATACCGGCCGATAGATGGAGCTAAATAAGTTTTACTTCAGTCGTGTGGTCTAAAGCACACTTGTTTTTTTTATGCTGTTTTTACCACAGACTTCTGGATCTTTGTCCTTTTTAATATATTATTTATTTATTGTACTTTCTTTTAACAAAATTCATATGGGAGGGATTATTTTTCTTGCAATTTTGGACAGTATATTACAATTTTCCGAAAATCGCTGGCACACAATTTAGAAAGAAATAACCTGAAGAGGATAAATCTGGAGAATCGATAAACACTTAAGAAGAGAAGAGGATAATTTCATAAATAGAACAGAAAGAAATTGACATGTTCCAATTAACTCTTACAAACGCAAAAACCTGGACCTGAGATAGTTAACAAATTAATTCTCCAATTGGGTATAACGGGTCCTGACCCAAAGCCGTTAGGAGTCCCAGCGTCGTAAATGTAGAGGTCAATTAATTTATAGGGATCTGTGATATTTGTTCCTTACTAGAGAATATTAATACGTCTATAGTGTAAAAGCGAATTAATTTGCATGTTTTTGTTTTTCAAACACAAAATGACGGTTTTTTTATTGATTACCTAGCTATTCACCTGACAATAATAGATATAACAATAAAGAATTAGCGAAACTATTCGATACAGACCAACAGCATTAGCTCGTTCCAAATCAGTACACTTAAGTTGGCTTTCGGCAGTGGAGTGAATATCATGAAACTATTACCGATATATTGTGAAACAGTAAACATATCTAGACGTTTCTTATTAATTGTGCTGCAAATGTATATGAAAGTAACATATCAGAAGTGGGATTCGTCCCACCTACCCACGTCCACAAATGTCTGTGAAGGTAACACAACTATGCTTGAACGCGATTTTTCCAGAACATGAGTTCTGCAGTACAACAAGACAAACGATTTAGTCTATATGGTATACGAACTTCTGCCCGCAGCTTCACCCGCGGCGTGGCCTATGGGAAAATAATTCAACCACCCATTTCACCCTCTCAAGGGTGGAATTTCGAAAAATCCTTTCTTAGCGGATGCCTACGTCATAACATCTACCTGCATGCCAAATTTCAGCCCGATCCGTCAAGTGGTTTGGGCTGTGCGTTGATAGATCACTATGTCAGTCAGTCAGTCACCTTTGAGTTATATATATTTAGTTAGTGAAAACTTACGATGTCTATTGAAGATTATAGAACAAATAAAATTTTAAAAGGAGCTTCTATTTTTATTTACAAAAGGATTATCGCAGCTGTACAACGGACAAGAAGGGAACTTAAAGGGTAGCCTTAAGATTTCACTTTCAACCGTACAAGTTATATGTACATGCGACGTTTACCCTAAACGCTCATGATTAAGGAAACTCGCTTCCTTATGCCACGTCACGCATTGTATAGGCACACTTTACCTCCAAAATTATCTGTATAATTTTGTCAAACCTCTTTCGAACCATTGACAGCCTCAGTGGTGTGGTTGTTGAGCAGGTTGGCTCATAACCCCGAGGCGGCAGGTTTGATTCCCGTGGTAGGACAACTATTTGTGCACAGAAAAAAAAGCACACGAACAGTTTGTTGAACTTTTTAACAGACTTCGAATAAGGAAGAATTTCTCAATTTGGTTGTTGTTATGCTTGTTCCTAAGAACTTTATCATTTATAAAATTATTTGGATTTTTTTAAATTGGAAACGTTACTTTCATTTTAGTCCCATAAAAATGTCATCGAATTCGTTTCAGTAATTTGATTATATAATAAATTGAGGTGATGGAAGTTGCTATACATATTTAGAAATTATTCTTTAGATTTTTTGGTGAGTTTTTTAAATTTTTATTAATTCAAAATTGTTTAACTTCTTTGGTTATATTGAAACAAAAGAAGTTTTTTTTTTATGTCCGTGAATGATGTCACGAGCAAGTCGTTCACCTGATGCTAAGCGAAACGACCGCCCATTCCGGAACAGTGTCACTCGGGACTCCAAAATATAAAGTTTTGTGTGACACACTGCGCACATCATCTTGAGACATCAGCACAGTCTGGCAATAACATTACTCGACTGTGAGATCTCAATAAAGTCTCAATTTCCCAGTAATTTCACTAGCTACAGTGCCCTTCAAACCGAAACACAGTAGTGCTTGCAAATTACTGCTTGGCGGCCGAATAACTGGCAAAGCGGTGGTACCTACATAGACGAACTTTGCAGAAAAGTTCAGATACACCAATTTTAAAATTAAAAGTCAGGGATTTTTTGACAACAGCTCGCAAAAAACAAGTCCCATATCCCATCAGACACGTTGACAGTTCCTGATGAATGTTCTGGCAGCGAGTGATTTGTACCATTCGTTCTGAAACTTTGGAAAACTAAGAAAATATACCTACACAAACGCCTTAAACCTAATTCATTTTAAACCGATTTTAAAAAAGGAGAAGGTTCTCAATTCATCTGTATTTTTTTCATGTTTGTTACCTCTCAGAACTTTCAACTGGGTGAATCGATTTTGATGATCCTTTTTTTTAAACTGGTGCTTCCCGTGTCGGCCCTTTTCAGTTCTGACAATGGCATCCATGAAAAAACCATATAAGTCAGATATTGTTTTTAAGCCTTGCGTTTGTTACTTGTTGGTATTAGAATAATAATGATAAATAATAAATAAATAAATATTAACGCCCAACAATCACACACATAGATCCTGTACCCTAACTAAGATTTCCCTTGTCTAAGGACCCAAGAACTACGAGGACCATGGTAACTAATTAAATAATTAATTTCAATCATGAATAAAACAATTATAAATCAAAATGTAAATAATTAAACCGTATAAAAAGAAACATAAATCTTTCCCAACGTAGAAGATAGCATTC
The DNA here is from genome assembly GCA_905220475.3 of Ennomos fuscantarius. Classification (NCBI taxonomy): domain Eukaryota; kingdom Metazoa; phylum Arthropoda; class Insecta; order Lepidoptera; family Geometridae; genus Ennomos; species Ennomos fuscantarius. The sequence goes on along the minus strand of HG992046.1, from coordinate 9,178,045 downwards.
ATTTTATATTTTTAAATATAATTCTCATGAATTTTAATACCACGTTCAATTTTATTATCTTGCACCATCCGAACAAGATTGATATCAAATCACGATTTGAACGTCGTTGACTTCCGACCTTTTTATTTTTCACTCTAAATTAGAGTACGGACTCTTAGGAAAGGTTGAAAAATAAATAAACCAAGTAAAAATATTTTGCTTTACAGAAATCAGTATTGTTTGAGGAACAACACGGAAACGTGGTATTTGAAAACAATTTTGTGTCTATCTATACATATAAAATTCAAAGTCCTGACTGAATGACTTATATATCAACGTACAGTCTAAACCGCTGGTCCTAGAGACTTGAAATTTGGAGGGTGTGTTCTTTGTAAAGTGTAGGTATACACTAAAAAAGGGTTTTTCGAAATTCCACCCCTAAGCGGGTGAAATGGGTGATTGAATTATTTTACTAAAGGCCATGCGGGTAAAGCCGCAGTCAGAAACTAGTTTTATATAAAATCACCTTACTTGGTTCTTTCAACTAACTAACTACAAAAAAGGTTTCCTTACTTGGTTAATTAGAGAACAATAAAGGTACCCTGAGGTGAATTAGCTGGGCAGCGTTTAGAAATCTTTGATCCATCTTTTCGACCAAAATACTGCAGTCTTATAAAACAAAGGTTTTCAGGCAGTATGTGCTGCCAGTAATGACTTATAGAGATGTAAGCTCAGAGTCGCGTAACAAGTTATGGAGAGAGCTATTGCTCGTTATTTCCCTACGAGATAAGATTCGAAATGAAAAGATCTACAGGAGAACTAAAGTAACCGATATATCTCTTAGAATTTAAATAAAGTTACAAAAATTAAAAATTAAAAATTTCCTAGAACACCCAGACTCAGGACAAGTATATGCCCTTTTTTTCTTTGCACAAATATTGCCCTGTCGCGGGAATCAAACCCGCCGCCTCCGGGCTATGAGCCGACCTGCTCAACCACCACACCATAGAGGCTGTATCTATATAATCTATGTATTATATATCTGTATTGTGGGTAAGCAAATCTATGTAGTTATGGTATCAGTTATCTGGTTCCCATAGCTTCAAGCTTTGATTAGCTTGGGGCTAGATGGTGTTGTATGAAATGTCTACCAATATTCATATTCATTATTCATTATGCTACATGATCAATAAATTTCAAAGTGCGTGGAATATGTAGATTACAGAGCAACGTCGTTGTACCTATTTAATTTTATTTTGTTTGATAGTTTTGCGTTTGACCACTATCTCACCTGATGCTAACTGACAAGGTTTAGGATGTAACACGCTTGCCTGGGAGTTCACTTTCGATTATAGAAGTATTTTTATATTTTTGTAATAAAACTTTGACTTGGGGAGTAAGCTGGTGAATGCGAGGCGAAAGTTTGGTATGTTCGATAAAATGACAATTTACAATAGGCTATTTGACAACTATATTTTTATTACATACATTAATAATATACTTCAAAAAATAGATGTCTGTGAAAACAAAACTTGATTATCTCAAAAAATGACTAAGTTACAGGCATTTTAAAATACAGAAATAGAAAGAGACAACTCAAACACGCAGTGACGTCAGTTACCAGTCCTTACAGTAACTCATTACTAAGCTGTGGTAGCTCTACATACAATCTTTTTGGCATGTGACGTCACAAGCCATGTCTTCATAGTAGCTGTGAGGAAGCTCAACACGATCTCTGTTTTGCGAGAAAGGGACAGGCGATGAAACTTTAAAAGCGTACTACTCCGTGATTAATTTACCGATTTTACTTATTTTTACAACGATTACATTCAGTTTTAACCTACTTTATGAAAATAATATTTACTTGCTCATTTTTAATAGTAGTCAAATAGCCTATTGTCAAGATGGCGACATTATCATTATCCAAAGCAAAAACAAAGTTATACCGACCGATGGATGGAGCTAAACTAAAGAAGTTTTACTTCAGTCGTGTATTCTAAAGCATACTCGTTTTTATTTCAAAACTGAGTCCTCCATATTATGTAGCAGTAACAGATCTACAGACTGATTTTCATCTTTCGATAAAGATCAAAGGTCCTGATAAACATTCATCCTTCATCCATAAATACGTGTTTATTTGCGAGCGACGCCGCAGGGTGCTTTTATAGTGTAGATTACAAATAAACCTCTCCATATTCTCTATTATAGAAGCAGATTTATCACTAGTTAGGAACTACGGAACTCGCAAACAAAGCCGAGTAGGCAATAACCCATTCGCACCATATGTCACGCAGTTGCCCCTAGATACATTTCATCCGGAGATATAACGACATCCCGCGATTGTGATCACTTGTGTGCCGCTGGCTTAACGCCAGCGCTTTGATGTCGCCGCTGATCGGCCTATGACATCACGAAATAATATACGGAAGACAAACTTTGAACTAGCTGTGAAGACACGCACCAGGCATAAACTGTAGAACTAGTACGAGTTTCAAAAAACGAACGCTGAAAGCATTGGTTGAGTAAACTCCAAATAAAAACAGTGTTCGCAAACGCGCCACTAGGGGCGCTATTCATTTTTCTATACAAAATGTGCGTGAAACACAAATGCGATAGACGCGTAAAACGCAAACGCGGTAATCGCGTAAAACGCAAACGCAGTAGGCGCGTTTTTTTTGAACGTACTGATGTTGTTGGTCTCTACCAACCTTTACAGCGTCACCTTGCTTAAGGCGCCCAGCCGTCAAAAGTGGAAGGCAACTGGCTCAAGGGCACCCCTGGAGTGCGAGCCTCGGCTTGGACCGTTGCCGGGATAAGAGGATCGAGAAGGCTACGTCTACTGGAAGAGTGGACCCTATTGAAAGTCGCGACCGTTCTAGCTAACCTACGGGGGGTACAGCTAACCTACGGAGGGTACACCACAGTAGGCGCGTAAAATGCAAACGCGTTAGACGCGTAAAATGCAAACGCGGTAGACGCGTAAAACACAAACGCACTAGACGCATAGAATGCAAAAGTGGCAGACGTGAAAAATATATGCATAGGACCCGATTGGTGCTCAAGTAAAGATTTGAAGAGACCAATTAAAAATTTAGTGAAGTCTAGGCTTGAGCAGATATTGACAACTGAGTAGGGCATGCATTTCGAAATTTCATAGTTTCGAAATTTCATAGTTTCGAAATTTCGGACCATTTTTTCATGTTCTGTAATTTCGAAATTGATACCTTAAGTTTCGAAATTTCGAAACTTACTTTTATTTCGATAACGGTCTAGTTAAAGTAGCGTTGCGGTTGCTTATAGCCGCCGCGTACCGTAGGTTGTTGCTAGGTCAAAGGAAGTGGACGTGGCAGAGCCTCCATCGCATGACGAAAATGAGATCGACTACATTATAGCGGACAAACGGCGTATATTTAGGAATGACTCAGTGATCACTAGGTTAAGTGATACAGGCAGGAGGCACTCTGAATATCGACTTTAAGCTGGAAAGAGCTCGTTTAATGAAGCCAAAGCTCCGACCGAGCATGGTCCAAATCATGGAAGCATAGATCATCAAGAGTCTGAAACATTTCAGCTTAAACTGGAAAATCAATTCGCGGCCTTGGAAACCACAGATGATGTGAACAAGAAGCTCGACTAAGTGGTGGATGTCCTCAGCGAAAAAGGCACAAAGGAATCTCAACAAATAAATTAAAAAGCTGGTTGCTTGGTTCAATACGCTCGAAATTGAAAGACCTATAGAGCAGAATCGGGGGTCAAAAGTGTTCGTCCATCAGTAACTTGAAAGAAGCGCATCTGACGAAAATAACCACGTCAACAGGGAAATTTGTCTCTTCAAAGCTCGAGATCTTTTCGGAAGTTGAAGAGTTTTATGGCCAACTTTTCGCATCACGTGCTTCTGAATCTGACCCTAATTCAGAGGACTGTATTGCCACTTTAACATGCCACTACACAGAAGAGCTGCCTGAAGTCAGCCAGGACGAGATCGTGGTGGCCCTAAAATAGCCCTAATGGAAAAGCCTCAGGTGAGGATGGAGTGACGACTGAGCTCTTGAAAGCTGGAGGGGCTCCAGTACTCAGTGAGCTACAGGCATTTTTTAACTCTGTCTTTTTTACTGGCCGAACTCTGAAGGCATAGAATAGAAGCATGTTTGTTTTGTTCTTAATAAAGAAGGGTGGTAAAAACCTTTTGAAGAATTATCGACCCATATCGCTTCTGAGCCATGTCTACACGCTGCTTTCCAGGGTCACCACGAATCGTCTAGCGCGAAGGCTTGACGAGTCTCCAGAACAGCATCAACCTAAATGACGAGTACATTTCTCACGTGTGATTCGCAGACGACATCGTCGTATTGGCTGAATCGCTGAAAGACCTATAACGAATGCTGAACGAACTAGCTAATTCTTGTATACGCATCGGTGTACGGATGAACTTGTATAAAACCAAGGTCATGGTCAACGAGCACGCTGTCCCAAACAAGACCGATTACCATAAATGGAGTAGCTCTTGAAGTTGTTAGGAAGTACGTTTACATAGGGCAGACGCTTCAACTAGGGAAGTAATTTCGAGAGTGAAGCCAAAAGAAGGATATAGCTGGGCTAGGTAGCATTTAGGAAGCTTCACCGAGTCCTCTCATCGCTCAAGCCGTAAAGTCTAAAGATGAAAGTCTTTAAGCAGTGCGTCTTACCGGTCATGACCAACGGAGCCGAAACGTGGACACTCACAGTAGGACTAGTCCATCAATTCAAGGTCGCTCAGCGAGCTATGGAAAGAGCTATGTTAGGGGTATTTTCACGGGATTGAATCCGAAACAAAACTATTCGACAGAACTAAGGTTACCGACATAGTTCGAATCAGCGAATTAACAAGCTGAAGTGGCAGTGGGCTGGTCATATCTGCCGAAGAACCGATAACCGTTAAGGTAGACATGACTAGAGTGGAGACCGCAATCGGCGGATGTAGTGTAGGACGCCCTGCGGCAAGATAGAGCGATGACATACGCAAGGTAGCTGGCAGTACCTGGATGAGTAGAGCCGAAGACCAGGCTCAGTGGCGTGCCTTGGGAGAAGTTTATATCCAGCAGTGGATTAATATATGCTGATGATGATGATGATGATGATGAGTTTGATCATTGATCATCAGTGAATAAAAATGTATTTCATTTTTTCTAGGCACACCTATTTATATATTTTTACACTTTAATTCAAGACTAAAGCCCTCCGGTCGGTTTGGTCCACTTCTTGAATGGCCCATTTCCAAAACTATCTTCAGAGCAAAACGATATAGAAAGAAGTGCAATTTGTACTACAGAATTGCTTTAGTGTCATGAGTTTCGAAAATTCGAAATTTCGAAACTCATGTCCCTAATTTCATAGGCCAATTTCGAAACCGAAAATCTATGAAACTGCACGCCCTACAACTGAGCGTAATCCTGTAATTCGGGTCTAACATTATAAAATCGAAAGTAACTATCTGTCTGCTCGTCTTTTTGGTAACTTTTCACGACAGAACGGTAAGAGAGTAAAAAGAGTTTAATATTTATAAAACTTTGAAGACTGGGAAAGGAGATAGGATACGTTTGTCTCGATATACTTTAGCCACGCGTGACGCTAGTATTAGCGGCTATACATATAAATATAGACAGCTTAATAAAAACTCAACTATTACCATCATCTACCGTGTTCACTCTAATTTTAAAAGAATTCTAACAACGGGTTCCATGATTATTTTCGCGTTTCATTTTCATACATAAAACTGAGTCTACGATATTTACGCGTAGATCTTGTAGAACCACTATTATGTGTTAAATATATATATATTATACACACAGTTAACTCTTGGCAAATTCACCTTCTGTGTACACTTTTATACTGTAATATTTTATGAATTGGCAATTAGATGAGCTACGATTATAGGTATTATATCCTCTTGTTATATTCTATTTTGATTGATTTCACTACAGATGGAGCAAATATTTTAGTTCTTCCACTGATTTCTTTAAGCTGTGTTATTAAATACGGTATTAAGCGGATATTTTAGGAACCTAATTAATTTATAGAAAATAAGCCTAATTGTAGTGATTAATAATGTTCAAATTTAAGTATGTATTTAGTCTCATTCTCACATATGGTATTCTCCTAAATGACTCGTGTTATGAGTGTACTGAACCTGCAGATATATAATGATAAAAATATATCAGGTAACAGGAGATCTATGTGGATAAAATATACAAATGAATCCCCCAAACGGTCGGGGTGGAGAAAAATTCCAATTGAATCCCTTAGGAGATCCAAACTAGGGGAGCCAAGTAAACGGAGAGTTTCAGCGTACTTCTGAGTTACAACTTAGGGCACTTGAAACGACGGATAAATAGAGTCTTAAAAGGTTGGCAACGCATCGTCAGCGCCCTTGGTGTTGCAGATTTTATTTCATTTTAAGATTTGGGAAAACTTAAAGAAAGATATACATTAAACTTATAGATAGAAAAGTAAATAGAAAGGTGTCTATATAGGCAACGGAAACTGCATACTATCAGGCGCCGTCCGTTTATTTTCCTGCCCGTGCTATAAAAAAGTAACTTTTTTTTTTTTTTTATATGAGTGAATGATGTGACGAGCTAGTCGTTTACCTGATGTTAAGCAACACGGCCGCCCATTACAGAACAGTGTCACTCGGAACCCCAAAAGATAGAGTTTCACGCGACACTGCACTGCGCACATCATCCTGAGACATCAGCACAGACTGGTAATAAAATTACTCGACTGTGAGATCAGATCATAAAGTCTCATTTGCCCAGTAATTTCGCTAGCTACAGTGCCCTTCAAACCGGAACAGAGTAGTGCTTGCACACTACTGCTTGGCGGCAGAATAACTGGCAAAGCGGTGGTACCTACCTAGACGAACTTTGCAACAAAGTCCTACCACCTAGTGCCACAACTCACCTATCTTTAAAAAAAAACTGCTAAAAATAGTCATTTTATAAATTTTATTTTATGAGTCTTTACTTATTTAAATGACATCTATAAATCAACATTAAAAGTGTTATCTTTAACACCTAACTTTTAGAGTATTTAATTAGAGGTCTTAAAACCTTTTCCAAACTTTCCGCGACCCCGAAACTAAACTCTCGAAAAGTTCTTGAAAACTCAGAAGGATTTACCGCCAATCTAATTGGCGTCAGGAATACGATGAAATAAGATAACTGCTAATTGAAAAAAGTATTTTTATCATAAGACCACTGACTTGAGTAATACTATTAAAGCAAGTACTCGAGTATTGGCAGGTAAATGAGTAAGTAAAGCCACTAAGCTGTGTATAGACAGGTAAATGAGAATCTTTATATTGATGAATTAATATTAGACGTTATTAAATATTTATGAATAAAAGCAGCGAACAATAATTATTTTCAACAGGAATAGGATGAAATAAAATAACTGCTAATTGAAAAAAGTATTAAGTATTTTTATCACAAGACCTGTGTACTGACTATACTACTAAAGCAACTGACCTGAGTATTGGCAGGTAACTGAGTAGGTAAAGCCACTAAGCTGTGTATTGATAGGTAAATGAGAATCTATGTATTGATGAATTAATATTTATGTTCTTAATTTTTTAAGGATAAAAGCACAATAATTATTTTCAACAAAGGATAAAAGCACAATAATTATTTTCAACAATCACAAATTACAGTGAAAAATTGCAAAATGGAAAAATGTTACTTAGAATATACGGACATTAAAAATACTTGTGGTATTTATAGCACCTTTCTTTTTGAAAATCAGCTAAAACCACCATTTAGCGAGGCCTATAATGCAAATCAATGAAAAGACATCTTAGCTAGCCGGTTCCAAAAGGAATGTAAATAATATCACAGCCTTAGATTTAAAGAACATGGTAGACAGCGCAACCGAAGTGAACGATATTATATGTGATATTAAATAGTATAATTTAACTTTTCTGCTCCGCTTGCAGTTTTGAACAGCGTTATGTTAGTTTTTATTACATTATGTAAGGTAGTGTGTGATTATAATAATAAAATAATAATAACGCTCGAGGATCTCATACACAGATTCTGGATCCTAACTAGAAACCCTGTGTCTAGGGACCCAGAAATTACCGGGACTATGGTCTCACAACACCCACCAATATCTAATATTATATAAAGAACACATGAACCAAGTGTCTTCGCCTTAATAGAGACAATAAGATTAGTATTAATGGACACAATTATTTTATTATTATTATTATTGAGTATTATTAAGTATATACAGCCTTGTGTAGTGGTTGAGCAATTCGGCTCATAGCCCGGAGGCAGCGGGTTCAATTCCCGCGGCAGGACAAGTATTTGTGCACATAAAAAAGATGAAATACTTGTTCTGAGCCTGGGTGTTGTGGGATCATGGTCCTCGTATTTCCTGGGTCCCTATTTACAGGGAATCTTAGTTTACAGGGTCTATATATATGATCGTTGGGCGTTATTATTATACTATTATTATTATTATAGATATAATTTTATTTATTGGGAACCAAAAATCTTAAATAATCGTGATTTTAGAACTTCAAGTCAAATTAACATTGCTTATTAACCAAATATCTAGGGCTAGATTGAATACTATTAAAGTGCTTATCTTAAAGGTACTCTAGGATAAGTATAAATACAACTCAATTTAAATCCATTCCATTGTATTGTTTATCTTATTTTTAGTCTAAGGTCTCGGCCTATTTACGTTGTATGTGACGAGCTAATAAATAAACACCCATTTCGGATAATTAAGCCGAAATTAGACGTTCCCCAATTCTGTGTGAAATTAATATTGTATGCGAGACCATTAATTCAGTCATGTAACGTTATCCATCCTAATTATTCAATACACTAATGATATGAGAATAATTATAATGAAGTTGGGTATAATTTTATATTGTTGCGTGATATTTGAAACTCCATCTGTGAGTATATCTTTACAAAAGGTTTTCAGCAAAATATCGAAAGCCAAATCTTGGGAGGTATAATTTATTAATTAATAATAACTGACCCTATGGTGTAAACCGATTGGGCGATGTGGTCGCACAGCGACAAAGCCCTGTTTTTTGTATGTGTGTAATAAATTAAAAAAAAAAAATAACTGACCCTGGTTCCACGCCGGGGTCCGGAAGCTCATCGCGTTTTCCAAAATGCTGACGGTTATTTGGCACAACGAATCAGCATTGCAATTCAACGGGACAAAGCTGCCAGCATGTTGGGTACGCTACCTATTGGTAGTGGGCACTTGGACTGTCTATAGCCAGTATATTGTCCAAATGTTTTTTTCTTGTGGTAGTCGGTAGTGTTTAGTATTAGTTATTATATCATTGTAGTATATAGTTGAAAATAAAAGCAAACTGCCGGTAAAAAAACTTCTAACTATAGGCTCCGGGGTATGATGGACCACAGACACCAAAGAAAACTTAAGTTTGCATAAAGGAAAAGCTTAAGTTTCACAACTCCTACGTGCACTTTTATTTCTCTAGATCTTCCTATTTAGTACGTCTTTTGCCAGTCTGTATTAAAATACAACTTAGTTAAGCAACACTTTCCCCGGGTTTTATCGTTTGTTAAATTCCTGTCAGCAAACCAAATGCAGAACGCTCATTGGTTGCCTGTTGATCATCGGATGTCTCAACCAATGAGCGAACAGTATTTGGATTGTTGACTTGACACGAGTTTGACAAACGTACGAGAAACGGGGGGCTCGAAGTGTGAACTTAAGATCTGTCAAACTTTAATACAGACTGGCGGTAGAGAGATAAATGCCAACTTATCGTATACGTTACGTATTGGACCATTGAATTAGGAGCGAAAATGTTCAAGGTCTGCGTGTAGTGTCAAAATGTCCAGGATATAAGTCTAGTTGTAGCTCCGTAATTCATCGAATTTGCCGCGGACTCTCATTAATTTTCCAGGATAAAATGTATCCTATATTAAACGCAGTAGTGTAACCAATCGGTGCGAAAAATATTATCTAAATCAGTTAAGTCGTTAATTGTGTAATCTGCAAACAAGCAATGTTTCAATCAACTGATTTTAAAAGGCGAGAATGTTCTCTTTGATTGTACTTTTCTTTGCTTTTGTTTGTTTCCTCAGAATTCCGTTATTTAATAAAGCCTTTATTTGTTTAATATTTTTTTTATGAAACGACGTACTTTAAGTTTTTTTTCAAAGAAATTAAAATCGTTTCAGTAGTTTGATATTTAAATAAAAAAAACAAAATTTACACTTTCCACTATCGATTGATAGGTTTAAAAAATACGGATTTTAAAAAGCATCACATTTTATAAAAATCCCATGATCGATATCTCCGAAAGATAACTCTAATCCCGGAGTTCATTATTAAACAGCCGAATTCTACGCGTCATTTATTCTATACAAAAAAACGAACCTAAATAACTTTCCAGAATGACTCATCCCCACTCCAAAAATAGAGTTATTTGAACACTTAGGTACACCCAAAACTAGCTACTTCTGATTCTTCTGACCCACTAGCCCTAAAAGGTAAACATTAGCAGAGCAAACAAGGCGGATAAGATATGGGATCATTTACCCGAATGGTTAGTGGGACCAATACGATATCACTGCATCAGTAGCTGTGTGGTTTTGTGATATCTCTTTGTTTGCTTAGTTGATTAGGTGCAAAGAGTTTCACCAAAATTGTAGTTCAAGGACGGACAAAAAATAAAAAATGAAATAATATCTAGTGTGATTCCGCTAAAATCACACTAATCACACTAATATTATAAAGGCGAAAGTTTGTAGGTGTGTATGTGTGTTTGTGTGTATGTTTGTTACTCCTTCACGCTCAAACGGCTGAATGGATTTGTATGAAATTCGGTACCAATATAGCTTATACACTGGATTAAAATATAGGCTACATTTATCCCGAAAAAGTGATTTTTCCCCGTGGGATGAGCAAATAATTAAAATACTTTTTTCCGCGGGTGAAACCGTGGGGTGCTACTAGTTCTTGTATGTTACATTTTATCCTGTGGGATGAGCAAATAATTAAAATACTTTTTATCCGCGGATGAAACCGCGGGGCGCAAATAGTAAATAATAAGATCATCTATATTGGGACGGTTACAGGTAATAATGATATGGAAAACTTTGAAATAAAAACGTGTTTAATTTTTTTCTAGCATAAGTATACATCTAATTCGAGTAAATATCAGCTGGAATTCTAGTCCCTGAAGCAAATTTTAAAATGTTTTCAGCTCTGCCATGCCTGGCCCGATAGCTCAGTTGGTATTAACTCTATCTTTTGAATTGCAGGTTGTGGGTTCAATTTCAATTTAGTACAAACATTTGTGTGATGAACATCGATGTTTGTTCTGTGTCTGGATGTTATATTGTATCCTATGTATGTATTTACAAACAAAAAGGTTTTACTAGGTGGTAGTACTTTGTTGCAAAGTTCGTCTAGGTAGGTACCACCGCTTTGCCAGTTATTCTGCCGCCAAGCAGTAGTGTGCAAGCACTACTGTGTTCCGGTTTGAAGGGCACTGTAGCTAGTGAAATTACTGGGCAATTGAGACTTTATAATCTGATCTCACAGTCTAGTAATCTTATTACCAGGCTGTGCTGATGTCTCAGGATGATGTGCGCAGTGCAGTGTCACTCGTAACTCTGTTTTGGGGTTCCGAATGACACTGTTCTGTAATGGGCGGCCGTGGCGCTTAACATCAGGTGAACGACTAGCTCGTCACATCATTCAGTAGCATAAAAAAAAAAAAAAAGTATCTAAGTATTGTATCAGTTATCTGGTTCCCATAGTACAAGCTTTGCTTAGTTTGGGGCTAGATGGCGTTGTGTGAAATGTCCACACATATTTATTTATTACTTAAGAATATCGTTTTGAACACCTGTATTCTACTCGTATCAACTGTAACTTACGGATGCCAGAATTGGAAATACAATACCAAAGTAAAATCCAAACTGGTGGTATATCAAAAAGCGATGGATCTTTATTTGTGTAAAAATGTGCCTGTAAAAATGTAAAGTTGTGTGATGTCTTGAATAAGGGTATTTTCTTTCTTTCTAAACAAGGATTTCTATCCAAGAAAAAAAATTATATTGAATTAATTTGGTAGTAATTTTTAAACATATATAATTATCGTACTGAGAGAGAGAAGATAGAAAGAAGTTACGTTTTTTTAGGGGCCAGAGAGATGGAGCTAAAGAAGTTTCACTTCAGTCGTGTGGTTTAAAGCATACTCGTTTTTTTTTTTTAATAATACCACTCGGCGTACACCGACCTGGCAACGAGGGAATGTCGCCAGCTTTTTGAGTACGCTCCCCGCAAAAGGTGATCTAAATTCTGTGTGATTTTTTTATGTTATGGAATGACGTAACCAGCGAACCGTTCGCCTGATGTTAAGCGACACGGCCGTCCATATCAGTTGCAGTGTCACTCGGAACTCTAAAGTATACAGTTTCGCGTGACACTGCACTGCTCATGACGTGAGCAGTGCAGTGATGACCTGACCTATCTCAGGATGACTCCTGAGATATCAACACAATCTAGTAATAAAATTACTAATTTCACAAGCTGCAGTGCCCTCCAAACCGGAACACAGTAGTGCTTGCACACTACTGCAGAATAACTGGCAAAGCAGTGGTACCTACCTAGACGAACTTTGCAGAAAAGTCCTGCCACCTAGTATTATTTATAACCTCTTTTTACCTACTTCACTTTGTTCTTTATTTACTATTCTTAGTTATTAATTTGCGTAAATTTAAAAATAAGTATTATGATTATAAACATTCATACTCATTTTTTTTATACTAGGTGCTAGTATTTATAAGTCCCAGGAACTTGTAAGAATGCTTCATTATTCTGTAAAATCTTTACCAACAGTTAAACTCTGCAATTTAACTTCGTGTCAGGGCGAGCCAAGCTTACTTTATAGACAGTTGAAAGACACTGGATTCCCGCTATAAAAAGTTTTTAACAGTTTAATTGAAGTTCGTTTAAATTATCCATGGAGGGTTGTAAAAACTTTACGAGTAAAAGAAGGTGAATTAAGTTTTGATGGAGGAAATCTTTCGTGTCACTTTGGTAACTAGGTCGAACCTGTTTTATTTGGTACTAGCTTCTGCCCGCGGCTTCGCCCGCGTAGCCTATAGGAAACGAACTTTTTTTTTTATAGATAGTTCAACCACCCATTTCTCTTCATTTTCACCTCTTAGGGATGGAATTTTGAAAAACCCTTTCTTAGTGGACTTACTTGCACTTTACAAAGGACACACCCTCTAAATTTCAAGTCTCTAGGACCAGCGGTTTAAGCTGTGCGTTGATATATAAGCCAGGACTTTGAATTTTATATGTAAAGATAATAAGAATGAAGAAGAAGAAATAAATAAATATTTATTTCTCAACAAACATTCGGTTAAAATATTTATGTTTAAGTTAGTATACCATAGATAATTAAGATAATTAGCAGTAACTACCTACCATTACAGAAGTATTTGGAAAACTATCTAGGAATATATTTCATCGTTTTTAGTGAAGCTGGACTTAGAGATGAGTAAGGTTTGCTCCGATCATTATTGAATGACCGCTACGAAAAAAACGAGTGTACTTTAGACCACACGACCGAAGTAAAACTTCTTTAGTTTAGCTCCATCTATCGGCCGGTATACCTTTGTTTTTGCTTTGTTTAATGTTAATGTCTCCATCTTGACAATTGTAAATTGTTATTTCCCGGATATACCAACGTAATAATACAAATTTTTAACTTTGTTACATTGACAATATCTACGTGAACCATATTCAAATTCCGTTCGCCTTGCATTCACCAGCTTACTTATCAAGTCGAGCGTGCGTAAAGAAGTCTTACTTCAAAAATTTCGATGAACACTACCATGCAATAACCAGCCAAATGATGACGTATAGCACGCTAATTAACAATTAAAAGCTGTCTGTTAAAAGCATTCTTTATTAATACGTCAAGTACCGAATAAAATAAAACACTTTTCGCGAAAACAATCGTTTATTTTATCACTGCCAGACAAGAACATCTTAAATATTCACGCAAAAACAGATTGGCCAAGTGACCGACATGCGTTCCATTGTCTTCGTCGCTATCAGGGTTGCCATCCATACGGGAATGGCACACTGCCCGGACTTTGTATTTATTTGTCATTTGTTTGGATTTTTTGAATTTCGGCTAATAGAAATATACAACGAACATGTCAAATTACTATAAAGCAAAACATGTTTTTTTATGTTGGAGATTGATGTGACGAGCTAGTTGTTCGCCTAACGTTAAGTGACACGGCCACCCATAACAGAACAATGTCACTCGGAACTCCAAAATATAAAGTTTCGCGAGACACCGCACTGCGCACATCATCCTGAGACATCAGCACAGTTAGGTAAGATTACTAGACTGTGAGATCAGACAATTTGCCCAGTAATTTCACTAGCTACAGTGCCCTTCAAACCGGAACACGGTAGTGCTTGCACACTACTGCTTGGCGGCAGAATAACTGGCCAAGCGGTGGTACCTACATAGACGAACTTTGCAGAAAAGTCTTACCACATAGTAAATTTGTCATAAAATGGATTATTTCATGTGTTTTTCGCAGTGATAAAGCAAAATCATTATGTACAAATGCGATAATAACACTAAAAGATCGGGCGTCCCCGCAGTCTCCGCGCAAGTTCTCCATTGGCGTAGGAGCTTCTCTATTACTGAGGGTTAGCATCCCAATATCTCGTCCACTTCCTACTTGTCTACCTAACTCATCCAACTATGAAAAAGTCAAATAAATTGAGCAAGTTTAAACGGCAGATGCACGTCCTCACTCTTAAAGTGCACCTCACAAATATTCGTGGGCTGCACTCAAATCTGCAAGCGGTCCATCATCATCTGGAGACCAACAAACCGCACTTGCTCTTCTTGACTGAGACGCAAATAGGATGTCCATCAGACACGGCATATCTGGACTATCCAGGATTCATCTTGGAAAACCGCTTCCTTCCACGCGCTGGTATCTGCGTTTACGTCCGTGATGACATTTGCTGTTTGCGTCTCCGAAACCTTGAACATCCCCACTTTTCGGTGATTTGGGTGCTTGTGGACACCGGCATTGAGAAAATTCTCTATGCTGGTGTGTACAGATCACATAGCGGTGACCGGGAGACAACTCTTCTAATGGAGTATCTCAGTGAAACGGCAGATGTGGCTCAGCAACGCTATCCTTCGGCTCAGCTTGTTGTTCTGGGGGACTTTAATGCTCACCACCAGGAGTGGTTAGTCCCACACCGGATCACGGACCACGCTGGGAGAGAGACGCGTAAGCTCGCTTTGGCGCTCAATTTAACGCAGATTGTTAAAGAGCCAACGCGAGTGCCTGATATTGATAGCCACACTGCTAACTGCCTCGACCTTCTGCTCACGACTGAACCAGACCGATACTCTGTGGTGGTATCCTCACCCATTGGTAGTTCCGATCACTGTCTGGTCAAGTCCGTTTCAGTATACTCCCCGCCTGACCCAAGCCCTAAGAGCAATCGGCGTGTCTGGAGATACAACTTAGCAGACTGGGACGAGATGCGACATTTCTTCGCTTCATATCCTTGGCGGCAAACGTGTTTTTCTTCTGGAGATCCGACGGTCTGCGCGAATGCGGTTACTGAGGTAGTATGTCGGGCTATGGAATATTTTATTCCATTTTCCGATAAACCCGTGACCAGCAAAGCCAGCCCATGGTTTGGAGCCGAATGTGCACGTGCTGAAGCGCAGAAGCATGCGGCATATCTGGCATGGGCTGACGCTCGAAAACGCAAGGCCTCGGA
This sequence comes from Ennomos fuscantarius, assembly GCA_905220475.3. Lineage (NCBI taxonomy): Eukaryota > Metazoa > Arthropoda > Insecta > Lepidoptera > Geometridae > Ennomos > Ennomos fuscantarius. Next base: position 9,162,235 of record HG992046.1, on the reverse strand, counting down.
CACTCGAGCTAAGAAGAAAGCCTTTAACGTTGCCACCAAGGCCTGTAAGAAGGAATTAAGGAAGGCTCGTTTCAATCATATTGGTCGAATAGGGACTAAACTTGCTTCCTACCCAGCGGGTAGTAAGGCTTTTTGGTCCCTAGCCAAATCGGTTGAAGCGAACTTCTGTCGATCCTCACTGCCTCCATTATTGAAACCAGACGGATCGCTGGTTCACACTGCAAAAGAAAAAGCAAACTTGTTTGCCACTCTCTTTGCAGAAGCTTCGCGTTTAGATACTGCTAATGAGGTACCTCCCTGCCTTCCACAATGCGGTGTTTTCATGCCGGAAATACGCATACGTCAGAAGGAAGTACTAAAAACATTACGCAGTCTAGACGTGAACAAAGCCAGTGGTCCCGATGGTATACCTGCAATTGTACTTAAGAACTGTGCACCTGAGTTGTCTCCCATTCTAACACGCCTATTTCGCCTCTCTCTGGACACCGGAATAGTCCCTATGAGTTGGAAGCTAGCCAACGTACAACCTGTACCTAAGAAGGGCAGTCGTGCTGATCCTGCCAACTATCGACCCATCTCAATTACCTCCATTCTCTGTAAGAGTATGGAGCGTATAATTAACAACAAGCTCTTGGCATACCTTGAAGACAATGATCTCCTCAGTGACCGGCAATACGGATTTCGCCGAAACCGGTCCACTGGGGATCTTCTCGCGTATGCCACTCACATATTGAGCGAAGCCTTAGAGATGCATGGAGAGGCACTTGCTGTATCTCTAGACGTCTCTAAGGCATTTGATCGGGTCTGGCACGACGGTCTTCTGAATAAGCTTCCATCTTACGGACTACCTGCTGGTTTGTGCACTTGGATATCAGACTTTTTGAGGGAACGATCGCTTAGAGTAGTTCTTGATGGCTGCTCTTCCGATCAATTAGCTATTAATGCTGGTGTACCTCAGGGGTCAGTTCTTTCAGCAACACTATTCTTACTCCACATCAATGATTTGCTAAAGCCCGGTACCTTTGGGTATGCAGATGATAGTACTCTTGTTGAAAGATACACATCCAGTGCCCGAGCCAGTGGTGACGACGTCCGGATTGAGAGAGAGGCTATGGTTGAGCGCATGAACCTGGCTTTGAAAGCCGTGTCCGATTGGGGCGATGCTAACTTGGTTAGGTTCAATGCTGCAAAAACACAGGCGTGTTTATTCACTGCTAAAAAGAGCCCACTCCATCTGGCTCCTTCATTCCGTGGTGTATCTGTAAGTTTAGGAAACCATCTTGAGCTTTTGGGTGTTGATCTCACGTCAAACCTAAACTTTGGATCCTACATCGAGTCCAAAGCCAAAGTAGCTTCAAAAAAACTCGGCATATTGTCCAAGGTAAGGCGGTACTTCACACCTGGACAGCTTCTAAATCTGTATCAAGCACAAGTCCGATCGTGTATGGAGTACTGCTGCCACCTGTGGGACGGGTCTGCCAAGTACCAGCTTGAGGCTCTGGACTCGATTGAACGGCGTGCCAAAAGGCTCATTGACGACGACACTTTGGTTGGTGAAAGGCTCCAGAGCCTTGCACATCGACGTAAGGTGGCAAGTCTGTCGGTTTTTTACAGATTACACCACGGTGAATGCGCTCAAGAACTGCATGATCTCATTCTCCCATCACCATTCCACTACCGGACTACTAGACGCTCGGCTAAGCGCCATCCTTTTGTGGTCGAAATACCACCCATTCGTACCAAGCGATTTGACTCAACGTTCTTAATTAGAACGGCTAAGGAATGGAATGCCCTGCCAGCGTCTGTGTTTCCGGCGAAATATGACCCGGGCGTGTTCAAGAGAAGAGTGAATAGGTATTTACTTGGCTAGCATGCTACACCTTCGATCGCATCGTCACTTCCCATCAGGTGAGAGCGTGGTCAAATGCTAGACAAGTTTGAAGTAAAAAAAAAAAAAAAAAAAAAAAAAAGAGTTTTCATTCAGCAAATCCTTGTGGAAATGAGTCACGGAAATGTTATGTATTTGTGCCAAGTATTGTACTTATGGCAAACGTTTCCTCTTAGTGAGAAGCGTTCCTATGCTCAGCAGTGGATTGATATTATTTTTATATTTGTGGACATTTCACACAACGCCATCTAGTCTCAAACTAAGCGAAGCTTGTACTATGGAACAAGATAACATATAATACTCATATCTATATACACTCACTTTTTGTTTGTAAATACATACATAGAATATAATATAACACCCAGATTCAGAACAAACACCTATATATCACATACATGTGTGTTCTGGGTGGGAATCGAAACCACAACCAACAGTTCAGAAGGCAGAGCTACTACCAACTGAGCTATCAGGCCAGCCTAGTCTAGTCTAGTCAGTCTAGGTCTTTGGCTATCATGTGTAAGGCACTATGTATTTACGCACTTAATAATGAAGATAATCAAAAAAGTCATGTAGAAAACGTGCAGTAAACGGTTGCTTATAGCACATTTTTAACATTTCAAAATGGTAACCCTAATTGTGAGAGTACTGCTAATTTTATTTTTACAGATGATAAATGAGTTCTGTAGGTACTGTACTCGATTGAAATGTTTGCGTGATTTTTAGGTAGGCATGTTTGATCGGTTCATGTCTGTGGAAATTTTAGTAAGTTTAAGGGACCTTAGACAGATGAATGTAACACAGAAAACATTGCAGATGGTGTTATAACTAGTTACTTAGTAATTTAGTAACTATATGGTAGGAATTTTCCGGAAAGTTCGTCTTAGTAGGTACCACTGCTTTGCCGTTATTTGGCCGCCATGCAGTTGTGCGCAAGCACTACTGTGTTACTGTTTAAAGGGCATTATAGCTGGTGAAATTACTGGGCAATTGAGACTTTATAATCTGATCTTACAGTTGAGTAATCTTATTACCAGAGTGTGCTGATATCTCAGGATGATGTGCGCAGTGCAGTGTCACGTGAAACTTTATATTTTATAGTTCCGAGTGACACTGCTCTGTTATGGGCGGCCGTGTCGTTTAACATCAGGTGAACGACTTTCTCATCACATCATTCTTTAAAATAAAAAGAAAAACAAAAATTAAAATGAACCCTGTGCTTTTAGCAAGAGTTTATTCGAATGAACATTAATATATATTATTAATATATCGAATATCGAAAAAAGTATCGTAATCCAGCACCGCGCCCCTAGCGGTTACTAAAGATTTCATACTAATATTTTATCATCGTCGATATCGAGTATAGTAATATTTTTTTTTTTATTGTTACATTGGCTTGCGTTTGACCACTATCGCACCTGATGGTAAGTAACGATGCGGTCTAGGATGTAGCACGCTTGCCTAGAAGATACTTGTTCACTCTTGATTTGAAGACTCCCAGGTTAGATACAAAATGAAATAATAATATCTAGTGTAATTCCGCTGAATTCAAGTACTTAGATTATCTATATTGGGTTAAAGGATTATTGAAGGTAAATTAATGAAAACACCCTAAAAATCATGAAAATATTATAACAAATTTAAAAAATATTATAATTATTATGAAATTTATATTAATTATTATTATTTTTATTGATATATTATTATTTTTATTGATATTTTTATTGATGTTGACTCGCCGAAGGCTCGCTCATCGAGCGAGCCTTCGGCGAGTCAACATCGGTCCTGAGGATGCCTCGTGAAGAGGCGAAACACGTGTCGAGGGTTATCTGTATTGGTGTTTATTTGTAATAATAATAATTAATTGTATAACATTTATATAAATTTATATTTGAAATTTCAGTTTTATTTAATATAATATTAATAGTAATAATAATTAATATAAATTTAATAATAATAATAATTTTTTAAATTTGTTATTGTAATTTCAGGATTTTTAGGGGAGAGTTATCTGTATTGGTGTTTATTTGTAATAATAATAATTAATTGTAAAATATTTATATAATTTTATATTTTAAATTTCAGTTTTATTTATTATAATAATAGTAATAATTATTTTTATATCAATAAAAATAATAATAATTAATATAAATTTCATAATAATTATAATATTTTTTAAATTTGTTATAATATTTTCATGATTTTTAGGGTGTTTTCATTAATTTACCTTCAATAATCCTTTAACCCAATATAGATAATCTAAGTACTTGAATTCAGCGGAATTACACTAGATATTATTATTTCATTTTGTATCTAACATGAACTTCCGCGAAGTCACGCCTGATTCTATCAATTGACTCCCAGGTTGTAGTTATCGGGAAATACGGACGCTGGTAAAGCGTTCCACTCTTTGGCTGATCGCATAATAAATGTGGAGCCAAATCGCTTTGTTCGCACATGGGGGATATTGACCATGTAACGTAAATAAATAAATATGTGTGGACATTTCACACAGCGCCATCTAGCCCCAAACTAAGCAATGCTTGTAGTATGGAAACCAGATAATTGATACAATACTTAGATACTTTTTGTTTCTAAATACACACATAGAATACAATATAACACCCAGACACAGAACAAGCACCTATGTTAATCACACAAATGTTTGTTTTGGGTAGGGATCGAACCAACAACCTATAATTTAGAAGGTAGGGCTGCTACCAACTGAGCTATTAGGCCAGTCGAATTATCTTTTAGATAGTGATAAGAGGAGTCTAAGCCGTTGTATCAACCTTCAACGTGCACTTAGCTTTTTTTTATGTTAAGGAATGACGTGACGAGCTAGCCGTTTGCCTGATGTTAAACGACACGGCTGCCCATACCAGCTGCAGTGTCACTCGGAACTCTAAAGTATAGAGGTTCGCGTGACACTGCACTGCGCACGTCATCCAGAGACATCAGCACAATCTAGTAATAAGATTACTAAACTGTGAGATCAGATCATAAAGTCTCATTTGCCCAGTAATTTCACTAGCTACAGTGCCCTTCAAACCGGAACACAGCAATGCTTGCGCACTACTGCTTGGCGGCAGAATAACTGGCAAAGCGGTGGTACCTACCTAGACGAACTTTGCAGTAAAGTCCTACCACCTAGTAAAACGAACTGCGTTTCAAGTTCCCATATAGAAAGTTTAGTCTTCGTTAAACCCGAAATCATTCGGCTATTAGCCCAAGTTAAGCTTATCTACTAACTAATACGCATTTTCCTCTGATGATAAGAAACTGCGGAACATAAACTGCCTGCCGCTGATCGGCGAACTTTATCCAAGACTGTGCCATTCAACAATTATAAATAAAATGCCAATACCAATTATTTTTTATTTTTATGCTTTCAACTACCATATTAGCCTCTGTGGTGTGGTGGTTGAGCAGGTCGGCTCATAGCCCGGAGGCAGCGGGATCGATTCCCGAGGTAATTGCAAATACTTGTTCTGTGTCTATAGGTGTTGTGGGTCCTCATAGTTCCTGGGCCCCTAGATATAAGGAATCTTAGTAGAGTCCAAGATCTATGTATGTAATCGTTGGACGTAATTTTTTTTTAATACACACACAAAATTATCCAAAAGAGTTATTCGATTATTAATTGTATTCTATTCCACTGTACTGTTCATAGACTTACTAAAAAAACAACTTAAATTACGATTCAATGAACTCCTCAAGAAAACTCTTTGTTACTTCTTCACGCTCATTCTACTGAATGGATTTGGATGAAATTCGGTACCAAGACAGCTTATACACTAGATTAACATATAGGCTACATTTTATCCCGGAAAAGTGAAATGTTCCCGTGGGATGAGCAAATAATTAAAATACTTTTTATCCGCGGGTAAAACCACGGGGCGGAACTAGTAAAATAAATAAAATTACAAATGTATAGAAGTCAAACCTTGTCTGTAACGGGTGAGTTAACTTTTGAAGATAATATGTGCGGGATTTACTCTTACTCTTACAACTTACAGCGTTGAAGGAAAATAATGAGGAAAACGGCATTTTCAAGAATTACAATATTCGAGAACATTGTGTCATCCACTAACCAGCAAATGACGTCACTCCAGACAGACAGTCAGTGTCCCAGCAGTGGCAACGTATTTGGCTGATGACGTCAAAACCCGCAGGAAACCGCGTAAATATTGGTGAAACCTCGGGCTGTTCTAGTACAAGGTAGTAAGGTTCTAGTATCATAACTTACAAGAGCGTTATCTTATCACATAAGTAGAGTACTCGTACAGAACAGGTGTAACGTGTATCTTGCACGTCGGAAACTGTTGGAAAATGCACCTTTAATATCAGCGGAAGTCATTGAATGGTAGTTGGCGTGCTACTTTGTCGAAGGATGCTAAAAATTCAGTTAGTGGTGGCTTGACGGTACTTCTATTAACATTTATAATCCTACTTCCTAACCCATATTAATGTCGCGAATTTAATAATTCGTTTCTATTTTTTATATTATGTTGATTGAATGTTTTGAAGTAAAACTTCTTTACGCATGCTTGACTTGAGAAGTAAGCTGGCGAGGTGATCGGAAGTTAACAGTTGTTGATTAACGTAGATGTCTATTACTAACAAAACAAAATTAAAAATTTGAATTATTACGTTGGTACGTCTGGTAAAATGACAAATTACAATAGTCAAGATGGCGACATTAATATTAAACAAAGCAAAAACTAAGGTATACCGGCCGATAGATGGAGCTAAAATAAAGAAGTCTTACTTCAGTCATCTAAATATATATAACTCAAAGGTGACTGACTGACTGATTGACATAGAGATCTATCAACGCACAGCCCAAACCACTGGACGGATCGGGCTGAAATTTGGCATGCAGATAGATGTTATGACGTAGGCATCCGCTAAGAAAGGATTTTTCGAAATTCCACCCTTAAGAGGGTGAAATGGATGGTTGAATTATTTTCCCATAGGCCACGGCGCGGGTGAAGCTGCGGGCAGAAGCTCGTGTGGTCTAAATTACATTCGTTTTTATCTTTGGTTGGAAACATTGACTGGCGCTCGATTGGACGAGAGCATAAATCAGCCACTGATGTCTTAGGATGATTTGCGCAGTGCAGTGTCGCTTGTAACTCTACGTTTTAGGGTTCCGAGTGACACTGTTCTGGAGTTATGGGCGACGGTGGCGCTTAACATCAGGAAAATAACATAAACAAAAAAAAAAACAGATAAGATAAAAAACAATCGACTATAGATAGTGCAGAAAGGGCGATCAGTCTTAGTTGTTTGTTATAAAAATTACGATGTATGTCTATTTACATACATCGTAATTTTTATTTTTTTCATCGTATTGAAGAATGAAGAATTAACAGATGTAGAAGAGGTGCTCCTGGTTTGATTTACAATGCTAATAGTCTGGTTCTGTAAACGGGAGCTCATCGGGTTTTCCAAAGTCAATAAAGCATCTGGTAGATCGGACGCCGATATTCCTACTAAATACACTATGCTAATTTTCATCTAGTTTACATACCGTATGTAAGCTTTTCATGAAAACATCTAAGGGTTGCGCATGTCTAATGATAGGGTTTCATTCTCGGAACGGAACCGATGTGGTATAATTATTAGGTGGTAATTAAACAAATACCAGGAAATATTTGGTACAAATTAATTCTCCAATCAAGGCTGTGCCTTTTGTCTTCATAGTTTGAATAGCTACATGTTTCAATTTAACCTTAGGATTGTATTACAGAACGTTGCTCAGTCATAGATCGGTTCTCAAGCAGAGATTTCATTCACTAATTGATCATTTTATGAATGATATGATATGATGATGATAGGATATGTGATTATCGGGGGCGAGTTGGCTGGACTGCAGTCGCGACCCCTTCTCGCCCCGGTACGGCGGACGTGGGCTCACGGGGGGTTTTTAGTGGGTTTGAGTCCCACATCCCTCGCACCCCCTGCCACCACGAGGGTGGTGGCAGGGGGTGCGAGGGCATTTCCCCCCCTCAAAAAAAAGGGATATGTGATTATATTGAATCTAAATAAAATTGAATATTATGCATCAGTAGAAACATGGAGCATAACTAATATGGAAATGTGGGAATTTTGGCCGTTATATGTTTTGTTGCTTTGCCAAGCTAAGATGCACACGAGATCATATTCTCGTCGCATTACTATAATAGAAAGAGGTCTACGTGAGAGATAATATGACAAATTATCTCACGGTACAAATCTTGGCATAGCTGTCTACACTATTATTGCATCCAAAACTTAGGACACGACGTAGAAATTTCATTATGTAATTTTCAGAGTCCACTTTAAAAAAATGCCATTCCATTCTACGTAATTTTGGAAATAGCTTATTAGTGTTTTGAGATAGAACCTTGCTGGGCTAACAAAAGCAAACACTGAGATAATTTTGTTGTTTGTATTCTAGTATAAATATCATAGAAACGTCAAATCTAATAGAAATTTGACGTTACAATAAGAAAAAACTCAATTTTTCTCTAATCTGTGGAGTAATGTGATGACAAAATTACTTGCATCGTACCTACATGCCAGCCACAGCAATTGCATTTCTCTAATTTGCTATTGACATAAATTAAAAGGACCTTAAATTCCACTAAAAAAGCTCTAAGTCCTTCATTAAACATCGGAATCGCTGTGAAAAACGGCTCAAAAATAGAAGTTTCCAATACATTAACATAAAAAAGAGTTAATTTGAGGCCCATTCAAAAAGTTTAAGAGCCATTTCAACCCCAACGGGCTATCGTTTGCATATTCCAAGTTTCACTCAGCGTCGACAGGTCCATAAATATCAGAACTTAATCAATTACTTCAACTCCGGACTTTCCAATCTTTTAGCTATTTTCTTTCTCTCGCCTTTTAGGGGCAAAAGCCACCCCCACACAAATATACAGTCTGGTAGCGAGTAATGAAGAAATCTTATAATGACGCTCAGCTAAGCGACCTTTCATGGTCGAAATACCACCCATTCGTACCAAGCGATTTGACTCAACGTTCTTAATTAGAACGGCTAAGGAATGGAATGCCCTGCCACCGTCTGTGTTTCCGGCGAAATATGACCCGGGCGTGTTCAAGAGAAGAGTGAATAGGTATTTACTCGGCTAGCATGCTACACCTTCGATCGCATCGTCACTTCCCACCAGGTGAGAGCGTGGTCAAATGCTAGAAGGTTTGGACTAAAAAAAATGTTCCTCCCGAGGATATGGTGCTTGTGGCAGATTTTTAAATTTGTGTTTTGTCGTCCTATGCCATGTCCACAATTCGAGAGTTAGTTGCTGTTACTAGATATGATGTGACGAGCTATTCATTCGCTTAATGATAAGCTTCACGGCTACTTGAAACCCTAAATCATAAAGTTTTACGTGACACTACTAAGATGAACTACCTACTACTACTACACTAGGTGGTAGGACTTTTCTGCAAAGTTCGTCTAGGTAGTTATTCTGCCGCCAAGCAGTAGTGTGTTCCGGTTTGAAGGGCACTGTAGCTAATGAAATTACTGGGCAAATGGAACTTTATGATCTGATGTCACAGTCGAGTAATCTTATTACCAGACTGTGCTGATGTCTCGGATGATGTGCGCAGTGCAGTGTCACGCGAAACTTTATATTTTGGATTTCCGAGTGTCACTGTTCTATTATGGGCGGCCGTGTCGCTTAACATCAGGTGAACGACTAGCACGTTACATCATTCACTAACATAAAAAAAAACAGGAACCATGTTAATTTCTGCTCGCGCCATCGTGAACCTTGTCGCCACTTACCATTAGGTAGCATTTCAGTCATCATCATCCACAGCCTGAAGACGTCCACAGCTGAACATAGGTCTCCGGTTTGTGGTCACCACGTGAGAACATTTCTTTCCCATTGCCATTACAACTTGCTAATTCTAAAAGCTATATCGGTCACTTTTGGATCTCCTCATTTTGGACCTTATCTCGCAGGGAAACACCCAGTATAGGCTCAATGTTTCCCTGCTGAGATCTAAAACGCTTTGTAATTCAATATCTCAATTACATAGCATTTTTAACAGCCTCTGTGGTGTAGTGTTTGAGCACGGGTGTGATCACGAAACTTTGATTGCAATGCAACAGGAGGTATTTCCATACTAACTGCTTATTCAAACTATTAAATCTATAAAAATTAGTGTTTCTTTTGGTTTCAATCGAGTTACGTGATCGTCCAGCAGGTCGGCTGGTACATGGAGGCGGCGGGTTCGATTCCCGCAACAGGGCAGGTACACAGAAAAAATCGCAAATACTTGTTCTGTGTCTGGGTGTTGTGGGACTATGGTCCTTGTGGTCCCTGGGTTCCTAGATACAGGGAATTTTAGTTATGCTCTATGTATGTAATCTTTGGACGTCATTTAGTTTATTATTATTATTATTTTAGTAGCAGTTATATGGTAGTAATTAGTTTATAGAATAAAGGCAAATAACCTGTTACAAAATTAAAATTAAAAAAGATACTTTTATCCGAGCAAATTGAATTAAAACGGGTTATTTTACAGGTGAAACCGACAGGTGTCTTTTGTAATTTATGCAAACTAAGACACGAATGGGTTCATACCTTTTGCCTACACAGAATGCCTAACGATTGTTTATTAACTTTAAAAAGTTGTGTTTTTTATGGAGTAGAATTTAAAAGTTTAGGTATTCGATATTAATGAGCAACTTGAACAATATTTCATTTTTATGGACAAAGTTCTAATTGATAGAATCAGGCGTGACTTCGCGGAAGTTCATCTTAGATACAAAATGAAATAATAATATCTAGTGTAATTCCGCTAAATTTAATTTTAAATTTCCGCGCAATTTAGCGGAATTACACTAGATATTATTATTTCATTTTGTATCAAAGTTCTAATTTTCCATGTCATTGTTTGACTTATTTTCGAATACTTTTAGTTTTAATATGCAGGCAAGGTTAAATATTTTTTGGGTGAATTAATGAATAAATGATAAATATTTGTATTCACGTAGCGCCGTCTAGCCCCAAACTAAGCAATGCTTGTACTATGGAAACCAAATAAAGGATACTTTTCATTTGTAAATACATTTGAAATCACAACCTACACAGTTCAGAAAGCACAGCTCGAAGGTATAAAATAATAATCATTATGCATGCAAATTACTGAGCGGCAAAGCTTACCTATCTACTTTGGCCAGACATGATCATATCACATCATTAGCCGAAATACGTCCACTGCTGATCGATCACAGTCCTCCTTTATAAAACGCCACTTTATAAGGGCCATAATCACCACAATTTAAGGGGTGAGAATAATAAGGATTTAACTGATTTTTTTTTCACAAAACGACTTGTAGATATCCTTGGATTCAGCGTGAAATTATCTACAATAATACATTCTCAAAATACCGAAATGAGGCTTAAATCTCGAGATTTTGAGTCTAAAAACGGTTTATCTGTCACACGAATACAGTTCGCTTAGCATAAAAACATTATTATATTTATTTTATTAAATTATATTTTTACAGTACTTGAATAAATTAGTACTATATTTAGTATTTTAAAATAGAATTAAAACATTTTCAAGCAACTGAAACTTACATAAACCTACTATTACCTTATTATTCTCAAAATACCGAGATTTTGAGTCTAAAAACGGTTTATCTGTCACAGAAATACAGTTTGCTTAGCATATAAACGCTATTATATTTTAAATTAATATATCCCCGACTGTTACTCACGAATAATATGTCGATTTCTCGACCAGGTTTCGAGCAAATCCGATGCTCTTCCTCAGGAGGTGAGTTCACGCAGCGAGATCGCGGCGGTGAAATCGACATATTATTCGTGAGTAACAGTCGGGGATATATTAATTTAAAATGAATCACACTCATGAGAATTTTAATACTATTATATTTATTTTATTATATTATATTTTTACAGTAATTGTATGAATTAGTACTATATTAAATATTTTAAAATAGAATTTAAACATTTTCAAGCAACTGAAACTTACATAAACCTTTGCTATTACCTTATAAGCACTCTACATTAAAATGACGCCGTTGAAGTTTAAAGTCAATTTTCTCGAAACTATCAATTTGACAGTTAAACCCTTTTTATTCTCAATCCTTCAATTGGCTGGCGTCTTGGTGATCACAGATTTTAATATACGGCGGAGAATGCTGCTGCTTATTCCCTATGGATATTCCCTTAGCTGACACTTACGGCACCCGCGGGTAGAGGTAGGGATAGATAGGGATACCCTAAACCATGTGATACCCACAAACCGGGTATCACATGTAATATTAATATGAATTGGGGTATAGATGTTAAGTGGCTTGACAGCCATTCTGGTGTGGTGGTTGAGCAGGTGGCTCATAACCTGGAGGCGGTGGGTTCAATTCCCGCGACAGGACATTTAGCTCCATGAAAAAAAGCGTGAGTGTTGTGAGACCATGGTTATCGTAGTACCTCCCTAGATACAGGAAGTTAGGGTCGTGAATCTGTGTATGTGATCGTTGGGCGTTATTTATTTATTTAAGTAGGTACTTTAGCACGTACCGCATAGAACTAGGACCAATTTCATTTATAAAAGAAGTAGCAATGTCTGATCTACTTCTAAAAATGTAATAGGCCCTAAATCTTGATTTAGACTTGCGTTTGAATCCCACAAACTTTCTTTTCTACATCTGACATGTTTTTACACGTTAAATAATTCAAATGGAGTCCTCTCTGAAGTCTCGAGGGGTTAGTTTAATAAATAAATGCCAAAATCTTTCTGGGAAACGATACATTCTACAAATAAGTTGTTTTCCTTTTTGTCTAGAATTAGTTAAGAATAGAGCGTGTTTAGTTTGCAAATAAGATATTGGACAGGTGAACTATTTATGGCGTTTGTATAGGAGGAGAACAAGTAAGCTTTTCTTAGGCAGTTTCCGATAAAACAAGTGTGTTGGAGTTTAGACCACGCGACTGAAATAAAACTTCTTTAGCTCCATCTACCTGTTCTATTTAATGTAAACGTCGCCATCTTGACAATTGTAAGTCGTCATTCTATCGGACATACCAACATAATAATACAAATTTTAAGTAATTTTTAACTCTGTTATGTTGACAATGGAGATTTACGTGAACAATAAATAATATCCGCCTCTCTCTTGCCCCTAGAGTAATATACGAAACGTTACACTCTCTCTCTCTCTTTTCCTCTCTCTCTCTCTTTTCCACTCTCTTTCTCTCTCTCTCTCTCTTCACTAATTTATGTCTCCTTCTCAGCTACCGTTCGCCTCGTCACCCAGTCACCAGCTTACTCCCCAAGTCGAGTGTGCGTAAAGTTACTTCAAAGATGGTGTTTGAAAAGAGTTTTTTAAGAAACTAAAGCCATCACGTAGTTTCACTTGCAAGCTATACGCTTTTCACGGAACTCACAATAAAATAATCATCAAGACAGTCTAGCAGCTGCGCCCAACATGCTGGTAGCGTTGCCCCATGGAATTGCAATGCTGATTCGGTGTGGTAAGTAAACACCTGAAAGAAAACATTCTTTTAGGGATGTTCTTAGCACTTAGTAGCACTTAGAATAAGAAACAGCGTTGCTCCGTAGAATTGCAATGCTGATTCGGTGTGCTAAGAAAATAATGTTTTCTTTCAGGTATTTACTTAGCACTTAGTATAAAAAACAGCGTTGCTCCGTAGAATTGCAATGCTGATTCGGTGTGCTAAGAAAATAATGTTTTCTTTCAAGTATTTACTTAGCACTTACAATAAGAAACAGCGTTGCTCCGTAGAATTGCAATGCTGATTCGGTGTGCTAAGAAAATAATGTTTTCTTTCAGGTATTTACTTAGCACTTAGTATAAAAAACAGCGTTGCTCCGTAGAATTGCAATGCTGATTCGGTGTGCTAAGAAAATAATGTTTTCTTTCAAGTATTTACTTAGCACTTACAATAAGAAACAGCGTTGCTCCGTAGAATTGCAATGCTGATTCGGTGTGCTAAGAAAATAATGTTTTCTTTCAAGTATTTACTTAGCACTTACAATAAGAAACAGCGTTGCTCCGTAGAATTGCAATGCTGATTCGGTGTGCTAAGAAAATAATGTTTTCTTTCAAGTATTTACTTAGCACTTACAATAAGAAACAGCGTTGCTCCGTAGAATTGCAATGCTGATTCGGTGTGCTAAGAAAATAATGTTTTCTTTCAGGTATTTACTTAGCACTTAGTATAAAAAACAGCGTTGCTCCGTAGAATTGCAATGCTGATTCGGTGTGCTAAGAAAATAATGTTTTCTTTCAAGTATTTACTTAGCACTTACAATAAGAAACAGCGTTGCTCCGTAGAATTGCAATGCTGATTCGGTGTGCTAAGAAAATAATGTTTTCTTTCAAGTATTTACTTAGCACTTACAATAAGAAACAGCGTTGCTCCGTAGAATTGCAATGCTGATTCGGTGTGCTAAGAAAATAATGTTTTCTTTCAAGTATTTACTTAGCACTTACAATAAGAAACAGCGTTGCTCCGTAGAATTGCAATGCTGATTCGGTGTGCTAAGAAAATAATGTTTTCTTTCAAGTATTTACTTAGCACTTAGAATAAGAAACAGCGTTGCTCCGTAGAATTGCAATGCTGATTCGGTGTGCTAAGAAAATAATGTTTTCTTTCAAGTATTTACTTAGCACTTACAATAAGAAACAGCGTTGCTCCGTAGAATTGCAATGCTGATTCGGTGTGCTAAGAAAATAATGTTTTCTTTCAAGTATTTACTTAGCACTTACAATAAGAAACAGCGTTGCTCCGTAGAATTGCAATGCTGATTCGGTGTGCTAAGAAAATAATGTTTTCTTTCAAGTATTTACTTAGCACTTACAATAAGAAACAGCGTTGCTCCGTAGAATTGCAATGCTGATTCGGTGTGCTAAGAAAATAATGTTTTCTTTCAGGTATTTACTTAGCACTTAGTATAAAAAACAGCGTTGCTCCGTAGAATTGCAATGCTGATTCGGTGTGCTAAGAAAATAATGTTTTCTTTCAAGTATTTACTTAGCACTTACAATAAGAAACAGCGTTGCTCCGTAGAATTGCAATGCTGATTCGGTGTGCTAAGAAAATAATGTTTTCTTTCAAGTATTTACTTAGCACTTAGAATAAGAAACAGCGTTGCTCCGTAGAATTGCAATGCTGATTCGGTGTGCTAAGAAAATAATGTTTTCTTTCAGGTATTTACTTAGCACTTAGAATAAGAAACAGCGTTGCTCCGTAGAATTGCAATGCTGATTCGGTGTGCTAAGAAAATAATGTTTTCTTTCAAGTATTTACTTAGCACTTAGAATAAGAAACAGCGTTGCTCCGTAGAATTGCAATGCTGATTCGGTGTGCTAAGAAAATAATGTTTTCTTTCAGGTATTTACTTAGCACTTAGAATAAGAAACAGCGTTGCTCCGTAGAATTGCAATGCTGATTCGGTGTGCTAAGAAAATAATGTTTTCTTTCAGGTATTTACTTAGCACTTAGAATAAGAAACAGCGTTGCTCCGTAGAATTGCAATGCTGATTCGGTGTGCTAAGAAAATAATGTTTTCTTTCAAGTATTTACTTAGCACTTAGTATAAGAAACAGCGTTGCTCCGTAGAATTGCAATGCTGATTCGGTGTGCTAAGAAAATAATGTTTTCTTTCAGGTATTTACTTAGCACTTAGAATAAGAAACAGCGTTGCTCCGTAGAATTGCAATGCTGATTCGGTGTGCTAAGAAAATAATGTTTTCTTTCAAGTATTTACTTAGCACTTAGTATAAGAAACAGGTAGTTGTATTATTTATTTATTTATTGCTTAAATATATTTGATGCTTAAGTATACACTTAAAGTAACCTAAAATATATACTCGGACAAGAGTGTTGCAATTTTTTATTAAGGCAAACAGTAACTTATGAAGTAAGCTATAGGTATTTAAGTATTTACAATGTAAAGTAAAGTAACAAGTAATAGTAATAAGTAAGTAATAGTTATATCTAGTAATAATAATCATGAGTAATAATAATAGTAGTATAAAAAGTAAATGGGTTGTCATGATAGTATTAATATGTTATTTTATGAGATTGAAGCATTTATATTAAATGGAACCTAATCTAATGTGTGATTGTGGTTAAGTTAGAACACAAAGAAAACGCTTAACCCGTAAAAAATGAAACAAGTTCTAAATATTATATTTTTATAAAACAAAACCTAGAAAGTAAATTTTGCTATCTCAATGTAATCTAGTTTCCAAGGAAACAGGCGAAGACAAAAGAATTTCATCTTTCTATTGTGTCGGACATCAAAACTCGTCCCACACTTTTTATTACGCATAACTCCTTTATTTTCGTTTAATCTAACGATCACTTGCGTCAAAGATTTATGAAGATGTTATTTTTGTTTTAGTACGTGTTTTTGTACAGTTGTATGAGAGTCCAAAGGGTAGCTATTGTTGAAATAAAGTATTGTCGAAAAAGCGGTCAAGTGCGCTCTTCTTTTTTTTTCGAGGAAGTCATTACGCCCACGTCATACGTTCTCAGACCAATACGGTCCCATTTCTGGGACACGGGTATTCTCTCACATAGAGAGATTGCTGGCCATAACAACAGCGGGTTTATGGATAACTTAATTTTAAAATAACTTAATTTTAAGTACCTAATATAATTTTGACTTGTAAAATTGCTAAAATTAGCCTATTTGCAATAAATCTTTCGACTTTGACTTTGATTTTGACTTTGACTTTGAACTAGTTGTTCCCGCGGTTTCACTCACGGATAAAAAGTATTTTAATTATTTGCTCATCCCACGGAAAAAAATCACTTTTCTGGGATAAAATTTAGCTTATATGTTAATCCAGTGTATAAGCTATCTTGGTACAGAATTTCATCCAAATCCATTCAGCCGTTTGAGCGTGAAGAAGTAACAAACATACACACAAACACACAACAATTCGCCTTTATAATATTAGTGTGAAAGTGTGATAATAAAGATAACAATAAGTAATTTTATAACTTGACTGTGCTGGTGTCTCAGGATGACAGTGTCACAGAAAACCTTACATTTTAAAGTTCCGAGTGAGTTTTGGCGGGAACACGAAAAAGATTGCGTCACCGCATCGTATTATTTTCCAAAACTTGTGTTATTTTCAGTGTTAGTGCATAAAATTGGTGGCATTCTATTCGTTAAGTGCTGGATTACAGGCGTGAGTGTGGGAAAATGGTATAATGATGGTGAAACGTTTCTTTTCGTGTTGTTTCCAAAACTCCTTAGAAGCTTTAAGTAAAGTTGCCACCACTTTACTAGGAGTACGACTTTGACTAGACCATGACTTGACTATGGCTTGACTTAATGACTTCGACTGTGACTTGACACATATTTGCGAAATATCATTAACTTGATAATTATCAATTACTTGACACTGGCTAAATACACGGAAGTGTGAAGTCAAAACATTTAAAAAAAAAAAAAAAAAAAAAAAGTTCCGAGTGACATTACAACTGTTATGGGCCGAATCACGCAGTATCGGGTGAACGGCTAGCTCGTCACGTCATTGATTAACACAAAAAATGTATTTTGTAACTATAAAAAACTTAAATCAATCAAAATAACGATACGAGTATATTTTATTTTAGTATTTTTTATGTAAATTGAATCTTTAATTTAGTGAGTATTTATGGTTGTAAAATAAACTTTATATTTCATAAAAAACGATACGAGTAAGTTAAATTTGTAGTAGTATTTTTATATTTTTATTTAGATGATCTATGTGTATCGTTGCACTGCCACACTAAAATTTCCACGCTATACCCAGGTTAACTAGAAGATAATACTCTCTAGTATTAAGTTCGCCTATGTACCTACATTTTTTGTCTGTGCAATAAAGCATTTTCTATGTATCTATCGTAATCAAAACAAAAAGTTTTCACGGTTTTTATCAAAAACAAAAAAAAACAACCGAATGATGCCAGGAATAGTGAGATAATACGGAAGTCTTCTACTCATCCGGAGCTTATATATGGATGGCCGAGGGTAAGAAATATACACCAATCATATCTGAAGAATGTATCTACACGGGACAGAGATCAAAGGGCGAAACATACCCTTCACCGTAAAATAAATAAAACAAAAGAACGATAAATTAGCAGTCGTTGGTTGAAGATTTGATATTTGAAGAATTATCTTTTTATGTTCGCATTTATCTTACTCAAGGATTTCTTCGAGCGTTTGAAACGCGGCAGTTTTCACGCTCTGTGCTAAATTCTATTAGTGACTGTGGCGTCTCAGTTTTTCAGCACTCTTTTCCGAAAACAATGTGTCGCAACATGTACGCGAAAAATTTCATCTAAGTTCAGCCATTTTGGCGGAGATCTGGGTAAACTCGGAGGCCACCCTTTAAACACGAGTACCTATAAATTGATCCAAATATATATACTATAGATAATATAATACTATACCAGTTATACTACTATGGCTATTTCACTCAAGAGAGATAATGAGACTCTCATATTATTCTCATTCTCAAAACGTTTAAGGAAAGGAAATAGAATGAGGTTTTCAGTGAGTTAGTTAGGGATAGCAATAATAATAATAACGCCCAACGATCACATACATAGATCCTGGACTCTAACTAGGATTCTCTGTGTCTAGGGACCCAGGAACTACGAGGACCATGGTCCCACAACACCCAGACTCAGAACAAGTATTTGCGCTTTTTTTTTCTGTGCACAAATACTTGTCCTGCCGCGGGAATCGAACTCGCCGCCTCCGGGTTATGAGACGGCCTGCTCAATCACCACACCACAGAGGCTGTCAAATAGATAATAGTATAACTTCCCAGATTTCACTTTTACCTTAACATAACTGACACATTTTAGACTTATATTGTAAAGCTAAAACGGGTCTATTCGCGCACAAAAATTATCCATATAATAAAAAAAACCATTCCATAACCAGTCCCCTCGTGACCGCGGCCAAAGTAACTTGGTCGAAACGTCGAGGTTAGTCAAAATTATGTTTTGTTAATTTTTGTGCGCGAATAGACCCGTTTTAGCTTTACAATATGAGTTCAAGTCGCGAAAGTTTAAAAAGTGTTATATTTTAGACTTATTTTCATATTTGGACGTATAGTCAACTATAGTTTACTAGGTGGTAGGACTTTGTTGCAAAGTTCGTCTAGGTAGGTACTACCGCTTTGCCAGTTATTCTGCCACCAAGCAGTAGTGTGCAAGCACTACTGTGTTCCGGTTTGTAGCTAGTGAAATTACTGGGCAATTGAGACTATGATCTGATCTCACAGTCGAGCAATCTTATTACCAGACTGTGCTGATGTCTCATGATGATGTGCGCAGTGCAGTGTCGCTTGTAACTCTATGTTTTAGGGTTCCGAGTGACACTGTTCTGTTATGGGCGACCGTGGCGCTTAACATCAGGTGAACGACTAGCTCGTCACATCATTCAATAAAATAAAATAAAAATACATGATGCTCGATGATCTAAAAATCAATAGAGTAGATTCTCATTTCAGTTTACCCGAATTTTAATCCGTAAACAGCTTCTAATTTATAAATTCTACATATTTTCATAACGAAGCGGTAACAAGTAAAACATTCGGCTTAATACCATGACTTTGTCTTTCATCTTATTTTTTTTTTAAGTTTGCCGTTTCTTTTCTTGTAACTGAAATAAATTATCTCCGAAATCTGGTGATGTACGTATTGTTATACAAAATGTGTTTTACATAAGACTTGAATAACAAAAAGGAGAACAATAATATGTGAGAAATACGATATTATTCTGGAAATGCAAAAAAAATGCAAATTGAAATTTTTTTTTTCTTTCTTCATGTTTTGGCTCCACACTTTTGTGTATTTAGCCAGTGTCAAGTAATTGATAATTTATCAAGTTAATGATATTTCACGCAAATATGTGTCAAGTCACAGTCGAAGTCATCGGGTCAAGTCATAGTCTAGTCAAAGTTATACTCCTTGTAAAACGGTCGCAACTTTACCAGAAGCTTCTATGGAGTTTTGGAAACAACACGAAAAGAAACGTTTCACCATCATTATACCTTTTTCCCACACTCATTCCTGTAGTCCAGCACTAAACGAATAAAATGCCATCAATTTTATGCACTAACACTGAAAATAACACAGTTTTGGAAAATAATTCAATGCGGCAGCGCGATCTTTTTTGCGTTCCCGCCAAAGCTCCAAAACTGAAATTTGAATTACTATAAAATACATAATTCATTCATTCATTCGTTCGTTCATTCGTTCGTTCGTTCGTTCATGCATTCATTCATTCAAATAATCTAGTAGATACTAGAGATGCCCTGCAGAATTTTTCACCAGAATTTTTCTTAAGTAACTTTTGCTTATCTTAGTAATGTTAACTGTTATGTTAACTTCATTAATAAGATTAGCAAAAGTTACTTTAATCTGTGTTTGTCTGTCTTTTTGAATATTTTTTAGTACACAACCATACAGCTCTTGGTGGCAAGAGGTCACATGCCTATGGACATCTGTAACAATAGACGTGACTCTAATGCGATGCTTACCCTGTCATAATTATTTGATCCTTCTTTTGCTCATACTACATGTTACAAATAGGCAATAAAGTGTGCTTAAGCCGAGTCGCATGTGATCTCCAATTTTTGTAATGTCAACCAAATTGATTCACGAGTGAAATGAAGGAGACAAACTAACAAACAAGCGTACACACAAACAAACGGATACAAATAGGACGAATAGAACAGATATAAAGACGATAAATGAACGGTATTTAGTATAAATGGTTTTACTTTAAAGAAAAATAACTATAGAATAAATAAACTTTCAGAAGGTCGTGCTTTAATCTGAATAAATGTAGTAATATTTCGAAGCCCCAAATATGCCAGAAAAGTGAATCAAACAGAAAAATGAAGACACTGACAACACTTCGATGTTACCAGCCTCTCGTATCTCAGATGACAAGAAGTTTTTTCTTATAGAATTGTATAAAAAAATACACTCCAAAAGGCAATAAATAAAATTCGAAACTTATAAACACCTTTGTGTGTTTGCGTGGGGGTTAAATTCGTGAATTTATAGGTACCGCTGTCGCTTCCCTCTGCCCTAGAACAGGGATAGGGCGTAAACCTAACCAGTGCGAAGCCGGGGTGAGTCGGCTAGTTGTATGATAAATGAGATAGGTAATTTTATTAATAATAGTATAACTCGCTTGAAAAGATATTTTTTACTAGGTGGTGGGACTTTTCTGCAAAAGTTCATCTAGGTACTACAGTTTTATTCTGCTCCTAAGCAATAGTGCACTAGCACTATTTTTTCCAGTTAGGACTAGACTGTGCCAATGTCTTAAAATAACGTGCGTGCAGTGTCACACGAAACTCTATACTTTAGTTCCAAGTGACACTGCAACAGATATGGGCAGCCTTAGCATCAGGCGCACGACTAGCGCATATAATTCCTTAACATGAAAAAAATATATATACGCTATGTACATTTCAATTTAATTATACATTTTGTTTTATATTTAAATTGGTTTATTTTTACATTTGAATACACAATTTAATTCCTATGATTGTTTACGATATTTACTACAGCTGTAATTATGTTTTTTTTTTAATGATAATGAATGACATGAAGAGTTAACTGGAATGACATGGCTGCCCATATCAATTGCAGTGTCACTCGAAACTCAAGTATAGAATTTCACGTGACACTGCACTGCGCACGTCATCCTGAGACATCAACACAATCTATTAAGATTACTAGCCTGTAAGATCAGGTTATAAAGTCTCATTTGCCCAGTTATTTCATTAGCTACAGTGCCCTTCAAACCGGAACACAGCAGTGCTTGCGCAGTACTACAGCTTGTCGGCAGAATAACTGGCACATCGGTGGTACCTACCTAGACGAACTTTGCAGAAAAGTCCTACCACCTAGTAGCGAATTTTAATGAACGATTTCATATTTTACTATTTCTAATAAGTAAATTATTGTAGAGCCTAGCCGTATAACATATTAGCTCTACAATGTAAAGCTCTTGTGACCCCATTACAACGACTAAAATAATATTTAATTAACCACGTTATCTTCTCTTAAAACGCGGTAAACGGCTACACACTGTTCCAAACTTATTAAACTTTAACTTTAACACGAAAAACATCTTAAAATGCCGCAAGGCGTCCCTACTAAAGCAGTTAAGTACAAGAGAGCAAATTATAAAATTTACATAAACATGGCTCAAATGAGGGATTATTATGGCATCCCGTAAATAAAAGGGCTAATGGATGTTGCCAGCGATGAACTTATTTTAAGCTTATTTACATTGCATTAAGGATTAATATCGTAAAAGGCTCATTGACGACGACACTTTGGTTGTTGAAAGGCTCCAGAGCCTTGCACATCGACGTAAGGTGGCAAGTCTGTCGGTCTTCTACAGATTACACCACGGCGAATGCGCTCAATAACTGCATGATCTCATTCTCCCATCACCATTCCACTACCGGACTACTAGACGCTCGGCTAAGCGCCATCCTTTCGTGGTCGAAATACCACCTATTCGTACCAAGCGATTTGACTCAACGTTCTTAATTAGAACGGCTAAGGAATGGAATGCCCTGCCAGCGTCTGTGTTTCCGGCGAAATATGACCCGGGCGTGTTCAAGAGAAGAGTGAATAGGTATTTACTGGCTAGCATGCTACACCTTCGATCGCATCGTCACTTCCCATCAGGTGAGAGCGCGGTCAAATGCTAGACAAGTTTGAAGTAAAAGAAAAAAAAACTATTATTTGGCATTTTAAGAGGCAATGCTGCTATTATCCTCTGAAAGATATCCATTGATAGGCCTGTCCAGTTTGAAATTGCAAACAAAACACATTCCAAGAGTGGATTAATTTATAATTTAAAACCGGGTACAGTAAAACATCATTAAGCCACAGTCCCTTTAAAACCATTCATTTATACGTAACGCAACGTTTATAGGTCCACTGAAAACAGTGTCCCCCAATATGTCTCCATTAAGATACCGAAACAAATGTTCTATAATTCGTTGAGAGTAGAGTGACCATGGATTTATGTTTTCAAACCTAGTACACATAACCAATAAAAAAAAATTATAGTTTCTTTTAAAGACTTTTATATTAGATCCTGGACACTAACTAGGATTCCCTGTGTCTACGCTACGCTACGCCTAGGAGCTACGAGGACCATGGTCCCATAACACCCAGACTCAGAACAAGTATTTGCAAGTTTTTTTTCTTTGCACAAATACTTGTCCTGCCGCGGGAATCGAACCCGCCGCTTCCGGGCTATGAACTGACCTGCTCAACCACCACACCACAGAGGCTATCTGTGTGAGAGATTATTATAATAGAATGAAACAGTACTTAGGCCATTATACATCTGCGTAGACTAGTGATTCAAATCATCAATCATCTTTCCATTTCAATACGTCTTGGAGCTTCGCCAATCTTGGATTTTATTTATTCTGACACTTCAGATGTTGTTATCTATACATATACAATTCAAAGTCCTGACTGACTGACTGACTTATATATCAACGCACAGCCTAAACTGCTGGTCCTAGAGACTTGAAATTTGGAAGGTGTTCTTTGTGTAAGTGTAGGTATCTTTTTTTAGTTTGAAAACTATCTTGAGTATGACACATTTTGTAAGATAAATAACAGCTGAACTCACGTCAATTAAAAGTCAACATTACAACAGTGTCGGTATCCACTAATAAAGGGTTTTTCGATATTATTTGGGTAGAATATAGAAAAACCCTGGTTGAAAAAAAATGAGTGGTTAAATTATCTATGAAAATGTCTTCTTCGTTTTCTATAAGCCAAGCGGGTAACGCCGAAGGCAGAAGCTAGTATTGATATATAGAGGCTCATATCATGCACAGAGACGTGTAAATATTATTTTCATGATGTACATTTTTTAATATACGTAAGTGATTAGTAAATGTTTTGGTTGGGTGACGCGGTTGTGATCTAGTTCTTCATTCATGTTTTGAGGTTGTTCCAGTGGAATATTACGGTACGTTCATATTATTGTTGACATCTTTATTAAAACTTGCCAATCTAATGAAAGGATTAGTAAAATGTAGTGGACTGTTGGCGCTTATATCAGCTAGGCGATCTCGTAACTCGGTTGCAACCAATAGAAACACAAATTTGTATGGACCTGACAGTTTTAATAACAATTATATGTGCATAGTTACTGTGGAAATTTTCGAAATAGAAATGAAATTTCTCTGTTTTCTATGCAACCAAAGTTCCGCAATCGGGGAGATCATGATTGTCATTAGCTGTGCCGACACCGAATGATCCACCGCGCTTCAATTTGCTATGAGCCGACCTGCTGAGAAAAGGACACCAAAAAGGCCGTCAAAAAAATTATTTGGCCCAAGTGCTTTGCTGTTTTACTCGCACCTTCCCCGTAACTAAATTTCCGGGTTTATTCTATGTGAGATGAGGTTTTGGCTGGACTACAGCCGTGACCCCCTCTCGTTCCCGGTACGGTGGCCGAGAGCTCATGGGGGGGTTTTAGTGGGTTCGAGTCCCACATATCAAAATGCCCTCGCACTCTCACTTCCCTGCCACCACGGGGGTCGAGAGTAGTGCGAGAAGTGCGTGAAGTGCGAGGGCATTTCCCCCCTCGAAAAAAAAGTTTTGGGTAGCGTAGTCTGTGTGCTCGATTCATCCTTTTTGGCTTGAAATGCATCAAAACCAACATAGAAAAGGAATTATTCGATGTACCGTTTCAATGTGGGATAGTAATTAATAGTTGTTGGTTGAAAAAGTCTCACATTTTTTGTAAAGAACCGTGGTCACAGCACCTTAGACGGTGAGGCAATGGCACTGCACTTCAACACATAAATCTGCTCAATTGAGCACAAATTGATTCTAATCGCTGCCCGATCATCTGGCCGCAATAGAGAGGCGATTTGTGATAGTTTCAAGAATATAAATAACATTAAAAATATCAGTTACGTATAAAATATTTTAGCATATAACATACGAAAAGAGAAGCTTAACACCGAAATTCAAAAACGGAAAAGAAACATTTTAAATATTATTATACAAATATTTTAGCATTTACAAAGGAGGAGCTTAAAACCGAAATAATTTAAAAACGAAAATGAGATATTGTATAATAATAGGTCTTTACCTATGAAATTGCCGTATTGCAGTACAGACTTTTACAAACAAAAAAAAGTTTTGATTGGCTATGAATTCAAAATTCAAATTAATTTTGTTTTAAAAATATGACATTCTATTTACAATATAAGTCTTTTGTTTATTGATTAGCGTTGTATTTTCATTACATTTCAACATTTTTCCTCATAATGGATACTTTGAAATTTCGTGTAATTATGGAATATGAGTTCCGTCGTGGCACCAACGCGGCACAAACGACACGTAACATCAACGACGTTTACGGAGAGAACTGTACAAACGAACGTACAACCCGTTATTGGTTTGCTCGGTTCCGTTCTGGGAATTTTGACTTGAAAAATGAACCTCGTGGTCGTCCGGAAACTTTGGTCAACAATGATGAATTAAAGGCGATTGTGCAAGCTGATGAATCTCAATCTACAGCTGAGCTGGCAGCAGCTTTTGATGTTAGCCTCAAAACAATATTGGTCCATTTGCGACTGATTGGCAAGATAAAAAAGCTTGATAGATGGGTGCCCCACGAACTTAACGATCGCCAGCGCAACGTACGCGTCGAGACTTGCCTTGCGCTGCTTAACAGGCACAGAAATGAAGGAATTTTGAACCGAATTGTTACGTGCGACGAAAAATGGATTCTTTTGACAATAGAAAGCGCTCAGCAAGTTGGTTAGATCCTGTTTCGGTACCAAAGCAATGTGCAAAACGAAAAATGACCCCTAGAAAGGTGATAGTCACAGTTTGGTGGTCTAGTGCTGGTGTGATTCATCATAGCTTTTTACAAAACGGCGAGAGCATTACTGCAGATGTGTACATTGAAGAACTGACCACAATGATGGCGAAACTCGCACGTCTGCAACCAGCTTTGGTCAATCGGTCGTCTCCACTGCTACTTCACGACAACGCGCGACCCCATACTGCACAACAGACCGTCTCTAAGCTGCATTAGTTGGGTTTGGAAGCTCTCCCCCATCCGCCATACTCACCAGATCTTGCGCCTACCGACTATTACTTTTTCCAAAATTTGGACAACTTTTTAGCGGGAAAAAAATTCAATTCCCGAGAGGCAGTACAAAACGCCTTTGAAGAGTTTGTTGTCTCCCGTCCTGCTGATTTTTTCAAGAAGGGCATCCATAAACTGCCACAGCGTTGGCAAAGATGCATTGATTGCAGGGGTGATTACTTTGAATAAAAGAAATAAATAAGTTCGAAAAAAAAAAATACTTTAACTTTTTTCAAACAAAACGGCAATTTCATAGGTAAAGACCTAATATTATTATGCATATTATATTATTATACGCTTTGGTCGCATACGAAACCTGCTGAGCTTCGTAACCAGTTGCGTTCGAAGATTTTATGTGTCGTAGTTGTAAGCAATCAAATACTTTCGTCCTTGTACGAAATCAGCTAAGAATATCCCGGTAGATATTGCAGACACTTTTAATTGGTCTAAGAAGGTATAAGCGAATCATATCTTGAAAAAGGTGATTTATTTTTGTTTTTAAAGCAAGAAATCATCTTCTGAACACAAGAACTGAGATCCTATACAGTACTTAATAATTATTAATGCTTAGAAACAGTTGTTATAAATTAGTGACAATATAAAAACTCAACAGCTAATAATACTATTTAAAAAAAAAGTGTGAAAGGGAATTCCTTTTTTTACACTAATGAGTTTGCTGTATAATATTTGACGCTAAGCACTTTGTAGTTTTATATGCTTAGTACAATAACTTAATTTTAAGTACCTAATATCATTTAGACTAGTATAAGTGCTAAAAATAACCTATTTTCATTAAAAATTCTTTAAATATGACTTTGACTTAACAGATATATAGTTAGGTCACAGGCTTATATATTACGAGCTTCCGCCCGCAGCTTCGCCCGCGGCGTGGTCTATGGGAAAATAATTCAACCCCGTTTCATAAGGAACGTTTTAACTCGACTCAGTTTTATAGTTAGTTACAACTCCCAACTACAAAATTGAGTCTCGTAACTCACTAGAGTTACGAGGTAACAGACCTCTTTCGAGGAGGTGCTTTTTATAGTTAGTAAGGACCGTTTTTAGCTTTGATGCTCTATATTTTAATACTCTTTGTGTTAACTGAATTTTGTAGATAGTTTTATATTAGCTAGGGGTAATTTACTTTGTATTTTTTTGAGTGCTCTATATATAACTCTCCTCTCGACAGCCTCTGTGGTGTGGATGCTGAGCAGGTCTGCTCATAATCCGGAAGCAGCGGGTTCAATTCCCGCGGCAGGATAAGTGCACAGAAAAAAAAGCGCAGATAGATACTTGTTCTGACACAGAGAATCCTAGTTAGGGTCCAGGATCTATGTATGTGATCGTTGGGCGTTATTATTGTTATTATTAATTGTAAATTACTTATTAGCTTAAAGATTAACTTATTATATAGATTACTATGAGATTATGATATTGTAATCCTAATAGTAGGTAATCTAAGATATGAAAAAAAAATGTTTCAGTGAAATGATAAATTAAATAGAAGAATCTTTTTTCGGCCACCAAGAGTCAACGACCAAATGTAATCGACCAATACACCGAGTCGTAGCTAGTTAAACAATAATTAAGCCCGTTGACTTTGATATATAAGTTTACGAGATTTATTTTTATTGATTGCCACTTTGACACTGACTAAACAGTACTGATTACTCATTTGCTGTAAAGAATTTTAAACTCCAGATATTTTTTAAAACATTTTCTATCCATCCACTGTTGTTTTATAGAGCTTGCTTTAAGCGATATGACCGCCTGGTATACTACCATGATATTTTATAGAGCTTGCTTTAAGCGATATGACCGCCTGGTATACTACCATAATATTTTATAGAGCTTGCTTTAAGCGATATGACCGCCTGGTATACTACCATGATATTTTATAGAGCTTGCTTTAAGCGATATGACCGCCTGGTATACTACCATAATATTTTATAGAGCTTGCTTTAAGCGATATGACCGCCTGGTATACTACCATAATATTTTATAGAGCTTGCTTTAAGCGATATGACCGCCTGGTATACTACCATAATATTTTATTGATATTTTTATTGATTTATCATCTAATAAGTTAAACGTAATTTTGTCTGTACAAAACATCCATTTAGTTTTTAAATACCTAAATATATTTATTTATGTTAAAGAATGACGTGACGAGCTAACCGTTCGCCTGATGTTAAGTGATACGCTTGCCCATATGAGTTGCAGTGTCACTCAGAACTCTAAAGTATAGAGTTTTGCATGACACTGCACTGCGCACGTCATCCTGAGACATCAGCGCAGTCTAGTAATAAGATTACTAATAATAAGGTTACTAGTTGATGCCATTTATTCTGCCACCAAGCAAAGCGGTGGTACCTAACTAGACAAACTTTGCAGAACAGTCCTACCACCTAAATACCTAATATATATGTACACCTATGACCTATATATATATACATACATATATATCTTAATATATATAAATCTCGTGTCACAATGTTTGTCCTCAATGGACTCCTTAACCACTTAACCGATTATAATAAAATTCGCACACCATGTGCAGTTCGATCCAACTTGAGAGATAGGATAGTTTATATCTCAATCTATAATAGATATATATTAAATACCCGTGCGAAGCCGGGGCGGGCCGCTAGTATATATATATATACCTAGTAAAATTATGATGATTACATAAAAATTACGTTTAAAATACTTTAAACGTAATTTTTATTCCTACTAATATTATAAATGCGAAAGTTTGTGAGTATGGATGTATGAATGTGTGTTTGTTGCTCTTTCACGCAAAAACTACTGAACGGATTTGAATGAAATTTGAAACACAGATAGTTTATAATAGATCTATATCTATAATAGATATATATTAAATACCCGTGCGAAGCCGGGGCGGGCCGCTAGTATATATATATATACCTAGTAAAATTATGATGATTACATAAAAATTACGTTTAAAATACTTTAAACGTAATTTTTATTCCTACTAATATTATAAATGCGAAAGTTTGTGAGTATGGATGTATGAATGTGTGTTTGTTGCTCTTTCACGCAAAAACTACTGAACGGATTTAAATGAAATTTGAAACACAGATAGTTTATAATAGATCTATATCTATAATAGATATATATTAAATACCCGTGCGAAGCCGGGGCGGGCCGCTAGTATATACCTAGTAAAATTATGATGATTACATAAAAATTACGTTTAAAATACTTTAAACGTAATTTTTATTCCTACTAATATTATAAATGCGAAAGTTTGTGAGTATGGATGTATGAATGTGTGTTTGTTGCTCTTTCACGCAAAAACTACTGAACGGATTTGAATGAAATTTGAAACACAGATAGTTTATAACCTGAATCAACACATAGGCTACTTTTTATCCCGATAGTATGTTCCCGTGGGACGATTATCGACCAACACGAGGGCAACACCGCGCCACAGGCTTTTTACGCCAAAACTGAACTGAACGGATTTGGATGAAATTTGGAACACAGATAGTTTATATTAACGTCTAAATTAATTGCTTTTTAGAAATTTTTAGCGTTCCATACCAAAATGGTTAAAAGGAACCTTTGGAATATAGATAGCTTATGTAGTGGATTAACACATAGGCTACTTTTTATCCGCGGGTAAAACCGCGGAACGCAGCTAGTAATAAATATATGTAAATTATGTAAGTATGTTAATCTTATTGGCCGTATTTTAAAATAAATAGGTGTGAACGTCCAGAATATTATGTCATTAATGTCTTAATAAATTTATCGGGTTGATTAATGTTTGGAGTTTGTTTTAGTTTTCGTTTAATGAGGATTAAAATTACATGGACTGTTGAATAAATGTTCTTAAGTTAATAATTAATAGTACCGATTTTTTTCCTTCATTAATTTATGGTACCTAGTTATTTATTAAGTACCTAATTTTACTAATAATTACGGTAGATGTTGATGTCTTTTCATTGTTAATATGTGTTTTTATCGTTTGTTTTTTTTTGTGGATTGCTTGTATATATTATATTATTATTGCTTATAATTATGATATTATAATTTTTACTACTTTTTTTTTGTAAGTCCGTTGTTTAAATTTAATATGTTTTCTTTAATTATTAAATTAAATAATTATATCTTCACATCATCTTATGTATCTCTCAATGAACAGAAAATTTAAATATATATTCTATCGAAGAATGAAGTAACACCAATAAATGGTATTTTCTACACATATAGTTATCAACGTAATTTTTTATTTCATTTGCGACTAGATATTAAAGTAATGGTAGTTGTGGCTTAAGGATTTTATGGTTTAATTAGTTTTAAGTATAGATTAAATGAAATATATAAATAATTAAATCTATCGAAAATTGTTAATGACCATTAATAAATTCAAAAAGTTATTTAATTTTAGTGCAAAAAATTACCGGAAAAATGTATATCATCTAATTTATAGTATTATGCGGGAAAAAGGAAAAAAAAAATAATAATTATATAGGTGAAATTTTAACCAATGTATATTTTTAAATTATTAGCAATTATATTCTTATTGTAGTCACTGACACAATTTTAAAAACAATTTTTGTTATGTTGATTACATTACTACATAGTTTATAGATTTATTACATAGTTTATTATATATTAAGAATTATTACATAGTTATAAAAGTGTTAAGTATTATTACATAGTTATAAAAGCTTTATATGTAAATGACATAAAAGTTTCTACTGCATAATTAACAGGAACTTTTATAAAACTTTTATAAAAAAATACCAACCAAATCGATCAATTATATGAACAAAAATAAATAGCTTTATAAACCAATGCCAACTTCTAATTAATTCGTCTTCCAAAATTGAAAAAGATACGACAGCGAGAGTGACGTTAAAAAAATAAAAACTCATTATTAAAAGTCAGTTCGACGACCGACATTTCAATTAGCGTGACCATAAAAAAATACTTACGGACATCAACGGATTCGGAGCACAAATTCACGGAAAAACACTCAACACAAATAAAATATGTACCACAATTATTCACAGTCGTATGAACTGGTGCGTAAAAACTTTCGCGCGGGAAACTTTGGCAGCTTCTGACGTGGAGTCAATAGACGTCTGCTCGCGAAGCCGGTCGCGCTTCAACTGCCATGGCATGGGGTACTTTTCATCCAAACCAATTTTCTTTTTGTGAAGGCGGGAAAGCCGACTCGGATTTTGAACGTCGCCTCGAGCTGTCTATGCACAGATTAGAAAAACAAGTGACTGTTTGTGTCTATGACCCGTCTCGAGCGAGTGAGATTTAAAAGTTGTGATTCATGGAACTTTAAAGAAGTTCCATTGTTCGTGATCGTGTGTTTCGTGATCGTACGTGACAATGTTGCGTAGGTTTCAACTATTTATAACAATTATATTAGGTCTTTACCTATGAAATTGCCGTTTTGTTTGAAAAAAGTTAAAGTATTTTTTTTTTCGAACTTATTTATTTCTTTTATTCAAAGTAATCACCCCTGCAATCAATGCATCTTTGCCAACGCTGTAGCAGTTTATGGATGCCCTTCTTGAAAAAATCAGCAGGACGGGAGACAACAAACTCTTCAAAGGCGTTGTGTACTGCCTCTCGGGAATTGAATTTTTTTCCCGCTAAAAAGTTGTCCAAATTTTGGAAAAAGTAATAGTCGGTAGGCGCAAGATCTGGTGAGTGTGGCGGATGAGGGAGAACTTCCAAACTCAACTCATGCAGCTTAGAGACGGTCTGTTGTGCAGTATGGGGTCGCGCGTTGTCGTGAAGTAGCAGTGGAGACGACCGATTGACCAAAGCTGGTTGCAGACGTGCGAGTTTCGCCATCATTGTGGTCAGTTCTTCAATGTACACATCTGCAGTAATGCTCTCGCCGTTTTGTAAAAAGCTATGATGAATCACACCAGCACTAGACCACCAAACTGTGACCATCACCTTTCTAGGGGTCATTTTTCGTTTTGTACATTGCTTTGGTACCGAACCAGGATCTAACCAACATGCTGAGCGCTTTCGATTGTCAAAAAGAATCCATTTTTCGTCGCACGTAACAATTCGGTTAAAAATTCCTTCATTTCTATGCCTGTTAAGCAGCGCAAGGCAAGTCTCGACGCGTACGTTGCGCTGGCGATCGTGAAGTTCGTGGGGCACCCATCTATCAAGCTTTTTTATCTTGCCAATCTGTCGCAAATGGACCAATATTGTTTTGATGCTAACATCAAAAGCTGCTGCCAGCTCAGCTGTAGATTGAGATTCATCAGCTTCCACAATCGCCTTTAATTCATCATTGTTGACCAAAGTTTCCGGACGTCCACGAGGTTCATTTTTCAAGTCAAAATTCCCACAACGGAACCGAGCAAACCAATAACGGGTTGTACGTGCGTTTGTACAGTTCTCTCCGTAAACGTCGTTGATGTTACGTGTCGTTTGTGCCGCGTTGGTGCCACGACGGAACTCATATTCCATAATTACACGAAATTTCAAAGTATCCATTATGAGGAAAAATGTTGAAATGTAATGAAAATACAACGCTAATCAATAAACAAAAGACTTATATTGTAAATAGAATGTCATAGTTTTAAAACAAAATTAATTTGAATTTAGAATTCATAGCCAATCAAAACTTTTTTTTGTTTGAAAAAGTCTGTACTGCAATACGGCAATTTCATAGGTAAAGACCTATTATATTATATACCAATTTGAAAAGGTCGCCATTGTTTTTAGGTCCGTAACGTATCCCGTATAAGTCAAATATATGGTTACATTAACATTTTTATTTTACTAGTTGCGCCCTGCGGTTTCGCTCGCGGATAAAAAGTATTTTAATTATTAGCTCACCCCACAGGAGCATTTAACTTTTCCGGGATAAAATGTAGCCTATATGTTAATCCAGTGTATAAGCTATCTTGGTACCGAATTTCATCCAAATCCATTCAGCCGTTTAAGCGTGATGGAGTAACAAACATACACACATACAAACTTTCGCCTTTATAATATTAGTGTGATAGTGTGATTACTAGCTGCCCTTAAAAGTTTTGTTCAAATTTTCAATACAAAAATCTACTATACTATCTACTATAGACAAACGAACATTCCGATTTTCCAAATTTAAAAATTTATCGCATCCCAACTTTTTTCTTTGAAAACCTATCTCGACCTATTATTAACATTAAAAAATAATAGTTTAACAATTCTCAAATATAGTGGTTACCCACAAACATCATTGTATATTTATTTATACATACATTAAAATAATACCTACCGATAAATTTAATAGCTATGATGAATATACAGACTATTTTACTAATCTGTGTCATGAAACAATAAAGAAATTTGAATTTGAATATGAATATAATACCTAATACTATCCACGTATACCATACATATATTATAATAACACACAAGGACAATGTGAAATTCATTCAGTTTTTACTTTCCACGCCAAAAAACTGTTTGCTACTTTTTTATTTCATTGTTTTATCACTTAATAATATTGTACTTATATTTATCAAACACCCGCTACGGCGTAGCCATACAAGTACTACACAAATCAATCAAAGATCGTAGCACCTGTCTGTCGTAACACTTATTACAAGCTTACATTAAACCCGTACTTAGTCACTGCTCAAATCGTTTGTCATTACTCAATAAATAAAATATAGGTCAAAGAATAAACGCTAGAAGGTAGCTCAAGGTCAATGATTTCAACAAAAGTGCCTATTTTTTCCTCATAATTCTTGTAGAACTGAATGAACATCTGAATTAAAATACGTTATAGATGATTCATTGCTTCTGGGAGAGTAACATGAGCAGTTTGTTTTGTCTAATGCTCAGAGAGTATTGGTTGAGGATAAATAGAGCGCTTTTGTACCTAATGGCTGGTAGCATACTAGAAGAAAAATATAGACGGCATGCTGAGAACTAGAAAATGAAGCCAAAAAGCAATCACCATTATCATCATCAACAGCTTGAATGCACTGCTGAACTGCCTCTCTCATAAAACATTACTTTTCTTGCACGGCTGCCCCCTTTATTCAGCCTCTGTGGTGTGGTGATTGCGCAGGTCAGCTCATAGGCCGGAAGCGGCGGGTTTGATTCCCGCGACAGGACAAGTATTTGTGCACAGAAAAAAAACGCGAATACTTGTTCTGAGTTTGGGTGTTGTGGGACCATGGTCCTCGTAGTTTATGGGTCCTAGAGACAGGGAGTCCTAGTTAGAGTCCAGGATCTATGTGTGTGATCGTTGGGCGTTATTATTATTATTATTATTTATCGGCTCACCACAGCTTTAGCCAGACCGTCGGTCCATCCACCCAGTGGGGGGCGGTCTACGCTGCTTCTTTTGGTTCGTGGTCGCCACTCGAGAACCTTCCTTTCCCATCGCTTGACAGTCCTATAAAATAAAATACAATATAATATATCAAAATGATATTAATTAACTCACGCTATTATCATGAGTGACGTCTAAAGTGCAAAAAAGTCGAAAATTACATATATATAGGATGGAACTGTTTTATTTTGCGATTTCTAAATCCCTTTTTTGGCTTCACTTTTTAGTTCTGAAGGAGCCGTCGTTATAGTTCTTTTAAGTTGGTAACTTGAAATTGAATAGTCTCTGGTTTGTTAAGCTATTAAATCCTTTGGATTTGGATTATCGACTTATGGACGTATAATTATTGATATGTACCAAATAATAATGATAATGATTTTTGGTGAAATTTTATTTTAATTTTAATTTAGTGTTTTATTTGTAGTGTCCTTTACTAGTTATATAAAGTAGACAAATAGATTCAATTCTTGCTGAATGGGAAATGGAAAGGGAATGTTGCCAACTTTTTGGGTACGCTTCCCACAGAAGGTGATCTAAATTCTGTGTTTTGTGTATTACCCCTTTTTACCTAAAATTTGGTTTTTATTGTAAAGAAAAAACGGGTCTATTCGCGCACAAAAAGTATCAAACCATTATTTTGACTAACCTCGACGTTTCGACCAAGTTACAATAGCCGCGGTCACGAGCGTACTGATTTGGCTTTTTTCATTATTATTTACTATCATAAAAAGCGTACCTATGAATAAATGAATTGAATTGTGGAAAAAAACTTATTACACAAATAAATAAATAAATAAATACGATCGAATGAATATACAAAAAATATATTGTTTGCGCGTAGAAAATACTTAATAGTTTATGACAATTGTACTTGACATTCTGTGTATATTTACTGCCACTTTGCACTAAAATGGCTGAACGAAATTTGTTGTGTTTACACTTTGGATCCAGAAATGACACATCAGAAAATATTTATCGCAAAAAATATGTTCTCTAAAATCATATCTGCCTACGATCGGTACAACTATCTAAATATATTAGGTCTTTACCTATGAAATTGCCGTTTTGTTTGAAAAAAGTTAACGTATTTTTTTTTTCGAACTTATTTATTTCTTTTATTCAAAGTAATCACCCCTGCAATCAATGCATCTTTGCCCACGCTGTGGCAGTTTATGGATGCCCTTCTTGAAAAAATCAGCAGGACGGGAGACAACAAACTCTTCAAAGGCGTTTTGTACTGCCTCTCGGGAATTGAATTTTTTTCTCGCTAAAAAGTTGTCCAAATTTTGGAAAAAGTAATAGTCGGTAGGCGCAAGATCTGGTGAGTATGGCGGATGAGGGAGAGCTTCCAAACCCAACTCATGCAGCTTAGAGACGGTCTGTTGTGCAGTAGGGGGTCGCGCGTTGTCGTGAAGTAGCAGTGGAGACGACCGATTGACCAAAGCTGGTTGCAGACCTGCGAGTTTCGCCATCATTGTGGTCAGTTCTTCAATGTACACATCTGCAGTAATGCTCTCGCCGTTTTGTAAAAAGCTATGATGAATCACACCAGCACTAGACCACCAAACTGTGACCATCACCTTTCTAGGGGTCATTTTTCGTTTTGCACATTGCTTTGGTACCGAACCAGGATCTAACCAACTTGCTGAGCGCTTTCGATTGTCAAAAAGAATCCATTTTTTGTCGCACGTAACAATTCGGTTCAAAATTCCTTCATTTCTGTGCCTGTTAAGCAGCGCAAGGCAAGTCTCGACGCGTACGTTGCGCTGGCGATCGTTAAGTTCGTGGGGCACCCATCTATCAAGCTTTTTTATCTTGCCAATCTGTCGCAAATGGACCAATATTGTTTTGATGCTAACATCAAAAGCTGCTGCCAGCTCAGCTGTAGATTGAGATTCATCAGCTTCCACAATCGCCTTTAATTCATCATTGTTGACTAAAGTTTCCGGACGACCACGAGGTTCATTTTTCAAGTCAAAATTCCCAGAACGGAACCGAGCAAACCAATAACGGGTTGTACGTTCGTTTGTACAGTTCTCTCCGTAAACGTCGTTGATGTTACGTGTCGTTTGTGCCGCGTTGGTGCAACGACGGAACTCATATTCCATAATTACACGAAATTTCAAAGTATCCATTATGAGGAAAAATGTTGAAATGTAATGAAAATACAACGCTAATCAATAAACAAAAGACTTATATTGTAAATAGAATGTCATATTTTTAAAACAAAATTAATTTGAATTTAGAATTCATAGCCAATCAAAACTATTTTTTGTTTGAAAAAGTCTGTACTGCAATACGGCAATTTCATAGGTAAAGACCTATTATATAACTCAAAGGTGACTGACTGACTGACTGACTGACATAGTGATCTATCAACGCACAGCCCAAACCACTGATCGGATCGGGCTGAAATTTGGCATGCAGGTAGATGTTATGACGTAGGCATCCGCTAAGAATGGATTTTTCGAAATTCCACCCTTAAAAGGGTGAAATAGAAGTGAGGTTGAATTATTTTCCCATAGGCCACGCTGCGGGCGAAGCTGCGGGCAGAAGCTCGTTACATATAAGTACCATGTATTTTATGTTTTATTGTTTAACTAGCTGCGCCCTGTGGTAGCATCCGCGTGGCCAAAATTGTCTAATTTTTCACTTAACTTCTTAATTATCTTTGATAAGAACCTTCTAACAATAATAAACAAAAATAAAAACAATTATCGTAAATGTTTCAACCGTTCCACGCGTGATATGATGGCCAAGGGAAATAGAGATTCATTTTAATATATACCTATAGACATAGATATATATAGACAAAGCATTTGACCACTATATCACCTGATGGAAAGTGACAATGCAGTCTACGATCTTGCTTAGAAGATACCTGTTCACTCTTGAATATTTATTAGTTTTAGCAGATTTACCTACACTAGATATTTTTGCATCATTATTGATTTAAGATAAACTTAATTTCAAGCCGGAATCAATATTATAAAACCATTTTGCAAATAAACAAACTTTACTTTTTTCCTACTTTCTAAAAACATTCTGACAAGTAAATAATATATGCGTAGTTTTGGCGGGAAAACGAAAAAGATCGCGTCGCGTTATTTTCAGTGTTAGTGCTTAAAATTGGTGGCATTTTATGCGTTAAGTGCTGGATTACAGGCATGAGGCAAGTGGTATAATGATGGTGAAATTTTTCTTTTCGTATTGTTTCCAAAACTCGATAGAAGCCAAAAAAAAAGTTAAAAAAGTAAAGTTGCCATCACTATCAATTACTATATCATTATCAATTACTTTACACTGGCTAAATACACAAAATCGTGGAGCCAATAAACAAAAAAAATATAAGCAGACATTAGCTGTAATTTCTATACCTTGCATATTCTATGGCAGACAATTGATCGATGCACAAATTACCGCGTGGCGTTTAGACGGGCGCAAACAACTTGATCGATTGTTATTAATAACAAGTAACTAATCCAATTCTATTAGGTTTAAGTGCTCATAAACATAAAGGGGAGAGATATATCCATTTATTACCTGGAAGAAATTTGTGTTTGGTAGAAAATAGTAGAATTCCCGTCTGTACTAAAGATTAACAGCTTCTAAGTTCGTACTTATCCTTAGCCCCCGGTTTTTTGCCTAGCTCGTATAAATCAACATCCTTAATACTGTAAGCCCATTGGTTGAGACTGTTGGATATAAAAACTTATTTGTATGTCGTATATGTACATTTTCACTTTAAAAAAGAACTTAGTGTGTGATCGTAAGATTTTGTTTACTAGGTTACGACAAGATCGATCTGTGGACATTTCACACAGCGCCTTACCTACCTATATGATATATATGCATGCGTATCCAATTGTGAATTCTTAATGTATGCTGATGACACCAAGATTTTTAGTCATCAAGTCTCTGAATGATGCTAAGCTCGTTCAAAATGACCTAAATGCCTTAACAGAATACTACACTAAAAACAGAATAACGATAAACAGTAAGAAATGTTCAGTCATATCATTTACACGAAAAAGTAACCCCCTTATACACAAATATAAAATTAATGAAGATGTTATTGAAAGGGTCACGCTAGTCAAAGACCTCGGGATTTATTTAGACAAAAAGTTTATCTTAGACACGCATATTAAAACAATAAATAATAAGGCATTCAGGAATCTTGGTTTCATCATGCGCACTTGTTCAGTATTTACAAATGCTGAGTGCATTAAAAAATTATATTTTGCATATGTTAGGAGCGTTTTAGAATATGGGTGCAGCATTTGGTGTCCTCAGTATTCTATATACAGAGACAGTATCGAAAAAAATCAAAAGAGATTTATTAACTACCTTAATTATCGCACGCGAAGTTCCTACTCAACGTACGAGGATAGCACTGGTCACAATATTTTATCTCTGCATAACCGCCGTAGACTATTGGATGTGATGCTGTTATATGATATCTTACACGGCCATATAGACTGCTCGGAGCTTGTCAGGGCGGTAGGTTTGTGCGTCCCAAAGCGACGAACGCGTCACACTAAGTTGTTACATGTTCCATTACACCGCAGAAACTATGCAAGCAATGAAACTCTTACTCGTGTTTGTAGAATTTATAATGAATTTTTCGACGACATTGATATATTTGTATGTGAAAGCAAGCAACTGTTCAAGGAATTGGTTATTTCCAAACTAAAATCATTACATAATAATACGTAATACTAGCCTTTTGATATACCTTTCTAATAATGTATAGGATGAAATCTAATTTAGTTTATTTCATTATAATATACTTCTATGCATATTTCCACATATATACATCTATGCATCTATAATTTCTTAAACCTATGCATAAATATTTAATATAGATCAAAACTTCTTGTATTAAAATAATGTATAAATTGAAAATGTAACTACATGTGTAACTACATTCTTGAATAATTTCATCTATTTGTTTTTATTTCCTAGTTTAATATACATTTCCAGTCAAAGTCAAGGCACTGGCACTTTTATTAGTCAAAATGAGATGAGGTACTAAAAATACTTAAATTAGGTTATTGTACTACTAACTTTTAGCGGCACGTTGAATTTAGTTGTATACTGTAATTTATAAAATAGTATAAAATGTTATGCTCACGTTTTAATATTACTAACTGATGTAATTATTGTCACTTATCTGTCTTTTGTCACAAAGTCTGTAACTTGCCTAAGAGTTGTTTATTCACATTTCATGTTTTTAGCTAACTATTGGTAATCTGTTAATTGCTTTGTTTGTTACCTATACCTGTTAGTTTTATATTTTCATGTAATGCTGTTGATTACCTTAAGAATAATAAATAATAAAATGGCTGGACTGCAGTCGCGACCCCTTCTCGCCCAGGTACGGCGGACGAGGGCTCACGGGGGAGTTTTAGTGGGTTCGGGTCCTACATACCCCCTGCCACCACCCCCGTGGTGCACCAACCACTCCCCCCCAAAAAAAAGGTCGGCTCGTAGCCTGGAGGCGGCGGGTTCGATTCCCGTGACAGGACAAGTATTTATGCACAGAGAAAAAAAGCGCAAATACTCGTTCTGAGTCTGGATGTTGTGGGGCCACGGTCCTCGTAGTTCCCAGACACAGGGAATCCTGGTTAGGGTTCAGGATATATGTATGTGAGGGTTGGGTGTTATTTTTTTTTTTTTTTTTTTTAAAGCTGATCCTATTTCAGTTTGGTCTTAGTTCTGACAATGGCATCCACGAAAAAACCATATAGGTAAGTCTGAAGTCGGTTAATTACGCTTTGCGTTTGTTATATAGCTTAAGAGCTATAAAATAACAAAGTTTAAAGGTTTCTATTGCAAATAGGCTATTTTTAGCACTTTCACAACTTAAACATACAATATGACCACTTTTTAACACTACAATAGGGCGTAGAAATAGTTTGAACCCCAGGAAAGGACATAAAATACTTAGGCAATACTTACAGTATTGTCTAAATTCAAAATTATCAGTTTTTTGTTCAGAACTACGTAGTCCCGTACAAAAAACTGATAATTTTGAATTTTAGTCTTCAGATTAAGCGTTCCAAGATTTTCATATTCTTTCAGTAAACATTTCTTTAATCATGAGAATGATTCATAACTGAACCAGAACCGCCCTACTTTTTTACTGCGCCATCAAATACCCTCACCAAAGCCGTTGAGATCGACGCTGCTACAACGTTTTATTATTATACCTAATAGGTACTAGACATTGCGTTGGCTTCGTTCGCGATTTACGTAGGTAGTATTTAAAAAAAACACCCATTGGGGAAGGAAGGTTTTCGAATGGCAATTGCGAAGACGTAGATATAATAATGATAATAACGCCCAACGATCACATACATAGATCTTAAAAAGAAATTGGCCTTAAATAAAAAATTAAATTCTTTGTGCTACTCACCAAAAATTAAAATTTTACAAAGAACACACCGATTTAGAAATTGAGGAACAATAGGCGACCTTATCGCTAAAAGCGATCTCTTCCAGATTGCATGGAGAGGATTCATCAAAGTGGTCTTTTTCTTCTCGTCGGTCAGCCCTGTTGTCAGAATTTTTAAGCCGCCCAAATTTATCTGACTTGGTTTAACGACTTTTGTTTTACAACAGCTCGGACCGATGGTGGTAATCGTTCCTAAAGCAACAAAACAAGCGCAAATAGTTATTCTGTGTCTGGACGTTGTAGGACGATGGTCCTCACAGTTCCAGGTCCTTAAATACAGGGAATCCTAGTTAGGGTCCAGGATCTATGTATGTGATCGTTGAGCGATATTATTATTATAAACTTTCTAAAAAATCGTTTAGTTCGTTTAGATTACGCCACAAACCAACACACACTCAAACAGCAGAGGCGTTAAACTTACACACCCTTGTTTCAACGTCAGTAGTTTTATAGTAATAGCATGTTACGCGTGTGCAGCACTTACCATTGATAAGATAACCTGTTCGGTGTTCTTTTTGCGACTAATGTTCTAAATTGAGGAAAAATACAGACAATTCTTGCTTACATACGTTTAACCGTAAACTATGAAGAACGTCCGATGAAAAATGGTTCAAAGTCAAGAGAAAGTCGTAAAAATATTACAACAAACATTTTGAAGGGAAACCGAAACGCAGACAATATAAATCATATTTACTGTGTTGTGAAACTAAACAACTGTGATGTGTAAATATGTGTAAATTGTGTGATTTGGGGCTTAACCTTGATTACTTTAAGATTAACTATTATACAACATAGGTTTTAATGTGGATAGTCCATTCAGAACCGGGAAATAACAAACTTTTGCCGTTTTTCTTTCATTTGCCTATTTAAATATAAACTATATAACTAAATAATATATTTAATTGCATATGATAATGAAAATTTCAGAAAGCAGAGATTGTTTTTTACGTAAACTATTTAAAAAATAAGAATGTTCCTGTTTCCATGTTAGTTCCTAAACTGTTAAAAATATTTAAAAATAAATTATTGTTTTTTTTTTTTTCAAACTATATTATTTATTTAATTTACACAACAATACACAAAAATGGTTACTTATATAATTGAACTTAGGAGAAAGAAAAAACTAAATATAACTTAAAATAAATAATAATTGAAAAAAAAAAAAATATTGTAGGTAAAAAGGGGGTCATAAATAAAACACAGAATTTAGATCACCTTCTGCAAGAAGCGTACCCAAAAAGCTGGCAACATTCCCTCGTTGAATAGCTAGGCTAATTCGTTGGCCGAGGTATGTGCCAGCCTTTTGGTCAAACTTATTAATAATATAAAATTTTTACATAAAACAATAAAAAGGGAACTTAATCAAACAAACCACTACCAAGGTAGGCAATTATTGTTAGATAGGTTTTAATACTACATGCATCTGATAAAAATGAACTGTTGAGTTCGTGCGCTCATTATAAGTTTGGAAGTTTCAAACAGGTATATTGGTATAAGAATATAAATTGAGTACATTACGATTTTGAGTACATTAAATATCAAGGAAAGGTCATGTCTATTTATATTTAGTAAATCAGAAATAGAGTTGAAGTACTTATAGAAATAAATGGTATGGATTTAGTTTGAAACCATTGCGAATGTGTTTACCTATGAAATTGCCGTTTTGTTTGAAAAAAGTTAAAGTATTTTTTTTTCGAACTTATTTATTTCTTTTATTCAAAGTAATCACCCCTGCAATCAATGCATCTTTGCCAACGCTGTGGCAGTTTATGGATGCCCTTCTTGAAAAAATCAGCAGGACGGGAGACAACAAACTCTTCAAAGGCGTTTTGTACTGCCTCTCGGGAATTGATTTTTTTTCCCGCAAAAAAGTTGTCAAAATTTTGGAAAAAGTAATAGTCGGTAGGCGTAAGATCTGATGAGTATGGCGGATGAGGGAGAGCTTCCAAACCCAACTCATGCAGCTTAGAGACGGTCTGTTGTGCAGTATGGGGTCGCGCGTTGTCGTGAAGTAGCAGTGGAGACGACCGATTGACCAAAGCTGGTTGCAGACGTGCGAGTTTCGCCATCATTGTGGTCAGTTCTTCAATGTACACATCTGCAGTAATGCTCTCGCCATTTTGTAAAAAGCTATGATGAATCACACCAGCACTAGACCACCAAACTGTGACCATCATCTTTCTAGGGGTCATTTTACGTTTTGCACATTGCTTTAGTACCGAACCAGGATCTAACCAACTTGCTGAGCACTTTCGATTGTCAAAAAGAATCCATTTTTCGTCGCACGTAACAATTCGGTTCAAAATTCCTTCATTTCTGTGCCTGTTAAGCAGCGCAAGGCAAGTCTCGACGCGTACGTTGCGCTGGCGATCGTTAAGTTCGTGGGGCACCCATCTATCAAGCTTTTTTATCTTGCCAATCTGTCGCAAATGGACCAATATTGTTTTGATGCTAACATCAAAAGCTGCTGCCAGCTCAGCTGTAGATTGAGATTCATCAGCTTCCACAATCGCCTTTAATTCATCATTGTTGACCAAAGTTTCCGGACGACCACGAGGTTCATTTTTCAAGTCAAAATTCCCAGAACGGAACCGAGCAAACCAATAACGGGTTGTACGTTCGTTTGTACAGTTCTCTCCGTAAACGTCGTTGATGTTACGTGTCGTTTGTGCCGCGTTGGTGCCACGACGGAACTCATATTCCATAATTACACGAAATTTCAAAGTATCCATTATGAGGAAAAATGTTGAAATGTAATGAAAATACAACGCTAATCAATAAACAAAAGACTTATATTGTAAATAGAATATCATATTTTTAAAACAAAATTAATTTGAATTTAGAATTCATAGCCAATCAAAATTTTTTTTTGTTTGAAAAATTCTGTACTGCAATACGGCAATTTCATAGGTAAAGACCTAT
Organism: Ennomos fuscantarius; assembly: GCA_905220475.3. Classification (NCBI taxonomy): domain Eukaryota; kingdom Metazoa; phylum Arthropoda; class Insecta; order Lepidoptera; family Geometridae; genus Ennomos; species Ennomos fuscantarius. Next base: position 9,118,423 of record HG992046.1, on the reverse strand, counting down.
TATCTCTGATGAAATCCGTGCAATATTTGTGAAGATTAAGATAAGAAAAGTCAGTGTCATTCATTTTGCACCCGCTATTTCAACCCACGAAGGTTTAATTTCGTTCGTTTTTGCGAGTATTCCCTCAAAGTCTCCATCGCTGATAGATAGATAGATAAACTGTTTATTGAAACACCGTATCTTAAATAATTAAAAAAGTGAACAAACTTAATTAAACCAAAGTGTAACAATGGGCTGATGTGACTTATGATAAAGAGAAAATTTTCTAAAACATTTATATTATTACATGTTCATTCCTATATTAACTAAACGATATTTAATTATTGGAGAAAAAGTATTACAGTATATTGCATCTTAAATGTTTCATTTTTATTTCTCGATTCTCACATCGACGTAAAGTGGCAAGTCTGTAGGTCTTTTACAGACTACACTACGGTGAATGCGCACCAGAACTGCATAATCTCATTCCCTCATCACCATGCCCTTACCGGACTACTAGGACCGGACTACACTCGGCTAAGCGTCATCCCTTCGTGATCGAAATACCACCCATTCGTACCAAGCGATTTGACTCCATGTTTATGAACATGGAGTCAAATCAATTAATTAAAACGGCTAAGGAATGGAATGCCCTGCCAGCGTCTCTTTCCGGCGAAATATGACCCGGGCGTGTTCAAGAGAAGAGTGAATAGGTATTTACTTGGCTAGCATGCTGCACCTTCGATCGCATCGTCACTTCCCATCAGATGAGAGCGTGGTCAAACGCCAGACAATTATGAAGTAAAAAAAAACTTTTGACTTTGACTTTGAACAAAATACGAAGAATTTTTTCTCTGACCTAATATGTATGTATGTATGTTGCTTGCGAGTGCCGCTCCCAATTATCCATTCAAATATATCATCAAAACCAAAGTATCGGATGCAAAATTTATTCGTTGGTGTGAGCTACGCGAATCATTTATCAGATTTCCGACGTTAAGCAGATACCGCATTTATGTTTATTGCCGTACGATAAAACTATTTTGTTTTTGTGTTATAATTATATTTGAAATCAGCTTGTTTACATGTTTTTTAACTGACTTCCGAAAAGTAGGAGGTACTATGTTCGTCTGTCTGTTTTATACAGGTTTGGGCGTTTTGTTTTTGGGTGTTAATAATTTTATCAACAATCTAATATAGAAAGTAGGATATAATCCACCATGCTGGCCAAGTGCGGATGGTGTATGACACATGTTTTGGTGTAAGGCTGAGCGGGATTCGAACCAGGGTGCGCTTGAAGGTCGTATGGGCTACCGCTGAGTCACGCTGACCTCCCATTGAGTATACGAAACCTTTTTGAATAAATTAAAATATCCTAATTATATATTAGTCCTACAGGGTAAGCAATGCATTGGTGACGCCTCCTCCGGTGTGACAGATGTCCATATGCTACGGTGACCACTTCCCATCAGGTGGGCCGTGGGCTTGTTTGCTCTCTTTAACATTGAAAAATAATAATAATAATATATATTACACTATTTATACCTTATCTACCAGGCAACCTGAATGTGCAAAAAAATGGTAGCGGTGCAGTAAAATTAATAATATATAGAATAAAATACGTATATATTATAAGAAATAAAAATATTACATGTATACTTAATTATACAAATAATATAATACTCATGATAGACACGTAGGTGAACTTGCTAATTGCTATATAAAATTTGAAGGGGTGAGAATAAAAAGGGTTTAACTGATTTTATTCACCAAATGACTTATGGGTATCGTTGGATTCAGCGTGAAATTATCTACAATAATACATTCTCAAAATACCGAAATGAGGGTTAAATCTCGAGATTTTGAGTCTAAAAACGGTTTATCTGTCACAGGAATACAGCTCGCTTAGCATAAAAACATTATTATATTTGTTTTATTATATTATATTTTTACAGTAATTTTATGAATTAGGTTATACATTTATAACATACGTTTTCAAGCAACTGAAACTTCCATAAACCTTTTCTATTACTTCTTATAAGCACTCTACATTAAAATGAAGCCGTTGAAGTTTAAAGTCAAATTTCTCGAAACTATCAATTTGACAGTTAAACCCTTTTTGTTCTCACCCCTTCATTTGACAATAAGCACTATATAATTAACATAATTTTAAGTATCCAATATAATTTGGACTAGTGTGAGTCGGACTCGAGCACCAAGGTGCATACGTATTTACTAACTTCTGCCCGTGGCTTCGCCCTCGTGGCCTATATTTAGACTTGTAAAAGTGTTAAAAATAGCCTATTTACAGTAAATTTTACTTTGACTTTGACACTGTGCAAGGATCCATATTAACCAACCATAGCCGTCCTCCACTCAAAGTCCTCCATCCAAAGGTGGCCCCAACTACATCGCTATTAGCGATAAGGTCACCCATTGCTGCCCATATCTCGTAAATCATTGTATTCTATGTAAACTTTTATTATCTGGTGTGTACAATACAGAGTTTATCTATCTTAGGTACGAAATCGGAACTATGAGAGCTAACTAAAAATTTACGTATTCTTTGAAGGACCCTCGAATGTAACTTTCTGAAGCGAATAATACAGCTGGATGGACGCGTGTCCAACTTTTATAAAATATCTCACTGTCCAAGTTTGTACGCTTAGAACAGCCATATTCAAATATTATTTTCTTCGGGTCGCTTTGCATTTGATATGCGGGTCGCAACAGTAATTTTATTTTAAATATTACTACCTATAGATAGATAGATATCATTCTTAGTAATATTATTTATTCATATTGTAAAGATAAAACGGGTCTATTCGCGCACAAAAATTATCAAAACATAATTTTGACTAACCTCGACGTTTCGACCAAGTTACATTGGCCGCGGTCACGCGGGGACTGGAGTAGCGAGTGTCAGCATCGTGCAGAACGGGCGTCGTCTCCAACTACCCGCATTTGGTCTTGTAAATTTCACGATGAGGATAACCTATAACCATCCTCCCGAATGAAATTGCTGTACTTCTTAATTTCAATGGCTTCTCTTTTTTTATGGTAACGAATGACGGGACGAGCTAACCGTTCGCCTGATGTTAAGCAATACAGCTGCCCATATAAGTTGCAGTGTCACTCGGAACTCTGAAGTATAGAGTTTTGCGTGACACTGCACTGCGCACGTCATCCAGAGACATCACCATCTAGTAATAAGATTACTAGACTGTGAGATCAGCTCAAGCAGCAAGTCGCATTTGCCCAGTAATTTCACTAGCTACAAGTGCCCTTCAAACCGGAACACAGCAGTGCTTGCGCACGACTGCTTGGCGGCAGAATAGCTGGCAAAGCGGTGGTACCTACCTAGACGAACTTTGCAGAAAAGTCCTACCACCTAGTGAAAAGTTCTCGGACAACTCTTGGATAGAATTGCATGTCGAGTACCTTTGTATCTTTAATATGGAATTTTACAGTGTAAAGCTAATCCGTAACTAGATGTAAGTTTTAGTATTAAGTGAAATTGTACCTTACCTTTAGATCTGCTGATTTTGTGAAATGAATATATAAAAAATAAAATGGAAGATAGAAGAATTTTTTATTTCTTTTCAGAATTTTTAACTATTATAATCCTTCGCCTGCGGCGTGACTTATGGGAAAATAAATCAACCACCCATTTCACCCTCTTAAGGGTGGAATTTCGAAAAATCCTTTCTTCCTTTCTACGTCATAACATCTACCTGCATGCCAAATTTCAGCCCAATCCGTCCAGTGGTTTGGGCTGTGCGTTGATAGATCACTATATTAGTCAGTCACCTTTGAGTTGTATATATTTAGAATAATGGCCTTTAAAACAGATGTCCTTAAGTTTTCGTTACTTAGCGTAAAACTTATCTTTCCTTTGATTCTTGTGAAATTAAAAATAGTTTTATAGAAAAAAGCGTATGAAACATATGTAGATGTAAATAATAAAGGGAAGATAGAGAATTACGATGCACATTATTATAAAATACGCATTATGAGTAACAAAAGAGATCTACGCTTTTTTTGGTCCCAGTTGATCGTTCTTGGATAGCCCAAGTTGTATTAAAAATAAAATTGAAGAATGAGGTTTCGTCCAAGTTTGTAGTTACGAGATAGGGGTGGTAGTAGGGCTGCGATACAAACCAAATTGAATTATTGTATTTATGCTCATGATTAATAATAAGGTAAAGTTATAAATTTAAAATAGTTTAACAAAAAGCACGGACGCAGGCGTCTGTGGTAATGCAGCTAGAAAAAACAAATTGCATCATCAGGAGTGATTGAATCTTGAAAAAAATCGTTCGTATTTTCACCAGTACTTAATTTTACGCAACGTTACACTTACAACGATAAACTCTTTAGATTTCCTGAAACTGTTTAGATTTCCTGGAACTCTTTAGATTTACCGGAAATTCTCATTGCTACATGCTTATTATTGGAGTCAATAAAGTGTTTTTATTTTAAACTAGTTGCACGTAGCGGTTTTACCCGCGGATAAAAGTATTTTAAACATTTACTCATCCCACGGGTAAATTTCACTTTTCCGGGATAAAATGTAGCCTATATGTTAATCTAGTGTATAAGCTATCTTGGTGCCGAATTTCAACCAAATCCATTCCCGTTTGAGCGTGAAGGAGTAACAAACATACACACATACACACATACAAACTTTCACCTTTATAATAGTTGTGTGGTGGTATATATGCCACATATTAAATCGTTCTTTCGTAAACATTCCTCTTTCTTCTAAAGTTGTATTATTTTTATATATCAATTATTTACGAGTATGTTCTCGTAGAAAAGTCTAATAAATCGAGAACAAAAAAAATCTACGATACAAGTGTCATCACATCAATATATTCTTAGAACAATACGACACTTTCCTGTATCAGAGCAAAGTTCTCATCTTGTATATCTGCTGGATGTGACATTACTAAAATAAATCTAAATATATATATAACTCAAAGGTGACTGACTGACATAGTGATCTATCAACGCACAGCCCAAACCACTGGACGGATCGGGCTGAAATTTGGCATGCAGGTAGATGTTATGACGTAAGCATCCGCTAAGAAAGGATTTTTCAAAATTTTACCCTTAAGAGGGTGAAATGGGTGGTTGAATTATTTCCCCATAGGCCACGCCGCGGGCAAAGCTGCGGGCAGAAGCTCGTATAAAATAATGCCAAACGATCACTTACATAGATAATTTAATTAATTAAGAAACTCTGTATTTACTAGGTGGTAGGACTTTTCTGCAAAGTTCGTCGAGGTAGGTACCACCGCTATGCCAGTCATGCTGCCGCCAGGCAGTAGTGCGCTAGCACTACTGTGTTCCGGTTTGAAGGGCACTGTAGCTAGTGAAATTACTGGGCAAATGAGACTTTATGACCTGATCTCATAGTCTAGCAATCTTATAACTAGACTATGCTGATGTATCTGGATGACGTGCGCAGTGCAGTGTCATGCGAAACTCTATATTTTACAGTTCCGAGTGTCACTGCAGCTGTTATGGGCAGTATCGCTTAACATCAGGCGAATCCTCGTCATGTCATTCCTTAATATTAAAAATATTATGGGCCTTGAAACCATGAGGACCTTAATCCCACAATATCCATAAACAGAAAAAGTACTCGAACTTTCACAAGATAAAAAATTCAAATATCAAATTCAAATTCAAAATATCAAAAAAAATATATACTTCGATTATAATGTCTTATTAACTGCATCATTTCACAGTGCAAAGACTGCTTATATTTTCCACCTTCACTTCATTTACATACCCCATCTTGCATAAATCCTCAACTCACCCAATCATTTAATTACGTCTGGCAATGATATAGTGCGTGTAAATAGCAACACTAACATGGCACGTCAGGTGCGCTCGTCTGGCAATGAACTAGTCAGCCCTAGCCAAGCGTGACACATCTAGAACTATAACGCAGTTATATCAGTGGCAATATTTATTAGAGCTAAAAATAAAACGCCGTATGATGAACGACGAATTGTACAAGGTGTTGTTGGCTTAAAATAATTGCGTGAAAACATGGCGTTTATTGCTGTAACAGGGTTTACTTTAATAAAGGTATATAATAAAGACGTTTCAAGACTTATAATTGACAGCCTCTGTGGTGTGGTGGTTGAGCAGGTCGGTTCATAAGCTGGAGGCGGCGGGTTCAATTCCCGTGATAGGACGAGTATTTGTGCACAGAAAAAGCTCAAATACTTGCTCTGTATCTGTGTGTTGAGGAACCATGGTCCTCGTAGTACCTGGGTCCCTAGATACAGGGAATCCTAGTTAGGGTCCGAGATCTATGTATGTGATCGTGGGGCGTTATTATTATAAATCTAGTTGACCCGGCAAACGTTGTTTTGCCATATAGATTAAAAAATAGAGGATGATGGAAGGCAGAAAATTTAGTGTTTAAAGTATTTTTAATGCCACATTTAAAAAAAAACTATCCCAAAAAATTGGGGTGAGCCACCATTATCACTTCGGGGGATGAAAAATAGATAACAACCTATTCTCAGACCTACCAAGGGTAAAATGAAATTTCATCAAAATCAGTTCAGCCATTTCGAAGAAGTATGATAACAAACACTGTGACACGAATTTCTTTACATATATAGAAAAACAAGCAGTTTTTTCTCTCGAAATCAATGGATTAGTTTTGATTAAAATTAAAATTAAAATCAATGTCTTTATTTTTTTTTTTTTTTATTAATAGTGCAGCCTACAAATCGGTCTTTAGACTTCTTTTTCCCATTCCTCATGCCAACGCCTAATTAAAAAATGTACCTGTAGCATAGGCGTGTATATATGTTGGCGTATGGTCTGTGAAGTGATTTACTCCATAACCGCGCACCAGGCCGCGCCAATGTGCTACGACCTTATAGAGACCGTCTCTACGAATTTCTAAGTTCCAAAAAAGTATTTTTTGAAGTCGAACTTCTTTACGCCCGCTTGACTTTGGGAGTAAGCTAGTGAATGCGAGGGGAACGGAAGTTAAAGTTGGTTCACGTAGATCTCCATTGTAAACAAAAAAAATAAAAATTTGTATTATCATGTTGTTATGTCCGGTTAACAAAGCAAAAACAAACCGGCCGATAGATGGAGCTAAACTAAAGAACTTTTACTTCAGTCGTATGTGGTCCAAATCTTAATCACACTTTTTTTTTTGATCCGGTATTTACCGGTAAGTATATATTATTTTAATGAATAATGAGTCAGTCACACCCGCTGTTACGCCGATTAGGTACAAAGCGATTAGTTTCCGATGTCGTTGTGTGACGGTTACCACTTTACAACAGGTGGGGCGTGTACAATACCAACCTACTTATGAATATGCATCTACATCTACCATCTTAGAACTTTACTATTTAAACACATACTTGAAGGCTTAAATGTCACCGCAGATGTCGCAAATGAAAAGTTTTGCTTATATACAATCTGACGTCACACAAATGTGTTTTTTTAGTACTATCGTGTATATGACACATTTTGTAAGATAAAAAACATATAATAAAAACACATTTATAAGATAAAAAACGGCTAAACTCACGAGAGTTAATAAGTTAAAATGACTCCGACCAGGTTTCGGACATATTCCATGTCCTTCTTCTGGGAGCCAGTTACTAACACAAGCCGCAGCGACTTTCGCGAGCGTCAGCACGTGACACTTGCGTTAGTAATTATTTTAATATTAAAAACATTAAAAATAATTAACATAAAAAATTCATTTTGTAAGATAAAAATAACGGCTAAAACTCACGTCAATTAAATGTTGAAATTACTCCGACCAGGTTTCGGACAACAACAACAATAATTTTGACTTTTATTGACTTGAGTTTTAGCCGTTATTTTTATCTTACAAAATGTGTCATACTAACGATAGTTTTCAAACTAAAATAAAAAATTCGGGTTCAAAATGAACGCCACCAATTTGACGTCAGTTAAAAGTAATTTCTAATTTAAAACAATATAAATGAGTCAGTCGAGGTATTTAGCCGTGCCTTTTTTGTTTTGTAACTGACCTCCAATTACCATATTTGACCACTCTAAATAATAGGCAACCATTGACAACTAATTGGTTTTACGCAACAAATATTTGGATGAAAAATATTTGAATCAACTTCGAGGTCCCTATCCACAAATACTCTCCTATCGTTTTACGTATGTACTGTTTTATTCTAGGAATAGCATTAGAAGTGTAAGGTTATTCGGATTTTTGGTATTAAATTGATATATAAAGTGGCGACACTAAGAAAAAGGTAAAAAAAAGATGGTGGCCAGGGCTGGCATTCGGTTTTTTTTGAACCGGCTAATGTTTTGTTCTCTACTGACCTTTACAGTGTCACCAGGTGGGAGGATAGGCGCCCAGCCGTCAAAAGTGAGAGGCAACTAGTTCAAGGGCACCCCTAGGATGCGAGTCTCAGCTTGGGCCGTTGTCGGGATAAGAGGATCGAGAAGACTACGTCCACTGGAAGAGTGGACCCTATTGAAAGTCGTAAAGCAGGTATTCGGTGCTGAATAGACATTGATGGCAGAGATTGTAATATAGCTGTAATATGCAGAGACGATGTGCTTAGGATTTATTGATTTAAATTTTTTTTTTTTTTAATTTGAAAAAATTTTTCAAAATATTGCTGTAATAAGCAGAGATTGGAATAAACGTGTGTGACTCAAGAGTTTTCCCACAGAAATAGAACTCCAAATCGATCTATTCGAAAACATTCGATAAACAGGTCTATTTCTATCTAAACAGAAGTGGCGCTTCCAGCGATGCTATATCAAGAGAAAAAATAGTCGGCCTTGATAGCGACGTCATAAGAAGTAATAAATAACTCGAGGAGTAACGGGAGTAACTCGCGATTCGCTCAATTAATTTGACGATTTCCAAGCATTTCGGAAAGGCCGTGGGAGTTTTTGAAAGGAAAATGTTTTCTAAGTATAATGAACAGTCAAACGTAGCTTGAAATTATTATAAGGAAAGTGGGATGGAATGCTTAATAATAATAATGCTGTTAATGAATGCGGTTTCAATTCAGAGGGCGCCAATTCTGTAGTAAGAATATGTGAAGTGCCAATTTTTAAACTAAATACAACTAAATGTCCAGTTCTGTAACTTTGCCGATCATTGATATTTCGAAAATATCACCAAAATTATTTCATAAATAGCACCAAATTTAAGAGCACTAGTGAAAATAGCTCCAAAAATATAACTACATTTCCAGTTCTATAACTTTCCCGGTCATTGACATGTCGAAAATACTAGCAAAATTATTGTTAAAATAGCGCTTTTTTTAAATTAAAATATTAAATTTAAGAGCACTGGCGAAAATAGCTTCTTAACATAACTTCAAAAAGGAGAAGGTCCTCAATTCGACTGATTCGATGTTTGTTACCTTACCTTTCGACTGAGTGAACCGATTTTGATGATTCATTTTTTAATTTTAAGCTGGTACTTCAATGTGGTTCCCTTTCAATTTGGTCCAGCTCTGACAAAGGCATCCATGAGACAACTATATAAGTCATCGGTTTTTTACGCTTTGCGTTTGTTAGTTATTCAAACATTTCATGACATCGTAAAGTTGCGAGTTTTGTCCGTTAGTTCCAATAGCTGCCCGCTGCCGCATGCAGTGACGACAGCCCGTCAGTTCCACAGCATGGCACGCTGACAGCCCGGAACTGCACTCTGTCTAAGCCGCAAGCTTTCCACTAATTGCATTATCAATCATCATCAGACATGGAAAGCAGTAACGTATTTAGGAACGGCTTAGTACAAGAAAAAAAGCTTCTGAAGAAATGAAAAAAACAATGAGTAATAAAAAAATACAATCCTTTGTCATTGGGTCAACCCATTAATTTAACCAATGTTCCTTTCTGGAAGACAATGAAATCCTCAGCGACCAACAATATGGCTTTCGCCGGAATCGTTCGACTGGGGATCTCCTGGCCTACGCTACGCACTTTTGGGGTGAAGCTATCGAGCACCATGGTGAGGCAGTTGCTGTCTCACTTGATATATCAAAAGCTTTCGACAGAGTGTGGCATGCGAGTCTTTTGAGTAAGCTTCCTGCTTACGGCATCCCTCCTGGCTTATGCTCGTGGATCTCCGACTTTTTGTCGGAGAGATTTATACGTGTAGTGGTAGATGGCTGCTCGTCAGATCTCAAGCCTATTAATGCCGGTGTTCCTCAGGGCTCGGTTCTCTCTGCAACATTGTTTCTCCTGCATATCAACGACCTGTTTTTGCTAGGAATTTTGGGTTATGCAGATGATAGCACTGTTGTGGAGAGATACCTGTCTGACGCGCGTGCTGGAGCAAGTGCCACACAGGCACAAAGGGAGGAGATGCTAAAAAGAATGAACTTAATCCTTGAAGCAGTATCCCATTGGGGTGCTGCTAATTTGGTTAAGTTCAATGCTTCCAAAACCCAGGCCTGTGTGTTCTCTGCTAAAAAGACACCTCTTTCTACCACTCCGCTTTTTGAGGGTTTAACAGTACCTTTTAGCGATCATCTTGAGCTCCTTGGTGTCCAAATCTCATCTACCCTAAACTTCGGTCGCTTTATTGAGTCCAGAGCCAAGATAGCTGCAAAGAAGCTTGGTGTTTTATCTAAGGTTAAGCAGTTTTTTTGTCAAATCAGCTGCTTCACCTTTACCAAGCTCAGGTCAGGGCCTGCATGGAGTACTGTAGCCATCTGTGGGATGGCTCGGCCCGATACCAGCTTGCGACTTTGGACACAATTGAGCGGCGTGCTAAGAGGCTTATCAACGATGAGACACTAATTAAAGGGAAAGTTCAAAGCCTTGAGCACAGACGCAAGGTCGCCGGTCTGTCAGTCTTCTATAGGCTACATTTTGGAGAGTGTGCGCATGCCCTTCATCAACTCATTCCTTCATCTCCTTTCCATCATAGAACTACAAGACTTGGTGATTCGTCACACCCTTACGTTGTTAGTGTACCCCAAGTCCGCACTAAGCGTTTTGCTGACTCATTTATAGTCCGAACGGCCAAGGAATGGAATGCTCTCCCAAAAACAGTGTTTCCTTCAGGATATAACCTAGGTCTTTTTAAGTCAAGAGTGAATAGGCATCTCATGGGCAAGCGTGCTCCACCTTAGACAACTTCGTCGCTTACCATCAGGTGAGTTGTTGTCAAACGCATGCCCATTTTATCATAAAAAAAAAAAAAAAAAAAAAAAACATATTAACCATTTTAGCACCATAATAAATTAAAATAGTAATTAAGCACATTTATGAATTTTACGAATAAAAATGGTGACAAGGGCCAAAATATTTTTTTAATTTGAATATGACGGCGGCAACGTCCAGTTGAAAACTCTATATCTAGCGGGCAGTACCGTAATTTACCCTGTGGTTGCATTTAAATTTATTACAGTGGCAACACCGGTAGCTGTCATCGCTCCCCCACCCATTTGGCTATAAAAAGGGACCACTCAATGTATTACGGATCATTCTTTCTGCGGACGCGCCCGGTGCGCTTGCTGAAGGCCTATAGTTATATAGGTTGCAACCTACGCACAACCCGTCCTGAGCCGATAAATATATTATTTTAGGTGTTTGGTATTGTTTTTAGGTCATATAATCCACAGTTCATATAACGTCAAAGTGCCTGTAGAGTTTGAATTTCCTTTTCCATTTTGATTCTAAAGCAAGCTTAATTATTATAACGCCGAATAAATAAAAACAAATAATAAGTTAGGAAACTGTTCTCGAAAATGTAACATGGCAAAAATCTTGTTATTTTAATAAGATTTTTGGCGTCTTACATGTTAACTTTTTGTAATCCTGGGGAGTATTTTTCCTACGACAAAAATCCACCCACTCTTCCGTTTTAAAATCTTAGCTCACGGCAACTTCAGTCATGTCTGTATAGTTTATCGTGAACTGCATGTGAGCAGTACTAGGAAATGCGTGTAGATAGAATCTGAATGAGTGACATTGGGTGCTAGGTTGGATTGCACTAGATGCAAGGCAAAACTTATTTTAGCTACGACAATCATAGGTACTTACCTACGATGCTGTATTATAATGATCTGTAAATAAATAATATAATAAATAATAATAAAGTCCAACGATCACATAAGATCCTAAGACGGATTCCCTGTGTCTAGAGACCGAGGAACTACGAGGGCCAGAATATAAAGAAGAATAGAAGATAGTCCCACAATACCCAGACCCAAACAAGTATTTGAGCTTTTTTTCTGTCCACAAATACATATCCTGCCGCGGGAATCGAACCCGCCGCCTCCGGGCTATGAGCCGACCTGCTCAACCACTACACCACAGAGGCTGTCAAAAGAACTAGGAACTACAATAGGTATTTCCCAACACAATTTACACTTTCGACCACGTAGTCTTTTTTATGTTAAGGTATGACGTGACGAACAAGTCATTCGCCTGATGTTAAGCGGCACGGCTGCCAATATTAGCTCTAGTGCTGGGCACGTCATTCTGAGACATCAACACAGTCTAGTAGTAATATCACTAGACTGTGAGATTAGGTCATAAAGTCTTATTTGCCCAGTAATTTAACTAGCTACAGTGCCCTTCAAACCGGAACACACTTCTACTTGGCGGCAGAATAACAGGCAAAGCGGTGGTATCTACCTAGACAAAGTTTACAGAAAAGTCCTACCACCTAGTAGTTTTTTCTCTTCAGGTGAGATCGCAGTCAAACGCTAGCCTAGTTCGTAATAAAAACTAAGTTGGTGACTTCATACAATTTGTACATTTAGCCAACAAACAAAAAATGACAGAAAACAAAACTACAAAGCTTGCCACTCACACTAATACCTTATATCAACTTGTACCAGGCACCTATTTGCAAGACTCTAGATTGGTATACTTATAATTGTTTTCAATTCAATTCTTACTATTCATCAACAAACAATACAAGCTAATGCGTGCGTGACTATTAACATTTGCCATGACGAGTGTAAAATATATAAAATTGGTCAATATAATTGAATAGAGTCAATCTAGCTTACGATACTAACTCATTCATATAACCTATACGTTGAATCATTTATATGGTACTAGCTGCCGCGGTTTCACTCGCGTGGGGAAAATTTTCTTACTTTCTTAGTGTTTTTTTTTTCATAAGAACCTTCTCCTGACAATATAAACGTAACAAAAAAAAGAATCACCGAAAATGTTCCATCCGTTCACGCGTGATGCGATGAACAAAGGAAATAGAGATTCATGGGAAATATATTTATATCTCACACTCTACGTGAAGATAGAAAGAGAGAGTTACGTCTCATATATTACTGTAGGAGCAAGAAAGATGGAGCTAAAGAAGTTTCACTTCAGTCGTGTGGTCTAAAACACACTTGTTTTTTTTCGATATATCATATTTTCTTTCGGAAACTTTGCTTCCTTTTCCACTTTCAATCGGTCACTCATACAAAGTCCTCTTTGAATATGGAACAATAATAATCCATACCTAATAATCTGTTTTATTAGGTATGGATATCCACAGTTTTATTGAGTCATTTGGACCTAAAGTGCACTTACTTTAGGCCGAAACGATTCCCCAATAATTTGGCTTCACTGCACTCAGTGAAGCAATGTTGTTCCCTCCCTGTATTATATATATGTCAATAATAGGTTTAATTAATAAATATAAAAAATAATCTAACAAAAAGCACGGACCCAGGTGTCTGTGGAAATGCAGTAAAATAAAAAAAATATATAAAAAAAAATTAGAAAATTTTTCCTCATTTGGTCCTGCAAATACAATAGCTATACTGTGTCCGTGGGCTCTTGTCCCAAAAGCGTAACGACGTAACGACCCTTGGCAAGAGATATAACAATCTACAGCAAATAGAATATTAATTCTACGTACATCTATCGCATCTCTCTAGCTGTGTCACACATCTCCAGCAACGCTCGAACATAACTACATCAAACTATCATCAAAGAGGAAAATAAGATGTTCTTAGAATGTCACGACACAGTTTAATGATGCATGTGTACGGCTATTTATAATTTATCCTACTGGGACAATTTATACGTGTGTACTTTCCCCACTATACCTACGTATTTAGTTCATTATCAGGAAGAAGAAGTCTATTCAATGTGCTAAGTTCGTCGAGGTAGGTACCACCGCTTTGCCAGTTATTCTGCCGCCAAGCAGTAGTGTGCAAGCACTATTGTGTTCTGGTTTGAAGGGCACTGTAGCTAGTGAATTACTGGGCAAATGAGACTTTTTGACCTGATTTCACAGTCTAGTAATCTTACTAGATTGTGTTGATATCTCAAGATGACGTGCGCAGTGCAGTGTCACGCGAAACTCTATACTTTAGAGTTCCGAGTGACACTGCAACTGATATGGGCAGCCGTGTCGCTTAACATCAGGCGAACGGTTAGCTCGTCACGTCATTCATTAAACACAAAAATAAAAAAAAACCTCCGCCAAATTATGGTACCCTAGTATTTCTAGATGTAGATATTTAATGATTATATTTTATTTGTATTATGTCGAGCTGACGCGTAACCAAAAGGCTGGCACATACCTCTGCTAAGGAATCAGCCTAGCTATTCAACGAGGGAATGTTACCAGCTGCTTGAGTATGCTTCCCGCAGAAGGTGATCTAAATTCTGTTTTATATTTTTATTTACCCCTATTTACCTAAAATATGTTTTTTTTAAATTTAATATAGTTTAGCTTTAGATTTAATTTAGTTTGAAAACTATTGTGAGTACGACACATTTTGTAAGATGAATAACAGCTAAAACTCACGTCAATTAAAAGCCGCGGCTTGCGTTAGTAACTGGCTCCCAGAAGAAGGACATCGAATATGTCCGAAACCTGGTCGGAGTAATTTTGACTTTTAATTGACGTGAGTTACCAACTGAGCTATCGGGCCAGTCGAGATTTGTTCAAACTCTTTTACCACATTATCTATGTAAGGTATATCCTATTTGTCGTTATAGTACTCGGTATTCGCTTATATGATCTCGAAACCTCATGAATATCATTATCTACAAAGCCCCATTACATTACATTAAGTTAACGAGAACGCACTCAAAATGTAGATTGTCGTAGAATTAGATTTCCGCATTCACACATTATTTTTGAAATATTGAGAAATGTGGAGAGACTTCGTTAGCAGATTTCATCTATTTTATACGAAACAATTTTTGTATGTTTTGGGACTAAAATATAATTATTTTAAACTAGCGGCCCGCCTCGGCTTCACACGGGTATTTTATCTATAGTATACGAAAAAAATTGCGGAAAATTAGATTTTTTTTACCGGGTGAAACCGCGGGGCGCAGCTAGTATATATATTCTATCTCCTATGTTCTTCAGAGATAATGTAGAATTCTAATCGTGAAATAATTTTTCAGGTTAGTCCAGTAGTTTCAGAGCTTATTCAATGCAAAAACCATCAAATCTTCCCTCTTTATAATATTAGCTTAGATGGAGCAAACAAGCTTACAACCCACTTGATCGGAAGCAGTCACCATAGCCTATGTGCATCTGTAACACTGGAGGTTTCGCTAATGGGTTGCTTTTACTTACCGTTTTACTCTTAGAAACTTCAATTTTGAAGTAAAACTTCTTTACGCACGCTTGACTTGAGGAGTAAGCTGGTGAATGCGAGACGAGGCGAACGCAAGTTGAAAATTGTTGGTTCACGTTCTCCGTTGTCAACATAACAAAGTTCAAAATTTGTATTATTATGTTGGTATGTCCGGTAAAATGACAATTTACAATTGTCAAGATGGTGACATTGACATTAAACAAAGTTATACAAGCCGATAGATGGAGCCAAAGAAGTTTTACTTCAGTCGTGTGGTCTAAATCATTTCACTCGTTTTTTTTTAAATTGTACTCGTATGTGAATGTCGTGACGAGCAAGTTGACCTATTGGTAAGCGTCATGGCTGCCCATAACAGTTACAGTGCCACTCAGAACTCAAAGTCCTGCATGACACTGCACTGAACACGTCATCCTAAGACATCAGCACTGCGAAGTCAGCTCACAAAGTCTCATTTACCCAGTAATTTCCTTAGCTATGCCTTCACTATTACTATGTTACTATACTATGTTTCGTGAAACACATTAATACTTGCACACTACTACTTGGCGACAGAATATCTGGCAAAGGTGTGCCAACACTTCTTCTTAATTATCTCATTAGTATGCTGTAGTTATGTGCACCCCGTCCATACGACTTTATGTAAATCCTCTCCTTCCAAAGGTTGCCTGGAAGAGATCGCTTGTAGCGATAAGGTAGCTCATTGTTCCCCACTACTTGTGATTCATTGTATTATTTGAAATGTTTGTTATTATGTGGTGTGTACAATAAAGAGTTTATCTATCTGACAGCCAACAAGCGAAAATTACAAGACACATTGAAAAAACATTTCGGCACAAAATTGAAACACAGAGAACGGGGTATGAGTCCTGAGTGTATTGAGACTATTTGAGACACACTAGTTCTACGTAATGGTCCTCATTGTAAATAGGTTACTACTTTTTCTACGTTGAAAGTGATATAAAAACTATACTATATTATAATAATAATAATAAGAGAACTGCTTTTTTTTTCAAACTCATATATTGTAATGGGCTTGCTATATATTATTTGACAATAAGCACTTTTTAATTTTATATGCTTAGTGAAATAACTTAATTTTAAGTATCTAATATAATTTTGACTTGTAAAAGTGCTAAATTAGCCTATTTGCAATAAATGTTTTGACTTTGACTTTGAATAATAACACCCAACGATCACATACATAGATCCTGGACACTAACTAGGATGTGTCCCTGTGTCTAGGAACTCAGGAACTACGAAGACCATGGTCCCAAAACATCCAGACGCAGAACAAGTATTTGCGCTTATTTTGTTGCTTCAGGAACGATCAAAATCAACATTATAGTAGTACATTATAGTATCTCAATGATGAAAAATAAACAATTTATCACACCGAAACCAAATATTTTTTTCATTAGCCGGAAAACGTCATATGGCCACCTTTTTGAGAAGCTGCTTACCTCTTGAATCCAAGATGGACGTGAGAAAGAAATAAAAAAACGGGTTATAATCAGCAGAATAATTGAAGGCTTGAGATCAAAAAGGGTTTAAAATTGACTTTAAACTTCAACGGCTTCATTTTAATGTAGTGCTTATAAGGTAATAGAAAAGGTTTATGTAAGTTTCAGTTGCTTGAAAATGAATTAAATGTATTTTAAAATACAAAATATAGTTATCACTGTAAAAATATAATATAATAAAATAAATATGATAATGTTTTTATTTTATTCCTGTGTCAGATAAACCGTTTTTAGATTGAAAATCTCAAGATTTAAGCCTAATTTCGCTATTTTGATTTCACACTGAATCCAACGATACCCATAAGTCATTTTGTGAAAAAAATCAGTAAAACCCCTTTTGTTCTCACCCCTAGAATTGTGTCCCAGGTCATCGGTCTGGCTAGTGGCTAGGATAGGCTACCACTTCGCCATAAAGCACAAATGCACTTTGCCGTTAAGCCATCGGCCTGAGCTGAGCACAACACAAGTATTTGCGCTTTAATTTCTGTGCAAAAATACTTGTTCTGCCGCGGAAATCGAACCCGCCGCCTCCGGGTTATTGATACCCTACTAACTCCAGCTCATTCCAGCAATCCTGAATACATTAAGCCCTTTTGGCATGATCTATCAGATCTGTCACCCAACCCTCTTCTCATCGGGGATCAGTTAAACTCTATTTCTTAGACCACAAGAAACAATATAGATGGCGCTTTCAAATTAGAAAGTGAGAAAAAATAACGAATATTAAATCGGAATATCACAATGCTTTTATTTGTTTTTGTTTTGGCTCCACACTTTTGAGTGGCCAAAACTTAATTAAAAAAAAAAAACCTTTTTTTTAATTTAGCCAGTGTCAAGTAATTGATAATTTCTCAAGTTAAATAATAATTTATATATGTGTCATGTCAAGTAACAGTCCAAGTCATCAAGTCACGTCATAGTGTAGTCAAGTCATACTCCTATTAAAGTAAAAGCAAACTTTACTAGAAGCTTCTATGGAGTTTTGGAAACAACACGAAAAGAAACGTTAAACCATCATCATGCCACTTTCCCACACTCATACATGTAATCCAGCACATAACGATTTTTTTTTTAACGTTATT
The DNA here is from genome assembly GCA_905220475.3 of Ennomos fuscantarius. Taxonomy (NCBI): domain Eukaryota; kingdom Metazoa; phylum Arthropoda; class Insecta; order Lepidoptera; family Geometridae; genus Ennomos; species Ennomos fuscantarius. Next base: position 9,100,243 of record HG992046.1, on the reverse strand, counting down.
GAATTCTGTGACGAGCTAGTTGTTCACCTGATGTTAAGTGACACGGCGTTCCAAAACAGAACAGTGTCACTCAGAACTCCAACAAGTTTCGCATGACTGCTGCACTACGCACATCATCCTGAGACATGAGCACAGTCTGGTAATAAGATTACTCGACTGTGAGATTAGATCATAAAGTCTCATTTGCCCAGTAATTGCACTAGCTACTAATACTAGTAATTGCCCTTCAAACCGAAACACAGTAGTGCTTGCGCACTACTGCTTGGCGGCAGAATAACTGGCAAAGCGGTGGTACCTACCTAGACGATCTTTGCAGAAAAGTCCTACCACCTAGTAATGCCACCAATTTTAAGCACTAGCACTGAAAATAAGACAAGGTTTGGAAATATTTATTTATTTTATTTTATTCTCATAGGAAAGCTTACATCTAGTTATACATACACATAAATATAAATAATTTGTTATTATTTATTTACTTTACGGCTTCCAAACTTTTTTTGTGTTCGCGATCTACACGTTTTGGTAGTCTGAGAGCTATTTGTAACAGAGCGGTCGAATCCGACCCATGTCGGATTAGCATTAAAAGAGCTGATAACAAACGTCGGGAACCGACCGGGATGTAAAAGACATAAAGCTACCAAGGAATTGAATTAAAGGAGTCAAATGTGATTTACATTTTATACCTTAAAAGTGGTTAAAACCTTCATAGGGTACGATTGCTCCAGACGTACGGAATGGAATTATTACCCCTATAAAAAAAGCAATGCATATATTTTTAAAATAATTTAAATATCTTAACTTACTTTGGCGTACCTACATCGAGTCTTTATTTAATTAGCTATCACACAATCACACTAATATTATAAAGGCGAAAGTTTGTATGTGTGTATGTTTGTTACTCCTTCACGCTGAAACGGCTGAATGGATTTGGATAAAACTCGGTACCAAGATAGTTTATACACTGGATTAACATATAGGCTACATTTTATCATGGAAAAGTGAAATGTTCCTGTGGGATGAGCAAATAATTAAATTACTTTTTATCTGCGGGTGAAACCGCGGGGCGCAACTAGTTAATTCATAAAATTAAAAATGTGTTATCAAAATAGGTATTAATATTTCTGTCCATCTTACGGTAGCTTGGAAGAAATCACTTAATGCGATAAGGCCTTTGTTCTATTATTCTTTGTAAGTTTTTTAAGGTGCATGATTATGTATTAGTTGGTGTTCAATAAAGTATTGTTGTATTGTATTGTATTTTATTCGGTAAGTACCAATTTTTTTTGTATTACTTTTGGTATGAGTACTTAGGTAGAAGACGCGTATCCGACAGTAGGTACTTGTACTAAGTATTGCTGCAATCAAGCTAAAATTTTGTGGTGCGAATATAAATAAGCGCTTTGTAGGTATAAATTCATACAGACATTTTTACGAAATAATTAGTAAGAAAGATTTCAGATGAATTATCAAATGTTGTCGTTAATTTTATACCTAGATTGCTATTTTGCTATGTAAGCTGTCTGTGTGCAAAGCTCCTCAGCCTCTGTGGTGTGGTGGCTGAGCAGGTCGGCTCATAGCCTAGATGTGGCAGGTTTGATTCCCGCGACAAGAGAAGTATTTGCGTACAATAAAAAGCGCAAATAGTTGATCTGTGTTTGTTGTGGTGCGCCCATGGTCCTCGTAGTTCCTGAGTCCACAGGGAATCCTAATTAGAGTCCAGGATCTATGTATGTGATCATTCTGTCAGCGCAATATGATCCAAATATTTGGCGATGGTCGATTTTGACTGGCCCGATAGCTCAGTTGGTAGTAACCCTGCCTTCTGAACTGTGGGTTGTGGGTCCGATTCCAACCAGGACAAACATTTGTGTGATGAACATAGGTGTTTGTTCTGGTGTCTGGGTGTGATATTGTATTCTATGTATGTATTTACAAACAAAAAGTATCTATGTATTGCATCAGTTATCTTTTTTTTTATGTTATTGAATGATGTGACGAGCTAGTCGTTCACCTGATGTTAAGCGACACGGCCGCCCATAACAAAACAGTGTCACTCAGAACTCCAACATGTAGTCTTGCATGACTCCTGCACTGCGCACATCATCCTGAGACATTAGCACAGTCTAGTAATAGAATCAAATCATAAAGTCTCATTTGCCCAGTAATTTCACTAGCTACATTGCCCTTCAAACTGGAACACAGTAGTGCTTGCACACTACTGCTTGACGGTAGAATAACTGGCAAAGCGGTGGTACCTACCTAGACAAACTTTGCAAAAAAAGTCCTACCACCTAGTAAAATCTGGTTCCCATAATAGCAAGCTTTGCTTAGTTAGGGGCTAGATGGCGTTGTGTGAGATGTCCATACATATATTACATTATATATTTAACATATTTTTTAAAAGGAATTAATTAATCCCCGAACTCGCATCTTTATTATCATGGGTACGCATCTCAGCTCCATTACTAAACAAATAGAAGATGTTCCTAATTGCATCACCCCTATTCACCAAGGCCTCGAGGTCAAGGCCCCCGAGATCGAGATGCCATCCATCATCACGACAGCCGCTAAAAGGTCTCGGGTATCAAAGCGAGGATATCGTGTCTGTAGGAGAATATTATGCTATAGAGAATCTGGTATTTTCGGAATTTATTTTTGTTAGATTACATTACGTAATTCATACATTCATATAAAAAATACACGTCAAATATAAACAATGGTACAGTAATAGTTACAATAATACAAGTTATATAATTATATATATTATTAGTATAATGCCGCCATTTTGACAACACCTCCGGCCGCCTTCTATATAAACGCGGCAAGACCAGCGCTGCGTCCACTTTTGCTCCAGCCGTCGAAGGGTGAACATCGCCGCAACTATACCTACCTACCGTCATTATTTTCCTATTATTTTGAATTGTGTGGCTTTTATTTTCTTGAATTGATTCTTATAAATTAATGTAAAAGTAAATTCTTATAGTTGTCATCGTGTTTGTTTTTTTTTATTTTAATAAGTTAGCAACTGCTAACATCAGAAGTGGGATAGGCTCCATAGCCTATCTTTACTCTGATCATAAGCTAGAGTTGTTTGAGTAGTGAGGTTAGTGAGTGAATTATGGCTGATCCACCCACTTCTCGTAGTAGGGGAAGGAATAGACGGGCTCCTGTTGCAGACATTGGAGATGTGCAAGGGCAGCTGGGAGCTATCCTAGCGCGTCTTAACGAGCTAGAAAATAACCTGCCAGCTCCCGCCGTGTCGCCTGTGCCAGAGGCCCATGCCGTTGCGGTAGCTGGTGAAGTAATCACACCTACTACACCGCAACCATCGACAACACCGGCATCCAACATCAGCACACGAGAATCGGTTGCAAGTACTTCAACATCACTGGACGTCACAAACCGCCTCATTGGGGCGTTAAGTGCTTTAACTAAGGTAAGATCCACCCAGTACTATATTTCGAGTTTTGATCCTTGCTTGCACGACATCGATTCTTGCTGCGAAGAAGTTGAGAAGGCGCGTGTCATAAACGATTGGGATGACAATGAATGTTTATCTAGAATAGCTAACTGTTTCAAAGGGGACGCTCGCAGTTGGCTAAACAACTGGGTAACCAATGACCGTACTTGGACAAATTTTAAAAACGATATTAAACCGCTATGCTCGCGAAGAATTGATGTCGCTAATATCCTATACGAAGTTATGTGCTCCAATTCTGATAGTTATCCCACGTACGCCGAATACGCTAGACTCTCCTTGTTGCGCCTTAATATTGTAAAAGGATTAAGTGATGAACTAACAGTGGCTATCATCATACGTGGAATAAATGATACGCAGATACGTGCCACTGCGACCAATGCTCGTTTAACTATCAAGGACCTGGTCGAATTTCTGTCTATTTATACGAAACCAATTTCAAGATCTTTGGCTAGTTCCGCGGGGCCATTTCAAAGTAGAAACGTTGATCGTAATCCACGAAAACGTATTCATACTAAATTGCCTGATCGTGATATTAAATGCTTTTTGTGTGGGGCTACTGGCCACCCACGTCTTTGTTCAAAACGAGCTAAGGCTGAAACATCGCAAGATACGCGACCAACTACTATCTGCTCGTTTTGTAAAAAGACTGGTCATGACGTCACTGTCTGTTTTGCCAAGCAAAGATCAGAACAACGTAATAGCAAAAATGAAAATTTTTGTGCGGAATTAAAAGGTGACTCAACAGACAATGACGTCACCACTGCTGACATTCAAGGTGTGCCTACAGACGTACTAATAAATAGTGGTTCGTGTGTATCTCTTATGTCCGTAACCATCTTAAAACATTTTAACTGTGCGCGATTACCCACATTTCAACTTCTTCGTGGTATAGGCAATCAGACTGTCGAGTGTAATAGTCGTGTCACTTTAGTTGTGGAATTTAGTGATATTTCCCTGGAAGTTGATTTTTTGGTAGTGCCACAGAAATGCATGAACGTCCCGGTGCTTATAGGAACTGACGTATTAAACCGCGAAGGTGTAGGCTATATTCGTGCAAACAAAACACAAAAATTGGTGCGAATCCCTATTGCAAACAGCGTCAAAGACGTATTACTTGTCGACTCAAGCGTTCAGTTGCCTGTTAATACCCCTTTAATGGGTAGTGATTTACAGAGGCTACAAGACATCGTGAATGAGTTTAAAACTAACTTCATCATAGGTACCGCATCGAGTACAGTAACTACCGGCAACATGCATATTGAGTTGACAAGTAATGTGCCTGTGTGTTATAGACCATATAGGTTATCGATTAATGAAAAGTTAAAGGTACGCGAAATCACGCAAGACTTACTTGATAAAGGGATAATTCGCGAGTCTAATTCGCCATACGCTAGCCCTATTATTCTCGTCAAAAAGCGAGACGGCAACGATCGTATGTGCGTTGATTACCGTGCGTTGAACGCTATTACTGTAAAGGATTGTTATCCATTGCCTTTGATTGAGGACCATATTGACCGCCTTGGAAAAAGTAAATTTTTTAGCTGCTTAGATATGGCAACTGGCTTCCATCTTCAGTTGCTAAAACGGCGTTTGCTACACCGGAAGGGCATTTTGAATATTAAAAAATGCCTTTCGGACTAGCTAATGCCCCGGTAGTGTATCAGCGAATTGTTACTAACACAATTAAACCACTGATTGAATCGGGCAAAGCCCTAGTGTTTGTAGATGACGTGTTAGTACTTGCCATTGACGAAGCTTTTGAAAACCTTCGTGAAGTATTACAAGCGTTAACTTCAACAGACTTGTCAAAGTCTTGTCAAGACTTGACAAGACAAGATGTTTCAATTAACGTTAAGATAAGTACTTTTGCGGCTACTGAGGTAGATTACTTGGGCCGTATAATCTCTGAAGGTCAGATAAGACCGAGCGAACGTAAAATCAAGGCATTAATTGACTTGCCAGTACCCACAAATGTAAAACAAGTTCGTCAACTACTCGGATTAGCCGGGTACTTTCGTCAGTACATTCCTAATTACGCATCCAAAACTGCATGCATAGCTGGGTTAACACGAAAGGGCGTTCCGTTTATCTGGGGTGAGAAACAAGAGGAAGCCCGTAAATGCTTAATCGAGCGTCTTACGAGTGAGCCCATGCTTGCCATCTTTGACCCGTCTTTACCAACTGAACTGCACACGGATGCGAGGACCCTATCGTGTGACGCGCGTGCTGCCTTATAGCCGATATGAACTACAGCTTTTAGCTGGTGCGTATGGCAAAACTACGCAGGCCGCCGCCGAACATATGGTCGTTTGGCGCGGAGAGTGGACCCCTGAATCGTGTGCAATGTTTTTCGAGAGTAAGTTTACATAGCTTTATGAACAATTTCTTGGTGAAAAATAAATGCACGTGGGCTACTCTGCTTAGACATTGCAAACTGGGTGCCTCTGTCTTATGTGATTACATTGTGGTGGCATTGAGCGTCTGCTCTGCTTAGACATTGCTAACTGGGTGCCTCTGTCTGTTGTGGTAGCATTGAGCGACGGCTCTGCTTAGACATTGCTAACTGGGTGCCTCTGTCTGTTGTGGTAGCATTGAGCGACGGCTCTGCTTAGACATTGCTAACTGGGTGCCTCTGTCTGTTGTGGTAGCATTGAGCGACGGCTCTGCTTAGACATTGCTAACTGGGTGCCTCTGTCTTGGTTGTTGTGGTAGCATTGAGCGTCTGCTCTGCTTAGACATTGCAAACTGGGTGCCTCTGTCTTACATGGTTATTGTGGTAGCATTGAGCGACGGCTCTGCTCAGACATTGCAAACTAGGTGCCTCTGTCTCCTAAGAATTTTTGTTGGATAAATACTTACTTTCTTTTCTCTCACTCATTTCAGTTGAAGATGAGGCCCATGCTGATACACCCATGTGTAGTGCTACAAGCAGTGAGACTGGGGTAAACGCCAGCCAAGAAGCCTGCCAGAAGGGTCCACTCAAGAAACCTCAGCCTACAAGAAGACCATTAACCCCGAGTCCAGAACATACTTACCTGTAGAAAGTCGCGATGAACAGAGAGAATTTTGGTGGATACTACACCTACAGCTGATGTGGCCGAGGACGGCCACGCGTCAGGAGAGGCCGTATTAGTATGCCGCCATTTTGACAACACCTCCGGCCGCCTTCTATATAAACGCGGCAAGACCAGCGCTGCGTCCACTTTTGCTCCAGCCGTCGAAGGGTGAACATCGCCGCAACTATACCTACCTACCGTCATTATTTTCCTATTATTTTGAATTGTGTGGCTTTTATTTTCTTGAATTGATTCTTATAAATTAATGTAAAAGTAAATTCTTATAGTTGTCATCGTGTTTGTTTTTTTTTATTTTAATAAGTTAGCAACTGCTAACAATATAATTACAATAATACAAATAATACAATTTTTAATTCTATCTACTCAATTTTAATACCAATAAGAGTCAAATTTGATTTCATTGCAAAATTAAATAGTACAATAATAATAAAAAGTCATAATACAGGAGTTTTTTTATGGCTCCACACTTTTGTGTAGCCAGTGTCTATTTTTGAATATGAACAAAATGACATGAAAACAAACAAATTTGATCAAAATACTTATAAAAAATAGTAATAATAATGAATCCATATAAATAATATTCAATTATATACATTTTAAACAAGAAAAAAACCTTAATATGTTTTATATATAAGTGCCCATGTGTGCATAGGTATGTTGTGTGTATGTGTGTGTGTTTACATAGATATTTCAAATAAAAAAACATAGATTTACGAAGTAATATATGATATTAAAAAAATGTATACATAAATGTATACATTTTTAATTGTAATTTGGCATGCAGGTAGATGTTATGACGTAGGCTTCCGCTAAGAAAGGATTTTTCGAAATTCTACAATTAAGAGGATGAAATGGGTGGTTGAATTATTTTCCCATAGGCCACGCCGCGAGCGAAGCTGCGGGCAGAAGCTTGTGCAATATAAACAACAACGGGATCGTATCCCTTTTCTATTTCGAAAAACCTTCCTAACTTAAATTAATTATATGAATCATATTAACTTCTGTCATATACCTGTCACAGAAAGTTCGCGAAACTGTGTTCCTGTCGTCAAAAACAAATGGCAGATTCATTAAAAATGATTAGCCCTTCGCTTAATAAAACACTGTCGACGTGGTAATATACTAAATTATTTTTATTTTTATGTATATCTTTGTTCGGTTTGGTTGGTGCATTTAATAATTACATATTTTTTAAGTAAAACTTATTACGCTCGCTTGACTTGGCGAGTAAGCTGGTGAATGTGTAACGAGGCGAACGGAAGTTGAAAGTTGTTGGTTAACGTAGATCTCCATTGTCAACATAACAGAGTTAAAAATTACTTATAATTTGTATTATCATGCTAGTATTTCCAGTAAAATGAGAATTTACAATAATTGTCAAGATGACGACATTAAAATTAAACAAAGAATAAACAAAGTTAATACCGGCCGATAGAGCTAAGAAATTTTACACATGTTTTGTGATTTTTTCCGTACCCCCTTCTATCAAACATTATCAGCCTTATTAATAAACAGGTATTAGTCTCGGATTAGTTACTTCAGCTTTTGTCCTTTTTTTGCTACTGGAATATTTAGCTGGATCGAAAGAGACAAAAGATGGTGTAACTAGTCTAAAGCTAGTTCGTGTTTATTAATAAGGCTGTATGTGATTACGGAACGATCACAAGTATTGTAGGTAGCATAGTACAAGTGGTAGTGTAGTAAGTATAAGTGAGGCAAATTAGCTCTTTAAAAAAAGCGGAATACATTAGCTTTAGGTCACTGACACAGCTGTTTTAGAGTTTTGAATGGTTTTTAGTCTATTGACTCGACTGGCACACAACTATGCGGGTTGCCTTATATGATACGTTTTACTAGGCATTAAACCACTTTCTCTGCCGGTCCGTAAAACAGAAAGCTTAAAATATGTAAATCACAAGTTCTAAAAGCGGACAAGATCATAAATAGCGAAGGATATCTTCTGTTCATCAAATAAGGTTGTTTCGCGTAGAGATTTTACCAAACGCGAGTAATCTGACCGTTTTGTTTGTTGCGTCCCGGATAAATAATTCATAGGAGTCTATCGAGGCATCGTAACAAATGAGAAAGCAAAACTTAAGAATTTTTGAAGTAAAACTTCTTTATCCACGCTTGACTTGGAGAGTAAGTTGGTGAATGGGTAACGAGGCGAACAAAATTGTTTAAAGTTGGTATATCCGGTATTTTTTTTTTTACCTTTTGGCTCCACACTTTTGTGTATTTAGCCAGTGTCAAGTAATTGATAATTTATTAAGTTATCGATATTTCACGCAAATATGTGTCAAGTCACATTCGAAGTCATCAAGACAAGTCATTCTAGTCAGTCACACTCCTAGTAAAGTGATGGCAACTTTACTCGAACCTTCTATGGAGTTTTGGAAACAACACGAAAAGAAACGTTTCACCATCATTATACCATTTTCCCACACTCACGCCTGTAATCCAGCACTTAACGAATAAAATGCCACCAATTTTATGCACTAACACTGAAAATAACACAAGTTTTGGAAAATAGTACAATGCGGTGACGCAATCTTTTTCGCTTTCCCACCAAAACTCGATCCGGTAAAATTACAATTTACAAATTGTCAATTTGACATTAACATTAAACAAAGCAAAAACAAAGTTATACCGGCCCATAGATGGAGCTAAAGAAGTTTTACATCATCGTGTTCTAAACCACACTCGTTTTTTTAAAGTAAGTATGACTATGGATGGACACAAAATATGGTCTTATATCTATAAAAAGTTAAAACTTGGCGGTAGGACATTTCTGCAAAGTTCGTTTAAGTAGGCTTTGTCAGTTATTCTGCCGTCAAGCAGTATAGTGTGCAAACACTACTGTTTTCCACTACTGGACAATAATTGAGGACTTTATGATCAGGGGCCTTACCGCGTAAGTCTGGTGGAGAACGTAATCTTGTTCTCTCTTGCTCGCACTCGTGGACTTATTAATTGGCGCATGCAGGATGGCAGGCGAAGCCGATTCCCAGAACAGTTACGCGGTAGAGGTGCTGATCTCACAGTCGAGTAATCTTATTACCAGACTGTGCTGATGTCTCAGGATGTGCGACTGCAGTGTCTCGCGAAACTTTATGGGCGGCGGTATCGCTTTACATCAGGTGAATGACTAGCTCTAACGAAAATAACAACTTTTCCCAAAATCGGGGCCAAAGTCAAAGTCAAAAGATTTATTGCAAATAGGCTATTTTTAGCACTTTTACAAGGGCATTACTAAAATTAGAGATGTTGACCCTCTTTTTAATAAGGATATCGATTATCAAAGTTTAATCTAAGACATGCGTAAATCATGTTTAGGTACTGCTAATTTCATAAAAAATGTAAGCCCGGAAGTTACCCGTGATCCCCATAAAGCAACGTCGTCCCACATTATCCCCAACTTACAACCAATATAGTTCGCCACAAAAGACCGCCGGAGATATCGACTTGATAAAAAACGCCCTGTGTCCTCTGATTAAATTCTTCGGGCCGGAGTTGGTAATCTTTTTTATTACTGGTAACCCTGTTCTGAGTGGGAAAATTATGGCGGCAAATATTTTTGGGTTAAAAATGATGTAGGCATTTAAGAATTTATATAGGAGACTATTTTTGAGAAAATATTGATGAAATATTATGTTAAAAGAGAAGGTAACGCTATTTTGGGCTGTTGTGATTACTATCAAGTAGGAAAAATAAAGGTAGGTTACATTACAAAAATTGGCAGCTATTACGTATGTTAAAGATAAGTACGGAGTTTTGGCGGGAAAACGAAAAAGATCGCCTCGCCGCATTGTATTATTTTCCAAAACTTGTGTTATTTTTAGTGTTAGTGCATAAAACTGGTGGCATTTTATTCGTTAAGTGCTGGATTACAGGCATGAGTTTGGGAAAGTGGTATAATGATGGTGAAACGTTTCTTTTCGTGTTGTTTCCAAAACTCCATAGAAGCTTCTAGTAAAGTTGCTACCACTTTACTAGGAGTCCGACTTCGACTAGACTTATGACTTGATTTGATGACTTGGACTGTGACTTGACACATATCTGCGTGAAATATCACTAACTTGATAAATTATCAATTACTTGATAATTGGCTAAATACACAAAAGTGTGGAGCCAAATCTTAAAAAAAAAAATTAGCACTTGTATAAAACTGAAATGTTAGTTTCTTTGTATGTTTGTTTGTTGAACCGATTACGACGAAATTTCACGCAATTTACTAACTGAGATCAACAAGATGTGTCCTGCGGGAAAATACTTAAGTTACGGTAATCTTGCATTATACACCTTCAAAAACATTAAAAAGGCTGGATTTTACTTCTTTGTGGCAACCTAAGCCTAACAAAATAAAAATCTACACAAAGTCTGCCAAATATTTTGCTCTGCTCTAGCACCAAAGGCCTGATACTTTACAAAACGGAAATTATGTTTCCGCTGGTATAGAATGATAATAGCCCATGGCCGACGGTACGAATGGAACGCGTCTTCATTTTCCGTCATCGCAATTGAAACCTTTACATTGACACCATATTTCTTTGGAAAGTTTAATATTTTTGACAGCCTCTGTGGTGGTTGTGCAGGTTGGCTCATAACCCGGAGGCGGCGTGTTCGATTCCCGCGGCAGGACAAGTATTTGTGCACAGGAAAAAAGCTCAAATAGGTACTTATTCTGTGTCTGGGAGTTCATGGTCCTCGTAGATACACAGAATCCTAGTTAGTGTCTAGGGTCTATGTATGTCATCGTTTTGCGTTTATTATAATTATAATTTTTTTATTGCAACCTAGAAAAATAGACTATGCAAGATATATAAATGTATTTTTTTTATGTTAAGAAATGCCGTGACGAGCAAACCGTTCGCCTGATGTTAAGCGACACGGCTGCCCATATCAGTGGTAGCACTCGGAACTCTAAATTATAAAGTTTCGCGTGACCCCGCACTGCGCACGTCATCCTGAGTCATCAGCGCAATCTAGTAATAAGATTACTCGACTGTGAGATCAGGTCTGAAGTCTCATTTGCCCAGTAATTTCACTAGCTACAGTGCCCTTCAAACCGGAACACAGCAGTGCTGGCGCACTACTGCTTAGCGGAAGAATAACTGGTAAAACGGTGGTTCCTACCTAGACGAACTTTGCAGAAAAGTCCCACCACCTAGTAAAATATGTAGGTAAATAATACAGAACTGTTCCAGAAATGTTCTTATAGAACATAGTTGGATGGTGTTGTAATATATACTTTTTTATTTATATTGATTTCAGAACCAAACTAGTGAACCGATTTTGATAAATATTTCTATGAAGCCAATCTGAAATATTTCCTTTGAAATAAAAATAGAATATATGAAATCGGTTAAAAATGTATCACCTTCATTTATTTACAGTAAGGAAAGCAACATATAAAATAAGAAAAGCATCCAAACGAATATATAAAAACATATAACATGAACACAAACCGTTTGGTGTTGAGACCCTGGGTCCATGGGGGCCGGGAGCTCATCGCGTTTTCAAATGTTTATCAGAGCGCCTGGTCGGTGCTACGCGTGAAAAAAAAGCAGGCACTTATTTGTCACAACGAATAAGCATTGCAACGGGGCAATGCTGCCAGCATGTTGGGTACGTTACCTACTGGTAGTGGACGGCCAGTATAATTATAGTACTTTTTTTTGTAGTATTAGAACTACCTAATACTACAAAAAAACTAATACTATATAACTAATAACTAATGCTAAACACTAGTTTAGCATTGTAGTATGTATAATATTATAGACACTGACGTGAGTAGTACTCATAACTACAACTAGTACATGGCTAACACTCACGAGATACAGTTGAATAACTCGACCGGTGTTCGGGCAATATAGATGCCCATCCTCAAGGGGTACGCGCGGCGGCGGTGGCTCGGCGCTGAGGATGGGCATCTATATTGCCCGAACACCGGTCGAGTTATTCGATTGTAGTATGTAGTTTAAAATAAAGGAAATTTGCCGTCCAAATGAACTGAAAACTTATTTTTGAAGCCGATTGAATACAACCAAATTGATGCTTCGATCAGTATAAAAACGACTTTTTTGTTTTCTCTGTTCTAGGATGCGTATGGTATAAAAATAACCACCATAATATTTTAAGTGAATTGTTTATCACAATCACTCTACCATAGAAAACGACATGAATAGGTTGACGCACAACCAAAGAGGGTTACCAGGCGTCGAGAATATTTTTGTTACTAATATATAATGTAGTCTATAGTGCATGCAGTCTATATTGTAGTGTAATAGTGTAGGCTATTATGCATGCAGTATATATTGTATTGTAATAGTATAGGCTATTGTGCATGCAGTATATATTGTAGTGTAATAGTATAGGCTATTGTGCATGCAGTCTATATTGTAGTGTAATAGTGTAGGCTATTATGCATGCAGTATATATTGTATTGTAATAGTATAGGCTATTGTGCATGCAGTATATATTGTAGTCTAATAGTATAGGCTATTGTGCATGCAGTCTATATTGTAGTGTAATAGTGTAGGCTATTATGCATGCAGTATATATTGTATTGTAATAGTATAGGCTATTGTGCATGCAGTATATATTGTATTGTAATAGTATAGGCTATTGTGCATGCAGTATATATTGTATTGTAATAGTATAGGCTATTGTGCATGCAGTATATATTGTAGTGTAATAGTATAGGCTATTGTGCATGCAGTATATATTGTAGTCTAATATAAGTACTAATACTATATAAGTAGTAATAATAATATAAGTAGTAATAAACTACAGTTTATTGTGCATGCAGTCTATAGTGTAGTACTTATATAGTACATATAGTCTATAGTTTAGTGTTGTCAACATTGTTGTCTATTGTGCATGCAGTCTATAGTATTGTCTATTGTAGTCTTATAGTGTAGCTTTTTCAGTCTATAGTGTAGTCTATAATGCATGCAGTCTATAGTGTACTCTATTGTACATGTAGTCTGTATGTTGTTTATAGTGCATTTAGGGTATAGTCTAGTCCATAGTGTAGTGTATCATGTAGCCTAGTCTAGTCTTATGGTCTAGCCTACAATCAAGTCTGGTCTACAATGTAGTCTGAAGTGTAGTGCGTAAAAAGACAAATTATGATGCCACTCCACTAATCATGTGTCTTTTTCCGGGCTGTATTTATTAGGAGCGATCTGTTTAGGTTGGTGACCCTACTTATCCAACATACAGCATAATGCAACGATCACTGAACAAACACAGCTCGCAAACGTTGGATACGGCAGATCCTACGTCACAAATACTTGACTTATAGTGCCTCTACTTTATAGATGACGTACGCCTTTGTAACTGCTGGACAAATATGGATGTTTATTTCTGGATATGGTATTTGGGTAGTTAGGTACTGGACACTAAACCTAAAATTTGTTGGTATTCTTTGTAAGTTTTTTTTTACTTCAAACTTGTCTAGCATTTGACCACGCTCTCACCTGCTGGGAAGTGACGATGCGATCGAAGGTGTAGCATGCTAGCCAAGTAAATTCACTCTTCTCTTGAACACGCCCGGGTCATATTTCGTCGGGAACACAGACGCTGACAGGGCATTCCATTCGTTAGCCGTTCTAATTAAGAACGTTGAGTCAAATCGCTTGGTACGAATGGGTGGTATTTCGACCACGAAAGGATGGCGCTTAGCCGAGCGTCTAGTAGTTCGGTAGTGGTGGCGGAGCGCATTCACCGTGGTGTAATCTGTAAAAGACCGACAGACTTGCCACCTTACGTCTATGTTCTAGGCTCTGGAGCCTTTCACCAACCAAAGTGTCGTCGTCAATGAGCTTTTTTATTATTTCAATATTTCAGGATCTACGGGCATGATTGTAGTAGGTAAGTAGTTAGTTAAATAAAAGCTCTCTAGTTATTTCACCACTCATTTCACCCTCTTAGGGGTTGAATTTCAAAAAAACCCTTTCTTAGTGTTATTTCAAATCTCTAGGACCAGTGGTTTAGGCTGTGCGTTGATATATATGTCCGTCAGGACTTTGAATTTTATATGTAAAGATACAATAGAATTTGGAATTAAAATAGAAAGAAAGAAAGAAAGAAAGAAAAACATTTATTCAACACTCAGGTATAGGTAATGTCCCACTTGTCCCACTTATGCTCCATGCTGCAAGGCATCGCCCGTCGCGGGGCTCGAGTGACGTAATGGGAGCGCTTATTGTGTTACCATACCTACGATATAGGATGCATCGGGTCGGTTGCCGTCAGCTCGCTTGAATGCAATATCGCCTTTCTATTTCTGCAAGTACTTTCTTTTTTATGTCCAACAAGCTGCCTGTCGAGTTTTGGCGGGAAAACGAAAAAGATCGCGTCACCGCATTGTATTATTTTTCAAAACTTGTTATTTTCAGTGTTAGTGCATAAAATTGGTGATATTTTATTCGTTAAGTGCTGGATTACAGGCACGAGTGTGGGAAAGTGGTATAATGATGGTGAAACGTTCCTTTTCGTGTTGTTTCCAAAACTCCATAGAAACTTCTGGTAAAGTTGTCACCACTTTACTAGGAGTATGACTTGACTAGACTAGACTATGACTTGACTTGATGACTTGGACTGCGACTTGACACATACAACATAATATAACTTGAAAAATTAATTACTTGACACTGGCTAAATACATGAAAGTGTGGAGCCAAAACCAAAAGAAAAAAAAAAGCTGCCTGTCAAACTAAAATGGCAAGACTTTGAACGAACTTCTTTTTTTTGTACACACATATTGTACCTATTGGGCTTGTTGTATAATCTATACCTATTAAATAAAGTCGTGTTAGTTACACTATTTATAACTCAAGAACAGCTGAACCGATTTAGTTGAAAATTGGTGAGGAGGTAGCTTAGAACCAGGAGACGGACATAGGATACTTTTTATCCCGTTCGACCGCGTTTTACTAATTCACCCGTGCGAAGCCGGGGCGGGGCAGCTAGTATTCAATAATATGCATTTCGTAATTTTATATGCTTACGTATAATAGCTTAATTTTAAGTACCTACCTAAAATAATTTTGACTTGTAATAATAAAAATAGCCTATTTGCATTAAAATCTTTTTTTTTATTGATTGACAGGCTTGCGTTTGACCACTATCGCACCTGATGGTAAGTAACGATGCGGTCTTAAATCTTAAGTCTTAAATCCTTTGACTTTGACTTTATCCCAAGGAGCGCTATATTTTGAGTTTGCTCTCAGACCAAATACGTAATATGATACTGCCATAAAGGTATAAAACCTCTGGATAGAACATTTCTTTGAACGACTGCTTGCTTTCGCACCTTACGGCTCTGTCGGGACCGACCTACGGCTAGGCTGCGTCTTGACTTCCGATTCGTGGTCACCTTTCCACATTTCCCTTCGTCGACATTTTCCATCGGTTGACAGTCCTATAACTTTTAATATATATTTATTTATTTATTTAATACTTTATGCACATAAAAAGTACAAAGGAGGACTTAATGCTAACAACATTTTGTATCAGTCAAATTTGATAAGGCGTGCATATAAGGAAATGAGCATAATTTTGAACATTCATTTTGATCATCATATAAATTAAAATAAAACTATAACAACGATACAACTATATACACGGTGGAATTGAATTTGCTCTTTTCCTTAAATGTATGTACTCAGACCATGCTATATTCATCCGAATTTCATCAAAATCCATTCAGCCGTTTGAGCGTGAAGGAGTAACAAACGTACACACAAATATATACAAACTTTCGCCTTTATAATATTAGTGTGATTCTAGAAGTCTTTGTAATATTAACACCTCAAATAGTGTTGAAGCAAACAAAGCCGAAACTGGGGAAATCATAAATAACAGCGACACGCACATGTGCTACATTAAAAGGGAAATCTTGTTCGACACATACATTTACAGCAAACATTCAGCTGTGTTGTAGGCGTGAAGGGAATATTGTATTTTTTGTTAGTGAATGATGTGACGAGCTAGTCGTTCACCTGATGTTTAGCGACACGGCTGCCCATAACAGAACAGTGTCACTCGGAACTCCAAAATATAAAGTTTCGCGTACGTAACACTGCACTGCGCACATCATCCTGAAACATCAGCACAGTCGTAATAAGATTACTCGACTGTGAGATCAGATTATAAAGTCTCATTTGCCCAGTAATTTCACTAGCTACCTACTAGTACTACTAGTGCCCTTCAAACCGGAACATAGTAGTGCTTGCACACTACTGCTTGGCGGCAGAATAACTGGCAAAGCGGTGGTACCTACCTAGACGAACTTTGCAGAAAAGTCCTACCACCTAGTAAAATCCTACCATCTAGTTGTGTAATTTGTAAATTAGGTAGAGATTATTAAGTTCTAGTTTTTTCCCGTGGATAAAAATTGGTTTAGGAATTACGGAGATCAATGGTTACAAATATTCACACACAAACTTTCGCATTTTTAATATTAAAGTGTAAGACTACCTACTACCTAAAAGCACTGCTGAAATTTAATGTCAATATATTTGTAGATTATGAACTGTGATAAATGTAAAACTTCTAAAATGTTTGTAACTTCTATGATTAAATAAGACAGTAACTTAGACATATTATGGGAGGAAAAGTTGGTCTATAACGGCATTTTCAGTCATTAAAATTTCCATCTTTTTCTTTCCCATTGATTATGAAATTTGAATGAAAAGGATATAAAAAACGTCGTATGGTTGAGAATCCTTAAGAAGGGATCTTTTTATGCAACGTTAAATAAATTGCTATCTACTTTAGAGGTTCACTGGAATCATTAAGGCGTGATTCTATTTGGCAAGTCACTTGTATGCAAGTTGCAAATTGCATGCAACTTAAACAAACCTGCATGCAAGCTACAACTCAGGTAGGGGGTAGTTTGAACAGCTAACAGCAGCACGTTGTCCACCTATGATGTCCTACTCAACTGTTGAACATATTGGTTTTCAATGCAAGCAACTTGTACATAAACGTGTGACGTCAAACTTGCATGCAAGACTTGCTGCATGCTTGCTTGAATCCTGCTATTACGGTGAGTACATAGATTCGTACCTATCTTATGCAATAATACCAACATTTTATATCTCTATCTAATGATTATCATCATTTATGTAGTAATTAAAAAATTAACCAAGGTATCAGAGTGAACCGGTATCTTCTCCGCAAGCACCTTCCGTTGTTTACCGCGTCGTCACTTACCATCAGGTGCGACAGTAGTCTAATGCAAGCATATCAATGAAAAAAAAGCTATAAGTAAAATGACTGGCCCGATAGCTCAGTTGGTAGTATCCCTGCCTTCTGAACTGCAGGTCGTGGGTTCGATTCCCACCCAGGACAAACATTTGTGTGATGAACATTGATGTTTGTTCTGGGTGTTTATATTGTATTCTATGTATGTATTTACAAAAAAAAAGTATCTAAGTAATGTATCAGTTATCTGGTTCCCATAATACAAGCTTTGCTTAGTTTGGGCTAGATGGCGCTGTCCACACATATTTATTTATTTTATTAGATACATCTAGTAATAAAACTTGTGTTTCATATCCTTTCTATAAAAAAAAACTAAATCCAAATTAAATAGACTTTTGACCAAAATACTCACTAGCCCATTATTACCTGCGACATTGTATTACATACCATTTTGCTTTGAAATATGATGCAAAAATTATGCTTGTTTTCTGTGTTTGCAAGTACTTAGCCAAAGTTACAAAATAAACGGATTATCGGATGGTAAACCTTTTGACATGGGGAGTAAGCTCGTGAATATGAGGCGAACGGAAGTTGAAGTTGGTTCACGTAGATCTCCATTGTCAACATAACAAAGTTAATTTGTATTATTATGTTGGTATGTTCGGTAAAATGACAATTTACAATTGTCAAGATGGCAAGTTTTACTTCAGTCGCGTGGTCTAAAGCACACTCGTTTTTTTTAAAGGCTTTATATCATCATCATCATCATCATCCTAATAAGCAAATAATAACAATAATAATAATGATGAAGATGATGATAATGATGATGATAATGTATTATGGGAACCAGATAACTGATACAATACTTATATAGTTTTTGTTTGTAAATACATACATAGAATACAATATAATACGCAGACACAGAATAAACACCTATATTCATCACACAAATGTTTGAATCGAACCCACAACCCGAAGTTCAGAAGGCGGGGTTACTACCAACCAAGTTATAGGACCAGTCAAATCAATCGAGTCCATCATCCTTCCTTCTTTCCTTTCAAGCAAATAATGTAATTACTCGATTAATAATTATAATCGATTAATGATAATTAATTAATGTGTTTTCTGAAATAAATATATATTTGAATAATAACAATTAAAAGTGAACCACAGCGGTCTACTTCTAATTATAATTATTTTTATTGTTATTTTGTTAAGCACCATCCTCGGCACAGGCTGGACATAAAAACTTTTATGCATTGTTATACTTATATCCATTTAGTGGAAAAAAAGTAAGTAAAATTATAGAATACAATTTTTTTTTTGTGTTTTGGCTCCACACTTTTGTGTATAGCCAGTGTCAAGTAATTGATAATTTAGCAAATTATGAAATATTTCACGTAAATAATGTGTCAGGTCACAGTCGAAGTCTTCAAGTCAAGTCAGAGTCAAGTCATAGTGGAGTCTAGTCAAGTCATAGTGGAGTCTAGTCAAGTCATACTCCTAGTAAAGTGGTGGCAACTTTACCAGAAGCTTCTATGGAGTTTTGGAAACAACAAGAAAAAAACGTTTCACCATCATTATACCACTTTCCCACACTCATGCTAGTAATCCAGCAATAAATAATACAATGCGGTGACGCAATCTTTTTCGCGTTCCCGCCATAAAACGAATACAATTTTTGTACCTATAGCTGAATAGTGACTGATTTAGTCTATTTTTACTTTTTTTTTATTTGTCGCTTAAAACAAAATTTCTGTTCTGTATAATTGTAACATAGAGTTTTGGCGGGAAAGCGAAAAAGATTGCGTCACCGCATTGTATTATTTTCCAAAACTTGTGTTATTTTCAGTGCTAGTACATAAAATTGGTGGCATTCTATTCGTTAAGTGCTGGATTACAGGCGTGAGTGTGGGAAAATGGTATAATGATGGTGAAACGTTTCTTTTCGTGTTGTTCCCAAAACTCCATAGAAGCTTCTGGTAAAGTTGCCACCACTTTACTAGGAGTATGACTTTGACTAGACATAAATTATCAATTACTTGACACTGGCTAAATACACAAGAGTGTGGAGCCAAAACATAAAAAATAATAATAATAATTGTAACATACCAAATTATTAATTATTTGTATTTAGGTATATTGTGTATGTATATATATTTATTTATATTTATTGCGTTATGAACGAAATAGTTACACCCCATCCTTTACCACTTCGTCAAATTCTCTCCATCCAAAGGTTGCTGGAAGAGATCGCTTTTAGCGATAAGGTCGCCCATTGTTACACTTTATGTAATTGATTTTTTTTTCTTTGTATTTTTTTATAATTTGGTGTGTACAATAAAGATTTCATCTATCTACCTATTATTTATTTGGTACCTATCTATAAAAATATTTGAAAACTTTGTAACTCTATGTAGGCATGTCTAAAAGATGCATAGCTTACAAAGTACTGTTCACAACCGTTACCTAATAAAAGAAAGGCGTAACATTCGTTTCGTGGATGGAGTTTACGTCATTCTTGTATGCAGTGTGGAAAGCATTTCCCGATTGCAACAGCTGTCTGCAAGAATCATGACGTGGCTTTTCGATATTAGCGTTGAAATGAACCCTAAAACAAAAGACGAGCTGAGAAGCATAAAGATATTGGACATGCGCCGTAACTGAACTCATTCATATGAGAAAATGTACGTTGGACAGTTTGGTCGAACTACCCCTTGACCTGATTATGTAGTACTATTTTATATTCTGTGGCTGTACATCCGGATTATAGTACCTATATAAACCAGTGCATGTCCTCTGAAACCAATTTGTATAAATTTTCACGTGTAGATTTAAACGGGCTAATACTGTTGGTCTCTAACGACCTTTACAGCATTACCAGTGCACCCAGCCGTCAAGTGGGAGGCAACTAGCACAAATGCCTCTCTAGGTGCGATCCTTGGCTTAGGCCTCAGGAGGAAGAGTGGACCCTGTGGAAAGTAGCGACCGTTCTAGCTAACCTACGGGGGGTACGTCGACCTCGCCGGCGGGGTCGGTGTCTGATTGTGTTACGCTGATATCCTATACCAGTACCTAAACGGTATCTAAGCTAGAAGGGCTAGATTGGTCCAGTGATCCTACTACTAGATCCTAGTAGTAGTACTACTACGGCTGCAATACAATTTTTCGAGTCACTCAAAACGTCATGTTTCGAGCGGCAATGACGGGGGGGATTTTGAAGGTTGAACTGATTTGGATGGACTTTTGATCATAGCTAGATCAATATATTTTACTTTTTGTCTCGGAATATTTAGATTTTCTAAGAGAAAACTGGTAAATAGCGAGTGAAACTATGGTGACTAGTATCTAATACATTTTCTAGTTCAATCTATCGCAGCGATTTATGAGTGCCCACATCCGTTGTTTTCTTCCGCCTCTGTCTGATCTACATCCATCCCATTCGAAGTTTGACAGAAACTTTCATTACCACCAATTTATCAATTCAGGTCAATTTTTTGCTATCTCTTTCCAATAGTTCAGGTAATGGCGCTACTGAAAAGAGACGACGGAGTATTTAACTGCACAGATGAGTTGGCAGCACTGTAGAAACGTCTATTAGGTATTTTTTTAGGTAAACAGGAACCCATATCATGGAACTTCGTGATAAGTATACTGTGAAAAAACAATGTAAATTTAAAAAGACTCAAATAATTATGCAAATTGTTAGCCTAATTAAGGTTAAAGTTAGATTAGCGGTTACTTTATAATTTAGATATCTTTATGAATCGCTTTACCTAGAATCCGGGACCGATAGCATAAAATATTGCCTACGATTACCTACTTACGTAATTAATAAAAATAATGTAGGTTCATTTCGTTTGCTAAACTTTATCACAGAGCGCCTAAAAGCATGCGAAGCGTGGCCAAAATGCTGGCATTTCCTTGGCACAACGAATCAGCATTGCAATTCACTGGGGCAATGTTGTCATACCTGCGTTTTAGACATGCTTCCTCTTGGTAAGTTTGTTTGGCGACAGATTCTTAATTTGAAGTTGATAAAAAAGCGGCCCCATTGGTGGACCAGCGCTGGTTGTATGACCATCAATATGCCGAGTTGGGACCAGCACCCCTACCGCGTAACCGTTCTGGGAATCGGCTTCCCCTGCCATCCTGCACGCACCAATTAACAAGTCCACGAGTGCGAGCAAGAGAGAACACGATTACGATCTCCACCAGACTTACGCGGTAAGGCCCCAGTTCGTGGCAACGGGTAAACAACGCATTTTTTTTGTTATACTTAATTTTACACTGTCGCTTTTTATCATGATAAATATTCTATTCTATTCTATTCTATTCTATTCTATTCTATTCTATTCTATTCTATTCTATTCTATTCTATTCTATTCTATTCTATTCTATTCTATTCTATTCTATTCTATTCTATTCTATTCTATTCTATTCTATTCTATTCTATTTTATTCTATTCTATTCTATTCTATTCTATTCTATTCTATTCTATTCTATTCTATTCTATTCTATTCTATTCTATTCTATTCTATTCTATTCTATTCTATTCTATTCTATTCTATTCTATTCTATTCTATTCTATTCTATTCTATTCTATTCTATTCTATTCTATTCTATTCTATTCTATTCTATTCTATTCTATTCTATTCTATTCTATTCTATTCTATTCTATTCTATTCTATTCTATTCTATTCTATTCTATTCTATTCTATTCTATTCTATTCTATTCTATTCTATTCTGTTCTATTCTATTCTATTCTATTCTATTCTATTCTATTCTATTCTATTCTATTCTATTCTATTCTATTCTATTCTATTCTATTCTATTCTATTCTATTCTATTCTATTCTATTCTATTCTATTCTATTCTATTCTATTCTATTCTATTCTATTCTATTCTATTCTATTCTATTCTATTCTATTCTATTCTATTCTATTCTATTCTATTCTATTCTATTCTATTCTATTCTATTCTATTCTATTCTATTCTATTCTATTCTATTCTATTCTATTCTATTCTATTCTATTCTATTCTATTCTATTCTATTCTATTCTATTCTATTCTATTCTATTCTATTCTATTCTATTCTATTCCATTCCATTCCATTCTATTCCATTCTATTCCATTCTACTCTATTCTATTCTATTCTTTATAGCTACCTAGTAGGTATATAGAGCTAGGAAATATCATGCCTTAAAATAACCTTAAAATGGACTGAGTAAATCTAAAATTTTTCAGCTCCGATAATCAATTCAAGTAAGTAATGTATTTCCGAATTGGAAAGTCTATCAGATATAATTGTACTTGGAAGATTTTCCTATAAAATATTAGCGTCTTATTAAAATTGCTAAGTACTGAAAGGTGAACGCACACAAGTCAGTCGCTACCGCTACCGTTTTGCTAGTTACGAAATGATCGCGATTAATGAAATCTTGACTTGAGCACTGATTTTACAACTGAACGTTTTTCTGTAGTTAGTATCAGTATTGCAGTAAAACCGACGAAAAGTTCACGATCGAATTGCGAGTCGTGAATGTGAACTCTCGACTGATCCCGAGTTCGAAACACAAGCCGCGAGAAGTGAAAACCCCATGACGGTGAATCGAGTCCTGTTATAGATTAAAAAAATTAAGGGCATTCAAATAAACATTACTTAAACAAATTATTACTCGACAAAAAAGATATAAATTTACGAACCTACTGCATCAACCTCCTTGTCGTAAAGATATATATAAGAGAAACGTTTATAATATGTGCATATCAATATATAATTGTATACCTAATGATATTAAAATTTTAAAGGGAAAACTATTTAATAAAACTTTGTATGACTGGTTGTTACAACACGCATTTTATAGTATTAAGGAATTCCAAATGTACTGTAACAAAAATATTATTTAATATTTGCACACTTGCATGCAGGTTGAACACAAAATGTCTAATTATTTTAAGTAACTTATGTAAACATCTCTTGTAAATTGTGTTCTAGCAAATAAACATTTGATTGATTGATTGATTGATTGATTAAATATGGTTAGATACAACAGAAACTTGTATTCTATTGTATGTATGTACAGTTTAGCAAATAGGTTAGTTGTTATTTTTCTTTTCTTTTGTGCCCAATCAATATTACACTGCCGCGTTAAAGATACACCGCTTCCAGAATACACCAGTGTTAACTGGAAGATAACGATAATGCTCTATAGCATTAAGTTCGCTTATGTACCTTCTATTGTTGTTGTTTGTGCAATAAAGAATTTTCTATCTATCTATCTACCTATGTTATCTACTGAATACTAAAATTCGCAAATCACAACTTTTGGCTTAAATGTTTCGATGCCAGAACCTAGCACTAGAATATTTTGCTGTCAGTTCCACTGATAAACATTCTCTATGCCATATTTCCCTCCGTTGTATCTCTCACATGCGGTAAAAGCTGACAAATGTGCATTCACCTTAAAAGATAGTAATTAAAACCAGAAGGGCTGTTACTGAGACAATAATCAAGCTGTAGGTTAGGGGCTCGTTAATGGGCTATAATACAGTTAACCCTGTTTGGGGGTAGTTTTAACCCTGGAAGCATTTGGAGCGTTAGTTTAGTGTTTTGTTAATGTGTTATTTTCCATGTTGAACATTATAGTTTTATGAGCGGAACCTTTGGCTGTAAGTAGGTAGAGCCAAGTGGGGCGGAGATATTAGAAATACTTTTACCATACAAAAAACTGAACTGAAAAGGTTGCATTCAATTACTACAGTAAGAGGTAGAAAAAAAATACATTTAAGTATATAAAGTTTCTTGTAGCTTCTTCTTTACAGATGTAATCGGAGTTTTCTGTTCTGCATTGTGCCGGATTGCTAGCACCAGTAGTGAGAATGAGAACTTCTTTTTGTTCAAACTCATATAATGTAATGGGCTTGCTATGTAATATTTGACAATAAGCACTTTGCAATTCTATATGCTTAGTACACTAACTTAATTTTAAGTACCTAATACAATGTTGACTTGTAAAAGTGCTAATAATAGCCTATTGGCAATAAATCTTTTTACTTGACTTTTGACCCTTTTAATAGCCTATTTGCAATAAATCTTTTGGGCCCTTTAGGTCAAAAGGCAAGTCAAAAGTCAAAAGATTTATTGCAACAGGCTATTTTTTTTTCTAATCTGTGGTACCTTATCATAGGTACCACAAATTAGAAAAAAAATTACCATTGTACAACTAGACTCTTAGAAACATGTCTATATGGTAGAAATTCTACAAAGCGTTTTGATTCCTCGTTTATAATTCGGAGAGCAACAAAACACCTGACCATGGGCCTTACCGCGTAAGTCTGGTGGAGATCGTAATCGTGTTCTCTCTTGCTCGCACTCGTGGACCTGTTAATTGGCGCGTGCGGGATGGCAGGCGAAGCCGATTCCCAGAACGGTTACGCGGCCAGTACACCAGACTTACGCGGTAAGGCCCCAGATTGTTGATCGAACTATTTAACGCCATCTATTGGGTCTTAGAACCTTAATAGTCCGACTGGCCCGATAGCTCAGTTGGTAGTAACCCTGCCTTCTGAACTGCGGGTTGTGGGTTCGATTCCCTCCCAGGATAAACATTTGTGTGATGAACATAGGTATTTGTTCTGTGTCTGGGTGTTATATTGTATTCTATGTATGTATTTACAAACAAAAAGTATCTAAATATTGTATCAGTTATCTGGTTCCCATAATACAAGATTTGCTTAGTTTGGGGCTAGATGGCGTTGTGTGAGATGTCCACACATATTATTATTATTAAAAAAAAATGTTTATACTATGAGCTATCTATGACTCTGTATCAATAATGGGCACGATTTTGATTGTCATTTTAACTAAGTAGTTACTTATCGTGGCATAATATATGAATTAAACAATGTAATAAACCGATTAAGTGAAATCAATGATACAAGTCGACCAGACAAAAAATAATAATACACAAAATAGCAAAATCCACTAACATAATATCCATACAGCCTTATTAATAAACGGGTATTAGTCTCAGATTAGTTACTTCAGCTTTTGTCCTTTTTTTGCTACTGGAATATTTAGCTGGATCGAAATAGACAAAAGATGGTGTAACTAATGTAAAGTTAGTTCGTGTTTATTAATAAGGCTGATACCGCCTTATTACAAAACGCAGACCAAGCATGTACTAAAGTTAGTACTAGGTCTAAACCTAGACTATTTAAAAACCTTATTACAAAAACGAGTTTATCGCTGATAAGGGGATCGTCCGCGGTCTAAAGTTAGTCCTCCGATGACCCTAGTTTAACTATGGTACTAACTCGTTAAACGAAAGAAACTAGCGCCACGGTGGTGGAAAAATGAAACTTTTTAGATTAAAAACTATTTACGCGCTAAACCCCAATGTTGGGTTATCAACCTTCTTTGTTTCACGATTTTGAGGTTGTCTTGGTCTTTGATAAAATATATCTACTCGGTTCAGTTTTTATATTTTGTTGCTTCATTTTTACGATATTTAGTATAGTTACAGTTAGTTATAACAACAAAAAACATAAATATCAATTTTCGCGCGTTAAACAATGCCATATTTACGTTCTGATTCTCGCAAGCCTCGTTGGTAACTATTAAAACTTAACAGTTATATGAGTTGAAAATCATTGTAGCAAAGCTGATTTTTATGAATCTGATTATTTATTCCTTAAAAAATATGCAAACAATAAGCTTTCCAAGGCCAATGCACGTATATTATAGACGAAAACAAAAAATCTAAATATATGAAACGTGAAAAAAGGATCGTGTGAATAAATGTGGTCCAAAGAACAAACTTTTTTCGTATTTAGTCTATGGTCAATATTTAAGCCATGGACTATCTCTGGTATCAGCTGATCTTCGATTAGTCGCCGTTTTGTAATAAAGTCAAGGTCTAACTACTTAGTACCGTAACAAACTAGGACTAGTTGGTCCAGGCTTAGACCTCTACTTAGTCCACGTTTTGTAATAAGACTGATAGAGTTTAGGTTGGTAATAAAAGCATTATATTCTTGTAAATGAACAGTCTACGATCTTGTTTAAGAACTGTTTTTATAAATCGCTATTAATATGGAACAGTTGGCTTAAACTTAACTAGGTAAGGGTTGTTTTACTTCTGCGTGGGGGTGGTTAATTAGGGATGCAGGACAACGAATGATTAACGTGACTGGAATAAACTTATGGCTTTTATACAATGGCTATTAATTACGACAGAGCTGGTTGTTGGGTGCGTTTGATTTATTGAAAAAGTGTTTTCCCTTATATGTATACTTATGACTTAATATTGGAGGACAACTTATTGTAATAGGTTTAGTTCATTTTGATTACACCGTACACCGATGCCCAAAACTCTAAATTACAGGTTCCTCCAATTCAAAGGTCTGGAGGAGATTGATCTAAGCGATAAGACCGCCTATTGTACGAGTACTAGTTAATTATTCAAGTATTTTTTATAAAATTGTTTTTTTTACGGTGTACAATATACTTTTGACTGGCCCGATAGCTCAGTTGGTAGTGACCCTGCCTTCTGAACTGCGGGTCGTGGGTTCGATTCCCACCCAGGACAAACATTTGTGTGATGAACATCGATGTTTGTTCTGTGTCTGGGTGTTATATGGTATTCTATGTATGTATTTACAAACAAAAAGTATCTAAGTATTTTATCAGTTATCTGGTTCCCGTAGTACAAGCTTTGCTTAGTTTGGGGCTAGATGGCGTTGTGTGAGATGTCCACACATATTATTATTATTATACGAGCTTCTGCCCGCAACTTCGCCCGCGGCGTGGCCTATGGGAAAATAATTCAACCACCCATTTCACCCTCTTAAGCCAAGAAAGGATTTTATGAAATTCCACCCAATTTCAAAAAATCCTATCTTAGCGGATGCCTACGTCATAATATCTACCTGCATGCAAAATTTCAGCCCGATCCGTCCATTGGTATGAGCTGTGCGTTGATAGATCACTGTCAGTCAGTCAATTAGTCAGTCACCTTTGAGTTATATATATTTAGA
Organism: Ennomos fuscantarius; assembly: GCA_905220475.3. NCBI lineage: Eukaryota > Metazoa > Arthropoda > Insecta > Lepidoptera > Geometridae > Ennomos > Ennomos fuscantarius. The sequence continues at coordinate 9,072,426 of HG992046.1, read as the reverse complement.
TAACATGTAAAAATGTAAAAAGTAAATAAGTTGTAAGTAAAGAAGCTGCGGGCAGAAGCTCGTATATTATACATATAAACCTTCCTCTTCAATCACTCTATCTATTTAAAAAAACCGCATTAAAATCCGTTGTGTAGTTTAAAAGATTTACACATACATAGACGCGCGACTTTGTTTTATTCTTTGTAGTGATATTTCTCTGCTGTAAATTTTTGAAGTAAAACTTCTTCACACACGTTTGACTAAGCTGAAGTAAGAGCTGGTGAATGCGAGGCGAACGGAAGTTATGTAGTTACCCAATTTTTATTTTATCAAATTAATTGTTAACCTAGTACAGAATATCTAATCCTAGCAATTATCTATCCATATATAAATAATTCGCAACCCGAGCCTTTAAGAAATGGTAATTTATACAGAGACGAGGTAAGTTAGGAGTTGTGTGGTCGCACACTCGTTTTTTTTTTTTCATTTCTCATAATAATAATGAATCTTTTGTTGTCTGGGTCAGTGACTTGGTGATTTGTTCTCATTGTCGTAGCTTTCAGACAGCACCTAATATCTACCGAGGTTGTGGTGAAAATATCAATTACAGCGGCAGCTGCCGGCCGCCATTAGTGAAACCGATACCAGAAATAGGAGAGCAAATATTTGATGTCGCCATACTAACTTAGGGCTTAGTAGTGCTTCAAAATATAGTTTCTCTTCTAAAACCTAGGTTAAAATAGAATAGAATGGAAAAAAATATTTATAAAAACATTAAACCGATTTTTTTTTAATCGGGTCACAATAGTTGGCGAAAATATCGGTGTAGTACATACAGACGAACCTGAATAGTAAGTACCCACCTCCTCCTTATTGGGAGTCCGTTAAATAAAAAAACTTTATTGCGTATACCAACATAAAATAAAAGTAGACATTAGAGTACTATAATAGGTAACACAATGAGCGACCTCCTCACTAAAAAGGATCTCTTCCATGCAAACTTTGGGTGCATAATATCACAAGAATAAGGAGTAGTCAGCAGTGCGCAATATGAACAAAAAAGCCTTACAACATTTAACTATAAGGTTCCTGAAGTGAACTAAAGGTTCTTTTTGATTCCAATAATTATTTTAATTATGGATGGCTAATTGGTGCTGTTAATGCTTAAGACCCAGCTTTTGCAACGTATTGTATATACAAGGTGGAATTCAATTCGTCCTTTTCCTTTAATATATGTATTCAGTCCATGCTATAGAATGCTCCGATATAACTAAATTAAAAACGTCCTTATGAAATAAAACTTAAATCTAGGTATTATCAAATTTACAAACATTTAGGCACCTCCGACAAATTTTCCAACCATATTTATGTGATAATCCGTAAAATGTAGTAGTTTCTCCTCAAATTTAACTTTTTAGTGACAAAAGCCTATTACAAAGTGGATGAATATTTAAATGATAAACAACTGTAATTTCAATTTATATAATTCTGGGAATCATTAAGTATGGTTAGATTATTTCATTTGGCATATTGACATAATACCTACTGTAGTGTTTAAGTAATGCTTAATTTAGATCATTTTTATTTTAGTTTTATTTCTATGTGTAATAATTGTAAAAAATTTTGCATGCCATTCCGGTAGAACATGGAGAAACAAACTATTACTGTTATCATCTATATAGTACCCATAATCATGCAAATAAAGAATTGAATCGAAATATTTTCGTACACATTTCCTCGCTTTTATGATTGTCTCGCTGTGTAACCACGGGACAAAAATTGCTTATCCTTGACAAAAAAATCGAATGCTGGCGTTTTCACTCTCTACGATATATCACCTTGACACATATATATATTTTATCCCGAACATATCCTCGAAAATAATTTTATCGCCCCGAATCATCTGTAGATTTTCTGCCTATAGATAATGAGGTTGTCCCGCTAGGCGCCACAGAATGGCCACCCGTTGAGTGCATTAGGACTTCCCACGAAGCTGGTTAAGGTTGGTTACTCTAGCCCTTTGTGATTGTCTTAGTCTTTGTTTCGATGTCTTTGTGTTGTGAACAAGAAACCTTTGATAGCTTTAAAAGTGTAAAATATCTAACAACTGTAAAATATAGCATATTATGACATAATCTATAAGTCCTATTTTAAGGGGAGAAGCCATGGGTCCTGAAATACAGTAAACAGTACATAAACTAGTTCAGGAGTCAATGGAATCTTCAATAAATGTAAATCTTTTATGTCAATAAAATATTATTTGATTTGATTTGATTTGTGATGGATTACCGTGAGTGTAAAGTAAGTAGGTCTGCTTGGAAATGTATGAGCCTTTGCAGTGATTATTTTAAAGAAAGCTTCCATTTTTCTCGAGGGTTAACCTAATTTACTTGTAGTGGTATCTTGGTAAGGATAGGTGTACCAGGCGACGCTTTTTAACTAAGTAATACCGGACAAAATATAAGATAACCCAACTAAACTCCTCTATATATAAGGCAGCATCAGGCGAAAGACAAGTTCGTCACGTTATCCCTTCACATAAAATTCGCCTGGCCCGATAGCTCAGTTGTTAGTAACCCTGAATTCTGAACTGTGGGTCGTGGTTTCGATTCCCACCCAGGACAAACATTGGTGTGATAAACCACGATGTTTGTTCTGTGTCTGGGTGTCATATTATATTCTATGTATGTATTTACAAACAAAAAGTATGTAAGTATTGTATCAGTTATCTGGTTCACATTGTACAAGCTTTGCTTAGTTTGGGGGTAGATGGCGTTGTGTGAAATGTTCACATTGTATTATTATTATTATTAAAAAATAAGTGGCAAGTACCTTCTACACCTTTTCAAGAAAGTAGTGTCATCATAAAACCTTCATTGATAAATAACACAACAAAATTAACTCACAGCACAATTTTTATAAAAAACACAACCTTTCATTGCAAACACATTAATTTTTCAACGCCTAGGAGGTGGAGGAGCATCGTAAACGTGATGGAACAGCCTGTACGCGCAGTACTCCATCAGCGCAATGCCCAGTGGGTACATGATCTTTGGCCCCATTTGGGGGGTCATAAAATACGCGAAAAGACCCCCGGCTGCTGTATACCACCCCCACTCGTTATTATGCTCCATCGAGTAGTGGCATAGTGAAATAATGTTGACAGCTATCATCATGTTACCGAGAGATTCGTTTTCGTTGCCCCCCAGAGCCATTGCGAAGGGTATCAGACCAGAAGCAAGGTGGAGAAGGCTCAGGTTTTGGTTGCGGCTGTAAAGGTCCGCGTTCAGGCATGGAAGAGCCAGGTATTTACTTGCCTGATAGCTTATTTTGTATGCTGGTCCGAAATCGTTGTTGAAAATCCCGCCTGAAAGAAATGTTTGAGCAATATTTTTACGTGCGGCAATGGATAAAAACTGGGTATAAAATTTCACAAATTACTAATTACTCTTGTAAAGTTTTCCTTGCAGCAGATTGTGGTATTATTAAGTACTTTTAACTTATTCTTAGGTATAGGTATTACTCAGTAAAATGAAACATGGGAGTACAGACAGATTCTTCCTGAAAGAAGACCAAAATATAGAATTCGGGCTGGACATAGGTGAAGTCTATATATGGTCGGAAAGTCTTCGTTTATTTTTCCTAAAATTTCCTTTAGATTTGACCTTGGTAGTGTAACAGTGGGTTTTAGAGGAATATGAATCTGTACTTAGTGGCAATAATAAACTTATTAGCGAACGGCACGTCTCTTATTTTTTAAGAGTTCTAAGGTCCGTATTACAGAACGACGCTCAGTCATCGATCGGTGCTTAAGCAGAGATTTCATTCATAAAGTGATCAATTAGTGAATGAAATCTCTGCTTGAGCACCGATCGATGACTGAGCATCGTTCTGTAATACGGACCTTCGACACATTAAAGAGCTAATCAAAAATAAGCATAGATATTGCCACAGATATTAAAAGCATGATTGCAAACCTTCACATGAAAACTCTTACAATAAGCCTCTAGGCCATCTGCTCATCGCAGACTTGGTAGATAGCCTAAAATAAACTTTATTTGAGAATAAATTTCTTTAAACCTAAAAGAAATACTTTTAAATGTTATTTATGGTTATCGAATTTCATGCACATTTTTTGTAAGCTTTTTGTAGGTACCTACAATAGGAAACTGCACCAGCGCCTTTCGATGCTTAAAGACCAGCACCAGAGTGTAAGAAACTATATTTTAAGTAGGTACTAACTCTGGTAATGTAGGAATCCCAGGACGCTGTGGACGAAGAAATTAGCGTGCATGCCGGGGTGTATGAAGCTCTTGCCAGACATACGGCTGATGCCGCGGCTGGCCACGCAGCCCAGCACAATGTGAGCGAGAGACGCGTTGAGATTGTCATCTTGTCCCATATCACTTTACCATTAGAAGAGAAAATCTATTTTATCATTGCAAAAAAACATGAAGATAATTTTAAAAAATCAAAAACAAATCATTAAAAAATATAATTTTGACGACTGCCAGCGAACATCTGTTATGGTTTTTTCAAAATTCCGTAATGAAGGTTTATTGCAAGGGACTAAAAAGGTTTGATAGATTTTTTTTTAGTTTTAGTTTTGGCTTCACACTTTTGTATATTTAGCCAGTGTAAAGTTGTGGGAGAAACTGTCCCACATTTATATATTGCAATCAAATGCAGATATGGACTTCCGGATTATCAGGAATACACTCAATAATGTTCGATTCACTTTTATTCACTGTTTACAACAACGATTTAACAAACAGAGAGTTTAAAAATCATAAATTATAATATTTTTAGCACGAAATGAGAACTACAATTGTTACGACGAATGATATCTTGTTTTGTGTGGGTATGCCGTGTTTCTCACTACTCCCGAGCTCGTTCCGTAGCAGCGGCAAAGCGATCGCTTCCGTAGAGTATATATTGTCTTCGAAGGCGCGGTAAGTTTACATGTCGTTCGAATATTATTTTGTACATTTTATTATTTCAATTGATTTTTGATTTTTGTTTTTCTGTTTCAGGTTCTGCAGTACGGCACGCCACAAAGTAATTGATAATTTATCAAGTTATCATAACTACAACTATCAAGTTATCGATATTTCACGCAAATATGTGTCAAGTCACAGTCGAAGTCATCAAGTCAAGTCATAGTCAAGTCAGTCTAGTCAAAGTCATACTCCTAGTAAAGTGGTGGCAACTTTACCAGAAGCTTCTATGGAGTTTTGGAAACAACACGAAAAGAAACGTTTCACGATCATTATACCATTTTCCTACACTCACACCTGTAATCCAACACTTAACGAATAAAATGCCACCAATTTTATGCACAAACACTGAAAATAGCACAAGTTTTGGAAAATAATACGATGCCGAGACGCAATCTTTTTCACTTTCCCGCCAAAAATCCTGATAGATTTTGTCTGCTATCTTCCACCTATTCTTATGATTATTGAATTCCATTACTGAATTATTGGCGTTCCAGCTTTGAGGCAATGCTGGAGAGAAAAAATAAATTGTAAGCTAATACGTCATCACGATATAAAAACAGGACTTTTTGTATGTGCTATGTGTCCCTGACTCCTGCCTCCCTGTCACTGTGCCTGTGATAATCCAAGAAGGTTACAGCTTCAATTCTTGAAATCAAGCTTGTGATAATTAATCGATTGTGATCAGGCCGGACTCACAGAACCTAGGACCTTATATTCTGATACTAAGTTCATAATCATATACGTTATAATTTGTATCGCACGCTGATTAAAGACAGATATTTGTTTGCCGGACTAAATACAAAAAGTCAAAGACAATATGGACTTTAGAGGCGCTCTTTAAAAGTTTAAATTGTCTTTGACTTTTGAGCGTGGCCTATTTGTGAATAATTCCCTGAATTACGGGAAATCCTGACCCGATTGGGGATTAGTGGAATATAGAAAATATAGCTACAATTGTAAGTTTCAATAAGAAAGATACCTAATGCTAACGGTCAAAAGAAAATAAGCACAGCACCACCCATATATTTGATGTTAAATTAACCATTCCAAAATTACGTATGTTCACGATGCTAAATCTCATTTTGACTTGTAAAAGTGCTAACTCTCCAAATATTAAGACAGCGAACAAAAACTATATAATACATAATATATAAAACGATAGTATCAGTAATGAACACAAGTGACGACGCAACAAAATGAGTGGTGTTCTCAAATTCACACCTACAAAAAAAAAAGAAATTAAATATTTGAGAGGCATAAGAACTGGTGGCTCGTTGAGCTGTAGATCTCATGACTCTGTCATTGCTATGAAAGTTATATAGTATGTACTGAAAACATTTTTTACTTTATGTAAGTACGCCCATGGCCCCACCGCGCCTTTTCAAAAATGATCCAAATACTGAATTGATGGAAGCGGGAGGTCTGCTCGTCCCGATATTTAAATGTTACATAATGTCCAAAATTGTAAGAAAAATAAAAATATGTGCCTCTGGTATTGATTTTGTTAAAACAAAAACACAACAGACAAATATATAAGTAGTATTTTAAAAAATACCACGGACCCATGGAGTCTGTGCCAAAGCAGAAATTGACATATTAGTAAGTCATATTTATCAAACCTGCTCACTAAGATTCGGTTAATGCATAATATACGTCCTGTACAGTAAAATAGCCAGACATGCGCCGGACAGACATTCGAAATCAATTTGGCCATAGCTGAAACAGAGACTTGACTCATGTTTATTATTCTCCCCAATTCGGGGAATATCGCCTTAATTTTCGGGGAGTCGGAAAACAGGCATTGGCAATCTTTTTGTCTTGACTCGTCCAGAAAAAAAAACAATTGCTGCCATTTTGCTGCAGTTGAGTTCGTTCGCGTTTGCTTTTATAAAGATATTTTTAAATCGCTTTAGAGGCTTGTAAGAAGTGTTAAAATAACGAAAAAAGAAATCAAGGCAGCGTATTGTGGTAAAATGGCTGCGAGTGATTCTGGAACAGATGAGTCACTGTATCCGATCGCGGTACTCATCGACGAGTTGAAAAACGAGGATGTCCAATTGCGTTTGAACTCCATCAAGAAGCTTTCGACCATCGCCCTAGCTTTGGGCGTGGAAAGAACCCGATCGGAGCTGATTCCGTTCCTCACCGAGACTATTTACGATGAAGATGAAGTGCTTTTAGCGCTCGCGGAACAACTCGGTAAGTCTTCACTACACCTACACGTTTTTGTGTATAACTAGATACTGCTTTGTTTTCTTTGATATTTCCTGTTTCTTAGAGTAACGTAAAGGCAGGACAAAATGGTTACGGTTATCAAACAAGCTTTGAATCTGAATGTTTATAATAAATTACATACACGACAATAATCATGTTAAAAATGCAGGATCTCTATTTCTTTTTTCTAAATTCAAGCTAAATAAGTCCATACATCAATTTTTTTTATGTATAAACACATTTATTTTTGTAATAAAATAAATCTTCCAGGTAACTTCATCAACTTGGTTGGTGGTGGTGAATTCGCTCACTGCCTGCTGCCACCACTGGAGTCCTTGGCCACGGTTGAAGAGACTGTAGTCCGTGATAAGGCTGTAGCTTCACTGAGAGCCGTTGCTGCTCATCATACACCGCAAGCTTTGGAACAGTATTTTGTGCCATTAGTTCAGCGCCTTGCTGGAGGAGACTGGTTCACATCTCGGGCCTCTGCTTGTGGACTTTTTAGGTAAGGATTAAAAGAAAAAGTATTCATTGATAATAATGTCGCATCATGTTTAAAAAACAACCATGCTTTTCTATTCCTTAAACAATTTGATCTTTATGATTGGCTATTAATAAGGCTTAATTTGCCATATACACCGTCAAGTATCTAATATTGTGTGCACTAGCAAATCCCTTAATGAAAGTTAGTGCAGCAACTAGTTTTAGCAAAATATAAGAAATAAAAAAAATGTAATAAACTTCAAATGAGTTGTTTTTACCTTGGTATGGAGAACATTGTGTCATTATGTCATACTACTTGCATAACTTGAGACTCAAGCCCTCAATCTATAATCCTGTAAAAATTACAACTACATGTCTCACTTTATATTACATATCTCATATTATCCTCTGACACATTACATTAAATAATGCCAATGTATTTATAACTTTGCACCTTTATGACAGAGTGAGCTAGCTGGTTACCCATAGCAAACAAAGCCATACATTAAATGACTAAATATTGTTTAATAAAACTACCCTACAACTAAAAAACAATAACCTACTATGAGTATATAAGAATATCTGTTTTGTATGACAACAGTTATTATTTTGTACAATATGTTAAATAGTTCTCATGAAAGTGAAATATTTTCTTATTAGATATAAAGATATCTCAACCTGACAGATGCAATATTTTTAAGCATGCAAGTTCATCACGATATTCGAAGAAAAATGCTAGGAGCAAATTCTATTCTCTAGCAGCACAGACAGGACTCAGCAAAACATTGGTTTGGGGAATTCTGCATAACAATAGATTAAAACTATCATGACTGGCCCGTTAGCCCAGTTGGTAGTATCCCTGTATCCACACAGTATCCCTGTATCTGGGTGTTGTATTGTATTCTATTTATGTATTTTACAAACAAAAAAGTACCTATTACCTAGTATTGTATCAGTTATCTGGTTCCCATAGTACAAGCTTTGCTTAGTTTGGGTCTAGATGTCGCTTAGTGAAATGTCCACGGTAATCAAGAGATTAATTTGTAATGCTTCTACTATGTTTCCCCTAGCGTATGCTACACCCGCGTGTCGGCACCGGTGAAAGCAGAGCTCCGTGAGCACTTCCGCTCCCTCTGTCAAGATGACACCCCCATGGTGCGTCGCGCAGCCGCGTACAAGCTCGGCGAGTTCGCACGATCCGTCGAGGTCGAGTATGTCAAGAGCGACCTGATACCCATGTTCGTGAATTTGGCACAGGTATATAAAAATTATTTTAAAAAATTTTAGTTTACAAAATTCTATTATGGCTGCTTAAGAGTAAGCAGATATTATAGGATAATAATAATAACAACAATGCCCAACAATCACTTACATAGATCCTGGACCCTTACTAGGATTCCCTGTATCTGGGCACCCAGGACTTACGAGGACCATGGTCCCACAATACCCAGACAGAACAAGTATTTGCGCTTTTTTTTCTATGCTCAAATACTTTTCCTGTTATGGGAATCGAATCCGCCACCTCTGGGTTATGAACTAACCAGCTCAACCACCATATTAAAATAATTAGCCATCTTTATTTTGATTACCTGTCAGATGGTATTGATTTGCTTAACCATAGATTAAGTGTACACCTGTTTGTACAAATAACTTTCCATAAATAGCATTCCATTCATCTTTGGCTCTGGCACTGCTCATTCAATACATATTGATGTACATTTTTTTTAATGTTTTGGCTCCACACTTTTGTGTATTTAGCCAGTGTCAAATAATTGATAATTTATCAAGTTCATCATATTTCTAGCAAATATGTGTCAAGTCACAGTCATCAAGTTAAGTCATAGTCAAGTCATAGTCTAGTCAAAGTCATACTCCTAGTAAAGTGGTGGCAACTTTACTTGAAGCTTCTATGGAGTTTTGGAAACAACACGAAAATAAACGTTTCACCATCATTATACCACTTTCCCACACTCAGCACTCACACCTGTAATCCAGCACTTAACGAATGGAATGCCACCAATTTTATGCACTAACACTGAAAATAACACAAGTTTAGGAAAAAAAACACAACGTGGTGACGCAATCTTTTTCGCTTTCCCGCCAAAACTCCATTGATGTACATTGATAAAAGGTATTGTTCGGGCTTCAGCCCGGGTCCCAAATCCCTTTTTTAAATTAATAAAATTAAAACATCAAAAAAACGATCAATAAAAGTGTATATATTTGTTCATGACAATTTCCTAATTGACACAACACATATCTTTTTTTTCTTCTAAAACGAGGTCCGAACAGGTATCATAAATTGTAATGACTACACCAACAATAGCTACATTTTTCTACAATAGAACATAATATAGGCTTGAATATATTCTCATTGAACAGGAACCATATCTACTGATTTTCATTGAAGAAGCTTATTCTTGTTCAATTTCATGCAAGAATAGATGTTACGTAAAAGTTTCATGAAACCATCAACTTCAACTTCTTATTATTATGGCTTCTGTGGGGTTACCACAATTACGCCAATGTCGCGTGGATAGTATAGAAAACACAGCGACTGATCAAGAGTTCTGACCGCCCTAGGCTAATTATGAGGACGCGCCCCCGCCAGGTGTATGTGTTACGGTCAGCCTAAAAAGTTGTCCTTTAATCTGCACGACATTCAACCTTAGGGCGGCAAACCGTTTTATAGCTGACCGTACAAAAGGCACTTCACGCATTATACGATCAAAATCCAACACCACCGACCGAGTCGAGTGACAAGTCAGTGTGTGTTAAGCGCGCATTTTTAAATTTTCTAAATTTATTGTTAAAATCAGGGAGTGTCAAGCTTTTTCACTTCACAGCGCATTAGTTTTAGTGTTTTGTCTCGGTCTAGTTGAAATATGTAGGGTAGGTGCAATAATGCTAGATTAATAGTGCATGCTAAAGACGATTTCAGCGCGCCCCCTCGATCCGCGCGCCCTAGGCTGCAGCCTAATTAGCCTAAGGGTTAATCAGGCCCTGAGAAAACACACGATGGAGATTGATCGGTGGGTGTAAAATTTGGCTGGTTATTCGATCTGAGTTTTATCTGAAACAAATAATAGACACAAAAACAAAACATGGCAGTAAAAAACAGATATAATGATGGTTTATGGAGATAGGTATATAAAAAATGTTAGTTTGTATGATATACTACATGAAACCATCAATTAATTATGCAACTGTACTGGCAAAAGTTCACACAAGTGTCATCTTATTTTTTCTAACACGGCAAATTGCCTTTATTTTCTAAATACTACAATGATTTAATAACTAATACTAAAAACTACCTACCTACCACAAAAAAAAGAAACATTTGGACTATTTACTGGCTGCGATGACCTATAGACAGTCCAAATGCTCCAGCCCACTACCAGAAGGTAGCGTACCGAACATGCTGGCAGCATTGCCCCGTTGAATTGCAATGCTTATTAAAGTTTACATTCTGCTAATTGGTTTTGGTTTAACCTTTTCTGTATGTACTCTGATAGAAGGTTTTCTTGTTCCCTGAAATCTAAGTCTTTTGTTTTAAACTTGCTATCACTTTATTTAAGCCTAAGTTAGCCAAAAAATATTGTTGCATTACTGTTATGTAAAATATACTTTTATCAGGATGAACAAGACTCAGTCCGGCTTTTAGCGGCCGAGGCTTGCGCCGCCGTGGCCGCTCTACTGCCGCCTGAAGACATGGAACAGCTAGTGATGCCCACTGTGCGGGCCAGAGCTGGTGACACTTCCTGGAGGGTGCGGTACATGGTTGCTGACAAGTGAGTCTCAATAATTTACTTCAGTAATGCATTCAAATCTGTGATCACCAAGACACCTGCCAAGTTTAGTGTTTAACCCCCAATTCAGAAATTATGAGAATAAGCTTTAAATCCTTTACTTAGTTTGTTGATTGTAAACTGAATTTATTATTTTTGCACAAATAAATATTTTAAAAAATAAAGTTCAGTCATGGACATCTTCAGGCTATTTATATTATTGAATAAGCTCAATAATTCAGCCACATCTAACATTATTTACATGGGCGATATCAAGCTTTAACGACAGTTTAAAATATGAAGAAGAACAAATTATAACATTAACAAAATCATTTGATTATTAATTATTACTAGCTGAATCATTTTATTGTTAAAATTGTTTAAAATTAATGTTAGACGTTTGTCAAAGTTTATAATTTGAGCTAGGGCGATCATAAAGTTTGTGAATGTTGTTTGTGCGACCCAAAGTTTTCGTATAAATACAAGCGCCCGACGGGTCGAAACACAGTCACCCTGTCGTCGCCGCCCGAGACACGTCTTGAGCGACCCGGATGATCCTATAGCAGCCGTAGTATCGGCTGCGCTAGTAGGATCACCGGACCCTAGCCCTTCTGGCTCAGGTATCGGCACCGGTATAGGATACCAGCGTAACACAACCAGACACCGACCCCGCCGGCGAGGTCGACGTACCCCCGTAGGTTAGCTAGGACGGTCGCGACTTTCAATAGGGTCCACTCTTCCAGTGGACGTAGTCTTCTCGATCCTCTTATCCCGGCAACGGCCCAAGCCGAGGCTCGCACCCCAGGGGTGCCCGCCAGCTAGTTGCCTCCCACTTTTGACGGCTGGGCGCCCTAAGCGCCCGCCCTCCCGCTCGGTGACGCTGTAAAGGTCGATAGAGACCAACAGCATTAGCTAGTTCAAAAAAAAAGTCGGAAAACACACTGTCTTGCTTGAGTCGTCGAACCGTTCGGACCTCCCGAATATTTCACTGTATCTAAGTAAAGTGCAATAAATATGCAACATTGATAAAAGGTGTTTATCTTCTTAATGATCACCATGACGACGATAGTGACGTCACAAATGCTGATGTCACTCCTTTTAAAAAGAACCCGGCCACTGCTCCTCCATTATATATATATTAGGTCTTTACCTATGAAATTGCCGTTTTGTTTGAAAAAAGTTAAAGTATTTTTTTTTCGAACTTATTTATTTCTTTTATTCAAAGTAATCACCCCTGCAATCAATGCATCTTTGCCAACGCTGTGGCAGTTTATGGATGCCCTTCTTGAAAAAATCAGCAGGACGAGAGACAACAAACTCTTCAAAGGCGTTTTGTACTGCCTCTCGGGAATTGAATTTTTTTCCCGCTAAAAAGTTGTCCAAATTTTGGAAAATGTAATAGTCGGTAGGCGCAAGATCTGGTGAGTATGGCGGATGAGGGAGAGCTTCCAAACCCAACTCATGCAGCTTAGAGACGGTCTGTTGTGCAGTATGGGGTCGCGCGTTGTCGTGAAGTAGCAGTGGAGACGACCGATTGACCGAAGCTGGTTGCAGACGTGCGAGTTTCGCCATCATTGTGGTCAGTTCTTCAATGTACACATCTGCAGTAATGCTCTCGCCGTTTTGTAAAAAGCTATGATGAATCACACTAGCACTAGACCACCAAACTGTGACCATCACCTTTCTAGGGGTCATTTTTCGTTTTGCACATTGCTTTGGTACCGAACCAGGATCTAACCAACTTGCTGAGCGCTTTCGATTGTCAAAAAGAATCCATTTTTCGTCGCACGTAACAATTCGGTTCAAAATTCCTTCATTTCTGTGCCTGTTAAGCAGCGCAAGGCAAGCCTCGACGCGCACGTTGCACTGGCGATCGTTAAGTTCGTGGGGCACCCATCTATCAAGCTTTTTTATCTTGCCAATCTGTCGCAAATGGACCAATATTGTTTTGATGCTAACATCAAAAGTCAGCTGTAGATTGAGATTCATCAGCTTCCACAATCGCCTTTAATTCATCATTGTTGACCAAAGTTTCCGGACGACCACGAGGTTCATTTTTCAAGTCAAAATTCCCAGAACGGAACCGAGCAAACCAATAACGGGTTGTACGTTCGTTTGTACAGTTCTCTCCGTAAACGTCGTTGATGTTACGTGTCGTTTGTGCCGCGTTGGTGTCACGACGGAACTCATATTCCATAATTACACGAAATTTCAAAGTATCCATTATGAGGGAAAATGTTGAAATGTAATGAAAATACAACGCTAATCAATAAACAAAAGACTTATATTGTAAATAGAATGTCATATTTTTAAAACAAAATTAATTTGAATTTAGAATTCATAGCCAATCAAAACTTTTTTTTGTTTGAAAAAGTCTGTACTGCAATACGGCAATTTCATAGGTAAAGACCTATTATATATATTAATATTATTATAACATTTTTTTAAAAGTATTAATTTAATTTATATATATGTTGATTTTTATGTATTTCTCTAGGTTTGTAGAACTACAACAAGCGGTAGGGCCGGAGTTGGCGCGTTCAGACCTGACTCAGATCTTCCAGGCGCTGCTGAAGGATACCGAGGCTGAAGTGCGCGCCGCGGCTGCTGGGAAGGTAAGCATATGGAAATATTATTATCTAGATCTAGGCTAGATTTTGGTTTAGCGAAGACTTGCTATTGTGAAAGCAAACTTCCTAGTAAACTGGGAAGTAGTTCGGCTAATAGCGGGTTTACCATCACCTCTTACCGCTATCCAAATAAGACTTAATGTGAGTTGTTACAGTACAAATTGTATTGAGCAATTCTATTTAGGCACAGATGGCTAATACACAACTGTAGGTCTTCAATTGAATAGCGATAGTAGGGCACCTAGCTACCTTAGGAATAAAACTTTTGGTTAGAAGCAGTACTTTTTATTTAACAGCTGCTTGTCTTCGTCTTGAGTGGTCATGAATTGTGGTAGATTGTAAGATCTGTCTAATAAGAAATGTAACCACAATAATAACTTTACAGGTGAAAGACTTCTGCATGAACCTGGATAAAGCTCACCAAGAACACATTATCATGTCGATGATCCTGCCACAAATCAAGGACCTGGTCTGCGATGCCAACCAGCATGTCAAGTCTGCTCTAGCATCCGTCATTATGGGGCTAAGCCCTATCGTTGGCAGACAGAACACCATTGAACATCTTCTCCCCCTATTCTTGACACAGTTGAAAGATGAGTGCCCAGAAGTTCGACTGAACATAATCTCCAACCTGGAATGTGTGAACGAAGTCATCGGCATACAACAGCTGGTTCAGTCACTTTTACCAGCTATTGTAGAGCTTGCTGAAGACACCAAGTGGCGTGTAAGGTTAGCCATTATTGAGCATATGCCCTTACTCGCTGGCCAATTAGGACAGGAATTCTTTGATGAAAAACTTACCGGACTCTGCATGTCCTGGCTTATCGATCACGTTTATGCTATTCGTGAAGCGGCAACACTAAATTTGAAGAAGCTGGTCGAGCAATATGGATCTTCATGGGCTGAGACAAATGTCATTCCCAAAGTACTTGCCATGTCTCGTGAACAAAATTACTTACACCGCATGACATATCTCTTCTGTATTAATGTGCTATCTGAAGTCTGCGGAAAGGACATTACAACTAGAGTTCTGCTTCCTACAGTATTGTCTATGGCCGATGATATTGTTGCCAATGTAAGGTTCAATGTTGCCAAGACTTTGCAGAAAATGGCTCCGTTTTTGGACCCAGCTGTTATTCAGCCTCAAGTTAAGCCGGTGTTGGAGAAATTGAATGTAGATCCAGATGTTGATGTGAAGTACTTTGCTTCAGAAGCGATTGTCGGAATCGCCGGTTAGATTACTTAATATTTCAGCAGTTATTGTATGTAGGATTCTGCTGCTATAGTTGGAATCTATGCGAAAGTGCACGCACGCTTTTACTGGTTTTCTATCTAGTTTTTTAATTTTCTACCTAGTAACATTTTCGAGTCGGGTGTCAAAATCTGTAATTTCTTGAATCCCAGTAAGTTATCAATAAAAGAGTTGTGAAACACAAGTTTCAATTGCATAGGTAATATAACCTCATTCCATAGCATTTGAAGTTCAGAGCCATGAAGAAATTCTTGCATTGTTTGTAAGTATGTGTATAGCACTGAAATTATTGTAATATAAGTATGAAATAAATTACTAAAACTCCAAAAAAAAGTGTTTGCAATATATTGATGCCTACTAACCCGTTGTTAGTCCCAACTATGCTAAGGACAATTTCGTAACAGTGGGGTACTGGCGGTTTTAGCAACCACAAACATCACTAGTGATGGCCGTCCACGACAGCGCATTAAAACGTGAGTAGAGCGGTGGTATATAACGCGCTCCTTTGAAAACCACCTACGTTTTTATACAATGGTAAAACCGGTTTTAAAATTCTCAAAGTAAAGAAAGGAATAATTTTCCCTCCTGTAGGTGGTAGTGCCTTGGGAAGGATCCCTTCAAGAACTACGGAAAATAATAGCAATTTTTATACAGCAAATGAAAGTGGCTCTTTTAGGCACGAGATGGTTTGTCACGAGCGTAGCGAGGGCACCAACGAGTGCCCAATAGGCCTTTCGCCCGAGGCAAACACTGGTGAAAATAAATACAAACTAAAATTAAGTATTGTTAATATTTCATTAATAAATTGATAACATTTGTGATATAAAAATTATATTCAAAACCAATTGGTAAGTATTTAGTTACTTTAACATTGAATAGAGTTGGAAGTTTTATGTTTATGATTCATCTTGAAACACCCAGAATTGGGTAAAAAGCAGAGAAACAACGCGTAAGGTGTTCCTATGATCTAACCCTATCGATCCATTACCAAAAGAACCCAAACTAAAGGCTTAAAACCATTTCAGAGCATAATTTGCAATAATCAACAAAATATAAAAGTTATCTATCGTTTATTATTTCTTGCTAAAGTTTCATGTTATTTCGTTAAATAACATTGAATATTTAGCAAGAAAAATGCGCCACGCACCAATGTTGTAAAATACCAAGTACCTTACAAACTTCAAACTATTATTTATCTACTAGTTGCGCCCCGCGGATAAAAAGTATTTTAATTATTTGCTCATCCCACGGGAATATTTCATTTTTCCGGGATAAAATGTAGCCTATATGTTAATCCAGTGTTTAACTATCTTGGTACCAAATTTCATCCAAATCCATTCAGCCGTTTGAGCGTGAAGGAGTAGCAAACATACACACATGCAAACTTTCGCCTTTATAATATTAGTGTGATTTTCTGTATGAGAAATGACGTATTTTATGACTCCTGTATTTGAAGAATTTTGTGATTTCACGAACCATTTTCGTTTTTTGGTATAACTTAATTAAAAGACCAATAACTTTCTATAAGTTTTATTTCCATCGAACACAACAGTCCTAATTCACTGTGTAACAAATCATGCTCTATAGTGAACCGGAAAACACGAATTTTGGAATGTAACAACCGTTACTGCGTGTACTATTGCTTTATTCATCGATTATTTACATAAATGTCACTTCACACCGTTCAAGCGATATATAACCATAACATATATTTTATAATTAAAATTTTGAAAAACAATAATTTGAAAATTTGTGCACAAAAATCTGTCCAAAGAACAAAAATAATTAAAAATGGCATCTATTCAAAATATATTTTTAATAATTTATCACACTTACAACATTGCTTTGCTAAATTATCGGGACAAATTATTTACACGAGATGGCAATATTTATTTAAATATTATAATATCGAAACGGTTACAAGTTTTCATAAATAGAAACGCGAGATAAATTGTTTTTGTAACTTGATCGTAATACATGTAATACACATTATAATAAAATCTATTAACAACTTACTATTTAAACAATATATTTATCTTACAAGGTTTGTGTCGGCTCGACACTATAACCAGAGTTTAGGTTACACTACACTCGAACTCATACAAATCAATTGTTTCTTTTGAGTTTGTATTAAATTTCGTGATTTTAACAAACGAAATGCACCACTAAGACTATTCCCTAAATAAAACTTCCAGTGATGCTTACATTTGCAGATCTAGAAAATGGGGAGGCGCAGATAAAGCTAATTTCAGATGGTACCATCATCGCTAGAGTTGCCAGTTCCAGTAAAATATTTTTCAGCAAATGACGTTTCTTTTCACGTAAACTTGGGAATTCATCTCCGCATTAACCAAAAGTTGAATTTGTTCTTTTGGCGTTTAAAACTACTCATTATCAGTTAACGGCTGAATCAATAATTATCTGAAATGTTTGAATTTCGACTTGTTTTTTTAATCAGCCGTGTAGTTGATAATCAGCAGTTCTAAAAGTATGTAAATTTTACTCTGACAGTGAAACATCAAGCGAAATGATTGGGTTATTGGCCCAGCTCTTCACTCACGGGGGCTAATAGGATTTTTTCTCTTTGTCCCGCAGATGAGGTCAACGGGAATAGATCTACCTCTAGGTTTAATAGGTTTAATATTGAGTAGAACAGCTCCCAATGGTAGTGCATTTTAGATCCATAAACAAAGGTTAGAGCGTTGAGCCGTTACGGAAGGCCTGTCCGTTATTGTAGGCCTATCTGGGCTCCGTATAGGGCAGGGGCGAAGGCCTAATGACGCGCGTCTCTCGGGTAGAACTCAGCGAGGATGCCGGCCGGGATACGTTTCAACATCTCCTTGGGGAAGATACGGAGCAACTGCCAACCGATGTCCAGGGATTCGAACACTGTGCGGTTCTCGTAGTTACCCTGCAAATTGTTAGGGTTATTAACATTTTATAAATGCATTTTGTAATAAACGCGCCATTTCGATTGTTATTTTTGTACCTGGCTGTCATTGAACTTCTAGTGTCGTGAATTTATTAATTGGTTTCCATTTTCCGAAATTAAGTTGGGTGAATTGTTTTTTCTGATTGACAACACTGCCTGGCGCGTGTTTGGACGCGCGTGAGTTAAGGCAGTTTAGCAAGAAAAACAATGCTTTAGACCACACGACTGAAGTAAAACTTTTTTAATTTAGCTCCATCTATCGCCCGATATAACTTTGTTTTTGCTTTGTTTAATGTTAATGTTGCCTTCTTGACAATTGTAAATTGTCATTTTAGCGGACATACAAACATACTTCAACGTCCGTTCGCCTCGCATTACAGCTTACTCCTCAAGTCAAGTGTGCCTAAAGAAGTTTTACTTAAAAAAACTTCTCAAATTCTAACAAAAAACGATATTTCAATTTAGCAACTCTGTTACGAAAATTCTGTTTAGCTGTCATCAACTTTCTATCTAGCTGTCATAAAACTTTTATCTAGCTTTCATAAAACTTTTATCTATCTGTCATGAACTTTCTGTCTAGCTGTCATAAAACTTGTATCCAGCTGTCATAAAACTTTATATCTAGAACAAATCATCTTGGTCTTCTGCATTCGGGCGGAGTCTCCTTCTACTCTACCGACCATATTCTTATTAGTATTAGCCTTTAGCATTCGGATAGAGCCTCCCTCTACTCCACCGATCATATTCATATCATTCATGATTCTTTCTAGTATTAGCACCATCTCCAAAAGTTCATGACACTAGCATGAAACGGACATTGGCAGAATTGTGACAACAAGTCACAGAAGCCATAAACCAAGAATGATGATGATGAACTTTATATCTAGCTGTCAGAAAACTTGCTATCTAGCTGTCATGGTGATACCCCGGTTGTGTCACGATAATTACCTGCGTGATGAAGTTCTTCTCGAACTTGGTGAGGAACTCTAGGTAGAGAAGATCGTCAGGTGTCAGCGCCTCTTCACCAACTACAGCCTTCATGGCCTGCACGTCCTTGCCGATAGCGTAGCACGCGTACTGTTTAAAATAGAATAAATAAATGTTTGTGGACATTTCACACAGCGCCATCTAGGCCCAAACTAAGCAAAGCTTGTACTATGGAAACCAGATAACTGATACAATAACAATAATAATAACGCCCAACAATCACATACATTGAATAACTAGGATTAATTCTAATTAGGATTTCCAGTGGCTAAGGACCATGATCCCACAACTTTTTTTTCTGTGCACAAATATCTAAGCTGCCGCGAGAATCGAACCCGCCGCCTCCGGGTTATAAACCGACCTGCTCAACCACCACACCACAGAAGCTGGTCTCAGATAAAACTCAGATTCGAATAACCGGTCAAAATTCTACATCCACTGATCAATCTCTATCGTGTGTTTTCTACTCTATCTACTGTAGTCCACGCGACATTGGCGAAATTGTGGCAACCCCGCAGAAGCCATAATAATAAGAAGTTAAATTTGATATTGGGCTTCAATAGAAACAGGCCTGACGCCACCTTTTACTGCAGGTAACTACTAACCTTTATTTTATTTTATTTCAAATCAAATCGAATCATTTATTTTGTGATACACAGGTTATAAAACAGATGTTACAATAAAAATATGAAGTCCATACTGCGATCAGCCGCAACGGCATACAAAATTACAAATAAGCTGAAGCTTTTAATATAAAAGTATTACTTAAATCATTAAAAACTTAAAATTAATCAAATAACATCACAGATAAAAGTCAATAGGTAGTAAATAGGTCCATTTAATTGTATTATATCAAAGTCAATTACTTAGCAAGAAATTCAGCAAGCAAGTAAAATGTATGGTCGATTAAATATTGAAATAATTTATGTTTGAATGGGTGAAGGTCATTGCACTCTTTTATACGGCTTGGAATTTAGTTTGATAGGTTTGCGTTTGACCACTATCTCACCTGAAGGTAAGTGATGGTAACTTACCAGCTGGTTAGAAACGTCAGAGTGATCCTTGCGCGTCATCCCCTCTCCGATGGCAGATTTCATGAGACGGGACAGAGATGGCAGCACATTCACTGGAGGGTAGATTTGCCTGTTGTGCAGCTGACGGTCTACGTAGATCTGTGGTAGATACAATAGTATCAGCCTATATGGCTGGCTGGTGCGTGATTGGACGAGAAGGTAAATTAGATGGTTAATATATAATATCATGACTTGTGTAGCTGCACTCATTCAATGACAGTTGAACAACACAATCACATGTTACATACCTAATTTAAAAAATGTAAAACCGTATTTAGCTGTAAATTTTGCTAATTAACATTATATATTAATGTATTAAACAAAGACCACAGCTCTTAGACAGCTCTCTAAGAGCTGTGGTCTTATTTATGTTTAATAAGTAAAATAAATTCTTTTATGTTTAATAAGTAAAATAAATCATATTAATAATTTTAAAAAAAATCGAGTGTGCTTTAGACCACACAACTGAAGTAAAACTTCTTTAGCTCCATCTATCGGCCGGTATAATTTTGCTTTTGCTTTGTTTAATGTTATATGTCTTAAAAATCTTAATTCTTGACAATTGTAAATTGTCATTTTACCAGATATACCAACGTAACCATACAAATTTTAAGTAATTTTTTCACTTTGTCGTGTTGACAATGGAGATCTACGTTACCCAACAACTTTCAACTTCCGTTCGCCTCGTTACGCATTCACCAGCTTACTCCCAAGTAGTGGTGGGTCGTTGATGCCTTTACAGTCGACGCAACGAGACCGTTTATCGTCAACCATAGACTAGTTGATAAACCAGTTCAATATTCGACTAGTTTATGTCGTAGACGCTTAGACGTCCTGTCTAAGCGTCCACGACATAAACTAGTCGAATATTCTACGACATCTAGAGATGGCGTTCATACGTAAACATGTTAATCAGTGAACTATAAACTAGTCTATTCGTTCACGGCAGAGAAACAGTCGAAATAAATTGTTCGTTTATTCAACGACCACTACTCCTCCCAAGTCAAGCGTGCATAAAGAAGTTTTACTTCAACAACTTCCAAAAGCGATCAGTGTCTTTCATTTACTAGTGAAAAGCTATAATGTATATTGAAGATTAAACTCATGTCAGGGACTTCGGAAGTACTCCATGACGAGAGGGGGGAGGCAAACCACGGTCACTCCCTTCATTTTTTATTAATAAATTTTACTTCACTGGTCAAAGACCGCCAGTTTTTTTTTAAATTATTTTTTTATGCTACTGAGTGATGTGACGAGCTAGTCGTTCACCTGATGTTAAGCGCCACGGCCGCCCATAACAGAACAGTGTCATTCGGAACCCCAAAACAGAGTTACGAGTGACACTGCACTGCGCACATCATCCTGAGACATCAGCATAGCCTGGTAATAAGATTACTAGACTGTGAGATCAGATCATAAAGTCTCAATTGCCCAGTAATTTCACTAGCTACAGTGCCCTTCAAACCGGAAAACAGTAGTGCTTGCACACTACTGCTTGGCGGCAGAATAACCGGCAAAGCGGTGTTACCTACCTAGACGAACTTTGCAACAAAGTACTACTACCTAGTAAGAATTAGAATGAAAGAACTAGTTAGAATTTAGGAAGCCATTTGGTCCCCCTACTTTTGTGACAACTGAGAGGCGCTTCTGGTTTTCTCATTGGATGCCATTTTTTTGCCATTAAAATTGATGGGCATACAAAAAGCGTACGAATGTCGTACGATTAACATTCCTTACGCTTCCAGCCTTCAACTGTGTCATAATTCAAAATAAATAGCTTCATAACCACACTGACCTGTCCCTCAGTAATATAACCCGTCAAATCGGGAATTGGATGGGTGATGTCATCGTTGGGCATGGTTAGAATGGGGATCTGGGTGATGGAACCATTCCTGCCTTCAACACGGCCGGCGCGCTCGTAGATGGTGGCCAAATCGGTGTACATGTAACCTTAGGGAGGAAAAGTACAAATAAATAAAAATATAATAGCCCTGCTGTCGCCAATCGGATACCCATTTTGTTTGCATTAAAAATGATTAAGGTTTTATACAGTACATTACATATTATATTAATTTTGATTCAAATATGTCACTTAGTAGCACGATAGGTTGATAAATATATTTAAGACTCGAAACAAAATAAAGATTGTCGTTTTTTAATAATGTAAAAAAGAGGAAAAAAAAAACACGGCGGCCATGTTGGCCAATTAAGCTTTTGTATCGGAGATGAATGTGAAGTTTTTTTTAGTTTTAGTTTTTTTATATAACGCTCAAGGAAATAAAAGTTACAGTTATTTTTTCAAGCAAGAATAAGTTTTTATTTCAAGCCATCACACCTCCTGTATTGATTTTGTTAAATAATAATAATAACACAACTAACAAATATGTAAGTAGTGTTTTGTTTTTTTTTTATGTGAACACCACCCTCCGTGTATTACTGCGTTATTCCTTTCTGTGCAAGATTGTCTGGAAGAGATCGCTCTGAGCGATAAGACCGCCGATTGTTACACTTTGGTTAAGTTTGTTCACTTTTTATTAAGTCAAATTTAAATTAACTATTGGCCTTAGTAATGGCTACATTGTAATTTTATTGATGTACTATAGGTACCTCATTACAGAAAATAAATAATTATAAAAATGTGACGGCGGCTACGTCCAGTTATAAACTCTATGCACAGCGATCGAGCACCGTAATTTACCCTGTGGTGGCATTAAATTTATTACAGTGGCAGCACCGGCAACTGTCATGGCGCCCCTACCTGTCTGGCTATATAAAGGGATCGATTGGTGTGCTACGGAGCATTCTTGTTCCAGACACGGCGCGGTGTGGACATGCTGAAGGCCTATAGTTATATAGGTTGCAACCTACCTACCCACAACTCGTTTCTGCCGACATCAGAAGTGGGATTGCCCATTTCTACATCAGTGCTTCAAGCAACGCGAAACGTGACGTGATGTGAATGATGACGTGACGGCGGGTGATACTAATATGAAATTTAGTTGCAGGGTTAACCCGGACCAGTGAAAAAAAAAGAGAATAAAAGTTATGGTAAAAAAAGTAATGATTCGTGAGAGAAAAAAAAGGGTAAGAAAAAGAAAAAAAAAAAATTAAAAATGATGACAAGAAAAATGTGTCCGAATGCTAAAGGGATAATCTATCCGGTCTAACACTAATGGTCCATAAAAAAAAAATGTGGGTTGCTAAAGGGATCTCTATCCGGTCTAGCATTAATTGGTCCATTAAAAAAATGTAGGAATGATGATTTTTGGTTGCTAAAGGGATATCTATCCGGTTAGCATTATTCGGTCCATTTTTTATAAATGAAGGTATACTAATGGTCCTGAAGGGTTAACCCTGACGATGACTGGAAGGTTAAAATACTTTTGACTAATCAAATTGAAAACTAATGTTTTGACTTTGACTTAGACTCCAAGTTTAACTCCATTTAATTGTCAGGATGAACGAGCAATTACACTGATACTTATGTCCCTCACCAGGTACAAAGTGAAGCTAAGCGTACGAGGACGTACGCACGTCAGTATGGCCGTGACGGCGGCTACGTCCAGTTATAAACTCTATGCACAGCGATCGAGCACCGTAATTTACCCTGTGGTGGCATTAAATTTATTACAGTGGCAGCACCGGCAACTGTCATGGCGCCCCTACCTGTCTGGCTATATAAAGGGATCGATTGGTGTGCTACGGATCATTCTTGTTCCAGACACGGCGCGGTGCGGACATGCTGAAGGCCTATAGTTATATAGGTTGCAACCTACCTACCCACAACACGTTTCTGCCCACAAATGCATTGTGTTGGATTTATTTTTACGTATATTTTTTTATTGATTGTACTAGATTTATAGGTCGAAATTGTTTCTGTTTAACTATTTATGTAACTGACGTGAATAATGTAACAAACCTCTGTTATAAGGTTAACGAAAAACAAAAATCTGAAATCTGAAATATACCTGGGAAACCGCGTCGTCCGGGTACCTCTTCACGGGCCGCGGACACTTCACGCAGAGCCTCCGCGTACGAAGACATGTCGGTCAAGATTACCAGGACGTGTTTCTGCAAACAAATTCACAATAATGAATTCTAGACGTTATAGTAGTCATAGTATTATAGCAACTGACGTGAGTAGTATTCGTAACTACAACTAGTACACGGCTAACACTCGACCTTATTACTCGAGTTATTCGACTGATCTCGTGAGTGTTAGCCGTCCAATAGTTGTCGTTACGATGGAGATTGATCGGTCGAATAACTCGCTCCTTGAGGATGGCCATCTATATTGCCCAAACACCGGTTGCGTTATTCGACTGTATCTCGTGAGTAATAATAATAATAATATGTGTGGACATCACACACAGCGCCATCTAGCCCCAAACTAAGCAAAGTTTGTACTATGGGAACCAGATAACTGATACAATACTTAGATACTTTTTGTTTGTAAATACCCAGACAGTATTAGCCGTGTACTAGTTGTAGTTACGAATGATACTCACGTCAGTTTCTATAATATTATTAATATAAATACTTGTCCTGCCGCGGGAATCGAACCCGCAACTTCCGGATTATGAGCCGACCTGCTCAACCACGACACCACGGCTGTCAACATTTATTACCTCACACTGGTAAGCCAAAAACTCGGCAGCGGTGAGAGCCAGACGGGGGGTGATGATCCTCTCGATGGTGGGATCGTTGGCCAAGTTCAAGAACAAGCACACGTTTTCCATGGAGCCGTTCTCCTCGAAGTCCTGTTTGAAGAATCGGGCTGTCTCCATGTTCACACCCATGGCAGCAAACACGATGGCGAAGTTGTCTTCATGGTCGTCCAAAACTGACTTGCCTGGAGTCTGCAAAGAAAATAAAATTTATTTAATATCTGACAGTGATCAGACCATCCATTGCAACAATTACAAATAGCTATCTTTTTTTTTATGTTAAGTGATGACGCGACGAGCTAACCGTTCGCCTGATGTTAAGCGACACAGCTGCCCATATCAGTTGCAGTGTCACTCAGATCTCTAAAGTATAGAGTTTCGCATGACACTACACTGCGCACGTCATCCTGAGACATCAACACAATCTAGTAACAAGATTACTAGACTGTGAGATCAGGTCATAAAATCTCATTTGCCCAGTAATTTCACTAGCTAGTCATAAAGTCTCATTTACCCAGTAATTTCACTAGCTACAGTGCCCTTCAAACCGGAACACAGTAGTGCTTGCGCACTACTGCTTGGCGGCAGAATAACTGGCAAAGCGGTGGTACCTACCTAGACAAACTTTGCAGAAAAGTCCTACCACCTAGTAAAATTATAAAGAGGAAAGATTTGTATGTAAGTATGTTTGTAACGAATTGGCACAAATAGTAATGGACCGATTTTAAAAATTCTTTCACCATTTGAATGCTACATTATCACTTTATATCGTAGGGATCTCTATGATTGAGGTGGTCATACCTTGACGAGACCGGCCTGCCTACAGATCTGCGCGGCAATTTCATTGTGCGGCAAACCGGCGGCGGAGAAGATCGGGATCTTCTGACCACGGGCGATCGAGTTCATCACGTCGATGGCGGAAATACCTGCGAGGAGAAATATTTTGAAGGTTGCTGCCCTGTGGCCCCCCGACTTCCGACTCGGACCGAGTCGGAAATAGACGGCTCTTTTGTACTAAAACCATATCATTTAAAACGCGACATAGTGCTCGTTTTAAAACATCTCCAAACATGCATTATTTAACAGCCTCTGCGTAGTGGTTGAGCAGGTGGGCTCAAGACCCGGAGACGGTGGGTTCGATTCCCAATGCAGGACAAGTATTTGTGCACAAAAAAAGCTCAAATAATTGTTGTGGTGTGGGACTATGGTCCTCGTAGTTCCTGGGTCCCTAGTTGAATATACTGAGGTAGCAAACAAAAAAAACACTATGGGATTAAGAACCTCTTCCTTTTTTTAAGTCGGTTGATAAAAGCTGAAGTGATCAATCATTATTATTATTTATCACTTAGAATTTTATTAGCTTTTGCTAATAAAAGTGCTTCTCCGTGTTTTATACGCCATACTACGTTGATAAAGTGGGAATAAGATTAGATTAAGATTTCGAAGGGGTACTGCAAGCGCGAGCTCGGTGAGGCGACCGCTGTGCAGATTTCATTGCTGATTATATTTGTCACATACTAAGTAATTACCCGAGAATATAATAATAATAACGCCCAACGATCACATACATAGATCCTGGACCCTAACAAGGATTCCCTGTGTCTAGGGACCCAGGGAATAGGAATATTTAACTAGGGATATTTTGATATTTTAGCTATTATATATTAATAATAGTACATATTTACAATAGTTTAAAAATTAGTTAACACGGGTGGTATTTATTTATTAGAATTATATTGTGAAATATATAGTAATTTATTATAAAAATGTACATAATGTTTTTTCAATTAATTTAGCCCATTACAATATGCGAGTTTGAAATAAATTAAGTTATCTTTCTCATACTGGTGCAAGCAATTGGTCTTCCTAACCATAAATAAATAATATATACCAGTTTGGATCATCTCCTCGGGGTAGATACGAGACCAGGGGTTGATGGGCTGGCCCTGGATGTCCAGGAAGTCCTCGGCCAGGATCGGGGGCCCCTTGTCGATGGGCTTGCCGGACCCGTTAAACACGCGACCTGCGGCGATCAGACATGGTTACATTCAACTACCTTTATGGTAATAAATAAATAAAATATATAAAATGTAACATACCCAACATGTCTTCAGAGACAGGTGTACGTAAAATGTCTCCGGTGAACTCGCAGAGGGTGTTCTTGGCATCAATACCCGATGTGCCCTCGAACACCTGAACCACGGCTTTGGAACCGCTGACTTCCAGCACCTGGGTGATAGAGGAGCCTTACAGAATCTTCATGATCACTACATAGCACTAATTTCGAACCTATAATACTGTACAATAGCTCTATTCTGCAGCTTCTGCTATTTCTGAATATTCTATGGCCTTCCTTGAACCTAAGAGAAAGCTGTCATAATGTCCAGAATATCAGATAGTGTTTTTTAAGTAAAAATTCTTTATGCGCTTGACTGAGAGTAAGCTGGTGAGGCAAACGGAAGTTGAAAATTGTTGGTTAAAATAGATCTCCATTGTCAACATAACTAAGTTAAAAATTTGTATTATTATGTTGGTATGTCCGGTAAAATGACAATTTACAATAATTGTCAAGATGGCGACATTAACGTTAAGCGAAGCAAAAACCGGCCGATAGATGGAGATAAGCTAAAGAAGTTTTACTTCAGTCATTGGCACACTCGTTTTTTGAACATATTAGATATGTTTGCGTTGGACCACATTTCTCCTAATGGCAAGTAACTTGGTTATAACCATGTGCTTGGTTATATGATTAATTAAATAAACGCAACCCTAAAATTAGAACTGAAATCAAATTAAAATACTGATTATATTCAAATGGCATCTGTAAAGTAAAAATAATGGGTATAATACCTGTCCAGACCGTAGGGTGCCATCTGCAAGCCGCAGCTGAACAATCTCGGAGAACTTGGGGAATTTCACTTCATCAAGGATGACCAGTGGTCCATTCACACCTGACACGGTTTTGTATGCTGTAAATATATAGAAAAAATAGTTCGAAAACAAATTTTTAAGCAGCCGGCGAGGTGTCATCATGACGCTACTGAATCTATTTCTATGAAAAACCTTCTGTAGCTATGACATGTCACCCAAAGGTATTTCATAAAGAAACAAAGCCTCCTTGCTGCTTCTGCATGGATGCTATGAACCTGTACCTTAAAACCATAAAACGCTTATGCTGTGATGATGATGATGATGATGATGATGTTGACAACTTGTTCAGCATTGTGTATTGAAACATAGGCTTTAATACAACAATTTATGTGAAGACTATTCTTTCTTCCTGTCAGAAGTGGGAACAAATAAAATGTAATTGAATGTTAAGATACATACTCAAACGGGGCTGAGAGATGAAATCTCTGGCCACAACCAGAATTTCGCAAAGAGTCCCTTCCTTATCCATTACTCTATTTTTTATATAGTAAACTAAAAACACCAATATTTGAGCAATTTACTCAACTTTATTGTTTCATAAACAGAACCCTACAGTTTTAATTTTTTTGTAAATTTCTATTAAATACTCTATGGCTGTGATACAAAGAGGTTTTCTTTTATGATTCTATCTTCCCAGTCTTCATATCAGAAATCATGAGTTTGAGTTGAGGTAAAACTCTTATTAATTTTTTTCTTGAAAACCCTGTGAAAAGGCAATACAACCTCAATACTCATTGCATGTTTCCTCTATGGAGTGTTTTTTTTTAAGAAGACAACCAGTGTTGTTTTTTGTCAAATGAGTCATGTATGTAAAAAATATTGAAAATAATATTGGTTATTAAATATACTAAAGGCTGTTTGTCCAATTCATGTAAGTAAGAACTTACTTATCTAGGATTTGGAAAATTAAATGTTAGGTACTCCAACAAAACCTGTCCAAAATATCTGATCACCTCAGTGGTCACCAACATTTAAAGCAGTGAATTGTTAGTTCTTAACTGATAAGTCTAGCCAGCATATTCATCAACATCATCATTGTCAGCCAGAAGACACACCTGTAATCATAGGCCTCCCCCATAGAATGCCACTTAGAATGTCTACTTGCTTCTTGTATCCAACAGCTTCTCACAGACTACCTATTCATAATAATTATGATTAGGTAGTCTGTGAGAAGCTGCTGGAAGAAGAAGAAGAAAGAACAAGAAGCAAGTAGGCATTCAAAGTGGCATTATTTTTCTTACTACTACATAAATTCTTATCAATAATATTTGAGATGGAAAACATTGTCATCAGTGTATTAAGTCCATATTGAAAAATCATTAAGTCACAAACTTTGTTCCTAACCATTTTCAATAACTATAGAACACATAAGAAATAATTTCAACAATGTTACCTAATGTTCAGTTATTTTCATAACTATTTTAGCTTAAAATGTTGATAAATATGAGCCCATGACTCAAAGCATAATATGAAAATCTTAGTATCTCGATCTCAATGTTATTACATAATGTAATTTAACAAAAACATAACAAATTATACTTAAAAGATTTGATGTAGGTAAAAACTGTTAACTTAATAAATTCCAGTGTATAAATGTAGTACTTAGCAGTAATTACTAGATATAATTTTTAAATTACTAAATGACAATGACATGATGAAAAAGACTAAATTTTCTAAACAGGTTGTACGAAGATTGATATGGTAGATATTATTGATTGACCTATAAATCAATTTGTATGGTTCTCAGTAGTCGAGACTTAATTAAAACATATCTACAAAGGATATAACATGGCTTACACTAAATATTAGGTAGGCATCTTCTTTTTTTCTATATCATTACTACATTTACCAAAGAGGATAAATTTGTACCTCACTTGGTTCACCAACATGCAAAATATGGCTTTTTTAAATCCCCGTAAGATTTTGTTTTACTTCAGAGGTAGAGAGCTAATTAGTAATTAGTACATCCTAGACGAGAATAAGGAGTGAAAAATTGCCTCTTGGCCTTCAATGAGATAATGACTTCTATAGTATTGTCTTCACTAAAAAAGCAAAATTACATGAGGATTGCTAAGGACTAGTTCTCTCGTGGAAAGCATAAAAAAAACAATTGGGGATAACACAAAACTCGGTCACCAAAATCAATAATTCCATTGACAAGTCTGACGTTATCCAAAACCAAGTGTGAACATGATGATGGTTACTTACTCAGACGGGGCTGGGAGATGAAATCCCTGGACACAGCCAGGACATGCTCTTTATTAGCCTGTGCGGAGGAGAGGGTCTTGGCCATTTTGCAGTTTTCACGTATTTTGCAGGCCGTTCAATAAAACACCAAACTGCGCTGCCTCCTCGCCCGAAAACTGACGAATGGAAGTTTTGTCTATGCCACTTCACGTGCTATCACGTGACCCATCACAAGGCAAATAGTTGCCACTTGTAGCGAATGAACTCCCTGCCACAATTATATTCATTGGCGCGGTGAAAATGCTTTTTCCTTTACTTACGTACCCTCCGTACCTTGCGTGCATAGCATGCACCCTTGTAAAAATTCCCCAATGACTGGATTATTTGGCACTCGTGCGCGTTAAGCTATGAATGAAATGCTCAGGCAATTACTTATTAATAACGTTTAACGTTAAGTAATTCATAATAGCCAAAGAACATAAGCCGTTCAGACTGCAAGCTAAATTACCTGCCAGCCGCTAGCTTACCATGGTGAGCCTCAGTGGGTCGCTGACTCACCGTATAATTTAAATTGCCACGAAATGGTATAGAAGCAAACGGAATCATACATAATGATGTCTATATAAATGATTGTGTTACGGAAAGGTAGTTAGGTCCGTATTACAGAACGATGCTCAGTCATAGATCAGTGCTCAAGCAGAGATTTCATTCATTAATTAATCACTTGATGAATGAAATCTCTGCTTGAGCACCGATTGATGACTGAGCATCGTTCTGTTATACGGACCTTAATTTGTTTTAAGACGTAATATTATAAAAAAAATTTGCTTATTGTCAATGTTTTTTTGTAATAAAAAAGCACCAGTCTACAATATTTTGCACGAATTTTGTCTCTAGTGGAAAAATTCTACGCCACTATAATTATACGAATACAAACTATCGAAAGTATTTGCTTTCGACAGTGTTTTCGTTTGGTTTAATTTGTATTATAACATAGTTATTAAATCTTATCTTAATATATATAAATCTCGTGTCACAATGTTTGTCCTCAATGGACTCCTAAACCACTTAACTGATTATAATAAAATTCGCACACCATGTGCAGTTCGATCCAACTTGAGAGATAGGATAGTTTATATCTCAATCTATAATAGATATATATTAAATACCCGTGCGAAGCCGGGGCGGGCCGCTAGTATTATTATATATAATTAAACGAGGAATCAAAAAATCAATCGGTACCTATTTGTACTGGAAAATCGTAAGATTTGGCAACAATACCGCAGTAGGGACTGAAACCAGAGATAACTTTTGTCCGCAGATTGAAAGAAATAAAATGGTTATCTGTCGGTCTACGGACGATAATTTTACGTAATAACGTTAAAAAAAACCATTAAGGTCCGTATTACAGAACGATGCCCAGTCATTGAACGGAGCTCAAGCAGTGATTTTATTCATAAATTGATCAATTAGTGAATGAAATCTCTGCTTGAGCACCGATCGATGACTGAGCGTCGATTCGTTCTGTATTACGGACCTTAGGCCGATTCTCTATCCGCACTCTCGCTTGCACGCTCGGCTCAAGCGGAACATGATAATTTTTCGTACGTGCAACGGGCGTTCATATATTTATAATACGTAATCACGTCAATAATACAATTAATAATAATGCTATCTACAACACCACGTATATTTTAAATGATTTGTAAAAATAATTTCGTGTAGTTATTTATCCATGGCCGATCTAAAAGGTACTTTTTGGGGTAAAATCTAGCTTCAAAGATGATGACCCGTCTTTGGTCTTTGCCATTTGCCCATCACTTGCCCATGGGCCTAGACTTTGCCATAGTGGTAACCTCTACTACGACTGACGTCGTCGTTCGTAGTTCGTTCATAGTATCCCTTACACAGTCTGTGATCGTTCATTTTAAGATCATAGCCATGGGCCTAGTATCAGAATTCTGATACTAGGCCCATGATCGTAGCTGTAGGCCTATCATGTCATGACTGATTCAGCTACGGACTCGACGACCACGGCTTACTATACTGTTTGACCATGGCTACGGATTAGAGATTTTCATTCTCATAATGTATCGATATTTTGCGATACATCGATCGACTAAATCGATATTTTTGATATATTGATTACTATCATCATCACGCGGCTACACTCGCGATATCGTTGGATTTACGCTACTTTTGAGGTGTTAATGTTGTAAGCTAACATCATACCAAATTAATTCAAACCAGTTAAACTTTCGTATTGTATAATACCATTAGTTTATTATATTCAAATACTCTGCACTAGGTGGAAGGAAATAGCTACTAAAGGATAAATAAGTAAGTTATCGGTATTCAACTAATCAATCTTATTTTTTAAGTATTAAATAATGCAAACGAGTAGAGAGTATCAATATAGGGATTTAAAGGTGAAGAGTTAATAAGTTCAGCGACTAATTTTGACCCATTTTGGATAACTTAGTCTTGAAAAGGTTTTTTTTTAAATTTCATTTTCTATAGTTTCAAACTTTTGAGAGGATTATGGTGTTGGTCGTACGTTTGCCAAATATAACAGATAAAATATATTGTTATAAATATCCATATCACATAATACGATAATATCGGGGCGATTACACACATCGAAGGCTTATATCGATTTTTTTTTAATATCGATTAATATCGAGAAGTCCTACCACAGACTAGGTAGAGATACTACGTATAATAATATAATTCTACATAATACGGGAGGCTTTCCTCCACTCCATAGAAAAATATTTGAATATTTGCTTTCCTCCGTCCAACGAGTGAGGCGTTCGCTTGTATCATTTGTTTTTAATTGAGTTACTACATAATTTACCACCAGTTACACACATAATACACAGTGCTATATACAATACTCCAAGTTGTGTTCAGTGAGTCAGTTACACTTATAAGACAGTTATTATACTCTTTGAGTAACACAAAGTCACAAATTACTTTGTCAGTAATTTAGTACGGAGACGGGGTGGGGTGTTGTGCGCGACGAGACACATTATTTCCTCTGTGACAGAATAGGGATTCTGATCAGTGTTTTATCACCCCTGTTTTTAAATATAAAATCAATATTTTCTACGATGTCTAAAATGAGCAAATATATTCCGCAAGTTACTCGTAATTTTGGAAGGATAGGTGCCGCGTTGTCCAGTGGGAAATCGAGAAACTATTTTACTTACACCCAGGAATTATCACAACCCTTGGACAGAGTGCCCGAGTATTTATCAGCCAAACAAGCTTTCGAGAAATGTTTGAAATCTGGTAAGTTCATACTTATTTTCGCCCACTCAGAAGCGATAACTTATGATAATTAATGAGTGACCTATGACAGTTTTTACGATTTGGCTTGAGCTTTTATGTTTTCCTTAGGTTCTTAGCTTGTTCAAGATCCTGCTTAAATTATCAACTTCTATCAAACTCTTGTTTCGGGGCTTCTGTGGAGTTGCTTGCTACCACAAATTCGTCCCTTCACGTTTTTTCTGATAGGCCATCAAATGAGGTTGGCCAGTGTATATTTGATATATTATATATGTAATAATCAGTACATATTCTTCCTTAATTATTTCTTCCAAGTAACATATTATGTAAACAACACATAAATTCAAGTGGATGATCCTTTCTGAAGCGGGAAATTAATATTTTTTGCTTGTGTAGCACTTACATTATAGATAAAGAATATCTCGGAAAGTGGAGATAATTCTTACATAAATCCAATAAAGATATTTTTACCAACAATAAAATTATTTCAAATATATATTATATTCCATAATCATTTTCAACCAACTTCAAAGAGAATGTTCTCAATTTGGTTATTTTTTTTAAATTTGTTACATTACATTTCAGTAATTTATGAACAAATTAGGAGAAATCTTTTTTATTTATATGGATATGCTTTCAGATTAGTCCCATAGAAATCATATCAATCAGTCATGGTAATGGTAGTAAGGTTTTGAAGTCAAAATAACTTGAAGAAATACATATATGGATGATAACACCATCCATGTATTTCCCGGTGCGTAATTAAGGCAATTGACATCTGTTAAAGCCTTTTTTTAAAGGAATTTATTCAATAGTTTTATATGCCATGTAAAGAATTACCCCCTCTCCTCATTAGCAGATCCTAATGTACCAAGATAAGCTATTTTGAATTTCCTGCTAGAGACTTGATCAATTAGCCTTAAGGGAGTAGCTTCTTAAAAGTGATTAGTCTAAATTTTGCAACACAGAAGAAATCTTGACAGCCTCTGTAATGTGGGGATTGAGCAGGTCAGCTCATAACCCGGAGGTGTGGTTTAATTCCCATAACAGGACAAGTATTTTTGCATGAAAAAAAGCACAAGTACTTGTTATTTGTCTGAGTCTTGTGGGACCATGGTCCTTGTAGTTCTTGAGTCCCCTAGACACAGGGAATTCTAATTCTAGTGAGGATCTATGTATATAAATATATATACAATCACCTTTATCATCAAGAAAAGTATAGCCCAGGGTCAAATAATTGAGTGTGGTAGCAAAAATCTCAGTCAGTTGTGTGGCTTTATCACTAAAGCAGCTGAACTGTTTTGGATAGAGTTTTGCACACCGATTGCTAATACTACTGAGATAAGGCCAAAATATTTTTCCAGTAAATTTTGTGAGTTGCATTTTCCAAATGGATAAATATCAAGTGAGACTGCCCCTAGTGTACAATATCAAT
The DNA here is from genome assembly GCA_905220475.3 of Ennomos fuscantarius. NCBI lineage: Eukaryota > Metazoa > Arthropoda > Insecta > Lepidoptera > Geometridae > Ennomos > Ennomos fuscantarius. The sequence continues at coordinate 9,037,574 of HG992046.1, read as the reverse complement.
TGTGTAAATGCAATTGTATCACAGAATACATAATAGTGTTACATGCTATTGTAGTACATAGCACTATTATTTATCCTCCATTAGTACCTACTATGTACCATCAACTTATTTACCCCTTATTATACAAAATTAAAGTCTGATAAACAAAATAACCTTTTTTTCTTTTTTATGTTAAGGAATGACGTGACGAGCTAGCCGTTCGCCTGATGTTAAACGATACGGCTGCCCATATCAGCTGCAGTGTCACTCGGAACTCTAAAGTATAGAGTTTCGAGTGACACTGCACTGCGCACGTCATCCTGAGACACCAGCACAATCTAGTAATAAGATTACTAAACTGTGAGATCAGATCATAAAGTCTCATTTGCTCAGTAATTTCACTAGCTACAGTGCCCTTCAAACCGGAACACAGCAGTGCTTGCGCACTACTGTTTGGCGGCAGAATAACTGGCAAAGCGGTGGTACCTACCTAGACGAACTTAGCAGAAAAGTCCTACCACCTAGTAAAGTACTTTAGTACCTTTTGTCCTTATTAAAAAAATATGTTTGTTACAAATTACCATACTTAGTTTTTATACCTGTTGAAGCCGAGGTCGTTGACAAGCATCTGAGCCGCAAAGTCGGTTATTATTGGAATGCAAAAATGTACTTTACATAAGCAACCAGTCTTCGGCATCTACAAGAATATAAATTCGAAACATACTCTTTCTCTGTGTTATTATTAACTAGTTATCCCGCTCCGTCTTTGCACGGGAGAATTATTAAAACGCGATGTTATATTGTATTCTATATATATATATTTACAAGCAAAAAGTATCTAAGTATTGTATCAGTTATCTGGTTCCCATAAAGTATTATATCAGTTATCTATATGTATATGTATTGTATCAGTTTTCTGGTTTCCACAAGCTTTGCTTAGTTTGGGGCTAGATGGCGTTGTGTGAGGTGTCCACACATATTATTATTATAATTATATGTAGTTTATTCCATCAGATATCTTGATAGATTTATTTTCCTCAAAGCCTTGCGTCTAATGAAACAAACAACTGTTCAGTATGTATGCTCATTAGATTAAAATGTTTATGAAGTGTGGTCGAAGCCGCGTGATGTAGTTAGTCCGTTATAAAACCGAGTGTTGTTATTTGAAGTTTATTCACATTCAGTGTTGGCGCGAGGCCAATGTGACCTGATCACGACCTGCCTGGTATCTTGCGTTTGTGTCAAATTGAGCTGGAAATATGCCTATGTATCTGGCGTTCAAAATAAAAACAAGTACAAGTAGCAAGTAAAAAAACTGTATCAAATACTACGAGTAATATCCGTGGCCACAAATTTTTATTTGTGGCAATGACGTGATGAGCTAACCGTTCGCCTGATGTTAAGCGACACGGCTGCCCATATCAGTTGCAGTGTCACTCGAAACTCTAGTATAGAGTTTCGCGTAGCACTGCACTGCGCACGTCATCCTGAGATATCAGCACAATCTAGTAATAAGATTACTAGACTGCGAGATCGGGTCATAAAGTCTCATTTGCCTAGTAATTTCACTAGCTACAGTGCCCTCCAAACCGGAACACAGCAGTGTTTGCGCACTAATGCTTGGCGGCAGAATAAGTAAATAAATAAATAATAAATAATTAATAAAGCGGTGGTACCTACCTAGACCAACTTTACAGAAAAGTCCTGCCACCTAATAAAAATCAATGAATAATGCTATAAAAATTAAGTTTAAATCTAAAAACTTAAAATAAAAATATATGACTATAAATTATTTTGTGATCTTCCATTGTGACATTTATTCTGGACTAGTTGCGCCTCGCGGTTTCACCCACAGAAAAAAGTATCATATGAGTTGATCCAGCGTATAAGCTTTCCAAGTTTCATATACATTCATTCGTTTGTGTGTTAAAGAGAAACAAACTTCCATACATACAAACTTTCCCGTTTATAATATTAGTAAGTAGTAATAGTATTTAGACATTTCACATAGTGCCATCTAGTTCTAAACTAACCAAAGCTTTATATTATGGGAACCTGTAGTTTTTTTAAAATAAATTAATTAAAAAATTAAACAATTTATTATCTTGCGAAATAGGTAATACAAAAATTGTGGTCTTATTCTAATGTTAATGTTAATAGAATACAATATGATTCTTCTGGTTGACAATAGAACCCAATCACAGAATATATACAATATACTGCGTACTATAATGTACCTACACAACCTACAGTTAAGAAAGAAGAAAGAAAATAACATTTATTCAAGACATCACACAACATTTTTACAAATAGGCACTTATACAAGATAAATCACACGAAAAACTGAGAAATTAATAAAATATAATGTTACGTGACGTCATGATATAGGTCCCAACTTAGCATGCAATTAAGGTCGTAAGACCTTAACTGATTTTCAGTCGGAACCCATTTTCATAACATCACAAACCTCAGGACATAACTAAATAACATTTCAGAAGGCAGAGCTACTATCGACTGAGCTATCGGGCCAGTCTCCTTGACATTGATGTAAATTTAAAATGTAGTACACGCATTGAAGACAATCAAACGGTTTGATTGTCTACAATGCGTGTACTACAGTTTGATTCAAACCTATACGAAATCTTACAGTCCTACACGCAACTACAATATAGAATTCTATAAATAGGCAGTAGAATTTAGATTACTCTGTCGCCAAAAACGATTTCACGTAACGAACACTGGGTCGAATTAAAGGGACATTGAATGATCTATTATTAATTCCTATTACACGGAGCTGACTTGCCCTGGCTAATTAAATTTATGCCTTTAGTTCTCTCGCTCTAGTCCGGAGTCCAACGTCCCACTCTCGAATGTCCTTTATTTTTTTATTTATTTATTTATTTACAAGCACACATACAAGATACATATTTATGAATGATGTATTAAGTACATTGTATAACTTAAGTATAATATTACATTTTACGGAGCCCTAGATCCCACACTAGGCGTACCTGTGTCGCAGGATCTAGCCTCTTACGTTCCTTTCATAAATCTGTGGAAGGTTATTGTATTAAAACTGAGTGACTGAGTGTTGCAGATATGGAGGTGTGTGTAAATGTGTGTCTGTGACGTGAGGCTGTGTTAGTGTAAATGAGTGAATGTGTGTATATTCCCACTACATTACTAATACATATCGCACCTTTAATAATAAAGTGAATCAAGTCAAAAAATTGGGATTCGCCGGTTTTGTAGTAAAACGATTTCTATGCTCCTAAAGAATAGGTACAGTTTAACAGCCGCTGCATTCACGGCTATACGAGCGAAATAAAGGAACGTTCGTCTCTTTTTGATTGACTCGTCGATCCCTTCCCAAATCACAAAACGAACCAATTAGAAATGCTCCAGCAGTGATCAAACTGAGACGTGTGCTTGAGTGGAATAATTCAAAATAAATCATTTTATCAATTTTTATTTTTTTTTCTAAAATTTTCATTTAATGGTAAACAGCATTATATATTAAAACACCTTGTTTCATACTATGTTTTTACTAACAAAATGCATTAAATACTAGTGATGCATTTGTTGCAATATTTTTTTACATAAAGACTGTACTAATAAGTATTGTGTCATGAAGTATGATTAAAACTTGACGAAATTTTTAATCAAAAAAAGATCTGCATCACAAAAAATGTTTAATTTTTATTTCAAACCTCAATATTTTAGTAAATATTAATAATTCTAATTATTTTGAAGTCCATTTATGTCCCACCATCATTTTGACAAAACTTTAAACACATTTTACTTTTTTAAGTGCTCCAAAAATCGAAATATTCGCTGAAACATAGTCAGCGGTAGACTTGTGAAACTTTAAACGTGATTTCCCAACAATCATGAATTTTGAGTTGATTCACTTTATTTTTAAAGGTGCGATATGTAGAAGTGAAACATTACCAATTGTTGAAATGTTTGAATGTGAAGCTTACTCGTCAATACAGATGAACCGATTTGGATGAAAATTGGTTACGGATTGAGATTATTACCGGGGAGTTCTGATCTGATGTAATCACGAAAGTCCAGCTTGCAACGAGAAATGTTACTCCAATCAAAGCTCTATGGCACGAGCAATGGCACTTATTAGACTGCATTTGCCAAGTAGAATTTCAGGGTTTTATGGGTTTTATGGGCCTGGGTCACCATTGCGCTTAGAAGTAAAAAGGCTGGTGCAAGAACTACCTTATTCGGTAAGCAATTACAGTCCAATGTAGACAGCAGGTGAACCAGGCCCGCATGGTAATTTTTTTACGTTTATGAGATTCTTGGTTGCCTGATACCCCAGGGTTCTGAGAAAAGAGCAGATTTTTCGTTTGCAGGCACTTCGAGAATCATTGATGATGTGCAATGACCTGTCAAGGTTCTCATACATGAATGCACCCTTAAATGCGAAAGACCGTTGAGCAAATACGGACTTAACCAGAGGAGCCTTCCATTTATTGCGACGAGATGACTTCAGTGGTTCGGTGATGGAGGTATGCGCCGTTTTATGGAACCTTAAGGTAGTGGCCATTATATAAAGTTGTCGCACACTCAGGTGATTACTATCTGAATATAGCTTATCAGTAGAATATCTGTACGGCTTTCGATATGCTACCTTTAGTACTGCTCGCTGTGCTCGTTCAAGTTTCAGTAACAGGGTCTTGGCAGCAGCTCCCCAACACACAATGCCATATGTAAGAATGGATTGGCAAAGAGCTAAATAAACAACCCTTACGGTTTTGGTATCGGAAACCGCTCCAAGTCTTTTAAAAATGTGGAGCATCTTCCTTAGGCGGCCGTAAAGAGCATCGATTTGATAGGTCCATGTAAGGTGTTGGTCTATTATAACTCCCAGATATTTGACATTAGTGACCTCTGCAATCTCCGGGCAGGTACAGACAGACCCCTTGGAGGAAGAAGAGTCACAATAATGCAGGCGGAGTTGAATGGGCATGCCAGGTTTAGTGCGTTCTGAAATCCTAAAAGCTATAAACTTTGTTTTGTCAGTGTTCAAGGTAAGAAGGTTGTTCTGTAGCCAACTAGCAACGGTTGCAAGTCCCCTTTGAGCTACATCAGTGACCTCATTCCAGCTATTCCCATAGAAAATCAATGCGGTATCATCTGCAAATGCTACAATTTTTGATTGACTCACATTAAGATTACATAGGTCGTTGATATAGGTCAAAAATAGGGTAGGACCTAAAACGCTGCCTTGTGGTACGCCAAATTCAACACTTGCGTAGTCACTAAACATATCACCAATGCGAACTCTCTGCCTCCTTTGGCTCAAGTAAGAACGGAACCATTCTAGTGGTAAACCACGTACGCCAAGCAGTTCTAGCTTTTTCAGTAGAATTGGGCGTGACACCGTATCAAATGCTTTGGCCAAGTCCAGAAAAACACCAATACATTTTTGGCCAGCATCAATGTTTTTGATGACAGTATCGACTAAGGTAAGTACTCCATCCTCAGTTGATTTACAAGAACGAAAACCGAATTGGTTAGGAGACAATAGAGAATTATTCTCCAGAAAACTCATTAGTCTTTTGTTAATGACCCTTTCCAACACCTTAGAAATGGTAGGAAGAAGGGAGATCGGCCTGTAGTTTGTGACTGAAGTCGGGTCCCCAGCTTTGTGAATGGGACTAACGTCCGCTAATTTGAGACAGTCAGGGACAGTACCCGAGATCATGCTTAAATTACAAATGTGTGCAATCGGAGCAGCAAGTACGTGGCTAGCAAGTTTTAATATATCGTTTCTTATACCATCCCAACCGGGAGCGGAAGATGATTTGAGTCGAGAAAGGATCTTACTTACTTCGTAAGCATCCGTTGGTACTAGGAAGAAAGAATGTAAAGGGGCACTGCTACTATGAATATTGTTGCTCAGGTGGTCTTCAGTAGTATTTAGTCGAGTTAGAATGTTATCAGCTAGTTCTTTACCTATAGAAGAAAAGTAGTTGTTAGCATGGTTAGCAGAGTCTAGGGCTGTGTGTTTTGATTTCAGCAAGTCAGAAGGATCTCGTTTAGAAGAACTAATACTACAAACATTTTTAACTATTTTCCATAGGTTTTTGCTATTTCCACTGGCATCGTGAATGGATTTTTTCTAATATTGATTTTTCAGAGATTTCAGGAGACTGTCGCAGTTGTTACGGTAGCTTAAGTATTTAGCTTGAAGCAAACTATCAGCCGGGCTATTTTTGGATTCAGAGTGTAAGGCTTCTCGCTTCCGGATACATTTTAACAAGCTCTGCGTCATCCACGGCTTGCAGAGAAATTCGGCACTACGAAGTTTAACATTATGAGTATTGATATGCAGACAATTCATGAAATCTTCAATAAATATTTGAGTGGCTAAAGAGACATCAGTTTCAGCGTATAGTCGAGCCCAGTCTATGTGTTCTAGGTCAGTAACAAGAGACAAAAAATCGGTTTTTTTAATATATTTTGACTTACGTGGATTTGTTTGACATCTGTCTAGACCAATTAGAATCGTATCATGGTCTGTTATGTCCGAGTCACAAACCACTACTCGTGCCGGGACTTTACTTTTAATCAGGGCATGGTCCAAGCAATTAGGGCCGCGAGTTGGTAGTGTGTGACCGGGAATGAAACCGTAGTGCGAAGTAAGGTCTAAATAGTCAGCCGCTCTTAGATCGGTGGTACCATTTTTAATATCAATATTGATGTCGCCCGTTAGGATGGCTGGCCCATGAATGCTGTTTATAATATTCTCTAGTGAATTTAAAAATGTCTGGATATCTCTGATGGATGGAGATCGATAAATTGCAACAATGGTTAAGGAGCCTCCCACTCTAACCAGCAGACAGTTTGCATCACAGCAGTATGGCTCCTGGAAGTCTACCGTGATATCACTTTTGGTGTAGATGACTATTCCATCATTTTGGTTTAAATATGTCTTTGAGTAATGACATGAATAGTCAGGAATACTGATTGGGCAAAAAGTATCATCTAGCCAGCATTCAGTTAGCACTATGACGTCAGGGGAGAATTGTAGTCTTTTAATAAAAATAGTAAAATAGTCAAGGTTTTTCCGGATACTTCGTATATTTTGACAAATTACAGTCAGTTGATTATGTATATTACCTAGTTTAGATTTGCAGTCTTTGGGTGAGTCAGAACGGAAGCTTTCAATTAGAGTGGTATTGTCAATATTATCTAAGAGATCTACACTACCCATTACTAAAGATTAAGGTTGGTGGTGCAATTTGTAAAACATACAAATTGCAATCAGAAAGGATTTTTTTAAAGATAACAATATCCACTACTATTTCAGCTAATGAAGGACTCACTAGAAAGATTTGAATTATTATATTTTTATTGAATAACTCAACAAATGCACATAAACACAAATACATAATATACGAAATAAGGTAATTCTGGTATTTATATGAATTCTCAGATTTTAATACTTTGACTGTAGCATAGTGAAGCTGGTTAAGAGTAGGCACAAAATTTATTTTAAGGCTACTTGTGTTTACAGCCTGATACAACAAGTATCTGGTTATTAGTATGAAAATTTCGCTTATTGACAGAAGGCGCCAAGTTCGTTTCATAACTGCACCATAGGTAGATATAGATGCAAAACCAAGAAGACCATAAGATATATCCAGATAACAACGGCAGTACTGCGAAGGACGGGCTCCGGATAGCTCGTCAATACTATTAGTTAATTTGATTCTTAGTTTAAAGCCTATACGTTTTGTTTGTTTTTGTAACCGTGGGATACAATGTATTCTAAAATAGTACATAAAACATTGTGGAGTTATGTCGCGGGTGGCACAGCATATTACAAAAGCTAATAGGCATTGGGAACGATCTTTAAGTGAAATCAAGTTGCAGATAGCCACAATTTTTATTAATTTAATTAGATCGGAGTAGCATTCCATAGTCGCAAGCTTATTTGACAGGCATGAGTGTGTACAATGTGTAGTAAGGAGTGGGAAAAGTTTATAGTGTAGGTGTTTATTGTAGTGTAGTGTTATTTTGTGAGAAACGAACAGTGTATTTACTGTTTTGGATGCAGTGCACAGGATTACAATACAATGACAATAATATGTTGTTACCCTTGTAAGTACGTAAAACATATCATAGTGTAGGAAAAAGTTAGTTAAACAATGATTGCAATGTAAACAAAGAGTTCTAGCAGCACTAGAAGTTAAGTTAGAATAAGTTCTAGCACAGATAATATTAAAAGTTACAGACAGAAGCATTATTAATGGTGTTTGAACTAGTCATACATTGTTTTGTTTGAGTTTAAGTTCTTGCAGCTGAGCTTCATTTTTCACATGAATATAGGAGGCGCCCTCGTTTTTTCGCAAATACACCTTGCCGCGTGAGACCCAGCAGTAGGCATAAGACTCTGACTTGCTGAATTCTCGAGCCATGAAGTGTAGTTTACGAGTCTTTCCTGTGAGACGTTCGGAAATATAGATAGGCACTATTGCCACCCCACATAGTCCAAGATGAGATGAATTGAGGAGGTCATTGGAGTGGGTTTTGTTGTACTGTCTAGCCGCTTTCAGGAATTCCATTTTTGTACGTGTATTCTGGAATTCATAAAATACTGTGGACTCCTTTTTATCTGGTCTGGACGGCGCACGGAAAGTATCACGAACCTCAGCTTGGGTGATTTGAAACCCGATGAGCTTAGACACGCTGAGCAACATGGACAGGAGTGAATCCTGTGTTTCAGTCTTGATTTTTGGTACATTGCGGATTTCCACGCAGGTTTTGATAGCATTAAGATCAACATACTCTATTTGACTCTGAAGATCTGTTATTTGGGCAGCCATGATTTGCTGTTGTTGTTCTAGGCCAGATATGTTATGATCTATAGCTTTAATCTGCACAGATATGTTGGCCACTGACGTTTCTATTTTAGGAATAGATGAGTTTTGGGCTCTTATCTCAAGAATAAGCTGTTCCATGACGTTTAATCGGGAATTTTGGTTCTCCATAAAACTAGTTACCAGATTTTTAAGATCTCCAATCTCACTGCTTATGCTGTCGTCTGAAATACGGCGGCGTTTGTTCTGCTGTCTCGTGGTTGAATTAGATAAATTCCCAGCTTCAGCAACGCCAGCACTCACCTGAGTCGGAATATTTGGTTCCGAGGTCTCTCTCTACACTTTTCCTCTATACCCTTTACTGCCCCTCTCTATTCGTCCTTACGCCCTGTTTCATGTCCTTCCACCCGCACCATACTATCAAAAGGGGACGATTGAATAAGATCTAGCCTCTGACATTTGACAGCCTCTGTGGTGTGGTGGTTGAGCAAGTCGGCTCATAATCAGGAGGCGGCGGGTTCGATTTCCGCGGAATACTTGTTCTGAGTCTAGGTGTTGTGGGACCCTGGTCCTTTTACCCTGGGTCCCTAGACACGGAATCTTACTTAGGGCTCAGGATCTATGTGTGTGATCGTTGTGCGTTATTATTATCGTTATTATAGGTCTGTGTTTTATTCAATCGTATTGTGTTGGTCCGTCCGGACGCCTTGTCTAAAAATGTATCCACCATATTATTGGATGATCTGATTTTGATGAAACGAACGTTAAAACCGGCTCAGAACTCTAAAAGCACATTCCAGCTAACGGCATCTAAATCCATATAGAGGTTTATTTTTGATGAATTTTCAAAAAGTCATACTTTTATATAAAATACTGTATTTTTCGTTTATTCTTAGGTTACAAGTGCCGTATTCTTTTGTGCTATAATTCAATTGTTTTCTTTTCCAATAAATAAATTGGCTAGCTTTCTAATCTCTTTCAATAAAAAAAAATCTCTCCTATGAACAGACATTTCCTGATATAGCATACCTATTAATTGGTTATGTATACTTAGGTAACTACTTTATAATTATGCATTCTACTTTTATACAGAACTTATTAGCGTTAGCGATACATAATTATGAGAATGGGGGCTGTCTGACCTGTAGTTTATTAATGTGATTGATGTAACAAAAGAGTGCTGTAAGGTCATCCACGTAAGCACGTAAAACTTGCACATACGAATTAAATAATTGCATCTATTGTTATGGAAATTAGGTCAAAGTTGACTGGTAAATAGGCACTTAATAACAGATTTATTGAAAGCGGATTTGGGTAAATAAATGAATTGAATTACCTACTTGGTGTGAGTGAGCATTTTAATTGGAACTCCGTTATAAATAACATAGACAGCCTCTGTGCTGTAGTGGTTGAGCAGGTCGGCACATAACCCGGATGCGGCGGGTTCGATTTCTGCAGCAGTACAAATATTAGTGCACAGAAAATAGCGCAAATACTTGTTCTGAGTCTGGGTGTTGTAGGACCATGGTCCACGTAGTTCCTGGGTCCCTAGAAAGTCCACGGAATCCTAGTAAGGGTCTAGGATCTATGTATGTGATCGTTGGGCGTTATTGTTATTATTATATTATTTATTTTTAATCAATTAATTATAATAATAATAATGATAATAATTATTATTAAATAACGTCAGCATTCAGATCGCTTAACTTGCAACTTTTTTTCAGTAATTATTGGTTTACTAAATTTTTCGTAAAGTTACAAGCTACGGTGGCCTCTTCCCATCGGAAGGACTATTTAGATCACAATCCTATAAAAAAATATTTTTAAAATAAGATATGTGCAAATAGGTATATTTGCTATAGCATAAAAAATGTAAAAGATATTATTGTACGGGGTAATTCTATAGGGGCTCAATATATTAATGTTAATGGTTCCGCTATTTGAAATGACATGACTTTGGTACATATGATACAATATGCTTGAATGATCCAGTTTAAACTAGATTGCAAACAGTGTGTTGGCTTGACCTTTGATCCTATTTATTAATATCACGGTTTCACAGCTAATATCTCCTGCACTTATATTTCTGTATTCTGTGTTGTTTACATATAACGCTGACTCAAGGCCGACAACTTTAGTATTATTTTGGCCGCAATATTTATCCACCTTAGGTTATCCACACACATACACAGAAATGCGTGCTCACGATTGCGCGTGTCCAGATATCTGTCAGGGAAGAATGATCGGAATTCGTATCTTCCGATTACTTTTCACGTCATCTGTACAGTTATTTATAGAAATATGATAGAAATTGGCTCCAAAATACATTAGTATATATATAAATAATCTATATAGCTCAATTGTCACGCTATATATTATTTGACAATAAGCACTTTGTCATTTTATGTGCTTAGTGAAATAACTTAATTTTAAGTACCTAATATAATTTTGACTTGTAAAAGTGCTAAAATTAGCCTATTTGCAATAAATCTTTTGACTTTGATTTATATGCAATAGATCTTGAAGCTGAATTAGTTTAAATTGTTTAATTATTCTATGTGTCACTTTAGCAAGGCAAGACGTACCCCTCTGTTGGCCATTTGGCGCTACTTGGCCATACACGTTTTATAAAACTGTTTCACTCACAACTGCAGCCATTAAGATGGTGTGCGTGATTGTTATAGTGTGCGTTTTACACGAATAACTTCGATTTGCGCGTGTGCTATGCGTGTTTACCTCGTCCTCAGCAGACGATAGATAATATTGTTTGCGGATTGTATCGTTGTCGTTTAAACGCAATACGTAGTATACCTCCCCAACCCTCCGTACCCTGGGGGGATACCCCCATATTGCTAAATAGAATAACCGGTGGTCGTAGATTGTCTCAAGTCCCATAATCAGCGTTATGTGAAAGGCTCATGTATGGAGCCCGTTCTAGGGCTTCGCCTTTTTTTATGTTCGCGATGACATGTCGAGCTAGTCGTTCGACTGATGTTAAGCAACACGGCTGCCCATATCAGTTGTATTGTCACTCGGAGCTCTGGATAGATTAAAATCTGTTACTTTTTTATTATTTTGCGTGCTTATGAATTGAGAAAGCGGTCAGAAGAAATTGACGCAAAATGTAATTATATTTTTTACGAGCTTCTGCCGCAGCTTCGCCCGTGGCGTGTCCTATGGGAAAATAATTCACCCTCTTAAGGATGGAATTCCGAAAAATCCTTTCTTAGCCGATGCCTACGTCATAAAATCTACCTGCATGCCAAATTTCAGCCCGATCCGTCCAGTGGTTTGGACTGTGCGTTGATAGATCACTATGTCAGTCAGTCGATCAGTCAGTCACCTTTGAGTTATATATATTTAGATTTATATGAGAACCTAACGTTAATTTGTATAAAAGTTGTACAGTATGATTTTATCCTATCTACAATTTGGTGTTTTATTCAATACTTCATGTTTTTCTTAAGCATGAACTATAAAACGAGTAGTGTATTGAGATAACATTATTAAATCAGCTCAATTGTAAGTAATTGTTTGTTTGTTTATCAGGAAAGTTTATTGGCTCATCCATCCCACAGGCCAGCTGCTGACTTTATTTGTCGTTGAGGGGTGTGGCCATGAGGTTATCGATACATGGAGTACAAATATCTTAAAATTGTATATCGCTTTGATAATTTAGCCGCTGTTTTCGTCATCCGACATAACAATATTGCGATGAAACTTCATAACCTTGGTTAACATAAACATCGATTTCTGAATATTGAACCTTGTCAGCCTTATTAATAAACACGAACTAGCTTTAGACTAGTTACACCATCTTTTGTCTCTTTCAATCCAGCTAAATATTCCAATAGCAAAAAAAGGACAAAAGCTGAAGTAACTAATCCGAGACTAATACCCGTTTATTAATAAGGCCGTTTGAGTTTAGTAAACCGGGGATAAAAACAATATATCCGTGGTTGAATCAAATACTGCCATACAAATACTAAATACGTTACTACTGAACCTTAACTAGGATTCCCTGTATCTGTACCAGGAACTACGAGCACCCCCAATAGGCCAACACTCAGACACAGAACAAGTATTTGCGCTTTTTTTTTCTGTGCACAAATACTTGTTCTGCCGTGGGAATCGAACCCACCGTCTCCGGCGAGCCAAGCTGCTTCACCACCGCACCACAGAGGCTGTCGGATTCCAATGATTTTTTTCTTTTTTTTTTTTTTTTTTTTTTTTTTTTACTTCAAACTTGTCTAGCATTTGACCGCGCTCTCACCTGATGGGAAGTGACGATGCGATCGAAGATGTAGCATGCTAGCCAAGTAAATACCTATTCACTCTTCTCTTGAACACGCCCGGGTCATATTTCGCCGGAAACACAGACGCTGGCAGGGCATTCCATTCCTTAGCCGTTCTAATTAAAAACGTTGAGTCAAATCGCTTGGTACGAATGGGTGGTATTTCGACCACGAAAGGATGGCGCTTAGCCGAGCGTCTAGTAGTCCGGTAGTGGAATGGTGATGGGAGAATGAGATCATGCAGTTCTTGAGCGCATTCACCGTGGTGTAATCTGTAGAAGACCGACAGACTTGCCACCTTACGTCGATGTGCAAGGCTCTGGAGCCTTTCACCAACCAAAGTGTCGTCGTCAATGAGCCTTTTGGCACGCCGTTCAATCGAGTCCAGAGCCTCAAGCTGGTACTTGGCCGACCCGTCCCACAGGTGGCAGCAGTACTCCATACACGATCGGACTTGTGCTTGATACAGATTTAGAAGCTGTCCAGGTGTGAAGTACCGCCTTACCTTGGACAATATGCCGAGTTTTTTTGAAGCTACTTTGGCTTTGGACTCGATGTAGGATCCAAAGTTTAGGTTTGACGTGAGATCAACACCCAAAAGCTCAAGATGGTTTCCTAAACTTACAGATACACCACGGAATGAAGGAGCCAGATGGAGTGGGCTCTTTTTAGCAGTGAATAAACACGCCTGTGTTTTTGCAGCATTGAACCTAACCAAGTTAGCATCGCCCCAATCGGACACGGCTTTCAAAGCCAGGTTCATGCGCTCAACCATAGCCTCTCTCTCAATCCGGACATCGTCACCACTGGCTCGGGCACTGGATGTGTATCTTTCAACAACAGTACTATCATCTGCATACCCAAAGGTACCGGGCTTTAGCAAATCATTGATGTGGAGTAAGAATAGTGTTGCTGAAAGAACTGACCCCTGAGGTACACCAGCATTAATAGCTAATTGATCGGAAGAGCAGCCATCAAGAACCACTCTAAGCGATCGTTCCCTCAAAAAGTCTGATATCCAAGTGCACAAACCAGCAGGTAGTCCGTAAGATGGAAGCTTATTCAGAAGACCGTCGTGCCAGACCCGATCAAATGCCTTAGAGACGTCTAGAGATACAGCAAGTGCCTCTCCATGCATCTCCAAGGCTTCGCTCAATATGTGCGTGGCGTATGCGAGAAGATCCCCAGTTGACCGGTTTCGGCGAAATCCGTATTGCCGGTCACTGAGGAGATCATTGACTTCAAGGTGTGCCAAGAGCTTGTTGTTGATTATACGCTCCATACTCTTACAGAGTATGGAGGTAATTGAGATGGGTCGGTAGTTGGCAGGATCAGCACGACTGCCCTTCTTAGGTACAGGTTGTACATTGGCTAGCTTCCAACTCTTAGGGACTATTCCGGTGTCTAGAGAGAGGCGAAATAGGCGTGTTAAAAAGGGAGACAACTCAGGTGCACAGCTCTTAAGTACAATTGCTGGTATACCATCGGGACCACTGGCTTTGTTCACGTCTAGACTGCATAATGTTTTTAGTACCTCCTTCTGACGTATGCGTATTTCCGGCATGAAAGCACCGCAATGTGGAAGGCAGGGAGGTACCTCATTAGCATTATCTAAACGCGAAGCTTCTGCAAAGAGAGTGGCAAACAAGTTTGCTTTTTCTTTTGCAGTGTGAGCCAGCGATCCGTCAGGTTTTAATAATGGAGGCAGTGAAGATCGACAGAAGTTCGCTTCAACCGATTTGGCTAGGGACCAAAAAGCCTTACTACCAGCTGGATAGGAAGCAAGTTTAGTCCCTATTCGACCAATATGATTGAAACGAGCCTTCCTTAATTCCTTCTTACAGGCCTTGGCGGCAACATTAAAGGCTTTCTTCTTAGCTCGAGTGTCCGATGCCTTGCGTTTTCGAGCGTCAGCCCATGCCAGATATGCCGCATGTTTCTGCGCTTCAGCGTGTGCACAGTCGGCTCCAAACCATGGGCTGGCTTTGCTGGTCATGGGTTTATCGGAAAATGGAATAAAATATTCCATAGCCCGACATACTACCTCAGTAACCGCATTCGCGCAAACCGTCGGATCTCCAGAAGAAAAACACGTTTGCCGCCAAGGATATGAGGCGAAGAAATGTCGCATCTCATCCCAGTCTGCTAAATTGTATCTCCAGACACGCCGAATGCTCTTAGGGCTTGGGTCAGGCGGGGAGTATACTGAAACGGACTTAACCAGACAGTGATCGGAGCTACCAATGGGTGAGGATACCGCCACAGAGTATCGGTCTGGTTCAGTCGTGAGCAGAAGGTCGAGGCAGTTAGCAGTGTGGCTATCAATGTCAGGCACTCGCGTTGGCTCTTGAACAATCTGCGTTAAATTGAGCGCCAAAGCGAGCTTACGCGTCTCTCTCCCAGCGTGGTCCGTGATCTGGTGTGGGACTAACCACTCCTGGTGGTGAGCATTGAAGTCCCCTAGAACAACAAGCTGAGCCGAAGGATAGCGTTGCTGAGCCACATCTGCCGTTTCACTGAGATACTCCATTAGAAGAGTTGTCTCCCGGTCACCGCTATGTGATCTGTACACACCAGCATAGAGAATTTTCTCAATGCCAGTGTCCACTAGCACCCAAATCACCGAAAAGTGGGGATGTTCAAGGTTCCGGAGACGCAAACAACAAATGTCATCACGGACGAAAACGCAGATACCAGCGCGTGGAAGGAAGCGGTTTTCCAAGATGAATCCTGGATAGTCCAGATATGCCGTGTCTGATGGACATCCTATTTGCGTCTCAGTCAAGAAGAACAAGTGTGGTTTATTGGTCTCCAGATGATGATGGACCGCTTGCAGATTTGAGTGCAGCCCACGAATATTTGTGAGGTGCACTTTAAGAGTGAGGACGTGCATCTGCCGTTTAAACTTGTTCACTTTATTAGACTTTTTCATGGTTGGGTGAGTTAGGTAGACAAGTTAGAAGTGGACGAGATATTGGGATGCTAACCCTCAGTAATAGAGAAGCTTCCGCGCCTATGGAGAACTTGCGCGGAGACTGCGGGGACGCCCGAACCCCCCTGAAATTACCCACAAGTTCCTCACTTCCAGTCGCCAACTGGCCCTGTGGGCAACCTCAGGATTTTACACAAGCGGCGGGGCAGCCTTTCGTAGTTGGCTAGACTACTACTTGGGCCCCCTACAACTTGCGGTCGGCCAGCAGAGAGCACCGTGCTTCGGATCCCGCTACCCTCCGAAGCAAGGTCTCCGACGCGAAAGCCTCTCCATCACCAATACCGGTCTGCATACCCAACACAACTGTCCACATCTACTCGTCAGAACGGCTTCATTGGACGTCACGATGGAACACGACGAGTCGCTTGGCATCGTGGTTTTGTCCAATGGGTGGTAACTAAGCCGGCGGCTAAGGCCTTCCACCAGTTATTTGGTTGCTCTTTTGGCACCACCCAGGGGTCACGTGTAGGGAAACTAGGGTTAAAGCCTACGGACGCGAGCAAACACAAACCCCCAAATCTGCTCTTTGTCTTCTGTTTTGTTATGTGGTGGCTGCATTAGTAATACTTTAACACGATCAAGTTATATGAGATTTGGGCACAATTCATAAATGAGGCCATGATAAAGCTAAAGTGTCTTAACTGCATTTTTTTCAATTAAAAAATCCACCTATAGAGGCCTTTTATTGGTGGATTTATTCATTGCGCTATAGTTTTACCATTTAGAGCAAACTCCAAAAAAAGGTGAAAATTGAGAAAAAATGCAGTTAGGCCACTTTGGCAAATACTCGTATTAGTACTATTGTACTTGAAACTTGATCAAGTGAACTTGGCCATGCTGGCAATAACTTGTTTTTAGTGATTGTGATGTTAGCGAGCTATCTGCTGTGTTATTCTCAGCGCCCGGGCTGTTTACATACATTGTTTTTATTAGAACAAAGTAAACAAACCAATATTGCGAACACTTTGTCGCACTCGCGCAAGTATAGAATAAACAAAGTCCAAAGTCCACGTTCAAGTAATACTGCGATAATGAATCGAACCGCGAATACCAGATAAATAAATAATATTTAAAACCGCGGCCATCGAATTGCACAAATAATTTTCTTAGACTTTTTGTATCTTTTATTCTATTTTTTTGGAATAAAACTTATCCAAAGCGTATCGACCCGTGATTAGTTCTTGCGGTCCCGTTGACGCACAGGTAGGTTTGGCTCTAATTACAAAAGAAAAATCTACTTAATTTATACATTTTCAATGTTCAATTTCCTTTGAAGTAGGACGTCCTTAGATGTAAATGAAACCTTATTTCTACGCTTATTTCATTCCATCAATTTTAAAAGACCTATCTATTTGTACACCCAGGGGACAAAATAATTATTTTGTCCCCACTACATGTATGCCTACAGAATACATAAAAAATTGTCCTGAAAAAATTTGTCCTTGTCCTTAGATGTAAATGAAATGAAACCTAATTTCTCGCTTATTTCATTCAATCAATTTTAAAAGACCTATCTATTTGTACACACTACATGTATGGCTACAGAATACATAAAAAATTGTCCTTCTGATGCAGATTTAAAAACACGTCACTTCACAATTCTGTGTATTCTACCATGAGCGTCCTTCTATTCCAGGTCAGACGGTATTCGCGCAAGGTGCGGCTGCCACGCCGGTGCCCCTCCTCAATGCAATGACGGAGGTGGGGAAGGCCGCATCCTTCAGGGACATCAAGGTCGTGCACATGCACACGGAAAAGGAAGCTGCTTACGTGCATCCTGACTGTAAAGATATCTTTAGGTGAGCTTTACCATCATCAGCAAACGGGCAATTCATCGGGAATTTATTGATTCGAATTCGGAATCTACAGTTTTCTTTCTTCTTAGATTTCTCGTAGATGAAGACAGGGAGTGTAGATTCTGAATCGGAATATTTTAGATGGATTGTAAATTGGATAAACTTTAACTCGCTCGGCCCTGTTACACTCGACCGTAGGATATAATATGCTATCTACCTACTTTGAATGACACCTCGCATCACTTCGTGCCTACTTACTTTTACTTATTGTTGAAGTGGAAAAGTATAATTACTTAACATTTTTTAAACTTTCGCGACTTGAACTCATATTGTAAAGATATAACGGGTCTATTCGCCTTATTGACTAACCTAGTCAAGATTATATTTTGATAATTTTTGTGCGCGAATAGATCCGTTTTATCTTTACAATATAAGTATAATTATGTTGGATAACTCCCAACTATATATACTTACATGTATTTGTCGTGGCTCATAAATCATGTATACAGGGAGTAACAAAAACCCTGTTAAATAAATGAAGTATGTGTACAGATCATTACAAGTAGTCATATAAAAATGTCTAACAATACCTAAGTTATACGTATCTGAAGTTACACGCAGTATCTAAACACAAAAAAATAATACCATTTCCCAAAAATGTTTATGACACAAGCCGTGCCTATTTTTAAATAGCTAAGTAACTAAGGGAAGAGCAAACGCGGAACCGACAAACGGGGGCCGCCTTTGTCGGCTCTTTTGTAGGATGCCGCTCCTGCACCTGTGTGCCTACGGGGAAATGGGGTGCGCGGGCGGCGCGGCATCACTCGGCATAGGCGCGGCCCGCGGCTTACACTCAGTCGCACGTGCTCTCTCATGCAATTTAGTCGTTTCCAGTTTGATCGTCGCGAATTTAGTGTCGAGTGTGATGTCGTATTCTAACGACGAATACTACAATATGTTAATGTGCCTTGGTAGAAGCATTTGTGTGATGTGTTTTTGAAAGCTCTTTTAAGAGCTAAAAATGATGTACCTATCTTGTTTCTTAACAATACAAAATCACACGTGAATTCGATTGTTTAGCCTTTGCTTGACGTAAAATGATTAGAATATGTCAGTGCGGCAGAACGGCACGCAGCACTTGTGTGCTTACCACTATTGGTCAAAGAGACCTTTTACGTCATTAAGTTACGGTCTCGCAATCCTACAACGTTGTGGTATGTGGTATAGGGCACATAAACGTATGGAAAACGCATAAGAAGTAATCTGTGGAATGGCCTCTAGTTCCGTCGCAGTAGGTATGCGCGGTGACTTAGCGTAGCATGGCGGGCGGTGCGGGGTGCGGGCAACAGGCAGCAGGCTGCGTCGGTGATGCAAGTACCTATGTTGTCAATATCTGAGGTCGTAAACATTTTTAGTAACGGCATAAAAGGTATTAATAAAAAGCACACGTAAGATTTGTATGTCTCGTATTTAAATAGAACTAGTATTACTACAACCTTGAGTTGACACTGGATACGCAGCTCGCGGATATAACAGGGTTTTTGTTACTCCCTGTATACTATAAATATTTAAAACTAATATTGATCCAATATTGACAATTAACCCAAAATTTAAGTGACAGTAATCATAATTTCCTTCGACCAGATTTATTGTAATGTGACGAGAGTTAGGCAATGTATGCTCCACTCTAAAGTGCAACGCCCTCACAGGGCTCATACAATGTAATATTGGGAACTAAGTACTGTATAGATAGTTAGACTAAGTAATGACATTGTATGAAAGCATGTAATAATAAATAAATAAATCGGGACTCAGTGGGGTGATTCAGTGCAATCTCGGTATTACGAACGACGCCTATTCTCAGTCGTGAATTGGTGCTTTTGTGTACGTTCCTGGGCATAAGAATAGAAACACCAGTCAAGGGAATGTCCAGGGAATGGGTAGAACCATTCTCTTCGGTGCCAAGTGTGGTGACTAGTTTTGCCAAAGACCCCCCTCTAATTGGGAAGGCCTATGTTCAACAGTAGACGCATAAAGGTTGATGTGTGTATACATGTGTACGGGCCTAAAAGTCAAACAGAGCCCGTACCGTGAGCTCTTAGCGCGAGCCTGAACTGAAACGCTTTGACTTTCGTCTTACTTTTTCTCCAGCTGAGAGAGCAAGACGAAAGTCAAAGCGATTCAGTTCAGGCTCGCGCTAAGAGCTCACGGATTCGAATAATATAACTTTGATCGAACTTAACTTGTTATGTTCGTTTGATCACCAATTTTACAAAAACATAGTCGCGTAACCGTAGATCGATGCTTTTAGTCTTATCTGTATCACTATATCAGATAACTGCATTAAAACCCAAATACCTATCATAAAAGCAGATAACATTGGCATATTTAACGAGTCAAAAACATTCGTAGATATGTAGGTAGGTGGCTTTTGATGATCATCTCTGTTTCCATGGAACTACAGGGAGTAACAAAAACCCTGTTAAATAAATGAAGTATGTGTACAGATCATTACAAGTAGTCATATAAAAATGTCTAACAATACCTAAGTTATACGTATCTGAAGTTACACGCAGTATCTAAACACAAAAAAATAATACCATTTCCCAAAAATGTTTATGACACAAGCCGTGCCTATTTTTAAATAGCTAAGTAACTAAGGGAAGAGCAAACGCGGAACCGACAAACGGGGGCCGCCTTTGTCGGCTCTTTTGTAGGATGCCGCCTTTGTCGGCTCTTTTGTAGGATGCCGCTCCTGCACCTGTGTGCCTACGGGGAAATGGGGTGCGCGGGCGGCGCGGCATCACTCGGCATAGGTGCGGCGCGGCCCGCGGCTTACATTCAGTCGCACGTGCTCTCTCATGCAATTTAGTCGTTTCCAGTTTGATCGTCGCGAATTTAGTGTCGAGTGTTATGTCGTATTCTAACGACGAATACTACAATATGTTAATGTGCCTTGGTAGAAGCATTTGTGTGATGTGTTTTTGAAAGCTCTTTTAAGAGCTAAAAATGATGTACCTATCTTGTTTCTTAACAATACAAAATCACACGTGAATTCGATTGTTTAGCCTTTGCTTGACGTAAAATGATTAGAATATGTCAGTGCGGCAGAACGGCGCGCAGCACTTGTGTGCTTACCACTATTGGTTAAAGAGACCTTTTACGTCATTAAGTTACGGTCTCGCAATCCTACAACGTTGTGGTAGTGGTATAGGGCACATAAACGTATGGAAAATGCATAAGAAGTAATCTGTGGAATGGCCTCTAGTTCCGTCGCAGTAGGTATGCGCGGTGAATAGACTTAGCGTAGCATGGCGGGCGGTGCGGGGTGCGGGCAGCAGGCTGCGTCGGTGGTGCAAGTACCTATGTTGTCAATATCTGAGGTCGTCAACATTTTTAGTAACGGCATAAAAGGTTTTAATAAAAAGCACACGTAAGTTTTGTATGTCTCGTATTGAAATAGAACTAGTATTACAACAACCTTGAGTTGACACTGGATACGCAGCTCGCGGATATAACAGGGTTTTTGTTACTCCCTGTATATGAGCCTTATGACGTTGATTCTGATCTTATCGTCCGTACAGTGAGGTCCCTCTGGTTTACTAATTTTATACTAGCTGACCCGCAACGTCTTTCCACGGTTGTCTATAACTATCGCGAATGTGTAAGCAGTTAGTTAACCAAGTTTCATCGCAATCGGACGAACGAAATCTTAAATAATTAATTAAGGCTTCATACGCTTCTGTTTATGACGATTTGGTTGGGTTTAAAGTACAAATAAAAAATCAAGATCTGTTAGGCCGTTGAGTTGTAAATAGGTTTGTAACAAACATAAAGGTAGGCAGGGTTGTATTCGACTCTATTATTATATTACAATGGATATTGGATAATAAAAGAGAAACATTCTGTTTGTGTAAATAATTAGATTTAGATTTAGAGGAAGTTTTGAAGTAAAACTTATTTACGCACGCTTGACCTTAGCATTTACCATAGCTGGCATAGCTTGGCAATCAACAGCTTACTCCCCAAGAGTAAGCTGGTGAATGCGAATGGTGAACGGAAGTTGAAAGTTGTTCGCTAACGTAGATCTTCATTGCCAACATAAAAAAGTAAAAAATTACTTAATTTTTTTATTAGATTTATATAGTTGGTAAAATGACAATTGTCAGTTGTCAAGATGGCGACATTAACATTAAACACAGCAAAAACAAAGTTATACCAACCGATAGATGGAGCTAAAGAAGTTTTATTTCAGTCGCGTGGTCTAAAGCGCACTCGTTTTTTTTTACATAGATTGTTTATTCTACCGAGTAAACATAAGATACCTTTTATCCCAGGAATTTGCGCCATAATCTTGTTAGATTCTTCTTGAATTAGAATTTAATACGTAAACCTTCATATATCACAGCTGTTTGTCTGTTTCTATTATTGCCCGATGTCACTGACCCGTAAGCGCTTATGACGTGAGCAATAAGGGTGAAATTCTCGAAACTGCAGGCGTAATTGCTGGTCTCACGATAATAGAAAGATAGCAGGATGTTGCCCATACTTTGCGTCATAGTATATTTGCTACAGATGCATGATACAGTTCGTCTAGGTAGGTACCACCGCTTTGCCAGTTATTCTGCCGCCAAGCAGTAGTGCGCAAGCACTGCTGTGTTCCGGTTTGAAGGGCACTGTAGCTAGTGAAATTACTGGGCAAATGAGACTTTATGATCTGATCTCACAATTTAGTAATCTTATTACACAATTTAGTAATCTTATTACTAGATTGTGCTGATGTCTCAGGATGACGTGCGCAATGCAGTGTCACGCGAACCTCTATACTTTAGAGTTCCGAGTGACACTGCAGCTGATATGGGCAGCCGTGTCGTTTAACATCAGGCGAACGGCTAGCTCGTCACGTCATTCCTTAACATAAAAAAAAAAAGATTCTATACTATCATTTTTACACAACTGCTCAACAGGGGTGATACATTTTTAGAGTTTATATATATACACGGTGGAATTTAATTCACTCTTTTCCTTAAATGTATGTACTCAGACTATGCTATAGAATATTCGGACAAGGTCCAATAAAAAAAAAGATTTTGTTTTTAGTGCCTCTTAAAATAACTGCATGATAGCCGAAATGTCTATTTAACGGTACACACAGCGCGGGCACCAGCTGAGTGCTTTGTAAATGTTTCGTAGTAGGCAATAAAATACCTGGTTTGTTCAATGTCACAAGGCTTTTCTTTAGAATTTAAATTTGGTAATACCTAGATTTAAGTTTTATTTCATAAGTACTTTTTTTATTTAGTTAGTAGTAAGTTTAGTTATGGGAGCATTCTATAGCATGGACTGAATACATACATTAAAGGAAAAGAAAGATTTAAATTCCACCTTGTATATGCCGTGTTGTCGACCACCTCCTCGTTCCTCTAAGATCCGGCTAAGGGAATAGGTAGTAGGACTTATACGTAATAAGTAAATTTACGACGTAATATTTACGATTACTAGACTGTGAGATCAGGTCATAAAGTCTCATTTGCCCAGTGATTTCACTAGGTACAGTGGCCTTCAAACCGGAACACAGCCGTGCTTGCACACTACTGCTTGGCGGCAGAATAACTGGCAAAGCGGTGGTACCTACCTAGACGAACTTTGCAGACCTACCACCTAGTGAAATGTGATGTGATGTGAGTGGTATTGTTAAAATCTAAAAACTATTCAAAATGGGAAGCCTTCAAAAATGGTCTCTCCATCATCAGATCGGTGTCCCTCTTCATGGCTGCCAACGTGCGCCAGTCGGTGGCCGAGGGTCGTTCTGATGCCATCCCCATCTTCCTCCAGGATATCCCCAAGCTGTTCCATAGAAAGATCATCCAGCCCGACATTGCTGTTATCCAGGTAAAAATACTGATTACAAAAATATTGTGGCTCAGAATGTTGTATGTACCCCCTTCTTCTTGTGGGTGCCATGAAAATAATAATAATAACGCCCAACGATCACTTACATAGATCCTGGATCCTAACTAGGATTCGCTGTGTCTAGGGACCCAGGAACTACGAGGACCATGGTCCCACAACACCTAGACAGAACAAGTATTTGCGCTTATTTTTCTGTACACAAATATTTGTTCTGCCGCGGGAATCGAACCCGCCGCCTCCGGGTTATGAGCCGACCTACTCACCCACCACACCACAGAGACTGTCAAATATATGGGAATATCTTCATTATAATCTACTTTAAAACAATTCAATTTCAATAATCTTTATTTTTCCTGAGTACATAATCTAGTGTACATTAATTAATCTTAAATATGACTACAATTTATATTGGACCACTTTTTAAAGCATTTCACTTATAATAAAAATGTATGATACAATATAATATTTTGACTAAGACAATGCATGAAATCCAAGATAATATCACAGTGAATGTCCTATATATCAATACTTTTGTTTGCTTTAGTAAATAGCATAACAATTGCAAAAGGTAACAAAATAATTCAACATATAATAAAAGAGTAATTGACTTGGGGGTAGTATGATAAATTTGTATGAGCGAGCGATGCGGTCCGCAAACAACTGCAGGAGCGACGTCTGGTGCAATAACCCGCCCAAGTTGTTGCAATCCAATGCAAATCAAAATGGTTCAGGATGGATGTGAACGTTAGGCGTTATTTATTATTATTTATTGACTGACTGGCCCAATAGTTAAGTTGGTAGTAACACTGCCTTCTGGACTGTGGGTTGTGGGTTGTGGGTTCGATGTCCTTGGTTGGGGAACCCAGGACAATATTTGTGTGATTAACATCAATATTTGTTCTGTGCCTGGGTGTTATATTGTATTCTATGTATGTATTTACAAACAAAAAGTATCTAAGTATATTGTATCAGTTATCTGGTTCCCATAGTACAAGCTTTGCTTAGATTGGATCTAGATGGCGCTGTGTGAAATGTCCACAGATATTTATTATTATTAACCACTGTGTGTTATTTTATTTCATTTATTTTAATTTTATATAATGAATTGTTTTACGTGTAGTATGGACCCAATATGCTTGAAATAAATGAATATTTATTTATTTCATAAATGATGACATTTCAGGTATCTCCCCCGGACCACCACGGCTACTGCAGCCTGGGTACTTCAGTCGACTGCGTCCGATCAGCGCTGGTCAATTCCAAGATTATTATAGGTAGGTAACAATACATTTAGAAAGAAAAGGACCGCGTTAGAAAAGGACCACCCATAATTGCTCGTAGGTGCTGTAAAAGCTGGCTAAAGGTATTCCCAAGTTATCGAATCCCATCATATCATCAGCTTTTTTGCGTACACTTCTGAACATATGCCTCATTGCCATTATCCATAATCCATCAGGCCGGGATTGCCATAATCACCACATTTAGCAGGACATCTAGGGAATGGGCAGCAGGTCTGCATTATAATCTACTGCGATCACCAAGATGTCACTACTAAATGTGGTGATTATGGCAATCCTGGCCAGATGGATTATGCATTATGGCAATGACTATGTTCAGCAGTGTACGCAAAAAAGCTGATGATATGATGGGATTCTATAACTTGAATGAAAAATTGATCCAGGGCTGTGCGGGTTACAACCTGAGTTTGAAAGGAGCACGGGTTTGTAAGGACATGCAGTTGGCTTGGTTAGCGAGCCCGCGCCACCACCTGGCACTCGCGTGTCCGCTGTAATATAACCCGGGGGTAATCACGGAACATTGGTTGCATTCCAACAAGAGAAATCTCATTGCTAATTTGAACATTTCTATAGTAACTGATGTATAATGAAACACTGACTATCGCAGAATGAAGTTTAATGCTGGGCGATGTACACGACAAAATACTAGGAAGTTGAAGGTAGCGCTATTATAATTTTATAGACTACTATATTCATTCTTCGACTGGCCCGATAGCTCAGTTGGTAGTAGCCCTGCCTTCTGAACTGTGGGTTGTGGGTTCGATTCCCACTTAGGACAAACATTTGTGTGATGAACATAGGTGTTTGTTCTGTGTCTGGGTGTCATATTGTATTCTATGTATGTATTTACAAACAAAAAAGTATCTAAGTATTGTATCAGTTATCTGGTTCCCATAGCACAAGCTTTGCTTAGTTTGGGGGCTAGATGGCGTTGTGTGAGATGTCTTCACATATTATTATTATTATTCTAATATAATGTAAACACTATGCACACAAACTGCGTATTGAAACTGTCAAATCCATACAAATTTGTGTTTCTATTGGTTGCAACTAA
Organism: Ennomos fuscantarius; assembly: GCA_905220475.3. Lineage (NCBI taxonomy): Eukaryota > Metazoa > Arthropoda > Insecta > Lepidoptera > Geometridae > Ennomos > Ennomos fuscantarius. The sequence continues at coordinate 9,011,401 of HG992046.1, read as the reverse complement.
GTCACGTGATCGCCCAGCTGGTATACAAATATGAGTGTATAAATACTTTTTCATTTACTATCGCAGTTAAAAAGACCCTTTATATAAAAAGCAGAGATACCATACGTGAAAGGTTACCACTGAACCACAGTTACTTTATACTAATTTTATTTCTTCCAGCCCAAATTAACCCGCACATGCCGCGTACATTCGGCGACGCAATTATCCACATGTCTCACATTGACTACGCGGTGGAGGATCACACTCCGCTTCCCGACCACGGAGCGAAGCCGGCTTCGCCTGAGGAGACGAAGATCGGAGAGCTTATTGGAGAGCACTTAGTCGAAGATGGAGCCACTTTGCAGATGGGTATGTTACTTACATGTCAAATATAATAATAATAACGCCCAACGATCACATACATAGATCCTGGACCCTAACTAGGATTCCCTGTGTCTAGGGACCGAGGAACTACGAGGACCATGCTCCCACTACACCCAGACTCAAAACGAGTATTTGCGCTTTTTTTTTCTGTGTACAAATACTTGTCGTGTCGCGGGAATCGAACCTGCTGCCTCCGGGTTATGAGCCAACCTGCTCAACCACCACACCACAGAGGCTGTCAAAATGAAATAAGAATATCTAGGTGTGATTCCGCTAAATTCAGGTATTAAGATAATCTATATTGGGGTGGTCGCCAAGGTTTATTGTAGGTAAATTAATAATAAAACCTGAAATTACAATAACAAATTATATAAATTATTATGATTATGAAATTTAAACTAATTATTATAAATAAAACAACAAATTGGTTATGGATGGATGCATTTTTAAGTAATAATAATTTTTAAATTTAAATAATAAATAAATAAATATTTGTGGACATTTCACACAACGACATCTAGCCCCAAACTAAGCAAAGCTTGTACTATGGGAACCAGATAACTGATACAATACTTAGATACTTTTTGTTTGTAAATACATACATAGAATACAATATAACACCCAGACACAGAACAAACATCGATGTTTATCACACAAATGTTTGTCCTGGGTGGGAATCGAACCCACAACCCACAGTTCAGAAGGCAGGGTTACTACCAACTGAGCTATCGGGCCAATTTGTTATTATAATTTGAGGTTTTTTAGGGTTTTTCATGTTTTATCATTAACAGCATACAATAATCCTTTGCGACCGCCCCAATATATAGATCTTACTATCTGAATTTAGCGGAATCACACCTAGATATTCTTATTTCATTTTGTATTTAAGATGAACTTCCGCGAAGTCACGCTTGATTCTATCCATTAACTTACATGTCACTTTACAACTAGTAAGTAAATAAATGTTTGTGGACATTTCACACAGCGCCATCTAGCCCCAAACTAAGCAAAGTTGGTACTATAGGTACTAAAGTATTTGCGCTTTTTTCCTGTGCATATAATCTTGTCCTGTCGAACAAAAATCTAAATTGAACCTGCCACCTGGTTATGAGTTGACCGTAGTATAGTAGTATAGTAATAGTGCAGTAAATCAAGACATTACAACTTTTAATGTGTTCCCACTTGTTCCTAGGTATCGGCAGCATCCCGGACGCAGTGCTGTCAGCGTTGAAGAATCACAAGGATCTGGGGATACACTCCGAGATGTTCAGTGTCGGGGTCATTGACCTTGTCAAGCGTGGTTGCGTCACCAATAACAAGTCAGTCAAAAGACGGTTTACTTTCGAAGCACATAAAATAGATTATCATAAATTTGATACTTACAATTAAAACTTTTACATACTATAACATAATTTTTTATAACATTAACGTAATTTAAGGCCATATTTTAACATATTCGTTCTCAATGCATTCTCCAGTGATTTATGTAAGCTTCTTGGTTGAAACTAAATTTTCGTTAATTTTGTTGCGTTTTTAATTTAGCCCTCTTTTCAATTACAGGAAGAAGATGCACCGCGGTCGCATTGTAGGCAGTTTCCTTGTGGGTAACCGCGACTTGTACGACTTTGTGGACAACAACCCCTTCATTGGTAACTATTTACTTTTTAACCCTCAATTTTTGTCTTATTATTTATGTTACAGAGTGTTCACTAGGTGCTAGGACTTTTCTGCAAAGTTTGTCTTGGTAGGTACCACCGCTTTGCCAGTTATTCTGCAGCCGAACAGTAGTGTGCAAGCACTATTTTGTTCCGGTTTGAAAGGCTCTGTAGCTAGTGAAATTACAGGGCAATTGAGACTTTATGATCTGATCTCAGTCTAGTAATCTTATTACCAGACTGTGCTGATGTCTCAGGGTGATATTCGCAGTGCAATGTCACGCGTTACTTTATATTTTGGAGCTCCGTGTGACACTGTTTTGTTATGGGTGACCGTGTCGCTTAACATCATGTGTACGACAAGCTCGTAACATCATTCACAAACATAAAAATGAAATGTGACGAAAAGCTACCCTGTCCTATTTAAATAACACGATTTGGCATTGATACGTACTAAATGAAACATTTGTGAACATGTCACAGCGCCATAACTAATCAAAGCTTGATAGAATACTTATATACTTTTTTGTTTGTAAATACATTATAACAATATTGTATTCTATGTAGGTATTTATATACAATATTGTTATATTGTATTCTATGTAGGTACTTACAAAAATTCTGAAAATTCTGTGTGAAATAATAATAATAATAATATGTGTGGACATCTCACACAACGCCATCTAGCCCCAAACTAAGCAAAGCTTGTGCTATGGGAACCAGATAACTGATACAATACTTAGATACTTTTTTGTTTGTAAATACATACATAGAATACAATATGACACCAAGACACAGAACAAACGCCTATGTTCATCACACAAATGTTTGTCCTGAGTGGGAATCGAACCCACAGTCCCACAACCCACAGTTCAGAAGGCAGGGCTACTACCAACTGAGCTATCGGGCCAGTCAAGAAAGTTGAACAGTGAAAGTTCTGGTTGTTACCAGAAATACAGAAGAAACACCTGTGTTCATCACACAAATGTTTGTCCTGGGTGGGTGGATCCCGTAACCTACATAATCCCATAACCTAATTCAGAAGGCAGAGCTATTGCCAAATATATACTATTAGCAGTTACTAACTTATTAAAATAAAAAACACAATCACGATGACAATTATAAGAATTTACTTTTACATTGATTTAATGCCTTACGCACGTGGCACGCTCATAATGCACCAAAGGCAAGGGCTGTAGCTGTTATCAACCGCTTCTTAAGTGAAGTCCAAGATGCTGACATACATACTGACCCCATTAGTCGCCTTTATAAATATATATTGCTTAGTCCATATAAGAACTTAGTGTAACAATGTGAATGTTTTGGCGTAGCTGTAAATTCACTGTGTATTTAACAAATAAATAAATAAATAAATTACGGCGATGTTCACCCTTCGACGGCTGGAGCAAAAGTGGGCGCAGCGCTGGTCTTGCCGCGTTTATATAGAAGGCGGCCGGAGGTGTTGTCAATATGGCGGCTTTATACTAATAATAGAGAGATTGTAATTTACCACCTAGCCATAGAAAAAACGCCTATGTTCTTTACACAAATGTATTTGTAATAATGTCACCTGTCTATGTTTTCAGAGATGTTGGAGATAGACTATGTGAACAACACTCACATCATATCGCTGCAGCCGATCATGACCGCGATCAACTCTTGCATGGAAATTGATCTGACCGGCCAAGTGTGCTCGGATTCCATTGGTAAGTTACTTTTTGACTGGGTGGTAGGACTTTTCTACTGGGTGGTACGACTTTTCTTCTAGGTGGTAGAACTTTTTTGTAAAGTGCTTCTAGGTAGATACCACCGCTGCTAGTTATTCAGCCGCCAAGCAGTAGTGTGCAAGCACTATTGTGTTCCGGTTTGAAGGGCACTGTAACTAGTGAAATCACTGAGCAATTGAGACTATGATCTGATCTCATAGTTGAGTAATGTTATTACCAGACTGTGCTGATGCCTCAGGATGATGTGACGTAGTGCAGTGTCACGCGAAACTTAATTTTTTAGAGTTCCGAGTGACACTGTACTGTTATGGGCGGCCGTGTCGCTTAAGATCAGTTGAAAGACTAGCTCGTTATATCATTCATTAACATAAAATAGTCACAATCACTATGTTACCGCACTAGTGTTTTTGATGATGTGCCGATTCAGTTGAGCTTGTATATCTCACTGCAAGTGCTATGTAATGCCCAATAATCACATACATATTTTAATTATACTATCTGCCTTCCTTTTCTCTATATACATTCCAAATTTTATCAGGAGATTAATGGTTTTCATTCAGTGACATTCACACAAACACATAAACTTGGGCTTCTATAATATTAGGGTCTGTTTTTTTTTAAATTCTAGGTACCCGTATGTACTCTGGTTTCGGCGGGCAGGTGGATTTCATCCGCGGCGCCGCCGAAGCACTAGACGGTCGCGGCAAGCCAATCATTGCCATCGTATCACAAACCAAAAAGGGAGTCAGTAAGATCGTGCCTACCCTCAAAACTGGTAAGAAAAGCGGTGAAATCTTACAATACTTTTTTTTTGTAATGTTTTGGCTCCACACTTTTGTGTATTTAGCCAGTGTCAAGTAATTGATAATTTATCAAGTTCATGATATTTCACGCAAATATGTGTCAAGTCACAGTCGAAGTCATCAAGTCAAGTCAGGCAAGTTATAGTCTAGTCAAAGTCATACTCCTAGTAAAGTGGTGGCAACTTTACTTGAAGCTTCTATGGAGTTTTGGAAACGACACGAAAAGAAACGTTTCATCATTATTATACCATTTTCCCACACTCACGCCTGTAATCCAGCACTTAACGAATAGAATGCCACCAATTTTATGCACTAACACTAAAAATAACACAAGTTTTGGAAAATAATACAATGCGGTGACGCAATCTTTCTCGCATTCCCGCCAAAACTCCTACAATACTTATACAAACATACATATTTACATACATACCTACCTACATCAATACCTTCATAAATACCTACATACATACCTACACCTATATACTGTCACTCTATAAAAGTCGCTAGAGATCAACAGAACAGCATAAGATTGTTGTTGATTATCTTATCAATGAAAATGATCCATACTGATGTGAAATTAATCATATGATTTAAAAAAATATTACAGCCATTATGGTTTTATGATTATTTGGACAAAATGAATTTTAGACTAAATAAGACTAAGACTAATTTCTGGGAATTGGCCTGACAAAAACCCTGTTTACCTTTACTATATTATCATATAACTTTTATATCAACAGGCGCTGGTGTGGTGACAAGTCGCGCACATGTAAACTACGTTGTAACAGAACAGGGTATTGCTTACCTTTTCGGTAAGACTTTAAGGCAACGTGCTTACGAGCTCATCAAAATTGCTCACCCAGACCATCGTGAAGAATTGGAAAAGGCGGCATTCGAACGCCTAAAGTGCATGCCCGCACCCTAGACTTGAAATAAACTGACCGCAAAATATACCCCATGCACTAGAAATATAGGTCAGCAAGGCAGTTTTTGATAGTTAAGACTGGGTTGCCATGTTACTAAAATCGCTACTTTTTTGGTAGTTTTTAAAGTGGATTTTTATTGTAGGGCTTAAAGTTTGAATTCTGTCGTATAAAGAGGTACGTGCACTAACTTTCAGTCTTGGGATTATGTAACTTTATTGAAACTGATAGAATTATGAGTGTACATAGATTTGTCAGTTTCAATTACTCAGTTTTATGTTAAAAGTTACAGAGACAATTTTAAAATAAGATGATTTCGTCCATTGCATTGCAATTAAAGTTGCATAAATAATGATTCCCCTCCTCCCATTCTTGAGTGGCTATAAAATGCTATTCGGGAGAGCAATAAATATGACGAAAGTTGTGTGCTGCCTTTGGTATTTTGTAAGTATTAAAATTTAAATTCAGCATTGGAAAAGTTTTCCGCTTGGACAAGTTTAATAGCAGTCAACAGTAAAAAAAACATTAAAATCTACAAATTCCAAGTAAATGCAATCGTAGTTTAGATTTTTGTATTAATAGGCAATTTAGGAGGAAAAATTGAAAAGATTTGCTAGACTGGGGTCGACGATGCCTTAACATTTACCGTAAACATAATACAACAATAATAGACTAAGAAAAAATGCATTTTATTTAATTTTTTTTTTTAATAATATCAATCACGAATTTACAAAATTATATTACGATTTATATTTGTTTAAGTTTTATTTTATTAGTAAATTATGTTATGTAATCAAATTATTAACGTGCCTACTATACATAAGACTAGTGTCACGTATATTTTATTTTGTTAGCATTGCAGCCTGTAATGTTTGACGTAATAAATGTTTTTTACAGAAAAGAACCATCTTATTATTTCCCTCTATAGTGATAACTTCTCAGGTCTTACTACGAAACCTCGGTGGTTTATTTTCTAAGTACATATCAATATCATGTTTATTTATATATTTATAGTTCGTTCTAGTGGTTCTATTCGCCGTCCGTTCCTAATGGGTCTATAGTGCCATTGCGTCCATTCCCAGCGGTTCAATTTTGGAGCTATTTATTGTACTGGTACAGCTTTTGTCTCATTAGTTCAATCAATGGTGGAATATTGTACTGCTGACACGTGTGTTCCCAGAAGTACAGATACCAATTTAATTCGATTGTACTAATAAGCCTGAGGTGTTGCATTTCTTCAATTCCTGGTTGATTGTGATTGCAGATACATCAGTGTCTAAAGAAACGTCGATTTTTTCCAAAGTAGCATAAATTGCGACTAATTGCAAATTACAATTTTGGGTCGCTCCGACACCCCTTTTGTTAACCCAAAAGGCGAATTCGCCTAACTTGGTAACACTGAGCGTAAACTTAGTTGACATTCACTGCCAAAGTTGGCTGTCATCCGTCACCGAAATGTCAGACTGGCCTGTGTGGCCATAAAAAAGGTTAAAACAATCATAGATTATTGAGTTGGAGAGAGGAGCTCGTAGTAGTAATACAGAGTACTTTTACTATTCTGTGAGCTCGTAGAAGTAGAGTTATTGTACATAGAATGTATAGCTGATTTTGGACGTAATGTTTACGTTCTTTTTGGTGTTAGCGTGTCGAGGTGTTTGTTTGAGTATTTTGTTAACAATAAACCAAAAATTTTCATAATAGGTGCACGAATAATTAAAAAACGACATAATGTCGTTTCAAACAATGCTCGCGTACAGACGGGAGTTGATCATCGATTCAAGGTACAGGATATTGAGGAGGATCGGTGGTGGTTCCTTCGGAGACATATATTTGGCAATACATACTTCAAACGGAGAGGTAAGTGAGTACATCATATATTAATTGTTTTACTATTGACCTAATCCTCGAAACTACATTGTTATTGGTGGTGTTGGCAGTGCATATATTGCATGTTTTGTACACCTGTTTAAGGTTCTGAAACTACCATGTAAAGGCTATCCAAATGTTAACCTAAACCTACATTGCAATTTACAGGAAATGTCTTGGTTGCAAGTCACAATACTATATTTTTTTACAGGCATTGACATAAATTTTGTAATGAGAAAACAAGTCAAAACTATAGTAATTTGATACAAAGATGTTTGGTTTACCTACCTATTCCAAAGCACTACCTAGTCCAAAATCATTTTTATGGGAAACATGGTTACCTACTGTGTTAAATTATCATAATTTTAACCCCATATTTGATATCTTAATCCAAGACCTCCGCTCAGCCTGGATCTGCCGTGCTGAACTAGTGCTGGTTAGTATAATGTCACTTGATCTTCAATTTTGTCAAGGAAGTGGTTTTATTTTGAAGTTATTTAGCCAACAAAGTGTAAAACTAAATAATTAATGTTCCCATATTCATATACTTACCACAATTACTAATCAGCTTCATAACTAAATATTGTTAACAATGGTTTTGTTATACTTGTTTGTTTTTTTTTTTTTTTTGTTTTTGCATAATATCAACCATGAAAGTTTTAAAATTATCATTATATAAACTTATTTACTATCTACCAATTGAATTTTGAGTAACTACTGGTTATTTAGTAAATCTGTTGCAATGATTTTACAAGTGTCTGGCAAAGGACTTGAGGTACAACATGATCTGTACTGCGGCTAATTTCTTCTTTCTTTGTCTTTGCCTCACCAATGACTCAACTTAATTTTCTACAGTCTCTGATCAAGCTTAATTCATGCATTTCATGAATATAGGTATTATATTGGTTTATGCTTATAAAATGTAATGCATTCATATCAAATTTCGCTACTATGTGACTCATCATTTAGTGCATTTCTGTGAATTATGCTACAGCATTGTTTATCAAATTTCCATTTGAGAGCCCTGTCTAATTGTCTATATGCTGTTTTACTATGTACTAGGTATTAGTATTATTTATTTTTGATATCAAATCAACACAACCCTTCTAACTGGTTTAAGACATTTGGAGTAGGTGTGAGTTAAGGGACCTATACAGAAAGTAAGTAGGGAAACATTAACTTGAATCTATTGTTGGTATTAGGCAATCATAAAAAATACCTGAAATTTTATAAGTTAAAATCACCAAAATGTTTAATACAACCTTTGGTTTGTTTGGTTTAATTTCTACCATAATAGTAACATTGTATTATTTGGCAACATTATATTTCGTTTAGAAACCGGCTTGACAAGAAATACATCGTGATTCTGTGGTGTGGAATAGTGACGATTTTTGTAAATATAATTCATTTTATGAATTCATTATAACGATTATTTATAAATGATTAAATATTATTTTAATTTGGCATTATTTTGTAAACCCAGTTTAACCGTTTTCGTATTGAAAAATAAATAACCTATTGGTAATACAGGAAAAACGCGTGCCCTAGTTTTCGAACGTATATATCCTCCATTATTCTTTCAGTCACAGTGTCGTATCCGTAAAATGTAACCCGTGGATTTATAGCATTCTCTATTATAAAAGTGCGTAAATTGTGCATTTTACTGTTTGATTTTGTCTAAACGGGACTATAATCCTTAATCATGGCTGTAAGCTTTATGAGTTCACGGAAGGAAATATTTATTACTGGAAAATACAAGGTACAGAAGAAAATCGGTGGTGGATCCTTCGGTGACATTTATTTGGCGATCAACATTGCAAATGGCGAGGTAATTAACACTTTATATCTTACTTATTTCACATTCGCAGACATTTTTGAGGTCCATGCGTTGTCATTGCCGCGTTTTCTTCCGCGGTAGTGGGGTGAAATGTAAATTTTTGTGACGTATGTTTGTTGCGGAACTGTGCCTATAATTCGACATCAGATACAATATCTTCAGGGTTGTTAGAGATTGCATGACTAATCGATACTCAGACCTATTTGTTACTGTATTTTGTTTACTGGTTCATGTTATTTTTGGTTTTGTAAATTTCTGCAAATGGACCATCCATCTTACATGTGTGGTAATAACATTTTACTTGTTATCCCATGCAGCATGTATGCATGTTGAACGTTTAATGCAGAGAAACAAATAACATCTATAATTATCATATTATACTATGATGCTCTTCTGTCTACATCTACAAACTTTCTAGGTCAGTGGGTCAAGACTTCTGTGTCAGGCTGAACAATTACAACACAAGTTAGTAATCTAGCACAATTGGTTTCATATTGTTAATATTTAAATGAGCATAATCATTGGTGTTGTATAACATTTATGTTTCATAATAAAAACTGAACTATTTTCACCGACTAGACATCTTGCCAATAAACAACATGGCTGTCTATTATATGGGTTTCTTAATATTACAAGAAATTTACACCTTATTAGTTTTGTACTAAATCAAAGTATTCATAGTGAAATTAATTTCTAGAAAAGGAATAGTCACAATAGATAAGACCTTTTGTTGATGACAAGTAGGGCTACCTTATGCTTCAAATAAATCAGCTATCTGAATGATTTCAATAATTGATCAAAATCATTAAAATTACTAACGGTAATGGAATTGTGTTGAAATATGGTAGCCAAATAATTAGGAAAACAGTTTTTTTTTTTACTATAAAGGAAAGTATTTGATCACTGTCTCGCCTCATGGCATAAGCCATAATGTGGTCTAAGAAGGGGTATGGTTGCCTGCAAAATGTCTGTTCATTCTTGATTTGAAAACTCCTTTTATATAAAGAGAACAAGGATGCCGGCAAGTGTTTCCATTCATTAGCTGTTTGCAATATAAAGTTAATTGCGAAACACTGCAGATTAAAGGAATTGCAACCATCCATATATGGATGCCACGTTTCTTGACCAATGAGCCTTAATCTAATGTATAAAGTTATTACTGTTTTGTAAACGGTTGACACGATGAGCTTGATGCTTGGCTGATGATAAGCATAGCGGGTGCTAGTTGCAGTTCTTTTCAGAACTCAAGTTTTACATGAACAGACAAAACAAGATAAAAGAACAGTTGAGGAATGTGATTTTTAGATTATGACATAGTTACTGCTTGGCTATTAGGCAAAGCAAAAACTCGTGCAGAAAAGTCTTGCATGCCAGCTACTAAAAGCTTAGCTAGGATCAACCAAAACTTAGAAAATAGTTGTTTCTATAGTATACCAATAATGTAATAATTGTAAATTGTATTTTATGCAAGCAATATTTATGTAGATCTTAATTACTACGAAGTACGGTATGGTCTCGTGGTAGTATTTCAAAATAAAAACTGGCAATTCTAAAATGTTTTTAGGTAGTTTTTCGACTCGTATTCTGGCCACACTGCCATTGTGACGTCACTTGAATTGAGGTTGACGACATTTTTACATTAGAAACAAAATGGATTTCAGTGGTTTTTTGTAGTGTTTCTACGATAAATAGTGTTTTTCATCAATAGCAGACACTGAAAATACTGTATACGTTGTGATAAACTCTGCTCGGTGCGATGGGACATCTGTAAACTTCTTGTGAAAACGACTGATGAACAAAAAAGAAAATGGCTGCCTTAACATTCACAAGCATGTTGTTAGCCCGAAAAAATATATTAATAGCGGACAAATATAATGTGATCCGGAAAATAGGCGGTGGTAGCTTCGGAGATATCTATTTGGCCATACATGTTTATGGCGGCGAGGTAAATTACCCTGATGCTATTGATTTTTCACATGAGAATCACCAAGACAGGCTCGTCTTGTGTCAAGACAGTTGAGTATTTCGGTATATTTGAACATGAAGATGGCGGTCTGGGCGTTTTCTCGTCCTTTTTGTATGAAATGAGATTCCTTTTCATTGAAACGTATACGATTTGGTAAAGTTTCGTGTACTGTGTGGCTGAAATCAATTTGGGCCTGTAAGGTAGAAATCACATCTGCAATGGTGTTCACGATGACGATGATCTATTTGACCTAATGAAATGTTCTAAATAACAATGGTCTACATATCTTTTTTCTTTAGGTATAGTTGTAATCTTTGATCATACTACATAGTTTATGAAAAGATTTTGAAACACAACTCATTCTTTGTCTGACAACTACAGTTCTGTTTCCAACTTTTAAATCTGATAAAATTGAAAAATCCTGCTACAATTAGAGTACTACCAGAACACACATCAAAATAGTTTTTAAAATGTTAATACCTACAAGTTAAAACATGTCTATTAAAAACCAGTTTGATCAGCTGAACTATAAATGAAGCAAATATAAATAATTTTTCCATAGTACAGAACACTAAAACTGTGTCACTTTTTTAACATAATTATTAAATGTAATTGTGCATAAAATGTAACTTCATTCTGAAGTAAATATAATAAATAACATAAAATTATGAAAATGGGACGTGGAAGTTCCAGCTGATTGCTGTAAGGCACTGTAAAATGTGTCAGCTGATAAAAAAAACATACATGATACATATCAGTCGTTGTCTTCATTCATATAATAATGTTTCATTAGTATAGATTATTAATATAGACACTTAAAACAGACATAATTATGTTGATAATATTAGCTTTCGATACTTAACAAATAGCATCAATATTTCATCCACCATTTCTAAGTATGCTACATTTGCAGTAAATTAATATGTCTGAAACCTGGTCATAGTAATTTCGACTTTTTAATTGACCTGAGTAACCGACCTGAGCCATTATTTATCTTATAAAAATGTGTCATACTCACAATAGTTTTTTAACTAAATTAATATAGTTAAACATTGTTGTAAAAAAAAGTTGGGGTGTAAAGAAATTAATGAAAATTGGGTTGCATTTTTGGTAAAGGTATTCATTTTAATTATAGACAAAGCTAGATAACACAAAGTTGATCAGCAGGTCTGTGGTTAGCATGTTAACACATAAATTCATGTGAAGTACTGAACAAGGAACAATTACTTGTAGTAAATAGTATTATCACCAAGTAAGCAACACATTAGTGGCACATCTATTGTGATAAACATCCATAAACTATGGTTACCTTTCCCATCCCTTGTTTGCTGCCTATACTATGAAAAAATATTTTTGTCATTAATAAACTTGTTTGTTTGTTGTCCTAGAAAGTGACAATGTATATTTAATTGTTTAAATAATTTAATATATAAATAAGACTGGCCTGATAGCTCACTTGGTAGTAACCCTGCCTTCTGAACTGTGGGTTGTGGGTTCGATTCCCACCCAGGACAAACATTTGTGTGATGTACATAGGTGTTTGTTCTGTCTGGGTGTTATATTGTATTCTATGTATGTATTTACAAACAAAAAGTATCTAAGTATTGTATCAGTTATCTGGTTCCCATAGTACAAGCTTTGCTTAGTTTGGGGCTAGGTGGCGTTGTGTGAGATGTCCACACATGTTATTATTATTATTATTAATATTTATAAATATTCATGCACTGAATTTCATTATTGAAAATTTTTACAAGGTTGTTGTTAACTATAACAATTTACCATCTTTATTGCCAATAGGTGTGATATTGGTCGTATACCAGGAATATGTAAAAAGATAAGATACATACATAATTTGCGGTCACATAATTGCAACGGACACACAATATCAGTATAGCATTTAGGTACTTTAATGCTGTGATAGTTATTCAACTGAATAGAGACACATTTCGCTATTTACCTGAAAACAAATACATATTAATAAAAAGCCTATATTGTTTGCAATTGGTTGTGTGCAAGGAAACAGCAATGTTTTGCAGTTATACAAACATTATAATATTTCTTTTTATGATAATATCTACACGTTGCTTCTGCATCTACTGTACATGCATGGATAGTTTATCACGATGAAATGAATCCTATGTTCTTCCCCAGAGAGTTTGAACTGTCTCTTAATACATATTATAACTACATGTTAACATGGCTTAGTTGTGAAAACAAACATAAACAAGAGTTACTTTTTTATCCTCACTATGAAAGACTATTTGGTATTGATATTTGGAAATCAAAATATACTTTAAACATGGGAAAATTGCAGGTGAAACTTTAGTATATATAAATTAGTAGGTATGGTAATGTTTTACAGCAACAGCCAGAATGTATCATTGTTCCCATGTCTAACAAAGAAGCTTGACCCGCCAGAAGTCATTGCTGCCATCTCTGTAAGAAACAAGCAACATCAATATTAAATGAAGATTGCAGAATTCTCAACATATTTGTATTCTATTATCTATTTAGTTATTTTAAACTAGAGGCAGCTTGGAGTTTAACTGAATAGGGGTTATTCATCTCTTAGGGTTTATTAAAAAAAACTTTTTTTTAGTATACCCTTCTAAGACACAAGGTATAAGACACCCTTCTTTCAAGCAAGTCTCTAGGTTTACTAGTTTGAGTGGTATATTCCCTGTTGGTCAGTATTCTGGATTACAATCCTGTAATCTAGGAAAGTGTTTTAATTTTGTACATTTTATTTGTATATTGAAGAAATATGCCAGATGCTTTTTTGTTCACGAAATGTGATAGTTTGTGTAAACCCAAACTTTTTGTTGCAGGAAGTAGCGGTGAAGGTTGAATCTATAAAAGCGCGGCACCCCCAACTTCTCTATGAAAGCAGAGTGTATAAAATGCTCCAAGGGGGCATTGGCATCCCACACATAAGGTAAGGTACATTAATCTTTGCGGATGACACATTTTTTACCAAAGGTGATAATGCCATGCATTGATGTTCTCTACTACTTATTGTGAGCTAAAGGCGACACTCGCTTGACAGCCGCGCCACAGTTGTTTGACAGGTCGCTCATAGGTATTATGGGTGGCTTCAGACGCAACAGCCTGGCAACGCAACCCTAAGTTTTCAAGGATAAAAATTATATGTTATTTTGGTTGCATGTAAGCTTTAGAAGAGTTTCCCAGCTGTTCCAGTAAATGAGTGATGAGATGATGATAAATTAGTAATGAATTCCTTAATTTATAACAGATAATTCTAGAATTATTAAAAGGCTTAAAAGTGTAGCATGGCTCATATTGAGTTCAATATTTCATAGTGATAGCATATGCCTAATCAGCACCTGACCACATTGGCACTGATAAATCTATAACAACTGGAGTTACATCATATGAATATGAAATTGGGGAATCACACAGCTGTTGATGAATGATTTGAAACCATGCATGAAGAACCCCTTGAAAGCAAAAGCAAGCAAACTGGGCGCAAACGGCTAGTTTTGCAATGGCTCATTTTGAAAGTGGGCACAGAACAAGGACAGTGGTTTGCCTAGCAACACGCCCACGCTTGCCTGTATTTTGGTTTGTGACTAGGCGTTTGGGAAATACCAGCTGATACTAGACACGACAATACAAGCGAACATAATTTGTTCATATCACAACAGCTGTGAACTGATTATTTATAACTTCAATCAATAACAAGTTGCATCATAATCTACTGCAGTGATTTGTAGTTCTATAGAGGAGAGACGCCGGAAAGCTTGGCACAGGATCCAAGTGAACAACAGTGAGAAAGACCTTTACCGTCGCAGTAGTATAAATCTAAATATATATAACTCAAAGGTGACTGACTGATTGACTGACTGACATAGTGATCTATCAACGCACAGCCCAAACCACTGGCCGGATCGGGCCGAAATTTGGCATACAGGTAGATGTTATGACGTAGGCATCCGCTAGGAAAGGATTTTTCGAAATTCCACCCTTAAGAGGGTGAAATGGGTGGTTGAATTATTTTCCCATAGGCCACGCAGCGGGCGAAGCTGCGGGCAGAATCTCGTAATGTCATAAACGTTTTTTGAGGGTTCAAAGGTCAATAAATATTGTTGATGATGACAAGGTTAACATACTTTTGTTTCTAGTGTCCTGTAGTGTAGAAATGTTTGAGTAAAACGTGCACAGAAAAAGCAGGCGCCTAGAGGTCAACGACCTGTCTCATCCCATAAAAAAGTTGCGTGTTGCAATACGTTCCATGCGTCCTTTGATACAATCAAACCAGCAGGGCTAGCATGAGCATACAAATCCACATATCTCTTTTGTCGAGAAAGCGTTTCTCCAATGAAAACGCAAGAAATGTTTATAATGTGATCATTCATTGGTCACTTGCTTGGCTTTCTCGAGAGATATGTCGACTTTTATAGATCATGCTAGCCCTGCTAATGCAACCCTATTCTCTATCAAATTAACTTGTTGTTGCAACTTATTTTTGCTATTTGCTAATAACCGCCATGGTTTGAGCTAATCCGTACTATTCTCGCTGAAATCAGTTATGACCTTGCCGGCGACGCGTTAAGGTCGCAGTGCTATTTAAAGTAAGGTTTCTGAATAGCCTGGGCTCAAGAATTTGGTGGTTTTGGTTGCTATCATTGAATTTTAGAGTGTAATAAAGGCGCCTCGCGGTTTCATCCGTATTTAGTCGTTTTTTTACTCGCGGATATCCATGTTGATTCAGGGAGTCGGCAATCTGTCTGCAAAATTTCAGTCATATCAGTTTAGCTGTTTTGGCGTAAAATACACAAGCAAGCAAATAAACAAATAAATAAAAATACACAACGTTTCACTCAGGGATTAGGAGATAGGGATTTTGGTTTGTTTCTAAGTTAGTGCTGGGTCTGCTGTACGCTTTATGTATGCCTTTTCTTTGTTGTTTGGAGTTTTTGATCATCTCAATATTAGGGCAATTGAAGTTTATAAATGTAGCATTCCTCAACATTTTTTAAGAAAGTCATTGACAATTTTAAAAAAGCAACCAAAGGAGGTCCTTTTTCGGTAGCGAGAAATAGCGTGGTAGAGTTTGGATCAAATAGGAATTTAAAGTTTAGATGCCAAACTTAACTCTCATCTTCATGGTTCCGCAAGACTACCCACCGTACATTCGCAGACTAACATCTGACACGTGACAACACACGCACAACAGTATACGTCACTTCTCTATTACCAAATTACTACAGATGTTCAAGCGAAAGTGAATTTGAGTAATTGCCGGGCAATACGTAACCTGATGTATTTTGCGTTAGGCTCAACGCAAAATGACGGGATGTTTAAATTTTGAGCACCCAAAATTGAGCTTTCAGATCACGCGTTGGTGGACTTTTTATATGGTCAGTCCTTGGCATTCTGTTTCTAGGTTAACATTTTACGATTTTTACTGACCGTTGCGACCTAGATCATAGCTGCCAGACTTATCCACAAACTGTTAAAAACAGACTTATTCATACTTATTTAAAGTTTACATTTCGTTGGATGCATATATACCGCAGTTATATAAGTATACCGTTATACAACTGACCACTGAAGATCTTTTCAGTGATCTAAATGGTGCTGTAGGTTCTTAGGAGTAAGTAATATTCGCAGTCTTACTACAAACACTCCGCGCCGCATAATATCCGCCAAAAAGCGCTGCACCTTATATTGTATGACCAAGGTTAGGATAATGAATGCTGATGTTAGTCTTTCATTCTTACCAGTGTTGTATGTAGGCGATCGCATTGCCTTGTGCTGTTTAGGCGAAGGCTTGCACTTGGAGCCTTTGTCAAAATAATATCTAGCAATTTTATAATAGATTGTGTGAGAAATTCTCGAATCCACCGCTCTTGCGGCTAACTCCTTTTCTCAAGATAAGGCTTAATTTTTTGCGAGCAATTTGCTTTACAGTGGCTTTCATATGCTATTTAGAATGTTAGCCTACGAAAACTCACTGCTGTGATACTGCGGTAAAGATTTCACCTTTTTTCCCTACTTTAATTGTTTCGTCGATGTCGTTTTACCATTGGCGCACGGCCTTAATTAATGTGTAGTCCTCTTTAAAATCTTTTTTGAAGTAAAACTTCTTTAGGCACGCTTTACTTGGGGAGTAAACTGGCGAATGCGTGACGAGGCGAACGATAGCTGAAAGTTGTTGGTTAACGTAGATCTCCATTGTCAACATAACATAACAAAGTTAAGAATTACTTCAAATTTGTATCATTATGTTGGCATGTGCGGTAAAATCACGATTCACAATTATCAAGATGGCGAAATTATCATTAAACAAAGTTATACCGGCCGACAGGTGAAGCTAAAGAAGTTTTGCTTCAGTCGTGTGGTCTAAAGCACACTCGTTTTTATGTGATTATTTTCTTATTTCGCTATACGTTTGTATTATTATATTAATGATGTGCCTACCGCATAAGTCCCATTTTGGAAGTATGTAGTGGAAACTGCCAAGTGTTAATGACCTAAATGGTTAGTGAATACAAATACCATTGTATATTTCATAGATATTTGTACAATTTAGCAACATCACGTTTGAATAACTTAAAAAAATAAATAAATGGCTATACATGAAAACGAAAACAACATGCTATTTGGAAATCAACATACTAAAGCTTATTAATTGTATGTTTATTTTTAACGGACTTCCGACCTTTATAAGCGTCACCGGGCGATTTTGTATTGTATTGATGCGAAACTGGTATTTACTCCCACGCCGAATCCGAATTCCATAACGAGAACGATTCTAGCGTAAGTGTACCTAGAACTACTGCGATGGAAATTACGACGTGACGCATCGCACGCGGTTTGCATACGTAGCTCGGAATTGATAAATTATCGCTCGCCCTCCTTTCTGTTGACTGCTTGTTGTTCACACTTTAGTATTCCTTATTTACCTTAGATTTGTGTCGAAGTATTGTAGAATAGGTTATTTATTACTCGTGTTGATTTTGAAGGGCCAGCTATTGATCGTCGTGTATTTTTTTACGAATTAAAACTTCTACGCATGCCTGACTTGGGGAGTGAGCTGGGAAGCGAACGGAAATTGGTTCACGTTGATCTCCATTGTCCAACACAATAATTTTTTAAATTATTATTTTGGTATATCCGGTAAAATGACAGTTTACAATTGTCAATATTGAAGTTTTTAAAGACATTAACATTCAACAAAGCCATGGCGAAATTGTGGTGAAATTGCCGCAGAAGGCATTAACTATGATTCAATTAAACAAAGCAAAAACAAAGTTATACCTGCCAATAGATAAATTAAAGAAATTTTACTTACGAAACACTAACATACTCAGTATAAAAAGCTTTAGACAACTAAAACACACTCGTTTTTTCGTACCGTACTACCATTTTTATATTTATTGTACTTATTTCTTTTCATATTAAATTTTTAATGTATTATTCATCTAAAATTTATAACATACTGAAGTTACTCTATGCACATTAGCAGGTGGCAGTAGACAAGGCGAAGACACCTCTTGATACCGTTAGTTTGCTAATTTTGGGTCACTGCACCAGCGACATCCTAATTATTTTTATTATCTTAGCAGTTTACGTTCTTGTTTTTTATTTGAAGCGCTCGTAGCCTAGTTTAGCTTGATTTAATCAGATCGTTATGAAACTTTCGCATCAGTCGTTTAGTTTCCATTATATTATCATCGAGTAAGGTTGGTGCAGCATGGTATTTTCTTGAACCATGTTCTGTCAATAATCATTACAATCTCTTAATTTTTCAAAAATTCCAACCATCACTATCCGTCTACACATATCTCAATACGTGAGTGTTGAAAAGATTTCCCTATATTTTATCCAGTTTGTTATTGTCTGAGTATATTTCTTGTAATATCCATAATTTTTTTAGACAAATCGTAAACATCTACGCTTACCTACCATGTCACCAGTTACTTAGTTTACACTTCTCTCGACAGACCCCAAATTTCTACATAAAATTACTCGACTGTGAGATCAGATCAAAAGTCTCATTTGCCCAGTAATTTCACTAGCTACATTGCCCTTCAAACCGGAACACAGTAGTGCTTACACACTATTGCTTGGCGGCAGAATAACTGGCAAAGAGGGCTTCATCATTGTAAAAGCGGGTTCATATTGTGTGGAATTGGCACTAAGTCTTAAAACCTACAAAGTTGGTCAAGGGTCGAGCGGTATTTGCACCTGGGTGTGTCCGTTTGAAAGTCGCACGGGCTACCGCTGAGCCACACTAGCTCATGTTACGAGTGGTTGCACGGATAGCATAAGCTGTAGAAATCGACATACACTTCTCTCGAGAATGCGTTTGACCAATAAACGATCACGCGCTTCCACCATGAAATTGACGTCATGACGCCGCTTCGTCTCCCACCAGCTTGGTTTTAAATTAAACAAGACGTGATGCGCCGGAACTTGTATATTGTACTGTGAAAGTTGAAGAAATGAAGGATTTTTTGGGCCCGGTTTTGACGATTGGGTAACTTATTAAAACAATTTATTTTGTATTATTATGAAACTATAAACACGGGACTACGTGGATATAAATAAAAGAGTATAGATAAGGCACTAGCTTTTAGTGAGTGGTTCACTTTAATTAGGTGCAACACTCACAATTGGCCGTACAAATCAAAGATAGCATACGTGTCTTTAGCGAGAGGAAAAGCGCGACGCTGTGACCCAGTTTTTGACTAAATAATTTGGATGAAGTGCCTTAACTGTTCCGTTTTAATTACACCTGTGTTGAAATATCATTAAAGTTTCAATTTGTAAAATTAGAAATAGGTATGAAATTCATATTCCATCATATTAGAAATGTTGATTTTTTTTCTTATTGTCTTGCGACAACGCCACCACTCGCTTATGTATTTTTTTATGTTGTCGTGCTCAATTTTTTTGTTTAAATATCTATTAATTTATAAAAATAACAGCTATCATAATGTTAAAGGTATTCTATTATAAAATAAGCCCATTAAAGGTTCTTTATATTCGCTTTGCAATACGTAAAAAAAAACACCATCTTTATCTTCTTTGAGAAACGATGATGCTATTTTTCTTAAATGTATAATTGCAATAAATAAAAGAAAACGAGGTAAACATGAAGCATGTTACAGCTGATCTAAAACTAGATACACGATCAAAACAACAATCGAATCAAAGAAACATATTTATCATTAAATTTATCGGAGTAGCTAGAAAGATTAAAAATAACGTGTTTGGATTTTTATAATGACACATGTTCTATTTGTGCAGGATGACGCCAACAGAAGACATTTTATCATGAATATTTATAACAGATTCAGAACATAATAAAAAAATGAATAAATAAATCTCAGGATAGATAGAAAGAAAATAGGTAAGTGGTACCTAAACCAATTACCAAAAAAAAACTACTTAAACTAAACATACATAACTAAGCATATATGCAATAAAGAGTTTTTTTTATTATATTATAATTCAAGTCGCACAGCGCTAATTACCTACACTTTATGTTTACCTAAAATTTCCCTCTTTTCCTATCGCATGTTCTGACCAACTTAGAGATGTATTCTCTTAAAGAAAAAAAATCGTTTGTGGTGGAGGTGGGAATCGAACCCACAACCTACAGTTCAGAAGGCAGAGCTATTACCAACTGAGCTATCAGGTCAGTCTTAAACAAATTAAACAAGAGCGGGTCATTTATGTATTTATTAAATTGCAGCGCAAAGCGGAAATTTATATCTTCGACATCTTTGTGCAGATCGACTGCTTTGTATTGGATGTCGTGGCACTCGTAATAGAAATGTTTGCGTCCAAAGTGCCGCTTTATGGCGGAGGCCTATGTTCGGCAGTGGACGTCTTATAATTTTGTTCACTGCATGACCAAATGAACATGTTGCTTCAGGCGACACGCGCTACATAACCATCTTTATCTACATATATTTATGGTCTTCGTGAAACAAAAACCATGTATTGTCGACAGCCTCTGTGCTGTGGTGGTTGACCAGGTCGGCTTATAGCGCTTAGGAGGCGGGTTCGATTTCCGCGACATGACCAGTATATGTGCACAGAAAAAAAGCGCAACGGCTCGTTCTGTGTCTGGGTGTTGTGGGACCATGGTGCTCGTAGTTCCTGGGTCCCTAGACACAAGGAATCCTGGTTAGGGTCCAGGATCTATGTATGTGATCGTTGGGCGTTATTATTATTACAAGTAGCGGCACAAAACTGTAGCGCTGCGCGTCATTGCGCAGAAGTCTATGTATTGATATTGTATTTTTTTAAGCTTGAGTTCGTTTGTTATTTTTGTTAGTGTATTTTAGTAGATGAAAGACAGGCACAAAATATGGTGTTTGACGTGCATTGTTTTGTTAGAAGAGGAACCAATGAAGTGATTGATTCTTTAAAGCAAGTTTTAAATAAAAAGAGGTTAATCTTGTATAGTAAAACAAAAAAATATCGCATGAAGAAATGAACATGTTGCTGCAGGCGATACGCGAATACATAACCATCATTATCTATTTTTATGGTCTTGGTCAAACGGAAACCTTGTATTGTTCCAGATGGTACGGCTTCGAGAAGGACCACAACATCCTGGTGATGGACCTCCTCGGGCCATCGCTCGAGGACCTGTTCAACTTCTGTTCGCGCCAGTTCACCATCAAGACTGTTCTCATGCTGGCGGGTATGTATACTGAGGTGTAATGATAACGTATTGAAAACTTATTTCATTTTATTACATTCATAACTCGCTTTACAATAGAATCCCTCCACCACCACCTCAATTGTATGCTGAGCCGGGACCTACCTATTCCTAACATTAGGACACAGGAAAAGTATTTGTGCACAGAAAAAAAAAAGCGCAAATACTTGTTCTGAGTCTGGGTGCTGTGGGACCATGGTCCTCGTAGTTCCTGGGTCCCGAGACACATTGTTAATTGGGCGTACACCACCGAGCAAACCAGCTTCCGCAAGCAGCACCCGTTCACGAGCTTGACGCATGTTCCAGCCATCGCCCTCCTCGACCATATTTGAGGGAAGAGGACGACCCGACACACGACGCCGCCGCAAGAAGAAGCTTTTTAGTGAGCATGAGTGCTCCGGGTGTACGCACAATTTACAATTTAATTAAAATACCCTTTACTATTTTATTCATACGAGCGGGATAATTGACAGGCTCCTTTAAGCTCATCAATGATCCCGCTCGTACTTGCTTTTTTATTTTTTGTCAATTAATTATAATTATGTTAAGTTATTGTTTTTAACCACTACACCACAGAGGCTATTTGAAAGGCCATTTTTATGGTAGGCCATCTAAATATATATAACTAAGTATATGTAAGCTGACTGACTGACTGACTGACATAGTGATCTATCAACGCACAGCCCAAAGCACTGGACGGATCGGGCTGAAATTTGGCATGCAGGTAGATGTTATGAAAGGATCTTATTATTATTTATCTTATTATTATTATTTATCTTATCCTTTCTTAGCATCCGCGATTTTTCGAAATCCACCCGTTAAGAGGGTAAAATGGGTGGTTGAATTATTTCCCCATAGGCCAAGCCGCGGGCTAAGCTGCGGGCAGAAGCTCTTTAGTTATAATTATGTTAAGTGTAATATTATTAGTTGGTTTTTCTTTATTTGTCAAGAAACAATATTTATTCTTATTATTATTCTTAACCACCACACCACAGAGGCTATTTGAAAGGCCATTTTTATGGTAGGCCATTAATTTTATATATTTTCCATGTTTCAGATCAAATGCTAGGTCGAGTAGAGTACATCCACTGCAAATGTTTCATCCACCGCGACATAAAGCCGGACAACTTCCTGATGGGTATCGGCCGGCACTGCAACAAGCTATACATGATCGACTTCGGGCTGGCGAAGAAGTTCCGCGATCTACGCACGCGGTCGCACATAGCTTACCGCGAGGACAAGAACCTTACTGGTCAGTGAAATTTTATTGACAAAGAGATCAGAATATGGTGGTCTTGTGAATGTCAGACATTATTTTTATTCTCTTTATATATTTAATTAGATGCACAAAAAGCTTAGGTGTGTACCAAACAATTTATAACTAATTGCTCAGTACTCTATTGGTATATAGAAATGCTATTTATCTTTGACTAGTTGACACGCCCCGGCTTCGCACGGGTGAATTAGTAAAACGCGGTCGAAAGGGATAAAATGCATCCTATGTCCGTCTCCTGGTTTTAAGCTACCTTAAGTAAGTTTCAGTTGCTTGAAAATGTATTAATTCTATTTTAAAATACAAAATATAGTACTAATTCGTACATTACTGTAAAAATGTGTTAAATAAAAAATATAATGTTTTTATGCTAAGCGAACTGTATTCTTGTGTCAGATAAACCGTTTTTAGACTGCCAATCTCGATATTTAAGCCTCATTTCGGTATTTTGAGAATGTATTATTGAAGATAATTTCACACTGAATCCAACGATTCATAATTGTACTTACACTTATAAATTTAGCAGTGGCTACACTAATAAATAATATCATAGAGGATGTGTCGATGTGGGGGACCTAATATTCTAAACACAGGTTAACTTAGTTAGGAGTTAGTGCTCAGACATTTATACCTACTCGAATTATGTTATACCACTAATAGTGTATCAATCCATACAGTCATCAGTATGTGAGCCAAGTTACACCTACATCTATAAACTCTTAAAGTTTCAAAAGTACACAGTTTTAATATCTAAAAATATAAATCCAAGTTTTTTTAAGTATGTATATTTAATGTAGCTCTAAATTTCTTCAAATTGCTACGATGTTTGAGTAGGTGGTCACCTATTTTTTATTTTCCGAAATAAATATCATATCATTTCATTTCATTTCATTTCATAAGTCATTTTGTGAAAAAAATCACTTAAACCTTTTTTTGATCTCAGCCCTTCATTATTGTTCTTGTAATGTGGTGTTACAATAAAGATTTTTATCAATTTATCTATCTTATTTTCTCAATTTATTTATCTATTGTTTGTGATTAGCATCCTTAGTAACAGAGGTTTGTCCATTCAGGCACGGCGCGTTACGCGTCGATAAACGCGCACCTCGGCATCGAACAGTCGCGGCGGGACGACATGGAGTCACTCGGATACGTGCTTATGTATTTCAACAGGTAAACACTATTTACAGACATATTATTTCATCAATTAATTTTCCAAATTATTTTAATCCTGTATGGAAATCATTGATCTCCAAAGTAAGGAAACTTGATACTTGCATACCAATGTCCTCCGATGATCTTAGTAAATGTAGCTGTCTCGACTAACTGGAATAATAATGACAGTCAATCAAAACACGTATCCTATTAATATTATAATTGCGAAAGTTTGTGTGTTTGTTTGTTGGTACTAAACCAATTTTGGATGAAATTTGGAATGTACAAATTTAGAATTAACACAGATACTTTTTATCCACGAGTGAAACCGCGAAGCGCAACTAGTACTTCATTCAATATAAGGGCAGAATCTAACCTAAGAAATAGCTTGTTGCAAACGGGCGTAAGTATAGCCATAGTTAGTTAGTCTTGCTGACATATAATATTGCATGTAAAAAATTAGATAAGTCACGGGAGATTAGTACGACGTTGATTTGATAAAATAGATTTTGATGTTTGTTTTTTTATATTACAGAGGGTCATTACCCTGGCAAGGTCTGAAAGCCATCACCAAGAAACAGAAGTACGAGCGGATCAGTGAGAAGAAAATGTCCACGCCCGTCGAGGTGCTTTGCAAGGTATGGTACACTTAATGACTACTTATCTAGTTATATATGATAGTGAATGGTTGTCTCTGTGTTAGTCTCTGTGTCTAGGTGGTAGGACTTTTCTGCAAAGTTCGTCTAGGTAGGTACCACTGCTTTGCCAGTTATTCTGCCGCCAAGCAGTAGTGCGCAAGCACTGCTGTGTTCCGGTTTGAAGGGCACTGTAGCTAGTGAAATTACTGGGCAAATGAGACTTTATGACCTGATCTCACAGTCTAGTAATCTTGTTACTAGATTGTGTTGATGTCTCAGGATGACGTGCGCAGTGCAGTGCCACGCGAAACTCTATAGAGTTCCGAGTGACACTGCAACTGATATGGGCAGCCGTGTCGCTCAACATCAGGCGAACGGTTAGCTCGTCGCGTCATCCCTTAATATAAAAAAAAAGTTTGTTTCTGTAAATCTTACGTCAAAATCTATTTACGGTTGGATCGATTTAAATAAAAATAATGAATGAATTGCTTTTATTTCTGGTATCAACGACATGATTAATTATACTTTTAATGCTATAAAAGTTGCTGATGAGGCCGCGGATGCCTCTAGTGCGAAGGTGTGTAACAGGTGTCGATTACGTTGTGCAAAAACAATTCGATTGTTCTAAAACTTGCGGTCCTTGTCATTCTAACCTATATGAAAGGGTATAAAGTGATCAATTAGTGAATGAAATCTCTGCTTGAGCACCGATCGATGACTGAGCATTGTTCTGTAATACGGACCTTAGATTGGGAACTGGCTGGTGTTGATACAGTTGGAAAAATTCTAAACTTAATCTTTCATAAAATGTTGCCAGGTCGAAATGAAACTAGCCATGACGATACAAAATATTGTATTTAAAATAGTGAAAATTCGCAGCCTTTACTTGAATGCTAATGAGTGAAACATCACAGCTGTGCTGTGAGCTCACCAAGTATTGTATGTAATCTTGTGTTTTGTGTTACATCTTTTTTTGTGTTGGATATTCGAGTGATTCTCAAGGACAATGTTTTCACCTGTGTTTGTTTGGGTTATGTTTCTGCATTTTTATTATATTTAATTTTATTGTCTCCATCCACTTGAATCTTCGTTCTAATAATAATCACCTGTGGTTTTAATTCAATTATTCTCCACACAGATCCTCCGTCTAAAGGATTTTCAAACAGTATGCGTAATATTGGTGGAATTCCAATTTTCAAAGCGGTGGTTTGATGTTATGTTTGCAAACTACTGCTTTGTTTGCACAGTAAATACATGTTATAGCATGAAGAGCGTATGCTCTTACTTACTACATTCACTGATTCGGAGAAATTCATTGATAGTTAATTTAATAATAATAATTATTATTATGACGCCCAACGATCACATAGATCCTGGACCCTAACTAGGATTCCCTGTATCTAGGGACCCAGGAACTACGAGGACCATGGTCCCACAACACCCAGACTCAGAACAAGTATTTGCGCTTTTTTTTTCTGTGCACAATTACTTGTCCTGCCGCGGGAATCGAACCCGCCGCCTCCGGGTTATGAGCTGACCTTCTCAACCACCACACCACAGGCTGTCAAATTTGATTCAATACTGAATAATAAGTATTAAATATTGGATTATTGGTATATAACAATATACCACTAATCCAATACTTAATAATGGCGTGGCATAATTTACATTATAAATAGTTGTTGTAACCTAAGTTTATTTCTGATATTTAACGTACCATCAGAAATACTAACTTCTTAAATCTTCCAACAGTCCATCTATGCAAGTTGTGATATGATTTTTATAATTTTGTAGGAGTCGGAATTTTGGCTGTTATGATATGAAACATATTGTCCACAGGGTTTCCCGGCCGAGTTTGCAATGTATTTAAATTACTGTCGTGGGCTCACCTTCGACGAAGCTCCCGATTATATGTATCTTAGACAGGTAAGTGAAATGAAATTAAATAAATGAATTTTATTTCCTCGAAGTATGGTATCACGGTTAATTAATATATTCTTTAATTATAGGCCATTAAATGAAGTATTCGGATTTTGACTTGTAAAAGTGCAAAAAATTGCCTATTTGCAATGAATTTGACAGAATCTGATGGCAAATGGAGAAAATAAAATGAAGCGTGAGAACAAAAAAGGTTCATAAGAACAAAAAAATTAAAGTATCAAAACTACTCGATCAAACTGTAATTTGAATTGACAGGTGGCAATTAGGTATTGTCGTTATATGAAAATTGTATTTTTTTTTTGTGTAAATTGTAACCAATATAAGACCTGATAGACTAGCAACTTTGCAACGATGCTCGAGGCTTCGCAGTCTCGCTTTGACCGGCGCATCATTACCAATGAACCTTCGGCCACTCTTGTCAGTGTTGTGAGAGTGAGGTAACATCTCCAATATCGACAGTAATACAACATCGATAATTGTCATCCGCAGTTGTTCCGCATCCTGTTCCGCACAATGAACTACCAGTATGACTACACGTTCGACTGGACGATCCTCCGGCAACGCAAGCAACACATGGAGGGCGGAGCCGCCGCGCCCGACCGCCGCTCGCCTTCCGTGCAGCGCCGCGCCGCCGCGCCGCCGCCGCAGCCGCCGCCCAACAACGAGGTAATGCAACACATTACAATACAACACAACAACACATGGTACCTACACAATCCAACACAACACAACGCATGGTACACAACATAGCACAAGGTACCTACACAATCCAACACAACACATGGTACACAACACAACGTATGATTCACAACACAACACATGGTACACTACACAACACATGGTACACAACACAACACGTGGTATACAACACAAGATATGATACACAACACATAATACAACACATGGTACACAACACAACACATGGTGCACAACACAACACATGGTCCACAACACAACACATGGTACACAACACAAGATATGATACACAACACATAATACAACACATGGTACACAACACAACACATGGTGCACAACACAACACATGGTCCACAACACAACACATGGTACACAACACAAGATATGATACACAACACATAATACAACACATGGTACACAACACAACACATGGTGCACAACACAACACATGGTCCACAACACAACACATGGTACACAACACATGGTGCACAACACAACACATGGTCCACAACACAACACAACACATGGTACACAACACAAGATATGATACACAATACAAAACATGGTACACAACACATGACAACATTATGCCCCCTTACTAATAAACAGTAGAGAACAGCAGAATAGCTACTGTTTTTTTTTTTTAGTATTGCATTTTTAATAAGACTAATATAAAGATTCTTTATTGACACCTTAAAAAACAGAGATATGATGAAATTATGCACACATATACTCGTATATATATTACATAATATTCTTGCATATTCAAGTGGCTAAATCGACTGAATGCGATCTCTTGTCATTTTGAGAATGTGACGTGGTGTTTTTATTGTCTATGGTCTACCTGCGTCACGACTCCCCCCTCCCCTCTTTTCTAGGTGAAGTCGGTGCACGTGACAAACGATTCGAAACAAAACGTGAAGAGCCACCAATCTCTCAGTCAAGTGAAGAAAAAACAAACCGGCATATCCTAACTACATACCACCACATTTTCTATGCACCTTGCTTCTTGAAATTATTTCACTGATAAATTATGGTTGATTTTGTCTTATGAAGTCCTTTGCTACGACGGATTACTTAAAGTGCAGGTACAAAAGATTATATCCTCAAAAAATATTTCATTAAAAGCGACTCTAGCTGTCACGCAATAAAGTGCAAATGAGCTCGGACAGCGCTGCGAGCTTAGAATGATTAACCACGCACCATGGACGTATGTATAATTCTTGATACGAACATGCCACGCACTAATAGCCTCTATTTCTAACGCATATCACGGTCCTCTTCTAACGCATTATGTTTAACGTGGAGAGATCAGCCTGTAAAGATTCAATCCGCAAAGACATTTCAATGACGACTCTCGCTATAAAGCAATAACGTTCAATTCAGCTTGGACAGCGCTGCGAGCCAAAAATCATTAATCAAGTACTAGTCACCTTCATTTATAATTCTTGTCTTATTTCCCGCGGAATTACGTCTTACGTTGATGGGCCCGCTGATATACTTGTAGCTTTGTACTTAGATCCGTATTACAGAACGATGCTCAGTCATCGATCGGTGCTCAAGCAGAGATTTCACTCATTAATTGATCACTTTATGAATGAAACCTCTGCTTGAGCACCGATCGATGACTGAGTATCGTTCTGTAATACGGACTTCCAAAGTGCGAGTTCGACTATTGCTAAAAGGACTTCTTGAGATAGAATTAATATAAATCGTGATTATTGAATTGATAAAATTGGATGGAGAAAATTGAATCGAAAATTATTAACTACGAGGTTTTAACGTTTTAGCTTGAGATAAAAATATAGAAAGTTAAAATAAAGTATTATAGTAAGACCATTATAGAGTTTTGGAATTTTTTTTTTCTATATTCAAATCTCATCATTTTTTGAAATAAAGATCAAGATATACTCAAACAAACTAAATTATAAATTCTTGTGTCTACAACTCGTAAACTTGATAAAAAGTATAGTTTATTTTATGAAAAAAGTTTAATAAATGAGTGATGATGCAATAGTGTGCTTGTGTCATAGTATAACTTTTTATTTTTATTTGCGTTCGTGGATTGGTTATAATTTAAAAAAAAAATATAAATTAGGAAATGAGTGTGGGTAGTGCTTTAAAAGTAGTTATGAAATAGCGTAAAATAAGCTGCATTTTATATTACCGGATAATGTGATTTTATATATATTGGTAATAAAAATTCGCGTTTCTTGTGTTTTTGATATTTTTTACCATCTATTCAATGTTTTTTTTTTTCTATATATTTAATGTAACATCCTTCTCCATACTTTAAAGGTAATTTTTATTTATTAAACATTTTAAATCGTAAAGTAAAAGTGAAAAAAAAAGTAGATTAGAAATATTGATTATTGAAATTTAGCCTCGTACTAACTTAAGGTTGTAAAACGGATTATTCGTGTGACATTATTTTATAGTTAGTTATCATTACTAGACAGCTTTTTAATGAATTGGATCACATGCGTACCACTTTTGTCATAAGTCGTAATTTTAGTCCTAAATATCCCCACTGTAGAGTACTTGTATCGTCATTTAAATATACAAGGTGGCCAGAACGTATGACATAATATGTCTAATGATAATTTGGGTTATAGCTTGCCAATATAGATAGTCATTGTGGTGTGGTTGAACAGGTCGGCTCATAACCCGGAGTCGGTTCGATTCCGAGTTAGTTTGAGTCTTATCGCTGTCAGCGATAAGACCGCCCATCGTTACACTAGTTCGTAAATTTATATTTATGTATCAATAGTCTATCAAGTCTAGTTGAATAAGTCAGTAACATAATCTAATATTTTTTTTCTTAGAATAGAATAGAAAACTTTTATTTATAGCCAACATGAGTTTTAACAGTTGTAAGTTATGAATTACAACAAGTAATTAGGTTATGAAATGGTCACAGCTTAGCATAATGCGCCACAGGTGCAGCGCGATGAATTTCAGCTGTGACCCTTTCCATGGCGAGTAGGTGCAGCGAATTTTTGAAGTAGTTACATATATTATACACGATGGAATTTAATTCGTTCTTTTCCTTAAATCTATGTATTCGGTCCATGCCATAGAACGCTCCTATGTAACTACATACCAAAGTACTTATGAAATAAAACTAAAATCTAACTTAAATCTAGGTATTAT
The DNA here is from genome assembly GCA_905220475.3 of Ennomos fuscantarius. NCBI lineage: Eukaryota > Metazoa > Arthropoda > Insecta > Lepidoptera > Geometridae > Ennomos > Ennomos fuscantarius. The sequence goes on along the minus strand of HG992046.1, from coordinate 8,980,700 downwards.
CAAATTACTGCGTATTCAAATTCTAATGAAAAGCCTTGCGACATTGAACAAAGCAGGTGTTTTATTACCTAGGTAATATTACGCTCAGCCGGTGCCCGCGCTGTGTGTAGCATTAAATAGACATTTCAGCTGTTATCCAGTTATTTTAGAAGGCACTTTTTTTTGCACCTTGTCCAATTATTCAATAGCGTGGTTTGAGTACATACATTTAAGGAAAACGAATTAAATTCCATTGTTTATATATTATATCTATAGTGTTCTTATTTTTGTTTTTATTATTTCGCAGTGAACGTGACTACGTTCGACCCCCGCAATCGGTCCCGTAAGGAAGAGGCGATGTCATCCGCGAGCGGCGTGCGACTGGAGGCCTTACCACGTTGGTTGACAATCCTCTACTTATGACCCGCGCCGGTAAAGAAACTACATAAAACTAACGTCCGATCCACTGTACTTCACTTCCCATCCATCCATATTCATCAGTTTTCCGATTCATTATAATGTAACGGAAACTATTTGAATAACGTACAGGATTTGAACTCGCATCCATGCTTTTCTTAAGATACTGTGACAAGTGGTGATGTGTCTAAATTTATCCTTCATCACTTACTGCGTTGGTATCGTATTGAGAGGTTGTTTAGTTGACGTTCAATACGGCTCGACCGATTTGGGTCCATTTTTGCACTTAATCGCTTACACTATTGAGACCAATCGGAAAAAGGAAACCGCAGGTTTTCCAATAGATTTATATGTTGGGGAGTGAATATAACGGATATAAATTATCAGGAAGCTTCAATACTGGCGCCGGTACAATAGTGACCGCAATAATCTTTCATTCAAAATACCTTTTGTATTGTATATTTTTATTTGTGCGGACGCATCGCTGTTTGCTCACTGTTATGATAAAACAAGCGCGGCGATGTTGCCCGACTCTAGGTTCGTGAATCGGAATGCATTTTGAAAATTGATGAAATGGTAACAAAGTTTATTAACTCTATGACTTTTCTGTTGTAGGATAGATAATAAATTGTAGGTCAGGCGTACATGATGTAGGCCTCGGCGACGTTCGCTCTTTACGTTTGTAGTTAATTATTCACTCAATATTTACTTAGTTTTTTGATGTTAGTTTTCTCGGTAAATTAGCCAGTTTACACTGGAATTGGAGATGGGGGCGTTTCGGCTCGAATCACATGTACATATACGCAGGTCGGACGAAACGCGACCGATCGGACGCGGTGTAGAAATGACGGCTAAACTGTTCATTACAAATTACTGATTTACTAATTTAAGTAGGATTCTGTATAAAAAAAAACTGGAAAAATAATAAAAAAATAATGCTTAGATAAGAGAATTGATTCCCATTTTCTGCGCGGCGCATCCTCGACCAACAGGTAGTTAAGGTTTTTTATTATTTTGCTATTATATGTTTTAGTTTGGAGAAATCACTTATAAAAATTGTAAATAGTAGAGATCGGTCGCCGGTGCGTCGCGCAGGAACTCGGCACGTTCGATATCTTATATTTTAGAAAGCGAGAAATAATTGTAAATATGAGACAGTGTTCATTTTAACTGTTATTTTTTTAAGAACACTATTAATTTCGTTTCGTTTAACTGTATTCTTGTGGCACTACAGAAACTGACAGTTCCCTCTTGACCGGTGATATTTTTGTACGACTTCCGATCCCAGTTTCAAAAACATCTGGTTCCTCAATATGTGACCGATGGAATGAGAAGACGAGAAAATCAAACAACTAAAGACATGGCCTCGAAATTGTTGAAAATATCCAAAAAACCGCGGCGTTGTACGTTTTTCAATGTATACCTACATTAAAAATGTGTATAAAGAAGAAGCTACAACTTATACATTCTGCCAAATCTATGCCAGAAATGAGCGGATTTGGCGTAGCATTGTTTATGTCAAAGACTACCTTTAGCACTACTTCCGTAGATTCCAACGCGGTTCTTCACAAATTCTTGACCAATTTTGCTCATATATAACTTACTATTGCTTAGAAATATTATCAAAAACGGTCGGTAAATTGTGCGGCAGCAGTTTTCCTTCTTAGGGGGGAAATACACCTCCAATCAAAATAAATCTATGAAATTGTATAACCTGATTACCAAGTTTTGTCTAGATTAGTTACGAAAGCCGTGATATGAAGCAGAGACTTCGCTCACTTTTTTGCTCGAGCATAAACTGAAGCAGATTGATTTTTCAGTTTTATCAATCTATCGTATCACAATCAGCTGTATTGAAACGGGATATTTATAATGCTTCCAAATAAATTAAGCCTTAAAATCTAACAGCCTTATTAATAAACGGGTATTAGTCTCGGGTTAATTACTTCAGCTTTTGTCCTTTTTTGCTACTGGAATATTTAGCTGGATCGAAAGAGACAAAAGATGGTTTAACTAGTCTAAAGCTAGTTCGTGTTTATTGATAAGGCTGTAAGTGTCACAAGATGTGGTTTTATTGTAAGAGAAATACGTTATAAGAATTGAAGGCATATTGCGTTGAGTGAATTGAAAGAAAGAATGTGTCAAATGGAGACAGAATACAAAATTTAAAAAAATACAGTAATTAACGCGTTGATGAGATCAAGAGCGTTATCAATGGAAATATATTAACATATTAATAACTTCTGTTGTGATATTATAGATCTCAAACAGCTTAAATCGTCATTGGATCTTCAAAGGTATTTTGTCTTCAATTGAATGTGTTAACTGTATGTACTGCACTTTTAATTATAAAATTAATAAACAATAATAATAAACGAACGACCTCGTTTTCTTTTAAATACATCCCCGTTTGTTAGAGAGCATATCATGACCTGAGTGATCACATCAATGGAGAGGACAAGCTTTGAATTGAACTGAAAGTTGTCGATTCGAATCCCACACAGGACAAACATTTGCGTGATTAACATGTGTTTGTTCTGTCTTGTATCATAAGTATGTTTTTATAAACAAAGTATATATTAGGTCTTTACCTATGAAATTGCCGTTTCGTTTGAAAAAAGTTAAAGTATTTTTTTTTCGAACTTATTTATTTCTTTTATTCAAAGTAATCACCCCTGCAATCAATGCATCTTTGCCAACGCTGTGGCAGTTTACGGATGCCCTTCTTGAAAAAATCAGCAGGACGGGAGACAACAAACTCTTCAAAGGCGTTTTGTACTGCCTCTCGGGAATTGAATTTTTTTCCTGCTAAAAAGTTGTCCAAATTTTGGAAAAAGTAATAGTCGGTAGGCGCAAGATCTGGTGAGTATGGCGGATGAGGGAGAGCTTCCAAACCCAACTCATGCAGCTTAGAGACGGTCCGTTGTGCAGTATGGGGGCGCGCGTTGTCGTGAAGTAGCAGTGGAGACGACCGATTGACCAAAGCTGGTTGCAGACGTGCGAGTTTCGCCATCATTGTGGTCAGTTCTTCAATGTACACATCTGCAGTAATGCTCTCGCCGTTTTGTAAAAAGCTATGATGAATCACACCAGCACTAGACCACCAAACTGTGACCATCACCTTTCTAGGGGTCATTTTTCGTTTTGCACATTGCTTTGGTACCGAACCAGGATCTAACCAACTTGCTGAGCGCTTTCGATTGTCAAAAAGAATCCATTTTTCGTCGCACGTAACAATTCGGTTCAAAATTCCTTCATTTCTGTGCCTGTTAAGCAGCGCAAGGCAAGTCTCGACGCGTACGTTGCGCTGGCGATCGTTAAGTTCGTGGGGCACCCATCTATCAAGGTTTTTTATCTTGCCAATCTGTCGCAAATGGACCAATATTGTTTTGATGCAAACATCAAAAGCTGCTGCCAGCTCAGCTGTAGATTGAGATTCATCAGCTTCCACAATCGCCTTTAATTCATCATTGTTGACCAAAGTTTCCGGACGACCACGAGGTTCATTTTTCAAGTCAAAATTCCCAGAACGGAACCGAGCAAACCAATAACGGGTTGTACGTTCGTTTGTACAGTTCTCTCCGTAAACGTCGTTGATGTTACGTGTCGTTTGTGCCGCGTTGGTGCCACGACGGAACTCATATTCCATAATTACACGAAATTTCAAAGTATCTATTATGAGGAAAAATGTTGAAATGTAATGAAAATACAACGCTAATCAATAAACAAAAGACTTATATTGTAAATAGAATGTCATATTTTTAAAACAAAATTAATTTGAATTTAGAATTCAAAGCCAATCAAAACTTTTTTTTGTTTGAAAAAGTCTGTACTGCAATACGGCAATTTCATAGGTAAAGACCTATTAATACCACCCGTAGTGGGGGTCGTTGGGAATAATCCTATCTGGGATCCATAGTACAAGCTTTGCCTAGTTTGGGGCTAGCTGAGATATGTCACAAAATGCAAGATTTATGGATATGATGCTGATCTTTCAAAGGAATCAATAAAAATTTGGTGTGATCTTAGAATTGATAATGGAATATTGTTTCTGTTTACATCGAGTATTCTCATAGTTTGTATTGGGGCGATGCAAACATCTAATTGGTCCCTTAAGCTCCAAAGAGAATAAATAGCCCAAATAGTGCTTTGTTGGTCATATTCAGTGAACTTGGAAATCAGTTTTTTTTAATGGTGATCAGTTGGAATTAAATATTTCAAATAACAAATGTGTATTAATATCGAGTTTAACCACAATAGTGGGGGACCAACGAGAATATTCCCGTTAAACCCGCGTTGGGCCCCATGGGGGCGAAGACGTGGGGCCCAACGGGAACAACCCCTATGTAGTCCCTCGGGGTCACAGTCCAGATACGAGCTCTCACGATTCTCATAAAAATAAATTTCGTTCCATAACTTCCACATAGAAAAGATGCCAAACTACTGATTCTCAGTGGTTCCCTTGACAGTTCCTTGACTGAACTGGAACTTTCAAATCAAGGAAAATTCAAATTAAATTTTCTGCGGCTACTATGTTAAATCCAAACACAAAATACATTTCATACACTTTATTCAACATTGTCATATAACTTAATACAGTAATTAACAATATGTCACAAAACCGCCCGCGGGCTAGACTGAACACCTAGCGCTAAACCGTAACATTGGGATACATCGATATAATATATGTGATATATATATATTTAAATAATAATCTAACATTGGATACGAAGGGTACAAAATAGCAACAAGGTACTGTTCGACTAGAAATATAGGACCTAGGGATGTAAAAATAGTATTATTTATAGTGAGAGGAATAGGTATACATATTTATAATCATGGAGTTATACTTCTAATAAATAATAAAAAAAATTCTGTCTACTTGATTGACTTTCACGCCAGAACGCCTGAACTGATTTAGATGTTTGTTTGAAAAATTAATATATATTATCCCGAATGTTTTTCCATAGAAAAACGGGTTAATAGTAATTGGAAAGTAAATAAATAAACACATTGGATAAGTACCTATTTTGATGTTTTTTTTCATTTATATTTAGTACATGCCAAAACTCCACATTTCATTTTGCATCTTTAAAAGCGTCCTCTATAGTTAATAGTAGAGTATACCAACAGGTAACCTAAGTATGAAAAAGTTTAAATTTAAATCTGTAAATAATGAAATAAATGTTACGAAGGACGAAACTGGACTAGAAGTAATTGTGGTACCTCTAAAAAGAGACTTCTAAATGCCTATATCAAAGGTAAACCCCAGCGCTCCTAGCGGTAAACTATACGTAACAAATATTTTACGATAGCCTACAGTCGAATAAACTTACAAGAGGCATGTACTGAATCAAATTTTTACTCTTTAATCTAGGCATTTAGACCACACTTTTTAAGTGTTTAGTGACTAGCCAAATCACCTTAACACTAACTTTAACGAATCTGTAACGAAAGCTACTGTTTTCTCACTTCCACCATTATGTCAAAAGTTTAGTGGAAGTGAGATGGTATAACAAATGTTTGTTCATTTCAAATTTTCAATTAGGTTAGAAAAATGCTAGATACCTGTTATTTATGTGAAGGCTGGAATGTTAAAAAACTTATTTTTGTAAGTACAATGGATTTAAATGATTTTGTAAGAGGTCAACCGATTTTTTTACTTTATCCCTATAAAACAATCTAAAACAAAACCCACTGATTGAATTCAAAATAAATTCTTAGGGATCGTAATAGGTAAAATCATGTCTAATCAACATTTTAGATGATCTATATTCAAAAAAAGGATTTTACGAAGATTATTTTATTTCAAAAGTTTTGCTTTGTAAGGAATTAAATTTTCCAGGTATTATTTAGTTAGTAGCTAAACTAAAGGAAAAACACTAAGAAAGTATTTTAACTACAAAGCAGATACAATTATTATTTAATCACTTGTGTTTCTGAGATCTAATTTATTCGCAGAATATACTTGCGAAAATATTTAGGCTAACTACTCGTACGTTGTTTCAACTCTACCACATTTCTTTTGAAATTTCATGTCATTTAAATATTTCACAAAGTTACAATATTATTATTACAACTTTATTATGTAATTATTAATACAACATCAAATTGACAATATTAATTGATGCACATTTACAAATAGGATACTGTACAGGTGCGCACTAAGGATTTAAATTGGGGGTGAAAGATACATTTTATTATTAAAATTGTATTTTGCGTTTTGCTCGTTCTAGTTGTATGTACGAAAGTGTGCTAACAGCTGCCATTCTGGTGCATGAAACTGATTTATTGTCTTACTAATTTTTAAACATTTAACAATCAAAATTTACAATTAGGTACGACGTTTTTAATTGACGATTAACTCTACGCACAGGAACAATTATTAAAATGTAAATGGGTCTTAATAAATTGACATCAAACGTGTTACAACAATGGTCTGATACCGATTTAAAGAGTTTTTTATGACTTTGACAGTTTCAATACGCAGTTTTAAACATAGTACGAGACATTTCAATAGGCTATTTGACAACTATATTTTTATTACATACATAAATAATATACCTCAAAAAATTGATAACTGTGAAAACAAAACTTGAATATCTCAAAAAATGACTAAGTTACAGGCATTTTACAGAAATAGAAAGAGACAACTCAAACACGCAGTGACGTCAGTTACCAGTACTCACAGTAACTCATTACTAAGCTGTGGTAGCTCTACATACAATCTTTTTGGCATGTGACGTCACAAGCCATGCCTTCATAGTAGCTGTGAGGAAGCTCAACACGATCTCTGTTTCGCGAGAAAGGGACAGGCGATGAAACTTTAAAAGCGTACTACTCCGTGATTAATTTACCGATTTTACTTATTTTTACAATGATTACATTCATTTTTAACCTACTTCATGAAAATAATATTTACTTGTTCATTTTTAATAGTAGTCAAATAGCCTATTACGAAATAGGATACGAGGCGTTTTTCTTTCATAACCGTTGCTATCATAATTACGTGATCAACCCGTGTCTTCCAATTCAAGTTGCCTAAGTTTGTAATTAGGCGGTAGGTAATAAGTCGTAGGTTAGTAAAGGTTTCATTATAAATATTCAAAGTACATAACTACAAAAAAATAAGTGATTAATACAGATTTATGATTTATTTCAGCGCTATCAACAGATTTATTTTATTATAAAGGAAAAATTTGAATCACGTACGGGATTCGAACCCGTATCGCAAGGTCTCTAAAGCCGGCACAAGCTTTTTTTTAAGCTAATCGTGATTGAAATTCCCTTTACACAAAAATTTATAAGTGATATATAGTTTTATATAGTAAGTATATAGATACAAGTAGCGACCGTAACATTGAGCGATGTTAAGGCTCGCTCAGTAACAAGATTTTAAGCATTAAAAAACTACATTTCATCTAAAAATAAAAAGGTTAATAGGTATCTATATAAATTTAGAACATTTAATATTTTCCTACGCTAAAATTATGACTTTGTCTTTATTGTATTTTTATTCACTTGACTAAATAAAATTAATGAAAGCAAATTGCCTAGCAATTACTAAATCTACTTAAAATTACTTTATTACACAATTTGAGAATAATGCTTCATGTAAATTTTAATGTAATTCCGCCCTGTTTGTTGTTTTTAGCAATTTTCATATTAATTATTCGATAATTACACCAACAAGACGAATAAATTATAAATATTATTTTGGGTCAACATCATTAAATATACTAATTTTAATATCAGAGGCGTAAATTGTAGCCATTTGGCCCACTTTAAATTACATTATTTAAATAGATCACAGAATTAAGAGGGCATTACGGTGTGAATAAAATTACTGGAAGAGTTACAAAAGTTCAGATGTTTGAGGTATTTGAGTTGCGTTTATTGGAAAACGTTACAAATGTCATTGTTTCTCAGTCGACAAACATTACATTCCACTACGGAAGAATTTAGATATTTTACGAACAAACTACTGATTTGAACACTAAATTACAAAGGAGATGATTGCAGATAATACTCTTTTACTACTGTAAAATAATTCGTCACTTTGTCGATGTTTTCGTTATAAATTCAATATAAAATATAGGAGTTATAAATTAATAACGTAAGTTTTATTTGTTAAGCTCTACATTAGTCAGATGTAGATACTCGTATGACATGATGCACAAAGTAGTTTAAATTCTATTATATAAGTAATTGATTATTCTAAATTGTTGCATGATGAGAATTACTTAAATAAAACCTAGTCCTATACATTAAGTGTAATAATAATTTATTTATAGGTTATTTGCCAGGGCAGTCTCGAGGACGTATTGGGGGGAGTTAATCAAAGCTTTCTACAGACTACCTACACCGTACGTGACCTGCGACTTGTATTTTTTTGCATTTAGTTTACGTTGTTTATAAATTGCGATATAGGTAGTGATAATATCTATTATGTTAAACATGACAATTGTGCGCAAGCTCTTAAAACACACAAAAGCTATTTACATTTCCAAATTATGTAACCCTTTTTTTGATATCTCACACTCCATTCAGTGAAGCGTGAATTTTATTGTTAAAAGTATCCTTAATTACAAAACTAACCTAGCATTTTCTATCTTGGAACGTGAAACCTATGTGTGAACATCAATTTTATTTTGAGCACAATAATATTTATTTACTAAGAACTAAGGAAGTATCGTTATGGCTAAGCCGTTTTTAAGTGAATTCATTGTGCCCAAAATAACGTATTATTTAAAAAACATAACACTTATACACATTATTATAATATATGTAAGAGTGAGACAAACATCGATGCATTATTAATTCATAAGATAACAGCGATAGTAGAAAACTTAGCTAATAATACTGTTGATTAGTTCTATACAGAGTTAAACTTAGGCCGGTGTTGTGTCGAATTGGTAACACCAGAAAAAATATCTGTATCCGTAATATATCCGAAAATATCAAGATTAAATAATTTTATGTAACAATTTCATTAGAAGAATAACATCTATGTAAAAATTTAAAAATGTATACACAGAAAATAAAGTAACAATTTATAAATAAGAAGAAATGTAACGAATAATTAAGGTGAAATAATTTTTACATTGCCCATAATATTTCGAATTTATGTTTAAGTATCTAAAAACGCTAATTATAATGGGCTAGAAATAAAAAAAGACTAAAAAACGACTTATAAATTTTTTTTCTAAAGTTTTTAATTATTGTGTGTAAGTGGATTTAAACTCATTTCTGTAAAAATCCTCATTTTATGGCAAAAAGTGTTCTACGCTTTATCTTCTATATGTTTTATCTTTAAATTAATAAGCAGAGATGCAATCAGGGTGGTTGAACTCTCCGAACACGTTGAGCTCGTACAGACTAGCAAGTGTGATGAACAAAATGTACCAGACCATCAGCACGGCTCCGTACTTGCGGTCCAGCTTCCATCCGTTCGCGTGGGTTGCCACCACCAGGAAGATTACCGTCGAGAAGAGAGACAACGTCGAGTAAACTAGACCTGGGGGATGAAGGTATGGTGTAAGAAAAGAAAGCGTAAAGAAGTTGTACTTTAAAAACTTGTTATTGTTTTGTACGTCAAAATCAAGAACTTTTTTTAAAATGTTTTGACTCCACACTTTTGTGTATTTAGCCAGTGTTAAGTAATTGATAATTTATCAATTTAATGATATTTCACGCAAAATGTGTCAAGTCACAGTCGAAGTCATCAAGTCAAGTCAGTCAAGTCATAGTCTAGTCAAAGTCATACTCCTAGTAAAGTGATGGCAACTTTACTTGAAGCTTCTATGGAGTTTTGGAAACAACACAAAAAGAAACGTTTCACCATCATTATACCATTTTACACTCACGCCTGTACCAGCACTTAACGAATAAAATGCCACCAATTTTATGAACTAACACTGAAAATAACACAAGTTTTAGAAAATAATACAATGCGGTGACGCAATCTTTTTCGCGTTCCCGCCAAAAACCCTAGAGTTGTGTTAGAGTTAGAGTGCTAGGAGTTTTGGCGGGAAAACGAAAAAGAAAGCGTCAGCGCATTGTATTATTTTCCAAAACTTGAGTTATTTTCAGTGTTAGTGCATAAAATTGGTGGCATTAAGTGCTGGAGTACAGGCATGAGTGTGGGAAATTGGTATAGGTAATAATGGTGAAACGTTGCTTTTCGTGTTGTTTACAAAACTCCATAGAAGCTTTAAAAGTTGCCACCACTTTACTAGGAGTATGACTTGACTAGACTATGAATTGACTTGATGACTTGGACTGTGACTTGTCTTGACACATATATATAATATTAATTGGGAAATTATCAATTACTTGACACTGGCTAAATACACAAAAGTGTGGAGCCAAAAAAGAGTGTTACCTCAAGCGTTATATACTCTTTGTGTTGTGTTACCTTTGCTGATGACGTTGACGTGGCTGCCGGGCTGGATGATGGCGGTCTGGATGAACCACGGCAGCCCGAGGCACACCAGGATGTCGAACACGTTCGATCCCACCGCGTTTGATACCGCCATGTCTCCGTAACTATAATAAACACGCAATCCGTAAGCTATCCGTAATCTTCTGTGGATTCTGTGATTAAAAGGCTTATGGGTTTTTGGCGGGAAAACGAAAAAGATCGCGTCGCCGCATTGTATTATTTTCCAAAACTTATTTTATTTTCAGTGTTAGTGCACAAAATTGGTGGCATTTTATTCGTTAAGTGCTGGATTACAGGCGTGAGTGTGGGAAAATGGTATAATGATGGTGAAACGTTTGTTTTCGTGTTGTTTCCAAAACTCCATAGAAGCTTCAAGTAAAGTTGCCACCACTTTACTAGGAGTATGACTTTGACTAGACTGACTTGACTATGGCTTGACTTGATGACTGCGACTGTGACTTGACACATATTTGCGTGAAATATCGATAACTTGATAAATTATCAATAACTTGACACTGGCTAAATACACAAAAGTGTGGAGCCAAATCTTAAAAAAAAAAAAAGGCTTATGTACCTCAGTCCTTAAATTTGACAGGTATCAAGTTCGCACATATCTCTAGAACGCACCTAAATGGGTTGCAGTAGGAACGTCACACTCGTAGAGGCATAAGTGTGAACTAAGCATCTGATTCTGATTCTATCTGGGGGCGATAAGGCCTGCACTGACGTCCCGCATGGGGTGTAACTAAGCATCTGTGAAACTTTAGTGCAGATAGACGTTAAATTTTTATGTTAGCTAATTAAAATATAAAATGACACCCAACGATCACATACATAGATTCTGGACCCTAACTAGGATTCCCTGTGTAGGGACCCAGGAACTACGAGCACCATGGTCCCCACAACACCCAGACACGGAATAAGATTTTGTGCTTTTTTTTCTGTGTGCAAAATACTTGTCCAGCCGCGGGAAAAGAACTTTGACGATTTTTGACGAAGAAATTTGAACCGACTCCGCCGCTTCAAATTTTCCCGAAAACTTCAAATTTTTTTTTTGAGGGGGGAAATGCCCTTGCACTTCATGTGGGACTCGAACCCACTAAAACCCCCCCGTGAGCCCTTGTCCGCCGTACCGGGGCGAGAAGGGGTCGCGACTGCAGTCCAGCCAACTCGCCCCCGAAAACTTCCAAATTGTTCCAACCGTTCTCAAGTACTAACGAATATGATTTCGTCTATACAGATCTATACTATATATAAAAGAAAGTTGTGTTAGTTACACTATTTATATCTCAAGAACCGATTTGGATAAAAATTGGTGGAGAGGTAGCTTAGAACCAGGAGACGGACATAGGATACTTTTTATACCGTTCGACCGCGTTTTACTAATTCACCCGTGCGAAGCCGGGGCGGGTCAACGAGTTTTATATAGATTTTTGTACGTGTTTTTTATTTCTCTTTCTCTTTTTGTTATGTTTAGTATCGAGCAGCGGCTTTACCACGATTTCTTCTTTTTTTTTCTTAGCGAGATTTACAGGGCTGTTAGCTAGAGTCGAGTTTGAGGTAGGGCAGCATTGGTCACAGGTAGGGCGGAAGGACTAGGTAGTAGGACTTTGTTGCAAAGTTCGTCTAGGTAAGTACCACCGCTTTGCCAGTTATACTGCCGCCAAGCAGTAGTGCGCAAGCACTACTGTGTTCCGGTTTGAAGGGCACTGTAGCTAGTGAAATTACTGGGCAATTGAGACTTTATGATCTGATCTCACAGTCGAGTAATCTTATTACCAGACTGTGCTGATGTCTCAGGATGATGTGCGCTGTGCAGTGTTGCTCGAAACTCTATTTTGGGGTTCCGATTGACACTGTTCTGTTATGGGCAGCCGTGGCGCTTAACATCAGGTGAACGGCTAGCTCGTCAAATCATTCAGTAACATAAAAAAATAAGTAAAAAATGTATCATAATTGATCTGCCCTCGAAGCCTCGGGCACAAATCAATCACCATTTATATCACTGACCTCTAGGTCGGTGATGTACATTCAATAGCTATTCCTAAACAAAATAATTTCTGTAAAAGAACACATGGATGGTGTATGGATCTAAGATGTTTTTTTTTATCTCAAACTACGAACAAACAATTTTATTATAATAATTTGTTTTAGTTTTTGATATTTTTAAGTTAGTGTATTGTGATTTCAAAGTAGGGCATTGTCCCACTATACCCCCCTCTAGCTACGGCCGTGGTGATTCATAGCTAGAATTTAAAAACAAATTGCAATGAAGTTACGTCATCGCCTTACAGGTGAAATCACAGCGGAAATAATAATAATAATAGTGGACATTTCACACAGCGCCATCTAGCCCCAAACTGATCAAAGCTTGTACTATGGGTACCAGATAACTGATAGAATACTTAAATACTTTTTGTTTGTAAATAGATACATAGAATACAATATAACACCCAGACACAGAAAAAACACCCATATTTATCACACAATTGCTTGTCCTGGGTGGGAATCGAACCCACAACTCACAATTGAAGGGTTGAGAATAAAAAGGGTTTAACTGTCAAATTAATAGTTTCGAGAAAATTGACTTTAAACTTCAACGGCGTCATTTTAATGTAGACTGCTAATAAGGTAATAGAAAAGGTTTATGTAAGTTTCAGTTGCTTGAAAATGTTTTTATTCTATTTTTAAATATTAAATATAGTACTAATTCATACAATTACTTTAAAAATATAATATAATAAAATAAATATATAATCTTTTTATGTTAAGCGAACTGTATTCCTGTGACAGATAAACCGTTTTTAGACTCAAAATCTCGAGATTTAAGCCTCATTGAATGTATTATGGTAGATAATTTCACGTTGAATCCAACGATACCCATAAGTTATTTTGTGAAAAAATCAGTTAAACCCTTTTTGTTCTAACCCCTTCAATTCAAAAGACACCTACTACCAAGTGAGCTATCGAGAGTTTTGGCGGAAAAACGAAAAAGATCGCGTCGCCGTATTGTATTATTTTCCAAAACTTATGTTATTTTCAGTGTTAGTGTGTAAAATTGGTGGCATTTTATTTGTTAAGTGCTGAATTACAGGCATGAGTGTGGGAAAGTGGTATAATGATGGTGAAACGTTTCTTTTCGTGTTGTTTCCAAAACTCCATTGAAGCTTCTGGTAAAGTTGCCACCACTTTACTAGGAGTATGACTTGACTAGACTAGACTATGACTTAACTTGGACTTGGACTGTGACTTGACTTGACTTGACACTTTATATGATATTAATCTGAGATATTAATTAACTTGAGATATTATCAATTACTTGACACTGGCTAAATACACAAAAGTGTGGAGCCAAAACCAAACAAAAAAAAAAAGTGAGCTATCGGGCCAGTCATAAATAAAGTAAGTAAGTAATAAAGTTACCCCTCCTTGATGACGGCGAGCGAGGAGAGTGCGTCGGGCACCGACACGCCGGCAGCCACGAACGTCAGCCCCATCACTGTGTCCGGGATGCCGAGCGTGTACCCTGGAACCGACAGCATCACGTCACGACAAGGAAAAAGTGTGCTTTAGACCACAGATTAAACTTTATACCTGTATTTAAACATAATATTCTAAAATAAAGATTATTTTAAGGTACTATAAAATACACGGGGAGAGGGGGACTAACACCCCAAACCCCCCCCCCGGTTTGGGGTGTTATTCTTAAACGTTACCACGTAACAAGCAAAAGAGAAGATTTTTGGCGGGAAATCGAGAAAGACCGCGCCAAGGCATTGTATTATTTTTCAATTTCCTAAATTTTCAGTTAGTGCATAAAATTGGTGGCGTTTTATTCGCTAAGTGCTGAATTACAGACATGAGTGTGGGAAAGTAAGTACCTACTCTATAGAATCTTCTGGTAAAGTTGCCACCATTTTAATAGGAGTATGACTTAGACTAGACTTAACTACATGATTTGGATTGTGACTTAACTATATAAATGAAATATCATTAACTTGTTAATTATCAATTACTTGACACTGGCTAAATACCAAAAGGCCAACAGCCAAAACAAAAAAAAATAGCATATGAAATATCTGCGGAGTTTTGGTGGGAAAACGAGAAAGATCGCGTCACCGTATTTAATTTTTTTTTTTTCAAAACCCGAATAAATTTTTGTGTTAGTGCATAAAATTGGTGGCGTTTAATTAGTTAAGTGCTGGATTACAGGCATGACTTTATATGAAAATCATTAACTGTCTTAATTACTTGACACTGGCTAAATAAACAGAAGTGTGGAGCCAATAAAAACTGCCCATTCAGATCTTTAATAAAACGCATAATAGATTTATTCGGCTAGTACATTTCGGCCAGTTTCCCAGTAAACTCACCGATTATGGTGATCATCCACACCATGAAGTACGAGTAGAAGGAGATCCACAGCATGGAGATGATGAAGGTGACGGGGTACCAGCGGCCGCGGCAGTCTGGCATCGTGTGTCGACACGCCCAGTGAACGGGGAACACGATGTACCACCAGATCAGCTGGAGCTTGGCTGGAAATGTTAACACGTAAAGATGTATGTATGAAGAAATAGAAGAGTATTTATAAAGTCAAAGTCAAAGTCAAAAGATTTATTGCAAATAGGCTAATTTTAGCAATTTTACAAGTCAAAATTATACTAGGTTATTCCACTAAGCATATAAAATTACAAAGTGCTTATTGTCAAAAAGATAATACATTTATTCAGGACATCACACAACATTATATTAAACAGCGTAACGTTGTGTGATGTCATGACTTTGTTAATATTTTGTTTTGTTTTATTCATATGTATGTGACGGCGGCAACGTCCATTTGTAAACTCTATGCGGAGCGGGCAGTACCGTAATTTACCCTGTGGTAGCATTTAAATTTATTACAGTGGCAACATCGGTAACTGTCATCGCTCCCCCACCCATCTGGCTATAAAAAGGGAGCGCTCGGTGTACTACGGACCATTCTTGCTCCGGACACGGCTCGGTGCGAATGCTGAAGGCCTATAGTTTTATAGTTTGCCCGCCATGCATAACCCGGAGCCTATATATGTAATCTATAGGTTAAGGTTTTTATATTGATTCAATAGTTTAAGTGTAAATAATAATTGTAGAATAATAAGGTAAATAAATAAATAATTTTATTAAATTGCGATAAAAGGTAACGCATTCGACTGTTCTGTAATGCTATGTTTTATGGATACATAAATAAATTAATTAATTAAATAATTAATAATAAATAAATGACTTGATGTTTGCACTTTTTTATATGCAGCCAGTGTAATGGGCAACTTTGCACCGGATACAGTTACTGTTAGCTCAAAAATCCATAGGTACAAAATTTAAACCGGTATAAAACGAGTAATTAGGGACGTTTACTAAATTTGAAATAATCACACTAATATTATAAAGGCAAAAGTTTGTATGTTTGTGTGTGTGTGCATGTTTGTTACTCTTTCACGCTCAAACGGCTGAATGAATTTGGATGATATTCGGTACCAAGATAGCTTATAACACTGGATTAACATATATGCTACATTTTACATCGGAAAAGTGAAATTTTCCCGTAGGATGAGCAAATAAATAAAATAACTTTTATCGGCGGGTGAAACCGCGGGGCGCAACTAGTTTGAAATAACAGTGTAAGACCCTATTGCGTGATTTACGGAAAATTGATTAAAATAGGTACGATAGCTGCTGGGTTGAAGCTAAAGACAGCACCCCTACCGCGTAACTGTTCTGGGAATCGGCTTCGCCTGCCATCCTGCACGCGCCAATTAACAAGTCCACGAGTGCGAGCAAGAGAGAGCACGATTACCATCTCCACCAGGCTTACGCGGTAAGGGCTCAGGTTAGAATTAAACTTACTAGCTCCGATGGGTTTGACGAGCGGGTCCACGGCAGTCTCGGGGTTGTACTCTTTAGCTTTGTAATACGCTGGGGCCGCCGGCTGGAATCAGAAAATATTTCTTATTTAGTATAGCTATATAATCATACTAATATTATAAAGGCGAATCTTTGTAGGTATGTTTGTTACTTCTTCACGCTCAAACGGCCGAATGGATTTGGATGAAATTCGGTACCAAGATAGCTTATACACTGGATTAATATATAGGCTACATTTTATCCCGGAAAAGTGAAATTTTCCCGTAGGATGAGCAAATAATTAAAATACTTGCGGGTGAAACTACGGGGCGCAACTAGTAATATAATAATAATAACGCCCAACAATCACATGCATAGATCCTGAACCCTAAAGGATTCCCTGATATATCTAGGGACCCGAGAAGTAACAGGACCATGTTCCTACAACACCCAGACACAGAACAAGTATTTGCGCTTTTTTATGTGCACAAATACTTGTTCTGCCGTGGGAATCGAACCTGCCGCCACTTCTGCATTATGAGCCGATCTGCTCAACCACCACACCACAGAGGCTATCAAATTTTAAAGTAAAAGATATCTTCATTGTCATCATTTCATCCTAGACACTGAAACGACAACACGAAAAGAAACGTTTCACCATCATTATACCATTTTCCCACACTCACGCCTGTAATCTAGCACTTAACGAATAAAATGCCACCAATTTTATGCACTAACACTGAAAATAACACAAGTTTGGGAAAATAATACAATGCGGTGACGCAATCTTTTTCGCTTTCCCGCCAAAACTCAACGCGTATTTAATAAAAGGTAAAAAACAGCAGTTTGACATTAGTTTAAAACTTCTTCAATTATTTTGTGATGTTTACGAGCTAGATTAATGAGTTTTGGTCTTTGCTTTGTGAGCTAATCTAGATTGTTCCATACCAGTTGCCAATACTATGACGCCTTGATGACGAACCGCATTAACTAATTATATGTGGTTTGGTTTTTTAATATTATTTTATTGGTTATCATGTTGTTTTATTGTTTATAACGTTCAATTACACATATTACAGAAAAATATATTGATTCAAATATTTGAAAAAATATAGTATATAAAAATATGGTAATTCCTGACCATTTGTGGTTGTTGCGTCGGTTGTTGTGGTGTTGTGTCGGTTGACTGAAGTTGTTGTTGTTGTGGCTGCGGCTGTTGTTGTTGTGTGTTCCACCCGCCCATGCCAGTGCCAGCACCCGTGCTCGCTTGGTTCTATCACAACAATAGGTTTTCGTTAAAAATAAAAATATGCTGGTTATAAATTCTGCTCGAAAACTTATTTTATCATTTAGGTCCGGGGTTGGGAACCTTTTGATTCGGAAGAGTGAAAATTTACAAAATTTCTAAGTTTGTAAGGAGCCACAATATTTTTTTCGTGCCCTCAATAAGTAGTACTTGTTTTTTTTTAATAAGTTGTATTTGGAACTAAAGAGCCGCAGCTTCACATCCAAAGAGCCGCATGTGGCTTGCGAGCCACAGGTTAGCGACCCCTGGTTTACGTGAATGGTAAACCGGGACGTGGCGTATTGGATCAACGCAGAGTCAATGTTTTACCATTGCCGTTAAGATTTTTTGGTAAATTTAATGACGTAGACATTTATGCCTACTTCTAATGAAAAAGGTACATAAACAATATTTCAAAACTATATTTTTGAAGTAAAACTTCTTTACGCTTTACTTGGTGAGTAAGCTAGTGAATGCGTAACGAGCGAACGGAAGTTGAAAGTTGTTGGTTATGTATGTTAAAAATTACTTAAAATTTGTATTATTATGTCGGTATATCCGGGGAAATGTCAATTTAAAAAAAAATTAATTTACAATTGTAAAGATGGCGACATTAACAAAACAAAGCAAAAACAAAGTTATACCGGCCAATGTATGGAGCTAAAAAAGTTTTACTTCAGTCGTGTGGTCTAAAGTATTCTTTTTATTTTTTATTCACCGTATCATTCCACGCGGAGTCGGCGTCCCAGGCCCTGGTGGGGTCCCACACGGGCACAGGGTCTGCGTTATACGCCGCGTTATCGTACGCGCCCTCGGGATTGTATGCTGAAATATAATAATAATAATAATACAAAAAATGTTATTATTAATAATAACAATTAGGTTTACTAGGTGGTAGGACTTTACTGCAAAGTTCGTCTAGGCAGGTACCACCGCTTTGCCAGTTATTCTGCCGCCAAGCAGTAGTGCGCAAGCACTGCTGTGTTCCGGTTTGAAGGGCACTGTAGCTAGTGAAATTACTGGGCAAATGAGACTTTATGATCTGATTTCACAGTTTAGTAATCTTATTACTAGATTGTGCTGATGTCTCAGGATGACGTGCGCAGTGCAGTGTCACGCGAAACTCTATACTTTAGAGTTCCGAGTAACACTGCAGCTGATATGGGCAGCCGTGTCGTTTAACATCAGGCGAACGGATAGCTCGTCACGTCATTCCTTAACCTAAAAATAATAATAATAATAATATTAATTAATATTATAATAATAATAAATTCATTTCTTTGAACAGTAAATAAGTGTAACCAACAGAAAAACGTGTAGGTATATGGAAGATTTGCACTAATATATGTGGGTTGATCTCTGAATCCCACACTAGGATGACCTATGTCGTGGGATACAGTCTCTTCCAATTTATATTTAAAAAAAATTAAGAATAGGATAAAAAGGTACACTTAAAAAGAAAAATAAAAAACAAAATTTGCCGTTTAACATCAAGATAAATGTGATCAAACGCGAGTCTATCTAGTATAAAAAATAATTAGTCATCCATCAATCCATACAATTGGCCACGGTAATGGTGGGTGGTGGCCTACACTCTCACTATGTGAGAGAAGGCTCGTGTCCCAGCAGTGGGAATGTGTTGGGCTGATGTGTGTAGAGCACTCACGTGTGTTCTGCATGGGAGTCTCTTTGGTTTGCCCTTCCACCTGCGTGTACTCCTCGCCGCCGACGGGCGGCGCGGGCGGCTGCCCGCCGCTCCTGGGAACAATATTTCTTATAACGGCTAAAACTCACGGCAATTAAAAGTTGAAATTACTCCGACCAGGTTTCGGACATATTCGATGCACTTTAGCACTTTTCCCTCTAGGATACACCTAAATACGTTCCAGGTGATGATAGAGAGATAAGTGCGAGCTTTCAAACTTTAGTCAGAGTTGTTTATTGTGTGGGACTTAAATCATGACTTCATCAATCATGACATATTCGATGTCCTTCTTCTGGGAGCCAGTTACTAACCAAATGTCCGAAACCTGATCGGAGTAATTTCGACTTTTAATTGACGTGAGTTTTAGCCGTTATTTATCATACAAAATGTGTCGTACCCACGATAGTTTTCAAACTAAAATATTTCTTATAATTCAAATAATAATAATAAATAACGCCCAACGAATATATTTATTCGACTGTATCTCGTGAGTGTTAGACGTTTACTAGTTGTAGTTAAGAATAGGTTCTGTTTAGAGGTATTGAATCACCGTGTTTCAAAGGCAGTTTGGTACCAGCCACTCACTTGTAAGTGACGAGCGCTGCCTGCTCCTCCCTGGTTGGCAGCTTGAATGGCAGCGGCAGCGTCAGCGCCCACCGCTCGAGCGCCGTGTTGTAGCGAAGGGCAATGCAGTACACCCCGTACATTATCAACATGAACAGGGCTTCGGGCCTGGAATGGATATAAATATCATATACCCACTTAAATTGAACAGCTCTTAATTTAGCACTTTTCCCTCTAGGACACACCTAAATACGTTCCAGGTGATGATAGAGAGATAAGTGCAAACTTAGGAGTTTTCAAACTTTAGTCAGAGTTGTTTATTGTGTGGGACTTAAATCATGACTTCATTGTAGTCTTCCTTTTTGTGTGATTTGTCTTGTATATGTACCCACTTGTCAAAATTTAATGTTATATGATGATTTAACTAAAAGTAATTTATTTCTTTCTTCGTTTTCTGCGCGTAACACATTTATGCTACGTGGAACATTAGAAGCTACGCGTAGCGCATTGAAGCTACGTGGAGCATTAGAAGCTACGCGTAGCACATTGATGCTACGTGGAGCATTAGAAGCTACGCGTAGCGCATTGATGCTACGCGAAGCATTAGAATCTAAGTGTAGCGCATTGAAGCTACGTGGAGCATTAGAAGCTACGCGTAGCACATTGATGCTACGTGGAGCATTAGAAGCTACGCGTAGCGCATTGATGCTACGCGAAGCATTAGAATTTACGTGTAGCGCATTGATGCTAGGCGTAGCACATTGATGCTACGCGTAGCGTATTGATACTACGCGAAGCATTAGAAGCTATGCGGAGCATTAGAAGCTATGCGGAGCATTAGTAGGAGGCGTAGGGTACAACGAAATAAGCTGGTCAAAATCCGTTCAAAGAAACATCGATTTTAGCTTAGTACTTTAAATATCAATTCAGTCTAAACTTTAGCACGGCGCTTACGGTAAAGACAACGTAATGCACGCAGTGACTGATGTAAAATACAATCCTTCAAATATCAATAGTAATTATTTTACCTACTATAAGCTATAATGTTAAATTAATTAAGCACGTGGAAAAGAGTTTGTATTGTATTGTATTGTTTTGGCCTATTCGTACATTTAAAACGAGTGGGCTTTAGATCCCACACTACTGAAGTAAAACTACTTTAGCTCCTTCAATCCATACAATTGGTAATGGTAATATCGGATGATATAACTTTGTTCTTGCTTTGTTTAATGTTAATGTCGACAATTGCAAATTGTCATTTTACCGGACACACCAACACAATAATACAAATTTTTAACTTTGTTGTGTTGACAAGAAAGATCTACGTGAACCAACTTCAACTTTATTCCGCCTCGCATTCACCAGCTGACTCCCCAAGTGAAGCGTGCGTAAAGAAGATTAACATTATAAATGTGTTACCAAGAAACGTATCCGTTGCAGATGGTGCACAGCATGACGAGTATAGAGATGGCGTAGAAGAAGCAGTCACGGCACAGCGGCCACCAGTTGAGGTGCGAGACGGTGCCGGCGCACAGCGCGCACACCGATATCACGAACATTATGTTGAACACCGCCGACCCGATCACACCGGACACACCTGACGGAGGTTTAGATACATAGATGGATGGATAGATGGATGGATAGATGGATAGATGGATGGATAGATACATAGATATATAGATAGATAGATAGATAGATAGATAGATACACACATAGATAGATAGATACATAGATAGATAGATAGATAGATAGATAGATAGATAGATAGATAGATAGATAGATAGATAGATAGATAGATAGATAGATAGATAGATAGATAGATAGATAGATAGATAGATAGATAGATAGATAGATAGATAGATAGATAGATAGATAGATAGATAGATAGATAGATAGATAGATAGATAGATAGATAGATAGATAGATAGATAGATAGATAGATAGATAGATAGATAGATAGATAGATAGATAGATAGATAGATAGATAGATAGATAGATAGATAGATAGATAGATAGATAGATAGATAGATAGATAGATAGATAGATAGATAGATAGATAGATAGATAGATAGATAGATAGATAGATAGATAGATAGATAGATAGATAGATAGATAGATAGATAGATAGATAGATAGATAGATAGATAGATAGATAGATAGATAGATAGATAGATAGATAGATAGATAGATAGATAGATAGATAGATAGATAGATAGATAGATAGATAGATAGATAGATAGATAGATAGATAGATAGATAGATAGATAGATAGATAGATAGATAGATAGATAGATAGATAGATAGATAGATAGATAGATAGATAGATAGATAGATAGATAGATAGATAGATAGATAGATAGATAGATAGATAGATAGATAGATAGATAGATAGATAGATAGATAGATAGATAGATAGATAGATAGATAGATAGATAGATAGATAGATAGATAGATAGATAGATAGATAGATAGATAGATAGATAGATAGATAGATAGATAGATAGATAGATAGATAGATAGATAGATAGATAGATAGATAGATAGATAGATAGATAGATAGATAGATAGATAGATAGATAGATAGATAGATAGATAGATAGATAGATAGATAGATAGATAGATAGATAGATAGATAGATAGATAGATAGATAGATAGATAGATAGATAGATAGATAGATAGATAGATAGATAGATAGATAGATAGATAGATAGATAGATAGATAGATAGATAGATAGATAGATAGATAGATAGATAGATAGATAGATAGATAGATAGATAGATAGATAGATAGATAGATAGATAGATAGATAGATAGATAGATAGATAGATAGATAGATAGATAGATAGATAGATAGATAGATAGATAGATAGATAGATAGATAGATAGATAGATAGATAGATAGATAGATAGATAGATAGATAGATAGATAGATAGATAGATAGATAGATAGATAGATAGATAGATAGATAGATAGATAGATAGATAGATAGATAGATAGATAGATAGATAGATAGATAGATAGATAGATAGATAGATAGATAGATAGATAGATAGATAGATAGATAGATAGATAGATAGATAGATAGATAGATAGATAGATAGATAGATAGATAGATAGATAGATAGATAGATAGATAGATAGATAGATAGATAGATAGATAGATAGATAGATAGATAGATAGATAGATAGATAGATAGATAGATAGATAGATAGATAGATAGATAGATAGATAGATAGATAGATAGATAGATAGATAGATAGATAGATAGATAGATAGATAGATAGATAGATAGATAGATAGATAGATAGATAGATAGATAGATAGATAGATAGATAGATAGATAGATAGATAGATAGATAGATAGATAGATAGATAGATAGATAGATAGATAGATAGATAGATAGATAGATAGATAGATAGATAGATAGATAGATAGATAGATAGGTAGATAGATATATAGATAACTCTTTACTGTCTCACCAATGAAATTCACATATACATGAATGAATAAATTTTACGTACTAGTGTAACAATGGGCGGTCTTATCGCTAATAGCGATCTCTTCCAGACAACCTTTGGATGGAAAGTATCAAAAGATAAAAATGATACACAGTGGTGTTATGAGGATAGTTTACGTATCGGTTTATGAGGATAGTTAACGTAATCACGTATCTTCAGGAGGAATTTCAACAAGTCGTTTTGTTCTTCACCCCGTAGTCGCCGCCCGAGACACGTCTTGAGTGACCCGGATGATCCTATAGCAGCCGTAGTATAACGTAATCACGTATCTTCAGGAGGAATTTCAACAAGTCGTTTTGTTCTTCACCCCGTAGTCGCCGCCCGAGACACGTCTTGAGTGACCCGGATGATCCTATAGCAGCCGTAGTATCGGCTGCTATAGGATCACCGGACCAGTCTAGCCCTTCTGGCTCAGGTACCGCGCCCGGCACCGGTATAGGATACCAGCGTAACACAACCAGACACCGACCCCGCCGGCGAGGTCGACGTACCCCCGTAGGTTAGCTAGAACGGTCGCGACTTTAAATAGGGTCCACTCTTCCAGTGGATGTAGTCTTCTCGATCCTCTTATCCCGGCAACGGCCAAGCCGAGGCTCGCACCCCAGGGGTGCCCTTGAGCTAGTTGCCTCCCACTTTTGAAGGCTGGGCGCCTTAAACGCCCACCCTCCCGCCCGGTGACGCTGTAAAGGTCGTTAGAGACCAACAGCATTAGCTCGTTCAAAAAAAAAAAGTCGTTTTGTTCTTTCATTTCGGTGGATGTTATTATTATTAAGTTTTATTCAAATACTAGTTGCGCCCCACGGTTTCACCCGCGGATATAAAGTATTTTAATTATTTGCTCATCCCACGGGAAAATTTCACTTTTCCGGGATAAAATGTAGCCTATATGTTAATCTAGCGTATAAGCTATCTTGATCTCTATTCAGCCGTTTGAGCGTGAAGGAGTAACAAACATACACACAAACATACACACAAACATACATACAAACTTTCGCCTTTATAATATTAGTGTGAATATACGTGACTAGGGTTTTAGGCATTACAAACACATTGTAAAAATTGTTATTGCATAAATGAATTATGAATAGAATAAGAATCACACTAATATTATAAAGGCGAAAGTTTTTATGTGTGTATGTGTGTATGTTTATTACTCCTTCACGCTCGAACGGCTGAATGGATTTGGATGAAATTCGGTGCCAAGATAGCTTATACACTGGATTGACATATAGGCTACATTTTATTCCGGAAAAGTGAAATGTTCCCGTGGGATGAGCAAATAATTAAAGTACTTTTTGTCCACGGATGAAACCGCGGGGCGCGACTAGTTATCAACAATACGTACCGATATCATCCTGAGCGCAGAAAACACCAATCACAACCGTAGCCAGTTCTGGCGCTGAACTGCCGGCCGCCATGAAAGTGGCGCCCGCGACGTCTGGTGCCAATTTCAACTCTGTGAAATTTAAAATAAGTATTAAAATACCGTACAAGGTTTAGCTAGATAATAGTTGCACAATAATTAACAATCATTCTTGTGTTGTCCGTAATATACCTTGATAGGTGTCGATTCTGTGTCGCATACTCTAAAAGCTAAACGAAATTAACATATTTCCGTCTTTTTCATTTCCCCTTTATCCGAAGAGTGCCGCCACACTTTAAGTTTACTTTAGTTTTAGAGAATGCGACACAGAATCGACACCATTGTATGTCCATGTCCTGATTGGCCTCACAGCGCAGTAGGTAATAACTTCTTGAACTGTAGGTTGTGGGTTCGATTCCCTCCCAGGATAAAAAATTGTGTGATTAACACCGATAATTTTTCTGACTCTGGGTGTTATATTGTATGCTATGTATATTTTTAGGAGCACAAATCATATTAGTATTTTATCAGTTATCTAGTTCCCACAGTACTTACAAGCTTTGCTTAAGTCGGGTTTTCACATGAAATAAAAATTATCAATAATAGTTTTTTTTGTTTTGTTATGGCTCCACACTTTTGTTTATTTAGCCAGTGTCAAGTAATTGATAATTTATCGAGTTAAGTAATATATATGTATGTCAAGTCAAGTCACAGTCCAAGTCATCAAGTCAAGTCATATTCTAGTCTAGTCAAGTCATACTCCTAGTAAAGTGGTGGCCACTTTACCAGAAGCTTCTATGGAGTTTTGGAAACAACACGAAAAGATACGTTTCACCATCATTATACCACTTTCCCACACTCATGCCTGTAATCCAGCACTTAACGAATAAAATGCCACCAATTTTATGCACTAACACTGAAAATAACACAAGTTTTAGAAAATAATACAAAGCAGTGACACGATCTTTTTCGTTTTCCCGCCAAAACTCTTCAATAATAGTTATAAATTATTGAACTGTTGAAAACTACTTACTTTAAACTTGCAAGTTACTGTCTGATAGACTGTCGTCGACACTTCTTAAAGAAAATTTCTTGCATGTGAAAACCTGGATTTAGTTCGAGACTTTTTGTTCTCGGCATATTGCCTTTTTTTTCTAAATACTATAATGATATAATAACTAATACTAAATACTACTAGAAAAAAAAAACATTTGGACTATATAGACTATACGTTTGAGACTAGATGCCACTGTGTAAAATGTCCATAAATATATATTTATCGTAGTAACACTTCTTTACGCGCGCTTGTCTTGGGGAGTAAGATGGTGGATGCGAGGCAAACGGAAGTTGAAGTTGGTTCACGTAGATCTCCATTGTTAATATAACAGCTAATTTTTTTATTGTTATGTTGGTATGTCCGGTAAAATGACAATTTACAATTGTCAAAATGGCGACATTAACATTAAAGAAAGTTATACCGGCCGATAGATGGAGCTAAACTAAAGCAGCCTTATTAATAAACACGGAATAGCTTTGGATTAGTTACACCATCTTGTCTCTTTCGATCCAGCTAGATATTCCAGTAGCAAAAAAGGACAAAAGCTGAAGTAACTAACTCGAGACTAATACCCGTTTATTAATAAGGCTCAAGAAGTTTTACATCAGTCGTGTGGTCTAAAGCACACTAGTTTTTTTAATTCTCATCTCTGGGCCTTACCCTCACAGATCCTGTCGAGACTGGAGACAAAGTACTCGTCGCACACGATAGCGAGTCCAATGAAAGTGAACACAGCAACCAGCACGTGGAGGATGAGACCGCCGTGCTTGCGAGCGTTCTGGCCCATCAGTGGACGTGGGAACTGAAAAAAAAAGTAACAAGACAAAAATGTTGTGTCTCCCGTACACGGCCTTAGCTAAGGGGGGCATTGTGAGGCAATGCCCTACCTTAAAAATACCAAAAACTACGATAAATAATTATAATTGAACGACCTTCTGCACGCAGCTTCGCTC
Source organism: Ennomos fuscantarius (assembly GCA_905220475.3). NCBI lineage: Eukaryota > Metazoa > Arthropoda > Insecta > Lepidoptera > Geometridae > Ennomos > Ennomos fuscantarius. Next base: position 8,953,527 of record HG992046.1, on the reverse strand, counting down.
GTGGCGTGGCCTATGGGAAATTAATTCAACCACCCATTTCACCCTCTTAAGGGTGGAATTTCGAAAAATTCTTAGCGGATGCCTACGTCATAACATCTACCTGCATGCTAAATTTCAGCCCGATCCGTCCAGTGGTTTGGGCTGTGCGTTGATAGATCACTATGTCAGTCAGTCAATCAGTCAGTCTACCTTTGAGTTATATATATTTAGAAGATAGTTTGTTCACAGTTTGAGATTTAACAAATCCTAGATCCATGTTCATGTTCTGTCACAGAAATTATTTTGTTTACGAATAGCTATCGAATATTTTTCACTGACCTAAAGGTCAATGATGTACATGGTGATTAATTTAGGAGCCCGTGCTTCGCGGGAAGATCAATAATTGAAGGGGTGAGAACAAAAAGGGTTTAACTGATGATTTTTTCACAAATTGACTTGTGGATATCGTTGCATTCAGCGTGAAATTATCTACAATAATACATTCTCAAAATACCGAACTGAGGCTTAAATCTCGAGATTTTGAGTCTAAAAACCTTACCACCCTACTTGTAACTAATGCTGTCCTACCTGAAATTCGACTCTAGTTACAGCTCTGTTCCCGTATGTACGACAAATAGTACAATAAAATAAATATCAATATCACATAGGTATAAAGATCTAGACCCTACCTAGGATTCCCTGTATCTAGGGATGCAGGATCTACCGAGGATCATGGTCCAACAACACTCAGACATAGTAATATTATAGAAACTGACGTGAGTAGTACTCATAACTACAACTATTAGCTCGGCGCTGAGACTCAGCGCCGAGCCGCCGCCGCCGCGCGTACTCCTTGAGGATGGGCATCTTTATTGCCCGAACACCGGTCGAGTTATTCGACTGTATCTCGTGAGTTTTAGCCGTGTAATAGTTGTAGTTACTCAGACATAGATCAAGTATTTGCGCTTTTTTGTCTGTGCATAAATACTTGTCCTGTCGCGGGAATTGAACTCGCCACCTCCGCGGGTCATGAGCCTACTTGCTCAACCACTCCACAGTGGCTAACAGTAATAGTAATTTACCTGTTCAATAGCGGGTGGAGTGCAGTTCTCTCGTAGCGGATGCACGGTGGGTATGGAAGACTTCGTAAGCAACTGTTTCTCATCTTCGCGCAGCATTGTCATTTCTTCGTCCTGGAAGATAATGACGATATTATATGACACCTACTAATTATATAAAAGTGAAATATTATCTGTTTGTTTGAGTGGCTTTTACGCCAAATCGGTCGAACAGATTTGGTTGGAATGTAGTACACAAATTGATAATACTACCAGAATATAAGTACGAAAGTTTTTGTCCTGGAAAACGACAATTTATTTTCGGTAGAAATTGTGGGACGCCTTTATCTATAAATAAATTAGGATTGCATGCGAAAAAAATTTAATGTACATCATAACCTCTTATGGAAAATTTACGATAACATAAGGACTATTTGTAATAACTTTAAATTTACACGTAAGTAATCATTAAAATAGTTAGCGTTTTGGTCATAAACTGTAAGCTAATTATTATAAATTGAACAATAATAAATAAATAAATTGCGATATGAAACGAACGTAAAGAACTTCATTAGATCAAAATATTAAAGTGGGTAATTAAAACATACATATTTAATTGTACAAAATACACAGTCAAGCATTCTGAACGATAAACTTTATTAAAAAATAAAAAGAAAAAGATCCAGCAAGGCAGAGAGCATCTTAATTTTATCTTTTATCTTTAAATTGGCTTAAGTTCATCTGTGAGGCGATATGGTAGAATATCAACTCGACTTCATTTCGAACAATGTTGACTTATTTTGATAGACTTAACGTGTTTTAAGATTTGGGTTCTATTCTTCCATTTGTGGAGCCCGTTTAAAATTGAATCCGTCTGACGTGGAATCTGTCATAAGTAGACCGAATGTGGTAGGTCCTTCTCTATACGTACCTCCTTGTATCCAGCGTCTTTCTGTGTTTTCTTTGCAGTTTCCTCTTCTTCTTCATCAAGTCCTTTCATTTTCTTCTTGTCGCCTTCCGTTGAGGTATCTTGATCACTTTCTTTTATGACAAATGGCGTAGATTTTTGTAGTTCTTCTGTAAAACAAATACAAAAAATATACTGTACCAATCATTACTAATATTATAAACGCGAAAATGTGTGTATGAATGTTTGTTACTCTTTCACCCAAAAACTACTGAAAGGATTTTAATGAAACTTGGAATGCAGATAGCTGCGACTGAAACTGCAACTAATCAATAATGATAATAATAATAATAACTTCCAATGATCACATACATAGTTCTTGCGCTTTTTTCTGTGCACTAATACTTGTCTTGCGCGGGAATCAAGCCCACCACCTCCGCGTTATGAGCCCACATGCTCACACCACAGAGGCTGTCATATTTCACGGTAGTTTATACCTACCTCCGCCCCGCAATTTCATCCACGTAGAAACAATACAACTTGACAATTATGTTGTATTCCAGACCCTGTGTATCTTCAATACTCATTTTTAAATCTAATTTATCCAAATAAGGCGATAAGTACATTAGTAAAAATAAAACGATTGTGCTTTAGACCACACGACTGAAGTAAAACTTCTTTAGCTGTATCTACTGGCCGGGATAACTTTGTTTTTTCTTTGTTTAACGTTAATGTCGCCATCTTGATAAATTGTAAATTCGCATTTTACCGGACATACCAACATAATAATAAAAACGTTGCCTGATAAGACAAAAGAATAGAAATAATAGGCTTATTCAACAATAATAGCAAAAAAACTACATTTAGTAACAAAGTAGCAATGACATGACATCACATTTATGTAGTCATATCTTAAAGGAGTCCAAGAACTCTTTGTAAAGGAATTACAGATTGGAGTTTTGGCGGGAACGCGAAAAAGATTGCGTCACCGCATTGTATTATTTTCCAAAACTTGTGTTATTTTCAGTGTTAGTGCATAAAATTGGTGGCATTTTATTCGTTAAGTGCTGGATTACAGGCATGATTGTGGGAAAGTGGTATAATGATGGTGAAACGTTTCTTTTCGTGTTGTTTCCAAAACTCCATAGGAGCTTCAAGTAAAGTTGCCACTACTTTACTAGGAGTATGACTTTGACTATGACTTGACTTGATGACTTCGACTGTGACTTGACACATATTTGCGTAAATATCATTAACTTGAAAAATTATCAATTACTTGACACTGGCTAAATACACAAAAGTGTGGAGCCAAAACATAAAAAAAAGGTATTACTATTATACATTCCCATCAGGTGAGATTGCGATCAAACACTACCTTAGTCATTAAAAAAAAAACTTGAGACCTGTCAAGGGACATTTAATATTTTTAAAATTATAATAATATATTTTTTTTTATTATTAACAAATATATGTAAATGTAAAGAATATTAATAAAATATGAATGCGAAATAGAAAGATGAAATGAAAATAACTGGCTTGCTTTCTATGAGAGAGAGAGAGAGAGAGAGAGAGACAGACAGAGAAACACAAGTACAAGTGTCGTTACAACTTTTGGTCTTAAGTGTAGTTTTTCGTGATTTTTTCCGTCTAGCCCCCTTTCGCAACGCGCGATAAGGAAAGAATTTCGTTCCAATAGCACCCTTTGATAAATTTAAACAAGGGCTTCCTTCCTTTCTTCTCATGTAACAATATTGTCAATGTATCACAATATTGAGGGTGCCCGAAAGCTTCTAGTTTAAAAATCTGCTCGAAAATAGTAGTAGTATAGTATGTGTGGACATCTCACACAACTCCATCTAGCCCCAAACTAAGCAAAGCTTGTATTATGGGAACCAGATAACTGATACAATACTTAGATACTTTTTGTTTGTAAATGCATACATAGAATACAATATAACACCCAGACACAGAACAAACACCTATGTTCATCACACAAATGTTTGTCTTGGGCGGGAATCGAACCCACAACCCAGAGTTCAGAAGGCAGCAACTAAGCTATCGGGTCAGTCAGAAAATGCACGTACCCTTAAGCCCTTCGTCAATCTTGCCGCTAGTGATGTCAGCGGTGACCGGAGTGACTTTATCCAACTCGTCGGTGATAGGTTCGACAGAAGCGCTGAACACGGCTTGAAACACGGAGTAAGCTATGAAGAACACGGACACGGTTAGCCAGCGGTGCCGCCGTGGCCGTCGCATCCTCTGAAACAGAATATATGGTATTTTTGGGACGCCAACTCCTAAATATAATTAATTTATCAAATTCCATTTCGGAACATATATAATCTCTTTTTCTTCTCTTCGTTTAATGGCTTGCTATCGCTTTTTAGCGATAAATCTGCCAATGTCAAGTGAGAAATTTTGTACGGTTATGTCATGTCAAAGTCTTATTTTGTCAGTCAATGCCACAGTAAAATGGTGGATATTTTACTGACAGCTCAAGGAAGCTTTGAAGAGAAAACGAAAAGGCATGGTTATAAAACTTGGAACCATTTGCCAACACTCGTGCATGAGCATGAACACTTAACGGATAATAATCCATCCTTATTACACATTAAAATTAAAAAATACACGGGTTAAAAAAATAATTCAAAATTTCACAACCGCCATTTTCGGATACTTTTCAACGACCCTATCACAGACCAAGTAGAGATCCTCTACTTGGTCTGTAAAGTAAAGGACCCTACTCTGAAAAAGGAAACCTAGGTTTCCTTGTTCAGAGGGACCCTATATAATCACTACCCGGATGTTTGCTTAAATATCTTTTGACGATTAACTTGACGGTGTTATTGTCGACACAGAGAATGTAGAAATAAGGTTTTATAGGATACACCATTAATAATGTATATAGTATACCCAAATTATTTATAACCTAATTCACCCCAAATAATTATAAGGTATTAATATAATATTTACAAACGTTTTTGTTAAACATTGTTAATAATTCTGCACCCACGTGTACTAGTAGTAGAACCTAGCACTTACGCCGCTTGTGAAACAGGTTTATCCTAGTGCAGGTACCTACTTTTGTAAGACATTAGTTTCCTAAGTATTCCTATTGTATTTATTACATATATATTGTATTTATTATATTATGTATTTATTCCTATTGTATTTCCATTCATGTAAATTTTTTAATTAATATTATTATTATTATAATGACGAAAATTTTAGAACGAATTAATTTTAAAAATTAGGTCCAATCATGGATTACGTGTATACTATAATGAGAAATTTTATTTATTTGTTTGTAATCCGACTAGGGTGTGTTAATTAGGGTTAACATGGGGATTCGGTCTCTCAAGAATTGATGATATAAAATTCTTGGTTTTGGTCGTCGATGATCAAAAACTGGCAAAACCAAAGAGGATATAGATGCGTTTCCAAATCACATTATGCCATAGATGAATAGTAGACGACGCCCGTATAAAGTAAAAAATGAAGTCACTTCAAAACGATGCGTTATGTATTCCTATAGCATCGCTAGTAGAGATTGGCAAGAGCTTGTTAACGGAGAGGTAGAAAAACAAAGTCGACTACTGAATACTTGTAGGTATTTTATTTAGTCGAAAGTTTCGCCTTTGACATTTTCTTTTTACTCACGACGCAACAGAAATGTTCTCAGCTAAAGCAATGCTACCTTCCTTAACTTTATGTTTCTTTGGCGGCCGTTTATATCGTACTTGAAGATTTCATGATATTTCATCGATAAAATTGTAATTTCACGATCAATCCCATTAAACTAAGCCGTAATAAAGTTCCGGGTTATTGAGTGGCAAACTGGACATTTATTGGATTTTAGATTAATTAGAACGTTATGAGCATGTGTACCTGTGTGCGTGTGCACGAGTGTGTGTATGTCGGCATATTTATGTTGTAATGGTCACCATTCCAGTAGTACCAGTAGTTCTATATGTAAATATTAGCCCGATTTTTTTTATGTTGTTGTTTTGCTTGCGCTAGGATGTAACACGCTTGCCTAGAAGATACCTGTTCACTCTCGATTTTTCTCGATAATTATTCCTTTCGGGGTGGGAGTTGAATAAAATATCAAAAAACATTTCTTGCCCCGAATTATTTCGACTCTTTTGAAAAATATTGCCTACTACTTAACTTTAAAGATATTATGACGGCAATAATTGAGCTCCACAAGCAGTTTTTTATAAATACACATTATATTACTGTATCTTTTGTAGGCATAAAAGCAACATTAACGGAACCTCTTGTAAAATAAATCGCAAGTATATTCTCGGTACACAAAATTTTTCCTCAACGTTTATTTTGAATTGTAGGAATTTCCAGGTAAGGTTCAAAGTACGTATAAGATATATAAAATGTGTGATTCGCTTGAAAGAGAGGACACTGGGGAGCAATCGACCTTTTCTACGTTGTTACACAGCTTTGGACAAAATGAAGTGTTAGCCACAATATAGTATGAATAACATGTATAAAACTCTATGGTGTCTGAATTTTTTATCTCACTCGAACATTCCAAAATGTTAGAAGATAAATGACTGTATGCAATGTTTTTTTTGTTTTAGTTTGGCTCTACTCTTTAGTGTATTTAGGCAGTGTCAAGAAATTAGTAATTTTTCAAGTTAATTAATAATGTATATATGTCAAGTCAAGTCAAGATACAGTCCAAGTCATCAAGTCAAGTCATAGTCTAGTCTAGTCAAGTCATACTCCTAGTAAAGTGGTGGAAACTTTACCAGAAGCTTCTATGGAGTTTTGGAAACAACACGAAAAGAAACGTTTCACCATCATTATACCATTTTTCCACACTCGTGCATGTAATTCAGCACTTAACGAATAAAATGCCACCAATTTTATGCTCTAACACTGAAAATAACACAAGTTTTGGAAAATAATAGAATGCGGTGAAGCAATCTTTTTTTTTGAGGGGGAAAATGCCCTCTCACTTCCCTGCCACCACGGGGGTGGTGGCAGGGGGTATGTGGGACTCGAACCCACTAAAACTCCCCCGTGATCCGACCGCCGCCGGGATGGGACGAGATGGAGACGCACTGCATTAACCATCTCGCCCCAATTTCCCACCAAAACCTAAGCCAGCTTTTGCCTACATACAGAATTTTTTGAAATGCGACATAGAGAACTGTGTTATCGCGGAGCCTTTAAAGTCTATTTACATAGACAATATAAAAGAGGGAAGATGAGGCACTAGCTTTTCAAAAGTCGACGACCTCTATATTAAAGTCCCAATGAAATTGACATTATACAAAACCCGTACTTTGTCCTAAATACATTGGATCATCAAGATATTACTCTGTTTGGAACTTAGAGAATCTCGAAGGTTTGGATCGATCCCCCACAATTGAAGGGTTGAGAATAAAAAGGGTTTAACTGTCAAATTGATAGGTTCGAGAAATTCGACTTTAAACTTCAACGGCGTCATTTAAATGTCAAGTGCTTATAAGGTAATAGAAAAGGTTTATGTAAGTTTCAGTTGCTTGAAAATGTATTAATTCTATTTTAAAATACTATATATAGTACTAATTCATACAATTACTGTAAAAATATAATATAATAAAATAATGTTTTTATGCTGAGCGAACTGTATTCCTGTGTCAGATAAACCATTTTTAGATTCAAAATCTCGAGACTTAAGCCTCATATTGGCATTTTGAGAATGTATTATTGTAGATAATTTTACGCTGAATCCAACGATACCCATAAGTCATGTTGTGAAAAAAATCAGTTCAACCCTTTTTGTTCTCACCCCTTCAATTGTATACCATAATACCACCACCATAGTACCATATTGTATTTAATATATACTGTTCAACAAAACTGTCCCCAAGTATACGTAAAAACTGGTATTGCAGTGTAAAACAATATTCACCGCTTCCTCCCCGCCATTTTCCGACGGAATATTTTCCTTTGTTGCGACAACAACTCGCCGCGCGCCGCTTTTTAAAAATACGGTGGAAAAGGTTTTGGTAAGGGCTTGGACAGCGTGCCGGCGAAGTCTCGAGATTTTGAAAAGAACGACTCGCGCTCGACTTTTTGACTGCTATGCGATTACGTAACTTGATCGCAACGAATAGAAACACAAATTTTGTATGTTATAATATTTGACAGTTTAAATACGCAGCTTAAGTGCATAGTTACTATGTAATTTTTTTATTTAGGAATGAAATTTCTCCCGTCGTATTGAAATCATAGTTGTTGTTAATTCCGTATACGTTGCCTTGACGTCTACATTACGGTTAAAGCGGACGGTTAAAGCGCGGCGTAAGCCAAAAATCAACAAAATTGCGTTTTTTACGTCACTAACGTGACGTGAGGTGTCAATATAGACATGAAAAAAATGGTGTAATTAGAAAATGAAACGAAAAACAGGAATGACCAAACAATACTTAACTAAGTACTTTAGTTTTTCTAAAATAAAATTGTTATAATGACAAAAAATAAACTTATGGGATAGTTCTCCAAATTTTCAGCGATAACAATACTTTTTTTTACAATTTCATAGCCTGATTGGTGTTCTAAATGAATGACCAGATAAAATATTTATTGGGTATCCAATCTACACAAAACCCGCAAACTAAACACATTTTCATTTGCAGACCCAGTTTGACATCAAATTATGATCTGCGATTTTCAACTTTAAATGGAGTACTATAGAGACCACAGGTTTAACACGTTTGAACAACTCGGCGCGAGTTGTTTCGACTGAAATCGAGCGACGGCGCCGACACGCTGTACAAACCCTTAAAAATAATTTTATTGGGTCAACAAAATGTTAAGGCTTTGTCGGCTATGTACTGAGTGATCTTTCTGGTTTATTCTAACAAACATAGAGGAAATTATGTGTAGGTTATAGTAAGACCGTTGTAAACATATATTTTTAATGTGTTATATTTTATTTAAGTTCTCATTGTTATGAATATAAATTAAATAAAAATAAATTTGATGTAAAGCTTTACGTACGCTTGAATTGGGGAGTAAGCTGAGAATACGAGGTGAACAGAAGTTGAAGTTGGTTCATGTAGGTCTCCATTGTCAACATAACAAAATTAAAAAATTGTATTAAGTATTATGGTAAGTTAGTATGTCTGGCAAATACAAATACAAACTCTTTATTGTAAAACACTTATTAAGTTACATAAATGACAATTTACAATTAACTAGATGGCGACATTAACATTAAACAAAATAAAAACAAAGTTCGAGTTTTGGCGGGAAAACGACAAAGACGCGTCATCGTATTGTATTATTTTCCAAAACTTGTGTTATTTTCAGTGTTAGTGCATAAAATTGGTGGCATTTTATTCTTTAAGTGCTGGATTACAGGTATAAGTGTGGGAAAGTGGTATAATGATGGTGAAACGTTTCTTTTCGTGTTGTTTCCAAAATGCCATAGAAGCTTCAAGTAAAGTTGCCACCACTTTACTAGGAGTATGACTTTGACTAGACTATGACTTCACTGACTTGACTTGATGACTTCGACTGTGACTTGACACATTTTGCGTGAAATATCATTAAATTGATAAATTATCAATTACTTGACACTGGCCAAATACACAAAAGTGTGGAGCGAAACACAAAAAAAAAACTTGTATGTAATCAGATTTTTTAAATCAATTAAGGTAGCTGACTTGCCTCAAGTATGTCCAAAGAAAAGAAAATAAATTTTTTGGCCCAAAAAAAGTACCTAGCTATAAAGATCATACTCCGATGCATGTTAGAACGCTTAACTTCATGAAAGATATAAATTCAATAATGGATGGAGTTCTACATTCTCTCTGGAAGCGGAAACTTTGAAATTGAATACAGGGGTGCATTCTAATTTTTCTATAATCGTTAATATAAAACTAAACTACTAAACTAAACTAGACCTAAAAAACTAAATTATACCTAAGAACTAAAAAAAAATTAAAAAAATTAAAAGGGGTGCATAAAAAATGTTATGAGATACGTGTTATGGGCCGACGCCCGTCCGATACTTGTTTTTTTTTTACTATTCATTACGTAAGTACATATTATGTGTATAAATTTAACCTGTTTTTATATTTTAATTTTAGACAAGTATTGAATAAATGTTTTTATATTCTATTCTATTCTACTCTATTTATCACAGTTTTCCTAAAATTATCCCCGATTCTCCCTTATAACTATCCCAGTTCAATTAAATGTTTGATTGAACTCGAAGGGGTAGTACTCATCCCAGAGTTTTATATTGTTGCACTGTTTGGGATATTGTCAGTTTGTATAAAAATGTCGAGGGAGAGTGAGAGCGTTTATAATGTTTGTTTTGGCAGAAAAATATGCTTTTCGTTTATAAGCCACGCGGGCGAAGCCGAGGGCAGAAGTTAGTAATCATATAAATTGTGCTCATTTCAATAGATTTCATATATAGTAAATTATGCGATATAATACATTCTGTTAGTATAAATATGTAGATTTCAATAGATTTTATTTAACTATATAATGTATAGATCTATTTCTGTCCACTCATAGGATGTCTGGAAGAGCTCGATCTAAGTGTGGATGCACTTGAACTAAACTAACCCAATGAACTACTCGTATACCAAACTAGTTGCGCCCCGTGGATAGAAGGTATTTTAATTATTTTCTCATCCCATGGGAAAATTTCACTTTTCCGAGATAAAATGCCTATATGTTAATCCAATGTATAAGCTATCTTGATACCGAATTTCATCCAAATCTATTCAGCCGTTTGAGCGTGAAAGAGTAACAAACATAAACATAAACATACACACAAACACACATACAAACTTTCGCCTTTATAATATTAGTGTGATAGTGTAATGTTATGATATGAAACTTTATCTTTTGTGTATATTTTGGTGTGCAATAAGATATTATTCTATTATTTTATAATAGGGATTTCCCCCAGTATAGTAGATATTAAAAGTGTGACCAAAGGCAATAAGGACAATTTTAGTTCTGGGTCCGTCCCTGTACACTATAGTTTCTGTAAGCTCGAAGTTGCACACACACATCCATGTAAAGTCCCTAACACGTGAAACTAATGCATTTTGGCGAAGCAGTGTTACCAAGTTAGGTGATTTTTCGCCTTTTAGGCTACATTTTGTACAGCTGGGGGTTTTGATGTCAGGATGTTATATTGTATTCTATGTATGTATTTACAAACAGAAAGTATTTAAGTATTATATCAGTTATCTGGTTCCCATAGTACAAGCTTTGCTTAGTTTGGAGCTAGATGGCGCTGTGTGAAATGTCCACAGATATTTATTTATTGATCATAAAAATTGCATTTGGTGAATGGTCGTCTTTAGGCTGTTTGGAAAAAGCTGGTTATTTGTTACTCTAACTTTCAGCATATGGAAGGCATCCAGTTGAATTCGAGCCAACTTTTAACAGGTTTAATTAAAAAAATACTTGGTGCACTAATTTACTGTTGAGAGTATAAGAGAGAGAGAATGAACAAAAGAGATAGATGAACAGTAGAAAGAAAATGGAGAAAGGTTTGATGAAGGTTTATGGTTGTAATAAAATACCTCGTAATAGGTAGGTAATACGTATTGTTTTTAATTACAAAGTATACTATTTTAAAAATACTACCAGATTTATTGTGAGATATTAAAAAATGTTTGCGAGTTTTTTGGCGGGAAAGCGAAAAAGATTGTGTCACCGCATTGTATTATTGTCCAAAACTTGTGTTATTTTCAGTGTTAGTGCATAAAATTGGTGGCATTCTATTCGTTAAGTGCTGGATTACAGGCGTGAGTGTGGGGAAAATGGTATAATGATGGTGAAACGTTTCTTTTCGTGTTGTTTCCAAAACTCCATAGAAGCTTCAAGTAAAGTTGCCACCACTTTACTAGGAGTATGACTTTGACTAGACTATGACTTGACTTGATGACTTCGACTGTGACTTGACACATATTTGAGTAAAATATCATTAACTTGATAAATTATCAATTACTTGACACTGGCTAAATACACGGAGGTGTGGAGCCAAAACATAAAAAAAAATGTTTTCAGGTTTCGTTTTTTTTTAGCTTCTGTTGTTTGGTGTGGTTGGATGGATTCCCTCGACAGGACACATATTTGTGCAGAGGATCATGGTCCTTGTAGTTCTTGGATCCCAAGATACATGGAATGCTAGTTAGGGTCCTGATACTATGTATGTGATCGTTGGGGTTACAATTTATTTTATTTATTAACATTTTTCGAGCAATTACAAAGCTCGTAATAATTCCTGAAATCACGCAAGAGTCCGAAGGATGGCGGTACATATAAAGTTTGATGATGGTAAGAAGATTCATCATTTTTCATAATAGTTATAAATAACTTTTGTCAATCTACCCTCACAAAACAATTTATGAATACCTACGTATTGCCTAAATATTTTATAAGCATGTTATCCGTTATTACCGTAATAATTACTTAAGGAACCTGGTAAACCTCTAAATTAATCATTATTAAACACTAACCTACCCACACAAACAAACCCGACCTTTGAAATGCAGGAAGCCTCTTTACATCAGTATTGATCGCGCTTTCCTATACATGTGTGAGTGACCATCATAACTTGAGCTCCCAAAACGGAAAGCATTTCCTATACATTATAATCTATTTGTGTATCCTGGGGGGTGAGGGAGCTCATGTTATGTTTGCGCGGATGAAGCCGGGATACTGTGTCAGCAGAATAAAATACGGTTTGTGAAATGGAATCGCACGATACAAAGTGTTGTAATAATCTCTTTTGCGAAGGAAGACATGTTTGTGTAGAAGTTTAAGGAAAGGAATGAGAAATTTCTATACTTAGGTGCATGATTTTTTTATAATTCTGCATTTGAAAGAGTTATTTTAAGCGGGTACTGAGGATCATGCAAACCTGAATAGACTGTATCTATCAAGACAAGATATGTATTTACCTTATAATACCTGACTGACCCGATAGCTCAGTTGGTAGTATCCCTGCCTTCTGAGCTGTAGGTTGTGGTTTCGATTCCCAACCCAGGACAAACATTTGAGTGAACATCGATGTTTGTTCTGTGTCTGGGTGTTACATTGTATTCTATGTATGTATTTACAAACAAAAAGTATCTAAGTATTGTATCATTTATCTGGTTCCCATAGTACAAGCTTTGTTTAGTTTGGGGCTAGATGGCGCTGTGTGAAATGTCTACAAATATTTGTTTTATTATTCAAAATACTTAACTAAGTTATATTAAGAACACACTGTGCAGATCGCCTACAATCCAATAATAAACCATAGGTCCTTCACTCTTGAACGAGAGAAGGAAAAAATCGTAAATCGATTGAAATTAAAAGACGTTTCCTCTTGAAAGCGTTTTTCCTCCCGAGTCCCAACAAACGACAATAAATCAAATTAGGTTCTCGAAATGACGTAAATATCGTGATTTCGAGAACTTTCGTTCTGTTTCGAGGATTGTGATCCGGTTGTAGGAGTGGGTATTGTTCAGTAGAGAGGATTCGAGTTTGTGATGAACCCTTCTTTGATTCACTGCGGCTTTCTTTTGGTACTGATGTAGTAGGTTTCAATAACGTAAAAGATCACAACTTATGACGTAGTTTTTTTTATTGTTGAATTATATTTGAGGAGTAAGGTAGTTTTACTTCAGTCGTTTGGTCTAAAGCACACTTTGTTTTTGCTTTATTTAATGTGAGTCTCGAAATCTTGACTTATAAATTGTTATTTTACCGGATATACCAACATAATAATACAAATTTTTAACTCTGTCATTTTGACGATGGTGATCTACGTGAACCAACTTCAACTACCGTTCGCCTCGCATTCACCAGCTTACTCCCCTAGAAGCGTGCGTAAAGAACTTTTACGTCAAAAGTTCTAACTTGATTGTTACGCGCAAGCCACTTTTCAAAACGGCCATGTGTTATTCAAATCGATTTTATTACAGCACTAGTTGCGCCCCGCGGTTTCACCCGCGGATAAAAGATATTTTAATTGATTGCTCATCCCACGAGAAAATTTCACTTTTCGGGATAAGATGTAGCCTATATGCTAATCCAGTGTATAAGCAAGCTTGGTACCAAATTTCGTCCAAATCTATTCAGCCGTTTGAACGTGAAGGAGTAACAAACATACACACATACACACAAACACACATACAAACTTTCGCCTTAATCTCGAATCTCGATTAATGTTGCTAAACACAATTAGTTACATCGATGTTATAGCGCGAAGTTGTTTGAGTTCAAGGCCAAGGTTATGAATAAGAAATCAAACATGATAAACAGCTTTGTATACATTTTATACACGTATACCTGATTTACATATACATATTTGACATTCTAGGCGCTTACCAAAAAAATAATAAAAGCACTCCTTTCTCTCTTTCTCTACTGGCCTGATAGCTCAGTTGGTAGAAACCCTGCCTTCTGGACTGTGGGTTGTGGGTTCGATTCCCACCCAGGACAAACATTTGTGTGACGAACATCGATGTTTGTTCTGTGTCTGGGTGTTATATTGTATTCTATGTATGTATTTACCAACAAAAAGTATCTAAGTATTGTATCAGTTATCTGGTTCCCACAGTACAAGCTTTGCTTAGTTTGGGACTAGATGGCGCTGTGTGAAATGTCCACAGATATTTATTTTTTTATTTATTTTTACTACTACTGCCACTGTGACATGACAGCTTCTGTGGTGTGGTAGTTGAGCAGGTCAGCTCATAACTCAATGGCCGTTCGACTCCCGTGGCAGGACAGGTATTTGTGCACAGAAAAAATATATATTGGGTATAATAAATAACAATAATAATAATAAATAACGCCCAATGATCACCATACATAGATCCTGGACCCTAACTAGGATTCCCTGTGTCTAGGGACCCAGAAACTACAAGGACCATGGTTTCACAACACCCAGGCATAGAACAAGTAATTGCGCTTTTTTTTCTGTGCACAAATATTTGTTTTGCCACGGGAATCGAACCCGCTGCTTCCGGGTTATGAGCCGATCTGCTCAATCACCACACCACAGAGGCTGGTAAGGTGGGACCATGGTCCTCGTAATTTCTGTGTCCCTAGATGCAGGGAATCCTAGTTGAGTTTATGGATGAGATCTTTAGGTGTTATTTTTTTTATATTTTTTACTACCACTACTACCCGCTACTTCCCCGCTTTTCTGTTCATTGCATATGAATAATACTAGGAATACGGTAGGGCATTCGGAGTGTATTTGGCATTTGACCTTTGCTTCAAATAAATTTTAATTTAAACTAACAATGAAAGCTATTCTAGGCGCCGAAAGTACTGAATTTATTATGAAAGGTAAATGAAGGTACGGTAGCGTAATCACACAACGGTACCTACACAAACAGTACGGATTTGGTTTCTTGTTTGAATAAAATGTCAAATAAAAATATGTTACCGTGGATTTTATGAATAGAAAGGTATTTAAATTGCTCGACATTCTTGTTCATTCAATATATTTATATGCGCCTATTCAAATCAGTACAACTCTTTGAACTATAAAGTCCACTGTAGTAGTTACTTTTTTAAACTATTAGGTCTACTGTAATGGCTGCTATTTGAACTATTAGTTCTTCTCTAATAGCTACTTTTTAATTTACCTACGAGTATTACTATAGTAACTATTACCCGTTGAACTATAAGATATAATCTATATACCTTTGAACTAGAAATTTTACTCTAGTATTGCTCATTGAACTATTAGATCTAATTTAGTAGCTTATATCTAAACTATAAAGTCCACTCTAATGGCCACTTTTGAACTAGAAATGTTACTCTAGTATTGCTCATTGAACAATTAGATCTACTTTAGTAGCTTATATTTGAACTATAAAGTCTATCTAGTAGCTGCTCTTTGAACTATTATGTCTACTCTAATTTTGCTCATTGAACTATTCAGTCTACTCTAGTAGCTACTCTTTGGTCTACTCTAGTGAAGATGCAATAAATAAAGTAAATTAACCACCTACTCTCTGACTCGACTTAGATCCGAGACTATATAATGAGCAGACAAACGATTATTACCTAACAAGTGGTTTTGACCAGACAACATTTTAATTAAATGCAATTTTGTTAAAGTAAATGTCATATAAAAGGAATTATTTGGATTTAGGCAGGTAAATCAGGTTTTTTTAAAAATGGTATAAGTAGATACATTTGAATTCAAAATGTCACTTGTTTAAAACACAAATGAAGAAGTAAAAAACGCTTTAAATAAAAAATTAGGTAAAGAATAAAATAGTGCATAAATAATATTCCATGACGTCATGATATAGGCTCCGACTTAGCAGAATTGTCTCAGAGAGAGAGTAGTAGAGAGAGTGAGAGTAATAGCACTCTATCTCTTCCCATCTTCTCCTAAGAGCTGGCTAAAAATATCCAAAAAATGGGCCGCAGCATTCTCCTTGGTGCATTGGTATTGTATTCTATGTATGTATTTACAAACAAAAAGTATAAGTACACCACGGGAGAAATTATGACAACATATTTTTTGCCAAAATAAATATTGTGTTAAGTATTTTGTTTTATTTCTTTCTCAACTGCCAGATTAGACAATAGACATGCTATAATAACGAGTTATATTGAAACTCTCATAGCTTTTAAACTACTTTATTTAGAGTTAAGATGTAAGAACTGTTTTTTAGCAAACATCCTTTTGGTACCTACTAGAGTTTAGATTATTTTTGAAAAAATAATAGTCAAAAAAATCACTACAAATAAAACTTACTTTTTACCTTTTACCATTTTTTGTCCACTTATGAAATAAAATTTGGGAAATATTTGCCATTTGTTTATGGCCTACATGTTTGGCTATCTAATGAAATTTATTTTGTATTTCTAGGACGTCTATATGGGTAGCTATGGCTAAATTAGTACAACACTCATGCTTCGATTCGAAAACAAAAATTCTCTGTTATTTTATTATGGTGGGGGTTTTTTTATGAGGCGTGAATTGTCGATAAAATTATAGTGTTTTAAACCCTAACAGCCTTATTATTAAGGGAACGGGAAAAACGGGTATTAGTCTCAGGTTAGTTACTTCAGCTTTTGTCCTTTTTTTGCTACTGCAAAATTTAGCTGGATTGAAAGAGAAAAGATGGTGTAACTAGTCTAAAACTAGTTCGTGTTTATTAATAAGGCAGTAGAGGTTCCGACACCGCTGATCGGATACATTGTATATTTTTGAGCTACTTCTATGAAGTGCGACAGGAGTTTTTGGCGGGAAAACTGGAGTTTTCAAATCGAGAGTGAACAGATATCTTCTAGGCAAGCGTGCTACATCCTAGACCGCATCGTCACTTACCATCAGGTGCGATAGTGGTCGAACGCAAGCCTATCAAACAATATAAAAATAAAAATTAAAAAAGTTTTAGAGTTCCAAGTGACACTACAACTGATATGGGCAGCCGTGTCGCTTAACTTCAGGCGCACGACAAGCTCACCATGTAACTGCTTAACATAAAAAAATTACTCTATCTGTATTTTTTTTTATTGTTACATAGGCTTGCGTTTGACCACTATCGCACCATTTAAAAAATGTATAGACAATACAATCGATGGAGTCGTGGGAAGATTTTTTGTACATCTGATATTTAAAGGTCAGGTAAATAAAATGACAAATATGTATAATATAATGAATTCCTTACTAATAAAAAACGTTATATGTTTTTTTTGAATGCGTGGTTTTAGCTTATAAGTGGCGGCTACTGCATGCCCAACGATCGTACGTAGATCTTGGACCCTATAGGGTCCAGGATAGTTATAGCCTGTGTCTAAGGACTAAGGAACTACGAGGACCATGTTCCCACAACACCCAGACTCTAGGTGGTAGGACTGTTGCAAAGTTCGTCTAGGTAGGTACCACCGCTTTGCCAGTTATTCTGCCGCCAAGCAGTAGTGTGCAAGCACTACTGTGTTCCGGTTTGAAAGGCACTGTAGCTAGTGAAATTACTGGGCAATTGTGACTTTATGATCTGATCTCACAGTCGAGTAATCTTATTACCAGACTGTGCTGTCTCAGGATGATGTGCGCAGTGCAGTGTCGCTTGTAACTCTATGTTTTAGGGTTCCGAGTGACACGGTTCTGTTATGGGCGACCGTGGCGCTTAACATCAGGTGAACGACTAGCTCGTCAAATCATTCAATAACATTTAAAAGCATGCTACATCTTCGATCGCATCGTCACTTCCCATCAGGTGAGAGCGCGGTCAAATGCTAGACAAGCTTGAAATAAAAAAAAAAAAAAAAAAAAAAAAAAAACTCAGTACTAGAATTTACGCTATTTTTTCCTTTGTCATGTCGCGGGAATTTAACCCGCAACCTCCAGGTTATGAGCCAACCTGCTCAACCACCACACCTCAGAGGCCTCATATATGATAAATGATAACAAGGAAGTATAAATTTGTATAGACTGTAAAATAATAACTAGACAAGACCGGCTATAGGCTTTGTGGCGCCCGTGTCCAGTTTTTGTGAACTTACATTTATAGCTTAGACATCAAGCCGATCTAACCGGTTTGGTCAAGAATTATAATTATTTAATCATTATGTATTGCATAACAAGGCTAGACTTTATAAACGTAGCTCTCTTGGACTACCATTAATTTTTTACAAATAAAATAGCCAGAAAGCTTTCGAAAGGAATGATCAGATCAAAAATCCCTTTTCATCTTTAGACACCTTCAAATCTATATACTCGTATATAAAACTCAAAGGTGACTGACTGACATAGTGATCTATCAACGCACAGCCCAAACTACTGGACGGATCGGGCTGAAATTTGACATGCAGGTAGATGTAGACGTAGGCATCCGCTAAGAAAGGATTTTTCGAAATTCCACCCTTAAGCGGCGGGCAGAAGCTCATACTAAATAAAAATCTTTCATCGTCGGTCACTATTTTCCAAGATGTTTTGTAGTCAAAAATTTAGATAGATTCACCAATTGTGAAACCATCCAACCACACCTAATATTGTTAAAAATTGGATAGGCACACCTGAATTATTTCTTATTAGTTTCGCCCCGCGGTTTCACCCGCGGATAAAAAGTATCCTATGTGTTAATCGAGGCTATAAACATTTACTTATCCATTTCATTAATCCAAATCCGTTCAGTAGTTTTTGCGTGAAAGAGTAACCAACAAACATTCATACTCTCAAACTTTCGCATTTATAATATTAGTAGGAAGTAGGATTTCTATGGTAGGTAGGGTCGGTACAGAGCTATGATGTGTGAATTTAATTAATAAGTACAGGCGATGTCTCATCACTTAATCATTTTATGTCCAAGCAATAACTTAACACTCCTTTTGACTGCTTTGTGGCACGATGACGTCTTGTTTTACTGCCTACAGAATCACTACCGTAGCGAATTTTCGCAAAGTAAGATTTTCCTTGAATTTCACACGAATGGATGTGGATTTCAAGCAATAAATGGCAAAATACTGCCATTGGACTATTAGACCTACTTTAGGAGCTTATCTTTGTACCATAAAGTCTAACTCTATTCAATACCACCTGTATAGTATAGAGTAGACTAATTTCCTCTTTATCCTCTATATCTCTCTATGAATCTATATATCCACACGAGGATATTAGCGATGAAGTAAGTTAAATGGAGATCAAGTTAACTAGAAGTGATTAAATGAAATAATAGTAATTATTATATTGAGATAAAAAATAACCAAATAAAACAAAAGTCATTGGTAGTAAAAGTTGCAAGAAAAATGTCGATTGAAAACTGTATTTTAAAAAAAAAGTGTTCTGTTTTTATTCTCTAGCCATGAGTAGTTACTTGTGTAACGAAACGCTAAAAAGTAGCATCGATAAAAATTCCAAAGTTTTAAAAGAAGTAATATTTGGTGGAAATCTTATAAATATGTAGTTTAGTGCAGCTCCAGAAAAAAGGAATAGCAATGCAATGCTTATTCGTTGTGGCAAATAACTGCCAGCATTTTAGTCACGCGTAGCATCGACCAGGCGCTCTGACATACTTTTGAAAACGCGATGAAAAAACAAATGAAAAAAAAGTTTAACTTTTTTTGTTTTCGTATGGCTCCACACTTTCGTGTATTCAGTCAGTGTCAAGTAATTGATAATTTCTCGAGTTAAGTAATATATGTATATTATATATATATGTGTGTCAAGGCAAGTCAAGTCACAGTCCAAGTCATCAAATCAAGTCATAGTCTAGTCTAGTCATACTCCTAGTAAAGCAGTGGCAACTTTACCAGAAACTTGTATGGAGTTTTGGAAACAACACGAAAAGAAACGTTTCACCATCATTATACCACTTTCCCACGCTCATGCCTGTAGTCCAGCACTTAGCGAATAAAATGCCATCAATTTTATGCACTAACACTGAAAATAACACAAGTTTTGGAAAATAATACAATGCGGCGACGCGATCTTTTTCGTTTTCCCGCCAAAACCCAACGTTAATCTTATTAAATATTTATTTTGTCGAGCTTTACCGACTGGATATGCTCTACTGATGTAACCATCCTGTGTACAGTGACGTCAGAGAGGAAACAGGGTCGAGAGGGTCGTTTGGCGAGTTGGCGTCGGAATTAGCCACTTTTTATGCAGAGGAGAATGGGGTTATGGCGGTTGATATAATTATGGAAATGCCATGGGGTGTGGGCTTGGAATGTGGGAATGTGGATTAATAAACTGAGAATAATGTAGATGGAATACAGATACTTTAGAGAGACTAACGCTAGATTATAAGATGAAACCAAGTATTATAAGGGGTAATAGTGGGCTCGGTACTGAGGGTAAAATAGAGCGCGAGCACTCAAAAAATAAAACGAGCATGCTTTAGACCACATGACTGAAGTAAAACTTCTCTAGCTCCATCTATTGGCCGGTATAACTTTGCTTTGTTTAATTTTTAATGTCGCCATCTTTACAATTGTAAATTGTCATTTTACCGGACATACCAAACATAATAATAAATTTTTTAAGTAATTTGTTACTTTGTTGTGTTGACAATGGAGATCTACGTTAACCATGAACTTTCAACTTCCGTTCGTCTCGTCGCACATTCACCAGCTTACTTCCGAGTCAAGCGTGCTCAAAGAAGTTTTACTTCAAAAACTGTAAGCTATACGTAACTAAGGATTTCAACAAATATTTTACCATAATCGACAGCGAGTACAATAATTTACCTACATTCGAATAAACTTTTAATAAAAGAACAGTTATTTCAATTTCAAAGCTACGTCGATCGTTTTAACTTAAATCGGTTTCTAGTCCAAGTACTGAAATATATTGGAGCCAGTGACATAATCTAGCGGCTAGACTGGATGTCTAGGTGCGTGTCTGGAGACGTGTAACGTTGCGCCAAATTAACTTTATGATTCCCCATTGGGCGCTCGTCTTCGCACTGGTTAGTGTAAACTAGGTAGAACTTTTCTGGAAAGTTCGTCTAGGTAGATACCACCGCTTTGCCAGTTATTCTGCCGACAAGCAGTAGTGTGCAAGCACTACTGTGCTCCGGTTTGAAGGGCACTGTAGCTAGTGAAATTACTGTGCAATTGAGACTTTATAATCTGATCTCACAGTCTAGTAATCTTATTACCATACTATGCTAATGTCTCAGGATGATGTGCGCAGTGCAGTGTCGCGTGAAACTTTATATTGTGGAGTTCCGTGTGACACTGTTCTATTATAACATCAAGCAAACGACTAGCTCATCACATCATTCACTAACATGCACTGTGACGTAGCTTAGATTTTAAATTCGAGAGAAACTCGAGAATGTTAAATTTGTTGAAAAGGCTAGGTTTCAAATTTAGCTGGCTTGTAAACTTGTGCGTAAAAAAGATTATACTTCGACGAACGTGGTAAAATTCTAGTAGAACTGAGCATCTGTGGTTAGGGAGTAACTATTAATAAATAATAATAATTTATTTGACCAAAAAAAAGAACAATACAGTGGCTAAAATTGGTACATCAAAGGTTGTTACAGTATAAGAGGGTATAATAAATATGAATCTTGTTTCATTTTGTATTTAAAAGGATCTTCCGCGTGGTTACGTCTGAGTCAATCAATAATAATAATAATAATGCCCAACGGTCACATACATAGATCCTGGACTCAAACTAGGATTCCCTGTGTCCACGTTCCTGGGGCCCAGGAACTACGAGGAACATGGTCCCATAACACCCAGACACAGAAACAGTACTACCGCTTTTTTCTGCGCACAAATACTAGTCCTGTCGCGGGAATCGAACCCGATGTTTCTGGGTTATGAGCAGATCTGCTCAACCACACTCCATGACCAGACGATGTCAAACAAATCACACTAATATTATAAAGGCGATAGTTTGTATGTGTGTATGTGTGTTTGTGTGTATATGTGTATGTTTTTACTCCTTCACGCTCAAACAGCTGAATGGATTTGGATAAAACTCGGTACCAAGATAGCTTATACACTAGATAAACATATACGCTACATTTTATCCCGGAAAAGTAAAAATTTTCCGTGGGATGAGTAAATAATGAAAATACTTTTTATCCGCGGGTGAAACCGCGGGGCGCAACTGGTGAATAATAAAACCATTACCATTTTGTTTATATTCCAAATTGGAGTAGTTTATCACAACTCAAATGATGTCCGTAAATCTACAATTCAAAAGTCAAATGTTAGGTTAACGCCGTAATTGGATATTGTAACCTTTCACCGCTTTGTAGGTTTTCCTCAAAACTGTTTAACCCCGTTTGGATCAATATTACATCTATTATCTGTGCTGACAGACAATTCCAACCATTCCAGTTAAGGACACGGTTGTCAAATAGACTTAAGGTATATTTTTTGTGATCTATTCTATTGTTTATTGATATTTTTTTAAATATACACAAATAACGTGATAATACCATAAATCACTATTACTATTATTCACTAGGTGGTAGGACTTTTCTGCAAAGTTCGATTCAGGTACCACCGCTTTGCCAGTTATTTTGCCGCCAAGCAGTCGTGCGCAAGCACTGCTGTGTTCCGGTTCGAAGGGCACTGTAGCTAGTGAAATTACAGGGCAAATGAGACTTTATGATCTGATCTCACAGTTTAGTAATCTTATTACTAGATTGTGCTGATGTCTCTGGATGACGTGCGCAGTGCAGTGTCAGGCGAACTTCTATACTTCCGAGTTCCGAGTGACAATGCAGCTGACATGGGCAGCCGTGTCGTTTAACATCAGGCGAACGGCTAGCTCGTCACGTCATTCCTTAACATAAAATATATATATATATTATATAGAACTATAAATTATTAAGTCTTCCATTCCATTCTCTGTGGTGTGGTGGTTGAGCAGGTCGGCTCATAACCTGGAGGCAGCAGGTTCGATTCCCGCGGCAGGACAAGTATTTGTGCACAGAAATATATGCGCAAATACTTGATCTGAGTCTGGGTGTTGTGGGACTATGGTCCTCGTAGTTCCTGGGTCCTTAGATACAGGGCATCCTAGTTAGGGTCCAGGATCTATGTATGTGATCGTTAGGCGTTATTATTATTGCATAGCACTGCACTTCAGTGCACGTCATCCTGAGACATCACTTAGTCTAGGAATATGAGTATTGTAAGAAAAATTGTAAATTATTAATTTAATATAGGTAATTAGGAATATGAGTAACTTATTTTTTCTACAATACTCATATTCCTATATTATAATACAGTGTATAATTGTATATACAATAAAAAGAATGAATAAGTTGATCTATCTATCTATAAAACTAAACGAAGGTATTTAATTTGCATAGAAAATGTCGGTAGATTTTAATAATGTAATTTAATCCAGCCTCTCAAAATGTATATTAATATTTCGGCATTTTCTACGATATCTTTCTTAACGATATCTTAATATCGAAACCGGTTATAGATCAGTGACCTAATACTCAATAAGGATTTTCCACTTATTAAACGCACAGACTAATAAATATATAGAGCTAAGAATAAGCGAAAACGAAAAAGGAATACGAAATAGTAAAATCATAGTCATCATCACAAGGAAGACTTCCTATGATGTCTCTCTTATAGAAAGGTTATTGGCATTGCATCCAAGGGCTCTTCGTGGTTTTTGACTTAATCATTGATCCATTTCGTGGGGGAATTATACATTATTCTTATTATTATTATAAAAACATATCTACACATATAAAATTCAAAGTCCCGACTGACTAATATATCAACGCACAGCCTAAACGGCTGGCCCTATAGACTTGAAATTCGGAGGGTGTATTCTTTTTAAGGCGTAGGTATCCACTAAAAAAAAGGTTTTTCGAAATTCCACCCTTAAGAGGGTGAAATGAGTGGTTGAATTATCTATGAAAAAATTTCTTCTTCGTTTCCTATAGGCCACGCGAGTGAAGCCTCAAGCAGACGGTAGTATTATTATACTATTGCTTTACGCTTAAACCATTTCATTTAGCTCGGATTATTCTCAAACAGTAATAATATTAATAAAGCCAAATGATCACATACAAACATCCTGGACCCTAACTAGGATACCCTGTATCTAGGGACTCTACTCCCACAGTACACAGAACAAGCATTTGCGCTTTTTGTGCACAAATACTGCCCTGTCACGGAATCGAACCCGCCACCTCCGGGTTATGAACCGATCTGTTCAACCACCACACCGCAGACGCTGTCACACCAGGGATTCAATCGGGAATGAAAGGTCTTATATTTTTATTATATTTTAAATGCTTCTGATTATTGCACCAGAATACGGATAAAAATTACATGGTTGCTTGATTAAATTTTTAACTTGCTAATTTCGAACGTTCCGGCTATTATTGCTCTTTTAGTCTGAGCACAGACCTTGCTTATTTATTATTAAGCAGAATTTCGCTTTTCCTCTTAATTAAATAAACATAACGCTTCTTAACTCTTATTCAATGAGTAATTAGTAAGCTTTTTGCTTCAACACACTTTTGACAGCCTCTGTGGTGTGGTGGTTGAGCAGGTCAGCTCATAACCCGGAGGCGACGGGTTCAATTCCCGCGACAGGACAAGTATTTGTGTAAAAAAAAAAGTGTAAATACTTGTTCTGAGTCTGGGTGTTGTGGGACCATGGTCCTCGTATTTCCTGGCTCCCTAGACACAAGGAATCCTAGTTAAGGTCCAGGTTCTATGTATGTGATCGTTTGGCGTTATTATTATTATATAACATTTGTTGCGCGGACTACAAAGAAATAGAACACCTCACCAGCGTCTTTACTGCCTAAAAAATAAAATCTGGGAGTGTCAAAGGCAGGAGTGAACCTGTATCTTCTAGACAAGCGTGTTCTATCGGCGACCGCCACGTCATATACCATCAGGTAGACTTGGCCAAATGCAAGCCTATCAAAGGTAAAAATAAAAAAATCAATAAATTTTATCAGCTATTTCTCTTTCCAGTCAGTATCATAAACGCGAAGTTTGTATATGTCTACACGAGCTTCTGCCCGCAGCTTCGCCCGCGGCGTGGCCTATGGGAAAATAATTCAACCGCCCATTTCACCCTTTTAAGGGGGGAATTTCGAAAAATCCTTTCTTAGCGGATGCCTACGTCATAGCATCTATCTGCATGCAAAATTTCAGCCCGATCCGTCCAGTGGTTTGGGTTGTGCGTTGATAGATCACTATGTCAGTCAGTCAGTCAGTCAGTCACCTTTGAGTTTTATATATTTAGATAGATAGGTTAGGTATGTATAGTTAAATATGTACCTAAGTATACTTAACAACTTAAACACAAATATCACCAACGACCAATCTATGGATTTGTAGAAACTGCGTACTAAGTTTCAAGATTAGTTGATAAATACAAGCTCTACCAACATACCAACACGCATCCGGACAGATGAAAGCAAACTTTGCGCTTTGATGCAGGCTTCGCTTTATATAATACTATGACGGGATCGTGCTTTTACTTTGTTCGGGCGGATTAGTCAGGAACAGTCTAGTTTGTATTACCGTAGCGTAGAGGATTACCTTATACTAGATATTTGTAGTATACTTATAGTGTGTAGTATAATACTGAGTATTGATCTGACAACAAGTATTATATTTATAGTACAATATAATACTAGTTGTCATAGTATCAATTCTGTTGAAAAAAATTCTAAGTTATTTTGACAGCTTTAAGAGTTTGCAATCCTTGTTATTTTTATTGAGGTTGGAGGGGACAGCAACACTTTTAAAAATGTCAAAATAGATTAGTTTAAGATTTTTTTGGGTACGCTTCCCGTAAAAGGTGATCTAAATTCTGTTTTATTTATAGCCCCTTTTCAGGGTCTCAAAAGGTGGTCAAAGGTTTTGTCCTCAGTGACTGACAGATAGATATATAGCTCAATTTACTAGATCTAGAAACTAGGTATTAGGGAATTTTCTTTTATAGCGTAGGAGTGTTAAGAAAGGATATTTAGAACTTTCCATACTTTCAACCCCTGAGGTGTTATACTCCAAGTGTTAAAGATTGATATGAAAAAGCGTGGATGAAGGCTTGGGCTGTCTCGATTGTTGTATGATTTCAATTTATGACGTAATTTATATGTGGAAAATAAAAAAAGTTAACTTTTTTCCATTTTTTATATTATATTTCAATAAAACAGTAATAGCTATATGTACTGTGAATATTATTAATTGGTTTGATAAATTCAGTAAAGCTTTCTAATATAAAAAACTCACGTCAATTAAACAGTCTATCTAATAAAAGTGTATTATCTTACATAACGTGACATACTAAGATAGTTTTCTAACTGAAATTTCAGTAGTTATTTCTTTTGTAGATTTATTTATATGTTGATTTTTATATTATAGAATTTTATTGTATCGTTTAAATAATTTATTTGTTTTAATTTTCTTGCGGTGAGTTGTATAGTTGTGTTTTTTTCCTTTAATAAAAGTATTTATAATCTCATTTCTGTTGGTGTGGCGTGGAGTCCAAGAAGGAAAAAACTTCCCGTTGGGAACTATGATGGCAAAGACGGGAATAACTCAAAATTATTGTATCAAACTTAAAATTTATTATCTCTTTCTTTTGAGCAATGAATATCTTGTCTTCATAAAGCAATATATTCATTGCTCAAAAGAAACTCTTTTCATAAGCGCTCCCAACGGACCAATCTCTCGTAGCAGCTACGGCGTAGCTCTACGGCAATGAATTTCAGTACCTTCGTATTTCGTTTATAAACTGAAATAAAGAAACGCTAAAATATATTAAAGGAGTTAAAGAGAAAAGGTTGTTGGTTCTTACCGTAGGCTGCATGGCTGGCTAGCGGCCAGCTGTTCCCAATCTGGCTCTATTTATACTCTCCGGTATCGATCCGGAACCGTTACGTAAGGGGCGCTAACTTACACACGACACAGGAAATGTTAAGCGCCTTTGACGACACCCATCAAAATACGCACAATAATGAACTAATCGATATAAAATGAATCGAATAAACTATTGTCTTAAACCACAAAAAAATAATAATTAAAAAATACTTTTTTTTTAAATTGAGTCCTATTCGAATTGCAAAACAAGTTAATATTGGATGGCGGGATTTTTAGTGTGTTTATTTCTAAATTGCACAAATGGCTGTAGACTTCGGAGAGGTCGCGTGAAATGTCGAATACTACCAAGCCCGGTGGCGCCACCTGGCCAACTGGCCATCCGGGCGACTGCGCAGCGAGGAATATAGAGAGACAGTATTCGTTTTATAATGTAAGCTTTACAGCCTTTAAATTAGAAGTTAATTTTCTTTGCACTAAGCTAGATGATAAAAAACACAGTCATTTGCCAAACAAAACAACTTTAACACACTTGGAATAAAGTTTAAAATTCTATGAACGAGTGATAAGTAAAGAGAGGTTGTACAACCATTGTTTTAACATTGACGGAAGAGCAGACACGGCGGCGTCTATTTTTCATTCATTTGTACAGGATTTGATCTAATGAATCTCTACTTGAGAGGTTTCTGGTAAAAGATTTCTTTTGTGAAATGCCGACCGGTAATGATTGGTACAATTTATATATAGAACTTTACATTAAAAAGACATTCAGACATTCGTCTGATTGAATGTTGCTAGATCTAATCAGATATTCACCTTTATGACTGTTATTATTAAACCTACATTATTAAAGTTTATACTGGTATTGGTCGAATTAGCATTTTAATGTTTCGAGCTCAGAATATAAATAGTAGGTATTACCTAGTATTATGCAAACATTATGCAATGTTCATGGCTTTTTGAATAAATGTATTTTCTATCTTTCTTTCTTTGTGCGAATTTATTTTTATTGCGATAAAAACTATCCTATGTCCTTTTCTTTAACTTAAACTCTCTCCATATCGAATTTCATTAAGATGAGCTATAAGCATTTAGTCGCCAAAAGGTTACTTTCAACAGCCTCTGTGGTGTTAGTGGTTGAGCAGGTCGGCTCATATCTCAAGGCACGCCACTGAGTCCGGTCTTCGGCTCTATTTACATTGGAAAAGTACTTGTGCACAGGAAAAAAAGTGCAAATACCTATAGTCTGGGTGTTGTGGGACCATGGTCCTCATAGTTCCTGGATCCCTAGATACAGGGAATCCTAGTTAGGGTCCAGGATCCTATATATTTGATCGTTGGGCGGCACTACAACATTGAAATTAATAGTAGCTGGTTTCAAGTTGTCAATGTTGAAATTGTTCAGATTTAAAAATAAAATAAAGTATGTTTTTTTCTGATAGAAATGGCGCCATACAGCGTCGAAGAATTCATATCAAAACTGGTGTGATCAAATAAATGTTATAAACTGGTTTATTTTAATAACAATATTTTTATTTTATCTTATTGAATTTATGATTATTTCTTTTTTATGTTTATGTAATAATGTCAGACTTGTAATCTATACATATAAAATTCAAAGCCCTGATTGACTGACTGACTATATATCAACGCACAGCCTAAACCGGTGGACCTAGATACTTGAAATTTGGAGGGTGTGTTCTTTGTAAAGGGTAGGTATCCACTAAGAAAGGGTTTTTCAAAATTCCACCCTAAGAGGGTAAAATGGGTGGTTGAATTATTCTCCTATAGGCCACGCGGGCCAAGCCGCAGGTAGAAGCTAGTTCTTTATCAATTATCAATAAATTTATCATTATCATTATCAATAAATAAATTTGCCAAAACACAAACGAATAAATTTTTATACCAATGAATCATTTGTATCAACTATTTCATTCTCCGGTTCAAGGTTGGCGACATTCACTTAGGCTTAGTATCATTTACAAGGATTTGTAAAGGTGTTATTACCAGACTTGATTTTACATAGAATCACACTAATATTATAAAGGCGAAAGTTTGTATGTGTGTTTGTGTGTATGTTACTCCTTCACGCTCAAACGGCTGAATAGATTTAGATGAAATTCGGTACCAAGATAGCTTATACACTGGATTAACATAACATATAGGCTACATTTTATACCGGAAAAGTGAAATTTTTCCGCGGGATGAGCAAATAATTAAAATACTTTTTATCCGCGGGTGAAACCGCGGGGTGCAACTAGTGAATGATAATTGTGAGTTTGAATCTTTGATTTTGAATAGTCAATGGATTGAATAGCTATTAGGAATAAGGGTAAGTACGAGCGGGATCATTGGTGGACTCAAAGTAGCCCGTCAATTATCCCGCTCGTACGAATAAAATAGTAATAAGGGTATTTTAATTCGAATGTGAATTGTGTGTACATTTAGAGCATTCACTAAAAAGTTTATTCTTGCAGCGGCGGCGTCGTGTGTCGAGTCGTCTTCTTCCTTCAAATATGGTCAAGGAGAGCAATGGCTGGAACATGCATTAAGCTCGTGAACGGGTGCTGCTTGCGGGGGCTGGTATGCTCGTGGTGTTTGCATAATTAGAAATAAGTACGCCTAAACAACATTTTTCTATATAAGTTGTAATTTTCTGAGTATTTTTTAAAAATAATATTTGTTGACGTCACAAGTTTTTTTTTCATTAGTTGAAATAAACCTGTGTGCTTGCGTAATAATCTGTTATTGCATTATTTCATATCACTACGATAAAAATGTACAATAGTGCATATAAGATATACATTTGAAAGTATAATAAAGACCTTTAAAAATGTCAAAGGATTTATTGCAAATAGACTATTTTTAGCACGTATAAGTCAAAATTATATTAGGTACTTAAAATTAAGTTATTTTACTATTTATTTATTATTATTACAATCAATTTATGAATAAATAAAAAAAAATGAATCGATTGATATTGGTAGAATTTACTGGCGTAATTAGGCTCGAGCGCTAGACTAGGACTGGTGATGCAGTAACTAGAATGCAATTTATCACTTCCGTATTTTACTTTGTACATAAAAGCTTTTTTTTCTATATGCATTACAGACACCTGGACCCGTGCTTTTTGTTAAATTAATTTAAATTTATTACCAACCTTACGAAAAATTGTTTTGTATTAATTCCTGTATTGTATTAATGTTCTTGATTAATTATAAACTAAAGTTTTTTTTTAGTAAATGATGTGACGAGCTAGTCGATCACCTATTGTTGAGCGCCACGGCCACCCATAATAAAACAGTGTCACTCGGAACTCTAAAACATAGAGTTTCGCGCGACACTGCACTGCGCACATCATCCTGAGACATCAGCACAGTCGGGTAATAAGATTACTTGACTGTGAGATCAGATCATAAAGTCTCAGTTGTACAGTAATTTCACTAGCTACCGTGCCCTTCAAACCGGAACACAGTAGTGCTTGCACACTACTGCTTGGCGGCAGAATAACTTACAAAGCTTGTGGTACCTACCTTGACGAACTTTGTAACAAAATCCTGCCACCTTGTATAAAGTAATAAATTTAAATTAATTTAACAAAAAGCACGAATCCAGGTGTCTGTAATGCATATAGAAAAAAAAGCTATTAGGTACAAAGTAAAATACGGAAGTGATAAATTGCATTCTAGTTACTGCATCACCAGTCCTAGTCTAGCGCTCGAGCCTAATTTTACGCCACTAAATTCTACGCCTAATTCCACGCCTATGCAACTAAATTCTACCAATATCAATCGATTATTTTTTTTTATATTTATTCATAAATTGATTGTAATATAATAAATAAATAGTAAAATAACTTAATTTTAAGTACCTAATATAATTTTGACTTGTGCGTGCTAAAAATAGTCTATTTGCAATAAATCCTTTGACATTTTGAAAGGTCTTTATTATACTTTCAAATGTTTATCTTATATGCACTATTGTACATTTTTATCGTAGTGATATGAAATAATGCAATAACAGATTGTTACGCAAACACACAGGCTTATTTCAACTTATGAAAAAAAAACTTGTGACGTTAACATATATTATTTTAAAAAAAATACTCAGAAAATTACAACTTATATAGAAATGTACATTCCAATTAGTTTTGTATTTTAAATGATAGTTTATGTAAGCTTTAGAATAGCGTTACATTTTTAAAAATGAATTTGATAAAAATCCTAGCAGTATTTATAAACAAAATCCTAGAACAAAAGTAGTTATGTTCTAAAATGCCGTGCTATTTTTAATCAAAAATAATTCTGTGGGAAGTGGGAAGACTATTAGGGTTACGTTTCTCGTGAGAGAATGTGGAAGTGGCGAGAATAATATAATATGTAAATATTAGAGAATAAAAGATAAAATATAAAACAACCTGGTATATGCTGTAAAGTTTTATATTCAAGTGACATACAAAAGGCAGGTATCAAAAGGACATAGAACATAAATTATTTGAATTTAAATACTATACGAAAAAGGCTTTACTAACACGCCCCCTTAATTTATGCTCTCAAGGCCTAGTCAACATACCCCCTTAAGTTATACATATATTATCTTGAAGCCCTAATCCTATCATGCATTTATAATGTTTACATCTAGGCAAGGCTTTCGTTAATATATCAGCCGTCATATCATTTGTAGAAATGTATCGTAAAGAAATGTCCTTATTATTCTTTAACACATCTCTAATAAAATGGTATCTTATATCTATGTGCTTACAACGAGAATGGAGAACTGGATCCTTAGCTAGCGCAATAGCACCCTGATTGTCTGCATATAAAGTAATTCTAGCATACCTGAGTAACCCAATTTCAGTAAGCAGACTATTCAGATAAACCGCTTCTTTCATACATTGTGATAGGCTCACGTATTCTGACTCACAAGACGAAGTAGAAACACACCTTTGTTTCTGTGATTTCCACGAAACGCACGCACCACCTAAAATGAAAGCATACCCGGAATATGAACGTCGATCTAGTTCACAACTTCCCCAGTCCGAATCTGAGTATCCTACCATTGACTCACCAGTCTTTTTAAACGAAAGACCGTAATTCTGTGTTCTTTTCAAATATCGCAACACACGCTTTGCGAAATTCCAACTCATTTCATTCGGATTTTCATTGAATTGTGCTAACTTTACCACACAATTCATTATATCTGGTCTACTTCCTGTTGCCAAGTACATCAAGCTTCCTATGAGCTCCCTGTATCCATGTGTATCATTCACAACAGGCACATTAATTTCACTTTTAGAGTATATTAATTTTTCATTCGGACACAATGGAATTGCAACAGATTCTTTACATTTTTCCATTCCAAAATCTTGTAATAATTTCCAAATATATTTCGTTTGTGACAACGTAATGACACCTCTGTCTCTGACAATGTCAATACCTAGAATATATTTGGCCTGTCCAAAGTCTTTTAGTTCAAACTCTTTGGATAGTTCTTTCTTAAAGTCGTCAATGTGAACTCTTTTGTTACATGCTATCAAAATATCATCAACGTAGACCAAAACAAAAAGTTTTGTTCCATTCTCCTCCTTAAAATACAAACAAGGTTCATTTCTGGAAGCCTTGAATTTCATTTTAATAAGTTTTTGATCCAGCATTATGTTCCATTGCCGTCCCGCCTGTTTCAAACCATACAATGCCTTATTTAATCGGCAAACATCTCCTCCGGCTTCAAGATCCTTTAACATCTTTTCAGCTTTGCCTCTAATACCTAAATCTTCACTCTGATTTCTTGAAATGGTCAAAAGACAATCCTTAAGCAATTGAGGAATTTTCATGTAAATTTCTTCTTCCAAAATTCCATTTAAATACGCTGTATTGATGTCCAACTGATGAATTTCCATGTCCATTTCCACTGAAAGAGCCACTAACAGTCTCACAGACTCAAGTCTCGCCACAGGAGCAAATGTACTTTGGAAATCAATACCATACCTCTGGCTAAAACCTTGCGCTACTAATCTAGCTTTCTTCTTTTCAGTTTTATCTGGATTTAACTTCGTAGTTAAAACATAGCGACATCCCACTACGTCACGATTTGCCGGTTTCTTAACAATATCCCAAGTTCTATTCTTCAGCAAACTTTTGATTTCAGATAAGATAGCTTGTTCCCATCCATACTTCTCATTACTAGAAAGAGCTTGTTTTAATGTTATTTCTGTAACACCTGCAAAATCTTGACAGTCAGTAAACTCATCCGGGTCTGACGATACACCTTCGCCCTCACACGAATATTGTGGTAACGTTTCTTCTCTTTCTGATGTCACTTCAACCAATTTGTATATTTTCTTCGGACGACCCGTACCACTTTTATCTAAGCGTGGTCTCCCTGGAGCTCTCTTGTATATCTTTTCTGATTCTTCATGCCTTATATCCGGTCCCATATCACCACTTTGAAGTACATCGCAGTGTGATTCGATATTTGGCATTGATGACATCGTTGGTTCAATATAAGAATCAACGCAAGTATGCTCACCATCGGGTCCTACTTCATCTAACTTACGATCAGAAACTTCTGCCGAAGTAATCTCTATCTCCGCATATGTAGGTTGCATTTTCAAAGGAGAAACACATTTTCCAATGTTAAGCGGATCTTCTTCTAAATTATCCTGCAAACGATCTCCGCTCTGATGAAATCTAACATCTCTCGATACTATGATTTTCTTGTCGGTAGGAATCCAAACTCTATATCCCTTGACATCTCTTGGATAACCAACAAAAACACCTTCTTGACTCCTTTCTGCCAACTTACTTTGGTTGGGTTCTTTATTTAAAACATGTACCTTGGTTCCGAACTTCTGTAGGTAATGCAGTTTAACAGGTCTGCCATACCATTTCTCATATGGTATATCTCCTCCAAGTGCACTCGATGGACATCGATTTCTGACATGGCAAGCCGTCACCACAGCATCTGCCCAAAAACCCGCCGAAAGACCTGAAGATATAAGCATACATCTCGCCATTTCGACTAATGTCCTATTCATCCTCTCAGCAACTCCGTTTTGCTGAGGAGTCCGAGGAGCTGTCAATCTTCTACCAATACCTTCGTTCTTCAAATACTCATCAAACTCTCGATTGCAATATTCACCTCCGTTGTCGGATTGCAAATATTTTATCTTTTTACCCGTTACGTTTTCTACATAATTTTTATAAATTTTAAAAACAGTAAAAACGGAACTCTTTTGTTTCAATAGGTACACTTCACACCAACGTGTACTATCGTCGATAAAAGTAACAAAATATTTTGCGCCACCTATCGCCTGCGTATTAAAAGGTCCGACCACATCTGAATATACAATCCTCAAAACCTCACTACAGGGTCCGTTTGATTTTGAAAATGGTAACGCACTCATTTTCCCTCTTGCACACACGTCACAATCATACAGCTCACGCTCATTTATCCTCTGAGTTTTTATACCAACTTTGGTCAAAACTCTCAATAAA
Source organism: Ennomos fuscantarius (assembly GCA_905220475.3). NCBI lineage: Eukaryota > Metazoa > Arthropoda > Insecta > Lepidoptera > Geometridae > Ennomos > Ennomos fuscantarius. The sequence goes on along the minus strand of HG992046.1, from coordinate 8,918,794 downwards.
TCCCTTGCATTCAAGTGTCCCATTCGTTCATGCCACAACCATACATTATCCTCTGATACTACTGATGCAGATTCATTCTGTTCCCTAACGTAATATAAATTACTCTTACGATCCGCAACTACGACAATTTCCCCATGGCAATTTTTCACTATGGCCTCATCCTTAGTAAACATTACAGTATAACCTTTATCTGTAATCCTTGCCACTGAAATTAGGTTACATCGCAGATCGGGAACGTACAATGTGTCTGGCAATTGAACATTTGTTTTGGATTCACCTTTACATGCAGACAGTGTGACCATACCTTTACCTTCAACTTTTGTGGTCAAGTTGGAAGCTAAATTTAATTGACTCGATGACGGTAACAAACCCTCCACAACACCCGCTATCTAAGATCCAGTTTCCGTTTCCGTTGTACACACCATTACATTGATCTGTAACACAATTAAAAGAATCAAAACTGGTATCAAAAGGTGTTTTACATGTATCACTATCGACAACGTACTTTGCAGAATCTTTTTCTTTGTTTTCCGTGCATTCTGATGCTTTATGTCCAACTTTATGGCATTTGAAACATTTAAACTTGAATGTTTCCCGTTGTTTGTTAAACTTCTTTTTTCTCAAATTCTCTTTTGCTATCATTGCTTTTTCTTCAGAATTGTGCCTCGAACAGTATTCTTCAACGATTTTGATCTTTAGAGTTTCAGGATTCGGAATTTCGTCTCGAGACTCTATTGCACATCGGAAATTGTCAAACTCTGTAGGAAGACTATAGAGCAACATTATCGAAAATAGGTCATCATGAATCTCCACATCCATTGCACTCAGTTTATCCTTTATATCAAAAAATGTTGAAATATGTTCATAAAAGTCGCCAGGCTCGGTGAATCTCATCATCGTCAACCTTTTCAACAAAGTAGCCTTTTTCGCTGGTCCTTTTGATGCATATATGGATTCTAGCTTTAACCATACCTCTCTAGACGTTTTGCACCCTCTTACATGCCGTAACTCACCAGGAGACATACTCAGGATTAAGTCAGCTCTTGCCTTGGAATCTCCAACAATCCACGCCTGCGCTGCTCTTTCCTCCATTGGTTTTTGTTTACTACCATCCACATACCCAAACGCATCATTCTTGATCAGTAAAGCCTCTGCTTGTACTCGCCAGCTCTCGTAATTTTCTCTGGTTAAAACTTCAATCATTCTTGTTGTAGCCATTTTAACTATTCAATAAAATTACCTCAGCTCTCGATGTTTCCTTCAGCACAATCTTTATATAGAAAATTATTTTTCAGCAATGACACTCACTACAATATTATATTTTTCGCCTTCCGTTCTGGGCCCATAACCATTATTAGGGTTACGTTTCTCGTGAGAGAATGTGGAAGTGGCGAGAATAATATAATATGTAAATATTAGAGAATAAAAGATAAAATATAAAACAACCTGGTATATGCTGTAAAGTTTTATATTCAAGTGACATACAAAAGGCAGGTATCAAAAGGACATAGAACATAAATTATTTGAATTTAAATACTATACGAAAAAGGCTTTACTAACAAAGACGTCCTACACTACGTTTTTCTCAAATTAATCAAGAGTGACTGAGTGAGTGAGTGAGTGAGCGAGTGAGTAAATAGGTAAGTGAGTGAATGAGTAAGTAAGTCAAAGACTGAGTGGGTGAGGTATTTTTTATTAAGTAAGGCTCTAAAATCGAGCACGTATTAATACCTACGGAAACCCTTAGCGCCTGAGTCAGACTTGCCTACTTATTTTCATGGTCTGTGCGTTACGACGTAGCGTAATAATAAAGAAACTAATCCTAAGTGCTACGCTGCTACAGATTGCTACGGATTACGTAGCAGCCCAGGGTTTCGATGCAAGAAGCTACGGGAATCCCGTCTTCGTTGTCGATTGTTCGAATGCTAATTAATGTAAGAATAAAATATAATCATGTAAAATTCAGATGAAAAATTTTCACTTTTACGAGTCAAAATCAGAATGCAATTTTATTATATTATAATCATAATTTCAGCTTTTAGGTAAGGTCAGTCAATTTATCCAGATAGCCGTGGAAACATTTATATAAAGATAGCTTATTAAAACAATTCCACTAATAACATATTTATTGCTATTAATTACCAAATGTCAATTCTTTAAATTGTGTATAATTATTACTTACTTTAAATTTAAAAATACTTTTATCTTTTTTATTTGTTATATCTTTGCCTGTAATCGAGCACTTAAAGAATAAAATGCCACCAATTTTATGCACTAACACTGAAAATAACACAAGTTTTGGAAAATAATTCAGTGCGATGATGCGATCTTTTTCGTTTCCCCGCCAACAAAACATAAAAAAAATTGTGTTCAACTTCAACTCTTGGTTAATGGCCTTTGTGGAGAGGTTACGACAATTTTGCCAAAGTCACGTAGAATGATAGCATATCAAATAAAGATTTTATAATTTTTTTAATGGCCTTACTATAAATACTTAGCTCATTTACAGTAAATCCTTCAAACTTTGGCCCTGTTTTCTTCAATTTAGTTATTTTCTTCAATTAGCCGTCCATTCAGGAGAAGAGTTTCAGCTCAGTGGGTTGGAAAACAGATTTATGACTTCACTCGGTCTTACTTAAAGTTTTGTCAACGCTTTCCCTAACCAGAAGAACACTTTCGGAGTAAATGGGAGACGTTTTTTGAAGTATAACTTTTTACGCCCGTTTTACTTGGGAAGTAAGCTGGCGAGGCGAACGGAAGTCGAAAGTTGTTGGTGAACGTAGATCTACAGTACAAGAAAAACACTACAAAGAAAATTGTATTATTATGTCCGGTAAAATGACAATTTATAATTTTTAAGATGGTGACATTAACATTAAACAAAGAAAAAAATAAAAGTTAAAAAAGACAGATGGAGCTAAACTAAAAAAGTTTTACTTCAGTCGTGTAATCTAAACACTCGTTTTTAAACTATGTTTTAGTTTTCATATAAGAATAAAGCTTTTCTCTAATAATCTTTTCAAATAAGAATCAATCATATCAGAATTTAATTCTAATTCACGCATATTGGATTATACATACTATACATACATTTTTTTTTGTATTTTGGCTACACACTTTTGTGTATTTAGCCAGTGTCAAGTAATTGATAATTTACAAGTTAATGATATTTCACGTAAATGATGTGTCAGGTCACAGTCGAATTCATCAAGTCAAGTCAGAGTCAATTCATAGTCTAGTCAAGTCATACTCCTAGTAAAGTGGCGGCAACTTTACCAGAAGCTTCAATGGAGTTTTGGAAACAACACGAAAAAAAACGTTTCACCATCATTATACCACTTTCCCACACTCTTACTTGTAATCCAGCACTTAACGAATAAAATGCCACCAGTTTTATGCACTAACACTGAAAATAACACAAGTTAGGGAAAATAATGTAATGCGGTAACGTGATCTTTTTCGTTTTCCCGCTAAAAACCTACATACATATTATAATTACTGATCTAAAAAGCGCCATCTATCGTAAGGTGTGCTACCATGCCACCTCATCGGTTAGACTCAGAGAAACTAAGCAGTGTAGGTGGCAGCACTGTGTAATACCTCGTATTTCCTAGGATTATACGAATGTAGGACTACTTATGATTTTAGGTTATTTTCATTTTTAGCACATTTTTTTGATTTTAATTAATGATTTGATGAGCTAGTCGTTCACCTGCTGTTGAGCGACACGGCCGCTGTGTCATTCGGAACTAAAATATAGTTTCGCGTGACACTGCACTGTGCACATTATCCTCAGACATCAGCACAGTCTGGTAATAACATTACTCGACTGTGAGATCAGATGATAAAGTATCAATTGGCCAGTAATTTCACTAGCTACAGTGGCCTTCAAATCGTAAACGTGCTTGCACACTACTGCTTGGCGGCAGGATAACTGGCAAAGCGGTGGTACCTACCTACCTAGGTGAACCTTGCAGAAAAGACCTACCACGTAGTAAATAAAATTAAAAGTAAATAAAAAGTATAACAAAATATGTTTGACATCCTCTGTGGTGTGGTGGTTGAGAAAATCGGCTCATACCCGAAGGCGGCGGGTTCGATTCCCACGGCAGGACAAGTATTTGTGCAACGAAAAAAAAGCGCAAATACTTGTTCTGTGTCTGGGTGTTGTGGGACAGTGGGCCTCGTAGTTCCTGGGTCCCTAGACACCGGGAATACTAGATAGGGTTCAGGATCTATGTATGAGAATTATGTTAGTCACTTATTTAATTTGAAAAAAGACACAATAATGTTTTTCCAAGATTCAAATAAAATAACAGATAGATAGATAGATTATTTATACAGTATACAGGAGTCTAAAGGAGTATTTTAAACTGGGCGTGGATAGTCAATTGCATAAGTATTGAGAATAGAAAAAAATCCAATTTTGAAACCGTAATACATAACAAAATATAAATTTTAAAAATAAAAAAAATAAAAAATTATATGCCACTGTTTTCATATTTATTTATTGTTTTCATTAGGTAATGCATATTCAGACACAACATAAAATAATATGAATATGAATAAATGGAATAATGAGTTTACCATAGTACCCAAAATATATATGGTAATACCTAATTACTATATAATCTATGGGTAGACTGATGTGTGATAAACAGTTAATTTTTTTTCTTTTTTATGGGCTCCAAACTTTTGTGTATTTAGCCAGTGTCAAGTGATTGATAATTTTTCATGTTAATTAATATTAGGTCTTTACCTATGAAATTGCCGTTTTGTTTGAAAAAAGTTAAAGTATTTTTTTTTCGAACTTATTTATTTCTTTTATTCAAAGTAATCACCCCTGCAATCAATGCATCTTTGCCAACGCTGTGGCAGTTTATGGATGCCCTTCTTGAAAAAATCAGCAGGACGGGAGACAACAAACTCTTCAAAGGCGTTTTGTACTGCCTCTCGGGAATTGATTTTTTTCCCGCTAAAAAGTTGTCCAAATTTTGGAAAAAGTAATAGTCGGTAGGCGCAAGATCTGGTGAGTATGGCTGATGAGGGAGAGCTTCCAAACCCAACTCATGCAGCTTAGAGACGGTCTGTTGTGCAGTAAGGGGTCGCGCGTTGTCGTGAAGTAGCAGTGGAGACGACCGATTGACCAAAGCTGGTTGCAGACGTGCGAGTTTCACCATCATTGTGGTCAGTTTTTCAATGTACACATCTGCAGTAATGCTCTCGCCGTTTTGTAAAAAGCTATGATGAATCACACCAGCACTAGACCACCAAACTGTGACCATCACCTTTCTAGGGGTCATTTTTCGTTTTGCACATTGCTTTGGTACCGAAACAGGATCTAACCAACTTGCTGAGCGCTTTCGATTGTCAAAAAGAATCCATTTTTCGTCGCACGTAACAATTCGGTTCAAAATTCCTTAATTTCTGTGCCTGTTAAGCAGCGCAACGCAATTCTCGACGCGTACGTTGCGCTGGCGATCGTTAAGTTCGTGGGGCACCCATCTATCAAGCTTTTTTATCTTGCCAATCTGTCGCAAATGGACCAATATTGTTTTGATGCTAACATCAAAAGCTGCTGCCAGCTCAGCTGTAGATTGAGATTCATCAGCTTCCACAATCGCCTTTAATTCATCATTGTTGACCAAAGTTTCCGGACGACCACGAGGTTCATTTATCAAGTCAAAATTCCCAGAACGAAACCGAGCAAACCAATAACGGGTTGTACGTTCGTTTGTACAGTTCTCTCCGTAAACGTCGTTGATGTTACGTGTCGTTTGTGCCGCGTTGGTGCCACGACAGAACTCATATTCCATAATTACACGAAATTTCAAAGTATCCATTATGACGAAAAATGTTGAAATGTAATGAAAATACAACGCTAATCAATAAACAAAAGACTTATATTGTAAATAGAATGTCATATTTTTAAAACAAAATTAATTTGAATTTAGAATTCATAGCCAATCAAAACTTTTTTTGTTTGAAAAAGTCTGTACTGCTAAACGGCAATTTCATAGGTAAAGACCTATTATTACATAATGTGTCAAGTCACAGTCCAAGTTATCAAGTTAAGTCATAGTCTAGTCTAGTCAAGTCATACTCCTAGTAAAGTAGTGGCAACTTTACCAGAAGTTTCTATGGAGTTTTGGAAACAACACGAAAAGAAACGTTTTACCATCATTATACCAGTTTCCCACACTCATGCCTGTAATTTAGCACTTAACAAATAAAATGCCACCAATTTAATGCACTAACACTGAAAATAACACAAGTTTTGGAAAACAATACAATGCGGCGAAGCGATCTTTTTCGTTTTCCCGCCAAAAAAACTGAAACAGTCACTTATCCTAAAGTTCTCACTACACAAACGTTACCACAGTTAACCAAACGCATTAACTTTGCAATGGGGTGTGAACAAAGCATTTAGATCAATGGATGAACACATGGGTGTGGTCGGAACAGATGCGTGCCACAATAAACACTTACCATGGTTCGGCCGAATATACTATTGACAAAAAAAAATCTGTGATATTTCAAAATGTTTAATTAAATTTCATACATGCATGTTGATTTTGTGTAAAGCTTTTAATTTGCATAAATAAGCCAAGAAAAATGTAGAATAATTATTAGATAAAGTATTTGCACCATTAACTACCTATTTTTATAACTTACTAGAGGTTTTCCGTGACTGAGCAAGCTATATTTTATCGCGGGAACACTTAATTTTTGGAATAAAAATATATTATGATGAGCTTACGTGCTACTGCATTGTGCATATTACCTAAGACCAGCACAATATTAAGATTTCTAGATAGTGTGATCAGGTCATAAAGTCTCATTTACCCAATAATTCACCTAGCTACATTGCCCTCCCGGAACACGGTACCTAGTGCTTGGCGGTAGAATATCTGACGAAGCAGTTTGTAACCTATATCAATATATTATTTTTTTGTCAAACAAGGCTATAATTTTTTTTATTGAAACAAATAATTACCATTACATATTCTACCACTGTGTTTACGAGACATATTCGTCAAAGTTAAAATCGGGTAATAAGTATCTAGTTACTCATTACCCTGTTTTTTTAAATATCTGATGATTACCACAGATGACTCAATATTTTACTCCGTACTTTTACCCCCAAATTTGAGGTTATCTGTGTATATTACTGTAGGGGCAAGATAGATGGAGCTAAAAAAGTTTTACTTCAGTCGTGTAGTTTAAAAGCACTCTCGTTTTCTGTATCAATAAGGACTTTAATAAACATGTTCTACTTAAAACATCAAAGTAACGGGTTCCATCCCATCATATCACAATAGATATGTCACCATTTTATCTAAAACTTTCTCCCAAATCTCAAGCTGAGCTGTCAATTAAAACATATTGCGATTCGCCACGCAATATCGCCCCGTCACACAACTTTACTAAAGTCAAAATTTCAATTACTTACCTCAACGCAATGTTACCTCGTTCAGCCTTAAACCTAACCTCACCTCTATTTTGAACCTTATAGCTTCTACTTTAAAGAAAACAGTGATTATTTTAAAGCTTTATATCAGTTTACATTGCAAGTACTTAGTATAGATGACGTCGTTGAAAAGATCATGAGTGTATTAGTTATTGTGATGGCAAGTACAAAAGACCATTCAACTGTAAACGTCAACGAGATCGGGGTCCTACAACTTTAATCTAACCACAAAGCGTTGAAAATTAGATGTTATGTTAATATGCATAGAACTGAATAGAAATGCACGGTGATTGTGGTGATTCGCGACATAGAATTTTGCCCCAAAATATTTTTCTGTCTTTTGGTAAATTGGGTTAAGTCGTATTATGCGATATTTTTGACACTTTTGCAGTGTTTATTTATTGTTTGTAATCCGATTAGTTTTGTTTGTTATTGTTTTGTTAGGTTTTGTTGAGTGGTTGTCACTCAATATTAAAGTTAATTTGAGATCGTTTCGTTGGGCGAGTAGGTGTCACACAAATACTTGTCCTGTCGCGGGAATCCAACCCGCCGCCTCCGGGTAATGAGCCGACCTGCTCAACCACCAGACCACAGAGGTATAGAGGGATAAGGGAACTAAAGAGCAGTAAATATTTAGCAAAGACGGGCATTCAAGTCAGGCCCAACGATCACATACATAGTTCCTGAAAGAGTCCAGGATCTATGTATGTGATCTTTGGGCGTTATTATTAATATTATTAATCTATATAGCTCCTCTATAGTCATCAGCAATGGTTGGCCCGTGTCACCACTGGTTTTTTTGTGCCGGCAGCTGCGAAAAACTCTTCATAAAAACACCACATGTGATGCGGTCCTTGTGTGGTTTTATATAATAAATTGTAACTATTGGATCAAAGAAATCGCATGTCGGATAGAGGTTTCATCTATTGAGAAGTAATGACGCGGTCAAGACTCGGATGGACCCGTCGAGAGGGCTATCTAAGGTTTGTCTTTTATAGAATGTTGTGTCTGTTTAGGTGATAAACGAAATCACAAATTAAAAAAAGGTGTTTTTAAGGTAAAACTTTTATACGCACGCTTGACTTGGGGAGTAAGCTGGTGATGCGAGCCGAACGGAAGTTGAAATTTAACAAAAAAAAATATTTGTTGAAATCCTTAGTTACGTATGGTTTACAGGTTTTTGAAGAAAACTTCTTTACGCACGCTTGACTATACATATATATATATGAATAAGCTGGTGAATGCATAACGAAGCGAACGGAAGTTGAAAGTTGATGGTTAACGTAGAAAATTTTTATAAACAAAACTTTGTATTATTATGTTGGTGTGTCCGGTAAAATGACAATTTACAATTGTCAAGATTAACATTAAACAAAGCAAAAACAAAGTTATACCGGCCGACAGATGGAGTTAAACTAAAGAAGTTTTACTTCAACCCTGTGGTCTAAAGCACTCTGTTTTTTTTCTGGTAAACATAGAATTCAATATAACACCCAGACACAGAACAAACATCGATGTTCACCACACAAATGTTTGTCCTGAGTGGGAGTCAAACTCACAATCCACAGTTCAGAAGGCAGGGATACTACCAACTGAGCTGCCAGGCCAGGCATAGTTTCGTAATGTGTTTTAGGCTGACAATGAAGGACCCCTGTCAACCCTGCAGCACCCATGACCGCACTCATGGCAAGCACGCTTCACTGCGCGATATCATGGCGGATGACGCTCGTTTATTATCTCTTATCTTTGTCAGACATCATTGCTGGGACAAGGAGAAAGGGAGATGTATGCATATACCTAATTCAATATACTTATAGTACAGTACAGTATAATACAGTATACAGTATAATGGTGTCGATTCTGTGTCGCATTCTCTAAAACTAAACTAAACTTAAAGTATGGCGGTACTCTTCTGATAAAGGGGAAATGAAAAAGACGGAAATATGTTAATTTAGTTTAGCTTTAGAGTATGCGACACAGAATCGACACCACTGTATAGTATTTATTCAATTTAAATCTATACACATAAAATTCAAAGTCCTGACTGACTGACTGACTTATATATCAACGCACAGCCTAAACCGCTGGTCTTAGAGACTTGAAATTTTGAGGGTGTGTTCTTTGTAAAGTGTGTCCACTAAGAAAGGGTTTTTCGAAATTACATTCTTCAGAGGGTGAAATGGGTGGTTGAATTATCTACGAAAAAAATCTTCGTTTCCTATAAGCCCCGCGGACGAAGCCGCGGGCAGAAGCTAGTACAAACATAATACTAAACTAGACAATGGCAAATTTACACATTCGCCGCCCGTACATTCAATTTTTTTCACCTGATTAACCTCTGCAATTCAATACCCCAGTTCACAATCATATTAATTACATTTTCTTTGTGAAGATATTACAGTATTATGATTTGTACTCCATCATCATCAATTACATCAGCTTTCACTACTAATATATTGTAATTATCGAGACTTGTTTTCTCCGTGTCTAAAATGATTTTGTTTGTAAGAAAATACCCCGAAGTTGCCCCCTCCTAAAATTTGCCGCTCTAGGCTCCAGCCTACTGGTAAATTCACTACTGAAACTAGACCTAAAAAAAGTAAATTGTACCTAAAAACTTAATATAGATTACACCAAAAAACTTATAAAAACCAGTTGATAGACGGAAAAGTGCCCAGAATGCTGGCAGCATTACCACGTTTAATGGCAATGCTTATTTTTTGTGCAAAATAAAAGATAGCATTCTGGTCACCTGATATCTCACCAAACGTTTTTGTATCTAAATTAATAACGTTTATTCATTTCATATCGATATTGTGAGTATTTAAACATAACTTAGTCATTTAACTTTCCAAAAACACCCGTTACTGGAAAAAAATGATGATGAAATGATGGGTACTCCACGCCCTTAACGGATCTAGCACGATTTTTCCTGTAACCCTGTATAAACAGATCGATCTAAATTTGCCACCGTTTATCATTTTAAAGGGTTTGTTTACCAATTTGTCAAATATTTGGTTCATCAATCATAATTTAAACAACTTGAACATTGTATTATGCGATCTGTACCATCAAAATTGTCTCGCACGCATATGCATTTACATAGGTATACAACTATGTTTGCTTTCTTTCACACTATCTCTGTAACTAAAAAAATTACGTTTAAGCATTTTATTTTTCATGAACTACTTTTAATGCGAGTGATTGATAAAAAGTAATTTTAGTACGTAACTTTTAAATGACTAAGGTAAACTTTACAGTTAACATATTATTATTTTATTTATACTTTAATATTATATTGTTTTATATTATCTAAATTATATTGTTTTTAAAATATTGTTTAAACGGACAAAAACCACAACGATGTTTTAGAAAATTTAGTGACCATTTGACAGTATAAAATCTCAACGTATTTTTTATTAAATTATTTATAGGAAAATAATAATATAAGCTATAGAAGTGGCTAGGTAAAGTCGCAGACTCTAAAAACAGCTGACAATGTTATTTAATTTCCCCAAGAGCTAATGAATGCTCTATTTATATTTGCATAAGTCTATTTTTCGGGGATGCAATGATTTTCTGGGAGAAAGGTATCCTATGTTGATCTCGCGGTAGAATAAGTACCTAATCTATGTGCAAAAAATCCAAACCAGATGTTTTGCACAAAGTTACTCCGGAATCCTAGTTAGGGTCCAGGATCTATGTATATGATCATTGGGTGTTATTATTATTACAATAGACAAGGCATATTATTATTATTTCATTGAGTAATAGAACGTATTTAAGATTATTTTTTATAGCTTCAAGGACTTCAATAGTTTGTGTAATAAATGTGATACGGAACTTATGAGTTTATTTATGACCAAGGTTTTAGGTAAATTAAAAATAAGCCTGATATATTTAACTCCAAATTCAAACATGAAACTTCTGCGCCAGATAGAAGCTACCACTCCTGCCACCGTTCTGGAGGGTTCGTTTGATCCGACGCCTCCAACTTAGATTACAAGTCAACATTCAATGAGTTTATTTGAAGTTAAATCACTTTGAACTTTGAAATAGATTAGTTAATAGTTACTTTGGTAATACCATGATAATTAGACAAAACAACTACAAAAAGAAGATTAAAAAAACAGGTAAATATAATTCGGGCGTGTTCAAGAGAAGAGTGAATAGGTATTTACTTGGCTAGCATGCTACACCTTCGATCGCATCGTCACTTCCTATCAGGTGAGAAAGAGGTCAAACGCTAGACAAGTTTGATGTAAAAAAAAAAGCTTGAAAAATTAGCACTCATTTTGAGACGAACTAAAACTCCGTAACATTATAAATTACTCTATCTATTACTTTGAAATAAATCACTTTTCATTTATTTTTCCTTTTATTGACCTAAACGTTAGCATTTCAAATCGCGTAGCATCTCGTTGACGCGTCCAACAACAAACAAAGAGGCTTATAATCGGTACACTTCATGCAAAAAACTGACGTAGATATCTTACAGATGTAGGCCTATTGTAGGCTTGTTCTGCGACTCTATTACACACAAGTACCTGTATCACTTCTGTCACAAAAACCAAACAAAAATTCGCCACATCAATGCATTACCGACAGCTTTTAATTTAATTTACAATCTCACGTTTGAAGTGTCATGGAATAAAATGGAAACGCGCTTAGGGCGGATCGCGGCGAGTTTGTCGGCAAATTTGAAAGACATCGGCACCTTTCGTCACGGCGCGTCGGCTTCTATTTCGCGTGCTTTTGCCTTTTGCTCTCGGTGACAATGACATTATGAGTTGACATGTATGTTGTTAAATAATTTAAGTGAGACCGCTCTAAATACAGCCTCTTTGTAGCAAAGAGGTTCTATTGAGAAGGGTGTCAGACTAACAAGGTGGTTATGTTTTATACATTATACAGTTTGTTGATTGTAATATTTGTCATGGTTGGGGACTTACGTCGCTTACGTATTACGTATTTATCATAAACAAACTGCACAATTCCCATCGGGTTACAGCATAATTCAGTTTGGTAGGAGTCAATGGGCACTCAGTAAGTATTTTAAAATAATAGATGAATAAATGAAAAACATCCAACCATCACAAACAGATCACATACCTACATTATTCTCTGTATTATATCCAACTATATAGCTTCTGCACGCGGCTTCGCCCGCGTGGCCTATAGGAAACGAAGATTCTTTTTAAAGATAGTTTAACCACCCATTTCACCATCTTAAGCTTTCGAAAAACCCTTTCTTAGTGGATACCTACACCTTACAAAGAACGCACTCTCCAAATGTCAAAGCTCTAGGTCCAGCGGATTAGGCTGTGCATTGATATATAAGTCAGTCAATTAGTCAGTCAGGACATTTCAAATAAATAAAGCATTTCAATGTCGGCTTATAAATGACGTTAAGTAGTATATAAAAATACTATCGAATTTAATACCTCCACTTTTTTGAAGTTGGTTGAAAATGTTCTAAGCTTTTACTGCTGCAAGTACTATCATGTTAAGCAAAACTTATATTATCATTATAAATTGTACTATTGATTAAATTACTATGTATAATTTTAAAACGTATTCACCATATTCTAGGCACAACCTCTTTAAAAAAAGTGTCGTCGAATCAAATTTGTAGCTTTTCCAACCCACTTAAGCCCATGTAATAATAATAATCCACTAAACCCTACGCATGCAGCCCCTGCTTAGGGGTTGTGACTCCACCCTGTCTGACCCTCGTGCAGAGATAGTGTGGGGTTCGATTCCCAATGCTAGCCATGTTGCGGTGACGATTTCGGTAAATTAAAAGTTTTACAGTAGGGTGGTTTTTAATTTATTTTATCGCCGCTTCTTGTGGTGGGAAACGTTATCACTTATTTTTAAGCACGTGTTTACCATAGTAAGTTTTATTCCACTGACTTAACGAACGGGACTGTTACGTTTATACCCGAGTACATATGTCATGATAAATTCTTAAATAACCGAATCAAAATATTTGTGACCAGCTTCTGCACGCGGCTTCGCACGCGTGGCCTATAGGAAACGAAGAATTTTTTCATAGATAATTCAACCACCCATCTCAACCTCTTAGGGATGGAATTTTGAAAAACCCTTTCTTAACACTTTACAAAGAACACACCCTCCAAAATTTCAAGTCTCTAGGACCAGCGGTTTAGGCTGTGCGTTGATAAGTCAGTCAGTCAGCCAGGACTTTGAATTTTATATGTATAGATTAATAACAGATATACCTACATACGACAGACAGAATATATCTACATATTTGACCCTAGGTCTACGGGGACCGGGAGTTCATCGCGTTTTACAAAGTTTATCAGAGCGCTTGGTCGATGCGATCCTTATCCAAAATGCTGGCACTTATTTGGCACAACGAATGAGCATTACAATTCAACGTGGCAATGCTGCCAGCATGTTGGGTACGCTACCTACTGGTAGTGGGCTGGAGGCTGGAGCATTTGGACTGTCTATAGGCCATCGCAGCTAGTATATAAACAGCAAGCAAGCAGTAGTGCGCACTGCTGTGTTCCGGTTTGAAGGGCACTAGAGCTAGTGAAATTACTGGGCAAATGAGACTTTATGATCTGATCTCACAGTTTAGTAATCTTATTACTAGATTGTGCTGATGTCTCTGGATGACGTGCGCAGTGCAGTGTCACGCGAACCTCTATAGGTACTTTAGAGTTCCGAGTGACAATGCAGCTGATATGGGCAGGCGTTTCGTTTAACATCAGGCGAACGGCTAGCTCGTCACGTCATTCCTTAACATAAAATATATATATATATATATATATATAGTCCAATCCTTTTTGTAATAGATATTGTACCTAGTAGCATTTATTAGTAATTGTTTAACCATGAATATTTCCTTTATCTATAGCAGCAACTAAATCTTCGCGCAACATTCCATCACTGTTGCCAAAGTTATTCCTTTCATATCCATCCAACAACAAAAATCCTAAGCACAATGAATTATCAGTATAACCACAATTCATTCAACGAACATATATACTCCTTGATAATATAATAATTTCTTTTTAAAATACCTTTTTCTTTATAAACCTATTTCATTATAAAATACGTATAAATCTAAGCTGTATGAAGAGACCGTGGCATTTTGCTCTGATTTCTGGAGAGTGTGACAACTTGATTTGGATTTTTTGTGATGTTTTGGAGTTTTTAAACGTAAAGTATTGTGGTATCCGATTATTACGGTTGTCGTAAAATTGTGCAAGTTTTATGAATGAATCTTTGAACACAGGGTGGTCCAAAATATAAATAAATAAATATGTGTAGACATTTCACACAGCGCCATCTAGCCCCAAACTAAGCAAAGCTTGTACTATGGGAACCAGATAACTGATACAATACTTAGATACTTTTTGTTTGTAAATACATACATAGAATACAATATAGCACCCAGACACAGGACAAACATCGGTTTTCATCACACAAATGTTTGTCCTGGGTGGGAATCGAACCCGCAAACCATCGCCTAACGGGTTAATAATCCCATTTTTGTCTTTTGAAAATCAACGCAGCTCTTACTACAGAACTTACGATTCATCACCATAATTTTATTATAGATGACAAAAAAAGGGAAAATTTAAATGGGAAAAGGTGACCCTTGCATTTATTCTGTAAGTATAGTTTATTCTCACAAGTTCAGTCTAATAATATAACTCATTTGACAGCCTCTGTGGTGTGGTGGTTGAGCAGGTCGGCTCATATCCCGGTGGGTTCAATTCCCGCGCCAGGACAAGTATTTGTGCACAGAAAAAAAGCGGAAATACTTGCTCTGAGTCCGGGTCTTGTGGGACCATGGTCCGCGTAGTTTCTGGGTCCCTAAGCACAAGGGAATCCTAGTTAGGGTTCAGGATCTATGTATGTTCATTCGTTTGATCGTTCAGCGTTATTATTATCATTATTATTCATTTCCCAGTAATATCACTAGCTATACAGTTCCCTTCAAAAGTAGTCTTTGCAAACTACTGCTGCTAACCTAAACATACTTTGCAAAAAAGTCCCACCACCGAACCTACCTATAATGTTGCAGTGAATAAGCTTTAAATCCGTCTAAGCATATTTATCAATTAGTGCCATTTTCTAGTGTCTATTGCCTAAAGAAAGTGACTATTCCAACTTATACCCTTTAATCATCAAATCAAGCTATAGCACTACGCAAGTGTACGTAACAAGTAATTTACTTATTAATTCGATGTATTTAAACACAATATTACTAGGTGGTAGGACTTTTCTGAAAAGTTCGTCTAGGTAGGTACCACCGTTTTTCCAGTTATTCTACCGCCAAGCAGTAGTGCGCAAGCACTACTGTGTTCCGGTTTGGGCACTGTAGCTAGTGAAATTACTGGGCAATTGAGGTTTTGTAATCTGATCTCACAGTCTAGTAATCTTACTACCCGACTGTGCTGATGTCTCAGGGTGGTGTAGGCAGTGCAGTGTCATACGAAACTTTTTATTTTAGTGTTCTGAGTGACACTGTTCTGGCCGGGCGGCCGTGTCGCTTAACATCAGGTCAAAAAGTGTAATGGGACAGTTAGGGGTGGGTTATTCGAATAGGTTTTTTTTGGATTATTATTATTTGATTTGTATTTTTGACCTTGGTTTATACCACATGAATATATTATTGAGAATAATAAAAAAATTAAATCAATCATCGCAATATTTATTATATTTTTTAAATGGAGCATCCTATACTTGATCAACATTCGCGATACCCTGTGTGGTCCGTTTCCATTTGAGCCCCAGTGTGGTGAAACCTCATAACCAACAAGAACAATGCGAGCCATAAATTTCGTATGTCCGAGCCCTTATTGTGCACCTCCATTCATAAGGCCGTAGACTGGCTGACGCCGTGTGTCTGCGATCTTAAGTTTTCATTCATAAAATAGAAGTTGAGTTCATAAACATGTCAGGAAATTAAACTTTTGTCATAGGATATAATAGGTATGAATCTGGGAGACATGAACTTGATACAATTTTTTAACTGGGCAAATGTCACTTTACGACCTGGGGGTGATCACGAAACTTTGATTGCAATGCAACAGGAGAAATTTCCAAACTAAGTATGCACATGAACTGCGTATTCAAACTGTCAAATCCATATAAATTTGTGTTTCTATTGGTTGCAATCTAGTTACATGATCGCCCAGATGATCTCACAGTCTAGTAATCTTATACTAACTAGATAGATTGTGCTGATATCCCAGGATGACGTGCGCAGTGCAATGTCACGCGAAACTATATTTTAGAGTTCCGAGTGACAATGCAACTGATATGGGCAGCCGTGTCGCTTAACATCAGGCGAACGATTAACTCGTCACATCATTCCATAAAGAAGAACATAAAGAAAAGTGACAGCCTATGTGGTGTGGTGTTTAAGCAGTTCGGCTTATAATCCGGATGCGGCGGGTTCGATTCCCGCGGCAGGACAAGTATTTGTGCACAAATAAAACGCATATTTTTGGTCTGTGTCTGGGTGTTATGGGACCATGGTCCTCGTAGTTCCCGAGTCCTTCGATACAGGGAATCCTAGTTAGAGTCCAGGATCTATGTATGTGATCATGGGCGTTATTTTTATCTTTTTAGTGCTATAGATAAGTTACATTCGCGATATGTGAGATTGTGGCGGATTGCTTGCACCAGTAGTGAGAAAGAGAACTGCTTTTTTTCAAACTCATATATTGTAATGGGCTTGCTATATATTATTTGACAATAAGCACTTTGTAATTTTATATGCTTAGTGAAATAACTTAATTTAATTGTACCTAATATAATTTTGACTTGTAAAAGTGCTAAAAATAGCCTATTTGCAATAAATCTTTTGACTTTGACTTTGATACCGTGATCGGTGGCGGTGATTGAAAGCTCTGCGACACAGACGGTAACTTTATTTCATCTGTAAATCTCTTCGATCAAGACTTTCAACGTTTTGCAGCAAAAAATTCTTCTAAATTGTACAAGTAGGTACTATAACGGTGTCTAATCCATCAACCGCACCCGCCAATCTTAAGGCGGGAGTGCACAATGCCTACAAAATATGAACAGAACTCTTGTCATACTTGACGAATCAGTTTTTTTATAATATTCTATATAAAAATAAACCAAATCCAAAATTCTAATGCGATCGTCTACAAAAATTTTAACTTATAAAAATATTTCTTAATTGATTAACTATTTATATCTGTTTGATTGATATTGGCTTTAAAAAAAAGCTAATAACAACCTCTTAGGGGCAAAGCCATCATCATGTTTTTCACTAAGTGTTAGTACGGAGTGTTGGCGGGAAAACGAAAAAGATTACGTCACCGCATTGTATTATATTCCAAAATTTGTGTTATTTTCAGTGCTAGTGCATAAAATTGGTGGCATTTTATTCGTTAAGTGCTGGATTACATGCATGAGTGTTAGAAAGTATAATGATGGTAAAACGTTTCTTTTCGTGTTGTTTCCAAAGTTTCAACGAGCGCACTGCGCAGTGCAGTGTTACGTGAAACGTATATTTTACCGAGTGAAGTGTGGTAAACGAATAGCTCATCACGTCATTCATTAACATAAAAAGACATTTGTTTTCAAATTTTCCCCCATACAAAATAAAAACGCAATTTTAAAAAAAGCAGTTCTAAGTAACTACTTGCACTACGCACGCATGCCTACGCCACTGCACTGCACTGCACTAAAAAAATCGCTCGGGTTTCGTAGCTTATAGCTATAAGCTACGAAACCCGAGCGATTTTTTTAAATATACCTATCTACGAGTATACCTAGACCGTTATGTTTTTGAGAAAAGTTGCAAATTAAAAGTTATTTTTGCATGAATAGGACGCAAGTAACTACATATTAAAAGTGGCATATAAAAGGTTTTCTAGCACGTTTTCAAAAACACTGCTACTGTTAAATTTCTATGACCTATGTGATATAGCCTGATGACGTCATTGCGGCTACCAGCATACTATGTATCTAATCTGTGTCAAGCATAAAATCTTTTAAAAATAGGCTAGATCGTTGGTTATAGATTTGGGGAATTTTTTTATTTTTAGGAAAGACGCTTGCAATTTTTATTCTTTAATATTTTATATGTATAGATATTTTTATAATTAAACACAACAAAGTATAATAATGTACTTTGTTGTGTAAATACTTAAGAAATCGAATTTGAATCAATATTAACTGCTCTGGAATTATGAGTTACATTAATTATAATTCGCTTAATAAACCTATGTTTATTGTTGTTTGACATGTAAATCCTATTTTTACTAATAAATAACCTGTGTCTGTGCCTGGGCCTAGAAAAGGTACAACAATCGTGTGTGGCGTAATTCAAGTGAAAAAGAAAGAAAGAAGAAAGAAAATACATTAAAAATGAAGATAAAAAAAAATATAATAAAATTCAAGACACGCTGACGGTTACATTATTTGGTCGCTATCAAAAACAAAAACGAGTGTCCTTTAGACCACACAACTGTAGTAGGTAAAACTTCTTTAGCTCCATCTCTCTTACATCTCTCTTATCCCTACAGTAATGTACGAAACGTTACTCTTTCCTTTTATCTTCACGTAGAGAGACCGTTCGCCTCACTACCCATAAAGAAGTTTTTCTTTTTTTTGTTTTGGCTCCACACTTTTGGGTATTTAGCCAGTGTCAAGTAATAAAAAAAAAAGTTTTACTTCAAAAACAATGTAGCATGGTCGCCGCCACACAGACACAGCACAGACTAAGCAATTATCTAAAATCCTTTAATAAGTGACGAGATTACTACTATTAAATTACACTCATCAGAAATTATGAATTACTTGACACTGGCTAAATACACGAAAGTGTGGAGCCATACCAAAACAAAAAAAAAGTGACGAGATCTTATGCTAGCATTGTCTGAGGATTGGCTGTCTTGGCACAGATTATAATAATAATAATAATAAAGGCCCTCGATGCCAAAAATATTAAGGTAACATGTTTTGTAATTATCTGCCATGTTCTGTTTTTGTGTCTATATTTAAGTATATCGTATTTATCTCAGATAAAACTCACATTCGAATAGCCGCTCAAAATTTTACATCCGCCGATCAATCTCCATCGTGTGTTTTCTACTCCACGCGACATTGGCGAAACTGTGGCAACCCCACAGAAGCCATAATAATAAGAAGTTGAAGTTGATTACTAAAACTTGGCGCGCGATCAATCACTCGCGCGCCATTTTTGACATATCCCGCCGATTCCTAAATTCGTTTGGACATTCATCCAAAAAATCACCAAAAGAAGCCCAATCAAGGCCATTGTATTTTCAAAATTGTAACTTGATTTGTTTGGATTGATTCTATCCATCCATTGTGCGGTGATGTTAAAGCTTTTTACTCAACTTAGATCCGAAAAACGGAATATTTTTGATTGATTTCTGTTGAATTTGACCATTTTGGGACAGTTTTATGAATTGATTGTAAGTAATGTCTTTGTTTGGGCTTCGTTTCCTGCTTACAAGTTGTGCGTCGGTAAATATTAAAATGAAAAACTTGAAATGCATCGAAACTTTTTTCTTATAGCTTTTAAGATAAAGAAACTTTAGTAGCTTTTTGAAGCGATGGTAATGATTTGCTAAGAAATTAAAGCTAATTAATATATATAATACTAGTTGATCCACCCCGGCTTCGCTCGGGTGAATTAGTAAAACGCGGTCGAACGGGATAAAAAGTTTTTATACTACTACTACTTTTATATACATAGATTTTATTTTATTAAACCTGCGATTAACTAACACGTCTTTCTCCCGCCTCCGCCTCCGATTCCGACTTTGGTTCCGATAAAACCACCTCCGTTAAATCCCTACTCTGTAGTAAGTAAAATATAACTTTTATATTTCTCCAGAGTCCGTCGGGAAATGAAATTGTGAATTCTCCCATAAACCAGGCTATCAGTAACTAGCATGTACTCCATACACACATGCGTGCCTATGTAACATAAATCCACAATGACCGCAACAATCGCACAAACCATTAAAACAAACAAGTCTGCAGCTGCGGCGGCGGCCACTCGAGCGAAACGACCGGCCCCCGGCACCGCCCCTCGACCGCGCACAAAAATCAACATAAATAACAATATACACCCCTATCTTAGACACTATGACAACCCTCACGAAGAAAACAACACAACGACCCATACACAAATCAAACAACAACCAACATTAAGTATCCGAACGTAAAACTCAAAATAGCGCAAAACGTATCGTAACGTAGACACAAAAGTTTGAGACAAACTAAAGTGTGCAACAATTGAAAAATATTTCGTCTCTTTCGTCCATTCAAAGTCCCTCTGCTTTCGGGGCTTTTATTAAATTTATTGTTAAACGAATGTATATAAAAGTTGTCGAAATGAAAAAGGGTCGCAGTCGATGACTTGTAACGCGTGTGCCTACATCCCCCTTCCCGAAAATGTTCTCACAAACTTACTCAAGGATCTTCAGACCTTGGGATGAAAGTGCTTCTAAAAATGAAACTGTTAAAAGTGAACAAAGTAATGGTAACACGGAACTTAAGACAAAGAAACGGAAGTTGGACGACAAAAGGGAAAGTCGTCTTCGAAAAATACGTGGGACCTTCAAGAAAACTAACGCTAACCTTCACCAAGACGCTACCGTTTCTACAACCACCTTCGACAATGAAGATGACAAGAAAACCGTCGCCACCGCAGCTAACGATTCTCCTGTTGCTAACCTAACTCAGTGCTGCGATAGATTACTCCAACCTGAACCAAGTGAAACAAAAGAAAAGCAAAACATGCCAGATTTGAAACGTAACTACTCTCCAGCGTTACCTCCTAATGCTCCTACGATGTACACGCAAGCATATCTACCTGAATACCTCCCAACCGCCGACATTGCGCAAGCGCTAGGCGTCGCACCGACCGACCCTTTACTCCTAGAATCCCTAGCACAAGGCTACGCCATGGAGCTGGAATACGCCAGAATAATCCAGCAAGAGAACGAGGTCAAACTTCTGAACGCGAGGAAACAGCGGCCGAAGAAATACAAGTGCCCTCATTGTCAGGTGGGATTCTCTAACAACGGTCAATTAAAAGGCCACA
This sequence comes from Ennomos fuscantarius, assembly GCA_905220475.3. Classification (NCBI taxonomy): domain Eukaryota; kingdom Metazoa; phylum Arthropoda; class Insecta; order Lepidoptera; family Geometridae; genus Ennomos; species Ennomos fuscantarius. The sequence continues at coordinate 8,897,216 of HG992046.1, read as the reverse complement.
TCAGGATACATACAGGAGAAAGGCCTTATAAATGTGATGAAAAGAACTGTGGGAAGACGTTTACCAGGAACGAGGAGTTGACGAGGCACAAGAGGATCCATTCGGGTGTCAGGCCGTTCCCTTGTCAGACTTGTGGGAAGAAGTTTGGGAGGCGTGATCATTTGAAGAAACATACAAGGACGCATTTCTTGCAAGCGGAGAGGATGATGCCGGTTTTTGTCCCTCTGTCTGCAGTTCCCCATGTCGGAGGCTTTCCATATTTATACGGTTATTAAAGGGAAAAATCTATGTGTCAAGCGGTGTGGCGACTAAAGTGAAAACCAATTAGTTTTCTTGATTGTATAAATGAGCTTTGCGAAAAATATTTTTGATACTATTTTGTAAGTTAGTCAATAAGTAGTAAATTATTGTACCAACACATTTAAAATTAAGTAAGTATAGAAAGACTTATAGTATATTGATATAGATATTTTCTGTGAAAATGAATGAAAAAGATTGAATAAAAGTATTTTGATGATCCATTTGTGATTCGTTTTAAATATACCGAGGCGGTATACGTTTTTGTATACCGCCTCGTGGTTTCACCAGTATAAGCCATTTTCCTGCGGGTTCTAGCGGGGTAAGAGTAACTTATACATTTATTTTGATAGTATGCAATCTGTGTACAAAATCATTTCAGTTCTTTTAACGTTTTACTTTTATACCTATAGTCCCAAGTAGAGGGTTAATCCTGAAAAATTAATAAAATTAAATCTCATAATTCAATAAGTATATACAATAAAAGATGTATACGTGCAATGTGTGGCCTGAAAAGAAGCGATAGCTGCAGAGCGTATTTTAAAGATTTAAAAATTCTTACCCTGCCCTCACTATATATATTTGAATTAGCTCTCTTTATTAGACAACATCCATCTTTATTTAAAATAGTATTCAAATCACGAAATCGGACTTTCTTATGTTGTTTCAAAAAAGTGAACTATAAAACTGCTTTATATGAGAAAAGTGTATTTACAATGGGGCCAAAAATATATAACAAAATTCCAAGCCATATAAAAGAGTTCAATGACCTTCACACATTCAAACGTAAATTATTTCAATATTTAATCGACCAAACATTTTACTCGCTTGCTGAATTTTTTGATAAGTAATTGACTTTAATATAATACAACTAAATGGACCTATTTATTACCTATTGACTTTTATTGTGATGCAATTTGATTAATTTAAGTATTTAGCTTCAGCTTATTTGTAATTTTTGTATGCCGTTGCGGCTGATCGCAGTATGGACTTCATATTATTATTATAACATCTGTTTTATGACCTGTGTATCACAAAATAAATGATTTGAATTTGATTTGAATTTGAATAAAAAATCTATGTATATACATACTTATGTAAGTGTGTATACTTATATATATATATATATATATATATATATATATAAGTATATATATATATATATATATATATATATATATATATATATATATATATATATATATAAATAGACTTATTGGATTTAAACTTTTTAAATTATTAATATACTAATTTTTTGGAGTAGGACACGTAACAGAGAAAATCAGATTGCCCAACTTACAATACGAGGGTCATAGTGAACGTTTTTAGAATTGACCACTCGTAAACAATATAATAAAAAAATATAATTTTGAAAATGGAACTTTTTGCTTATTTTATTGAGTATGTATTTTATTCGTATGTCATTTGTTTTACAACTTGGCGGCAAATTGAAAATTGTAACTCGTCAGATTCAACCCGAGAAGATTTTTGTGCAGTAAAGTAGGTAATGATAGACTACGATTGGCATTTAATGATGAAGCTGATCTTAGTCAAGTAATAAGTAAGTAATAAAATTACTAGACTGTATTGGTGTCTCAGGATGACGTGCGCAGTGCAGTGTCACGCGAAACTTTACATTAGAGTTCCGAGTGAAACTGCATTTGTTATGGGCGGCCGTGTCGCTTAACATCACGCGACGACTAACTTGTCACGTCAATTATTTAACATAAAAAACCTACCTACCGTGATAACTCTGCATCAGAGTATTCCATTTACTAGTTTCATATATATGTTATCTTAATATATATAAATCTCGTGTCACAATGTTTGTCCTCAATGGACTCCTAAACCACTTAACCGATTATAATAAAATTCGCACACCATGTGCAGTTCGATCCAACTTGAGAGATAGGATAGTTTATATCTCAATCTATAATAGATATATAGTGGTGGACATATAATTAGAAACACTACCCACGGAACTTAACATTATACAAGATATTTGACCTTAATACTTTTTATTTGGAAATGAAACCACAAATAGCATAAAATGTGTTCAATAACTAAACATTTATTTTAAAAAACAACTAAATATCAACTAAACAAGTACAGATTCAATATTATATTTCATACAAACAACTAAATGAGTTTTAAAGTACCAACAGTAATGGACAACTAATTAGAAACAATACAAAAAAAATAAAAGATAAATCATATTTTATAGGTTTAATTATTTAGAATTATATAATTTAGGTAATAGATACTGCGTATAGGCTACTAAAACTTTTAATTAATATTTTGTTGCGTATCCTTTATTATCAATCACAGCTCTACAACGACGTGGCATTGATTCAAGCAATTTCATACATTTTTCTAGTGGGATTTAATTCCATGCTTCTATAAAAGCTTCGTAGAGTTCGTTGTGACTGGAGTTACGTTTGTTTGAGACTTTCTTTTTTACGACATGCCACAGATTTTCTATGGGATTTAAATCAGGGCTATTTGCAGGCAGTCTAAGACGGAAATACGCTGTTCCCTAAGAAAATATTTTACACTGTTGGCAGTGTATTTAGGGTCATTATCATGCTGAAAGATCCATGTTACAGGCAAATTGTCGTCAGAGTAGGGAATCATTGTCTCTTCTAAGATATTTTTTTACTGCAGTTGATCCATTGTACCTTCAATCTTACGAACGGGTCCAACTCCACATCCAGAAAAACATCCCCATACCTTGATATTGCCGCCTCCGTGCTTGACTATGCTTCTAGTGTATTTATAATTAAAAACATGGTTCATTGGACGTCTAACGTAGAGCTTTCCTTCTGAATTTACCATGTTCATTTTAATTTCATCTGAAAATAAGACTTTTTTCCAATCTCGGACCGCCCAATTGACATACTTTTTAGCGAATAATAATCGCTTCTCTCGATGTTTCTTGGTAAGAAGCGGCACCTTTCGAGAAACCCTCCCAAACAATTTTGATTCCACTAATCTACGACTTACTAGTCTTGACGAGACATTTCTAGGGTCATCAGGCGAAAAAACTTCATTTTAATTGGAGCCTTTAAACGGGTCTTTCTTAGCAATACGTACGATTAGCTTATCTTCTCTGGGCGAAGTTTTCCTCGGTCGAGCCTTTCTGGGAATATTTTCAATAGTTCCGTGTCTTTTGTAATGGTGAATAGAATTGAAAACTTTCTTTACCGAACATTTAAAATGATTAGCTATTCTCCTGTTCGTCCATTCTTGGTCGATGTGCAAATTAAAATTTTTTTGCCTAGTTGACGCGTCACAACTTTTATTTTTGCCCATTTTGAACAAGAAATTGTAAACGGATTTTCAATTTGATGGTCAATTGCTGCCAAAACGATAGAAAATAACTAAGAAAGAAGTTTTAATTTTCAATTTCAAAAATGAAATGTGCCGTGGATGCTTTTCTAAAGTGTTTCTAATTAGGCGTCCAAGAGGCCAGTAACAGAAAATAAGCTATGTATGCTTTAAACTCTTTTTATGATGAAGTTTAGATAGTTTTGTTTTTTTAATTTATTCTATGAGTATTCTAAATTGAGTGGCTATATTGTTGCATGATTATTAAAAATTGAATTTATACATTTTTCAAGAATGGAAGACATGGACTTCAAACATTCATAATTCATATGAAGTGTTTCTAATTATATGACCACCACTGTATATTAAATACCCGTGCGAAGCCGGGGCGGGCCGCTAGTATCATATATATATGTCATATATATATGTTATAATGTGAGCAGTATTGTACGTATGTAAATTTAAAAAAATGTCTTCATGATGTTTGTACCCGTCTGCATTAAAGTTTGACATTTCTTAAGTTAGCGCTTATCCCTCTATGCCATATTCCGTTAAAATCGAAAAAGAAGACAATCTTTAGAATCGCTTACAAAGATCCAGTGCATTGTTATAGGAATAGACCAGATGGAATGTTCGATCATAACTGCGTGTCGTGTATTGAAGCTACAATAGGATGACTCTGTCACGGCAAGTCAGATTTGTTAGTCAACTAGTTAAAGGCACACTTCATTTGTGTAGTTTTAGGTGCCTCGGTTCAACTGACGTAAGCTACTTCTGGTTTGCTGTCTATTTCTCTGGTACAATGTCGCAAATCGATCAATCATTCGATTATCAAAATCGATTCAATGCTTACGCAAAATTGAAATGGAAGCTAAGTGTCAACTTCCGTTCTTCTCAATAGATGAATAGAAAAAGTAAAGAATAAAATAACAATTTGTTTTCTAACAAATGTTTTGAGTTTGGTAAAGTTGGATTGGACACTTGCGGGATGAAAGAAGTTTTGAGAAATTGATGTTGCAAAATAATGAGATGAAATAAACTGTGTTTGCAATGAAGAAAGAATAATAATAATATAATATGTGTGGACATCTCACACAACGCCATCTAGCCCCAAACTAAGCAAAGCTTGTATTATGGGAACCAGATAGCTGATACAATTACTTAGATACTTTTTGTTTGTAAATACATACATAGAATACAATATAACACCCAGACACAGAACAAACACCTATGTTCATCACACAAATATTTGTCCTGGGTGGGAATCGAACCCACAACCCACAGTTCAGAAGGGATACTACCAACTGAGCTAACGGGCCAGTCAAAATAATACAATGCGGTGACGCATTTTTTCGTTTTCCCGCCAAAACTCCTCAATCTCAGTCCATTAAAATCAAATAAATTAATCAATTGGTAACAAAAAAGTACACACTCGTACTCTAGACCACAGACCACTTAGAAGAGACTAGCTCTAGACACCACGACTGAAGTAAAACTTATATTCGAAACGTAACTCTCTCTCTCTTTCTATCTTCACTAACTTATATCTCCCTCTCAACATGCGTTGGCCTCGTCTGATCAATTGCCGTAACGCTCTCGTCACGCATTCACCAGCTTACTCCCCAAGTCAAGCGTGCGTAAAGAAGTTTGACTTCAAGAACTTACCATTTTAAAATCGGCTAGAGTTTTTGGCGGGAAAGCGAAAAAGAATGCGTCACCGCATTGTATTATTTTCCAAAACTTGTGTCATTTTCAGTGTTAGTGCATAAAATTGGTGGCATTCTATTCGTTAAGTGCTGGATTACAGGCGTGAGTGTGGGAAAATGGTATAATGATGGTGAAACGTTCTTTTTCGTGTTGTTTCCAAAACTCCATTGAAGTTTCAAGTAAAGTTGCCACCATTTTACTAGGAGTATGTATGACTTTGACTAGACTATGACTTGACTATGATTTGACTTGATGACTTCGACTGTGACTTGACACATATTTGCGTGAAATATCATTAACTTGATAAATTATCAATTACTTGACACTGGCTAAATACACAAAAGTGTGAGCCAAAACATATAAATAAAATAAATCGGCTACTCTTTACAAAAAATGGCACACGCAATAAATCCAAACACTCATATGTCAACAGCGCAAATTTTTACTAAATTAGACATATTCCCACGAAGTTATTTGCCCTAAATATATTGAAAACGTATTGAGACATTAATTATAACAATCGGATGTCCTTCCGAGCCCTCAGCAGGACATTTACAAAGTATATTTATATCTTGCCTGAATAAGTGTGTTGTCGTTGCTCGCAGCGTGGCGCCGACACACTCATACACAGATTCTTGCAGCACGACGGAAGTACGGCAATGACTATGTGTATGGTGTAATTATAAGATTTACTTTAAAGTTACTGACAAATAAAAACGTTGTTTATTATTGACTCGCTTCTGCCCGCGGCTTCGTCCGCGTGGTCTATAGGAAACGAAGAAGAACAATTTTCATAAATAATTCAACCACCCATTTCACCCTCGTAGTGGTGGAATTTCGAAAAACCCTTTCTTAGTGGATAACTCTATTTTACAAAGAACACACACTCCAAATTTCAAGTCTCTAGGAGCAGTGGTTTAGGCTGTGCGTTGATATATAAGTCAAACAGTCAGGACTTTGAAATTTATATGTATAGATAGCCTCTGTGGTGTGGTGGTTAAGCAGGTTGGCTCATTGCCTGGAGTTGATGGGTTCAATTCCCGACGGACAAGTATTTGTGTACAGCAAAATACGAGCGTGTTTTTAGATCACACGACTGAAGTAAAACTTTTTTAGTTTAGCTCTATCTATCAGCCGCTATAACTTGTTTTTGCTTTGTTTAATGTTAATGTCGCCATCTTGACAATTGTAAATTATCATTTTACCGGACATACCAACAGTTTTTTTTAACTTTGTTGTTTTTTTATGTTAAGGCATGACGTGACGAGCTAGCCGTTAGCCTGTTGTTAAACGACACGGCTGCCCATATCAGCTGCAGTGTCACTCGGAACTCTAAAGTATAGAGGTTCGCGTGACACTGCACTGCGCACGTCATCCAGAGACATCAGCACAATCTAGTAATAAGATTACTAAACTGTGAGATCAGATCATAAAGTCTCATTTGCCCAGTAATTTCACTAGCTACAGTGCCCTTCAAACCGGAACACAGCAGTGCTTGCGCACTACTGCTGGGCGGCAGAATAACTGGCAAAGCGGTGGTACCTACCTAGACGAACTTAGCAGAAAAGTGTTCCGGTTTGAAGGGCACTGTAGCTAGTGAAATTACTGGGCAAATGAGATTTTTTTTTTATGATCTGATCTCACAGTCGAGTAATCTTATTACCAGACTGTGCTGATGTCTCAGGATGATGTGCGCAGTGCAGTGTCACGCCAAACTTTATATTTTGGAGTTCCGAGAGACACTGTTCTGTTATGGGCAGCCGTGTCGCTGAACATCAGGTGAACGATTAGCTCGTCACAAAATTCACTAAAATAAAAAAAAAATAAAAAAATAGCAATGAAATTTCTCCTGCCGCATCACAATCAAAGTTCTGTGATCACTCTCCCGGTCAGCGCCATGTCCAATGGCAAGTATGAGCAAGCAAGAGAAGCTAGCATCAGGTTCAGTTTTAGGTCATACTGTACTGTGTGTTGTGTATTATTGTGTAGTTTAGGTATGTACTATATGTGGGAGATAAAATAATTTGAAATCCATTTAGACTCAAAATATGGCTTTTATTAATAAAACAACATTGAAATAATATAATCAAATCACTAATCAATCAAATGGTTTAATATAATCATAATAATATCTGATCTCAAATTATTGAGATAATTAGATAATTCATTCATTGATATTAATTAGATAATTCATTAGAATTATCTAATTAATATGGACATAACAATAATCTTATAATTAGTGACTCAGGAAAAGATACAGTGCGGCCTTTTTTATGTCAAAGATACAGTGCGGCCTTTTTTATGTCAAAGATACAGTGCGGCCTTTTTTATGTCAAAGATACAGTGCGGCCTTTTTTATGTCAAAGATACAGTGCGGCCTTTTTTATGTCAAAGATACAGTGCGGCCTTTTTTATGTCAAAGATACAGTGCGGCCTTTTTTATGTCAAAGATACAGTGCGGCCTTTTTTATGTCAAAGATACAGTGCGGCCTTTTTTATGTCAAAGATACAGTGCGGCCTTTTTTATGTCAAAGCATGGCTCGTCAGAGGCGAGGAGTGACTCATTTAGGTCCGTATTACAGAACGATGCTCAGTCATCGATCGGTGCTCAAGCAGAGATTTAATTCATAAAGTCATCAATTAGTGAATGAAATCTCTTCTTGAGCACAGATCGATGACTGAGCATCGTTCTGTAATACGAACCTTAAAATGGAATAAAAATACCACAGACTAAAAATACAACCATAAACAATTGAGCAACTCTTAAACGAGGTTTTACCTCCCACATACACCTAAATTTTTCGGTCTCAATCATCGACTCTTGCCGCTATAAAACGCATTCCCACGTTAAAGCAGACACTACAAACTTACAAAGACCGCCGTTTCAAAAATCACCCAACACTACTTCTTTTATTCCTTGGTCAAATATAAAAATCTATTATTCTTGATAACTCGCCTACGATCTGAACAAATTCGCTCAAAAGACATAATTTATAGACAGAATCTAACATTGACTTTTTACAGATTTTTTCTGTAGTTTGTAAAAAACGGATTGTTACGGTCGGGTTGCAGGTGGCGTAGTGAATGGTCCGCTTTATGACGATTTACGAAATTAATGACTGGACCAGTGTAAACATTTGTTGTTTGTAATTTTTTTATAGCTCGGGCTTTTTTTGGAGTTGGCTCATTCAGGGAATATTTTAGTTCGGTTATGTTTTGGCGGATGTTTCGATTAATAATAATAAATAAATGAATATATGTGAACATTTCACACAACGCCATCTAGCCTCAAACTTTGCAAAAGCTTGTACTATGGGAACCAGATAACTGATAGAATACTTTTTGTTTATAAATAATAGGTCTTTACCTATGAAATTGCCGTATTGCAGTACAGACTTTTTCAAACAAAAAAAAGTTTTGATTGGCTATGAATTCTAAATTCAAATTAATTTTGTTTTAAAAATATGACATTCTATTTACAATATAAGTCTTTTGTTTATTGATTAGCGTTGTATTTTCATTACATTTCAACATTTTTCCTCATAATGGATACTTTGAAATTTCGTGTAATTATGGAATATGAGTTCCGTCGTGGCACCAACGCGGCACAAACGACACGTAACATCAACGACGTTTACGGAGAGAACTGTACAAACGAACGTACAACCCGTTATTGGTTTGCTCGGTTCCGTTCTGGGAATTTTGACTTGACAAATGAACCTCGTGGTCGTCCGGAAACTTTGGTCAACAATGATGAATTAAAGGCGATTGTGGAAGCTGATGAATCTCAATCTACAGCTGAGCTGGCAGCAGCTTTTGATGTTAGCATCAAAACAATATTGGTCCATTTGCGACAGATTGGTAAGATAAAAAAGCTTGATAGATGGGTGCCCCACGAACTTAACGATCGCCAGCGCAACGTACGCGTCGAGACTTGCCTTGCGCTGCTTAACAGGCACAGAAATGAAGGAATTTTGAACCGAATTGTTACGTGCGACGAAAAATGGATTCTTTTTGACAATCGAAAGCGCTCAGAAAGTTGGTTAGATCCTGGTTCGGTACCAAAGCAGTGTGCAAAACGAAAAATGACCCCTAGAAAGGTGATGGTCACAGTTTGGTGGTCTAGTGCTGGTGTGATTCATCATAGCTTTTTACAAAACGGCGAGAGCATTACTGCAGATGTGTACATTGAAGAACTGACCACAATGATGGCGAAACTCGCACGTCTGCAACCAGCTTTGGTCAATCGGTCGTCTCCATTGCTACATCACGACAACGCGCGACCCCATACTGCATAACAGACCGTCTCTAAGCTGCATGAGTTGGGTTTGGAAGCTCTCCCTCATCCGCCATACTCACCAGATCTTGCACCTACCGACTATTACTTTTTCCAAAATATGGACAACTTTTTAGCGGGAAAAAAATTCAATTCCCGAGTGGCAGTACAAAACGCCTTTGAAGAGTTTGTTGTCTCCCGTCCTGCTGATTTTTTCAAGAAGGGCATCCATAAACTGCCACAGCGTTGGCAAAGATGCATTGATTGCAGGGGTGATTACTTTGAATAAAAGAAATAAATAAGTTCGAAAAAAAAATACTTTAACTTTTTTCAAACAAAACGGCAATTTCATAGGTAAAGACCTAATATAAACATAGAATACAATATAACACACAGACACAGAACTAATATCGATTTTTATCAGACAAATGTTTGTCCTGATGATCGAACCCACAATTTACAGCTCAAAAGACAGAGTTACAACAGCTATCCGGCCAGTCATTTTGTCTTCATTATTATTAATAATAATAATATGTGATGACATCTCACACAACGCCATCTAGCCCCAAGCAAACTAAGCAAAGCTTGTATTATGGGAACCAAATAACTGATACAATACATAGATACTTTTTGTGTGTAGATACATACATATAATACAATATAACACCCAGACACAGATCAAACAGCAATGTTCATCACACAAATGTTTGTCCTGGGTGGGAATCGAACCCACAACCCACAGTTCAGAAGGCAGGGTTACTACATTATATATTTATAATGTTTGATTTGGTTTTATATATACATTACAAAATTAATAAAAACCGTAAACTTCCAAATTACCACATCGATTCTTGCGCGTTTAAATTTTTGTATAAGGTTTGTTTTAAATCAATATGATCCGCAAGCTAATAAATAATTCCAAACCTTAAAGAAATTAAGTAGGTATGTAAACAAATTTTCGTAAAACCCTGGCCGGATCATTTTAAATCAGCTAGGCAATAAATTAGCATCAGAAGTGACAAAGGCAATGGTCCAGCCATGGGAACCCAGTCAGGTGTCACGCCTACGCATACAGCGATCCTCCCGGGGTTGACTACCTGACTTAGCTGGTTTGTAGGGCGACCGTGGTTTATGCTTCAATATCAGCTTTAGAAATAAAACCTCATTACGCACGCTCGACTTGGGGAGTAAGCTGAAGTTGAAAGTTGTTGGTTCACGTAGATCTCCATTGTCAACATAACAAAGTTAAAAATGTATTATTATTTTTTTTTTAAATGTTTTGGCTCCACACTTTTGTGTATTTAGCCAGTGTCAAGTAATTAATAATTTATCAAGTTAATGATATTTCACGCAAATATGTGTCAAGTCACAGTCGAAGTCATCAAGTCAAGTCATAGTCTAGTCAAAGTCATACTCCTAGGAAAGTGCTGGCAACTTTACTTGAAGCTTCTATGGAGTTTTGGAAACAACACGAAAAGAAACGTTTCACCATCATTATACCATTTTCCGACACTCACGCCTGTAATCCAGCACGTAACGAATAGAATGCCACCAATTCTATGCACCAACACTGAAAATAACACAAGTTTTGGAAAATAATACAATGCGGTGACGCAATCTTTTTCACATTCCCGCCAAAACTCCAAGTTAAAAATTTGTATATGTTGGTATGTCCAGTAAAATGACAATTTAAAATAGCCAAGATGGCAACATTAATATTAAACAAAGTTATACCGGCCGATAGATGGAGCTAAACTAAAGAAGTTTAACTTCAGTCGCGTGGTCTACAGCACACTCGTTTTTTATTGTTTCATGTAGGTAATTTCTACTTCCTTAACCCTAATAGGTAAAAACGAATCGCTCATCTGTTTGTTAGTGTCTTTCATGCAAAATAGGCTTAACCGATTTATATGAAATGTTGCGCAAGGATTCTTTGTATTTTCCGAGATAGATAATGTGGAAAAAACGAGTAAATTATTGTAACCGCGTTGCGAGTAAACCAAAATATACTTAAAAATCACATATGGTGCATGAATAATATTTATATTAAAAATGAAAAAAAAAAAATTTTCTAACTCATATATTGTAATAGGCTTGCTATACAGGGAGTAACAAAAACCCTGTTATATCCGCGAGCTGCGTATCCAGTGTCAACTCAAGGTTGTAGTAATACTAGTTCTATTTAAATACGAGACATACAAATCTTACGTGTGCTTTTTATTAATACCTTTTATGCCGTTACTAAAAATGTTTACGACCTCAGATATTGACAACATAGGTACTTGCATCACCGACGCAGCCTGCTGCCTGTTGCCCGCACCCCGCACCGCCCGCCATGCTACGCTAAGTCACCGCGCATACCTACTGCGACGGAACTAGAGGCCATTCCACAGATTACTTCTTATGCGTTTTCCATACGTTTATGTGCCCTATACCACATACCACAACGTTGTAGGATTGCGAGACCGTAACTTAATGACGTAAAAGGTCTCTTTGACCAATAGTGGTAAGCACACAAGTGCTGCGTGCCGTTCTGCCGCACTGACATATTCTAATCATTTTACGTCAAGCAAAGGCTAAACAATCGAATTCACGTGTGATTTTGTATTGTTAAGAAACAAGATAGGTACATCATTTTTAGCTCTTAAAAGAGCTTTCAAAAACACATCACACAAATGCTTCTACCAAGGCACATTAACATATTGTAGTATTCGTCGTTAGAATACGACATCACACTCGACACTAAATTCGCGACGATCAAACTGGAAACGACTAAATTGCATGAGAGAGCACGTGCGACTGAGTGTAAGCCGCGGGCCGCGCCTATGCCGAGTGATGCCGCGCCGCCCGCGCACCCCATTTCCCCGTAGGCACACAGGTGCAGGAGCGGCATCCTACAAAAGAGCCGACAAAGGCGGCCCCCGTTTGTCGGTTCCGCGTTTGCTCTTCCCTTAGTTACTTAGCTATTTAAAAATAGGCACGGCTTGTGTCATAAACATTTTTGGGAAATGGTATTATTTTTTTGTGTTTAGATACTGCGTGTAACTTCAGATACGTATAACTTAGGTATTGTTAGACATTTTTATATGACTACTTGTAATGATCTGTACACATACTTCATTTATTTAACAGGGTTTTTGTTACTCCCTGTATAATATTTTACAATAAGCACTTTGTATTTTTTAAATGCTTCATTTTAAGTTACCTAATATAATTTTGACTTGTAATTGAAAAATACACTATCACACTAATATTATAAAAGCGAAAGTTTGTATGTGTGTTTGTGTGTATGTTTGTTACTCCTTCAGGTTCGGCTGAATGGATTTAGATGAAATTCGGTACCAAGATAGCTTATACATTGGATTAACATATAGGCTACATTTTATCCCGGCAAAGTGAAATTTTGGGATGAGCAAATAATTAAAATACCTTTTATCCGCGGCGAAACCGTGGGGCGTAACTAGTTTGCAATAAATCTTTTGACTTTGACTTTAATATACTAATATTAATGTTATATAAGTAGTTATAAATAATAGTCAAATGTGCTTACCTAAGTGCTAAACTAAAGATACAGAAATAATAGTAGGTCCGAATTGATACAAATAATTTTAATAGAAATGATTGTCACCCGAATACACCTAACTACAATTGAACTCCTAAAAATATCACAACAATACAAATAGGCTTATTTACCGCGGCCATAATGCACAAAGCGCATTCATGTGAAGCAGTAATCAATACTGAAGTTACAATTTAATTCTCACGCAAGTGCATCTTGCAGAATTCTTGCGCAAATTCGTTCCGGCAGGTTGTCATGCTTTTTTTTTAGGTTATACTGACGTATGATGGAACGTGAATGCGCCGCTTTTTTAGGTCATGATCGATTTGATTCGATTTTTGTGTTTGTTTAGTCGACCCTTAATTGCGATTGTTGACTTTCACACCTTGATTTTGACTCCCACGCATTTTGTATCATGAAAATATATGGAAGACCCTAAATGTAGATGAGTTACCAATTTTTTTTTGTGTATTGGCTCCACAGTTTTGTGTATTTAGCCAGTGTCAAGTAATTGATAATTTATCAAATTGATATATATGTGTCAAGTCACAGTCGAAGTCATCAAGTCAAGTCATAGTCTAGTCGTACTCCTAGTTAAGTGATGGCAACTTTACTAGAAGCTTCTATGGAGTTTTGGAAACAACACGAAAAGAAACGTTTCACCATCATTATACCACGTTCCCACACTCATGCCTGTAATCCAGCACTTAACGAATAAAATGCCACCGATTTCATCCACTAACACTGAAAATAACACAAGTTTTGGAAAATAATTCAATGCGGTATGGCAATCTTTTTCGTTTTCCCGCCAAAACTGTCGGGTACCAAGTTTATAATGCGTAGATCCCGTACTAGCGTCTAATCTATCGTGTATAACTAATAACCTAGAGAAGTATAACTTATAGTTTGTAGGTAGGTATAAATCACGTTTATATAACTTATAGGAAAATGTGTATCTTGTATTTGCCCCTGAGCTAAATAAAACAAATAGTTTTACAGTTATCGCCCATTGTTAACACTTTATATAAACAATTTTTCTTTTTTTTTAATTTTGTATTATTTGGTTGTACAATAAAGAGTTCATATTTACATATATCTCTTCTTCTTATTATTGTATCCTTTAATTTCTGCCTATGAATTTACTTAAATATATAGTTTTTTTATCTACATAACTTTTTCCTAGTATAATATCCGTACGTCAAAAGTTGTTCAATTGATTCAACGCTAATGATGCCACTTCCCGTGCGGAAGGAAGCGCGGGAAAACACAACGAGACCCAAAATGGCGGCCACCCATGGTGCTTGATTTGTCACTGTGGTAATGATCATAGGCGCAATAAAATTTACTATTGTGTTCAAATTCTCTGTTGAATAAGTTGTGGTTACTTTAGCAAATGTCATCGAAGTGTTGATAAATTGTGTTGTAAAGATGAAAGGTGTCTACGTAAAATGTTTGGCAAAAAGGTAAAAAGTTGGGTTGCTTAATATGTGGATAATGATTCAGAGAAGATAATAAATACTGACTACTCCTAGCGAGCTACAATGCCAAAGGTGTATTTGTCTATAATATTATCATAAAAGTTGTATACTTAAGTATCTAAACAAAATTACTTTTTGTTTTCTAACATAAGAAATGTGCGGGGCAGTCTTTGGGGACTGCTGATAGAAGTGAAAACTAAGTAACTTACATATAGCTCATGGGAAGCGTGCGGTGACGATGACGCGAGTTTCACGCTTTTTGTTCACCCAAAAAGTGCTCAACGCACCTAAAGAAGTTTTCACTTCAAAAATGGAATTCTATTGGAACTTACGTAGGTACCTATCAAGGACGATTATTATACGAAGTTACTATAAACATCATAGTATTGGTAACCTCAATAAATCTTCACAATTGAATACGAGCTTTACAATACCGTGGTATCGCCACTTCACCCCATTGCATTAGATATTGTGCAATGAATGGAATCCGGGTAGCATCAGTATAATGGCATTATCTATGGTTTTGCATTGCGTTGTGGTTTGATATGCGCGGGGGGTCTTGCGTTCCTGGGTATAGGTTGCCAACATAAAGATAATTTATTTTAAAATTTCTTTTGATTTTATGTTACAGTTCTTTTTAGTTCACTAAATTTACTGGAATCCTCTATAGCCCTAGTCTCCTAGGAAACTACTCTTCACTCGGTATTCTATTCAGATTCCCAAGTCTATGACCAGATCTACATATATTTATACTAGCGGCCCGCGCCGGCTTCGCACGGGTATAAAATATATAGCCTATGTCATTCACTGAACCGACGCGCTATTTATAGGCACGCTCCCGCCGCCCCGGCCGGCCAGAACCGCCGCAAACGCTACGTCCCGCAATTTTTAAATCTGTAATATCTTCGAAAATGTTCATTTAAATATACATATAAACCTTCCTCTTCAATCACTCTATCTATTTAAAAAAACCGCATCAAAATCCGTTGCGTAGTTTTAAAGATTTAAGCATACATAGGGACAAAGAAAGCGACTTTGTTTTATACTATGTAGTGATGCCTACTACATAGGCCTATAAATATATGTAGATCTGGTCAGCTAAGTACTGTATTACCATAAAAAAGTCAGTGGTCGTTTCAGTCAACTTGATTATCACAACACGCCATAGCCAAAGATCTTAGACATATGCTATTTAGTCAAAATGTTCCACAACTGCGAACTCATTCATGAAACGCACTTAACGCACGCATTGAATTAACCCAACCTCAGTGAGAAATTGTTTACTCCTATATTTCGAACTTCAATGATTAAGAACATCCGGAAATTTAAACTTTATTATTCAATTTAATAACAACTCAAATGCTATCTCCGCGAACATTCACAATATCAAGTAAATAGGTTAGAACTCATCCTTTATGGAGAAATTCTTCAAATAATCTTCAATAACTAACGTAACATCTGTAACATTCACGTCGTGCTGCTCCAAGAAGTCCTTCCTATAATCAGTCTTCACATATTTATGCAACGATTCAAACGTCTCGACTGCTTTTGGCATCTTCTTATAAATGTTTAAGCAAAACGGCTTCAAGTTCTTTATGACTTCCAAAACTGTCTTTACGTTATTAATTTCATTGCCGTTATAGGTCCACAATATTTCGAATATATTGAGCAACCCTTTACATACTTTTGGTGTCGACAAGCGTTCCAGAAGGCCAATTCTCTGATATATTACCATTCTTTCATCGTCTATCGATTCAGATTTGTTATTCCTAGCATTTATATGTTCCATTAGTATCTTATTAAAAAGGTCAATTAGATTCTGTATGGAACTAATTTCTAGCATTTCAACTTGATTGTAAAAAGGTTCAAGACCTTTTACTTTCATGACTCTGACTTGAATGTTTGGGTTGTTAGGCAGCCACTTGTACAAAATATCTAAAGTGTGGGTTTTCACTGCTAAGTTGTCATCGTTTTCGAATATATCCATTAGCCTGTCAACGATATTTAAAGGAATATCTTTGATTGTTGGTACGCTATCGAAAATAGCTTTCAGCAAAAGAAGTAGCTTGGTTCTCAATCTCGTGTTAGCGTCGACCAGGTTCGTGGACAAAACTCGAATAATGCCATTAGCTTTCAAGAATTTGGATAAATTATCAGAATGTTTAATTTCATTAGTGATATCATCGAGTACCGCTATCATACGATTGTACGCTTTTCTAACGACTTCAGGGTGAGCTTCGCCAACGTTTGAATTTGTTTGTTTTATGAGAAAAAGTGACTCTATTTTTTGAATAGCCTTTTCCATATCATTGATTTCTTCAGAGTCTAAGGCATGATTGTCAGTTATATCTTCCGCGACTGTAACAGATAAACAATAATTATTAAAAAACTTATGTGCTTAGTATACTTAGTTACTAATAAGTGGTAGGACTTTTCTGCAAAGTTCGTCTAGGTAGGTACCACCGCTTTGCCAGTTATTGTACCGGTAAGCAGAATTGCTATTACTGGACTACAAATGAGCAAAAAATATATATTGGATATAATTAGCTCACTTTATTAGACCTAAGCGTCAGGACAGAAAAAAAGAATGGGCAGCAGAATTCTCCTCGGTCTGGATTAGAAAATAAATAAATAAATAAATATCTGTGAACATTTCACACAACGCCATCTAGCCCCAAACTAAGCAAAGCTTGTGCTATTGGAACCAGATAACTGATACAATACTTAGAATTACTGGGTGGGAATCGAACCCACAACCTGCCGTTCAGAAGGCAGGGATACTACCAACTGAGTTAGCTCAGTTGGTAGTATCTGTCTGGCTGTCAAAATGGTCAAACATCTATAATTTAGGAGGTAAATTGCATACGAGAGGAAGGAGGATGCGTTATGCGCATCGCCCTCCTCCGTAGTGGGAAAACGGAGGACTCTTCGCGGGCTTGCACGGCCCCACAAGTCTGGTGGCCTTGGTGAGCAAGGTCACCCATCCACAATCGCGAAAAGGCCCGAAAAAGTCTGCTGTCGGGAGCGAGTCGGCTAATTGCTAACGCAACCCCCTTCTCGCTCCACTACGGCGGAAAACTGCTCACGGTTTTTAGTGGGTTCGAGTCCCACATACCCCCTGCCACCACCCCCATGGTGGCTGGGAAATACGAGGGCATTTTACACCCCTAAGAAAACGGAGGCAATATGCATACGACCTAATTCTAGCTACGCGTTATAAATTATTGCACTCTATGCTAAGAAAATAACTATTAATTAACTGTACTTACCTTTCTTTAGATCAGATGCTAAATCCGCATTGCAAATGCGATGTACAACTATGATACATGCATGAAATAGTAGCAATTTGCTTAAACTCTTTTGCATTGTTGCGAGCAATAAAGCACACGAATGCGTATTTTAATTGTGCACTTAATAGTAGAATTGTACGAGCAATTAATTTATTCAATACTTTTTACTCAGAATTCGCCCGCCGAATTGAAACCTTGTTTATATACCATTTTTTTTTCTTGACGGAAAACGTGTCGAATTGAAATCTTTATTTAAGCTTTTGGCACTTATTACTATTTTGTCTATGAAAATTCAGTTCAAAGTAGGTTGTCATATTATAACAAAACATACATCAAACAAAACCTTATATACAAAGCGAGATGCTACCTAGACATTTCTACCTGCTTTGATTAGGTAATGGGATTTCTTATTTTTATAATTTTCAACATGCACTTGGTTCCAAGTTTTATAACCGTCCCTTTTCGTTTTTTCTTCAAGGCTTTTTACAGCCTTCATTAAAATATTCAACATTTTACTGTGGCTTTATTACTTTGACAAAATATACCGTACAAAAAGTCCTTAACAGTGGCAGAATTATCTCTAAAAAGCGATGGAAAGCCATTAACGAAGAAGAAAAAAAATCACTGCTTTCCTTCGAGCAATGCTCGAAGGTGCTTTCTTTTGTCTCCTCTCCACCCCATCCTTAGCGTAGCGTTACATACTCTTTTTTTCTTTTTTTTTTTTGGTATGGCTCCATACTTTTGTATATTTAGCCAGTGTCAAGTAATTGATAATTTTTCGAGTTAAGTAATATATAATGTATATCAAGTCAAGTCATCAAGTCAAGTCTTAGTCTAATCTAGTCAAGTCATACTCCTAGTAAAGTGGTGGCCACTTTACCAGAAGCTTCTATGGAGTTTTGGAAACAACACGAAAAGATACGTTTCACCATCACGATACCACTTTCCCACACTCATGCCTGTAATCCAGCACTTAACGAATAAAATGCCACAAATTTTATGCACTAACACTGAAAATAACACATGTTTTGGAAAATAATACAATGCGGCGACGCGATCTTTTTCGTTTTACCGCCAAAACTGCGTTACATACTCTTTGCTCTTTGCCACAAGTATTCTGTACCACAGACTAGCAAAGTGTGTCAAAAGACAAAGAGCATATAGCCACTACTTTTAAAAAGATTGTCAAAAGATAAACGAATTTTATCATTAAGAGCATATAACCACTACTTTTTACCATACATTTTGTTTATAATTTACTGGTCAAGGAATTTTAAGGGTAAATGGATTATCTGTTCGATATAATGCCTTGTGAAAGTAGAACGTGCGGCTGTTTACATCCCAAGTCATCGGTCGCATTAATTTCCGTTGTGAGCATGGTGGGTAGACCTCTTGTAATAATAAGAAAACGTCGGAAAATCGTGAAATTATTCCATCAAATTTTTCGTATGGAAAACTAATTGACTTAGAAATGTAAATAGGACAAATCATGTGGGAAATCAATGATGGTTTATAGAAATTTTATAAACGCTAAAGCGTAGAATAAAAAAAAACCCATTCCAGTTGACATATAGGCCCCCTCGTAAATAGGGTGAAAAAAAGGAATACAAGGGGTTGTAATCCCTTTTTATCTTAGTAAGCTTGTAAGCAGTGGTTCCTAGAATAACGTGTATTATTAACCGATACCGGCCTCGCGCCGCCCAATGTATTAAATTGGATACTCAATATATTAATCGTGAATCTGGGACAGACCAACCTGACTCCAATTTTTTCTTTTCTTGACCAATCATGACTCCGCAGGAACTGTATACGATGTAGGAAGCCTTGTCATCCAGGTACTTTCCTATCATTTAAAGGCTTGGGTAATAAATTACGTACTATAGGTAATATGTAGTAGATATATAGGGTTTCCACCCCGTCGTCGCCGCCCGAGACACGTCTTGAGCTACCCGGATGATCCTATAGCAGCCGTAGTATCGGCTGCGCTAGGATCACCGGACCAGCCTAGCCCTTCTGGCTCAGGTACCGCGCCCGGCACCGGTATAGGATACCAGCATAACACAATCAGACACCGACCCCGCCGGCGAGGTCAACGTACCCCCCGTAGGTTAGCTATAGAACGGTCGCAACGGCCCAAGCCAAGGCTGTAAAGGTTGGTAGAGTCCAACAGCATTAGCCCGTTCAAAATAAAGGGGTATGTAGGGTAGGTACTTACCCTAGGTAAGTAGATACTTTCAAACTATAATAATATAATAATAATAATATGTGTGGACATCTCACACAACGCCATCTAGCCCCAAACTAAGCAAAGCTTGTGTTATGGGAACCAGAAAACTGATACAATACTTAGATACTGTAAATACATACATAAAATACAATATAACACCCAGACGCAGAACAAACACCTATATTCATCACACAAATGTTTGTCCTGGGTGGGAATCGAACCCACAACCCGCAGTTTAGAAGGCAGGTTCACTACCAACTGAGCTATCGGGCCAGTCTTAACCGTTGGCATGAAACTGTTGGCATAGTGCCACCTATATACCTTTGTAGTTGAATCCTCTCCTAATAAATCTTCTCTCATTCTCGTCATCGTAAAATCCAACTGATATTGTTGTAATAACTCAGGTAGTGTGCGTGACTGACTTGCTGACGTATGACCCCGGCACGCCGTGCTGCGAGATGAAGGAACACGTCGAGAGGCTGCGGCATGTGCTGATATGGGGGTTCCAGATAGCCAATATGTTACTGCTGCTCTCTATACTTGTTAGTATTTGTTCAATCAATCACTTTGCGCGTAACGAATTTCTATCCATATTTGCACCAAAAAGACCAAATTTTACTCGGTCTGTTTATTCTAGCGT
This sequence comes from Ennomos fuscantarius, assembly GCA_905220475.3. NCBI lineage: Eukaryota > Metazoa > Arthropoda > Insecta > Lepidoptera > Geometridae > Ennomos > Ennomos fuscantarius. The sequence continues at coordinate 8,876,415 of HG992046.1, read as the reverse complement.
AGTCTTACCTCATACGGCCTCACCAAGCCCTGTCTCGTTGACGTTCGTGATATATCTCGTCAGCGCGAAGTTGACAGGATATTTTATGTAATTTATTAATATTGTATTTTACTAGATGGTAGGACTTTTCTGCAAAGTTCGTCTAGGTAGGTACCACCGCTTTGCCAGTTATTCTGCCGCCAAGTAGTAGTGTGCAAGCACTACTGTGTTCCGGTTTGAAGGGCACTGCAGCTAGCGATTACTGGGAAAATGAGACTTTATGATCTGATCTCACAGTCGAGTAATCTTATTACCAGACTGTGCTGATGTCTCAGGGTGATGTGCGCAGTGCAGTGTCACGTGAAACTTTATGAACGATGTGAACGACTAGCACGTCACATAATTCACTAACATTAAAAAATTGATATGAATTTATATAACGTTGGTTAGGTTAGGTTATGGTGAATGCTAGCCTGACCCCATCTCGGCGGCGGACGGATCAGGGGGGGGGGGGGGGGGTATAGTGGTTTCGAGTCCCATATACCCCCATGCCATCACCCCCGGTGGTGTACAAGGAAGTGCGAGGGCATTCCTCTCTAGTCTTATAGTCTCGTAGCAAACGCAGTGCCTCCAGGTTGATTCGTAGCAAAGCGAATTTACCTAATGCTACGCCTCGTAGCAGCACTTACCTACACAATATAGGTACTTAGAAAAAAGTTGTTTGCTACAATTATGACATTCGTTTTAAAACAGTGTCCTTATGAAAAATGTTCAGCGTTTTTTCCGATAAAGTAACCCTGCGTTCTACGTGTTTTTTAAGTAGGTACACCTATATCGTAGCATAGCCTCGTTTTGTTATTTGTATCTACAGTGGCAACAAATTGATTATTTATTTACACGTGGGTGATTGTTCTTTCCAGGGGTATTCGCTGTTAGTAGCGGTGTACGTTTGGTACACTCTCGGGTTCGTAGTGATGGGCCTCTGCGTCGCGATACTGGAACTGTTATTCCGGATCAAGCACGGAGGGAATAATGGGCTCATCGGCTTTATGACAGAGGTCGCGTTTTTGTTTGGTGAGACAGACACACACTCGTACTATGATTTATCAATCTACCAAAAATGTATTACTCAGTTACTCTTAACTATACAGCAATAACATAAAGAGAATATTACATATGTACAAATAAAATAAACGAGTGTCCTTTAGACCACACGACCGAAGTAAAACTTATTTTGCTCCATCTCTCTTGCCGTTACTGTAATATACGAAACGTTTCGAAAAACGTTACGAAAGCTCTCTAACACTTTTTAAACTTTCGCGACTTGGACTCATATTATAAAGATAAAACGGATCTTGTCGGGTGTTGTTTTAGATAATTTTTGTGCGCGAATAGACCCGTTTTATCTTTATATCTTCACGTTGAGCTCTCTCTCAATTTCCGTTACGCATTCACAAGCTTAGCGTGCGTAATAAAGTTGTACTTCAATAATTAATCATTCATTTCAGTGGTATCCCGTTGTTTACCAATTGTAAACAAATACAAGAAGCACTTGGATCATCACTACGATTAATTAAAATATATGTCAAAAATCCATAGAAACTATGCACATAAATCGGATATCGAAACTATCAAATCCATTTAATGTTTCTATCTCTCAATCAAGTCAAGTGTGATCTCAAGTTGTGATTCTAGAAAAAAAATATAAATTCTATTTTAAGTAAGTAGCTACCTACAGACAGCATAAAGTCGGAAAGATGTGTTATTTAGTATAAAATGGATTGTTAGCAATAAAAAGGTAAAATATTTTCAACATTTTCATTTAATATTTTTGTACTATCTACTATATACAAAGTGAACATTATTATACTGTGGAAAACAACTCGGCATACAACAAACTAAAATTAACGAATACTCTTAGGACAACTCGACTTTATACGAAATATAAAATAAACGTTCAACCTCTTTTTACAAACGCTTTTTATCTATGCCACAGACAATATAATACTAGTCTGTGATAATATTATCTGTCAATGAAAAATATGATAGCTGAAAACGAAACAAAAAATTATGGCCCTTACAAGCACATGTGGAGTTTCGTTTTAGATTGTGACATTTGAGAAGTTGACAGGACATTTTAAGCGTTGCTCAAATGTTTAACTAATGTTTATAGGTAAGGCTGTTTATGCAAGTTTCATGGATTGGTTGATCGAGCATTTATTAATAAGAGGGTAAACATGAGACTATGTACTAAAAATGTTCTTTCTTAAAACTCGCCGAAAACTTTAATGATTTTGATTAAATAAGTTATATAAAAAATCATTTCAACAATATGAATAAAATTCAATTTTCAAAAAAGCCTATTTTCTTATGTAGTTTTACAACGAAACCAATGATTTTATTTGTAGATATAATGATACATAATAACATATTAGTTAATCTATTATAAAATCTCAAGATAAGATAAACGAAACACTCGTTTAATCACGGATGCCTGAAAACTTATAGATGATCTAACATTATTTCGTTTTTCGTGCCTTAATTCTACACAAATAACACAAATCCGTAAAATTGGCCAACGTTTCTGTGCGTTGTTTTAGAATATTATCAAGTCTTATGTAAGTTTCTATAAATATAAAAAAGATATTGTGGCTAAATATTGCACGATAATAAATACAAAACTTCGTGGTAAGTACATTTATTAAATGTCAATGTCAAATTGTTCTTTGCAATATTAGTACATACTGTATATATGTTACCGGCAATCGGTATAGTTCTACTATACAATACCTAGGCAATGTATAGAATACCTAAAACGTATATTTTATATGTTAGGGGCCATCTGTAAATTACGTCACACGTTAAGGGGGAGCGAGGGAGTCGTCGAAGTGTGACAAGAGGGGGGAGGAATCCCAAATTTTGTGACATACATATAACATTTTTCAAAATATTATACTTTATATCCAAGTATTACAACACAAAATTTTTAATTACATAAATTACTAAATGTAATATTGCAAAATATTACTAGGTAGGGTACACAAATGTGACCAGCTGTGACAAGGACCAAGGAGGGGTCAAAAATTCATTAAATTCATGTGACGTAGTTTATGGATAACCAGCATAATATTATATTATCTGACAATACCAAATACGCAGCTTAGTAATGATTTCGAATCCGAATCCTTCGTCTTTAACAATAAAAGATGAAAACAGGATTCGGGTTCGAAATCCAGTCATTTTGATTTCAGATGACAAGTAAACAAGTTTATTAAAACTTTGAAAAATTTGTTTATTTCTTTTCCGTGTTTGCTATTGTCATAAAACAGGTGTAATTATTATTCTAATGTCCCCGGGCTTATATATATGAAGGCACCGTAAACGCAACGAAACGTCATCCAATTTTACATTAAAATTAAATAATCGCTCAAAACATGCGTTTATAAAACTATATACGATTAAAAGTAACTATTATACACGATGCGTTTTATATAAGCGCTAAAATTAAACTAAAATGACTAACTGTATTTACAAAGCGAACTAATCAGTAAAAAAGAGCTTTTTTATCTTTTAAAATTATGCTAGCTACTTTTTGCTTGATTAAACTTGCCGCTAACAAAACAACGCTGTTATTTAAACTCTCACTTAAAATTATTAACCAAGAATATTGTTTAATAAACATATTTCACTCATAACTATTTACGAACTTACTTATGTTCGAGGGAATCGACTACAAGCATATGAAGCATAAGAATAGCTTTACAAACCAGAATTTCGAGCCTTTACAGCAGCCTTTCCCAAAGTGGGCGATAAAGCCAGTAAACGGTAAGACCCAGAAAAAAAATTGATATGATAGTGTGGTTTTGAAGTAGGTGAAAAAATAGGGGCACTAAAAATAATTTATTCTCAAAATAGGCAGTAGACAAAATAAGTTTGAGAGCCCCTGCTTTAGAGTATAAAATTAAAGCAGCCAATTTAGACCCAAAACCAATTGCTTATTGTTCAAAACAAACCGATCTTAGTTTTGCGGGCAATTTTGTAATGTCGATCTAATTATAGTTAAGCATCTAGCAGCCTTATTAATAAACGGGTATTAGTCTCGGGTTAGTTACTTCAGCCTTTGTCCTTTTTTTGCTACTGGAATATTTAGCTGGATCGAAAGAGACAAAAGATGGTGTAACTAGTCTAAAGCTAGTTCGTGTTTATTAATAAGGCTGTAAGAGTTCAGATGCAAGAGCCAAGTTGATATTAATAAAATTCTTCTGAAGACAGTATTCGAGAGCAAAACCGGTTATTTGATCATAAAGGTACCTACATTTCTATTTCTAACGACAACAGTTGAACGACTAGGGGAAGGCCAAGCCGAGCTATTTGTTTCGATCGTGTACAGCAAGCTTTTGGTCGTGTTATAAAAACTGTTGACCGTTCTAAAACGCTGTTGGTCGTGTTTAAAAGGCTGTTGACCGTGCTAAATAGGCTGTTGTCCGTGCTAAAAAGGCTGTTGTCCGTGCTAAAAAGGCTGTTAGTCGTGTTAAACAGGCTGTTGACCGTACTAAAAAGGCTGCTTGTCGTTTTTAAAAAGCTGTCCCCGTGCTAAAAACGATGTTGATCGTTTAGAAAGCTGTTGGTCATGTTAGAAAGACTGTTGATCGTTTAGAAAGCTGTTAACCGTGTTGAAATAGCTGATGGTTGTACTAAAAAGGCTGTTGACCGTGCTAAAAAGGATGTTGGTCAAGTTAGGAAGCTGTTGGTCGTGTTTAAAGGCTTCAGTCGATCCACTACAAACATTGCCCGATCACACAAACGATACGCTTGCCAAATATGACTTTAATAAATGCTACGTCCGGAGAAACTAACATATTTAACATTTTCTTTGCCATTGTCGGTTATAAGCACAGCACGTGTATAGCTTGCGTAAAACTTTATGAGCTCTCGGAAGTTAGGCCCGAGTCCCAAACTGCGCATCGTACAGTTGGGTGCATTGTAAAAGCGGCCATACAATAACTATATGCTTATATGCTTATATGCTTAGTGAAATAACTTAATTTTAAGTACCTAGTATAATTTTGACTTGTAAAAGTGCTAAAATTAGCCTATTTGCAATAAATCTTTTGACTTTGACTTTGACTTTGACTTTGACTTTGACTATAATATGCGTACTGCGCAGCCATCCGCGCTAACTTCCGAGAGCTCATAAAGTTTTGCGCGAGCTATAGAATCTGTAGAAATCAACATATCTCTGAGAACACTTTTGACCAATGAACGATCACGCGGGTCGTCATAAATATTTTGCGTTCTTGGGAGAAGAGATGTATCGGTTTCTACAGCTCATAGTACCCGTGAGATGTCTTGTCCTTGTCCGAATCGTCTTGCCTGCTAAAAGGCTATGCTATGGTTTAAATCCTGGTAAGTTTTATTTAAATGAGGAAGACTTGTTCGGAAGTATTTATAATAGGTAAATATTGACAGATGTAGATAAAGAGGCTATCTATGAATAAAGGTTGCTGCCGGATAAAAGACACAAGGATTTATAAACCCACCAGTGCTTGCATAGCTCAGTTGGTGAAGCGACTGACACAGATATTCGGAACTCTAAAAGCCAGAATCTCGGCGCTAGCTAGTTGAAAAATATTTCGTTTTTTTTTCTACAATTACAACAAAAATCTTAGACGAGTTTAAACAACTCTTTTATAAACTAACTTTAAACATCTGTTTCAGTCTCATTTATGTTTAGTTTTGTGGTTTTCTTTCATTTATCCAGTAATCCAATTAGCAATAGGCGATTGTTGTTAAAAATATCTATTTAAGATAAATTGACGTTACATTCGATATTCGTCGTAAAACGGAAAGGAAAAACGACTTTCGACGAGTATTCCCCTCAGCCTCTGTGGTGTGGTGGTTGAGCAGGTCGGGTCATAGCCTGGAGGCAGCGGGTTCGATTCCCACGACAGGACAAGCATTTACTTGTACGGAGTCTGGGTGTTGTGGGACCATAGTACTCGCAGTTCCTGGGTCCCTAGACACAGGGAATCCTAGTTAAGGTCCAGGATCTATGTATGTGATCGTTGGGCGTTATTATTATTATTGATCAACAATCGATGATTATCGATTATTCTTCGATTGCAATTGAACGAATGGCCAATAGATACCAAGGGGGTGATCACGAAACTTCGTTTGCAATGCAACAGGAGAAATTTCCAAATTAACTATGCACATAAACTGCGTATTCAAACTGTCAAATCCAAACAAATTTGTTTCTATTGGTGTCAATCGAGTTACGTTCTTTATTTGAACAGAGTTTTTTACTCATATGCTGAAAATAGCCTATTTGCAATAAATCTTTTGACTTTGACTTGGGGCCAACTGGATAGTTACTAGATCAATGTAAACAGTCCAGTAACTGGAAGAAGCAGTGTCTTGAATTAATATTTCACAAATAACTCGAATTTATAATTATATATAAAGGCACATGTTTTAATTCTATCTATTTTATCTGAAATGAATTATGTCAATTCATTGAGTTATAAAGGATATGCAGCAATCACACGGATTACACGGATGACCCGATAGCTCAGTTGGTAGTTGGTGCCCTGCCTTCTGAACTGTGAGTTGTGGGTTCGATTCCCACCCAAAAAATATTTGTGTGATGAACATAGGTGTTTGTTCTGTGTCTGGGTGTTATATTGTATTCTATGTATGTATTTACAAAACAAACAATATCTAAGTATTGTATCAGTTATCTGGTTCCCATAGTATAAGCTTTGCTTAGTTTGGGGCTAGATGGCGCTGTGTGAGATGTCCACACATATTATTATTATTATTAACATGTTAGACTGTCTAACGTGATGATTTTTTTGTAGCATTTTTTAAATATTTCTTTTCCCGTGGCAAGTATTTGTGGACAGAAAAAAAAGCGCAAATACTTGTTCTGAGTCTGGGTGTTGTGGGACCATGGTCCTCGTAGTTCCTGGGTCCCTAGACACAGGGAATCCTAGCTAGGGTCCAGGATCTATGTATCTGGTCGTTGGGCGTTATTATTATTAATATTAGCCAGCCCGAATAATATCCCGTGTAAAAGCTGCATTTTAATTCACCCTGGAGGAAATGCCTAAAGCCTCCTACAATATTTAACACAATAACAAAACACAAAACAACCATACATTATAAAAAAATCTAATATACATATAAATCTACGGATGAATATTTTGTTTATATTGACGATACGCTTTTATATTCGCTTCCATCTTATAAGTTTTAGTAATGGATCTTGTGGGAATAATCTAACAGAATCTCTATTATATTATTCCCACAAGATCCATATTAGTCAGAATCTAATAGAGATTCTATTAAATTATTCCCAAGAGTGTACTATTTAGTTATAACAGAGAGAACTCATACTAGATACATCCAAACTATATTATTATCCCATCTGCATTAAACTTTGAGCTCTATGACGTACCTACAGCAATAAGGTACGTCCTAGAGAGATAAGTTCGAACTTAGGAGCTATCAAACTTTAGTGAAGATGGGCATTATTCATGTTAGGACAGAATTGTCACATTAGAACAAATAGGTTAGTGTCCAGATAAAATAATATATCTCGACAATCCTGCAATTGCCGGCCATTCCCTCTTTAACGGTAGCACAGTTTACAACCCGGACGTAATCCGAAATGACGTTAACACTAAAACATTCTTCACATTAAACTAAAAACATTAACATCAGCCAGTAATAAAAAAAAATAAACATGCATACTTAGATCTCACAAAAAATGGCTCTATTCAAAACATAATTAAAGTAGATTTTTGAATGGCTGGATAAAAGTAATGCGACAAAAAAAAATATTAACCGAATAATAGGAAATACAGATTTTTAATCAGTATTCGCACTTTATACACCGTTCTGTTGAATAACTTTTATTGAATAACCTAAAGCAAATATAACTATGGCATTATTCATAAAAAGTCAAAATATGCGACGAAACTTTGACGCTCATAAGCCCAGTTTACATTATTCCAGTAGGCGTTCAATTACAATAGTTCGGTTCCACTATTCGAGCGTAAAAACTAGGCTTATGTCAGTTCACGAGACATGTGTCCTGTCTCGCTCACACACTGAAAATTCTAAATAAGTGTCTGAGTACTCACGAAAAATCTCGCTAGCTTTGGCATTCAAAAATAACCTTACAACTTACTTAACACGTAGCACAAACAGTATAAAAAAAAATGATTGATGTTATGTATGAAAACATGTTTTATGTTGAACATTTGTGTTATTGCAAATACGTAACACAAATGTTCAACAAAAATATCATATTGTTATTATTATCATAGCGGAAAAGTTCCGTTGAAACATTTTTCACGAAGCGTGTGTTTTGATTGGTTATTGCACGTAAAATCTACGTCACCGCGACCGAGAAACAACTTTATTTTTTTATTGAATAAAGATTTCAATTTAATAATTAGGTAAAGATTTCAGTAAGTAAACTGAAATGTTTACCTAATTATCTTTACATAAAAGAATGAAATAAAGTTACTACTCTATGTAATGGTTCTGATAATTATTGGCAGTTTACCTCTATCTAAATATATATAACTCAAAGGTGACCGACTGACTGACATAGTGATCTATCAACGCACAGCCCAAACCACTGGGATCGGGCTGAAATTTGGCATGCAGGTAGATGTTATGACTTAGGCTTCCGCTAAGAAAGGATTTTGCAAAATTCCACCCTTAAGAGGGTGAAATGAGTGGTTGAATTATTTCCCCATAGGCCACGCCGCGGGCGTAGCTGCGGGCAGAAGCTCGTTATATGTATATATTTAGAATCTTATTAGCTTTTTATGAATAAGGTCAATAGTGTTGTCAGTTAAAAAAATATATACATTTTTCACGTTTTGGTACCGAACCATTTTTTTTAGTTACTCCTTATTTTCGAGATCATTAAAATTGATTATAGCCAAAAATAAAAATTCTATCATCGCCGATTATTTATAAATGTAGCATTCACCATAAGTTGTAGGCAGAAATCCTTTAATAAAGAAATGTAAAAATTAAGTTTTTTTTTTATTACGAAATAACAACAATATTATTATTATTATTTTGGTCATTTTATCATTCACCGAGTTATTTTAATAGAATCATCACCGTTTCATATTCTGGCATCAATAAATTGATATTTATTTTTTACAAGTGAATCTAAATATCAATCCATGTATCAACTTCATCGGTAGCTATTAACTATGTTAAAACTTACTTTTGTATGCTTTAGCAGTGAATCGATAGGATAATCTTATTCATAAATGCATAATATGCTCTGTCTCGTTTTCGCTCGTGCCATTTCATTTCAGCGAGAAGTAGAGAGAAAATTTTATTCATTAATTTAAGTAATGAATGAAAATGTTTCATTCCTTTCTCGCACGCGACAGCTTACGTCAGTGTAACTACTGACTAAACATTATTTCGTTGATTACGGCTTAACCACAAAAGATTTAAACAAGCCTTAAAGTAGTGTTAAACTGCCGTTTTCTATTGTTAAACACGCGTTTAACATCTGTCTAATCCTTGTTTATGTATTTGTGGTTACATGATACACGTTTCAAATACATTTCAACTATATGCGAGTAAGGGATTTTCATTTTAAACATCAGGCGAAATGTGATCAAACGTAAGCTTATTTGATATATAAAATCGGTAAATAAAAAAATATTTAACAGGTGGTGTAGTGGTCAAACTTAACACTGCCTGTAACCAATAAAGACATGATATTTTTATGATAACATTCTGCAAGCGTTATAAATAATTGTGTAAAATCATTCTCCAAAACCAAACAACCAAAATGTCGTGTCAACTTAATCATTCATTATAATATATAAGAAAAGCTTACTAGTACACTTTTTAATCTGTCGCGACTTAAACTCATAATCTAAATATGACTGACTGACATAGTGATCTATTAACGCACAGCCCAAATCACTGGACTGATTGGGCTGAAATTTGGCATGCAGGTAGATGTTATGACGTAGGCATCCGCTAAGAAAGGATTTTTCGAAATTCCACCCTTAAGAGGGTGAAATGGGTGGTTGAATTATTATCCTATAGGCCACGCCGCGGGCGAAGCTGCGGGCAGAAGCTCGTGTAAAGATAAAACGGGTCTATTCGTGTACAAAAATTATCAAAACATAATTGAAGGGGTGAGAATAAAAAGGGTTTAACTGTCAAATTGACAGTTTCGAGAAAATTGACTTTAAACGTCAACGGCGTCATTTTAATGTAGAGTACTTATAAGGTAATAGAAAAGGTTTATGTAAGTTTCAGTTGCTTGAAAATGTTTTAATTCTACTTTAAATACTAAATATAGTACTAATTCCTACAATTACTGTAAAAATATAATATAAAAAAATAAATATAATAATGTTTATATGCTAAGCGAGCTGTATTGCTGTGTCAGATAAACCGTTTGTAGACTCAAAATCTCGAGATTTAAGCCTCATTTCGGTATTTTGAGAATGTGTTATTGAAGATAATTTCACGCTGAATCCAACGATACCCATAAGTCATTTTGTGAAAAAAATCAGTTAAATCCTTTTTGTTCTAGCCCCTACAATTTTGACTAACCTCGACGTTTCGACCAAGTTACATCGGCCGTGGTCACGAGAGGACTGTCCCTTCGTGACCGCGGCCAGACCCGTTCTATCTTTACAAAGCATACTAGTACCGCTGTTATTTTCCGCGATTGAACAGTGTTTAAGTGCCATCGAGGGAATTTTGGCGGGAAAACGAAAAAGATCGCGTCTCCGAATATATTATTTTTCAAAACATGTGTTATTTTCAGTGTTAGTGCATAAAATTGGTGGCTTTATTCGTGGTTTTATTCGTTAAGTACTGGATTACAGGCGTGAGTGTGGGACAGTGGTATAATGATGGTGAAACGTTTATTTTCGCGTTGTTTCCTAAACTCCAAAGAAGCTTCTAGTAAAGTTGCCACCACTTTACTAGGAGTATGACTTGACTAGACTAGACTGTGACTTGACTTGATAACTTGGACTGTGACTTACTTGACACAAATATATATAATATTAATTAACTTGAGAAATTATCAATTACTTGACACTCGCTAAATACACAAAAGTGTGGAGCCAAAACAAAAACAAAAAAAAAGTACCATCGACTATATATTATATTACTTGACTAGACTAGACTGTGACTTGACCTGATGACTTGGACTGTGACTTGACTTGACACAAATATACATAATATTAATTAACTTGAGAAATTATGAATCACTTGACACTGGCTAAATACACAAAGTGTGGAGCCAAAACAAAAAAAAAGTACCATATGTAGGGGTACAGAATGCTAACGCGACAGAAATTATAGCACGCGGCGACCGCGCCGCTCTGGCCTCCTCAGTCGTCTCTCCACCAGTACCGCGTCAATTTGTAGTTTAACTTATAATGTGTACCGACTCGAAATATATATATTTATCCAGTGAGTCCTAGTTTTCCTCGGTGTTGCCCGCGCCATAGAGAGGAACACGCTTGATTATGGGGAGACGAGAAGAACACGCACATCCCCCACACCATCGATTCACTGCCACTACACAACATAAACGACGACCTTTAGCTGCAGTTCTGGTTGGCCAGCGAGACAATAGTCTGTTGGTTGGCCGTCCGGACCAGTTTGGCGGTTGGCTCCATGGCCAGCGTCACGTTGCCGTCGTACGGCTTGTATTTCTTGAGCCTCGTCCACTGCCCGTTGTTGTAGTTCATCTGGAAGTGCATTTCCGACACCATCGTGAGGTAGGTGTCGTCCGCTTGGAGGACGTTCTCGAGGTTCTCCGACAGCTTTATTGTCACTATGTTGCCGAGGTTCGGACACGGGTTGTCTGAAATATTAAATTCATTATTGTAGACTAGTTGCCCCCGCGGATAGAAAGTATTTTAATTATTTTTCTCATCCCACGGGAAAATTTCACTTTTCCGGGATAAAATGTAGGCTATATGTTAAACCAGTGTATAAGCTATTTTGGTACCAAATTTCATCCAAATCCACTCAGCCGTTTGAGGGTGAAGGAGTAACAAACACACATACACACATAAAAACTCGCCTTTATAATATTAGTGTGATGATGATGCTGACATTATCCCTCGTTGATGCAAGTTTAGCATTCAATACTCATTTCCTCTGCTTACTGTGTTAATCTAAATATATATAACTCAAAGGTGACTGACTGACTGACATAGTGATCTATTAACGCACAGCCCAAATCACTGGACGGATCGGGCTGAAATTTGGCATGCAGGTAGATGTTATGACGTAGGCATCCGCTAAGAAAGGATTTTTCGAAATTCCACCCTTAAAAGGGTGAAATGGTGTAATATATACAAGGTGGAATTTAATTCGTTCTTTTCCTTTAATGTATGTTCAGTCCATGCTATAGAACGCTCCCATATAACTAAATAAAAAAGTACTTATGAAATAAATCTTAAATCTAGGTATTATCAAATTTATATTCTACAGAAAAGCCTTGTCACATTGAACAAAGCAGGTGTTTTATTACCTACGAAACATTTACGAAGCACTCAGCTGGTGCCCGCGCTGTGTGTACCGTTAAATAGACATTTCGGCTGTCATGCAGTTATTTTTAGAGGCACTAAATACTAAAACAAAATAATTTTTTTTAAATTGGACCTTGTACTAATATTCTATAGCATGGTCTGAGTACATACATTTAAGGAAAAGAGTGATTTAAATGCCACCTTGTATAATGTAAAAGTGTTATCTTTAAAACTTGTATCATATTGATTTGTTACATTGTTTTTTAGTTTTTTTTTAATAATTAGGATCGAATGCCGTTGTGATCTAACCATTCACTTGATGTTAAGCGACATGGCTGCCCATATCAGTGGCAGGTGCACTGGGAACTCTAAATTATACAGTTTCGCGTGACACTGCACTGCGCACGTCATCCTGAGACATCAGCACAATCTAGTAATAAGATTACTAGATTGTGAGATCTACTGGGGGATCGCATAACTCGATTGCAAGCAACAGAAACAGAAATTTGTATGGATTTGACAGTTTGAATACGCAGTTTATGTGCATAGTTGGTATGGAAATTTCATCTGTTGCATTGCAATCAAAGTTTCGTGATCAAAGCCCAGGTCAGTCTCATTTGCCCAGTAATTTCACTAGCTAGTGTCCTTGAAACCGGAACACAGTAGTGCATGCACGCAACTGCCACAGCCACAAACCAAGAAGTTTTACTTCAAAAATGTGGATGCAAATATATGATACCTCTCGAGCCGGCCATGAAGCCGAGTATGAGCGCCTTCTCCGGCCGCGTCACTCGGTTCGCATTCCGGAACATGTCTTGCGCTTCCAGCATCTGTTCTCTCTGTAACAAGAAAATTAATTATATTTCCGTTTCATTCTCCTTATAAATCACTTCTAATAAAACCGTATATACATATATATATTTTATTTTTAAATTTAAATCGTTTAAGCCGCAAGTTAATTCGCTACTTTACTAATTTCGTAAACCAAATGCTGCAAACTGGATTATTTTAATTTTAGTCGGTTTATATTAGTTAACTTTTATATTTTATTGTACATTCGCCCTTATTTGGTACAAAAAAAGTAGACATAAATAAATTAAAAACGATCAAAACGTTTTAAATATTTATATTTTAGAAACTTTTAACGTCATTTTACTTATTATATTTCGCATATCAAGCTCTTTCATTTGAAACCCATATCATATTCCTGTGGAAATCATAAATAAATCAGTGTAACATCCATATTGGATAAGAAAATGGCAGCATTAACGTTAATTATTTATAATTAATTTATATTTAATTAATAATTACAAATTGTCTGGAAGAGATTGCTGTCAGCGATAAGACCACCCATTAAATAAATAAATAAATTAATAATTCTCTATCTGCATATCTATCTAGTCTAAAGTGTAACTATGGATGGAATTAGTGAATGAAATCTCGGCTTGAGTAACGATCGATGACTGAGCATCGTTCTGTAATACGGACCTAGGTGTCTGAAATAGAGATTTATTGTAATTGTGCATTGTCCCGAGAATTAAACGTGTGTGCCAAGTCTCAGTTATTAGTTTTAGAAGTGGGTGAAATATTGACTGCATTAATTAAATTATTGATTGATTGTTGAAAATTGAAATTGTGTGGTCGTTGAGCAGGTCGGCTCATAACCCGGAAGTGGCGGGTTCGATCCCCGCGGCAGGACTACTATTTGTGCACAGAAAAAAAGCGCAAATACTTGTTCGGAGTCCGAGTGTTGTGGGGCCACGGTCCTCGTAGTTCCTGGATCCCTAGACACAGAATCCTAGTTAGGGTCCAGGATCTATGTATGTGATCGTTGGGCGTTATTATTATTATTATAGAAGTCATTTACGATTCTCGTTTCCGAGGCTTAAACTAATTTTCGCGGGCGTCCAAAAAATATCAATGTTGCACTCACAGTAAGCGACAAGCCCCTACGCGGCAGCAGCGGCGCTTGTTGCGCAACTTGTTGCTGGTTCTGTTGCACCGCCATTTGTTGCATCGGTTGCACGGTCTGTTGCACGGTCTGCACGGGCTGTTGCATCTGTTGTTGGACGACTGTCGGCTGTTGCACAACTGTCGGCTGTTGGACCGGTTGCACTTGTTGCATTGGTGCTGCCATCTGTACCTGTAATTATTGAAAGTGCTAAAAAATGCCAAGAAATTTGATTTAATGTTTATAATTAGAATGGCTAAGGAATGGAATGCCCTGCCAGCGTCTGTGTTTCCGGCGAAATTTGACCCGGGCGTGTTCAAGAGAAGAGTGAATAGGTATTTACTTGGCTAGCATGCTACACCTTCGATCGCATCGTCACTTCCCATTAGGTGAGAGCGTGGTCAAATGCTAGACAAGTTTGAAGTAAAAAAAACAGCCTTTTTTACATATAAAATTTTGAAACTTTATCATTTTCTTTGTGTCGTCCAAACGGATGAACCTATTATTGATGATATTTTGCATTCAAGTAAAATTACTTGAATGCAAAATATCATCAAAAATACATTGCATTGCATTGCAGTATAAATATACTGCTACACAAGGCTTAGTCTGTACCAAAATCAGACAGCAACTAAGTTCGCACTTATTTCTCAGGACTGTCATGTTATGACAGGCATGATAGCTCAGTCAGCAATAACTCTGCCTTCTGAACTATAAACTGTTGGTTCAATTCCCACCCAGAGCAAAGACTTGTGTGATGATAGGTGTTTGTTCGGTGTCTGGATGTTTTATTGTATTCTATGTATATATTTACAATCAAAAAACTAAGTATTGTATCAGTTATCTGGTTCTCATGGTATAAGCTTTGCATAGTTTGGGGCTAGATGGCACTGTCACAAATATTCAAGTATTTATTATTTAGGAAAATTCTTTTAGAAATACTTTCCTCATTTTACGATTGCTCCTTGATATAGATTGATAGAAATTACATCAAAACCGGTTCAGTCATTCATTGGGGTGATCACGGAACTTTGATAGCAATGCAACAGTAAATACTTCATTCCTAATTTCATAGTAATTACGCACATAAGCTGCGTATTGAATCTGTCAAATCCATACAAATTTGTGTTGCTATTTGTTGCAATCGAGTTACATGATTTTCAATGTAAAAAGAAATATATGTTAATATAATCTACGTTTTTCTTAGTATAAAAAATAAAAAAATCTACCGCCTAGATTTTTTTTATGTTAGTGAATGGTGTGACGAGCCAGTCATTCACCTGATGTTAAGCGACACGGCTGCCCATAACAGAACAGCGTCACTCGGAACTCCAAAGTATAAAGTTTCGCGTGCCACTGCACTGCGCACATCATCCTGAGACATCAGCACAGTCTAGTGATATGATCACACGACTGTGAGATTAGTTCATAAAGTCTCATTTGCCCAGTAATTTCACTAGCTACAGTGCCCTTCAAACCGGAACACAGTAGTGCTTGCACACTACTGCTTGGCAGCAGAATAACTGGCAAAGCGGTGGTACCTACCTAGACGAACTTTGCAAAAAAGTCTTACGACCTAGTAAAATATAATTTTAACATAATTTATAAAGAAATATTATAATCGAATTGAATATGCCTTTATTGGTCGGTTGAAGTCACATCTCGTTAAAAAGTGCTACTATTCTTTGAAAGAATTTTTCGAAGATAATCATAAAATATAAATCTTTTAATTATGTTGTGAATGTTAAATTATATTGAAATTTATTAAGCGTATCACATGAAATATGTTAAATTTTATCTACTAAACCTACCCTCATCATATTAATCTGTAGTGTCCTACAGGGTCCATATTGTTACTATTAATATTATGATATATGTATATAATATTTGGAATGTAAGATTTTGGAGATTTGGTCGCAATAAAACTACTGAACTCCAATTAACTTCGGTCGTATATTTTCTTGTCGATTAACAAAGGGCACGGCACAGGAGTTCTCGTGCTAATACACACGTTAATATACACCCACGAACTAGTACTGTTAACATGTAGGAACACCGTGATATTATTTTCCGTGCTCACACCACTGCCGTGAAAAACCTCCTAGTGAGGGGAAATAGTGTCGGCTCTGTAGTGCTGTGCCAGTGGCGTATCGAGACGCCACAAGATCAATATGCACATATGGTAACAGAATAAATGAATATGAATCTCACCGTTTGTTGCATGTGAGCTATGGGCGCGGATTGTATCGTCTGTACCGGCACTGCACCGCGCGGCGGCTGCACCACGGTCTGCGCCATCTAGGATACAAGGATATTTTATTTAAACATTTCTTTTTTGTTTGGTTTTGGCTCCACACTTTTGTGTATTTAGCCAGTGTCAAGTAATTGATAATATCTCAAGTTAATTAAAATCATATAATGTGTCAAGTCAAGTCGCAGTCCAAGTCATCAAGTTAAGTCATAGTCTAGTCTAGTCAAGTCATACTCTTAGTAAAGTGGTGGCAACTTTACCAAAAGCTTCTATGGAGTTTTGGAAACAACACGAAAAGAAACGTTTTACCATCATTATACCACTTCCACACTCATGCCTGTAATTCAGCACTTAACAAATAAAATGCCACCAATTTTATGCACTAACACTGAAAATAACACAAGTCTTGGAACTCTATTTAAACATTACATTTGACACTTTAGTTGGTGGAAGGCTCCAGAGCCTAGCACATCGACGTAAGGTCAAGTCTGTCGGTCTTTTACAGATTACACCACGGTGAATGCGCTCAAGAACTGCATGATCTCATTCCCCCATCACCATTCCATTCACTACCGGACTACTAGACGCTCGGCCATCCTTTCGTGGTCGAAATACCACCCATTCGTATCAAGCAGAGCAATATAAATATAAGCATTGCAATTCAATGGGGCAATGCTGCCAGCATGTTGTGTACGCTACCTACTGGTAGTGGGCTGAAGCATTTGGACTGTCTATAGGTCATCGCAGCCAGTCTATAGTCCAAATTTTTTTTTTTGTAGTAGTAGTAGGTAGTGTTTAGTATTAGTTATTATATCATTGTAGTATTTCGAAAACAAAGGCAATTTGCCGTGAAAAAAAAAAATGATCGTCGACGTAGCCAACACTCACCGGTTTGATATTCTGCAAGAAGGCAACCTTCCCGCCCGGCTGCAGGATGACAGCCTGCGTGTTGATGAGGTTCTGCGCGGAGAGAAGCACCGGCTTCCCTCCCGCGCCGCCCGTTATCAACTTCAGCTGTTGGTTTATCACTATCGGCTTCGAACCTGTGCCCTGCAATAAGGAAGCTTTCATTAATCAACCCGTAATTCTGCGAACGGTAGACAGCCCGAATCAAACTCGGACTTCTCGACCTTATATCTCGAATCAAACTTGGACTTCTCGACCTTATATCTCGAATCAAACTTGGACTTCTCGACCTTATATCTCGAACCGAACTTGGACTTCTCGACCTTATATATCGAACCGAACTTGGACTTCTCGACCTTATATCTCGAACCGAACTTGGACTTCTCGACCTTATATCTCGAACCGAACTTGGACTTCTCGACCTTATGTATCGAATCGAACTCTGTCATATGTCAAATGGCATATGTAACTTGTAATATGTTACCTAATCTTAATATAAAAATAAATCTCTATTTCCCTTGGTCATTGCATGAAACGTGAACGGATCGTTAATTATTTTTTTGTCGTGTTTATTATTATCAGGAGAAGGTTCTTATGAAAGAAAAAATTTGGAAAGTTTAGAATTTTTTTACCACGCAGGTAAAGCCGTGGGGCGCAGCTAGTGTAATGTAATTTTCACCTGTTGTGAAATGATGTAACTCACTATACTATGACGTCACCGGGTGTATTACAACATTACCGGGTGTACTACAACATCACTTGGTGTACTATAACATCACCGTGTACTACAACATCACCAGGTGTACTACCACATCACCAGGTGTACTACAACATCACCTGGTGTATTACAACTCCACCGTGTGTACTACAACATCACCTGGTGTACTACAACATCACCTGGTATACTACAACGTCACCTGGTATACTACAACATCACCTGGTATACTACAACATTACCTGATGTACTACAACATCTCTTGGTGTACTACAACATCACCGTGTGGTGTGTACTACAACATCATCGGGTACACTATAACATCACCAGCAGGCCTAGCACGGCCGGTGGACAACATCTCCCCAGGGAGTAGATAACAAACTTATCCTCACTGTCACTTTATTCCACTCTGCGAGCACGGCCGCGACAGTGGAAAGCTTTATCCGGGGGATAAACGGCGGGAGTAGCGTTTTTAGATTTCTCTACCGTATTGTTGCCAGTACGAGAAAATTTAACTAAAATGACATTGCATGCTTCAATATTTTGTTCAGTCCATCAAACCATCGATAGTTGTTCGGCTAAATATACTGGGATTCAAGACAAAATATAAAAATTAAGAAAAAATAAGGTTTTTGAGTCTGTGTCCTTGTGTTAATCAAAGAGTATGTAACGACTACTATGTATATGACTGAGAGTAAGTGAATAGTTTGTATTAAATTTTATTTTGTTTGTAATATGAGCGGAATAACGTGATTAATTATTGTGTAGTAGTTATATTTTAAATTTTTATATGTATTTATTTTATAATGAAATATACTCAAAAAATATATGCATCATTTAAGTTAGTTACGTAAATTAAATAATTTCCTTATTAAAACTAAATTAATAATTGTATTTTCACGAATATTTCGCTTTGTATTTTTTTGTATTGAAACTAATTTCCCGGGATTTAGAAGGGATTACTTGCATTCCGAATGCTCCTCCCGGTGTAACTTTCGCTCCAAAATTCGAGTCCCCGCGATTAAACGTAGTTATAATAGGCACGCGACATTTTTGTGCCTATTAAAACACTTTGACTTCCTTATACCCACCTACAAGAGTCGAAGATAAATAATCTCTGCTTTGTGTCAATTCAAGAGAATATTATCCACTTTTTTCCGAGTCCGTGCTCTGAAGCGGGGAGTAGCGGGATATAATGTCTACGACAATGTCAAAGGGAAATATTTCTTTCCTCTCCTCGTTGCCGTGCTACGTAAGGTGGAGAGGGGGATTATTTTAACTGACAGGTGGAAAAAATCGGGGGAAAGACTATTTCTCCACATGCCGTGCTAAGCCTGCTGGTGTACTACAACATCACCTGGTGTACTACAACATCACCTGGTGTACTACAACATCACCTGGTATACTACAACATCACCGTGTGTACTATAACATCACCGGGTGTACTCCAACATGACCGGGTGTGCTGCAACATTACCTGCTGCAGTATGATGGGCGTGGAGATGGGCGGCGGGGGCGGCGGGCGCGGCTCCTCGGGCGCGGGCGGCGGCGGGGACGCCGGGGGCTCCGCGCTCGGCGCTGGCGGGCGACAGGGCATTGCATAATTCAATAATAACATAAAAAAAGCATCATGAGTCTCAAAACTCCGTTTTTAATAAGGTATTAAAAGATTTTTTGATAAAGAAATGTTATTATAATCTGACAGATTTTTTTAATGACAAAAGTAAGGTACTTTATAATTAACTTTGCCTAATTGTATTCGTATATTGTTTATTTAATGGATCGGCCCGGTCTTCACCTTACCTGTTGCTAATGGGATCATGTTTCGCAAACACATCGATCGCAACGCTGTATCAACACATCTCTGTAGTAGTAAGTAGTAGTGTGTTCGAAGATGTCTAAATAAGTACATATGTTGGCAATAAATAAGTACATATGTTGGCAATAAATAAGTACATATGTTGGCAATAAATAATTGAGTATTGACGTCCACTGCTGAACGTAGAACCGGAAGACGCAGCGTAGGCCCCCCAGGTAGGTAGGGTGGTTCTGGGTGATCACCACGGGGGTCACCCAGAACCACGGGATCCCAATGGATGCAGGAGGCAGCAGTCAAAGTGGTGCTCTGTAAGGGATGCCTATATTCAGGATGTCCATGATGATGATTAGTTAACTCCGGTGTATTGTGGAAGGTTTAATGACAGGCAACACTCACTAGGCGGTATAGAGGGCTCTTCCTTGACTGGTGGCACACTGCTGACGCTCTTCGCGAAATCAGGCGGCGGCGGCGACGGTGGCGCCACCAACACTGGCTTCTTTCCTTCTTCCATCTCTGTTTGAAAATAAGGAGAGGTGACTTTTTTATTTTAAGTTCACAAAACTGGACTTTTATTTGACAATAAGCACTTTGTAATTTTATATGCTTAGTGAAATAACTTAATTTTAAGTACCTAATATAATTTTGATTTGTAAAAGTGCTAAAATTAGCCTATTTGCAATAAATCTTTTGACTTTGACTTTGGATATACATAAAAAAAACATAAAATAATATAAAAGGATAAGTGCAGACGTGTACACCCTTCTACATGCGAACACAGCATGCTTAAAATAATTTTACGTACTCTTTAAAGATGATTAAATTAAATTTCACACTAATATTATAAAGGCGAAAGTTTGTATGTGTGTATGTTTGTTACTCTTTCACGCTCAAACGGCTGAATGGATTTGGCTGAAAATCGGTATTAAGATAGCTTATATACTGGATTAACATATAGGCTACATTTCATCCCGGATAAGTGAAATTTTCCCGTAGGATGAGTAAATTGTTATTCTCAGGATTCTACTCTAGAATCCCTCACTTCGCTCTGTATTTAAAAAAGCACCCTCGCCGTAAAAATATTATTTTGCCCCCTTATGATACAATCTACTATTTAGTCCTGTGTATTCTGTGCTGTCGTCTATTAACGGACGCCCCCTATCAACCGCATTCAGTCAGCTGGCGGACTGCATCTAGAGAAGTGAGGTGGCTCCAACGTCTAAGTGCAAAATCGGTACATTTGTGCCAAAAATCAGTATGTGAGAAATAAAAAGCAAAATATATGGAACATTCCCCAAAACTTAAGCGTCCATTACACGCTCATGCAGCCGACAGTCTCTTCCATCAACCAAGACTGATAAAAATGGCAGCTGTCCATCAAATCGACATTACACGGTCAGTCATACCCAAAATTTTACAGAGAACACGTTTCCAATCGTCAACATCAATATTCATAAAAGAAAAGCCTGTATTGTGATTTTGAATACTAATTTAATATTGCAATTTTGGGCATAAAACGTGTAAACAAAGCACTAGGTAAAAGATTGGATATTAATAAGGGATTTTTACACCCATATTAACGTGCTAAGTGAAATACGAGATTTAAAAGAGGATAGGTACTACGCGAAATATTTTCGCATGAAAGAAGCGCATAACCATAACCTTGAAATGACTGACATCAAAACTTATCGTGTAATGGACGCCTTATCCATAATTACTACATTGGGGGATTCCCCGCAACGCTATTTAAACCCGTTAAACCGTGGACATTTACTATGTATTAGTGAAAAATGTAAAAGATTGTCAGTTTTAAAGTGTTAAATTGCCAAATCGGTAGAAAAATAGGGAGAATTTTCATGTGTTCTCGGAAATCGTGGAAAAATCGTTGCATTTCGGTAAGACAGAGCTCATATCGGTAGAAATCCCGAAAAATCGGTAGGTTCGAGAGTGAGTGAGCGAACTCACCGAGCTTCCTGCGCTTCTTGATCTGTGCGTGCGTAGCGGGCTGCTCCGTGATGTCGAGCAGCTTGATGCCGGGGCGCGGCGCGCGCGGGGTGGAGGGCGGCGGCGCGCGCCCGCCCGCGGCGCCGCCCGCCGCGCCGCGCGCCGCCCACCGCGACGGCAGCCCCTTCAGCGGCGCTGCGCCCGACCCGACGGTTACAGTTACGTTTGGACTACTAAGTACTCTGCGCGAACTGCACGTACATGGTAGGACTTGCAAAGTCCGTCTAAGCAGGTACCACCGCTTTGCCAGTTATACAACTAAGCAACAGTGCGCAAGCACTACCGTGTTCCGGTTTGAAGGGCACGGCAGCTAGTGAAATTACTGGGCAAATGAAACTTTATGACCTAATCTCAGTCTAGTAATCTTAGTAGTACTTAGTGCAGTGTCGCGCAAAACTTTTTATTTTAGAGTTCCGGGTGACACTGCAACTGATATGGGCAGCCGTGTCGCTTAACATCAGGCGAACGACTTGCTCGTCACGTCATTCCTTAACATAAAAAAATAACAAAAAGGCAAAACAAATGTAGTCACTTAACCAACAAATCTGTACCAAATCCAACCAGACTGAAATGTATGGTTTTAGAACCTTACAAAATCAAGCAATATCACAAAGTAAATTATATCAGAGTTTAAAACCTTGCAAATTCAAACAATGCCAGTCATATGAGAGTTTTAGGCCCTGCAAAACCAAACATCGTCACAAAAAATCAAGATTTTACACATTGCGAAATGAAGTCAAAAGTCAATATCAGAATGTTTGGCCTTGCGAAATCCTCTAATATAGCATAACAACTACATCTGTACTTTTTTTATATTAAAGGAAGCAATCAAGCATACGGCCCACCTGATGGGAAGTGGTCACCGCAGCCTATGAACATGTGTAACCCTGGAGGAGGAGTCACCAATGCATTACATACCCTGTAGGACTCCTTTAACCCTCCTTTTAAAGTACTCCATGTTATAACTCTGCGGAAAGACCGCTGGCGGGAGCTCATTCCACATTTTGCAGGTGTATGGAAAGTAAAAACGCATGAATCGAGTCGTATGAGATTTCCATGACTCAATAATATGTGGATGAGCTTTTTCTGCCAGAATCAGGTTGAATAGCTCTTCAGAACACTCCCCATTGTCCCCACTTACTAGTATCAGTCATCTTTCTAGGCATGCCGCGGCTTCTAACCGGCACAGTAGGCGCCTGCGCCTTCTTCTGATTGGCTGCCACCTCGGTCGCCTTCGCTAGGAGCTCGCTGCGGAGCGCTACCGACTTCGGCTTGCGTTTTAATGTGAAATGCTTCACTGGAGGCGGTTGCTGGCCCACCTGAGAATAAACGTTATTGTTGACAGCCTCTGTGGTGGTTAAGCAGGTCGGCTCATAACCCGTAGGCGGCTGGTTCGATACCCGCGACAGGACAAGTATTTGTACACACAAAAAAGGCTCAAATACTTGTTCTGTGTCTGGGTGTTGTGAGACCATGATCCCCGTAGTTCCCGCGTCCCTAGACACAGGGAATCCTAGTTAGGGTCCAGGATCTATGTAGGTGATTGTTGGGCGTTCTTCTTTATAATAACATTTTCGTATTTCGCATGTATAGGTGGACCGACCAACTGGTTAAATGGTGCAAGGCGTAGCAAGATGCTGCTAGATGATATGCAAGAAGCAAGAAGCCGTTCAAAGTGGCGTTCTATAGGAGAAGTCTATATTCAGCAGTGGACATCTTTATACCTTTCCTCGAAATTTTTGGTAAAGGAAACTTGTGTTGAAATCATATTGTCGTAGTGGGGTTTTGGGTTTTTTGTAGAGTTCCCTTTGCTTAGCTGACATTCAACTCAAGGCATCCCACTCAGTTCAATCTGTCGTAATCACGGCGCAGTGGCGCCATCTTTGCACTCTAGTTTTTAAGCTATGCAATGCAAACAGCTCAGTAGTAGCCATGTAGATGTAGCAGTCATTTCAGTAAGTAATGAAAATGGGCTTTTTTCTTCTTTCTTCATCATCATCAGCCTGAAGACATGGTAGCCTCCCCATGAGCAGTCCTTATTCAACGTGGGGAGATGGAGTCAATTTAGCATTCAACCACCTTACAGCACTCTTGCCCAAGTTGTTAAGGTCAACAGCCTTAACCCATTAAAAAAATTACTTTATTATATGATTTAATATATTGAAGTGGATATGTAGAGTGGATAATGGATGCTACATTATAAATTTTGAGCATAAATCACTTTTTACACTTACCACTGAAACTAAAGCATTCTTATTTAAATAGAGGCACTCTAATGGTAACAGTCCGAGGTCCGAGTGCTTTGCAAGTGCCCTCCGAAGCTCTCCAATCATATCACTGAATATAGGCCTGGAAAGAACAACATGGGTGTGAAATTAGTCACATATCACTGATAAAAACCAAAAGGAGCAAATAAGGGAAATATTTTTTTCTAATTTTAATTTGGACTGTTAATAAACCTGCACTGAGGGTGAATTTGGGACTCTTCATGCATTCATCATCATTGTCAACAGCCTGTAGACGTCAATATAAACAGAGTGCCACTTTGCCCGGCTTGTTGACTCTTTCATCCGGCTCCCTGATGTTTTGATCAAACTATTGGTCCACCTAGTAGGGTGATAGAGAGATTTCACCCTGCTAAGAAACACTCAAGGCCTTGACATGATGGAATACAAGTCTGGCTTGCCAGCACAGCAGTTCCAGTGTCAATGTTAATAACTTGCATCTTTTTATGTGGGTGGAATGAATCCCGATAAATCAGTCAAAGAACTACTAGGAAAACTAGTTGAATTGGCTTAGATTTTAGTTTTTGAAAGAACAGAGAAGAAGTAGTTAGTTTTTGTACAAAAGAATTTACAAATACTCTTACCAAGCTAGGTGCTGACACTTTTAAAATAATCTAATTATCTATCATATTGAAATCTTAGTTAAAATTGTATTTATTAACCGACTTCTGAATAGGAGGAGGTTATATGTTTGTCTGTATGTATTTTTAAGTGTACCTTGTTTCATCAAACTCGGCTATCTCTGTATTAAGTGTGCCTGCGGATGGGAATGTCTTGAGGACCTCGGCAAGCATTGCGACCCATAGGTCAGAGTCCACTGCTGCCACCTCAATGATTTCCTCCAGCTCATTGCGCCACTGAAAATGGAAATAAATCCATAAACACACCTCTGTGATAGCCTCTGTGGTGTGGTGGTTAAGCGGGTTGGCTCATAGGCCAGAGGTAGCGAGTTCGATTCCAGCAACAGAACAAGTATTTGGTGCACAGAAAAAAGTACAAGTACTTGTTCTGTGTCTGGGTGTTGTGGGACTATGGTCCTCGTAGTTCCTGGGTCCCTCACAGGGAATCCTAGTTAGGGTCCAGGATCTATGTATGTGATCGTTGGGCGTTATTATTATTATAAACAAAACAAGGAAAATGCTTATTAACGCTAAGATTAACTGAAAGACCTTTCATTGAGTTTCCCTATGTATGTATAGTCGGTCATCAGTATGATACACTACAGTAGATTAGAATATATAAAATGTTAAAATGAATATATGCTTGGGCAGTCTACATACACACACTACATACTACAGTAAGATATGTTGCTATAATGAGAAAATCACCATCAGTAACCATAATAATGGTCTTTAAATACAACAATCCGCAAGGGACTCTTTCAAATCAAATAAAATAATGACAGTCATTTCTCTGTTTATTTACATGTCTCTCTTAGAAATTCATGCTCAAAAGGAACAGTTGCCTAGGAGGATGGATAGACATAAATATCATACGCGGAATAAAGAAAGGCTAGTATTACCAAAAACTAGGCTAACTAAAACATACAAGCAAGGACTTGGTCTAAAAATCGACATGTATCATAAATTGCCTATTGAAGTAACTAAATTACCTATATTAGAATTTAAACTCAGAACTAAAGCTTTTTTTGAAATACATCCATTTTATAAACTAAACGAATTTATGACAAAATGCTGGAATGCTAATATGTTCATTTTCTGATTATAAATAAGTAAGTTTGCAAACTAAAATATCGTGCTTGAATTATATAGAAGATAAATAAAATATGAGTAAGGTTAGATGGTTAATAATATAAAAATAATAATATAAAATAATAATAATAATGGTTATGGTAATAGTTATGGAACTGAAGGAACTATTGTGAAATACTATTGTATAATAATATAATGACATGCCTAATATAACATTATGTTATAATGTGGTCAATAAAATAAATGAAATGAAATGAAAAAAGTTAAAGCAGTCAAAAAGTTAAGCTTGATTTTATTGCAAAAACTCTCAGAGAGCTGTTTAAGCCTTCAAGTGACTTGAAATATTCAGGCATCAGAGCTAACTCACTGGCCTTATACTAAAAGAAAAAATAATCAATAAGGTTCTACACAATTCATGGATATCCATAAATCTGCAGGTAGAAGCAACAAGTGCCATACTCATAAAAACAGCATTATTAAATTAAAAAATTTGATTTCGTAGTAATACAAAAATCCAATGAAATGTGTGTGTAAGCAAAGCAATTTATGAGACAGGTTCTATTTTGGAATAGTTGTGATGAAACCTTATTACAAAATGTAGTGTAATGCTATATTATGTTAATTACTGCTGCACATAGTAAATGATTGTGAAGAATAACATTCAAATTTTAATTTCATGTATTTATGAAGAAATGAATTGAATTGACTCTTAGTGGCTACTGCGGCAATTTCACCATATTTTCGACAATGAAATCTTTAACAATATTGCAGTACATATTTATCGTCAGTAAATACATAGAAGGTAATTTAGAATTACTTGTATGGCTATTAAAATATACAAATACAACCTTCAAAGATTTTTACTGTTTTTGATACGATTGAATTCTTATAGTATCGGGAAAATTATAGCAGATATAATAAATTACATGTAAATTCTAAATTAACAACAAATCTACAACACAAACCAAACAAGACGTGTGTAATTGTGTACTCTTTTATCTCTTTCCAAGCCATCACAAAGTGCGGCAAAGAATGAGACAAAAACCATGAAATAGTTACGCAAAACCATACAACATCAAAGTGAAAAGTTACTTACCTCCTCAACATTTCTGCGCGGGATATGAAAGAAACTTAGCAATAATTTCAGTTTCACTTGTGTTTGCAAGTCTGGAAAACAGTCCTTAATATTTTTCAACACTTCAGCGTTTAATTGTGTACAAATTGAGCCAGTTGTCCAAGAATCATTAGACGTGCCGAGTTTATTGTGGAGCCACAAAGATGTGTCACTATCTCGAACGTTCGCCATCTTGCAACTGAGATAGTGACGTGTTTGTTTTTTATTATGCATCATTAGTATTGAACTAAAAGTCCGTTATTCCATGTCCGGAACTATTATATTGATAAATAAGATAAAACCTTTAGAATAAATGGTTTTAATCAACAAAATACAAACAAAAATGTATGGCAAGAATAACAACCACATTGACAAGCTGTCTGTCATTCAAACAGCAGTACTACTTTATAAATCTATGGAAACTAAAAAGTTTCTATATCACCACATTCTTCCAGGCTAAAATAAAGACAACATTACAATTCAAACGTAATCCCCGTAGCGGTTCGGAGGTCTGCGTTCTCTAGTTGATCTGCGCAGATCACTAGTTGAAGTTTCAGTAGTTGGTTGTTCTACTTCAATTATCTCGTCTACTGCAGCTGGATTAGTCATAACTCTAGGATGTACCTCGTCTATGTCATCCATACTACGAGAATCATAGAAGTCTTCCTCACTTGTTTCAGTACTCTCGCCTGACTCTCTTGTCTCATTAAGTATATCAGGCGTTTCTTGCACTGTCTCACTATCTTGACCTAATGGTGCTAAGTGGCGGTTCGAAACAGTAGACTCTTACCTTTTTCTAACAACTAATACTTCTGTCTTATCCTAGAGTACGATACAACTGATTTGATTTCTACTCAAATTAAGTTCTAATGCCTAGTTCTTCGAATGCAGACAGTAGATGGTACAAACTAAGTTTTAACCATTGTGTCGTGTCTGTGCGTTTTTAGTGAATTTAATAGATTACCGCAGTGTTTTTTTTTTTGTTAATTAATGCTGTCACATATTATTCCTAAACCAACTATACTATTAACATTATCAAAATCATGATGTATAAAGTAATCAACTGATGTGTTTCAGAGTGATATATTTAATGGTGAAACTGAACCGAGCAGGTTTTTACTTAAGACAGCACTAGAGCAAGCTTACCTTTAATGCGAGTTGCTAGCGTATAATATTATAAACTACTAAAATTTGGCCCATAGATTACAAATTCACTTGAACCCTTGTATTGTGGTAGGTTGAATTGTTATATCTACCTGTGGTTACAAATCATATTTGTGACAATTTCTTTTTCTGTTATTAAGCTTGAATTTTCTGTGACATATAATAGGTCTTTACCTATGAAATTGCCGTATTGCAGTACATACTTTTTCAAACAAAAAAAAGTTTTGATTGGCATTGGAAATTCTTAATTCAAATTAATTTTGTTTTAAAAATATGACATTCTATTTACAATATAAGTCTTTTGTTTATTGATTAGCGTTGTATTTTCATTACATTTCAACATTTTTCCTCATAATGGATACTTTGAAATATCGTGTAATTATGGAATATGAGTTCCGTCGTGGCACCAACGCGGCACAAACGACACGTAACATCAACGACGTTTACGGAGAGAACTGTACAAACGAACGTACAACCCGTTATTGGTTTGCTCGGTTCCGTTATGGGAATTTTGACTTGAAAAATGAACCTCGTGGTCGTCCGGAAACTTTGGTCAACAATGATGAATTAAAGGCGATTGTGGAAGCTGATGAATCTCAATCTACAGCTGAGCTGGCAGCAGCTTTTGATGTTAGCATCAAAACAATATTGGTCCATTTGCGACAGTTTGGCAAGATAAAAAAGCTTGATAGATGGGTGCCCCACGAACTTAACGATCGCCAGCGCAACGTACGCGTCGAGACTTGCCTTGCGCTGCTTAACAGGCACAGAAATGAAGGAATTTTGAACCGATTGTTACGTGCGACGAAAAATGGATTCTTTTTGACAATCGAAAGCGCTCAGCAAGTTGGATAGATCCTGGTTCGGTACCAAAGCAATGTGCAAAACGAAAAATGACCCCTAGAAAGGTGATGGTCACAGTTTGGTGGTCTAGTGCTGGTGTGATTCATCATAGCTTTTTACAAAACGGCGAGAGCATTACTGCAGATGTGTACATTGAAGAACTGACCACAATGATGGCGAAACTCGCACGTCTGCAACCAGCTTTGGTCAATCGGTCGTCTCCACTGCTACTTCACGACAACGCGGGACCCCATACTGCACAACAGACCGTCTCTAAGCTGCATGAGTTGGGTTTGGAAGCTCTCCCTCATCCGCCATACTCACCAGATCTTGCGCCTACTGACTATTACTTTTTCCAAAATTTGGACAACTTTTTAGCGGGAAAAAAGATCAATTCCCGAGAGGCAGTACAACGCGCCTTTGAAGAGTTTGTTGTCTCCCGTCCTGCTGATTTTTTCAAGAAGGGCATCCATAAACTGCCACAGCGTTGGCAAAGATGCATTGATTGCAGGGGTGATTACTTTTAATAAAAGAAATAAATAAGTTCGAAAAAAAAATACTTTAACTTTTTTCAAACAAAACGGCAATTTCATAGGTAAAGACCTAATATATTTAGTATGATTAGTAACGCCACATTCACTCACTGAATAAGATATAAAACCTGAACAAATAGTACTTATAATGCATATTAATAACGGCGTTTGGGTACATAATTACAAAAAAAATGCCGCATCCAAAATCATTTAACTATTTATTTTCCTATTGGCTGGTGTGTAATTGATTTGGACAAATAAATTACGCTTCGTGATTATTCTGTAATTAGGAAAGCTTTGGGCAAAATAATCTGTAAAGTTATATGTTTATAACTCTAGTTATATAGAGGTCATCAGAAGAAGTCAAGCCAAGGCCAAACGGTCAAATCTTTTTGCTTCAAGAAAAGTTTGTGTGTGCAAACTCCAGGATGTAATCTTCTTGTTACAAATAATAGATTTTTCATTAATCTGTGGCTTTGGCTTGGTGGAAGATTGGCGTCATAGTATCCTCTACTTGGTCTGTGATTGGCGCCATTTTTTAAATATTTCATATTTGCATTTATATTTTATTGATCAAGCAAGTATCTAAGCCATTCTGATTTCCTTTTAAATAACGGGAATAAAACCACTACGTTACCCAGTGAAAACGCTAATTCGCTACAGAACCATTATGTCAACATCTTCCGATTCGTGTTCATATAACTTAAACATTTATGAAGAGCAACTGGACGATGAAACAATTTGTGATTGCTCTTCACAAGGCCTTGCTGAGGCACCAGCTCTGAAAAGTAGTTTGATTTGTGTAAGTAGGTATAATTTAAGAGAATAATGCTAAACGTAATATTCGGGATCTGATCTACTCGAAATCAATTTTGGATTAGTCTTAAATTATGAAAGCAATTAATGTAAATAAATGTAGGTGAGCTACAGTACCTATGCTAGGTAAGTACCTACTACCTACAACACAGGCAAGATGTACTCTACCACAGTCTGCTATAATTTCAGGTTCTCTATTTACAAAATAATAAAATCAAGTGTTTACCTGACGCTTTTTTCCACTCGCTACCAGCCCTCATGTGGCTCGACTTACGGAGTAATCAGCTTACCGATATCCCAAAATCAATTGAAGGCCATCCAGCTCTTACTCATCTATTACTCCAAAACAATAAACTTACTTCTCTGCCTTGCGAACTCGGATCAGTTCCAACAATTAAAGTACTGCAGTTGAGCGGAAACCCGCTAATGTTCCCGCCAAGAGAAATCATAAACGCGGGAGTTTCAAAAATCATCAATTACCTACATGACAAGTACGTTCAAAAAGTTTTCGCTAGGTCGCAATCAGATATTTCCGAAACGGGCAGCGCCAGCGGTATTTACAATGAAAATTCCTTTAACCAAGACGTATTGAGCTACAACTCGGTACTACACGGAGACAAACTAAAAAAGAATACAAACCTTCTAGTGGAAGTAAATGAAAGAGAGTCTGAGGATTCAGACGACGATTATTTCGCTAAACTCAAGGGGAAATGTCCTAAACTAGCGAAAAGCCGACATAAAACTTTGCCGACATATTACCAAAGCGCTAGATATTTGAAACCGGTGGTAGTGGATTGCCAGAGAGCTCAGATAGAAAAAATTAAACAGAACTACTTGAAAGACTTGGCTATTAAGAAACACAAAGATCTGCTGGCTACACGAGACAAGATTCTGCAGGACAGAAAGTCAGTATGCTCTTTAACTTTCCTTGTAAACACCGTCTTCGAAAATCCTCGTACTATAAAACTATATAATAATTACTAATCTAAAGCGAGAATTCGATTTTTAGCCTCCTTCTTTAAAGATAAACATCTTATTTGAATTCTTCCATACTCTTTCAGAAACATAGAACTCTTGCGCAACTGGCGCAAAAACTACCGTTACCTCCAATACAAGAATGACGGTACTTACCGAATGGAGCCAAAGAACTTCCCTTACGACACTAACCCGGCATACATGACCTTACTAACCAGAGAAGACATCGAAAAAGACCTCCCAGATAAATACAAGAAGAAGCTGGTTAGGAAGTGTAAGCCGACAGTGCCTAGGAAGAGTAACAACGACGTACATTTGGCGCTCAAGATAAAACAACTATTCGAGAACCTCGAGGCTATTGATTTGAATAAAGAGGGACTTACGCCCAGGACTGAACAGAAGGTGTTGATGAATGAGATACAGAAGGTTTGTATGGAATATGGATGATACAACGAGTTTGCTTTAGACTATTCGACTGAAACTAAAACGCGACTAAATCTTCTTTAGTTTAGCTCCATCTATCGGCCGGTATATAACTTTGTTTAATGTTAATGAATTGTTATTTTACCGGACATACCAACATAATGCAAGTTTTAAGAGATTTTAAACTTTGTTATGTTGACAATGGAGATCTTCGTGAACCTTTCAACTTCCGTTCGCTTTGCATTCACCAGCTTGCCACCCAAGTCAAGCGTGCGTAAAAATTTTACTTCTAAAATTTGTGGAGATCATAGCTCTGAATGCTTAACCTACGCATTCTGCATGGTCACAGACGCCAGTAAGGCGCCAAAATGGCGGCGGCGCGACGCGGCGGTGTAAATATGTGCGAGTGAATGACCATCCAATTTTTAATACTACCCTATTCTACGTAGATCTATGTAGGTACGAAATGCTGTCCGCACTACTATAGTTGAAGATTCCAGGCGATTTATTATGCACAGCTGAAAACAATAATGATATAAACACATAACGGTATTTCTTTTTTTACAATTTCTTACAATTCAGCATTTTCAGCAAGTCTCAGTACGAGTGTACTTTTTGCCGATTAGGAAATCGGTGTAGTTTGCTCTATCCTAGAGTTTATACAATCATTGTAGGTAGCACCTATGCTTTCTGCGCTGTAGGTGATCTGTGGGGTGATTAGGGGACTTTGATTTCAACTTGATCAGAAATTTAATTTCTAGAAAATTTCCATATAGTATCTATGCACAAGCTGTCAAATCCATACAAATTTGTTTCTATAGATTGCAATCGAGTTTCGTGATCTCCTAGCTGGTCCCCATTCAGGGACGAACAATAAATGATGAGTCACATGTTTTAAATGATACTTGTATTTCTTACAGATATCAGAAATAAAGCAGAAGCTTCAGGAACTTTCTACCACTAACGTCAAGTCTGTGCCCACAGATTAATAAGACCTTGCCATTGTCATGGGTAAAGCTACATTGATTACTAGACTGTGTATTTAACTCATTTTCGATAATTTGTCCCTTACAATCCTACTGTTCCTTTCTTACTAATATTATAATACGAAAACTTGGATTATGTTTGTTAATCTTTCACGCTTAACATTTCTTTTTATTTGGTGAATGATTCATACTTGGCTAGCATGCTACACCTTCGATCACATCGTCACTTCCCATCAGGTGAGAGCGTGGTCGAATACAAGACAAGTTTGAAGAAAAAAAAAACAAAAAAAAAGACGTGTGGCACTCGGAGACTGCCGCGGTAAAGCTATTGCATAGCATTTTTATCAACTTATGCAATTATAATTATTTATTTATGTTATTAATGCAGTATAAAGGCGGGTTGTATACTCCTTGAGTTGTTGTACTCCGACCGGCGCAGCGGTCCGGAGTGGGGGGTAAAATTAAGCGGCTGGATAGATTTGGTTGAAATTTGGAATATAGATGGCTTATATTATATATAGGCTACTTTTACATAGGCGCAGGTGAAACCGCGGGGCGCAGCTAGTAATTCATATTACCGGTGACAACATGTGCATTCGGTTTTTACGATGCCACTTGTTAGAAATATTTATTATAATGTTATTACTAATCTAATATTATATTTGCCATGAAATAAAAATAAGTACGTTTATTATAACTTTTTTTATTGATTTTTGTGTCACGATGGCCTGCACCATTTAATACATTTTTAAATAAACTTAATGGATAAGGATATACAAAATCATTAATATTAACTTAAACACTACTTATGACAATTGAATAATAATAATAACGCCCAAAGATCACATGCATAGATCGTGGACCCTAGTCCCAGGACCCAGGAACCACGAGGACCCTGGTCCCACAACACCCAGACTCAGAACAAGTATTAGCGCCTTTTTTTCTGTGCACAAATAATTGTTCTGCCGCGGGAATCAAACCCGCCGCCTCCGGGTAATGAGCCGACCTGCTCAACCACCACACCACAGAGGCTGTGAATGGAAGTAAAATATGTTTAAATCTATATCAAAGCGAGGAACATTGTTAAAGTATTTGCCACAGTTCTTTAACAACTAAACAAAAAGTGTTTGGTGAATGATTCGTCCAATCTAATGCCAATAAGCATCACACTTCACACTAATATTATAAAGGCGAAAATTTTTATACACATAAATATAGGAGTAACAAACACATATGTTTGTTACTCCTTCACGCTCAAACGGCTGAATGGATTTGGATGAAATTTGGTACCAAGCTATCTAGCTTATACACTGGTTTAACATATAGGCTACATTTTATCCCGGAAAAGTGAAATTTTCCCGTGGAATAAGCAAATAATAAAAATATCTTTTATCCGCGGGTGAAACCGCGGGGCGCAACTAGTTGTTTATAATAAATTGGGTAGGTCCTCTTCGAGAGCATCCGCATGTAAGATTCGAACGATTAGAAAAGCGTCAGTTGATCTATCAACTCATGTATTTTACATTATATTGCCGCAAAAATGCTTTCAGGGTCAACCCATTTTTAAAGTTTGCTCTTGACCTTGCATGAAAAGGTATGTTTTATAATGAAATCTATATCTATACTAATATTATAAAGAGGATAGATTTGTATGTAAGTATCTTTGTAACGAATTGGCTCAAAAAGTACTGGACCGATTTTAAAAATTCTATTCACCATTTAAATGCTACATTATCACTGATTAATATAGGCTATTTTAGTTGCAAGTTTTTTTTTTGCCAAAATGTTTAAAAAATAATTGTCCACCCGCTGGTAGTCTGTAAAAATGATTATAAATAAAAAATGCACTATGGTTATAACCCAGTTGTGATAAATCGATAAAAAGTCTTGATACTTATGCGACACAGTAAGTGGATGCTGATGGAAAACAATAGAATACAATTCATTTGAAGGGATAAGATCAAAAAGGGTTTAACTGATTTTTTTCACGAAATGACTTATGGGTATCGTTGGATTCAGCGTGAAATTATCTACAATAATACATTCTCAAAATACCGATATGTGGCTTAAATCTCGACATTTTCAGTCTAAAAACGGTTTATCTGACACAGGAATACAGTTCGCTTAGCATAATTGTACGAATTAGTTCTATAATTTGTATTTTAAAAAGAATTAATACATTTTCAACTGAAACTTACATAAAACTTTTCTATTATATATTTCTTAATACGCACTCTACATTAAAATGAGGCCGTTAAAGTTTAAAGTCAATTTTCTCGAAACTATCAATTTAACAGTTAAACCCTCTTTATTCTCACCCCTTGATTTGACTTTGAGAGTGACCATCATCATTTATTTTGTTAATACCTAATGCTTATAGTATAAACATTAGGCTTATATCATTGAAAGTAATGTGTATAAAAGAAGATAATTGATTGATTGAGACAGCCTGTGGCGTGGTGGTTTGAGCACGGCGGCTCATAGCCCGGAGAGTCCGATTCCCCCGGAAGTATTTGTGCATAGAAAAAATCGCAAATACTTGTTCTGAGTCTAGGTGTTGTGGGACCATGGTCCTTGTAGTTCCTGGGTCCCTAGACTAGTCCGGGTTATAGGCCGACCTGCTCAACCACCACGCCACAGAGGCTGCTCACCTATACGAAGCACAATACTAGAAATAACTTTTCTTTAAAATTATGTTTATAATTAGATAAGTGATTATTTAAAATACGAAATTACAAAAACTTAGGTACAAATACGATTTCAATTATTTATTCTTCGAACTGATTAAAATGTGCAATAATAATATGCAGAAATCACGAAATGAGAACAAGCCGCAGCCAAATAGATTCTTCACTGTAACTATGACGTCACTATTGTTAACTTCATAAACATTTGCAGCACAATTAATAAACCTCCAGATAGTATAATATAGATTCCCGTTTCTTTATATATCGGTAACAGTGTCGTGGCATTCACTCCGCTGCCGAAGGCCAACTGAACTGTACTGAACAACGTTCATTCTTTTTAAAGAGGCGACGGAACAAGTTTCGGCCATGACAGTCGACAACAACGCCACCTAGTGGCAAGTCAACAAAACGTCCACAAGTCAATT
This sequence comes from Ennomos fuscantarius, assembly GCA_905220475.3. Lineage (NCBI taxonomy): Eukaryota > Metazoa > Arthropoda > Insecta > Lepidoptera > Geometridae > Ennomos > Ennomos fuscantarius. Next base: position 8,840,270 of record HG992046.1, on the reverse strand, counting down.
ACACTATTCAATACTATTCTTTTGACGATAAGTATTGTAAATAAATGGGTGTAATGCGTAAATAATCCTATATTGTTAACGCTATCATGCATCAGCACCCCTACCGCGTAACCGTTCTGGGAATCGGCTTCGCCTGCCATCCTGCACGCGCCAATTGACAAGTCCATGAGTGCGAGCAAGAGAGAACACGATTACGATCTCCACCAGACGTACGCGGTAAGGCCCCTGCTTGGTACACAGTGGAAGCACTTTCATTTATTTAAGCTTTTAATTTAGAACTTTAATGCCCCTCTGTGCTAAATATTGACTGCTCTTTAGTTCGCTTATCCCTCTATACCTGTGGTGTGGTGGTTGAGCAGGTCGGCTCATAGCCCGGAGACGGCGGGTTCTATTCCCGCGACAGGACAAGTATTTGTGCACAAAAAAAACAATTTACTATTTTGCGAAATAGCTAATAAAATGATAGAAAAAGCGCAAATACTTGTTCTGAGTCTAGTTGTTGTGGGACCATCATGGTCCTCGTAGTTCCTGGGTCCCTAGACACAGGGAATCCTTGTTAGGATCCAGGATCTATGTTTGTGATCGTTGCGCGTTATTATTATTATGACGTACTTACTGCAATGCATTTGAGTACGTTCTAGAGATAAGTGCGAACTTAGGAGCTGTCAACATTAGTACAGACGGCGTTTTGATTATAATTTAACTTTTGTAATTATCTAATCTATCCGCGAGGAATTTGCTTATTTTTTGCAATAGAATATTCTGCTTAAATTAACATTACATTATTTAAAAGTCGCTGATTTATTTAATTTTATATATTGCTTAAATTTTAAAGGACACTAACCTTATTGGCGCACCTAACTGTCCGCCATTTTGAAAATCATCACGATTTTTTGGCGACTGATAAAACAAGTATCAATCGATAGGAAAATATATATAGAATAAAAAAACGAGTGTGCTTGAGACAACGCGACTGAAGTAAAGCTTCTTTAGTTTAGATCCATCTAATAACTTTGTTTTTGCTGTTTAATGTTAATGTCGCCATCTTGTCAATTATAAATTGTCATTTTACCGGACATACCAACATAATAATATAAATTTTTAACTTTGTTATGTTGACAATGGAAATCTACGTGAACCAACTTCAACTTCCATTCGCCTCGCATTTACCAGCTTACTCCCCAAGTTAAGCTTGCGTAAAGAATTACTTCAAAAAATATTCCTTATAGGGCTCTGATATCGTGATTTTATTAAAATGGCGGATTATAGGCAAGTATGCCAGGCTCCATACAAAAATGTTGGGAGCTCTACATTATGTTGGTAATTTATGGACCAGTATGTGAGCTGAGAACAAAATGAAACCACAAGTATAGTTTTGGTTAGGGCGTAATTACCCTTTACATTGGAATAAAATAAAAATAAATATATATATTTTTTTAAATTTTATTTCTATCTATATCTGGACAAAATTATATCAATAATTTTTTTTTATTGATATAGTTTTGTCCATATATTGATAGAAATAAAATTTGGAATAAAACAAAGCAAATACTTACATTAACCGAAATAGCAGTCTATCTAACAGATTGATATAAATCTAAAAATTATGCCTTAATTGTCCGTCTGCATTAAAGTTTGACAGCTATAAAGTTAGCATTTATCTTTCTAACCCCTGGTTCATCGTACCTACGTTTATCAAACTGGTGTAAAACACATATGGCAACCAATGAGCGTTCAGTATTTAGTGTGCCAAGTTGACACGAATTTAAAAAACATAAGAGAACCCCAGGGAAAGTGTGACTTAGCTAAGTTGTATTCATAGACTATAGTGCAAACGGGCATGAGCGCGTTTCTATTCCTATTAATTAGCGAGCTTTCTAGCATTGATAAAATATATACGTAATAACTTTTAACAGAAAACAGTTTCTAGCTTCGCGATCCAGATTCATTCTCTTTAATCAGTCTTTATAATAACGGCCTTAATTATAAACGCGGCTTAAATTAACTAATGTCAATTAAAATCTGCGCAACAAACTGAGTGCGCAATTTTAACTAAATATCGTTTAACTTGAGGCATTTATAAGCAAGGCTCATTACAGTTACAAGTTAAGCCCTGACGAAACCTGCATTGATTCATCACAGAAGACCGAATTAGTAGTTTAATTATTTATGTGTGACGTCTTGCGAATAAATAAATAAATAAATATGTGTGGACATTTCACACAGCGCCATCTAGCCCCAAACTAAGCAAAGCTTGTACTATGGGAACCAGATAACTGATACAATACTTAGATACTTTTTTGTTTGTAAATACATACATAGAATACTATATAAACACCCAGACACAGAACAAACATCGATGTTCATCACACAAATGTTTGTCCTGGGTGGGAATCGAACCCACGACCTGCAGTTCAGAAGGCAGGGTTACTACCAACTGAGCTATCGGGCCAATCAAAAGTCGAATGTTTTGTGTTGTCCTATTTCAGTTGCAGAACTCAGAATATATGCAACATATTTTAACCAGGCAAAAATCTCCATTGACTTTTTCGTTCTACCTACGCAACATTTGTGAAATTGTGACAACCCGCAGAAGCGACAATTTTCTTTTTAACCGACTTCCAAAACGGTGGAGGTACTATGTTCGTCAGTATGTTTATTTTTGTGTATGTACATCGATATATTCGCCAATTGTGAACCGATTTCAAAAATTGGTTTTTGTTCGAAAGGGTATAGTCCCTAGTCCCATTATCATCAAGTCAGGATCTGATGATGGAATCTCAAGGAAATCGAGGAAACATTACTTACTAACAGTGTAATAAAATCTTAGAAGTCGATTGTCCCTCTTCCCGGTTTCCTATTGAGCTTAAATTTTGCATACCTATTTATGTTCAGTAATAATTAATTTAATTTCAATTTACACCAGAGTCCCAAGATAAAGGCTTCGTACTTAGTTTGGGGCTCATAGTTAAGTATAGTTTGAAGGAAATGTTTATTCTTGCACTGTAATTGTAAACTGTAACATTTAAATTTTTGGCAACAAAAAAAAATGTAATCTTAATAAAAAAGGATATTTAAAAAAATTTAATCGACTTCAAAACCACAAATAGGCACTCAAAAGCGAAAAATAAATGAATATAATTATTATAAGCGCTACGAACTCATCTATTTGAAATCGGTTCGCTATTAAGTTCGTTAAGGCTTAACTTGCTTGCTCCTTTCTATACCGATCTTACATCGTTGACTAGGATATTATCATACCAATTTTAAGCAAATGTATCCATGTCTAATCATATGCGAGCATATGGAGAACCTAAACCTTTGTGGAGCGGCAGAATAATTTTGTTTCTCTCTGACCAGTATGAATTACACAAAGATAAAGCAAGACCACATACCAAATAGCTATACCGCTGTTAAGCAGTGTTTATTATAAAGAGGGTAGTTAAATACACGTTAATTTCACTGATCTCAAACACCCTTATTAATAAACGGGTATTAGTCTCGGATTAGTTACTTCAGCTTTTGTCCTTTTTTTGCTACTGGAATATTTAGCTGGATCGAAAGAGACAAAAGATGGTGTAACTAGTCTAAAGCTAGTTCGTGTTTATTAATAAGGCTGAAAGTGTTTTGTCTAGTCTTGCTGACGTCAAATACCATGTGCAAAAACGAGACGTTTTATTATTGACTTATCTTTACTAAAATAAATATTTTATTTCGCTTTCACGTTAAAATGTCATGACCGTTTTGGATGAAATTTTGTTGCACACACTGGGTTTGAATTTTAGTAAATTTACGAACTACTTGCGTTTAACTCGTTCCAGTAGCTCGCCGATTTCTGCCAATTTTAGTCAATTAGCCAATGGATACATCGCCTTACCAATGTCAACTTACGCTCTTCTAACTTCTACAAGCATATAATAATAAAAATAATAGCTGCTAATTAGACGAAAAATAAAAGGTATGTATACAAGGTGGAAATTAAATCGTTCTTTTCCTTTAAGTAACGTATTCAGTTCATGCTATAGAACGCTCTCATATAACTATATAAAAAAGTACTAATGAAATAAAAATTAAATCTAGGTATTATCAAATTACTGGAAATTTAAATTCTAAAGAAAAGCCTTGCGATATTTATTATATATTATTGAACAAAGCAGGTGTTTTATTGCCTACGAAACATTTACAAAGCACTCAGCTGGTGCCCGCGCTGTGTGTACCGTTAAATAGACATTTCGGCTGTCATGCAGTTATTTCAGGAGGCACTAGATACTAAAACAAACCTTTTTTACTGGACCTCGTACGAATATTCTATAGCATGGTCTGAGTACATACATTTAAGGAAAAGAGAATTAAATTCCACCGTGTATATTGCATATTTAATAATAAGTATGTATAATAATGTATAATTTGCAATTTAATACTACGATGGTGATGTATTTTTTGAGTTTAACTATTCAGACTGTTTCTACATACAAGTCGATTGCTTAGGCCAAGTTATTATCCAATTAAGCTTAAGAGTTAAAATAATTTGGCCCGTTTGCACTAAAGTTTGACTAAGCTAGCTACTAAGTTCTCACTTGTCTAGGGCGTACCCAAACGCGTTGCAGTAGGTACGTCAAGTAAGTGCGAACTTAGCTGTCAAACTTTAGTGAAGACGGGCATTAGCTTCACTAATATTTAAATTACACACTTTCACCTCAGTTCAAATTCAGGGGGGATTGGCGAAATAACTTTGTACAAGTGTCAAGTATAGCAGACAACCTTTCAAAACATTGCAGAATGATTTTTGTATGTGACACGAGTGGATTTTTGATCCATAATTAAGGCAACTAATGGTCGGAAATTGTAAAAAGTTATGTATTTCGGAAAAAAATGTTTTTTGATCTATAGTTAGCTTAAACAAATTTATTTATTGACACAATTGGTTACAAAGTTATGATGAGTCCATAGACTCCCGTGTTGGCAACATTAATTTACTATCTGTGCGATACTGATCTATAAATGTATGTTATCTATGGTTTCTCTGTTCTGCTCCATATACAGACAAGTGCCAGCCTTTATTTAATTCGTTTGGCTTCATTCATCCTGAACAAGTGGAAACTGTGTTTCAGGAGTCAGTGGCTTCTCCCATTATTAATTCTAATTAATCTCTGTCATACTAATTAGTTTTACAGAACATCATAAAAATAAATAATATCTATACATATAAAATTCAGGGTCCTGACTGAATATTAATTGGTCTAAATAAACTGAATATTAATTCAGTCAGGACTTAGAATTTAAACACTGACTTATATATCAACACATAGCCTAAGCCGCTGGTCCTAGACACTTGAAATTTGGAGGGTATGTTCTTTGTAAAGTGTAGGTATACTAAGAAAGGGTTTTTTGAAATCTACCCTTAAGAGGATGAAATGAGTGGTTGAATTATCCATGAAAAAATTTCTTCTTCGTTTCCTATAGGCCACGCGGGCGAAGCCGCGGGCAGAAGGTAATAAATACTATAAAAGTTAATTTCGATTATTAAATAAAAATGTAAAAGACAGTTGATTTGATTCATAGTACCTCGTGACGTCACTTGTTTACATCTTGCTATATAAACGAATAACGGCGGCCGCTTGAGGCATTCCGAGTTGAACCTTTGCCAAATAAGCAGCTCCGAACAAAGTGTTCACATAAGTCCTACAAGTTTTTATATTACAAATCTCCTACATATAGGTACCTATTTGACGAATTTGTCGTCATAAATCGGACCTTTTTGGATCCAACATTTTAATGACGCTTGTACAAAGTTACTCCGCTTAACCTTCCCACTTTGCTACCTCATAACTTTTCTTCCCCGTCCCCGAAATTTCCTCGCACCCTCGCTCACTTTCCTCGTATTTTCCTTCACTTTTGTCGGTTTCCCGTTTCGCGTGACGTTCCTAGCGAGTCGCGCCGGCAGCGGGCGCTAGAAGGAGCGGCCGAGGTAGACGCGCGCCTCGCTGCGGTGGATCTCGACGAAGCCCAGCTTGCAGTAGAACTGGTGCAGGTACGAATCCGTCGTGTTGATCACGGCGTGGACCCCGTTCACTCCTGCGGAGGTATTCGTTTGTGTTAATATACAATAAACAAAAAAAAAAACTTTTCACCGTCATTATACTACTTTCCCACACACATGCCTGTAATCCAGCACTTAACTACTAAAACGCCACCAATTTTTTTTTTTTTTTTTTTTTTTTTTTTTTCCCCCCGAAACTTGGACGCTGGTATTCTACAGCGGCAGCAGGCAGGCGGGGCGGGGGGACACGTACCGTGCGCCCTGGTGGCGTGCAGCAGGCAGGCGAGCAGGCGGTGCGGGTCGCGGTGCGGGGGCACGCAGCACGCCGGCGGGGGGACACGTACCGTGCGCCCTGGTGGCGTGCAGCAGGCAGGCGAGCAGGCGGTGCGGGTCGCGGTGCGGGGGCACGCAGCACGCCGGCGGGGGGACACGTACCGTGCGCCCTGGTGGCGTGCAGCAGGCAGGCGAGCAGGCGGTGCGGGTCGCGGTGCGGGGGCACGCAGCACGCCGGCGGGGGGACACGTACCGTGCGCCCTGGTGGCGTGCAGCAGGCAGGCGAGCAGGCGGTGCGGGTCGCGGTGCGGGGGCACGCAGCACGCCGGCGGGGGGACACGTACCGTGCGCCCTGGTGGCGTGCAGCAGGCAGGCGAGCAGGCGGTGCGGGTCGCGGTGCGGGGGCACGCAGCACGCCGGCGGGGGGACACGTACCGTGCGCCCTGGTGGCGTGCAGCAGGCAGGCGAGCAGGCGGTGCGGGTCGCGGTGCGGGGGCACGCAGCACGCCGGCGGGGGGACACGTACCGTGCGCCCTGGTGGCGTGCAGCAGGCAGGCGAGCAGGCGGTGCGGGTCGCGGTGCGGGGGCACGCAGCACGCCGGCGGGGGGACACGTACCGTGCGCCCTGGTGGCGTGCAGCAGGCAGGCGAGCAGGCGGTGCGGGTCGCGGTGCGGGGGCACGCAGCACGCCGGCGGGGGGACACGTACCGTGCGCCCTGGTGGCGTGCAGCAGGCAGGCGAGCAGGCGGTGCGGGTCGCGGTGCGGGGGCACGCAGCACGCCGGCGGGGGGACACGTACCGTGCGCCCTGGTGGCGTGCAGCAGGCAGGCGAGCAGGCGGTGCGGGTCGCGGTGCGGGGGCACGCAGCACGCCGGCGGGGGGACACGTACCGTGCGCCCTGGTGGCGTGCAGCAGGCAGGCGAGCAGGCGGTGCGGGTCGCGGTGCGGGGGCACGCAGCACGCCACGCGCGCCGCGTGCCCGCGGGACACGCACGCCGGCGTGCGCTCGCGGGACGAGAACGAGTGGAAGTGGGAGATGCACTCCTGGGGACAACCGACTTTGATACTGTGATTTGTTTTAACAAAGTTTTGTCGTGAAGCAAAAATGGATGGGACGAGTTTTACTTCGTAACCAGATAGCGAGAACGTCTGGAAGTGCGATATGTACGTGTGAAAATAATAAACTTTATTAAGATGTCGCATGTAACTTTACTACTAGGTGGCAGGACTGTTCTGCAAAGTTACTAGGTGGTAGGACTTTTCTGCAAAGTTACTACGTGGTAGGACTTTTCTGCAAAGTTCGTCTAGGTAGGTGCCACCGCTTTGCCAGTTATTCTGCCGCCAAGCAGTAGTGTGCATGCACTACTGTGTTCCAGTTTCTGTTTCAGTACCTTACTATTCTACTCAGTACCTAACTATTCTATTCAGTACGTAGCTATTCTGTTTGGTAATAACTATTTTGATTGATACCTAACTACTACTAAGACCAAATGTTACCTTAGCAGCGGGACTGAGGTCATCTCTCTCCAGCAGGCTCCGCGGGTACTTCCGGCACATCTCAGGGATCCACGCCACCTCCTGGCGCCGGTAGAACTCTACGCTACTCAGCGCCGCGCACGCGTACCCGACTATACGACCGTTCGTGCCTGTCGATACACAACTTACTATTACACATATTAAGTAAAATTTCCACGCTACACACCCAGGTTAATCTATCTTCTATCTATATATATATAAAACTTAAAGGTGACTGACTGACTGACTGACATAGTGATCTATCAATGCACAGCTTAAACCACTGGACGGATCGGGCTGAAATTTGGCATACAGGTAGATGTTATGACGTAGGAATCCGCTACGAAAAGATTTTTCGAAATTCCACCCTTAAGAGGGTGAAATGGGTGGTTGAATTATTTTCCCATAGGCCACGCCGCAGGCGAAGCTGCGGGCAGAAGCTCGTATTTATATATTATGTCAGTCAGTCAGTCAGTCAGTCAGACACTTTTAAGTTATATATATTTAGATTAGATTATTATTATCATTATTATTTACCATTGACCCTGTGATCCTGACTGCCATCACCCGGCTGGTCTGCCGAGACCCCCGGGAGGTAGTCATCATCTTCCTCCAGCACCATGCACAGTTCAGGGTATAGAGTCAGGTATGGCACCACCAGTCTGATGGAAAGACAATATGCATAATGAAATATGTATGAAATCAATAATTAAATGGGTATTGGTTAACATTTCACACAGCGCCATCTAGCCCCAAACTAAGCAAAGCATGTACTGTAAGAAACCAGATAACTGATAAAATATTTATATACTTTTATTATTATTTTTATTTTATTTTTTATTTCGAATGTGTGATTCGATAATAAAGTGCAGCGACGGAAAAATATGAAGTAATGGCGGTGATTCTTGCACTGGTTTGTAACTACTTATGTATTTGTAAAGATGCATCATAGTTTCTTATTTCTCTTTTCTTTTTCTTATAGTTATTCTAAAATATGTTTACTCCCGGCCAATAGTTAATTTTTAGTTGATTAATTTATTATAGACAAGCACACTAACGTAAGTTCACAAATCTTAAGAATAATTTCGAGAAATTGTACTTACACTTATAAATTTAGCAGTGGCTACACACTAATAAATAATATCATAGAGGATATGTCGATGTGGGGGACCTAATATTCTAAACACAGGTTAACTTAGTTAGGAGTTAGTGCTCAGACATTTATACCTACTCGAATTATGTTATACCACTAATAGTGTATCAATCCATACAGTCATCAGTATGTGAGCCAAGTTACACCTACATCTATAAACTCTTAAAGTTTCAAAAGTACACAGTTTTAATATCTAAAAATATAAATCCAAGTTTTTTTAAGTACGTATATTTAATGTAGCTCTAAATTTCTTAAAATTGCTACGATGTTTGAGTAGGTGGTCACCTATTTTTATTTTCCGAAATAAATATCATTTCATTTCATTTCACTTTTTGTTTGTAAATACATACATATAATACAATATAACACCCAGACACAGAACAAACGTCGATGTTGATCAAACAAATGTTTGTCCTGGGTGGGAATCGAACCCACAACCTAAGTTCAGAAGGAAGGGTAACTACCAAGTTAGCTATCTGGTCAGTCAAAATGTCAGTATGGATGTTTGTTACTCTTTCAAGCAAAAACTAATGAATTGTTTTTTTTTTAAATACAAATACAAAAATGTTTATTGACATAAATATGATTACATTAAATTAATTAATCCATAGATTCCTGAACTAGTTTTTATACTATATACTATATAGTTTTTATATAGTTTTTTTTTCTTTTACAAATACTACTCATACAAATTTTGATGCACGCCTACATCCCTCTTTCTCAAACTACGAGTGGATGACTGGTAGAAAATGCTTTAGCATTAAGTCCTCCGTTTGTACTGTTTTTTTAGTGCAATAAAGAATTATAATAATAATAATATATTTCAGGAATCAGTGGCTTCTCCCAATATGATTTAGATTTTAATGAAACTTAGAATACAGATAGCTTGTGGTCTAAAGCACACTCGTCTTTTTATTTATTTATCTATCATATTTTGATTTGGTTCTAAAGATCTATGCAACAACTGTTATCAAAGGATCCACGGCTTATTGGAAGTCTTTATTTTTTTTTAAATTTGATTAGTTCTATTCTAGCAAAAATATAGAAACTGACGTGAGTAGTACTCATAACTACAACTAGTACACGGCTAACACTCACGAGATACAGTCGAATAACTCGACCGGTGTTCGGGCTATATAGATGCCCATCCTCAGCGCCGAGCCGCCACCGCCGCCGCGCGTACTCCTTGAGGATGGGCATCTATATTGCCCGAACACCGGTCGAGTTATTCGACTGTATCTCGTGAGTGTTAGCCGTGTACTAGTTATACTAGTTTTGTTGTGGCTCCACACTTTTGTGTGTTTAGCCAGTGACAAGTACTTGATAATTTCTCAAGTTAATTAAATGTTCATGTTATTTATATGTGTCAAGTCAAGTCACAGTCCAAGTCATCAAGTCAAGTCATAGTCTAGTCTAGTCACACTCCTAGTAAAGTGGTGGCAAATTTACCAGAAGCTTCTATGTAGTTTTGGAAACAACACGAAAAGAAACGTTTCGCCATCATTATACCACTTTCCCACACTCACGCCTGTAATCCAGCACTTAACGAATAAAATGCCACCAATTTTATGCACTAACACTGAAAATAACACAAGTTTTGGAAAATAATAGAATGCGGTGACGCGATCTTTTTCGTTTTGCCGCCAAACTTCCTAGTTGTAGTTGTTTTAGCAAGGAATACAAACCTGTCGGCTGGTAACGTTTGTAGATCGCTCGGGAACAGATCGCTACAGTCCGAGCCGTCGCGACACGTTTGGTGGCACAACTCGCAAACCTGCAACAAAACGAATGATACAAACCATGAAATCATTACTGTCAGGAACCTTGCCCTGCCAAAAATAGTTAAAGTCAAAATCAATTGTTGAATTTTTTTTTTTTAATGTTAAGTAATGACTAGCTAGCCGTTCGCCTGATGTTAAACAACACGGCTGCCCATATCAGCTGCAGTGTCACTAGGAACTCTAAAGTATAGATGTTCGCGTGACACTGCATTGCGCACGTCATCCAGAGACATCAGCACAATCTAGTAATAAGATTACTAAACTGTGAGATCAGATCATAAAGTCTCATTTGCCCAGTAATTTCACTAGCTACAGTGCCCTTCAAACCGGAACACAGCAGTGCTTGCGCACTACTGCTTGGCGGCAGAATAACTGGCAAAGCGGTACCTACCTAGACGAACTTTGCAGAAAAGTCCTACCACCTAGTGAAAATATGCTAAGTCTAAATCAGATTACTAAAAATAATTAAGGGCTTATACCCCCCCGAGTTCTGTCTCCTATACCTATTATTACTTATGATAGAATAGTTGCGTCCCGCGGCTTCACCCGCGATAAAAATTATCCTATGTGTTAATCCAGCCTATAAACTGTAGCCGTTCCAAATTTCATCCAAATCCGTTCAGTATAGTTTTTGCGTGAGTAACAAACATAATGTTAGTGGGATATGTAATATGTTTATGTAGGTTTCTTTATGATATATGTATGTACTGTATATTATGTATGGATATACACAGCGTCTTGTTTTTTTTACATGAAAACTACCGTCCATATATTACTGCATTATTACTTTCCGTGCAAGGTTGTCTGGAAGAGATCGCTCTGAACGATAAGACCGCCCATTGTTACACTTTAAGTTTGTTCAATTTTTATAATAATTTACTGACACCAAAAATAAACAAAGAGAATTGCATAAGATAGGTACAATGGGCGGTCTTAACGCTAAGAGCGATTTCTCCCAGATGATTCAACCTTTGGATGGACAGAGATATGAGACACTATATGCATGCAGCATGGACGGCGGTGCAAATAAATTACATTTAATATTCTGGAGAATAATATTCATTTACGTAAATACATTCAATTATAAAACACTAGTTGCGCCCCGCGGTTTCACACGCGGATAAAAAGAATTTTAAATACTTACTCATCCCATGGGAAATTTTCACTTTTCCGGGATAAAATGTAACCTATATGTCAATCTAATATATAAGCTATTTTGGTACCGAATTTCATCCAAATCCATTCAGCCGTTTGAGCGTGAAGGAGTAACAAACATACACACATACAAAAATTTCGCGTTTATAATATTAGTGTGATGTTATTTTCAAAAATGTCGAAATATGCGAGCTGTGAAGGAGATACCGGAACCCTGAAGGCGTGAAGTTTATTTGCTACTTGTCCACTTATTTATAACGTGTTACATACCGCCTTTTCGTCGCTCGGCGTGTACGGTCGTATTATCAAGGGCGGCGTGAGGTGATGATTCAACCGCAGCGAGTCGCCACTGCATTCAATTGGGAGAAGGCGCCGCAGGTCGGCGGTAAGGCCGCCACGGAAGACCCACGGCTCTTGTGCGCCGCTCTCGAACGCTTCCCGCCAGCCTTTAGAGAACCCTGAGGGTGGAGAGATAGAAGGATGTGATGGGTCATGTTAAATTGGGTGTATCTTTGTCGGGGGCGACTTGGCTGGACTGCAGTCGCGACCCCTTCTCGCCCCGGTACGGTGGACGAGGGCTCACGGGAGGGTTTTAGTGGGTTCGAGTCCCACATGCCCCCTGACACCACCCCCGTGGTGGCAGGGAAGTGCGAGGGCATTTCCCCCCTCAAAAAAAGGGTGTATCTTTGTATTTTATTGCTAAGAAGCTGTGCCCCGCGGTTTCACCCGCGTGGTGAAAATTTTCCATACTTTTTAAACTTTTTCTTTCATAAGAACCTTCTCCTGAAAATAATAAACCTAACAAAAAAATATAACGAAAATGTTGTATTCGTTCACCCGTGATGCGATGACCAAGGGAAATAGATTCATTTTTATATGTTAAGATAATAAAAAAACGAGTGTGCTTTAGATTACACGACTGAAGAAAATCTTCTTTAGCTCCATCTCTCTTGCCCCTTCAGTAATATACGAAATGAAATGAAATTTATTTCACATAAATGGAGATAGATGTAGATGTCAGGTTTTTAGTATGCAGTTCTTCTATTTAGCCCATACTTGTGGCATGGACGAAACTCTTTATTCTATATACTTATATCTCCCTCTCAACTTCCGTTCGCCTCACCAGCTTACCCCCAAGTAAAGCGTGCCGAAAGAAGTTATACTACAAAACTTGCACTTGATATGTTATATGTAACTAGTTGATTTACTGATCTAAGATTTTCCACATAAACATAAAATGTACATCATTGAAATGTCTCTACTAGCACTTATTTACAACGAATAATCATTGCAATTCAAGGCGGCAATGCTGCCAGCATGTTGTGTACGCTACCTACCGGTAGTGGGCTGGAGCATTTGGACTGTCTATAGTCCAAATGTTTTATTTGTAGTAGATAGTGTAGCTAGTAGTATATAGTAGTAGTTGCATTACTGTAGTATTGGCTAGCATGCTACACCTTCGATCGCATCGTCACTTCCTATTAGGTGAGAGCGTGGTCAAATGCTAGACAAGTTTGAAGTGAAAAAAAAAGTATTTAGTTTAAAGATAAAAACGACACCTTACCGTCAAAAACATCCCACTCTAAAAATGTAAACCCTCACTTTGGAGCATTATCTAAATATATATAACTTAAAGGTGACTGACTGATTGACTGACTAATATAGTGATCTATCAACGCACAGCCCAAACCACTGGACGGATCGGGCTGAAATTTGGCATGCAGGTAGATGTTATGACGTAGGCATCCGCTAAGAAAGAATTTTTCAAAATTTGACCCTTAAAAGGGTGAAATGGGTGGTTGAATTATTTTCCCATAGGCCACGCCGCGGGCGAAGCTGCGGGCAGAAGCTCGTATCCAAATATATCTCAATAAATCCACGACCAATCAATGGTAAATAATCACTTACATGTATAAGTTCCTTGTGTATTCGCTGCTATGTTCTGTGGGAATTTTCCAAGTTCTGCAAAAAAATAACGTGTAAATGAAGTATTAACAGCCGGCGTCATTAATCGATGTCATAAATTTATAATGTTAAGAACGTCTTAGGACAAGTGCAAACATTAAGAAGCTGACAAAATTGTATGCAGACGGGCATAAATGTGAAAACATTATTTCGTTAGCTACTGTCAAGTTATGAATTCTGGCTAAATACACAAAAGTGTGAAGTCATACGAACACAAAAAAAAAGTTATGAATCGAATTAAAGGTTCTAGCTGTAACTGTAAGCTATAACTGTCAAGACCGAGACGAAAGAGCACAAAATTATAAATAGGGGTTGTTGAAAAGAATCCGAAAATGGCGGTTGTGAATTTTGAACCTTTTTTCCATTACTCGTATAATTTTGAAATTTAATGTGTAATAAGGGTGGATTATTATCCGTTAAGTGTTCGTGAACGTATGTTGTCAAATGGTTCCAAGTTTTAAAATCATGACTTTTCGTTTTCTCTTCAAGGCTTCCTAGAGCCTTCAGTAAAACATCCACCATTTTACTGTGGCATTTTGACTGATAAAATGAGACTTTGACATGACCGATCTTTACAATATGAGTTCAAGTCGCGAAAGTTTAAAAAGTGTTATGACATCATATTGGCAGAATTATTGCTAAAAAGCGATAGAAAGCCGTTAAACGAAAAGTAGCATATATACATGACACGTGTAGTGTACTCCGCGGAAATAAGGTGTACATTAGACAGCCTCTGCGGTGTGGTGGCTGAGCAGGTCGGCTCATAACCCGGAGGCGGTGGGTTCGATTCCCGTGACAGGACAAGTATTTGTGCACAGAAAAAAAAGCGCAAATACTAGTTCTGAGTCTGGGCGTTGTGGGACCATGGTCCTCGTAGATCCTGGGTGTGTAGACACAGGGAATCCTAGTTATGGTCCAGGATGTATGTATGCGACCGTTGGGCGGTATCATTAGCGCACCGAGCCACCGGAGGAAGCCGTCCAGCAGGCCCAGCACGGCGCACAGCTCCCAGACGTAGGGCTGCAGCTCGGCGCACAGCTCGCGGTTGGCCACCAGCGCCAGGCGCCGCGCCAGGCGCCGCGTGCGCGACATCCACCACGCGAAGCGGCTGCGTCGGCGCCGCCACTCGCTCGTCTACGCGACATTACGACACTTTATGCTGTTTGCAGGCACATGTGTTATATTGTATTCTATGTATGTATTTACAAAAAAAAAGTATTCAAGTATTGTATCAGTTATCTGGTTCCCATAGTACAAGCTTTGCTTAGTTTGGGGCTAGATGGCGTTGTGTGAGATGTCCACACATATTATTATTATTATAAGGTAGCATGCGAATATTAATCTAAAAATCAGTGCATATTTATTTTTTATCATACAGTTAATTTAATCTTTGATTTAAAATTATTTGAATTAATATACATTTTTGTAACCTAGCTTAGGCATTTCCCATATTATTTCCGGCGAAAGACGCCTGGACCGCATAATACGGGCCCTGAGCCTAGTGTGGGGTTTCTAACCTAATGTAATGTACTTATTTACTTACGTTTTGGCTCCACACCTCCACCGTGTATTTAGCCAGTGTCAAGTAATTGATAATTTTCAATTTCAATTTTTATTTGCATTCCACAATGTTGTACAGGTGTAGGTAGTTTTTTTTAAATAACAGTTCATCGTGGACCCTGTCGGGCACGCAAAATTAGAAGAGAGGAAGACAAAATTAAATATTATTAGATTAGAAAGAGGTTACTTATTTTATACTAAAGTTAAATGAATTATTATTTTTACATAATATGCTTAAATTTTATCATTTAGATATTCATTTATAGTATAATAGCTTTTATTTATTAGAAAATGCTTTAATTGTTTTACAAAGATTACATTATTTGATTCCTTTTTCATTGCTTCTGGAAGCTTGTTATATATATTAATAGACATAACAAGTGTACCAGAAGCATGCAGCTTAAGCCGGGAAGAAGGTAGTACCAATCGGTTTCCGTGGCGAACTGAACGGTTTACGTTTCTCGGTAGGTTTAATTTATCAAGTTAATGATATTTTACGCAAATATGTGTCAACTCACAGTCGAAGTCATCAAGTCAAGTCATAGTCTAGTCAAAGTCATATTCCCAGTAAAGCGGTGGCAACTTTACTTGAAGCTTCTATGGAGTTTTGGAAACAACACGAAAAGAAACGTTTCACCATCATTATACCATTTTCCCACACTCACGCCTGTAATCCAGCACTTAACGAATAGAATGCCACCAATTTTATGCACTAACACTGTAAACAACACAATTTTTGGAAAATAATACAATGCGGTGACGCAATTTTTTTCGCATTCCCGCCAAAACTCCGAGGCTGGGTGTTGTAGGACCATGGTCCTTGTAGTTCCTGTGAATACAGGAAATTGTAGTAAGGGTTGAGGAGGATGTATGTGATCGTTGGGCGTTATTATTATTTTAAAAAAAGAGTGTGCTTTAGACCACACGACTGAAATAAAACTTCTTTAGCTCCATCTATCGGCCGGTATAACTTTGTATTTGCTTTGTTCAAACTTTGTATTTGCTTTGTTCAATGTTAACGTCGCCATTTAGACAATTGCAAATTGTCATCTTACCGGACATACCAACATAATAATACAAATTCTAAGTAATTTTCAACTTTGTTATATTGATTGTGTCGACTCTGTGTCGCATAATATAAAGCTAAACGAAATTAACATATTTCCGTCTTTTTCATTTCCCCTTTATCAATAGAGTACCGCCATACTTTGAGATTACTTTAGTTTTAGAGAATGCGACACAGAATCGACACCAATGGAGATCTACGACAATACCGATACTACGATCTACCAGTACAACTCGCCTCTCTCTCTTGCCCCTACAGTAATATACGAAAAGTAGCTCTCTCTCTTTCTATCTTCACTAGTTTATATCTCCCTCTCAACTTCCGTTCGCATCGTCACGCATTCACCAGCTTACTCCCCAAGTCAAGCGTGCGTAAAACGTTTATTTCAAAAAGTTATAAATCAAATTCGCACAACAAAACATCCTCAGGAGTCTTTGGCGGTAAAACGAAAAACATGGCATCACCGCATGGTTATATTTTCGAAAACTTGTGTTATTTTCAGTGTTAGTTCATAAAATTGGTGGCATTTTATTCGTTAAGTACTGGATTACAGGCATGAGTGTGGAAGTGGTATAATGATGGTGAAACGTTTCTATTTGTGTTGTTTTCAAAACTACATAGAGGTTTCTGGTGAAGTTGCCACCGCTTTACTAGGAGTATGATTTGACTAGACTAGACAATGACTGTGACTTGACTTGACATGTATATGTAGGCTGAACGGGTTGTGCGTAGGTTGCAACCTATATACCAAACCGCGCCGCGTCCCGAGCAAGAAATGATCCGTAGTACACCGATCGCTCCCTTTATATAGCCAGATGGGTGGGGGAGCGATGACAGTTGCCGGTGTTGCCACTGTAATAAATTTAAAAGCCACCACAGGGTAAATTACGGTACTGCCCGCTGCGCATAGAGTTTACAACTGGACGTTCCCGCCGTCATATACATATTATATTAATTGAGAATTTTTCAATTTTAATATCAATTTTCAAATTATATAATCGAGAAATTATCAATTCCTTGACACTGGCTAAATGCACAAAAGTATGGAGCCATACCAAAACAAAAAAAAACTTAATAAATTACTACTTGTTTAAAGTTTACATTAATATTAAATTTAACACTGACATAATTATATAAGTCATAGGATGGGAGAAGCCTTGGCTCCTGAAATACAGTGTACTCACTAGTTCGGGAGTCTATGGACTCATTAACATGTATGAAACCCTTTTATGTCAATAAATGATTATTTGATTTGATTTGATTGATTTGACACTGGCTAAATACACAAAATTGTAGAGACAATAAGCAAACAAAAAGGCCATCGTCAGCCTCACCTCGGGCTTGCTGGCGCGCGGCAGCAGCGTGGCGGCGTGCAGCACGAGCCAGTGGTAGTCGTGCAGCAGGCGCAGGCCGCGCGCGCCGTGCTGGAAGGGCAGGTAGAACAGGTCGCACAGCAGCACCAGGTCGTCCGCCGTCAGCGCGTTCGCGTCCACCGGCGCCTCCTCGATCTCTACAGGCCTGTGACCACACAGGGATACTTGCAGGACAACATGCCACCGAATTCAATCTTGAATTTTTTTATTTTTTTTTAGATCTCACACAACGCCATCCAGCCCCAAACTAAGCAAAGCTCGTATTATGGGAACCAGATAACTGATACAATACTTAAATACTTTTTTGGTTGTAAATACATACATATAATACAATATAACACCCAGACACAGAACAAACACCTATATTCATCACACAAATGTTTGTCCTGGGTGGGAATCGAACCCACAACCCACAGTTCAGAAGGCAGGGTTACTATCAACTGAGCTATCGGGCCAGTCGAATTATAATAATAATAATAATTATTATAATATTAATTGAAGGGGTGAGAACAAAAAGGGTTTAACTGATTTTTTTCACAAAATGACTTATGGGTATCGTTGTATTCAGCGTGAAATTATCTACAATAATACATTCTCAAATTACCGAAATGAGTTTTAAATCTCGAAATTTTGAGTCTAAAAACGGTTTATCTGTCACAGGAATACAGTTCACTAAGCATAAAAACATTGTTATATTTATTTTATTAGATTATATTAGTAGATCTAAAGTATGTATCAACATCTGAACGCATCCGTTTTCTTGTAACATTTTTATTGAGGGTACCTCCCGCCCATATCCTACCCACATTTTCCATTTCTCCTTATAATACGTCAATTCCACTGACGGCTGACAACGCCGAGTCAAAAAGACTGGGAACAACTCTCTTGTGTGTGCGCCGTCGGCCATTACGCATCTGCAAGGAAAATCAAAAAAACGCTCTCGGCTGATCTACCTGTTGTGCCATCGTGTGGCCTGCATATCTTCGCCGCCAGAGAGCAATCCTTGGAACATCAGCAAAATCAACAAGTGTTGGGAAAGAGGAGGCCGGCCTGCCTAAATAAAACCAGCGCATCCCTTATCGAAGAATTCTGGTGAGTCGGCCCGTCAGTCGTTTTCAATTCCATTTTTTTCCCTTTTACCCAACATATATTTTTACAGTAATTGTATGAATTAGTACTATATTTAGTATTTTAAAATAGAATTAAAACATTTTCAAGCAACTGAAACTTCATAAACCTTTTCTATTACCTTATAAGCAATCTACATTAAAATGACGCCGCTGAGGATTAAAGTCAATTTTCTCGAAACTGTCAATTTGACAGTTAAACCCTTTTTATTCTCAACCCTTCAATTATAATAAAATAATAAACACCTTTTGACCTAATTTATACGTTATACAGTTTTAATGTAGCCCTGTCTTCTGGAAAAGCGTTACCAAGATAGCGTATACTTTGAATTAACATATAGCCTACATTTTATCCCAGAAAAGTGAAATTTTCCCGTGGGATGAGCCAATAATTAAAATATTTTCTATCCGCAGGTGAAACCGCGGGGCGCGACTAGTATTAAATAGTAATCGTATTGCGGAGATGCAAATCAAAATACAATATATACGCATCGTCTTGACTCTAAATGATGAAATAAGCTGTACATATAATTTATATTATTATAATTAAATATAATTATAATTATATAAATGTATATACCAGCTTCTGCCCGCGGCTTCGCCCGCATGGCCCATAGGAAACGAAGATTTTTTTAAATAGATAATTTAACCACCCGTTTCACCCTCTTAGAGGTGGAATTTCGTATAATCTCGTAAAAATTTTTTTTTGGCAGTAGACAATAATGAATCAATAAATTAATTCCAGTATTAATCACACTAATATTATAAAGGCGAAAGTTTGTATGTGTGTATGTTTGTTACTCCTTCACGCTCAAACGGCTGAATGGATTTGGATGAAATTCGGTACCAAGATAGCTTATACACTGGCTTAACATATAGGCTACATTTTATCTTGGAAAAGTGAAAATATCCAGTGGGATGAGCAAATAATTAAAATACTTTTTACCGCGGGTGAAACCGCGGGGCGCAACTAGTGTTTTAGATTTTTAATATTTGGTTGGCTTTATAATAATTATAAAAACAATAACACATTTATTCAAATTATCACACATAAGTTTCTAAACAATAAAATTAAAAACTATGCATTAGCAAAACTTAATCTAAGAAGCCGCTACCAGTAGGCAACATGCCCAAAATGCTCGTGGCATTGCCCCGTTGAATGGCAATCCTTAGTCTTTGGGCTAAATAAAGACCAGCATTTTGGTCACGTGTTGCCTCGATCAGTCGTTCCAAAAGTTAAGATTTTTTTAAATCACTACACGAGGGACTTGACATTTTCTTTTTTCGTACATTTTTATAACATTTAAATATCGGGAATATGATTTATGATAATAGATACTTACTCATCCACCACATCTGTCGGCTCTGGAGGTTCCACCATCATGTCTGTGCTGAGAGGACTGTTGCTGGGTTCCACTTGCATAGAACCATTCTGAAAAACAATAATACTATGACAGCACTAAGACTTCCATGCAAAATATATTCATTTCTAATGTGGAAAAGAAGATCTCCGAATTGTTTAGAATGTAATTCAGTTGACAATCTTTATCATATTCTGATGGAATGTGTCCGGAAGAAAGAGAAGAGAGATACATTGTTTGGTTTTCGCCCACTACACAGTAAAATATAAACTTCTTGAACATTTTTTTATTGGTTACTAGCTATGCTCCGCGGTTTCACCCGCGTGCTGAAAATTTCTCATACTTTCTTAACTTTATCTTTTATGAGAAAGAACCTTGCCCTGAAAATAATAAACACAATAAAAAAAGAATTAGCGTAAATGCTCTATCCGTTCACGCGTGATGCAATGACCAAAATATATAAAATATAAATATATTTAGTTTCTAGCTGTGCCACGCGGTTTCACCCGCATGGTGATGAAAAACGGTGATGATGATGAGAAATAGTTAACAACCTATCCTCAGACCTACCAAGTGTGAACATAAAATTTCATCAAAATCGATTCAGCCGTTTCGGAAGAGTATGTTAACAAACACTGACACGAAATTTTTACACATATAGATGTAGTAAAAAAAAATCTCCTAAAAAAGACACCTGCTTTAAACTCCCGGGTTATAGTTAACGTGCCAGTTTCCAGAGGATGTTTCCAAAATTGAAGTCATTGATCGAGCGAAATTCGAACCAGGATGCGCCAGTTTTGAGTCGAATGGGAACCACTGAGCCACAATCACTCAAATTATTAAAAAAACTCTCAGATTTATTCGGTGACGTTTTAAGCGAAAGTTGTTTTACCTCACTCATCCCGTCATTCATGATGACGTCAGACTCCGTGGCAGCTGTAGATGGAGGATCTACTTCCAGAGGTTCACCGAGCTCGGTTATGTTGGGCCGGCTCGGGCTTAGTGTTTGTGGAGTGTCTGTGGGAAGAACAGCAGTGTAATTATAGATCAGTGTTTTATTAACAAGCGATTTAAAAAATATATTTATTGTCAATGAAAAGAACTATCCATGACAGTCTCTGTGGTGTGGTGGTGAAGCAAGTTGGCTCATAGCCCGGAGGCGGCAGGTTCGATTCCCGCAACAGGACAAGTATTTGTGCACAGAAAAAAAAACGTGGATACTTTTTTGTTTGTAAATACATACATAGAATACAATATAACACCCAGATACAGAACAAACATCGATGATCATCACACAAATGTTTGTCCTGGGTGGGAATCGAACCCACCACCCACATTTTAGAAGGCAGGGTTACTACCAACTGAGCTATTGGGCCAGTCCAATAATGGTACTATTTTATGTATAAACTTACCACCAACACTCATGTCACCGTTCCGCTGCTCTTCAACCACATCATCAACCACTATCTCATCATCTTTCTTATCAAAACTTTCACTTAACACTACACTATCACTAATCACTTCACTGTCTTCGCTCAACTCGCACTTCTTGTCTTCAAACACTTTGATACCCATGATTGGGATAGGCAGGGTAGATATGGGTATTTCTGAGGGAAGGGATATAGAGCTAGCGATGGGGTTGATTGGGTTCGGAATGGACTCATTCAGGATCACTTTGGTTGGGGAAACTAGGGAGTTCATGACCGGGTTTGAGACCGGGTTGAAGGTTTCTATCGATGATACCTGGAACAGGGAGACAGTTTATAGAGTTTGTTTTATTTGTTCGGTAAACATCTTATGATAATATGTCATGAAAATTGGTGGAGCCCAAAGTACCCCTTTAATTTGGTAAGATAAATAACAGCTAAAACTCACGTCAAATTAAAAGTCGAAATTACTCCGACCGGGTTTCGGACATATTCGATGTCCTTCTTCTGAGAGCCAGTTACTACCCCATTAATGGAGACTATATTTAATGAACAGCCCTATTATGCTAATAATACAATTAATTTCTCCATCAATAACAGAGCTTGCCTATAATGACTAAAGGCTGGTTTACTCACCCCAGGCAGAAAGATTACTCATCCCAGGCTAATTATTGGTTTACTCATCCCAGGCTAGTGGTTTACTCATCCCAGGCTAATGGTTTACTCACCCCAGCCTAATGGTTTACTCATCCGAGGCTAAAGGTTTACTCATCCCAGGCTAATGGTTTACTCATCCCAGGCTAATGGTTTACTCATCCCAGGCTAATAAATAAATAATAACAAACCAAGATGTCTTTATTTCAGGCAAAAAAACCCATATTGTGATTAAAATAAAATACAAAAAAAAGACTATTAAAATAAAAACTGACATAAAACATCAATCCGTCCGATTGATTGATCCAAAGTTATTTTGATAATGGTTTGGTCAGCCCAGGTGAATGATTTACTCACCCCTGACTGTCGGTCCGGGTCGCGAAGCGCTTGCAGCTGGCTCGGGGTGACGGTAGGAATGGCGTGGGAGCAAGTGCTTGTTGTACAAGTGGCCGAAGTCCCCGTCACTAGGGACATGCACGTGTTCACTGACGGCAGGATCGGGATGATCGGCACCGGTGGTACTGCGGGGAAACATAATGTAATCGTCGAAGTAAACATTTTAAATTATGTCGTGTTGAAATGTAATGTTACTTAAGCACGTATTTATATTTATGTTACTATACCTACATTATTTAAAGTGACGACGAATGTACTTGTATAGAATTCTTTAAGTCTAACTATGTTCTCATGGAAGTGACTTTTTGTCTTATTTGAGAATAAATTTCTTTAAACCTATTTATATTACTAGTTGCGCTCCGCAGTTTCATCCGCGATAATAAGAATCCCATGTGTTATTCCAGACTATAAACTATCTGTGTTCCAAATTTCATCCATTCAGCCGTTTGAGCGTGAAGGAGTAACAAACATACACACATACAAACTTTCGCCTTTATAATATTAGTGTGATAGAAACTGACGTGAGTAGTACTCATAACTACAACTATTAAACGGCCAACGCTCACGAGATACAGTCGAATAACTCGACCGGTGTTCGGGCAATATAGATGCCCATCCTCAAGGAGTACGCGCGGCGGCGGCTCGGCGATATATTGCCCGAACACCGGTCGAGTTATTCGACTGTATCTCGTGAGTGTTAGCCGTGTAGTTGTAATCGTTATTTGCTAGATTTACTTTGAACATTGGCAACTGGAACTGGATAATTTTGTTTTTGACATTTTAGCTGCATCAGCTCAATAGAAGATGGAAATTGAGTACTGCATAGATTTCTCTTGTTTATAGTGCCGGCGTAAGGCTAACCTTACGCTGGGACCGTAGACAAGAGAAATCTATGAATGAATGAAATGAGATTCTATGACCATCTCATCTCTTCCCGTGGGTGCTGTTTGAGCTGGCTAAGTGAATATTCAGGGAAATACCTCGCTCTGCATTATGATCTATTGAAATTTCCAAGACACTTGCCACGCGTGAAGATTACGATAATCTGTACACAAATTCACAAATAATTATATCGCGATTTTTCTTTTATATTGCAACTCGCAATTCCCAAGTTCCCTAGACATTATAATAACGCCCAACGATCACATGCATAGATCCTGGACCCTAACTAGGATTCACTGTGTCTAGGGATCCAGGAATTACGAGGACCATGATCCCACAACGCCCAGACTCAGAACAAGTATTTGCGCTTTTTTTCTGTGCACAAATACTTGTCCTGCCGCGGGAATCGAACCCTCACCTCCGGGTCATGAGCCGACCTGCTCAACCACCAAATCACAGAGGCTGTCGATTCTCTAGATATCGTGTGATACAAACCGTTAAAGTAGTTTTAATAAAACTTTGAAGCCTCGTCGTATCCCTGCGGTAAAACATTGGTAAAGATAGTAATAAAACGTGTTCCTTTGGTCAGAATACATACAAAAGTTACCTGGTACGATTGGCTGGGGTTTTATGACGGGCCCTTGCGCCGTCTTCGGTATTGAGAACTCTGGGAGCCATTCGTTGATGGCCTCTCTGAAAATATGAAATAAACGAGTGTGCTTTAGACCACACGACTGAAGTAAAACTTCTACAGCCTTATTAATAAACACGAACTAACTTTAGACTAGTTACACCATCTTTTGTCTCGTTCGAACCAGCTAAATATTGCAGTAGCAAAAAAGGATAAAAGCTGAAGTAACTAATCCGAGACTAATACCCGTTTATTAATAGGGCTGCTATAGTTTAGTTCCATTTATCGGTAGGTATAACATTGTTTTTGCTTTGTTTAATGTTAATGTCTCCATCGTGAAAATTGTAAATTGTCATTTTACCGAACTAGGTCGAAAGACTTTGGTGCAAAGTTCGTCTAGGTAGCCACCGCTTTGCCAGTAATTCTGCCGCCAAGCAGTAGTGTGCAAGCACTACTGTGTTCCGGTTTGAAGGGCACTGTAGCTGGTGAAATCACTGGGCAATTGAGACTTTATTATCTGATCTCACAGTCGAGTAATCTTATTACCAGACTGTGCTGATGTCTCAGGATGATGTGCGCAGTGCAGTGTCACGCAAAACTATGTTTAGGGGTTTCGAGTGACACTGTTCTGTTATAGGCGGCCGTGGCGCTTAACATCAGGTGAACGACTAGCTCGTCACATCATTCACTAACATAAAAAAAATTAAATACCTCAATGCCTGTCTATGGTGGTAGACATGTTTCTCGAGCGAGAGCGGCGCGTCATCATCACAAACGCCCTGTTCGCTTTCTCGCTCTAGCTTGATGTCCCAGGACATTGCTTCCACTGCAACAAAACACTTGTTTATGATGAACTATTCCAACTGGCCCGATAGCTCAGTTGGTAGTACCCTGCCTTCTGAGCCGTATAGGTTGTGGATTCGATTCCCACCCAGGACAAAGATTTGTGTGATGAACATCGATGTTTGTTCTGTGTCTAGGTTTTTTTTTTATGTTAAGGAATGACGTGACGAGCTAGCCGTTCGCCTGATGTTAAACGACACGGCTGTCCATACCAGCTGCAGTGTCACTCGGAACTCTAAAGTATAGAGGTTCGCGTGACACTGCATTGCGCACGTCATCCTGAGACATCAGCACAATCTAGTAATAAGATTACTAAACTGTGAGATCAGATCATAAAGTCTCATTTGCCCAGTAATTTCACTAGCAACAGTGCCCTTCAAACCGGAACACAGCAGTGCTTGCACACTACTGCTTGGCGGCAGAATAACTGGCAAAGCGGTGGTACCTACCTAGACGAACTTTGCAGTAAAGTCCTACCACCTAGTAAAGGTGTTATATATACGCTCTATGGGTTTAAATAAACATTTGTGGACATTACACACAGCGCCATCTAGCCCCAAACTAAGCAAAGCTTGTATTATGGGAATCAGATAACTGATACAATACTTAAGTCCGTATTACAGAACGATGCTCAGTCATCGATCGGTGCTCAAGTAGAGATTTCATTCATAAAGTGATCAATTAGTGAACTGATACTTATTATAACTATCACACTAATATTATAAAGGCGAAAGTTTGTATGTTTGTGTGTATGAGTGTATGTTTGTGTGTATGAGTGTATGTTTGTGTGTATGAGTGTATGTTTGTGTGTATGAGTGTATGTTTGTTACTCATTGAATGGATTTGAATGAAATTCGGTACCAAGATAGCTCACTGATACACTGGATTAACATATAGACTACATTTTATCTCGGAGAAGTGAAATTGTCCCGTGGGATGAGCAAATAATTAAAATACTTTTTATCCGCGGGTGAAACCGCGGGGCGCAACTAGTTTGTTTATAAATAAATACATGGAATACAATATAACACCCAAATCCACACCATGATGATGATGAAAATAATAATAATAACGCCCAACGATCACATACATAGACCCTGGACCCTAACTCCCTGTGTCTAGGGACCATGGTCCCAAAACATCCAGACTCAGAACATGTGTTTGAGCTCTTTTTTCTGTGCACAAATACTGTCGCGGGAATAGAACCCGCCACCTCCGGGATATGAGCCGACCTGCTCAACCACCACACCACAGAGGCTGTCAAGAAAATGATGAAAGAGCTAGTGAAATTACAGGGCAAATGAGACCTTATGACCTAATATCACAGTCTAGTAATCTTATTGCTATAGACTGTGCTGATGTCTCAGAATGACGTGCGCAGTGCAGTGTCACGCAAAACTATACTTTACAGTCGTGTCATTAACATCAGGTGAGCGGTAGAGTTTTGGCGGGAAAACGAAAAAGATCACGTTGCCGCATTGTATTATTTTCCAAAACTTGTGTTATTTTCAGAGTTAATGCATAAACATGGTGGCATTTTATTCGTTAAGTGCTGAATTACAGGCATGAGTGTGGGAAAGCGGTAATAATGATGGTGAAACGTTTCTTTTCGTGTTGTTTCCAAAACTCCATAGAAGCTTCAAGTAAAGTTGCCACCACTTTACTAGGAGTATGACTTTGACTAGACTACGACTTGACTTGATGACTTCGACTATGACTTGACACATATTTGCGTGAAATATCATTAACTTGATAAATTTTTACAGGTCCTTTTGTGCACTAATAATTTCACTACCGGAATGGGATAAATAAAAGTTTTATTGTTACTTTTCACTACATATATTGTCCTCGCGAACCGAACACACAATTAACAATATAAAATGAGTAAGCCCGGAGTATGTGAGGACACGCGTCTCCGAATGCTACTCTAATGCAACTCGCATGCAACTCTCGTGCAACTCTTATGCGACTCCGCTTTAATTTTATCACTCGCCCCTTAAAGGTCGGCGCTGGCGACGTCAACGTAACCAAACGTGTGTCCCTACAATTTTTTTTTTTTTTTTTTTTTTTTTTTATGTTAAGGAATGACGTGACGAGCTAGCCGTTCGCCTGATATTAAACGACACGGCTGCCCATACCAGCTGTAGTGTCACTCGGAACTCTAAAGTATAGAGGTTCGCGTGACACTGCACTGCGCACGTCATCCAGAGACATCAGCACAATCTAGTAATAAGATTACTAAACTGTGAGATCAGATCATAGTCTCATTTGCCCAGTAATTTCACTAGCTACAGTGCCCTTCAAACCGGAACACAGCAGTGCTTGCGCACTACTGCTTGGCGGCAGAATAACTGGCAAAGCGGTGGTACCTACCTAGACGAACTTTGCAATAAAGTCATACCACCTAGTAATAAATTATATATTTATATATAAGTAAATAAATTATTAATTACTTGACACTGGCTAAACACTGTGGAGCCAAAACATAAAATAGAGTACTTACTATGTTGCGGGGCGTCAAAGGTGCATCCAGCCCAGTGCGCGAGCGTCCATATCGGGATCATGTTCGCGTTGTACTCGCAGTTGGGGTTCGCCAGCACGCCGCGCAGCAGGGGGATCAGCTGCGGGGACCGTCCGCAGTACGGCCCTGGGGATCATCATAACGACTTACTTTTGGCGGGAAAACGAAAACGATCGCGTCACCGTATGGTTATATTTTCCAAAACTTGTGTTATTTTCAGCGCATAAAATTGGTGGCATTTCATTCGTTAAGTGCTGGATTACAGGCATGAGTGTGGGAAAGTTGTATAATGATGGTATCAATTACTTCACACTGGCTAAATACACCTTATAGTGTAAGAGTAAATACAAAGTGTAGCGACAAGACAAAAAAAATTACTCCCAGCGATCACATACATAGATTTCTTTAGTATTATATGTAGTATATATAGTAGTATGTGTTGCAATCGAGTTACGCATTTGGTCGATCACGAAACAATAATTGCAATGCAACAGGAGGAATTTTATTCCTGATTCGAAAATTTCTTTAGTAACTATACACACAAACTGCGTATTGAAACTGACAAATTCATACAAATTTGTGTTTCTAATTAATAATAAATAAATAATATGTGTGGACATCTCACACAGCGCCATCTAGCGCCAAACTAAGCAAAGCTTGTGCTATGGGAACCAGATAACTGATACAATACTTAGATACATTTTGTTTGTAAATACATACATAGAATACAATATAACACCCAGACACAGATCAAACACCTATGTTCATCACACAAATGTTTGTCCTGGGTGGGAATCGAACCCAAAACCCACAGTTCAGAAGGCAGGGTTACTACCAACTAAGCTATAAGGCCAGTAAAAAAAAGTCAAATTGTTGCAATTGAGTTACGTGATCGCACAGCCGTTCTCTTGACTTACCTAAAAAGATCCGTTTCTGATCGTAATCATTAGCATGCAGATTGTCCCAGATGACCGGTGGCCGCCGCAGCACCTGCGTTATCTCCTCTATGCATTCCGTCGTCAAAGTCTTTGATATCACTTTCGGACCTGAAACAAAGACGCGTTAAATAATCTTCTTTTTTTAAATTTAACTTTGTACTAGGTGGTAGGACTCTGTTGCAAAGTTCGTCTAGGTAGGTACCACCGCTTTGCCAGTTATTCTGCCGCCAAGCAGTAGTGTGCAAGCACTACTGTGTTCCGGTTTGAAGGGCACTGTAACTAGTGAAATTACTGGGCAATTGAGACTTTATGATCTGATCTCACAGTCGAGTAATCTTATTACCAGACTGTACTGATGTCTCAGGATGATGTGCGCAGTGCAGTGTCACTTGAAACTATGTTTTAGGGTTCCGAGTGACACTGTTCTGTTATGGGCGGCCGTGGCGCTTAACATCAGGTGAACGACTAGCTCGTCACATCATTCAATAACATAAAAAAAAAAATTGAAAAATTCTTTTCAATTGACAACCTCTGTGGTGTGGTAGTAGAGTAGGTCGGCTCATAGCCAGGAGGTGGCGGGTTCGATCCCCGTGACAGGATAAATATTAAAGTGCAGGAAAAAAACCGCAAAACCTTGTTCTGAGTCTGGGTGTTATGGAACCATGGTAGTTAGCCTGTTGACGCTGTAAACGTCGGTAGAGACAAAAAGCATTAGCCCGATCAAAAAAACCATATTAGTACCTGGTTCCCTAGATACAGGGAATCCTAGTTAGGGTCCAGGATCTACGTATGTGATTGTTGGCTGTAATATTTGTTTTTGTTTTAACTCCACACTTTTGTCTTTAGCCAGAGTCAAGTAATTGATGATTTCTCAAGTTAATTAATGTTATATATATTATGTGTCAAGTCAAGTCACAGTCCAAGTCATCAAGTTAAGTCACAGTCTAGCCTAGTCAAGTCATACTCCTAGTAAAGTGGTGGCAACTTTACTTGAAGCTTCTATGGAGTTTTGGAAACAACACGAAAAGAAACGTTTCACCATCATTTATACCATTTTCCCACACTCATGCCTGTAATCCAGCACTTAACGAATAGAATGCCACCAATTTTATGCCCTAACACTGAAAATTACACAAGTTTTGGAAAATAATACAAAGCGGTGACGCGATATTTTTCGTTTTCCCACCAAAACTCCAAAAACTCTATTTAATATTTAGTGTAAGTTATTGATTTGGGCCATAGACCTAATTATCTAGACTAATGGCCGCCTGCACATACAAAAAATAAAACTTAACCAACTTTCCGCCAGGTTCTCGTATACATTTGTTAAATTCGTGTCAACTTGGCAGAACAGATACTGAGCACTCATTGGTTGATACTTCAACCAATGAGTGCTCAGTATCTGTTCTGCCTATGTATAGTTAGTTATGTTTGATATTGATGACTAATCAATGGAAGCCTCCACAGTAAACAACGGGCAACCTTTGTAAGGTTATTGGCACCATAATATGGTGTGTTTATTATGACATAAAATTAAAGTTTGTGGTTTCTGTAGGGAACTTGTGGATTGTAATCTAAATATATATAACTCAAAGATCTATCAACGCACAGCCCAAACCACTGGACGGATCGGGCTGAAATTTGGCATGCAGATAAATGTAATGAAGTAGGCATCCGCTAAGAAAGGATTTTTCGAAATTCTACCCTTAAAAGGGTCAAATGGGTGGTTGAATTATTTTCCCATAGGCCACGCCGCGGGCGAAGCTGCGAGCAGAATCTCGTTTTCTATATAGACAGAGAACTCTTTATTGTTCCATCAATCTCTAGGACGACCTCGACTTCATTTCAGACAGATAGATAGATATGCTATTTGTCCATCGGTCTGAACTCTTTACAACTTCCAAAGTTATAAATTTGCACATGCATGACATTTTGCGCAACAATAGTTTAATTGAAGCTCTCAAGGATTTTATTTTTGTTTTTGAATCCCATTATTACCTGTCCACATAATATCAATTTGCTGCGACAACTTAGTTCCCAGCGTGTTGAGATACTCAGAACTGTTGACTGTGGGAACAGCTCTCGTGGAGCAGTACTGAGTCGGGCAGAGCAGGAACCGAGGGCACCCAAGATGTTGGTGAATCTCATTGGTTATTGACACCTGGAAGTTAAGCAATGACAGGTCAGCTGGTAGGGAGGCTTAATAAGGAGTTCTTAGTGACACCACAATAGTTACAGGCAAACACTTTATACCAGGCAAATGCCAAGTCATTGATTTTATTAAAAAAAAAATAGTCATAAATATTTGAAAATAACTTACTTGTGCATGTGCAAAGCTCTGGAATATCTGTTTGTCTCCCTCACTCATTTCCGGCTCAATGTCATCAAACAGGAGGGCAAAACACGTGCAGCCAAATTGAGACACCTAAAACATTAAAGAAGTACCTAAATTAACTAAGTCGACAGCCTCTGTGGTGTGGTGGTTGGGCAGTTCGGCTCATATCTCGGAGGCGGCGGGTTCGATTCCAACCAAGCCAAAGCAAAAAAGCGGAAATATTGTTCTGAGTCTGGGTGTTGTGGGACCATGGTCCTTGTAGTTCTTGGGTCCCTAGACACAGGGAATCGTAGTTAGGGTCCAGGATCTATGTATGCGATCGTTGGGCGTTATTATTATTATTATTACCTAAATAAAGCCTGGCTTAGTTGGTTTAAAATTATCATCCTAACACACTACACACCTGCCGAAAATATGGCGACAAACGTTCGGTGGCTTAACGATCGGTCGTGGTCATAATATTCGGTTAGCATAACATACCAAACGCACCAAACAGTAGATTTACGCTGCGTGTAACGCGACGTAATCTTACGTCGTCGTTTTGTCGTGTTACCGTCGTCGTCGGTCAGTGTCATCACTTAATTATACAGTCAGCGCCACCGCCGCCGCGCGTACTCCTTGAGGATGGGCATCTATATAGCCCGAACACCGGTTGAGTTATTCGACTGTATCTCGTGAGTGTTAGCCGTGTACTAGTTGTAGTTATGATTAGGTTAATGTTGCATCTCACCGACTGACACCGACACCTATATCCAACTGTAAGTGGTCACTTATGACAAAACTATTTTAACCCCGAAATTAAGATAGAATAGATAACAATGAATATACCTGTTCCAGTTTCCGTTTCAAGGTAGTAATCTCCTTCTGGCTACTATAGGTGATATCCAGCCCCGGAGACAATGCATAGCAGAAGAGTATCCCCTGCGCCTTTGCCGCTGATATCAGAGACGTAAGATGCTCAGCTTCCTCTACTGTATACAGTTCCCTCCAGTATGCCCGGTGTTTGTAGTCATCTTTCGGAGCGTAGACATACATGTCCATACCCCATTTTTTCAGCCTATAGAAATGTTTCAAGTTGCAGCGAAGAAAATTTATTCATACATACATGTAAATAGAATCACAAGACATTTAAATAAATAACAACTCTTGCCAAGCTGAATATTTTAAATGACCACAATAGTTCTGTGTCAATATCATGTTTCTATCTAGCCTTGTCTGAATATATCTAGGATTTAGCACTAGATTATGTACTTAAATTTCTTCATGACAAATTTAAAAATTTATAAAGTTGGATTGAAAGTCTCATTAAAGTTGAATTGAATTGAATCTTAGTGGCTTGTGCTGCAATTTCACCACAATTTCGCCAATATCATATACTGAGATAGATCATCAAACAAAGGAGATTGTTTGGTAATTCAAGGAATTTAGCCGGTGCAAATGAGTTTTATGATGAATTTTACACTGAAACTATAATTTAAAATATATACAACTTGTGCATTCTGTAAACACAACAAATGTAAAAGTTTGCAAATAAAGATGACCTATGTACAAAATTACACTGACTGCCGGATATTGTGGTTAATTTAGGTAGGGAAGAGATGAGTGTGCATTTTTCGCATTAACAAGAACATATTCAATCCCCGCCCTGTGATGCTGTAAAGGTAGAAAGAGATCAACAGGATTAGCCCTTTTCAAAAAATACATTTAAGTAATCTATTTATTAAACAGATTTCAAGTAATGCCTTAGATCATGAAAACATTAAAAAGACAGTTTTAATTGATAGATATAAGGTTCTTTTTAACCTCTATTAAGTTACTGTAAGCAAAGTACCTATGTAAGTAAATAATAACTAATATAAGTAACTAATTTATTAAAATTGCTAATCAGTATGGATATATATCACTCACTTTTGGAACAGATCCTTTCTTTGTTCAGTGGTCCACGGCCGCCCGTAGAAACCTGCAATACTCATCTCGGTCATTCACACTGCCTGCCACATTATTCTACAAGGTACTCTAAACATTTCACGCAACCACCAACAGTTACACAAAGCCGTATTTTCTCGCAGCTTGTTATCAATATTACCTTCAACAACACCACAGATGAAGTCCTTCCGCTTGGAATTAGACTCGTCCGGTGAACTTTCAGTCATTTTCGATCAAACAATCTCACAAAGTACGAAAATGAAAGTGCCCCACAAATATGATTCAATGGCGAATATCACTAAATGTACGGAACGCAGACTGCTGCAGAAGCTGATAACAATATTTAAATAACTGTACTAACAATAATTCCTAATCAAGGCACCGTTCTACGGACTTGAGATGTAGAAATTATAGAAAATAATTTTATCCTGAGACCCGACAGAAATGGAGACTCAAGAACAAAATTTCATGATGTCAAATTGTCAATGTGTCCCAAACCCAAAGAGTATGTAATGCTACGCTAAGATGTGTCCAAAGAGTAAAAATGGATAGATAGATCACAGATCGTAATATATCACATATTATAAAGTATGCATATTGTAAAGTAAGCCTTGGGAGTTTTGGCGGGAACGCGAAAAAGATTGCGTCACCGCATTGTGTTATTTTCCTAAACTTGTGTTATTTTCAGTGTTAGTGCATAAAATTGGTGGCATTCTATTCGTTAAGTGCTGGATTACAGGCGTGAGTGTGGGAAAATGGTATAATGATGGTGAAACGTTTCTTTTCGTGTTGTTTCCAAAACTCCATAGGAGCTTCAAGTAAAGTTGCCACCACTTTACTAGGAGTGTGACTTTGACTAGACTATGACTTGACTGACTTGACTTGATGACTTCGACTGTGACTTGATACAAATTTGCGTGAAATATCATTAACTTGATAAATTATCAATTACTTGACACTGGCTAAATACACAAAAGTGTGGAGCCAAAACATACAAAAAAAAAAAAAAAAAAAAAAAGTAAGCCTATGGATTAGATTGGATGCTGTGTCATAAATGTAGGGTTTCCAGGCGCCATTAACAATTTTCCCATAATTTATAAAGTATTATATCTAATTTCTAAAATTATAAGTTTTAAGCCTATCACGAAAATATCGTAGATAAAAAACAAAATCAAAAACGTAAAGTAGGTTGTGTGATGAGTTGCATTTGATAGAGTAAGCGTAGCTATCTTACACACACATCTAGTATTTTTAGTTAATGCTATTATTTCTAGCCAAAATACCTATCCTTTTAAAATAAGGGGATGAGGGGCCAACTTCAATCGGCTAAATACATACTGAGAACATACTTGGACGATAATATAATATATACTTTTGACGTGATAACGTCTTATAAATTGATGAACGCCGGCTGCACGCACAAAAATTGACACGACCCACCTGAGCCGAGCGTGCAAGCGAGAGCGCGGAACAAGTGATAGAGAGACACGATTGGCTAGTGTTTTCTTATGACGTTATCACGTAAAATTATCGTCCGTAAGGAGCAGGTTTATTTTTATCTATGTAATAAAAACTTAGTGAATGAAATCTCTACTTGCGACTACTGAGCATAGTTCTGTAATACAGGCAGTAGAGTGTGAACTGCGTGATCTTGGTTTTAATTTTTTTGGGTGATCTTTATCTAACTCAGAACTTGTACTATTTTAGTAGAAATTATGTATGGAAACACTGAAAAAGTAAAACCGTCACAGACAAAAAAACAATCGTAGAGAAATTAAAGTAGAGAAGCTCCACACGTATACTGAATGACAGACATATTAGCTATGATATGACATGTATATCACTTCGTTTAAATCTATGTATTGCCCGTTGTCCTCAATTACAGTTATGGATGAATTTCCCAACAGCAAAATTTACGCGGCATGGATGAAATCGGTAGTGTAGAGCGTTAGTTTAGAGTTCTAATATTTTTTTCTAGATAGAAGAGGTAGTTACCTATACGAGACAATAAATATTTCTCGATAAGGATTGCAATTTAGGAGAAAAAAAAAAGTTAAACCCCCAAAGTTTTAATTTCAGTGGCTGTCCACCCTACATTTTTGTGTGTAATTCCTCGTACAACAAAAACTATTGGTTATTTCGGTTTATGGGTACTTTTATTTTAAAAATATTATTTAGTAAAATAACTGCACGAGGAAAACTTTCGTTAATCTAAATTTGATTAAAATAATAACCATGTCAAACTAAAAGCTTTAAAATAATGTAATAATTCAATTGCATCATATTACGCTCTAAAAACCAGTAAAACTAATTTCTATCATCAAATTGTATATTTTATAGACTGCACAATATTATATTAATTTTTTTTGTGCTGTTATCCCCTTAGTTTACCTTTTTGATCTCGAATTCTGAACACTAGTATAATAACCATAATAATTGTCTACCATAAAATATTTTCCCTGTTGTATTTTTAATTTAATTTCCTATATTTTCAAATAAGATTGATATCAACTCTACTAAGAAACGCAAGAGAAGTGAAAGGAAACAATTATTATAATTCGTTTGGTACTAATTCCAATCAAATTATTATTCCAATTGATATTCCTATATCGTAATGATCCTTCATTACCCACAAAACACACAATACTAAAGTCTAAAACAAAAAATATAATATAAGCAGACTTGTAATAGTTTGCCAAAATCTAATTTAAGTCTGCTAAGTTGTTTAAATAACAGATCCACAGGGAAAATTTGAAAAAATAAATAACTTTTTAGGTAATATTATAGTTTTTATTAAGTTTATTTATATGTAACTAGATTTACATAATTACCAATCCATTAATATAATAAGTACTAAAAATTTATAGTACATACCATAAAGTAGATACACATAACTAAAAATAGTTTCATAATGACTAGAACATTGCAATACTGAATCGTGAGATAAAATACATTGAATACTTATAGGTTACAGCTTAGTTATTTACAAAATACTGTAGCTAGAGATCATTTAGATTAGACAAATACAATACAATATAGCTATTTACAATATTCAACCTTATTATGATACAAAAGATACAAGTAAACTCGTGTGTTGTGTACAACTTTGGAAGGTTTTGTTGTGTTCATGTTTCATTCATAACCAATACACGTAGATACCTACATGTCACAGAAATTACTGGAACCATTAAAAGGCAACATATAAGTAGCAGGCACCTATTAGAACATACGGTATTGCCTGATTAGCGTAATCTACAAATTGATTTGTAAAGAAAAACTCTTATTACGTTCTTGATTATAATTTATCCTTCACATATGAATATTTCTTTTAGTCTTAATAGCATGTTTTTTTTCAGGTATGTAATTTAAAAAGAAGAAATAGTTCATAAAAGTCTGTTAGATGGCGTTGACAAGGCATGTTTTTGGAATAATTCCCCTGGAGCAATATTATTGCTCGAAGATAATAGCTATCACCTAGTCGGTGGGTCTGAAGAATTTGAATGAATAAATCAAGGTAAAAGGGTCAATAAAATAAAAATAAGATTATTTACATCAGTTCTATAATGCTTTTTGTGGTTATTGTTTGTATAAAAAAGTACTTGCCAGTGGAATTTCCTATGCTTTTGTTCTTCTATGACACAAATTAGTAAGTGCAGCTTGCCAAGCCGTGTTAAAAAATGTCTCCGAGAAGAAAAAAGAAAACAATGTCGCGTCAGCGCCACCTATCTTTAAGCTGCAAAAATACGATCTATCAGCTGTCAAATAACTTCATTTATTACCCTGCCAAAGGTAAGGTAAGGTAAGGTTATATATTCGCTTTTCCATATCGTACCTCTAAATAGGTGAACAAAGTTGCTAAACTTCTATGTATTATAGATCTGCAGGATAATTGACGACATGTGTGAACTATTATCATTTTCTCAGTTCTCTACCAAACAGTAGATACTATTATATATTCTGTGCCGCTACCCCGTTATCCGTAAGGGAGATTGACAAATGTCGTTGCCGCTTCCTTTTTAAATCGGTGAGCTATTACACGGCGTAGTGCGAGTAGCCGCGCGACACCCACTGTCACCCGAGCATGTTGCCCGACATGTTGCCGTGCACCCGCATATGACGATTCAGATTGCCTGACTGTGAGAATCTGGAAGCAAGAAACACCATTGTACACGACACGATTAGAAAATGAGATAAAGAAATTGACTGCAAGAAGTCGCTATACCTATATATATATATATATATATATATATATATATAGGTATATATTATAAGTCGTAACATACCTAACACACAAAAGTGTAGAGCCAAACTAAAAAAACATACATATGTCGTGTTTTTTTATTGTAATTTTATTTTTTATTGTATTTTGACTTTACTAGGAGTATGACTTGAATATACTAACTTACGACTTATGACTTGACTTGATGACTTGGACTGTGATTTGACTTGACACACACATATATTATATATTAATTAACATGAAAAATTATTAATTACTTGACACTCGCTAAATAAACAAAAGTGTGGACCCAAAAAAAATTGTATTTTGCATGTTTTGAATTCATGTAGGTAGGTATCCATGACAGTTTATAAAGTCGTAAATCGCGAGAATTATACCATCATTCTCTATTCTATTACCTCAAAAAGCACAATTTACACTGGTACGGTTTCTCCCCGGAATGTATCCTGAGATGTTTTGTTAGAGTTGAACTGTCTGAAAATGCTTTCTTACAAGATCTGCATCTGTTGACACATAAATTAAACAAAATATTAAACGCCTTATTAATAAACATCGCATAAAGGTGGAATAGCGACTGATTTCTTTTGTTTCATGTTTTTGCCTATTTCTAGCTCTACAGAAAAGGGTAAAACGAAAATAAAACAACGTGCTTTAGACCACACGAGTGAAGTAAAATTCTTAAGTTTAGCTCCATATATCACCTGGTATAAGTTTGTTTTTGCTTTGTTTAATTTAAATGTCGCCATTGTAATTTTACCGGTAACATAATAATACAAATTTTTAACTTTGTTAATTTTTTTTAACGTAACTTTGGCAATGGTGAATCAACTTCCGTTCGCTTCGCTACGCATTCACCAGTTTACTCCCCAAGTCAAGCGTACGTAAAGAAGTTTTACTTCAATAACTACTTATTCCTCTATTATGCAATATTTTTTTTTTTTTTATTAATCTGCATTTCCACTGACACCTGGGTCCGTGCTTTTTGTTAGATAATTTTTTATATTTATGAATTAAGCCTATTATTAACATGAACTTATATATAATACAGGAAGGATAATACAGCCAATAACAAAAAGATACATAAACATAAGCATTTAAGTTCTTATTTCTATTTTTAATTGTGCGTACACAATATGCAATATTTATAAGTAAGGGGTCAGTAGGTATTTTTTTATCTAAAATCTTAATATAGAATCCTTAAATAATTAATCAAAGATAGAATCGTAGACTAGAATAAATAACTTGACAAGAGTATTGTAGGGTTACCCCTACGCCATAGTGCTTAGTAGCACACTTTTCTTAATGAATAGTTTCAGTTATTTATGATATTTTTACGGCTTTTGGTTTTTCATTTTATTTTTTCTGTAATGCTTAATCTGAACGTTCCTTGCAGGGTCCTGAAATGTTCCAAAACACTTATATTAATACCTTTTTGTTTTCTGGGTTATTGTGAATAGAATGTTGTGCTCTAAAATTGTACTTAAAGCCTTTGGTATGGGTTATTTTGACAGTGGATCGGTAGATATAGATCACAGGAACATCTTACGTGTCTTTTCCTTAAGTTTTTCCTTAAATTACGGGTGTTTCAGGAAGAAATAACTTTTTCA
Organism: Ennomos fuscantarius; assembly: GCA_905220475.3. Classification (NCBI taxonomy): domain Eukaryota; kingdom Metazoa; phylum Arthropoda; class Insecta; order Lepidoptera; family Geometridae; genus Ennomos; species Ennomos fuscantarius. Next base: position 8,801,501 of record HG992046.1, on the reverse strand, counting down.
TATTACCTCACAGATCTTCACCAAATTTTCACTGGTGTTGAAGATGATTTTATTATGGCTTTTCATTGCATTTTTGCAGTGATTCTTCCATTAGATGCACTAAAATAACGATTTTAATGTTTGTTTACTTTTTGGACAGATGTCATCTATTGACTTTTCTAATTCCCCGAAAGAGATTCTCACCATAAGTTTTCATGAATTTACGATATTTTAAGGTTAGGTTGTTTAGGATTTTGTATTAGTCTTTGTTCATCGACCTATTTTAATGCTAGCTGATATAAAATTGTGACAGGATTTTAAATATTTCGTTCTCTCGATTTTCCAGGATTTTGTCTGTTGTTTTGGTGACTGCGTGAGGCTTTATAAAACTGAAAAATAGCCACGCGAGGGCAGTCTTCCTCTAGACTTAACCACTAAATTATATTCTGAACAGAACTGTATTCTTGAATCTGAACAGTGTAACTGAAGTGTACTTGGTACTGCCGTGCAAGTGGCACTCTGTGTAGCCACGGATAGGCAGTTTTCCGTCCTAAGTTCCTCTCCGCTTCGCCTATCTATTCGTGACGGTTGCGGACCACCCCTGTTTAAACCAGGCCTTAAGCGGTGGCAATCTCCGCCGGTGACGGCGGCCTGCAGTGGATTTGGCGTGAACAGTTGATAAGACCTTTTCATTAGCAGGTGGCTTTCTGTGACGGCTGCCCGCCGTGTTGCTAAGCTCGGCACAAGCAGCGGTCATTCGCTGCGCCTCTGGACGTCTCCCTGCGGCTACATCGACTCCAGGGTGTGCTTCGGGGCCATACTTTGCTTCATCATCTTCAACTTCAAGTCAAGTCAACTTCCAGTCTTCGCTTCTTCATCTCCAACTCGGTTACGTTACATTATATATATATTTTAGGAATTTAATTTAATATTCAGGGCATAATATAACTAGGGGCCTATGTAAATAAATGTATATAATCTATGTAAATAATAATGTTTTCTTTTAACTGTAGGCAACACTACAGTATGTCAGGCCATGCTTTTGTTTTTAGGGCTCCGTAGACGCATTATAGTTAGGTACAGGTAGGGTCAACCGAAAAAATATATCCATTTTTATGAACTATTACTATTAATGTGAACTGTTATGTTAATATTTTTACATGTTTATTAAGACAATCTATATTTAAGGCCCACAAATAATTCTATATTACACGCAGGTTAACTGGAAGATAATGCTCTCTAGCATTAAGTTCGCCTATTACCTACATTTGTTGTTTGTACAATAAATCATTTTCTATCTATCTATGAAAGCAACCCCATAAATATAAATCACAAGGATTTTCTTTCAAAATTCTCTTTCAGAAACTCCAAATGGTGGGGTCCGATGAAAAACAGTACGACAATTTTTTAAATTGTTATTTCTATAGTAAGTAATTGAATTTTCAAACTTACTGATATGGCCTTTCTCCAGAATGTGTCCTCATATGTGTGGTCACACTGGAGCTTTGGCTGAACCTACGATCACAGATTGGGCACCTGCAAATAATATAGTTTGAGAAAAACGTATGAATTCGTTCCAAAAATGGGAAAAAAGTTTTAGCGGAAAAGTTGTTCGAAAAGGTAGGCCTCACTTCAAAATGCATCTTGAGGTAAGCTTTCCTAGGATATCCACCAGGTTTGTAAATAGTAAACTTTAAAGAGTACAAACTTTTCTAAGATATCCACAAGGTTTTTTAAGAGTACAAACTTTTCTAGGATGTCCACATGGTCTTTAAATAGTAAACCTTAAAGAACACATACTTTCCTAGGATACCCACAAGGATTTTAAAGAGTAAACCTTAAAGAGTACAAACTTTCCTAGGACATCCACAAGGATTTTAAAGAGTAAACGTTAAAAAGTACAAACTTTCCCAGGATATCCACAAGGTTTATAAAAAGTAAACTTTAAAAAGTACAAACTTCAAAGATTACCAACCTGAAAGGTTTCTGACCCGTGTGTGTCCTCACATGCGCTGTCAGGTTGGCAGCCTGCGAGAAGCTCTTATTGCAGTCTCCGCATCGGTACGGCCTCTCTCCAGAGTGCGTCCTGAGGTGCGTTTTGAGTGTGCTGGGACGGGCGTACGTCTTCCCACAGATCCTGCACAAGTTCGGCTTCTGCTCGTCATCCTCTGAACATCCGCTCAGTGCCCCAACCTAAGAGTTGAAGAAGTTGTTTGTTGGAAGTTGCGTTCTTTCCACTTGAACCCTCTTTTGTTGGGAGCTATTGCGTTGGGTGGAAATTGGTTGACAGGTTGGCATGGACAAAAGTGGAAGGTTTCACCAGATTCATTATAAAATCATCAATACATAAATTGAGCCGTCCCGGTGTAAGAATAGGAACATCCCATCCTTTGCGGCAATGCGATCACCAAGAACTGCCAAGCGTGGTGATAATGCCAATACTATATTTTTCCAAAGTCCGTTCACTACCCAACTGTACTACGGAAAGACCGCAAGAAATGTTAACTCGAATATTGTGATTTTCGAATATGCAGATGACCTTGAGATGTTGTTCTTCAACTCTGTAAGAGCGTGTATAAATTCCGCACATACCTAACTTAATTGCCTCTATGGTGTGGTGGGCACAGGGCACAGAGGCCATTAAGGCTCGCTGCCTCCGAGATTTGACCTAACCAGCAGGTTAGCTCAAAACTCGTTCTCGTTCGGTTCGATTCCCGCGATAGGACAAGTATTTATATGCACAGAAAAAAGCACAAATACTTGTTCTGAGTCTGGATGTTGTGGGACCATGGCCCTCGTAGTTCCTGGGTCCCTAGACACAGGGAACCTTAGTTAGGGTCCACGATCTATGTATGTGATCGTTGAGTCGTTATTATTATTATTAGTGCAGCCCGAGTGGGTTCGAATGACTTAGATGACGCATAACACTCGCTATCATGGTATGTTATCAAATTATTTGAGTCTTACCTGAACCTTCCCAGAGTTACCACAGGCCGTGTATCCATACTCCTGGTGCGGATGTATCTGTCCTTGATGATGATTCAGTATCGTATACCCTCCCATCCCCTGATCCTGAACTTTCTGGGCTTCGTACAATTTTGATGGCGGTCGTTTCAACTGGCCCATGGTTTTCTGACCACCATAACCTGGCTTTTGCTGGAAGATCGCGTAGTTTGAACTAGGTTTCTGAGGATTCTGGATGATAGGTTTGAAGGTAGACGTGGCGGTTATTAACGGGTCGGATTGGTTTGGAGCTCGGAAGTCAGCGGTGAAGGAGTATGTAGCTGATGGATATGGGGTGGGGCTTAAGACATTTTGGGTTTGGGGATACACTACGTTGACCGAAGGGCTTGACGCGTTCTGGTTCCATTGCATCTGCAAAGAAACTCTTCGTCATCATCGTTAACAGGTGATCATTGTCCAGATTTGCTGATAATGATCTTATGAACATTTTTAATAGCCCAAAATTCTATACGCTTACCAGAGCAGAGATATAAAAAATAGATAGATGGATAGAGGACTCTTTATTGTTCCACTAATGAAATATACAAGTATTAAGGAAAGCTTATAAACTAATGTTACAATGAGAGGTCTTATCGCTGACAGCGATCTCTTCTATAAAACCTTTGGATGGACATTATCAAATGCAAAAGAGTAGACGGTGGTGTATAAATTAAAAAAAGAGCTGGTTGAACATCACAGTTTTTAGAAAAAAACAATTGACTGTAGTGACCAATTTTAGAACGCTTCTTTTTTGCGTCCGTGTAGAGTAGGTCGTTGTGAAAACAATTTCAAAAAAAGTTGCGAAAGAACTCGTAGCGTGCCGTTTGTTCAGCACGCGTCCTTTGTTCGAAAGTCATGTAAGATTTCTTTGAAACAGTTTAGGTACAGGTATTCTATAGCAAAACTCGTCTGTTATGCTTGTTTGGTTTTCACATTGTTTTTCTTTAATCAATGCTTTTTGCCTAATAATAACAAAAATGTTTCTTGTTTAGTTGTTGCGATCGTAGCCCCACGTAACACACGTTGCTACGCGCTACGCTAGCTACGAAATTCTACGGATGTGCGTAGATACTGCGTAGCTAGCGTAGATCTTCTAGCATATAGAGAGGAGTCAGCAAGGCAAGGCGTACCTCTGTTAGCCATTTGGCGCTTCTTGACCATACACCTTATATAAAACTGTTTCACTCATAACGGGATTACGGTATTTCCTATCACAAGTAAGTGTTATTTTAGTCAATTGTGTTTATAATTTTGTGTAATTTTGATCCGAAAGAATTAGCAGTTACAACTGGTTAGCGGCAGTTTTACAACGCTATCGTCTTATTAGAAGGCGTTATCACACTTCACACTAATATTATAAAGGCGAAGTTTTGTATGTGTGTATGTTTGTTACTCCTTCACGTTCAAACGGCTGAATGGATTTGGATGAAATTCGGTACCAAGATAGCTAATACACTGGATTAACATATAGGCTACATGTTATCCCGATAAAGTGAAATTAAAATACTTTGTTCCCGCGGGTGAAACCACAGGGCGCAACTAGTACGCTATATATTATAGCTGTGGGCGTATTTTAAGATAGTGTGGGGGATTGTTATATGTGTGCGTTTACATGAATAAGTATACAATTTGCGCGTGTGATATGCGTGTTTACCTCGTCCACCGTAAAAATCATCGGAAAATAATGTTTGCGGATTGTAACGTTATCATTTCCTTTGATAAATTCTCGAAGGCGTATTATTAAAGTCGGAAAGGGACCGACGTTATTTCAGAGAAATATCATCACTCACAAATTATAAAGTATAGAACCTAGTAGTAGTAGTAAGTACAGTTGGTCTCACACCTCTTTGCAATGGGATTTGTTTCGTGCCTTGGTCCTGTAGTGGAACTGACATAATTATTATGAGCCTTAACACTTTAACACTGAATTGTGTTAAGTCAAGTCACAGTCCAAGTCATCAAGTTAAGTCTAGTCTAATCCAGTCATACTCCTAGTAAAGTGGTGGCAACTTTACCAGAAGCTTCTATGGAGTTTTGGAAACAACACGAAAAGATACGTTTCACCATCACTATACCACTTTCCCACACTCATGCCTGTAATCCAGCACTTAACCAATAAAATGTCACCAATTTTATGCACTAACACTGAAAATAACACAAGTTTTGGAAAAAAATACAGTGCGGCAATCTTTTTCGTTTTCTCAAAAAACTCTTGGGCGTTATTAAAGTCTAAAACGAAATGAGAATCGCGATCGTGATTCAATTGTTTCCTAATAAAAATTAGTCTGTGCCGTAAACTATATCACTCACCTGTGAACACAACTGTTCCGGCGGGCAGCCGTGCATGGTCATATTCATGGATACATTGACGCTCATCGTCGGGAAGAGAGGCGCCATGGCTCCCCCATAGTGCTCGTAGTACGGGTAGCCGCCGTTGGCGGAGCTGTTCACCATCATCTGGGGGCAGCAACATCGTCATCTGCACATTACGCGTTATTATGCGTTAGTACGATCTAACCACCCTAAAATACACCCCTCACAACCCCTCACCTCAATATCAATTAAAAATAGTCATAATAAAGCTGTTAATGTTTTCGCTTGTAGTTTTCTCTTTTTTCTGTTTTCATTACTCTTTTTACGTTTTATTTCATTGTTTTCATTTGGTTACAACATAAACTATTTCTCATTTATTTTAGTTTGAAAACTATCGTGAGTATGACACATTTTGTAAGATAAATAACGGCTAAAACTCACGTCAATTAAAAGTCGAAATTACTCCGACCAGGTTTCGGATATATTCGACGTCCTTCTTCTGGGAGCCAGTTACTAACGCAAGTAACTGGCTCCCAGAAGAAGGACGTCGAATATGTCCGAAACCTGGTCGGAGTAATTTCTTATTTATTGCATAAAATATATTTTCTGCAATTAAGTTAGTTAATCTCTAGTTAAGCATAGTTAGTTTATTGGTAGTATTTTTTTTAAAGATTGTAAACTGTTCCGTGACGACACTGAAACGGTCCCAGCGCTGGCTGTATCGCCAGCACTATGCTGAGTTGGGACCGATTCAAAGCAACTGACAATTACTATGTTTTTTATATCTTTTATGTATTTTTTATCCTAGCGCACTCTTTGCCATGAATAAAAAAATTCTTTCTTTTCTTTCTTTATTACGTTCCCACTGCTGGGACACCGGCCCACGATGATATATTAAATTATATCTAGGCCTATATAGGTTCAGCACTGGAAGCCTCCAGACTGCTGATGAATAATGCGGATCTGTCACCATAAACAATTTGTGTGGCTTGAAAGTATTTACTATAAACCCGCTTATTAAGGGCTATCTATGTAATTCACAACTAGAGGCTTTATTATCTTTGCTTGAAAGCCTTTATGTTAAGGAATGAATTGACGAGCTAACAGTTCGGCTGATGTGACGCGACACGGCTGCCCATATCAGTTGCAGTGTCACTCGAAACTCTAAAGTATAGATTTTCGCGTGACACTGCACTGCGCATGTCATCTTGAGACATCAGCACGATCTGGTAATAAGATTACTAGACTGTGACACCAGGTCATAAAGTCTCAATTGCCCAGTAATTTCACTAGCTACAGTGCCCTTCAGACCGGACCACAGCAGTGCTTGCACATTAATGCTTGGCGGCAGAATAACTGGCAAAGCGGTGGTACCTACCTAGACGAACTTTGCAGAAAAGTCCTACACCACTAGGTTAACAAGCAAATAGACAACGCTAAGTAGTAAAGATGAAGAACGAATTTGAATAATGTTTGCCTATTTAGAAAAAAAATGATATGTTAGACCCTTTGGGACAGTCTGGTGAATAATCTTACAGAAACTGACGTGAGTAGGTACTCATAACTAAAACTATAGTAAACGGCTAACACACTCACTTACGAGATACAGTCAAATAACTCGACCGGTGTTCGGGTAATAAGTATAGAATCCCATCATGGAGTACGCGCGGTGGCGGTGGCGGCGGCATTAATAAAACTTTACTAACGTTACTTTAGTAAGTACCTACTTCATACAGAAAAGAAGCTTTGATCGACCGCCATAAATCGATAATATTTTCATTGAAAAATCAAATGAAGCCACCCAACTGTAACAAAGCGAAACCCTAAATCCCAGATTCCGTATTAATTACAATAATTTGGCTCCAAAATAATTCCGCCCCATGCTATTCAATTTTCCTCCAAAGCGTCCACCCGCCCTTTCAAAGTAATTGAAACGAGACAGAAAACTTTCTATTTAATAAATCAAAAAGAGATAGCATGGCAGTTACTAGAAAATATATGCTCACAGTTGTAAAATCATAAAATATGTTTGTCTCTCTCGCACATTGTATTTACGCTTGAGGTAGAAGGAGATGTGTATACCTGAGGATGCACCGCCTCGGGGGCGCAGTCTCCGTGGACGACAGCGTGTTTTAGGGACAAGAGGACGTCTGCCGCGTCCCCCCCGCCTCGCTCGCGGCATTCGCCCGTGTTGTTCCTGTGGACGGTTGAACAATATTAATCGAGAGTTAAAGAGATGATTAAAATCGGTAAGCTGTGGGATGAGTCTGTCTGAAATGTCTGCTAAGTATGAAGAATTATTTATGGTATTATAGCCTTCCACTAAAAATGAATTTTGTAGTTATGCAGGTATATGTTTTTGTGTAAGTTTATCTATTTATACCAACAGTAGGTACGTACATATGAGTTGCTGTAATAGAATAGTAAATAGGTGACGGCCAATGATCATAAGACATTATATTGTCATGAAATTAGTCAATTTATTCTTACTGTTAAAAATTAAGAGGTCTTTTTGACTTTGGTAGAATGTAAAAATTGTGTTTTGGTTGGCAGCACTGCCGGAAAGGCCATGATTGTTTGATACCATCAGCCAATCATGGACGGTTCCGGCTCAGTAAAATTGAGTTTGGTGGGGGGAAGTTAAGGCGCGACGCAAGTTACTCTATGGTAAAGGTAAAAAAGCAGTCAATTCTCGTTGATCGGCAGAAGTGTCAAGACATTAAAAAAAAAATCACACCTGCTAGTTGTCTCTGTATTGGAAGTATAAGAAATGTGTAATGTAATGTAATGTGTAATATAAGGAATGTGTATACGATTGCGAGTCGGACTCACGCACTGATGTTTCTGTACACATTGTATTTAATTTGTGATAAGCTGCCTAATTTTAATAAAGGTTCAAAACCTTTATTGCGTCCAACTCGAGCCATTTCGTACGCCGCGTCGGTTTTTAGTATTTGTTGTTATAAGTACACTAAAGATAATAATAATCAAGCTTTAAGCTTGAGTATTACCGTTTTTGAGATATGAAAATATGAAAATGCCTTCCTTGTATCCCTCGCCCACTTAATTAATTCCTTTGTAATTTTTTGTCAGTTACCTATATTATGGTTCAAAAGATAGGTACAGGCACTGGAGGCAATAGCAACATCAAGATCTCGTTTTTACTCATTACGTATGGAACCCTCTAAATTGATCTTTGTATTATTTAAGTAAACAATAAAGATATGTGATTTATAAAACTTTTGCTTGCTTACCTTCTAATATTTTTTACCTAAATTTTTGAGTAAAGCAATAAATATAATCACATTCTTTTAGCACTACTACTATATAATTAGGTACCACCGCTTTGCCAGTTATTCTGCCGCCAAGCAGTAGTGCGCAAGCACTGCTGTGTTCCGGTTTGAAGGGCACTGTAGCTAGTGAAATTACTGGGCAAATGAGACTTTATGATCTGATCTCACGGTTTAGTAATCTTACTACTAGATTGTGCTGATGTCTCTGGATGACGTGCGCAGTGCAGTGTCACGCGAACCTTTATACTTTAGAGTTCCGAGTAACACTGCAGCTGATATGGGCAGCCGTATCGTTTAACATCAGGCGAACGGCTAGCTCGTCACGTCATTCCTTAACATAAAAAAAAAACTACAGTATCATAAGAATTTGCTTTACCTTAAAAATATTTGTTGAATCTTAATGTTTGCAAATGAGTGTATATAAAAAAAGAGTGTACTTTAGACCACACGACTGAAGTATAACTTCTTTAGTTTAGCTCCATCTATCGGCCGGTATGACTTTATTTTTGCTTTGTTTAACGTCGCCTATGTAAATCTTGACAATAATTTAACAATATTTTATAAAAAATAATTTAAACAATTTACAAATTGTCATTTTACCGGACATATATACCAACATAATAATACAAATTTTTAATTTTGTTATGTTGACCATGGAGATCTACGTGAACTAACTTGAACTTCCGTTCACCTCGCATTCATAAGTTTACTCCTCAAATCAAGCGTGCGTAAAGAAGCTTTACTTCTATAATAACGTACAACGATAGATCCTGGACCCTCACTAGGATTCCTTGTATATAGGGACTTTGGAACTATTAGGTCCCACAACACCCAGGCACAGAACCAGCTTTGCGCTTTTTTTATCGAACTCGCCGCCTCCGGATAATGAGCCGACTTGCTAAACCACCACACCACAGAAGCTATCAATAAACCAATAAACTACCGTTTAATGATGCGGTAAAGTGGCCCTCACTTCCTAAAAATGTATTATATTACACTTCTGTGATGACCTCCGATGTCAAATTAATCTTCTATCCAACGCATCGGATTATTAATAATTTTTAAACGCATTTAATACTAATGAAAGCTCAAAATCGCGCAACGAGCTGTGAGAGAGCTACGCTTTTTCCCTGCGAGATATTAAATAAACAAATGCTATTTTTCCTTAGCAAAACGCTTCAAAAAATATTGTGTAATAATAATAATAATAATAATATGTGCGGACGTCTCACACAGCGCCATCTAGCCCCAAACTAAGCAAAGCCTGTATTGTGGGAACCAGATAACTGATACAATACTTGCATACTTTTTGTTTGTAAATACATACATAGAATAAAATATAACACCCAGACACAGAACAAATACCTATGTTCATCACACAAATGTTTTTCCTGGGTGGGAATCGAACCCACAACCCACAGTTCAGAAGGCAAGGTTACTACCAACTGAGCTATCGGGCGTCGGCGACTAACTTTACTAATAGATCATGAAAATAATATTTGCTACTTTGTTGTTATTCATGTTCATTTACATCTCCATTGCCAAAATAACTATATTAAAAATTTGTTTTTTCATGTTGGTATATCATAAAATAACAATTTACAATTGAAGGGGTGAGAATAAAAGGATTTAACTGATTTTTTTTACATAATGACTTATGGGTATCGTTGGATTCAGCGTGAAATTATCTACAATAATACATTCTCAAAATACCGAAATGAGGCTTAAATCTCGAGATAGTCAGTCTAAAAACGGTTTATTCAGGAATACCATTTGCTTAGCATAAAAACATTATTATGTTTATTTTATTATATTATATTTTTACAGTAATTGTATGAATTAGTACTATATTTAGTATTTTAAAATAGAATTAAAGCCGTTGAAGTTTAAAGTCAGTTTTCTCGAAACTATCAAATTGACAGTTAAACCCTTTTTATTCTCAATCTTTCAATTGTCAAGATGGCGACATTAACATTTAACAAAGCTAAAATAAAGTTGTACCGGCTGATAAATGGAGCTAAACTAAAGAAGTTTTACTTCAGTTGTGTGGTCTAAAACACTCGTTTTTTTAGTCAAGGTACTAGTATAAGTATATACTGTGGTTAAGATATTTTATACCATTGGTAGGCTTAAATCTCCATTTGTTATGAACCGAGCTAAGATTTATTGTATTCTAATACAATATGTAATTAAGATCACTTTAATTAATTTCTGTGCCAAATCAAAATCGTAGTAGAGTTGGGGTTTTAGAATAATCATAAAAATTTATACCTAGTTAATATAAATTGATTTAAGAATACTTGATTAAGTAACCTGAAATATTTTGTTTTGCTTAATGTTAATGTCGCCATCTTGACAATAATTGTAAAAAAAAATACCGGACATACCAACATAATAATACTAATTTTAAGTCATTTTTGACTTTGTTACGTTGATAACGGAGATCTACTTGAACCAACAACTTTCAACTTCCGTTGGCCTTGCCAGCTTACTCCCCAAGTGAAGCGTGCGTAAAAAAGTTTTACTTCAAAAATAAAACTCCTCCTTTTTGTAAGTCGGCTAAAAAAAGTCCGAGCACAAAACAATAAAACCCTAAACCTACTGTTAAATAATACTCACTTGTACTGGCTGCAGGGTGAGAATGGAAACAGCGATGGCAGCGGATCCAGTTCGAGGGTCGGCAGCGAGAACGAGCCCATATCCTCGGAGCTCCACGCCTCCGCGCCGCTCACATCCTCGAGCGTGACCTCGCACGGAGCGATGCTGGAGCTTAGAGCGTTTAGATCCTCGCCATTCTCCGGGCAGCAGTTCTCGGTCTCTTGCTGTGGGGGTGTTGGTGGGCTTAGAACTGTCCCAGGTACTTATCGTAGTAATGGTACCTGGAGTACTTAAGTAATCTTTGTTTACAGCTAGTTTTCATGTGACTGACAGACTATCCAAAACTATAAAGAATTGAAAGTCATCGTTCTAAACTCTCTCTTTGTCGATATGTAAGTATTGTGATGTCTAAACAGAGATGAAGGATAATAAATATTGAGTCTCAGCTTCGTTGTTTCATGACTTAGTTTTGTTTGCTTTACGAACTAACAAAATTGCAAGTTACGCTACACACAAGTGTAAAATTTTTAGAAGTTGCTGATTCCCAGCCTGTTTATGCTGAACATCGATTGTCGTGACATAATCAGGGCCTGATTAACCCTTAGGCTAATTAGGCTGCAGCCTAGGGCGCGAGGATCGAGGGGGCGCGCTGACATCGTCTTTAGCATGCATTATTAATATAGCATTATTGCATCTATCCTACATATTTCAACTAGACTGAGACAAAACACTAAAACTAATGCGCTGTGAACTGAAAAAGCTTGGCACTCCCTGATTTTAACAATAAATTTAGAAAATTTAAAAATTCGCGCTTAACACACACTGACTTGTCACTCGACTCGGTCGGTGGTGTTGGATTTTGATCGTATAATGCGTGAAGTGCCTTTATGTACGGTCAGCTATAAAACGGTTTGCCGCCCTAAGGTTGAATGTCGTGCAGATTAAAGGACAACTTTTTAGGCTGACCGTAACACATACACCTAGCGGGGGCGCGTCCTCATAATTAGCCTAGGGCGGTCAGAACTCTTGATCAGTCGCTGGTGACATTAAATAGCTTTTGATGATGATCTAGTTCTGTGTATGCTAGTCTCGACCTGGGACTGGCAGGAAGGACCATTGACTAAAATGGAAGGCATCAGTGATGGTCGAACCTTGAATGCGCCACTTTTATGTATAGGTACCTAATAGCTATGGAAGCTTACAACTATCAGATAAAGAGCAGTCAGTGTAGCGAGTGAGAAATATAATTTTAGGTGGCTGTCCAGTTGACTGTGCCACGGGTCAACATTACCGCAAATTTTAACGATGGGTCAGTCATCCAGATTACTCACTACGGGCAAAGAAGCGGTATTGTAGTAGCAACACTGGATTCTGTCCCGAGCACGGATCTTTCTGGGTCCTTACCGTTGAACAGCACTCACACGTTTTACACCTTTACTATCCCTATGATCAAAAGTATCCACTTACGTGAAGTTGCAGTTGAAATTACTCCAACCCTTGCTTAATATGTCCGAATATCGGTCAGATTAATTTCGACTACAAATTGACGTGAGTTTAGTCTTTATTATTTACCAAAATGAATCATACTCACAGGGGTTATCAAATAATAAGTATTCAAACGATGATGCGCTGCATAGCAATAGATTTCACAATTGAAAGCTGACATGGTGTGCGTCTTACATGCCTTGAAGTATCAACTAAGAAGGTAGGTAGAATAGAAGTGGTCGAACGTAGATTTCTAGAGTACCTACCTGGCACTGCACACGCAAGGAATAAGAGACTAGCCTGGCAACTGCAGTGGAAATTAGATTCCAGGTGATTCCGGAGACCTTAGTAGACCTGGCACTGCACATGAACCTCTTATTTTACAGACATAAGAGATGAGAAATAATAGCCTGATACCTAGCAGCAATGGCCAATAGGTTCCTGGAGATTTCTGGAGTATGTAGCATTATACAGCAGCACAACTTGTTCAAGAGTCAAAAGTAGTTTGGTACCTTGCCAAAGCGGTAAATTTGCAGTTGCCAATGAATTCCTGGAGTTCTGGGTAGTGCTGGCCTCACCGCACGTGGTATCAGACAGCCTCAAAAGATGAGAGAGAAGAACCTGGTATTTACCTGTGACAGCAGCAATCGAAAGCTTTTTCTGAAAATTTCTGGAGCATATGGCACTAGCCACGTAGTACGCCGTTTTGACAGGGTTATGAGTGGGAAACCAGTGTGATACCTGGCAGCAGTGGTCGAAGTCGATGTCGTGGAGTGCCTGACACTGCAGCGGGTCGCAGCAGACGCGCGGGCAGCAGGTGCCGAACTGCGGGTTGTTGGGCACGTAGCACTCCATGGCCCCGCCTCTTGGCGCCGCGCATTGCTCCGCGCAGGGGCGGGATCACAGCCTCCGGCGTTTGTAGTCTCGGGTTGGCATGGCTGCGGGTGTAACACGCAGGGTTACCACCACACTTTACCGTTCGTAAGCTTGGAAGGCAATCGATATGCTAGAATTTAGCTTTTAGAGTCTAGAGTTTAACGAGAGAACAGATGAATATAGACATTCTCTCATACATATACATACCGATCAAGTCGGAAAATTATAGCCGTTTTTTTTTTTTACTTCAAGCTTGTCTAGCATTTGACCACGCTGTCACCTGATGGGAAGTGACGATGCGATCGAAGGTGTAGCATGCTAGCCAAGTAAACCGTTCTTTTTGCTTCGCAATAGAAGTAAAAATGGGTAGGTACAGGTATGTGTGGTATGTATTATAGAAACTGACGTGAGTAGTATTCATAACTACAACTAGTACACGGCTAACACTCACGAGGTCAGCGCCGAGCCGCTACCGCCGCGCGTACTCCTTGAGGATGGGCATCTTATTGCCCGAACACCGGTCGAGTTATTCTACTGTATCTCGTGAGTGTTAGCCGTGTACTAGTTGTAGTTATGTCTGGTATGTACCACCTTTTACTGTCTAAAATAGCGAGATTCCTAAAGCGGTTCAAACGTGGACGTATATGAAAAGTCCACTATATTTGCGCCGTTTTAGCTGTTCAGAAGAATCCGCCGCCGCCCAGCCAAAAATTAGAAATTCTTTTCATTGCAGAACTTTTACAGTGACTATAATAGCTGTATGTTTATTGGTATTATTAAGAACTAAGAAGTCCATGAAAAATAGTAAGTATGGTCATCCAGAAACAAAAATTTGTTATCAGACTAGACCAGGCGTCTCAAACTTTGAAACCTTAGGGCAATAATGGCTGTGTAATTTAAAGACATTGGTTGTTGCGGGCCGGATTGATGACTCTAGTCATAAGCTGTCGCGGGCTGGATTTATCCCGCGGGCCGTATTTTGGAGGCCACTGGATTAGACTACATTTCAACATATTAATAGCTATAGCTTTACATATATTGCGTTATGAAGGGGTTTGGGGTCTAGGGAGTCTGCAAGGGTTTTATGAGATTGAATGTGTTCAAGAAATTTAAGTTTTCTTGATGAACTCAAAAATATTTATGTAGGTTTAAGCATTCAATTAAATAGTGACACAGTTAAATTATATCCAATTATATAAATATTTGTACGCTTGTTTCAATGCATTAAGGTTTTTGGTCATTGCAAGACTTCAGATTCTGAAATGTTACCTATGTTAGAGTTATTATTCGCACCAAAGTTTGACAACTTTTAAAAATTGTCGTCAACAATAGTTCTTATAGAACTAGTAGTCTTAAGGAACCAGTGACATTAATATTATAAAATGATTCGAAGATTTCGATGCATATTGACTTTTTTGCACGTAAAGACTGTAATCAGTGTTGAAAGTTGACGAAAATGTAATGGAGGTAATTTTTTTTTTCATTCAAACTACGTTGATGTTAAACCACCTACATAATTTAATAAACGAGTGTGCTTTAGACCACACGACTGAAGTAAAACTTCTCTAGTTTAGCTCCATCTATCGGCCGGTATAACTTTGTTTTTGCTTTGTGTAATGTTAATGTCGCCATCTTAACATTTTTTTTATGTCAATGAATGATGTGACGAGCTAGACGTTCACCTGATGTTAAGTGACACGGCCGCCCATAACTTAACAGTGTCAATCGGATCTCTAAAATTTAAAGTTTCACGTGACACTGCACTGCGCACATCATCCTGAGACATCAGCACACTCTGGTAATAAGATTACTTGTCTGTGAGATCAGATCATAAAGTCTCATTTACCCAGTAATTTCGCTAGCTATTGCTAACAATGCCCTTCAAACCGGAACACAGTAGTGCTTGCGCACTACTGCTTGGCGGCAGAATAACTGGCAAAGCGGTGGTACCTACCTAGATGAACTTTGCAGAAAAGTCCTACCACCTGTAACATTTATAAATTATCGTTTTACCGGAAATACTAACACAATAATACAAATTTTTAACTTTATTATGTTGACAATGGAGATCTACGTGAACTAACAATTTCCAACTTTCGTTCGCTTCGTTACGCATTCACCAGCTTACTCCCCAAGTCAAGCGTTCGTAAAGAAGTTTTACTTCTAAAACAGTTTGCAATTAGATTTTCACGGCTAGTTTATATACCTACGTAATGAGTAGTTTTCACTAAACTTGCTCAAAAAATCCGTCATTGTAGCGTACTAGAGCGGGGATAAAGTAGCACATTATCTCCCAGGAGTTAGTATTTTTTTTAAATATGCCTGTTACCAACAAAATAAACGAAAAAGTCTTTATTTATAAGTAAAAAAAAACTATAAATCTCGACTCGACTTATTACTGCTTCGAATTAAATTTTATTTTTGAAAATTGAACTTTAATTGGGGCATCTCTTTGGTAGAATTCGATTGCGTGCATGCGTTGCAGCTGCAGAAGAAATTTTAAAAAGGTATTGGCGCAAAATCTTTATTATTTATCCCTAATTACAAATTGAGGTGACCATAATTTACAATAATAAATATTTGTGGACATTACACACACCGTCAACCATTTTTTTGAAGGGGGTAATGCCCAGGGTTATGTGGGACTCGAACCCACTAAACCCCCCCCGTCAGCCTTCATCCGCCGTACCGGGGGCGAGAAGGGGTCACGTCTGCTGTCCAGGCAACTCGTCCCCCACACAGCGTCAACTAGCTACAAACTAAGCCAAACTTATACTATGGGAACCAAATAACTGATACAATACTTAGATACTTTTTATTTGTAAATAAATGCATGGAAAACAATATCACACCCAGACACAGAACACCTATGTTCATCACACAAATGTTGGTCCTGGGTGGGAATCGAACCCACAACCTACAGCTGGAAGGCAATATTACTACCAACTGAGCTATCGAGCCAGTTAGATCATCATATTATAGTGAGAATGGAGAATTTCAGGTGCACGAAAAACGAAAAGAAATTATTTTCAATTTATTGCCGTCATAGAAAATATGTAGGTTTATTTAAATACTTACGAAAGGTTTATGAAAGGAAGGAATGAAAAGGTTTGTTAATATCAGTAAAATCTGATTTGTTAATGTACCTACCTATCGCATATTTAAGGTTCTGTTTGTCTTTTCTGAGCAATAAAAATATTCTTATTCTTATTCTATTCTTATGAAGTCTCTCTAGGACCAGCGGTTTAGGTTGTGCGTTGATATATAAGTCAATCAGTCGGGACTTTGAATTTTATATGTATAGATCATATCATATTCTAAAGGATAACCTTTAGTACGTAGTAACGCTTGAATAATTTTCAGTTTTAATTTTTGCGCTTTACCGTTACTACTACTACTGTTAACGAAAAAAACAGTGAGTTCTATCTAAATATTAGTGAGTGCAGGTTAATCTACAAAAACATCCTAAGTACATAAAGCATATAGGTAAAGCGAAGTTAGATACACTTTTGTTGTAATAGAAGGAGGTCCATGGGTTTGCTGAATTAATGATATGCCGATTGACTTTGTATACGATATATCAATTAAAAAGATATTTACAAAAACCAAATGCGGAAAATAAAATTTTCTCTCATGTGAAGTCTATATCAACAACATTCGTTGCCCCTAGCAACTAGCTGGAAAAGTTCTCTATTAAACTGGTATGTAAACTTTTTCGTGGGCTAGCACACCACATCACCCCCCTCCAGAGACCGTCCTACGGGCGATAATATTCTGGAAAACGCACTGTTCGTCCTGATCGAGTGGTGGTCACTGGAGCGTCTCGGGTCTCAGGTGCTGCCACGGCGGGAGAATGGTCCAACTCACGAAGTATGTAGGCAGGTTTAATGCGGTCGACTGATACAGTGACTTCTTTGCCTTTTATGCGGAGCTTGAAAACTTTATCCCCTCGTTTTATCACCTCATGTGGGCCTGTATAAGCTGCTTGAAAAGATGGGTGCGAGGTGTCATCTCTTAGAAAGACGTGGGATGCTGTTGCTAAATCTTTGAAAATGAATATGGAGCGGTTATTCCCATGGTGAGAAGTTGGTAATGGCAACAAATTTTTGGCGAATGTGCGCAGTCTTTCAGTGTATACTGTCAAGTCCTCTGTACCATCAGCCGATTGACAAAAAATGTCACCTGGGAGTCGTAGTGTCTCTCCATATACGAGTTCAGCTGGAGTCGCTTGTAAGTCTTCCTTAAATGCCGCCCGGATTCCCAGTAGTACAAGTGGAAGTGTTTCAAGCCAGCTGCTGGTCGCGTGACATGTAATAGCGGCTTTAAGCTGTCTGTGGAATCTTTCGACGAGTCCATTGCATGCTGGATGGTAGGCTGTAGTTCGTCTGCGTTGAAATCCGATGATGTGGGACAGATGCTTAAAAAGTTCTGATTCAAACTGTCGACCACGATCAGTGACGATATCTTCAGGGCAGCCGAATCTGGATATCCATCCGTGAACTAAAGCTTTTGCCACTGTTTCAGCTGTTATCTCCTGTAATGGTATAGCTTCGGGCCATCGTGTGAAGCGATCTACACATGTGAGACAGTAACGATACCCCTGTGAAAGAGGTAAAGGTCCGATCAAATCTATGTGGATTTTCATGAATCTGGCTCGAGGTAAGCTGAATGATGCTAATGGTGATGAGACATGACGTGTTATTTTTGATCGTTGGCATGCTAGGCAGGAACGAGTCCACTCTCTACAATCTTTTCGCATACTAGGCCATACATAGCGTTCCGATATCAGTTTCGTCGTCGCATTTATGCCAGGGTGGCTAAAAGAATGCAAGTTTTCGAACACTTGCCGTCGCATGTCTTTGGTCACATAAGGTCTGGCCACATTGCTGCTCTTGTCACAATAGATTTCTGTGTGAGATCCAGGCAGTTTGATTTTTGTCAAGCGCAGAGAAGTATCGCTATCCAAAAGTTGTTCTAGTTCAGGATCTGTGCTTTGTGCTTGAGCAAGCTTGGATAGATCGATGGGCTGAGTAATCTCTTCGATGCGTGATAAACTGTCAGCCACAACGTTATCCTTTCCTGAAATATGCCTGATATCTGTAGAAAACTGTGAAATAAAATCCAGATGTCTGAACTGTCTTGGTGAGCACTTTTCTTTTCGTGAATGAAATGCGAAAGTTATGGGCTTATGGTCAGTGTAAATAATAAAGGCTCTCGCCTCCACCATGTGACGAAAGTATTTTATTGCTTCGTAGATGGCGAGAAGTTCCCTGTCATAAGGCGAGTATTTCTGTTGACATGGCGAAAGTTTTCGAGAGAAAAATGCTAAAGGTTCCCACAGGCCGTCTTTATGCTGTTGTAAAGCTGCGCCCATTGCTGTGTCTGAAGCATCAGTGACTATAGCGAGCTTCGCTTGGCAGTCTGGATGAGCAAGTAGTGCTGCTTGGCAGAGACTTTCCTTGCAGGCGATGAATGCTTTAGTAGCTTCTTCTGATAAATGCACGGGATGTGAACCTTTAACTGATCCTGTGAGCAGTGCATTCAGAGGCGCTTGATGCCGCGCTGCGTCAGGAATAAACCTTCTGTAAAAGTTCACCATTCCTAGGAATCTTCGCAGTTCTCTAACGGTTTTCGGTGGAGGGTAATTCGCAACTGCTTCTACCTTCGATGGTAACGGCTTAGTGCCAGCTGCTGAGATGCTGTGTCCTAAAAACGTTACCTCTGATACACCGAATATGCACTTGTTCGTGTTGATTACCATGCCGTATTCCTTGAGTCTGTTGAAGAGCAGATGAAGGTGCTTCTTGTGTGATTCCTGATCAGGTGAGAAGATCAAAAAATCGTCCAGAAACGGGAAGCAGAACTCCTCAAGGCCCCTAAGCATCTCGTCCACAAATCGTTGAAACGTTTGGCTGGCATTACGTAGTCCGAACGTCATGAACGGGAATTCGTATAAACCAAACGGCGTCGTGATTGCGGTCTTCGGAATATCCTCAGGGCAGACAGGAATTTGATTATAAGCTTTTACGAGATCGATAACCGAGTATACTTGACAGCCGGAGAGACAATGTGCAAAGTCATGTATGTGCCGAATGGGATAGCTGTCTGGTACGGTTCTAGCGTTGAGCATTCTGTAGTCACCGCATGGACGCCAGCCGTTATCTTTTTTAGGCGCAAGATGAAGTGGTGATGACCATGGTGACTTTGAAGGTCTGGCTGTTCCGTTCCTCAACATATCTGCAAACTCGTCTTTTGCAATTTTTAATTTATCCGGTGCTAGTCTTCGTGGTGTGCTGCTAATTGGCGGTCCTGCAGTAGTTTGTATATGATGCATGGTATTATGCTTCGGAACACGGTGGACACCGGAAGGTCGAGTAATCTCAGGGTATTCGCTTAGTATGTTATGATATACGGAATTTCCAGAAATAACTTTTACCGATGAAATGTTCCCAGTTGACTGTGCAGGTGAAGCTGGGGACGTAAGGCTTGTGGTGTTGTCGATTAAACGTTGATTTCGACAATCCACGATGAGGTTGTAAAATGATAAAAAATCTACACCTATTATGGCCTTTGTAACGTCCGCTACGATGAATCGCCAAGTAAAGTCACGGCGCAAGCCTAGGTTCAGCACTAAATGAGCGTAGCCGTAAGTAGAAATGGGTGTACCGTTTGCCGCACACAGCTCATAATTTGTTTTCTCACGACGTTCCTTGAGTGCCGATCGGGGGAAGACACATACGTCACTGCCAGTATCGATGAGAAACTGCATCTTCGTAGCGCCGTCCGTGACAAATAGGCGACCGGAAGTTTGGCAATCGGTCGTCGCCATTACCGACTGCTGTTCGCGTTTCCCGCATGGTAGTCGCACGGTTTTACGCACTTACTTGCTTCATTGCCGAACTTATTATGATACCAGCACACAGGAAATTTTCTATAGTTCGACTGTGATCGTGTGGAGCTAGAACGACCGCGCGTTTTCTTGTTTGAACGATTCGGTGCACGTGAATGCCGGTTCACCTGCGCAGTTAGAGCTTGCACTTGTTTGGTAAGTTCAGCAATCTGTTGGTTCATGGCTTCTAAAGAGCTTCCTGGTATGGCACTTGATGTTGATGCTACGTGCGCTGTAGGCGAAACAACGTCATGGATGCGGTCAGCGAGATCTGCGAGCGCTTCCAGTGAAGACATCATCTGCGAAGCGATTATCGTTTGCGTGCTACTTGGTAGGCGACTGGTCCAGATAGTACGTAGAAAATCTTCGGGAACTCCAGGTCCAGCCAAATGTTGCAAATGTCTTAGAAACTGAGATGGCTTACGGTCTCCAAGTTCTGCGTGCATAAGTAATTGCTTGACCTTCTTTTCTCGTGACGCGGACAGTCGTTTGATAAGTTCCGACTTCAATTTTTCATACCTGTTGGTGTCGGGCGGGTTGATGATTATATCTTCCACCTCAGAAGCATACTGCGGGTCTAGTTGGCCGATAACGTAGAAAAACTTCGTATTGTCCGTAGTAATGTTCGATATCGCGAATTGGCCCTCGATCTGCGCGAACCAAATGGCCGGCTTTTCAGGCCAAAACGGCGGAATGCGCACGCCCACACGACAAATATCTTCGTTCTTATCGGTTGAGAGCGACATCTTTATGTGAATCAGTATCAGAATTATCGCAATCAGCAACAAAATCAAAATCACACACATTTACTGCAAACGTGGACTTTCGGTTCAAAACAGGTCACCAGTAAAGCGAAGTTAGATACACTTTTGTTGTAATAGAAGGAGGTCCATGGGTTTGCTGAATTAATGATATGCCGATTGACTTTGTATACGATATATCAATTAAAAAGATATTTACAAAAACCAAATGCGGAAAATAAAATTTTCTCTCATGTGAAGTCTATATCAACAACATTCGTTGCCCCTAGCAACTAGCTGGAAAAGTTCTCTATTAAACTGGTATGTAAACTTTTTCGTGGGCTAGCACACCACATAGGTATTATTAGCTGCTTACGGGAGCTGGTCTGCTCGTGGTGTATACGCAAATAGAAATAAACTCATATTCCTGATATTTAAATGTTATATGTTCAAAAATGTAAGAAAAAAGAAAAGATCAAGTCCCTCCTGTATTGATTTAAAAAAAATCTTTATCTTTCGGAACGACTTCTTTTTACTAGGCAAAGTTCGTCTAGGTAGGTACCACCGCTTTGCCAGTTATTCTGCCGCCAAGCAGTAGTGTGCAAGCACTACAGTGTTCCGGTTTGAAGGGCACTGTAGCTAGTGAAATTACTGGGCAAATGAGACTTTATGATCTGATCTCACAGTCGAGTAATCCTATTACCAGACTGTGCTGATGTCTCAGGATGATGTGCGCAGTGCATGTGTCACGCGAAACTTTATATTTTGGAGTTCCGAGTGACACTGTTCTGTTACGGGCGGCCGTGTCGCTTAACATCAGGTGAACGATTAGCTCGTCACATCATTCTCTATCATAAAAAAAAAACGAAAACGAAACGAAAAAAAAAATAAAAAAAAAATTATATACATGCGTTTTAAAAGACGCGGTTCAGCCATTGTAGACGAGATAAATGCTTCTGTTAAGTAGTAAGTACCATGTATATATACAATTTTTTTAACTGTCTTTTTAATACTAAGCATTGCCATTTAACGGGGCAATGCCGCCAGCATTTTGGGCACGTTGCCTACTGGTAGCGGCTTTTTAGATTAGATTTTGCTAATGCATAGTTGATAATGTTATTTTTATTTCTTTAGTTCTTGGCATTTTAAGCATGTCTAAATAGCGAAAATGTACTCCTAGTAAATAATATGAATTTAACAGCAACCTACGAAAATAACTTATTATTAGTCAGCAAATCAATAAAAAATTGTCACAACTTTGTAAACTGATTCTAATTAGATTATTCTGACACAGACTAAACAACTCAATAAAAAACAAACACATGCAATAACTGACCTTAAAAACACTGAAATCCAAATTCAAAATCCGATAATAGCACCAGAAAAATTATAAATATAAAAACACATTACAAATCACAGTTTCACCAACTATTCTCACTAATTAAATTAACGTTCGGGGCATGCGCGCTGGCAGCACATACGCAGGTGAGGGTAACTAAATTCTTTTTTTAAATTGTCATGTCAGGCTTTATAGGACGAGCCCTTACGGGCTGTGTGTGGTGACTAAACTATCTATCAAGTGGTAAGTGCAGTCCACCGCCCCTGCCGTAATTGGCTGTTTGTAACCAACCCCTCTGGAAAAAATGCTATCGGTCAAGCGCGAGTGGTCTCATGCGGCATGTGGTTCCAATCTATCTATACTAAGATTATAAAGAGGAAGGATTTGTATGTACGTATGTTTGTAACGAAATGGCTCAAAAAGTACTGGACCGATTTTAAAAAATATTTCACCATTTGAATGCTACATCACTGATTAAGTTGTAAGTTGTTTGATTGGCTATTTTTAAAGCAAGAAAAAAATTAGTATGCCAAAATATTTAAAAATTAAATGTCCACCCGTGTCAAGACGGGACGGGCCGCTAGTATCTTATAAATACAAAAGAAAATCGTGTTAGTTACACTATTTATAACTCAAGAACGGCTGAACCGATTTGGCTGAAAATTGGTAGCTTAGAAACAGGAGACGGATATAGGATACTTTTTTGACGGCGTTTTGTTAATTCACCCGTGCGAAGCCGGGGCGGTGCAACTAGTATCTGATATATACAAAAGAAAGTCGTGTTAATTACACTATTTATAACTCAAGAATGGCTGAACTGATTTGGCTGAAAATTGGTGGGGAGGTAGCTTGGAACCAGAAAACGGATACTTTATTATCCCTTTTTTGTGTTTTTTTTTTACAAACCTATGCACCGCAATTCATGAACAATAAAGAATCCTATTTCCTAATAAAAAAAAAACTAAATAAAATGCAAAATCTAATTATTTATTAAATTAAAAGGCATGGTTTACAAACTTGGAACCTTTTGCAAACACTCGTGCACGTTCACGAACACTTACAGCCTTATTAATAAACACGAACTAGCTTTAGACTAGTTACACCATCTTTTGTCTCTTTCGATCCAGCTAAATATTCCAGTAGCAAAAAAAAGGACAAAAGCTGAAGTAACTAATCCGAGACTAATACCCGTTTATTAATAATGCTGTTCAAGTATAATAATCCACTCTTATCACACGTTAAAATTCAAAACTACACGGGTTATGGAAAAAGAAGAAACAAAATTAGAAGAAAAAAGAAACAAAACAGTCATTTTCGGGTTCTTTTCATGGAACCCTAAAAGATGACATATTGAGCGCGGGAAAACGGCTGTCTCTCAGCGAGCGGGTTAACAAGGCAGCGATGGCGGAGCTTTGTTTTTGTGGCGGGAACGTTTAGTGATTCGATCAGCTGTTTAGATAACTAATGAGATCGTTTAGTAAACTAGATATTGTAATTAATTATTACTTATATATAAAATAAATAGGCGTCATAAAAGTGTATAAGTTACAAGCTGAAAAACGACGACAAACGACTTACACATCTTTTCATTCTTTATGAAACGAGCGTGCTTTAGACCACACCACTGAAGTAAAACTTCTTCAGCCTTATTAATAAACGGGTATTAGTCTCGGATTAGATACTTCAGCTTTTGTCCTTTTTTTGCTACTGGAATATTTAGCTGCATTGAAAGAGACACAAGATGGTGTAACTAGTCTAAAGCTAGTTCGTGTTTATTAATAAGGCTGCTTTAGTTTAGCTCCATCTATCGGCCAGTATATCTATGTTTTTGCTTTCATTAATGTTAATGTCGCCATCTTTATATTGCAAAAAGTTAAAAATTTGTATTATTATGTTTATATGTCCAGTAAAATGATGTTTTACAATTGTCAAGATTGCGACATTAAAATTAAACAAAGCATAAATTACTTAACACTGGATAAAAACACAAAAGTGTGAAGCCAATACAAAAAATAAGCAAAAACAAATATACCGTCCGATAGATGGAGCTAAACTAAAGAAGTTTTACTTCAGTCGTGTGGTAAAGCACACTCGTTTTTACCTATTTACCTCATTCACAAAATTGATGAATGGAATCAAGTAATGGACCTCTATCAGCGTTACCTATTTTGACATATTCATGCCCAAAAACAACGCGAACTCGACACTATTATCAATAACGATTAGCTCAATGGACCGCGACCGTTGGATAGGACTACAGTCCACTACTAACGAAACTCGATTGAAAGTCCTCCCAATGTATTGTTATTACTTTATGTATATCAAACAAAAAGTACCTAAGTATTGAATGGAAGTTAAAAGTTGTTGGTTAATTTAGATCTCTATTGTCAACATAGCAAAGTAAAATAATATCAATTCTAGATTAAGATGTGCAGACCCAACAAAGCTAATGATGCCTTTACGTAAAACTGCCCTGTGTCATAAAAATTGTTTTATGATGTGTATCAAAGTTTTTAATAAAATACCAAAAGAAATCAGGGAATTGCCTACTCGACAATTTAAGACAAAACTGTTTAAGTGGCTGGTAGATAAGTGTTTTTATGACCTCAAGGAGTTGTTGTGACAAATGTTTCTATTATTGCCAATTAATTTATTTTTGTATTTTTGTCATATTTATGATTATTAGTTTCAATTTGACATATTAAAATTTTAAGTTTATAAAAATATTGCATGCCTGTCACGGGCAAACTGTTGACTCCATTGTGCTAATATTAGTTTTTTTAAGACCTATTTGTACACAGTTTCTGCAATAAATAATTCATTCATTCATTCATTCAAAAAAAAAAATATTTTTATGTTGGTATATCCGGTAAAATGACAATTTATTATTTTTACATACAGTACTTTAAAAGGAGGGTGAAAAGAGTCCTACAGGGTATGCAATGTATTGGTGACGCCTCCTCCGGTGTTACAGATGTCCATAGGCTACGGGACTACTTCCCATCAGGTTCCCGTATGCTTGTTTGCTCTCTTTAACATAAAAAAAATTGCAATTGTCAGAACGGCGACATTAACATTAAACAAAGCAAAAAAAAAGTTATACCGGCTGATAGATGAAGCTAAACTAAAGAAGGTTTATTTCAGCCGTGTGGTCTAAAGCACACTCATTTTTCCTTCAATCTGTGTGTCTCTACACCAGTTCGAGTACTCGTGGTAGCCCCACCGCCCACCCAGGCAGTCCGCACATTCACGCGAAAGCGAAAGCATCCTGGAACGGAGGCAATGCACGGACAAAAGGCACCTATTCTGTGTATTTGCATGGGAACTTATACTGCAGTATTCTATGGTAGTACACTAGAGTAGACCATAGGCTATAGTAAAATATTTAAAAAATGAATAGTGTGGATATTTCACACAGCGCCATCTGGTCTCAAACTAAGCATAGGTTGTACTATGGGAAACAGATAACTGATACAACACATGTTTTTTGTTTATATACATACATAGAATACAACAAAACAGTGCGTTTAACATACAATGTCAAAGTTCAACCCTTTAGAACACATATATATACTGTTACGGCTTAGCAGTTTATATACTCTTTGGTTACGAACAACTATCCTTGTATTTATACAAGGGGCTAAATTGACCATTATATACGAGGTAGTTTTACTCCCGACCTTTACCGAGGGAGTAAATAGAAACCGAGTTATGGGTTTTTAGCGCCGTGTGTTACATTCTACTATTCACTATAAAATTGCGAGAAAATAAAATAATCCAATACCATATATTATAATTGAATATGTAAATATGTATAATTGTGTATTAAAAATGCAGGTAGCTAGTTTATAATATAAAAAATTATATGTACAACATTATGTCTCATCCTTATGGGTAGTTATAATATTGTATAACAATACCCATAAGGTCGAGATATATTTTATAGATATTATATAATTTATTTAGACAATTTTTTTATATGTGAAAAGTAGAATGTAATACACGGCGCTAAAAACCCATAACTCGGTTTCTATTTACTCCCTCGGTAAAGGTCGGGAGTAAAACTACCTCGAATTCATGATGATGGTCATTTTAGCCCCTTGTATAACAATCTACTTTTTATTAATACAACTATTTATTTATTATAACAAACTAGTATTAGAAATCGTTATATAGATTTCTTTCTTTTAAAATTAGAGTGTTAAAGCTTTGCCGGATGGTCAGCTAGCTTGCTTGAATTTTAAGTGTATATTACTACTTACTACTATTTACTAATTTAATCGCTATATGTTGACAGTTACTAGGTGTTACTAGGTGGTAGGACTTTACTGCAAAGTTCGTCTAGGTAGGTACCACCGCTTTGCCAGTTATTCTGCCGCCAAGCAGTAGTGCGCAAGCACTGATATGTTCCGGTTTGAAGGGCACTGTAGCTAGTGAAATTACTGGGCAAATGAGACTTTATGATCTGATCTCACAGTTTAGTAATCTTATTACTAGATTGTGCTGATGTCTCTGGATGACGTGCGCAGTGCAGTGTCCCGCGAACCTCTATACTTTAGAGTTCCGAGGGACACTGCAGCTGATATGGGCAGCCGTGTCGTTTAACATCAGGCGAACGGCTAGCTCGTCACGTCATTCCTTAACATAAAAAAAAAGTTATCTTCTGTTCAACAAATATTTGTAGCCCTATCTTATACTTAAAGAAACTATCTCTATAACAAAGAACAATAGTGACAATGAATGACAGCCTCTGTGGTGGGGTGGTTGAGCAGGCTGGCTCATAAACCGGAGGTGGCGGGTTCGATTCCCGTAACAAAACAAGTGTTTGTGCGCGAAAAACAGCGCTAATATTTGTTCTGAGTCTGGGCGTTGTGGGAAAATGGTCGTCCTAGTTCCTGGGTCCCTAGATACAGAACATAGAACGGCACAATACTCCGATTCTTATACTGTCTCGGCAATTCGTCTTTGGAATAGCCTACCTACCTACATTCGTCAGGCATCATCAATTGAGGTATTTAAATCTAAAGTCTATAACCACTACTTAACTCTTCAAAATCAAATCGCGAACTGAAAGCAATCCATCTAAGTATTTGAATATGTATGTATATTATAATATGTATTATATTTATATTATTCTGTGTAATTGTGTATTTAATTTTGTATATTTATTATGGTGTTATTTGCATTATCACCAGTTTAGACGTATAGTTAAGTTGTTGTTTTCTTTTCTTTTATATCCCATTATTGTTGCACTACCGCATTAAGCCTTCCACAATACACCAGGGTTAACTGGAAGATAATGCTCGATAGCATTAAGTTCGCCTATGTACCTTAAATTGTTGTTGTTTGTGCAATAAAGAATTTTCTATCTATCTGTCTATTTTCTATACAGGGAAACCTAGCTCCAGGATCTATGTGTGTGGATCATTGGGCGTTATTATTATTATTATTATAGTATCACCATTCTTCCACATTCCTCGCAAAAACTGCTGAAGCCATCCAACTCGCAGGATGCTGCTCTACTGGTCTAACTCGCAAAAAGCGAGTGCCCAGCGTGCGAAAGTTTTTTGGGCGACACGACACCGTGCGAATGTTCGCTGGGCACCTTCTGGGCACACGGACCAGTGGGCAGAAATGCCTGGATGGTGATACAGATGCGCTGCGGGCCTCCCACGTTGAAGATAGAAGTTGGATTAAAATATTACTGAATATAATATTCATAAATACTATAGTATAAGATGATTATAATTTTAACCGACTAAAAGGAGGTTCTAGTTTCTCTGTTGATATTTTCATCAGTTGTAGACCGAAAATTACTTGATTGAAGATGATTATGAGATGGTTCCATTTACAGAAAGATCAGGAAGACGATAAATTTTTAGCTAAAAAGGCGCAAATATAGTAATCTTGATAGCGGTTTTATATTTACGCCTTTTGCAGTTGAGACTCTGGGGCCTTAGGGACCGAGTGCTCACCAAATTTTTAATGACCTTTCTAAACGTCTGGTCGAAGCCATACGTGATTTTTATTTTTTTATGTTTATTAAATAATAAAAATATAAGCAGATAACAGAAAAGTAATAAAATTTATATTTGGTTTTGTTTTATTTTATTTATGTGTATGTAATGTATAGGTTAAGGTTTTTATATTGATTCAATGGTTTAAGTTTAAATAATAATTGTAGAATAGGTAATAAGATAAATAAGTTTTGAGGTTAATATCCCACATATGTGAACAAAGCGATTTGGCTCCACATTTATCATGCGAATAGTGTGGAGCGCTTTACCGGCATCCGTATTTCCCGAAACCTACAACCTTGTTGTCTTCAAATCGAGAGTGAACAGGTATCTTCTAGACAAGCGTGCTACATCCTAGACCGCATCGTTACTTACCATTATGTGCGATAGTGGTCAAACGCAAGCCTATCAAACAAATAAAAAAAAATTAAAGAAAACCAACATAAGAAACTTTTAATCAATAGTTCAGTTTAAAGTTTAAATTAAACTAGTTCTGCATCCATCCGTTTATACTTATGTAAATATATATTCTATTCTTTGACACATCATTCATATGATCTTGATACATCATTCTGGGACAAGTCTACCTCCCTTTATATCAATAAAGGGAGGTACACTTGTCCCAGAATGATTTAAGGAGGGAGTGAAGTAATTATAAAAATCATTAGATAGGTACATCTCCATAAATAACCATTCCCATTCTGCAAATTTTCATCCGAATGCTAGTGTGGTTAAGCGGTAGCATGCATTCAAACCAACGCACTCAGTTTCAAGCCCCCTTCGGGCCTGCACCGATGCCTTTTTTTATTTTTATGTTTTGGCTCCACACCTCCGTGTATTTAGCCAGTGTCAAGTAATTGATAATTTATCAAGTTAATGATATTTCACGCAAATATGTGTCCAGTCACAGTCGAAGTCATCAAGTCAAGTCATAGTCAAGTCAGTCTAGTCAAAGTCATACTCCTAGTAAAGTGGTGGCAACTTTACTTGAAGCTTCTATTGGAGTTTTGGAAACAACACGAAAAGAAACGTTTCGCCATCATTATACCATTTTCCCACACTCACGCCTGTAATCCAGCACTTAACGAATAGAATGCCACCAATTTTATGCACTAACACTGAGAATAACACAAGTTTTGGAAAATAATACAATGCGGCGTCGTGATATTTTTCGTTTTCCCGCCAAAACTCCCGATGCCTTTTTAGTTAAGTGCGGAATTTTCACTCGCTCTTACAACGGTGAAGGAAAACATCAGTTTGAGCAAACATCAAACCGTCATGTTCAGTAATCAGCATTGCAATTCAACGTGGCAATGCTGCCAGCATGTTGATCAAGCAAGGTTGTCTGGATGATATCGCTCTTAGCGATAAGACCGACCATTGTACCTATCTTATTATGTAATTCTGTTTTCTACATGTTTATTTTTGGTGTCAATAAAGCGTTTTGTATTGTATTGTTGGGTACGCTACCTACTGGTAGAGCATTTGGACTGTCTATAGGTCATCGCGGCCAGTATATAGTCCAAATGTATTTTTTTTTTTTTTAGTAGTAAGTAGGTAGTTTTTAGTATTAGTTATTCTACAATAATAAAATAGAATGCTACCTTGATACTCTACCCACACATTTAATTACTTCCGTTCACGAAGCTTAGCTAAAATCGATGGGTCACCTGCCGTGGCGGTTCGGAAACGGAAGTGTCGGATGTCGCGTCCGGCGTAACTGGAGCCCGGCGTAACGTCACATCACATCGGCTCATCGAGCCTCGCTGATACTGAGACAATGGGTTTTTAAAGGATAGTCTGTTGTTTTTATTCTGTGGGAAGGTAATACGAAGTATCTCTATCTAGTTTGTGGGTAATACTAATAAAAAAATAATTGGCGCGAAAACGAAAAAGATCGCGTCACCGCGTTGTATTATTTTCCAAATCTTGTGTTATTTTCAGTGTTAGTGCATAAAATTGGTGGCATTTTATTCGTTAAGTGCTGGACTACAGGCATGAGTGTGGGAAAGTGGTATAATGATGGCGAAACGTTTCTTTTCGTGTTGTTTCCAAAACTCAATAGAAGCTTCTGGTATACCACCACTTTACTAGGAGTATGACTTGACTAGACTAAACTTGATGACTTGACACTGGCTAAATACAAATAAGTGTGGAGCCAATTTAAAAAAAATATAATGACTGGTAGACTAGTAGTACTCTACAGAGTACTAGAGTACTGTTGCTATACAAAATGGCCCAGTAGCTCTGTACTACGTGTCACGTTTACGTCTACGTAACACGTAGTATGTATATCCTAAGTAAATCTACATACGCGCAGAGAATTAATATTACATAATATTTGACCGCCTCTGTGGTGTGGTGGTTGAGTAAGTCGGCTCATAGCCTAGAGGTTACGGGTTGAATTCACGCGACAGTCAATTCAAGTATTTGTGCACAGAAAAAAACCCACAAATACTTATAATAATAATAATATGTGTGGACATCTCACACAACGCCACCTAGCCCCAAACTAAGCAAAGCTTGTGCTATGGGAACCAGATAACTGATACAATACAGATACTTTTTGTTTGTAAATACATACATAGAATACAATATAACACGCAGACACAGAACAAACATCTGTGTTCATCACAGAAATGTTTAGATACTTGTTCTGTATCTGGGTGTTGTGGGACGATGGTCCAGAATCTATGTATGTGGTCGTTGGGCGTTATTATTATTATCGTTATAAACTAAAATAAACTAAGTATAAAAATCTAAAACTGTTCTTATTTGATTTGTATTGTTTTTATGTGTATTTTTGACCTCTTTTTTTTTAAACAAAAGTATGTCTTTTTATTAGCATAGGTTACAGGTGGCTACAGATGTAGCCAGTGGTAAATAAAAATAATTATGAATTAATTTTTGACCTTGGTTTATATCCTTAATTATATTATTAATATACATATTTTCGTTATATTATAAATAAATAAATATATGTTGGACATTTCACACAACGCTCTAGCCCCAAACTAAGCAAAGCTTGTACTTTGGAAACCAGATAACTGAATTTAAACTATATCTAAACCTATTTGTTTACTAATTGCGCCCCGCGGTTTCACCTGCGGATAAAAATTATTTTAGTTATTTGCTCATCCCATGGGAAAATTTCACTTTTCCGGGATAAAATGTAGCCTATATGTTATCCAGGTTATAAGCTCTCTTGGTACCGAATTTCATCCAAATCCATTCTGCCGTTTGAGCGTGAAGGAGTACACACACACGCATACACACAAACAAACTTTCGCTTATAATATTAGTGTGAAGTGTGTTTACCTCTATTTATTTGTTTTAACATTATTTTATGTAACTTTCACGAACTTTGCAGAAGAGTCGTCCAGGTAGGTACCACCGCTTTGCCAGTTATCTGCCGCAACGAAGTAGTGTGCAAGCACTACTGTGTTTCTGTTTGAAGGGCACTGTAGCTAGTGCAATTACAGGGCAATTGAGACTTTATTACCTGATTTCACAGTCTAGCTGTGGTGATGTCCGTGTCACGCAAAACTATATTTTATAGTTCCGTGTTACACTGCACTGTCTTATAGGCAGCCGTGTCGCTTAACATCAGGTGTCCAGCTAGCTCGTCACCTCATTTTTTAACATCAAAAAAATTAAGTGATTGTGTATGTGAATAAAGAAATGTATGGTAATGTTTTTTATGTTTATTTAGACAATCTATATTTAAACTGCGTTGCATGCCCCACAATAATTTCCACGTTACACCCAGGCTAACTGGAAGATAATGCTCTCTAGCATTAAGTTCGCCTATGTACCTACATTTTTTGTTTGTGCAATAAAGCATGTTCTATCTATGAACAGTTCTAAGTAGGTACCTGTATAAATAACTTTTTTTAAATTTCAGTTGTTTACTAACAAACCTCACAAACAAAGCAAAAGAACTTTCATGTTCTCATTCATCACTCTTATCAGCATCATTGAATAGAAAAAAAGTCTAAATAATAAATTCACCCCATTTCATTACCCTCTACCATCCCTCAACACAAACTATCATCAAGTGTACCTGTCGTAAAACGTCAAACGATTTATTGTTACAAGGTACAATCGAGTGCAAAATTAGGTTGGATAGTCAAAGTGCATAAAGCGTACCTACACTTGAGCTGCAGGGCAAACACAGGTGTTGCCAAGTGGCGACTTACACCCGTGATTGTTTGTTACGTTATGGTTGGATTAATAAAAAAAGTACTGTTTGATTTTGGAATTATGAGGGGACAGGAGAAAAGCGGGTAGTGGGGAAATACTATTACGTATTCTGCGATACAATCATTAAATAAAGATAGGCAAGTGCCTATCTTTATTTAATTCATGTTTTGAGATGACATGCTGATTAACAATTTAAGACTTGTGGGAATTTGAGTCATAGTTAAAATATAATAATTTTACACAACGCCATCTAGTCCCAAACTAAGCAAAGCTTGTACTATGGAAACCAGATGACTGATAGAATACTTATATACTTTTTGTTTGTATATTTACAAACAAAAAGTATACTTTGAATACAATATAACACTATATATATAAGACTTTGAATACAATATAACACCCAGACACAAAACAAACATCCATGTTCATCACACAAATGTTTGACCTGAGTGGGAATCGAACCCACAACCTCATAACCCGCGGTGGGTTCGATTCCCGCGCCAGAACAAGTATTTGTGAACAGAAAAAAAGCGCAAATACTTGTTCTGAGTAGTGGGTGTTATGGGATCATGGTTCTCGTAGTTCCTGGGTCACAGGTAATCCTAGTTATCAATCCAGGATCTATGTATTAATTGTAGTTTGTATCAATGTAGTTGGAGAGGATTCAGCCAGGAATAGGGCGTTGAGTAAAAGCAGGCGTGTTTGATATAATCTTGTAATGAATTTTACAACAAAATGGTAGACGTTCTTCTAATATTAAATGCGTTATGGACGTGTCGTGCGCGGGAGTCGCAGCGACCGAACGGCGGGAACGAGCCGCCCGCCGCGCGGGGCCGCGGCCGGGCGCGACCGGTTGCTTCATGGTGTGCGTGCGTGCCGACCGGCCTACGCACACTAATGCGTGCGTGAACAGTAGTTTTGAGTTTAAAGAATTACTTTCTTCTTACACATAATTTTATTAAATACATAATTTATAGGTATGTAAGCAGCAACGGGTTGTGGGTAGGTTGCAACCTATACAACTATAGGCCTTCAGCATGTCCACACCGCGCCGTATCTGGAACAAGAATGATCCGTAGCACACCAATCGATCCCATTATATAGCCAGACAGGTAGGGCCGCCATGACAGTTGCCAGTGCTGCCACTGTAATACATTTAATGCCACCACAGGGTAAATTACGGTGCTCGATCGCTGTGCATAGAGTTTATAACTGGACGTAGCCGCCGTCACGGCCATACTGACGTGCGTACGTCCTCGTACGCTTAGCGTCACTTTGTACCTGCCAGTCATCGTCAGGGTTAACCCTGGTCTCCTCTCCACAAAGGCCATTTACAAAGAGTTGTAGTTGAAGGGTTAACCCTTCAGGACCATCAGTATCCATTCATTTACAAAAAGTGGACTGGATGGTGCTAGACCGGATAGATATCCCTTTAGCAACCAAAAATCAACAAACTAATACCTTATCCCTTCATTTATAAAAATGGACCGGATAGTGCTAGACCGGATAGATATCCCTTTAGCAACCAAAAATCATCATTTACCTTATCCCTTCATTTGTAAAAAATGGACCGGATAGTGCTAGACCGGATAGATATCCCTTTAGCAACCAAAAATCATCTTTCCAACTAATACCAATTAGTGCTAGACTGGATAGATTATCCCTTTAGCATTCAGACACATTTTTTTTTCATCATTTTAACATTATCTTTTCTTACTTTTTTCTCTCTTTTTTTCACTTTTTTTTTTTTTTCTTTTTTTTTCTTTTGCTTACCCTTTTTTTCTTTTTTTTTCTCATTGTTTTTTTCTCTAACGAATCATTACTTTTTTACCATAACTTTCATTCTCTTTTTTTTCACTGGTCTGGGTTAACCCTGCAACTAAAATTGATATTAGTGTCACCCGCCGTCACGTCATCATTCACATCACGTCACGCTTAGCGTTGCTTGAAGGGTGATGTAGAAATGGGCAATCCCACTTCTGATATCGGCAGAAACGTGTTGTGGGTAGGTAGGTTGCAACCTATATAACTATAGGCCTTCAGCATGTCCACACCGCGCCGTATCTGGAACAAGAATGATCCGTAGCACACCAATCGATCCCATTATATAGCCAGACAGGTAGGGCCGCCATGACAGTTGCCAGTGCTGCCACTGTAATACATTTAATGCCACCACAGGGTAAATTACGGTGCTCGATCGCTGTGCATAGAGTTTATAACTGGACGTAGCCGCCGTCAGGTACATATTTTTACATATTTTTCTTAATACATAATTTTATATAATAGGTCTTTACCTATGAAATTGCCGTATTGCAGTACAGACTTTTTCAAACAAAAAAAGTTTTGATTGGCTATGAATTCTAAATTCAAATAAATTTTGTTTTAAAAATATGACATTCTATTTACAATATAAGTCTTTTGTTTATTGATTAGCGTTGTATTTTCATTACATTTCAACATTTTTCCTCATAATGGATACTTTGAAATTTCGTGTAATTATGGAATATGAGTTCCGTCGTGGCACCAACGCGGCACAAACGACACGTAACATCAACGACGTTTACGGAGAGAACTGTACAAACGAACGTACAACCCGTTATTGGTTTGCTCGGTTCCGTTCTGGGAATTTTGACTTGAAAAATGAACTTCCTGATTTTTTTCAAGAAGGGCATCCATAAACTGCCACAGCGTTGGCAAAGATGCATTGATTGCAGGGGTGATTACTTTGAATAAAAGAAATAAATAAGTTCGAAAAAAAAAATACTTTAACTTTTTTCAAACAAAACGGCAATTTCATAGGTAAAGACATAATATTTAGTTTTTATTAATTCGCCCTAATTAGAAATCAAACGTATCTGTTGCGGCTGCTGAGCTCTGATAATACTGGACACTTGTAAAAACAATCCATCAACTAGAAAAAATCCCATAGTAACTACTTTGCCATAGACAACAGTAACATAACATTTTACTAATCGACCAACTGAAAGCGATACGGCTCAATCGGAAATACAAATAAAAGATAATGCGTGTGTAATTTAATATTTTATGAGGATTCAAAGTTATCTCTGCGGATGCCTTACTTACGTGTGATTTACTTTTAATCGTTGAGGGTTGCGATTTGTGGTCGCGTGCCACGCGCGTGTCTTGATGGATTGCCGCCATTTTTATTCTGTTTCCCGCCAAATGGATGCAATATATTGTTCATAATCATTGCAATTTTTAGTTTAATCCGGGATTATTTTCCGTAATTTTCGGCTTAGAAAGTGTGAATATTTTGTTTATATTATAAGCTGCAGGGCTTGTTCTTTTCAAGGGACTTCTCATAAAGACAGGCTGCGGACGATCCGACATAGTACGGTACTTACCGAATGAAACAATTTACGCAAATTTGTGACAGATTCTTTTTATGGTAGTTTCATTTGAGTACCCATTAAAGTAGGTCAAAGGGAGTTTTGGCGGGAAAGCGAAAAAGATTGCGTGACCGCATTGTTATTTTCCAAAACTTGTGTTACAATATTTTCAGTGTTAGTGCATAAAATTGGTGGCATTTTATTCGATAAGTGCTGGATTACAGGCGTGAGTGTGGGAAAATGGTATAATGATGGTGAAACGTTTCTTTTCGTGTTTTTTCCAAAACTCCATAGAAGCTTCAAGTAAAGTGGCCACCACTTTACTAGGAGTATGACTTTGACTAGACTGACTTGACTATGACTTGACTTGATGACTTCGACTGTGACTTGACATATATTTGCGTGAAATATCGATAACTTTTTAAATTATCAATTACTTGACACTGGCTAAATACACAAAAGTGAGGAGCCAAAACTTAAAAAAAAAAGGTCAAGGGTCAAGGTGTAATAAACCATTTTTTTAAGGATTCGTACCACTTTAGAAAACCTTACGGAGCCATAAAAAAATGTGATATTAGGATCCTAGGATTAGTGATCCTAATATTACAATTTTTGTTGAAATCCAGAAAAATGTTTAAATTTCGCATTCTATGTAATAAAATGGTTGCCATATTATAAAACAAAGCTAATAATAGGTAGGTACTTAATACATTAGGTAGGTACAAATACCTACTTATTAAAAAGGGCATACTTATCAATAAGTGTGCCGAAGTGTGACTTGGCCTGGCCTTATACTATGCCAATAAGCCAATCATTCAAAGGAGTTTTTCTTTAATAAACTATAATACAAACTATACTTACATAAAAAGGCGATAAAACAAACACAAACCAGTGTACTTAGACCCATTACACTGCTACCTATTTATCTAAAATGTTTGAGACTGCGATGAGTAAAAATTATATTCTTTTTTGCGAAAAAATTACACTTTTGCTGATAGTCAAAATGGTTTCAGATAAAGACGATCGACGATGCTGTATACAAATACATGCAAGTAGTTCTGAATACATATTATAAAAGTTAAAAGTTTTTATCTTTCACAGTTGTAATACTATTGGTAGTTTCATCGATTTGTACTTATTTCGTTATTATGTAAGTATTTATAATTTATATGTTATTATTATTATGTATGTATTTATACTTATATATTATATAGTATATATGTATCAGTTATATTTCATTTATTGATTATTTATTATATGTATCTATATTATCTTCATTTATTTTTATTTTTTATAAATTTCATTGTTTTACAATTTCACTCACACGTTTACACCACCGACCTCTATCTCTCTAACAATTCTTTCCATCCAAAGGTTGACTGGAAGAGATCGCTTTTAGCGATAAGTCCGCCCATTGTACTATAGCTTTAAGTTTCTTCATCTGTAACTGTTTTTCTTCTGGTGTACAATAAAGAATTTTTGTATTGTATTGTATTGTATTGTATTATAAATGCCAAAAATATGCAATAGGTAGTAGTATCCTGCTCGATATAGAAGGGTTGAGAATAAAAAGGGTTTAACTGTCAAATTGATAGTTTCGAGAAAATTTACTTTAAGCTTCAACAGCCTCATTTTAATGTAGAGTGCTTATAAGGTAATAGAAAACGTTTATGTAAGTTTCAGTTGCTTGAAAATGTATTAGTTCTATTTTAAAATACTAAATATAGTACTAATTCATACGATTACTGTAAAAATATAATAAATAAAATAAATATAATGTTTTTATGCTAAGCGAACTGTATTCCTGTGACAGATAAGCCGTTTTTAGACTCAAAATCTCGAGATTTAAGCCTCATTTATTTTGAGAATGTATTATTGTAGATAATTTCACGCTGAATCCAAAGATCAGACCATAAGTCATTTTGTGAAAAAAATCAATTAAACCCTTTTTTCTCACCCCTTCATCTGAGCAAAGCATATGACAAAGTTTCCTACTAAATATATTTTAAATAAAAAACTTTATGGCATAGGTGAATATGAATCTCATTTTTTTATGTTATCGTATGATGTGACGAGCTAGTCGTTCACCTGATGTTAAGCGCCACGGCCGCCCATAACAGAACAGTGTAACTTGGAACCCAAAAACATAAGAGTTTCAAGCGACACTGCACTGCGCACATCATCCTCAGACATCAGCACAGTCTGGTAATAAGATTACTCGACTGAGATCAGATCAAAGTCTCAATTGCCCAGTAATTTCACTAGCTACAGTGCCCTTCAAACCGGAACACAGTACTGCTTGCACAATACTGCTTGGCGGCAGAATAACTGGCAAAGCGGTGGTACCTACCTAGACGAACTTTGTCCTACCACCTAGTAGATCATGTTTAATAAGTACAAGGTTCACATAAACCACAAAATAATAAAGTATAGGTAGGTACTATATACATAGGTAGCTTCGCACGCTCCTACATACGGAACTTTGAAAGCACCGCTTCGGAGCATTCAATCGATGTACTTGCAAGGCTTCGCGTAGGGCTTCAGCGTTCAGCAAATTAAAAATGATACCGTTATTCTGCGGTGGCGCTTTCCCTGGAAGCTTTGTGTGTCGGTTAGAGGTTTGGAGTATGTTTAAAGGAGTAATCTTTTAAGGAGGTAAAACCTACGTCCTACAGAGATACTTACTTTTTACTTTCACTTTCGTTATTTTTGTTTAAATTTTTTTAAAGTAAAACTTCTTTACTTGCGCTTGACTCGCGTAAACTGGTGAATGCGTGACGAGACCAACGGAAATTGAAAGTTGTTGGTTAACGTAGATCTCCATTGTCATTGAGTGCGTATTACACTTAAAAATTACTTAAAATTTGTATTATTATGATCATGTTGGTATATCCGGTAAAATGAAAATTTACAATTGTCCAGATGGCGACATGAACGTTAAAAAAAGCAAAAACAAATTTATACCGGCCGATAGATGGAGCTTTTTTTTTTACTTCAAACTTGTCTAGCATTTGACCACGCTCTAACCTGATGGGAAGTGACGATGCGATCGAAGGTGTAGCATGCTAGCCAAGTAAATACCTATTCACTCTTCTCTTGAACTTGAACTCATATTTCGCCGGAAACACAGACGCTGGCAGGGCATTCCATTCCTTAGCCGTTTTAATAAAGAACGTGGAATCAAATCGCTTGGTACGAATGTGTGGTATTTCGACCACGAAAGGATGGCGCTTAGCCGAGCGTCTAGTAGTCCGGTAGTGGAATGGTGATGGGGGAATGAGATCATGCAGTTCTTGAGCGCATTCACCGTGGTGTAATCTGTAAAAGACCGACAGACTAGCCACCTTACGTCGATGTGCTAGGCTCTGGAGCCTTTCACCAACCAAAGTGTCGTCGTCAATGAGAAGCTCAAGCTAGAGAAGTGTTTCTTCAGTCGTGCGTGTGTTCTAAAGCACAGTCATTTTTTTTTATTTACCAAAACGTGCATAATCTTTCATTTGTTTTATTAAAATCCCTATGTAAATGTAATATAATTTTTCTCGGAGATCCATACCTACCTATTTAGGTAAGTACCATTCATTTGATGCTCAATATCAAAGTAAGGGTGCATTCCGAGACACGCTCGATATTATCGCGCTAACACGCGTAGGTACCGAGTCACAGTGAGCGCGAAAACGATCTCTTATGACGTCATGACCGACGCCATCTTACGATTACACCGTCCATGCAACGAAGTCTTTAAACGGAACCGGAAATTAAATATCAAAAATTGGACTAATGATTTCCTAAGCCCTTTGCTCATTTTTGTTCAATATTTTTATCAAATATTACTAATTATATGGCAACTTTACTAGAAGCTTCTATGGAGTTTTGGAAACAACACGAAAGAAACGTTTCACCATCATTATACCGCTTTCCCACACTCATGTTTGTAATCCAGTACTTAACGAATAAAACGCCACCAAGTTTATGCATTAACACTGAAAATAACACAAGTTTTGGAAAATAGTGCAATGCGGTCAAACAATCTTTTTCATTTTCGCGCCAAAAGTCCTATCTTTTTTTTTGTTTTGTTTTGGCTCCACACTTTTGTGTATTTAGCCAGTGTCAAGTAATTGATAATTTCTCAAGTTAATTAATATTATATGGTGTTAAGTATAAGTCAAGTCACAGCCCAAGTCATCAAGTCAAATCATAGTGTACTCTAGTCAAATCATACTCCTAGTAAAGTGGTGGCAACTTTACCAGAAGCTTCTTTGTAGTTTTGGAAACAACACGAAAAGAAACATTTCACCATCATTATACCACTTTCCCACACTCATGCCTGTAATCCAGCACTTAACGAATAAAATGCCACCAATTTTAGGCACCAACACTGAAAATAACACAAGTTTTGGAAAATAATACAATGCGGCGACGCAATCTTTTTCGTTTTACCGCCAAAACTCCCCCTATCTTTTTTAATTTTCGACATAGATTAAACGCTCCATCCATAGATTAGAGAAAAACAAAATTAATGTGGTTCCATCTTAACTCGTTTGGTTTTGTCTAATCTGTGATTTTACTCTGGTAGAAACAATTTTTTTTTATGGTAGTTATTTTTATTAGAACCTGGTATTACGAATCCTTTTTTAATTCGTTCCTGGCAATAACTTTAAATTTGTAAATGTCAATCAAATTATTATCGCAAAAATTTTAGTCATATTTCGTATCTATTTATTTATACGTGACACCAAATATCACAAAAATAAACCAAAATTTGTCGAAAAAACGGTTTAAATGATGGCAGTGTAGTGAAATTGTTTTGGCAGTAGCGGTCTTTATAGTCAGTGTTGTGCGTGCAAAGGCTGCATAAATGAATAATGTCGTTGAGGTCGAAGGCCTTGGTATTCGTGGAGGTGCTGATGAGGGTGCCACCGTTGTTTGTGGTGGATGAGTTCCTGAAGATCAGCCTGGGGCTGCCAGTCTCTGTGGACGAAGTGTCTGTGTTTAATAATATCACAAACGACCACGTCGATGCCAGTGATTTGGCCGACCCGGACGCCAATTACTATGATGCCAATTTCTACAACGCCTTCGTATTCTCCTTCCTTAAGTTCCTCGTCTGCTGTTTAGGTAAGTTTCAATATTTTATAAATGGTATGGTATTTTTTCAGCAGTCGCACTTGCGTCATTCAGCTTAGCCTAGCCTTTCATCGGTTTCCCAAGAGAGGTTCTGTGTCGAAACAACATCGCTCTGTCTATTTTAGTGTCGCGTAGATACATTTTAGTGTACACAACATGTTGGATATATGTTTGTTTACATAGAGTTGGGCTTAACTTTAGATTAGCACCATTTGTGTTGAGGTTCCAATTTTTTTTTATAGAAAGTTCTTATTTATGAAGGATTTACGTGAAGTTACGAAAACAGCATTTTTTTTTAAATTCACCTTTGCAGAGAACAAGAATTGGCTGTGATAGGGTAGTAGACTAAGGCACCCTAGTCATTGTGGTTAATTTTTTATACAAAGAAAAACTATATTGTTTATATATTGTGTAAAGATCCATAAATACAGATAAAATAGCTGTTATAATTTTTTTTGCACTTAACCTCAAAGTACAAAAAAATCATAACTCAAAAACTATACATTTCTAGACTAGTTGTTTGGTGGGTGAGATTTCTCTTGCTCCCATCCACTTCTGCCCCCTACTCCCATCCAGAATTCAAGTGTTGGATTTCTATAGACTACAATAAACATAACCCCAAGATTAAGAGACTGCAAGTTTTCTTTTTAGGGGGCAGTTCTCCACATCCCATCCACCGCTTTTTTCCTAAAATTGAATACTGTTAATCTAAAGTCCTACCATGGAGTCATTTTTATGATCACTCACACTCATGTCACTCATGTAGTCAAGTGCGAAGATTAAAAAGAACAAAACCATTTGAATTAGTGTAGTTTTATAATGTCCAATATAATGTGTTAAATATAGTATAGTGCAGTGTAAATTCTACTTTAAAAAAAAACACACACGAACAATACCTTAATAGAGATAATAAGAAAATTGTTACTGGACACATTCTTAGGTCCGTATTACAGAACAATGCTCAGTCATCGATCGGTGCTTAAGCAGAGATTTCATTCACTTAGGTAGACACCTAGATCTAAATGTCTCAGTACTGCAGAATGGCAATTTCATAGGATAAATTCATACACCTATTATTAACCAGTAATCTCAATGAGATGTTTTGTAGGCAGCATGTTGTTACTCAGCAATCAAGCAGATATTGGTCGCTCATCTGTAAATTAACAGAAGTCATTAGTATCAAATCAGTCACCTTGTTAATTACATTATTTTTAATTTTTCCTTTGATAAACATGTGAGTTTAGGCATTGATAATAATAATAATATTGATACCTAGTGTCAAATTGTGTACAATTCAATATAATACACAGCCGATTTTTTATTTTGGTATCTCATTAACGATTCTAGGGACCGCAGATAAAATAGTAGGAATAATAATAATAACACCCAACGATCACATATGTAGATCCAAGACCTAACAGGAGTCCTCGTATCTAGGGACCCAGAAACTACAAGGCCCATGGTCTCACAACAATCAGACATGGAACAAGTATTAGCGCTTTTTTTCTGAATCGAACCTGCTATCTTCGGGCTATGGGCCAACCTGCTGAACCACCACACCGCAGTGGTATACAATGAAAAAGACTTGGTGTCACCACAGAGGCATTTTTGTTCTCTGGGGAGATAAGTTTCCACTGGCCACCTACCAATTAATCATACTGTTAGATGTGGTTCCTCGTAACTTGGGATACTAGTGTATTTTAAATAAAACCACTGTATCTTGATCTCGAAGGCAAATATATTTTGTTTGCTAACTTACACCTATGAAACAATGCGTTAAACGATACCGCGATTCAGCTACGATATGCGATCAGCTTTTGTACCGTGCGCCTTAAGCGACATCTAGTAGGACCGCGTTGAACTTTTACAAAATACATCGAAGTAACTCATCAACACGTACATTTTTAATGTTCTTAATGCAGTTGCCTGAGTAAGTTATTAATTACACATTCGGATGACCTTGTTATTAACATACAATGCCAAATGTAAATTCGACCACATCCAAATTCTTACTTAATTGAGCAACTTTGGATAAAAACTGGCATCTATCAGAATTTACAATAATTAACATGATACTTATTCGAACATAGCGCTTGCATTGTAAGGGCCCGTTCACACGAAACAAGTTGCAAAACGTATCCATAATCTACTGCACGTCGGGCGCGTTTGTGAACAACAGAAACGTACTACAATTCGAGAACTGCGAATATAATTGTTTGCGATTTTTCACAGTTTGAAAAAATCGCACCGAATAAATTGTAATTGTAGTGCGCGCGTAGCCTTGGAGAAGGCGCGCTGGATAGTGTTTTGCAATCTTTAGCGCCGGCTCTAGCAACGGGCGCCGTTGCTTGCATCTAGCTTTGTGAAAACGGTTCAATAGTGATGTAGACAGTCCGTACTTGGAGCAAATTAACTCTTCTGGCTCAGTTACCGTTTTTGGCACCGATATAAGATAATAACGTAACACAGACATCGACCCCGTCTGCGAGGCCGATATAACCCCACTAGTAAGCTAGCTATAACGTTCGCGACTTTCCATAGGGTGCACTCTTGGTTCAGGGGTCTTTTCGGTGCTCTTGAGAGAGAAGAAAAAAGAAAAAAAAATACATCACTGTAAAGTTTCTTGTAGCCTCTTCTTTACAGTTGTAATCGAAGCTTCGGATCAAAGTTTTCTATTCTGCATTGTGCCGGATTGCTTGCACCAGTAGTGAGAAAGAGAACTGCTTTTTTTCAAACTCATATATTGTAATGGGCTTGCTAT
The DNA here is from genome assembly GCA_905220475.3 of Ennomos fuscantarius. Lineage (NCBI taxonomy): Eukaryota > Metazoa > Arthropoda > Insecta > Lepidoptera > Geometridae > Ennomos > Ennomos fuscantarius. Next base: position 8,757,531 of record HG992046.1, on the reverse strand, counting down.
ATATTATTTGACAATAAGCACTTTGTAATTTAATATGCTTAGTGAAATAACTAAATTTTAAGTACCTTATATAATTTTGACTTGTAAAAGTGCTAAAATTAGCCTATTTGCAATAAATCTTTTGACTTTGACTTGTCCTAACAACGGACAGAGAACCCCAGGGATGTCCTCGAGCTAGTTGCCTCCCACTCTTAACTCTTTGCTAACGGTCCATTCCAGTCTGTGGCAGTTTTCGTCCACTTTTTATCTGTCATTCTAGGCATACTAGTATCTAATCATTCTTGCAATGGTTTTTGGCGGGAAAGCGAAAAAGATTGCGTCACCGCATTGTATTATTTTCCAAAACTTGAGTTATTTTCAGTGTTAGTGCATAAAACTGGTGGCATTCTATTCGTTAAGTGCTGGATTACAGGCGTGAGTGTGGGAAAATGGTATAATGATGGTAAAACGTTTCTTTTCGTGTTGTTTCCAAAACTCCATAGAAGCTTCAAGTAAAGTTGTCACCACTTTACTAGGAGTATGACTTTGACTAGACTATCACTTGACTTGATGACTTCGACTATGACTTGACACATATTTGCGTGAAATATCATTAACTTGATAAATTATCAATTACTTGACACTGGTTAAATACACAAAAGAGTGGAGCCAAAATATAAAAAAAAATTTAAAAAAACTCTTGCAATACCTTGATAATTCTGCAATTGAGCCATGTCAGCCACCTTTGTTATTTCGCCATTCCTCTTTACTATGTGCAGGTTGTTTGTTCCCGTAACAGGTAAGGGGGTAAATCGAAGGCCAACTACTTTTGTCATATTTTACTTGTAAATATTATTTCCCACACGGTCACATATCGTCATAATTATCATGTAAATCAGGTTTCAAGACAGAAAATAAATTTATATTTAAAATAAAGTCATGTTAGTTACACCACTTATAATTCGATGTATATTAAGTATTTTTTTTTTTTTATTGGTTGATAGGCTCGCGTTTGACCACTATCACACCTGATGGTAAGTGACGATGCGGTCTAGGATGTAACACGCTTGCCTAGAAGATACCTGTTCACTCTCGATTTGAAGACTCCAAGGTTGTAGGTTTCGGGAAATACGGATGCCGGTAAAGCGTTCCACTCCTTGGCTGTTCGCATAATAAATGTAGAGCCAAATCTCTTTGTTCGCACATGTGGGATATTAACCATGTAACGGTGGCGCTATCTAACTATCTAGGCTGGACCAATTTTTATGATTTTTGTGTTTTTGGACTTATCTTCATCCGGAAAAGGATAGTCTTTATATATAAAAATGAATCTCTATTTCCATTGGTCATCGCATTACGCTTGAACGGATGGAACATTTTCGCTAGTTCTTTTTTGGTTGTGTTTATTATTGGCAGGAGAACTTTCTTATGAAAGAAAAAATTAGGAAAGGTTAGAAAAATTTTACCACGCGGGTGAAGCTGTGGGGCGCAGCTAGTTTAATGAAATTGAAGTCAATAAATAAATTAAAATATCAGTAGCCGTTCATTTGTTATATCATCCTTCCGTTCGCATTGGGCCAATGTGGTGTTGTTTGCGATCATTGTGACGCATTTAAATTTAAGTTTTATGTAAAAGAATTTTAAGTTTATTTACGTTTATTTTATGTTGGTCGTAACGAAGTTCGCCGGGTCAGCTATTAATAATATAAGTACCAATAATAGAACAAAATTCTCTACAGCGCGGTCGTCTTAACCTACACTACTCGAAAAGTAAAGTTATTTAACCGCTGTTAACCGGTTAGCGGTTAGTCATTGCATCTTTTGGTTGTGTAAGAGTTCAGTAGCATTTAACCAAGGACTCCCAGCCTAGTTAATTTTTATATCCAGGCCAGACAAGCTGATATTTTTCGTTTTAAAGCACTTATACAAATTGAGGTAACCGGCGATTTCACTCGTGTTTGTTATAGACTCCCGTATGGGTCCGTTATTCTTCGAAAATTAGTCATTTTGTATTTTGTTTATCTCTATCAAGTTTGTACTAATACTTTTTTATTTCAAGCCTTTTTTTTAACTTAAAACTTATCTAGCATTTGACCACGCTCTCACCTGATGGGAAGTGACGATGCGATCGAAGGTGTAGCATGCTAGCCAAGGCTGCACCTGGGATTGGAAACATTTCGTGTGAGCCTGCTGGAGCATACCGTTGAAGCCTGCGGTGTTAAATGTGGATCGTTCTAGAATAAAAAAAAGCATTCACTTAAAACGCATTAAACATATCGCCTAAGGCACTGCCTAACCGACCTTCAAAATACGCCCCACCCAATCCAATCGATATAGCCTCAATTATTATATGAGTGAAGCATAAATATGGTTTTAGCTTATTTTAGAGTTAACATCAACAAAAAACGCAGTATGAGCTACGCTACGAGTCGACCCACATACAAGATTGATATTAAATTTCAAACCTACCACTGGCATAGAACAAGTACTACGTAGGTACTACTGGTTCGACTATGTCCCATCCCAACCCAAGGCGTCGTTCATCAAACCTGGGGCCTTCCCGCGTAAGTCTGGTGGAGATCGTAATCGTGTTCTCTCTTGCTCGCACTCGTGGACTTGTTAATTGGCGCGTGCAGGATGGCAGGCGAAGCCGATTCCCAGAACGGTTACGCGGTAGGGGTACAGCACTGCGCTAAGTACCCTTCCGTTCTCAAGCATTAAAAGGACTCTTTCTTCTTTCTTGTCTTGGTCTTTATTAAATATGTTTAGTGTAATTATGACAGCTCTGTAGTGGCTGGCTCATAACCCGGAGGGGGCGGGTTCGATTACCGCGACAGGACAAGTATTTGTGCCCAGAAAAAAGTGCCAATAATTGGTGTCTGGGTGTTGTGGGGCCATGGTACTCGTAGTTCCTGGGTCCCTAGACACAGGGAATCCTAGTTAGGGTCCAGGATATTTGTATGTGATCGTTGGGTTTTATTATGAACGAGCTTCTGCCCGCAGCTTCGCCCGCGGCGTGGCCTATGGGAAAATAATTCAACCACCCAATTCACCCTCTTAAGGGTGGAATTTCGAAAAAACCTGGCTTAGCGGATGCCTACGTCATAACATCTGCCTGCATGCCAAATTTCAGCCAGATCCGTCCAGTGGTTTGGGCTGTGCGTTGATAGATCACTACGTCAGTCAGTCAATCAGTCAGTCACCTTTGAGTTATATATATTTAGAAGAAGATTTTGTTTGTCCTACGTCATAGTTATTATCACATTGATTTTCATTGTCAAACTTTAATCTTATTGACCTTCTTAATCGGAACCGTAATGGTAATTCTGCGAAGAGCCTTGACATTAAAATACTGGTTGGAATCACACACGATTACAATTTGAAGTTTTGAACGTTGTGTTGATTTACAGTATTTACTAGTCGGTTTCCTCGTTTCTCACGAGAGTCCCTGTGATAAGGAGATATTTTTGTTGCTGCCAAGCAGTAGCGTCCAAACATGTATGTTTACAGCGTTGAAGTGTTAATGAGATTACTGGCTAAACAACTAATATGTAGGTGACAAACGTACAAAAAATCGCTACTTGCCACGCAAATTTCCAGCCCAAAGTTCTCTCTTACTCTTGTTTATCTTTTACCATCAACCAAACGCTTCAAAAATAATTAACAAGTCCTGTAATGTGTACACCGTTTTATTTTAATACCTTGCAGGCTTAAATCAATGGCATAGAATTCAGATTTTAACCCACTTCCAAAAAGGAGGAGGTTGTATTTTTTTGTGTATATTCATCGATATTTATCTATAACTACATCTTATGAAGTGTCTTACGGAAGTGTCATTTGAAGTGTCAAAAGACACTTCCGTTTAGATTTCTTCTATTAAAATGTATAATGTCCGTTTGTACTAGTTTGACAGCGCATAAAGTCGCACTTATAGCCCTAGGACGTACTTTACCATAAAATTGCGTTGCAGTAGGTACGTCCTAAAATGACAACTGCGAACTTAGAAACTGTCAAATTGGGCAGAAGGGCATAAGTGCATTTCGCCAGATACAATAATAATAATAATATGTGTGGACATCTCACACAACGCCATCTAGCCCCAAACTAAGCAAAGCTTGCATTATGGGAACCAGATAACTGATACAATACTTAAATACTTTTTGTTTGTAAATACATACATATAATATAATATAACACCCAGACACAGAACAAACACCTATGTTCATCACACAAATGTTTGTCCTGGGTGGGAATCGAACCCACAACCCACATTTCAGAAGGCAGGGTTACTACCAACTGAGCTATAGGGCCAGTCAATGTGAGAAGTACCTCCTCGCTATTAAAAATGTCTGGTCAAATTAGACACACCGAATTTTTCGTCAACTACATTCTATTTGCGAATATACAACCACCTCTGGGTCAAGGTTGAATTAGCACTGGGTGTTGTTGACAACCAGCATTTAACACTAATTTTGACATATTTTAATGTCGAGCTAAAAAAAATTTTTACCGTTAAATAATAAAAATTGGCAGGAAAATTATAGTTTACGCTTAGGGCTTCTCTAGTATATATTGGAGTATGGAACACAGAGCAGAAAAAAAATTAGGCACACGCTAACATTTAAAGTCACCTGCACAACCATAAGGCTTTATTCTAAAACGTGTCACACTTGATTTGTATGAAAAGTGTACAAAAGGAATATGGGGGGACGCGAGCGTAATTCTTTTCCTGCTCTGCCCTACGGAATATGATAAATAGCAAAATATGAAGTACGATAAAAGTGACTTTGATTAAAGTTACCAAACGAATTTGAAGCGGTTTTGAGCGGTTGTACTTTTTTTTTTAAAGGAATTATTTGAACACCAATCTATGCAATTTTAGTTCGCTAAAAACTTTCGGTACTAGTGTACTTGAAAATAAATTAAACGTGACCCCCAAACGGGAGTTTGATGTATTTATATATTCATAAATAAATATACATATGAGACCGATGCATACTGATATATAATACGTCAATGGCATTCGAATGCTAGTGATGCTATGTAATATTTACTAGGTGGTAAGACTTTTCTGCAAAGTTCGTCTAGGTAGGTACCACCGCTTTGCCAGTTATTCTGCCGCTAAGCAGTAGTGTGCAAGCACTACTGTGTTCCGGTTGAAAGGCATTGTAGCTAGTGAAATTACTGGGCAAATGTAATTTTATGATCTGATCTCACAGTCAAGTAATCTTATCACCAGACTGTGCTGATGTCTCAGGATGATGTGCGCAGTGCAGTGTCGCGCGAAACTTAATGTTTTAGAGTTCCGAGTTTCACTGTTCTGTTATGGGTGGCCGTGTCGCTTAACATCAGGTGAACGTCTAGCTCATCACATCATTCAATAACATAAAAAAAGAAAAAATAACGTAACATTTCAAATAAAATGAGCGTGATCACTTTTTTCAAGTAAAACTTCTTTTAGCACGCTTGCGTTGTAGAGTAAGCTGGGGCATACGAGACGAACGGAAGTTCATTACGTATCTCCATTGCCAAAATAACAATGTTAAAAATTTGCATTATTATGTTGGTATACTCGGTAAAATGACAATATACAATCGTCAAGATTGCGACATTAACATTAAACAAAGTTATACCGGAAAATAGATGGAGCTAAAGTAATGAAGTTTTACTTCAGTCGTGTGGTCTAAAGCACACTCGTTTTTATTTTTACTTTCGACATCACAAATATCACGATGCAACATTCCAATTGCCTAACATGTTTCAATGAAATATTTAATATTAAAAGACAAGAAGTGTTTGTACGTGCCATTTGTTAATGTTGATTTTGAAAACGATTTTGTTACTTGCATCATGCGTATAATAATGAAAAATATGTGATCATTCTAAAATTGGATCACATCACAACTTCAAGAATATAATAATTTTATTATATTCTGTGGCGTTACGTTACTTGCGTATTTGGAACTGTTTGTCTACTAATGAAATGTACAGCTCAAAACCGCTGGTGCATGCAAACCTTTTTGCATTAATGCATCAATGTTTTTGTTTCCTTTACTTTTTGTTATATGTACAAGTCATTAAATAAGGTTGAACAATGTTTGTCTTTACGTTAATAATAGGTCTTTACCTATGAAATTGCCGTATTGCAGTACAGACTTTTTCAAACAAAAAAAAGTTTTGATTGGCTATGAATTCTAAATTCAAATTAATTTTGTTTTAAAAATATGACATTCTATTTACAATATAAGTCTTTTGTTTATTGATTAGCGTTGTATTTTCATTACATTTCAACATTTTTCCTCATAATGGATACTTTGAAATTTCGTGTAATTATGGAATATGAGTTCCGTCGTGGCACCAACGCGGCACAAACGACACGTAACATCAACGACGTTTACGGAGAGAACTGTACAAACGAACGTACAACCCGTTATTGGTTTGCTCGGTTCCGTTCTGGGAATTTTGACTTGAAAAATTAACCTCGTGGTCGTCCGGAAACTTTGGTCAACAATGATGAATTAAAGGCGATTGTGGAAGCTGATGAATCTCAATCTACAGCTGAGATGGCAGCAGCTTTTGATGTTAGCATCAAAACAATATTGGTCCATTTGCGACAGATTGGCAAGATAAAAAAGCTTGATAGATGGGTGCCCCACGAACTTAACGATCGCCAGCGTTTGCGAAATTGCCGTTTTGTTTGAAAAAAGTTAAAGTATTTTTTTTTCGAACTTATTTATTTCTTTTATTCAAAGTAATCACCCCTGCAATCAATGCATCTTTGCCAACGCTGTGGCAGTTTATGGATGCCCTTCTTGAAAAAATCAGCAGGACGGGAGACAACAAACTCTTCAAAGGCGTTTTGTACTGCCTCTCGGGAATTGAATTTTTTTCCCGCTAAAAAGTTGTCCAAATTTTGGAAAAAGTAATAGTCGGTAGGCGCAAGATCTGGTGAGTATGGCGGATGAGGGAGAGCTTCCAAACCCAACTCATGCAGCTTAGAGACGGTCTGTTGTGCAGTATGGGGTCGCGCGTTGTCGTGAAGTAGCAGTGGAGACGATCGATTGACCAAAGCTGGTTGCAGACGTGCGAGTTTCGCCATCATTGTGGTCAGTTCTTCAATGTACACATCTGCAGTAATGCTCTCGCCGTTTTGTAAAAAGCTATGATGAATCACACCAGCACTAGACCACCAAACTGTGACCATCACCTTTCTAGGGGTCATTTTTCGTTTTGCACATTGCTTTGGTACCGAACCAGGATCTAACCAACTTGCTGAGCGCTTTCAATTGTCAAAAAGAATCCATTTTTCGTCGGACGTAACAATTCGGTTCAAAATTCCTTCATTTCTGTGCCTGTTAAGCAGCGCAAGGCAAGTCTCGACGCGTACGTTGCGCTGGCGATCGTTAAGTTCGTGGGGCACCCATATATCAAGCTTTTTTATCTTGCCAATCTGTCGCAAATGGACCAATATTGTTTTGATGCTAACATCATAAGCTGCTGCCAGCTCAGCTGTAGATTGAGATTCATCAGCTTCCACAATCGCCTTTAATTCATCATTGTTGACCAAAGTTTCCAGACGACCACGAGGTTCATTTTTCAAGTCAAAATTTCCAGAACGGAACCGAGCACACCAATAACGGGTTGTACGTTCGTTTGTACAGTTCTCTCCGTAAACGTCGTTGATGTTACGTGTCGTTTGTGCCGCGTTGGTGCCACGACGGAACTCATATTCCATAATTACACGAAATTTCAAAGTATCCATTATGAGGAAAAATGTTGAAATGTAATGAAAATACAACGCTAATCAATAAACAAAAGACTTATATTGTAAATAGAATGTCATATTTTTAAAACAAAATTAATTTGAATTTAGAATTCATAGCCAATCATAACTTTTTTTTGTTTGAAAAAGTCTGTACTGCAATACGGCAATTTCATAGGTAAAGACCTATTATATAACTCAAAGGTGACTGACTGACATAGTGATCTATCAACGCACAGCCCAAACCACTAGATGGATCGGGCTGAAATTCGGCATGCAGGTAGATGTTATGACGTAGGCATCCGCTAAGAAAGGATTTCTCGAAATTCCACCCTCAAGAGGGTGGAATGGGTGGTTGAATTATTTTCCCATAAGCCACGCCGTGGGCGAAGCTGCGGGCAGAAGCTCGTAACGGATAAATCTATGACCCGTATTACAATACTCAGTAGACGGTTGACTCTCAAGTAGAGATTTCATTCACTAGTTGATTATTTTGTGTATGAAATCTCTTCTTGAGCACGATTTGGCGTAGTTTTGTAAAACGGGTCTATAACTGATAACTGTTAACACCCATCAAATATTGCCAGTGTAGAACGTGCGCTTGCGTAAAGTAGAAATATTTCGGTATCTACTAGGCAGTATTTTACTAGGTGATAGGACTTTGTTGCAAAGTTCGTCTAGGTAGGTACCACCGCTTTGCCAGTTATTCTGCCGCCAAGCAGTAGTGTGCAAGCACTACTGTGTTCCGGTTTGAAGGGCACTGTAGCTAGTGAAATTACTGGGCAATTGAGACTTTATGATCTGGTCTCACAGTCGAGTAATCTTATTACTTATTCTTACCAGACTGTGCTGATGTCTCAGGATGATGTGCGCAGTGCAGTGTCGCTTGAAACTTTATTTTTGGGGTTCCGAGTGACACTGTTCTGTTATGGGCGGCCGTGGCGCTTAACATCAGGTGAACGACTAGCTCGTCACATCATTCACTAACATAAAAAAATCTAGTATCGAGGTACATTCGCAGAGCTGACCATCAACCTCCAGTAGTGGACAAGGCACCAGAAAATCATCTGGTGATGTAGGAAGAAAGTAAGCTGGCGACTGCAAGGTGAACGGAAGTTGAAGTTGGTTCACGTAGATATTCATTGTCAATATAGCAAAATTAAAAATGTGTATTATTATATTGGTATGCCACGTAAAATGATAATTTACGGCGACTTTAACATTTAAGTTATACCGGCCGATAGATGGAGCTATAGAAGTTTTACTCCAGTCGCGTGGTCTAAAGCTCACTCTTTTTTTTTAATCAATACATTTTACGGAGTTAGGGTTGTGCAAAGTCAGTCCCAGGGTATGACTTCTACCGGGATTGTGAAATTACTGGGCAAATGAGACTTTATGATCTGATATCACAGTTTAGTAATCTTATTACTAGATTGTGCTGATGTCTCAGGATGACGTGCGCAGTGCAGTGTCACGCGAAACTGTATGCTTTAGAGTTCCGAGTAACACTGCAGCTGATATGGGCAGCCGTGTCGTTTAACATCAGGCGAACGGCTAGCTCATCACGTCATTCTTTAACATAAAAAAAAATTGCTGTTCCCTAGGCTCAATATTTACAGCCGAGGGTCAAGTTAAAAGAAGCTCTTGCTGCTCACTGATGGCTGGCTACGGTATGCAAACATGACGTCATTGAGTCCACCCAATGGCGAACCGGTTGCTATAGCCTACATGATCGCAATCACGTTAAATGTTACAGAAGGGACACAAAAGGTTAAAGGCCGAAACCAGATAGGTTATGGTAATAAAAATCCGTAACCCGTAACTATGCACTACTGTGTTCCGGTTTGAAGGGCACTGTAGCTAGTGAAATTACTGGGCATATGAGACTTTATGAACTAATCTCACAGTCGTGTGATCTTATTACCAGACTGTGCGGATGTCTCAGGATGATGTGCGCAGTGCAGTGTCGAGTGTCGTGTCGAGTGACTGTTCTGTTATGCGCGGCCGTGTCACTTAACATCAGATGAACGATTAGCTCGTCACGTCGTTCTCTAATAAAAAACATGTAGGAAACCGTAGGACCAGTCAGTTAATTGATAACAGAGCAAGCTTGCTTGTCTTGCATATCTTTTATTGACTGTATACTATAGAGAACCACCGCGACAAACTTAGGCGTCAAATTATGACACGTTTTTTCTAAATTAGGGGTTAAGACTATGACAACACCCAATGCGAGCATGTCTATTACAGCAGTCGAACATAGAACTTACAGTGTTATTATATATGACTAGCTTCTGCCCGCGGCTTCGCCCACGCGGCCTATAAGTAACGAAGAAGATTTTTTAAATAGATAATTCAACCACCCATTTACCACCCTCTTAGAGGTGAATTTCGAAAAACCGCTTTCTTAGTGGATACCTACACTTTACAAAGAACACACCCTCCAAATTTCAAGTCTTTAGGCCCAGCGGTTTAGGCTCTGCGTTGATATATAATTTTATTAAAATAAAGTTAATATAGACCGTAATGTTAAGCAGCAAAAGTGTCGAAATAACCATATCTATTTGTTGTGTGATGTGTCCGGCTTTCTGTTACTTTGTTGCCGAGTTGTTTTGCTATACAATCTTTATTATTGTGAAAATAAATTACTTCATATGTATGCAATGACTCGACAAGACAACCGATATAACTTATCAAAAAAAAATACGGGCAGGCATACTTTTTTCGATAAGTTCATATTCATTTCTATTAGACTGGCCCGTTAGCTCAGTTGGTAATATCCTTGCCTTCTGAACTATGGGCTGTGGGCTCGATTCCCGCCCAGGACAAATTAGTATTCTATGTATGTATTTACAAACAAAAAGTATCTAAGCATTGTATCAGTTATCTGGTTCCCATAGTACAAGCTTTGCTTAGTTTGGGGCTAGATGGCGCTGTGTGAAATGTCCACAAATATTTATTTAAAAAAAAATGTAATTGTATGGCACGTGCCTCATCTCCATCTTCTAACGGTCCCTTCAAGGGGTGGGGATGAGGCACGTTCTTTTGCACGTCGTTTCGTCAATAACTGGCCCTACTTCGGACTCTCCCAATCGCTTTAGAGGTACTAATGTAGAACTCATAATACACTTTGAAAATAAGTCAAAGTAACAGCATTTAAAAAAAACTGAATTGAGCTCATCCTCCTTTATTGAAGTCGGTTGAAAACAAACTCAATTTCGTTTATTGTGACAGCTAAGCTCACACCGGTAGACCTTCCTTTATTTCGAACCACCCCCTGTTATTTAGTTAGTTAAAATTAAATCCGTGCGTATTTCGGTCCAAAAGCCGTAAGACGTATGACGAATATGCTCCTTGGAAAAGGTATGGTTTTGTTTTGCTACATTACTTTGCTAGCACGCCATGTATGTACATATATTTACTCAGGGTTAGGCATGGCGGGCAAACCATAGAGCTATAAGCCTTCAGCATGCGCACCGGGCCGTGTCCAAAGCAAGAATGATCCCTAGTACACCGAGCGCTCCCTTTCTATAGCCAGATGGGTGAGGGAGCGATGACAGTTACCAGTGTTGCCACTGTAATAATATTAAATGCTACCACAGGGTAAATTAAGGTACTGCCCGCTGTGCATAGAGTTTACAACTGGACGTTGCCGCCGTCATACATCATATATGTCTCATTGTTAATCCTGAGTTTCAAAAATAACAGTTATCATGTCCTGTGGTCATTGAGAGCGCAAATCTTGTCCGTTTTATACAACAAATCTGCGTTAACTGTACCTCTAACGGTTCGATAGCGCTCATACGGCTGCGAATTCACTCGAATCTCTGGCTATTGTATTCTAATTATTCTATCCCACGTGTTTTAGCGTTCCGTATTTCAAAATAGTTATCTGGACTCTTATGTATCACTTTGTTGTCCATTCGTCAACGCAGTCTTAATACTCGGGAAATATTTGAGTACGGTCGCTCTCCGTATTTGACTCAGCGGTCACTTTTCAAATTATGTTCGGAATACACACGCTCTTATAACGGTGAAGCAAAACAGCATGAAGAAACAAGCATGGTCAAGAATCATAAAATTCGAGAACATTGACTGGCCCGATAGCTCAGATTTTTTTATGTTTTTGCTCCACGTTCTTGTGTATTTAGCCAGTGTCAAGTAATTGATAATTTATCAAGTTAATGATATTTCACGTAAATATATGTCAAGTCACAGTCGATCAGTTATCTGGTTCCCATAGCTTTTTATTAGTTTGGGGCTAGATGGCGTTGTGTGAAATGTCCACGCATATTTATAAATTTATATAGGGTGTGGTACCACACCCTATATAAAATATAAATTTATGATGTTCCATGGCCTCGTAGAATGGCAAAAAATCATGTTTCCAATTAAAAGACCTTTTAAAGAGATTATTAAGGCCTAATTTACTTATTTTACGTTCACACAGAACTTCATGGTATTAAGAACGGAATCCATGCGAGTTTGTTTAAATCGCGCTTGACCAGAAAATTTTTACACGTGCCTTTGAAATTGTTTCTGTGCAAAAGGCGTATTTTAAAGTTTAAACGCCATTTGTGTTTTATGCAAAAATTTTTTGACAAAAATTATCCACTCAATTATAATTATATAAGTAAATATTTATTTTCGCATATGCGAAACTATATATATAGTAATGACGTGTCTCACAATAATGACCTTCAAAACAGTGCTCAGGAGGCCATAAAACTGATTTTTTTTGTTTGTCGTATCGTATTTGTAAACTTTAGTACTTTTTTACTCTACATACTACATACAGATACTTATTAATACTTTGATTGGCCCGATGGCTCAGTTGGTAGTAACCCTGCTTTCGGAACTGCAGGTTGTGGTTTCGATTCCCATCCAGGACATACATTTGTGTGATGAACATCGATGTTTATTCTGTGTCTGGGTATTATATTATGTTTTATGTATTTATTTACAAGCAAAATGTATCTATGTATTGTATCAGTTACCTGGTACCTATAGTACAAGCTTTGCTTAGTTTATTTATTTATTATTCCATAATAAAAATAAGTGGCGCTTACCACCTGGAGAAAGTAATGCTCGTCTCATTATTCAACCTCTTTCAACTTTTTGACAGCCTCTGTGGTGTGGTGGTTGAGCAGGTAGGCTTATAACCCAAAGACGGCGGGTTCGATTCCCGTTGCAGGACAAGTATTTGTCCATTGAAAAAAAAAGCACAAATACTTGAACTGCGTTTGAGTGTAGTGGGACCATGGTTCTCGTAGTTCTTGGGTCCCTAGACACAGAGAATCTTAGTTAGGGTCTAGGATTTACGTATGTGATCGTTGGGCGTTTTTTTTTCTTTCTTTCAACTACATAAAAATAGAACTCAATAGCGTCTACAGCGTCAGTGAGTTTGTTCAATCGAAAATGTGACTGTGAAAAGCAAAAGGTTAATTCATAATTATTTCATTGTAGCCCAAAGGGGCGCCAACAGTAATCTTTTAGCTTTTCGTAACTCCGCGGTTTTATTTTGACACCTCGTGAGGCGCGAATAAATAAAATACGATGTTAATGACCGTATCGGTGACACGACTTTTATAAATCAACCATTTTATTTTAACAAATTTACCTTGACCTTGACCGCTATACAGTAATACAGTTCTAATGGAAAGCAAGGTTATGCGAACCTATAACATTTATTGCCAATGCCTAGACTAGAATAGAAAAGCGTTTCTGTAGCTAGACTGCTGTCTAAGCGCTAACGATCAATATATCGTCCCCTCCATGGCAAACTTGCGAATCTGCATTTTCGGCGAAAATTACTTTTATAGACAAACAGCTTAGAAGACGTGATACACATTGTGGTAAATCCTTGTATTTCTAGCTCTTATAGTTTAGGAGACACGATAGCAGTAAATAAGCGAATCGGAACAATTTTTTTAATTATACCAGAGTAAAGTAGTAGTTATTTGCTTTCCTGAAAAATGTGTAAAATGCATATTCGCACGTTTGCCGTGGAGGGGACGACTTCTACATCCTTGTGTATGTAGTCGCAGGTTTGGATGGATGCACCTGTCTGCAGTCACCCGTTAGGTCTTCATGACATCGCCGCATAGATATTTTAGATAATAGCTACTAATATCATAAATGCCTACTGTTATAGTAATTTACACAGTACTTACACTTTTGCCCATTACAAGGTTATAATACCTGATTTATGGGCACAATTAGGTTTTCATTGGGTGAAGAAATAAGTTAATATAGGAAAAGTAGTCAGCTCTATGTATGATGCCTTACGGATTTAACCATTTTTACATGACCCATGTCTTTCTTCCAGGATGCATGTCAGCGCTGTGCGTGTTCGTGCTGTACACAAAGCACCTGATCATCGTGTACTTGTACGTGATGTCAGTGAGCGTGGTGTTCGTCTCCTACTGGACCAACGTCTCGGCCATCAAGCAGATCCAGGCCCTGACGCAGGTCGCCACCTCCCCGCACTACTCCTCCAGCATCCTCGAAGATATGCTCAACTTAAACATGAAAAACCTCCTTGATCTCGACGGCCCAGCATTCCTGGTCGTACAAAACTTCGCCATACAGTTCGTGCTGGCATTTATATTTAGGAACGTGCACTTGGGACCGCGGCATCCCACCTTGCAAAAACTGATGCCGTTCAGCTTCATGGCTCCTTCGTTTCTTGCCATGTTACCGGTTCCACCGAGTTTACTGCATCATTCGCCGGTCTTTTCCTCGCTGCTGCCGCTCATTCTCGTCAAATACGTGATATGGACTTCAACGTACAACGTGATAAGAGTACTTTACACAGGTTACCAACACGGGAGAATGTTCGTCAGTAATTACGGCCTCTCCGCATTGGTCGAGACAGAATGGATGCGACTGAACGTCCCGTGCGTTCTACGAGTGTTTTGGGTGCTACGAGTGGGGGAACATGCGATTCTCCTCCTTATGGATAACTACGATGACGACTCCGAAGACGGCCTAAAAGTTTCCACCTTACTAGCCGTCCAATCGCTCGCTTCGATGGCCAAGTCGCTGCTAGTAACGGGATGCGAGACCATCACGGCCGTGCTGGGCATGACTTCGGTCATATCTTTCTTCTGTCACTACATCGGCAACTTCTTCCAGTGGATCTTGTTGACCGACGAAGAGGAGGACAAGAGCATAGGAACCGTATCCGCTATTCTTTTCTACATCCTAGCGTTACAAACCGGTCTGACGTCGCTAAATCCGGAGAAGAGATTCATACGACTCTGCAGAAACTTCTGTTTGCTTTTCACGGCACTTTTACACTTCTTGCACAATATAGTGAACCCTATGTTGATGTCGCTAAGCGCTTCGCACAATCCGAGCACGCACCGGCACGTCAGAGCGCTAGGAGTCTGCGCTTTCTTGATCATCTTCCCGATATCCTTGCTGGTGTACCTGTGGTCGCAGCACACCATCTCCACGTGGTTGCTCGCCGTGAGCGCCTTCAGCATCGAAGTGATCGTGAAAGTGGTAGTTAGCCTCATGATATACTCTCTATTCCTACTAGACGCTTACCGCAGTTCGTTTTGGGAGCAGCTGGATGACTACGTATACTACATCCGCGCTTTCGGGAACACAATAGAGTTCTGCTTCGGGATATTCCTATTCTTCAACGGCGCTTGGATACTGTTGTTTGAATCCGGCGGCGCGATCAGAGCCGTGATGATGTGCATACACGCGTACTTTAATATATGGTGCGAGGCGCGCGCCGGCTGGTCGGTCTTTATGAAGCGGCGGACCGCCGTAAACAAGATCAACTCTTTAAGGGAAGCGTCGCCAGATCAGCTTGACAATTTGGACGATGTTTGCGCCATATGCTACCAGGAAATGCATTCCGCCAAAATCACTCGTTGCAACCATTTCTTCCACGGCGTATGTTTGCGCAAGTGGCTATACGTCCAGGACAGGTGTCCGCTGTGTCACGACATTCTGTACAGATTTGACAGCGACAACAAGGACACCGTCTCCGATGTCGGTAACGAGGAGAACAGCAACAACCAGAATCTGCTGCTCGAAGAGGAGCCAGATTTGTTGCTACACGAAGAAGGCGTCAGGTGACTGTTTGACGAGTACTATGGCCAAATGAACTAAAACAATTTAGTTATCGACTTATTTGAGTGGTTTATTTTTCGATTTTGTATAGTAAGTTATTGTGTTTTTTATGAATATATTAATCAGCGTCAAAGCCCTGTGATTTAAGGTTTAAATTCCTTCTTGTGATGAACGTTTATTTTTTTGTGTGTCGTTTATGTTTAGAGTTAAGCTTTGGCTGATGTAGTTCGCCTTAAATTTATCGCTAAATTGTTTACGTTGAAAAATATTGTTTGTGTAAAATTCCCAAGTCTTGTGCTACCAAAAACTATCTTACCTTATTTGCAGAAATCTTTTAAAAATGTTATATTATTAAAATGACTTAAAAGCAATTTGTAAAAAGTCGTGTTGATTAGAAATTAGCTTTTAATATTTTAATGTAACTTAAATACTGGAGGAAAAATAATAAAAATAGCAATTCTCTTTTAATGACCTGTAAATAAATTCTTTATTTTTAGAAGTATGCTTGTGTATTTTTGTTGTATTATTATACATAGATTTAAAACGAGGTTTGTTTTCTACTTTTATATTTTCTGTTCTGTTAGGCAGGCTTTATTTGCCAGCAAGATGGATTTCCATCTTATATATAATAATCATTATATTAATATACTTTACAAGTAGTTATAAAGAAAAATACATATTATCAGAAGCTATAAATTAAATATTTGTATATTAGGGTCTTGACAAAACTTTTGGTGGATGCGACATTAATGCCCACCTCTGCACTAAAGCTCCTAAGATCGCACTCCCTAGGATGTACTTAGCAATAAAAATATGTTGCACTAAACTTAGGCAGTTGCACTAAATGCGCCCTATTTACATGAAGCTAAGTTTATGGGCAATTGCTTAAATGCCTAAAACACGTCTTGGCTTTATGACACTGGTTTAACAAGTCTTACCCCTAAGCAAGCACTTAATAAGTGACAGTGCCAAACAGAACTGCCCAAACAGTCGTTAAGCATATGAAAAATAATAATAAAAAAACATTTATTTGACCAAAGGCAAAATTACATAAAGGTGGAGATTGGAACACCTGGTTGCCTCACTAGGCTAGAAACCCGTGCTGTGGGAATTATATATATTAAAACCTAATATTTAGTATTTTTAAAATAACCAAATGAATTATAAACATCGGTATTAAGAGTGAATTAACGTTAACTGGTTGGTGCAGTACAAGCTATTTTGGGTGTTGCTAATTTGTATTTTAATAGACTAGTACAGACAGGCATAGCATTTTATAACTTTATATGCTTAAGAACAATAACTTAAGTTTGAGTATTTAGGCCGTCTGCACAGATTTCGGTTGCACTTGTAAAAATGCTAAGAATAGCCTGTTCTTTACAATACATTGAATTTAATTTCACCTACCGGTGATCAGTGGATTGGCTTATATTCAACCCAAAAAATCTGCATTGTCATAAAGCTTGGCAATTCTACACCACAAGTCTTTGATTATATCTAATTTATAGTTGCTAAATGTGTACTTTTCTTTATTAAGAAAGTTGTATTAACAAATAAACTCATATCTCACAAATACAATGATTAATAAAAGGGGGATCATATTAAAACACATTTAATATCAATACAAACAAGTAATCGACATGACTATTACCAAGCCACATGTTTAGGTACATTTTTAACTATAGTTAAATATCTAAATGGTCTATATTGTAACTATGGTAAAATAATTTTTAATTTGATCATACATTTATTTATGTATAATATACATAGATTATAGTAGTATTACATTTAGGTCTTTGCTTCACAAATTTTGACATTTCTTTTATTTTTTTAGTATATTTTTACTTATACCCGGATAATGTATAGGTATATACTTTTTGGAAGAATTCTCTCCATACTATATATAACATTAGATTTGATAATTCATCATAAACGTAAAATTACTCTAATTAATCATATTTCTACCATTTCTACTAATTTTTCAACATGGCAACACCAAACACTCCATCAGCGCTTAGTACCAAATGTTTGAAACTACATCAACAAATCGTCATTCTAATTCCTGCCCACGATATAGGGATCAAAATACATCATCATTATTATCAGTAACAGGAAATCGCCCACATGCTGAACATAGGCCTCCCCCGCAAATAGCCAGTTTGGACGCTCATAGAGGGGGGTTTGTAATCACCACTCTCGGCAGGCGGCTCGGTGATCGCTAAAAACACGAGTTTAGTTAAATATAAGATCTTTATAATTAGACAGTAGGTAGTAATTAGAAACGCGGCAGTTTGTGGATGTTCGGACGACGGTTGTGCGGTCGGCGCGCTCGAAGTTCGCCTTCACGATTTCGTAGTAACGCCCGTCACTGGAAATGAAGAGGATTCTATTCAATGGTAGCCTGAAATACAGTTAAGATGGGAGGCAGCTTCCCTTCGCCAATGTTGATAGAATAAGTATTCTATTATCTTCGCCTTGGCCTTGGAAAAGGATGTCTGAATGGGAATTCAGACATCCTTTTCCTCTCTCTTTCAGTTTTACCTTTGACAAATTTGGGGCGTATGTAGTAGTAATACGGGAGATATTATAAATAATAACAATAACGAGCAACGATCACATACATAGATCCTGGACCCTAACTAGGATTCCTTGTATCTATTTACGACGATATTACTTACTACGACTTGTATCTACGAGGACCCACAACACCCAGATATAGAGCAAGTATTTGCGCTTTTTATTTCCTGTACAAAAATACTTGTCCTGTCGCCCGAATCGAACCCGCCACCTGAGCCTTGCCGCCACCTTGATGAGGCTGTTATATTATTGGTCGTATTACTTACTGGTAGTGCCATGAACGGATAAATAAAACTTCCCGTGTTACTACTGGGCCTGTCAGAATAAATGATCATCTAGTACCTACTTATTTTAATCTTGGTGTAGATAGATTTACTAGTTGGTAGGACTTTTCTGCAAAGTTCGTCTAGGTAGGTAACACCGCTTTGCCAGTTATTCTGCCGCCAAGCAGTAGTGCGCAAGCACTGCTGTGTTCCGGTTTGAAGGGCACTGTAGCTAGTAAAATTACTGGGCAAATGAGACTTCATGATCTGATCTCACAGTTTAGTAATCTTATTACTAGATTGTGCTGATGTCTCTGGATGACGTGCGCAGTGCAGTGTCACGCGAACCTCTATACTACTATAGAGTTCCGAGTGACACTGCAGCTGATATGAGCAGCCGTGTCGTTTAACATCAGGCGAACGGCTAGCTCGTCAAGTCATACCTTAACATAAAAAAAAGATAAACACAGAAGATCTCACCTCAGAACAAGACATTTGAGCTTCAAGCACTTGACTCGCAGTACATCGATGGCCTTTTGACTCTTGTCGCTGAACCGCAGGTTCTCCGGGTCCCAGCGCAACTCCAGCCGTTCCAGGTTGGGGCAGCTGTTGGCTATGCCGTCCATTAGCTGTGGAAATTATGGATTATGTAGTAAGGTAAAATATTATGTTCTATAATTTCTATGGCGTAAGTGGGAAATTAATATTTGAACGACGTTTTAAGTCCGCTATACACGCCTTCAATTCTAACTGTACAATGTCGAACTGTACAGACAAACCATGCGTTGATACAGCCTACACGCCTTTAGTTTTTAATTCGGTTAAGTTGACAGTCGCACTGTACCTAGTCTAGACTACCTACACAGAACTGCGCAGTTTTTCTGCTACACAGTTCAATTTTTTTTAAATGTAAGAGATTAACGACAATCACCAGAATTTGATGTTTCCAGTTTCCATTTTAAAGTTTTCACAGGTACTTAGTTGTAATGTTATCGTTAACCAACAAGTTTCAACTTCCGTTCGCCTCGCATTCACCAGCTTACTCCCCAAGTCAAGTGTGCGTAAAGAAGCTTTACTTCAAAAACTATTAGATGGTGATTCAAACTTAATGGCGGTAGTGACGTGCGCTGCAAGCTGCGTCCACCGAGTCTCCATTAAGTTCGAATAGGTCTATCTATACCACTCCGACAAATCAAAATTTTTAGAAACATGGCTAATCCTATAGCGCTAACCGAATTGAATACGGTTTAGCCGTGAGTCGTTTGAGTGATTTAGACCACGTTTTTATCTGAAATAATCTCATCAGTACTGGACCAACCAGTAGACCTGAAAGGATTGGAAGGACATTGATTGGCTGAGGCTTTCTGTATCAACGCGTAAAGCTCTGACTTCTGTCGCTCAAGGTGACACTGAAGAGTATCGACCCGTAAGGGTACAGAACGAAAAGTCAAATACCCTAACCTATATATAAGGACAAAGAGTGCAGTTGTTTAGTTTACCTGATCAACATGAATGTTGATGCCGAGTCTTTCTTGCGTGCCCATGATCAGGATCCTGAAATCAAGATGGAACATTTTTAATGATAAAGTTATTAATAAAAAAAGTTAGTATAAAAAATTTACATCCTTTGCCCCACTGTAGAATATATAAATATGCAACTAGTGGGCAGAAGTTTTACGTTATTTTATTTATTTTGAAAAGTTGCGGTCGAGCATCGGTAAATGGATCATGATTCTTCATAGGAAAAATCAAATTCCACGTTACACCCAGGTTAACTGGAAGATATTACAATGCTCTCTAGCATTAAGTTCGCCTATGTACCTACATTTATTGTTTGTACAATAAAGCATTTTGTACCTATCTGTCTATCTATCTATAGGAAAAATGCACCGGTGACTGGCCTTCGTGCTAAGACGTCTATAAAGATTGAACATGGATGTAGGTAAAGTATAAGGAATTCACTTATACTAGAATCCCAATGCCTATTACGTGTTGTACAAAATGTTTTACTAGTTCATAGAACTTCTCTCAAAGTTCGTCTAGGTTCCACCGCTTTGCTTTTCAGTTATTCTGCCGCCAAGTAGTGCGCAAGCACTGCTGTGTTCCGGTTTAATAGGCACTGTAGCTAGTGAAATTACTGGGCAAATGAGACTACGACCTTATCTCATAGTCTAGTAATCTTATTATTCGACTGTGCTGATGTCTCAGGATGACGTGCGTGTGAAACTATACTTAAGAGTTCCGAGTGACACTGAAACTGAAATGGGCAGCCGTGTCGCTTAACATCAGGTGAAAGACTAGCTCGTCGCGTCATTCCTTAACATAAAAAATGTAATATTTCGTTTTAGGCATTAAAAGTATCTATCTTACTTGGCATTGGTGAGGAGCTGTAAGACACTCTGCCACAGCTGGTCGGTGATGTGAGGCATGCCGCTCATCACCAGCCCCCACAGCTGGCTGCCGTGCCGCGAGAGGAACCGGTGCAGGCCTTCGTCGGTGATGTTGTCAGACGAGTCCACGTCCAGCCCGATAAGGTTCCTATTGATTAATATTTCATAAGGATTATTTACTGCGGCTACATTAGACGTATAAAAGAGGAGGCATTTTAGGCAATAAAGTGAGGATTTTTATGTAATGAAAAATGGCATAGGTATATATGATACTTTGTTTCACTTGCACCATCAATGGTAATACTACAATAATAATAATTCTCACACAACGCCATCTAGTCAAAACTAAGCACAGCTTGTACTTGGAAACCAGATAACTGATACAATTACACTTTTTGTTTAACATAGAATACAATATAACACCGAGACAGAACAAACATCGATGTTCATCACACAAATGATTGTCCTGGATGGGAATCGCACCCACAACCCACAGTTCAGAAGGCAGGGTTACTACCAACTGAGCTATCGGGCCAGTCAAGTCATACTCGATGGTACGCTCGATGGATTTATATTTTTATGACTTAAATCTGACTTAAGTCATAAAAATATAGTAGGTATAGGTACTCGAGAGTTCAGATAAACGATTAGTCTGTGGCTATAAATTACCGTAATTTCTGTCCCGTCATTTTATTTATTTATTAATAAATCAAAAATATATTTTATTAAAATGGTTAATAAATCACAACTAATTAAGATAATTTCTCTTTTTTGCTAAAATTAGATTACAGTAAATAGGTATAATACCTATTTACTGTAATCTAATTTTGGGTTGTGATTGGATCGATAGTACGTAGTACCAAATAGTAAGAGTTAAGAAGTTTGGCAATGACAGAAGGCTCTATGTATATTATATACGTAATTAATTTTCACCTCGCAGTTCCAGCTTCCATCCAGGCCTTCAAAACGGAGTCATTGAACCCGTTGATCTGGCCAGCGCTCAGGAACCTCAGGTTGGGTATCCTGGTCAGCATGTCGATCAGGCACTCGGTCGAGAGGTCGGTGGCGGTCACGTCCAGCTCTTGGACTGAGGACTTCTCCCATTCAACTTGCATCACGTACTCGGATTGGAGGCCTTAAATCAATATAGTTACATCCTTAATTGTAAGGTTAAGTTTTTATTTTTATTATATAGTGAATTTATGTATTCCAACTTCCAAGTTTATATAGTCAAAGCCGTCGACATGTGTAACTATCCAGTTACTTGCAATCAAATCCTTCTGGCAATGTTTATTGTAGTTTGGGGCCCGTAGATAATTGAGGTATACTGCGATAAATGTTATACCATTAAGTAGGTACTTATGATTTAGTGTGTTAGCTATAAAATAATGAAAGGAAATATTTTTTATTTAAATTTATTATTGTATGTATAACTCATCAATTTTTATTGTGGATAATATTTTTTTTTTATCTATATCTATTCGCTTGGAGATTATATTACCACAGTGTCTCTGTCCCTTTCCTTTCTTATTATAATTAAAAACAATATAAAAATCTAGATAGATACTCTAACTTTCGCCAGCGCCAATTCTAACCTATCACAACAGCTGGAAGACGCCCAGCTGAACACAGTCCTCCTGGACTTTTATGGAGAACCATAAAACGCCACTTTGGACGCTTATCATAGGAATGGGGGCTACCGCCATAATCACCACGTTTGGTAGGTGTCTTGGTGATCACAGAAGATTTTAATGTACTTAGGTGTGAACGGAAACCAAATGTTTTGTAAGGCCAATACATTTATACGGGGCAAAGATAGTGAATTTATAATCAATGATGCGGGGGCAAATTGGTAATAGTGGAAAAGGGGATTCCCCATTCTACCTGTTCTATTTTAACATGTCTAGAATTAATTTTCTGAATAACTTACTGCATCCATTCATGAGCAGACAGGTGAGACGGCGTGAGCGCTGGAACAACGTCTTCATGGTGGAGCCAGTCACCTTGTTGCAATAGTTCACCGCCAGGCACTCCAGCTGTAATATTATTATTTTAATTGAAGTCAATTACAAAATCCTATCAGTACCTTAATCTAATTCGACAGTTCTAAAAATATTCGTAATAATATTCTCTTTCATATCGAACTAGCTTCTACTCGCGCTTCGCCAGCATCGCCTATAGGGAACAAAGAAGAAAATTTTTCATATATAATTCATCCACCCATTTCCTTAGGGATGGAATTTCGAAAAACCTTTTCTTAGTGGATGCCTACACCTTACAAAGAACACACACTCCAAATTTCAAGCCTCTAGGACCAGCGGTTTAGGCTGTGCGTTGATATATAAGTCAGTCAGTCAGTCAGTCAGGACTTTAAATTTTATATGTACATAATAGTTACATATGCAGCAGAATCGATAGCATATTATTTAGGTGCCTGTTGGAAGTGTAAAAGCAATATACAACGATAATAAATTTTATAAAACTGAAGAAGTATTATTCCGAGTAAATTATCTTCTATGATAATCGGATCAGATGGAAAATATCCTTGTACAGTAGCAAAATCGCAAAAATTATCTATGGTTCCGGTCAAAAGAACTGCCAATGCCAATTCTTAATAAGGTAAGGCTTGATTTGTTAGGGATTCCAGAAAAAACAATGACGCAATTTCGTTTAGGGTGCTTATGGGACCAACATCACTGTCGTAACGAAACTATTGAGACTTCTCTCGTGTTGTTTAATTACCTGGATACAGTTAGAGCTGAACGCATCAATATGCGAGTCGTCAACAAAGTTGATGCCATACAGGTTGATGACGCGGAGGTTGGGCGTGGCAGACTTCAGCTTGTGCACGTTTATCACTTCGTAGATCTCTTCCTCTTCTTCTTCCACCTTCTCGTATGTGCCTGGAAGAGATTGTTATTGGCTCTGATGATAGCTGCACGGTTAGGCCGCTTGTCCACCGCACAGTCACCAAGTAGAAATGCTTTTCATCGACACGATTGGAGTTATAAGAAAAGTTTCCCTATCAAAAGTTTTGGCAATAATGTTCACAAAAATTAAATTAGTCTAAGGTCCGTATTACAGACCGATGCTCAGTCATCGATCGGTGCTCAAGCAGAGATTTCATTCACTAATTGATAACTTTATGAATGAAATCTCTGCTTGAGCACCGATCGATGACTGAGCATCGTTCTGTAATACGGACCTCAGTCACCGATTCTAAGACTTACACTAAATGATCTTGGTCAGGCAAGCAATATGGGTGTCGTCGAAATAGATTTAGCTGTTTTGGCAATGGGTCGGCCACATCGCTCGTTGAACCGACAACCGATGGGGACGAAAGGTTCATGAGTGGCGACCACGAACCGGAAGATGCAGCGTAGGTGCACACTAGGTGACCGGCGATCTGGTCAAAACCGGAGGCAAGCATCCGCTCAAAGTAGCGCCCTATAGGTCTTATGTTCAGCACGTCAGCAGTCGTCAGGCATAGGCATATATAAATTAGTTTTCGCGGCAAGATTAGAAAGTTATTCTGTGTCCGTACGTTTGAAACCCGCGCTACCCTCAGGATTCTATATTTGAATGACAGAATCCTTTCCTTTCTCAGGTTTTAATACAAGTACTCGCAACAAAAAACAAGTTTGTAGGCTTGCATAGCAAATAACTATTTCTGCCAGCATTCAAACCAATTAGATAAAGTGATGAATGATTCATACCAATAAGATGCAGTATCTCAAGGCCGTTGATGAAGTTGTATATCTTGCGCATGAACCCTTCCATGAAGATGACCTCGGACAGGCAGATGCAGAGATACCGTAGCTTCGTTGGAAACGCTTGCATCTCTGAGAAATCGTGCAGTTGCATCGCTGGAAACCAACATCATGGTAAGACTTATGCCGGTCTATACCAAAGTTTGAAAGCTCCTAAGTACGCACTTACCTATCCTTCTATGACATGTCTACTCCAATGCATTTGGGTATGTCATAGAGTAATAATTTCGTACTTAAGAACTGTCAAACTTTGGCTAAAGGTTGTCTTATTATTATTTTTTTATGCTATTGAGTGATGTGACGAGCTAGTCGTTCACCTGATGTTAAGCGCCACGGCCGCCCATAACAGAACGGTGTCATTCGGAACCCCAAAACAGAGTTACGAGTGACACTGCACTGCGCACATCATCCTGAGACATCAGCACAGCCTGGTAATAAGATTACTAAACTGTGAGATCAGGTCATAAAGTCTCAATTGCCCAGTAATTTCACTAGCTACAGTGCCCTTCAAACCGGAACACAGTAGTGCTTGCACACTACTGCTTGGCGGCAGAATAACTGGCAAAGCGGTGGTACCTACCTAGACGAACTTTGCAACAAAGTACTACCACCTAGTGTTATTCAATTAATCAAAATCAGTTGTTAAGATTTAAAATATTTAATGATGTTTTATTTCACTTTTTTTTTTATTTTTCAGTACTTCTACAAATAGAAACATCGTCTAGTCGACAGCCCTGTGGTGTGGTGATTAAGCAGGTCGACTCATCGCCGGAGGCAGCGGGTCGAATCTGATTCCCACGACAGGACAAGTATTTGTGCACAGGAAAAAAAGAACAAAATGTACTTGTTCTGTGTCTTGGTGTTGTGGGAAAGTCCTCGTAGTTCCAGGATTCCTAAATACAGGGAATCCAGGTAGGGCCCAGGATCTATGTATGTCATCGTTGGCCGTTATTCGGTATCCAATTCTCTTAATATTTTGCAGTAAGGTGGTAATCGGTGCTCGTCTGATATGGTAACACAGAATTCACCCTATAGAGGTAATTAAAAAGACGGAAATAAGTACTTATTTAAATTTGCTTTAGTGCAAATGTTGAACAGAATTGACAGTACAAGTAAACTAATTTGTAGGGATAAGTAAATGTCTACCGTATTCATAGCCTCTATAGGAGCTTTTTATTAAGATCTATTAGCGCTTACTTACCAGTACTAAAATCAAGCAGCATGTGCGTCAAATTAGGGCATTTCGCTGATAACTCGTGAAGAACCGTGTGTGTGATCAGCTCGATCGGAAGCTCGATGTAACGTAGAGAAGGACCGAACCTTATCGAAATTAGTGCCAGTAGCGATTCCAGTGACCCTGGAAAAGATAAGCGGAAAAGGATGTGAATGAACGATCTAACCAAAATGGCCGCTTCTGCTTCGGCTCGATTGTTTGAATTTAGCGCCAAGTTTTAGTGCTGCCACGCGTTAGATGAAAGTTACTATATTTGGAACAAAATTATTGTTTAGGTATCAGAGTGGTTATATAACTTTTTAGGTAAAAACAATAGATTCAGTTTAAGTACGTAGCAAATTATATTGTCTTGTGTATATCTTGTCATGAATTACTAAATATTTTTCTTTTGGATACATAAAGAGATAAACTCTTTATTGAGACCAAGATGACGAAATACAAAACAGAAAAACTTATAAGTAGATTGCAATGGGCGGTCTTATCACTAAAAAGTGATCTCTTCCAGTCAACCTTTGGATAGATCAATTAGCATGGATGGAGGTGCTATAAAATAAAAGGTTAGGTTAGGTTAAAGGTTTTTTAGGTATATATATTGAGTATAAAAACTTGAATAATCGACAATCATTATAAGATGATTGTACGATACAGAATATTATGATGTATTTTCGTATACAAGTATTATTTCAAAGATCTTAAAAGTGTTCTTCAGAGACTTAATAACGTATACTTACCGACATGCAAACCAGATATTTCAGGTCGGAGACTGACATGAGTCCAGAGTTTGGTATCGTAAGCCACCATACGCCATCTTCTGCAAACTGTAGCCATGCGACATATTTCTCGGTGCGAAAGGTACGAAAATATATTCAATAACACCTTGTCCGGCAGCTTTTCAATAGTCTGTAAAAGTTATAAATAACATTTAGGTAACTTTATTGGAAGATTTAATAAGTGACCGACTGTCTAACATGGGACCTATTAAGACCAAAAACGTTATTAGTTGTTCAGAAATCCCAGAATCATGTTTATTCAATGTAATGTAACGCTGTATGATATTGCAATCTCGGTCACTGCGGGTTATTTAAATGTGCTTCTTCGTTCTATATTTACATTCTAACGCGTCCCTTCATTACCGTCCTACTAATTAAAGTGTATAACTAAGCGTTAATTCGTGCTGTAAGAAAGCATTAGTATATTTATCATTGTTGCTCAATTTACATAACACATACAAAACTATACCGTGTTTGCAAATGGACTCCTGACTTGTCCTCCTTCAGTCAGATACACCTGACTAGCTTCCAGAGCTAGTTGGCCCCACACATCCGTCGGAATATCCATTGTGCTTTACACTTTTTTCAATATTTAAACCACTAAAAATGCATTCAAAATTCTATTTCACAGAAAACTGCACTTTTCAGATGTTTTACTTCATACACGCAGAAAGCAAGCCGCGGACGAATCAATGGAGCTCTGTAGTTAATTTTGGAATCATCTGGCTGGGGGGAGCTAGGCGAAAGCAAGCGTGGGGAAATATTTTAGGAATCTGTTGATTATTTATTCTTTTAAATATCAGAACATGCTTCTATCAAATATTAATTTCTTGAGATAATATTATAAGAAAGCCATGTAAGTAGAATATTCGACTTGATTCTAATATATTGTAAGTTGTATGAAATCAGTTCTTGCGGTATAAATATTATTATTTGTTGTGTTTCAACTAGAGCGGGAAGTTTGAAACTTTTAGGTTAATAGGTACTGTGCGTATCTGCGTATTATGTTTACTTTTATATTAAATTATAGGTTGCTGTTTTTACACCAGAATTATATAACCGTTACCATTATGTAAGCTATTAAAATATCGTTTAATAGGCTAGCAATTTATTGGAAGATTTACGTTTATTAATGCCCTTGTATAAAGGGCTTGAATAAATCACGATGATCTAAATTGACTTGGCCCTAGCAGACTGGACTTTGGTGGCTATTTATATAACTGTCTAGGTACTTGTTTATAAGGGCTGACAAAAACTGGCGTCTCTACCAGAAAACAAACAAACATAATGTTAATAATCAAAGGAGTACTTACTACGTGATGATTGCTAGTCTTTGGATGCCCAACATTCGAACGGCGATACTTATTTAAAAAACTTACAATTAAAATATTTACAACATATTTTTTTATGTTGCGCACATCATCTTGAGACATCAGCACAATTTAGTATTAACATTCCTAGAGTGTGAGATCGGGTCATAAAGTCTTATTTGCTTTGTAATTTCACTAGCTACAGCAACAATCTTAATTTTTACTCTAACTCTTTACCAGCTAAAATCTGGAGGTTTTCAAGAGGAGAGTGAATAGGTTCACATTGTCACCTGTATTGGATGAAATGTGGACAATTGCAAACCTGTCTAATACAAAAAATCTATAAACAATACTAATGAAATAATTACTACAAAATGTAATATCTAATTCCTAATAAATATAACAGGTGGTGACGATACAAGAAGCTGGATGCGTCCTTCTATTTAATTACAAAGACAGATTCATGGGAATCGTCGATTGTTATACAGATTGATAGGTATTGTGTCTGAGAGCTTGCGCTAAATAACTTGGCAACCGGAGAGGTATTTCCTGGACCTGTGACTCACTCAGTTTAGTAGCCTAAATTGATTTTTGGGATAAAGTCTACTGCTACAAACTTCATTTTATAATCTGATCTCATAGTCTAGAAATCTTATAACTAGACTGTGCAGCTATTTTTATTTTTTATTTCTTATTTGTCTAGCATTTGACCACGCTCTCACCTGATGGGAAGTGACGATGCGATCGAAGGTGTAGCATGCTAGCCAAGTAAATATCTATTCACTCTTCTCTTGAACACGCCCGGGTCATATTTCGCCGGAAATACAGACGCTGGCAAGGCAATCCATTCCTTAGCCGCTCTAGTTATGAAAGTGGAATCAAATCACTTGCTATGAATGGGTGGTATTTCGACCATGAAGGGATGGCGCTTAGCCGAGCATATAGTAGTCCAGTAGTGGAATAGTGATAAGGGAATGAGATCATGCAGTTCTTGTGCACATTCACCGTGGTGTATTCTGTAAAAGACCGACAGACTAGCCACTTTACGGCGATGTGCTAGCAAAGTAACGTCGTCAATAAGCTTTTTGTAAATGATCATCACCATCAATGTGCTTTTGTTTTGTGTGAGTTATCTCAGGAACGCAGAACTTTATCGTTAATTTTATATTATAGTTAAGTTTAATTTTTTGTTGACACTGTTACTGTTATAGGCGGCTGTAACGCTAAAATCTACCTGCTCTAAGCATCAGATGACGTCACGTCATTCGTTAAGTTTATTGTAAAACATATATTTAATTAGATTATGTTTATGATATTAAGATCCTCTTTGAAACAGACATTGTAAGTCATTACCTCAGCGCGTTTGATGTTAGTAAGTACCTACATAGGTAATCTTATTGGCATGTCAAGATAAAGACGGCGGCGCCAGAGAGTGGTATGCTTTGTACGAAATATGAATGTCTTATTGATTTGCCAGAAGCTAAAGCGGTACTTTTATCAATTATTTATATCCTCGTTTGCATTGGAATTCGATGTGCTGAAATATGTTTAATTTTGATTTGATTTGGCAATATTTGATAATTCAAGGACAACTGTTTACAGAGATACAAAGTTCTCTAATACTGTAATTTCATAATCTAATGCAAATCCAAATTTAATGTTTCTTTGCATTGAATCTCGAAACCTCAATTACCTAGAAAATAATAAATACAGCATATTCGGAGAGAATATATCGAGCTAAAGTTAGTACTTTAGGGTTCCGTAAAGACGCTTATCAAACTTTCAAAATAGCTATTTTTAAATCACCTATTTAAAGACAAATCACAGGTGGCTTAATAATGCAAAAACAGTTTAATATTTTTATGAAGTTCAGCTGGGCGAACACGCATTCCGATTGCAACCCATAGAAACACAAATTTGGCAGTTTTGACAGATTTGACAGTTTGAATGCGCAGTTTATGGGCATAGTTAGTATAGAAATTTCTCCTGTTGCATTGCAATCAAAGTCTTATGATCATCCTCCAGGTCTCTACTTAATCTATCATCGTTGTGCAAAATTTCTTGCACGTTTGTTTGTGACTTTAGAATTTATTAAGCTGTAAAAGATTCGGATGGACAGACATACATGAACATCATATTGTAATGATAAAACGGGTCTATTCGCGCATAAAAATTATCAAAACATAATTTTGACTAATAATATGAGTTCAAGTCGCGAAAGTTTAAAAAGTGTTATACATGGACATGATGAACTAGTAGTGCCCTAATGAACCAAAATTGCCTATAATTATTGGCTAACATTCAAAACCCGTTGATTTCAGGGAATAAACTAAACGGTAGTCAACGTTGTACTTAAGTCTTTATGACAAAGAAAAAGAGTTTCTCGTTGAACGTTTATTTTTAGTTGAACTTGAAGAGAATTGCTATTGGGTTAATGAATTCTTTAGGTAGGTATGTGTTGTCGCTATAGAATTGTAGGTGTTTGGTAAACAAAGTGACTTTCAATTTAGTTTTGAAAGAAAACATCTGCTGGACAGCATATTTCATATTTTTACGCCAATAATTTTTACAAATAGAACGCTTTTAAAATGTGGATTACGCATGAAGAATTTTTGACACAATGATGACGCTAGTAGCTAAATACCTAGTTTTAACGCCAATCGCAATATAAAATATTAATGCTAGTAGGTATCTACTACGCAATATATATGATATATGTACATTATATCATGGTTGTCATATAAGTATTATATAATATTATTTTTTTATATATTATTATATTATACTTATGTCTGTCAAGTAAGTTTATATTTAAAAAAATTACACAGAATAAAATAACATAATAATTTGTAAGCAAGCATACCAAATATAAGAAATAACTATATACAAAAGTTAAATTAAATTATTATAAATATTAGATATGTTGCTTAACTAGATTTAAAAAAATCTAGCGTACTTATTATTATAAACAAATAATCTTTGGCTATCTCAATATTTACTATACCTAATTTTTACATTAATAGATGAGTTTAGTATTAGTTTTGTTAAAAGAAGATTAACTTGTTAATTAGATTTAAAGTAAATTATTTAAATAACTATTATCAGGTGATTAAATTTTCTCAAGCTTTCTCAATCCCATACGTACCACTGCCTGTTTCCGCCGAAAACTTGATGACATGTCATCCCTTGTGATTGCAATCCTGTCCGTGTCCACATATATTCCCCAATCCATGATTTTATGATTAACAAATTTTTTTTGATTAGGTCACCACGAATGTACTGATTACAATAAAGCTCCCAAGCTCAATGAACGCACCACCACGGGAAAGCTCACAGGCGTGATTGGCGCCAAAATCCACTATCACGCTTTATTAATGATTAGCAGACTTCACAACTTTAGTCATGTCGACTGTCTTCCCGACTATAACGAGTACGAATACAAATGCGATGACCGTTAGCTCTGTAAAGCTATATTGTTAGTTATGAACCTATATGTTGTAGATATATAAATTGGCAAGCCAAAATAAGTGCGGCATTTTGCTTCAACTGGGCGCGGTGCGCCGTTGCGGCTGCCAAGAAGACTCATATTGCATTCGTGTCAGTGTGACTACCAACAGCTTCATCTGTCTAGCATCACTCTGATAGTTATTGGTATAAACAGGAAACATTCTATTTAACATTGGATCGGAGGAAACGCGGTGTAGATGGTAGATCGGATGAATGTTCAATAATCCTAAAACAAATTATGTGATGAAACGCACTAATATGAACACAGTTTTCTAGGCTCTGTAATATTAGTTACACTTCTACATACCCTGAAAATAAGCTAAGAGTCATTAGCACAAGATTTAAATGGACATATCATTACTATTCTAAAAATATGATTTAATCTACAATTTTAATATCAGCAATAATTATTAGCAATATTTTTACTAACATAACATGACTGTCAACTTATCTAAACTACTTGATAATATTCTATTTTCAACAAAATGTAAATAGAATGGATGGCGTTTTGAAAAACGAATATTCGTATCCATGCATTTTATAGGTCAAGTGAAGTTCAATAAAATGCATTAAAAAAAAGAGAAGCGATAGCTCACCTTGGTTAATTTGGCTTTTCTGACTGGAGCACTCGGTGTTTGTGTTTGTTTATCCATATTTACACTTAACTATTTTTTCCCTGAAACGGTAAAAATATGTGTGCGTTTACTATGAATATAGTTATAAGCTACGAAAATTATTTTTATCTTCCTTTATCTTCAATGTAAAAACAAAATAATGCACGTCTTCACTGTTGTGAGTTGAAGACGCTAATCAATCAGTGAACCGATTAATTTGCCAATTTTTCAGACGTGTATTTTAATGCCGAAGGTATTAAAATTGTGACGTGCTTGTATGCTGTGTAACTATGTAGCAACAAATGCCAAATTAAATATCACTATCCTAAATATTGTTTGTTTTATAAAGATCGGGGTTAATCAATACCCATACATTCAAAATGTATGTGAATCACTGCTATTTTATGACATAGTAAGTGTTTCCGGGAGTTTTAGGGGCCTATGCTGTAAGTACCTTCCGGCTTGTGGTCGCCACTCCAAAAACTTGCTTTCCCATTGGTTGTTGATTCTGCGAGCGATGTAACCTGCTCATTTCCGTTTCAACTTGCAAATTTTGAGAGCTATATTGGTGAATTTAATTTTCCTTCGAATTTTTTAAATTAAGAATCCGTACTTCACAAATCATAAACATATCCATCTTAAATGATCATGTATTTGCTATGTATCCTACATAACATATCCACTGGGTTATATATATATACTTCATAAAACGATTACGATATTAAAAAATATTTTTAGTCCAATAATTTGTCTTTGAAGTCTTTTAATTATTATATTTGGGAGACGCCTGTGCCATACTCGGAGCTCGGAGTGGGACGGACGGATAAACAGCGCGAAGAGGAGTAACATTAATGTTTAATTGTATGCCCTCTCTACTAACACTTATAAAAATAAAAATAAAATAAAAATAAATAACAGGATAGAATAAATGAGTGAATACACTAACATTATTATACTACAAGGAATTCATAACTTTTTATTAGTTACCGTATTCTAGCAACATTGGTATATTTCATTGTCATTGTCATTCTTATCTTACTGTCTGTAATTCTCTGTCACTGTCATGTATTGTCATTATCATTGTTTTGCTTACCGTTTTGCGTAACGTCCTTTCCTTCGATTTGTTTTATACGCTGAAAATTATTTTTAATGGAAATGCAAAGTAACAGAGTACTGTTGTACATACAAAGTGACCGTGACCGCTGATTTTCAATCAATTTGTTTTAAGTACAAAGATAGTAAAGTAACGCTTCGTTTTCAATCTCAGTGAAGATTACTTCGCTTCGTCTTGACGGCATCTTTTATTTTATCTCATAAATGCAAAGGCTCTTCGCTCATGATAGCCGATAGAATTGAATTGACTTCTTAGTTCGTCGCGTGAATTAGTACGCAACGGTTGTTATTTTCTTGCCATGGGAGAATACGTTGTTGACAAATACAAATAAAAATAAACGTTGCTGGCGAGTGCTAAAAGAAAAGATTAATAATTCCTATTAAATTGCGCGGTGCGAGTATCAACTATGGAGGCAATTGAACAATATATTCCGGATCTTTACGCGCTAATGGACCAACTAGACGAGCATCCTTGGTTATTTGCCTCGTTAGCTTCGATCCTCGTGGGGTTGAGTGGGATACTCCCGCTTCTGATCATCCCTATCGATTCATCGGCAACGTTCGAAGATGGACGTAAGTATATGTTACGTATTTTCATATTTCTACCATGTGTCGGCTATTATAAGAACTCCCGCGTCATGAGTAAAGTGATTTGTTTTGTTTTTATTGTGCAGAAAGTTGGCACATGTGTTTCTTTGTTTACAAATCATATCACAATATTTGAAGATACTTATTCTACCACTACTACACCCGGTGGTGGCCTTTGTCCTTTAATATCAGAGGGCAAGACTCATATTCAGTAGGTACACCATTCTAGTTGGAATTTACCAAAAATATTTGAATTTTTTTATCATGAACACATATACACTCATATATCATGAATACACATTATAATTAAAAGAATGGAAACTGAGTGTAGGAATAATAAAAAACTACAAATTACCCAAATTTTTGCTTTGAAAAATAAGTCATTATTTAGGTATATGACAGTAAGAATTGATCATCATTAAAACAACTATTTTGAGATATTTTATTTACTAGTTCTAAATAATTGCTGATATCATAATATTAAAACACCAAAGTTATTGATTATGCTAGAAAAATAATTCACCCTTGAACAATTCATATTAGTTTTAATTTTTAAAACAAAAAGAAAATGAACTAAATTCAAATTTTGTTACTCCATACTATTGAACCATAATTATAATTTCATTTAGTTGGTAGTTAGGGTTAAAAATCATATATGATATTGGATAAGTACTGAGAAGAAATAATTACTATGTATTTACAAACAAAAAGTATATAAGTATTATATCCATTATCTGGTTCTCATAGTACAAGCTTTGCTTAGTTTGGGGCTAGATGGTGCTGTGTGAATGGTCCACACATATTTATATTTATTTATTTATTTAATTAAACTCATCATCAACCTTTTATACTTCTAAGTCAAATTAAACCTTGTATGCTAGAATTGTCCATTCCCTATGTAAAAGAAATTCTGTTTGTGTGGCTTTCATGTAAAAAATGCTGAACTGAATGGCATGCAATTTAGTATGCAGCATAGGTACCACCAGAGAACAAACAGGATTCTTTTTATATCACCATGTAAATATCCTGTTAAAACTAGAGGTTACTGAGAAATACTTGGATGATATTCTCATATATACATATTTTTCCAGTTATATTGATTTAAAAAACAAACTACTGAACCAATTTAAATGAAATTTCTTCCTTGAAATTTCATTTAAATTTCCTTATTTCATTTAATGTTCCTACCCTAATTGGAAATAGATTGTTCCAAATAAAGAAATGAAGGAGTGGGGTAATAAACATTTAAAAAAAATTGAGAATCTTCTTTTTTGAAATAGGTTGAAAAAGGGTAATGCCATACATACCTCTAGCCCATAAAATATCTTATCTAATATAAAGATAAAATCATCAAAATAAATACAATAAGATTTCAACATAGCAACATAGCATCTAAAAATGTGCTCAAGAGCAAATCTTAGGAAATTCACTGGATGCCGGGCGAGTTATGAAACACTCACCAAATGTTAACCAATCTTTTGACAGTTGACTGATTACAATGATAAATATAGATTAGAAATTGATACACAAGAGAACTAGAATGATTTGTTTTAATAATAATTTTGGAGTACTCTTAACCCACATCTTTATTGATAAGATCAATGCTATGTGTAATCTGCCAGAATAAAAAAATTACTGATTTTGTTGAATAACAAGAAAAACATCAGGGAATCTACTAACCACTTTCAACTAACATGCGTCGAACAGCTTCTTTAAGATGCTACGGTATCAATAGTAACCAGCTCAATAGTAACCAGCTCCGCTTGTAGTTCTACATCAGCAACTAGTAAATCCATGGTGTAAACACACAATTTATAAAATGATGTCACAATGTAAAAACAAGTGACAGTCAGAAGAAACAAACTGTATTGTACAGTTAAGAGTTCCATTTTCAAATGTTGTGATTACTTTTTAAATATTGTTTATGTAAGTGGCCAATTCTGCAAACCTAATGCCCCCAGCTCTGTATGTTATATTTAAAACCCCTATCAAAAATCAATACTTATTTAATGATCTTAACCCTAATATCATAGAATAACTAATAGTGCCAGCATAGTGGTATTTGTTGGTTTGACTTTCATACTAAAAGATTTTGATGAAATTTTGCACACTGACTTATAATATTTCAAAGATCAACACAGAATACTTTTTATCCCAGAAAATCACGATTATCCAAGGGAAACCGCGTGAGTTTCGGCTAAGAGCGCAATGTACTCTAGTTACAAACATAAATCCATCCTTTCAGAAAAAGCCAGTTCTCAAAACAACGGTAATGTAATTTCTGTCTGTTGTTGGCTGCCTACTCAATTGATATTTCAACAAAGACAATCTGTGTCAATAGAGCTAATGACATGAATTTATAACAATGTTCCGGAATCAGGTCTCTGCAGATATATACCCATCTATCACTCATTTACTTTGTACACTTTGAAGTAGTAGAACTCCACTTCTATTCTGTCTAATTTTGTCTAACTACGTCTGTATTCTGTCTAATTTTGTCTAACTACGTCTTTATTCTGTCTAATTTTGTCTAAGTCTACTACCACCTGAAACTAACAATTTTTGTTATTAGAAAAATAAATAAATAATAATAAATTGTTATACAGTAATCTTCGAAATTGACTCTTGTTTTTGCACCATTATTGGCGTATTTGGAGCTATTTTCAAGAAGGCTAAGCGTTTTTGTATACCACCGTGACTTAATCATCCGCGAGAATTTCTGTTGTTTTTAAATGAAGCTTTTAATTATAACGAGTATGCCGGCAATTATTAAAAACGACGGGAAAAAGCGTTAAAATTTCAGTACCTAGTTCAAAAATAGAATCCGATTACCTACCATAAACAAAACAATGAATACCATAGAGCAACCGAAGCGAGCGCAAAAATATTGCACTTTTATATATTTAGATGAACAATACTAATAACGCTCAACGATCACATACGTAGATCTTGGACCTTAACTAGGATTCCCTATGGCTAGGGACCCAGAAATTACGAGGACCATGGTCCCACAACACCCAGACTCAGAACAATATTTGCGCTTTTTTTCTGTGCACAAATACTAGTCCTGTCGCGGGAATCGAACCCGAATAGTTATGAAACAACCTGCTCAACCACCGCACCACAGAGGCTTTCAAAGAGGTAAAACACGTACATTTTCAAGAAATAGCTCTCATTAATGTAATTACTATTATGAAAATGTTTGCATTGCGTTTCACGGAGAAAACGTAGAGTCGACGCACCACCGACTTCCGGGGCCCGGGACATAGGCTGGCATTCCG
Organism: Ennomos fuscantarius; assembly: GCA_905220475.3. Classification (NCBI taxonomy): domain Eukaryota; kingdom Metazoa; phylum Arthropoda; class Insecta; order Lepidoptera; family Geometridae; genus Ennomos; species Ennomos fuscantarius. The sequence continues at coordinate 8,720,282 of HG992046.1, read as the reverse complement.
GGAAAATCCCGGCCATCTGGCGACCAGATGCAGCGGAAGAACCGACATTTAATTTTAATCATTGGTACCATTGGTAGACAACAACAACTCATGTATTTCCTAAACAAAATATTAATTTGTCATACCTAAACTAAAAAATGCCATAAACTATAGCTATAAATTTTTCTAAGAAATCTTCTTGATCATGGACATGCCATGGCTGCCATGAGACTGCAAAAAAAGTCAAACTCAACGCCTTCATAATTCTTATTGTTTAATCATGATAAGCTTTAGGAATTTATTACATATACATTACATTACATATATTGTTGGTACTTTGTTTGTACTTTTTATTCTGTACCTCATTTTTGGACGATCTTTCAAAACAGCGTCTAAATTCTCTAAAGTACCTCAGTATCAAATCAAGGACAACCAACAATTTGACGAGTTGGTTTAGTAAAGAACCAGCACAAAAAAGTGTTCTAAAAGTGTTCCTTTTCTGCTCACCAGTTTTGTAAAGAAAGATGGGAACATTTTGTATGCCTCTTTACATTTATCACGTTACCAAACTTAAGTTTGTATTATAAAATAATAAGTAGGTAGTATTGTTCAGCTCAGTTGATAAAATTATCCTTATTTGTAGAACTTATCAATTGAGGTGTTAAAAAAATGAAGTTAATTATTTTTATTACAAACTAGCTGACCCGCCCCGGCTACGCACGAGATAACGGTTTTTCACCCTAACCCTGTCCAAGACTACTTATTCTCCTTCTTTTCTCACCTTTTAAACCTTCCCAAGACTACGAGAAACATTTCAAAACCATAATCAGCTTAAACGACCCAGCCGTTCTCGTGTTTTAGCGAGACAAACGAACAGCAATTGATTTTTACATATATAAATTGTAAGGAAAAGAAACAGCGAACCGATATTTATCGAATATCTTGCCGTTTACAGTTATTTATTGTTCTTTTAATGAATAAACGAAATTATACTTGCCCGACGCTAAATATAAACATAACAATGGAGCATCCCATCATACTAGGTGGTAGGACTTTTCTGCAAAGTTCGTCTAGGTAGGTACCACCGCTTTGTCAGTTATTCTACCGTCAAGCAGTAGTACGCAAGCACTACAGCGTTCCGGTTTGAAAGGCACTGTAGCTAGTGAAATTACTGGGCAAATGAGACTTTATGACCTGATCTCGCAGACAAGTAATCTTATTACTAGATTGTGCTGATGTCTCAGGATGACGTGCGCAGTGCAGTGTCACGCTAAACTCTATACTTTAGAGTTCCGAGTGACAATGCAACTGATATTATTACCGTATTGCTTAACATCATGCGAACGGTTAACTCGTCACGTCTTTCCTTAACATAAAAAAAAAATCTCAGGTCAGGTCGACCACAAATATTATTTACAAGGAAAACTACCAACTTGTCACTCAAATTGTCACTTAGTGCTTTCAGCTATAAATAAAAATAAACAATCGCCCAAGTGTCACTAGCATCAACAAAGGCGGTTATCGGTCGACACTATATGCAGTGTCATAGGGTACACTATCGCGCGCTGGTCGGCCTTATCGCTACGGATGACACCTCACGTAGGTACTGATAAACTGGTGGATGGTTGAGCTGATAGCTGGGTCGTCCGATTTATGCTGTACTGTGTTTGTCTTTTTTATAATTCTAAGATGAAGTTTTTGTGTTATTCATTGTATTTCAGTTTATCTTTCTTTTATATATAATAATGCCCAACTATCGCATACGGACCCTAATTAGGATTCAGTGTCTATCGACCCAGGAGCTACGAGGACTCTGGTCCCACAACACCCAGACTCAGAACAAGTATAATGCCCTATTTTTTTTTGTACAGATACTTGTCCTTTGTTTAGATTTCACGTCATATCTAACACTAACTAGTTTTACTAGGTGGTAGGACTTTGTTGCAAAGTTCGTCTAGGTAGGTACCACCGCTTTGCCAGTTATTCTGCCGTCAAGCAGTAGTGAGCAAGCACTGCTGCGTTCCGGTTTGAAGGGCACTGTAGCTAGTGAAATTACTGGGCAAATGAGACTTATGACCTGATCTCACAGTCTAGTAATCTTATTACTAGATTGTGCTGATGTCTCACAATGACGTGCGCAGTGTAGTGTCACACGAAACTCTGTACTTTAGAGTGACACTGCAACTGATATGGGCAGCCGTGTCGCTTAACATCAAGCGAACTGTTAGCTCGTAGCATCATTCCTTACAATAAAAATTTAAAAAAAACTTATTTGGATGAAATTTTGTACCATTATCATAGATAGATAGATAGATTAAACTCTTTATTGAAACACCATATTACAGGAACAATTTACAAGCACAAACTTAAAAATTAAGTGTGACAATGGGCGGTCTTATCGCTTATAGCGATCTTTTCCAGGCAACCCATCATATATATTTATTTATTTACTATTTTACTTTACTATTAAAATATTTTTGTTTCTGTTTTTTTTTTTAAATCGATAATACAGTATTTTTCATCTTGACTCATCCGTGACACAACCGCGCGACACTTTTTTCATCCCCGAAAACGTACTTAAATATTATTAACTTATGATTTCCCGCAGGAAAACGCGGGTTAATTTTACTATTCATTTTAATGAAATAATAATATAATGTTTACGTATCGATAAGTGATAAGTTGATAACAACTTGTTAATCTCTATCTAAATGAGTAATAATTGTGTGATAGAAGCAATCGATGCTATCGAGTATATAAATAAATCTAAGCAATTGAAAATCAGTTCAATAAAGATAAAATACATAAACAATATTAAAACTTTGAAATGAAACGAAATAAATTTAATCGAGACACACACAATTTAACACAATAAATTAAATACGAATGGAAATAATACAATAAGATAGAAGAACATATGTGTGACATTATGTGATGTCAGGAATAGGTTCCAGCTCAGCATACAACTGAGGTTGATTTATTGCTTGCATAAAGTAACGAGGTCGCCAAAGGTCTCTCATATTATGTCCAAAAATAAGGTTTTTAGGTCTTATTTTCATTGCGTTGAGTGCGAAATTTGCCGCTCTAGGCTCCATCCTATTCAGCCTGTAATCTACCACTGCTGTACTGCACTTGCTGTGCTGTAATGACTTGAGTGGAGACCGCGAATCGGCAGACGTAGTGTAGGACGCCCTGCGGCAAGATGGAGCGATGACATACGCAAGGTAGCTGGTAGCAACTGGAAGAGTAGAGCCGAAGACCGGGCTCAGTGGCGTGCCTTGGGAGAGGCCTATGTCCAGCAGTGGACTAATATAGGCTGATGATGATGTACTAATGAGTAGTTTAACTGGGCTGCTTAGTCGGCACCAAAGTATAGTCCTAAAGATTTTTGTAGTCACTGCGGATTGCGACTATATCAGTGTCTAATCCGGTGAGCGGGAAGCCGCGGCACGGGTTGAAATCCCGATGGCTACTCAATTTGTTTAGGAACTGTAATGACTTATAAGATACGTTACGTCCTCGACATCGCTTAGTCAAACACTGACCCATCGTCTTATTAAATTTTGTGCCTTGCATTGTAAGTGGACCACTTTCGTGAAGCTAGATTATTTATCTTCCCACTTTTATTATAACATGCTCCAATGATACAAACAAATTTAAGTATAAAAAGCACGACTAAATTTATTCAAACAAAGACTTGGCATTTTTGTCACAGCTACTCTATACGAACAAAGAAACGCTTCGATATTCAATATCTACCTATGTCACCTTCAGAGTTCATAGTTTTATACGTCATACTCTTAACTCAAACGTCTTGAAATACCTACCGAATCGAAGGCCAACGTACTCCGCACCTTCAATCAATGACCTCTGCTTATCGCATCTTATAGCGATTAGATAACCGAGTCACAGATGTAATAATAGTTGGTTCAAGTAACCGCGTATCCGGGGGCGAGATGGCTGGACTGCAAACGCGAGCCCTTTTCGCCCCGGTACGGCGGAAATCAGGGGGATGAGCAAATAATTAGAATACTTTTATCCGCGGGTGAAAACGGGGCGCAACTAGTAGTTATAAACAGCTCGAGATTAATTTGGTCTCCCAGGTCTCCCCCATAAAAAGCCACTTTGCTTATCATAGGAGAGTTCGCCATAATCTCCACCGTTGGCAGGCGGTTTGGTGATCGCAGTAAACGTGGTATGCTTTTTTTTTAACGGGAGGAAATTCCCTCGCACTTTCCTGCCCCCCGTGAGCCCTCGTCCGCCGTACCGGGGGCGAGAAGAGGTCGCGACTGCATTCCAGCCAACTCGCCCCCAAACAAAATAAACATAATTAAATTTTGGAGCCTAAAAAAATAAAGAGCCAAAAAAAAGGCAATTTTCAATAAAAAAAATAATTAAAAGTCGAATATCTCGAAAAGGGTTAAGTTTAGGCTAGGGTGTTTCATAGTGAAATAAGTCAGAAATTATGGGTGCTCCACGCCCTTAACGGATCTGTAACCCTGTATACATTCAAAATGACCTTATCTGATTAAAACCTTTTCAGACATTTCGGTTTATCTTTAATCTTGTTTCAGCCGGCGCGGCCACGCTACGGATACTGCTGAGCTTCGCAGTGGGAGGTCTTCTCGGAGATGTCTTCCTCCATCTACTGCCCGAAGCGTGGGCGAACGACGTTGCCAACAGCGATGGTGAGTTTGCAACTGAATCACAAGCAGACCATGCGATCCGTAGTCCACAGTGATCGTGATCCATGATCCCATTGTAATTTGTAACGTAAATAAAGTCAGTAAGATCTGGTTTGGAGGGACTTTAGGAGGTTTTCAGTTATGCGGTGGTGCGTCAAAGTAACTTGACAGAATTCGATATCCGCGCAGTTTTGATTTTTTTCATGCAGTTGTAAAAAAAACAGTACCAAGCTCAAACTCAAACATTTTCTAATTATACATCACGTGATTAATGGACTATCTCGAAGGTCGTACCTGTATCTAGGGACCCGAGAACTATGAGGACAACACCATGGTCCCACAACACCCAGACTCAGATCAAGTATTTGCGCCTTTTTTTCTGTGCACAAATACTTGTCATGCCGCCTCCAGGCTATGAGCCGACCTGCCCAACCACCACACCACAGAGGCTGACAAAAGAAAGAAGAAGATTTATTGAAAGAAAGAAAGAAAATTTATTTTGTAACAGAACACAAACATAGAAAAATACATGAAAATTGCCTAAGAACGTTGTGACTGAATGTGTGGCAATACAAATAATTTTTATTTAAAAACCAAACTACTAACCGACTGATGTAACTTCTGGCGACCGATCCGAAACTACTAAATTTCAAATAAAAATAGTCATAAATGACGTATTTCTGAGGTAACAAAAATACAACCGAATTAAGAAGGGGGAAGAAAGGGGAAGGCCCCTTGTTTTGAAGTCGCTTGAAAAGGAAGTGATTCCGAAGTCGCGACAATCATTTTTTTGGTTGAATAATAAGATCATGTTATACATTCGGTAGGCAGTTAACCGATACCTAACAACTTGGTTGGCTAACAATGCGACTTCCCTTTCCTAGCACTAAAAGTAAACAAACCTCGGTCTTCAGTAGTGCGAGTCCATTGCCGTGAACTAACAATGGTAATGACATTGTTGTGTCACAGAATAAATAATAGTACTACTGTTTCCGCATAGATACCTGATAACTGATACAATATTTAAATACTTTTTTTTGTACATACATACATAGAATACAATATAATACACCCAGACACAGAACAAACTCTTATGTTCATCACACAAATGTTTGTCATGGGTGGGAATTTAACCCACAACCTATAGTTTGACTGGCCCGATAGCTCAGTTGGTAGTAACCCTGCCTTCTGAACTGTGGGTTGTGGGTTCGATTCATGGGAATCGACCTGGGTGGCCAGGACAAACATTTGTGTGATGAACATCGATGTTTGTTCTGTGTCTGGGTGTTATATTGTATTCTATGTATGTATTTACAAACAAAAAGTATCTAAGTACTGGTGTCGATTCTGTGTTGCATTCTCTAAAACTAAAGTAAACTTAAAGTATGGCGGTACTCTTCTGATAAAGGGGAAATGACAAAGACGGAAATATGTTAATTTCGTTTAACTTTAGAGTATGCGACACAGAATCGACACTATTGTATCAGTTATCTGGTTCTCATAGTACAAGCTTTGCTTAGTTTGAGGCTAGATGGCGTTGTGTGAGTTAAAAAAAAAGTTCAGAAGGCAGAGCTATACTACCAATTGGGCTATCGTGTCAGTCAAATCCATACACTGTGACCATTCCTTTAATTCTCAAAGTCATGTCACTTTAAACAACAATCAAATTCAAGTTTTTCTGGTTTTTATCACGATTTTTAAGCACACAGGAAAAGAAAGTAAACAAAGAAGTAACAAATTGTTTTTATCTGTGCTGGTTATCTCACACTAATATTTTAAAGGCGAAAGTTTGTATGTGTGTTTGTGTGTATGTTTGTTACTCCTTCATGCTCAAACGGTAGAATGGATTTGGATGAAATTCTGTACCAAGATCGTTTATACACTAGATTAACGTATAGGCTACCTTTTATCCCGGAAAAGTGAAATTTTCCCGTGGGATGAGTAAATAATTAAAATACTTTTTATCCGCGGATGAAACCGCGGGGCGCAACTAGTTGACACATATGTGTTGCACCAGTAAAAAAGATTTATATTTTATATAATATATTTAAAACCCTATAAAGAGTGTCACAAGCATTTTAGATAAAAGTATACAATATTGGTCCCAATATAAGCAATCTACTAAGCAATTAAACAATTTCCCATCTATAATATATGAAGGACTTTCCCTCCGTGTGGAACAGACATGGGACGTCCTGCATAATTGAAGGATTGAGAATAAAAAGGGTTTAACTGTCAAATTGATAGTTTCGAGAAAATTGACTTGAAACTTCAACAGCCTCATTTTAATGCAGAGTGCTTATAAGGTAATAGAAAAGGTTTATGTAAATTTCAGTCGCTTGAACATGTATTAATTCTATTTTAAAATACTAAATATAGTACTAATTCATACAATTACTTTAAAAATATAATATAATAAAATAATTATAATAATGTTTTTATACTAAGCGAACTGTATTCCTGTGACAGATAAACCGTTTTTAGACTCAAAATCTCGAGATTTAAGCCTCATTTCGGTATTTTGAGAATGTATTATTGTAGATAATTTCACGCTGAATCCAACGATACCCATAAGTCATTTTGTGAAAGAAATCAGTTAAACCCTTTTTATTCTCACCCCTTCAATTATAGTCCTATATCCCGATACACCATGTTGAGGTTTTGCGTTATCAACGCAGTAACGAATACAGTAATAAGTGTTTAAAACTAATTGCACCCTTATCGCAATGTAATAAAGTTTATTATCACGTTTCACGTTAATCATTCGTATTCGTAACGTATCCGTACTCTATACGTAATGTGATGATGTTTTGTGTTCCAAGCTTGAATGACGCTGTATAAATTAAAATCAGTAACTCATTGTCGCGAATGTTGATTTAGTGATGGATTTTATTTGCCATACATTCTGAATGATAAGACCAACTCATGTAAAGGGAGTTTTGGCGGGAACGCGAAAAAGATTATGTCACCGCACCGTATTATTTTCCAAAACTTGTGTTATTTTCAGTGTTAGTGCATAAAATTGGTGGCATTCTATTCGTTAAGTGCTGGATTACAGGCGTGAGTGTAGGAAAATGGTATAATGATGGTGAAACGTTTCTTTTCGTGTTGTTTCCAAAACTCCATAGAAGCTTCAAGTAAAGTTGCCACCACTTTATTAGGAGTATGACTTTGACTAGAATATGACTTGACTATGGCTTGACTTGATGACTTCGACTGTGACTTGACACATATTTGCGTGAAATATCATCAACTTGATAATTATCAATTACTTGACACTGGCTAAATACACGGAGGTGTGGAGCCAAAACATAAAAAAAAAAAACATGTAAAATGATGCAAGAATATCTAGCGTCTCTTCTAGTAACATTAGGGTTACTAGTGTAACTCAGATAAAATTAATAAACAACTCATATTTGGCTAATAGCTAACGATTGTATAGGCAAATTCTTAAATAAGTACGTAAAAGTATCATTACAAATTAAATAACAAATTAAATTTAGAAATAATATTTGAGAAACCTGATATTTTTTTATATAACTGAATAAGGAATTGACTTTTTTTAGCATTGGCGCAGCGCAACCAATGACAAGCAAACACACAAGCACAAAGAATATTTCTCTCTTAAAGAGAAGGCCTTTGTCCTGGCAATCGGAACGTAAGGGCCAATGACGTAAGCCATTCTAAAGTTGAACTTCACGCATAGCTATCACAGCTGTTTCACAATCTTTTTGTCCAGGACACGTTACTGAATTCTACTTGTACGTCGTCCCCGCGACCAGTAAAGTAAAAAACGTAAACAAAGGTATGATTCATGTTCATGGCGAGCGTCTGCTTAATTAATTATAATCTGTGGTCAGATATCGCATACTGGATACTATGTACAATCATAGACAAATTTTACTTAATCACATAACTCTATATATCAGTTGACCCAGTTCGGGTGGGGTCGAGTAATGAGATCTCTAGGGTAGGAAGTAACTTTTCTCTTGTAGTTAGCCGGTTTTGTTTTTCGAAAAATATTTGGGCTATTTTAGAGATATAAAAATGAGCGCTACGAAGTGAATTTGTTTATTGTAAGTCGCTATAAATAATGCTGGAAAAGGCACAACTAAAAGGAGGGTTTTAACCAGCAGTGGGATATTACAGACTGTATGAAAAGTCACAGTGTCGCAATTTGTTATTGTTTTCTTTTTGAACCGACTAATGCTGTTGGTCTCTATCACAGGGTGGGAGGGCAGGCGCTTAAGGCCGTCAAAAGTGGGAGGCAACTAGCTCAAGGGCATCCCTGGGTGTGCCGTTGCCGGGATAAGAGGATCGAGAAGACTACGTCCACTGGAAGAGTGGACCCTATGGAAATAATTTGTTGTTGTTTTTTTTTTACGTTTTGGCTCCACACTTTTGTGTATTTAGCCAGTATCAAGTAATTGATAATTTATCAAGTTATCGATATTTCACGCAAATATGTGTCAAGTCACAGTCGAAGTCATCAAGTCAGTCTAGTGAGTCATACTCCTAGTAAAGTGGTGGCAACTTTACTTGAAGCTTCTATGGAGTTTTGGAAACAACACGAAAAGAAACGTTTTACCATCATTATACCATTTTCCCACACTCACGCCTGTAATCCAGCACTTAACGAATAGAATGCCACCAGTTTTATGCACTAACACTGAAAATAACACAAGTTTTGGAAAATAATACAATGCGGTGACGCAATCTTTTTCGCTTTCCCGCCAAAACTCCCCGTTGTTGTTATTAGTTGCCGACTGTACCACCAACTGGTGGTTATTCTGTCGTGATAAACTATAGTGTAACTAGACTGTGGTCTTACGTTGGTGCTTGTGTTTTTATCTGTGGTATTAGGTCAGACACTCTTCTTTGTTGTGGTTATCAACCTTCTTGGAATAAAAATATAATTGTACGTAGGTTACTTTATTATCTAAGAGACGTGCCGGGTGCACAGTTTTACTCATTTTACGCACTGCCACTGAATTAACGTGAAAATCCTTCCAAGATGGCCGCCGCCACAAAATGGCGGATTACATATTTTTTCACAACTTCCTCAATATGGGTATCAAATGAAAGACCATGACTAGTAAAATACTTTATACCATAATAAATTACAAATCTAAGATGGCTGCCACCACAAAATGCCGATTTTTTTTTTTGTGGCATTGCTATTTTATATTTTTAGTTTAATACTTGTTACGTTATAAATGTCTGTACAATTAATTTATTAAAGTAGTTACAGCCAAGCATATATTATAATAATATTTAAAGGAACATGTTTATAAAACAGAGATATTAACACGTCCTATGTTAAGCGCCCAATGTGGCGTTGTATGGGGGAGGATTATGTTTAGCAGTAGACGTTTTCCTACTGATGATATGTGTGATTTCGAGTGGCGACGATTGTGTAGTGAAGGTTTTTCACAATCATTTGCTTAGTTTGATCTTGTAAGATCATGATAACGATAAATTTATTGATAATTATAAAGAATAACAAGACTGCCATTGTTAAATAAACATCAAAAAGAAATCATAATAAATTCAATAACATAATTTTTGCAATTCAACTGGGCAATGCTGCCAGCATGTTGGGTACGCTACCGTATTGAAGTGGGCTGGAGCATTTGGACTGTCTATAGGTCATCGCGGCTAGTATATAGTCCAAATTTTTTTTTTTGTATTAGTAGTAGTAGGTTGTTTTTAGTATTAGTTATTAAATCATTGTAGTATTTAGAAAATAAAGGCAATTTGCCGTGTTAGAAAAAATAACATAATTATTGTAAAAATATTAAATGTAAGACCAGTATATAAGATTAAATTGATCAAACCAGTTTTGGTATGAATCCCTCGACGATGGCCCCATATCTATCAGAAAACATTTTACTTCATTTTTAAAAATCTGTCTGTCTCAAATGGAGTCTGGAAAGCTAGAGCATTAAAGCTAGATGGCGCTGTATACAAATGTTTATTTATTTTAATTTCCAGGTCATGTGTCCCTCCGCAGTGGGCTGTGGTGCCTGTTTGGAATGCTGGTGTTCATAGTCGTGGAGAAACTGTTCGCGAGCACGGAAGAAGAGGGTAAGGAAGAGGACAAAGAAGAATACGATATTAGGAACCACAACGGTTCGGCTAAGGTACGTTTTTTGCGATAAGTGGCTAAATGTATTATTAACATTTTGTGAGTCCTATGACCCTAGATCAAATGTTTGATGTCTCTGTGATTACCCTATCCATAAATTCCACTTACTTAGTTGACGATGTTTATTACTAATGAATATTTGATAATATGTTATTATTGTAAATGCGTTCATATTATAAACTAGTTGCGCCCTGCGGTTTCACATGTATTTTAATTATTTGCTCATCCCACGGGAAAATTTCACTTTTCCGGGATAAAATGTAGCCTATATGTTAATCCAGTGTATAAGCTATCTTGGTACCGAATTTCATCCAAATCCATTCAGCCGTTTGAGCGTGAAGGAGTAACAAACATACACATATACACACATACAAACTTTCGACTTTATAATATTAGTATGATAAATAAATAAAATAAATAAATAAATAAAAGGAGAGAGGAGTAATTGACTATTTTTGACTACTATTAAAAACGAACAAGTAAATATTCTTTTCATAAAGTAGCTAAAAAATAAATCTAATCATTGAAAAAATAAATAAACCGGTAAATAAGTCGCGGTATAGTACGCTTTTAAAGTTTCAGTTCGCCTGTCCTTGCAAAACAGAGATCGTTTGGAGCTTCCTCACAGCTACTATGAAGTTCCCTGTATTTAGGGACCCAGGAACTACGAGGACCATGGTCCCACAACACCCAAACATGAACAACTATTTGCGGATTTTTTTCTGTGCACAAATACTTGTTCTGCCGCAGGAATCAAATCGAAATAATAAAATAAATATAATTAAGTGCTGTAACTTAATTAATGTTTAAATATCTTTTATTCCAGGTGAAACAGATTGAAATTGAGGAGATAGAGAAATTGTTGCTGAAAGAGAGGAAACAAAGAGGGAAAGAGAACGGTGAATCGTTGTGTGGGAACGGGACAATCACTGCCAAACAGCTTTACGACACCTGCGTGTTCAATAACAACACTAAAGGTAACAAATATTGAAAATCATTAATTAATTGAAGGAGTGAGAATAAAAAGGGTTTAACTGATTTTTTTCACAAAATGACTTATGGGTATCGTTGGATTCAGCGTGAAATTATCTACAATAATACACTCTCAAAATACTGAAATGAGGCATAAATCTCGAGATTTTGAGTCTAAAAACGGTTTATCTGTCACAGGAATACAGTTCGCTTAGCATAAAAACATTATAATTATTTTATCATATTTTATTTTTACAGTAATTGTATGAATTAGTACTATATTTAGTATTTTAAAATAGAAATAATACATTTTCCAACAACTGAAACTTACATAAACCTTTTCTATGATCTTATAAGCACTCTACATTAAAATGACGCCGTTGAAGTTTAAAGTCAATATTCTCTATATCCTATCCTATATCAATACTATCAATTTGACAGTTAAACCCTTTTTATTCTCAACCCTTCAATTATCATCAATACATTTAGTAAATTTGAGATCGTACGCGCTTCGGAACGAATTCATTATGGATTACACGTAGATTTTTGCCTTATAGCGCTGAGCATACGGAAAATATCGTAACCGCGATTCAGAACTTCATACAAACTACCTCAAATTCCATAGAAACTATGCATTATCATTGACTACACCAAAAAGCGCCATCTAGAAAAATTTTGGAACACTTCTGTCTGTCTCTTTGTTACGCCATCACGCAAAAACTACTGGACCGATTTTGATGAAAATTATTATGGTAAATGTTTATTATCCCGGTCAACATTTAGGCTTTTTATTCCAAATATCATCCCTTAAAGTGGTGTGAAGGGTTGGTAAAGTTTGTATGGAGATGTTTTTTTGTAAAGTTATTGTTATAAAACTTAGGTAGCTTAAAACTAGGAGACGGACATAGGATGCTTTTTATCCCTTTTGACCGCGTTTTATTAATTCACCCGTGCGAAACCAGGGCGCGTCAACTAGTATAATATTACTAAAAGTCAAATGGAAGAGAACATCGACCATCCTTACGTTTAACCCACAATTTATCTGTTTTTCCCACGGAAAACATAATTTCCCGATTTAAAAAGTCTGTTTGTAAATGTTCATCATAAATTGATCAAGCCAATTAGCCACCCACTAACAACGTATGGCTTCTGGAGTAGGTTTACCCGTCCCGTTCTAGCAAAACGGAGATCGTGAGCTAGCTCCCAACTAATACGAAGTTAATAATCTGTGACGTCACATGAGATTTATTTTTATATGGAATACTTAATAGTGCAGCCACCTCCGCGAAGTCACTTAAATAGCGACTTTTGCTATAGCACAATAAAGTGTAGTTCAGCTCGCACAGCGCTAGAAGCCTACCTTAAACAGTTGCCTCTCGTTCTATCGCTATAGCGCTCTTTTGACGCATTACACATAAAGGACCCGATAAAACGGGCCGGTTCCACGTACTTGTAGCTTTGAGATACTACGAAGTAATAATTTGTGACGTCATATTATTGTATCTCAAAATAACTTTGTACATTTTTGAGATATTTAATTTTTGGTTGACGACTATATTTTGAAAAATAACATTTATTTATATAAATAAAAAGGGGTGTGCTCTAGACTACCCGACTGAAGAGAAACTTCTTTAGTTTAGTTCCATCTATCGGCCGGTACAACTTTGTTTTTGCTTTGTAATTTTACCGGACATACCAATATAATAATACAAATTTTTAACTTTGTTATGTTGACAATGGAGATCTACGTGAACCAACTTCAACTTCCGTTCGCTTCATTCACCAGCTTACTCCCCAACTCAAGCGTGCGTAAAAAAGTTTTACTTCAACAAGTCAATCAAATGCCCCATTCAGGTGAAGGCGGCTGCTGCAATAGCATGTCGGCTTCCAACGGCGTTAGTAAATGCAAGGGCACGCGTTGGATGGGACGATGCTTACTGCGGGAGGCGAGGGAGAAGGTGCACCATAAGAAAGAGAAAACCGATAAAAGTGATAAGAAAGACGTGAGTATGACTGTCTTTTTCACTCGCGTTAAAAAGGGGTGTTGGATTTGTCTTGTTATTTTAGCTTAAAATGTACATTCTCTAAAATAGCCTTAAAATACTTATAAATATACGCAAAAAACTATTAATTTCCGTAATTGCAGCCTGCCTTATTATTATCGACTTTAAATGTCACTGAAAATAATAGAAAATATATCTATCTAATAAATTTTTTCCGAAAAGCGCTAAATCCAAGATAGCCATATTGTCATATGTAAGTAAACAGGAATTATTGAACTGATCGAATCTAATAAATTTGTTTATCTTGCATTAATTCTACTTTTAGTAAGATGCTAATTGTTACAGCAGTAAAATAAAAATTTCAAGTAATTGTCAACAAATTTTTTATTTTTTTATTTATACTTTAGCACAAAATAATGTACAAGGAGGACTTAATGCTATGAAGCATTATCTACCAGTCAACCTGGATGTGCAAGAAAAGAAATGGTAGTGGTGCAGTACAAATTGATATTAGAATAAAATACGTCTATGTATATAATAATAATAATAAAATATATAAATATATATATATATATTACGCATAATATACTTAATTATATAAAAATAATATAATATACCTACTTACATAAGTATAATGAATATAATTACTTACATATATAAAACTTACTATACTTATATAACGTCGAGATTGAAGAGTTCGTATTATGATAGCTGTGAGAATCAACAACGGTTATTATTAAAAAATTGATTTTTTTATTGTCTAGGTGGCAGGCTACCTCAACCTAATGGCGAACTCGATTGACAACTTCACCCACGGATTGGCGGTCGGCGGTTCGTTTCTCGTTGGATTCCGTGTCGGTGTTCTCACCACATTTGCTATACTCGGTGAGTAGTCACATAATCATCCACAAATAAGCGACTAAATATTACAAACTGTACGAGCCAATACAGCACGTATAGCAATTTTGTATACGCTGAGGTAAACTATAACAGCCTTATTAATAAACACGAACTAGCTTTAGACTAGTTACACCATTTTTTGTCTCTTTCGATCCAGCTAAATATTCCAGAAGCAAAAAAAGGACAAAAACTGAAGTAACTAATCCGAGACTAATACCCGTTTATTAATAAGGCTGTAAAAGTCCGTACATTCTTTACTAAAGCGAGTCGTCACTTAACCACCGCGCGCGCTAATGTGTCCATTCTAACTAGTGCGGCTCAGACACCGAATTGCAGACTTTTAACAAATACAACAACTATTAGAACAGTGCAGTGGTTTGGATTTACAACTACCGCCGGGCAGCAGTCTGCGATGAAAGGCCCGAACATCCTTTTGGTCCTTCGAGCCGGTTATGAACCAGCGACCTATGGCTATAAATCTTCTCTGTATGTCCGGCTTGCGCCGTCTCAAATAGCAGCTCAAGTAGCAGCATTTGCGTATTTGTATATGGCTATGAACACTAACAAATGGGACAACTCAACTTGGAAGTTTAAGTCAAGAGTGAACACGAAACTTTCGGCAAGCCCTATCTTGCTATAGTAGCCCTGCCTTCTGAACCATAGGTTGTTGGTTCGATTCCCACCCAGTACAAACATTTGTGTGATTTACATCGATGTTTGTTCTGTTTGTTGAAAAAAAATTAATTGCACCGTACAATTGTTCTAGAGCATCGTCTGAGTACATACATTTAAGGCAAAGAACGAATTAAATTCTACCGTGTATACACATTATGATGTGTACACATGAATTGTCATAAACTTTGCAATTTTAAATTTAAAAAAAAATTGTTGTAATTCTTAGAAATAAAATATTATATTTTGCAAAAATGTGATGTCACAAAATTTGGGAGCCCGTCCCGTCCCTTGTCACACAATGTCACTTTATGCCGCCCCCCTCCCTCCCCCTTAAAGTGTCACGTATTTTATAGATGGCCTCTTATTGTTGCCGATGTTTTTTTTTGTACGGAAGCTAATCCGCAAAACCGCTCATCAAACTGACAAGATAAACTCTTGCATTCGAAATGCATTTCACTTTATATGTAGACTTTATCTATACGCGAGTACTTGAGTCATGATGTCTGGATGTCAGTCACTACGCGCGATGAACGTTTATTTGAAGTCATCGGAATTCAAGAATTCATTGCAGTTATCTTGATATGATTAAAGTTATTGACAGTTAAAAAATAACGTGGAAGAAATGTGATCAATGCATGTTCGTTGTAAGCGTACTTGATAATTGATGCGTTTAATAGTACTTGAAGCGGGACTAGTATAAACCAATGCCCCCGAAGGTCAGGCGTCGAGCTATCGACCTCAGTTGGTAGTAACCCTGCCTTCTGAACTGCATGTTGTGGGTTCGATACCCACCCAGGACCCGTTTGTGTGATGTTTGTTCCATATAGATAGACGAGCGTACAACTCTAACGTAATAAAGTTGTGTTAAATTGAGTTACCTTACTGTCCCCTACCACCCTCTTAAGGGTGGAATTTCGAAAAATCCTTTCCTACGTCATAACACCTACCTGCATGCCAAATTTCAGCCCGATCCGTCCAGTGGTATGGGCTGTGCGTTGATAGATCACTATGTCAGTCAGTCAGTCACCTTTGAGTTATATATATTTAGATAGATAGATAGATAGAAAATGCTTTATTGCACAAACAACAAATGTAGGTACATAGGCGAACTTAATGCTAGAGAGCATTATCTTCCAGTTAACCTAGGTGTAGCGTGGAATTATTTGCAGGGCAGTGCAACGCAGCATAAATATTCATTTTCTTATATATCTGCGTGTTATATTGTATTCTATGTATACATTTACAAACAAAAAAGTATCCAAGTATTATATCAGTTACCTGGTTCTTATAGTACAAGCGTTGCTTAGTTTGGGGCTAGATGGCGCTGTGTGAAATGCCCACATTTTTTTTTATTTATTGAAAAGTAAATTTTGCAAAACGCGATGAGCTCCCGGTCCCCACGGATCCAGGGTCTCAATAACTTAAATATGTTACCACTCCCGAGATTACTATATTTGCATCGCTTTAGCTGCTCAGACGAATTAACCATCTTCGATCACGTTGTCATTTAAATTTAGGAGAATAATAATTGTGGTCAAGCCTATATAGTATTAAAAAACGAGTGTGCTTTAGACCACACGATTGAAGTAAAACTACTTTGGTTTAGCTCAGCTCCATCTATCGGCCGGTATAACTTTGTTTTTGCGTTGTTGTTAATGTCGCCATCTTGAAAATTGTAAATTGTCATTTTACCGGACATACCTTTTTTTTATTGTTTGATAGGTGTGTGATAGTGGTCAAACGCAAGACCACTATCGCACCTGATGGTAAGTGACGATGCGGTCTAGGATGTAACACGCTTGCCTAGAAGATACCTGTTCACTCTCGATTTGAAGACTCCCAGGTTGTAGTTATCGGGAAATACGGATGCCGGTAAAGCGTTCCACTCTTTGGCTGTTCAACGTAACAATACAAAATTTTAACTTTGTTATGTTGACAATGGAGGTCTAGGTGAAACAACTTCATCTTCCGTTCGCCTCGCTTCACCAGCTTACTCCGAAATCAAGCGTGTGTAAAGAAGTTTGCTTCAAAAATAATATCTGTATTGTATTGTAATTCAAAGTTTTTTGTTCCAGTACACGAAATTCCGCATGAAGTGGGCGACTTTGCGATCCTACTCCGGAGCGGGTTCTCGCGGTGGGAAGCCGCTAAAGCACAGCTGGTAAGGGATTCCCACAGGATCATCGTCCGCCCAATACGTTCCCGCTGTTGAGACACATAATCCATTATGACCTGCACGCGAGAAGGTCCTTATGGCCTACACGCGAGATTATGGCCTACATGCGAGAAAGTCCTTATGGCCTACATGCGAGAAAGTCCTTACGGCCTACATGCGAGAAAGTCCTTATGGCCTACTCGCGAGATTATGGCCTACATGCGAGAAGGTCCTTATGGCCTACACGCAAGATTATGGCCTACATGCGAGAAGGTCCTTATGGCCTACATGCAAGAAGACGTTTATGGCCTAGATGCGAGAAGGTCCTTATGGCCTACATGCGAGAAGGTCCTTATGGCCTACGCGCAAGATTATGGCCTACATGCGAGAAGGTCCTTATGGCCTACATGCAAGAAGACGTTTATGGCCTAGATGCGAGAAGGTCCTTATGGCCCACACGCGAGATTATGGCCTGCATGCGAGAAGGGCCGTGTCCCACAAGTGAGTGAGAAAGCCCAGTAGTGGACTACAGTGGCCAAGTGCTGGTTGGTGGATGAAACATGTACTCGAGCTTTGGCATGCCGGTTTCCTCATGATGTTTCCCGTCAACGTTGTAGCGAGAGTAAATGCCGTACATAACTAAGGCTAACTAAGGCTTCCAGCTGGTATTTAGCAGACCCATCCCACAGGTGGCAGCAGTACTCCATGCACGATCGAACTTGAAGGGTTGAGAATAAAAAGGATTTAACTGACAAATTGACAGTTTCGAGAAAATTGACTTTAAACGTCAACGGCGTCATTTTTATGTAGAGTGCTTATAAGGTAATAGAAAAGGTTTATGTAAGTTTCAGTTGCTTGAAAATGTTTTATTTCTATTTAAAATTACCAAATATAGTACTAATTCATACAATTACTGTAAAAATATAATATAATAAAAGAAATAAAGTAATGTTTTTATGCTAAGCATACTGTATTCCTGTGACAGATAAACCATTTTTAGACTCAAAAGATCGAGATTTAACCTCATTTCGGTATTTTGAGAATGTATTATTGAAGATAATTTCACGCTGAATCCAACGATACCCATAAGTCATTTGGTCAAAAAAATCAGTTAAATCCTTTTTATTCTCACCCCTTCAATTGAGCTTGGTACAAATTCAGAAGCTGTTCAGGTGCGAAGTACTGCCTAACCTTAGTGAGAACGCCCAGCTTTTTAGTAGCTAGTTTATCGGTTATTGGTGCGCCGATTTTAAAGTGGCACGGGCTACCCCTAATACATAAACTCAAAAAAATATTATAATATTAGCCCATACTGTCCCACTGTTGGGCAAAGGCCTCTCTTTTCTTATTGCCTGTGTGGCCCTCAATAGAAAGTAGTATTAGTAAAAAAAGAAAAAAAAAAAAAATATAAAGTGGTAAGTACAACTCTAACGTAATAAAGTTGTGTTAAATAGAGTTACCTTACTGTTTTAAACGGTTTATATTACAACGAGCTTCGCCCGCGGCGTGGCCTATAGGAAAATAATTCAACCACCCATTTCACCCTCTTAAGGGTGGAATTTCTAAAAACCCTTAGCGGATGCCTACGTCATACCATCTACCTGCATGCCAAATTTCAGCCCGATGCGTCCAGTGGTTTGGGCTGTGCGTTGATAGATCACTATGTCAGTCAGTCACCTTTGAGTTATATATATGTTTTTATAATTTCCAGGCTACTGCCTCAGCGGGTCTGATCGGTGCCCTGACAGCTGTTATATTCAGCGGAGCGAGGAATTCCATTGGTGAGTCCAATATCAACTTAACTTTTAACCCCTCCAGAAGAAAACATTATGCCCAATATAAGTTTATTATTATATTATGTTTAACTTCTTTACGCACGCTTGACTTCGAGAGTAAGCTGGTGAATGCGCGACGAGGCAAACGGAAGTTGAAAGTTGTTGGTTCACGTAGATCTCCATTTTCAACATAGAAACGTCGAGGTTAGAATTGAAGGGGTGAGAATAAAAAGGGTTCAACTGATTTTTATCACAAATTGACTTATGGGTATCGTTGGATTAAGCGTGAAATTATCTACAATAATACATTCTCAAAATATCGAAATGAGGTTTAAATCTCGAGATTTTGAGTCTAGAAACGGTTTATCTGTCACAGGAAAACAGTTCGCTTAGCATAAAACATTATTATATTTATTATATTATATTTTTACAGTAATTGCATGAATTAGTACTATATTTAGTATTTTAAAATAGAATTAAAACATTTTCAAGCAACTGAAACTTACATAAATCTTTTCTATTACCTTATAAGCACCTCTGCATTAAAATGACGCCGTTGAAGTTTAAAGTCAATTTTCTCGAAACTATCAATTTGACAGTTAAACCCTTTTTATTCTGAACCCTTCAATTATGGTTTGATAATTTTCGTCACCCGTTTAATTTTACAAAATAACAAGTTAAAAATTACTTAAAATTTGTGTTATTATGTTGGTATGTCCGATTAAATGACAATTTACAATTGAAGGGGTGAGAATAAAAAGGATTTAACTGATTTTTTTGACAAAATGACTTATGGGTATCGTTGGATTCAGCGTGAAATTATCTTCAATGATACATTCTCAAAATACCGAAATGAGGCTTAAATCTCGAGATTTTGAGTTTAAAAATGGTTTATCTGTGGGGAACCCTCCCACATTATATATAATATACATATATATTTATTACATACGATTATATATTCACATATCCACACAACCATTCCATATAACATTATTACAAATAAATATATTCATACACTTACCTATTTTAGTTATTTACATTTAGTATATCACATACCACACTCCATTAATACAAACATTCAAACACTTAACACACATAAAACCGTACCTTGCTTAAATGCCGGTTGTCGTATGGAAATGCGATCCGTGAACTCACCGCGTGACGTCAATAGCGAGCCCCGGCCGGTAGCAAGGTAGCTACGATGCGCGAGCACCGCTCGACACTACCCCACCGGCAATCAATAAAAATCATTGACGCGCTGTGGTCGATTATTGTTTTTTACGCATTATCTATCGTTGTTTATTTGTGTTGTTTTCTTGGTGTTCATTACTACTCTTGTTGTGTCGTCCTTCTGAACTTATAAATGTAGAACTGAGTGTTGTGTGTGTGGAAATATACCAATTAGTGCTACCTATGGACATTTTAATCGGACTCCCGTAAGGTACCTACAGAGAATTATATTTACTCAGCCCTGCTCCCGCGACACGATACCTACAACTGGTGACCTCCTATTTTGAAGACGCTATAAAGACACAATGAGTTCGAGTAGCTCACAAGAAACGGCATCCGACGATACCTCTGTCGCACGGTCATGCCGGAAGCGGCCAAAAGTGCGCGTTTCCATTGATTCGATGGACGTCAATAAAGTCGGAATCCGAGTTCCACCATTTTGGCCGGAGGAGCCGGAGATATGGTTCGCGCAATTCGAAGGTCAATTCGCCATCTCCAACATCACTGCCGACACCACTAAATTCTATTACGTGACCAGCCACCTGGAACCGCAATATTCTAAAGAGGTGAAAGATATAATAACTAACCCTCCAAGTCAGAACAAATATGACAGGCTTAAGGAGGAGCTGATTAAACGTCTTTCGGCATCAAGCGAGGCGAAAACCCAGCAGTTACTGATGCATGAGGAGTTGGGAAACCGCAAGCCTTCCCAATTTTTGCGCCATCTGCAAGGCCTTGCTGGACCGTCCATCCCGGATGACTTCATTCGCAGCATTTGGTGCAGTAGGCTGCCCAGCAACCTCCAGGCCCTCATCGCTTCCCAACCCAGCAGTTCCCTAGCAGCATCTGCGGACTTAGCCGATCGCGTTTACGACATCGTATCGCCGTCGCTCCAAGTATCCGCTACTTCTGCAGCCCCGCCAGTTCCCGGATCCAGCATGCAGTCTATGGCCAACGAGATCGCAGAACTGAAGGCAGCTGTTAAAAATTTGACCATGCAGTTGAACCGTCAAGCAAGACCCCGCAACCGCTCAGAAGACCACCAACGCAAGCGCTCGTCATCTCGCCGGTCCCAATCCAGCTACCGAAAGTACCCGCTGTGTTGGTACCACTCAAAGCACGGAGCTGACGCCAGACGATGCATCAAGCCCTGCGATTTCCAGAAGTCGGGAAACGGTCAGGGCACTCGGTAATGGCGGCCGACGATTGCCTGGACACACCTGGTCGCCTCTTCGTCACCGACCGCAGCTCCAAGCTCCAATATCTCGTGGACACCGGAAGTGACGTCTGCGTTTTTCCGAAGTCCACACTTCGTGACCGTCGGGCGAAGACTACGTACCAGCTTTCAGCAGCAAATGGCAGCACGATCGACACCTATGGATACCTGCAACTAAACTTAGATTTAAGTTTACGGCGTAACTTTCCGTGGAACTTTATTGTTGCCGACGTTACCAAGCCAATCATAGGCGTCGATTTTCTCAGTTATTACAATTTGATTGTTGACGTACGAAATAAGCGGCTTATTGACAATGTTACTTCTCTGTCTACTGTTGCTCAAATTGTTAACGTACCTGATGTATGTTCTGTCAAGGTTCCTATTGGCGACACGCGGTATCACGCCATACTTGCTGAATATCCCGAGATCACCAGACCCGCCGGCACACCACACGTTCCTGTACACAGCACAGTACACCACATTCGTACTACACCCGGTCCCCCCATATCGTGCTCACCTCGCAGATTAGCCCCGGACAAACTTAAGGTCGCTAAGGATGAGTTTGAGTTGATGTTAAGCAACGGTACTGCGCGCCCTTCAGAGAGCCCGTGGTCATCCCCTCTTCACCTAGCGCCTAAAAAAGACAATGGCTGGCGCCCTTGTGGAGATTACCGGCTTCTCAACGCGCGTACTATACCCGACAAGTACCCCATCAAGCACATCCACGACTTCGCGCAAAACATTTCTGGTTGTACCGTCTTCTCAAAAATCGATCTTGTGAAGGCTTACCACCAGATACCGGTTTTTGAAGACGATATAAAGAAGACAGCTATCACCACACCGTTCGGACTATACGAATTCCCATTTATGACTTTTGGACTTCGTAATGCCGGGCAAACTTTTCAAAGGTTCGTAGACGAAATGACTAGAGGTTTAGACTATTGTTACGCGTATCTCGATGACTTTTTGATTTACTCTCGTGACAGCGCTGATCACGAACGTCACCTGCGTGAGCTGTTTGAGCGGATGAAGAAGTACGGCATCGTTGTCAACACTTCAAAGTGTGTATTTGGAGTGCCAGAGGTAACATTTCTTGGTTACACCATCAACGCCGCAGGAACCAAGCCTCTCGAATCCAAGGTGCAGGCAATTCGCGAATTTCCGGAGCCGAAGACAGTCCGTCAACTGAGGCGATACTTGGGCATGCTGAATTTTTATCGTCGGTTTATACCGAATGCTGCAAAAATTCAAGCCCCATTAAACGCCCTATTGACTGGTTCAGTTAAAGCATCGGACCCAATAGCCTTAGCAGGTGAAGCATTCGAAGCTTTTCAGCACTCCAAAGACAGCCTATGTGATGCTGCATTATTGGCTCATCCCGACTGCCAAGTCAAACTAGCTCTCGTTACAGACGCATCTGACTCGGCCATGGGCGCTGTATTGCAGCAATACAAGGACAAATCTTGGCAGCCATTAGCGTTCTTTTCGCGAAAATTGAGCCCCTCACAGCAAAAA
Organism: Ennomos fuscantarius; assembly: GCA_905220475.3. NCBI lineage: Eukaryota > Metazoa > Arthropoda > Insecta > Lepidoptera > Geometridae > Ennomos > Ennomos fuscantarius. Next base: position 8,697,029 of record HG992046.1, on the reverse strand, counting down.
TACTCGCCCTACGACCGCGAGCTCCTCGCAATTTACGAGGGAATCAAATATTTTCGCCACATGCTAGAAGCGCGTCATTTCACTGTCTATACTGACCACAAACCGATATGTTACGCCTTTCATGAACGAAAGAGTAACTGTTCGCCGCGTCAGTATAGGCACCTGGACTATATCTCGCAATTTACCAGTGACATTCAGCATATATCCGGCAAGGACAATGTTGTAGCTGATTTTCTGTCACGCATTGATGAATTGCAGAGACCAGTGGACCACGAAGTACTGGCCAAAGCGCAAATATCAGACTCAGAGCTTCTCCAACTCCTTAGCGATGAATCTTCACTTCGCATCAGGAAAGTTACAGAGCCTGAAAGCCAAACTGAGCTATACTGTGACATCAGCACTGGCATCGCGAGACCTTTTGTGCCTGACCACCTACGTAGGCAGATTTTCGACAGCCTACACAGCTTGAGTCACCCTGGTGCAAACGCTACTGCTAAACTGGTAGCTCAGCGATACGTTTGGCCAGGGGTCAGAAGGGACTGTCGAAAATGGTCACAAGCATGTCTCGCTTGCCAGCGCTCTAAGACAAGTCGTCACGTATCGGCTCCACTCAGTACATTCGATTTGCCACGAGCAAGATTTATGTTCGTCCATATCGACCTAATCGGCCCACTCCCAATGTCAAATGGTTTCCGCTATTGCCTAACGGCCGTAGACCGTTTTACCAGGTGGCCAGAAGCCATCCCTATAGCGAACATGACTGCCGAAACAGTTGGCAAAGCGTTACTGTCGGGCTGGATAGCCAGATTTGGATGTCCATCCGACATAGTAACAGACCGTGGAGGACAGTTTCAATCCGAGCTGTTCCACTATTTATCTAAAATAGCCGGATTTAAACACCGCAGGACTACAGCCTACCACCCAGCTTGTAACGGCCTGGTGGAGCGATTCCATCGACAGCTGAAGACAGCTATTACATGTCACGCTGATAGCAATTGGACGGAATCGTTGCCACTTGTGCTATTGGGTATAAGGAGCGCATTCAAAGAAGATTTACAATCTTCTTCGGCAGAACTCGTCTATGGTGAGCCCTTGAGACTCCCAGGTGAATTCTTTGAGCACACGGTTGATAGCACGACTGATATCACCGACTTCACCGCCCGAATCCGCTCTTTCGCAGAAAAACTGCAACCTGTTCCCGCTTCACGGCATAATAGAAGCAAAATTTTCATTTTTAAGGATCTCCCTACCTCTAGCCATGTTTTCCTCCGAGAAGACGCGCTAAGAGGCACTTTCCATCCCGCATATTCCGGTCCTCACGAAGTCATCGAGAGAACCGATAAAATTTACAAACTGTTAATAAAAGGCAAACACGTCACGGTTTCTATAGATCGTCTAAAACCGGCGTATATACTTACCTGTCATCCACCAACTGCTATCGCTCCTGACGTAAGTCCAGAGATCATAGATGGGAATAACGTACCGGTTCGGACAACACGGTCTGGCAGACAAGTCCGCTTTCCGAATTTCTATCGCCCGTAGATCCGGTCTCTGGAGGGGAGTGATGTGGGGAACCCTCCCACATTATATATAATATACATATATATTTATTACATACGATTATATATTCACATATCCACACAACCATTCCATATAACATTATTACAAATAAATATATTCATACACTTACCTATTTTAGTTATTTACATTTAGTATATCACATACCACACTCCATTAATACAAACATTCAAACACTTAACACACATAAAACCGTACCTTGCTTAAATGCCGGTTGTCGTATGGAAATGCGATCCGTGAACTCACCGCGTGACGTCAATAGCGAGCCCCGGCCGGTAGCAAGGTAGCTACGATGCGCGAGCACCGCTCGACACTACCCCACCGGCAATCAATAAAAATCATTGACGCGCTGTGGTCGATTATTGTTTTTTACGCATTATCTATCGTTGTTTATTTGTGTTGTTTTCTTGGTGTTCATTACTACTCTTGTTGTGTCGTCCTTCTGAACTTATAAATGTAGAACTGAGTGTTGTGTGTGTGGAAATATACCAATTAGTGCTACCTATGGACATTTTAATCGGACTCCCGTAAGGTACCTACAGAGAATTATATTTACTCAGCCCTGCTCCCGCGACACGATACCTACATATCTGTCACAGGAATACAGTTTGCTTAGCATAAAAACATTACTATATTTATTTTATTATATTATATTTTTACAGCAATTGTATGAATTAGTACTATATTTAATAATTTTAAATAGAATTAAAACATTTTCAAGCAACTGAAACTTACATAAACCTTTTCTATTACCTTATAAGCACTCTACATTAAAATGACGCCGTTGACGTTTAAAGTCAATTTTCTCGAAACTGTCAATTTATCAGTTAAATCCTTTTTATTCTCAACCCTTCAATTATTGTCAAGATGGCGACATTAACATTAAACAAAGTTATATCCGTCGTCGTATAGTTGTTGTACTAAATCCATGCCAGTTCATCTCCATGATTATGATGATGATGATCATCGGATTATGTATTCATTTTTATTTATATTTATATTGACAGCCTCTGTGGTGTGGTGGTTGAGCAGGTCGGCTCATAACCCGGAGGCGGCGGGTTCGATTCCCGCAGCAGGACAAGTATTTGTGCACAAAAAAGCGCAAATACTTGTTCCGAGTCTGGGTGTTGTGGGACCATGGTCCTCGTAGTTCCTGGGTCCCTAGACACAGGGAATCCTAGTTAGGGTCCAAGATCTATGTATGTGATCGTTGGGCATTATTATTTATTCATAATCATAATCAATCATTTATTTGCTAGGATACACACATAAAATACATTTCAGATGAAAGGTAATGTCACAGTCACTGCACCCGGCCCGCAAGCAGGCGTGCTTATATTTATATAAATTAATTGAAATTTAAAGTGCTATTATTATTATTTATTTATTTATTTATTTATTGCATTATGTAACAAGGAGATACATTTAACACACTAGTTACACAACCCTGCTAGGGCATAGCAAATAAAGAAAAGAAAGTACTAACTAAGTTTACACAATAATAAAATGTTGACTATGGAAATCCCGAAGAATAAATGTAAGTAGAAATATATCATACTCATATATAGTAACTCAGTATGTCTCATCATCGTGAGCTTGCTACGTATTTGTCTACTAAGTATTCTTGTACAGTATAGTAGCATTTTTGAGATAAAAAAAAGTTTGAGTTTATTTTTAAATGACGTTACTTTGTTTTCGCTTCTTATGTGAACCGGTAATTTATTGTAAATTTTTATGAGCATATAATGGGGGCCTCTTTTGAATATTTCTAGTTTAGGTTGCGGTGCTATGATTTGGTTTTGTCGTCGTGGATTTGTATCGAATGTAAATAAATTCGGGTGCTTTTTTATGAACATAACTTTTATTATTACATGTCAATTATTTTAATTAAAATTATCACTGTTATAACTTATTACCTACTTAAAATTTAAAAACTCTTGCATGCTGTAAAAACACTTGTCGATCAGCCAACTATACAAACATCTTTTAAATATGTTTCCCTGCAGTATCTTAATATTATCCGGCAACTTATTATACGCTAATATACTCATATTAACTACGTTCTTCTTATAAATGTCTTTATAATAGGGAGGTTGATAAAGTTGATGCATGAACTTAGAGCGCTTCTGTCTAGGCATAATTTCATTTCGCTTAACAAAATATTGTGGGTGGCTTTTTGCAAACATACACAAATCATATTTATAATATGAACACATTTGCAATTATAACATACTAGTTGCGCCCCGCGGTTTTACCCGTGGATAAAAGGTTTAATTATTTGCTCATCCCATGGGTACATTTCATTTTTCCGGGATAAAATGTAGCCTATTTGTTAAACTAGTGTATAAGCTATCTTGGTACCGAATTTCATCCAAATCCATTCAGCCGTATTATTTTACTTGGCTAGCATGCTACACCTTCGATCGCATCGTCACTTCCTATCAGGTGAGAGCGTGGTCAAATGCTAGACAAGTTTGAAAAAAAAAAAGAAGCCGAATGAGCGTGAAGGAGTAACAAACATACACACACATACAAACTTTCGCCTTTATAATATTAGTGTGATTATTATTATTTACAGAGGCGAAAACCTCCTGGATCGTACCGTTCACGGCGGGCGGCTTCCTCCACATCGCGCTAGTGGTCGTCCTCCCCGAACTCCTGAGGGAACAGGACAAGATGCAGTCGCTGCAGCACCTCGCCGCGCTCGCCACCGGCATCGGGACCATGGCTGCTATGACCTACTACTTCGGATAAGCAAGAACAGCTAGAAAAATGAAGCTGAATTAGTGTTTTTAAAGTTTGTACAAAAAGGGTGAGATTGTTGAAAAATAGGGTGAAATAATTGCAAAAGGGTGAGGTTATTGCAAAAAGGGTGAAGTTTGTGTATAAAGGTGTTTGTGCACAAAAGGGTGTAAAATATGCGTTTTAACTAGTTATAGGATCAGAAAGTGCAGTGTGACCTTCTAAAGGAAACAAAAGCAACCTTAGTTATGCCATAAAAACGTAAATATATATACACATATATATAAAAACACTTAAGTATGTTTGAGTAAAGTCTGTTTACTATAAGCGTCGACATACTAAATATTATGTTTGAAAAATTAACTTAATTGCTCAATTTGATATTTTAAACTTTGAGAAATGGAAAACTTTAACGTTTCTACATCTGGCGGGAAATATATATTATTCTTTCTAAAAATCACGTCATATTGCAATACAAATATTGTTAATAATTAATTTATTAATATTTTAATAAATGATTTGCATTCACTTAAATTTACACAAAAAATGTTCTTTCTTACGTAAAAATCATGTGAAATGAAACGAAATGTCAACCATCGGTACCTATAATAGAACTATTTAAATGTATTTGCTATCGAGTATGTAAATTATTATTGCACAAATAAATTAAATACTTCAAAAAATAGACAGTGAAAACAAAAATTAAATATCTCAAATATTACAAAGTTACAAGCATTTTATGATAAATTACTAAAAAAATAATAATAATAGATTCTGGACCCTAACTAGGATTCCCTGTGACCATGGTCCCACAATACCCGGACTCGGAACAAGTATTTGAGTTTCTTTTTTCTTTGCACAAATACTCGTCCTGTCGCGGGAATCGAACCCGCCACCTCCAGGTTATGAGCCGACCTGCTCAACCACCACACCATAGAGGCTGACGATGATTTGCGATACTCGATAGCATTTCAATAAACTTGCAATAAATAGTATTTGGTCCCAATCCTCGGGAAATTTAATATTGATTGCTAATTTTGTTTTTTTTTTCAGAAATTATCCCCCTGATTTTTCATAGGACGTTTATGCTTTTTTTTATAAAAAGATTTTAGTTTATTTTTTAAATTAAGTCTATGTCCAATAAAGGACGGTTAAAAGTATTAAAATCGAATGGTATCTTATATTGTAAATAATATTTTAAAACTAGACTATATACAGGATGTCCCGGAATTCAATGTCAAACGGGGCGAGGGGGGATATTCCCGTATCTGGAGTGACCTCTCACCCCGTGCCCGTTTGATGTTGCGTTTTGAGGCACCCTGTATAGGTAATTTAAGATATAAATCGAGTGTTAAATAGCGAGGAAATATACATTTAAGTCATATAAATTAGTAAATAAGTTATATAATACTCTTATATATGTAAATAGTACATAATAAAAAATGCGAATATTCTTGCTATAGTGATTTTTATAAAACCAGTGTTTAGATCCATAGATGTTAACAGGGAAGATACGGCATCGAAAGTGGTTCACCTAAATTAGGTGCAACGCACACAGTTTTATGTTCCAAATAGATTGAAACATGCGACGCAAGGCCGTTTTTGCCTAGCGATGTATGGACCATCTGGACGTGCCCTTTTTAATTACATCTAAGTATGGTTAAATCATCATTAATTTTTTTTTATTATAGTAATGGTAGGACTTACCTAGAAACTTTATCAAAACCTTATCACTATTGTAATGTAATCATAATAAGCCAAAGTCACATTGAATTCGTGTAATTTTAATAGATCTCCACTTGATGCATCCACTATTTTAGTCGTAAACAAATTGTAATTAACACAAAAATAATGTACATAAATGTTTTAACGCATTTTACTTAATAATAAATACCACCTATCATCGTTGCGCTTGCAAAAGTCGCTATGTGCTATTTAGTTATTGATAATTTCTCGAGAGTTAATTAATTAATATATAACGTGTTAACTTTTGATATATGAATAACACATAGCTAGATTTCGTAACTCTTCAAATATTGCATTATCACAAAGCTCTTTTTACAGTATGTTTGTATTGAAACAACGATTAAAACTGCATCTAAAACGGAAAATAAATAGCACATAGCGACTTTTGCAAGCGCAACGACGCTACGTAAGATTTTTTTTAGTAATATTATCGTAATGATTAACCTTCCAAAAACATATACTCTCAATAAACTGTAGAACAAAATGTAAAATTTGTATAAAAAAATATTGTTGTCTTACTTTCGCGCGTGTTATTTCTGATCAGCAAGAAGATGACAGATCATAAGATCGTGTAGCTCCTTCGTACACATTACTTGTTTCAGTTTGATGAAATATCATACTAGTTACTGTAGTGTCCGCATATAAAAAGTAATTTTATTTCCTGGTTATCAATTTTGTATGCAGTTTTCAAAGTTTTCAATCAAAAATATAGTTTTATATCATTTGTAAATATTTTTAGGGGTACCAAACTATACAGTTTATAAGTATGATATGTGAGTTAAATATGGTTATTTGGTTTTTCTAATTGTGTTTTTTTTTTTATAAATTGCAAACCTGTAACTACAATAAATATTGTAAAAATTTTTTCATGAAGTATATATTTTATGAATGTTGCAAAATAGTAAACAAAAACGAACGTTTCATAATCAAACTCTATCCTAAATCCAAATAAGAATAGAAAAATCATGTAATAAGTAGGTAATATGCTTTTAATCCCATCAAATAAAACGTAATAAAAATGTACGGTACTAATAAATGTAGTAACTAGTAAATGTGATAAACAACGCCATTTATAAGTATTTCAAGTTGTAACAATGTTTTAGGAAAATGTTAAAAATAAATACTCTAAATATTAATATTGTTATTATTTCAGAACCAATACTTTTAATTTATATAACAACTTCCCCATTTGTCTAGTGAAATGTCTACTCTTGTTATGTGTATGTTACGCTTGAGAGATAATTAGGTTATCGAGTAAGTCACATGTCAATACAAGTGCCCCGCAGTTAAAAATCATTCTATGTGTTAATCCAGCGTATAAGTAAGCTATCTGCATTCCAAATTTCATCAAAATTTGTTCCGTAGTTTGATCATTTATTTTATCAATGGTAACGAACATTCGCACAACACACTAACGCCTCGCGGACAGTGTCCCATGTGTTAAGTAAAGCTATCTTCATTCAAAGTTTCATTGAAATCCATTCAGTAGTTTTTTCGTAAAATAGTAACAAACATCCACACATGCAAACTTTCGCGATTATAACATTAGTATGAATAAGGCACACTAATATTAAAAAGGCGAAAGTTTGTATGTTTGTTACTTCTTCACGTTCAAACGGCTGAATAGATTTGGATAAAATTCGGTACCAAGATAGCTTATACACTAGATTAACATATAGGATACATTTTATCCCGGAAAAGTGAAATTTTCCCGTGGGATGAGTAAATAATTAAAATACTTTTTATCCGCGGGTGAAACCGCGGGGCGCAACTAGTCAGGTAATACAGCGTTGAACTTCGTAAGATTATTAAAAAAAAACTAATATTATCTGCTACAATAAAAAACAAATAGTGATTCATTTCATCATATTTATTTCTCATGTACCTATATACAATTATGATTATGTACGATACAATGAGAGCTTACATGTTTATACAATCCTTCATTATTATATATCGAAAGGTAAATCTCTTAAAAATAACAGTCCAAAAATTTGCTAAACAAAATCCTGTTAGCTACGAAATGTAAATTCTGTACAAGTGATGTTTATTTTTGGAACTAGCCTTCAATTATACAAATAAACACTTTTTAAACTTTCACGACTTGAATTCAAATTATTAAGTTAAAATGGGTCTATTCGCGCACAAGATTAGCGACCACGGCCAATGAAACTTGGCCGAAACGTCGAGGTTAGTTAAAATTGTGTTTTGAAAATTTTCTGTGCGCCAATAGACCCGTTTTAACTTTATAATTTCAGACAAAGAAAGTTTAAAATGGACAGCTTTTATATTAAAATATTATTTCGATTCAAACTGAAACTTACTTTAAAATTGCAGTGGTATTCGATTTTGGACTGACATAAAGCTAAAAATACAATATAATAATTTCAAATCCCTTTTTGCCCCCTTAATCAAATATATGGCAATATTATTAAAAATTAAGAATATTAAAGTGAAAAATATACAGAATAGATACTAGACGTAATCCCGTTTTTTAGGCAAAATTATTTTTATATTTTAATAAAATACGTCATTTATCTTATTAAAAAGGTCATACTGGGATAAGCGTGGCATTGTTAGGTTGAGCGGTCGATATCGGCCTAATCACAACCTCATTATTGAATTCTTGAAAACAATGGGTCGTCGAATCAATTGTTTAGAACTTTGAAGTTTTTTCATATCTTGTGTAGTTTTGAATTTTAATGTGTAATAAGGGTGGATTATTAACCTTTAAGTGTTTGTGAATAGGTATGAGTGTTGGCAAATGATTGAGGTACCAAAATCATGCCTTTTCATGTTCTCCACAAGGCTTTTTAGTCTTCAGTAAAATATCTGCCGTTTTACTGCGGCATTTTGACTTTGACATTAAATAACCTAAAAATATTCCCTCACTTGACATTGGCAGAAAGTATCGCTTAAAAGCGATAGGCCAGTAGCGCTGAGGAAATAACTAACTTTGTGAGAATCATCAGAGACAGGTAAAATATATACGGTTTAATCACAAAACATTTAAACAAGCCTCAAACTAGTGTTAAACTGTTGTTTTGTATTATTAAACACACGTTTAACGTCTATTTAAGCCTTGTTTATGTATTTGTGGTAACATGGATAATCGTTATTTTTAAATTGTGAAGAAGACGCAAGTGAACTAAAAGAAAAATATATTGGGAGAAAAAATGATGATTGTATTTGCAGTATCGTTTATAGATTTTCCCGGAAAATCGGGCCTTGCTCGACACAAGAAAACTAGTTCTAGTAAGTAGAAAAGTTAAATAAATCTAAGCGAGCCGAGATTCATTTAACTTCTAAAAGAAGCGCAAGAGCGATTGTGATATCAATTCAATCATTCAATTTTTGAACTGACTAATACTGTATCTCTGGTTTATACCGATCTTAGGTCCGTATTACAGAACGATACTCAGTCATCGATCGGTGCTCAAGCAGATATTTTATTCATAAAGTGATAAATTAGTGAATGAAATCTCTGCTTGAGCACCGATCGATAGCTGAGCATCGTTCTGTAATACGGACCTTAAAACCGTATCATTCCCATTTAGCTAAATGGTCCTTAAATCAGCCTGGAGAACAACCAGGAGCAACTTAGCTGGCGTTGTTAAACGGTAATGTGCTGCAAATATCACATAGCGGTCACCCGTCCTAACACTCCGATGAACTGTGAACGATTTTAAATAACAGCTTCAAAAATTTTTTAAATTTTATGAGATCACAATCAAACTCTTGCACCATTTACGATATTTTTTTTTCGTCAGGGGGCGATCGAATTGTGGAGGTCTTAAATGCTATAAACTCGTTAGCAGGATGTTTACATAACGTAGACCTTCTCGACGCGCTTCATGCAGAACACCTCGTTGGTTTTGGGGCAGATTATGGAGCCATGTTCTTTCATCATTTCTTTTAGTGCCTGAAAAATAAATATGTGTGGTCATTTCACACAGCGCCATCTAGCCCCAATCTAAGCAAAGCTACTATGGAAACCAGATAACTGATACAATACATAAATTCTTTTTGTTTGTAAATATACAAGGTGGAATTTAATGCACTCTTTTCCTTAAATGTATGTACTCAGATCATGCTATATAATGTTCGTACATGGACCAATTTAAAAAAAAGTACATGACAGCCGAAATGTCTATTTAACGGTACACACAGCGCGGGCACCGGCTGAGTGCTTTGTAAATGTTTCGTAGGCAATAAAACACTGCTTTGTTCAATGTCGCAAGGCTTTTCTTTAGAATTTATATTTGATAATACCTAGATTTCAGTTTTATTTTATCAGAACTTTTTTATTTAGTGATATGGGAGTTTTCTATAGCATGGACTGAATACATACATTAAAGGAAAAGAACGAATTAAATTCCACCTTGTATACATAGGATACAATATAACACCCAGACACAGAACAAATATCGATGTAAATCACACAAATGTTTGTCCTGGGTGGGAATCGAACCCACAACCCACAGTTCTGAAGGCAGGGTTACTACCAACTGAGCTATTGGGCCAGTCGAAATATATTATATATCCTCACATCATTCTCGATATAAGTTACAATGTAGTTCCCCTATGCTACCTTGTAGGATAGGTGGACTATATTGTAACTTATATCGAGAATGATGTGACTCATATAACATCTATCGAACTTCGAACTAGTGTACTTGTAAGTTTGTAAGTTCTGTGTAGTAGTAAATTTGTACCTTCGGGTCTGGGTATTTTCTAGGTTATTGTAGGTTGTACTTGTGTTACAAGTCTGCGTAAATGTGTTACATTTCTGCTTACTTGTGTTACAAGTCTTCGTATTTGTGTTACAAGTCTGCGTACTTGTGTTACACTTCTGCTTACTTGTGTAACAAGTCTGCTTACTTGTGTTGCAAGTCTGCGTACTTGTGTTACATTTCTCCTCACTTGTGTTACAATTCTGCGTATTTGTGTTACAAGTATGCGTACTTGTGTTACATTTCTGCTTACTTGTGTAACAAGTCTGCTTACTTGTGTTACATTTCTCCTTACTTGTGTTTCAAGTCTGCGTACTTGTGTTACATTTCTGCTTACTTGTGTAACAAGTCTGCTTACTTGTGTTACATTTCTCCTTACTTGTGTTACAAGTCTGCTTACTTGTGTTACATTTCTCCTTACTTGTGTTACAAGTCTGCTTACTTGTGTTACAAGTCTGCGTACTTGTGTTACATTTCTCCTTACTTGTGTTACAAGTCTGCTTACTTGTGTTACAAGTCTGCGTACTTGTGTTACATTTCTCCTTACTTGTGTTACAAGTCTGCTTACTTGTGTTACAAGTCTGCGTACTTGTGTTACATTTCTCCTTACTTGTGTTACAAGTCTGCTTACTTTTGTTACATTTCTCCTTACTTGTGTTACAATTCTGCGTACTTGTGTTACATGTCTGCGTATTTGTGTTACAAGTCTGCGTATTTGTGAGTATAAGTGTATGTCCGCATTATGTGTAGTATAGCTACCTTCTCCCCGTAGACCTGCCCGTTGGGCAGCACCATGGGCTGGTTGTGTTCGTTGAGCGGCTGGCGCGAGATGCGGCACACGAGCCGCGAGTGCGAGCAGTGCGCGTGCGGGAGCGAGCGAGCCAGCGCATTCAGCGGCGGCTGGCACGTCGGGCACGCCGACACGCGGGTGCTCTCTACGTAGCACTGAGTGCGGGGCGGTTAAGGGAATCTACTACTTCAGACTAATGTCGTTAAAATAAAAAAGGAGGAGGTTAAGGTTATTGCACTTTGAGTGAACATACATTACGTTAAACCCGTTATACATAAACTCAAGGTTATATTGAGTATATGCAAATAAATGAATATGAATAAGTAATTAAGTAAAAGTTATTGTAATATTATTGTTTTACGTTGAAATTAATAAATAAAGTAAAATAAGCATTAACTTCATTAAAGGATCTCAGTGCATTAAAAGGTAGAATCAAATCTAAATAAACAACGCCCAGGAAGCTAACTTGTATTTATTTTCTTGTATCTAGGAACACAGGAACCCACAGCACCCAGATATAACAAGTACTTGCGCTGTTTTTTTGTGCACAAATACTTGTCCTGCCGCGGGAATCGAACCCACCGCCTCCGAGTCATATGCCGACTTGAAACACCACACTACAGACTGTCCAAATTTATCATAAGTTAAAGTTATTCTACCTACTAAAGTTAAGGTTTTATACGTTTTTTATTGTTTGATAGGCTCGCGTTTGACCACTATCGCATCTGATGGTAAGTGACGATACGGTCTAGGATGTAACACGCTTGCCTAGAAGATACCTGTTCACTCTCGATTTGAAGACCAAGGTTGTAGTTTTCGGGAAATACGGATGCCGGTAAAGCGTTCCACTCTTTGGCTGTTCGCATGATAAATGTGGAGCCAAATCTCGTGTAGGGAGTTTTGGTGGGAAAGCGAAAAAGATCGCCTCACCGCTGCACCGCAAAACTTGGGTTATTTTCAGTGTTAGTGCATAAAATTGGTGGCATTTTATTCGTTAAGTGCTGGACTACATGCATGAGTGTGGGAAAGTGGTATAATGATGGAGAAAAGTTTCCTTTCGTGTTGTTTCCAAAACTCCATAGAAGCTTCAAGTAAAGTTGCCGCCACTTTACTAGGAGTATTACTTTGACTAGACTATGACTTGATTATGACTTGACTTGATGACTTCGACTGTGACTTGACACATATTTGCGTGAAATATTATTAACTTGACAACACAAGAGTGTGGAGCCAAAACATAAAGAACCATAGACTTATTCACAAGTAGCATAGCGTCAGTGAGCAAGGCACTTTCCCTTAAGGATCGTGTCTCGCCTTCGTCGTTCGACAATTTGTAAATCTTTTATTTAAGTAGTTACAATTGCATGTTAGGCTATTGCATGTTCTTCTATTTTTATAAGTAGTTGTGGAGGCTTTTAATTGGCTCTTCAAAGTTATATCATTATAATAAAAAAAAAAAAAAAAAAAAAAAAAAAAAAAAAAAAATCGTGTAGTACATAAGTAGCACGGGTGTATTAGCAAAGGATATGGCGTGTTGAGCGCGTGCAGGCCGAGCTGCAGCGCGGCGGGCAGCGGCGGCGCGCGCGCGGGGTGCAGCAGGCGGCCGTGCTCGCGCCGGAACTGCGCGCGCAGCCGCGCCCAGCGCCCCGCGCACAGCAGCCCGCGGTACGGCTCCACCTCTGGGGCCGACACGCGTCAGGGGGGTCGTTGGCAGGCATTGTCACCATTCAAACGTTCATTTATAACCCACTACTTGTTAAACCTTACTGTACTGTATATTCTCTAAGGTTAAAACTGCACCTGTGTTGGCTATGAATAAACATTTTCTATTCTATTCTATTCTAAAGGGGAAATACTAGTGACTGGCATAATAAACTTCATTTATTATTAGTTAGTGACTGGCATAATAAACTTAATTTCACTAGGTGGTAGGACTTTACTGCAAAGTTCGTCTAGGTAGGTACCACCGCTTTGCCAGTTATTCTGCCGCCAAGCAGTAGCGTGCAAGCACTGCTGTGTTCCGGTTTGAAGGGCACTGTAGCTAGTGAAATTACTAGGCAAATGAGACTTTATGATCTGATCTCACAGTTTAGTAATCTTATTACTAGATTGTGCTGATGTCTCAGGATGACGTGCGCAGTGCAGTGTCACGCGAACCTCTATACTTTAGTTCCGAGTGACACTGCAGCTGATATGGGCAGCCGTGTCGTTTAACATCAGGCGAACGGCTAGATCGTCACGTCATTCCTTAAAAAAAAAAAATACATAAAATACTGATAGCTCAGTTGGTAGTAAGGGGCCGTTCAAGTATTACGTAAGCACTATGGGGGGCGGGGGGGGGGTCTTTGCTTTGCTTATTTTGGATGACATAGGGCGGTAGGGAAGTCCACATGATGATTACGGCATCGGTGGTTATTTGCCTTTTTATATGAATAGCAACCCTCACATTGTCTTTGCTTTAAATACTAAACATTATAATATATATATAACATTATAAATATAGGCTTAATCAATAAATATAAAAAATAATCTAACAAAAAGCACGGACCCAGGTGTCTATGGAAATGCAGTATAAAAAAAAATTATAATTATAATATTTAAAAAAACTACATTAATTGAAAAATATTAAATTTACATAAGCATGGGGGGAGGGGGTTAGAGCTTTGCTTACTTTTGTTGACATGGGGGATAAAGGGGGTAAATAATTGTAATAAATCTGCTTACGTAATACTTGAACGGCCCCTAACTTAGATCGAGAATACACCGCTACGATGCAGTAAGATGTATGCTACCTTGTAGGATAGGGGAACTACATTGTAACTTATATCGAGAATGATGTGAGGATATATAATATATTTTGACTGGCCCGATAGCTCAGTTGGTAGTAACCCTGTCTGACCCTCAGGTTATGGGTTCGATTCCCACCTAGGACAAACATTCGTGTGATGAACATCGATGTTTGTTCTGTGTCTAAGTGTTATATTGTATTCTATGTGTGTATTTATTTAGTAAAAGCTTTGCTTAGTTTGGGGTCTACCAACTGAGATATCGGGCAATATGACTTGAGTGCGTTTTTAACTTTTAAATTGTGTCAGGGTTTTTTCTTTCCGATAACATTACAAGTTAGGAATGACGAAGGAATAAGGAATACAATACAATACTTTATACAATACTTTACCTTCCTTTTTTATAACATTACAGGTCGCCCATTGTTCCCCACTACTTGTGTTTCATTGTATTGTTTGATATTTTTGTTATTTTGTGGTGTGTACAATAAAGAGTTTATCTATCTATCTATTACCTACGCTACGGAGGAAAGCTTAGCTTTACAAGCAGTTACCATACCGGTGTCTTTAGGGAACGCGAGCATCCCCATGCAGTGCTGTATGTCTTCCAGTTGGCCCTCCTCGTAGGTCGCGAAATGTTTCTTGGCGTAGCGCACCGCATCCAGCCTCTTGTCTTCACGTACTAGTTCAATGAACTCCTGCAATACCATTTTTTTTGAACGAATTCCTTATCGCGCGTTGCGAAAGAGGGCTAGACGGAAAAAATTAAGACCAAAAGTTGTAACGACACTTAAGACCAAAAGTTGTATCGACACTTTTTGAAGCTGTGCAGCGTGTGCGTGTTTCTCTGTCTCTCTCTCTCATAGAAAGCAAGCCAGTTATTTTCGTTTCGTCTTTCTATTTCGCATTAATATTATGTTAATATTCTTTCTATTTACATTATATATGTCAATAATATTGGTAATTACGTTTTCCAACGTTGGCCTAGAGTCGCACGCCTCTACCCAAACAGGGGTAAATCAAACTAGATTGTAACTTGGTAGACAAAAATTTAATAAAATCACTTCTTCACCACTGTCAATATGCAACGAAACGCTTGCGCGTTTTAAGAACGTACAACGCCATCTAGTTTGTATTAATGTGAGCTCTTCATTGCTAGATGGCGCAGAATGTAACACGGAACAATGTTAAACATAATAATTGAATTTAATCTAATACAACAACATTAAACAATTTTTTTTTTTTATTATAACTTTTAAAAAATAAAATTTTATTACAATTCCTTCACAAATTAATCGAAAGGAATTTCGTTTTATCCGGGTGTCACTTGACATCTCTCAAGTTTTTTTTATAACATAGATAGACAAACAAGCAGACGGCCCGCCTGATGGTAAGCGGTTACCGTCGCCTATAGACACCTGCAACACCGGGGGCGCTACCAATGCGTTGCCTACCTTTTAAGACTCTATTTACCCGACAGATTTCAGATTTCAGATTCAGATTCAGACCCCGTGGCCGCGGCCGCTGCACCGCCCGCCGACAGCCGCCGCGTGCACCTGCACTCATTTAGCTCGACCGAGGTGCGAGCGGCGGTGAGTAAGTTGAAGCCAGGTACCTCACCAGGACCTGATGCCCTACCAGCGTATGTCATTAAGGGTTGCATTGACGAACTTATTGCACCGATTACCTATATATTCAACCTCATTATTACCACCGGACGCTACCCAATAATGTGGAAGAAGTCTAGAGTCACGCCCATACCAAAATCGGGTTCAAAGTCCAAAGTCGAAAATTACCGGCCTATTGCTATCCTGTGTGCTTTGGCTAAGGTGTTTGAGACTGCCTTACACAAGTGCCTACTGCCCCAATGCCGACCCTACATCACAGATGCGCCAGCACGCATTCTTATCTCAACGCTCTGTAGATACCAACCTAGCTACATTGGTGGACCACATTTCCGCTGAAATGGACGCTGGAAAACAGGTAGATGTCATCTACTTAGATTTCCAAAAAGCCTTCGATAGAGTGGATAATGAAATGCTACTTCTAAAACTGGGTGCTATGGGTTTCACACCTGGACTCCTCAGGCTGTTTGCTGACTACATGTCTGATAGGCAACAGTGTGTTAAATATGGATCCCACGTATCCGATTATTATTCGACAAGATCAGGCATAAGTCAGGGATCGAATTTGGGGCCGTTGCTTTTTTTATTACTAATAAACGACCTTCCAGAAGCGGCACGCGAGTCCACAGTTTTGATCTTTGCCGACGATGTTAAACTCATAAAGTCCTGTAAAACCACATATGATCACGATGCGCTCCAACGGGACATAGACGCAGTTCACGCGTGGAGTGTAGCAAACCGACTGAATTTTAACCCGAGTAAGTGCGAGATGATGACGTTTACGCGTGGCCGAAACCCGCGGTTGCACCAGTACTCGGTGGGCGACGAGCCGGTGTCGCGCGTGCAGCGCGTGCGTGACCTCGGTGTGTGGTTCGACCCCGGGCTGACGCTCCGCGAGCACACGCAGCGCGTCACCAACGCGGCTCATCGTCGGCTCGGCTTTGTGCTACGGAATGCTGCCCCACTCTCAGTGGCGGCAACGCAAGCACTTTACACTGCCCTAGTGCGAAGTGTTCTCGAAACGAGTGCGATAGTTTGGAGCCCGCACGAAGATAAATATATTCTTATGCTGGAGCAAATACAAAAAAAGTTTCTGCGGTGCCTTTACAAGAAAGCGTACGGGTACTACCCCTACCTGTACCCTACTCTTTTCATTCAGGGTCAATTGGGCTATCAAACATTAGAGATCAGAAGATCTCTCGCATTAGCTAAATTTACTTTGGGGCTAATTAGAGGGAACATAGACTGCCCGGCTCTGGTGGAGGTGTTCCTCAGGCTGTCTGTACCCAACGTTAACACCTTACGCCGGCTGCGCGCGCGCGCCCCGCGGGTCCTGGCGCGCTCGGCCGGCCGCACGGTGCAGCGCCGCCAGAGTCCCGCGGAGCGCGCGCGTGAGGTGCTCGGCGCCGTGCTTGCCTCGGCGCCGCGATGTGACCAATTCGCGAGCACTATACCATGCTTGATCGATGAGTGCCAGAGGATGTTTGAATCGAACACCAAAAAGTCAAGTGTAAATATCTGATTTTCTTTTATTTATTTATGACATTTTGACTATCATTTTAAGTATTGATTGTGCAATTTTTATTTTAATTATTGCAATGAAATTATTGAAATGGTGACTGTAATTATTTTATTTTATTTTACACGTAATGTATAATTATCATATATCTAATTGTATACTTACACTATAATATTATCAATAAGGAAATGACACCAATAATACTTTTTTTTTTTAAATTATTGGTTGTATAATGTATAATGTATATAATGACTATATTTTTGTGATGCTTTGGATGAAACTGTAATGTTGCAAAAAATGAAATAAATGAATCTGAAATCTGAAATCTAAAATTAGGTGTGTGGCAGAAACGATCTCGAGAATCGAACTGTATTATTATTAGTAATTATAAAACCGCGACGCAGGTATTAGGTTAAACAGTTCTTCAGAGCATTCACCGTTAAAGATTTTGTAGAACACACAGAGGGAAACAATATTATTGCTTTTTAATATTATTTTTTTGTTCACTTGTCTAGCATTTGACCACGCTCTCACCTGATGGGAAGTGACGATGCGATCGAAGGTGTAGCATGCTAGCCAAGTAAATATCTATTCACTCTTCTCTTGAACACGCCCGGGTCATATTTCGCCGAAAACACAGACGCTGGCAGGGCATTCCATTCCTTAGCTGTTCTAATTATGAACGTGGAATCAAATAGCTTGACGAATGGGTAGCGAATGAATTGATTTATACTTTAGCACAAAATAATGTACAAGGAAGACTTAATGCAATGATGCATTAACTACCACTTTTTTCTCACTTCATCTCTGTGTGGTGGTTGAGCAGGTCGGCTCATAACCCGGATGCGGCGGGTTCGATTCCCGCGGCAGGACAAGTATTTGTGCACATTCGTTGCATTGCGTTATATTGTATTGCATTGCATTGTATTGTATTGTATTGTGTTGTATTGCATTGTATTGTATTGTGTTGTATTGTATTGCATTACATTGCATTGTATCGTATAGGAGATTAGGTGTGCCCCGCGGCTTTACCCGCGTGAGTAAAATTTTTCTAATTTTTAAACATATGAAACTTCTCCTGACAATAATAATCATAACAAAAATAGAACTAGCGAAAATGTTCCATCCGTTCACGCGTGTTGCGATGACCAAGGGATAGAGATTTTTATATATTAAGATAAGAGGATCGAGAAGACTACGTCTACTGGAAGAGTGGACCCTATAGAAAGTATCGCGAAGTACCTGTATCCTGACGTTGAACTCCATGCTGGAGTTGAGTTTCCTGAGCTTGGACTTGTTGTCGGCGCACCACTGCAGGCAGCGCGCCGTGCGCCGCAAGCGCAGCTCCGCCTCCACCTCGGCGCACACCGAGTAGATATCTGAATGACGCACACGGATTTTGAAGGGGTTTGAAGGGGTGAGAACAAAAAGGTTTTAACTGATTTTTTTCACAAAATGACTTATGGGTATCGTTGGATTCAGCGTGAAATTATCTTCAATAATACATCCTCAAAATACCGACATGAGGCTTAAATCTCGAGATTTTGAGTCTAAAAACGGTGTATCTGTCACAGGAATACAGTTCGCTTAGCATAAAAACATTATTATAATTATTTTATTATATTATATTTTTGAAGTAATTTTATGAATTAGAATAGAATAGAATAGATATTTATTCATGACAAAAAGGCTTAAAAATTAAGTGTAACAAAAAAATAAAAATAAAATAATAATAAAAACATTTGCCCGTTGCCACGAATCGGTCCCAACTCAGCATATTGCTGGTCATGCAACCAGCGCTGGTCTTCCGTTGGGACCGTTTCGGTGGCGTCACGGCACGGATTACAATTACTTAAACTAATAATAAACATAACCAGAAAAATGAGAGACGAATACATATACATATACAAATATAACGTAGACGAGAAGAATAGCAACTACGAGTGCTTAGATTATATTGCACGCGTGTGTGTGCGTGAGTGTGTGTGTATATTTGTGTGTATATATGTGTGTGAATAAAATAAATGTAGCAAGCGTAGCCAGAAAAACTATGTGTACATTACATAGCACTTGTGTCGTGACATAAGTTTTCTTCCGCTTTCTGATGAGCATAAAATATTTTTTTTAGTTTAATTCTAAAGCTTTGAACAGACTGCAGGTTCCTTATGGGCGGTGGAATATTGTTCCAGCATTTGGAAGCTGCGTAGCGGAAACTTCCTCTGAAAGCTACTGACCTATGATGTTGAGTCATAAGCTGCACCGCGCACTCCCGCGGCCCCTGTTTTCTACGACTGCATGTCCAAGACAATTTGTCAAACAGATAGCTTGGTGATTTGTGTTTAATAACACCAAAAAGAAGACAAGCCAAATGTAACTTACGGCGATGTTTCATTTTCAGCAAGGAGTGTTCGTTCAAAAATGGCGTCACATGGGCCCTCAACGGAATATTGAAGCAAAATCGGGCACAAGCGTTTTGGACCCGTTGTATTAACTTTTGTGTTCGAACAAGCAAACGCGGGCCAAAAACTATATCTACATAATTTAACTTAGATAGTATAAGCGATTCTGTCAGCCGAACACGTAAATCTTCACTTAGATATGGTCGAATTCTGTACAGCACCTTCAGTTTGTAGAAACAGTCTTTTATAGAGAGAGCCACATGTTTTTCAAATCTTAGATTACAGTCCATGTACAATCCCAGATTCCGTGCTTCGTATACACGCTCGACAGTCTCACCTATGAGCATGACGTTCACTGAGGGACTCAGACTAGCTAGTTGATGAGTACTACCAAAAATTAGAAATTTTGTTTTTGTTGGATTAAGCAGAAGACAGTTGTTTGACGACCAAGTGGCTATTCGAGAAAGATCTTCATTAAGCTTTCCTATTGCACTATCAATTTCGGATGGCTTAAAAGAAATGTACACTTGTATATCATCTGCGTAGATGTGAAATTTGCAGTTTAAAATATGTGATTTTACATCTGCAGAGTATAATATAAATAGAAGTGGTCCCAATATTGATCCCTGGGGGACTCCACGTTTAACCTGTACTTTATCCGAAGCTAAGGAAGCACCATTATCCAGGCTTAATTTAACGTATTGGTAACGCTGACTTAGGTAGCTATTGAACCAACTTAAAGCTTTACTATCAAATCCATAATAACTGAGCTTAGATAAAAGCAGATCAATATTTATCGAATCAAAAGCTCTCGAAAAGTCCAATAAAACAAGGAGCGTACCCATACCCTGGTCTTGAGAGCAAAGTATATTATCGGTCACATCGAGCAGGGCTGTTACAGTGCTACGTCCCTTCCTAAAACCTGACTGTACTTCAGGCAAGATAGAGTTTTTTTCGAGAAATCCCGATAGTTGTATAGAAACTGCTTTCTCCAATACCTTGGACAAGCACGGTAATATGCTGATGGGTCTAAGATCTTTTAGATCAACAGGAGATGAATGTTTGGGAATAGGGCGCACAATGGCTTGTTTCCAAGATTCCGGAAATGTGCATGTGCTAATAGAAGTATTAATTATGTCTCTTATACAGTCTATAGTATAAGGGAATGTCAGTATTAGCATATCCAATGTAATGTTATCACTGCCTTCAGCATTTGATTTCAAACTTTTAATTATATTGATCATCCTATCCAAGCTAACCGGTTCCAAGTGGAAAACTGCGTCACTGAATTTGTGGTACTCGAAATATGTTAACTGTGAGATACAGACATTTGAAGTTCCTGGTATTTTTAGGAAATAATTATTAATAACGTTAGCATCGTTAAATAATGAAGGAAGTTCGGTGTTATTTTTAGGTAGTATATTGGTTTTAAGATTCCTCCACAATTGTTTCGGATCATGAATCTTGTTATTTATGCAATGTTTAAAGTAAGATGTTTTCTCCTGAAACAGGGCTTTGTTAACTGTTGATTTAAGGGACTTATAATACTCTTTTTTTGTGTCAGATTTATGACTATGATAATCAGCAGAAGCCTCGTCACGTAACTTCATCATGAGTTTCACTACGTCTGTAACCCAAGGAAGAGAACGATGTCTGATAACGATGGACTTCATTGGTGCATATAAATCAAACAGAGAAACAATATAATAATTCAAAGAGTTTACCATTTCATTAACATTATCTAGAGACAATATATTTTGGTCCCAGTTCACGGCTTGCAAGTCTCTATTAAAGCTATCTAAACAAATATTCTTTATGGGTCTATACGTTATAGTGTAAGGTGTAGGTTTCTCTCGCTTTATATTGAATTCACAAATAACAAGGCAGTGACCAAAAAGAGTTCCCACGTGCTCTATTGTAACTTTTCTTGGGCGCAAGTCTGTACATACGACATCAATCAATGTCGCACTCGTTTCCGTAAAGTGGGTAGGATTAGTAACCAATTGCGATAAATCAAAATATGCTAAAAAAGTCATCAATTTTATAGTTTTAGTGTCATTGTATTTTATACAATTTATATTAAAATCACCCAATAAAATTAAATTATCATAATTAGGTATCGAGCTAATAGAATCTGTAAGTGCGTCAAAGAATAAATCAACATCCATCCACTGGGGACGGTACGCAGTGCCAATCACTAATTTCTTTCCGTTAAGGGTCAATGTAAGCCACATTTGCTCCACTAGCCTATGCAGGGGATTTATAGGGTGAGCATACTTGCGCAAGCTCATATTAGCACTACGTTTGATAAAAAATGCCACACTGCCTCCTCGCGAGCGGGCACCTTGTGACCGTGGAATGTGACGCAATCTGTACCCTGGAACTGCGGGAGCGCGACCCTCCTCACCCGCCCTTAGCCAAGTCTCATTGATTGCAAGTATATCAAGGTCACTCCGAGCTACTGAGGCTATAAAGTTGTCGTGGTTAGTACCCAGGGAACCTGCATTGAACAAACCTACTTTTAAATGTTTGTTATTAATCATAAGAGTGATTATAAATTAACATTACGATATGACACAGTATATAGTAATAATGACACAATCGATTGTCACAAATAGATTTAAAAATAAAGCAGATTCTTGCTGTACAAGCACACTTTCTCATATTCATCTTTACATAGTTTTTTTTATTGAATATTTGATAACAATACATAGCCGCATAACCACAACAAACGTATTTTATTTTATTCATTATATTACTTAACATGTTTAATATATATAATCGAAAATTACAATAGTATTTTACAACTAAACAAAAAAACACACATAGTATGAAAATAGATATGCCTAAATGACTACAATAAAGACTATTATGCAACCATATATAGAAGTAAAATGTTAAAAGAACCCTCAAACAACCACAGTCCCAAAAACCCTAGTGCAGTCGGCGTCCGACCGGAAGGAGTATGCCGTCTTCCCATCAGCCTGCCGCGCGAAAACGCGACCTTTTTTCGTCCACGAGTAGCGCCACTGTCGTTTGCGACACTCCTCGCGGACGCGATGGAACAGCTGGCGGTTGGTTCGCGTAAGTCGCTCATTAATATAAACCCGACGCGCCGGTCCCGCTAGCCCGATATCCGCTGAAGAGAAATTGCGACGGACGCGCGCGGCGCTCAGAAGTTCGTCTCGCAGGCGGCGGCGCGCGAGCCGGACCACAACACGGCGCGGCCTCCCCCGCGCTGCACTGTCGGCATTGCCACCCGCGTCAACCGCTCCCACGCGCTCAGCAAACACAATGTCCCGTTCTTCAAGGGTAACTCCCAGCTTTGCTGCCAAAATGGTGACGATGTGAAGGACGTTTTCCCCCTTCTCTTCTGGTAGATGGCCAATGTCCAGGTCGGATAGAAGAACTTCTTGGTCGCGGTCGTTTAGCTCCAGCTTTAAGTCGACTACCGTTTGCTGCAGTTTAGCTACCTCCTCAGGTGATGATAGCACTGTCCAGTCCCTTGACTCCACCGCTTCAAGTCTCTGTTCGATTCCATCCACCCGTTTAACTAGATTCGCCAAAGAAGCACGCACTTCCTTGCGAAAATCACGTTGCTCAGACATATACGCCGCAAGCTCCCGACGCATAGCCCGGATTTCCGTTTCTTCCGCGAGGGGCGCTTTTTGCTCGGGGGGCTGGGTGAGCAGTGGTGTTTCGTCAATCTTGTGGGAGGGCGGGGGTAAAGGTGTATCTGAGATCCCCTTTACAGGAGTAGAATTATTGTCCCCTTTACGCAATTTTTTCCTACACTCAGGGCAGGTCCAGTCTGAAGAAACTGTGGTGCAATCGGGAATAGCCACACACCCCTTATGAAACATAAGAGGGCACTTAGAACAAGTGGCGGCACCTGACGGCGACAGAAACTTTCCACAGCCTGCGCACTTCGCCATTGTTTTAATGGTTAAAATAAGCAACACTTCAAAAATAATCTAAACGAGTTCCTTGTGGTGATTACGATCAGCACCGCTAGGTGGCGCTGCTATTTATTGAGTTTTGAGGTCCTAGGCCGTAAGGTCTACCCACTTGTTAAAAAGTACTGTACCAGATTTCGGCTATCCAAATCAAGTAATTACTGCAGTTCCTTAGTGCTTACGAGCAAGAAAACACTCACTATGCAACCGCAGATAAAGGCACACACAACAACACTATTTGCACAACAATCCGTATTGAGTTACTATTTTTCCGGTCAAATAATTACGCGAGCGTATAGTGCACGTAAGCCGTCCGTGACGTCACTCTATTCAACTACACTCAATTAGTACTATATTTAGTATTTTAAAATAGAATTAAAACATTTTCAAGCAACTGAAACTTACATAAACCTTTTCTATTACCTTATAAGCACTCTACATTAAAGTGACGCCGTTGACGTTTAAAGTCAATTTTTTCGAAACTGTCAATTTGACAGTTAAACCCTTTTTATTCTCAACCCTTCATTTGTAACTTTAAATTGACTGGCCCGATTGCTTTGTTGATAGTAACTTTTTTTGAGGGGGGCAAGTGCGAGGTATGTGGAACTCGAACCCACAAAAACCCCCCCGTGAGTCCTCGTCCGCCGTACCGGGGGCGAGAAAAGCTCGCGACTGCAGTATAGCCAACTCGCCCCCCAAGTTGGTAGTAACCCTGCCTTCTGAGCTGTAGGATGTGGGTTCGATTCCCACATAGAACATTTGTGTGATGAACATAGGTGTTTGTTCTGTGTCTGTTTATATTTATGTATTTACAAACAATAAGTATTTAAGTATTGCATCAGTTATCTGGTTCCCATAGTACAAGCTTTGCTTAGTTTTGGGCTCGATGGCGCTGTGTGAAATGTCCACAAACATTTATTTATTGTAGATGGACACGCTATTAAACAGCCTCTGTGGCGTGGTGGTTGAGTACGTCGACTTATAGCCCAGATGCGGGTTTGATTCTCGCGGCAGGACATGTATCTGTGCACCGAAAAAAGCGCAAATACTTGTTCTGAGTCCGGGTGTTGTGTTGTGGGACCATGGTATTCCGAATTCCTGGGTCACAGGGAATCCTAGTTAGGGTCCAGAACCTATTTATTTGATGGTTGGACGTTATTATTTTTAATTGTCCTGCGTCTGGGTATTGTAGTTCCACCACACCACAGAGGCTATCTAATGAAATGCATTAGTAGATCTCATTGAAACAAAAATAAGCATCAAATCCATTCAAGGATCTCAGTGCATCAAAATGTAGAATCAAATCTAAATCACATCATATAGGAAAATAATTCAACCACCCATTTCACAATCTTAGGGCTGGAATTTCAAAAAACTCTTTCTTAGTGGATACCTACACTTTACAAAGAACACACTTTCCAAATTTCAAGTCTTTGGGACCAGCGGTTTAGGTTATGCGTTGATATATAAGTCAGTCAGTCAGAACTTTGAATTTTGTTTTATTCTCAAATGAGACAGTCACTTCCATGAGAACATAGTTATACTCAAAAATTTCAATAAGTACATTTGTCGTCACGTTAAATAATGTAAATACGTGCTTAAGTAACATTACATTTCAACAAGACTTCATTTAAAATGTTATCTGTAATCCGTCATAAGGTATTGAGTCAATTGCTTCTTGAATGCGTTAAATGAACTTATTTCTTTTATATGTGTAATGTAATGTGATAAATGGATAAAGATGTATATACTGACCAACATTGGTAAGGTCCCTGAGGCCTTCTGCGTCGGCCAGTCTAGCCGCGGAATCGTAGTAACCGCTGCGCAGGAAGTAATCGACCAGCATGCGGTCCAGCCGGACTTTGCGCCAGTTGCCCAGCGCCGACTGTATAACCACACATATAAGACGGTATTTTGCTCATCGTCATGATGAGCATAATACCGAATTCTAAAAATACAAAATACTCAAGAAGATCACTGCTAAACATAGGCCTTTTAACGTGCTATTGTTCATTGATAATCTCACTATAGGTATGGGATAAATAAAAGTTTTATTGTTACTTTTCACTACATATATTGTCCTCGCGAACCGAACACATAATTCACAATATAAAATCGGTAAGCCCGGGGTGAGTGAGGACACGCGTCTCCAAAGCTTGCAAAGCTACTCTTATGCAACTCTTTTTATATATATTTTATTTTTAACGAGCTAATGCTGTTTGTCTCTACCGACCTTTACAGCGTCACCGGGCGGGAGGGCGGTCGCTTAAGGCGCCCAGCCGTCAAAAGTGGGAGACAACTAGCTCAAGGGCAAAAAAAAACACCAAGACTCAGACTTTTGCTGACATCAAAACATCAAGACTTATTCTGAGCACAAATAATAATTGTCCTACCGCGGGAATCGAACCCGAACCCCCAAATTATATATGACGGCGGCAACGTCCAGTTATAAACTCTATGCACAGCGATCGAGCACCGTAATTTACCCTGTGGTTGCATTAAATTTATTACAGTGGCAGCACCGGCAACTGTCATGGCGCCCCTACCTGTCTGGCTATAAAAAAGGAGCGCTCGGTGTATCATTCTTGTTCCAGACACGGCGCGGTGTGGACATGCTGAAGGCCTATAGTTATATAGGTTGCAACCTACGCACAACCCGTTTCTGCCCACATATATAAGACAACTTTTATAAGAAATACACAAACACTGGAGTGTTTGTGGATGAATTTTTATCCTGCGAGCTCACCACCATTCATTAGATATGTAGTCAAAAATAATTCCACAGACAGTAAAAAAATAATTCACAACCCACCTTGACCTGGGGCGATGGCGGCTCCTTCATAGTAATGGCATGCTCTTTCAGATGTTCCAGTCGTTTCTTGCACACGTATGCAGCTTGCACCTCTTCGTTTATAGCTTCCGATGCTTTCCGTTTCATTGCTTTCAGCTTTTCTACCTATAACATAATTATTATTAATAATCACAATGACGTCCAACGATCACATACATAGATCCTGGACCCTAACTAGGATTCCCTGTGTCTAGGGACCCAGAAACTACGAGGACCATAGTCCCACAACACCCAGACTCAGAACAAGTATTTGCGCTTTTTTTCTGTGCACAAATACTTGCCCTGCCGTTGGAATCGAAAGCGCCACCTCCGAGTTATGAGCCGACCTTCTCAACCATCGCACCACAGAGGCTGATCATGGCTAATGCCTGGAAATTTCTAATGACTAATGCAGAGCGTTGAGAATGCTGCTACCGATTACCTGGATATTTCCATCTATAGCTGGTTCTAAGAGCTGGAAATTATGGGGTCCTATTTTTATTGATGGTCCGTTACGCCTGAGCCACACAGAAATATTGATTGTATTATAAAAGCGTTTCATTTATAACCCACACACTTTCATAAAATGGTATCATTGGAAAATAAGAAATTGATGTGACACATGCTTTGTACAAAAACTTAAATTAAGTATATTAAGTAATTTCATTTTGATGAGTGAAAGTGCTAAGGAAAGGGAGTTAATAATAACTAATAACAAATTGTGTCAAATTCAAAGGGATTTTTAGGACTTTAGGGTCATAGGGTCTTTATTAGGGTCAAATATTCTATAGCAAGCCTATTTAGGTAATGCAATTCTGAGTTTGAAAATTCTCAATACTGGTGCAAGCAATCTGGCACAAAGCAGAAAACTATGATCAGAAGCTTCGAATACACCTGTAAAGAAGAATCTACAAAAATCTTTAGTGTGATGTAATTTTTGTTTCTTTAATTTATGTCTTTTCTTTATTTATTTTTTTACATCTTATTTACAATAATTATATACATTTTGTAGTCTGGTAGTTAGTGAAATGTTATCACTATACTCAATCAGCCTTATTAATAAACGGGTATTAGTCTCGGATTAGTTACTTCAGCTTTTGTCCTTTTTTTGCTAATGGAATATTTAGCTGGATCGAAAGAGACAAAAGATGGTGTAACTGGTCTAAAGCTAGTTCGTGTTTACTAATAAGGCTGTAGGACTTTACCTCCCATTGCCCAATTTATTTAAAATCTGTATTGTATGCAAAATCAAAAGAACAATGACCTCGGTAATAAAACCAATGTGTAAATGACAGATATACTCGGTCTCGATCATTGACTTTCCTATGTCTTGATAATAATTAATAGGGCATGTTGAGCCACATCTATCAGCACGGAATCACATTTTTCGTGCTCTATCCTTTTCAATTGCTTAGAGTCGTCATAAAAATATGACTTGCACATGCAACATATGATTTTTATGAAATTTTACTAATGCATCAGTCACATGATATCTTTATTCATGGCTCAGCTTGTAGACACTACGGTAATCGGGTCAACTTTGCTGTAAATTTTTACCTAACCTTAATTTATTTGGTGATCCAATTACTCAACTAGCTAGTTGTTCGGTTAATGTTAAGAATCACAGTTACTTGTAACAATTGCAGTGCCACTCATGACTAATAATTTTTAAAGATTTGCAACACTGCAATGCTACTATTATCCTGAGGCATCAAGTCACAATCTCATATAACTCTCCCAGTAATTTCACTATCTAAATATAATAATAACGCCCAACAATCACATGCATAGATCCTGGACCCTAACAAGGATTCCATGTATCTAGAGACCCAGAAACTACAAGGACCATGGTCCCACAACACCCAGACACAGAACAAGTATTTGCACTTTTTTTCTGTGCACTAATACTTGTCCGGCCGCAGGAATCAAAGCTGCCACCAGCTAAGCCAGCAGAGCAGGTCAGCTCATAGCAAAGGGCTATGAGCCGACCTGCTCAACTACCACAGCACAGAGGCTGTCAAAACAGAGCAAATGCAACTTAATCAGCAACTACTCTACTACTGACTAACCAGTTACTATTATTCTGTTATGCATGTATCCACCAACTCCAGTGTTGGGTGAAATGTTATCTATGATTTCACATTTTTCTATGATTTTAATTTGTTTGGCACATAAACCAACAGATAAATATTTAAATGATTGGAAACACTTACCATTCCACCCAACAAAGAGTCAATCTCCCCTGTGGTGACAGGTTTCTTGGCAGCTCCATCAATCTCTGCAGTCAGACCTGCCACATGGCGAGCCTCCACATCAAGTACTCTCTGAGCATTACGGTAGCGTTTGTTGAAAATCTCATAGGGCACCTAGCAAGTAACCAATATAATTTAATCAGGTTTTGACAATATTATATATATTATTGCTATGATTTATTTGACACTCAGCCTCATATCAAAATGTATTCAAGATGGTAGAGGGGTGGTAACAATAATAAACAGGATAATATATTCAGACTAGATATAGATAATACTTAAATAACTTGTGACTTAGTATACACATTTACCATATCATAACAAAGCAGGATTTAAATGAAACGCAAAACCCCAAATTTGGTTACCCTTCAACCATCACTATATTGATTAAAAGCCTATAATCTACCCACTATTGTAATGTATGCAGCCATTTTATTTCTTGCAGGAAGGACATTTTGTAATAAAATATAGAACAAAATGTATTAGCTTTCTCACCTTCAGTGTAGCGTGTTCTAGGCACTTCAACTCGTTCATTGTGTCCCAAATCAGTTATTTATGTAAAATAACTCCAACACAAAGACACAGAAATGATTACACGACGATTAGGAGTGATCTACGAATGAAAACAAAACTCAGCTGATTTTGTGACTGAACAAGTGTCATGGAAATGGAAACATGAGTATGACATATGTAATAGGGCGAATTCTGTGTATGACATATTAAACAATTTTACCAATTGAGTTACATAGCTATAATCCTGTTTTAAATTGATTTAACGTGTGGTAGTAAAATATATATTATTACCTTGTAAAGAGTAACGTTCTGTGAATATTTTATTTATTTCTCTACCAAATTAACAAATATATGCAGATACCAACCTTACCAAAAAGTTCTTTATGCCACAGACGGAAGGTAAGGAGATATGTACCCAAAGCATATAGTTTTTTTTGTGTTTTGGCTTTACACTTTTGTGTATTTAGCCAGTGTCGAGTAATTGATAATTTATCAAGTTAATGATATTTCACGTAAATAATGTGTCAGGTCACAGTCGATGTCATCAAGTCATAGTCTAGTCAAGTCATACTCCTAGTAAAGTGGTGGCAACTTGACCAGAAGCTTCTATGGAGCTTTGGAAACAACACGAAAAGAAACGTTTCACCATCATTACACCACTTTCCCACACTCATGCTTGTAATTCAGCACTTAACGAATAAAATGCCACCAATTTTATGCACTAACACTGAAAATAACACAAGTTTTGGAAAATAATATAATGCGGTACGTGATCGTTTTCGTTTTCCCCTCCTCTCTACCTTCGAGCAATAATAACAAGCACTCTCTACCGAGAGGATGTACCCGTATATATAATGTGCTCTGTGGACTCATAACAGTGTGAAAAAACTGTGAACTGTAAACGCAATATCACACCACGAACCAAAGAGTATAATAACTTTCTTACGTTCTGTAATACGAGCATAATGCTCGTATTACAGAACGATGCTCAGTTATCGGTCAGTGCTCAATCAGATATTTCATTCACTAATTGATTACTTTATGAATGAAATCTCTGCTTGAGCACCGATCGATGACTGAGCATCGTTCTGTAATACGGACTATAAACTACGAACGAACGAACCAAATCATATTCATTAAATTTTTAACCGACTTTCAAAAAGGAGGTATATTCGTCTTTACAACGATAACTTGGTTATAAAAGAGATGAAGCGAATATGGATTTCGATTCATTTTCATTGTTGCGATTATTACATTACACAACAGTGCATATTGCATAAAAAATAAATGAATAAAATATATCAATAAAACTTCACAATAGCACGGTTAATTTTGTTATGGATAACATAATAGATAATATTAATGATTAATAGCACTGTGCGTATTTGTGAAATTTATAAATAAATAATCGACCTAACTCAAATAATTATGCATTGTTTAAATAATTTGCGTTTATGTTGTGGTTCTGGTTTGTAACATCTTTAGTATTATCATTACTACTATTGTCGATATCTGAAAACGGCTTTCAATACCGATAAGAAAAGTAAATATCGGATATGTAACCGTTTGTCCTCAATAACGTAAACGCCCAGACTTATATGGGATACTTCTTTGATATGTCTTCATTCACAGAGTAAAACGAATATATAGCATAGAAATTCAAGAAGAGAAATTTTTTTTTCAATATTAATATTCATAGTTTACCAAGGGAAAGAAGTGGGCAAAACAAAGTCTGCTTGAACTCGCATAAAAACTGACGTATCAAAAAAAAATGACACGCCATGCATATTCATGTAATATTATAGTTTACATTAAAAAAAACATTATAACTTATTTACAAACCTGGGAATTTAAAATAAGTTTCATTTTTTCCTACATAAAGTTTGGTTGTGTAAAATCCGAACACACATTAATGTATCGTTAATCT
The DNA here is from genome assembly GCA_905220475.3 of Ennomos fuscantarius. Taxonomy (NCBI): domain Eukaryota; kingdom Metazoa; phylum Arthropoda; class Insecta; order Lepidoptera; family Geometridae; genus Ennomos; species Ennomos fuscantarius. The sequence goes on along the minus strand of HG992046.1, from coordinate 8,665,633 downwards.
CTAGTGTTCTATTATTAGGTCTGTGTGTCATTTCATGCATTAACATATTTACAATTATTCACTTAAACTTTGTTTTCGTTGCTTATTTTTTCTCTATTCTGTCACTGTTTTAAATATTCCTATTAGGTAATATATTTTCGACAGCCTCTATGGTGCGCAAGCTGGTTCAACTAGGATAGTGACTACTGTCTAGGTATTGTGAGACCATAGTTCTCGTAGTTCCTGGCTCCCCAGTTAGGGTCTAGGATCTGTACTATGATTATGATCATTGGGCGTTATAATTATCATTAATTTACCCTTTTTTACCCTAATTTGTGCAATCACAATGTGACTCAATACTCTTTGCTTAGTAGTTAATAAAAACCACATACATCAATATAGACCAAATGTTTACACATTGGCATTGGCCGCTCTATTCGTTCCTCCCTCTACGCCATAGTATTCGAGGTCGTAGTATCATATGGACGGATCGTATTCGAAAAATGCGTGTCCTTTTTCTGTTGGTGTGAGTATCTAGATCTGCATTAGTGTGCATGAGTAGGGAAGTGACCACTATTAAGAATGTATCGATATATACTAAACCTAACCAAACAGTGCTGCAGAAAATGATAAAATCCTAACACTGTTTTCTACAAGTGCTAACGCATAATTCATTGTTTAATGAATTATTAGTGTGGAACTAGTTAGTATTTACAATTAGTATGCGATACAAAACCTAAATCTACAAATGTATACGAATATTTTAAAATTGTATTATTGCACCAATGATCTTTAGTATTGATTAGTTATTTTAAAAAATGACAGTTTTCTACAACAGCGCTCTTTGTTATAATAATTATGAATTCTTAGTTTGAAGCTAGTAAGTATTTACAACTCCATAATCAGATTAGCGAAAAATCAGATCAGCGAAAAATCTTGGGTTATGACCCTAAAAGCGGTGTAATAAGAGCCACTTTACAAGCAACTATTATGAATTTTTTTTCATTATCAATCAATTATCAACCTTTATAATTTTATTTTTTAGAATGTTCTATGATAACCAATGTTATAAGCTTCAACAGTGAACGCTACAACCATAAATTATGTCAGAAATTTTAGAAAATAGGCATAGGGTAGGGAAAGGTTAAGGTTGCACTTTGATCTAAATCCATTCAGCCACTTTTAGGGAAAGAGATATTCTACTGGTACTCTCACTAAAATCAAATTAATTTTGTGCAATTGTATGAGATTTACGAATATCGACAAAGGCATATAGGCAGAATATAGGCAGTGTGGGTACATCACTAATCGAGAGGCGTAAAATAGCCCATCCCAATAAAAGCTTTAAATCTTCAAGTAATTATCACAACATGGTAATTATATGATGCCAAAAATGTATATCCTTAATGTGAATTGCATATTTACTTTGAAACTTCGACATTTAACATAATAATAGCCAGTAAACACTTACGTGTGAAATTACGATTCGGAAATCCTTATTTCTCCTTTTGTTGTTTTTGATAATTAAAACACAGCGCAACACGACATATTTTCACTATAGGACACAATATTTAGTCCTAATATAACAATATATCACTATATTTTCACTTTTATTTGCTCTCGCGATTCAATCAATGTTCTCACCTGCTATTCTGTCACAAAGTTACACGCGGTACGAGGTTGCCGTTCATACTATCGCTTTCTCGCATACTCTATACGACGATTCATGTATTAGACAGAGATACGAGACAATATGTATACATGTATACACGACGGATGCGGCAACGCCGCATGGCGCCGTCCATTACGATCCTACGACCATGGTAAATTTGGTAAATATTACAGAGTACATAATCATAATAGTAAATAATTTTTTCTCTTGTCTCTGGGATATTATAGTACCCTCAAGAATTGATTCTCGCTATTTCTTTTGGAGTGCGGGAAACAGCATCATAAAAAGAGATGAGCGAATACTAAACTCAACTCAACAGATAATATATAAGTTGGTGGCATTATTCAAGCATTTTCATAGACATTTTAATTTTTTTATTCTACAAGGATATAATGTCGGCGACCGAGGAAAACCAAATATGTCAACATAATATTATTTTCTTTTGCTTATAAAATTTATCAGTATTATTACCACTTGATAATTGACATGAAAAACCTGTACAAGTAAGCAAATTGAAATTTTTATTTTACATATTTGGCGCCAGCAGCGCCACGTTGCTTTCGATTTAGAGAACCATAGACAATTTTACAGTGCCGGCGGCGGCGCAGCGCGTCAGCGCGTCACTTTCGTTTCGTTACGCAAATCCGCCATTTTGTATGTGGCTGGCGGTGCTTCACGGTATACTTTCTCGGATCTGTGATTACAACCACGAAAACTATAAAACTTTCTTCAAATTAACTTTATAAACTGACTGTGGACGTTGCTGACTATTTTGTGGATTGAATTTATCATAAAAACCTTGTGCTTCGCGAATTGTGAGTGTCCTATAATTGGAGCGCGTGGCTGAAGTCCCTTTGTTGTTGAATTCGGCTTATTTACGGTGAGTTGGCTCATATTTTAGTTGTAAACTTGTAGTTTGGGTGTTTAAGAGTGCTTGGTGATGTTTTTGGATCCATCGAAGTGAGTGGTGAAGTTGAAAGAGAGCGGGAATGTGGTAGCGTCAGTGGCGCGGGTGGAACGGCGGTGGCGGCGCGGCGCGCGGCTTTGGCTAGATGCTGACGACATTATTCTCGCGCGACGCCGACGCGTCACCTCAGTGGCGTGAGAAACGTGTTACCAGTGAATTGGGAGTTTCTAGAAACCTCTTGAGGCATAGTTTTCTAATAGATTTCCTACCACAATAAATTAACATAAATGTGTTTTTTTTTTTGTATCCTTGAGGTGTGAATTTGTTTTGTGCTGCAATTAGTAGACCATGGATCACACACAGGTTTCTTAATACTAATCTGTTTTAGTTGGTAAGTAATACCCAATAACGACAAATCCTTTTTTTTTTAATGAAAACTACCATTTTCTGAATGCTAGTAATATCAGATCAATAGATTTCTAGTTCAGCAGTATAGTTATGCATAACATCAGCATTCATTTGGTAAACTACATACAGTATTTTATTTTCCATGTTTGAATGTATCATTTGCTTGCATCATTTCAAGCTTTTATACACTAGCTTACACTGTGTTAGCCAAACTTCCAAGTGCATTGTTAGATTGCTTGTTCCCCATTCCCTATTGCAAAAAGAATCCACATTTTCTATGAACAAAGTTAACGGTTGAGAACAGTCTTAAGTTTAAATTCTGTAACAAGTTTGGGGCATTTCATTACAAAGTTTCCATCTTTCATTGTTTGCACATAGCTATTTTATATTATTCCTTTTGGTTTGTACTCAAATTCTTTTCTGTTATAATCAAAGTTTTTCTCGACCAAAAGAATAAACTCAAAACAATTTTCATTTGTACAAAGTTAGAACAATGTTGGAATTTTTTATAACTTCTCTGTATTTGATGTTGTTATATACATACATTAATTTTTATTATAATGATTATAGTCCCATTAAACCAGTATAATGTTGACATTTGCATAACAATTAATTTACAAATGAAAGCTGTACTCTGGGAGTCAGTCCAATATTAAAATTGAATTATGAAAAGTTCACAGCCTATCTTGTGTGTAACATAACAACTAAATTGATATTAGACATATTACCTTGATGCAAATTGTTTGTAATGGAAGGTGTGGGTAAGATGTACTCATTTAATATTGAAATGCATGTTTTTCTCTTAACATTATTCAGGTATTTGCTAATAATACTCATATTCCCTGGATCATCAATAATGCTACCGATTCAATACAGATGCCATTTTCTATAAAGAATATATATAACATTTTGATACATAGCATTTTAATAGAAGATGGCAGTACACTGTAGAAATCCTTAAGTTTTATGACCCAAAAAGGTCATAAAAATTTACATTTCTTTGTATTAAACCATCTATTGTGATTGGCATTTTTGGTACTGTAGATGTAATATGGTTCCTCAGTCAGGCATCAGGAGCTAATACATTATTATACATAGCGCTATGTTAAATAAACCAGTAGGTGTTTAATGAAATTTGTAAGGTAACTTTTCCTAGCTCTAATTTGTTATTTCTACTTTAACTAATCTACTAAGTTATTTTATGTAGAACTACTGGATAATGTAGTTAAAGAGTTTTTGAAAATCTTGAATTTGGTGTTTGTATGTTGCAGACATTCAAATTATTTTTGTGGCTCAACTAAACAAAAAGTGTTCTGAGTTTGATACATGCATTTGCACATTAGTCTGTGGCATTAGCTCCCAAATGTATAAACTGATTTTTCTTTTATTATTTGATTTGATCAGTGTTCTTAGCTATGATTCAACCAATTTTGTTCAGTTGTTTAAAGATCACCAGCTGTTTTCTAAATTGTGTTTACTAATGAAATGTTGATGAAGAAAGCAAGAAAGAAAAATACTATTATTTAGGACAACAAGAGGAGGAATTTGGGATTGTTTGAACAAAATTACTTATCATAAATTCAATTAAATATATTTATCAAGCTCTATGGATAATCAGATCTTATCTTATTCAAGATACCCAATGTGAATAAGTTTGAGATTTTGCCTCATGGTTTCTTCCATCCATGCTACAGCAATGTAGGTATAGAATGGAAATCAAATACATTATTATCTTCAAGAAAACAAACAAACAGTGCCATTAATTAACATCATCATCACATCACAGTCATAATAATAATAGTTTTTCTGTCGTTTGGGCGTCATTGGGCAGTTAAACAGCAGTTAAATAGCTTAGTCTATATTGTCCTTGTTTAGCATAAAATTACCCACAAGTATTTTATTCAAAAGCGACATTGATATCATGGTATACACTATATAACAGATCGAATTAACTACCCTTTGAGATTATTACACTAACATTCTACATAATTAACACACCCTACATGTGTTCTAATTACTAAGTGTACATACATAATATTGTAGGTGTCTATCTGACATGCTCTCAGACTTATATATGCTCTTGAAACTAACTACATCTATGTGTACACCATGCATTTGTTTGCCTCGACCTATCTCTATGTAGCTAACACACACATGTATGGAAGTCAATAGATGTCTATCTAGTCCACTAACTTGTACCAAGAATAAAACATGCATGACTCGCTTTTTAGGGTTGTCACATCAGAATGTCGTACAATTTCACTGTTGCATGCAATAAACGCACTGACTTATTATTTTATATTATTGGGAATGTGGTTAATACCTGATAGTAACTATGTATTCTTCCTGTATCTACCCTATTAAAATGCGTTAGAGTTAAAATAATAGTACTAATTTATCGTTATGTGGCAATCACGGCTCCCCAAATGATTCCCAGCCCTTTGTTGCCACAACAATGACAATTTAAACGCAAACGCACACGTTTTTACCTGCGCCCGACCGTTACGTTAAAATTTTCCCATACATGCGCCGGTAACTATTATAAATCGTCGAAATGACACCCGCTTCACAGTGGATACTCGCTCGTTATATAGACAGACAGTCCGCATCCGTTACCGACGCGCTTGCACGTGTGCATTGCCACACCCACACATAGACATGAGTAGGTTGACCACAAGAATCTGTGAGACATGGAAATTGCAAAATATGAGGGTCAGTTATATTTTAGTTACGATCTAACTTCTTAGTAGAATTCCAAACGTTATTCCTTTATCAATGCGTGATAAGCGACTTCGTTGACGTAATTCTCAAATGAGTTAACAAGTGTACATTTTAATTAATATAAAAGATTCCAAATTTAAACTGACTGACCATAAATTACTTTATATAGGCAAAAAAATATAAAATTTCCACGCTAACAAGGTTTTAAATAAAACCGGTCATGCAGATGTAGGTACAATAATCTTATCTCGTGGTGTCACTACAGTCGGCGCACACGCTTATTCAACTTCGATCAGCGTTCGATAGCGTTCCTTTTAAATACCCGCCGATGCAATCAACACACAGAATATAGACTTACCCTTTATGTATCTAATCATACGCTTTATGTATCTTTAACACAGCTTTGTTCCAGACGAGGGTTGTGAAGAGTGTCTTTGAGACTCGTTTCGTTTTTCATTGTCTCGACACATGATCTTTCTTATCTGGTTTCAGTTCAATGGGCCGTAGGACGTATTAATTTCACCTCTGGAGGTAATCGGTTTTAAATTCTTATTTTTTTTTGCTTCTGGTAGTAATTTATCATAGGTTTTTAGTTGTATGATTGTTTTCCTGATTTACCAATTTACAGTAATTGTCGTGAACTCTTTACCAACACGATAAATATTGTGAATTATCCATCCAGGTATAAAAGTTTGTTCGCCATATTTTTGTTTCTAGATATAGTTAAAAAACACAATATCTGTCGAAAGCAGAATATATTCACTATTGATGGGGGCCCATGCTATACTCGTAAACCAGAATTTTTAATTGCCAATTTGCGAGTAATTATGGTAGAAAAAATATCCAGTCAAACTAGAACTTAGTCCCAGCTTTAGGCTATTGTTAGAAAACTGGTTACCAAGAGCCGTGTATTAATTAACAGGCCGCGCGCGTAGTATCAGGATAAAAAAGTAAAGCGAATGTAATCGTGGGCGAAAAAGTCACAATAACAATTGATTAATAAAAAAAACTGCACTGGCGTTAGCCCGTCCGACATTCCTTGGATTAAATTTAGGTACCAGCCCAGGTAATAAAACAGAAAATGGAATGATTATTTCAAAACACCAAAACCTACAATAACTAAACTAGCTATAATCATTAAAACTTATTTAGACAATGACTATTAATATGTTATTTGACAATATGTGTTATTTCTAAATTTTGCTGCAGGTATTTTACTGTAGATAAGGACAAAAATTTTAATCCAGCGGTGACGTGTAATTCGCGTAATGTATGCGCATAATTACTGACTCAGATGGCGGCGTCGCGTGAACCGGCCTAGGGTTGCCATTATGGCGAAATATTACGCCGTTAGGTTAATTCAAAATTGACCTCAAAATATGTTTACACACACCACTGCACACCGGATTTTTAACTACACGGATATTCAGTTATCATTACGAAACTGGTTTAAAAAAGGTATGTAACCTTTGTCAAATAATGTGCGTTAATACAAAACTTTTTACAAACATTTTTCTTGGTTACATCATCAATATTACTCTTTTCCGATCCAAAAAGGCTTCTAAATTATTCTGTTCTATTGGCAGGTCAAACCCTAATATTTTTAGTTTTTACCTACCTACCTCGCAACGGTTATGGGCGGTGGCGCTTCACTTATCTCAAATTGGTTGTCACTCGGACGAATGCCGCTGGGATTTACCCGGCTACCGCGGACCTGTCTGTCGTGTATTTTTAGATAAATTGCAATCACAATTGGAAGATGGTAAGGCCAAAGCGAAATAAACATCGCCGTGACGTGAAATATTTTATTCTGATTTCCAATCGAAATCTGCTAGAGTGGCTTGGAACATAAATACCAACTTTTGTTGCAAATATTTCAAGATCTAAATTAAAAAAAAGAATGTTTAATATAATGCGCAAGGCTATGATTTATTTATAATGGAATAATAGAACGCATTCTATTTGCTTTTGGCTAAACTGTCGGTCCCTGCAGGGCGCTGATGAGATGAAAAGGCAAGAAAGGTTTATGACGTGTCGTTCTTGGTCAAATGCTTTCTCGAGAGAAGAGATATGTTATTTTTATAGCTCATGCTAGCCCTGCAGGTGTTGTCACTATACAAATATGTCGTTAATCCCAGTCAAAAACCTTGCGGCGGTGTGTTAATATCTTGTTAGAGCTACTAATGTGTCAAGCAGAATAGTTCCAACTTCTTATCAGCTCATCAGAAATGAACTGAAATGAATAATAATCATCCGGCTAAAATAAAAGCAATTACAATGTACTATGTACTTACATAAAATCAGTCTATATGTCATGAGGTTACGGAATCTTCAGATAAGCGTTTTATTGTTGTCATAATGATACGAGGCCAAATTAAGTTTACTACGGAAAAATAGATATGAATATGACCAATGGACCGTCCATTTAATTTTCATCACCTAACACGTTGCGTTCGTACAATAATACAAAGATAAAAAAATATATTTATCTCTGCTAATACAGTACTTATTATATTACAACCTGCAAAAAACGGTTAACTAGTTAAATACTCGCGAAAATTTACACTTTTTTATCATTTAAAATAACATTTATGACAAACTGACCTGAAGATAAAATAAAAATATACAGTTTAATCAACTAAAAAAATGGTAGCTATTCCATTTTTATTTTAAATGTTTTCGTTGTTACAGATCTTCTATATTCTTATATGCATAAAAATCAAAGATTGATAAATATCACAGAACATCTTTAAAAAACGATTACAATGGTAATAATAACCTTACTGTATAATTATTATGGGAAAATATTCCCGTAATAATTCTATAAATTTACTAGGTGGTAGGACTTTTCTGCAAAGTTCGTCTAGGTAGGTAATTAGGTACAATCGCTTTGCCAGTTATTCTGCTGCCAAGCAGTAATGCGCAAGCACTACTGTGATCCGGTTTGAAGGACACTGTAGCTAGTGAAATTACTGGGCAAATGAGACTACGACCTAATCTCAGTCTAGTAATCTTATTATTAGACCGTGCTGATCTCTCAGGATGACGTGCGCAGTGCAGTGTTACGCGAAACTCTTATACTTTATAATTCCGAGTGACATTGCAACTGATATGGGCAGCGGTGTCGTTCAATATCAGGCGAACGTCTAGCTCGTCATGTCATTCCTTAACGTAATTTTTTTTCTATTATTGTATAGACATTATATGTCGTAATTTATATGTCATTGTTTAAATAATGATATGACTATTGTTAAGTTTATCTGCCTTGAACTCGAAATATGTAGATTTTCATGACACCGTCGTCGGCATGATCTTTATCATTATGTCACACTAGTTGCGCTCCGCGGTTTCACCCGCGGATAAAAAGTATTTTAATTATTTACTCATCTCACGAGAAAATTTCACTTTTCCGGGATAAAATGTAGCCTATATGTTAATCTAGTGTATAAGCTATCTTGGTACCGAATTTCATCCAAATCCATTCAGCCGTTTGAGCGTGAAGGAGTAACAAACATACACACATACAAACTTTCGCCTTTATAATATTAGTGTGATTTTCTTTCTTTCCATTATGACACTCGGCATGTTATATGAAACGCTATATGCCGTATGGACAAAGAATAGGAATATCATGCTAGACGTGTGGTCAGACGAAATGACTCGACTTTTCATAATAATTCGATTTGTTTCTCGTCATTAAACAATCCGGTTTGAAAACGATCGAAATAGCTTCTTGTAGAAAAAATTGTTGGTAGCTAAACATGTAATAAGGCAGGCTTCCGACTGTCCAAACCATTTCATTGCATAATTGTGTTGCTAATACGAACCAATTACAGTTAATTAATAACTTTAACAGTATTTCAGTACACAATAATTCACACCCGTCGATTCACACAGTTATCTCTCGTACAAATATACTGTGTTTAATCGCTTCAATAGGTACTGCTCACTCGATTGATATTATTATCAAAAACGTTATGATTACTTTTACGTACAGTTCTATTGTGTCCGGGTCGTTAATTTAAACCCCCCCCCCCCACTACGTGAGAATGGCGCTCGGGGGTGGCTACCCCCTATTCAATGACCGACCTATTAAAATTGCAATTACTACCCGGCTTTGTGTGTTATTGTCGAAATGATGTCACATTGATTGCGGGAACGACGGTTATTCTCGAGCTATTCGTAATTTTTTGTATTACTAGCTGCGCCCCGCGGTTTCACCCGCGTGATGAAGCTTTTCTAATTTGACGCTCAACTTTTTTAATTTTTACATAACTTTAAACTTAACTTTTAACTTTTTTAAGAACTCCTGACAATAATAAACACAATAAAAAAAGGATTAGCAAAAATGTTCTATCCGTTCACCCGTGATGCGATTACCAAGAATAAGGAACCGTAATAATTAATTAATTAATTGCAATTCTTTTTCGCAATTAAATCCCAGCTGCCAGAACTAGGCCAAACGAAAGTTTTTAAAATTTAAACGCCAAGAAAATTCAGAACTTTTATCTTTTGACCAAACTTAACCGGATGCATGTTATTCTTTCACAATTCCACTAAACATTATAAATTACATGTAATAAAAAGTTTTTAATGTACACAGTAATGGCTGTAGCGTGCTGGAAACAAGAGGTTCTCCTAGATGTAGTTTTGTCTTCTTTGGCTAGAAAGAGACAAAGGAGTTACGAATGGCGCTAATAAAACATACTCAAGCACTGTTGGGACTTAAATATTGTACATATAAAATGTTTATGTCTAGCGGAGCGTTTCTGCATGTCTCGGTATGTGCGTCGAATGTGTCATTAATTTATTATGAACCAGTATAGGACATTTTGCTCGTATTGAACAATCTTTACAAGTTTTACACACTCGGGTTTACAGACAAAAAATATTACAAGTACTGCTATTGATGCATGTCTTGTACGATGTTTACAATAGGCATAACCTTTGCACGACCTATTATTACGTAACGTAAGTACGTTCCCTGAATAGGGCGAACAATAGCAAAATACATTTAATTCGCATAATGGCGCAGTCAGAGCGTCTTCGAACAAAGGCTAATGTGACCCATAGCTAACTGGGCTACATAATATAAATTACAATACATAAAAACAGAGGTGGTCGCAAATATATTGAGGATATGATATAGTTAATATTGTGCTAGGTAGATTTAATATTCCAGCTGAGCATCGCTACGTGTCGTCGCGTCGGGTAAATACCACTTTCAAGTTTAGTAAATAAATAATAAAAAAATACTGAGATTCCAAAACGAGAAATAATAGAAGATCATCGCGATCGCTCAAAGGTTGTATAGAAACATATGGTAACAAAATTTGCCCATCCGTGCTAAAGGCAGTTCCTAAGTTCCAACTTATTCCTCTGTGACATACCCAAATGCATCACAGGAGGTAAGTCATAGAGGGATAAGTGCGAACTTTGTATTTGTTGGGCATTGGTGCCCACTGGCTATGCCCGCCCCGTCATCAGTACGTTAGCTCAAAGATATCCTTGTTCACGCCGCTTAGAGCCTATGCACAATTGCACACGGAGTATTTATTACGCGCAGACGACGCGCGTTTACGGCGCGTTCGTGAACGTTTGAAAGGGTGCCTGCGACTAAATCTCGTTCGAAGCGCGCATACGCGCGTCCTCTGCGCGTTTAAAATACGCCGTGTGTAAGGCACTTGATAACTCGATTTGCTAGTCATGGTTACTGTCACGCGTTACCATATTTCTTTTATAGCTCATTTATACAACTATTGGGCTCGCATAATCGTGATTGATGTTATTTTGAAAGGAAGGTCATTTGACTAAGGTTTTACTTATAAAGCGTTTATTAGATTCTCACGAGCACGTATTGTTTGTTGCTTTCACATTCTCACATAATAAAATCGTTATCACATTTTTTTTTACATTTTATTACTAAGCTGGAGCAAAAATTCCTACGCGTTACATCGGTGGGACACGACCTTGTGTCGCGCGAGGCCTCCTTATTGCGCAGTTATAGTTACCGAGCTTTGATCTCGTTTATTGCCACTTGTAGGTTGGTGCACCTCATACCAATAACTGTGTACATCAAGATCGAAGGGTTGGTTGGAACCTATTTAAAATTGCTTACGGGTATGACTTATTATATACCCCAAGTAAAAAAAAAGTATTTATTAAAATCTAGTTATTTCTTTTTCTTAAATTTTGGGTAGTGAAGTGTGATGCTGAATTAAAGATTTTAGGTAGCCAGTGTTGATGTTTTCTTTTTTAATAACTCATGTTGTTATTGTACAAATTTAGGCTTCACACGTAGACATCATAAAAATCTGATATTTAATATATGAGCTATTTATAAAATTGTCTCAAAACGGAACTTTTCTTTCCTTTTTTGTGTTACTAGATCTTTAAGTGGGAAAATGTATATCATTCATTTATTATAACATTGATTATAGTTGATGCCATTTTTTGGGCTTACATATTAAGTAAGAGTTTACACCATTTACATACACTATTCAAGGTAGCCTAGAGTTCCCACGAGAGAATGGATCTCAAGTATTCGTATTTATTCTGTATATCTAAAATACCTTGAGAGACCCACTGATAATATATTTAGGTCTGTTTACAACGTTAGGGAATAATTCACATTATTCAAACCTAAGCCAGATACGTCAATCAAATTACAAGAAAGCCAGCAGGAAAATGAAGTTTTGGTTCTATAAAAGTATCACTTGAAACGTATATTTAAGCTCTTTACATAATCATAAAATAAATATCAGAGTGCACCAATGTGTGACTACGGCTAGATTGAAACGTGTATTTGAAAGATATAAATTACGAGAATTAGCCTTCTGATGTCAGAATTTTTAAGACTTGACTTAACGGCTGTTGAGAACAACAGCTTCCCAGCTGCTCGAACGGCGTAAAGTGTCCTCCGAAGCACAGTAGCGCTGATTAGCAAATAAAACATTTAAAAAAACTTCAACAAACTTCTTATAACGTTAAAAAAAAGCGATTTAACATAAATTGTAACATATATATTCATCTTACTAACAAGTTTGTTTGTATGAATGTTCGTTACTCTTTCACGCTCAAACGGCTGGGCGGATTTGGAATAATAGCTTATATAGCGGATTAACACATAGGCTACTTTTATCCGCGGGTGAAATCGCGGAGCGCACCTAGTACAACATGATATTAAATTATGTGAAGAATGACCAACGCGTCGGGCAGATTGCGAGCTATTTCTGTACTAGAAAAATAAACGCTCTTATATTTTGGTCGTTCACTAATCAAAGATTTGCGGTTCGTGGGCGTTCTCTAGCGCAACGTTTAAGGTTACCTAAAAATAGATGTTGCGTATCGATGTTCGCTAGCGCCTATTTGTTAGTTGTCGATGTGTTTGCATCCATCACCTCAAGCCTAAATATCGAGTTTTTGGACATGTGTCCAATCGCAGACATGGGTTTTGTTTGTCTGACTGCGTCACACTGATATACGTTTACACTGGCCGCCAATATCTTTCAGAGTACAATAGGCCTACGAAAATATCCCCTAATCTCACATAAAAATAAACCTGACGCTGGTAGTCGCATTACCATTCGGTGAGTAGATAACGCATTTTATGAGTAGAAGTCGTCTCTTTACCGTCTAAAATAGCAAACCCCAATGATTAATTGTCACCAAAACCTATAATAGACACACACTTCTTAATGGATATTCAAACAGACAGGTGCAAATTATACCCACCTGGATAAAAAACCCAGGGCAGCCGTTGCTAGTAGCAGCTGGTCATTCTGTTTGTAGTAGGTAAAATGTGGTTATATTAGTATGTTTGAGGAAAAAAGGATTTCTTAGTTCGACATTATCTTATAATTAGTACATTCTCTGCGATCCTTAATAGATTATGACAGAAAATGGTTCTAGGCGTTTCATAATAACCAACCTTCATAATTTTATTGCAGATTATTTTTAAATCGATCATTTATTACAATTTTATCATCTTTTTATCACAAAATAATCATTTTCAGGTGGTTTAATCATTGAATGCCTATGTATGTATTGTATACTCTAAGGGTACTAAGATACTAGTCTAGGACACATTAATATAGGTGAGATGACGAGCAAACCGACGGAGAGCGCTAGGTTGATGTATATACGCACGAGCCCATCTAGCCAAGCGAAGCGAGCCGCGGCAGCGGCTTGTGAGCGCCAGAAACTACTTTTGCTTATATAAAATTGCATTTTATATAATGGTGACATTGCAAAATAAATTTAAAAATACATAAAAGATAATATAACATTCGATACATTTTTAAATAGAAACAGAAAAAAAAGAGTATATTGTCGACTGATTGCTTACACATGTTATTGGTATTTGCTTTTATGACATGATTTAGTTGGTGACAAATATTATAAGCTCTTAGTGCTATTATTAAACGGTTTATGTACTACTAGCTCCTGCCCGCGGCTTCGCCCGCGTAGCCTATAGGAAACAAAGAAGAATTTTTTTCATAGATAATTGAAACACTCATTTCACCCTCTTAAGGATGGAATTTCAAAAAACCCTTTCTTAGTGGATACCTACACTTCACAAAGAAAGCACCCTCTAAATTTCAAGTCTAGGACCAGCGGTTTAGGCTCTGCGTTGATATATAGTCAGCCAGCACTTTGAATTTTATATGTATTGATTATAAATTTCAATAATTATTTCGTTGAAATTATATTAAAGAAATTAGATTTTGTGAAAGTATGTTTAGGAATATTATAAGAAATGATGTTTATATGTATATATCTATCAATTTTATGATAATCGATTTTTTTGTACTTTGACAGCTGTGATTCCATGGAAATTCATGTACATACTTAAAATTTATTGTGCAATGGGGTATGTATACATTAAATTACGTTTGGCTATAATAATGTGTGGCGTGAACGGGAAAAGATAATATAATTTCGATTCAGCATTCTCATCTTATGGTTTAAATTTAATGCACACTGCAGTATGTTCTGGGGCTAGGCTACAGATCTGGTATTTCTAGCTTTTAATAAAATTGAGATTCTACACACGCACGCCGAATACGGTGTTTCCACAGACGTGTAGCGAATACTTTATATTGGTCGCAGTGCGATCATACCATTGTTTATCGCATTGTGCTCACCCGACACATAATGCACAATTTATGTCTCAATTTCGTGTGCTCACGCTGTATAAACTTGGCGGACGACATGACTTGCGGTATTCTGACGTATTACTCTCCTGAACTGTGCGTAGTAGATTGTTGATAATGATTACTGGCGTTGTCTCCATAAAAATGATCGCTGATGCATATCGTGACTAAAAACTATAAAGTTGAAGCAGTTTTATAATGCGAGAATGCAGTAAACGAGGTCCTTCTTACACGAGCATTCTTCATCAAACTCAAAGTAAAACGATTCTGACAACTCCTCAATATGCATGATCGTATGCTCTTACGATGTTTACGCAGTCATTAGGCTGTCTAATTATTATCAAAAGACCAATACCTGTCTTCGACAGAAGTTGATTCCATTGCCGTATACGGCCTGAGGCATTTTTCTCACAGTTGGATACGAGTAAAACCATTTCCAGTGCTGCTTTATGCGTGTTTTATCGCACACTTACGTAATTGAACCACGCGGTTTATGCCGCACCGGGGTGATCATTAAAATGTATTTAATGGCGTCTTGTGTAAGCCGTTTTCCTCGGCTTCGCGAAAACTGTTAATTTCTTTCCCCTCTTTTTGGTTGCCATCGTCAGGCCGTTTATTTGGCCAGTTAATGAAAGCCTGGCGAGTGGACGGCTAATTGGATTCGGCTTCGGTATCGGAAAGGCCGCTCCGTTCTACTTCGTTTCCAATTGGTGTACCGTTCACCTTTTCACTTCTTTGTCATGGAAATTTTTTGGAACAATAATAACGCCTATGTCGTTTTGTTCTGCCGCGTTTTATGATTTCACAGTATCGTTTGTTTCCTCATGCATATATTAATAAATTACATTAGTTCATTTAAAACCTGTTTCCATGATATCGTTTTCGCTCTAAAGCTGAGTCAGACACTTATTCTAATGCATAATTTATCCCTGTTACTGCTACCGCTGCGAAATTTAGTTGTCAGACGTGTTTTTGTTGTTTCAGAACAAGATAAAAATCTTATCCAACTTTCGAAATCAAGAGTTGATACTCGGCTAAACAATTCTCGACTAGTTCTCGATGCCGATGTCGCAATAAAGTTTTCCTTTCTCGCGGTTTCGTCGATTCGTCGCTAAAGTTTTATTAAAACAATAAAACAAGTTTTCTAACGTCGCCGAGCATCTATAATTTATTCTTGGTCGTGGCTCACCTTTATCGTACCAGTGTCGGCATTACTGAACACTTTATTGGCAAAAAAGGCTATTTACGGCGAAAAACAAGCCACTAGAAATGCGACGTCGAATTTGATCTGACGCTTGCTGCTGACTCATGGAAGTGGCGACTGCTGACTGCTGAGGGAGAAGTGGGGTGCATGTGGGGGGAGGGAAGTAAACCGCTCAGCTCAGCCACCCATTAGACTATTGTGGAGGCACGTTGTTTTCGCGCAAAATGGTGTGTCAGCTACACTTGGAGCAGGACGCGAGCGCGACCGACTGACTACTTGTAAGCGAACTGGTTTAAAAAGGTCTAAGTAGATAATATATGTGCGGTGGCTTTAGAAACGATACCTACTGCGGGCTGCGACAAAATAATTTGTTTACTCGAGCGCTGCAACGAAAGCAGCGATGGATTCAATCGTATACAATGGAGTAATCCATTCTCTTAAACAATTACTCAATTGTTTTGATATTTCTTCATATACCCCGAGAAATGATTCCACATTGATGATAAGTTCTTGCATCAACAACTGTTCAAAAACAAAAACACAAAATGTAAAAAACCACCCATTTCTTTTACTGAACAGAAAAATAATACTGTTCATTCAATGCCAAGTTAGAAAGTCTGCGATGAGTCAGCTGGTAAGTTCCCGGCGACAAACTATGAAAGCCAATTACTTAGTCGCCGTGTGGCTACTACGCTTTTGGGACCAGTTTGTAGCCACCTTTTTTGTGATAGTTTGCCTTTATGGTATTAGCATAGTTTACAAACTACCCAATATAAAAGATGAAGAGAATTAAAGCGGTTTACATTTTTAATAGCTTTTAGAGCCAGGGACTCGTTATTACCTATTTAATTTAAAGTAACTAGGTAGTATTTAAAAGGGTGGTATTATTTGTAAATAGGTAGAGTATATATTTGTGGTGTACCCTTAGATGTTACGCATAGAAATCTTCTGAAAATCATGCTTGTTTTTCTAAAGTAGTAAAAGTAGGTTTTTTTTTGTTAAGAAATGACGTGACGAGCTAGCCGTTCGCCTGATGTTAAACGACACGGCTGCGCATATCAGCTGCAGTGTCACTCGGAACTCTAAAGTATAGAGGTTCGCGTGACACTGCATTGCGCACGTCATCCTGAGACATCAGCACAATCTAGTAATAAGATTACTAAATTGTGAGATCAGATCATAAAGTCTCATTTGCCCAGTAATTTCACTAGCTACAGTGCCCTTCAAACCGGAACACAGCAGTGCCTGCGCACTACTGCTTGGCGGCAGAATAACTGGCAAAGCGGTGGTACCTACCTAGACGAACTTACCACCACCTAGGTACAGTGCTTAACTATTTAGAACGACAAATATTAGTCGTAATTATTCAATTAGCTCCAAAACATGACAATTATCTTCCATTTAATCAGCAACATGCCTTGTGCATTTAAACTCAACGGTTTAATCTATCATTGCTCTGTCCAATGATAATCGGTTAGAGATAAAATAGCCACGAAACTTGAATATGCCAGCTTACCAGCTGTTATAGTAAATATTGGTTGGCTCACTATACCATAGTTTAGTAATATTTGTGTATACATATGTATTCTTCAGGTTTGATTATTATATACATTTTAAATTGGATGGAATTATTATATTTTTTTACTTGTCTGAGTGCTCTACGTGGCTCGCTGAATTCTTCTTCCAACGTTGATGTCTGCTTCGCCATATTTCGACATCTGGCGTATCTGTGCAATCTTATAACTTCACCCTTACGGCACAGTTGACCGTGAATGAGTGACTTCTAAAATAGTATATTCTTCTTCTATCTTAAAAACCCTATCGTCTGTGTAAGAAATACTAAAGTGGTAAACTGTAATTTTACTCGCAATGCAAAAAGTGAACTGCAATTGTGTTCTCGAAACAATAATAATAATATTTATTGTTATCCTTATACAATTTAAAAGCTAAACGCGGTGGATCCGACTGACATAGAAATGGAATGATAAATTTAAATGGTGGATCGGTTTGGGTATCATAAATAATATATGGAATAGACCAATGAAACATTACTTGACAATGTGTAACATGAAAAAGTTACCATAGCGTTATGACGCTATGTTTGTTTGCGTTTGTAATAATGATTTACTTACGATTTATAAATTCATCATCAGCTGGAAGACGTCCACTAAACATAGGCTTCCGCTATAAAGCGGCACTTAGCCGGCTCTTGCCTCTTGCGCATCGTACGACTCCCCGCGGTTCTAGCCAGATCGCTGGGCTGGCCTACGCTACGTCTTCCGGTTCGTGGTCGCCACTCGAGAACCTTTCTTACCCATAGGTTGTCGGTTCTGCGAGCGATGTGGCTAGCCCACTGCCATTTCAACTTCCTAATTTACCGACCTATTTTGCGTATCGACCGATTACCTAATTTATAAGTTTTGGTTAGATTCTAGATGCGCTTTAGAATCATGTAACTTTGAGTGGATTCTTACATGCGTATTTAGGGCAATAAATAATAAATAATAAATAAAAATTCACGGAACAAGTTTTTGCGCTATTTGTGCACAAATACTTTAATAAATAAATAATAATAAATAAATAAATATTTGTGGATATTTTACACAGCGCTTTCATTTTCTTTCTCTCTTTTTTCTTCCTTTTTTTTTTGGCTTTCTTTATTTACTTTAAATTTAATATTTACTTTGATAATGGCCTAAGAAGACTAACAAACAATTTTCAATTTTATTAAACTAATAACATTAATGATATTGCTGATGGCTGGAATGTAATAGCCGTCGACCTTTGGGAATAAGAGGCGTGGCAGTGTGTTGAATCACACGTAAGCAAATTGAACGTGTGTTTCGGACGTCAAATAAAAGCATTCAGAAGCTGAAAGTACCTTAATTTAGATATATTAGATTTTAGATCATATTCATAGATTTAGAACTTAACAGAGTTTTATTGTGTTGGCAAAATCGATAGAGTAACCTACGTACGACTCCAATAACCACGAAAAGCAATTATTTGAATCAGAATCTCATCTAGTTGAGAAGGTTAAATACCAATATAATACGGGCAGCAATATCCTAAACTGGCTTCAAATCTTTGATAAAGATGTTGAAATGGCTATCTCTATGGAGCCAAATGCCAATATCTTCCGTTGTTATAACTGGTGGTTATGCTTCATCGATAGATAAAGGAGGAATTTAGTGCCGTTATCGCGAATTCTGCTAGCATTGCTCGTATCTTATACTGTATTAGCTGACTGTGTGTCTAATAACATAAGAAATATAGCCATAACAAAAATCATTCCTTTGTTTTTTGTCGTTTCATCTTTGCAAGTCTGTCCTTTATTACATACAGCCCTTAGTGAATAAAGAAATCTATGCCCTGAGAAATCAAAATCGGCTATAACCCCACAAAATTATACTAAAGCGAACAAAGACGTAACTTTCCAACTTTTTATGTAGCTGTACGTAATCAGCTGCGTGCGTGTCCCGTCTCGTGCTCGTGCATGCTTCGGCGATAAGAATAGTTTCTTGCTCGTGAAAGAAATAAAACTTGAAGCGTAACCAACTTACCACATCCTGGTCAAAGAATTGAAGATAAATTGATTAAAAAATGTTTAAATAACACTAAAGGGACAGTAGTTAACAGTCTTCTTCATCTTACATCTTACGTTATCTGTATATTTAAAAATACTAAATAAAAACTCAATGTTTTGGGTATAACTTAACACACACGTGTGATGCTAGCTAGTTTTTTTTATTTTATTTTATTGTTGGGATGAAAGCATCTTTGATATTTAATTTTGAAAATTACTTGTGGCCTACAAGTAATTTATATATATATAAATAACCGTATAACAAACAGTTTCGTATTGAAATCGCTGTTTTTATTTTTACCGAAATGGAACTGGTTTATGGAAAACCAAGTTTAGTCACGTTGAACCTGTATGTATTGTATCCTGAAAATTCTTTTATAAATGAACAATCGCAATCTTAAGCTCATCTAATTAAAACACCACAGTTAAAGCAGGATGGCTGGATTAACCATGTTTAATTAATTCTCTACCTCGAGTTTTTATGTAATTCGACATTGACAAGATCCGGTGACTGCAATTAAAAGCCACCTGGCCCGGCGGCTATCTCGGAAACCTGTTTGAAAATGGCCGACCGACGACGCATCCACTGTTTCTCTCGGAATTCTGCACGTTTTATATATAAATACACCGCATATTTATGTAGCTCGCGGGAGTTCAAGAGCACGCTAATTTAAGAAACATTTCGAAGTTTCATTTGGCTACTGCCAGCAGATTAGAGCACGTACGGAATCTATGCTAAGGCCTCTGCCGCTTTAGACCTCCGATCAAAACGACAATGACTTGATAATAATACCATTACTAAGGCTTACAAAGGATGCATCTAAAATTCTTCTGTGAATTTATCATCAGCTCATAATATACGTTTCTACTGTTACGACGTGGACCTTCTCCCAGCGAGAGCATAGACTGTAACCTATCACGCTGCCAAAATACCAAATGCCAATTGTTGGATGACCAGTCCAGTCAGTTGGATGAGGCAAAATAGTCTACTATGTCTGAAAAGAGTAACTGACATAGGATGAAAAGAAAAAAAACATTATTTACGGTTTTATTAACCGTAATTGATACCAAAGGCAGTCTCAGGCTGTAATATAACTATGTCAAACATGAAGCTAACATTCTACCTAGTACGTAATCACTCGTTCGTAATTTTGATGTATCTCGGCAGTTCAAATTTCTGAGTGTCGCTCTCAAGGTCGTCTAGTAATTCCCAGACGGTAGGTTTTGACGCAACCAGTTAATTGTATTCTTGTTTAATTAGAATTCCACTGACACTATCATATCGTACTTTAAAAAAGTATTAACATAAAAACCTCTACCATACTCGTATTAAGAAGATTTCTACTTCATATTCATGAAACGTTATTTTGATTGTTAAAGACTGATAATTGTGGGGTGGAAGTAAAATAAAATGAAAACTATCACAATCTAAACATCATCAATATTTCAAACTGCAGTACGTCCACCTTGGTTATAAAGTCTAGACTGAGAATTGAAAAAAAATCTAAAGCATTTTTACTCACTTGCTTTTAATAACCTTTGAAGCCTTATTAGTTTTAAAAAAACAACCTACTTTAAAATTCCTATTCACTGTAGCGATAGTTCCATCATTGCGTGTACATTTTTCAATCGAATGTAATCCGCGTGATGCAATAGTTTGCCAGCAATCTGTATGAGTCATTATTAAATATTTACGATAGCAGGTACATGAACTGATTGTATTGTAACTTCACGTGGAATGCTGTGTTGTTAATAGATAGGTAGGTATGTACTTGTGAGCTAACTATATGAGCTACTATACTATCTGTAATTAATACTATCTCCCAGTGTTGATTCCATACAACAACATTGTCTGGATATGGTCATCATCATTATCATCATCATCGTCACCAACTGGAAGACATCCACTGCTATACATAGACCGCAAAGTGTCACTTAGAAAACGGCTTTGCTTTTGATTTCCTAAACGTGTTATATTGTACTGTAAAAAAATCATTTCTTGAGTGGAAGATGTGTCAAACAAGCATCTCAAGGCGTGTAAATTTTTTTTTTAGAATAGCATTTCCATTTAAATCCATTAAGCAACGAATGCGAAGAAAATAATGACAATAAATATAACAATTCGATTTTAAACAAAAAACTTAAATACATAAGATGTCTCTCAGTAAAACTTGACTCGATTAATCGTTAAAGCAAGCCAAAGGGAGACACAGGTCGCTGGTAGGTTACATAGACAAGGACGGCGACCTTGGGCCCCCACCCTACCCACTCCCACCCCGCAGGGTGGGTGGTGGGTGCCTCCGCACGAACCGCAGGGATGAGATGTGAGCTGACTGCTAAGAACACCAACTTCTCTGTTGCCAACTTAGGTATACATCTCTGTATACGTGGCGGGAATCAAACGTCGTCCCTCGGCATGTTGTTTGCCTTTTTGTGAGCAAACATTGGTAGTTTTCTTAATTTTTTTCTTTGTTTTTGCAGGTAAGACTTTGTCAAGAAGTGCCAACACGCAACCATAAATGTTCGTCTAGTTTAGTTAAAGGTAAGCTACAGTTAAGTAGATTCTTAGTTATAATTTGCAACATGCAGTATGTAGTAAAAGTTCGTATTGGTTTATTATTTTTAAATCCCATTCCCTAGCGAATGAGTGAGTCACTTCCAGTTTTTGAATTAATGAAACGTGTCCCACCGGAAACCATCTTTAGCCACGGCTGGTAATTTTTTTTGTTCACACGTAACGCGTTACATCATTTCAAATTGAATATACGGGTTAGCTAGGTGTTATCGGCCTCGGAGCCAAGAATTGATAACGAATAAGAAATAAGTGATAAACCTGCATTGTTAATAAATAACATCATTAATTGTATACATAAGGTAGTAGGAGTGCAAAGTTCATCTAGGTATGCAGCACCGCTTTGCCGGTAATACTGCCACTAACCAGTAGTGTGCAAGCACTACTGTGTTCCGGTTTGAAGGGCACTGTTATGTAGCTGCCTGACCTCACAGTCTTGTAATGTTATTCTTGTATTTTATCGCGATTTTAGCACACTGCAGTGTTACGTGAAACTATATTTTAGAGCTCCGAGTGACACCTCAACTGTTATAGGCGGTCGTGTCGATTAATATCAGATGCTATCACCTCGTCACGTCATTATTTCGATGAGAAAAAAATACATATATTAATATATGTTACTGTTTGTCACTATAAGTTTATGTAAATTTCTGTTTTCTATGTACTCATTTTGATTGTCTTTTGAAGACCGAAAAAAGTTAAGAACAGCATTCTAGTAGAAATTCTATTGAGCAAGTAATTTTATGTATAAAAACAGAGAATGTACATCAACAGATAATATAATAATTATTATCAGGGTATGGAAAGTGTAAGCAACACATATAATTATTATATTGGACTAATTAGGTAAAATCTAATCCATTATTAATCTTGCTTCAATACATCTACACACGGCTATAAGTCATCAACTTACATCATGGTATGCCAAATCCGTACCTTTTTCAGCAGACGATGCGTATATAAATAATACATTTTACTTTTGCCTATATTTTTCACGTGGTATTGAATTTATCCAAATTCAATTTTCTAAGAGGCGTATTCTTCTGCTCCCCTGTAAAGTAATTTCATCTAATACTCATTTTTCTGTAATCTTACACTTATTGGCTTGCTCTAAACAAAATATTGATTGTTACTACGATGCCATATTGATGTTAAGTTTATCGATTTCGACTGTAAGTATATGTACTTATACGTATTTTGTATTCAGAAACTACAGAGATGTTATCTAAAATTGGCATAGTTCCACAGTCAGATAAGCGTATGGATTTACATAGTCTCCTCAAGTTTTCGAATTAATAAATAACTTGATTTAACATCCATAGCTGCAAGCTGCATTTCGATTCCGTTCTCTCCAGCTTACTTTGAACTATATTTTAGTGCATACTTGGCGAATTGCTCCCGGAAAGTTGACGTACCAACTTTAGCCACCCCTTCCTCATGCACTTAAGTGTAGAATAGTACTCATAACACTACCTACTTCAATGGTTGCATGTGTGCACATTAAACAAGAGTTCGTGTTAATTCGCGCACTGAACTCGAGTGTATTATGTAATCTTCCACGCTTTCCCAACTTCCTAACTTCTTCCATCGAGACGCTTACACTGTCACGGGCGGTAATAACAGAAACTCCTTTAATGTTACTTGGAGTTGTCACTAATGCGGTTCTAATTTGCGTTACGCCCTCGTCTTTTGTGTATCCGTTTCTGTATTTCGCTCGAAGTTTTTGTTTGCGTTCTCCCCTGCCATTTATTCTATATGCGGAGTCGTTCACCTTATGCTTCGTGGAGTTCACCACGTGTCGAGTTGAACCCTTCAATAAATTTGTACACGACTTTATCTCCTACAACGCGCTCGTTATACCGCCAGTCATTTTGCAAACAGCCATTATAATTCTGTGCGTTGTTGTTTATACGAACTACGGTTGTCTTATTATTAGCAAGCTAGGTAGTATTGCTAAGAGGAAAACGTATCTAAAATAGCGAGATTGTGTGTGTAACGAAGCGCGAGCTGTTTGTTCTTATTCCGTTTTTGTAGGCAGCATTTACAGCAGACGGTTAGTAGTTAGTACTGTCGACGCAGATGTTTTTGTGCCTCTCGGCTTGATGCGGGCAGACGCTTTGTCATTTCGAACGTCCATTCCTATTTCCGGGCTAGTTACAACCGCCTTCGGACAAAAAGCTACCCAATAAGATTTAAGAATTGGTGTTTGCTTTGTTCTTTGTAACAGCTTAAAAACGTATATTTTTCTTTTCGTGCTTGTTGTGCAGTTTACGCGTGTAGAATGGATCATAGATCTATAACGTTATCTTATTTATTTTGGTATTTTGGAAGGTAATAGCGGATTTTAAACCAATTAAGATATGTCGTTATATTCGTTTCTAAAAGAATGGTTCTAGTGAGTTGAGTTGTGAGCTAGTTAGTTGATGTATTTGTGTTTCCAAATAGCTTGAAACTATTTTGCTTATTTTGGTGTCGTAACATAATGTCTTGTCGTTCTCGTTGCTTTTGAGATCCCGGAGATTTCGATTAGACCAATGGCCAGTGAACGCTAAATTGGATTATGTGAATCGTTATGGCTTCCCTATATAAACGACCAAGCGTCATTTTCTCACTTCCGCCCAGGTGCCTCAGAGTTCAAGCGCGAGGCGCTACGCTCTTTATCACATATGCGTTGTATGTATATGTATGTATTTTGCGCAACTGATGTCTTTATTAAATTACACGTGTTATCTCGATTCGAGAACGTTCATGCCAGCTGTCGCATGGCATTGCGCTGGCGTTTAATTCCTTACCATAGACAATCTGCAAGTTCAGCTAGGTATCATGATTTGAGTTTTGCTAGTTAATAGTCTAGTCTCAGGTCCGTATTACAGCACTGCGTTCACTCGTGAACTCAAGATATTTAATACACAATATGATCTAATAGCGAATGAAATCTCTAATTGAGAATCAATCGACGACTGATCATAGTTCTGTGATGAGTGCCTTAGCGTCGTGCCACGATCGTATATTGCGTTTTCGCCTTCGTGAAAGGCAACCGCAGCCGAGCCGTTGGCAGCCGGCTAGTGCATTCACCGCTCACCGTATCGAATTTATCGCGAGATCGATACACGCGCATTCCCGCCAACGCGCGCCGCGGTCCGAGAACGCTTACCTGCGCCTCAGCGCCTAGCCGCCAACGTCGACGTCACCACACGTGGCGCGCCGGAGACCGTCGCTGTGTGAGTGCGCCACGACCATTATATGGAATTCAGCGATTACGCCACCTACCGACCAACGTACAGTGAGAGAGTGCGTCCACAGCCGCGCCGAAATAATAATAATTACCTGCCTCGTTATTGTTATACGACACGACGACGCGCGACGGCGCTCTCTGTCACGACAGATAAACGCTCTTCACGTTCCTTAGCCGCGCCGCACTCCGTCGTGTTTGACACTACTATTGGTGCTATTGTTCAAGTACAAGGAATAGTTTCTTTTGTGTTGTGCATACATGCTACATTCTGGATTGGATCACTTCGAATGGTTCCGCTTCGCTCTCGCCGACTTGGCTGGAGGGTTCTATCAGGTACGTTTGTGATGTAAACTTCACCTGTATCGTAAACAATGGCGTGGTTTCTGATAAACGTGTTCTCAATGTACGGTATATGGGGTGTAGGTATAGCTGTCCCGGGGTTTGTAGGGCGTGAGCACGTTCATTGACCTTGTGCTACGTAAGGTGCTCTATTATTTAGACGACGCTTTTATGATTGGTTTTAGTATTGGTGTGCGCGTCGTACTTTGGACGTAGAATAAAATAAATAAATTAGTTACATAGTGAACCGTGTTGGCGACATCAAATTCATGTCGAAACCAATACAAACGTTGAAAGTTATATTGATTCGTACACGAGAAGCACTGTACACCTAGTTTAGAGTGGCATTTCGATTTGAAGTTTCATCACACAGTAGGGAGTTGTGAAATTAAATCAGCGGTAGTTATAATTTATAATTATACAAACTCGTACATATATTCAGGTGCTGCGATGTTTGTGTACCCGCTTGATGTTTGCAACCCAACTCGAGTTTTAGGTACATATTTATAATTTACGATTATAACAATACGAATGTATTGTTTAGTAATTTCGTTACGTATGATCTGTTTAGAAGAGAAGTTTGTTAATGACACCCAAAAAAAATGCTTAAAATCATACAATATAATACATGTACCCATGTTACCCTTCAATAATGTAATTGACCTGGTCTTTCCGTGTCATGACGTTATTTACAGCGTTATGCGGCGTACGAGAAATGTTTTTAAGTGATATTGATATTGCATAGCAACATAAAATTCCGCTTTTCGTCGTTCATTGAAAATATAAATAATAACCTAAATCGAGGACGAATGCAATCCATACGTCCCCTCGGGGCGTTTCCGTGACGTGATCGATGCGAGTGCAACGGTGCTCGCCCGACGTGAGTCCGCGGTGGCCGCCCGAATAAAAACTGCTGTCTGTTGCCCGGCAATTTATGAAACAGCTCTTTGTGATAGCGCGCGTCCAACGCACAACAATTCTCGACATATACATACAGTATACCGGTTGGGAATATTTTATTTTTGTTTCGCAAATTGTGCATGTGGTGTATTAAATTTTATACATCTATTGTACCGAGATGCAATTGATTTGAAGGCTCATAATAATAATTAAACGCGATAAACGACTGTTCGTGCTTTATTAAACCATAAAACAATAGCCGCGTCTGTCGTATATTTTTGCTGTCCATAATGACAAAAAGATGATGCCGTATAATTTATTGCTGTCACATCACAACTCAACTTTCACATTACTACTTCCCATTCTACGAAACAGCTCATTCGGCATAAAACACGAATTCTCCGAACGTGAAAATATAATTTAATACACAGACATACGGAAAAGGCATACGTAACGAGAAAAATAATGCTTACTACATGTGAACGTAACTATTTCGAAACGTGATTCTCGTTGTAATTAGCATTGCGGACGTGTTTTTAATGCATACACGCATATTTCGTTAGTGATGTCATTATCATTATTGACATTGTATTTATGTTAATATATTCGAAAGCGTCGGTTATACTTTTGATTAAATTATTATATCATGAAATGTCATGATGTCGCGGCCGACAACAAGATATAATATCGCCTGCCGCCAAGCGCTTCGTGGAATTCATTCAAATACAAATTTATTGTACTGATTATAATGAAACTATTTACTAGAAAACTCAATAATGTACTGTGGAACCTTGAAAACAACGCGTGTATCTCTTGCCATGAGAACGTGGAACAAAAACGTGTGACGTGGTATCCATAAAATTTTAAATTCCCTCTATTATACAAATCGCACATTGTCACGCATAATGGGTATAAAACAAACTCGGGATCCGAGTAGTTTCTGCTGGTAAAAAGTATAAATAAATAATATTAATAACCTGTCAGCATAAAAATGTAGTAGTCTTCCTATCTTTAATTTCAATAAAAATTACAGATATCGACTCAATAATCTTGAGAAAGGGTGAATTTTTGGATCAATTTGTACAAAATTCAAGCGTCATCAAAACCCATACTGTTTTACACTTCCCGTATACCTAGAATCTTGAAAGCAAGCTGATGTTTTATATAGTTTCACTACCAAAGGGAAAAGTTCAAATACTTATTTGGGAATTATCAGATGAAAAAGTTATCTTGGGAGTAGTATTCGTTTCAACTTGTATGAAATGAACCGAAAATATAATATTGCCGCGTAATTACTCCACCCTATAATAGTTATTGGCTTTATACATGTATTAAAGAGATATAGGAACTCTGGAGAAAAGTTTTTTATGCTCTTCTTTTTACTTATCTTCTTCTTAATTTATTAGATAATTGACGACGTTGGTCTACTAATTAAATAATATTAATATATAATATAGTAACTGGTAAATTTAACTATTAGCATGAATGTAATATGGACATACATAAAGAAACAAGGAGCGCCGCCAATTGTTAATCGCGTCAATAAGTTGATTTTTTTTTAATCAACTTGTCTTACGAAAAATAATTGTCTTGTAGTAGAGAAAGTAAGCGTTAGTAGAAACAGAAACTTCAATATTATATCACCAGCCCAATGTACCTTCTCAATGCGGAATTCAAGTTTTGTCGTCGCGTTCACTGAACTATTTCATTCTTGTGCAAAACTGGCCGCCACTTATCTCGACCTACGGCACTGCAACTTTCTTTAACTCCCACCAGCCGACAACTACACAAGTTTAGTTATATACGCAGCGGAATAGTTTCTACTTCTAGACCTGTTTTATGTATATGCTATGCAGTCGCCCGACCCGACCGGTTCTCGAGACTCGAGCGTGTAGGCTCGGGCTCGGCACGACCAGAAAATGTTAAAAAACACTGTTCACTTTCCTATCGCAGTGGTTTAGTTAGCAAATGTTTATGGCGCGCTCGGTAAAAGCTCGGTTTCGTGACAGAAATTAGTTTAGTGGCCACCTTTTAAATGTCTTTCTTTTTTCTGACTCACCGCGCGTCGCTTATTGTCTGTTTCCATGATTGTGTCAACAATATTATGGCGCGGAACGGAAGCTATGAATGTTAAATGCTACGAATATAGTAAATAAATGGTTGTGAAATACTTCTGATTGAAATATGGAAATGCTTACCTATGCTATGGAATTCAGCTGTGCTTTCCTTAATATAATAATAATGTTTGAATTCAAATCACCATGCCCTCTAATCCGTATACTAAAATATATGAAAATCGTTTCTACAAGGTTATTGTTATGAGTTACCCAATAACTTAATGTTTTGTATAATTTTCCTATGGACAAAACCTTTTGACTACAAAGGCTCCTCCCACTATTTTGACACTTTCAAACTCCCATTATTTTTACACTTTCTTGTATAATGCATATCCAACGGTATCATATATTGGATAGTTGTCTATAATTCACTGATGATAGCAACCGAGCACAGATTCATGTCCGTGTATTCATTATCTGATGCAACCGAGAGCCTCAGTTAACCTATGCCCTTGTGACATTTCCCTGCCGTAGTCGTGGTGCATTTATTTTCGTTTTCATTCGTTTGAAGATTCGTGGGGAAGTCTCTAGTTCCTTCTAGAATCTTTATTGATATTAAAATATTCGATAAAGATTTCTGTTAATAATTAAAATGTATTTGCGCGGCACCGGAGAATTCCCAAAAGGGTCGTAACATTAGCATGTTTTATTCACGATTTTTACTCTTTTATCATATATTTAATTTAACATTATCTTTACCTATTAGTTTCTTGTTCTTGTAGTTTAAGTTTGGATTGTGGTTGTAGACATTTAGTTGCCGGAATAGGTGACTAGAATAACTACATATTCTAAGCTTGTACATTACCCATATCGATCAGCCGTAGCTGCCCCAAGCTTTAATTAGAACTTTTCTTAGTAGTTTTCCTTCGATTTTCCCTAAGTACGTCCGAGATTGGTTGATTTTATTATTGGTAATTGCTTTTCATTCTATCTTTGAATGTGATGTACTAAAATAGGTGTCGGCTTGCTTTTGTCGCTTTTGTAACGACAAAATCAAGCCTAAATGCCAACACCAATTATGGCGCAGTATTACGTGCTTTTAGACACAATTATGCAACATTTCTTTCATATACTTTACATTATGCCGACAATACTATTGCATTATTTACTGCTGTTAAGATAATATGCGGTACGGCTACTATGTTGTGCTTTCAACGGTATCCACTTGGGCTATTCAGGTCCCACCCAGTGTTGTATTATTTTCGGCAACACTTTTCACTGTATACTGCGATGCGAAACGAATTCTGTATGATTAATGGGTACATGTCAAGCGCTGGATTACCTTCGCTAAGTCGCGCGTCGCTGGGCACCAATTGGGGCCCTCCTTTGGAAAGTGGAAATACGTGATGTGACGTATTATTGATTGGAGACATTCCTTTTGGGACGTGGTAAAGTTTAGGCAAAACATCAATATCTGGGAACATAATTTATTCGTCTCGGTTTAAAGTTAGGCATGTTATCTTTTATTTTCATTTCAATCTAAGTACTTTTCCATTATAGCGCTGAGCAAAAATATATGCAGTAACGCACACGTATATAAATTGTCCTACATGTGTTTTATTACTAAGAAGACACGCCCTGTGCTTCCAGTCAGTCTGTATCTCATAATTTATTACCTAACACCTAATCCTATTACTTTTCCACTGCTAGGGACTCGGAGACCGGTCTTCTCTCACTCGGATAGCGCCTTTTTAGCGCTCACGAATTGATACAACAGTTTACGCTAGGGTAGCGTTTTTAAAATTCGAGCTAAATGCAATAGAAAAGATACCGAGCGCCAGCTTTTTGACGCAACCACTACCCGCAGAGCGATATAAATATGTAACAGTTTTTGTTTATTCCGTTTGAGACTGATTTACTGACAACTCTCCTTAAAACTGCGCCGTCACTCGCCATCTAAAAATATTGCACTTGGCACAGAATTAACGGCGCGTTAACTCTTTGAACTATGGCCAAATACTTTTAGTAGGTACACGCAATTTGCATAAGGCATTCCCGTAACCTGGAAATGTAGCTATATAAGACGGGTGAAAAAATTAATAATTTTAAAGTTTTGCAAAAAATGGTAAGAAAAGCGTTATAGATCAAAGCTTAATTATAATTGTTATGCACATTCTGTTATGCACGTGTGCATTATCTTACCCTACGATTTTCATCACTAAATATGAAATGATTGTGTCAGTTTAATAAACTAAACAAGTTATTTTTATATTATTTAAAACCGCTAATGACGGTCGTCACGCGCGATGCTTATTTCGTGTGAGCGGACAATTTATTATGTACTAATCTAGTTTCAAACGGAACGTAACTGATAATTACAAGTGTTAATGTAGTTTTTAATTCCCATATCTTGTGATTGAAAGTTGCGATACAGACATAGAGGTAATAATCGATCCTAGCTTCGAAGAAAAAAGTTTCACTAGATTGTTTGTCAAACATGCTAGTTTTTAGAGATTGTGAGTAAAAATAGGTCAACATCGTAAGTGGAAGTTGGCGGGAGTCCGTGCAAGAAACTCATACCGAACCATTTAAGTTTAGAAATATGTGGTAATAAAGTCGTTTCCATGTCATTTGTGTCAGTTTACTTTTTTGGTTGTAAACAAAGAGTGGTATGCTTAAACTAAAACCCGCTAAAGCGCTTTACGAGATCAATTCGTATAACTAAACGATCCAAACACGCAGCTCTATAGTGCTTGAAATTTGTGTGTGTGGTTCACTTTGCGTATACCGCGCGGTCTGGCACGATTATAAATCAACAAAATAATATTTTATAGTATAATATTTTTTTATTGCAAAGCCCCGTGCAGTCGTTATGTGTGCCTAGTTTCGTATGTGCGAGCATGCTGACCGGCTTACCCGATGTGGTCGATAGTGCTAGTTAATGATGTGATATCTAGCAGACAGAGAGTCTTTGATTCTAAATACCGGATTATTTTGATTATCGGTTTCGTCAATTTGACTGTATATTTTTCTGAAAAGTGAAATAATCAAAACTATTAGCTTCGCAGCTAACATTATCCTTATCTTCAGAAAACTCAGTTAGGTACTCATTAGTAGTTAAAACGTAACAAGTAATAAATCTATTGCCAATAAAAATCTACGCAAGCAATTCCATTCCAAAATCTTGAAAACTCACAAAAGTAAAGTGGCTCAATATCTCAGCCGGCGAACGCTGGGCGGCGCGGCGCGACCTCAACGAAGGCCGAGCCCCGGCTTTTATTGATTTTTTATATGCGCATTGTCCATTCCGCCGGGCTGTAGTCGTTACCGACACAGACGCCCCCGTCCGCGGTCGCTGTGATTTGGGACTTTGTAGGATATTGTCCTTGGCCTTAGAGAAAAAACTTTAGAAGAGTTATGTATTCAGGTCGCTCCGGCTTTCGGTTCTAGGTGGGCTAAAGTTTTATGTTGATATTGAAATAACCTGTGAAAGGGATCGTGAAACTAGTAGGAATATTATTCAAACTCAAACTTGAATTGATGTTATCAATTTGTTGAATTTGTTATACTACATACACCTAACCCCCGTGAAGCAGTGAGACCGATGACTTTGCGGGAAGCCGTTGAATACAAAATCTTCACAACCATTCAGGCTGTTATGTTGGATAGAAGAGGAAGGCCCGGAGCTTTTTGTAATGATTATCATTTTAAATAAGCATATCTAATGTCCTCTGAAACCATCACATTTTGATTTTCATAGATCAGAGATTACGCAACCTTCACGAGCTGTTTCTATGTTGCTTTTATTATGCGAGAAACAAAAAGTAATCTCAAGTTGGTTTGTGTCCTAGTTTGCTAACCAGTTTAAGAGTTACCCTACTAGCGTCCGCTTCATTGGCGCCGGCTGCCGCACAAAGGCTACCCTAATTCGCACTCGGTTCTTACAGAAACCTACCGTTGCATTGCTATTGTCGCTCTACTGGAACGTAGAGATGTTAGTTAAACACATTGTTTAAAATCATTGTGTATACCTAAGTGAAGAGGAATCTCTTCCCTGCACTTTCATCCGTTCAATTGACGCCGACGACATCACAAAAGAAAATATTATTCGCACTCTGTTCTTACTGTACCTTATCCTTTGTTTGAAGATAGTAAAAATGGTGCTCTCATCTGCGCAGGTTATAGAAACCTTTTGGGCGTTCGTTAACCGCAATACCTGTAGTGGAGTTACCGTCATTGATTCATAATAAATATGATCGTTATTAGTTGAATAGTTCGCTTCTCCTGACGCCGCCGTACTCTATTGGTACCTTATTAAATGTTAGGGATTCCATTTATTAAGGAATAGTGTACATTACTCAATAAACAATAATTTGTTGCAGTTATAAGTTTGTATTTGTAAAACGTTCTATTTATATTTCTTTTTTATCTTTGCAGATTTGAAGAACAGGACAGGAGGAAACAGAGGACTGAAAAGTGAGTTTTCTTTAAAATATTTCCTTTTGGAAATTACGAACGCTGGTTATCTAGCTAGGTGGGCGGCCGAACCACAGCTTATAATGCCAGAAGACCAGTATTTAGCTTTGCAAATTTATACCTTGGGCTAAGTTCATTTTCCTCACGCAGCCTTTTTATTCACGACTACGATGACTAGATATTGTCATTCAAAGACTGGTCTGAGTCACCGGTTTTTCCAAATTACATACCAACACTATTACTGTAGTGTATTATGTTTTAAATACAACACAACTAGTTTTTTTCCTTTTCGATCAATTGTACCTAGTTCATTTTATGCGTTCGTACGTCTCTGAAATAAAACAAGTCATATTTATGGTTATTTGAATAGATTTGGTTCATTAAGAATTCATCGTGGCTGCTAACCGTGAATTAACATTAATAGCAATTTTCAGCTGCATGTGGAAAATAATAACATTAATTTTCAAGTCAGAGAGTCTCTAAAATTGTAAAAATACCAATTTGGAACGTGCCCTCCCCGGAATTCCGTCCGAAGTTTGCCTCCCAGTTCAGTTTAGTTTTAGCAGTTGTTTGGTCGGTATCGTCGTCGCGTTTCGAATTATAAATAATTGAATGCTCCATGTCACCCAAACTGTGGACACATTGCTCTCCGTCTTTGTTCAGTTGAGTTATGCTCGGTCTCCCTGCAGTCGCTACACGAACGCTACCCGCGACACAAATCATCGAATCTGCTAACTCTGTTCGTAATATCTCCTCTGCCCCCACACCCCGCCGTACCGTCTTCGCTAATTCTCACCTCCGAAACGATGCATTCGCCAACGCTTGCCGAGCAAATGTAACGCGAATACTTTATAGACCCAAACGTTAGAGTTGCTCGTACCGGCTGCGATCAAACTTACATCGGGCCTTTGAGTGCGGCACACACGATCATTAAACGTATATCTGTTAATAATAATTGCGATTGTCTGGTTGTACGTGCGCGGCGAGTTATGGCGCAGTTGCCGGGCGACTTGTAACCCCCCTTCACCCCGCGCCTCACACCCACCGACCTCTCGGATCTGCGGCGAGCGGCGGCCGGCGACGCATCTTGAGATGAAATGGCATTCGGTTTCATTTTGTGACGGTTGAATGGTTTCACGAATGTGCCCTGAATAGCTATACATATTGTACTACATATCACACGCGAGCACCGTGCCTCTCGCTGTCATCCATATGATAGGAAAACCCACAGTTCTCACACCATGCCACTTACACACAGCTAAGCCAAAATCACGAACATGTTTTTATGATGATTTTATGCGAGACTTCCGTTTGACCATGACACTTATCCGGCCCAAAAAAGGTAGGGGAATAGAATCGAGAGGCCAATACAGAACTCTTGCTAGAATATAACCATATTAAGAGATTCGACATCAGACTTATAGATGTGTCAATATTTTGGAAGGCAATCATGGTGCTGTGAAGGAAATAGGAGTAATGATATAAATAATCGTCATAACATTAAATTAAATCGGTGCAAGAGTACTTTCAGCTCGACTATTGACGCTATGCCAAGGGCTTAAATGTTTGCGTAAACAAAAGTGCTAACGTCCACACGAACGTACGGAACGAGTGCTGAGCGTCGCAAGATCGAGCTGACTTGGGGGGCCGGCAAACATTGCCGACTCGGGCCGTTGGGGTCGGCTCGAACATAACAGTTTTCCGTTAGCTTGCACATTTTTACGAGCATTGACCGTCTCTGTGCTTCGGACACATTTAACGATGGAAATAAAAGACCAGATAGCCGTAATACATATGTTTTAACTGGTCTGTTTACTTTGCGAAATCCTTTTGAGTTTGAATTGTGTGTTTTTTGACGAATTAACCATAGCTTGAGAGATTCGAGTAAACTTTATACATGCACTCAACTAAACAGCTAACGCTATGTTATTAAGTCTTTGATATCAAAATTTGCATCAGCTATATGTAACATGTACGTGAGCTCAAAGATTTAGTTCCAACTGCAAAGCATCCCTCCAACTACATCCGTTTTGTCGATTCACATGGCGCGGGTGGTAATTTACTGCATACACCAAAGGCAGAGCGCAGGCGAGTGTTCACGAAGATCGACCGGTCCGCTACGTGATCTCGATACTCTTCTCGGTTCTAGTATATTAACCGCTTATAAAACGCAAATATCGTACAGTTTAAGAGAGAATTTTATGGGTGAAATATTTCGCACCTTGAATAGGTATATGATACACATGTTATAGAAATTTGATCAGGTCCTGACCAATCCTCTGTAAGACATAATCAAAACTTTTGTATCGTTGATGGCAGGTTGGCATGACATTCCAGCCCCTGCACACATAATCCAAAAACAATATTTCATAGTACGTTGTACTTGTATTATTAAATTGACCGGTGTTGTCTTATGAATTGTATGATCCATAAACTGATGCAATGGCCTGAACTAACACCAAGTCACAGTTGGTTTTTTGGTTTGGACGTGAACAAGATATAGTGGTCAAATGACAAGGACGTGTGAAATTATCAGGGTTGGGCACTATTTGAATTACTTGTAATTAAAATACGTATTTATTATTTGTATTTCAATTACTTCCTTAAAATGTAATTTGTAATTCATATTTCAAATACCTCACGCCGAGGTATTTTGTAATTAGTATTTCAAATACATGAGGGTTCAAAATACATTTTAAACTAACATGTCATGTCGGTTTGTTTTTAGTTTTTCTCGGAATAAATAAAACTTCTGTTCTGTGTAGAATGAATACAAATTGTATTATTGAAGTTTGTCAGTCAGACATTACAGTTGTTTTACAGTTTAACGCTCATCAAAGGAGTATCTGATTATTATCATTGTTGGCAAGCAATTATTGAACTGGACGATGAGAAAATTGCATATTTTAACGCCTTGAAGGCAATTGTGACGTCAATGTCTGCAATGCAAATGCGAATAATTGTGATAACTTTGTTTTTGACTTAGAGGTCAAGCCAACGCGCATTTAACTGACAACCTTCGATGATTCAGATGTAAACGACATGTTGTAATAATCTTATCAACGCTAGATAGGATGTACTTTAGAGTTGGTAGATTGAAATACCAATAACCGATTACATTCAGGGATAAAATGTAGCTAATTAGCTAGACTTCACAAGTATTTTATGAGTATCTCGACTACAACATACATTTATGTTATTGATCCCTCTTTATTCTATCATAAGTATTTTGCTTTATTCACAAAACGTCTTGTAAATCTTACTCAGTATATCAACTCGATCTATTCAAGAACCACCCTTGAAAACTATTTCAAAACCCGTAGAAAATGTTCATTCGACTATCTTACGACAAATAGAAAGCTGCGATGATATAGCTTTCTGCATTCAACGTGCTTGACAACCTTAAAACTAGGGTCTTAAGATTTACGCAAGTATAATCAAACGTCGACAATCGTCGAGGTGACGTCATATATAAATGTGACGGTTATGAAGATGATGACTTCACTGATGCAATGGATGGAGGAGATGAAACCGCTGTAATTACAGAGCCTCCAGAAGATACACAACATACTCAGCCAATGCGACACTCTAAAAGAGTACGCCATCAGCCCACTCACTTGGCTGACTATGTGTTGACACAATAAAGCCCAGGATGTGGTAATATAGCTTCCTTCAGTTTGGATGACATGAAAAGGAAGATTATTCTTTGACAGGGTTGTTTTGTGCCAATATGTTTATACGTTTAATTTTGTTGAATAAAGCCTAAATAATACAGTTACAGGTTTATTTCTCACTACAGCGGTTTATTAGAAAATTTTCACCACATCAGTGTAACCGCGAGGTGCAGCTAGTAATTTATTATTATAAGTTAATTGATAATCTAAAGTTGTTTAATTGATAATTATACTGTGTCGTCCATATTTTCGTAGTTTCGTGTTATACTGCAAGAGATTATGGTATTAAACTGGTGTTTTTTTCCATGATGTACGATCTTTTTTTATAAATACTATCTTTTTAAACGAAACGAGTATTGTAGGTACGCATTTTCCACTTTTAAGGTTAGGACCCATTACTTTATTAGGATATATAACTTTATAATATTTAAATGAAGTTACTTTGTTTCATAACGCCAAACAGAACTGACGACAATTTCGCCTAAACAGTTGTTATGAAAGCCCTAAACTGTTACAGCCTTATTAATAAACAGGTATTAGTCTCGGATTAGTTACTTCAGCTTTTGTCCTTATTTTGCTACTAGAATATTTAGCTGGATCGAAAGAGACAAAATATGGTGTAGCTAATCTAAAGCTAGTTCGTGTTTATTAATAAGGCTGTTAGTGTTAGACAATGCCACTATAGAGGGTTTAGTGTGTCTCGTCTGTATTAAAATCCGATGTATTTTACTAAACAGAACTGTTCTAAGAAAATTATATATAATTCGGCATCTCGTCACATAATTCAAGACATAACATATAGCATGGTTTCTTTTGCTTTAATAGGTGATACGGCTAGTTGTTTTTTTTTTTTTTCAATTTGTCATTGCACAGAACTTGAATGTACATTGACGTCGTCGTTTACTCCATCAGGCTACTGAGAAGCAATTGAGCGTCGCGTCGCGGTTTAGTATGCGCAAGTCGATAACTGCGACCAAGGTCGACGGAATTGGACTCGTATCTTCTAAATACTTATATACCTACCGTACATATAGGACTTACATACATTCACATACTTCTACATACTTGTAACTTACATCACAATTCACACCGCGTGTAAACCTTTAATGTGGAGAAAAAAAATTCTCACTGTGCTGCATCGATATCTTATCGTGTACGTTATCTAACTAACCTGCTGTGTTATTACGAAGCCACTACAACTTATCTACTTGTGTCAATAGTTTAGATGCCAACCGGTGTTGTGCTGTCATGTATATTCGTATACTAGAAATGGTGGCATTTATAAGTAGGTACATGTTTTTTAGGCTTTCATTTTCGTTCAATACTCATAGTACGAAGTACTCATATTTATTGAGGTGAACGGATTTGGTCAAAATTTTGGGTGCGGATACTTACGGAACAAATAATTTTAGGTCATGCATGTAGTAAAACATTACCTTGTATCAATAAAATGGTGCGGTTCCTCCTGGAGCTACGCATACATACATGTATATAATTGTTCACACGTCTGACACAGCGAGGCTCTGCTAGTTTAATAAACTGATTCCAAATCATGAAGATATCAAAATGAGAAATTAAATAATTTGGCATGTTTGCAAACGTACGTATCATACAATCGCTGACTTATCTTGTAACCTTAATTTTAAGAGAAACGATCCGTAAACCTTGTAACTTGGCATAAAATCTGTATAGCTAGCAACAAAAAGGTTTTGCGGGCTTGAGTCTCGGCGCAGAGCTTGTTATTCTCGGCAGTAGGTAAGATATATCTCCGTTTCAGTACATCAGTACTATATTGTGCGATACACATGTCGATTTTGACAAGAAAAATGTCAGGTCAGCTACCTTTCCGCGCGTTCAACCTGCGTCATACCATCTAGGAAACTTGTTTACGATCACGGGAGTTATTTTCCTACCGTCTCTTTCAAATAACAAGCTTTAAATTAACGACTGAACAGGCAAAAACCGTTGTCAAATCCAATTCCGATAAGTTCCCAACTAATTCCATTAATCTTGAGCAGGATTTGCAGCGAAATGGCTTCCTCTGCTCCAATTCTGACGCAAGTTAAAATATACGAACAGGAAAATCGTTCGTTTGCATAGTATGTCATTATGTATTGTGCTTATGAAGGCAATAGTTACCGCATCGGCTGACCTTGTATTTATATACGAGTGTAGTTTATATTTTTATAATTTATTTATAGACGAGATGGATTCAAGTGAAGCTATGCAAATGGTTACAAAAATAAGTGAGCAAAAAGTTGTTTTACGAGTATAATATAAGTAATTATACGTTTGGACTTGTCTTTGTTGGCTATCAAATTAATTTGTTTCGCTATTTTCAATTCATATCATGGTATGGATAGATAGATACACAGACCTAACGATTGAGTAATTTTCCTATTTCAACAACTGTTTTATATGATTCTGTGATGAACATTCAATAACTGCGCTTAAGGCGTCGTCATAGCAATTTTTGTTGGGGCTCTCTGAAGACTTGTGTGTTAACAATTACAGATCACAGTTTGATGTCAAACTGGGTCAGCGCTTGAAAATGTGTTAATTTTTGCAGGTTTTTGTGGATTACGTGAAATATGCCCATGAATTAACAATTTCCTGTAGAACACTAGTCTGGCTATTTAATTTGTAAAATAATTGTGTTGTTATCGTTGAGTACTACGTTGATAAAGTATTGTTTAGGGGGTTATTAGAACGATTTTATTTTAGAATAACCATAGTATGTAATTAGTTATGTTTTATTGTCCTTTGTCCAGTTGTCCTTTGTTCGGTTTCATATGATTATTTTAACACATCACGCTGGTCTTTCAAAAAAGACCTTTTTGTTGATTTTGTGCTTACACCGCGCCTTAAACATCAAAACATTATTCATACACGATTTCGAAACACGTCTCACCGATGCGCGATGCCGGTTGTTACATCCATATGCCTTCGCAACATTCAACTAGTTTATCCCTCTGTAAATAGCTCGAGACATGAGCACGTTACGACGCACTTAATATATTACCGCACTTTCCTTTAGTAAACTTTAATGTGCCCGCACACTGTTTATTGGACGCGTTGCCAGGACGAGCGGCGAGTGTGCGTTTAGATATCCAATTTGAGATGAGCATTGGGTTAGTGATTAATTCTCAGTAAAATTTATAATGTAAATAGGTTCAAGTTGTTTTCGTTTATTTACGACACTCGTATCTAACGCTTTTTGGAGCTTTCTTTCAGAAGAGATTTTGTTTACTTTTATCCACTTCCGAGATGTTTATGTATCTTGTTTGTTTTAGTAAATCGCATAGTTGGGAGGAGTTTTGAAGGCATTGATTTTATTGCTCGTGTTAATTCATGGTTTTCTTTTTATTAGTTTAGATTATGGCAAAAATTGCAGAAGCTAGAAGTAGTTAATTTAGTTGGTTAACTTAGCTCTCTAGGATTAAATAAAATTAAAATCATATACTGAAATTAGTTAAGCACTTTCTAATTATTTATGCTTAGAATTAAAACTAAATAAAGTATTCTGTTTCGACTTGTAAAAGTGCTAAAATTTGTCCATTTGCAATAAATAAATAAATATGTGTGTGGACATTTCACACAGCGCCATCTAGCCCCAAACTAAGCAAAGCTTGTATTGTATGGGAACTAGATAACTGATACGATACTTAGATACATTTTTGTTTGTAAATACATACATAGAATACAATATAACACCCAGACACAGAATAAACATCGATGTTCATCACACAAATGTTTGCCCTGGGTGGGAATCGAACCCACAACCCACAGTTCAGAAGGCAGGGTTACTACCAACAGCTATCGGGCGAGTCAAATTATTTGCAATTATAAATTTTGCAGAAAGTCTATACAACATCTTCAAATCCCAGTTGCCGGCACTCAATTCATATAGGGTAGAGTTACAAGTTCAGATGTATATATAACAAAGTTCCAAATATCGATAATACCTACCGAACCGACCCTACCTTATGCGTGGAGCGGAGTAAATCCGTCGAGCGCGCCCCTATATTCACGACGTGTTGTTACTAAGGGCCTCTTATGCGAGGAAATATAACATAAACAGGAAAACGTGTAAGTCACTCGGCTATATACACTGTACAATATATATATATGTATGTCGCCCCACCACTGTTCAGTTGGCATTTATTATTGAAACATGTAAATAGCGTGGTGCATTTGACTTCAAAAATCATTCACTTGCTATATTGGAATATGTATATACATCTAGATTTAAATATCGTTTGACCCGACATTGTAAAACTTAACACTTCTGTGGCACTCGGCTGTGTATTCGAACTGTACAAATCACATTGTAACCAGAAATAAAAGCATTGTATTCCCGGGGCAAAAATGCTCAACTCCAGTCCAGTGGTGTTAAATCTAAAGTTTGCTCCTAGAAACGTAATAACCTCGAATGAATCAATTAAAAACTATTACGGGAAACTGGCCACAGTTTGTCCGGCGCCGTTTTGATTTATGCGATGGAGATGTTTCTAGGGGCGTTAACATTAAGTTCGGATATATTTGATTGCTCTTGGTTGTCACAATATTATATTTTTTGTTATCATTTTTGAAACTACATAACAAGTAGGTGTACCTACAATAACATGCATTTGGTAAGAATTTAGTGTTCTTAGCACTTTCCGTAATAATTCGATAATGATTCTCACTATAGTTGATAAGACTGATAAAAAATTGAACACGTATTGATAATATATATATTGATAATGATACATTGACGCTTAACAACTTCAAAATTGTACCTAATACAAAAATATTTAAATGAATGATGCAAAAATCACAAAACTTTAAATACATTCGAAACAAATCTTTCCAGACCAACCATGCCTCGGATAAAATAGTCTTACGCGAATACATACGCAGAAACTCGGACAACGTAACGCCATCGCCAACAGGGTAGGTTAAAGGAACCCTAGTCAAACATGAATATGTTGTACAGCAGAGTTCATTGACACATCATAAAAAGATACCGGTAAAAATGGCCAACAGTGGAAAACGCGCGCATACTTACGTCGGGGCTACATTCATACATTGCTTTCACATTAGCTATCGTGTAAATGTGTCATTTGGAATTCGATACCACGCATCTTTTTTCCCTTCTACGTCTGTTTATCAGCCTCTCAAGTATTTAGCATAACTTAGTAGTGACTAGGACTAGAACGACAGTAATTATAATCATGAAACGTTCATTAGCGCATGAGCTTGGGTTGTTATGTTAACAACCGTTACCGTACTGTTTACAAAAATGTTGCCTCTATTTGTCATTTTAGTCATTTTAGGCTGATTATTTATTTAATGATAATACGCACAGACATTATGTAAGTAGCTAAGTATGTACCAGCTTAATTTCCTGAAACGTTAGATTATTATTAAAAGTTGCGTCAAGGCTTCGGCACAACTTGATTTCGTATTCTGGAGTTCGGTTGTTCACCAAGTTAGAACTTTGCTAATGAGTATATAAATGGGCTAAGATGACGCAGCACCGTATCATGTAATCCTCACCTATCCTATTTTACTGGACATCTTTCGTATTGGAAACATTAATAACTTGGAAACTAGATCAAGCAAACACAGTGTCTCGTGTATAAAATTTTACAGCGGACGCCGCTACTTTGTATTCGGAGTTCTACTGCAATAATAAAATTTTACTATTGCTTAACGGCACGATCTCCGTACAGTGAATAGAGAAGTGAATGACCGTGGCTCTAGACGCGAATACTCGCAAATGAGCATTCTCTTCATGCGCCACTCGTAGTGCCGTCGAACATCTGCGAGGAAATTATTTCAAATTAGCATATCTACGAATTTTAGAATTACTTACCATTCGTGTTGTTAAATAATACTCGGGACGTTGCTTATTGGATAAAATATAATAAGAAATATTACGACTACCTGAAAAGTATACAAAATTATATTAATGTTGCTACTTGGGAAATTAACAGTAGGCATCATTAATTAGATGAATGCTTGCCTGAGTGTGACTCTGTGGTTTTTACCCAAAAGAGTACGTAACTTCCCCATGTTGTTTATTGTGTATTCATAATTTTTGTTGTGCTCTTTATAAAGTTAATTTTTTTCCTCACCCATGTCCGTAATTTACAAAACCGTCTAAGAGTTTTCAATTGTGCCTATAACAATTTGGTACCAAAGCAAATTATTTAAATAATACATTTTCCATTTAATTTGGAAGATTGAGTGACATTATTTTCGGACGAGATTGGGCTACCGAAACATAATCGTCTCGTTGCCGGTGTACACAATCTCTTTGGGACGCCGAAAAAATTAATAAAGTTGGTGAATTCATTTTGTGAGAAAAAAGTGCCCCGGGGAAATCTCTTGGATCAACTCTTAAGTCAAGGTACGAAAATTTATGAAAAACGTGACACCGAATATTTTTTGGAAGAAAGAATTTCCGACCAAACTTTAATTTATTTGTATCCT
Source organism: Ennomos fuscantarius (assembly GCA_905220475.3). Taxonomy (NCBI): domain Eukaryota; kingdom Metazoa; phylum Arthropoda; class Insecta; order Lepidoptera; family Geometridae; genus Ennomos; species Ennomos fuscantarius. The sequence continues at coordinate 8,622,268 of HG992046.1, read as the reverse complement.
CATTACGCTTTGTCGTTGAGAACCTTTTATAAAACAAGCGGTAATTTATTCCTCGGGCTTGTTATCAAGATGTAAATGTTGTGTTATTATATACGGCAGGTGGGGTAATGGTCGCTCTAAGCGGATGCCGGCTTGCCGACGAGAACGCATCGGAGGAAGCACTGCCACTATGTTTGTTGATGTTTTCCTGTGCCGACGCGATGCTATTTTTTCAAGGAAACGTCGAAGGTTTACTTCTCGAGACGGGAAAATAAATAACCACGATTCCGCTTACATCTTAATATTAATCGGAAATATGAATTAATGATTTTGAATAAAGATAAAATGTGAAAGTAAATGTAATGTCGTTAAAGATAGTGTAGAAAACTTTAAACGTAAAAACAATATTGATTGGCCAGTGAAATACAATTAGTTAAAAAAAATTAAATGAAAATTACTACAACTACTAGGTCATTATTATGCTACATTTTGCACAAGCAGAAACTCGGACCATTTTTATGGTAATATCACCGGAGAGTCTCTTCATCCGACCATTTACACCAAAGGCATTTCCTTCGGGAACAACAACTTAAAGCACATTTTGTTAAAAGCTTTTGCGTCTCTTGGGGAATGTGAATACAATGTTACGAAATTTTCATGAACCTGTTGTGTTTCGCTGCTTCTGAACACCGTGGACAATGTAATTTAGAAAACGTTTATTGCTCTCGGGCGCTAACTGCGCTTATTTTCCAAAGACGTCAACTCTATGTTTGATACATATTTATGCACAGTAAACTCATCCATTCTCCATCAAATTTAACAGCGATGGAGTCACTGTTTACACACAAAATATGAGGAGACTGACTGAGAATAGTTACGAAAATTGCCTTGGCCTTTTTTCACAGGTTGCGTGTGACGCAACGTGGTTGAATGAACCCATGGACGTACTTGCGTCTTCACTCCTCTGACTGATCAAGATCACTCGTTATTCAAGTTTTATATCCGTGTGCCCAATAAACGTGAGTTAGCGTGTCAATACACAGCGTGGAACCTCCAGATTGGTCATTAAAATTATGTACTATCTTTTAAATAAAGTATATTCATGAAATAAACCTTATGTATCTGGAACAGCTGGGTATTCTTTTACGAACGGAGCGAAAGGAAATTGGAAGACGTGCGTCCCCTAATAAAAGGCCGTGAAAAATGTCTGTCGTGACAACATTAATCAGGACCCGCTTTGATTTTCTTTACTGGGTAATTTGGTTGGAGGCGAAAAGGTTTCGATCGATTCATCTTTGCCAGATAAAAGACAGAAACGGAGTGCCTAAGAAAATTAAATTAAATCGCGAATACTTCGCTTCTCGTCCTTATGCCTATTCCGTATCTATAACAAAAACTAAATTAGTAAGCCGACGCCAAACCAGCGTTTTAGATAAAATTCTAAACAATTAAACAATCTGAGTTTTCTAGAAACCTGATTTTTAAGTTGACCTAACTCCCTGCCCTGGTTATGGGTCTATTATCGTGAATTTCACTCTTTGTTCGGCTTATCCTTTCATCGTTTGAATTCCCCTTTCCTGTCATCGAGTTCTCCAAACGTCGTCAATCTCGAAGACACATCGAATATGTAAAATAATTCTGGTTGGCGGTCGATCCGTAGGGCGTTTACCTCTCCATGCCACGTTTATGCTGAAATTGATCCAGATGCTGGTTACAAAAGCATTTTATTACAGATTTGATGTTTGAGTTCAGTTTCTTTATGTTTCTTTGCAACCTATTTCAATTGATGACAATTTAAAAAATACGAAATTCCATTCGCTTACTTTTATTTAGCAATGCTGTGTATTTTCTTAATATTTCACATATGTATAATACTTTGTTCAAACGTATCAAATCATCCATATTTATCATCGTATTCAGGATAAGGATCCCCACACACAACCGATATGTTGAATTCTATGCCTATATTTATAACCCGGCGTTTCTTGAAATTAATGTACGTGCCGTCTGCGTTAGTTCCTCAAAATGGTTCGACCACCGAGCCAAAGCGGTGAGGCATGTTGATATGTATCTGAACGTTAAAACTTTTATAAACACATGCATAATTCCACGAAATAAAATTGCGCCGAGATCGCAGTACAAAACGAAATAAAACCAGCACGTGTTCCATCCGATATGCATTTTGCTCGTGTACACGCGGCAATGAGAAAAATATCATGAATAGTCAGCAATCAGAGCGATTGATCTCGCTGATGTATCTGTGTTGTTCGCTGTAGGGTTGCCTCCTTATTTTGGTATATATGAAAATATGCAATCACGTAGACTAGGTAGTTATATTCTACAGACAATTAATATTAAGCTTTCTATGTTTTCTGATAGTGTTTGAAATATTTTTTGTTATTAGACAGTAAAGATATTAAGGAATCTTGATGTAAGTGTATCTGGTTCATGTTTACAGGTGCTTACACATGCATCCAATGTATATTGATGCCGACATAATTATTATAGTAATAATTAGCTTTTAAATTTACTAATGCAATACATATATTAATTACTAGTTATTGAAGGCAGCATTGTATTACTGTTAATATATAATTTTAGGATCTAAAATATTTGGCACAGTGCTTAATGGGCAACCCTACAATGTGCCACGGCTGCATTATCCATGTCGCAAACAACACCAAGTGGCTTGTCTGGAAAGCGATCCGCTTTCATTCGCTTTCTCGTATGATGACTGTGCGAGTGGCCACGAACCGCGACGCCTAGTAACAGTGGGTACTCATACCGACCGCGTGTCTGCTTGCATTGTGTGTCGCTGATTGCGAGGTCAACTGGTGATGGCGCAGTTGAATTGTCGCCTATCAGACACCGTATGAATCATTGATTTTCGCCATTATTTGACGATATAATTTAAACAACATTTTAAAAACCTACAACTATTATTATTGCTTGTCGTAAGCAATTTAAGTATAATAATAATATGTGTGGACATCTCACACAACGCCATCTAGCCCCAAACAAAGCAAAGCTTGTATTATGAGAACCAGATAACTGATACGATACTTAGATACTTTTTGTTTGTAAATACATACATATAATACTATATAACACCCAGACACAGAACAAACACCTATGTTCATCACACAAATGTTTGTCCTGGGTGGGAATCGAACCCACAACCCACAGTTCAGAGGGCAGGGTTACTACCAACTGAGCTATCGGGCCAGTCGCCCGAATATAAACTAAACAATCCCCTACGTACTTAACTCGAAAGAGAAACGTGTTCAATATCAACAAAGCACACGCAAACGACGCCCAATATTTCGGTTATATTTCATCGAATCGTGCGACCCATTTACGAAAAATCAGGACGCGAGGGACCATCGCCCCTGTTAAAGAAGAGAACCCGTGTACTTCCGCACTCCATAACAATAGTTACGGTACCTACGTAATGTTGCCTCTCACCATTTCCTGTACGTAGGGTTGTCTCTATACATCGCTCTTTAGTTTAGCCAAATTTTAATACTTTTGTGTGAAAGTGGAGACTGGAGAGTATAATTCTACTGAAGTTAAATCCAAAAGGTCTTAATTTATCAAATGGTTCCTGAAATAAATTTATATTGAAGGAACGTTTGAACAAGTGTATGAATTTTTTTTAAACTGATGACCCTCTCGTTAGAGCACACTAACACGGAACACCATGCATATGCATCGTCGTACATTGTACATAGAGGCTGTGGTTGGTGTTTGCGTGACCTGTGCGTTGACCCGAGACCTCGTGCGCTTGTACCGTGCATATGCCGTCGCCTCTAGCTAATGCGGCAACGCGATCTTTGCTCTCAGCGATAAACGTCTATTCCTTAAAATTATGTGCTTTGTATCTATGTACCTACTGTATTTAGGTACTTACGGATACACTGTATCAAAGAGCCTTAGTTTATCTGGACTTGCAGCAGCGTTTCTGTTCTGCGCACGCTGTTTGTGTGAAGTTTATGTACTTTTAGCTTCGATATGTCTATTTTTATTCTATACGTTATATAGTATTCTTCCTGTCCGTGTTTATGTCAAGAAAACCATGGATAATTAACTCTATGGCCTCTCCGTTTAGTAATTGCAAGTCCTAGGAAGGATAAATGAGATCGTTAAAGATACGAGAAACGATAAAGTTGCTAAAGTTCTTTATATAATGGGATTTCTGATGACACTAAATTAACTTTGATCATTCATCATACTCGTGCCAAGTATCTATTATAACTGTTCACGTCAAACGTTTAACGACTCCATATGCTAACATCAAGCCCACGATATGGCTTTGATCTCGCAACGTGTAACGAGCTCAGTTATTCATAGCTACATTGTATACAGGGTTGATAATTGTAAGCGCTTAAATCATTTGCCTGTACCATACCGAACGTCCATATGTGTGTCTGATTAACATTATTCCTATACACGGACGTAGCTCCTATACACGTTTGCGTTTAAATAATTGTATTATGCAATGGTATGAGTAAATTAGATGGGGTAAAATAGATGCGCTGTTTTTAAATCTCTACGATTTTATATAGCAGTACTCGTGTTTCTTGTTTGTTATCGAAGTAGGATTTTGTTTGTAGTAAGAGTTATCGACTGATAGCTCTTACTACAAACAAAATTCTGTAGAAGGTCTAAAACTAATAAATACTATTATGACCACAACGTCCACAACTGTTTGTAAATTGATTTTATGCGTAATTAACTAGCTATACCACATCTCATAATCAGCACGTCCTATTTATCTACATTATTTAGATATGCATACCTCTATATGTATACCCGACAGCAGCCTTTGTGGTGTGGTGGTTGAGCAGACGACTCATAACCCGGAAGAGGCGGATTAGATTCCTGGGGCAGGGCCAGTATTTGTGCACAGGTAAAAGCACTAATACTTGTTCTGAGTCTGGGTGTTGTAGGACCATGATCCTCGTAGTTTCTGGGCCCCTAGATACAGGGAATCCTAGTTCAGGATCTATGTATCTGATCGTTGGGCGTTATTATTTATACCCATTTTTATATGACATCTAAAATGTGACCTCATTAAACAGCTATCCGCAAAACCGAACCACAGGTTCTGAATAATAACAGTATTTTATTACGGCATCCATAAAAATGCACCGTCCGCGATTGCCGCAGACCCACTGTATATTTTGCCCGTATTTCACTCGCTCAGCAAATCGTTCGGCTATTCATTGCAAGTACAAGAACTCCAATATAGGGCTGTCACTAAATCTTTACAAATTTCTTTAATATTGTTATGTCGTGAACGTAATTCATTTTTTATCCCCTGATTTCATAATCTGCTTGATTTTATATTGTTGTCAGCCTTCCAATGATTAAACGTGATGAACGTATTTATGATTTATAGCAGAATAGCCTGCTTAGCGTAATCCACAGATTAATTTCTATAGGAAACATTTTAACATATCCCGCCCCGCTTTAGGGATAGATGGATGCGGGTTCAAATTCCGTTCGTAATTCAAATATTTCCTTAACAAATTAATATGGGATGGACGTAGTACTGTAGATTCCCTTATTAATTAATTTACCTCGGCGTGTTATAATATAATTTCCCACAACATGGTTTTCGTTACCCCATCAACTGGGAAAAGTCGTTGAACTAAATGACGATAAAAAAGAGTAAAGTATTTAAAATGTAAACTTTGTAACTTCGTGTGTAAAGGCAACCCTATTGCAGCACAGTGGAGTCAGCGCAACGAATGCGAACGTAGCGGGTTTCCAAGCAATAATAATAATATTGAAAGACAGCCGCCCCTTCCGCTTAGCTCGCTATATAGAGGAATGCTGATGCACAGAAATGATGCGCTGCGTTGCATTTTACTGGCCTTAGGACTGCACATGTATCGCTTTGTAGACGCTATTGTTGCGGAAATTGTTTATTTTAAGATAGCGGCACGTTTCCGCTTAGCGATGTGTTTGAGGAATGCTGATGTCTAGGAAACTGTAATATGCTTGCTTGTGCTAGTCTCGGGAAAATTTCGTGTCTGTGTCATATTTCGTCATCGAGTTGACCGGTGTAAGTACGTATAATTATAGAGTAATCAGTCTTAAACGTACCCTACTAGGTCATAATTTGCTCTAAATATAAGATATTTTGTACACGTTTTATTTTTTAAGTTTTTTGTAGTACCTACCTATCAAAAACTTAACCCACTCCATTTTGACGCATATTAGAGTAATTGGGTACATTAACTAGCGCTTCCTATAATAGCCGGCCCTCCCAAGTCTCACAACCAATAAGGCTATAAACGCCATAAGCTGACGCTGCAGTCGTGTCTGTGAATATCGCCATCCGTGTTACTGTGCCACGTTGCAGAATTAACGGCCGCTCCGTTATGTGTTATTATGCTATTATTGACGCATGCTTGTGAACGAGGAGCCAGTCTAAAATGGGGTAAACTGCGAACAAAACATACGACCTTTATTATATTGGCAGCTAGTGGTATGGTATAATCCTATTACAAGTACAGCCCACGTTAGATAAACAGCTTAGTAGAAGAGACAATTATTAGGTTTGTTGTTTTTAATCTGTTACGCATTAAGTAATCAATAATTATTTGTGTCGCATTACACATTGACAATTAAACTCTGAGAAACGCATCATGTGGAAACACCGTAAAACTGTATATAGACATGGCATAACAATGCTTGCAATGATTCATGTCAATTATTTAATAACAGTTTTTACATTTAAATCATGTCTCAAATACGTAAATGATGGCCGATTCTGTATATGAACCAACCTCATTAGACCAGCGAATATATTAGGTCTTTACCTATGAAATTGCCGTTTTGTTTAAAAAAAGTTAAAGAATTTTTTTTTTAAATTATTTATTTCTTTTATTCAAAGTAATCACCCCTGCAATCAATGCATCTTTGCCAACGCTGTGGCAGTTTATGGATGCCCTTCTTGAAAAAATCAGCAGGACGAGAGACAACAAACTCTTCAAAGGCGTTTTGTACTGCCTCTCGGGAATTGAATTTTTTTCCCGCTAAAAAGTTGTCCAAATTTTGGAAAAAGTAATAGTCGGTAGGCGCAAGATCTGGTGAGTATGGCGGATGAGGGAGAGCTTCCAAACCCAACTCATGCAGCTTAGAGACGGTCTGTTGTGCAGTATGGGGTCGCGCGTTGTCGTGAAGTAGCAGTGGAGACGACCGATTGACCAAAGCTGGTTGCAGACGTGCGAGTTTCGCCATCATTGTGGTCAGTTCTTCAATGTACACATCTGCAGTAATGCTCTCGCCGTTTTGTAAAAAGCTATGATGAATCACACCAGCACTAGACCACCAAACTGTGACCATCACCTTTCTAGGGGTCATTTTTCGTTTTGCACATTGCTTTGGTACCGAACCAGGATCTAACCAACTTGCTGAGCGCTTTCGATTGTCAAAAAGAATCCATTTTTCGTCGCACGTAACAATTCGGTTCAAAATTCCTTAATTTCTGTGCCTGTTAAGCAGCGCAAGGCAAGTCTCGACGCGTACGTTGCGCTGGCGACCGTTAAGTTCGTGGGGCACCCATCTATCAAGCTTTTTTATCTTGCCAATCTGTCGCAAATGGACCAATATTGTTTTGATGCTAACATCAAAAACTGCTGCCAGCTCAGCTGTAGATTGAGATTCATCAGCTTCCACAATCGCCTTTAATTCATCATTGTTGACCAAAGTTTCCGGACGACCACGAGGTTCATTTTTCAAGTCAAAATTCCCAGAACGGAACCAAGTAAACCAATAACGGGTTGTACGTTCGTTTGTACAGTTCTCTCCGTAAACGTCGTTGATGTTACGTGTCGTTTGTGTCGCGTTGGTGCCACGACGGAACTCAGATTCCATAATTACACGAAATTTCAAAGTATCCATTATGAGGAAAAATGTTGAAATGAAATGAAAATACAACGCTAATCAATAAACAAAAGACTTATATTGTAAATAGAATGTCATATTTTTAAAACAAAATTAATTTGAATTTAGAATTCATAGCCAATCAAAACTTTTTTTTGTTTGAAAAAGTCTGTACTGCAAAACGGCAATTTCATAGGTAAAGACCTATTATATTTTTAAAAAACAATTATATTTACCTTGCAGAGCTTTAATCGGCTTTAATCATTAACATAAGCGCGAGTCTTTACAGTAAACATCGTGCTGGAAAAATTCCAAAAGCTTGTCTTGCTTTAAGAACATGTTCTCATGTTATCCAATATCTATGAGTTTTATCGATTCTATACGTCGTGTAGTAATAAGCAGAAGTTCATCAATCGACGAAATCCAGTTTAAGCATGAATTGCGTGAAGTATCTCATCCAACCAAGAGTTGTTTTTGTGTTTGTCATTCGCCAATGCCATCGTCGGGGGGCATTCCACCCATATGGGAGGTTTTATATCGAGCTAAAGTTTTTTATTCTGCGGTATGATGGCGGTCTGTCCGCGAGCACAAAAGCGGCGCACAAATACCGCCGATACGACTGCCTTTGTGTGAAATTGTCCAAATTATTGCTAACTAGCCGGTCGCCCTGCGTTGTTGGCTGCGTTTTCCGGTTGGATCGTGGAACTGCGAATATGTCTCAATCACAACCCGTGTTCGAACCTGTAAGTGTCATGCTGAATTCTATGGAATTTCACTGTCACATTGGGCTACTAGTTCGTTTTGTCAATTTTGGGTTGGACGGGCTTGAAGGTCACATATATCTAGACAATTTTATCTCAAGTTCAACTAGAATCACTTCAACAAAAACAAGACGATGTACTTAATTCTGTTTCCAAGTAAAGGCAACCGCAAAACACGAGTCATCAATTTCGTGGAACGAGATCGATCGAGGAAAGTTGCCTTTGTAGGGCCCAGCCACCTTTCCCTTCGTTTCTTTAGAAACGGCCTCCAGCAGAATGAAGACATTCCTTTTTTTATCTAATTTGTAAACGATTTTTTACCGAAACTCTCTTCAAGATTTTATGTTCTGAAGAATTGCTGAAAGTAGTTAATTAACTTTCCGGTTGACTCGATCTTGTTCGAAAAAGACGAAAGAACTTCCAATTTATTCCAACAAGATGGAAAAAACTGTGGTGCTCAAAGCTAGTGTCTGAAGACGTGCTCCAATAACAATAACCCGCACAACAAAACCTACTAGAGCATGAATAAACGTCGGCATAACAAACTTCCAGAAGGGTAACTGTAGGCATTCTATTCATAAGCTCGCTCGCCGGCTCAACGAGCCGATAATGGCGATAACGACAGCTCTATTGATCGGACGCTTCTTCCAGTGGAGCCCACAGATCGGAGAGTAATGAAGCGCGGTTAGAATGCAGCCGGGGCGGGTGCGAGTCCGCGCGTGTGTGACCGTTGCCCGGCCCCGGCCATGTGGCCCGATTAATCCGGGACATTCAAGGTTCGTTGATAATGCTATTCGGTATAATGAAATACATCGTTCTCACTGCTAGTTCTTTTTTGTGTAGAGCTATGTGCGGATTTGCCATTAATCATAAACGATGAGCGGAAACGATATCTAGAAAAAACTCAAGTGCTGAGTTATACAGTTATCAATCCCCCCCCCCCCCCCCCCCCCAATCTCTTTCGCGGGTGCCGCAAGAGCCGGCATACCCAGCATTTTTTTTCGGTACATAAAAATCATTTGCGATCACCAAATTGCCTGCTCGCCCACCTATATGATAAGCGTCCAGTGTGGCGTTTTATGGGAGAGGAATGGAGAAATCACTCTGCCATCATAAATAAACAGTTGTGATTGATCCGTGGATTTATAAGATCTCGTGTTTAGTGGTTATCCCGATTCCTTGCTCGCTGGAATTGTAACAGCAATGCCGTTGGCGAACGCGGGCGGTCCGGCGGGGTGAACAACCTGAGCGCGTCGCGTCGTCGCGCGGATCGAACGCTAGCGCTAGCCTCCGCTTCTACCGCCCGCGCTCGCTCCGCTCCACTGTCGCCCTGCCCCACTTACACAGAATTACTATACTCATGCAAACTCGCACAACGCAAGGACAACGCTCGACTAATATACGAATGTTGGTTGGTTGGTACTAATCGAAAGCAAATAGCTTCAAACTGTAGAAGCGTTTGCTGCTGCTATAAACCTGTAAGTTTAAGGCCGCGTCATAGCCAGTTTTTCTGACGGTGTTTCTCTCTTTGATTTTGGGTTTGCACCGCGCCTTAATTACATACCATTTTCTGATAGCAAAGTAAACAGAACAAGTAATATATACATCTAGTAGACTGTTCGTTTTCATTCAAATTAGCTACCCCCACCAAACATGCGTGAGATGTGTATCTGTTTGGCTGTCTGTGGCATCGTAGTAGTAGTAGTAGTTCCTAAATGGATGAACTGATTTTATTAGTTTTTTTTTTGTCTGAGAGATGGCTTGGTTTATTGTGTTAAGGCTTGCTTAACACAATCGACCAAGTGTGTTAAGATTTGCAGATCTTCATCTCTTCTAGATGTCGAATAAATGTCGGAGCTTATAAAATTGGAACAAACTTAGTTGCTCCATTGAGAGTTGAGTCCTGAGATATACCTATATGAGAGTCTGTTTTATGAATCATATTTTCAACCATATCTTGACCAGAACCAAAGATTTTGAAGCTGTTGGACTACGTTTTCTAATTTCTTAATAGGCTCTTTATAAAAATACATTAAGGAAAGTGCCCGAATTTTTGTAGCAAAGGAAGGATGTGGTTTTACAATTATTTCCTAAAAAATATAAAACTATATTTTTGGAAAAGTGAACTAAACTTTTGACAACCAAGCCAGTAACTGTGTCACCACACCCACCTTCCAAAAATATAACACAAATTTGCATAACTCCATTAGGCATTGCACAGCTTCAAAGAAACTTATCTAGTAAAGCAAGATCGTGTGTTTTCAGAGTCGGATTTTCGGCGTATTCAATTTTGTTACATAGTTCTATTATTTTTAACTTATACTTATTTTTCATGTTTTGTGTAAGTTGTACCTACGTAACGATAGCTTTCTTTAATAAATAATAAGCTTAATGAGACTTTATTGCACTGAGATTAGGACGTATGATGTGAAGTTTTTGCGTGTGATCGAATTTAATAGTATTTTTATTATTGTCGATACAAGACCAAACAAAAACAGTTTATATCGCTGAATACTGCTTAATGCTTAACAAATAATAAACTTATTAGCTCTTGTCTTATTTATATTACAACTTATACATAATCCATGAATGTATTTTTAATCTCTTCATCCATAATGACAGGACGTGCGATGTTATATCTCCCTCAAGTTATTACCTTTTACAAATGGTTTGTCCATTACGGTTTTTTAGTTATCAAACGATACGATAAATACAGTTCACAGAACTGAAGGTGGCGAGGGTCGGGTGCGATATTGTTATTGGTAAGTTGTGAACTTGGCTGTTGTTTATGAAGGCAGACAGTCTGTCGGCCGCTACGTGGATGTGGGCGTACATTCGTGCTATATTTAAACCTGGGAAAGTTGCGCAATCTAAATAAATCCTCGCCAGACTAACGAGATCGAGCATTTTAATTACACCGCTCAAAGCTTTTGAAGGTTGGGATTGATTTTTAGATGGATGGATGGTTTACTCGATAGTTTTTGGTAGCGGAAATATGATGACGTTGATTTGTTTGCACTGAATTTCCATTCAAAATTTGTGATGGTATTTGGGTCGTTCGCAAAGCTACAAATGAAAAGTGCATGTAGTTAACCTAGAATCAGTTCAAATTTGTTTGTTTAGTGATAAATTTACAATAAAGTTGCTGTAGTGTACATTTTTGATAAGTAAATTCTGACATAAAAAGATGACCTAGCTGTCTTTTGCGTATCTATTAACGCTTTAAATAGTGTAAATCATTAATTACGAAGCCATGTTCTAGTCCAGGTTCAGCGTAGCAAACTAAAACGTATCAGTAAATCAGGCATGCAGTAAAGTTCCCGCAAACTTAGACCGTAGTTGTTCCAGTAACTCTGGGGGAGCTAGTAATCCGTCAAAAACATGGCATACACGTGCCGAGTAGCCAACAGTTTTAACCAACTTAAACTGCTTTAGTTACCGCAGTTAGGGACGGAATTCCTCCCCATACCCGGTGAACGTGCTGCATAAATATTGTACAGAAACTGTAGTTTGCGAACACATATTTCAAATAGAATTTGTTGGTTGGAACGCGTGGATCTTTATTTGTTCTTCTGTGATCATTTAAAGTTAGTTTTGAGACAAGTATTGCTGAACTTGTGTGACACTCACGTAATCACACGTAAGTAAAATTATAAGTAAATAAATCTTGCTTCTAATCTCCACGTGTTATACTTTTGCATCCTCGCTCAACATCAGGTGGGTTGCAGTCAAACGTCGGTCAATTACGTGAACTATGTTTTAAAAAAAATCACACGTTCAAAACATAACGACTGCACATTACCCTGAAGTAGTCGCGTTCGCTTCGTCGTTTAGGCCGGTTGTATAATCTAGTAGTCAAATAGCACACAATTTATTTTGTACTAACAGTTCTATAATGCTATCCAAAAAGTACACAAACATAGTTTAGAGAATAATGGCAAGTTTAACCAATAATGGCAATACAAACGGTATATAATTTACCCACAGACTGCCGCTGGTTATTGTGCGAACTGAGATAACGGCAAATTGCTTTTCGTAACACGCAGAGATAACCTATTTACTGCGCAATCTGCCGCACCCTGTGTTTATGATGCTAACTATTTACCAGCGCCAATTTATAACATTGTGAAGAATGACAATTATACGTTTTGGTCTATTAATTTGACAGCCTCTGTGGTGTGTTGGTTGAGCAGGTTTGCTCATAACCTGGAGGCGGAGGGCTCGATTCCCGCAGTAGAAGAACAAGTATTTGTGCAAAGGAAAAATAAGCTCAAATACCTGTTCTGTGTGTGGGTGTTGTGGGCCCATGGTTCTTGTAGTTCCTGGGTCCCTAGATACAGGCAATCCTAGTTAGGGATCTATGTATGTGATCGTTGGGCGTTATTATTATTATTTACTATTGGCTAAATTGTGATAGTTTGATGTCAACCAGACTCAAGTGGTTTGCATATCTATTCATCATCTTTTGTGTGTTGTCTACGAAAGAGTACATAAATGATAAACAAGGGAAGAAGTTTCACTTCTTGTTAACTAAACCCTTCGAACTTTTTCAAGTCGCCATGTTTTGTTAGTTCAAAGATACAGATAGAGTAAGTACGCGGCAGGCGGGAGTCAGGGGGACGGGAAACTTAGTTGCAAAAGATTTAATGGAAGTTACTCTCTCTTTGTCTGAGTTTGGCACTCGTCTGGCCGCCGGCTTCGCTCCCCTTTCATAACTTGACGCAGCTAGGGTTGTGCCAACTGCTTACAAAGGAAATTAGTTAGATGCAATTTGTAAACAACCTGGGAGGTTCAACCTGTTGGTAAGTGATCAGTATCACTTTCAATAGCCTATTCAGTGCGTTGCCTAAGTATTTTTTTCTTAACGCTGTAGGGTCATGATTTTATTAGTTTTATTTCTAAAACACTAAGCTTTGTCAGGGATCGGAGTTTAAATTAAACTTCAATAAAATCTCGCAGCAGTTACTTAGGCAACATGATATTCCGTACCTAGTTATTACAGTAAATATTGTATGTCTCGTTGCGAAAGCTAATCGCAGTAATTATGCGAAAATTTCCACTAAATGTGATAACCCTACACCCAAATGTATATCTAGGGGTTAGTCAAAAGGGAAGTTTTATTGCTCCTGAATTTCATTATAACTTTGCGAGGCTCTCTCTTAATGCCTTTAAACGAGGATTGTTGTCTAATTTGTACGAATTATGTCGAAATTTTGCTCACGGGGATATAACTTTGGGCTTGGTGCTGTGAGAACTCTGAATAGTTAGTCTCTTATGGATTTTAATGTGATTATATAAGGGGAGGGATGTCAGATCCCAGACAAGATAACCATTATTTTCTGTATAAGTCAATATCGTAGCACTAGGTAAAATAAGTAAGTAAGTAACACGTAGCAATACGAAAAGGGGTTTAATTAAATTAGCCATGCTCATTCATTTACATATATATTTGTTTATGAAACGATACAAAATATTTACTATAAAATTTACCATGAAAAAAAAAAAAACTCTTGAAATGTGACATGATCCTGAAATCTTTACGTATTAACCAAGATTTGAGTTTTGTTATACAATTAATGAATTTTGTTAATTTTGAGCATTAAGGTCTTTTTGTCTGTGTAAATATATATCATTATAAATCAATCAATTGGTTTTATGAAAAGATCTAAAATTACATTTTTTTATCGAATAAACTGAATTATCGTTATCATACAAGTTTTCTGTCACACGTTTATTACAATTTCTATACCCAGTGTATTTTTGGAAATGTCCAAATAATCGAGTCCATTTCAGAAAAACGTATAATGGATGTTTACTCCCGAATTCGAACTGGAAGAGATTATAGCCGTCTTATAGCTCAAGCTTCCACGCTTTGGTAACCACTACATATTGAAAATAAACAGCTGAAGGTTTATCCATGTTTCTTTTGAGCATGGATACATCTGTTCTAGCGAAAAAGTCAGTGGAGTGTGGGGATGTACCTAATATAGGACGTCTCAAGGATCGGCACTCGGATACTCAATCAGGCGAGTCTTATTGTGTCCTTCGCTCAATGTCGCCGGATTTATCCTCTCGGTGTCCAGTTTACGACGTTTTCTCTCGCAATCTTTTTTTTTTTATCAATCCGAAATAGGCAATTCGTTGTGACGACAATTCGAATTTTTTTACCGAACTACCTCCGTTTTCTTTTAGTTTTTATTATTTTCTTTTCGGAATGGTTCTGTTTTGTTATAAAATGTAGTTTTGTTTTTAAAATGTAGTCTTGTGTCGGATCTGTCGCAAAGTTTTTATATCTAACGAATTCCATTCGAAGCGATTCATTGTGTAGTCGGACAAAATGTTAACCCTATAAACCGCTTCTAATGGAACCGTTCATTTTAATTTTTATCGAACTTTACTTGGTAAAAAGTCGAGTTTTTGTTGCAAATAGGCTATTTTTAGCACTGCAACTCAAAATGAGTTCGTTTTATCATTGAATTTTCCACGTTCCTTATTTTCATACACTTTGTGATCATGGTTGGCATCATTGTTGCGCTAAGATATAATAACACGTCACAAGACTCACAAATTGCCAGATGGCCTCGTGGAGAAAGTTTACTCTGAGCATCTCTGGGTGAGTTAGTTTCCAACCCCCTCGCTCCCTCGCCGACACGCCTCGGTACAGTTCGCTTGCACCAGTCTGCGCAGCTCGCAAGTTTGGCTCGCACTCGGTGAAACTAAAACTGTGTGGGATGTATTAAACTAAATATGAAATATTACGATTCTATGGCTGATTAGTAGTTATTTTATAGTAAGTTCATAATTGTTTTTTTTTTCTTTTACTTTATTGTCTATTTTGAAAAGCTAACATAATTAGACTTTTGAATGTATTAATAACAGGAACCAAAACAAATTAAAATACAAACAAGCAAAAGTGAGACTCGAAGACATCTGCAGAAGTACGAGAATATCGTAAATGTCAACGCCCTCCTCTTTATAATTCCCGAATTATAAAGAGGAGGGCGTTTTTCTGTCTATCAATTACTTGACACTGGCTAAATACACAAAAGTGTGGAGCCAAACGTCGACTACGTCCGAAACTAGTGATTGAAGTACAGTTAAGTTTTGCTTCGAAGCGCGTTTCGTAAGCGAATATTTAAATGTTAGAAAATTAACGTTATCGCTCCCAATCTGGGCATTAAACAGCCAACATATAGACATCAAAAACAAAACAAAATAAGATAGTATTCACCCCATTATATAAATATGTAATATCGTAAACTGAACGAATCTGTGATAAGTTTGTCATCGTGCATGCGAGCGCAGAATTAACAAACTTGACGAAATTGGTCGTCTACAATCTACAAACTAACGCTCAAGTTTGCCTATATCTTTGAGAACAAATAACACAAGCTCTCTCTCTCTCTCTCAGGCATCAAATCTGGGAATCGATGAATATTCAACTTGATTAAATTGCAACTTTGACAGTTATACTTAAAGTTGGAAATATATTTAATTTTTTTTTATTTTTGGGTTGAATACACAATATGTAGAATCTTTTGGAACGAATACTTCAAAAAAAATTACTCTGGAGTGATTTGCGGTAGTTGAAAATTCATTACATTCAATAAAATTTAATGTGATTCCTCTAAAAGATTAATAATAGATATAGATTAAATAGATTTTGTACTTCCTTTATAAAGGTATGTTATTATCGCTTAAGTTTTTATATATTAGTATGTGTTTAACCAAATAGCATACACAAGAGAAATATAAGCAAAGAATTTCTAATTTTGTAATGTCATATCAATTCTTGGAACATAAATCAATTTCCATACATAACAAGATCCATTTAACCAAAATATATTATCTTCCAAGTTGAGCGGCTGGTGATTTATTGAATGCCTGGGTTCGGATATAATTAGACCGATTCTAATTGCCCATTGTCTCAGCCTATCGGCCGGGGATTTCTGAGGCAATCAATACAGTAAACTAGCAAAGGGGCTCCAGCTCCTTGTCACCCAAACATTATTGCCGTGTTTACCTAACGACCCCACCCGCTCTCGAACTCCCGATCCACCAGGTTCGATTTCTATAATTAAACCACGCTCCTGGCCAATCTATTATGCATTGAGCTGGTCAACCGTGAACAACCCGCCAACTGTGACGACTCGTACTCGGAACTGCCTCTCGGTTTCTTTATCTTTAAACAAGGAACATTCCTCTTTGTCCACTTGGAGAGGTAGGTATTTGTCATCATAGTAATATAGTAACCTTTTATATTAGGTCTTTACCTATGAAATTGCCGTTTTGTTTGAAAAAAGTTAAAGTATTTTTTTTTCGAACTTATTTATTTCTTTTATTCGAAGTAATCACCCCTGCAATCAATGCATCTTTGCCAACGCTGTGGCAGTTTATGGATGCCCTTCTTGAAAAAATCAGCAGGACGGGAGACAACAAACTCTTCAAAGGCGTTTTGTACTGCCTCTCGGGAATTGAATTTTTTTCCCGCTAAAAAGTTGTCTAAATTTTGGAAAAAGTAATAGTCGGTAGGCGCAAGATCTGGTGAGTATGGCGGATGAGGGAGAGCTTCCAAACCCAACTCATGCAGCTTAGAGACGGTCTGTTGTGCAGTATGGGGTCGCGCGTTGTCGTGAAGTAGCAGTGGAGACGACCGATTGACCAAAGCTGGTTGCAGACGTGCGAGTTTCGCCATCATTGTGGTCAGTTCTTCAATGTACACATCTGCATTAATGCTCTCGCCGTTTTGTAAAAAGCTATGATGAATCACACCAGCACTAGACCACCAAACTGTGACCATCACCTTTCTAGGGGTCATTTTTCGTTTTGCACATTGCTTTGGTACCGAACCAGGATCTAACCAACTTGCTGAGCGCTTTCGACTGTCAAAAAGAATCCATTTTTCGTCGCACGTAACAATTCGGTTCAAAATTCCTTCATTTCTGTGCCTGTTAAGCAGCGCAAGGCAAGTCTCGACGCGTACGTTGCGCTGGCGATCGTTAAGTTCGTGGGGCACCCATCTATCAAGCTTTTTTATCTTGCCAATCTGTCGCAAATGGACCAATATTATTTTGATGCTAACATCAAAAGCTGCTGCCAGCTCAGCTGTAGATTGAGATTCATCAGCTTCCACAATCGCCTTTAATTCATCATTGTGGACCAAAGTTTCCGGACGACCACGAGGTTCATTTTTCAAGTCAAAATTCACAGAACGGAACCGAGCAAACCAATAACGGGTTGTACGTTCGTTTGTACAGTTCTCTCCGTAAACGTCGTTGATGTTACGTGTCGTTTGTGCCGCGTTGATGCCACGACGGAACTCATATTCCATAATTACACGAAATTTCAAAGTATCCATTATGAGGAAAAATGTTGAAATGTAATGAAAATACAACGCTAATCAATAAACAAAAGACTTATATTGTAAATAGAATGTCATATTTTTAAAACAAAATTAATTTGAATTTAGAATTCATAGCCAATCAAAACTTTTTTTTGTTTGAAAAAGTGTACTGCAATACGGCAATTTCATAGGTAAAGACCTATTATATTACTACGATGAAATACACCTATCTAACCCTTACTTACCTAATGTTATGTTATTCGATTTACACTAATTGGTTAGGTATAGTATTGGTTACGTAGGACGTCAGTTTCGGATCCATTTATCCTGATGGAATTCTTCTCATTTTAGCCAGTCTATCAAGGCCAGAATCAGATTCGTTGATAATATATTGTTGGTGAAGTGATAGATACGAACAAATCCGGTGCTATGCAAATTCATATCATTCAAATGAAACAGGTCTCGCTCGCCGCCCTTGCACAACCCACCTCTGCGGTCCACAGGGACCCTACATCCATCTCGTTTTATAGCCTCGGAACGGCGGCGGCAGCGCCCTTCTACGTATGAGTGCTACTGGGATGAAATAGTATTAAAGGATTAGAGGAAAGGAATTATCGGTTTTATTAAAGCATTAGTTAAAGGTGATAGAGGTTTATTGAAAAGTGAATTTAATAACTAGGCTTTACGATAGACAAAAGACACCGGACTTGACTTGTTTTTGTTTCGTCTTGTCTTGATTACCCATCTAATTCATTTTCTTAATCTACTGTGTTATCATGTTGTAATTAAATTAGTAGTAAACCAATATGTTAAGATGTTTTCAAGTGACATCAGTTCCTTCTATCGTTATCGGTACATGCATTATCGGGGCTCTTTATGCCATTATCTGTTTAACACAGTCCCTGCGGCCTAGCTCGGCGCACGGTACATATGTATACATACGAGCGCCCTCGCCGGCTGTTAACCAATCGATAGGGTTCAATGACCACGCCGCGCGACGAGGCTGTCGGCCATCGTTGAGGTTTGCGGACCGCTGCGCTGTCAGAACTAGCAAATAAAGACACATCAAAAATATTATTTAAAATGTGATTTATGTTCGTAGTAGGTTAGTTACGAATGGGAATTGATCAAATATAGCTTTGGCTAAATTCTGTTTTACCAATAGTTCGTATTTCTCAAGAGCTAGTTCAAATTTATTGAAAAGTTAACGTAAGGGAGTTCTTTGATAAGATATGCTAACAAAACAGATAATATTCCATTCAATTTTTTTGCGTTGGTACAATCCTGTCAAAAATATCTATTATCTAGTCTGTGATGTCTTTCGTCTATTCCATTTGTCCATCACAAAATATGTCTTTCTTTGTTGCAGAATGCTTTTTCTGAAATCGGACCTTTCTTTTCACAGTTCCCCTGGGTCTGTGTGCCAGTTAACCAATCGATAGTTCAACCGCCAGCACCACCCCCGCGAGGTGGCGATTCCTCGTTTTGTAGCGAACGTTCGACCCGCCCGGGAGATAAGAAAACGCTTCCGGAACGTTAATTAAACCCATATCTTATCGGAAGGCTATATGTAGTCGTGTATCTAAGTTATTCACGGAAGAAGTCGTTTGAGTCTGCTATATTTGTGGTTCTTATTGAACAATGCAAGATATATACTAAGTTAAAAGTAAGATCTGTGTGCAAATATCATTTTGAGAGCAAGTGTCGCATGCAAGTATGTCACATTTCCGTAAAATTTGCTTGCATTGATAACAAAAATGTTCAACAAATTAGTAGGACATCATGGTGGAAGACGTGCTGATGTGGTCGGTGCTGCTTGCCGCCGAGTCATTTGTGATATCATAATGAATTACCGATTCAATAAAACAGAGGCTGTACGAGTTCAAACTACCAACATGCTCCGTGCTTGTATGCAGGTTTGTTTAAGTTGCATGCAATTTAGAGTCAACTCACAGTTTACAAAACTACGAGTCGTTTATTGTTACACTTAATTTCATAACACTAAATCTGACGTTCTAGGAGAATCAACATAAACGGTTTCTACTAAGTTACAGAGGTTAAATTCGTGTTTAGTGATTAGTGTAATTTTTAGACTAACTAATCGACACGAGCGCCCAGTGATTTGTAGCCCTGCAGAATATATGCAACGCAGCACAGAACTCTACAAAAAAATATTTTAAAGAACACAACCAAATACCACCGAAATATCGAACCAGTTGCTTTGCAAGAAATACACCGTATTTTTCAGTGAACCGGTTTTTGTAGAATAGGGGCTGCCCACAGGACGCGGTAGGAATTTCGAATTCCAATGCGAAGCCGGCGGAAATTAGAAGTGCGTGCGTGTGATCTGTCTTTAATTACGCCGGAGCTATTCGAGCAACGTATTTCTTTTTCCTCTTATTGCGTAGTTAGCAGGCGCTTTGTTTCTTTTTACGTTTGGTAAACAATGTCTTATCTATTTACCGTGTAATGTGGTCGAATACTTCTCTCGTCCCGTCATCTCGAACACGTATGTAATTGTGTATTGCATACTTAATTATGCTTCTGACAATTCAATATCGCTAACGGTAGTTAGCTTGTAATTGAGCGAACAGTTGTACAGTTACATTTTACAACTGTTTAATGGCACAATCGCACTCAACATCACGGCGCGGGCTGTAATAGCTGTCCGCCTCAGGGTTGCCGGTGCCGTAACGTAAAGAATGAACCTGCTTGTCATTTGGGCTGGGGAATTAAATAGGGCGTGTTGACCTGAATCCGTTTCCAGTTTGATACTTTGCACTGTATTTATGTCAGTCTGGCTTACGGAAGTAGCACTGTAATACATTTGAATCTTGAAGCCTTTTATGTATTAAGTCAGTATAGTTATCATATTCATGTTAGATCCCGTGCTAATTCAATGTAATTCAATTTTTAAGTTTTAGCTGGTTTCATATAATCCGTAGTTGACTACGACAATTTGATACAGCAAACCAAACAAAGGCACCGCGCGATGGCAGCCCTACAATCTCATTCCGGACGCGATCAATGGGGCTTTCAATTAAAAGTTTCTCCCGGGCTCAGTTTGCGCCGCATTGTTCGCCGAGTTGTCCGATTGTACAGCGGGAATACAGCGTGCCTACTCCATACAATTGGCCAAAATTAACGGACGCACACTTGGACGCTTATAGAACTTCTACGGGGTTCAGTTTGAGCATTTACATAAGCATAACAATTCTTAGCAGTTTGCCTGCTTTGCGTAATCAATAGAATAGTTTGTTTAACAGGAAAAAATTGATCCACGAGCAAAACACATAGCAGCGTTATAAACTTTCAGCTGATCTAAAATGAAGATAATGTCTATTTTCGTAATTAAGAGAGAAAAAGAGCAATACCTAGGTTATACATAGGTATAACTCTCTTTTCAACACTTTCATGACTTATTGAGTAATTCAAAAGTTTCGTTATTGCCTAAAAATATACAATTTATTCTGCTCCGAGAGTTGTTTCTTTAAACTCAACAACATGGTTTTCACGGAAATTACGAGCACAACACTACAGTTGAAAGTACTCGTGCTCGGGCCCCCGCTGTGAAATGTTGCTTTTAGTTTTTGTAGAGTCAAGACGGCCAGGCCACTTGGCCCGATTGCCCACCACTTGTTTGTTTTTTACTGCACTGTCTATTTACCGTTTTGTCGTCGCTTTAGCAATTAACTCCTGACAACTCTCTACTACTTCTAAAGATCGTAGATAATATGCTCTTTAAATTGGCCTTGCATGCCATAGTCGTACAAAAAAAAACGTTATCGTGAAATCTTTTTGGTGAAAATTGTACAGTGTACACATATTTGGAACAAAGTACCTGTACGTGCCACATAACCCAAAGTGCTTTGTTGTGCTTGGCCTGGAACCTTGCAATATATACTTGTATGTATATTTATATTATTATGTTGCGACGTGCTATGCACATAAGTTTGTAAGGAAGCAATGCAGGTATTCCACTTCGCTATAAATTCTACATTGTAGCCGTGTGCAACTTTATGGATCGTAAAATATTACGTCTATATCCAGATATATTTTAGTATACCTTAAACATAAATAACGACTATGTCTACCGGCGGGCACTCAAGATACGACATTATATTATGTAATGTAAAAGCAATTTTAAAAGTCCGCATAATTTGCGTGACATCTGCATAAAATAACATTTTATTTTAATCGTTTTATTCATTCGCTCTTGAATTCATTGTACATCACTGTCTTGCCTTAATAAGATTAAACTACAGGCAATAAGTTGTGTCAAAGCCTAACAAAGTGTTCTCTTTGGTTTCAGGTGCAGTGAAAGTCGAGCTACCAGTGTGACTAGTGTCGTGGGTGTAGTGCAGTGTTTAGTGTGAGTGGTGTGTAGTGCAGTGTGGTGACAGTGAGTCGATGGGAGTGTGAGCGTCCGTTGTGGCGCCTACCCCCACGTCAAGTCAATGCGGGTGCGCCGATGGAGCGGTGATCGCGGACTGACCGTATCTCAAGAGCAGCGCTGGTAAGCATCTCTTTTTTACGTTACGGTATGTAGCTTACGTTGTCCTTATCCCGTGCTGACGCCATCGATATGTTTGTATGATGATAAATAGAGACCACCGAAAATATGTTTGTAGTTTGAACTGATCAACTCATTCTTTGTCTATGAGTCAGTACGAGATCAGTCAGAGTCACTCGATAATCAGTATAAATTATGATCAACTAAATCTGAACCATATCATTGGATCGAGACGTGGAAACGCTGAAATTAGCCGGTTATTAATTATGTTGGCATTTCTCTGTAAATTTGTCATTCTGAGAATGTTGTCCAGGGCATTTGATTTATTGTTTATCATACCATGATACCATTTGTTCGATTAGACCCTATCGAAGGCCTCGCCTTCAGACCCTATCAAAGGCCTTGAGATATCGAGAGAACCTTCTAAGGCTTCCCTGCTCAATTGTCTCGCTCAAAATAAACATACACAAGATCCCCAGTTGACCAGTTATGGCGGAATCTGTAATGCCGACCACTGAGGAGATCGACCTATTGACGACCTATATATATGTATGCCAAGAGCACCCTATTCGAAACAAATAATAAAAAACAGCCTTTAGTAACTAGAGACACCTTGAGGTGAAACCACCTTCTTCTTATTCGTTTTCTCGCGGGAACTAACAGTTTTCAGGGATAAACAATTTCGTATGTTGTAATATAAGTAACACAAAGTAAAAAAAAGCAATCTTGTTTATTGGGTTAATATTTATTTTTATGTTAAGGATGGACATGAGCTAGTTGTTGGCCTAATATTAGGCGACACGGCTGCCCATATCATTTGCAGTGCCATTCGGAACTCTAAAGTACAGAGTTTCGTGTGACAGTGCACTGCGCACGTCAACCTGAGACATGAGCACAGTCTAGTAATTTAGGTCATAAAGTCACATTTGTTACGTCATTTCACTTCAATTGGTAGTGCTGGCACACTACTGCTTGGCGGCAGAATAACTGGCAAAGTGGTATACCTACCTAGACGAACTCTGTAGAAAAAGTCCTGCCACCTAGTAAAGTACTATTTTGTGATATCGTTAATTTTATTTAAACCGACACTTTAAAGTGCTTAATGTGCTTAATAGTAAACGACTATGAATTTTTATACACTTACGTATTTATGTTTATACTAGATAGAGCTGTGATGATGATTTACAAATTTTGTAGGCCAATGAAGAAATTTTACTAAACATTTTAGTAGTGTTGCAATTAGTATAGTTTTTGTATGTTACGAGACGTATGAGACGCCACACTCGAGGCAACAATCTCATTCACAATTCAGTATGTTCGTTGTTGTCTTTTCATTGATTGTAATCTAATTTGTCTATTCCTATGAGGCAAGCTATCCGGTCGCTTAGAAAATTCTCAGATCACTGATCGATTTTAAATAACCAGTAATTCTCCACGTTATCAGCGCTTTATAAGGTCGTTAGTTACGTGACCTGACGTAATCCAACACAAGGTCGTCGGAACTTGACACGTGCTGCTAGCAGCACTACAGCACCAGTGCCTGTCGATTCGCTATGCGACTAGGTATATCAGACTTGTAATTTTCTGTAACCTTGATAGAAAGCATGGCTTTTTTTATCTGTATTGGCTATTTGGCGACTGAGTTACTAAACTGCTTTGATTATATTACACATTCCAATTTTAAACCACTGCATAATTAATTACTCATGTGCGACGATGGATGGCGTTATCATACGCTTTGTATAGTTTGTAAAAGTGCTAAAATTAGCCTATTTGCAATTAATCTTTGACAATGACTTTGAAAATGACTTTGACTTTTGTATGCTGCCTGTATGGGCCGAGACGTGCTGCATTTGAATTAATTGATCCAACTGCTTGGGAACTGCATTCCAATAGCCTCCAGTTAGTGTGCAGTCGTTAGAACTGCATACCGACTACAAAGATACTGCGCAGTCGGTGGCAGGTTCGATGCAGCCTTGTCAACTGCACGTAAACAGTATCCGAACTGTAATTATGCCGCTGGCGTGCAGTTCAAATGTAGCCCATCTGACTAGGCCCTAAAAGGTATTTTATTCAAATTTCTGAGCAATGTCTAGGTTGCCTATTGGATGCTTTCTATTTAATACACTCGAATGTGTACGTTGCTTTACGAAATTAACTTACGTCACTATCGCCATGAAATAAAAAAAAATATACAAGCAATATACTCTAAATAGAAGAAATTATTGGTTAAAGTTATCGATAGAAAATGCATATCGACATATTATGCAACTATATACAATGAGACTCATCCATATAAAGTCGGATATCTAAATTCCGGCTGCTCAGACCTGGGAACTAAAACTTTAACTGTGTTCCACACGAAGGAATTCATTTGAAAGCTACAATAATATTGTCAAAAGCTGAACAAAAATCGTAAATTCTGATTTATATTGCTAGTTTTTTGTTTGAACACCTAGTAGTATTAGTACGTATACTAGATGGTAGCCGATAATATAACGTACTCATTGTAATATATAACATTTTTTTAATTTATCTTTTTACAGTTTTTACTAGACGTTTGATTTTATGTTATACTCAATGTATAACATACATTCAAACGTGCTCTCGTAACGGCCTAACTGTAATAACCACCTTAGAATCACTACTTATAGAAACCAAGTTCAATCGCGAAATGTAAGATGATCAATTGGTGCCGTAAATGGCACCGCGCGGTCGGTGCTCTGATCACAGAATATATAATAATACTACGTACATAAGGTTAATCCCCAAAATCATTTAAATAAATAGCGACTCTAGCTCCGACACAATAATGCAGCAATTCATATCGCACGTAGATAGAAGTTGCCTCTCTTTCTATTGCGTGACCCCTAAACCCTAACGTCGTTAGGAGAGATATTTTCTAACGACGTTCGGGTTGTCTTCTTATATACGAGTAGGTACCTCTTTGTTTAATCTTTAGTGATACTTTATTATATTTTTTATTTGATTAACTAGCTATTTTTATTTATGAGTAATAAGTTATGACAGCTTGCAAGTACCAATATACATTAACAAGTGAGTACACCATACTTGGGTATTGGAAAATTCTAAGCTAGGTACCTAACTAATTCATAATATTTCGAATAACTAAGATGCTTACCTCTATCATATATATATAACAATCTTGTTTATTTTTCAATATGCATCTACTACATTTACAGAGTGTTTGTTTAATCAAAACCTGATGGTTTAAATACAATAAAATAGGTTACATGACAATTAATGTTAAGTTCGATTCTTCGTTCTTTTTTTTATCAAGACTTCCACAAAAAGATTCCAAAAAAGATAAGCACAATAGTATCTTATCTGAAAACTTTGCGTTGATCTTTTAATGGCGTTTTGGTAGATTTCGTTAGAAGACGCTAATAAAGAAAATACTACGTTTTATGTCCCAGGATGTGGCATTATTTACACGTTCAAAGTCATTCTCCTTGGGTTCACTAATGTCCCAGCTTTATACAATACTTTTGTTAGTCCCTTACATTATTGTTATTCGCAAAACTTTCGAAGAATTTTATTTTATCAGCTTGCAGTTGATAAAGTACATGAAATATATACCTTGCACAAATTGTATGTGGTGCATCACTTTCATTCCTCGTACTATGCATGGCCTAATAGTTTGAGTAGAAATTTAACATTGACAGAACTGTCAGCCATAATAAAAGACGACATAAATAACAGTAGCCCATAGAGATAGGTTTTTTAGTATAAGTTGAAAATTCATTGTAAAAACTGTTGTGTTTTTGCCGTAGGTAAATATGCGACACAAGAACACCATGAGCGGTATGCCATCACCAACGCTAATGCCTTTACAATTGTGAGTAGACATTTCACATAAAATTACACGATTTATAATTTTCCTAATACCCTCGAATGAGGTTATTTTGATATGATGGTATTACACTGATTGGTATTCCTCTAAATATCTAGTTTATGACAAATTACAGGTTTCTTTATTAGTTTTAAATAGTGTTGCGATGAATTTTAATTGAGTGCTGAATATTGTGTATGTTAATTTGTTTCTTAATAACCTCATTCATTTTTTTTCTATCAACCCTACCAATTTGAAAAGATGAGTAATATTCGACTGAATATGCAAATTTTTATCTATTGCTTCGTCTTCGGTAAGGCCTAATGCTAGTTCAGCGATAGCAATATTACCTACGGAAAAAAAAAACAAAATTATTCTAAATTAATAATTTTCATGTAACTTTTCGTAATTGCGTGTCAAATATAATTTGGGTATTTATTTGTCCTGGGTTTCAGCCGATTGGCTAAATATGAGAACAAAGTTACTAAATTAATATCAAGACCCCCACAACCAACAAGCAAGCCAATTAACTCTTACTTTGTCATTGTAATTAATTTGTCTCATCTAAAATTGGGTTTAATATAACTCTACGAACGTTTCCACTTCCATGAGTATTTTCTGGGTCAAAAGATATTTGTTTATACTTGCTCCTTTATTTTATTACATCTCGTTGGTTGGCATTGATGTTAAGAAGTTTGTAATTAGCCGTAGCAGCTCTGTTTATATTTATATTGTGTTTTCGGTGTTTGAATTTGTATGTACCTATTAAGGGCCGCTCTTAAATTGTATAATAGATAACAGGTACTTACTTTCTTAGTAAAATCTTTTAAACCTTAGAATAAAAAGTAACAACAAAATTGGTTCATTGATAGATTCGGCCTCATTTCAAATTTAATATTGTAATATAATGTGTAAATACTTAACACAAATCTTAATCCATTGAAATTAATTCGTCAATCGAAAGAGCTCGAGGAAATCATACAAGGTGTATTTGCTAATTGCCTTTTCAAGGAGCTTTATTTTATTTGTAACATTTGTCTAAGGTCCGTATTACAGAAGGATGCTCAGTTATCGATCGGTGCTCAAGCAGAGATTTCATTCATAAAGTGATCAATTTGTGAATGAAATCTCTGCTTGAGCAGTGATCGGACTGAGCATTGTTCTGTAATACGGACCTAAGATTTTAAAACTTGAGTAGCGTAAAAACTCGGATTGGTTAGTTTTGATGTTATTATTATATAGCCAGCAAATCGTAGATGGAGGAACCAATTATGTAGGTAATATATTCGATAATCGTGATCATCATACTGTTTATACTAATGTTAAATGTTTGTATTGTTATAGGTGACGCGCTGCGGAGCGGTGGTTAAAGCGGCTCTGCCGCTTTAAATGGACAAACGCAAGATGCTGCCAAAGAGAGCGCGTATGGACAGCAGCATGCGGGGTCCAATTGCAAATGGACCCTTGCAGTCAAGGTAAATTAATTTACCTCAATTTTCCTTGCTGCCTTTGGATATTTTTAAGTGGTTCTTCTTGGTCTCTTAACAGTGTAGTTTTGGTGCCCTAATTCAATTTAAACTTGCCAAAATGTCACACTTTAATTAAGTGCGTATTTTGTAAATGCCAAGAGACGACTTACAAACTTTGGTTTATTTACGCCGTTTCTTATTTAATTCAATTGCAAATTTACAATGAGAAACTTAAACAGTTTACCAAAGATCAGCTGTGTCCCAAACTCCCCGCACAGTTTCTAATTCGAGTTTGCTTCGGACGGCAGTCCGTGAAACGCGACCAGAAAGTCAACAAAGCGGCGGCCGATAGACCTCACCCCACTTATTCTTTTCTCGCGATAATCCTATTTGGTTTCCATCAAAACTTGCCCGAAGGGGTTGTCCCCTGCAAGGGGTGGGGGGGAGCGCGGACAGACCCTCGGCCTCTTTGTTTGCCACCAAATCTGTTCGTCTGCGCCTGTCCCGAGAAAGTTGTCGAAATTCCGAAAACTCCCTTCATCCCCGCGCGCTCGGAATTACTTTCCAGTTTGGAAACTTTCCTCGGCAATAATAATAATTCCGCCTCGGTATGACGAAAGTTTAAATTATTAGTTTAATCGTACTGGGCGTGCTTTAATTATTCCGACGGTGGTGCGAGGCGCGGGGGGTGCGGTATGTCCCCGTCTGGTGATTAGCTAACTTGGACTGACTTGCCCCTAACCCGGCGCCTTTCCAATATTTGTCCAATGTCCACTAATTTAATTAGACCATCAACTTAATTATTGGGTGTATACCAATTTTCAATAGGCTTGTCTTAATTGTAAAGTTTGTGAATTATCATAGAGTTATGGTTATAAGTAGGTATACAGTATCATTTTATTATAGTACTGCGGTTTAGATTAGATTAGTGGTTTTGTGGCTCAGAGGTATTCATAAATTATTAAAGGCGATGTCAAAAATTAAACAACATTCACAATACCCAAAAATCTGCGTTCAGTTACCATCCAAACTAAACTTTCTAGGCTGATGTATTTGACGTTATTCGAGCACAGAGAGAATCCAATCTCTAATATATTCGAACAGCACTAAAATATGCGTAGGCAGGTAGGTAGGATACATAATGTAAGTAGGGTTTACGTTATCGTTTGTGGAATTTACGGTCGAGATCGCCATTGACGTTATCAGCGACACGCACTGAATATATTGTGCTCTCGATTTACGACTGCGTTATACTGTGTCATAGGTAATACCTATTCGGTATAATGTAGTTATGTAAACTAGGTCGTAGAATGGTCTGCAGTGGCCTGTAAACCGTCACTCAGCACAGTTTAAGTGATGAGTGATGATGGCCCTTAAAAATTACAAGACGAAACAAAAAAAAACAAAATAGGGTGCATGTACCACTAGCTGACCAGACACTAATAGCTGACCAAAATGTAAGAATACGAAAATACTAAGGTTGTGTGGCAACTCAGGGTGGTAGATATTTTTTATTTTACTATATATATATATATACTAGATATTTTTTTTTTTTTTTTTTATGGTCAATTATTAGAGTTTAGTGGTCAAGACATGGTACAATATATTTTTTTTACTTTGAGTTAAAACTGTAGTAAACCTATTGGAGTTTGAGTTTTTTGTTCATTGCGTTTCGTACGTACTCTCATTAAACAATCACTGTGTTCAAGCAGAATCGCTAATAATATTAAATTATGAAATTATAAAGAATGTTGGGAATAAAACCGCTTAATTGGTCAACTAGTGGTACATGCACCCTAGTAAACTGGGCCTGAATCTTATTATCTGGAATAATTTCAGAATAAGATCTTGAGTATTGTTAACTGCCAAATGACCCCCAAACAATAGAAAGTCCATTGTTATATTGCACAGAATAATAAAGCGCAAATACTTGTTGTGAGTCTGGGTGTTGTGGGACCATGGTCCTCGTAGTTCCTGGGTCCCTAGACACGATATGGGTATATATATATATATTCAGTATAATATAATACGTCAGTATATTGAGACTTTCATGATCATATTAGTTCATAGGTTGCGCAAACTACTAAGTTCCGTTGACATCATCACCGTTGGTATATTGCCCAAACGTAATGTTTGATAATAATTAAATTGTTTACAAGAACACGTTCATAACCATATTTGGTTTTGACAGTCATAGGTTTATCGTTGATGGATACATAATTTCATGTTTGTCAAAAGATAAACTACCACTACGTTAGGCGGTGCAACTTTATTTCTAAGGTCATCGAACTTGTGAATAGATGGAAGTATTTCACCTTAAATCAATGGTCAAACACAGCAGACTAAAAATACAACAGACTCGAATTGAATGAAACTCTATGAATTTTATTATTATATTTCAGAATAGACGAATAGGTGTTTTAAAATATTATTAACCACAAGAGGTCGTAACAACAGGTTTTTATCCTAAACGATCATTCTCATTCAAGAAAATATGTACTTAACAAACGGGTTTCAAGTACGCGATACGAGTTCATAAATCAAGGTCGTCCAGGTTCAAAGGAAACGTTTCAATGAGGGGTAACTTTTGCGAATTGCTTAGTTTATTTCTATAAAAGCAAGATTCCTTGTATGAATAACTTACTACCGTGAACAAATGTAATGCCCTGTATTGAAAACGTTTATTATAATAACATGTAAAAACCGGATCCCGCTCGTTGTCTACAAAACACCTGATAAAGGTCGAAATGCAGATAATATTTATTATTATGTTGGAACATACGCTATCTCGTTGTTATGGCCGATACTGTTACGACGCTGCTTGCGAGACTAAATAAATAGGAGTTCTACGTTATGCCCGCTTTTTATGTAATGCGCGTTCACGTCATTCGAGTGTTTTATGTACATTTGCATCAGGTTGGTAAACAGTATCTGCGGAATTCACATATTATCATACAAATGACGATAAGCTTTACCTTTAAGGCGAGGTGTAAGCTCAAAATCAACAAAAGCGCTAATATGACGACACGTGTCAAAATAATATGAAAACTATCTCACTTGATGGTAGTTGACGATGGTCTGGGATGTAACACGCAACTAAACTTGCAAGTCGTAAGCTTGTGTAAATAAAAAATAACTAGTATTTCCATAATACTTGTCCTGCCGTGGGAATCAAACCCGCCGCCTCTATCATCATCGTGATCATTTTATGTACGGAAGGTATTAAATGGGAACTCTTCGGAGTCGGTTGTTCTTTCTTCCCACCCAGCCCGGTTTGACCTTTCCACATCCAAATATACAGTTTATTGAGTAAATAAGCGAAGGCGAAATGCAAACAGTACGTTATTGATTTCATTCGCTATGTTTGTCGCCAGTTTCATTTGTTATATTCGAATTGGATATACACGTGTGTGTCTTGTAGGCTGTGTAGGTTGTTCTGTCCAGTCCACGCCGTTTATAAATTTCGCTTGCTTTTTACCGATCATTTAAATATGAAATTACTTATACAAAGTTTTATTACGGTGACTATAACAACGCCCAGTTTACTATTATAATCTAATCTAATATATATCCAAGGAAAACTTGGCGTTGTTTATAGTACCGTAAGAACGTTTATAGTACAGTAGAAACGCCAATAAACTTGCATTCATCCGATTCCACTTCTGATTTCTGCTGGACTAGTGGACTCCTATACATTTTTGCGTCGTGTACCTACTCAATGAAATGTTATCATACTGATTACATAATTGCCCAAAAGAGCATGAAATTTAAAAAGAGTAATAATTACAAATGTGTATCTATGATATTGACACGCACTATTCTGTTCTATTCCAGGCCACTAGTGGCGTTACTAGACGGCAGAGATTGTACTGTCGAGATGCCAATCCTGAAGGACGTAGCAACGGTAGCGTTTTGCGACGCGCAATCGACGTCCGAGATCCACGAGAAGGTACTCAACGAGGCGGTGGGCGCACTCATGTGGCACACCATCATCCTCACCAAGGAGGACCTCGAGAAGTTCAAAGCGTTACGGATTATAGTACGCATCGGCTCCGGTGTAGACAATATTGATGTCAAAGCAGCCGGAGAATTAGGTAAGTCGTGTTGACTTTTATTTCTGGTTGAGCCGAGTGTCTGGCCCAATGGAAACGGTGGATTTTGTGTGGATTACCAGTTCAGATCACGAATTATAGATCCAATGCATTTGATTAGTGAGAACATTGACAACGAAATGCAGCGACGACGTGGCGTACTGGTCGCGTTTGTTTTGTTATTAGAGGGCTCTGAACTGTCAGTGTGGTATCTCCAACTGATATAATGTGGTTGCTCATGAAATTATATTTTTCATACCACATTATATCAGTTGGAATCGTACACGCGCACGTTTACACTCTAGTGTACATGTAGTGGGCCAGATTTATTTGTATATTGGGACTAACTACAAAGATATTAGTCTTGTATTACAAAATTTCATTTCTCTATACCATTTATCTGATTATCATAATACAAGATTTGCTTAGCTTGGGGCTAGATGGCGTTGTATAAAATGTCCACACATTTATTATTGTTATTTTTATAATACAAATAATCGAAGAAATAACTTTTTTAAATATTTATATAATTTTTTTTTTATTTTCATCGGTATTACACCGTTAGATAATTATTGTATCATTGTGTATTTACCACCTATGAGCCTAAGAAACTATATCAAAAGTGATCAAGATTTGAATTTATACTATTCATATAAATACAGTATTGACAAAAGATCTATCGCATGACCGGTTAGTAACTAAACTACTAAAATGGATATAGGTAACCCACAAATATTGTAAGAATGTATTGTTTAAAATTCCAGGCATAGCAGTATGTAATGTGCCGGGATACGGCGTAGAAGAAGTAGCCGACACGACCATGTGTCTCATATTGAATTTATACCGACGGACGTACTGGCTCGCAAATCTGGTTCGGGAAGGAAAAAAATTCACAGGTACGTTGTATGCATATAATAGATATATTTTAATAGGCATGCTTGATGGAATCTAGGTTGAATTGTCTCAAGTTACGATCTTATTGTTATTTTACATGGGGGCGATAATAATTGTAGCTTGCATCACAACCATAGTCTTTTGAGTCTGCAGTCTGCACAGATGCATGACGCATGACATCCTGCTTAGGGTGTATCGTAAGTGCATTTTCCCCTGCCTATCGGTCACCCTATTCAACATAATGCAGTATGGCTTGACAGCTGTTCTGTTATTGTAGGTAAGGTAAATGTTATTACTGATTTCGGGTGACCTTTGGATTTCAAATTCTAATGCCGCTAATTTATAAATGCAGTGATCGGTTATAAGACTACATAATATAATGTTTGGTATAATATAATAAGTAAATTTGGTATAATAACATACACTTTTTAAATAAAGTTAAAACGGGTCTATTCGTGCACGGAAAATGATCATCACATAATTTCGAGTATTCTCGACGTTGCGACCAAGTTACATTGGCCGTGATCACGTGGATATCGTGCAGGGAGGGAGGGCGACTTATAATTTTTCTATGTCCCGACATACAATAATAGCTTATTAACAACTAACTGTTTAAATTAAACTTTACGTAATGATCCGTTCCGCCCCCTAAAACTGCGCAAACGGGACGTAGCCTTGAATATAAACAGTGAACACCTTGAACCTACCCACCTACTTTTTCGATTACGATTATTTTATAATAATTGTGTCTCCAATTCATTTAATATTTATGTTAAGTAGTGACCAGCGTCCGTGCATTTCGGCGCCTTCTTTTTTAGAGCGTGACACTGATGAACGTGGTTAGTACTAGGGTTCATTCAAGTCTTCCATGGTAATACATTTTTCCAGCGTTGGGAAATACGATATGTAATTGAGTTGCAAAGAAACTACGAAGCAGTTTTTAACCGTTTAAAAGTATTCTGTGGTCGAACGCCAAACGTTTATTGTGATCTTTATTGTCTATTATCTATATAATTCTGATCGATGCCATCAGCTTTTTATCTTTGAGAGGTTATTTTCATTTTTAGTAGGTCAATTTTAAATTTTCCTTTTTCAAAGTTAAGGTCGATTAATTATTAGACATGTGCTGTTTTAGCACTTTACATGAGAGTTCACCTAGTTCATTCTATATCTCCTTTCTATCTAGATATGATTTATAAGGGTTGACCATAGGAGTCGGGCTGGCTAGGGGGAAATAGACTATTTACCCTAAGACAAGCAAGACCCACCCCCTCATGGAATATGGAAGATAGAACTCGGAAAATTGGTGTTTCTAATGTGTGTAATTCTTTGGGTGTTAAATGTTAACTCTGTTAATCTAGTGTCTTGGAAGCCAGAGTGAATAGGTATTTACTAGATTTACGTGAACCATCTTCAGCTCCACCATCGTACACTATCAAGCGAGTTCGTCAATCGTTAATTTGTCATGGTTAAGGAAACGTATACTTTATAATTACTTATCCCCCGATCAGGTCCAGAGCAAGTCCGCGAGGCGGCGACGGGTTGCGCGCGCATCCGCGGCGACACCCTCGGCATCGTCGGTCTGGGCCGTATCGGCTCTGCGGTCGCGCTGCGAGCCAAGGCTTTCGGTTTTAACGTAATCTTCTACGACCCTTACCTGCCCGACGGCATTGAGAAGTCTCTCGGTCTCACAAGGGTGTACACATTGCAGGTAACAATTAATTACACACATCGGCCGAAAGGCGTCCATTGCTGGACATGGCCGTTCACACATAAAACGACATTTGCACACACGTATCATAGATAGAATCACCACGGCGGCAGGCGTCTTGCTGATCGCAGATTTTAATGTACCGAGGAGAATGCTGCTGCAAATTTCCTGGATATTCCCTTAGCTGGTTTTTTCGGCACCGGTGGAAAGAAATGAGGTGATGCTATCCAGATACAATCTGGGTGTCTCACGAAGTCACGTGACTCTAGCAAACGTGATCCATTGCGGGCCACATCGTGACCACTCGCTTCCCATCTAGTTTGATAGTGGTCAAAAGGAAGGTTATGTTGTGAAAATAAAGTCAAAAACATCCAACAATTTCCATCTAAATATTTGATCTAGCTATAATATTAAACGACTGGGCACATTTTACGAAGTTATGTAAAGAAGAGACTGCTTGACAACAACGCTCTTTACTAAATGGCATTAAAATGTTCAGAAAAATGATAGAGGTATCGCTCGGCGGTAGGTATAGTTCAGTTGTCGTAGATACTACACCCCATTTTTTTATTACATTAGAGTAAAATGATAGAACGAAATGTCTTGAAAATATTGTTTTCATTTCATGATTGATGAGATTGATTTCATGAAAAAGTGGCAATCCGTCCGACTAATTAGCAAATGGGGTTTAGTTGTTTATTTATCTGCTGTATAGCTATTTTTAATATTTTCGTAACGTTTTGACAAGAGAAATTCACCGCCTACAGCGAAGATCTCTAGAAAACTGGTTTAGTTGTTATCAGATTTAATCAAATAACCATATCAAATTACCTGGGACTTATTCTCTCTATAGGCTATATCCATTGATCCACTGTATAGTTTGATGATAGAGCAAATGGTATTGAATCTTTAAGTATTCAGTTATTTAAGGCAGTAACGTATTGTTTCCAGGACCTCCTATTCCAGAGTGATTGTGTATCATTGCACTGCAGCTTAAACGAACACAATCACCACCTCATCAACGAGTTCACTATCAAACAGATGCGTCCGGGTATGTATCCAATTATTTTGAGTTCAAGAACCCTAATGACATTATTATGAGATTCAGTTTAGCTTTATACGATTATCTCTATTACAATAGAAGAATAGAGTAGAATAACACTTAAATTAGTACGTAATTAATTTAAGCGAATGTGAATGAATAGGCGTCGACTCCGCATATGGCTGATGGTCGACGACATCCAGCGCTGTCAAAGTCAAGTTTTAAAGATATCAAATAAATTCAAAGTCACGTTAAGTCTGGTCACGGAAAAGTCATGCTAAAGCGGTGTGGATATTTTACTTTACCTCGTTCTCCACGTTATTCTTAGTGATAAATAATCTAATTATTCTTGTGCAAAACCTCCATTACACAATTGTTAGCACTCGAAATAACACATTTTGGTAAAAAGTACTAGGCCGATAACGGCACATGTACGCGATCCTGCATTGTAGCAACGTATTGTGGTACATGGTACAATATTTATCAAGGACTCGTTTATTTTCAACAAAATACTACAATGATATAATAATTAATACTAAACACTACCTACTACAAATAAATTGGACTATATACTGGCCGGACCATTATACATATAGATACATGGTCAGTCTTTACTTCATCAGCCCCCTATTAGGGTGAAGTGAAGTGTTTGCCATAATGACCACGCTAGGCAGGCGTCTTTGTGATCGCAGTAGATTATAATCAGACCGATGAGAGTACTGCTGCCTATTCCCTTGGTATTCCCATAGCTGGCTCTTATGGCACCCATTGGAAGAGATGGAGTGTTCTTATTCCTATGCCGAGAGCTTTAGTCTTTACCTCTTCTGCTGATGATGTAATGTGATGCATGTGTGGTGTGATCAGGCGCGTTCCTGGTGAACACGGCGCGCGGCGGGCTGGTGGACGACGAGGGGCTGGCGTCGGCGCTGAAGCAGGGCCGCATCCGCGCCGCCGCGCTCGACGTGCACGAGAACGAGCCTTTTAACGTGTTCCAGGTACCTGCCCTACCGACACTACACTACACACCAGGGGTCGGAACGTCATTAAGTTATTTTTAGAATGTCCGTTTAAAAGTGCTAAAAATAGCATATTTACAATAAAATCCCTTGACTTTGACTTTAACAGTAGAGTTTCTGACGGCTGTTCCAAGGGCGCTACCGTTGCGGCCTATCTAAGATTTTGTCTGAATACTCTTGAATTTGATTATTGAAGACCAGAAAAAATATTTATGGGTCATTTATTAAATTTGAAAAATTAGTGACTGGCACACAGATTGAATGTACTAGGGACATAGCATACTTTTTATCCCGCGAAAATCCCGTGGGAACACAATACTGGTCTACGGGGGCGAAGGCAATGTATGTTTTATTCAAATAAATAAATAAATAAATAAAAATTGTTTATTGCCAAAAAAAAGTAAAACAAACTGGGTACACACAAATAATATTACAGCTAACATAATATAATTAATTGGCAACAGGAGTATGCTTAGCACTGTGCTGCGTAGAAATGTTCTACGCAGGGCTGGTTTTCAGCATAACCCAGTTCTCGAGCAAAGGTCTTAGCCGAGTTTTAGCGAGTGTGCGCGGGTCATAAACTTGTTTTATTATATTATAATACTTACAAAAAATAAAATAAACTAAATTAGGGACAATAAAACAAAAGCAATAAAAATTGAGTAAAACAACTGTATAATTTCTCAAAATTAACAATCGGGCAGTATGTTATTCAAATATTGTTTAAATTGAATATGTACCTGTTCACTCTCGATCTGAAGACTAAAAATATACAGATGGCTGGCAAAGTGTTCCACTCTGTAGCTGTTTGTATGGTCAACTGTTGATTGTGTACTTCTTGATTGCAACTTTTTATGGACAAATGGATGATAGCACGGCCTTCATCTTCGTCAATGCGTGCCCGAGTTTAGAACAATACATTATGTTCTGCAAGAGGGTTACTCACTACATGAAGTATCGGTGGTGGAACCCTCTCGTGTTGTGTCTCTAGTAACAGATTATTTATACTTTAAAATGGTTTTTCACGCTGTTTATTCATTTTCTTTTACTAATTTCCATCCAAAAGTTGTGGAAGAAATTGCTGTCAGCGATAAGACCGCCCAGTGTAACATCAGTTCGTAAGATTTAATTCATTTCTGTATGTATAAGTGCGTACTGCTAAGCAATGGAACACGTTGCCATTTCTTGAAACTTACACCTGGATAAATAGTACATAGTGACCTAATATATTTCATCGACGAGATAATAAGGAATTCTCTATATGTATAGACTGGTCCGTTAGCTCAGTTGGTAGTATCCCTGCCTTCTGTACTGCAAGTTGTGGGTTTGATTCCCACCCAGGACAAACATTTGTGTGATGAACATCGATGTTTGTTCTGTGTCTGGGTGTTATATTGTATTTTACGTATGTATTATATTATCTGGTTCCCATGGTACAAGCTCTGTTTAGTTTGGAGCTAGATGGCACTGTTTGAAATGTCCCCACATACAATATGTATGCAATGTTACCGTCCCGCAGGGCCCGCTGAAGGACGCGCCCAACCTGATGTGCACGCCGCACGCGGCGTTCTTCTCGGACGCGTCCGCGCAGGAGCTGCGCGAGATGGCCGCGTCCGAGATCCGGCGCGCCATCGTCGGCCGCATCCCCGAGTGCCTGCGCAACTGCGTCAACAAGGACTACTTCCTGCCGGGCGCGCAGCCCGTGCCGCTGCCGCCCGCGCCGCAGCTGCCCACGCCGCAGCCGCCGCCCGCCACCTACAGTGAAGGTACTACTTCCTGCCGACTTACACGTGGTGCCAACACATTGTTATTTTGGTGGTGGGGTGAATGGATACAATTTTCTAGCAGGGGCAAAGTAAAAGGTGCTAGTAGGCTAGAGAATCATAAGTGGCGCCCCATTTAAATACAACAATTCCCAATGTGTGTATCTGATCTGTGTTGTATAGTCATGTTATCCATGCATGTGCTAGGATTGAAATTCCTGGGTCTTTAAATGTTAGGGAGATCATGCAATATGGCCCCTGCTGCCTAATTGTGGAATAGAACTCTCACATCAAATAGGGTCCAGGATCTATGTTTCTAATAGTTTAGTGGTATTTTTTTTTAAATATTTTTGTATGTTTATTTATTTAATAGGAAAATTTACAGCTAAATAAACGGAAGAGTTAACAAAACGCTAACAAAAGTTAACGCGACACTATATGCTACAAAAAATTGGACTATATACTAGCTGCAATGACCAATAGACTGTCCAAATGCTCCATCACCAGTACCAGTACCAGCCCACTACCAGTAGGCAGTGTACCCAACATGCTGGCAGCATTGGCATATTGAATAGTAATCATAATCATAATCAATCAGTTATTTGTATTGTAATGCTGATTCGTTGTGCCAAATAAGTACCACAGCATTTTGGTTACGCGTCGCATCGACAAGGCGCTCTGAAAGATATACGTCTCAAAAATGATGTCTCCAAACTAACTAACTTTATTATTTTAGACAAAAATATTTATAAGTTCATTTTGTTTAGTAGTAAAATATTTCAGGGTGTTTTGGCGGGAATGCGAAAAAGATCGTGTCACCGCATTGTATTATTTTCCAAAACTTGTGTTATTTTCAGTGTTAGTGCATAAAATTGGTGGCATTCTATTCGTTAAGTACTGGATTACAGGCGTGAGTGTGGGAAAATGGTATAATGATGGTGAAACGTTTCTTTTCGTGTTGTTTCCAAAACTCCATAGAAGCTTCAAGTAAAGTTGCCACCACTTTATTAGGAGTATGACTTTGACTAGACTATGACTTTACTTGATGACTTCGACTGTGACTTGACCGCACATTTGCGTGAAATATGATTAACTTGATGAATTATATATATCAATTACTTGACACTGGCTAAATACACAAAAGTGTGGAGCCAAAACATTTAAAAAAAAATTCAGCGTATGAAATGTAATAATACGTGTTATGGATGTACGTTTGTCCGGGGTGCAGAGTTCAACGTGCGCGAGCGCGTGTCGGGCATGAACGGCGGGTACTACGGGTCGGGGTCGGGCCCGGCGCAGGCGGCGCACAGCACCACGGCGGCGCACGACCCGCCGCCCCTGCCGCCGCAGCCCGCGCCCGCGCCGCCGCCCGCGCAGCCGCCCATCACGCTGGTACGCACCTACTTCGCTTCTTTCTCCGTTCTTACATATACATCGCTACTTCTCAATACTAAACCAAACAGTAAGAGTACTCGATTCGGGTGCTTTTTATTTTCTTCTATCTTTCTAATTGACGTCGGTCAATTCGATTATCATGTTGACTAATCGACGATTAATATCTACTTGAATAACGTTGGTGCAACTCGTTTCGCATTCAACAAGAGATTTTACGTACAATTAGTACATTTTTATGATATTCACGGAAACCGGCCGTAAGTAACGTGAAGATAAAATAGAGAACTCACCCTGGGTTAGTTACATATTTAGTTGACCCGAGCTTAAAACGGGACTCGCAAGAAGCGTAAATAGATATAATATGACACGTAGAAAAGCTGACTGTAGCGTTAGTCTGCTTGTCTACCAGTTAATCCAGCACTTTTTTACATTTACCTAATAATAATGAAGGCAGTTTTTCTCATGTTGCATAATATATGAACTAAATAAATTATATATTTACTGACTGACTTCTTGCTTATAAATTCAAAATGGCATTTTTTTTTTCATAACACACATAAGCTACCACCACAAACGCCTCGGCGGTTGACGTATTGGCCACCACCGCTGTATGCAAAATTTCGATTACGGGAAGCCGTCGCCTCGGCTGGAAAGCAACGTGTACTTCTTAAACTACCGATGTATCAGATTTAAAGTCAAGGAACATGTGATATTTCGATTAGAATGTGGGCCTCAGAGTCTGTTTTTGATTCCAGCCAATAAACACGACGGACCCGGCGAACCACCAGCTGGAAGACCGCAAGAACTCGGACGTCCACTAGAGTAGCGCCGCTAGCCCGCTACCGACCCCGAGCGACTAGCATACAAACAAACAAACAATAGTTTTATTCGCCGCCCCCACGCAGCGTTTGCATTGAGACGGACGGCGCGAGTGACAATGACACGACAACAAACGCTACATCAGCTACTGTTTAGCACTGTGCCGGTGAATGAACATGACCGCTTTCAATACGAGAAGAAACGTTGCGTGTGTGATTACAAATCTGTACACAGTATAATAACAGTGTGAAAAGTGATTTTTGTGTAAAAATATGTGTAAGAGTTAAGAGATTGTGAAGCGTCTCGATGCAAACTTCGTGTTGAAGAATAGTTGATTCCGTGTTTGTAATTCGTAAGTTGGGACAGCTATTTACGTTTAATTGTACCATTCTGAAGGCTGAGATTTAAAATCTATTTCGTGAGTGATTGTCCCATCTACTTAGTGCGCTATTTCTTTTGCCTTCAGAGTGTACGAATGTTATTTGTGCGTGGTTATCGCGGGCCGATGTATGTAATGTCAGTGAAGATGTACCGGGTATGGTCGGCCCTTAGAATGGTCCGCGCGGGCGCACCAATCCGTGCAAGTGTTACAAGTTGCTATTATCAAATTTTAATGATAAAAAACAAAAGAGGTTAACTGACCAAAATACTCCTTTTTTAGATTTTTTTAGAAACGCTTTATTCTTGTCCCTTTCCTCGGGGAGCTAAATAGAACAGAATCAATGTTTTCTTTACGATTCCTGAGACTGGAAGTTAATTAGTACCTCGCGGCTTTGTAAGACTTGTTCGAATCGCCCGCGTCGGCCGTGAGAATGTCGAGTGCCGTTTCAATAGTGCGATAATACAGCTTCTAACTACGGATATATTGCTCAATAGCGCTTAGTTACAGCAACACATAGTAGACGGAGAATGGTTTCGTTTTTGTTGATAATTTTCAGCTTCCAAATTATCGCAGTATCGAAACGTGTGGTGTATATTGTAGAAAGGCTCGTACTGTGTATAGTGTAAGTGCAAGGTCCAAAGAGACCGATTTTCGCAAGAATGTTGAATGCCAAATCTCGATTTGTACGGAGATCGTTTGTCATTTTTTCGAGAATCGGTGTACAGGTCGCATTTGATCGCATTTCGTACGCCCCGCGCCTCTCCGGTACCCTCGCGAAACATGCATCGAACTGTTTATTTTTAAGTAAACAAACAAAAGGACTGTAGAATTCTATCATCACACTATAACGAGATAAACAGAAGGTCTTCGTACTTCTACTATATTTTTTTTTTTTTGAAATGTACAAAATCATGCTTTCATTTTATTATTTTTTTCTGAATAGAGTTAAGTGAAGAATTTGTACATGAAAGAACACCACTTTTAGACCGTATAAATAGGGGTTGAACCCTCGCAATCCACCTGTCAAAATCGTGAGAATTGGTATTTAAAATTAGTATTTACTTACAGTTTAGTTTAATGACAAAAACAATGTGTATATTTTATGAGAAAGTGAAAAGTTCTTAAATAAAACTATTGTTTTCGGATTAATTACTTTTTGTGTTTTATTTATATTCAAATTCAACCCTGATTCAGTCTTCGATTTCATAATTTTGGTCAACAATAACAACTAGATAAATAGCATAACAATTATGAAAACATGTGTTAATACTATTTGACATTATAACTGACCACGTTTTATTTGAATATGTAACATATATATTTTAAAGAAATGGCTTTTTCTTGGGAAATATGGACATCCATTTGCGGTTTTGAAAGTTACCTAAGCGCGTGGAAATATATAGATAGCTGAGAACTATATCGCATAACCCACAGGGACAAAAAGTCCTGAGGACAACTACAAACCGGATTGGACCAAAATACGCCGGAGTCCTTGTTAAAACGCATCAACGCGCACAACGTATTTTAGTTCTAGGTGAGCGAACCCATCGCTATCTTCAGGAACGTCTCTTTTTCGTAAGCCTTAAGTAAATTACAAAACAACGTAATCTTTTAGAATATTAGGTTCCATAGCAACCGCTTCACTAAACTTCCGGCGGACAAATGATCATACACAGTGTGTACACACAGTCGGCGGAAAGTCCCCCGGGGTTAATATTTTTTCGGTGATTATTGTCCGTCAGAGACAAAAGTACCTCGTCTACTCAAGGCCTTAGCCAAATTTTACATTAAAAACTGAAGATCCATATTACTAATCAATCAAAAATTTATAAACAGGCTGGCAAGCAATAAATCATGCTGCAAACAATGTAGGCGTAATAGGCCTCACTGACAGGCTCAAGAAGAAAGTTAAATATTGATAGCAACCGCCAGCTATGTGGGCCGTTTGACAGAATTCGATGCAACGCCTTCAAGCTCGCTTACCAACGATAATATAGTTAGACGTGACATTAAAAAATCTGTATATGCTACAAACCCCGTATCATTTGAAATACAATTCTTGCTCCAGAAGGCCGATTCTAGTAAAAATGTTGAATAGCAAATCGAGTAAAAAAACTAATGATTTGTAATGAGCATCAGTCGACATTTGACGATAAATATCGTGTCCGAAATTTTTACGAGTATTGCCCGAACCGATTACCATAGTAGCGATTTCGACATAATTACGCAGGCGAAATGTCAAAAAAACATTTTAGATAGTATCATTGGGCACCCGGGCACTATCTGCCGAACGACCAGCTCGTCGTTTACCTAATAAATTGATATAAGCGTCATACGACGTAATGTCGAGCACGACATGTTTGCGAGAATCGGCCTCCCAGTAATCCCATCATTTCCATCACACAGGCGACGCGTTTCCGTTGGAACCAGCAACGGGCGGCGACGGCAAGCGCAGTCGTCTCGCTTCATCGGCGTCTAGGGCTCGTTTCATCTCGTAGTACTTCTGTTTGAAGCTGTGCAGGTCCGAGTTTACCTTGTCCAGCTCCAGCCGTAGGTCCGTTACTTGGCGCTCACGCATACTTAGTTCTACAAGAGAAGGAATAGTCAAATACGAGTAAGTACTTAAGTAGTCTTTAGGGTACGATCTTTTTGAGAATCCGGCTTCAAAAGGGCGATGTGGCTGTGGATTTTGCATTTACAGGAAATAGTGGTCCTACTACAAGTTGTTGATTAAATTTTGATAGATGTTTATTGAAGTAAAAGTTTACGCACGCTTGACTGCGGGAGTAAGCTGGTGAACGCAGGGCAAATTGTAGATCTCAGTAAAAAAAATTGTATTATTATGTTGGTAGGTATGTCCGGTAAAAATTGACAAGTTTTTGTATTTTTTGATTTGAGATTGCCACATTAATATTAAACAACGGCCGATAGATGCGAGCTAAACTAAGGAAGTTTTACTTCAGTCGTGTGGTCTAAAGCACACCCCCTTTTTATTTTATTTAGTCGAGATTAAAAATAAAACGCGCAAGTAGACCTAATGTTACAACGTTATTTAACCCACTGAAATGAGAAATGTCATTCTTCAGCTTATACTTTTTAATAAGTACCTAATGTAATTTACAAACCAAAGTCAATCCAATCCCAAAATCAATTCTTTACTTAGTTTAGGTACTTGTTACAAAATGAGCAAGTCCACCATGCTCCTTCAGTGCGCCAAATATAGTAAACCAAAGAAGTCTACAAGTGGCCACAAGACATTACAACACAAATTACCTGCTATCAAACATTTCATCTTAGTTGTTCGCTGCGCTAAAGCCCGCTGTGTACGATTCAGTGTTTGCTGAAAAGAACAAGTTGTCATATAAAGCCACAAGGTAGGTTACACAGGCTAAGTTGATACTCAAAACCGGTCTTTGCACAACCGGCATTTATTGTAGTAATGTATATATGTAATGTATGTCCAATATAAGTTTTTGGATTGCCCGAAATTGGATTCTCTAGTCTTGGCATTGAACGTCACTGCCTTTTCCGAGAAGAAAGATACCATGTAGCGAACGGGCTAATGCTTATTTATTCAGTCTTTCAGTCTACTGTTCAGTTTCGGTTTCACAGCATCGTCGAGCAATAAACACTTAGTGGTTACAACTCTGTGGCCTCTTTTTCTCCCCACCAGCTTTAGCAGACGAGATTCAAAAAGACTACGTCAATGACGTACTCGCCCTTATTAAAAAATAAGGAGTGCTCCAAGTTAAATACGTATAATTACGGCTATCCTGTTGAACTAACATCAGAGACTAAAAGGATTAGCCTTAGACGGGTCTGAAATCCTACCAGCCATACTGCAATGGGGTCATTTCGATCGTCCAAAACGGTGTCTGGACGACTATAGAGACAATACTGAATTGATAAATCTGTAAACAAAGTGCATCTAGTTGACATGGCGAGCAAGCGCAGTGTCGATCATACCTGCTAGGCGATCATGAAACTTGATTGCAACAAATAGAAACACAGATTTGTATAGATTTGACAGTTTCAATACATAGTTTAT
This sequence comes from Ennomos fuscantarius, assembly GCA_905220475.3. Lineage (NCBI taxonomy): Eukaryota > Metazoa > Arthropoda > Insecta > Lepidoptera > Geometridae > Ennomos > Ennomos fuscantarius. The sequence continues at coordinate 8,577,293 of HG992046.1, read as the reverse complement.
GTGCATAGTTTACTACGGAAATTTTCAAATTAGAAATAAAATTTCTTCTGTTGCATTGCAATCAAAGTTTAGTATAGAATGGTACGAGACTAAGCGAGGCGAATGGCATAGTACAAGAGAGGTGCATAATCAGGAATAGGATGTAAAGGTTTATGATGATGGTTATGGTTAGGTACCTGTATCTCTGGACTAGGCTGCAACGCTAGCATATCTTTGACGGCGTTGTAAAGGTTTCTCGTTTCTTTCAGCTCTCTGTCCTTAAGCACCAGCATTTCGCTTTGAGCCAACACTTTCCTGTGAGGAACATAATTATGTTTTGTTGGTAGACGATTCAATGTTTAATCCCTACTAGAATCGTGCTTATACATATTAGGTACTTCCCTACTAATAAATATGTAAAAGTTAAAAGTTGTTTCTGGGGGTCAGAGTCCACGCGTCTGTAGGTTTTTATTCTCGAGACCCAACACGTGACCCCGGGTATCATGCCGGATTTGTCGGAAATTTACATTCGCAGACTGAGGTTCGCAAAACTGCATTGTCTGGACGCGAATAAAGATAGTAGATAGTAGTATAAACTAGGGCCCCAATAAAATAATAATAATAACGCCCAAAGATCACATACATAGATCCTGGACCCTAACCAGGATTCCCTTTGTCTAGAGACCCAGGAACTACGAGGACCATGGTCCCACAACACCCAGACTCAGAAGAAGTATTTGCGCTTTTTTATTCTGTGCCCAATTAAACTAGTTCAAACCGTTTGTTCTGTCATCGTTTTGTTCCGAATTCCAAGTACTCCAGATTCGGCAGGTTTATTTATATTCCGAATGTGGGAGAAATTTTCACTAGTTCAATTTATAGTTTGTAAGTCAGAGTCATTGGGGCCCGGGGCTCTGCCCCGTCTAGCCCTGCGGTATCTACGCCACTGAGTGACGGCTCAGTTGTAACATTTTGGTAGCGGTCATACATCCAATTAGGTTGAAGAGCTAGTCGTGCTTCGCTATAATTTTAATGTCCATTGTTCGTTTTTTGTTATCTACCTATTCAATAAAGCGTTAATCCTTGCGACCGAAAAAATTAATCCTCGCGACCTTTAATTATTGTTACAACATGAAACAATGGCAATCTGGCGTTTGAGTGATGCGCTCTGCATGTACCTGCATCCTCGACTGGTACAAACATTTCGCCGCCTCAATGATCTATTGTTTTACCTTACGCGAATTCATCAAGCTCATTAAAAACTCAACTAAAAAAAGAAAAAACAGTTAAAGGTTTCGTTTCAATCCATTAGGTCACGGTTACAAAACGGCGCGGTGCCGCCGCGGGGGCGAGCTGGGGCCGCTCGCAATATCTATTGCAATTGGATTAAAAACCATTGCTCTATTTAAAAACACATCCACATGTACAATGTATGTCACAAATTAACCATCAAAATGTTGTTGAAATCTTTAATCTTATACTAAGCCCACAGTTCTATAATTAACATTTTTTTTGGGGGTTTGCGACCCATCTACTGACACTATGATCATGTACATTGGTGGTTGAATGTTTGTTCGACAAGGAATTGAGTTGAACCTTGAGTTAAAGACACATATCACACGATGGACATTCCCAATTTCCCATTCGACCACCTATTAGTTTTTATTTACAATGATCGGACTAAGTCAACGACCGGCACAAATACAGAAATATTAACGGTTATGATGACTGTGTTATTTAAAACAAACTATTAGTGGTAATCGGTAGGTCAAGTAGAAATACTGGCATCATAGCAAATACATAATGTCCAAATTACAAAAACAAGCCTTAACGGATTTACCCAGTTAACATATCAAAGTAAATAATTAAATAAGCAAGTTCCTTATTCCAAAAACTCCGAGATCAAATGACGTCGGTATTTCACCTAAACAAAGCAAAAAGTAAATAAAGTACAGTTCTTAGAATCAGGTGAACGTCAGATATACAAGAATAATACGTTTTTGAAGGTAACATACCGAACAGGCGATTAGAAGGCACATACAAAAAACTAGGTTCCCTTTCTAAAATGTCGCAATTTGTTTCCGAACTAAGGTTTATTATAAAGATTATAAAGGACAAAAATGATAGATTTAAATGTAAGTAGGTACAATTAGCATAAATACAAACAATCATCAAATCATACCTTGGTATCTAGACCAAAAAGCTTATTTTTCATAAAATTAATTAGTCGCTTTAGTTCGTTACGACAATGACCAATGAGGGGAAAAAGTAAGTTTGTTTACCTATTTAAGAACAAGACGTGAATTATAATTTATCCAGTGTGAATGTTGACCTTTGTTGTCAAAAGGTAGGGAAGGTATGCGATACCATATTAAAACGTAGAAATCACTAACTTCTGCGTGAGCCTGAGCTTCTGCGTGAGGCGCACGCTCTCGGGGTCGGTGCCCTGCAGCTTGCGCCAGCGGTGCACGTTCAGCGGAGTCTCCAGGGCCTCCTCCAGCGCGCGCACGCGGAGGCGCTCGCGGCCCAGCTCTCTCTCCAGGTTGAACACCTGCAAGGCTAGTATGAGCCATGGGAATCGACATAAACTTTTCTCTTAAATACTTCACTTGGATCACGTCATAAAATCTTTATTGCGTTTTCATTTGCTTACTCGAGAGAAGGGATAATGTCGATTTTTCACCGACTTCCAAAAAGGAGGAGGTACTATGTTCATCTGTATCTATTTTTTTATAGCTCATGCTAGCCCTGCTGGGAAAGCTGGACCAATGCACACGCCATAGCGTTGTCCCTCATAGGGATAGTTGGTATCTGACTTGACATCCTAAAGACCAGAGTCGGAAAAAAGTTACTCTTGCGCCCCGATAAAGACGCTATTCTTAACACTTCGTACAATTCAAACGTGTCACGTTTTAGAATAAAGTCTTTATGGTTTTACTTGCGCAGATGACATATCTATAAATGTATAGCGCTCGGAGCCTATGTGCTCTACACGAATATTGTTATTATTTTCTCTCACGATTACCTATACGATTATATACGACTTAGATTTTGTGCAAGTCTATATCACTCTGTTTTTTTTATGTTAGTGAATGATGTGACTAGCTAGTCGTTCACCTGAGGTTAAGCGCCACGGCCGCCAGTAACAGAACAGCGTCACTCGGAACTTCAAAATATAGTTTCACGTGACACTGCACTGCGCACATCATCCTGAGACATCAGCACAGTCTGGTAATAAAATTACTCAACTGTGAGATCAGATAATAAAGTCTCAATTGCCCAGTGATTTCACTAGCTACAGTGCCCTTCAAACCGGAACACAGTAGTGCTTACACACTACTGCTTGGCGGCAGAATTACTGGCAAAGCGGTGGTACCTACCTAGACGAACTTTGCAGAAAAGTCCTACCACCTAGTTGTATAAATTGTACTATAATTTGAATATTTATTATTAAGAATTGTGAAAATTGACCTGCACCTCCACCTCTGGCTCCTGACTTCACCTAAAGACGAAGAGTGATTTCAAGTAGTGAATTGCTGATATTTGGCAATTAGAATTTTCTAAAGTTATTTAACATGTAATGATGATATTTTAACCTCTAGTCTCAAATCAGTCATGTTCTCGATGCCCTTAGAGAGGAGATTCTTCTCCTTCCGCAGCCGAATGATCTCGAGGCGCAGCAGTCTTATGTCTTCGACGCGCTGCTCGTACTGACGCTCACCTGGAATTTGTTTAATTACTCAGGACATGGGTTCAGGGAAAGGAGTAAATTGCCTACTACTTTCTTACATACATGCACTTGCACTGCACTTGGTTTTCGCGGTGAAAGATCGATTTCGGCTGATGACGAATTTTTAGAATAAGACTTCTCTCCAACTGGTATTGTAATTTTCCAAGCTGTAGTTATAATCAATAAAATAAAAAAGTTATAAGTATCGCTACAATCTGGATGCTATCAAAAGGTCCATCCGGAACAGGTTTCCAAGCGAGAGTGCTATAAAGTCGACCACATCGTCCCTAACGAAAAATGTGATCAAACGCAAGCCTAATATTAAAAACCCTGTTTGTTAAAGTAATGTACTGTAATGAATGTGATTTAATGTAATGTAATGTAACGTAACGTAACGCAACGCAACGCAACACATCGTAACGCAACGCAATGAATTAATCAAACGTAATGTAATGTAATAGTAAGAAATAGTAAAAGATCACAAAAATGCTGTCGTGACTAGCCTCTATGCAGCGTGACTTCCAGGATCCTGATCTTCTCGTACAGCAGCGAGATCTCATCATTCCTGCGAACCAGCTGCGCGCCCACCACGTCGCGCTCGTTCATCAATCCCTCCAGTTCCTTCGACAACTTGGCGCGGGCTGCGTCCCCTTCCTGTATTGATATGTATCTACTTTGTAGTTAGTCATCTGTTTTAACATCTTTCAGAGTGGGAACAGCTTGCAGAAAATAAGAACAAGTGGTGATTCGAAGTTAAAGAAGGTCAAAAGCTTCATAACTTTAAAAAAAAACGAGTGTGCTTTAGACCACACGACTGAAGTAAAGTTTAGCTACATCTATCGGCCGGTATAACTTTGTTTAATGTTAATGTTGCCATCTTGACTATTGTAAATTGTAATTTTACCGGACATGCCAACATAATAATAATTTTTGCCAACAAAATAATAATTTAAAACTTTGTTATGTTGGACAATGGAGATCTGCTTTAACCAAAAACTTTCAACTTCCGTTTACCTCGCCAGCTTATTCCCCAAGTCAAGCGTGCGTAAAGAGGTTGTTTCTAAAAAAAAAATTGTTTCTCAATTCTCTTGTGTTACTTTTTAAAAATTGATTTTATAGAAAGCATTTGACCATCACTCTCACACCTTATGGATAGTGAAGCATACGACGGTGCATGCTTGCTTAGAAGATACCTGTTCACTTATGACTTGCAAACTCCTAGATTTTAGTTAGATGGACACAAGGACTCTGCTCTGGCAAGTTGTTCCACTCATTGGCCACCATTTCTGAATGGCAATGCCAAAATTACTGAAAATAGATTGTAACAGATAATAGTTGCGCCTCTTGCAGTTGAGACACTGGGGCTTTGGGGACCGAGTACTCACCAAACTTTTGAAGACCTTTCTAAACGTCTGGTCAAAGCGCCACGTGACCAAAATGCTGGCCTCTGCTTCGGCTAAAGATTGAGCATTTCTATTCAACGTGGCAATGCTGCCAGCATATTGGGCACGTTGCCTACTGGTACTTAAGTTTCCTTTTTATTGTTTTTTGTTTTATTTATCTACTGCTACTTTAACTATTAAATTGATTGACGGCATCTGTGGTGTGGTGGTTGAGCAGGTCCACTCGTAGCCCGGAGGCGGTGGGTTCGATTCCCGCGGCAGGACTAGTATTTGTGCACAGGAAAAAAAAAGCGCAAATACTTGTTCTGAGTCTGGGTGTTTTGGGACCATGGTCCTCGTAGTTCCTGGGTCCCTAAACACAGGGAATCCTAGTTAGGGTCCAGGATCTATGTATGTGATCGTTGGGCGTTATTTATTATTATTAATTATATACCATTAACTGAAAATTTTACGACTTGAATGTAAATGTGCCTATTTAAATCTAGGTAGTTAGAGCTATAGCTCGCGCAAAACTATACGAGCTCTCGCAATTTAGCGCGGACGGCAGAAAAACGCATATTAAAATTATTGTATAGCTGCTTTTACAATGCACTCAACTGTACCATGCGCAGTTTGGTACTCGGGCCTAACTTCTGAGAGCTCATAAAGTTTTGCGCGAGCCCTACCCTACCCCTGGAATTTATACAGGGCTTACCTAATGTAATAAATCCACTACCGGACTACTAGACGCTCGGCTAAGCGCCATCCTTTCGTGGTCGAAATACCACCCAAATGCCTTGCCAGCGTCTGTGTTTCCGGCGAAATATGACCCGGGTGTGTTCAAGAGAAGAGTGAATAGGTATTTACTTGGCTAGCATGCTACACCTTCGATCGCATCGTCACTTCCCATCAGGTGAGAGCGTGATCAAAAGTTTGAAGTAAAAAAAAAATAAAAAAATAAAATACCCTGTCCTACGCCAAAATAAACTTGTTCTAGTTCATTAGCATTTATATTTCTGTTTGTTATTTATTAACCGAAAACAGAAAGGTCATTTTATATTTTCTAGTTTTTCTAGAATTATAATTTTGTTTCCTCGAAAACATTACAAAAACACATTGATTCGAACTAGTTCAATGGTTTTTTTCTAGCGGATGCCCATTATATTCTGTGTTAAATTTTAAAATTAAATTAAATTATGTACAATATGTACATAATTTTATTTAATTTTAAAATTTAATTTAGTTCGGCTGGCACGATAGCTTAGTTGGTTGTAACCTTGCCTTCTGAGCTGTAGGTTGTGGGTTTGATTACCACCCAGGACAAGCATTTGTATGATGAACATCGGTGTGTGTTCTGTGTCTGGGTGTTATATTGTATTTTATGTGTATGTTTACAAAAACAAAAAAGTATCTAAATCAGTTATATGGTTCCCATAGTACTTTAGCTTTGCTTAGTTTAAAGCTAGCCTAGATAGCCCTGTGTGAAATGTCCACAAATATTTATTTATTATTATTTAAATAACTAATAATGTAGAATGCGCATTATTGCAATAAGGTCGTTAACTCGGTTAACGTTACTGAAAAACGGTTTTAAACTGATAGGAATCGTCATAAATATAAGCAAAATAAATATTGTTTTCCCAAATCACAGAAGCTCCATTATTATCAAATTATCATTTTGATTTTAATAAAAGTCAATAAAGCGCGAAATTCAAGATGGCCATTTTGTGACGTCAATAAACCGGAAGCTTTCAACTGCTCAAGTGAAATCAAAGTCTTTAGTTTATATAAATTCTACATTTATAGTGGCGAAAGCAGATACTTAAATTACGGCCGCAAGAAAAGAAATTTTTAAAAACTAAAACTTAAAATTTATTTTAAAAAATACGTCTAACCGATTTGGAGGTGGATTAATAATGCATAAAAAGACAAAGAAAGTTACCGATGCTCAATTGCTCAGACGCAGAGAGGGCTGCGTCTGCACAAAATGCTACATTATTGCATCGTAGGTATTTAATCTTGTACAGAGGGTTGGGGGATTTACATAACTAGATGCTAAATATTTATTTCAATAAAATAACCATATCAAAAACACGAATCGAAATCACAAAAGTTTTCTTAATATGTAGTTAGTGTAGATTTACACGATCGTTTTTTTTTAATTAAGTATCAATCAGTGTCTTAAGTCAAGGATCTCGAAAACAATATTCAATTTAAAAAGGTTAAATCTTCTCTATCCTGCTATTTTACCTTATGATCGATAGAAACATTTCAAAGATACCAAACAATGAACCACAAGCAACAAGTATTTTTTGCTGTTCACAATAATTAAATCATCCCATAATGACAGCTATCAATTTTAAAAGGACATCTTGTAATTATTGCTTACCTTTTTATAATATCTAGAACCTGGTTTCCATGTTATACCAATTTCAATCTTAGTTTAAGTATGTTTCATTTTGTTGAATAAATCACACAGGTAAATACACTTCAATTTACCGTCGAAATGTTTAATGGTTCCCAGAAGAAGTACACCGGATAAATCCGAAAGGACCTAGTAATTTTACAGTAAATTGACATGAGAGTTATTAATTTACCATATTAATCCGAAGTTACCTGAACAATCCTATTAAGCCGAGCCTCCTCCTGCCTCAAGGCCGCTATATCAGCTCTTGCGTCCGAGAGCTTGGCGAGTCCAGCTTGCACCTCTGAGCGCAACATCTCATTCTTCTTGTTGCACTTCGTGAGGGTCCCCTCGCAGATCTTGAGCCCAGCCTCTTTGCCGCTGATGTCCTCTTTCAGCTGCTCGATTTGGTAAGCCAGCATCTGTTTCCAAGAGTTAAGTGTAGGTGTAGTGTACGAGAAATGGTCCACACCACAACTTCCACTACCCAAACCTATACCACAAAGATATGATTTGTCCCAATAATAAACCATGTTATCCCTATTTCCTCAAGTACGAGCTGCAGGCTTTCATGACCTTTTTCGTCATTGGCAAGCTGGCAAAATTCTGTCGAAATATGCAGAACATTTACGTTCGACACTTCATACCAAGCCCTGTATGCTATATGCCACCGAAGAATGTCAGCACACCATGACCTTCTCTCATGTGTTTTATAGCTTAACTGGGAGTGAAGTGTAGTTTCAAAAAGCTGACAATTAGATGATAATAATTATTACGCAAAAATCTATACATATAAAGTTCAAAGCCCTGACTGACTGAATAACTGAGTTATATATCAACGCACAGCCTAAACCGCTGGTCCTAGAGACTTGAAATTTGGAAGGTGTGGTCTTTGTAAAATGTAGGATTCCACTAAAAAAGGGTTTTTTGAAATTCCACCCCTAAGAGGGTGAAATTGGTGCTTGAATTATCTATGAAAAAAAACGAAGCTGCGGGCAGAAGCTTGTATAGAATAAAAAACGAGTGTACTTGAGACCACATGACTGAAGTAAAACTTCTTTAGCTCTACCTCTCTTTTTTTCTATCTTCACGTAATGATGGAGATATGAGTATCACACTTACCCCCAATTCAAACGTGCGTAAAGAAGTTTTACTTCAAAAATGTGGGTTGTGCCATGGGCAATAAACGATATTGTATTACCTTTAGTTTCTGCTTCAAATCTTGTATTTCATCGAGCGCTTCAGTGTAGTTTTTATGCAGCATATTTCTTTCGGCTCTGGTCCCATCTAGAGCCACGGAGAGCTTGCGAGCCTTGATGCTCTCCTCACGGAGGGCCTTCTTGAGGTCCAGGATATCTGCTGTGCGGAGCCGCACCTCCTCTGGTGGTAGACATGAATTCTTCAACTTCTGTCTTTTGACGGAATTTAGGTAGATAGATATACACATTTTTACTTTAGTATCTTATTACTAAGTAGAAAATGGTGTCGATTCTGTGTCGTATACTCTAAAGCTGAACTAAATTAATATATTTCCGTCTTTTTCATTTCCCCTTTATCAGAAGAGTACCGCCATACTTTAAGTTTACTTTAGTTTTAGAGAATGCGACACAGAATCGACACTACTGTCTGCTTAAGTCAGATTATTATATTATAAGATTTTATTTTCTGAGCAAAACTTAAGGAGGTTTAGTTATGCCATGTGTAACTTTCCCATATGGTTCTGGGGAGGTATGAACCTTTAAATTAGTTCGAAACCATATCGAATTCAATAGCCTGATTAAGCCTTTAAGTTTACCTATCTTTCTTTTCGCTCTACACCTCTACAGCGAGATCGCTAAATTCTTTATTTTAAACCATTGCGACAGTAGCAAGCAAAAATGGCGCTACATTGTCAGATAATAGTTTTGAGCTTGCTTTGACTAACTGATAATGTATAACGGTGAATAGATATTATCAGTAAGGCCAGCATGGGCTATAAAAATCGACATAATATCTCTTCTCACGAGATTGATTAAAGAAAATGCAACAAATTTTTTATGTCCTGATCGTTCATTGTTCAAACGCTTTCTCGCGTGAAAAGATACGTCGAGATATATATAGTATATATGTATAAGTAGCTCATGCTAGACCTGCTGATAAGATGTATTGATGATATGAAGTTATGCGTACTTAGATATTTTTTCTTGAGCAATCGAGCTACACTGTTAGGTAGTTAAAAGGCCTATTAAAATACCTGTTGACTCATCAATTTTCTCGTTCAGCGCGATCGTTTCTTCTAACATCCTGAAAACAGAAACAGTGGTGTATGAGTTTTTAGTATCCAACTTATAAAGCAGTGACTTTCGAACGTGTCCTTAACTGATCAATAGACATTGGATATAATCCTTTTAACGAACTTATATGTTGGTCAAAATTAAAATAAGCATAGGAGTGCTAATTGATAGTTCTTCCCAAAGCATTGCTTTACATAACATCTGTGTAACTTCAAATAAAAAATGGATTAATTACAAAAAAAATGTTTTTTTAAATTTATTTCAAATTTGTCTAGCATTTGACCACGCTCTCACCCGATGGGAAGTGACGATGCGATCGAAGGTGTAGCATGCTAGCCAAGTAAATACCTATTCACTCTTCTCTTGAACACGCCCGGGTCATATTTCGCCGGAAACATAGACGCTGGCAGGGCATTCCATTCCTTAGCCGTTCTAATTATGAACGTGGAATCAAATCGCTTGGTACGAATGGGTGGTATTTCGACCACGAAGGGATGACGCTTAGCCGAGCGTCTAGTAGTCCGGCAAAGGAATGGTGATGAGGGAATGAGATCATGCAGTTCTTGTGCGCATTCTCCAGCTGTAGTAGGTATCTATCATGAACCACTTCTTGAATTTTGGTTTGTTGTTTAACGTGTTTCATAAGTTGTTGCTAGGAAACCACTAATTACAAAGTCCTTGCTGATTGCAATCAACTTGCGACTTGAGAAGGTGGAAAGGAGGTAAACCTGTCTTTATCCTTCTCAAGCTGTCGTATCATGAGCCGCTGCTTGTTGATCTGCGTGGCGTTCATCTCCAGCTCATGCTCCAGTTGTTTTCGTCTCTGCTCCTGGAGATTCAACATCTGGAGGTTTTCCATGGCCTCGTCTGGAATACCATAACACAATTTGTGTTAACACAGTCTATTAATCATATTAAAAACGTACATTAAACACCAATAAACTAATCGTGCTGGTGTTAGTGAGACCTAGTATAGTATTATATTAATAAAATAAATAAATCTTTGTGGACATTTCGCACAGCGCCATCTAGCCCCAAACTAAGCAAAGCTGCCTTTATTTTCATCTAAATACTACAATGATATAATAACTAATACTTAACACTACCTACTACAAAAAAAAAATTGGACTATATACTGGCCGCGATGACCTATAAAAAGCAAAGCTTGTACTTAGGAACCAGATAACTGATACAATACTTAGTTACTTCTTGTACTGGGTGAGAATCGAACCCACAACCTACAGCTCAAAAGGCAGGGTTACTACCAACTGAGCTATCGGGCAGTCATGTTATACACGGCACAATATAGATTGAAGCTTAACAAATTAATACGCAATTGAAGATATCATTCCGCCCCCTATATTTCGATCGCTAACAACGTCATACCGGTTTTGTAAGTCCCCACTTAGAATAAGAACGTCTTATCTCCATCTATTATGGGTTGCCGGCATGACCATGACCTGTCGTGACCTTAGGGCGCGGATGCACTTGGTAAACTTGAATTTAAAAAAAAAACTTTACACTGTAAACTAAATAGTTAATAGGTACATAAGTTTTTTTTTATGTTACTGAATGATTTGACGAGCTAGCCGTTCATCTGATGTTAAGCGCCACGGCTGCCTATAACAGAACAGTGTCAATCGGAACCCCAAAATAGAGTTTCGAGAAACACTGCACTGCGCACATCATCCTGAGACATCAGCACAGTCTGGTAATAAGATTACTCGACTGTGAGATCCGATCATAAAGTCTCAATTGCCCAGTAATTTCACTAGCTACAGTGCCCTTCAAACCGGAACACAGTAGTGCTTGCGCACTACTGCTTGGCGGCAGAATAACTGGCAAAGCGGTGGTACCTACCTAGACGAACTTTGCAACAAAGTCCTACCACCTAGTAAAATTATATATATATATAGTATAATTATAAATAAAAATAGTATTATAATAAATAAAAATAAATATATATACATACACAAATTTATCTTACATATATATAAAATACCTAAATACATAGGAACTACGAGGATTATGGTCCCATTTATAGGACCTGGGTCCCTAGACACAGGGAATCCTAGTTAGGGTCCAGGAGCTATGTATGTGATCGTCGGGCGTTATTATTATTATTATTAAATAAAAAAGTAATTAGTAGTAATTGAAAGTAATTAAAGTAAGTTTAATGCTTTTTTGTTTTAGAATTTCAAGTAAAACCTATGTGCGCAACTACGAAATTCGATACAATTTATTTTACTTTTAACAGTTTAAAGTCAGTACCAACAGTAAGGTGAATGACCTACAGGTCTTACGTATCGAGCAAAGCCCTAAAGAGCTTCAATACTGAGGTCGCCTGTACAAAACCGGGTCTTCCGTCTTCGTGCCGAGTGGCGAGGCAGCTCTTTCACATTTTACGGCTGGGTACTGTCGAGAACAATCATGTTACATCCACGCAACATGCACTTGTTTGCAACCGTTACAAACACAAATTTGACCACAAACCTATGTACCGATTGACACTGTTCTGTTTTGGGCAGCCGTGGCGCTTAACATCAGGTAAACGGCTAGCTCGTCAAATCATTCAGTAACATAAAAAAAACCCTAATTTCCTCTTCATTCCTTACCGCGTAAGTCTGATGGAGATCGTAATCGTGTTCTCTCTTGCTCACACTCGTGGACTTGTTAATTGGCGCGTGCAGGATGGTAGGCGAAGCCGATTCCCAAAACGGTTACGCGGTAGGGGTGCTGGTTAGGTTATATATTTTTTTATATCTCTTCCAACACAGAATCGACTTACAAGTACGTACATTTAATTTTATAAAAATATATTTTTTATTTCTTTCTGTTTTATGCAATGAGAATGAGTAAAGATATTGGTAACTTAACTTTAACTTTTTTTTACAATTTAGCTCTCAAAATGTCATTGCTTTTTTTATTTTATGTTTTGGCTCCACACTTTTGTGTATTTAGCCAGTGTCAAGTAATTGATAATTTCTCAAGTTAATTAATATTATATAATGTGTCAAGTCAAGTCACAGTCCAAGTCATCAAGTTAAGTCATAGTCTAGTCAAGTCAAGTCATACTCCTAGTAAAGTGGTGGCAACTTTACCAAAAGCTTCTATGGAGTTTTGGAAACAACACGAAAAGAAACATTTCACCATCATTATACCATTTTCCCACACTCACGCCTGTAATCCAGCACTTAACGAATAGAATGCCACCAATTTTATGCACTAACACTGAAACTAACACAAGTTTTGGAAAATAATACAATGCGGTGACGCAATCTTTTTCGCGTTCCCGCCAAAAACTGTCATTGTTTTATTCTCATCCGAATGTGTGATGAAGGAATCAAAAAGGAAATTGAATATTGAGTCGGGACCTAAACCATGACGTCACGCAACGTTATATTTATTAGTCTTTCATTTGTATGTGATTTGTCTTGTATAAGTGTATATAGGTATAATAATAAGATGATAATTCTACTTGTAAAAATGTAAAGTAATGTTGTGTGATGATTACAAATAAATTTATTTCCTTTCTTTATTTCAAATCTATGGAACACAGTTGGGAGGTCGTAAGTAGAAATAGTAACGTGTAATTCAAAGGTTGTAAGTGGAAACAGGTAACGCGAAGTTCAGAGGTGGAAGTCGGAGGCTTATAGTTCAAAAGTGGGAGGTTGCAGGTGGAAGCGGGTATAGCTTGGTTTTAGGAAAAAATTGGGAAGATACGATTCAAGAATTTGTATACTTTTGCTAACTCACTTTGTATTTTTTGCATGTTCTTGTTCAATATGTCCTTCTCACGGTTCAAGTTTTCGATTTCCCGTTTGTCACACTCGGTCTGCTTTTTGTTCAGCATTATCTCTCGCTCCATCACGCTCACCTGTTGCCGGAGACGCTCTCTGTAATCATTTGTTGACAGCCTCTGTGGTGTGCTGGTTGATTAGGTCAGCTCATAACCCGGAAACGGCGGGTATGATTCCCGGACAAGACAAGTGTATTGCCCGACCAACCCGATAGCTCAGTTGGTAGTAGACCTGCCTTCTGAACTGTGGGTTGTGGGTTCGATTCCCACCCAGGACAAACATTTGTGTAACGAAAATAGGTGTTTATTCTGTGTCTGGGTGTTATATTATATTCTATGTATGTATTTACAAACAAAAAGTATCTAAGTATTGTATCAGTTATCTGGTTTCCATAGTACGAGCATTGCTTAGTTTGGGGCTAGATGGCGTCGTGTGAGATGTCCACACATATTATTATTATCATTATTTATTATTATTGCACAGAAAAAAAAGCGTAAATACGTGTTCTGAGTCTGCGTGTTGTGGGACCACGATCCTCGTAGTTTCTAGGTCCCTAGACGCAGGGAATTCTAGTTAGCGTCCAAGATCTATGTATGTGATCGTTGGGCGTTGTTATTGTTATTATACTCACCGATCTGAATCAGCGTTTGCCTTGTGCCCCTCCAGGAGTTGGTACTTTTTCGTCTGCTGGCCAGCTTGCTTCACCAGCTTCGCCATTTCGTTACGGAGCCTGTTGCCGTCCTCTATAGTGTTCTGCATCAAAATATGTTAGTTTTAACTCCCGACGTCGAATCTTGAGGATAATTAGAAATTAATAGAATCGGGATGTTTGAGCTCATCACCGATAATATCACCATCATCATTCGTATTTCTAACTAGTTGCGCCCCGCGGTTTCACCGGCGGATAAAAAGTATTTTAATTATTTACTCATCCCACGGGAATGTTTCACTATTCCGGGATGAAATCTATATTATTATGTTAATTTAGTGTATAAGCTATCTTGGTACCGAATTTTATCCAAATCCATTCAGCTGTTTAAGCGTGAAGGAGTAACAAACATACACACATACACACAAACACACATCCAAACTTTCGCCTTTATAATATTAGTGTGAATTACGTTATATTTTGTTCTATTTATTGAGATTAAATTTAAACAAAGTTTTTGATAATAAGTTAGCAATAATTAATAGTAATAATATAATAATTAATAACAATAACGCCCAACGACCTACATAGATCTAGCATTCCCTGTATCTAGAGGCCTAGGAACTATGAGGAGCATGGTCATTGGTGCCACAACACCCAGCGGGAATCGAACCCGCCGCCTCCGGGCTATGAGCCGCTGACCTGCTCAACCTGGTGGTTAACCACAGAGGCTGTCGCAATTGGTAATCGTAACAGGACATAAAAACAAAACACCAATAAAAAAAGTTCTTTTAAATATATTCATTTATGTGCAATGGATATGTTTTGTTTTAAAATGATAATAACGAAGATTCATCGCGATTTATTAAAAGTCATAAAACAAAAGTTGATGCTCTACAACGCAAAGAAAACCAGTTTAAAACAGCCAGCGAATTGGATTAAAATTTATGAATAGATTGCCAAATAGCAGGATACAAAAAAAAACATTTCCTCTCATCCCAAGGTTGTCTGGAATTGATCGCTTTAAACGATATGAATACCCATGGTACTACCATAAGCCATTTAAGTTTTTTGTATAGTTACGTTTATTTGGTATACAATAAAGAGTTTATTTATATATTTAACTATTAAATTAATTAAGGTACACAACTTATTGTATTGGGCAAATTAGTTGATTTTCTATTAGTTCACCGACCATGATCTAAAACCGAGCGACCTTGTCCGCATAGTTTCGGATAATTAGCTTCTCTAGAATGGGTGACAATATTGGGTTAAGAGGAATCCAAATATGTAACTAATTATTGAGCTTGTAGTCCTCAACCCTACGTTGGAACACTTCAATCAAATTATTGAAAAAAAAAAATTTTTTTTTTGGATTACCATTTTCACCACTTTACTAATATTAGAATCTAGCTATCCATGAGGCTAATAAGTAATTTACATTTAACCTAATCTCCTAAACACTTAATTATCTAAGTATGTGTCTAATAACACTTAATTCTTATTGTCTCTATTAAGGTGAAGACACTTGGTTCTTGTTTTCTTTTTGAGCTCTTACTTGTACTGCTCTACATTACGTTATAACATTTTTATAACGTTTTTTGGCAAGAGAAGGTACTTTTGAAAGAAAATTAAATAAAAGAGCAAAACATTAGATTGTTATTTATCACGCGGGTGAAACCGCACGCTGCAGCTATACAAGTGAGCTTCAGACCACACGACTGAAATAAAACTTCTTCAGTTTAGCTCCATCTATCGGCCGGTATAACTTTGTTTTTGCTTTGTATAATGTTAATGTCGCCATTTCGGACAATTGTAAATTGTCATTTTACCGGACATACTACTAACATAATAATACAAACTTTTAACTTTGTTTTGACAATGGCTACGTGAACCAACTGCAACTTCCATTCGTCTCACATTCACCAGCTTACTCCTCCAGTCAAACGTGTAACGAAGTTTTACGTCAGTTAATTGTTACCTTCAACTCTTTGCCAGTATTAATGAAAGCAGTCTTCGTCTTGTCGAACTCGGCGTTAGTGGTGTCGAGCTGTTCCCTGAGCTGGGTCGCCCGAGCCAGCGCAGCGTCCATCTCCTGGCGGGCGGCGTCCACCTTGGCGGTCATATCGCGCATCTGGCGGTCGCGCCTCTCGATCGTCTTCTCTGCCTTTTTATTCTAAAAATAGAACATTTTTTTATGTTAATGAATGATGTAACGTGTTAGTCTTTCACCTGATGTTAAGCGACACGGCCGCCCATAACAGAACAGTGTCAGTAGGAACTCCAAATATGAAGTTTCGCGTGACACTGCACTGCGCACATCATCCTGAGACATCAGCATAGTCTGGTAATGACTGTGAGATCAGATCATAAAGTCTCAATTACCTAGCAATTTCACTAGCTACTGTGCCCTTCAAACCGGAACACAGTAGTGCTTGCACACTACTGCTTGGCGGAGAATAACTGGCAAAGCGGTGGTACCTACCTAGATGAACTTTGCAGAAAAGTCCTACCATCTAGTACTAGTTTTAGTTGAACACTAGAGAGGTGCCCTGAGCATTTTTACAGCCAGCAACGTTTTCCAGCGTTTTTACAGCCAGGCCAGCCTGGTATGGTGGTTGAGCAGGTCGGCTCATAACCGGGAGGCGGCGGGTTCTATTCCTGCGACAGGACAAGTATTTGTGCATGATCAAAAAAAGGGCAATCACTTGTTCTTTGTCTGGGTGTTGTCGGACCATGGTCCTCATAGTTCCTGGCTCCATAGATACGGGGAATCCTAGTTAGGGTCCAGGATCTATGTATGTGATCGTTGGGCGTTATTTATTTATTTATTCCAGTGAGAATGTATCCTAGGTTGAGAAAATAAAAATATGATTTATATGATTAGTAAATCACACGTAGCAGAATAAAATTTGTTTGTAAAGTACAAAGGCTAAAAAAAACATAAAAATACTTAACTTTTCCAAAAACGTAGGTAAAAAAATTCGTACATTATCGTGTATCTTTCTTTTATTGTAAATTTGTACATTTTTATGGTTGTCAATTTACGAAATAAAATAAAATAAAATAAATGACGTGATCCAAGTCATCGTTTATTGGTCAAACGATTTCATAAAAAGAAGAAGGATGGAAAGGAAGGAAAGAAGATACGTTGATTTTTACAGACCATGATGCTACCCGTGCGTAAATACTATTGAATAATATTCTGTGGTATGGATTAGAATGGGAACACAATCGTACCTGGTTTTAGAGAATTGCTATAAATGCTCGAAGTACCTTGTCAGTGAGGTCTCGTATGGTGGCCCCCCGCTCCTCCACCAAGCTCTTGAGCGAGGCAGCCTCACCTTTCAAGTGGTCCACGAGTCGGTTCTGACGCACCGCATTATTCTCAGCTTCCTATTAATTAATCATCCCACATTCAAGTCAATCTTTTAAACTAAATACTACAATGATATAATAACTAATACTAAACACTACCTAATACAAAAAAAACATTTGGACTATATATCTATGTACTGGCCGCGATGACCTATACAGTCGAAATGCTCCAGCCATAAATATATAAAGGATAATCATGATGTTTTTAAATTCTATGACGTATCTTTTATCTTATTTGCCATGAATAAAAAATTTCTTTCTTTCTTTCTTACTGATGAAATGACCACACACAATGTACTGAGTGACAGGAGACGATACAGCACCCCTACCGCGTAACCATTCTGGGAATCGGCTTCGCCTGCCACCCTGCACGTGCCAATTAAAAAGTCCACGAGTGCGAGCAAGAGAGAACACGATTACGATCTCCACCAGACTTACGCGGTAAGGCCCCTGTATGAAGCCGAAACTTGCCGACTCTCTCTCTCCAAGTGACAGAGACAATACTCTACAACGAAGTATCGTTGAACACATTTATCATGCGTACAGCCAAAGATTGGAACGCCTTACCAGCATCCGTATTTCCCGAAAACTATAACCTTGAAGTCTTCAAATCGAGAGTGAACAGGTATCTTCTAGGCAAATGTACTGCATCCTAGACCGCATCGTCACTTAACATCAGGTGTGATAGTGGTCAAACGCGAGCCTATCAAACAATAAAAAAAAACTGTATTTTTTTTTCAGATGTTATCACCTCGAGATTTTCCTCGAGCTTCGTAATGTTCTCCTCGGCGGTGGTATTCTTGAGCTCCAGCTCTTCCTGGTAGCTGAGGGCGTTGTTGAGGCGCAGCTTGAGTGCGTCCACCTCACTTTGAAGCCGCGCCTTCTCTTTCTCGAACTTTTCCTTTTCTTTCACGGCCGATGTTGCGCCACTGGAAAAGGATTCTGCTTAATTTTTCGTGGATAATTCACGCAGCGCCATTTAGCCTTGAAGTAAGCAAAGCTTGGACTATGGGGACCAGATAACTGATACAATACTTACATACTTTTTGTTTGTAAATATACGTATATATAAAGTGGAATTTAATTCGTTCTTTTCCTTTAATGTATGTATTCAGTCCATGCTACTATTATTAGATTACTATATATAACTCCCAGATACAGAGCAAACATCGATGTTCATCACACAAAAGTTTTTCCTGGGTGGGAATAAACCCACAATCTACAGCTCAGAAGGCAGGGCTACTTACTACCAACTGAGCTATCGGGCCAGTCTAAATAACAAAGATATGTTTAGAAGAACGTAAAACATATTACCATAGCAGACTTTTATAAAAAACAATTTTTAATTGTGTTGCCATTCATTTAGGATTAATTTTTTTATGTACGAATAGGTTGGTTAACATCACCTGATGTTAAGCGACGCGGATGAATCGACTTCACCTTCGAAGGTGTTATGATACCACAAACAAGCCTCGTTTGTGGTATCATAAATTAATAAAGATTTAAATAACAAATAAAAAATATTTTATCCACACTTTACATGTATCAAAACCCTTATATAAAAAACGAGCTTCTGCCCGCAGCTTCGCCTGCCGCTGGCCAATGGGAAAATAATTCAATCACCCATTTCACCCTCTTAAGGGTAGAATTTCGAAAAATCCTTTCCTAGCGGATGCCTACGTCATAAAACCTAACTGCATGCAAAATATCAGCCGGATCCGTCCAGTGGTTTGGGCTTTGCGTTGATAAATCTCTGTCAGTCAGTCAATCAGTCAGTCACCTTTGAGTAATATATATTTAGATATTTATTCATTTAAAATTGTCATCTTTAAATAAATTATTCAACATAACCACATTTTTATGATGAGCACAGGCGAAAAATGTTTTTATCCCTTCTTTATAGTCATGTATATTATTTATTATCAGCAGATTATTTATATTTTATTGAACTTGGGATCTGTATTAAAGTATCTTTATATGCATCTAGACAGACATATAGACAGACTAATACAGACTCATATAGACCGACAGACTCTACGAATTTTAAAGTATTACGGAACACTAAAAATGACGTTTCTATACGTAATACAATATATTAAATCAAGAATGCCAGGGAATACCCCTTTTTGAAAGATCCATGAATAACAATGTTTTCCTTCTATTTTTCCTCCGTGACACGCTTTCCGAGACATAATTATTAAGATAAGATAAGATAAGTAGGGACTATATAAAAGTGAAATCGATATCTGTTTATTTATATTTTCACGTCAAAACGGCTGAACATAAACTGAGAGATTAATTTTGATGATGCTTTTTGACTGGCCTGACAGCTTAGTTGATGGCAGTATAATATATCAGTGTCCATACTAACCATGCACATAAACTGCGCATTGAAACTGTCAAATCCATACAAATTTGTGTTTCTCTTGGTTGCAATCGAATTATGTGATCACCCAGCAGATCAAATCATAACCTATATAGTAGCGATCGGCCGATAACTATTTGTTTCAGATAAGTACTGTATTGTAATATAAATTATACGTTGGAATAACAGGAAAATTATAATAAAATATGACAGAAAAATACATCCATCCGTTACCTGTTCATCTTTATTGCTTTTTTTATTATAGTACTTAAGGTTGACCACACATTTGCGGTAGTCTTATTCTGTAGCTTTAGTGACTAGACTACTAAGACGACGAAGACTAGATGCAAAATACGCGTACTTGCTACGCTACGCAGCGCCGCTGCGAAGCTCGCAGAAGGCGTTTGGTACTATTTCATTTAGGTATTGCTAATTATCATTCAATACTCCATCTCTCTCTACTCTCTTCAATATTCCTACTAGAAACCATTACTTATATTTCCGGTGAAGATATTATTGAGAATTTGTGATAAGTCCAGGCGAATAGTCGCAAAATGTGGAAGAAGTACAATACGCCCTTGTTACTGAACATCCTATTTGTACTATGTTCAATATCTGGGGTAGTGGACATTTTCAACTGCAGCCTGTCGAACGTCATAGAAGTAGCTCTAAGATATATAGAAATTAATAGTATATCTTAACTATAAATACATATCGTAATAATAATATTTATTATAAGTTGTTACATCGCATTGGATATTTGTTTGTAATGATGCTACAATTCTGTTGATGAATAAATAAATAAATCTTTGATTAGTGGAATTTCCAGTTCGCATAATGTACAACTTTTAATTTAATCCCTAGTTAAGCAGCTGGTTTTATGATATTGTTAAGTCCATTATACCCACCTTTTTTTTTTTTTACTGTTGATGGGTTTGCGTTTGACTACATCTCACCTGATGGTAAGTGACGATGAGGTCGAAGGTGGAGCACGCTTACCCAGAAATAACCTATTTACTCTTGACTTAAAGTTGTATGTGGATGGAAACACCGAAGACGGGAGTGAGTTCCATTCCCTAGCCGTACGCACAATAAAAGAATCTGCAAAGCGTTTCGTACGAACAAATGGTAAATCAACAACGTAAGGATGGTAACTCTGACCTCGCCGTGAGGTCCTTCAGTTTAACTTACGATTTATTGAAGTAAAACTTCTTTACGCATGCTTGACTTGGGGATTAAGCCGCCGGCCGAGGCGAACTAAAGTCGAAAGTTGTTGTTTAACATACATCTCGATTGTCAAAATAACAAAGCTAAAAATTTATATTACCTATTATGTTTGTATGTCCGGTAAAATGACAATTTACAATCATTGTCGAGATGGTGACATTAACATTAAACAAAGCAAAAACAAAGTTATACCGGCCGATAGATCGATATAGAAAGAAGTTTTACTTCAGTCGTGAGTCTAAAGCATACTCATTTTTTTTGTACAGTCTGACTGAAATCTGAAGGTGTGTAGCAATTATTAGTTTGTTTTTCCCCAATAGGTGTATAAGTACCCGAAAGGAAACAAGTCCTATGTCATTCATTTGTCACGGAAACTTAGTGACGTGTAGCCGGCAGGGGTCGGCAACCTGCGGCTCTTTGGATGTGAAGCTGCGGCTCTTTAGTTCTATACGCAAATTTTATTTATTCAATTTAAAAAAAAGTGCAAGTACTATGTATTGTTGGCATGATTTTATATTGTGGTTCTTAAAAACTCTTATTTTTGACTTTTCCGAAACAAAAGGTTGCCGACCCCTTCAGTAGCCGATGCGATAGTAGCCAAGTGTGCGGTAAGCTTTACATTATTATAATGTGATAAGCCGCTATGTTTATCCAAGCCAAACTGGGTTTTATACTTTCCGTATTGCAGTTTATTATGTTGTTAAGTCTTAAAACCAAGTCTTGCTGGGGTTTTTCGTGTACATTTTCCTGCCTGTTGCATACCTATTGTTAAACTGTGGAATTATTTCTTTATTGATTCATTTCTGACATTTTGAATAATTTATAACTGCAAAGCAGAGACCTTATGTATCTTTTGTTGATAATTTATCATGGAAAGGCTAAACTTTTTTGGGTTCGATTCCCACGGAAGGACAAGTATTTGTGGACAGGAAAACAAAGCGCAAATACTTGTTCTGAGTCTGGGTGTTGTGGGACCATGGTCCCCGTATTTTCTCGGTCCCTAGATACAGGGAATCCTAGTTAAAATCCAGGATCTATATCCAGTATGTTATCGTTGAGCGTTATTTATTTTATTTATGATTGTAGTTTTGGTTTGCAGTAGGCATTTTTAGTCTATTTGAAATGGTAATCCATTTTCCACACAAAATAAAGAGAGTAGGTACTCTCAGCTTCTAACGAGTCATACTTTGACATAAAAAGGTCGTGCTTAATAATCCTAATATTACCTTTTTTTTTGATGGAGGGAAATGCCCTCGCACGGGGGTGGTGACAGGGGGTATGTGGGACTCGAACCCACTAAAACCCCCCGTGAGCACCTCGTCCGCCATACCGGGGGAGAGAAGGGGTAGCGACTGCAGTCCAGCCAACTCGCCCCCATCCTAATATTACCTGGGCTAGCTATAAAATCAAAAAGCTACAAATTCATGTTCAGGGCAGGCACTTGGGTGGGAGGGCAGGCGCGTAGGGCGGAAGGGCAGGCGCGTAGGGCAGGAGGGCAGGCGCAATAAGAGCCAAGTAGATCGTAGAGTACTCACGCGTCGTCTTCGCCCGCCCGCTTCCTCGCGTCCAGTTCTTTTTCCAGCCGGGTCACGGTCTTCCTCATCGTTTCCAAGCTTTCGACGCTAGCGAGCTCGCGGGCGTGCATCGCGTCGGCGAGGGTACGAGCCTCCTCTGACAATAGACCACAATAATATCCGTAAATGAAATCTTATGGACGACTGCTGCAACATTGTAGTTTAATGGATGGAAATCCAATACACTTTTAGTTTGAAAACTATCGTGAGCATACATTATGTAAGATAAATAACGGCTAAACTCATGTCAATTAAAAAGTCGAAATTACTTTATAAAAAAAAGAAGTGATCTATCCCATTACTGGTGCAAGCAATATGACACAATGCAGAACAGAAAACTCCGATCCGAAGCTTCGAACCTGTAAAGAAGTAGCTACAAGAAACTTTAAAGTGATATATAGGGCAGCAGCATCCTTCTCGGTATATTAAAATCTGCCGCTCGCCAAGCGTGGCGATTATGGCAAATCTCCCTTAAGATAAGCGTCCGAAGTGTGTTTTATGGCAGACATCTTTGTTCATCGGCGGTAGTCATCCGACTATTGTTAATAATACTTCACCTCGAGAGGCTCTGTTAGACGGTTGGATCAAGGGTCAGATTTAGAAGGCAGTACTCCTTGACACGGCACATATTGTCAGGAGGTTCCTCAGTCGCAGCCTAACCACCGGTAGCTTGGGCCTTGCGTCAGTAGCGGGCTACTGACGGCAAACTAGATTTAGGTGTTTTTATTCTATTTTTGTAATATTACTTTTATAAAAATATTGTAAAAAAAATTTAAGATTAAAAATAAATAAGTGAATGATAATAATCTAAAAAAAATCCGCCAACGAGCTTAAACACACTCCAACCGTATGGATTCTAGCCCGCCCGACCAATATTTAATAATAATTATGTAGGTTACAGCACCAACCATACACACGCTGCTATTAGGAATAGGATAGAATATAGGAATTTTCATTGTCAATGTACCTACGTATAAGTACATTATGTAAAGGTACCTATATCTGCTCGAAGTTTCTCGATTGTCTTATGCCCATCTGCTATTTCAGAGAGGTAGTCCGTGACGGTTTCATCGAAGCGGCTTAGCTTCACCTGTCAAACATGAGAAATCGACATGTCAAATAAAACTGTCAAAGTTCAATCTAAATATATTATAATATATATATTGAGCATTGCCATTCAACGTGGCAATGCTGCCAGCATATTGGGCACGTTGCCTACTGGTAGTGGTTTGTTTGATTAAGTTCCCTTTTTATTTTTTATGTAAAAAAAATCTCTAAATATATACATATAAAATTCAAAGTCCTGACTGACTGACTGAATGACTAATTTATATATCAACGCACAGCCTAAACCGCTGATCCTAGAGACTTGAAATTTGGAGGGTGTGTTCTTTGTAAAGTGTAGGTTCCACTAAGACAGAGTTTTCCGAAATTGTACTCCTAAGAGGGTGTAATGGGTGGTTGAGTTATTTTCCTATAGGCGAATCACGCGGGCAGAAGCTAGTCTATAATATGCTGGTAAAATTCAGGACAAACATTTGTGTGATGAGCATAGGTGCTTGTTGTGCCTCTGGGTGTTATATTGTATTCTATGTATGTATTTACAAACAAAAAGTAACAAAGTATTATATCAGTTATCTGGTTTCCATAGTACAAGCTTTGCTTAGTTTGGGGCTAGGTGGCGTTGTGTGAGATGTTCAAACATATTATTATTATTATTATAGAGGTGATGATGTAAAAGCACCTTGGGTTAAATAGTACCTTCAAAGTGGATATTTCATGTCCACTGTCTTCCAGCTCGCCCTTCAGCTTGTAATAGGAATCATAGAGCTTCGTGTACACGTCCGAGAAGAACTTCAGCCCTTCCGCTTCTCGCATCTCTTCCAACACCTGAAAGTACTTCCTCATTTATTCGTACAATTATTAAGAGCCTTGACTATGTCTCAGTTCAATTGATTAATTAGTTATATTAATATCTCGTTCTGTTTTATGGTTTAGGGGAAACAAGAGTGACCATCTCTTTCTATCTCATTTTTATAAGTTAGATTGATAAACTCTTTATTGACATCAAGGTAATAAATACATAAACAGGAAATAACTAATACGTAGGTTACAATGGGCGGTCTTATCGCTAAAAAGCGATCTCTTCCAGACAACCTTTGGGTGGACAGAGATAGATCAACAGGCAAGGACGGTGGTGCTACAAAAGTTACTATGTACATACATACTAAGATAAATATCAAATAATATACTCCTTAAAATACAATACTTACTATACATAAACATACACGAATAATACATAATATACACATACTAAGGAGTGTAAGGACCAGGATTACTTTTTATCCCGCGAACATCCCGTGGAAACACGTAATTTAGGTCTCGGGGAAAGTCATGAGGCAATAGCTAGTTATATTAGTTGCTCTCATAGAGCGCCACTTTGATCAGTTATATTAGCCTCTTGTATCCAAAGGTAGGTAAATTATAGGTCTTTACCTATGAAATTGCCGTATTGCAGTACAGACTTTTTCAAACAAAAAAAAGTTTTGATTAGCTATGAATTCTACATTCAAATTAATTTTGTTTTAAAAATATGACATTCTATTTACAATATAAGTCTTTTGTTTATTGATTAGCATTGTATTTTCATTACATTTCAACATTTTTCCTCATAATGGATACTTTGAAATTTCGTGTAATTATGGAATATGAGTTCCGTCGTGGCACCAACGCGGCACAAACGACACGTAACATCAACGACGTTTACGGAGAGAACTGTACAAACGAACGTACAACCCGTTATTGGTTTGCTCGGTTCCGTTCTGGGAATTTTGACTTGAAAAATGAACCTCGTGGTCGTCCGGAAACTTTGGTCAACAATGATGAATTAAAGGCGATTGTGGAAGAAATTAACAATTCTTGGACTGCAGAAAGTCCAAAATTGGACTCTCATGTTGCCTACCGTAAGTATTGCAGAGCTAATAATTGCATAAGTTTTTGCTTTTATAGAGACGGGGAGTTCCAGCATAAGAGCTTAGGACACGGGACTGCAATGCTGCAATGCAACAGGATAAATTTCCATACTAACTGTGCACATAAACTGCGCATTTTAACTGTCAAATCCATACAAATCTGTGTTTCTATTGGTTGCAATCGAGTTACGTGATCGTTTAAAGCATACTGCCAATCATTTTACTGTAGTAGCTTGTGGACAGCATATACCCTGAAATCTCTAAACGCTCTGCGTATTCAGTATAATAACGCTTTCAGAGTGCTGATGCGGCTGCCGCGGTTTTGCAGCGCGTCCTCCATGAACGCAGAGGCTTCGCAGCTGATGGCTTCGCAGCCATCATGCGAAAAAAGGTTGCCTCACTGTTAAGCAGGACGCGCGCGAGTAGCAACAGCATTCTGAGAGCTGTTACTGATACATTTGACTCCCCGATACTGCGTCATCAGATTAAGATCCTCGTAGCACGATGATGGATGAACTATTTTAAAATAATTTTAAAAATTTTAATTTAATTTTTAATTATTAAAAATTAAAAAAAAAATTATTTAAATTTAATACTAGGTGGTAGGACTTTACTGCAAAGTTCGTCTAGGTAGGTACCACCGCTTTGCCAGTTTTTCTGCCGCCAAGCAGTAGTGTGCAAGCACTGCTGTGTTCCGGTTTGAAGGGCACTGTAGCTAGTGAAATTACTGGGCAAATGAGACTTTATGATCTGATCTCACAGTTTAGTAATCTTATTACTAGATTGTACTGATGTCTCAGGATGACGTGCGCAATGCAGTGTCCCGCGAACCTCTATACTTTAGAGTTCCGAGTGACACTGCAGCTGGTATGGGCAGCCGTGTCGTTTAACATCAGGCGAACGGCTACCTCGTCACGTCATTCCTTAACATAAAAAAAAAAACTGTTTTTAACTTTAACTTTAACTTAATAATAATATGGATCATGTTGTCTGAAATAAAATATATTTGATTTTGATTTGATTGCCCAGCAGTATTCAGGATAAGGTTATGACAATTCAAATCGCTTAAATGGCTTAAATGGCTGTTCAAAGCATACCCTTTCAAACTCCTTCTCCGCCTCCGTTGTCTCGGAGCCAATGGCCATGGCTCCGGCGAACGGTTCGTCGTCCTCCTCCATCACTACTTCTGTAAACTACTCTAAAACTAAATTAAAAATAATTAAAAACTATATAAATATGCACGGGTTCTGAATTGACGAATGTTACGCGGTTGCTTGACGGTTGCCATGGAAACCGCGTCTATTTACAAATACTTGACAGATATGGTAACTAGGCAGTGCAGTGATGTGAATAAAGTTTTTAATTAAGTTGTTTTTTATTTATTTTTTTTTTTTTTTTATGTCATTGAATGATGTGACGAGCTAGTCGTTCACCTGATGTTAAGCGACACGGCCGCCCATAACAGAACAGTGTCACTCGGAACTCCAACATGTAAAGTTTCGCGTGACTGCTGCACTGCGCACATCATCCTGAGACATCAGCACAGTCTGGTAATAAGATTACTCGACTGTGAGATCAGATCATAAAGTCTCATTTGCCCAGTAATTTCACTAGCTACAGTGCCCTTCAAACCGGAACACAGTAGTGCTTGCACACTACTACTTGGCGGCAGAATAACTGGCAAAGCGGTGGTACCTACCTAGACGAACTTACAAAGCAAAAAAAAAATGATCAATGCCAGCTTCTTACTAGCTTCGTCACTTAAGAACCTTTATGTTGGAACTGTAATGCCCGCCTTGTTTTAAAATTTGATTGCTCCTAAGTTCACACTTATCACTTTATGACTTACCTGCAATGCATTTGGGTATAAAAGCGGACTTAGAAGCTGTCAAACTTTAGTTGGTTTTTGGCGGGAAAACAAAAAAAAACTAACTTTAGTAGCACCACCTTCCTTGCTCGTTGATCTATCTCTGTCCATCCAAAGGTTGTCTGGAAGCGACCGCTTTTTAGCGATAAGACCACCCGTTGTATCCTACTCATTAGTTATTTCCTGTTTATGTATTTATTACCTTGATGTCAATAAAGAGTTTATCAATCTAACTTATAAAAATGAGATAGAAAGAGATGGTCACTCTTGTCTCCCCTAAACCATAAAACAGAACGAGATAGTAATATAACTAATTAATCAATTGAACTGATACGTAGTCAAGGCTCTTAATAATTGTACGAATAAATGAGGAAGTAGATCATTTTGTAAAAATAAGCCCCTGCTCGGAGGGGGCCACAGATTAAAGAAAGAACAATTGACTCTGTGGAGGGGACTTAATTTCTCATCAAGTGCTCTTGACAATAGAAAACATCCTGTCAAATCCACAAAGGTACTTATCCCTTGTACCTACCTACGGCTCTAGATAAGGTTTCTTGTAGCTTCTTCTTTACAGTTGTAATCGAAGCTTCGGATCGGAGTTTTCTGTTCTGCATTGTGCCGGATTGCTCGCACCAGTAGTGTGAAAGAGAACTTCTTTTTTTTTTCAAACTCATATATTGTAATTGGCTTGCTATGTAATATTTAAAAATAAGAACTTTGTAATTCTATATGCTTAGTACAATAACTTAATTTTAGGTACATAATATAATTTTGACTTGTAAACGTTGCTAAAAATAGCCTATTTGCAATTAATCTTTTGACTTTGACTTTTGACTTTAGACTTTTGACTTTGATTTTTGACTTTGACTTAGATCTAGACTTGACCCCCTAATACGAGTTTACTCAAATTTACATTTCGATACTCGATATGTCATAATACCCCTAGACGGTGAAGCTAATAAGGGCGACCGGACGATATAATAGTATTTTTTGAACGGTAATTCTGTTGGTCTCTATCGACCTTTACAGCGTCACGGGCCGGGAGTTTAAGGCACCCAGCCGTCAAAAGTGGGAGGCAACTAGCTCAAGGGCACCCCTGGAGTGCGAGCCTCGGCTTGGGCCGTTGCCGGGATAAGAGGATCGAGAAGACTACGTCCACTGGAAGAGTGGACCCTATTGAAAGTCGCGACCGTTCTAGCTAACCGACGAGGGGTACGGTATAATAATCGTACTCAGCGCGCAGTATATGGAACCTTCACTAATGACTTCTCACGTGCGGTATTTGCACTCGCTAAACTCGCTATTACAACGGGAAGGAAAAAACTGTGGTAAAACCCGGGAAAAACCACATGTTCAAGAATCACAACACAAAATTCGAGATCATGCGTCACATTGTGTCATTGACCAGCTCGCATTTGGCCAGCGTAGTGGATTTAAGACCGTACCAAACGTTCCGCCCGCTGCTGACACCGACAAAATCTAAATATATATAACTCAAAGGTTGACTAATTGACTGACTGACATAGTGATCTATCAACGCACAGCTCAAACCACTGGACGAATCGGGCTGAAATTTTGCATGCAGGTAGATGTTTAGATGTAGGCATCTGCTAAGAAAGGATTTTTTGAATTTCCACCCTTTAGAGGGTGATGTGGGTGGTTGAATTATTTTCCCATAGGCCACGCCGCTGGCGAAGCTGCAGGCTTCTGCCCGCAGCATGTAATAATAATACCATACCATGAACTAGGTGGTAGGACTTTTCTGCAAAGTTCGTCTAGGTGGGCATCACCGCTTTGCCAGTTATTCTGCCAAGCAGTAGTGTGCAAGTACTACTGTGTTCCGGTTTGAAGGGCACTGAAGCTACTGGAAATTACTGGGCAATGAAGACTTTACCATCTGATCTCACAGTCGAGTAATGTTTATAATTATTTACCAGACTTTGCTGATGTCTCAGGATGATGTGCGCAGTGCAGTGTCACGCGAAACTTTATATTTAGGAGCTCTGAGTGACACTGTTCTATTATGGGCCGTGTCGCTTAACATCAGGTAAACGACTAGATCGTCACATCATTCAATAACATAAAAAATGCCGAATTAAATCCTCCAACAAGCCTACACACACTCCAACCGCATGGATTCTAGCGCACCCGACCAGTATCTTCTATATATATATAAAAATCAGTTACTTACTGTTCTTTAGTCTCGCTAAAACTCGAAAAAAGCTGGGCCGATTTCGTCGATTTTGGTTTTAAAATGTTTGTCGTAGTCCTGGGAGTCCTGGGAAGGACTACGACAAAAGGTTTAAAAGGTGAGATGAAAGAAGAAGAAGAAGTATGCTCTTGGACAGGGTTAGGGTGTAAAACTATTAATCCGTGCGTAGCCGGGGCGGGTCAGTCAGTTTAATAATAATTATGTAGGTATACAGCACCAACCTTATAGCTTACACTCTACCTATGAGAGAAAGCCCTTGTCCAGCCTGAAAGCCCAGCAGTTGGAGCGTGTGGCCTACAGACGACCAAAACAAGCGCTACTAAAGGAATGATCTGATAAGAGCAAACATTTCTACTCGTAGGTAAAGCTGTTATCACAAACCGGTTCTTCTTTTTTCTAGGCCCATTCCTGTACAATAAACTAAATAAGACATTATCTATCGATGACCTCAATTATTTTAGTACTAAATTAATAGTTTATAAGCATTTACAAGGTTTGAACTATGATCAGACCGAATTACTGTTACACGTAGATAAATAAGTGAATTAGGTAAAAATAATTTGGATATACTATTGTAAACCCAAATGATTATAAGTTATTAATATATTGTTTATATACGTTTTTGTTAAATATTGTTAATAATTCTGCTCCCACATGTACTCGTAGTAGAATCTAGCACTTAAGCCGCCTGTGACACAGGTTCATCCTAGTGCAGGCACCTAATTTTGTAAGACTTTAGTTTCCTAAGATTTATATTGTATTTTCATTCATGTAATTTTTTGAATAAATATTATTATTATTATGTTATATTCCTACTGCACTTACGACATAACGAAGAAAAGAGAAAACAATATTCTCTAAACTCGGAATATCTTTTTATGTTCATCGACAGCCTCTGTGGTGTGGTGGTTGAGCAGGTTGGCTCATACCTTTGAGGTGGCAGGTTTGATGTGTAAGGGTGTTGTGGGACCATGGTCTTCATAGTTCCTGGGTCTTGGATCTATATATGTGATTGTTGGGCGTCATTATTATTATTATGTACATTTTTATCAGTTGTTATGGCACAACCTCAATTACGAGTACATAAAACATGAATTCTAGTTTTCATCGTTATTCATTATCTGGTTGCCACACTGCTTGTAGATAATTATGTACATAATAATGATAGTAGATATCTATATAGTCTATCTATGTATATGCATTCCAGGCTGTCGAAAAACCAAGGGAAGTAATAAAGAATTTTTGTAAATATAAATGCACCTAAACTTTATAATTTATAATCAAATGTAGTCTGTAAAACAGTATAAGCTGTTTCAAACCGCTAGCACAAAATAAAAATTAACAGACAGTATCTAAACTTCAAAGATTTCACATAATCTATGGTTCTAAAGTGACATAAATAATAATGTATTAATAGCTTTTGGCGGGAAAGATCGCTTCACCGTATTGTATTATTTTCTAAAACTTGTGTTATTTTCAGTGTTAGTGCATAAAATTGGTGGCATTTTATTCGTTAAGTGCTGGATTACAGGCATGAGTGTGGGCAAGAAGTGGGCGTGAAATATCATTAACTTGATAAATTATCAATTACTTGACACTGGCTAAATTCACAAAAGTGTGGTGCCGAAATATATTTTATTAATAATAACATAAAAAATAATAACGCCCAACGATCATTCCAAAATAAAAAGTTTCGCATGACACTGCACTGCGCACATCATCCTGAGACATCTGCACAGTCTGGTAATAACTTACTCGGCTAAAAATCTCGAGTAATGTTTACTTGACTGTGGGATCAGCTGGGCGATCACGTAACTCGATTGCAACAAATAGAAACACAAATTTGTATGGATTTAACAGTTTGAATACGCAGTTTATGTGCATATTTAGTATGGGAATTTCTTCTGTTACATTGCAATCAAACTTTCGTGATCACGCCCCAGATCATAAAGTCTTAATTGCTAGTAATTTCACTAGCTACAGCGCCCTTCAAACCGGAACACAGTGGTGCTTGCACACTACTGCTTGGCGGCGGAATATCTAGAAAAGTGGCCGTATATCGTGACATATCCGATACTAACAGCAAATACCAAGAACCGGCCAAGCGCATGTCGAACTTGCGCTAACGATCTTTAACGGATTGGGGAAAAAGAATCGTGTGGTTTTAGGTAACCGATGCACTAGGTCAGCACGCACTTGGCCGGGTTTTACGTCTAAAGCTTAGGTACGTTCTACAATACGTACGGTATTTGAAAACCTTTTAATTTATTATTTATTGTAGTGCATGTAGAAACGGCTAACAACTTAATTAGTAATTAAAGTATATTAAACAGTTATTAAAATATTATAATAAAACTAATTGCTGTAATATAACATTGGGAACCGTAAATTATAAGATTAATGCTAGAAAGACCTTAAACTGTCTTCAAAAATAGCAATAAATTTATTTTTATTGAACAATAAAACTACAGCCTTGTTAAAAATAGAACGGGCGATGGGATTATAAAATGATGTTATAATTTTTAATTTACCTAATATAATAAAAACAGCATAATGGTGTTATTTGAATTTGTATTTTTTTTTTATGTTAGTTAATGATGTGACGACCTAGTCGTTTGTCTGGTGTTAAGCGCCACGGCCGCCCATAACAGAACAGTGTCACTCGGAACTAAAACACAGAGTTTCGCGCGACACTGCACTGCGCACATCATCCTGAGACATCAGCACAGTCTAGTAATAAGATTACTCAACTGTGAGATCAGATCATAAAGTCTCAATTGCCCAGTAATTTCACTAGCTACAGTGCCCTTCAAACCGGAACACAGTAGTGCACAGTAGTTGCACACTACTGCTTGGCGGCAGAATAACTGGCAAAGCGGTGGTACCTACCTAGACGAACTTTGCAACAAAGTCCTACCACCTAGTAATTTATCACCAGTTTATAACAGTTATACAACAACAACAACAACAACAGTTTATAACAACATATAGTTAAGTTGTTGTTTTCTTTTCTTTTATGTCCCATCATTGTTGCACTACCTCATTAAGCCTTCCACAATACACCAGGGTTAACTGGAAGATAATGCTCGATGGCATTAAGTTCGCCTATGTACCTTCAATTGAAGGGTTGAGAATAAAAAGGATTTAACTGACAAATTGACAGTTTCGAGAAAATTGACTTTAAACGTCAACGGCGTCATTTTTATGTAGAGTGCTTATAAGGTAATAGAAAAGGTTTATGTAAGTTTCAGTTGCTTGAAAATGTTTTATTTCTATTTAAAATTACCAAATATAGTACTAATTCATACAATTACTGTAAAAATATAATATAATAAAAGAAATAAAGTAATGTTTTTATGCTAAGCGTACTGTATTCCTGTGACAGATAAACCATTTTTAGGTTCAAAATCTCGAGATTTAAGCCTCATTTCGGTATATTGAGAATGTATTATTGAAGATAATTTCACGCTGAATCCAATGATACCCATAAGTCATTTGGTCAAAAAAATCAGTTAAATCCTTTTTATTCTCACCCCTTCAATTGTTGTTGTTTGTGCAATAAATAATTTTCTATCTATTTATCTATAATCTGTGATTATTTTAGTTATTAAAATAGTAAAACTTGTTTTTTTTATAAGCAGAAAAAAAGACGAAATAGTTATTTTTTGGAGTAACACTTGTTGAGGCACACTTGACTTGGGGAATAAGCTGGTGAATGCTGGGCGAACGGAAGAAGAAGTTAGTTTACGTAGATCTCCATTGTCAACGTAACAAAGTTAACGTTTTGTATTATTATGTTGGTATGTCCGATAAAATTACAATTTACAATTGAAGGGGTGAGAAAAAAAGGGTTTAATGTTAAAAATTGATACTTTCGAGAATATTGACTTTAAACTTCAACGGCTTCATTTTTATAGATTCCTTATTATGTAATAGATAAGGTTTATGTAAGGTTTAGTAGCTTGAAAATGTATTAATTCTATTTTAAAATACAAAACTTAGATCTTAAACAATTAATTTATTATTATTATTATATTAATTCGTACAATTACTGTAAAAATATTATATAATAAAATAGATATAATAATGTTATTATGCTAAGCGAACCGTATTCCTCAGATCCTCAGAGTCAGATAAACCATTTTAAGACTGAAAATCTCGAGATTTAAGCTTCATTTCGGTATTTTTCGTTATTATTGTAGTTAATTTCACGCTGAATCCAACGATACCCATAAGTCATTTTATGAAAAAAATCTGTGAAACCATTCTTGATCTCACCCCTTCAATTTTGTCAAGATGGTGACATTAACATTAAACAAAGCAAAAACAAAGTTATACTGGAGTTTTGGCGGAAAAACGAAAAAGATCGCGTCACCGCATTGTATTATTATTCAAAACTTGTATTACTTTCAGTGTTAGTGCATAAAATTGGTGGTATTTTATTCGTTAAGTGCTGGACTACAGGCGTGAGTGTGGTAATGTGGTATAATGATAGTGAAACGTTTCTTTTCCGTCTGGTTTCCAAAACTCCATAGAAGCTTGTAAGTTGCCACCACTTCTACACAAGTTTTGGAATATAATACAATTCGGTAACGCAATCATTTTCGTATTCCCGCCAAAAAACCTCTATCACACTTCACACTAGTATTATAAAGGCGAAAGTTTGTATGTGTGTTTGTGTATATGTGTGTATGTTTTTACTCCTTCACGCTCAAACGGCTGAATGGATTTGTATGAAATTCGGTACCAAGATAGCTTACACACTGGATTAACATATAGGCTACATTTTATCCCGGAAAAGTGATTTTTTCCCGTGGGATGAGCAAATAATTAAAATACCTTTTACCCGCGAGTGAAACCGCGGGGCGCAACTAGTAAGCATATAAAATTACAAAGTGCCTTCTGTAGCCTATCTTTGATCGATGATGCTAGTTATCAAATTTGTGAAGGAATTTGTTATACGTTATTTTCTAGAGGTCCATAATTTAATTACAACTGACCCACATCTTTTATTTAGGTTATTCAATTTCACAGCGTCTATAGTGTGGTGGTTTAGCAGGTCGGCTCATAACCCAGGCAGAACCCGGCTACAGGTTCGATTACCGCGGCAGCACAAGCATTTGTGCACAGAAAAAAAGCGCAACCACTTGGTCTAAGGTCTGTATTACAGAACGATGCGCAGACATCGATCGGTGCTCAAGCAGAGATTTCATTCATAAAGTGATCAATTGATGAATGAAATCTCTGCTTGAGCACCGATCGATGACTGAGCATCGTTCTGTAATACGGACCTTAGTCTTCTAATTCAGCGAGGTAAAGCTGCCAGTATTCTGGGAACCTTACCGCGCGGTGGTGACTTGGATAGCGTATTTATTTTGTAAATAATGTTTTATAGTTTGTAACTTTTTATTTATAGAGTGCCTGTACACATGTAATGTTTCTGTTGAATAATGAATATAATTTATGTTGTAATATAAAATATTATATTTTGAAATAATGTGACGTTACAAAATCTCCCCTCTTGTCACGCAATGTCACGCTTCGTCGACCCCCTCCCTCCCCTTTAATGCGTGACGTAATTTATTGATGGCCCCTAATACATATAAGTAGCTACCCACTTTTGATATTATAAAAAAAAAATGAAATATTTGGTAGGAGTACTTCTTTGTATTATGTCTAACTCTAAATACAATGAAACACTAGTTTTAAATATTGTGCTTTATTGTTGTTTCCAATAAATTAGTGGTTTTAAACTAATGTGGTTTATCATTTCTCCGGAAATACATTGGAAATACAGTTTACTTACGATAATAAATAATCAAACATTATTATAATACTATCACGATGGAACTGCTTTATACAATAATAAAATATAATTAAAACCTTTATTACAATTACTTATCTTAATTATTAATAATTGTCTTAAAAACTACAACAACAATTTATTAATAAACGCTAAACAAATGTAATGTAGTTTTCAAAATAGTCACAGGGCTACCGCATTTAATTTTATGAAAATCTGATAACAATAATACTAAATATTGAATTGAATCGAATATTGAATATTTGTGGAAATTTCACACAACGCCATCCAGCCCCAAACTAAGCAAAGCTTGTACTATGGAAACCAGATAGCCGATACCAATACTTAGATACTTTTTGTAAATACATACATAGAATATAATATAACACCCAGATATAACATAGATGTTAATCACGCAAATGTTTATTCTGGGTGGGAATCGAACCCATAACCTACAGCTCAGAAGGCTGAGCTACTACCAACTGAGCTATCGCAGGGCAGTCGATAATAGATTATTTATTTAAAAAACAAATGGATCCATCTATTTTTCATGTAATACGAACCTAAGTCTGGGTGTTGTGGGAACATGATCCTCGGTAGTTCCTGGGTCCCTGGACACAGGGAATCCTAGTTAGGGTCCAGGATGTATGTGATTGTTGGGCGTTATTATTATTATTATTATTATTCCCAGAGGATCCAAGAAATATTTAGTACAGTAGCAGGGTTCAAATTATTATCCCAAACGTATTTTTATTGCAGTTTTTTTTGGCGGTAAATTGCTTTAATTCTGCTAACGACCTATTAGAAAATACTACTGCCTACAAGATAATTACATGCAGGTATTTATAAAATAGGAATCAGGTACCTATTTATATCCGGGTCTCATTTCCGGAATAACTAAAGTTATCAGAGAAATAATTGATCTTGGATAGATAATATTATAATATGTCACCGTGACATTTATTTAACAGGTAGATTAATCTTAGATTATTATATAACCGTTAGATCTACGATAAAATGTTAATGATTTTAATTTTGTTTTTATATTATAATATTTATGAAGAACGGGTGAAGATTAGTTTTACTTGGTTTCACGTGTCAGTTAGGTTCTATTGAATTTTTTCCGTGTTACCACAAATACATAAATAGGCTTAGACAGGCGTCCAACGTGTATTTACAATAAAAAGGTAGTTTAACATTTGTCTAGGGCTTGTTTAAATTTTTTATGTTTACACCATTTATGTTTCGGCTTTGACCTGACCAAAAGTTACTACTTTCATTTTCCTGCAGTCATGTGCATAGAATAAGTAAACAATTAAACATAAACATAGATTAAATGAAAATTAAAAACTATGCATTAGCAAAACAATCTAAGAAGCCGCTACCAGTAGGCAACGTGCCCAAAATGCTGGCGGCATTGCCCCGTTGAATGGCAATGCTTAGTCTTTGGGCTAAATAAAAACCAGCATTTTGGTCACACGTTGCCTCGATCAGTCGTTCTGAAAGATCTTTATAAATTTTGTGGGCACTCAGTTCCCACGGTCCCAACGTCTCGACACCGAAAGGCGCAAATATATAACCACTGTCTAGGTAATTATATTTGCGCCTTTTCCGGTTTTCTGCGGATTCGGCCGCAGGACCAGCCTTTTAAAGTTTTAAATAAATAGTGCCCTACGATCAGATATATAAATCCCTGTCCGTTAATAATATTCCCTGTAGATATCTAGGGACCCACGAACTATGGGGATCATAAATACAAAATGAAATAAGAATTGCTAATTGAATTGTAAAAAAGATAAAAATAGCCTATTTGCAATCAATCTTTTGACTTTGACTTTGAATATCTCATTTCAAAATTATCTTATTTAAGTTAAGATGAACTTCCGCGAAGTCACATCTCATTTCAAAATTATCGTATTTAATTTTGTATTTAAGTTAAGATGAACTTCCGCGAAGTCACGCTTGATTCTATCAATTACAAGGATCATGGTCACACAACACCCAAATTTAAGTTTCATGAAAAGAAAAATATTAATGATCGAAATAATGTAAAAGCTAAAATTTTATTAGGTAGGTCCTAGGTACCAGTCATCACACGACTCTCATCATCAAACTAAGGCATTGCAAGAAATGGATTTTATTTATGAGTTTGAACAATGCCTTAGATCAGGTTGGTGGAGAGTCGGGGGACTCTCCGCCGGCTTGCACGGCCCCACACGTCTGGTGGGTGACCGTGATGAGCAAGGTCACCCATCCATTGGCGCAAGGAGGCCCGAAAGGGCCTGCCGCCGGGGGCGAGTTGGCTGGACTGCATTCGTGACCCCTTCTCGCCCTGGTACGGTGGACGAGGGCTCACGGGGGGTTTTTAGTGGGTTCGAGTCCCACATACCCGTGGTGGTGGCAGGGGGTATGTGGGAAGTGCGAGGGCATTTCCCCGCCTCAATATTTTTTTTTAGGTGTCGTCAACCTTTTGATTTGAAGGAGTCAATAATTAATATATACAAAAACTTAAAGCTTTAAGAAAAAGTAAAAAAAACTTAAAGTTTTTAAAGAGCCACAACTTAATTTATACCAACAATATTCTTATTGCATAAATATGTTATTTTAAATAAAATAAATTCAATTTGCGTATGGAACTAAACAGCCGCAGCTTCACACTGTCTGTCTGTGGCGCTGTAGAGGATGTACATGACGTGTTGACGGAATGTGTGAAATCGAGAGAAGAAATCCTACACAATGGAAACAATGTAGGTGGTTGCAACAGTATCTTGGCTTCGCCAGCTTCTGAGGAAGCCGGGATACTGGTGGAACTATACCTATATGCAAAGATTGAACGATTAATATTATTTTAATAACACGTTGTCAGAATTACTGGGCTCAGTGGCGTGCCTTGGGAGAGGCTTATGTCCAGCAGTGATAAGCTGATGATGATGAGAATTACGGGAGTGGTATAGTCAATAATGACTAAACTCTCCTAACCTCTACTAGGACTTTTCTGCAAAGTTCGTCTAGGTAGGTACCACCGCTTTGCCAGTTATTCTGCCGCCAAGCAGTAGTGTGCAAGCAGTACTGTGTTCCGGTTTGAAGGGCAATGTAGCTAGTGAAATTACTAGGCAAATGAGACTTTATGATCTGATCTCACAGTCGTGTAATCTTATTACCAGACTGTGTTGATGTCTCAGGATGATGTGCGCATTGCAGCAGTCATGCGAAACTTTACATGTTGGTGTTCCGAGTGACGCTGTTCTGTTATGGGCGGCCGTGTCACTTAACATCAGGTGAACGACTAGCTCGTCACATCATTCAATAACATAAAAAAAAAAAAAACCAACTTGTTAAAAAAAGATAAAAAAAAAGCATCCCCTCCAAAGAGCATGTGTTGAGTTTTGGCGGGAAAGCGAAAAAGATTGCGTCACCACATTGTATTATTTTCCTAAACTTGTGTTATTTTTAGTGTTAGTACATAAAATTGGTGGCATTCTATTCGTTAACTGCTGGATTACAGGCGTGAGTGTGGGAAAATGGTATAATGATGGTAAAACGTTTCTTTTCGTGTTGCTTCCAAAACTCCGTAGAAGCTTCAAGTAAAGTTGCCGCCACTTTACTAGGAGTATGACTTTGACTAGACTATGACTTGACTTGATGACTTCGACTGTGACTTGACACATATTTGCATGAAGTACTGGCTAAATACACAAAAGGGTGGAGCCAAAACATTAAAAAAAAAAGATGTGGCTCGTGAGCCGTAGGTTGCCGACCCCTGGCTTAGATTGATGAGGAGACTGGTTTGATGATGGTACCTAAGGCCTCCCTAATTATTTTTTTTTCATCATTATTATCTTTATTTATAGTAAAATTAACTTAAAACAACCTATTTTATTTTCAAGATTTTACTTTTCATTTGTTTAGCGTGATGAATTTTCACACCTGACTGACAAAAATTCTAAAACAGTATTTTTAGGTTTTACTACTTTAATAAAATCCTGTTGTTAGTCTCTTATAATATTTAATTTAATTTTTTTTTAGGTTTAAGATATTTATTTTCACTTAAACAATCATATTCACTTGCAAGTGAAAATATAAAATAATATTTTTAAATGCGAGTAGGAAAGGTAACATAAAGGTAACTAATCGGCTAGCAGACTCAAGTATAACAAGTATTATATGATGTTTAAACATGTACTAATGAATATTTAAATAATTTGTTAATTTAGGGTAGTTGCATAATAGCTAAGCCACGTATCGGAATGGATTGCAAAGTGCAAACCACACCGAAAGGCCATTAGATACATATATTTACACATAGTAGGCATAGTAGGCAGTTACAATTTGATATTTACAATATTAAATAGTAGGTGCTTGAGTAGGTATTCATTTAACAATATATTATTTAAACATTTTTATAACTGATATTAATACGTCATAGCTGATTTAACAATCGAAATATATATAACTCAAAGGTGACTGACTGATTAACTGACTGACATAGTGATCTATCAAC
The DNA here is from genome assembly GCA_905220475.3 of Ennomos fuscantarius. Lineage (NCBI taxonomy): Eukaryota > Metazoa > Arthropoda > Insecta > Lepidoptera > Geometridae > Ennomos > Ennomos fuscantarius. The sequence continues at coordinate 8,537,177 of HG992046.1, read as the reverse complement.
GCACAGCCCAAACCACTGGACGGATCGGGCTGGAATTTAACATGCAGGTAGGTGTTATGACGTAGGTATCCGCTAAGAAAAGATTTTTCGAAATTCCACCCTTAAGAGGGTGAAATGGGTGGTTGAATTATTTTCCCAAAGGCCACGCTGCGGGCGAAGCTGCGGGCAGAAGCTCGTATATTATAATACTAAAGATGCTAAGTTATTATCAGTGGGTTAACCAGATTTAAGATTATTTTAATTAATTTTAAATGATTTAAATTTATTAAAGTGTATGATTTTTCCAACGTAGTCTCGTCAATCCACCAACTTTGCTTTATTTCATCTAACCATTTGTAGTACGCGGAAAGAAACTTAATTTGCCGAGTGACATAAATATATTTACAGGCTTCAAGTCCGAGTGAAAATCTTCATCCAAATAGGTGCATTTATCATCTGACGGTAATTTCGCGCTAAGTACATTTATGAAAAAAATTTGGTACATACATAATTAAGCAAAACCAAAACATTTTCAAAAGTTATATTTACTTCCGGACTGATTAATACAAGTAAGCGGTTTTAATTTTGAACGCATGTAAGTCAAGTTGAAGGCTGAAATCTAGGTTTTGAATAAATTAACTAGTTGATCATTCAGCAAACTTTTGACACCAGCTTATTTGTAATGTCCGAAACCACGGTGGGGCCTCCACGTGAATCACTTCTAGACACCGACGATATTTCAGGGTAAAGCATTCCTAACATTAGAGACTAGCTTCCGTCTTGCATAATAATATATTCCAATGTAATGTGGTGTGATGACGTGTGAATATCACACTAATATTATAAAGGCGAAAGTTTGTATGTGAGTATGTTTGTTACTCCTTCAAGCTCAAACGGCTGAATGGATTTGGACCAAGATAGCTTATACAGTGGATTAGCATATAGGCTACATTTTATCCCGGAAAACTGAAATGTTCCCACGAGATGAGCAAATAATTAAAATACTTTTTATCCGCGGGTGAAACCGCGGGGTACAATTAGTAAATAATAATAATAATGCCCAACGATCACATACATAGATCCTGAACCCTAACTAGGATTCCCTGTGTCTAGGGACCCAGGAACTACGAGGACCATGGTCCCACAACACCCAGACTCAGAACAGATATTTGCGCTTTTTTTTTCTGTGCACAAATACTTGTCCTGAGGAATCGAACCCGCCGCCTCCGGGCTATGAGCTAACCTGCTAAACCACCACACCATAGAGAAATTTATTTTCTTTTTTTTTTGTGTTTTATATCACGAATACTTCCAATAGCCTAGATCAGAATGAAGCATTATCTCAATTTAAATGTATCATCTTAAAATCGACTTCTAATGAACGTCAGCTATATAGCAATATCGTCAATATCAATGACTTTTGACCTTGCCTTTTAAATTTATTACTGTTTACTTATTAGAAGTTACACCCGCGAGGACAATGGTCGCTCACATATTTCAATGAACTACAGTTTTTTCGAGATAAAATGCACCCTATGGTTGGTACTTTAGGACCTGAACTAGGTTATTACTCCGTTCACTTGTTTTCACACATAGTGGTAACACACTTAACATGCACACACATTACACAATAACAATATGAAGTTGAATAGATTATAGGTTTTTTTTTTTTTTTTTTTAAGATTTGGCTCCACACTTTTGTGTATTTAGCCAGTGTCAAGTTATTGATATTTTATCAAGTTATCGATATTTCACGCAAATATGTGTCAAGTCACAGTCGAAGTCACCAAGTCAATCCATAGTCAAGTCAGTCTAGTCAAAGTCATACTCCTAGTAAAGTGGTGGCAACTTTACTTGAAGCTTCTATGGAGTTTTGGAAACAACACGAAAAGAAACGTTTCACCATCATTATACCATTTTCCCACACTCACGCCTGTAATCCAGCACTTAACGAATAAAATGCCACCAATTTTATGCACTAACACTGAAAATAACATAAGTTTTGGAAAATAATACAATGCGGCGACGCGATCTTTTTCGTTTTCCCGCCAAAAAACTCAGATTATAGGTAAATCATATAGATTAATGACAACTTCTGTGGCGTGGTGGTTAAGCAATCCGGCTCATAACCCGGAGGCGGCGGCGGCGCGGCATTTGTGCACAGAAAAAAAGCACTAATACATGTTCTGAGTCTGGGTGTTGTACGTGGAATGGTCCACGTAGTTCCTGGGTCTCTAGACACAGGGAATCCTAGTTAGGGTCCAGGATCTATGCATGCGATCGTTGGGGCGTTATTATTTATTTATCTTAACATTATTATATAATTGTTAAAAAATCTTTTGTGTTTTCAAAAATCAGGAAATCTACGTTCATCTTATTTCTTCCCGCGGGTGCCGTAAGACCCGGCTAAGGGAATATCCACACAATAGGCACTTAGGTAGCAGCTTTCACCTCTATACATTAAAATCTTCTGCGACCTGTCAAGCGTGGTCATGTACACATAATACGCACCCAAAGTGGCGTTTTATGGGAGCTCCGTGTCCAGCAGTGGACCTGGACGTCTTTTTGTTGACCATCATCAGCCTGTATCAGTCCATTGCTGCACATAGGCTTCTACTAGCCACTGGGCCTGGTCTTCAGTCCTTCTCATCCAATTTCTGCCTGAAGCTTTTTGTAGGTCTTCGCTCCACCTGGCCGGCAGGCGTCCACGGTGTTTATGGGATAGTTTAAGGGGTATAAAAGCGTCGGGGGCGAGTTGGCTGGACTGCCAACGCGATCCCTTCTCGCCCCGGTACGGATGAGGGTTCACGGGGGGTTTTAATGGGGTGGTGGCAGAGAAGTTCGAAGGCATTTCCCCCCACAAAAATGGGGTATAAAAGCGTTATAAGTAGGTTTCTATGGAACCTTCAGCATACAAATAATATACTCACACTTCACAGTATATAATTTAATTTGCATTCTTAAAACGCTGCCCAGATAACCTAGTACGCGTCAGTTTGTATGTGGCAATTAGTCTTTTTGGAATAAGTAGTTATGCCTACTTCCGATTGTCTAGGTTAATAATTATCCATTTCTGACTTCCTGCGTCATTGACGGTATGTACTAACTACTACTGAGTGCCGCACTATTTGGATTGTATACTATACTAGCCGCGCTGACCTACCAGCGTACCCAATGTGCTGGCAGCACTGCCCCGCTGATTCGTTGCGCCAAGTAGTCTAGTTGTAGCAAGTACCTACCTACGGGGCCGTACATTAATCAAGTGACTTCCCTTCCCCTCCTCGCCCCTGGTTTTATTTTTATTTTTTAACTAGTTGCGCCCCGCGGTTTCACCCGCGGATAAAAAGTATTTTAATTATTTGCTCATCCCACAGGAAAATTTCACTTTTCTGGGATAAAATGTAGCCTATATTTAAATCCAGTGTGTAAGCTATCTTAGTACCGAATTTCATCCAAATCCATTCAGCCGTTTTAGCGTAAAGGCGTAACAAACATACACACACACACACACACACACAAACACACATACTCACATACAAACCTTCGCCTTTATAAAATTAGTGTGATTCTGCTTTACCACAGACTCCTGGGTCCGTGCTCTTTTTTAATATACTATGCATATATACATATTTGTTTGTTGTATCGGGAAAAACATTTTTTTGGTTTTCTTATAATTTTGGACACTATATAACATTTTAAGTATCGGGAATGACTTTATTTCTATTTGCGTATACATCACGAGCAGACCAGCTCCCGCAAGCAGCACCCGTTCACGAGCTTGACGCATGTTCCAGCCATCGCCCTCCTCGACCGTGTTTGAGGGAAGAAGACAACCCGACACACGACTGCGCGGCACCGCAAGAAGAAGCTTATTAGTGAGCGTGAATGCTTTAGGTGTACACACTATATTAGTGAGCGTGAATGCTTTAGGTGTACACACTATATTAGTGAGCGTGAATGCTTTAGGTGTACACACTATATTAGTGAGCGTGAATGCTTTAGGTGTACACACTATATTAGTGAGCGTGAATGCTTTAGGTGTACACACTATATTAGTGAGCGTGAATGCTTTAGGTGTACACACTATATTAGTGAGCGTGAATGCTTTAGGTGTACACACTATATTAGTGAGCGTGAATGCTTTAGGTGTACACACTATATTAGTGAGCGTGAATGCTTTAGGTGTACACACTATATTAGTGAGCGTGAATGCTTTAGGTGTACACACTATATTAGTGAGCGTGAATGCTTTAGGTGTACACACTATATTAGTGAGCGTGAATGCTTTAGGTGTACACACTATATTAGTGAGCGTGAATGCTTTAGGTGTACACACTATATTAAATCTCTCCCTCCTAGTTATACGTGGAGAGGATACAACTAAAAAAAATCACGTGTATTTTTAGTACCCACAAAGAATATTATTTTTTTAGAATAATATGTTTAAATACAGGTATAAAGCACGAGGAGAGTTTTGGCGGGAAAACGAAAAGATCGCGTCGCCGCATTGCATTATTTTCCAAAACTTGTGTTATTTTCAGTGTTAGTGCATAAAAATGGTGGCATTTTATTCCTTAAGTGCTGAACTACAGGATGTGGAAAAGTGGTATAATGATGGTGAAACGTTTCTTTTCGTATTGTTTCCAAAACTCCATAGAAGCTTCAAGTAAAGTTGCCACCACTTTACTAGGAGTATGACTTGACTAGACTAGACTATGACTTAACTTGATGACTTGGACCGTGACTTGACTTGACTTGAAACATTGTATGATATTTATTAACTTGAGATATTATCAATAACTTGACACTGGCTAAATACACAAAAGTGTGGAGCCAAACCCAAACAAACTTCGTTGAGTGGCAACTGCGAGTCAATTTCACACAACACGCTGCTTATCGGCTTAGAAATCGAGCGTTTGACGAACATTAATTAACATAAAAAAATACACATGATATCTTACTACATCTTCCTTCCTATTGACCTATGACCTTGACCTATGACCTGGGGGGTGATCACGAAACTTTGATTGCAATGCAACAGAAGAAATTTTCATACTAACTATGCACATAAGCTGTGTATTCAAACTGTCAAATGCATACAAGTTTGTCTATTGGTTGCAATCGAGTTACGTGATCGCCCAGCTGACATAACGATCAAAGTTTAGCAATCGCGATCGCAATGCTGATGTATCTATTAGGTCGTGTGCAGTGCAGTATTGCGGAATTTTCATATAACGTATGCTTTTCACACATTGATTTAAAAAGAGTTCAGGATGTGCATGTTTAGGGTTTTAATTTTTTTATTGTTTGACGTAAATTTTATTACTTACTAGCTGCGCCCCGTGGTTTCCCCGCGATGTGAAAATTTTCTAACTTTCTTAATTTTTTTCTTTCATAAAAACCTTCACCTGACAATAATAAACACAACAAAAGAATAATTTGCGAAATTGTTCCACCCGTTCACGCGTGATGCGATGACCAAGGGGAATAGAGATTCATTTTTATATATACACGGTGGAATTCAATTCGTTCTCTTCCTTTAATGTATGTATTCAGTCCATGAGCGTTCTATAGCTCCTATATAACTAAATAAAAAAGTACTTATGAAATAAAACTTAAATCTAGGTATTATCAAATTACTGCAAATATAAATTCTAAAGAAAAGCATTGCGACATTGAACAAAGCAGGCGTTTTATTGCCTATGAAACATTTACAAAGCACTCAGTCAGTGCCCGCACTGTGTGTACCGTTAAATAGACATTTCGGCTGTCATGCAGTTATTTTAGGAGGCACTAAATACTAAAATAAAAGCTTTTTTTTTAAATTGGACAGGTCGTACAAGGGTACAAATCTATAGCATGGTCTGAGTACATACATTTAAGGATAAGAGTGAATTAAATTCCACCGTGTATAAAGAAGATTATCCTATTCCAGGCGAAGATAAATAAAAAAACAAAAAATCAGAAAAATTGGTCCAGCCGCTCTTGTGCTAAAAGTGACGTAACTAACACGACTTTGTTTTAGAAGGTTCTTATGTAGTTACGAGCTTCAGCCCGCAGCTTCGCCCGCGGCGTGGCCTATGGGAAAATAATTCAACCACCCATTCCACCCTCTTAAGGGTGGAATTTCGAAAAATCCGTTCTTAGCGGATGCCTACGTCATAACTTCTACCTGCATGCCAAATTTCAGCCCGATCCGTCCAGTGGTTTGGGCTGTACGTTGATAGATCACTATATATGTCAGTCAATCAGTCAGTCACCTTTGAGTTATATGTATTTAGATTTTTGGTTATATTTGTATAGCTTTGCCAACCGAAAGGTTTGTCTTATTATTCTGTCAAGGGCGACAGAAACCTACGCTACGCCGCTCGTTACAAAATCAGGTTAGTTTATGAACGAAGTTTTTTTTATCTGTTCTTCCTTGATTTTATTATTTCCGGCATATAGAGGTCATCACGTTTATTTTCATAGTTAATTAGCTCCATGGTGATCTAGAAACATTCGGTTTCTTTGATTGATATGTGTAGTTATGACGTGATTGGTTGAGCAGCTAGAAGCTGGCGTGGCGTCTCAGGCTCACGATAGCCGCGTAATAGCGTGTGTATGGCGGTTGGTGCTGTAGACCTACATAATTGAAGGGTTGAGAATAAAAAGGGTTTAACTGTCAAATTGACAGTTTGGAGAAAATTGACTTTAAACATCAACGGCGTCATTTTAATGTAGAGTGCTTATAAGGTGATAGAAAAGGTTTATGTAAGTTTCAGTTGCTTCAAAATGTTTTATTTCTATTTTAAAATACTAAATATAGTACTAAGTACAATTACTGTAAAAATATAATATAATAAAATAAATATAATAATGTTTTTATGCTAAGCGACAGATTCCTGTGACAGATAAACCGTTTTTAGACTCAAAATCTCGAGATTTAAGCCTCATTTCGGTATTTTGAGAATGTATTATTGAAGATCATTTCACGCTGAATCCAACGATACCCATAAGTCATTTTTTTTTATGTTAAGGAATGACGTGATGAGCTAGCCGTTCGCCTGATGTTAAACGACACGGCTGCCCATATCAGCTGCAGTGTCACTCGGAACTCTAAAATATAGAGGTTCGCGTGACACTGCACTGCGCACGTCATCCAGAGACATCAGCACAATCTCGTAATAAGATTACTAACCTGTGAGAACCGATCATAAAGTCTCATTTGCCCAGTAATTTCACTAGCTACAGTGCCCTTCAAACCGGAACACAGCAGTGCTTGCGCACTACTGCTTGGCGGCAGAATAACTGGCAAAGCGGTGGTACCTACCTAGACGAACTTTGCAGTAAAGTCCTACCACCTAGTAATAATAGTAATAATAGTAATAGTAACACGGACGTAGAATTCATCAGTAGGTATAATAGAAGCATTCATATGCTTGTCTAATTAAGCACAACATGGCAACTTTAATGGGGCAGGAATCGCCCGAAGACATGTTAATGCTGGGCTTAATAAGCACCTCACTTGTGAGTGGTTTAAATAGAAACCTGAATCTAAATATATATAACTCAAAGGTGACTGACTGACTGACTGACTGACGTAGTGATCTATCAACGCACAGCCCAAACCACTGGACGGATCGGGCTGAAATTTGGCATGCACGTAGATGTTATGACGTAGGCATCCGCTAAGAAAGGATTTTTCGAAATTCCACCCTTAAGAGGGTGAAATGGGGGGTTGAATTATTTTCCCATAGGCCACGCCGCGGGCGAAGCTGCGGGCAGAAGCTCGTTATCTTATATCTTAGTTCTTATAATAGATCTTTTACCTATGAAATGGTGTTTTCGGATTTTTGTATGAAATGGCCATGGGTATTGCAACCCACGGGCAATTCATCCAAAAATTCTTTATTGTTCACCAGTCATGTAAATAAGGAAAAGAAAGGCATAACTTAGTGCATATATCACAATAGGCGGACTTATAGCTAAATGTATATCTCTTTCAGTCAACTAAAAATAATGGCAATGGAAAGGATTCTGCGATTATTTTTTTTGGCGTCACTTTCTAGTTCTGATAGCAGAGTCTATATTAATCGTTCTGTACCTAGGTGTCGCCTTAAAAGACGGGACCTTCATTGTGGTAATCACTACATAGTATAAAACAAAGTCGCTTTCTCTGTCCCTATGTAGGTATGCTTAAATCTTTAAAACTACGCAACGGATTTTGATGCGGTTTTTTATAAATAGCTAGAGTGATTGAAGAGGAAGGTTTATATGTATAATAACATGTAGAAATTGGATAAATAAATAAGTAAAAATGTAGGGTTTGAGTTTAGATATTCCAAAGATAGCAGGAAATCTTCATGGTTTAGAGAAAGAAGGATTGTTTTACTCTAAATTTAACGCGTGCGGGCCGCGGGCAGTAATGAATAAATCAAAACTAATTTTAATAATTTTTTCAGTGAATGACATTGGCTATATAGGTCTTTACCTATGAAATTGCCGTTTTGTTTGAAAAAAGTTAAAGTATTTTTTTTTCGAACTTATTTATTTCTTTTATTCAAAGTGATCACCCCTGCAATCAATGCATCTTTGCCAATGCTGTGGCAGTTTATGGATGCCCTTCTTGAAAAAATCAGCAGGACGGGAGACAACAGACTCTTCAAAGGCGTTTTGTACTGCCTCTCGGGAATTGAATTTTTTTCCCGCTAAAAAGTTGTCCAAATTTTGGAAAAAGTAATAGTCGGTAAGCGCAAGATCTGGTGAGTATGGCGGATGAGGGAGAGCTTCCAAACCCAACTCATGCAGCTTAGAGACGGTCTGTTGTGCAGTATGGGGTCGCGCGTTGTCGTGAAGTAGCAGTGGAGACGACCGATTGACCAAAGCTGGTTGCAGACGTGCGAGTTTCGCCATCATTGTGGTCAGTTCTTCAATGTACACATCTGCAGTAATGCTCTTGCCGTTTTGTAAAAAGCTATGATGAATCACACCAGCACTAGACCACCAAACTGTGACCATCACCTTTCTAGGGGTCATTTTTCGTTTTGCACATTGCTTTGGTACCGAACCAGGATCTAACCAACTTGCTGAGCGCTTTCGATTGTCAAAAAGAATCCATTTTTCGTCGCACGTAACAATTCGGTTCAAAATTCCTTCATTTCTGTGCCTGTTAAGCAGCGCAAGGCAAGTCTCGACGCGTACGTTGCGCTGGCGATCGTTAAGTTCGTGGGGCACCCATCTATCAAGCTTTTTTATCTTGCCAATCTGTCGCAAATGGACCAATATTGTTTTGATGCTAACATCAAGAGCTGCTGCCAGCTCAGCTGTAGATTGAGATTCATCAGCTTCCACAATCGCCTTTAATTCATCATTGTTGACCAAAGTTTCCGGACGACCACGAGGTTCATTTTTCAAGTCAAAATTCCCAGAACGGAACCGAGCAAACCAATAACGGGTTGTACGTTCGTTTGTACAGTTCTCTCCGTAAACGTCGTGGATGTTACGTGTCGTTAGTGGCGCGTTGGTGCCACGACGGAACTCATATTCCATCATTACACGAAATTTCAAAGTATCCATTATGAGGAAAAATGTTGAAATGTAATGAAAATACAACGCTAATCAATAAACAAAAGACTTATATTGTAAATAAAATGTCATATTTTTAAAACAAAATTAATTTGAATTTAGAATTCATAGCCAATCAAAACTTTTTTTTGTTTGAAAAAGTCTGTACTGCAATACGGCAATTTCATAGGTAAAGACCTATTATTTTGTACCCGTGCGAAGCCGAAGCGGGCGGGAAGCTTAGTGATAAATAAGTGTTCCAAAATTATGCATACCGAATACTGAACCTCAATTTTAAATTAATATATTTCATACTGCAGACTAAAAAAAAACTGTTTTTTAGTAAGACCATGCAGTTTTTATCTTTGACCTCAAAATCGATCGGCACAGAATGTTATTCCGAAACTTTCATTTTTTTTTTCATATCAATTTGTACTTTTATTTTATTTATATTGACTCCACGCGGTCAACGTATTTAGCCAGGGACAAGTTTATAAATATAATTAAATGATTACAAACTATTCCACCGATACTGGTATAATATGCGCAAGAAAAAACGCATATCTGGTGCATAAACCCTATACTAATTCCCGCCCGGTGGCGCTGTAAAGGCCGAAAGAGACCAAGGGAAATGCTATTGAAATTCAGTAATTTCACTAGCATTTCCACTGGGTTTACTAATACATATTTTTTTTTATGTTTTTGGTTCCACACTTTTGTATATTTAGCCAGTGTCAAGTAATTGATAATTTATCAAGCTAATGATATTTCACGCAAATATGTGTCAAGTCACAGTCGAAGTCATCAAGTCAAGTCATAGTCTAGTCAAAGTCATACTCCTAGTAAAGTAGTGGCAACTTTACTCGAAGCTTCTATGGAGTTTCGGAAACAACACGAAAAGAAACGTTTCACTATCATTATACCATTTTCCCACACTCACGCATGTAATCCAGCACTTAACGAATAGAATGCCAACAATTTTATGCACTAACACTGAAAATATCACAAGTTTTGAAAAATAATACAATGCAATTTTACGCTTTCCCGCCAAAACTCTAATACTAATTAAATGTAGGGTTTTTTAAAGGGCTTAATGATATTGGCCTCTGCCGGCCTTTACAGCGTCACCGGCGGGAGAGTGAGCAATGCTGAGCGGTAATCGGTTGCAATGAGACTTTATGATCTGCTGGGCGATCACGTAACTTGATTGCAACCAACAGAAACACTAATTTGTATGAATTTGACAGTTTGGATACGCAGTTTATGTGCATAGTTAGTATGGAAATTTCACCTGTTGCATTGCAATCAAAGTTTCGTGATGACCCCCCAGATCACAGTCTAGTAATAAGATTACTAGATTGTGCTGATGTCTCTGAATGACGCAGTGCAGTGTCACGCGAAACTTTACATTAGAGTTCCGGGTGACACTGCAACTGTTAAGGGTGGCCGTGTCCTTAACATCAGGTGAACGACTAGCTCGTCATCTCATTCTAACTTAAAACCTAATACTAAATATATACCTAATTTAAAAAATTAAAGGGTTGTTTTTTCCATATTCTTAAATTTTACCTTATAGCAATATTAGGGTTATTGCTTGTACCACAATATCTTCCATCAGACCCTATATAGATAATTACGTGGTATCTCCCATTCAACAGTTAATAACGGTGCATTCAGAAAAGTCAGTAAATGCAGTGTATAAAATAAGTAAACCTTGTTACCAAAGCAAGAGAGGTCAAACTGAACTGTCAGCGACTTGTGTCCAACAATGGTGGCGTGCGACAGTGCGATCTTGGCACAATAGCCGCAAGGTCGACGTTTCGGGCATTAACTTTAAGGGTTAAGGTCGAAGTTAAGACATTTTGCATCATAGTAATAATAATAACGCCCAACGACACACATAGATCCTGGACCCTAAAGATTTCCTGTGTCTAGGGACCCAGGAACTACGAAGACCTACAACACCCAGACTCAGAACAAGTATTTGCGCTTTTTTCTGTGCACTAATACATGTCCTGTCGCGGAAATCGAATTCGCTGCCTCCGGGTTATGAGCCGACCTGCTCAACCAACACGCCACAGAGGCTGTCAACTTTATTCCGGAAAAGTAAAAAGTTCCCGTGGGATGACCTAATAATTAAAATTCTTTATATCCGCGGGTGAAACCGCGGGGAGCGAATAGTACTCTATACGAGGGGAGCGTGCGTAAAGAAGTTTTACTTCATAAATATTAGCGAAATGTTGTTTTCGTATCACCGATTACCCGAACCGTGTGCAGCACCAACAACGTAAACTGCACACAGTTTTACTCGCATTGAACTAAACGTGCAACCTTAGTTTGAAGACTGCATTTTTTTTTATGTTTTGGCTCCACACTACTCTATTTAGCCAGTGTCAAGTAATTGATAATTTATCAAGTTAATGATATTTCACGCAAATATGTGTCAAGTCATAGTCGAAGTCATCAAGTCAAGTCATAGTCAAGTCCTAGTAAAGTGGTGGCAACTTTACTTGAAGCTTCTATGGAGTTTTGGAAACAACACGAAAAGAAACGTTTCACCATCATTATACCATTTTCCCACACTCACGCCTGTAATCCAGCACTTAACGAATAGAATGCCACCAATTTTATGCACTAACACTGAAAATAACACAAGTTTTGGAAAATAATACAATGTGGTGACGCAATCTTTTTCGCGTTCCCGCCAAAACTCCCATTCTCACCTTATCTTCTGTTTGTTCTATAGTGCTATCATTCAATCTGTCATTCAATTTCTCAAAAATCTGCTAGATGGGAGACGTAGCAAGGGTTGCCAATATTTTTTCAGCGAAATATAATACTTTTCAAAATTCTGTAATTTTCCGTTCTTTTGGTGACTTAAAATTGTAAGAGCTAGACTTTGAAATATTCATGATCATTACTTTGATTATTAACATTATATATATATATATATATATATATATATATATACTTAAAATTGTAAGAGCTAGACTTTGAAATATTCATGATCATTACTTTGATTATTAACATTTTATATATATATATATATATATATATCAGTAATTATTTTGAAATAATTTATTTAATTTACACAACAATACACAAAAATGGTTACTTATATAATTGAACTTAAGAGAAAGAAAAAACCAAACTATACATAACTATACATATTATTTTTCAAAATAAGCTATAAAATGTATAGTACACTTTAAAAAAATATAGATAAATATTGTAAAGAGAGTTCTAAACGAAAACTGTCATAAAAGAAACCTTTCGGTATGATATTTGTGTATCTGTCTGTGTAGCAATATACATCACCCTGTTGTAAGGTGCCTAAATGACGAAAAATGTGTCAATAAGAAGTTTTTAGTCGAATCCTGCGCATCCAAGGCTTGCATCGCGGACCTTCAATGTAATTAGATAATTTGACATTTGGTTCATTTCAGTTTTACTTGTACCATTGTGTTTTGACGAGTAATTTCTTTGTTTCCAACGATAAACAAAGATAATTGATTGAAATGGCATTCTTTCTTTGCGGAAATCCATGATGGTAATAATGATGGCTGTTTTTGCGTTGATCCATTTAATTACAGAACAATCGAGTACCTGTAGATGACATAATATTATATAAGATGACAGCCGTCACGTCACTTGATGGCGCACATCTGGAGGTCGTTGAAAATAATCAGAATATAGCGGTTGTGATTTTTTTTTTACCCTAAACCGGGTATTTTTGAATTTTAATAATGTGTGATAAAGGTGGATTATATCATATTATTATTATACTATATTATATTACTAGTTGCGCCCCGCGGTGTCACCCACGGATAAAAAGTATTTTAATTATTTACTCATCCCACGGGGCAATTCCACTTTTCTGGGATAAAATGTAGCCTTTATGTTAATGTAGTGTAAAACCTATCTTGGTACCGAATTTCATCCAAATCCATTTAGCCGTTTGAGCGTGAAGGAGTAACAAACATACACACATACACACAAACACACATACAAACTTTCGCCTTTATAATATTAGTGTGATAGTGTGATTATCCGTTAAGTCTTCTTGAACGCGTATGAGTAAACCATGCCTTTTCGTTTTCTCTTCAAGGTTTCCTAGAACCTTCAGTAAAGCATCCAACATTTTACCGTGGCATTTTGACTTTGACAAAATAAGACTTTGCCATGACATAACGATACAAAAATCACTTACTTAATTAATTAATAATAATAATAACGCCCAACGATCACGTACATAGATCCTGGATCCTAACTAGGATTCCCTGTATCCAGGACCCAGGAAATACGAAGACCATGGTCCCACAACACCCAGGCACAGAACAAGTATTTGCGATTTTTATCTGTCCACAAATACTTGTTCTTTTGCGGAAAGCGAACCCGCCACCTCCGGGCTATGAGCAGTTAAACCACCACACCACAGAGGCTGTCAAAATATCTTAATGTATTGAATTAGCTGTCTAAACCCGGCGTGAGCAAATAGGACTGCCTTGCCTCATCCCGTGGGTGTCATAAAATAATAATAACGTCCAACGATTACATATACATAGATCCTGGATCTTAACTAGGATTCCCCGTGTCTAGGGACCCAGGAACTATGAGGGCCATGATCTGACCATAAGAGTCGGCTTAGGGAATATCTAGGGAATGGGCAGTAGCATTCTTCCCGGTGCATTTAAATCTGCCATAACCAAGCCGCATGCCGAGCGTGGTGGTTAGAACAATAAACCAGTTATGATAAGCGTCCAATGTGGCATTTTATGGGGAAAGCCGTGTTCAGCAATGAACGTCTTCCAGCAGTTTATGAATTAATGAATTAAGTAGCACCTGTACACATGAACTGTGGCATTCTATTCGTTAAGTGCTGGATTACAGGCGTGAGTGTGGGAAAATGGTATAATGATGGTGAAACGTTTCTTTTCGTGTTGTTTCCAAAACTCCATAGAAGCTTCAGGTAAAGTTTTCACCACTTTACTAGGAGTATGACTTTGACTATACTATGACTTGACTATGACTTGACTTGATTACTTCGACTATGACTTGACACATATGTGCGTGAAATATCATTAACTTGATAAATTATCAATTACTTGACACTGGTTAAATACACAAAAGTGTGGAGCCAAAACATTAAAAAAAACACGGCTTTCCCCATAAAATGCCACATTGGACGCTAAAATTAAAAAAAGCTAATGCTAAACTATTTTTGACTCTTCATTATCAAAATGTGTAAGTATACTAAATTTGACATTTTGAAACACAGACAAAATCAATTTAACCCGTTGATTTATTTGACTTGAGTGCTATAATATATCATTTTTAGTCACTATAATAAATCATTGATTTAATTAGGTACCTGTAGTTGTGCATAGATTCCTCGGCTCATGAATAAATGTTTGGGTGACGAAGGCGCAGGTCTTCAATGAAATCCGGTGTTCGGTGTAAAGAGTGTATATTCCTGCTCTTCGAGCCACCACAAGTTTTACAAAATAATTATATTATAATAGAGGCGTCGAGCAGCACTTGCTCGCGCGACGGACGGAAACAGAGAGAGAGAATGCGGTGAGTGAAGAGAGTGAATGAGTATTGTGTGAATGATTATAGATACACATGAGAAACAGAGACACAGATACAGATAATAATAAATCTTAAGTCTAAACAATAAATGTGGCGCGTTTATCGCCGCCACATCACCCCCCTACGGAGAAAAATTCAGCCGAGAAAAAATAAATAAAATAAAAATAAAAATAACAAATGAAAAAAAAAATATAGTAATGACGGGTCAGGCTATAGGTCCAGAATGTCGCGGAACCTAACTCTGCGACCGGTGCGGGTAACGATTGTAGGGGTAGGGGAGGGGATAGGTTGCGGGTGGGCGGAGGGTGCGGGAGACGAAGGCTGCAGAGCAGGAGGCGGCGTGTTGACCGGAGCGGGTGTGGGAGGAGCTGCGCTAGACGCTCGTGCATCTTGCTCGACTTCCAGGTGCGCTGGTTTGACGCGGTCGACGCTGACTTCGAGTCTCTTGCCTGCGACGTCTAGTGTGACAGTCTTGGGACTTCTGGCCAAAATCTTGTAAGGACCGGTGTATGGTGGTTGGAGCGGTCTCCTTACGGTGTCATCGCGTAGAAAAGCGTGCGTTGCAGACGGCAGGTCTTTGAAGACAAATGTCGTCTGCTGTGTGTGTCGCGATGCGGGGATGGCGCGGAGACTGGCCATCTTGGAGCGAAGGCGGGCCACGAAATCCTCCGTGTTGGTGTTGCTGTGGTCTGCTGATGCCGGCACGACGAGCTCTCCGGGTAACCGCAGAGGTTCTCCGTACACGATCTCAGCAGAGGAACACTGGAGATCTTCCTTCAACGCTGTGCGGATGCCAAGCAGAACGAGTGGTAGGGCTTTGCTCCAGGTTTCGGCGTGGCACATCAAGGCTGCCTTGAGTTGCCGGTGGAGGCGCTCTACCATGCCGTTCGCTTGCGGGTGGTAGCTTGTTGTGCGGATGCGTTTGGTGGCACAAACTTGCAACAAGCGACTGAACAAGGCAGATTCGAACTGCCTTCCTTGGTCAGTGGTAACGACGAGTGGGACCCCAAAGCGGGAGATCCAGCCATTAATGAAGGTGTCAGCTACCACTTCAGCGGTGATGCATGTCATTGGCCATACTTCTGCCCATCGCGAAAATCTGTCGACGGCTGTCAGACAGTATGAGTAACTGTTGGAGGAGGGAAGCGGGCCAATGATGTCTAAGTGGACGTGTTGAAAACGTCCGGAGGTGCTTGAAAAGTTACCCAGTGGTGCGGTAATGTGTCGGGTAACTTTACTGCGTTGACACGCGATGCAGGCGCGCGCCCAGGAGTTACAGTCTTTGCGGATGTGAGGCCACACGTAGCGGTCAGCTACCAGGCGTGCGCTTGCGCGCGCGCTGGGGTGGCTGAGGTTGTGGAGCCTCTGGAATGCAGCTCGACGGAAGGAAGCCGGCAAGTACGGTCGCGGCTTTCCAGTCGAGGTGTCGCACATGATGGCGGTGTCTGTGCCTGGAATGTGAGTAGGTACCAGTGTTAGGGATGAGTCAGTCTGCAGCTTAACTAGTTCATCGTCGACAGCTTGAGCTTGCGCGAGTGCGGCGTAGTCGTCGGTGAGCGAGACGGCTTCAATGCGGGACATCGCATCTGCTACGATGTTGTCCTCGCCTTTGATGTGCACAATGTCAGTGCTGAACTGGCTTATAAAACTAAGCTGGTTTAGCTGTGCAGGCGGAAGCTTTTCTCGCCGTTGCTGAAAAGCGTACATTAGTGGCTTGTGATCTGTGTAGATGGTCACGTGTTGGACCTCTAACAAGTGCCTGAAGTGCTGTACGCTATCATAAACGGCGAGAAGCTCCCGGTAGTAGGTGGGCCACTCTGACTGTTTAGTCGTCAGCTTACGACTAAAATAAGCCAGAGGTTGCCATGGTACGGTGTCGTCGCGGCGTTGTTGTAAACATGAACCAACGTGCGTACCTGAAGCATCCGTGAACAAGGCAAGTTGTGCGCTGCTGTCCGGGCGGGCCAGCATAGTAGCAGATGCGAGGCTCGCCTTGCATGCGTCGAAGCTCGC
The DNA here is from genome assembly GCA_905220475.3 of Ennomos fuscantarius. Lineage (NCBI taxonomy): Eukaryota > Metazoa > Arthropoda > Insecta > Lepidoptera > Geometridae > Ennomos > Ennomos fuscantarius. The sequence continues at coordinate 8,520,047 of HG992046.1, read as the reverse complement.
TTCAAGCTCAGGTGTCTACGGAAACGGTTTGGGTCCCTTGCTGTGCGTGGCTGCTACGGCGTCGATCAGCGGTGCCTGAAACTTAGCAGCGTTGAGTAAATATCTACGGTAGAAGTTAATCATTCCGAGAAATCTGCGCATGCCTTGCACAGTTTTGGGAGGGGGGAAATCGCGTAGCGCTTGTTTGCGGTCTTCGGGTGGATGGGTGCCTTGGGCGTTAATGCGGTAGCCAAGAAAAGACACCTCAGCTGCCCCAAAAACACATTTTGCTGGGTTCACCATCACTCCATACTGGTGCAGGCGGTCAAACAGAGTCCTGAGATGCTGGACATGCTGTGTACTATCAGCTGAGTGCACCAGGATGTCGTCCACGTAGGCAAAACAGAAATCAAGGCCGCGCACCACTTCGTCGATGAACCTTTGAAAGGTTTGACCGGCGTTACGCAGTCCGAAGGTCATATACGGAAATTCGTAAAGGCCAAAAGGTGTTATGATGGCTGTCTTACAAATATCAGGGGTACTGACCGGGATTTGCCGGTAAGCTTTGACTAAATCAATTGTTGAGTAGATTGAAGAGCCAGCCAGATTTTGCGAAAAGTCCCCAATGTGACGCACTGGATATCGGTCTGGGACGGTGCGGGCGTTGAGTGCTCTGTAATCGCCGCACGGTCGCCATGTTGCGTCCTTTTTGGGAGCGAGATGCAGGGGGGACGACCACGAGCTGCTCGAGGGTCTGGCTGTGCCGGAGCGAACCATCGCATCAAACTCCTGCTGCGCGATGCGAAGTTTGTCGGGCACTAGGCGGCGGGGACGGCAGGTAGCCGGCGGACCATCAGTCGTGTGGATGTGGTGGACGGTGGAATGCTTGACCACTCTGTCTATGCCCGGGGGGCGCGTGACGTCAGGGTACTCAGTGAGCAGTCGCTCGAAGGGTGAGTTCCCACCCGTCACGGCTTTGATGCTGTCCTGGGTGGTCTGTGCTGCGGCAGCTGGTATCCACAGTTTGGTGGTGCCGTCGATCACCCGTTCATGCCTGTAATCAGGTAAGAGATTGTAAAAACTCAAGAAGTCTGACCCAATAATAGGCGTGCTAACATCAGCTATTACAAAATTCCATAAAAAATCACGGCGTAGCCCTATATTTAAATTCAGGGAAATACTGCCGTAAGTTTTTATAGATGTGCCGTTTGCTGCACTGAGGTCGTATCCACTGCTAGTGAGGCGGCCTCTAGCTAGCCTTCGGGGAAAACAACAAATGTCAGAACCGGTGTCTACCAAAAATTTTTGGTTCGTACCTCGGTCCTGAACGAAGAGGCGACGGCTTGCGTGTGGGCGGTCGGTACTCGCCACTACCGACCACTTGTCAAGTTTCCCGAGCTGGACCAGGTGCATGGTTGAGTGCACTTCTGCGTTTTGTGTGCAAAGCGGTCATGGTACCAGCAGAGGTCAGGGTTCCGGGGGCGAGAGCGGCTGCGGCTGCGTGAGCGGGTCGCGCTACGACCACGTGACCTATCAACATGGTGGGATGGTCCACCTGTTGCAGTTAATGCAGCCACAGTCCGAGTTAATGCTGCTATTTGTTGTTGTAGCGCAAGTGTATTGCTTTGTTCAGGAGCTGGAGCGGTAACTAATGTGGTAGAATATACCTCTGATGGCTGAGCTTGGATGTCCATAAGCCTATCAGCGAGCTCCGCTAGCTCACCAAGTTGTTCGAGGCGCTGTGCAGCTAGAACAATTTGCAATTGTTGAGGGAGACGACTGGACCACATTGACTTGAGTATGTTCTCCGGGAATGCAGGTCCTGCAAGCGACCGGAGGTGTCGAAGAAATGATGATGGTCTGCGGTCTCCCATCTGTTCCTTTTCCAGTAATCTTCTAATTTTTTCTTCATATGATTCTGAAAATCGTAATATTACAGCGGACTTTAGTGTGGTGTATAGGTTGGTTTGCGGAGGTGAAATTATAATGTCTTCAACCTCAGATGTGCAGTTAGTGTCTAAAAGTGATAAGGCATAGCTAAATTTTGTTGTCTCTCTTGTTATTTGGTTTATAGTGAACTGTGCTTCCAAGCTGGCAAACCACAGAGCAGGGTGGTCTCTGGAGAAGGGAGGGGTGCGGATGGAAATGCGGTGCACCTCTAAGGGCGGGTTGGGCATGCTCCCACAGTCGGATATGTCAGGTACAACCTTGTCGCTTTCAGCCATTTTTGTGTAAATAAAAATGTTAGTGAAAGCTACAAAACGCGTAATTTCTCCGTATGGGGGTTAGAGATGTGGCCACAAACACCCTTAAAACTAACAAGTACACTTAAAACACAATCTTATAGCTAGCAAAACAATATAACACAAACAAAACAAACAAATATGTACACACCCAAAAAGATGTAAAATGTAAACAAAAACTCGTGCAAACCACCCAAAAAATGCGATTTTTGTTAATGCGCAGCAGTAAATAGCGTTTTCTTAAATCTAGCAACAATATAACACACAATAAAGTACAAAAACATAAAAAATAAACGAAAAGAAACTCAAAACGAATTACGTAATCAAGAAATGTCACAGGTTATTAACACTGACGTACGGTTTGGCGCGATTCGACAGTTCCTTGGTTTGACTTTGACACTTGTACGGGAACGGAATGAATGGTGTAAGTGAATTTAAATAGATATCGCGAAAAATGGATATGCGAGTTAGTTCACTATAGCTTCCGCAAAAAGTGTCCGGGGGCGCCACCATCAACGCGAATTGCGCAATAGGTGATTTTGTAGGGACAAAAATGGCGGAATTGAAAATTAAAAAAAAATGGAAAATGGGACAAACTGCACTGGCGCGTGTGCGGGAAATAGCTTCCGCACACGACACGATGCTGCAGGGTCTGTGTTGCGCTTCCGAGGGTGCTCCGTCACAGCGTGGGCGTGTTAGGGCTCCTTCCTTCAGGGCGTTCGTCGCGTCGTCGTCGGCTTGTTCGGCGAATCGCCGGTCGGGGCGTGCGGGCTTGGGCCTCCACACGGTACTGCCGATGTGCAGCCGAAGGCGGCGCGTCGCTGTTATGGCCTGGAAGGTTCAGGAGCTCGACGTCGTGGGTCACCAATTTGGGTGACGAAGGCGCAGGTCTTCAATGAAATCCGGTGTTCGGTGTAAAGAGTGTATATTCCTGCTCTTCGAGCCACCACAAGTTTTACAAAATAATTATATTATAATAGAGGCGTCGAGCAGCACTTGCTCGCGCGACGGACGGAAACAGAGAGAGAGAATGCGGTGAGTGAAGAGAGTGAATGAGTATTGTGTGAATGATTATAGATACACATGAGAAACAGAGACATAGATACAGATAATAATAAATCTTAAGTCTAAACAATAAATGTGGCGCGTTTATCGCCGCCACAAATGCATTGGTTGACGTCACAGATTTGCTATATTCTGTCATGGCATCTCGGAGAGACCGGTTATTAACCTGCTCATAGGATTATTCCGTTTACAGAAATGCTAGACGATCACGTATCTTGGTAGATAGATAAAAGTAGATAGAATAAATCTTGATAGATAGAATAGATCAACACTATTTATTGTACACCGTAAAAAAGAAAACAATTTACAAATAGAAAAACTTACATAATAAACTAGTACTAGTACAATAGGCGGTCTTATCGCTTAGAGCGATCTCTTCCAGACAACCTTTGAATCGGAGGAATCTGTAGCATAGAATTTTGGGCTTTGGTGTACAGGTAAAACAAAATGAACTAAAAACTTCACAATCATTCGATTAGGTTTAATTTAAATGCTGATTATTGTATTAACAGGTCCTGTAATTATTAGGTATGATAACTACGATTTTTACTTAAGTACAACAACAACGCAATTTATAATTTTTTGCTCGAACTAAAAACTTTAAAATGTTGAGTTGTTCATTTTTAATCACAGGTTTTCCTGATGTTATTATGCTTAAGATTGTAAGCTTTGAGTTTAACAATAGAGTTCATAATTATAATTGAATGTAACTTCAAGTTATTTTTTAATCTCATTTGAATTATGGTAAGATTTTAATCGTTAGTTTAAATAAATACGTATATTTTTACTTAATATTCGTTGATTTTACTCCTTTTATTGTAGATTTTTAGTGTGGTTTTAGAGGAATACCTAAAATTTAGCAAAAAATAGGTAACTAGGTTAAAATTGTGACTCAAACTTTATAGCATACTAACGTGTTCTACCCAACCTAAACTGCTGCTGTCACAGTTTAGGTAAGGTTTATGGTTCAGATAAGCTTTTGCTAAGTAGTAAATAATATTTTAATATAAAAAGTTTTATAAAACGGTGGATAGATTCTTTCATTTCAGTGGCTAGTTATTTCATATCGGTGAACGACTGTTTCATTTCGGTGGCATCAAAACTTTAAACACATTTTACTATAGGTTTATTAAGATATATTTTGATGACATTAAATATGAGCATGAACAGTATCAAGAAGTACAATAAACCATAGTTTAAATTTGAAAAAACTTAATTATAAGAAAATCCACCGAAATGACAGAAAAAAAAGACTTGTTGAAATTCACCGTACTGTTGATTGCACCAGATATAGCACTCAACTCAAATAAATCAACGGGTTAAATTGATTTAATCTGTGTTTAACAATTTTAAATTTAGTATACTTACACATTTTAATAATGAAGAGTCAAAAATAGTTTTAGCTTCCTAAGTGACGGGTTTCATTTATATCGTTATCTTTTTATATAGTACTAGCTTCTGCCGGCGGCTTCGTCCGCTTAGCCTATGGAAAGAAAGAAGACGAAGATTTTTCAACCACCCATTTCACCCTCTTAGGGGTAGAATTTTGAAAAACCCTTTCTTAGACGATCATTACACTTTACAAAGAACACATTCTACATATTTCAAGTCTCTAAGACTAGGCGGTTTAGGCTGTGCCTTGATACATAAGCCAGTCAGTCAGGACTTTGAATTATATACGTATAGGTAGATAACCTTGTTTTATTTCCAAAATAAATTATGAAAATCAGTACTACCCATCATATCAAAGATTTTTGAAAAGATACTACATAACCGTCTGAGTGAATACCTTACTACCACCAAATTCTTATTTGAAAAACAATATGGTTTTCGTCCAAAATCGAACACACTCGCTGCAAACATAGACTTAGTCACATCAATAAAAATCAACATTGACCAAAAAAAGATTACTCTTGGGATATTTATTGATCTGAAAAAAGCTTGTGATACGGTTAGCCATAACTTACTTTTAATGAAATTAAGAAATATAGGCTTATCCAATTCTGCATTTGACATATTCAAATCTTATCTTGAGAACAGGTGTCAAATCGTAAAACTCGGTGAATACAAGAGTAAACCTCAAACAATAACTTGCGGCGTACCCCAAGGATCAATTCTAGGCCCTTTACTATTTTTGGTATATATTAATAGCATACACGAGATTGGTCTAAAAGGTAACATCACATTGTATGCTGACGACACGAGTCTATTCTATTCGGGTAACTCAATTGAATCTATTTTAGAAGAAGCGCAACACGATTTGGATCATTTACATACATGGCTACAATCAAATTTACTAAGCATAAATACATCTAAAACAAATTATATTATATTTACTGCTAAAAACAAAAGACTTGGAATATACAAGAACTTAAAAATAAATGGTGAAATAATAAATGAAGTACACAAACAAAAGTATTTAGGTCTGATTCTTGACAGTCAGCTAACGTGGAAACCGCATATTGATAATATCAGAACAAAGCTTACGTCTCTCACTGGCGCGCTTCGAAGTGTAGTGCGATGCCTTCCGGGACACGTAAAGTACACAATTTATAACTCAATGGTCAAATCTCACATAGAATATTTGATAGAAGTATGGGGAACAGCAGCTAAAACCAATTTAAAAAAATTACAAACAGCACAAAACAAATTAATTAAAACTCTTTTTCACTATGACTACTTTACTCCTTCTATAAAAATTTATAAAGAAACTAAACTCATGAATGTATTACAAAGTTATAAATATAGTACGTGTCTTTTAATTAGGAAAATATTAACAAAAGATATTCATTCGCAAATAATATTTACAAAAACAATGCACATTAATAAACGTATGACTAGGCAAGCGAATAATATCTGCTTAAGATCACTTCGAACCAATTACGGAAAAAGAAATATAAATTACGAAGGTGTCAAAATATATAATAAACTCCCAAAAGACATCAAAGAGGTTAACTCTTTATTTATTTTCAAAAAACTATTAAAAAGCTACGTTTTAAAGGATTTTTCATTGATTGAAAATTTATATTCGGGAAGCCGAACTCGACCTTACATAAAACTATTTATGTCACCTACGTAAATATATATTATATTAAAATCTTCTCACTGTGCCCTAAGCCTTAGCAAACATGTTTACTGCATTCCGATGCGCGGGGATGCCCGCGCTGCGCTTGCTACGTAAGTTTTATGAAGTATTATGAAGGAAGATAGGAAAAATAATACTACACTATTTGAACCGGTTTATAACTTGTGATTTAATTTGATTATATTTTTGCGTTGAATACCAACTAATTACAAAATGAGATATATCCCTGGAGATATTGTAATACACGTAGGTCCTAAGCTAATAAATATAATTAAGAATAGTATCAACATTATGTGATAAGTTTACTGTAAATATCTAACCTGCAGCTCACCGGCTTTTAGTTTTATATAAAATTACATTTCTCTGTAAGTGAATTTTGTAAATTCTTATGAGAAATAAATTCTTTAACCATAAAATGTCTATTAATATCTGTATTAATTATCTGTTTTGTTTTATCTGATTTAACAAGCAGATGCATTTTCTTGATACACAATTTTATTTAATTTTATTAAATTAATCTAAGAATATATTAATGATGTCAAAATTATAAATAAATGTATAAAATATGCTGTAGTTACTTATCTGATCTAATAATTTGATGCATGTTTTAGATATACCTACTTTATTTGAATTGTAATGCTGATTCGTTGTGCCAAATAAATGCCAGCATTTGATCACGCATCGCATCGACCAGGCGCTCTGATAAACTTTGGAAAACGCGATGAGACCGGGAGCTCGCGGACCCAGAGTCTGAACGCCAAACGGCTCAAATATGTAACGACTACCGAGATCAGAGATTACTATATTTGCAGCCGAATTCACCGCGGCGCCGGCCCTAACGTGTGTCACAGTTTTTTTAAATTAGAATAGAATAGAGTATCATTTATTGCAGAATGTAGTACATAAATAGTTGGTATTAAAATTAAAACGCTCGTACATTCTACCACAACAGTGGTGTGCAATGTTATAAGTTCCTTACATTTATTACTAGCCATACAATTGTTGGTATATTATCTTTATAAGTCATATATTCATTTAAATCGTAAAACCGTTTATCTAAGAGCCATTGAGTCAATTTTGTCTTAAAAGTAATTAGAGGCAAATTCTTGTAAATGTCAGGTAAGTTATTGTACACTCTGATAGCGTTTATATAAGCATTCCTTCTGTACAGTTCAAGCTTGCACTGAGGAAGGTAGAGTTTGTTTTTGTATCTAGTACTTCTAATGTATACCTCCGACTGTATTTGGAAATACTGCGGATACTGTTTGACAAAAACACAAAGATCCCTGATATATGTGCAAACCAGCGGTAGTATGCGAAGTTTTTTGAAAAAAATGTTTTATAGGCTTACGTTTGACCACTATCGCACCTGTTGGTAAGTAACGATGTGGTCTAGGATGTAACACGCTTGCCTAGAAGATACCTGTTCACTCTCGATTCGAAGACTCCATGGTTGTAGTTATCGGGAAATACGGACGCCGGTAAAGCGTTCCACTCTTTGGCTGTTCGCATTATAAATGTGGAACCACCCCTTTTTTTCGCACGTGGGGGATATTAACCATGTAACGGTGGCGTGTTTTCATACATATGGTTGTCCGATGGTGGAAAGGTGACGGCGGCGTAGTGTAGATGCAAAACGCCCCATCTTCCAGGGAATCAGAGTCATTATGTGAGGTCTTTTAGCATCGTCAGGCATGAGACCATTTGGTTCGAGAATGATTGCAACATTGGCGTTGGCAAAAACCCGTCGAATGATGTCATTAAGGAAACTCATCAATATTTTTTTAATTGTATGTATATATTTCAATATAACATACATTTTAAATTTGTTAAGGCTAAGTTTTATAGCATTACTTATCAGTAATTATTTATTACTTTGTTTAAGTATTTGGTGAACTAATTAATTTTTTAACTCCGATTCTCAAATCAGTATGAGCGTTTAGCAGTGTCAATGTGATGTGTGTACAATGTCCATACATATTTATTTTATACTAGTTGGCCCGGCCTGGCTCCGCACGTGTGAATTAGTAAAATGCAGTCGAACGGGATAAAAAGTATCTCCTGGTTCTAAGCTACCTCGCCACCAATTTTCAGCCAAATCAGTTCAGCCGTTCTTGAGTTATAAATAGTGTAACTAACACGACTTTCTTTTATATATATCAACGAGCTTCTGCCCGCAGCTTCGCCCGCGGCGTGGCCTATGGGAAAATAATTCAACCAGTCATTTCACCCCCTTAAGGGTGGAATTTCAAAAAATCCTTTCGTAGTGGATGCCTACGTCATAACATCTACCTGCATGCCAAATTTCAGCCCGATCTGTCCAGTGGTTTGGGCTGTGCGTTGATAGATCACAATGTCAGTCAGTCAATCAGTCAGTCACCTTTGAGTTATATATATTTAGATTTAAAGATTTATTTATTTTTTATTTCAATGACAAACAGTATTAATTTTGGCCTGAGACAGAACACGTGAGTTTTTCATCAGATAGTGTGATAGCGTCGACAATTGTTAGAAGGGTCCGGACCCGGTCCGGGTCTGGTCCGGTGATCCTAGCTGCCGTTAGTTTTGGAAACTACTTATACTTATAATAATAATAATAACGCCTAACAATCACATACGCCCCGCCGGCGACGTCGACGTACCCCCCGTAGGTTAGCTAGAACGGTCGCGACTTTCAATAGGGTCCACTCTTCCAGTGGACGTAGTCTTCTCGATCCTCTTATCCCGGCAACGGCCCAAGCCGAGGCTCGCACCCCAGGGGTGCCCTTGACCTAGTTGCCTCCCACGTTTGACGGCTGGGCGCCTTTAGCGCTTGCCCTCCCGCCCGGTGACGCTGTAAAGGTCGATAGAGACTAACAGCATTAGCCCGTTCAAAAAAAAAAGAAAACCGATCACATACGATAGAACTGAAATCGTTATTTAGTTATTTTTGCTGAAATCATTACATTTTTTTATGTTAGTGTATGATGTGACGAGCTAGCCGTTCAACTGATGTTAATCGACACGTTTTCGACCTTACTAGGTGGTAGTACTTTGTTGCAAAGTTCGTCTAGGTAGGTACCACCGCTTTGCCCGTTATTCTGCCGCCAAGCAGTAGTGTGCAAGCACTACTGTGTTCCGGTTTGAAGGGCACTGTAGCTAGTGAAATTACTGGGCAATTGAGACTTTATAATCTGATCTCACAGTCTAGTAATCTTATTACCAGGCTGTGCTGATGTCTCAGGATGATGTGCGCAGTGCAGTGTCACTCGTAACTCTGTTTTGGGGTTCCGAATGACACTGTTCTGTAATGGGCGGCCGTGGCGCTTAACATCAGGTGAACGACTAGCTCGTCACATCACTCAGTAGCATAAAAAAAAAAAAACACGGCCGCCCATATCACAACAGTGTCACTCGGTACTCCAAAATATTTAATAAAGCGTCACACTGCCCTGCGCACGTCATCTTAGGACAACAGCACATTAGTACTTGCACACTACTGCTTGGCGGTAGAAAAACTGACAAAGTGATGGTATATAGACGAACGTTGCAGAAAACTAAATAATTAAACTAATTACAAAATAGAATTTATAATTAGAATCCAAATTCATCTAAGTGTAATATATGTAATTGAATATACACACAAATGTTTGTCCTGGGTAGGAATCGGACCCAAAACCTGCAGTTTAGAAGGCAGAGCTACTACCAACTGAGCTATGTGGCAGTCTCATGTGTTTCTATGCTACGAATTTTGCCTCAGCATCAAAACCCACATTAAATAATAATAAGAATAATAATGTGTGGACATTTCACACAGCGCCATCTAGCCCCAAACTAAGCAAAGCTTGTGCTATGGGAACCAGATAACTGATACAATACTTGATACTTCTTTGTTTTGTAAATACATACATAGAATACAATATGACACCCAGACACAGAACAAATACCTATGATCATCACACAAATGTTTGTCCTGAGTGGAAATCGAACCCACGACCCACAGTTCAGAAGGCAGGGCTACTACCAACTGAGCTATCGGGCCTGTCCACATTACCTAGATACTGGGTAAAAATCGTGATAGATGAGGGAATTATTATAAAGTTGGTTTAAATTTATGTTCGATCAACTATGACTACTTTTAAGAGAACGTTACGAAGGACTTGCGAATAAATTGTTTTGACCGAGTTTCAACCTGTAGGACACGACGAGGAATTGAAATTTAATTTGCAGTTTGTTTTACAATAATACTATGTATGTTAATATATTTACCTAAATAAATAACATTAAATTATTTAATTATGTACATAAAAGTAAAAAGGAATAACTTATTACTAAGTTTTTTTTTGTTTTGTTTTGGCTCCACACTTTTGTTTATTTAGCCAGTGTCAAGTAATTGATAATTTCTCATGTTAATTAATATTATACAATGAGTCAAGTCAAGTCACAGTCCAAGTCATCAAATTAAGTCATAGCCTAGTCTAGTCAAGTCATACTCCTAGTAAAGTGGTGGCAACTTTACCAGAAGCTTGTATGGAGTTTTGGAAACAACACGAAAAGAAACGTTTCACCATCATTATACCACTTTCCCACACTCATGACTGTAATCCAGGCCACCAAAATTATGCACTAACACTGACTTTTTTTTTTCGATTTTCAAAACTCAAGTATCAAATAATTAATGAAATCATTAATTAGCGATCTTTCTAGTTTTCCCGCCAAGACTTTTTTTTTTTTTTTTTTTTTTTATGTTAAGGAATGACGTGACGAGCTAGCCGTTCGCCTGATGTTAAACGACACGGCTGCCCATATCAGCTGCAGTGTCACTCAGAACTCTAAAGTATAGAGGTTCGCGTGACACTGCACTGCGCACGTCATCCAGAGACATCAGCACAATCTAGTAATAAGATTACTAAACTGTGAGATCAGATCATAAAGTCTCATTTGCCCAGTAATTTGACATTGACATTGACATTGACAGACTCCTTTGACATTGATCTGAAAAAAAAAACAAAGAAATTAAAACATTAAAACCTCTTAAGTTGAATATCGTGCTTAATTGCTTTTGAGGTTATTATAAAAAATACTGTATCAAACTTTAAATTGAAAGATGACAATAGAAAAAATTGTAAACTGAAGAAATTGATGTACCGTCCCATTATCCACAATGGGTGCAAATAAAACTGTTCCAACAGTCTCGAAACAGTCTCGCTTGATACTAAGTCCAGGTAACACGTACACGCAGTCCAATCACACAATAAACAAGTACTTATACAACGAAGTCTAATAACAACAAAGACTAAGTATATAAATTGGCACTGGCCAGCCGCGCGGTCAGTATTCGCTCTCGCCAGTTGCCTGCATACACATGCAATTTAAAAATAAAACTCGCTTGCTTGACAGCGCACTGAATAATTAAACAGTTCACTCTGAAAGCGCGGGAAAACTGTCGTGTGTGTGACGTTTGAGTGAAAAGTGATTTTTTTTTGGATCCATAGAAAGGTGCAAATCGTGAGTTTTATATATATTATTTTTTTACAATAATAACACCAGCGTCTTTGTTTATTTAAGTTGAAATAGTTTATTTAAATTTAAGTTTTAAAGGTCAAATCGCCGTGTCAGTCTTTAGGCCAAAAGATAGAAACGAAATATACCGAATTCCGAATTATAAATACACAGATACTATAAAAAAAATCCTATTTTTATAGGTTCTGTGTATAAATTTGGAAAAGTTTTTGATGATTTTAGAAAAGTCGGACATAATTTGAATAAACTCACATCATATAAATCAATCAAATCATAAAAATGTACAAACTCACATCAAAACCTAAACAACAATTTTTACGGAGATTTCACCCTTTTAAAAATCTTTATGGTTCCAACACTAAATTTAAATTATTTTACGTTATTTGTATAGTAACTATGTTGAGAATTATGAAATGCTTTTTAGAACTATGTTACAATAACCTAAAGAAATCAGAATAAAAATCAAAAAACATACAAAAATTATATTTTGAAGTTCGACTGAATGTCAAATCAGTATAGCGTGCCAATGTCAGTATCGAATTTGAAATTTGCATTATTCATGCATGCACGCATACATCAACGCGTTTGGTGCATCAAAATTATCAACTTGTAACACCTGTTAACTCTTCTATGATAACCTTTAATTCTATGACCTATTCATTTTTAAATATTAAATACTATTGACATATCGGAGTTTTGGCGGGAAAACGACAAAGATCACGTCACCGCATTATATTATTTTCCAAAACTTATGTTATTTTCAGAGTTAGTGCATAAACTTGGTGGCGTTTTATTCGTTAAGTGCTGGATTACAGGCATGAGTGTAGGAAAGTGGATAATGATGGTAAAACGTTTCTTTTCGTGTTGTTTCCTAAACTCCATGGAACTTCTAGTAAAGTTGCCACCACTTTACTAGGAGTATGACTTAGACTAGACTATTACTTGACTTGATAATTGGGACTAATCACACACATATCTACGTAAAATATCATTAACTTGAGAAATTATCGATTACTTGACACTGACTAAATACACAAAAGTGTGGAGCCAAAACACAAAAAATTAGTCTGAACCTTTGTCAGAATAAGATGTTTCGGCACTTGCAGCTTTGCAAGAGTGACTTTGTAAAGGTCGACAAATACCAAGACTATTAAAAAATACCAGCTAAGTGCGAATATATTCACGCGCGGTGAGTTCTCATCCTTATTTCTCGAACGCTATTGTTGAAAAGTCTGAATTAGAAACTAACAATAAATATAAATTTACTTACTTATTTTAGAACAGTATTAAGTTTTTTAGAAATCCGCTGGGAATTCACTTCGCGCGATTATATTGTTACGTGTTTGAGCGAAAAATGGTTTACTTTTTTATTTTGATAAAGGCGTAAGCCGTGCAAAAAAATAAAGGTTTGAAATTTGACAATCAATCAAAATTTACGTAAATCATATATAGGATGAACCTATGCAATTGTCGTTTTTTATGAAATAAGTTACCGTATTTTTTTTCTATATATTTATTTCTATTAATCAAAGTAATCACCCATGCAATCGATGCATCTTTGCCAATACAGTGGCAGTTTATTGATGCCCTTCCTGAAGAAATCAGCTTGACCGGGGACAACAAATTCTTCAAAGGATTTTTTTCTGCCTCTCAAATATTGAATTTTATATCCAGCCAAGAAGTTATCGAAATTCTGGAAAAAGTAGAATAGGCAAGGTCTAATTTTGTATGTCCGTTATGTGAGAACTGTTGAAGATTATATTTTAGTTCTGATTGACGCTGCATCTGTGATGGGCGGCCGTGTCGCTTGACATCAGGCGAACGACTGGCTCGTCACATCATTCATTAACATAAAAATACATAAAAACATAATTGTAATTAATATCGTCACAAGAAAATATAAGCTTACAATAGACTATGGAGTACTATTTATATACGGAAACAACAGACTACGAAAAAAAGAAATATGACAGTTTAAATAATAAAAAAAAATAAGTATCTAAACGCATTTGGAGTTTTGGCGGGAAAACGAAAAAGATCGTGTCACCGCATTATATTATTTTCCAAAACTTGTGTTATTTTCAGTGTTAGTGCATAAAATTGGTGGCATTTTATTCGTTAAGTGCTGGATTACAGGCATGAGTGTGGGAAAGTGGTATAATGATGGTGAAACGTATCTTTTCGTGTTGTTTCCAAAACTCCATAGAAGCTTCTGGTAAAGTGGCCACCACTTTACTAGGAGTATGACTTAACTAGACTAGACTATGACTTGACTTGATGGCTTGGACTGTGACTTGACTTGACATACATATATATTACTTAACTCGAAAAATTATCAATTACTTGACACTGGCTAAATACACAAAGGTGTGGAGCCATACCAAAACAAAAAAAAAGTATCTAAAATTTTTGAAGCGGAATTCTAAAAAATTAAGATAAAACCCGTACCTAAGTATTCTTACTATCGTGTTTATGTGATATATTGTTATATATAGATATGTTAAATGTTAAACAAAAAATGAATCACGTGATCTAAATGTACGTTAATATTGAATGATGGAACTATTTGTTATTTTGAAACAGAGTGAATGGATAAAAAGTTTTTTTTAACCTTGAATTAATCTAGGATGCCAAATCTAAAAACTAGATTTTGCTACGTGTTTTTGTGCATTTACAAACGACTCGACTCGATTTATTATTTACGAGCTTCAGCCCGTAGCTTCGTCGGTGTGGCCTATGGAAAAATAATTCAACCACCCATTTCACCCTCTTAAGAGTGGAATTTTGAAAAATCCTTTCATAGCGGATGCCTACGTCATAACATCTACCTTCATGCCAAATTTCAGCCCGATCCGTCCAGTGGTTTGGGCTGTGCGTTGATAGATCACTATGTCAGTCAGTCAGTCACCTTTGACATACACATATTTAGAAGATAATATGATGTGAATTTTTTACTGGACTTTTGTATTTTATTATTTTAGTTTTCAACTAAATATTAAATATTATAATATAACAATCATTCACATTGCCTGGCCTGTATTACAGAACTACTCTCAGTCATTTACGACTGAGAGTAGTTCTGTAATACAGGCTTTGCTCAAGACGAGATTTCATTCACAAAATCATCGAATTGTGAATGAAATCTCGAGCAGCAATCGTGTTCGGTAATACGGGCTTTTGTTATTGTATTTTATTCATAAACAACATAGGTACATTGTGTGTGAATTACATTAAATAAAATTTAAATAAATTACATGAAAATTATTAAATTAAATTAAATTATTGGCTAAGTAGCTGAATGCAAATTAATATATGAGTAGATTTACAATAGGTGCTAGAAACAAATGTCATAGTATCACAATGCTAGGCTAAGTACTCATTTATACTATAACGAGCTTCTGCCCGCAGCTTCGCCCGCGGCGTGGCCTATGGGAAAATAATTCAACCACCCATTTCACTCTCTTAAGGGTGGAATTTCGAAAAATCCTTTCTTATCGGATGCCTACGTCATAACATCTACTTGCATGCAAAATTTCAGCCCGATTCGTGTGGTTTGGGTTGTGCGTTGATAGATCACTATGTCAGTCAGTCAATCAGTCAGTCACCTTTGAATTATTTATATTTAGAAGATAACTTTTCCCCAAAATAAATTTTTTTACCCTATGTTTAAATATATTAGGCTTGTAGACTACTTCCTTTATATCCTGAGTTTTAAGTCTGTGATACGGAAATATACGATCTAAAGCTTTTTAAATTCTTATCCATGCCCTTCAGAGTTTCACGACTGCCCTTTTAAAAGGGATGCCGTGAATACATGTCCTTAAACTCAAATAGTATCTGTACCTTTAACAAAACACCTTGGGACTTCGGAAGTGACGGTAGCAACGCATTTCGGCAATTGCCCGCAAGATAAACAAGTTTGAATGAAAAAAGATATATTTTCAACGTACTTAAAAAGATTATATAGTTGTTAATTCAGTTGTTTTTTCTTTTATGTTTTTTACCACAAAACTCCGTTTTTGCTATCCGATCTGAACAGAAATAAATTTAAACTGTATACTTAAGTTTTGGTCCCGTAGAAAATTTCAACACGTTTCGGTTATTTATTTATTTATTTAATACTTAATGCAGGAGTTTTGGCGGGAAAACGAAAAAGATCGCGTCGCCGCATGGTATTATTTTCCAAAACTTGTGTTATTTTCAGTGTTAGTGCATAAAAATGGTGGCATTTTATTCGCTAAGTGCTGAATTACAGGCATGAGTGTGGGAAAGTGGTATGGTATGGTGAAACGTTCCTTTTCGTGTTGTTTCCAAAACTCCATAGAAGCTTCTGGTAAAGTTGCCACCACTTTACTAGGAGTATGACTTGACTAGACTAGACTATGACTTAACTTGATGACTTGGACTGTGACGTGACTTGACACATTATATGATATTAATTTACTTGAGATATTATCAATTACTTGACACTAGCTAAATACACAAAAGTGTGGAGCCAAAACCAAACAAAAAAAATATTTAATGCACATAAAAAGTACAAAGGAGGACTTAATGCTAACAGCAGTCAACATACTTAGCTTTTAAATCAAAATAACTGAAAAAGTATGTAAGTAATTATCTGTAAGAAATAAAAAAGGTCTTCAGTCGAAGTCGAGTTACCCCTTTTCTTTAAAGGATCTTTAGGTGTTCTTTTGGGTATGAGTAAACGTGTTTTAAATTCATTTCGGAAACTTTCCGTTATTGTATAAACAACTTAGGTAATTGGTGAATTTTCACTCCATTTTACACGATAAATCAGTTATGCGCAAATCTAATATAGTGTTCGCCTTGCCACTACCGGTCCGGTTTTTAACAATATCGGTTATAGCAATTAAACTTTCAAGGCGTTTGCTTTTAACTTACTTTCAACTTTTTGCTAGTGTTAAATTAACTCTTAATTTAATATAACCTTAATTGTTAACTATCTAGAATACAGTTAAATGACGATGAAAACTGAAACAATGAACCTCTACAAACAGAAAAAAGATTGAACATATAATAGATAGAAAGATAGATAAACCCGTAATGTGTGATAATAATAATAATAATATTATGTTTAATCCAAAAAAGTTACAAGAGTTAAAAAAAAAACTGAAACATTGAATCTCATGAAAACAGAAAGTAATTGAATAAATCACACTAATATTATAAAGGTGAAAGTTTGTATGTGTGTATGTGTCTATGTGTGTATGTTTGTTACTCCTTCACGGCTGCATGGATTTGGATGAAATTCGGTACCAAGATAGCTTATACATTGGATTAACATATAGGCTACATTTTATCCCGGAAAAGTGAAGTTCCCGTGGGATGAGCAAATAACTAAAATACTTTTTATCCGCGGGTGAAACCGCGCGACGCAACTAGTAATAGATAGACAGATAAAACTCTTTATTGAAACACCACAGAAATAATTGACAAGCGCAAACTTAAAAAGTGTTACAAATAATCTTCTCGAGTTAACTTATTGAATTTTTGTGTTTCTTCATTTTTCTACGTTTTATTATCTACTTCTTAGTGGTCGTATAATTATTGTGTGTAGACGGCGTCATCATTAGCCAACTTCCCCAAGGTGCTGATCCTCTCACACGGAGAGAATATAGGCCATGACCCATGCATTACCCTCACCTATTCTTCTCCTCGCCCAAGACACGACTTGGGCGACCCGGACGATCCTGTCTTACCCGTAGTATTGTTTGTGCTAAGATCATCGGACCATTTATGACAGCTTCTGTGGTGTGGTGGTTGAACAGATCGGCTCATAACCCGGAGGCGGCGGGTTCGATTTCCGCGGCAGGACAAGTATTTGTGCACAGAAAAAAGCGCTAATACTTGTTCCGAGTCTGGGTGTTGTGGGACCATGGCCCTCGTAGTTCCTATGTCCCTAGACACAGGAAATCCTAGTTAAGGTGCAGGATCTATGTAAGTTATCGATAAAGCTCACCTGACACAGGTTGGCTTTGCTCATAATCAATAAAAAAAGAACCGGTTTTGGGGCACAAGTATAGGATACCAGCGTAACACAATCAGACGCCGACCCCACCTATGAGGTCGACGTGGCCCCCGTAGTTTAGCTAGAACGGTCATTACTTTCAATTCTTGTCCAGCTTTTGTAGTGGACGAAATCTTTTTGATCCTGTCTCGTCTGTCCGGCAACGGCCCAAGCTGAAACACCCCAGGGTTGCCCTTGAGGTTGCCTCCCACTCCTAATGGTTGGGCATCTTATGCGCCCGCCTTCCCATTCGGTAGCGCTCTTTCGGTATTCGGTAGAGTCCAACAGCATCGGCCCGTTTAAAAATAAAACGTCATCTATATTAAGTGAACCACACAAAGTGTTTCGTGGCGATACACTTCAAGCCTTAAATCCCACTAAAGGGTTATTTTATTTATTTCGGCTTCCTATAGCCAATGACACTATTTTGTATAATATTGCTTACTAAACATATATTTTTGGGGAAGATGGTAAAGCCGCCAGCCACTACGATAGATCTATGATCTCAAATCAGTATGTATTATTATTGTTTTTTTTTTACCGGCACATTGCCTTTATTATTTCAACTAAATACTACAATGACATAATAAGTAATACAAACACTACCGACTACAAAAAAAACATTTGGACTATATACTGGCCGCGATGACCTATAGACAGTCCAAATGCTCAAGCCCACTGCATGCAACATGCTGGCAGCATTGCCCCGTTGAATTGTAATGCTTATTCGTTGTGCCAAATAAGTGCCAGCATTTTGGTCACGCGTAGCACCGACCAGACGCTCTGATAAACTTTTGAAAACGCGATGAGCTCCCGGCCCCCAAGGACCCAGGGTCTCAACACCAAACGGCTCAAATATGTAACCGTTACCGAGATTACTATATTTGCGCCGTTTTAGCTGTTCAGCCGAATTAGCCGCGGCGCCGGCCCTAACATACGGAGACATACGTCTCGGGAAGATGTGATGTGAAGATTTACTTATTGATAGGGGTTTTTCCTCGTTATTCTATCAAATTATATTTTTACATTATAATGAGTAGGTTAAAGATTCAAACGCAGCAGTCAAACCAATGATTGATAACTACGTATTGTTATATAAAGTCTATAACCTAATGTATGGGGATTTACCAATGTTTCAAAAATACACTCATTAAATGATTTATTGTAATGATATCATAACATATACCTATTGGCATATTTATATGAGTATTATGTTAACCAGATATATTAATTAAAATGATAACTAATATTGGTCATACAAAATTCATAGTTTTTGCGATGAGAATTAAGTGGCTACTCCAATGCAGTGCGACGCTATTTATTCTTTGTCTTGTACAGCAACGACTTGTATATTTATTATATATATTTTGTATATATTACATGTACAGAGTGTACAATTAGCTGTTTGAACATGTACGAGTAGCGTCGCTCAACTTCATTACAAGTAATTCATATATTTCTATATACGTTTTTGTTAAACACCTATTTTCTATCTTCTCATATATAAAAATGAATCTCTATTTCCCTCGGTCATCGCATCACGTGTAAACGGATGGAACATTTTCGATAATACTTTTTTGTTGTGTTTATTATTGTCAGGAGAAGGTTCTTATGAAAGAAAAAATCAGAAAGTATGGAAATTTTTCACCACGCGGGCGAAACCGTGGGGTTCAGCTAGTTATATAATAAAAATGAATCTCTATTTCCCTTGGTCATCGAATCAAGCATGAACGGATGGGACATTTTCCCAAAATTAACCTAGTTTTGTAAGGCTTTAGTTTCCTAAGATTAATATTGTAATTACATTCATGTAAATTTTTGAATTATTTGTATTTACTAGTTGCGCTCCGCGGTTTCACCCGCGGATAAAAGGTATTTTAATTATTTGCTAATTCTACGGGAAAATTTCACTTTTCCGGGATAAAATGTAGCCTATATGTTAATCCAGTGTATAAGCTATCTTAGTACCGAATTTCATCCAAATCCATTCAGCCGTTTTAACGTGAAGGAGTAACAAACATACACACAAACACACATACAAACTCTCGCCTTTATAATATTAGTGTGATTTATATTATTCATTTAATTTAAGTTGTTTTAAGAAACGGCTGAAGTAAATAGCTTATCAAACAATCATTCTACGGCTCGGATGAGTTCTTAAAATATAAATAAAATGTATACCTGATATTGTTATTAATACCTTCTATATATTAATGATGTTTCTGGAACAAAATGTACCTATTGTAAAAATTGAAGGGTTGAGAATAAAAAGGGTTTAACTGTCAAATTGATAGTTTCGAGAAAATTGACTTTAAACTTCAACGGCTTCATTTTAATGTAGAGTGCTTATAAGGTAATAGAAAAGGTTTATGTAAGTTTCAGTTGCTCGAAAATGTATTTTTTTTAAATACTAAATATAGTACTAATTCATACAATTACTGTAAAAATATAATATAATAAAATAAATATAGTAATGTTTTATGCTAAGCGAACTGTATTCCTGTGACAGATAAACCGTTTTTAGACTCAAAGTCTCGAGATTTAAGCCTCATTTCGGTATTTTGACAATGTATTATTGAAGATAATTTCACACTAATTCCAACGATACCCATAAGTCATTTTGAGAAAAATAAATCATTTAAACCCTTTTTGTGCTCACCCCTTCAATTGTGATTATATGCATTTTTTTATTTTGATATTGATATTATTTATTGATTTTATATCCACCTATTTTTAGTATTATGTAGTTATCTTTTAATAAATTAGCTATGTTTAGTATGATAAATGACATATAATTTAAAGTATATGATTATGATTATGAAGCGCGTGCGTAACGTAGCGTACCTACGTATATACGTAGCACATGTTTAGGTAGCATCTCGAGTTTTGTTGCTCCGATGGAGTGCCGGCTTTATAATCTAAGGTCCGTATTACAGAACAATGCTCAGTCATCGATCGGTCCTCAAGCAGAGGTTTCATTCATAAAGTGATCAATTAGTGAAAGAAATATCTGCTCGAGCACCGATCGATAACTGAGCATCGTTCTGTAATACGGACCTAAAATAGCGTTAATAATTGTTATAATTTTACAACCACAAAATAACCCTGAAGATAACAAATTTAATGATACATAATCCAACTTCACAGTTACTTTTGACAAGTACATATTTATAAAGTAATAACTTGTATATAAAGATTATAAGATGCATAAGTTTCGTTACGTACTTGAACTTATCAAATTCATCCAAATGTTTTATTGGGTGGATTAATTAGTTTTCCGCGTCAGGAAAACTTTTCTGTTTAATTCAGCGCTAGAAATAAGTTTATTATCAATGAAATGTCTGTTGAAGTAGCTGTGATCGACAAACTTGAACTTGAGTTTTTTGTTTTAGTTTGGCTCCACACTTTTGTGTATTTAGCGAGTGTTTAGTGATTGATAATTTGAAAAGTTAATTAATATACACGGTGTAATTTAAGTCGCTCTTTTTCCTTAAGTGTATGTACTCAGACCATGCTATATAATATTCGTACAAGGCCCAATAAAAAAAATTGGTTTTGCTTTAGTATTTAGTGCCTAAAATACCTGCATGACAGCCGAAATGTCTATTTAACGGTACTCACAGCGCGGGCACTGACTGAGTGCTTTGTAAATGTTTCATAGGCAATAAAACACTGCTTTGTTCAATGTCGCAAGACTTATCTTTAGAATTTAAATTCGCAGTAATTTGGTAATACATAAATTTAAATTTAATTTCATAAGTACTTTTTTTATTTAGTTATATAGGAGCATTCTATAACGTGGACTGAATACATACATTAAAAGGAAAGAACGACTTGAATTCCACCGTGTATATATATGTCAAGTCATAGTCCAAGTCGTCAAGTCATAGTCTTGTCTAGTCAAGTCATACTCCTATAGTAAAGTGGTGGCAACTTTACCAGAAGCTTCTATGGAGTTTTGGAAACAACACGAAAAGAAACGTTTCACCATCATTATACCACTTTCCCACACTCATGCCTGTCATCCAGCACTTAATGAATAAAATGCCACTAATTGTATGCACTAACACTGAAAATAACACAAGTTTTGGAAAATAAATGCGGTGACGCGATCTTTTTCGTTTTCCCGCCAAAACTGCTTGAGTCCAGTTTGATCCAATTATTCTGTTGTTATGACAACTGGTCTTTGCACCATCCTTGTATTTGGAAATGTTATTACTTGACATCCTTTGGCAGATCGACTCATAACCCGGAAACGGCGTGTTTGATTCCCGCGACAGGATAAGCATTTGTGAACAGAAAAAAAACTTGTTCAAGATTGGGCATTTTGGAACCGTAGTCCTCGTAGTTCTTGGGTCCCTAAATACAGAGGTTCAGGATCTATGTGTTCAATATAATCAGACCAGCTTCTGCCCGCGGCTTCGTCCGCGTGGATAGGAAACGTAGACGATTTTTTTCATAGACAATTCAACCACCCATTTCACCCTCTTAGGCGTGGAATTTCGAAAATCACTTTCTTAGTGGATACCTACACTTTACAAAGAACACACCCTCCAAATTTCGTGGTTTAGGCTGTGCGTTGATATATAATTACGTCAGGACTTTGTGTTTTATATGTATAAAAGGTTATTCATTGTAAAAAACACAATACTATAATAGTACTTACATATAAACAGTAAAAAATTGTCTTTTTGTTTGAGCTTTCACAACAAACGGTTGCACTGATTTGTACTTACTATAGACAAGTATCAAGTGTATCAAGAGCATGTTACAATACTACAGTGGGTAATACAAAATACTTTTATCCCGGAACTTGTAGAAGTCTAGAAAACGGGTGAAACCGCGGGGCACCCGTAATAGACTGTAATTATTTCCTATACACATTCTACCGCCATTGATACGTTCAATAAATAACAAGTCATTCATTGGGCATGCATTTATAAAACGTTTGTCATATTTGTATTCATGATATACAGTAATAACACTTTATAATGATAACGAATAAATATGCGATCAAATGATTTAATAGCAACTAAAAATACCTACTTCTATAATACAAGAACAAAACGATTATTATTAATGAAACAGCTTGTTGTGAATGTAAGTTATAACTCAGCACTGAAATGTTTTAATATTATATGGTTTGTAAATAATAATAGATAGATAGAAAATGCTTTATTGCACAAATAACAAATTTATTTTATTATTTGACCCTCAAAATTCTTGCTGCATCATTAGATAATATAGAAATTACCTTTTTTGACGAGGCCAGGAACGCGTGGTTGTTAGCCTGCCCTAACACAGAGGTCCCTAAATCTCTTACCTCACAGAGGCTCTGGGACGGGCCGCTCTGCGAGCAAGTACGGAATCAACTTGTCCATACGTGCTCAAGCTTCGCAGATCGTGCCCGCCTCTTAGCCACTGCAAAGTGGGAATCAGGTTTGTGGCTGCAAGCTCTCCCATCACGTAATACTGGCACATTGATGGATTCGTCATCTTTTAGAACTGCAGCATCTCTCCGCTTGGGCGCATCGTGCTGTGCTCCACACCGCTGCCAGTGTGGCAGTACTGTCGACCAGCTCGGTCACCATGGCCTTTCCTGCGTCCGCAGTGCCGGGAGGATTCCTCGCCACGCTAGTCTGAACGATATCATTCGTAGGGCTTTTACTAGCGCCAACTGCGCCGCTATTTTGGAGCCTAATGGCCTCGTTAGGGACGATGGTAAAAGATCCGACGGAATGACTTTAATTCCTTGGAAGTTGGGGCGGCCTTTGGTGTGGGACGCTACATGTGTTGACACCCTTGCGCCGTCATATCTTCCTGGAACACAAGTTAAGGCTGGCGCGGCGGCGAATTCTGCTGAGCAGCTAAAAAGGCGCAAATATAGTAATCTTGATAGCGGTTTTATATTTGCGCCTTTTGCAGTTGAGACACTGGGGCCTTGGGGACCGAGTACTCACCAAATTTTTAAAGACCTTTCAAAACGTCTGGTTGAAGCCACGCGTGACCAAAATGCTGGCCTCTACTTCGGCCAAAGATTGAGCATTGCCATTCAACGTGGCAATGCTGCCAGCATAATGGGCACGTTGCGTACTGGTAGTGGTTTGTTTGATTAAGTTCCCTTTTTATTGTTTTATGTTTATTAAATAATATTATGTTTTTTTATTGTAATAGGTTCGGTAACAGACAATAGGCCATTACATACATTAGTACAAAATCAACATTGATTTATTTATTTATTTATTTATTTAATTCGGCTTCCTATTGACAATTACACTATTTTAAATAATATTACTTACTAAACATACAATTTTGCTGAATGCATTGTCTATTTAAAGGAAACACAGCATGCAAAAAATACCAGATAAATAATAACTAACCACATTGCAAATCGAAAAGGACTCTTATAAAATAAAAATAAAAACACCTATTTTAGTTGCAGAAGGCCACTACAATATATAATAATTACAAGAGAAATAAGAAAAGTTAGAGAGAATTTATGGCCGCACCGGCCATAACTTGGTTGACTTTAATTATAAATTTGGGAAAGCTGTCGCCGAAAATGTCTATAATATCACTATATTCATTAATTAAACGACACATCCGCGGCACTGGTGAATTGGCTCCCAATACAGTCCTTCGAAAAGGAGGGGCAAATGGAGTTATTGGCTTTCGTGGATATCTGAACGGTGCTCTAAGCTTAAATTGTTTTAATAATTCAGGACAGTCAATTTTATTGTGTAAAAGTTTGTAAAGAATGACTAGATCAATTTTGTCCCGGCGATTAGACAACATTTGTATTTTAAAGAAAGCCAGTCTCCCCTTATATGACCGAATTTTATTTGCCCGTCCTACCGAATACGCCAAATGCCACAAAAACCTTTTTTGCACTCTCTCCAATCTTAATGTGTGTACGGAATAATGAGGCCTCCATACAGGACAACAATATTCAAGAACGCTGCGTACCAGACTATTATAAAGCAATACTTTTGTTTTTTGATTGTGAAATTCTTTCCCATTACGAATAAGAAAACCTAACATTTTGGATGATTTATTAGCAATATTTTCAATATGAGGAATGAAAGTAAGTTTTTGATCAAATATAACCCCTAAATCTCTCGTTGTGCTGACAATTTTTAAATTTGATGTTCCGATTTTGTAATTATAGCTAATGTTTTTGACTTTCCTACTAAATGTAATTTGAGAACACTTTGCGATATTAAGGGTCATGCCATTTATTTTGCACCATCTTGCTAAACTAATAAGGTCAAGTTGCAGCTTTTCAGCATCTTCAGAAGATTTGATTACTTTCAAAACTTTGAGATCGTCTGCAAACATAAAAGGAACACAGTGATTCAAACAATCAGGAAGGTCATTAATAAAAATGTTAAACAACAGAGGACCCAGGTGTGAGCCTTGTGGTACACCTGAATATATGGTAGGAAAGATTGTCGAGGCGAAACCAGCAGCCACAACATGAAAGTTGCGTTCAAAAAGATAAGATTGGACCCATTCCATCATACGACCTGTAATGCCGTAGGCAGAAAGTTTAAACAAAAGCACGGAGTGTGGTACTTTGTCAAAAGCCGTACTGAAGTCGGTGTATACTACGTCAACTTGATTGTTTTTATCGACAGCTTCAGTGAGGCTCTCTACAAAAGCTAACAAGTTCGTGCATGTAGACCTTTGTTTAATAAAACCATGTTGGTGATTTGTGATAAACTGTTTAAAATGTTGGTAGATATGCGGAAAAATTAAAGACTCTAACACTTTAGCAAATGTAGAAATAATAGAAATTGGCCGGTAATTACAGGCAACATTATCCTCTCCACTCTTAAATATGGGAACTACTTTAGCAGATTTCCATATATTAGGAAATATGCCAGATTGCAACGACATATTGTAAATTATACATAAAGGAAGAGAAAGGCTCTTGGCACAATACTTTATGAGTCGTGGAGGAATGTTATCTGGTCCAGCTCCTTTATCTATTTGAAGGTGTTCAAAAGCTTTTTGAACATCAAATTTTGACAAGCTTAATTCTGAAAACCATAAGTTGTTATTAGTCGCTTTGTGGAGATACTCGGAAAGAGAATTGCTGCGTTCCTCATCTATATTGTTAATGTCTTTTTGGTATACTGATGCAAAGTAGTCTGCAAACAAATTACAAATATTTACGCCACCTGTAACAGTCTCTACCCCATCAGATAACGTTTCAGGGTATTTAGATATACCTTTCCTTTTAGCCTTTATGAATGACCAAAAATGTTTTGGGTTTGTGGTAATTTTATCTTCTATATAATCACGGTGTTTATTATAGCATTGAGTGGCCATTTTATCACAACGATCATTAAGTTTCTTGAGAATTATATCATCCATAGGATTTTTGTAAATTTTGTATCTTCTTAATATATTATTCTTTTCACGTATCATTCTAATTAAGCGCCTGTTAAACCAAACTGGGAATTTCGTTGGAGTTGGTCTACTTAATGGGACATGATTTCGAACAGCTTCATTTAAAACGGTATAAAATTTATCCACAACTTCATTTACGTTATTGCAATTATCAAATGAATCATACCAGTTGATGCTACCTAGGAATTCGTTTAAAATTTTATAGTCACATTTATTAAAATTATACCGTAGGCTGCTTTTAATTTTAAGTTTATTAACATTTTGTGTTTTTATATAAATATCCAATGTAGGATGAAAGAAATCCACGTTACAAAGTTCATAGTTTGACTGAGAAACTTCACTATTTTCAACATCTGTTAGTACTAAGTCAAGCACTTTACTTTTACAATTAAGTACTTTGTTAATCTGCTTCAAGTTGTTTAGACTAGAGAAATCAAGTAGTGTTTGTCCTAAAGGCCCAATTGCACAATTATTTTGTGGATTATCGATTAATGACCAGTCTATCTGACTCAGGTTAAAGTCACCTATTATACATGTTTTAAAATTATGTTGTTCAGAAACGCGATTACAGTTATTTAAAAAAGTATTAAGTAATGTTCTATCTACAGGTGGAGGTAAATAGGTGGCACAAAAAGCCATATGCTTGTCTACGTTTGAGGTTTTTACTTCTATTACAATCCACAAATCCTCGCAATCACTCTCCCAGTCTATCATGCGTTTTGACGTAATATTTTTATTCACAGCAATTAAAACTCCTCCGCCTTCCTTTTTTACATTACTTATTTTAGATGTCTCTCTATCTCTTCTGTACACATAATACCTATTATCAAACAATTCTTGACTTAAAACATTACTATTCAACCAAGTTTCAGTAAGTATGATTATATCATAATTTGAACAAGCCAGTCTTTTCATAAATATTTGAGTTTTGGATTTAAGGCCTCTCACGTTTTGATAAAACATATGTAACGAACCAAATTTTATTTCAGTGATGACAAAAAAAAACTTGCTATTAAACTAAATACAGTAACTAATTTAAACTAACTTATTAATACAGTCCATGTCCCGAATGTACTTAAAGTCGGAATCATCAGTTTTGCGCATATATATCCTTCCATTTCTCACCCACACATACTTATATCCCTTTTCTCGGGCGGCAAACCTTGCTGCAGCATGGAGGGATTTATTATGGGCGGATAAGTGTTCACAGACAAAAACAGGCTTTTTTTCTCCCCGGATTCCAATGTGTGCCGTATTTAACTTGTCATCTGTGTGTGTTTTATTGTATTTTATAACGGCAGCTAAAACATTATCACGAAGTCTCGGAGAGCTAAGCTGCACTATGATAGATCGAGGTCTAGAACTCGAAGGATTCATCTTTGCAACACGGGAACAATTCAGAATATTGCCATCGGTGATGGTGCAGCCCACGAAGCTACACATCTGTGATGTAATACTAATTAGATTTTCGGTCTTGCTTTCCGGTACACACTGTATTTCTATGTTGCTAGTGTGATTAAGTTGCTCCATCTGATTGTATTTGTGACACAACTCCGTAACTGTAACTCGTAAGTTGTCATTCTCCTCTTGAAGTCTTTTAATCTCGTTATTATTTTCTACCGATTTTTTTTGCATATCATCATATTGAGAGCCGAGAAATGTCACAGAGTTCTTGAGATCCGATATATCGGCTTTAATAGAATTTAATTCTTTTGAAATCGCCTTTGTAATCGTAGTGTCTATTTTTGTCAACAAGATGTTCATCTCAGTTTTTATAATATCTCGCACATCTTCTTGAGTTAAAGATTTGACCGAGTCCTGTGTAGGGGAAGAAATAGCGGGTCTCTTAACCGACCGCTTGTTGTAGTCGCTTTGTGTTGACCGCACTGGCGTGTTGTCATTTTTACCCTCCTTGGATTTAGTGCTCAGACATAAGGGACATTTCCACCCAGCCGTTTCTTTACCGGCGTTGTTTAAGCATTTTAAATGATAAGCCTTATTGCATTGGGTACAAGTCAAGTACTTGTCCTCAGTCATGCCCAAGTCGCAACACCCCCAAGATGATTTATTCGCCTTATGCATCTTAAATATTTAATGTTGATAAACTACGAATAATTGTGGGTGTGCTTTTTTACAATCAAGTTGAGGGTAGGATATTATAAAATCACCAACACAATATGAGGAGAAATTATCTTTGTGGTACTCACAGTTTCAATTAATATTATGTCACAACGCAATATTATTAACTTTGTAATACGCTTGTTATGGTGGTGCACAATTTATTCCATAAAATCAATTATATGACAGTAAAAATTAATTTTAAACTGGAGCCAATTCAAAAGCGTCCTTCTCGGTTTGCACCACGGTTGATACAGCTATATAAACCTAAAAACAATTATAACCGTACACAACTTAAACTAAGAAATCTTTGACACTATATAAATAAACTATTTTTTAATAAACTATTATTCTAAATACAAGTAAATTTACACAATATTAGTTACTTAATTACTTAATTAAATTATTGATAGCAAGTTTGAAGGATGCAAAACTACATGAAAACATGTCACTGGGATTACTTAATTCATAATATGCGCGGCACATCCTAACTAAAGGACGGTCCCGTGAAACGTTATTGTAGGTAGGCGGCATGTTACATAGCTGAAAACAAATGTACAAATGTAGGTACAAAGGCGAACTTAATGCTAGAGAGCATTATCTTCCAGTTAACCTGGGTGTAACATGGAAATTTTTGCAGGGCAGTGCAACGGAGCTTAAATATAGATTGTCTAGATAACATATAAAAACACTAACATAAATTTAATTTTCTTGTATCCCTATTCACATACATAGCTACTTAATTACTACTAATTTAACAAGTATAAACTAGGAGTTTTATGTTTATATACATATATATATATCACTACATATTATATATAACATATATATTAATAATGTATATAATCTATATATTGATATATACAATATGCATACTTATATTTAATTAATAATAATATATAATTAATAATAATATGTGTGGACATGTCACACAACGCCATCTAGCCCCAAACTAAACAAAGCTTGTATTATGGGAACCAGATAACTGATACAATACTTAGATACTTTTTGTTTGTAAATACATACATAGAATACAATATAACAGACAGAATAAACACATATGTTCATCACACAAATGTTTGTCCGGGGTGGGAATCGAACCCACAATACATAGTATCTGTACTGTATGCAGGGTTACTACCAACTGAGCTAGCGGGCCAGTCAAAATACTTTATGTTCTAGGAATCATGATCCTGAAAAATTGTTTGGGTAAATTTTTGTCGTCGCAAAGTAATAAGGGGCCACCATAAATTAGGTCACACGTTAAGGGGAGGGAGGGGGTGTCGACGAAGTGTGACCTTGTGTGACAAGGGGCAGGGAGGGGTCCCAAATTATGTGACATCACATTTTTTCAGATTATAATATTTTTTATCTAAGTATTACAACACTACATTTTTTATTTTATTTATTAATAATTGTAAAATTGTATGTAAATGTAAACATGACGCTAGGTAGGGTCTCAGAAATGTGACCAGCTGTGACAAGGACGGTCAAAAAATCATGAAATTCATTATGGATGACGCCTAAGCG
Organism: Ennomos fuscantarius; assembly: GCA_905220475.3. Classification (NCBI taxonomy): domain Eukaryota; kingdom Metazoa; phylum Arthropoda; class Insecta; order Lepidoptera; family Geometridae; genus Ennomos; species Ennomos fuscantarius. The sequence continues at coordinate 8,490,082 of HG992046.1, read as the reverse complement.
ATAACAATAAAATATACCAAAGAAACGAGTAAGCTTTAGACCACACAGCTGAAGTAAAACTTAGCTCCATCTATCGGCAGGTATAACTTTGTTTAATACTCGAGGATGTCCTACATATTTTGATGGAGTGTGTGCGGAATGAAACCCACAGGAGAGCTTGGCTTAGTAGACGTAATATGTTAGAAGTAGGATTTTGTAATAGTACTCTGAGTTGTCCTATGTCGTATCAGGCCCTTTTATTATATAAATTAACCGATTTGGGCTTAATCAAATAATATTGTAATTTTTTTGTACGCATTTTCTTACTGGGCGATGTGGTCGCACAGCGACAAAGCCCATAAAATAAATTAAAAAAAAAAAAAAAAAACTTTGTTTAATGTTAATGTCACCTGTAAATTGTAATTTTACCGGACATACCAACATAATAATACAAATTTTTAACTTTGTTACGTTGTCAAGGGAGATCTACGTTAACCAACAACTTTCAACTTCCGTTCGCCTCGACAGCATACTCCCCAAGTGAAGCGTGCGTGGGTAGAGATGTAAGTAATATTTACATCACAATTTTATTGGGTTAGCTAGAAAAAAAACCATCCAGTTAGGCTGGATTAGCATTTTATTAAAATACTAGCGGCCCGCCCCGGCTTCGCACGGGTATTTAATATATATCTATCTATAGATTGAGATATAAACTATCCTATCTCTCAAGTTGGATCGAACTGCACATGGTGTGCGAATTTTATTATAATCGGTTAAGTGGTTTAGGAGTCCATAGAGGACAAACATTGTGACACGAGATTTATATATATTAAGATTAATAACGCATAAAAAATCTTTTAAATATTGAATGATAATATGATATTATGTATATTATATGATTGTGCCTTGTTACCATAAAGTATGTTAATCTTTTAGCACTTCAAACTGGGTTTTGATTCTAATGTAATGTTTATCACATTTTAGTAAAGGTCGCATTCTCGTGTCAAACACTGAATCGCGCGTATTTAATAATAATAACGCCCAACGCTCACATACATACATCCTGGACCCTAACTAGGATTCCCTGTAGGGACCCAAGAGCCACGAGGACCGTGGTCCCACAACACCAGACTAGGTGGTAGGACTTTTCTGTAAAGTTTGTCTAGGTAGGTACCACCGCTTTGCCAGTTATTCTGCCGCCAAGCAGTAGTGTGCAAGCACTACTGTGTTCCGGTTTGAAGGGCAATGTAGCTAGTGAAATTACTGGGCAAAGGAGCTATATGATCTGATCTCACAGTCGAGTAATCTTATTACCAGACTGTGCTGATGTCTCAGGATGATGTGCGCAGTGCAGCAGTCATGCGAAACTTTACATGTTAGAGTTCCGAGTGACACTGTTCTGTTATGGGCGGCCGTGTCGCTTAACATCAGTTGAACAACTAGCTCGTCACATCATTCAAAAACATAAAAAAAGACAAAAAAAACTCAGAACAAGTATTTGCGCTTTTTTGTTGTGCACAAATAATTGCCATGAACTCATAATTTTATAATAGAAACTAATCTACTTAATAACCTCGTTATTTTAATAAGAAGTAAACACTTAGATGAAACAACATTTTGGTTATTGTTATTGTTAAAATATGCGTTAGAGATTAAATTGTAAGATTGTGTATGTTTGCGGGTAGTAGATAATTACTTAATAATGGAGGTTTTTATTCGCATAATGTTTTACCTGACAGCTAGAATAAATGTTAAACACGATTATGTAAAGATAAGGCTCGGCGCACACAGACAGCCGACAAAAACCGGCTACCTAATTTGTTATTCTTTGACCTTGCTGCTTGCTTGCTTGCTTGCTTGCTGACATACATGTCAAATCACCTGTTACGGCGATTCACTCGAACACCTAGATTGCTTCGCTAAGTTAGTATTTGTACTTTAGCGAGTGCAGCGATTAACTTTAGGTCTTTATTTAGATATACTATAAGTCGATTGTTATAATAACGTATGTACTTCCGAGAGCTCATACAGTTTTGCACGAGCTATATCTTATCTAAATTTTTTTAGGGAAATATTGAATGGAATGCAACAATACTCAGAATGCAACGTTTCATATGTTTCTCAAAAATATTTTATATGAGCTTCTGCCCGCAGCTTCGCCTGCGGTGTGGCCTATGGGAAAATAATTCAACCACCCATTTCACCCTCTTAAGGGTGGAATTTCGAAAATTCCTTCGTCATAACATCTACCTGCATGCCCAATTTCAGACCGACCCGTCCCGTGGTTTGGGCTGTGCGTTGATAGATCACGATATATGTCAGTCAATCAGTCAGTCATCTTTGAGTTATATGTATTTATATATAGATATAGATTAGTTTTGACTGAAATCTGTTTACGTATATTTAAGCGATTTTGTATGAAATTTTCATACCGGTAAAAATTATGCACAAGATTTAAACAAAATGTTTAGTAAATAATTTTAATATTTATCAATAATAATAACGCCCAATTACCTATACATAGATCCTGGACCCTAACTAGGATTCCGTGTCTAGGGACTCTGTAACTATAAGAACCATGGTCCCCACAACACCCTCAATGAGAAAAAGTATTTGCACTTTTATTTCTGCGGGAATCGAACCCGCCGCCTCTGGGCTATGAGCCGAGCTGTTGAACCACCACATCACAGAGGCTGTCAATGTAGCTGTTCCAGTGAAGTTTTGTTGATGTTTAATTGCGATTAAATGTACGGCAAAGATAGCGTAAAATTAACCAAATAGTTCGGCTGAATATTCGGATCGGTAAGCATTGAACCAAATCAGTTCGATACAAAAATCCTACCTTACGGCTATCGTACCGTAAGACCTCGTTTGTAAAAGAACCAGTTTTTTGTAAATAGGAAGAGATATCTGCGGTCATTGACTTCCGTGTTATGGTCCAATCGATCATTTATATCGGCAATTTCACTTGTAGGACACCGTTTGTTGTCATTAATGTGGTAATTTCGACCTTGTGAGATTAGGACAGGTAGTTTCGAGTTGACGGGTTAGTTTAGTTTTTAAATTTTATGAGTGGGGTATATGAATTCATTTCTGTATTAATTAACAATAATGAATTTATTTAAGTACTTAATTTATTTACTACTTAATTTACTTCATGCCGAGTTTTACTTATAATAATTGAAGGGTTGAGAATAAAAGGGTTTAACTGTTAAATTGACAGTTTCGAGAAAATTGACTTTAAACTTCATCGGCGTCATTTTAATGTAGAGTGCTTATAAGGTAATAGAAAAGGTTTATGTAAGTTTCAGTTGCTTGAAAATGTTTTAAATCTATTTTAAAATACTAAATATAGTACTAATTCATACAATTACTGTAAAAATATAATGTAATAAAATAAATATAATAATATTTTTATGCTAAGCGAACTGTATTCCTGTGACTGATAAACCGTTTTTAGATTCGAAATCTCGAGATTTAAGCCTCATTTCGGTATTTTGAGAATGTATTATTGTAGATAATTTCACGCTGAATCCAACGATACTCATAAGTCATTTTGTGAAAAAAGTCAGTTAAATAAACCCTTTTTATTCTCACCCCTTCAATTATGTATCACAATACCAGTTAGTTTATTACGTCTTATTGAGTCATTAAGACCCGCCATTTTGGTAAACCGGCACGAAAAATCACAAAAAAAAAATTTAAATGGGAATTTGTACTCTCGACCTCTGGGCCCAAAATCCTAGCGTCCCTTTATAGGGCTATGCGCGATATTAAAAAAACATATTTGTGGGCATTTTACACAACGCCATCTAGCCTGAATCAAAGCAAAGCTTGGGAATCAGATAACTGATACAATACTAAAATACTTTTTGTTAGTAAATACATACATAGAATAAAATATAACACCCAGAGATAGAACAAACACCTATGTTTATCACACAAATGTTTATCCTGGGTGGGCATCGAACCAACAACCTGCAGTTCAGAAGGCAGGGTTACTATTACCAATTGAGCTATCGGGTCGACAGATTATTTTTCATTATAATTTCCCTTATGATTTTCACACTTTTTAAGACGTTTTTATTTTATTTACTACTAGTTGCGCCCGCGGTTTTACCGGCGTATAAGTATTTTAATTATTTACTCATCCCACGGGAAAATTTCACTTTTATGGGATAAAATGTAGCCTATATGTTAATCTAGTGGATAAGCTATCTTGGTACCGAATTACATCCAAATCTATTCAGCCATTTGAGCGTGAAGGAGTAACAAACATACACACATACACACAAACACACATACAAACTTTCACCTTTATAATATTAGTGTGATTAGTGTGATAGTGTGATGTGATAGTGTGATGTCTATAGGTCATCGCGGCCAGTCTATAGTCCAAATGTTTTTTTTTTGCTGTAGTAGGTAATGTTTATTAGTTATTATATCATTGTAGTATATAGTTTGAAAATAAAGGTACATAAAAAAATATATAGAAAAAAAACCTTTTTTATTTTTATATATATATTTTTTTTTAATCTGCATTTCTACAGACACCTGGGTCCGTGCTTTTTGTTAGATTATTTTTTATATTTATTAATTAAGCCTATTATTCAATTTTCATTATTTAATATTTTTTTAATTTCATTTGCAGTAGGTATGTCATAGAGGGATAAGTGCGAAGGTAGGTTTTTTTAGGTAAGATGACATGAATCATTTGAATCATCTCGTAACCTAATTTCTTGTTAATCTTTGTTAAAATCTTGAGTAGTAAATAAAATAAATTGTAAATACATTTGTAAATTAATTTAATTAGAGTCCGGATGCGCTGTTTGCTGAAGCGCGGTAAAACGGTCAAGATCGTTTCTCCATCGACGATTGCGTCGTCATCGTTACCTACCATCAGGTGAGATAGTGGCTGAATGTTAGCCTACCTAAAATAAAAAAAAAACAGGCGTGCTTTACATCACACGACTGAAGTAAAACTTCTTTAGTTTAGCTCCATCTATCGGCCGGTATGAGTTTGTTTTTTTGCCCCCCACTTTTTTCTATTTAGCCAGTGACAAGTAATTGATAATTTCTCAAGTAAATTAATATACATTTGTCCAGTCAAGTCACAGTTATCAAGTCAAGTCATAGTCTAGTCTAGTCAAGTCATACTCCTAGTAAAGTGGTGGCAACTTTACCAGAAGTTTCTAGTGAGTTTTGGAAACAACACGAAAAGAAACGTTTCACCATCATTATACCACATTCCCACACTCGTGCCTGTAATTTAGCACTTAACGAATAAAATGCCACCAATTTTATGCACTAACACTGAAAATAACACAAGTTTTGGAAAATAATAAAATGCGGGTACGCGATCTTTTTCGTTTTCCCGCCAAAACTCCTGTTTTGCAAAACAAAGCAAATGTTTAATGTTAATGTCTTGACAATTGTAAATTATCATTTTACCGGATATACCAATATAATAATACAAATTTTTAACTTTGTTATGTTGACAATGGACATCTACGTTAACCAATAACTTTCAACTTCGGTTAGCCTCATCTTACTCCCCAAGTCAAGCGTGCATAAAGAAGCTTTACTTCCAAAGATATAAAGATTAAGCCCACAGCTTTATATATCAATGGTTTCCGTTATAATGATTAAACTACAGCGTATTTAACCAATTTGTTTTAACATATTTTTTGTTATTATGTTACGTAAACTTAAAACAAAGTGTTTAAATATAGAACGTCCTCGAGCTAAAAAAGCGTATGATCAAATAGACTAGTACTGATTAGTACTGACCGTCGTTGCTGTAACAGTACGTGAATACAATTCCAATACAAATGTGTTGATCGCGCTGTGAACGTTCGCCTGCGGCCATGGAACAGCTATAGCTAAGCGGTTACTGACCTAGGCTATCGCACAACAAACGTGTGGAGTAGCTATGAGTGCATTTATTTTTTGTTTTCTTATTGAAGTAAAACTTCTTTACGCACGCTTAACTTGGGGAGTAAGCTGGTGAATGCGTGACGAGAGCGTTATTGATCGGGCAAGGCGAACGGAAGTTGAGAGGGAGATATAAGTTAGTGAAGCCAGAAAGAGAGAGAGAGTTACGTTTCGTAAAGAAGTTTTACTTCAGTCGTGTGGTCTAAAGTACACTGGTTTTTCTGTTTGTTTTTGCTTTACCAACATTTGTGTTTATGACAAATTGATTTAGACATTTGTTTATATCAAGTACGTTACGTTAAATTTGACCACATTTCGCCTGATGTTAAGTGATAATGCGGTAGAAGAGGTAAAACTTCAATCAGTTTGTCATAGTGTATCATCAAATGTATGATCTAGCCACTAAACCCTTACTTTTACCAATCGTTAGATTTGAATTTTGTTTGTAGATAGTATGTGCCTTCTTTCTACGTTTCAATGCAACCTCAAAAAAAAATTGCATTTCTGTACATAAATCTAGTCTATAGATAATGAAGCTTATTAGAATTAAATCATGATAAAAGCTCGAACAAATCGGAACAATATGAGCAACATTTTTACAAAATGGAACAGGGGTTTTATGAGATGGATGGTGTTCCGGTGCGTACTGATCTATTTTGAGCAGAAGTAGTTGCGATTTAGCTTTTTTTTTTGAACGGGCTGATGTTGTTTGTCTCTACCGACATTTACAGCGTAACCGGGCGCGATTTAGCCGTGTTAGTGGCTTAAGCGTGAGCAAGTTTACTCTTTTTTAAAATAACTAATGGGTTACTCGCCCAAAACTAAAAAAATAATTATTACAGCCTTATTAATAAACACGAACTAACTTTAGACTAGTTACACCATCTTTTGTCTCTTTTTACCCAGCTAAATATTCCAGTAGCAAGAAAAGGACAAAAGCTGAAGTAACTAATCCGAGACTAATACCCGTTTATTAATAAGGCTGTTAGTGTCTAAGGTCCGTATTACAAAACGATGCTCAATCAGCGATCGGTGCTCAAGCAGAGATTTCATTCATAAAGTGATCAATTAATGAATGTAATCTCTGCTTGAGCACCGATCGATGACTGGCATCGTTCTGTTATACGAGCAATAAATCTGTGTATTTAGCGATAAAAAAGTGCCGACTCCATATCCTCCGCTGTTCCGCAACAGGTTTTTAAAAGCGAACTTTATTATCATTGACACCCAAACACTTGAACGACTTTTCATCACAATGTTATTAGGCAATGAGGCCTTGTTCAGATTTAGACTCATTGAAGTACAAAAAAAAGATCAAATTTATTTTTTGTAATTTTTGTATTCGCGCCGTTTGACAAATCCGTCCTTTCCCTCGTATTCAAAACTCAATTCATTACAATGTGAATGTTTTGGCGTAGCTTTAAGTTCACAGTTGTATTTAACAAATGAATAAATGGTAAATGGTAAAAACATATTCAAATGATAATTTAATTAAAAATCATAAATCTCCACGTGGGGTCTCGTCAAGTAAGCATCTACGGACAGAAACAAATGCCTACCGGCAATAAATTTTGATTATTCGTGTTATATCGTAAAATAATAACACTAATCTGAGATGCCTATTATGGTCATTAATGCCTAATATCTAAGCTAGGCTCTGAAGGTATATACCTAACGTAGGTTCATTGTCTTTAATCATGAGAAGGAGGTCATGGTGCATTTTTTATCTTACCTACATTAAACGTTTCTAGACATTATCTAGATATAACTTTTTATCTTACCTACGTTAAACGTTTCTAAACATTATCTAAATAGAACCTTTTTATCTTACTTACGTTAAACGTTTCTAAACATTATCTAAATAGAACCTTATTATCTTACTTACGTTAAATTTTTCTAGAGATTATCTAGATAAAACTTTTTTATCTACGTAAACGTTTCTAGACATTATCTAGATAGAACTTATTTATCTTACCTATATTAAACGTTCCTATAGGCATTATCTAGATAGAACTTGTATGCCATTGTCATTTCATAGATGGGTCCGTATCCAACATGCTAATAGCATTGCTTTTTTAAATGCATGCTGATTCCTTGTGCCGAATAAGTGCCACAATGATTAAGTTGATTTTAATAAACATTACATTTTTGTAGTAAAACTTCTTTACGCACGCTTTACTTGGGGAGTAAGCTGGTGAATACGAGGGTAACGCAAGTTGAAATTGGTTCACGTAGACCTCCATTGTCAATATAACAAATTTAAAAAAAACTTTTACTAGGTGGTAGGACTTTTCTGCAAAGTTCGTCTATGTAGGTACCACTGCTTTGCCAGTTATTCTGCCGTCAAGCAGTAGTGCGCAAGCACTGCTGTGTTCCGGGTTGAAGGGCACTGTATCTAGTGAAATTACTGGGCAAATGAGACTATGACCTAATCTCACAGTCTAGTAATCTTATTGCTAGACTGTGCTGATGTCTCAGAATGACGAGCGCAGTGCAGTGTCACGCGAAACTATACTTTTGAGTTTCAAGTGTCACTGCAACTGATATGGGCAGTCGTGTAGCTTAACATCAGGCGAGCGACTAGCTCGTCATGTCATTTCGTAACATAAAAAAAAAACTTGGTTGTCCGGTAAAATGACAATTTGCTATTGTCAAGATAGCGACATTAACATTAAACAAAGCAAAAACAAAGTTATACCGGCCGATAGATGAAGCTAAACTAAAGAAGTTTTACTTCAATCGTGTGGTCTAAACCACACTCGTTTTTTTATAACATAGACAGACAAACAAGCTGACGACTCGCCTGATGGTAAGCAGTTACCGTCGCCTATAGACACCTACTATAAAACTTGACTTCAATTCGCAACAATATGAAATCAAACAGCGTAAGCTATATTTCATTTCTCATTATATTTGTACAATAATTTTTTGTTTGATAATTGACTGTTAATTTAGTGCGCGTTCGCGTTTAGTCTTCCATTAACCTATTATATTTTTTATTTATTTATAGATACTAAGACTTCGTAGAAGTGAGATTGGTTCAGGGCCGACAATAATAATCCTTATTATAAATGCGAAAGTACCTATTATGGTTTGCATAGATGTAATTAAAAGGGGAAGGTGAGGCATACCTACTAACTAGGTAGTTGCGTAACTAGCAACTTTTTCATAACTCTTATTAAGAAACTGGTTTCGCGTCACGCTACTCACGCCTCTGTAGTCGCTGAAAACACCTAATTACAAATTATTTCTCTATCCACGGCAAATTGTGTGTGTTGCATCGATTTAAGGGGACCACTTTCAAAAAGCTAGCGCCTTATCTTCAATGTCTTTAACTACGTAAAATAAAGGCAATGTGTGTTTGTTAGAAATAGTTTGTATTTGTACAGATATAGAGATACTTAAGCATTTTTAATGATATTTTATAACACCTCAATTGAAAATAGGACACCTTTTCTCCCAAAAGATTAAGTGTAATCGCGGGGTTCAGCTAGTTAATTATCATAATGCTCTGAAGCTAAACTTCAATTAACTAAATTTAATTAACTCAATTATGTAATTTTATCTTGTTATAATTTTTTTACAGTGTACAATAAAGTGTTGATCTATCTATCTATCTATAAAATGTATAACTTAAGAACATTCGAAACTATTATCTTCGTAACTAGTTTCGTTGAAACGTAAAAGGATGATTTAGATTTAGTGTACATTGGCAGTTACCAACTGGAGTTTCGGAACTACCTATAAAACTCCGGTTATTTGTGTGAGCGGCCGAAGCGGTTCAGTCGTGTTTGCGTGCCAGCTCAAGGAGCGAAAACTTTTACGAGAAATTTACATTGAACCCAATTCCTTGAATCTTTATGATTAATTCATTTATCTTCTTTTATTACCGCAGTACCTACTTATCTAACTTTATTAATGAAATTAAAAGAAACCTTTATGTTCATTGATGACACTTATCCATATTTCTTAGTCTCTATATTATACTAGCTTCTGGAAAAAAAGAAGAAATTTTTTCATAGATAATTCAACCACCCATTTCACCCTCTTCGGGATGGAATTTCGAAAAACCCTTTCTTAGTGGATACCTACACTTTTCAAAAAAACACACCTTCCAAATTTCAAGTCTCTAGGACCAGTGGTTTAGGCTGTGCGTTGATATATAAGTCAGTCAGTTAGGACTTTGAATTTTATATGTATGGAAGATAGAAAAAAGAACGCGATAGCATTTATCGAATTAAGTTAAGCGCTATCGTTTGCGAAAGCTGACGCGCTTGCGTTAGTAACTGGCTCCCAGAAGAAGGACATCGAATATGTTATTAATTTAACAAAACAAGAATTAACCGTCGTATATAATATTATTATTATTCAATAAAACAAGCAAGAATTTCCTCCAAGAATAACTTTCCCAAAGTAACTTACCAAAATAAATCATAAAATAATTACGTTAAAGTATGCCGACCATATTTTGACGTTACAAATGCTCATTACCAGAAGGCAGCGTACCCAATACTGGCAGCGTAATAAATAAATAAATAATAACCCCCAACGATCACATACATAGATCCTGAACCCTAACTAGGATTCCCTGTGTCAAGGGACCCAGGAACTATGAGGACCATGGTCCCACAACACCCAGACTCAGAACAAGAATTTGTGCTTTTTTTTCTATGCACGAATACTTGTCCTGTCCGGGAATCGAACCCACCTCCTGGTTATGAGCCGACCTGCTCAACCACCATACCACAGAGGCTGTCAAATGTGTAATGTCATAGTAATGCATAATTCAAATCAGTCAATCAACAATGGTTGTTCCAAACAAAGTATAGGTAACCAAGTTCTTCCGGCCGCTAAATAAAAAGAAACAGTAAAGTTACAAGGTAACATTATTAATCCATAAATATTATGTTAAAAATGTTCGGTACTTGAGTCACGGATAATAAGTAAGTACTTATCTATACATATAAAATTCAAAGTCCTGACTGACTGACATATATCAACGCACAGCCTAAACCACGGGTCCTAGAGACTTGAAATTTGGAGTGTGTTCTTTGTAAAGTGTACTTTGGGCGTCTGAAGAGGTGAATTAGCAATTTAAAATTCCTGCAAGTTATGATTGTCTTTTAATTAATTTTTATGTTTTAGCTCCACACTCTTGTTTATTTAGCTAGTGTCAAGTAATTGATAATTTATCAAGTTAATGATATTTCACGTAAATATGTGTCAAGTCATAGTCAAAGTCATACTCCTAGTAAAGTGGTGGCAACATTACTTGAAGCTTCTATGGAGTTTGGGAAACAACACGAAAAGAAATATTTCACCATCATTATACCATTTTCCCACACTCACGCTTGTAATCCAGCACTTATCTTATCTGCGTTTTGTGGGGTAGTTCCTGGGTCCTTAGATACAGGGAATCCTACAGCCTTATTAATAAACACGAACTAGCTTTAGACTAGTTACAACATCTTTTGTCTCTTTCGATCCAGCTAAATATTCCAGTAGCTAAAAAGGACAAAAGCTGAAGTAACTAATCCGAGACTAATACCCGTTTATTAATAAGGCTGCTAGAGTCTAGGATCTATGTATGCGATCGTTGGGCGATATTATTATTATTAAATGCACATGTTTCGTATTTTTTATAAATCTATTTATCTTGTTACTTTTTAAGTCTTAAATAAGTATGCCAGATAATTGCGGCCTAAGTATAAAATATTGAGTCTGGAAACTAGCGTGACTCCAAGGTCACATAAACTATTAATAATAATTCAACTACAAACTAAAGTAGTGCTTTGCACGATTGCACAATAATTGTTAGTTAGTATAAGAATGGTAGCCATTAGTTTAAAAGCACCAGCAAGTGCGAGCCCGACCCGCGCACCGACTACACGGTAGGACTTTCTGCACTAGGTAGTGCTGCACAAAAATATGTGTATGTTAATACCTGTCGACTACCTGTCAAATATTGTGCAAGCCGGCCCAATTCGAGGAATCAAGGAAGTTGTGGTTTGAAGACAGACCAAGCATAAAGCAATTGATCCAGAAGACGATCTTATCTCACAGTCGAGTAATCTGATTACTTAGACTCAGGATGATGTGTTCAGTGCAGTGTCACACGAAACTTTATATTTTGGAGTTCCGAGTGACACTGTTCTGTTATGAGCGGCCGTGTTATTTAACATCAGGTGAACGACTAGCTTGTGACATCATTCATAAACATAAAAAAAACAAGTGTGCTTTAGACCACACGACTGAATAAAACTTCTTTAGCTCCATCTATCGGGTGGTATAACTTTGTTTTTGCTTTGTTTAGTGTTAATGTCGCCATCTTGACAATTGTAAATTGTCAGTTTACTAGACATACCAACATAACATTACAAATTTTTTACTTTGTTATGTTAACAATGGAATAGAAACTTTAAGAGCTCCTGGGTTAGTTGGATCTTGTGCGGGTGTAGGCCCAAGTCCCGACGCAGAATTCGCCAAGTTGAAGTCTGCGAAAGGCCGAGTTCTTATGCACGGCGAGAAATCTTTTTTTTTTTTTTTTTTTTTTTTTTTACTTCAAACTTGTCTAGCATTTGACCACGCTCTCACCTGATGGGAAGTGACGATGCGATCGAAGGTGTAGCATGCTAGCCAAGTAAATACCTATTCACTCTTCTCTTGAACACGCCCGGGTCATATTTCGCCGGAAACACAGACGCTGGCAGGGCATTCCATTCCTTAGCCGTTCTAATTAAGAACGTTGAGTCAAATCGCTTGGTACGAATGGGTGGTATTTCGACCACAAAAGGATGGCGCTTAGCCGAGCGTCTAGTAGTCCGGTAGTGGAATGGTGATGGGAGAATTAGATCATGCAGTTCTTGAGCGCATTCACCGTGGTGTAATCTGTAAAAAACCGACAGACTTGCCACCTTACGTCGATGTGCAAGGCTCTGGAGCCTTTCACCAATCAAAGTGTCGTCGTCAATGAGCCTTTTGGCACGCCGTTCAATCGAGTCCAGAGCCTCAAGCTGGTACTTGGCAGACCCGTCCCACAGGTGGCAGCAGTACTCCATACACGATCGGACTTGTGCTTGATACAGATTTAGAAGCTGTCCAGGTGTGAAGTACCGCCTTACCTTGGACAATATGCCGAGTTTTTTTGAAGCTACTTTGGCTTTGGACTCGATGTAGGATCCAAAGTTTAGGTTTGACGTGAGATCAACACCCAAAAGCTCAAGATGGTTTCCTAAACTTACAGATACACCACGGAATGAAGGAGCCAGATGGAGTGGGCTCTTTTTAGCAGTGAATAAACACGCCTGTGTTTTTGCAGCATTGAACCTAACCAAGTTAGCATCGCCCCAATCGGACACGGCTTTCAAAGCCAGGTTCATGCGCTCAACCATAGCCTCTCTCTCAATCCGGACGTCGTCACCACTGGCTCGGGCACTGGATGTGTATCTTTCAACAACAGTACTATCATCTGCATACCCAAAGGTACCGGGCTTTAGCAAATCATTGATGTGGAGTAAGAATAGTGTTGCTGAAAGAACTGACCCCTGAGGTACACCAGCATTAATAGCTAATTGATCGGAAGAGCAGCCATCAAGAACTACTCTAAGCGATCGTTCCCTCAAAAAGTCTGATATCCAAGTGCACAAACCAGCAGGTAGTCCGTAAGATGGAAGCTTATTCAGAAGACCGTCGTGCCAGACCCGATCAAATGCCTTAGAGACGTCTAGAGATACAGCAAGCGCCTCTCCATGCATCTCTAAGGCTTTGCTCAATATGTGAGTGGCATACGCGAGAAGATCCCCAGTGGACCGGTTTCGGCGAAATCCGTATTGCCGGTCACTGAGGAGATCATTGTCTTCAAGGTATGCCAAGAGCTTGTTGTTAATTATACGCTCCATACTCTTACAGAGAATGGAGGTAATTGAGATGGGTCGATAGTTGGCAGGATCAGCACGACTGCCCTTCTTAGGTACAGGTTGTACGTTGGCTAGCTTCCAACTCATAGGGACTATTCCGGTGTCCAGAGAGAGGCGAAATAGGCGTGTTAGAATGGGAGACAACTCAGGTGCACAGTTCTTAAGTACAATTGCAGGTATACCATCGGGACCACTGGCTTTGTTCACGTCTAGACTGCGTAATGTTTTTAGTACTTCCTTCTGACGTATGCGTATTTCCGGCATGAAAACACCGCATTGTGGAAGGCAGGGAGGTACCTCATTAGTAGTATCTAAACGCGAAGCTTCTGCAAAGAGAGTGGCAAACAAGTTTGCTTTTTCTTTTGCAGTGTGAGCCAGCGATCCGTCTGGTTTCAATAATGGAGGCAGTGAGGATCGACAGAAGTTCGCTTCAACCGATTTGGCTAGGGACCAAAAAGCCTTACTACCCGCTGGGTAGGAAGCAAGTTTAGTCCCTATTCGACCAATATGATTGAAACGAGCCTTCCTTAATTCCTTCTTACAGGCCTTGGCGGCAACGTTAAAGGCTTTCTTCTTAGCTCGAGTGTCCGAGGCCTTGCGTTTTCGAGCGTCAGCCCATGCCAGATATGCCGCATGCTTCTGCGCTTCAGCACGTGCACATTTGGCTCCAAACCATGGGCTGGCTTTGCTGGTCACGGGTTTATCGGAAAATGGAATAAAATATTCCATAGCCCGACATACTACCTCAGTAACCGCATTCGCGCAGACCGTCGGATCTCCAGAAGAAAAACATGTTTGCCGCCAAGGATATGAAGCGAAGAAATGTCGCATCTCGTCCCAGTCTGCTAAGTTGTATCTCCAGACACGCCGATTGCTCTTAGGGCTTGGGTCAGGCGGGGAGTATACTGAAACGGACTTGACCAGACAGTGATCGGAACTACCAATGGGTGAGGATACCGCCACAGAGTATCGGTCTGGTTCAGTCGTGAGCAGAAGGTCGAGGCAGTTAGCAGTGTGGCTATCAATATCAGGCACTCGCGTTGGCTCTTTAACAATCTGCGTTAAATTGAGCGCCAAAGCGAGCTTACGCGTCTCTCTCCCAGCGTGGTCCGTGATCCGGTGTGGGACTAACCACTCCTGGTGGTGAGCATTAAAGTCCCCCAGAACAACAAGCTGAGCCGAAGGATAGCGTTGCTGAGCCACATCTGCCGTTTCACTGAGATACTCCATTAGAAGAGTTGTCTCCCGGTCACCGCTATGTGATCTGTACACACCAGCATAGAGAATTTTCTCAATGCCGGTGTCCACAAGCACCCAAATCACCGAAAAGTGGGGATGTTCAAGGTTTCGGAGACGCAAACAGCAAATGTCATCACGGACGTAAACGCAGATACCAGCGCGTGGAAGGAAGCGGTTTTCCAAGATGAATCCTGGATAGTCCAGATATGCCGTGTCTGATGGACATCCTATTTGCGTCTCAGTCAAGAAGAGCAAGTGCGGTTTGTTGGTCTCCAGATGATGATGGACCGCTTGCAGATTTGAGTGCAGCCCACGAATATTTGTGAGGTGCACTTTAAGAGTGAGGACGTGCATCTGCCGTTTAAACTTGCTCAATTTATTTGACTTTTTCATAGTTGGGTGAGTTAGGTAGACAAGTAGGAAGTGGACGAGATATTGGGATGCTAACCCTCAGTAATAGAGAAGCTCCTACGCCAATGGAGAACTTGCGCGGAGACTGCGGGGACGCCCGAACCCCCCTGAAATTGCCCACAAGTTCCTCACTTCCAGTCGCCAACTGGCCCTGTGGACAACCTCAGGATTTTACACAAGCGGTGGGGCAGCCTTTCGTAGTTGGCTAGACTACTACTTGGGCCCCCTACAACTTGCGGTCGGCCAGCAGAGAGCACCGTGCTTCGGATCCCGCTACCCTCCGAAGCAAGGTCTCCGACGCGAAAGCATCTCCATCACTAATACCGGTCTGCATACCCAACACAACTGTCCACATCTACTTGTCAGAACGGCTTCATTAGACATCACGATGGAACACGACGAGTCGCTTGGCATCGTGGTTTTGTCTAATGGGTGGTAACTAAGCCGGCGGCTAAGGCCTTCCACCAGTTATTTGGTTGCTCTTTTGGCACCACCCAGGGGTCACGTGTAGGGAAACTAGGGTTAAAGCCTACGGACGCGAGCAAACATAAACCCCTAAAACTGCCTCGGAGTCTTCTTCATACTCTCACGGACAGTTCCGTGTTAGTGTCTGCGTGAACCAACTTCAACTTCCGTTCGCCCCGCATTTACCAGCTTACTCCCCAAGTCAAGCGTGCGTAAAGAAGTTTTACTTCAAAAACTTTTCAGTTTGAAGACGTCAATGACCTTGAAGATGAGACACTTAGAAGTGAAAGATCTGTCTAACCAGAATACGGGCAAGTGAATTTGAACCGTATAAAGATGTAATTCAGAGCTAAAACTGTACGACAAGTGTACCTGTGATAGTTGATTACACAACCCGGCACCGCCGTCCGTCCGGAGCACATCCTCGTTACAATGAATGATGCAGCCCTCGACATTGATTGAGTAATTGCACAATTGGCCAACCATTCCGATTCAATTGGTCACCTCACAGTTACCACTTACAAGACCGTTGTTGATTGGTGGCCGATTTTACTGATGTGGGTCGTAAACACAATTAACTCTCAAGGTTTGAATGAGTTAACTAAATATTCTTAATGCATATTTTCTTAAGTAGGTACCTTGAATCAAGTAGTTGCCTGTACGTTTTATATTTGTCCTTTAATTCCATTTGTTTACGAGCTTCTGCCAGCGGCTTCGTCCGCGTAGCCTATAGGAAAATAATTGAACCACCCATTCACCCTCTTAGGGTTAGAATTTCGAAAAACCCTTTCTTAGTGGAACCTTCACTTTACATAGAATATAAATTTTAAATTTACATAAAATACCCTCCAAATTTCAAGTCTCTAGGACCAGCGATTTAGGCTGTGCGTTAATATATAAGTCATTCAGTTAGTCAGGACTTTGAATTGTATATGTACAGATGGAAAGCGTACGGTGACGATGACGTGAGTTCCATGGATTTTGTTTACAAAAAAAAAGATCAAGGCGTCTAAACACGGTATGTCAAAAAATTGTAGCCGTGAATAAATTAAGTACATATCTTCTCCTCTTCATCATTTGAGGGTTTAGGAAGCATCGACGTCGTTTCCAGATTCCTCTAGAATTTACAGGATCTACCCTCACGAATAAAGACTGTAATATACAGACTGGAACCGATTGTTTAGAGTTCGTTTGTCATCAGCCCACACGTTCCCACTGCTGGGACATGGAAGTTTTCTCACTGGAAGTGAGTGTAGGACATAATCTACCACGTTGGCCAAGTGCGTCTTGGTGAATGTATGTTTTTGATGTATTTGTTGACAGCACAGTCTGGTAATAACATTATTCTGTGATTTAACTGTGAGATCATCTGGGCGATCACGTAACTCGATTGCAACCAATAGAAACACATAGTATAGATTGAACAGTTTCAATACAGTTTATGTGCATAGTTAATATGGAAATTTCTCCTATTGCATTACAATCACGCAACAAAGTTTCATGTTCAACCTCCAGATCATAAAGTCTCAATTGCCTAGTAATTTCACTAGATAGATAGATAGATAGATAAACTCTTTATTGACACCAAGGCAACAAATACAAAAACAGGAAATAAGTAATGAGTAGGTAACAATGGGCGGTCTTATCGCTAAAAAGCGATCTCTTCCAGACAACCTTTGGATGGACAGAGATAGATCAACGAGCAAGGACGGTGGTGCTAAAAAGTTACTGTGTACATACATACTAAGACAAATATAAAATTATATACTACTTAAAATACAATACTACTAAGTATACATAAACATACACAAATAATACATAATATACAAATACTAAGGAAACAATGAAGGTTTATTTCGAAGTCAAACTAGAGAGATAGAAGTGCTTAATTTGAGTCTTAAAAGCAGTGAGTGATTGAGCCTGTTTAATATTGAGAGGTAGTTCATTCCACAAGCGTACAGCCTGAGCAGTAAATGAGCGGTCGTAGAAGGTGGTACGACGCACCGGTGGCTTGAGGAGAAGGTTCTCTGATGACCTGAGACACATAGTATTAGAGTGAGAATTATAAAGGTAGTCGAATCGTTCCTTTAAATATTGGGGAGTACAGGGATTGAACAGTATATTATAGAGAAGAGATAAGATATGAGTACTAGCTACCCTTTAAGCCTTTAAGCTTGATCTAAGTACTCTCAATTGTTACAGATAAGTCATGGGATCTCTGCCACGGGAGTCAGTAGTGGCCGGCCCTCGACGGTCTGTACCATCAGCTCCGCTCACACAACACCTCGCACATTGGGCGAAAAGTGACAGAGTTGCGCTGTCCTACTCAGGTAATTTTTAAGCTAGCAGGCACTAAATATAATTAGCGTAATAAACTCTTTGCTATTTCTACTCTTAGTTCGGAAGAACTAATTAGTAGAGTTAGAAACAATTTTAGTAACATAAAACGTAATATTTTAACTGCAAAAGTGGAACGAAAACGCGAATGCATTCGCCGTCGGAGCTCGAATCTGACTGCGCGCGAGCGTCGATGATTTATGGCAGGCACATCATTCGCGCGTAGGCGGCGCGTACACAGCCAGTTTAGATCGCGATCTGTGATCAAAATCAATGACCACAATCCAGATTGATAGTGTTTTCTTTTATATATAGTCTGTTATATTTTTTTGTATAGTCTATTCTCCCATCACCATTCCACTACCGGACTACTAGACGCTTGGCTAAGCGTCATCCCTTCGTGGTCGAAATACCACCCATTCGTACCAAGCGATTTGATTCCACGTTCTTAATTAGAAGGGCTAAGGAATGGAATGCCCTGCCAGCGTCTGTGTTTCCGGTGAAATTTGACCCGGGCGTGTTCAAGAGAAGAGTGAATAGGTATTTACTTGGCTAGCATGCTACACCTTCGATCGCATCATCACCTTCCATCAGGTGAGACCGTGGTCAAATACTAGACAAGTTTGAAATAAAAAAAAGTATTAAGCAGATTGACGGATTGATGCTCATAGTGTACTAAGCAGATTGACGGATTGATGCTCATCACAAAATATTTAGATATTTTGATCTCAAGATCGCGGATCGGATCGTGTCCCAGATTGAACGTGTAAGCGCAGGATCGCAGTCAGTACACGCTGTGCGCTCTTTGATCTTTGAAAATGGTCGTCCATTCATCCGTCCACGTCGATGACACGAGCTCCTCATTGCCGCCGATCGAACCGGTAAATTCACCTTTGCATGCACCATTCATGCATGCATGTGGAAGCATGTATTGCATCGACTTGTAAAAGTGCTAAAAATAGCTTATTTGCAATAAATCCTTTGACACTGACATGTTACTACAAGTTTTTCTTCAGGTGTTATACTTTTCCTCATACAAGTATCGTGTTGTATAGGGGGTTATCATTTGTAGTAAGTCATCGAAACATTTTTCCCCCATCCCAGGAGGTATATAGGAGGAATAACAATATTTATTTATTTATTGCTTTTGACTATAAAAATATTGATATGTACAGGCACTTATAAAAAGTTACAACTAAAAAAAAATATTTATTCTGGATTAGTTTTTATAATTATCAATTGTCAACTTCAGTAGTTAGTTGAATTTCATTTAGTAGATTTAAATGAGTGTAACTCTTTTGAGTAACCACTGTTTAACCCAGCGCCTTTTTCGAAACCTTTTCTTCAACGTTAAGGCCAAAACAAGACACAAAAACCGCTTTAACTATATGTCAATCCATGACAGGTGCTAACACGCAGTTACGATACACGGACTGTAGAAACCAAGATTGTGTAATGTTGTGACGAGATCCTGTGACCAGGGATCACAAAACCGAAACAAAAAGGAGAAATTTCCATACTAACTATGCACATACCTGCGTATTGAAAATGTCAAATCCATGCAAATTTGTGTTTCTATTGGTTGCAATCGAGTTACGTGATCGCCCAGCTGACATCACGATCACAGCTTAGCGATCGCGATCTAAATTGACTGTGTACGAGCAGCGGTCTACGCAAGATCGTTTTGCGCGTGCTGACTTTGCGCCGGGGGTTCGCTTTCTGTGCCCTGTTCCTGCAGTATCATATATGCTGTGCCGAAAACGGTGTTAGCTGATATAAAAATCGTATTACTTTTACAGATGAGACCAGCACTTCCAAAGTGACGTACGCAGAGTTGACGGCAAGGACGAACGCGTTGGCCAAGGTCATCACCACGCGAGCCAGATTGAACGGCGCCAACAGAGATGGCGACTACGTAGTGGCTGTGTGCATGCAGCCGACACATAAGTGAGTTCGCCAAATCTAGTTTACACAAAGCGTAAAAAACGACTTCAAATTTATTATGGTTTTCTCATGGATGCCATTGTCAGAACTGGACTAAGTCGCAATGGAACTACACCACGCGGGGAACATCAGCTTTCAAATAAAAAAAACATCAAAATCGGTTCACCCAGTCGAAAGTTCTGAGATAACTAACTTAAAAAAAAAAAAAAAAACGATTTGAGAACCTTCTGCTTTTTTGAAGTTGGTTAAAAATGTAACCTTAAAGACCGCTATCAAACGTTGCCTGGAAGAGATCGCTTTTAGCGAAACGGTCGCCCTTTGACTTTTTCAAATTTTTGATCATTTGTTGTGTATAATAAAGAGATTACCACATAGAGAAAGATATCGGCTAGCGTTGGCTTCGTCGGCTCAGTACATCATGTGAAGTTTCATAATCCGTGGTGTTGTGGTTGAGCAGGTCGGCTCATAACTCGGAGGCGCCAGATTCGATTCCCGCGTCAGGACAAGTATTTGTACACAGAAAAAAAAGTGCAAATACTTGTTCTGAGTCTGGGTGTTGTGGAACCACGGTCCTCGTAGTTCCTGGGTCCCTAGACACAGGGAATCCCATTTATTAGTAGGATCTATGTATGTCATCGTTGGGCGACATTATTATTATTATCACTAGTGCTCCGTATGACAGAGACGACGCTTATCATCTATCTCCCTCTGAGTATTATCTTATTCACTCGATATACACCTATACCTATGTAATCCTTTTCAGCACAGTGACTTCACTCTTGGCCATATGGAAGGCTGGCGCAGCGTACGTTCCTATGGAGCCCAGCTTCCCCCAAACCAGGATCACGCACATCTTGACCGATGCTGAACCGGCGCTGGTCATTTATGATGATAGTGGTAAGAGAGGACAAATTATGGAACTTAAGTCCACATGTGTAAGTCTTCAAATACAAGAGTTGCAAGTGTAGTGAGTGTGCATGAGTAAAAGAGACCTTAACGACCTTACCATCTTGACAACATATCTTCGCTTATATTTTACGCATATTGGAAGTCCTTGTATAAAAATGAGTAGTACAGAATGTTTCCGCTAAATATTATCAAATTAGGCCGGTAAATATTGCTACAGTCAACCTTCCTCCCCTCTTTGGACAAAATACGCCAACAACAAAATACGACGACAAATAAACCTATGACATTGTAGAACCAGTATCCTACGAAGTACCGTTAAATAGGATTGAAAAATACGAGCTGCAATGTAAAGAAAGAAAGAAAAGTAGAACCACATGCGGACAGATAAAAGCAAATTTAGCCAGTCCAAGATTCCAAGTTCTTTACTCGTATGGTCAAAAAACATTTTCCTTCCATGGCCATGGCTCGTGTGATCTTAGCGAGGTAAATATAATACCACCACATCACTTCCCGTGGGTGCCGTATAAGAGCTGGCTAAGGGAATATCTCTTATTTTATATAAGGGAATGTGAGCAGGGATGGGTAGCAGCATTCTTTTCAGTACATACAAATTTTCTGCGATCACCAAGCCACCTGCCGAACGAGGCGATTATGGCAAAGCAAGCTATGATAAGCGTCCAAAGTGTCGTTTTATGGGGGAGGTCTGTGTACAGCAGCAGATGTCTTCCGATTGTCGATGTGTCCTAAAACCTATTTATCCTTTCCAGCAAACTCTGCCATGTTCGCCGGGAGCCGTGTCCCAGCAGTTTCCTTCGAAGAGTTGGTCCAAGAAGCGAGCGGTGTTTCAGCAGAAAAGCCTCAAGACGCGGAAGTACTAGCACCTTTGATGACCAACAGTATTGCCATAGTGCTGTACACTTCTGGAAGTACTGGAGTTCCCAAAGGTATTAGAAGAAGATATTTTAGGTATTTACGGAACCCCAAAAAGAAACGGGCCTATATAGATAAATAATGAATTACCATAAATATAGACTTGCATAATATACCAGCTGTGGTTTTAACCAGGTTCAATTGGTGTACTGCTTGTACCGAACTCTAATCATAAAAAAAAATTATACACAAAAATCACACATTTTATTGTATCAAAAAGCTACTCTTGTGCGCGGCTATCTCGCTCGCACGCTCGTGCATCTGTTGGTAAACTACATCGGTGAGGTCATTGACCTTAAAGGCTTGCGAGGCCACCCGGTGCGGTTTACTTTTGTTTATTTTGAACTTGATTCTGAAACTAGGGAGCAAATTCTGGTTTACATTGAAATCAATACTTAATTATTCAGTTTCTTAGAATAACTATCTATTCTAAATTCAGTTGGTATTTACCCTAGATTATTTAGTAACTACTGTTTCTAGGTAAAACTTACAACACGCAAAGTATTGAACCTGTTTAGATTCTTTTATCTAACTACTAGCTGACCCGGCAAACGTTGTTTTGCCATATAAATAAAAAATAGGGGATGATGATAGAAAATTTAGGGTTGTATATATTGTTTAAAGCCACATCATTAAAAAACCTATCCAAAAAAATTCGTTGGGCTACCCTTATCACTTTGGGGGATGATAAATAGTGTTACCTATTTTCAGACCTACCAAGTGTGAATATAAAATTTCATCCAAATCGGTTCAGCCGTTTCGGAAGAGTATGGTAGCAAGCACTGTGACCCGAAATTTTAACTACATTTAAATCCTCAGGAGTACGTCTCACCTACTCGGCGATCTGCAACCGTCTCTGGTGGCAATTCCACACATTCCCTTACTCCGATACCGAGGGTACCTGCGTTTGGAAGACCGCGCTAACCTTCGTCGACTCCATCTGTGAGATCTGGGGACCACTACTCCACGGAAGGACTTTACTGCTCCTGTCAAGAGAAACTACTCGAGACCCGCAGAAATTTGTGAAAGTGCTGAGTGAGCATCAGGTTTGTTGTATTTTGTGTAGTGTAGTGGAGTTTTTAAGAATTAAGTTCTAGATTATGGGTAATAAAAGCGCCAGACTATCAAAGACCCAGGCAGAGAGATTAGTGTTTGTCAGCTGGCTCTGTCCCATCTTTTAGCTAGAGTTCAGACCGGTGCATGTAGCCTCCATTATTTTATTATATCCTAAATTATGTCCTTCGGGAAGGGTACTACATACTTATTTGTACAGTTTGGGGTGGAGTTCATATGAACCATGTTTCTTATGTTCGCTTAGGTATATTATAGTATAGATACATTTAAGGGGGGGGGGGGGGGGGATTTAGTTTTTTATTCCCCTACCTTACTTTAATGCAAAATTTTATTTGATGCAAATCAACTGTCTAATTTCTTTTTCACTAGTTGAATAAACTTGACACAATTTCTTCCTTAGAGGAGAGATCGTCATCATCGCTATCAGCCGAATAATGTGTTCCCACATCGAGAGTCTAGGTCTAGGTCATATCCATCACCAGCTAAGTGCAGGTTGGTAGATTACAACATGTCAACAAATTTTGTGTTGATTCTTGAAAATCCTGGTTTCATCACGCCATCCTTCATCGTTGTAAGATCGAGTGTAAGTTCCGCACATAAAAGCCATTGGTAGTTGAATAGTCACAGGCGCACGGGCCTTAGCCCCTGATTCAAATTTCGCTCGGACCACCATCACCACCTCGTACCATCTCCACCAGACTTACGTGGTAAGCTGCGTAAGCTCTTGCTCGCACTCGTGGACTTGTTCATTGGCGCGTGCAGGATGGCAGGCGAAGCCGATTCCCAGAACAGTTACGCGGTAGGGTTGCAGGTCTATACCGATATACTGTCCCTTCCAGATAGAGCGTCTTGTCCTGGTGCCGACTCTACTCCGCTCCATCCTCATGTACCTCTCGCTCACTCCTAATCTGCGACCGCTCCAGAGCCTCAAGCTTTGGGTGTGCTCCGGAGAAACACTCAGCAAGGTAAGGCTTTTGATTTCTTAAAATGGTAATTATTTATTTATTTATTGAGGTTCATAATGACAGCAGCCCAAAATAGCAACATTTATTATTTCTACTTACTTTACTCTATTCCCATAATGATAACTTTAAAAACCTTAAGTAATGTATACAACACATCATCAGCCGAAAGATCCAATTCTGAACATAGTCCTCCCTCATAATAGGACACCTACACTACATTGGATGTTTATCATAAGAGGAGTTTTGTAAGGTAAATAACTGCTAAACTCACGTCAGTTAAAAGTCGAAATTACTCCGACCAGGTTTAGGACATGTTCGATGTCCTCCTTCTTCTGGGAGCCAGTTACTACGCAAGCCGCGGCGGCTTTTGCGAGCGTCAGCACGTAACTGTACTCACGATAGTTTTCAATAAAAATAAGAGAAGTTTCTCATAGTTACTTAGCAGGTATCTTAGTGATTGCAGAAGATTTCAATGCACCAAGAAGAATACTGCTATACCCTGGATATTGCTCCAGCCGGCATTTACGGAAAGAGATGTGGTGATACTGTTTTCATACCGAGACCACACACTAAAATACAGTACTGTATATCTGTTTTTATTTTAATATTATTTAAGTATAAGTAAGTATATGCTATTTATTTGCACCGCGGTCCATGCTCTTAGTTTCTCATATCTCTGTCCATCCAAAGGTTGTCTCGAAGAGATCGCTCTTAGCGATAAGACCGCCCATTGTACCTATTTCATTATGTAATTCTCATTTCTACATGTTTATTTTTGGTGTCAATAAAGCGTTTTGTATTGTATTGTATGGTATCTGAAAACACTTCAGGTCTGCCACAGTACCAACTATCTAAGTTGTAACGAGAACCAATATAAAGATGACGCCCATTTTAAAATGAAAGAACTGCTAACGTTGTCCAGTACCCCCAAATTATTAATGCATTTGTTCTTCCTCAAGGACCTAGCAGGGCAGTACTTCAAGTACTTCGGTGACAACAATGGGTACAAGTTGGCTAATTTCTACGGCAGCACAGAGGTCATGGGAGACGTTACGTACTACGTGTTGGAGAGAGCTAGCCAGCTGGACATGTTTCCAACCATACCTATTGGTAAGTTTGAGTTTTTAAGTTCACATCAAAAGCCCGAAGGCGTCCAATGCTGAGCACATGCCTCCTCCATAAACGTCACATTGGACGCTTATCATAAGGAAGGGTTTGCCATAACCACGCATGGCAGGAAGAGATTTTGGTATCTCTCACATTTTTGTAATTTCACGGATTTTATTTAACTTCCTGATAAGCTTGTATGTGGTTACAGGAAAAATCGTGCTAGATCCGTTAATGGCATGGGAGTACCCATCATTTCTGACTTATTACACTGTGAAATACCCTAGCCTAAACTTAACCCTTTTCGAGATATTCGAAATTTAATTTTATTATTGAAAACTGCCGATTTTTAGGCTACAAAATATAATTATGTTTGTTTGAGGACGAGTTGGCTGGACTACAGTCGCGATCTCTTCTCGCCCCCGGTACGGCGGACGAGGGCTCACGGGGGGGTTTTCGTAGTTTCGAGTCCCACGCACCCCCTGCAACCCCCGTGGTGGCAGGGAAGTGCGTGGGCATTCCCCCCCCCCCCCCTAAAAAAAAAGGTGTTTTATAGTAAAATAAGTCAGAAATGACGGGTGGCGGACGCCCTTAATGGATCTAGTAAAATTTTTCCTGTAGCCCTGCAGAATAAACCCAAATTTTTCAAATGTTAATTCTTTTTCCTGGTATTTATGTTCTTTTTTTTATCTGACATAAATATTGTATCTACTAGAAGTTTATGTATATTGATGAAAACGAAACTAAAAAGTTATAATAACCCGTTGGTGGAGGGATAAGTATCCAGAATGCTGGCAGCATTACAACGTGTACAATGCTTATTTTTTATGTAAAAAACAGCCAGCATTCTGTTCACCAGATGTCTTGACCTAACGTCCCAAGTCCCTGTATATTTCATGTATAAATCGATCGAAGTCAGTTCTCCTTTTTTATAACGGATATATCTCTCGTCGTTCAGGGTCTCCGCTGGACAACTGCGCAGTGTACCTGCTGGACGAGGAGATGAACCCGGCGCGCGAGTCGCAGCCGGGCCAGGTGTGGGTAGCGGGCGCCAACCTCGCCGCGGGGTACGTCGGCGGGCAGGGAGCCGGCAGCTTCCGCGACAACCCGCACGCCAAGCATCCAGGTCGGTTGGCTTTCGCGATATATCAACGACCAGGGGGGTGATCACGAAACTTTGATTGCAATGCAACAGGAGAACTTTCCATACTAACTTGAATGACGTTACGAGCTAACCGTTCGCCTCACGTTAAGCGACACGGCTATCCATATCAGTTGCAGTGTCACTCGGAACTTTAAAATATAGTTTCGCGTGACACTGCACTGCGTACGTCATCTTGAGACATCAGCACAGATAGTAATAATGTGAGATTAGGTGATAAAGTTTCATTTGCCCAGTAACTTCACTAGCTACAGTGACCTTCAAACCGGAACACAGTAGTGCTTGCACACTACTGCTTGGCGGCAGAATAACTGGCACAGCGGTGGTACCTACATAGACGAACTTTGCAGAAAAGTCCTAGCAATTAGTAGTATTATTTTATTGTAGTAGTTGGTTAACTTTTTGAAGAAAAACTTCTTTATGCACACTTGACTTGCGGAGTAAGCTGGTGAATGCGTGATGAGAGCGTTACGAAAATTGGTCGTGCGAGGCAAACGGAATTTGAGAGGGAGATATAATTTTGTAATTATAAAAATAGAGAGAGTTACGTTTCGTATAGGAGTTCTGCATCAGTCCTGTGGACTAAAGTAAATTCGCTTCTTTAATGTAACCTTTTATATACAATTTTATATGAAGGAGCAGAACTATATAATAAATTACCTAAGCCTATTAAAGAAGCTAAATCATTCCAATCGTTTAAAAACCTATTGAAAATCCACATTTTGAGTGATCTTACTTTACTTCTGTAACCTACATAATCTTTGACCAGACTCGTGTTGAATAGTTTTTTGCTTACCCACCTTATATAATAATTTGTTCTTGCATTTACGCCTGCATCCTCAAAGGCAAACTATGTACCATAATTCATGTACTTAACTGGTTATAATTTCTCAGCGAGTGAACTATGTTCTTTGAGAAATAAAGAATGTTAAACCAGAACCTTTTATTTGACAGCTTCTGTGGAGGCTTGAGCAGGTCGGCTCATAGCCCGGAGGCGGTGGGTTCGATTCCCGCGGCAGAACAAGTATTTGTGCATAAAATAAAGCGCAAATACTTGTTCTGAGTCTAGGTGTTGTCGGACCATGGTCCACGTAGTTCCTGGGTCCCTAGACACGGAATCCTAGTTAGGGTCCAGGATCTATGTATGTGATAGTTGAGCGTTATTATTATTGTTATTATTTATCTAGAATTCGGTCGCATCTACCGCACGGGTGACTATGGAACGCTACACAAGGGCGTCATTCTGTACGCCGGGCGCACCGACTCGCAGGTCAAGATCCGCGGACACAGAGTCGACTTGCAGGAGGTTGACCGCGCTGTTACCGGGGTCGCAGGAGTTGAAAAGTGTAAGTAGCTTGGCTTTGGAATCACTTGGATGGGTGACCGCTACAAAAAGTCATCATCATCATTACCAACCTGAAGACGTCCACTGCTGAACAGCCTCCCCTGTAGAGCGCCACTTTAAGCAGCTGCGTGCCTCCTATGTAGGATCAAGTAATAGTAATTTAGTAATAGTAATTTAGTAGTAGTAATTTAGTAATAGTAATTTAGTAGTAGTAATTTAGTAGTCGTCATTTAGTAGTAGTAATTTAGTAGTAGTAATTTAGTAATCGTAATTTAGTAATAGTAATAGTAATTGATCTGTCAATAACTAAATAACAATCTCATGTAATAGTAACTTATATTAGGTATATACTTAATAGATAGAGATTCCTGCCAAATATCAAATCATTTTAAACAAAACACATAAAATAACCAGTAGGTATAAAACTACTTAAAGGAGGGCCTTTCTCGAAAGTCAAGCTGTTATGGTGAGAGATGACCCGAATGCCGAGAATGTATTAGTTTATTTATAGTGTTTTTATATTTTTGTCATCCTTTTTATCTATCTGCTAATATGTAATGCTTAGTTAAATAAGTTAACAGCAATAAAGGCTTTATTTATTTCATTTTTTTAATTTTTTCCTTTTTTCATTTTTTCATTATTTTCATTTATTTCATTTATTTCATTTACTTCATTTACTTCATTTACTTCATTTACTTCATTTACTTCATTTACTTCATTTACTTCATTTACTTCATTTACTTCATTTACTTCATTTACTTCATTTACTTCATTTACTTCATTTACTTCATTTACTTCATTTACTTCATTTACTTCATTTACTTCATTTACTTCATTTACTTCATTTACTTCATTTACTTCATTTACTTCATTTACTTCATTTACTTCATTTACTTCATTTACTTCATTTACTTCATTTACTTCATTTACTTCATTTACTTCATTTACTTCATTTACTTCATTTATTTCATTTATTTCATTTATTTCATTTATTTCATTTATTTCATTTATTTCATTTATTTCATTTATTTCATTTATTTCATTTATTTCATTTATTTCATTTATTTCATTTATTTCATTTATTTCATTTATTTCATTTATTTCATTTATTTCATTTATTTCATTTATTTCATTTATTTCATTTATTTCATTTATTTCATTTATTTCATTTATTTCATTTATTTCATTTATTTCATTTATTTCATTTATTTCATTTATTTCATTTATTTCATTTATTTCATTTATTTCATTTATTTCATTTATTTCATTTATTTCATTTATTTCATTTATTTCATTTATTTCATTTATTTCATTTATTTCATTTATTTCATTTATTTCATTTATTTCATTTATTTCATTTATTTCATTTATTTCATTTATTTCATTTATTTCATTTATTTCATTTATTTCATTTATTTCATTTATTTCATTTATTTCATTTATTTCATTTATTTTATTCTATTTATTATTACCCTATACAGGCGTGGTGCTCTGCTACGGGCTCGACCGCGGCGAGCCGGAGATCCTCGCGTTCGTGACCCTCCAGCCGGACTCGAGGCTCTCGGCACAACGTATTGAGGCAGACCTCAAGGGCAGCCTCACCAGCTATATGATCCCTCAGGTACGCTTTGTCATTTTTTAAAGATTTTATAGCTTTACGAGCTTCTGCCCGCAGCTTCGCCCGCGGCCTATGGGAAAATAATTCAACCACCCATTTCAACATCTTAAGGGTGGAATTTCGAAAAATCCTTTCTTAGCGGATGCCTTCGTCATAACATCTACCTGCATGCCAAATTTCAGCCCGATCCGTCCAGTGGTTTGGGCTGTGCGTTGATAGATCACTATGTCAGTCAGTCAGTCACCTTTGAGTTATACATATTTAGATTCAAGAACAAATAATAAGTTTTTAAACAATAAAACTAAAACTTAAAAACCATGCATTAGCAAAACTTAATCTAAGAAGCAGCTACCAGTAGGCAACGTGCCCAAAATGCTGGCGGCATTGCCCCGTTGAATGGCAATGCTTAGTCTTTGGGCTAAATAAAGACCAGCATTTTGGTCACGTGTTGCTTTCGATCAGTCGTTTAGTAATTAATATATTTTGTTACAACTAATCTATTTGAAGTAAAACTTCTTAACGCTTGACTTGGGGAGCTTTCTATTGCTATCATATACTCTTCATACCTAATGTTGTAGGTACTTACGTTTATTGTAAGTACCCTGGTATCCTACACCGGTGCCGAGAATGGTACATGAGTCAGAAGAACTAGACTGGTTCAATGATCCTAGCATAGTCGATAGTCGATGCATTAGATCGTCAGGGTCGCCTTTTTATTTTAAGGAATGACATGACCATAACATTTGTTCGCTTGATGTTGAGCGACACGGCTGCCCATATCAGTTGCAGTGTCACTCGGAACTGTAAAGTATAGTTTCACGAGACACTGCACTGCGCACGTCATCCTGAGACGTCTAATAAGATTACTCAACTATGAGATTAGGTCGTAAAGTTTCATTTACCCAGTAATTTCACTAGCTTAAGTGCCCTTCAAACCGGAACTCAGTAGTATTTGCACACTACAGCTTGGCGGCAGAATAACTGGAAAAGCGATGGTACCTACCTAGAAGAACTTTGCAGAAAAGTAACCTAATGCCTAAGTCACCTAAGACGCGTTTCCAATTACCACGGGTATAGGATATCTACGTAATTAATTTATTATTCTTTTTATTTTGTGAAAGCATGTTGTATATTGATTGATAAAATATTTTTTAGTAACGTATGATAAAAAATTTATACGCAGTATGCTTGTGCTTCTAATTCTCAAACTTTTCATGGATGCCCCAAAGCATGCAAAAAGACTCGAAAGAAATATTCAATATTTGTAACAATATTTTTCAGGTAATTGAAGTGGAAAACGTGCCATTGCTGGTCAATGGTAAAGTAGATAGACAAGCTTTGTTGAAGATGTACGAAAATACAAATAATAATGGTAAGAATGCAAATAAAACATTGAAAATCAATGTTAACTTATATTTAATTTTATTTTCACCGCAAGTTGCCTTTATTTTCTAAATACTACATTGATATAATAACTAATACTAAACAGGTAGTGTACTACTACTACTACAAAAAAAAAGCATTTAGACTATATACTGGCCGCGATGACCTATAGACAGTCCAAATGCTCCAGCCCACTACCAGTAGGTAGCGTGCCCAACATGCTGGCAGCATATATTTAATTGTTTTCAAACCTATTTGTATACATTTCTGTAATTTGGGTACTGTTTTTACGACAATCGTTACGTAAGTATTTAATTCATATTAAGTTTTCTGTTTGTTTGTTGAAATAAAATTACTCACAATGGCTTATTTGTAATAGTTTATAACATTAATTAGGAATTAGACTTATCAAAGTACGTTTAATATGTCTATAGATGAATAAACAATTGAATTGACTATAATGATATAAATGTAATTTTTTTTTACAAATTGCATATTTTTTTTAGATGACTCCGTAATCCCGCTAGACATAGACTACACGGGCGTAGAGCCCGAAGCCCTAGACGCCGCGCGGGTGCTCTTCGAGACAATCGGCGAAGTCCTAGGCAGAGCGGTCAGGGGAGCCCTATCTGTAAGAGTAGGCTTCTACGAATTAGGTGGAAACTCACTCAACTCCATTTACACGATCACGAGACTGAGAGACAAGGGGTATTATATCGGTAAGTTTTAGAACCATTGGCTTTTAGACAGGATTCGAAAGGATCAATTATAATATCATGATTATTATTGTGATTATTATCGTGATGATACTACAGATGGATAAAAATTGCGTTGTAAAAGTGAACTGTATTCAAACGTGTAATTCCGCACTTGCGCATATCTGAACGCACGAAGTGTCAACGTGCCGCGCCGCGCCGCCGCGGGGATTCCCCGTACCATAAAAAATCAGTTTGGATTTATGCAAAGTTGAGTGAATATGAGTTCATTGGTTTGTTAAGTATATTGTTTATTAAGTTGAGTTTGAAAAATGCCTGTATTTTGTGATCATACACCATGGAATGATATAAACATTATTGGTCATCGTACATACTATCATCATACATCGGTATTTGCCTGTAATTAATCTCCATGCTATATAAATAACTCTAAGCATTCAAGTAAAAAAATTAAATATAAATTCCCCTAAAATTAATTCGTCCTTAGCCGAAATGCATATTTCACGCTACACGCAGCGCGGGCACCAGCTGAGCACCAGCTTTTTTCTTATTTCTCTTATGTAAATGTTTCGTAGGTAAACAAAACACCTGCCCTCACTCTCTTGAGGTAGTAGTGCTTTTACTAATTCTGTGCATGAAGTGGCAAAAAAAGAACACATGCACGCTAAAACATAAACTCCCAATTCGTTGTTCCATGTTGCAGGACTTTTGCTATGAATTTAAATTTGACCTTATTTCATAGTAACTAGATTTAGGTTTAATTTTATAGATATTGTTTGTATTTGACAGCCTCTGTGGTTGAGCAGGTCGGCTCATAACCCGGAGGCGATGAGTTCGATTCCCAAGTATTTGCGCACAGACAAAAAAGCGCAATTACATGTTCTGTATGTGGGTTTTGTGGGACTATGGTCCTCATAGTTCCTGGGTCCCTAGACACAAGGGATCCTAGTTAGGGTCCAGGATCTATGTATGCGTTATTATTATTATTTTATGTAATAAATTGATTACCTACATATTCACCGGCTGATTTTTATTTCAGATATAAGTGACTTTCTCGGCGCTGCTAACTTGGGCGAGGTGCTGTCCTGCTTGACGACGAGCCCCGACAGCGTGAGAGAGGCCAGGGAACCTTTGTTCACTCCCGAACCCATGCGGAATGAACACAAGCAGCAAGTTATTGAGTAAGTAACAAATAAAAATTAGAGCACAAGACAAGAGCGTATATTGTACATTTTAGAGTAGAAGCACTTTGGTGCACAAAAAGACGAAAGTCAAAAAGTACAAAATGTATTAGAATTATTTAGTTACAGCCTTATTAATAAACGGGTATTAGTCTCGGATTAGTTACTTCAGCTTTTGTCCTTTTTTGCTACTGGAATATTTAGCTGGATCGAAAGAGACAAAAGATGGTGTAACTAGTCTAAAGCTAGTTCGTGTTTATTAATAAGGCTGCTTGAGTTTAATGAGTTTTCAATCTATCTATGGGTCCAAGCACGGCGGTAGCTAAGGGAAGGCATTGTGGGGATTGCCCCACAATGCCTTCCCTTAGCTACCGCTTAGATTGACGCTAGTGTTAATAATTTTAAACTAATAAAATGAGGTTTACAGCTGGCTGGTTGTTTTATATTAGCAAGGATTCGGACACACTTTTTAGGGAAATGAAAAGGTCTTGAGGTTCTACACTATTTCCCCACAGGATAACATTAATTCCAGTATTAATAACGTTTCCGTTTTCAGTATGATAGTATCGTCTTTCTACGAGAAGGCGGAACTAGAGCAGTTTGTGAAGCATGAGATTGAAATATCTGACTACACGCATTGCATCGACGCCTGCTGGGGCCCGTTACTTCACGCCGGGCTTAGCATTGTGCTCACAGATGGTGAATATTCCATTACATTTAATAATAATAATAATAAATATTTCTGGACATTTCACACAGCGCCATCTAGCCACAAACTAAACAAAGCTTTGTACTATGGGAGCCAGATTACCGATACAATACTTAGTTCCTTTTTTTTGGAAATACATACATAGAATACATTATAACACCCAGACACAGAACTAACATCTTCATCACACAAACCTTTGTCCTTGGTAGGAATCGAACCCACAACCTACAGTTCAAAAGGCAAAGTTACTACCAAGTGAGCTATCAGGCCCGTCAGGTATGTAGCGTATTTAGTAATCTGTTTACACAATTTAATGACTAATCCTAATAATATTACAATCCTAAGTGATTAAAATTCTGGCCTCCACTTCGGCCAAAGATTGAGCATTGCCATTCAACGTGGCAATGCTGCCAGCATATTAGGCACGTTGCCTACTGGTAGTGCTTTGTTAGATTTTTGTTTGTTTTTTCTGTCTTTTATTTATTACTTAATATAAATTTAGTATCCTGAGTTATTTGTTTATCTATCAGTTTACCTGTCTAGAAGTTATATTGTATTATATGTATATATGTACATAATTACAAACAAAATTTAGCTCCATCTATCGGCCGGTAGACCTTGTTTTTGCTTTGTTTAATATTAATTTCGCCATTTTAAGACCATTGTAAATTGTCATTTTACTGGACACACCAATATTTTTTTTATGTTATTGAATGATGTGACGAGCTAGGCGTTCACCTGATGTTAAGCGACACGGCTTTCCAAAACAGAACAGTGTCACTCGGAACTACAACTTGTAAAGTTTCGCATGACTGCTGCACTGCGCACATCACATCATCCTGAGACATCAGCACAGTTTGGTGATAAGATTAATCGACTGTGAGATTAGATCATAAAGTCTCATTTGCCCAGTTATTTCACTAGCTACATTGCCCTTCAAAACAAAACACAGTAGTGCTTGTTTGTATATATAAACTTTAAGTAATTTTGAACTTTGTTTTGCTGTCAATGAAGATCTACGTGAACCAGTACAACTCGCCTCTCTCTCTTGCCCCTACAGTGATATACGAAACGTAACTCTCGCTCTTTCTATCTTTACTAACGTATATCTCCCTCTCACGTATCCACCTCGCCTCGCATTCACAGCTTACTCCCCAAGTCAAGCGTACGTAATGGTTTTACATCATAATTCACATTTCAAATTCATTCCACTACCGGACTACTAGACGCTCGGCTAAGCGCCATCCTTTCGTGGTCGAAATACCACCCATTCGTACCAAGCGATTTGACTCAACGTTCTTAATTAAAACGGCTAAGAAATGCCCTGCCAGCGTCTGTGTTTCCGGCGAAATATGACCCGGGCGTGTTCAAGAGAAGAGTGAATAGG
Organism: Ennomos fuscantarius; assembly: GCA_905220475.3. NCBI lineage: Eukaryota > Metazoa > Arthropoda > Insecta > Lepidoptera > Geometridae > Ennomos > Ennomos fuscantarius. Next base: position 8,455,371 of record HG992046.1, on the reverse strand, counting down.
TATTTACTTGGCTAGCATGCTACACCTTCGATCGCATCGCACTTCCCATCAGGTGAGAGCGTGGTCAAATGCTAGACAAGTTTGAAGTAAAAAAAATTAAAATAATAATAATTTTAAATTCGAACTAAACAGTCCAATATAATAATATCGATAATAAAACAGCAATATTTATTTACTGATAATTCATTTTCCAGCGAACAGCTCTGTAGTGGCAGTAGCCCTGAACTTTGATGCTCGTGACGAGCCCGACATCGAGCTGTCCGGGGGCTTGGCGAAGATCATGGGTTTCCTGGAGTATGTAGAGAGCTCTGTACGAGACACTATGCTGCCTGGAGGGAAAGGTTAGTTACTTTGTTACTGTTTGTTGCTAGTTACTGTTTTCGTTACTGTTTGTTAATTAGTTACTTTGTTACTGTTTTCGTTACTGTTTGTTAATTAGTTACTTTGTTACTGTTTTCGTTACTGTTTGTTAATTAGTTACTTTGTTACTGTTTTCGTTTGTTTTAGTTACTGTTTGTTAATTAGTTATGTTGTTACTGTTCTTGTTTGTATAGTGTGGCGCAAAACTAATCATCAAATTATGTTTTTTTTTAAATTTTTTTACAAAAAAAATTGAGTGATGGAAATCTTTATTGAACTCTTCAGTATTTTTTACGTTAAGTGGAAAAGATGATATCCGTTGCCCAATGATCACATACACAGATCCTGGACCCTAACTAGGATTCCCTGTATCTAGGGACCCAGGAACTACGAGGACCATGGTCCCACAACACTCAGACTCAGAACAAGTATTTGTGCTTTATTTTGTGCACAAATACTTGTCCTGCTGCGGGAATCGAACCCGCCACCGGTTATGAGCCGATCTACTCCGGCACCACACCACAGAGGCTATTAATTTATTTTGATAATTTCAGGAACTATTTTGCACTCGTTTATGATGGCAACTTCGGAGTCCCTGTCAGCCCGCGATAACGTGGCGGCTATCCGGGCCCTGGAGACCGCGACCATGCGCGTCGCACAGGAGAGGCGGTTCCTGGGGGTGTTCACTACCAACACTAGCCCCCTTACCCAGGTAGGGATAACATACTAAGCCCATCTGCAAAATGTTTCTTTTTACTTCAAACTTGTCTACCATTTGACCACGCTCTCACCTTATGGAAAGTTAAGTTAGCTACATTATCACTGATTAATATAGGCTATTTGAATTGCAAGAAAAAAATGTTTATGTCAAAATGTTTAAAAAACAAGTCCACGTGTGCGAAGCCGGGACGGGCCGCTAGTTCCTTATAATTATACAAGTTTTTATTTATACAAAATAGGCTTACGTTTGACCACATTTATTCTGATGTTAAATGACAATGAGGTCGACAATATAGCAAGCTGGCCTGGAAACCTGTTCATTCTAATCTTACCGAATGTTACTACTGCGAATGTTACTTCAAACTTGTCTAGCCTTTGACCACCACCTTATGAGAAGTGACGATGCGATCGAAGGTGTAGCATGCTAGCCAAGTAACCTATTCACTCTTGTCTTGAACACGCCCGGGTCATATTTCGCCGGAAACACAGACGCCGGCAGGGCATTCCATTCCTTAGCGGTTTTAATTATGAACGTGGAGTCAAATCACTTGGTACGAATGGGTGGTAATTCGATCAGGAAGGGATGGTGCTTAGCCGAGCGTCTAGTAGTCCGGCAAGGGAATGGTGATAGGGGAATGAGATCATACAGTTCTTGAGCGCATTCACCATGGTGTAATCTGTAAAAGATCTCCCTCTAAAGTTGTTAAAGTTGCTAAAGTTTGAGAGCTTATAAGTTCAGATCTATCCCTCTATGACGTATCTACTGAAACGTATATGCGTAGTTCTTTTTTTTTAGTGCAGCATATTAAACTCGGTTCAGAATATTTATCTATACATATAAAATTCAAAATCCTGACTGACTGAATGACTGACTTATATATCAACGCACCGCCTAAACCGCTGATCCTAGAGACTTGAAATTTGGAGGGTGGAACTAAGAAAGGGTTTTCGAAATTCCACCCCTAAGAGAGTGAAATGGGTGGTTGAATTATTTTCCTATAGGCCACGCGGATGAAGCTGCGGGCATAAGCTAGTAAAATATAACTTATCTAAGCAACACTTTCTCGTATACGTTTGTTAAATTGGTGTCAACTTGGCAGACCAAATACTGAACGCTCATTGGTTGCCTGTTGATCGTCGATTGTCTCAATCAATGATCGTACAGCATTTGGCATGTTGATTTGACATGGATTGGATAAACTTACGAGAAACTGGAGTGCTAGGTCCGTATTACAGAACGATGCATCGATCGATGCTCAAGCAGAGATTTCATTCATAATGTTATCAATTAGTGAATGAAATCTCTGCTTGAGCACCGATCTATGACTGAGCGGACCTTAGTCTTCAAAACTATCATCATCGTTTGTAGCCCACTGCTGGACGTACAGACATAGATGTAATTTCACATCTAATTGTGTACGTACGTATTGAATAGCCTGACAGCACAGTTGGTAATAACTCTGCCTTCTGAACTGTTCTGAACGTTTTGGGTTCGATTCCCACCCAGAACAAACATTTTGTGTGATGAACATAAGTGTTTGTTATCTATATGGGTGTTATATTGTATTCTATGTATGTATTTACAAACATAAAGTATCTAAGTAACTATCAATTTATCTGTTTCCCACAAGCTTGCTTAGTTTGGGACTAGATGGCGTTGTGTGAAATGTCCGCAAATATTTTAATTTATTTATTTAATTATTTCAGCAACTCGGCACTGACGTCCTCGGATTTAGAACTCTGTTAGACTACCAAATAAACCAGTACGTTGACCCCAATAACTGTCAACGCCCCTTCGGGGATGCCCCGGATGAAATGAGAGCGATCGTTTGTTGGAAACCAGTGGAATAAATTCTTGTTTTTTATTTAAATACATATACGATATAAGTGCTATAATTGCAGTAGACAATGTCTACATGTGATGTGGTTGCATGAAACAATTTTTTTTTATATGTAGCTAAGGGCTTGTTTCAGAATGTGCTACTTAAGTTGCTAGTAGTTAACAATCACGTAAATTATGTGGAAGATAAAACTTTCGGTTAGATTACATCGCGTTTCACATTCCTTGTTTATTATCTGGCTACCTAATAGTATATTTATAATTACAATATTGATATTACAATGTTACAATACAAGCACTTTTGCAAGGTTTTCAGTTATATTCATTATTTTTATAACGAAAACTTATTACTACTATACATTTACAACGTACAATGGCAGATTTTAATAAAATATTTTATTAAATTTTGTATTTTTGGTAAGTTGCTCAAAGCATACTTTAACTGTCAAACAAACTTCTTATCCATCAAATAAAAATTTTGTTGCCACTTGTTTTGCCATTTAAGTAAATAGATACTAAATTTGTTGGTTAGCCCTTTCCAGTGATTGTGAAACGCAGGAACAGTGTTTATATAACAGATTAGTTCCTATTAGCTTAACCGGAACTTTAACCGGACATTCTGAAACAAGCCCTTAATATTACAAAACTGGTTAAAAAAGTACCTAAGTACAAATTTGCGACAAATATTGTACGAACTGAAAAAAAATCATGACAATGTTTTTAGATTTTTAGGGTTTCCTTGATCATTTTTGACTATAATGAAAATCGATGCATTTTCCTGCCAGTTGTTTTTGTGTCTAAATAAAATAACCCAATTATTTTGTTTTGGTTGGAGAATAATTTAAATCTCTCTTACTACTACTACTATTGGACTAAGAAGAGCAATAAAATTTTAATGTTAAATATATAGTTGTAAGTATTGTATTAGTATTATTTACGTTTCATGTGATAATAATTAAAGGGGTGAGATCAAAAATGGTTAAACTGATTTTTTTCACAAAATGACTTATGGGTATCGTTGGATTCAGTGTGAAATTATCTACATTAATACATTCTCAAAATACCGAAATGAGGCTTAAATCTTGAGATTTCCAGTCTAAAACGGTTTATTTGTCAAATGGATACATTTCGCTTAGCATAAAAACATTATTATATTTATTTTATTATATTATATTTCAAGCAACTAAAACTTACATAAATCTTTTCTATTACTTAATAAGCACTCTACATTAAAATGACGCCGCTGAAGTTTAAAGTCAATTTTATCGAAACTATCAACTTGACAGTTAAACCCTTTTTTTCTCAACCTTTCAATTGATAATTTAGTGAAACGCGTGTGTTTAAACTTTTAATTAGCGTGTTCGTAATCACCATTGAATATATTTATAAAAATAAATTTAACAAAATTGATAGTTTAGGACATTATGATACAAGTGTGCTAGCTTGGTCATTACATCCGAGGCGGTGTTATGCATATAAAAACGCAATGTTTTTTTAAAATAGTAATAATAATTAATAATGTTCAAGTCATTATTATTATTGTCTATGGAGCCAGGAACTATGAGGACCTTTGCTCCACAGTATCCAGACAATCCGTCGCGGGAATCGAACCCGCTGCCTCCTGGTCCTAAGCCGACTTGCTCAACCACCACAGAGGCTGTCGTTAAATTTTTTTCATAGAAATAATAATGATAATAATTATGTTTAATTATCGGGGATAAAAGTGTAAAAGATTGAGAACCACACAGAATATCCAAACGAATAAAATATTAAATTAATAATAATATAATACAGCCTCTGTGAGTGGTTGAGCAGGTCGGCTCATAACCCGGAGGCGGCGGACTCGATTCCCGCGACAGAACAAGTATCTGTGCACAGGAAAAAAAGTGCAATTACTTGTTCTGAGTCTGGGTGTTGTCGGACCATGGTCCTCGTAGTTCCTGGGTCCCTAGACACAGGGAATCCTAGTTAGAGTCAAGGATCTATGTATGTGATCGTTGGGCGTTATTATTATTATTATTATATACCTATTATCTTTTACACAAGTGAATATAATTATCTTTTTGAATACATGTGGTGCCTTAACATTCTTTAAATTGACATTCCTATCCGGTGACGTTGTAAAGGTCGGTATAGACCAGGATACACAAAGCTTAAAAATAGACTGGACATTGGTGAAAAATAGACTGGACATTGGTGAAAAATAGACTGGACATTGGTGAAAAATAGACTGGACATTGGTGAAAAATAGACTGGACATTGGTGAAAAATAGACTGGACATTGGTGAAAAATAGACTGGACATTGGTGAAAAATAGATGGATCCATTTGTTTTTTAAATAAATAATCTATTATCGACTGACCTGCGATAGCTCAATTGGTAGTAGCTCAGCCTTCTCAGCTGTAAGTTATGGGTTCGATTCCCACCCAGAATAAATATTTGCGTGATGAATATCTATGTTATATCTGGGTGTTATATTATATTCTATGTATGTATTTACAAAAAGTATCTAAGTATTGGTATCAGCTATCTTGTTCCCATAGTATAAGCTTTGCTTTGTTTGGGGCTAGATGGCGCTGTATTAAATGTCCACAGATATTCAATATTCAATTCAATAAGTATTCAATATTATTGTTATCAGATTTTCATAAAATTAAATGCGGTAGCCCTGTGACTATTTTGAAAACGACATTACATTTGTTTAGCGTTTATTAATAAATTGTTGTTGTAGTTTTTAAGACAATTATTAATAATTAAGATAATTAATTGTGATAAAAGTTTTAATTATATTTTATTATTGTATAAAGCAGTTCGATCGTGATAGTATTATAATAATGTTTGATTATTTATTATTGTAAGTAAACTGTATTTCCAATGTATTTCCGGAGAAATGATAAACCACATTAGTTTAAAACCACTAATTTATTGGAAAAAAACAATAAAGCACAATATTTAAAACTAGTGTTTCATTGTATTTAGAGTTAGACATAATACAAAGAAGTACTCCTACCAAATATTTCTTTTTTTTTTTATAAAGTGGGTAGCTACTTATATGTATTAGGGGCCATCAATAAATTACGTCACGCATTAAAGGGGTGGGAGGGGGTCGACGAAGCGTGACATTGCGTGACAAGAGGGGGGATTTTGTAACGTCACATTTTTTCAAAATATAATATTTTATAAGTATTACAACATAAATTATATTCATTATTCAACAGAAACATTAATGTGTACAGGCACTCTATAAATAAAAAATTACAAATAATAAAACATTATTTACAAAATAAATATGCTATCCAAGTCACCACCGCGCGGTAAGGTTCCCAGGATACTGGCAGCTTTACCTCGCTGAATTAGAAGACTAAAGTCCGTATTACAGAACAATGCTCAGTCATCGATCGGTGCTCAAGCTGAGATTTCATTCACTAATTGATCACTTTATGAGTGAAATCTCTGCTTGAGCACCGATCGATGACTGAGCATCGTTCTGTAATACGGACCTTAGCTTCTGAGCGAAGTATGTGCCAGCTCTGGGATCCCCCGAGGCGAGAACCAATCGAGTAGAAATTTGCCAATTTTTTTTTGTGTCGGACGACCACGGGCCTGTTTCTACGGCCAGTGCAATATAAATTTCAATTTACATAAAATTAAAATTTCTATATGTAAAATTGCAAATTATATGATCAGCTGTGACAAGGACGGAGAGGGGTAAAAAAATCATGAAATTTATGGACGGCCCCAAGTAACGGTAGCAATGTGATATGAAGATTTAAATGCACAGCAATTGACTAGAATTGGTTACAATATTAGGTTACTATTCTAAATAACAATCAATATTCTGAATGGAATACACCAGTTGGTTGGTAATTCAATAATGGGGCTAAATTCTTCTAAATTTGGTACACCTACATAACTAGGTACCTACTATAACACTTTTTAAACTTTCGCGACTTGAACCCATATTGTAAAGATAAAACGGGTCAATTCGCGCACAAAAATTATCAAAACATTATTTTGACCAACCTCGACGTTTCGACCAAGTTACATTGGCTGTGGTCACGTCGAGGTTAGTCAAAATAATGCTTTAATAATTTTTGTGCGCGAATAGACCCGTTTTATCTTTACAATATAGGTACCTACTATCAATGATATGACTAAGGCGGCAATATAAGCACTGTGCCGGTTTATTTATTTATCAATACAGCATATGATGTTACCTACTATAAAAATAAACCAGAACACCAAAGCATGTTTGTCTATGACTGCAATCCTAATTATCTATTGTACCTATTTTTTTTTAATGTTTGGTAGGCTTGCGTTTGACCACTATCGCACCTGATGGTAAGTGACGATGTGGTCTAGGATGTAACACGCTTGAAGATACTGTCCACTTTCGATTTGAAGACTTGATTGATTTATCATCCAGATTTTAGCTGTCAACGTCACCAGCGTCAATGTTATGACATTAGCAAAACCACGTCTTGACAGGCGGCTGTCCGTCTGCCAAAACCTCATGTCAAATGGCGCCTCCAATACCAAACTTGGCAAGGTCGGGGACCTCAATGTCATCCAGATCCGCTTTCATCGAGACGTAACCGGTTGTATCCGGCTTGATCGGTACATAATCCTCTGAGCCGTCAGTAACGTCCACCACCGGTTCTTTTAGAAGTGGAATATCAAAGTCTGTGTCCAGGAGTTTTAGCGAAGGATTGGAAATATTGGCCTCGTTTAGAAGTTTAAGAGATTCTTCTAAAGCGAGGGTTCGATGTTCAGGGGTGTGGCCGCTAGTCGAAGGAGTGTTGTCGATAGTTGACTTTCGGTGGTGGAGAGAGTTTGTGTTCGAGCCCATGTATGGAGGTGGTTGCGGACGGTTGTAGTTGCCCGCTAGGTTGGTCGTTGATTTTGGGCTGTATGGCCTAACGAGGCTGTTGTTAGGGCTGGAACAAAATATATAAATAATTTTTAATACTAAACTAAAGCTAAAAAAGAAACTATGGACTAAGCAAATATCCGAGGGAAGGGGCGGTGGCGGCGAGAGCATCGCTCGAACGCGCGGTAGTGCGGTTTACGCGCGTTAAGCATCAACGGATTACTAAGAGACCAGGGTGGTGATCACGAAACTTTGATTGCAATGCAAAGGTGAAATTTTCATACTTCATAATCTGCGTATTAAAACTGTCAAATCCATACAAATTTGTGTTTCTATTGGTTGTAATCAAGTTACGGCGGTGCGCGGTGCCGTGTGATAAGCGCCTTACGTTAGCAAATCGTTACTGACACTCCCGCTTCGCTGATGCAACTTGACAGGTTTGACTGAAGCTTAAGGCTATTTTAGAGAGTCAATGTTCAGCAGTGGGCATCTTCAGAATGATGATGGGATGATGTGAGGAGATTTCCCATTAATGCTTCAGTCAACTACTATTTATTATAATTATTTATTGAAGTAATGCTTCTTTACACACGCTTGACTTGGGGAGTAAGCTGGTGAATGCGTAACGAGGCGAATAGAAATTGACAGTTGTTTGTTTACGTAGATCTCCATTGTCCACATAACAAAGTTAAAAATTACTTAAAATTTGTATCATTATTTTGGTATGTCCGGAAAAATGATAATTTACTAGATGGCGACATTAACATTAAACCAAGCAAAAACAAAGTTATACCGGCCAATAGATGGAGCTAAACTAAAGAAGTTTTACTTCAGTCGTGTGGTGTAAACCACACTCGTTTTTCATTTACGTACCTTGCTCCAATACTCTTGTTACTGGTGTTGTCAGCAACTTGCGTCTGATCTGTGTTGTCGGTGTTGTAGCGATAGATTTCTACTCTACCGGATCTGTGGGCTCTGAAAATTATACGCTATTAGGTTAGGAAACCCCACGAGACCTCACGTCAAATTTAAACTTTGGATCCTACATCGAGTCTAAAGCCAAAGTAGCTTCAAAAAATCTCGGCATTTTGTCTAAGGTACCTAAGGCGGTACTTCACATCTGGACAGGTTCTAAATCTCTATCAAGCACAGGTTCGATCGTGTATGGAGTAGGTACTGCTGCCACCTGTGGGACGGGTCTGCCAAGTACCAGCTTGAAGCTCTTGACCCGATTGAACGGCGTGCCAAAAAACTTATTGACGACGACACTTTGGTTGGTGAAAGGCTGCAGAGCCTAGCCCATCGACGTAAAGTGGCAAGTCTGTCGGTCTTTTACAGATTACACCACGGTGAATGCGCACAAGGACTGCACGATCTCATTCTCCCATCACCATTCCACTACCGGACTACTAGACGCTTGGCTAAGCGCCATCCTTTCGTGGTCGAAATACCACCCATTCGTACCATAAGCGTGTTTCCGGCGAAATATGACCCAGGCGTGTGCAGGCAAGAGAAGAGTGAATAGGTATTTAGTTGGCTAGCATGCCACACCTTCGATCGCATCGTCACTTCCCATCAGGTGAGAGCGTGGTCAAATGCTAGACAAGTTTGAACTAAACAATAAAGTTATAATAAACATTTTTAAATAAATAATATTTAAAGATGATTGTGAAGGTAGGTTAAATAAAATCAGTCATGTCGTAAAAAAAAAATGAAAACATTGATTTCATTGCAACTGTTTTTATGTTTTCAATAAAAATTTCATATATTACGTTTCGCCAAATAAACAAAATAAAACAAAACCAAACCTTTTATTTCTGTAGTCAATGCAAATATGAAATATATTATCTAAAAAGTTATCGGACTCTCGATCTTGCCTGAAATGATAGAAATAAAAATGATAAACAAAAAGTGTAAAAATGACATGATAGAAACATAATTGAAAAACAATTTGACTAGATAAAAAAGCGAATTCTACGTGAATCACTTTATATCAAGTTAAGTAATAAAATTGTCACACATAAAAACGAGTGTGCTTTAGACCACACGGCTGACGTAAAACTTCTTACTCCTTAAGCTCCATCTATCGGCCGGTAAATGTTTGTTTAATGTTAATGTCGACAACTTGACAATTGTAAATTGTCATTTTACCGGACATACCAACATAATAATACAATTTTTTAACTTTGTTATTTTGACAATGGTAACTACGTTAACCAACAACTTTAATCCGTTCGCCTCGTTAAGCATTCACCAGCTTACTCCCCAAGTCAAGCGTGTGTAAAGAAGTTTTACTTCAAAAACAACTTACATAGTTGCATAATGGAAGCAAACAATCGCGGTCAGCCCGGCAACAGAAAACAGCAACAGAAGTACTGGCAATGCAATTGCAGCTGTCAGCGTTCGCGCTAGACTCCTCTGTGGCAGTGCCTGGCGGCTCGGGGCCGACCAGGGGGCTTCGGGGGTCATGGGCACGCGGGGGCCAGAGGGGGTTTCGTCACTGGAGTCGCCGACAGGGCCCAAGTATTCCATCCGTGTGGTGATATGGGTACTGTATACTATGTTGTACTGAAAATAATAATAATAACGCCCAAAGATTACATACATGGATACCTAGGAACTAGGGGGACCATGGTCCCACGACATCCAGACACAGAACATGTATATGCGCTTTTTTTTCTGTACACAAATACTTGTCCTGTCGCGGGAATCGAACCCACCACCTCTGGGTTATGAGTGGACTTGCTCAACCACCACACCACAGAGGCTGTCAAAAAGAGATAGAATAGAGAGAAGCGTAGCGTTCATGTTTTAATGCATTTTTTTAAAGTTTCGACCGATCGTTGGCCTCTACTTAACGTCACTAAAACTGCAAGTTTTGGCGGGTAAGCTAAAAAGATTGCGTCACTGGATTGTATTATTTTCCAAAACTTGTGTTATTTTCAGCGTTAGTGCATAGAATTGGTGGTATTTTATTCGTTAAGTGCTGGATAACAGGCGTGAGTGTAGAAAAATGGTATAAATCATTATACCATTTTTCCACCATCAGGTGAAACGTTTCTTTTCGTGTTGTTTCCAAAACTCCATAGAAGCTTGAAGTAAAGTTACCACCACTTTACTAGGCGTATGACTTTGACTAGACTATGACATGACTTGATGACTTCGACTGTGACTTGACATAAATATTTGCGTGAAATATCATTAACTTGATAAATTATCAATTACTTAACACTGGTTAAATACACAAAAGTATGGAGCCAAAACATAAAAAAAACGATAACTACTGCTGGACATAGTCCTCAAAGCTTTCGGTTCTATTTCAATCGATTAACAATTTTGTTAGTAGAATTGGGGCTCTAGTGTTAGTCTTACCAGTTCAAAACTACACCAGTCCAGCGTAAGCCCGGCGTCCCTGAAGAGGCGCTCGACAGTGGTCCGCTTGTACTCGCGCGGGCAGCTCGGCAACCGAGACAGCGGGCGGACCTCCTCGCGCAACCGAAGCAACTCCGCGGAGAACGGAGCGGCACTACCCACCCTCACTACCAGACTGGAATAGTGAGTGGGTCTTATAATAATAATAATAGTTCATCAAGTAAAAATTTTCGATTACTAGCGGCCCGTCCGGCTTCGCACGAGTGGATATATTTTTTTCTTGCAATTTAAATAGCCTATATCAATCAGTGATAATGTAGCATTAAAATGGTGAAAGAATTTTTAAAATCGGTCCAGTACTTTTTGAGCCAATTCGTTACAAACATGCTTACATACAAATCATTCCTCTTTATAATATTAGTATTTGATGACAAAAGTTCTACGAGGAAGTAATCACTATCTAATAGGCTATGTTATAAAAGTTGAAAAAAATTATGTAATACTTTTTTACGCACGCTGGACTTGGGGAGTAAGTTGGTCAATGCGAGGCGAACGAAAGCTGAGAGGGAGATATAAATTAGTGAAAATAGAAAGAGAGAGAGAGAGTTACGTTTTGTATAGAAGTTTTACTTCAGTCATGTGGTCTAAAGTCTAAACAATCGTTTTACCTAAATTTCGTTCTCTTTGTTTCCTTCGAGATTATAGAAAAAACAGTGTATATTTTTCTTGTCTCTTCGGAATGGTCACTAAAAATAAAATATATCAAATAATAATAATTAAATACTAATATTATAAAATGTCTCGATATATCTAAAATTTCAGAAATGGTTGGATCTAAAAATAAATATCCCATTAGATTTGGACGATAGATCCCAAATAGAGAGATAGTTCTCAGAGGATCTACATTTTTTAAAATAGTTCACATAGAAAATTGAAATAATTTAGTAAACTGTAATAGAGCTGCATGGAATGATCCGTTTTTTTTTGCTATCAAATCACAGAGTAGGAATAGTTTTAGTCTGTGATACGAAACAAGCGGGAAAACAAGAGAACAGTGAGGGACTCAGGTGTCACAAGTAATTTTTCAGGGGTGCATCAAGTTGTGCTAAACATAGCCTATTTGCAACAAATTATTTAATTTGACTTTCTATTTAAAGAATTTAAACTTTTATAATAATAATAATAATAATATGTGTGGACATCTCACAAACGTCATCTAGACCCAAACTAAGCAAAGCTTGTACTATGGGAACCAGATAACTGATACAATACTTAGATACTTTTCATTTGTAAATACATACATAGAATACAATATAACACCCAGACACAGAACAAACATCGATGTTCATCACACAAATGTTTGTCCTGGGTGGGAATCGAACCCACAACCCACAGTTCAGAAGGCAGGGTCACTACCAACTGAGCTATGTTTTTATTTATGGTATGAGATCCTTACCCTTCTCCATCTTCAGGTTTGAGCGGCAGCCGCGCCCCCATGTCGATCGCGGACGATAAGAAGGTGGCATACAAATCTTTACTGCTCTCAGTCCACAGTTTTGTTCTTAGAATGTCTTTTAAACGCGTCATTCTGGAATTATGTATAAATAATAATAATAATATGTGAGGACATTTCACACAGCGCCATCTAGCCCCAAACTAAGCAAAGCTTGTACTATGGGAACTAGATAACTGATATAATATTTAGATACTTTTTTTTAAATACATACATAGAATACAATATAACACCCAGACACAGAACAAACACCTATGTTCATCACACAAATGTTTGTCTTAGGTGGGAATCGAACCCACAACCCATAGGTCAGAAGGCAGGGTTGCTACCAACTGAGCTATCGGGCCAGTCGTTATAAATGTTTCTCAATTAAAGTTTAATTTCAAAGTCATTATATCTAATCGAATAGTTTCGTTTGAAAACTACCGTGAGGTCATATTTTGTAAAATTAATAACAGCCAAACTCACGTTAATTAAAAAGTCGAAATTACTCCGACCAGGTTTCGTACCTATTCGATGTCCTTTTTTGGCAGCCAGTTACTATCACAAGCCGCGGAGGAGTAATTTCGACTTTTATTTGACGTAAGTTTAGCCGTCATAAATTTTATATAATCGAAAAAAAAAACATTTATTTTTATATCAATACATTGATGGATCAGCTACTTCGTATACGCAACGATTAATAGCTCTAAACTTCGCATTTACCTCTCTAGGACGTATCCAAATACTTTATAGTAGGTACGTCATAGAAAAATAAGAAAGCGAACGAATGAATCAAACTAGCTGCCTCCAGGTTATGAGCCGACCTGCTCACCACACCACAGAAGCTGTCAATAACTAAGGAGTATAATAACTGTCCTAAGTACCAAATAACTGAGAAACGTTATTATAGCTCGCGCAAAACTTTATGAGCTCTCGGAAGTTAGCCTCTCGCAGTACGCATATTATAGTTACTGTATGGGGCCGCTTTTACATTATGCATAATGCACTCAGCTGAACCTCTATGGTACTCGGGCCTAACTTATTACGAGAGGTCAAAAAGTTTTGCACGAGCTATACCTGTGTTCGTCGAGTAGATCTTCCACGTTAAGGTTGTCAATCTTCAGCTCCACCTCGTGACGAGCCATCTGCTTCTTGGGGAAAATGTTGAGGGTTATCAGCACTCTCCGCGTTTCGTAGTCTTGGCGGTTCAGCCCTATTATTTCTAGCTGAAATCAATAGTGATTTGATTTGACTAGCATTGTAAAACCTTTATTATCTCAATATCTATATAGTAATGTAATATTTATGTATCGTATTCATACAAAAAAAGTATAGTCAGTTATCTGGTTCCCAAAATACAAGCATTGATTAGTTTGGGGCTAGATGGCGCTGTGTGAAATGTCCACAAATATTTATTTATGTGATTCTTGGCCAAAATTATTACTCGCTGAAGATTATCTCATTGCTTAATTATTATTTTAATTTCACAGCGTACCTACTTACTACCTACTAATGTTACAATATTTACTGCCAGTCGTTCTCATTTAGGTATTAGGTACTTACAGTTTAGGTACCTAATTGCGCTGTGGAGGCACCCTACGGTGAAAAAAACATGAGATAAGTAAGGATTGGCCAAATAATTACAGTGATTGGTTGCTTGGTGGCTCTTGGTGGCGTTCCAAATATGAATCCAGAGTGATGTCTCCGGCTGTAGATGTAACGAAGCCATGATGGCAGCTCAGGCTTACCAACCAATGACGCGTGGAAGCGATATTGCTGGTCAAATTCTGAAAGGTAAGTATAACATATGAATTTAGCGGTTTTGGCAGTGGTGTAGTTACCAGAGGGCTAGACGGGGCAGTGCCCCAAGGCCCCAGACTCAGGGGGCCTCTCCGCCTCTGACTTACAAACTATAAATTGAACTAGTGAAAATTTTTCCCACATTCGGAATATATCTGGAGTGCGACGAATCTGGATTACGACAAATCTGGAATAGGTCAAATCTGGAACACGATGAATATGGAACCAACGATTTTAAATAGTTTAGTTGGGGCCCTAATTTATTTTTTGCCCTCTTTGGTAGCCTGCGCAACTGCGTTTTGGCATAATAACAGATTTCATATCACACATTTTACAACCAAAATCTGAAACTCTGGTACTGGTTCTTATAAGTTATAGTATTATGTAGGTACATACTAAAATATGTTATAATCTATAAATAACAAAACTCACACTTTCAACACCAAGCAAATACAAATCGCATATTCCTATTTTAAAACGCTTAGAAATTCTCGAGCTTTATGGTGCTAAGCCAGAACTCACATGCTACAATCCAAACTGAAAATGCTTTATATTTCAGGCTTCATTAAATTTAGTATACCTTCATAGTATTTCTAAGTTCTATTTTACACAGGTGCCTACTTAAATCAACAAATAAAACTGAAAAAAAAAGTGCAGAATTTTCAAATTAAAATAGTCAAAAACGAAAACAAAAATGTGCAGACACCTACTGAAACCTCTATTCCGTGTATTACTCTGTGCTGAAAAAAATGTGAAAAGAGTAAGTAGGTGGATATTCTTAACTAGAAATTAATTTATAGCATTATACGTACAGCAAATATACATAATATTAAATAGGACACCATAAAATATACCTACTTACTAATATGAGATCTTTGCTAATAATTAACAGAAATATATAAGTAACTAGGTACATAATATACATAATATCACATACCTTGGTAAGTCCAGTTAAATAAATTAGGACTTATTGGAATGGAAAACATTTCGGTTTCAACGGCTGTGTGAAATTGACCTGTAGCCGCCGCTACAAGGCATAATATGCCCAACGTAACTTGGGCTATCATGACGCGTGCCTTATTACCTGAAAAAAAAACAACATTGTGTTTATGCTTTGCTCACTGTTTTCAGCAAAGAGCATAATAATTATTATAGCAGCTACCTTTCGCTATGAGTTTTAACAATAAAAAGAATGCAATCAAAATGAAACACAAAAATGCATGTTCTATTTACAAAACAGTGAATCACAAAACGTTTTTCATTTATTTTTTTCCAGCCAGCAAGCGCAGTTAAATTTCAACAAAATCGCAACTCACCTGAATAAACCAATAATCCATGTGTATTCAATCGACACGACCTAATTTACTGGAATAGAAACCAAGTAGGTAATCGATTTCTATTTTCATTCGGGTAGTACAGGATAGGGCTGAAAGCAGATCGCATGTGCGGGAAAACAGGAACGCCCAGAAAATTTACAGGGATGTACTCGACGACTTGAAAACTTTTAATCCTAACACCTATAATATCCACGGAAAAGAAGTGCCTATCTGTACTGTACTTACCTACCGATTTAAGAAAATCTGATGCTTTGGGGTATACAGTTCATAGCGACTATTAGTGTATGTATAAACTAATTGAAATACCAATAGAAGTTATAATAGGAATGCGTAACCACGCATTTCCTACTTTAACTGCGTAAAGCGTAAATGTCAAGATTGTAGGTATAATAATAGTGTCGATGGCCGTTATTTACGCAAATTATTTATTTACTGATCTTATTTCATTGTCGTATGATAATAACAAAAATAAGCGAGTACGGCCCTGAAAATGGGGCGTGACGTAAATGAAAGCGACGTCAGTGGTTATTAACCGACCGGATTAAAAGGCTTCGCTGGGTAGTGATGTTACGTTTCATTCCACGTATAAAAATAAGAATGGAAATGTCTGTAAGTTGTTTTCTCTACATTTTTCCAGCCTTGATCGGTGTAATTTTTTTATTTGGGAGAAAACTATATAACATACTTTTCGGGGATGATTTAGCTTTATTTACTTTACTAAAATAACTTTATATATTGCGACAAATCAATGACCATCGTAATTTGGCACCTGTTTTGCGTATGCGTACGGCTATTGTCATTTTTTCATTCATTTCAAATGTCAAAAAGGGCTGGGGCGATTCGGGCGATTTCATGAAACATTCGGTTTTGTTGATATTTAATGGGAAAACTGTATTATCATTGTAATAATGTAATCAGTAGTGTCTGCGGAAGGGGCGTACGCACGCCTTATCAACAAAACAGCGTTGTGTCGCTGCTGTGTTGGTGGTAATCAGTAACCTCGCGCACGAGCGCCTATTGTTTTCTTTTTAAAAACTTCCCAGGATCATGTTGAAGTTTAAAAAAATGGGATCGGATAAAGTACCACTGTTGCTCGTCACCGCAAACGTCGGATCTATATTTGAAGAAGTAAGTAACCTCTTGGATATTCTTATTTATAATGTTCATAATTTTGCGTAGGTAAAGATGTAAGTATCTACTGGCTGGTTATGGTTATAATTGAATTAAATTGTTGCGCGCAAACCGGTGACAAGATAAGTGTTCTAATTTTGAAACAATCAGTTCCACATTCTTGACGCTGGTTTTGTAATCACCAATCATGTGATGAGATCATTGTAGAGGGTTTAACTTATCTGTTATTAATGTTACACTTTACTGCCAAATTGTGTTTGTTTTGCCGTAATGTTAACGATATAACTTACATTCTAATAAATATTTATCTACACTAATATCTACACTTGTACACTCATCTATATGAAAAGCTAAATATTTATGGTATATTTGTAAGTAATACATCCGGTATTTGCATATTCTGAATTTTATTATTGTGTAAAGTTGTAAAGTCGCTACACCCTAATAGGGTTGTAGAACTTTGTAATGTAATAAATAAATAATATTTCCATAGCTTACATACTAAATCTTAATATCGTAATGTATCGAAAGCTACACTAGTTGCCTATTATATTGTGCAACTTGCCTCCCCCCGCCTTGTGCTTGGTACAATTTGAATTATACATTAAGATGTTGAAGTAAGATTACTTTGTAATAATAATAATAATAATAATGCCCAACAATCACATACATAGATCCTGGACCGTAAGACTGGGTGGTAAGGCCTGCACTGATGTCCCGCATGGGGCGTATTGTGTATTTTCCCCTGCCAGCATCTACCCAAACCAGCCCAGCTCCTTCATGTACCGGATCACAGCCTGGGTAGCCCTGGCTGTGATCCTTGAATAGGATGTTAACTAGGATTCTTGGATCTTGGGACCCAGGAACTACAAGCACCATAGTCCCACAACACCTAGACATAGAACAAGTATTTGCACTTTTTTCAAGTGCACTAATACTTGTCCTGCCATGTGTATTGAACCCATTACCTCCAGGCTATGTGCCGACTTGCTCAACCTCCACACTACAGAGGCTACATCCTGATATGCAAAACTTAAAATTGGTGTGAGAGTATTGTGTTGGTTTGTAAAACCATAGTCAACTTCTTCTTCTCTTCGTTTAATGGCTTGCTATCTCATTTTAGTGATAATTCTGCCAATGTCAAGTGAAGAAATTTGTATGGTTATGTCATGTCAATGGCTTATTTTGCCAGTCAAAATGCCACAGTAAAATGGTGGATATTTTACTGAAGGCTCTAAGTCTTGAAGAGAAAACGAAAAGGCATGGTTTTAATACTTAGAACCATTTGCCAACACTAGTGCATGTTCACGAATACTTAACAAATAATAATCCACCCTTATTACACATTAAAATTCAAAAATACATGGGTAATGGAAAAAAGTTCAAAATTCACAACCGCCATTTTCGAATTCTTTTCAACGAATCTCCATAGTCAACTTCAATTTATGACATCTGTGTAGTTGTCACAATTTTGCCAATGTAGCGAGGCTAGAAAGAAAATATGGAGATTGATTGGTGAATTCAAAATTATGGCGCAGAAGCCACAAAGATAAGAAGTTGAAGTTCAAAATTATGGCAAGTGACCCTAGTCAAAATGTGTTATAAAAATTTGATTGTTTTAAAATTGGAACAACATAAACATTTTATAAATTATAATTGAAAGGCTCTTGTTGACATTGATTATTAACAAGGGCTACATTCTATTGTTTACCAAAACAATAAAGAGATGATTATGTTTTTTATATTTATAAATTTATAAGTACTTAAATCAAACAATCACTCATTAACTATTCAACTGCCTTTGTTTTACTGATTCTTAATGATAATGAAATGGGTATAAAAATGCAGTTTTGATACCTGCAACCAAAGAAAAAATTTCAAGTACATATGTGCAATTACTATTTACTAGTGGACAATTATTGTATTATTTTCTCATTCACCCAACATGCTCTAAGATAATTTTCTCTCTTTCTGTATTATCTAACCATTGGCTAGATCAGGGCTGTCAGCATGCGAACCGTGGCTTGTTTTCATGCGGCCCGCCACACATATTTTAATAAGAAAGTAATTTTCCGACATTTTACTGAAATGAGAAATTTTGAAGGATGCAACTTTTCGGACCACCTTAAGTACATGATGAGGTAATTTTTGAATTTGAGCTGCATTCAAAGAATTAGAGAGCGCAAATAAACGTATAAAGAAACTAGCTTCTGCCCCCGGCTTCGCCCGCGTGGCCTATAGGAAGCGAAGAAGAAATTTTTTCATAGATAATACAACCACCAATTTCACCCTCTTAGGGGTGGAATTTCGAAAAACTCTTTCTTAGTGAGTGCCTAAACTTTACAAAGAACACAAATTTCAAGTCTCTAGGACCAGCGGTTTAGGATCTGCGTTGATATATTTTTTCTGTGGCCCTCCAGCTATTGTAGTAAATTTAATTAGTCTGCAAAGGTATGTTATGTAGCTTGGACAATCCTGAGTTAGATAATGCATACTAGTAAAAGTAAAGATGAGAAAAATACAAGTAAATACACCATCTTTCCATGAAAAAGATGAAAAAATTCTATGAATTAAGTATATATATATTCACTGTAATATCTAGTGAGATATTAGCAGCCTTATTAATAAACGGGTATTAGTCTCGGGTTAGTTACTTCAGCTTTTGTCCTTTTTTTGGAATATTTAGCTGGATTGAAAGAGACAATAGATGGTGTAACTAGTCTAAAGCTAGTTCGTGTTTATTAGTAAGGCTGTATTTAATTTACCAAATCTAAATGCTTGAATAGGGAGACTGATAAAATAATATTAATTATTAAGGTATCAATTATAGTGAAAAAGTTCTTAGAGGATTTTCCACTTTTTTTGTCACATTAATACTGTGCTGTGCGATCAGTGATTTCAAGTAATATGTTAACTATTTTACAGGAAGAGGCCAAGAAATAATTTTTAACATCCTTTTATGGTCATATGGAGATTCACAGAAAATATGATATTTTAAAACTATAGTATGTACTAAACACAAAACTTAAATAGTAATGCCACAGGATTAATAATAATGTCATTATATTTGTACCATTATTTATTCTGTGGCTACACTAGAAGTATACAAAATGAGGTAAATATTTGTAGGCTGTTTTTAAATAAAAAGCTTTTATGAGTATGTATTGTTTTTTACTTTTTATATTGTCATTAATATTTGTTTACAGGAAAGTAAAGGTCGAACATGTCATTATGCTATTTTGCTATCAGTTCATGCAGCTTATTAAATATTTTTCATGTTACCATCCAATTATACCAAAAAGTTTTAATAACTTGGTTTGCCTTGAAACTAATTTTATTATAATATTTTATGATAGTAATTATCCTGGTTGTTGTGATTGCATTTTGATTTATATGATACTAGCTTCTGCCCGAGGCCAATAGGAAATGAAGAAGAAAATCTTTTCATAAATAATTCAACCACCAATTTCACCTTCTTAGGGATGGAATTTCGATAAACTCTTTCTTAGTGGGTGCCTAAACTTTACAAAGAACAGACCCTCCAAATTTCAAGTCTCTAGGACCAGCGGTTTAGGCTGTGTGTTGATATATAAGTCAGTCAGGACTGAATTTTTTGTGTATAGAAGGGTATCTATAGACCTAAAAAGAATTCCCTGTAGGGATCCAGGAACTATGAGGACCTTGGTCCCACAACATCCAGACAGAATAATTTACAGAAGCAGCATGTAGTTTTAAAAGTATTTCAAAAATTTCCAGCCTTTCTAAAATATATGCAGGTAATTTATTTGTTTTATTTCCAGCCATCAACAATGCTCCCGATATGGACCTCAGAGTTCCTGCAAGCTGTCTCCCGGATGGACCCAAAGTTCATAGCGCTGCATCTGCAGGAAGTAGGGGGCAAGGCGTATGAGAAGTCGATGCAGTACGTCCAGGACTTCGTGCAGAGGCTCTGCGACTGTCCCGAGCTCAGACTTTACGACAAAATCCGGATATTCTTGGATGAAGACTTCAGTTCGCCAGAGAAGTTCACTGTGAGTTAATAATAATAATAACACCCAACGATCACATGCATAGATCCAGGGTCCAGAACCCTAAATAGGATTCACTGTGTCTAGGGACCTGGGAACTACGAGGACCATGGCCCCACAACACCCAGACTCAGAACAATTATTTGCGCTTTTTTTCTTATATATTTCATAATTAAATGATTTTACTAGGTGGTACGAATTTTCTGGAAAGTTCGTCTAGGTAGGTACCACCGCTTTGCCAGTTATTCTGCCGCCAAGCAGTAGTGTGCAAGCACTACTGTGTTCCGGTTTGATGGGCACTGTAGCTAGTGAAATTACTGGGCAAATGA
The DNA here is from genome assembly GCA_905220475.3 of Ennomos fuscantarius. Classification (NCBI taxonomy): domain Eukaryota; kingdom Metazoa; phylum Arthropoda; class Insecta; order Lepidoptera; family Geometridae; genus Ennomos; species Ennomos fuscantarius. The sequence continues at coordinate 8,434,089 of HG992046.1, read as the reverse complement.
GACTTTATAATCTGATCTCACAGTCGAATGATATGGAATTTCCATATTAACTATGCACATAACATAAACTGTATTGAAACTGTCGAATCCAAATTTGTGTTTCTATCAATTGCAATCGGGTTACGTGATCGTCCAGCTGACCTCACAGTAGAATAATGTTATTACCAGGCTGTGCTGATGTCTCAGGATGATGTGCGCACTGCAGTGTCACGTGAAACTTTATATTTTGGAGTTCCGAGTGACGCGGTTCTGTTATGGGTGGCCGTGTCGCTTAACATCAGGCGAACGACTAGCTCGTCACATCATTCAATATATAAAAAAACGACTTCAAAAAAGGTGGACGTTCTCAATTCGGTTGTACATATATGTTTTATGATTGTTGTACATATATATTTTATGATTGTTGTACATATATGTTTTATGATTGTTGTACATATATGTTTTATGATTGTTGTACATATATGTTTTATGATTGTTGTACATATATTTTTTATGATTGTTACCTCTGTGCTATGCCAGTTGTAAATCGACTTGGATTTTCTTTTAATTGATGATATACTTTCAGAATGGTCTCATAGAAATTTCAACAAAATCAGTGTAATAGTTTGGTTTTTAAATCAATTTAACTGGAATAAATATATAAACATCAGAAAAAAAAATTGCCTAAAATAAATGTATTACACTTTATTCATAATTTTTTTATTAACAAAATTAACTAAGTACTTTTCAGTATGACGTTAACGACGAAAGTTATCGATTTGCCCCCTTCAAAAAAAATTATATTGTTTATACTGGTGGATAATAATAGTAATAACGCCCAACGATCATAGATAGATAGAGCATAGATCCTGGACCCTAACTAGGTCTGTGTCTATATAGGGACAGAGGAACTACGAGGACCATGGTCCCACAACACCCAGACTCAGAACAACTATTTGCGCTTTTTTTCTGTGCGCAAATATTTGTCCTGCCGCGGGAATCGAATCCGCCACCTCCGGGCTATGAGCCGACCTGCTCAACCACCCCACCACAGTGGCTGTCCAAAACGCTGAATGATCAGGTTGAATGATCAGGGCGCCTTTTCAATTGATAACTCTTGAAGGACTTTTCCTATGACTATAATTATTTTTGGTTATTTCAATTAGTAAGTCCGATAACAGTATTTAGGCCACAGACCTAAAATCATTATTTTCTCTTTTAAGCAGCAGCCAACTGCTCATTATATTTAAATAATGAATTGCTGCAATAAAACGTAATGAGCAACAATATTATTCGACAATTTAGTGTGGCACAGCGCGTTAGACTGCGACTTTCAAATAGACGCACTCAGGCTCAAACAAAAATAATAAATAAATTTTTGTGGGCATTTCACATAACGTCATCTAGCCCCAAACTAAGCAAACCTTGTACTATATGAACCAGATAACTGTAAACTGTTACAATATTTAGATACTTTTTGTTTTGTGAATACATACATAGAATAAAATACACAAAGACATGAACAAACATCGATATTCATCACACAAATATTACCAAATATTACCCACAGTTCAGATGGCAGGGTTACTACTAACCGAGTTATCGGGCCAGTCCCGAAATTAGTTTCATATCGCTGTCGTTTGAAACCTTATTTATGTCTGTCTATGTCATTATATCCACTAAATGGATTACTTACCCACACCTAACCATAATACCCACCACACACATAAAAGAGATTACTTTTGTATGAGATCTAGAAATTTGTAAGTGACGACGAGGTCGACATTGGGACACGCTTGCCTAGAAGATACCGGTTTACTCTTTCCTTGAAAACTCCCAGATTATATTAGGTCTTTACCTATGAAATTGCCGTTTTGTTTGAAAAAAGTTAAAGTATTTTTTTTTCGAACTTATTTATTTCTTTTATTCAAAGTAATCACCCCTGCAATCAATGCATCTTTGCCAACGCTGTGGCAGTTTATGGATGCCTTTTTTGAAAAAATCAGCAGGACGGGAGACAACAAACTCTTCAAAGGCGTTTTGTACTGCCTCTCGGGAATTGAATTTTTTTTCCGCTAAAAAGTTGTCCAAATTTTGGAAAAAGTAATAGTCGGTAGGCGCAAGATCTGGTGAGTATGGCGGATGAGGGAGAGCTTCCAAACCCAACTCATGCAGCTTAGAGACGGTCTGTTGTGCAGTATGGGGTCGCGCGTTGTCGTGAAGTAGCAGTAGAGACGACCGATTGACCAAAGCTGGTTGCAGACGTGCGAGTTTCGCCATCATTGTGGTCAGTTCTTCAATGTACACATCTGCAGTAATGCTCTCGCCGTTTTGTAAAAAGCTATGATGAATCACACCAGCACTAGACCACCAAACTGTGACCATCACCTTTCTAGGGGTCATTTTTCGTTTTGCACATTGCTTTGGTACCGAACCAGGATCTAACCAACTTGCTGAGCGCTTTCGATTGTCAAAAAGAATCCATTTTTCGTCGCACGTAACAATTCGGTTCAAAATTCCTTCATTTCTGTGCCTGTTAAGCAGCGCAAGGCAAGTCTCGACGCGTACGTTGCGCTGGCGATCGTTAAGTTCGTGGGGCACCCATCTATCAAGCTTTTTTATCTTGCCAATCTGTCGCAAATGGACCAATATTGTTTTGATGCTAACATCAAAAGCTGCTGCCAGCTCAGCTGTAGATTGAGATTCATCAGCTTCCGCAATCGCCTTTAATTCATCATTGTTGACCAAAGTTTCCGGACGACCACGAGGTTCATTTTTCAAGTCAAAATTCCCAGAACGGAACCAAGCAAACCAATAACGGGTTGCACGTTCATTTGTACAGTTCTCTCCGTAAACGTCGTTGATGTTACGTGTCGTTTGTGCCGCGTTGGTGCCACGACGGAACTCATATTCCGTAATTACACGAAATTTCAAAGTGTCCATTATGAGGAAAAATGTTGAAATGTAATGAAAATACAACGCTAATCAATAAACAAAAGACTTATATTGTAAATAGAATGTCATATTTTTAAAACAAATATATTTGAATTTAGAATTCATAGCCAATCAAAACTTTTTTTTGTTTGAAAAAGTCAGTACTGCAATACGGCAATTTCATAGGTAAAGACCTATTATTTTTCAGGAAACAGAGACGCTGGTATATGTAGCGGCATGAAAGTTTTCGTTGAGAATCAGATAATTTTTTTTAGTCTTAGATTTTTAAGGTGTTTGAGTCGCTTCGCGACTATGCCGGCACTATTGTCTACAATCCGTATCTCAGACTTGCATTAACTGATGTACCATTTTATACAGCGCTCTTGCCGCTTCACTATGTGGAGTGGACAAGACCGCTGTCGCGAAATGCGATTTTTAATCTGTAAGTAAGCGAATCGATTCTGTTTCGAGTTTTGGGTTATCTGTGCTAGTGACATAGTATGACAGAATATTAGGCGGGATAGCGCCTAGGTTTTTATTATGAAGAAAAAAGAGCGAAGCATGTACGATGTAAAACCAAGTTCAGTGAGAGAAAATTTGAGATAACGATGGAAAACATCGACGAGACCATAATACTAGAGGTAAAGTTATAATTAAATGTGATGTGAGTGTTATTGAAAGGGAAATAAAGAGGAATAAGAGTTTTGCTCGGTGGTATGTGCGGGTCATTTGGGGAAGGCTGGTGGACCCTCTTCGGGACCTTCGGGTCCTGAAGGATTAAGGTGAGAGGAGTAATATCGCAGCTGATAATGACTTCACTCGTTGGTGAGAGGATCCAACCAAGTCGATGTGGCTCTCGGGTGATTTCATGGTATCAAAGGTGATTCTCACGTTGAAATAAATAAAATAAGAATTGTGACCTCTATTCCTTTCAATAATTCTCAATAAGAATCAATTTGTGGCGTATATTATGTCTAACCTTAAATTGAACCTCGGGCATGACAACGTAGAAGAGTACGTGTCGTGTACAACTTCGCCACAACCGCTTGCACCGCGCGTGGAGTGAGCATGTTAACCGCTAATAACTGGTTTGATGGGCACTGTAGCTAGTGAAATTACTGAGGAAATTAAACTTTATGATCGGATCTCACAGTCTAGAAATCTTATTACCAGACTGTACTGATGTCTCAGGATGATATGCGCAGTGCAGTGTCACGCGAAACTATATTTAAAGTTGCGAGTGACACTGTTCTGTTATGGGCGGCCGTGTCCCTACATTAGGTGAACGACTAGCTCGTCACATAATCCACTAACATAAAAATAAATATAAAAATACTTGAGAGGTGTCAAGGGACACCCGGATAGAACGAAGTTCCTTTCGATTAATTAGTGAAGGAATTGTAATAATCGGCTCATAACAGGATGTGGCAAGTTTGAATCCTGCAGCAGGATAAGTATTTGTGCACAAGAAAAGAAAAGCGCAAATACTTGTTCTGTCTGGATGTTGTGGGACCAAGGTCCTCGTAGTTCCTGGACCCCTACAGGGAATCCTATTTAGGTCTATAGATACCCTTCTATACTCAAAAAATTCAGTCCTGACTGACTGAATGACTTGTATATTTTTCAATTTCTTCACTTTCTTCATTTGTTCAATTTCTTCACTAATTAATAGTATTAATATATTATAATAATTATTATATACTATAATAATTAGTGAAGAAATTGTAATAAAATATTTTTTTTAAAGTTATTTTATATCGTCGCGATACCACACTGTTCAATGCGAAATAAAAAGACGAAAAGAAAATAACTGGCTTGCTTTCTATGAGAGAAAGAGAGACAGACATAGAAACACGCGCACGCCGCACGGCTTACAACTATAGCAAAAATAACTGACCTGCTTTCTGTGAGAGAAAGAGAGAGAGACAGACATAGAAACACGCGCACGCCGCACGGCTTACAACTATAGCAAAAATAACTGACCTGCTTTCTGTGAGAGAAAGAGAGAGAGACAGACATAGAAACACGCGCACGCCGCACGGCTTACAACTATAGCAAAAATAACTGACCTGCTTTCTATGAGAGAAAAAGAGAGAGACAGACATAGAAACACGCGCACGCCGCACGGCTTACAACTATAGCAAAAATAACTGACCTGCTTTCTATGAGAGAAAGAGAGAGAGACAGACATAGAAACACGCGCACGCCGCACGGCTTACAACTATAGCAAAAATAACTGGCTTGCTTTCTATGAGAGAAAGAGAGAGAGACAGACATAGAAACACGCGCACGCCGCACGGCTTACAACTATAGCAAAAATAACTGGCTTGCTTTCTATGAAAGAAAGAGAGAGAGACAGACACAGAAACACGCGCACGCCGCACGGCTTACAACTATAGCAGAAAGTGTCGTTACAATTTTAGGTCTTAATTTTTTTCCGTCTAGCCCCCTTTCCCAACGCGCGATAAAGAACTTCGTTCCAAAAAGGACGCAACCAAACGCGTTGCAGTTGGTACTTAGGATCTTTCAAACTTTAGTATACGGGCATTAGATCACCCGCTGTGATGGTGACTTATCAGTCAAAAGGTTTACCATAAAGTAGGTACAACACTAATCACTACATAATGACGTGACGTAAATGGACATGGTAAATTGTAATTTGTTTACACACAATGTAAGTCTGTTTCCTGTTTCATTACATTATGTAAATAGTTGCGGTTGTAACCATCCAGCACTATAAATAATGCAGTTTATTTTCACTAAATGTTCTAGGAATGTGAATCATGTTGCGTGGCGTAGGTAATATAAACTGGGTTTTTCGTAAATACCAATTTGTACTGCCGCGTATGGCGCGCGCTAAATAACTAAAACCGTGTGAAATATTTAAATGTAGCTCAAAAATGTGAATTATAGTATCTATACATATAAAATTCAAAGTCAATTCAAACTCCAGGTAGGCCTTGAACATACAAACATGTAGGCCCTGTCAAGATGTACATATTTGTGTAGAGGTTTTCGGCGTTGGCGGCGGCCGCGCCGGCTTGAACTGTAGTTAAAGGAAGATGGGACAGAGCCATAGTGTCAATACAAAAGAGATACTTACATAGATGTACAAGTAAATTATATGTCAGTTTCCTTGAATATAGCTCCAGGGGTCTCGTTGAAGTGTATGTAGCGCGAATTGGGGGTGTCCGCTAAGTTCTCCGTCATGCTTTCTATTTCTTCATTCTTGATGTGCTTCGGAGAAGATTCCGAGTGATATACTTGGCGGAAATTACCTGTGAAGAAAAAAAAAATACATACAGACGAACGTAGAACCTTCTCCGTTTTGGAAGTCGACTAAAAATTACAATCTATACATATAAAATTCAAAGTCCTGACTGACTTATATATCAACGCACAGCCTAAGCCGCTGGTCCTAGAGACTTGAAATTTGGAGGGTGTGTTGTTTGTAAAGTGTAGGTATCCATTATGAAAAGGGTTTTTCGAAATTCCATCTCTAAGAGGGTGAAATGGGTGGTTAAATTAATTATAATAATAATTTAAAAAAATATTGCATTACAATCAATAGTCTCTGATCACCTCGCTGATGACAAGAGCTTTCTATGGTATTATGAAACCGGTCTGATGATGACCATCGAAGTTTGGAGCCAGGATTTCATGAAGTCAATTGTTTTAGTGCTCTTTTAAATACATGCAAATATAACTTTTAAATATATGCAAATATAGCTTCTATTATATGGGCGTATCATCCTCCACGTCATATTGCTTGCATGCTTTTATTCTTCTATTATATTCTATTGCTTTTTGGATAGCATGCTAAACCTTCGATCGCATCGTCACTTCCCATGTGAGAGTGTGGTCAAATTCTAGACAAGTTTGAAGTAAAAGAAATAAAACAAAGACTAAGCACCAATTTAGACGAACTTTAGCACTCAGATAGTGAGATCATTATAGCCGCGGGAAAACTAGTAAATAACGTGTGAAACTACAGGGCGAAGCTATCTGCATAGTAAAAACTTTATTTTATTTTATTTATTAAACAAAAAATAAAATAAAACCACCACAGCTCTTAAAATTTAACATTAACATATCTTAATTAGCAAAACTTACAGCCAAATACGGTTTTACATTTTTTAAATTAGGTACATGTGATTGTGTTGTTCAACTGTCATTGAAAGAGTGCAGCTACACAAGTCATGTCATGATATTATTTGTGTGAGAAAGAGTGATATATACTCATATGTGATAAATGATAATACATATTTATGATAATATATAGATATATAATGGTGTCGATTCTATGTCGCATACTCTAAAGCTAAACTAAATTAACATATTTCCGTCTTTTTCATTTCCCCTTTATCAGAAGAGTACTGCCATACATTAAGTTTACTTTAGTTTAAGAGAATGCGACACAGAATTGACACCAATATAATATGATAGTAAAACCTATACCTATAAATATTCTCACAACATACATACTTATATAAATATAATATACTTACTTATATTATATACAAAAGTTTGTGTTTACTTAGTGGATTTGCCAGTTTCATTTAGTACTCTTATAACTTCATGTTTAAATATTTGCTTACTCTTCGAAAACACGAGAGTGTTTCACGAGAGTAAGCAAATATTTAACGAAAATGTTAAAATTCTCATGAGTGTGATTCATTTTAAATTAATATATTCCCGACTGTTACTCACGAATAGTATGTCGATTTCTGTCACCGCCGCGATCTCGCTGCGTGAACTCACCTCCTGAGGAAGAGCATCGGATATGCTCACTCGGACATGAAACCTGGTCGAGAAATGGACATACTATTCGAGAGTAGTCGGGAATATATATATATTTTTTTTTAATGTTAAGGAATGACGTGACGAGCTAGCCGTTCGCCTGATGTTAAACGACACGGCTGCCCATATCCGCTGCAGTGTCACTCGGAACTCTAAAGTATAGAGGTTCGCGTGACACTGCACTGCGCACGTCATCCAGAGACATCAGCACAATCTAGTAATTAGATTACTAAACTGTGAGATCAGATCATAAAGTCTCATTTGCCCAGTAATTTCACTAGCTACAGTGCCCTTCAAACCGGAACACAGCAGTGCTTGCGCACTACTGCTTGGCGGCAGAATAACTGGCAAAGCGGTGGTACCTACCTAGACGAACTTTACAGTAAAGTCCTACCACCTAGTAAAATTTGAAAATGTTAAATTAATTTAAATTAAATATTTACGATTAATACTATCCTTTCCAGGCTCTAGGCAACATGTACTTTGCCCATTCATCCCTCACCGACCTGAAGATCTGGGACTTCGAACTGAAGGCGTATGTAGACGTGGTCGGTAAAGAGGTTCACAGCGGAAACATTGAAAAGGTTACCACCAAAGAGAAAGCGAAATTCCCGCAACATTTCTTCCCTGAGGTAAGCCAATATAAAGAAAATATTAGATTTCTTTTTAGTTTTTAGAACCATTGGTTTATTTCTCAGTATTTACTAATTACTACAATAAAACCAACTACCACTAAACGCTAATAGGTACTAATACAAAAAGTATATGATTTAAAAAAAGGAGTGTGCTTGAGACTACACGACTGAAGTAAAACTTCTTAAGCTCCATCTATCGGCCGGTATTAACATTCATAATTAACATTCAATAAAGCCAAAACAAAGTTTTGTTTTGGCTTTATTGAATGTTAATTATTAATTATATGCCAATATATAAGTATAATTATTGCCATCTTGACAATTGTAAATTGTCATTTTACTGGACATGCTAATGTTATTTTTACTTTGTTATGTTAACAATGGAGATCTTTGTGAACCATCAACTTTCAACTCGTTCGCCTCGCAAGCTTACGCCCCATCCCGAAATCAAGCGAGCGTAAAGAAGTTTTATTTCAAAAAGAAAAATAAAATACAAATGAATGTATAAAATATATAATAGGCTATTTCACGAATATAAATCAAGTGTGAACCGATCTTTCAGGATAATGTGCACTATTGTACACTGTTGTAATTTCCATCAGGTGAGATAAATGCTTTGACTATAAACAAATAAAAAAACAAGAAAGAGGTTGTTTTACGAAATAAGCCTTTCTAGAAGAAAACATTTAGCGAGTAGGTCTTCTTAATAATAAGTTATTTAACGAAAAGGCTTTATAGGAGAAAGTAGAATAAGGAGTCGGCGAATAGGACTTTAGTTTAGGGGCAAACTGTTCAGCGAATAAGTATAATATCATAGAAACTGACGTGAGTAGTACTCATAGTCAGCGCCGAGCCGCCACCGCCGCCGCGCGTACTCCTTGAGGATGGGCACCTTTATTGCCCGAACACCGGTCGAGTTATTCGACTGTATCTCGTGAGTGTTAGCCGTGTAATAGTTGTAGTTATAAGTATAATATCGACCAAACGTTTGTGAAAGATTTCCCTGAACAACCTGTCAGTCATTATCGGCCATATGCCCTGTAATTAAGATACATTTCCTTTTCAGTGCAAATGGTCTCGCAAGGGGTTCTTGCGCACTAGATGGTACATCCGCGGGACAGCTCTGGAGCTGGTCAACATACACCTGTTCCACGACGCCTCCAACCTGCTAGCAATGGAGCCCTACCCATCAGTTGGTACAATTTTACAACCCATTTCATATCCATCCATTATAACAAATGCAAAAGACCGACTTCAGACTTATATGGTTTTGGATGCCATTGTCTGGACCAATGAGACCACACGATAAGCACCAGCTTTGAAATAAAAAAAGAATCATCAAAATCAGTTCACTCAGTCGAAAGTTCTGAGATAACCAACATAAAAAAACGAGTGTGATTTAGACCACACGACTGAAGTAAAACTTCTTTAGCTCCATCTATCGGCCGGTATAACTTTGTTTTAATAAAAATAATAGTAATAACGCCCAACGATCACATACATAGATCCTGGACCCTAACTAGGATTTCCTGTGTCTAGGGAACCAACTACGAGGACCATGGTCCCACAACACCCAGACGAAAAACAAGTATATGCGCGTTTATTTTCTGTGCACAAATAATTGTTCTGCCGCGGGAATCGAACCCGCTGTCTCCGGATTATGAGCCGACCTGCTCAATCACCACACCACAGAGGCCACAATCAATGAGACCACACGATCAGAAGGAATCATCAAAATCAGTTCACCCAGTCCAAAGTTCTGATGTAACAAACAAAAAACGAATGTGCTTTAGACCACACGACTGAAGTAAAACTTGTTTAGTTTAGCTCCATCTATCGGCTGGTATAACTTTGTTTTTGCTGTTTAATGTTAATGTCACCGTTTCGAAAATTTTAATTGTTTTTTTTACCGGACATACCAGCATAGTAATACAAATTAATTAATTTTAATTTCAAAGAAATTTTTAACTGTTATGTTGACAATGGAGATCTACGTGAACCAACAACTTTCAAGTTCCGTTCGCATTCAAACCCGTTCAAAAAATGGCGTTTTATGAGCGAGGCCTCTGTTCAGCAGTGCATAGCGCATTTATTTTGTAAATGTTTTATTAGTTGTTACTTTTTAAATATAGAGCGGTGTCGATTCTGTGTCGCATACTCTAAAGCTAAACGAAATTAACATATTTCCGTCTTTTTCATTTCCACTTTATCAGAAGAGTACCGCCATACTTTAAGTTTACTTTAGTTTTAGAGAATGCGACACAGAATCGCCTGTGCCTGTACATATTAATGTTTCTGTTGAATAAGAATATAAATAAATTTTAAATTAGTTTTATATAACAATTTTGTCAAATACCCAATTGAAGGGGTGAGAATAAAAAGGGTTTAACTGATTTTTTTCACAAAATGACTTATGGGTATCGTTGGATTCAGCGTGAAATTATCTACAATAATACATCCTCAAAATACCGAAATGAGGCTTAAATCTTGAGATTTTGAGTCTAAAAACAGTTTATCTGTCACAGGAATACAGTTCGTTTAGCATAAAAACATTATTATATTTATTTAATTATATTATATTTTTATAGTAATTGTATGAATTAGTACTATATTTAGTATTTTAAAATAGAATTAAAACATTTTCAAGCAACTGAAACTTCATAAACCTTTTCTATTACCTTATAAGCAATCTACATTAAAATGACGCCGTTGAAGTTGAAAGTCAATTTTCTCGAAACTGTCAATTTGACAGTTAAACCCTTTTTATTCTCAACCCTTCAATTCTGACTTCCGTTTCCCAGGTGTACTGCCGTAGTCGGCGTCGCGCGTTACGTCACACGCTCCGCCACTTGCATTCGGACGTCAACGCGGCTCCCTATTTTATATTCGGGGATTTTAATTTCCGCACTGACACGGGAGGTGTCGTTAAGGTAGAAACAATTTATTTTTAGCCGTTGTACCGTAACTCGAAAACTATTTCAAGATTATTCTATAAATAATAATATCAAAATATCATCACGCCATTTCATGATCTTTGCTTTATAAGTTATATAGAATATGTATTAATTTACTATAATATTATGATTATATAAGTATTAGGATGTAGGTATGTTTATTGCTAAAAATTAAGTATTAGTTATTTAATTATAGTTATTAGATTTATTTTAAATTGATATACACCACTGTCTTCTCTTTAGCATTTGATACTGTCCATCCAAAGGTTGTCTGGAAGAGATCGCTGTCAGCGATAAGACCGCCAATCGTAACACTAGTTTTGATACTTTTATATTTCACCAGCTTCTGCCCGCGGCTTCGCCCGTGTGGCCTATAGGAAACAAAGAAGATTTTTTAAATAGATAACTCAACCACCTATTTCAACCTCTTAGAGGTGGAATTTCGAAAAACCCATTCTTAGTGGATAACACATTCACCAAATTTCAGCACGGTGGTTTAGGCTGTGCGTTGATATATAAGTCAGTCAGTCAAGGACTTTGAATTTTATATGTATAGATAATTACAATAACGCCCAACGATCACATACATAGATCCTGGACGCTAACTAGGATTCCCTGTGTCTAGTCCCAATATGAAATATTAGTGTGACGTTTTTCTTCCAGAAAATAACTGAGAATTTGTCGTCGTGTCGCCTACAGAGCAGTGGTAAAGTGGAATCTTCCCGCGTTCAGTTCCGCTCGGCCGACGACCGACTCGTCCTAAGCATTGGCAAGAAGGAGTTCGCTCATGCCGACCATCAGAAACTTTTCCGGGAGCCTTGGGTAAGCTGTATTAATGATCTGATCTCACAGTCGAGTAATCTTATTACCAGACTGTGCTGATGTCTCAGGATGTGCGCAGCGCAGTGTCGCTTGTAACTCTATGTTTCCGAGTGACACTGTTCTGTTATGGGCGGCCGTGGCGCTTAACATCAGGTGAACGACTAGCTCGTCACATCATTCAATAACATAAAAAAAACTGTTACAAACATTTGTGTGATCATATTACCAGCAATGGGTTTAATGTACTTGATAAGAAATACTTTGACCTATTCTGTACAAGCGTAAAATAAATAAATAAATAATAAATAATAATAAAAAACTTTATTGTTCACACAGGTAGCAAGGGAGGTACATAAACTTACAGTATATTTGTTTTGCGTAAAGTTATTGTGTATTTACAATGTACCTCAGTCGAAAGCGCTGTCCCTCACACTAGGTAGAACCTGTATTGTGAGGTCACAGGAATCTCCTTTGGAGACAAAATTGTACACACATATAGCAACTGGTGTTGTTTCAAATATCACTTAAGAATAAAATAACAGTTTAACAGTTTAGGGTTAGATACCTATTACAATTGCTGTCTGTAAAATATACTTATATTAGCTAAATTTGTTTTGCTATTTTGCATAAATCTGTTTTTGTGTGTACGAGTATGTATAAGACAATTTAGTCGATCCCGTCAATATAGTCTTTAAAGGCAAAAACTGACTCGCTTCTTCACGGCATTGTATTTTGAGCTGTAATGTACCGATCACCATAGTGTATCGGCAGGATCGATCCTAAATTGTCTGTTTGTGTTTGTGCGAGTGTTGTCTGTAAGTAGATAACAAGAGATGTGGATGTCGTGCTGAACTGTGGTGGTCTTTGTAACTGTAGCTGGCTACGTGTGTACTGTGTGTGTCTGGTAGTATATGGCATTATCGATCTTGTCAGCAATTATAAGTCAGTGATTAATATCAGTCAGTATCGAAGTAAATTTTCTGTCGAAGCATAGTTAAGTTGCAATAAATAATTAGAAATACATTTGTTAAATGCATAACGGTTTAAGTGTATAATAGTCGTATGTTTACTTATTCGATTGTATAGGGCCGGTCCTTGTGCTATAAAAGATTTTCTAGCGTAGTGTGTACGATAGTAAGGCAACTTGAATATGAAATCTTTGCGTCGCTTACTTTTGTTCATTTTTAACTGTTCATTACTGACCAGAGCATGCTGTTTTAGTGTTATTGCTTTTATGAACAGTTGTCTAACCGTGAGAACTTTTGTTTCTTTGTATAGAGTCTCAGTAGAATAACGTCTTGGTTTAAAATACATTACTTTAAGTAGTGCTCTTTGTGCTCTTTCTAAAGGCAAGAAGTGCGTAGCAGCAGCCGCACCCCAGATTGGTATACAATATGTGAGAATTGATTGGGCAAGGGCATAATACACAGTCAATAACGTGTCTGCAGGCAAAACATGACGTAGTTTCTTAAATGTGTAAATCAACTTCCTTGTTCTACCTCCGAGGGCACTGATTTGTTGAGTCCATCTCAAATGTTTGTCAATAAGGACACCCAAATATTTTATATGGTCTGTTGAGTCCAAAGGAGTGCAGGAACACTGACTGAGATCAGTACAGTTCGCGCTGTGGATCTTTAATGAGAGTGAAGATTTTGGTTGAGTTGTAGAGTTCAGCGTGTAAGTCATAAATTTGGTTTTGGTGACGTTAACCGTTAGAAGGTTATTTCTTAGCCAGCTTGCAACACTAGCGTAGCGTCGGCCAGGCAGCGGTTGAGCTGTGAATTATTTGACTAATTACCAATAATTAACTGTAATATTTTTAGTTACTAGGCTAGCTGCTATCTTAATCGAAGGGTTGAGAATAAAAAGGATTTAACTGACAAATTGACAGTTTCGAGAAAATTGACTTTAAACGTCAACGGCGTCATTTTTATGTAGAGTGCTTATAAGGTAATAGAAAAGGTTTATGTAAGTTTCAGTTGCTTGAAAATGTTTTATTTCTATTTAAAATTACTAAATATAGTACTAATTCATACAATTACTTTAAAAATATAATATAATAAAAGAAATAAAGTAATGTTTTTATGCTAAGCGTACTGTATTCCTGTGACAGATAAACCATTTTTAGACTCAAAATCTCGAGATTTAAGCCTCATTTCGGTATTTTGAGAATGTATTATTGAAGATAATTTCACGCTGAATCCAACGATACCCATAAGTCATTTGGTCAAAAAAATCAGTTAAATCCTTTTTATTCTCACCCCTTCAATTATTTATTTACTTACTTACATAATTTATTATTGTGCATAGCTATTCTATAACTTAGTAAGTAATGCCATGCAGTGCGTATGCAGGTAATGCTCTTAGGTGTTCACTTCATTTAAATTGTACTCTTTTTTGTCTATCCGTGAGGACCTTTAATTGGCTTCTTTTTTTTGTAAACGTATGTCTATTGTAATTATAATAGCTGTTGGTCTTCCAAGAATAAAATAAATAAATAAATATTGGATACTATGTATGTATTTACAAACAAACAGAAATGTAATGCATGAAGGCGTGTGTTGTCTGGGCCAATAGCTCAGTTGGTGGTTACCCTGCCTTCTGAACTGCACGCTTTGGATTCGATTCCCACCCAGGACAAATATTTGTGTGATGAACATCAATGTTTGTTCTGTGTCTGGATGTTATATTGTATTCTATGTATGAATTTACAAACAAACAGAAATGTAATGCATGAAGGCGTGTGTTGTCTGGGCCAATAGCTCAGATGGTAGCTACCCTGCCTTCTGAACTGCACGCTTTGGGTTCGATTCCCACCCAGGACAAATATTTGTGTGATGAACATAGGTGTTTGTTCTGTGTCTGGATGTTATATTGTATTCTAAGTATGTATTTACAAACAAACAGAAATGTAATGAATGAAGGCGTGTGTTGTCTGGGCCAATAGCTCAGATGGTAGCTACCCTGCCTTCTGAACTGCACGCATTGGGTTCGATTCCCACCCAGGACAAATATTTGTGTGATGAACATAGGTGTTTGTTCTGTGTCTGGATGTTATATTGTATTCTATGTATGTATTTACAAACAAACAGAAATGTAATGCATGAAGGCGTGTGTTGTCTGGGCCAATAGCTCAGATGGTAGCTACCCTGCCTTCTGAACTGCACGCTTTGGGTTCGATTCCCACCCAGGACAAATATTTGTGTGATGAACATAGGTGTTTGTTCTGTGTCTGGATGTTATATTGTATTCTATGTATGTATTTACAAACAAACAGAAATGTAATGCATGAAGGCGTGTGTTGTCTGGGCCAATGGCTCAGTTGGTTGTTACCCTGCCTTCTGAACTGCACGCTTTGGATTCGATTCCCACCCAGGACAAACATTTGTGTCATGAACATCGATGTTTGTTTTGTGTCTGGATGTTATATTGTATTCTATGTATGTATTTATAAAAAAAAGTATCTAAGTATTGTATCAGTTATCTGGTTCCCATAGTATTTTGATTTTTCTTTTGACAAGTGGTCTAATATTGTTGCTGCAGTATTAACATATTGTGAAAGCTTGAGTGACAAATGGAGCAATATGGGTAATCCCGACTGTAGCGATAGTGAATAATTTTTCTTTTTATCTAATCAACTCTGACATTATTTTATTTTATTTGACATTATTGTAATAGCCTAATTGGATTCTTTTATTATTTTATAACCCTGATTTGTTTTTTGTTAATGTATGTGTGGGCAGAACGGGTTGTGGGTAGGTTGCAACCTATACAGGGAGTAACAAAAACCCTGTTAAATAAATGAAGTATGTGTACAGATCATTACAAGTAGTCATATAAAAATGTCTAACAATACCTAAGTTATACGTATCTGAAGTTACACGCAGTATCTAAACACAAAAAAATAATACAATTTCCCAAAAATGTTTATGACACAAGCCGTGCCTATTTTTAAATAGCTAAGTAACTAAGGGAAGAGCAAACGCGGAACCGACAAACGGGAGCCGCCTTTGTCGGCTCTTTTGTAGGATGCCGCTCCTGCAGCTGTGCCTACGGGGAAATGGGGTGCGCGGGCGGCGTGGCATCACTCGGCATAGGTGCGGCGCGGCCCGCGGCTTAAACTCAGTCGCACGTGCTCTCTCATGCAATTTAGTCGTTTCCAGTTTGATCGTCGCGAATTTAGTGTCGAGTGTGATGTCGTATTCTAACGACGAATACTACAATATGTTAATGTGCCTTGGTAGAAGCATTTGTGTGATGTGTTTTTGAAAGCTCTTTTAAGAGCTAAAAATGATGTACCTATCTTGTTTCTTAACAATACAAAATCACACGTGAATTCGATTGTTTAGCCTTTGCTTGACGTAAAATGATTAGAATATGTCAGTGCGGCAGAACGGCGCGCAGCACTTGTGTGCTTACCACTATTGGTCAAAGAGACCTTTTACGTCATTAAGTTACGGTCTCGCAATCCTACAACGTTGTGGTATGTGGTATAGGGCACATAAACGTATGGAAAACGCATAAGAAGTAATCTGTGGAATGGCATCTAGTTCCGTCGCAGTAGGTATGCGCGGTGAATAGACTTAGCGTAGCATGGCGGGCGGTGCGGGGTGCGGACAACAGGCAGCAGGCTGCGTCGGTGGTGCAAGTACCTATGTTGTCAATATCTGAGGTCGTAAACATTTTTAGTGACGGCATAAAAGGTATTAATAAAAAGCACACGTAAGTTTTGTATGTCTCGTATTTAAATAGAACTAGTATTACTACAACCTTGAGTTGACACTGGATACGCAGCTCGCGGATATAACAGGGTTTTTGTTACTCCCTGTATAACTATAGGCCTTCAGCATGTCCACACCGCGCCGTGTCTGGAACAAGAATGATCCGTAGTACACCGAACGGTCCTTTTTTATAGCCAGACGGGTAGGGGCGCCATGACAGTTGCCGGTGTTGCCACTGTAATAAATTTAATGCCACCACAGGGTAAATGACGGTGCTCGATCGCTGCGCATAGAGTTTATAAATGGACGTAGCCGCCGTCATATGTAATACTTTATGTGATAATTGTAATTGATTTTGTCGTTTTTATCACAATAAATAAATAAATAAAATAGTACAAGCTTTACTTAGTTTTGGGCTAGATGGCGCTGTGTGAAATGTCCACCAATAATTATTTATTTAAATAAATAAAAAGTAGGTTATAATATAAACTTGTATTATTAATTTTTTTTCCAGCTCCAGCGCTACGATCGTGAGCTGGAAGCTCTGCGGCCGCATCTTTTCGAATTTCCCGTCAAATTCCCGCCCTCCTACCCGTTTGAAGAGGATATACATCTACCCACACATTATATGAAAACTAGGTGTGTATCAACCTTACAAAGTGGCTAATGCCAAGTTTATAGGTACGTCATAGCTATTTTGTCCGTCTAAATCCCTTTACGGCCTTAATAAATAATAATTACTGGGCAAATGAGACTTTATGATCTGATCTCACAGTCGAGTAATGTCATTACCAGACTGTGCTGATGTCTCAGGATGATGTGCGCAGTGCAGTGTCGCTCGCAACTCTATGTTTCGGGGTTCCGAGTGACACTGTTCTGTTATGGGCGGCCGTGTTGCTTAACATCAGGTGAACGACTAGCTCGTCACATCATTCACTAACAAAAAAAAAACTTCGAAAGTGTTGGCGGGAAAACGAAGAAAAATTTCGCGGGAAAAAGATCGTGTCACAAAAACTTGTGTAATTTTCAGTGTTAGTGCATAAAATTGGTGGCATTTTATTCGTTACAGGCATGAGTGTGGGAAAGTGGTATAATGATGGTGAAACGTTTCTTTCGTGTTGTTTCCAAAACTCCATAAAAGCTTCTGGTAAAGTTGCCACCAATTTACTAAGAGTATGACTTGACTAGACTATGACTTGACTTGATGAATGTATATCATATTAATTAACTTGAAAAATTATCAAATACTTGACACTGGCTGAATACAAATAAGTGTGGAACAAAAAAAATATTTAAAAAAACTGCAAAAGTTTTAAACGTCAGTTCTAATAAAGACCACACGTAATTTTTTTTTTCCTTTTGCTAGAGTACCTTTAAGGCACTTTAATCGTTTTGCAATCTAGCCATAAATATTAGAATAAGCAATTAGAATTGAAAAAAAAAAAATTGTAAAAACAAAATCTAAATACAAAAAAAAATTATATTATAAGGGTGGCTCTCGTACATGTAAAAATGGGGATGAAAATTTATTTGAACCCTCCATCATGTGGGGTGTCGATGATAAAAAAGAAAAATAAATGTTGATTTGTATTATAAGGGTAGCCATACATATAGAGGTAAATTTATTTGGACCCCATCATGTGGGGTATTGTTGGGTAGGTAATTTAAAGTTATTTAGACTATTTTGATACAATAAAAAAATTGTTTTATTGTCTCAGATGTCCGTCGTGGTGCGACAGAGTGTTGCTGTCGCCGGCGGCGCGGCTTCTGTTACAAGACGCGCGTGACCATCGCCCGCTTCATGCTTCGAGGTAAAACATAAAACGACAACTAAAATGTTTTCTTAGATAATTAATACTTATTATACACGGTGGAATTTAATTCGTTCTGTTTCTTAAATCTCTCAGACAACGCTATAGAATAATCGTACAAGGTGCAATTAAAAAATAATTTAAAAAGAATGCCTCCTAAAATAACTGGAAAACTGGAATGTTTTTTTGTAGCATTTTAAAACTATGTACCAACTCGTAAGAAGTGGGTGCGTACTTAAAATACAGAACGATTTTACTAAATTTTAAATCCATTGTTATGCTAGGTATATTTTTGTAATTGAAAGAAAGTGTTGGATTAGCTAGAGATAAAACAGCATGTATATGTCGCAGCCAACTGACTGAATTAGCCGTTCAATGAACAGCCTATCCTCTTTCCTAAACGGCGCCGTTCAACTAGCAGCTTGAATTATATAAATTGGTTTATTCACAAGGTGGAATTTAATTCGTTCTTTTCCTTTAATATATGTATTCAGTCCATACTATAGAACGCTCCCATATAAATAAATAAAAAAAATACTTATGAAATAAAACTTAAATCTAGGTATTATCAAATTTATATTCCTAAGAAAAGCCTTGTGACATTGAACAAAGCAGATGTTTTATTGCCTACGAAACATTTACAAAGCACTCAGCGGGTGCCCGCGCTGTGTGTACCTTTAAATATACATTTCGGCTGTCATGCAGTTATTTTAAGAGTCACTAAATACTAAAACAAAATCATATTTTTAAATTGGATTTTGTACTAATATTCTATAGCATGGTCTGAGTACATACATTTAGGGAAAAGAGTGAATTAAATGCCACCTTGTATATTATATTGAACATTTGGCACATGCTTAATACTTTGAAACATAATTTTAAAACTTTTTTATACACGGTTTGACAATAAATTCTATTCAACATTCACAATTAATATTCAATTAATTCACAGTTAAAATTTTACAAAAAAATTATCTATTAGATCCAATGTTTCAGAAAATCCACTACCGATTCAACCGACAGTACTTCATCTGACAGCAGCCCGGCTCGCTCCACAGACTTTAACAACCAAGTGAGTTTAAAATTAGCCATGCCGCTTGAACCCTTATAATTATACTAAAAAATATATTTATACATAGAGAATTATTGTCTCACCAATGAAGGACTCTCTAAATAAGAAGTTATTACTGCCCAGA
Source organism: Ennomos fuscantarius (assembly GCA_905220475.3). Taxonomy (NCBI): domain Eukaryota; kingdom Metazoa; phylum Arthropoda; class Insecta; order Lepidoptera; family Geometridae; genus Ennomos; species Ennomos fuscantarius. The sequence continues at coordinate 8,414,237 of HG992046.1, read as the reverse complement.
ACTCCATCATTATTAGCGACAATATCGAATGGATTAATAATATAGGATGTGAACAACAAAATAAAACAACGGGTGAGTTTTGGTGGGAACGCGAAAAAGATTGCGTCACCGCTTTGTATTATTTCTCAAAACTTGTGTTATTTTTAGTGTTAATGCATAAAATTGGTGGCATTCTATTCGTTAAGTGCTGGATTACAGGCATGAGTGTGGGAAAATGGTATAATGATGGTGAAACGTTTCTTCTCGTGTTGTTTCCAAAACTCCATAGAAGCTTCAAGTAAAGTTGCCACCACTTTACTAGGAGTATGACTTTGACTAGACTTTGACTTGACTTGATGACTTCGACAGTGACTTGACACATATTTGCGTGAAATATCATTAACTTGATAAATTATCAATTACTTGACACTGGCTAAATACACAAAAGTGTGGAGCCAAAATGTAAAAAAAAACCAACGGGTTCGAGTCTTATTCGAGTCGAGTTCGAGTAATATTGATTTTTACAAAAATCGAATCGAGGCCCAATGTTGATGAAAACTAAAAAGTTTTCATCAACATTGGGCCCGAGGCACCTTTAAGTAATTTTCGCTAAATTTCATAGTTTGGGTAATGGATTACCACTACGCTCACGTAAAAAAAATTAGCCTGTATAGTTAATACACCTCCAAATCTTCATTACCAGCCTTAGCATAGTGTCAACCAAAAGGATAGATGAGTGTCATTTGTCCAACAAATTGAATAATAATAGTAAGACTAGTTAGCTAGAATATTTTAAATTAATAAATATTTGTAGACATTTCACACAGCGCTATCTAGCCCCAAACTAAGCAAAGCTTGTACTATGGGAACCAGATAACTAATACAATACATACATACTTTTTGTTGGTAAATACATACATAGAATACAATATAACACCCAGACACAGAACAAACATCGATGTTCATCACACAAATGTTTGTCCTGGGTGGGAATCAAAGCCACAACCTGCAGCTCAGAAGGCAGAGTTATTACCACCTGAGCTATCAGGCCAGTCAATACTCCTCTTAGTCCTAAGTGTGGCATAATGAGCCATTTATTTGTCCCGCAGTCCAGTCCCGGGAAGACCTTGGAAAAGAAAAGCAGCATCGCAGACTTGGACGCACTTTCAGTACCCGGAATCAATGTGAGCAGGAAAAGTATAGCTGATCCCACATCTGTTCAACACGCTATCAATGTCAGGTTAGTGTTCAACCGTGTGGTCCCGGTTCGCGAATAGGACCACCTCATCCCGAGGGTGCCGTAAGAACCGGCTAAGGGAACCAGGAAATAATAATAATAACGACTAACCTACATAGATCCTCGACCTTAACTAGGATTCCCTGTGTCTAGGGACCCAGGAACTACGAGGACCGTGGTCCTACAACACCCAGACTCAGAACAAGTATTTGCGCTTTTTTCTGTGCACGACTTGTCTTGCCGCGGTAATCGAACCCGCCGCCTCCAGGCTATGAGCTGACCTGCTCAACTACCACACCACAGGGGCTGTTAAATGGGAATGGGAATAGACATCACTATTGTCCTCGGTACATTAAATTCAATTGTTCAAAAAAACGCTTAACTTAAAACGAGCGACTAGCTCGTCCGTCACACATTCGTATACAGTAAAAGCTCTTTATTCGCGGGGTATATGTTCCATAAATATGCCACGAATACAGAAACCGTGAATACGGATTGGTAATTTATATGGGATTATAGGGGATACGTTCCTAGGTGACAAAAAAAAACAAATACATAAAATTATTTAATTAAAGTTTTTGAACATTTGAATTAATTATCTTAAGGCTTAGGCAATGGTTTGAAGAATTTTGTATTTTTTTCTTGCTTGGCAGTTTTCAAAAGTTCCTTCAATTCAGACTGATACACAGCAGTCGCATTAGCAGCCGATCGCGGCGAAGGCGGTTTGTGTCAAAGGCCTCGGCGATATCATTTAACAAAATATGTAGTATTGTGATATTTATATTATAAATAAAAGATAATTTAATGCAAAAAATTATAACTTTATTTCTTCTTATGCACAGGCCAAGTGACAAGGGCGGGTCCCGATGCCAATTCCAATATGTCACATTGACAGTGACATATACTACATCTTCCCCTTTTTATATATTAACAAAAAATATATTACCTATTATTATTACATTAGTTTTATCCTACCGGCTGCGCCATGTAGTATTGTGATATTTATATTATAAATAAAAGATAATTTAATGCAGAAAATTATAACTATATTTCCTCTTATGCACAGGCCAAGTGACAAGGGCGGGTCCCGATGCCAATTCCAATATGTCACATTGACAGTGACATATACTACAAAATACTTTAGGCAAACTTGTAATATGATCTATTTTACTTTTTTATACTCCATTTGACAAGGATATTGGGTTGGATATTGGAATAATTTTATTATTATATATGTACTTATTAGAACAGCGAATAAAAAAATTTTTAGTCGCGAATATAGAAATTGGGTCGCATTTTTTTAATCCGCGAATAAGAAGCTTTTACTGTATATAAAAGCGTTCCTATTTTTTTGTTTAAATATATGAAACTTACCTCAGGGTAGCAGAACAAGAGATCTCAGCGGGGGGGCAGCGCCGCAAGTTAGTACGGAACCAATCCGAGGGGTCTCCGAAGGGCGAAGCCCTATCCGCAGAGTTGAGGAGGCTCGTCGACGCGCCCGCTAGGAAACGGACCGAGTACGGAGTCTTAGGAGAGAGTGCTTGTATGGGAGATCATAAGGTAAGACTTAACCACAGATTACATAATATTTACTATGTTAAGGCACAGTTAGATCAAATCAAATCAAAACAAATAATTTTAAAAAAATATTGACATAAATAGTAGTCTTTTTTTTAATGATAAAATGGGCATGCGTTTGACAACAACTCACCTGATGGTAAGTGACGAAGTTGTCTAAGGTGGAGCACGCTTGCCCATGAGATGCCCATTCACTCTTGACTTAAAAAGACCTAGGTTATACCTTGAAGTCTGGCCCGATAGTTCAGTTGGTAGTATTCCCGGCTTCTGAACTGCAGGTTATGGGTTCGATTCCCACCCAGAACAAACAATTGTGTGATGTGTGAATTGTGTGATTGATGTTTGTTCTGTGTCTGGATGTTATATTGTATTCTAAGTATGTATTTACAAACAAAAGTATGTAAGTATTGTATCAGTTTTCTGGTTCCCATAGTACAAGCTTTGCTTAGTTTGGGGCTAGATGGCGCTGTGTGAAATGTCCACACACATTTATTTATTTTAGTCACTAAGTTAAGGTCATTAGATAGTAGTTACTAAGAGTAAGTTAAACCACACATTATGTAGTAGTTGCTAAGTTACCACAGGTTAGACAGTAGTTACTGGGTAAGTTGAGACACAGATTACATTAGAGTTACCAGCCAATCACGTGTCAGACATGCATTAACAATCCGTGATTCGGTACAACAAGCACTTGCCAGCTTTATTTTTAAATAATCTGTAACTATATATTGTTTGTTTCAGCCGATCTACCTCCGAGTGTTGCTTCAACCAGACCGAGGTACGCTTCCTTGTTCACCCTGCCCCTTCTACCCCTGCCTCCCCCGCTCGTTCCCCACCTACCCCGACCTATCCCCCAAACTACCCCCAACTCCCCTATCCTACAGCCACTCGACCCTAACCGATATACAACCCCTGAAGTTCACCCTAAGCATTCACCTAAGAAGAACGGGATCGTTGAACGAAAAGTGCCGAATACCTCACGTCGAAATTACCAAAGCCGATCATAGTGATGGTAGAATATTTGTTAATGATGTCGATAAAACTTTGCTATCGGTTAGACAGTGCCTAGATCCGTACACTCCCGAAAGTGTGGACTCGCGCAGTCCCAACGTAGAAGTTTCATCCGGTAGTGAAGATTTGAATGAATTGAACGAACTGAACGATTTGTTAGGCGACGTTCAAATCGATATTCCGATGAAATTGAATCGGGACCGAAGCGTGTCGCCTACACAGCTAAAGAGCCGGTTGGATAAGTTGCTAGAAAATCGGGCCGTGCCGGAATTGCAGCGTCTTAACAGTAGGGAAAGTTGCAAATCCGAAGCGGGGAGAAAGAGTTTTTGTTGTTTCGCTTTGAAATGCTACGGTTTTTGCCGAAGGAAAGCGCGTAGAGTGAAATGTGAGCGTACACGCTTTAAGTGTTGGACCTCCTGATGCTTTAGTTAGTGTTTTTGATCGATGTTGTATTTATGTGACGCCGTCCCAACACTTGCACAGGTGTGCATTTGACTTGCACAGGCGCGTATTGACTTGCGCAAGTGTATTTTTAAACGTTAAGGTGTAAAATTGTACTCACTTGTGTATGCATGTTGTAGTTGTTTGTATGACTGACATAAAAGTACTTTTCTTTCGGCGGGACACTGAAATTTTATTTTGTTCTTCGTTTGGCTCCACACTTTTGTGTATTTAGCCAGTGCCAAGTAATTGATAATTTCTCAAGTTAATTAACATATATTGTGTCAAGTCACAGTCCAAGTCACCAAGTAAAATCATAGTCTAGTCAAGTCATACTCCTAGTAAAGTGGTGGCAACTTTACCAAAAGCTTCTATTGAGTTTTGGAAACAACACGAAAAGAAACGTTTCACCATCATTATACCACTTTTCTACACTCGTGTATGTAGTCCAGCACTAAACGAATAAAATGCTACCAAATTTATGAACTAACACTGAAAATAACACAAGTTTTAGAAAATAATACAATGCGGTGACGCGATCTTTTTCGTTTTCCCGCCAAAATTCCGACACTGAAATTGTGATTGTTGGATATTAATCTATATACAAAAAAGAAAGTCGTGTTAGTAACACTATTTATAACTCAAGAACGGCTGAACCGATTTGGCTAAACATTGGTTGGGAGGTAGCTTAGAACCAGGAGACGGACATGGGATACTTTTTATCCCGTTCGACCGCGTTTTACTAATTCACCCGTGCGAATCCGGGGCGGATCAACTAGTTAAAGATATTTTTCAAAGGCTTTGTAATATCAAAGATTAATTGGTAAATAATGGTAGATTTTTTTACGGGTTTTCAAAAGTGCACTAGTTTATCAAACGGTATAAATGTTTAAAAATTTATAGATGTGTTCACTTGAAATCACAGAAGAAGCATTCGGTAAAGTTTCCACCATATAACTTGAGCCTCCATTTGACCAGGACTAGTCTAGAAACGGGTCTTTTCATGATTAAATAACACTGGCTAAATACGCCAACTGCGTGGAGTCAAAAACAAAAGAAAAGTATTTTTGTGCAAGATTTTTGTTAGCACGCTACTTTCGCTAAGTAATTTCAATGGCAGGAATTATATTCTATTTTGTATTACTTGATATAAAAAAAAATATTTTATTAAAATTCAAATGTCTTTTTTTTATATTTTCGAATATAGTTTCCAGCCAGCTCTGTACAAACAATGCATTGTTGACTTATGTAGTTTTGACTATAGGTCCATCATTACCGATGGTTGTGTTTGACCAAAAAGGTGGTATTTACCATCCATTTTCGACTTGCATGAAAACTTTTTTTTCAGCATGCAGTTTTTAATGTAACATTAGCATCCTATAAAATTGTATAACATACCTTTGTATATAAATATAATATTGAGTACATTAAAAAGTTGGAATAAATATGTTTACATAGGTAGCCATTTTGACTGCACATTACAATTTATAATCATACAATATTACAATGTTGACGAATAATTTCACTATCAAATATTTATTTTATCCGTAAATTACGATAATCAGGCGATACTGCTATAAATCATAATTTATTTTACTTATTTGAGGGAAATTTTAATTTATTATCATTAAAAAGAAAATCAATACGTGTCAGAATTCTATAGCCAGTAGTTTCGTTATTAATAACTTTAATGAAACACGCTTATTTCGACTTAATAATGCAATAATAATCATAGTTATTTTTAATGCAAATTAGTATTTATTTACTATTATTTACGTCTACTCCAATGTGTGCTAATTTTAAAGTAAAAGTATTCATATTTAATGTAAATAGTAAGTCAATATTTATGAACAGAAATGTAGAATATGTTTCTATATAAACATGTTAAATGTTTTAGAGATGGATGGATGCGAGTTGCGACTTCAAATATCGTTGGTGACACAAAATTTTCCTTTACTTTAATATTAAATTATTATTATTATTGACTACGCTAAGCAGATGATACTGCTTGTAAATCATAAAAAATCTTGCGAACTTAAGATCTGTACCAAATATTACATAGTGTTTAAGTAAATATCACAGACTTTTTATAAAGACTAATTGACTTTCTCTAGAGATTTCTAAGTTACTTAAAACCCATCTCTTATTAAAATAGTTATCGGTGTCGATTCTGTGTCGTATACTCTAAAGCTAAACGAAATTAACATATTTCCGTCTTTGTCATTTTCCCTTTATCAAAAGAGTACCGCCATACTTTGAGATTACTTTAGTTTTAGAGAATGCGACACAGAATCGACACCATTGTCTTTTTGTCTTATTAACTTAGTGTAACTCGCGCCAATAAAGAAAGCTTTAGAGAAGATTTGATACCGATAGGTTTGATTACTTGTTTGGTTTTGATTACTCCCACTACACTTTTGATAGAAACGGAAGAGTGAGAAGAAGGTGGATGAGAACAATTGAAGGGTTGAGAATAAAAAGGATTTAACTGACAAATTGACAGTTTCGAGAAAATTGACTTTAAACGTCAACGGCGTCATTTTAATGTAGAGTGCTTATAAGGTAATAGAAAAGGTTTATGTAAGTTTCAGTTGCTTGAAAATGTTTTGATTCTATTTAAAATTACTAAATGTACTAATTCATACAATTACTGTAAAAATATATATAATAAAATAAATATAGTAATGTTTTTATGCTAAGCAAACTGTATTCCTGTGACAGATAAACCATTTTTAGACTCAAAATCTCGAGATTTAAGCCTCATTTCGGTATTTTGAGAATGTATTATAGAAGATAATTTCACGCTGAATCCAACGATACCCATAAGTCATTTTGTAAAAAAAATCAGTTAAATCCTTTTTATTCTCACCCCTTCAATTGATATACATACTTTAGAATTATTACTTTAATGGCGCTAGAAATACAAAAAAAATTCAAAAGGACCAATTTCAAAACAGAAAAAAAGAGATTTGGTTTTCAACACTTACTTTTCTATCATTTGATTGGTGCTTACGAAGAAATCTGTAGATTCATAACATATTCGCCATCCCTTTCTAACGAAAAGAATTTACAATTATTTGTCTCGCTCTCTTTATTCTGTCAGTCTCTTCAGTATAACAAGTCTATGATGAGTTGACTTCATCGCCATCTCTTTCTAATAATACATACTAGAAAGAGATAGGGGATTTAATTGCACAGAATAATTGGTGGCTATTTTTTATGTACCTATAATCCTTGTAGTCACTTAATTTTAAGACTGGTATTGTTTGGTTATTGTTTAATTTTATTTTGGTAGGTATTGGAGATCTCTTGCTGTTTTAATTTAAATAAATACATAAAAACAAATATTTAAATACAAAAAAAATCATTAATCTATACTAATATTATATAGAGGAAACATTTGTATGTAGGTATGTTTGTAACGAATTGGGTCAAAATGTACTGGACCGATTTCAAAAATTATTTCACCATTTGAATGCTTTTTTTTTTGCTTTTTTATTACTTTTTGAGGGGGGGAAATGCCCTCGCTCTTCCGCCGCTGTGGTGGCAGGGGGCATGTGGGACTCGAACCCACTAAAACCCCCCCGTGAGCCCTCGTCCGCCGTACCGGGGCGAGAAGGGGTTGCGACTGCAGTCCAGCCAACTCGCCCCCGGCGGCAAAACCATTTGAATGCTACATTATCACTGATTAATATAGGCTATTTTAATTGCAAGAAAGGTCGAGTTATTCGACTGTATCTCGTGAGTGTTAGCCGTGTACTAGTTGTAGTATGTTATTAGATATAATGTACAAACACATACACATTAGTAAACTACTACTAGACGATTATCTCCCTCTGAGTGAAAGAGACAATGCTCTACAAAGCCGAACTAGCCGATAATCCACTTCTGTAGCCCGATTTCCATTATTTACTGCATATTATCAATTATTTAATAAAAACAAAAGAGTTCTCCACAAAATCACGATCCATACGTAATGCACGTAGCTATGTAGTGCCTATTTATACCTATTACCTATGTTATTCCTCAGGTACAGTCTTCTGCAAAAGTTACTCGGACAAATCAAACAGCAAATTACAGATAATCACTTTAAAAAAAAATCGGTGTAGATGTCGCTGGCGAGACTTATCTGTCACTGTCAAGTTGTCAACGTCATTTGATTTGAATAATAATATTGACGTAGATAAAATAGTGGTATTGTTTACAGATAAGCTCCTTTAGTGCCACCCTTAGAGTTGATGAGAACTTAATTTTTAACCTATGTCGAAAAAAGAGGACCTCAATTTGACTGTTTAAAAAAAAATGTTTGTTACCTCAGAACTTTCGGCTGGGTGAACCGATTCATCAATTCATCGAGTGATCATCAAATCCTTTTTTTATTTGAAAGCTGGTGCTTCCTATGTGGTCTTATTTGGTTCAGTTCTGAAAATGGCATCCATGAGAAAACCATATAAGTCTGAAGTCGATTTTTTACGCCATGCGTTTATTGTATTTTAACATGTTCGTGTAATTGCTCATTTGCCTTATCTTGTATTAATAGTGGAGTAGCTACTCGGTGTATCCTCTTGTTTTATCTTTGCCTATTTCCAGTTCGATAGAGAGAAACAAAATACAAAATAACATTTCTCCCACGAATGTTTATTAATTCTCGAGGAACAATCTTTTATCGGGAACTAAAATAACTACTAAAACTCGCGTCATTGAAAGTTATAAAAACGTCTCATATTTAAGATACAAACTTTTTTTTCACATCCACGGTACTGTCTATTTTTTTAAGTAAAACTTCATTACGCACGTTTGAACTGGCGAACTGAAGTTGAGAGAAATAATAATAATAATAACGCCCAACGATCACATGCATAGATCCTAGACCCTAACTAGGGACCCAGGAACTACGAGGACCATGGTCCCACAACACCCAGACTCAGAACAAGTATTTGCGCTTATTTTTTTTTCGATGCACAAATACTTGTCCTTCCGCGGGAATCGAACCCGCCGCCTCCGGGTCATGACCGGACCTGCTCAACCACCACACTACAGAGGCTGTCAAAAGATATACCTATGTAGTTATATCTCTCTCTCTACGTGAAGATAGAAAGAAAGAGTTTCGTTTCGTGTATTGCTGTAGGGGCAAGAGAGATGGAGCTAAAGAAGTTTTACTCGAGTCGTGTGGTCTAAAAAACCCTCATTTTTTAATTTTTTTATACTATGGCAACTAAGCAGTCTTCCAGCATAATGGTCACCGCCGCTTATGTACATCTGCTACACCCAATTGGCTTATAAGATTACTAATTCCGATGAATAGGAAAGTTTATTTGACCAGCAACTTTTGCACTTGACTGTACTAATGTAGTCATCTAATAAACATTCCGCACATAACCTAGCTTTTATTTTATTTCCTGTAATTTTGTATATTATAAATATTTGTGACATTTGTAAGCTGTCGCTAGAGAATATAATACCTACGTCGTCTATCCGACTCGCGTATTTCACATAACAAAAATATAGTATTCATCCAAACAAGTTTTCAGACATAACACCAGGATCGAAATAAATAAATATTTGTGTACATTTCACATTTCATTAGCCCCAAACTACTACTATGGGAAGTTGGGAACAAAATGAAAGAATATCGACTGGCCTGATAGCTCAGTTGTTAGTAACCCTGCCCTCTGAACTGGGGGTTGTGGGTTCGATTCCCACCCAAGACACATTTGTGTGATGAGCATCGATGTTTGTTCCGTGTCTGGGTGTTATATTGTATTCTATGTATGTACTTACCAACAAAAAGTATATAAGTATTGTATCAGTTATCTGGTTCCCTACAGTACAAGCTTTGCTTAGTTTGGGGCTAGATGGCGCTGGTGTGAAATTTCCACAGATATTTATTTATTATAGTAATATTTTTCCTAATATTAATTCCTAATTAATATTAATAATTATTATTTCCTAATTATTATTTTAGTAATTATAAATGCTATAAGATTTAATTTTCTAATATTTTTTTTTGTTTTTATATCGTGATTGTATGTATGAAAACTTGTTTGAATTAGTATTATAATTTTGTTGTTTATTTGCAATGTGATTATGATATAATTAAATATGATATCCTTGAGTTTAGACACCCAGTAAAGTATGTAATAAATGTAAAATAGCTGATAAATATCTCTCACTCTAACTACCGTGTCGAAAATGTAGTGTGAGTGAGAGGACAATAGAATTTTCTTGTCATCAGAACTTGTGCTAACTGACAGGCTAACCGATCGTTTTGCACATAGATCAATGTAGGTCCTAATACCGATCTAGCATAAGTTTGACTCGGTGCTTTATAAAACGAACTTTACCTTTAGACCCTATTTGGTATTTTTCATAACTGTATTGATAAATATAGCTCTTTAACTAAAAAATATGCAATGTTTTCTCCATTGAGTCACATGTTAATCTGTAAGAAAAGTTCTCCAGTTAGGCGATCACGTAACTTGATTGCAACAGACAGAAAAATAAATTTGTATGGATTTGACAGTTTCAATACGCAGTTTATGTGCATAGTTAGTATGAAAATTTCTCCTGTTGTATTGCAATCAAAGTTTTGTGATCACCCCCTAGGTCACATCAAAGTGGGAGGGGGTTAGAAGCCATCCGAAGCGGGACATTCAAATTTTTCATAGGTCTAATGTTGAAGTTCAATTTTCGTAGTAGACCGTCCATCTTAAATGTCAACAGTTTTGTCCATTTCACAGACAAAAAATGTTAAAAACTTCTTTATTTTGAACATTTTTGTTCAAATTATTCTATGAGATAGATGTTGCTAGGAATGTCATGATTTGGTTGGTTTACTTTGCGGAAACATCCAACCAAGAAATGAAAGAGACAGCTTAAATCAGCCAGTTTGTTATGCTCCTACTCTTGCGCAGTGTTATTTTTTATTATTATTTCATGTGCTTGTTTTATTGTGTGTTGTGACGAGCATCCTGTAGACGCTTTGGCTGTAAGTACTGTTCCCATTTTGTAGTTTGCTTTTTCCCAGTTTGAGTTTGCTTATAGTTTAGTTTTGCTAATTTTAGTTGCTTTTAGTTTAGTCACCTTAATTTAAGTTGTTTAAATTTGTTGTTTAGTAGAGCGACGTGTCCAAAAAATGTCTTTCAACCAGTGTGTGTTGCCAATGATAACTTATGGCACTGAGTCTCACCGAGAATATGTAAAGAAACCATCTAGGCGATCATAGAATTTGATTTCTAACAATAGAAACACAAACAAATAAACCAACAGGAACCCAGGGACTACGAGGACCACGGTCCCACAAGACCCAGACTCAGAAAGTAATTGCGATTTTATTTCTGTGCACAATTACTTGTCCTATCGCGGGATACGAAACCACCACCTCCGTTTTATGAGCCAACCTCCTCAACCACCACACCAAAGGCTGTGGAAATGATAAATATGACATGATAAAAACGTATGTAACTACTCAATTTACAAATACACATGTAATAGCTGAACAAGAACCTTACAAATGCATTTAGAGTAACACTAGCTTCTTCCCGTGGCATAACCCGCGAGGCCTATAGGAAACGAAGAATATACTTTTTCATAGACAACTCAACCACCCATTTCAGCCTTAGGTGTGGAATTTCGAAAAACCCTTTCTTAGTGGATACCTACACTTTACAAAGAACACACCCTCCAAATTTCAAGTCTCTAGGACTAGCGGCTTAGGCTGTGCGTTGATATATAAGTCAGTCAGTCAGGATTTTTAGATTGTAATTTTGAACCGACTTCCAAAAAGGAGAAGGTTGTATGTTCGTCTGTATGTATTTTTTTTCTTCACAGGCAATTTCCGCCAAGAATATCACTCGGAATCTTCTCCGAAGCACATCAAGAATGAAGAAATAGAAAGCATGACGGAGAACTTGGCAGACACCCCCAATTCGCGCTACATACACTTTAATGAGACCCCTGGAGCTATATTCAAGGAAACTGACATATAATTTACTTGTACATCTATGTAAGTATCTCTTTTGTTTTGACACTATGGCTCTGTCCCATCTTCCTTTAACTACAGTTCAAGCCGGCGCGGCCGCCGCCAGCGCCGAAAACCTCGACAAATATGCACTCCTTGACAGGGCCTACATGTTTGTGCCTTTTGGGGTGGAGACAATGGGTCCATGGGGGCCGGCTGCCATGGAAACATATAGGGACTTGGCCAAACGTTTGGTGGAAGCATCAGGTGACCAGAATGCTGGCTTTTTATTTTGCATAAAAATAAGCATTGCCATTCAACGTGGTAATGCTGCCAGCATTACCACTTTTGGGGCACTTTCCTCTCCACCAATGGGTTATTTTAAATATTTAGTTTTTATTTATTTTAACTTCTTAGGTATAGTTTAGTCTTTTAGGTCTAGTTTAGTGTATTAACGATTATAAAATACTTAACGTGACATATAAACGTAGTAGAAGTTGGTTACAGTATTACCCAAACCGCTGGACATAATCAGCCTTATTAATAAACGGGTATTAGTCTCGGGTTAGTCACTTCAGCTTTTGTCCTATTTTTGCTACTGAAATATTTAGCTGGATCGAAAGAGACAAAAGATGGTGTAACTAATCTAAAGCTAGTTCGTATTTATTAATAAGGCTGAATAGGTATAGAGATTTGAGACGTGCTGCTAGACATGACCTCTGACAAGACGCGCCACTGAGCACTCTTTATTTTTTCCAGTCATCACAAGCCACTAATGTCATCCATCGAGTTTCACAGCGTCCTGCGATACATCTTTGCCGGTTCGTGGTCTCCAAAATTAATAATATTGTAATATTATATTATTATACTTTACCTGCATGTTTAAGTATATATTTATCCGACGGCGAATCTTTAACTACGTATCATTATGATATTATTTGCAATTGTATATCTGATATATAATTTACGAGCTTCGCCTGCGGCGTGGCCTATAGGAAAATAATTCAACCACCCATTTCACCCTTTAAGGGTGGAATTTCGGAAAATCCTTAGCGGATGCCTACGTCATAACATCTGCCTGCATGCCAAATTTCAGCCCGATCCGTCCAGTGGTTTGGGCTGTGCGTTGATAGATCACTATGTCAGTCAGTCACCTTTGAGTTATAATAGGTCTTTACCTATGAAATTGCCGTATTGCAGTACAGACTTTTTCAAACAAAAAAAAGTTTTGATTGGCTATGAATTCTAAATTCAAATTAATTTTGTTTTAAAAATATGACATTCTATTTACAATATAAGTCTTTTGTTTATTGATTAGCGTTGTATTTTCATTACATTTCAACATTTTTCCTCATAATGGATACTTTGAAATTTCATGTAATTATGGAATATGAGTTCCGTCGTGGCACTAACGCGGCACAAACGACACGTAACATCAACGACGTTTACGGAGAGAACTGTACAAACGAACGTACAACCCGTTATTGGTTTGCTCGGTTCCGTTCTGGGAATTTTGACCTGAAAAATGAACCTCGTGGTCGTCCGGAAACTTTGGTCAACAATGATGAATTAAAGGCGATTGTGGAAGCTGATGAATCTCAATCTACAGCTGAGCTGGCAGCAGCTTTTGATGTTAGCATCAAAACAATATTGGTCCATTTGCGACAGATTGGCAAGATAAAAAAGCTTGATAGATGGGTGCCCCACGAACTTAACGATCGCCAGCGCAACGTACGCGTCGAGACTTGCCTTGCGCTGCTTAACAGGCACAGAAATGAAGGAATTTTGAACCGAATTGTTACGTGCGACGAAAAATGGATTCTTTTTGACAATCGAAAGCGCTCAGCAAGTTGGTTAGATCCTGGTTCGGTACCAAAGCAATGTGCAAAACGAAAAATGACCCCTAGAAAGGTGATGGTCACAGTTTGGTGGTCTAGTGCTGGTGTGATTCATCATAGCTTTTTACAAAACGGCGAGAGCATTACTGCAGATGTGTACATTGAAGAACTGACCACAATGATGGCGAAACTCGCACGTCTGCAACCAGCTTTGGTCAATCGGTCGTCTCCACTGCTACTTCACGACAACACGCGACCCGATACTGCACAACAGACCGTCTCTAAGCTGCATGAGTCGGGTTTGGAAGCTCTCCCTCATCCGCCATACTCACCAGATCTTGCGCCTACCGACTATTACTTTTTCCAAAATTTGGACAACTTTTTAGCGGGAAAAAAATTCAATTCCCGAGAGGCAGTACAAAACGCCTTTGAAGAGTTTGTTGTCTCCCGTCCTGCTGATTTTTTCAAGAAGGGCATCCATAAACTGCCACAGCGTTGGCAAAGAGGCATTGATTGCAGGGGTGATTACTTTGAATAAAAGAAATAAATAAGTTCGAAAAAAAAATATTTTAACTTTTTTCAAACAAAACGGCAATTTCATAGGTAAAGACCTAATATATATTTAGATTTACATAAATATTTAACTGAAGAAAATTCTACTTAATATCAAATTCAACTTTTACGTATAATTACGTATTTTGTGTACTTAGATGTGTGTTGTACCTTAATACTCCGACCGTTAAAGGAAAAGTTCTGAAAACAGTAGAAAGTAATGGTTTCTCTCTCAGCCCTGCACGTTCGACAGCGGTGGGAGAGAGTAAGCTATATTTTCAGCTTTTTTCAGAAATAGTCTTTTAATGGCGTTTATGTTAATTTAGACTTTAAAACGTATTCTCTAGTCCACTTTTAATGTTTCAATCACTCTTTTTATTGGTGTCTTAGATGTGACTTGTTCTTATAGATGTTGTCTTGTGACATTCCAAAGAAAAAATATGTAGAAATTATATTGAGTACATAGTAAATGTATAGGAACTCAATACTATAGAACAAAATGTTCATATTTATTCAAGAACAAATTATAAGTTTATAAACAATAAAACTGTAATAAAATTAAAATCTATGCATTAGCAATACTTAATCTAAGAAGTCGCTACCAGTAGACAACGTTCCCGAAATGCTGGCGGCATTTGAATGGGAATGAAGGAGATATAAACTATTATTATTTATTCATTTATTATTGCTACCGCAGGAACGAATAATGAACGTTTTATAGATTAACTGGTTTTTATTACGTGTTTTGTTTTTGTTTTGTATTGGCTCCACACTTTTGTGTATTTAGCCAGTGTCAAGTAATTGATTTCTCAAGTTAATTAATATTATATAATGTGTCAAGTCACAGTCCAAGTCATCAAGTTAAGTCATAGTCTAGTCTAGTCAAGTCATACTCCTAGTAAAGTGGTGGCAAAGTTTATAACAAGAACGACAGCTGAGCATAGATTCTATTCCCAAGTAGTGATTACGTGATTTCAGATCAAATGACACTTGAGGCTCGTTCTGTAATACGAGCCTAAGAGTATGACTTGATGACTTGACTTGATGACTTGGACTGCGACTTGACTTGAGACATACAACATACGTATATATAATAATAGGTCTTTACCTATGAAATTGCCGTATTGCAGTACAGACTTTTTCAAACAAAAAAAAGTTTTGATTGGCTATGAATTCTAAATTCAAATTAATTTTGTTTTAAAAATATGACATTCTATTTACAATATAAGTCTTTTGTTTATTGATTAGCGTTGTATTTTCATTACATTTCAACATTTTTCCTCATAATGGATACTTTGAAATTTCGTGTAATTATGGAATATGAGTTCCGTCGTGGCACCAACGCGGCACAAACGACACGTAACATCAACGACGTTTACGGAGAGAACTGTACAAACGAACGTACAACCCGTTATTGGTTTGCTCGGTTCCGTTCTGGGAATTTTTACTTGAAAAATGAACCTCGTGGTCGTCCGGAAACTTTGGTCAACAATGATGAATTATAGGCGATTGTGGAAGCTGATGAATCTCAATCTACAGCTGAGCTGGCAGCAGCTTTTGATGTTAGCATCAAAACAATATTGGTCCATTTGCGACAGATTGGCAAGATAAAAAAGCTTGATAGATGGGTGCCCCACGAACTTAACGATCGCCAGCGCAACGTACGCGTCGAGACTTGCCTTGCGCTGCTTAACAGGCACAGAAATGAAGGAATTTTGAACCGAATTGTTACATGCGACAAAAAATGGATTCTTTTTGACAATCGAAAGCGCTCAGCAAGTTGGTTAGATCCTCGTTCGGTACCAAAGCAATGTGCAAAACGAAAAATGACCCCTAGAAAGGTGATGGTCACAGTTTGGTGGTCTAGTGCTGGTGTGATTCATCATAGCTTTTTACAAAACGGCGAGAGCATTACTGCAGATGTGTACATTGAAGAACTGACCACAATGATGGCGAAACTCGCACGTCTGCAACCAGCTTTGGTCAATCGGTCGTCTCTACTGCTACTTCACGACAACGCGCGACCCCATACTGCACAACAGACCGTCTCTAAGCTGCATGAGTTGGGTTTGGAAGCTCTCCCTCATCCGCCATACTCACCAGATCTTGCGCCTACCGACTATTACTTTTTCCAAAATTTGGACAACTTTTTAGCGGGAAAAAAAATTCAATTCCCGAGAGTCAGTACAAAACGCCTTTGAAGAGTTTGTTGTCTCCCGTCCTGCTGATTTTTTCAAGAAGGGCATCCATAAACTGCCACAGCGTTGGCAAAGATGCATTGATTGCAGGGGTGATTACTTTGAATAAAAGAAATAAATAAGTTCGAAAAAAAAACACTTTAACTTTTTTCAAACAAAACGGCAATTTCATAGGTAAAGACCTAATATAACTTGAAAAATTAATTACTTGACACTGACTAAATACACAAAAGAGTGGAGCCAAAACTAAAAGAAAAAAAAACCACGTAAAAGAGTTTCGCGTAAACGCATTGTAATATTTTCCAAAATTTGTGTTATTTTCAGTGTTAGTGCATGCATAATATCTTTTACGCTTTCCCGCCAAAAACTCTAGCTGATAAGTTCGCACTTGTTCCTCTGTGACCTACCTAAATGCGTTGGTAGGTATATGAGAGAGGGGTAAGTTTGAACTTAGGAGCTGTGAAACTTTAGTGAATATGTCATTAGTATTTTGTTCTATAGTATTAAAGGAGCGTGTTAGAAGTTAGCTTGTGAGATGATAATCTTAGATACTTCTGAATACTCATCTACTCTTGTATTAATATCTTATATCCTAGATTTAGAGGTTGTTTCCAGCAGCCTTATTAATAAACGGGTATTAGTCTTGGACTAGTTACTTCAGCTTTTGTCCTTTTTTTGCAACTGGAATATTTAGCTGGATCGAAAGAGACAAAAGATGGTGTAACTAGTCTAAAGTTAGTTCGTGTTTATTAATAAGGCTGCAGTTGTTTTACTAGTAGAACCATTCTGGGAGTTTTCTTACAAGTTACAATACAATACAAAACGCTTTATTGACACCAAAAATAAACATGTCGAAAATAGAATTAGGTACATAAGATAGGTACAATGGTACAATTAGTTTTTTATTTTATACGAGCTTCTGCCCGCAGCTTTGCCCGCGGCGTGGCCTATGCGAAAATAATTTAACCACCCATTTCACCCTCTTAAGGGAGGAATTTCGAAAAATCCTTAGCGGATGCCTACGTCATAACATCTACCTTCATGCCAAATTTCAGCCCGATCCGTCCGGTTTGGGCTGTGCGTTGATAGATCACTATGTCAGTCAGTCAATCAGTCAGTCACCTTTGAGTGATATATATTTAGATTAATGAATGACATGATGAGTTAATCGTTCACCTGATGTTGAGCGACACGTCCGCCCATTACAGTTGCAATGTCGCTCGGAAC
The DNA here is from genome assembly GCA_905220475.3 of Ennomos fuscantarius. Lineage (NCBI taxonomy): Eukaryota > Metazoa > Arthropoda > Insecta > Lepidoptera > Geometridae > Ennomos > Ennomos fuscantarius. The sequence continues at coordinate 8,396,216 of HG992046.1, read as the reverse complement.
TCTAATATAAACCTTCGCGTGACTGCACTGCGCACGTCATCCTGAGACATCAGCACAGTCTAGCAATAAGATTACTAGACTGTGAGATCGGGACTTGTAGAAGATATTTTTATGAAAATACTAGTTTCGCCCCGCGGTTACACCCGCGGATAAAAAGTCTTAATTATGTGCTCATCCCACGGGAACATTTCACTTTTCCGGGATAAAATGTAGCCAATATGTTAATCCAGTGTATAAGCTATCTTGGTATCGAATTTCATCCAAATCCATTTAGCCATTTGAGCGTGAAGGAGTAACAAACATACACACATACACAGATACAAACTTTCGGCTTTATAATATTAGTGTGATTGTTGGAAATTAAAGAATTCTGTTATAATTATTGTGTATAAATGTTGGCAGCCATATTAAAAATAAATTCATTATGAATTTAACCCTTCGGCCGCGTAAACAGTTGCGGTAAAAGAAAAATTCGGAAAATGATACTAGTTTTTGAAGTAAAACTTCTTTACGCACGCTTGGCTTGGGGAGTAAGCTGGTGAATGCGAGGCGAACGGAAGTTGAAATTGCTTCACGTAGATCTCCATTGCCAACATAACAGTAAATTATTGTATTATTATGTTGGTATGTCCGGTAAAATGACAATTTACAATTGTCAAGATGGCGACGTTAACATTAAACAAAGCAAAAGTTATACCGGCCGATAGATGGTAGGACTTTACTGCAAAGTTCGTCTAGGTAGGTACTACCGCTTTGCCAGTTATTCTGCCGCCAAGCAGTAGTGCGCAAGCACTGCTGTGTTCCGGTTTGAAGGGCACTGTAGCTAGTGAAATTACTGGGCAAATGAGACTCTATGATCTGATCTCACAGTTTAGTAATCTTATTACTAGATTGTGCTGATGTCTCTGGATGACGTGCGCAGTGCAGTGTCACGCGAACCTCTATACTTTAGAGTTCCGAGTGACACTGCAGCTGATATGGGTAGCCGTGTCGTTTAACATCAGGCGAGCGGCTAGCTTGTCACGTCATTCCTTAACATAAAAAAGAAAAAAAAAGATGGAGCTCAACTAAAGAAGTTTTACTTTAGTCGTCTGGTCTTTTTTTATTATCTGGTTTCAACTAAGGAAAAATAGCTAAAAAATACCACCGCCTTATTGATGGTGCAAAAAACATTGATTCATTTATGTACCTATATATTAAAAGTTATTATCATATTGGTGTCGATTCATACTCTAAAGCTAAACGAAATTAATATATTTCCGTCTTTTTCATGTCCACTTTATCAGAAGAGTACAGCCATACTTTGAATTTTATATATGTTGTTTATTTATATTATTTACTCATTATTATTTTTTATTCTTTTTACTTCAAACTTGTCTAGCATTTGATTGCGCTCTCACCTGATGGGAAGTGGGTGGTATTTCGACCACGAAAGGATAGCGCTTAGCCGAGCGTCTAGTAGTCCGGAATGGTGATGGGAGAATGAGATCATGCAGTTCTTGAGCGCATTCACCGTGGTGTAAACTGTAAAAGACCGACAGACTTGCCACTTACTTATTAGTAACAAATAAACCAATAACTATGAAGATCTTCGTCTTAGAATTTACTTACATAAATCATTTTTCGAGATATTTTCATATTCGACGCTTGCCAAAGTTTTGAGGTTTATTAGAAATCGGTCCTTTAGGTAAGTGTTATGTAGAATTAGGTGATAATAAATACACATATATTATTAAGTTTAACTATGCATGGTGTTATTGTATTCTATGTATTTACAAACAAGTATTGCATCAGTTATCTGGTTCCCATGGTACAAAGCTTTGCTTAGTTTGGGGCTAGATGGCGTTGTGTGAGGTGTCTACACCTATTTATTATTATATTTATATAAATTATTGGTGTTACCTGCATAATCATTTTAATATATAAATAAATAATTTAGCCAATGTTATATTATCGTTCGAGATATTTTATTATGTATATAAGCTGAGGGGTTGTGCGCCGGTTGCAACCTATATAACTATAGGTCATCAGCATGCGCACCGGGCCGTGTCCGGAGCAAGAATGATCTGTAGTACACCGAGCGCTCCCTTTTTATAGCCAGATGGGTGGGGGAGCGATGACAGCTACCAGTGTTGCCACTGTAATAAATTTAAATGCTACGACAGGGTAAATTACGGTACTGCCCGGTGCGCATAGAGTTTTCAGCCGGTCGTTGCCGCCATGTAAAATATTAAAATGATTGATTTTGTTATATTACTACACGGTGGAATTTAATTTGTTCTTTCCCTTAAATGTGTGTATTCAGTGTATGTATAGAACGCTCCTATATAACTAAATAATATAAGTGCTTGAAATAAAACTTAAATGTAGGTATTATCAAATTACTGTGAAATCAAATTCTAAAGAAAAGCCTTGTGACATTGAACAAAGCAAGTGTTTTATTACCTACGAAACATTACAAAGCGCTCAGCCGGTGCCCGCGCTGCGTGTTGCGTTAATTAGACATTTCGGATGTTATCCAGTTATTTTAAGAGGCTTATTTTTATTGCACCTTTTACAATTGTTCTATAGCATGGTCTGAGTAGATACATTTAAGGAAAAGAACGAATGGTCGACTCGACACGTGACCAAAATGCTGGCACTTATTTGGCACAACGAATAAGCATTGCAATTCAACGGGGCAATGCTGCCAGCATATTGGGTACGCTACCTACTGGTAGTGGGCTGGAGCATTTGGACTGTCTATAGGTCATCGCGGCCAGTATATAGTCCAAATTTTTTTTGTAGTAGTAGTTGGTAGTTTTTAGTATTAGTTATTAAATCATTGCAGTATTTAGAAAATAAAGGCAATTTAAAAATAACGAATTAAATTCCACCGTGTATATACTTTATATTACTATACCAGGGCGAGAAAACAACAGGGTAAATAAAATTTGCCATTTAATGTATTATTCTGTTTGATCATATATGTATATAATTATTTTCATCCATTTTTAAATACTAAATATTATTATTATAATAAAATATTAATATTATAATAAAATATTAATATTATAATAAATATGTATGTAGGTGCTTAGTTACCTAGTTATTGTAACGTCCTTAGTCTAAATTGTACTCGGTGTCTATTTATTCAAATTACTAGGTATAAAAATATTTAAAAAACTGAAACCAATAAGAACTATTTCATCGTAATTGAAGGGTTGAGAATAAAAAGGGTTTAACTGACAAATTGACAGTTTCGAGAAAATTTACTTTAAACGTCAACGGCGTCATTTTAATGTATAGTGCTTATAAGGTAATAGAAAAGGTTTGTGTAAGTTTCAGTTGCTTGAAAATGTTTTAATTCTATTTTAAATACTAAATATAGTACTAATTCATACAATTACTAACAATATAATATAATAAAATAAATATAACAATGTTTATATGCTCAGCGAACTGTATTCCTGTGACAGATAAACCGTTTTTAGACTCAAAATCTCGAGATTTAAGCTTAATTTCGGTATTTTGAGGATGTATTATTGAAGATAATTTCACGCTGAATCCAACGATACCCATAAGTCATTTTGTGAAAAAAATCAGTTAAACCCTTTTTATTCTCACCCCTTCAATTATGTACCTACTTATATTATTTAGATTAAGCTAATATTGAAACATGCATAAAATACTAAAATTATTATTACAAAATTAGTTTAAAATATAATTGTATAGCTGTTTACGTTAATTTTATAATTTATATTAATTTTTATATTTGTCAATGTAGGTAGGTACGTAATAGACGAAAAATATAAATAAATTATTACATGAAATGATATTTACAGAATGCCATTTTTAGATGCTATATATAGATTAGGTAAATATACACGTATGAGTAGTTAGGTATGTAATGCTACATGTATTCCGAACACATAGAATACTTAAAAGTCTAAACACGTGTAACAAGGATCTAAATCGCATTGCAGTGTAATAAAGTTTAAATTGAAGTGATTTGTCGTTTATGACGTTCTGGACTAGGAGCCATCCATAAATTACGTTAGGGGGGGACACTAAATTCCTTAGCCGAACTAATTCGGTAGATACCTATACGTTAAGGCGTAGCTCACAGCAAAATTTAAAATCTGTTCAAAAAAACCTCGATCTTAACGTCGCAGATTTAAGCATCAATTCAAATCATTTCTTGTAATTAGTTCCTACTCGTATTTCAGCTTTATTGTCTAGGTATATGTGCGTAGACTAAGGTTACTATGAACGTTACAGACTTCACCTAAGTAACACAGGGAGTTTTCATTAAAGTAACCCTTTACATTACATTGTTATATTGGTGAAATCTTTATCGTAAAGCTTAAATTGTGCGAATTCTGATCACGAATCTTCCATTACTTTTGTAGTTACTACCGTAAAAAACATTAATAATAATAATAATAACGCCCAACGATCACATACATAGATCCTGGACCCTAACTAGGATGCCCTGTGTCTAGGGACCCAGGAACTACGAGGACCATAGTCCCACACCACCCCGACACAGAACAAGTATTAGTGCTTTTTTTCTGTGGACAAATACTTGTCCTGCCCTGGGAATCGAACCTCCACCTCCGAGTAACGAGCGTACCTACTCAACCTCAGAATTCTCTCAGAATTCGGACAATTTAAGTACTAAATCTTTAATTATTTATTCAAAAATTAATTACTATACTTATACGTATAGTAAATATGATTAATTTTGTAATGTCTAAGCAAGTACACAATGTGATACGTCTTCAATCCGTACGTACATAATATAAAACCATAAATAAAAAAATGTCGTTTCACGTAACTTATTTATAGTATTAATATACATGTCATCCTATTCTAATGCAGCTATGCCACACCTTTTGCCATTTAGTTTGTTAATTGTGTGAAGCATATATGTAGACTATTCTATTGTTTTTATCAGTGTACCACTTAGGGTGGATTCGACCAAATTTGGATTTATACACGAGTAACTATACCAGAATAAATCTATTCCACGATATTATACTCGAGTAATTCATTCTTCGTTTTTCCACGCAATACTAAGTTTAGCTTCGCTTAGAATTAATACGTGAATAGCGGAATAAATGATGAACGAATCTATTACCCAGTTAACAATTGTTGTTCTACAACGACACGGTATTCAAGCTTATGTCATATCAACTCGCTTTTGTCGTATTATAGTGTAGGAAAGTAAATGACAAAATACATGGTCGGACGTCTTTTTTTTATCTTTGTCTATTTTGACTTAAAATATTCTCGGAATAACTCTGTTATTCCACCAAAAACGGTATTATAGTAATAATACTCGAATAGACTTGCTATTCTTAGAATTGTAGATGGTAAAATGTGAAATTGATTTACTCTCGAACAAATGGTGATTTATTCTAAGAATAAAATTTACTCTCGTTTGGTCGAATCCACCCTTATACCAAGTAACCGAGTATACTAGGTTTTAATTTTGTCAAACCGAGTACTCGACCGATTTACCGAGTACTTTGGTTTTGAATATTAATAAATGGAAAAAAATACATATATATAATTATAATATCATCAAGTACTTCTCAGTAAGAAATTAAGGTGACTGAAGTTAGTTTAACTTCAGTCACCTTAATTTCTAACAAAAGTACTCGGTTAGACAAACCTTAAACCGAGTATACTCGGTACCGGTTACTCGGTTAAAGTTGTACTCGGCGCATCTCTGGTTTTTAATTTAATGTTTACGTATACTTACCATATAATTCACGAGTTTAAAGGTGATACCCGTATCTCTGTGGTTTTCTCATTCACTCTGGATTTTCAGTGAGAGTGAGAACACAGTTTTACCTTCTCTTCTTCTTTTACCTCCTCTCTAACTTATTTTCATTGTCGAAAATTGTACGGTAAAATACACAGTATGATTTGTTGTATTGTTTAGTAAACATCTACTTACTAACTATGTAAGTAGAGTGGCGACTTGTAGGTTACATATTTAATACCGAATAAATAAAAAACCCAATAAACAAATTCAATAAATAATATTATTGAATTATTATTAAGATAAATACGTTAGTAACTTAACAAATTGCATAGTTAGGAAAAGCCATTGTTTTTATTTTCTTCATCTTAAAACCTGTTAGTTATTTTGTTTATGTGTAATTCAACATTACTGTACCTTTATTACCTATGTACCTTAATTATTTTTATTTGTGGGTAGGTACTATAATAATATTCTATACATCACGATGTGACAAAACTCAATGCATGAGGGTAGTTGGATATGACGTCGTTTCCGAAGCGATCATAAAATAATCAGAGATTATAATAGTACCTACCTGCCTCTCCCATGAAATAGATAGGTACTATAATTAAGTATATCTATTATGAACTTAAAAAATCAAGATCTTACGTAACAAAGTATGAAAGAGAAACCGAATTAACTGCAGTGTTCGCATGTCGCGTGGACACTTGAATAAAAAACCAATAAACAGGCGTAAACAACCCACGTAATGGATTAATATTTCTAAATAATTGGATAATTTATATTTTAATAGTAATCTTTTAGTAATTGTCTTAAATTATTTTGAGGTCGGAATATATGTTGTGTTGTGGACCTTTTGCGCGTATAATATGAATTTTATTAGCTGTCGTAGTATCTCTACTTAGTCCACAGGATACTGTTACTCGCATCGGACACCTAGGTCCGTATTACAGAACGAAGCTCAGTCATCGATCGGTGCTCAAGAAGAGATTTCATTCATAAAGTGATCAATTAGTAAATGAAATCTCTGCTTGAGCACCGATCGATGACTGAGCATCGTTCTGTAATCTGTAATACGGACCCTAGTCTGTGTAACTTGTCTTTGATTAATATAATAAAACATAATGCTATCTTATGTAGATGTATATGTACCAAGATTTTAAAATATGCAGAAAATTGATACTTTTTTTTAGGGGGGGAAATGCCCTCGCAATTCCCTGCCACCACGGGGGTGGTGGCAGGGGGTATGTGGAACTCGAACTCACTAAAACCCCCCCGTGAGCTCTCGTCCGCCGTACCGGGGGCGAGAAGGGGTCGCGACTGCAGTTCAGCCAACTCGCACCCCCGAGAAAATTGGTACCTATGCTAACACTTCAAACTTTCGCGACTTGAACTAATTATAAAGATAAAACGGGTCTATTCGCGCACAATAATAAAACATAATTTTGACTAACTTCGCGACCTTTCGACCAAGTTATGTTGGCCGTAGATACGAAGGGACTTTATCTATAAGCTTTCATATTAGTTCACAATTTTTACCGTATGGAAACTAGGTAGCACGAACTAAAATGAACTGACCAGTGCACTGAAGTGGCCAGTTATTAGATGGTTTACCCTATCTACTTTTCAAAACAGTTGTTGTTCAAAGTATATTAACCTATGCACTTGTAGACAGAATCGTTCCTTATTGACACAAGTTATACTTAAATGAACGTCAACTAAGTCTAGGCCAATGATATCTTCTGCCCTCAAAATAATTACTATAAAATACTCTTAGCTAAGCAATTTTTGACTCTCTTCATTATTCTCTGTAATTCTAGTCATTTTATGTGTTCTATAGTTATAGTAATTGGTGTTATAGAAATTAAAATGTTTCTGAAAGCTATCTTGTATTTTTGTTTATGCCTGTCAGTATGTAATGAAAATTTATATTATTTATTTAGTGACGAGAAGACAACGTGAACGCGTCTGCAAGCGTGGACTAGTTTCGTTTATGGCGACCATGAATGTGGCTAAAAACCTACAATTTATACATTTACGATTTGGAATTGCACAAAAAAAAGCTAGGTAAAAGGTTTGCGATGTGGTGGTGTGCCTATGAGATAAACATTGATAAAAGACAATATGATCAATCTAAAACATTTTATTTTGTACTTAAACAATAATATAGCTTAGGTAAAATATAATTTTAAGCTATCTACCTACTAGATAATTATAATAAATTTAAAGACATAAATAACCCTGATTAAATTGACAACAAGGAAGCACCATTTATTATTTCAAATACACTTTTTACTTAAACATTATAGTTAAGAATAATGGCAGCGGTAACATTACCTTACACATGAAAATATTAAATATTACAAAAGATTACCGTTTTAAAGCATTATAAATAATCTGCTTCATATTGGCACATAAAGAGCATTTATGTTTCTTCACATTTTTTTTACTAACTAGATGAATACATACATATATTTTTTTTTAATATTATTATGATAGATGATGATGATAGATCAAGACATACTTAGACACCACACATACCTACTTGCATTATGTGCACAGGTAATGCAGTAAAATATGGATTTATTGTGAGCATGTACTCAACATTTTGTCAAAAACAGCAGCAGGGTTGCCTTTAGGACTTAGGCTACATCTAAATTGCACTGCCAATTTTTTGTTAAATTTTTTACATTGTCATATAGGAACAGAACTGCATCAATTGTTTTAATCAAATATGAAGCTAGTTATTCAAAACCTTAAACATGAATTTTCGCTGCATATTGAACCACTTGAAGCATTCAAAGATTTTCTTAATAGTAGCTATCAGTATCAGTGTTTTTATAAATCAGAAAGGCATAGTAGTAAGTATGCTAGTTTGTAGTTGGTTCTGATATTGTGAATCTGTTAAGAGTATTTAGTTGCAGACTGTATGCTACCTGGAATTTATAAATGGCAGTTAAAATTTATCATTTAACTGCTAGGCACAATCACAATGTCACTCTTTACAGCAATCAAGACATCCAGATATGCAATCTCCACTGCTATCATCACAACCAGAGCAACATTCTAAACAACAACCACCATCTTCGCAACAATTACCCAAACATGTAGCACAGTCTTCGAAACAATTATCTGTACATTCACCAATGCACCTAAAACAGTCACAAATCCAATAACAAAGAGTTTGTATGCAAAATGGATCACTATCCTCTATGTAAACACAACAGCAATCTGTAGCATGCTCTTCAATGTGTTGCTGCCTTCTTTTGTCTCCATTTTCTTCATTGTGTCCAGTATCTGAATCGAGCAAGGCTTCTTTATTGAAATCTGAGGAAAGTTTATTTTCTGATCCATTTTCTTTTTCTACGATGAGGCTATTGTTATCTAAGTTCGAGAGCAATTTATCAGTCCCTTCTGAAGATATTTCTGTATCTTGTGAATATGACAATGGCTGTGTGGTAATAGCTGGTTGCTCCATGTTATTATTTTATAAATGAAATTAATTATTGCTGAATAAATTTAAATAGTGCTTAATTTATTTCTGGTTTTGGAAGACACAGGCCAAGAAGAGGATACTACATGGAAGACAGATTTCTGTTGGAGAAAAATCGATTTTTTACAGGCATTAAATTTTGTTCAGAACATTCAAGTTATTTTCTATTTTGGCACATTTTGCTTGAAATAATGGCAGTCTACGGTCTGGGCCTGTAGAAAACATTTTTATAAATACCAACTTGCAACGTAAACGTAACAAACAGCACTGAGCACATTATAATATACAACTTACAAAACATAAGCAATATACACAATCAGTGATATGCATATATGTAGCTAGCTTGGCTATAGCTTGGCTATAGCTAGCTAAAGAAAGTTGTTAAGATCAACAAATGTCTTTGTCAATGTCAAAGTGAAGGACTTGGGCTGCGTTCAAGAACGCATCTACAATTTTTCTCTAATTTGTGGACAAACACTATGTAATCACTATGTTCTATGTGGATGCATTTTTAAGTTTACATATTTTAATTTCGCGTTGACGCTACCGAGTGAAACACCAACTACTAAGAAGAATGGCATCCACCCACCAGCATACAAATCAGTTAGGTGTTATAATTACGAGGTTTTCCGGTAGATATTTACGTACTTACATACCATCGGGTTATGTCGAGCAGGATTGACTTCGCTCAATAAGAATTGTCCAAAAAGTGCACTAAAATGTCAACGACAATTGTAATGTAATGAAGATTAGTGGTTAAAACAAAGACATAAATACTTAAGTTTACAAAAGCGCGGCAACTTAATTATAAAACATATCTACGCTGCTACACTACACTATTAATTAAAAGCGTAGTGCTACTCAAATTTGATACATTATCATTATTTAACCAAATGGAATTTGACCTATCTGATAAGTTTGGATTACAGGATCAAGGTCAGAATCACAAACATAATAATTATAATATATATACATGTAGGCAATGTAGGCAATTTTGTGCATGTACGTAGTGATATGTCTCTCAACTTCAATGGTGAGGATCTCGTAAAAAGTAGTAGATACTTATAACATTACCTACCCAAACCCGCTGGACGAAGAAACATAATAATTAATTTATTTAATAAGATTAAGAAAATTTTGAATCATGAACGAAATATGAATCCCTCCCTAAGCCGGGACATGGCTATCGTGACCAGTGATGTCATGTCCAAATGTATCCTTTACCTTTTAAAACCAACTTACGGGGTTGGAAGCGCCATCTATTGAGAGGTTCTTGAGCATCGTTCCCGGGCCAAATTTAAAATTTTACGTTGACATAATTATCAATCCGTGGTTTACGATAAGAAGGCGATACTATGAAAAACTTGATGATTCTTTTAAAGCTGTCTTCTTTTTATGGCGTAGGGGGTAAAAAAAGTGTTTTTGAAAACTAAACCCATAAAAGGTGATCATTATTTAAATGGGATCCTAAAGATTTTACGATAAAACGCGTAGGTAGGTACTTCCTCTAGTTACAAAATAAGTAAGTATAATCATTGTAAATATAATCATTGAATCCTATTATTTTACAATATTTGTTAAAAAAAAAAACAATACAAAATATAAAACAAAAAGTACTACTTAATTCGTAGTCACTAGTTACACTTAATACACACACATAAATACGTTGGTATTTATAAAGTTGAACTATTGCTTTCAATAAATATAATAATAAATATTCAAATACAAACATTGCTAATGCCATGCTAACTAGAAAACTATGTACTTAGGTATAGGTAATAAGTAACATTCACTTGAGTAATTACTATTAGGTGTTAAAATATAAAAATTACAGACGTCCTTTATGTACTGAAGTAGTAAGACTAGTATTAGGGAGTTAATCATCGCCTCCATCACCTCCTCCGCAGTCAACCCCGCCACTGTCACCCCCGCCGCAGTCACCCCCACCGCTGTCACCCCCGCCGCAGTCGCCACCGCCGCTGTCACCACCGCCCGAGTCACAATGCCCTCCTGAGTCACGATCCTCTGCTGAGTCAAGCTGATGACTCAGGGTTGGGAACCAACTGTCACCGTCATTTGTGGATATGACAGGTTCACCAACATCATCGCATGCAAGCCACGTATTATTATCATCATATTCCTCTGTGTAATAAGCCCTCGTCCTTGTATAATTTGCATCATTCTCGCAGTAATCGGTGCAAAAATCGCAGCAGCAGTTAAAGAACTCTGCGACAAGTTCCAAACATCCATTGAAGCATTCGTAACAGGGGTTGCAGCATCTTTCGCAGAAGCTGTTCTTGACGTGACGAGTGCCAGGAGAATCGCCAGGATTCCCCTGGCTGGATCTCAACGGTTGGGTCGTTATCGGGTTCGACATTTTGTTTTAACTCTGGTATTCTGTGTAATAAACAATTCTATCTTATTTGTTAAACATCACTGATGCTATTCTCTAGTAATAGTAATAGGTACCTTTATAGTTTTTTCAGTGGCCAGTGGAACGTGAACACAGAGATGGGTACAGAACGTAAGTTGTCTTGCAATCATCGACAAACAAAATTGATATAGCATCATCGTAAGATAACGTGCGCAATGCAGTGTCAAAATAAGCAGGCTATAAATTGTTTATTTTTTAAATCCAAATATTAAAAAACATAAAAGGTAAAATAACATATCACAATAGGCATGATGACAGTAATTAAGAATCACTAAAATAATGTGTTCTAAATTAATAGGATTATTATTATTAGATTTAAAAATATCTATTTAATTTCATACTTAGGCCGTGATTGCTTTTTAATTTGATAAAATAAAACCACAAAATACAGCAGTCCGACAAGATAAGCTTAACACTAATCAGAGCGAATTACGTCACGACCCTGTATGGATTGTAAGGGTCACTTTGTTTGGTTTCGTAGTTTATACAAAATTCGACGATCTCTGCACTTTTAGATGGATTTTACCATGTTTTTTTAAAGCATTTTGCGATCAGTTGCTTAGTTGTATGTTCTAAAAATAGGGAAAAAGAATTTACTAAGGTGAAATGGCTCTAATATTCCTAAAGTTGAATTGTTGATGCTCGGGGAGTTTTCGGCATCAAACAAAAACTTATGCTCTGTAGAGTTTAGAAATGTGAAAACTACAATGTAAGTATATTTTGTAATAACTGCACTAGTACACGGCTAACAATCACTATATTTTTAATCTTTAAAATAATAAATTATAGGTTCGTCACACAAAAAAAATTCAAAATTACACGTTTATTTCATTCTATCTGATTGGCACTCAATTTTTTTTGTGGAAAAACACTTACGATACCGACTCCATTACACAATACTTCATAAAATTTACCATATCATATGGCAACTTCAAAATGGATAAAGTACCTATCAAAATAAAAAGTGATGAAAATATTCGAGACATTGAGACACGAAATCTAACTTCAAATAGTATGAATTATATAAGGAATTTAGGTATCTACTCTAAAGAAGAAGTAGCACATAATTTTAAGATATAATCTAGATATGTATATATATATATATATATACACATATACTACATAATTAGAATAGTGAATAAAATATAAATGTACGGTGGGGGAATATTGAAAACCAGATTTGAAAAAAGGATTTATTTTTAACTAGTGTTTTTTTTTCAAATGAAATGTTTTCCGGCTTTTTGCTTCACAGAAGTCCTCTAGTAGTAAGGCTTTGTAATTGATTTTGACAGCTAAATCTGCTTCGACTGAGAGTATGCTAAAGCAGATAGTCAATCCTGCTCTTTACTGTTTCTTAAGAAGTTTTAGCTTCTTTCTGCGGAAGCTGTACTTACAGAGGCCTCACGAGGCCCCTTTAAGTGCGAGGCCGTGGGCAAGGGCCCACTTCGCCCACGCCTAGCTACGCAACGGAGTTGACCGTGATAGGTTAGAAAGTTAAAAGGCTAAAAGGCAGTCGTAATATTTTTTTAATGCACAGGAAAACCAAGTCTCATTTATTAAATTAACTTTTTTTTTACTTTTATAAATTTGTTTACGTGTGTTATTGGTAGGTCATTGCTTATTTTATGTATTGAATAAATTAAAAGGCGATGGCTTAAGAGCTTTATTATTAAATATTGTATCTAAGCTATGTATTTTGACAGTGAACCGGTCATTAGGTATGGAATATAATAATCAATAGATATCAATCGAATGATCTTGACTGTAGTACCTATTTGAAATAGTTTAGAGGGAGTTAGTCATCACCACCATAACCACCCCCACCGCTGTCTCCACCGTATCCCCCACCGCTATCTCCTCCACCACTGTCTCCTCCACCATATCCCCCACCACTGTCTCCTCCACCATGTCCCCCACCACTGTCTCCTCCACCATATCCCCCGCCGCTGTCTCTTCCACCACTAGAGTCGTGATGGTTCCCCGAATAGTGATGCCCTCCAGAGCTTTGATAGTTTCCTGAATCGTGGTGCACCCCCGAGCCATGATGCACTCCTGAGCTATGATTACTTCCTGAGTTGTGATGCCCTCCTGAGCCATAGTTACTTCCTGAGACGCGGTGATACCCTCCTGAGCCATGGATACTTCCTGATTCATGATGCCCTCCTGAGCCATGGTTACTTTCTGAGAAGTGGTGATGCCCTCCTGAGCCATGGTTACTTCCTGGGTGGTGATGCTCTCCTGAGCCATGATTTGCATCTGAGCGGTGATTCCCTCCTGAGCGATGAAATAAAATTGTCGAGGCTGCAGGCAACGAACTGTTGTCATTGCTCGTGGGCTGGGCAGGCTTACCAACATCATCACCCGGAAGCAAAAAATTGCCGCTGTCGCCCTCTCTGTTGTCTTTTTCACTGCCTGACACGGGACATTTTTCCAAGCCATCTTGCGAACTATTGCCATCGATCTTGCGTCGGGCAGGCTTGACAACATCATCATCTGGAAGCAACAAATTGTCGCCCTTGGTGCTATCTTCTTCACCGCCTTCGATGGGATACTCTTCAAAGCCATCTTCATCGTGTCGCCCTTCTGAGTCCTCCTGGAAGCAACTCATTGTTTCAGGTAACCAATTATCACCATTGCTCGTGCGCAAATTACTGTCATAATTTTCCTTGGTATAATAAGTCCTGGAGCTTGGATTGATCTCGGAATTCTTGCAGCAATTAGTACACAATTTGAAGCCTCTGAATAGTTTCAAACATCTATCGAAGCAGCCGTAACAGGGGTTGCAGTATCTTCGGCAGAAGTTTTCTCTGGCGTGGCGTTCTGTGGCAGGATCGTCAGGATTCTCCTGGGCGGACCTCACCGGTTGACTTGTCATTGGATGCGACATTGCCCCTATTCTATTGTGTATATAATTCACTATTATCTTAACACAAGAACCAAAACCAATTCACATATATTAATATTTTAAATATTTCATCTTTGTTAAAAGTCGACTGAAGTTAATTAAACGTTAAAAATAGATACACTCGACCGTGAACGCGTTGTTCTGTAGTCTGTGTTCACACTCCACTGTTCTGTACAAATATCTGTACTCGTACTTATTAAGGAAATTTATTAACTTGTAGGTACCTATCCATATAGCATATAGTTTACTTTTAGGCTAAAATCTTACCTACACTTCTCGGAAATGTGAGTCATATATTTATTATCAACATCCACATTATTTTATTAAAAACCATTTGAAGTAGGTATTAAGTACAACTAACAATTTTATCGTTTTTATCACAGCATTATCGACAAACACACATGGAATTGTTATTGTTGGCTCCCAAGATGAAGTTCTCATAAAAGTAAGCGAGATAAATTAAATGAAACAGAGAGCGATGACGGCGTTTACTTTCAAAACAATCACAGACTAGGTATAGGTAGCGATACTACGTAAACACGTTTAAGTGTAAATTAATACTGCCTCTATCTTCGGTTGTTAGTGCACTACTACCTACTATTGTTTATTCTGTGGTTATGTTATGAAGTTGCCGAATTTACGGCGCTATTTTATTCGTCGCAAGTACCTACTGTGCGCAGGAACGTGATTGGACCTACATAGTCATACGCACATCTATTATCGGGTTGCCAGTTGCCACGCCACGTTAATATGCCAATGCCACAAGCCACCGCCCGGTCAGTGCCCCAATGATGTCATCGCCACAAAATAATAATGAGGAGGTTATCTAAGTAAAAATCCCACCCCAACAATAAGGCGTATGTTTCCGGGTCGAAATTGTCTCCTTTTTAATTCACTACTTTGTAAGCCACCCCGCTGGTGGCAGTCAAGAACCGAAGGCGGAAAAATTACTTCGTATCCACTTAAAATATAAAATTACCGTTCCTATTTCTAGCTTTGTGTTTTCTGCAATATTCATTTAATATCTTTTATTGGTAAAAATACGTGGAGCAGCTATCGACGAATAGAAAAAATAAGTATATATTTTCTGTAATATGTGTCGACATGAAAATAATATGTGTAACACCCGCCAATATTTCGTTTGCTTGCAACGAATGAAACTAGATGGCGTGATGCAACCTTAAAACACGCAAGCGTTTCGTTCAGTGAACTCGATATCCATATCCTGTGAAATTGAAATTGCAATTAAGTCAGGCCAAGTCAGGCTCTTCATTTCTTGGGCAGACGGACACCCGGCCCTCTCGAAATTACTCTAGTTGCACTGAATTCCTACTAGGCGCTGCGGACAGTATACTTCTGGCCCTCGCTTACATGAATTCAGAGTAATTCTCCTCCCTCGCTAGTTGTATCTATACGTTAATAAATGTTGATTTAATAACTGAACTCCGTCGTAATTACTCTGCGCCACGTCCCGTCACATCCCCGTTACATAAGTATTTTTTCTTAAAGGAAATATTATCATTACTTTTGAATAAAGAACACGTGAAGTATCATATTGACGTAGACTGAAAAACCAAAATTACTTCCCGGCGCATACTTTAAATTTGGAACGAAGAGCGCACCGGCAATGTATGAAACGGTGTGCTGTTTGAATTTAGAACTCTTTCATCTATCGTACACATTGCGTTCTAATGGCTGAGCCACAGATGCGTTTACCTTTCGGCACAAACTGTAAAATAAAATTAAAATTGGCGGTAAAGCGGAGTTCGTTGTTATTTGGTTACTAAAAATAAATTAAAATGAGTTCCGATGATTCTGAAAGTGAAAATGAAATGGACATTGACTGCAGTCCACCAGATTTAAGATCGGAAGCTAAATCAGCGATGAAAAACCTGCTTCCAACGAAAAAAAAAGAAATTAAATTTATTATGTAAAAGGCACTTTTTTATTTCCTTGCATTTTTTTAAGAAAAGCACTATGTATGCCTCGGCTGAAGTGGCAATTGCCTGTCTCGTATCATTTAATTTAACTATTTCGCTGCCTTTGCAATAATGTACTATTATAGTAAAATAAATGGTAATTAAAAACGCGTACTGCATCGGTCAACTTGTTCGTCAAAATCTCAAAAATTAGACATCACAGGGGGCTAGATGGACGAAAGGAGCGCGTACGTAGCGCCGGTTGGCCAGTTGTATTCCATCCCCCCCCGCCCATTTTTTTGAGGGGGGGAAATGCCCTCGCACTTCCCTGCGGGTATGTGAGACTCGAACCCACTAAAACCCCCCCGTGATCCGACCGCCGCCGGGATGAGGCGAGATGGAGACACACTGCATTAACCATCTCGCCCCGACGGTAGGCCCTTCCGGGCCTCTGCGCCAGTGGGTGGGCAACCTTCCACCTCAGTTGCCCACCAGACGTGTGGGGCCATGTAAGTGCAGCGGAGAGTCCCCCGACTCTCCGCCACTGGCCCGACAGTAAAACAACCTGTTACAAGCTATGAAAAACTTTAACATTAACTATTTATTAATGTTTGCGCGCGCGACAGTACCAATGCGCAGCTATCCCTTCCACATTTCGCTCAGCGCTAAACTTTCATGCCGCTACCTACCTACTCAAGACGTCATCGGACAAATGAGTGCTGTTCAAGCGCGGCGCGAGAGGTTCAACAAGCCAAAAATAACTATGAATAGAAATTTTGTTTCGACATACCTAAGGCTTGAAACACACGTTGTTTACGCTATTGATGACGTCGGCACCGACCTATATAAATATATCTTTTTAACGAGCCAAATACCACAGATTGATAACCCTGGATCAGCATTCGGAGAATTACAATGAATAATCAATTCATAAACAAGGTTTTCAATACTTTATTCTTTTAAAAGTAAATATAAACTAAAATTCGCTTGAATTATTTACAGGGTTGGAAAATGAACTTCAAATCAACTCTAATGTCCGTATTACAGAACGATGCTCAGTCATCGATCTGCTCAAGCAGAGATTTCATTCATAAAGTGATCAATTAGTGAATGAAATCGCTGCTTGAGCACTGATCGATGACTGAGCATCGGTCTGTAATACGGAACTAATAGCCCAGTTTATACGCTCTCGCGCTATCAGTTATTATATATAGAAAAATAAATAGTTATGAAATGGGACTCGAACCCGACCCCAGTTTTTAGGCCAATTGTCAACTAAGCTATTAAAGATGCACTGCTCATTGATCCTACTAGATGGCGCTTCATGGCTGGTTTTAAACTACTTTATTATTATTAAACTTTAACATATATTGGTGTCGATTCTGTGTCGCATTCTCTAAAACTAAAGTAAACTTAAAGTATGGCGGTACTCTTCTGATAAAAGGGGAAATGAAAAAGACGGAAATATGTTAATTTCGTTTAGCTTTAGAGTATGCGACACAGAATCGACACCATTTTCTTAAAGTAGTCTTCATTAATTTGACAAAAAGCTGATAGCTCTAGCGACAATGGCGCCATCTAAAATAGGCTTTGTCTTGCTTGCCCAACTTAATATGTAAGGGTGTACTTACCGGGAGCATTCTCAGTGAATACCCACTTTAAGGGTCATCGCGCATTTGTAAGTCCAAATTCAAGACAACTGGATTAAGTTTCAACATAAATCCTTGTGGCGGCGATAAACGCGCCACATTTATTGTTTAGAATTAAGATTTGTTATTATCTGTGTCTCTGTTTCTCATGTGTATCTATATCATTCACACAATATTCATTCACTCTCTTCATTCACCGCATTCTCTCTCTCTACTTCCGACCGTCGCGCGAGCAAGTGTTGCTCGACGCTCTTATCGTAATATAATTAAATTGTATAACTTGTGGTGGCTCGAAGAGCAGGAATATACCCTTTACACCGAACACCGGATTTTATTGGAGACCTGCGCCTTCGTCACCCAAAATCCTTTTAAACTAAACAACACTAACCTTCATAAATGTTAGTTGTTAACATTGTTACTGGTCTCATTAATGAAGAAACTAAAACAGTGAAGCTAATCCCCGTCTGTACTAAAGTCTATTAAAATACAACTTAAGATGCCTGTTCACACTTTTCGATTTTATGACAAGTCTTTCACTGTGGAAGCTATTCGACTCTGGAATGCTCTGCCAGAAGACGTACGACGTGCTAAATCTTTGTCAAATTTTTAAAAATTTGATAAAACAGCACTACCTTTCCTTTATTTACCGCTGCTATGTAATTATATATTAGTATATTTGTATCAATATATATATTTATGTGCTATGTATCTAGTATCTATTCATATATTATAAGTATATCTATGTATTTTATTTATTATACCTTGTTTTGTTCATATTGCGCACTACTGATTTCTTCTTTTATGATACTATCCATCCAAAGGTTGCCTGGAAGAGATCACTTTTAGTGATAAGGCCGCCCATTCTGCTACCTATTCTAGTACTGTAATATATATATATAATCTGTCGCAAATGGACCAATATTGTTTTGATGCTAACATCAAAAGCTGCTGCCAGCTCAGCTGTAGATTGAGATTCATCAGCTTCCACAATCGCCTTTAATTCATCATTATTGACCAAAGTTTCCGGACGACCACGAGGTTCATTTTTGAAGTCAAAATTCCCAGAACGGAACCGAGCAAATCAATAACGGGTTGTACGTTCGTTTGTACAATTCTCTCCGTAAACGTCGTTGATGTTACGTGTCGTTTGTGCCGCGTTGGTGCCACGACGGAACTCATATTCCATAATTACACGAAATTTCAAAGTATCCATTATGAGGAAAAATGTTGAAATGTAATGAAAATACAACGCTAATCAATAAACAAAAGACTTATATTGTAAATAGAATGTCATATTTTTAAAACAAAATTAACTTGAATTTAGAATTCATAGCCAATCAAAACTTTTTTTTGTTTGAAAAAGTCTGTACTGCAATACGGCAATTTCATAGGTAAAGACCTATTATAAGTATATCTATGTATTTTATTTATTATACCTTGTTTTGTTCATATTGCGCACTACTGATTTCTTCTTTTATGATACTATCCATCCAAAGGTTGCCTGGAAGAGATCACTTTTAGTGATAAGGCCGCCCATTCTGCTACCTATTCTAGTACTGTAATATCTAGTTTTATTTTATGTTGGTATACGCAATAAAGAGTTTTCTATTCTATTCTATTCTTAGCTAATATATGTCACAATGAGTGACATCATAATGAGTAAGGCATCAGGCATCTCCCCGCTCATCCCCGCTCTTTTCACACTAGGACGCTAAGATTGAACAATAAGGTTTTGTTGGCGGGGAAACGAAAAAGATCGCATCACCGCATTGAATTATTTTCCAAAACTTGTGTTATTTTCAGTGTTAGTGCATAAAATTGGTGGCATTTTATTCCTTAAGTGCTGGATTACAGGCATGAGTGTGGGAAAATGGTATAATGATGGTGAAACGTCTCTATTTGTGTTTTTTCCAAATCCATGGAAGCTTCCAGTAAAGTTGTCACCACTTTACTAGGAGTATGACTTTGACTTGCCGACTTCGACTGTCACTTGATACAAGTTTGCGTGAAATTTCATTTACATGATAAACTATCAATTACTTGATACTGGCTAAATACACAAAAGTGTGGAGCCAAAACATAAAAAAAAAATATAGTATGTTCCAAATTAAACAACCTTTTATTTTATAATAAATAAAATAATACTACAGCTAAGCAACACTTTCCCCGGGTGGTCGTATACGTTTGTATACGTTGTTGAATTCGCGTCAATTGTCTCGTCAGTTCGTCAAACTCGTGTCCAGTTGACAAGCTAAATTCTGAACGCTCATTGGCTGCCTGTTGATCATCGGCCGTTCCAACCAATGAGCGTACAGTATTTAGCATGATGACATGAGTTTGACAAACATACGAGAAACTAAGGGTTAAGAATGAAAAAATTAAATGAAATGAAAATGTTTGTTATTATTTTACTAACATCGGCTTAAACATGAAACAGCTTATATGAATAATCCAACTTAGTTTAATCCTTGTTGGAAAACATTGATACCCAAACTAGAAAAACCCGTGTTTTGGCATACCAATATTTAATAGTTTTGGGATGTAAGTGCGACCTTAGGAGCTTTAGTAGAGATGGCATAAGTTTAGTGGCATCTCGTTTTAAATTGGGCAATTCGAACTGAGAACCGAGATATAAAACATGGCTTGGCCTATCAAACAAACGCAGCTTAAAGTGGCCCAGAATAAATAAATGAACACTGCGATCAACAGCGATGTCTAATTTTACATTAGCTAATACATTATTATCAAGGATATCAAGCTTATATTATGCTTTATGAACCAAGACATAAGGCATAAAATTATATCATCACATGTACGTAAAACTAATTTTACGCCCATATTTTTATAAACTGATCTTAGTTCTGAGAGCGATCTTGAAATTCAGACCTAATAAATAAATGCATCTACTATGCTAAATGCTAAAAGTAATGTTGTAAAAAATTCTTAAACCTGATTTCACAGATTTCTAACATTATTGCCATCTTTGTAATTCCATTATATATGAAAAGAACACAATTTGGGCGGGAATCAAACCCACAAGCCACAGTCCAGAATGCAGATCTACTATCAACTATCAATTTTTCTGAACAGAGTCAATTAAACCCGACAACTTTATGCATCACAAAAATCAATATCCGTTAAACAATTATACATTTATTAATCAGTTTATTTAGATTTACAGAAATATGAACAAGAGATTGTTTTAGTCCAGTCTTGATCAACTTGTGAATAATGCGCGATTACCTCAAGGGATCGCAGTCTTATAAACAAAGGCGATTTGCACAAACCGTTAGCAGTCTGACACATTCCAATTCGAATGTCATTCTTGGGGCGTGGTCGGCGCGTCCTCCGCTTTCCGCTTACACGCCGCCTGCTTTTTATCCGGCCTATATTTCTCCCATTTCTTGTGGTTTAACGTATCGAAGTCGTCGCAGTATTGGGCTATATCACGTAGGTAAGTAGAAAGGTGTAATAGTTCTCTGTCCTTTTCTCTATTTAGGTGCGCTTGACGGAATGGTCTAATCTTGAGGCCACTCTTTGGGTTCATGATGAAGTTTCTTCGGACGTCATCGAACATGATCGTGTTTTTTGATGTGTACTGGGGGAATTTGCCCCAGATCACGCCCAGGGGTTTCACCTGAAAACAATACAATACAATACAAACATCACACTAATATTATAAAGGCGAAAGTTTGCATGTGTGTGTGTGTGTATGTTTGTTACTCCTTCACGCTCAAACGGCTGAATGGATTTGGATGAAATTCGATACCAAGATAGCTTATACACTGGATTAAAATATAGGCTACATTTTATACCGGAAAAGTGAACCCGTGGGATGAGCAAATAATTAAAATACTTTTTATCCGCGGGTGAAATCGCGGGGCGCAACTAGTTGACTATAAATCCACTTGACCGATGATACAACTTCCGCTCATACGAAAAATAGTAGTTGAATTCCACTACTAGCCTTTGCGAGTACGTCAGTTTCGTTTTGGAATTTCGCGAAGAAACAGCTAACGAAAAAAAAAACAGAATATTAGAAAAACTAATTATTGCTCCGTGAAATTGTGCAGGGAGAATAGCAAGACGTCTGGCTGTGCAAAGGACGGCATATCATTCCACAAGGAAGCAATTTTCATATGGTAATTAGAGAAAACTTAGTACATATATTTTGAAATTTAAAACGAACATTATGAAGAAGAAGCGGGAACCCGTTGATGTCTTTTGCTTCGTCCTACTCTGTTCTTTGCAATTTCCCACGACTTTGTCTCGTTTTATCCTTGCTCTTGCGTCATTATCGTGATCAGCCAAACGCAAGCATAGAAAATGCCTACAGAATAAGTAGGTAATAGTACGGATTTTTGGCGGGATAACGAAAAATATCGTGTCACCGCATTGTATTATTTTCCAAAACTTGTGTTATTTTCAGTGTTAGTGCATAAAATTGGTGGCATTTTATTCGTTAAGTACTGGATTACAGGCATGAGTGTGGTAAAGTGGTATAATGATGGTGAAACGTTTCTTTTCGTGTTATTTCCAAAACTCCATAGAAGCTTCTGGTAAAGTTGCCACCACTTTACTAGGAGTATGACTTGACTAGACTATGACTTGATGACTTGGACAGTGACTTGACTTGACATACACCATACATATTATGTATAATATAAATTAACTTGAAAAATTAATTACTTGATACTGGCTAAATACACAAAAGTGTGGAGCCAAAACCAAGACAAAAAAAAAAGTAATAGTACTCTACTATTAACTCGCCCTCTACCCCGCTAGTGAGTCGTGTTTGTAGGAGAAATTATGTTCATGAGCTATCAACGGGCTTTATTAACTTTGACTACAAACCAATTGGAAATTTAAAAAAGAGACCCACACTATGGAGGAATTGTTTAGTTTTTTTTATTTTTGGTTTGTTGGAGCTGTGTGCTGGTCGGTGTGGGTGCGTCAAATATATCGGCCATGTAAATAAACTCTTTGTATACCACATTCTTAAATAATTTTACGTATTAACTTATAGTAGGTAATACAATGGGCGGCCTCACTAAAAGCGATAACCTCTTCCAGGCAACCTTTTGATGGACCTGCTCAACCACAACACCACAGAGGCTGGCAATCAATGCTAAGGATACAATGAAGATTTATTTCGATCATACTTTTTTATAGTAAAATGGGCATGCGTTTGACAACAACTCACCTGATGGTAAGTGACGAAGTTGTCAAGGTGGAGCACGCTTGCCCATGAGATGCCCATTCACTCTTGACTTAAAAAGACCCAGGTTATACCTAGGAGGAAACACTGTTCTTGGAAGAGTTGGAAGAGCATTCCATTCCTTGGTCGTTCATACTTACATCAATCGTCCCATATTTAGTGGTGTGAACTGTGATCATCGCCAGGTAGTCCAAGTAGAACAATATCTTGTATTCCTGGTGCGAGGAAACTCCAAGCAACCTCATTTTTTCCTCGATCCATTTCATTCCGGTCGCCGACCAGATAACGATGTCGTAGTCTTCGTACGCTTGCGTTAGAAACTCGTGGAGGAACGGACGCATCAGTTCGTACGCTGGAAACGCGATGAAAACAATTTAATGGTTTTTTTTTAATGAAAAATTTTTAGTTTGAAAACTATCGTGAGTATGACACATTTTGTAAGATAAATAACGGCTTAACTCACGTCAATTAAAAGTCGAAATTACTACGATTAGGTTTCGGACATATTCGATGTCCTTCTGGGAACCAGTTACTAACGCAAGCCGCGGCGGCTTTCGCGAGCGTCAGCACGTAACTGGTCGGAGTAATTTCGACTTTTAATTGACGTGACTTTAGCTGTTATTTATCTGACAAAATACATTTATTTGCATAAAGGCATATAAGTAAACTACATTAGGTTCGAAAAACCTAGGTCCTCACACTAGGCTCAGGGCCCGTATTGATGTCCAGGCCTCTTTCGCCGGAAATAATATGAGAAATGCCAAAGCTAGGTTACAAACATACAAATTACAAATAATTTTAAATCTCCACCCATTCCACCCTCTTAGGGGTGGAATTTCGAAACCTATCTTAGTGGATACCTACACTTTACAAAGTGTACGTGTAAAACACGCCCTCCAAATTTTAAGTCTCTAGGACCGGCGGTTTCGGCTGTGCGTTAATCTATAATTCAGTCAGTCAGGACTTTGATAGATAGATGATAGATGAACTCTTTATTGTACACACCAAAAAAAAAAAAAAAATTAAAGAAAAAAAGAACAATCAATTATATAAAGTGTAACAATGGGCGACCTTATCGCTAAAAGCGATCTCTTCCAGGCAACCTTTGGATGGATAGAATTTGACGAAATGGTAAAGGACGGGGTGCACATAACTATTTCGTTCATATAAAGGACATAATTATAATACTTAACTTCTTAAAATATAGAAGAGATATATATATAAATATAGAGATATATATATATGTATATGACGGCGGCTACGTCCAGTTATAAACTCTATGCACAGCGATCTAGCACCGTGATTTACCCTGTGGTGGCATTAAATTTATTACAGTGGCAGCACCGGCAACTGTCATGGCGCCCCTACCTGTCTGGCTATATAAAGGGATCGATTGGTGTGCTACGGATCATTCTTGTTCCAGACACGGCGCGGTGTGGACATGCTGAAGGCCTATAGTTATATAGGTTGCAACCTACGCAGAACCCATCTCTGACGACATATATATATATACATATAATTATATGTATATATAACGCAGCAATAATAAACAGAGTTATTAAAATGTATTAGTAGTAAGCAATAACAATCAAAGAATGAAACAGAGCAGTTATCCAGACAAGTAAAACTCCTTCACTTGATCCTTAAAGATGTACAATTTATATGTACAGATTATAAAATTAAATCGGCTCTATTCGCGCACAAAACAGATCAAAAAATAATTTTGACTAACCAAGTTACATTAGCCGTGGTCACGAGGGGACTGGAGTCGCGAGTGTCAAAGCAAGCATCGTGCAGCGGGCGTCGTCTCTAACTACCCGCATCAACTTTATAATCAATTCGCGAAAGTTTAAAGTGTTTCTTGGGCGTCAAATTACCTGTTTCCGCGACAGATCTGTGGTCAAAGAGCGTGTAGTCTATATCTAATACTAATAACTTCTTATCAGGCCGCGGCTGATTCAGCATTTTGATCTTGTAATCTCGAATCCTCTTGTTTATTTTTGTTAAATATACCTGGAAAACATAAAAATGAGATATTAAATTACTGAAATATAGCGGTTTTCATCATAAAACTATGTTGTATATGTCGGTGAACAGTTTCTTCGTATTTTGTTCTAGAGCCCCATAGACGCCCCCACGCACGTACGCACGCACGCACGCACGCACGCACGCACGTACGCTCGCACGCTCGCACGCACGCACACACGCACGCACGCACACCCACACGAAATAGTTGGACCGACCAACCCCGGGGAGCCGTTGGATGGAAGAAGCAAGTACATACATAAAGTGGCGCGCTATGGAAGCGGCCTATGTTCATATAATAATGATAATAAAGCCCAACAATCACATAGATCCTGGACCCTAACTAGGATTCCCTGTATATAGGGACCCAGGAACTACGAGGACCATACTCCCACAACCGGACACAGAACAAATATTTGCGCTTTTTTTTTCATATGCACAAATACTTGTACCTATCGCGGGAATTGAACACACCACCTCCGGGTCATGAGCCAACCTGCTCAACCACCACACCACAGAGGCCGTCAAATGTAATGTTTGATAATTCACAATTACCTCCTGATTTTCGATATCCACCTCTTCTTCTTCAATATCTAGGTCGTTGACTACATCCTCGACTTCGGGCTTGGTCTGCGCACCCTGGATGGCCTCCTCCAAGGATCCCATCATCATAATCTTTAGGTTCGGCTTCAGGTTCAGCTCGGAAAGTGTGTAGTTATCTGTCGCTACTTTTCCTGTCAACATTCGTTAAAAATAATCCCCAAAAATTGTGTAAATTTAGTGTTTTGTTTCTCTCTATTGAGTTTTAAATGAGCAAAGCGAAAACAAGACAAAACACTCATTAGTTAATTCACTGCCAAGAAGTAATAATAATATAATAAAAATAATAATAATATGTGTGGACATCTCACACAACGCCATCTAGCCCCAAACTAAGCAAAGCTTGTACTATGGGAACCAGATAACTGATACAATACATAGATACTTTTTGTTTGTAAATATTTACATAGAATACAATATAACACCCAGACACAGAACAAACATCGATGTTCATCACACAAATGTTTGTCCTGAGTGGGCATCGAACCCACAACCCGCAGTTCAGTAGGCAGGGTCACTACCAACTGAGCTATCGGGCCGGTTTTTTGTTTATTTATTTAGGATCAACAAACAGTACACAACAAACAATAATCTTAAAATAGTATAAGTCTTAGGTCCGTATTACAGAACGATGCTCAGTCATCGATCAGTGCTCAAGCAGAGGTTTCATTCCCTAATTGATAACTTTATGAATGAAATCTTTGTTTGAGCACCGATCGATGACTGAGCATCGTTCTGTAATACGGACCTTAGAATGTAAGTAGTTAGTGTACCAACAACGCTGACCACAGATTGATCACATTAATCACACTATCACACTAATATTATAAAGGCGAAAGTTTGTATGTGTGTTTGTGTATGTTTGTTACGCCTTCACGCTCAAACGGCTGAATGGATTTGGATGAAATTCGGTACTAAGGTAGCTTATATACTGGATTAACTATAGGCTACACTTTATCCCGGAAAAGTGTAATTTTCCCGTGGGATGAGCAAATAATTAAAATACTTTTGGTCCGCGGGTGAAACCACGGGGCGCAACTAGTAAGAAATATAACGAGAACAGAACAGATAGATGGCATTTAAGATATTTAGTAACTGATTCCTAACTATCGCCTTAAAGTGAGTAGGTATCTTTTTTTTATGTTACGAAATGACATGACGAGCTAGTCGCTCGCCTGATGTTAAGTAACACGACAGCCCATATCAGTTGCAGCGACACTTGAAACTCTAAAGTGTAGTTTCGCGTGACACTGCACTGCACATGCCATTCTGAGATATCAGCACAGTCTAGCAATAAGATTACTAGACTGTGAGATTAGGTCATAAAGTCTCATTTACCCAGTAATTTCACTAGCTACAGTGCCCTTCAAACCGGAGCACAGTATTACTTGCGCACTACTGCTTGGCGGCAGAATAACTGGCAAAGCGGTCGTCCGTACCTAGACGAACTTTGCAGAAAAGTCCTACCACCTAGATAAAAAAGGTGTTTCTAACATTCTAAATTATAGAAATATATTATTATACTATTTCTAGATTCACCAAAGTCAATACAGTCAAATCAAATACAAATTTGTTTATTGACACATTTGGTTACAAAGTTATAATGAATCCATAGACTCCCGAACTAGTTACAGTAACCAGTAACAAAACAGTAGTACATTAACCACAGTTGTCGTAGTCGGTGGGCCAAGAGCAGTGATGAGGCAAGGCAAACAAGGCCTTGTTTATTTTATTAGTAAGGGCACAGATAATATAATACTATACTATCAGTAAGGGGGAATACGTTTAGGTGTTAAAGGCGCGGCGGCGTGGCGCGGCAACACTAAATTTCTAGTACACAATAAATAAACTAGATGGCGTTAGTGGTCACTTAAAACACGCAAACGTTTCGTTGGCCAGCGGATACAGGCTCGAGTCTTGCATGTAAACGTTACTTACCTTACCGATACCGGGTATATCATACCAGATAACCGTTATCTTGCGTGTACCTCAAGATTTTTAGAAAGCCCCTCTTGATCAGACGGGCTTGTTATCGTGAATTGATAAAAAGAGCTTTTATTATAGCGGCCCGTCCCGGCTTCGCTCGGGTGGACGTTTATTTATTAAACATTTTATAATATACGAAAAACAGTGTATCACGCACCGCCGCCATCTATTTAAAATGTTGGTTTGTCCTGAATTTTTCGTGAATTTTCTTTGCTATAAACGGAGCCCGAGACCTTTCCAACGAATGCAAAACCGTGGAAATCGGTTCGTGCGTTCTGGAGTTAAGCGTCAGGAAGGAAAACCCGACTTATTTTTATATAGTAGAGATAAAAAAATTATTGAACTCGGCGCCGGTCCTTTGACGTTTTTTTTTTGTGTTTGGGCTGTTTGGACTTTTGTGTATTTAGCCAGTATCAAGTAATTGATAATTAACATGTACTTAAATGATATTTCACGCAAATATGTATCAAGTCACAGTCGAAGTCATCAAGTCAAGTCATAGTCTAGTCAAAGTCATACTCCTAGTAAAGTGGTGGCAACTTTACTGGAAGCTTCTATGGAATTTGGAAAAAACATAAGAAGAAACGTTTCACCATCATTGTACCATTTTCTCACACTCATGCCAGTAATCCAGCACTTAACGAATAAAATGCCACCAATTTTATGCACTAACACTGAAAATAACACAAGTTTTGGAATAATAATATAATGCGGTAACGTGATCTTTTTCGTTTTCCCGCCAAAACCACCTTTGACGTTTGTCAACGGGGCGGGGAGGTCGAGGTTTGGCCAATGATGCCAATAGATACCATGGTAGGTACAATAAATTAATATACAACAAAACCAAAGAGGTATACATAATGTACTATAGAGATCTTTGCATCAAACCAAGTACATACTAGTTTTGTTATGTACGGGTCCCGCATCAGGCCAAATATTATTTTTAAAACCGTAATCGAATCCGAGTTTCCGATTCGCAACTATAATAATAATAAAGCCCAACGATCACATAGATCCTGGACCCTAACTAGGATTCCCTGTGTCTCTCAATTCAAATCAACTCAATTATATCTTATTTTCAGTTAAGGTTTTATTTTTCATTTAAAGTTTTTTCTTTTTGAATACATTTGTAAAGTACATATAAGAATATTTATTGCCGCTTTCGTTTTGCTTTGAAGTTTTAGCAGAATACTAAACAGCAATGGAAATGGAGTTTCAATATTGTGTCTAAGCAGTATGATTTATGTAACTCGAAATGGCGCCAGTAAAAGTTGCTTCGAAACGCAAGTAAGCCGTTATAGCCGACTTTTGTTTACAGTGCGACAAACGCTTGCGTGTTTTAAGGATGCATAATGCCATCTAGTTTAACTTTTGTTTGTTGTTGAACTAACCTCTTTTGTTTTTTTATTGTTGATGTTTATAAATTATGAAGTGCTGCAGTAGTATTAATTTTTTTTATAATATAAATTCATATTTTTTATTATTAGAAATTAACAATAGATTTATACATTAAAAAAAAATTGTTCTATAAAATATTTTTTTTTATTAAATATTTAATTGTATTTCTAATATGAATTACTTGCATTACTTTAGTAGAGCACTATACAAGACTTGGCCGAAATGACTGCACTGCTAGCCACACTATGATGACCTGAAGCTTAGCTTAGCTCCGCTTTCAGCCTTTGCCCTTGCTTTCCACAATATAATGGCCTCAACCTTGTCCATCAAGGCCTGCAATGCTGACTGCACTACAATGTAATGGCCCTGTGCTACACTGCACTCTCAGCCATCATCATCGCTGCCAGCAATGCAGTAATTACAGACCTGTATATGTATTGTAGAATAGAGGTATAAAAATAGACATATCTCCTTTCTCGAGAAAGTGTTTAACCAATGGATAATCATTTCATAGACATTTGTTACACTTTCATTCGTCAACCGAGTCAAAGATAAATTTTCTTATGTTTATAATTTTACTAGGCACTATGACTTTTCTGCATGGATCCATATAGGTACGGTCACATTGCCAGATATTCTGCCACCAAGTGTTAGTCTGAGCCAGAAGGGCTAGACTGGCTCAGTGATCCTAGCGCAATGATACTACGGCTGCTATAAAATCATCTGGGTCGCTCAAGATGTGTCTCGGGCGACAACATTGGTGTGAGAAGAAAAAAGTCTGAGGTTGATTAGAGCATTGCACTGCAGGTCATGTAGCTTAGTATTTTGTATTGTATGTATAGGAAATATTTAGAACTTATTGACCAAACAAGTAAATTCTCTAATCTAGTTGATTATTAACATACTGTTCATGAGCTAATGTGTTAAATGTTTTTGATTCATATATTGTGTAGCATGTGGTAGAACTTGCTCCACAAATGCAACATAATGATGAAGAGAAATGATAGCTGATAATTATAAACCTAACCTATCCTTACTACAAAAATGGGTATGTACTGAGTAAATTGCAAAAACTTGAGTGGTAGCAGCAATGTAAGGTTATGGATTGTATTTAATTTTACAGCATTGTATTTTTAAGATATGTACACGTACATACTTCTAATGACACGATAGAGGGTATTTACACTAGAATATTGTTAGTATTTACCCTGAAACTTCACATTTAACAACTTCTGTCTCTCCGGCCGAACACCAGTCGCATTTTCGATGGCGATTTTTAACATCGCTACGGAGTCAGATGGCGAAAATTCCGGTATTTCATATTCCTTGCCGTTCCATTTAACACTTAGCTTTAGAAGGCTATCGTTTGAGTCGCACATTTTTGCGTAAATAATCGCAAAAATTAAATATCAACAAACACGAACACGAATGACACATAAACAAAACAATTTTGAGACATTGACATTTGTGAATTGTGAATCGCATAGCTGTCAAATTGCCATATTATCAATTTGACAGCTACAGTACTGCCAGATGTCCAAACTAAATAAAAAAGCAATAATTGGGCCGGAGTTTTGGCGGGAAAACGATTTTTCGTTTCATCACATTGTTTCGATCACGTTATCGCATTATATTATTTTCCAAAACTTGTGTTATTTTCAGTGTTAGTGCATAAAATTGGTGGCATTTTATTCGTTAAGTGCTGGATTACAAGCATGAGTGTGGGAAAGTGGTATAATGATGGTGAAACGTTTTATTTCGTGTTGTTTCCAAAACTCCATAGAAGCTTCTGGTAAAGTTGCCACCACTTTACTAGGAGTATGACTTGACTAGACTAGACTATGACTTGACTCTGACTTGACTTGATGACTTCGACTGTGACCTGACACATTATTTACGTGAAATATCATTAACTTGCTAAATTATCAATTACTTGACACTGGCTAAATACACAAAAGTGTGGAGCCAAAACACAAAAAAAAATTGGGGCCCAAGGAAGTTCTAGATACTACAAAGTTCTAATTTTCAAGATATGAACTTCTTGTCTATACTGTACACGGCAGGGTTGGATTCAGAACTTCAAAAAAATATTGTACGTTGAAAATAAAATTATACTGAAACTAAAATTATACCAAAATGGTATACCACGTTTGAGGTTTTCTGTTTTTTTATATCGTAGGTATATGTTTCGATTATCGATATTATCGGTGTTATTTCTTTTTAGTGTTCACGTGTATCCTTAGTGATATTTCGTTTTAATCACAAATATTCACGAAAACTTAAGGAACATCAAGTAAGAAATTCCCGACATTGTTAGGTAAATATTAAAAAGTTAATGGGTTCACTGTTAATACAAGTCGGTCAACCTGAAGATAAAATTATGGTATTTTCGCGTAGTATAGTGGCATTACGATACTACATACTACACACTATGAAATTATGGTACAAATAGTATAATAATACTACGAAATCCAACCCTGGTACACGGTATCATGCCCGTACTTCGTATCTCTATCTAGTTTGTGCGTATTACAGAACGACGCTCAATCGTCGATCGATGCGCAAGTCAAGATTACAATCAGTATTCACTCATGGTTCACACAATGGTACCTGCTCAGAACACCCTACACGTTTATGTAAATAGCGCGAATTCTGTGGTTTCAATACAGAAAATATATGGAAAGATATTCCTATTGCTATCTCACTCGCACTGCATCTAGACGTAATGGTAGAAATGAGAACACAATATATTCATTCTTTCATTGAAATCGTGTTAGTAAGTAAAATAAGTCATGGCATGGCATATAACAATTTATTTAATTTACATTACTATACCATTTTACATTACCATGTAAATTACTTAGCCACCTAGATTAATACATCGGCTTTTCTTGACTTTCTCTCGTTTCGACGATAAAACTTTCCGGTTCAAAGTTAGGATCCAAAGATTTCGATCTGATAATTTCTTTGTAGATAAACGCCGATTTTCTTGGCGTCCTTGTTCTTTCACGACTGTTAAAATCTACTTCATACAAGCCGAACTTTTGTCTGAAATAAAAAGTTAATGTAGGGTAGATACTACGCATGTGGCGGACTTACAATTTATATAATAACACAGTAAATTTCCGTAAGTACCAACTTAATTTATTATTAAAAACCTTATACATTTGGTACGAGAGTAACCTAAGTACCCAATAATATAGTACAGCTACTTATCTATTTTAAAATGTGAGAACTCATAGTTTCTCTTATGTGATAAGAAAAGAAATAAAGATCGCGTCGCCGCATTGTATTATTTTCCAAAACTTGTGTTATTTTCAGTGTTAGTGCATACAATTGGTGGCATTTTATTCGTTAAGTGCTGAATTACAGGCATGAGTGTGGGAAAGTGATATAATGAAGGTGAAACGTTTCTTTTCGTTGTTTTCAAAACTCCATAGAAGCTTCTGGTTGCTTCTGGAAGCTGCGGGCAGAAGCTCGTATGATTATAAATCTTAATTTTTAGACCTATTTTTTTTATATTTCAAAAGATAGGAATAACTCTTTTTAAACATTCGTGATTTGAACTCGTGTTATAAAGATAAAACGGGTTTATTCGCGTACAACAATTTTATATAATTATTATCAAAACATAATTTTAACTAACCTCGACCTAGTTACATTGGCTGGCTCTTCATATTCTATTTAAAATAATATCAGGTTATTAACTTACGTGTACCCACTCAACCATTCATAATTGTCCATCAGAGACCAGGCGGAATATCCCCTGATATCACATCCTTCATCCATGGCGTCGAGCAAGGCGTTGAGATAGTTCCTGTAGTACCGAATCCTATCATCATCTAGCAGACCTCCTGTAGTAGACCATCCATTTTCGGTGATGTAGACTGGTGGATTGTCGTAGAGGCGTTTGATTTCGAGGAGAATTTTGTTGAAACCCCATGGCACTTCCTACAAAAAATGTAAAAAAACTGTCATCAAATTATATTATTTTCTACATTATTTCGTTGACAGCCTCGGTCGTGTGGTTGGGCAGGTTGACTCATATAACGGAGACAGTGGGTTCGATTCCCGCGGCAGGACAAGTATTTAAGAAAAAATATCCGCAAATACTTGTTCTGAGTCTGGGTGTTATGGGACCATGGTCCTCGTAGTTACTGGGTCCCTGACACCGGGAATCCTAGTTAGGGTCGTGATCTATGTATGCGATCTTTGGGCGTTAATTTCTAATAATTTCTAATCATTAATTCGGTTGTAGATCATTTCATTATCCCGTTTCGAACAAAGCTGTCGTGAATCGACTTAATGTCGTTTGAAACGGGATGAAAAACTGAGTCAAGATTTAGTGGTAAAAACATTTTATTAATGATTAGTCATAGTTTACCTGTAACCAACTGGAAGCAGACTGCGGCCAGGAAGGGTCCTTCACTAGCACGGCTCCCATATCATCTTGATATGAAGGCACAGCATACATGCCCTCCAACGATGCATCCCTGTATGCCATTTTGGTTGTATACGTGTTTACTCCGAGAAAGTCTGATGACCCACGGATAAAAGCCACTTCAAATGCTGAGAACTCAGGCAGACGGGAGCGAGAATACCCCTGTTCGGCGCTTTTGACAGCTACGTTCTGTTTCAACTCATGGGGGAAATCCCCATGCTTGGAAAAGATGGGATGGTCGTACTGGCCCCACTGCAATTAATTTCTTTTTAAATAAGTCAGTTTTCAACGCATTAGCAAAAAGAAACATTTCTCCCAATTTCCAACCAATTTACCAAACCAAGAACAAATTTCCCCCGTTGATCTAGTCACTCTTTTTCCCCTCACCATTTAAATCGTTTAGATATAGTACTTACATCAAATTGCCTGGCATCCATCGCTGCCTTGTCATCATCCAGGGTCTCCGAAGCCCGCTCATACCATGTATGGCTAATGGATATGCCAATCGTACCATTTTGCACCTTCCTGAATTTCTCGTCATACAAATGGTAAGCGCTCGCATGCGCCAGGAGGACGTTCTTCGCACAGAGATACTCGCCAATACCCGTCATGTTGAGGGCAGGAGCTTTGGCATCGGACCCGTAACCCTCGTAGCAGATTTGTTTCGGTTCATTAATTGTTATCCAATGCTTCACGCGGTCTCCAAAATGAGTGAACAATATATTCGCATAGTCCTTAAACCAATCGACGATTGCAGCATTTGTCCATCCCCCTAACTTCTGTAAATCATTAGGCAGGTCCCAATGATACATGGTCACAAAAGGTACGATGCTATGCTTGAGCATTTCGTTTATTAAATTGTTGTAGTAATCAATGCCTTTCTGGTTGACCTTATTACTGAATCCAGTGGGGAGAATTCTAGGCCATGAAACTGAAAATCGGTAGAAGTCTAAGCCCAACTCTTTCATGATTTCGACGTCACGTTTGTATTGGTGGTAAGAGTCGGCTGCGGTGTCTCCGGTGCTGCCGTCTTTGATCGGGGAATCCTCTGAGTGAACGAGTTCGTCCCATATTGATGGTCCTTTGCCTGTACATCCAATAAAGATCTCAGAAAGTGTAGGTGGTAATTAAAATGGAGATGTAGAAATATATCATATAGAAATGGTCTTAAAATAATAATAATTTACAAATAGATAGATAGATAGATGAACTCTTTATTGTACACACCAAATAATAAAAAATACAAAGAAAAAAAACAATCAATTATATAAAGTGTAACAATGGGCGACCTTATCGCTAAAAGCGATCTCTTCCAGGCAACCTTTGGATGGAGAGAATTTGACGAAGTGGTAAAGGACGGGGTGCACATAACTATTTCGTTCATATAAAGGACATAATATAAATATAGATAGTATATATAGGTACACACACATTCTAAACAATACAATAAATAAATACATACATATGTACATAAAATATATATAACGCAATAAGTATAAATAAATATATATATACATACATAATATACCACTACAAATCATCATTATTATATTTAATTTTAGGTAAATACCAACTGGGCAAAGTAGATCTCTTAAAGACTAGAAACTAATCCGAGACGCCCGTTTATAATTATAAAAATAAACGGGTATTAGTCTCGGATTAGTTACTTCAGCTTTTGTCCTTTTTTTTCTACTGGAATATTTAACTGGATCGAAAGAGACAAAAGATGGTGTAACTAGTCTAAAGCTAGTTCATGTTTATTAATAAGCCTGTTAGAGTTTACTATACAACTTCTTAAATATAATTTTGGGTTTAGATTTAAAAGATATGTTTATAAGTTTTATATTATTTTTGTTGTATAAGTTTTTGTGATGCCTAAGTGTAAGTCAAATAGACTAAGTTAAGATTGCATTTCTTACCGTCCTCCGCCCATGCGCCTTCAATTTGGTAAGCAGACGATGAAGCTCCGAACTTGAAGTTTTTAGGAAAACTTCGGACCCTCGTCCTGGATGACACCGCACGCGTTATGAGAAGGATGTAACTGTTAATTTAAAACCAATTTTATTAATGTTTTCATGAGGAATTTTAATACCAAATCTATACCTATATAAAAATGTACTCTAACGTCTCTTGGTCATCGCATTACGCGTAAATGGATTGAACATTTTCGCTAATTCTTTTTTTGTTGTGTTTATTATGGTCACGGAGAAAAATTAAGAAAGCAGAGCGGAAAATTAGAAAATTTTCCAAGCCACCGGTGAAACCACGGGACGCAGCTAGTTCTAATTAAAAGTTCAACGATCTTAGTTTTTCCAAACGAAATCGATAAGCGGGAAAAAAATCTATGATCTAAGATATTGGATACCAACCTAGAAAACCGAGGAGCTGAATTTAGATAACACGTACTAATATCATAGCAAATCCATTTCAGATATTATACACGTACATAACAAATGTTAAATTAAAAATGTAAGTATGTACTTACCAACACAATAGGCGTAAATCCGTCATGTTGTGTGGATGAACGTAGCACTATTGATTTAAAAACCGTTTGCAATCACACATTAACATAACATTTACATTTAAAATACCGGGCCTTTCTGCACTATTTATGTACAAATTTATTTATTTCTAGAACTAATTCCAAAAAATCAACCTTATTTCGAAGAAATTCAGTCGAACCTTTATTGCAAAGCTTGGTTAATATCATTGTATCAAAATTCGAGATCAGCTATCTTTTAGCTCTAAAGAATAAAGATTTAGATTAGAGAAGTTTAAGACTTTAAGATAAAGATTTATAGATTCAGTTGAGAGCAGCAGATAGTAAGAAACTACGTAAACTGGATCGGCAGATAGCATTGTACAAAACAAACGTAATACATCATTCAACAAGACTATAGTTAAACACGAGATCGGGCTTTATCGTGATAAATAATTTGAGAACCATCCAAAACACTATTGTTCAAATATCTATGAGTTAACCCTGATAATATAAAACAGTCTTAGGTCCGTGTTACAGAACGATGCTCAGTCATCGGTCGGTGCTCAAGCAGAGATTTCATTCACTAATTGATCACTTTAAGAATGAAATCTCTGCTTGAGCACCGATCGATGACTGAGCATCGTTCTGTAATTCGGACCTTAGATTCAAAGCATCAAACTACGTGAAGGCAGGCTGCGATAGAATCGTCCCGGTCATCCAAGACACGTCTCGGCCGGCGACGAGGAGGTGCGAATCCTATACTGACTCACTGTATGTAACCTACTTAGATTCCTACAAATAACCTACTTATAGGCGTTCTAATAATCACCCAAGCCAAATTTATTGAACAGTATAGTTATGCCCCGCGGTTTCTTAAAAGTATTTTAATTATTTGCTCATCCCACGGGAAAATTTCACTTTTCCGGGATAAAATGTAGCCTATATGTTAATCCAGTGTGTAAGCTATCTTGGTACCGAATTTGATCTAAATCCATTCAGCCGTTTGAGCGTAAAGGAGTAACAAACATACATACAAACTTTCGCCTTTATAATATATTATTAGTGTGATAGTTTTACTAGGTGGTAGGACTTTACTGCAAAGTTCGTCTAGGTAGGTACCACCGCTT
Organism: Ennomos fuscantarius; assembly: GCA_905220475.3. Lineage (NCBI taxonomy): Eukaryota > Metazoa > Arthropoda > Insecta > Lepidoptera > Geometridae > Ennomos > Ennomos fuscantarius. Next base: position 8,358,784 of record HG992046.1, on the reverse strand, counting down.
TGCCAGTTATTCTGCCGCCAAGCAGTAGTGCGCAAGCACTGCTGTGTTCCAGTTTGAAGGGCACTGTAGCTAGTGAAATTACTGGGCAAATGAGACTTTATGATCTGATCTCACAGTTTAGTAATCTTATTACTAGATTGTGCTGATGTCTCAGGTTGATGTGCGCAGTGCAGTGTCACGCGAAACTCTATACTTAAGAGTTCCGAGTGACACTGCAGCTGATATGGGCAGCCGTGTCGTTTAACATCATAACATAACCTTAACATAAAAAAAAATGTACATTAGTGCATTCAAAGAATAACCCACTTTGGTACAATAAAATATTTTGGTGATCCAACAATGTGCCTCAATGCAGTATCAATATCGTAGTATATTTACATAGCAACCAAAATATTTTTGAATTAATAAGTGAAATGATAATAAGCAATCAATTCATCTTGAATGCGAGGTGTTCGATATTTGTCTTTGGATCTACTGACAAAACGAGGAGATAAATGGAGATAGGTATATATTACGAATAGAAACAAAAATACCTAGCTATAGAGGTGTAATATGAAATAATATAAAAATAGAGTGTGCTTGCTACTTGCTTTACTTGGCTAGCATGCTACATATTCGATCACATCGTCACTTCCCATCAGGTGAGAGCGTGGTCAAATGCTAAACAAGTTTGAAGAAGAAAAAAAAAAGTGCTTTAGTCCACACGACTTAAGAAGAAATTCCTTTAGCTGCATCTCTCTTGCCCCTACAGTACCTAATATATAAATAAAATAAATAAATAATATGTGTGGACATCTCACACAACGCCATCTAGCCCCAAACTAAGCAAAGCTTGCATTATGGGAACCAGATAACTGATACAATACTTAAATACTTTTTGTTTGTAAATACATACATATAATATGATATAACACCCAGACACAGAACAAACACCTATGTTCATCACACAAATATTTGTCCTGGGTGGGAATCGAACCCACAACCCACAGTTCAGAAGGCAGGGTTACTACCAACTGAGCTATCAGGCCAGTCAAAACGTAACTCTCTCTTTATACCGTCATGTAGCTTTCGTTCGCCTCACCAGCTTACTCCCCGAGTCAAGCGTGCGTAAAAAAGTTTTACTCCAATAATATAAAATAAAAAGAAGCAGTTAGGTACGAAACAAACCTTTTTAATGAAATAACAATTATTATCACCTTCCTAAAATACATACAAATAAATTCAGGTAATTAAAACAACACAAATAATTAACTGTCTTGTATCACCTTGTAATAACGTTTTAGGTAGGTAGTTTCACTGAAATACAATGACGTTAAAAAATGTGTCTAATCTATCAATGTTTTATGTACTTGAAGTAGGTACCTACCTCGGGGGCGAGTTGGCTGGACTGCAGTCGCGACCCCTTCTCGCCCCGGTACGGCGGACGAGGGCTCACGGGGGGTTTTAGTGGGTTCGAGTCCCACATACCCCCTGCCACCACCCCCGTGGTGGCAGGGAAGTGCGAGGGCATTTCCCCCCTCAAAAAAAAAGGGGTACCTACCTACAATGATTTCCAAATAGTCCAGTCAAGTAGCTAAAATAAGGGGTCAACCTTCTGATGAAGTCGAATAAGATGAATTTTTGTAATAACCTTTATTTTGGCATTTTAAATGTTATGTGAAAAGGTCATATTATGTGAGCGTCCTTAGATGTTCAAGGTTAAAGGTCACAAAAACCCATGTGCTTATAAAACTTCAGCTAATTCGGTTGCATAATGTGATTAGGTGGAACCCTAAGATGACTGGTATAAAAGTTACGCGATGCATCTCGTAGGCAGGTAGTTCTTGCTTCCTACTTTTATTTATTGGCAACGTGTCTTACGAATTCGAGTCCACGTTTGCGAGGGATTCTCTGAAATTATAAACATCAATTTTTAAACTTGTCGAAGTGAAAACTTCTTAAAGCGCGTTGAGCACTTTTTGTGTGAACAAAAATCATGGAACTCGCGTCATCTTGAGCTTGTATATATATATATATTTATGTTATTGAATGATATGACGAACTAGTCGTTCACCTGATGTTTAGCGCCACGGCCGCCCATAACAGAACAGTGTCACTCAGAACCCTAAAACATAAAGTTTCAAGCGACACTGCACTGCGCACATCATCCTGAGACATCAGCACAGTCTGGTAATAAGATTACTCGACTGTGAGATCAGATCATAAAGTCTCAATTGCCCAGTAATTTCACTAGCTATAGTGCCCTTCAAACCGGAACACAGTAATGCTTGCACACTACTGCTTGGCGGCAGAATAACTGGCAAAGCGGTGGTACCTACCTATCTTGGAGGGAATCCTAGTTAGGTTCCAGGCATAGCCGACCCATGTAAATAGGGCAAATTCTGTGGGTCCAGGATTTTGAAATCATAAAAAAAATAGGTAGTTAGCTTATTGCAAAGCTTGTTATTTTTTACCTGTTTTCGGGATGTGTAAGATTCTTCCAGTCTTTTAGAGTTGTGACCTGCGAAATTAATTGTTTCTATCATTATTAAATAGTACCTAACTATACACAAATACTCATACAATACATAATTGATTAATAATAGTTTTTTTTAAACACATACATAGATCCTGGACCCTGACTAGGATTCCCTGTGTCTAGGGACCCAGGAACTACGAGGACCATGGTCCCACAACACCCAGACACAAGTATTTGCACTTTTTTTTCCTGTGCACGAATACTTGTCCTTATATGTTTATTAATAAGGCTGTTAGGTACCGACATAAATATAGTACGTAGAAAGGCTAATCATAATGGGTTAGTCTTTGTATATTGTTATAAATTGTTGATCCTAACAACCTATAAATAGTACCACCGAAAAAACCTATAAACCTTCTACGATGTTTGCGTAGGTGTTTATGTATTTTAATTCTGAAAAAAAAAAACATATTTTCATTGATCATCATCAACGGCAAACGACGCCGTAGAGTATTGGCGGGAAAACGAAAAAGATCGCGTCGCCGCATTATATTATTTTCCAAAACTTGTGTTATTTTCAGTGTTAGTGCATAAAATTGGTGGCATTCTATTCGTTAAGTGCTGGATTACAGGCGTGAGTGTGGGAAAATGGTATAATGATGGTGAAACGTTTCTTATCGTGTTGTTTACAAAACTCCATTTCAAGTAAAGTTGCCACCACTTTACTAGGAGTATCACTTTGACTAGACTATGACTTGACTTGATGACTTCGACTATGACTTGACACATATTTGCGTGAAATATCATTAACTTAATAAATTATCAATTACTTGACACTGGCTAAATACACAAAAGTGTGGAGCCAAAACATAAAAAAAGTAAGCGTCCGTCGTCGGTGTGTACGAAGATGGAGCACGTAAATCTAGGAGAAATTTACTATGACCTTGAAGACATTGAGTTAGTACGAATTGGCGGAATGTCTACTGTGAATGACATTTAGTCGAACTTAGACTTGTCCTTTTGCGGAAAGAGAAAAAGGAATCAGATCGTACAATTCCCGCGGCACACTCCGAAATGGATTGTATAGAAGATCTATCAACTAAACTGCCGTATTTTTTTTTTAAACTGGCTAATGCTGTTGCTCTTTACTGAACTTTACAGCATCACCGGACGGGAGGGTAGGCGCTTAAGGCGCACAGCCGTCAAAAGTGGGAGGCAACTAGCTCAAGGGCACCTCTGGGGTGCGAGCCTCGGCTCGGGCCGTTGCCGGGATAAGAAGAGAAGACTACGTCCACTGGAAGAGTGGACCCTATGGAAAATACGCCACAGCACGAACAGTATATCGGTAGTATACCTAATCGGTAGTATACCTATTGGTAGGAACCTACTAATGAATATTAGTAGCTAGGTACCTAGTTCAAGAGTTTGTGGCGGCGATAAACGCGCCACATTTATTGTTCGCCATCTATATACAGTTTTAGGAATTAAGATTTGTTATGTTTTATCTGTTTCTTTGTTCTTTGTGTCTGTCTGTGTCTCTGTTTCTCATGTGTATCATATCATTCACACAATATTCATTCACTCTCTTCACTCAGCGCATTCTCTCTCTCTACTTCCGACCGTCGCGCGAGCAAGTGTTGCTCGACGCCTCTATTGTAATACTACGTAGTCTACTAGGTGGTAGGACTTTGTTGCAAAGTTCGTCTAGGTAGGTACCACCGCTTTGCCAGTTAATCTGCCGCCAAGCAGTAGTGCGCAAGCACTGCTGTGTTCCGGTTTGAAGGGCACTGTAGCTAGTGAAATTACTGGGCAATTGAGACTTTACGATCTGATCTCACAGTCGAGTAATCTTATTACCAGACTGTGCTGATGTCTCAGGATGATGTGCGCAGTGCAGTGTTGCTCGAAACTCTATTTTGGGGTTCCGATTGACACTGTTCTGTTATGGGCAGCCGTGGCGCTTAACATCAGGTGAACGGCTAGCTCGTCAAACCATTCAGTAACATAAAAAAAAAAAAAAAATTGCATAACTTGTGGTGGCTCGAAGAGCAGGAATATACCCTTTACACCGAACACCGAGACCCAGCATCCTGCGCCTTCGTCACCCAAAAGTTTAAAATTATAATCAGTTAGTTCCGTCTTTCTGTAATTCTATAATTATTTATTAATTCAGTACTTACCTGGATATTTGCGACGGGATAAACAAAAGGTAACTTGCAAAACAATTCATTGTAATATCTTTGGGACTGAAACAAAAATTTACAGGCGTTAAGACAAGAACATATAGGCTCGTATTACAGAATGATGCTCAGTCATCGATCAGTGCTCAAGCAGAGATTTCATTCACTAATTGATAACTTTATGAATGAAATCTCTGCCTGCGCACCGATCGATGTCTGAGCATCGTTCTGTAATACGGACCATAGACAAGTCTTTGTAATACTAGTGAACAAATTGTTTTTTATAGTAACTCACTTCCAAAAGATACCGTGACGGCGACAGAACGTCTGTATAGTCAAATTCTGAAAAGACGCAATACATTAACCCCTTGCTAATTAAATGCATAGGTAAACATAAATATAATTGAAGGGGTGAGAACAAAAAGGGTTAACTGATTTTTTTCACAAAATGACTTACGGGTATCGTTAGATTCAGCGTGAAATTATCTACAATAATACATTCCCAAAATACCGAAATGAGGCTTAAATGTCGAGATCTTGAGTCTAAAAACGGTTTATCTGTCACAGGAATACAGTTCGCTTAGCATAAAAACATTATTATATCTATTTTATTATATAATATTTTTACATTAATTGTATGAATTAGTACTATATACAGGGAGTAACAAAAACCCTGTTATATCCGCGAGCTGCGTATCCAGTGTCAACTCAAGGTTGTAGTAATACTAGTTCTATTTAAATACGAGACATACAAAACTTACGTGTGCTTTTTATTAATACCTTTTATGCCGTCACTAAAAATGTTTACGACCTCAGATATTGACAACATAGGTACTTGCACCACCGACGCAGCCTGCTGCCTGTTGCCCGCACCCCGCACCGCCCGCCATGCTACGCTAAGTCTATTCACCGCGCATACCTACTGCGACGGAACTAGATGCCATTCCACAGATTACTTCTTATGCGTTTTCCATACGTTTATGTGCCCTATACCACATACCACAACGTTGTAGGATTGCGAGACCGTAACTTAATGACGTAAAAGGTCTCTTTGACCAATAGTGGTAAGCACACAAGTGCTGCGCGCCGTTCTGCCGCACTGACATATTCTAATCATTTTACGTCAAGCAAAGGCTAAACAATCGAATTCACGTGTGATTTTGTATTGTTAAGAAACAAGATAGGTACATCATTTTTAGCTCTTAAAAGAGCTTTCAAAAACACATCACACAAATGCTTCTACCAAGGCACATTAACATATTGTAGTATTCGTCGTTAGAATACGACATCACACTCGACACTAAATTCGCGACGATCAAACTGGAAACGACTAAATTGCATGAGAGAGCACGTGCGACTGAGTGTAAGCCGCGGGCCGCGCCGCGCCTATGCCGAGTGATGCCGCGCCGCCCGCGCACCCCATTTCCCCGTAGGCACAGCTGCAGGAGCGGCATCCTACAAAAGAGCCGACAAAGGCGGCTCCCGTTTGTCGGTTCCGCGTTTGCTCTTCCCTTAGTTACTTAGCTATTTAAAAATAGGCACGGCTTGTGTCATAAACATTTTTGGGAAATTGTATTATTTTTTTGTGTTTAGATACTGCGTGTAACTTCAGATACGTATAACTTAGGTATTGTTAGACATTTTTATATGACTACTTGTAATGATCTGTACACATACTTCATTTATTTAACAGGGTTTTTGTTACTCCCTGTATAGTATTTTAAAATAGAATTAATACATTTTAAAGCAACTGAAACTTACATAAAACTTTTCTATTACTTTATAAGCGCTCTACGTTAAAACGACGCCGTTGAAGTTTAAAGTCAATTTTCTCGAAACCGTCAATTTGACAGTTAAACCCTTTTTATTCTCAACTCTTCAATTTATTCCACAAAAGTATATACCTACAGTCATTATAATAATCATATGTACCTACACATATTCTGAGAAAGAGCTATAGCTTGTATTATCGCTCTAATTAATGTAGTGGTTAACCTACACTAAGAAATAATCTTGTGTAAGTTTCAGCATACACTTTATATACACTTATTATATATATATATATAATGCAGAGCAGCACCCCTACCGCGTAACCGTTCCGGGAATCGCAAATTAACAAGTCCACGAGTGCGAGCAAGAGAGAACACGATTACGATCTCCACCAGACTTACGCGGTAAGGCCCCTGTAGCTCGAGTCGAATTTGAGTACTGCCCAGTATTGGTTACAGGTAGGGCGAAAGTAATACCATAATTGAAGGGTTGAGAATAAAAAGGGTTTAACTGTCAAATTGACATTTTCGAGAAAATTGACTTTAAACGTCAACGGCGTCATTTTAATGTAGAGTGCTTATAAGGTAATAGAAAAGGTTTATGTAAGTTTCAGTTGCTTGAAAATGTTTTAACTCTATTTTAAATTACTAAACATAGTACTAACTCATACAATTACTGTAAAAATATAATATAATAAAATAAATATAATAATGTTTTCATGCTAAGCGAACTGTATTCCTGTGACAGATAAACTGTTTTTAGACTCAAAATCTCGAGATTTTGGCCTCATTTCGGTATTATGAGAATGTATTATTGTAGATAATTTCACGCTGAATCCGACGATATTTTGTGTTTGTGTTTTCCGATCATTTTGTGAAAAAAAATCAGTTAAACCCTTTTTGTTCTCACCCCTTCAATTGATCTGCCCTCGAAGCACGGGCTAAATCAATCAATAGCTATTCATAGACAAATAATTTCTGTGACAGAACATAACCATGGATCAAGATTTTTTTATCTCGAAACAAAATAATATATATTAGGTCTTTACCTATGAAATTGCCGTTTTGTTTGAATAAAGTTAAAGTATTTTTTTTTTCGAACTTATTTATTTCTTTTATTCAAAGTAATCACCCCTGCAATCAATGCATCTTTGGCAACGCTGTGGCAGTTTATGGATGCCCTTCTTGAAAAAATCAGCAGGGCGGGAGACAACAAACTCTTCAAAGGCGTTTTGTACTGCCTCTCGGGAATTGAATTTTTTTCCCGCTAAAAAGTTGTCTAAATTTTGGAAAAAGTAATAGTCGGTAGGCGCAAGATCTGGTGAGTATGGCGGATGAGGGAGAGCTTCCAAACCCAACTCATGCAGCTTAGAGACGGTCTGTTGTGCAGTATGGGGTCGCGCGTTGTCGTGAAGTAGCAGTGGAGACGACCGATTGACCAAAGCTGGTTGCAGACGTGCGAGTTTCGCCATCATTGTGGTCAGTTCTTCAATGTACACATCTGCAGTAATGCTCTCGCCGTTTTGTAAAAAGCTATGATGAATCACACCAGCACTAGACCACCAAACTGTGACCATCACCTTTCTAGGGGTCATTTTTCGTTTTGCACATTGCTTTGGTACCGAACCAGGATCTAACCAACTTGCTGAGCGCTTTCGATTGTCAAAAAGAATCCATTTTTCGTCGCACGTAACAATTCGGTTCAAAATTCCTTCATTTCTGTGCCTGTTAAGCAGCGCAAGGCAAGTCTCGACGCGTACGTTGCGCTGGCGATCGTTAAGATCGTGGGGCACCCATCTATCAAGCTTTTTTATCATGCCAATCTGTCGCAAATGGACCAATATTGTTTTGATGCTAACATCAAAAGCTGCTGCCAGCTCAGCTGTAGATTGAGATTCATCAGCTTCCACAATCGCCTTTAATTCATCATTGTTGACCAAAGTTTCCGGACGACCATGAGGTTCATTTTTCAAGTCAAAATTCCCAGAACGGAACCGAGCAAACCAATAACGGGCTGTACGTTCGTTTGTACAGTTCTCTCCGTAAACGTCGTTGATGTTACGTGTCGTTTGTGCCGCGTTGGTGCCACGACGGAACTCATATTCCATAATTACACGAAATTTCAAAGTATCCATTATGAGGAAAAATGTTGAAATGTAATGAAAATACAACGCTAATCAATAAACAAAAGACTTATATTGTAAATAGAATGTCATATTTTTAAAACAAAATTAATTTGAATTTAGAATTCATAGCCAATCAACTTTTTTTTGTTTGAAAAAGTCTGTACTGCAATACGGCAATTTCATAGGTAAAGACCTATTATAATAATTTATTTTAGTTTTTTGTATTTTTACGGTAATGCATTGCTACACAATGCCCTAGCTACGGCCGTGCCTTCATGTCGTATATTTATTTACTAGTTGCACCCCGCGGTTTCACCCGCGGATAATAAGTATTTTAATTATTTACTCATCCCACGGGAAAATTTCACTTTTCCGGGATAAAATTTCACTTTTCCGGGATAAAATGTAGCCTATATGTTAATCTAGTGTATAAGCTATGTTGTTACCGAATTTCATCCAAATCCGTTCAGCGGTTTGAGCATGAAGGAGTAACAAACATACACACAAACACACATACAAATTTTCGCCTTTATGATATTAGTGTGATTTATTCTTGGGAAAACCAACAACTTTTTCATACATCGTAGTAATAAACTATGCACTAGGAAGCCAATTAAAGGTCCTCTATAGTTAGCCTTAGCAGCCTGACATCGTTCAAAGCATTGGTAAGTTTTTTTTTGTTTGGTTTTGGCTTCACACTTTTGTGTATTTAGCCAGTGTCAAGTAATTGATAATATCTCCAGTTAATTAATATCATATAATGTGTCAAGTCCAGTCACAGTCCAAGTCATCAAGTTAAGTCATAGTCTAGTCTAGTCAAGTCATATTCCTAGTATAGTGGTGGCAACTTTACCAGAAGCTTCTATGGAGTTTTGGAAACAACACGAAAAGAAACGTTTCACCATCATTATACCACTTTCCCACACTCATGCCTGTAATTCAGCACTTAACAATAAAATGCCACCAATTTTATGCACTAACACTGAAAATAACACAAGTTTTGGAAAATAATACAATGCGGCGACGGGATCTTTTTCGTTTTCCGCCAAAAAACCTCCATTGGTAAGTTAACAGCTGAGCAATAATATACAGATAGTATTTCCTCTTTTTGCATCATTGCCTATTTCAAACTTTATAGAGAAAAAATCACAAAACAAATATTCTTTCGCGAAACAATGTTTTTTTTATGTTATGGAATGGCGTGACGAGCTAATCGTTCGCCTGATGTTAAGCGATACGGCTGCCCATATCAGTTGCAGTGTCACTTGGAACTCTAAAGTATAGAGTTTCGCATGACATTGCACGTCATCCTGAGACATCAGCACAATCTATTAATAAGATTACTAGACTGCGAGATCAGGTCATAAAGTCTCATTTGCTCAGTAATTTCACTAGCTACAGTGCCCTTCAAACCGGAACACAGCAATGCTTGCGCACTACTGCTTGGAGGCAGAATAACTGGCAAAGCGGTGGTACCTACCTAGATGAACTTTGCAGAAAAGTCCTACCACCTAGTGAAATGTTTCTTAAGTACGGTGGCTAAGAATTCCACACACTTGAAAAGTCATAGGTCCAGGACGAAAAACCTGAACTTGGGTGCGTAGGTTTGAATGTTGTACAAGCTACCACTGAGCCACACTCTCAGATTCCATGCTATTAATTATAAAGTTTATTTTACTCACCTGGATTTGGAATAACCTGAGTTTTGCTTCTAAACGTAACGAATTTATCTCTAGTACACATTCCTCTATTCTTGAAAACTTTTCTGTCTCTCATTAAATTATGGTCTCTTCTCTTTCTCTCAAGAAAATTACCTTCTTTCCTTGGTTTATGTTTCCTATCCACAATAGGACTCCACCAGTCATCGTAAGTGGAGGTACTCACGTTACAACGGTCAGTCTTATCAGTCAAAGTGGACTGATTTTTCTTTGTAGTTACTTTAATATTAAGCTTTCCAAATCTATTATTATAATAATGTTTATTTGAGAGACTGCAAACAGTTGTACTATCTGTCTTAAATTCCTCACTGCTTATCGACGAGCAACTGTCTTTTGTTGAATCGGAATCTGTAACTAAAATAGTAATGCCTAATCATAATTTATTTCATTCAAATTCAATTCTCTTAGAATAGAATAGAATAGTCATTAATTTGTCTTAGTCATTAATTTCGTTTACTCGTATTGCATTTATCACACAACCCATTCATACTTTCAAAGCTTTGTTTTCTTTACGTAATACGCTGTATAGGTATCAAAACATTGACACTATATCAATGACAGCCTCTGTGATATGGTGGTAGAGCAGGTTGGCTCATAACACGGAGGTGGCGGGTTCGATTCCCGCGGCAGGACAAGTATTTGTGCACAGAAAAAAAAGTGCAAATACTTGTTCTGAGTCTGGGTGTTGTGGGACCATGGTCCTCGTAGTTCCTGGGTCCCTAGACACAGGGAATCCTAGGTCCAGGTTATATGTGTGTGATCGTTGGGCGTTATTATTATTATTATTATCAATGTCCATAGTATCATCTACCTCTTTCATCTAACTTAAAATGAAATTTAAATGGCAGACAAGTAAGCAGATCCTTGGATAGTCTTCCGTTTTTGATCCATGTAGAAGCCATCGCTTACTTTTATGGGGATAAATGTAAGCGATGGCTTCTACATGGACTTTATTACACTTTGTTAACATGGCTACTCTAATCTAAATTTTCTGGTTGTTTTTAACTTATCACGTCCATGCTTGACTACTCGCATTTTTGAGAAATAGCCTAACACGCCTTTCATGATACGTTGATTAATAACCAAAATGATAATGAAAATATACACACTTCAAAGAGATGCCAAAAGGCAATGTAGGTAGATATATAGGTAGGTATAATGAATGCTTACTGCTTCCCTCTGCAAAGCAAGCGTCTGGATGGCTGGATGACATTTCAACATCTGAAATTATACGTTTTGTAAGATAAATAATGGCTAAAACTTACGTCAATTAAAAGTCGAAATTACTCCGACCAGGTTTCGGACATATTCGATGTCTTTCTGGGAGCCAGTTACCGGCTCCCAAAAGAAGGTTATTTATGTTACAAAATGTGTCATACTAACGATAGTTTTCAAAATGAAATTATACGTTTAACAGCTAGTAAAACCATTGCCCGCAGTCCATAATATGCTTTTACGTCATCAAACAGAAGATGTTTGCTAAACATATGCCCTATTAGGCGAAGGCTTATCATAATCACCATGCTTAGTCTTGGTGATCGCAATCAGATTATGTGGACCGAGGAGAATGTTGGTACCCATTCCCTCGGTATTCCTTCTATTAGTGAACTCTTACCGCACCCACGGGGCGAGACTGAACTATTCTTACGCCGGGACCAGATGACAATGCACAAAACATCTCTTGATGCACAAAAATGTTCCTTATTTTGATATCCAAAAATAAGTACTTACAATTATGTTGTGTTTTTGGTCTTCTTTTAAAACTTGTACATCGTACTTGCACGGAACAATCTTGAGTTGCGACTTCGCAATTGCAACCACTACAGAAAATAAAAATGAAGATACTTTCAGATATTTTCTATAATTCATTCTTCAGAAATGCTATATCTACCTCTAATTTAAAAAACAGTGTCTTACCACGAATTCGTCGTTGGCACTACCGTTACACCCTTATCGTCTGCAACAGAAATAAAAACATTTGACTATCTAAATTACTATCAAATTAGTAGGTACACTAAGTAGTGAGTGACCGAATGACATAAAAATTTACTCATTTGCGTTGAAGCTGACATGGTTTGAATTCCCCTTTCTTTTTTGTTTTCATTAAATTCTATTTGTTTTAGACTAACTCTTGCGTTCATAGGTTTGCCTTTTGTTTTTATATGACCTTTATCAATCTCTACCATTTCTTTAGTAGTAGGCCTTGGTTGTTGTTTTTCATCGTTGAACTCTGTCTGGTTTTCATTCTGTTTTACAATAATAGCGTCTTTTATATTTTTATTTTTGATGAATCTTTTTTGCTCATTCTCGGCATTTCTTGTTTTAACATTGACATTTATCTTTCGCTCTATTTCATCAGAGCTTTCAATTGGGTCTACAGTATTAAATTGTATTTGTTTTTCATGTTTACTTAGTGCATCTTTTTGGTTTTTTACCAACTTTTTTACCAACGCTAGATTACTTTGTTCTTTATTTTTCACTGACTGGTTTCCAACATTTCGTAAAAACAATGAAGAGCAAACGCTTTTTATGCGTGTAAAAGATTTTGAGAATCTGTGAAAAAGGAATAAGATAAACTTAACGTACCCAATGAAGTAATCGGATCAGGTAGGTACAAACCGTTCAGTAATGGTGAACAAATAAAAAATAGTAGAAACAAAGAAAAAAACTTGAGACGTGAACGTTTATAATTATTATAACGCAAAAACCAACTAACTTGGATCCAGAAAAGCTTTCCGAGAAAATACTGAAATTTAAAATAAAATAATTTATTATATATTTATTAATTTACTATTTACGTAATCACGCTATAAGTACCTATTTATAGTGACTTTGGTGAGGTCTTTCATATCGTATTCAACGAATACGTAAGCAAGATGATCAAACATACTTATAGAAATAAAAAGTCATAAAACCGTCTGAGAACACATGTTTCAGGGGATTTAGGATATTCCTTGTTCACTTCCATATACTCTTATAAATTAAATAATTTAAAAAAATTCAAACCGTTTCAATCGTAGTCCTCCTAAATTGTTTGCTTGAAAATTGTCATACTTCGAAGGGTTTTTGCAATTGTATAAATCAAGATAGGACATATCTGGAAGATGAAAGAATTGTTTTGCCTGACAACAATGCTAACGTTCATATTTAAGAAAAACATATAAGTATTTGCTCGTTTGGTGAGTAATAAGGTGGTGCCGATCACAAAATCAAAAAGAACCACTATATCAAAAAGCCCTTTGTGCGACGTAACGAAACTACATAATTAGATAAAAAAAAAAGTGTAAATAGAAAACAAAATGAAACCTAATACAATTTAGCTAAGTAGTTTTGGTTTTCCCAAAATAAAATCGTAGAATAAACCCCCAAAAATACGTTGTCAACGTAGTGCTATAATGCTTATGAAGCATACAAGACTTACAAATAAACAGATATTTTTTAGAGACAGAGGTAAGATAATGTAAGGAGGTTTGGTCTGCAATTCTACATAAACCAAAGCCAGCTGGCATCACTACAATTATAATGCTGATGACATTATGAATACATTCAAAACAAAGTTAACTTCTTTCTGCTTAGGTACTTACTCTAAGGACTCAACAGGAAGATAGCAAACTAGTGATTAAATAGCTTACACTTATTGTTTTGTACTGAGAAGGAACCTTTATCCCCATCAAACTTCAAGTCAGTTTCTTCAAAGTTATTTTTAACATAATTACTTTCTAAATTCTCATCAGATTTGCCTCCGATTGATTTGAAAAACCTATTTAATGCACTTTTAGCAAAATCGACTCCTGAAACAAATGATAAGTCTTTAATTTAGTTCCAATTCATTGGTTGTGAAATAAAATAACATGTACGATAAAGTTCACACTTCTATTAGAAATATCAAAACTTGCGAAGGGGCTATATTTTGTCGGCACTGTTATCGATTCCGATGATTCCTCCAAATTTAATCGTGGTATTATAACCTGAAAAAAAAAATAAAAACTAAATGTTTGACATAAAATTGATCATTACAAAGGCAAAAGTCATAGGACATCAGAGGATATTTTTTATGTGTGTGTCTAACCTAAATGTTTGTATTGTTGTATTTCTTGGTATAAACACTTAGATAACTCTGTACTCAATTCTAAAAACAGTAACGAACAGACGAAAGTCGTGTGGTTTTTAATCTAATTTATATGATAAGAGGTGGCTATTGTAATATAGTAGTTAATAATTAATAACTAATTAGTACTTGATAAACTAACGTTGTTAACTACCACATTTCCATTTATTTGTGTGCAAGGATCATTTAAACTTCGTTCTTTATCAATTTTGAATTTTTCAGCACTATCTATACAATTATTAATCCAGTCTTGTTCATCCAAATAAGTAAATATTCTTGAATTTCTATTATTCTCCTTTTTCTTAAATTTGAACTTTTTAGATGATTTAGTATGGGTTTTCATATTCCTGCGCTTTTTTTTCCTCGTGTGTTTTTTTTCTTTGATAGAAGGTAAATCTCTTTTTGTATTCGTTATACCCCAGCCCGGTAAAACTGTCAATTTTACATTCTTCCAATATTTGGCGAATGTCGTGTGAAATTTGTTCATGTCGTTAGATCTCTTGTTGTTTAATTTATGAGTATCCTTTAGAGATTTATTTTCTCCACGATCTTGATTCTTGTTGTTCACACCTTTGAATTCAGGCGAACTGCCATTAGTTTCATTCCTGCTACTTTTTAAATTATGAGAAACTTTAGCTTTATCTACAGTATCCTTGACTTGTGTCGTCTTTTCAGCTATTTTATTGAAGGTAGTTTGACTACAAGTCATAAAGTATTTAAAGTATAGAGGGTTCATCTTTGTCCTTTTCTTTCTGCGTCGTATTAGTTTCTGCTTTCGGAGAAATTTGGCACATTGTGTAACACTATCTATTTTTGTGATTTCAAAAGGATTTTTTGTGATTTTGTATACACTATATTGAAATGAATACCTTTTTCTGTGAGCAAGGATGTTATTGTTATTTTGATCTTTCATAATTGCTATGTTTTCAAACAAATAAACACTTCCTCTATAGCCTTTTTTTGATGTATTTTCTGGTGGGAAACATTCAAATAGCTCAAAATATATTTTATTACATTGTCTTTCTAGAACATCGGTGTATACTTTTATGATTCTATGCTTGACGACAATTTT
Organism: Ennomos fuscantarius; assembly: GCA_905220475.3. NCBI lineage: Eukaryota > Metazoa > Arthropoda > Insecta > Lepidoptera > Geometridae > Ennomos > Ennomos fuscantarius. The sequence continues at coordinate 8,343,353 of HG992046.1, read as the reverse complement.
AGATACGTTTACTTCAGTGGAGCGTCGCATTAATGGTAATTTTTCAAAACGTTTATTTTCATTATTTCCATGAGATAAAATTCTATTGCGTTTTGAAATTTTACTACCTTCGGGAGTACCTTTATATTCATCGCTAAAAGGATCAGCATCACTGTTCTAAGGATCAATATAGCAACATTAAAAAGGATTTAAATTTTACCAAAATATATAAAATACTGCATTGAGAGCTTACATTGTTTCCTTTATTACAATCATTTTTGTTACTAGGATCATAACTTCTATCGCTATCATCATCATCATCATCATCATCACCATCATTGTCTTCGTCTGATGATCCTCTGCAATCATGCAATATGACAATTCACGTTATCAACGCTACCCTACAATTATTACTTCACTTGAAAATGTTATGAAATGAATACAATAATATACTTTTCCAAACTGACGTCACTTAGGTCCCCATAATCAGATGGGGATAAACAAACAGTGCATAGCTGTCCAATGTCCGAAAAGCATCTTATGCAGTATATACCTGGACAATAATTTACTTCACACCTAGAGAATACAGAAAAAAACAATGATTAAGAACCGATGTGTTTAATGATAAACGACAATAATGGATAGACAAGTACAGTTATGCTACTTACTTTATCAATTTCTTGTTAACATCGCTTGAATCTTCAGTTATATAACAAAGCAGACAATGTGGCTCTTTGGGCTTTACACCAAGCAAGAATTTGAGCCAGCAACACCTGGCAACCAAAAAACATCAAAAACATACAGTGGAGCCACCAAAAGATGAACAACCCAATATCAACAAGTTACAGAAATTAAAACCGCTTATAGTATGTTCTTATTTGTTGCAATATTTCCTTCGGCTTTTGGCAACAAATTTTACGGTTCCCTATTAAGCAAAACAAAAAGCTTTTGTTCGCCGTCTCAAAAAACGCGGCCCATTTGGAATTGCATGGCGTGTTCCCCTCGAACTGAGTGGAGGTGGAGTGGAGGACGTCTCCGTAATATGCATGACTCTATAGTGTTGACTAATAATAATTGATCTAGTACTATTGTAATCCACACTATACTTACGGAATAAGAGATTGCAGCCATCGACGAAAAGTGAGTTTAGATTCTGACGAATACTTGTGTTCTCGGTGAAGTCTCCTTCGAGCAAATTTCATGAAACTTGCTGAAAATGTTACGTGTGTTCTTCTTCAGGGAATCCTTAATTTTAACACAATGCATTGTGTGGAATAAGTAAAAAAATACCTCTAGTTCGCAAAATGTGGTTATACAACCAGACAGCCCGAGCTTTAGCTCTCTCAGGTCGATAATGTCCCATGATGAGGTGACGAAGGCGAAGACCATACGGCTCGAAAAGAGCAAAGAACCACAAGAGGAAAATCAGGAAACCTGGGAGTAAATTAAAAATAAATAACATATCGTAACTCAAATTTTCAACTATAATCCTTATCGGAATGACAATATCTCAAATTGACGAGGTTGACACAGGTTTTCTTGATTTTTGTTTTGCACATGGTGAATAATGTCATATTTCCGTAGCAATAAACTCATAATTCATCATGACTGGAGGCCTTTGTCCAAATATTTCAATGATCTAAGATGTGTACCATTTACTGTCTATAAATGATACAGTAATGGTTATAGATATTTTAGATGGACACAGATTGTCGTGTTCAGGTGTAATAAAAAAAATGAAAATGTACCTAATCTTACCAATCTGGCAATATCGCTTGAAATCTGGAGGATGAGGGTTGGGAAGACAGGACATGTCCGGCGGTGGAAAGATCAATTGAATGTTCAGGGTATCTATAAAAGACTGCAGGAGACGGGCTACGAAACCAGTGCCGGTAATAAAAACACCCGCGTCTGCTAATCCAGCTGAAAAACATAGTGATAAATAAACATTACATCAACAACCGGAAGACGTCCAACTGCCAATCATAGGCTATAAAACGCCACTTTTGACGCTTTTCATAAGGGTGTTTGCCATAATTACTAGGCTTGACCGGTGGTTTGGCAATCGCAGAAGATTTGATGTACTCTTTATATATTCTCTTAGCCAGCTCTTACGGCACTCACGGAAAGAGATAGAGTGGAGTTCTAACACCACCGGGACCACACGGTCAAATTAACCTATAGGAAAAGAATATTTAAAAACATAAGTCTCATGCTAACGTTGTATAGGGGTCTGCAGTTTTCCATGATGGCGTATAGTCATAAGCACCCAATACAAGCTATAGTCTGCCACCATATGAATCAGAAGCTTCAGTGTAGTGACTGTCATGAACAGCGCTGAACGATTCAGATGGACCTTCTCTGATGTTACCAGCCTGAACGATGTTGTCTGGAAGAACAGAACCAAACTATTATGCATGGCACTTTCTTTGTATAGACACGTAATACTTTTATACAGAAAACAATGTTGCTTTCTATCAGGCTATTGTCAACGGTAATGTAAGTCTATAATGGAATTTAGAAAAGCAAAAAATTGATTACCTGAATGTATTCCTAGCTTTTAAGCTCTTAAGTAGTTTTATCTGATGAGCTGCCTACGCGTAAAGTCACAGAGGATGTTGAAATAAGATTGGGATCAAACCCATTTCTCATATATTTCCTACATTACGCGCCCGAAAAATGGTATATGCTGGCTGATGTAGTTGCAAAGATTTATAAACTCGTGAGCAAAGTTTTGTATATAACAGCATACCGTGACGTATTTGACCCGTTCCCGTCTATTTAAAGGTAGTACAGTTTCCCTTCTCTCTCTCAGCCTTTTTAAGTCCAGCTCACGGAACTCCTTCGTGATATAACGATTGTCGAAGCGTGATCTGGTTTCAAACATGTGCTGATAATGTTTGGCCCTGAAGAAATTAAAGATTAAGAGAAAGGCAGAGAAAACAACTTTATAAATAGAAATATTTCATTGCCAGTAGGTAAAGCAGACCAATAATGACGTGACTTTAGTATGTAGCGCGTTATAGGTACATTTCACAAAGATGTGCCCCACCCCACCAGCGCATCACTCGGTCCATCGGTCACGCATGGTGAAGCGCGTTCTTTATGCATGATACCTTGAAATGACTCAAGCTACCGAATCAATTATTATTATTATAGCCTCATCTCAAACTCTAATCTTGTGTGAAAAGTAATATTGACAGAATTGAAAAGTTATACCTGAATATAATTAGCAACAAAAACAAACTGGTTACGCAAGAGCTCCATGATAACCAAGTGATGATGGGGTCCGCTCTGTTCCTGATTTCCGTGACGATGCCAGCGGCAATCTGATTGGTGGAACTGCTGTTTCCAATGAAGATGTAAGTGTGGCGGATATTAACGTGTACGTGTAGGAGGCGACTTAAGTGCTGTGTGAACGTTTTTAGTTCTAAAATTAATAAACTTCAAGTTAAGGTGGATCACAATAGGCAAACAAATGTAATAAAAGAAACTTCAACATGAAGACTTAGAATTAGCACTAATATACACACTTTTTTAAGCAAAGGTACGTACTTCTTTTAATGGTAGCTAGAATAGTCTCCTTAGCAAAATCAGCCGCGTCACAAAACTTTCCATACGGTTTTAACGAAGCACAAGCTATTTTAGCCACATTTAATGTATTGTGAAACCATGGCTTGGAATTTTTATCTTCATATATTTTATTGTCACGCTTATTTATTGTATCTCTAGACTTTTGGCCACATTGCATATCAAGCTTTTCTCTAAATTCAGCAGCTTTAACATCTTTGGCATCAACATTTTCTTTATCTTTCAATGTTGTAAAATCTTTCATAGCAATTATTTCCAACAACTTTTTAATATAATCTTTGTCAACATTTTTTCCACCTTTGCGTTTCACATGGTTTAAAACTAAGTTTTCTTCGTATCTTTGAAAATTTTCTTTCAAGGCGTTAATGCATTTTTCGTACGGCGTTCCGAGTGCCTCGTTGCACTCGTTTACTACCGAACCTAGCCAGTAATAGCCTGATTGGATGACAGAAGCTGAAATACCAAAAGAATATGTGCTAAAAAAATATGATTCACAAAATTTAAACCATTCTTAACTAAATGAGCCACTTGATTTCCATTTCGCGATAGAATGTAGCGTTTTCCTAATCCAGGATGCAGTAATTGTGTGCAAAATATGTTTACTCCAAAGGCGTCAAAGCTAAAAATCTATTCTAGGAACATTCATTATTTTTATATAGGTAAATATAAAACTGACAACAATACAACATAGAAAAATAGTGAAATCAATGAAAATGTATTTATTTATGACACACCAATTACCACAACTACTGTGGTAGGGGCACAGTGTATGGACGCACCTGATAAAAATTCCATCCAATTATTTGCACCACTGATGTTTACGATCAATAATGTTTATAAGTAAATCGGAACAACTAAGCTAGTCCATTTTCACTCTACATTACTGTATTTTGTATTATAAGACGGTAAATTAGCATTGTTTTAAAAGCTACGGGAGGTTCTAAATTTTTTATGTAAGTAGAGCTGCTTATCATCTCCATCAACATCATAAGCAATGCCAAAACAATGCTCCCTTCCTGTGATCAGTTGCTCCCTTTCTTTAGTGACATGCTACTTACTATGCTAGTAACTGTAATGAGGCTGAAGGTATATCTAATGTAATATTTACTTATATCTTACATACATCGATCTTGACACGAAATCTTTGAAATCACGATTTCTAATTATTCGCGCATTAAATGTGAGGTCTATTGCGAGGTTGGCTCAGTACAGTAATTGTGTAACTTTCAATAACGCACCATATTTTACTCCTTTTTTGAAACGCTTGGTAGAGATACTACGCCTGATCGGGAGTAGCCAGCACTGATGGAAATGCTTTGTGGGAAAGCTATACTTGATCGGGAGTAGCCTCTACTGATGGAAATGCTTGGTGGGAAGGCTATACTAGAACAGAAGTAGCCTCCATTAATGTAAATGCTTAGTGGGAAGGCTATACCTGATCGGAAGTAGCCTTTCCACTTTCACACACCCGCCTGATCAGGAATAGCCTTCTGGCTGGTGGAAATGCTTGATTGGAAGGTTACACCTGCCTGATCGGGAAAAGCTTTCTGGCTGCGGGAATGCTTGATGGTGACAATTATGCTTCATAGAAAGGTTGGTTCAAGATCGTCTCAATTATTTAGATCTTACTCGCACGGCACCATAGCCAGCAGCATAACTGGAGGTAGGATGGTCGCGTTTCTCTATATGGGTGAAATATATGTAATAGTGTAGTTATGTAGTGTTATCTTACCAATACTCAATATTAGCCGATTGATTCTTATCAAGGCCGTCTTCAGTTTCCTAACGACGATCTGCATACCTTCTATCGTTGTCTTCAGCGAAGCTTTAATCGAATTCAAGGGCTTCTTTATCGATTCATTAATTTGTCTAACATTTAGCTTGATTTGCTCCTGATAAAGAATGGAGAAAGGTATGTAAGCAAGTAGTTGGAAATTAAACAAGGAAATTATGTTTAAAAAGGATGAAAAAGAGGCAGCGCAGCGTAATAAGACTTAGAAAATTTCTTTTTGTTACATCTAATACTTGTTTTTTTGAATATAAGACTAATTCCAATGCAGTCAAAATAATATTGTATTGATTAGTTGTAAGAAATATTACATGGCATAGTTTTGTACAGCTGCCCGATGACACGTGTTGTTCAGACACCTAGACGTTGTAAAATCAAACGAAGATGTTTTTATTTTTTCTTGGAAAGTTTGACGTTATTGGAATTACAATCTGCCGCTTGTGGTATGTTTGCACGACATGATATCAAGTTGCAAGTTAGAATAGCAATTCCGATAAAAGTTTCAAAAATTGTCTGTGCTGGATATGGCTTTTTAGGGCGGTGATACTTTTGTACTCGCGACAGTGTCTTCTTCAACTGGTACAAGGTACAAGTAATTACTTAAATCTACATAAAACTGCGGCTTCTTCCAAAGGCAAAACGAAATTAAACCTTTCTTTTTACTGACCAATGAACTTGACGAAATTTGCAAGGAAAATTTGAGTTTGGATACTTACCTGACTGCAAGCCATGGACTCTGAGAGAACTTCGGAGTTCTTTAAAGTGTTGGTAGCGGGCCCGGTCAGTATGAGAACAAGAGCGTAGCAAGTCAGGGTATACCTCCCCACTCGGGAGAACAATTGAGGAACCAGCAGGAATATAAGGCATCTGTGAGAAAGATCATACCTTATAGGTATAGTGTTTCGTCATCATAATCAGTCATGGCATGCTTTAGGAGAGGCAGTAAGTATAAATGCATATATGCATATACGTACTGCCTGGCGTGCTATAGAAAATGCCTCCTAAAGCACCCTATTTAATGTTGGTACCTAAAAAAGTACACTTGTCAAAAGACATGATTATCGATTAATTAACGGTGGCGCGGACGATATATGATGACCCCTTTAAAAAATGTATGCCTGTGAGGTCATCAAACTCAAATCACTTTCAACGGCTGATCGTAGATTGTAGGTTCTGGATGTCAGGTACCAGGGTACCGCGTTACTACCGCTGCGTAGATACCGAACCTACGATCACTTATGCGACGTCATGAACTGTCAGATAAATGTATGCCACTTCTATTGATATTCTAAAGGTAAATGACCGGATCAAGCCAATTTCATGTTTAAGCATGCAGTCCGATCCAATGTATCTACGTTTTTACTATAAAGCCAAGTACCTGAAGAGTCTCACAGAAATAATAATTTTACTGACTGCGGTTGATCCATTACTTTACTACATATTATTTACGCAACTACAGAATAAGTAACAGTAGTTAAGTACTTATAGTACCTATTCTCTATCTATTTAAAATATGTGGTTCTCATACAGTCCAAATTTCAAAGACCTTGTCATATTTATCATCATCATACAAAACTATGATCATAATATTTTTTGCCATCGACACGACAAGATTTAGAAAAGTCTACTAACCTAATTCTGTTACTGAATGTGAGTCCCAACGTAAGGATCATCCCCATGATAGAGCTCAAGACCGTCGCATGCATGAGCGATAAAGACAGTTGGAACACAAAGAACATGAACCCTAGATACGTCAGAAGAAGCCCTCCAACAAACCCATACAAGCTTCTTAGCAAAATGTTGGCGAACCCCATCTCTGTTTGAAGGCTGACGAAAAAGTTCGACACGTTCGTTCCTTCTGGGTACCACTTGCTGAACTTTCTCGATAAGCGTTTTCGCATGTCGTGTCTGTAGTGTCTCCATCTTTGGAATAAGGTTGTCTGCGGTATGTCAGACTTGGACATGATAATGGAATTCACTTTTTCATTTTCGTAGTTTTGTCGGTACTTCTCGATGGTTCTGGCCTTCCAAAGAAGCGCAAAGTGAGCCATTCTTGAGCCCGAATTGTATTCAAGGTTTAAGACCTAACTGATTTTGATTCGCAAGTTTTTAAGCTGTTAGAATGCATTGCTGGAAATTGTAGTTCTTAAGATGCATGCAAGGTTGTAACATTTCTTTGGAAATTACCACAGAATTCACCGTATTTACAAAAATCATCTAATGACCAGAATTTTAGCTTTCGACAAATTTCGATGTTATTGACAGCTTTGACATTAATTTTCATGTCATTATAAATGTCATGTAAAAATTGATTTTATATAGACTGACCTATGTAAATAGGACGAATTCTGTGATTGGGACCTTAAAGGACCATACATTCACCATCAACAATATATTGGAAAACAATCCATACGAATAAAATTTGCAATTATATGTACCATGTGGTCCAATAGTATTAGAATAGGACCATCTCATCTCATCCCGTGGGTGCTGTAAGGGCCAGCTAAGGAATATCAGGCAGCAGAATTCTTTTCGGTACAGCGACCACCAACACTAACAAAGCGGATACTCTTACAAAGGAAGGAACGAAGAAACGTGTGGAAGTTGGCGTAGCGGAACTATGTAAACCCACTGCATTGAAAGTCAGAAATTTACTGCTGATTTGGACGATACTGCTCATGGTTTTTTCTACCGGAAATGTTTTTATTACAATAGTGCCGTTCTTCTAAGTACCTACGTACTATGGCGATAAACAATAACAATGATGCCCAACGATCACATACATAGATCCTGGAACCTAACTAGGATTCCCTGTGTCTAGGGATCCAGGAACTACGAAGTCCATGGTCCCACAACACACAGACTTTCAAAAAGTATTTGCGCTTATGGATTTATGGACTGACCTCTCTTTTCAACCAACTACCTTTGACTAACGTTGTCGATACATGGATGTTCACACAGTCATGATATTAAGCATGATCTAAGTACAATAAGATGGATGGAGCGTGCCATAGCTGGAGGAAAATTCAGGGTAAATTTTGGGGCACCTATATCTGCTGCAGTTAGCTCAAAAATTTACCCTAGTCTGTGCAAAATTTTATTTGTTGTAAAATGGAGTATCAATGAAATTTTTCACAGAATTTGCTTATGAAAATGTGTTCCTGGGGCAAAACAAATCGCGGGTGAAACCACGGAACGTCGGCTGCAGATAGCTCTAAATTTATTTGCTCCAGTTGAGCTTCACGCTTGCTCACGTCGATATAAAACATTTAGCTCGCTCGTCATCCATTCCATAGCTAAAAAGGAAGTCATTTCATGTTTAATGCAACAAAGGATCGCCTGCTCGGTATACTTGGATCACTTTTAATTAATGGTCACAAGAACCAGACGGCGGCATTTGAAAACTCTCGGCACAAAAGTTCATTGACTCATATCGAACTGTCAAAATTAAAATAAATTTGCTCGTGAGGCAGTTCTGAGCAATGACTATACAAAAGGCCTCGTCTCGGTTTTACTGCGCAAGGCGGAAAACATGCGCAGAACACTGCATTGCTACAAATCTAACTTCACTCCATATCAGATACCTAATGTGAAATGAAAAGATTACCCGTTCGTTCGTAATCTATACGACATAATGCAGATTTTTTTGCGTGTTTAAAACCAGTGAATGTGGATTTACGTAAATATGCGCAGGTGATCTTTGTGGTGAATTTTGGATTGGCAGATCGGCGCTGATTTGGTAAACAATTTGCAGAGCACGTAAGTGATTCAAACTTTATGGAATAAATTGAATTTCATGAAAAATAAATTCGTAAAAATAGGACTATGTACGCGTTTCTTTTTAGCTAGACCAAGGTTAAAGCAAGTACCTATCATCATATATCATATTTATTAAACAAGTGCAATTTAATTTTTCACTGATTTTGTTTGATTCTTATTTCGTATACGGCGAAAGAAAAGGACATTCGTATAATACTTACTTACCTAAACGTTTACACCTAGATAGGTATAAAGTATTTTAATAAATATTCACCGACTTTTCAGTTATGCTGTAAGTCGGTACTTACAAGGATTTAATATCGAGTAGACAATAAAAATGAAATTTGCATACCCATAAAGTTGCCATTGCATTCTAGACTTATCTATCGAGTTGTATAGAATAAAGCAAATAATTACATATGTATATACCATGGATGTAATAAGTCCATAAGGCATAGGCGCCCGAGAGAGATATCATGATGTTCCTGAGAATGCTGAGTCAGCGATTTTCAATATTATTGTTTAAACACAGATTTTATTTTTTTTTGTCGTTGAAACTTTTGACATTGACATTAATGACAAATTGATAATAATGTATCGACACAGCCAGTTGTTTGTTTATATTTATTGTTTTGTTTGGTTTGTTTTGTTTTTGTTTTGGTAGATTACTTTTACTTTGGTTGGAGTTTTAAATTTAAAGAACTCGCATTAGTGTGTTAGGTTTAGGGTATGTAATCTTAAAGAGAGGAGAAATTATTTAATTTAAATATAAGCTCAGAGTGACAACATTCGACACTCGACTCATAAACATTAACTGAAAAATGTGTCATAAATGTACATAATTAGCTTGCAAACTTTCTTTTACTTTACCTCTATAGAACATGGACAACGAGCAGCCTCATCAGGAGTTAGTGAAGTGTGTTGTCGTCGGCGATACGGCGGTTGGTAAAACACGATTGATTTGCGCCCGAGCTTGCAACAAGCATGTCTCGCTCTCTCAGCTGATGACCACACATGTACCCACAGTCTGGGCTATCGACCAGTACAGAATATACAAAGATGTAAGTACTTACCTAAACTAAAGAATAGGCAAGCTTGGCGCACACCGCGCTTTAGGTACAAAGCTATAACATGGGACTAGCCTGTCTTCAGGTTGATCCATTATGCCTAACTCCTCAGAATAATAGCACTGTTGTGACAGAAAGAGAGGTAGGCTCTTTAGGATAGGCTTGTAGCTATATATATTATTACTATTATTAAATAATTAAACGTTACTACTAATAATCATACACCTAACCCTACAACCTTAGCACACCCTCATTATCACTCTTTAAAACATGCGTAATGCAGTGCGAGCTGTGTCTCTTTGATTATAAAACTTGTATTACTATCGAGACCTATTATTGGCTACATTAATATTCTGCTTTTATGTAATTACTATCTATATTATCCTAATGCTGTTGGTCTTTTAATAAATAAATGAATATATATATGAGCTGAACTACACTATTACATTGTAGCAAGAGTTACTGAGTTAAGAGTTGACTGGCCCGATAGCTCAGTTGGTAGTATCCCTGCCTTCTGAACTGCAGGTCGTGGGTTTGATTCCCACCCAGGACAAACATTTTGTGTGATGAACATTGATGTTTGTTCTGTGTCTGGGTGTTTATATTGTATTCTATGTATGTATTTACAAAAAAAAAAGTATCTATGTATTGTATCTGTTATCTGGTTCCCATAGTACAAGCTTTGCTTAGTTTGGGGCTAGATGGCGCTGTGTGAAATGTCCACAAATATTTATTTATTTATTTATTTATTTATTTACTGTTTATTTAAGTTATCATGGAGATATTTATCTGTAACTGTACTAAGTAAGTGTAAGTATTCTGTGGTGTAGGTATTATTGTGTATTTATAATCGGTAATTAATTTAATTCTAGGTGCTAGAAAGATCATGGGAAGTGGTTGATGGAGTGAATGTCTCTTTACGCCTTTGGGACACATTTGGAGACCATGAGAAAGATAGGAGATTTGCTTATGGCAGGTATATATTGTTGATTTAAGTATTTCTAAGGTTAAACGGTTTATTAGGCCTATTTTTTGAACTTCTTTAGGGTTCCTCTAAAGGTTGAAATTTAAAACAAATGTTACAAAGCTACTGTTATGTACCTATGTCAGGGTACATTGAAAAACGGTTAGTCTGTCAACCTGGCCAGAGTGATTGTGCACATTCAATTAACATATCTTTGTGAGTATTTAATAGCTACATAACATAATGAATATATTTAATGATTGATGTTCAAGTTAAAAATAAGTTTTCAATAAATTTTACTAGATAGCGCTAGAGGTTCGATATTTTAATATCATGCTAACTTTGTACTAATGTATATTAATAAAAAACCTTGTCCTGAGTGAGTGCCTAACTGACTGACAGAAAATATCTCTATAAGGAATTTATAATGCTTCACCTAGCGGCAATATTTGCACAGTGTCTTTTTAATATTATGAGATGGAATACGGGTTTTTTACCCATTCCTATTGAGAGATGATTTTCAGTTAATATAATTCTTTATGAACAGGTCCGATGTTGTACTCCTATGTTTCTCCATCACAAACCCTATATCCCTGAGGAACTGCGGAGCAATGTGGTATCCTGAGATAAGGTTAGTTCACATTATTATTTACCTGTGATTTCACACATTAACTTTGTGCTATGTGCAAATTTCCTACTTGTTCTATTGGCAGAACAGATGTGATATTTATTCTTACGTTTTGTATTGGTAGAACAACCTTATGCTATGGTAGGATATCTTACTCCTTAAAAAAAGTATCATCGATGCAGATGTTTAAGTTTTGTTCTGTGTGTGGGTGTTATATTCTATGTATGTTGTATGTAGGTTCCTATAGTACAGCTTTGCTTAGTTTGGGGCCAGATGGCGCTGTGTGAAATGTCCACAAAAATATTTATTTATAACTAGTTGCGGCCTGCGGTTTCACCCGCTGATAAAAAGTATTTTAATTATTTGCTCATCCCACGGGAAAATTTCACTTTTCTGGGATAAAATGTAGCCTATATGTTAATCCAGTGTATAAGCTGTCTTGGTACCGAATTTCATCCAAATCCATTCAGCCGTGTGAGTGTGAAGGAGTAACAAATATACACACATACACACAAACACACATACAAACTTTCGCCTGTATAATATTAGTGTGACTAATGTGTTGAGGAGGACAGGTATCACTATACTCACTCCGCTTTCATGTCATCATCAAACTCTTTCAACAAAATATCATTCTGATAAAGCCTAAAGATTGACATTCTCTGTGGTGCGGTGGTTGAGCAGGTGGGACCATAACCCTGAAGCGGTGGGTTCGATTCCCGCGAAACGATAAGTACTTGTTCTGTTTAAGATGTTGTGGGGCATAGTCCCTAGACACAGGGAATCCTAGTTATGGTCCAGGGTCTATGTATGTGATTGTTGGTTGTTATTATTATTATTCTAAATATTTAGTCCCTTACAAATAACAGTTATTTAGTGTTTTGTTTCTCTATATTGAGTTATGAGTAAAGATAATAATAATAATATGTGTGCGCACATCTTAGCAACAACATCTAGCCCCAAACTAAGCAAAGCTATGGGAACCAGATAACTGATACAATGACATACTTTTTGTTTGTAAATACATACATGGAATACAATATAACACCCAGACACAGAACAGACACTTATGTTCATCTAACTGATACCATAACATACTTTTTGTTTGTAAATACATACATGGAATACAATATAACACCCAGACACAGAACAGACACCTATGTTCATCTAACTGATACCATAACATACTTTTTGTTTGTAAATACATACATGGAATACAATATAACACCCAGACACAGAACAGACACCTATGTTCATCTAACTGATACCATAACATACTTTTTGTTTGTAAATACATACATGGAATACAATATAACACCCAGACACAGAACAGACACCTATGTTCATCTAACTGATACCATAACATACTTTTTGTTTGTAAATACATACATGGAATACAATATAACACCCAGACACAGAACAGACACCTATGTTCATCTAACTGATACCATAACATACTTTTTGTTTGTAAATACATACATGGAATACAATATAACACCCAGACACAGAACAGACACTTATGTTCATCTAACTGATACCATAACATACTTTTTGTTTGTAAATACATATATGGAATACAATATAACACCCAGACACAGAACAGACACCTATGTTCATCTAACTGATACCATAACATACTTTTTGTTTGTAAATACATACATGGAATACAATATAACACCCAGACACAGAACAGACACTTATGTTCATCTAACTGATACCATAACATACTTTTTGTTTGTAAATACATACATGGAATACAATATAACACCCAGACACAGAACAGACACCTATGTTCATCTAACTGATACCATAACATACTTTTTGTTTGTAAATACATACATGGAATACAATATAACACCCAGACACAGAACAGACACCTATGTTCATCTAACTGATACCATAACATACTTTTTGTTTGTAAATACATACATGGAATACAATATAACACCCAGACACAGAACAGACACTTATGTTCATCTAACTGATACCATAACATACTTTTTGTTTGTAAATACATATATGGAATACAATATAACACCCAGACACAGAACAGACACCTATGTTGATCTAACTGATACCATAACATACTTTTTGTTTGTAAATACATATATGGAATACAATATAACACAAAGAAATGAAATAAAATAAGAGAAAACACTGAGTAACTATCGCAGTGTTGTACAGTGTTTATTAGTAACGGGTAACTGTGTATTCAACAGGCGGTTCTGCCCTAACACTCCAATCCTGCTGGTGGGGTGCAAGAATGACCTCCGCTACATGTACAGAGATGAGACATATTTGAACTACTGCAAGGATCGCAGCCCTTTTATCAGGTAAGGATTACTTTACAAATCTGACAGCCTCTGCGGTGCAAAACAAATTAATAACCTTCATTTTTGATGGTGGTTGAAAATATAGTTACCTAACTACATTGTATAATATATATGTCGGCAGAAACGGGTTCTGCGTAGGTTGGTTGCAACCTATATAACTATAGGCCTTCAGCATGTCCGCACCGCGCCGTGTCTGGAACAAGAATGATCCTTAGCACACTAATCGATCCCTTTATATAGTCAGACAGGTAGGGGCGCCATGACAGTTGCCGGTGCTGCCACTGTAATAAATTTATGCCACCACAGGGTAAATTACGGTGCTCGATCGCTGCGCATAGAGTTTATAACTGGACGTAGCCGCCGTCATATATGTGTTTTTTAAAGAGTGTTATTTTATCACACCATTTTATTACTAAAATCACTTAAATATTTCTAGGGCACCAAGGAAAAGCGATCTTGTGATGCCGGATCAAGGTCGCGCTTTGGCACATGAGCTCGGCATTTACTACTATGAAACCTCCGTGTTTACGTACTATGGCGTTAATGAGGTACGCACACACACACACACACACACCCACACACACACACACACACACACACACACACACACACACACACACACACACTCCAATTAAATCACCACCGCCTATACTACCATACACCAAAAAATCACCCTTAATTGCGTGCAGAGCAATAGGCGCCGAGCGCAAACACCATTGGCAAGACTGGATGTATGATGGTAAACCATAAGGTTTTACTCTTAAACGTGACACGCATGTATTGTATATAAAGTGTTGAGAAAGGCGTTTCTATCGGAGCTCGAGCGTAATTTGATTGACTTGATTGATAGCCTCTGTGGTGGGGTGGTTGAGCAGGTCGGCTCATAACCCGGAGGCAGTGGGTCCGATTCCCGCGAAAGGCAAGTATTCATGCACAGAAAAAAAGCTCAAATACTTGTTCTGAGTCTGGGTTTTGTGGGATTATGGTCCTTATAGTTCCTGGGTCCCTAGATACAGAGAATCCTAGTTAGGGTCCAGGATCTATGTATGTGATCGATATTTATTATTATTATTTAACTAGTGACACCGCGGAATGCAACTAGTTAAATAATAATAAGTAAATAAAAAAAGTATTTTGATTATTTACTCATCCCACGGGAAAAATTCACTTTCCCGTGATAAAATGTAGTCTATATGTTAATCTGATGTGAGCTATCTTGGTACCGAATTTCATCCAAATCCATTCAGCCGTTTGAGCGTTGAGGTGTAACAAACATACACACAAACACATACAAACTTTCGCCTTTATAATATTAGTGTGATATGATTACATTATCCGTGATCGCATCCAATAAATCGAATTTTGTCCTTTTTTTTTTGTTACTTCAAACTTGTCTACCATTTGACCACGCTCTCACCTGATGGGAAGTGACGATGCGATCGAAGGTGCAGCATGTTAGCCAAGTAAATACCTATTCACTCTTCTCTTGAACACGCCCGGGTCATATTTCGCCGGAAACACAGACAGATAAATAGTTCATTATAATAGAATTATACACGCGTAGTTTTTGGTAGTTGGAAATTCTCTCATAAATGGTATTGTATTTAAGGTGTTCGAAAATGCCATCCGCGCTGCTCTGATCGCTAGAAGACAACAGAGATTCTGGATGACAAACTTGAAACGTGTACAAAGACCACTTCTGCAGGTATTTTAACCTACTTAAGCTGGTCTGCATAAAAAATTGACAGCGAAGTTCGCACTTATCTTTCTAGATCCCGTTTCCTTGTGCGTTTGTCAAGCTTGTGTCAAATCAACACACCGAATACTGTACGCGAATTGGTTGAAGACAGCCAATGATCAACGAGCAACCAATGAGCGTTCAATATTTGACTGGCCCGATAGCTCAGTTGGTAGTAGCCCTGCCTTCTGAACTGTGGGTTGTGGGTTCGATTCCCACTCAGGACAAACATTTGTGTGATGAACATAGGTGTTTGTTCTGTGTCTGGGTGTCATATTGTATTCTATGTATGTATTTACAAACAAAAAGTATCTAAGTATTGTATCAGTTATCTGGTTCCCATAGCACAAGCTTTGCTTAGTTTGGGGCTAGATGGCGTTGTGTGAGATGTCCTCACATATTATTATTATTATTATTTAGTGTGCCAAGTTGACACGAATTTAACAAACATACGAGAATCCGGAGGAAAATATGGCTTAGCTAAGTTGTATTTTAATAGACTTAGTGGAGACGGGCATATCTCTCAATGCAAAGGACTTGCACATTTCTTAGACACAAGTTCTTGCGTGAAATTGTCCTTTTTTATGTTAATGAATGATGTGACGAACTAGTCGTTCACCTGATGTTAAGCGACACGGCCGCCCATACCAGAAAGGTGTCACTCGCAACTCTAAAATATAAAGTTTTGCGTGACACTGCGCTGTGCACATCCTAAGACATCAGCACAGTCTGGTAATAAGATTACTCGACTGTGAGATCAGATGATAAGGTTTCAATTGCCCAGTAATTTCACTAGCTACAGTGCCCTTTAAACGGGAACAGTATTGCTTTCGCACTACTGCTTGGTGGCAGAATAACTGGCAAAACAGTGGTACAGGAATTTTTCTGCAATGTTCGTCTAGCTACCTAGACGAACATGGCAGAAAAATTCCTGCATGAAAAAAAGCATGAGTTTGTTGAGATAAATAATTGGACAATGGTGTCGATTCTGTGTCGCATACTCTAAAGCTAAACGAAATTAACATATTTCCGTCTTTTTCATTTTCCCTTTATTAGAAGAGTACCGCCATACCTTAAGTTTACTTTAGTTTTAGAGAATGCGACACAGAATCGACACCTATCTCTTGATAATATTAATATAACCATAAAAAATATTATTTTAGGCACCATTCAGACCTCCCCGACCTATGGAACCAGACGTGGCTGTTGTCAACAGCGTCTATCTGGAAAATATGACGGCGTTGCTTCATCATCAGGTAAAATTTTAAACTGACTGAGAAGTACCATATCGTCAGCATAACTAAAACTTGTATTCTTTCCCTTTTTCTATTAAATGAAGTATATAACAGGTTCTCATAATGTGAATAAAAAATGAATGCTAATGCATGCTATAAAATATATCTTGACTGGCCTGATAGCTCAGTTGGTAGTAACCTTGCCTTCTGAACTACAGTTTGTGGATTCGATTCCGACCCAGGACAAACACTTGTGTGATGAACATAAATGTTTGTTCTAATAAATAAATAAATAAATATGTGTGGACATTTCACACAGCGCCATCTAGCCCCAAACTAAGCAAAGCTTGTACTATGGAAACCAGATAACTGATACAATACTTAGATACTTTTTTGTTTGTAAATACATACATAGAATACAGTATAAACACCCAGACACAGAACAAACATCGATGTTCATCACACAAATGTTTGTCCTGGGTGGGAATCGAACCCACGACCTGCAGTTCAGAAGGCAGGGATACTACCAACTGAGCTATCGGGCCAGTCTAAAAAGTTCTGTGTCTGGATGTCATATTGTATTCTATTGTATTTACGTGCAAAAAGTATCAAAGTATTGTATCAGTTATCTGGTTCCCATAGTACAAGTTTTGCTTAGTTTGGGGCTAGATGGCGCTGTGTGAAATGCTCACCACTTTATTTTATTATTTTTTTATATTAGCTAATGATGTGATTCTAGTCATTCACCTGATGTTAAGCGACGCGGCCGCCCATAATAGAACAGTGTCACTCAGAACTCTAAAATATAAAGTTTCGCGCGACACTGCACTGCACACATCATCCTGAAACATCAGCACAGTCTGGTAATAAGATTACTAGACTGTGAGATCGGATCATAAAGTCTCAATTGCCCAGTAATTTCACTAGCTACAATGCCCTTCAAACCGAAACAGTAGTGCTTACACACTACTGCTTGGCGGCAGAATAACTGGCAAAGCGGTGGTACCTACCTAGACGAACTCTGCAGAAAAGTCCTACCACCTACCACCATTTATCTTTTAATTACTGAAGTCGCTTCGTTCTGGCCTAAGGTGCTACTGGTGAGGCTCCCGTTCATTAAAATAATTCAGTAACATGCAGTCATGTATTCATTGGTTCAACGCCAATGCCTTTCCAAATAATCATAAAAAAACAAAGAGCTAGCCAAGCGTCTGTAACCAAAATCTTGCGTGTGCTAGCTTGCATGATAGCGCCATCTAACGTAGAATGGTTGAACTAGCATGCCTTACATCAAACTTTTGAATGAACAATTACCATAACGAACGAGTTTTGGCGGGAATGCGAAAATAATTGCGTCACCGCATTGTATTATTTTCCAAAACTTGTGTTATTTTCAGTGTTAGTGCATAAAATTGGTGGCATTTTATTTGTTAAGTGCTGAATTACAGGCATGAGTGTGGGAAAGTGGTATAATGATGGTAAAACTTTTCTTTTCGTGTTGTTTCCAAAACTCCATTGAAGCTTCTGGTAATGTTGCCACCACTTTACTAGGAGTATGACTTGACTAGGCTAGACTATGACATGACTCTGACTTGACTTGATGACTTCGACTGTGACCTGACACATTATTTACGTTAAATATCATTAACTTGATAAATTATCAATTACTTGACACTGGCTAAATACACAAAAGTGTGGAGCCAAAACACAAAAAAAATTTACCGTAACGGGAGTTTTGGCGGGAAAACGAAAAAGATCGCTTCGCCGCATTGTATTATTTTCCAAAATTTGTGTTATTTTCAGTGTTAGTGCATGAAATTGGTGGCATTTTATTCGTTAAGTGCTGGATTCCAGGCATGAGTGTGGGAAAGTGGTATAATGATGGTGAAACGTTTTTTCGTGTTGTATCCAAAACTCCATAAAAGCTTAAAGTTGCACTTTACCAGGAGTATGACTTGACTAGACTAGATTATGACTTCACTTGATGACTTGGACTGTGAACTGAAGAATTGTCAATTACCTGACGCTGGCTAAATACACAAAAGTGTGGTGCCAAAAAGAAAAAACAAAAAAAAACTACAATTTTTCAGTATTTCTCGGACATGGTGATAATCTGCGGCGCAAAAGGCTTCCCGGTCCATCGATTCATGATGGCAGCTGCTTGCGAAGCGTTCCACCGCCTTCTTACCACCGATTGCGTCAGTCTATCCGCCGAATTGGCTCGAAGCTCCAGTGAAAGTAGCATGGTAAGATTATTAAAAAAAACTGGTCAAGTGCAAGTCGGTCTCCCGCACCAAGGATTCCGTACACATGTACTATGTCGGCGGGTTCGATTCCCGCGGCAGGACAAGTATTTGTGCACAGAACAAAAAGCGCAAATACTTGTTCTGAGTCTGGATGTTGTGGGACCATGGTCCTCGTAGTTCCTGGGTCCACAGGGAATCCTAGTTAGGGTCCAGGATCTGTGTATGTGATCGTTGGGCGTTATTATTATTATTATTACTTACATTTGTGATAAGATAACTCAAAAGTGACTGACTGACATAGTGATCTATCAACGCACAGCCCAAACCACTGGATGGATCGGGCTGAAATTTGGCATGCAGGTAGATGTTATGACGTAGGCATCCGCTAAGAAAGGATTTTTCGAAATTCCGCCCTTAAGAGGGTGAAATGGGTGGTTGAATTATTTTCCCATAGGCCACGCCGCGGGCGAAGCTGCGGGCAGAAGCTCGTTTGTGATAAGACCAAAAATATAGATCAAAGATAATAGGTCCCTAAATTGATCTTTAATTGCAATTCTAACTCGCTCTAGGGCGGTTTTTCGTTTTTTAGATTTGTTATACCGTTTTTTACCAAATGCCCTCGCACCTCCCGGCCACCCCGGGGTGATGGGATGGTAGAGGGTATGTGGGACTTGAACCCATTACAACCCCCCGGTGATCCGCCCGCCACCGGGATGGGGAGAGATGGGGTCGCCCTAGCATTCACCACCTCGCCCCGGCAGATTTAAGGCTTGTTATGTATTACTGATTTTAAGGTCCGTATTACAGAACGATGCTCAGTCATCGATCGGTGTTCAAGCAGAGATTTCATTCAATAATTGATCACTTTATGAATGAAATCTCTGCTTGAGCACCGATCGATGACTGAACATCGTTCTGTAATACGGACCTAAGATATGAAAACTAGCAAGAAACACGTATCTTGTATGGGAAACGTTTGACTGGCCTGATAGCTCAGTTGGTAGTAACCCTGCCTTCTGAACTGTGGGTTGTGGGTTCGATTCCCACCCAGGACAAACATTTGTGTGATGAACATCGATGTTTGTTCTGTGTCTGTTATATTGTATTCTATGTATGTATTTACAAACAAAAAGTATCTAAGTATTGTATCAGTTATCTGGTTCCCATAGCACAAGCTTTGCTTAGTTTGGGGCTAGATGGCGTTGTGTGAGATGTCCACACATATTATTATTATAACGTCTTACGCACTCATTGAATAAATGCCTATTCTTTCTTTCTTTCTTTCCTTTTTGTAATGTTTATTATTTGTTAGGTATTGCGCCACAATAACGCTAATTGTGTAAAAAATTGCAGCCGGCTACCTATTACGATTCAAGAGTCGTTTATAGATTAGACAGACACCGGAGGCTTAGATTGTCTTTGATAGGGTTCCGTTTATACCTTTAAAACTGTTTGTGCACTAACACTTTTTAAACTTTCGCGACTTGAACTCATATTGTAAAGATAAAACGGGCCTATTCGCGTACAAAAATTATCAAAACATTATTTTGATTAACCTCGACGTTATGACCAAGTTACATTGGCCGTGGTCACGAGGGCCTCTCCCCTAATGTTTTGATAATTTTTGTACCCGAATAGACCCGTTTTATCTTTATAATATGTTTGTGCACTGTTGCCTTTTAGATATCCTTTCATTTCACCCCACTTCTTTCTTATACAGGTAAGCAGCATGGGTGAAGCAACGGCAGGTGAATTCAATGAAGATACAGAATATCTGATAAG
Source organism: Ennomos fuscantarius (assembly GCA_905220475.3). Lineage (NCBI taxonomy): Eukaryota > Metazoa > Arthropoda > Insecta > Lepidoptera > Geometridae > Ennomos > Ennomos fuscantarius. The sequence continues at coordinate 8,322,242 of HG992046.1, read as the reverse complement.
CAAGGAGCAAGCTAAGCAAATGAGGCAAGTGTTGCCAACGTATCCTATTTCTACCATTAAAGTAGAAATTAGATGTCAAATACATAAAGTTAATATGATAATGGAATTTTGAATTTGAATTGAATCTTAGTTAATGGCTTCTGCGGCAATTTCACCACAATTTTGCCAATGTCATGTACTAAGATAGACCAAAAAGAAACGTCAAAGAAGTCCATGTAATGGTAGCTTAATTTGTCATGTCATTGTCATTAACTTTGAATTTTGCAGAACAAATTAATTTAGTTCTAAAATGCATAACTAGATGGCGTTGTATGCTCAATGGCCCTGGTTCAGTTTTTACACAAGTAACTCGCTAGGTACAAGTAATGGACCGGCCCAGTAGTCGGGGCCGGTCCGAAGTACTTGTAGCTTTGTACCTAAAGCGTGGAGCAATAAAGCCTTAAATGGATCGATCAATAATTTTTTGCAAGGCAAAAACGACCATTATGATATGAAATATATTACAAATAAAACGGAACATTAAAGGATTAAATGTTTGCTGCTATGCGCTATTTAGATGAATATCCGTAATTTGACCGTAATTGGAAGATTGTCGGTACAATTTATTTAAAAAGACAGGTAATTCAATAGATAATGTTGTCCCCTGTTTGGAATTACAAATTGGGTTCCTCCCCTGAATTACTCATATTTTTTCAATTGAATTTGATTTATACTCTTATATAAATAAGTATTATTAATATATAATTTTAATTAATAAGTATTATTTAGTATATTAGTATTTATTTAATTAATAAGTATTATTAATTAAATAAACTAGTAACACTCCTTGGCTCACTTCGTAACATTGCTCGATGTGTCCCCCGAAAATTACGATTCACTATCTATAACGCACTAGTAAAACCACACTTACTGTACCTTATTGAAATTTGGGGAAGTGCATCCAAAACAAAATTAGTCGATCTTCAAGTCTTACAAAACAAAATTATGAAAATGCTTTTTAACTACCATTATTTAACACCAACAAAAAAAATCTACACTGAAACTAAAATAATGAACATAAAAAAATTATACAACTATAACATCTGCATATTCATCCGCAAAACACTTGATCGGGATATCCACACTAACATAACGTTCACCAAAGTAAAACAGGTTTCCAAGCGCAGCAATCGTCGCGGTAGCCTTCTTGTACTTCCGAAACCTCGAACAAATTATGGCAAAACAATGCTTACTTTTGAAGGAGCACAACTTTATAATAAAATACCCTCGCGTATTAAAAAAATATATTCATTTAACGAATTCAAGAAACAATTGACTCAATACCTAACAACGGATGAGTTGCCGAAGTAAATATTTTAAATTATGTCGTGTTGAAAAGTAATGTTACTTAAGCACGTATTTATATTTATGTTACTATACCTACATTATTTAAAGTGACGACGAATGTACTTGTATAGAATTCTTTAAGTCTAACTATGTTCTCATGGAAGTGACTTTTTTTGTCTTATTTGAGAATAAATTTCTTTAAACCTGATTATTACGAGGTATATATCAGAATATTTTTTGTAAATATGATAAATTTAACTTTTTGCAAATTATAAGTTTTTAAACAATAAAATTAAAAACTATGCATCAGCAAAACTTAATCTAAGAAGCCGCTACCAGTAGGCAACGTGCCCAAAATGCTAGCGGCATTGCCCCGTTGAATGGCAATCCTTAGTCTTTGGGCTAAATAAAGACCAGCATTTTAATAATAATAATATGTGACATCTCACACAATTTTGGCCACTTGTTGCCTGGATCAGTCGTTCCGAAAGATCTTTGTGAATTTGGTGGGCACTCGGTTCCCACGGCCCCGACGTTCGACACCGAAAGGCGCAAATATGTACCAACTTTTTGCACGAATGACTTGTTACTGGCCCGATAGCTCAGTTGGTAGTGACCCTGCCTTCTAAACTGCGGGTTATGGGTTCGATTCCCACCCAGGACAAACATTTGTGTGATGAATATAGGTGTTTGTTCTGTGTCTGGGTGTTATATTGTATTCTATGTATGTATTTACAAATAAAAAGTATCTTAGTATTGTATCAGTTATCTGGTTCCCATAACACAAGCTTTGCTTAGTTTGGGGCTAGATGGCGCATGAGATGTCCACATATATTATTATTATTATTATATTCGAAGAAACGCCGAAGTAAAAAAAAAATTGTCGATTGAACCAAATACTAGTTCTCATAGTTAGCAATTTTTTTGTAGGGTATGGGATCAGATCAAACGGCGATCTTCATGCCAGATCCTGCCTCTCAGTGACGGCTGCAAGAAACCCCCAGATTTGTACAGAGAGGTCAACCATCCTGCTATCAATTCTATTAGAGTTGTCAAGGTAAGACATTCCAATTATATTTATGACGAGCTTCTGCCCGCAGCTTGCCGTGACCTATGGCAAAATAATTCAACCATCCATTTCACCCTCTTAAGGGTGGAATTTCGAAAAATCCTTTCTTAGCGGATGCCTACGTCATAACATCTACCTGCACGCCAAATTTCAGCCCGATCCGTCCAGTGGTTTGGGCTGTGCGTTGATAGATTACTATATTAGTCAGTCAATCAGTCAGTCACCTTTGAGTTATATATATTTAGATAGTCGAGCGTTGACCACACATAAAGATATTAGCGGCCCGTCCCGGCTTCGCACGGATGGACATATATTTTTTAATCATTTTGGCATGTAAATGCAGCCTGTATTAATCAGTGATAATGTAGCATTCAAAGGGTGAAAGAATTTTTAATATCGGTCCAGCACTTTTTGAGCTAATTCGTTACAAACATATTTACATACAAATCTTTCCTCTTTATAATATTAGTTTAAATATATTTATTTCTACCAACCAACGCTACCCGTGCAGCGGTGACATTGCCTTTGTCCTACTTACCTCCCACATTTCATCCCTCCCACCCCATAATACTGTAACAGCCTTATTAATAAACACGAACTAGCTTTAGATTAGTTACACCATCTTTTGTCTCTTTCGATCCAGCTAAATATTCCAGTAGCAAAAAAGGACAAAAGCTGAAGTTACTAATCCGAGACTAATACCCGTTTATTAATAAGGCTGTTTAAGTTTAAGCGGGTTAAAAATAAATAATAAATAGATATAAATAAAAAATATTTGTGGACATTTTACACAGCGCCATCTAGCCTCAAACTAAGCAAAGCTTGTATTATGGGAACCAGATAACTGATACAATACTTAGATACTTTTTGTTTGTAAATACATATATAGAATACAATATAACACCCAGACACAGAACAAACACCTATGTTCATCACACAAATGTTTGACCTGGGTGGGAATCGAACCCACAACCCACAGTTCAGAAGGCAGGCTTACTACCAACTGAGCTGTCGTGCCAGTCAAAATCAATCAATCAGTCAAATCTCTTTAAATTTCAGTGTGACAAAATCCAACACGCAACGTCTCAAACTCAAACGATTGTGACGATGAGTAAGCTCATCTCGCAAGCTGTGATGCAAGAAATCATCAACTTTGTGTACACGGGAACACTCGACAGCACCGCTTTTAAACAACAGGTCAGTTTTTTAAGTTGTTTCAGGTTGTTTTCGGTAGTTTCAAGTTGTTTTCGGTTATATTAGTAATTTTCGGTAGTTACAAGTTATTTTCGGTTATATTAGTAATTTTCGGTAGTTACAAGTTGTTTCCTGTTTTCCGAGTTGTTTTTGTTTGTATTTACTTATTTTTGATTCAGTTCGTTTATATACTGATAATTTTTAATATTTAAGTCAATCGAATTCAATTAAATTTTAGCAGAATTGTTCAGAACTGATTTTTATGGGTTTTTTAAAATTACATAAGTTGTTAGATATATGAAGCATTATTATTTCTTTTTACAAATTTTATTTATTTAGTAACAACTAATATTTTTTATAATTAGGGTATCAAAGAAGCTTTGCTTTATAAATATTTTATCGGAATTTAAATTATTACGAATATTCCGCTTGGTGCGCTTATTTTTACTTGAAATAATGAATTTATAATAATTTGAATTAAATTCAAAGAAATTATTATTTCTAGTAAATCTTGCTTTATAATTATTATCTTTGTACTATATCATTATTTTGAATTTTTCAGCTTAATCCTATTCCGCTTATATCTATCTATCTCGCTCTTCTTTATCACTCTTAAATAAATAATTATATAATAATAAATAATATTTTGTTTAAACAACTCTTTTCTGCAGTCCGCTGCTATTGGATTATTACTGGTAAAATTTAATAATAATAAATCGTAAATTATTATTTGTCAATTCATAACATGCACCATTTTAATATTTTTTAGGTATCTAATTTTGTTCATTTTGTGTATTGTTTTTTTGTAGTTAATTGTGTGTAATATTTCTCGTTTATTATGGTTCGTTTACACTTCGTTGGTATAAAGGGATTATAACCCTCGTCTTCCAACTCAGCTTAGACTTAGACGCTTTAGAAAGGTAGATAGATACTCTTTATCAAAACACCACATCATAAATAATTAAAAAGTGAACAAACTTAACCAAAGTGTAACAACGGGCGGTCTTATCGCTCGCCTTATCATCTAATTAAGATCCTAGCAACCAGCGGTGGGTTTTTAACCTACGTCTTTCATCTCGCTGGTAAGACGCTTTACCATGTAAGCTATAGTCGCATTCCTCAGTGTCAGTAAAAATCTTAAAGATTTAAGTTGCCTTAAACTAAGTTTTATGGATTTAGGAAACTGCTCACAAATGCTCACAAAACGGAACTTTGCGATCAATAAAAAATATATTTTCTTCTAAACTGTATTTCCGTGGTTGTAGCTCGATGTTTTTTTATTCTGCATTTCCACAGACACCTGGGTCCGTGCTTTTTATTAGATTATTTTTTATATTTATTAATTAAGCCTATTATTAACATGAACATATATATAATACAGGGCGGACAATACAGCCAATAACACATAAACATAAGTACTTATGTAGCTCGATTTCCAATCTTATGAACCATGCTTACCTGACGATTTATTCTGCCACAGAACTGTTTATAAAGTTACTGACCAAGTGTAAACGAGCCAATAGTGGTGTTTCTTCTTCATCAGATGTTCTTATCATGTTTCTAAACTCACCAACTTCTACATACAGCTATGGTATATAATATCATTAAGTTATTTAATATATTATAAAATCTACTAGATATTAAAATATGACATGGGTTGTTTTTCTCTTATTATGATGGATCTTTTTCAGTTTTATGATATTTTTCCCTGTTTCTATAATCTTTTAGGTTAACATAAGAAAGTATATATACTTTAGTATATATATGTAGACGTATATATATATATAGATAGATGAACTCTTTATTGTACACATTAGGTAAATAAAATAAAAAACAAAAAAAAACAATTATTTATACAAAGTGCAACCACGGGTGACCTTATCGCTAAAAGCGATCTCTTTCAGGCAACCTGGAAAGTAGGAAAAGAATACTATGGGAATCAGATAACTGATAGAATACTTATATACTTACTCTACTTTTTGTTTGTAAATACATACTTTTAATACAATATAGTACCCAGACATAGAACAAACATCGATGTTCATCACTCGAATGTTTGTGCTGGGTGGGAACCCACAACCTACAGCTCAGAAGGCAGGGATACTACCAACTGAGCTATCAGGCCAGTCATGAAAATTAAAAGTCCACATCTCATTTCTGTTTTTGCCTGTTGCTAATCTTCTACTATATAAAAATAAGTCGGGTTTTCCTTTCTGACGCTATAACTCCAGAACGCACGAACCGATTTCCACGGTTTTGCATTCGTTGGAAAGGTCTCGGGCTCCGTGAGGTTTATAGCAAAGAAAATTCAGGAAAAATTCAGGACAAACCAACATTTTAAGTAGATGGCGCCGGTGCGTGATACATTGTTTTTCGTATATTATAAAATATTTAATAAATAAACGTCCACCCGAGCGAAACCGGGACGGGCCGCTAGTTACTAATAAGTTTTGAATACATTAGTTAAATTCATAGAACATAATATAGACTTCCAAATTAAATTGTACGTACCTATTATTCAAATTGAGGTATATGTTTCAATTCAAATTCAAATTAAAAATTAAATTTTAATGGTTTTCGCCCGGCGGCTTTACCCGCGTGGTAATTTTTTTCTAAACTTTTCTAATTATCTTCTTTCAAAAGAACCTTCTGACAAAAAAAATCAACAAAAAAAGATTTTGCGTAAATGTTCCATCAGTTCACGCGTGATGCGACCGAGGAAAATAGATCTTCATTTCTATTACCTATATTAATAAGATTTACAGGAAATCGGCTTAACTGACGATGAAACTGTAAATAATTGTGATAATTATGATGACGTGTCGATCGAGACACGAATGTATTTGATCGGCGTTTATTTGTTGCGGTATAGTGCCAACATTTTTTGTAATAAGTATTCTTAGCATTGTTCGTATAAGACATAAATTGGAGTTTTGGCGGGAAAGCGAAAAAGATTGCGTCACCGCATTTTATTACTTTCCAAAACTTGTGTTATTTTCAGTGTTAGTGCATAAAATTGGTGGCATTTTATCCGTTAAGTGCTGGATTACAGGCGTGAGTGTGGGAAAATGATGGTGAAACGTTTCTTTTCGTGTTGTTTCCAAAACTCCATAGAAGCTTCAAGTAAAGTTGCCACCACTTTACTAGGAGTATGACTTTGACTAGACTGACTTGATTATGACGTCACTTGATGACTTCGACTGTGACTTGACACATATTTGCGTGAAATATCGATAACTTGATAAATTATCAATTACTTGACACTGGCTAAATACACGGAGGTGTGGAGCCAAAACACACAAAAAAAAGACAAATTCCAACGAGAAAAGATATGCACTGGCTGTGGCACTGTACATATTATTGTTTTCTAATAAGGGATTATAGACACAAGTAATCCTAGTTAGAACTCAGGACTTATGCAAATGCTGTTATGACGAAAGCAAGAGTATATTATTTTTCTACTTCCGTCATTATTTTTGAGTGTATCGGGAGTGAGACAGCAATAAAATTTCTCTTTCTGATCTTTTCTTTAATAGTGTGTATATTTATTTAAAACTAGCGAGCCATCCTGGCTTCGCATGGGGGGATATTTTTTTAAAAAAATATTTTGCCAAAAACATTTTTCATGCTATCAAAATAGCCTATATTAATCAGTGATAATGTAGCATTCAAATTGTGAAAGAATTTTTAAAATCGGTCCAGTACTTTTTGAGCCAATTCGTTACAAACATACTTACATACAAATCTTTCCTCTTTATAATATGTATTAGTATAGATATAATTTTAATGTAAAGAAAACATTTGAATGATTTTTTCCTTTACATTAAAATTGATCTATTACTTTTCTATCTGGTTTGATAGCAGATCATCATATTTATTTGAACGAATCTCACCAGGAAATCAGACAAGCTGCCGAGCTACTCGGGTATCATGAGCTGACGAAATTGAGTCAGTTAATTCTGGATCAGCACCTTCTGTTTGATAAGGGATTCATGCTCAATTTCCATGCGGTAAGTCATAGAGAAAAATAAATGGTGAATGTCGTTTGAGTCATTGTTTCTTCTAGAATCTGTGTTCTTTATCAATCAGTAACGTAATATTGGTAACCAATTTACACAGCGCCATCTAACTTCAAATTAAGCGAAGTATATTGTTATAAGTTATAAAATATATTTTTACTAGGTTGTAGGACTTTTGCAAAGTTCGCCTAGGTAGGTACCATCGCTTTGCCAGTTATTCTGCTGCCAAGCAGTAGTGCGCCAGTGTTCCGGTTTGAAGGGCACTGTAGTTAGTTAAATTACTGGGCAAATGAGACTTTGTGACCTAATCTCACAGTCTAGTAATCTTATTGCTAGACTGTGAGATTAGGTCACAAAGTAATAACATAAAAAAAAAATTTCATACTCTCATTTACGAAGTCTTATTTGCCAAGCAATTTCACTAGATACAATGTCCTTCAAACCGGAACTGTAGTGCTTGCACACTACTGCTTGACGGTAGAATAACTGGCAAAGCGGTGGTACCTACTGAGACGAACTTTGCAGAAAAGTCCTACCAACTACTACCGTGCTAAAGTTCATTTTAATTTTAGCCCTTACCACAAAGACTTCGCGAGATGTACGTGGAGAACAACTTATTCGCCGATGTGACATTCGATCTCGACGATGGAATACACTTAGCCCATAGGGCTATACTGATGGCTAGATGCGACCCAATGAAAGCCATGTTCCAAGGGCATTTTAGAGAGAGCACTTCTAGAGTGGTAAGTAACCTTTTGGTTAACCATTTGCGTTACATTAAGCACCACCTAGTAGTAATCTTTTGGTCAATTTTTTTTTTATAACTGAAGAAAAAGATAATGCCTTAATTATTTAAAATAATATAACAACTAATACTAAATGCTACTAGCTACCCTATCTATTAAAATAAAACATTTGGACTATATACTAGCCGCGATGACCTATAGACAGTCCAAATGCAGTCAGAAGACAGGGCTGCTGCCAACTGAGCTATCGCCAGTCATTTGATTTGTTTAAAACTGTTTATTTTTAGTGTTTGATAACATAAATCCCGTTTCTTACAGATATCGTTCCCCGGTGTGAAAATGTACGCGTTCCACATCCTACTATGCTACATTTACAGCGATAAAATACCTTGCGTGGAGCCAACCAGGTGTCTAGAGTTGTTAGAGCTAGCCAATCGGCTGTGTATGAACCGACTTGTTACATTAGTCGAGGCTAAAGTGCTGGATCATCTGCAGCGACAGGACAGGTGAGATTGTAACAGGAAAAATGACAGGAATGGAATTGGAAAACGAATAATATAATTCAGGATATATAAGTCAGTCAGTCAGTCAGGACATTGAATTTTATATGTATACATTGAAAGAATATTTAAATAATTTAACCGTTTTATTGGCAGGGTATGCGGCGAGGACGATCAAGTTGTTGAAATTGCACTTTCGTTACTGGAACCTGTCAAGGTAAGGTTTAGAATGCCTTGTATTAAAAATGCGGGTTGGAATTAATTAAATTTTGAGACGAGAAGGGAGAGAGGGGAAGAATTTTGATGTTTCCAAAATTCGTGGTGCAAACGGCTAAGTGTGGTTTTCGATTTTATAAAACGAGTGTGCTTTAGACCACACGACTGAAGTAAAACTTCTTTAGCTCCATCTATCGGCCGGTATATTTTTCTTTTTGCTTTGTTAATGTTAATGCCGCCATCTTGACAATTGTAAATTTTAACACATTGAGTTTTAAAATAAAATAAACGCGCAATCTATTTCGCGTTCCCGCCACAAAACTGTTGTTACATGTTTAATATCCCTCATGTGCGAACAAAGTGATTTGGCTCCACATTTATCATGCGAACAGCCAAAGAGTGGAACGCTTTACCGGCGTCCGTATTTCCCGAAAACTACAACCTTGGAATCTTCAAATCGAGAGTGAACAGATTTTGTTGAAAAATAATAATAATAACACATTTAACACATATGTAAGTAGTATATTAAAAAAGAGCACGGACCCAGGAGTCTGTGGTAAAGCAGCATAATAAAAAATAAAATCGAGAGCGGACAGGTATCTTCTAGGCAAGCGTGTAACATCCTAGACCGCATCGTCACTTACCACCAGGTGCGATAGTGGTCAAACGCAAGCCTACAAAACAATAAAAGCAAAAAAAAAACCAACATAATAATACAAATATTTAAGTAATTTTTAACTTTATGTTAGTTGACCTACGTTCACTAACTTACTTAATACTTAACTTATATCTCCATCTCAACTTCCGCTCGCTTCGATACGCATTCACCTTTCACTCCTCAAGTCAAGCGTGCGTAAAGCAGATTTACTTTAAAAATAGTGTTGGAATTTGAGGGTTTGAAATAATTGACCGAAAGCGTTATTTATTTATTTTATTTCGATAATCCTACAGCGTTACATTTTATATATGTTAGTTAGTTTACAATGAGGCCAAAAGAGGATTATACCAGTAACATGAACTAAAATAATAGCGGCGTAAAAGTGCTTAGCTTATATACTAGTGTTATTCAGCAGGTGATTTATGTAATTTTTTTTAACACGGCAAGTTTCCTTTATTTTCTAAATACTACAATGATTTAATAACTAATACTAAAAACTACCTACTACAAAAAAAAGAAACATTTGGACTATATACTGGCCGTGATGACGTATAGACAGTCCAAAGGCTCCACCCCACTACCAGAAGGTAGCGTACCCAACATGCTGGCAGCATTGCCCCGTTGAATTGCAATGCTTATTCGTTGTGCCAAATAGTAAAAATTTATTTACTTATATAATAGTAAAAATATAATAATAATAAGATATAAGTTCTCGATGGAAACAAGACAATAGATTCAATAAAACATACTAATTACACAATTATAATGCTCATAATGACAGTTAACTCGCAAATTGACAAAACATTCTGTTGGCTCAAAGTATAGTACTATAATATATTTAAATAATAATATTAATTTTTGTTGTTGATTTAGCTCTAAGAGGCTCAGCCGCTTTATAGTTTTTTAGAAGGGTTACTTACGTACAGTAAGAATTGGGTGATATGGAAAAGTGACTGAGAAGGGGGAGGGGAGGGGGGAGGGGGTTGTAAATTATTTGAATACATATTGCTCGTGTCAGTTGCATAACGCGCACGGTCTGGGCGAGTGGTGCACGTGGCGGCTGTGCGGCGCCTACGACCGCGCCTGCCGCGCGAGGCACCTCAGCGGGCACACGCGCGACTACCTCTCCGACAACCGCTGGCCGCCCGTCTGGTGAGTGTACTAGCTAGCGGCTTGCTACCGGTTTATAACATACCGATATTTTACCGCTAAAAAAACCGGTTTAAGCTATTTTTTCGATCGGAGTGAAACCGTTTAAACTGAGTACACCCGGAGCATTGACGCTCACTAAAAAGCTTCTTGTGGCGGCGTCGTGTGTCGGGTCATGCTCTTCCCTAAAAACACCGTCGAGGAGGGCGATGGCTGGAACATGCGTCAAGCTCGTGAACCGGTGCTGCTTGCGGAAGATGGTTTGCTCGTGGTGTATTCACAATTCGAAATAAGTACTTATGTTTTTGTTATTGGCTGTATTGTCCTTCCTGTATTGTATGTGTGTTCATGCTAATAATAAGCTAAATTTATAAATATATATAATAATTTAACAAAAAGCACGGACCCAGGTGTCTGTGGAAATGCATATAGAATAAAAACCGTTTAAAATTTATGAAAACCTTTATTAACCGGTTTATTGCGAGAGAGATTTGCATGCTCGTGTCGCCGCCGCCGTCGACTTGAGGGTAGGTCAAATGTGTGTGTTTGTTACGTACAACTTATTTATTCTGCAAAACACGGCTGTCGGCTGTCGGCGACAAAAACCGCTCTAAACCGGTTTATTGAACGAAAGGTTTGTTACGAATTTTTTTACCAAAAATGTTTAATAGCGGTTCCGGTAGAATGAAACCGAAAAGTAAAGTTACCTATGTACTTGGCATAAACCGGTTGGAAAATTAACCCGATTTCCAATCCCTGCTAGCCGCTCAAGACACGTGTTGACCCGGATGATCCTATAGCAGCCCTATAGCAGTAGTATCGGCTGCGCTAGGATCACCGGACCAGTCTAGAGCCCTTCTGGCTCAGGTACCGTTTTTACCACCTGTATATGATATCAGCGTAATTTTGTAAGACTTTGGTTTCCTAAGATTTATATTGTATTTCTATTCATGTAAATTTTTGAATAATATAATTATTATTATTGTTACAATCAGACACCGACCCGGCAGGGTCGACGTACCCGGAGGTTAGCTAGAACGGTCGCGACTTTCAATAGGGTCCACTCTTCCAGTGGACGTAGTCTTCTCGATCCTCTTATCCCGGCAACGGCCCAAGCCGAGGCTCGCACCCCAGGGGTGCCCTTGACCTAGTTGCCTCTCACTGACAGCTGGGCGCCTAAGCGCTTGCCCTCCCACCCGGTGACGCTGTAAAGGTTGGTAGAGACCAACAGCATTAGCCTGTTCAGAAAAAAAGAGCAAAGGTGTCGAGTTTTAATGAATATGCGAGGATCATAAACTTAACAGATATTATGATCTGATGAATTATTACAGTTTACTAAAAAAGGATAACCCTAATTAGAAACAATTAAGCAAAAAAGCAAAAATAGATTTTATCTATTTATTCATTAACCTAGGACTAACATTTGTGTGATGAATATCGGTGTTTGTTCTGTCTGGATGTTATATTGTATTCTATGTATGTATTTACAAACAAAAAGTGTCTAAGTATTGTATCAGTTATCTGGTTTCCATAGTACAAGCTTTGTTTAGTTTGGGACTAGATGGCGTTGTGTGAAGTCCACAAATATTAATTTTATTTTTTTAATCTGTAGGTATGTCAAAGAGTATGACTACTACCAGAAGTGCTTGACGGAACAGAATAAAGAGCAGAAGGAGTTGCGACCTACCACTTCGCTGCAGGCCAGCCAGCAAACTGGATGCTTATGTTTCTCTAGTAAGTATTATTTTATGTTAACGATTGATGTGTCGCGCTAGTCGTTCACCTGATGTTAAGCGACACGGCCGCCCATAACAGGACCGTGTCAATCCAAAATCTAAAATATAAAGTTTCGCGTGACACTGCACTGCGCACATCATCCTGAGATATCAGCACAGTCTGGTAATAAGATTACTGTGAAATCAGATCATAAAGTCGTCAATTGCCCAGTAATTTCACTACCTACAATGCCCTTTAAACCGGAACACAGTAGTGCTTGCACACTACTGCTTGATGGCAAAGCGGTACCTACCTAAATGAACTTGGCAGAAAAGTCCTACCACCTAGTAAATAGTATTTGTTGTTGACCAGCAAAATTTAGTATGTTCTTGTTCTTAAATGGTTACCCATACTATTCCTCAACAATTTTTTATTACAATGCGTTTCAACAGCCTCTGTGGTGTGGTGGTGAGCAGGTCGGCTCATAACCCGTCGGCGGCGGGTTCGATTTACCCGACAGGTCAAGTCTGTCATCACCTTCCATTCGTCAGCAAACACATCACATTCCGGGTTGGCGTCCAGGGGGCATTAAGTGCAGCAAGGGATCGCGGAGTGTATGTGAACGTTGGGCGTTATTATTTATTTAAGAAAGCGCTGACATTTCTATGGCTGTTCCACTCCCACTGCATATAGGTATAATAATATTCTCGTGTTAGTTTTTTAAAGGGCAAGAGATCTTTATGTACTGATTGCCTCTGGATGGCGTGCGCAATGTATCACGCGAAACATTATATTTTATAGTTTCGAGTGGTTCTGCAACTCTTATGGTCGGCCGTAACGCTTAACATCAAGCAATTGACTAGCTCATCACGTCATTCATTAAAATTTAAAGTTTGTTGGTTGTCCTCCAAAATATTTCACACTAGTACACCGTAAACTTGCTATTTGAACCCTTCAGGCTTCTGGCATAAAGTTTATTATTCCCCGCAGGCAAGGTCCGTCGCTCGAGCTCGGCGGGCGCGGATGTGGCGTCACCGCTGTGCCGCAGCGGAGACGCACCGCAACCGCAGCCGCCGCTCTGACACACGCCTTACTGGAGGTAACCTACACAAACACACCTTTACACACACACACACACACACACCGCCACAGACATACAGCACACCGCCATATACATACTAAGACACTGTCACATTCATACACAACACACCGCCACATAAAATACACAACACACCACCACATACATTCACAAGCCACATAATTACTTACAAACCAACGACGCAATTAAATTGTGTCAGCTTGACAATAATGTTGAGTCTCTAGGACCATTTTTCCATTTTTCCCGCGGATGGCCGTTCCGGCTTTGGTAATATCCAGGAATTGGGCAGCAGAGTTTTGCCATTAAGTGCTAGTATTTTTATCACTTTAGTGTTTTAGTGTTTTTCATGGTGGTTAAATTTTATTTTATTTTGGTTAATGGTTAAAATTGTTTCAGGTCTCTCCGTTTCGCAGTACTGCTGCCAGTGTCTATGTGTTTCTTTAGCACGATACTGACAATTTTAATACTGTTTCATATTTACACATGAACTTTACCGTTCATTACGTTTCTAAATGAACACAGTCATATTATTATATTGTACGGCTGGCGACGACAGCGTTTTCATTAAAAGTTGGCTTATGAACAAGTTGGGGTGGCTTAAGAATAAGTTGGAGTGGCTTATGAATAAGTTGGAGTGGCTTATGAATAAGTTGGAGTGACTTATGAATAAGTTGTGATGGCTTAAAATAAGTTGGACTGGTTTAAGAATACGTTGGAGTGGCTTCTAGTTTTATTGGCTTATAAGTTGGGGTGGTTAAAGAGGGGGTGTGGCTTAAAGATCTATGATACTCGAGATCTCAATCTCAATCGCGCATTTCAATATTTTTGAAGATATTAAATGACTTGGAACGGAAAACGATTGTCCTAACAATTTTTATACATTAATTAAAAAACGGATTTAAAGACTTTTCTTTCTACTTTTTTTATGCAGGAAAACTAATGGAATAACAAAAAAATCACTGGACATTTGTAATATTATTCTTGAGGGCTGGTGTAAGCCAGATTTTCCTTAAATATATAAAATCATTTAATATCTTTAAAATGTAGAAATATGCTAGCGAGATAGAGAACTTGGATATCATGGACTCTAAAAGTTTTATGACCGTCTATACTTAAGTCTATTAAAAATACAACTTAGCTAAGCAGCACTTTCCCCGTTGTATAAGTTTGTTAAATTCGTGTCAGCTGCGCAGACCAAATGCTAAACGCTCATTGGTAGACTGTTGATCATCGGTTGTGTCAACCAATGAGCGTACAGTATTTGGCATGTTGACTTGCTTGAAACAAGTTTGACAAACGTAGAGAGATAAGAGCGAATTAAGGAGCTGTCGGAATTTTGGCGGGA
Organism: Ennomos fuscantarius; assembly: GCA_905220475.3. Taxonomy (NCBI): domain Eukaryota; kingdom Metazoa; phylum Arthropoda; class Insecta; order Lepidoptera; family Geometridae; genus Ennomos; species Ennomos fuscantarius. The sequence continues at coordinate 8,307,205 of HG992046.1, read as the reverse complement.
AAACGAAAAAGATCGCGTCACCGCATTGCATTATTTTCCAAAGCTTGTGTTATTTTCAGTGTTAGTGCATAAAATTGGTGGCATTTTATTCGTTAAGTGTGGATTACAGGCATTTGTGTGAGAAAGTGGTATAATGATGGTGAAACGTTTCTTTTCGTGTTGTTTCCAAAACTCCATAGAAGCTTCTGGTAAAGTTGCCACCTGTTACCTAGTATGACTTGACTTGATGACTTGGACTGTGACTTGACTTGACACATATATACATTAATTAACTTGAAAAATCAATTACTTGAGTTTTGGCGGGAAAGCGAAAAAGATTGCGTCACCGCATTGTATTATTTACCAAAACTTATTTTATTTTCAGTGTTAGTGCATAAATTGGTGGCATTTTATTCGTTAAGTGCTGGATTATAGGCGTGAGTGTGGGAAAATGGTATAATGATGGTGAAACGTTTCTTTTCGTGTTGTTTCCAAAACTCCATAGAAGCTTCTGGTAAAGTTGTCACCACTTTACTAGGAGTATGACTGACTAGACTGACTTGACTTGATGACTTCGACTGTGACTCGACACATATTTGCATGAAATATCGATAACTTGATAAATTATCAATTACTTGACACCGGCTAAATACACAACAGTGTGGAGCCAAAACGTAAAAAAAAAACAATTACTTGACAAATAAATGCTAAATACTTAAAAATGTGAAGCCAAACCAAAAAATAAAAAAGGAGCTGTCAAACTTAAGTACAGAAGGACATAAGTGGCTTATAACTTGAGATGATTGCTAAAGGGGGGTATGGCTTACAAAGGCTTTTAAGTTTCGGGTGACTTATACATATGGAGGTCATACTAATAAGTTTGAACGGCTTGTGATATGTTGCCGCATGGAACGGCTTGTCTTGTGTGGAAGTTGAAGTAGCATAATATGAAGAGGTTTAAGTAGGAATTGATTAAATAAGTTGTGTTGCTACAATATAAAGTCGGAGTGGCTTTTATGTAAATTGAGGTGGCTTTTATATAAATTGAGGTGGCTTTTATATAAATTGAGGTGGCTTTTAAGTTGGGATGAAAAAAGTAATATTGTTTCATAAATTAGTTAAGTACTTGATTGGAAGTAGTAGTATGAGATTTTTTTAATTCGTTGAATTTCGGATTGACAATTTTTTTTCCAGACGATATATATAAATTATATGAAAACGAGATTTTTAAAGTAAATTCTGCATATATAGGAATCTCCAAACTGGAATGGACTTAACACCGCGAAGGCATTTTCGACTTAGTTAATAAGTAAATAAAGTATTCTATGCAAATTAAATGGTCGATAAATAGGATAGGAATGCTGAGCTCAATAATCTAATATTTTGCGTGTGGTGTTAATGTAATTTCCGAGTGGATTTTTCTAAGAAATTTTAAGATCATTTTTATGAGATTGAAGTTGCCTTTAAGTTTTTTGTTATTACACAAAATTATATGATAGGTGTTTACGCCGCAAGGAGAAGCCGGTTCGCCAAGTTTCTCCCCGCGGATCTTTGCGAGCTTCTCCTTGCGGCGTAAACAATAGGTACTTTTATTTGAAATTTTTTCGTTGATCTTTTTATAAAAACGTTATAATCCAATATTGTTATTAATGATATCAGTATTATTATTAATCTTTAGTCCATTATTGTTATTTAAAACTTAGTTTTAAAATCACGCGTAAAGTTTATTTCAATGTCTCTTTCATTGTAATGAAATTGCATATTATTTAATATCGCGATGTATTATCTCCAAAAAGGACGTTGTTAAAATTAATCTTTTGTTTTAACTTATCATTTATAATATAATTTTTTAATCGAATATTTTACATATCTTCAAACTTCAATACCAACTACAATCTCATAAACTCGCGTGCGTGCAACTGTAGTCATAATATAAGGTTCAAGTAAAGACTAATTTAGCCTGCACTATTAATAGAAACTTTGTAAAAAGTCCTATAATTATATACCTAATCTAAGTTTACAAAAAAAATATTGGAGAAAAACTTGCTTGCTTTACAGGATGTAGTGTTCAAAACAACTGATCTATATCTACTCGTAAATATATAACTCAAAGGTGACTGACTGACATAGTGATCTATCAACGCACAGCCCAAACCACTGGACGGATCGGGCTGAAATTTGGTATGCAGGTAGATGTTATAACGTAGGCATCCGCTAAGAAAGGATTTTTCGAAATTCCGCCCTTAAGAGGGTGAAATGGGTGGTTGAATTATTTTCCCATAGGCCACGCTGCGGGCTAAGCTGCGGGCAGAAGCTCGTTATGTATATACGCCGGATGGACTTATACCAAAAACTGTCAATTCTTTGTGCCGATTTGAAGCGCCACTCCGGGTGTACCGAGAACTATAATTTGCAAAATCGTTGCGCTGATTGGTTGGTTTAATTAGTTCTAAGTACTCAAAATTTTGTAAGATAAATAACGGCTACAACTCACGTCAACTAAAAGTCTAAATTACTCCGACCAGCAGTGCAAGTACCCTTCTTGTCGATCGCTTAATTTGACATTTAAAATCGACAAATTCGATAAAAAATTGTTTTATCGACAGCTGCAAGTACGGAACCAACTAAAAGGTTTCGGACATATTCGATGTCCTTCTGGGAGCCAGTTACTAACGCAAGCCGCGGCGGCTTTCGCGAGCGTCAGCACGTAACTTTATCTTACAAAATGTGCCATACTCACGATAGTTTTCAAACTAGAATTACTCTCACTATGTCACTCTTAGCTATCAGCGCCACAATAAGAAACTCCATAGCAGTTTAGCGTACTAGTATAAAAAGATGTCAGTATTCAAACCCATAGGTAACAGAATATCACAAAAAAAGATGTGTAGACATTTCACACAGCGCCATCTAGTCCCAAACTAAGCATAGGTTGTATCGTGAGAACCGCATAACAGAAAGATAACTACACTTTTTGATTTACAAATACATAATATTATAGAAACTGACGTGAGTAGTACTCATCACTACAACTATTACACGGCTAACACTCACGAGATACAGTCGAATAACTCGACCGGTGTTCGGGCAATATATCGCCGAGCCGCCGCGCCTACTCCTTGAGGATGGGCATCTATATTGCCCGAACACCGGTCGAGTTATTCGATTGTATCTCGTGAGTGTTGCAAATACATGTTTATAATAAAATAGAACTGCATCAGAAAAAATATCTATGTTCATCACACAAATGTTTATCCTGAGTGGGAATCGAACCCACGTCGAACGTTCGATCGTCCATAGTACGCGCGTGCGTGTGATCACAAACAAGCGAGTTATATGAGCTTAGCCGCTATACCCCCCGTTCCCTACCAGTTTATGAAACGAGAATTACAGAAATTGGGCTTCAATTGAGATTTTTAGTATCAAAATCCCTTTAAACTTTGTAGGTCTAAAGAGTTCTCTCCATTCCGTTCCGCGGCATTGTAAATTGAGCCTTAAAACTCGAGTGTGACTTTATGAACCACGTATTCTAGCGAGGTTTTTGATAGGTAATGGCCCTAGTAATTATAATAGGTAACTGATTAACTTCAATACCTATCAACCCTATCATACATTACTTTTCCACCTACACTCATTAATATTAAATCATAGGAATATTTTATATTTACTTAAGTGCAGTTTCATCCACTACTTTATCTACACTCATTAATATATTTAATCACAGGAGTGTTTTAAATTTATTTGAGCGCAATTTATCATACATTACTTTTCCGCCTATACTCATTAATATTTAATCACATGAGTGTTTTATATTTATATGGGTGCAGTTTCATTCACAACTTTATCTACAATTAATATTTAATCACAGGAGTGCTTCATATTTATTTAAGTGCAGTTTACCATACATTACTTTATCCACCTATACTCATTATTATTTAATAAAGGGGGGTTTATATTTATTTAAGTGCAGTTTCATACACTAATTTATCTACACTTAATGATAACATATCTCAACAACCTCATAACAGTATTCATAAATTTATAATCGTGCATTGTGATAATAAAACTTTTTCTGTGAAATTATGATTGTTCTGAAAGAGCAGTGAGAAAAGTGCTGTTTGCACTCTAAAGTTGTTACCAGAAGATAGGTCTTAGGTGCTTATTTGTAGGCAATATTGAGAACGTGGGATGCCAGTATCGTATGTTTGCTTGCGTTTAAAAATAATTAAATTATTGCTAAGAAATATTAAATTGCGTATAAGTAACGCTATTTGTCGCCGTTCATATGTAAGATTCTGAAATTGTAATATGTTTTGTCTCGTTTTCGCTAGTGGAGTTTCATGTAAGTAACCGAAACAAGGAACACATTATTTGTTGATTACTACAACTGATTAAACCCTCGGGGAGTTAATTTGAACAAAGACATTGCATCTTACATTTGCAAAGCGGATTGGAGCAATCATGAAGCAAAACGGTTAATGCAATGGCACGTCAGAAGGAATAAGAATAAAGGCTGTCATTGAATTAAACGCCATCTGTGTTTCAAAATAGTATTCAATAGATTTTTTGATGTCTTAATGCCTTGTTAATTTCTATTGTAACGTCCGTTATACTTTGGTTATTCTGAGTATATACGAATTTTGAAAAAATGCAATGTTTGTGTATATTTATCACAATATTATCTTTGCGTGTTGAGAATATGTTAACCTTTAGCATTATAAGGTAAACTCATATTTAATTTAGCAATATTTTTGTACACGATTTAGTATTTAATTAACTTAGAGTAGACTATAGTTTTCAGAAAATAACGTTTATAAGATTATGCTTGTAACTTTTTCTTTGATGTACATGTGACATTGATTAAAACTTGCATTGGCGTTATATAAATGAATTATACGAAAGCACTTATCAATAATACTTTCCAATTTTTTTTAAAGCAAAGCTTTTATTTTTTAAATTATATTTTATTCTGTGATAATTATTTTATATTTTAACTGTGATTTTCGTTATCGTTTTATGTGATATATACCAAAGAAAAAATTATCTATATAGTCAACAATATATAAAACTAACTGTACAGACAGTTACAAAAGCAACTAGACAACTAGTATAGTGTGCAGTGCAGGTTTAGTTAAGCAAATAAATTTTGTTAGCTTTACAAAATGTATCGTTTGCTTTTAGTGATAATAATTATTATTAGGGAACTAAATATAATGGAAAATACGTCTTGAGATTGTAACGTATTTAATATTTTCCAGTGAATTATTATCAATCTTTAATATTTTTATGAACATTATATTAGCTTGCTTATAAGTTGAAATGCTAGCAATCGTGTTTGTTTTTTTAATGATCTATCTCTTAGTTAATAAGCCTGCATTTGTTTTAATTGGGAAATGTATACATAATTATGAATTTGCTTATAAATATTATCTGGATTTTTATATGCTATTAGAATTCATCACATAGCAATAAGTACTGCATGTACTAGGTCTACTAAAGACGTGAATTCAATATCACTAAGGAATGGAGTATTAAGAAATAAAGCCGAATATGGCGGAGCGGTAACTACAAAACATATGATGAAAAATAGAAATAAAATTAGTTCTTTGAAGAACAAATTTTTGTACTATTTCATTAATTTTAGAATTATTTTTTAAGCTCACGGATTCTATAAATTGGGACCTTTTTTATAGGATCCGCGTTTAAACTGTTTTAAAGTTTTATTTGTGCTAACCCTGATTGCGACTTTCAAACCAACATATAATAGTTTGAATCCGCTCGGTCTGGAATCCATTTTCCAAGCTGTTTGCGGAATTCGCACTTATTCTTACAATGGTAAAGGAAAATCGAGAGAATCTAGAACAAATCCCGTGTTCACTTACAAAGATAATTTATGAATTAAAGTACAAAGTGTCATCGCCGTACAATGGTGCGCTGTACCTAATTCGATTCGACTTTCTTAGGCCCGTATTACAGATTACGGACCTTAGTTTTGAAATAAGTATTTTCATACAGTACGGTTGCTTGCAAATTAATTGCTAGAAAATGTGAAAATACTAAAAAAGAATTGTGTATAGGTGAATCGCTGAATAATTCAGTATAGTGTATAGATTGTAGGAATACTGATATGGTAGAAAAAATTAAGAGGTGTAGGCATTTAGTTTGCAAGCAAGTGTAGTTTTATTACAATGTTTTACTAATATTATGATCTCATAATAGCGCACGTCACTCAAAAGCAGGGTTACTAAAGAATCTATTGCTTCAATTAATTGTACATATTATGTGGGAAAGATTTCAGAAGACTGTTTTTACACAAATTACGTCGCAGTTTTAATTTAATTTATTACACTATGTACCACTTTTGAAAAGATTATTTGCTTTAGAATTTTGAAATAATTGCTTCTACAAAATAATAATTGTTGATTTACTTGTTATATATTAATTAAAAATGATTGAGTTGATTAAGCTAAGCTGACGAAACTGCTGCAAATGAAAAAATCTCTTCCCCAAACAGTTAAAGCTACTGCAATCTTTCTCACGAAACTTAGGCCTGGCTTAGAAACTAGTGGTCCTAGTGCGTAATTTATAATTAACTGTATTTTGCCAATCTTCACTGTCAATCTAAATGACGATCTGCCATTTTTTACGTACCCTAGATTTTAATATTATGTGTAATAAAGTAATAAATGTATGTGTAAAATGTGGTATTTTATTTCAATATTTTCATGTAGTCATAATTCACAATCTGTTTTTATAGGCTTATATTCTGTCATCTACTAGCTTTGAGTTAGTACCCAAATGTGACAAAGAAATTGTTATTTATTTGGTTTGTGTTTAGGAAACTTTGAAATATAACTCGTCGGTACCTATATTCCAGGTAATTACACCTAGTACATATTTATATAGTAAGATAAGAAATTTCAAGCTGAAAACGTTGTCTTAATTATATCAATTACTCAACTATCCTTTTACGTGACAATTTTATTATAGACCGCATGGATGTTAAAAAAAACTCGCCCCACTAGCCCTGGATACTGGAGGCACACAGTTCCCTGACGGCCCGGATATGTGGGTAAAAAAATTCAAATATAAGATTATCTCTTTTAGGTGTGTAATTATTGCATAAAGTGATTATAACAGTGCAAACTCTAGACTATTACTTTATAAAGTTATTAAACAAAATTGATTTCAGTTGGTATTATTCTAATTCAATTTATTGGTTTAGAGAAAACTAGCTAATCAATTTTAAAGAAAACCATCTACAAACAGGGTTGTAATTATCCAATTAATAAAAAACACCAAAAGCCCATGTATGTAACAATCTATTTTTATTATAAATCTTATCTGGAACTTAACCTAACTTAAAACTATGTGTATGGGAAAAGTCACAGTCAATTTATCAAAAATAATGTTTCCATTGTTACCATGCATTTTCTACCATAAAACATTTTTAGTAGTCTATTTAGTAGGTTTTGCTTTTTGTTGCGCAAAACAAACCTCGCGATTTCTACAAATGGGTGGTTACATCAAAAAGATTCATTCCCTTTCTAATAAACACTGCATTACAGAGGAATAGCTGCTCAGTGTTTTCTCTCGCTTTTTATCTATGCCCATTTAAAACTCAATAGAAACAAAATACAAATAACTTTTCGTCAAAGGGGGACACAGATGAATGTTTGGACTGTAGTTCAGAAACTATTACCGAGTATGCAGAGCTAATGCAAAAAAGGCCACCGGTACACCAAGAAAATATAACAGTTACAACTATACATTGAAACTATATTATGTGTGGCAAATAAGTTGAACATGGCATTTTAAGGTTGTGAGCCCAAAATCAACAAAAAGCACCTTTTTGATGTTAATAATCTGATATGCCGTGTCAAAGTAATTATATGACAAAAATGGTGTGAATAAAAAATAAAACGTAAAACAGGAATGATCATAACTCAAGTAAGCACTTCAAAGCTTTTTAAATTAAAATTTTCATGTGCAGACCCAGTTTAACATTAAATTTTGATCTGCAGTTTTCAACTTTAAGCCAAGTGCTATAAAATACGTAAAAAAAGAGCTATGATGTGACCTTCAGCCTCAGGCAAATGTCTTATAGCTTTAAAAATGATGGTAAATCAAAAATGACTTATGGTGGTCACAATCCCATGACTCAAAGTAAATAATACCTCCAGTCACTGCAAGTTTTTAACAAGAATAATCTACCCTATAGTTTTATAACGGATGTCCAAGTAATTTGATTTCACCTCTCACTTCATCATACAAATCTTTGTATTCATCATGTTCTTTCACAAGAACCATAATGCAGCCCCTTGTTGTACCCATGGCAGCACCAATATCCTTGCGACTGGGAGTGTAGCAGTACGGAACATCTTTCTCTTCACACACTGCAGGTAGATGGCACATTATTTCTATCGGAGATATGTCACCAGCAAACACCACGATTCTGTAATGAATAAATATAACATAAAATTACTTTACCGTATATCATAACTTCCCAAAAATCTATTGTATTTGTTTTCTTTTTCAAAAATAGCAGTTTTATCTAATAGCTAGGAATATTGATTATTAAAAATCCAATGATGCCATTTCAGTTTCAACAAAATCAGGCCCGAGGCTTCATTGAACACTTTTATATATATAAAAGTATAGTTCATTTATTAGTAATATTCTTTAGTTTCAGATTTGGCCATCCACACCCACTTGAAAAATTCAGCCGGTATATATTACTAATCTGAATAAGGCTTATCTTGTAATCATTGGTTAGCAAGCATCTAACATAATGCTAACAAATGCATAAAGCATCTAACATAATTTCTTCTGGCACTGTAATTGATATTCCAAATGAAACAGTTCATCAATCATTTCTGTGATCAGTATTTTGTAAAAAGAACATAAAACAACATTTCTTTTTTTATGCATAATATTGAATGCTTGCCAACTTGTCAGAGTGACTGTACTGCAACATGTAGCTTTGTCAATAAGCTTGAACTGACAAAATTGTTCGTTACAGCATTGTAATAATGTTGGGAAGCTGTATCAGAGTGAAGTCTAAATCTTATGAGCAGCACTCTTTCTTTACTTCCCTACATAAAATTTTCACTATACATGCAAGCTATGCATGACAGGGGTCAGCTACATAGAATAACCTTATGCGGCGTTTTGATACTAGAAACAGATAATCCACCGAATCTTGAATTTGTTTACCGACTGTTCCTGTAATGTGTTTGCAATCGTTCGTAATATATATTCTAATCAGTGACTATTTTAACTGTTTATCGCCTTCTTTCAAGTTATTGAAAGGTTAAAATTCTTCAGGTGTTCAGGCTTCAAAACATAACCTCAAAATATAACAAATAATATCTACACTAACCCTTTCTCTCCTAATCGGAGTTGTTTCTGAACAATTTTCAGTCCGTTTCTGATAAAATTCTTGTGCCCGCTAGACTTTTTGATCAGTTTGTAGATCTTTTTGCTCAGTTTCTTTGTAGCCATTGGTTTGGCTATGATGCTGCAATGCTCAACTTTATCATCGTAGCCCAAAGCTTCGGTTTTAACGCTGCTGATATCAGCCTGATCTTCTGTGGGTTCTTGTTTAATTTTGCCCATTTTAGATTTTTCTCGATTTTGCGATGCACAACAGAGAAATAAAAAGCACGTGGAATGGGGTGCCTTTTTGAGTCTCGTATAATCGTATTATCCAAAGACTAGAGTATGTATGTAACGCTACGGTATTATCACAGTTCGGTAGCATGTAGACTGTGCGTGTGCATGTAGATAGTCTTATGTCTTAGCGTAGCGGCTGTACCTGTAGTGGTTATATACTCTTTGGGCTACACAAGTTTACACTCTGTGAGAGTGAGAAATTCATGTTCACTCTGTGTTGTCAGCTAGGCTTGCTCAAAAGATACCTCAAAGAGAAAAAAGTAACCTTTTCGTCACCTAATTTTGTATTACTGTATTAAAAGTTGACAGATAGATGAGAGTTTTATTATTCATTGTATTGTCATGATTTTGAGTTTTAAGTTGTACTTTACCACATTTTTTGAATTCAAAGTGAAACATCCATAACGTATAAGACCTCATGATTTATGAGTACAACTCAAAAGTTTAAAATATAAAGTGAGAGATAAATTATGAACGTTGGCGAAAATGACAGAACAGATTTTCTTTTAAAGTGATTAAAAAAATAAGTGGATATTTATAATTTTATATGGCAACATATTTATTTAATGCAATACATCCAGTTTATCTTGTTTTAAGAATGGTACCTACCTGATAGATGGCCGCTACCAGATTTGATGCTATTTTTAAACGAATTTTGATCTCGAGGGTTTGGATTCTCTATGGCTTGTTTACGTAGCCCCCACAAATAATGTTTGAAGCAGCCAACCAAAACCCTCAAATCCAGTAATAAAACTCCAAAACAGCGCCTAAGTAGACCGCTGTTCCCTAATACGACATTTGTGAAAAGCCTGCAGCAGCTATAAGCAGCTTACAGACTTTTCTTACTTGGCAAATATCTCGTGCCTACCAATATATCGTGCAGTGCACGATTCGTGCCACTATATTTAGTAACTTATCGCTCTGAGAATTAGCCACTGATTCTGATCTGAGAATGCCGTTTTTCATGTTGGTGTGATCACGCTTAAGAAAACAATAAATAATTATGCATATTCCAAAAAATCACTTAAGGTAATCTTCAGAATCGTGTAACCTAGAAGTAGCCTGAAAGAGTCACCTGAAAGGTTACAAAAGAAACCTGGCAATTTTTTTTTAAATTCTGCTTTACCACAGACAGGTCCGTGCTCAAACCAGTAGCTTAACTTAGCAACTAAAAAAAACAACTAAAACACTTAAACTCAACTTAGCGTAGCGTTACATACTCTTTGGTTCAAACTTCAAACAGAAAAGTTATTGCCATGGAAACCGATAAGTCAACAATGATGAATAATCTTAAATTTCGTGTTTGGATTATCTCGAATTTTAATTTGCGTTTTGTGAACATAATTCGGCAGTGTATTTAGTTATGTTAACTATTTAATAAACTCTAGAAAAAGTGTAATTTGACCAAGCATGGTAAGTAGCGCAAAGTACCCAAGTTTCAAAGTTATTGATATACCGATAGCTGTAATTTAATTTTAAGTGTTGATTTTGTTTCAAAGTGCTTAATTTCTAGGGTTTACTAAGCATTCTCAAGAAGCTGCGTTCCGGCCCGGACAGGGAACTTCGCTTGCTGCTGCTCGGTTTGGATAATGCCGGTAAAACCACGCTTCTGAAGCAACTGGCATCAGAAGATGTAAACCATGTGACTCCTACCGCGGGGTTTAACATAAAATCCGTGATGTCGAATGGATTTAAGCTGAATGTATGGGATATCGGTGGGCAGAGAAAGATAAGACCATATTGGAGGAATTATTTTGAAAATACTGATATATTGGTAAGACTAATCATTAGTTACAAAAAAACCTCCAGTCCAGAAGTATAGTTGCCTAAGTTTGTGTAGAAAGCTTAATTATTAATTTACTGGTAGTATAAAATCTGCTATGTTTTAGTTTTAAGGAAGATATCAGAACTAGATTAATAATAGTAATAGATTTAGGCCAAAAAGATATTAAGGCTATACATGCAAACAATACTTAAATTTAATCCATACCTTCTACTTCACACTGATGTAAAATTTTATGAGCAAAAACATGACAAAGTTTTAAAAATTGATTGAAGGTAATGTTTGTAAGTAAGTAATGAATAAGTTGCCCTTACTACAATACAATAAAGTAAAATCCAGCTCACATTTTGTTGTAAGATATGCTTCCGCCAAATTGGTTCTGCTGGGGCTACACCGGCATGCCAGTAGCACATAACAAAACCGGAAATAATTGACAGCTCCAGACTAATGGATTTTTTATGCACACTCACATAGGTGCATTATAGTAAAAAAATATGTCACTTAAGTAAAGATGCCCATACTAAGGCTGTGGAGGTGTCTTCACATATATGCTTTATTTAATGAAATAATACTCACATGAGTATGATAACCTCTTCCAAAACGACACTCAATTCTAATCACACTCAACCCTGCAAATTAGCACTCCCTCTTACAACATTGAAGAAAAACATCATAAGGAAACCGGCAAGTTCAAGAATCACATTTTTTTTTTTTTTTACTTCGAACTTGTCTAGCATTTGACCACGCTCTCACCTGATGGGAAGTGACGATGCGATCGAAGGTGTAGCATGCTAGCCAAGTAAATACCTAGTCACTCTTCTCTTGAACACGCCCGGGTCATATTTTGCCGGAAACACAGATGCTGGCAGGGCATTCCATTCCTTAGCCGTTCTAATTAAGAACATTGAGTCAAATCGCTTGGTACGAATGGGTGGTATTTCGACCACGAAAGGATGGCGCTTAGCCGAGCGTCTAGTAGTCCGGTAGTGGAATGGTGATGGGAGAATAGTCACTCTTCTCTTGAACACGCCCGGGTCATATTTTGCCGGAAACACAGATGCTGGCAGGGCATTCCATTCCTTAGCCGTTCTAATTAAGAACATTGAGTCAAATCGCTTGGTACGAATGGGTGGTATTTCGACCACGAAAGGATGGCGCTTAGCCGAGCGTCTAGTAGTCCGGTAGTGGAATGGTGATGGGAGAATTAGATCATGCAGTTCTTGAGCGCATTGACCGTGGTATAATCTGTAGAAGACCGACAGACTTGCCACCTTACGTCGATGTGCGAGGCTCCAGAGCCTCCACATCGACGTGTCGTCGTCAATGACGTGTCGTCGTCAATGAGCCTTTTGGCACGCCGTTCAATCGAGTCCAGAGCCTCAAGCTGGTACTTGGCAGACCCGTCCCACAATATTGAAGAGCATGTGTCAATCATCAACCTGCATTATTGGCCAGTGTGGTGGCAAAAGGCCTAGTTTAGTTTATGTTAAAGGGTAAAAACGAGCATATGACCCACCTGATGAGAAGTGATACCCGTAGCCTATGAACAGAAACAGTCTCCCTGTGAGAGAAGGTACATGTTTCAGCAGCGGGAACATATTAGGGTGATGATGAATCATTACCATATTTTCAGATCTATGTAGTGGATTGTTCCGATCATCAACGCCTGGAAGAAACAAGCATAGAACTAGCCGAGCTGCTGCAAGATGAGAAACTGCGCGGTGTCCCATTGTTAGCTTATGCTAATAAGCAAGATTTAGCTACAGGTAATGTTGATGAATTTCATCAACCAGTACTTGGCAACGTTGGCTTTTACAAGCCTAAAGCTGCATAGTCCTGTGATATGGTTCTTGGCTTCACTGAGTCATGCGGCTCATGATCATCTGATTCTGATTCTATCTGGGGGCGATAAGGCCTGCACTGACGTCCCGCATGGGGTGTATAGTGCATTTCCCCCTGCCAGCTTCTACCCAAGCCAGCCCAGCTCATGATCATCACTTGAAAACCTAATATTCTTCCATAATGGTTATCGTTTCTGCAAGCACTTTGCCTTGCCATTATTAAGAACTATATGACTTAAGATCTGCAGATCTACTTATTGTGAAAACTCTATAATAATAAATAAGTTTCATTCAATAGTCATCCTAATCCCATACATTTAAAGTTCAGCAATTATTGTATCAACAGCGGAAGACATCCACTATATCTTTGGATACTTACCATAGTCACTGCTGGGCAGGCTTGATTGCAGAAGATTTTCATGTACTAGGGAGAAAGCTGCTGCCCCTTCCCTACTTATTCACTTGGCTGGCTCTTACGGCACCCACAGGAAGAAATACGGATTCAGCATTAAATTAGTTATTGATTTCCCATTTACTAATATTTGATAATTCCTAATTTTGTACTTAAACTCCCGGTTTCTCGTACGTTTGTCAAACTCGAGTCATCACGACATGCCAAATGCTCTACGCTGATTGGTTGAAGACAGTCAATGATCAACGGCAACCAATGAGCATTCAGTATTTGGTCTGCCAAGTTGACACAATCAAATTTACCCAGAGGAAGTTAGCTAAGTTGTATTTTAATAGACATTAATACAGATATATAATTTTGCGTTTTTATTTTTAGTGAACAAATATACAAGGTGGAATTTAATTCGTTCTTTACCTTAAATGTATGTACTCAGTCCATGCTATAGAAAACTCCTATAGAACAAAACACCAATAATATTTATAAAATAAAACTTAAATTTAGGTATTATCAAAATACTGGGAATTCATACTCTAAAGAAAAGCCTTGCGACATTGAACAAAACAGGTGTTTTATTACCTATGAAACATTTAAAAAGCGCTGAGGCGGCGCCCGCGCTGTGGGTAGCGTTAAATAGACATTTCGGCTGTTATCCAGTTATTAAAAGTGGATGTTTTAATTTTTTTTAAATTTAACTTATGCGATTATTCTATAGCATGTTCCGAGTACAGAAAAGAATGTATTAAATTCCACCTTGTATAAACTTTAAATTTGTCCGTCCATAGCCCTGCCGGCAAGTGAAGTGGCCCAGCACCTAGGGTTGCACCTCATCAGAGATCGCACTTGGCAGATACAGGGCTGCGTTGCGACCGACGGCACCGGCGTTAAGGTACCATTCCATTACTATACTATTAAGTACTTATTACTCAGAAGAATTTGAATGACGGGATTTGTTGCCTCTGTGGTGTGGTGGTTGAGGAGGTCGGCTCATAATCCGGAGGCGGCGGGTTCGATTCCCGCGGCAGGACAAGTATTTGGGAACAGAAAAAAAATGCAATTACTTGTTCTGAGTCTGGGTGTATGGGACCATGGTCCTCGTAGTTCCTGGGTACCTAAACACAGGGAATACTAGTTAGGGTCCAGGATCTATGTATGTGATCGTTGGGCGTTATTATTATTATTTAAACCCGCACAAACGTACTGTGCTGTTTTTTCTTACAAGTTGTATGAAAATTACTTGCAAGTTAATTTTGTCGTGTTATAATTCCACCTAGGAATAAAAAATCCATGTTTATATATTTTGTTCTTTGTGATTATACGACCTTATTGTTTTATGCTTTGTTCTAGGTCTAAAATAAATAGCGACTTTTCCAACAACGCAATACAGTGTAATTTAGCTTGAACAATAGGCAGCACCTAGTACTAAATGAATTATTTTCGTATTTCAGGAAGGCATGGAGTGGGTCTGCAAGAACATTCCAGTCAAGAAATAAACTACAATTGTCATAAATATTATTATTACTTGCAAGTATTACTATGAACCAAAAACACTTGGGGAATTATGCGCATTCGATTCCAATTGCCGACTAAAGCTGATTCAGTTTCAACTCTTTGTTAATGGCTTTTGTGGAGAGGTTACCACAATTTTGCCAATATCACGTAGAATGAAACGAAGATTCTTCAGTGATCAATTATGGTACATGTGGGTAATGAATGTGAGGTCAGCTATGAATGTCCTAAAAGAATCTAAAATACTGAAACAAAAGAATACTAATATTTACAACAATTAAAAATAATAATAATCAAATAATAAATAATCTAAAACTAAAATTTAGGTACACTAAATAACATAAATACTTACACAACTTCTAATATACTTCACTACCTACTTACAACTATTTTTAATTGTTTGGTTTTATTTTTGGATCAAATTATAGTTGGCACATTGTATTATGACTATTTTGACAGCTGTCATCTCATCAAGGTAAGCCGACATGATACATTTCCATTCGAAATTAATGGGTTCATAATTCTTATCAACTGCATAAATTACAAGTATTTTCTCCTGTCATTATTTTATTATTAAATGACAAGAAAAAAATAATTTATTAGATTTGTGATTTAATTCAACAATCTCATAAAGTTAGTGCTCGAAATTTATTGAGAATAGGTGTGCTTACTGTCCGTCATAGTTGCCTCTTGAGTCTTGAATTCGTAACTAATACAGTTCGGAATCGAATGCGTATCACCCAAATTTTATTGTAGATACAAATATATTATAATTAATTTATTATAAGTAGTAATGTTACTGCAAAAAGTTTCAGGCTTGATTCAGGCCTAATCTAATAGATAACTGACCGTAGCTTAGAGTTTAAATCAAAAAAGTAGGCAAATCGAATGAATTCCGTCCAGTTTTCCTATGTAGGTGTACTTTATTAAATTATATAGGTACTATAGTCGTCATAATGCAATTAGTAAATTGACAGCTTAACCTTTCCGCGATCGAAATGGAGTTTCATAACCAGTTGCGATAGACTAAATCAATTTAATTTTCGTAACTCGTCGTGAACTAAATTCTTAAAAGTGTTTCAGCTATGGCCGATTTAAAATAAAAGAAACCAATTTTATTTTTTTCAACAACCTCTTTGGTGGATGCGGGTTCGATTCCCGCGGCAGGAAAAGTATTTATGCTCAAGAATAAAGTGCAAATACTTATTCTGAGTCAAGTGTTGTGGGACCATGGTCCTCATAGTTCCTTGGTCACAGGAACACAGGGAAATCATAGGATCTATGTATATGATCGTTGGGCGTTATTATTATAATTATGTTTGGAATTTGTTGCGAACTATATTCTTTAAACCGAGATGTTTGATTTCATAAACGATCGACTTCAATAAAATACGATAGAATTACACTGTGAATGGACGGTCCTTAATTTACGTCATATGACTTGGGGTTCAAACCGATTTAAAAACATTATTGCATCCAATAATGTTACACGCTTATTGCTTGGTAATAACAGTATAATGTGACTTGTGTTGTCAATCGTAACAGTCAAAAGGACGTCGCGAAATGGAAGCACTATAGTGAATGTAAAATCTACGTGTAGATAAATTACCTACGAAAATATGTATTAGTTTAAAAAACAATGCGAAAATTTTGATTCTTATTCCTTCTGCCATAGTTGAAAATAATAATACAAAATTCAATATTGCATGAAGAACTAAATAAAAATACATGTTTTTAAATTTACTTTTAATAAAATTAATAAAAATAGGGGTCTTAAATTTTAACTGTGGTCCATTTGTGATTTCGATCAGTATGATATGGTGCAAGTTTGAAGTTACACTTTTGCGGTTTGTTGATGTTGCCAGTTATTTTGCCCAAAATCCACCAAGATTTTGATGAATAGATTAACTCAAAGCGATCGTAGGCCTATTTTATTATTACGCTTCCATGATAAAAGGCTTATTTAGTTATTAATTATGTTATTATCTACACTTATTATTTTTATTCTAGTCACTAATACCAGTAAAAACGTAGGAATTGTATAACTTTAGTACTGGGCCTAAAACTCCATAAGTTTCAGTTCCTAATTGAAGTATGATATTTTATTTACATAATCATGTAGTTTAATTAAGTTATCTAAATATATATAACTCAAAGGTGACCGAATGACTGACATGGTGATCTATCAACGCACAGCCCAAACCACTGGACGGATCGGGCTGAAATTTGGCGTGCAGGTAGATGTTATGACGTAGGCATCCGTTAAAAAAGGATTTTTCGAAATTCCACCCTTTAGAGGGTGAAATGGGTGGTTGAATTATTTTCCCATAGGCCACGCCGCGGGCGAAGCTGCGGGCAGAAGCTCGTTCTATTATAAAGTAAAACAGCTAATTCTTCACGCCGTTTACGTAAAATGTTTGATTTTAGGTTCGATTCCGAAGACATACATTTGTGTGTAAAAGATCGATGTTTTTTCTTTGTCTGGGTATTTTTATTCTTTGTGTATTTATGTATACACAAAAAGTGTAAAAGTATTGTATCAGTTACCTGGTTTCCATAGTACAAGCTTTGCTTAGTTTTGGGGCTAAATCGCGCTGAGAAATGTCCACAAATATGTATTTATTAAATTGTGGTTGAAATAACCTTTACGTACCGTAAAATGTCATTAGCGAAAACCAGACAAAACATAATTTAGCCATATAGGGCTCAGAAAAAGATTGTCCATTAAAAAGCTATATAGTAGTATGTACCTCTATTTTTAAATCATTTGACTAATTCTTGATAATTAACCGAGACTTGTCCAAATAACGCTTAAAGAATTGTCAATTAGAATTTCAAGGATCAATTAATTATAGTATAGTAAATCAAATAAGTAACGCATTTATCAAACTCTCCAATTTAAAGCTATTTCACATGTTTTATGCTTAAACTTGTATGCTTGTATGCTTGTCTGCACTTAAGTTTGACAACTCTTAAGTTCGTACTTTCTAGGACGTACTCAAATGCGTTTTTTTAATGGTGGTGATGTGAAGAGCTAGTCGTTCACCTGATGTTAAGCGACACGGCCGCTCATAACAGAACAATGTCAATCGGAACTCACGTAACTTTCGCGCAACACTGCACTGCGCACATCATCCTGAGACATCAACAGTTTGGCAATAAGATTACTAGACTGTGAGATCAGATCATAAAGTTTCAATTGCCCAGTAATTTCACTAGCTACAATGCCCTTTAAAGCGGAACACAGTAGTGCTTGCACACTACTGCAAGAATAACTGGAAAAGTGGTGGTCTACCTAGATGAACTGAGTGCGTTGTAGTGGGTACGTCATAGATAGAGGATCTCGATATAATGTTAGTTTTATTTAAATCATTTGTCATATCCTGGACTGAAATTTATTAGGCACCCATATGCAATATATTTATTTACATATTAAATTAAATATAAAGTACGTTTCATGAACTTAACGCTTAGACTTAGGTCCGTATAACAGAACGACGCTCAGTCATCGATCGGTGGTGAAGCAGAGATTTCATTCACAAATTGATCACTTTATGAATGAAATCTCTGCTTGAGCACCGATCGATGACTGAGCATCGTTCTGTAATACGGACCTTACAGGGATAGGTGCGAACTTTGGACCTGTCAAATTTTGGTGCATTATTGTAATATAGGTATTTTAACTTATTTATATTCAATAAATAAATGAAACACATTTTATTTATACACAAGTCTTTTATTTTAAGTTCACAGTAACTTATTAGGACGGAATACTTATTTACATATGATAAAACTAGTTTAGTAAGATTTTAAAGTAAAGAATAATGCCCGCCTTCACTTAATTTTGTTAGATCCTAAGTTCGCACTTATTCCTCTGACGTATCTACTGCAACATATTTGGGTACGTCCTAGAGATAGTGCGAACTTAGAGCTGTCAATATTTAGTGCGGACGGGAATACGTAGGCAAATAGAAGAATAGATTAGTTAATCGTGGAGAAAAGTGAAGAAGGAATATTTAAGTATAATAAATACCCACAGTTTTTTTATATGATATACAATTTAAGTATTTATAAAATACTACTATATTTGGCCTAACAATTGAGCATACAATTTAAACGGATTGATTTAAACAATAATGAAAAATATTCTATATTATTACTATATAATTATGTAGATTGTTGAAAGAGTTAATATGTACTTAGCTTGTTAATTACCTTTCTCTGATATTTATACGCATATATTATATTATAGTGAATTATTTTTGAGAATATTCAACTCACTATTATATATTTTTATATATTGGGAATAAATTTGTTTTAATTTAAAAGAAATATAAATAACTTGTTTATAAAAATGTGCCTAACTTATTCGTGATTAAAAATGCTGGAAGATGCAATGAAGTAAAATAGCACAATATAAAATAATTATACAATATTGTAGCACCAAATGTCCAGCAAAGCTAAAAATTATTAAATTCTGTTATACATTTTTAGTTGCATCTTTTAAAACAAATGCATCAGTAAAACACTATTCTATATTAATAAATTAAGTACCTACATAACACTAGGTACTTAGTTCACGTCTATTAAATTTTGGGAGATTTATTACAAGTCTAATAAGCTTTCTTTTTTCGTATCTAACTGATAAATATTTCCTTTGTGGTGGTGAAACCGTACCTGTGTAGTCCAAAAACAAGTCTGTAGGCTTTTGTCAAATCTGGTAAATAAGGTCAAACATACCCAATTCATTCACATTTTAGTGATCTCTTTAATACTATAGTTTTGATATATTAAAGAGATTCAATTTTAATTGAATATTCCTAAATATATTAACTTTCAAACTAGGAAATATATTTATTACATTTATCACGGTGATATTACTATTATTTACTAAGTTTACATAACTCGCTTATTTAATTAGAGAAGAGAATTATTAAAACTAATTTGAAATAAAACCTTTTTTTGTAATTAATAAAACCAATTTGTAAAATAATAGTGGCCAGTAAAATTGGTCAGTGAAAATGCATTACGTAATGGGCGCGTTCCAGACGAACTAAAATGGCGTTATTTATGATTTTTCCATTTAAAGACGTCGTTCCACTCTCTATGAGAGTAATCACTGTGATCGTTTTTGTTTTCTCCCACGTTTCTGTTGAGATAAAAATGCTAACAACGCCACGGAATTATGCCATTCAGACAAGGCGATGGGTTAAAATGATCGTTCCAGAATGTTCTTCGTTGTTGTGGGTGAAAATTACGAAATTTTCATTTATTTGCGAATGAAACGAATAAATGGGTGGATGGGGTGTGTAGTTTGGCGCGTTTCTGTGTTTTTAGCAACGACTGGAACCCACCCAATACGTTTAGTATATTGAATTGTATTGAATCTTAGAGGCTTCTGCGTCAATTTCACCCCAGTGTCATGTACTAAGATAGACCATCAAACTATGTTTAGTTTAAATAAAACACGAAAAATCCATTGACGTGACACGTGCATACTTTTTGTTTAGTTTTTTAACAGTTCCGTCAAATAATATTAAAAACAAAACACTGCACACTGGCCGTAAATAAAAAGATTTGAAATAAACAGATTCAAAATATTCCCAACGTAACGTTACCAAAAAGGTTTTATCTCTGAAATTTTAAAGTTATTTTAATAAAAATGTTTACAGCTCGCTATGGTACACCTCGGTCGTTACCTTCAGCTCGTGCTCGTGGAAAGAGGAGCAGTCTGCCGGGTATGCCGCCTGAAATTAAACGTGTAATTTAATTAGGTGTGGGGTAAACGGGCGACACTGGGTGGACGAAAAAGTGGCCTACATCTATTCGTTGCGGGCAACAATTGTGCAAAAAGTAAAATTGTAAAAGAAATTTAATTTGACAGTGGTCATTTAAAAATGTTTCGCGCCTTTCGTAAAGGTCGAAATGACAAAGACCGCAATAGTTTTATTAAGTTTAGGTTTCGCATAATAGACATTAACGAACTGTCTACCCTATTTCGTATCTTAGAAAATTATTCTACATCAATTTATATGAGATTGGAGTGGTAGAAGCAACACAATGTCTGGTCTACATAGTTTGTATGGAATCATTCGTAACGTAAGAATCTTTCAGCATTATTAATAAACACGAACTAGCTTTAGACTAGTTACACCATCTTTTGTCTCTTTCGACCCAGTTAAATATTCCAGTAGCAAAAAAAAAAGGACAAAAGCTGAAGTAACTAACCCGAGACTAATACCCGTTTATTATTAAGGCTGTCAGGTACCACAAACTAGGGTAATTGAGAGTTGCTCTAGATTCCATTTCCACATAAAGTGTCTCGTCTGGGGCGTTCCGTGACACAACTTAATTACCACCACAGCACCGCGAATGTTTGCTAAATATTTGCGGGTCCCGCGTTTGTCTGCTAATTATACGTGATTTAAATTAATTTGTTTAGTAGGTGCGTGTTACGGGATAACTACTACGCCAAAATGGGCTTTCAGTAGACTAGGTTGGAATCTTGGTTTGATTTTCAGATTATTTTAGTGGGCGATGTCTAGGTAATAACAAGTTACTAGGTGGTAGGACTTTTGTGCAAAGTTCGTCTAGGTAGGTACCACCACTGTGCTGATGTCTCAGGAAGATGTGCGCAGTGCAGTGTCACGCGAAACTTTATATTTTAGAGTTCCGAGTGACACTGTTTTGTTATGGGCAGCCGTGTCGCTTAACATCAGATGAACGACTAGCTCGCTCATTCACTAACATAAAAAAAATGTTTGAGTTGAGAGAAAAGTTGAGAAATAATAATAATAATGCCCAACCTTCACATACATAGATCCTGGATCCCAGCTAGGATTCACTGTCTAGGAACCCAGAACGAGGACGGTGGTCCCACAACATCCAGACAAACAAATGCCTGTACGCAATACCTACCTTCCCACGCCTTCACTTACATGGAGATAGTGTAACATCAATACACTGGACAAGTGAAAGCGACTGGCCCGATAGCTCAGTTGGTAGTAACCCTGCCTTCTGAACTATGGGTTGTGGGTTCGATTCCCACCCAGGACAAACATTTGTGTGATTAACATAGGTGTTTGTTCTGTGTCTGGGACTCTGGGTTGTATTCTATGTATGTATTTACAAAAAAAAGGTAGCTAAGTATTGTATCAGTTATCTGGTTCCCATAGTACAAGCTTTGCTTAGTTTGGGGCTAGATGGCGTTGTGTGAGATGTCCACACATATATTAAAAAAAAAAGTGCAAGCGGTCTAGAATTACAAAATTCATGAATTACCGTTGTAAGAATGAGTGTAAATTCGGCACACTTGTACAGTCATTGGTGTAAGGCGTGACTATTGTTTTTACCTGACCTAAATAACCTAGTAACCTAGACAGCCTCTGTGGTGTGGTGGTTGAGCAGGTTGGCTCATAACCCAGAGGTGGTGGCTTCGATTCCCTCGAAAAAAAGCGCAAATACATGTTCTTTGTCTGGATGTTGTAGGACCTCGTAGTTACGTTACGTGGAATCCTAGTTAGGGTCCAGGATCTATGTATGTGATCGTTGGGAGTTATTATTATTATTACTATTAAATGTTCTAGTATTTGACTGGGGGGTGGAGTGGGACGAAACTTTGATTGCAATGCAACAGGAGAAATTTCCATACTTAATACTTCAATACGCAGTTTATGTGCATAGTTAGCACATAAACTGCGTATTGAAACTGTCAAATCCATACAAATTTGTGCTTCTATTGGTTGCAATCGAGTTACGTGATCGCCCAGCTGAGAACACCATTCATGTTTTTTTTTATATTATTAGGTTTTTAGGGGAAATTTAATCACCTACTACTACCCCGCGGTTTCACCCGTGGATAAAAAGTATTTTAATTATATGCTCATCTCACGGGAAAATTTCACTTTTCCGGGATAAAATGTAGCCTATATGTTAATCCAGTGTATAAGCTATATTGGTACCAAATTTCATCCAAATCCATTATGAGAGAGATCCATATATGAGCGTGAAGGAGTAACAAACACTCACAAACACACATACAAACTTTCGCCTTTATAATATTAGTGTGATGTTGAATATTTACATACTTATAACAGGTTAAATTAAAAAATGCAAAGGTTCTTGAATGCTATACGCGCATTAAGTAGTAGGTATTTAAAGATAACATTGATGATATGTATATGTAGTTTTATGTGTAAGTATTCTTGTTTATCCATTGTTTAAACATTAATAAAAATATCTTTTTCGAATTTGTGCATTGGTTCCACCCCCTCTGGGTCTAGGCTGAAAATCAGTGCTGGATGTCTCTGATGACCAGCAATATGCTGAGCCGACGCCCATTCGATACTTGTTTTTTTTTCTATTCATTATGTACATATTGTGTATAAATTTAACCTGTTTTTGTATTTTAATTTTAGACAAGTATTGAATAAATGTTTTTCCATTCTATTCTATGATTAAAAATGTTGCTAAAAATCATTAAAATTTATTAAGATATGTATAATATTGCCACAGAATATATAATACTATACTGCCACTGCCTACCACAAAGGTATCTATTATACAAAATTAAATAAGAATATTTATCATATTCATTTGATTGCACAACTGGTTTTTGAATGCCTACACTATACCTACCTAAGTACCTATTTGTAATAAGTAGATAAATCATTATCAGAATAATTAATGTTAATATACTTACTTAGATACGCCACGAATTGCGATAAAATTAACTAAATAACACTAAATTTAAGTTCCCCTGTAAAAAATGTCGGGTAGGTACTTATAGATATTTTTGTTCTATAAAGAGCTCAGATAAACTAATTTACGGCAATATTAATATTGTATTTTTAAATTGTTAATAGGCAAAGCATTTGACCCTGTCTCACCTGGTGGTGATGATGAAACATGGATTGCAATGCATCTGGAGTAATTTCCATACTAACTATGCACATACACTGCTTCAAACTGTCAAATCCATACAAGTTTGTGTTTCATTGGTCGCAATCGAGTTACGTGATCGCCCAGCTGGTAGAATATAAAATAGATACCTACCTAATATGTTGGTAGATTAAGGATATTAAAAGGGAATATATATATTTATTAGATGGCCACGTTGGCAACAATTTAAGATTAAGCCTATAAAAATTTCTAGCTAAAAATTTGGGCAGATTGAAATATCTAAAAAATAGGTAGGCACCAACATATTTATTACCTATGCTTATTTTCAACTCCAACCTAGGACTAAAATTAAAAAATAACGCTTTAGATATTATAATATATCTATTCTATAATATATAGATTTAGATATTATAATATATATATTCTATAATATATATATAATAAATGATAAAGCGTTTTTTTTAAATTTTAGTCCTAGTTTGGAGTTGAAAATGAGCATACGTAATAAATATGTTGGTGCCTACCTATTTTTTAGATATTTCAATCTGCCCAAATTTTTAGCTAGAAATTTTTATAGGCTTAGGAAATTTTATTAGGCTTTTATGTGGCTTGATGGCACGTTGCCAACGTGGCCATCTAATAAACCACCATTGCACATTAGTATAGGCCGTTAGGACAACCTTGATTTTTTTCCCTAAGTCCCACTGGTGGAGGCAAAAAAGACATGTGTGCTTTAGACCACACGACTGAAGTAAAATTTCTTTGGCTTCATCTGTCGGCCTGCATAACTTTGTTTTTGCTTTTTTTAATTTTAATGACGCCATCTAGACAATAACCATTACCCATATAAATTACCACCCATTACCAATATAAAAATACAATTTTTTAACTTTGTTATGTTGGCAATGAAGATCTAAGTCAATCAATTTTCATTCGCCTCGCATTTACCAGCTTACTCCCCAAGTCAAGCGTGCGTAAAGAAGTTTTACTGCAAAAAAAAACATATAAACATCTATTAAAGATACACACTTACCTCACAGTTAACATCGTTTTGTATAGCGTTGTAGAGGTCCCAGAAGGGACGACCATTCTGGAAGCTGAGAGCCGCTGATGCGATCAAACTACTCAACTTAGTGAGTCCCGCCTTGAAGCCGGGAAGACCTGGAATTTACAAGGAGTATTGTTAGACTACTTCTTACAACTTACTTTTTTCGTAAACCTAGATAAATAAAGTAGTATAATAATGTAGAGGAACTTAAACGAATAAGTGTAGATTTAAGATAAAATGTACAATGTACAAGTCATTAAGAATTAATAAATTAAGAATTGTAAGAGTTAGAACAGATAGAAGATAAGAGCAGAAGCTCTATGTTCAAACGAAACAAATACTGTATGACCTAGGATAGAATAAGAGATAATAAAATTAGAATGTAACCCCATATCCAATCCCAAAAGTAGAAATAAGAAATAAGAAAATAAAGACTCTGATCTCCATGTCGGAGGTGTTTTAGCTCGCAGGCCGGGTCCTCGCGCCCGGACAGGTTTAAAAAAAAAAAAAAAAAACGAACTTTTCCAAAAATATTATTCTTACAAAACATGTTGAAAAATACCTACACCTTATGTAGTCGGCAGGTATACCTACCTAACCGCTCTATTAAATCTCTCTCCTAATTTCGCACTTATATCCCTAGCCCCCGATTTCTCGTACGTTTGGCAAACTCATGTCAAATCGTCATGCCAAATACTGAACGGCCATTGGTTGAGAGAGACGATGATCAAGGCAACAAAAAAATCTAGATTTCAAAAAGTGCGGGGCTAACTTCTCACACACCATTGGCGAAAAGTTAGCCTAGTTAGGTTTTTTTGTTGTGTTGTATCTAAATATATATAACTCAAAGGTGACTGACTGACATAGTGATCTATCAACGCACAGCCCAAACCACTGGACGGATCGGGCTGAAATTTGGCATGCAGGTAGATGTTATGACGTAGGCATCCGCTAAGGATTTTTTGAAATTCCACCCTCAAGAGAGTGAAATGGGTGGTTGAATTATTTTCCCATAGGGAAATTTCCGCGGACGAAGCTGCGGGCAGAAGCTCATTGTTCTATAACTATATTCATAGGAGCGTTTAATATTTGGTCTGCCAAGTTGATACGAATTCAACAAAAGTATACGAAAACTAACTACTAAGTTGTATTTTAATAAACTTTGCATGCAGGCAATAAAATTTACCACAATATGGTGTACATGTAGATTGCTTGATACACAAACAAAGACTTCAACACAAAACATGATATTATAATAATTATCGTATGCAATAACACATTATTATTACCTATTCATAGCGATAAAACGGTTTGTCACGCCATCTGCCGTGTACCAAGGTAGTCTATTATTAATTGATTATTATATATTATCAGTACTCAAGGCAATAAATAAAAATCTCTCTAACTCAATAAATAAAATGAAAAAGAACATAAAATTAAGGAATATGTAAGTTAAAAGGGTTGCCTAAAATTGATCGCTTTAAGCGATTAGTCCTCCCATTGTACTATAGATCTAATTTCTTTCTGTAGGTACATATGGTGTGGTGGTTGAGCAGGTTGGCTCATAGAGGTAGCGGGTTCGATTCCCGCGACAGCACAAGTATTTGTGTACAGAAAAAAAGCGCAAATATTTAAAGTATGTTTCGGTGTCGTAGGACCACGTGTAAGAATGAGTGCAAATTCGGTACACTTGCACATTCATTCGTGCAGGGCTCAGACTTAACTTATTGTTTTTTACCTAACTTAGTGACCTAGACAGCCTCTGTGGCGTGGTGGTTGAGAAGGTCGGCTCATAACATAGAGGCGGTGGTTCCCGCGAAAAAGAGCAAATACATGTTCTGTGTTTGAGTGTCGTAGGACCATGGTCCTAGGTCCCTAGACACAGGGAATCTTAGTTAGGGTCCAGGATCTATGTATGTGGTCGTTGGGTGTTATTATTATTATTATTGACAGTAGCAAATATACTCTACGAACGAAAAAGCGCCACCGGTACATGGTTAATATCCCACATGTGCGAACAAAGAGATTTGGCTCCACATTTATCATGCGAACAGCCAAAGAGTGGAACGCTTTACCGGCATCCGTATTTCCCGAAAACTACAACCTTGGAGTCTTCAAATCGAGAGTGAACAGGTATCTTCTAGGCAAGCGTGTTACATCCTAGACCGCATCGTCACTTACCATCAGGTGCGATAGTGGTCAAACGCGAGCCTATCAAACAATAAAAAAAAAAACTCTGAAACAGTCTTGTGCGTATAGGCTCTAGAACTTACCGGGCTTCCCTTGACCGGGCTGTCGGTTGACCAGACACATGAGGTGCTCCTGACAGTGTGGTGCGCTCACTGAATGCTTATACGCCCTGTACACCCTCAGAACTGGTTCGATGATCTCCAAGTTGAGGGTGTCTGTGAGACGGTCCGCTACTTTGTCGTAGTCTGCTTTAGTTGACATAGATTGAGTTGTCTTCTCAGCCATTTTTAGAGTTTGCTGTAATTCAAAGTTTACAATTAGTTTTAGACTTGACAAAAATTTTGGTGGTGAGCTACGCGAGTATGTAACTTGATGCTTGCAATTGATAGAAACAAAAATTGTATGAATTTGACAATTCCAATACGCAGCTTATTATACGTAAGCTGCGTATTGAAATTGTCAAATACATAAATTTTTTTTGTTTTAAAATTTTCGTACTAACTATGCTAACTATATATAGTTAGTATGAAAATGTACAAATCAGGATTGATTTTTCACGGAAATTTAATGATCTCGAAACTTTAATAGCAATGCAACATACCTATATAAATTTCATAACCTCATAACTAGGATAAATTTCATTTCGAACTCGAAGATTTTCATCGTAACTATGTACTAAGTATTGAAACTGCCAAATTTACCAAATTTGTGTTTCTGTTACTGTTACACAGACATAAACTCAAATTACTAAATTATGCTGATACTAATGACAGTGCAGTGTCATGTAAGACTAGATTTCTGAGTGGCACTGCAATAATTGGGCAGCCGAGAAGAGAGCGTCTAGCTCCCGAAGTAATAATAATAATAATATATGTGGACATCTCACACAACGCCATCTAGTCCCAAACTAAGCAAAGCTTGTATTATGGGAACAAGATAACTGATACAATACTTAGATACTTTTTGTTTGTAAATACATACATAGAATACAATATAACACCCAGACACAGAACGAACACCTATGTTCATCACACAAAATGTTTGTCCTGGGTGGGAATCGAACCCACAACCCACAGTTCAGAAGGCAGGGTTACTACCAACTGAGCTATCGGGCCAGTCAAGTAATACGTTTACATAAACAAAATTGAAACTGCTAACTTTTTTTTTTCACACATCATTGTTAAGCTAAAATAGAACTTATGGTAGAAATATCGTTTTACCTTCAAATATTCAAGCGCTGGCTTCACGTATTCAGACACATCGGTGTCTATATCCATGTATTTCTTCAGCACAAAGTTAGTAAGCGTCGTGATTGACTTTTCTGGCTTCTTCATGTCTAAGTGAGTGCTTTTTGGCAGACCTTGGGAGTCAAGGAAACTGTTGATAATGTACTGTCCTGATGAAAGATACCTGTTGAAGGTTATACCGAAGTTATATAAAGTTATTCATCAAGTAGGAGACGATCACTGCTCTTTTTTTTTTTGATATTCCACACAACGCCATCTAGTCACAAACTAGGAAAAGTTTGCACTATGGAAACCAGAAAACTGATAGAATAATTATATACTTTTTGTTTCCAAATACATACATGAAAACATCATTTACTAGGTGGTAGGACTTTACTGCAAAGTTCGTCTAGGTAGGTAAAACCGCTTTGCCAGTTATTCTGCCGCCAAGCAGTAGTGCGCAAGCACTGCTGTGTTCCGGTTTGAAGGGCACTGTAGCTAGTGAAATTACTGGGCAAATGAGACTTTATGATCTGATCTCACAGTTTAGTAATCTTATTACTAGATTGTGCTGATGTCTCAGGATGACGTGCGCAGTGCAGTGTCACGCGAACCTCTATACTTTAGAGTTCCGAGTGACGCTGCAGCTGATATGGGCAGCCGTGTCGTTTAACATCAGGCGAACGGCTAGCTCGTCAAGTCATTCCTTAACATATAAAAAAAAAAAAAAAATCATAACACCGTAACCCAGAACAAACTTTGATGTTCATGGCACAAATGTTTGTCCTAGGAGAGAATCGAACCCATAACCTACAGTTCAGAAAGCAGAGCTACTACCAACTGAGCTGTCAGGCCAGTCAAATATCAAACAGTCAAATATAGACCTTTTATATAGAGTACAACTTTGAAGACTATTCGCCTTCCGCATCTATCCAACTCCTATGATTTTGACTAGTTAGGTGATCACGTAACTTGATTGCAACCAATACAAACAATAACTTGTATGGATTTGACAGTTTCAATATGTAGTTTATACGCATAGTTATGGAAATTTTCAAATTAGGAATACATCTCCTGATGCATTGCAATCAAAGTTCCGTGATCACTCTTCTGCTGGGCGATCACGTAATTCGATTGCAACAAATAGAAACACATATTTGTATGGATTTGGCAGTTTGAATACGCAGCTTATATGCATAGTTACTATGGAAATATCTCCTATTGCATTGCAATCAAAGTTTCGTGCATGATCACCCCCTGGTAGTCGTTCAACCTAGACGGGAGGCGTTTATGATGTAGGCAGTTTCGACACTCAATAATAAAAAAGGTGTGGGATTCTAAAAGGACCACAGTCTATTCTTTGTATTAGCTTAGCTGGTTGAATCTAGAGTAACATATAGCGTAAGATGTTTGCAAAGAGAGTTAATTAGAAGTTTGCAAAGGGTAATAGGAAAGGGGAAGCAATAGATAGACAAAGCATGAAATGCAGAATCTAAAATTTACGATACTGTTTCTTCCACTCATACAAGCAAAAATAGATCTTAACGTGACGAAACTTTATATTTCCCAAGAATACACTTACTTCTTATAAACATCAGGCTTGGCAACGTGCACGACGATGTCGGTCAAATATTTAGCAGACGCCTTGATCCAGTGTCTCCTAAACGAGTGGTTCTCGAAACTCTTAAACATGACCTCGAAGCTGATTTTTCCATCAGAACCCGTGAACGCCTTCAGAGCTCTTTTCATACCGGACTTCTCCCACACAGTCTTGCCAAGTTCAGAATTGATGAATAAGTCCCAGTACAAATGGGCTTTCTCCAGGAATGGGGGGAGGAAGGAAGCATGGTCTTTATGGTCTTCAGCGATCTTTTCTGACTGAGTGTTGGATAGGGAAGTTATGGCGTTCATTATGACCGGCATGAATCCCGCTGCGTCTTTGTTTGCTAATAATCCTGATGCAAGATTCAGCATGCTTTCAATGTTGAAGTCATTTTTGCTCTCGCGTTTTTGACGTGCCGGAGCCTCAGTGGATACCATGTTTTGGGCGAACATGGACACCATGGATCCTATCAAAGCTGGGTCGATCTTGCCGTCTTGACCACCGAGAAGGCTTCCCAAACCTTTAGGTTGAAAAATAAATGATTATCCAATAATTTCCATTTTAATGCTTTCAGAAATATAGATAAGTACTTTTTGGCGTTGGAAGAAATAACTAGGGGCGGGACTTCTTGTAACTATTGAAATAGGTACTTGTAACTATTAAAATAGGTACTTGTAACTATTTAAATAGGTACTTGTAACTATTTAACCAATAGGCCACAGGCCATAGTCAAAAGTCAAATAATTTATCGATTCATGTTATTTTTATCTCTTTTATATCTTTTTTTTAAACTTACTAGGGTTTACTAGGTGGTAGGACTTTTCTGCAAAGTTCATCTAGGTACCACCGCTTTGCCAGTATTTCTGCCGCCAAGCAGTAGTGTGCAAGCACTACTGTGTTCCGGTTGAAAGGGTACTGTAGCTAGTGAAATTACTGGGCAATTGAGACTTTATGACCTGATCTCACAGTCGAGTAATCTTATTACAAGACTGTGCTGATGTCTCGGGATGTTGTGCGCAGTGCAGTGTCACGAGAAACTTTATATTTTGGAGTTCCGAATGACACTGTTCTGTTATGGGCGGCTGTATTGCTTAACATCAGGCGAACGACATGCTCGTCACATCATTCACTAACATAAAAAAAATATATAAAAAACTTACCTGACAGCATGTCCCCAGCATTATTCCCACCTCCTTGCCCAAACAGAGATCCAAGGTTCTTAGCTCCATCTCCCTGCATCAAGGACCCCACGATGCTGCCCAAAGCTGCCATTCCGTTGGAGTTTCCTCCATCCCCCATGTTCTGGAGGAAGGCGGATGCCATGTCCATCAACGGGATGTCATCATCAGTTTGCAGGGTTGGTAAGGTGAGGGAGCAGAGGATAGCGATGGTTAGAGTGAGACGCGTCATTTTGTTATCTGGAAAGAGAAATTCTAACATGACATGGAGTAATTTTTTGAATAATCGTCACTTATTTTGGCGAATCAGCATTTCAATTCAACGGGACAATGTTGCCAGCATGTTGGGTAATGTAACTTATTGGTGTAATGGGCTGGAGTATTTGGACTGTCTATATTAGTCAACGCGATAAACCAATTTTTAGTCTGGAACTTTATTTTATTATACACATTACAATGCGGAGGTTGACTATAGATAGAAGCTAACCTACGGATTTTCACACGATTGTTAAACTTGCTTCAACTAAAAATACCAAATACTGAACGCTCATTGGTTGCCTATTGATTATCAGCTATTTTTAACCAATGAACGTACAGTATTAGGTGTCTTCATATGAATTTGATAAACGTAGGAGAAACCGGGGCACGGTGGCCAAGTGCTGCTTGGTCAATGATACATGTTCTCGAATTTTTTGATTCTCGAACATTCCCTGCCTACGTGGTGTAGTGGTTGAGTAGGTGGGCTCCTGACCCGGAGGTGGCGGGTTCGATCTCCGCGGTAGGACAAGTATTTGTGTACAGAAAAAAAGCGCAAATACCGGTTCTGTGTATGGGTACTGTGGGACCATGGTCCTTGTAGTTCCTGGGTCCCTAAACTCAGTGGATCCCAGTTAGGGTCCACGATCTATGTATGTTATTCTTGGGCGTTATTATTATTATTCTGGGTTTTATATGATGTTTTCCTTCACCATTATAACAGCCAGTGTTTTCGCATATATAACTGAAACGTCATTGGTGTAAGGCCGATTGGGATTTGAACCTGGCTGCGTAGGTAACCTCTGTTCCAGACTTGATCAAAGATATTATGGCGACACAAACTAAATATGTATGTCACTAGAAAATAATTTTATACACTTAACAATGTAGATTAAGTAGGTATAAATTAATGTTGGTTCAGGTGTACAAGTTATTATTGCTTAATTTTAATGTTTATTGCCGAATGTTTAATTTTATGAGCGTTTCTTAATCTATTAATATACAACATACTCTTATATTTAATTATATCTTATTTTTTATTTTTACTTTTACTATTCACTTTACTTACTTAAGGATATTTAGGTATTTGTATTTATCTATAGTTAAGAATATTAACTTTTTGTTTTTGTTATGTTTAGATTGTATAAGGAAGAAATAAAAGCTTAATTTATTTTTATTTATTTTATTATTCTCAACGTTTCAGCGGAAATCGGTTGGCGAAGCGTTTCTATGGAGTTGAGAGATGTTGAATTATTTAACTAACCAAATCTTGCTGGTTATATAATAAAATAAATGACGCACAACGAACACATACATAGGTCTTGGAACGGTCTAGGGCCTATTTACAGGATAATTACGGAACTAGGATTCCATGTGTATCTAAGGACCCAGAACCTACGAGGAATGGTCCCAAAACAAACAGACAAGAAAAAAGTAATTGCGCTTTTTTCTCTCTGTGAACAAATACTTGTCATGTCGCGGGAATCGAACCACAGAATACTATTACTCATAGCGGAGGATTATCTACATTACGAGTACCTACATCCTACCGCGTAACTGCACCTCTACCGCGTAACCTTTCTGGGAATCGGCTTCGCCTGCTATCTTGCACGCGCCAATTAACAAGTTCACGAGAACAAGAGAGAACACGATTACAATCTCCATCAGACTTACGCGGTAAGGCCCCTGGGAATCGGCTTTGCCTGCCATCCTGCACGCGCCTATTAACAAGTCCACGAGAACAAGAGAGAACACGATTACAATCTCCATCAGACTTACGCGGTAAGGCCCCTGGGAATCGGCTT
Source organism: Ennomos fuscantarius (assembly GCA_905220475.3). NCBI lineage: Eukaryota > Metazoa > Arthropoda > Insecta > Lepidoptera > Geometridae > Ennomos > Ennomos fuscantarius. Next base: position 8,273,803 of record HG992046.1, on the reverse strand, counting down.
TGCCTGCCATCCTGCACGCGCCTATTAACAAGTCCACGAGAACAAGAGAGAACACGATTACAATCTCCATCAGACTTACGCGGTAAGGCCTCTGGGAATCGGCTTTGCCTGCCATCCTGCACGCGCCTATTAACAAGTCAACGAGTGCGAGCAAGAGAGAACACGATTACCATCTCCACCAGTCTTACACGGTAAGGCCCCTGTACAGGCAGCATAATGTGTAAAAATCGACTTAATCATAATAGACAAATCGTTTGACCAATGAACGATCGCGCGGATCACGTCATAAACCTTTTGTTGCGTTATCATTGGTGTTACGCTTTCTTGAAAGAAGAGATATGTCAATTTCTACCGCTCACCGAACCCCACAGATAACCCCCTAACAACTCCCGAACAGGAGTTATGGCGGGAATACGAAAAAAATCGCGTCGCCGCATTGTATTATTTTCCAAAATTATTTTAAGTGTTAGTGCATAAAATTGGTGGCATTTTAAGTGCTGAATTATAGGCACGAGTGTGGGAAAGTGGTATAATGATGGTGAAACGTTTCTTTTCGTGTTGAATCCAAAATTCCATAGAAGCTTCTGATAAAGTTGCCACCACTTTACTAGGAGTATGACTTGACTAGACTAGACTATGAATTAACATGATGACTTGGACTGTGACTTGACTTGACACATTATATGATATTAATTAACTTGAGTTATTATCAATTACTTGACACTGGCTAAATACACAAAAGTGTGGAGCCAAAACCAAACAAAAAAAAACTTTAGAACAAAAATCTCGTAATGCGGTATCTATAGGGGGTTATCTGAGCCTAAACCCAAAGATAATAATGCCCCTGGGTTTATAGTCAATGCCATGTTGCTCAAAGAAGCACAGAGGCTCAATCTTTTCCAAGATTGCATGTCTTAGAAAAGATCGAGTCCAATTTAATAAAGCAGCGGTTCGAGAACAATTGTCTAGAAAGTCGTTTGTTGAGTTTACTATTGTTTTCGTTAATTGCCTTACTATGTATATATAGGCTGGTTACGTAGTGTAGCTCGAAACTGTTTATTACCACAGTTTTCAGAGAAGACTAATTACCTACTTCATTTATTATCCATAAAATCATAAATATCTACTTATCTGGTATTGTTTCGAAAAAATATTGTGTTTTGTACGTCCACGACTTCGACCACTCACTCAAAAGAAACCCAATCGCCGATTAATTTGGCCATGGGCAAAATTTAAGAGCAAAATCGAGGATATCATCAAACTATGCGTGGCTTCAAATCAAAATAAAAAGTCGTAGAATGTGATTTTAGCACCATTTAGTACCTTAACAGACGCTTTTCACCTCGAAACCCAAACGGGAAACCTCAAAAAGGACGGGGGAAAGTGGATAAAGGGAGTGCTAATTTACTGAATTAAAAAAAACTTAGGACGTTTCACACAGCGCCATCTAGTCTCAAACTAAGCGAAACTTATACTATGCGGACCAGGGGATGTTGCAATAACTTTGCGTAAGTGCTTGTGAGTTGATTGCAATAGAACAGGGGACATTCCCATACATGTACTATACTATGCACATAAACTGCGTATTCAAACTGTCAAATCTATACAAATTTGTGTTACAATTGGTTGCAATCGAGTTATGTGATCGCTCAGCTGATACTTTTTGTAAATACAACCATGCAATATAACACTTAGACAAAATGTCTTGGAACCCACAACCTATCACAGCTGCTACCAACTGAGCTATCAAGCCAGTCAAGAAAAATGAAAAAATAAATGTATGCACAAAAGCAGAGTGATTCCACTCAAACGCAACATTTGATGTAATTCTGCGAGGTCGTGCCTGAGTCAATTGAATTTCGAAAACTATTTCTTTATGATTCTAATAGATTTTGTGTCCCCTGAAGCAGGAATAGAAACAATGCCGTTTTGTACCCCTATGAATTAAAGATTGTATACGCTTCATAGACTCCGAGTCTTCGACGTAACTGGACCTTGGAATGTCACTTCCGTGTTCATTGAGAGAAAGAGTTGAGAAAGTGCTCATTGTAGCAATAGATTTCATTATACCAGAAGCTTACATAAAACACTGGAAAATGCGTTGTGAACAACGCTTTAAAGTAATGTGGCTTTGAATGACGTAAATATGCTTGTCTTCCCTTTCTCCAGGGCAAGGTGGTCACGCTGGAAATCTTATTTATTCTATTTTACACTTTTTTGTTAATCTACCTACCTAAAATAATCGATCTTTTACGATGACGATGAAATTTAATTTTTTGTAAAAACTTTATTAGTCCAAAGACTATGTAAACAAATAAATGACATAGATTAAATGAAAATTAAAAGCTCTGCATTAGCAAAACTTAATCTAAGAAGCCGCTACCAGTAGGCAACGTGCCCAAAATGCTGGCGGCTTTGCCCCGTTGAATGGCAATGCTTAGTCTTTGGGCTAAATAAAAACCAGCATTTTGGTCACGTGTTGCCTCGATCAGTCGTTCTGAAAGATATTTATAAATTTTGTGCGCACTTTGTCCCCACGGCCCCAACGTCTCGATACCGAAAGGTGCAAATATATAACCACTGTCTAGGAAATTATATTTGCGCCTTTTCAGGTTTTCTGCGGATTCGGCCGCAGCACCAGCCTGTCTATATATACAATAGACAATTTAATCTGTGGCAATTACAAAACTATTATCGTACTAAAAATTTATAATTTGTACCAACTTGTTATTTTTTTAGAACAATATTTTCAAAATGTAGATTCATAAAAAGTGAAGTAAGTTTAGTTTAATTCTTTACTTCGGTAAACATTACACTTTATACAAGCTGTAGGGTGCGGGACCCTACTCTTATGAATAAAAGGTGATATTGATATGGATTGATATATTTATTTGATTCACGTAATTGCCATTTACAATGTCAAAGGTGAATGATGTTAATGATAATGAGCCGCGCGTGGCGATCGCACCAACGCTTGCTGCGAACTGTCTTTTTTACACCAAAACGCTGACATGGGAGAATGTGCGGTTGCACCGTACATGCTCCCGGCCGCGAGATGAGAGTGAGATGAAATGAGGTGATACAAGGTGATAAACAATAATTTGATTACAAGGTGATACCGACAATGATCGTATAATTATGACACTTAATAACTAATCTCGAGGGAATACGACACCGTGCATTATAGGCGACGATGCCTTATCGTGCCGGCCGCTCACCACACTGATTTGAGAAATTTCTGATTCACCATCATTGGCCTTAAAAGTAGGCCTAGACATATCACTGTACACAACACTAGCACTGGGTGCGCCGAGGGAACGTGGCCGGGTGGCCGCTCGCGGCCGCGCTGCCGCCGGGGGAGCGGGCAGGTCCACGCCCGCGCCACGGACATGGCTGCAGCGCCGCCACGCCCATACTGCTCCAATGCAGATTGCTATCCCCACGACCACGTATATGGCCGTGTACTGATGGATATCGTGATAGGAAATGTAGTCTGATTGAATAGATTCCTGTTTCCATTGCTCAATCTGCTGTTTGATGATGTGTAGATTATATTGTTGATCTGTGGTATTTTCTATGTCTCCTGGTGAGATTGGTATGGTTACATTAATGACATTATTGATCGGCGAAATTTCGTGTATATACATATTTGGCTGTATATTCAAAACTGATGACGTTTGTTTATGCGAGTATATTGTAAAATCATCACCTTTTATAAGGCAATTTGCACTCAGGCTAATGATTCCTGAACCACTTATGCTTTCGCCTGTTATTTGATCTTCACATATGATTCGGAGTGTGCAATGATTGCAACACAAGTATATGTAGGTATTAGGCACTTCTAATTCTCTCCATTTGTTAATGCAGTTTGATGTTGTTTTCACACAATCATTTGTTTTTTGATCTTTGATACATAGGCTGTTATCTGATTCGATATTATATATGGGACCTTGAACTTGGCAAATGTAGGTATGTAGGTCAGAGTTAACACATGATTTGATGTCTAGTATGGGTACGTAGGTATCCTTCCTAAGGTTTATCGCTAGGACATCGGACACCGGTGATATTCTGATGGCGTTTTTGTTGACTAGACGTGGAATCGAGATTAAATTATACATCTCGAAGCCTTCCCTGCCGACGAGTGGGATCTTGACCTCAAAAATGAGATGTGTTCGGGTCATCCTGGTTCTCACCCGAAGAAGATGAAAATTATTTTTTAAGTCTGTCTGGATGTTGATTTTTCTGATTTAGATTCTGGTTCTGATGTAGATTTTTTAGGTGGTGACTGATCATACTGTGCTGCTTGTTCATTGATTCTTCCGTACGTTTAAGTAAATTGTACTCCGCCTCTACAATTGACGTCTGATTTCTCCATAGTAATGCGATATGTTTTTGATTATTATTTACAAGTGCGATATCTCGTTTGTATTGTTCTGCGAATTCTTCGTCCAGTACGCCGAACAGGCTGTGAGCGATGTAACCCACACCGTTGATAAGACCGCGGCGCGTGCGACGTCTGTAGTACGCCGAGAATTGCTGATTCATTAGCATTTGGTCATAGTATTTGAGTTCGGAGAAACCAAGCTTTAACTGTGATAGTATTATATTGCAGTGTGTTATGATGTTGTCTTCCGTACTCTCACATAATCTGACTAAGTTTTTCGAGTACTTATCGAGAGCCGCCCTTCCTTCCCAATATGGTGCCATGTCATAGTACACAATGACCTTCCAGTCATCTCTGATTATTTGCATGTTTCCAATTTTATCGAAATAAAGTCCATTTTCGCTGTTTAAAGCAGTGAAGTTATACGCTCCAAATGCGGATGTAAGCATATTTAGTATTGCGAAGATTGATAATAGGGTTGATACGATGCTTGATCTTTGTTTTGTTGTTTTGATGGGTTGTTCTTGTGTAGCTGATGGTTGATCGTTATGCGTTTCAGGCTTTGCTGACACGCTTTCTTGGACCGGCAGAATTGATAATTTAACAATAGGCCTTTTTATAATACCGCCCTTTGTCTTTACTGATACGACTCGTACACGGCCGTCCTGACCTGGGTGAAGCTCTTGTACTCTACCTAAGGCCCACCTTCCCGGAGGCAAGTTGGCTTCGTGGATCAGCACGATGTCGTCTGTCTTGATGTTTGGTTGCTCTTGCTTCCATTTGCCTTTGATAGATAGCTGACTCAAATATTCTGCGTGCCATCTTTTCCAAATGTCATCGAATATTTTTTGTGTTAAGTACCATCTGGTGCGGAGATCTCTTTCTGATATTAAGGGTGGGACCACTTGCTAGAAAATGTGATGGAGTGAGACAGTCAAGGTCATCAGGATCTTCCGTCAATGCACAGAGTGGTCGAGTGTTTAGACAAGCTTCGAGCTGTGCCAATAATGTAATGAACTCTTCGAATGTTAGCTTTTGATCTCCTATCACTCTCTTCATATGATATTTTAAACTTTTGACAGCGCTTTCCCACAAACCACCAGCACTTGGCCATGATGGGGCGATAAAATGCCACTGAATCTTCATGCTGGTTATTTCAGTGAGAAATTCTGGTGATGTTAATTGTTTTAGATTGATATACTCAGCCTGTAATGTTCGGCTAGTGCCAACATTGTTTGTCCCGTTGTCACTGTAGATATGACCAGGAGTTCCACGTCTTGCAGCCATTCTGCGCAATGCAGCTAATAGTGATGATGATGTTAAATCTGATACAAGCTCCAAATGGACTGCCTTTGTTACCATGCACACGAATACCGCGACGTACCCCTTTGTTGTTTTGGCTCCTCTTCCTTTGTTGTATTTGATATTAACGAATCCTGTGAAGTCCACGCCTACATGATAAAAGGGGCGTGGCGGGGGGCGGGCATTCACCCTGGCTGCAGGTAAATCACCCATTATCTGATGTTGTTTGTAAGGGTCATTTCTTCTGCATTTTACGCAGCTGCGGAGATGCTGTTTGATAAGTCGATTTCCTCCCATGACCCAATACTTCATTCTCATATGTGAGGTCGTGAGACGGGCACCGCCATGGAATGTTTGCTGATGGGCTTGATTAATTAGTAAGGGTGTTACTACGCTGTCCTTTGGAATGATGAGAGGGTGCTTCCTGTTATCGCTGATATTGGCGTTTCTGAGCCTTCCTCCCACTCGCAATAAACCCTCATTATCCAAAAATGGTGATAAGTTGAGTAGTTTGCTCTTATGATGCAGTGGTCTCTTTGCTCGTAGATCTGCGATCTCGTCGAGAAAGTGCGTTTCTTGAACGCATTTAATTATCATGTCGTGTGCCGTATTTAGTTCGTGTAGTGTTAAGTACGGCTGCTTGACGTCACGATGACGTGTCATTCGCAGTATCCATGCGAGTACACGGACGGCCCGTGTCATATTACTGTACTTGTTAAGTAACTCTTTGATAATAATGTTTTGATTTTGATTGCTTTGATGTGATGCGGTTGATACGTTTGATTGCTTCTTCATCTCCTGTTCTGTTGAGTACTTTTGCTTGATAGATTTTTCAGGGTCAACTGAAGGTAGCCACGTGGGGCCGTTCCACCATAGCTGATTCTGTATCAATTTTGATGCTGTCAGTCCTCTGCTAGCTGGATCCGCAGGGTTGTCTGCTGATTTTACATATCGCCAGCAGTCTGCTGGAAGAATCTCGATGATCTGCTTGACCCGATTGGCTACAAAAGGTTTCCACTTGTCAGTATCTCCATTGAGCCATCCAAGTACTGCCGTCGAGTCAGTCCAGCCAAACAATTTGATGTTGTGATTCGACAGACAGTGTAGAACCTTGATAAGCAGTTTAGATAATAACAATGCTCCACACAATTCCAGTCTGGGTAATGATATGTTTTTGGTTTCTGGGACAATCCTTGTTTTAGCCGCTACCATGACCACCGTCGACTGTTGATTCAATTTCTTTATTTTGCAATATAGTACACAAGAATATGCCTTTTGTGATGAATCGCTGAATCCATGTAGTTCAAGGTCGTCGTTTTGTTGTGTTTTTAACCACCTAGGCACCTTCACGCAGCGGATATTTGGTAGATCATTCTTGATCTTTGTCCACTCATTCTTGATATCAGTTGGTACTTCATCATCCCATTGAATTTTACTCGCCCAGACTTGCTGAAACAGTAGTTTTAATTTAGTTGTAATAGGAGCGATCCATCCCATTGGATCAAAAATTTTTGATATCTGAGACAGTAATAATCGTTTTGTTAATTTTTGTGCTGAGTCATCTTGCATTAATTCAAATGTAAAATGATCGTCATGTGGATGCCACCTTAATCCCAAAGTTTTCATTGATTCTGGCTGCCTGAATTGAAATATTTCTCTATTGCATTGCTGTTCTTCTAAATGAGAGAGTAGTTCGGGTTTATTTGATGCCCACTTACGTAAATTGAACCCCCCTAATTTTAGTAGATTGATCAAGTCCGTTTGAAGCTGTTTTGCTGTCTCCATAGTGTGATCACCACTCAGAAGGTCATCCATATAGAAATCTTCTTCCAAGACCTTTGCTGCTCTGCTGTTTTGATATTTGTGACCTTCATCCTTAGCGAGCTGTTTTAATGTCATCATTGCTAAGAATGGTGCGGCCTTGCTGCCATACGTCACCGTGGCCAGCTGATATTCTTGTAATTGTTGAGTGACGTCATCACGCCATATGATTTTGTGGAATGCTTGATCGTCGATATGCAGCCAAATCTGTCGGAACATTTTCTCTATATCCGCGATAAATGCGAATTCGTACTGACGCCATTTTAGGATTAATTCCAGTAGATCCTGTTGAAGGTTAGGACCGCGATGGGTGAGTTGATTCAGGCTGTATCCAGATGTAGTGTTCATGGAAGGGTTGAACACAACTCTCAAAGGAGTAGTTGTTGAGTCTGTGCGATGTACTGCATGGTGCGGTAAATAACAATGTAATGTAGGGTTGTCACTACTTGTCACCATGTGTCCTAGATTTTTATATTCGTTGATAAATAACTTATAGTCGTGTGCTATGTCAGGGCGTCTGATAAACTTCTTCTCTAGCTGACGAAACTGAGCAATGGCGATTGCCTTGGAATTGCCCAATTTTTCTGATAATTGTTCTGTTTTTAATGGTAGTCTGACCTCGTAGTGGCCATCCTCTTTTCGTGTCGTTGTTGTTTGATAATACTGTACGCATTGATAATCTTCTTCTGATAAGCTCTGCTCCGTATTGATATCTTCGATTTCCCAAAATTTTTTAAGTTCATCTATGTTAGTAATGACCACGTTGCATTGCAAGCTTTTGTGGATATTGCCGCAAAGTATCCACCCCAGTTGTGTTTGTTGAGCGACTGGGTGGTTCTCCATCTTGATAATGCCACCCTGAATTATATCAGAGTAGACATCAGCTCCCAACAGTATGTCTACTTTCCCGCTGATGTAGAATGTAGGGTCAGCTAATTGCAAGTTGTCTAAATATGCCCATGATGGCTTTTCGATTGATTGATTAGGGAGATTGTTTACAAGCGACTTCATGACGAATGCCTCTGTATTATATTGATAGTCATTATACATTGACTCAAACGTGATGTTAATGATCCCCTTGCAATTGCTCTCCTTAGTACCGACACCCGTTATGGTTCCCTTATAGTGTCGACGAGGCAACCCTAGCCGTTGAGTAGCATTCTCAGTAATGAGTGATGTCTGAGATCCGGGATCTATCAAGGCTCGCATCATTTCATATGATCCGTTTGATTTCTGGACCCGAATTCTAGCCGTGGCTAGCAATGTTTCCGTGATATTGTTTTGTGTTGATGAAACAACGTGACCGTTATAACCACGCGAAGCGTTCCCTGTTGACGTTGCATTCCCAGGTTTCGAAGTTGTTTGTTGAGGTGTCGATTTCGAAATTCTTGAATAAACGTCGTGAAGCATCGTATTATGATACTCGTTGCATTCGCGGCACCGTTTGTCGGAACGACACGGATTACCGTAGTGCGGATACAAGCAGTTCCTGCATATATCTAATTTCGATACCGTGCTGCGCTTTGATTCTGCTGATAATTCTTGAAACTGTTTGCACTGGAATAGGTGATGCTCATTTTTGCAAAATGGGCATTTTGCTGTAGTTGAATTAAATGTTTTATTTTGTGTTGATAGAGTTGATTTTTGTGGTTGATAGTAGTTATGCTGTTTAGTATTTGATTGTTGTTGCTGGGTCGGTTTGATGTTCTCGAATTTACGTCGTGAACCTTCTAATGCCGTAAATTTCGCCTCCAAAAATGACAAAAAATCGTGTAGGGTTGGAAGGTCCCTAGGACTCTTTAGTGATTGTATGTACTCATTATGCGTCTCTGTATCTAATTTATGTGAAAGTATGTGTACCAGCAAAGGATCCCATGTAGACGTGTTGACCCCTAGATTTTGAATAGCGTAGAGGCACTCGTTAGTTGTGTCGTGGATCTTCTTAAGCTGGACGGCAGATGATTGTTGCATGATAGGTAGATTGGTCAAGAGGTTGATGTGAGATGTAAATATTAGTTTATTGTTGTTATACCTGTTGTTCAATATATCCCAGCAGACATTGTAGTTGTCCGACGATATGTGAAGATGTTGAATCAGCTTCTCCGCCTCACCTTTGACCTTGCTTTTTAGAAACTGCATTTTTTGTGCATTTGATAAGCTCCCGTTTTTATGGATTGTCTCCGTGAAGAGGTCCTTGAAGGATACCCACTGATAATAACTGCCACCAAATATCTGGAGCTCCATAGGAGGTGTAAATTTCTCCCGGTGTTGCATCGACCACATACCTGTGTTGATCTTCTTCTTGATTGATTGATAGTCTTCCTCATACTTACAGAAAATAGACTCGTAGTCTTCATTTGTGCCATCTAGTTGACTGTCCAGGTCCCAGTGGAGAGCATCGATTGCCAACCACCGCTTCTCGATTGATTTAAGTGCATCCTCGTACTCCCATTTCGTTGTCATAAGATTGATATTGATACCTGATAATGATCGTGCAAATGCCTTAAAATTACTAGACTGCTTCCGTAGCATTTCGTCCAATTTGCTAGGAGAGCCCTGAGATCTCCGCTCACCTTCACCAAACGAAGCTGATGATGCTTTTGCTGCTGTTCCTGCTGATATACTGGGTTGTAAATACGCCGGCTTAATAATAGGAGTTGTCGGACGTGGTTCTTTGGCTAACTCAGCCTCAGCGAGGCATGATTCAATGTATTTGCGCGCGTTACTATACAACAATTTTGTCTGATCGTAGAAACGGTTGGTAAAATACGTGTGACTACTATCACCTACGTCTAGTAGTTTCAAATGTGTAGAATGGAACTCCTGCCAATAAAGTTCAAGAGTCTCCAACCTCCAGTTTATAAGGTCGGGGGTTTTTCTTTCCTTCCCGTCCTTTTTAAAATTGCGTAGTAATGTTTCGATAGACTCTTGGAGTTGTTTTTGAGTTACTAGTAGATCTTCCATGCTGATTGATAATTTTATTTATGTAGCTAAATAATACAGGAACGATCTGACCTTGTTCTTGTTAGTTACTTGTGCTGGAGTGCTCCCTCCTGCTTGCTCGTACCCTGGCCTACGCCAAGATAACAGGAACCAATCCAATTAGATGTGCAATGAACTGATACCACTTTTCACTTGTACTTATTCACAGAACCACTGTTACGAATTATGTTTTAGTCACTCACGGAATGTCTTCCCGGAACAAGACTTTTAACAAAAACGATACGTGGTCCTGAACCGCCGAAGGACCAATAAGATGTAGGGTGCGGGACCCTACTCTTATGAATAAAAGGTGATATTGATATGGATTGATATATTTATTTGATTCACGTAATTGCCATTTACAATGTCAAAGGTGAATGATGTTAATGATAATGAGCCGCGCGTGGCGATCGCACCAACGCTTGCTGCGAACTGTCTTTTTTACACCAAAACGCTGACATGGGAGAATGTGCGGTTGCACCGTACACAAGCGATTGAACAGTAAAAATTGTTGTTATTTAGAAGCTAAAAAGTTTTCTCCCGAAACATTTAATAGATTTTAGGTCTATGAGAAGGTTTTAAAGTTTATAATTTTTTTTTATATAACAACACACTCTTAGTTTCTTGACTATCCGGTGATATTTAATACCAAATCAAAATGTAAAGAATATATATAAATTTCGATTAGTTGGTTCATGTTACTACACAGTGAAAAACAAAAATATTATAGTAAATAGTAGAGAAAATAAAACAATAATTAATGAAAAAAATTTGCCGCTTTATGTCTTAAAAAGGACGCAAGGAGATTTATACGTATTTGTACAATTATATGTATGCATTTACAAACAAAAAGTATCTTAAGTATTGTATCAGCTATCAGGTTACCATGGTACAAGCTTTGCTTAGTTTGGGGCTCTAGCCCTAGGCTCTAGCGCCATCTATGACGCTGAATGAAAAGTCCACAAATAAAAAAAGTAAACTCGTACACGTGGCATATTTTCAATAAGTATACCTAGCAGTTACCACTAACACCATCCAAAGAAAAACTACTTAGGTAATTTGATAGATTAACCTAAATAGAAGGAAAATCAATATTCTACATATTTTCCGTAATCCGTGACTTCTAATTATATTTTTCCTTCTATTCCTTCCTTCCTCCCATATTTGCCATTGGATAATCATGTTTTTGGCACGCTTTTTTCCTTTAGGAGTCATCAACAGCCAACACTGGTCCATAGGCCTCCCCATAGATTCATATTGTATTCTATGCATTTATTTACAAACAAAAAAGTATCTAAGTATTGTATTAGTTATCTGGTTCCCATAGTACAATCTTTGCTTAGTTTGGAGCTAGATGGCGTTGTGTGAGATGTCCACTCATATCATTATTATTATATAGAGCGCCACTTTGAGTGGCTGCTTGCCTCCATGAATGGAAGGCAGTTGAAGAAATGTGCCTTAACTTGTGAACAGGACTCATTAGTTTATATATATTGGATAAATGTTATGTAGTGTTTTATTGCTACTTTCGGTATTATTATTATATAATTTGTTTTACAGAAGTTTTTATTTTTGTTTTTAAATTACGTTTCACTTACTTTTTACTATTTTAATTTACTTTCAGTAAAACGCAAAACATAATTTACCAGTCTAAGTTTTTTATATTGATTCAATAGTTTAAGTGTAAATAATAATTGTAGAATAATAAGTTAAATAAATAAGTTATTTTATCAAATTGTGATAAAATGTATGGCATTAGACTATTCTGTAATGTCATGTTTTATGGATAAATAAATACATAAAATGAAAATAAAATAAAAAACCGACTCCCCACGGTTTTGACCAGCTAGGCGAAACTCGATTGCAACCAATAGAAACACAAATCTGTATGGATTCGACAGTTTGAATACGCAGTTTATGTGCATAGTTAGTATGGAAATTTCTCCTGTTACATTGCAATCAAAGTTCTGTGATCAGCCCCCTATAATTAGTCCACTCAAAAAGTCCAAGTATTTTCAAAATAAAAACCTAAAGAACGTAATAATGCAAAATTTTTGTTTTTGTGGTATATACCTGAAGTTATTAGTCATTGTTATCTAATTAACTAGGTGGTAGGACTTTACTGCTAAGTTCGTCTAGGTAGGTACCACCGCTTTGCCAGTTATTCTGCCGCCAAGCAGTAGTGCGCAAGCACTGCTGTGTTCCGATTTGAAGGGCACTGTAGCTAGTGAAATTACTGGGCAAATGAGACTTTATGATCTGATCTCACAGTTTAGTAATCTTAGTACTAGATTGTGCTGATGTCTCTGGATGACGTGCGCAGTGCAGTGTCACGCGAACCTCTATACTTTAGAGTTCCGAGTGACACTGCAGCTGGGATGGGCAGCCGTGTCGTTTAACATCAGGCGAACGGCTAGCTCGTGTCATTCCTTAACATAAAAAAAAACTACAGCTATAATACCCATATGAAAAAAATTATATCGCCTGAGATAGTTATTTATCCGTCATTTATTTTTAATTTTATAGCATCTATCTAGGCTATGCGGGTATTATTTATTTATTTATATTCACATTAGTAGGAGTTCTAGATGAGGGTATCAACTTTCGATTTTGTTTTTTTTTAATGGGAAAATGGGCATGCGTTTGACAAGTGTATACTTACTTACAAGTGTAACTTTTTTGTAAGGTGTATAAATAAATTATATTAATATTTAGCGTCCAGACACAGACATAAGCAATAGTAATTGATTCCTATTTGTATTTAGTTTCCATGTTCTGTGGTGGTGAGACTTTATAATCACACTAATATTAGCCGAGCCGAGCCGCCACCGCCGCCGCGCGTACTCCTTGAGGATGGGTATATTGCCCGAACAGCGGTCGAGTTATTCGACTGTATCTCGTGAGTGTTAGTCGTGTAATAGTTGTAGTTATGAGTACTACTCACGTCAGTTTCTAAAATATTATAAAGGCGAAAGTTTGTATGTGTCTATGTGTGTTACTCTTTCACGCTCAAATGGCTGGATGGATTTGGATGTAATTTGGAATATAGAGAGCTTATATAGTGGATTAACACATAGGCTAAATTTTATCTGCGGGCGAAACCGCTGGGCGCACATAGTAGGCTAATATACCTCGTCATTCATGTACCCACGTGTAGATATGAAGTATACCATATTTTTCATGCGCCAATGTTTTTTTACTTATAATACAAGTAAATACGATATTATCCAAAATCAATGCTTTTTTATTTTTTTTATTGTTAGATAGGCTCGCGTTTGATCACTAGCGCACCTGATGGTAAGTGACGATGCGGTCTAGGATGTAACACGCTTGCCTAGATGATACCTGTTCACTCTCGATTTGAAGACTCCAAGGTTGTAGTTTTCGGGAAATACGGAATAAATAAAATACGTTTTTTATATTATGTTGTCTAAATAGTGAAAAATTTGATCGTATTTTTTTCGCTATTAATTCGTTGTCATGGCAACATAAAGTGGCGATTATTTGATGTTTGTCTTGCGATTATATGCGAAGGTAACTGCTTACCATCAAGCGGGCCGTCAGCTAGTTTGTCTGTTTATGTTATAAAAAAAGACATCCGAACTGAGAGCATCTTTTTTTGAAGTTGGTAGTAAAAATAAAGCAGGGCTGCTACATTTGAAGTCCCGAAAAACCACTTCGCAAAAACATCTATACGTAATTGACACTTCACGCGAATTCGTAATTTACAAGTGCCTTCGAAACTGATTATCGCTTAACCGAACAGGTGAGGTCAACGCCCGAGTTGTGTGACGTCATAGAAGCTGTACCGTTAGGTTGAGGCAGCCCATGACTGTACGTTTGATATCGGTTTTGATTTTTATAGTAGAATTCTGATTCACATTAACTCTAGGGTAATCTATACGATGGAAAATTTTATTTAATTTAAAATGAACCCTAGCAGCCTCATTAATAAACTCGAACTAGCTTCAGATTAGTTTCACAATCTTTTGTCTCTTTCAATCCAGGTAAATATTCCAGTAGCAAAAAAAGGACAAAAGCTGAAATAACTAACCCAAGACTTAATACCTGTTTATTAATAAGGCTGTATGTGTTTTATTATTTTAGCTAGCTCGGGTAGGTGATATTAATTGCTTAAATTGGAGATGATTATTCAAATTTTTATATTTATTTTTTTCAACAATATTTTTTTTTTATATATACTTACTAATATGATCTTGATCATACGTTTCTCACTTAATCGATAAAAATGTTTTAATAATAGACAGATTTCATTAAAAAACGTTTTAAAAAGAGAACTTCGTTTTAAGTATTTATTTATTTTTATATACTATGTTATTATACTAATGTTTTATGATCTTATTCTTAGTAGTAACAATTATTGATTAAATTTTATAGAATAAGTATACACTTTATTTACTTATTATTGTGATAAAAACGATAAAATTTAATTACCTACCACACAAAATATTTCATACATTAACAACGAACAAATCAGGGATATTAAATAATAAAAGAATCTAATAGGCTATTACAATAAAGTCAAATAAAAATAAAATAATGTCAGAGTTAAATAGATTATTATTATATTATTAGATATTGTGGGTTCGATTCCCACTCAGGACAAACATTTGTGTGATGAACATAGGTGTTTGTTCTGTGTCTGGGTGTCATATTGTATTCTATGTATGTATTTACAAACAAAAAAGTATCTAAGTATTGTATCAGTTATCGGTTCCCATAGCACAAACTTTGCTTAGTTTGGGGCTAGATGGCGTTGTGTGAGATGTCCACACATATTATTATTATTATTATTAACAGAAAATGTATTCATTACCACTACTAGGATTACCCGTATTGGTCCATTGGTCGCTCATGCTTTGAAGGAAACACCTAGAGGTAGTGACTACAAAATCACACTTCACACTAATATTATAAAGGCGAAAGTTTGTATGTGTGTATGTTTGTTACTACTTCACGCTCAAACGGCTTAATGGATTTGGATGAAATTTGGTACCAAGCTTATACACTGGATTAACATATAGGCTATTTTACCCCGGAAAAGTGAAATGCTCCCGTGATATGAGCAAATAACTAAAATACTTTTTATCCGCGGGTGAAACCGCGGGGCGCAACTAGTAATAATAATCTTCTATCTTTCTAAATATATATAACTCAAAGGTGACTAACTGATTGACTGACTAATATAGTGATATATCAACGCACAGCCCAAACCACTGGACGGATCGGGCTGAAATTTGGAATGCAGTTAGATGTTATGACATAGGCATCCGCTAAGAAAGGTTTTTCGAAATTCCACCCTTAAGAGGGTGAAATGGGTGGTTCAATTATTTTCCCATAGGCCACGCTGCGGGCGAAGCTGCGGGCAGAAGCTCGTAAATAATATGTGTGGACACCTCACACAAAACTGACGAATACCCAAGCATAAGGTTTGCGGTAGGAATTTATCTTTTTGGCAAGTGGAAGGAAACCGAAGTGACTCATTGTAATGCAATGTAGAAACGTTAACAGTTACATGACTACGTAGATAATAGTTCGAAGAAATGTGGACAAGAAATTGACACATTTGATGACTCGTTTAATTACCTAGTTATTATGAGTGTAACATAAATAGCTTCAATTACGTTTTAATTTTATTTGGACCCCTTTTTATCCTGTGGGTGCCGTTAAAATAGCAAAATAATTCAGATGTATATTGCAGTTTCGTTCTAATGCTTTATTGCTTCATTTTCTAGGCTTGTGCACACCGCTACGATATTTTATCGTCTAAGCGTCAAATCTAAAAAATACATATAACTGTATGGTATTTTTTTTTGTATTTGAGTCATTACTGCGGCCAAAGTAACTTGGTAGAAACGTCGAAGTTAGTCAAAATTACTTTTTGTTAATTTTTGTGCGCGAATAGACCCGTTTTATCTTAATAATGTGAATTTTAATTAAATCACCGCAGTCACGTTCCCACATTGCTTGTAGAGCTGATAGCCGATGGAGAAGAAAGCAGGGCTTAGAAACCGGGTTAATTTTCGAACCAGTTAACCCCAAATACATTGGGTATTTTTCTTTTTGGTTTCGTTCTCCCGGAACCGCTATTAAACGATTTTTGGTTAAACAATTTGTAATAAAGGTTTCATTTAATAAACCGGTTTAGAGCGGTTTTTGTCACCCCTCCACTCACGCTCACAGCCTTTGAGCTACCCTCAAGTCGTCGACGGCGGCGGCGACACGACGACGCGAGCATGCAAGTCTCTCGCGGAATAAACCGGTTAATAAAGGTTTTCATAACGTTGTTTTATATTCACTCCGAACGAAATAATCGCTTAAACTGGTTTTTACCGGAAAAACACGGTATATTGTAAACCGGTTCCAAGTCTTGGAAGAAAGGTTCTTGAGTGGTGATGCAGCACTAGGTGGACCGACGACGTGATCAAAACCTCGGGGAGTCATTGGATGGAGTAAAGTTTATGGGGGAGGCTTATGTACAGCTGTGGATGTCCCAGGCTGATGATGATGATGATGATGATGATGATGATTTAGGTTCTCAATTGAATTGTGCTAAGAGGTTACGGCACAGCTTCTGAAGTGCTAAGTATTAGCTGTCAAATAAACTACTTCGTCGACCATTTCTACCCCTCTAACTTCTATAATAAAGATCTAAAGCAATATTTTTTTGACAACTCCGTTTTCCCGCCTGTCAGTTTTGCCACGAATAAGGGCTCAACCCGACATGTGCCAAACATGTCAATACCCTCTTTATTTTGTTAGTACTATAACCATGGGTTTTGTTTTTCTCGGACAGAGATTTTCCACACGCATTTCGGTACTCTCGTAAGTGTCGTATTTTTCGATTCATCTTAACGAAATTCTGTGTACAGGATCTACAATTTCGTAAATATTCTTCATCATCGCCAATTTTTGATTGTAAGTGTATTTCTGCCAAAGAGGAGAAAATTTTCTGCGGCGCAATTTGCATGGTGAATTTAATTGTATTTGGAAGACTCACTCGGTACTCAATTCTAAACAGTTTTTTACAACTACAGAGTTTTTAATTTTTTTTTATTAGTGTTTAATAGACGAGCAGATAGTTTTGGCGTGAAAACGAAAAAGATCGTATAATTACACATTAACTTGAGAAAATATCAATTGATAATTTGACACTGGCTAAATATACAAAAGTGTGGAGCCAAACCAAAAACAAAAAAAATAGACTAGCAGCATGACTGCTGTTATGTCTATATCCACAGTGTTGTATTAACTTTCAATGTTCATCCTTGTAACAGAGATAGTTTATTTAGATAGATAGTTTTTAGTAGTAACTAGTTGCGCCCCGCGGTTTTAGCCGCGTATAAAAAGTATTTTAATTAATTGCTCATCCCATGGGAAAATTTCACTTTTCCGGGAAAAAATGTAGCTTATATGTTAATCCAGTGTATAAGCTATCTTAGTACCGAATTTCATCCAAACCCATTCAGCCGTTTGAGCGTGAAGGAATAACACATACACACATACAAACTTTAGCCTTATAATATTAGTGTGAAAACTACGTAACATTACATACGTAATAAATACGAACATTTGTAAACATACCAACTGCTAAAACCCGTTGCATATTATTTACTGCGTACTTGTCCCATTGAAGGAAAATATTAAAGATTTTTGGAAATAATTTCTTGTCCTAATGTTTTCTTCATGATGGTTACACTAATAAAAATATAAGACAGTTTTATTGACAAAAACATAAAAAAGGATGACATGTATCTTACTTTTCATATTTATTGAGAATAAAATTTGAAAATAGAAATTTAAAATTCAACTTCACATTCACACTTAAACCCTTCCCTACTCATCTCCACACCCACACTCTTCCTCTCACACTTTCTCACTCCTCCTACGCCTACGTTCTTTGGCTTTTGTTTTAATATAAACACTAGTTTATTATTGTATTGATAATACGAACTTTCTTTATTTTGTCATAGCCCATACTACCCCTGCTGCTTGGATCTAATATCTCATGTATGAAGTATTCCACGTTATATACACACCGGCACAATTAGCGGAACACAAAAAAAGCAGTAGAACATCGTCATTGGGATTTGAACGAATGGCAGCAGGTTCTCTTTACTGATGAGTGCAGAGTTCTTTTAAAACAGATCGATGGGAGACAGCGAATATGGAGACGCAAAGGAGAACGCCACATACAGTCTAATTTTGAACACACAGTGGCTTATGGTGGCGGCTCGATTATGGTTTGGGGAGGGATATGTTTGGGAGCTTTTTTGTGATGGTTCATAATCATCTAAAAATTTCACTTATTTCAAATTTCTTTATTTTTCAATAAAAAATAATGAAGATTTTTCAAGTCGTTGTTAAAAGATTTTAATCAATTTGTTATTTTGTGTCTAATTACATTTTCGTCAAATATATGCGTTATTATCTCATAGTCTCACTTTTTTTTCTGTTGCGCTAATTGTGCCGGTGTGTATACTATGCAACACATAACGAGGAATACTTGCCATGTACCTCGAAAATCAACGAAATTGAAAAAAAAAAAAAACACCGTAATTTGTTTGCAATCGGTTGAAGCAAAAAACTTCATTTTCTAGCAACTAATAGCAACATAAAAGCAACACTGACTGGCCCGATAGCTCAGTTGGTAGTATCCCTGCCTTCTGAACTGGGGTCGTGGGTTCGATTCCCACCCAGGACAAACATTTCTGTGATGAGCATCGATGTTTGTTCTGTGTCTGGGTGTTTATATTGTATTATATTTATGTATTTACAAAACATAAAAGTATCTAAGTATTGTATCAGTTATCTGGTTTCCATAGTACAGGCTTTGCTTAGTTTGGGGCTAGATGGCGCTGTGTGAAATGTCCACACATATTATTATTATTATTAACGAAGTACGGTGTTTTTTTTTCAATTTCGCTGATTTTACATAGCCATTTTTTCGACCGATTAACTTCCTATTTTTTAAATACAATTTGATTTATTAGGTAATGATCTATTATTTATATCAGATAAGCCTGATAATCTATTCTACAGAACAATTGTTATGTAGGTCTAGGTAAAAATTGTTTTTCAATCATTTTATCACTACAAAGAGGTTTGTGATAAAAGATAAATCCTATTACTATATACTATATGGATATTTGTTACTCTTTTACACTCGAACGGCTTGACGGATTTGGATATAAAATTTGGAATATAGAGGACTAGTGGCGCCCTGCGGATATAAAGTATTTTAATTATTTGCTCATCCCACGGGAACATTTCACTTTTCCGGGATAAAATGTAGCCTATATGTTAATCTAGTGTATAAGCTATCTTAGTGCCGAATTTCATCCAAATCCATTCAACCGTTTGAGCGTGAAGGAGTAACAAACATACACACATACAAACTTTCGCCTTTATAATATTACAGCCTTGTTAATAGTTTTACGAACTAGTTTTAGACTAGTTACCCCATCCTTTGTCTCTTTCGATCCAGCTAAATATTCCAGTAGCAAAAAAAGGACAAAAGCTGAAGTAACTAATACGAGACTTATACCCGTTTATTATTAAAGCTGTTAGTGTAATGTAATGTAATTAACATATAGGTATTTTACTCGCGTGTGAAACCGCGGGGCGCGGCTAGTTATTAATAATCCACATAATCAAATTGTTTTGATAAAACAAGTGTGTTTGTGAAAAATTGCGGTATCAACTGACACGAATTCTTTGGCCTGAATAAAACTGCATAGTTCATAAAAATAATGACAGATTAGCAAATTATATTGGTTAAAAGTTGAAACAACTTATCGAATGTTGCAATGTCATACCTACCATAGAATCTCAAAAATATAGCCGAAATGTTTGAAATTTTCGGTTATATTTTTGAGTGTATTTGAGCAAGGGAATTTTAGTTTATAAAGGACGCCTAATTACAGAAAAATATATGACACCTACACCAGCGCGCACTGCAGCGCGTCAACAATCTCCCCTCTGCCGTGCACAGCGCCATCTCAATGGCCTTAATGCAAAACGTCCATACTTAGATATATTTGCGGATGAATGGAAGGCAGTTGAAGTAATGTGCCTTAACTATTGTGAATAGGACTGATTAGTTTATAGATATTGGATAAGTGTTATTATTATTATTATAAGTGTTATCTGTTAGGTATATTGTTATTCAGAAGTTTATGTTAATATTTTATGTTTTGTTTTGTTTTATTCATATGTATGTAAACTATAGGTTAAGGTTTTTATATTTATATTGATTCCATAGTTTAAGTGTAAATAATAATTGTAGAATAATAAGGTTATAAATAAATTCTTTTATGAAATTGTGATAAAATGGAACGCATTAGACTATTCTGTAATGTTATGTTTTATAGATAAATAAATAAATAAAATAAATAAATAAATAAAATAAATAAATAAATTAAATAAATAAATAAATAAAATAAATAAATAAATGACACCTTTATTTACCTGTAGAATAATCCAACAGCAGTAGTTTCTTTATTTTCTTTCTTTAATTATTATTCATATGTCGTGTCCGTTATCCGTATTCTTGAAGAAATCTATGAATATTGTATGATTGAACTATTCAATAAATGAATGATGTCAAAAGATTTCAGTTGATCTGTTATTCAAATATTGCGTGTGAATTTAAACTAATTTTTAAATCCGAGAAAATAAAAATTGTCCGCCACAAATTTTATTACTCTGTGGTCAGTTTTAATTGACTAGCATGTTTTTTACTTGGCTAGCATGCTACACCTTCGATCGCATCGTCACTTCCCATCAGGTGAGAGCGTAGTCAAATGCTAGACAAGTTTGAAGTAAAAAAAAGAGTATAAAGTTAGCTTACGTTAATTCGTTAAAACGCTCAAAATTAAGCGTTTTAAAAAATACTAAGTTTAAGTAACATTACGTATTCTATTTAATTTTTTAAATATTTTTTTAATAGTCTGAGCATAAGATTTTTATACGACAATAATTGGAGATTACAAGGCCAAAACCTGTGCGTATTTTTTTAGGTCGTAACTTATTATGGATATTGTGTTAATTTTAAATGTTTCTAATACATATTTGCTTTCACTTTTTTATATTTTGTACTTGACTCTTATTTCTTTGTCATTTGTAATTTATTCCCCTGGATAGCAAAATTCAATTTCAGACAACTTAGGTATAGAATAGAGGAATAAGTGCGAACTTGCTGAGCTATCAAACTTTAGAACAGACGGGCATAAATCATATGTATATATTTATTTCCAAATACTCCTACTATCATGAGAGCACACAAAAGTCAAACATGACAAAAAAAAACCAGATAAATAAAATCAATTACTTTTAATGTAAAATAAAGTGCAATAAATCGATAACTTTTAAAATTCTTTGCTGTTAACGTAAAATATTTATAGCTGAAATATTTATAGCTCATAAAATACAATAAAAAAGAACACGAACAGAAACAAAGTTCCAACGTTGGAAACAAAAAATAATTTTCGATGAAATAATTACATTTCCGTTGTTTAACTGAAATGTTATTCATTTTCTTACAGAACATCTACATAATATAGTTTATATGTATTTAATTAAAATCTTAACGTTCAGCAACTTTTCCTTGAAATTAGAACAAAATATCATCTAAGAAAACCGCGGTAAAATAGTAGCAAAAATACACTTACCTCCAAAAACTTATTAAAAATCTCATATAATTTATATGTATTTAATTAAAACCTTAGCGTTTAGCCAGTATTTCTTGAAATTAGAACAAAGTATCATCCAAGAAAAACGCGGTAAAATAGTAACAAAAATACACTTACCTCCAAAAACTTATTAAAAATCTCATATAATTTATATGTATTTAATTAAAACCTTAACGTTTAGCCAGTTTTTCTTGAAATTAGAACAAAATATCATCTAAGAAAACCGCGGTAAAATAGTAACAAAAATACACTTACCTCCGAAAACTTTGTAATTCTAAAATCTCGAACGCGCAGTCACTGATCACAATACTGTCCTTAGTTTGATATTTTTTATTTAGTTTTAAATCTAGTAAACAGTCATCGTCACTTTAAATTCCTTTACAACTACTCATCAAAATATTTTACGCACCGGTAACGTACGGTACACGTAACCATTGGCACCTTAAACCAATGTTGCCATTAAAAAAATACAATACACACTGTTTATTTTTGAAGCAGCAACACTGAGAAATATTCTGCAACAATAATCCAAAGGTAAAAATATTTGTTTTAAAATAAAAATTTAAGCGGGACTAGCACACGAGCAGCACAAACGTATTTCCTATATCATCTAAGCTGTAGTGGTGTCAGTATATATGTCCTTGTTTATTGAATAACTGTGTCTCTTTTACACGTTGAAAATCCAAGTGCACACGTCCTTGACTCTGAACATTTCCTACAAGAAATGAAGATATTATAAGTACCGTTGTGGCAGATCGTCTCTTTCTTTCATTTAGCGTTTCCAGTTACTTTAGAAAGGGATAGTTGGTATGCGCTTGGCTTGAACTCGGAATGTGAATGACCGGAGGCTTTGAAGGACCAAATTAAGCGTGATTTGTATATGCGTGGTCGTGGATACAGTTATACCACGTCCTTCGACCTCTTTTATTAATTCTGCACCAAATAATAAAAAAATACAAAAAGGTATTATTAACACAAAGTGTACACGCAATACGCGACCTTATCGCTAAAATGAGTAGATAATGGGTATGATAGAGCTGGCACAAAGAGGACAAAGCCTCCGAAATAATCTCATTTTTTTTGTTTTTGTTATGGCTCCACACTTTTGTGTATTTAGCCAGTGTCAAGTAATTGATGATTTTTCTAATTAAAAGGTATTAGATATATGTGTCAAGTCAAGTCACAGTCGAATCAAATCAAGTCATAATCTCGTCTAGTCTAGTCAAGTCATACTCCTAGTAAAGTGGTGGCAACTTTACCAGAAGCTTCTATGGAGTTTTGGAAACAACACGAAAAGAAACGTTTCACCATCATTACCACTTTCCCACACTCATGCCTGTAAACCAGCACTTAACGAATAAAATGCCACCAATTTTATGCACTAACACTGAAAATAACACAAGTTTTGGAAAATAATACTATGCGATGACGGGATCTTTTTCGTTTTCCCGCCAAAACTCTCTAAATCTTTGTTATAATATACAAGAGATGAAGTTATGGCAATAAAAGTGGAGTCCTTGAGATGTTAGTTTTGCTTAGAATTGTAACACAAATTACAATGAGCGTAATTATAGGTTGCACTGTTTTTTAACCTACCTATGGTTTAAAAAAGTGCAAAGTGGTTTTTTGAGCCCTCTCATTTATTCATATTAGAAAAATACTATTTATATCAACCTATTTAAAAAAAGGAGGAGGTTCTAAATTCGACTGTATTTTTTAAATATTTGTTACCTCCGAACTTTCGACTGGGTGAACTGATTTTGTTCGCGCCAGTCATAACTGCGCTTATTATTTTTCTACCCTCTCATTATTCATATTTTTCGATGACTATCTCTGTCACTTGCGCCGCGGATGCACGAGACATTTGCTTGTCATTGGACAAGTAGTCTGCGATCAACCCTCGTTGCTCGCGGCTGCCGCTACTCGCTCTGAACTCGGAGTGTACCTGATTGTCCATCCTTTGGGCTAATCAGCTGAAGAAGCTGCGTACAAAACAGCTTCTACCGCGCCGCGCTTAATACAGTCCACTACAATTCGAATATTGAAGGCCGCTTGTGTGACACACCTGAAGAAGCCTAGAAGTGCAAGAACTGCAAGGCTGGAACTCTGTACCCTGGATACGAGCTACAGGATCGGAGCCCGCACTGAGGTGATCGTAGCTTGTCGAGTGTTATGCCAGTAGGAGACCAGGTTAGTCATCACATACTCATATTTTCACCAGCTATCCTACCCCCGCATTTGGAGACGCGCTCAGCTATACAGCTTAGCTGCCGCGTTAACAGATTTTGTTGATTTTTTTATTTTACAGCCTTTGTGGTGTGGTGATTGAGCAGGTCGGCTTATAGCCCGGAGATGGCGGGTTTGATTCCCGCGACAGGACAAGTATTTGTGTACAAAATACTTGTTCTGAGTTTGGGTGTTATTATTATTATTGTTATTATAATGTATGAAAGCGAGCGGGCAAGCCCGATTTGAAAAAAATGCACATAAAATTTTCGGCAGTTCTCGTATCGACGGAATGGGAACTTGGGAAAGGAGCGTTTGAAAAGAACCAAACAAAAGTAACATTTCATTAAACATTTTTTTTATAAATACGAATAATATAAAATAAAAAAAAGCGAAATTTTGCAACATTGAATATTATGTTTGTCAAAGAGCCTGATCGATGCGACGCGTGACCAAAACAGTAATATAACCCGTGGCTCAACCTTAAATAACCCTTGTATGCTTGTATCCAAAAATTTAGATTAAAGACCTGTTTATTCACAGACACGCTTGAAAGAAAATTATTTTCCCAATGGATATAAATCACCTCGAATTTGCCAAAATGGTATATAGGGCGCGTTAACATGACCATCATAAAAAAACCCAAGGGTTACCCCCCATTGTGGGTACGCATATTCGTAATACCAACCAGCCCTCATGTACGCATAGTGGTGTATTTTTGTGTAATAATATCTGAAATCAGTGAACGCATAAATTCTATCTTGATTGTACCTGATCTCAAAGCATCCCGCACCAACTATATAGCGTTGATCGAAAAGACCTCCCCCATTTTGAACTCCAGAAAACTTCAACCGATTTTGAATGCATACAAATTTACCCCAAGCTTTGGGAATATATTTGCTGCAGTCTACGATCTCTGATTTACTGAACTGCCAGTAGAAAATCTTGTAGTTTTCATGTACATGTTCCATGTATTCATACCCGGAGCCTGCCATCCAGATGTCATCGTAATAGATGTAGTACTTCCATGGGACCATGAATGCTCGGTACGCGTAGTGAAAGCGCTGTGGTGGCGTTAAGAAGATGTAGATTTGATCTCTGCTGAAGATGATGGAGACGTCGTGCCGAGGCTGGTGCGTGCAGCGAGGTCCGTGGCAGTGCTCGGGGTTCAAACTCAACGGGACTAGTCGAGTGACACTCCACACTCGGTACCTGGAAAAAGACTGTTTTTATTGTTTGATAGGCTTGCGTTTGACCACTATCGCACCTGGTGGTAAGTGGCGATGTGGTCTAGGATGTAACACGCTTACCTAGAAGATACCTGTTCACTCTTATGTTGAGTTTACTATTAAAAATTGGAGTCAAACATCCTCCCGAATAGCAGAAAACCTAAGCTATTTTGTAAAAAATGTGTTTTTAGTTTACACGTTGAATAAAAATTTAGTTCAAACTAAAAGCCGACTACAGAAAAAACACGCTTTAATGTATGAAGTATGAAACAAGAAAATATTCTCATCTGTAATTGTTGTTACAGTCTAATCAATGTTTTATCGTTTATGGGTTTTAGTGGGTTCGAGTCCCACGTACCTCTGCCATCACCCCCGTGGTGAGAAAATGCGAGAGCATAATCCCCCCTAAAATAAAACAAGTGTGCTGTAGACCACACGACTGAAGTAAAACTTAGTTTAGCTTCATCGACAGATGATTTATCGGCCGATAGGCCGGTATAACTTTGTTTTTGCTTTGTTTAATGTTTATGTCGCCATCTTGACAGTTTTAAATTATCACTTTACCGGACATTATTAATATACCAATAGTAATTATTAACTTTGTTATGTTGACAATGGAGATCTACTTGAACCAACTTCAACTTCCATACGCCTCGCATTCTCTCCGCTCCGCTCCGCTCCGCTTACTCCTTAAGTCAAGCGTGCGTAAAGAAGTTTTACTGCAAAATGTATGGATAGCTAGCGAGGCTTTGACTCTTAAAGCAGACGCTCAGAAACGTCTCGAAGCATTTGAGATGTGGTGCTATCGTCGGATGCTACGCAATAGCTGGACTCAAAAAGATTCCAATGTGAGAGAAGAAACCGCGAATTGCTGTCAATCGTATAGCAGATGAAAGGTTTTTTTGCTTGATTTCGATTTGATTGTTTTGATTTTGACTTCAAATAGGGGTGTTCAGGACACGCTTTTTTGACAAAGGTGAGCGCAGCGAGCGTTGCTTAATTTTAGCGATCAATTAGATTAGTTCAGTCGCCTGAGTTAGATGTTACTGAGAGACGTACCTGTATGGGGTGTGGTGTTCACCAGCTCTTCCTAATGCCCATATTCGCAGTTCAGTTTGTCTGTTTATATAAGGATCAATAAAGTTGTAGGAAGTGATCAGTACTCTTCTATTCAATAATACCGCTGTGCTCAATGGCAGCAAATCTATAAAAAAATAAATGGGCTTATGGGTGGTTATACTTTACAAACACACATTTTCAGTTTCGTTGATTTATTATTTTATTCCTATTTTTCGAAATATTAATAATAACCAGTTATCAAATTGGTTTTCTTGAAGGAAAGGTAAAACTTTATAGATAACCGGGTAATCTTACTTACAACATTTTTTTCTAATACATAAACAATTATCAAAATAATTTTCTGGAAGGTAAGGTAAGATTTTATAGATAACCGGATAAAGTAACTTTAAACATTTTTCTTGAATACATAACTATTATCAAATTGATTTTCTGGAAGGAAAGGTAAAACTATAGATAGCCGGGTAATCTAAGTGTAAATTTTTTTCTTGTTTGACAACCAGTTAACCAGTTATGTTGGTACTCAGACGGGTACAAACGGTTTCATGTTCGCCAGCCTCTGTGATGGTTGAGCAGGCTGGCTCATGGGTAACTGAGGTGTAAGGTTACCCACCCACTGGCGCAGAGGCCCGGTAGAGCCTACCGCCGGGGCGAGATGGTTAATGCAGTGCGTCTCCATCTCGTCCCATCCCGGCGGCGGTCGGATCACGGGGGGTTTTAGTGGGTTCGAGTTCCACATACCCCCTACCACCACCCCCGTGATGGCAGGGAAGTGCGAGGGTATTTCCCCCCCTCAAAAAAAGGCCGGCTCATAACCCGGAGGCGGCGCGTACGATTCCCTCGGCAGGACAAGTATTTGTGCACATTTGTGCAAAAAAGCGCAAGCACTTGTTCTGAGTCTGGGTGTTGTAAGACCATGGTCCTCATAGTTCCAGGGTCTCTAGACACAGGGAATCCTAGTTAGAGTCCAGGATCTATGTATGTGATCGTTGGGCGTATTATTAGTATTGTAGTGTATGAACACGCCCGATCTATATCGTTTAGCTGACGTAGAATATAAGTTTTTTTTTTTTTTGTATGTTTTGGCTCCACACTTTTCTGTATTTAGCCAGTGTCAAGTAATTGATAATTTATCAAGTTAATGATATTTCACGCAAATTTGTATCAAGTCACAGTCGAAGTCATCAAGTCAAGTCAGTCAAGTCATAGTCTAGTCAAAGTCATACTCCTAGTAAAGTGGTGGCAACTTTACTTGAAGCTTCTATGGAGTTTTGGAAACAACACGAAAAGAAACGTTTCACCATCATTATACCATTTTCCCACACTCACGCCTGTAATCCAGCACTTAACGAATAGAATGCCACCAATTTTATGCACTAACACTGAAATTAACACAAGTTTAGGAAAATAATACAATGCGGTAACGCAATCCTTTTCGCTTTCCCGCCAAAACTCTAGAATATAAGTTAGTGCTAAGATAAGGTAGTCATCATGTAGCCGACCAATACATTTTGCACCGCAACACCATCTTTCATTACCGACATGGTGCATCCATCAACCCACCTAAACCACATTTACATGGCGACCCTGCACGCGCCACTGAACCACCTTTACAGTATTATTATTATTAATGGTATGGATGGTAAACGGAAGAGCGGTGGCCAGTTCCTAAGATACAAAGATGTTCAGAAGAGGCACATGAAGGTGCAATATTGAGCCCTCTCATTGGGAAGTACTTGCTCAGAATCGTTCCGAGTGGAGGCGCCTGGTGCAGCAGAGTGTATACTCTTTAGAGGACGATAGAAGGCGCGACCTTGACTCCAAAAGTAACGATCTAAAAATAGGCTGCCTTCTAATATGGTTTATAATTGAAGGGTTGAGAATAAAAAGGATTTAACTGACAAATTGACAGTTTCAAGAAAATTGACTTTAAACGTCAACGGCGTCATTTTTATGTAGAGTGCTTATAAGGTAATAGAAAAGATTTATGTAAGTTTCAGTTGCTTGAAAATGTTTTATTTCTATTTAAAATTACTAAATATAGTACTAATTCATACAATTACTGTAAAAATATAATATAATAAAAGAAATAAAGTAATGTTTTTATGCTAAGCGTACTGTATTCCTGTGACAGATAAACCATATATAGACATTTTTAGACTCAAAATCTTGAGATTTAAGCCTCATTTCGGTATTTTGAGAATGTATTATTGAAGATAATTTCACGCTGAATCCAACGATACCCATAAGTCATTTTGTCAAAAAAATCAGTTAAATCCTTTTTATTCTCACCCCTTCAATTATAATAACGGTACCCTAACGTGTAGCATATGTTTGCGCACTTTTAAAGCCAAAATAGGGTACTACAGTCATATGAAGGCACACGAGCGAAGCCTTGCATTGACTTAACAGAAACATTGGTCGCCGTGGCTGAAACCAGCTGGTAACCATACTATACTATACTATTATTATTATTATTATTACTATTATTACTAGTTGCGCCCCGCGGTTTCACCCGCTGATAAAAATTATTTGAATTATTTGCTCATCTCACGGAAAAATTTCACTTTTCCTGAATAAAATGTAGCCTATATGTTAATCCAATGTATAAGCTATCTTAGTACCGAATTTCATCCAAATCCATTAGCCGTTTGAGCGTGAAGGAGTAACAAACATATACACATACACACAAACACACATACTAACATTCGCCTTTATAATATTAGTGTGATTATTATTATGTAATGTAGTACCGATGGATATTCCAGCAACGACGTTCAGCCGACGCCGCTTAGCTATCTCATACCAGTCGTACCACCAGAACCAAAAGCTCATTGTCGTGGCATAAACCCACTGCCACCTGAAGAAGCTTTGTCGAGGAGTAGTGTCCGTCCTTGCACCTCTAACCGTGGTGGTGCCGCGGTCCCAAAAAGCGGATGCATTGCTTACAACCAAGAGAATGATGAATACTCCTCTGAAAAAAAAATTACATTAAAATTCGTAATATAATCTGTGGAAAACAAGGTAAATCATCCAAGCTGTTCCATTCATTAGCTGTTCGTACTATAAAGTTAGTATCGAATCCCTTAGTGCGGGTTAAAGGAACCATATATGATTGCCGCGTTTCTGTGCGTTTTGTGTTCCGATGAAAAAAAGGAGATGAAGGAATTAGATCGTGTAATTCTTTCGCACTTTTCAAAGTGCAGTCTATAAAATACCAGCAACTTTACGATGGTCATCTAAGCTTCAGAGCTTGGATGACCGTCGCTTCCACCAACGCATCGTCACCCATGAGCCTTTTGGCCTCTCTCTAAATGGAGTCCAAGGCTTGGAGCTGGTGTTTTGCCGATCCATCCCAGAGATGGTTGGCTACAGTATATTGTTGGAAATCCTAAGTGGTTTTAGTTTTAAAAAAATAAGTTTACAATCAAGCTAAGAATATTTATTAAGATTTACTAAGAACCGACAATAATTAATAGCGTGATTTTATAAAACGTCCGTCGCCTCTGAGCGCTGCCCGAAAAGTGAGCCCGAGCCTTCTTCGTCGCTCGTATATATACTACGCCGCTTGCATCAGCTCCCGAAGTGAAAGTATTTTGTAACAATATATTAATACCAACTGACCCGGCGAACTTCGTACCACCTTACATTCAACGAAAAAAAAACTTATCGTAAAATGTTTACATTTAAGAAACTCATGAACATTTTGTATGGAAAAACGTTTTTTATTTATTCTTGATTTTTTATGACAATTTTCCATTGTTTTTAATAGTTGTGTTGCTATTCGTCATGGACACAAATACAATAAATCAAAACCATGAAAATCGGTCTAGCCGTTCTAGAGTTATAAGTGTTCGACCAAACCAGACATTGAAACTCGTTGCGCCCTGTGGTTTCACACGTGGATATAAAGTATTTTAATTATTTACTAATCCCACGGAAAAAAATCACTTTTCCGGGATAAAATGTAGCCTATATGTCAGTCTAGTGTATAAGCTATCTTGGTACCGAATTTCATCCAAATCCATTCAGCCGTTTGAACGTAAAAGAGTAACAAACACACACATACACACAAACACACATACAAACTTTCGCCTATATAATAATAATGTTATATTGTGATTATAATTTACTTACATTTTCAACATAATAGCTGAACAAAACAACTGGAATCAAGAATATAAAAGAAATCAAATAAGAGAAATGCGTACGCTTTATACAGGCACCGAACGGTAATGTTTTGACTATGGAATATCAACAAATAAATAACAAATTACATTATTTCAAAATAAACACAAGCCAATCATAGATCGAATTCTTTAAGTAATACATATTTGTACCAATAAAATAAGTCAACATACAAAGACAGACTGCCTCTGGGGCGTGGTGGTTGAGCAGGTTGGCTCATAACCAGGAGTTGCGGGTTCGATTGCCGCGACAAGACACAAGTATTTGGGTACAGAATAAAGCGCAAATACTTGTTCTTCTCTTGTCTGGTGTTATGGGACCATGACTATAGCTAGGGTCCAGGATGCTCTATGAAAAATTTGGGATTAATACTGACGAAAAAAAAAACAATTAATAAAATTAAGTAATAAAAATAATAACCCTAACTCGTTATTAGTCAACTAACCATAAACATATTTAAGCTGTTGTGGAATAACTTTAAGATGCTAAAAGGTCATCGTCGTAATTAATAAAATATTTAATTAGCCCGATAGCTCAGTTGCTAGTAATCCTTCCATCTAAACTGTGGATTGTGGGTTCGATTCCCAAATCGAACCCACAATCGTAGGCTTCTGCGGAAATTTCACCACAATTCCGTCAAAATTGCGTGCATTGCTTGCTTTCCAATCCTGGGTGGGCCCAGGTCTAACATTTGTGTGATGAACATCGATGTTATGACGTAGGCATCCGCTAAGAAAGGATTTTTCGAAATTCCACCCTTAAACAGGTGAAATGGGTGGTTGAATTATTTTCCCATAGGCTGCGGGCAGAAGCTCGTTATTAATACAATCTGTGTCTGTTAAAATTTTTAAAATGTAGTTAATTTGAAGCGCCTGTTATTTTTTACCAATTGCAACTTTGAGTAACTGCTTGTTACTCTTAAAAAGTTTTGTAGGCGTCAACTAGTTATTATATTTGACTGTTATTCGAAGGAGTAATTGATCACTTTTAGATTCAGATTGAGATTTTTTACTAACCTTATAACAGTGGTTTGTTACATTTGGCACGTCAGTTACAATAATTTGGGAAAACTTATCGACACTTCAGAAATATAACAAATAAACGCATTACCTACCTACGACACTATGGTCGAATGTCAAATATAAGATTAATAGAATAATTTAATTCATCACTATTCATTTCATTTCATTTATCATCAGCTCAATCCGTTCTCCTGCTGCGATGGGTTTTCTCTCACATTAACAGTGTAGCAGACAACATCATTATACTGATGTCCATAAAAATGTTATATTGTGTATTAAAGCTGCAGTGTATAACTGTATATTATTACAAATTAATTGTAAGTACGTTCTACGCACCTACCTACTCAAGCTTACGGTAAATTTAGTATAAGAAAGGAGTTAGTTGAAAAGCAGGGCTGTGAAGCTTGGATTTTACTAGGCGTGATTTTACTGCAAAGTTCGTCTAGGTAGGTACCACCGCGTTGCCAGTTATTCTGCCGCCAAGCAGTAGTGCGCAAGCACTGCTGTGTTCCGGTTTGAAGGGCACTGTAGCTAGCGAAATTACTGGGCAAATGAGACTTTATGACCTGATCTCACAGTCTAGTAATCTTATTACCAGATTGTGCTGATGTCTCAGGATGACGTGCGCTGTGTAGTGTCACGCGAAACTGTACACTTTAGAGTTCCGAGTGACACTGCAACTGATATGGGCTGCCGTGTAGCTTAACATCAGGTGAACGGTAGGCTCGTCATGTCAAAAGTTAACATAAAAAATAAATAAATAAAACTTGCTCCTTTTGTGTATGTCAATAACATTTGCTTTACATTTATTTTTATATTAGTTATTTTATTGCTGCCACTTTAAATGTATTGGTGTACTCACTTTCTTTCTTAAATAATAACAATAATAACTATCTGTGGACATTTCACACAGCGCCATCTAGTCCCAAATTGAGCAAAGCTTGTACTATGGGAACCAGATAACTGATACAATACTTAAATACTTTTTGTTTGTAAATACATACATAGAATACAATATAACACACATACACAGAACAAACATCAATATTCATCACACAAATGTTTGTCCTGGGTGGGGATCGAACGCACAACCCACAGTCCAGAAGGCATAGTTACTACCAACTGAGCTATTGGACCAGCCAAGTCTTTCTTTTTTTCAGTCATTATTATTACTAACATTATTAAAATAAAAGAACGGCTGAGCGGCCAGCGAATGGGGCTTAGGTATTGGCCCACGTCAGCAAAGGAACTCGTAAATGGTTTATTCGTACAAACAAGATGTGTTTTCAAAACACCCGAGTACAGTTTGAAACAATTATTTATCAACGCCGATTGGCTAGTTATGAAGGAAACAAATGCAAATCGGAGTTAGCAAAATGAAAATAAGCATAATAAAGTATACGCTAATTTGTGCTCTTAATTTGCAACAGTTATATCAGGTATGTTGTCTCCACCATTCAAGTAAGAAAAGATAAAAAGATAAAATATTATTAACCACAAAAAAATTGATGAGTTATACATACAATAATAAATTGAAGGGGTGAGAACAAAAAGGGTTTAACTGATTTTTTTTCACAAAATGACTTATGGGTATTGTTGGATTCAGCGTGAAATTATCTACAATAATACATCCTCAAAATACCGAAATGAGGCTTACATCTCGAGATTTTGAGTCTAAAAACGGTTTATCTGTCACAGGAATACAGTTTGCTTAGCATAAAAACATTATTATATTATATTTTTACAGTAATTGTATGAATTAGTACTATATTTAGTATTTGAAAATAGAATTAATACATTTTCAAGTAACTTTACATAAACCGTTTCTATTACCTTATAAGCACATTAAAATGAAGCCGTTGAAGCTTAAAGTCAATTTTTTCGAAACTATCAATTTGACAGTTAAACTCTTTTTATTCTCAACCCTTTAATTTAAATAAATAATATCGCCATAGCTTACATACTAAATCCAAATGGCATAATCGGAAATATCGGAGTATAATAACTCAATTACCTACGGGCCCCAAACTAGGCATAGCCTGTATCTTGTCTTCATTCTCAAGTGTACTATTTTTATTTAATTGATTATAATAATAATAATAACGCCCAACGATCACATAGATAGATCCTCGACCCTAACTAGTATTTCCTATGTCTAGGGACCCAGAAACTACGAGAACCATGGTCCCACAACACCCAGACTCAGAACAAGTATTTGCGCTTTTTTTCTGTGCACAAATACTTGTCCTGCCGCGGGAATCGAACCTCTGGGTTATGAGCCGACCTGCTCAAACACCACACCACAGAGGCTGTCTATTGGAGGATTTGTTGATGTAGAGGACTGATTGAAATGATTTACTAATTTATTGAATTTTAATTGAATTGACTTGAATCTTAGTTAGTGGCTTCTGCCGCAATTGCACCAAGATTTCGTCATAATTGCATTTGCATTGCTTTCCAATCATCAATTATTGACAGAATGTGTATGGGAAATTTGTCAAAAACGAACAATGCAATCGCAAATACCTAGTAGATTTAGGCCCCAGTTTAGATATATATGTGTTTGTAAAGTCGCCTTCGATCATTTTTTTTGTTTCACCCGGTCATGTGTTTAATTCGTTGAAATCGACAAGGATAGTGTAATGAATGATTAATGATTAATGATCATAGTTTATTAGAATTGGAATTTATCAACTAATCCTAATAAACTATGATCAGATGCTTATGTAGTGACTGTGATTTTTTTGAACTTAAATAATGTATGCGATACTGTTCATTGATCCTTAAAAATAAACAAAAAAAAAATATTATTGTTTTACAGGTGGAAGCATTATCAAGAGAAATATCATATCCATTGGGGACTATACTGGGAAAAAGTAACCACCATATCTATGTTTGTATATCTAAATTATGTTCTAAATATATATAACTCAAAGGTGATTGACTGACTGACTGACTGACATAGTG
Source organism: Ennomos fuscantarius (assembly GCA_905220475.3). Classification (NCBI taxonomy): domain Eukaryota; kingdom Metazoa; phylum Arthropoda; class Insecta; order Lepidoptera; family Geometridae; genus Ennomos; species Ennomos fuscantarius. The sequence continues at coordinate 8,238,891 of HG992046.1, read as the reverse complement.
ATCTATCAACGCACAGCCCAAACCATTGGACGGATCGGGCTGAAATTTGGCATGCAGGTAGATGTTATGACGTAGGCATCCGCTTAGAAAGGATTTTTCGAAATTCCACCCTTAAGAGGGTGAAATGGGTGGTTAAATTATTTTCCCATAGGCGTCCATTAATAATATATGTGACACTCTGATGGATTGCTGTCAATGAGTTATCAAATGCCTGCATTAAAATATTAGAATATTTATGAACATTTCATACATCTCCTATGGTCCCAAACCAAGCAAAGTTTGTATCATGGAACTTCAATGCAACAGGAGAAATGTAATTCCTAATTTGAAATTTTTCTCAGTATCTATGCACAAACTACACATAGAAACTGTAGAATCCATAAAATGTATATGTATATTGTTTGCATTCAAGTTACGTGATCGACTAGCTGATAACTGATAGAATGCTTAGATACTTTTTGTTTCTAAGTGCATACATAGAATACAATATAACAACCAGCTATGTTCAACACAGAACAAACAGCTATGTTCATTACATAAATGTTTGTCCTGGGTGGGAATCGAACCCACAACCTACAGTTCAGAATGTGGGGCTATTACCAACATTATCGAGCTATCGGGCCAGCCAAAAAGATTTAGTCAAAAACTATTATAAGTAGTTATTAGTTCATTTTATTATTTTTTTAAATTCATATAAATGGTATTTTATTTTCAGCGTCATGTATCTTCTAATATAAACAATTTTGCCGATGACGACAATTATTCCGAAATAATCCCAAGAAAAAGGAAGTCAAGAAGAAAGTTAAAAATAGAAAAGAATATCGACGAATCACCACAACCAAGAAGTAAAGATAGAAAAAAAAATCCAAAAAAGAATGCCAAAGGAAAGAAAACGAAGAAGAGAAGTAGAAATAAGATGGTAAAGACTTTTCTGAATGATGACAGTAAGGAATATTTTGAATCTATGGAGAGAGGAGGAAATGGGAGAAAGCCAGTGGATATTGTTGTGCATATAAAGATGGAAGATTATTAGTTTTGATAAACAAAAAGTGATTAAAGATTCAGCATTTATGATTTTTATTCTATTTGGGAGTGCGCGGGTGGTAAGGCATGCGCTGACGTCCCGCATGGGCTGTATTGTGCATTTCCCCCTACCATCTTTTTTAATCATCCGTTAAAAATCCTTAATGGATTCCAAGTGCCCAGACCCAAGCCAGCCTAGCTCCTTCATGTAACGGAGCCTTGGTTAGCCTTGGTTTACTAGCACAACTGTCCCAACTGTTTCATCATTTATAATGTTTTATATCTAACTTTGAAGGTTTTATTTTGAAACATACAACATAATTAAATTTAATAAACATAAAACAATAAAAAGGGAACTTAATCAAACAAACCACTACCAGTAGGCAACGTGCCCATTATGCTGGCAGCATTGCCACGTTGAATGGCAATGCTCAATCTTTGGCCGAAGTAAAGGGCAAGAATTTTGGTCTCGTGTGGCTTCAACCAGACGTTTCGAAAGGTTTTATATCTTAATTCCCCATTAAAAGGAAAGAGAAGGCTATTTTTTTCTTTTCTCTTCGTTTCTCATTTAGTCAAGTAGCTATTATATAGGTATCATATTTATATACAGTATACGGTGCCATTCAAATAAGTAAAAACTCCTTGGCAGCAGAATCTCTGGCATTTGGATAGTAAAATAGAAACAAAACAAAAAACAACCTAAGTAATAAAAACAAAAACCCCAACTTTTTATAAGTCTACTAACAATAAACATATTAAAGCTGCCGTGGAATTATTGTAAATTGCTGTAATCAAAGGTCATCGTCGTAATTATTAAAATATTTGTCCAAACAATGTAGTGTGAAAGACAAACTCTATCTATTTTAAATATCAGAAGCGATAAAAGTATTTATTTTGATTTAAGTATCACTTTTTTTTTTTATAACATAGATAGACAAACAAGCAGACGGCCCGCCTGATGGTAAGCAGTTACCGTCGCCTATAGGCACCTGCAACACCGGGGGCGCTGCCAATGCGTTGCCTGCCTTTTAAGACTCTATTTACCCGACGTTTGAAGTGCCCCATGTTACTACCAAATGTGCATTATAATGGTAAATAGTAGTTGCAGTAGTAGTGAAATGGGTAAAAAGTTACTTTTTTACTAGGTGGTAGGTTTCTGCAAAGTTCGTCTAGGTAGGTACCACCCCTGAGCGGCTTTGCCAGTTATTCTGCCGCCAAGCAGTAGTGTGTAAGCACAGTATGTGTAAGCTCAGGATGATGTGCGCAGTGCAGTCACGCGAAACTTTATATATTGGAGTTTGGAGTGACACTGTTCTGTTATGCATATAACATCAGGTGAATGACTAGGTCGTCACTTCGTACACTAACATAAAAAAAAGTCGTGGGTCGCGGGCACCAGCTAGTTTGAAACAAGTTGACAATTGAAGGGTTGAGAATAAAAAGGGTATAACTGTCATATTGATAGTTTCGAGAAAATAGACTTTAAACTTCAACGGCGTCAATTGAACGTAGAGTGCTTGTAATGTAATTGAAAAGGTTTATGTAAGTTTCAGTTGCTTGAAAATGTTTTAATTCTATTTTAAAATACTAAATATAGTACTAATTCATACAATTACTAAAAAAATATAATGTAATAAAGTAAATATAATAATGTTTATATGCTATGCGAACTGTATTCCTGTGACAGATAAGCCGTTTTTAGAATCAAAATCTCGAGATTTAAGCCTTATTTCGGTATTTGAGAATGTATTATTGTAGATAATTTCACGCTGAATCCAACGATACCCATAAGTCATTTTGTGAAAAAAATCAGTTAAACCTTTCTTGATCTCATTCCTTAAATTATTATTGTATTTATGATCACTATTTTGGCGATAATGTATTAAACATAAGAAAAAACAAAAAGCCCGCGGGTCACATTATGTAGACCAGGCAGTACCTGACCCTGTAGAATAATCTACAAAGATTATTCATACTACCACCCCGTCGTCACCACCCGAGACTCGTCTTGAGCGACTCGGATGATACTATAGTAGCCGTAGTATGGGCCGCTTTAGGATCACCGGGCCAGTCTAGCCCTTCCACTCAGATACCGCTTTCGGCACCGGTACAGGATACAATGTAACACAATCAGACACCAACCATGCCGGCGGGGTCGACCCCTCGTAGGTTAGCTAGAACGGTCGCGACTATCAATAGGGTCCACTCTTCCAGTGGACGTAGTCTTCTCGATCCTCTTATCCCGGCAACGGCCCAAGCCGAGGCTCGCACCCCAGGGGTACCCTTGAGCTAGTTGCCTCCCACTTTTAACGGCTGGGTGCCTTAAGCGCCTCCCACCCGGTGACGCTGTAGAGATCGGTAGAAAGCACCAGGATTAGCCAGTTCAACAAAAACTATCTACAAAGCTCTGCCTCGTTTGCACCATGGAGGCCGTATTATTATATCTATAGGCTCCGGGTTAAGCATGGCGGTCAAACTATAAAATCATAGGCCTTCAGCATGCGCACCGTGCCGTGTCCGGAGCAAGAATGATTCGTAGTACACCGAACGCTCCCTTTTTATAGCCAGATGTGTGAGGGAGCGATGACAGTTACCGGTGTTGCCACTGTAACAAATTTAAATGCTACACAGGGTAAATTACGGTACTGCCCGCTGTGCATGAGTTTATAACTGGACATTGACACCGTCATATCCTACACCTTACCACCTCCAGGATTTAATAAAATAACATCGTGTTTTTTTTTTTTTATGTTTTGGCTCCACACCTCCGTGTATTTGGCCAGTGTCAAGTAATTGATAATTTATCAAGTTAATGATATTTCATGCAAATATGTGTCAAGTCACAGTTGAAGTCATCAAGTCAAGTCATAGTCTAGTCAAAGTCGTACTCCTAGTAAAGTGGTGGCAACTTTACTTGAAGCTTCTATGGAGTTTTGGAAATAACACGAAAAGAAACGTTTCACCATCATTATACCATTTTCCCACACACACGCCTGTAATCCAGCACTTAACGAATAGAATGCCACCAATTTTATGCACTAACACTGAAAATAACACAAGTTTTGGAAAATAATACAATGCGGTGGCGCAATCTTTTTCGCGTTCCCGCCAAAACTCCCTTCGTGATTTTCCAAGATATTGTAACATTATTTTTATTCACCGTATCAACTGTTTTTTTATCATTTTATAAAACAGGTACCTAACTTATACAAATATGAAAGAAAGAAAGAAAATAAACCTATCCAAGACATCACAAAACATTACATTTTTACAAATAGGCACACAAAAAAACGAGAAACTAAAACATAATGTTGTGTGACGTCATAATTGAAGGGGTGAGAACAAAAAGGGTTTATCTGATTTTTGTCACAAAATGACTTATGGGTATCGTTGGATTCAGCGTGAAATTATCTTCAATAATACATTCTCAAAATACCGAAATGAGGCTTAATTACAGTTCGCTTAGCATATAAACATTATTATATTTATTTTATTATATTATATTTTTACAGTAATTGTATGAATTAGTACTATATTTAGTATTTAAAATTAGAATTAAAATATTTTCAAGCAACTGAAACTTACATAAACCTTTCCTATTACCTTATAAGCACTCTATATTAAAATGACACCGTTGACGTTTAAAGTCAATTTTCTCGAAACTGTCAATTTGTCAGTTAAACCCTTTTTATTCTCAACCCGTCAATTTAGGTCCCGACTCAGCATGCAATTAAGGTCGTAAGATTAACATTTTTGTATAAAAAAACTTTATTATTTCTTGGTCCATCCCGCACTTGGCCGTTTTTGAAAAAAGTATCTTAATTGATATTTATAATTGTTAGTATCATCGCTATCGATTCAATAGTAATGCGTATTTAAAGGGACAAACAAAAAAAAAATCGGTAAAAGTGTCCTGCAATAAAAAAATAAAATAAAAAGTCAATGTACAGATTCAGCTTAGTTTTATGTAGGTATGAATGTTATTTAGACAACCTATTTTAAAATTGAAACCTTTTAGTTTTTTGTTACAATCTGTCATTACGAACACGGAATGATTAATTATAAAACTTTTAAATAGCGTTGTTTTTCGTATTCATTCCCAGTCTTTGAAGGAATCGCATCTAAATTTACACAGTGACGATGAAATATACATAATTTAAGTAATTTAAGTACTTTTTAAAATACTTTACGTACTATTTTGAAATCCCAAATCAAAAATTAAATAAATTTATTTGTGTTCTTTGATACTGTAAAAATATTTTTATTCAAAATAGTCGTGGTTCTAGCAGTTAATTGATTAAATAAAAATGATTTTATTACTGTTAGTATTTGTTGTGATTTGTGTAAGTTTGTGGTGTTGGTGGTTGCGAATCATCAGAAACGGTTCAGGACCTATTTTGAGCGGCTGTATCCCTATTATTGGACATACGTACAAGATTATAGGCAACACTCAGAGTGAGTATGGTTTCAGAGTAAGTTTTCATCATCGAAACAATAAAAAAGCGAGTGTGCTTTAGACCACACGAGTGAATTAAAACTTGTGGCGTGAGTGTGGAAAAATGGTATAATGATGGTGAAACGTTTCTTTTCGTGTTGTTTCCAAAACTCCATAGAAGCTTCTGGTAAAGTTGCCACCACTTTACTAGGAGTATGACTTTGACTAGACTATGACTTGACTTGATGACTTCGACTGTGAATTGACACATATTTGCGTGAAATATCATTAACTTGATAAATTATTAATTACTTGACACTGGCTAAATACACAATAGTGTGGAGCCAAAACATAAAAAAAAAGTTTAAAGTAAATTTTCTCGAAACTGTCAATTTGACAGTTAAACCCTTATTATTCTCAGCCCTTCAATTGTAAATTGTCATTTTACCGGACATACCTACATAATAGTACAAATTTTAAGTAATTTTAAACTTTGTTGTGTTGACAATAGAGGTCTTCGTTAACCAACAGCTTTCAACTTCCATTCGCCTCGTCACGCACACACCAGCTTACTCCCCAAGTCAAGCATGCGTAAAGATTTACTTCAAAAACATGAATTAGCTAAAGAAAAAAATAGTGAACACAAATCTCTGCTATACAGAAGCTGATATATAGAAGTATAAACAAAACTCTAAAAGTAGAAAAAAAAAATGAAGATCGATTTGCCGCTTTCCCGCCAATTTTTTTTTTTCTGTGGCCGGGCAGCTATTCACCCATTCTTTGAAATTTTCATCATTGAAGAAATGGTAAATATTTTTCGTAAATCTATGTTATTTTGAAGAAATATGTAGGTGGTTGAAACTAAATTATAATAAAGTAATTAAATAGTATATATTCTTTAATTAATACGTAACTTTATGTTATTTCAATTTTACATCGAGACCTTAGAGAAAGTTGGAAAATGGGTCAATAGAAATGTGAAAATAGTTTTTTTATGATTCGTGAACTTTCGGTTGAAAACAATTCTTCCTAGGGCTGAAAAGTATTACATTCAACCCGCGGTTCCTCAGGCAACTTCAAACCTACTTTTATGAGTATGAGTGATGAAAATACATAAAAGAAAGAACTTTTTCTTTTTACGAAGTCGGATGGAGAACCGCCTTCTAAGCAAAGTCGCTCAAAATAGGTTATATTTCAGAACTCTGGGATGTTATCAAAGATATATCTACGGAAAGCTTGGCAGATGGAGGCATCAGTAGAGGGATACTTGCTATGGAAACGTATTATGGTAAATACCTATAGAATATAATAGAATAGAATAGAATAAAATTTGATAGAAAATAGAAGGACCTTGATTCAAAACTTGCCTAGAATTAAAGTACAAAACAGGTTATATTATTTTAAATATGAACTCATGCATGTGTGCGGAAGCGGCTCTCTCGCTGTGATTGTGTGCTGGATCTACCTACCTCCAATTTTAAAAGTTCATATTGTTCTCTGGACTAGGTACTCATATCTATACTATAAATAGACATACTTATTATTAGCTGTGTGACCATGGAACTTTATTGCTACCGTTAGAAACTTAAATTTGTATGGATTAGACAGTTGTAATACTCAGTTTATTTACGTACGAGCTTTTGCCCGCAGGTTCGCCTGCGGCGTGGCCTATGGGAAAATAATACAACCACCCATTTCACCCTCTTTAGGGTGGAATTTCGAAAAATCCTTTCTTAGTGTATGCCTACGTCATAACATCTAGCTGCATGCAAAATTTCAGTCCAATCCGTCCAGTGGTTTGGGCGGTGCGTTGATAGATCACTATGTCAGTCAGTCAGTCAGTCAATCATCTTTGAGTTATATATATTTAGAATATATTTAGATATACCAACATAGATATGGTGGTTACTTTTTCCCAGTATAGTCCCCTTCTACTTCATAGGGGCCTTTCAAGTATTACGGAAGCACTACAGAGGGGCGGGGAGGTCTTTGCTTTGCTTATTTTGGAGGGGAAAGGGAGTCTAGATGGTGATTACGTCATCGTGGTAGTTACTTACCTTTTTACACGGATAGCAACCCTCACATTCTCTTTGCTTGAAACACTAATGATTATAAATATAATATTAAAAAAAAATACATTAATTGAATTATTACAAATATTTAATTATTTACAAAAATGTTTACGTAAGCATGGCGGGAGGGGCAAGAGCTTTACTTACTTTTGCTGACAAGGGGGATGGGGGGTAAATAATTGTAATAAATCTGCTTACGTAATACTTGAATGGCCCCCTATGAATAATTTGTTTAGATAAATAATTTTGATGTTACTTTATTTTATACTCAATTATAACATTGTCACAAAAAAAAAAGTTCGGAAGCTTAGCAAACGTAATACAGGATAACCTAGTGCGGATACTAAAGTGCTTAGATATCTTATGTTTGTAATTTACCTATGTTTAAATAGTTACCAACTGTTTTTCATTATTATTTTATATATGATATTTAGCAGGAAACTATACCGAATATAAGCCATTAGCATAAGATTGTTATTTACTTATTGACAAAATTATTTACTATTACTATAACGTATAAAAAAAAAACAACAAAAAAATACAAATATAGAATGGCCGTCGCGGTCGGCTCAGCTAGTCATCAAAGATATCCTAGACCCAGAAGAAGTGGAACCAATGCACAATTCGAAATAGATCTTTTAAATTAATATTTAAAAACGGATAAACAAGAATACTTACATATAAAATTACATATTACATATTTCATTACATACTAATATATAAATTCCTACATACACATATGGTGGATATTCATCCAATCGTTATTTTTGATTTTCTGTAAACGCACTTGTAACGGTCTATTTCCTATCCCTTACTCCTTTCCGCATGCACGCCCGCATATGGCCGTCCTGCTCGGATGGCCAAGTATTACCGAGCTACTCCGAAGAGCGCTCGGCTCACCCTGCTAAAACACGATCGTTGTGCAAAAATGGACGCCGCGATCTACAACTTGCGCGTGTGGCCTAATTAATTCAAATTTGGTGAACTATCTTTATATTTGTAATACTTTTCCGCTATTTATTGAACTATGAACGTGTGAACTCAAATTATTGTGATTACTGTGAAAATACGTAAGACGTTTCGTGTGTGAGCATCTACTCGCAACGAGGTGCCAGGTCTTGTCTTTCAGACCTAGGCACGGAGACAAGGAGTCCCAAGGACAGCTGATTCTGGAATCACCAGGTACGTGCATGCCTCCATTCCTTAGAACTGCTGTTTTGTATTGCTGTGATATATTCTCAAGCAGCAGTCTGGTCTCCTCATAATTAGAAGGTCGTTACAAGTGCTATTAGAATTTGTGTAGGAATATCTACTGTCTAGGCATATGTACAAGCTTTTAATTTGCACAAAGACAGTCCACATAAACCCCTAAAAATCAACCCTGTTTTGCTACCGTTGTGAAGCTACTCTTAAACTAAGTTTACACCCCCTTTTTGGTGAAGAGAAAGAGAACAGAACCATCTCACAAGATTTCCCACCAACATACATAAATAAACCATACATAAACATACCTACTGTATAATTCTACCTATCCGTGTGTAATCTTCATCAGCCATTTTGCATCCTCTGCTGAAAGTAGGCTACCCCATCAGAGCGAGAGGTTATAATCAGCACACTTGGCAGGCGTTTTGGTACACACCCCGTCGTCGCCGCCCGAGACACGTCTTGAGCGACCCGGATGATCCTTTAGCTGCCGTAGTATCGGCTGCGCTAAGATCACTGGACCAGTCTAGCCCTTCTGGGTCAGGTACCGCTTACCCGCCGGTATAAGATACCAGCGTAACACAAACAGACACCGACCCCACCGGCGAGGTCGACGTGCCCCCCGTAGGTTAGATAGAACGGTCGCGACTTTCAATAGGGTCCACTCTTCCAGTGGACGTAGTCTTCTCGATCCTCTTATGCCAGCAACGGCCCTAGCCGAGGCTCGCACCCCAGGGGTGTCCTTGAGCTAGTTGCCTCCCACTTTTGACGGCTGGGCGCCTTAAGCGCCTGCCCTCCCGCCTGGTGACGCTGTAAAGGTCGGTAGAGACAAACAGCATCAGCCCGTTCAAAAAAAAAGCGGCGGTTGTTGATTGCAGTAGATTATAATGCAGGCCGAGGAGAATGCAGCTGCCTTTTCTCTGCATATTCCCTCAGCAAGATCTTACGGTAGCCGAGGGAAGAGATCGCGATCCTATTGTTATGACCGGGAGCACACGGATAAGTTTGAGTGGCCCGATAGCTCAGTTGGTAGCCCTGCCTTCTGAGCTTTTGGGTTGTAGCTTCGATTCCCACCCAGGACAAACATTTGTGTGAGGACCACAGGTGTTCGTACTACGTCTGAGTGTGATATTGTATTCTATGTATGCATTTACAAACAAAAAGTATCTAAGTATTGTGTCAGTTATCTGGTTCCCATAGTGCAAGCTTTGCTTAGGGCTTGGTGGTGCTGTGTCAAATGTCCACAAATATTATTATTATTATTATTAGTTCCATCGATCACCATCATAATCTGACTAATAATTTAATCGGGAAGTGTTACTAGATGACCTTTTTTCAGTTATCACGGACCCTGAAGATATTGTGACCGTGGGCAATTCTTGCTTAGAGAAACATTTCTCTTTTGGATTTGCTAAACCATGGCTTGGAGATGGACTGATCACGGGAACTGGTAAGGTTATAATTAGTTCTGCGAATTAAGCTGATTTTTAAGTAAAACTTCTTTGCGCACGCTTGACTTGTGGAATAATCTGCCGAATGCGAGGCGGACTGAAGTTGAAGTTAGTTCACATAGATTTCCATTGTCATCATAACAAAGTTAAAATTTTGTATTATTATATTGGTATGTTCGGTAAAATTTGTCAAAATGGCGACTTTAACATTAAACAAAGCAAAAACAAAGTTATTCCGGCCGATAGATGGAGATAGTCTATAATTAACGTTTCATTGAACTCTTGAAAATTTAATTTATGTAAGTATGTGTATTTTGGAACTTGTTTCTTTTCCAGAATCAGTATGGAAACGTCACCGCAAACTAATAAATCCAGCCTTCAGCCTGCAAATCATACAAGGTTTCATAGACGTGTTTAATGCAACATCTCGGGAAATGGTGCACAGTTTGGCTATAGAAGTCAATAAGGGTCCAACTAATACGTCTACATACTTCCATGATCACGCAATGAAAAATTTGAGCCGTAAGCTTTGATCGTTTTATTTTCTCTGATACCCGTTTTACTCGCTGATAAAGTTATCCTATGTATAGTTAGTATCCAGCGTATAAATTATCTGCATTCCAAGTTTCATTAAAATCCATTCATTCGTTTTTGCGTGAAAGAGTAACAAATATCCATGCATCTAAACTTTCGTGTTTATAACATTAGTAAGGATTTATCGGGGACCAAAAGTTAAAATGCGCTGACTAGTCCCCACAAAGTGGACTGGTCAGAACCACGGGGAGTCGATGGATGCAGGAAGCAAGTAGCCGCTCAAAATGGCACTCTGTGGGGAGGCCTATGTTTAGCAGTGGACGTCTTCAGGCTGTTATTTTTTTTTTTGATGAACTAATGCTATTTGCCTCTACCGACCTTTTCAGCGTTATGGGGCAGGAGGGCAGTTGAAGATAGATTTACCTATACTAGGTAGCATTTTATTATTTCAAAAATTCCTTTTACTTTTACAGAAACAGCTCTAGGTATTGGTAGCACCAAAGAGGGTTCTACTCTTTCCCGGAAGTACCTTCGTGCTGTTGACGAAATATTAGAAATTGTTGTGATGAGATTCCAGAACATTTGGCTCCAGAACAATTTGATTTATAAACTGATTGGCCTGAAGAAAAAAGAAGCGGACTTGATCAAAGTGTTAAATAATATGTCGGACTCTGTAAGTACCTATAACAAAAGAATGGACCATCTTACCAGTGTCATTGTTTCCTAATAACTACAACTTGGGAGTTTTTGAGGCGAAGTCAAGCACAATATCAACAAAAAAAGCGCCGCACTATTTTTTGAAACCCATTGCAACGTAACGTGTAAAATTAACACAATCTCAAGCGCAGAACCATTTTGATATGATTTTCAACTTTGACAGATCCTAATTGAGAACTCCCCTCAAATTCATAAAAGATGTGCTTGGACCCGGCCTGTATCTTCTAGGCAAACATGCTTCATCTTCAACCGCGTTGTCACTTACCATGCTAGAAAAAACTTCTATAATTTAGCTCCATCTATTGGCCGGTATAACTTTGTTTTTGCATGGTTCAATGTTAATGTCGCCATCTTGACAATTGTTAATTGTCATTTTAACGGACATACCAACATAATAATACAAATTTTTAACTTTGTTTTGTTGACAATGGTTATTATTAACATCATTGTTTTTGTGTTAAGTGTCAAGTAACTTAGTTTGTATTTGATAACCATCGTGTTCTAGGTTATTAAAGAAAAGCGGTCAAAAATGGGCAATGCTAAGAATGACTCTCAAAATACAATTTCAACGGGTAAGATTTTTTTAAATCTTTTTAATGTGATTAGGATTAGTTTTTTTAATAATTAAAAAAATATTTAATAATTGCAGTTACTTACTAATTATTTTTAGCATTCTGGTAAACTGTTTTTTAGGTCCTAAATCCAAAGTATTATTGGATCTCTTGCTGGAGCTCTCAGATGATTCCTTAACGTATAAAGAAATCAGAGAAGAGGTCGATACTTTCATGGTAGCTGGCACGGACACGTCTGCGTGGCTGGTCAATTACGTATGCTCTGCTATTGGAACGTACCCTCATGTTCAAGAGAAAATGGTTGAAGAGTGAGTTTTTGAATTCAATAGAACCAAAATTTACAAGACGTCCACTATTGAAGATAGGCTTCTCCCATCAAACGCCACTTTGGACACTAATTCTAATTCTATTTAGGGGCGGTAAGGCCTCCACTGACGTCCCGCATAGGGTGTATTGTGCATTTCCCCCTGCCAGCATTTACCCATGCCAGCCCAGCTCTGTCATGTAGCGGAGCACTGCCTTGGGTCACTGGCACAACTGTTCCAGTGTTGTCGCATTGGATGATATGGGCAGTTTGGAGACCAATTGCCTTCGATACTGTGGTCGTTGTTCATGTTCGTTCAGTAGTGAGTTGTTTCTCTTGTATCTTCTGTGGCTGTGCAATTTAGCAGCAAATGTTCCACAGTCTCGTTTTCCTGCATTTTGCATTCAGCCCCGACACAGAGGGCTATCTGGACATCTATCACAATTCTTAAATTCCTTTAGCCAGCTCTTACGGGTATCCATGGGAAGAGAGGATTTGGTCCTACACCGTATTCGAAAACGCTGTTGGAGGTATTTTTTATCTCAATGTTTCCAGACAAAGTACTTTACCACTGATGGAAAGTGACGACGCAGTCTACGATGGTGTACGCTTGTCTAAAATGTAAAAGAGATATATAAATCACGAGCGTGATTTGACCCGCATCCTACCGTCCCTCCAGGATAATTATGCTTTCTGAAGCTACCGTGACAAGTAATCTCATGTCTAAATATACCCTCATACTAAACTTGCCTTCCTATTTTATCATCACCACCACTATCACCAGCGCCATCACCATTATAATCATTATCATAATCATCACCGTCATCATCAAGAGCCTGAAGACGTTTACCGCTGACCGTAGGTCTCCGCCAGCGCCACTTTAAGTAGCTGCTTGTCTCCCGCATCCAACGGCTCCCAGCGAAATTGAATATCATGTATCTAACGTTTACAGATTGACACAAACTTTCGAGGACTCCGACAGAGATGTCGGTAAGGAAGACCTGCAAAAGCTGGTATATGTAGAAGCAGTTATAAAGGAAACTCTTCGATTATACCCCATTGCACCTGTTAGCTTGAGAACTGTGAACTCCGCCGTCAAGCTTAGTATGATTGCTTTTTAAATTCCGTCCTATTTCCTTATGTTCATATGTTGAAGAGTATGTCAAAAATTTTTGGTCAGGTGATTACGAGTAAGGTAGTTAATCTAAATCTATAAAAATGACACAAAATATGTTATTTATGCTTTTAGTTATTGAAGTGCTAGTGCAGTGCAGCTTTAGTTTTGGTACTCTTCTCAAAGTTTTTGCTATAACGTCACGATGTACGATGGTAATGTTTCGTAACATATATGTCTGGTGTAGTATAATAATTATTATCAACTACTAACCATACTGATATTATCTTTTTATTTTCTTTAAAAAATAACATTCAGTCTATAGTATATACAAAACGGGTTGTGCGTAGGATGCAACCTATAATATAACTATAGGCCTTCAGCATGTGCACCGGGCCGCGTCTGGAACAAAAATGCTCCGTAGGACACCGAGTGGTCCCTTTTTATAGCCAGATGGGTAGGGAAGCGATGACAAATGCCAGTGTTGCCACTATAATAAATTTAAATGCTGCCACAGAGTAAATTACGGTACAGCCCGCTGAGCATAGAGTTTACTACTGGACGTTGCCGCCGTCATATATATTACTCTGGGAACGAGGATAGTTACGTACAAGTCATTGTTGTTCACCAATCGAAACCAGTAACGGAACTTCGCTTTCGTAACTGGTTTCCTCAACCATCACAGGGAATTATAACAAGCTTCTTCTTGTAGAGAATCACTACCTCCGACCAGGAGATCACGTCATCATGTCGTTTTATGGTGTCAATCGGCATGCAATGTGGGGTCCGGATGCGAATCATTTTAGACCTGAGCGCTGGCTGGAGGTCGACAGCTTGCCTAAAGTTAATGGAGGATTTGGTATTGGGAAAAGAAGTTGTATAGGTAAGTAATTTAAAAAATTATCAGGATGGCCTTTACAAAGTCAAAGTCAAAGTCGAAATCATCGTCAAAGTCAAAGTCATCCTCAAAGGATTTATTGCACTTTTACGAGTCAAAATAATATTAGGGACTTAAAGTGAAGTTATTGTACTAAGCATATACAATTACAAAGTGCTTCTTGTCAAATAGTAAATAGAAAGCCCAAATTAATAAGGCTACACACTACAAAAACAGGTACTTACAGAAACTATTAAAAATGTAAACAATGAAAGACACACAAAATCATTCACCTCACACACACACGTACGCGCGTAAGTTTATAGCAAGGAAAATCTATACACATAAAATTCCTGACTGACTGACTTACACAGACTCACTTACGCACAGCCTAAACCACTGGTCCTAGAGACTTGAAATTTGGAGGGTGTGTTCTTTGTAAAGTGAGAGAAGATTTAGATTTATTTATTTATTTATATCCACTAAGAGAGAAGTTTTCGAAATTCCACCTCTAAAAGGGTGAAATGGGTATACTTGAATGATCTATGAGAAATTTTTAGTTTTTTATATATAATAGGCCACGTGGGCGAGCCGCGAGCAGAAGCTTCAGTTGATGTACGATAATTTATAATGATTATAATAATTCATTATAATCTATCTGTTTCTCAGGTAAATCTTACACGATGATGTCAATAAAGATACTACTGGTGCACTTGCTGCGTCAGTACCGCATCCACGGTGACATCACCAAGTTACAGCTGAAGATGGACTTCATCGCTAAACCGGTGTCTGGACATCATATTGCTCTCACGGAAAGAAGTTCGGGGATACGTAAACACACTTGAATTTAACTCTACGTCAATAAGCAATAATACTAAAATTATATTTTTCACATATTTTTGATAGTTTGTTATTAATGGAGTATACGGTGTGAAATAAATCGCAGTAAATAATTATTTTATGTTTCTTTTATTCACGCCATTTTATCAACAAACTGGTCAATCAGAAAGACTATAAAAATCACTAAATTTAAAAACTATAGAGTTTCTAATACACCACATTCCCTTCCTTCTTATTTTTAACTTAACCTACTTAACCGTTTCATTATCTAGCCTATATTAATCAGTGATAATGTAGCATTCAAATGGGGAAAGAATTTTTTAAATCGGTCCAGTACTTTTTGAGCCAATTCGTTACAAACATACTTACATACAAATCTTTCCTCTTTATAATATTAATTAGTCATTAATATCAATCATAAATTAAACATATTAATTGTTGGAATTGCAAATGCAATTTAATATGCTTCTTAAGTCTCGTTTTTCTGCATGCAGCCCCGACGCAGAGGGCTATCTGTGGCACCAATTTTGTGGAAAAGGGGAGGTGCGCAATTAGGTAAATTGTGGGTGGCGTGGAAGGATGGTCAGATTGCTAGCCCTGATAATGGAATCAAAATTAAAAGTTCGGGAGTCGTGCTTAAGCAGACAGCTACTAGAATCTCCCACTATTGAAGGGTTGACAATAAAAAGGGTTTAACTGTCAAATTGATAGTTTCGAGAAATTTGACTTTAAACTTCAACGGCTTCATTTTAATGTAGACTGCTTATAAGGTAATAGAAAAGATTTATGTAATTTTCAGTTGCTTGAAAATGTATTAATTCTATTATAAAATACAAAATATAATACTAATTCCTACAATGACTGTAAAAATGTGATATAATATAATAAATATAATAATGTTTTTATGCTAAGCGAACTGTATTCCTGTGTCAGATAAACCGTTTTTTGACGGACAATCTCGAGATTTAAGTCTCATTTCGGTATTTTGAGAATGTATTATTGTAGATAATTTCACACTGAATCCAACGACACCAATAAGTCATTTTGTGAAAAAATCATTTAAACCGTTTTTGTTCTCATCCCTTCAATTATGGTGGGATCGTAAGAAGTTGAGTAATCAATTAAAAGCTGTTCAAAAGATGAAAAATAGTTAATACTCAACGAAAGACAATAGTATACTCCGAGTAATACCATAGAGTGATTAATAGTCACTTCAAATGTTATATAGACAATGTTTTTTAGAATTAAAATAGGAATCAAATCCATTAGTTTTTATTACAATCTGTTATTACGAGCACGGCTCAATTATGAAACTTTTAAATAGCGTTGTTTTTCGTGTTCGTTCTCAGTCTTTGAAGGAATCGCATCTAGACTTACATAGTGACAATGCGTAGTAAAATTTATTATAATACATAAATATTCACTTTTATTAAATTAATTATTTTTAAATTACTTTACGCATTTAGAAATTCTAAATCAAAAATTAAATAACTTTATTTGTGTTCTTTGATACTGTAACAATTTTTAAAAATATACGAGTTAAACTTATAAAATGATTTTATTATTATTAGTATTTGTTGTGATTTGTGTAAGTTTGTGGTGTTGGTGGTTGCGAATCATCAGAAACGGTTCAGGACCTATTTTGAACGGCTGTGTCCCTATAATTGGACATACGCACAAGATTATAGGCAACACTCAGAGTGAGTATGGTTTCAGAGTGCGTTTTTATCATCGAAACAATAAAAACACGAGTGTGCTTTAGACCACACGAGTGAAGTAAAACTTCTTTAGCTTAGTTTAGCCATCTTGATAATTTTAAATTGTCATTTTACCGGACATACCAACATAATAATACTAATGTAAAGTAATTTTTAACGTTGTCATGTTGGCAATGGAGATCTACGTTAACCAACAACATTCAACATCCGTTTGCCTCGTCACGCATTCATCAGCTTACTACCCAAGTTAAGAGTGCGCAAAGAAGTTTTACTTAAAAAAAATCAGCCAAGTTCGAGTTTGACTTGAGATAAAGATTTTCAAACATTCATTTGTTTTTATAGACAAGAACGCACCATATTAGACCAAGTCATTGCTTTTTTTTGAACGGGCTAATGCAGTTGGTTCTACCGACCTTTACAGCGTCACCGGGCGAGAGGGCAGGCGCTTAAGGCGCCCAGCTGTCAAAAAGTCATTACTTAATACCAAGCGAGACAGTGGTCAAATGCTTTTCATATATATACTAATATTATAAACAGGAAAGATTTGTATGTAAGTATGTTTGTAACGAATTGGCTCAAAAAGTACTGACTGGTTTTAAACGGACGGATTTTAAAAATTTTTCACCATTTGAAATTACATTATTATCTACTGATTAATATAGTCCATTATGTAGCAAGATTTTTTTCTTTTAATTTTTTTTTTCATTTGTATAAGCCAAACTGCTTAAAAAATAAATGTCCACCCGTGCGAAGCCGGGACGGGCCGCTAGTAGCCAATAAAACAAAAGCTTACTTTGTCACATTTGTTTGTCACTTCAGTTAATTTGATCGTATCACAAATTAAAGCTATGGGTACGGAACTCTTGGTGCGGGAGTCCAATTCGCATTTGGCCGGTTTTTATGATGGGTATATAGGCAAATCCCGATGCGTTTCATCTATTGTGTCTATTGGGTAAGTTTCCAGTTTCTGATGTGTATCCCATCACTAGATCCTCACATATTTAAATAGTTCCATTAAATTGTTGTTAGGGTCTGGTGATGGGAATGAATTCCATAGAATAAAAAACACCCAAATCATATACAATTACACGTAGAATTATTTTGTGAATATATACAAATAGATTTAAACAAGAAATGTTGTTTAAAAAATCAATTACCTTAATGTAATACGAGAAATACATGGATGATTTACTATTAAAATACATTTTTTCCATTAAGTATTTTGATTTAAAAATAGTTGAGAACTAAGATGTTCCTCATAGGTTTTAAGCTTATTTGACCACATGGTCCCTATTATATCCCCTAAAATAGAGAGATATTTATAATGTCCAAAAAAAATTTTACGGAATAAAAAAAATCCATATCGATCCATAATTGTTAATATCATCTAACTTAATTGCCGCGGAAGCCACTAACTAAGATTCAATTCAATTCAAATCATGTAACTTACTTACAAAAATACATATGAATTAAAAACTTTAACGAAGTTGGATGGAAAAATGTCTTCTAAGTCGCTCAAAATGGGTTCTTTTTCAGAGCTCTGGGATGTTATTAAAGATGTATCTACGGGAAGCTTAGCAGATGGAGGCATCAGTAGATTGATGCTTGCTATGGAAACGTATTATGGTAAATACCTATAGAATAGAGAAGAATAGAATAGAAAGACATTACTGGCGTAAAATTAAAGCACAGAACAGGTTATATTAATTTAAATAATATGTACATCTTATTATAGAATAGAGAAGAATAGAATAGAACGACATTACTGGCGTGAAATTAAAGCACAGAACAGGTTATATTAATTTAAATAATATGTACATCTTATTATAGAATAGAGAAGAATAGAATAGAACGACATTACTGGCGTGAAATTAAAGCACAGAACAGGTTATATTAATTTAAATAATATGTACATTTTATTATAGAATAGAGAAGAATAGAATAGAACGACATTACTGGCGTGAAATTAAAGCACAGAACAGGTTATATTAATTTAAATAATATGTACATCTTATTATAGGTCCAATAGGGAAAATCGCTTAATGTGATAAGGCCGCCCTTTATTCTAACATTATTTGTAAATTTTTTTAAGGTGCGTTGTTATGTATTATTTGGTGTTCAATAAAGTATTATTGTATTGTAGGTATTTTATATAAAAATGAATCTCTATTTCCCTTGGTCATCGCATCACGCGAGAACGGATTGAACATTTTCGCTGATTCTTTTTTGTTGTTGTGTTTATTATTGTTAGGAAAAGGTTCTTATGAAAGGAAAAATAAGAAAGCTTAGAAATTTTTCACCACGCGGGCGAAAGCGCGAGGCGCTGAGGTAAATAATAAAAACAAAAATATAAAAAAAAAACAAGTATCGAATGGGCGTCAGCTCAGCATATTGCTGGTTATCGAAGACGTCCAGTGCTGATTTTCAATTAATGTTTAATCCTTTAAATTAAAGTTTAAAAACGGATAAAGAAGAATACTTACATATAAAATTACATATTCCACATTTAATTATATACTAATATATACATTCCTACATACACAAACATAAATAAACCATACATAAACAACAGAATTCACCCTGTATATGAATAAAACATACCTCTTGTACTTGGTGATCATTTTCAGTTATCACGGACCCTGAAGATATTGTGACTGTGGGCAATTTCTGCTTAGAGAAACATTTCTCTTTCGGATTCGCTAAGCCATGGCTCGGAGACGGACTGATCACGGGAACTGGTAAGGTTATTTATTAACTTATAATTAGTTCTGCGAATTGAGCAGATTATTAAGTATAACTTCTTTACGCACGCTTGACTTGTGGAGTAATCTGGCGAATGCGCGGCGAACGGAAATTTAATTTGGTTCACATAGATCTCCATTGTCAACATAACAAAGTTAAAATTTGTATTATTATATTGGTATGACCGGCAGCATGACAATTTACTATTGTCAAAATTGCGACATAAACATTAAACAAAGTAAAAACAAAGTTATCCCGGCCGATAGATGGATATAGTCTTATTAGCGTTTCATTGAACTCCCGAAAATTTAATTTATTTAAGTATGTGTATTTTGGAACCTGTTTCTTTTCCAGAATCAGTATGGAAACGTCACCGCAAACTAATAAATCCAGCCTTCAGCCTACAAATCATACAAGGTTTCATAGACGTGTTCAATGCAACATCACGGGAGATGGTGGACAGTTTGGCTATAGAAGTCAATAAGGGTCCAATCAATGCGTCTACTTACTTCCATGACAATGCAATGAAAAATTTGAGCCGTAAGTTCTGATCGTCTTATTTCTTCATAGATGCAACCAATGCAACAAACCTAATTATTATGTAGTAGCGTCCCGCAGATGATGAAATTTGATTGTTTTATGCAGTACACAACAGTAATCTGTTCAGGGATTTAAATAATTACTATCCAGTAATGTCCTAATAATCGTTTAAGTGACATAAAATGTTATAGTATACTTACTAGATTTATCAAAAATTATAACTTTAGAATTAGCAAGTTGAAGTGGCAGTGGATAGTCCATATCTATTATAAGTTGTAACATCGCATTGGATATTTATCTGTAATGATGCTACAATTCTGTTGATGAATAAATAATAAAAAAAATCGTTTGCTGAATAATTGATAATCGATGAAGAAAGCTTCTCCATTGACCGTGGATCGGAAGATGCAGTGACGGTCGACTCCCACTAGGTGGTCCTACTACCTGGTCAGAACCGCGGGGAGTTGATGGATGCAGGAGGCAAGCAGCCACTCTGTGGGGGAGGCCTATGTTCAGCAGTGGACTACTTAAGGCTGTTGTTGATTATGATGATAGATTTGCCTAGAGAAGGTAGAATTAAACTATTTCAAAATTATACGCATTCCTTTTACTGTTACAGAAACAGCGTTAGGTATTGGTACCTCCGAAGAGGGTTCCACGCTTTTCCGGAAGTACATGCATGCTGTTGACGAAATCTTAGAAGTTGTTGTGATGAGATTCCAGAACATTTGGCTCCAGAGCAATTTGATTTATAAACTGATTGGCCTTAAGAAAAAAGAAGCGGACTTGATCAAAGTGTTGAACAATATGTCAGACTCTGTAAGTACCTATAACCAAAGAATGGAACACTTTACCGGCGTCATTGTTTCATAATAACTACAATTCGGGAGTTTTGAGACGAGGTCTAAGCACAAAACCAACAAAAAAGTGCTGCACAATTTTTGAAAGCTCATTGCAACGTAACGTGTAAAATTAACACAATCTCCAGCGCAGAACAATTTTGATATGATTGTATCCTCTACTTGGTCTGTGATATGATTTTCAACTTTGACAGATCCTAATTGAGAACTCACCTCAAATTCATAAAAGTTGTGCTTGGACTTATCAGGAGTTTGAGAAAACTTCTATAGTTTAGCTCCATCTATAGGCTGGTATAACTTTTTGATTTGTTCAATGTTAATGTCGCCTTCTTGATAATTGTAAATTGTCATTTTAACGGACATACCAACATAATAATACAAATTTTTAACTTTGTTATGTTTACAATGGAGATCCACGCTATCCAATAACTTTCAACTTTCTCTCGTCTCGCTTACTCCCCAAGTCAAGCTTGCGTAAAGTTTACCTCAAAAACTCATTTCAGTATAGAATAGATATGATAAGAGGAGATATTATTGTTGCTGTTTCAAGTAATTTTAATTTGAAAATCATCGTGTTTTAGGTTATTAAAGGAAAGCGGTCAAAAATGGGCAATACTAAAAATGACTCTCTAGATACAACAATATCAACGGGTAAGATTATTTTAGACTTGTATAAGTTTTTTTTCAAATTAAATTGCAGTTGCTTACTAATTATTTTAAGCATTCTGGTTTTAGAAATCAAATTTTATGTAGGTATTCTCTAAACTGTGTTTTAGGTCCTAAATCCAAAGTATTATTGGATCTCTTGCTGGAGCTCTCAGATGATTCCTTAACGGATAAAGAAATCAGAGAAGAGGTCGATACTTTCATGGTAGCTGGCACGGACACGTCTGCGTGGCTGGTCAATTACGTATGCTCTGCTATTGGAACGTACCCTCATGTCCAAGAGAAAATGGTTGAAGAGTGAGTTTCTAAATTCAATAGAACCAACATTTGCAAGACGTCCACTGTTGAACATAAGCTTCCCCCATAAAACGCCACTTTGGACATTTATCACCACCATAATCAGATAGCTTGGCAGATCTTGGTAGATGATATTGCAGACCGACGATAAAGCTACTGCCAATTCTTAAATTCTTTTAGCCAGCTCTTATGGGTATCCATGGGAAGAGAGGATTTGGTCCTACGCCGTATTCAAAAACGCTTTCGGAGGTAATTTTTTATCTCAATATTTCCAGACAAAGTTCTTTACTACTGATGGAAAGTGACGACGCAGTTACGCACGCACGACGCAGTACGATGGTGAATGCTTGTCTAAAATGTAAAAGGAAAATATAAATCACGAGCGTGATTTGACCCGCATACTACCCTCCAGGATATGCTTTCTGAAGCTACCGTGATAAGTGATGTTATGTCTAAATATACCCTCATACTAAACTTGCCTTCCTATTTTATCATCATCACCACCATCACCAGCACCATCACCATCATCATCATTATCATCACCGTCATCATCAAGACGATCACTGCTGACCGTAGGTCTACGCCAGCGCCACTTTAAGTAGCTGCTTGTCTCCTGCATCCAACGGCTCCCAGCGAAATTGAATATCATTTATCTAACGTTTACAGATTGACACAAACTTTCGAGGTTTCTGACAGAGATGTCGGTAAGGAAGACCTGCAAAAGCTGGTATATGTAGAAGCAGTTATAAAGGAAACTCTTCGATTATACCCCATTGGACCTGTTAGCTTGAGAACTGTGAACTCCGCCGTCAAGCTTAGTAAGATTGCTTTTTAAATTCCTTCCTTTTTCTTTGTGTTTATATGTTGAAGAGTATGTCAAAATTTTCAGATAAGTTGATTACGAGTAAGGTAGTTAAAATGAATAACAAATCTATAAAAATTACACAAAATATGTTATTTATGCTTTTAGTTATTGAAGTGCCAGTAGCTTTAATTTTAGTACTCTTCTCAAAGTCAAAACATCGTATATGTTACGAAACATCTAGTATTATAATTATTTTTAATTACTATCCATACAAAAAACATCTTTTTATTTTCTTTAAGTAATAACATTCAGTCAATCATAGTTTATAATTACTCTGGGAACTAGGATAGTTACGTACAAGTCAAAGTTGTTCATCCATCAAAACCAGTTACGAAATTTCGCTTCTGTAACTGGTTTCCTCAACCATCACAAGGAATTATAACAAGCTTCTTCTTGTAGAGAATCACTACCTCCGACCAGGAGATCACGTCATCATGTCGTTTTATGGTGTCAATCGGCATGCAATGTGGGGTTCGGATGCGAATCATTTTAGACCTGAGCGCTGGCTAGAGGTCGACAGCTTGCCTAAAATTTATGGAGGATTTGGTATTGGGAAAAGAAGTTGTATAGGTAAGTAACTTATAAATATTTTTAAATAGTCTTGTCAAAGTCAAAGTCAATGTCAAAGTCAAGATCAAAGTTAAACGCAAAGGCAAAGTCAAAGTAAGTCAAAGTTAAAATCAAAGTCAAACTCAAAGAGTTTTTAGAAGAATTGCACTTTTACAATTCAAAATAATATTAGGGACTTAAAATGAAGTTATTGTACTAAACATATAAAATTACAAAGTGCTTATTGTCAAATATTATATAGAAAGCCTAAAGTAATAAAGCATTAGACGTTTAAAGAAACTATTAACAATGTAAACAATGAAAGACACAGTCATTCACTTTCTCACACACACGTACATACTCAAGTTTATAGCCAGGAAAAGTTTATATATATAGGCTGACGGTTATACATGGCGGGCAAACTACAAAAATATAGGCCTTGAGCATGTGCACCGAACCGTGTCCGGAGCGAGAATGATCCGTAGTACACCGAGCACTCCCTTTTTATAGCCAAATGGGTGGGAGAGCAATGACAGCTACCGGTGTTGCCACTGTAATAAATTTAAATGCTACCACAGGGTAAGTTACGGTACTACCCGCTGCGGATAGAGTTTACATTTGCACGATGCCGCCATCATATACGATAATTTACAATGATTATATTAATACATTATAATCTATCTGTTTGTCAGGTAAATCTTACGCGATGATGTCAATAAAGATACTACTGGTGCACTTGCTGCGTCAGTACCGCATCCACGGTGACATCACCAAGTTACAGCTGAAGATGGACTTCATCGCTAAACCGGTGTCTGGACATCATATTGCTCTCACGGAAAGAAGTTCGGGGATACGTAAACAAACTTGAATTTAAACTCTACGCCAATAAGCAATAATACTAAAATTGTATTTTTCTCTCATTTTTGATAGTTTGTTATTAACCTATTTATCCAGACATCGATTGAAAATCGCATCTAAATAAAAACAGTAAACAAAGAAGGTGCAGCCAACGAGTAAACGGATACTAATCAGGATTAGTCGGGAAAGATAATCCTTTAAGTTTTTTGTCACAATTGTATAGTCCTTCTTAGCTGTAGTAAGTGCGCCTAATTATATAATAGAGTAGAATAGAAATACATTTATTCAATATTTGCATAATATTAAACTACAAAATAGGTTATATTAATATACATAATATGTACATACGAATCACATCACAATATTTTTTTTTTTTATGTTCAGGAATGACGCGACGATCTAGCCGTTCGCCTGATGTTAAACGACACGGCTGCCCATATCAGCTGCAGTGTCACTCGGAACTCTAAAGTATAGAGGTTCGCATGACACTGCACTGCGCACGTCATCCAGAGACATCAGCACAATCTAGTACTAAGATTACTAAACTGTGAGATCAGATCACAAAGTCTCATTTGCCCAGTAATTTCACTAGCTACAGTGCCCTTCAAACCGGAACACAGCAGTGCTTGCGCACTACTGCTTGGCGGCAGAATAACTGGCAAAGCGGTAGTACCTACCTAGACGAACTTTGCAGTAAAGTCCTACCACCTAGTGATACTAATACTATAAAAGCTAAAGTTTGTATGTGTGTATGTTTGTTACTCCTTCACGCTCAAACGGCTGAACGGATTTAGATGAAATTCGGTACCAAGATAGCTTATACACTGGATTAACATATAGGCTTAACACATTTTATCCCGGAAAAGTGAAATGTTCCCCTGGGATGAGCAAATAATTAAAATACTTTGTATCCGCGGGTGCAACCGCGGGGCGCAACTAGTTATGAATAAAGAACAAACAAATAACAAGACAGGAATGGGCGACTATCCAACTGCTAGCGCACGTCACGGCTTTAGAAAAACACATGTATGGATGACATAAATGTTAAATCACTAGGTAAGGTAAGAAATCAATATAGTAATACAGCAATACAGTGCCTAGTTGCCAGTAAAGCTGAGAATGGAGATAGAAATGAAAAGGAACACTTCCTCACCTGATTAAAAGAGAAATATATAATTATGAAAAGCATTAAAGAAGTATAGCAATACGCATATTATTATTAACTTAAAACACCTAATTTAATTTATTATAAATTGTATGATTTGAATTCAGTTTTTTTCTCTTCGATATACCATTACCATTGGTCTTATATCTCTTTCTGCGATTCATTTTTTGAACAAGTCTAGCCAATTCTTCTGCTACTTGATCTAAATGTTTTTTCGATAAGTTTTTGTTAACATCGGGAAACCGTTTGCGTAATTCTTTCATTACATGATTAACGATGGTTTCAGTAACAGCTTCGACGTGTCTAGCGTGCTGGAATAAGAAAATAGTAAACATCAAAATCGGATGTGAAGCTCTTATTGGTACATTCTGGCCCTCGTTTTCATCAGCTCTATTAGGCTTATCACACGGCACCGCGCACCACCGCGGTAGGCGGTGAGGCGGATTTCACGTTGCACTCGTCTCTTAGTAATCCGTTGATGCTTGACACGTACACCGTCCAACCGCGCGATCGAGCGGTGCTCTCGTCGCCACCGCCCGTCCGCGCGGCCGTATGCGCGGAGGGGCTGCGCTTCACACACAGGGTACTGCGTAACCACGCGGAGCATTGTGGGACAAGGACATGTTATAGTTATTTTTTTTATTTTTTAATGTTACTGAATGATGTGACGAGCTTGTAGTTCACCTGATGTTAAGTGCCACGGCCGCCCATGACAGAACAGTGTCACTCGGAACCCAAAAACATAGTTTCGAGCGACACTGAACTGCGCACATCATCCTGAGACATCAGCACAGTCTGGTAATAAGATTACTCGATTGTCAGATCAGATCATAAAGTCTCAATTGCCCAGTAATTTCACTAGCTACAGTGCCCTTCAAACCGGAACACAGTAGTGCTTGCACACTACTGCTTGGCGGCAGAATAACTGGCAAAGCGGTGGTACCTACCTAGACAAACTTTGCAACAAAGTCCTACCACCTAGTAGAAAAAAAATGGATTTCATGTCGAAAAGTTAAATTCATCCGCGCGGACAGGCGCGTAAACCGCCTCACCGCGCGGCGCACCGCTACAAAATCCGCTTAACCATCTCTGCCAACCGCGGCGGCGCGCAGTGCCGTGACTGGCTTAGAGTTTCACTGTTTTATGAATGTATGCCTTATAATCTATCGAGTATGCGTATCCTATATGTAGTCCTTGGTCTGTATTAGTTCTCATGTTGGCAAGCTTTTGTTTTTAACGGAGTACACAATACACACAGAAAAAATGATCTTTTTTTTTATTTATGTTCCTAATATTCATTACTTTTATAGCTTTACTTTATTCGTTCATATACAAACATACCCACAAAAACATACAGACACACACCCACAAACACCCTCTTATACATTTGCACATACAAATACACATATACACATACATAATTATACACACATTTACACACACACACAAACCCCACAACCAAACACTCACATACCCTTTACGTTGTTACCGATGTATGTGTAGTGATAGTGAGTGTAGAGTATGTAAATTGATCTTTCAAGTGGCGGTATTTGTAAGACTGAATGTTGCAGCCTATGCGAAAATTGGCGAATCCCATACATATAGCACTCGCAGCAAGGGGAAGCTAGCACCCGTAAAACGGTCACTCGCTAAATCTGACAAGTTGACTCATGTCATGGGGCCGACGGTCTATAATCATCTACGAGATGAGATAACGGGGACCCCAAACTTGGGATATTTTAAACTAAAGCTTAAGCTAACATTTTATAATTAAGCAGAATTTTTAAATAATTAGCATGTATAATAGATTAAATTTATTTAAAATTATTGACATTGCTAATTTTAATTTTATGATATTTTATTTTGACATTCGCTCGTATTATTATTAATTAATTTTCTATGTAATGATATGTTATTTTGTACCGTTTGTATTGTGCAATTCTATTTATATTATTAGGTCTTTACCTATGAAATTGCCGATTTGTTTGAAAAAAAGTTAAAGTATTTATTTTTCGAACTTATTTATTTCTTTTATTCAAAGTAATTACCCCTGCAATCAATGCATCTTTGCCAACGCTGTGGCAGTTTATGGATGCCCTTCTTGAAAAAATCAGCAGGACGGGAGACATCAAACTCTTCAAAGGCGTTTTGTACTGCCTCTCGGGAATTGAATTTTTTTCCCGCTAAAAAGTTGTCCAAATTTTGGCAAAAGTAATAGTCGGTAGGCGCAAGATCTGGTGAGTATGGCGGATGAGGGAGAGCTTCCAAACCCAACTCATGCAGCTTAGAGACGGTCTGTTGTGCAGTATGGGGTCGCGCGTTGTCGTGAAGTAGCAGTGGAGACGACCGATTGACCAAAGCTGGTTGCAGACGTGCGAGTTTCGCCATCATTGTGGTCAGTTCTTCAATGTACACATCTGCAGTAATACTCTCGCCGTTTTGTAAAAAGCTATGATGAATCACACCAGCACTAGACCACCAAACTGTGACCATCACCTTTCTAGGGGTCATTTTTCGTTTTGCACATTGCTTTGGTACCGAACCAGGATCTAACCAACTTGCTGAGCGCTTTCGATTGTCAAAAAGAATCCATTTTTCGTCGCACGTAACAATTCGGTTCAAAATTCCTTCATTTCTGTGCCTGTTAAGCAGTGCAAGGCAAGTCTCGACGCGCACGTTGCGCTGGCGATCGTTAAGTTCGTGGGGCACCCATCTATCAAGCTTTTTTATCTTGCCAATCTGTCGCAAATGGACCAATATTGTTTTGATGCTAACATCAAAAGCTGCTGCCAGCTCAGCTGTAGATTGAGATTCATCAGCTTCCACAATCGCCTTTAATTCATCATTGTTGACCAAAGTTTCCGGACGACCACGAGGTTCATTTTTCAAGTCAAAATTCCCAGAACGGAACCGAGCAAACCAATAACGGGTTGTACGTTCGTTTGTATAGTTCTCTCCGTAAACGTCGTTGATGTTACGTGTCGTTTGTGCCGCGTTGGTGCCACGACAGAACTCATATTCCATAAATACACGAAATTTCAAAGTATCCATTATGAGGAAAAATGTTGATATGTAATGAAAATACAACGCTAATCAATAAACAAAAGACTTATGTTGTAAATAGAATGTCATATTTTTAAAACAAAATTAATTTGAATTTAGAATTCATAGTCAATCAAAACTTTTTTTTGTTTGAAAAAGTCTGTACTGCAATACGGCAATTTCATAGGTAAAGACCTATTATTATCTTATTTCAGACGTTTATTTTATATGAATAAATGACTATTGACTATTGTATGCTGTAGTGTAAATTCATTTTTTATTGTATCTGTTTCTACACTATAAGTTTTTTTTTCTCTAGATTTACTGTATGTTTCTTTATGTCACATAAAATTTAAAATATTGGGAGAAGCCACTGATTCCTGAAAATCAGTTTAAAAACTAGTTCGAGAATCTATAGATTCATTAAAATAATGTAATAATATTTAAGTCAATAAACATTTTTGTATTTGTATTTTTGTATCTCTCTCATCCTTCTGATACAGCCATCGATTGAAGTGCGTATTTGCTTTTGATACAAATATAATTTTATCTGGCTGATCAGTGTAATCAAATTTATATGCCGGATGTATTAGGTCTTTACCTATGAAATTGCCGTTTTGTTTGAAAAAAGTTAAAGTTTTTTTTTTCGAACTTATTTATTTCTTTTATTCAAAGTAATCACCCCTGCAATCAATGCATCTTTGCCAACGCTGTGGCAGTTTATGGATGCCCTTCTTGAAAAAATCAGCAGGACGGGAGACAACAAACTCTTCAAAGGCGTTTTGTACTGCCTATCGGGAATTGAATTTTTTTCCCGCTAAAAAGTTGTCCAAATTTTGGAAAAAGTAATAGTCGGTAGGCGCAAGATCTGGTGAGTATGGCGGATGAGGAAGAGCTTCCAAACCCAACTCATGCAGCTTAGAGACGGTCTGTTGTGCAGTATGGGGTCGTGCGTTGTCGTGAAGTAGCAGTGGAGACGACCGATTGACCAAAGCTGGTTGCAGACGTGCGAGTTTCGCCATCATTGTGGTCAGTTCTTCAATGTACACATCTGCAGTAATGCTTTCGCCGTTTTGTAAAAAGCTATGATGAATCACACCAGCACTAGACCACCAAACTGTGACCATCACCTTTCTAGGGGTCATTTTTCGTTTTGCACATTGCTTTGGTACCGAACCAGGATCTAACCAACTGGCTGAGCGCTTTCGATTGTCAAAAAGAATCCATTTTTCGTCGCACGTAACAATTCGGTTCAAAATTCCTTCATTTCTGTGCCTGTTAAGCAGCGCAAGGCAAGTCTCGACGCGTACGTTGCGCTGGCGATCGTTATGTTCGTGGGGCACCCATCTATCAAGCTTTTTTATCTTTCCAATCTGTCGCAAATGGACCAATATTGTTTTGATGCTAACATCAAAAGCTGCTGCCAGCTCAGCTGTAGATTGAGATTCATCAGCTTCCACAATCGCCTTTAATTCATCATTGTTGACCAAAGTTTCCGGACGACCACGAGGTTCATTTTTCAAGTCAAAATTCCCAGAACGGAACCGAGCAAACCAACAACGGGCTGTACGTTCGTTTGTACAGTTCTCTCCGTAAACGTCGTTGATGTTACGTGTCGTTTGTGCCGCGTTGGTGCCACGACGGAACTCATATCCCATAATTACACGAAATTTCAAAGTATCCATTTTGAGGAAAAATGTTGAAATGTAATGAAAATACAACGCTAATCAATAAAAAAAAGACTTATATTGTAAATAGAATGTCATATTTTTAAAACAAAATTAATTTGAATTTAGAATTCATAGCCAATCAAAACTTTTTTTTGTTTGAAAAATTCTGTGCTGCAATTCGGCAATTTCATAGGTAAAGACCTATTATTTTATAATGCTATTCGATGGCGTCGTCATTTCCCATCAGGTGAGAGCGTGGTCAAATGTAAGAGAAGTTTAAAGCAAAAAAAAGTCGCAAAACTCTCCTTTAGAATTTGAATAAATAATAATTAATAATATTTAAAAATTTATTTTTTTTATCTAAAACTAGCTGACTCGCCCCGGCTACGCACGGGTTAATAGTTCTACACCCTAGCCCTGTCCAAGAGAATACTTCTTCTTCTTCTCTCATCTCACCTTTTAAACCTTCCTTAGACTACGACAAATATTTTAAAACCAAAATCAGCTAAATCGGCTCGGTCGTTCTCGAATTTTAGCGAGATTAACGAACAGCAAATGATTTTTATATAATAGATAGGTGAGATTGTGGTCAAAAGCTAGATTAGTTTAAAATATTAAAAAAATGCGTAGTAGTGCATATATAAGTTTTATTTTGATGGTACGACTTCTGTTTCTACCGTTTCTAGGACTTAGTACAAGGGATCACGCTTGTTTTTTACTTCGCTTTTCAATCATTAGTTATAGCGATCTGCAGGATTGCAAAGCTAATAGTTTCCACTGCTTAGATACGGGCCTTCCCCCAAACAAAGAGGTTACAATCCAAGTACGGGTTAGTGAACGACACAACCTTGAGGCCTTGAGTGTCCTTGAATGTTGTGATTGATGATCATGCCGGTTTCTTTAAGATGTTTTCCTTCACCGTTGTAACAGTGAGTCTAAATTTTGCACATACATGGTGGAATTTAGTTCGCTGTTTTCCTTAAATGTATTTACTCAGTCCATGCTGTAGTACGCTCCTATATAACAAAATACCAAAAGTACTTATGAAATAAAACTAAAATCTAGGTATAATCAAATTACTGCGAATTCAAATTCTAAAGAAAAGTCTTGTGACATTGAACAAAGCGTTTTATAACCTATTTATTTTTTTCGCTCCCCACTGTAGAAATATATATTAGGGGTGGTTTCAGAATTTTTCAAAAGGCAAACTTATTTTTAACGGTGTATGTAACGGTTGCTTCCTACCTTTTTTATGCGAACCTTCATTCTTTTTAATTCTGAAAGTGGGTTACGGAATCCTACAGTAAAACTTAAAATAAACTTTACTCACTCTTTCATGATTCAAAATATCTTCATAGCTGTCAAAGTCAAATAATTTTTTGCTAGTTGGCACAAAAACCTGTAAAAATAAACTTAAATTCAAATAAACAAGCATGTTTGACTAAAAATATATAATATAATATAATATAATATAATATAATATGTGCGGACATCTCACACAACACCATCTAGCCCCAAACTAAGCAATGCTCGTATTATGGAAACCAGATAACTGATACAATACTTAAATACTTTTTGTTTGTAAATATATACATATAATACAATATAACACCCAGACACAGAACAAACACCTATGTTCATCACACAAATGTTTGTCCTGGGTAGGAATCGAACCCACAACCCACAGTTCAGAAGGCAGGGTTACTACCAACTGAGCTATCGGGCCAGTCAATAAAAGTAAAAATAGGTCCAATATAAAATTGATATACCTTATTTTTAATAGCCTCCGAGAAAACGCTGTCAAATAAAAATGCCGAGCAAATGGCAACTCGGAAATAAACTTTCATTTCCATTTAATTTGCCACCAAAATAAAGATCTGTAATAATAAAAATATTTCCATCACTACTAGATACTTTTAATTGTAGTTTCATTAAATTTTATAATAGACTGTTTATGATAAACAAAAAAATTTATGAAGTTGCTATAAAAATAAGCTACAATAAAAAATTAAATAAAAAACTGAGCATATATTTTTAGATGTAAATTGTAAACCAATGTTAATCACATCACATCACACTATCACACTAATATTATAAAGGCGAAAGTTTGTATGTGTGTATGTGTGTATCTTTGTTACTTCTTCACGCCCAAATGGCTGAACGTATTTGTATGAAATTCGGTACCAACATAGCTTATACACTAGATTAACATATAAGTTACATTT
This sequence comes from Ennomos fuscantarius, assembly GCA_905220475.3. Classification (NCBI taxonomy): domain Eukaryota; kingdom Metazoa; phylum Arthropoda; class Insecta; order Lepidoptera; family Geometridae; genus Ennomos; species Ennomos fuscantarius. The sequence goes on along the minus strand of HG992046.1, from coordinate 8,206,552 downwards.
TATCCCGGAAAAGAAAAATTTTCCCGTGGGATGAGTAAATAATTAAAATAATTTTTATTTGCGGGTGAAACCGCGGGGCGCAATTAGTTCCGTCGTAAATTTTTATGTTTGTTGCCAGTTGTAATAAAACAAAAAAAAGCACGAGAAAAACTAAATAACAACATATAACAAATCAACACCACAACAACAAAAAATCAACGAATAACATCCATAAAAATTATAATTAAAATAATGGAAATAACGATAACAAAATGTGCCTATAAATAACTATAGGTTTACCATGGATAAATAATAATTTTTAAGTTCGAATTTGAAATGGAATTTACGTCCAGTATAGGCAGTTAGAAATGTACTGTTATAGTGGTAGCTGTAACAATTTTCCTTTTCTTTTTGTTCAGCTGTGATTGGCTACCGGAACTGTTGTTGACTGACGAAGTAAAGTTGTCGAATGTTTATTTTTTATTGGAGTTTAACAATGGAATGTTTTTAGCTTCTTTGTAGTATGGTCAACAATTTTTATTTATCTTTTGGCTGATTTTGATAATGTTCTAATTTTAAACGTAATGTTTTACACGTTTAAAATAGGATAAACGGGTTTTTGGCGGGAAAGCGAAAAAGATTGCGTCACCGCATTGTATTATTTTCCAAAACTTGCGTTATTTTCAGTGATAGTGCATAAAATTGGTGGCATTTTCTTCGTTAAGTGCTGGAGTACAGGCGGGAGTGTGGGACAAAGGCATAATGGTGGTGAAACGTTTATTTTCGTGTTGTTTCCATCATGAAATTACGCAGATTGCGTAGGTAGAAAAAAGCCTGAGTTACAAAAAGTCTACCTACTCCGTAAAGCCATGGCCCAGATTAGATTATAAAATAATAATACAGTTTTCAATAAAATTATTTTTTTATACATTTACTAGGTGGTAGGACTTTTCTGCAAAGTTCGTCTAGGTAGGTACCACCGCTTTGCCAGTTATTCTGCCGCCAAGCAGTAGTGAGCAAGCACTACTGTGTTCCGGTTTGAAGGGCACTGTAGCTAGTGAAATTACTGGGAAAATGAGACTTTATGATCTGATCTCACAGTCGCGTAATGCTATTACCAGATTGTGCTGTTTCAGGATGATGTGCTTAGTGCAGTGTCACGCGAAACTTTATATGTTAGAGTTCCGAGTGACACTGTTTTGTTATGGCGGCCGTGTCGCTTAACATCAGGTGAACGACTAGCGAAACGAAAAAAAAAATTGACTGCCGATAGAAGTGAAAACTAAGTAACTTGCGACACATATCTCACGGAAAGCGTGCGGTGACGATGACGTGGTTTCACGCTTTTTGTCCACCTAAAAAGTGCTCGCTTACCTAAAAAAGTTTTCAATTCAAGAAAACTGATTGTTCTAAATAAAGATTTTTTACATAATTTGTTGTAGATGGTTGGTTAAAAGAATTAAGAAACTTTTCTCCGTTTAAGAATTTTTTAAACTCTTTATCCTTAAAGTAAATGTACTTATAATAATCATTAGTGGTAGGAGGTACGTACGTTGGCGGGATAAGAGGATCGAGAAGACTACGTTCCCGGGATAAGAGGATCGAGAAGCCTACGTTCCAGTGGATGTAGTCTTCTCGATCCTCTTATCCCGGCAACGGCCCAAGCCGAGGCTCGCCCCCCAGGGGTGCCCTTGAGCTAGTTGCCTCCCACTTTTCACGGCTGGGCGCCTTAATCGCTTGCAATCCCGCCCGGTGACGCTGTAAAGGTCAGTAGAGACAAACAGCATTAGCCCTTAAAAAAAAAAGATAAAGGCGGTAAGTATTATAAGCTTCAGTAATTAAGGCCTGTTTGTAGACAGGCACTTTGGGTGTTGAAATAAAACACAATAATAAGTACGTATTCTCTCTCGCGGGTGAAAGTACTCTAGTTTCAATCAACAAGATCGACAATTTGGTTCGATCTTTCACAGCTCCGGTAGCCGTGATCGTCTAGTGGTTAGGACCCTACGTTGTGGCCGTAGTAACCCAGGTTCGAATCCTGGTCACGGCAGTGTCACACACTGTCATGGTGGAGCTTCCTTTTTTACAATTTTCTATACAAATTATTAAAATGTAATTTTGGAGTTTTGGCGGGAAAACGAAAAAGATCGCGTCGCCGCATTGTATTATTTTCCAAAACTTGTGTTATTTTCAGTGTTAGTGCATAAAATTGGTGGCATTTTATTCGTTAAGTGCTTGTGGATTACAGGCATGAGTGTGGGAAAGTGGTATAATGATGGTGAAACGTTTCTTTTCGTGTTGTTTCCAAAATTCCATAGAAGCTTCTGGTAAAGTGGCCACCACTTTACTAGGAGTATGACTTGATTCGACTAGACTATGACTTGACTTGATGACTTGGACTGTGACTTGACTTGACTTGATATATATATTACCTAACTCGAAAAATATCAATTACTTGACACTGGCTAAATACACAAAAGTGTGGAGCCACTACAAAAACAAAAAAAAAACAATTAACTACTAAACACTACCTACCTACTACAAAAAATTAACATTTTGACTGTACTATACTGGCCGCGATGACCTATAGACAGTCCAAATGCTCCAGCCCACTACCGGTAGGTAGCGTACCCAACATTCTGGCAGCATTGCCCCGTTGAATTGCAATGCTTATTCGTTGTGCCAAATAACTGCCAGCATTTTGGTCACGGCAGTGTTATACGCTGTCATGGTGGAGCTTTTTTATTCTAATGCAATATTTAATTATTAGAGAAAAAGTAAAATTCTAGGTAAAAAGGGTCATAAATAAAACACAGAATTTAGGTCACCTTTTGCGGAAAGCGTACCCAAAAAGCTGGCAACATTCCCTCGTTGAATAGCTAGCCTGATTCGTTGGCGGCCAGCCTTTCGGTCACGCGTCAGCTCAGATGTTAATTATATTTATTACAATTAAGCATAGGTTAAATACAAGGATATTGTAAATGCGGACTCCGTTCAAAAACATAATTTTTTTCACAATAAAATGTCCTATCATTTTAATAATCGCATGTACACAAAACGAAGCTACAGCTTGTGTTATCACTTCAAACGATATACGTACTTAATTCTGGTTATTTTAAAGTAATTTGTAACTTTTAGTATGCCCGTTTTCCTCTAACTTAACATTTGGCAATTATAATACCCTTATCAAAAAGGTAGAGTATTATTATTAATATACATAAACGCTGTGTTTTTTTTCAGATATGAGGAATGATGGGATGGTGATTTTTTAGAGGAAAAAATCATTTAATAATACTAAACACCATTTATCTTAATATATATATACATAGCATACAATAATGTAAAAATAAATACATACATATATAAAATACCTACATCATTAATATGTAATAAAATGACGACACAGTTTAGGCGGGAATGCGAACAAGATTGCGTCACCATATTGTATTATTTTCCAAAACTTGTGTTATTTTCAGTGTTAGTGCATAAAATTGGTGGCATTTTATTCGTTCAGAGCTGGATTACATGCGTGAGTGTGGAAAAATGGTATAATGATGGTGAAACGTTTCTTTTCGTGTTGTTTCCAAAACTCCATAGAAGCTTCAAGTAAAGTTGCTACCACTTTACTAGGAGTATGACTGACTAGACTATGACTTGACTATGACTTGACTTGATGACTTCGACTGTGACTTGACACATATTTGCGTGAAATATCATTAACTTGATAAATTATTAATTACTTGACACTGGCTAAATACACAATAGTGTGGAGCCAAAACATAAAAAAATGACGACAATAGATTACACAGCAATAGCGATGCTAAATCCGCGGTACTTAGTGTAATAGTCTTTATTCCTGAAGATTTAATTTTATATTATTAACATTACATTGTTTCATTCCGTCACTTTATTGGTTTGGTTTAAATTATTAAATTAAATATTGTCCGAATTAAACGAAACTTTCGCACTGATGCCTTGCGCATGTACTTGTGCATGTACATTAAATGATGTATGAATATAATTATATTTATGCGCAGCCATCCAATAAATTTTGGTGTACTTTCGTTGACGTATAAGTAACTAGTTGCGCCCCGCGGTTTTACACGCGGATAAACGATATTTTAATTATTGGCTCATCCCACGGGAAAATTTAACTTTTCCGGGATAAAATGTAGTCTATATGTTAAAAAAGTGTATAAGCTATTTTGGTACCGAATAGGATCCAAATCCATTCAGCCGTTTGAGCGTGAAGGAGTAACAAACATACACTCATACACACATACAAACTTTATAATATTAGTGTGATTAATTGGCAATAGCCTAAATGACTGGCCCCATAGCTCAGTTGGTAGTAACCCTGCCTTCTGAACTGAGGGTTGTGGGTTCGATTCCCACCCAGGACACACATTTGTGTGATGAACATACGTGTTTGTTCTGTGTCTGGGTGTTATATTGTATTATATGTATGTATTTACAAACAAAAAGTATTTAAGTATTGTATCAGTTATCTGGTTCCCATAGTACAAGCTTTGTTTGGGGCTAGATGGCGCTGTGTGAAATGTCCACACATATTTATTTATTTATTTATAATAGTGTTTTTAATATCCGTGCAGGAATCGCGAGCGTCCTTGCGTGTATAAAGGATCCATCATGCTGTTAGATCTGACGCTGGATCGCATCGCACGCATGTGTCTTGGCCCTCCGCCACGCTGCAATATTTAACTTTGCAATAGTAAACAGCATACATTATCAATTAAGCTAAAATATAATAATGGTAAACTTAATAATGCAACCCACAACACTATCCTCAGATTGTTAAACAAATGTAAAGCTAGGGGAAGATGACACGCAATATACATAAAATATAAAAATATGTATGGTTAAAACTATATGAACTGAGGAATTGAAGTAAATATTAATGAATAAAAGTAAAGAAAAATGTAATTCAATTGGTACCTAAATGAGGATGGGTAGTGAGAAAGTGAAACTATATCAAATTTTAGCCAAAAAATTTTCTGAGTAAGTGCAGGTACAGCTCGTGCAAAACTTTATGAGCTCTCGGAGGTTAGCGCGGATGGCTGCGCAATACGCATATTATAGTTATTGTATGGCCGCTTTTACAATGCACTCAACTGTACCATGCACAGTTTGGTACTCGGGCCTAACTTCCGAGAGCTCATAAAGTTTTACGCGATCTATACTGGTGATTAATAATCTACATCGAGCTAAAGAGACAACTCTCTACAAAGGCGTCTATCTCCCTTTGAGGGACAGAGACAACGCTCTACCAAACACAAAGCAAGCCGATTATATCGATGTGCATTATTTATTGCCAGTACATGTACAAAGGAGTGCAGATGATTTCTATGCGTTTTGCATATTGTTGTTCACAATTCACTGAACTTACGTTTTTTCTGCGATTAATTCGTTGTGAATTCTGGAGTTTCAACTTCATACTATCTAACTTGTCCTGGTAATACTTTTTCCTTTCGAAACTTAGAGGATCATCATACCAAGGTTCATTGCCGTAATTATTCTTATCCCTGTTGGTATAATCTAAGCTATTACTTCTATGTTGTAAATTTGGGTTTCCATTCTTTATTATGCTTCTTTCGAAATTATTTTTATGAGTTTTTCGTCCTTTGAATTCATTATCATACCTATGTTTTAAATACTCAATAGAATGAATTCCATTACGGTATTTTATACGGTCATTGTTTCTATTTTGCTGACGCATGTAAGGATTACTTTCTATTTTACTAATCTTGATTTTTTTCAAATTAGACCTTTTTAAGTAATTTCTTGTTTCAGTATTATTGAAATCATGTCCATATTTATCATTATCTATAACTTCAAGATTTTCTGTATCTTGGAAGTAATTTGAACGGTCATCATTGTTTGTAAACGTATCATGCAGCGGTTCTAGTTTATGAACAGCGTTTTCATCTTCAAATATATTGTCATGTTCTTTTTTGTGTCTGTCATCGCGAAATTCGCTTTTTTTTGCAAGTTTATTAAGTTCATTTACTAAATTCATGTTATATTTGGCTTTTTTCTTGATAATCAGTGTATCTGGTGACTGTCCTACCACTTTTCCGTATATTTTCTTAATTTTTTCATCAAATATCTTTTTTTCACTATCCTGTAATTCGATATGCTTTACTTCCTGCTCCAAAGTATCTAATAAAGCCATGACTTTATTGTCATTTTCTGTAGCAGTATTAATTTTAGCATAGTCATGAGTTATATATATTTCATTCATGTGACTACCGTGGTTTATTATATTTTGCTCGGCTGTATTTAAAACAGTTTCTGTAGTTAATATGTCATGAAAGTGTACTTCTTCAATTATCTTATGTTTATGTGATTTTGGATGCACATAAGAATGTAAATCATCGATACGACGTCCAGCTTCTAAAGAATGAAAATCATTTAAATCATCGATACGACGTCCAGTTTCTAAAGCGTTAAAATCATTCAAATCAGATACGACCTCTTCAAAGCTGTTTGTGATTATTTGCCTTTCCCTAGGCAGTATTAAACTTTGTTGATTGAATAAGTATTTATCAGCTAGCTTTTTTCCTTCAGAAAAATCTTTTCTTTGTATTATGTCTCTTTTGTTCGATGAAGTAAAGTTATTTGTTCCAGGAAGTTTGAATCTAGGTGTCTTCCCGAAGATACTAGATTTCTAGAATAAAGTATACGTGCTATTGTAATTAATTGCTTAATTTGGTACTACAAATCAATCAATTACAAGTGAAAATAAATCAATTTACAGTCAAATATAATAATAGTGGACGTCTTACTTTCCGGCTATTGATGTGAGTGAGGGCGTGAATAGCCATTGTACATTATGTATCTATAGAGAGAGAGAGGGAGAAAGAGAACGAGAAATAGAGAGATAATAAGTGAGCAATAGTTATAGTTACCCGAGTTTGCATTTGTTTACGAGAATGCCTATTTTCTTTGTCTCTGTTTTCATGTGGTTCCTGATTTTCCTGATGTGTTAAGTCGTTCGAGTTTTTATTAGAGTGTCGGTTTTTAATTGACACTGCATTCATTGTTTTTGATTTCGACCTGAAATATTAACAGATTTAGTTTAATGTTTAGGAAAAATTACATCTTTTGTATATGAAATAAAAGCAATGATAGCTTAGTTTATTATATAAACGCTGATTAGAAAACGTTCTCTCTCTTCGAACTCTTTAAGTTTGAAACATTGAGTTATTAGTAAAACATGGCTAAACCATACATGGTACTAAGACATACGTAACGTAATTCTATTATAACTCTCATAGTAATGAAAGTACAATTATTAGTTACACATGATATACATCAAGACTAGGTCCTGTGTTACATATATAACATATTTATAGAAACTAATATAATCATACTCTTTGTTAATAATTATGTACATAGATTTGATCTCTTGGACGCTAAAATAAATAATAACTCATTGAAATGAGTGAGTGACTTGTTCGATAATGGACTAGAAATGTGAATTAAACGCGCGGAATGTGTTTTCAGTTCAAAGCGAATGCATAATTCATTTGTTAAACACTTTGAGAACTCATACATACTGTATGCATCGACACACTCCAATCGCGACGCATTATGATGGTGAAAGCGGAATCTGATATACAGAATGTGAATTGCTGAATTGATTTCTTTTAGATTCATTTCAATGTTTATTTACTTTGTTGCTTTTATAGACAATGGGTGGGCATTTTGGCACATACCACTAAAAATTAAGTATTATGATCAAAACTTGTCAAGTAAATAATTGAAGGGGTGAGAATAAAAAGGATTTAACTGATTTTTTTGACCAAATGACTTATGGGTATCGTTGGATTCAGCGTGAAATTATCTTCAATAATACATTCTCAAAATACCGAAAAAAGGCTTAAATCTCGAGATTTTGAGTCTAAAAATGGTTTATCTGTCACAGGAATACAGTACGCTTAGCATAAAAACATTACTTTATTTCTTTTATTATATTATATTTTTACAGTAATTCTATGAATTAGTACTATATTTAGTAATTTTAAATAGAAATAAAACATTTTCAAGCTACTGAAACTTACATAAACCTTTTCTATTACCTTATAAGCACTCTACATTAAAATGACGCCGTTGACGTTTAAAGTAAATTTTTTCGAAACTGTCAATTTGTCAGTTAAATCCTTTTTATTCTCAACCCTTCAATTATGAGCGAAGTCCATATGTATTCTGTTATGATTACTCATAACTAGAACTAGATATACCTATTAGGTCATGTTTCAGCGTGTAGTACGAGTACTAGGTAACATAATATATACTATTGTAATTCTAAATAACTAACAAAGACAAACTATGCTACTTTGATGACTTAATGACACAATCGAATAAAACTAGAAAACTATTTTCTGTTGGTAAAAAGACTAAAAAAGCGGTAATAAATGTGATTTTATTATCAAAATTAAGTTAAATAAAATAAAGATGAAGTAAAATAATACTTATAGTAGGTAAAAATCGTTTTCTGTTGAGTTATGGGCTAGATGGTACAATAACTTTTAAATGCTGTTTATTTTCAAAATCCTTGTTACCTTTTTAATGGGCCGTTAGACTTGGAAACAGTCGAGTGCATGTGCTCTAATGTATTTGGCTCATGGATAGATCTCTGAAACCGATAATTCATCAAGACGTATTAAACTAACCAACCCACTTCACTTAGTGCGATGCAAGTTCTCAGAGATCAATAAAGCAATAAATTCTAAATTAAACTTTTTGCTGATTTTCATGTTTTTCGTCTCGCATCTGTTGAAAATCTTATAATATAAAAAAACTGTTGCCAATTTGTGTTGTCGTTTTGTTCTTGGTATAATAATTGGGCAAATACCTCAAGGGGCTTATTCTTGCTGTCCCCATTACCATTACCCCCATTGCTGAGAACAGCGTGACTAAGGTTTCTAAGGGTTAAACTTTGTCAATCCTGTTTTCCTCCCTTGCCTTGCTATCTTAAATTACACGAAATTGATATTTACCCTATACTCCGGAATATTTTTATCGAAAAGTTCTTCAAAACTGTCGATAACATTCCTTAGCTCTATATGTGATGTGTTGTCAGATCTGTAAAAAAAGAATTCTAATCTTCCATTCCTTCCTAGGCAATAGTCGGCGTAAGAACTATTAAGCTGGATAATATCGGACTAAGCTTCACCAATTGGAATGTGTTAGCGTAGTTATTTTTTTTTATGTTAAGGAATGACGTGACGAGCTAGCCGTTCGCCTGATGTTAAACAACACGGCTGCCCATATCAGCTGCAGTGTCACTCGAAACTCTAAAGTATAGAGGTTCGCGTGACACTGCACTGCGCACGTCATCCAGAGACATCAGCACAATCTAGTAATAAGATTACTAAACTGTGAGATCAAATCATAAAGTCTCATTGCCCAGTAATTTCACTAGCTACAGTGCCCTTCAAACCGGAACACAGCAGTGCTTGCGCACTGCTGCTTGGCGGCAGAATAACTGGCAAAGCGTTGGTACCTACCTAGACGAACTTTGCAATAAATTCCTACCACCTAGTCAATCTAATTATCTTCTATACATACAAAAATACTTTGTCCTGAATGACTGACTGACGGATCAACGCACAGCCTAACTTAAATCGTAGAGACCGAAAACTTAAAGGGTATGTTTTTTGAATAACGAAGGCATCCGATAAGAAAGAATTTTCTGAAATTCTACCCCCAAGCGGGTGAAAAACGGAGGATAAAATTGTATGGGAGAACGTGATTCCTTGGTTCAATCTACTTCAAATTTTGCATAAACCTTTTTTAACAGATTTGATCAAAAGCGTGTTTCGTATTTTATCGAAATTAATTCTCTAACGGTGTTAAAAAGGGGTAGAAAGTTATTTTGGCGGTGATTTGCTTCGAAGTTGATATCATATACTTAGTGCTTTTGATTTCATTTACATTTTATTATATTGACTGGCCCGATAGCTCAGTTGGTAATAACCCTGCCTTCTGAACTGTGGGCTGTGGGTTCGATTCCCACCCAGGACAAACATTTGTGTGATGAACATAGGTGTTTGTTCTGTGTCTGGGTGTTGTATTGTATTCTATGTATGTATTTACAAACAAAAAAAAGTATCTAAGTATTGTATCAGTTATCTGGTTCCCATAGTACAAGCTTTGCTTAATTGCAATTCACTAAAAAACAAAAAATACTCCTTAAAATTGAAATCTGTTAAAAGTATACTATTATTATTAGTACCTTATTTGGAGGTTTCTAAGATTAAAGAGAATATGCACTTTTAGGTCTATAAATATACATATTTACATATAACAAAGTCGTGTTAGTTACACCACTTATAGCTCAAGAATGACTGAACCAATTTTTATAATTTTTGTGTTTTTGGATTTATTTTCATCCGGAATAGGATGATAAGTAATAAAATTGAATGCACACAATAAAAAAAATCTTAAACATCCACATTGATTGACTGTTAGGCGGAACGATGTTGACCGGGTCAGCTAGTTTAAATATATTTTTTGAATCAGAAAAGAGCGGCATCCATTGTGTACTTTTGCTTATAAGTACTGGTAAATGTACCATAACCTGCTTTTCTGCTATATAAAACACAAATCTAAAAATATCAAGTGATCTGTGATAAAATTTACTTACCTATTCGGATCGAGGAGCTTATTCGGAGTAGCGTCTTCCACAGTGAATATAGGTAGAAGGATAACTGTAGGATCACAGTTGCCATTTGGACATGTTCGACCTTTATGAAGTTGATTTCGTTGCTCTACTGGAATATGACAATACTTACGATTAAACGTCGCCGTACATGTAAATTAATGAAAATGAAAGTGGAATCAGTATTCCTCTCTACTTGTATACATGCTACCTTTCTCAAGAAACGCCACTGAACTAAAAGACGTTGGCTCTTTACAGAGGGTATTTTATAGAAAGATACATAGAATTTTTTTTATTTCACAAACAACAACAATAATAGATAGGCAAGCTTAATGCCATAGAGCATTATCTTCCAGTTAACTCTGGTGTATTGTGAAAGGCTCAATGTGATAGTGCAACATTGATGGAAGATAAAAGAGAAACAACAACTTAACTATAAGTCAAATTTTTTACCCTCTAGGTATTGGAAACATATATCAATCAATGATCAGAAAACCAGTTGATACTATTACGGACGTTCCAAAATTCACAAAGAAATACGCTATTTCCGAAAGGTTCGTGAAAGTTCATTTATGGAATTTCTCCAATTGCAAACAGTAACTTAGAAGTTCTCCACAAGAGTATGCTATATATTAATAATGCACATACTGTTTTCGTGTGAGGGGAATAATACACGCGTCAACTTCCCATATGTGGAATCAATCAGCTATCATCTTTACAAATATAAACTATGTCCTTCTCCAGAGTGATGACTGTCGTACAATGTACAACACAAACTGTCAGAAGTAGAAACTTGATATTTTGAGAGTGTCTTTCTTTTATGGCGTAAGGATCAAATTAGCAAGAATTTTTGAAAAGTAAATATAACAAATGTAAAAATATGCGAGTGAAACTGAGGGGCTTCCCAAGTCTGAATCTTTCAAAATAATAAGCTTTTCAAAACCTTCGTTTCACACAATTTTTTTGTTGTATACAGTTGGTATAATTACTCCGTGACCTCATTAGACCTTTAGAGATTACTGAAGTGTCCCTAAATAAATGGATTGGATGCCTGCCATAGATAAATGGGTGACACTAAGCTCCTTACGAGAATTAGTCGAGGGTATATTCATGGTTGAGGGGTTCTACCAGAATTTCATTATTTTCAATTTGGTATATTTTTTCAGTTATACATTATACAGACATGTTATAAATAATCCACGAATGGCGATTATGGTGGGCTTTAATCAATTTGTTAGCTTTTTAAAATACTCAAGGCATAGCTTAGCTTAGGCGAAAGCTGCTATTTGAGACGGCACAAGCTGGACATACAAAGAGGATTTACGCCCTTGAGGTAAAATGATTCAAAGAGGTTAAACTCATAGCTAAGGTGAGGGCGGATCGATGCCTGGTTAAAGCTACAGGGCGTCGATGCATGTAAGAGATTAGCATATTCACTCAAAGTAGCAATCTATGTTCAGCAGTGGACGCCTCATGCTGACTATGATAGATAAGGTATCTTACCTCTCCTTATCGGCTTTAAGATGATACAACGACATGAGAACCATTATATTTCCCATTATATTTCCAAGACATTATATCAATATAAGAAAGTAATTAGTAGGTACAGTAAGTAGCATTTACTTTTTCTTCTTAGCAACATAGTTGCTGAGACTATCTTGTGGCCTTTTCTTTTTGTGGAATGCTTTCATCTTTCTCGCCAATACTTCATCAGAGACATCTTTCTTCATTTCACCATCATCAACCATGATGATGATGAAATGAAGAAAGTTTCATCCATTTAATGAGGCAATAGGTTCTTCATATCTTTGTACCATTCATTCCGCAGACATGGTCTAAAATTCACCATTAATCATCATGATGAAACTAGAATATGACTGTGAAATAAATATAAATAAAATAATGTTTACTATATAAATAATGTTTAATAAATGTTTGTGCAATAAAGCATTTTCTAATAAAATAATAATTATAGTTAATTCAAGAGTTTCTGGTATGGTAGAACTTGAAGTATTTTATGTGGTAGAATCTTAGAATACCATAAAAAATAAACCTTATCAAACTCCATAATACGAACGTAAGTACAGAGATTTTGGAGCTGGCAAGTCAGCATCTCATATTAACATATTTAGTAACTCACACTCGACTTAAGTCCATCTTTTTCTTATCTTACCAGATTCTGGAACTACAGGATTGCATAAGCAGTCATCGTCTTCCTGACTGCCGACTGGACAGCCGCAATTGTTAAACGAAGTGGCTATGTCAGAAGGAGGCACCGTATTATACACGGCACCACCGGTACGTGGTCGAGCTGAGATGTTGCATATTATTTGGATAGCCTGAAAAATTACTGACCCTCAAGTGAGTCTAACGAAACATGCGAACAGTCTTGGTGACTGATTATGAGCTTGACGGAAGTAATTAGCTAGGTAAGGACTAAAATAATGTCTTACTACCATATGGTTTATCATCAGAACGTTTCTTTCACCGAAATCTTCAAGACCCATGGATTGGAAATTTGTTGAATGAGTATGATTTGGTATAGTATGTAGATCAATATTTATAACCACCACCAGTTAGTGTTACGTAGTAGACACAGGCATCTCGCATGGAACACCAATAAGCTTATTCAGCTCTTTTCATTCAACTACTGCTAGCTACTCGATACTATTCATTTCCACTCAATTGGCGGGCATCATAAACTACTTTGCCATGACCGGAACTCCACAGTGTTACTCTTAAAGTGTTGGTTGTGATATTATGACCCGCATAGCCGCTACCAACTTATGGTTGTATAAATCTTATACAAGATATATTTTTATTTATTGATTTTTAAATTGATAATTCTGTTCTATAATAACATGAACTCGAGCCAAAGTTTTTATCATCTGCAGCCTGCTGTGTGTCTTTTCTGCCTCTCTTTCTTTGAATAAGTATAATGTGTTGATAAATAAGTATACATACATAAGTAACAAAATAGGCCAGCAGAAAAAAAACTTACATTATAATTCAGAGGAGCTCCGTTAGTATAGTAAGCGTATTCAGTATAAGCTGAAATTCCACAGCCAATATGCGTTGCGGGTCCGTATATCATCTCCATGTAGAGACGTCCGGCCTGATTGGTTGCCTGTCTGAAAACCAAATACATTCTCCAATTCACAACAAATTATAGGTCCAAGGCAAAGATAATAAAGCCCGTTGATACTCATGAACATAATTTCTCCTACAAACACGACTGACTAGCGGAGGCAGCGGGCGAGGTAACAGCAGATTCTCTATGCTTGCGATTGGCTGATCACGATAATGACGCAACAGCAAGGATAAAACGAGACAAAGTCATACGAAACTACAAAAAGAGTAGGACGGAGCAAAAGACATCAACGAGTTCCCGCTTCTTCTTTTTCATAATGTTCGTTTTTAATTTCAAAATAGATGTACTAAGATTTCTCCAATCACCATGTAAAAATTGCTTCCTTGTGGAATGATATGCCGTCCTTTGCACAGCCAGACATCTTGCTATTTTCCTCGCACAATTTCGCTGAGCAAGAACTCGTTTTTCTAATATTCTGTGATTTTTTCCGTTAGCTGTTTCTCCGCGGAAATCCAAAACAAAAATGACGTACTCGCAAAGGTTAGTAGTGGAAATCAACTACTATTTTTCGTATGAGGGGATTTATAGTCAATGGTCCAGGGTTAGTGTAATAAACAAGGTTAAACTAGAGCAAAGCTGGGGCGAGATGGTTAATGCAGTGCGTCTCCATCTCGCCCCATCCCGGCGGCGGTCGGATCGCGGGGGGGTTTTAGTGGGTTTGAGTCCCACATACCCCACGGGGGTGGTGGCAGGGAAGTGCGAGGGCATTTCCCCCCCTCAAAAAAAAAGAGCAAATTATTACCGACATAAAGAAGAAAAATTAAAAGCTTTATTTTATTTAATAGCATTAGATACCTAACAGTTTGTAGATGCTTACTTACGTATACCAATCCGTGTAGGCTGTCAGCATTTGAACCGTAACGAAGTTCTTCTGCCCATACCAAGTTTTCAACGACTGTAAAGTGGCGTACATCAACTTATCATTGTTAAGCCCCTTGGTGGTCATATTATTTCCTTTGCTGACTGGAATCCAATCTGCGACGCTGAAGCGGACCAGACCGGCAGTCTGGCCTGGCTCAGGGAACTTTTCTGAAATTTAGGACAGACTGGCTTTTTCGATCCACTGAACTTCACCGTTAATGGAAGGATTACGGATCGTGTGATCTTTGGCAGTCTACATTTATTTTTAGCAGCAAATATTGTAAACAAAGAAAGCTTACCTGTAGCTCTACACATGTCGTGGCGTAGTACGCACTGGTTTGCCAGCAATTGACCAAACGTGGCCAGTTCAGGGTCCCATCTCTGAAATGTTATCGAAGATCTGACTATTGGCACCTGTAAATACGCACTTTGCATACCTAGAGTTAAGTTATTTTTAATAAAACTAAAAAATCTAGGGTTAGAAAATTTTATATGATGTTCAGATTCTAAAATCTTTACTAACTACTGAAAAGTGTTACCATAACTTCCATATTTTTTGATATGTATGAATTGAAGTTTTAAACTTTAACTACATATTTATATAACTTCAATACAAGCTAAATCGAACTAATCTAAATCGAGAGTGAACAGGTATCTTATATGCAAGCGTGTTACATCCTAGACCACATCGTCACTTACCATCAGGGGCGCGATAGTGGACAAGCGCAAGCCTATCAAACAAAAAAAAATGGAAACGCAAAAAGAAAATTAGTTTAACCTACCAGTCTAAAAATCCCGTAGCCTCTGGGCAACAGTACGTCACCCTTCCCTTTTTCCTTGCCCCGGGCTATTTTACTCCTAGCCCTGAAATCGTATTGAAATTCAATATTCGTTACTTTTATCCACCACAAATCGTAAATTATTTAAATAAATAAATCATAATAATATATGTATGTAACAAAATAATAAATAATTTAATGAAGTAGGTAAGATATTGAATGTGGGAATTCTATTTCTATTTCTATTTCTATGAAAACTTACGCATTTATAACTTCTAGCACCTTGTTTGCTAATTCTGGTGTCATTGATACATTTTTAGGGTTTCGACACAGAGGTCCCATTACGCTGTTCTGAAAATATAAATAAAAATCCATCAGAAATCTAGACAAAAAGTTCATCATGTTTTTATTATTTTAATTACTTATTCATTTTTAGTTCATCATCATCAACCGCCTGAATATGTTCTCTGCTGAACACAGATCACTCTGGCTGATTGACTCCTGTAACGGCTTCCAGTGGTTTTGACCAGATCATTGGTACATTGGACCTAGTCGGAAGCCAGCCTACGCTGCGTCTTCCGGTTCATGGTCGCCACTTGAGAACCTTTCTTCTCCATCGGTGAACAGTTCTACGAGGAATGTTTCCTGCTCCTTGCCATTTCATCGTGCTAATTTTAAGAGCTATATCTGTCAGTTTAGTTCTCCTGCGGATCTCCTCATTTCGGATCATATCTCACAGGAAAACACCCAGCGTAGCTCTCACCATAGCTCGTTGCATTGTTTATTTTTGGTATTAATTGGGAGAGGTTTATGTTTAGCAGTAGACGTCTTCTCCATATACATCCATTGCTTTGATTGAATGATTGTCATTATTTAAGAAGAATTCATTACAGATATAGAGTCAACATTTGCAAAATATTACGCGCGTATGCGTGAAGTAAAAATGCTTGGGAATATATATTGGAAATAGATATACCTAATTCTAACCCTACGTCTGTCCTATATACGATGCCACCGAACTTATCTGTTCAGTTGAATTCTCGGTTGTCTTTTTCTAACAGCCCATTCCCAGTGTTGCTAGTAAAAGATGAACAAAAATTCAACTAAACAGAGTCGATGACATTGTTCAAATATCTGAGACTCTGAGAATATGACAAGGAGAGAGAACCTTTGGTAAACGAAGCGAAGCGAAACGTGCTCATGAATCTTTAATGCAGCTTAAGGGTTGCTTTAATCAAATAATGTGGAGAAACGGTGTCATAGTTCATTTAAGGCCCCGTCATACATTTTTTTGACGGTATCGCGCTGTTAGAAATTCAAAATAGTAAATAATCATTTGATAATAAATAATCATTTTGTTGAAAAGAATCCGAAAATGGCGGTTGTGAATTTTGAATTTCTTTCCATAACCCGTGTATTTTTTAATTGTAATGTGTGATAAGGGTGGATTATTATCCGTTAAGTGTTCGTGAGCGTGCACGATTGTTGGCAATGGTTACTAGTTTTAAAACCATGCCATTTCGTTTTCCCTTCAAGGCTTCATAGAGCCTTCAGTAAAATACCCACCATTTTACTGTGGCATTTTTACTTTGACAAAATAAGAGTTTGACATGACATAACCGTACAAAAATTCCTCACTTGACATTGGCAGAATTATCGCTAAAAAGCGATAGAAAGCCATTAAACGAACGAAGAGAAGAAGATAATAATGTCAAACTGGGTCTGCGCTTGTAAATGTGTTAATTTTGCGGATTTATGGATTACGTGAAATATAAAATACGGGTATCAAATATTTTATTATCTTATCATTCCTTTAGAACACCGGTCTGAACTTTGCAGAAAAGGTCTAAAAGCTATTTTTAGACTGCACTGATGAATTATGGTCATTCAAAAAAAAACCTGCACTATGGAATTCAGCTGTTAAAAGTTCATCTCCTTATCACTTTCTATATTTTTGATTTTAATACGTTTAAAGCACAGAGTAAGTGAAAATACTTACTTTGTGGATCAAAGAGAAAGCTAAGCTACGACCTGTTGTTACTACAAAAACTAAAAAAATAAGTAAGACCTAGTAAAAATAACCACACTTAGCCAAACCTTTTAATTGACTTAATTTAGCAGACAAATAATATCACAGAAAACATTGTTACGTGTGATAACACTTACAGGGTTATAATACACACACATAACATGTGACCCCTCTGGGCAGTACGGCATTTTTGGGCAGTAGTCCTCCAAATATATGCCTTTCTGACTTTGACTGTCCAACACCCGTGAGCATTGAACACATGTTGATAAGAGGAATAGGAGTGGGATTATCTGGAATAAAAATCAACGGAATAAATTACAAGAGAGTAAATATTTGAAGATCAATTCAATTGTAGACCAAAGAATGAAGATGAGAATATACAGTAAATTTATTAGTGTAATAAATTGCGATATTTTAGTGTCTAAAAATTTAAGCATCCAGCCGAAGTTGAGTCTGTGCTTTTCAACTTAACTTTCTAATGCATACTAACTCTTCCAACTATGTACTAGTAGAGACAAGGATTATGAGTTTTTAGAGTTATTAGAGTAATAGTAGGTGATATGGCCCAAATTAGATTTGGGATACCAAGGATGCGTTATGTGCCCTAAGGCTTTATGGCGTTAATTTTATAAGAGAGTGGACTGTATTTTGTATCGTTAGGCGACTGGTTACAACAAATGGTATCACAACTACGACGAGCAAATGCTTAGGACTAGGATAGAGGAATTCCACGCACCTTCACTCCACATACTCCTGGAAGGTCCAGAGCGTCCTGGATTGTCCAATACCACTGGCCGTACGTCGATGGCGTCCGATTGCTAACCACTGTCCAGATTTGTCTATATTTTGGTGCACCAACACTGATCAATTGTTTTATAGGTATTTTTAACACGTACAAGTAGCACTGCGGTATATCACTTCAAAACGGGGCGCGTGCGCATAATATTGTGCGCGTAGATGCTTCCCTTGCGACGATTGAAGGGTGACAACAGACACCGAGCGCATCCGCTAGGTGTCGCGCGTGGTTGGCGAATTTGGAGGGAGTGAAAGGGACGCAATACTCATCAAGCTAATGATACCATATCAATATAATTATAATGAGAAACATATGCGGCGCTAACAGTAGGTAATAAACCAAATTATATGTTAACGATATCGTATCGGACGATGTAAAAATTGCTTTCTCTATTCAGCCATATACAAAGCCTTGTAGCTATATTTTACCCTTAGATTAATATAAAATATAGAAGACAAAATGTAAATATTTATACATAAAGTCACTATAAACATTAATATTTACAGGCACTCTATAAATAAAAAGTTAAAACTAATAAAACATTATTTACAAAATAAATACGCTATCCAACTCACCACCGCGCGGTAGGGTTCCCAGAATACTGGCAGCATTACCTCGCTGAATTAGAAGACTTAGCTTCTGAGCGAAGTATGTGCCAGCTCTGGGATCCCCCGAGGCGAGAACCAAACGAGTCGAAACTTGTTTAATAAATTTTTTTGTGTCGGACGACCACGGGCCTAATGTTTCTACGGCCAGCGCCACAAACTCGTGATTTGCGCTGACCTGTGCGTATTTGCGCCGTTTTTTTATTTGCGCCTGTTCCGCCGCGGCCCCGACGCTTTGAGCCGTGCTGGAGACGTGAGAAGGTGCCAAGGTATCCACACACGTGGCGTCCCAGACAAGTGTGCGTCCAAGACACCACGGGACTAAGGTGGCACCATCCGGTCTCTTGCCGTCGTCTCTCACCAACCCAGTCGGCTCCAGCGTAGAGGGCACGGATGCTGTGGAGAGTGCCCGCCTGACTAAATCATTGATCGCCCAATGACGAAATAGCCGGCCGGCACTCTTCACACATGAGAGCCCATGTCGTCCGAGTTGGTCCACGCCTTGCCCACATTGGCAGTGATGAGGCTCGCACAGCTTAACCCCCAAACGTAAACCCACGGCTACACGTAAGCTGCTGGGGTCTAATACAGTCGCCAAATTGTCGGAGGGAAGAGCACGGAGCCAGTGACCTGACTCTACTTCCGATGAAGCTAGGAGACGTGCTCGATCTGCATCATCTGTCACCTGATCCAATAAAGCCGAATGGGTTAATTTTATGAGTGGAATGTCCCACGCACTCTGTCTCCCCATTTCAGTAGGAACACTGACGCCTTGACAAGAAGCGCACCAGGCCGACAAAGCTTCTGTCTGGCCAGCCACCCGAACATCGGCAATAGGAGTTTTGAGAATCATGCCGATGAGGGTTTGCGAGCCATGACAAGAAGCCAAGAAGGCCGGGAGTGCCACGCTAGATGAACGTCGGATGCCTAGGCCACCGAAAGAAATGGGGAGAGTTGCTTGTGCCCAAGCACGACTATCAAAATGAAGATTTAGAATTTTAGTGACAGTGTCTTTTAGAGTCGAATCGACCAAATCAACAATTGACTGGAAATACCACATAGGGCAACTCCGTAATAAATACATAAATTTTGGGGTAAAAAGACAAAGCCGAAGAATATAAATAGCCATGTGAGGTTTAATTTCAAAAAGACGACCGGAAACGTCATTAAAGTTTTCAATTTTTGACATCACTAAAGGCGGGATTGCTTCCAAAAAAATTGGGGCACCAAGTAAAGTGAGCGAGGTTTTTGTTTGAACTAAAATGTTAGGGCATAACGAGTTAAATTTGTCAATTATGGATGAGCGAATTTGATCTGGAATATGATCTGGAATAAAAATTTCACATTTATTAAAATTAAGAGTTAAGCCCACGCAGCTGAAGCGATGAATGATTGATTTAAGGTCATCCAAAACTTCTGATGCACTCCCGCCTAAAGAACCGTCATCGAAGTACCAAATGTTAAATTTAGAATTTAATTCTTTAATTATATGGTCAATTCCTAAACTAAAAAGGGCTGGACCGAGAGGATCTCCTTGCTGGCAACCGACACATGATGAAATTTCGTTTTGTCCAAAAAGTAATTTTGTAGGGGCGCCGTAACATTGCCACATGTAATTGTAAATTTCGGGTATTTCTTTTTGAATTTTTGATAACAGTACACCCCTGTCAAGGCTGTTAAAAGCATTTTTTACGTCAATTTTGATAAATACCTCATAATCTTTAGACCCAAGGAACGTACGTGCAGCGTGTACAGCTGCCTCGCACCCAGATCTTACACCAAAACCTAACTGGTGTGGCACAAACTTTTTAGACATACGTTCTTGGATTGCTCTGCAACATATCTTTGACGTTAGACGTCTGATAGTACTGCCAACGGCAATAGGTCGGACGCCACCGTCTTTTTTCGTTAATGCCACTAAATTAGCACCATATAGGATGGGTAATATCTCAGCTGGAACTCGACCGTCGAGAATTAGATTTGCCAGGGCAGTCAACTCACGTAGAAGAGATTTTCCAGCCTCACCGACAAAGGGATCGGTTAGATCTTTAAGGTGCTGTGGGGTTATGGCATCCAATCCTCCCGCAGAACCATTTGGGAAAGATCTAATCGCTTGAAGGGTGGCTACCTCATCGATTTGCAGAGGCAATTCCGTCGAGGGAGGAGATGGGAGCTGCGTGGAAGGTGACTGCGCAGGATGTCTGTCGCGTAGCAGTGTATAAGTCTCCGCTGAGCTCGTGGCAAGAGAGTCACTGCAAAATAGGAGTTTCGCAGCGCCTCTAACATTCCCATCTGAAACCTTATTTTCTATTAACTTAAAATGGTTTCGGGAAGGGATGGCGTGCTCAATGTCAGTCGTGTGAGTATGTATGAAATCGCGAGACGTATTAAATTTAATCGCAGATGTTAAGGAACGTTTTTTTGTGTCTGGTCCTAAATGGAAAGTTTTGTATGCAAATGTCAAAAGGTTTTCCCACACTAATGGAGTATTGTCGCTGACAACCTTCTCCACGCACTCAGCGAGACTTCGAGCAACGGCTACGCGGGCACCTCTGGGGATACGTTTTATAATTTTTGTTGTACGCTTAAGCTGTGCAAGTCGTGTGGCCAAAGATGTGTTGCTGGGTGCTCCTGCTGTGTATATCACCGAGGATGACGGTAGAGGTAAATCTGGGGTGAGAGTTATGTCGGTACGTGGTACATGTCGACGACTGCAGTGGATTTTCAGACCACGAGTGCCTTTATACAGTTTCCTGTCAGCACAGATTGAACACTCAAGCAACACATCTGGGGCTGACGATGAGGATAGCGTATTTGATTGCATCTATATGTTACACTATACCTATATTTACAAGAAAAATATAACATCCAAAAACATAAAAAATTCAAAACAAACAAACAAAACGAAAGTCTTGACTTGTCACTGGTGATATCGTTTTCTGCACTTGCGTTCTTTTAGTGCGCAATGTGCAGAAGCTTCTTTTGTTGTGCAGCACACCAATGCGCTTGCTCGGTACTGACGCCGTTGCCTCAGCAACTAAATCACGTCGCAAACGTCAAAAATGGTAAACACACAAATATAAAAACAAAACCAGCTTTCTTTGCTGGAAAAACCAAGGGCACTGGCTCCACAAATATCACAGCATTCGTAACATAAAGTAGGGCCCATACCATGAGAAGCAGGGCCCCACACGGTGTCTCGATTATATTTATATTTTATTTTCAAACAAATTAGTCATCCTAAGACAAAGGATGTTTTTTTTTTTTTTTTTTTTTTTTTTTTTTTTTTTTTTTAGAAGACAAAGAATAAAATTATCCAGCAGCCATTAAGAGCTTGCATCTCATTTCAAAATTGTCTTTATAGATTGACTACATAAACCGCATTATCATACTTAATGATTATTATTTATAGGGATTTATGCTATGCTTTGTAAATTACTTATACTACTATTCTATCTCTTTCTTGTCAAATAAATTGTGCAATTATGATTTGCGAGTTTTTTTTGTTTTAATTGAAACTTGTATAGCATTTGACCACGCTCTCACATGATGGGAACTGACGATGCGATCGAAGGTATGGTATGCTATGCAAGTAAATATATTTCGCCAGAAACACAGAAGCTGGCAGGGCATGCCAATCCTTAGCCGTTCTAATTATGAACGTTAGCCGAGCGTCTAGTAGTCCGATAGTGGAATGGTGATGGGGGAATGAGATCATATAGTTTTTGTGCACATTCAGAGATGTAACTGAAATTTTGAACAGCCAGATACATTTATGTAGATTTGGTGGCTTCACTTTCGTGCTCCACGCTATCTATGTTATTCTTTGAGTCCACGATTTTACCTTATAAAGCATCTTGGCGCTGTCGAATAGCTGGCAGACATCATTCGTTCGTACTTTAAGTCACTTTCTTTGCACAGGATGTTCACGTTTGTAAATCTGGAATGAAATAGGAGTTTTGCAACCATTTTAAGCTTTTTAGAACGCAAAGTTTGTCTGTGTCGCTTGTTAATCCGCCGGCTTGTTAATGTGCCGGATTGCTTGCACCAGTAGTAAGAAAAAGAACTTCTTTTTTTTTCACACTCATATATTGAAATGGGCTTGCTATATATTATTTGACAATAAGCACTTTGTAATTTAATATGCTTAGTAAAATAGCTTAATTTTAAGTACTTAATATAGTTTTGACTTGTAAATGTGCTAAAATAGCCTATTTGCAATAAATCTTTTGACTTTGACTTTAAATCTAGTAAAAAAAGTGTATGTTTTTAAATAAAATAAAATAATGAAAAAGCTTATCATTTATTTAATACCAACAGCTGTTTTATTATTAAATATATTCTATTACAAAAATAAGCCAATTACAGGTCCTCACGAATAGAAAATACACTTGATGAAATCAAACAAATTATTTTATTTTTATTGTTATCGGCAGCCGTGATGGTTAATCTAAACGATTAGCTCATGATTAGGGTAATCACGGAACTATGATTGACAAGAGGACAAATTTCATTCCTAGTTAAAAAAAAATTTAAATGTAATTGAATGATGTGACGACCTAGTCGTTCACCTGATGTTATGCGACACGGCTGCCCATAACGGAACAGTGTCACTCAGAACTCCAAAATATAAAGTTTCACGTGACACACTGCGCACATCATCCTGAGACATCAGCACAGTCTGGTAATGAGATTACTCGACTGTGAGATCAGATCATAATGTCTCAGTTGCCCAGTAATTTCACTAGCTACAGTGCCCTTCAAACCGGAACACAGTAGTGCTTGCACACTACTGCTTGGCCAGAATAACTGGCAAAGCGGTGGTACCTACCTAAACGAAGTTTGCAGAAAAGTCCTACCACCTAGCAAAATTGTGTAAATAGAAATGTTTACGTGTAGTGCGTAGTGTTTGGTAGTAGTTGTTATATCATTAGTAGACTGTCCCGTTAGCATTAGTAGTTGTAATGTAATATCATTAGTAGTTGGTAGTATCCCTGCCTTCTGAACTGCAGGTTGTGGGTTCGATTCCCACCCAGGACAAACATTTGTGTGATGAACATCGATGTTTGTTCTGTGTCTGGGTGTTATATTGTATTCTATATATGTATTTACAAACAAAAAGTATCTAAGTATTGTACCAGTTATCTGGTTCCCATAGTACAAGCTTTGCTTAGTTTGGGCTAGATGGCGCTGTGTGAAATGTCCACTGATATTTATTTATTTATTTTAGTAGTATCTCTGAAACATTATTTAAATTGCATTTTAATAATGTTTAGATAATTGTAAAAAAGGAAGCTCCACCATGACAGTGTGTGACACTGCCGTGACCAGGATTCGAACCTGGGTTACTACGGCCACAACGTAGGGTCCTAACCACTAGACGATCACGGCTACCGGAGCTGTGAGAGATCGAACCAAATTGTCGATCTTGTTGATTGAATCTGGAGTACTTTCACCGTGATATAGCGAGATTGCGCAAGAGGGTAATCACGGAACTATGATTGACAAGAGGACAAATTTCATTCCTAGTTAAAAAAAAATTTAAATGTAATTGAATGATGTGACGACCTAGTCGTTCACCTGATGTTATGCGACACGGCTGCCCATAACGGAACAGTGTCACTCAGAACTCCAAAATATAAAGTTTCACGTGACACACTGCGCACATCATCCTGAGACATCAGCACAGTCTGGTAATGAGATTACTCGACTGTGAGATCAGATCATAATGTCTCAGTTGCCCAGTAATTTCACTAGCTACAGTGCCCTTCAAACCGGAACACAGTAGTGCTTGCACACTACTGCTTGGCCAGAATAACTGGCAAAGCGGTGGTACCTACCTAAACGAAGTTTGCAGAAAAGTCCTACCACCTAGCAAAATTGTGTAAATAGAAATGTTTACGTGTAGTGCGTAGTGTTTGGTAGTAGTTGTTATATCATTAGTAGACTGTCCCGTTAGCATTAGTAGTTGTAATGTAATATCATTAGTAGTTGGTAGTATCCCTGCCTTCTGAACTGCAGGTTGTGGGTTCGATTCCCACCCAGGACAAACATTTGTGTGATGAACATCGATGTTTGTTCTGTGTCTGGGTGTTATATTGTATTCTATATATGTATTTACAAACAAAAAGTATCTAAGTATTGTACCAGTTATCTGGTTCCCATAGTACAAGCTTTGCTTAGTTTGGGCTAGATGGCGCTGTGTGAAATGTCCACTGATATTTATTTATTTATTTTAGTAGTATCTCTGAAACATTATTTAAATTGCATTTTAATAATGTTTAGATAATTGTAAAAAAGGAAGCTCCACCATGACAGTGTGTGACACTGCCGTGACCAGGATTCGAACCTGGGTTACTACGGCCACAACGTAGGGTCCTAACCACTAGACGATCACGGCTACCGGAGCTGTGAGAGATCGAACCAAATTGTCGATCTTGTTGATTGAATCTGGAGTACTTTCACCGTGATATAGCGAGATTGCGCAAGAGTCGTAAGTAAGTAGGTGCTTTACATAACATCGTAGTGATTTATGAACTTTTGTTCACTTTTCTTATCATAGGTATAACTAAAAGGGTGAATATAGAACCTTGATAAGAATGCAATAGGATAAATTTCATTCTTAATTTAAAAAATTCCATAGTAACTTGTATAACAGCCTCAGTGGTTTTTGGCGGGAATGCGAAAAAGATTTCGTCACCGCATTGTATTATTTTCCGAAACTTGTGTTATTTTCAGTGTTAGTGCATAAAATTGGTGGAATTCTATTCGTTAAGTGCTGGTTTACAGGCGTGAGTGTGGGAAAATGGTATAATATATATATATGGGTATATAATATATAATATATATGGGTGTTATATTGTATTCTATGTATGTATTTACAAAAAAAAAGTATTTAAGTATTGTATCAGTTATCTGGTTCCCATAATACAAGCTTTGCTTAGTTTGGGGCTAGATGGCGCTGTGTGAAATGTCCACACATATTTATTTATTTATTTATTATTTATTTAATGATGGTGAAACGTTTATTTTCGTGTTGTTTCCAAAACTCCATAGAAGCTTCAAGTAAAGTTGGACTTTACTAGGAGTATGACTTTGACTTGACTTGATGACTTCGACTGTGAATTGACACATATTTGCGTGAAATATCTTCTATCTCTAACTTGAAAAAATATTAATTACTTAACACTGGCTAAATACACAAAAGTGTGGAGCCAAAATATAAAAAAAACAGCTTCAGTGGTGTGATGGTTGAGCTGGTCGGCTCATAGCCCGGAGGCGGCAGGTTCGATTCCCGTGGCAGGACAAGTATTTGTGCACAATAAAAGTGCAAATTTTTCTTATAAGTCTGGGTGTTATCGTTAATTATTTAGATATTTTCTAAAGTACAAAATGAAATAAGAATATTTAGTGTAATTCCGCTAAATCTAGATAATAATATCATCTTTATTGGGGCAGTCGCAAAGGGTTATTGTAGGTAAATTAATGGTAAAACCCGAAAAAACCTACAAAACCTGAAATTACAATAAAAAGTTATAAAAATAATTATTATATTTATGAAATTTAAATTATTTATTATTATTATATAGTAATTATAAAATAAAACATGAAATTAAAATAACAAATTTTAAAAATATTATGTTTATTAAATTAATTATTATTAGTATAAATATAACCTGAAATGTAAATATAAAAATATATAAATATAGTCACGCCTGATTCTATCAATTATAATTATAGAGTTAGATAATTCAAAAGTTTATTTTAGTTTCTATTTTGATTATTTTACATTTATATAAAGAATAACTAACGTAAATAACATTTT
Organism: Ennomos fuscantarius; assembly: GCA_905220475.3. Lineage (NCBI taxonomy): Eukaryota > Metazoa > Arthropoda > Insecta > Lepidoptera > Geometridae > Ennomos > Ennomos fuscantarius. The sequence continues at coordinate 8,179,840 of HG992046.1, read as the reverse complement.
TATGCCTTTAATCCGACCCTTAGTAAGGATTCTATAAAATCCAAGAACTCGCTGATAAATAAGTTTTCAGGTACCTATCTTCAATAGACATCTAATAAGTCCAAAATGTAGACTTTACAATTCGTATATAATTTAAGGTTTTTGAATCCAATAATGAAGGGATGAGATCAAGAAGGGTTTAACTAATTTTTCACTAAATGACTTATGGGTATCGTTGGATTCAACGTGAAATTATATACAATAATACATTCTCAAAATACCGAAATGAGGCTTAAATCTCGAGATTGTCAGTCTAAAAACGGTTTATCTGACACAGGAATACAGTTCGCTTAGCATAAAAACATTATTATATTTATTATATTTTTACAGTAATTGTACCTACGAATTAATACTATAATATTAATAAATAAAAGAGTAAATATATGGTATTTTTAAATATAATTAATACATTTTCAAGCAACTGAAACTTACATAAACCTTTTCTATTACTTAATAGGCACTCTACATAAAAATGAAGCCATTGAAATTTAAAGTCAATTTTCTCGAAACTATCAATTTGACAGTTAACCCTTTTTGATCTCACCCCTTGAATCATAGAACTTTTAGATTGCTTTTTTTTCTAGAAATCCGAGTAAAGCCAAGTCAACGTTTTGATTAAAGAATAAGTTTGATTATGTTTTGTGATTTCTATGCTGAATGAATTTTTTACCCTTTCTTTTCGATGTTAAAATTAATTGTTATTTGAAAATCACTTTGTCACAAGTTTGGAAATTACTTTTATTTATTTATTTATTTATTAATCTAAGGTCCGTATTACAGAACGATGCTCAGTCATCGATCGGTGCTCAAGCAGAGATTTCATTCACTACTTGATCACTTTATAGTTGCGCCCCGCGGTTGCACCCGCGGTTAAAAAGTATTTTAATTATTTACTCATCCCACGGAGAAATTGCACTTTTCCGGGATAAAATGTAGCCTATATATTAATCTAGTGTATTAGCTATCTTGGTGCTGAATTTCATCTATATATATTCAGCCGTTTGAGCGTGAAGGAGTAACAAACATACACACAAACACACATACAAACTTTCGTCAATTTCACCCAAATCGGTGAAATTCGGTAGCAAGATTGCTTATACACTGGATTAACATATAGGCTACATTTTATCCCAGAAAAGTGAAATGCTCCCGTGGGATGAGCAAATAATTAAAATACTTTTTACCCGCGGGTGAAACCGCGGGGCGCAACGAGTATTCTATATCTATCAAAATTCCATGTTCACGCCACATGATTAGTTTTTCAAAATTCAATTTTATCACTGTCTTTTGTTTTACCCAATGTATAAAATTTATTTTAATACTAAAAATCATGCTTTAGTATTAGCACTATAAAACATAAATAACTTTACTTACCTACAGAGTTCTTAAGACGTTGATCTCCCAATCTTGATATAATCAGCACATTTTGTGATGAAAACAAACTGAAACCTTGCATCCGTTTTCGCCTTTTTCAAAGAACAATGGTGATTATAGTTTGGAAAGCCATAAAATCGTAGTTTATAAATCCTTGTCGATACACAAACCGCTTTCATTAGGAATGGCTGAGCCGTTTGTGATGTACAGATTGTTGCTGGTAACATTTGTTTTAAATTGTTTGGTCGACGCGAGTGAGGTGAGATGCTTGAATTTATTTTTAAGTGTTAGTGCATAAAATTGGTGACATTTTATTCGTTAAGTGCTGGATTACAGGCATGAGTGTGGGAAATAAGTATAATGATGGTGAAACGTTTCTTTTCGTGTTGTATCCAAAACTACATAGAAGCTTCTGGTAAAGTTGCCACCACTTTACTAGGAGTATGACTTGACTAGACTTGACTATAACTTGACTTGACACATATAATATAATATTAATTAAATTGAGAATTAAATCAATTACTTGACACTGGCTAAATTAAAAAATGTGGAGCCAAAAAAGTTTAAAACCTTGCGTCGATTGTTCTTCTCAATAGTTATTGAACAAACATCGGCTCCACTCGGTGACGATGTAAAGGTCGGTAGAGACCATTACCTAACTAGTCAACAGCATAAGTTTTTGAAAAAAAGCTGATGATAATCAAAAATAAAAATTATCATCCAATAGTTAATTAATGTTCCTATCAAGAAGTTTATATCTTTATTGTCTGGTTCCTTTTGTATTCAAAATTTACGGAGTCCAATGATTTGAAAAAGGAAATTCTGATATTTCAAATATAAGTAGCATGATTAAGTTCAGTAAATAAATATTACATTTTCCATTTACGGGTCATCTGTAGGGTAACTGAGAATAGCATAAGAAACGTTTAACGTTGAAAATACGGCTAGGTATTTTTTTTTTAATTCGCCACTCCATACATTTTTGATACATTTTCAGGACAAATCAAAAGAAGGGGCGTCTGAAAATATAAGCAAAAGTAATGCATTGACAAGTTTCATTGTTAAAAATAATGTGGTAAGTATACCTACAATTAAACCAAAATAATAATTCAACTTCAAAATATTTATATTGCATTTTATTTTTATATTTCAGGCTTCCCACCACAACATCACATACATCGAAAAAGCTGAGAATATGCTTCGAACGCCCAACATCAACAAATACTACGAAGAGCACAAAAAGAAGAAGAAGGCAAAGAAATCACCAAAAAGGACAATTCAAAAGATCATAAAGAAAAACAGGGCTAAAATGAGGAAAGTGTACTTCAACCAGAAACCAAGCCAGACCACGCAACCACCAAAAATAGACTATGAAAATATATACGGACAAGAGGAGAAGCAGTGGAGTGAACAGACTACAACACAAGCAAGTCAAAAGAGAAGGTCCAGGAAATTCAGTCCGAAACTCGCAACATACCATATTCCATTCCAAAAACTACAGTCAATGAAAAGATACAAAAGGGGTGGGCTAAGTAGAGAATTGTATATACTAAAAGATTTAGATGAAATGGAGTTTTTGAGTAAAGAAGACGGAGATGATGTCGTTAAGGCCCATGTTAAGAATTTCTGGTAGTTGTTAAAGTAAACACATACTTTTATTTATAATAAAACTTGACAGGTTCAATTCTGTACATTGAAGTTGAATTTTGAAAATATTTTTGGGGCATTCCACAATCGATACTGAAAACCAAAAATGTAATTTTTTTAGTTTTGTCTGTCAGTCTCAGCAGGCACTAACACTGTCCTAGCACCTACCTCCATTCGCCATTCCTATCTTTTCACTTTAACTTCTCTCTTCTTTTGTACTGGGTTAGAGCATAAAATTAACTAACCCGTACGAAGCCGGGTGGGTCAGCTATTTGATAATATGACGAGGAAAACGTATCTCTTTAAACACTTAAAAAAGCTAAGGAATCAAGGTGTTATGGTACTAATGTCACAATATAAAGACAAACGTAAAAGTTATAAATTTATTTACAAAATATTAAATAATAAACTTAACAAGTTGCAAATTATGTCATACTTGACAAACTATAAGATAGATGCTATCTATACATAAAAATCAAATAAATTAGAGGTGGTTACCCTAATACAGTAAGTACATTATGACTTGTAAACAATAAAGTGTGCTTATTGTCTAATTAAATAAATTACTTTAACAATAATCAATAGAGGTTATATTTGATGATGTTTAAGTTAATATACAAACAGTCAATGAAAGAAAAGCTCAAACTGAGACCGTTTCGAGAGATAATGATAATAAGCTACACAATATAATTATGTACAGCTTAATTAGAAAAGAGAGCGCCGTAAAATTTATAGGTGTAGAAAATGACTATGACGTTCTAGATGATCCAAACGCAATTAGAGGAAACCCAAACTCAGCGAAAATCATAATCATAACGGATACTTTGTGCCTCGCAGAAGTCACTGGCTAATATGAAGATATCAGTAACTTTTTTGTTTCAACAACAATAGAACTTACTAAAACAAAGTTAAACAAGATGGCATGATCTTACCTAAGTTTTTATGATAATGAGAGTATCTAACAGATGTGATCATGGTATTGGAAAGTTGGACCTGCATAATGACAATATGATTAAAACTAATGATGACTTGCAGATAACATAACGCCCAACGATCGCATACATTGATCAGGACCTCAACTAGTGGTTCTTTGTATGTAGGGAGCCAGGAACTATAAAGACCACGGTCCCACAACACCCAGACTCAGAACAAGTACACGCTTTTTTTTTTGTACAAAACTACTTGTTCTATCACGGAAAACGAACCCGTCGCCTCCGGTTATGAGCCGACTTACATAACCACCACACTAACGAGACTGTCAAGTGATAATTGAACAATTACTTGTAATCATTGGATTTTTTTCACGACCTAAATGTCATCAACTACTCCAATGATATTGCATTGATGATTCTAGCAAACAACACATTTTTAGAAGTCTTAAACGATTCTATTAACAACAACGTTAATTAAGCTAATTATTTCACTTATGGTAAGAATGGTTTTAACTCTTTAAGGTTCTTCTGCTTTAATTTCTTCTCCGCCCTTTTTGTTCCGATAATCCCAACCTTGATACGCGAGGTCTTGAGGGTTCACGTCTTGATGTTCTCTAAAAGATATCCCACCAGAGCCATATTTGTTACCCTGTAAAACAAAGTATTTACATTTACAAAGAATTAAATTAAATTTAAGTTGGTTGGCAGGGGTATAGAGCCCTACAGCACTCACTACTCCATTTCGGTCCACTATGCTGGGGACTCAACCAGTACTAACAAAACCTATTCCACTAATATCTCCTATACACCAACATCCAATAATTTCCTCAGGGGGCATAACCGTATCGTAGTGGAAAAAAGGGCTGTCCATGAGCAGCTTGGACCATGGTTTTAGTAGATCCCTGGAGATCTGCCTGAAAGATTGATCCAGCGAAGTTTTGCTCATGGGCAGCCTTGTGTCTATTCCACTACGATACCCAGGAAGTGATATCGTTGTAATAGTTTTGGTGATAATATCGGAATACATTGAATTATTACGAGAACCGGTTATACTTGTATGATTTCAAGTTGTCAGCAAAATAATTGTAAATTGCTTTGTTTGTATTGCATTATATTTCAAATTATAAATAAAATCTTTCAAAGCTTAGGGGAAAAAATAAATTGGAGAGTCATATATTTATTATTTTGAAAACTCTATAAAATAATGTTTCTACTTTTCAAAATCCAGTAAGTTTGAAATTGACATGGAAATTAAAGGAGCATACTTACAGCATAGCTGTCGTAATGGCCGTACTGAGTTGGTGGGTGTTCCCTGTACGGTCCAACACCGATGCCAGCTGGACTGTATTGAGGTCCATTGTAATGAGACTGTGAGAACGGAGAGGTTAGGTTGGGCTTGCAGAACTTGAAGTATCCGATAACACCTGCAAATAAATAATAACATGATAAATTAAAGAAGGGCGAGCATTAAAGGGTATTTAGTACTAAGAAGGGAGGTAATAAAAAAAGGGAAGATAGTGCTAAAAAGAACAGTTATATATGAATTCTGCGCATCCAGAGACTTTTGCAGCAGTGGTAGCAACACAGGCCAGCTTTTCAAAAAGAATCCTAGTCTCTCTGATGATGAACTTACCGGGGACGATAAGGGCCATAAATCCCAAAAACTTCTTGAAGCTAGCAAGTCCAAGAATGAGAGGCAGGAAGAGGAGCAGCTTCAGCTTGAACAGCTTGAGGATCAGAAGCATGGGAATGATGAGCTTCTTAAGCTTATGACGACCTGCAAAGAGAACAAAATATATTGTCTACAAAATATTATATACATTTTTGTTACATTTCATAGTGCATTTCATAGTCCATACTAATTTCTGAGGTGGGTAACATAAATAACAGATTTATGTGAGTCTGCACTTAAGTTTGACAGCTCTTAAGTTCACACTTATCCCACTATGGCACAACGTATTTGCAGCTGTCAAACTTGGGCATTAGTCACAAAAAAGTATAAACAGAATTACAAAATAAAACTTACGGAATGGGGAGGCCTTCTTATCTTCAATGATGTCAACTTCATCGGCAATCTCGTCTATGAATCTAGGAGCGATGACCCCGTCTGAAGTCACTTCATTATCTAGCTGGAACTCAAGGGCCGTTGACCTCAAGAATCTGCAATTAAAAGCGTTGATTAAAACCATGATATTTTATTTCATACTTTACCAACTTGCGGCTAATGTATAGCATTCATTAGGCGCTATCAGCTATCAAGAGAAAAACAGGAAATCACTTCAAGGGAAGAAAAAAAATGGGTTTAAGCTATTTAGCCATGTAAATAAAGACGAGTATTATATCTATTATTGTTTTTCTGAGAGCTATTGTCAAAAGCTCTCACAAGGTTTTGTGAAATTAAATCAAGTTAAACATTGAGAAGGCCGAAGTACGTAAGCCCTAATTTACATTTACATTATTTCTCCTAAATAGAGGCTTGGCTAACGACCCAACATCTATTGGCAATATGCAAAACTGAACCACTTACGTAATACTATAGAATCTTAACGAGTACGAAGCTATTGTGTGTTTTAGGACCTTGTCACATTCGATTGGATTAATAATTTCGGCTTACATCACTTTCTAAGGTAAATGCAAAGCTGCTATGGCAAATACAATTGCCTTTGTCTTTACGTAACGTTTAAATAACCTTAATGAATTAACACTGAAGCCATAGATGATTCTCCTTGAGTTGAGCAGTGCGAACATAAAAAGTTGTTAATGATGATAAAGACGGTGATGATGAGGATGATTTGGTACCTTTCGATCTTCCTCATGCCATATTTGACAAGAGCATCCCAATCGGAGTCTTCGCTACGTGGCTGCGAACTCAACTGCGGAGGTTCCCTTGCCAAAGCCCTGGCTTGTTGCTCTACTTTCACTAGTACCGCGTTTTCTGATAGCCTGGAAAGATCACGTTAGGTTGGTTAAGAGTCAATGACCTGACACTGGTTGGAACCAAGGGAAGCCGTTGGATGTAAAAGGTAAATAGCCGATCAAACTGGAGCTCTATGGGGCAGGCCTAATGTTCATCAGTCGACCTTTTCCTTTAGCTCATGGCCTAATACATCATTTAATTGCAAGTATAAAGAGTAAGAGGAAACCATAAAAGATTAAAACTTACTGATAAGCTTGTTTATCGAAGAAGTCGTCAAAGGATCTTAGCGCTTGCGCTTTAAAACAGTCAGCCAGATCTCCATTGAGACACTGCTGCGTAGACTGCTGGATGTAAGGATCCTGGTCTTCTCCGAAGCCAAGCCAATCAGAGAGTAGACCGCGACCTTGGGCTGCAGGCTAGAAAAAAGAACCGGATGATTAAAAATAATTATGAAAGTAACCTCAAGACTGGTGAAACGCTACCCTGACTGACATAAATACAATCATACCACTCAAAATTTAATTTTTCTTTTTCCATTGACCCATTTTGTATTGATATCTTCTTGGGATTATGCATTACAAATTAGCAAATCCTCACGGTTTGTAATGCAAATTTTTAGTAACTTTTTTTTACCATTTGGGTACAGAAATATGAACATAACATTTCAATGCATTTTTGGGGTAAGGTGCATTTCTTCCAAATTTCAAGTCTCTATTACGTTTAATAGTAAAATCATATGCCGATAAATATCTGGGAACTATCTGTCATCCAGCCAGTCTTCGATACTGTATCTACATATATGTTGTAAAATATTTATTTTAGAAGAAGCAGAATAAAGAGTTAAAGAACTCACCGATCGTTGATAATCCTGATCACCTCCTCCGAAGTTCAGGGACCGTCCTTCATTCTGTTCCTTAGGACCTTCACCAGGGAAATTGACTCCATCTCCTCGTGACTGCAGCGCGAGGACTGCAGCTATCACCAGCATCAGCCACCGCGGTTGATACATCTTTCTTTATGGTGCCCTGGAAAGATGGAGAAAGGTGTTTTAAGACTTCTGACATAATGAATTAGGTCCATATTACAGGATCGAAGAGCAGAGTCCAGGTAGGATGTATACCTTAATTATACATTAACAAATAAAAATACGTGAGCATCCTAAACTATTTACGCTGTACTGTCTAAATTTATGGTTTTATTAATCATGTATTCATATATTTTAAAGCGTGAAGTAATTTTTGTGTTAATCCAGTAGTTAACTACAAGGAAAATTTATTCTTTCACAGAAATTAGTTACGAAATAAAAAGAAAAAAGCGTATTCTATTATAACTAGTATAGTATTACGAAGATTTTTTCTTGTTTGTTTTTTACTAATATTTACTTTTTTCGAACCTATGGTTTTGTACGCGGGCGAAAAGGTCTTAGGTCTCGATTACAGAACGATGTTCAGTCATTGATCGGTGCTCAAGCAGAGATTTCATTCACTAATTGATCACTTTATGAATTGAATCTCTGCTTGAGCACCGATCGATGATTGAGCATTGTTCTGTAATACGGACCTTACATTCTGAAGTCGAGTCCCTATTTTACTATACTGATTTTCAAAAATCACAGACGTTGTTGAAATACATTTCTAAAATAAGCATTGTAGATGTGCACAAGTTGGTTTATGTTGAATTGTTTTGGGCGAACCCAAACAAATCAAAAATAATGGTAAAAATATAGTTAATATACACCCCATCCTTTACGTCTTTGATGAATCCCCTTCGTCCAAGGGTTGCCTGGATAATATCGCTTTAGCGACTTGGTTGCCTATTATTCCCTACTTCTTGTGATTACTGTATTCTTTGTGATTTTGGTAGTATTTGGTGTGTACAATAAAGAGTTTATCTATATCTATCTATTCGTCTTTGTCCTTTTTTGTATGTGGTCTTTGTAATAGTCGTTTTTCATATCTATTTATTGTAAAAAAACGCCATTATAAAGAACTAAGACTAATAAGGAGATGGGAATCTCGCGTTCAGGTCCTCACAATCGTTAAATATCTCAACAAAATTATGTTAAACGGTTTCCCTTATTACTTTTAACAACAACTAAACAAATCAAATCAAACATAGAACGCAGAAATTACCTGTCAGAACAAAATAGCTTTGCTATAATAGCTTGAAGTCTACACAATGAATACAAACAGTGCTATTAAGAAACCGAGAAATAATTAATGATTTCAGATAAATCAACGTCCAACGTCCGCATTCACATATCATCCGATTCGTTTTCGACTAGAAATATCGAATCGGAACGATTCGAATTAGCTCTATATGATTTGTAGAAACCGCGATTATGTCTTTGCATAGCTTAAAATTGAGAAAAAAAAAAACGAGTGTACTTTAGACCACACGACTGAAGTAAAACTTCTTTAACTCCATCTATCTGCCGGTAAAACTTTGTTTTCGCTTTGTTTAATGTTATTCTTGGCAAATTGACAATTGTAAATTGTTATTTTACCGGACATACCAACATAATAATACAAATTTTTAACAATTTTCAACTTTCGAAAAAGAAGTTCGAAGATCCGAAAAAGAGGAAGAAGAAACGAGTTCAAACATGTGAATTCAGGATGAAAGATGGGGTATACTTAGGCCCGTAGCGATTTATTTATTTATTAGAGATAAAATCATAATATAAAATCATAAATCATAAAAAGACCAATTAGTGAATGAAATCTCTGCTTGAGCACTGATCGATGACTGAGCATCGTTCTGTAATACGAACCTTAGAATTCGAATTGAAACCTTTCCTATGAATAGTGAATCGGGCCGCTGTAGACGTTTCTTGACGTTTTGCAAATTACCTAGTCAAGCAATTTGGAATACGCCATGTTCTGCTATAACTATGCTCCAGAAACGTCTACAAAGACTGACTAAGTACAGACTAGAACATTAGAAATGGCAATTTGAAATAAGACTAAGTAGATCATTAGTCATTAGGCTAACTATTAATTGGACAAAAAAGACAGAATAGGCCAGATTTGCAATACAATTTGTGCAGACAAATTAACTATTAATTGGCTAAAAAAGACAGATTAACAGAATAGATTTATTCTGTTTTTTTTTGGCCAATTAACCACCTACTAACTAGGTGGTAGGACTTTACTGCAAAGTTCGTTTAGGTAGGTACCACCGCTTTGTTATTCTGCCGCCAAGCAGTAGTGAGCAAGCACTGCTATGTTCCGGTTTGAAGGGCACTGTAGCTAGTGAAATTACTGGGCAAATGAGACTTAATGATCTGTTTTTTAGTTTAGTAATCTTATTACTAGATTGTGCTGATGTCTCAGGATGACGTGCGCAGTGCAGTGTCACGCGAAACTCTATACTTTAGAGTTCCGAGTGACACTGCAGCTGATATGGGCAGCCGTGTCGCTTAACATCAGGCGAACGGCTAGCTCGTCACGTCATTAATTTATTTTAAAAAAATATATTAAAAATATTTTTAGCGAGAAACAATTCCACCAAAGTTGCAAAATATTTACAATACAAAAATACTTTTTTGTACACCAGTGAAAAAAACATGTACAGAATGCCTTCTGAACTGTAGGTTGTGGGTTCGATTCCCACCCAGGGCAAATATTTGTGTGATGAACATCGATGTTAGTCTGTGTCTGGGTGTTTTATTGTATTCTATTTATGTATTTGCAAATAAAAAGTACTTAGATACTTTTTTTTTAACTTTTTTCAGAACCATGGTTCCCATAGTACCAACTTTGCTTAGTTGGGGCTAGATTGAGCTATGTTAAAAGTCCACAGATATTTATTATATTATATATATTACTAGCTTCTTTTATTTATTTATTTATTTTATTCTTGGAAGACCAACAGCTGTTATAATTACAATAGACACACGTTTACAAAAAAGAAGCCAATTAAAGGTCCTCACGGATAGACAAACATAGATCCTGGACCCTAACTAGGATTCCCTGTGTCTAGAGACCCAGAAACTACGAGCACCCACAACACCCAGACTCAGAACAAGTATTTGACTTTTTTTTTCTGTGCACAAATACTTGTCCTGCCGCGGGAATCAAACCCGCCGCCTCCGTGTTAAAAGCCAACCTGCTCAACCACCACACCATAGAGGCTGTCAAAAAGAAACTTGGAACTTGACTTGGAAAAAGAAGGTCCTGTGTTAATGTTCAAATAGTTAATAGCCTATACTTATGTACGCCTTGATATACTTGATATATAAGTCTGTATTTTTATCCAACTTTAAAAATGGTGTTTCTGTGTTTTACTTATATACCTAAATATCGACAGTTTCACAATACTACCCCAAAGACCCGGCATAACTGAAATTCACATCACTAAACAGAACCATCGACGTCAAAATGACGTTTGAATTAGATAAAATAATGTTTTCCGAGTTCTAGTCCAAAATTCTTTATTAAAAAAATATTGTACAAAAAATGGCATCATACATTAGACAATCCAACATTCTAAACTGGACCACGCACCGTTGTACACAAAACACCACAGACTGAAAATGTCTAGATCTCAACAAAGTGACGTCACAAATATACACACTCGCAACGCAAGTTTCAATCTGTCAAACATTTGATAAGCAGTGACATGATAAACGCTTCTCATCTGATCCACAGATAAGGTAACAGTTTGTATAATCTGTAACGCACTTGTTATTATGTTTTACGTCAAAAATGCGCGGTAGAAAGACAGTATGAAATGAAATACGCGTGCGAGCGAGACGCACGAATGGAAGAGACTGCGCACGCGCATTACTTTGATTGCTTGGCTGTACGGTCTATGTACTTCAGCAGCCAGTAGTGAAGCTTAACTTGTTAGAAATATTAACTTGATTACAAGTTTTTTATTTATTTATTTATTCTTAAAATGCTTGCACACTTACAGCGACGCGACGCCAAGACGTGTGACGAGCCAGAAATACTACAATAATAGACTTAAATTGGAGTCATATTAATAAATATACAAAAATCAATCACAATTTACAAATCAGGTCAATTATATATAACAGCAATATAAAAGAAAAACTAAAATATCATGTCAAAAAATTAATACAAACATTATAAAAAAAAAAAATTGGATTGTTGCCTTAATTTTTTACTTCTAGATACCCGCTTTAAGGCTACATCGGCGTCAGTAATAGTGTGACGTCATGACGCGTCACAGTATATTATACTGCAGATGATCAACAAGCATTTCGTTGTTCGGCATCCAATACCGCAAACCATGACGTTTTATTTTTACAAAAATTAGATTTACATTTTATTTGATTCTAAACGTTTAGTTACGTGATCCTACATAGGTTATTTCAAAATTTACTCTGGTCTTGTTGTTTTTCGAGTCCTCGAATTCCGCAGAGTACCTAGTATGATTACAGTATAATTTGCCAAGCTTTTTTGTCTCCTGTAAAATTTTATGAATGTTGCATTCGCGGTATTTTGCACACATTTCACATAGCGCCCTCTAGCCCCAAACTAAGTAAAGCTTGTACTATGGAAACCAGGTAACTAAGATAACACTTCGATTTTTTTTAATATTTTTTTTTTTTTTTTTTTACTTCAAGCTTGTCTAGCATTTGACCACGCTCTCACCTGATGGGAAGTGACGATGCGATCGAAGGTGTAGCATGCTAGCCAAGTAAATACCTATTCACTCTTCTCTTGAACACGCCCGGGTCATATTTCGCCGGAAACACAGACGCTGGCAGGGCATTCCATTCCTTAGCCGTTCTAATTAAGAACGTTGAGTCAAATCGCTTGGTACGAATGGGTGGTATTTCGACCACAAAAGGATGGCGCTTAGCCGAGCGTCTAGTAGTCCGGTAGTGGAATGGTGATGGGAGAATTAGATCATGCAGTTCTTGAGCGCATTCACCGTGGTGTAATCTGTAAAAAACCGACAGACTTGCCACCTTACGTCGATGTGCAAGGCTCTGGAGCCTTTCACCAACCAAAGTGTCGTCGTCAATGAGCCTTTTGGCACGCCGTTCAATCGAGTCCAGAGCCTCAAGCTGGTACTTGGCAGACCCGTCCCACAGGTGGCAGCAGTACTCCATACACGATCGGACTTGTGCTTGATACAGATTTAGAAGCTGTCCAGGTGTGAAGTACCGCCTTACCTTGGACAATATGCCGAGTTTTTTTGAAGCTACTTTGGCTTTGGACTCGATGTAGGATCCAAAGTTTAGGTTTGACGATTTACCAAAAAACATCATTTTTGTTTGTAAATACATCCATAGAATACAATATAACCCAGAGATAGAACAAACATCGATGTTCATCACACAAATGTTTGTCCTGGGTGGGACCGAACCCACAACCTACAGTTCAGAAGTCAGGGTTACTACCAACTGAGCTATCAGGCCAGTCTAAGTAGTAGGTATTGGGTGCCAACCATTTTAAGAAAGTTTGAAGTTAATTAACTGCAAATTCAAATATACTGTGGCACCTGTAACGGCACCAACCAATTAATATGAGTGTGATGTCACGAAATTGGACTCCAGTTGTGCGTGGAATAAAGATGAGCTGATGGCCTGATACCGTGTAAAAGGAGGAAGCGGCATTGTGAAATGCGTCACGGACTGACGACTCGATACTACTATTTGTGGGATTGAGCTCGAGAAAGACCACTTTGGTTATTTTTTTTTTAATGTTAGTGAATGATGTGACGGTCTAGTCGTTCACCTGATGTTAAGCGACACGGCTGCCCAAAGCAGAACAGTGTCACTCGAAACTCCAACATGTAAAGTTTCGCATGACTGCTGCACTGCGCACATCATCATGAGACATCAGCACAGTTTGGTTATAAGATTACTCGACTGTGAGATCAGATCATAAAGTCTCATTTGCCCAGTAATTTCACTAGCTACATTGCCCTTTAAACCGGAACACAGTAGTGCTTGCACACTACTGCGTTCCTTGGCGGCAGAATAACTGGCAAAGCGGTGGTACCTACCCAGACGAACTTTGCAGAAAAGTCCTACCACCTAATAATATAATATAATAATAATAATATAATATAATAATAATAATATAATAATAATAATATAATATAATAATAATAATAATAATAATAATAATAATAATAATATAATATAATAATAATAATAATATGTGTGGACACCTCAGACAACGCCATCTAGCCCCAAACTAAGCAAAGTTTGTATTATGGGAACCAGATAACTGATACATTACTTAGATACTTTTCTTTTACTTATGGTTATAAATTGATCTATTCATTTTTATGAAGTAAATACGCACGCTTGACTTGGGGAGTAAGCTGGTGAATGCGAGGCGAACGGAAGTTAATAATAATAATAATAATGATAAACGCCTAACGATCACATACATAGATCTTTGACCCTAACTAGGATTCCCTGTGTCTAGGGACCCAGAAACTACGAGGACCATGGTCCCACAACACCCAGACACACAACAAGTACTTGCGCTTTTTCTGTGCACAAACACTTGTCCTGCCGCGGGAATCGAACCCGCCGCCTCTGGGTTATGAGCCGACCTGCTCAACCACCACACCACAGAGACTGTCAATGGCCGTAGCATACTTTTGATCTAATTTTTGATTACTTTACATTACATGGTATTTATTATGGCCAACATGCCAACCCAGACGATTTTTTTATCATGTCGTACTGATAGGGTTTACTCAAGTCAAAACCTGGCAACCCTGTTAAACTCTACTGTGTAAAGATATGCTAGATATTAAACTGGTACATTTTAATTAAATAAATACCGAATTCTTGTTATACTTGCTCTAATTTATGACCCAGCTGGTGAAATTTCACAAATTAATTTTAGTCTCAAACTATTACTTGTGAGTCTAGCAAGTGTGGCCTAGCGGTAACCCATTCGACTTTCAAACCGATGCATGCTGGTTCGAATACTGCTCGGCCCTGCACCAATGACTGCGAGTTATGTTCGGGATTTGCTCCAGACAACAGAAAAGGAAAGCTTCTTGAGGGAACCGGCATGTTTAAAGATTACAAATTAATTAAGGAACATGCGTCATGCACCAACCTGCACTTGGCTAGTTTGGTGGATTAAGGTTAACGCTCTCTCCCTCTGATAAAAAGCCCTTGTCCCAGCAGTGGGAAGTTATCAGCTGATGACGGATAATTAATATTTTTATTTAATCTGTGGTAATGCTGTTTATAGATACCTACTTAAAAGAATTAATTAATTCTAACAATAAATTTAAATATTTGTGTACATTACCCACAGCGCCATCTAGTCCTAAATTAAGCAAAGCTTGTACTATGGAATCTTGATAACTGATACATTATTTGTACATTATTATATTGTAAAAAATAAATACATAGAATACAATATAACACCCAGACACAGAACAAAAACCTATGTTCATCACATGAATGTTTGTCCTGGGTGGGAATTGAACCCACAACCTATAGTTCAGAAGGTAGAGCTACTGTCAACTGAGTTATCAGGTCAGAAACAGCACTTCAAAGCTTCCAAGAAAATTTTGCATTATAATACCGAATTTTCTCCATGGTTTAACATTTTTGCTATGGGATAAGAAGAAAAATACAAAAGCGTTGTTGATACCCACAGACTTTAAAAATTATTTAAAACTGTCCTAAACTTAACCCAAAACAACAAAACTCAGTTCGGATAAATTTTTCATAAGCTCCGCTCATATACAGGTTGGATCTAAAATTAATTCATAATCATTTACATCCAACACATTTCCTTCACATTTGGGGATAATAGGCGTTAATATCGAGAGTTTTCAATTTCCAAAAGCTTTCCATTCACAAAAAACAATAGTTTTGTCTAACGCCACAAAAACGTCTAATTTTTAATATCAAAAGTTTTTGAATATAATTTTCTAATTTTCAATATCAAAAGCTTTTTGATATTGAAAATTAGAAGCACAAAATTTCAAGAGGGTACGTGCTATTGAAACCAATCAATAACATTGATTCAATTGGAAATAAAGATCAAGTTTACGTCAGATTTTTTTTTAAATTATCAAGTTAAAGCTGGTCTATTTGCGCAAAGGAATTGATCAACATTTTAAATAATCTTGCTAATTTTCTGTGCGCGAATAGACCCGATTTAACTTAATAATATGAGTTCAAGTTTAAAAAGTTATATTTTAATGTAAAGGAAATTTTGAATCGTGAACGGGATTTGAATCCGCATCCGTCGGTCCCGAAATCCGGGACATGCCCACTCAATCCACTGTCACAACTGATCTCATGTCCAATTTGTTGATCACGGAATAATATAATAATTATATCGCTCAACAATCACATACATAGATCCTGGACCCTAACTAGGATTCCCTGTGTTTAGAGAACTACGTGGGCCATGGTCCCACCCATCCAGACTCAGAACAAGTATTTGCACTTTTTTTCTGTGCACAAATACTGGTCCTACCGCGGGAATTTAACCCACCAACTCCGAGCTATGAGCTGACCTGCTCAACCACTACACCACAGAGGCTGAAAAGTAGATACTGCTATAAATCTCAAGATTCATTTGGTCTACGTATAACATATGTTGAATCCTAAAATTGTCCCTTTTACACTTAATACGTTTTCAGCGATATTTCCTGGAATCAACCTGTGTTTACCCTTGGCAATTCTGTACACGCTTAGGGTGTCTTACAAAGTTCCAAGGGAAGACCCTGGAGCTTAATCATCGGGATCAGGTTTTGTTCGAAAGTTATTAATAAAATCGCCTCTGTGTCTGTGGGATGGGTCGTTTTGGCGGAAATAGGCCTTAGGGTAACCTGGATGTACGAAAAATATGGACAAAAATACACAATTAGATGGAATACATTGGTTTTACTTCAAACTTGTCTAGCATTTGACCACGCTCTCACCTGATGGTGTAGCATGCTAGCCAAGTAAATACCTATTCACTCTTCTCTTGAACACGCCCGGGTCATATTTAGCCGAAAACACACATAGACGCACATGACTTGAGTACATCTTTTTTTTACTTCAAACTTGTCTAGCATTTGACCACGCTCTCACCTGATGGGAAGTGACGATGCGATCGAAGGTGTAGCATGCTAGCCAAGTAAATACCTATTCACTCTTCTCTTGAACACGCCCGGGTCATATTTAGCCGAAAACACACATAGACGCACATGACTTGAGTACATCTTTTTTTTTACTTTAAACTTGTCTAGTATTTGACTACGCTCTTACCTGGTGGGAAGTAGTAGAGTAGTATAAGTATATATATCTACATCCATGATGGAGTCATATGTAATACCTAGATTTGGTACCGCGATCCTTTAGTCTTTCTTAAAGGAAGTTTCGAAAACCTTCTGGAGTACTTAAAACGAATTCAATTGGGTTGAATATTATCCTTTATGAGACGGCGATATGAATAATCAAAACAACTAAATCGGTATGATTAGCAAAACACCAAAGGGAAACATGTAAAATGAAATTGTAATTTCATTTTATTTAAAAAAGTTTGTTTTATAGAAAAATCAGGATAACATTAGATAGAACACAACAAAAGAAACCAAAGCAAATTCACTTTTATGTATGTGCATACATATAAGCGAATTTGCTCTTGTTTATATACCAAGCTTTTATTTACATTTATTCCAATTCCATTTAGTAAACACTACGAAAGCTTTGATTAAACTTTAGCAGTCTCTGTGATGCAGTCACCACCAGCAAGTCGGTTCATAACCTGGAGACGGCGGGTTCGATTCCCATGACAGGACAACTTTTTGTGCACAGAAAAAAGCGCAAATACTTTTTCTGTGTCTGGATGTGGAATGGCCTTCGTAGTTCTTGGGTCCCTAGATACAGAGAATCCTAGTTAGGGTTCAGAAACCATGTATGTGATCGTTAACAAAAAACACAGCAAATACAAACTAAATAAAATTTATTTAATGACAGATCTGTCATTATACGACCCATTGAAGACTGCAGCTTTATAACCATAGTCTAACCTTCACACCTTTACATAAGCTGGTATTCTGCATACGTCAACCGAAGACGTTATGTCACATCCATTGCATGTGACATGACTCACGCATCCATGTTCTTGACCCGAATAATACAAGGATACTTTCTCCTGTTTGCGAAGGTGTTGAAAACCTTTAGCCACCATTTTATGTTGAGCTTTTGCGGCTTTTAGTACTGAACAAATTTACACAGAAATATCACAGAATACGTTACAGTATGTAGGTATATGTAAATGCGTGGGGAGATCTAGTTAAAGTTGATGTAAGTTACCTTGTATTGGATTTGTGCCGGATATTGGATTAGGTTTTTTTGATGTTTTGGTTTTGGATAAGAAATTTAGGTTTGTTGTTTTTATCTGTGGAGTTCAAAGAATTTATATAATAACAATAATAAGCTTCTGCCCGCGGCTTGGCCCACGTGGCCTATATGAAACGAAGAATTAATTTTTTTATATATGATTCAACCACTCATTACACCCTCTTAGGAGTGTAATTTCAAAAAACCCTTTTGTAGTGGATACCTACACTTTACAAAGAAAACACCCTCCAAATTTCAAATCTCTAGGACCAGCAATTCAGGCTGTGTTGATATATAAGTCAGTCAGTCAGGACTTCGAATTTTATATGTATAGTTATGTATTTTCTATTTACCTATGTAAGATTTTTGGTTGAGAAGGTCTATGCCCAAAGGCGTTTTGTTTGACAAATTGTTTTGTCTTAGAGTAGACACATATAAAAGGTTTATAAAAGCAACACGAACAGGTCAATTCATAATGTAAAGAAAAATAATTTATATGGGATTGAGATAAGATTCAAATTTGTCCATTCCGAAAAAATCCTTTTCAATAAAAATTAATCTGCGATACTGCTACAAATATTAAATATTTATAAAAAATAATAATCCGAAATCTATACTGAATGGAAATTCTTGAAATGCACTCATTGCTTTTCGCAAACAATATTTATGCATTTTCAAAAATTTGACGCATTTCATTCTAATTTTAAAATGCCCAAAAGCGTTCAAATTAAACAAACAATAGATTTGTCTAACATCACAAAAGCGTTCGACAAAAAACTTTTCACTAAAAACTAACTAAATTACGGACGTACTAAAGAAATACTTATACAAAATTATAATTATTATGGAACACTTACCTAATTGAATAAAACAAACAACTAAAAAAAATAGACCACTGCACTGAACGCTGCAGACGAGAGTGGCCAGCCAAACTCAAAACAACCTTATATAATAACAATATAAGAATTGCATAAACTTCTTGGATCCGCGTTGAATCAACCCGACCTGCAAAACAAAAATACCATCACCTCTAAAGTTTCCACGATAAAGTCGATTATTGCAAAGTAACTGAAGGCTTCAGTGAGTAATAGGTTCGAGAAGATGTTGTTGAAAGAATATAAATTTTATTGTGAAGATGTAAGGTTGAGTTTTCAGTTCGGGTAATAGGGTAGAGTAACCGGAGTGCGGTTCGAGTTAGCGCAACCTGGGGTATCCCCCAAAATCCGCAAGGCTATGCAAGTGTGGAAAATACTTATTTTGAAATAGCTTGTGAGGATAAAATATAGAAACAACAGCGTTTTGATTCGTTTAATTTTAGATTTTAAAAATATACCTACCTACTGGTAGTGGGTTGGAGCATTTGGACTGTCTATAGGTCATCGCGACCAGTATATAGTCCAAATGTTTTTTTTTTTTTGTAGTAGTAGGTAGTTTTTAGTATAAGTTATTAAATCATTGTAGTATTTAGGAAATAAAGGCAATTCGCCATCTTGAAAAAAAAAAATTGTAATGGGCAAAATGCCTTAAATCTATAAATGATATTCAGGCTACACATTATACTGTATTAGTAAATAATACAATAATGCTACACATAATATGCAAATAATTCCATAGTAAAAAAAACTGTGCAAAACAGGCTGTAGGGACTGCCGTAGAAGTGAAAACTGAGTAACTTCTGAGGTAACTTGTTGGTTGTACTTTAGTATGTTCACGTGCGGTGACGATGACGCGAGTTTCACGCTTTTTGTTCACCCAAAAATGTACACATATATACACAGTACATATAGCTCATGGAAAGCGTTTGGTGACGATGACGCAAGTTCCATGATTTTTGTTTACCCAAAAAGTGCTCAACGCACCTAAAGTTTTTTTTTTTGTAATGTTATGGGATGACGCGACGAGCTAACCGTTCGCCTGATGTTAAGCGACATGGCTGCCCATATCAGTTGCAGTGTCACTCGGAACTCTAAAGTATAGAGTTTCGCGTGACACTGCACTGCGCACGTCATCCTGAGACATCAACACAATCTAGTAACAAGATTACTAGACTGTGAGAAGTCTCATTTGGCCAGTAATTTCACTAGCTACAGTGCCCTTCAAACCGGAACACAAAAGTGCTTGCGCACTACTGCTTGGCGGCAGAATAACTGGCAAAGCGGTGGTACCTACCTAGACGAACTTTGCAGAAAAGTCCTACCACCTAGTAAAAGTAAGTAAGTAAGTAAGTTAAAAGTAATAAGTCTTATAAAACAGAGATACCAAAGAAATCCATATGCCAGTTTGAAATAACATAATATTGATAACAGTAAGTCTCATTTATAGTATTTATAGCATATTTATAGTATTCATAGTATTTAAAAAAAGCTGCTTCCATTATAACATAACCACTGGAAACTACGCACGCTACGAATCCTGTATTTATTTCATAATCCAGTTCATGGATACATTAGTAACTGTTCCTATAAATATTAACTTGTATTGAAACGTTTACGACGAAAATAAAAATGAGTGTGCTTTAGACTATACGACTGAAGTAAAACTTCTTTAGTTTAGCTCCATCTATCGGCCGGTATAACTTTGTTTTTGCTTAGTTTAATGTTAATGTCGCCATCTTGACAATTGTGAACTGTCATTTTATTGGATATACCAACATAATAATACATACTTTAAGTAAATTTTAACTTTGTTATGTTGACAATGGAAATCTACGTGAACCAACTTCAACTTCCGTTCGCCTCGCATTCACCAGCTAACTCCCCAAGTTAGACGTGCGTAAAGATGTATTAAGCGCACTCGTTTACAAAAAAAAATGAATGGTCAGAAAACGTCGAAAATGACCGAAAAAAGTGTGGTTAGACTGTGTGAAGAATGATATGTGTGCTAGGGTAGTGAATGTGTGCTAAGGGACGGACTTGCCCAGATTGGCATTCCACTAATTAGAGGCTGTCTGCAAGCTTATGCAATTGACCGATTGTTTGCAATGATTGACGGCCTCTCTGAGAGATGATATCCTGCAGCTCGTGCCTCCAATATGTATCATTCCGTCTGGTGCAACAATTTAATAAAAAAATTAACACAATAGATATTGCGGCAACGAGGCCTGGTATATTAAAAAATAACATTGTAGAATTATTAGCGTAGCACTACCACCTATCGCATCATACACCTGTTTTAATATAATTTTGACACTCTGTGGTAAACGGTGCTGGTATCACATTGATTACTTTCATTGTGTATTACTCAAAAGCTATTATTTTAATGTGGTACTGTTTGTTTACCCAAATAAAGTAAAAAAAAAAAAAACCATAACCGTGCTGTGGTTTGCGAACCCAAAGATTCTAGGTTATAAATAGGGTTGCAGATGAACTGTCCTCTGAGGAACCACAGCATTGATTGGCAATTCATCGGATGGGCATGCGTAAATGACCTTGTTATAGATCGATCTCTCAGGAAGCCTGACATTCATACATTCAAGCCAGCTGGTAAGACATTATAATAGAAGCTTGCTCGGAAGAAGAAGAGATCGCTTTTAAGCGATAAGACCACCCATTGTAACCTACTTATAAGCTTTCCTGTTTTGTAATTCGTCATCTTGGTGTCAATCTGTCAATAAAGAGTTTATCTATCTATCTATTTATCTTGCTGTAAAGTTCCACTGTTACTAATTCAACTTTATTTTTGTAACTTTTAGAAATTTTAAAGTAACCCTCCTCATTAATAATATTCAATCAAACGCCTTTTTGGCAAATTAATGATCTAAAAACTCCAAAGGATTTGTCCTAAAATATTCAGCTGAAATCTAATTAAGTTACCTGAAAGTGACTTTTCAAAATTCCGTAAAATTGTAGACAAAGTTTAGTAACTATAGAATTTCAATAGATATTTGATTTTATTGGAAGGTGACTTTAGTATTTTATTTATGGACTAAGTTTTTGACTAATTTGTCGACAAGTTGGCTAACTTTTCGTAAAAAAGAGTTTTAAAGGTACAAAATTAAAATGAAACTTGCGTGCATGTTGCTGGGGACTTGGGGTGTACCCCATTTCTACGCTTTCGCAACTTTGGGTATAGCGTAGACACGTAAACACTTATCATCAATAGCCAGCGCGAATAGTGAATTCATCCATCATCAGTGATTGTCACGATAGCGTAGCCAGCGCGAACAGCGCATACATATATCATCAATGAGATTCACGATAACGCAGCCAGCGCGAATAGCGAATTCATCCATCATCAGTGACTGTCACGATAGCGTAGCCAGCGCGAATAGCTCATACAACCAGCATCAATGACTGTCACGATAGCGTAGCCAGCGCGAATAGCTCATACAACCAGCATCAGTGACAGTCACGATAGCGTAGCCAGCGCGAATAGCTATACAACCAGCATCAGTGACAGTCACGATAGCGTAGCCAGTGCGAATAGCTCATACAACCAGCATCAGTGACAGTCACGATAGCGTAGCCAGCGCGAATAGCTCATACATCCAGCATCAGTGACAGTCACGTTAGCGTAGCCAGCGCGAATAGCTCATACAACCAGTAACAGTGACAGTCACGATAGCGTAGCCAGCGCAAATAGCGAAATTTATCCACCATCAATCAGCCATGACAGCGTAGCCAACGTGCATAGCTCATACATCCACTATCTTCAAATTGCCATTGCGGCAAAAGGCATGTGAATTTCAAATGATAATGCGTGACGTGAAAAAAATTAGGAATGGACTGTCACGTTTTTAATAAAACTTAAATACAATTCGATCTTTGTAAGTACTTGAAGAAGTTTAACTTTACCATAAAACTAAAACGTTATTCTATTCATAAGGACTAAAACTAAAAATATGACTTATGCACTAAGGTGTCAAATTATAATAGTAAACCGAATAGAGCATCGTTAAATTATTACGAGAGATCAAATCGTATTGTCCCAGGTCAAGTATAAATTTAGCCACTTAGCTGCTGGTTCCCTAATCATATGCCTTGCTCCATAATTTCTAGTTTGTAGCTTACGTTTTAAAGAGAATCAAATAATAGCTGGTACGCCAGCAGTGAAGTAGAGTTTAGGTCGTTAACCTGACATTAAAACTGCTGTAAGTTCAATAACCAGTATAAAAAAATTGTGTCCATGACTCCATTAATTTAGCATTACTAACCGAAAAACACACATAAGAATTATGCAATTTTAATTCGATGACTAATGTCACGATTAAGAAATAAAAATACGAAATATAAGCTTTGAAGTTAGAGAAATAAAGGTTGTTTTGGAAGTGAGACAGACAGGTCAACTTTCTACTGAGAAAGTGGTAGGGGAAGTCTTAACCGGATCTTAGTACGTTGACTGAGGTAGTGTGTATCCTAATTCTTGATGCTTACAGTTAATTAAACAGAAGCAATATTAGAAAATTTAGTCACTTGTTTTAATTATTATTACATGTTTAATTTTCATGACTGTCATTATTTTTTAAGTGTTAAGTTCATTGCTAAACTTGTAGATAAATTTTATTTTATTATTATTTATAAGAAGGTACCTCTGTCACTTCCTGTTATTGTAGTTATTTCTTCCATTAAAAATTATTTTTTGCATGAGGTAGATAAATGTATGTACATTTTTTTTTTCTTTCTTTCATTGTTTCCCTCCAAAAATTACATAAGCTAAAAAATTCGGCCCAAAAATCAATGCCACCATCGAGTGATTAATATTTTAAGATCACATGTTACCGCTTTCTTACTTACAGTCACCGTTACTTGTATCATTTAAGCACTGCGGTCTAGGTACGTCATAGTAAACTCACTCACACATCAATCACACCAAGATTATATCCTAAAGTAAAAGTGTGCGTCAAAGTGTGTTTGTTCCCTCTTCCCGTCGCAACAGCTGGACAAATTTGGATGAAAATTGAAATTGAGATATCTTATACGCTGCATTAGTATATAAGATGCCTTACATCCGCGAAGCGAAGCTAGTCAAAAATAAAAAAAAACATGCAAATTTACAAAAATGTTTTTATGGGATATATTAGTTGTGATTTTGTAGGTGTGGTTTCGGTTAATAAATAGTATTTTTATAAATTTTAGTGACCGCGACAAATTAAAAATCATATATTTGAAAAAAAAAACATAAGTAATAAGAACTTGCTCCTTTTTGGAAGTCGATTAGTTACAAAGCATTACAGTTGATGTAAAATTTATCGAAAGTATCAAAACATCTTAATCCATTCAGATGCTTCAATACGTAACGGGCAAAGAGGCTATTTTGCCTTTGCCCATGTCCGCCTTTGTCTCGTAAGCGGACAGATTTCTGACAAAACAAAAGGAAGAAAACAATACTGCTGTCCTCATTTAAAATGTAAATATGTTTTGAAGAAGAACCGTTTGCAACGTTTTGTGGTTGCGTTAGAAAGAGTTTTGCTAACTTTTATACATGCATAAAAATAACGGTTTTCCCGTGGAACGCTAAATTTTCCAGGAACGAGTAGATATCCTATGTTTATCATGATAGTGGAAGTAATTATGTGTGCAGAATTTCATCTGAATCGGTCCAGTTATTTCAGCGTGAAAGCTACAAAAACTAAGATAAAATTGGCATATAAGTGGTCAAGTCCAAGCCTATCAAAGGTAAAAAAAAGTAAGAAGATTCTGTAGAAATAAGCGTATCAAAACAAATACAAACTACAAATTTACTAGGACTTTTCTGCAAAGGTCGTCTGGGTAGGTAGGTGCCAACGTAGCCAGTTATTCTGCCGCCAAGCAGTAGTGTGGAAGCAATACTGTGTTTCGGTTTGAAAGGCTTTATCTAGTAAAATGACTGGGCAAATGAGACTGTATGAAACTAATAGTCTAGTTATATAGTAATAGTTACCAGACTGTGCTAATGACTCAGGATGACTTGCACAGTGCAGTGTCACACGAAACTTTATATTTTAGAGTTCCGAGTGACACTGCAATTGAAGGGGTGAGAACAAAAAGGGTTTAACTGATTTTTTTCACAAAATGACTTATGGGTATCGTTGGATTCAGCGTGAAATTATCTGCAATAATACATTCTCAAAATACCGAAATGAGGCTTAAATCTTGAGATTTTGAGTCTAAAAACGGTTTATGTCACAGGAATACAGTAGTATAAAAAACATTATTATATTTATTTTATTAAATTATATTTTTACAGTAATTGTATGAATTAGTACTATATTTAGTATTTTAAAATAAAATTAATACATTTACTTACATAAACCTTTTCTATTACCTTATAAGCACTCTACATTAAAATGAGGCCGTTGAAGTGTAAAGTAAATTTTCTCGAAACTATCAATTTGACAGTTAAACCCATTTTATTCTCAACCCTTCAATTGTTATGGGCGTCCGTGTCGCTTAACATCAGGGGAACGACTAGCTCATCACGTCTCTCATTAACATTAAATAATACAAAGATGCCATTTATCGTCCGTTTCCAGTAGTTGATACTAACGACTTAAGTTGTCTTTAAGCTAAACTTTCACATCGTTATGATGGCATGCACAGATACAAAGTTCACTTAGGAGGGAGTTAGGGGTTAACTTGAAATGGATATAGTTAGTTAGTAATTAGTACTTAATAAAGGTATGGGTTGCCAAATAAAACGGTCAACAACTTAAAATTTTGCTTTATAATTCTATTTCGTCAATATATATTTCTAATTACATGACTTTTATAAAACAATATGCGAATATTACATTTTTATAATAAATATTGATTAATTATTAAGATTGTATCTCATAACGAGTGTCTGTGACTAAAGTTTTCATCTCTACGGTAGGTTTGAGATTATTATACTATGATTTACAATACAATAATTTAATATTAAGAATTTAAAGTAAATATATAAACTTTAAACAACAAGTTAAAATTTTTTATAATAATCAAAAGTTATTTTATAACTACAAAATACATTTTCTCCAAGAATCTCAATTTCGTACAGACAAATTGTTTTTCATCAGGATATTTATCATGATGAAAATGTTTTTTTCTCAAAACTCAGACTTGAAAGTTCTTGGTCGTCATTAAAAATAATTTTAAATATCTCTAACTAAGGTGATTGTTTTATTGATGAAATATTGCTTATGATTAACTGAGCATTGGATAAAATAGTAGAAATAAAAACTCAACCAGTTTTAGATAAACATTTAAAAATTTATAAATTACAACACAAGTTAAAATTAAACAATAAATTACACAACTGCACAATAAATTACATTCACACGACACACGAATAAATAGATTCAACAATCACACACAACTAAAATAATAAATAATATCTTTAACAAAAGAAAATATAACTTTGCATTTTAAAGGGTCAGCTGGAGATCCAAAATGCTTCCATTCGATAAAATTACATAAAAACCATATAGTTTTTGATAAAATTAAACAGTCATCATAATTTCAGATTTATATAACTAGTTTAACATTTTAAGGTAGATAAAGTAACAATGATTTTGATAAATCATTCTTACGATTAATAAATGATAGTAAGAAGAAATATAATTAAAATATAAAGATAGGTGAAATTAGCAATATGGGGAGTGCAAATGATTTGACTTACATTTTATAAATGTTAAAAAAACTAGTGTGCTTTAGACCACACGACTGAAGTAAAACTTCTTTAGTTTAGCTCTATCTATCGGCCGGTATAACTTTGTTTTTGCTTTGTTTAATGTTAATGTCGCAATCTTCAAAATTGTATCATTTTACCGGCCATGCAAATAATAATACAATTTTTTTACTTTGTTATGTTGTGTATAATGGAGATCTACGTGAATCAACTTCCGTTCGCCTCGCTACGCATTCACCAGCTTACTTTCCCAGTCAAGTGAGCATAAAGAAGGTTTACTTAAAAAATTTTTTTGCACATTTTTCTATTAGACTATCAATAGAATTTAGGTATGTAGTGAAATGTTAGATACATCTAAAAGGTTCAGTTAATTGAAATTAAGGAACTACTGAAGCTGAAAATTCAATTGAAAGTTTTTCTATTGTAGCTACTCCAGTTCAATCACGACAATTGCAAGCAAAGGATATCATTAAAATATATGACAAAAAAGCACGTGATTGAACCGGGTGCATAATAATAATATACTACTACGTAAACGTAATCTAGAATACGTAAACGTAATCTAGAATACGTAAACGTAATCTAGAATACGTAAACGTAATCTAGAATACTTAAACGTAATCTAGAATACGTAAACGTAATCTTGAATACGTAAACGTAATCTAGAATACGTAAACGTCATCTAGAATACGTAAACGTAATCTAGAATACGTAAACGTAATCTAGAATATTATGCAATAATGATAAGAGATAATTCTTTTGCTTTCCGCAGTCTTCATAACCACATCCGATGTATAAACAATAGTAAAGAAACGAAATAAAGTGTTTTAATTTCCCGTTCCAGATAACCATCTACCACAAATAAGATTGTTTTTTTTTTATCATAGTGGGTTATCCACCTTAAATACAATATTTTAGTAATAAAAGTGCTAAAATAGCCTATTTGCAATAAATCTTTTGACTTTACAACATTTTCTTCTTCCAATATGCATACAAAAACTCGAGGTAATTTTCTGCTGCAAGCCACTATGCAAGTCATCCTGAAAAACAAAACAAAATCAGTGTAAGATAAAAAATTACTTGCATACAGTACATATTTTTGTAATAATTATTATCCTATAGAATTATGCTTGATTAAAAATTCACATATTTTGGTTTTTTTTTTATGTTAAGGAATGACGTGACGAGCTAGCCGTTCGCCTGATGTTAAACGACACGGCTGCCCATACCAGCTACAGTGTCACTTGGAACTCGAAAGTATAGAGGTTCGCTTGACACTGCACTGCGCACGTGATCCTGAGACATCAGCACAATCTAGTAATAAGATGACTAAACTGTGAGATCAGATCATAAAGTCTCATTTGCCCAGTAATTTCACTAGCTACAGTGCCCTTCAAACCGGAACACAGCAGTGCTTGCACACTACTGCTTGGCGGCAGAATAACTAGCAAAGCGGTGGTACCTACCTAGACGAACTTTGCAGTAAAGTCCTACCACCTAGTAAAGCCAAAATATGTATTCTTACTCAATATAGAAAATACCGCAGAATATAAAGATTTCAAACCAAGGGTTCCATCCAATGGTAATTTTGAATCATGTATTTTCTAGCAACCAACAAACACTAAAAAAAAACTAAAAGGCACCCCTTAAGAAGTCCCTAGGAGTCTCTAGGGCCCTTAGAGAAGTCAATAGCATTCTCCCCTCTAGTAGCCTTAGGGACTTCCTCTAAAATAGTCTTAAGAATTATCTTCTCTAGCAATCTATAGAAGTCTCTAGGAGCTTAAAAGAGTCTCAATAGAATTCTTCCCTAAAGGAATCTCTAGGAGTCTCTAGAAGCCACCCTAAGTAGTTACCCCTCTAGGAGTCTCTAGTACTATCCTCTGTAAGAGTCTCGTCCTTAGCTAATCATATAGGGGGTTTTGAAAACATTTGCATTTCTGCCATTTACAGCATTTATTACCTTATTTACCAGCATTTATGATTATATTTTTATCTTATCGTGTAAACAAAGCAAATTCAATGTAGGTAATTTGTTCATGGCTATCGAACTGAGATGAATCTCAGCAGGCACCGATGAAAGCCGGGAAACGAGATTAAAGTGAACATAGATAAAAAGTAAAAACAGAAACCTCAGGAAATGTATAGAGAAAATTTAATTATCGCTACTAAACATGGAGTTAGGAAAAATCTAAATGGTAATCACATTTGCATTAAATGTAATGAAACGAAGAAGAAAATTTTTCATGGATAAATTCAAACACTCATTTCTCCCTCTTCTTTTTTGGAGTCGGTTAAAATTGCTGCAATTAGGCTAATTTTAGCACTTTTTTGAGTAAAATTAAACAATGTTACGAGCGACCGTGACGCTTAACATCAAGCAAACAACTCGTAATTTCTTAACAATAAAGAAACATGTGATATTGTTCTAAGCTTACAAAATTACAAAGTAAGTACCTTTTATTATTTATTTATAAGTTTGACTGGCCCGATAGCTCAGTTGCTAGTAACCCTGCCTTCTGAACTGTGGGTTGTGGGTTCGATTCCCACCCAGGACAAATATTTGTGTGATGAACATAGGTGTTTGTTCTGTGTCTGGGTTTATTGTATTCTATGTATGTATTTACAAACAAATAGTATCTAAGTATTCGGCGGTATTAGTTCACCGGGTTCGATTCCCGCGGCAGGACAAGTATTTGTTTAAAAAAAAAGCGCAAATACCTGTTCTGAGTCTGGGTGTTGTGGGACCATGGTACTCGCAGTTTTTATTCCCTAGACACAGGGAATCCTATATAGTTAGGGTCCAGGATCTATGTATGTGGTCGTTGGGCGTTATTTATTTAAGTAATTGTATCAGTTATCTAGTCCCATAGTACAAGCTTTGCTTAGTTTGGGACTAGATGGCGCTGTGTGAAATGTCCACATACATTATGTACTAGTTGCACCCCGCGGTTTCACCCGTGGATAAAAGTATTTTAATTATTTGCTAATCCCACGGGAACATTTCACTTTTCCGGGATAAAATGTAGCCTATATGTTAATCCAGGGTATGAGCTATTTTGGTACCGAATTTCATCCAAATCCATCCAGCCGTTGGAGCGTGAAGGAGTAACAAACATACACACAAACACACATACAAACTTTCGCCTTTATAATATTAGTGTGATTACCTAAGTTTTTCCAAGTTTCCTCGCTGTGACCAGTTTATTTATGTCGTGGTATGCAGCGATCATCGTGTGGGCAGGGGCAGCGTTGCTGGCGCATGTAGGGAAGGCCCGCATACAATCGGTGCCCTCCTGGCCTCGCCGCGCCGCCCTCATGTACCGGAAGAACCGTAAGATTTCCGGATTGTCAGACACTGGACGTCGGAGCTCGTTTAATTCTCTGAAATCATCATTCTCAGTTTTGGCGGGAAAGCGAAAAAGATTGCGTCACGTTTAGATTTCTTTTTATTTTTTTAAAATTTTTTTTTATTTTAAGGAATGACGTGACGAGCTAGCCGTTCGCCTGATGTTAAACGACACGGCTGCCCATATCAGCTGCAGTTCACTCGGAACTCGAAAGTATAGAGGTTCCCGTGACACTGCACTGCGCACGTCATCCAGAGACATCAGCACAATCTAGTAATAAGATTACTAAACTGTGAGATCAGATCATAAAGTCTCATTTGCCCAGTACTTTCACTAGCTACAGTGCCCTTCAAACCGGAACACAACAGTGCTGGCGCACTACTACTTGGCGGCAGAATAACTGGCAAAGCGGTGGTACCTACCTAGACGAACTTTGCAGTAAAGTCCTACCACCTAGTAAAAGTTAGGAATCAGTTACCTACTAAATATCTTAAGTTACATCTCTCCGTTCTGTTTTCGTTATATTTCTTATTAATTTGTGGTCAGCGTTGTTGGTACACTAACTACCTACATTCTAAGGCTTCTACTATTTTAACATTATGTTTGTTGTGTACTGCTTGATGATCCTAAATAAAAAAAAAAATACACACCTGCTGAGCTGCGCTGAAACCAAGTTGCTATATGGTGCATATTTAGCAGGACTGGCGTACATCAGGCATATCAGCTGTTCCCTGCAAGCTTCCAGCTTCACGTCGTGGATGCTCTGCCCACCAATCTGGTGAGATGGTGCTTCGTCCACCGCGTTTTCGGATGGAGTTAAACCTTAAATAATGGATAGTAATTAAAATTCTGACCGGCCCGATAACTCAGTTGGTAGTAATCCTGCCTTCTGAACTGTGGGTTGTGGGATCGATTCCTACCCAGGACAAACATTTTTGTGATAAACATCATTGTTTGTTCTGTGTCTGGGTGTTATATCGTATTCTATGTATGTATTTACAAACATAAAGTATTTAAGTATTGTATCAGTTCTGGTTCCCATAATACAAGCTTTGCTTAGTTTGGGGCTAGATGGCGTTGTGTGAGATGTCCACACATATTATTATTATTATTATTATTAATTCTACCTTAATTATGTATGTAGCTGTGGCCTTTTTTATTATTATTGAGTATTTATTAGGAACCAAAATTTCACTTAAAAGCAAATGAGAATCGATGACACATGCAGGAGTAAGCGACTGTGTCGCAGATGTCAAAGTCCTCCTCCGTTAATGGGACAGTAAGTTCCAAACTAAAAACAATGTTAATAACAAATATGATAAAGCTTTAAACAAAGATACAATTTTGAGAAAATTTAAAATAACGAATGAAAATTTTTACCAAAAATGCAAAATTAGAAAATTTAAAATTTAAAACAACTTTTTCTTTGTCATATATACTTACGTAGTAGGTTTATAAAACTAGGAAAAAGTACGTTTTTTTTATATTCTGCTTTGCCACAGAATCCTGGGTCCGTGATTTTTTTTTTAATATACTATTTACATATTTGTTGTATTTTTGTTTTAACAAAATCAATACGGGAGGGACAAAAAAAAGTACGATTTAAGTATGTGAAATAGGAAAAAAAATTAGAGCTGTGGCCTGATTACTGAATACTTAGTATGAACATCATTAGCAGTTGGTGGTTTCGACGTAAAATATGAACCCTCCATATTTTCCCGTGGGGGCGTAAAAACGAGCTAAGGGAATATCCAAAGAATGGGAGCAGCATTCTCTTCGATCTTATATAATAATAAAAAAAAATTATATCTAAAATAAATAAATATTTTTTATTTTAAGTTCTTAGGTGTTATTTAGTTTTTTAGGTCTAGTTTAGTTTTGTATTAATAATAAATATCTACGTTTTTGCCGGGAATACGAGAAAGATTACCGCATTGTATTATTTTCTAAAACTTATGTTATTTTCAATGTTAGTGCACAAAATTGATGGCATTTTATTCGTTAAGTGCTGGATTACAGGCATGAGTGTGGGAAAGTGGTATAATGATGGTGAAACGTTTCTTTTCGTGTTGTTTCCAAAACTCCATAGAAGCTTCTGGTAAAGTTGCCACCACTCCACTAGGAGTATGACTTGACTTGATGACTTGGACTGTGACTTGACACATATCTGCATGAAATATCATTAACTTGATAAATTATCAATTACTTAACACTAAATATATACACAAAAGTGTGGAGCTAAAACACAAAAAAGTCTATGGTTTAACGAGTTTTAAATAACGTTACGAGGAATACCCCAATGGTAAGTATGGATGAGGCATCCATTAGATGATAAGTTGCGATTGCTGATTATTTACGATTAGAAACGTGTTCTCTGTAAAATTTTGGGTATGACTGGCCGTGTAATGTCAATTTGATTCCTTATTCAGTCACCATTTTTATCAGTCTTGACTCTTGGTAGATGGAAGTGACTGTCGGCTGCATGAGCATGTAATGGAAGCTTAAGTATTTGGGAATGTTCCATAACTACAACTTTTGGAGTGGAGTTTTGGCGGGAACGCGAAAAAGATTGCGTCACCGCATTGTGTTATTTTCCTAAACTTGTGTTATTTTCAGTGTTAGTGCATAAAATTGGTGGCATTCTATTCGTTAAGTGCTGGATTACAGGCGTGAGTGTGGGAAAATGGTATAATGATGGTGAAACGTTTCTTTTCGTGTTGTTTCCAAAACTCCATAGGAGCTTCAAGTAAAGTTGCCACCACTTTACTAGGAGTGTGACTTTGACTAGACTATGACTTGACTGACTTGACTTGATGACTTCGACTGTGACTTGATACAAATTTGCGTGAAATATCATTAACTTGATAAATTATCAATTACTTGACACTGGCTAAATACACAAAAGTGTGGAGCCAAAACATACAAAAAAAAAAAAAAAAAAAAAAAAACTTTTGGAGTTTTGGCGGGAAAACGAAACCGCATTGTTTTATTTTCCAAAACTTGTGTTATTTTCAGTGTTAGTGCATAAAATTGGTGGCATTGTATTCGTTAAGTGCTGGATTACAGGCATGAGTGTGGGAAAGTGGTATAATGATGGTGATACGTTTCTTTTCATGTTGTTTTCAAAACTCCATAGAAGCTTCTGGTAAAGTTGCCATAACTACTAGGAGTATGACTTGACTAAACTAGACTAGATTATGACTTGACTTGATGACTTGGGCTGTGACTTGACATATGTATCTAATACCTTTTAACTTGAAAAATTATCAATTAGGTACTTGACACTGGCAAAATACACAAAAATGTTGATCCATAAAAAAAAGTTTCCTAAAATCAAAACGAAAATATGCTGATAAAGACCTTTTATTAAATTCACCAAAACGTTTCCTATCTTCATAAATATCACACAGATCATTGCTCAACGACACACGGCTTCCTCCGGGCCATTAACGTTATTTACATACCGAATAAAGCTCGTCTTTGCCATGGAAACAAAGATGGTAGAAAATGCTATGTAATGAGAATTTCTCATATATTTCTCATTCTGATCAGCAGATAATAAAAACACACAATATTTTCTTTTATCTTTCTGACGAAATTATAATAAAAGTTTTGTGAAAAATGCACTGGGTGTCATTTTGTTAATTTAGTTGCTGATTTAATAATGACTAGTCAGAATCTTTGAATTTTCAAAAATCCTTAACAGCCCTATTAAGAAACACGAACTAGCTTTAGACTAGTTAGACCATCTTTTGTCTCTTTCGATCCAGCTAAATATTCCAGTAGCAAAAAAATGACAAAAGCTGAAGTAACTAATTCGAGACCCGTTTATTAATAAGGCTATTAGAGACTATCCTCTAAAGAGCTTTGAAAATTTCACTCCTTCATCTTCTCTTCGTTTAATGGCTTACTATCGCTTTTAGTGATAATTCTGCCAATGTCAAGTGAGGTATTTTGTACGGTTATGTCATGTCAAAGTCATTTTGTCAGTCAAAATGCAACAGTAAAATGGTGGATATTTTACTGAAGGCTCTAGAAAGCCTTGAAGAGAAAACGAAAAGGCATGGTTTCTAAATTTGGAACCATTTGCCAACACTCGTGCACGTTCACGAACACTTAACAAATAATGATCCACCAATTACACATTAAAATTCAAAAATACATGGGTAACGGAAAAAAGTTTTAAATTTACAGCCGCTATTTTCGGATTCTTTTCAACGACCCCATGAAAATACACATTGGGGCGTTAAGTTCTATGAAGAGAGTTTTGGCGGAGAAACAAAAAAGATCACGTTACCGCATTATATTATTTTCCAAAACTTGTGTTATTTTCAGTGTTAGTGCATAAAACTGGTGGCATTCTTTTCGTTAAGTGCTAGATTACAGGCATGAGTGTGGGAAAGTGATATAATGATGGTGAAACGTTTCTTTTCGTGTTGTTTCCAAAACTACATAGAAGCTTCTGGTAAAGTTGCCACCACTTTACTAGGAGTATGACTTGACTAGACTAGACTATGACTTGACTTGATAACTTCGACTGTGACCTGACACATTATTTACGTAAAATATCATTAACTTGATAAATTATCAATTACTTGCACAAAAATGTGCAAAAAAAAAGTTCTATAAAGAGATGGGCTGCTGACATAATAGATTGAACCCAAAAGAACGATGACATTGATTTAGAACAAAGAAAGAGGATATGTACCGCTCTATACGTCAATTGCCTATCAGATTGCCTTTTTATCCCACACGGTTGATCCATAAGAAATAGGGGTCTTAACTCTTAACGAGGTTAATGCTTACCGGATACATAATCCGAGTCGGAAATCAAACTGAGTAAGAACTCCGGTCAATGATTTAAAGACATATCTATATCTCGGAAAACATTGTTAATCTTTTACCTCATTATTTATTTTTGCAAAGATAAATAGGAATAATGTTTTGTCTTAAAATATAATAATCATTTACCTAAATAACAAGTAAAATAAGTGTGATAAAGGAGTTTTGGCGGCAAAACGAAAAAGATCGCGTCGCCGCATTGTTTTATTTTCCAAAACTTGTGTTATTTTCCGTGTTAGTGCATAAAATTGGTGGCATTCTATTCGTTAAGTGCTGGATTACAGGCATGAGTGTGGGAAAGTGATATAATGATGGTGAAACGTTTTTTTTCGTGTTGTTTCCAAAACTCCATAGAAGCTTCAAGTAAAGTTGCCACCACTTTACTAGGAGTATAATTTTGTATAGACTATGACTTGACTTGATGACTTCGACTGTGACTTGACACATATTTGCGTAAATATCATTAACTTATCAATTACTTGAGAAAGTATCAATTACTTGACACTGCCTAAATACACAAAATTGTGGAGCCAAAACATAAAAAAAAGTATGATAAAATATTTATTTTGGAATGTGTGAATACTTCCGTAAGTACTTTCGTTTTATCTTGTAAGTTTGAAGTACGTATGCGCAAAATTTTCAGAATTAATAAAATATCTGTCTAAAATGTAAAATCATAATGTGATAATTATTATTAGCCAAATGAAACTAGATGGCGTTAGAGTCAAATTAGCTCGCGGTGGCGTTTGTCGCCTATGCCACTAGGTGGTGTTTTTGAAAGAATAACATAATTGTGTATCATTCTTCCGGAGCTTGTTTTTAATTGCAAATTCATGTTCTGTATAATTTACACTAATAAACACTATTCCATCTCTCTTTCACTCGCACTTAAATAATACTACGCTTCTTCCTCAATCAAAGATAATGTAATCTACAATTACATTTAAAATAAATTAAAAAGCGAAGGAATTTATATATTTGATCCTCATGTCTATCTCACATGCCTAGAATATTTTAGTTAGTTACTTAACTCCCCAAGTCTATGGTCTGTCTAATAGTCGTTAAGTGTGCCTGTATATCACATAGACCAATTTTCAAAGTAAAACTTATTTACGCTCGACTTGAGGGCAAGCTGGTGAGGCGATCAGAAGAGAGAGACAGATAAGAGAAGAAGAGAGAGAGAGGGAGATAAAATTATATCTCCCTCTCTACGTGACGATAGAACGAATTACATACTGATGACCAGCAATATGCTGAGCCGACGCCCATTCGAACCTTGTTTTTTTTTTTCTATTCATTATGTACATATTCAATCTTATTACAAAACGTAGACTAAGTAGAGGTCTAAGCCTGGACCAACTAGTCCTAGTTTGTTACGGTACTAAGTAGTTAGACCTTGACCCATGTTTCATGTTTCCATCACCGTGGCGCTAGTTTCTTTCCTTGAGCGAGTTAGTACCATAGTTAAACTAGGGACATCGGAGGACTAACTTTAGACCGTGGACGATCCCCTTATCAGCGATAAACTCGTTTTTGTAATAAGGTTTTTAAATAGTCTAGGTTTAGACCCAGTACTAACTTTAGTCCACGCTTGGTCTGCGTTTTGTAATAAGACGGATTATGTGTATAAATTTAACCTGTTTTTGTATTTTAATTTTAGACAAGTATTGAATAAATGTTTTTCTATTCTATTCTACATTTTAGGGGCCAGAGAGATGGAGCAAAAGAAGTTTTACGTCAGTCGTGTGGTCTAAAGCACACTTGTTTTTTTTATTTCACTAGCTACCATTTTCGTAACAGTCATCACACCTACCATCATCAATACCTATACCACCACCATCATCAGACGGAAGCTTCATATTTTACTTGTTTCTTACCAAGTCTTGCAAAGATTCCATCCAGCCGAGACAACAGCGGCGAGTAAAATGGATCATAGTTACTCAGGATCATCGAAGATGCTGGAATTTTCTGGAACACCTGGAAATTGTAGGTAGCAACTATTTGATTTTTTGTTCCATTATTTAGTATAGTGTTATAAACTTAGTGGTTTTTTATTTGTTATTATTTATTTATACCTTAGCACAAAATAATGTACAAGGAGGACTTTTCTGATAACAAAGATCGGAACAATCGATTTGGTTACGACATATTGATTGACTGTACTTTCCTATCATTATAATTGATATTAGTGAGTAATATTTATTAATATTTTAAATTATAACAAAAAAAAGTTGATGATCAAGGAAATATGTTATCATATTAATCAGTAACATCCTAAGATGATACATAATAAGGGTGAGTACAAGCTGATATATTTTTAAATAGCTCTGTTTGGTCTGTGGTTAGAAACCACAAACAGTTCATAAACGAAAATATAAATGTTTCATAGTTTGCGGTTCCAAGATTATATATAAGAAATGATATAATTGAATACAGAAATAGATGTTTATGCAACAAAATAGCAAAGTTCATTTTACGTTTAGGTTTAAGATATTTTTGCTACGAGAGCTGACGTTTTACTTAAAGGTATCCAAACAAACTTACTCTCGAGTGGCCCATACAACTTTACAATTACGTAAAAATAATTACAGGTAAAAATATAAATACCCAAACTTATAATAACAAAACTACAAACTTTTATAATACGAACGTTTTTTTTTTGAGCGAGCTAATGCTGTTGGTCTCTATCGACCTTTACAGCGTCACTTTGCACAGCCGTCAAAAAGTGGGAGGCAACTAGCTCAAGGGCACCCCTGGGTTGCGAGCCTCGGCTTGAGCCGTTGTCGGGATTAGAGGATCGAGAAGACTACGTCCACTGGAAGAGTGGACCCTATTGAAAGTCGCGACCGTTCTAGCTAACCTACGGGGGGTACGTCGACCTCGCTGGCGGGGTCGGTGTCTGATTGTGTTACGCTGGTATCCTATACCGGTGCCGAAAGCGGTACCTGAGCCAGAAGGGCTAGACTGGTCCGGTGATCCTAGCGCAGCCGATACTACGGCTGCTATAGGATCATCCGGGTCGCTCAAGACGTGTCTCGGGCGGCGACGACGGGGTGATTATACGAACGTGTTCTTGCTAGCCTGTTTCTTTTTTTCTAATTCGTAGTTACTTTATAATAGTAACCAAAGCTTTATTGGAGCTGGCTTTGACTTGATTTAGACTAGAATAGACTTGGGTGGGACTTCGACTTTGATGATTTAGTACAAGCTATTTTTACTGCTATTATTAAGCTATTTAACTTAAGTATAAAATATAATATAACGCTGACTAAATACGTAGTGGAGACATAATATTAACAAAACTACTTATCTGCACAGTGAAGAAAATGCTATTTTGAACACTATTTTCACGAAGCATAAGGTGGCTAATCGAGCTGCTGAGATGAAAATCAATTTTCACTCACTTTATAGTTGTTTGGGGATTGCATCTGACTCTGGTAGTAGCTGTTCTTCGATGGCATATGCTGACCAGGGATACCAAATCTGAAAAAGAGAAAAGGTATTTCAGACTAAGGATTCTAAACTATTATTTTTAGACTTTTAGACTATATATAATATTAAACTATTTAACGGTTTATGTAGGTATATTATTATGTGATAGAGGAATATGTATATGTATGTTTATTTATTATGTAGTTAATATTATATTATGGTAAATTATCTCATTAGTATGCTGTAGTTAAGTGCACCCCGTCTATACGACTGTAATAAATCCTCTCCGTCCAAAGGTTGCCTGGAAGAGATCGCTTTTAGCGATAAGGTCGCCCATTGTTCCCCACTACTTGTGTTTCATTGTATTATTTGATACTTTTTGTTATTATGTGGTGTGTACAATAAAGAGTTTATCTATCTATCTAAACTATGTGCTTTTATTTACAAAAAAGTAGCTGCCTAAAAACTATGAATTAATTTTGATAACCAATACGCGGTGCAAAACGCTTACTTTAATAATTGATATTGCTTATACACGGTGGAATTTAATTCGTTGTTTTTCTTAAGTGTGTGTACTCAGACCATATTATAAAATAATCGAACAAGGTGTAATTAAATAAAATATATATAAATGCCTCCTAAAATAACTGGATAATCGCCGAAATGTCTATTTAACGCTACACACAGCGCGGGCACCGCCGAGCGCATTGTATATGTTTTGTAGGTCATAAAACACTTGCCGTGTACAATGTCGCAAGGCTTTTCTTTAAAATTTTAATTTGCAGTAATTTGGTAATACATAAATTTAACTTTTATTTCATAAGTACTTTTGGTATTTAGTACTACCATAATCGCGCTATATAGCATGGACTGAGTAATACGTTTAAGGAAAATAACGAATTAAATTCCACCGTGTAGTGTACGTAGCAGACTGACTTCTCTATTATACGACGGTAACGAAGTTAAATCGATAAGATTAACCTTTGAAGAGATACCTTAGCGCAGAATTACTCGCAAACCTAGTACGTGAGAGGTGAAAAAATAAATGGATAACAAAAAGCTAAGTCATTGGATTAGTTTAAATTTACAGTTTGACCCTTTTGTAAGGTTTATTCTATTTACTAGTTGCGCCTTGTGGTTTCACCCGCGGATAAAAAGTATTTTAATTATTTACTCATCCCACGGGAAAATTTCACTTTTCCGGGATAAAATGTAGCCTATATGTTAATCTAGTGTATTAGCTATCTTGGTGCTGAATTTCATCTAAATCCATTCAGCCGTTTGAGCGTGAAGGAGTAACAAACATACACACATACACACATATACAAACTTTCGCCTTTATAATATTAGTGTGATTTGTGTTCCCGGAGCAAGAACAAGACTACCTTTGGGTGCTGGAAGAGCCGGCTAAGAGAATATCCAGGGAGTGAATGTTTGGTAAACTGCTCAAAGCATACTTCAACTGTCAAACAAACTCCTTATCCATCAAATAACGATTTAGTTGGTACTCGATCTGCCATTTAAGTAAATAGATACTAAATTTGTTGGTTAGCCCTTTCCAGTGATTGTGAAACTCAAAAACAGTGTTTATATAACAGATTATTTCCTATTAGCTTAACCGGAACTTTAACCCGACATTCTGAAACAAGCCCTTAAAGTCTTTGCCAAGCGTTAGTAATTTTGGTAACGTTAACGAAATTCTCCCATAATCTAATAAAGCATAACGCCCGCGAAACCTAACAGAGCCAATTGAGGCAACCATAACTTCGTTTCTTTTTGGGAAACGCACCTTGATTATTTTATCGGTACGAAAGAAAATTGGCTTAATATTAAGCGGAATTTACTCAATTATCTCGAATTGTTTTTATACAATTTTATGCTGTCCAAATAAAATGTTGTCTAAGTGGGAAATTGCCGATGGGAATAGACAAAATGTTGCTAAGGGAAATAAAATTATTGCTGTAATTTCTTTACGTTATTGGAATTTTTCGCTGGAGTTTACTTGTTTCGTATTTTGCACGCCCGAGAAAACAGGGATAATTTCAATGTGCTTCTACGACGTGATTTTGTTTTTAATGTTGTCTTAGCAATCTAATTTAAAATTTGTGTATTTTAATCTCTGCTAAGAAAAAGTAAATATATTTTGCTTATGACTTAAATCAAATAAAATGAGCAATGAATTGTTTAGGTATCTATCATATGAAATGAAAATGAAAATTAAAACCAGCAAGTGAAGACCAGCAAGAAAGCAGTCCGTCCACAGTACCTATCCCCAAATGAGCAAGGAAACAAATCTTTTAGGAACCAACAGGACATTTTTAGACTCATTTCCAAAATGGCCCATATGATTTGACAGTATTTAGATACTTGATAATGAGGATAGAATTAATTTAAAAAATTGTCCAAATCTTCGCAAGGCGCGTGACCTTTGGGATTAGATGCACTTTTACCACTGCAGTTCACATGGCCTCAACTTATTCACCTCAACAATTTCAACTGGCTTACCGAGACATATCAACATTCCCCAGTTCGTTAGCATCTCCTGGCTCCATGTATGCGTCTGGGTACACATACGCCCCAGCTGGGTTGGTCTCGTAGCCCATCACGTCTTTGTTCTCGTTGTTGTAGGAAGTCTGGTCTTCAGCGTTGATGGGCGGGTAGCTGGCTTGGCTGGAGCTTGCTGATAGTTGAGAGATACCTGGAATGTACATTGAAAAAATAGAACTATCTAGTCATACTATTTTAAACTTTCTACATTTTTAATAGTATTTACGGGATCTTTACCGTGATTAAAATCATTTCTGAATTGTCGAAATTTCGGGACAGTTACATTCACCATGTTCAGGGGTAGACTGTCTGCCAGTGAATAATGCGGGTGGATGGTAAAAAAAACGAAATATTAGGCGCAAAAAGAGCAATATTAGTAATAGCTAAACTGAGGTGAACTGAGGAAACCTAAACTAAACAAATGGTGTGTGTTACAATAAAGACCTTACCTTAATGTTTGGGAAGAGGATGTATTTTCAATGTAAGGATAGATTCAGTGCTCAGTAAGCTACTAAGTCCGAAACTCCATCTGGTTTGTGTAACTTCAACAAAAACTAAAGAGTAATTCTGAATAATGAGTAATTATAATTTTAACGTTCTTCTATTTGAACATTTTCGTTAAGCACAAACATGTTACAGTGTACTTGAAGTAATTGGGAACCACAATTTATGTTTCCTATTAGGCATATTACAGAAATATGGATACACGAAAAGTTATGAAACTTATTATTACTCACAAAGTTCCAACTTTCAAAATTGGCAAAAACTTGACGGATATATATATCAAGAAAACTTCAGAAGTCAAGTTAATAATTTATGTCAGCTAAAAGGCAGACGAAAGCTTTTGAAAGTCGACAATATGTGAGATACTTTGTTACGAGTTTCTCAGAAAACAACTTTCCGTGTACGATTCTAGAAAATAAACCGTAATTCACCTTGTAAAATTCGCTTTAAACGTGATCGTTTTGTTTTATCAAGAGTCTTAGTTTTCTTTGTATTGAAAAGGCTCTTTATAGGTTATAAATGTTACAAAATTATTCATGAACATACTCCATATTTCAGCATTTTTTTTAGTGATGGTGGAAACAATTATTTTGCCACTAGTTGCAGGTTTAACAGAATCTAGCTATCCCAGACAATGACCACGATTTGTGAGAATTAAATAAAAGGTATATACAGCTACGGAATTTACTAATCAATAACCATGTATTAAGCTAAGATGACCTTTAAAGAAGAACCTTTGAAGACTATGATGAACTTTAAAGACAGAGGAGACGTAGCTTATACCAGCTCTCCAGTAGGTAGATCGACAATAATCGACATGCTATTCAAAACCGCAGTAAGCCGTTGAATGCAAAAGGAAATCATCAGTCACTCAAAGTGACTCTTTTTCGGGGAGTATAAGTGACTTTTTTCTTTTGTGTCCAGCGGTGCACCTCTTCATGCTGATATGATGGTGATAAAAACTGAGGAACCAAGAATGTCTTACCTTTTCCAAGGATCTTGCCAAAGCTTCCCAGTATGCTAGGTAAGAACATCGCGAGGAGTACTGACTTGATCAGTACCTGTCCACCGATGAACAGTGGCAACAGGAATTTGTTTATGCCAAACGCTGTCGACAAAGAAAAATATAATAATTACAACTAATTATGCTAGTTGTCTATGTTGGGTATTCAGTTCATGTGTTTCACCTTCAAATTGCGTTAAGAGCGTTTCCCCTTTCTACCGTTCTTCTGATTGTAGTGCATGGGTGACTGTTACAAAAAGTGGTATTTACAACTGAGCGTTACCGAGCTTGGGAGAGCACGTTAAGATTTTGGTCTCAATGTTATCTTAAAACACTAGCCGTTACGCCAACTCGAAAGCCTTTGGGCGGCCAAAAAAAATGACGCCAGGGGTAGCATTTTCAATACACCTTCATATTCATCATCAGTAGTAAACTAGAGCAGTTTTGACGAAATGGGTGATTCCATACATTTTCAAAAGGAATATGAATTTCAAAAGGGTAAGTTTGAGTTTCCTGGATGCAAAATTATGTAGGTACTGCAACATACGGTGTGACAAATTTTTTTACAATGAAAGTGAAATGCTTAGGTTAATAAGAGTTTCAATACTCACATCTGAATCCCATAAGCTT
The DNA here is from genome assembly GCA_905220475.3 of Ennomos fuscantarius. Lineage (NCBI taxonomy): Eukaryota > Metazoa > Arthropoda > Insecta > Lepidoptera > Geometridae > Ennomos > Ennomos fuscantarius. The sequence continues at coordinate 8,136,738 of HG992046.1, read as the reverse complement.
AGCTGCTTTTGGTAGGTTAATTGATAACACATGAGTGTTAAAGAACTCTTTGACTTTCTGAAACATTCTATATTCATATGTGTAAGTGCTAAACAATGCCCTTCTTTGGCTTTCTTCTACACTCTTATTCTTCTTATTTTTCCCTTCTTCAATCGATTTGATTTCGATTCCTTCAATTATTTCATATCTATCTTTGCTTAGTGCTCGTTCAAGTAAGTTTTCTACGTGTAATTCTAATTTATCTATAGTTTTATTTACAACTGAATCCTTACCCGATAACGTATATACAATATCAATGACGTCATTTACAAAGTTTTCTGTATTAACTACTTCATTATTACTAGTGAAACAATTATGGCATTGACTATCATCTAAATCTATATTATCTCTTTTGGTTGTGCTCTCTCTTTTAGACTCTGTTGTCTCGCATTTGACTTGCGTCAGTAAAGATATGTACAGTATGATTAGGAGGTAAAACCTCCGCTCCATTTTTCTATGATTTCCTTGTGTTTTTTGGTTTATTAGGTCCATTTTTGTTTGGTTGTAACCACATCACCGTAGGTGGATTATTATCTTCACAGCCGAGACTAGTGATGGAGAAATCTGGAACAAAAAGTTTCATTCATTATTTAATCGGTTGCGGAAGGTGAAAATTATGGAAGAATATCGTTGGTACGTAATGGTAAAATACAATAGAAAATTAATTATGAATTCAACATTATCACAGTTTTTTTTTTGGTAGGCTTGCGTTTGACCACTATCGCACCTGATGGTAAGATGTAACATGCTTGCCTAGAAGATACTTGTTTTCTCTCGATTCGATTATTAAACAAATTGAGTTTTACTGGCGCCCTCATTTTTTTGGCACAAATTGCTCTTTTTTTTCGAGCGTAAAAACCTTTGATTTATTTCAACGATATTATTTTACTTTATTTAAAATAATCTAATATATTGAAATTCCCCCAAAATACCATTATTAAAAGAAGCTTTGAAATATTTAACATAAATTATAATTATTTACTTTAGACTGCTTTAGTGAGATCGGTTTTTAAATGTGATATTCTTACTGTATGTAACTTAATTTATCCAATACAGAGTGTAAAAATGACTAAAAATTTCAAAAATTCCCTATGAGTAGCTAGTTACGTAACATTTTTTATTTAGTAATAGTAATAATAATAATAACGGCCAACTATAACATACATAGATGCTGGACCTTAACTAGGAGTCCCTGTATCTAGGGACCGAGGAACACCTAGATTTAGAAGAATTATTTATTTGCGCTTTATTTCTGTGCACAAATACGAGTCCTACCGAGGAAATCGAGCCCGCTACCTTCGGGCTATGAGCCGCCCTGGTCAAATTAAGGTGACAAATTGAATGACGGGTCGTATGGGGTGTAGAGAGATTAAATATGGATATGAAATCAAGTCTTCTCTCGCTAGATATAGAGTTCAAATCCCGTAATATTTTTAACAAATTAATCGACTTTATTTAAAATCTGAGTTTTAAAATATAATTTTGGTTGTTAGCAACACATAAATGTGATTACAAACTAAAATAGGTAGTCCATAGCGCTTTTGGTAGTTGCCCTGCCTTCTGAATGTAGGTTGTGGGTTTGACTCCCAACCAGGACAAACATTTGTGTGATGAACATTGGAATTTATTCTATTTCTGGGTGTTGTATTGTGTTCTATGTATCTATTTGCAAACAAAAGTTAAGTATTCAGTAATTTAAGTATCAGTTATCTAGTTCCATAGTACAAGTTTTACTTAGTTTGTGGCTAGATGGCGCTGTTTAAATTGTTTATAATTTAATTTATATAATTACATATAATATATATAATTATTTTAAATTATACTTTCTGTATAATATGATCCAATCATGCATAATTTAGCGTGTACCTAAATATCAGTTTGAAACTTGTTTTATTAACATTTTTATCGATATATATATTATAAAAGAAAGTCGGGTTAGTTATACTATTTATAACTCAAGAACGGCTGAACCGATTTGCCTGAAAATTGATGGGGAGGTAGCTTAGAACCAGGAAACGGACATAGGATACTTTTTCTTCCGTTCAAACGAGTTTTAATAATTCACCCGTGTGAAGTCAGGGCGGGTCAACTAGTTGTTATAAATACACGGTGGATGGTCGATGACGGTCATGGTCTGAGTACATAAATTTAAGGAAATAACTAGTTAAATTCCAAAGTGTATACACTGTAAGTATACTATACCGACCGATATATATATAGACCGATATATAGACCGTGTAAGAATACTATAGTATTCTTTTGTTTTGTTTCAGTATTTTAGATTTACTTAAGAGATTAGCTGACCTCACATTCCTTACCCACATATACCAAAATTGGTCACTGTAAAAATGTTCGTTTGATATGTTATCATTATACTTCACATTGCCAAAACTGTGGTTACTCCTCCGCAAAGGCCATTAACTAAGAGTTGAAGTTGGATCAGCAATTTATTGGAATCGGCTGACATGGCAAATCATTAACGCCAAAATTGTTTCGGACCTCTGAAACCAATGTCGATTATCACTGGACTTCGCATACTGCTTACCAGTTGCAGCACGTTGCTGTAATAGTCATACTTCTCTCGTTTATTCGTTACCCGTGAAAGGGTTTGTTATGTAAAGCTTATTTATTTATTGATTTTGGTATCACAGTAATCATATTTTTATAGAGCGGACTCTATGATAAATGTGTATGATTGATTTAGGTTTAGTCGTAGGTAACAAACAGATATTTAGACATACGGACAGATTGATTTTAGAATAATTGTAGTACTAATAAGGATATTATTAATGATGACACGTACTGTTATAACCCTGTTTTGTAAGCATTTTTGATGAGTAGGACTGAAAAGTGCCAACCTGCACTTTCCAGCCATCAGACAATAGAACGGGGATAGTCAGTTCAGCCAACTCTCTTACGAGCCACACATCTTCTAAATCAAATATATTTATACTAAATCCAAATAAATTACTGTTCGTGTAGAAAAGTTTTTTTTTAAAACGCTCAACCCAAAATCAGTATAACAGCACAAAGTTTGCGAATGAACTAGAATTTATATAAACTTGCTGGTGGTCCAGTAAATTTTAATTTTATGGCTAAAACTGGCTACGTGTGTCCAAATTGGGAAACCGTAAAGGTATGAGCGGAATAAAATGTTGCGGATCCTTCAATTAATAACAAAATTAACGATTCCCGAAGCTAGTTGAACTAGGTACGTTAATAATGTCTATAGCACTAAAATTTTATAGGTCTTAAGTTTGAACTTATCGCTCCATGACACAACTACTGCAATGCATTTGGGTATCACAGAGGAATAAGTGCGGACTTAGGAGCTGTTCAAATTTAGTACAGACTATCAAAATAAAGCTTTCATAATTACATATGAATAATTTTATACTATTTGTGTACAGTTAGATGTGTTAGCATTATCATAATATTCTTTAAACGAAGTGAAATGATTTTGAAAAATGGGAACGAAAGCTTAGTAAGCAATTTTCCAATATAGAGCTGAGTGTCCATTAGCGGCAAGCTATAACGAGATAATGAAATATCGCTTGTAGTATTTGCTCAGTAAATGCAGTAATGGCGGAGATAATGGCCCGTTTTATTAATGTTAAGTTTATAAAATATAAAAATCGGGTAAAATCCGGAAGAAATGTACAAGTTGATAATGTTGCGAGGGTTAATGGAAGTAGAAAAAAGCTTCTATTCAGTCATATAATTTTATTATTTGTTTAATTTTAACATTGTAAAGCTGAGGATTGTATATTTGAAGAAATGTGTTTGGATCTGAGAGAGACGACACGGCCGACCATAACAGAACAGTGTCACTCGGAACTCTAATATATAAAGTTTCACGTTGCAATGCGCACATAATCCTGAGACAAGCATAGTCTGGCAATAAGATTACTCGACTGTGAGATCAGATCATAGGGTTTCAATTACCCAGTAATTTCACTAGCTACAGTGCCCTTCATACCGGAACACAGAAGTGCTTGCGCATTACTGCTTGGGGCAGAATAACTGGCAAAGCGATGATAAGCTTACCTACCTAGACGAACTTTGCAGAAAAGTCCTACCATCTAGTGAAGCTTATATAGTCATCTTCATCAGCGGGAAGAAATATATGTATACACGAATGTAATATAGTTTATAATTATTAGTAACAGTGTTGGTAATTGTGTATAATTGTGTTTTATCTCTATTCTATATCTATTGACTTCGAAATGGGCAATGATGAAATAAGGTAAAATATCGAGTTCCTTCAACCATTATGTTATAGGGTAGAATGCGTCTTCCAGTCTTCTGAACGCTAGTCGACAAGTTTTAGTTACGGTTCTAGCAGTTCTAGCTAGTGTAGGGAACACATTGTAAAAATGCTAAAATACGTACATCAGCCTAGTCACAGAATAAATTACGCTAGCTGCGACGTTATTTTTTTTTTATGTTAAGAAAAACAAACAACAAACAGTACAATATTCAATTTAATAAACTAATATTACTAACACTTAAACCTTAAGTTTCTACATATTTAATTACTAGTTGCGCCCCGCGGTTTCACCCGCGGATATAAAGTATTTTAAGTATTTGCTCATCCCACGGGAAAATTTCACTTTTCCGGGATAAAATGTAGCCTATATGTTAATCCAGTGTATAAGCTATCTTGGTACCGAATTTTATCCAAATCCATTCAGCTGTTTGAGCGTGAAGGAGTGACAACATACACACAAACACACATACACACATACAAACTTTCGTCTCTATAATATTAGTGTGATTATATTATATATCGTGTGATAGCGGCCTAAACTCACGTCAATTAAAAAGTCAAAATTACTCCGACCAGGTTTTGGATATATTCGATGTCCTTCTTCACATAAGCAAGTAACTTCGTGGCGACTTTTAATTGACGTGAGTTTTAGCCGTTATTTATCTTACAAAATGTGTCATACTCACGATAGTTTTCAAACTGGTCGGAGTAGGTAATTTCGAATTTTTAATTGACGTGAGTTTTAGCCGTTATTTATCTTACAAAATGTGTCATACTCACGATAGTTTTCAAACTGGTCGGAGTAATGTCGAATTTTTAATTGACGTGAGTTTTAGCCGTTATTTATCTTACAAAATGTGTCATACTCACGATAGTTTTCAAACTGGTCGGAGTAATTTCGAATTTTTAATTGACGTGAGTTTAGCCGTTATTTGTCTTACAAAATGATCTGCTATTGTCAAAGATCATACAGTCAGCTCACAGCCTAACAACATAATGCGCCTTTTAACTTTAACGGTTATGATCATAACGTGTGAAACGTACTTAGTGTACCTTTCCCTTTATAGCTGACAGGAGAAATATCTGTCTCTGAAATGGGTAGGATTTTACGGTACTCCGTGTTTTAGCACTGTTACCATCAACAAACCTTTTATAGATCGAATAGCCAACTATTAAATAAAATAGAAGAATAAAAATATAGCTTTTTTTCACTTTATTTGGTAAAACAAGCAGTGCCACTTTAAAATTATAGCTTATAAATAATACGCAATGAAGGTAATCAACGCGATACCAGCACCGTTTACCACAGAGTGTTAGAATTATATTTTTTGTATCATAAGAAAGGGAATGAATGAAAAGAATTGTGGTTTGCCGTATAGTTTCTTAATGTTATGAATTTATTAATTGGTTCCTATTTTCCAATATTTTGTTGGTTTTATTGACTTTTATTGTTGGCAGCACTGGCTTGCGTGTGATTGGATGAGACCGTTATAGTCTGAGTAGAAGCGGAGAAGAAGGAAAAATCAATAGAAAAGCAATCAGTGCAAAACAAAAAGTGGTTTGCAGCTTATGATGTTTATATACCTACCCTAGGTATTGAAGAAAATAAACAATTGCTTAAAAAGTGCCATTTTATTATCCTAGCAATTACACAATAATATATCAAATGGGAAACTGCCAACGAGCACATACATAGATCCTTAACCCTAACTAGGATTCCCTGTGTCTAATCTCCCACAACACCCCGACTCACAACAAGTATTTGCGCTTTTTTTTGTGCACAAGAACTTGTCCTGCTCCGGGAATCGAACCCACCCTCTCCGGGTTATGAGCCGACCTGCTCAACCACCACACCACAGAGGCTGTCTGAAAATAAGATATTCTGAGAACTTACAAACGAATAAAATAATATTTACATAACATATGCTTTTACATAAAATAGGCTTATTCAAGCTATAATTTGATACTGGAATAATAAGTACTTACAATATTATACATTTTGAAAATAGATTTGTCCGGTTGTCTCTTTCTCTGTCTATAGCTATACATAGAGCTATAGGTAAAAGACACATTTCACTGTAAGACAAGTCGGGATGGACTGGTCTTCTAACAGTGTAATGTGTCTTCATTGACACACATTGACGAAATAATGGAAAAATAATCTCATTTGTTCAGTAACTTCTTTCACGGAAGTAAATGAACAACGTTCCCTTCCCATCAAGTGAGATGCTCATCAACACATACCGGATTAAAAAGAACAATCACACAAAAACAACAACAAAAGTAAAACTTATTTTATTTGTTGGTGAACAACAAGGAAGTAAAACACAACAGTTTTCCTTTACTGAATATGAATGGGAAGTGCTAGTACTTACGGGAGGTGAATAGTTGGTAACAACATTAAGTACAATCTTGTAGTTTGGTATAGGAGCTAACTGCGGTTTTTTTCATCTCACTTAAATTTTGTATACATGTGCCTTTAATAGCTATAAATATAGCGCTATATGTTTTAAAATGATTTTACAGTAAGAGAAGTAACAGTGTATTTTTAAGTAAATTTTATAAGTTGTTACAGAACTACGCTCAGTCGTGAATCTCCGCTCAAGATTAAACTCACAAAATCACCAAATAGTGAATGAAATCTCTACTTGAGCATGAATCGATGACTGCGTTTTCTAATACGGACTTAGAAATGTTAAATTTATTACCAAAGTATATCTAAGTCCCAAAACAAAAAAAAGCACAACTTTGGTCAAATACATGAACTAATTTTAAATTTGACTGGCCCGATAGCTCAGTTGGTAGTATCCCTGCCTTCTGAACTGCAGGTCGTGGGTTTGATTACCACCCAGGACAAATATTTGTGTGATGCACATCCATGTTTGTTCTGTGTCTGGGTGTCATATTGTATTATATGTATGTATTTACAAACAAAAAAGTATCAGTTATCTGGTTCCCATAGTACAAGCTTTGCTTATTTTGGGGCTAGATGGCGCTGTGTGAAAGGTCTACACATATTTATTTATATTATTTATATTTATTTAATTGGGTACGCCAAATATTTACTCAAAAGCTAAAAGTATCATTAAAAATTATACTTGCCTTTACTTGTTATATGTAAAGGCAAAGTATTTGATCACTGTTTTGCCTGATGATGATAGCATGGTCTACGCTGCTGGACTGGTGATACCTCTTCACTCGTGACTTTAAAAGTGACAGCTTTTTTTTGGAACCTATATACATTTAAGTCTGCACTTTCTAACTCACCGGTTGAGATGCTCTCCAAACTTAGATATGGACTATCAAAATATTTTTAGGAGTATATTTTTGTACCATAGAATATTTGTAGATTATGTGTGGTTTACACTTTTAAAATTCATATCATAATAATTTAGAAGCTACAAAAAAAATTCCCCCGTCTTGGAATTATTATGTATAATAGTGTTGTTGGCTCTCAGACTAAAACGTGTTGCTAATGTGTGTTCCTAAACAAAGTTCGGTCGAAGTTTCTTGCATCAATTAAGTGTGGAAGATGGGGGAACTAAATGAAACAACCACGTAGGAGGTGCACTTCTCAATACATAAATACATAGTTTTAGCTAGGCAAGCAGTTGTAGACGGTATTTTGTTCAAGTCCCTTTGTTCTACATTACGTAAAATTAAAGAACGGTGTCGAGTTCTGTGGCAGGAGTACATTGATGTTCTAAAGAGAAGAGAAGTTCTAAGGTATTTGGTATCGAACTATCTAGCCAGAAATCACCCATGGATAGATAACAATGTTCTGAACCGGTAATTGTTAGTGACTGCTCTCAGGATTAGCTCCGCGCATATTCCATCAAAGAAGTTTGCAAACCTTTCGAGGAACGCACCGTCCCCTAATTATTATTGATTAATTCACATACCTACTTAAGTAAGGATGATATTGTTATTGTTGCTATTGTTTGCTGAAATAAATCATATTCTTATTCTAATTGTGTTGAGAATGGGGTCATTGAGGATATCCAACACCTATTGATGGAGTGTGGGCGGAATGAGACGTACAGAAGATCAGTAGGAACGGATCTGATGTCGGAGACTGCAATAGCATATTAGCTTTATCATTATCTAATAGGCTAATAGAATTAGGTTTAAATTTAAGGTAACTTTAGCAACATTGTGATTTTTACCAATTGGGCGATGTGGTCGCTCAGCAAAGCCCAAGAAATATATTTAAAACAACTTAATTGAAAAGTAGACTAACTGCTGTTGCCAATGCTTTTACCAATTGGGCGATGTGGTCGCTCAGCAAAGCCCAAGAAATATATTTAAAACAACTTAATTGAAAAGTAGACTAACTGCTGTTGCCAATGCTTTTACCAATTGGGCGATGTGGTCGCTCAGCAAAGCCCAAGAAATATATTTAAAACAACTTAATTGAAAAGTAGACTAACTGCTGTTGCAGATGACGTTCTTATTCCTCGAGTTGGATTTACTGGGACTTTTCCTTTCTACCTTTTCCAGAATTTTGATAACTTCTTTGCGAGAAAAAATTCAATACCCGAGAGGCGGTACAAAATGTCTTTGAAGAATTTGTTGTCTCCCGTCCAGCTGATTTCTTGAAGGGCATCAATAAAATGTCGCTGCGTTGGCAAAAATGCATCGATTGCATGAGTGATTGCTTTGATTAAAAGAAATAAGAAATATAGAAAAAATAATTACCGTAACAGATTTCATGAAAAACAAAAATTTCATAGATAACTAAGCTACCTAATACGACTGGGTTGTATTTCTAGTTAATCCAAACCAGTATTTACAAAATTTATCAGGCCATCTTTAATTAATTCGTACGTCCTAGTAGCCTAGTAGTTTTCGCTTGAATTATTACACAGAGTAAAATACAATAAGCATAGAATGTTAGCTTCAACTAACAGTCCTAATCCCAACTCAATATACTTATTTGACTTACCTACTAACGACCTTCTGCCCGCAGCTTCACCCGCGGCGTGGCCTATGGGAAAATAATTCAACCACCCATTTCACCCTCTTAAGGATGGAATTTCGAAAAATCCTTTCTTAACGGATGCCTATATCATAACATCTACCTGAATGCCAAATTTCAGCCCGATCCATCCAATGGTTTGGGCTGTGCGTTGATAGATCACTGTCAGTCAGTCAGTCAGTCAGTGACCTTTGAGTTATATAACTATAGATTTTTTTTACTTATTGGCTCAACGCGATTAGTTTATTTAGTATTATTCTTGTCAAGTTTACATTATAATTATAGTTAGAGTTGAGTCAAAGACACATCCAAGTTTTAGTCACGGTCGGCAAGCGTTTTTTTTTAACTATTTAGCGTAACTTCGAAGTTTAGCTTCTGGGTGTTTAGTGCGGTACCTAAGTTTAATTAAACCTGACGGCTTAGCAACTAAGTTTATCGTGAGAAACACCAAATAGCCAACAATGTTAAATTTAGCACAGGATAGTAAAATGAATTACATAGTACCCACCAGTAGTGGAATAATTACACTATACAGGACTATACAAAAGTATGTAAATTTTTGTAATATTTATCTGATAATCTGGATGATCATATTTATGTAGCCATGTTCTGTATTTTGAATTCAAGATGTATAATATATTTATGCATGGCAGTTTATAATTGTGTAGAATATGATGACCGCGGCTGTTTCGTGGCTGTCTCGTCATTATTGATTTAACGTATAGCAATTGGAAAATGCTTTTGTATACTGAGGAGGTTTTTTTCCCTATAACACAATTTTTGAGCACTCTACTAATATTACGATCTAGCCATCCATGTAGCTAATAAGTAATTTACATTTAACTTAATCTTCTGAACTAGTAGAATTGTGATTGGTCCAAATGTAGCTTATTTTATGCAACCAATTAAAAATAAAATGCAATATGCAATTACGTTGTTTAAATGAGCGTAATTCACCTTATTTTTCTGAAATATGGTGTGAATATCGTGTGTTAAGCCAAAAACTGGGCTAACAATAAAATTCATTTTATATTTATATTTTAAACAAAACGTAATAATTTAATATGGAATTATTTTTAGGTTAGTGTATTTACCCTCATCATTCAGGGCCTTCTTATTTGAGCACCAATACCAACACTTGACTTTCAACAGATACAGCATTACCAAGTCTACAAATTATAATGAATCGATGGCCGTAACTCCGCTGGATGTAATCAATTACATTTTGTCTACAAATTTAGACTTAGCCCAGATTAGTTTGATTGGCCATTAGTGTGTAGGGAATATACAAGGAGCCCCTAGACTTATTGAAGCAAAACTTCTTTACGCACGCTTTGTAGAGTAAGATAGTGAATGCGAGGCGAACGGAAGTTGATTCACGTAGATCTACATTGTCAACATAACAAAGTTAAAAAATCGTATCATTATGTTGGTAAGTCCGGTAAAATGTCAATTTACAATTCTTAAGATGGCGACATTAACATTAAACAAAGCAAAAACAAAGTTGAAACTGGCCGATAGATGGAGCTAAACTAAAGAAGTTTTACTTAAGTCGTGTGGTCTAAAGCACACTCGTTTTTATCAGTATCATGTAATCATCGTCCTTACTTTCAGTTTTCCGTTCAGAACTTCAGAGCTAAATGGAACCGACTGTCAATGTATGATCATAAACTTTTTTCTCCAGGACGGCTTAAAATGTATGTCCACACAGAATTCACCCTATTTATATATATATAATAGATGGCCTTCTTTACTCTTACACTTAGGTACGTACTTAGGAAGTACGTACCTAGGAAGAAGGAAAGAACTAGTACTAAGGAAGTTTCATAGTGTTAGTATATAATATAGTGTTAGAATTTCCTTGCATATCATATTAAGCAAAAACTCTTTACACAAATTTTCTAAAAACAAAAGATACACCTCGACAGCCTCTGCGGTGTAGTGGTTGAGTGGGTTGGCTCATAACGTAGGTAGCGGGTTCGATTCCCACAACAGGACAAGAATTTGTGCACAGAAAAAAGGCGCAAATACTTGTTCTGATTCTAGATACAGGGAATCCTAGTTAGGGTCCAGAATATATGTATGTGATCGTTGGGTGTTATTATTGTTACTAATACTCAATAAAAAAAGGTATGACATCTTTTCGAAAACGAGAAATCATTTATCATTTTCAGATTACATAATACTGGGCTTAATACTAGGACAAATTTATCTCTCTCTCGCTCCCTTTAAGATCATCCTCTCTTCTTTTTTCTTCCTATAGCCATGCATTCAATTCAATTCAGTGAGATGGAATATGCAATGCATTTTTTAAGGATGCAAACATGCCACCTTATAGTAAGTGGTCATACATTACCTATGTGTACCTATGTCGGGAAAACGGATAAGTTCGAGAGAAACCGCGTGACATCTACATATTAACAATCTAAATATATATAACTCAAAGGTGACTGACATAGTGATCTATCAACGCACAGCCCAAACCACTGGAATCGAGCTGAAATTTGGCATGCAGGTAGATGTTATAAGGTAGACATCCGCTAAAAAAGGCTTTTTCGAAAATCCACCCTTAAGAGGGTGAAATGGGTGGTTGAATTATTTTCCCATAGGCCACGCCGCGGGCGAAGCTGCGGGCAGAAGCTTGTCGTTTATAAATCTGGCATAAATTGTCCATATCTACCATCATAACCCCATCATCATTACTAAAAGCTGTCAAAACTTTTCAAGGTATACCAAAATGGCTTTAAAACAAAGGCAGATAAGGTCCATGGCAACAATTAATCTCTTAAAACAAAGGAAACTGCAATTTGGAACTTTTAAAAGCGGTCCTAATGCTTTTCCGTCTACAATACGCTTGGAACATTGTTTTTAAAACTTCGTACTTTTTCTCGTGATTAAAAGCTTTGCATATTTTTTAAAAGATACAGTCGGTTTGGATTATTTTCGTAACTTCTGCGTTCAGAAATATAAGGCTTCATTAAGCATTATATTCTAAATTCACAAAATAATGTTCTCGTTGTACATTATTTTGTGCTAATGTATAAATAAATAATCAAAATATGAATAATAATAAATAAAAAAGATTATCTTAGTATAAGATACAATTAAAGTAGAAACACGATTTTAAAAAAATTATCACTTTTTTATGTTAAGGAATGACGTAACGAGCTAGCCGTTCGCCTGATGTTAAACGACACGGCTGCCAAAGCTGCAGTGTCACTCGGAACTCTAAAGTATAGAGTTTCGCGTGACACTGCACTGCGCACGTCATCCTGAGACATCAGCACAATCTAGTAATAAGATTACTAAACTGTGAGATCAGATCATAAAGTCTCATTTGCCCAGTAATTTCACTAGCTACAGTGCCCTTCAAACCGGAACACAGCAGTGCTTGCGCACTACTGCTTGGCGGCAGAATAACTGGCAAAGCGGTGGTACCTACCTAGACGAACTTTGCAGAAAAGTCCTACCACCTAGTAAAACTTGTTACTGGTAACACTTGTTTTAATTGTCTCTATTGAGACTTCATAATGGTAACGGTTCTTTACAATGATGTTTTATAAATTAACTAGCTTCTGCCGGCGGCTTCGCCCGCGTTGCCTATAGGAAAATAATTCAACCACCCATTTCACCCTCTTAAGGGTAGAATTTCAAAAAACTCTTTCTTAGTGGATATTTACACAACAAAAAACACACCCTCCAAATTTCAAGTCTCTAGGACCAGCGGTTTAGGCTGTGCGTTGATATATAAGTCAGTTTATATTGTATCGATGATACTAAATTTCTTTCATCGATCTATGAGCATCTGAGACATGTGATAAATTTTTGATTTATCTTATTTTTAACATAGTTTTTCCTCATTTATCTCGTCTAACCACTTTCTCCTTACATATGAATAACATTTTGGGATCGGCCGTAAATAAGGCGATAGTGGGTCATTATGACTGACCGGTTTTTCCCATTGCGTTAAGTTCTGGGTCATTTTGACTCGGAAAGTCTCATCAAAACGTAATCCAGTCGTTTCCGTTGGTTTGCCCGTTTTACTTTTACGGGTCGCAAATTGTGTTATTAGGCTAATAATATTTAAACTTTCTTGCACCTTGGTACATACGCAATGACGACCTCCATCGGGACCTTAACACCGAGTTCGTTGACAAAGTTGTTCAAAAGTAAGCAAAAAGTCACCAACATAGACTTCATCGTTACGCGAACGTCGAGGCAATCCAGCTTCTCGATCACACGAATATAGTAAGAAGACTTAAAAGAACAAAACCATTTGAGTTAGTGTAGTTTTATAGTGTAACGGAGTAGATATTAGTGCAGTGCAACTTGTGCTACATGGAAAGAACACATGAACAAAGTGTCTTCGCCTTAATAGAGACAATAAGATTAGTGTTACCATTAACACTAATCTTATTGTATCTATTATACGCAATCATAGAAATTAGGTTTTTAGAAGTTCAAGTTAAATTAAAATTGCTTATTAGCCAAATATCTATAGCTAGATTGTAATTTAATTAGAGTGCCTACCTTGAAGGTACTATAGGAATAAGAAATGAAAAAAAAAATTAAAATGTAATAATTATTATTGCTCACATTGAAACAACATTGCTTGGTTAATTGATCGTCAATTCAACATGATTTTTAAAAAGGGCAGAAATCGGTTCATTTTTTAAAACTTATATAAGAAAATATATTTTATATCAATCTGCAGAACTTTTTGTCGCTGTCAGTACAGCAGTCAGCTTTAATCTCACAAAGCTATGGTATGTATTTACGATCTAAACCCGCTAATCTTATTAAGGTAGCGTTTACTTCATGGGCCGAATTTGTGAGCAAGTATGGATTATAACAACGACAAAGAGGTTTATACGACCCAGTGGTGAGGCCCCAAGCCTTTGTCAAAGACTTTGTCAGTATAAACTAGTTTGGACTTTATAAGGGACATTTCACAGATTTAATAGCAATGTGTCAGTATAAACTGGTTTGGAATTTATAAGGGAATTTTCACAGATTAAAAAACAGGGCATATTTAAAGTAAATAATAATATTTATAGATAATATATTTAAATATTTTAAATAAATAATATTATTAAAGTTTGTCTGGAAGAGATCGCTTTCAGCGATAAGTCCGCCCATTGTAACACTAGTTTATAAGTTTTTCTTGATATTTTTATATTTCATTGGTGGAACAATAAAGAGTTTTCTATCTATCTATCTATCTATCTATTTAATTGCATAAACTAAATAAATTACTTGTTGCGCCTCGCGGTTTCACCCATGGATAAAAAGTATTTTAATTATTTGCTCATCCCACGGGAAAATTTCACTTTTCCAGGATAAAATGTAGCCTATATGTTAATCCAGTGTGTAAGCTATCTTGGTACCGAATTTCGTCCAAATCCATTCAGCCGTTTGAGCGTGAAGGAGTAACAATCATACACACATACACACAAACACACATACAAACTTTTGCCTTTATAATATTAGTGTGATAGTGTGATGATCTGGATTGTAACTTAAGACTATGTGTACACAGAAAAGTTAAATTATAAAGTGACCATCGAGACAAATACCGATGAGAACCCATCAACAAAGCCACAACCTTCGCAGATCAGCACTTTATCATAGGCAATATTTTACTAGGTGGTAGGACTTTTCTACAAAGTTCGTTTAGGCAGGTACCACCGCTTTGCCAGTTATTCTGCCGCCAAGCAGTGGCGCGCAAGCACTACTGTATTCCGGTTTGAAGGGCACTGTAGCTAGTGAAATTACTGGGCAAATGAGACTTTATGATCTGATCTCACTGTCGAGTAATATTATTACCAGACTGTGCTGATGTCTCAGGATGATATGCGCAGTGCAGTGTCACGTGAAAATTTATATTTTGGTGTTCTGTGTGACATTGTTCTTGGGCGGCCGTGTGCTTAACATCAGGTGAACGACTAGCTCGTCACATCATTCACTAACATAAAAAAGGCAATATACTATTCATATCAGAGCGCATTGTTCAAGTGAGTATAATTCCAATCCAGTTCTAAGAAAACACGTCAGTAGTTACGCCACATCTACATGCAATTAATAAATAAAATGAGGATGTCCTCACGCGACCCACTGGCAGCTACTTTCGCTCGCTTCGATTGTCCCCGTGGTTCGAGGCATGGGTGATAGCGGGTATAAAAAGTTGAGTTTTTTTTACCTTATACAAGTATATGTACTCTAAAGAAGCACTCTTTTTAACCAAATATAAAATATAAAAAGAAGGAGGCTCTCAATGCGACTGTGTTTTTTTAAATGTATGTCTCAGATTTTTTTTTATTGTGTTGCTTTACCACAGACTCTTGGGTCGGTGCTATTTTTGAATATATTACTTTTTTTTTTCATGTTATTGAATGATGTGACGAGCTAGTCGTTCACCTAATGTTAAGTGACACGGCCGCCCATAACAGAACAGTGTCACTCGGAACTCCAACATGTAAAGTTTCGCATGACTGCTGCAATGCGCACATCATCCTGAGACATCAACACAGTCTGGTAATAAGATTACCCGACTGTGAGATTAGATTATAAAGTTTCAATTGCCCAGTAATTCCACTAACTAGATTTAATTTGATATAATCAAACGAGTACTAGTAAGTATAACTGCATAAATTTAAAATGATTTAATATTACATATAAATACCATATATTCTGTGTGATATTTTATCTGACCAACTACCGTAACCTGTAAAGAACCATGTTTAGTTCATCGTGGTTCACCTTCCAAAACTCTGAAACACTAATTTTGATAAAACGAAACTAAATAAACTAAACAAACAAAACAAAAGGGGCCGAAAGTTTTTATTGATTTTCGTTTATAACTCGTAAGTCTTCGAAGTTCAGAAGAAAAGGGTCCAACCCATTCAGTAGGTGGTTAAGTAAACAATTCTACGAATTTCGAAGGTTTAATCCCTGTTTCATGTATTTGAGTATAGTCAATAGTGTATACATATGGATATATAATGAGTTTTAATTAGAAAAATTTTAAGGTTGGACCATTTCTGATTTCATTTTGGTTTGACAGTTTCTGTGGTGTAGTGACTGAGTAATATCATAACTCGGCTCATAACCCGGAGGCGGTGGGTTCAATTCCCGCGGTAGGAAAAGTATTTGCCTACAGAAAAAAAGCGCGCAAATACTTGTTCTGAGTCTGGGTGTTGTTGGACCATTGGTCCTCGTAGTTCCTGGGTCTCTAGACATAGAGAATCCTTAGTTTAGTTTTCAATTTAAGCGTTTATTTAACCTAGTTTTTAGTGGCGTTTTACAAAGCTATATTTAAGCAATTTAAAGCCAATTCATCATCTAGATGTTGAACTTCATAAAACTTAATATCATTATAACTAGACACAATGATATTAAGTTTTATGAAGTCTTTCAAATATGGGAATTGGTTAAGAGATTTTTATTTATTTATTATTTATTTTTTATTTACTTATAAATATAACACACGGTACGAGTGATTTACAGGTATTAATTTATCAATCTTATTGTCTTTTTAGTATAAGCTTAGCTCAGTTTGGGGCTAGATAGATGGTGTTGTGTGAAATGTCCACATAGGTACATGATTTAATTTTTTTTTTTTTTAATATCGTTTCTGCTCGTGATTTGGACCACGCAGTGAAATGGCGCGCGCGAGTAAGCAAATACCGATGCAGCGCGGCCGCGATCACTGCTTTCTACGTATCTGTGGACCAGTGGCGAACAGTAAGTACATATTTTGTATAGGTGCCTACATAACATGTGAAATGCATATAAGGCATGGATGGAATGTCCTGCTAGCGTCTGTGTTTCCGGCGAAATTTGACCCGGGCGTATTTAAGAGAATAGTGAATAGGTATTTACTTGGCTAGCATACACCTTCGATCGCATCGTCATTTCCCATCAGGTCAGAGCGTGGTCAAATGCTAGACAAGTTTGAAGTAAAAAAAAAACAGTTTCTTTTATAACCAATTGGCCAATCGATAGATCAAAATTAAAACTAAGCTTTCATGTCATACAAAATGAAACATGAATATCTCTAGTGGGATTCCGATGATGTTCTTGATTCGTTTTGTATTTAGGATGAACTTCCACGAAGTAACGCCTGAGTCTATCAATTATCAATTATATTTGAGCCGTTTGGTTTTGAGACCCTGGGTCCGAGGGGACCGGGAACTGATCGCGTTTTCCAAAGTTTATCAAAGCGCCTGTTCGATGCTACTCATGACCAAAATGCTGGCATTTATTTGGCACAACGAATCAGCATTGCAATTCAACGGGGAAATGCTGCCAGCATCATGTTGGGTACGCTACGTACTGGTAGTGGGCTGGAGCATTTGGACTGTCTATAGGTCATCGCGGCCAGTATATAGTCCAAATGTTTTATTTTTCCTTTTTTTAGTAGGTAGTGTTTAGTATTAGTTATTATATCATTGTAGTATTTATTATCTTTAATGTCATATTAAATTATAAATATCTCTCCTTATCAAAACTTTTTGACTGTAGTTTCACAAAGCTCAGTACTAGCTAAGAATTCCCCGCCTGAGAATTTGTATTAGGTACATTCCTCAATTTTGTAATGTCAGCCAAAATATGCTTTATTACTTCAGATATTGGCTTTCAACTATTGGCATTCAGCTGAGCTATTTTTGTGATGTTAATGAATGATGTGACGAGCTAGTCGTTCACCTGATGTTAAGCGACACGGCCGCCCATAACAGTTGCAGTGTCACTCGGAACTTTAAAATACAAAGTTTTGCGTGACACTGCACTGCGCACGTTAACCTAAGACAACAGCACAGTCTGGTAATCCCATCACTAGACTCAGATCAGATCATGAAGTATCATTTGCCACTAACATTTGTCATTACTAGACTGTGAGATCAGTTCCTTACCTGTTCTGTGCACAAATAATTGCCCTGTCGCGGGAATCGAACGCGCCACCTTTAATGATGAGCCAACTTACTCAACCACCACACCACAGAGGCTATCATGAAATGGCAATGGGCAGGCAACATCGCTCGCAGAACCGACAATTGATGGAGAATAAAAATCCCCCAGTAGGTTGACCGACAATATGGTCGAAACTACCGATGGATACATGAAACCTATGTTCAGCAGTGGACATTTTCCAGCTGACAATGATGATCATCATGCAAAATTTAAGCCTTGATGTGCTTGCCAAAAGTATGTAGCCTGCGTGAGAGATGAAATTCTGGAACTGAGATAACGTTCATAAGGAAAAGTGAAAGAGTGAGACGTGCTACACCGACCCCAATTAGTAGAAAGAGATGCCAAGCAATGACAGCTTCCATGTAGCTTCAAATTTAAGACATTCCTACAAAGCATCTCAGCCCACATGCGTCATACACTTTCTATGCAAATATAAGCTGTCCACCTGTTTATTTAAAATTCAAGGTTTACGGTAAAGAAAGTCAATGGGTAAATTAACGGTAATTAGGAAAGCCGCTGGTAAGTGGTAATATTTAAGTAAAACGGTAAACAAAGTTGGGAGATGCTAATCGAATTATATTTGACAATGGAGAAAATGGGCAGTACGATGGTAGTATGCAAGCGTTTATTGTCACCTCCAATAATCAACAAAAGTTCCGTTTTGAATGATTACTGACACACAAGTAGGTCACAATAGAGAGAATAAGCGGTTAAGGTTATTTTATAAAGCATTAAGCGTTTGGTTCCAGAAAGTAGTTAATGTCAGCGTAGCGTTGGACTGAAGTAGTAAGATGTCGTCTATTTAAAATATTTCGTCATAATGGCTGAAGTTGTATGACCTACGCATCTGTCGCGTTTGCTCATACTTCTTCAGTCCAGACACGTCTTGAGCGATCCAGATGATCCTATAGCAGCCGTAGTATTGGCAGCACTAGGATCACTGGACCAGTCTAGCCCTTCTGGTTCAGGTACCGCGCCCGGCACCGGTATAGGATACCAGCGTAACACTATCAGACACCGACCCCGCTGGCGAATTCGACGTACCCCTCGTAGGTTAGCTAGAACGGTCGCGAGTTTCAATAGGGTCCACTCTTCCAGTGGACGTAGTCTTCTCGATCCTCTTATCCGAGCATTGGCCCAAGCCGAGGCTCGTTGGGCGTCTTGAGCGCCTGCCCTCCCGCCCGGTGACGCTGAAAGGTCGGTAAAGACCAACAGCATTAGCCCGTTCAAAAAAAAGGTTAAGGTTGTCTTTAAATAATGGCAGGTTCACAGGGGGCTAGTCAAAAACTATTCGATTTTATAGTAGAAGACGTCGCATTATTTAATGGGAATCTATGGATTCATTGAAATAATGTAATAATATTTAAGTAAATGAACAATTTGTGTTTATATATTGCGAATACAATCTTATACTGGGACAAAAATACTTAAACATTTTAAACAGAAAATGACCTTAATTGTTACTAAATTGCTCGGTCAAAATTGTGTAAAATCCAACATAGGAACCATTTAGTTTTCACTTGATTTGGGTAAAAATATATTATAATTTCCTTGAGAAGGACGAGCGCGGCCTTCTAACAAATAAATATAATTAGTAAATAACAAGGTTAGTCGGCAAGTGACAATTAGCGTCGAGGTGAAATCATTGTTCAACACTTTGATGTAGCGACATCAAAGGGAACAAAATTAAAGATCGACGATAAAGCTAAAACCGTTTATATTTATGATTCTCTATTATTATTACCCCCCACTAGGTGGACCGACGACCTGCTGGGCGATCACGTAACTCGATTGTAACCAATAGAAACACAAGAATAAAGTTCAAAGTGGGTTTTGTGGCGGGAACGCGAAAAAGATTGCGTCACCGCATTGTATTATTTTTCAAAACTTGTGTTATTTTCAGCGTTAGTGCATAAAATTGGTGGTATTCTATTCGTTAAGTGCTGGATTACAGGCGTGAGTGTTGGAAAGTGGTATGATGATGGTGAAACGTTCCTTTTCGTGTTGTTTCCAAAACTCCATAAAAGCTTCAAGTAAAGTTGCCACCACTTTACTAGGAGTATGACTTTGACTAGACTATGACTTGACTATGACTTGACGACTTCGACTATGACTTGACACATATTTGCGTGAAGTATCATTAACTTGATAAATTATCAATTACTTGACACTGGCTAAATACACAAAAGTGTGGAGCCAAAACATTTAAAAAAAAAATTCAGTTGTTCAAGAAATCGGAACATACTAGCAATGATAGAGAAGAAGAACAAGAAGAGGAAAAATGTTTGGCGACCTTGACCAAGATCCGGTACTGAAACTGTGAATTCAGGCTAAGAACCAACAATTAGACCAGTTAAGGTCTTTAAACAAGTATATTCTTAGAAAAAAAAAACGCATTCCCAAATGAGATATTTCAATTTCAACTCATTTAGAAATAAAACGTTATATAATATTATATTATAAATATATAATTAATAATATAATATAAAAAAACAGTGTATACCTTCGGAGGTCTACCTACTTTTATTTAAATTTAATCTTGTTGAGTTCTTTTTGCAATTTAGTCTAATGCCATAGCTCAGTTTAATTAAACATCCTATTCAAAATGCCCCACGTCTTTTACTATAAATTTGTTTGTGCGACTCTTTGTTAAAGAAATGGTTACCAATGTCGGTATCTGCTTACTAAATCAGTTGGTATTCACTTTCACTCAAACCGGTTCGAATGAGGTTTTATTTGTTGACTTGTTGCGATGAAACTTCATGAAACGTACCATATTTAAATACAAATATGGAGTTTTGGCGGGAAAACGAAAAAGATCGCGTCACCGCATTGTATTATTTTCCAAAACTTGTGTTTTTTTTTTTTTTTTTTATTAATCTGCATTTCCACAGACACCTGGGTCCGTGCTTTTTGTTAGATAATTTTTTATATTTATGAATTAAGCCTATTATTAACATGAACTTATATATAATACAGGAAGGATAATACAGCCAATAACAAAAAGTAATTGTTATTTGTAAGTGTTATTTTCAGTGTTAGTGTATAAAATTGGTGGCATTTTATTCGTTAAGTGTTGAATTACAGGCATGAGTGTGGGAAAGTGGTATGATGATGGTGAAACGTTCCTTTTCGTGTTGTTTCCAAAACTCCATAGAAGCTTCTGTTAAAGTGGCCACCACTTTACTAGGAATATGACTTGACTAGACTAGACTATGACTTAACTTGCTGACTTGGACTGTGACTTGACTTGACATATTATATGATATTAATTAACTTGAGATATTATCAATTACTTGACACTGGCTAAATACACAAAAGTATGGAGCCAAAACCAAAAAATACACAAATATACAGATACAAATATGTTTTACAATTAGAGAAAATACCTTTTTAAAAAGAGGTTAAACCGATTACAATAGCCTTAAATTCATATTGGAAAGTACTTTAAACTGTGAAACTCTTTTGTCTATTTCCGAAGATCTTCAATCAGATCTTAGGAGTAGCGCGCTAGGCTTTATTTCCAAACAAAGAAAATCCGCAAATTGGTCCAAGAATCTCGGAGAAATCAGTAAAAATATATGAAAAATACATTCAATCGAACATAGATTGTCCTCGTTGTTTGAAATCGGTTAAATACAATTAACTTTACTACATTTTATTTGAATATGATGTTTCAGTATTTTTTTTTTTATGTTAGTGAATGATGTGACGAGCTAGTCGTTCACCTGATGTTAAGCGACACGGCTACCCATAATAGAACAGTGTCACTTGAAACTTCAAAATATAACGTTTTGCGTGACACTGCACTGCGTACATAATCCTGATACATCAGCACAGTCTGGTAATAAGATTACTCGACTGTGAGATCAGATCATAAAGTCTCATTTGCTCAGTAATTTCACTAGCTAGCCCTTCAAACCGAAACACAGTAGTGCTTGCACACTACTGCTTGGCGGCAAAATAACTGGCAAAGCGGTGCCACAAAGTTGATTGAAACGTTTCCATTCAGGAAGATTTTTCAGGGTTAAAAATGCATCACGTTCCATAATCAAAATAAATACGCATAGGATTTTTTACCCAACATAACTACTATTATATTTAATTTTTAATTGTTGCAGGTGACACCACAATATCAAGGTAAATAATAACTGTTGAAGTTTCCAGCTAAAATTACATCATAAATCACACAGTATGTGATTATCCCACATAATTCCATTAGAAGCTTGCGTGAGCTTACTACAAGCAATTTTCATAACAATAGGTACATTTTCCAGACAGTGAATGTTGCAAGAATGTTCACGGAATGAATTTTAGTAAGTCACGATTGGCCGTGTGGTTCTGTTGGACCACCTCATCTCATCCCGTGGGCGCTGTAAGAAGGGAATATCCAGGGAATGACTAGCAGAAGCATTCTCCTCGGTAGATTATAATCTTACGTATATTACTTATACTCAAACGTAGTGAATATGACAAACTTCTCTGTATTTTGGGCCCCATAAAAACCCCATAAACGCTACTTTGGGCGCTTAATTATAAGCGCCCAAAGTAGCGTTTATAATTAAGCGCCCAAAGTAATAATAATAATAATAATATGTGTGGACATCTCACACAACGCCATCTAGCCCCAAACTAAGCAAAGCTTGTACTATGGGAACCAGATAACTGATACAATACTTAGATACTTTTTGTTTGTAAATACATACATAGAATACAATATAACACCCAGACACAGAACAAACATCGATGTTCATCACACAAATGTTTGTCCTGGGTGGGAATCGAACCCACAACCCGCAGTTCAGAAGGCAGGGTCACTACCAACTGAGCTATCGGGCCAGTCAAAGTAGCATTTATAATTAAGCGCCCAAAGTAGCGTTTATAATTAAGCGCCCAAAGTAGCGTTTATAATTAAGCGCCCAAAGTAGCGTTTATAATTAAGCGCCCAAAGTAGCGTTTATAATTAAGCGCCCAAAGTAGCGTTTATAATTAAGCGCCCAAAGTATCGTTTTACGGGGCCCGCCCGATGACGCTGTAAATGTCGGTAGAGACCAACAGCATTAGCCTGTTCAAAAAAAGGCGTTTTATGGGGGACGCCTGTGTTCACCAGTTTTACAATTAGATAAAATACCGTCAACATGCTTTTTGTATAATTTGGGCTTACACCGCGCTTTAAGAATGCATTCCTTCTAGGGCATTATTAATGGATGAGGGATAATTTCCATTATGCCTCAACTTGGGAAATAGGTCGCAGATGTTACAGCTATAATTTACTTTTTGGACTTTGAATAGTTCTTATTATTTAAATGATTTATTTAGGGACGAAGGAACAACATAATTTACTTGTTTTGTAAAGGAAATAAATGGAGGAAATAAACAGTTTTAACCTTATACTGCTATTTTTAATATATGAAAAGGTAATAAAGTTATGCTTATATTATTTCTGGGAACAATAAATTTTCAACAAACCTTTGAAACTATTTGGCAGCCGCTGTGGTGCGGTGGTTGAGCAGGTCGACTCATCCTGGAGGCGGCGGGTACGATTCCCGCGGCAGGACAAATATTGTGTACAGAAAAATAAGCGCAGGTCTTGTTCTGAATCTAGGTGTTGTTGGGACCATGGTCCTCGTAGTTCCTGGGTCCCTAGTCCCAAGGAACTAGTTAGGGTACAGGGAACTGTCATTATTGTTATTATTAAGTTGGAACTTGGTTTTTTAAGCAGGTACATACTTGCCTACATAAGGACCGAATATTTTTGCAAAATATTATCAAAATTGTTCATTTCGTTGTACTTATCTAGTAGTACATCCCGAACATCATACTCACGACCTTATTAGGTATATCTTGAAAACCTTTTGACTGATTTAGCACTTTTCTGACATACTGGTTTAGAATTGTGTAACGAATGTTTCTAACTCGGGGTTAATCACGAAACTTTGATCGCAATGCAACAGGAGAAATTTCCATACTAAGTATGCACATAAACTGCGTATTCAAACTGTCAAATCCATACAAATTCGTGTTTCTAGCGGTTGCAATTGAGTTACGTAATCGCCCAGTTGTTCGATTGATCAGTGGCGTCAAGGTAAGGCGAGCTCAAACACTCGTCATTTTTCGATCAAAAAAGGCAAAACTTTATGCGAAGTTTCCAAGACAATATTATTCTGTACGCTCCATGCTCATATCTCTTACTTACCTAAGTACATAGAAGGACAAGTTTGCAGCCAAGGGATACATTACTGGGTAGAGATTTAGAGCAAAAATTAGGCTGAGAGCCACCGGTAAATTTATACTAATATAAGGTAATTACTACATATCGATATTTATTTGTGTTAGATATTCAAAGTCAAAGGATGTTATTGCAAACAGGCTAGTATATACTATAATAATAAAAATAACGCCCAAACATCACATACATAGATCCTGGACCCTAACTAGGATTCCCTGTGTCTAGAGACCCAGGAACTACGAGGAGCATGGTCCCACAACACCCAGACTCAGAACAAGTATTTGAGCTTTTTTTTCTGTGCACAAATACTTGTCCTGCCGCGGGAATCGAACCCGCCACCTCCGGGCTATGAGCCGACCTGCTCAGCCACCACAACACAGAGGCTGTCAAACATGATGACATTATACTATATGTGACATTACGTACTTAAAATTAAGTTATTTTACTAAAAGAAGTCCTTGTCCATATTTAAAAGTATGGTGCAAAGGCATTATTTACTTTCATAGCTGCTGTATTAATTCATCACGCTATTTTATTATATGCTTTATAAGTAATATAGAATATGTATTAGTTTACTATAATATTAAGATTATATAAGTATTAGGATGTAGGTATATTTATTGCTAAAAATTAAGTATATGTTTTTTTAATTATTGTTAATAGATTTCTTTTAAATTGTCATACACCACCGTCTACTCTTTTGCATTTAATACTGTCCATCCAAAGGTTGTCTGGAAGAGATAGCTTTCAGCGATAAGACCGCATTGTAACACTAGTTTATAAGTTTTTCTTGATATTTTTATATTTCATTGGTGGAACAATAAAGAGTTCTCTATCTATCTATCTATCTGAGCGTATAAAATTAAAAATTATTTTTATGCTATTATATAGCAAGCCCATACGAGGCTTTAAAAAAGAAGTTTTCTTTCACACTCTGGTGCAAGCTACCCGGCACAATGCAGAACAGAAAACTCCGATCCGAAGCTTCGATTACACTTGTAAAGAAGAAGCTACAAGAAACTTTACAGTGATATTGTACATTTTTTAATTTTTTTTCTCTACTATTTTACAGAATTAATAAGATATATTAGATGAAGACTTGATTTCACACGCGCTTTTTCATGCAATTTTTCAACCCCTTTTGTAAGTACTGCTTTATTCCAGTTTGAAATTATCGTAGCTGGTGAAATTACTGGGCAAATGAAACTTTTTAGAAATATTATTACTGGACTGAATAATACCTCATGATGATGAATGCATTGCGGTGTCACGCGAAATTTATAGTTACAAGTGACTTTGCAACCTGTTAGGAGCATCCGTGACGTTTAGGTTAGTCAAAATTATGTTTTGATAATTTTTGAGCGCGAATAGACCCGTTTTATCTTTACAATATGCTTCCGTGACGTTTGATATCAGGCGAGCGACTAGCCCGTCAAGAAGACAAGTTAAAGAAGAGAAGTCATTGAAATTATGAAGTACAAAAAATTCAATCGGGTACATGGTTATAGGTTATCCTTATCGTGGAATTCGGTGACAAGTGTTTAGTATTTTTTTTTTTAATGTTTTGGCTCCACACTTTGGTGTATTTAGCCAGTGTCAAGTAATTGATAATTTTTCAAGTTAATGATATTTCACGTAAATATGTGTCAAGTCATAGTCGAAGTCATCAAGTTCAGTCATAGTCAAGTCAGTCTAGTCAAAGTCATACTCCTAGTAAAGTGGTGGCAACTTTACTTGAAGCTTCTATGGAGTTTTGGAAACAACACGAAAAGAAACGTTTCACCATCATTATAACATTTTCCCACACTCACGCCTGTAATCCAGCACTTAACGAATAGAATGCCACCAATTTTATTCACTAACACTGAAAATAACACAAGTTTTGGAAAATAATACAATGCGACGATGCGATCTTTTTCGTTTTCCCGCCAAAACTCCTGTTTAGTATCTAAAAAGAAATAATAAAATGTGACGTCAGTGAAAAATGACACTTGACATTTGAAGAGAAAAATGGTCTGCTGTTTTATTCGATTTTTAAGCCTTTACAATATATATTATACAACAATAAGTAGGTGTTTGCGTCGCGATATGTGTTCGTGTGAAACTGCCGATACTGCTGATATAAATACAAATATGGCTGACTTTTTTGTTAAACTGTCCTCCGTCTTATTACAAAACGCAGACCAAGCGTGGACTAAAATTAGTACTAGGTCTAAACCTAGACTATTTAAAAACTTTATTACAAAAACGAGTTTATCGCTGATAAAGGGATCGTCCATGGTCTAAAGTTAGTCCTCCGATGACCCTAGTTTAACTATGGTACTAACTCGCTAAACGAAAGAAACTAGCGCCACAACCACAACCTTCTTTGTTACACTATTTTGAGGTTGTATTGGTCTTTGATAAAATATATCTACACGGTTTAGTTTTTATATTTTGTTGCTCCATTTTTATGATATTTATTATAGTTACAGTTAGTTATTGCAACAATAAACAGAAATATAAATTTTCGCGCGTTAAGCAATGCCATATTTACGTTTTGATTCTCACAAGCCTCGTTGGTAACTATTAAAAGTTAATAGTTTTATTAGTTGAAAATCATTGAAGCAAAGCTGACTTTTATGAATCTGATTATTTATTCATTAAAAATTATGCATACAATAAGCTTTCCAAGGCCAATGCACATATATTATAGACGAAAAAAACAGGATCGTGTGAATAAATGTGCTCCAAATGAAGAAACTTTTTTCGTATTTAGTCTATGGTTAATATTTAAGCTATGGACTATCTCTCTCTGGTATCAGCTGGTCTTCGATTAGTCGGCGTTTTGTAATAAAGTCAAGGTCTAACTACTTAGTACCGTAACAAACTAGGACTAGTTGGTCCAGGCTTAGACCTCTACTTAGTCCACGTCTTGTAATAAGACTGAAAATGTTCATTGATTATTGTCAGATGACGTCATATGTCATTGTCCAGTACCTATAGGAACATCATTGGTACGTAATTTATTTTCAAGTAATTGTAACGTTCCATATCTCCCACACTAATAACTTCCTTCACAAAATGGGCGATAATGTAACACAACGGAGCAGTTATCACGTTTTCCCAGACTTGTGTTAATGGCGTTAGGTACAGTTAGGGAAAAATATGTTTAACCTATAAAACAAAACTAAACTAGACCTAAAAAACTAAACTATACCTAAGAACTTAAAATAAATAAAAACTAATAAATAAAATTAATTCTCTAATAAGTATAGTGTAACTTAATAAATTGTACTTCGTTGTTGCTTTACAGTAATATATACGTATTAATTATTTAAATCATAAGGCAGGCTTTAGTATAATCTTGTAATGTAACTTTAGTCTCTTAAAAAAATAAAACTTTGAATACATATTTATATTTTGTTATAAATTATATTTATAATACACAGTGACATTACCTGGAAGTGCCTGTACCCTGTAACACAGTTTTATACTAGTACAGGGTACACGGACTCAATACTTAAGTTGGATAAGACTAGTTGTATTCATTAATAATGGAAAATATGTTTATTGTAGTTAAACTCTTTTAACAATAGTGGACGGCCTACCACCCAGTCGGTGAAGCGATTTTTTTATTAATGAAAAATTAAAAATACAGTTATTTGGATAATGGCAAATAAGTACATTACATTAGGATAGAAAAACCTTTGGAACGCGCCAAAGGAAAATAACGGTTAAATTTGTCTTAATATTATGTCTGAATATTTGGGTACAGGATCTATGTATTTGATCGTTGGGTGTTATTATTACTATGTATTATTATTATTTATACTGCATATTATCAAGAGTTTGCTAAGTCCTCAAAAGTTTACGAACAAAACTCTTTTTATGCTTAAGCTCGCTTTTGTATTTACATATAATGCTTAATTTTTGCGATTGAGCAATGTATCCTGTATACAAGATGTGTAGCTTATAAATTATAAATAGTTCATTATACAACTCGATTGATGCAAGCGTAATCTTACGTAAGTTCATCCTCAGTACAAAATGAAATTAGAATATCTTAATCTAAACTTTTAAGCGTAGTTGCACTAGATATTATTTTTGTTTATTTTGTATACTAAGAACTCTTTTTCCCTACTGTACCCACATTGCTAGATTACAGTGAAACAGAACAATGAAACAACAAAGTGGGCTACTCAAAGGTTAATTATATAACATTTCGCTAAAACCAAATAAAGACGGTCTACTTATAGGCTCGTACGTTCATATAAAAAAATAATTAATATAGGGAGTTTATTTATTTATTTTTATTTATTATGTTTTAGAAGACTATCGACTATTATAAACTAAAATATACAATAACGGTAACAACAAAGCCATTAAAAAGTCTTCACATGTAGAAATAAAATGAAAACTAAAAAAAAATACTACACTATCTACGTTGTATACTAGATTAAGAAAAACAATAATAATATTAGATAACACAACGTGAGTAGGTACATTTAACACACATTACTACGTCTTACAACAATAGAAGGGGTGAGAATAAAAACGATTTAACTGATTTTTTTGACCAAATGACTTATGGGTATCGTTGGATTCAGCGTGAAATTATCTTCAATAATACATTCTCAAAATACCGAAATGAGGCTTAAATCTCGAGATTTTGAGTCTAAAAATGGTTTATCTGTCACAGGAATACAGTACGCTTAGCATAAAAACATTACTTTATTTCTTTTATTATATTATATTTTTACAGTAATTGTATGAATTAGTACTATATTTGGTAATTTTAAATAGAAATAAAACATTTTCATGCAATTGAAACTTACATAAACCTTTTCTATTACCTTATAAGCACTCTACATTGAAATGACGCCGTTGACGTTTAAAGTCAATTTTCTCGAAACTGTCAATTTGTCAGTTAAATCCTTTTTATTCTCAACCCTTCAATACAATTACTAATAAACCTGCCTCCTCGCCACCAAACGCACACGACCACACCTTCCCGCGGGTCTATTCGATTTATTTACAAACTCTCTGCGTGGTTCTTTAATTATAGTCATGTAATAAATGTTCTATAATTAGAATGCCACGGAGATGTGGTCTTAATTTCAAATCTCTGCATCATTAATTAGGTACTAGGGGCGCCCCGGGATTTGAAACTGCACTGCGCACGTCCTAAGACATCAGCACAATCAAGTAATAAGATTACTAAACTGTGTGATCAGATCATAAAGTCTCATTTGCCCAGTAATTTCACTAGCTACAGTGCCCTTCAAACCGGAACACAGCAGTGCTTGCGCACTACTGCTTGGCGGCAGAATAACTGGCAAAGCGGTGGTACCTACCTAGACGAACTTTGCAGTAAAGTCCTACCACCTAGTAAACTATAACTATAACTAACTACGTCCCATCAAACAACTGCCAAGAAATAATAGCTGTCTCTACGGTAAAGAAGACTTTTCCAAAGTCAATTCGTTTCTTTCATCATTTCGTATAGACCTAGAAATCTAGAATACTTATTTTTGCGACTGGTTTTGTCTTACTAACTTCACAATGACACCGTGTCTGATTCTATCTATTCTTTACATATCCATCCATTTTCAGCCCGCAAAAGAATTGAAGTGAAAGTGAAACGTTTCGTTTCACGTAAGCAATATTCTTGACCAATCTTCGCTAACTGACAGTTTACTAAATTTGTTTATGTGCTTCAACTTGAAAAATCTTTACAATCAGCCAACCAGAATTACTAGCTCATCTGCTACTTGCTTAGACAATATATTCTGTGACTGTGAACCACAAAGCAAGTCAGTTATTGATAAACTTAGCTCAGATCATTGTGGTCAAAGTGCTGTATTTCCATGCATACTGAAAAAAAATTCTTATGAGTTTACTTACAGACCTATTACAACCAACCGCTTGGAACAGTTTGCTCAAAATCTAGATGACAAACTTGTGTTATTACCACTCACTGATGACCCTAATGATCTTTGTAATGTGTTGTTTGATGTTATGGATAAAGAGTTTAACAAGATATTCAAGTCAAAGACGTGTAGAGGAGGTGTTAAAGCAGAATTGAGTGACTGGGCTTCACCTGGCATTTATAAAAGTAGAAACAGGCTGTATGATTTATATTCTCAGAAATCAGATAATATTTATGACAGTAAATTTACTGAGTATTTAAAATCTTATTCAAAAATTTTTAAACGCGTTTGCCAGACAGCTAAGTCTCTGTACTTGAGTAAGAAAATCAATAGAGCGGACGACAAAATTAAAGCAACCTGGAAAATAATTAATACCGAGACCGGCAAAACTAAACCTCGGCACCGAAAACTCACTCTTAGTATTAATAACAGATTAATATCTAAAGACAGTGAAGTTGCTAGTGCATTTGAGGATTTTTTCGTAAATATACCTGTAGTTACCACTCAGTCATTAAATTCATCGACTAGTGAGTCTTGTGCAATTCTTGCAGAGTGTGTTGATAAATGTGAAGTAGTTTTTAGATTTAGACATATTAATTCGGCTATAATTGTTAAGACCTTTAGGTCACTTAAAATAAAGAATACTGAGGATCTTTGGGGAATGTCTACCAGGGTTTTAAGTGGCATTGTCACATTAATCGCACCATATTTAGCAGAAGTATTTAATAAATGTGTAGACGAAGGAGTTTTTCCCAACGTAATGAAAAATAGTAAATTGATTCCATTATTTAAGTCTGGAAATAAGGATGATCCATCGAACTATAGGCCAATTTCTGTGTTACCTGCAATAAGTAAAATTTTTGAAAAAGAAATTCTTAATCAGTTGTTAACATTTTTTAACCTTAACGGACTGCTTCACAGTCAACAGTTTGGATTTACAAAAGGACGATCAACTACAGATGCAGGCGTAGAACTCTTTATACATATACTTGGTGCTTGGGAGAAGTCACAGGATGCCATAGGTATTTTTTGTGACTTATCCAAAGCATTTGATTGCGTATGTCACGAAACCCTAATTTTTAAATTAAAGCATTACGGGGTTTGTGGGAAAGCTCTTGATCTTGTCTCTTCTTATCTTGGTAATAGAATTCAGACAGTTGAAGTTAATGGAGCAAAATCATCTGGTTCTATCACTAAAATGGGGGTCCCGCAGGGTTCAATACTAGGACCATTCTTATTTTTGGCCTATATTAACGATCTTCCATTTTTTGTAAAGAACCTATGTGATATTGTTTTGTTCGCAGATGATACGTCTCTTATTTTCAAGGTTGACCGATCTACTAATGATTTTGACGACGTTAACAAGGCAATTTCACTGGTTTTGAACTGGTTTACTAAAAACAATCTACTGTTAAATAGTAAGAAAACTAAATGTATTAAGTTTTCGTTACCTAATGTTAGGGGGTCTCCTACAAATTTATTACTGAATGGTGAGGTATTAGATTTGGTACAATCTGTCACGTTCCTTGGCATAACTATAGACTCTAAATTACAGTGGGGTCCTCACATATCAAACATTGCTGGTAGATTGAGCTCTGCTGCATATGCTGTGCGTAAAATCAGACAGTTTACTGATGAAGCCACTGCAAGATTAGTATACTTTAGTTACTTCCACAGTATTATGTCATACGGCATCTTACTGTGGGGTAAAGCCGCGGACATACAATCAATTTTTGTCTTACAGAAAAGAGCAATTCGTTCCATTTATAACATGAAATCCCGCGACTCTCTCAGGGAACGATTTAAGGAGATAAATATTCTTACAGTGGCTTGTCAATACATTTACGACAATTTGATGTACACTCGCAAAAACATTAGCTCTTTTCCCAGATATTGCGACATTCATAACTTTAATATTAGGAACAAAAATAAATTGAAAGTTCCAAGATTCAGACTGCAGAAAGTTAATGGTTCATTTATGGGAAACTGTATACGCTTTTATAACAAGTTGCCCGACGGTATCGAACAATTGTCAATGCGTAAATTTAAATTATTCATAAAGTCAAACTTAATGAAAAAAGCCTATTACACAATAAATGATTATGTGTCGGACAAAAAAGCTTGGCCTGAATATCCCAAGCTTAACGGTATGAAAGCTTAGGTACTTTGCCTATTGCCTATTCCTATCTATAAATTCAGTTTCTATTTGTAATGTTTATAATAAGATAATCACGGTATTTTTCTTGCACCGGTGTGACGTGGTGGTTATTTTTGTAACATATTCATTATCTCAATTGTAATGAATTATATACATTGTAAAAGACAGTAGAAAGAAGACACAAAAAAAATACATCACTGTAAAGTTTCTTGTAGCTTCTTCTTTACAGTTGTAATCGAAGCTTCGGATCAAAGTTTTCAATTCTGCATTGTGCCGGATTGCTTGCACCAGTAGTGAGAAAGAGAACTGCTTTTTTTTTCAAACTCATATATTGTAATGGGCTTGCTATATTATTTGACAATAAGCACTTTGTAATTTTATATGCTTAGTGAAATAACTTAATTTTAAGTACCTAGTATAATTTTGACTTGTAAAAGTGCTAAAATTAGCCTATTTGCAATAAATCTTTTGACTTTGACTTTGACTTTGACAATAAACGCGTCTGTACGCATGTTTAGCGTTCCGTTACACGGAGTATAAAAGAAATGGGAAGGTAGTACAAAATTAGCCTCAATCAAAATTATAGTATTGTTATTTGTACCAGTATGTATACCTAATAAGTAAAACCTACCTATATAATGTTAATTATAATTGACCAATGTCCTGACAACATATATTATAACGTCAAAATTTATTTATTTATTAATTTCGTATACCTACGAACGATGTAAATAAAATTTAATTCAAATCACACCATTCACCCTATTTACATAGGTCTCTATGATTTAAATGCACTTGATAACAATGTAGGCTATTTTAAATTGTAAGTATTATTTTGACTTGTAAATTGTCGTTTTATGAATAAATTGATTATGATTATGATTATATAAATTTTGTAAGATAACTAACAGTTAAACTCACGTCAATTAAAAAGTCGAAATTACTCCGACTATATTTTCGGACATATTCAATGTCTTTCATCTGGGAGCGTCAGTACGCAACCCATTTTATATATAAAAAAAAGTAATCCGACTTTAAGTAAAACCGTTGATGATAATTAAAAAAAAAACGTTTTAATATAAAGAATTCTTAAACCAATAGATTTATGTGCTTAATAGTGCTTAATAGATGTTATTATACCTACTTAATTAAACCAATGATTATTAAATAATACAAAACATAGTACTTGCAATGGGTTTCTAAATACCGGCATTAACAAGATATTATTATTCCCGAAAATTTATATGGAAAATTGACGGGTAAAACCGCGGCAACTTTTGTATCAAATAATAATAATGCCTAACCATCACATACACAAATCCTGGACCCTAACTAGGATTCCCCTTATCTAGGGACCCAGGAACTACGAAGACTATTTTTTCGTGCACAATTACCTAATTGTCCTGGGGCGAGAATCGAACCCCATCACTGGGCTACGAGCCGACCTGCTCAACCACCAAACCACAGAGGCTGTTTAAAAAGTTTTTGTATTATTTCGTTACCTTAGCACCGCTTTGAAATAACCAACTGACAATCTTTTACTAACTGAAAAGTACTTTGAGAAAATTTCAAGTCTTTAAGGTTCATTTTGCATTACCACTGAAACTTTGAAGTGTTAAAAAGCTTGTGGTCTACTCATAACTTTATCGGTATGGTAAACTCCCGGTTTATCGCGGGCAGTAAAATAAATAAACTGGCCAGGGCCTGTTTCACCAATATCCGCTAAAACAATAAACGGTAGCGACATTCTAAAATTGTAAAAGCGTTATGAACTTAGTTAAATTATTCTAAAGCCAACTCAAAAGTTATGCAAGATATGGTCCAAAATTAAAAACATAAATAATGGATATAATTTAAAGATTTACTTGTTATATTAAGTAGCGGCCCGTCCCGGCTTCGTACGGGTGGACATTTCTTTTTTAAAACATTTTGGCATAAACGTACAGGAAATGCAGGACATGCCTAAATAGTGATCATAGGGGTTTTGGCGGGAAAGCGAAAAAGATTGCGTCACCGCATTGTATTATTATCCAAAACTTGTGTTCTTTTCAGTGTTAGTGCATAAAATTGGTGGCATTCTATTCGTTAAGTGCTGGATTAAGGGCGTGAGTGTGGGAAAATGATATAATGATGGTGAAACGTTTCTTTTCGTGTTGTTTCCAAAACTCCATAGAAGCTTCAAGTAAAGTTGCCACCTCTTTACTAGGAGTATGACTGATTAGACCATGACTTGACTTGATGACTTCGACTGTGATTTGACACATATTTGCGTGAAATATCATTAATTTGATAAATAATCAATTACTTGACACTGGCTAAATACACAAAAGTGTGGAGCCAAAACATAAAAAAAAATAGTGATCATAGTGTAACTACTATAGTTAGACACACGCTATCGCGACATTTTTTGTATATATTGATATGTTATTATTGTGGAACATTTTTTTGTTCTATCATCAATAGTTTTCGCAGCGCATGCGATGAAAGATATTTTATAGGCATTTTTTACACCTTGGGTGACATTATTGTAGTTTTAGTAGAGATCCTTATTTTTATCTTGCAATTAAAATAGCTTATATTAATCAGTGATAATGTAGCATTCAAATGGTGAAAGAATTTTTAAAATCGGTCCAGTACTTTTTGAGCCAATTCGTTACAAACATACTTACATAAAAATCTTTCCTCTTAATATTAGTATAGATCTAGAGTACGACTCGCGGTTTCATTCGTTTATCTGTTGTATCTAACATAACTAGTACCCTGTATTGACTCCTTTACAGGTACTTTTATACTGCTATAAGACACCTTAATGCAAAATTTCATTGAAATTGGTTCAGCAATTTTGGCATGATAGTACAAACAACCAGACAACGTTCAATTTTATACCTTAGTAAGAATATGTCGTTGTTTTAACGTTACAGTTGTACATAAAAACACATATTTCAATTAGTTACATCAAAAACACGTTATCAATTTTGTTTTAAAACTAAGTACATAATTTTAAATACAAAAATGACGATTCTTTTAAAAGTAATAATGATAATATTTTTATTTTATAATCAATCAATTGAAGGACTGAGATTAAAAAGGGATTAACAGATTTTTTCAGAAAATGACTTATGGGTATCGTTGGATTCAGCGTGAAATTATCTACAATAATACATTCTCAAAATATTGAAATGAGGCTTAAATTTCGATATTTTCAGTTTAAGAACGGTTTATCTGACACAGGAATACAGTTCGCTTAGCATAAAAACATTATTATATTTATTTTATTATATAATATTTAACAATAATTGTACAATATAGTACTATATTTTATATTTTAAAATAGAATTAATGCATTTTCAAGCAACTGTAACTTATATAAACCTTTTCTATAACTTAATACGCACTCTACATTAAAATGAGGCCGTTGAAGTTTAAAGTCAATTTTCTCGAAACAATCAATTTGACAGTTAAACCCTTTTTATTCTCACTCCTTGAACTATTATCATCATCTTTTAAAAACTTTTCGATAAGCATCACGTCAAATCACGTTCAATATTAATTACTCACTGAAGTCAAACCATTAGGGGGAAGAAAGTTTGATGATAATTACATTGAGTGCCACAAAAAGTTTCCCTTCGGAATATCTTTAGACTAGAATGTGATGACAACTGTAAGAGAAATTTAGTTGCAAATGAACATTTAGCCATGGCCTTTAGCCCAGGTAGCAAATCTTCGATTGATGACGTCCTACAACGACTTCTAAACGTCATTTCAAGACGTGAATATGACGACTATTAAACGTACTGGACGTACTGATACATCTTCGTACGCCATCCTTGTGACGTTCCAAAATGAAGAAAAAAAGATATTTTAAGACAGAGTGACCTATGAAAGGAAATACCTCTATTAGCAGCTCAAACTATGTGGGTGGATTTTGAACAGTTAATTTGAACAAATGGGAATTTTGCTTTCATAACACGTCGAGCGCGGATAGCAGTTGGTGACGGACTGAAGTTCGTGGCAAGCAACTGAGCCGTACGGCTCGTTTTTCGCAACGGATTCCGTTTTCTTAAACGTATTAGGTCTTTACCTATGAAATTGCCGTTTTGTTTGAAAAAAGTTAAAGTATTTTTTTTTCGAACTTATTTATTTCTTTTATTCAAAGTAATCACCCCTGCAATCAATGCATCTTTGCCAACGTTGTGGCAGTTTATGGATGCCCTTCTTGAAAAAATCAGCAGGACGGGAGACAACAAACTCTTCAAAGGCGTTTTGTACTGCCTCTCGGGAATTGAATTTTTTTCCCGCTAAAAAGTTGTCCAAATTTTGGAAAAAGTAATAGTCGGTAGGCGCAAGATCTGGTGAGTATGGCGGATGAGGGAGAGCTTCCAAACCCAACTCATGCAGCTTAGAGACGGTCTGTTGTGCAGTATGGGGTCGCGCGTTGTCGTGAAGTAGCAGTGGAGACGACCGATTGACCAAAGCTGGTTGCAGACGTGCGAGTTTCGCCATCATTGTGGTCAGTTCTTCAATGTACACATCTGCAATAATGCTCTCGCCGTTTTGTAAAAAGCTATGATGAATCACACCAGCACTAGACCACCAAACTGTGACCATCACCTTTCTAGGGGTCATTTTTCGTTTTGCACATTGCTTTGGTACCGAACCAGGATCTAACCAACTTGCTGAGCGCTTTCGATTGTCAAAAAGAATCCATTTTTCGTCGCACGTAACAATTCGATTCAAAATTCCTTAATTTCTGTGCCTGTTAAGCAGCGCAAGGCAAGTCTCGACGCGTACGTTGCGCTGGCGATCGTTAAGTTCGTGGGGCACCCATCTATCAAGCTTTTTTATCTTGCCAATCTGTCGCAAATGGACCAATATTGTTTTGATGCTAACATCAAAAGCTGCTGCCAGCTCAGCTGTAGATTGAGATTCATCAGCTTCCACATTCGCCTTTAATTCATCATTGTTGACCAAAGTTTCCGGACGACCACGAGGTTCATTTTTCAAGTCAAAATTCCCAGAACGGAACCGAGCAAACCAATAAAGAGTTGTACGTTCGTTTGTACAGTTCTCTCCGTAAACGTCGTTGATGTTACGTGTCGTTTGTGCCGCGTTGGTGCCACGACGGAACTCATTTTCCATAATTACACGAAATTTCAAAGTATCCATTATGAGGAAAAATGTTGAAATGTAATGAAAATACAACGCTAATCAATAAACAAAAGACTTATATTGTAAATAGAATGTCATATTTTTAAAACAAAATTAATTTGAATTTAGAATTCATAGCCAATCAAAACTTTTTTTTGGTTGAAAAAGTCTGTACTGCAATACGGCAATTTCATAGGTAAAGACCTATTATATAATTCTATGTATTTAATTTTACACTTTGACTAGAGCGCATTCTGTCTTTACAACATTAAACGGGAGTCGTGAAACCGGATCCAAGCTTTAAAACGTTAGTGGTGTTAGTGTAAAAGGTTTTAAATAAAAGAAAGATGAAGCACATTGCACTTAGAAGTGAGCCCTGGAGAGGATTTTTATATCAGTTTTACTTTTAGTTTGTTTTGTGTCTGCGATGGACTGATTTAATGTATTTTGTTACAGAATAACGAAAATGATTTAAAGTTAGTAAAGTTCAGGTTAACTGGAAGATAATGCTCTCTATCGTTAAGTTCATCTATGTACTTACATTTGTTATTTTTGCAATAAACCATTTTCTATCTAATCTATCTATCTAAGTAAAAATTTATAAAGGCACATCAACAATCAGAAGTTGACAGCCTCTGTGGTGTGGTGGTTGAGCAGGTCGGCTTGTAATCCGGAAGCGGTGGGTTTAACTCCCGCGTGATTGTTTATGCCAGTCTACTCTAAAGTTTGACAGTTTCTAATTTCGCAGTTATCACTCAATGGCGTATCTACTGCAATGCGTTTGGGTCCGTTCTAGAGAGGTAAGGCTATCAAAATTTAGTGCACAGAGGCTTAATTGTTTGACAGATAATTATTACTGTAAGCCTGGAAACTTCACCCTTAAAAGATTTTAATAAATGACAAGCTAGTCATACGCCTGATTGAGCGACGCGGCTGGCCATAACAGAACAGTGTCACTCGGAACTCTAAAATATAAAATTTCACTGTCGCGCGACACTGCACTGCACACGTCATCCTGAGACATCAGCACAGTCTGGTAATAAGATTACTGGACTGTGAGATCAGATCTTTTTTTTAATGTTAAAGGGAGCAAAGAACCATACGGCCCACTTGAATGGAAAGCCCACTTGATGGCGATAAAGCACCACAAAGTCCTAATTGCCCAGTAATTTAACTTGCTACAATGCCCTTTAAAAGGAACACAGTAGTGCTTGCGCACTACTGCTTGGCGGCAGAAAAACTGGTGGTATCTAGCTGCCTTTGTTGAAAAGTACTACCTATATTTGCGAAGTTTACTTAGAGTTCGTTTAACTGAATAGATGTTGTGAGTCAATAGACATAGGACTTAGACCCCTTGTCCCAAATCTAAAACAATTGTCATTCACGAGTGTCCTTGTTCCCACACAGGTTAAATATTTTGCAGGAATTTTCGCTTTATTCAGGGTAATTGAGGCCTATACGAGGGATCAAAGCCATTAACAGATTTCCCCTTTTATGGAGACAATTTCATTTAACATTTTAATTTAAATTCTCGTAATTTTCGTTTAGTTTTATATTTTTTTTAATATGGCAAAAAGTGATGTCTATAAAACTGTCCATTAATATTATACTGTGTGTTTTATTATAATGTGTGTATATAGGTAACTAGCTTCTGCCCGCAGCTTCACCCGCGTGGCCTGAAGGAATGAATAAGAAAATTTTTCATTGATAATTCAACCACCCATTTCACCCTCTGAGGGATGGAATTTCGAAAAACCCTTTCTTAGTGAATACTTATACTTTACAAAGAACACACCTTCCAAGTTTCAAGTCTTTAGGACCAGCGGCTTAGGTTGTGTGTTGATATATAAGGCAATCATTCAGTCAGTCAGGATTTTGAATTTTATATGTATAGATATATATTATTTATGTGTATATATGTAATGTAATGAACTGAAGTACTACAATGATATAACAACTAATATTTAACACTTCCTATTACAAAAAAAACATTTGCATTATATACTGGCCGCGATGACCTATAGACAGTCCAAATGCTCCAGCCCACTACCAGTAGGTAGCGTACACAACATGCTGGCAGCATTGCCACGTCGAATTGCAATGCTTATTCGTTGTGGCAAATAACTGCCAGCAGTAATAAACTGAAGTAATTACATATTATGTTACCGACAATCTGTGTAATCCGGCATTGTATAAAATGCCTAGACAATACATAGAATGCATAAAATGTTCAGGCAATGAACTAATGTTTATTTCATACTTAGCCAATGCTTTCAATACTAATAAATAAAAATGTATATTGGGAGTTTTGGCGGGAAAACGAAAAAGATTGCGTCACCGCATTGTATTATTTTTCAAAATTTGTGTTATTTTCAGTGTTAGTGCATAAAATTGGTGGTATTTTATTCTTTAAGTGCTGGACTACAGGCATGAGTGTGGGAAAGTGGTATAATAATGGTGAAACGTTCCTTTTCGTGTTGTTTCCAAAACTCCATAGAAACTTCTGGTAAAGTTGCCACCAGTTTACTAGGAGTATGACTTGACTAGACTAGACTATGACTTGACTTGATGACTTGGACTGCGACTTGACACAAACAACATAATATAACTTGAAAAATTAATTACTTGACACTGGCTAAATACACGAAGTGTGGAGACAAAACAAAAAAAAATTGACACAGCGCCCTTTAGCTCTAAACTAAGCAAAACTCGTACTATGGTAACCAGATAACTGATACAATACTTATACTTTTTGTTTGTAAATGCATACATAGAATACATTATAACACCCAGACACAGAACAAACATGAATGTTCATCACACAAACGTGGGTACAAAATAACTACGTGTTTAACGTCGTGTCCCGGGTGAAAGTAAAATTTCGTCGTATCGAGATCGAAAGTCGAACGAAACGTTCGCTATAAATTACGGGTTTTTATATTTCGATGCGTTATTAACAAGTAGAGGGCCCAGAATCTTTCTCTATCATATATATGGATGGACGAGCTTCTGCCCGCAGCTTCGTCCACGGCGTGGCCTATGGAAGAATAATTCAATCACCCATTTCACCCTCTTAAGGGTGGAATTTCGGAAATCCTTTCTTAGCGGTATACGTCATAACATCTACCTGCATGCCTTTCAGCCCGATCCGTCCAGTGGTTTGGGCTGTGCGTTGATAGATCACTATGTCAGTCGGTCAGTCAGTCACCTATGAGTTATAGATATTTAGATTGAATGAGGAAAAACGGAGATCTTGATGATCTTGGCTGAGCCGAACATCATCGGCAAAGTAAAAACTAGCTCTAAAAACTAACTCTCCTGCGCATAAAATTTATCAAACACAACTTTTTCACAACTACCTATTTATTCATAAGAGAATATAGTAACCTTAAAATGTTGACTTACTGGCTTGTGGCCATGGACCTACATACTTTGATTGGCCTGATATGTTAGTTGGTAGTTGCTCTGCTTTCCAAGTTATAGGTTGTGAGTGCAATTCCCACCCAGGACAAACATTTGTGTGATGAACATAGGTGTTTGTTCTGTGTCTGGGTGCTATATTATATTCTACTAGCTTTTGCCCGCGGCTTCGCCCGCGTGGCCTATAGGAAACGAAGAAGAAATTTTTTGTAGATAATTCAACCACCCATTTAATAATTAATAATAAAATTAATTAATTAATAATTAAACATAATTCTACCACTTAGAGGTAGAATTTCAAAAAACGCTTTCATAAGGGATAATTACACTTTACGAAGAACACACCCTCCCAATTTCAAGTAAGACCAGCGGTTTAGGCTGTGCGTTGATATATGAGTCAGTAAGTCAGTCAGGACTTTGAATTTTATATGTACATATAGATAGATATAGATTTATGTATGTTTAGATGTATGTATGTTTACAAACAAAAAAGTATCTAAGTATTTGTAGCCAGAAAGGGGTTGTGGGTAGGTTGCAACCTATATAACTATAGGCCTTCAGCATGTCCACACCGCGCCGTGTCTGGAGCAAGAATGATACGTAGTACTTTTTTTTTTTTTTTTTTTTTTTTTTGAACGAGCTAATGCTATTGGTCTCTATCGACCTTTACAGCGTCACCGGGCGGGAGGGCGGGCGCTTAGGGCGCCCAGCCGTCAAAAGTGGGAGGCAACTAGCTCAAGGGCACCCCTGGGGTGCGAGCCTCGGCTTGGGCCGTTGCCGGGATAAGAGGATCGAGAAGACTACGTCCACTGGAAGAGTGGACCCTATTGAAAGTCGCGACCGTTCTAGCTAACCTACGGGGGGTACGTCGACCTCGCCGGCGGGGTCGGTGTCTGATTGTGTTACGCTGGTATCCTATACCGGTGCCGAAAGCGGTACCTGAGCCAGAAGGGCTAGACTGGTCCGGTGATCCTAGCGCAGCCGATACTACGGCTGCTATAGGATCATCCGGGTCGCTCAAGACGTGTCTCGGGCGGCGACGACGGGGTGGCGAGTCTGTCGTGTCTGTACAGTAGTTTGAAGCTCTGACTACGAGAGGGTTGGGGTGATGAGGTGCCGCATCAAAATAGCGGCGGGATGCATCCTTCATAAATTGACGGATGGATGGGAGTTCGAGATCGCAGTGGAGGTCGGAGTTTCGCTGGTACCAGCGAGCCCCGACCACCTTGCGGACAAAGCGGTTCTGGATCACCTGAAGTCGATCCAGATGTACTGAGGGAGTATGAGCAAACGCGACAGATGCGTAGGTCATAATGGGGCGAACGC
This sequence comes from Ennomos fuscantarius, assembly GCA_905220475.3. Taxonomy (NCBI): domain Eukaryota; kingdom Metazoa; phylum Arthropoda; class Insecta; order Lepidoptera; family Geometridae; genus Ennomos; species Ennomos fuscantarius. The sequence goes on along the minus strand of HG992046.1, from coordinate 8,094,288 downwards.
AAGTTTTGTAAAGCGTCACCTTATTTCTAAGGGACAGCTTACTACGCTTGCAGATGAGAGGGTGGAGGCGGCCTAAGACAAAGGCAGCCCTATCGCGCACTCGCTTAATATGGTCCTTGAAGTTGAGTTTGGTGTCAAGGGTAACCCCCAGGTATTTGGTAGACGAAGCCCAGGGAATGGGCTTGTCGAACAAGGACAGTGGTTTCGCTGGCGGACCACGCTTGTAGTCAGAAAAGTACATCGCTGCACTTTTATCTGGGTTAACCGTGATCCGCCATTTCCTGAACCAAGCACCGATCTCGGTGAGGGCTCGTTGGAGGCGACCACGCATGTGAACTCTCTGCCATCCGGAGCAGTAGATAGCGGTGTCATCCGCAAAGAGTGCGAGCTGCACACTGGGATGAAATGACCGCGGGATATCGCTGGTGTACAGCGAGAAAAGCAAGGGGGAAAGCGCGGAGCCCTGGGGCACTCCGGCTCTGATAGGATGGGGAGACGATCGCTCCCCCTCGACGCGGTAGCGAAAGCTTCGATCCCTAAGGAAGTCTTGTATGATGTGCACAAGACGATCTGGCACGCCGATGTGGTACAGCTTGAAAATCAAGCCGTCGTGCCAGACTTTGTCGAAGGCTTTCGCCACGTCTAAGAAGACTGCGAGAGTCCCTTTCGGTTTTGGATTCGCGTTGAAGCCATCTAGAATGTGCTCCGTTATGCGGTGCACTTGTTGAACGCAAGAGTGTCTAGCTCTAAAGCCAAACTGCTCGTCGGGAAGGAGTTTATGTTCGTGGATATGGGACCAGAGACGCCTCCGAATGAGACGCTCGTAGATCTTCCCCAGAGTACTGAGGAGACTGATGGGCCGGTAGCTAGAGGGCTCGGTAGCCTTCTTGCCTGGCTTGTGGATGCCGATGACGTCGGCGGACTTCCACGCAACGGGGAAAGAGCAGTTGCTCATGGCCGCATTGAAGATGCTGTTTGATGATCCGTAGTACACCGAGCGGTCCCTTTTTATAGCCTTCTTTTATATAGATGGGTAGGGAAGCGATGACAAATGCCGGTGTTGCCACTGTAATACATTTAAATCCTGCCATAGGGTAAATTACGGTACTGCCCGCTGCGCATAGAGTTTATAACTGGACGTAGCCGCCGTCATATTCAAATATCTGGTTGTCATAGTACTAACATTGCTCAGTTTGGGGCTAGATGGCGTTGTGTGAAATGTTCATAGTTTTTTTTAAATTTATTTGTTTTCATACACTAGTCTCCTGTATATTAAATTTATCACACACAACTTTTTTACAACTACTAACTTATTCACAAGACGACATTAGTAACATCACAACTTTGACCCCTCGTGACCATAATCTTCATACTTTGTAATCGTTTATTGATAGGTTTTTTACGCTTGTGTCTGACAGAAGCGAAAGATCACAGGTGTGTACTATGTGGACGGTGCCGGTGGCGGTTGAAAATGACACAAACCCTGCCCCTCTTGCCCTGCACCCATACGAGATTATAATAGAATAGAATAAATATTTATTCACTAGTTGCGCCCAGTGGTTTTACCAGCGGATAAAAAGTATTTTAATTATTTGCTCATCCCACGAAAAAATTTCACTTTTCCGGGATAAAATGTAGCCTATATGTTAATCCAGTGTATAAGCTATCTTGGTACCGAATTTTATCCAAATCCATTCAGCCGTTTGAGCGTGAAGGAGTAACAGACATACACACAAACACACATACACACTTTTGCCTTTATAATATTAGTGTGATAGTGTGATAGTGAGATAGTGTGATGACAAAAGGCAATGGTTTAAAAAACTTATTATAATGGCATTTACTAAACAAATAATGGCTAAAAACTCATGCAGAAGACACGGCTTAATTAAAATCGCGTTTACTAAACAAATAGTGGTTAAAACTACATCTATTTCTAAATTTGCAGACGGTTGCAAGAATACAAACTTTCTAGACGAAACCTTTCAGTAAATATGCTTTCCTCTTCATTTTGAAAAGGATTTAATTAAAGCTGCTGCGAGTTGTGAGTTTATTTCATAGATTTTTTTTGTTTTGAAATAAAGTTTAATGTTGACAGCTACTACAAAATAGTAGTTGGTAATGGTAACCTTAATGCCGAAGAAGTAAGTTAATTGGGTCGTTGAAAAGAATCTGAAAATGGCAGTGAATTTTGATTTTTTTTCCATAGCCCGTGTATTTTTTAATTTTAAAATGTGATTAGGGTGAATTATTATCCGTTAAGTGTTCGTGAACTTGCTCGAGTGTTGGCAAATGATTCCAAGTTTTTGAATCATGCCTTTTCGTTTTATCTTCAAGGCTTCCTAGAGCCTACAGTAAAATATCCACCATTTCACTGTGGTATTTTGACTGACAGAACAAGACTTTGACATGACATAACGTACAGAAATTCCTTACTTGATATTGGCAAAATTATCACTAAAAAGCGGTAGAAAGCCATTAAACGAAGAGAAGAAGGAGAAGTAAATTATTTAATATTAAAAAGGTTTAAAGTAGGTATAAGGCTATAACTCAAGTAAGTAATTATAAAACGGTACATAAATAATATGAAACGCAGCTTAAACAATAAATGCGTAACCAATATTAAAACCAATCTCTCTTTGACCAACGAGGCCGAACCAATATCGTATTTTGAACACGCATTGAGCTTATGCTACAGTATCCAATATATCGCATCTTTAATAATAAAGTGAATCAAGTCAAAAAATTGGGATTCGCCAAAGCGGCACCTGAGCCAGAAGGGCTTGACTGGTCCGGTGATCCTAGCGCAGCTGATACTACGGCTGCTTTAGCATCATCCGGGTCGCTCAAGATGTGTCTCGGGCGGTGACGACGGGGTGCCCATACTAGCTCAAGACCCGTGATACAGGAACCAGGACTCTTCCGTTGGACACATCGCACCTTCAATAATAAAGTGAATCAAGTCAAAAAATTGGGATTCGGCGATTTTGTAGTAAAACGATTTCTATGCTCCTAAGGAATAGGTACAGTTTAACAGCCGCTGCATTCACGGCTATACGAGCGAGATAAAGGAACGTTCGTCTCTTTTTGATTGACTCGTCGATCCCTTCCGAAATCACAAAACGAACCAATTAGAAATGCTCCTGCAGTGATCAAACTGAGACGTGTGCTTGAGTGGAATAATTCAAAATAAATCATTTTATCAATTTCTTTTTTTTTTCTAAAATTTTCATTTAATGGTAAACAGCATTATATATTAAAACACCTTGTTTCATACTATGTTTTTACTAACAAAATGCATTAAATACTAGTGATGCATTTGTTGCAATAATTTTTTACATAAAGACTGTACTAATAAGTATTGTGTCATGAAGCATGATTAAAACTTGACGAAATTTTTAATCAAAAAAAGATCTGCATTACAAAAAATGTTAAATTTTTATTTCAAACCTCAATATTTTAGTAAATATTAATAATTCTAATTATTTTGAAGTCCATTTATGTCCCACCATCATTTTGACAAAACTTTAAAGACATTTTACTTTTTAAAGTGCTCGAAAAATCGAAATATTCGCTGAAACATAGTCAGCGGTAGACTTGTGAAACTTTAAACGTGATTTCCCAACAATCATGAATTTTGAGTTGATTCACTTTATTTTTAAAGGTGCGATATATAGGATACTCAATCAGTCAAACCGCATCGTATGGAGGCGTGTTGCGGCTGGATTGACCGGGATTCCAGCAGATCGCATATTTGAGACATATGAAGCCACCGTAAGCCTTGGCATTGCATTTTTTAAAGTAAATTTTCTTCGTGCACTCTTGACTTGGGGAGTAAGCTGGTGAAGGCGAGGCGAACGGAAGGTGAAGTTGGTTCACGTAGATCTTCATTGTCAACATAACATAGTTAAAAATTACTTAAAATTTGTATTATTGTGTTGGTATGTCCGGTAAAATGACAATTTACAATTATCAAGATAATATTAACATAAAAAAGCATAAACAATCTTATACCGGCTGATAGATGGAGCTAAAACTTTTACTTCAGTCGTATGAAGCACACTCGGGTTTTTTTATTTGAGTTAAGTTGCTATAGCATTTAAAGTTGAAAATCGCAGATTATTATTAACTGCATCTGCGTATGAAAATTTGTTAATTTTGCGGGTTTGTTGTAAATTACGTACAATATGGATATAAATAATATTGAACTTATAATTGAAGGGTTGAGAATAAAAAGGGTTTAACTGTCAAATTGATAGTTTCGAGAAAATTTACTTTCGACTTCAACGGCGTCATTTTAATGTAGAGTGCTTATAAGGTAATAGAAAAGGTTTATGTAAGTTTCAGTTGATAATGTATTAATTCTATTTTAAAATACAAAATATAGTACTAATTCATACAATTACTGTAAAAATATAATATAATAAGATAATTATAATAATGTTTTATGCTCAGCGAACTGTATTCCTGTAACAGATAAACCGTTTTTAGACTCGAGATTTAAGCCTCATTTCAGTATTTTGAGAATGTATTATTGTAGATAATTCCACGCTGAATCCAACGATACCCATAAGTCATTTTGTGAAAAAAATCAGTTAAGCCCTTTTTGTTCTTATCCCTTCAATTTTATCTGGCCATTCCTTTAGAACATGTGTTGTTATCGCGGAAATTTGGAGAATTATGTTCAAAAAGTATTATATTATTTTTGGGTTATTATAATGATTTCATTCAAATTCTAAAACTTAAGTACTTAGCCAAGTTTTATTCGTTCATTACTGTTTTTCCTTTATGTTTTCTATTCTATCTCCCCTTATGTTTTCTATTAACATATTTTTTATGATTATTTTGACACGTCATGTCACATTAGTGACGTCGAAAGAGCGCCTTTATTGCCTTACACCGTACTTAAACTTATATTCATTACCTTTACCTTTTTTACTTTTTCTAGGTGGTAGGACTTTTCTGCAAAGTTCGTCTAGGTAGGTAGGTATTCGTCTTTGCCAGTTATTCTGCCGCCAATCAGTAGTGTGCAAGCACTACTGTGTTCCAGTTGAAGGGATCTGTAGCTAGTGAAATTACTGGGAAAATTAGACTTTATGATCTGATCTCACATCCGAGTAATCTTATTACCACACTGTGCTGATGTCTCAGGATGATGTGCGCAGTGCAGTGTCGCGCGAAGTAAGTTTCACTGTTTTGTTATGGGCGGCCATGTCGCTTAACATCGGGTGAACGTCTAGCTCGTCAAACCATTCACTAAGATAAACCATAAAAAAACTTTCAGGAAATTTGCCAAAAGATTTACATAACAAGCTTATCGTAAGCAAGCATACGACAGTCGGAAACATAAAAAATCCTATTCGCTCAACTGTTAGATAACTGATAAAATACACGACAAAATGTGCTTACATTTATCTAACAATTCCACGTTGCCCTACAAATAGGAGAAGCGATACTATAACCTTAAAATAAGAATAGAATAGATTAAATACATATTTTTGGACATTTCACAATGCACGGTCATAATGCTTCAACGGCAAGCTGCTGCAAGCTGTAGCTGTTATCTACCGCTTCCTAAGCGAAGTCCAAGATGCTGACATATATAATGACCCCATTAGTCGGCTTTATAAATATATATTGTTTAGTCCATATAAGAATTGAAGGGGTGAGAACAAAAAGGGTTAACTGTCAAATTGATAATTTTGAGAAAATTGACTTTAAACTTCGACAGCCTCATTATAGTGTAGAGTGCGTATTAAGTAATAGAAAATGTTTATGTAATTTTCAGTTGCTTAAAAATGCATTAATTCTATTTTAAAATCTAAAATATAGACCTAATTCATAAAATTGCTGTAATAATATAATATAATACAATAAATAATTTCACGCTGAATCCAACGATATCCATAGGTCATTTTGTGAAAAAAATCAGTTAAACCCTTTTTGTTCTCACCCCTTCAATTAAGTATTACAATGTGAATGTTTTGGCCTAGCTGTAAGTTCATATTTGTATTTAACAAATAAATAAATAGATAAATAGCGCCATCTAGCCCCAAACTAAGCAAACCTTGTACTATTGGAACCAGATATACTTTAGAATACTTATATAATTTTTGTTTATAAATACATAAATAAAATACAATATAACACCCAGACAACTAACACTAAACAGCAGAACTAGCACTAGCATTGATATAAATTACACAAATGTTTGTCCTGGGTAGGAATGGAACCCACAATCCACAGTTCTGAAGGCAGGGTTACTACCAACTGATCTTTTGGGCCCAGTATAAACAATCATGTTCAACAATCTTAATATATATAAATCTCGTGTCACAATGTTTGTCCTCAATGGACTCCTAAACCACTTAACCGATTATAATAAAATTCGCACACCATGTGCAGTTCGATCCAACTTGAGAGATAGGATAGTTTATATCTCAATCTATAATAGATATATATTAAATACCCGTGCGAAGCCGGGGCGGGCCGCTAGTAGTTTATAAAACAATGTTATGAGATCTGATCTAATTCTGATTATAAGCGTTCAAATCAATGTTCTGCAGAGAATATCTACCGATATAAGATAAAATCCTCGCATAGCATTTCAAAATACAACGCTTGCTTAGTAAGCCATCGTAGCGAGGTCGTAAACCGTGTTTGTCGGACACCGAGCAATGTACTAAAAACGTAATAAAATTTACACTTGCTACTCTAGCTAGACGTTAACCTCTATAAAGATCGAGTACGTGGAAATAGGATCTTAACTCTTTAGTACCTTGTCGCAGTCAAACATTTATTTTATTCCGATTTTAAGTGAAAAAGTTAAGTACTAGGTGGTAGGACTTTACTGCAAAGTTCGTCTAGGTAGGTACCACCACTTTGCCAGTTATTCTGCCGCCAAGCAGTAGTGCGCAAGCACTGCTGTGTTCCGGTTTGAAGGGCACTGTAGCTAGTGAAATTACTGGGCAAATGAGACTTTATGATCTGATCTCACAGTTTAGTAATCTTATTACTAGATTGTGCTGATGTCTCTGGATGACGTGCGCAGTGCAGTGTCACGCGAACCTCTATACTTTAGAGTTCCGAGTGACACTGCAGCTGATATAGGCAGCCGTGTCGTTTAACATCAGACGAACTGCTAGCTCGTCACGTCATTCCTTAACATAAAAAAAAGTTAAGTATCAAAAATGAAATGCTTCAGAACTTATCTTATTTAAAGTAGTCTTTTGGCGCATGTCAAACTAAATGTTTGATAGACTTGACGTGTTATTTTAATCAATGTTACACTTATATATGTCGCACCTTTAAAAATAAAGTGAATCAACTCAAAATTCATGATTGTTGGGAAATCACGTTTAAAGTTTCACAAGTCTACCGCTGACTATGTTTCAGCGAATATTTCGATTTTTGGAGCACTTTAAAAAGTAAAATGTCTTTAAAGTTTTGTCAAAATGATGGTGGGACATAAATGGACTTCAAAATAATTATAATTATTAATATTTACTAAAATATTAAGGTTTGAAATAAAAATTAAACATTTTTTGTGATGCAGATCTTTTTTTGATTAAAAATTTCGTCAAGTTTTAATCATGCTTCATGACACAATACTTATTAGTACAGTCTTTATGTAAAAAAATATTGCAACAAATGCATCACTAGTATTTAATGCATTTTGTTAGTAAAAACATAGTATGAAACAAGGTGTTTTAATATATAATGCTGTTTACCATTAAATGAAAATTTTAGAAAAAAAAAAGAAATTGATAAAATGATTTATTTTGAATTATTCCACTCAAGCACACGTCTCAGTTTGATCACTGCAGGAGCATTTCTAATTGGTTCGTTTTGTGATTTCGGAAGGGATCGACGAGTCAATCAAAAAGAGACGAACGTTCCTTTATTTCGCTCGTATAGCCGTGAATGCAGCGGCTGTTAAACTGTACCTATTCCTTAGGAGCATAGAAATCGTTTTACTACAAAATCGCCGAATCCCAATTTTTTGACTTGATTCACTTTATTATTGAAGGTGCGATGTGTCCAACGGAAGAGTCCTGGTTCCTGTATCACGGGTCTTGAGCTAGTATGGGCACCCCGTCGTCACCGCCCGAGACACATCTTGAGCGACCCGGATGATGCTAAAGCAGCCGTAGTATCAGCTGCGCTAGGATCACCGGACCAGTCAAGCCCTTCTGGCTCAGGTGCCGCTTTCGGCACCGGTATAGGATACCATAACACAATCAGACACTGACCTCGCCGGCGAGGTCGACGTACCCCCCGTAGGTTAACTAGAACGGTCGCGACTTTCAATAGGGTCCACTCTTCCAGTGGACGTAGTCTTCTCGATCCTCTTATCCCGGCAACGGCCCAAGCCGAGGCTCGCATCTCAGGGGTTCCCTTGAGCTAGTTGCCTCCCAGTTTTGACAGCTTAAAGGCCTGCCCTTACGCCCGGTGATGCTGTAAAGGTCAGTGGAGACTAAAATCATTAACCTAATAAAAAGAAATAGACCTAGCATGGGAAACAGGTGCTTTACCCCTTTATGACTGTTTAAACTATTTTTATGCCAATAAATTTTAGTTTCATTTCATTATTTCACTCATAAATGCCTCAGTATTTTTCTAAAATTTCAAAACGTATTGCGACACAGTACCATACCGTACGATATATAGATCACGTACAGATCTGATCGATAAGTAATTACGGGACCACTTGGTCTGTAGATTAAGTGCTAGTCAGTTTATCTTCAGAGTAAACGATTAATCTTTATCGTAAATAAATACATCGTTATGTGGTGTAGTGTGGCAGGCGGTTTTATGACTACGCATTTATTTTTTGTTGTATACTTCTTTACGCACGCTTGAATTGGGGAGTAAGCTGGTAAATGCGGGGCGAACAGAATATGAGGTTAGGTCACGTAGATCTCCATTGTCAATATAACTAAGTTAAAAATTTGTATTTTTATGTTGGTATGTCCGGCAAAATGACAATTTACGATTGTCAAGATGGTGACATTAACATTTAACAAAGCAAAAACAAAGTTATACCGTCCGATAGATGGAGCTAAGCTAATGAAGTTTTACTTTAGTCGTGTGGCCTAAAGTACACTCGTTTTTTTTTGTCACACAGGTGGTCGTGTTTGACTGCAGTTGATGCACCAGATGTGAAGTAACAAATAAATCTTCAAAGCTGGATCTAAATTTGCATCAGGAGTCTTTGAATCTAAGATGAATCTGGAACTAAATTTGAATCTGGAGTCTTTGAATCAAAGATGCATCCGGTCTAAATTTGAATCTGGAGTCTTTGAATCAAAGATTAATCCGGTCTAAATTTTAATCTGGAGTCTTTGAATCAAAGATGAATCCGGTCTAAATTTGAATCTGGAGTCTTTGAATCAAAGATGAATCCGGTCTAAATTTGAATCTGGAGTCTTTGAATCTAAAATGAATCCGGATCTTAATTTGAATCTGGAGTCTTTGAATCAAAGATGAATCCGGATCTTAATTTGAATCTGGAGTCTTTGAATCAAAGATGAATCCGGTCTAAATTTTAATCTGGAGTCTTTGAATCAAAGATGAATCCGGTCTAAATTTGAATCTGGAGTCTTTGAATCTAAGATGAATCCGGATCTTAATTTGAATCTGGAGTCTTTGAATCTAAAATGAATCCGGTATAAATTTGAATCTAGAGTCTTTGAATCTAAGATGAATCCGGATCTTAATTTGAATCTGGAGTCTTTGAATGTAAGATGAATCCGGATCTAAATTTGAATCTGGAGTCTTTGAATCTAAGATGAATCTGGATCTAAATTTGAATCTAGAGTCTTTGAGTCTAAGATGAATCTGGATCTAAATTTGAAACAAGTGCAAATATGTTGTCTGAACGATTAGTGACAGAATCTGAGGGTGGTAGTGGTAGCTATAAGCAATAAAAGGGAAATGCATTTTCCTTTTATATTATTACCTTTTTTTTAACATAAAACTTTTTTTTAAATATCTCTAATAGTTAATTGAAGAAATTTATAACACAGTATTTGACAGCCTGTGTGGTGTGGTGGTTGTGCAAGTTGGCTCATAACCCGGAAGTGGCGGGTTCGATTTCCGCGACAGGACAAGTATTTGAGTACAAATACTTGTTCTGTGCCTGGGTGTTGTGGGACCGTGGTCCTCGTAGTTCCTGAGTTCCTCGATAAAGGTAATCCTAGTTAGGGTCTAGGATCTATGTATGTGATCGTTGGGCGTTTTATTAGCATTAAACGACCTTCTCCATGCTGATATTGATAGTGTTGTTGTTATCAATCTGTAAAATATCATTCAAATCGGTTCAGCTGAAATCCGCTTTCGTTCCGCATTTCATTCCACTTTCGGCTCAAATCCACACCATCAAACAATAAAACAACATGATAGTACGTATCTAAGTGCCCCTTTCTTGTTTAGGACCATTAAATACAATTCTAGCGTTGTTATACCTCTGTCATAAAATTTTTGCTACTTTATTGCATCACAATGAAATCACTATAAACCTTAAACTGGTGTATTAGAGTTTATTTTTCTTCCAGTCTTTATTGACATCAAAATTACTTACAGTGTGACACAGTGTAATAAAACGGTAGATAAAGCGTCTGAATTTTTAATATTCAAGACATGCATTCATGTAATGACAGCTACTACATACTAATCTGTACACTCTACTTAGACCATTAATAAAAATGTGTTTCTTGGAAGTCTACCCTTAAGGAGCGATTACATTAGACAAGTTACTTGTATGCAAGTTCCAAATTGCATGCAACTTGAACAAACTTGCATATAAGCTACAACTTGCATGTAGGTAGTTTGAACTTGTCCAGCCGGCGACGATGCTTCTTTTTAAAGTCAAATCCACTTATAAAGTGAAACGTGCTTGCATTATTATGCAGGTTTTACTTTGTTTCCAATGCAAGCAACTTGTACGCAAATGTGACGTTATACTTGCCTGCAAGACATGTCTAATGGGTGACGCCTTTACAGTGTAGTATTTAGACATAAATTCACTAACAGAAAATGTACTTCTTCTTCTCTTCTGGCTTTCTATCGCATTTTAGCGATTATTCTGCCTATGTCAAGTAAGCAATTTTTGTACCGTTATATCATGGTCAAAGTCTTATTTTGTCAAAGACCAAATGCCACAGTAAAATGGTGGATATTTTACTGAAGGCTCTAGGAAGCCTTGAAGAGAAAATGAAATGGCATAGTTTTTAAACTTTTAACCATTTGCCAACACTCGTGCACGTTCACGAACACTTAAAGGGAAGATAATAATTCACCTTTATGACACATTAAACTCCAAAAATACACGGGTTATGGATATAATTCAAAATTCACAACCACCATTTTCAGATTCTTTTCAACGAATAAAAAAACGACACAAAATATATTGGGTACAGTAGGTTCATTAGCTTGACATAAAAGAAACCAAAAAAAGTTCTAAGCTATTTAAAATATTGATTGATGATGATTATTATTAGATGATTAGAAAAAATGACTAGACATTTTCGCTCGCTGTTTTTGCAAAATAAAAACGATCATTTAAGCTTCAGCACATTTCATTACATTTAACGATTAATCAAAATATAAACGAAAATCAAGAAACCAATGATCTACCTTGTGTACCTAAAGCGTTTGAATTAAACCTAAAGGTTTTGAAATACATTTAAATAATCAGAGTTGGATATGCTTTACGCTCTGCTCTTATTGGTGTACTTGTCTGATTGGTTAACGTCGAATTTTCATGTTATGATTTGTACAGGGTCATGCATGCTCGGAAACGCACTGCTGTCATTGGTTGGCGCGCTTTTCTGACTGGTTAACTACAAATCTTCATGTTATTGATTGGTGAACGTGATTTTATACATAGTTTACCCACTGTATGGTAATACTGTGTGTATGGGGAAGCAATTTTCCGCAGCATATAAAAAGCCATCCATTCTTGATTGTTTGTCTCTTATCATAAAATGAAGTCATCATTTCTGTGACATTAAATTCTCATTACATTGGCACCAGCTTTCACGGGGATTGCAAGCTTGGCATAAATACCATGAAATTGTTACTTTTATAGTCTGAATGCAATAAAACTCTCACACCTGTTAGATTTAACTAGGTGGTGAGACTTCTGCAAAGTTCGTCTAGATAAGTACCACCGCTTTGCCAGTTATTCTACCGCCAAGCAGTAGTACGCAAGCACTACTGTGTTTCAGTTTGAAGGGCACTGTAGCTAGTGAAATTACTGGGCAATTGAGATATTATGATCTGATCTCATAGCCAAGTAATCTTACCAGACTGTGTTGATGTCTCAGGATGAAGTGCGCAGTGCACGCGAAACTCTATCAGCCTTATTAATAAACACGAACTAGCTTTAGACTAGTTACACCATCTTTTGTCTCTTTCGATCCAGCTAAATATTCCATTAGCAAAAATAGGACAAAAGCTGAAGTAACTAATCTGAGACTAATACACGTTTATTAATAAGGCTGTATATGTTCACAGTTCCGAATGACAATGCAACTGATATAGACAGCCGTATCGCTTAACATCTGGCAAACGACTAGCTCGTCATGTTATTCCATAACATAAAAACCTAGTAGGTATGGACATAAGTATCTTTGAAATTAATAATTTATAAATTATTATATATTTTTAAATTAATAATAACGCCCAATGATCACATACATGGACCCTAATTAGAATTCCCTGTATCTAAGGACCCAGGAACTACAAAGATCATGGTCCCTCAACACCCACACTCAGAATAAGTATTTTTTTTTTTTTTTTAATGTTACGGAATGACGTAACGAGCTAGCCGTTCGCCTGATGTTAAACGATACGGCTGCCCATATCAGCTGCAGTGTCACTCGGAACTCTAAAGTATAGAGGTTCGCGTGACACTGCACTGCGCACGTCATCCAGAGACATCAGCACAATCTAGTAATAAGATGACTAAACTGTGAGATCAGATCATAAAGTCTCATTTGCCCAGTAATTTCACTAGCTACAGTGCCCTTCAAACCGGAACACAGCAGTGCTTGCGCACTACTGCTTGGCGGCAGAATAACTGGCAAAGCGGTGGTACCTACCTAGACGAACTTTGCAGTAAAGTCCTACCACCTAGTAGTATAATATAATATAAGTATTTGTCTTCTATTCTGTGCACAAATGTCTTACATTTTTACCTGTCGCAGGAACGGAATTCACCGCCTCCGAATTCTGAGCCAACTTACTCAACCGCCACGCTAATATGACTTCAATATTGCGTATATTTTTGCAATAAAATCATCACAGTACATTAGTTTCTCCCAATATCCATTCCGTAAGCAGAGCACGCAGCGTTAAATGGATTATTACTTCGGGATCTGTAACCGTGACAAAGCCGTTGACACGGAAACCCATTGCGGTTAGGTTTATGGTGGCCATGGCGGTTCTATGTAGCTGTGTGTGTTTTCTAAAGCAATTATTGAATTAACTTTTTTTGTAATGAATGATGTAACGAGCTAGTCGTTCAACTGATGTTAAGCGACACGGCCGCCCATAACAGAACAGTGTCACGGAACTCCAAAATATACATTTTATTTGACACTGCACTGCGCACCTCTTTTTTATTTATTATAAGGAATGACGCGACGAGCTAATAGTTCGCCTGATGTTAAGCGACACGGCTGCCCATATCAGTTGCAGTGTCACTCGGAACTCTAAAGTACAGTGTTTCGCGTGACACTGCACAGCACACGTCATCCTGAGACATCAGCGCAGTCTGGTAATAAGATTACTCGATGTGAGATCAGATCATAAAAGCTTCATTACCCAGTAATTTCACTAGCTATAGTGCCCTTCAAACCGGAACACAGTAGTGCTTGCGCACTACTGCTTTGCGATAGAATAACAGGCAAAGTGGTGGTACCTGGACGAACTTTGCAGAAAAGTAAAACCAAACTTGGCAATTTCAATCTTCATAATAATTCGGTCAACATAAAAATAGGCGTAATATTAGGTCTTTACCTATGAAATTGCCGTTTTGTTTGAAAAAAGTTAAAGTATTTTTTTTTCGAACTTATTTATTTCTTTTATTCAAAGTAATCACCCCTGCAATCAATGCATCTTTGCCAACGCTGTGGCAGTTTATGGATGCCCTTCTTGAAAAAATCAGCAGGACGGGAGACAACAAACTCTTCAAAGGCGTTTTGTACTGCCTCTCGGGAATTGAATTTTTTTCCCGCTAAAAAGTTGTCCAAATTTTGGAAAAAGTAATAGTCGGTAGGCGCAAGATCTGGTGAGTATGGCGGATGAGGGAGAGCTTCCAAACCCAACTCATGCAGCTTAGAGACGGTCTGTTGTGCAGTATGCGGTCGCGCGTTGTCGTGAAGTAGCAGTGGAGACGACCGATTGACCAAAGCTGGTTGCAGACGTGCGAGTTTCGCCATCATTGTGGTCAGTTCTTCAATGTACACATCTGCAGTAATGCTCTCGCCGTTTTGTAAAAAAGCTATGATGAATCACACCAGCACTTGACCACCAAACTGTGACCATCACCTTTCTAGGGGTCATTTTTCGTTTTGCACATTGCTTTGGTACCGAACCAGGATCTAACCAACTTGCTGAGCGCTTTCGATTGTCAAAAAGAATCCATTTTTCGTCGCACGTAACAATTCGGTTCAAAATTCCTTCATTTCTGTGCCTGTTAAGCAGCGCAAGGCAAGTCTCGACGCGTACGTTGCGCTGGCGATCGTTAAGTTCGTGGGGCACCCATCTATCAAGCTTTTTTATCTTGCCAATCTGTCGCAAATGGACCAATATTGTTTTGATGCTAACATCAAAAGCTGCTGCCAGCTCTGCTGTAGATTGAGATTCATCAGCTTCCACAATCGCCTTTAATTCATCATTGTTGACCAAAGTTTCCGGACGACCACGAGGTTCATTTTTCAAGTCAAAATTCCCATAACGGAACCGAGCAAACCAATAACGGGTTGTACGGTCGTTTGTACAGTTCTCTCCGTAAACGTCGTTGATGTTACGTGTCGTTTGTGCCGCGTTGGTGCCACGACGGAACTCATATTCCATAATTACACGAAATTTCAAAGTATCCATTATGAGGAAAAATGTTGAAATGTAATGAAAATACAACGCTAATCAATAAACAAAAGACTTATATTGTAAATAGAATGTCATATTTTTAAAACAAAATTAATTTGAATTTAGAATTCATAGCCAATCAAAACTTTTTTTTGTTTGAAAAAGTCTGTACTGCAATACGGCAATTTCATAGGTAAAGACCTATTAATAACCATTATGCATTCACGTCTCTTTCCATAGTTGAGAATAAGATATTTACCCAACAAATAAATAACGTCCAACGATCACATACCCTGGACCCTAACTAGGACAAGCTGTATCTAGGGACCCAAGAACTACGAGGACCATGGTCCCTCAACGCCAGACACAGAACAGAATATGCGATTTTTTTTTTGTATACAAATACTTCAATTTCAATTTCAATATTTATTTGCATTCCACAATGTTGTACAGGTGTAGGTAGTTAAATAACAGTTTTTGTGGACCCTGTCGGGCACGCAACATTAGAAGAGAGGAAGACAAAATTAAATTTTATTAGATTAGAATGGAGCGGTTACTTATTTTATACTAAAATTAAATGAATTATTATTTTTATATACTATGCTTAAATTTTATCATTTAAATATTCATTTATAGTATAATAGCTTTTATTTATTAGAAAGTGCTTTAATTATTATTTTTTTAAAGATTACTTGTCCTGTCGCGGGAATCAAACCTGCCTCCTCTATAGGCTATGAGCCGACCTGCTCAACCACTACACCACAGAAACTGTCAAAATAGATTAGGACATTCAAAACAATCAGTTGAGTTTTGGCGGGAATGCGAAAAAGATTGCGTCACCGCATTGTATTATTTTCCAAAACTTGTGTTATTTTCAGTGTTAGTGCATAAAATTGGTGGCATTCTATTCGTTAAGTGCTGGATTACAGGTGTGAGTGTGGGAAAATGGTATAATGATGGTGAAACGTTTCTTTTCGTGTTGTTTCCAAAACTCCATAGAAGCTTCAAGTAAAGTTGCTACCACTTTACTAGGAGTATGACTTTGACTAGACTATGACTTGACTGATGACTTCGACTGTGACTTGACACATATTTGCGTGAAATATAATTATCAATTACTTGACACTGGCTAAATACACGGAGGTGTGGAGCCAAAACATAAAAAAAAACAATCAGTTTCTTTTTTTATTGACTTTGCTCTTGGTAACAAGCTAAAGGCGTGTCGGGATTCAAAATACAATGTGAAGGATATTAGGGTCATGTACACAAGAGGCAGTTTTGGTCGAGTATGATTATCTAAGGGCATTTTTATAGTGACAAATAAAATTTTAGTGCTTCAACCTTCCAAAGGACGCTGTTTATTTTGACCCCTATATATTTTTAATATTGCCTTCTTACTTTTTATTGAGTACCAGGCTGACCAATAAGATTGTATTACACGCATAAATATATTTTTGAAATAAAAAATGTATGCGCATGCCTGGCTTGGGAAGCAAGCTGGTGAATGCGAAGCGAACGGAAGTAGAAGTTTTTTTTGGTGTGAGCGCCCCACCGTGGGCCGCCCTTATCCTTTATGGGGGATGAAAAATATTACTACTATTCTCAGACCTACCAAGTGTGAATATAAAATCTCATCAAAATCGGTTCAGCCGTTTCGGAGGAGTATGGTAACAAGCACTGTGACACAATTTTTTTTTATATATAAAAGAAGATATAAGTAATACCTATTTACTGATGTAATTTGCTCTGAGCGATAAGATCGGCCATTGTTACAGTTGAGAAAGTTTGTTCACTTTTTAATTATTTGCGACTAGTCGCGCTCCGTGGTTTCACCCGTGGATAAGAAGTATTTTAATTATTTGCTCATCCCACGAGAACATTTCACTTTTCCGGGATAAATATAGCCTATATGTTAATCCAGTGTATAAGCTATCTTGGCACCGAATTTCATCCAAATCCATTCAGCCGAATGAGCGTGGAGGAGTAACAAACATACACACATACAAACTTTCGCCTGTATAATATTAGTGTGATATGATGTTTCAATAAAGAGTTTATCTATCTATCTAGGTCGGAAATCAAAAAGCTAATAATTGTAGCAAGTGGATAAAAGTACGTTATAAAACATTAATAATAATTACAACACATTACATGTCAACATGCTAAATAAAATAAAAGTGCTGTAATAATCTGAAATTACACAGAAAATAGTACAAACATTTCTAATGGTAACACATTTCTATAAGAGCCGGGTTAACTAGCGAAACATACCTTTTGTGACAGTGACAAGTAAAGCTTTGCTTACATTAAGTAAAAGCCGATTTAAAAAAAAAACAATCTTTCGTATAACAAAACCGAATATTAAAAAACGAGTGTACTTTAAACCACACGACTGAAGTAAAATTTCTTGAGTTTTGCTCCATCTATCGGCCAGTATAATTTTGTTTTTGCTTTGTTTAATGTTAATGTCAATTGTAAATTGTCATTTTACCGCACATACCAACATAATAATACAGATATTTAACATTGTTTTGTCGGCACCAACGTGAACCAACTTCTGTTCGCCGTATTAGTATAATTTTACTATGCAAAGAAGGTTAAATTTGCGTCAGAACCGAATATTTGACGTGAGTTTAATCTCTTTGGTTTGAGGTCTCTCAAACCTTCTAAAACCAGCTAGGTTAGGCTGCATTAACTCGATTTAGTGAAAAATTAGCTAACTAACTTGCCCAAAAGCAGAAAGTTGTCCAAATGTACAAAATTAATCAAAATCCTTGATGGCACTTCGTGTCAGCTGAATACCTATATTAATAAATGAATAAATGTATTTTCTTTCTTTCTTTCGATATTCTGCATTACCCTTTACAAATAGTACTTACCACCAAAACTCATTAATGCCCGAAATACCAGCATTAACGTGCCGAGCCTTCGAACTACCGTCCTTATCAAGATTACAAGTAATCTACGCTTCCGGGGCTCGGGGTAATCTTCATCGGGAATTGGGGAGATTACCAACGAAGGACGGTGCAGTGGGGTTATATTGGATTCGTAAGATACAAGACAATTCGTTGAGATAAATAAACAGAATTTTCTGATTATTGAACAAAGTAAATAAATCAAATATAAAATATTCGTGGACATTTCACTCAACGACATCTAGCCTCAAACTAAGCAAAACTTCTACAATGGAGAGCAGATAATTGATAAAACACTTAGATAATTTTTGTTTGTAAATATAAACATGGAATACAATATAACCCAGCCATAGAAATAACATGTTTATGACACAATTATTTATCCTTCTTTTCGTTTAATGGCTTTCTATCGCTTTTTAGTGATAATTTTGCCAATGTCAAGTAAGGAATTTTTGTACGGTAATATATCATGTCAAAGTTAGTTTGTCAGTCAAAATTCCACAGTAAAATGGTGGCTATTTTACTGAAGGCTCTAGAAACCCTTGAAGAGAAAACGAAAAGGCATGGTTTAAAAACTTGAAACTATTTGCCAACACTTGTGTACGTTCACGAACACTTAACGGACAATAATCCACCTTTATCACACATTAAAATTCAAAAATACACGGGTTATGGAAAAAAATCAAAATTCATAGCCGCCATTTTCGGATATTTTTCAACAACTGTCAAACTTATTGTTTGACTTTTATATTGACAGATATTAGTCAAGTACAATATTGAGATGACCAACAAAACTTAATTCAATGATCTCTCTTTTCTTCTCTTATGCTTTTTCGTTTCTTCTTTTTCTTTTATTTCTTTCTCTTTATATTTATAGTAAAGGTACAATATACATAATTATATACAAAACTACAAAAAATTGCTGTAATTTATTGTGACATCACTATTTAAAGACATTCCATTTATTATTTTACCAACTTTTATCTTGGAATTTGCTCTTTTTAAACATTTGTTTTCCTTAAATTTTGCTCTTAAAACCGTGGTAATAACAAATGGACTATTTTGTAATACCCAATGGAGTCTTTGCAGCAATCCCAAGTCATGTTTATTGAAATAGCTTTTAAAATTACGTTGCGGTTTAACTGAGAATACTCTAAAAACTTAGTAATTATTTCTGTATGGATATTTGTTACTCTTTCACGCTCAAACAGCTGGGTTGATGAAATTTGAACTGAATTTTAAATGAAATTTGGAATATAGATAGCTTATTTGACTGACCCGATAGCTCAGTTGCCGTTGCAGTAGCTAACCCTGCCTTCTGAAACTGTGGGTTGTGGGTTCGATTCCCACCCAGGACAAACATTTGTGTTATTAACATAGGTGTTTGTTCTTTGTCTGGGTGTTATATTGTTTTATTTTATTGTATTGTATCAGTTATCTGGTACCTATAATACGAGCTTTGCTTTGTTTGGGGCTAGATGGCGTTGTGTGAGATGTCCGCACATATTATTATTATATAGTGGTAACACAGGCCACTTTTTATCCGCTTGCCACTATTGTATTCTACGAGTATGTAAATATTTACAAATAAAAATTTTCTATGTATTCTAACAGTTTTCCGGTTTCCATAATGCAAGCTTGGCATAGTTTGAGACTAGATGGAGTTGAGTGAAATGTCCACAAAAATATTTAATTATTAGTAACACTTACCTGTCTATATTTCAGTAAACTCTATAACTGTGTATTATGAAATACTCGCTTATTATAGTAGAGTCGTTAAATCCTTAGAGATATAAACTAAACGCATCTAAATAATCCTTAACTGACAAGATTTACCCTAACTTGAGCTCTAACTTGAACACTAAAACAGCCTTAATCTAGGGCATCTGAAACTACAAGGGTAACTAGATCGTAGTCTACAAAGGCTAGTATTTCAACAGTATTTATGTCATAAAGAGCTTTGTTGTTTATGTCTGAACTATTCTGAATAGGATTACTAAATCAACCTGTAAGTTTATAGTTATGAATACCCGGCTAATCGTCCATTTTCTAATGATATTTGATATAACCTCAAAATGTCAAAAAGTCTTTGTTGGCATTAATTTTGTGTAGATATCTTTTTGGAGTTAACTTCTTTACGCGCGCTTGACTTGGTGTGTAAGCTGGTGAATGGGTAACGAGACGAACAGAAGTTGAAAGTTGATAGTTCGCGTAGATCTTCATTGCCAACATAACAGAGTTAGATATTACTTAAAATTTGTATTATTATGTTAATATTTACGGTAAAATGACAATATTCAATTGTTAAGATGGCGAAATTAATATCAAACAAAGCAAAAACAAAGAAATACCGGTCGATAGATGGAGCTGAGTTGTGTACTCTAAAGCACACTCATTTTTTATTATGTTACAGAAGATATAGAATTATAAGAAACCTATAGAATTTGGGCGTATCAATGAGTATTATCAGTGTATTCGTGACTAAAAAAATTACGCATAGGCTTATGTTTCATAATAAATAATAATAATAATAAATATCGGCCAACGGTCACATACATAGATCTTGGATCCTAACTAGGATTCTCTGTGTCTAGGGATCCGAAAATTACGAAGACCATGGCTCCAAAACACCCAGACTCAGAATAAGTATTTGCGCTTTTACGCAAATACTTGTGTCGCCGCGGAAATAAAACCCGCCTTCTCTGGGCGTACAATAATAAGGTAATAAATAAATTCTTTTATTAAATTGTGATAAAATGTAACGCATTAGACTATTCTGTAATGTTATGTTTTATGGATAAATAAATAAATAAATATGTGACCTTATCTCACAGTCTAGCAATTGCTAGATTACGCTGATATCTCAGGATGACGTGCGCAGTGTAGTGTCACGCAAAACTCTATACTTTAAGAGTTCCGAGTGACACTGCAACTAATATGGGCAGCCGTGTCGCTTAACATCAAGCGAACGGTTAGCTCATCGCGTCATTACAAAACATAAAAAAAAACTTGTAAAATTATTGTTTGTTTTACCGTATTCTCGAAAATGTAATAAGTGGAAAATTGATAGACATTTGGGTAATTTCCATACAATTTAAGATATTATAGATATTTAGATAGAGGATTAATTAGAACGGCTAAGGAATGGAATGCCCTGCCAGCGTCTGTGTTTCCGGCGAAATATGACCCGGGCGTGTTTAAGAGAAGAGTGAATAGGTATTTACTTGGCTAGCATGCTACACCTTCGATCGCATCGTCACTTCCCATCAGGTGAGAGCGTGGTCAAATGCTAGACAAGTTTGAAGTAAAATAAAGACCTTCTTCGGTGAACTTATACCAACTTCTCTTACCGTCTCTTAATCAAACTTGGCTTGTTCAAAACAGCTAATAACTTGCAATCAACCTTTGTAATCAAAGGTGTTGAGTTCCGTTACATTCGGCATCAGCATCATCGGGATAATTGGAAAAGTTTTGCTACAGCTTTCGTCTTGAAAGTTTGTAATGACTTGTCCTTTTTTACTTTATTTGATAGAATTTATAGTACTCGTACACAGACAGACTAATGGAAAAAGTTTCCTTAGTTTTTTAATTGGAAACAAAATAGTTTTAGAGTCTTCCATTCAATTAGATCCGTGTTAATTACCTAGCATACACATCCTCTATGGTGTGGTGTTTGAGCAATTCGGCTCATAGCCCGGAGGTAGTGGGTTCGATTCCCGTGGCAGGTCAAGTATTTGTGCACAGAAAAAAGCGCAAATACTTGTTCTGAATCTGAGAGTTGTGGGACCATGGTCATCATGGTTCCTGAGTTCCTAGACACAGGGAATCCTATTCAGGGTCCAGGATCTATGTATGTGATCGTTGGGCGTTCTTATTATTATTTATTTATTTTAATATAAAACATAATAGCAAAGCGTTAACAATCGTCTTCTGACTTATAAATATGGCTTTCTTTGGGATGCTGTTGCCAGAACTGGACCAAATTGAAATGGGACTACACAAGAAGCACCAGCTTTCAAATAAAAAAACATCAAACCAAAAGGTTCACCTAGACGAAAGTTCTGAGGTAACAAACATTAAAAAAACAGTCAAATTGAGAACCTCCTCTTTTTTAAAAGTCGGTTAAAAAGAAAAGCTATTAATAACCCTACTTTCTAATCCTACACGTATATCTTAATAGCTTATTGTAAAAAAAGCTTGCGTTTATGTATGTACTATTATGTATGCATGTGTGTATCTTACAACTACATCTAGAAACGGCTGAATGGATTTTGCTGAAATTTAGAGTCGTTGATATAGGGTATATTTTATTGTGAAAATTTTATGATTTTTATCAAATAGGTTGATTAACTGTCCGTGTGGGTAAAACCGCGGAGCGCAGCTAGTCAAGTATTATAAAGTATGAAAACTCAAATACATTAAAATATATCATGTCTACGTTATATTAAATCATTAATCACATTTTTTAACGAGTAAAGTACCTTTTTTGTTTGTTCCACTGTATTTTTAAATTAGACATTTGTAGTTTTTTGTACGTATTTTTAGTAATTGAGATCGCGTTTAGCGATAATGTCGCCTGTTGTTTCACTTTATTATAAATGTTTTTATTTGTAATTTTCATTATTTAGTCTGATTAAAGAGTTAATCTATCTAATTTAAACAAAACATATCGTAAAGAAAATTACTTATGAATTTGGATCAGATCAGCATACCTCAAAGTAGGGTAATGTAACGGATTGGCGGGCACATTTCCAATTCCAAGAGAAGCTACGAATTTCTCTGTTTGACTATTCTACACAGATCAAGATAAATGATGCTATTCTGGGACAAATCTGTATATACAAATATATTGACGTCTTAACATAAAAGTCACATAAAAAAGCCATATACCGAATTCCGGAGCCATCTGCCAAAGCCGCTGAAGAAAGTTCGCCTCAGGGCCCGCCACTTTCTTTGACCAATAACAAGTTTAATAATAAAATAATAATAAATAAGTGTGGACATTTCACACAGCGCCATCTAGCCCCAAACTAAGCAAAGCTTGTACTATGGAAACTAGATAACTGATACAATACTTAGATACTTTTTGTTTGTAAATACATACATAGAATACAATATAACACCCAGACACAGAACAAACATCCTATGTTCATCACACAAATGTTTGTCCTGGGTGGGAATCGAACCCACAACCTGCAGTTCAGAAGGCAGGGATTTCACCAACTGAGCTAACGGGCCAGTCAGTTTAAAATATGAATAAATCGTGAAACTGGCAAAAGGATTTTTTTGGACCGTCTGTTATTTCGTGTCTTATTTCATACAAATGTTAATACCCTGTAATCACCTCCCCACAACTCCAACTCTTTCATGCCAAATTTTACTCACATTTGGCTGTGAAAACAAAAGAGGCAAGGTAAAGGCTGAGTTACTCTCAAAATAATAATTTTACAATTATGTAATTTTTTTGACTAACCAATTTATTTCTTACTATTTTGATTTAACTATTTTATGTCTTTCGTTTTAATTTAATTGTAATTTATTTCAATCCAATTGTAATAGTATGTAAATAAAAATAAGTGTTTTTAGTGTAACCAACCAAATAAAAAAAAACACTCGGCTACATTTATTCCTTTACGAAAAGCTTCAACCAACATCTAGTAAAATGCTCGCTAGATGTTTTATTTTAGTTGCAGCATCACTCGGAACTCTAAAATATGGTTTCGCGTGATACTGCACTGTAGACGTCATCCTGAAACATCACCATAAACGAGGAATAAGATTAATAGACTGTGAAATTAGGTCATTGTCTCATGTAGCTAGCTACAGTGTCCTTCAAACCGAAACAGTAGTGCTTACACACCACTGCTTGGTGGCAGAATAACTGACAGAGCAGTGGTGCCTAGACGAACTTTGCAGTCAAGTCCTACCACCTAGTAAAACATACAGAAACTATACAAATTTATTTGATCCACCCAGTTCATGTACTATACCATATTTGTATACTTGTATATGGATTTCCATCAGTTCAAATCTGGCTCCGATATTAAATTTATGCCGCTTTGAAGCTACTGGCTATCTTTTCTGGTCCAATAAACCTGACAATAAACGCATTTCAGGGCTATCTAGTTGCAATTTGACACATTGGATATTGTACAGAAGAAATTTACACGCGTTTGACATCTGTCTAAGCCTTGTTTATAATAATAAAAATAATAATATGAGTGAACATCTCACACAACGCCATCTAGTCCCAAGCTAAGCAAAGCTTGTACAATGGGAACCAGATAACTATTACTATGATATTGTAGTAACTATTACTGATACTTTTTTGTTTGTAAAAACATAAATAGAATAAAATATAACACCTAGACACAGAACAAACATCAAGCTCATCACCACAAATGTTTATCCTGGGTGGGAATCGAACCCGTATCCTACTGTACGGAAGGCAGAGCTACTATCAACTGAGCTATCAGACCAGTCAAATGCAGGTTGGAGGATGACACATAATGCTTTCTAATTTTTTGTGATTCATGATCATGCCAATTTCCTCACGGTGTTTCCTTTACCGTTGTATGCAATCAAAATTCCCCACAAGCTATAAGGTTATCATGTTATTAAACTGCTAATTATAAACCTAACCGAGCGTTTCGAATGTCAGTGAATAAACGCAAAATACTTTCTTTGAATAGCGCGATCTACATTTCATTTTTAATGGAGAGACGGCGGTCGTTTTGTGTTAAGTGTTTGGTCAATGCTAATAATAACGTTGGATGGATTTTTATTTAATTGTATCTTTTCTAATGATTATTACATTTAAGGGGCCGTATTATTATTATAATGGTTTACCGAATTGGTGGCCAACACAAGGTGAAATTGTATTTTCAAGTATATTTTTATTTTTACGTAGGTTTATAGGAACACTATACTTATACTTATATCCACTTACTATACTTATTAATATTGTATTACTAAGATTCACCTTTTAAATGTAGGACATGTTAATATAGTTTATCAATAAATGAATATTTGAGTATTAGGTATAGTATTTGAAAGCGGAAGTGTTTGGATGTCCGTGGATTACCACATTTAACACATAAATCTTCCTTGAACCCTGCAGTTTCGTATATTATAGTAATTAAGTATATTCTCAATTTTAGAAGATAATTAATTTTGACAGCCTCTGTGGTGTGGCGGTTTAACAGGTCGGCTCATAACCCGGAGGTGGTGGTTCGATTCCCGCGGCAGTACAGGTATTTGTGCACCGAAAAAAAGCGCAAATACTCGTTCTGTGTCTGGGTGTTATTGGTCCATGGTTCTCGTAGTTACTGGGTCTCTTCTGGGATCCAGGAACTCAAAACAAGTATTTATGCTTTTTTTTCTGTACACAAATACTTGTCCTGCCACAGGAATCGAACCCTCTGGGTTATTAGCCGACCTACTCAACCACCACACCACAGAGGCTGTCAAAATTAATTTAACTTTTTTTAAATTGAGATTGTAATCGCAATCATTTCGGCACAATCACGCAGTTATTATAATCCAACTTCAAAGTTATTTTGTAAATGGAGGTAATTAAAAATGACCGCCACCTCCTGTCTTTTGTGTAGGCACTGCGAATATTCATGATTAATGTTTTGCTTTTATGGGCTAATTCTATTCAAAAGTAATACTAGGAGAAAGTAAATATGACGTGCAAATTAGGATACGTCGCTTTGAATAAATGTGTAATGCCTAGTAATGCTTATTCAGTTATATTGTAAAGATAAAACGGGTCTATTCGCGCACAAAAATTATCAAAATATAATTTAAGTAAGTTAGTCAAAATTATATTTTGATAATTTTTGTGCGCGAATAGACCCGTTTTATCTTTACAATATGAGTTCAAGTCGCGAAAGTTTAAAAAGGCTTATTCAGGTGTTTTTTTTTTTGTTTTGACTAGAGACGTTCCATGGTTTTGCCCGCATCTAACCCGTTTTCTCGTGGAAATTATCTATTTTCCGAGTAGAAGTACCATCTATTGATTTCGGTAACCATTACAACCAAACAAACCATGTGAACATTTTCATCGTAATTGATTAAGCCAATATATCAACAGACAATCAAACAAACATGACAACGTTTTTTAATTTTATTAGTAGGGAAAGTAGTTATAATTGTGTACAAAAGTAGTAAGTAGATACAAGTATTTTATTATCTGTGACTGGAATGAGAAGGAAGGAAAAATACATACTTATAATGCTTCATGAATTGATCTCTCAGTCTGAAAATCTTATTACTAGACCGTGTTGATTTCGACTGGCCTGATAGCTCAGTTGGTAGTAGGCTCAGTAACCTTGCCTTTTGAGTTGTAGTTATGGGTTCGATTCCTACCCAAGACAAACATTTGTGTGATTAACATAAGTGTTGGTTCTATGTCTGGGTGTTATATTGTTTTCTATGTACAAATAAAAAGTATCTCAGTATTGTATCAGTTACATGTTTCCATATTACAAGTTTTGCTTAGTTTGGAGCTATATGCTTGCTGTGTGAAATATCCACATTATTTATTTATTTATACATTGGTACCAATTCGATATGTTTTTTTATTGTTTGATAGGCTTGCGTTTGACCACTATCGCACCTGATGGTAAGTGACGACGCGGTCTAGGATGTAACACGCTTGCCTTGAAGAAATTTTAAATGTTAATTTTCCTCTACCTGCTGTGAAACTGTCTATCACTTCAAATGATCACAAAGGGGCCGTATTCTGACTGGCCTGATAAGCTCAGTTACTATTCCTGCCTTCTGAACTGCCAGGTTGTTGGTTCCATTCCTACCCAGGACAAATAATTTGTGTGATGAACATAGATGTTTGTTTTGTGTCTGGGTGTTATATTGTATTTTATGTATATATTTACAAACAAAAAAGTATCTATGTACAATATTTTATCAGTTATCTGGTTCCCATAGGACAAGCTTTGCTTAGTTTGTTTAAAAAAAAACGTATATAACGTAGGTATAACTGTTTTTATCAATTTGCCTAAAAAAAAATTAAACCTTTAGAAGGTAATATATTTAAAAAATATTTGAGTTACTTGGCTTTTAGGCAAATGTTTCTATATTGTCAAGAAATATTTAACATGTAATAACAAATGTTAATGTAGTAACAAAAATATTTTTTTTTAAATATTTGCACTCTTGCATGCATGCTGAGTGCACGTACCCACTGCTTACTATGTGACCTTGTAGCCAAATTAATAGTGTATTCTTGCAAATAAACAAATTATTTGATTTGATTTAGGGCTAGGTGGCTAGATGGTGTGAAATGTCCATCATATTTATCTACTATATAAAAATAAGTCGGGTTTTCCTTCCTGGCGCTATAACTCCAGAACGCACTAACCGATTTCCACGCTTTTGCATTCGTTGGAAAGGTCTCGGGTTCCGTGAGGTTTATAGCAAAGAAAATTCAGGACAAACCAACATTTTAAGTAGACGGCGCCGGTGCGTGATACATTGTTTGACAGCTACTGTTACATAAAACGAAGCCATCTGGTGGCGAAACGGTGTTCGCCAGGTTTGCTAGTCATTATTATTACTCTCCCGAAGACTTGATCTAGCCTATACGACGTCAAAATTTCTAGTTCGCGTCTAATTATAAGTTCTAGGTCGCGAAGTCGATGACACCAGTCTTTATAGTACCCGCTCAGCCGGTTCGAAGAAAGTGGTCAGAACTTGGAACTTGACACGTCTAGGATTTGACCTATATAACAATTAATGGCCGCCTGCGCTAAAGTTTGACAGCTGTTGGCACTTATGTCTAAATAAGTGCTTATGTATAAACGAGCTTCTGCCCGCAGCTTCGCCCGCGGCGTGGCCTATGGGAAAATAATTCAACCACCCATTTTACCCTCTTAAGGGTGGAATTTCGAAAAATCCTTTCTTAGCGGATGCCTACATCATAACATCTACCTGCATGCCAAATTACAGCCCGATCCGTCCAGTGGTTTGGGCTGTGTGTTGATAGATCACTATGTCAGTCAGTCACCTTTGAGTTATATATATTTAGATTAGATGGGCGGTCTTTTTTTTTTTAACTTCCAACTTGTCTAGTATTTGACCACGCTCTCACCTGATGGGAAGTGACGATGCGACCGAAGGTGTAGCATGCTAGCCAAGTAAATACCTATTCACTCTTCTCTTGAACGCGCCCGGGTCAAATTTCGCCGGAAACACAGACGCTGGCAGGGTATTCCATTCCCTAGCCGTTCTAATTAAGAACGTGGAATCAAAAACAGCGGTCTTATCGCTCTGAGCGATGAGACCGTCGATTGTTACAATTTGGTTAAGTTTGTTCACTTATTTTATTATTATTTAAGATATTTCAATAAAGAGAGAAAGATCTATTTATCTATCTATGTGTCTAGGTCGTACCCAAATGCGTTGCAGTAAGAACGTCATAAAGGGATAAGTGTGAAATTGTGGTTAGATCAGATTCATTTTAAAGTAAAGGAAAAATTTGAGTCACGAACATGATTCATTTTTTGTGCATGTGCATTTTTTTTTAATGCTGTTGTTTACCGACTTTTACAGCGTCACCGGGTGGGAGGGTAGGGGTTAGGCACCCATCATTCGAACTCGCACCCATCCGTCCTTAAAGCCGAGCTACTGTGACAAGTGATATCATGTCCAAATGCGAACTCAGATGTCAACTTTAATGCCGACGAAAAAGTAAGAGAGGGGAACAATTAAACAATTTCGTATTAGACACGCTAAAGCCTTGTTTTATCCTTAAAATTGAAAAGATAAGTATACCTATACCTTATAACTTGAGTATATTTTGAATGAAATTTATATTTCTTTCCTGTAAAGTAAAATAAAAACAAATAATGTAGGTAATAAAAAGCCTTAGGAAATTTCTTGGAAAATCGGAACAGGTATTTGGTAAAGCCGAGTGCCAACGTGCAAAACGACGTAAGCGCCGTTTTCTCAATATTTCTAACTTGAAAGAGATGTCACATAAACACTCCCAAAACAATATTCCGCGAACCAATAATCAAATTACTTACATGTCAAAAGCAAGCAACAAGTCCATCGTCGAACGTTCACCGAAAAATCCAATCGGCAAAGAGAAATTCGCGCACCCGGTTTTTTGCTCACACAAACTTAAACCACTGAGTTATAATAACAAAAACTACATGCACAATAACAAAAAGTGTACAAACAAAACACAATCGTCACGAACAATTATCGCACACAGGCACAAAAGTATTTTTTATTTATAAAGTGTAACATGTATCACACACGGAGTTTCTTTGCTACTGCCACATGCCTTGTACGTTTCTCCCACTACTGAACAACTTTTACCGACACAAAAAGGTAGCCGGCAGACCCGGTAGGTAGACCCCAATTGAGTGGTATAACTTTCGATGGACATTTAATCAATTTCTGGCGGAATTTCAGTGTTTTCCTTCTGAGATTGAAGTGGAGAATGGATGCTTGGCGGACTTTGCTGCGCACGCGACAGACGGTAACTAACGGTTCTAGATCTATTAATTTCGCACGTTGTGAGAAACTGATGAGTAAGTTTTTTTGAAGTAAAACTTTACGCATGCTTGACTTTGGAAGTAAGCTGGTGAATGCTTAACGAGGCGAACTAAGTTGAAAGTTGTTGCTTCACATAGATCTCAATTGTGAACATATCAAAATTAAAAAAACTAATAGTTTATAAAAAAAATATTATTATGTTGGTGTGTCCAAAATGACAACAAATTTACAATTATCAAGATGCCGAAATTAACATTTCACACTCATTTTTTATTTTTATTGTGTATTTTAAGTTGTTGACGACTACTTGATAAGTAGAAAAAGTAGTTAGCGGTCTAGGAAAAACAATTTCACACATTTAAAAAATCAGGTAGAGAAAAACGTTTTATGATATGAGTTGGTACACGCGTCGTTTAAAAATTTTACCATTTGGGCAGGCCTCTCTTAATAAATATAATATTAACAAGCTTCTGCCCGCAGCTTCGCCCGCAGTGTGGCCTATGGGAAAATAATTAAACCACCCATTTCACCCTTTTAAGGGTCGAATTTCAAAAAATCCTTTCTTGGCGGGTGCCTACGTCTTAACATCTACCTGCATGCCAAATTTCAGCCCGATCCGTTTAGTGGTTTGGGCTGTACGTTGATAGATCACTATGTCGGTCAGTCACCTTTGAGTTAAATATATATTTAGGTAAATGTTTGGGACATTCAACACAACGTCATTTAGCCCCAAACTAAGTTAAGCTTGTACTATGGAACTAGATAATTGATACGATACTTAGATATTTTTGTTTGTAAATCCATATATAGAATACCCAATATAACACCCAGATGCAAAACAAACATCGAAGTTCATTATACAAATGTTTGTCCTGGGTGAGAATCGAACCCACAACGTGCAGTCCAGGTTACCAGGGTTACTACTAACTGAACTATCAGGCCAGTCTCTTAGTACAAGGCTATAAGCGTACAATTCGACTGTAATAAGCTTACAGTCGAGTTCCTATAGTAGATCCCTCCTAGGTCAGGCAGAGGTGAATGCACTTGACCGAGCACTGAGCGAGTGTAAAATTGCACTGTTCGTAAGATCGTTGGCTCGCAATAGATTAATAAATTATGGATTTATTTAATAAAGTGTGAAAACCAAAACACTGTGGATAATTTTTACTCGGCTACGGAGAAACAAAAATAAGTGTTAAGATTTCGCCGGTATGTATATTACTTACTGTTTTGATAAATCTAATCATCATTGACAGCTTCTGCGGTGTGGTGGAGCAGGTCAGCTCATAACTTGGAGGTGGCGGGTTTAACTCCCGCGGCAGGTCAAGTATTTGTGCACAGAAAAAAGCGCAAATACTTGTACTGTGTCTGGATGTTATGGGACCATGGCCCTAGTAGTTTCTGGGCCCCTAGATACAGGGAATCGTAGTTAGGGTCAAGGATCTATGTATATGGTCAAACGTCATAATAAACATAACTATTAACTTAAGACAAAGTCAAAGTCAAAAGATTTATTGCAAATAGGCTAATTTTAGCACTTTTACAAAGTATATGTTCTGGAGTTAAAATTATAATTATTTTCTATTCATACTTCACTTGTCATAATGCCCACTTGACATAAGTCAGGTGGGAATTATGACAAATGGACGTTATAGAACCCAAACGCTTATTTATACCGTTTTTTCGGGGTGATTCCAAATTGTTCACCGGAGTTATATAATAAATATAATATGTGTGGACATCTCAAACAACGCCATCTAGCCCCAAACTAAACAAAACTTGTATTATGAGAACCAGATAACTGATACAATACTTAGATACTTTTTGTTTGTAAATACATACATAGAATACAATATAACACCCACACACAGAAAAATAACCTATGGTATTCAGGCAAATGTTTGTCCTGGGTGGGAATCGAACCCACAACCCACATTTCAGAAGGCAGGGTTATTACCAACTGAGCTATTGAGCAAGTTAAGCTATAGCAGTCTAAGCTATAGGAATTGTATAACTAAGATTATAAAAAAATAATTGATTTCACGATGTTTCGTGGCATTCGAAAGTAAAATGACGACATTAGCGTGTTTCTGAATGTGAAAGTTATTCAGACGAGATATTTGTTTGGCTAACAAAATCAAATATTTTTTATGAGGTATTCCCCGATAATGTTCTACAATTTTTAGCGTTTAATGTTTATTATTTTTATTATTATTATTATTACATGCCCTTATTGAGCGGCGTGCTAAGAGGCTTATCAACGATGACACTAGTTAAAGGGAAAATTCAAAGCCTTGAACACAGACGCAAGGTCGCCGGTCTGTCAGTCTTCTATAGACTACATTTTGGAGAGTGTGCGTATGCCCTTCATCTACTCATTCCTTCATCTCCTTTCCATCATAGAACTACAAGACTTGGTGATTCGCCACACCCTTACGTTGTTAGTGTACCCCAAGTCCGCACTAAGCGTTTTGCTGACTCATTTATAGTCCGACAGTGTTTCCTTCAAGGTATAACCTAAGTCTTTTTAAGTCAAGAGTGAATGGGCATCTCTTGGGCAAGCGTGCTCCACCTTAGACAACTTCGCCACTTACCATCAGGTGTGTTGTTGTCAAAAGCATGCCCATTTTAGCTTAAAAACAAAAAAAAATTTCATTACTTTGTCTAACTAATCTATACAGTACTTAGTTCCCAATATTACATTGTATGAGCCCTGCGAGGGCGTTGCACTTTAGAGTGGAGCATACATTGCCTAACTCTCGTCACATTACAATAATTCAGGTCGAAGGAAATTATGATTATTGTCAGCTTTTTTTTACATTTTTAGGTTAATTGTCAATATTGAATCATTATTAGTTTTAAATATTTATAGTATATACATGATTTATGAGCCACGACAGATACATGCATAGTTGTAAGTTATTCAACATAATTATACTTCAACTTAAGTTCTAAGGTTCATATTAAAAAATACTCCACTACTACTTAACTACTTCACTTACTACTCTTACTACTCCAATTCAACTAAAGTTCTAAGGTTCATATAAAAAATTACCCTATAAGAGAAACACTTTAATTTAGTCAGATAAAATTCATATAAAATTCTGGTGCGTCCTA
This sequence comes from Ennomos fuscantarius, assembly GCA_905220475.3. NCBI lineage: Eukaryota > Metazoa > Arthropoda > Insecta > Lepidoptera > Geometridae > Ennomos > Ennomos fuscantarius. The sequence goes on along the minus strand of HG992046.1, from coordinate 8,061,631 downwards.
GATATTATTCCATAAGTAATATGTGATGCAAAACTTTATGCCAAAACTTAAACTATACGCGGTACTTACGCTTCAACAATTTATTTTCAAGCTCTCTCCACGCCAATCGTCTTCAAAGCTACCCCAAAAGTTTCAAACTATACCGGAGTTTCTTTGAAAGCTGAAAATTTAATTTTCTACAACACGCTAGGAACGTATCAAGAAGGATTTGCTGGGGCGCAGGATACCAAGACATAGGTACCTATATACTCCATACAGAAGAATGACTCGACGGAAGCAGTTGTATAAATAGCAACCCTGGCTACCACGCAATAAAAGACAATGTAGCTCGCAAAGGGCTGCAACTATAGGTCGTTCTCTTTCTATCGAATATATCTTACCTCTGCCCAAGAAATATTTGTGCGTAGATGGTAAAATTACACGGCCGGCGGCAGATGTTGCAGGTATATTTTATATGTATATAAGTTGATCCATTTTATTTTCAAGAGATCTGACAAAGGTTGTACAAAATCTAATAGGAAATTTCCGTTCATTTATCTCGAAAATATCTTGAATTTTTTTCGTATATCCATATTTTTTTCTTTCCATAATAAAACAAAAAGAGCTAAATCGGTCTACTATTTTTTTTTTACATTGATAGGCTTGCGTTTGACGACCGAATCATTTGATGTACGACGCAGTCGACGTAAAGCATGCTTGCTTAGAATTTTTTTGCCTAGATTCGTACCTTCCTACTTATGGGAAAATCACTCCAATATACCCCAATATATTCTACCTTAGCTACATCCATCAGGTATAAACTTGAAGTCCCACTGCTTTTAAAAACATAAGTTTCGTGTTAATTAAATTTAAACTTTAATTAACACTGAGAAACTATATTTAAGTTGAAAGGAGAGCGATTTAAGTGTTTAACCAAGTCTTTAATCAAGCTATCAACTAGATAGCGTGTTAAATAAGTATATTTTTATTAATTTGTATTTATAATTTACTTATGTTTTAAATGACGTGACCGTGAAGAACGCTTTAAGAACGACAACCTCCAAGACCGTCATTAAAAAGCTGTAAAAAATTTTACTCATGACGATAGCCATAGAAGAGACATTTTCGACGCCGGAAGATACACAAAATCCTACTGGCTTTTATGTAAAAAACGAATTCATCATCATCACCATCATCAGCCTACACTAGTCCACTGCTGGACATAGGCCTCTCCCAAAGCACGCCACTGAGCCCGGTCTTCGGCTCTACTCTTCCAGTACTACCAGCTACCTTGCGTATGTCATCGCTCCATCTTGCCGCAGGGCGTCTTACTACGTCTGCCGATTCACGGTGTCCACTCCAGAACACGTCTATCCCAACGGCTATCGGTTCTTCAAAAAGAATTGACATGACGTAATTTTTCGTGTCGAGTTTGGAAGTCTATCAACCGATTTCAGCCTCAAATTAGTCGTTGCAGATTCAATTTGCACAAGTGACTACAAGAAGTCATATAGAGTTTGTACGGGGTGTCGATTGCCCCGCTTGAGCAAGTCACTTGTGCAAATTGAATCTGCAACGACTAATTTGAGGCTGAAGTCGGTTGATAGATTTCCAAACTCGCCACGGAAAATTACATTATATCTAATGTAACTAACATATCTTTTACTGCCTGCCTTACAAAATGAAACAAGAATTTCTAGTGTAATTCACTTGAATTACATTAGAAATTCTTGTTTGTAGTGTAATTCAATTGAGTTACATTAGAAATTCTTGTTTTATTTTGTACCTAAGATTAAAAAGATCGTATAAAGAGTTGCGGGTAAAACTGGAGGATGGGTCTAGATTACCGAGCATCATTGATATCTCTAGTTACTCAATTACTTATTCCAGACGCATAGAAAAAACTTTCATCGCGTTATAATGCATAAATAATAAATTCAAATTTTTCTCACATATACTCATTTTAATCCTCCGCATTGAAAGTTATGCAACTATGAAAATATAGAGCGCAACGGGCAGGGAATACTGATATACAAATTTTCTCGTCATGCAATATAATAGAAGTGATCTTGGCATTCCAAAAATAATTAAGGTGGTAATATTATAGAAACTGACGTTAGTATTCATAACTACAACTAGTACACGGCTAACACGGCTCGGAGCTGACTCTAGAGTGTAGCCACCACCTTCGCCGCGTGTGCTCCTTGAGGATGGGCATTTATATTGCCCGAACAACGGTCGAGTTATTCGACTGTATTTTGTGAGTGTTAACCGTGTACTATTTGTAGTTAATTAAGGTGGTGTCTAAACATAACTTTCATATGTTTGAGAGAGTCTCAGGGTTGACAATCCTAGAAATGATGTCAAAATGGGTCTGCGCTAGAAACTGTGTTAATTTTGCGGTTTTTTATGTTTATTTTACGTTAATGATAGGATTCTTTGTATCTAGGGACCCAGGAATTACGAGGACCATGGTCCCACAACACCCAGAAAAATAACAAGTATTTGCGGTCTTTTTCTATGCCGAAACACCTGTCCTGTCGCGGGAATTGAACCTGCAGCCTTCAGGGTATGAGCCGGTCTGCTCAATGTGACGAGCTAGTCGCTTACTCGATGCGTCACGACCACGCATAAGATAACAGTGTCACTTGTAATTATAAAATATTAATTTTCGCATCACACTACACTGCATATCATCCTGAAACATCAGCACAGTCTGGTAGAAAGATTACTCATAAAGTCTCAATTGCCCATCAATTTCACTAGGTACAATGCTTTTCAAACTAGAACAGCTTTGCGGCAGAATAACTGGACAAGCGTTGGTACACTGCAGAAATTGTCAAAACAACACAAAGACAAAATTAAAATTACTGTATATATTGAAATTTCCCTCTTCAATGAGAACCAAAAGCAATTGATTCATCAATCATCCTTCAGGATGGATGAATGACTTCATAATCATCCAAAAATCATAATGAGTTTTGGCGGGAACGCGAAAAAGTTTGCATCACCGCATTGTATTATTTTCCAGAACTTGTGTTATTTTCAGTGTTGGTGCATAAAATTGGTGACATTTTATTCGTTCAGTGGTGGATTACAGGCGTGAGCTTGGGAAAATGGTATAATGATGGTGAAACGTTTATTTTCGTGTTGTTTCCAAAACTCCATAGAAGCTTCAAGTAAAGTGGCCACCACTTTACTAGGAGTATGACTTTGACTTGAATTGATGACTTCGACTATGACTTGACAGATATCTGCGTGAAATATCATTAACTTGATAAATTATCTTGACTCTCTCTTGATCTTTACTTGACACTGGCTAAATACACAAAATTGTGGAGTCAAAACATAAAAAAAATCATAATAATCATACAAACAAAAGGAAAGTATGTAAATAAGACACTTTCCATAGGCACTTCTAGCGTAGGTAGTATTATTCTGTAATTATATCACGTATGTATCGCAGTTCGTGGATCGATTGCTAATGTCTTTAGAGTTAGTTTAAGTTTCACTTTCATCAGGCCTGGTCCACCCCGCGCTTTTTACGAAGCTACGCTACTACCCGTCTACAGACGGTATAACCCGGAGGTTGACGGTTGTGACAGGACATGCAGCTGTGCACAGAAAAAAAGCGCAAATCTTGTTCTGTTGTTGTGGAACCATGGTCTTTGTAGTTCCTGCGTCCATAGATACAAGGAATCCTCGTTATGGTCTAAGATCTATGATGTTTAGGGTATTTATTATATTTATATTTATTAATTAATTTCCAGCTTCGGTCTAGACGGGTCAGTCCGTTACGCGTAACGCGTCAAAAGTGCAGCGTTATAGTGATAGAACGAGAGGCAACTATTTGTGGTAGGTTTGTACCGCTGTCCGAGCTGAATAACACTTTTTTGCGTTGCAGTTAAAGTTGCTATTTATTTAACTGACTTCGGGGAGTGGATTTTCTGTAATTATACTACTAAGTATTCTGGGTTTATTCTATTTTTTTGTGTTAGTGAATGACGTGACGAGCTCGTCGTTCACCTGATATTATGCGACACTGTGACCCATAACAGAACAGTATCACTCGGAACTATCTAAATACTTATATATAACTCAAGGTGACTGACTGATTGACTGACTAATATAGTGATCTATCAACGCACAGCCCAAACCACTGGACGGATCGGGCTGAAATTTGGAATGCAGTTCGATGTTATGACGTAGGCATCCGCTAAGAAAGGATTTTTCGAAATTCCACCCTTAAGGGGGTGAAATGGGTGGTTGAATTATTTTCCCATAGGCCACACCGCGGGCGAAGCTGCGGGCAGAAGCTCGTAAAATATAAAGTTTCGCGTGACCCGGCACGGCGCACATTATCCTGAGACATCAGCACAGTCTGCTAATAAGATTGCTCGACTGTGAGATCAGATAATAAAGTCTCATTTGCCCAGTAATTTCACCAGCTACATTGTCCTTCAAACCGGAACTCAGTAGAGCTTTGGATGCAGAATAAAGGTTTATTAAAGGTGATATAGCAGACGGCAGTATCGCCAGCTTAGCGTCATCAACACATTCATTTGTTTAAGGAAAATTTTGGATCACAAACTGATTCTGAACTGATAGTGGTTGGTTGGTTGGTATTGATTCTCAAGAATCTCTCAATAGATAAAGCTACAAACCTCGGCCGTCCATTAATCACGTGAGGTTCAAAACGGGGGAGAGAGTTTGGCCAAATTCACGAAATATCACAAGAAGGGTTTATTAAGATATCACGGCTATTTATTTTTTCATCAAACGCGCGATTTCTAAACCTAAAAGCGGCGTCTATTGTGAACTTAACTCGCCGTTACTTTATACATGAACCTATCACACTAATATTATAAAGGCGAAAGTTTGTATGTGTGTATGTTTGTTACTCCTTCACGCTCAAACGGCTGAATGGATTTGGATGAAATTTACCACCAAGATAGCTTATGCACTGGATTAACATATAGGATACATTTTATCCCAGAAAACTGAAATTTTTCCGTGGGATGAGCAAATAATTAAAATACCTTTTATCCGCGAGTGAAACAGCGGGGCGCAACTAGTTTAAAAATAAAAATTGTACTTATTTAAATTTTAAGGTTTTTTGTAGGATATAAACATATTTTTCTACCTACGTTATAAATCGACCAAAAAGTTTATTTCTAGCACCGGACGTTCCCATCAGTTGGGACCATAATTGCTAGCTTGTAATTCTGTGGTTGGGACGTTCGATATTTAAATTACCAATGGCCCCTTTCAGTTACGAATTCAATTTCCAAACAGCCTCTTAGTTTCGCCTGGACAGAATTACATATATCTCCTATACATGATCTTAGAATCATGGGAACTTGTTTTAAAGATTAACTTAGGGGCGGGGGACCCCCATAAAATACCTTACATGAATATCATATTTTTTTTAATCCTCCCCTACTGTGATGTCACATATTTTGCAATTTTACATTTAGAAAATTATGAAATTGATAAATTTGTGTTGTAATACTTAAATATGTAATATTATAAGTTTGTATACTATTATTTATTTTTGCTTGTCAATTTGTTTCTGGAATGTGGAATTTCAATAAAGAGTTATATCTAACTTTATTTTGAAAAAGTCTGATCTCACATATATGGAACCCCTCCGAGGGGAGGTCCCCTTGTCACACTTCGTCAACCCCTTCCCTCTCCCTTAGCGTGTGACGAAATTTATGGCTGTCCCCTTAGCTTATATAGTGGACTAACGGCTACTTTCTATCCGCGGGGAACAGCTAGTAAACCATATAAACTAACAACGATTCGTCTTTTATATTACAATAAATAAAGAGAATTGAAAAATAAACAATTTCTAGTGATTCTCCAATACGATGTTCATTTGGTAGAAATAATTTAATATTGCGTTCACAAAGAATATTTATGAAAAGGTTTCATTTTTCTGTTTTTGTATACCTGCTGTCCCTCGAGACTTGAGATAATAATATATTGGTTGACGGTTGTTTTTTAATCAAAAAGAAATCCTTCCAAGTCGAAGAGTATCGACTGGTCTGATAGCTCAGTCGGTAGTAACACTGCTTTCTGAGCTGGAAGTTATGGGTTCGATCCCCACCCAGAACAAACATTTGTGTGATGAATATCGATGTTTGTTCTGTGTCTGGGTATTATATTGTATGTATTTACTAAGTATTATATAAGTATTGTATCAGTTATCTTGTTCCCATAGTATAAGTTTTGCTTAGTTTGGAGTTAGATGGCGCTGTGTGTAATATCTGCAAATATTTATTTATTTATCTACAGCAATTTTTAGTTATTATAAGCTAAACAATACACAAATAGTTACTTATATAATTGAACTTAGGATAAAGAGAAAAACTAAACTATACATAAGAAAAGGTAAACTACTACTACTAAAGCAAACAAGGTAATTTTATGCACGTTTCTTGGCTTATATAGATCACGAGCTTCTGCCCGCAGCTTCGCCCGCGGCGTGGCCTATGGGAAAATAATTCAAACACCCATTTCACCCTCTTAAGGGTGGAATTTCGAAAAATCCTTTCTTAGCGGATGCCTACGTCATAACATCTACCTGCATGCCAAATTTCAGCTTGTTCCGTCCAGTGGTTCGGGCTGTGCGTTGATAGATCACTATGTCAGTCAGTCAGTCACCTTTGAGTTATAAATATTTAGATTTAGAGCTTCGAATTTAAAATGTCATGTAATTCATATCTTTAAGTTATTTCTGACGTTTGAAGATAAATATAAGCTCGTAATAACAAATCGCAAACTTTTCTATACAAAATTGAATGAACCAATTTGAGTCAGTTTCTATCGAAGATATTTTTGCACAAAAAATGTGATCAGATATTCTAGAGTTTTCATTTTGATATACTATAGGATAAGGCGTAGACGCTTTAGGGCGAAAAGAAGGACAAAGTAGGCGGAAAGATTTTATTCCCGCTTATTCTACAGTAACTACTTAACAGCTAGTAAAGTACACATTATGTCGATTATAATTATTTATGATTTTTATAACAGTAACGCCAACTGTGTGCATTTATTGTTTTACCCCATAAATTGGTTTTAAAACCTGAAAGTCGACACTACCAAATCCGTTCAACCGTTGGAGCGTGAAAGAGTAACTAACATATAGAGTAAACATATAGATTAACAGCCTTATTAATAAACACGAACTATCTTTTGTCTCTATCGATCCAGCTAAATATTCCAGTAGCAAAAAAAGGACAAAAGCTGATGTAACTAATACCCGTTTATTAATAAGGCTGATAGAGTTGGATAGTAGCGTAGGATTTTCTACCATTTGTTTTTTGGTCCCCACTGATTAAGCTGTAGAATACTATAATGTTTCGTTGGTACTACTTGTTACATTATATACTTCAGTATGGAAGCTTCAATTACATACTCCTTTAACATTTAAGCATCACATGTATATTGCTATTATTTTTCCGTAGGCGTTTATTTTTTTTACCAGTTTCAAAATTGGCTACAAAGCCATAATTTTCATCGGATCTACCGTAACATAATAATTGTATTCACGTCTTCTTAATATTGAAAGTGATTCAGCATATTCTACGGGTTTAATTTAAATACATAAAGACTCCAGCCAATATTATAGAGTACTTAGTATAATTAGAATAAGTCAAATTTAAAAGGTTGGATAAAACATAGGTATTTGTTTACCTACACGTATTTGTTCACGTAGTAATTTTTTTGATGTGAAACTTCTTTACGCTTGACTTGGGGATTAGGTAAGCTGGTGAATGCGAGGCGAACTTAGGTAAACCCCTTTGTCAACATAACAAATTTAATAAATTATAATATTATGTTGGATTGTCCGCTAAAATGACAACTTACAATTGAAGGGATGAGATCGAGCTTATATATATGTAAGCAGAAAGGGTTTCTGCGTAGATAGGTTACAACCTATATAACTATAGGCCTTCAGCATGTCCACACCGCGCCGTGTCTGGAACAAGAATGATCCGTAGCACACCAATCGATCCCTTTATATAGCCAGACAGGTAGGGGCGCCATGACAGTTGCCGGTGCTGCCACTGTAATAAATTTAATGCCACCACAGGGTAAATTACGGTGCTCGATCGCTGTGCATAGAGTTTATAACTGGACGTTGCCGCCGTCATATATAATATAATTATCAATTACGTGATACTGGCTAAATACACAAAAGTGTGGAGCCAAAACAAAATCAAATAAAATCAAATAAAACAAAAAAAAAGTAAAACCAAAGTTATACCGGCCGATAGATGGAGCTAAACTAAAGAAGTTTTACTTCAGTCGTGTGGTCTAAAGCACACTCGTTTTTATTTAGCTGTTGGAGCTGAAATTGTTGATCTTCTTCTCAATAAAATAAAATAGTCTAGAGGCTAATTTGCGAGGTTAGTTACAGACTTAATAGTCTCCATTCAACTGAACGACGCTAGCTACTAGTTTCGTTCGCCATCCAATTTGTTTAACTTTTAGTTCCTTTTCTGACGAGAGCTATTTCTCCATTCCAGAAAAACCTCATCCCATTTTAAATCTTTGGAACCAATAAGTCAATTGCACGTTGGAACAAAACTAGTGTGCTTTAGACCACACGACTGACACAAAACTTCTTTAGCTCCATCTCTCTTGCTCCTACAGTAATATACGAAACGCAACTGTTTCTATCTTTCTTTCTCAACTCCCGTCCGCCTCACCAGCTAACCCCCAAGTTAAACAAGTAAAGAAGTTTTACTTCAACAATATATTAATTGTTTTTTTTTTGTTGTAACATTCTTGTCATTGTCATCCGAAATGTTCGCATCGATATGTTATTTCATCTTTGACAAAATGTTACGTTGACTATTATAATATAATGATATAATATAGATAATTCACGCTTAGGAGTTTTAGCGGGAAAACGAAAAAGATCCCGTCACCGCATTGTATTATTTTCCAAAACTTGTGTTATATTCAGTGTTAGTGCATAAAATTACTAGGAGTATGACTTGACTAGATGACTTGGCCTGTGACTTGACTTCACTCGCTTGACATATATACATATATATTAATTAACTCGAGAAATTATCAATTACTTGACACTGGCTAAATACACAAATGTGTGGAGCCATACCAAAACAAAAATTAAAATTCACGCTTGTTTTGGTACGATAATGGCTTTACATAGTTTTGATTTGCAAATACTTATTTGTTATTGTTGTTGTTATCAAAGTACGCTTATTGTAAGTACAATAATTAATTATTATAATTTATCAATTAATTACAATAATTACATAGAGTACGCACTCTATGTAATGTATTCTATGACCAGATTATGTATTACAATATCATTTTACTATAAGAACATAATAAGATACACATATTTTACGAAACGAAGTCATTTCTTCTGATACCAAACTCACATTTTTTTCTATGCCTTACATATTTATATTGTATAAATATATTCTTAAGTACATGGTTTAATTTAAGAGTTTGTGTTGTGAGTCATAAGATCTGTTAGTTTATACCTATTTAATTTAGTTTAGTTAATACTGAAATATTCAACCTAGTCAAAAACGTATGGACGTATAGTTGAGTGCTTACCACAAAAAAACTAGATGGCGTTGTACATCCTTAAAACACGCAAGCGTTTCATTCGCGGCCGCGGACTCGGTTCGGAGTGTGGCACCGAACATTTGGTCAAACGCTACTTTTAATAAGTATCGTCACTTAACATCAGGTTTTTTTATATTTCTCCGTGCAGGGTCAATCCTGTATTAGGAGAGTAAAATACTTTAGACACACGCTCATTGCTCAGGTGGAAATATTTAACATACCGGGCTAGTCATTTTAGATTATAAGAATTGGCGAAATCATTGGAAATATATAAAAGGCAAATAAGTTTATACATTTGACATATATTACGCTCATTGCTTAATTGGAAATATTTAAAATATCTTATTTATATACCGGGCAAGTCATTTTAGATAATAGAAATATTGTTTAGCGAAATTCATTGGAAAAATATAAAAGGCAAATAAGATTATACATTTGACATATATTACGCTCATTGCTTAGTTGGAAATATTTAAAATATCATATTAATATACCGGGCAAGTCATTTTAGATATTAAAAATATTGTATAGCAAAATTTATTGGAAAAATATAAAAGGCAAATAAGATTAAAATGTTAAAGAAATACCATTAACACTGCTGTGATAGAAGCAATTAAATAAAATGAAGCATTGGCTTGGAGAAGTTATGGCGGGAAAACGAAAAATATCGCGTCGCCGCATTGTACTATTTTCCAAAACTTGTGTTATTTTTAGTGTTAGTGCATAAAATTATTTATTTAATTATTCGTTAAGTGCTGGATTACAGGCATGAGTTTGGGAAAGTGGTATAATGATGGTGAAACGTTTCTTTTCGTGTAGTTTCCAAAACTCCATAGAAGCTTCTGGTAAAGTTGCGACCACTTAACTAGGAGTATGACTTGACTAGAATAGACTTATCTTGATGACTTGACTTGATTTGACACATTATATATTTTAATTAACTTGATAAATTATCAATTACTTGATACTGGCTAAATACACAAAAGTGTAGAGCCAAAAAAAAAATGAAACAATTTAAATAATGATAAATTACAAGAATTAAAATTGAATAAAAAAATAATTTTAAAATTAGTAATCATAATCATAATCAATCATTTATTTGCTAGGATACACACATAAAATACATTTCAGATTAAAGGTAATGTCACAGTCACTGTACCCGGCCCGCAAGCAGGCGTGCTAATATTTATATAAATTAATTAAAATTCAAATTGATATTATTATTATTATTACATGTCAATTATTTTAATTGAAATTATCACTGTTATAACTTATTACCTACTTTAAAAACTCTTGCATGCTGTAAAAACACTTGTCGATCAGCCAACTATACAAACATCTTTTAAATATGTTTCCCTGCAGTATCTTAATATTATCCGGCAACTTATTATACGCTAATATACTCATATTAACTACGTTCTTCTTATAAATGTCTTTATGATAGGGAGGTTGATAAAGTTGATGCATGAACTTAGAGCGCTTCTGTCTAGGCATAATTTCATTTCGCTTAACAAAATATTGTGGGTGGCTTTTTGCAAACATACACAAATCCTTAATATACATACATGGAAGAGGTAGAATATTACAACGTCTAAAAAGTGGCTTGCAACTGTCCAAATACCAAGCTTTACTTATAGCCCTCACGCATCTTTTTTGTGTCTTGAAAGCTCTATGAGACTCAACTGAATTTCCCCACAACATAAGACCATAGCTGAGTACACATATCCGTGGTATGCAGTTAACGCTGCTTCTCTAGAGACCGTCTGCCTCAACTTTTTCAATATTAATTAACAAAACTCCTCCGAAGCAGCTTGACCGATTCGTATAAAATTTTGTGTATATTTAGTAATGCCGAATAGGACGTAAAAATATTTCATCATCACTACACCGTTTTTCATTAACAAGCGGGTTTTTTTTTATTGTTTGATAGGTTTGCGTTTGACCACTATCTCAGGGTGCGCGGGGCGCAGCAGCTATATTTTTTTGTAATCCAATAAAATTAATGGGTTGTTTTTTTTTATTATGGCTTTTTGTATCTTCATATGAGAAAATTCCCGCGTCCCAGCAGTGGGAATAATTTGGATAAAAAATTATGAATGACGATGTGCGAGTCATTCGCTGACGGCCGCTCAAATAAAAATGTGCAGGGCACGGTATACATATATGTATGTGATCGTTGGGCGTTATTATTATTATTATTATTATTATTATATGTAGTTCATGGAAAGCATTTGGTGACGATGACGCGAGTTCCATGATTTTTGTTGACCTAGTGCTCAACGCGCCAAAAGAAGTTTTCACTTCAAAAACTCTACTTGGAACTCCAAACTATAAAGTTTCGCGTTTTCGAAATTAAATTGCGCGATTCGCCCTGTGACATCACAGTCTAGTAATAAGATGATTATAAAGTATTATATTTACTAGGTGGTAGGACTTTACTGCAAAGTTCCTCTAGGTAGGTACCACCGCTTTGCCAGTTATTCTGCCGCCAAGCAGTAGTGCGCAAGCACTGCTGTGTTCCGGTTTGAAGGGCACTGTAGCTAGTGAAATTACTGGGCAAATGAGACTTTATGATCTGATCTCACAGTTTAGTAATCTTATTACTAGATTGTGCTGATGTCTCTGGATGACGTGCGCAGTGCAGTGTCACGCGAAACTCTAAAACTCTATACTTTAGAGTTCCGAGTGACACTGCAGCTGATATGGACAGCCGTGTCGTTTAAGATCAGGTGAACGGCTAGGTCGTCACGTCATTCCTTAACATAAAAAAAAGTCTCATTTTCCCAGTATTTTATTAGCCATAATACCGTTCAAACCGGCACGAATGCGTACTTTCACACGTTCGGTGGCAGAATAACTGGCAAAACGGTGGTACCTGCCTAGACGAACTTTGCAAAAAGTCTCATCACCTAGTAAAATCTGGTTTATGATAATTATCTCACAGTATAATAATAATAAGACCCCAACGATCACATACATAGATCCTGGACCCTAACTAGGCTTCCCTGTCTAGGGACGCAGGAACTACGAGGACCATGGTCCCACAACACCCAGACTCAGAACAAGTATTTGCGCTTTTTTTTTTCTGTGCACAAATACTTGTTCTGCCACGGGAATCGAACCCGCCGCTTCCGGGTTATGAGCCGACATACATGCAGGCTGACGTCTCGTATAGTATGTAGTTAAAGTATTAAAAAACTATTCTAGAAACTCGACGAAAGTTCTGTTTTCACCTTCCTTCTGTCGTGTAATTCCATATTATTTATTTAGTTGCAATCACTTATGTTAGTACGTCCATATTTTGTACAGACGTACGCTTCACTGGACCAAGTAATAATCGTACATGCAAAACTAGATTATAATATGGAGGTACAAGTCCTATTTTTCTGGAGCAGACAGGCATGACGGCAGTGGCGGATTTACGCATTTGCCGCCATTATGCCCGAGTGTGGGATCATGGACCTCGTAGGACTTAAATCCCTAGATACAGGGAATCATAGTTAGCGTCCACGATCTATGTATGTGATCGTTGAGTGTTTGACAGCCTCTGTGGTGTAGTGGTTGAGCAGGTCGGCTCATAACTTGGAAGTGGCGAATTCGATTCCCGCGGCAAGACAAGTATTTGTTTCCAAAAAATGCGCAAATGCTTGTTCTGTGTCTGGGTGTGGGACCATGATCTTCGTAGGTATTGGATCCCTAGATACAGGGAATCCTAGTTAGGGTCCAGGATCTATGTATGTGATCGTTGGGCGTTATTATTATTATTATTATTATAAAGCGTTTAGTAATTTTTCTTGTACAGATCTTGGAGTATTCAGTTCAAAGTATTTTTTCTTAAATGTTCGACAATTTTCTCCGTCAATATAGATTTCATCTCAATTTCTGAAAGGCAAATAATAGAGTGTGCTTTAGACCACAGTACTGGTAAAACCTTTTTAGTTTAGCGCAATGTATCGGTCGGTATAACTTTGTTTTTGCTTTGATTAATATCAATGTCGCCATCTTGACAATTGTAAATTATCATTTTACCGGACATACCAACATACTAATACAAATTTTAACCATGTTATGTTGATAATGGAGATCTACGTGAACCAACTTCAACTTCCGCTCGCCACGCATTCACCAGCTTACTCCCCAAATCAAGCGTGCGTAAAGAAGTTTTAAATCTCATCAAAAATCTTTGAGCCAAATTTGCCGCCCATCTTAAATTTGCCGCCCTATATAGCCTCCTGCTGGTAAATTCGCTACTGTATGACGGAGTGATATCATAGATAATCAGAGAGATAGAAATACCCCTGATGAACTATATTAATAGCTCGATAGCTCAGTCGGTAACCCTACCTCCTGAGTTGTGGGTTGTGGATTCGATTCCAACTCAGAAGATAATTTCAGAACTCAGAGAATCTATTTATTTATATTTAAACATTTTGAGTAGTTTATAAGTAATCTGATTCTCATAGTAGAAGCTTTGCTTCGTTTCGTACTAGATGGCACTGTATGAAATTGAAATGTACACAAAATTTTTTTTTAACAAGTTTTATTCAGTTATCTATTAGGCACGCAAAGCGCAAACTCACAACTTATAGTTCAGAAAGCAGCACTACAATTACTTAAATTTCTTTGTTAAATAATCGTTTAAACGACCTCCTATTATAAACGTAGTACTCTACATTTTCAGCCTTAACAAGAAATTTTTGTGCAAATTAAATCAGCGATTTTCAACTTTAAACTAAGCCCTTTAGCGACCCCGTCAAATGCACAAAATTGGTATTTCGACCCGGCTTTAATGGAAAAAATTATATAAAAAATTGAAAAACGATTTAGAGAACATTAAGGCATTAATAATATCTAATGTGGTGGAAAGAGACAGATAAAACGGATAATGATTGTATTAACAAATTTGGCAAAAAATTATTCCAGGAGGGCAACTTTTATGGATACGCAACCAAAAAGCAAAGACATTAAAAGCGCTTTTTTTCCAATTCTGTGAAAGCAACATACAATTTTAAAATAAAAGATATTCCTAGTGTCTTATCCGAAACCAAGAGTCTTAACCGAATTGATAGGTAGTATAAATAAATACAAATACAAAACTATGAATCCTTAAATGTTTTTACAATTGCTTATGTAGTGAATCCATAGACTCCGGAATTATTTACCTAGAAAAATTCTTGCGGAAAATTTTTACAACCTAATAAAAACCGTCACCAAAATACTGGTCTCTATTTAGCCCAAAGACTAAGCATTGCCATTCAACGGGCCAATGCCGCTAGCATTTTGGGCACGTTGCCTACTGGTAGCGGCTTCTTAGATTAAGTTTTGCTGATGCATAGTTTTTAATTTAATTTTAGTTTTATTGTTTAAATTGGTAAACATTAAGTTGTTGACACAAATTTAAGAGTAACCCATTTAGCATCTTTTTACTCCTGGTTAAAATTCTGGACATTTTTTTAGTATTTTTTTTAATATCGTTGTAATGCAAAATTGTTTAAAAGCTTATAATTTTGTTCTTAGTAAATATTTTAATATAAAAAAATAAAATAAAACACAAAAGCCAAGTTCTTTTGCTTCGCATTTTTTAGAATTCCTCCCGAGACGTGTCCTTGACGTTCCAAAAGGCTCAAGTGACTCCAGGTTCCTGGAGCTAGCGTCAAGTGTTTAAACTTTGCTTCAGATTTTACATTTTTTTTTGTATAAGAAGATTACGTACTGTATCTGTAGAATTTTCATAAAGGCATTCTAGCGGAATTAAGTAAATATTACATAATTTGTTTGCTTTGTGACCTTACTAGCTTCTAACCGCGGCTTCATCCGCATGGCCTATAGGAAACGAAGAAGGTTTTTTTATAGATAATTCAACCATTTCACCCTCTTATGGATAGAACTTTGAAAACCCTTTCTTAGTGGATACATTTTACAAAGAATACTCACTCCAAATTTCAAGTCTCTAGAACCAGCGGTTTAGGTTGTGTGTCTTTATTTTAACGGACAATTCTTTCTCTCAACTAACTAGGTTGCCGGTCGTCGGTCTTGTATCGGTTACATTTTGGAGTGTGCGCATGCCTTTTATCAGCTCATTCTGCCATGCCCTTTCCATCATAGAACTAGAAAGCTTAGCAATTCTTAACATCCTTATGTCGTTACTGTACCCCAAGTCTGCATTAAGCATTTTGCTGGGTCATTCATAGTCCGAACGGCCAAGAAATGGAATGCTCTACCAGCAACAGTGTTTTCTCCTGTGTATAACCTGGGTCTTTTAAGTCAAGAGTGAATGGGCATCTCATTGGCGAGCGTGATCCAATTTACACAGCTTCATCACAAAAAATGCTAATGTCCCAAATTTTGTGCCATCACATGTTATAAAAATGTATTATTTTATATTATCTTGGTATTACAACACAATTTTTTAAATTTCATGATATTGTAAATGTAAAATTGCTAAATATGTGACATCACACTAGGTAGAGGGGAGGTCGCACAAATAATGTGACCAACTGTGACAAGGACGATAGAGGAGTCGAAAAATGTATATATGGCCCATAAGTACTTTTAACTGAAGATAAATAGTCAAAAGGACTTTTTATTGAACGTTTTAGTCGAAAGTACTTCTTATTGAACATTTTGGCTAAAATCGCTTTGTTTCTACGAAGTAAGAAAAAGCTGTTGGTTTTCCTAACAATAAATAAATAAAAAACTAACATACCTGATTAAGTAAAAACTACAGTTTTGGCGGGAAAGCAAAAAAGATCGTGTCACCGCATTGTATTATTTTCCAAAACTTGTGTTATTTTCAGTGTTAGTGCATAAAATTGGTGGCATTTTATTCGTTAAGTGCTGGATTACAGGCGTGAGTGTGGGAAAATCGTATAATGATGGTGAAACGTTTCTTTTCGTGTTGTTTCCAAAACTCCATAGAAGCTTCTAGTAAAGTTGCCACCACTTTACTAGGAGTATGACTTTGACTAGACTGACTTGACTTTATGACTTCGACTGTGACTTGACACATATTTGCGTGAAATATCATTAATTTGATAAATTATCAATTACTTGACACTGGCTAAATACCTAAAAGTGTGGAGCCAAAACATTAAAAAAAAGTTAAAAGTAAAAACTACTTAGTTGCCACACAAAATAATTGGCGGTCCAAAAAAATGATGGAGGTAGAAAGCAAAAACTTTCATCGTCAAATGCAGTCGTAATAATGGAATGTCATCATTAATCTAACGAAGTTAAGAGTCAACGAAGCGCATCCTCAAAATTGGTTCTTCATCATAATTTTGTCATTATTTAGTTTCTTTTCGTAATAAGGAATACATTGAGTACCTCTACATTTGTTATAAACGGACAATTTAAGCTATGATTACCTACATTATCATAGAATTATAATCTTCAACCTCCTACCAAATAGGGATTTTGTAAGATTTACATGTGTATCTGTGATTTGACAGCCTCTTTGGTGTGGTGGTTGAGCAGGTCGGCTCATGACCCGGAGGCGGCGGGTTTGATTCCCGCGGCAGGACAAGTATTTGTGCACAGAAAAAACCCTTTCGTGCACTTGGTGGAAATCAAGTATACCTACTTAAATACATAAATAACACCCAACAATCACACACATAGATCCTAGACCCTAGCTAGGATTCCCTGTATCTAGGTACTCAGGAGCTATGAGGACCATGATCCCACAAGACCCAGACACAGAACAAATTTGCCCTTGTTTTTCTGTACAGAAATACTTGTCCTGTTGCGGGAATAAAACCCGCCGCCTCCGGGCTATGAGCCGACCAGCCCTAACGCGTAACTGTGGGAATCGGCTTCGCCTGCCATCCTGCACGCACCAATCAACAAATCCACGAGTTCGAGCAAGAGAGAACACGATTACGATCTCCACCAGACTTACATGGTAAGGCCCCTGTACCCCTACCGCGTAACTGCTCTGGGAATCGGCTTCGCCTACCATCCTGCACGCGCCAATTAACAAGTCCACGAGTGCGAGCAAGAGAGAACACGATTACCATCTCCAACAGACTTACGCGGTGAGGACCCTGGTCAAACACCACAGAGGCTGTCAAAATAACTTAATATTAGGCAAAAAGGTACCATAAGTAAAGCATCTATATTATTACACAATACAAAACATGCAATCCGGCACTTAATTTACCAATTCATAGGCCAAAAGCTTAAGTACTTCCTTACTGATATAGGTACTTACCTGGATGATATACGACTGAAATCTGAAAATGGCGTGCCCACTATTAAGTATCGCAGTAAAGATTTTAAAGATATAAAATGTTAGGAATATTTCACATATTTTGTATTTGTTCAAGAACAGAGTATAAGTTTTTAAACAATAAAACTAAATACTATGCATTTAAAAAACTTAATCTAAGAAGCCGCTACCAGTAGACAATGTGCCCAAAATGCTGGCGGCATTGCCCAGTTGAATGGCAACGCTTATATTTTAATAAAACAAAAAGTATAATATTTTATTATATACAAAAAAAGTACAGGCTAAGTGCGATTTTTTTTTTGCGTGAAAGAGTAACAAACATCCTTACATACAAACTTTCGTGTTTATAATATTAGTAAGGAGTGGATAAGGATAATAAAAAAGCACGTTTCGTGTTTCTCTTATAGTTTTTTTTTTGTTTTGTAACCTATATTTTTTCCATACGGAACCCTAATAAAAAGCCAAGAAGCACGTCTCGCCTCCGGAGTTTCCGATACTCCTGGGGTTCCGAACCCTCTTTCACAGATGGTATATAGAGCGATGTATGTCCGATAAATCCATAGAGTGGAGTAAACACTCGACAAACTTATCTTCGCGGTTCTTTATTGCTCAAATTGTGTGAAAACAACTCTCAAGTTAACTTTGGCATCTGATAATTCCACCTATTATTGTAGTTTTATCTATTGGTTTTGATAAATATAACCGACATCTATGTAGGTAATATTTCAGCCCGATCCGTTCAGTAGTTTGGGCTGTGCGTTGATAGATCACTATGTCAGTCGGTCACCTTTGAGTTATATATATATATATAAGCTGACGGGCTATGCGTAGGTTGCAACCTATACAAATATAGGCAGCAGCATGCGCACCGGGCCGTGTCCGGTGCAAGAATGATCGTAGTACACCGAGCACTCCATTTATATAGCCAGATAGGTGGGGCAGCGATGACAGTTGCCGGTGCTGCCACTGTAATAAATTTAAATGCTACCACAGGGAAAATTACGGTACTGCCCGCTGTGCATAGACTTTATAACTGGACGTTGCCGCCGTCATATATATAGATTATTATTGAGCTGGAACTCTTGTTTTGTGTTTTATTATTATTGAGCTAAATAATAATAACACGACACTCATGTGTATACTGAGAACTACAAGTTTATAATCACATCAGCTGAGTTATCACGTAACTCGATTGCAACCTATAGAAACACAGTTGACAGTTTGATTACGCAGTTTATGTGCATAGTTAGTATGGAAATTTCTCCTCTTGCATTGCAATCAAAGTTTCGTGATCACCCCCCCGGTTTAATCTAAACAATATATAGTTGCGTGATCATTAAAACGTTTTGGTGAGTTCACAATGAATTAGATTTTACTGTTGCTTGTAAATTGTAGAGTTTTTTGAATGCGTATAATGTATTAAGTATTAACAAAGGTTTTTTTTTATGTTTTGGTTCCACACTTTTGTGTATTTAGCCAAAGTCAAGTAATTGATAATTTATCAAGTTAAAGATATTTAACGTAAATATGTGTCAAGTCACAGTCGAAGTCATCAAGTCAAGTCATCGTCTAGTCAAAGTCATACTCCTAGTAAAGTGGTGGCAACTTTACTTAAAGCTTCTATGGAGTTTTGGAAACAACACGAAAAGAAACGTTTCACCATCATTATACCATTTTCCCACACTCGCGCCTAATCTAGCACTTAACAAATAGAACGCCACCAATTTTGTGCACTAACACCGAAAATAACACACGTTTTGGAAAATAATACAATGCGGTGACGCAATCTTTTTCGCGTTCCCGCCAAAAACTCTACAAAGGATTTGTGTTAATTTCTTATAAATCTGGTTTACTATTTTAATTTTTAAAAGTAGCTAACCTTGTTTTATGTTATCGTTAAGCATGCGAGGTCGTTATAGATAATGTAATACTACTCTCTCAGATATATGAGATGCTTCTTCTTCTCTTCGTTTTATGGCTTTCTATCGGTTTTTAGTGATAATTCTGCCAATGTCAAGTAAGGAATTTTTCTTCTTCTTCTTCTTTGTTTAATGGCCTATCGCTTTTTAAAATAATTCTGTCAATGTCAAGTAAGCCATTTTTGTATAGTGAAGTCGTGTCAGTCTTATTTTGTCAGTCAAAATGACAAAGTAAAATGGTGGATATTTTATTGAAGGCTCTACTGAAGCCTTGAAGAGAAGACGAAAAGGCATGGTTTAAAAACTTGGAACCATTTGCCAACACTCGTGTACATTCACGAACACCTAACGGATAATGATCCACCTTTATCACACAATAAATTCAAAAATACACGGGCTATGGAATAAAAATCAAACTCTCTTGACCCTCTTCTTTTTAACGCCCCATATGAGATGCTGGTCTCCAAGTCTTGTTTTATCATTGATGTGTGTTTTGTCACACTATATCACAACTATATTAAGTCTAGTACTAGTCATAGTTTGATAGCGGGTTCATATCCGTTCGTGATTCAAATTTTTCGTATCAAATTAATTTGTAAATAACGCTAAGCAGTTAGCAGTCGATATTGGAATTTTAGACAACAGCCTTTATTTCTACGTGCATGAGATTTTTTTTTAAATTTTACGTTTTGGTTCCCACTTTTATGTATTTAGCCAGTGTCAAGTAATTGATAAATTTCAAATTAATGATATTATATTAAATATGTATCCAGTTAAGTCAAGTCACAGTCCAAGTCATCAAGTCAAGTCATAGTCTAGTCTAAGTCATACTCTTAGTCAAGTGGTGGCAACTTCACTGAAGCTTCTATGAAGTTTTGGAAACAACACGAAAAGAAAAGTTTCACCATCATTATTATACTCATGCCTGTAATCCAGCATTTAACGAATAAAACACCACTAATTTTATCCACTAACATTGAAATTAACACAAGTTTTGGAAAATAATACGCTGCGGTGAAGCGATCTACCTCGTTTTCCCGCCAAAACTCCCGTTCATAAGAATTCCTATAATGTGTAGTGTCTAGTGGACAGTCTAGAATAACTACTTACTCAAAGTATATATTATTACATCATGGAATGATGTCGTCCAATAACGGACGGTATTATCGACCACGCACCATTGCTGCACAGACTAATATCGTGCATGGCTACAAAAGTGAAATTCTATACCCATTTTGGTCATCAGTGAAATATCACATATATATACATCACTACATAGTATAAAACAAAGTCGCTTTTTCTGTCCCTATGTATGCTTAAATCTTTAAAACTGCGCAACGGATTTTGATGCGGTTTTTTTAATAGATAGAGTGATTATTTGTGAGTGAGTGATATTTATATAACATCCATTAAATAGTGGAGAAATACTGTTCTTTTTGAGGTTTCTAATGTGATGTCGTAAATAATTACATTATTTTCGCTTACATTGCAAACGCAGGCTGAACCCTACGAGATTTATCAAAATAATGTACTAAGTATTGTACACATTGAAAAGATCTACAAAAAACTCCGCTATGGTACATGTCTATCTCTTATGGATATCCCACAATAACATTTTTTTGTCATTTACTTTTTACGACAAATAATGGCTCGAAATTCAAAGCGATTTTAACCAACACAGCATTAATCCTTATCTAATTAAATACCTTAAATACATTGTTGATTTAATAAAGATCCATATGGCCCTATACAGCATATGATTTAAATTAATATTTTCAAAGATATTACAGATTTAAAAATTGTGGGACGTAGCGTTTGCGGCGGTTCCGGCCGGGCGTGCCTATAAATAGCGCGTCGGTTCAGTGAATGACATAGGCTATATATTTTATGTCAAAGCCGGAGCGGGTCGCTAGTATACTATATATACGTTAAGAACACAGTCTGCGAACAATACTACTCTTTAAAAAAACTAACTGAGCTCGTCCATGAAACTCTTTCATCTCCGGCACCGACGCCAATCAATCATATTGTTTGTTATGAAGGTGCCGCGACCACCGTGCCTTGAAAAAGAGGTAAGTAGGTAAATACGTGTTGTGTACACAAAAGAACATCAGCACATCAAGTACTTTTAAAGATACATAATAAGGATAAAGATAAAAGATAAAGATATTTTTATTTATAATATTATAGAAACTGACGTGAGTAGTACTCATAACTACAAATACTACGAACACCGGTCGAGTTATTCGACTGTATCTCGTGAGTGTTAGCCGTGTAATAGTTGTAGTTATACATTTATTTGTTTGAACATGAATAAATATTTACACAAAATAATGATTGGTATTATGGCGTTTTTTAGTCCACAATATCACGCTTAAACAGTCGTACAATTAATGATTGTTACTTTGTAGATAATTCATACCACCTACTAAAAGTGTAGGAATATTTATGATAGTATAGCTTGCAAACGAGTATACAGCACTCCTGGGTGAAGAGGTCACCGTAGTTTATGGACATCTGTAACACTAGAGGTGCCACATAAACTAATTAATAAGTTTTAGTTCCTGAATAAATTGTAATAGCAATGTCGCAGTCCAACGCTTTCAAGTTGAACTAGCTAGATGGTGATGTCTAGGAAGCCTCAAAGAATTTAGGAATAAGAATAATAGTGTTGATTTGTATTTAATTATAGGTGACTAGGGTTTTAGGCATTTCAAACACAATGTAAAAATTGTTATTGAATAAATGAATTATGAATTATTATTATGAATTAAGAGAAAACGAAAAGGCATGGTGTAAAAACTTGACACCATTTGCCGAAAATCGTGCACGTTCACGAACACTTAACGGATAAAACCACCCTTATCACACATTAAAATTCAATAATACACGGGTATGGAAAAAGAATCAAAATTCACATCCGCCATTTTCGGATTCTTTTTCCAAACATAGCCTTTTTGCAAGAAAATAATTGAAGGGTTGAGAATAAAAAGGATGTAACTGACAAATTGACAGTTTCGAGAAAATTGACTTTAAACGTCAACGGCGTCATTTTTATGTAGAGTGCTTATAAGGTAATAGAAAAGGTTTATGTAAGTTTCAGTTGCTTGAAAATGTTTTATTTCTATTTAAAATTACTAAATATAGTACTAATTCATACAATTACTGTAAAATATAATATAATAAAAGAAATAAAGTAATGTTTTTATGCTAAGCGTACTGTATTCCTGTGACAGATAAACCATTTTTAGACTCAAAATCTCGAGATTTAAGCCTCATTTCGGTATTTTGAGAATGTATTATTGAAGATAATTTCACGCTGAATCCAACGATACCCATAAGTCATTTGGTCAAAAAAATCAGTTTTTGGGTGACGAAGGCGCAGGTCTTCAATGAAATCCGGTGTTCGGTGTAAAGAGTGTATATTCCTGCTCTTCGAGCCACCACAAGTTATACAATTAATACTAAATACAGTTAATTATATTATAATAAAGGCGTCGAGCAACCTTGCTCGCGCGACGGTCGGAAGTAGAGAGAGAGAATGCGGTGAGTGAAGAGAGTGAATGAATATTGTGTGAATGATTATAGATACACATGAGAAACAGAGACACAGATACAGATAATAATAAATCTTAAGTCTAAACAATAAATGTGGCGCTTTTATCGCCGCCACATCACCCCCCTACGGAGAAAAATTCAGCCGAGAAAAAAAAATAACAAATGAAAAAAAAAAAATATAGTAATGACGGGTCAGGCTATAGGTCCAGAATGTCGCGGAACCTAACTCTGCGACCGGTGCGGGTAACGACTGTAGGGGTAGGGGAGGGGACAGGTTGCGGGTGGGCGGAGGGTGCGGGAGACGGAGGCTGCGGAGCAGGAGGCGGCGTGTTGACCGAAGCGGGTGTGGGAGGAGCTGCGCTAGACGCTCGTGCATCTTGCTCGACTTCCAGGTGCGCTGGTTTGACGCGGTCGACGCTGACTTCGAGTCTCTTGCCTGCGACGTCTAGTGTGACAGTCTTGGGACTTCTGGCCAAAATCTTGTAAGGACCGGTGTATGGTGGTTGGAGCGGTCTCCTTACGGTGTCATCGCGTAGAAAAGCGTGCGTTGCAGACGGCAGGTCTTTGAAGACAAATGTCGTCTGCTGTGTGTGTCGCGATGCGGGGATGGCGCGGAGACTGGCCATCTTGGAGCGAAGGCGGGCCACGAAATCCTCCGTGTTGGTGTTGCTGTGGTCTGCTGATGCCGGCACGACGAGCTCTCCGGGTAACCGCAGAGGTTCTCCGTACACGATCTCAGCAGAGGAACACTGGAGATCTTCCTTCAACGCTGTGCGGATGCCAAGCAGAACGAGTGGTAGGGCTTTGCTCCAGGTTTCGGCGTGGCACATCAAGGCTGCCTTGAGTTGCCGGTGGAGGCGCTCTACCATGCCGTTAGCTTGCGGGTGGTAGCTTGTTGTGCGGATGCGTTTGGTGGCACAAACTTGCAACAAGCGACTGAACAAGGCAGATTCGAACTGCCTTCCTTGGTCAGTGGTAACGACGAGTGGTACCCCAAAGCGGGAGATCCAGCCATTGACGAAGGTGTCGGCTACCACTTCAGCAGTGATGCATGTCATTGGCCATACTTCTGCCCATCGCGAAAATCTGTCGACGGCTGTCAGACAGTATGAGTAACTGTTGGAGGAGGGAAGCGGGCCAATGATGTCTAAGTGGACGTGTTGAAAACGTCCGGAGGTGCTTGAAAAGTTACCCAGTGGTGCGGTAATGTGTCGGGTAACTCTACTGCGTTGACATGCGATGCAGGCGCGCGCCCAGGAGTTACAGTCTTTGCGGATGTGAGGCCACACGTAGCGGTCAGCTACCAGGCGTGCGCTTGCGCGCGCGCTGGGGTGGCTGAGGTTGTGGAGCCTCTGGAATGCAGCTCGACGGAAGGAAGCCGGCAAGTACGGTCGCGGCTTTCCAGTCGAGGTGTCGCACATGATGGCGGTGTCTGTGCCTGGAATGTGAGTAGGTACCAGTGTTAGGGATGAGTCAGTCTGCAGCTTAACTAGTTCATCGTCGACAGCTTGAGCTTGCGCGAGTGCGGCGTAGTCGTCGGTGAGCGAGACGGCTTCAATGCGGGACATCGCATCTGCTACGATGTTGTCCTCGCCTTTGATGTGCACAATGTCAGTGCTGAACTGGCTTATAAAACTAAGCTGGTTTAGCTGTGCAGGCGGAAGCTTTTCTCGCCGTTGCTGAAAAGCGTACATTAGTGGCTTGTGATCTGTGTAGATGGTCACGTGTTGGACCTCTAACAAGTGCCTGAAGTGCTGTACGCTATCATAAACGGCTAGAAGCTCCCGGTAGTAGGTGGGCCACTCTGACTGTTTAGTCGTCAGCTTACGACTAAAATAAGCCAGAGGTTGCCATGGTACGGTGTCGTCGTGGCGTTGTTGTAAACATGAACCAACGTGCGTACCTGAAGCATCCGTGAACAAGGCAAGTTGTGCGCTGCTGTCCGGGTGGGCCAGCATAGTAGCAGATGCGAGGCTCGCCTTGCATGCGTCGAAGCTCGCTTCAAGCTCAGGTGTCCACGGAAACGGTTTGGGTCCCTTGCTGTGCGTGGCTGCTACGGCGTCGATCAGCGGTGCCTGAAACTTAGCAGCGTTGGGTAAATATCTACGGTAGAAGTTAATCATTCCGAGAAATCTGCGCATGCCTTGCACAGTTTTGGGAGGGGGGAAATCGCGTAGCGCTTGTATGCGGTCTTCGGGTGGATGGGTGCCTTGGGCGTTAATGCGGTAGCCAAGAAAAGACACCTCAGCTGCCCCAAAAACACATTTTGCTGGGTTCACCATCACTCCATACTGGTGCAGGCGGTCAAACAGAGTCCTGAGATGCTGGACATGCTGTGTACTATCAGCTGAGTGCACCAGGATGTCGTCCACGTAGGCAAAACAGAAATCAAGGCCGCGCACCACTTCGTCGATGAACCTTTGAAAGGTTTGACCGGCGTTACGCAATCCGAAGGTCATATACGGAAATTCGTAAAGGCCAAAAGGTGTTATGATGGCTGTCTTACAAATATCAGGGGTACTGACCGGGATTTGCTGGTAAGCTTTGACTAAATCAATTGTTGAGTAGATTGAAGAGCCAGCCAGATTTTGCGAAAAGTCCCCAATGTGACGCACTGGATATCGGTCTGGGACGGTGCGGGCGTTGAGTGCTCTGTAATCGCCGCACGGTCGCCATGTTGCGTCCTTTTTGGGAGCGAGATGCAGGGGGGACGACCACGAGCTGCTCGAGGGTCTGGCTGTGCCGGAGCGAACCATCGCATCAAACTCCTGCTGTGCGATGCGAAGTTTGTCGGGCGCTAGGCGGCGGGGACGGCAGGTAGCCGGCGGACCATCAGTCGTGTGGATGTGGTGGACGGTGGAATGCTTGACCACTCTGTCTATGCCCGGGGGGCGCGTGACGTCAGGGTACTCAGTGAGCAGTCGCTCGAAGGGCGAGTTCCCACCCGTCACGGCTTTGATGCTGTCCTGGGTGGTCTGTGCTGCGGCAGCTGGTATCCACAGTTTGGTGGTGCCGTCGATCACCCGTTCATGCCTGCAATCAGGTAAGAGATTGTAAAAACTCAAGAAGTCTGACCCAATAATAGGCGTGCTAACATCAGCTATTACAAAATTCCATAAAAAATCACGGCGTAGCCCTATATTTAAATTCAGGGAAATACTGCCGTAAGTTTTTATAGATGTGCCGTTTGCTGCACTGAGGTCGTATCCACTGCTAGTGAGGCGGCCTCTAGCTAGCCTTCGGGGAAAACAACAAATGTCAGAACCGGTGTCTACCAAAAATTTTTGGTTCGTACCTCGGTCCTGAACGAAGAGGCGACGGCTTGCGTGTGGGCGGTCGGTACTCGCCACTACCGACCGCTTGTCAAGTTTCCCGAGCTGGACCAGGTGCATGGTTGAGTGCACTTCTGCGCTTTGTGTGCAAAGCGGTCATGGTACCAGCAGAGGTGAGGGTTCCGGGGGCGAGAGCGGCTGCGGCTGCGTGAGCGGGTCGCGCTACGACCACGTGACCTATCAACATGGTGGGATGGTCCACCTGTTGCAGTTAATGCAGCCACAGTCCGAGTTAATGCTGCTATTTGTTGTTGTAGCGCAAGTATATTGCTTTGTTCAGGAGCTGGAGCGGTAACTAATGTGGTAGAACATACCTCTGATGGCTGAGCTTGGATGTCCATAAGCCTATCAGCGAGCTCCGCTAGCTCACCAAGTTGTTCGAGGCGCTGTGCAGCCAGAACAATTTGCAATTGTTGAGGGAGACGACTGGACCACATTGACTTGAGTATGTTCTCCGGGAATGCAGGTCCTGCAAGCGACCGGAGGTGTCGAAGAAATGATGATGGTCTGCGGTCTCCCATCTGTTCCTTTTCCAGTAATCTTCTAATTTTTTTTTCATATGATTCTGAAAATCGTGATATTACAGCGGACTTTAGTGTGGTGTATGGGTTGGTTTGCGGAGGTGAAATTATAATGTCTTCAACCTCAGATGTGCAGTTAGTGTCTAAAAGTGATAAGGCATAGCTAAATTTTGTTGTCTCTCTTGTTATTTGGTTTATAGTGAACTGTGCTTCCAAGCTGGCAAACCACAGAGCAGGGTGGTCTCTGGAGAAGGGAGGGGTGCGGATGGAAATGCGGTGCACCTCTAAGGGCGGGTTGGGCATGCTCCCACAGTCGGATATGTCAGGTACAACCTTGTCGCTTTCAGCCATTTTTGTGTAAATAAAAATGTTAGTGAAAGCTACAAAACGCGTAATTTCTCCGTATGGGGGTTAGAGATGTGGCCACAAACACCCTTAAAACTAACAAGTACACTTAAAACACAATCTTATAGCTAGCAAAACAATATAACACAAACAAAACAAACAAATATGTACACACCCAAAAAGATGTAAAATGTAAACAAAAACTCGTGCAAACCACACAAAAAATGCGATTTTGTTAATGCGCAGCAGTAAATAGCGTTTTCTTAAATCTAGCAACAATATAACACACAATAAAGTACAAAAACATAAAAAATAAACGAAAAGAAACTCAAAACGAATTACGTAATCAAGAAATGTCACAGGTTATTAACACTGACGTATGGTTTGGCGCGATTCGACAGTTCCTTGGTTTGACTTTGACACTTGTACGGGAACGGAATGAATGGTGTAAGTGAATTTAAATAGATATCGCGAAAAATGGATATGCAAGTTAGTTCACTATAGCTTCCGCAAAAAGTGTCCGGGGGCGCCACCATCAACGCGAATTGCGCAATAGGTGATTTTGTAGGGACAAAAATGGCGGAATTGAAAATTTAAAAAAAATGGAAAATGGGACAAACTGCACTGGCGCGTGTGCGGGAAAGGGGCCTCCGCACACGACACGATGCTGCAGGGTCTGTGTTGCGCTTCCGAGGGTGCTCCGTCACAGCGTGGGCGTGTTAGGGCTCCTTCCTTCAGGGCGTTCGTCGCGTCGTCGTCGGCTTGTTCGGCGAATCGCCGGTCGGGGCGTGCGGGCTTGGGCCTCCACACGGTACTGCCGATGTGCAGCCGAAGGCGGCGCGTCGCTGTTATGGCCTGGAAGGTCTAGGAGGTCGACGTCGTGGGTCACCAATTTGGGAGGTTGGTGTTCATATCACGTCGGGGTCACCAATTTGGGTGACGAAGGCGCAGGTCTTCAATGAAATCCGGTGTTCGGTGTAAAGAGTGTATATTCCTGCTCTTCGAGCCACCACAAGTTATACAATTAATACTAAATACAGTTAATTATATTATAATAAAGGCGTCGAGCAACCTTGCTCGCGCGACGGTCGGAAGTAGAGAGAGAGAATGCGGTGAGTGAAGAGAGTGAATGAATATTGTGTGAATGATTATAGATACACATGAGAAACAGAGACACAGATACAGATAATAATAAATCTTAAGTCTAAACAATAAATGTGGCGCTTTTATCGCCGCCACAAGTTAAATCCTTTTTATTCTCACCCCTTCAATTGACTTTGACAACGAATTCCAAAACCTCCGTTTATACGAGTTATCAGCTGGGCGATCACGTAACTCGATTGCATCCTTTAGAAACACAAATTTGTATTGATTTGACAGTTTCAATACGCAGTTTATGTGCATAGTTTCGTAATCGGCCCCCTGAGGGTGAAAACGAAACTTTGATTGCAATGCAACAGTTGAAATTTCCATACTAACTATGCACATAAATTGCGTATTGAAACTTAAATCCATACAAATTGGTGTTTATATTTGTTGCAATTCAGTTACATGATCGCTTAGCACGGTCTTTGCCAGGTTTTAAAAAACATCTGTGGCGTGAGTCGTAGCAGGTTTTTTTTCTTTGTAACAAAGGATGAACTCCTAAGATGGGTTATGGGAAAGAACCGGAGCGAGTCATTGTTATTATTGATTCGTACTATAAGGAAATGAAGTCTTATAACTTAAAAACGACATGCACTTCTACGTATAAGCATTAAAAATACGATAAAAGAATGATCGCTGAGGAAAATTGATGCTTTGTGTTCATACACTAAGATGAAAAATTACGGAAGTAGGTATATTATTTTCGTAGGTATAATATATTCGATTTCAGCGATAAGGTCGCCCATTGTTACACTTTACATAATTGATTGTTTTTTTCTTTGTATTTTTTATTATTTGGTGTGTACAATAAAGACTCCATCTATCTATATTAAAAACGGATATTTTGGGAAGCGGTATTTATATATAAAAAATAACGGCCCGTCCCGGCTTCGCTCGGGTGGACGTTTATTTATAAAACATTTTATAATATACGAAAAACAATGTATCACGCACCGGCGCCATCTACTTAAAATGTTGGTTTGTCCTGAACTTTTCCTGAATTTTCTTTGCTATAAACCTCACGGAGCCCAAGACCTTTCCAACGAATGCAAAATCGTGGAAATCGGTTCGTGCGTTCTGGAGTTATAGCGCCAGGAAGGAAAACCCGACTTAATTTTATATGGTAGATAAAAATGCCCATCTAGCCTCAAACTAAGCAAAGCTTGTACCATGGGAACCAGATAACTGATAGTTAAACGTATATACTTTTTTTGAATTAAAACTTTTTTTCGCGCGCTTGACTTGGAGAGTAAGCTGGTGAATGCGTTACGAGGCGTGCAGAAGTTGAAAGTTTTTAAGCAAATCTCCATTCTCAGCACAACACAGTTCAAAATTACTTAAAATTTGGTATTATTATGTTGGTATGTCCGGTACATGACAGCTAAAATACCTTTAAATATAAATTAATGTTTCTTTCTTCAAATTATTTAAATATATTTTAAATGTGTGGGCAGGAACGTGTTGTGGGTAGGTTGCAACCTATATAACTATAGGCCTTCAGCGTGTCCACACCGCGCCGTGTCTGGAACAAGAATGATCCGCAGTACACCGAGCGATCCCTTTATATAGCCAGACAGGTAGGGGCGCCATGACAGTTGCCGGTGCTGCCACTGTAATAAAATTAATGCCACCACAGGGTAAATTACGGTGCTCGATCGCTGTGCATAGAGTTCATAACTGGACGTAGCCGCCGTCACGGCCATACTGACGTGCGTACGTCCTCGTACGCTTAGCTTCACTTTGTACCTGGTGAGGGACATAAGTATCAGTGTAATTGCTCGTTCATCCTGACAATTAAATGGAGTTAAACTTGGAGTCTAAGTCAAAGTCAAAACATTAGTTTTCAATTTGATTAGTCAAAAGTATTTTAACCTTCCAGTCATCGTCAGGGTTAACCCTGGTCTCCTCTCCACAAA
The DNA here is from genome assembly GCA_905220475.3 of Ennomos fuscantarius. Classification (NCBI taxonomy): domain Eukaryota; kingdom Metazoa; phylum Arthropoda; class Insecta; order Lepidoptera; family Geometridae; genus Ennomos; species Ennomos fuscantarius. The sequence continues at coordinate 8,031,067 of HG992046.1, read as the reverse complement.
GGCCATTTACAAAGAGTTGTAGTTTAAGGGTTAACCCTTCAGGACCATCAGTATCCATTTATTTACAAAAATGTGGACTGGATGGTGCTAGACCGGATAGATATCCCTTTAGCAACCAAAAATCAACAAACTAATACCTTATCCCTTCATTTATAAAAATGGACCGGATAGTGCTAGACCGGATAGATATCCCTTTAGCAACCAAAAATCATCATTCCAACATTGCCTTATCCCTTCATTTATAAAAAATGGACCGGATAGCGCTAGACCGGATAGATATCCCTTTAGCAACCAATAATCATCATTCCATCGAATACCAATTAGTGCTAGACCGGATAGATTATCCCTTTAGCATTCAGACACACGTTTTTTTGTCATAATTCTCTTTTCTTTCTTTTTTTTCTTATTTTTTTTTTCACTTTTTTTCACTTTTTTTTTTTTCTTACCCTTTTTTTTTTCTCTTTTTTTTCTCTCACGAATCATTACTTTTTTTATCATAACTTTTATTCTCTTTTTTTGTCACTGGTCCGGGTTAACCCTGCAACTAAATTTGATATTAGTATCACCCGCCGTCACGTCATCATTCACGTCACGTCACGTCACGTTTCGCGTTGCTTGAAGAGTGATGTAGAAATGGGCAATCCCACTTCTGATGTGGGCAGGAACGTGTTGTGGGTAGGTTGCAACCTATATAACTATAGGCCTTCAGCGTGTCCACACCGCGCCGTGTCTGGAACAAGAATGATCCGCAGTACACCGAGCGATCCCTTTATATAGCCAGACAGGTAGGGGCGCCATGACAGTTGCCGGTGCTGCCACTGTAATAAAATTTAATGCCACCACAGGGTAAATTACGGTGCTCGATCGCTGTGCATAGAGTTCATAACTGGACGTAGCCGCCGTCAAATGCATTATTTAATTTATTTATTATGTTTTAATAAATAATAGGTCTTTACCTATGAAATTGCCGTATTGCAGTACAGACTTTTTCAAACAAAAAAAAGTTTTGATTGGCTATGAATTCTAAATTCAAATTAATTTTGTTTTAAAAATATGACATTCTATTTACAATATAAGTCTTTTGTTTATTGATTAGCGTTGTATTTTCATTACATTTCAACATTTTTCCTCATAATGGATACTTTGAAATTTCGTGTAATTATGGAATATGAGTTCCGTCGTGGCACCAACGCGGCACAAACGACACGTAACATCAACGACGTTTACGGAGAGAACTGTACAAACGAACGTACAACCCGTTATTGGTTTGCTAGGTTCCGTTCTGGGAATTTTGACTTGAAAAATGAACCTCGTGGTCGTCCGGAAACTTTGGTCAACAATGATGAATTAAAGGCGATTGTGGAAGCTGATGAATCTCAATCTATAGCTGAGCTGGCAGCAGCTTTTGATGTTAGCATCAAAACAATATTGGTCCATTTGCGACAGATTGGCAAGATAAAAAAGCTTGATAGATGGGTGCCCCATGAACCTAACGATCGCCAGCGCAACGTACGCGTCGAGACTTGCCTTGCGCTGCTTAACAGGCACAGAAATGAAGGAATTTTGAACCGAATTGTTACGTGCGACGAAAAATGGATTCTTTTTGACAATCGAAAGCGCTCAGCAAGTTGGTTAGATCCTGGTTCGGTACCAAAGCAATGTGCAAAACGAAAAATGACCCCTAGAAAGGTGATGGTCACAGTTTGGTGGTCTAGTGTTGGTGTGATTCATCATAGCTTTCATCATAGCTTTTTACAAAACGGCGAGAGCATTACTGCAGATGTGTACATTGAAGAACTGACCACAATGATGGCGAAACTCGCACGTCTGCAACCAGCTTTGGTCAATCGGTCGTCTCCACTGCTACTTCACGACAACGCGCGACCCCATACTGCACAACAGACCGTCTCTAAGCTGCATGAGTTGGGTTTGGAAGCTCTCCCTCATCCGCCATACTCACCAGATCTTGCGCCTTCCGACTATTACTTTTTCCAAAATTTTGACAACTTTTTAGCGGGAAAAAAATTCAATTCCCGAGAGGCAGTACAAAACGCCTTTGAAGAGTTTGTTGTCTCCCGTCCTGCTGATTTTTTCAAGAAGGGCATCCATGAACTGCCACAGCGTTGGCAAAGATGCATTGATTGCAGGGGTGATTACTTTGAATAAAAGAAATAAATAAGTTCGAAAAAAAAAATACTTTAACTTTTTTCAAACAAAACGGCAATTTCATAGGTAAAGACCTATTTTATTTTATTTAATATTCTCCTCTACCAACGGGCTATTATAAATTTTCAGTTTTCAATTATTTTAAATTCTTATGTACCCTTTAGATTTTTTTTTGGTCTAGTTTAGTTTTGTATTAACGATTATAAAATACTTATATTAATATGCTTTTATAATTAAAAGACATTTAAATAACTTTTTCCGTTACATTAAAATCAATCGTTCAATTAAATTATGCAGGTGATACCGGTATATAATCCTCGACTACTCATAAAAATCCACACAGTAGATTTTTATTTGATATTTTGGCTCCACACTTTTGTGTATTTAGCCAGTGTCAAGTAATTGATAATTTATCAAGGTTAATGATATTTCACGCAAATATGGGTCAAGTCACAGTCAAAGTCATCAAGTCAAGTCATAGTCAATTCATAGTCTAGTCAAAGTCATACTTCTAGTAAAGTGGTGGCAACTTTACTTGAAGCTTCTATGGAGTTTTGGAAACAACACGAAAAGAAACGTTTCACCATCATTATACCATTTTCCCACACTGACGCCTGTAATCCAGTACTTAACGAACAGCCACGAAATGCCACCAATTTTATGCACTAACACTGAAAATAACACAAGTTTAGGAAAATAATAATATAATATGTAATAATATGATAATAATATGTGTGGACATCTCACACAACGCCATCTAGCCCCAAACTAAGCAAAGCTTGAGCTATGGGAACCAGATAACTGATACAATACTTAGATACTTTTTTGTTTGTAAATACATACATAGAATACAATATAACACCCAGACACAGAACAAACACCTATGTTCATCACACAAATGTTTGTCTTGAGTGGGAATCGAACCCACAACCCGCAGTTCAGAAGGCAGGGCTACTACCAACTGAGCTATCGGGCCAGTCAATAATACAATGCGGTGACGCAATCTTTTTCGCTTTCCCGCCAAAACTCCTGTAGATATTTTTGTGTGTTGATAGATCACTATATCAGTCAGTCAATCAGTCAGTCACCTTTGAGTTATATATACTTAGATATATATATATATATATATATAATCACATTTCGTAAGATAAACATCGACCCTTGACGTATTGATAACGGCGCACGTGTAGGTAAATCTGGTAATTCTCTTATCAAAATGTTGTAATGATGAGACATGAACCGTGTCCGTAATTAATGTAAACATCACAAATGCCGGGACTGAACCCAACAAATATGATTCATTTGGTTTATTAGAAATGGCTTATTAATAAAAATAATCAATCATGATTCAGTTATTTTATTAAAAATTATATTTTAATAATACAACATAATATTATTTAATAAACATAAAACAATAAAAAGGGAACTTAATCAAACAAACCACTACCAGTAGGCAACGTGCCCATTATGTTGGCAGCATTGCCACGTTGAATAGCAATGCTCAATCTTTGGCCGAAGTAGAGGCCAGCATTTTATTTAATAAGCAATAGGCTTTTGACTATTATTAAAAACTATTTGCGCCCCGCGGTTTTACCCGCGGATAAAAAGTATTTTAATTATTTGCTCATCCCACGGGAACATTTCACTTTTCCAGGATAAAATGTAGTCCATATGTTAAACCAGTGTATAAGCTATATATAGCCATTCAGCCGTTTGAGCGTGAAGGAGTAACAAACATACACACATACAAACTTTCGCCTTTATAATATTTTCATAGAGTAGTTAATTAAAAATGAATGTTATAATTGAAAAAATAAGTAATATTAATAAGTGGGCATCGCTTGTCCCTTTCTTGCAAAACAGAGATTGTGAGGTTTCCTCGTGCTACTATGAAGTTTTGCTAGTGAGGTCACATGCCAAAGAAATTGTATGTAGAGCTACTCCCAAGAGACCTCGTCGCTAGCAATAGCGACGAGTCGGATGAAGGGTCGTTGACGCCATAGGGTCGAGCCGGTCGCTGGGTCGTCTTGTTGGGCCTCCCTCGGTATCGCTGGGGGTCTCACCTGACCAGGGTGACTCGCCCGGCTCCCGGGGCCAGGTGGCGTCCCCGCCATCCCCAACGTAGAAGCCACATGCTCTCGGGAAGCCCGTCTGCCAAGACGCACATCGAACATTTTCCCAAAGGACAAACCAACAGCTGCTGTCGCGGCAACAGGCCAAGGCGGCAAAGGCCCCGCGTATTTTCATGCGCGGCGAGTGGATACCCTGGACAGGGGGCAACAAGCCCCAATACCAGTTCCCCGCGCCCCCAGTGGTCGCGAGAAGAAGACTCGGTGTAGAGCTACTGAGCTACCATAGAGGTACTACAGCTTAGTAATGAGTTACTGTGAGGACTGGTAACTGACGTCACTGCATGTTTGAGCTGTCTCTTTCTATTCCTGCATTTTAAAATGCCTGTAACTTAGTAATTTTTTGACATACTTATTTAATATATGTTTTCATGATTTTCTAGTTTTTGAGGTACTTACATTATTTATTTATAAAATAAAAATATAGCTGTCAAATAGCCTATTGTGACAGCAACTTTATTTTGAAACTGATAGATGGTCTTTTCCTTAACAATTAATAACAGTTTAATGTTACTACTAGGTGGAAGGACTTTTCTGCAAAGTTCGTCTAGGTAGGTACCACCGCTTTGCCAGTTATTCTGCCGCCAAGCAATAGTGCGCAAGCACTACTGTGTTCCGGTTTGAAGGGCACTATGGCTCGTGAAATTACTGGGCAATTGAGACTTTTTGATCTGATGTCACAGTCGAGTAATCTTATTACCAGACTGTGCTGATGTGTGTCGCGCGAAACTTTATCTTTTAGAGTTCCGAGTGACACTGTTCTGTTATGGGCGGCCGTGTCACTTAACATCAGGCTTACGACTTGCTCATCACACCATTCAATAACATAAAAAAAGTTATGAATAAGTTTTTTGTGTTGGCTAAAAAAAAACAATTAGCATTTTTCGTGCCTATGATTGCCTTTTTGTATGACTTTAATAGGCATTTCATTATTAATATTCTTAGAGAATGCGACAATACCACGCTGAAGACAACGCGATTAAATTCAGTACATTTTTCAAAATCCATAAGCGGAATATTTAATACTAGATTAAATTTTTAACATTGCGGTCTTTCAAAAATACATTTGTACAAAATAACAATGGTAATATTTAGCGATAAATTGCATTGTTTTAAAATTGTTTGCCTTTTTTTGTATTATGAGTATTATTGTATCATAATATGTATTAATATATAAATTATATACATTATTAATATTTATGATGTAGTTAATGTATAGTATTATATAAACAAAGCTGTTGGTCTCTATCGACCTTTACAGCCGTCAAAAGTGGGAGGCAACTAGCTCAAGGGCACCCCTAGGGTGCGAGCCTCGGCTTGGGCCGTTGCCGGGATAAGAGGATCGAGAAGACTACGTCCACTGGAAGAGTGGACCCTATTGAATTGTGTTACGCTGGTATCCTATACCGGTGCCGAAAGTGGTACCCGAGCCAGAAGGGCTAGACTGGTCCGGTGATCCTAGCGCAGCCGATACTACGGCTGCTATAGGATCATCCGGGTCGCTCAAGACGTGTCTCGGGTGGCGACGAAATAGTAATTAAGTAGTTATGTAGGTGAATAGAGTTACAAGAAAGCAAAATTTATGCTAGTGTTTTTATATGTTTATATAGACAATCTATATTTAAGTTGCGTTGTGCCGACCTACTAAAATTTCTATGTTACACCCAGGTTAACTGGAAGATAATGATCTCTAGCATTAAGTTCGCCTATGTACTTACATCTATTGTTTGTGCAATAAAGCATTTTCTATCTATCTATCTACATTACGAGCTAACCGTTCGCCTTATGTTAAGCGACACGGTTGCCCATATCAGTTGCAGTGTCACTCGGAACTCTAAAATATAGAGTTTCGCTTGACACTGCACTGCGCACATCATCACAGACATCAGACATCAGCACAGTCTATTAAAAGATTAACAGAATTGATTAGGTTGACTTGGATGGTTGACTTGGTTAGGTTATAAAGTCTTATTTGCCCAGTAATTTCACTAGCCCTTCAAACCGAAACACAGTAGTGCTTGCGCACTACTGCTTGACAGCAGAATACAGCAGGCGGTGGTAGGTACCTACTTTGACGAACTTTACTTTCCTACCATTTAGTGAAACTTAGCTACTTGCCCACTATAAAAAGTAATTCTGAAAGTAACGAATTCTGTCACCGAGGTTTTATTAGGACTTTAGCAAGGTCACTTGATAGCTATAATACTTCTTAATATCCTAAGAATAGTGAATAAATTTGTTAAGAACGTGATCGGCCATGCATAGTGCCTACTAATTAGTGTCTCGTAGATGCATGCACAGGTATTTACAATTCAGGCTTTATTTACAAACGAGCTTCTGCCCGCAGCTTCGCCCGCGGCGTGGCCTATGGGAAAATAATTCAACCACCCCTTTCACCCTCTTAAGGGTGGAATTTCGAAAAATCCTTTCTTAGCAGATGCCTACGTCATAACACCTAATTGCATTCCAAATTTCAGCCCGATCCGTCCAGTGGTTTGGGCTACGCGTTGATAGATCACTATATTAGTCAGTCAATCAGTCAGTCACCTTTGAGTTATAAATATTTAGATGAAAAATCTAATAATTAACTATTCAAAATATTTGTATATCCACCTTAAAGAATAGGTTAATAACCTTTAAAGTAGAACTCACTTTTCTCCGCTTATCTCAAATAGTTTTATCATATTATTATGCTCGAATAATTTAATACGAGAGTTTTTACTAAGACCTAGAATGATAAGTTTCTGGGGTGCGTAATTTAGGAATGGCCGAAGGCGCTGTGATAAATTGCTTGACACGGACATTTTTGGGATATTTGGAACTAGCTTCTGCCCGCGGCTTTGTCCGAGTAGCCTATAGGAAATAAAGAAGGAAATTTTTCATAGATTACTCAACCACCTATTTCACCCTCTTAGGAGTGGAATTTAAAAACCCTTTCTTAGTGGATACCTACACTTTACATGAACACACCCTCCAAATTTAAGGTCTCTAGGACCTAGGTTTAGGCTGTGCGTTGATATATAAGTCAGTCAGGAAGCACTACTGTTAGTGAGAAAGCACTACTTTGTTCCGGTTTGAAGGGTACTGTAGCTAGTGAAATTACTGGGCAATTGAGACTTTATGATCTGATCTCACAGTCGAGCAATCTTATTACCAGACTGTGCTGATGTCCCAGGATGATGTGCGCAGTGCAGTGTCGTTTGAAACTCTATGTTTTAGGGTTCCGAGTGACACTGTTCTGTTATGGGTGGCCGTGGCGCTTAACATCAGGTGAACGACTAGTTCGTCACATCATTCAATGACATAAAAAAAACCCGGAGGCAAAGGTTCGATTCCCGCGGCAGGACAAGTATTTGAGCACAAAAAAAAGCGCAAATACTTGTTCTGAGTCTGGGTGTTGTGGGACCATGGTCTTCGTAGTTCCTGGGTCCCTAGACACAGGGAATCCTAGTTAGGATCCAGGATATATGTATGTCATCGTTGGGAGCTATTATTATTATTTACATGTTATGATAAAATATCTTATATGTTAATGCTATCTGCGTTCCAAATTTCATCAAAATTGGTTTAGTAGTTACGGAGATTAATGGCAACAAACATCACGTACACACACAAACCTTCGCATTTATAATATTACAATAGTAAGATTTTAGTTACTTATATTTTGAGTTCAACTCAAAACTAGGACCGAAATTAACACGTCCATTCCGAAACTCAATTAAATCTGGGTACCCAACAAACGTTCCAGACTCAGGGAGTCCCCTCGGGTCTTCACGGAACGAACCGTTATCTGTGCTACAAAGTGCCGTGCGGGTTATTACGCAAATGTTTGCGGAAAATTACTTTTATTGCAACGAGGATAAAGACTGCTTGCAAATTGATAACGCGTTTGTGTAAATTGGTGAATGTAATAGTATTTATAAGCAGCCTTTACCTTAGTAGACCATCATTCCCAACCTTCTCTGTTCGAAGACAGTACGAAAATTTAAAAATAACAAATTCGAAAATTTAAATTTGAAAAATGAACTTCTCCAGGATGTTTTTCTTCGTGTTTGCGTGCTTGGTGGCGCTAGTGTCTGTTTCAGCCGCGCCAGCGCCTGAACCTAAATGGAAGATCTTCAAAAAACTCGTAAGTGATTTTTAATCAGATTTTGACTGTGCCGTATCACAAATCTTTATTATACCGTAGTTACTTATGTTTACGGGCGATTTTTCTTTGTGTTTTATGGGTTTGCTCAAAACTACATGGATAATAATGTATATAGTTATGTTCTATGAATATAATCATATATTTTAATATATAGTATTTCGATAGTTTTTTTTTTGTTTTGGCTTCACACTTTTGTGTATTTAGCCAGTGTCAAGTAATTGATAATATCTCAAGTTAATTAATATCATATAATGTGTCAAGTCAAGTCACAGTAGTAAAGTGGTGGCGACTTTACCAGAAGCTTCTACGGAGTTTTGGAAACAACATGAAAAGAAACGTTTCACCATCATTATACAACTTTCCCATACTCATGCCTGTAATTCAGCACTTAACGAATAAAATGCCACCATTTTTATGCACTAACACTGAAAATAACACAAGTTTTGAAAAATAATACAATGCGGCGACGCGATCTTTTTCGTATTCCCGCCAAAACTCCCTTCGATAGTATTATGAACAAAAAAATTACTTTTGAAAAGAGGTTAAACTTATTACTTAGACTTGTTTGTTGCTTGAGACTATGTAGAAACTCTATCTATAAATTAAAATATTGTCTTGGTGCTTATAATAATTTAATTATTAATACTTTACAATATTTACATATTATTATTATTGTTATTTTTTTACGCACGCTTGACTTGGGGAGTAAGCTGGTGAACGCGAGGCGAACGGAAGTTGAAGTTGGTTCACGTAGGTGTCCATTATCAACATGACAAGGTTAAAGATTTGTATTATTATGTTGGTATATCTGCTGAAATGACAATTTACAATTGTCAAGATGGTGACATTAACATTAAACAAAGCAAAAACAAAGTTATGCCGGCCGATAGATGGAGCTAAACTTAAAAAGTTTTACTTCAGTCGTGTGGTCTAAAGCACCAGGGCTTTTTTTTTAATTTTTGGGGATCAAACTTGTAGGTAACAATACAAATAAATAAACCATTTCTTATGTTAATTAATGATGTCACGAGCTAGTCGTTCATCTGATGTTCAGCGACACGGCCGCCTATAACAGAACAGTGTCACTCGGAACTCTAAAACATAAAGTTTCGCGCGACACACATTAGCATAGTCTGGTAATAAGATTACTGGACTGTGAGATCAGATCAAAAAGTCTCAATTGCCCAGTAATTTCACTAGCTACAATGCCCTTCAAACCGGAACACAGTAGTGTTTGCACACTACTGCTTGGCGGCAGAGTAACTGGCAAAGTGGTGGTACCTACATAGACGAACTTTGCAGAAAAGTCCTACCACCTAGTAAAAGTACTAGAGAGCAGCAAATAAACTGGTTAATTTAATCAATTTTTCTTTTCACAGGAGAGGGTCGGCCAGCACGTGAGAGATGGCCTCATCAAAGCTGGTCCAGCAATTCAGGTCGTCGGAGAAGCTAAAGCCATTGGAAAATAGACTGTGCTACCTGGTGATAAAATAATATTTGTGTATAAAGATCTAAGTCAAATTGTTATTGTAAACTGTAAATAAATTATATTTATTTTAGTTAATACAAAATCTTCTTGTTTCATTATAATGATTATTTTTATATGGTGAAATATTTGTATTTTTATTTAGGACGCACTATTAAATATGTGTAATAAAATAATTTAAATAGGTAGTTACCTAAGTAGACAGATATTTAATCTTTATTGAAAATAACATAATTAAAGAAAATACTTTAGTGTGTGGTAGGACTTTTCTACAAAATTGGTCTAAGTACGTTCCACCGCTTTGCTAGTTATTCTGCCTCTAAGCAGTAGTGTGCAAACACTACTGTGTTTTGGTTAGAAGGGCACTGTAGCTATAGTGCATTCTCGAAGACGAGTTAGTATAGTGCCTTCTCATTCGCACATTATCATACAAATGACAAAGACAAAAAAAACTTTTTAGGGTTAGTGGGCGTTAACAATACCTTAGAAATGTAACACACTGCGCTTCTTAAAAGTTCGCTTTGTTTATTCCTGCGGCTTCGTCTGTCGTAGAAATTGAGAGACATTTATTTGGTAGAATTTTTTTATTGGTACCTAATTTTTATATATCTGATGGATATGAAGGAAAGAATAAAATCAAGAGTTAATAATAATTTTTTTTATTATATTATAATATATAATATATACCGCCTTAGCGTTAATCACTGACCGCAGTAAAAAAATTGTGTGATTGAGATAACGCTCTACTAACTCATCTCTGTGAATACACTATAGTGAAGTTACTGAGCAAATGAGACTTAATGATCTGATCTCACAGTCGAGTAATCTTATATATTAATCGTGTGCTGATGTCTCAGGATGATGTGCGCAGTGCAGTGTCACGCAACTTTATAATATTTTTACTTTATTTATTTATTTATTTTAGGGTTCCGATTGACAATCCATCTTTTATGACAAGCCGTGTCACTTTTTAATTTTAATAGTCTTATATTTTTTAGTATTTTATTTTAGCATTGTATTAGGTTTTCTTGCCTGAAATAAAAATATTTCATTTTATCAATTTTTAAATGGTGATTCACATCATTAACTAACATAAAAAATAAATAGAATTTAAAATAGTTACCTTAATAAACAGATAGATTTATAAAAGCTTCACAGCTCTTAAGTTCACACTTATCCCTTTATGACATACCTAACTACCTACCTACTGCAATGCAATGAATTTGGGAACTACGTTCTAGACAGATAAATGTGAACTTAAGAGCTGTTAAAAAATGTAACATTATTCCTTTGCTATGCATCTACATCAAAAAGATTTGTTTTTTGTTAAAGCCAATCCAACTTTATTTCATAAGCGCAGTGAAATTATTACTCGACAAAAAAGATTTAAATTTACGAACCTACTGCATCAACCTCCTTGTCGTAAAGATATATATAAGAGAAACGTTTATAATATGTGCATATCAATATATAATTGTATACATAATGACATAAAAATTTTAAACCGCAAACTATTTAATAAAACTTTGTATTACTGGTTGTTACAACGCGCATTTTATAGTGTTAAGGAGTTCCAAATGTACTGTAACAAAAATATTATTTAATATTTACACACTTGCATGCAGGTTAAACACAAAATGTCTTATTATTTTAAGTAACTTATGTTAACATCTCTTGAAAATTGTGTTCTAGCAAATAAAAATTTGATTGATTGATTGATATTATAAGATGCTTTTCTAGGTCAAACTTTTCTAGTTAGAGCACCTCACTACGTTTGTAAAGGTACCCTGTATTGTACCCTGTAACACAGTTTTATACTAGTACAGGGTACACGGACTCAATACTTAAGTTGGATAAGACTAGTTGTATTAATAAATTATGGAAAATATGTTTAATTATAAGTTATCCTACTTAAGAATCATGTAACCCAAAGGTAAAATGAATAAATAATTTGAATTTTGAATTTTTGATTCATTGTATTCTATGTATGTATTTACAAACAAAAAAGTAAAAAAGTATTGTATCAGTTATCTGGTGCCCATAGTACAAGTTTTGCTTAGTTTGGGGCTAGATGGAGCTGAGTGAAATGTCCACAAAAAAAAACACGAGCGAATTTTACCCTGTAACACAGTTTTATACTAGTACAGGGTACACGGACTCAATACTTAAGTTGGATAAGACTAGTTGTATTAATTAATAATGGAAAATATGTTTAATTATAAGTTATCCTACTTAAGAATCATGTAACCCAAAGGTATAATGAATAAATAATTTGAATTTTGAATTTTTGATTCATTGTATTCTATGTATGTATTTACAAACAAAAAAGTAAAAAAGTATTGTATCAGTTATCTGGTGCCCATTGTACAAGTTTTGCTTAGTTTGGGGCTAGATGGAGCTGAGTGAAATGTCCACAAAAAAAAACACGAGCGAATTTTAAGCCCGCATTGACGTGACGTCACAGTCACAAAGCCGCGCTGTGTCCACGCTTGCCGAGGGCACATTTATTTACTTTAGGTTTTCTTTGTAATTTATTGGTATTTGCAACCGACTCCGAAAAAGGAGGAGGTTCTCAAATCGACTGTAATTTTTTTTTAAATGTTTGTTACCTTCTGAGGTGTCATAAAAACGATTCAGTAGTATCATAAAACGGTTTACCCAGTCAAAAGTTCTGACTTTTGACTGGGTAAACCGTTTTTATGATACTTTTTCATTTTAAACCTGGTGCTTCCCGTGGATGTGATGGAACCATCCATTTCAATTAGATTGGGTCTGCCAAGTACCAGCTTGAGGCTCTGGACTCGATTGAACGGCGTGCCAAAAGGCTCATTGACGATGACACTTTGGTTGGTGAAAGGCTCCAGAGCCTAGCGCACCGACGTAAGGTGGCAAGTCTGTCGGTCTTTTACAGATTACACCACGGCGAATGCGCACAAGAACTGCATGATCTCATTCTCCCATCACCATTCCACTACCGGACTACTAGACGCTCGGCTAAGCGCCATCCTTTCGTGGTCGAAATACCACCCATTCGTACCAAGCGATTTGATTCCACGTTCTTAATTAGAACGGCTAAGGAATGGAATGCCCTGCCAGCGTCTGTGTTTCCGGCGAAATATGACCCGGGCGTGTTCAAGAGAAGAGTGAATAGGTATTTACTTGGCTAGCATGCTACACCTTCGATCGCATCGTCACTTCCCATCAGGTGAGAGCGCGGTCAAATGCTAGACAAGTTTGGAGTAAAAAAAAAAAAAAACAAGATCTGATGGGTTGTTTTTGAGTTATATTATTATCAGACTAACATATCGCACTAAAAATATTAAATAGGCGAACGTTTGTATGTGCGTATGTTAGTTACTCCTTCACGCTCAAACGGCTGAATGGATTTGGATAAAATTCAGTACCAAGATAGCTTACACACTGAATTAACATATAAGTTACATTTCATCCCGGAAATTTTCCCATGGGATGAGCAAATAATTAAAATAAACTTCACCCGCGGGTGATACCACGGGGCGCAACTAGGCCTTAATAATGTGAATTTCGACTTCAACTACTTTGATAATGTTCTCATTTTTGTGATAAACAAATGCGGTAGGATTGAATTCGGTTGGAATCTTTTTTTAAGTGGGATTCTATTTTTTTTTACTTTTTTACATGTTACTTACTGTTCAACCTTGTATACCAAAAATGCAACTTAACACTAAAATGCAACTTAACACTAAAATGCAACTTAACACTAAAATGCAACTTAACACTAAAATCAAAAACTTTAGTACCTATTCAAATATATACAATTTATTTAAATTTTTACAATAAATTACAATTTTACTTATACACAATAATACTATTTAAAATCTAGGTGACACAGTCTATTTTCCAATGGCTTTAGCTTGTCCGACGACCTGGATTGCAGGACCAGCTTTGATGAGGCCATCTCTGACGTTTTGACCGACCCTTTCCTGTGAAATAGAAAAAAAAAATTATATATTATATATTAGGTATATAAATAGTATCTAACCAAAAAATATATATAACTAGTTGGCATTTTTATGGCAAATAGTCACATCACATCACACTAATATTATAAAGGCGAACATTCGTATGTGTGTTTGTGTGTATGTGTGTATGTTTGTTACTCCTTCACGCTTAAACGGCTGAATGGATTTGGATAAAATTCATTACCAAGATAGCTTATACATTGGATTAACAAATAGGCTACATTTTATCCCAGAAAAGTGAAATGTTCCCGTGGGATGAGCAAATAATTAAAATACTTTTTATCTGCGGGTGAAACCGCGGCGCGCAACTAGTTATATATATTTTTTGTTTTATTATGTTACGTTGTTTTGTAATAGAAATAAGTTGTTCTAAGTTCATTAAAGAGATTTATCAGCCATTTTTTTAAACCAACGTAAAATAAGTACTGTTTTTTATATATTTTGCAATTGTTCAAAATAATAATAATATTGAAAAGTTTATGTAAGTATATTTATTTGTTTATATTATTTGTGGAAATTTCACACAGTGCCAATCATTTCACATATCCCAAATCTAAGCAGGCTTGTACTGTGGGAACCAAATAACTGAAGTAATTACACTTAGATACTTTTAGTTTGTAGACATATACTCGTACATAGAATACAATATAACATCCAGACACAGAACAAACATCCATGCTCATTACTCAAATGTTTGGGAATCGAACCCACAACCTACACCTCAGAAGGTACGGTTACCACCAACAGAGCTATCGGGTCAGTGTTCAAAAATGATGGTACTTACTAGTTTTTTGAAGATCTTCCATTTAGGTACAGGCGCCGGCGCGGCTGAAACAGACACTAGCGCCACCAAACACGCAAACACGAAGAAAAACATCCTGGAGAAGTTCATTTTTCAAATTTTAATTTCGAATTTATTTAATTTTTAAAATTTTTAACTATTTTAACTGTCAACTTCAAGCAGTGAAGGACTGGAATGATGGCTAACTAAGCTAACCGTTGCTTATAAATACTATAAACTCTACCAATTTATGCAAACACGCATCAATCCGTAAGCAAACTTTATCCTTATTGTAATAAAAGACATTTTCCAGTAACACTTGCGTAATGATTCGCACAGTACATTGTAGCTGATAGCGGCTATTCGTTCCGTGAAGACCTTGAGGGGACTCCCTGAGTCTGGAACGTTTGTAAAGTACCTTAGACACACCCGTTTATCACCCTGTCGTCGCCGCCCGAGACACGTCTTGAGCCACCCGGATGATCCTATAGCAGCCGTAGTATCAGCTGCGCTAGAATCACTGGACCAGTCTAGCCCTTCTGGCTCTGGTACCGCGCCCGGCACCGGTATAGGATACCAGCGTAACACAACCAGACACCGACCCCGCCGGCGAGGTCGACGTACCCCCCGTAGGTTAGCTAGAACGGTCGCGACTTTCAATAGGGTCCACTCTTCCTTCCAGTGGACGTAGTCTTCTCGATCCTCATATCCCGGCAACGGTCCAAGCCGAGGCTCACACCCCAGGGGTGCCCTTGACCTAGTTGCCTCCCACTTTTGACGGCTGGGTACCTTAAGCGCCCGCCCTCTCGCCCGGTGACGCTGTAAAAGTCGATAGAGACCAACAGCATTAGCACGTTCAAAAAAAAAAATAAAAAAAAGTACCTTAGACACATAATAATCTTAGGTTTTACTTATTATGGATCCGCGTGACAACTTTTGTTCGAATATAGTTGAGACTTCTACGCACGCTTGACTTGAGGAGTAAGCTGGTGAACGTTTACCGAAGCGAACGGAAGTTGAAAGTTATTGGTTAACGTAGATTTCCATAGTCACAATGACAATAAATTGAGACACATTTTAATTCAGAAACATTTTTATTGATTTTATAATTTTAACAATAAAAAGTGGTGTAAATGTCAAATAGACGTATAAAAGATGACTTTTTATCCCGATGCAAGATCCTTGGCTTCCTTTATAGTAAGCACTGCCGGAGCTGCGCTGATGATGGCATCGCGGCCTCTGCGAACAGCTTTTTCCTGAAAAAGAAACACCATTTTTTTTTGATCTGTTAAACTTAAGTATTTTATAACCGTTAATACAAAACTAAACTGGACCTAAAAAACTAAATTATACCTAAGAACTTAAAAAATAAAATTAAAAATAGCCTTTTGGTGGAGGGGAAAGTGCCCAGAACGCTGGCAGCATTGCCACGTTGAATGGCAATGTTTATTTTGAATTATTTTTAATTAATCTCAATAATGACTTATTGTTGGATCTACTCACTCTTATGGTTCATTTTAAATGGGAGAAATAGAATCGTCAAAAAAATGCCATTCAAACTAGATGGACTATTTTTGACTGGCTTAAAAAAAAGAGGTGGTTCTCAATTTGGTTGTATTATTTTGTGTTTGTTGCCTCAGAAATAACTTTTGACTGATTGAACTGATTTTGATGATTTTTATGTCTGAAAGCTGGTAGTTCCCGTGTGCTCCCATTTAAATTTTATCAAAACCTGACAAGGAATTTTTATGTTACCCTTAATAAATGCGTATTTTGATTTCGACTGTATTGATGATGTTTTCATTAGGATTGAAGTCAATTCAATCCTTTTTGAAATGAATTATTTTTATTCTAAAACATGCTACAGAAATTTAAAAAAAAATCATATAAAGAAATTAACTTAGAACATTTTAAAATAACGTGAAAAAATCAAAATAATAGTAATTTCATTAATAATATAATTAATTTTTAAATTATGTACTTATTGGCAACGACTAATGGATGTAAATGCAGATTTTCTTCTCTCCTTTTTATTCCCAACGATCACATACATAGATCCTGGACTTTAACTAGGATTCTCTGTATGTAGGGGCCCAGAAACTATGAAGATCATAGTCATACAATATCCAGACTAAGAAAGACCAGAAAAGTAATTGCGCTTCTTTTGCTGTACCTGTGCACAAATACGGAAACGAACCCGCCGCCTCCGGTTTATGAACCGACCTGCTCAATTACTATACCACAGACAACACAGCACAGACACAGCTTCAGCATTCCACTAGTAAAACTGTTATACTATAAAAATTAAACAAATAAAAACACTTACGATGTCCTTGAAAAAGTTCCCAGGTTTAGCCGACGCCGATGAAACGGCCGCAAAGACGACGAAGGCAAAGAAAAAAATCTTCAAGAAATTCATCTTAATAAATCTTGGTACTACTGAAACTTGTAGAATGCTTCTTGTGATCGTTGCTCCGTCTTTTATACTCCTTATTGATAGGTATTAGGTACGGTGGCAGTTATCTGAGACACTCAGACGCATGTTTTAGATATCTTCCAACGTTAGTAGGTTATTGGTATGACAGCCTCAGTGTGGCGTAGTGGTTGAGCAGGTTGGCTCTTAATCCTAACCGGGGCGAGATGGTTAATGCAGTGCATCTCTATCATCGCCCTGGCGGCGGTCGGATCACGGGGGGTTTTAGTGGGAAGTGCGAAGGCATTTCCCCCTTCAAAAAAAAAAACAGTTGGCTCTTAACCCGGAGGCGGTGGTTTCGATTCCCGCGACAGAACAAGTATTTGTGCGCAGAAAAAAATCCAAATACTTGTTCTGTGTCTTAGGACCATGGTCCTCGTAGTTTCTGGGTGCCTATAGATACAGGGAATCCTAATTAGGGTCTAGGATCTATGTATGTAATCGTTGGGCGTTTTATTTATTATATTATTTGTAGGGTTCAGAACTGGGACCGGATTCTTTTAACATCATGGAAAAAACGAGAATTCAAATTTATTTCCTGGTTTTTTCGGTATTTTCGGGACACGTTGTTGTCGCATGAAATTTCTTGACAACCGAACGATATAGTTTAGATACTTTGATACTTCATGATGATCATTAGTTACTGTAATTTAGTTAAGTTTGTTTTAAGATGATTTTATTAACTTACTAGTTGCGCTCCGCGGGTTCCCGCGGATAAAAAGTATTTTAATTATTTGCTCATCCCACGGGAACATTTTACTTTTCCACACAACACACACTAGAACACAATTTTCGAGAAATGCTAACATAGCTTACTCAAAATAATTAGACATTTTGTGTTCAACCTGCATGCAAGTGTGCAAATTTAATGAAATATTTTTGTTACAGTAGGTACATTTGGAATTCCTTAACACAAACTCTAGAACTCCAAAATTTAAAGTTTCTCGTGACACTGCACTGCGCACATCATCCTGAGACATCAGCATAGTCTGGTAATAAAGTTACTCGACTGTGAGAACAGATCATAAAGTCTCATTTGCCCAGTGATTTGACTAACTACATTGCTCTTCAAATGAGTAGACAGTAGTGCTTGCGCACTACGGCTTGGTGATAGAATAACCTAGACGAACTTTGCAGAAAAGTCCTACCACCTAGTAAATACCACCTATGGGATATATTGCGATCTTTCAAGTTTTGTCGGGCCGGGAATTTTAATTTTTAGACATTCCGAAGTTTTTTTAATGTTTTAGCTCCAGAATTTTGTGTATCTAGCCAGTGTCAAGAATTGATAATTTATCAAATAAATGATATTTCACGCAAATATGTGTCAAGTCATCAAGTCAAGTCATAGTCTAGTCAAAGTCATACTCCTAGTAAAGTGGTGGCAAATTTACTTGAAGCTTCTATGGAGTTTTGGAAACAACACGAAAAAAAACGTTTCATCATCATTATACCATTTTCCCACACTCACGCCTGCAATCCAGCACTTAACGAATAGAATGCCACCAATTTTATGCACTAACACTAAAAATAACACAAGTTTTGGAAAATAATACAATGCGGCGAAAGCGACAAAGGAAAATAGAATGCCACCAATTTTATGCACTAACACTAAAAATAACACAAGTTTTGGAAAATAATACAATGCGGCGATGCAATCTTTTTACATTTCCCGCCAAAAAAAAAACTCCGTTACAGTTGTGGATTTTAAACTACACATTGTTGCTAAAGCTGAAGTCCAGGAACATATAAAATAGTTAATAAACGACATTAAACAAAGCAAAATCAAAAAGTTATCTATACCGGCCGATAGATGGAGCTAAAGAAGTTTAACTTCAGTGGTCCACACCACAGTAAAGCACACTAGTTTTTTACTATGTTGTAATAGTTGTCAAAAGTATATTAAATATTTATTTACCTAAAATAACGTGGTTATTTTCAATGCAGCGAGAACTGCTTTTATATATGAAATTCATTCAATTTATGAAATACAGCTGCCGTGACGGGGAAATAGTAATAATTGTTTTCAGTTTTGGCGGGAAAACGAGAAATATCGCATCACCGCATTGTATTATTTCTCAAAACGTGTGTTATTTTCAGTGTTAGTGCAAAAACTTGGTAGCATTATATTCGTTAAGTGCTGGATTACAGGCGTGAGTGTGGGAAAGCGGTATAATAATGATGAAACGTTTCATTCCGTGCTGTTTCCAAAACTCCATAGAAGCTTTTAGTAAAGTTGCCACCACTTTACTAGGAGTATGACTAGACTATGACTTGACGACTTGGACTGTGACTTGACACATACCTGCGTAAAATATTAACTTGATAAATTATCAATTACTTGACACTAAGTACAGAAAAGTGTGGAGCCAATACACAAAAAAAGGTTTATTAGCAAGTATAATTTTGCACCTTATGTTTTCCATCCTATCGGCTACGAGCTTCTGCCTGCAGCTTCGCCCGCCGCGTGGCCTATGGGAAAATAATCTAACCACCCATTTCACCCTCTTAAGGATGGAATTTCAAAAAATTTCTTAGCGGATGCCTACGTCATAACATCTACCTGCATGCCGAATTTCAGCCCGATCCGTCCAGTGGTTTAGGCTGTGCTTTGTTAGATTACTATGTCAGTCAGTCACCTTTGAGTTATATATATTTAGATTTAAATGACATAATAAATAATGTTCACCATTGAATAATTAACCGATTAATTGTGTAAAGCGTTAAACAGGTCATCTCTGGTTATCTTGCCAGATTGCCGGGTACTCCCGTTTTCCGATGCTTAAGTAATTAAGTGAGATATTGTTTTGTTTATCTATTTAGTTGTTTTAATAATGATTATTATCAATAGGCTATTTGACTACTATATTTTTATTACATACATAAATAATATACCTCAAAAAATAGATAACTGTGAAAACAAAACTTGAATATCTCAAAAAATGCCTAAGTTACAGGCATTTTAAAATACAGAAATAGAAAGAGACAACTCAAACACGCAGTGACGTCAGTTACCAGTCCTCTCAGTAACTCAATACTAAGCTGTGGTAACTCTACATACAATCTTTTTGGCATGTGACGTCACAAGCCATGCCTTCATAGTAGCTGTGAGGAAGCTCAACACGATCTCTGTTTTGCGAGAAAGGGACAGGCGATGAAACTTTAAAAGCGTACTACTCCGTGATTAATTTACCGATTTTACTTATTTTTACAATGATTACATTCATTTTTAACCTACTTTATGAAAATAATATTTACTTGTTCATTTTTAATAGTAGTCAAATAGCCTATTCTGCAGGTTCAGTCTTTGGTCGCCACTCAATTCCTTTTCTTGCCCCACCAACTGCAAGTATGAAGATTCTCTCAAGTCAATATTTTTTGCTGACTATTGTTTGAAGTCGCGTCTTTCAACTCATCATGTTGGACACTATAACTTAGTGAGCCATGGTTTAAATTTGTACAATAACAGTGCCTCAATAATCTTGCCTTTATATTCAAGTTTTTGTTTCTTTCTGGGTTCTAGCTAAAATCTAAATTTAGTCTAAATTTTTTTTTAAAGCGCTCATAAAAAAAAAAAAATATACTATTACAACTAACCTTTTAATAAAACCAATAAAAAATGGGGATCATAATATATTATTGTTGCTATGAAATGATAAGGCATCGGCATTTTCTTTGGGAATCGAACCCATACCTACTTTTCAGAAGACAGCTATCTCGCAGCCGATAGGTTCGATTTGTATTATGAACATCGATGTTACTTGTATGTTTGTCTGTGTATGTGTGTGTGTCAAAGTGTTATTATATGTATGTTCATAGTGTATTACTATATACAGCCTCTGTGGTGTGTTGGTTGAGCAGGTCGGCTCATAGCCCGGAGGTGGTGGGTTCGATTCCAGCGGTTCCTGTAGTAGTTCCTGGGTCACTAGTTACAGGAAATCCTAGTTAGGGTCCAGGATCTATGTATGTGATCGTTAAGCGTTAAGCGTAAAGAAGTTTTAGATCACACAACTGAAGACGTGTGATCTAAAGCACACTTGTTTTTTTTATTTTTTACTTGTCATTATTACATATTTACAATACCAACTATGTCCTTTTATAACATTACGAGCTTCTGCCCGCAGCTTCGCCCGCGGCATGGCCTATGATAAAATAATTCAACCACCCATTTCACCCTTTTAAGGGTGGAATTTCGAAAAATCCTTTCTTAGCGGATGCCTACGTCATAACATCTAACTGCATTTTAAATTTCAGTCCGATCCGTCCAGTGGTTTGGGCTGTGCGTTGATAGATCACTATATTAGTCAGTCGATCAGTCAGTCACCTTTGAGTTATATATATTTAGATAGATATAAATTATTATAAGACTGCTAGGAAAAGTGTAGTGGAATAAAGATACCTTAATGTTTACTTTACCTACTAGTACTTGGTTACTAAGATAATGCATTTATATATTCCTACATGCTAAAAATAGCATTATAAGTCATACAGTCAGTTAATTTATAAATAATACACGCAATTTATTCAATACATACATCGGGGCTCGGGAGTTCCCTCGCGAAATAAAGGAATGACCCGTTATCGGACTACAATTGACCTGTCCAAGCTGACCGCTTTTATCTCCACGGCATAAGGTTCAAAAGTTGCGTACCGCTTCTTACTATTTTCCTGGTATTCAATATATAGCTTGCAATATTTGGTAGAGCATTCATTCAACCGCTTCGCATTGTCCAAGACGCATTTGAAGGAATTCGAAATTTAATATTCGAAAATTTAAATTTGAAAAATGAACTTCTCCAGGGTCTTTTTCTTCGTGTTTGCGTGCTTGGTGGCGCTAGTGTCTGTTTCAGCTGCGCCGGCGCCTGAACCTAAATGGAGGATCTTCAAAAAATTGGTGAGAGCTGTGTAATAAATATTGCAGTCAATTTGTTCATTTGTATGGATTTGACAGTTTGAATACGCAGTTTATGTCCATAGTTAGTATGGAATTTTTTTCTGATGTATTGCAAATTTCGTGATCACCCCTGGTTAAAAATATTTTATGTGCATCCCGTAATGTGAGTAATCTATGTGCTATACTTTTCAGTCAGTATAGCATGAAGGTTAAATAAGTAACTTGTTTTTTTTTCCTCTATAATCTGTCCATGAACGGCACAGATTTTTTCTAATCTGTGACATGAATTAACATAAAATGGGTGTTTAATTTTTTTGGTTGGGTTTTGGCAAGAAACCAAAAAAGATCGCGTCCCGGCATTGTATTATTTACTATTGTCTGTTATTTTCAGTGCTAGTGTATAAAATTGGTGGCATTTTATTCGTTAAGTGCTGGATTACAGGCACGAGTGTGAGAAAGTGGTACAATGATGGTGAAACATTTCTTTTCGTGTTGTTTCTAAAACTCCATAGGAGCTTCTGGTAAAGTTGCCACCACTATACTAGGAGTATGACTTGACTAGACTATGACTTGACTTGACTTGACACACATATAGATATAATATTAATTAACTTGAAAAATTTATCAATTACTTGACACTTGTTAGATACACTCAAATGTGGAGCCAAAACAAAAAAAAAATTGGGTTGACGTCAAAGTTAAAGTCAAAGGATTTATTGCAAATAGGCTATTTTTAGCACTTTTATTAGTCAAAATTATATTAGATAGGTACTTAAAGTTATTGTACTAAGCATATAAAATTACAAAGTGCTTATTGTCAAATATTATATAGCAAGCCCATTAGGTACAGTATTTGAGTTTGAAAGCCTACCAAAGGTAAAAATAGACGCACGGGTTACCGCTGAGCTATAGTCGATCTCGGTGCCACGCGAATACCAATCATTAGTTGCATTAGTAATTTGAAAATATCTTCTTTTTTCAGGAGAGAATGGGACAAAACATTCGGGATGGTATCATCAAAGCGGGCCCAGCAGTCGCAGTTGTAGGGTCGGCAGCAGCGATAGGCAAATAGAATATTTATACACAATTGAAAAATCTTATTATACCTCGTATGTCAAATGAATAGGTGCTCTAATGCTGTAAAAAACATTTTTCGTGCTACCGCCTATTTAGTGAACTATTTAAATACTTCTTTAGGGTTCACTCTAGAGTGGACATAAATTTCCCGATCCATTTTTCCGACAATGGCCCAAGTCGAGGCTTGTTCCGCCTACAGTGCCACCAACTTTGGTTCATACATGCTTGATGACTGTCGCTTTTTAGTGATAATTTTGCCAATGTCAAGTAAATCATTTTTGTACGGTAATGTCATGTCAAAGTCTTATTTTGTCAGTCAAAGTGATACAGTAAAATGGTGGATATTTTACTGAAGGCTCTAGGAAGCCTTGAAGAGAAAACGAAAAGGCATGGCTTAAAAACTTACCATTAACGAATAATCAGGAACACTTGACGGATAACAATCCACCCTTATCAAATAACACGGGTTATGGAAAAAAATCCAAAATTCACAACCGCCATTTTAGGTTATTTTCCCACGCATCAACTTTATTAGGTCTAAGCTTTGATTTGATGTTGTTGGTCTTTATCGACCTTTAGGGCGTCACCGGTTGGGATTTTCACCCACTTATGACTAAGCGCCTCTACACGTCACTGTTTTATCATTTTGTACTCGTACTTACTGCTCAAAAAATTCTGGTCAAAATCCAAATCAAATAGACCATTCTTACTGTCTTTATTTCAGTTAGTTATTACTAGCGCTAATTAATTTAAGTTTTACTATCTAATTAATATCTTATAAATAAATATATTAATATAATTATGTCTTTTTTATTTTATGATGAGCTAGTCGTTCACCCGATGTTAAGCAATACGGCCTCCCATAAAGAGTTTTCCAAATAAATTATGACTAAATAAAATCTTCAATATAATACAATACAATAATACTTTATTAAACACTAACTAAAACATAACAACGCACCTTAAAAAAACTTAAATGATGGAACAAAGGGCGGCCTTATCACATTAAGCGATTTCTTCCAGGCTACCTTAGGATGGACAGGAATTAAAGGACCTAAATTGCGGTTGGTGTTGTTACAACTTACGTACTAGAAACAACAATGTGATAACATAGGTATAATCACTTCAGATATAAAAACAAACTAATATAAATGAGTGTGGGAAAGTGGTATAATGATGGTGAAACGTTTCTTTTCGTGTTGTTTCCAAAACTCCATAGAAGCTTCAAGTAAAGTTGCCACCACTTTACTAGGAGTATGATTTGACTAGACTAGACTCTGACTTAACTTGATGACTTGGACAGTGACTTGACTTGACACATAATATAATATAATTATATACACGAAAGTGCGGAGCCAAAAAAAAAACGTTATGTGTTGTCATGTCTGAACTGGTACTGCGTTCAACCAGCAATGTAGCTGGTTAATCACCTTTATATACAATACAATACAATACAAAAATTCTTTATTGTACACCAGAAGAAAAACAGATGAAGAAACTTAAAGCTATAGTACAATGAGCGGACTTATCGCTAAAAGCGATCTCTTCCAGTCAACCTTTGGATGGAAAGAATTGTTAGAGGTCGGTGGTGTAAACGTGTAATTGAGTAAAATTGTAATATAATTACAATTTTTTATATGTATATTTCTAGGCCCGTAATGACTATAATATATAGATATATATAGATATATCTATATATTATAGTCATTACTATAATATATAGATATATCTAGATATATATAGATATATCTATATATTATAGTCATTACTAGATATAAATCTATATATTATAGTCATTTCATTCACAAATTGATCACTTGCTGAATTAAATCTTGTTTTGAGCACCAATTAACAACTGAGCGTAGTTCTGTAATACGGACATTTTTTGGACAATATTTCAAATATTCGAGCCCCAGAATTGATAAGATTTATTAAAATTCAGTTCAAAAATATTAAACATGTATTTTTTACTAATTTTTTTTTTCTAATGCTCTAGAATTTTTTAAAAGTTTTCACGTAGTGTGGCTAAATTAAGAAAAGCCAGAAGAAAAAAAAAATACGCCATTGTTTCGAAATCTTTTTTATGGCACAAATTAGGTTTCATACATCAATTATCATTTAACCTCATTTTGTTTTTTAGCATTAACTTGAGAAATACTGACTGAAATACAGAAACCTGATATTTGTAATATGAGCTCTTTAGAGGAGAATTTCGATTTGGTTTTAAAATTTTGCTACCTTCCAAAAAATTTACTGTTTTTCATTGTTTTTCAATAATAAAGACATGTGAAACATAATAAACATATAAAAAAACCACTCATTTTAGATTAGATTTCGGTCTTTAATTCACACAACACAAAATAAACACACATAAATTCATTTCTCGCACATTCTTAAGAACTATTATCACAATATTGTGTCAAAAACTGTTAAGTTTTTTAATCATCTTCCGAAGAATGTTTTCCTATACGCGTAGCTTTGTTGATGACGTCTACAGCGGGGCCTGCACTGATGATGGCGTCACGAATCCTCTGACCGATGCCTTCCTGCAAAAAAAAAGAAAAAATAACCGGGAACGAAACAAGACTTTTTTTTGTGTTTTGGCTCCACACTTTTGTGTATTTAGCCAGTGTCAATTGATAATTTGCAAGTTAGTGATATTTCACGTAAATAATGTGTCAGGTCTCAGTCCAAGTCATCAAGTCAAGTCATAGTCTAGTCTAGTCAAGTCATACTCCTAGTAAAGTGGTAGCAACTTTACCAGAAGCTTATAATGCGGTAACGTGATCTTTTTCGTTTTCCCGCCAAATCTCTAACAAGACTTCTTATGAAATTAGGTTTGGTCACAATTTGGATATTTAGCCAGGATTAAAAATTCTAATCATTAATCTAGTTTTTTTAACGGACTAATGCTGTTGGTTTCTACCGACTTTTACAGAATCACCGGTGAAAACTGAAGTTAAGGCGAATGAAGTTGGCTTAAACATTTTTTAAAGCATAATACGAAGTTTATTTAAAATAATTTTATATCCACAATAATTATATCCGTACTAATCTTTTAAAAGTAAAAGTCATCCATACGTATTTTTTAAAGTTTGTTTCTGTGACTGTCATGCCAAAACTGATTTTGATGAAATTTTGCACATTGACTGGTTAAGTACTACAGGGATAAACATATGTTATTTTTATCCTGGAAAATTGAGAGATCTTGCGGGATATCATCATAATCATATTTAATTATTAACACCACAATCAATAATAATAATAATACACATAAAATAATAATACACGATAGAAAATTGACAACATGTGTGACGCCACTTTTGATCGAAGGACGAAAAAAATGTCAATTACAGACGACATTAGCAGCCATAGATTAAACAAGTATTGTTTTCTTTAATCTGTATTTGGCATCCTCAAGTGTGGTAGTTGAGCAGGTCGGCTCATAACCCGGAGGCAACGGGTTTGATTCCCGCGACAGGACAAGTAAATGTGCAAAGAAAAAAAAGTGCAAATACTTGTTCTGAGTCTGGGTGTTGTCGAACCATGGTCCTCGTAGTTCCTGGGTCCCTAGACACAGGGAATCCTTGTTAGGGTCCAGGATCTACGTATGTGATCGTTGGGCGTTATTATTATAAAGACTTACAAGTTCCTTAAAGAAGTTATCAGCCGAAACGGTAGACACAATCAAAACGCATAAGCAAGCAAAGAAAAAAATCTTCACGGAATTCATTTTTTAATTCAATTTTAGAACTTTCTCACTTAAGATTCAATCAATGTCACCTCAGCGACGGCTGCGCTTCGAATGATGATCTTTACTTCCACCAGAGCTTTTATTTTAACTTGTATTCAGTACTAACATAAGCGCCGATAAGGAAATACGGGCGAATTTGAGTCTTGTTCTTGGTTATCAAAGTCTTTATCAGCATAATAATGTCTTGGAGTTCACTTGGAGTTCACTTAGGTCATGTTCTCACGATAAAAGCTGGGTTTAATAAAACAAAGACGATCGGTGCTTCCCTCGTATTTTGATATAAGTAAATCCCCTTTTCTGCATATTAAATTAGATAATGTAAAATTTTGTAATACAACGTGATTAATAAGTAACTGTTATTATATTTTTAATATGTACATAGATATTATTAAGTGCGCGGCCGATATCAGCCATAAAATAAAATGGTCTTTTTGTTTTTGTTTCGGGTCCACACTTTTGTGTATTTAGCCAGTGTCAAGTACTTGATAATTTCTCAAGTCAGTGTGGTCTAAAGCACACTCTTTCCTTTTTGTATTTAACGAGAAATAAAATAGCTGAAAAGGTTTTTATTTTATTGAATAAATTTCTTTGCTTCATAACATTATGAATATAAGTTATTCTATATTAAAATTAAAAACATTTACGTAGTTATATAGTAAGTTTGATAGCGGCTTCTTAGATTAAGTTATGCTAATGCATTGTTTTAAATTTTATTGTAGTTTTGTTATAAACTTATAATTTGATTTTGAATAAATATTTTTATTTAATACAGTTATAAAATAAATGCAACAATAATTTAGAACCATATCTTTGATATTATAAACTTATTGAATTTATTTTTTTCCCACTATTGACGAGGCTTGGCCCACGACTGCAACTGCTGGACCAGCTTTGATGATTCCATCTCGAATGTGCTGTCCCAGTTTTTCCTGAAAATAAAACGTTAACATGTGTATGTTTGTAATATCATAAAAAAATATAAACTGGGTTACGGAGTAAGCTACTAGGCTGTATGACTTTTGTGCAAAAATACCTACATCTTGGTATTTTGATGCAAAGCAGTAGTGTGCAAGCACTACTGTGTTTTAGTTTGAATAGCACTGTAGCTAGTGAAATTACTTAGCAAATGAGACTTTATGACCCGATCTCACAGTCTAATCTAGTCTAATCGAATAAACAGTAAAATGCGCAATTTAAAAATGTAATAATAGGTCTTTACCTATGAAATTGCCGTATTGCAGTACAGACTTTTTCAAACAAAAAAAAGTTTTGATTGGCTATGAATTCTAAATTCAAACTAATTTTGTTTTAAAAATATGACATTCTATTTACAATATAAGTCTTTTGTTTATTGATTAGCGTTGTATTTTCATTACATTTCAACATTTTTCCTCATAATGGATACTTTGAAATTTCATGTAATTATGGAATATGAGTTCCGTCGTGGCACCAACGCGGCACAAACGACACGTAACATCCACGACGTTTACGGAGAGAACTGTACAAACGAACGTACAACCCGTTATTGGTTTGCTCGGTTCCGTTTTGGGAATTTTGACTTGAAAAATGAACCTCGTGGTCATCCGGAAACTTTGGTCAACAATGATGAATTAAAGGCGATTGTGGAAGCTGATGAATCTCAATCTACAGCTGAGCTGGGAGCAGCTTTTGGTGTTAGCATCAAAACAATATTGACCCATTTGCGACAGATTGGCAAGATAAAAAAGCTTGATAGATGGGTGCCCCACGAACTTAACGATCGCCAGCGCAACGTACGCGTCGAGACTTGCCTTGCGCTGCTTAACAGGCACAGAAATGAAGGAATTTTGAACCGAATTGTTATGTGCGACGAAAAATGGATTCTTTTTGACAATCGAAAGCGCTCAGCAAGTTGGTTAGATCCTGGTTCGGTACCAAAGCAATGTGCAAAACGAAAAATGACTCCTAGAAAGGTGATGGTCACAGTTTGGTGGTCTAGTGCTGGTGTGATTCATCATAGCTTTTTACAAAACGGCGAGAGCATTACTGCAGATGTGTACATTGAAGAACTGACCACAATGATGGCGAAACTCGCACGTCTGCAACCAGCTTTGGTCAATCGGTCGTCTCCACTGCTACTTCACGACAACGTGCGACCCCATACTGCACAACAGACCGTCTCTAAGCTGCATGAGTTGGGTTTGGAAGCTCTCCCTCATCCGCCATACTCACCAGATCTTGCGCCTACCGACTATTACTTTTTCCAAAATTTGGACAACTTTTTAGCGGGAAAAAAATTCAATTCCCGAGAGGCAGTACAAAGCGCCTTTGAAGAGTTTGTTGTCTCCCGTCCTGCTGATTTTTTCAAGAAGGGCATCCATAAACTGCCACAACGTTGGCAAAGATGCATTGATTGCAGGGGTGATTACTTTGAATAAAAGAAATAAATAAGTTCGAAAAAAAAATACTTTAACTTTTTTCAAACAAAACGGCAATTTCATAGGTAAAGACCTAATATTTATAAATGTGACTTTTCTTGATCACATACATAGATCCTGGACCCTAACTAGGATTCCTGTGTCTAGGGACCCAGAAACTACGAAGAACAATTTCGCAATAATTGTATACTCACCAATTTCTTGAATCCTTTCCATTTCGGCTCAGGAGCAGAGTTCACCGTTGCAAAAACTATAAAAATGGCGAATACGAAGAAAAAAATTCTTGAAAAATTCATTATTTTTATAAATAGCTTTTAAAGAATACTTATTTAGTGAATTACTTACTGCAACTGATGCTGTTACTTGGACAGAGGTTACATTTTATATTCTCCTGGAGTGTCTGTTTTATCGTTAAACCAATACCTGTAAGTGCGAAAGTAAACTTTCTAACAAGTGAAAAAGATAGCTAATCATGTGATGCTTGAATTGGAAATTAGAAGCGTTTGGATGCGGGAGTGAAAATCGCGGGGAGTCCCAGCACCTACCTAAACCTAATTTAGACAGATTAGGTTTCAATACGCATACGGGTAAAAGACAGGTCTAACAAGCTTAATCGCAATTATGGAAATTATCGACTTATTATAATAAATAAATGCATATGTGTGGACATTTCACACAGCGCCATCTAGCCCCAAAATAAGCAAAGCTTGTACTATGGGAACCAGATAACTGACACAATACTAATATACTTTTTGTTTGTAAATACACACATAGAATACAATAAAACACGCAGACACAGAACAAACACCGATGTTCATCACACATTTGCGTGATGAACATCGATGTTTGTCCTGGGTAAGAATCAAACCCACAACCCACAGTTCAGATGGCAGGGTTACTACTAACTGCCGGGGCGAGATGGTTAATGCAATGCGTCTCCATCTCGCCCCATCCCGGCGGCGGTCGGATCACGGGGGGTTTTAGTGGGTTCGAGTCCCACATACCCCCTGCCACCATCCCCGTGGTGGCAGTGAAGCGCAAGGGCATTTCCACCCCCCCCCCCGAAAAAAGGGTTTCTACTAACTGAGCTACCGGGTCAGTCAAGTAGTAGTTATAAGTAGTGCTGTTGCGGTTGCTTTGTGCTCCACCCCGTCGTCGCCGCCCGAGACACGTCTTGAGCGACCCGGATGATCCTATAGCAGCCGTAGTATCGGCTGCGCTAGGATCACCGGACCAGTCTAGCCCTTCTGGCTCAGGTACCGCGCCCGGCACCGGTATAGGATACCAGCGTAACACAATCAGACACCGACCCCGCCGGCGAGGTCGACGTACCCCCCGTAGGTTAGCTAGAACGGTCGCGACTTTCAATAGGGTCCACTCTTCCAGTGGACGTAGTCTTCTCGATCCTCTAATCCCGGCAACGGCCCAAGCCGAGGCTCGCACCCCAGGGGTGCCCTTGAGCTAGTTGCCTCCCACTTTTGACGGCTGGGCGCCCTAAGCGCCCGCCCTCCCGCCCGGTGACGCTGTAAAGGTCGATAGAGACCAACAGCATTAGCTCGTTCAAAAAAAAGGTTGCTTTGTGTATAAAATGTCTGTCCACAGACATTCTCAGCATGATAAAAATAGTTTTCAAACCGTCAAGATAATATACTGAAAGCAAATACTTATCTGCAATATTTAAGACTTAACATGGTTCCATTAAAGCCAAGATGATTGATTGTTTATCAATTTACACGTGATATGAAATGTCGATATGGTTTGTATTCAAATTACAATACATTTTATAAGTCTTTATAATATGATAGTATAATATGATAATAAATATAATAATCTTCTCGTCGTGAATACCTCAGTGCCTAAAAACAAAGGTATTCAACCAGTGCGTTCTACCAGTTATGACAGACGGAATCGAGTCATGGACACTCATAGTGCGGCTAGTCCACCGACTTAAAGTCATGGACACTCACAGTGCGGCTAGTCCACCGACTTAAAGTCATGGACACTCACAGTGCGGCTAGTCCACCGACTTAAAGTCGCTCAGAGAGCTATGGAGAGGGCTATGCTTGGAGTTTCTCTGAAGGATCGAATCAGAAATGAAGTGATCCATCCGAGAACTGAGGTCACCGACATATCCTATCGAATAGCAAACTAAAGTAGCAGTGGGCTGGCCATATTTGCCGCAGAACCGACAACCGTTGGGGAAAGCGTGTCCTTGAGTGGAGACCGCGACTTGGCAAACGTAGCGTAGGACGCCCGCCGACTGGTGGAGCGACGACTTGCGCCGAGTAGCTGGCAGTCATTCGATGAGAAGAGCTGAAGACCGGGCTCAATGGCGTACCTTGGGAGAGGCCTATGTCTAGCAGTAGACTAACACAGGGTGATGATGGTTATAAATCCTATAGATTACAAAGTCTTTACACAAAGTAGGTATAGTATATTTAGGCGACTATTAAATAGAGGGGTAATGTTTTTTTAGTAATGTATGGACTTTTTTTATAACATCTTAGACAAACTGTCGGCCCGCCTGATGGTGAGGAGTTACCGTCGCCTATAGACACCTACAACTTTTACTTCAGTCGTCTGCTCTAAAGAACACTCGTATTTTTATTATTTTAAATTAATTTATGCGCACGTACTTGTCTTGTCGCGTAATTGAAGGGGTGAGATCAAAAAGGGTTTATCTGATTTTTTTTCACAAAATGACTTATGAGGATCGTTGGATTTAGCGTGAAATTATCTACAATAATACATCCTCAAAATACCGAAATGAGGCTTAAATTTCGAGATTTTTAGTCTAAAATTGGTTTATCTATTAAAGGAATACAGTTCGCTTAGCATAAAAACATTATCATATATATTTTATTATATTATATTTTTACAGTAATTGTATGAATTAGTACTATATTTAGTATTTTAAAATAGAATTAAAACATTTTCAAGCAACTGAAACTGACATGAGCCTTTTCTATTACCTTATACTCATTCTACATTAAAATGACGCCGTTGAAGTTTAAAGTCAATTTTCTCGTAACTATCAATTTGACAGTTAAACCCTTTTTATTCTCAACCCTTTAATTGACATGTCGAATGCTGACGTAGTGCACAGTATAAATGAACAATTAAAACACGTACATGCGTCGTACGTTTGAAATTCCTTGCATTAATAAAACTGTAGAAAATATGTAAATTTAATCTCTACCCAACAATTAAACAATATAAATCAGCCCTGAAAACAATTATTTTCATAAAATTAATAACCGAAACAACCGGCAACGTTCTGAACAATCACGTTAACTGCTTATTCGTATATTGGGGAATGTTTGCGTACTTGTAATTGAATTTTGAGTCATTAATTGTTATTTTTATTAAGCAAGTTCTGTGGAGGCTATGTTCAGGAGTAATATCAATTTGATACTATTTATTTGTATTAGTGAGTATGATTAACTATTATTTGATCAAAATTTGTGCTAAAGTATCAAGTTCTAATGAAATTGCTGAAATACTTGGATGAAACGCAAATGCGAAACTTTAACATTTTAGGGTCCTGAGTGGCACTGCAGCTGTTAATGGGCGGTAGGAGAAAGATTATTTCGTGACGTCATTATCAAAAAATTAAAATTAAAAATTAAAAAAGCGATAGATGCCAATCTGATAGGTACTGAACAAAGATTTTAAATAAAACAATTTTATTTAACAAAATAAAAATGTAAAGCCAGCATTAAGACTTCTTTACTTTTTTGAACGTGCTATATCTGTTGGTCTATATCGACCTTGACAATATAAATGTTTGCTGTTTCTTTATGTATCTAAATTGATATAACGAGTAAAGGGTTTCCGTGTTAAGTCATGTCTGCCCATAATAGTTGCAGTGCAACTTGGAACTGTAAATTGTAAAGTTTCACGTACGCAATACGTACGTCATCCTGAGACATCAGCATTACTAGAATGTGATATTATATCATAAAGTCTCATTGGTCAGTACCTATATATATATATATATATATTTTATGTTATGGGATGACATGACGAGCTAGTCGTTCGCCTGATGTTAAGCAATACAGCTTCCCATATCAGTTGCAGTATCACTTGGAACTATAAAGGATAGATTCGCGTGACACTGCACTGTGCACGTCATCCTGAGATATCAGCACAGTTAAGTCCTCATAATCA
Source organism: Ennomos fuscantarius (assembly GCA_905220475.3). Taxonomy (NCBI): domain Eukaryota; kingdom Metazoa; phylum Arthropoda; class Insecta; order Lepidoptera; family Geometridae; genus Ennomos; species Ennomos fuscantarius. The sequence continues at coordinate 7,997,569 of HG992046.1, read as the reverse complement.
TGATTAGGTGATAAATTCTCATTTGCCCAGTAATTTTACTAGCTACAGTTCTTTTCAAATAGGAACACAGTAGTGCGCAAGCACTATTGCTTGGCGGCAGAATCACTGACAAAAATAAGCGATAGTACCTACCTAGACGAACTCTGCAGAAAAGTCCTGCCACCTAGTTATATGTTAAACAAGCTTCTGCCCGCAGCTTCGCCCGCGGCGTGGCCTATGGGAAAATAATTCAACCACCCATTTCACCCTCTTAAGGGTGGAATTTCGAAAAATCCTTTCTTAGCGGATGCCTACGTCATAACATATACCTGCATGCCAAATTTCAGCCCGATCCGTCCAGTGGTTTGGGCTATGCGTTGATAGATCACTATGTCAGTCAGTCACCTTTGAGTTATATATATTTAGATATGTCAAATATGTCATATATAATTTAATTAACTTAATTTATTGTTATATATAATCATTTGAACAACACCAACCTCAATTCCTTAGACTGTTTCTGTCCATCCGAAGGTAGCCTGGAAGAAATCACTTTATGCGTGGCAGCCCGTTGTTCCACCAATCTTTGCATATTTGTATGTATTTTGGTGTTCAATAAATTATTTTTGTATTGTAATGTATTGTGGTTTCCCTGGCTGCAGTGCTTTTCTTAAAGTCTGTCTGAATTTGAACCTACAGTTTCATGGAATAAGAACTATACTTACTAATTCGCATTTATGTTAAAATAGCGTACATTTTCCAGTTTACAGTATGCTACCAAAGTCAACGGAGAATTATGTAAATCCAAACCACACAAAACCGTGGAAAGTTCGACATTATCCGAGAGAATCCTTGTTCAAGAAATCAGATCTTATTGACAAAGGCTGCACGATCTTCATAAACAACTGTCCAAAGGAATATAAGTAAGGACATTTTTAAAATAAACTTTATTGACAGCTATAAAATGGCTCTAAAACTATTATGGCCCTTGTCTTGTACTTACATAAAATGGACAGCAATATTTTAAATAGGAGTTTTGGCGGGAAAGCGAAAAAGATTGGGTCACCGCATTGTACTATTTTCCAAAACTTTTTTTTTTTTTTTTTTTTTTTTTTTTTATGTTATTGAATGATGTGACGAGCTAGTCGTTCACCTGATGTTAAGTGCCACGGCCACCCATAACAGAACAGTGTCACTCGGAACCCTTAAAGATAGAGTTACAAGCGACACTGCACTGCGCACATCATCCTGAGACATCAACACAGTCTGGTAATAAGATTACTCGACTGTGAGATCAGATCATAAAGTCTCAATTGCCCAGTAATTTCACTAGCTACAGTGCCCTTCAAACCGGAACACAGTAGTGCTTGCACACTACTGCTTGGCGGCAGAATAACTGGCAAAGCGGTAGTACCTACCTAGACGAACTTTGCAACAAAGTCCTACCACCTAGTAAAACTTGTGTTATTTTCAGTGTTAGTGCATAAAATTGGTGGCATTCTATTCGTTAAGTGCTGGATTACAGGCGTGAGTGTAGGAAAATGGTGAAACGTTTATTTTCGTGTTGTTTCCAATACTCCATAGAAGCTTCAAGTAAAGTTGTCACCACTTTACTAGGACTAGGACTAGGACTTTGACTAGATTATGACTTGACTATGACTTGACTTGATGACTTCGACTGTGACTTGACACATATTTGCGTGAAATATCATTGACTTGATAAATTATCAATTACTTGACACTGGCTAAATACACAAAAGTTTGGAGCCAAAACATAAAAAAAAAATTAAAGATTTACTACAGTTTGTACAATATTCAATACCAATTACCCCTTACTAATAAACACTACAAAATGAAATAGATACCCGCTGTGTTGCTTTGTTTTATCTTTGCCCATTCCAAACTCAACGGATTGTTTCTAAACATAATTGAAGGGTTGAGAATAAAAAGGGTTTAACTGTCAAATTGACAGTTTCGAGAAAATTGACTTTAAACGTCAACGGCGTCATTTTAATGTAGAGTGCTTATAAGGTAATAGAAAAGGTTTATGTAAGTTTTAGTTACTTGAAAATGTTTTAATTTTATTTAAAATTATTAAATATAGTACTAATTCATACAATTACTATAAAAATATAATATAATAAAATAAATATAGTAATGTTTTTATGCTAAGCGAATTGTAATCTGTAACATATAAACCGTTTTTAGACTCAAAATCTCGAGATTTAAGCCTTATTTCGGTATTTTGAGAATGTATTATTGAAGATAATTTCACGCTGAATCCAATGATACCCATAAGTCATTTTGTAAAAAAAAGTCAGTTAAACCCTTTTTATTCTCACCCCTTCAATTATATTTGATTCTCTTTGTCGTTGATGTTTTATTAGTATCTTCTTCAACTTCTAGATTTTTTATACAAACACAGGACCTAACGAGCTAGTCGTTCACGTGATGTCAAACAGCAGAACGGCTGTCCATAACAATTTTAGTGTCATTCAATCTAAGTTACAAAATTAATCCTGTGCATAGAGCAAGACATCCACAGCCTTATTAATAAAAACGAACTAGCTTTAGACTAGTTACACCATTTTTCGTCTCTTTTGATCCAACTAAATATTCCAGTAACAAAAAAAGGACAAAAGACTAATACCCGTTTATTAATAAGGCTGCCAGAGTCCACATTATTTATGCTATTAAGTATGTGAGGTTGCCGAAACATACCGTTAGCTGTTTAGAGATAGATTTTTAATAGCTTTAGCTAGCAATCTGGTGAGCCTTAGAAAGATCCTCATTATCATCATCAGCTGGAAGACGTCCATTGCTGAACACAGACCTTCCTCATAGAGCGCCACTTAGATGGACTCTTTGCTTCTTACATACAAAGGCTCCCCGCGGTTTCGAACAGGTTGTCGCTCCACCTAGTAGAAGGCCAGTAAACTCTATCCCGCTTTGCGAAAACTGTAATTGTATGTTCTAGGCAATATCTGGTATGTGCTCGTCATTATGATGGGATGTATAAAACGTTCAATAACTACTGCGAGTTGGAGTTTGAAAACTGTAATGGATGGAGACGTAAATATATTACATACCTACCGCCTTTCACCTTCTCCGCGTCTCTTGATATTAAACTAAAACTTCTTGTGAATTGATCATAAAATTATTAGAGAAAGTAATTTAATATCCTCATTCGATGTTTTATAGGATCATTTTGTTGACACTATAGTCCTTTCATTATATTAAGTGGGGGAAAAGTTTCTTCGTATTTTGTTCGAGAGTTCTAAATAATTTACGGAAATTGTTGCATTTTTTTTTAATGAAATTTACGAAACATTTGCATTGTGAGTACAACGCGACGTAGGCTTAAGCGCACTTGAACACATTTTGTCTCACAAATTGGGTTAGAATAACAAAATAACAATAATTACCGTCCGTCCAAAAACTGAAAAAATTGAAATACGGCATATAATATGTTACTTATTTTTTTTTTATTATACCTATAGTATAGAATTGCTTAAAATTACCTTGTTCAGTGGAATCCAAATCAGTGAGGTACAAACAGTGCAACCGCAAATATGATTTTAATATCAGACGTAGAAAATACGAAAAAACTTTTCACCTATTATTAACATCTATTGTATTTGTAACTGACTAACCAAAACTGGCCAATACCAGCTAAAACGAATAAAAAGTTAAAGCAAATAAAAACGATTACCTTTCAGAATGGACGATTATAAAGCGAGACAGATGTTAAGCGCCATTGCCGTTGCATACGCGAAGGAGCCCGTTTTTTTTTGCTCACATAAATAAGTAAGGCACTTATAAAGTTTTTTTTATATTACACAAAACAGGCATGTTGGAACAGGTTTTTATCAGTGACGTAGTTACCGAACGAAAAAGGAAAACAATTAAACGCCTTACTTACGATTTCTTTTTTTATGGCACCCAAGTGGCCTTCACACGTCGATATTCATTTAGCCTCACAATGTTTTTTAATAATAGCCTAAGAAATACTAAACACAAAAATCTTATATTATTTATATGAGCTCTCTAGAGGATATTCTGGAAAGAACTTCCGAATTTAGCTTAAAAAATCTAATTTTAAGTTAAATATCCATTTATTAGTTGTTTTTATTATTTTAACCGAAAATTGGTCCTTGTTCTTCGGGTACTGGTAGAGTATACTTTTCTCCCGCTCCGGTGTTTTTCCTTTTCTTAGGAATGTCGCCGCAAGGACCATCGTTCAAATAGCTAAATTCTGAAATTCAAAGGTTAATTTTATTGTAACAGGAGTTCAAGGAGAGTATTATTCATACATGTGATTTTTTTTGTAGTTTGGCTCCACACTTTTGTGTATTTAGCCAGTGTCAAGTAATTCATAATTTAGCAAGTTAATGATATTTCACGTAAATAATGTGTCAGGTCACAGTCGAAGTCATCAAGTCAGAGTCAGAGTCAAGTCATAGTCTAGTCTAGTCATACTCCTAGTAAAGTGGTGGCAACTTTACCAGAAGCTTCTATGGAGTTTTGGAAACAACACGAAAAATAACGTTTAACCATCATTATACCACTTTCCCACACTCATGCCTGTAATCCAGCAATTAACGAATAAAATGCCACCAACTTTATGCACTAACACTGAAAATAACACAAGTTTCGGAAAATAATATAATGCGGTAACGTGATCTTTTTCGTTTTCCCGCCAAAAACCTACATGTGATTAACAATTAACAAACGTAAAGCGTAAAAAAACGACTTCAGACTTAATATAAGTCTAAAATCGTATGAGTCTGAAATTCCAGTTCTGACAATGGGATCCTAAGGGATCCAGAGGAACACTGAACACAGAACAGGACACTGGGATCCCATTGTCAGAACTGGACCAAATTAAAATCTCACCACAGGGGAAGAACAAGCTCTCAAATATAAATATATCATCAAAATCGGTATACCCAGTCGAAAGTTCTGAGGTAGCAAACGTAAAAAACAGTCGAATTGAGAACCTCGTATTTTTTGAAGGCAATTGAAAAGGGAAGAGTGTGATCTATGGTTGGCGTGTGGAGCAGTGTGAGAATAGCTTCATCCCATTTCATTCCATGGGTGCCATAAAAACCAGCTAAGGGAATATTCAGGGAATGGGCAGCATTATTCTCTGTCTGCGATCACAAAGTCGCCTGCCCAAGGGTGATGAATACGGGAAACTCTATATGATAAGCGCTCAAAATGGCGTTTTATGGGGAGGCCCATGTCCTGCAGTAGGATTTTATAGAATGTTGATACCTAAGTTACTTCCTTACAATACACATGGCACATGAACCACTCGTAATACCACGTGAAAATGTGAATACCACACAAATTTGAGTTTTTATTATTTGCAATCAAGTTTCAAGATCGTCTAGCTGGTAAATAAGACAGACAAATATGTATCTTTTAGAGCTACTTCTCTTTCTTTGATCTTTATACAATAACTTGTTTACAATAGCAATAGCAATAGCGTAAGTGTAAGTACCTATGCTTTTGCAACTTTTATAAATCATATGACAAATATTGATAAAAGTTTGCCTGGTATATTTGTCATTTTTTTTCGATCCGCAAACTTCCGTGGATCTGCAAAAATAAAATATTATAGGGTTTTAAGCTTAAGGTCAAACTAACTTGTGTTCTGTAGCTTTGTTTTGTACTTTTTTAAATATCTGGAAAGACATGACCCAACGATATACTCCAGTCAAAGTCTCTCATCTGGTAATCTACAAATTACATACAAATGAATCTCTATTTCCATGGTCATTGCATAACGTGTGAACAGATGAGACATATTCGCTAATTATTTTTTTGCTGTGATTATTATTCTTATTATTTCAGAAGGTCTTATGAAGAAAAATATTAAGAAAATAAACACTTTTTTTGTCTTTATTAGATTACATTGACTCAATCATCATGTATGTATTGGTAATATACATTTTGTAATAGTCTGCGTTCGCCAAAATTGGCCAACGATTTACCCAACTTACTTTTCAGTATTGTCCAGAGAACGCTCACATTGAACAAAGTCTGTCATACACCCTTCCAGTTTCTTTTCATAGTCTGTTTTTTCTAGTATATCTTGCGCCAGCTCTGGAGGTAATGGCCGTTCTTCTAACTCAGGTATACCGTAATCATTACCATAATCTTGAGGTTTGACTATATTCGGAATAATAACTGTCAATAAAAAAAGAATCTCATAATTTTAGTAAAGGACCTGTCGCCTAGCACGGATAGCTATTGCAACAGTTTGATATATAAACCATTTTCTTATTTAGGCGTTACGTTGCTTTAAGCAAAATTGATCATTAAAATTTGGCATCAGGTGTGGCTTACTAGGTGGTAGGACTTTTCTGCAAAGTTCGTCTAGGTAGGTACCACCGCTTTGCCATTTATCTGCCGCGAAGCAGTAGTGCGTTAGCACTACTGTGTTCCAGTTTGAAGGGCACTGTAGCTAGTGAACTTTCTGGGAAAGGAGACTTTATGACCTGATCTCACGGTCTAGTGATCTGATTACCAGGCTGCGCTGATATCTCAGGATGACGTGCGGAGTACAGTGTCATGCGAAACTTTATATTTTAGACTTCCGAGTGACACTGCAACTGTTATGGATGGACATGTAACTTAAAATTAGGTGAATGACTAGCTCGTCACGTCATTCATTAACATAAACAACTTTACTCTGTTAAGGGAAGACTATATTAGTTAGTATTACCTAATATTCATATTACTTAATACTGTCTATAATAATAGTGCTATAGCTTCATCTGCATCATCTTTTACCATATTATTATGCTCTTCTCATCCAGCTTTCTGCCAACTTCTGATTGCATATATTCTGGCTCCACCGAGTCGGAGACTGTTCTATACTACGTTAGCTCAGTCTCTAGTTAAACGTCGTCTAACTTGAGTGTCTATTCTGCGGCTATTGTGACCATTTTTTGCCACTTCATATCCATTAGTCAGAAGCCATACTGAATTTAGGCCTCCCTCATAAAACCCTACACTTGTTTTTTATTGTTTGTTAGGTTTGTGCTTGACCACTATCTCACCCAATGGTAAGTCACGATGCGGTCTAAGATGTAGCATGCTCGCCTAAGATACCTGTTCACTCTCAATTTGAAGACCAAGGTTACAGTTTTCGGCAAATTTATAGTTACAGTTTTTTTTACTCTGGATGTTTGCCACGGGAAGAAAGACGTTGCCAATATTACCATGCTTTTGGCAGCTGTCTTAGTGACCACAAGAGTTTCATGTACCTTGAAGAAATTGTAACTTAACCGGTTCAGCCGTTTTTTAATGAAGGGCATAACATTTAAGTTGTATATTAATGTGGACTTTAATTTTTACTTACCAAATACAGCTAAAACACCTAATAAGTGTAAGTTTTCTTTCATCATTAATACATTTTTGAATTGCGACACTTCAAGTAAATAATAAAATTAATATCATCATTATTTTTATTTCATATTGTTATCCGTTATATTTTTACTGTGTTTTCATTTTATACTACAACTCTAAACGCTAATTACTTCAATATAATTAGGAAACAAAAATTCGTAGTTCAATCATTAACATCAAAGTAATAATCGTAAAATATCGTCAAAAGGCATTTCTAATTAAAACTTCTAATGAACAGAGTTTTGTACAGGTAATTGAATTGAAAAGTAATCACGATATCTTAGAAAATATTTTTTTGATTCCAATTCCCACGGGTACTATAACGTTGAAAGTTGGAAAGATAAGTAATGATTTTAGGTACTGCTAATATGGAACCACTTATCATGAAGGAAAAGTGAGCGAAAGAGCGATAGTGCATTATGTGATATTGTGTGTCAGGAATAAAGTTCATTTCGTTTCATCTCAATTTTTGTGAAATTGTTTGAGCATCTCCGTTCATTCTACCACCTTCGTGCTTCAGTTATGGACCTCATGACTGGTGGGAGTGGGATAAACTGGTAATTTAAAAAAAACTGTCGCACTAATAGTAAGTTATATGAATTAATCCTTAAGACAGAAACACTTTTGTAATTTTTTGAGACTTCACTTAAAATTGAAATACCCGTTAACTGTATCCAAGAAAATTGAGAAGTCAATGTCTTTAGACCTAACGGTTTGAAGACCTACCTCATGACTAATATTCTGGATTGGACATGTTAATAATAACTATGAACTTTAATATTATGATACGCCAATAACCAAGTTTACAAGGAGAAAGCCAACAAATCATCTTCAAGTATAATTTATTAGAAAACATCTTAAAAACTAATAATTCCAATTAAGGCTTTGCATTAAAATATTTGTATTGTACGTTTTGGGCTCATTAAAACGTAGAACACAATATTATGTTTATCTACAAAATATATTTACAGGAGAACATTATTGTGATTATGTGGTAACGGAAAAGGAACTTTATACACCTTAACACTAGAAAGTCTTTGAAATTGACAGTTCATATACTCTGCATTTCCACACTGGTCTCGTGCTATTTAAAGCAAGACTTTAGTCAGAAAATCTGGGAACATTGGGACGTCTTCGTTGTCGCTGTCACAGTGTGCTCCTGCGCCAACGCTGTCAGTTCCGTCTCCATCTTCCTCTTGGTTCTCGTGCCTTTGATCAGCTGTCTCTTCTTGCAACAGCACAAAATCTCTTCGAATTCTTTCCTAAAGTTATCATTCAGCCATCCGTACAACAGCGGATTTGATACAGCACTGGACATACCAAACATATGACATACCGCATAAGTGATTGTCATAGTCTTCTCATCCATGAATGGCGCTTCACTAAAATCAGCCACCAGATTGAATACATTCAACGGAAGCCAACTGATAACGTATGTAACAGCAATGGCTATCAATATGGCTGGAGTTTTTCTAGTATTACGTCTTCTGCCTCTCAATCTTCTATGGATTTGGACGTGGGCCATGACTACTACTAAAACTGGAACGAGATATTGGAATATAAGGCTAAATACAGAGTAGATTCCTCGTCCATTTGTTATGGGCCAGTCTTCGATGCAAAAACTTAAAGAGTCCATCTCAAATAAGTTAAGCTTATGGGTTTTCAGGCTTCTGAAGAAGAAGAGTGGTGAGGCTAGGGTGAAAGCTATCACCCAAATGAAGACCATAGTGATAACTGCTCCAGCAGTCTGCAGTCCTTGACGGGTTGGATACACGATTAACTGCGAACAAAAACAATTGTATTAGAGCTCCATTTTGTGCAAGGAAATCCGGGAAGGAAACTTTTTAATAAGTTACGGTTAAAAAGGTTAACCTTCTGGTAAAACTACCTTCTGGAGTAAAGGTTGACTTCAAACGAGACCATAAAAGAACCTGGGTAATGAGTTTGATTCTCATTTAGGATTAATCTGAGATTTAAAACCATTTGTGTATATTCGATCTACAAATTATGATAGCGTTGAAAAATAAATCAATATTATTCAATATCATAATCAAACCATATATTTTCAAGAGGAAAATGAACAGGTTCCTTATAAGCGAGCATTTTTGCATCGTCAGCTATAAATTGCCACTAAACAAACAGATGAATACTAGTTTCTATTATTTTACTATTTTGTACGTCATTGCAAATTTCTGGCTACCGTCAGTTTCATACAGTTTTTTGATGTCACATTGCACTCATAAATATCAATATTATTAAAGTATCCAAGATACTTTACTTTATGGTTGAAATTCCTTCAACCTGATTTCAGATTTGATCCGGTTCGAATTTTATAGTGTGGCCAACCAATAAATGGAACAGCTTGCCGGCGCGTCCTTGTTTCCGCTTAACTATATACCTGGGAGGTTTAAAGTCTAGAGTGAACAGGCAAGTATACCCCATCTTAAACCACGTCATTACTTAACATCAGGCGAGTCAGTAGTCAAATGCTTCGCCTATAACCAATAAAATAATGTTTATTCTTTTTTTTTATTTGAATCTTGTCTAGTATTTGACCACGCTCTCACCTGATGGGAAGTGACGATGCGATCAAAGGTGTAGCATGCTAGCCAAGTAACTACCAATTCACTCTTCTCTTAAACACACCCGTGTCATATTTCGCCGGAAACAGACGCTGGCAGGGCATCCCATTCCTTAGCCGTTCTAATTATGAACGTGGAATCCAATCGCTTGGTACGAATGGGTGGTATTTTGACCACGAAGGGATGATGCTTAGCCGAGCGTCTAGTAGTGGGGTAATGAGATCACACAGTTCTTGTGCACATTCACATTCATGGTATAATCTGTAAAAGACCGACAGACCTGCCACTTTACGTGGATGTGCTGGCTCTCTTGAACCATATCATGGTTCTGGCCATATATAATTAGGCGAATCGAACAAAGTGTAAGTTCCATAAAAGCAATTCCCAATTTCCAAAACACAATCAACCAAAAGAAATTGCTTTTATTTCCCAACAATTTAAAATTACAACTTGTCAAGAGTTTCCTTATAGTGGTTTTAGGGTAGGCAATCATACATCGATAGAACACGACAAAGCTTTCTTAAGACCCCTTCGTGCGAGCTCACGTATCGCAATCTAAAATCTCTTGGGTGTTCGTGTCGCAGAACCAACTTCCTGTATAGGTATGTTGCCCGTATTTTGCGGAGAGAATGAAATTTCCTGTTTGTGAGGTGACAAAACTATTTTGGGTGTTGATTTGATGCTAGCGTTTTAGGAGAGTTTTTCGTTCAACTACGTTTGCTGATATTGTTCTTGTTCACCTTAATTTGATTTTGGTTTATAAGGTTTTGGTACCTCTGTGGTGTGGTTGTTGAGCAAGTCGGCTCATAACCCGGAGTCGGCGGGTTCAATTTCCGGGGCAGGATAAGTATTTGTGCACAGAAAAAAAAGCGCAAATACTTATTCTGTGTCTGGGTGTTGTACGACCATGGTCCTCGTAGTTCCTGGGTCCCTAGACACAGGGAATCCTAGTTAGGGTCCAGGATCTATATATGTGATTGTTGGGCGTTTTTATTATTATTATTTATTATTAAGGGACTATCTGGTTGTTTATTTTGACCCTCAAGATCTGTCTGTGGCATCGTAGCTCCCATATGGTTGAATGAGGCCTAAAGAGGCCCTGTTGATGCGGGCCGCTCATTATCCTATAGCTGATGTGCTAGGATGACGGAGGGTCCATGTGTGGATGACGTGTTTGCCGTACGTCTGGTCCTACAAAAACTACTGAATAGGTTTTAATTAAACTTGAAATGCAGATAGCATATACGCTGTATTAACACATAGAATATAATTTATTCGCAGATGAAAGAGCGGGGCGTAACTAGTCATCTATAAGTCAATATATAAATATTTTACGGAATGGCAATATTATTACCAAACTATTTCCAATATTTCAGCGGTGTTTGCTTCAAAGTTATAGTTCGGATATTATGCTTCGGTTTGGTAAGAAATATTGGCACTTTTAGTTTTCAAAGTAGTTTAGTTAAAGTGGAAAAGTATATTTAATTCAATAGAAATGAAATATGATGAAATAAATATGGCTATTGCAATTTTATACGAACTTACAACTATTTTGGTTTAACGGAAAGAAATGAATGTTGTAATAATAATAATAAAAATAAATAAATATCTGTGGACATTTCACACAGCGCCATCTAACCCCAAACTAAGCAAAGCTTGTACTATGGGAACCAGATAACTGATACAATACTTAGATACTTTTTTGTTTGTAAATACATACATAGAATATAAGATAACACCCAGACACAGAACAAACATCGATGTTCATCACACAAATGTTTGTCCTGGGTGGGGAGCGAATCCACAAACCCACAGTCCAAAAGGCAGGGTTACTACCAACTGAGCTTTCGGGTCAGTCAATAGCGCCACCTTAGGTATATTAATAACAATTTTTTTATTTTATGGAATGTCATGAAGAGCTAGTCGTTCACCTGATGTTAAGCGACACGGCCACAGAATACTATCGCCGATCTGCAAAGCTTGTGGCTTTGTGGAAGGGTACTCTCGTCCGCACTTGTCTCGATGGTCACTTTATAATTTCATTTTTCTGTGTACAGTGTTAAGTTACAATCCAGACCATTACACTAATATTATAAAGGCGCAAGTTTGTATTTATGTATTTTTGTTACTCCTTAATGCTCAAACTTTGGATGAAATTCGGTACCAAGACAGCTTATACACTAGAATAACATATAACCTACATTTTATCTCGGAAAAGTGAAATTTTCCCGTGAGATGAGTAAATAATTAAAATACTTTTTATCCGCGGGTGGAAACGCGAAGCGCAACTTGTAATTTATAAGCATGTCTATTTGCAATAAGTCAATGATTGCAATTGGTTTTGTGTACCTAAATATTATAAAGGCAAAAGTTTGTATGTGTGTATATTTGTTACTCCTTCACGCTCAAACGGCTGAATGGATTTAGATGAAATTCGGTACTAAGATAGCTTATATACTGGATTAACATATAGGCTACATTTTATCCCGAAAAAGTGAAATTTTCCCGTGGGAGGAGCAAATAATTAAATTACTTTTTATCCGCGGGTGAAACCGCGAAGCGCAACTTGTAATTTATAAGCATGTCTATTTGGAATAAGTCAATAATTGCAATTTGTTTTGTGTATATTATATATATTAAATAATATAATATTTATATTATATTAAATAAATAAAATAAAATTGTGTTGCTACGTATTGATACTACACACTACACGTTGAAAACCGAAATAAAGATAGACATACTTCAAGGTCAGAAACTAGTTCCTATATAGTTCTAAGGAAAATTTTCGGGTTTCCCACAAATTTCCTAAACAAAACAAGTCACGATACTTCATTCAACTCGCACAATTTGCTTTGTGCAGTAAATCAATCGCGTTAGAAGACCCGCAAGTTTATAATTGGTTTGCTCTTTGACTAAACAATAATGGATATGTAGTAATTTATGAGACACAATTTCCTTGTTTTGGGTTAACTATTTAGCGTTTATTCCCGTTATAATGATGTTTTGGGGGAGGCTTATGTTCAGTGGTGGACGCCAGACCAGCTATTGATTTTCCGCCAGGAGACGCTGTAAAAATCGGTAGAGACCAACAGCATTAACCCGTTCAAAAAAAAAAACCGGCTTTTGATATGATTTTAAATTCTTTGTAAATTGTTATACATATTTTGAAGTAGTAATAATAATAATGTGTGGACATTTCACCATTTCAGCGCCATCTAATCCCAAACTAAGTAGAACTTGTATTATTAACAGATAACTGATAGAATGCTTATATCCTTTTTGTTTGTAAATACATACATAGAATGCAATATAACACTTAGATACAGAACAAACATCGAGATTCATCACACAAATGTTTGTTCTGGGTGACAATCGAACACACAACCTGCAGTTCAGAAGGCAGGGATACTACCGACTGAGCTACCAGGCCAGTCAAGTATTCATGAATAAAACAGTGCGTCATAAAATTAACCTCACATTAAAATATTTTGTTGCTTTTTATTGCATGTGTAGGATCGAAGTTCCGGATCGGAGTTTCTATTCTGTGTTTTACGGAATTTCAGTGGGAAAGAGTCCTTTTTCTAACCCACTTATTAGAATAGGCTTGTTATATTTATATTTGCAGCCTGTGCTGTGGTGGTTGAGCTGATTGGCTCCTAGCCCGGAGGCGGCGGGTTCGATTCCCGCGGCAGGACAAGTATTTGTACACAGAAAAGAAAGCGCAAATATTTGTTCTGAGTCCAGACTCAGAACAAGTATTTGCAATTTTTTTGGGTGTTGTGGGACCATGGTCCTCGTAATTCCTGTGTCCCTAGATACAGAAAATCCTAGTTAGGGTCCAGGTTCTATAATATGTGATCGTTGGGGCTATTAATATTATTTCATTTATTATCCAATACTTGCAAGACTACAATGCATATGCTTAAAATATTTACCGACGACACAAACAAAACACACATTGCGAGATACGCTTCATCTGTCGTTTTCTGATATTGATTCCATACTCTATTATTTATCAGTTTATCATTGGAGAGTTCGTGTAATGAACCTAACACCCGCCACTACAGCGCTGATAACGGCACTTAATAATGACGATAGCGAGGCGCGTGTTATACACGGGACAAAAATTACATGTAGTTCTAAAATTTGTTTTAGTTTTGTCGTAGAGAGAAATAAGACGGGTTGAAATGAGAAATAGCTTGCTGCAAACAGGTTGGAATAATAATAATGATAATATGTGTGGACATCTCACACAATGCCATCTAGTCCCAAACTAAGCAAAGCTTGTATTATGCTTGATATTTTTGTTTGTAAATACATACATAGAAAACAATATAACACACACTGGATTGAGAAATAACTTGCTGAGAACGGGTTGAAATGAGAAATAGCTAGCTGAAAACGGATTAAAATGAGAAATAGCTTACCGAAATGAGATATAGCTTCCTAAGAACAGTTTGACTTGAGAAATAGCTTGCTGAAAACGAGTTAAAATGAGAAATAACTTGCTGAAAACGGGTTGAAATGAAAAATAGCTTGCTGAGAAATGATTGAAATGAGAAATAGCTTACTGAGTACGGGTTGAAATGAGAAATAGCTTACTGAAATTAGATATAGCTTGCTGAGAACAGTTTGAATTGAGAAATAGCTTGCTGAAAACTGGTTGGAATGAGAAATAGCTTGGTAAGAACGGATCGAAATGAGAAATAGCTTGCTGAAAACTGGTTGGAATGAGAACTAGCTCGCTGAGAATTGGTTGAAATGAGTAATAGCTTGCTGTGAACGATTTGGAATAAGAAATACTCAATAGAATTTATTTTTAACCAGACCCGGTTTACTCCAATGCTAAGTAGTATGACTTTTCTGTAAAAAATCCTCTCAGTAGGCGGTACTACTACTTTGCCAGATATTCCGTCTCCAAACGCCATGGCTCAGCCCTCTCTTATACTTAGGTAGTCGGAATTTTCTGTAAAAGTTCACCTAGGTAGGTACCACAGATATTCTGCCGCGTAGCACTAATGTACAGCACTGATGTATTTCAGCATTGTAGCTAGTGTTTAACTGGACAAATGAGACTTTATGACCACACAGTATATAGAAATTTCATTACTTATAGACTGTGCTGATCTATCAAGATGACGTGCAGTGTAACGCAAAATTGTACAATTTAGAGTTCCTATTGACAATACAACTGTTAGGAGAGGCCGGGATGCTTAACATCAGAAAAACTATCAGTTCGTCACATTTCATTTAAAATATAACAATTTTATTTTTATTATTTTCTTTATTTAGTAACGCTGTCAAAACTGCATAATACAATAGATTTTGTTGTTTTATAATAACAAAGTAACGTGATTGGATAAATAAATTGCAACGCTCTCTACAATACTGCTAGTTGCGAGACAAACTTGGGAATTATTTCAAGTTTGTAGTTGGACCACGTTTTTCCGGGTTCTTATTTATGGAGTAGTAAAGCCTTTTGTTTATAAAGTTCACGAAAATGAGTACCGATAAACTTCCCACAAAGACATCGTTAGCAAGTAGTCGTAACAAACAAACAGTACCAACTTTGTAGTCTAAACATAGTTTCGCTGGTTCTATCCATCATCGCCACAAACAAGTCCATACGGACCTGGTGACGTCAGCCGCAGTAACACACAGGGTTCTATTTTCAGATGTATTGAAACAGTTATCGTTTACGTGGAAACAGAAAATGTTTTAGTTCAAGAGCCCGTGCTGCGTTTTTTCACATTCACCGAAACAATTTTTTTTTAATATTTTTGAGCGTTAGTTTCTTGCAGTTTTTTTTAGCTTTAAAGTCGTTTAAATATTCCTGAAAGTTTATGTTTTATTAGCCCGCAGATAAAAAGTAGTCTTGTGTTAATCCGCTATCTATATTCCAAATTTCATCCAAATCCAACCAGCCGTTTGAGCATGAAAGAGTAACAAACATTCATACGTACGATCTTCCGCATTTATAATATTAGTATGATGTGTTAGTACCTACATTAACCAAGACGAAACCATCACTAATGACCACAACACATAAAAAAAAACCATACTAACACAAAATATTTTGAATATTGATGTTTTTTCTTATTTGATATATTATAATACTACAGGACATACAACACTAGTGACAACAATGACGAAATTTCGGGACAAAAAATCTGTTTCGGGCATACCTATTAATATTATGTTACCTATTTATTTTACAGCAAATTATCTTAAATACATTTAAATTTGTCGTTTATGTATTGTTTATCCAATAATATAAACAGTTTTTTTTTAAAGTTATCTATTCAGTAATGATCCCGTGCGCAGGATCTTAGACTAAAATAGGTTAATACATATTGCGTACAAACGCATGTACGTTTATACGTAGCTTTGAATTCGTTGAGATTGTTAGATCCTGGATAGAAGACGACCCACAAAGGTTCTCCTCACCTTGATGGCCATTGAATTATGAAGATATTCCCATTGAAAGTTGAATTGCTTTTGATTTGTTTATGTTGTTATCATTAGGTTGATTGAAATTCAAAGGAATAAAAAACAACTTGAACTAAAAGCTTGTGCTTTTGAAAATAATATGAACAAAAGGAAGTAATCAAAATATATTTTGTGTATCAAGTACTACGAATTTTGAGAAAAAAAAAAATTAAAGGCAATTTTTATCTGAATTTAGAGGTGCTGCTGCTCTAAGCTTAAAAGCTTGCAAACCAATAAGAGCAAATTCTCCTAAAAAATGTTGCCATTAAAATTGAAAAAACTCTTAAACGGCGAAAAATTACAAAGTTGAAAGGTGGATAAGCCGTTAAATCCAGAATTGGGGTTCAACTGTAACTCCGTGCTTAATCCATCAAAGTTGACTCCAGCCAATGAAAGTAATGTTTGACATTATTGAGCAATGTTTAATATTAATGTTAAATATTACGCCAAAAAGACCGAAAAATAGCAAATATCGAATGAATAACTGGAAACCGTGCTATCTTTAGTTAGAAAGGTACACCTTTTTTTAAATATTAGTGGATGATGTGACGAGCTAGTCGTTCACCTGATGTACAGCGGCACGGCTGCCCATAACAGAACAGTGTCACTCGGAACTCCAAAATATAAAGATTCGAGCGACACTGCATTGCGCACATAATCCTGAGACATCAGCACAGTCTGGTAATAAGATTACTGAGATCAGATCATAAAGTCTCATTTACCCAGTAATTTCACTAGCTACAGTGCCCCTCAAACCGGAACACAGTAGTGCTTGCACACTACTGTTTGGCAGCAGAATAACTGGCAAAGCATTCTCTGTCTGTTTTTCAATGTTAAATCTGCATTATACATTTCGTTGTTGATTACCTAACTTAAGAAAGTAAAATAATGGATAGAAAACGGTGTCCAGTATTCACAGTGTTTGATAAAGGATATCTGAGAGAAGCAATAGCTCTGTACATAGGTATTCTAAAACTAACAAATGCTTAATAAAGAAAAAGAAGCAGTATGCAGCCAGATTGCAGTGCAATTTGATAATAATTGCTCCTGGCGTGTATATGTAAATTCATTTCTTAATAGGTATGTAAAAAGATTTTTATCTAACAAACCACTATATATTATAGGTACTACTGATTTTGTATTAATAGTATCAACATTTTTAAAAAATTCTAAAACTAAAAAAACTTTGAATTTGCGCTTGAGCTTCCATTATATTGAGTTCGACTGTGAATAACGATATGATTAGAGTTTGAGTCTAGATTCAAATTCTGCCATAATGAAGTTTAAGATCGAACTCTTTGTGAATTTCAGTCTTAGAGTTTGAGTTTACCCCTCTGGAAGCCTGTTAAAAGGTGTCAGATGGGGATTTCATATTTCAGTCTTGGAGTTTGAGTTTACCTCTCTGGAAGCCTGTTAAAAGGAGTCAGATGGGGATTTCATATTTCAGTCTTGGAGTTTGAGTTTACCCCTCTGGAAGCCTGTTAAACAGTGTCAGATGGGGGTTTCATATTTTACTTAAGGCAATCTCGATGAACATGCTTTCATCTTTGTACTTGTCTGTCTTGTTAAATGGTGTTAGACAGGGGTTTCATATTTTTCGATAAACATATCCTTTCATTATTTTACTTGGCTATCGGCTATGAGTAAAAATATTATGACTACAATAATAAAAATTAAAGCAGAATTGTTGAGGCCATAACGTTACCGCCTTATATTTAGCAAACAGATTTTTTTTAAGAGGACAAAAATCTTTAACCATTGGAATTTTACCATAAATCAAAAAAAAAAAAAACAAAAATTTCAGTATTATATAACATAAATAATAAACTTTAAAACAGATATTAGTTGCTTCGTTCGCCTTAGTTTCATAGATAGATAACTTAGATAAGACTACTTAGATAAGTAGTACTTCGATGACATATTCTTTCCAGTTATTTCTATTTAAAAACCAAACCACTGAATCTATTTTGATGGAATTTCTATAAGATCATTCTGAAAGTAAGTAACTAGATTTAGATTACATAAGATTTACTGTAAATAATAATAATAAATAATTATATTAAAATTCTGCCACCTAGCTGTGATCCAGTACGAAGGGCTATGGTAGAGAAATTACTGGGCCAAGGTGACTTTATGACCTAATCTTCTAGTAATAAGATTACTAGACTGAACTGATATATCACGATGACGCGCGCAGTGCATTGTCACGCGATACTCTATACTTTAGAGCTCCGAGTGACAATGCAACTGATATAGGCAGCCGCGTCGCTTGGCATCAGTCGAACGACTAACTCGTCATGTGATTCCTTAACATAAAAAAATTATAGAATTATAGATTAAGAAAAAAAACATTTGGACTTTATACTGGCCGCAATGACCTATAAAAAGTCCAAATGCCGCAGCCCACATACTACACCTACTAGTAACGTAACCAAATTTTTTTTATTTTTTCTTTTAGTGTTAAATAGGGTCGCGTTTGACCACTATCGCACCTGATGGTAAGTGACGATGCGGTCTAGGATGTGACACGCTGAGCTAATATATATTTTAGTATCAGTTTGTAAGTAAAGGAGTTCTGAGGTAACAAGCAAAAATAAGAAATCACCTGATATCTGTCCAAAGCAATGGCTGTGATCGAAATTGTTGACACAAATATTGATATAGCCTGGATAGCTCCACACGCCTTACAGAGGCCAGGCCAATCTGGAAGAGGCCAGTGTTTCGTCAGCAGTTCCATTAGAGTCAAAGGAGTTCCCACGCAGCAGACCAGAGCATCTGACACAGCAAGGTTGACAATGAACATGTTCCGAGCTGTTCTCATGAGAGGTTTTCGCACCACCTGGAAGAAAGAGGTTGAATTAGCTTCTTTTGGAACTACAATAATAATAAAAATAAAGTTCAACGATCAGGTACATCAGGGCCCTAACTAGGTTCCCTGTGTCTAGAGGCTCAGGAACTACAAGGACCATGGTTCCAACACCCAGACTCGAAACAGGTTGCGTTTTTTTCTATGCACAAATGTCCTGCCGACCTGCTCAAACACCACACCACAGAGGCTGACGAACTATATTAATTGAAGGGCAGATTGAAGTTTAGTTGTTTATCAATCTATTACTTTATTTTGAGAGGTTGATTGACTAGTTGATGTAGGGACTTTATATTTGGACATTATCTTCCTTTTGTGGCGTAGGAGATTAGCTACCAACAAGGTTTTTTTAATGTAACCCTGACGGAACCATGGAGTGTTAAACGTTGCCATGTAGTTCCGGTGTGAAAATAGTACCAACCCATTTCTTTCCATGGGTGCTGTAAGGGCTGGCTACGGAAATATCCAGGGAATGGGTAGAAGCGTTCTTCTCGGTACATTTAAACCTGCTGCAATCATCAAGATGCATCCTACCAAGCATATTGATTATGACAACTCCCCTCTGCGTTCAAAGTGGTGTTTTGGGGGAGGCCAATGTTCAGCAGTGGACGTCATCTAGCTTGTGAGGATGATCTTAAACGCGGGTAAAACCATGTGCTGCCACAAGCAGTAATTATGTACATAAATTGCGCATTAAAACTATAGAATCCATACAGTTTTTAATTTCAATTAAATGCAATAATGTTATGTAATCGCTCGAAAGATGATCCAACAACAAATCCGCCCATTTAAAAATATTGTATTACTATACATCATAGAGTCCCAGTAATGGAATACGGCGTAATGATAATAAACAAGCCACTATCTGTTCCGATAAGTTGACATTTGGCCATTTCCATTTGTTTTTTATAATACCACCAGATGTTCAGTATTTATATTACACGACTGGATAATGTTAATTATTTTATCGAGGTAGGTAAATAGTGCCAATTTAAAAAAAAAATTATAATGTTAATAAATGTTTTTTTTTTTTTTTTAAGATGTTAAGATGATTAAAATTTGATGTTAAGGGACACGACCGCCCATAACAGAAGAGTGTCACTCGGAAACCAAAATATAAAATTCACGTGATACTGCACTGCGCACATCATCCTGAGACATGAGCACAGTCTGGTAATAAGAGAACTCGACTGTGAGATCTGATCATAAAGTCTCATTTGCCCAGTAATTTCAGAATGAAAAATGGGTGAAAGCATAACATGACATTGGCATTCTACCGATGTGTCTTCCAACAACAGTGTTTCTTCCTAGGTATTTTTAAGTCAAGAGTGAATGGGCATCTCATGGGCAAGCGTGCTCCACCTTAGACCACTTCGTCACTTACCATCACGTGAGTTGTTGTCACTTTTTTATGGTAAAATGGGCATGCGCCATTTTACCATAAAAAAGTTAATAAAGTTTAAAGTAGTAAACGTTATGATGCTGATATAACTACGTAATTATTATTAAATACTGGTCGGGTGAGATAGAAATCCTTTGGTTGGTGTTAACGCTTGTTGGAGAATTTCTATCCGGCATGGTATTATTATTACATTTTGTCGGTGTCAGCAAAGGCGGAACGTCTGGTAAGGCTTTTAGTCAACTGCGATTTCAAGTATTCTTGTTTGTATGTTTATGTGATAAATTTCTCGCCAAAGTGACTGAACTGTTTGACTCAAATTTTGCATACAGATTGTGTACACAACTATGGTTAACATAGAGTACTATTTACATTGGAAGATTAAGAGTTTAGACGAAAAAACGGGTAAGTAACGTAGTACAATATTTATTTTATTATGCGGGGTAAGCCGCGTTTGAAATCGCAGAGAGCCATCGGTTTAAAAAAAAGTACATATATATTAATATATGAAATAAAAATTTGATGAGTTTTGGCGGGAATGCGAAAAAGATTGCGTCGCCGCACTGTATTATTTTCCAAAAATTGTGTAATTTTCAGTGTTAGTGCATAAAATTAGTGGC
The DNA here is from genome assembly GCA_905220475.3 of Ennomos fuscantarius. Classification (NCBI taxonomy): domain Eukaryota; kingdom Metazoa; phylum Arthropoda; class Insecta; order Lepidoptera; family Geometridae; genus Ennomos; species Ennomos fuscantarius. Next base: position 7,976,212 of record HG992046.1, on the reverse strand, counting down.
ATTCTATTCGTGAAGTGCTGGATTACAGGCGTGAGTGTGGGAAAATGGTATAATGATGGTGAAACGTTTCTTTACGTGTTGTTTCCAAAACTCCATAGAAGCTTCTGGTAAAGTTGCCACCACTTTACTAGGAGTATGACTTTGACTAGACTATGACTTGACTATGACTTGACTTGATGACTTCGACTGTGACTTGACACATATTTGCGTGAAATATCATTAACTTGATAAATTATTAATGACTTGACACTGGCTAAATACACAATAGTGTGAAGCCAAAACATAAAAAAAAAACTTTGATATGACTGATAGCTCAGTTCGCAGTAGCTCTACCTTATGAACTATAAGCTGTGGTTCGATTCCCACCCCAGACAAACATTTAAATGATGACCCGATGGTCATCATACAAATGTTCAAAAATGTTCAAAACGTACACACACAACAAACATCGATTGTTTGTTGTGTGTGTACATGTACTATCAGTTATCTGGTTTCCATGGTAGAACAAGCTTTGCTTAGTTTAAGGATAGATTTCACTGTGTGAAATTTCTAGAAATATTTATTTATTTACTAAAAATCCAAAACTCACACTCACAGAAATAACAACCAGCGCATTGCCAACAGCTCCGATCACCACTAGGATACCATAAAACGTGAGGAGTAGCGCCCTGGTGGGGTCATCGACCTTTCTGTTCTGGGAGAACTTCTGGAGCAGAATGTTTGGGTCTTGTATTCCTTTCGCCTCTTCGATCAGCCATCTTGCAGACGCGTTCAAAGTCAAGTTAGTGTTGGGCTCAAGCCCCTGCAACAAAAGAAATAAGCCATGTTATTAAAAGCCAAACTTCATTTCTTTTTCTGGACATCTCCAAAATATTTATTTTGGGTTCAAACATTATGCAATCACACTTCACACTAATATTATAAAGGCAAAAGTATGCGTATGTGTGTTTGTGTGTATGTGTGTTTGTTTGTTACTCCTTAACGCTCAAACCGCTGAATGGATTTAGATGAAATTCGGTACCAAGATAACTTATACACTGGATTAATATGTAGGCTACATTTATCCAGGAAAAATGAAATTTTCCGGTGGGATGAGCAAATTATTAAAATACTTTTTATCCGCGGGTGCAACCGCGGGGAGCAACTAGTAGGAAATATGATAATGAAGACTTGCAGCACTAACGGTGAGAAATCAATGGTTTTTCTTTAATCTGTGAGAAATTGCATGTTTTATTATCTGCAGCACGTATTTAATAGCTGTCACCTGTCAATGTCCATCTGTACCTATTAGATGGACATTGACAAGTGACAGCGCTATTACGTGAAGCTCACAGATAAGAGAAAAACACTCTGTGATCTACAGTCAGAGTAATTACACTCTTTGGTCAGACTTGCGATGCTCGTTGAATAGATAACGTGCTCTAATCTCCCTGTTATTAACTCTGATCCTTCGACAACTCGGCTATTAGAATACGGTTCTTTTTCTGAGATTTAACATGGACTCCGAAACTTTAGTCCCGTACGTTTCATCTATCTATCTATGTTTGTATCTGCGGGCTTATCACACGCGTGATAATTCTTTTCACGCAGTTGCAATATTGAGCAACAATTTCATAAATCTAAATTGGAGGTCGTAATCAATTTACACCATAAATTAACTTATAAAAAAAACCCAGCATCTTCTCATGCCATCTACTTTTATCATTTTGGTTAATTAATTTTTTTTAACCCACTTTTAACCCTCTCCTTTCCTCTGTTTTCTGGATGTATGTCAAGGTCAAAGTTAAAAAAAGTTTTTAGCACTTTTACGTCAAACTTATATTAGGTACTTAAAATTAAGTTATTTCACTAAGCACTTAAAATTACAAAGTGCTTATTGTCACCTAAAATGTATGTTGGTAATCAAGTGCAGGTCCTATATCATCACACTATCACACTAATCACACCAATATTATATAGGTGAAAGTTTGTATGTGTGTTTGTGTGTATGTGTGTATGTTTGTTACTCCTTCACGCTCAAACGGCTGAATGGATTTTGATGATATTCGGTACAAAGATAGCTTATATACTGGATTAACATATAGACTACATTTTATCCCGGAAAAGTGAAATTTTCCTGTGGGATGAGCAAATAATTAAAATACTTTTTTGTCCGTGGGGCGCAACTCGTTTAAACTAATCGTAATGTTGTTTGATATACAGGTTTTAGAATTTAATAGATAATAATATTGTCATAGGTGATTTTTGAAGGAAGATTATTTTCCCCAAAATCGGGGAAATTTTCTGCAACGCACTTACCGGATAATATTGATAATATTAACGGATAAGAACAGATTATTTTAAAATTAAGAACAAAATACTTGATTGAGAGATGTTTAAAAAACAAACCGGTTCATCCGTTTGATTCTATACTATTACACTACACTATAGTTACCCATAGGTAACTTAGGTATAGTTACCTATAGGTAACTATAGTGTAATAGGTAACTATACTAGGTTAGACTTAAGCTATTGCTTGCATGGACGATCGGTTCCCCATCGTCATGTAAAGTTAGACAGTTTTATGATCATTAAAACAAACAATATAATAGTTTATGATGTACCTATCAGATATATCAGAAACCTTCACCCACAGGGAAGCTGTCATACCCATACGAATAACTGTTATGATACTTATATGCGTACCTATATAACAGGTATAGATACTCGTATATACAAATACCGTAACTGCATCTGTTTTTTTTATGTTTTGGCTCCACACTTTTGTGTATTTAGCCAGTGTCAAGTAATTAATAATTTATCAAGTTAATGATATTTCACGCAAATATGTGTCAAGTCATAGTCGAAGTCTTCAAGTCAAGTCATAGTCAAGTCATAGTCTAGTTAAAGTTATACTCCTAGTAAAGTGGTGGCAACTTTACTTGAAGCTTCTATGGAGTTTTGAAAACAACACGAAAAGAAACGTTTCACCATCATTATACCATTTTCCCACACTCACGCCTGTAATTCAGCACTTAACGAATAGAATGAGTTGTAGTTATGAATAGAATGCCACCAATTTTATGCACTAACACTGAAAATAACACAAGTTTTGGAAAATAATATAATGCGGTGACTCAATCTTTTTCGCTTTCCCGCCAAAACTCCTAAACTGCGTCTGTTATTCAGTTGACCCTGACTTTGACTGAGAGACTTTTCAGATCATCTTAAATACAAAAGTGGAGTGGAGTTTTAGCGGAATTACACTTCATATTCCTGTATCATTTTTCATCTGATATGCACCGATCAATGAGAGTAACTAAATAACTAACTACAACTAAACTGACTACGATAAAATTTTGATATTAAGTTTGCAAAGTTGTTCACGGGCGGCTATAAAACTAACAAAAACCTCGACTGAGACTGAGAAGTTAAATATAGTACCTTCAGGTATTTAGGCGAAACAGCATCGAATCACATACCTATAGCGAAATCTATGATTTTTTTTTTTAGGTTTTGGCTCCACACTATTGTGTATTTAGCCAGTGTCAAGTAATTAATAATTCATCAAGTTAATGATATTTCACGCAAATATGTGTCAAGTCACAGTCGAAGTCTTCAAGTCAAGTCATAGTCCAGTCAAAGTCATACTCCTAGTAAAGTGGTGGCAACTTTACTTGAAGCTTCTATGGAGTTTTGGAAACAACACGAAAAGAAACCTTTTCCCAACATTATACCATTTTCCCACACTCACGCCTATGAAAATAACACAAGTTTTGGAAAATAATACCATGCGGTAACGCAATCTTTTTCGCATTTCCGCCGAAACTCTATCTATGATTTATAATCGGAGCTTTTGCGGTCGGAGTTAAAATGATGTGACGGGATGTTTAATTTCATTTCTGTTTTAGGACAAAGTTGAGCGCTAGGTAAGAAATTCGCAACTAAGGTATTCCTAAAGAACGCTTAATCTACTAACTCTAGGCCAAATCCATTAAGTCCAGTGCATTTCCAGTCATTTACTAGGTGGTAGGACTTTCCTGCAAAGTTTGTCTAGGTAGGTACCACCGCTTTGCCAGCTATTCTGCCGCCAAGCAGTAGTGCCCAAGCACTACTATGTTCCGGTTTAAATTGAGACTTTATGATCTGCTAGGCGATCTCGTAACTTGATTGCAACCAATAGAAATACAAATTTGTATGGGTTTGACAGTTTGAATACGCAGTTTATGTACATAGTTAGAATGGAAATTTGTCCTGTTGCATTGCAATCAAACTTTCGTGATCACCCCGCTGATTTCACAGTAAAGACATTTCACACAGCGCCATCTAGCACCAAACTAAGCAAAGCTTGTACTATAGGAGCCAGATAACTGATACAATACTTAGATACTTTTTGTTTGTAAATACATACGTAGAATACAATATAACAGTCTAGTAATATTATTACCAGACTGCGCTGATCTCTCTTGCAGTGTCTTGCATAACTTTATATTTTAGAGTTCAGAGTGACACTATTCTGTTACATGGGCAGCCGTGTCATTTAACATCGGGAGAACGTCTATCTCGTCACATCATTCAACAACATAAAAAAACGAAAACTCTTATCGCTTTGCGTTGAATTTATTTATACCTAATCATCGTTCAACATCATACTTGATACCAAGATAAAGTATCATTACTTAAACTATAACTTTGACAGCTTCCAAAATAAACGTAAGTTGTTAAACAAAAAAACTAATATCGTCAAAGCAATATTAACGCTTATTCCGTATTCTCTATACATCGCTAAAGGCCCTTTCATGGCATTATTACTCTAGGAACTTGGACGCCCTTCAAGTAAACTAATACTGGACGGTGACTGCATAATTAGGTTGTTTTTATTATTAGAAGCCTCGTATTTGAGGGAGAGGTCAAGCTATTGTAAGTAAGGCAGTAATTCAGAGGGACTTTGACTAACTCTAGAGACAATCTTAATTTGTTTAGAAAGTTATTTTCTAGACCTAATTATACTTTTGTCTTTTTGCCTTTTGATACGACAAAGTTAGTAAAATTTTAAACGAAAATTAGAAGTATATTAAGAGTACCTCCATATTATAATAAGGGGACATAATTTTCAAAAAAAGAGTCCCGAATCTGTACGTAGAAGATAATCAGGAAAAATCTTTTTTATGTAACTTAATTACGTACTTAATTATTTCAATAATATTATAGAAACTAGGTTTAGGTTTAAAGAAATTTATTCTCAAATAAGACAAAAAAGTCACTTCCATGAGAACATAGTTAGACTTAAAGAATTCTATACAAGTACATTCGTCATCACTTTAAATAATGTAGGTTTAGTAACATAAATATAAATACGTGCATGAGTAACATTACATTTCAACAGGACACTAAACAACTAATAACACTAACGTGAGTAGTACTCATATCTACAACTATTACACGGCTAACACTCACGAGATACAGTCGAATAACTCATCGGATGGGCATCTATATTGCCCGAACACCGGTCGATATATTCGACTGTATCTCGTGAGTGTTTAATTATTTCTTTATAAAAACTCTGTATTGTTCTACCAAAAAGATATACAAATATTAATAAGACCTAATAAATTAGTGTTACAATGGGCGCTTGGGGCCTGAACATGTTTTCAAATGAATTACAATGTTTTCCTTCATCTTTGTTCCAGTTAACTGGAGTTGAGAGAATTATCAATTATTATACAATTAATTTTGTCTACAAACGTATTATTTGACTTTTTTGTAGCCAATACATGCAAAACTAAGGGTAGTTTTTAGTATCTATAATTTACTTGAAGGAAACCACAGAAAATAAGCTTTGCTTACGAGCAACATAAAAATGTCAGTTTGTTATGTGGAAGGAGATTACAGAATGTTGCTTATACAGACAAATTACAGTAAGGTTACAACATACAAGTGTTTAAAGATAACAATGAGATTCGTTGCAAAGGGAAAAACAACTAAAATGTAAAATATTCAAATTTATAAAATATTGAAATAATTGAAAGTTTTACCGTCATATTATTTTGAATTTGAATGAAAACTAGTAAAAGTTTTTTTAAATAAGAGTTTACTTTCAAACCTAGGTGCAAACAGAGGCGTGTTATAAGTTAAAACTGTGTAATATTGTTTGTTTATGAAATTAAAGTTTGGCTTTATTGATTTTGTTTTTAACTAATAAATTTATGTCATGATATATAAAAGAGTTTTTTTTTTGTTAATTAAGTATGAATTAAAATATTTACCGTAAATGCATGCATCTGAATCGATCATTTTGAAAAAAAAATATTTTTATTATTCCCAAAAGAGAATTAAAAACGTGCTATTGCTCTTTTGGGAATAAAGTATATACATTTTACATTAACGTTCTGAACATTGGCACACTGTTGCAAATTGTTAACTGTTTTATTAGCCTAAAAATACTATAATGATCTATAAATAACCGTCTTTTCACACAATCAAGGGTAAATGTAGCCCCTGACTTATATATAAAAATATATCACATCACACTTCACACTACCACACTAATATAAGGGCGAAAGTTTGTATGTGTGTATGTGTGTGTTTGTTACTCTTTCACGCTCAAACGGCTAAATGGATTTGGATGAAATTCAGCGCCAATTAAGCTTATACGCTGGATTAATACATAGGCTACATTTTATCCTAGAAAAGTGAAACGTTCCCGTGGGATAAGCCAATAATTGAAATACTTTTTATCTGCGGGTGAAACTGCGGGGCGCAGCTAGTATAAAAATAAAACCTGGTGAAATTGGGCTTAGGCAGCTTCAACATCATCAACCCTAAGACTAAATATCATGATAAAAAGTTTTCAATTATTGTATCAAAATGTTGGTAAAAATCTCCAAAAATCTTACTAAAATTGTAATTGTTTGTGTACCCATACTGATTTAATAACGCTGTATGGGTGCCGTGTTTTGAATGGCAAAACGATGGAATCTAAACATGTTAGGTTTGGAAGGAAACCGTCGCAAAATATCTCAGATATTTGGATTCCCACGAGACAATATTACGTATGATTTGTAAATATTTGTTTTCAGCTTCTGCTATCTTTGAAGCCCACAGGAAAATGCTTTTAGGTCACGAGGAAACGTATCATATTGCGATCTTTGGGGGTTTTGTTTATCTATTTTCTATATTCCGAATTCTTATTAGGTTGATACTCAGGAGAGAAGCTTTGGCTTTTGTCTCACACGCAGACATTATGCGCAGTTTTTTTTTGAACGTGTTGTTTTACTGTTCTCTATATATAATGGTCGGAAAAATATTTACATAGTTTAATAACAAGGTAGATACAGAAGATTCACTCCACGAAGTTTCTTAAATAAATATCGACTCTTGTTCCAACGCAATAAAGTGCAGTTCAGCTCTCACAGCGCTACATGACTTTAATCAGGTGCCTCTCTTTCTATCGCTATAGCTCTGCTCTTCTAACAACTCAACTCCATATCATTGTAATATTATTTGTACTCATAAATAGAGCCCACTTTAATACTATTATTTTATTTTCTTTATCAAAAACTATTCACAATGTCGTAAAACAATTTACCACAAAGCCTAGGTTTTGTAAAAGCCAGCCAACATTCAATAAAGCCCTGTAGTAATCCTCTACAATCTCACGTTTTCCAATTTAGCCCACCTGAGATCTTCAGATGGTGGAGTTTCAAAGCGTTTCTTATTACAATTTATCGCTTAACATTTCCTGGGAATTGACACCTTATTAAACTTAAGACACTCAGATCTCTTGTTAGATAGAGTACGTAGTCATAATACAATTACGAAATAATACGTTGATTGTGCTCTTATGGGAATGAATTTGACTGTTTTCCCATTAAACCCACAACGTTATTGCAAACTGCAGTGTAAAGTTTATAGCATTTTGGACTTTATTACTTCGATTCATGTAAAGCGGTTTGATTCGACTTGTATAATCCGTGTAGCGAAGGAATAGAACAATTATAGATACTTGTCCTGAGTCTGGGTCTTGTGGGACCACCGTTCTCGTAGTTCTTGGGACTCTAGACACAGGTTATCCTAGATAGGGTCCAGGATTTATGTATGTGATCGTTGGGCGTTTATTATATACGTATATATAATAGCGATTTTTCTCGTTTGCCCGTCAAAACTCCGCCATCAGTTATCTAGTTTTTATAGTAAAATCTATGCTTTTAACTGTGGCAAATTTCCACTTACGATAGTACAACTTGAGACTTCGTCGAAACAATAAGGATTTGTTAGTGTTTTTTTTTCCTTTACATTAACATCTAAATATAATTATATAACTCAAAGGTCTATCAAAGTGATCTATCAACGCACAGCCCAAACCACTGGACGGATCGGACTGAAATTTGGCATGTAGGTAGATGTTATGACGTAGGCATTCGCTAAGAAAGGATTTTTCGAAATTCCACCCTTAAGAGGGTGAAATGGATGGTTGAATTATTGTTGCCACGCCGTGGGCGAAGCTGCGGGCAGAAGCTTGTTAATCTATAATATTAACTTACTGTTCTTAAATTATAATTAGAAAAATACTCCCTGATCGTCAATTTTGAGAAATTTTACTGTTCTTTTACTCAATTGTTATTGCTTTTTTTTTGCTTTATTGTACCTTGTTTAGTTTATTTTGTTTTTTTGTAAGCCGTATCATAATATAATAAAACAAATTTGTCCCGCGCACACTCAATAAAACTCGGCTTAGACCTTTGCTCAAGAACTGGGTTATGCTGAAAACTAGCCCTGCGTAGAACATTTCTACGCAGCACAGCGCTGCGCTGAGCATACTCCTGTTGCCAATTAATTATATTATGTTAGCTGTAATATTATTTGTGCGTACTACCCAGTTTGTTTTACTTTTTTGGCAATAAACAATTTTTATTCTTTATTCATTTTAAAAATCGTAAACATTTTGATAATTCATTTGAAAATGCACTCTAAACTGCTTTTAAATAAATACTGATTTACCTTGTGCAGTATCAAAGCACAGAAGATGAATTCAAATAGATTTAACAAATCCATTTATACACACGGCACGTTCGCGCGACGTTGGTTGAATACACACCTGCAACGCGCTTTCGGAATTATGACGGGGAATTGAGTAGAAATTTGATATTAAACAGCTTATTGGTGTAAATGTTTGTGGTAATATTTGGTTCTATGTAGTTGATAGCTCAGTTGGTATAGTAGTCCTGCCTTCTGAACTGATGGTTGTGGGTTTGACTCTCACCCAGGACAAGCATGTTATATTGTATGTAATATGTATATGTAGAGGACATTTGTTATATCAGGTAGAACTTATGTGAATTTTTTTATTGGAGCTGCTTATTTAGCAAAGGTTCAACTCAGAATGCCTCAAGCGGCCGCCATTATTTTTTTATATAGCAAGATGTAAACAAGTGTCGTCGCGGAAAACTTTATGAGCTCTCGGAAATTAAGCCCGAGTCACAAACTGCGCATGGTACAGTTGAGTGCATTGTAAAAGCAGCCATACAGTAACTATAATATGCGTACTGCGCAGCCATCCGCGCTAACTTCCGAGAGCTCATAAAGTTTTGCGCGAGCTATACCGACTATGAATCAAATAAACTGTCTTAAATTTTTTAGTTAATAATCTAAATTTACCTTTATAATATTTATTACTTCTAAGTTTTTTTTTAAGGATAGAAAACTGATTTTAATATTTATTTTGCTGAACATCTTTATCAAATGTTATAGTGCTAATATTTTATATTAATTATTACTAGGTGGTAGGACTTTTCTGCAAAGTTCGTCTAGGTAGGTACCACCGCTTTGCCAGTTATTCTGCCGCCAAGCAGTAGTGCGCAAGCACTGCTGTGTTCCGGTTTGAAGGGCAGTGTAGCTAGTGAAATTACTGGGCAATTGAGACTTTATGATCTGATCTCACAGTCGAGTAATCTTATTACCAGACTGTGCTGATGTCTCAGGATGATGTGCGCAGTGCAGTGTCGCTTGTTTAACTCTATGTTTTAGGGTTCCGAGTGACACTGTTCTGTTATGGGCGACCGTGGCGCTTAACATCAGGTGAACGGCTAGCTCGTCACATCATTCAATAACAAAAAATATATATATATATATTTAATTATTTACAAACAATAAGTATTGTATCAGTTATCTGGTTCCCATAGTACACGATTTGCGGGGCTAGGTGGTGTGCGGAAAATTCACAAATGTTTTATATTATTTTTTATGTCATTGAAAATGTTTTATGCTGTATGTAGAAAAACAGCATACATCCATTCTGATATGAAGAGGTCATCCGGTGACTGTATCCTATAGATAAACATGCCACACTAGACATACTAGTAATGCGTTCATTATTTATTTGTTCGTTAGCACAAAATAATTGAAGGGTTCAGAATAAAAAGGGTTTAACTGTCAAATTGATATTTTGGAGAAAACTGACTTTAAACTTCAACGGCATCATTTTAATGTAGAGTGCTTATAAGGTAATAGAAAAGGTTTATGTAAGTTTCAGTTGCTTGAAAATGTTTTAATTATATTTTAAAATACTAAATATAGTACTAATTCATACAATTACTGTAAAAATATAATATAATAAAATAAATATAATAATGTTTTTATGCTAAGAGAACTGTATTCCTGTGAGATATAAACCGTTCTTAGACTCAAAATCTCGAGATTTAAGTCTCATTTCGGTATTTTGAGAATGTATTATTGAAGATAATTTCACGCTGGATCCAACGATACCCATAAGTATTAATATCCCTTTCTCTTCAACAGTGAAAAATCTAGGTATTTTAATTGACTCGAATCTGAATTGGACTCCTTATGTCAAAGAAATCTCTCGTAAATTTTATGCATCATTCCATTCTATTATTCGTCTCAAAAACTTTCTCCCCACCCAAACAAAAATTTCATTAGTTAACTCCCTCCTTATTCCGATTCTCGATTACGCTGATGTTTGTTCCTTGGATCTAACTGAAGACCAGCTTAACAAACTCGACCGCTTACTTAATAACTGCATTCGTTTCATTTATGGCCTCAGGAAGTATGATCACGTCTCTAAATTCCGAGCTGAGCTCAAATGGCTCCCAATCCGCGAGCGACGTAACCTACGAATTCTCAGTCTCCTTTTTTCTGTTCTAAAAGACCCTAATTCTCCGACTTACCTTAAAAACATGTTTACCTACTTATCTGACACACACCAAAGACAACTCCGCTCTTCAAACACACTTGTGCTTGCAACTCCACGACATACTACATCTTTCTTAGACAACTCTTTCCAAGTCACAGCGGTTCATCTCTGGAACTCGTTACCAGATAAGATCCAGAGGTGCAACGTCAAGGACAATTTTAAACGCCAGGTAAAGGAACATTTGCTCAAAAGTCTCTAAACTTGAACTAGCAGAACATAGAATTATTTATTATTATGTAGTTTGTATTTTATTTAATTATGTATATATTACCTATATTGTAGTATTCATTAATATTTGTATTTTATTAAATTTGTAAAATATGTATTTTTATACCTTAATAGTTGTATCGTTGTTATAGTTTTATTTTAATTTATTTGATGGTCAAAATGAATGTTCAAAATTATGCTCATTTCCTTATATGCACGCCTAATCAAACTGTTTCTCTGCACGCCTTGGTTGACTGGTAGAAAATGCTGTTAGCATTAAGTCCTCCTTTGTACTTTTTATGTGCATAAAGTATTAAATAAATAAATAAAATAAATAAGTCAATTTGTGACAAAAATCAGTTAAACCCTTTTTGTTCTCACCCCTTCAATTTACAAGATGGTTTTAATACTATGAGCATTATCTACCAGATAACTTGAATGTGAAGAAAAATATGGTAAGGTGCAGTATAATTGATATTAGAATGAAATACGTATATATAAAAATATAATTTGAATCACCTTACTGAAATTTATTATCTATAATAGATAAATAAAACAGAAGAGACAAGTAAGTTTTTCTTTATATATTTTTTTACGTTGCCAATATAGTGTTGATCTATCGATTTATCTTTCTACACTACGCATTTCATCAGCAGTCTAGTCTCATTTGTCCAGTAATTTTACTAGTCAAAGTCTTGAAACTAGTGCAGAAGTAAGACATCAGCAGAGTCTAGTAACTGTAGATTGTGAGATTAAGTCGTAAAGTCTAATTTGCCCAGTTATTTTACTAGCAGAAGTCCCCTTAAACTGGTACCCAAGTGAGACATCAGCAGAGTCTAGAAACTATAGATTGTGAAATTAGGCCATAAAATCTCATTTCCCCAATGATTATACTAGGTAATGTCCTCTAAAACTACACACAGACGAGAGAGACGGTACACAGAGAGTGCTTACACACTACTGCTTGGCGGCAGAATATCTGACAAAACGATGGTACTTACCAAACACGTACAAAAAAGTCCTAACACTTAACAAGACTCTTATATAGAATATATTCTCAAAATACCTGTATAACATTTTTATGCATCAGATAAAAAAGTTATTTCCATCCGGATATACTTTACCTTGTCATTTGTCATACGCATAACTTTTTTATTCCTATAGGTTGCTATGAATTTTTTAGGACCGCGCCGCCATATTGAAGAAATATTACGTTGGAATATAATAAAAATGAAAGTAAAACGTAACTTTATAACATTTATCTGTACTAAAGTCTATAATACAGCTCAACTAAGCAACACTTATCCCCCGGGTTTTCGTATACGTTGTTTTTAAATTTGTGTCAATTTGGCAGAACAAATACTTTACGGTCATTGGTTCCCTGTTGAAAGTTACAATTTACGATTGTCAAGATGGCAACATTACTTTTGAAGTTTTGGCGGGAAAGCGAAAAAGATTGCGTCACCGCATTGTATTATTTTCCAAAACTTGTGTTATTTTCAGTGTTAGTGCATAAAATTGGTGGCATTTTATTCGTTAAGTGCTGGATACCGGCGTGAGTGTGGGAAAATGGTATAATGATGGTGAAACGTTTCTTTTCGTGTTGTTTCCAAAACTCCATAGAAGCTTCTGGTAAAGTGGCCACCACTTTACTAGGAGTATGACTTTGACTAGACTGACTTGACTTGATGACTTTGACTGTGACTTGACACATATTTACGTGAAATATCAATAACTTGATACATTACCAATTACTTGACACTGGCTAAATACAAAAAAGTGTGGAGCCAAAACTTTGAAAAAAAAACATTACTTTTTTTGGCGGGATATGAAAAAGGTCGTTTTGCCGCATTGTCTTATTTTCAAAATTGTATGTTATTTTCAGTGTTAGTGCATAAAATTGATGACATTTTATTCGTTAAGTGCTGGTTTTTCTCGCTAACGCATGCAGATCTGCAAATAGTTTTATTTTTCATCAGTTTTCAAATCTTGTATTCAAATTAGTTTCGGCTAAGTCAAACACATTTTTGTTTAATTTAAATATTTATTACTAACTGTGCCTCGTGGTTTCATCTGCCTGATGAAAATTTTATAATTTTTCATTCAATATTTTTTTATTTCATAACCTTCTCCAAACAATAATTAACACAACAAAAAAGAATTAGCGAAAATGATCCATCCGTCCATGCGTGATGCGATGACCAAGGGAAATAGAGATTCTATTTTATAATAAACCAAAATGAACTCGTAATTTTGGTTTCATTAAAACCAACTCAACACGAAGGATGAATTATGACTCGCATCTGTTACGTACTGATAAAATATTGTTGGGAAACGACTTATTATGGGCAAAGTTTCTGTGAAACTAAAGTTTTTGTTTGTTTGGAATAACAGATGGTTTGCATAATATTTTATGTCTTCTCATTCTCGTTTCAGAATGATAATATTTTTGACGTACCTAATCATTTATATGATAATGCTATATTATTAAGTAATGGTACCCAACCCTCTGTGGTGTGGTGGTTGAGCAGGTCGGCTCATAACCCGGAGGTGGCGGGTTTGATAGTATTAGGTACAATATGTAATATTGAAAAAAAGGAAGTACTCATTCCCACTACTGTTGCAAGCAACATTGCACAAAGAAAAAAAATCTCCGATCCGAAGCTTTGATTCGAGCACAAAAATATTTGCTCAGGAAACTATTGGTCCATGGTTTTTCTGGTAGGATACCCTAAAACAATCCCCTGTTATTAATTTTTCAAATGAAATTCGACCAATTACGACACAAAATTATCAACAAACTTCAAAAAAGGGAGCTGGTTTTCAATTCGATTGTATTTTTTATCTTTCTTACCTCAAGACATTCGATTGAGTGAACCGATTTTAATAATACGTTTTTTAATTGAAAGCCGATATTTCCCGAGTAGTTTTTAGTAGCTTTTCAATTTGATCAAAATCTGATGGATAGTTATAGAGTTATCCTATAATAATAAGTATATCGACTACAACTACATTTTTTTTTTAGTGAATGATGTGACGAGCTAGTCGTTTACCTGATGTTAAGCAACACAGCCGCCCATAACAGAACAGTGTCACTTGGAACCCCAAATGATAGAGTTTCACGCGACACTGCACTGCGCACATCATCCTGAGACATCAGCACAGACTGGTAATAAAATTACTCGACTGTGAGATCAGATCATAAAGTCTCATTTGCCCAGTAATTTAGCTAGCTACAGTGCCCTTCAAACCAGAACACAGTAGTGCTTGCACACTTCTGCTTGGCGGCAGAATAACTGGCAAAGCGGTGGTACCTACCTAGACGAACTTTGCAACAAAGTCCTACCACCATTGATGATGTTCTAATTTTTGTCATAAACAAATGCGGTGGGATTGAAGTCAATTACCTGAAAACATTGAAAAATACACCTTGTATACTCAATACACCTTGTATACTCAATACACCTTATATACTCTATAGTATACAAGGTGTATTTTTCAATGTTTTCTCTTCAGCTATGAGAATGGTATCATAGCTAAAGAGAAAGAATGAAGGTAAACACTATCTTTATAAAATCGCATAACAAATGAGTTACCTTGACTAGAAGCATCAATGAAGCGATAAGAACACTAACTATTACAGATATAGAGATAAAACATCTCAACGGTTCTTTAGAATGAGGTGAGGTTATGATAAATGCAATGATAAAATATTTTTGATGAGATATTCCAAATGTATGAATAAAATTACGCAGGTACATAAGTTACAGTTAATTAAAAAAAAATTGAACGGGCTAATGCTGTTGATCTCTACTGACCTTTACAATGTTACCGGGTAAAAGTGCAGGCGTTTAAGAGGCTGCAATTCATACAAAATAAAGTCAAGACAAGGTTTTATTGCAAATAGGCTATTTTTAGCACTTTTACAAGTCAACATTATATTAGGTACTTGAAATTCAGTTATTGTAGTAAGCATATAAAATTACAAAGTGCTAATTGTCAAATATTATATAGTAATAATAATAATAATAACGATCACATACATAGATCCTGGACCTTAACTAAGATACCCTGTGTCGAACTACGATCTATCTATCCGTGGAACTATGAGGACTAAGGTCACAAGTATTTTAGCTTTTTTTCCCTCTGTGCGGAAACTTGTCCTGTCGCAGGAATCGAGCCCGCCGCCTCCGGGCTATAAGCCGATCTATTCAACCACCACACCGTAGAGGCGGTAATAATCTTCTAACCTTTTTGTGTCAAGAATAAATAATTCGTATAAACGAAAACCGTTTATCCAGTGTCCGACACACAAGATAGGAACGTACAACTTTCTGACGGGGGTTCTGACACAGCTTTTACGCCTTTGCTAATGGGTTTTTGACAACAACGGCTTATAAATTGTGTACACAGTTAGCTTATTTAATTATCTTTAAAAACCTCTAGAATTTATGTGAATACATTAGATATCGTCTAATGAGAGACATTGCGGAACATAGGCCTTCTATTAAGAAAGGGGTTTGTCGTTATAAAATAATCCCCTTGGCAGTCTCTTCATTGCCTTCATTATTATTATTTACGAGCTTCTGCCCGCAGCGTCGCCCGCGGCGTGGCCTATGGGGAAATAATTCAACCACCCATTTCACCCTCTTAAGGGTAGAATTTCAAAAAATCCTTTCTTAGCGGATGCCTACCTCATAACATCTAGTTATGACGTAGCCAAATTTCAGCCCGATCCGTCCAGTGGTTTGGGCTGTGCGTTGATAGATCACTATGTCAGTCAGTCAATCAGTCAGTCACCTTTGAGTTATATAGATAGATATAAAAAATTCGTGTCACAGCGTTTGCTACCATACTCCTCCGAAACAGCTGACTGGTTTTGATGAAATTTTATATTTACACTTGGTAGGTCTGAGAATAGGTTGTTATTTATTTTTCATCATCGTCGTCACCACGTGGGTGAAACCGCGGGGCGCAGCTAGTATATGTATATAAATACCCGTGCAAAACCGGGGCGGGTTAGTGTCGAATAAACTGAATAATAAAATGTTTATAAATAAATTAATTACCTGATAAAAGCCAAGATCTTCACAAATACTTTAAAAATAGATTGAAATCTTAAATTCCCGTTCGATAGGCTATCATAAATGATTTCGACGCGCGTTGCGGGCGCGTGAGTCTAAATATTTAGATTTGAAGGAAAAGAATTCCGGCTGAAGGCACGCCGGTGTCGTGTAAACAAAACTCCGCCAGGTGTATTAGACTGGCTATTAGGGAACACAATTTTAAACAGTACAAGCTTCTGCCAGCGGCCTATAGGAAAATAATTCAACTACCCATTTCACCGTCTTAGGAGTGGAATTTCTAAAAAACCCTTTCCTAGTGGATACCTACACTTTACAAAGAACACACCCTCCAAATTTCAAGTCTCTAGGACTAGCAGTTTAGGCTGTGCGTTGATATATGTATAAGTCAGTTCAGGACTTTGAATTTTATATGTATAGATAAATATTTGACTAGCAGCTAACAAGATATGTATAAGTAGCGGCACGAAACTCTAGCGCTGAGCGTCATTGCGCAGAAGTAAAAAATTAGGTATCACAGGGGGCTAGAGGGACGAAGGGTACGCGTGCGTAGCGCCGGTTGGCTAGCCAGTCGTATTCCGTCCCCCACCTCATACGACGCTCCGCGGACTTCAAAAAAAGTATCGTTATCGTTGAAAATATGCAAAACACAACAAACAATGTATTTTTTGGGTTTCATTCTATGTTTTTATTTTGGAACCCCCAAACAAATATGCCAAATTAAATTCGGTCACAGTTCTTCTTGGTTTTATTACCTATTTTTGGTATTTTATTCCTCCGATTATTTTGTTTTCTGTAGTGTTGTGGTTGAGTAGGCTGGGTCATATCCCGGTGATCGTTTGCCCGCTTGCATAGGATCCCCAAGCCGGACGGCGCACGAGTCTTCAGTGCGCCTCCGAGATGTCCCCGTCGACGTCACGTCCCGACGGTGAGGATGAAGCCGGATGCGGCTGACCGCAGGTAGGGCTGCGTATCGACTGCCAAGGCGACCACGTCAGTCCTAATATATGCGGCGTGATGGAGGATCCCGGTTTTTTAGTGGGTAGGCCGTCCACTCTGGACGGAGATTCCCACATATCCACCTGTTCCACCCAGGGCAGGAATCCATAAAGGATTTTTCTGGGCCAAAAAAAAAATATCCCGGAGACGGTAGGTTCAATTCGCGCGGCAAAACAAGTACTCGTGCACAGGAAAAAAAGCGCATATACTTTTTCTGAGTCTGCTGGCCTTATGGGGCCATGGTCCTCGTAGTTCCTGGGTCCCTAGACACAGGGAATCCTAGTTAGTTCCCAGGATCTATGTATATGATCGTTGGGCGTTATTATTATTATTGCGTTTTCACAATAGTTTTAATTGTATTTCTTATTATTTTAATTTTCTTTGCCTTTTATATTTTTAATAAATTTCGCTAAACAATATATTTATTATGTAAAATGACTTGCCCTATGTAACGATGTGTTATAGGGCGTATAAATATTTCTATTTCTTTTTCTATTGTAGTGCTTTGTGTTAATTTTGTGGTCAGACTTCGCCTTAATTCGTCTTAGTGGTGTATTCGTCTGTTAACACATAGGCCACTTTTTATCCGCGGATGAAACCGCGGGCGCAGCTTGTACTCTAATAATTTATCCGGTCTACTCTTTCAGCGTTAAATTTTAATTATGAAAAGTAATTAACTCCTATTTATAAGAGAGAAAACAGGAAAATGTTGCGAATTTGTTTTAATCAACTTTTTTGTAGGATATTTTATTTGACATGAATGAGCAACTATGTTGAAAGTTGAAAGAGAAAGATTGAGACAGGTCGTATTAAATTTAATATTTTTGAGAGTTTTTCTTATTTATCATAAAATACGGTTTGAATTTATCAATTTATAAAAATTATTTTATGCCTAAGAAATAACCAATATTACAATTTGACTGATAGCCATATACATGCATACTAGGTACTTATTATCCATATGGCTATAGCCATTTTTTTTACTTAGTGAATGATGTGACGAGCTAGTCAAGCGACACGGCTGCCCATAATAGAGCAGTGTCACTCGGAATTCCAAAATATAAAGTTTTGCGTGACACTGCACTGCGCACATCATCCTAAGACAGCAGCACAGTCTGGTAATAAGATTACTCAACTGTGAAATCAGATCAGAAAGTCTCAATTGCTCAGTATTTAATTACTATGCCCTTCAAATCAAAACACAGTAGTGCTTGCGCACTACTTCTTGGCAGCAAAATAACTGGAAAAGCGGACCTACCTAGACGAACTTTGCAGAAAAGTCCTACCACCTAGTAAATACATGTTTACTAGGTACTTATTGCAGCAGTCAAATTTAATATTAGTTATTTCTTAGGCATTAAATAAAGCTTTATAGAAAGCAGTCAACGTAGTGGAAATTATTAAACTATATATTGGCAGTAGGACCTTCTGAACTGTGGATAGTGGGTTCGACAGCATTAGCCCGTTCAAAAAAATATTGCTTTTTCCTTTTTTATCTGAACTTGTCTTCGAAGCATTTTTAGGACGATCGTGTCCATTATCATTTCTCGTGACTAACATTGTACTATGTCCAACAATATTAATAATGTTATCAGATGACATTATAGCATGATAAAAGTATGATATAATAATTGTGTCATGAGTAACGAAAAAGAGACCCTATCTCGAACTATTTATGGTGGCCCCATTTTTCTGTTATATTACGTTACGAACCAATCACAATAATTATAAAGGCGAAAGTTTGTATATATGTGTGTATGTTTGTTACTCTTTCACGCTCAAACGGCTGGACAGATTTGGATGAAATGTGGAATATAGATAGAGTATAATGTAGCCTATGTGTTAAATTAAAACTACAACCTTGGAGTCTTCAAATCGAGAGTGAACAGGTATCTTCTAGGCAAGCGTGTTACATCCTAGACCGCATCGTCACTTACCATCAGGTGCGATAGTGGTCAAACGCGAGCCTATCAAACAATAAAAAAAATAGGCTTTTTTTACCTGCGGGCTAAACAGAGTATAGGTAGTAATAGCAACAAAAATGTTTCCAACGTTGAATAGCTATGTATTGCTTTACGATGACACTTCGGTAGCTGGTGTCAAATAATCCGGTTGTTTTTGAAGTAAAACTTCTTTACGCACGCTTGAATTGGCGAAGCGAACGGAAGTTGACAGTTGTTGGTTAACGTAAACCTCCATGGTCAACATGTTAAAATTTTGTATTATTATGTTGGTATATCCGGTAAAATGACAATTTACAATTGTCAAAATGGCGACATTAAGATTAAACAAAGCAAAAACAAAGTTATACCGGCTGATAGATGGAGCTAAGCTAAAGAAGTTTTACATCAGTCATGTGGTCTAAAGCACAATAATTTTTTACATTTAGCTCTTTTAAATAGATAAAATGTTTATTAAAATGAACTGTCAAATAAAATATATATTTTTTTTGTCTCATCTCTAAAATTTACTGTATGTCTCTTATATATAATATTGTAATGTGATGTCCTGAATAAATGTTTTTTTTTCTAAAATTAAAACCAAACAATACATCTATTTCCAAAAACTTACAAAAATAGCTTCCTTTATTAAATAAATTGCAGTCTATATATATCTTGAACTAACTTTTAGTACATTTAATTAATTTTAGGAAAGGTATCTCAAATTGAACCAATTACAATGAATCCAATAATAAAAGGAAACCAATTATATTGTTGTCTCAGGATAACGTGCGCGGTGCAGTGTCATGCGAAAGTGTGGAGTCGTTGCAGTAGAATTCCCAGTTGACACTGCAACTGTTATGAGCGGCCGTGTCACTTAACATCAGGTGAACGACGAGCTCGTCGTGTAATTCATTAACATAAAAAATGCATTCCTATTTAAATTATAATCATCATCATAGACTTTCTTAATGAATGTCTTCCTCTATTTAAACTTCATGTTGTGTAAAAATAAATTTAAATTACGCTGATATTATGTGTATATTAGAAGACACGTCAAACCTGAGTGTTAAACACAACAGTTTAGCGTTTAAACCATGTTGGAAACGTATCCAACATGGCTTAAACGCTTTAACGTGTAAGCTCATTTCTTCAACAATGTTGAAGTGGCTTAAAAATCAGCTTCACGAATCCAACTAAACTTGTTTACTCCAACTTCAAAGGCGTATCAAATTTTCTATGCAAGACCTTCGCATGACTTAAGCTTTTAGCACATAGCGTCACTTATTTCCATAAGCCACACAATTTACGAGTACCCGCAATTCACGCGTAACGCTCACTTTTTATCATGACAGTACATAAAGTCTGAACGGATTTGCCAACGCTCACTTTTACTTCATTACATACTGGTACCATACCCAAAACTGGTAAAGAAACTATTCAAAAATTGCCACAAGAACCATTCAAAATGTAATTTGTGGTAAACTACACCCTACAAAGAGTCCGTATGTAAGATTTTTTTAATAGGGCTATATTAGGTCTTTACCTATGAAATTGCCGTTTTGTTTGAAAAAAGTTAAAGTATTTTTTTTTTCAAACTTATTTATTTCTTTTATTCATAGTAACCACCCCTGCAATCAATGCATCTTTGCCAACGCTGTGGCAGTTTATGGATGCCCTTCTTGAAAAAATCAGCAGGATGGGAGACAACTAACTCTTCAAAGGCGTTTTGTACTGCCTCTCGGGAATTGAATTTTTTTCCCGCTAAAAAGTTGTCCAAATTTTGGAAAAAGTAATAGTCGGTAGGCGCAAGATCTGGTGAGTATGGCGGATGAGGGAGAGCTTCCAAACCCAACTCATGCAGCTTAGAGACGGTCTGTTGTGCAGTATGGGGTCGCGCGTTGTCGTGAAGTAGCAGTGGAGACGACCGATTAACCAAAGCTGGTTGCAGACGTGCGAGTTTCGCCATCATTGTGGTCAGTTCTTCAATATACACATCTGCAGTAATGCTCTCGCCGTTTTGTAAAAAGCTATGATGAATCACACCAGCACTAGACCACCAAACTGTGACCATCACCTTTCTAGGGGTCATTTTTCGTTTTGCACATTGCTTTGGTACCGAACCAGGATCTAACCAACTTGCTGAGCGCTTTCGATTGTCAAAAAGAATCCATTTTTCGTCGCACGTAACAATTCGGTTCAAAATTCCTTCATTTCTGTGCCTGTTAAGCAGCGCAAGGCAAGTCTCGACGCGTACGTTGCGCTGGCGATCGTTAAGTTCGTGGGGCACCCATCTATCAAGCTTTTTTATCTTGCCAATCTGTCGCAAATGGACCAATATTGTTTTGATGCTAACATCAAAAGCTGCTGCCAGCTCAGCTGTAGATTGAGATTCATCAGCTTCCATAATCGCCTTTAATTCATCATTGTTGACCAAAGTTTCCGGACGACCACGAGGTTCATTTTTCAAGTCAAAATTCCCAGAACGGAACCGAGCAAACCGATAACGGGTTGTACGTTCGTTTGTACAGTTCTCTCCGTAAACGTCGTTGATGTTACGTGTCGTTTGTGCCACGTTGGTGCCACGACGGAACTCATATTCCATAATTACACGAAATTTCAAAGTATCCATTATGAGGAAAAATGTTGAAATGTAATGAAAATACAACGCTAATCAATAAACAAAAGACTTATATTGTAAATAGAATGTCATATTTTTAAAACAAAATTTATTTGAATTTAGAATTCATAGCCAATCAAAACTTTTTTTTTGTTTGAAAAAGTCTGTACTGCAATACGGCAATTTCATAGGTAAAGACCTATTATTAATTAAAAAAAATTTGAGGACATTTCACATAACGCCATCCAGTTCCAAACTAAGCAGAGCTTGTACTATGGAAATCAGATGACTGATAGAATACCTAAAATACTTTTTGTTTGTAAATACATACATAGAGTACAATATGACATCCATACACAGAATAACCACCTATGTTCATCACATAAAAAATATTATTGAGTGGGAATCAAATCCATAACTTATAATTCAAAAGGCTACTGCAACGGAGCTAGGCCAATCAAAAAATAATTAATTTTAATAACAATAATAATAACGTCCAACGATCACATACATACATATTGGCCCTTAACTGAAGGGTTGACAATTAAAAAAAATTAACTGTCAAATTGATAGTTTCGAGAAAATTGACTTTAAACTTCAACGGCTTCATTTTAACGTACAGTGCTTATAAGCTAATACAAAAGGTTTATGTAAGTTTCAATTGCATGAAAATGTCTGAATTCTATTTTAAAATACTAAATATAGTACTACTTCATACAATTACTGTAAAAATCTAATATAATAAAATAAATATAATAATGTTTTTATGCTAAGCGAACTGTATTCATGTGACAGATAAACCGTTTTTAGACTTAAAATCTCGAGATTTAAGCCTCATTTTGTTATTTTGAGAATGTATAATTGTAGATAATTTCACGCTGAATCCCACGATAACCATAAGTCATTTTGTGAAAAAAAAAACAGTTAAACCCTTTTTGTTCTCACCTTTCAACTAGGATTCCCTGTGTCTAAGGACCCACGAACTAAAAGTACCATAGTCTCACAACAAAACATACATAACATAGACTCAGAACAAGTATTCGCGCTTCTTTTTCTGCGCACGAATACTTATCCTACCGCGGGAATTGAACTTGCCGCCTCCGGGTTACGAGCTGACTTACTCAACCACCACACCACAGAGTGTCAATACTTAATATAATTCGATACTAAATTCTCTAAGAAAAAGGTGAAAGATCTGATACTGTGTTCCACCGCACATTTTTTATGTAACTCCTTATCAAGGGTCCTTTATACTTTATTTGGGTCTCTCGCGACCCAAAGATTTATGAAATGCGTGAAGAGTGAGAATTTAGATTACATTTTTTACATTTCGTGTGAGTTATTAAAGGGCTGACCTTGTAGATTACAAATACCTTTAGACTTACTTTTAAAGACTTGGAAAGAACTAACATTTTAGTGGAAAACGCATGAATGTTAGAAACTGCTTTTTTAACAATTATAGCGGGTTTGATCGGGCATGGTCATAACCTATGAAGGCATAGGCACATAAAACGGCTTCAGAAGTTAATCTAATGTAATTAAGCTAATCTATGAGGCTTATTAAATTCTTCATAATCACAACTACTATGGGTTTTTCTGACATAAGCTTAGGTAATTTAGCCACTGTTTTGAAATAGACTATCTTAGGAATAGGGTACTTAGAGGTGTTTTTCGCTCGCCACACTTGTTCCCAATCTAAGCGCAACGGTACGTCATATTCACCTATCGACATTATTATGAGATATATTATTATTAGACAGTCCCTGTGGTTGAACAGGTTGGCTCACAAAATGGAGGTGACGGTTTCGATTCCCGCGACAGGATATGTATTTGTGCACGGAAAAAAAAGCGTAAATATATTCTTGGGTAACGCCCAACGATCACATATATAGATTCTGGACCCTAACTAGAATTCCCTGTGTCTAAGGACCCAGGAACTACAAGGACCATGGTACCACAACCAGAATGAGAACAAGTATTTGCGCATTTTTTCTGTGCGAAAATACTTGTCCTGCGGCGGGACTCGATACCCGCCACCTCCGGGTTATTGAGCCGACTTGCTCAAAATGTGAACTTTTTTGGAAATATTTGAAAAACTCTCAGTGTAAAGCTCGAGCAATCCACCTTGGTCACAGAATAAATAACAGTACTAGTGAGTCTTACAACATCAGCAGACTGTGGAAATTTATTTGAAAATATACCTAACAGGTATGAGTTTTATGTTTAGAATCGTCTGCTCTTTAAACCATACAATTTTCAAAGCCGCTGCAGATCTCTAAATCTTCATACAATAACAAATTAACGGATTCGTCTATAAATTTTATGAGCTTCAGAGCTATTTTAGAAAATTGCGGTGTTGAAAATCGATGATTGGAAAACTGAAAATGCGACTAATTTTGTTAATTTTTTTGCTGCTTTACTACAGACTCCTGGGTCGGTGCTCTTTTTTAATATACTACTTACATATTGTTACTTGTGTTATTATTATTATTTTTACCTTACTAATATTAAACTACTTGGCGAGAATTTGTATCTATGGATGTATTATAATCACACAGCTCGTCACCGTGAGAAATCTCATCCACACCTTGTAGACCCGTGGAAATCTCGCACAGTTAGTTTTTCGAGATCGTTTCTGCCACACACCTGCAAGTTGTAGAATGAGCTACCATCTGAGGTATTTCCGCTGAGCTACAACATGGGGCACTTCAAACGTCGGGTAAATAGAGTCTTAAAAGGTAGGCAACGCACTGGCAGCGCCCCCGGTGTTGCAGGTGTCTATAGGCGACGGTAACTGCTTACCATCAGGCGGGCCGTCTGCTTGTTTGTCTATCTATGTTATTAAAAAAAATGGATGTTTGTCAAACTTCATCAAATTCTTATCAAAATTATACAGGACCCTGGAAGTATGTTATAAGTCCCACTAATATTATAAATGCGAAAGTTTGTATGTGTAAATGTTTATTACCTCTAAACTCCACAACGGCTGGATGACATTGGATGAAATTTGGAGTACAGACAAGATTAACATGTAAAATACTTTTATACGCGCGTGAGCAGCTAGTAATGAATAAAAATCACCTCCACTCATATTTTAACACCCGAATAAAAAACAGTTCCTTTTTTAGTCTCGTTAAAAATTTTTGTCAAACTTTTGCATAATTCTTATAATTCCTCATAAATAGTAGGAATGAATTTACATTCCACGTAAATATTTTATTTACTTTAAACAATATTCCGAGAAGCAGGTCAACGATTTCTCTACGAACATGTTTCAAAATAAAACAAAATTTCGTTTTTACCTTTGATAATTTTAAACATAATAAAAACGAATGCTTATGTATCTGGCCGTTTATAAAATAACACTGTCACAAAATAAATATAAATGCCCACGTGTATAAGTTGTCGCAAATTTGTGGATGGATTGGTTGGTAATGGAGTGTCGTAGAAAATTATAAATTCAGTTTCATAAATATTCGAGGTCAATAAATGATAAAGATAAATTCAGTCCTCTTACAAGATACATTTTTAAAGGTCTTTTACTTTTTTATTTCGTGGGGCCCACTAAACTTTCCTGTATGAATTTTCTTTTTTAACTAATAATGGTAAAATATTAATTTATTGTTTGAAATTATTCCGTTAGCGTAAATGCACTTTTTGTCACGTCAATTACAATAAATAGTTAAAAAATAACATCACAATTATAAATAACACAATCAATATGACAGCCTCTAGTGTGTTGAGCAAGTCGCCTCATAACCCAGAGGCGGTAGGTTCAATTCCCACGGCAGGACAAGTATTTGTGCACAGAAAAATAAAACGCAAATACATGTTCTGAGTCTCAGTGTTGTGGGACCATGGTCCTCGTAGTTCCTGGGTCCCTCAACACAGGGAATTCTAGTTAGGGTCCAGGATCTATGTACGTGATCATTGGGCGTTATTATTTGTATTAATAAAAAAATATAAATAATAAACTGCAAATGTAAGTAGGTTCATTTGTATGCAGAACCCTCGGCGCGCAAGGCCGGCTTGCACGTGGCCGATTTTATTTAACATTCTATAATTTACAGTAAGGGAAATATGTCAAATTCCATACTACATCGTCATTGCAACTGTGTCGCTAACGATATCTAACGAAAGAAAGATCTGATAAAATATATTTTATCAGATCTTTCTTTTATATCTATATAATATATATATTAGTATCTAGATGCTAAATGATCTAAAAATATCTGATAAGCTGATACGGATATCTCAATTGAAGGGTTGAGAATAAAAAGGATTTAACTGACAAATTGATAGTTTCGAGAAAACTGACTTTAAACGTCAACGGCGTCATTTTTATGTAGAGTGCTTATAAGGTAATAGAAAAGGTTTATGTAAGTTTCAGTTGCTTGAAAATGTTTTATTTCTATTTAAAATTACCAAATATAGTACTAATTCATACAATTACTGTAAAAATATAATATAATAAAATAAATAAAGTAATGTTTTTATGCTAAGCGTACTGTATTCCTGTGACAGATAAACCATTTTTAGACTCAAAATCTCGAGATTTAAGCCTCATTTCGGTATTTTGAGAATGTATTATTGAAGATAATTTCACGCTGAATCCAACGATACCCATAAGTCATTTGGTCAAAAAAATCAGTTAAATCCTTTTTATTCTCACCCCTTCAATTTATGTATTCTCAAAATAACCGATGCTATAATAAATACCAATGTCATCTGTCCGCTACGGATCTCACCAAATCGAGCCCACCAAATCCTTTTTGCAAACAGATCACATCATCATCACCATCGTCACCATCATCATCATCCAATCTGATCCCAAAACATTATTTGAATGCCCATCTGGTCCCAATAAAAATATTGGTCGCAAAACTAATTTTTTGGCAGCTACGTGACTTGGTTGAACTATTGCAGCTCAATGTACATTTATTAATGATTAAATTTAAATTTGAAAACTTTGACGAAGCACTTTTCATTTGAAATTTTGGTAAAAAATAATAGTACCATATTTTTTTCTACAATAATATTTGGATGTAGAGTAAACTCTCTAGGCACATACATATGCCTAATTACTTTCGGTTATGATATAAAACAGATGTGGCGCATGATCCTAACAGCATGTATTTTTACTCAAAAATATGTTAATAATTGCTAAAAACATTAATGTTGATAAAATGCGCTTGTGTGATAAACGAGATCTATCATCAGAAATCTGCTTCCAATAAGGTCGTTATTCTTTTTTTTTTAATTTATTGGGCTAATATTGGTGGTATCTCCGACTTTTACAGTGTCACAGGGCGGGAATTCGATTCTCTCTCATAGCATAGCTCGACTAAGTGAAGCGACGTTCCATGTACTTGATTTTAATTCTACACATTTAGGAAGGGCTCAAGGGCTTAATTTATATAATACTAGATGAGACTACTTGGCTACACGAAAGGAGGACTGTATTTTTGGGTTGTTCCCAAATGATCCCACCAAAACAATTCCATTTTTTTAAAATAACCAACAGATCCCAAAGAACAATTACCTACTCAGAGTCCAATCTGGGGCCTTACCGCGTAAGTCTGGTGGAGATCGTAATCGTGTTCTCTCTTGCTCGCACTCGTGGACTTGTTGATTGGCGCGTGCAGGATGGCAGGCGAAGCCGATTCCCAGAACGGGTGCTGATCCCACATTAAGTTGATTGATTACACCATCATCGTCAAATTAAATGCTGACTATCTTGTACTAACAGCGGGAAAAGTCATTTGACTTGCTATATTTGACTGCCCCAATAGCTCAGTTGGTAGTAACCCTGCCTTCTGAACTGTGGGTTGTGGGTTCGATTCCCACCCAGGACAAACATTTATGTGATTAACATAGGTGTTTGTTCTGTGTCTGGGTGTTATATTGTATTCTATGTATGTATTTATAAAAAAAAGTATCTAAGTATTGTATCAGTTATTTGGTTCCCATAGTACAAGCTTTGCTTAGTTTGGGGCTAGATGGCGCTGTGTGAGATGTCCACACATAATTGAAGGGTTGAGAATAAAAAGGATTTAACTGACAAATTGACAGTTTCGAGAAAATTGACTTTAAACGTCAACGGCGTCATTTTTATGTAGAGTGCTTATAAGGTAATAGAAAAGGTTTATGTAAGTTTCAGTTGCTTGAAAATGTTTTATTTCTATTTAAAATTACCAAATATAGTACTAATTCATACAATTACTGTAAAAATATAATATAATAAAAGAAATAAAGTAATGTTTTTATGCTAAGCGTACTGTATTCCGGTGACAGATAAACCATTTTTAGACTCAAAATCTCGAGATTTAAGCCTCATTTCGGTATTTTGAGAATGTATTATTGAAGATAATTTCACGCTGAATCCAACGATACCCATAAGTCAATGGTCAAAAAAATCAGTTAAATCCTTTTTATTCTCACCCCATCAATTATTATTATATTGTTATTTGTTATTTTTACATTATTCCTTAATTACGATTTAATTTGTTGTATAAGTATGCTGAGGTTTTTATATTAAGTAATAATTAAACTAAGACGCGGTTTACGCAAAGGAAACAAATTGCCTAAATAAATAAAAAAAAATATATATATGAAAAAAAAAAAAAAAACCACTTTTTTGAAATTTCCGTGAAACGTGACGTGTCCTTCAGTAAAATATCCACCAATTTACTGTGGCATTTTAACTGACAAAATAACAATTTGACATGACATAACCGTACAAAAATTTCTTGCTTGACATTGGCAGAATTATCGCTACAAAGCGATACCAAACCATTAAATGAAAAAAAAAAGAAGACGTCGCAATTTTTCCAGTGTCACGTACTATACTAGAACAATAAGTGATAGAAAATAATCTGCGTGTAGATAGTAGGTACAGGGTATAATATAGGAGAATCAAACTCCGGCTAAAAATGGCTTTTGCAATAAATTATTTGACTTTGATGTTTGACTTGTGAAAGAAGTACTAGGAGACTAAAAATGCGGAGGAAGTTATAGTTACGAAAAATATCATAGTACGTGTTTCTATAGAAAGGTAGGTTGGTTGAAACAGATTAAAACAGAAGAGGATCGCTACGGGCTGCATTCTCTCTATTATTCTTCGTGTATATATCCATAATCAGAGGTAAACATAACCAAAACGACAAATATCACTCTCCAAAGTGTATTAACTTGTTCCGCATTTGAGTATCATAAGTATTTTATCAGTTCGATAAGCCTATTTGCTGCTAAAAATACAATATGCATTTTTTTTTACATTTCTGATACTTGGAATATGGCAACCTTTGGAGAAAACGCAACCTTGAGTGGAGTCCGCAACTTAGGGAACTCAGGTCCGTATTACAGAATAATGCTCAGTCATCGATCAGTGCTCAATCAGAGATTGCATTCATAAATTGATCAATTGGTGAATGAAATAGCTGCTTGAAAACCAATCGATGACTGGACATCGTTCTGTAATACGGACCTAAAGTCCGTATAAAGTGATTAATTATTGAATGAAATTTCTGCTTAAGCACCGATCGATGACTGAGCATCGATCTGTAATACGGACCTTAACATAGTGTAGATTGCCTGCTGGTTATAGACAGAAAGATGACTTGCACCGAGTAGCTGGTAGTAATTGGATAAGAAGAACCGAAGATCGAGCTCAATGGCGTACCTTGGGAGAAGCGTATATTCAGTAGTGGACTAACGCAGGCGGATGCTTGTAGGATTCATACTTATTCTAGCGGTATTTTGGTTAATCAGAGGAAGCTACACTTTACGTTAGGGTTTCAAAATAAAAGATGATAAATACTCACTAGAATCACTTGTTTTCTTCAATTTTTATAATTATTTACACGTATCACCATCTAGGTATGTAATTGGCGACGAGTAATGGTTTTTTTTTTATGTTATTGAATGATGTGACGAGCTAGTCGTTCACCTGTTGTTAAGCGCCACGGCCGCCCATAACAGAACAGTGTCACTCGGAACCCTAAAACATCATTAACTACTTTTCTCAATAATACATTTGAAGGGGTGAGAATAAAAAGGGTTTAACTGATTTTTTTCACATAATGACTTATGGGTATCGTTGGATTCAGCGTGAAATTATCTACAATAATACATTCTCGAAATACCGAAATGAGGCTTAAATCTCGAGATTTCAGTCTTAAAACGGTTTATCTGACACAGGAATACAGTCCGCTTAGCATAAAAACATTATTATATTTATTTTATTATATCATATTTTTACAGTAATTGTATGAATTAATACTGTATTCAGTATTTTAAAATAGAATTGATACATTTTCAAGCAACTGAAACCTACATAAACTATTTCTATTACCTTATAAGCACTCTACATTAAAATTAAGCCGTTGAAGTTTAAAGTCAATTTTCTCGAAACTATCAATTTGACAATTAAACCCTTTTCGTTCTCAGCCCTTCATTTTTTTCACATTCCTTCAAAATTATTTCTCGCCCTATCCATGCCATCTTGAATTTTTCCCACTATCCAATACATGTAGTCAACTACGCACAAATTTATAAAGATTTTTAAATAATGTTTGTGGTCACAATTCACTTGCATTTATCAACAATAAATAATAAGTGTTGATGACATGATAATGTTGGTTGGATGGTATATGGATAAACATATCGTGTATAGAACGACTCACACTAAAATGATCTCCCACCCAAATCACGTTTTAAGAAGCTATAGACTTCCCTGTTTTTTTTACTTGGTGGAAAGCTGGGGCACTGCATAACACTAGATTTGTAACAATAATAGGATTTTTTTTTTACTTCAAACTTGTCTAGCATTTGACCATGCTCTCACCTGATGAGAAGTGGCGATGCCATCGAAAGTGTAGCATGCTAGCCAAGAAAGGTTTTTAAAAAACGGCCTGACATCCGAGACACATGACAAAAAGCAAATCAAAGCCTTCCCTGTTTCTTTTAATTGGTGGAAAGCTGGGTGCATAACAATAAATTTGCCACGATCATAGGTTTAAATAGTATTGAAAAACGGCCTATTATCCCAGACTCATGACAAAAAGCATATCATTATTAAACTAGCCCGCTCAGACGGCATTCTCATGTAACTGGGTCGATCGGCACTCGAACACCGAGGACGGTCAACGATTCCCCCTTCAAGCCAAGAGAAAGGATCTGTCAGCATATTTAGGGGACTATGGGACTCGACAAATGTTTTTGGGAGCCGTTTGCTATTTATGGGATAAATTCTGTACTATAAACTTTACTAGAATTTCAGCAAATAATAATACAAAAAAAATTGTAGATACTAATTTTCGTTTGGCCAAAAGCCAGCGAAAATTAGTTTAAGCCTCGGAAACGAGAGAATCGTAAATGACTTTTATAATAATAATAATAGTAATTTATACATATAAAATTCAATGTCTTGACTGACTGACCGACTGACATATATCAACGCACAGCCTAAACCATTGGTCCTAAGGACTTGAAATTTGGAGGGATTAATCCACTAAGAATGGGATTTTTCCATCAAATTCCATCTCCAAGAGGGTGAAATGGTTGGTTTATAATGTTTCGGCAGAAAAATATGCCATTCGATTCCTATAGGCCACATGGGCAAAGCCGCGGGCAGAAGCTAGTAAAAATAATAACACCCAACGATTCCAACGGTCCCAACGGAAGACCAGCGCTGGCTGTGTCGCCAGCACTATGCTGAGTTGGGACTGATTCATGGCAACTGACAATTACTATGTTTTTTATATCTATTATGTATTTTTTATCCTATGAGCACTATTTGCCATGAATAAAAAATTTTCTTTCTTTATTTTCTCTCTTTCTTTTCTTTTCTTTTCTTTCTTTCTTTTCTTTCTTTCTTTTCTTTCTTTCGATCACACACATCTAAGGGATACAGGGAATACTAGTATCTCCCTGTATCCCTTAGATGTGTGATGTGTGTGTGGGAATACTAGTATTCCCTGTATCTAGGGACCCAGAAACTACCGGGGCCCATGGTCCTACAACACCCAGACACGGAAAAAGTATTTGAGCTTTTTTTCTGTGCACAAATATTTGTCATGTCACCCGCCACCTCTCTGTTATGAGCTTAAAGCTTCCGACAATTGGCCAAGTGACATTTGGTCAGATCTACTTATGGACATAGTAGTCTCTGGATTAACCACAGTTCCAAATCAGAAGCAATTTATTTAATGTCTTTAATTTTTATTTGACCATGCTCTCACCCGATGGGAAGTTACGATGCGATCGAAAGTATAGCATGCTAGCCAAGTAAATATCTACTCACTCTTCTCTTGAACACGTCGTCATATTTCGTCGGAAACAGACGCTGGCAGGGCATTTCATTCCTTGTCATTTTAAATGCAGGGGCGTACATCCATTGTGCACCAGATTAACCACGTTATGCAGTTACCCGACACTTCACATGAGTTATCCAGTAGAATGTCGAGCACTGTCAGATAAATATCAAAGAAAACCGCAGTATGAGCAATGGCTAAAGTCAAATTTACTCAAAGGTCGGTCACGTTAAAAATAGACTACTCGATGGTAGGACTTTTATGCAAAGTTCGTCTAGGTACCATCGATTTGCCAGTTATTCTGCCATCAAGCAGTAGTGCGCAAGCACTACTATGTTCTTGTTTGAAAGGCACTGTAGCTAGTGAAATTAGGCAAATGAGACTTTATGATCTCACAGTTGTGTGGAACCAAACTCCAGTCTCTAAGCACTTCACCACAGATTAGATTATAACTTTACGTAGGCATTGACCACGCGACATTGAGAGTGTATTTGCTGCAACCTCATATGACGGCCAGAGTCATTTTCAATCGAATTCTTAAAAGGAGAAGGTTTCAATTCGACTGCATTTTTCGTTTGTTACCTCAGAACTTTTGACTGGGTGAACTGAAATTAATGTTTTTTTTTTTATTGGAAAGAATGTACTTCAAGGATACTTGAGAATTTGGTTGGATATTAAAGTCGGTTTTTTGTAAAAAAAAAAAAGTTATTTAAGCATTCGGGAGATTTGGGAGATTCGGGAATCTATGGATTCATTAATATAATGTAACAATATTTATGTCTATAAGCATTTTGTATTTGTATTTGAGAGCTGATGCTTCTCATGTGATCCCATTTCAGTTTGGTCCAGTTCTGACAATGGCAGCTAGTAGAAAACCCTATAAATCTTAAATTTGCATTAAGTTTGTGCGCGAAAAATCAACGAATAATTCAATATCACGCCAATCGATTTCAATGGTTATTTTTTTATTGGAAAGGATGTACTTTTATGTATTTTTATTACGATGTAGTTTCATGAGAATTTGTTTGGTTATTGTAAGTCGGTTTTTTATGCTTTGCGTTTGTTTAGCTATCAAATGCCAGGTTTCTATCGACTTTTAAAGCGTCACCTTGCACAAGGCATTAGAGGGTTAACGCTCAATTCAGGCATTACGTAGCATCACTTTTAACCATGTTGCCTTACATGAAATGTAATCAATAGGTAGAATAATCTATAATACAAAAATAAATTTCTATTTTCCTTGGTCATCGCTTCATGCGTGAAGAGATGGAACATTTTTGCTCATTTTTTTGTGTCTATATCTGTCAGGAGAAGGTTTTTATGAAAAAAAACATTAAGAAAGCTTAAAAAAATTTCACCACGCGGGTGAAACCGCGGGGCGCAGCTGATATACTATACATATAATAGATAGATAAGAACCCTGAAAAACAAATAATATTAATAACGCCCAACGATCACATACATAGATCCTGGACCCTAATTAGGTTTCCCTGTGACCCAACTACGAGAACATGATCCCACAACACCCAGACTCAGAACAAGTATTTGCGCTTTTTTTACTGTGCACAAATACTTGTTCTGCCACGGGAATCGAATCCGCCACCTCCCGGTTATTAGCCGACCTGCTCAACCACCACACCACAGAGGCTGTCAAATGATTATTTGGAAAATACAAATGAAACCGCTACGCGTCGGCCGTAGACCGCAAGCTTTAATAAATCAAAGCTTCAGAGGCATTTGTTTTCCATTACAAATGGCCTATTATTCAGATTGTCCTTGCGTTTGATCGTTCTCTCCTTTTGGAATAAAATTTGCATAGAGCAAAAGAGCTCGTCAGGGTGTTCAAATTGGTAGGTATTTTAGTATTCATTCAGAGACTTGGGGGGTTACGAAACTTTGATTGCAATGCAACAGGAGAAATTTCCATACTAACTATGCACATAAGCTGCGCATTGAAACTGTCAATTCCATACAAGTTTTGTGTTTCTATTGATTGCAATCTAGTAACGTGATCGCCTAGCTGGTTTAAGCTGTGTTGACGATTTTAGGTTGGCAGACAAAAGACGATATTATTTTTTATGATTTTACGATGATTTCTCTTGTATTTATTTTTAGTTTCATTTTTTAAAGTAAAACTTTACGCTCGCTTGACTTGGGCAGTAAGCTTGTAAATGCGAGGCGAACGGAAGTTAATGTTGGTTCTAATAGATGTCCATTGTCAACATAAAGTTAAAAATTTGTATTATTATGTTCTTCTTCTCTTCGTTTAATAGTTTTATATAGCAGTTTAGCGATAATTTTGCCAATGTCAAGTATGAAGTAGGAATTTTTATTCGTTTATATCATGTCAAAATGCTACAGTAAAATGATGCATATTTTACTAAAGGCTCTATGAAGCCTTGAAGAGAAAACGAAAAGGCATGGTTTTAAATTTGGAACCATTTGCCAACACTCATGTACATTCACGAACACTTAATGGATAATAATCCACCCTTACCACACGTTAAAAT
Organism: Ennomos fuscantarius; assembly: GCA_905220475.3. NCBI lineage: Eukaryota > Metazoa > Arthropoda > Insecta > Lepidoptera > Geometridae > Ennomos > Ennomos fuscantarius. The sequence goes on along the minus strand of HG992046.1, from coordinate 7,941,348 downwards.
TAAAAAATATACGGGTTATGGAAGAAGTTCAAAATTCACAACCGCCATTTTCAGATTCTTTTCAACGACCCTATTATTTTATTAGTATGTACTAAAATGGCAATTTACAATGTCAAGATGGCGACATTAACATTAAACAAAGCAAACACAAAGTTATACTGGCCAAAGGAGATAAACAAAAGAAGTTTTACTTTAGTCTTGTGGTCTAAAAATCCTATTTCGGATTTCTTTGTAAGTCATATTTTATCTCAGTTCAAAAACGAAGGCATTTATTTTCTCTGTAAAAAGAAGGTGAAGAATCCTCGAGTCATTTTTGGTTTACGCTTCATAGAATTGCAAAGAACTTTTGATTATTTCTTCCTTACTCAAATGTCAAGTAGGTACCTAGGTATAAGTATTCAGATGGAGTTTTGGCGGGAAAACGAGAAAAATCGCTTCACCACATTCTATTATTTTCCAAAACTTGTGTAAATGTATAAACTTGGTGGCGTTGTATTCGTTAAGTGTTGGTTCACAGGCATGCGTATGGGAAAGTGGTATAATGATGGTGAAACGTTTCTTTTCGTGTTGTTTCTAAAACTCCATAGAAGCTTCTGGTAAAGTTGATATCACTTTACTAGGAGTATGACTTGATTAGACTAGAATTTGACTTGACTTGATGTCTTAGACTGTGACTTGACGTATATATAACTTGAAAAATTATCAATTACTTAACACTGGCTAAATACAAAAGTATGGAGCCAAAACATAAATTAAAAAAAAAGTAAAAGTAGAAGCTTACTACAAACTGAGCTATTGGGCTAGTGAAGAGATTTAAATAAAAATATACCCCATTTTGTCACAATTACCCCTCGTTTCATTACGTATTTAAATAAGGCTGCATTTACAATTTGCCAGCGATCTTTTGTATGTAAATTCTGGGTAAATTTGAATGCGGGCTGAGGCTCATTTTGTGGTTCGCAACAGTCATTTTTTGCTCGACTACAAGCCGCAATGCAACGTTGTGGAAAAAGCTGGGGTATAGAGAGCCGTTATTAATACTGAAATAAAAAACGAGTGTGTTTTAGACCACACGACTGAAGTAAAACTTCTTTATTATAGTTTAGCTCCGTCTATCGGCCGGTATAACTTTGTTTTTGCTTTTAATATTAATGTTACCATCTTGTCGTAAAATCATTTTACCGGACACACCAACATAATAATACAAATTTTTTACTTTGTGATGTTGACAATGGAGATCTACGTTAAATAACAACTTTCCACTTCCGTTCGCCTCGCCAGCTTACTCCCCAAGTCAAGCGTGCGTTTGTAAGTTTTACTTACAATAAGTTACGCTTACATATTTATACAATAATACCCGTTCTTAGTAAAGTCTATTAAAATATAACTTATCTAAGCAATATTTTTTCCCCGGGGTGTCGAATACCTTTGTAAATTCGCGTCAACTTGGCAGACCATATACTGAACGCTGATTGGTTGCCTGTTGATCATCAGCTGTCTCGACCAATGAGCGTACAGTATTTGGCATGTTGACTCGACACGAGTTTGATAAAACGTTCAAGAAACTAGGTTCTAAAGATATAAGTGCGAACTTAGGAGCTGCGATGTGGTTTTTTGGATTTTTTTTGTCTAAAAACACTTTTACGTTTTCATTGCATGCCGGAAGAGGATCATTGGATAACTTTTGTAGAAATCCTTCTAAAAATAAAAAAATAAATAATAAATGTTGTGGGCATTTCACACAGCGCCATCTAGCCCTAAACTAAACAATGCTTGTATTATGGGAACCAGATAACTGATATAATACTTAGATGATGAAAAAATATGTACATAGAATACAATATAACACTCAGACACAGAACACACAAATGTTTTACCTGGGTACGAATCGAACCCACAACCTACAGCTCAGAAGGCAGGGTGATTACCAACTGAGCTATCGGACCAGTCAATTATTGATATTAATTTCATTTAAAATTGTCTGCAAATATACCGCCCCAAGGATTTTGCTTAGCTTAAAGACTGTGGAAATAAACTGGATTGTGAGTGTGAAGCCGCGGCAGCAGCTAGTATAAAATAAATCACTAAACCCAGACATAAGCTAAAAATAAGCTCTAGGCAATATTGCATAACCACAACACACCTTTCACGGATTATGATCGATATGTCTTTTGCATATTATAATCTCTAAAGAGCACTTGAAGATCAAAGCACCTACGAAATATTACTTAGTATGAAAATAAACAAAATATTATTTTTACCGAAACATTACGTTTGGTACTTCAACCGAAAATCGAGGTCATTTTGTTCACAATTTAAAAACTTTGTACATTCTTTTCATGAGCAAGAAAACAGCTTACGATCTTTTTAAATATTATCCTTATTTTATTTTATCGAAACAATACTGTAGTTTCTATATCCATTAATTTAAACCGCTGTCACTACATACAATACGCGTCATTTTGTTCACAGTTTAAAAACTTTGTACATTCCTTTCATGAACAAAAAAACAGCTTACGATCTTTTAAAATATTATCCTTATTTTATTTTATCGAAACAATACTGTAGTTTCTATATCCATTAATTTAAACCGCTGTCACTACATACAATACGCGTCATTTTGTTCACAGTTTAAAAACTGTACATTCCTTTCATGAACAAGAAAACAACTGACGATCTTCTTAAAATTTTTCCTAATATTATTTTGTCGAAACAATATTGTAGTTCCTTTACTATGTTCATTACTTAAAAAACTGCTGTGACTACATACAATGTTTGACATTATAGCTCAAAATTTAATGTAATGTAAATTATAGTATAAAAAAGTAGTTTTGAGTTGAGTTTATTTTGCTATTGAAAGTAGGGGAAAAAAGATATTATGGTTAAAGAATTTTATTTCTCATAAGAATTTACAAAATTCACTTACAGAGAAATGTAATTTTATATAAAACTAAAAGCCGGTGAGCTGCAGGTTAGATATTTACAGTAAACTTATCACATAATGTTGATACTGTTCTTAATTATATTTATTAGCTTAGGACCTACATGTATTACAATATCTCCAGGGATATATCTCATTTTGTAATTAGTTGGTATTCAACGCAAAAATATAATCAAATTAAATCACAAGTTATAAACCGGATCAAATAGTGTAGTATTATTTTTCCTAACTACCTTCATAATACTTCATAAAACTTACGTAGCAAGCGCAGCGCGGGCATCCCCGCGCATCGGAATGCAGTAAACATGTTTGCTAAGGCTTAGGGCACAGTGAGAAGATTTTAATATAATATATATATTTACGTAGGTGACATAAATAGTTTTATGTAAGGTCGAGTTCAGCTTCCCGAATATAAATTTTCAATCAATGAAAAATCCTTTAAAACGTAGCTTTTTAATAGTTTTTTGAAAATAAATAAGGAGTTAACCTCTTTGATGTCTTTTGGGAGTTTATTATATATTTTGACACCTTCGTACTTTATATTTCTTTTTCCGTAATTGGTTCGAGGTGATCGTAAGCAGATATTATTCGCTTGCCTAGTCATACGTTTATTAATGTGCATTGTTTTTGTAAATATTATTTGCGAATGAATATCTTTTGTTAATATTTTCCTAATTAAAAGACACGTACTATATTTATAACTTTGTAATACATTCATGAGTTTAGTTTCTTTATAAATTTTTATAGAAGGAGTAAAGTAGTCATAGTGAAAAAGAATTTTAATTAATTTGTTTTGTGCTGTTTGTAATTTTTTTAAATTGGTTTTAGCTGCTGTTCCCCATACTTCTATCAAATATTCTATGTGAGATTTGACCATTGAGTTATAAATTGTGTACTTTACGTGTCCCGGAAGGCATCGCACTACACTTCGAACCACGCCAGTGAGAGACGTAAGCTTTGTTCTGATATTATCAATATGCGGTTTCCACGTTAGCTGACTGTCAAGAATCAGACCTAAATACTTTTGTTTGTGTACTTCATTTATTATTACACCATTTATTTTTAAGTTCTTGTATATTCCAAGTCTTTTGTTTTTAGCAGTAAATATAATATAATTTGTTTTAGATGTATTTATGCTTAGTAAATTTGATTGTAGCCATGTATGTAAATGATCCAAATCGTGTTGCGCTTCTTCTAAAATAGATTCAATTGAGTTACCCGAATAAAATAGACTCGTGTCGTCAGCATACAATGTGATGTCACCTTTTAGACCAATCTCGTGTATGCTATTAATATATACCAAAAATAGTAAAGGGCCTAGAATTGATCCTTGGGGTACGCCGCAAGTTATTGTTTGAGGTTTACTCTTGTATTCACCGAGTTTTACGATTTGACACCTGTTCTCAAGATAAGATTTGAATATGTCAAATGCAGAATTGGATAAGCCTATATTCCTTAATTTCATTAAAAGTAAGTTATGGCTAACCGTATCAAAAGCTTTTTTCAGATCAATAAATATCCCAAGAGTAATCTTTTTTTGGTCAATGTTGATTTTTATTGATGTGACTAAGTCTATGTTTGCAGCGAGTGTGTTCGATTTTGGACGAAAACCATATTGTTTTTCAAATAAGAATTTGGTGGTAGTTAGGTATTCACTCAGACGGTTATGTAGTATCTTTTCAAAAATCTTTGATATGATGGGTAGTACTGATATTGGCCGATAGTTGTTAGGGTCCATTTTATTGCCCGATTTGAAAATAGGACTAACTTTGGCTACCTTCAGTGAATCTGGAAAGCAACCTTCGTTCAAACATCTGTTAATGCAATTAGTCAAATTAGAAATAATCAGAGTTTTGAGGCATTTCACTGCTTTAGTGCTTATCCCATCTATTCCAGTGCTCGTGTTTGTGTCTAGACTATCAATTATTTTATCAACCTCGTCTATAGTGGCAGCTTTTAATGTTGCTAAATTAGGACCGCTTAATTCCTGACATGTAGCTAACTCACGGGTCAAATTATAATAGTGTTCTTTAGGAATTTTATTTGCAAGCTCAGTGCCTATATTCGAAAAGAAAGAGTTAAAACATTCACATATATCTTTAAGATCAGTAACAAGTCCCATGGGACTACTAAGTTTTGCAGGAATGTAATTTTTTTTTATTTTGTTATTTGCTAGGCTGTTAATAAGTTGCCACATTTTGAAAGGATTTTTCTTACAATCTTTAAAAGCCTTATAATAATATTGTTTTTTTGCTGTCTGAATATCACCTTGTACAGAGTTTCTTTGTAATAGGAATTCTTCTTTTACCTTCTTATCTTGCGGTGTTTGTTTTAAGTCACGCCATAAAATATTTCTTTTATTTATTGATGTTAATAAATTTTTGCTAATCCAGTCTGTTCTCGGTAGATTTAGTCGTTTTGATTTAATAGTTTTATTGTTAGTGATAGCTTCTAGTAATAGTGTTTCTAATTTTTCGTATTCATCAAACATGTTTGTCAAGTAATCTACTGTATCTTCAACTGTTTTGTATAAGCCATGATAATTAACAGCTTCGTATTCTACTTTCTTAGGTTTTTCTAGTTGAAATTTGTCCACTTCAAAGTAGATTTGCTTGTGGTCTGACATAGCACTATCAATTATGGCCATATGGTAAGTGTTATCTTGTAAATTTGATGTAATATGATCAAGTAAAGATTTGGAATTTTCTGTCTCACGCGTGCAATGTTTTTTATCAATTTTATTCAGTATTCTCAGGCCGTTTTCTTGTAATAATTACTTATATTCTTTGACAGCGTTATCTTCATTTAGTAAGTTTATATTAAAATCTCCAAAAATTATAGCCCTCTTCCTCTTGACTAATTGATTACCATAGTTATCTAGAAATTGGTTCACATTTGCTGAGGGTTGCTTATAAATTGCTCCAATATCCAGACAAAATTTATCAAGATGTACCCACAGGTAATGGTTACCATCATTGTATAGCTCATCGATATATTGATGTTTTAGATTGTTGTGGACATATATAGATACTCCACCTCCTCTTGTAGTCGTTCTGTAGTTGTAATAGTGTGTGTAGTTCGGTAATAATAATCTTTGGGCTTCGCTATCATCTTTAATCCATGTTTCCACCAAAACGATGGCATGTATGGTGGTTTTAAATGATTCGATTATACATTTTATTTCATCTAGTTTGCCAGGTTTAACAATACTGCGCACATTCGCATATAAAAAACTTATTGACTTAGCTGTAGTTGTTATATCTTCGTACTTGTCAACAATTTCATACGTGACAGCATTGCGTTCTTTTGCCGCGTTTACTGTAGTTGTTGCAGTGATCAGTTTTTTGATTGCTCTGTTATGATTTTAGGAATTCCTCTGATGTATTTTATTGTAAGGCCCATCTCTCCGTTTTCCTGCCGCACTCTTAGCTCATTTTTGAGGTTCATCATGAACTTTTGTTGGTATGGCGTTTGATCAGAATAAATTTGTGCTGTTAAATTATCTTTGACCCTGGCTTTATTACGCAGTATAATTTTAACACATTCCTGCGAGTCGAAAGAAATTTTCATCGGGCGTACCTTCTTTTCATCGTATTTGCCAAGCCGTATGATTTTCTCAGCTTTCGGACAGGCCGGGTATATGATATTCAGTATTCTCTCTACCTCAAATCTATCCATATTTCTTCTCTCTTCTATATTATCAGAGTGCTGTTCAGCTACTCCAACTATTATAATGTTCTTACTTCTTGCCGTTCGTTCTTGAAGTTCCAGAATTAAGTCATCATACTTTGTTCCCAAAACAGATTGTGTTTGCTCCATTATTGGCATCTGAAGCTGAGATTCAGATTTTAGTTGCTGCATCTCATTTTTTAGGCAGTTTATTACTTCTTTATTGGCCTTCACTGTGTTAGTTAGATTCGCAACTTGTGATTTGAGATTATTGTTCTCAGTTATTAGTAAGTCTGTCGTACTCTTTATATCCTTCAACTCTTTATATTGCCGTAAGTATTCAATTGTTTCCTTAGGTCAAAGCAAGTTCACTATATATTTAAAACTTATATGAATCTAGAAAGAGCTCTGAATCTAAATATTTGAAATTGCCGTTTTGTTTGAAAATAGTTAAAGTATTTTTTTTTTCGAACTTATTTATTTCTTTTATTCAAAGTAATCACCCCTGCAATCAATGCATCTTTGCCAACGCTGTGGCAGTTTATGGATGCCCTTCTTGAAAAAATCAGCAGGACGGGAGACAACAAACTCTTCAAAGGCGTTTTGTACTGCCTCTCGGGAATTGAATTTTTTTCCCGCTAAAAAGTTGTCTAAATTTTGGAAAAAGTAATAGTCGGTAGGCGCAAGATCTGGTGAGTATGGCGGATGAGGGAGAGCTTCCAAACCCAACTCATGCAGCTTAGAGACGGTCTGTTGTGCAGTATGGGGTCGCGCTTTGTCGTGAAGTAGCAGTGGAGACGACCGATTGATCAAAGCTGGTTGCAGACGTGCGAGTTTCGCCATCATTGTGGTCAGTTCTTCAATGGACACATCTGCAGTAATGCTCTCGCCGTTTTGTAAAAAGCTATGATGAATCACACCAGCACTAGACCACCAAACTGTGACCATCACCTTTCTAGGGGTCATTTTTCGTTTTGCACATTGCTTTGGTACCGAACCAGGATCTAACCAACTTGCTGAGCGCTTTCGATTGTCAAAAAGAATCCATTTTCGTCGCACGTAACAATTCGGTTCAAAATTTCTTCATTTCTGTGCCTGTTAAGCAGCGTAAGGCAAGTCTCGACGCGTACGTTGCGCTGGCGATCGTTAAGTTCGTGGGGCACCCATCTATCAAGCTTTTTTATCTTGCCAATCTGTCGCAAATGGACCAATATTGTTTTGATGCGAACATCAAAAGCTGCTGCCAGCTCAGCTGTAGATTGAGATTCATCAGCTTCCACAATCGCCTTTAATTCATCATTGTTGACCAAAGTGTCCGGACGACCACGAGGTTCATTTTTCAAGTCAAAATTCCCAGAACGGAACCGAGCAAACCAATAACGGGTTGTACGTTCGTTTGTACAGTTCTCTCCGTAAACGTCGTTGATGTTACGTATCGTTTGTGCCGCGTTGGTGCTACGACGGAACTCATATTCCATAATTACAAGAAATTTCAAAGTATCCATTGTGAGGAAAAATGTTGAAATGTAATGAAAATACAACGCTAATCAATAAAAAAAAGACTTATATTGTAAAAAGAATGTCATATTTTTAAAACAAAATTAATTTGAATTTAGAATTCATAGCCAATCAAAACTTTTTTTTGTTTGAAAAAGTCTGTACTGCAATACGGCAATTTCATAGGTAAAGACCTATTATATATAAAACTCAAAGGTGACTGACTGATTGACTGACAGACATAGTGATCTATCAACGCACAGCCCAAACCTCTGGACGGATCGGGCTGAAATTTAGCATGCAGGTAGATGTCATGACGTAGGCATCCGCTAAGAAAGGATTTTTCGAAATTCCACCCTTAAGAGTGTGAAATGGGTGGTTGATTTATTTTCCCATAGGCCACGCCGCGGGTGAAGCTGCGGGCAGAAGCTCGTTATAATATAAAAAAGTAGTTTTAAATTGAGTTTATTTTGCTATTGAAAGTAGGGGCAAAAAGATATTGCAGTAAGTATTAAACTGTTTCTTCTTTTATGATACTATCCATCCAAAGGTTGCCTGGAAGAGATCACTTTTAGTGATAAGGCTGCCCATTGTGCTACCTGTTCTAGTACCGTAATATCTAGTTTTATTTTATGTTGGTATACGCAATAAAGAGTTTTTCTATTCTATTCTGTTTCCTTAGGTCAAAGCAAGGTCACTACAATTTAAAAATTTATATGAACCTAAAATGAGCTCTGAATATGTAACAAAAAGCGACTATTCAAAGTCAATAGCACTTAACAACGTAAACAATTACGAGGTACAAACTCGTCCCGGGACCAATTAGCGCAGTGAGGCAACTTTCAAGCTACCCTCTTAATAATTTGGCAGTGTTTGCGTCAGTTAACAAGCTCAATGGTTTGCCAGAACATTTGTATCATTAATTTTTAGCTTTTGCTTAAAGAGAAACATTACGTGGGTTTTTCTAAGCACGTAATTTTGAGCAGCTTAGCATACCTAAAAAACTATTGTAAAAAACCACAATCATGACTAAAGTAAAACTTCTTTAGCTCCATCTATCGGCCGGTACAACTTTGTTTTTTCTTTGTTTAATGTTAATGTCGCCATCTTGATAATTGTAAATTGTCACTTTGACTGACCCGATAGCTCAGTTGGTAGTGACCCTGCCTTCTGAACTGCGGGTTGTGGGTTCGATTCCCACCCAGGACAAACATTTGTGTGATGAACATCGATGTTTGTTCTGTGTCTGGGTGTTATATTGTATTCTACGTATTTATTTACAAACAAAAAGTATCTAAGTATTGTATCAGTTATCTGGTTCCCATAGTACAAGCTTTGCTTAGTTTGGGGCTAGATGGCGTTGTGTGAGATGTTCACACGTATTATTATTATTATTTTTATTATTACTTTAACGGAAATACCAACATAACTATACAAATTTTAAGTAATTTTTAACTCTATTATGTTGACAATGGAGATGTATGTTAATCGACAACTTTCAACTTCCGTTCGCCTCGTAACGCATTCACTAGCTTACTCCTTAAGTCAAGCGTGAGTAAAGAAGATTTTACTTGAACATGTAATTTTAGCATAAAAATGGCCAGCAGTTGGACGGCACCACAAGTAACGTAGCAGTGGCAGTAGGACTGCATATCGGTTACACACACAGTTACACACACAGTTACACATACAGTTACACACACAGTTACACATACAGTTACACACACAGTTACACACACAGTTACACACACAGTTACACATACAGTTACACACACAGTTACACATACAGTTACACACACAGTTACACACACAGTTACACATACAGTTACACATACAGTTACACACACAGTTACACACACAGTTACACATACAGTTACACACACAGTTACACACACAGTTAAACATACAGTTACACACAGTTACACATACAGTTACACACACAGTTACACACACAGTTACACATACAGTTACACACACAGTTACACACACAGTTACACATACAGTTACACACACAGTTACACACACAGTTACACACACAGTTACACACACAGTTACACACACAGTTACACACACAGTTACACACACAGTTACACACACAGTTACACACACAGTTACACAAACAGTTCCAGGCTTGGCCAAAGCGTAGGAGGATCATACCACAATCCTTGGATGCAAGTTCGCCTCCATTCACGTTGATTAATACTTGTATAGGAGACTTAATAACTTACTAGTTTGTAAATTTGACTTATTCATCTACGAGTTTCTGCCCGCAGCTCAGCCTGCAGCGTGGCCTGTGGGAAAATAATTCAACCACCCATTTCATCCTCTTAAGGGTGGAATTTCGAAAAATCCATTCTTAGCGGATGCCTACGTCATAACACCTACCTGCATGCAAAATTTCAGCCCGATCCGTCCAGTGGTTTGGGCTGTGCGTTGATAGATCACTATGTCAGTCGGTCACCTTTGAGTTATATATATTTAGAAGAAAGATAGACGACGAAATATATTATTTAATAAATTCTCTGACTATGACGCAGCCTAATTATTAAAATAGTCCAACTCTCAACGCTTGCAGTTGACCTACTTATAGAGAAAAACGCCAGGTTACTAAACTGTTTCTGATACTGAAATAACTTTTTAATGCACACGAACAAGTGTTTGATTAATAACAATGATTTTACTCATTTAAATGCTGCTAAAAGTAAAAAAAAACGTTTCACCATAATGTAAAAACACACAAAAAATAAGTTTTCAAGAGAAATTGATGGTTTGATAAACAAAATTAAAAAATTACATCACATACATACATACATAATTATATACATATTTGGGTTGTCTGGAAGAGATTGCTTTAAGCGATAAGACCGCCCATTGTGACACTTAATTCTTAAGTTTGTGCCTGTAAATTGTTCCTACAATGTGTTGTTTCAATAAAGAGTTTTATCTATCTATCTATCTACATAGATTCTGGACCCTGACTAGGATTCCCTGTGTCTAGGGACCAAGGAACTACGAGGATTATGGTCCCACAGCACCCAGACTCAGCACAAGTAATATGATCAAATAAGTAATGTTGTGTTTTTAAATATTTTAATGTTCAACATATCTCAGATTACTTCTAAAGCTCAAGCTAAGTAATAAAGTAGTATAATCTTATAAGGTTATTTTTTATGGCAATTCTGCGTGTTAAATTCACCCCAAACGCCCTCTGGTAGCGGTTTCCACAACCTTTCCGTGAATTTCACACGCACGATGTCTGTAATTACTTCTACCACGCAATATTATGTAATTATTGAACATTAGTGCCTATAGCCATTTTGAGACTTTATGATCAGATCTCACATTGAGTAATCTTATTACCAGACTGTGTTGATGTCTCAGGATGATGCGCGCAGTGCTATGCAGTGCAATATCACGTGAAAAATTATATTTTGGAGTTCCGAGTGATACTGTTCTGTTATGGATGTCGCTTAACATCAGGTGAACGACTAGCTCGTCACATCATTCACTTAAATGAATAAATTAAGTTTGGCTATGGGTTGTAAACCCTAATTAGGATTCACTGTGTCTAGGGACCCAGGAACTACGGGGACCATGGTCCCACAACACTCATTAAACATTAAAATGGCTAGAAGAAATGATAAATTCATTAATCTAGGTTAATTTTTAGGGTTTGTTTAATGAGAGGCATTTAAAGGGTAAGCACGTAATATTGACTTAGTATACCTAAAAAAAACTACAAACCAAATTACTTGAAAATGTCATTTTATCCCCATAAACTTTCCCATTAATGAAGATTATTGTAGCATATTGCTACTCTATTTTTAATTTATAAAAAGTTCCATTAGTTACCACTAGCCTCAAAACATGAGGTTCGTGAGTTGAGTTTTTTAAACATATTAATCAAAATTTCTAAAACATTAATTTTGACAGCCTCTGTGGTGGTTGAGCAGGTCGGCTCATAACCCGGAGGCGGTGGGTTCAATTCCCATGGCAGGACAAGTGTTCTGCCGCAGAAATCGTACCCGCATCTGTACAATTATACATTTGTACGCATTTGTACGCAGAAAAGAAGCCTAAATTCTTGTTCTGAGTCTGGGTGTTGTGGGACCAGGGTCCTCGTAGTTTCTGGGTCTCTAGACACAGGGAATCTTAGGGTCCAAGATCTACGTATGTAATCGTAGGGCGTTATTATTATTATTATTTGTATCAAATGCGTTTGTTGACAATAAAAACAAAATAAAACAGTCGTTACTGAACATTCTTTAGACTAAATGGTTTCCGTAGCTATTGTTCCAATAGTTGAATCGGAAATACGTGATGTGGAAAATGTTGTTGCATTTATTCATTGATTTAAAAGGAACACTGCTATGAATACACTGAATAATAATGAAGAAGGAAGGCTGACGGAAACATTAAACTATCTATACATTTACAGTCTTATTAATAAACGGGTATTAGTCTCGGATTAGTTACATCAGCTTTTGTCTTTTTTTGCCACTGGAATATTAATATTATTATTAATATAATTTTAGCTGGATCGAAAGAGACAAAAGATGGTGTAACTAGACTAAAGCTAGTTCGTGTTTATTAATAAGGCTGATAAAGTTCAAAATCCTGACTGACTTGCTGACTTATATATAAACGCACAGCCTAAACCGCTGGTCCTAGAGAATTGGAATATGGAGGTTAAGTTCTTTGTAAAGTGTAGGTATATAGAAAGAGTTTTTCGAAATTCCACCCCTAAGAGAGTGAAATGGGTGGTTGAATTATTTATGAAAAAAAATCTTCGTTTCCTATAGGCCACGCGGGCGAAGCCGCGGACAGAAGCTAGTCTACGTATAAATTGACACCATAGTGAAAATTTGCAATTAGAGCTTATGGTTTAACTGCAACTAGACCTAGACCTAGGATGTCTAGAGTTGTATCATTTAATGTTAAAATTTAACCGTTATAGTTATTGGCATATTGGGTTAATGTTAAGGCAATGGTTAAAAACCTGATAAACATTTAAAAGGATTTCGACAGCCTCTGTGGTGTGGTGATTGAGCAGGTCGGCTCATAACCCGGAGGTGGCGGGTTCGATTCCCGCGACAGGACAAGTATTTGTGCACAGAAAAAAAGCGCAAATACTTGTTCTGTGTCTGGGTATTGTGATACCACGGTCCTCGTAGTTTCTGAGTCCCTAGACACAGGGAATCCTAGTTAAGGGTCCAGGATCTATATATGTGATCGTTGGGTGTTATATTTTTATATATATTATTGTTATTATTTTTTTATATATGTTGTTGTTATATATATTATCGTTATTATTATTAATTTACAGGATTTTATTGATGCGAACGAATATGATATACATTAAAATGCAGTCATTTTATTGTTTTTGTCACGCCTTGGATAAAACTGTTCTGTTATACAACAATAAAAAAATTGAATTTGAGTTTTGAATTTAATAATGGTACTACAGTATAAACCGTTAAGTTTAAATTACAGTAATTTTTTTAGTAATGCCCAAATACTTTTGGTATTTTGAATGGAAATAAAATATTGAGTCTAAATAAAAATAATGATTTGGATCGAGTATAATCCTTTTTATTAATAATGTTTCTGACTGCTTTTAGTTCAGCAATAGATTTTAATTGAAAGTAAGCAATTATGATATGGAAGAACACAGATGTGCAATTTAATGGATGATTGCGGAAGACTAAATTATCATTTTTGACTATTAAAGTCAAAAGTGATATATTTCGCATACCGCAAATTCCACTATACTGACCCCTGAACTGAACAAAACTGTGTAAGGGTAATTACAAATTATTATTATTTTGAAAGATTATTAGATTATTATTTTTACTTATTACTAGTTGCGCCCCGCGGTTTCACCCGTGGATAAAAAGTATTTTATTGTATATAAGTATTTTATAAAAGTATTGTATTTTTTGCTCATCCCTCAGGAAAATTTCACTTTTTCGGGATAAAATGTAGCCTATATGTTAATCCAGTGTATAAGCTATCTTGGTACTGAATTTCATTCAAATCCATTCAGCTGTTTGAGCGCGAAGGAGTAACAAACATACACACATACACACATTAAAAATTTCGCCTTTATAATATTAGTGTGATAGTGTGATTAGAAACGCGAACATTTATCGCGTTACTAATAATAAGCCAAAGTAAGTCGAAGCTGCTAGAAGTGTCGGAGATAAACTGTATGATTGAAGAATTACAATTTTCTATGTTAACTTTCGGCAAATAAAAAGTAACTGCAGAGTCACGTGAAGCTTTACATTAGAGTTCCGAGTGACGTTTAAAGAAAATCTATACATTACAGTTCCGAGTGACACTGCAGCTGTTATGGGTGACCGTGTCGCTCAACATCAGGTGAACGACTAGCTCGTCATATCGTTCATTAATATTAAAACAAAACTAATTGGCTCGCCCCGGCAACGCACGGATTAATAGTTTTACACCCTTACCCTGTCAAAGAGAATACTTCTTCTTCTCTCATCTCACCTTTTAAACCTTCTCTAGACTACGACAAACATTTTAAAACCAAAATCAACTAAATAGGCCCAGCCGTTCTCGAGTTTTAGCGAGACTAACGAAAAGCAATTGATTTATATCACACTAATATTATAAAGGCGAAAGTTTATATGTGTGTATGTGAGTATATTTGCGCGTGAAGGAGTAATCCTTCACGCGCAAACGGCTGAATGGATTTGGATGAAATTCGGTACCAAGATAGCCTCATACACTGGTAACATATAGGATACATTTTATCCCGGAAAAGTGAAATTTTCGCATAGGATGAACAAATAATGAAAATACTTTTTATCCGCGGGTGAAACCGTGGGGCACACTAGTATACATATACATATTATATATATATAGATAAAACAAGTACAATTTCTAACTTCGCATCCATCCGATTCTATAATACCTATGACAGAAAAACACGTTTCCGCGACAATAAACTTTGTGTCCTATTTCATTCTTCGCTTTTTTACTAACATATGGAGTGGCCCGTATCTGTTGATTACGCTACAAGCAAAACAAAGAAAAGCAAGCGAAGCGGAGTGAGCAATCCAAAACTGCTGTAAGCAAAAAAACTTTATGTTAACGAAGGACGTGATGAGCTGGTCTTTAAGTTACGGCAGCTCATAACAGTTGCAATGCTACACAAAACATTGTAAATTCTGACATTGCACCACTCAGGTCATCCTGAAACATTACCAGTCTACTATGATTCTCCCTATATTGAGTGATCTACTATGCGATCACGTAACTTGATAACAACCAATAGAAATACAAATTTGTATGAATTTGACAGTTTTTTTTTTAATTATTTTTTGGCTCACGACTGGACTGCACAAAGCTTCAGATCGGTCGAGGATAAAAACATATCATTTCCTATATTAAAAATACACAGCTTTACTACCGCTCTACAATTTACCAGAACCATTTCAAAAAAGTATTTTCCAGGAACGCTCATAATCATTTACACCGTTTACCTATTTACTAATACGTCTACGGTTTCTACATCTGTTTTATATCTAGTCCGTATTTATTGTTCTCCTTTAACATCCGTGTGCAAATATAGACAGTTAATCAACTTCGATTATTTTTAATATTCTTATTTTGATCCTTGTTTATGAACAGGCTAACAGCTGTACATCAAAATATTTTGTTCAACTGCGAAATGAGTTACATAGATTTTAATTACTGATTCGTTAATATGATAGTCGTCGAATTGATAGGTGTCAGTATGTATTGGGTTTCTTAAAGGATCACTAGTTTGTATTCAAAATTAGCCTACTGTCAAAATCTTCTATAATTTAGCAGCGCTGAATGGCTGATTAATTGTAAGCTAGCATGATCTTTTCGTTTCACGTAAAGTGTTTTAGTTTCTACCAGGCTTTATTTTAACTTTTTGAAAGATTATTCCTAGTCGAGACATGGATGCTACGGCAAAAGAAGGCAGACCTCAAGACGCTGCCTCTTGTCGCGATCTGATCCATTCATCTTTTTTCCTTATCTTTTTTTCTATCCTTACCTTTTTCCTTCGACATGTAAACATGAAGGTAATTAGTATGTGCAAAGCTTAAAATTCTCAATTTTTAGTCTTATATAAATTAACAAAAGCTCTACTCAGAGTAATAGATCAACAAAAAGATTAGGTTAAATGTAATGGATCAACATTAAAATACTGTGTAATTATTTTTTTTAATTTGTTGTCATTCTAATTATTTTGCTGATTGTTCTACTGTTTATACATGATGTCCAAAGGTTTCATTTTCAGATTAAATGGGATGAGTACACATTACATGCTCCGAATAATACCTACTTGTACAATTAGATAATGCTGTGTATGGATTGGAGTAAATATTTGCTCGTTTGGATTTGGAGATATGTACCTATAGTTAACCCAATTGGGTAAAAGGAGTCTAGTATTGGACTTTGGCTTTAATATTTTAGAAACTGACGTGAGTAGTACTCAAAATTACGATTAGTACGCGGCTAACACTCACGATATAAAGACGGAGAACTCCATCGGTGTTCGGGCAATATAGTAGATGCCTTAGATGGAGTACGCGTATGTACTCCATGAGTATGGGCACGAGTGAGTGTTAGTTATATAAGCTTGTTAAATACGTATCTGAGTTCGAAATATGTGACGCAACGGAAACCTAGGCTTAGGTTCTAGGACCTCGTCCTAGGCACCTTTTGTCTGGGTAATAATAATATTCATAATAACGCCCAACCATCACAAACATAGATCCTGGACCCGGACTAGGATTCTTCTGTATCTAGGAACTACGATGACTATGGTCCCACGGTAACCAGACTCAGATCAAGTATTTCCGCTTTTTTCTACACACAGATACTTTATCTGCCGCGGGGATCAAACCCGCCCCCTCCAGGTTATGAGCCAACCAGCTCAACCACCACACCATAGAAGCTAACGATTGCCTGAAAGCCAGCAAAGCTAATGCCAATTATGTCAGCAGTTTCATAAACAACTTGAATTATTTCATTTAAATGTTAGTCAGTCAATCCCTTTTGTAGAAATTCTGTAAAATCCCATTTTTGGTAGGATAAGGAAGTTTTTTTTTGAATCGTGATTTCAATCGTTTCGTGTAACATTGACAGTTCTTCATAGCATCAAAATGTAATATTGTAAACACTTCCTCATTTCGCATTGGTAAGTAAGTAAGGTATTTAGTTTTATCCACTAATCGCAGCCGATGTTTGAGTTTAATGTTTGAAACGTTTATTTGACCAATCTAAAATTTGCGCACATTATAATATACTAGCTTCTGCCGCGGCTTCGCCCGCGTGTCCTATGGAAAACAAAGAAGAACATTTTTCATAGATAATTCAATCACCCATTTCACCCTCTTAGGGGTAGAATTTCAAAAAACTCTTTCTTTGTGGATACCTAAACTTTACAAAGAACACACCCTCCAAGTTTCAAGTCTCTAGGACTAGCAGTTTAGGCTGTGCGTTGATATATAAGTAAGTCAGTCAGTCAGGACTTTGAATTTTATATGTATAGATAGTTTAATGTTTCTGTCAGCCTTCATTATCATTCGTATTCATAGCAGTGTTCCTTTTAAATCAATGAATAAATACAACAACATTTTCCACATCACATATATCTGATTCGACTATTGGAACAATAGCTACGGAAGCCATTTGTTCTAAAGAATGTTGAGTAACGTATATATATATTTATAGATAAATAAAACAGAAAAAAATAAAAAGAAAACTTTATATAACAAAAAATTTTCAGTTGGCAACGTGCCCTATATGCTGGCAGCATTGCCCCGTTGAATGGCAATGCTCAATCTTTGACCGAGGTAGAGGCAAGCATTTTGCAGCGCAGTATTATGTTTACTTGCCACGAGTTCGACAAACGTACGAAAAAGCGAAGGCTATAGAGATAAATGCAAACTTAGGAGCTCTCAAACTTTAGTGCAAGGTGTAAATTTATTTTTTTAAACTTCCACAGAAATATTAGATTTATATAATAAAGACTAGTTGCGCCCCGCAGTTTCACCCGTGGATAGAAAGTATTTTAATTTTTATTTGCTCATCCCATGGGAAAATTTCACTTTTCCGGGATAAAATGTAGCCTATATGTAGATCCAGTGTATAAGCATCTTGTTACCGAATTTCATCCAAATCCATTCAGCCGTTTGAGCGTGAAAGAGTAACAAACATACACACAAACACACATACAAACTTTCGCCTTTATAATATTAGTGTGATATATAATAAAGATTAAAATAAGAATTTTTCTTTTCAAGCGCAATTTACTTTTCCATTTTTAAAGTTAGCCTCGAAGCTTTCACCATACTCGTAAAGAGCATTGAAGAGAAAATATATCAGACGAGCTCTGAACTGAACCCAGATTTTAATATCTTATTGTTGAGACTCTACGTTGAGAAAAAAGGAAATTGCGAGAAAAGTAGATGCAAAAAAGTACTAAGCTCTAAAGGCGCAAACCGACCAATAAGAGCAGACCTTTTGTGCTATGCCCCATTAGCTCAATCTTTGTGGTTTTAAAGAGTGTTACGTTAATTTTACGTTAATTATTAGTAATTTTGTTTTTATTATAGATTTTTTTATACACTGTAGTATTTATAATTCTATTAAAAGGCAAATAATGATCTAATTCGAAAGAGATAAACGAGGTTTAAGCTGTATATTGAGTTGGTGGTAATGTGGTCTCATTTATACAGTTTTTTTAAATTATATTATTAAATTCATTAAATTATTTTAATGAATTTAATTTAAAACTTTTTGTTAACCGCATTGCCTTCAAGTGCCTTGAAAATTCTGTAACAATAAAATAATGAAAACGTTGCTTACCGCCTAAGACCCTTTTAATCCCCCATTTTTAATGCGGAAATACTGCGACAAAACTATACCCCATTATTTATATTTATTACAATATTGGAAATACTGCGACAAAACTACATAAAAAAATATTCTTCGTATTTGATTTGAGATCTCTATAGAATCTAATTGACTGCATGTTTTGACGTTAATACTTTCCGACCGGAAACGCTTGAACGGACGTCGAGATATATTCATTTTTGCTACAGGTAAAAACGGAACACACATTTGCGTGTCACAGGTGTGTTTTTTCATTGATAAAACGAATCAATAATACCAATTGCTTGAGTTATTTTCGTTCATTTTCAAAGAGGGCAAATTGGGAATTGGGCTGGTGTTTCATACTTTTATGCATAGCTGTAAATTTTCTTCTTCCAATAATATCCCAACCTCCAAGTACAAACAGACATAAAAATTCGATTTAATATACATACGTAAAAATAAAGAAAGATTGTTTCCCTGAGTTATAAGAAGCCTAGTAGTTTAAAGAATAAAGGCAATTTGCGGGTGGTAAAAAAATAATTAGAAGCTCATTTCAAATGTTGCAGATGTAAGTTTTTTTTTTTTTCTTTAAACTTGTCTAGCATTTGACCACGCTTTCACCTGATACGAAGTGACGATATGATCAAAGGTGTATGTAGCATGCTAGCCAAGTAAAAAATAATAAAAAAAGAGGATGGAATGTTCACTATGATAAAACCTTAAGTTCTAACCCTTAGTTCTGACTCAGTGAAAATTTCGTACACCTTTTTTATTCGTCTAACGTCGTAAAAGACCCAGCAAATTGGTGGTCTAAATCAAGCTGTATTGAAATTTATGTGAGAAATAAGATATTTTGCTCATTATTATACGAGTAATTAACATTTTAATCAATTGTTATTGTGTATTAGGTAAAAAAATGTGTTTACTTTTAAATAAGCATAGAAATTCGTTTTTTTTTTGTTGTTACAGGTTTTCATTTAAGCGGCTATTCCTCCTATACCTGATGGTAAGCGACGGTGTGGCCAGAGATGAAGTTTTATTTGTAATACATATCGAAACGAATTCTTTGTGTCGTTAGTTATAAATTACCAAGATTTCTAGGTATGGGCAACTGTTTTAACGGCATAAAGAGCTTATTCCAAATAATAATTAATTAAATACAATTTTTACAAGATTTTTTTACATACTTTTTAGTCAATATTTAATTAAACAGATGCTGTAATCTAAAAAGAAAGTAACGCACATAAAATATAATTTATAACTGTGTTCTTTAAAGTTTTTTTTGGGAAGTAGAGGTGATCTTTAAAAAAGTATTGGTACAAAATAGAAAAATACGAGTGTGCTTTAGACCACATGACTGAGGTAAAACTTCTTTAGTTTAGCTCTATCTATCGGCCGGTATAACTTTGTTTATGCTTTGTTTAACATTAATGTCGCCATCTTGACAACTGTAAATTGAAGGGTTGAGAATAAAAAGGATTTAACTGTCAAATTGACAGTTTCGAGAAAATTGACTTTAAACGTCAACGGCGTCATTTTAATGTAGAGTGCTTATAAGGTAATAGAAAAGGTTTATGTAAGTTTCAGTTGCTTGAAAATGTTTTAATTCTATTTAAAATTACCAAATATAGTACTAATTCATACAATTACTGTAAAAATATAATATAATAAAATAAATATAGTAATTCAGATTCAGATTCATTTATTTCATTTTTTGCAACATTACAGTTTCATCCAAAGCGTCACAAAAATATAGTCATTATATACATTATACATTATACAACGAATAATTTAAAAAAAGTATTATTGGTGTCATTTCCTTATTGATAATATTATAGTGTAAGTATACAATTAGATATATGATAATTATACATTACGTATAAAATAAAATAAAATAAAATAATTACAGTCACCATTTCAATAATTTAATTGCAATAATTAAAATGTTTTTATGCTAAGTAAACTGTATTCTTGTGACAGATAAACCATTTTTAGACTCAAAATCTCGAGATTTAAGCCTCATTTCGGTATTTTGAGAATGTATTATTGAAGATAATTTCACGCTGAATCCAACGATACCCGTAAGTCATTTTGTCAAAAAAATCAGTTAAATCCTTTTTATTCTCACCCCTTCAATTGTCATTTTACCGGACATCGAAACATAATAATACAAATTTTTAACTATGTCATGTTGACAATAGAGATCTTTTAAATTCCGTTCGCCTCGTATTCACCAGCTCACTCCTTAAACATGCGCAAAGAAGTTTTAATAAAAAAAGAATGTAAACAAAAAAATATTTTTAAAGATTACTTACCATATCATCATAAAAAGGCATGAGGACGGTTAATACACGCTTTAAGTGGTAAAAGCATAACGTTAAGTTCACGTCAACACCACTGCACAACCGCTGATAGTACCACGATCCATTATTCTGAACCGAGTCCTCTAATCCGCCTATTTTGAATAACAAACACTTTAAAAATCATCGAAGTAAGCACCATACCACAAAACAAAAACAATTCCTAATTTAAAACCAATATAAAAACTTTTTGAAAACGGTATTCGAATATAAACAAAAGTTCAGTAAAACGCCACTGGTGCTTAATAATAATTAAAAACAAAAGTTGAGATTAGGAAACCACAGATTGTATTGAGTTATCGCCTGAAACTTTTGTATCGATTGTAGAGACGTCGAGACGTGCGTTCATGAGCGCTTCAGAAGCAACACTGAAGCTGATATCGTTTCAGGGCTGAAAACCTACTGATTGTCCGAATTGTTCGTGGTTGCGCTGAAACGGCGCGCGCTTGTAATATATGCGAGAGTTTAATTCTGGCAGCAAATCTTTATGAAGCTAAAAATGTCAGTTTCAGTAATAGGTATGCCAAATTGGTTTTTATTCCACTCTGAAAGTGAAATCAAAACTTTGCTTTTTTTTTTTCTTTTTTAACTTGTAATGATAGCCTTAGTAACCTTACGATAATAATAATAAAAACTCCCAACGATCACATACATAGATCCTAGACCTAACTAGGATTCCCTGTATCTAGGGCCCAGGGACCACCCAGACACAGAACAAGTATTTACGCTTTTTTATGGTCGCACAAATATTTCTCCTGTCGTGGGAATCGAACCCGCCACCTCCAAGTTATTACCCAACCGGCTCAACCATCACACCACAGATGCTATCAATAAAACATGTTAATCTTATAATCGCGAGCAGAGGACAATACCCTTTACACTATTAAAAATAATCAACAAAAATGTACCTGACAACAAAAACCAACAACCAACCAAAGACCAACAAAAAGTGTATGTTTTCCATAAAATGGACCCAAATTTTTTTACACAAGAAGTTAATATCCTGTACGTATTTGTAAATGTAAACGTACACAGGATCATTATTTGCAAAATATTTTTATTATATTATTAATTTTTATTATTATCCACGTTTAGTTTATCTCAAGAAATCGTTTGACCAATGAACGGTCACGCGGATTACGTCTTAAACTTTTTTTGCGTTTTCATTATTTTAAGTAAATAACAACATTCGCATTTTCAGTAATTTTCATTAACATTACGATAATTACCTAACGATACTTATATTATTAGCTTGGCTTTTATGTATTTTTTATTTATGATACGTATATGAAACAGAGAGAGGGCAAGAGGAAGAGAGGTAGACCGCAAAAAAGATGGGACGATGATATTAGATAAGTAGCCGGAGTCATGTGGAACAGAGTGACACAGGAAAGGAAAGAATGGAAAAAGTTGGAGGAGGCCTTTGCCGATTGGCAAACAGATCTAGTTACTTATATCCAAAATAGTTTATACAGTCCAAATTATATTAGGTACTTAAATTGAGTTATTGTACCAAGCACATAGAATTACAAAGTGCTTATTGTCAAACATTAATGCGTAATGCGTCGTAATCCTACCGTAGTTGTAATTTTACGCTTTTCTTGTTTTTGCTCAAATATTTATAAAGTAATATTATGCACCTGCAATTTTTATAGCAAAATAAACATTAGAAATCATAAGTGTCAGTTTCAGCAGGCGTCGAGAAAAGTAACTCTAGTGAACTTAATAACATAAAACATTGACAGCGTCTGTGGTGTGGTGGTTGAGCAGGTCCGCTCATAACCCGGAAGTTGCGGGTTCGATCCCGTTTTAGGACAAGTGTTTGTGCAGAAGAAAAAAAAGCGCAAATACTTGATCTGAGTTTGGGTGTTTTGAGACCATGGTCGTCGTAGTTCTTGGGTCACTAGGTACAAGAAATTATAGTTAGGGTCCAGGATCTATGTATGTGATCGTTGGGCGTCATTTATTTATTTCTTTTTGCTGTTTATATAGGAGCCCTAGTGTCTTGCTCTTATGGTTAGGTAGGTACCCACTTTTACTACAGTGTGTCGCGAAACTATACTTTAGAGTTCTGAGTGACACTATAACTGACATTGGCAGCTATGTCAGTTAACATCAGGCCAACGACAAGCTCGTTATGTCATTCTTTAAAATAAAAACTAGTGTGCTTTAGAGCCCACGACAGAAGTAAAACTTTTTTAGTTTAGCTCCATCTATCGGCCGGTATAACTTTGTTTTTGCTTTGTTTAGGTCGCCATTGACAATTATAAATTGTGATTTTACCTAATATACTAGCATAATAATACCATTAATAACTTTATTATGTTGACAATGGAGATCTAAGTTATCCAACAACTTTCAACTACCGTTTGCCTCGCCAGGTTACTACCCAAGTCAAGCGTGCGTAAAGAAGTTTTACTTCAAAAAGTCCTTTGTTGTGCATATAATAAGTCTCATGCTTTTAAACAATACGCCCCATGCTTTTAAACAATACGCCACATGCTTTTAAACAATACGCCCCATGCTTATGCACAATACACCCCATATGGGACGTCAGTGCAGGCCCTCAAATAGAATCGGGGGCGAGTTGGCTGGACTGCAGTCGCGACCCCTTCTCGCCCCCGGTACAGCGGACGAGGGCTCACGGGGGGGTTTAAGTAAGCTCGAGTTCCACATACCCCCTGCCACCACCCCCGTGGTGGGGGGCAAGTACGAGGACATTTCCCCTCCTCAAAAAAGGCCCTCGAATAGAATAAGGTCTCTTGCTTACACTTATATTTCTTACTAGTTGCGCCCCACGATTTCATCCGCGATAAAAAGTATCCTATGTGTTATTCCAGGCTACAAACTATCTGTGTTCCAAATTTCATCCAAATACGTTCTGTAGTTCTTGCGTGAAAGAGTAACAGACATACATACAAACTTTTGCATTTATAATATTAGTAAGATTTTCCCTTCAAATCTGTTTATTTCTCGATCAATGAACTATGACCAGCTAATGTCATTAAACCTTCAAGTCGTAGGTTCAGTTCTACCTGCTTACATGTTTATTTAAATTATTCGACATTTTAATCAACAGATGAACCTTTTTCTGTAAATTTTTAATTAGATATAAAGTAATTTTCTTAAAATAAGATAATGAATGTTTTTCGGACAATCATTTAATCATTTTGCTTTATAAATTTGAATGTTGACGAATTATTTTTAAAAATAAACAATTCTTCTCACAATTCTATAAGCTTTTTTTGGAATAAGTCATTCTGAGAATAAGTTTAGAATAATTAGTGATTCGGCGAATAGGACTTTATTTCAGGGATAGGGATGGGCGTTTTGCGAATGGGTCCAATATTAAGTAAAAAACAATTCATATATTATTTTGAATATAATGTACTAATTGCGCCCCGCAGTTTCACCCTCGGATAAAGGTATTATAATTATTTGCTCACCCCACGGGAACATTTCAATTTTCCGGGATAAAATGTAGCCTATATGTTAATCTAGTGTATAAGCTATCTCGGTACCGAATTTCATCTAAATCCATTCAGTCGTTTGAGCGTGAAGGAGTAACAAACATACACACATACACATGTACAAACTTTCGCATTTTAATATTAGTGTGATGATTTCTTTACGTGCGTTTGATTTTTTTAACTAGGGGGAAGGGTGTTTAACTAAACTAGAAGTTCGATCATAATTCAGTGGCCCGATAGCTCAGTTGGTAGTAAACCTGCCTTCTGAACTGTAAGCTGTGGGTTCGATTCCTATCCAGGACAAACATTTATGTGATTAACATCGATGTTTATTCTGTATCTGGGTGTTATATTGTATTCTATGTATGTATTTATAAACAATAAGTATCTAAGTATCAGTTATCTGGTTCCCACAGTACAAGCTTTGCTTAGTTTGGGCCTAGATGGCGTTGTGTGAAATGGGTACAAATATTTATTTATTAATTATATTGTCAGTTCCATTCAAAGATATTCTTATGAATCGGACAATTCACCCTGAACTTTAAGCTCTATACTTTGAACCTTTAAGTTCAAGGTGTATTTTTACTTTATAACTAGCTGCCTTTAAAACAGGAGATTTTTATTAAAATTAATTAAAAATCCTATTAAAATAAATAATTTCAATTAAATAAGATTTTTAGAAGGATGACATAGCTAATATCTGCTTCCCGTGATTTCACATGCGAGTAAAATGTATCCCATGTGCTTTTCCAGCATATAAAATATCTTCATTCCAAATTACATCCGAATCCGTCGAGCTGCTGTGACGTACAGAGGGAACACACACACACACACACACACACACAGAGAGAGAGAGACACACACACAGACACACACATACTTTTGCCTTTAACTAGATGCGTAAAATATAATATGATATATAATAGATGTATAAAAGTATCCTATGTGTTAATCCAGCGTATAAGCTATCTACATTCCAAGTGAATCCAGCGTATAAGCTAGAAAAATATTATTATATATTAGACAACTTCGTCACTTACCATCAGGTGAGTTGTTGTCAAACGCCTGTCCATTTCACCATAAAAAAAATACATTCCAAGTTTATCCAGCGTATAAGCTATCTACATTCCAAGTTAATCCAGCGTATAAGCTATCTACATTCCAAGTTAATCCAGCGTATAAGTCATCTACATTCCAAGTTTCATTGAAATCCATCCAAGGTTTGAAAACGTCACCATTGAAAATCAATACTATCAGCAGATTCGGGGGTTTATGTTTGCTCGCGTCCGTAGGCTTTAACCCTAGTTTCCCTACACGTGACCCCTGGGTGGTGCCAAAAGAGCAACCAAATAACTGGTGGAAGGCCTTAGCCGCCGGCTTAGTTACCACCCATTAGACAAAACCACGATGCCAAGCGACTCGTCGTGTTCCATCGTGATGTCTAATGAAGCCGTTCTGACGAGTAGATGTGGACAGTTGTGTTGGGTATGCAGACCGGTATTGGTGATGGAGATGCTTTCGCGTCGGAGACCTTGCTTCGGAGGGTAGCGGGATCCGAAGCACGGTGCTCTCTGCTGGCCGACCGCAAGTTGTAGGGGGCCCAAGTAGTAGTCTAGCCAACTACGAAAGGCTGCCCCACCGCTTGTGTAAAATCCTGAGGTTGTCCACAGGGCCAGTTGGCGACTGGAAGTGAGGAACTTGTGGGCAATTTCAGGGGGGTTCGGGCGTCCCCGCAGTCTCCGCGCAAGTTCTCCATTGGCGTAGGAGCTTCTTTATTACTGAGGGTTAGCATCCCAATATCTCGTCCACTTCCTACTTGTCTACCTAACTCACCCAACTATGAAAAAGTCAAATAAATTGAGCAAGTTTAAACGGCAGATGCACGTCCTCACTCTTAAAGTG
This sequence comes from Ennomos fuscantarius, assembly GCA_905220475.3. NCBI lineage: Eukaryota > Metazoa > Arthropoda > Insecta > Lepidoptera > Geometridae > Ennomos > Ennomos fuscantarius. The sequence continues at coordinate 7,914,625 of HG992046.1, read as the reverse complement.
CACCTCACAAATATTCGTGGGCTGCACTCAAATCTGCAAGCGGTCCATCATCATCTGGAGACCAACAAACCGCACTTGCTCTTCTTGACTGAGACGCAAATAGGATGTCCATCAGACACGGCATATCTGGACTATCCAGGATTCATCTTGGAAAACCGCTTCCTTCCACGCGCTGGTATCTGCGTTTACGTCCGTGATGACATTTGCTGTTTGCGTCTCCGAAACCTTGAACATCCCCACTTTTCGGTGATTTGGGTGCTTGTGGACACCGGCATTGAGAAAATTCTCTATGCTGGTGTGTACAGATCACATAGCGGTGACCGGGAGACAACTCTTCTAATGGAGTATCTCAGTGAAACGGCAGATGTGGCTCAGCAACGCTATCCTTCGGCTCAGCTTGTTGTTCTGGGGGACTTTAATGCTCACCACCAGGAGTGGTTAGTCCCACACCGGATCACGGACCACGCTGGGAGAGAGACGCGTAAGCTCGCTTTGGCGCTCAATTTAACGCAGATTGTTAAAGAGCCAACGCGAGTGCCTGATATTGATAGCCACACTGCTAACTGCCTCGACCTTCTGCTCACGACTGAACCAGACCGATACTCTGTGGCGGTATCCTCACCCATTGGTAGTTCCGATCACTGTCTGGTCAAGTCCGTTTCAGTATACTCCCCGCCTGACCCAAGCCCTAAGAGCAATCGGCGTGTCTGGAGATACAACTTAGCAGACTGGGACGAGATGCGACATTTCTTCGCTTCATATCCTTGGCGGCAAACGTGTTTTTCTTCTGGAGATCCGACAGTCTGCGCGAATGCGGTTACTGAGGTAGTATGTCGGGCTATGGAATATTTTATTCCATTTTCCGATAAACCCGTGACCAGCAAAGCCAGCCCATGGTTTGGAGCCGAATGTGCACGTGCTGAAGCGCAGAAGCATGCGGCATATCTGGCATGGGCTGACGCTCGAAAACGCAAGGCCTCGGACACTCGAGCTAAGAAGAAAGCCTTTAACGTTGCCGCCAAGGCCTGTAAGAAGGAATTAAGGAAGGCTCGTTTCAATCATATTGGTCGAATAGGGACTAAACTTGCTTCCTACCCAGCGGGTAGTAAGGCTTTTTGGTCCCTAGCCAAATCGGTTGAAGCGAACTTCTGTCGATCCTCACTGCCTCCATTATTGAAACCAGACGGATCGCTGGCTCACACTGCAAAAGAAAAAGCAAACTTGTTTGCCACTCTCTTTGCAGAAGCTTCGCGTTTAGATACTGCTAATGAGGTACCTCCCTGCCTTCCACAGTGCGGTGTTTTCATGCCGGAAATACGCATACGTCAGAAGGAAGTACTAAAAACATTACGCAGTCTAGACGTGAACAAAGCCAGTGGTCCCGATGGTATACCTGCAATTGTACTTAAGAGCTGTGCACCCGAGTTGTCTCCCATTCTAACACGCCTATTTCGCCTCTCTCTAGACACCGGAATAGTCCCTATGAGTTGGAAGCTAGCCAACGTACAACCTGTACCTAAGAAGGGCAGTCGTGCTGATCCTGCCAACTATCGACCCATCTCAATTACCTCCATTCTCTGTAAGAGTATGGAGCGTATAATTAACAACAAGCTCTTGGCATACCTTGAAGACAATGATCTCCTCAGTGACCGGCAATACGGATTTCGCCGAAACCGGTCCACTGGGGATCTTCTCGCGTATGCCACTCACATATTGAGCGAAGCCTTAGAGATGCATGGAGAGGCACTTGCTATATCACTAGATGTCTCTAAGGCATTTGATCGGGTCTGGCACGACGGTCTTCTGAATAAGCTTCCATCTTACGGACTACCTGCTGGTTTGTGCACTTGGATATCAGACTTTTTGAGGGAACGATCGCTTAGAGTAGTTCTTGATGGCTGCTCTTCCGATCAATTAGCTATTAATGCTGGTGTACCTCAGGGGTCAGTTCTTTCAGCAACACTATTCTTACTCCACATCAATGATTTGCTAAAGCCCGGTACCTTTGGGTATGCAGATGATAGTACTGTTGTTGAAAGATACACATCCAGTGCCCGAGCCAGTGGTGACGACGTCCGGATTGAGAGAGAGGCTATGGTTGAGCGCATGAACCTGGCTTTGAAAGCCGTGTCCGATTGGGGCGATGCTAACTTGGTTAGGTTCAATGCTGCAAAAACACAGGCGTGTTTATTCACTGCTAAAAAGAGCCCACTCCATCTGGCTCCTTCATTCCGTGGTGTATCTGTAAGTTTAGGAAACCATCTTGACCTTTTGGGTGTTGATCTCACGTCAAACCTAAACTTTGGATCCTACATCGAGTCCAAAGCCAAAGTAGCTTCAAAAAAACTCGGCATATTGTCCAAGGTAAGGCGGTACTTCACACCTGGACAGCTTCTAAATCTGTATCAAGCACAAGTCCGATCGTGTATGGAGTACTGCTGCCACTTGTGGGACGGGTCTGCCAAGTACCAGCTTGAGGCTCTGGACTCGATTGAACGGCGTGCCAAAAGGCTCATTGACGACGACACTTTGGTTGGTGAAAGGCTCCAGAGCCTTGCACATCGACGTAAGGTGGCAAGTCTGTCGGTTTTTTACCGATTACACCACGGTGAATGCGCTCAAGAACTGCATGATCTAATTCTCCCATCACCATTCCACTACCGGACTACTAGACGCTCGGCTAAGCGCCATCCTTTTGTGGTCGAAATACCACCCATTCGTACCAAGCGATTTGACTCAACGTTCTTAATTAGAACAGCTAAGGAATGGAATGCCCTGCCAACGTCTGTGTTTCCGGCGAAATATGACCCGGGCGTGTTCAAGAGAAGAGTGAATAGGTATTTACTTGGCTAGCATGCTACACCTTCGATCGCATCGTCACTTCCCATCAGGTGAGAGCGTGGTCAAATGCTAGACAAGTTTGAAGTAAAAAAAAAAAAAAAAAAAAGATTTATCACAGATTGACAGTTTCCGGTGTGACATCTTATATCGGTATTTTGCACCAACGCCTCTGATAAAAATAAATGTAGTCTATTTATGAACATTCAATTATATTTTCAGAGGATATCACTTGTTTATCTTGTGGATATTTGCTAGAATTTAAAAGACAGTGTCTCAGATTATTTGACAATAAACACTTTTCTACATGCTTAGTGAAATAACTTAATTTTAAGTAACTAATACAATTTTGACCTGAAAAAATGCTAAAAATACCCTATTTGCAATAAATCTTTTGACTTTGACTTTATGAAGGGCATTTAATGATTTACACTCGAGCCCAAAATAAAAAAAAATGTAATTAAATTAATGCATTTAATAAAACTTGAATATTTTTTTGAAATTTTAATGTTTAACAATTCAAGATTTTATTTTTATTTTGAGTCACAGACTAAATAAACTAATTAACTAAAACTTGTGTATCCCTTTGAACACGCATACTGGAACCACTAAAAGGTAAAAAATATTTTTTAAACGGCTAAGTGCGGGTTGCACTAAGCATTAAGGAAGTAATATTTATACATGTTTTTTTTTTAAATTGTTTATATCCAATATAAAAAGAAACAATTGGCAATGGTAAAAAAAAAATATATTGATACTTTGATATATGACGAAGTTACAACAGGGGAAAAGATAGGGAAAAAGGATGAATGGACGGCAATCCAAACATCCTTTTTTGAATAATATCCCTCCAATAAAAAATCACCGATGACAAAGAGATTCTATGAAATTATAAAACTTGTATGCCAAGATTCTTTAAAAGAAGTCGAAAAAAAAAAGACTTTTTTATGTTACGATATGACATGCCGAGCTAGTCGCTCACCTAAAGTTGAGCCACACGACTGCCCATATCAGTTGCAGTGACACTTGAAACCCTAAAGTATAGTTTCGCCTGACACCGCCATCATTCTGAGACATCAGCACAGTGTAGCAATAAGATTACTAGACTATGAGATTAGGTCATAAAGTTTCATTTGCCCAGTAATTTCACTAGCTACAGTGCTCTTCAAACCGGAATACGGTAGTGCTTGCGCACTACTTCTTGGCGGAAGAATAACTGGCAAAGCGGTGGTACCTACCTACACGAACTTTGCAGAAAAGTCCTACCACCTAGTAAAACGTGTACGTTACATGTAGTACGACGTGTACGCGAACATCAACATCGATTATCAAACTTTGGCAGTTGTTGCACACAGTTCGCTTGCATCACTCGCTCGATTCGAAAGGAATAACCGTAAGTCGAAATTGTTTTATATAAAAATAACAGAAAATTATTAAGCGTTCTAAATATATATAACTCAAAGGTGACTGACTGACATAGTGATCTATCAACGCACAGCCCAAACCACTGGACGGATCGGGCTGAAATTTGGCATGCAGGCATCCGCTAAGAAAGGATTTTTTGAAATTTCACCCTTAAGAGGGTTAAATCAATAGTTGAATTATTCTCCCATAGGCCACGCCACGGGCGAAGCTGCAGGCAGAAGCTCGTATTATATAAAGTATTTAAATAATAATAATAATTACGCTCACATACATAGATCCTGGACCCTAACTAGGATTCCCTGTTTAGAGACCCAGGAACTATGAGGACCATGTACCCCAGGCACAGAAAAAGTGTTTGCGAATTTTATTTTCTATACTCGTCCTTTCGTGGGAATCGAACCCCTCGGCTCCGGATCATGAGTCGACCTACTCAACCACCACACCACAGAGGCTGTGTAAATAAATATAGTTTTGAAAACAAAACACAGTATTGCCTTGTTTATTTATTTATTTTTAATTTGACAGTCTATATACATTGGTCGATCAGGTTGGCTTATAACCTGAAGGTGCATGACGGGTTTGATTCCCGCGACAGGACAAGTTCACAGGAAAAAAGGCACAAATACTTGTACCGTGTTTAGGTGATGTGGGACCATGGTTCTCGTAGTTCCTGGGTCCCTAGATACAGGGATCTTTTATTAGGGTCCAGGATCTATGTGATGGTTGGGCATTATTTATTATAACTATTTATTTATTTTATTAATCCATAATAATTATTTTTTAGATTCAGGGAATTTTTAATTAGTGTCCATAGGATGTCATTGTTGGCCATTTATTATTAAAACCATTTATTTCTTTTAAAAATCTTTCTAAATATATATAACTCAAAGGTGACTGACTGATTGACTGATTGACATAGTGATCTATCAACGCACAGCCCAAACCACTGGACGAATTGGGCTGAAATTTTGCATGCAGGTAGATGTTATGACGTAGACATCCGCTAAGAAAGGATTTTTCGAAATTCCACTCTTAAGAGGGTGAAATGGGTGGTTGAATTATTTTCCCATATGCCACGCCGCGGGCAAAGCTGCGGGCAGAAGCTCGTGCTATATAATATTGATTCAACTTCCACTTCACCTATTATTCAGTGGCTTCTGCAAACAATATTAACTGCAATAGCAATAATACGATTATTTTGTTATTTTACAGGCATCAAACATTTTGTTTAATTTAAAAATGATTTTTCATGTGCTTTTTCTATTATGCTGTCTTTGTATAATATGGAAAATATGGTTAAGAAATTCGAAAACTTCATCATCTCCTCCTGAACTATTAGGACGTTGGCCACTAATTGGACACGCATGGAAGATTCTGGGAGACCGCAAGCGTAAGTCATATAATATACCCTTTTCACCAGGGCTTTGAAACCGGGTTAATCATCAAAACCGGTTAACGCCAAGTAAATAGGGAAGTTTTCTTTACGGTTTCGTTCTACCGGAACGGCTTAAGCGATTTTTGGTAAAAAAATTGGTAATAAAGATTTCGTTTAATAAACCGGTTTAGAGCGGTTTTTGTTCCTCTCTATTCACGGAGACAGCCGTCAGCCGTGTTTTGCAGCAAAGATGAGTCGTACGTAACAAACACATACATTTACCTACCCTGAAGTTGACAGCGGCGGCGACGCGACGCGAGCATGCAAGTCTCTCGCGGAAAACCGGTTAATAAAGGTTTTCATAACGTTCTTTTAACTGTTTAACTCCGAACGAAATAACCGTTTAAACCTGTTTTACCGGTAAAAAAGGGTATATTGTAAACCGGTTCCAAGCCTTGCTTTTCAGTAAAAACATTGCCCAAAAAGGTATTTTTAAATCGGATTTTGTATTTTGTTGAATTCAAATTTTGGACCTTAATCCGTTATAATATGGGCCTCATCAAAGCTTGGAACTTGCGATGTTATTTTTACAAATATATCAACTATTATTCATACTTCATACTTTTTTTTGTTTTTTTTTTTTTTGGCTCCATACTTTTTTGTATGTAGCCAGTGTCAAGTAAATGATAATTTCTCAAGTTAATAATAATAATATTACACGCTATATATGTCAAGTCATCGTCCAAGTCATCAAGTCAACATATAGTCTAGTCATACTTCATACTACCATAGTAAAGTGGTGGCCACTTTACTAGAAGCTTATAATGGAGTTTTGGAAATAACAGGAAAATAAACGTTTCAACAATTACTTCATACCTAACTAATGCGAAACAGAAAAACAATTTGAAGTTCAATTTTTTGTGTTTCGGTTTTGACCCAAAGTAATATTAAATATTACTATAAAAACTATACATACATTTTAAGTTTAAAACATAATATATGCAAACTGAAATAAAATAGACAATGACTAAATAATATTGTAAAATCAATTAATGTTTATACTGAATGAGAAATTATTTTATTGAAAGGCATTATATATTATTATTATATATTTTGGTTTAGTTTTGGGGATATTGATAACTTAACATGTTATTCTTCTCTTTTTTTTTATAACATAGGCAGACAAACAAGCAGACGGCTCGCCTGATGGTAAGCAGTTACCATCGCCTTTAGACACCTGCAACACCAGGGGCGCTGCCGATGAGTTGCTTGCCTTTGCAGCTCTGAATATTTTTTACCTTAATTATTCATTTCAGATGCGTTCAACGTCGTCAAACGTATCTCTACAGAGACCTTAGAGCGAGGAGGCCTAACAACCTTATATATTGGTCCATATATGGCGTATGGTAAGTGAAGTGAATTTTTAATTCACTTCGATGTGTTTATGACAGTAAGTAGTCACTTATATTTCAACAACCAGTATTTTCAAAATTTGAATTACGGCATTTTAGTAATGTGTTTAAGTAAAAAAAAATCGACAATTTAATAAAATATTATCATATTTTCATTCGTTTTTTTTAAACAATATTTTTTTATTTATTTCTTTTGAGTATAAAAACATTAATATGTACAGGCACTCTATAAATAAAAAGTTAAAACTAATAAAAAATATTTACATAAAATATGATATCCAACTCATCACCGCATCTATTTGTTGTTATCACATCACACTAATATTATAAAGGCGAAAGTTTGTATGTGTGTATGTTTGTTACTCCTTCACGCTCAAACGGCTAAATGGATTTAGATGAAATTCAGTATCAAGATAGTTTATACACTGGATTAACATATAGGCTACATTTTATCCCGGAAAAGTGAAACGTTCCCCTGGGAGGAGAAAATAATTAAAATACTTTTTAACCGAGGGTGAAACCGCGGGGCGCAACTAGTTTGTAATATAAAAAAGATACATAAGCATGGTAATAAACGTTAGATTTTTTAAATTGAGTGTTTTTTTGTTTTTCGTAGTTTCGTGTGACCCGGACGACTGTGCAGCTATATCAAATGCATGCCTCGAAAAGGATTACGCCTACCGTTTTGCTAAGCCGTTTCTTGGAAATGGGCTAACTACTGCAAATGGTCAGTGTTCCTATAAGCTATCATTTTACAATCATTTAATAATAATAATATAGCGAGAGCATAGCTCGCTCCATAGCTCAGCGAGATATGGAGCGAGCTATGCTCGGTGTTTCTCTGCGGGATCGGATCCGAAACGAAGTCATTCGCCAGAGAACTAAAGTTATCGACATAGCTCAGCGAATTAGCAAGCTGAAGTGGCAGTGGGCTGGTCATATCTGCCGAAGAACCGATAACCGTTGGGGTAGACGTGTTCTAGAGTGGAGACCGCGAATCGGCAGACGTAGTGTAGGACGTCCTGCGGCAAGGTGGAGCGACGATATACGCAAGATGGCAGTAACTGGAAGAGTAGAGCCGAAGACCGGGCTCAGTGGCGTGCTTTGGGAGAGGCCTATGTCCAGCAGTAGACTAATGTAGGCTGATGATGATGAATAATAATATTAACGCCCATCGTAAAATACTCTATTTACCATTGTAGTGCCTCTTTGGAAGCAGCACCGGAAATCTATGAGTCCAGCATTTCGGCAGCAGATCTTGAATGGTTTTATAGTGGTATTCAACCTTCAAGCCAAACGCCTGGTCAGCCAGTTCAAAGCCGAGTTGGGCAACGGTTCCTTCAACCATGAGAATTATATACGTTTGAACAGCTTGGAATCGATATGCAGTAAGCTATTCCTTAGTATATTTATATGTTAATGATTTATTTTTGTTTAATCTACTATTGATTTTTTTTTTATTGTTTGTGAATCTCGCGTAATTCGATTACCCTGGGCGTATCCTTGCGAAAGGTTATTTTATATATATTGTGAAATCCAACAAGAATATGGAACAAATAGATGAAAGATCATTTTAAATTTTTTTTTTTATTATTGTTGTTTTATTTTTTACGAGCTACTTCCCGCAGTTTCGCCCGAGGCCTGGCCTATGGGAAAATAATCCAATTTCGGAAAAACCCTTTCTTAGCGGATGCCTACGTCATAACATCTACCTGCATGCCAAATTTCAGCCCGATCCGTCCAGTGGTTTGGGCTTTACGTTGATAGATCACTATATCAGTCAGTCAGTCAGTCATCTTTGAGTTTTATATACATAGATTTTTGTAATTTTTTTTATGTTAAGGAATGACGTGCCACGCTAACCGTTCGCCTAATGTTAAGTGACGCGGCTGCCCATATCAGTTGTATACTCTAAGGTATACAGTTTCGCGTGACACTGCACTACGCACATCATCCTGAGACATCAGCACAATCTAGTAATAAGATTACTAAACTGTGAGATCAGGTCATAAAGTTTCATTTGCCCAGTAATTTCACTAGCTACAGTGCCCTTCAAGAAGATTCAAATTCACGCGTAACCACTACTTCACAAATCAGAAAACAGGGTCACAGGCATTCTACTGTATAGGCCTAAACACATACTACACTACACCACACCACACACACCTACACACACCTACACACGACTGCCACTATATTGCAGCGACAAAAACGGTGAAGTAGTGGTTACGCGTGAATTTGAAACTTCTTGAAGGGCAATGTAGCTAGTGAAATTACTGGGCAAATGAGAGTTTATGATCTGATCTCACAGTCGAGTAATCTTATTACCAGACTGTGCTGATGTCTCAGGATGATGTGCGCAGTGCAGCAGTCATGCGAAACTTTACATGTTGGAGTTCCGAGAGACACTGTTCTGTTATGGGCGGCCGTGTCGCTTAACATTAGGTGAACGACTAGCTCGTCACATCATTCAATGAAATAAAATAAAAACTGATTCGCATTTTGCATCGAAATTTGGTGGATTGACTACAACGCAAGTTGCGTTGTGGTTAAACCACTAAATGTTGACGTGGATACGTTTTCTCATTTGCTGTGTGATGTGGTTACGTTGTGGTTAGTTTTTGCAGGCAGATATATCAAATTCCGCTTTGACGAAACTTTGTGGTTGCGGTGTGGCCGTTTGTTAATGCTGCGTTGTCGCTGGTGGTAGTGTTGTGGTTGCGATGTGGATCCACATCAGCTCGCTAGTTGAACGGCCACTGTTTAATAAAGAGGCTAGGCTGTTGACTGAACGGCTAATGAAGCTGCTTGGCTGCGACTGATATATAAATGTCGTTATTTTTCTAGTGACTGCATTTGGTGCTGATGTTACTGATTTTAATGGACTACACAAGCAATACTTGTCCGGAGTGATTGAAATATTGGATATTTTTACTGAGAGATTCCAAAAAATCTGGCTTCATAGTGACTTTATTTACAATATGTCAAGGTTGAAGAAAAGGCAGGATGCAGTTATTAAGAATATCAATGAGTTTACTGGATCGGTAAGTCTTAATAAATTAGCGGTCAGTATAAAATAAATAAATAAACATATTTGGACATTTCACGCAGCGCCATCTAGCCTCAAACTAAGCAAAGCTTGTATTATGGGACGCAGATAACTGACATAATACTTAGATACTTTTCGTTTTGTAATCACACCCAGACACAGAACAAACATCGATGTTCATCACACAAATGTGTGTCCTGGGTGGGATTCAAACCCACAACCTGCAGATCAGAAGACAGGGCTACTGCCAACTAATTTATTGAACCATCAAAATATATGCAGTCACTTTATCTAAATACAATTAAAGAGTTTATTATAAAGTCATTCTAGATGATGGTAATTTTGTATTTAGCCACTATGGGTAGTCCTTCTTTATAATACAGCTACACTACCTATGTAAGTCGACCTTAAAATTTACTTAAATCTACTTATTAAAAAATAATTTTTTTTTTGGCTCCACACTCCACTCCACTCCACATTATCATACATCAGTCAAGTAATTGACTTTACTAGAAGCTTCTATTGAGTTTTGGAAACAACACGAAAAGAAACGTTTCACCATCATTATACCACTTTCCCACACTCATGCCTGTAATCCAGGACTTAACGAATAAGATGCCACCAATTTTATGCACTAACACTGAAAAAAACACAAGTTTTGGAAAATAATACAATGCAATGACGCGATCTATTTCGTTTTCCCGCCAAAACTATATAACTATTTATCGACTGCTATTAATTTATGATACGTAAATTTTATTTCTTCTAATTTAGTAAAAACCACTTGCAGATTCTTAAGAAAAAGAAAGCAGAAATGAAGGAAACCTCTGGGAGCTTCGGTAAATCTGGTATGTAATAAATTGTTGTAAACTTTAGGCCCCATAAATGCTAGATTTTAATAAATTCCTTAAAACACCATTATTCTCGCCCGATATGACCCGATAGCTCAGTTGGTAGTGACCCTGCCTTCTGAACTGCGGGTTTTCGGTTCGATTCTCACCCAGGACAAACATTTGTGTGAACAACATAGGGTTTGTTCTGTGTCTGGGTGTTATATTATCTTCTATGTACGTATTTACAAAAAAAGTATCTAAGTATTGTATCAGTTATCTGGTTCCCATAGTACAAGCTTTGCTTAGTTTGGGGCTTGATGGCGTTGTGTGAGATTTCCACACATATTATTATTATTATAATAAATCGGTTACCATTGAGAGCTTTTAACTGTGGAAATAGGTTATAAATTCTAATTATTCTAACGGCACAGACGAAAGAAAAGAACTTTTGTAAAACATGGTGTTATTAGATTGGGGAATACATATGCTAAGCTTCGATCGCATCGTCACTTCCCATCAGGTGAGAGCGCGGTCAAATGCTAGACAATTTTCAAGTAAAAAAAAAAAAAATATGTTAAATTTATGTTTATTGCGAAGATTACCCGTACGACTGTTTAACCTCTGAATCATTCTGCCTCAAGGGCCTAAATCCTCTTTGTATGTCCGGCTTGCGCCGTCTCAAATAGCAGCTTTCGCCGCTACCGCTCAAATTATCCACATTCGCGTATTTAGCGTTAATAGCATCATATTTCAAACTTTAGGGGTAGAATTAGAATGGCTCTAACCCCCAATCACCACTTTCCTGTGTAGACACGGACTCCCCGTATAGTAAAGAAAATAATAATGTAATATTATATTCAATTTTTTACTAGGTGGTAGGACTTTGTTGCAAAGTTCGTCTAGGTAGGTACCACCGCTTTGCCAGTTATTTTGCCGCCAAGCAGTAGTGTGCAAGCACTACTGTGTTCCGGTTCAAAGGGCACTGTAGCTAGTGAAATTACTGGGCAATTGAGACTTTATGATCTGATCTCACAGTCAAGTAATCTTATTACCAGACTGTGCTGATTCTCAGGATGATGTGCGCAGTGCAGTATCGCTTGAAACTCTATGTTTTAGGGTTCTGAGTGACACTGTTCTGTTGTAGGCGGCCGTGGCGCTTAATATCAGGTGAACGACTAGCTCGTCACAACATTCAATAACATAAAAAAAAACAATTCACTTATAAACAGATATTCTTTTAGATCCATTCACGCCCTTTATGAATCTGATCCTCGAGCTATCAGCAAAAACTGGGATGTATTCTGATGAAGATGTTTTATATGAGACCAACAGTATAGTGGGCGGTGGTTATGACACGTCCGCCTGCGTCCTCACCTTGGTCCTGATGCTGCTTGGATCACATTCTGAAGTTCAGAAGAAAGTACAAGAGGAGTAAGTTATCTTATCCCAAGCCATCATCAATTAAATACAATAATACTATGAACTGGTGTGACAGTGGGTCGTATTTGCCGCAGAACCGACAATCTACACATATAAAATTCAAAGTCCTGACTGACTGACTGACTTATACAAGGTGGCATTTAATCCACTATTTTCCTTAAATGTATGTACTCAGACCATGCTATAGAATATTCGTACAAGGTCCAATAAAAAAAAATGTTTTAGTATTTAGTGTCTCTTACAATAACTGCATGACAGCCGAAATGTCTATTTAACGGTACACACAGCGCGGGCACCAGCTGAGTGCTTTGTAAATGTTTCGTAGGCAATAAAACACTTGCTTTGTTCAATGTCACAAGGCTTTTCTTTAGAATTTAAATTTGATAATACCTAGATTTAAGTTTTATTTCATAAGTACTTTTTTATTTAGTTATATGGGAGCATTAAATAGCATGGACTGAATATATATATTAAAGGAAAAGGACGAATTAAATTCCACCTTGTATATCAATACATAGCTTAAACTGCTAGTCCTAGAGACTTGAAATTTGGAGGGTATATTTTTCGTAAAGTGTAGGTGTTCACTAAGAAAGAATTTTTCGAAATTCCACCCCTAAGACAGTGAAATGGGTGGTTGAATTATCTATGAAAAATTTTCTTCTTCGTTTCCTATAGGCCACGCGTACGAAGCCGTGGGCAGAAGCTAGTACTAAATATAATAGGTGCAGGCGTCTTTATGTCCCCAGTAACTAAATTGCAGATTGAGGAAAATGCCGCTACCATTAGATATTCCCTTGCCTTCTTATGGCACCTTTGCAATGCTACAGGAAAAATTTCCATACTAACAATGCACAAAAACTGCGTATTCAAAATGTCAAATCAAATGTCAAAAAAAAAGCATTTGGACTATGGCCTGTAGACAGTCCAAATGCTCCAACCTACAATCAGTAGTTACCGTACCCAAACTACTGTGAAATGCTGATTCGTATCTGCAATACTTAAATATATGTATAGGAGGACGGGTTGTGCGTAGGTTGCAACCTATATAACTATAGGCCTTCAGCATGTCCACGCCGCGCCGTGTCCGGAGCAAGAATACCCCGTAGTACACCGAGCGCTCCCTTTATATAGCCAGATGGGTGGGGAAGCGATGACAGTTGCCGGTGCTGCCACTGTAATAAATTTAAATGCCACCACAGGGTAAATTACGGTACTACCCGCTGCGCATAGAGTTTATAACAGGACGTTGCCGCCGTCATATGCATATTTAACAGTTAGTTATTTTCCATTTTCAGACTGCAGGAAGTCTTCGACAACTCAGATCGCTATGTAGAAAAAGACGATCTGCCGAAGTTAGTTTACTTAGAAGCAGTGTGCAAAGAAACAATGAGGCTATACCCAATTGCTCCTGTTGTTGGCCGATATGTTATGACAGATGTGAAGCTGAGTAAGCAACTGCATTAGAATAGATACTACAGCATTATTAAATATCATGTATAATTAATAAGAAACGATATCATGCAATTGGATGAATTCTGTTGGTAAACTAAATAAAACCAAAAAAAATCTATAGTAGGTTTCCGTTTTTTTGCACTTCTTCTGCAGCTATTTTTTTTTGTTCACCAACAGTTGATACACATTTTCTACAACAGTTTTTAAGCTTAATGTTATCTATGTACGCAAACTAATTGAAGGGATGAGATCAAAAAGGTTTAACTGATTTTTTCACAAAATGAGTTATGGGTATCATTGGATTCAGCGTGAAATTATCTACAATAATACATTCTCAAAATACCGAAATGAGGCTTAAATCTCGAGATTTTCAGTCTATAAATGGTTTATCTGACACATTTCGCTTAGCATAAAAACATTATTATATTTATTATATTATATTTTTACAGTAATTGTACGAATTAGTACTATATTTTGTATTTTAAAATAGAATTAATACATTTTCAAGCAACTGAAACTTACATAAACTTTTTCTACAATATTACCTTATAAGCACTCTATATACGTAAAAATGAAGCCGTTGAATTGAAAGTCAATTTTCTCGAAACTATCAATTTGACAGTTAAACCCTTTTTATGTTTAACCCTTCAATTATGTTATAGACAAACAAAGCATGCACGATTTTGAGATTTAAAAAAAAGGAAAAAAAAAAGTATATATACAGCTAGATAAGTTTAAGCATATGAGTGGTTCGAGTCCCTATACAAGGTCCTAGTTAGGCTCAAAGATTTATTATATGTATCGTTAGACGTTGTTTAAGAGTCTAATGCGTTTGCACTAAAGTTTGAAAGCTCCTAAGTCCACACTTATTCCTCTATGGCGTACCTACTGAAGTGTATTTGGGTACATTCTATAGAGATAAGGGCATAAATCACCTACATATTTTTTAGAAAACTACACTTTGAAGGCTGGCCATAGCGTTGGCATGTTTTTCTGGGCCATGCATCGGTCCAAAGTTTGGGGCCCTGATGCAGATCAGTTTCGACCGGAGCGGTGGCTGGATGGTTCCTTACCGAGCAACCCTAATGCTTTTGCAGGTTTCAGTATTGGAAGAAGAGATTGTATAGGTGAGAATATTGTTGAAGTAAAATTTCTTTACTCACGCTTGGCTTGAGGGGTAAGTTGGTGAATGCGAGGCGAGCGGAAGTTGAGGTTGATTTACGTAGTCAATTGTCAACATAACGAAGTTAAAATTTGTATTATTATGTTGGTATGTCCGGTAAAATAACAATTTACAATTGTCAAGATGGCGACATTAACATTAAACAAAGCAGGAATTTTTGGCGGGAAAACGAAAAAGATCACGTTACCGCATTATATTATTTTTCAAAACATGTATTATTTTCAGTGTTAGTGCATAAAATTGGTGGCATTTTATTCGTTAAGTGCTGGATTACAAGTATGAGTGTGGGAAAGTGGTATAATGATGGTGAAACGTTTTTTTTCGTGTTGTTTCCAAAACTCCATAGAAGCTTTTGGTAAAGTTCCCACCACTTTACTAGGAGTATGACTTGACTAGACTAGACTAGACTATGACTTGACTCTGACTTCACTTGATGACTTCGATTGTGACCTGACACATTATTTACGTGAAATATCATTAACTTGCTAAATTATCAATTACTTGACACTGGCTAAATACACAAAGGAGTGGAGCCAAAACACAAAAAAAAAATCAAATACAAAGTTATGCCAGCCGATAGATGGAGCTAAATGAAATAAGTTTTACTTCAGTCGTGTGGTCTAAAGACTATATTATCTTTGATTTACATGTATACTCAGTGAATCAAAGAAGAAAAATATACCCAAAATGATCATATAACGTTGGTGTATCTCTTAACAGATGTGGCATTTAAAAACCGCTGCTACTTTTGTGAATGCCATCAGATATTTTGTAGTAGCAATTTTTTCTGATGTTTATCTTGGTTTCAGGTAAAACCTACGCTATGATGTCTTTAAAGACGGTCCTTTCACATGTACTCCGGAGCTACAGCATCACATCTGATATGTCAAAGCTTGAGCTGGAGATGAGCGCCATCTGTAGGCCTGCTTCAGGACAAAATATTGTCATAGAAGAGAGAAAACTGAACAAAGTTAAAACTTCTAAGTGACGACAAATAATAATTTTGATCCGCAATTTTTGGGTAGCTCCCAACGAAACCGAACTGGCTCTCTTCTGACTTGGATCTATAGCTTGACTCCGCATGCGGATACCATTATCTCTCTATCTACATTGAAGAGATTCTACAAAGTAATATCATTTAAAAAAAAATTGCAATTTTTGCTTCTGATCCCAATATTATTTTGAATGTCCATCAGATCTCAATTAAAATGTAGGCCATTAAACAAACAATAGCTTGTGGAGAAGCACGTTTTTTATGTTGAAAAATAAATAGTGAATAACCTCTTAAAATTGTCTGCTCTCCTAGTAATTAATAATTGCATACTAAATTATAACATAGTAAACATTGAAATAGTAATAAAAGTAAAAAGGGCTTTAAAAGATGCCTAAAAAGTACAAAATAATCAAGACGATAGCCTGATGGCAAGCGCCACGCCAGCCGGCCAGAAACAGCTTTATGCATTTCAAAATACTAATTATTTATTTATTCCTGCATTAACTATGTACTTAAATCACGTCAAATAAAAATTAATATAAAAAGGGTATGATTGACGGAGGTTGGACTTGTTTGTTTTAATTTATGACATTATAAAATATCTCAGAACTGAGATGCTATTAGTAAGTTTTTTGCCATTCATGCGATTACTTTTTATACATAACAATTAGGTTATAAATAGTCATATTATAGGTAGCCTCATATTTTTATACACTTTACACAAATATTCCACTACTGATGAGACTATTTTTAAGGAGATGATTCGTTGTTAAATTGTTTTGGCTTATTTTGTAAACGCATAGATTATGGTACCTAGAATGAAGTTAGCTCAATGGGTATAATATCCCCAAAATAAATTAAATTAAAGCAAGGTCAGGTAACGACAAGAATTAAAGGCTGGAACAGTTTAAAATACTGTTTTAAGCTTTAGCGATTGTTCACTACGTATATGATACTTAGGAAATCTTAAAATAATTACTGCGCTGCCGATATCTTGGCGCATTTGCACTTTGTTCACGGGTAATCCAACCATTTGACCTGCTCTTGATACTTCGAGTTCTTAAGTAAAACTTCTTTACGCACGCTTGACTTGAGGAGTAAGCTGGCGAATGCATAACGAGGCAAACGGAAGCTGTTAACGTAGATGTCCATATTCAAAATAACAACTTTAAAAATGACTTAAAATTTGTGTTAAAGTAACTAAAGTACACTCGTTTTGTTTTATCATAGGCTGCGTTGAAATACTCCAGTTTTTCCTACACGGTAAGCCATGCATTGGTGACGCCTCTTTCGGTGTTACAGATGTCCATAGGCTACGGTAACCCCTTCCCATCAGGTGGGCCATATGCTTGTTTGCTCCCTTAAAAAAAAGTGTATTACGAGTGTATTGTGAAGGAAAAACCATACAAACTGTAGTCTGAAAATGACAATTTGGGTTAAAAGTTCGGAGCACCAAACACAATAACAATGTTTGGCCGATCTATTTACAAGTTGTCCAGAAACCTTTTTAGGTCGATACATACAAATTGACACGTTGTCATGTCAAATTTACGCCCCCTCTGTAGCATAGAAAAGAAATACAAAAAGTGTGGAGAGCTGGCGGATTGTTTTCGGGAGTTTTTAGACTAATCATGGATTTTATAATGTCGGTTTAACTCGAGGCAAAGAACCGGAAAATCATGCCTGCCGAAGCACGCTAGTATTGATGTAAATAATACTCATTTTATAATCTAAATATACATAACTCAAAGGTGACTGACTGACATAGTGATCTATCAACGCACAGCCCAAACCACTAGACGGATCGGGCTGGAATTTGGCATGCAGGTAGATGTTATGACGTAATATAAATATACTGTTTAAAAGTGAAGGCCTACTAAGCATAGTGGAAAATGGCATCCCGGCTGAACATAAAAGTGATGCAAAATCGCAACAAGAAGACGCACAGGCGCAACGCATCATTACATGTACTATTGACAAAAAACTGTTGTCAACTTTATTATCGTGCCCTGACGCGAAATCTATGTACAATAAGCTGTTGGCGATCTTCGAGAGACAAACAGATCAAAAGAGATGTCAACTTTTACAACAATTTTTTCAATACAAGTTTGAAGGAAGCAAAGATATGACTTACAACATAAGTGTGTTAGAAAACCTTGCACACCAGCTAAACAGCTTAAGTGAGAAGATTAATGAGAAAATGCTAATATCAAAAATACTCTCAATGTTGCCAGACAACTTCAGAAACTTTCTAACGGCTTGGGAATCAACACCCACTTCCGAACAAACCATAACAAACTTAACAGCTCGACTACTGATTGAAAGCCAAAGAAATGACACAAGAGACTCTGAAAATACAGTGGCTTTTAAAGCTTCTACATACAAAAAATTCAATAACAAGAAATATTGCCCCATTTGTAAGAAAAATAACCATGATGAAAAGAATTGTTATTTTAAAAGAAAACAACAGTGTCAAATATGCAAGAAGTTTAATCACAAAGAAAAAGACTGCTTCTGGAATAAAAATAAAGAGAGAAAACAAGGCCAGGCAGTATCTTTCTTCACAGAAACTGACAAGTTTATTGTTGACTCAGGGTGTTCATCTTACATGACCCATAATGCCAACATTCTAACACAACAAAAAAAACTGTTCGATCAGCATTCAAACTGCTAAAAAAGACAATATCCTGAACTCTACTATAATGGGCTCAATACAAACAGAAAATGTAAACTTTGAAAATGTTTTATTTGTGCCAAATCTAAAGGAAAATCTCCTGTCTGTGAACGCCATTACAGAAAAAGATGGAGAAGTCACTTTCACCAAAAGAGAAGTGATAATAAAGAAAAACAATGACATTATACTCCAAGGAACTAAAACCGATACTGGATTATATAATATAAACTTAACAACTGATGTTGAAGATGCTTTATTTTCATCTATAGTGGAAACAGCTGAAGATTGGCATATTAAATATGGTCACCCCGGAAAAGAGACCCTAAAAAACATAATAAAATCTGTTGATGGTATAAATATATCAAAAGAAGAAGTAGACTCACTTACCTCTACATGTGATGTCTGCATGAAAGCCAAACAGACCAGATTGCCATTCTATACTCGCCATAAATCTGAAAGGAAACTACATACTATTCATACTGATATCTGTGGCCCCGTCACACCTTCTACGTGGGATGGAAAAAGATATATATTATCATTCATTGATGACTACACTGATTATGCCCAGACTTACCTGATTGCAAATAAAAGTGAAGTATTTATCCGCTTAAAAGAATATATTTTAGAAGTTGAACATCATACTAATCAAAAGGTCAGCATGATCCGTTGTGATAATGGAGGTGAATATACCAGCACACAACTCAAAGACTGGTGTAGAAGTCATGGAATAAGGCTGGATTATACAGTTGCATTTACTCCTCAACAAAATGGAAAAGCAGAACGCTTCAACCGTACTTTGATGGAAAAGGTACGAGCTATGCTGTTTCAGTCAAACCTGGAAAAAGAAATGTGGGGTGAAGCAGTATTGTCAGCTACATATTTACTTAACAGAACACCCAAACAAGGAGAAACAACAACACCTATAGAAAAGTGGACAGAAAGAAAACCAAATGTAAAAAATATACAAACCTTTGGTTCCGAAGTATATACAAAAAATCTTAATCCATTAAAGAAACTTGATGAAAGGTGCGAAAAACTGATAATGGTGGGATATGCTCCAACTGGATACCGGCTCTGGATACCTGAAAAAAGAAAAATTACAATTAGAAGAGATGTAGTATTTAAAAGAAGTCACCACAAGAAAGAAAGTAAAGACATAACAGAAAATAAAGATGAGAAAGAACATGAAGACAAGAAAGAAGAAAACACAAATAACAAAGCAGAAAATAGCTATGAAATACAAATATTCAAAAATACTACAGAAAAAGACACAATTTTAAATACAAATACAGAAGAGACAGAGAATAATATAGAAGAAAACATGGAATTTGAAAATGAAACGCAGAACACAGAAATACCTATAGTAACAACAAGATCAGGTCGGACAATAAATAAACCACACTATTTAAAAGATTATGTAACCAATATAGCAAATGAAATAACCCAAACAGAAATACCAAATTCATACAAAGAAGCAATAAAGACAAAAGGTTGGAAAGAAGCAATAGATAAAGAACTTAGTGCTCTGATCAAACTGGAAACATGGATTGAAGAAGATTTACCACCAAACAAAAAAGCTATTGATACAAAATGGATATTCAAAGAAAAGGAAGATGGAACAAAGAAAGCAAGATTAGTCGCAAGAGGCTTTCAATTAAAAAAGGAAGACCAACCTGATAATATGTACTCCCCTGTAGCAAGAATGCCTAGCATTAGAATGTTAATATCAAAAGCAGTAAATGAAGACTTACCAATTAGACAACTGGACATTCCAACTGCATTTCTGAATGGAAAGGTTAAATCAGAAATATACATCAAACTGCCAGAAGGGCACCAACCTGTAAATAAAAATAAGGTATTAAAACTTAACAGAGCACTCTACGGACTGACTGAATCTCCCCGATGCTGGAATGAAGAAATAAATAATTTTGCGCTTAAAAAAGGATTTAAAAGATCAGAATATGATTCATGCTTATACTACAAAGAAGACTGTTGGATGATAATTTATGTTGATGATATATTGTTGATTGGTCAAAATTATGAAACTACCATTAATGATTTAAAAACTGAATATGGTGCCAAAGATCTAGGAGAAGCAAAGTCGTTCCTAGGGACAGAAATCGAAAGAAATAAAAACAATATAATAATGAAGCAAACTAAGCTAATAGATAAGATACTCACAAAATTTAACATGCAAGAAAGCAAAGAAATTCGAACACCAATGGAAGTAAATTTTAAAATTAATCCTGAAGAAGAAAAGAAAGGAGAAAAAGAAGACCTATACCGGGAAATGATAGGAAGCTTACTTTACTTGACAATGATAACAAGACCGGACTTAACATACTCAGTATCTTATTTAAGTAGATACCTCGATAAAGTCAATGAATCTGCATGGAAGGCTGGAAAAAGAATATTGAGATATCTAAAAGGTACCAAAGATAAAGGACTGATATTTAAAAAATCTGAAGATAACAACTTATATGCCTACTCTGATGCTGACTGGGCAGGTGATGATATTGATAGAAAGAGTGTGAGTGGAACAATGATATTTCATGGCAAGAATCCTGTGTCATGGTCATCTAAAAAACAACCCTGCGTAGCACTTTCAACTGCAGAAGCAGAATTTGTTGCAGCCGCTATTACTGCTCAGGAGCTATTGAACATCAAAGGAGTTGCCAAACACTTGGGTTGCCTTGGAGAACACAATACACTTTTGGTTGATAACAAAAGTGCAATTTCCATGTCAAAAAGCTTTGAAAATTCGAAAAGAACAAAGCATATAGATATAAGATTTCATTTTCTTAAAGATTTGATTGAAAAGAAACTTATTACTATTGATTATGTTTGTACCAATAATAATAACGCAGATATTATGACAAAAAGCTTGTGTTCAGAAAAATTCTATAAATTTCTTAATGTTGTACTAAATTAAACTAGTATTGTACTGTATACATACTTGTTAACATAACACTTTGAAAATGTTACATTTAAATTCATTTGTATACATAATACAATGGTTGTTAAATTAAGGGGGTGTGTGACAAATAGGCTAAGTAATTGAACTACCATTGCCAATTTTCTATATTGTTATCTATAATATGTAGACCATACTTTTTGGTATACGTAAAAATTCATTAGAAAATATTATGTAAAAAACCTTTAAAAATAAAACAACAAATTCATAAGATAAACCATTTATTTCTCAATCAGTAGCTGTAATACCCAAAAATACATAAAGTGTAAAATCTATACGTACAAACTTTGTATAAAAACAATAAAAAAAAAATCTGTGAAACCTAAATGTATATAAGGATTTTTTGTACAGCATAATATAAATATTTTTATATAGAAATATGTGACGTATCAGCTTAAATTTTTTTGAAACTCATAGACTATTATGATAATTTATTGTTGTGTAACTTTTTTTTATAACTGGAAACAAACTAACAAGCTGACGGCTGCTTGATGATAAGCAGTTACCGTCGCCTATAAAAAGTACTTGCAACACCAAGTGCGCTGCAAGAATGTTGCCAACCTTTGTGTAACTCCACGTAAACAAGAAACAACAAGAAAAATAACTTTACATTTGAACTGAAAAAAGTAATCCATGTTCTTTGGTAGTCAGGCTTCCTAGCTCCTAAACATAATTGAAGGGGTGAGAAAAAAAAAGGGTTTAAATGATTTTTTTCACAAAATGACTTATGAGTATCGTTGGATTCAGCGTGAAATTATCTACAGTAATACATTCTCAAAATACCAAAATGAGGCTTAAATTTCGAGATTGTCAGATATCTGACAAAGGAATACAGTTCGCTTAGCATAAAAACATTATTATATTATAATATTTTTACAGCAATTGTATGAATTAGTACTATATTTAGTACTTTAAATTAGAATTAAAACATTTTCAAGCAACAGAAACTTACATAAACCTTTTCTATTACCTTAAAAGCACTCAACATTAAAATGAAGCCGTTGAAGTTTAAAGTCAATTTTCTCGAAAATATTAATTTGACAGGTAACCCTTTTTATTTTCAACCCTTCAATTGTGATAGAGCAATGACACAGTCATCAATAAATAGAGACGCAGCTGTTAACGCCCTATATTTATGCCTGATAATATATTGCGAATAGAATTACTAAAGGTGAATTGATTTTATTTTTGTATATAGGTACAGAATTACGGATGTTGGGGGCATCAACATCAAGAGCGTTGCTCTAATTTATTAAGATAAAAATATGTTATTTTTCGTAGTTGTTTGATTGTAATTAAAATTTTAATTCATTTATTGCTGTCATAGGGTTACTGTTCAGATCTTATTGCTACATTTACATAGTCCCACCTGTACATGCCATTGTAGCATGCAATAGGATGACTGACTTTTTTTTTAATTAATATTAAACATATGATTTAATTTAATTTACACAACAATACACAAAAAAGGTTACTTATATAATTATTGACTGACTTGATTTTTATTCAAATCAGTATCGAACGTCATAAATTTTTTAAGTATAATATACTTAAAAATTTATGATATATTATATTAATAGTTTTAATAATAAATAAATATATACCTGTGGACATTTCACACAGCGCCATCTAGCCCCGAACTAAGCAAAACTTGTACTATAGGAGCCAGATAACTGATACAGTACATAGATACTTTTTGTTTGTAAATACATACATAGAATACAATATAACACCCAGACACAGGACAAACATCGATGTTCATTACACAAATGTTTGCCCTGGGTGGAAATCGAACCCACAACCTGCAGTTCAGGCAGGGATACTACCAACTGAGCTAACAGAACAGTTAATCGACAAAATTTCTTTAGAGTAATTAATAAAAGCGTTAATACTAGTTCTTAGTCTGGGTGTTGTAGGATTATGGTCCACGTAGTTCCTGGGTCCCTAGTTAATGGGAATCCTAGTTAGAGTCCAGGATCTATGTATGTGATCGTGAGATGTTATTATTAATGCTTATTTAATTTATGGAATGACTTTTTTTTTTTTTTTTTTTTTTTTTATGTTATTGAATGATGTGACGAGCTAGTCGTTCACCTGATGTTAAGCGCCACGGCCGCCCATAACAGAACAGTGTCACTCAGAACCCCGAAACAGAGTTTCGAGCGACACTGCACTGCGCACATCATCCTGAGACATCAACACAGTCTGGTAATAATATTACTCGACTGTGAGATCAGATCATACAGTCTCAATTGCCCAGTAATTTCACTAGCTACAGTGCCCTTCAAACCGGAACACTGTAGTGCTTGCACACTACTGCTTGGCGGCAGAATAACTGGCAAAGCGGTGGTACCTACCTAGACGAACTTTGCAACAAAGTCCTACCACCTACCGAAATGTCAAAATATCTCCCATATACAGAATCGGCCCTGTAGTTTTATGGTTTAAGTATATAATAATAATAATAATAATAAAGCTTTATTTGATTCCATGCATAGTATACAATAAACGATAACAATTGCTAACTTATTAATCTATAATTCAATTACATTTATTACACTTCGATGAATTTGGATTCTGATTATCAATTCTATTTTATAATTAGTTTAATTATTTAGTGCATGGACTCCATTCGGGTAAAAGCCTCCCCCGAGGAATGCCATCATTCTTTGTCATTAGCTCTGTCTAGCCAACTTCCACCCAGGTTTAAGTATAGATTACTTTATTATTTGTTACTTTCCGGCTTATAAAAACTGCGTAAATTAAAAAAAAACTGGTTATTATTTTTAACAAAAATTTGCAAATTAGCAACATCACTTTATTAGATTAAGCGAGAACATCCTGTTATTGCCAATAAAGTTAATTTATATTATTACGCGAAAAGTTGCCAGAAAATTGAATTTCATCGTAAATAAAATATTTACTTTGATAATTATGGACTGATCAAACGATTGTTTATCAATTTCGTTAGCCTTTGTGGAAAATTGGTTGTTTTAGAATACAATTTACTAATTGCGTCTGGTAGGTGTATTATATTTTTTTATTCTTTCTTTATTTGAGACAAGTTCCTTTTGAAAATACAGTCCAGAAGTTTTTGGCGTGAAAACGAAAAAAAAAAACGCGTCGCCGCATTGTATTATTTTCCAAAACTTTTGTTATTTTCAGTGTTGGTGCATAAAAATGATGTTATTTTATTCGTTTAGTGCTGAATTACAGGCATGAGTGTGGGAAAGTGGTATAATGATGGTGAAACGTTTCTTTTCGTGTTGTTTCCAAAACTCCATAGAAGCTTGTGGAAAGTTGCCACCACTTTACTAGGCGTATGACTTGACTAGACTATGACTTAACTTGATGACTTGGACTGTGATTTGAC
The DNA here is from genome assembly GCA_905220475.3 of Ennomos fuscantarius. Classification (NCBI taxonomy): domain Eukaryota; kingdom Metazoa; phylum Arthropoda; class Insecta; order Lepidoptera; family Geometridae; genus Ennomos; species Ennomos fuscantarius. The sequence goes on along the minus strand of HG992046.1, from coordinate 7,889,603 downwards.
TTGACACTCTATATGATATTAATTAACTTGAGATATTATCTATTATTTGACACTGGCTAAATACACAAAAGTGTGGAGCCAAAAACAAACACAAATAAAAATACAGTCCAGTCATAACTGATACAATAATTGGATACTTTTTGTTTGTAAATACATACATAGAATACTATAAAACATCTAGATACAAAACAAACTGTTCGTCACACAAATGTTTGTCCTGGGTGGGAATCGAACCCACGACCTCCAGTTCAGAAGGCAGGGATACTACCAACTAAGCTAACGGGCCAGTCGGCCACTGTGTCATGTGATCTTTACTTATACAGAAACTACATAAAAGCAAACTTACAGTCGGTTTGTTTGTGTCTGGTTTCATGCAGGTCACACGCCAAATCGCCTGAAACAAATTAGCTGAAAACTATTTTTTTTTAATGTTAAGTAATGACGTGACGAGCTAGCCGTTCGCCTGATGTTAAACGACACGGCTGCCCATATCAGCTGCAGTGTTACTCGGAACTCTAAAGTATAGAGGTTCGCGTGACACTGCACTGCGCACGTCATCCGGAGACATCAGCACAATCTAGTAATAAGATTACTAAACTGTGAGATCAGATCATAAAGTCTCATTTGCCCAGTAATTTCACTAGCTACAGTGCCCTTCAAACCGGAACACAGCAGTGCTTGCGCACTACTGCTTGGCGGCAGAAAAACTGGCAAAGCGGTGGTACCTACCTAGACGAACTTTGCAGTAAAGTCCTACCACCTAGTAAACCTAGCTTACAGTACATAAACAAAAATTGGAATTGTTTATCTCAGAAAACATAAAAATGGGTAAATTTTGAAAACCGCGAGGCACCTCTAATAGAACTGGGAAAAGCCGAGAAATCTTATAAAAGAAATGTTGAAAGTGTTTAAAATCGTTAACAACCCGGATCCCTAATCTGCTCAATTTGTTAATTAAAACAAATATTTGGGGTACCTTCGCGTAAATTCAAAGCAAGTTAATCGATTATACAAACATATTTTGGATCTCGCTCGCTCGAATCATGCTTACTTTACAAAATTCAAATCAAATGGTCAAATTACAAAATTATTGTATTTCGACCGTTAGATTGAAAGCAACTTTTTTGGTAATGACTAAAACAGTAAAAATATGTTAAAATTACAAAATACCTAAGGATTATCAATATATTGACTTGATATTGACTGGCCCGATAGCTCAGTTGGTAGTATCCCTGCCTTTTGAACTGCAGACTGTGGGTTCAATTCCCACCCAGGACAAACACTTGTGTGATGAACACCGATGTTTGGTCTGTGTTTGGGTGTTATATTGTATTCTACGTATGTATTTACAAACAAAAAGTATCTAAGTATTGTATCAGTTATCTGGTTCCCATAGTACGAGCTTTGCTTAGTTTGGGGCTAGATGACGCTGTGTGAAACGTCTACATATATTTATTTATTTATATGTATAAGCGACGATGATTTCATTGGTCTTAGATTCCCATAAATTAATATATTTTTTATTAGACTTTACTAGTTGCGCCCCGCGGTTTCACCCGCGGATAAAAAGTATTTTAATTATTTGCTCATCCCACGGAAAACTTTCACTTTTCCGAGATAAATCTAGCCTATATGTTTAATTAAACCATTGTATAAGCTATCTTGGTACCGAATTTCATCCAAATCCATTCAACTGTTTGAGCGTGAAGGAGTAACAAACAGACACACATACAAACTTTCGCCTTTATAATATTAGTGTGATAGTGTGATGAATGACGTTACAAACCTACATTCTTCTTATAATAAGAGTCGCTACCGCCAATAATACATACAATGCCACTTGGAATACCAAAAATATAGTTTCGCGTATCACTGCGCACGTCGTCTTGAGACATCAGCACAGGTCATAAAGTCTCATTTGCCCAAGTTTTTTCCAGGTTATAAAACCTTACACATTTATTAGAAAGTACTGGAGCCTACATTATTGTCTTCAAAGTTACAGTCATAAAGTGTGTTTCAATCTAAATGTAATTGTGGACTGAATGTGGAATTTCAAAAGCGGAGACTTTGAATCACATTATATTTAGGGGTATAGAGTGTACATAGTTGTATAATTGAAAATACAACTCGACCAGCGAGACCCAACGCATTATGTGCTACAACGGGGCGATTCAAGACACCGTCTTGGGCGGTTATCACACGGCTCCGCGCGCCGCCGCGGTTGGTGGAGGCGGTAAAGCGGATTATGCAGCGCTGCGCCGCGCGGTGAGGCGGTTTACCCGTAAACCGCCTCACCGCGCGGATGGTATTTAACTTTTCGATATCCATTTTTTTTTAAACTGCAAAACGTTCTTCTACTACAATGTTTCACGCGGTTACGCGGTGCCCCGTGTGTGAAGCACCGCCGGTCACCGCGCGGTTTTCCGCGTGAAGGGTCGGAGGCGGCGAGAGCACCGCTCGACCGCGCGGTCGGGCGGTGTACGTGTGTTAAGCTTCAACGGATTACTAAGAGACCAGTGCAACGTAAAATCCACCCAGGGTGAGGCAACTTACTATGGACTTTTCGTTCAATAGGTGGGTTTGATATAGGAATTATATAATATACTAATAATTACTAATTATATAAATATACATTTATAACTTACTTTTATTTAATTCTACCCTTGATATACGTTGTAGGTCACATACTCCTTCCAAAATAAATTACTAATATATATTATTAGCGAAACCAACTCTAATAATATAAATTAGTAATTTATTTTGGACCGTTCTTTTTAATATTCTTGTTTAAGTGACAGAAAAGACATTTTAAATTTCGCGCGCTTTATTAGTTGCCAAAGGGTCCCACAAGAGGGAGTCTTGGGCCGCAGTTGCCTCCTTCTGCGAGGAAGTGATGTCGCAGAAGGAGGCAGCGGAGCGCGCACGGGAGGAGGATCCTCTCGCGGCGCCGCTCCGCAGGCGGAGGGGAGGCAGGAGAAGGCGACTGCACGATCGTCGCCTTCTTCTCCCCGGTGGTGATTAGCGGGAGCGCGGCGCGGGGGCGCCTCCTTCCGCATTGCACTAATCGCCACCACCGTCTGGCCGGAGCGACCTGGCTCCCAAGGTTGCTCCCGGGCCCCTCCTGGAAGGAAGGGCGCGTAGGCCCCGCTGTCAAAGCGGGCAATCGTCGGGGGAGGACTGGACGTCAAGGCTCTGCCGGTTCCCCAGTCCTCCTCCACATAGACGAGGGAGGAATATCGTGGAGTTTTTTAGTCGGTAGGGGTGCCATTGCACACCGGCACAGAGTCCGACACTACCCGTGGCCGACCCAGCCGCGGGTGTGCGTAAACGCATTTTTCTTCACGAAAAACAAAAAAAAAAAAAAAAAAAAAAAAAAAAAGGGTCCCACAAGAGGCGCTGGTAGTCATACTTTCAAACCACGTTTTTTGTATGGAGTTCCGGTTCTTCTCCGCTAAGAGTAATAGTATTCTGTGACCTATCCGCCTGCCGCGGTTGTGCGCGATGCCGTGTGATAAGCGCCTTACTGTGGGGTACTTACATATTGTTGCGGATTGTACTACTTGAGGGTGGATCGAAAATAAATCAGATGTTCACCGGGTTCTAAAATTTAATTTATAGTGCCTTAATATTTCCCAATATCTTACTCACAAACAAATTAATTTTAATTGTTTATTTGTTTAGATAGACAAGGCTTAAAAGTCAAATACCCTTTAAACAGTTTTCACTACAAAACCATGTTTATATAACATGACTGGCCTGATTGCTCAGCTGGTAGTAAACCCTGCCTTCTGTGGGTTGTGGGTTCTATTCCCACCCAGGACAAACGTTTGCATGATGAACATTGAGGTTTGTTCTGTGTTTGAGTGTTATATTTGTAATCTGTATATGTATTTATAAACAAAAAGTATATTAAGTATTATATCAGTTATCTAGTTCCCATATAGTACAAGCGTTGCTTAGTTTGGGGCTAGATGGTGTTGTGTGAAATGTCCACACATATTTATTTATATATTTTGTTCTAAGTATTTGCATTTTATTTTATACAATCTTTGATTATACCAATTACGCTTAGATTAAAAAAAATGCAAAGGTATAAAACTGGATAAAAAGGGATTTTTCCTTTTAGTAAAATTTGTTTCGTCTAAATATAATACTATACCTATCTATATAATTATGGAGACTTACTATGATTCAAGTAGTTCCACTTTTCCCATAGAGTGAAAGTTCTGTATCTATCTATTAACTTCAATAACTTAATTTTTACTGAATTCTCGAGACTTATCAAACCCCATTATGTCTGAAGTAGTGACGAAATAATCTTCCATTAAAAAAGTAGACTCGTCCAGCTCAATCTTTCTTTTTAAGAACATAATGTTTCCACAAGGTACTTCACAACTGCTGACGCGTCCGCCTAAAGGTCAAGTGTATTCTAGCGGTTGTTGAGCCATTGGCTAATAACTTAGCGTCTGATGTATTAGATTTTATTAGTAAGAATTGTCCCGAATTATTTTCCTCCTACTGTTTATGTCGCTTGGGAAATTATGTGACACGATACGACAATTAGATCACGGCAGTTTCAACCGCAAGGACGAGCGATTTCTTGTGTTCGACCGTTTTTTAGTTTTCAAATTATTTCTGTCATTTTGACTTTTTAGGAGTAAAACTTCTTTTACGGGAGTTTTGGCGGGAAAACGAAAAAGATCACGTCGCCGCATTGTATTATTTTCCAAAACTTGTGTTATTTTCAGTGTTAGTGCATAAAATTGGTGGCATTTTATTCGATAAGTGCTGGATTACAGGCATGAGTGTGGAGAAGTGGTATAACGATGGTGAAACGTAAGCACTTTGTCATTTTATATGCTTAGTGAAATAACTTAATTTTAAGTACCTAATATAATTTTGACTTGTAAAAGTGCTAAAATTAGCCTATTTGCAATAAATCTTTTGACTTTTACTTTGACTTTGAACAAAGTTAAAAATTACTTAAAATTTGTATGATTATGTTGGTATGTCCGGTAAAATTAAAATTTACAATTGTCAAGATGGTGACATTAAACATTAAACAAAGCAAAAACAAAATTATACCGGCCGATAGATGAAGTTAAAAAAGTTTTATTTCCGTGTGGTCTAAAGCACCCCATTTTTTATACCTACTTGATAAGCTTGCGTTTGACCACTTTTCTCCTGATAATAAATGACAATGTGGTTCAACGATGTAGCTCGATTTAAGAAGCTGTTCACGGAAGACTACTCGCATGAAGAATGGTAATCGAAGAAGAAACTGAAGTTGTCGGAGTTTTGGCGGGAACGCGAAAAAGATTGCGTCACCGCATTGTATTTTTTTCCAAAACTTGTGTTATTTTCAGTGTTAGTGCATGAAATTGGTGGCATTCTATTCGTTAAGTGCTGGATTACAGGCGTGAGTGTGGCAAATGGTATAATGATGGTGAAACGTTTCTTTTCGTGTCGTTTCCAAAACTCCATAGAAGCTTCAAGTAAAGTTGCCACCACTGTACTAGGAGTATGACTTTGACTAGACTATGACTTGACTTGATGACTTCGACTGTGACTTGATACATATTTGCGTGAAATATCATTAACTTGGTAAATTATTAATTATTTGACACTGGCTAAATACACAATAGTGTGGATCCAAAACATAAAAAAAAACTGAAGTTGTCAAAAGTCAATTGTAATAATTTTAGTGTAACATGGTAGTTACTAAAATAATGTATTTGTTAGATTATCCGTAATTTATACTCATGGTTACATTACTATTTCTCCACGGGCAATCGTAATGCCTAGATTTTTCTCTTATCTATGGTGTATTAAAAAATAAGAATATGTCCGCTGTGAAAATTATATTCTGTTAGTCGCATTAAATAATGATATTAAAATTAAGATGTACATACACACTCGCATAGCTTTGGCCAAATATAAAATATAAAGTAAATTCAGTGTTTGATTCTGAACAATATTTAGTATATTAGTGTAACATAGTAGTTACTAAAATAATATATTCATTATATTAGTGTAACATGGTAGTTACTAAAATAATTTACTTATTATTTTAGTGTAACATAGTAGTTACATTACAGTACTATATAACGATTACCTATTGGCAATAATTATTTTGTGACATGCTTCGGCTAAGAGCTTTAGTCATTCTTAAGATCTTCTTCAAGTTCTTCTAAGTATTCAGCTTACATTACCAAAATATGATTAATTCGTTTGAATCTTGATTGAAGTTATGTCAATCATTAAGCCGTCATAAGCCTTGGGGGCCCAAAAAATTCTGATATCAGGCTTAACCACTTGTCTTCACGAGAAAAAGAAGAGGAAAATGCATTTAACATGCTCTGATTTGATTTCTGTCTCTAAACTGATTTGTCCAAACGAAATTGGTCCTAAATACCCCTTAACCCCAAATAGATAAAACTCATAATCCTGAAAACTGACAGTCTCATTAAATCAAAGACGAAGCAATTTTAATATAAAACTTTAAAGACCCATGACCCAACAGCAGATTTTACCCGTATCATGTAAATTAATTTTCGAGAACCCGTATCAACTTTTGACTTATGTTTGAGAGACCCTTATAGACTGTTTGTTTGATCTTTAATAACTTTTATGTTTGTTTAAAGGCTTACATTATTAGGTTTTCTTTTTGTTTTTTTTTTTTTTGGCTCCACATTTTGTGTATTTAGCCAATGTCAAGTAATTGATAATTTATCAAGTTAATTATATTTCACGCAGATATGTGTCATGTCAAAGTCCAAGTCATAGTCTAGTCAAAGTCATACTCCTAGTAAAGTGGTAGCAACTTTACTTGAAGCTTCTATGGAGTTTTGGAAACCACACGAAAAGAAACGTTTCACCATCATTAAACCATTTTCCCACACTCACGCCTGTAATCCAGTATTTAACGAATAGAATGCTACCAATTTTATGCACTAACACTGAAAATAACACAAGTTTTGGAAAATAATACAATGCGGTGACGCAATCTTTTTCAGTTGCCCGCCAAAACTCCTTTATTCAAGTTACAAGTAAGCAACAATAATCACGGATGATCTCAGGATCTCCTAAAGATTAAATCACTCGAACTCTGAAGAGGCATTGATTCTCTTTGCATGTTCTACTGCATGATTTTTAGGTAATGCTCTGAGAAGCTATTTGATAATTGAACAAAAAGGATTGAAAAAACGTTGGATTCAGCGTGAATATTATCTCCAATAATACATTCACAAAATACTGAAATGAGGCTTAAATCTATATCTCTCGATATGATCTATCGAGGTTTTGAGTCTAAAAACGGTTTATCTGTCACAGGACTCACAGGAATACAGTTCGCTTAGTATAAAAACATTATTATATTTATTTGATTATATTATATTTTTACAGTAATTGTATGAATTAGTACTGTATTTAGTATCTTAAAATAGAATTAAAACACTTTCAAGCAACTGAAACTTACAGAAACCTTTTCCAATACCTTATTTATTTATTTTTTTAAGTTTTGGCTCCACACTTTTGTGTATTTAGCCAGTGTCAAGTAATTGATAATTTTTCAAGTTCATAAAGTCGAAGTCATCAAGTCAAGTCATAGTCTAGTCAAAGTCATACTCCTAGTAAAGTGATGGCAACTTTACTTGAAGCTTCTATGGAGTTTTGGAAACAACACGAAAAGAAACGTTTCACCATCATTATACCATTTTCTCACACTCACACCTGTAATCCAGCACTTAACGAATAAAATGCCACTAATTTAAAACTGAATATAACATAAGATTTGGAAAATAATATAATGCGGTGACGCAATCTTTTTCGCTTTCCCGCCAAAACTCTTCTATTACCTTTTTTATGTTTTGGCTCCACACCTCCGTGTATTTAGCCAGTGTCAAGTAATTTCTATTACCTTATAAGTACTCTACATTAAAATGACGCCGTTGACGTTTAAAGTCAATTTTCACGAAACTGTCAATTTGACAGTTAAAACCTTTTTGTTCTCACTCCTTGACTTATCCTCGCTACCGACCTTCTATTAATTAAAATAAATAAATCCTTTTTCTTCTAACTCCTTGACTTATCCTCGCTACCGGCTTTCTATTTATTAAATTAAATAAATATGTATGTACATTTCACACAGCGCCATCTAGCTTCAAACCAAGCAAAGCTTGTACTATGTAAATCCGATAGCCGATACAATACTGAAATACTTTTTGTTTGTTACATTACATAGAATACAATATGAAACCCAGATACATAGATTGATCTGTTTACTTATTAAGGTCCTTAAAACTTTATGAATGAAATCTCTGCTTGAGCATCGATCGATGACTGAGCATCGTTCTGTAATACGGACCTAAGTGTCATTAATCTTTTCCTGAAATATTTCCATGATCCATGATGATTTAATATGCAGGTTTTTCACAGGGATATCAAAATGTCTTACTGAGTAGGCAACGCAACTCCCTTAATGTTGCATTATGTCCATATTTCTGCTTTCCACCAGGCAGGATTCCCGCTGTAAAAGTCAGGAGAGTCCAAAAGCATTAAAAAAACCCGTTAAAAAAACACTAAGTGGGCATGCTTATTTGTGACGTAAAATAGGAAAAATATAGGTATACCTAAATTTTCCTGTGTGTATGGTTTATCATTGGCTTAACTGCGTCTTATTATAAAATATTGTATGCATTTCAAGACTGGATATTACAATAATAGATAAATAGCTTAGAACATTTTAGATCAATTTTATGGGAAGGTAATAAGTTGATTTGTTAAGTTATTTCATTATTACAAAAAAAATATCATCATTATGTAAGAAAAGGTTAAAATGATTAAGACATTTTATCTATACATATAAAATTCAAAGTGCTGACTGACTTATACATAGCACAGCACAGCCTAAACCACTGGACTTATGGCCGTTTTCACCGACAATCCCTAAATTTTAGGGATTGTAGGCCCCTAAGACATTTTAAGGGACACCTATCAGTAGTTTCGTTTTCACCAACATCTAAGCAACACCTATGAGATTCTTTATTATTAAAGATTTGAAATTTCGTGAATGTGTTTTTTGTAAAGTGTGGGTATCCACTAAGAAAGGGTTTTTCCAAATTCCACCCCTAAGAGGGTGAAATGGGTGGATGAATTATCTATGAAAATATTTCGTTTTCGTTTCCTATAGGCCACGTGGGCGAAGCCGTGGGCAGAAGCTAGTTTAGTTTATATAGGACTTGGTGCTGGAACAATCCTAAAGCCAAACATTTTTCAAGCTTAAAAATAAAGGGTCCACGTTCACGCAATCTGCATGGAAAAAGCAACAAATGATAGCTGAAAAGGAAAAAAGTGTGAGTAGTACGTGACTTACTTTCGTCACCCACCTTTTATGACTGACCTAATAGCTCAGTTGGTAGCTGCTCTTTGAGCTGTAGGTTGTGGGTTCAATTCCCACCCAGAACAAACATTTGCATGATGAACATATATGTTTGTTCTGTTTCTGGGTGTTATGTTGTATTCTATGTACGTTTTTAAAAACAAAAAGTATATAAGTGTTGTGGTAGTTATCTGGTTTCCATATTACAAGCTTTGCTTCGTTTGGGACTAGATGGCGTTGCGTCAAAGGTACATATATATTTTTACCACAGATATAATATATAAATATATTTTAGTTTTTAATGTCCGTTGTTTCATGTAAAATAATGTACCGAACGGTACGATACCTACCCGTACCGTGATTATTTTAGTTTTATTTTTCATAAATTTTTTTTGTTGAAAGGAAAAAAGAAAATGAAATAGCATTCATTTAAGATATCACACAACATTACTCTTTTACAAATAGACACTTATACAAGATAAATCACACAAAAAAAGAAACTAAAAATATAATGTTGCATGACGTCATGATGTAGGTCCCGATTCAGATTGCAGTTAAGGTCGTAAGACCTTAATAACTGATTGTCAGTCGGAACCCTTATTCATGACATTACAAACCTCAGAACACAATACAAATAAATTCAAAAGAACAGAACGAATACATAGTTTTTTACTGGAAAAAAATAATTATTTTATTACAATAAAAATAATAGGTACATAATGTAGTATGATACAAATAGCATGTCATTAGTCGAGTGAAAAAATCATTGTCATTTGTCATTAATTTACTGTCAATGTCACGACTGACATTCAACCACCATGCGTCCCGGCAAGTGCCACGTATACACGGTCTGTGACCCACCGTTACATTGCATATGTATATCTCAATTCTCAATTCAATCCAAAAAAGGAAAATAAAAATTAAGGTATACGGTGAAAAAAGAAAATTTGATGGCTATTTTGAAAATTAGTTCTTCTTTGAAGTGCCTGCCGCTGCCAGTACTGGCTTGCACATAATAGGACAAGAGATTGCGTTAGGCAGGCGTTTAATTAAAAAACCTCAACAAAAAGATCAATCTATCTTTATGTTTTGGTCATTAAAGTATTAAAAACTAGTTGCGCCCCGCGGTTTCACCCGCGGATAAAAAGTATTTTAGTTAACCAACGAGAAAATTTCACTTTTCCGGGATAAAATGTAGCCTATATGTTAATCTAGTGTATAAGCTATCTTGGTACCGAATATTATTCAAATCCATTCAGCCGTTTGAGCGTGAAGGAGTAACAAACATACACACATACACACAAACACATATACAAACTTTCGTCTTTATAATATTAGTGTGATAAAATACCAACACTTGTGAATAAACTGAAGCTTATTGTACCTCAAAAAGTATTAACTAAGCATTTTTACTGGTTTTGTGTATTATTTAAATCAGTAGACATTTTACTTTAGTTCACTCTATAAACGTTGTTTTTTAAGATCACCAATTTGAAATTAATCATAAAACAAAGTAATGATTTGACGCTGTTACAACCTTCGAAATTAATGAAAAAGAAATCAAATTTTGTCGCAAATGTTCAGCTTTATCATTGTTGGTTGTTAAAATGCTTTTTAATTAAATATCCGAATGGCTGAGACTTTCAATAAAGCCGGAGAATTAGTTAAAGGCTGTCGTAAAATGCTCAATCGCGTACCAGAGTGAGTTTCGCGTATCGGAAGCAGTGGCGACGAGGGGATTCGGGAACAAAGTTAGTGGTCATTTTAACCAAATTCAAAAAGAAAAGGGTTCTATGTTTTTCTGTATGAAAAAATAAATTCTTGTTGTGATTGATTCCGCAGAGATACACCGAGCATAGCTCTCTCCATAGCTCGCTGAGCGACCTTAAATTTGTGATACAGTCCTACCGTGAATCGTCCACGTTTTGGCTCCGTAGGTCATGACTGGTAGGACGCACTGGTTAAAAACTTTCGACTTTCGACATTGCGGTATGTGCGATGAATAGACACGACGAAGTTTCCCATAACAGATTAACCATGCAGACTTAAGTTGAGTTTAACAATTACAGATTTCATTGAAATTTTTCCAATATTAGTTACTAGTTGCGCCCCGCGGTTTCACCCGCGGATGAAAAGTATTTTAATTATTTGCTCATCCCACGGGAAAATTTTAATTTTCCGGGATAAAATGTAGCCTATATGTTAGACTATTGTACAAGCTATCTTAGCACCGAATTTCATCCAAATCCATTCAGCCGTTTGAGCGTGAAAGAGTAACAAACATACACACATACAAACTTTCGCCCTTATAATAATATATATATATATGTCGGCAGAACGGGTTGTGGGTAGATTGCAACCTATATAACTATAGGCCTTCAGCAAGTGCACCGGGCCGTGCCTGAAACAAGAATGATCGTAGTACACCGAGCGATCTCTTTATATAGCCAGATGGGCAGCGACGACAGTTGCCGGTGTTGCCACTGTAATAAATTTAAATGCTGCCACAGGGTAAATTACGGTACTGCCCGCTGCGCATAGAGTTTATAACTGGACGTAGCCACCGTCATATATATATATGTGGTTTAAAGAGACAGATAGAAAAAAGACAAAGAAGTCAAGTCAAGCGTGTGTAAAGAATTATTACTTCAAAAAAAGAAATAAATCATAACTGACAACAAAAAGTAAAGTTCCTTGGATAAAACTAAAGCTACGAAAATCGCAGAAAACTTTTTATCCTCAGTGGCACTTAACTATCGGCACGTAAGCGGTGGCGGGTTTTATGGTGCCACAGATGGTCACAATTTTTATGAATCTCTTTGTTATTGCAGCTCCTTTATAACTGAAATGAAGTGGGTTTTATTTCTATGTCGTTACTGTACTTTCTTATTTGGGAAAAGCATTGCTTATGGTGCGAAATCTATTATGAAGGCTGACCAATAGGCTATTTGACTGTTATATTTTTATTGCACACATAAATAATATACCTCAAAAAATAGATAAATGTGAAAACAAAACTTGAATATCTCAAAAAATTACTAAGTTACAGGCATTTTAAAATACAGGAATAGAAAGAGACAGCTCAAACATGCAGTGACGTCAGTTACCAGTCCTCACAGTAACTCATTACTAAGCTGTGGTAGCTCTATATACAATCTCTTTGGCATGTGACGTCACAAGCCATGCATTCATAGTAGTTGTGAGGAAGCTCAACACGATTTCTGTTTTGCGAGAAAGGGACAGGCGATGAAACTTTAAAAGCGTACTACTCCGTGATTAATTTACCGATTTTACTTATTTTTGATTACATTCATTTTTAACCTACTTTATGAAAATAATATTTACTTGATTATGTTTAATAGTAGTCAAATAGCCTATTGCCTAGATAGTTTCATGGCATAGAAGAAGGGAAAAATAGGTCCTTTGTTTACGCCAGAGGTTCCCAAAGCGGTGAACCTCCGGTTGACGCGACAAGGGTCTACGTTAGCGTGACAAAAAATTGTAAATATGATGTTTTGGGAGTATGGTAGAAATGTAGCTGCAAGGGAAGTCCAGGAAGAGGGAGCCCACCGAAACCAACAACATTTTGAAAGTGGTCTATGAGAAAAAGAAGGAACTTCTGGAATGCAAACGAATGAGTTCAAACATCAGACAGTCGATAGCCGTTTGAATTTCAGTTTGTACGTCCATTTACACTATTTTACGGCTCTTTTTCATTGACAGTGACCAGCAACTATAACCTAAAATAACCTTTATTTTTAAATAATAGGTCTTTACCTATGAAATTGCCGTATTGCAGTACAGACTTTTTCAAACAAAAAAAAGTTTTGATTGGCTATGAATTCTAAATTCAAATTAATTTTGTTTTAAAAATATGACATTCTATTTACAATATAAGTCTTTTGTTTATTGATTAGCGTTGTATTTTCATTACATTTCAACATTTTTCCTCATAATGGATACTTTGAAATTTCGTGTAATTATGGAATATGAGTTCCGTCGTGGCACCAAAGCGGGACAAACGACACGTAACATCAACGACGTTTACGGAGAGAACTGTACAAACGAACGTACAACCCGTTATTGGTTAACTCGGTTCCGTTCTGGGAATTTTGACTTGAAAAATGAACCTCGTGGTCGTCCGGAAACTTTGGTCAACAATGATGAATTAAAGGCGATTGTGGAAGCTGATGAATCTCAATCTACAACTGAGCTGGCAGCAGCTTTTGATGTTAGCATCAAAACAATATTGGTACATTTGCGACAGATTGGCAAGATAAAAAAGCTTGATAGATGGGTGCCCCACGAACTTAACGATCGCCAGCGCAACGTACGCGTCGAGACTTGCCTTGCGCTGCTTAACAGGCACAGAAATGAAGGAATTTTGAACCAAATTGTTACGTGCGACGAAAAATGGATTCTTTTTGACAATCGAAAGCGCTCAGCAAGTTGGTTAGATCCTGGTTCGGTACCAAAGCAATGTGCAAAACGAAAAATGACCCCTAGAAAGGTGATGGTCAGAGTTTGGTTTTCTAGTGCTGGTGTGATTCATCATAGCTTTTTACAAAACGGCGAGAGCATTACTGCAGATGTGTACATTGAAGAACTGACCACAATGATGGCGAAACTCGCACGTCTGCAACCAGCTTTGGTCAATCGGTCGTCTCCACTGCTACTTCACGACAACGCGCGACCCCATACTGCACAACAGACCGTCTCTAAGCTGCATGAGTTGGGTTTGGAAGCTCTCCCTCATCCGCCATACTCAACTGATCTTGCGCCACCGACTATTACTTCTTCCAAAATTTGGACAACTTTTTAGCGGGAAAAAAATTCAATTCCCGAGAGGCAGTACAAAACGCCTTTGAAGAGTTTGTTGTCTCCCGTCCTGCTGATTTTTTCAAGAAGGGCATCCATAAACTGCCACAGCGTTGGCAAAGATGCATTGATTGCAGGGGTGATTACTTTGAATAAAAGAAATAAATAAGTTCGAAAAAAAAAAACTGTAACTTTTAGTCAAACAAAACGGCAATTTCATAGGTAAAGACCTATATTATGGTAGAGACGAAATAAAAGGCATTTCCTACTAAAAAAAAGCTTTTAAACGTAACGTGAATGATCTGGCTGACGAGAAGGTATTAAGAATTATAATAACAACGCCCAATGATCAGTATACACGGTGGAATTTAATTCATTTTTTTCTTTAAATGTATGTACTCAAACCATGCTGTAGAATAAACGTACAAGGGGCAATTGAAAACAAATTAAAAATGCCTCCTAAAATAATATGATAACAGGCTGTCCGGGCACTGACTAAGCGCTTTGTAAATGTTCCGTAGTAATAAAATAAAACACCCGATTTGTTCAATATCGCAAGGCTTTACAATTTGAACTCGCAGTAATTTATTAATACTATATTTAAGTTTTGTTTCATAAGTACTTTTGGTATTTAGCTATATAGGAGCGTTCTATAGCATGCACTGATTACATACATTTTAGGAAAAAAACGAATTAAATTCGACTGTGTATAGATCCTAGAAACCCTAACTAGGATACCCTGTATCTAGGGACCCAGGAACTACGAGGACTATGCTCCCACAACACCCAGACACAAAACAATTATTTGCTCTTGGCCCAAGACTTGACTCTTGGCTTGGTGATTGCTCTGTCTATCTAATTATATATAACTCAAAGGTGACTGACTGATTGACTGACTGACATAGTGATCTATCAACGCACAGCCCAAACCACTGGACGGATCGGGCTGAAATTTGGCATGCAGATGTTATGACGTAGGCATCCGATAAGAATTTTCTAAATTCCACCCTTAAGAGGGTGAAATGGGTGGTTGAATTATTTTCCCATAGGCCACGCCGCGGGCGAAGCTGCGGGCAGAAGCTCGTAGTAAATAAACTCACTAATAAACTAAAATCATGCTATACTCTTGAAGCTATGATTTTGAGAAATGTTTTTCCTATAATTTTAGCTGTTCCTTCTACTTTTGAGTGCGCTGTTTACATTATTCTTGTCTTGGTGTATTCCTTAAAGTTCTATTTGTCATTGTCCACATCTCGCAACAGTTGGACAAGAGGAGAATTAATGGTCTCATTGTTCGGAGACATTTTGTTAGGGTCCGGTATTAAACTTCTTACTACTTAGTAATATAGATTTTTTTTTATGTTAAGGAATGACGTGACGAGCTAGTCGTTCTCCTGATGTTAAACGACACGGCTGCCCATATCAGCTGCAGTATCACTCAGAACTCTAAAGTATGTTTCTGTATTGTATGTTTTGAGTTTCCCGTGACACTGCATTGCGCACGTCATCCTGAGACATCAGCACAATCTAGTAATAAGATTACTAAACTGTGAGATCAGATCATAAAGTCTCATTTGCCCAGTAATTTCACTAGTACAGTGCCCTTCAAACCGGAACACAGCAGTGCTTGGAATAACTGGCAAAGCGGTAGTACCTACCTAGACGAACTTTGCATTAAAGTCCTACCACCTAGTATGAATAACCTATAATAATAATAACCTATGTGCACCTGGGTGTTATATTGTATTCTAAGTATTTATTTAAAAACAAGGAGTATATAAGTATGATATCAGTTATCGGGTTTCCACAGTACAAACTTTATAAATGACGCTATGTGAAATACCCACAAATATTTTGTCCTGGATGGGAATTGAACTCACAAGCTAGTTCAGAAGGTAGGGTTACTACCAACTGAGCTGTCAGCCCAGTAAATTGCAACATTAAAAAAAATATTTTAACATCTTGAACAATTACGAAGACATTATATAATTTTATTTTAGCAGTGATATCGTGGCGTAAGATAATACAGTCTCTCCTGGACTCTAACTAGGATTCCCTGTGTCTAGGGACCCAGAAACTACGAGGACAATGGTCCCATAGCACACAGACTCGGAATAAGTATTTGCGTTTTTTTTCTGTTCACAAATACTTGTCCTGCCGCGGAAATCTAACCCGCCGCCTCCAGATTATGAGCCGACCTGCTCATTCACCACACCATAGGGGCTGTCGTCAAATGTGACGTATCCATACACTACGTTAATATACTGCCGACAACGAAGATAAGGTCACTACTTTTTTTGTGGAAGGATGGAAATGCAAGAGACTGGGAAAAGATAGAGGAAAAGGATAAATGGCTGAGACGGCATGAACTGTATCGGTTTACTGTTCCATCAATTCATCCTTTCCCCCATCTTTTTCCGTCTCCCTTACTTTTTAGACAGAGTCAGAGAGTAATCCTAATTAATAAAAAAAATAACCGAAGCCAACTGATTCCTGAAATACAGTTTAAAAACTAGTACGGAAATCTAAGGATTCATAAAAAAAATGTCTTAATTATTCTTGTAAATAAACATTGTTTTTGTAGTCAGTAATATAATTATTTAACGTAACATTAAAGGAATGTACGTAAAAAAACTGTGTCTATTGTTTTCTTAGTGGTTGTTATTAGGATTCTGTACGTACCTACCCTGTATAAACCAAAATTTAAGATCACTTTTTTATGTTAATGATAGCAAACAAGCATACGGCCCACCTGATGGGAAGTGGTCAACGTAGCCTATGGACATCTGTAACACCGGAAGAGTTTTCACCAATGCATTATTTACCCTGTCTGTTTGTTGTCCATCTGCCAGATTGTTTGTCTGTAGACTCCAAAATCACATTGTATTCACGTGGGTCAAATCACGGAGCGCAGCTAGTAAATTATGAAGAACTCAAACAGAATACCAGATTACCTGAATTTCAGAACGCAACAAGATAATGTACTGATTTCATATAACTTACAAAACATTCTATAATGATAAAAATAATATACACACACACACATAGATCTTAAACCCTACCTAGGATTCCCTGTGTCTAGGGGCCCAGAAACTACGAAGATCATGGTCTCACAGCGCCCAGACTCAGAACAAGTAAATGCGTTTTTTTTTCTGTGTACAAATGCTTTTCCTGCTGTGGGAATCGAACCCGCCGCCTCCGGGTAATGAGCGACCTACTCACCACCACACTGCAGAGGCTGCCCTGTGATAGCAACTTATAGAAAATTTTAGCTATATAATGTTATGCAGCAGCGTTTTGGTAACAATAACAAGTGTTGTAAACATCATCGCCATTTATCACGCTTATAGCGCAGTAACTGTATTTGTCTCTACTACATCAACTGTAGAGTTATTTGAATTTATTTAAGATTTTCAAGATATTATTTTAGAGCAAATTCATGTTATCATAGCTTCTAAAAGATTATCAAAGTGGTGTCTAAATTGTAGGTGTAATACACCTTTTTAACTGTGATTATAAATAGCTGTTGTTACAGTTACGGCTACCTGAAGAAATAGCGATGTAACTTCGTTCTTCGTTCTTTACAACTCTCTGAGTAAACGTAAACATCACTTTTATAGTACTTTCATAGAACAGTAATAAGTGTTTCGGAAACGTTTTTAAGACTGCTATAGCACACATTAGGTTGTTATTAAATAAACTATTTTAAACACATGCCCCGCACCCTAGACTGATACATCAATACATACATACAATGTATTCCTATTCGTCCAGATGTCATTTTTCCGAGAGATGTCATATCAGTATCAAGTATGGATAAAATTAGGAACATGTGGGCATAGAAACGGAAGTTTGAAAGTACGAGATGCACCAGTAACAGAAAAGGAAAGAAAGAGGAATAAAGCGCACATTAGCAATAAATTAATAAATATTATAAATTTGGATGAGAAAAACTAGAAAGGTGAAAAACGTGGATGGATACAATAAGGGCAGACATGCATAAAGAACAAGCAATTAAAACAATGATAGCTGATAAAGAACAGTGGAAGAAGAAGTCATGCTGATCCTAAATAAAACAGAAACAAGGCAAGAGAATAATGATGTGCTGACAATGATGAACCGGAACCCTCTGGGTGCCATTATTATTCGCTCTTGTCTATAACTGATAATCAACATAATGTCTGTATTTTTAGCTCCAATGTGTATGTATGTATGCGTGAAATATAAAATGTCGATTAACTGCGTAGCACCTACTGAAAGAAACAACACTCAGACGCCAATTGTTGTAAAAAAATAATTGTAAATAATTATACATCGTGAACATATATTATAATATATATTGCCTAAAGTAATATAGTTTGACTTTACTTCTATTGCAGGTCATAAAGTAGTTGAACCAGTAAAGCAGTAATCAGTTAAAAATGTTTTTTCAACTGATATATTTGATATGTTGCTTTTGCTTAATATTAGAACTGTGGCGGAGAAATTCTATAAAGTCGTTGTCGCCTCCGAATATGTCAGGATGGTTGCCTGTAATAGGACACGCTTGGATGTTACTGGGTGATCGAAAGCGTAAGTAATAAATGGTCAATGTATCAGTAGCACATTGTATAATGTAGTTGTACAATACGTACATACGATAGTAATAGTAATTCGTAGTGTATTAACGACTTGAAACAAGCAAATAATTGTTTTCTCTATAGTAGCATTTTAAAGTGAGATTTCATTGTTGTATGCTTAAATTTGCAGCAGCTGCATTGCTTGTCATAATATATTAGATATTCAGACTCTTTTTTAGTTTGAAAACTATCGTGAGTATGACACATTTTGTAAGATGAATAATGGCTAAAGTCGCGTCAATTAAAAGTCGAAATTACTCCGACCAGGTTTCGGACATATTCGATGTCCTTCTTCTGGGAGTAAGTTACTTAGCCGCGGCGGCTTTCGCGAGCGTCAGCATGTAACAGTATTCGATTCAAATAAAGTACGTCTTAAAACTGCTGCTAAGCTTCGGATAATTTGAATAGGCATGAAAACGGCAGAATTTAAGTCATTCTAAAAATTTCAGACGCATTCAATTTAATTCAACGTATATCAAGCGAGTTGTTGGAAAAAGGAGCTCTTACTTTAAATTTGGGCTTTCACAAAATGTATGGTAGGTAAATAAAATTGTTGGTTTGTTATAATTATATAATCCTATTCTTTTCTACTTACTTTTCTCTTGTCAGTATACTTCTTGCAAGGCCCTTTATTTCTTCTTGCCTTAAGGGGTTTCATTTCTCTTTTTTTCAGTTTTAATTTTTTGTATATTTACTTCTCATTATTTAGTATATGGACCTGAATAAGTTTATGGTATAATTTGTAAAATTGGTTTAAATTTTTTATTGCAGTTGTCTCCGATCCAGACGATTGCGCCATAATAGCTAATATTTGCCTAGATAAACATTACTATTACAAGTTTGCCAGACCTTTCCTCGGAAATGGTTTGACCATTGCTGAGGGTATGTTTTTTTGTCTTTATAATATTTTTTAGGTTTTAAGCGACAACGCTGCCCATATCTGTAGCAGTGTCTCTCGTAACTCCAAAGTATAGAGTTTCGCGTGGCACTGCACATCGCACGTCATCCTGAGACATTAGCACAGTCTGGTAATAAGATTATTCGACTGTGAGATCAGATCAAAAGTCTCAATTGCTCAGTAATTTCACTAGCTACAGTGTCCTTCAAATAGGAACACAGTTGTGCTTGCACAGTACTGCTTGGCGGCAGAATAACTGGCAAAGCGATGATACCTACCTAGACGAACTTTGCAGACAATTCCTACCACCTAGTAAATAAAAAAGAAGGTTGTAAGATTGGCGTTTGCATAAAACTGATTATCAATTAAAGTTGCACCGCTATTTAGTCCGAAATTCTAAAATTTTGTGACTCATTTCATTACAGTACCAATTTGGAAGAAGCACCGGAAATTGATGAATTCCGCATTTAGGCCTCAGATATTGAACAGCTTTCTCGTAGTTTTCAACCATCAAGCTAAACGGTTGGTTAACCAGCTCAAACCTGAATTGGGCCAAGGACCGTTCAATCATGAGAAGCATATACGGTTGAGCAGCTTGGAGTCTATATGCAGTTAGTATCCTAAAAATACAATTTATCTTCGCTTGGCCAGATAGTCCTAGAAATAAAACAAAGCCACTATTTACTTAATATAGGTATGATTAATTTGACTAGAATTATATAGGTGTCGATTCTGTGTTGCATTCTCTAAAACTAAACTTAAAGTATGGCGGTACTCTTCTGATAAAGGGGAAATGAAAAAGACGGAAATATGTTAATTTCGTTTAGCTTAGCCGCTTTAGCCAAAGAACTAAAAAGAGATAAAATTAACAGGAAAAAATATTTTTTCAAAAAATTGAACCCACTTCAACACCACAAATAGGCACTTAAAAGCGAAAAATAAATTAATATAATTATATTAAATGGTATCCACTCATCTATTTGAAATCAGTACCAGCGAAATCTTATAGGTAGTAGATATAGATACTACCTACAAGTTTCTACCTACTTACTACATACATAGTATCTATCTACTACCTGCTACACTTTACTGGCACTGATTCCAGATAGATGACTGGTGGAAATATATATTTTTATCTTTTAGTTAAGTTAACTAGTTATTAAGTTTACTAAACTTATCCAAGTTTAGTAAACTTATCTAAGATTAGTAGCAATGACTAATAATAATATGCAATTTTTAAGCTGAATCGGAAACCGGGAAGTGGGTCAAAATTCACTTCTAAGATTTTATTACGTTGTTAGCTAGTTAGTTTTTCCTCGATTTACATCAGATTTTTTTTTTAAATCAAGTCATAATTGCCGAAAATATCGATGAACAAATACAAAAAAAAAGAAATACATAAAGATGAACATAGTACCTCCTCCTTTTTGGAAGTTGATTAAAAATTGATAATAACTCGTTGGTGGAGGCATAAGTGCCCAGGGTGCTGGCAGCGTTATCACGTTGAGTGGCAATGCTTATTTTTTGAACAGTTTTTGTGCAAAAGAAAGCCAGCCTCTTCTGGCTTTTTTTGCACAAAAATTGTTCACGATAATTTTTATATAAGGAAGTAAATTAATATTTCTTGGGCAACTTATATTTAAAGCCCTTGAGGGTCTCACCCTCAAAGTATGTCTCAAAAATAAATAAATGAATAATGGTGTCGATTCTGTGTCGCATACTCTAAAGCTAAACTAAATTAACATGTTTCCGTCTTTTTCATTTCCCCTTTATCAGAAGAGTACCGCCATACTTTAAGTTTACTTTAGTTTTAGAGAATGCGACACAGAATCGACACCAGTGTAACATTTTCAGTGACTGCTTTTGGTGCTGATGTCGCTAGTTTTGGAGGTCTACATAAACAATACCTGGAAGGACTGAATGACATAATAGATATATTCACCGAAAGGTTCCAGAAATTCTGGTTGCACATCGACTTTATCTATAATTTGTCTGAGTTGAAAAGGAAACAAGATGTAGCTATTAAAAAAATTAATGAATTCACTATTTCGGTAAGTTTTAATTTAATTCCTGCCATTGTGTAGTATTTGTAGTTAACATTGTATTTTTTCGTTATATTTTTTAAGGTTGCCAAGTTTTTTGTTATGAGTCTTATTTATGTGGAAGAAAAAAGTTTGAACACTTTAGATTAGGTACGGACGGATTTACGCCTACTTTTGGTAAAACTAAAACAAAACAATAGATTATAATGACTACGTTATATATTAAGGAACCTCATTAAAACAGTTTCTGATATTTGGTTTATGTTGCGTGAGATTTTAAAATATTTCTATTTTTGAAGAAGGAATAGATTAAAAAGCTTTATGTGATAATAATGTATTGTTGGAAATCCTAAGTGGTTTTAGTTTTTAAAAAAAGATAACTTTACAATCAAGCTAAGAATACTTATTAAGATTTACTAAGAACCGACAATAATTAATAGCGTGATTTTATAAAACGTCCGTCGCCTCTGAGCGCTGCCCGAAAAGTGAGCCCGAGCCTTTTTTTGAACGGCTCGGGCTCACTTTTCGGGCAGCGCTCAGAGGCGACGGACGTTTTATAAAATCACGCTATTAACGTCCGTCGCCTCTGAGCGCTGCCCGAAAAGTGAGCCCGAGCCGTTCAAAAAAAAAGGCTCTTCGTCACTCGTATATATACTACGCCGCTTGCATCAGCTCCCGAAGTGAAGTATTTTGTAACACGGCCGTTCCTGCTTGCGTGTTGTCCTCAACAGCTGCTTCATCTTCAAGCGGCACATTTTCTTTGACCTCTACCGTTGTGTTTTCTATAACACAACAAAACATGATTTTAGGACCTGATGTACAGGCATAACGTTGGTAACTGAAACCATTTCAAAATTAAAATGAAGTTGTTGCTCAATTCAAAGAAATTTCAATTTAGAGAAATTCAACAGGTACTTGTAATAAACATTGAAAACGGAGACTGCAAAACAACTGTGTTAGAAGCACAAGCGTGCACTCAAGTACAACCAACACAGGTCTCACATAACAATTTTATGAAAATTTGTAAGAACAAGTAAGGTTCCAACCGCATGTAAGAAAGTACTTTAGAACCTTAGCATAGAAAATAAAGAAAAATAAATGTATTGCGAATTTCAGAATTCCGGATTCCTGTATAATGTAATACTCACAAATCACGTCATAAATAGCATAAACGGCAACTGTATGACATGGCACTCACAAACCACGTCATACATTGCAAAAACTGTAACTGTATGACATGGCACTCACAAACCACGTCATACATTGCAAAAACTGTAACTGTATGACATGGCACTCACAAACCACGTCACACATTGCAAAAACGGTAACTGTATAAGATAACATTCATAAATAACGTCATACTTTGCAAAAACGGCAACTGTATGACATGGCACTCACAAACCACGTCACACATTGCAAAAACGGTAACTGTATAAGATAACATTCATAAATAACGTCATACTTTGCAAAAACGGCAACTGTATGACATGGCACTCACAAACCACGTCATACATTGCAAAAACGGCAACTGTATGACATGACACTCCCAAGCCACGTCATACATTGCAAAAAGAAAGAAGGCAACTATGCGAAATGATCACACATTGCAAACGACGCCACACGAAGTGCAGTCATCGCTGAGACAGATTTCCGCAGTGAAGAACGCAGAACAAGCGTCCAGCGTCCATTTGCCCCGCCAAAACACCATGTGATCGGCGGCCGCTTGCGTTGTCTTGCCATAAGACCCGCCGAGAAGTTTCAAGCTACAGCGGTGGGTGGCAGCACATGCAGGACCTTGTAGGGCCCCAGCATGCCAGAGTCCAGCTTTCCCGTAGATTGTGACGACCTGTTCACAAACACAAAATCGCCGACGGTGAAGGTTCGTGACTGCTGACGACCTTTGTTGACGACATAAGCGTCTTGGAGTTGCTGGTCAGCGTCTGGTAGTGTGGACGCAGTATTATTCATCACCGCATCTTAACGGTACACCAATGCGAGTTCTGTTTTGAATGAATAACCGGGGATGTACCGTCTAAAGTAACAAAAACTAACTTAGTAGCATTAAAAATGTCTAACCTCTTTAAACATTGCTTGGCACTTACGTGTTAACAGAAGCTTCTACCTTATGCTCGCTCGGTCTCACCTGACCATTAGTAATCATTTGACCTATTTCAGTTTTAAGAAATTCACATTTCTTAACGTTGATGGAAAATCCTGCCTCAGTCAAAGTCTTTAGAATCACTATACTCGCGTTTTCGCTTGTTTTGTTGAACATAACCTTTGCGAAAAACACCACGACCTCGAACGGGTGTAATCTGATGAGGTTTCACATAAATGGACAGAAAACTCGCTAAATTCATAGCAGTTGCGCGAATTTGAGGATCAGTAACACCAGCGTGTAACTATCGCTACAATGAACTCGTCACTCAAATCGTTAACCATGCGTAACGTAACAACAAACGTCTAGCGTATTCTGCATACGTAGAGGGTAGTTATCGGAATTAGTTTTCATAACATCAAACAAAATGTTCGCGATATCTACTCGTATAGGGCACAATGCTTGAATTTGCGCTTGAAATTTGACCAACTACGGTCGTTACTATCCCACTCGTATAGCCACGACCTCGCGTCACCTTTTAGACAATTACCTATACGCGCTAAACACTCACTGTCGTCCCATCTATTTAGTTTGCGCACATGATCAATATGACCACACAACGAATCAAAATCATGCAAAGACAGATCGAAATTCGACATAAATACATGGTTCGATCTTACCACCATGGCATCATAGCATTAACGAGGTTTTCGGTTACTTCATTTATAACCATATCCGCGGTGGGCGGAGGCGTGCTTGAACATGGCACGGACAGGTCCAGACTTGCAGGGTACGACTCGGCGCTCGACAGCGCAGTCAGCGGGCAGATGGCTCGCACGACGCGGCTGGCGCATCCGGTGCTGGCGCCGACATGGCGCGCGATGTACTCGCAACAAAACTTGCACTGCGTGTCCTGGAATCTTCCAAAACACCTAAGCGGCTTATGAAAGTTAGAAGCTGGGCTTCTAAACCAGGAATAGACGTTCGATCTCGGTTACGACTTTTACGTTTACTAGTCTCAGCCGTAGCTACCAAAATTTAATCGGAAATTCTTTAAAATCACAACAGCAAAATCAAAGCAATATTTGAAATCAGAATAACCAAGTCAGAATTGAGTTAGATCCCACTTCTGATGTTGGAAATCCTAAGTGGTTTTAGTTTTTAAAAAAAGATAACTTTACAATCAAGCTAAGAATATTTATTAAGATTTACTAAGAACCGACAATAATTAATAGCGTGATTTTATAAAACGTCCGTCGCCTCTGAGCGCTGCCCGAAAAGTGAGCTCGAGCCTTCTTCGTCACTCGTATATATACTACGCCGCTTGCATCAGCTCCCGAAGTGAAGTATTTTGTAACAGTATATTTATTTCTGTATTTTTAGATTCTTGAAAAAAGAAAAAGAGATATGATAGAAAACTCGACCCACACAGCGAAAGAAATAGGTATATTTTGTCATCGTAATTAATAAAAGCATTTTGATGGGTCACTGATTTTGTAGTAAATTATTTCAGGTCAATTTTCACCTTTTATGAATTTGATCCTTGAGCTGTCAAAAGAAACTGGCTGCTTTACCGATGAAGATATTCTCGACGAAACTAATACAATAGTGGGAGCTGGCTATGACACTTCCGCCTTTACAATAACCTTGGTACTGATGCTGCTAGGATCATATCCTGAAGTACAGCAAAAGGCTTATGATGAGTAAGTATACTTACTATCTATAGGTATACATAGTATACATACATACATACATAGTACTACATACATATATAGTATATAGGTTACTATATATAAGTCTAAATAAAAAAATCTAACTAAGATAAAAAAAACTATAAAGGTTAGCTAAAGTAATTCTCAAATTGGTGCAACAATTATTTATACTGGTTTTGGAAAAATTTAATAGCCTTGCCTTAAATATCAAATTAGTAGATAAGCGTTCTCTTCGTCTCTTGGGTTCGCCGATTCTGGATGAATCATTTTCACCTTTCATACAGGAAAAAATTCCAAAGTTTAATAACGCTTCAGACAAGTTACTCAAAATTAACGCCCACACGGCTTTTAAAATTATTCGGTTGTGTCTATTTGTCCCTAAATTTACTTATATTTTGCGATGTTGTCATTTGTGGAAACACTATGAGCTCCTTACTGGCTTAGACAACATTGTAAAGAATACCCTGGTTTTGGTTTTGAATGTTGAAATGGATGGCAGGACGTGGTTTCAAACTTCTCTACCTGTGTGTTTAAGAGGTTTAGGGATACGCAAAAGTTCGAGTGTTGCATTACCGGCTTTTTTGTCCTCTGTACATGGTATACATTAATTAATAGAAAACATTCTTGCTTCATCTTTAACTGCTTTCAAAGTAGCTCATTTGTCCGAGGCCAAGAATGCCGCGTTCGGTACGCTACCTACTGGTGCATGAGCTGGAGCATTTGGACTGTCTATAGGTCATCGCGGCCAGTATAAAGCCAATTTTTTTTTGTAGTAGGTAGTGTTTAGTATTAGTTATTATAGCATTGTAGTATTAATTTTGAATTTATTATGCAAACCAAAAGCCAAAAAGTTTACTACTAAAAAAAATTTACATAATGAGACCGCCTGACAGGTTCCTTGATGCTCGCAGATTTTAATGTACACAGGAAAATCCTGCTGCCCATTTTCTGGATATTCCTTTTGCCGGATGATACGACAGCTATGAAAATAAATAATTCTCACACTGCCAGGAGCAAAGGGTATGAGGTTATGGACATTTATAACACTTAGTACGTCTCGAAATCAAACTTCATGGCCTTACATCTCGACAACTTTTTGACTGATTTCATTCATATTTTAAATCATAAACATCATCAAAGGCGCTACAGCCGGAATGAGCCTTAGCCTGGTCAAGAATATCTCTCCAGCCTGGTCGTTTTTGGCTCTAAGTTTCCAGCCTCTAACACCGATTGTTTTGCCACGATTTCTGCGACCATCATATTTTAAATACTTGTTTATATTTGAGTACTCAATGTTTCTGCCAAACATTATCAAAGAAGGCTAGCAAATGGTGCCGTAGGTGATAGGTGGTAAACCCCCCCCTTTTTTTTTTGAAGGAAATACGCCTCTAATGGGCCTCCCCATAGAGCATTACTCTTGGCGGTGGCTTGCCTCATACATACTATGCATATAATTGAGAATTTTTATCATTTCAGATTGCAAAAAGTTTTTGAAAAATCTGACAGAGATGTAAAAAAAGATGATTTACCGAAATTGGTTTACTTAGAAGCAATATGCAAAGAAACTTTAAGGTTATATCCTATCGCTATAGTAATTGCAAGATATATTGTCCAGGATATAAAGCTAAGTATGAACTTTTTAATGTTTTGATTAAGTTTAAACTTGGATAAGAACCGCTTTTTATTTTATTGTTTTTTTTTTTTGTTTTTGGCAACGAATTATGTGATTAGCTAGTTGTTCACCTGAAGTCAAGCGACATGAAAGCCCATAATAGAACTGTGTCACCCGAAACTCTAAAATATAAAATTTCGCGTGACACTACACTGTGCACATCATCCTCAGATATCGGCACAGTTACTCGACTGTGAGATCCCATCATAAAGTCTCGAGTCCATTAGTGATTTCATTAGCTACAGTGCCCTTCAAACCGAAACACAATGGTGCTTGCACACTGCTTGGCAACAGAATAAGCGGTAAAGTCATGGTGCCTGCCTAGACGAACTTTGCAGAAGCGTCCTTCCAACTATCATACACGATTTATGGTGCTTTAGCTATTAAGATAGAAACAACAAGTTTGTAGGCATTTTTAATGGTTTCCAAACGTATATAATACCTATTGTAATACTTTAGTTCCCAGGCTTATTTTACTGACAATAAAAATGAAGTCGCATTATTATAAAAAAATGTTTGTTCTTTTTGTTTAATTATGTTTACCGAGCACTTAATTAAATTCGTTGGAGGAATTAATAATTATTGTAATTTTTAGAAAACTTTACGCTGGAGGCAGGAAATGGCGTCATATTCTCATTCTGGGCCATGCATCGGTCCAAAGCGTGGGGCCCTGATGCAGATCAGTTTCGACCGGAACGGTGGCTGGATGGCTCCTTGCCGAGCAACCCTAATGCTTTTGGAGGTTTCAGTATTGGAAAACGAGCGTGCATTGGTGAGAAAATAAATAAATATATATTTGTGGACATTGCATACAACGCCATCTACCCCAAACTAAGCAAAGAATGTACTATGGAAACTAGATTACTGACACAATACTCATAATACTTTTTGTTTTTGTAAATACATATAATAACAATAATAGTGCCTAACGAACATATACATAGTTGGACCTGGACCCTAACGAGGATTTCCTTTATCTATGAATCCAGATCTATGAGAACCAGGGTTCCACATTACCCAGACACAGAACAAACATCGATGATCATCACATAAATATTTGTCTTGGGTGGGAATTAACCCACAACCTAAGCTCAGAAGACAGGGCTGCTACTAATTGTGCTATCGGGTCAAAAAGTATCAAATATTCCAGATTTTCACAACGTTCTGTCCTCCTAGGTGACAGGCAGATGGATGTGAATGTTTTATCTGTCCGTCTCACGCCTACAGGGATATTTAATCTTTTAAAAATGTTGGCCTTACTTATGAGCTTAAAGTCACGTAATGAGCTACAGTCGTTATAAATATAACTCTCGTTAATTCGAAGTTCGAGGGACTCTTAAAATGTTACGAACGAAGTATTTGAAATATCAAATCGTTCGAAATTATTAAGAGAAAAGCAATAAAACTTCGAATTATTAAGTGTTGATAATCAATTACATATTATTTATTAACTGCTATGACAAAAGAGATGCATTGTACATACAAGTACGATTGTTATTAATTCATAATGTGAATTAATTAATATTTAGAAAGTGAACTGAACTTATTCTACGATATACTTAGATGTCTCCGCGGCGGAATAGATAACTCGTAGATACTTGTTTATAAGAGGATCGAGTAAATTATTCTTTACGAATTGTCAAGCTTTTGACGCCGATAAGTTCAAATTAACGCGCCATTTTGTTGCGTTGAACTTTTCGTTCGAGTTACCGAGTGCATAAAAATGTATTGATTTAGTTCGAAATATAAAGAGATTTTCTAGGGAACTCATGATAACTTTTAATTATAGAGAGGTTCGAATTATCGCAAGTTCGAATCATAGAGAGGTTCGAATTATCGCAAGTTCGAATTATAGAGAGGTTCGAATTATCGCAAGTTCGAATTATAGAGAGATTCGAATTATCGCAAGTTTGAATTAACGAGAGTCAACTGTATATGCAAAAGACAAAGAAAGAAAGTTAAGCAATGTCCGCAGCGAACATTGCTTAACTTTATCGATTGAACAGGAAGGACTAGTCGAGTTCTTAACGAGGCGCTATAAACACTAAAACAATTTTAATTTTAGGTAAGGCCTACACCATTATTTCAATGAAGACTGTTCTGACACACCTGATTCGGAGCTACAGAATCACTTCTGATATATCCAAGCTGGAGCTGGAATTAACTACGATTTTGAAAATCTCTTCGGGACAGCATATCAGTATTGAACCAAGAATATGATTTTTGTACTTTACTCAACTGTCTTTATTTATTCCATTCTATAAAATGTATTCAACAGAAACATTAATACGTACAAGCACTCTATAAATAGAATATTATTGATGTTGGACATAATTATCTAAATATGTACACGGATTTGAATAATAAAGACCATTTCATGACAATTTGCTTTAGTTTGTGTGTTGGTTGTGTGTGTGTGTGAGAGAGAGAGAGAGATTCATTCCGAACAGGTACGGCTGTGCTTGACCCAGATACAAGAGATAACTACTTATTGAAGAATATCGTAAGTATTGTATATGTAATAATTAAGTTATTAAAAATTCATTCAAACTTATACTTTAATTTTACTAAACTCTTATCTCAGTTAATTATTTAATAGTAATATTTAAACAGTTGTTCAAAAGTTCTCAATGAATAAATTGTTATTAATAACCATTATTTTTTTTAACGATTATTAAATACTTATGATAATATTATAAATATTGTATGATAAATCATAGTTTTAATGTAAATAAAAACAATATATTTTTAAAAGCGTATGACGGTGGCAACGTCTAGTTATAAACTCTATGCGAAGCGGGCAGTACCGTAATTTACCCTGTGGCAGCATTTAAATTTATTACAGTGGCAACACCGGCAACTGTCGTCGCTGCCCCACCCATCTGGCTATATAAAGGGATCGCTCGGTGTACTACGATGATTCTTGTTCTAGACACAGCCCGGCGTGGTGTGGACATGCTGAAGGCCTATAGTTATATAGGTTGCAACCTACCCACAAACCGTTCCTGTCTACACGTACAATATTTTTTATGGTAATTTCAATATTTTCATACATATGAAAACTTTTCCAATATTTATGACGTCACGAGGCACCCTAACTCGTTCCAGCAATGATATCATGGTGTTAGATAGTACAGTCTCTTCTCAGTACATAGTGCAGCAGTGCTATGTAAATATTATTATAGTTACCTACTAGGTATGTGATGTGTCCATAGACTACGTTAATCCATTGCCGACAATGAAGATAAATCGCTACTTATTTGTAGAAAAAAAGGAAAATAGAAAGAAAAGACATTTATTCAGGACACCACATAATATTACATTACATTATAGGAGAATATAGTATAATTTAGAAATAAAGAATAGACAAATTAACAGATGTAACGTTGTGTGATGTAATGACCAGGGGCCTTACTAGGTAAGTCTGGTGGAGGTGGTAATCGTGTTCTCTCTTGCACGCACTCGTGGGCTTGTAAATTGGCGCGTACAGGATGGCAGGCGAAGCTGATTCCCAGAACAGTGCAGACGGGTGCAGGTCTCGCACACTAAGCATGAGATCATGGTCAACGCGTGATCTTAAAAAACTGATTTTCAGGCGGAACCCGTAGTCCAACCCATAGAAAAAGAAAAGGTCTGGAAAAAAGATAGAGAATAAGAATACACGGCATGAAGCGTATCTTTTTACCGTTCTACCAAAACATCTTTTTTCCCAATTTTTACCATGCCTGTTTCCGTTCGACAGGATCAGGTCGTAAACCTAATTAGCTCGTACAAAACGGGGACAGGTCAGCTGGTCAGTAATATAATTATTCAAAGTATTATTAAAGAAACTTGAATTAAAATTGTGTCTATTGTTTTCTTAGTGGTTGTCGTTAGGATTCCGTACGTAATCTCTTTAATCGTAATACTATTGATTTTATATCGCCATAATGTAACAAATTTGAGTTGTAAAAGCATCCAAAGAGCTATTATAGTACATGTTCTATAACTATTGTTACAGCTAAGGCTACATGAATACATAGCGATGTAACTTTGGCAAATCCTGCCTGAGTAAACGTTTACATCACTTTTATAGTACTTGCATAAAACACTGATCAGTGTTTCGGAAACGTTCTCTCAACTGCTTTAGTACAAATTTTTGCTGTTTGGTTTATTATAAAACAAATCATATTATACAATGATAAATTAATATTCTTATTCATTCAGATGCAACTTTTTCGAGGGTCGTTAAAATAATGTAAAAAATGGATAAAATAAGAAATAGAAGGTGGCACCAGTAAAAGAAAAAGAAAGAAGAAGGGATGAAGCGCACATTATCAAAAAGCGACGAATATAAATTTGGACAGAAGAAAAAAACAACTGAGATGAAAAAAACATATTTGGACACAAGTAGGGCAGACATACTTGAAGAAGAAGTAATTTAAACAATGATAGCTGATAAAAGACAGTGGAACAAGAAGACGCATTATGTTGATCTCAAATAAAACAAAAACAAGAGAATAATGATGTCCTTACAAAAACCATTATGAATTGGAACCCTCAGGGTGCCATTATTAATCGCTCTTGTCACTTTCTGAATGTAAACACAATGTCTGTATTTAAACTTCAATGTACTTGCGGGTTCAATGTATGTGTGAAATATAAAACTGTCGGATAGCTGCGTAGCACCTGCCGATAGAAACAACACTCAAACGAAAATTGTTATCAAAAGAATAATTGTAAATAATTGTACATCGCGATAAGAGGATATTATCTAAAGTAACATCATTATTAATAGTTTGATTTCACATTTATTTCAGGTCATAAAGTATTAGAAAAATGATTTTTCAATTGATGTATTTGGTATGTTGCTTTTGCTTAATCTTAGAACTGTGGCGGAGAAATTCTACAAAGCCGTTGTCGCCTCCTGATTTGTCAGGATGGTTGCCTGTAATAGGACACGCTTGGATGTTTCTGGGTGATCGAAAGCGTAAGTAGTAAATTTTTTAAGTATATATTTTATTTCAATAATCGTTAATACAAAACTAAACTAGACCTAAACAACTAAACTATACCTAAGAACTTAAAATAAATAAAAACTAAAAATTTAAAATTGGTGGAGAGGTAAGTTCCCAGAATGCTGGCAGCATTACCACGTTGAATGGCAATGCTTATTTTTTGTGCAAAATAAAAGCCAGCATTCCGGTCACCTGATGCTTCCACTAAACGTTTGGCCAAGTCCCTATATGTTGCCATGGCAGCCAGCCCTCACGGACCCATTGTCTCCACCCCAAACGGCACAAACATGTTAGGCCCTGTCAGGAGTGCATATTTGTGTCATTTGAGGTTTTCCACCTTGGCGATGGCCGCGCCGGCTTGAACTGTATTTAAAGGAAGATGGGACCGAGCCATAGTGGACAAGACATGTGGCATCCCACACTAGAGGCCGTCATATAATTAATAATATCATACTTTTAAATTTAAAAAAATGAGTGCGCTTTTATTTAGACCAGACGACTAAAGTAGAACTTCTTTAGCTCTATCTATATAAACATATGGCCGGTATAACTCTGCTTCTGCTGTGTTTAATGTAAATTTCGCCAACTCAACAATTGAAAATTGTCATTTTACCTGACAAACCAACATAATTATACAATTTTTTTACTTTGTTACGGTGACAATGGAGATCGAACTGAACCAACAACTTTTAACTTTACTTCACCTCGTTATGCATTCACCAGCTTACTCTCCAAGTCCAGCGTGTGTAAGTTTTACTTTAAAAAGTGGTTATGCATCAGTAGCATTGCAGTTGTACAATAGTGATGTAGTTATTAGGGTTTTAACGACTTGAAGCAAGCAAAGAGTTGTCACACTATCACACTAATATTATAAAGGCGAAAGTTTGTATATGTGTCTGTGTGTATGTTTGTTACTCCTTCATGCTCAAACGGCTGAATAGATTTGGATGAAATTTGGTACGAAGATAGCTTATACACTGGATTAACATATAGGCTATATTTTAAAAGTGAAATTTTCCCGTGGGATGAGCAAATAATTAAAATACTTTTTATCCGCGGGTGAAACCGCGCGGGGCGCAACTAGTTATTGATATAGTAGCTTTTTGTAATGGCATTTCATTGTTATATACTTTACTAAACAGCTGCATTGCTTGTCACTCATAAATTTATTAGATATTCAGACTCATCATCAGTACTTTGACTTCCTTCCGTTATGTTATGTAAGGCCAAAACAATTTTTATTTTTATCACTGTCAGTCGTCATTTTATTATTTATTCTATTTTATAAATATATCACACAAGTAGATACTGTTTATATACATTGTAAAAGACAGTAAAAAGAAGAAAAAAAATACTCTGTAATCACTGTAAAGTTTCTTGTAGCTTCTTCTTTACAGTTGTAATCGAAGCTTCAGATCGGAGTTTTCTGCTCTGCCTTGTGCCGGATTGCTTGCATCAGTAGTGAGAAAAAGAACTGTTTTTTTTTTCAAACTCATATAATGTAACGGGCTTGCTATATATTATTTGACAATAAGCACTTTGTCATTTTATATGCTTAGTAAAATAACTTAATTTTATGTACCTAATAAAATTTTGACTTGTAAAAGTGCTAAATTTAGCCTATTTGCAATAAATCTTTGAACTTTGACTTTAATATAGTCCATATCAATATGTATAATATTTTGGTGTTAAATAAAATATTCTATTATTCGATTCTAATAAACTACGTCATAAAACTGTTGTTAAACTTTGAATAATTTGAATCGGCATAAAAACGGCAGAGCTTAAGATATACTAAAAATTCCAGATGCATTCAATTTAAGTCAACGTATATCAAACGAGTCTTTGAAAAAAGGAGCTCTTACCTTATATTTGGGCTTTCACAAGATGTATGGTAAGTAAATAAAATTTGTGATATGTTTTAATACTTCTTTTCTCTTACAAACTGCCCCGTCCTTTCTTTTAAAATCTCAGCTTTTGTATTTTGTACTTCCCTTTATACTGAGTTGTATATGTGTTATATGTAAATTGCTTTTATTTTTTCTGTTACAGTTGTATCCGATCCAGACGATTGCGCCATAATAGCTAACACTTGCCTAGATAAACATTACTATTACAAGTTTGCCAGACCTTTCCTCGGAAATGGTCTGACCGTTGCTGAGGGTATGTAATTTTTTCTTTATTAATAATAATTTGTTGTTTTTTTATTCTTTTTTATTTTATCTTAAGAAATTACATGACGAGCTAGTTAAGAAATTACATGACGATTTGTCTGACTTTAAGCTACAAGGGTCCCTATATCAGTTTCAGTGTCACTCATAACACCAAAGTATAGTAGTAGTAGTTTCGCGTGACACTGCACTGCGCACGTCATCCTGAGACTAATATTAGAACACAGTACAGCACAGTCTAATATTAGAATTACTAGACCATGTGATTAGGTCATAAAGTTTGATTTGCCCAGTTTGAAAGGTACTGTAGGTAGTGAAATATCACAGTGTCACAATATACAGTGCCCTTAAAACCGGAACACAGTAGTGCTTTCACACTACTGCTTGGCGACAGAATAACTGGCAAACCTAATCGAACTTTGCAGAAAAGTCTTACTACCCAGTAATTTTGTGGGATTCATCCCCAACACCCGTGTATATTTTGTTTTCACAAAACAATGCACTCACTATCTTATCTTTTAGCTTTACTTTGGTTTTATTGTCATCAGACTGATTTTCTTTATTCTACTACAATACTTCAAAAGTAATAATATATTTAGTTCACTACAACTATTGTTCTCCAGTTCATTTTTGATTCCTCTGTAAGTGTTTGTAATTTTGAAACTTAAATTCAATTTCAAATATTTTGTTAGGATGCTACAGTAAGCTGAGTTTTAATAGGATGATCAATGGTATACTTTTTGATGAGATCTACTAGCTTCTTTTATGCTCTGCGCCCTTGTGTTTCAACCGCAGCTTTCACTTCACGATCTATCTTTTTGTCTGTCTTATAGAGCAATCATATCGTAGTTGACAATTGCCGAGGTTTAAGATAGCACAAGCACTTTCAAACATATAATATTCGAGTTTTAATATTTGTTATGACTGCACTCAAGTTCGCCAGCCCTAAGTTCTCGCTAATCTCTTTAGGATATACTCAACTGCGTTAAAGGGATAAGTTTGAACTTAGAAGTCGTCAAAATTTACAAACGGGCATAATACTTTTGTATGGTATAATCAGATGCTTAAGTTTATGAATAATTAAACTTTATTTCGTGTATGTAGATGATAATTGATTCTAAATGAAAAAACCCGATGTTCGTTATTATTACACCAGTCGAAAGATTAGCGTTTGCATAAAAACTGTTTATCGATTAAAATTGCACCGCCATTTAGTCCATAATTCTAAAATTTTGTCACTATTTTCATTACAGTACCAATTTGGAAGAAGCACCGAAAATTGATAAGTTCTGCATTTCGGCCTCAGATATTGAATAGCTTTCTCGTGGTGTTCAACCATCAAGCTAAACGGTTGGTTAACCAGCTCAAACCAGAATTGGGCCAAGGACCGTTCAATCATGAGCCGCATATACGGTTGAACAGCTTGGAGTCTATATGCAGTAGGTATCATAAAAAAAACAATAATTTATCTTTGTTTTAAATGTAAATGCCATGTTTAGCTTGTGTTTTGCCTGATGTTCTCTTCCCCTCGGAGCGTGAGTTAACAAACCGTTGGTGAGGATTCAGCTAGGAATAAGGAGATAATAAAATAAAAGTCAGGCTTCTTGGTATGATAATATCTTCTCATTGTACTTTACCAATGGTGAACGTTTATAAATTAAAAAATAATTATCAGCTAAGTTGCAAGTGCATTGCCGTTATCAAACTCGTACAACTCAGCTAAAATAAACAACAATTGAACTATAAACTCATAATGTCCCATTGTCGCCAATTGCTTAATAGTTGAATATGGTTTAAATGTAGAAAAACCAGTTTTTTACCGATCTCCATCTAAGATACACATCCAGTGCCTGTGCCAGTGTTATTGACGTCTGGATTGAGAGCGAGATTGAGCGCATGAACGCGATGGCGATGCTAACTTGGTTAGGTTCAATGCTGCAAAAACACAGGAGTGCTTATTCACTGCAAAAAAGAGCCCACTCTATCTCACTTATTCGTTCCGTGGTGTATCTGTAAATTTAGAAAACCAACTTGAGCTTTTAGGTCTTGATCTCACGTCAAACCTTAACTTTGGATCCTATATCGAGTCTAAAGCCAAAGTAGCTTCAAAAAAACTCGGCGTTTTGTCCAAGGTAAGGCGGTACTTCACATCTGGACAGTTTCTGAATCTCCATCAAGCACAGGTCCGATCGTGTATGGAGTACTGCTGCCACCTGTGGGACGGGTCTGCCAAATACCAGCTTGAGGCTTTTGACTCGATTGAACGGCGTGCCAAAAAGCTTATTGACGACGAGACTTTGGTTGGTGAAAGGTTCCAGAGCCTAGCACATCGACGTAAAGTGGCAAGTCTGTCGGTCTTTTACAAATTACACCATGGTGAACAAGAACTGCATGATCTCTTTCCCCCATCACCTTTCCACTACTAGACGCTAGGCTAAGCGCCATCCCTTCGTGGTCAAAATACCACCTATTCGTACCAAGCGATTTGACTCCACGTTCATAATTAGAATGGCGAAATATGACCCGGGCGTGTTCAACAGAAGAGTGAATAGGTATTTACTTGGGTAGCATGCTACACCTTCGATCGCATCGTCACTTCCCATCAGGTAAGAGGCTAAGAGCGTGGTCAAATGCTAAACAAGTTTGAAGCAAAAAAATCTTTCCGGAAAATAAATATTGTTGGACTAAGCCTTGATAAGATATAGTATTTGTTTGCACATGTACTACCATAGCTTAAATTTAAGTACTTACAATACGGAAAACTGTGATCCAAATGCGGAAGAATATTTAAATCTTTAGTTAATTAGTTAAAATTTTATTTAGATCTTTACCTTACCTGTTGCTATACTCTAATGGGGTCATATATTTTGTACATACAATCAATAAAACACCTGTATTACAAAATATGTACATATGACATATGTACATATTTTGTACAATAAATAATTGAGTATTGCACATCTGTGCCTCTCATGGCCTTTTTCCGGCACACCAATAATTTTACCAGACTACATAAATGTTTAGACCATGTCTTACTAAAAAATAACAAAAATCCACCACCATTCAATTCTCCTTTTACCGACCATTCACCAGATTTTTTCCACACAAATCATTCTCAAAGGTCTACTTATAAAAGACACTCAAGACTACTGCAGCTGAGCAACTTGATTTTACTAAAATAGTTTCTGAAATCAAATCTTTAAGCTTTTCTAGTATTTTATGATGCTATTATTCTAATTCTGCCACAAATATATTATACTAGTATGCTCAAACTGGACAGAATAAAATGAACTGCCTTAAAGGTTATGTTAAAAAAAAACCTTCTTTTACTCAATTGACATTTGATCTTAAAACAACTGAAGTGTCTTCACGAAAAGAAAATATCGAAAATATGTAAATAATATAATGGTTCTTCTAAAATAATAATAAAAATTGCGTGACCGTGACGTGCAACCGGTAACAAATGTTTCCATTTATTCTTAATTGTAAATTATTCTCCACCTAAATCAATACGGTAAATTTATTAGCTACCTATGTATTATTAGTTTATACAATATGGGCTATTGTATTTTGTATCACGTTGAGGTACCTAACGTTATTGATCTTCAATAAATATTTTTTTAGCTTTCTTTATTACCAACTTAGGACAATCAATGATTTCACTCGCTTATTCATGGTATAGGACCTAACTACGTTAAGACAACACATGTCAATCGCGTCATTAGTACATATGAGTGCAAAATCTCCTGAGATATTCATATCTTTATTAAGTGTAGATAAAAGAGATTCTCTAAAAAAATATATTTAAAAAAATTAAAACGATTTCAAAACCACAAATAGGCACCCAAAAGTGCAAAATATATATTAGATTAATTTTTCTATAAAAAGCCTCGAATTAAATTTAGTCAATATATATATTTTTAGCAACCTATATCTAATGTCCTTTTTCAAAAACAAATAATTGATGTTACATTTTCAGTGACTGCTTTTGGTGCTGATGTCGCTAGTTTTGGAGGTCTACATAAACAATACTTTGAAGGACTAAATGACATCATAGATATATTCACCGAAAGATTCCAGAAATTCTGGTTGCACATCGACTTTATCTATAATTTGTCTGAGTTGAAAAGGAAACAAGATGTTGCTATTAAAAAAATTAATGAATTCACCATTTCGGTAAGTTTGAATTTAATTACTTCCATTGTGCACTATATGAGGTTTATTTGTATCTTACATGTTTCACGTTGGGCGTTTCTTATTATTAGTTTCTTTTATTAGGTATATTTATTAGTTTTTTATAATTTTTTTGTTATGCCAAAATATTTGCGGAAGAAAAAAAGTTTTATTAACTAATTTGAACATTAGATTTCGGACAAATTTACGTCAGTCTTTCGTAAACTAAAACAAAACAATAAATTATAACAACTACGTTATGTACTTAAAAACACAATTAAAGCCGTTTCTGATATTTGGTTTTATTTGATTTTGTGCGTGAGAATTTAGAAATTATTTTTAAATCTTCCTGTGATAATAAGTTGAAAAAAATTAAACAAGATGCTAAATGTTAATTTTTCTGCATTATATTATAGATTCTTGAAAAAAGAAAAAGAGATATGAAAGAAAACTTGATCCACACAGCGAACGAAATAGGTATATTTTGTCATCGTAATTGATAAAAGCATTTTTAATGGGTCAATAATTTTGTAGTAAATTATTTCAGGTCAATTTACACCTTTTATGAACTTGATCCTTGAGCTGTCTAAAGAAACCGGCTGCTTTTCGGACCAAGACATTCTCGACGAAACTAATACAATAGTGGGAGGTGGCTATGATACTTCCTCCTTTACAATAACCCTGGTGCTGATGATACTGGGATCGTACCCTGAAGTACAGCAAAAAGCTTATGATGAGTAAGTATACTTCCTATCTACAGGAAGTCAAAATGTAATTTTTTTATGGGATTGATTGATTTATTTGCCAATAACTTAGCCTAATACACTGTGAAAGTAGTAAATTTTATACAAATATTACAATATTACACTACAATTTTACACAATGCAAAGAAATAGAAAGTGGCGGCACTAACAATTTTTGCCGTAGCAATATGGTAGTTTATAATTCGTGTGTTCTGCCCATACTTTGCCTTTTAACTACTTTTACTGTAATGATAAATTTAAAGTAAAAATAAACTTAAAAGTATAAAGATACGTAAACATCACCTATACCTGACTGACAGACCTATATATCAACGCACAGCCTAAACCGCTGGTCCTACATATTTGAAATTTGGAGAGTGTGTTCTTTGTAAAGTGTAGGTATCCACTAAGAAAGGGTTTTTTGAAATTCCATCCCTGTGAGGGTGAAATGGGTGGTTGAATTATCTATGAAAAAAAAAAAATCTTTGTTTGACGCGGGTGAAGCCGCGGGCAGGAACTAGTGCTAAAATATATGAAGATATTGTACATAGTTATCAGTGCATAATCACATAAGCAGATGAAAGATGTAAATTTAAAAAAAATGAGAGTTCGTCATAGTCAAAACGCTCAGCAGGCAAGAAGCCGAATGATCGCAGATTTAAATGTACCGAGGAAAGTCTTGCTGTCCATTCGGGTTATACAACAGCCATGGGAAGAGATGAGTTGTTCGCATCAATGTTATTCTGCCGCGGTATGAGGTTATAGTCATTTATATAAGTACTTAGTACGTTCTGAAATCAAATTTTACGGCCTTTAATCTCAATAAATTTTTGACCGATTTTGTTCATATTTACAAAAAAAACACGTCTGTTTACCCAATAATTCTGCCAAATACTATCAAAATGGGCTAGCAAATGGTGTCACAGCAAACTTCTTCCTTATGTATAGAAAATAAAGCTGCGCAATAGTAATCTCGGCAGCAGTTACATGTTTGAACCGTTTAGTGTTGAGACCCTGAGCCTGTGAGGACCGGGAGCTTATCGCGTTTTCCAAAGATTATCAGAGTGCCTAATGCTAAATGCTGGCTTTTATTTGGCCTAATCAGCATTGCAATTCAACGGGGCAATAATGCCATCATGTTGGGCACACTGGTAGTGGGCTGCAGCATTTGGACTGTTTATAGGTCATTGCGGCTAGTAAATAGGTTTTTTTTAGTAGTATTAGTCATTATATCATTGTAGTAGTTAGTAAGTCAAAAGAATAATGGCACTTTGTCCGTTAAAAAATATTTTTATGTTGTTCATTTTTATTTTCTTTTTAAATATCAGACTAGCCTGACTAGCCACCTTTTGACTAGCCTGAAGACGCCCACATGGGCTTTGCTTATCTCTTACGCACTAATAGTAGAGAACTTTTTATTATTTCAGGCTACAAAAAGTTTTTGAAAAATCAGACAGAGACGTAGAAAAAGATGATTTATCAAAATTGGTTTACCTAGAAGCAGTATGCAAAGAAACTTTAAGGTTATATCCTATTGCTTTGGTGATTGCAAGAGATATTGTTCAGGATGTAAAGCTAAGTATGAACTTCTTATTGTTTTAATTAATTTTAGAATTGCTTTTAATTTTTTTTTATGACGTGACGAGCTAACCGTTTGCCTGATGTGAAGCGACACGGATTATCAGTTGCTGTATCACTCGGAACTCTAGAGTATAAAGTTTCGCGTGACACTGCACTGCTCACGTCATCTTGAAACATCACCACAATCTAGTAACAAGATTACTAGACTGTGAGACCATGTCATGAAGTCTCATTTACCCAGTAGTTTCACTAGCTACAGTGCCCTTCAAACCGGAACACAGTAGTGCTTGCGCACTACTGCTTGGCGGCAGAATAACTGGCAAAGCGGTGGTACCTACCTAGACGAACTTTGCAGAAAAGTCCTACCAACTGGTATTTTTGGCTAGCATGCTACACCTTCGATCGCATCGTCACTTCCCATCAGGTGAGAGCGTGGTCAAATGCTAGACAAGTTTGAAACTAAAAAAAAAAAAAATTGGCACTTACACGATCAAGTACGCAACTATTGTTTATTGCTTGTACACCTGCATATGCATAATCTTATTTCAGTTCACAGGTTTATTTTACTGACAATGGAAGTAAGATTGCGTTATCATAAATGTTTTTTTTTTTTTTTTTGTTTAATTATTTACTGAGCCCCCAATTAAACCCGCTCGAGGAATTAAAATGTTTTAATTTTTAGAAAATTTTACGCTGAAGGCTGGCAGTGGCGTCAGCTTGTCATTCTGGGCCATGCATCGGTCCAAAGTTTGGGGTCCTGATGCAGATCAATTTCGACCGGAACGGTGGCTGGATGGCTCCTTGCCGAGCAACCCTAATGCTTTTGGAGGTTTCAGTATTGGAAAACGAGCGTGCATTGGTAAGAATGTATGAAATGTTTCACAGCGTCTTGTCCCCCTAAGTGACAGGCAGATGGAAGACGTTTTATCTGTCCCTCTCAGGCTTACAGAGAATTTTTCTCTGTTAAAAATGTTGGCTTCACTTTTATAGCTGTATACAGAGTAAAATATAAAAGCAAATTTGGAGAATATACGTAACAAAACACCGAGTTAGCAACACAACTGATTTATTTTTCATCTACCGCCCATATATGCCGTGAGGTGACCGGCAGAATAGAATAGTCCCTACCTCTTTCTTACCGAGGTGTCGTAAAAGGCGACTAAGGTAAAATGACGATAAAAATCTTACACCCGTCAACCGACAGATGGCGGGATAACCATCTCCAGACAGGCGTAACCAATAAAATACAACTGGCCGGTGACGGGCAGCAGCGTCTCCGGTACGAAAAGTTGCGCTCTGCGATCGCCAACCCGCATGCCCAGCGTGGCGATTATGGGCAAATCCTCCCTATGATAAGTACGCAAATACCACGGCCCCTAGTTCCCGGCCGCCCTGCTATTCCTGACCATGGCGGCGGTTATGGTAACGGCAGGGCAGGGGGTGCTAAGAATCCCCGGGCTACGGTAGGCCGCCAAACCCAACTGACCTTGGCAACGTACAATGGACGCACGCTTCGACTTGACGAACATCTTGTGCAGCTAGAGGAAGAGCTGAATAACATAAGATGGCACATTCTGGGGTTATGTGAGGTCCGAAGAGAGGGAGAGGACACCATAACTCTTGGATCGGGCCATCTTATGTATTTCCGAGAAGGAGACCAGCTATCCCAGGGTGGCGTCGGGTTTCTGGTTCATAAAGCTCTCAGTGACAACGTTGTTGAAGTCTCTAGTGTGTCGACAAGGGTCGCGTACCTCATTATAAAGTTAACCAAGAGGTACAACCTCAAGGTTATCCAGGTCTACGCACCGACTTCGACACATTTGGATGGTGAGGTAGAAGGTATGTATGAAGACATATCCAAAGCCTTACATAATACCTCTAAGGCTCACTTCAACGTTGTCATGGGAGACTTCAACGCTAAAGTGGGAGTACAGACTTGCAGCGAATCGACAATAGGACCTCACGGTTTTGGCAGTAGAAACCAAAGGGGCCAAATGCTTGTCAACTTCCTAGAGAAGGAGGGACTCTTTTTGATGAACTCCTTCTACAGGAAACAGCCTCAAAGGAAGTGGACGTGGCAGAGCCCCGATGGCATAACGAAAAATGAGATCGACTTCATTATAGCGGACAAACGGCATATATTCAGAGATGTCTCAGTGATCACTAGGTTCAACACCGGGAGTGATCACAGACTTGTACGAGGCACTCTGAATATCGATTTCAAGCTGGAACGAGCTCGTTTAATGAAGTCCACGCTCCGACCAAACATGGTCCAAACCGTGGTAGGGTCTGAGACATTCCAGTTAAAACTGGAAAATCGATTCGCTGCCTTGGAAACCACAGATGACGTAGACCAGAAACTCGACCAAGTGGTGGATGTCCTCAGGGAAGAAGGCGCGAAGTTTTGTGCAAAGCAGCGTACTGGCAAAAGGTCTAAACTTTCGAGAGATACTCTGCGGCTTATAGAAGAACGACGTATAAACCCCGAGTCTACTTCGTCAGAACATCAGCGGGCACTCAATAAGACAATTAAAAAGCTGGTACGACGTGACCTCCGATCTTACAAACCGCTCGAAATTGAAAAAGCTATAGAGCAGAATCGGGGGTCAAAAGTGTTCGTCCAGCAACTTGGAAGAAGCCACCT
Organism: Ennomos fuscantarius; assembly: GCA_905220475.3. Classification (NCBI taxonomy): domain Eukaryota; kingdom Metazoa; phylum Arthropoda; class Insecta; order Lepidoptera; family Geometridae; genus Ennomos; species Ennomos fuscantarius. Next base: position 7,846,056 of record HG992046.1, on the reverse strand, counting down.
GACGAAGCTGACTACGTCCACGGGGACAGTCATCTCTTCAAAGCCGGAGATCCTTTCGGAAGTTAAAGATTTTTACAGCCAACTCTACGCATCACATGCTTCTCGACCTGACTCCGATTCAGAGGACTGTAGAGCCACTTTAACACGTCACTACACAGAAGAGCTGCCTGAAGTCAGCCAGGACGAGATCGTGATGGCTCTTAAACAGCTTAAAAATGGAAAAGCCTCAGGTGAGGACGGAGTTACGACTGAGCTCTTAAAAGCTGGAGGTGCTCCAGTACTTAGTGAGCTGCAAGAGCTTTTTAACTCTGTCCTCTTTACTGGGAGAACTCCGAAGGCATGGAATAGAAGCGTGGTCGTTTTATTTTTCAAAAAGGGTGATAAAACCCTATTGAAGAATTACCGACCCATATCGCTTCTGAGCCATGTCTACAAGCTGTTCTCCAGAGTCATCACGAATCGTCTAGCGCGAAGGCTTGACGAGTTTCAACCTCCGGAACAGGCCGGGTTTCGTAGCGGGTATAGTACCATAGACCACATCCACACAGTGCGGCAGATTGTACAGAAGACCCAAGAGTACAATCGACCTCTGTGCTTAGCGTTTGTGGACTATGAGAAAGCCTTTGACTCTATCGAAACCTGGTCTGTTCTGGACTCCTTACAGCGATGCCAGGTTGATTGGCGATACATCGAAGTGCTGAGATGCTTGTATGATGCCGCAACAATGACCATCCAGTTACAAAACCAGGCGTCAGAACATATCCAACTGCGTCGCGGAGTGCGACAAGGGGATGTTATATCCCCGAAACTGTTCACAAACGCTTTGGAGGATATGTTTAAGACGCTGGACTGGAAGGGTTGTGGCATCAATATAAATGGCGAGTATATCTCTCACTTGCGATTTGCAGACGACATCGTCATAATGGCTGAATCGCTGGAGGAGCTACAGCGAATGCTGAACAGCCTAGCTGATTCTTCTTTACGCATCGGTCTACGGATGAACTTGGATAAAACCAAGGTCATGTTCAACGAGCACGTTGTTCCGGGACCGATTGCCATAAATGGAGTAGCTCTTGAAGTTGTTAGGAAATACGTTTACCTAGGGCAGACGCTCCAACTAGGTAAAAACAATTTCGAGAGTGAAGCCAAAAGAAGGATACAGCTGGGCTGGGCAGCATTTGGGAAGCTTCGTCGAGTCTTCTCATCGCCCATACCGCAGAGTCTTAAGACGAAAGTCTTCAACCAGTGCGTCCTACCAGTCATGACCTACGGAGCCGAAACGTGGACACTCACGGTAGGACTAGTCCATCAATTCAAGGTCGCTCGGCGAGCTATGGAAAGAGCTATGTTAGGGGTATCTCTGCGAGATCGAATCCGAAACGAAGTCATTCGCCAGAGAACTAAAGTTACCGACATAGCTCAGCGAATTAGCAAGCTGAAGTGGCAATGGGCTGGTCATATCTGCCGAAGAACCGATAACCGTTGGGGTCGACGTGTTCTGGAGTGGAGACCGCGAATCGGCAGACGTAGTGTAGGACGACCTGTGGCAAGGTGGAGCGATGACATACGCAAGGTAGCTGGCAGTACCTGGAAAAATAGAGCCGAAGACCGGGCTCAGTGGCGTGCCTTGGGAGAGGCTTATGTCCAGCAGTGGACTAATGTAAGCTGATGATGATGCCCATATACAGTATCCTACATTAGAAGATCATACTCGAGCTTCCCTTGTATTCCCTTGATAGTTTGAACGAAGATCACCACATGATTTAATTCTCATCAGGTGAGCCACATGATGAGACCTATGTCGTAGGTCTCAACATGTAAGATTAATGGACAATGATTAGGTCATAAAATTCACAACTGATAGAGAAGAAGGTGATCTATTAGCAACCATAAACTGGAAGACGCAGTGTTTATATACTGGATCCTGATTAGAGGGAAAACGATAACCGTAAGCAAGCAGCCGTTCAAAATGACGCTTTATCAGAGGAAGCCATTTAGCAGTAGATCTTTCGAATGACAATGATTTAGATTTAGTGATATTAACATTTCTTCTTCTAGTGAAGGCAAGTTCTCATTACGACAGTGGTCGGAACAGGCAGTTTAATGTGCTGTTGTAATTTTTAGTTATAAATACCTCTTATTGTAGCGGTTGCCCATTAAAGTAGTGACCGTGGCGAACTTTACTTTGTTGATTGGTTAGGAACGGGTCGAGTTCGCTGTAAAGCGCTTTAAACACTTTTTTAATGTAAACTTAATTCCAGGTAAGACCTACGCCATTATTTCAATGAAGACTGTTCTGTCACACGTAATTCGAAGCTACAGCATCACTTCTGATATATCCAAACTGGAGCTGGAATTAACTACGTTTTTGAAAATCTCTTCGGGACAGCATATCAGTATTGAACCAAGAATATGATTGATGTTGGACATATCTAAATGTGTACAAGAATTTGGATAATAAAGATCATTTCAAGAGAATTTGCTTTGGTTTTTCTAAAACTTTTTATGCATTATCATTAAATAAATACATATTAGGAAATATATATAATTTATTTTATACAACTATTTATTCAGCCAAAGTTTTAACATACTGGCGCTACCCTACGATTTCATCCATGCTTGTAACTATGATCTATATTCAAACTGTAACCTTGAAGTCTTCAAATCAAGAATGAATAGGCATCTTCTAGGCAAGCGGGTTACAGCTTAGACCGCGTCGTCACTTACCATCAAGTGGATTAGATCAAACGCAAACTTTTTAACAATAAAAATACCTAGGACCTGAGCCAATTTGTTTGGATAAATTGTATGTTACTCCAGAACCTAAAGTATTTAAAAATCAAATGTCATCAAAATGTATTTAGCCGTTTTAGCGCCGAAAAGTAACAAATACAGCTGAAAAGTAAAAAATACTTACCTGGTGATATCTACCACCAGGTAAGATGTACTCAAAAGCAACCCCAATTAAAGTAAAAAAAAAAAAAAATACAAACAAATTTCCGTATAAACTTATAAAATTAGTAGAATGGGACAGGCTTCATCATTATATTGAGGACAAAAGAAAAACAACAGGAGACTTGTTTAAATAATTTTATTTTGTATGTTTTTAAATCAACATTTATCTCGTTTGAAAACGTGCCAATCTGTTAAACAAAAGAATCAGGTTTTAATTTATGATATGAAATAACTTTTCAAAAATAAATCATAATAAACGCCTCACGATCGCTTATACACGGTGGAATTTAATTCACTCTTTTCTTTAAATGTATGTACTCAGACCATGCTATATAATATTAGTACAAGTTCCAATTAAAAAAAAAAAAGATTTTGTTTTAGTATTTAGTGCCCCTTAAAATAACTGCATGACAGCCGAAATGTCTACTTAACAGTGCACACAGCGCGGGCACCAGCTGAATGCTTTGTAAATGTTTCGTAGGCAATAAAACACCTGCTTTGTTCAATGTCATAAGGCTTTTCTTTAGAATTTAAATTTGATAATACCTAGATTTTAGTTTTATTTCATAAGTATTTTTTTTATTAGTTATATGGGCGCATTCTATAGCATGGACTGACATATATTAAAGGAAAAGAACGAATTAAATTCCACCTTGTATAGATCCTCGACTGTAATTGAAGGGTTGAGAATAAAAAGGATTTAACTGACAAATTGACAGTTTCGAGAAAATTGACTTTAAACGTCAACGGCGTCATTTTAATGTAGACTGCTTATAAGGTAATAAAAAAGGTTTATGTAAGTTTCAGTTGCTTGAAAATGTTTTAATTCTATTTAAAATTACTAAATATAGTACTAATTCATACAATTACTGTAATAATATAATATAATAAAATAAATATAGTAATGTTTTTATGCTAAGCAAACTGTATTCCTGTGACAGATAAACCATTTTTAGACTCAAAATCTCGAGATTTAAGCCTCATTTCGGCATTTTGAGAATGTATCATTGAAGATAATTTCACGCTGAATCCAACGATACCCATAAGTCATTTTGTCAAAAAAATCAGTTGAATCCTTTTTATTCTCACCCCTTCAATTAGAGACCTAGGAACTACGAGGAAAATTATTTGCGTTGTTTTTCTGTGAAAGTACTGGTCCTTTTGCGGGAATCGACCCAACCACCTCCGGGCAAAGAGCCGACCTGCTCAACCATCACACCACAGAAGCTATATTAATAGATATTAGATAATACACACAAACATAAAAGCGCTACCATGCTTCAGAGGGCACGTTAAGCCGTCATCGGTCCCAGCGGTTATAAGAGAATAGTCGTTAAGCCAAGGCTATCCGATAACATGAGAAGAACAAGAAAGAAAATATAAAAAACGTCTGAAGTAAAACTTTTTAGTTCCATCTATTGGCCGATATAACTTTGTTGTTGCTTTGTTTAATGTCATTGTGACAGTTGTAAATTGTCATTTTACCGGACATACCAACATAACAATACACATTTTTTACTTTGTTATGTTGACAATGGAGATCTATATTAACCAACAACTTTAAACTTCCGTTCACCTCAGCAGCTTACTCCTCAAGTCAAGCGTAAAGAAGTGCTACTTCAAAAAAGAACTTATTGGAAATAACACATGTATACCTATTTCCAACTACTTTAGTTCACAAAACCAACAAACACAATATTCGCGAGTTTACGAACAGTAAAAACCATTTGTGTGTACATAACCTTTGATATTTCCCGCAAGTTTCGAGAGCAAAACTTTTATATCCTAAAGCGAGAGATTTCAAAGAGTTAAAGCGGACGGTTGCGGTGGGTAACTCGATTCAGTACAACATTAGAGCTGTTTGATTATCCGGCTACTTTATATGGCCGGGTGTTTTTTTGTACCGGCAAATGCTGTTGGTCTCTACTGACTTACAGCGTCACTAAGCGGGAGGGCAGGCGCTTAAAGCGCCCAGCCATAAAAAATGGGAGGCAAATAGCTCAAAGGCACCTCTGGGGTGCCAGCGTTGGCTTGGAAACATAGTAGAGCTGGCACACTACTGCTTGGTGGCAAAACAACTGGCAAAGCGGACCACCGCTTTGCCAGTTATTTTATCTAGGTGGTAGGACAATTTCGTCTAGGTAGGTTGGTACCCTAGTAAATAATTGTCTACTTTAGCCGTTAGTTATTTTTAAGAAAATTATCATACTAGTACATAATAGTAATACATAGTTTCAAATTATTGTAAAATAATAATATTTTTCATATAATATCTCGCGGTTGTTATCCGGTTAAAACAAATACCAGTGCATCCCTAAAGAAACCGTGCATTCAAGGGTCGTTCGAATAGTGAATAGTTTCTGCCGGACATTACACAATTCCGCGATATCGGTGACCGAGATTGCAATATCCCGAGATCGAACGAATGTTTCGAATGTCTTTTGAAAAAATTACTTCTTTTTGTAGTTTTTGTTTTGGTTTAAAAACATTGTATTCGTAAACATTACACCTTGCGACAACTTATGGTTTTACATCGGTTTTGTGGTTTTAGCCAATAAATTATCTGATAACTTATATCCTAAAAAAATATAAAGGATAAAACCGATCTTCTGTTAATGTATATAGGTACTGCTATTAATTATGTAATATACATTAGTATATGTAGTATGTTATGTAGTATATGCAGTAATTATATGTGAAAAAGGTCATCGCATTCAGTTCAACCGCTTTGGAATGAAATTCTGACATATACAATTAGTGAAATTTCTATAAATAAAAATAAAACAACCCAAAAAAGGATTAATGTAAGGATCATCATTAAAAGCCTGGAGACCACTGCTGAACATAGGCCTCCCCCATAATGCGCCACTTTGAGCGATTCCTTGGCTCTTGCGTCCATCGCCTCTCCGCGGCTTTGACCACTTAGCGGGCGTCCTACATTGCATCTTCCAATTCGTGGCTGCCACTCGAGAAAATTTTAACCCCATCGTTTGTCTATATAAAAATTATAGTACATTATTAATAAACATTATTTAAGACTCTTTATTTTCCCAAAGTTATGTCTCTTTTTACCCCTGTAAAAAGAGACATAACTTTCTCTGTATTATAAAAGAAAAGACAAAAATTCCAAGAGCAGAGATTAGTTTAACACTGAACCGCAGTCAGTTAAATTTTATCTCTCTAACCTTACAAGAATAGTAAGTAAAACTACGCTGCGAACTTTGCCATTTCATAGTAAACATAGTAAAGCATGTTTGGTATTCTACGGGAATTTCTGATATATCTTCCTTTTATTTTGTCTAGACGGAGCCGTTATATTTTATAGTTATTTAGCCTTATTGTGCAGAGATTTGAGATAGGTCACGATTATGGGATACATGGATTTTGTTTTTGAACAGGAATGTGGTGAAAAACTTAGCTCAATCACATTGTCGTTGACTAAAATACTATCAAAGTTAAGAACTGAAACATTTTTAAATATTCGAGTTAGAAGAGTATAAGTTTACTTCGAATAATCTAAAAGACTATCTAATGGAAAAGTAGACCATTAGAAGTTTTGGCGGGAAAACGAAAAAGATCGCGTCACCGCATTGTATTAATTTCCAAAATTTGTGTTATTTTCAGTGTTAGTGCATAAATTTGGTGGCATTTTATTCGTTAAGTGCTGGATTGCATGCATGAGTGTGGGAAAGTGGTATAATGATGGTGAACCGTTTTTTTTCGTGTTTTTTCAAAACTCCATAGAAGCTTCTGGTAAAGTTGCTACCTCTTTACTAGGAGTATGACTTGACTGGGCTAGACTAGATTATAACTTGACTTGATGACTTGGACTGTACTAACTTGAAAAATTATGAATTACTTGACACTGGCTAAATACACAAAAGTGTGGAGCCAAACCAAAAATAAAAAAAATAAAGTAGACCATTAAAAAACGCGATAAATTTAGCTAACACAACAGACTATGATATGATATCACCGGTAACGTCAATGGCTGATCGTGTTACACTGGAATCATAATTATACCCATACCGAAACAAGTTATAGTACGAATCTAATGATGTTATCTTAGATTTCATATTTAGCAACAATAATTTGGTTAGCTTATAAATACACTCATATACACGATGGTATTAAATTCACTCTTTTCCTTAAATGTATGTACTCAGACCATGCTATAGAACAATCGTACGAGGTCCAATTAAAAAAAAAGTTTTGTTTTAATATTTAGTGCCTCTTAAAATAACTGCATGACAGCCGAAATGTCTATTTAACGGTACACACAGCGCGGGTACCAGCTGCGTGCTTTGTAAATGTTTCTTTAGAATTTAAATTTACAGTAATTTGATAATACCTAGATATAAGTTTTATTTCATAATAATTTTTTTAGATAAATGGGAGCGTTCTATTGCATAGACTGAATACATACATTAAAGGAAAAGAACGAATAAATTTCCACCTTGTGTAGTGGTAGGTACCTAAGCCAGAAGTACCATACTGCTCCGCGTAGGTACACAGGGTACACGTACTAATTAAAAGATTATTGTATACTCACTGCGCCATGTATTGCAGTTTTCGTATTGCATGAAGCAGTAGTTATCAAAATTCTTATAGTCTCCATTGTAGCTACGAGCGCAAATCATCTGACTTCTGAAAGTGGTATTAGTAAAATAGGTTTAGAAATATCAATTTTTGAATAATTGGTAATGTTTGACAAATTTATATTGATTAACAACGTATTTACTGGCCTAGCAGCCTTGTGAGGCTGCCTCCTGAGGCAAATACTTGGTCTGTCAGAACGTGCCTCCATGCAGAAGTTTTGGTGGTTTTTTATGTGGATGCTCAAAGTCAGCGGGCGTCTTAGTTTACTTGCCATGATCTCTCAGAATGGTTGCTTTGTACCTGCATGGTCTTATGGCGATTTCATGTTAAAATGTTCTATCTTACTCAGTCTACCAGCGGCTTGGCCTTAATACACCTCGTGCCTCGTGCAAGAAATTTGTAGGTCATATTTTGTATATAAAGGTAGGTACCAATAGCAAAGTAAAATAAAAGAGATATTCTCTTAATAACACCAATGTTTAAAAAGTGGTAGGCTAATTAAGTTAATTAATGATTGCTGAGATGCTTTAATTAATGATTGATGCAGTAAACTAGATCAAACTAATGAAAAAATGAATAGTTGCTGCCACTAGTAGTTTTAAAATAACTAAACTCAATTTCAAGCATTCCTTGTAAATAGGCTGACTAACTAACTTTTACACATTTTCAAGTCAAAAACTTAAACTACTTAATCTTAAGTTAAAATAACTCAAAGGTGACTGACTGACATAGTGATCTATCAACTCACAGCCCAAACCACTGGACGGATCTGGCTGAAATTTGGCATGCAGGTAGATGTTATGACGTAGGCATCCTCTAAGAAAAGATTTTTCAAAATTCCACCCTTAAGAGGGTGAAACGGGTGGTTGAATTATTTTCCCATAGGCCACGCCGCGGGTGAAGCTGCGGGCAGAAGCTCGTTTACAATAAATAAATAAATAGACTGGTGCATAGTATCTTAATTGAGTCGTCACAAATAGTAATAAGTAAAAAAGCACCGGTTTTAAAATATTAAGGGACTTCTTTCATATATTTTAGAAAGGAATTGACTGAGCGTCATCAACTAGTCATTAAGGTTCAAAAATTAATCTCTTACTTATAAGCCCTAGGACACATGTCAATGAAGTTCTGACATCCTTTCACGAAGAAATCGGTGGCCCACCATTGAGTGTCCTTTGGGTATTTCACCACAGGCGTTCTGTACCGATGCCGTTTGGATGCCACAAGTGATACAAATAAGAATATCGTAAGTAAAACTGAAACAAATATATTGAACATATTAATATTTTGGCTATTGATAATCATTATGACGATGTTAGATCACCATCGGATGATAATCATGATGGTATAAAAGATGAACTAAGAAACATTCAATCAGATTTTTGTGCAAAAAAGGCTAGCATATCTCAATTGTCGACCGAATTATTGTCAAGTGAAATAATGGTCAAAGTAAAAAATAATAATAAAATAACGCCCGATATAACGATACAGGTAGATCTGGACTCTAGCTAAGATTTCCTGTAATCTAAAGACTCAGGAACCATAAAGACCATGGTCCTCCAAGACCCAGATAAAGAACAAATATTCGCACGTGACCTGCTCAACCACCCAACTACAAAGGCAAAAGTAATTCAAAAAACAAACCCGTCGTCGATAATTGCGTTATAGTTTCAATTTATTCAATAAATGATTAATCTGCTTAAACAGGCGATACTGCTATGAAAATCGTAATCCTTTATTTAATCACGACAGTGATGACTTTGATTAGAACCATGCCAATTTAACCAGCTTTCTCATAAATAAATCGCATTGAAATTGGTCGATATATTTAGAAGCTATAGTGCCAAGCATACATACGGTCAGACACGTGTACATCCCCGACTATCAGGCTACGCAATTTCTTAACTGATCGTTTTTCTTTCTTTAATCTAATTTTATAACATCCGAAATCGTTAAAACTTCAACAAATTCTTAAACGGTCATTACATAACAGAAGGGAGCTATTTGCGCACTATTAAATCTTAAAGATAAATAAACACATTCTTTTCGTTCTGCAAAGCGAGCGGATGTGATAACAACACCACACGTTTTGGGTCTATTTACATTTCAGATTAGTTCGACAAGTTCACCCGAGATACGTCTATTACAGTTTCCAGTCCAATGCCGAATCTAGTGTACGATGAATTAAAACAAATTAAACAAGACACGTTGTCTTCTTTGTACTCGTGCTTACTCGACTCATTCTATCCCTTTCATTTAAATCTAATTCAGTTTTCCATTCTTTACTTACAACTTTCTCACATTATGAATCACTTTCAAGCATGCTTACAAAAACTTCTCCCAAGGTACGCAATTGAATTTAAACTTTGGATCTCGTTTGTAGTAGCTAGTATCGGTTCTGATTTATGTATATCTACTACTTTTACTTTGACAACTATGGTTTTTATCATTCTGACCTATGTAAAACGGTCAGCTACATTTTCTAAACTGCTGCATTAGATTTGTTCAAGTTGTTGCATAATAGAATCGCCACTATTTGCAACTTGAGCTATCGTCACATCATCAAGCTACAGAATATCTTGCGCTATGTTTGCGTCTTTAAAGATATTTGTAACTAATTATTGTATACCGTATTTATCTACCAACCAAATACTCAAAACTGGTTTGTACCAAACATACACACTCAATTTTCGTTTCTATTTATAGAGTACATGTAGTTGCAAATAATAAATTCTAGGGTAATGGTCGTTCTAATATCGTTGTAGTCTACGAACTGGAGCTACGCCATTTGCGATAAAAATACGGCCCTTAATGTAAGTATATAGAAATCTTGGGTTCCAGTATAGTCGTATGCTCTGGCGATATTGGAAAGAGTAAGGAAATTGTCAATGAAATTTAGCAAAAAACAAAAATCATACTTTACCCACCCATCGCGGCCGGCTACACATATTTACGTAAATCCCTTGCAATCACTGGGAGTATATACTGCTGAATAATAAAATACTGTGTTTCGTTTGAAGAGAACGATAACAAATTTATACGTTCAATTTGTATACAGATTTTAAGTGTTTCGCTTACGCTCCAGTGGGTAATGCTAAGCTTATAATAAAAAATATTTATCCGATCAAAATAACTCTCGAGTTTTGGCGGGAAAGCGAAAAAGATCGCGTCACCGCATTGTATTATTTTCCTAAGCTTGTGTTATTTTCAGTGTTAGTGCATAAAATTGGTGGCATTCTATTCGTTAAGTGCTGGATTACAGGCGTGAGTGTGGGAAAATGGTATAATGATGGTGAAACGTTTATTTTCGTGTTGTTTCCAAAACTCCATAGAAGCTTTAAGTAAAGTTGCCACCACTTTACTAGGAGTATGACTTTGACTAGACTATGACTAGACTAAGACTTAACTTCATGACTTCGACTGTGACTTGACACATATTTGCGTGAAATATCATTAACTTGATAAATTATCAATTACTTGACACTGGCTAAATACACAAAAGTGTGGAGCCAAAACATTAAAAAAAAAATAACGCTCTATATGGCTTATTTTTCTCAGTGAATATCTTTCTGATATACATAAGTCTAATTTTTCCATTTCTATCTTATTTCTGTGTTTAAAGTAATTTCCAGACATTTTGAGATTGTCATTTTGGTCATTTTAGGTTTTTCACGTGTTATTATTTCAGTCGTTGCGAAACAAAGACGTTTTGTTATGGTTTGAATATTTTGTGAGTAGGTTCTATTGAACCAGACCCTACCTATGGACGCGCCTTCCTATTGGTTGCTGAAACTTCATACAGGAAATTTGTCCAATAGATTAAGGAACATCACAGCTTACTGTTTTCAGTATGGGAAACAATACCTATTCGCGACTAACTATATTATCTGTGATCGTAACATAATTATTGACTTAGTGTATCAGGTTTAGCTTTAGCACAAATACTTTAAGTGGAATACAAACCTAACACCGAACATATTGAATATTATATAGCAAATATATAACGCGCGTTCCAATTCAAATTTTCCAAGTATTAGATGCTATAATCGCATTTCATGTAAGGCCTAGTTACATTCTAGACTTCATACGAGTGGCGCTGTGAACTAAAATACAGATAGGTTTATTTACCTAACATCTGAAGGTATTTATAGAATCGTTGTTAGATTGCTAATTTATTACTTTACGGTGTAAACTAAATTTTGGAATAGGTTATGATTTGAATAAACAAATTTTCTTTAATAGCGATGGAATATGTTCAATCAAAATGACTGTGCTCAAAATTGTATCATGTACATATATCATAACGCCATAACTATGCAAAATAGTATTACAGCCAGATCTTTTATTGATAACGGTTATTGTTCATTTGTTTTCATTTTAGTAATGTGACGACCAAATTGTACAATGCAACTATTTGTACCTTTGTAAGCTTTATTTATCAACGCCTAAGGAGTCGACAAGACAAAATATGTGTCTAGCTATCGATCACATAGCTTAATTTCAATTTATATTCCATATAAACGTAAACACGTGGTCCCGCTAGGTGGTCCAAGGCCCTGCTATCACGTAACTAGATTGCAATCAATAGAAACACAGTTTTGTATGGATTTGACAGTTTGAATACGCAGTTTATATACAATATACATAGTATGGAAATTTCTCCTGCTGCGTTGCATTCAAAGTTTTGTGATTACCCCCTTGATCATAAACCTGGAGCCGTTGGGTGCAAGAAGTAAGCTGGCGCTCAAAGTGACGCTCCATAAAGTGACCTATGTTGAGCAGTGGACGTCTTCAGACTAATTATGAAAAACATAAATTTGTTTGGATTTGAAAGTTTCAAATACGAACTGTATGTAGACGCTACCTTTTTAAAATTTGTTTGAGACAACAAACAGTATCTAATTAAAATTATAATAATAATATAATATAATATGTGTGGACATCTCACACAACGCCATCTAGCCCCAAACTAAGCAAAGCTTGTGCTATAGGAACCAGATAACTGATACAATACTTAAATACTTTTTGTTTGTAAATTCATACATATAATACAATATAACACCCAGATACAGAACAAACACCTATGTTAATCACACAAATGTTTGTCCTGGGTGGAAATCGAACCCACAACCCACAGCTCAGAAGGCAGGATTACTACCAACTGAGCTATCGGGTCCGTCAATTATAAATAAATTATAGTTTATCAATAATATACAAAGATAGCCAACGTGATACCAGCACCGTTTACCACATAGTGATAAATTTATATCAAAATAGGTACATAATGTGATAGGTGTTAGTGCTACATTAATAATTCTGCAATTTTATTTTTGAATATACTAGGTCGCGTTTCCGCAATATCTATTGTGTTGTTTGTATTATACCAGCTGGTAAAGCGGACATCGGTTACCGGCGTTAGTGCGGCAACGGAAGGTTACAAACAATTGGGAAGGTTTACGGCAGTGCGTTCTAGTAGGTATTCTATAACATATTTTATTTATAAGAGGCATACAATTTTAATCAAAAGTCACCCCTAAGATGACTGTCATTCCACCAACGATGATTCCCAAGGTTGACAGCTAGTCATAAAAAATCAAACCTTTGACCAAGGAAGAAGGAATAAAAGGTTGGTTGATGATTAATCAAATTATGAATGTAATGAATAATTAATGTGTTTGTCTTAAAAACACCTTGATTAGTGTTAGCACAAAATTAATTAATCCTTAAAATTGATGAGTAAAAAGTAGATAATTGAAATTCTGTTTCGAATATAGTAATTATTTTGACCTATAATTAATCACACGTGAAATTGGGTACCAGACTTAAAAAATATTCCAAAGTTTCTAATATCATGAGAGATATAAATAACAAAGTGTGCTTAATTTTACCCAACCCAAGGGTTTTGACTCTTGTGTGTGTTTAATTTTGACGTTAATGAACCCTCCTCAGAAATCCTGAACATGGTTGAGTCTGGGGATAATAGCTTAGCACTGTTGAAACTCATTTTAATCCCACGCCAATTATCATAATTATTATTGAACTAACTGGCCCACCCTGAATTCATAGGGATTAATTAGAATAACTCCTTCACACAATTAATATGACAGCGCAAGGGCTAGGTTTGACAGCCTCTGTGGCGTGGTTGTTGAGTAGGCTGGCTCATAACCTGGAGGCGGTAGGATCGATTCCCGCGAAAATCCAATGATTGTGCACATAAAAAAAACGCAAATAAGCAAGTGCTCCTCGTAGTTTTCCTCGTCGTAGTCTCTACACGGAATCATAGTTAGGGTCCAGGATCTATGTATAAGATCGTGGGGTGTTATTTGGGCGTTAATTATTATTGTATTGACATAAAGGGCGAACATCCAAATTAACTTCAGTAAATATACAATTTACATAATTCAATTTAAGATTTCACTTTACGATTCCCCGCATAAGTGTTCGTGCATATCGCTTTATTTTCTCCAAGATTGTGCTCTCTTTAACGCACAATCTTTTAAAATAAGCGGTTTCAAGTAATTTTCATACGGATGAAATCGAATTGCTTGTCTCTTAGCAATCATTGATAGTGAAATTTAAATGCGCTGTTTGTGAAATGTAATAAATCAAAATTCAAACTGAACTTTCAATGGTTTATAATATACGGTTTATATGAAAAAATAAAAATGAAAAATACATTTATTTGGATAAAGGCAAATAAGTACATTACATTAGGTTAGAAAAACCTGGGTCCCCACACTAGGCTCAGAGCCCGTATGTGCAGGCCTCTTTCGCCGGAAATAATATGGGAAATGGCTAAGCTAGGTTACAGAAATTTATATAAGTTACAAATAACTTTAAATTAAAGATTAAATTAACTGTATGATAAAAAATAAATACGCACTAATTTTTAGATTAATATTCGCATGCTAGAATACTAATTCTAACCAAGTTTTGCGAATGTGAGTGTGTGTAAACTAGGTCAGTGCGTAGCTTAAATTTGTTCGACGAAATGTATACTGCAAAATTACCAGCCAATTACGTTATAACTTAATTGGTAATTAATTAACTTTACAAAAATGGCCATTCATACACCTTAATTTAATTAATGTTTGTTAATACAAAAAAAGATTTCATGCGTAGGACGTAACTTAAGTGAAATAATATTCCAGTTCTTATATTCGTAGCTATATATATATATGTTTGAAAACTATCGTGAGTATGACACATTTTGTAAGATAAATAACGGCTAAAACTCACGTCAATTAAAAGTCGAAATTACTCCGACCAGGTTTCGGACATATTCGATGTCCTTCTGGGAGCCAGTTACTAACTCAAGCCGCGGCGGCTATGACATGACATCGAATATGTCCGAAACCTGGTCGGAGTAATCTCGGCTTTTAATTGACGTGAGTTTTAGCCGTTATTTATCTTACAAAATAATGGTCTTTACCTATGAAATTGCCGTATTGCAGTACAGACTTTTTCAAACAAAAAAAAGTTTTGATTGGCTATGAATTCTAAATTCAAATTAATTTTGTTTTAAAAATATGACATTTTATTTACAATATAAGTCTTTTGTTTATTGATTAGCGTTGTATTTTCATTACATTTCAACATTTTTCCTCATAATGGATACTTTGAAATTTCGTGTAATTATGGAATATGAGTTCCGTCGTGGCACCAACGCGGCACAAACGACACGTAACATCAACGACGTTTACGGAGAGAACTGTACAAACGAACGTACAACCCGTTATTGGTTTGCTCGGTTCCGTTCTGGGAATTTTGACTTGAAAAATGAACCTCGTGGTCGTCCGGAAACTTTGGTCAACAACGATGAATTAAAGGCGATTGTGGAAGCTGATGAATCTCAATCTACAGCTGAGCTGGCAGCAGCTTTTGATGTTAGCATCAAAACAATATTGGTCCATTTGCGACAGATTGGCAAGATAAAAAAGCTTGAGAGATGGGTGCCCCACGAACTTAACGATCGCCAGCGCAACGTACGCGTCGAGACTTGCCTTGCGCTGCTTAACAGGCACAGAAATTAAGGAATTTTGAACCGAATTGTTACGTGCGACGAAAAATGGATTCTTTTTGACAATCGAAAGCGCTTAGCAAGTTGGTTAGATCCTGGTTCGGTACCAAAGCAATGTGCAAAACGAAAAATGACCCCTAGAAAGGTGATGGTCACAGTTTGGTGGTCTAGTGCTGGTGTGATTCATCATAGATTTTTACAAAACGGCGAGAGCATTACTGCAGATGTGTACATTGAAGAACTGATGACAATGATGGCGAAACTCGCACGTCTGCAACCAGCTTTGGTCAATTGGTCGTCTCCACTGCTACTTCACGACAACGCACGACCCCATACTGCACAACAGACCGTCTCTAAGCTGCATGAGTTGGGTTTGGAAGCTCTCCCTCATCCGCCATACTCACCAGATCTTGCGCCTACCGACTATTACTTTTCCAAAATTTGGACAACTTTTTTGCGGGAAAAAAATTCAATTCCTGAGAGGCCGTATAAAACGCCTTTGAAGAGTTTGTTGTCTCCCGTCCTGCTGATTTTTTCAAGAAGGGCATCCATAAACTGCCACAGCGTTGGCAAAGATGCATCGATTGCAGGGGTGATTACTTTGAATAAAAAAAATAAATAAGTTCGAAAAAAAAAAAATACTTTAACTTTTTTCAAACAAAACGGCAATTTCATAGGTAAAGACCTAATATATATGTATGATCTGGTTTTACTAACAATTTTAAATTCAAGCCCTGAATTCAAAGTTTTCATCATTTATTATTATTTAAAGCTGCGTGACATTGAGATAACTGTTTACTCGAAAATCTTGAAGGTTTCATAAGTTCTCGCCAAACATCTTTTAAATTCAGGAGAATAATTTCCAAGTACGTTTATATTTAGATTTTGTTTTTATGAAACTTCTGTCTCTTCAGAGAGATAATCAAGTTTCGAGATGGTAGGTGTAAAGAAAAAGATTCGCTTAATTTGTTATACGCAGCTTTAACTTTAGAATTTGTTTTTATAATTTGTTTATTCGTTTACAAGTAAGGCCTGATTTTTAGTACAAATTGAAAATAATAATGTATATTTTTATGCTCTTGTTTTTGGCCCACAGGCTAAGCTGTTGCTGACGGCGTGGGTCGATTTGCCTCGCACAGCAATTGAGGCATCTCGGCCCAGGCCAAAAAGTACCAGCTACGGAAAGTAGAACAGACAAGTAGTAATACTATTAAAATTCGTATTCTTTTGTTTTATGTGTATAACCAAAAAAATGAAGACCACGAGCAAAGGTTCTTGAGATGAAATTAAGAAATCTATGATAGATCATTTATTAGATTGTAATTTCATATCTGAATCTAAATATGAATCTTAATTTGAATCTTCATATATATCTCAATCCAAATATTAATTTGAGTCAAAATCTGATTCATTCTGTTCAATATATTTTATAATTATATTCTTTAACGAGCTTATGCCCGCACATTCGTCCGTGGTGCGGCCTATGGGAAAATAATTCAACCACCCATTTCACCCTCTTAAGGGTGGAATTTCGAAAAACCCTTTCTTAGCGAATGCTTACGTCATAACATCTACCTGCATGCCAAAATTCAGCCCGATCCGTCAAGTGGTTTGGGCTGTGCGTTGATAGATCACTATGTCAATCAGTCAGTCACCTTTGAGTTTTATATATATATAGAAGAAAGAAGAAAAAGATAGATATCACATTTAAATATTAATTTGAATCCTAATATGAATCTTGATCTAAACCTTTATTTGAATCTTAATTTGAATCAAAATCTGATTCAATCTTATTAAGATACGATTCTATTCTCTAATCTCATCTGAATCTTTATCTCAAATACAGTTTTAATCTGAATTATAGTTTTAATCTTATTTCTGACACACAAAAACGTCTTATGGCACAATTGAAAGATTGAGAATAAAAAGGGTTTAACTATCAAATTGATAGTTTCGAGAAAATTTATTTTAAAATTCAACGGCGTCGTTTTAATGTATAGTGCTTATAAAGTATTAGAAAAGGTTTATGTAAGTTTCAGTTACATGAAAATGTATTAATTCTATTTTAAAATACTAAATACAGTACTAATTCATACATTACTAATTACTAATTCATTACTGTCTGTATGATTTGGGAGACCAGACCCCACTCTTTCCTGTTCAGCCACTTATTTTCATAAAACCTTTTCGTTGAACTTTTAATGAACCCCCCTTTTTTAGGTTCCAATTCAGATACCACCTTATCATTATTTCCAGAGTTACCAAGCACACATACATGTACGCCTTATATATTTATTGTTGCCATACATATACATATCCATGTACACAACTCAAACATTAGAAACCTTTTCATGTAGAGTGATATATATATATATACACACACACACACACACACACACACACACACACACACACGCACACACACACATACACAAACACACACTCAAGCCATAATAACATTCATTCATCTTTCATAACTGCATACATGAATAATATATGTAACTACCTTTCGTTTCGCAGTCACCCAACACACCCTTTCACACAAAACACACGAGAAAACTGTGATGTTTGCCTTTCTTTGTTTGTTTAATTTTTAGGTCTTGTTATTTCTATTTCACAGAATGTATTTAACTAGGTACTTACATAGCCATAATTTGTTAACTTCTTCTTGTTTATTCTTTATTATGTAACTATTAACAGTGGAAGACGCTAAATCCCACAACACAGGTTGCCCTAGTGTGAGATTCAGAGTTTCATAGTTATCATACCCTCTTTTACTGTACCAACATTCTATGTACCTATTTTATCTGATGTATTGTTTTTTGTCAAATAAATTATCATTATCATTATCATTATCATACAATTACTGTAAAAATATAATATATATATAAAAATGCTAAGCGAACTGTATTCCTGTGACAGACAAACCGTTTTTAGACTCAAAATCTCGAGATTTTAGCCTCATTTCGGTATTTTGAGAATGTATTAATGTAGATAATTTTACGCTGAATCCAACAATACCCATAAGTCATTTTGTGAAAAACATCAGTTAAACCCTTTTTTATCTCACCCTTCAATTTTGTCTCCGAAGGAGACTCTTGTGAACCCACTATATAGGTTCTACCTAGTGTGAGGGACAGTGCTTCGACTGAGACTGTTTGTAAATACACAATAACTTTACGCAAGGATTTTGGAGGGAAAGCGAAAAAGATTGCGTCACCGCATTGTATTATTTTCCAAAACTTGTGTCATTTTCAGTGTTAGTGCATAAAATTGGTGATATTCTATTAGTTAAGAGCTGGACTACAGGCGCGAGTGTGGAAAAATTGTATAATGATGGTGAAACGTTTCTTTTCGTGTTGTTTCCAAAACTCCATAGAAGCTTCAAGTAAAGTTGCCAAACACCATTTTACTCCTAGTAAAATGGTGGCACCATTTTACTAGGAGTATGACTTTGACTAGACTATGACTTGACTATGATTTGACTTGATGACTTCGACTGTGACTTGACACATATTTGCATGAATTATCTATCATTAGCTTGATAAATTATCAATTACTTGACACTGGCTAAATACACAAAAGTGTGGAGCCAAAACATAAAAAAACTTTACGTAAAACAAATATGTTACTACACTACAAGTTGATGTACCTCTCTTGCTATTTGTGTGAACTAACGAAGTTTTTATTTATTATTTATTATATTTATTTATGTTGGTTCTATTTTGCAATAGACACACCAAATTGAATATAAACATGTTTACCAACATGTGTCTTTTTATTGCAGAGATCCACATACTCCACCCAAAAACAGTTTCGTTCACAGTTTTAATTTCACCTTTGTTTGGAATACATTATGGAAATTGAGGATGGGTTTTTGTGAAACTTGGGCAATCTTGCGTTATATGTTTTATGTATTAAGTGTTATATTTCTACTAGATAGAACATTAATAGGGCATCTGTTTTGGGTTGAATAATTCAGATCTATCCTATTTAACTTACCATAAAACTGTATTTAAGTTAAGCCTGCACATGAAATAGATTTAAGGGAATAAAAACATGTTTTTGATTATATTGAAGTACTCGTAGTTATATCGTTTAAGTCGTGTACAGTAGAGTAAATGAATAAAATATGTAAACAAACACATGTTGGGCATTTTGCACAGCGCCACAAGCCCCAAACTAAGCAAAGACCCAGATAACTGATAAAATAATAGAATACTTTTTGTTTGTAAATATATACGCAGACACAGTACAAACATCGATGTTCTTTATACAAATGTTTGTCCTAGGTGGGAATCGAGTCCACAACCTACAGCTAAGAAGGCATGATTACTACGAACTGAGCTATCGGATCATTCGCTCAAGTCACGCAAATCTTTACATATTATTTAGCGTTAAGTATGATTGAAGACTGTCACCACGGTTGCAGTGATTAACTGGATAGAGAGAAGGTGGGCTCGAAAAGAAATCTCAAACACCAGTAATGAGTTTTTTTTTCATATCTCGCGTAAATTTGTTTTTTAATGCATAGTATATATAACTCAAAGGTGACTGACTGACTGATTGACTGACATAGTGATCTATCAACGCACAGCCTAAACACTGGACGGATCGGGCTGAAATTTGGCATGCAGGTAGATGTTATGACGTAGGCATCCGCTAAGGATTTTTCTAAATTCCACCCTTAAGAGGGTGAAATGGGTGGTTGAATTATTCTCCCATAAACCACGCCGCGGGCGAAGCTGCGGGCAGAAGCTCGTGCATAATAAGGCCATATTATTCTTCAAGTGTTTGTAAATGATTCCAAGTTCCAAAACTTTTCGTGTTATCTTCATAGCTTTCTAATTAAATAGCTGTTAAGAAATCAAGTCTTCGCGCCACCCGTTTCTTTCATTATTTTAAGTTAAAATTATTTTCTCTTACCTACCCTATATTTAAAACGGATTTCTCTGTCTTTTGAATATGAAGTACACGTCTCCGTCGAATTATCGCATTTTTATTTAAAATTAAACCTGCTGCCCGCTACATGGTCCTTCGAGCCGGATGCAATTACCAGCTCAGATTTGTTGAGGAAGAAGAATTCATACACTGTTGTTGCCGTGGAGTGCAAATTAATGCGACGGGATTGCGCGCCATTGGAGAGTGGTCGAGAGTTCAAAGTCTAAGTCTGTGAAAATCCTACGTGAAGTGAATATTTGTGTAAAGAATTTGAACCCAACACTCTAATAATCAGGTATTTTAGGTATAATTCGACGTAATAATAAGGTCAACCGAGCCAGTCTCCCAGAATGACCGAAGAAAAAGAGCTGATTAAAAAACGCGGCTTTATTAAAGGTCGTCTAACGGCGTTCGCGAGTCATTTAAAAATTATAAATGTTTCAAAGATGACTGCGTCGGAAGCCAGGGAGTTACAATTGCGTATCGGTAAGATCGAAGCTTTATATGATTTATACGATGAGGTACAATCAAAAATTGAGTGCGTTTCTGAAAACATGGACCAACAGATAGACGAAAGAAATGATTTCGATAGGCAGTATTATAAAGCATGCGCTTATGCTCAGGAAATTTTATGTACCTATGAAAAGGAACATGTTAAGGAAGAAAAAGCATCTAGTGCTTCGTTACATTCTCGTGCTAATCACGGACTCGTTAAGTTGCCCACTATCCAGCTGCCGAAGTTCGCAGGCTCATATGACCACTGGTTGGAGTTTCACGACACTTTCTCAAGCTTAATTCACCATAATGATGATATGGATGAAATCAATAAGTTTCATTACTTGAGGGCGTCGTTAGAGGGTTCGGCTGCTGTGGTAATTCAATCAATTGAGTTTTCCGCCAATAATTATTCCGTAGCATGGAAACTCTTATGTGAGCGGTTTGATAACAAACGTTTATTGATACAAAATCATGTCGCATCTTTATTTAACATTGAACCGGTCACAAAAGAGTCATCCGTTACTTTAAAACGCATGATAGATCAAGTAAATAAGAATTTACGTGCACTTGAGTCACTGGGTGAACCCGTCACGTCGTGGGACACTCTTTTGATTTATATCGTCACGCACAAGTTAGATACGAAAACATACCGCGAGTGGGAGGAGCATAAAGGTCAGTTATGTAAAGATAATTCTATTAAACTTGATTCCTTTCTACAATTCCTACGCAATCGCGCTGATTTAATTGAGACGATTGAACTGTCACGAAATAATATAACTTCTGGTGGTAAAAATGCGACAAAAATTAAGACTATGATTTCTGTGCAAGGTGGTTCTAATAATAATTTAAAAAATAATTCTAATGCGCCGTCAATGAAACCATGCCCTAACTGTAATGATGAACATTACCTAAACAATTGTTCGAAGTTTCTTGCATTAAGTAGTGAAGCGAGGTACAAGTTGTTACCTACTTATAAAATATGTTTTAATTGTTTCCGTAGTGGACATTATGCGAACTCGTGTAAGAAACCGGGATGTAAGGTTTGTAAACGTAAACATCACACACTCATACACGTAAACGATTTTGGTGTGAAACCTGCAACTGCATCGACGTCAGCTGATTGCGATAACGGCAATTTCAGTGGCTCGAGTCAACAAGCGCAGCAGCAGCCTTCCGCTATTACGAGTGGATCACAGAATCCGAGCGTCGCACTTACGGGAAACGTTACTGCATGTGAGAATACAGGTCAAGGTCAGTGTCAAGTTTTATTATCTACTGCGCTAGTGAGAGTATATGACAGTGATAATCGGCAGGTCATTGCCCGTGCGATCCTCGATAGCGGTAGCACTTCTTGTCTCATGACTGAAAGATTGCATCAACAGTTAAACTTACCAGCTGATCGCACGGATAGGTCTGTCATAGGCATAAATAATATTACATCACACATTAGTCGAATGTGTCGTCTATCAATAAAATCGTTAAATGATAATTTTTCAACTTGTTTAAGTTGTTTCATTTTGCCATCTATTACTGACAACGTGCCCGGGTGTCAGATCGATGTTAGCAATTTAAATATTCCATCAGATATTTGCTTAGCGGACCCTCGTTATCATTCGCCCGCCGCCATTGACTTGATTATCGGCGCTGATGTTTTCTGGGACATTTTAGGTTCGCAAAGTATTAAACTGGGACATGGAAAGCCGATTCTTTATGAGACTAGACTAGGTTGGATAGTTTCCGGTCCGGTAAACAGCGGCCGTGAATCGTCATTGCCTCAGAACATTAATTGTAATTTTACTCAAGTTAATTCAATTACTTCTCATAATAATTTTAATGATGACGTTCAAAACCAATTAATGCGTTTTTGGCAGCTTGAAGAAGTCTGCCCTCAGTCAAATCAGTATTTTCCTGAAGAGAAGTCTTGTGAAGAACATTTTGTTAAAAACACAACTCGCCTCGCAGATGGACGGTTCTGCGTAAGAATCCCATTAAAACAAACACCTGACGTGTTGGGAAGTTCTTATCAGCGAGCTAAAAATTGTTTGTTATCTCTGGAGCGCAGACTTAAAGGTTGATTCATTTAGTAAAATGTATAAAGAATTTATGCGTGAATATGAGAATCTGGGTCACATGTCAGAGTGCAAACCGGTTATTGAGGTGCCTCATTATTTCATCCCACATCATGGCGTCCTCCGTGAAGATAGTACTACTACTAAGCTGCGTGTCGTATTTAATGCGAGCAGCCCTACTTCTTCAGGAATTTCATTCAATGAAATCCAAATGATAGGACCCACGGTGCAGGATGACCTTCTGTCAATTCTACGTTTTCGGCAGCACAAGTACGTACTTGTAGCCGACGTGGAGAAAATGTACAGACAGATTGTGGTACATGAAGCTGACAGACCGCTACAGCAAATTATTTGGCGCGACAACGAGTCTGATTCGATTAAATCGTACGCTTTAACTCGTGTCAGTTACGGAACTGCTAGCGCCCCCTATCTTTCAACCCGATGTTTGAAACAAATAGGCTTAGAATGTAAAGACCCTAAGATAGCGGAAATCATTATTCATGATTTTTACGTTGATGACTTGTTAACCGGAAGTGACGTCATCAGCGAAGCTCTGCGCATCCGTGAGCAAGTTACTGCTGAACTAGCATCAGCTTGCATGCCTCTAAGGAAGTGGAAGTCTAATGAGCCTCAATTGCTGCCACAAGCTAGTCAGTCATTCACTGATTTGAAGCTCGGCAATGCTGAACCGAATAAGACTTTAGGACTTGGGTGGCATTCAGTGTCAGACCAGTTTCATTTTCCTGTCAGTCCTACTCTTACCAAGAAAAACACAAAGCGTGATATTCTTTCTGTCATCGCTCAAATCTTTGACCCTTTAGGGCTCTTATCACCCTGTGTTATCCTGATGAAAATTATTTTACAGAAGTTGTGGCTTCAACGGCTATCTTGGGATGACGAGTTGCCTCCTGAGATAAGTAGGGTGTGGGTTGAGATCGTCGAAAGCTTGCCAAGCCTGAGCAGCCTGCGCATACCGCGACGCGTCATCTGTGACTCATACTCCCGGCTGGAACTGCACATATTTACTGACGCGTCTGAGCGTGCGTATGGTGCTTGCATTTATGTTCGGAGTATTGACTATAATGATGAGGTCTCAGTTCACCTTCTTCTCGCTAAGAGCCGAGTCGCTCCCATAAAGCCCACAACTATCCCCCGCCTGGAGCTCTGTGGTGCGTTGATCGGTGCTCGTATTTATGAAAAATGCATCACTGCATTGCGAGCACAGATCAGCCGCGTTATTTTTTGGACAGACTCCACTATTGTTTTGGGTTGGTTAAAAATGTTACCTGCAAGGTTGCAACCGTTCGTACGTAATCGTATTGCAGAGATTTTAGACAAAACTGGTAGTTGTACTTGGAGACATGTACCGACTGATGAGAATCCCGCTGACTTAATATCGCGCGGTGTAAGTGTTGGTTCTCTTCAGTCTCACGAATTATGGTGGTGTGGTCCATGTTACTTGAAGCTCAATGAGTCGCATTGGCCTACCACTCCAAGTACTGTCGAAAAACTGCCTGAAACTCGAACCGAAGTTTCATTACATACGTCATCTAACACCTCTCGCGAAATCATAGACTTCAGTCGCTTCTCAAATTTTTCAAGGCTTCTACGCACCGTTGCTTACGTGCTGCGTTTTGTAAATATTTTAACGAAAAGGACTAAGCGGAACGACAAGTATTTAAATGTTGACGAATTGCAGAATGCTAAAGTTTTAATTATGAGACATTCGCAACAACAGTCGTTCCCTGAGTATGAATTATTATTTAAAAAACATGACTTACCTAATAAAAGCCCACTGATTAAGCTCAACGTTTATTTAGATGAAGATAAGTTAATTCGCGTCGGAGGTCGATTAGATAATTCAAGTTTTCCATTTGAGAAGAAACACCCTATTGTTTTACAGTCCACACATCATGTTACAAAGTTATTGTTTGAATTTGAACACAAAAAGTTAATGCATGCTGGCCCACAGCTTTTGTTGGCCACAATTAGAGAAACTTACTGGCCAATTGGCGGTCGTAATTTAGCGAAGAAATGCTATCGTTATTGCGTGCGTTGTAATCGTATGAAAGGTAAGGTATTTGCTCCGTTAATGGGGAATTTGCCACAGCAGAGACTCGAACCCGGCGGTTATGCATTTGAAACTGCAACAGGCGTCGATTATGCCGGCCCCATCTCCTGCGCTAGTCGTACTGGACGTGGTTGTAGACTTATCAAGTCGTACATTGCTATTTTTGTATGCTTCACCACTAAGGCTATTCATTTGGAGTTAGTAGGCGACCTAACGAGCAATAACTACTTACTAGCTTTACGTAGATTTATTTCGCGTAGAGGGAAACCTAAAAACATGTTTTCAGATAACGGTACCTCATTCGTTGGTGCATATAATGACCTATCAAAGTTTCTAAAAACCAATTGTGATTCCTTGGCTGCCGTCTCAGCCCAAGATAATATAAAGTTTCACTTCATTCCTGCGTATAGCCCTAACTTCGGAGGTCTCTGGGAGGCAGGTGTTAAGTCGACTAAGCATCATTTAAATAGAGTGTTGGGCAATTGTAATTTAACGTTCGAGGAGCTTACTACTGCGTTGGCGCAGATCGAAGCGATACTTAACTCGCGGCCACTCACTCCTCTGTCGTCGGACCCAGAAGACTTGACGCCTCTCACGCCCGGCCATTTCCTCATCGGCCGGCCCCTCACTTCCCTACCCGAGAAGAATTACCAGGACTATTCTGTCACTAGACTCACACGCTACCAGCGGATTGAGCAGATGCGCCAGCATTTTTGGACTCGATGGAGTAAAGAGTACGTGGCTGAACTCCAGCAGCGTGTAAAATGGCGATCCTGCAAGTACTCTCTAAAGACTAATACTCTAGTCCTTTTGAAGGAAGATAATCTTCAACCTATGAGATGGAAACTAGGACGTATCGTAGCTGTATACCCTGGTGCTGATCAGATAAATAGAGTCGCTGACATTAAAACGGCTAATGGCGTTGTTCGAAGATCTTTCAGCAAGATTGTTCCATTGCTGCCCGAGGATGACGTCTCCAGTTGAAAGACGAGCTTTCAACGCGTGGGGGCATGTTAAGAAATCAAGTCTTCGCGCCACCCGTTTCTTTCATTATTTTAAGTTAAAATTATTTTCTCTTACCTACCCTATATTTAAAACGGATTTCTCTGTCTTTTGAATATGAAGTACACGTCTCCGTCGAATTATCGCATTTTTATTTAAAATTAAACCTGCTGCCCGCTACAATAGCCTCCAGTTAAATGTCCGCCAAAATAGGTATAATTTACCAAATATAAACAAAAAAGCAAATGACGTGAAAACATATATTGTTCATAGCTGAGGAGCATGGCATAGTTATTTGGCATGGCATAGGCACTACAAATCATTATTTTATTTAAAACGAGCTTCTGGCCGCAGCTTCGCCCGTGGCGTGGGCTATGGGAAAATAATTCAACTACCCATTTCACCCTCCTAAGGGAAAAATTTCGAAAAATCCTTTCTCAGCGGATGCCTACGTCATAACGTCTACCTGCATGCCAAGTTTCAGCCCGATCCGTCCAGTGGTTTGGGCTGTGCGTTGATAGATCACTATGTCAGTCAGTCAATCAGTCAGTCACCTTTGAGTTATATATTATATTTAATATAGTTTATATAGATATACATAGAAGATAACATAAGAAAGCCTAAAAACTGACTTCAGACTAATATAGTTTTCTCATAGATACTAATGTCAGAACGAGACCAAATTGAAATGGAACCACAAGGAAAGCACCAGCTTTTAAATAAAAAAAGAATCATCAAAATTGGTTCACCCAATCGTAATAAGTTGAGATAACAAAAATAATAGGTCTTTACCTATGAAATTGCCGTATTGCAGTATAGACTTTTTCAAACAAAAAAAAAGTTTTGATTGGCTATGAATCCTAAATTCAAATTAATTTTGTTTTAAA
Source organism: Ennomos fuscantarius (assembly GCA_905220475.3). Taxonomy (NCBI): domain Eukaryota; kingdom Metazoa; phylum Arthropoda; class Insecta; order Lepidoptera; family Geometridae; genus Ennomos; species Ennomos fuscantarius. Next base: position 7,819,014 of record HG992046.1, on the reverse strand, counting down.
AATATGACATTCTATTTACAATATAAGTCTTTTGTTTATTGATTAGCGTTGTATTTTCATTACATTTCAACATTTTTCCTCATAATGAATACTTTGAAATTTCGTGTAATTATGGAATATGAGTTCCGTCGTGGCACCAACGCGGCACAAACGACACGTAACATCAACGACGTTTACGGAGAGAACTGTACAAACGAACGTACAACCCGTTATTGGTTTGCTCGGTTCCGTTCTGGGAATTTTGACTTGAAAAATGAACCTCGTGGTCGTCCGGAAACTTTGGTCAACAATGATGAATTAAAGGCGATTGTGGAAGCTGATGAATCTCAATCTACAGCTGAGCTGGCAGCAGCTTTTGATGTTAGCATCAAAACAATATTGGTCCATTTGTGACAGATTGGCAAGATAAAAAAGCTTGATAGATGGGTGCCCCACGAACTTAACGATCGCCAGCGCAACGTACGCGTCGAGACTTGCCTTGCGCTGCTTAACAGGCACAGAAATGAAGGAATTTTGAACCGAATTGTTACGTGCGACGAAAAATGGATTCTTTTTGACAATCGAAAGCGCTCAGCAAGTTGGTTAGATCCTAGTTCGGTACCAAAGCAATGTGCAAAACGAAAAATGACCCCTAGAAAGGTGATGGTCACAGTTTGGTGGTCTAGTGCTGGTGTGATTCATCATAGCTTTTTACAAAACGGCGAGAGCATTACTGCAGATGTGTACATTGAAGAACTGACCACGATGATGGCGAAACTCGCACGTCTGCAACCAGCTTTGGTCAATCGGTCGTCTCCACTGCTACTTCACGACAACGCGCGACCCCATACTGCATAACAGACCGTCTCTAAGCTGCATGAGTTGGGTTTGGAAGCTCTCCCTCATCCGCCATACTCACCAGATCTTGCGCCTACCGACTATTACTTTTTCCAAAATTTGGACAACTTTTTAGCGGGAAAAAAATTCAATTCCCGAGAGGCAGTACAAAACGCCTTTGAAGAGTTTGTTGTCTCCTGTCCTGCTGATTTTTTCAAATTAATGATTGCATCCATAAACTGCCACAGCGTTGGCAAAGATGCATTGATTGCAGGGGTGATTACTTTGAATAAAAGAAATAAATAAGTTCGAAAAAAAAAAAAAACTAACTTTTTTCAAACAAAACGGCAATTTCATAGGTAAAGACCTAATATAATATATATATATATATATATATATATATTATTATTATTATTATTATATATATATATATTATATTAGGTCTTTACCTATGAAATTGCCGTTTTGTTTGAAAAAAGTTAGTTTTTTTTATATATATATATATATATGTATATAGTTAGTTATCTATTTTTAAGTCAGTTATAATCGACTTCAAAATAGGAGGAGGTTTTCAATATTATTATTTAATAATAATCTGTGTATTCAATTAATTCACAACCCGATTATTTGCATTCACGTCAAATTACAGTTTCGTTTATTTTTCTGTTTAAACAGATGACATGCCATTAAAAAAGTTGTATGTACAAAATTAATGATTGCAACTGTACAAATACAAAAATTATAAGTCCAATGTACCAAAAATAGGCAGCAGTCATACATTTTTGTGTGAAATCCATACGATACTTTAAGGGATTGGAAAAATTAGAGTTTCACCTTCAGGTCAGCGCTCGTTGACCCTTTCAGAGCAAGCCATGTGTATAAGAAAGCGTAAGTGAAATGGTGTACGGGAGGAAAACTTCTATATTATATTACCAGGTTTGTCGCCTTTGAGTTAAGAAAAATTGATGTGGTGTTTAAAAATCTGGTACTCTCTCGACAAAACCTGTCGTTAATTTATCAATAAATAATATTCATAATAACGCCCAACGATAACATACATAGACCCTGGAGCCTAGGATTCCATGTATTTCTGTGCATGTCAAATTAATATTAAGTTTCAAATTTATATTGATATTAAAATTCACATTAAGATTCACATTAAGATTCAAATAAAAATTCAAATTAAGATTCACATTAAGATTAAGATTGATATTAAGTTTCACATTAAGATTAAGATTGATATTAAGATTCAAATTAAAACTCATGTTATGATTAAAATTAGGATTGTAGGGATCCGGGAACTACGAGGACTATGGTCCTACAACACCCAGACTGAGAACAAGTATTTGCGCTTTTTTCTGTGCACAAATGCTTGTCTTGTCGCGGCATCAAACCTGCAGTCTGCGAGTAATGAACCGACCTGCTCAACCACTAATCCACAGAGGCTGAGGCTGGGGGCTGTGGTGTGTGTATTTGAATGATACTTGAGTCAAATGAGACTTGGAGAGACCAAAAATATTTAACTTTTTGCAGTTTGGCTAAACGGTGATTACAATAAACAATCTTAGAATATTTTATCGGATATAATATGAAACGTAATTAAAATTTTCACCTTCAACACACAGAAGAATCTAAGATTTTAAGTAGAATATGTTTTAAAATGTAAGATGTTGCTACTAGATACTAATTTTAAACCAAAGGAGGTTTTTAATCTTAAAATGAATTCTGTAGAGTCCAAGTATAGAAACAAAAACAAAGGCAAAGATTAAATTAGAATAAAATTAATTAGAATAAAAACTGACTTCAGACTTATATGGTTTTCTCATGGATGCTATTGTCAAAACCACTACCAAATTGTGGATCTATTTGAAATGGGGCCACACGGGAAGCACCAGCTTTCGAATAAAAAAAGAATCATCAAAATCAGTTCATCCAGTCGAAAGTTATAAGGTAACATTTAAAAAAATAGTTGAATTATCTATTTATCATATATCTATAAGCTACAGTATAAAAATATCACCGGAACCAATAATGTACATAATAATCATCAAACTTCACACTAATATTGTTTGGCTGGCCCGATAGCTCAGTTGGTAGTAGCCCTGCCTTCTAAACTGTGGGTTGTGGATTCGATTCCCACTCAGGACAAACATTTGTGTGATGAACATAGGTGTTTGTTCTGTGTCTGGGTGTCATATTGTATTCTATGTATGTATTTACAAACAAAAACGTATCCAAGTATTGTATCAGTTATCTGGTTCCCATAGCACAAGCTTTGCTTAGTTTGGGGCTAGATGGCGTTGTGTGAGATGTCCACACGTATTATTATTATTATTATTATTATATTATAAAAGCGAAAGATTGTATGTGTGTATGTTTGTTACTCCTTCACACTCAAACGGCTGAATACAATTAGATGAAATTCGGTACTAAGATAGCCTATACACTGGATTAACATATAGGCTACATTTTATCCCGGAAAATTGAAATTGTCCCGTAGGATGAGTAAATAATTAAAATACTTTATATCCATGGGCGAAACCGCGGGGCGCAACTAGTATTATTATATGTTCTTCCAGTAGTTACCAAATTCAAGAAATTCATATTAACGTGAATTTAAAAACTCTAATAATTAAAAAAAAAGCAATTCCATATTCAAAATCCATGCTCTACCATGTCCAATCACCCGTAACATGGTTCCGCGGTACTGGCGTTTGTAGATCATTTAAATAGCGAATCAGGAGCGCGCTCTTGACATTGATCTGTTTGCTATCGGCGCACGCACAGTGGAAATGCAATTTGCATTTTGAATTGCAAATTTCTCTTTTTTTCTTTTTAATTCAACAAAGTTTTCTGTGACGTGTGTTGTTTTGACAAAAGAAGTTCGATTCACGTAACTTTTGTGTAAGTACCCACTATTTTTTACTAATACATTATGTGAGTAGGTATTTGGACGTAGTCGTGTGGTTGACAGCCTCTGTGGTGTGGTGGTTGAGCAGGTCGGCTCATAATCTGGAGGCGGCGGGTTCAATTCAAGGACAAGTATTGTGCACAAAACGAAAATACTTGTTCTGTGTCTGGATGTAGTGGGATCATGGCCCTCGCAGTTCCTGAGTCCCTAGATACAGGGAATCTTAGTTAGGGTCCAGGATCTATGTACGTGATCTTTGGGCGTCATTATTATTATTCTGATTCCATTTATTATTTAAAGAAATAAATATTTGTACATATTTCAGACAACACCATCTAGTCCCAAGCTAAGCAGTTTGTATTTTGGGAACCTATCTGGTTACTGCAACTGATAGAATACTTATGTACTTTTATGTTTCCAAATACATACATAGAATACAATATAACACCTAGACACGGAACAACATCGATATTCATCACACAAATATGTGTGCTAATGCTAAGTGGGAATGGAACCCACCACTACAGCTCTCTACGCCACTACTCTCTCTCTCTACGCCATCTAGCCCCAAACTAAGCAAAGCTTGTATTATGGGAACCAGATAACTGATACAATACTTAGATACTTTTTTGTTTGTAAATACATACATAGAATACAATATAACACCCAGACACAAAACAAACACCTATGTTCATCACACAAATGTTTGTCCTGGGCGGGAATCGAACCCACAACCCACAGCTCAGAAGGCACGGTTACTACCAACTAAGTTATCTGGTCAGTCATATTTGGCTCTCATATTGATCAATGTACCAACTTTTTATACCAGCTGGGCGATAGAAACACAAATTTGTCTGGATTTGATAGTTTGAATACGCAGCTTATGTGCATATACGGCTGGCTCTGCAGTTATCTGGTTCCTATAGTACAAGCTTTGCTTAGTTTGGGGCTAGATGGCGTTGTGTGAGATGTCCACACATATTATTATTGTTATTATTATTATTATTATAGTTAGTTTGGAAATTTCACCTGTTGCATTGCAATCAAAGTTTCATCATCACCCACCTGAGCATAAGATAATCTCTATAGACACACGACAACCTGCACCTAAAAGTATAACATGGAATGTTTTCATATATCACAAACATTTTAATATACACATTTATGAACATTACTTACTTAAAACCCGTGCAAATAAACAAAGCTTAGCAAATGCCAAGAAATAATTTTCCGTTTACCTCTAATATAACTAAAAGTAATAAAGTCAAGGGTCCATCACCCCTGACTTAATATTTACACCCACCTAAATATGTGCAAGTTAATGTGGGAATTCAATTTACTCGTGTACCAAAGGTTGAAGATATGCCACCCGCTCTTTAGAATATAGGGTTGTCAATACACTTCATTTTACTAGGTGGTAGGATTTTCTGCAAAGTTCGTCTAGGTAGGTACCACCGCTTTTACAGTTATTCTGCCGCCAAGCAGTAGTGTGCAAGCACTACTGTGTTCCGGTTTGAAGGGCACTGTAACTGAAATTACTGGACAAATGAGACTTTATGACCTGATCTCACAGTCTAGTAATCTTATTGCTAGATTGTGTTGATGTCTCAGGATGACGTGCGCAGTACAGTGTCACGCGAAACTGTATACTTTAGAGATCCGAGTGACACTGCAACTGATATGGGCAGCCGTGTCGCTTAACAGGCGAACGGTTAGCCTTACCATAAAAAAAATTCTAAGGATTTGATAAGTACGACGCTGCACTACGCACATCAGCACAGTCTGATAATAAGATTACTTGACTGTGAGATCAGATCATAAAGTCTCAATGGCCCAGTAATTAAACTAGATGCAGTAAAATTAAACGCACAAAAAAAATACATTAACTAATTCTAGTGCAATAGGCGGTTTTATCGCTTAGACCGATCTCTTCCAGAGTCTTACGTGCATAGTTTTTTTTTTTTTAATTGAGAACGTTGCTATCAAAGATCCGTGATTAATTATAACCAGCTCACTGTCTCTTCAGTTTGCTATATACTGGGCAATGTCAGTGACTAATCAAACAAAAATATATAAAAAATACTTTATCTGCATTGCAGCATCCCTAGCTGGCAATACCTTACCGCGGAACACAAATTGGAAATTTATCTTAAAGGATAACTTTTAGGTTCTGAACATAAAATTTCAAATACAAATTGTAAACATCGGAGTGTTACTAACAGTAAACTTTTCTGCGTGAATAATACACACGGTTTTCACTGAGTTTTAATCTTAAACTTTTTGGTGATGTTAAGTTTTAACTTATGTTAAAACTAAAGTCAAGTACCCACTTTTAACTGATTGACAAAGTTCAGCAACGATCGCTGCGGTAAATAAATAGATGGGTGATACATTCACACCATGCCGAGTCCCATATATATCAAGTCGCAGTACATCAAATCGCGTTGTATGACACATTTGAGGCAAGTCAAAGACTTCTACCAGAAGTTAGAGGTTCACAGGTCCCTAAGTCGCTACTTACAACTTAGATACATTGAAAATAACTGAATACCAGTTGCGTAGCATGGACTAATATAATAACAACAATAATAATAATAACGCCCGACGCATACATAGATCCTGGCCCCTTACTAGGATTGCCTGTGTCAAGGGACCCAGGAACTACGAGGACTATGATCCCACAACACCCAAACTTAGAACAAGTAAATTTTTTCGTGCACAAATAGAGGGGTATAGAATCAAAAGCAGCTATTTGCTTTTTTTTTAATCTGACCTATGAATACAAAAATATAGGTCTGTCAATTGTGTATGATCTCAACTTATAATTTTGCATCGAAACCAGCTTAAAATAATACAAAAACCAGATTAAAAATCTGCATTGGGGTCAAAGTCAGCTTAAAAACGGCATGCAAACATCAAAGACAGCTTAAATTTTAAATTGAAGGTTATGCTCGTATCTGCATTTGATTCTATACCCCTCTAAATACTTGTCCTGCTGCCGGAATTGAACCCGCTGCCTCCGGGTTATGAGCCGACCTACTCAACCACCACACCACAGAGGTTGTCAGATATAGACATGGGCAAAGTCGCATCAGCGAGGCTCCTTTTCTTTCGTTCCCAAGATCGATAAATCTTATCTTACTAAATATAACACGACATACCTACTTATGATAGAGAAAAACTAAACGTGCGATGAGACATTGAAAAGCATATAGATTTTATAGAAAACATATAACTTAAGTGTTTAATTGGAGAGTTTTTGGCGGGAACGCGAAAAAGATTGCGTCACCGCATTATATTATTTTCCAAAACTTGTGTTATTTTCAGTGTTAGTGCATACGATTGATGGCATTCTATTTGTTAAGTGCTGGATTACAGGCGTGAGTGTGGGAAAATGGTATAATGATGGTGAAACGTTTCTTTTCGTGTTGTTTCCAAAACTCCATAGAAGCTTCAAGTAAAGTTGCCACCACTTTACTACGAGTATGACTTTGAACTATGACTTGACTATGACTTGACTTGGTGACTTCTCCTGTAACTTGACATATATTTGGGTGAAATATCATTAACTTGATAAAATATCAATTACTTGACACTGGCTAAATACACGGAGGTGTGGAGCCAAAACTTAAAAAAAAGTGTTTAATTTTTTTTACAAAAGTAATGTTCTTTGGCTGTTTGCTTTACAGAAGTCCTCTAGTAAGGATTTGTAATTGGTTTCGGCTGCTAAATCTGCTTCGATTGATAGTATTGCTAAAGCAGACAGTCGGTCTTCTGTTTCTTAAGTATTTTATAATTTTTACCTTAGAATAACTACTAAAAATAAACGGGAATATTTACTAAAAATAAAGGAGCTTCGCGGGGTCCCTTTAATTGAAGGGTTGAGAATAAAAAGGGTTTAACTGACAAATTGACAGTTTCGAGAAAATTGACGTTAAACGTCAAGGGCGAAATTTTAATGTAGAGTGCTTATAAGGTAATAGAAAAGGTTTATGTAAGTTTCAGTTGCTTGAAAATGTTTTTAATTCTATTTTAAATACTAAATATAGTACTAATTCATACAATTACATACATTACATAAAATAAATATAATAATGTTTATATGCTAAGCGAGCTGTATTCCTGTGACAGATAAACCGTTTTTAGACTCAAAATCTCGAGATTTAAGCCTCATTTCGGTATTTTGAGAATGTATTATTGAAGATAATTTCACGCTGAATCCAATGACACCCATATGTCATTTTGTGAAAAAAAAAACAGTTAAATCCTTTTTGTTCTCACCCCTTCAATTGCGAGGCCGTGGGCGAGAGCCCACTTCGCCCACGCCCCGCTACGCCTCTGCTAAACACTTTCAAAGTCATAACGCAATCATTGAATTAACGTTTTCTATGTAGTTATTATTTTCTTGATTTTATTACGGTACATGTGAATTATCACGCCGCTCATATAAGCCCGTCCCCACTTGTTAACTGATGTCCTGGGGCCTTAGTAAGTCTGGTGGAGATGGTAATCGTGTTATCTATTGCTCGCACTCGTGGGCTTGTTAATTGGCGCGTGCAGGATGGCAGGCGAAGCCGATTCCCAGAACCGATACGTGGTTGGGGTGCTGGTCAGAAAAGCGGGGAGCTGATGGATGCAGGAAGCAAGCAGCAACTTAAAATGGTGTTCTATGGGAGAGGCCTATGACAAGCAGTGAATGTCTTCAGGCATTTGACTGGCCCGATAGCTCAGTTGGTAGTAACCCTGCCTTCTGAACTGTGAGTTGTGGGTTCGATTTCCACCCAGGACAAACATTTGTGTGATGAATATAGGTGTTTGTTCTGTGTCTGGGTGTTATATTGTATTATATGTATATATTTACAAACAAAAAGTATTTAAGTATTGTATCAGTTATCTGGTTCCCATAATACGAGCTTTGCTTAGTTTGGGGCTAGATGGCTTTGTGTGAGATGGCCGCACATATAGCTTGCAAAACCGATAAGCTTTGGATAAGGTAAACATAAGTAGTAAAATACTGGGAGACGGCAGAATGGTCTTTACAGAAAAAGATAACATAATAAAAGTATACAAACGGCTAGTTTATGAACGTTCATTGTTACGCCTATCGGGGAAAGTTTTGTTCAGCTGTAAATAGCTATGGTGATTATTTATGATTTTAGCATTATTGCCTGCTTAGCGTAATCTACTTTAATTAGTGAAGGAAAATTTTGAATCATGAAAGGAAAATCAAGAATCGCTCAATACGCTAGACGCTACCAATCTCGTATGTTGAAAAAGTGAAGGATAAATTTGGACCTGCGATTGCTTGTCACGGTGTCTTAAGTAAAACATGTCTTGAGTTTAGGGACGCATGGATGCGGATTAAAATCATGTCGTCGCGATTCAAATTTGATGATGAATGATGATGTGACGATCGTTCTGATGATGATGAATGATGATGATGATGATAATGATGAAATCAGTGATTTTAAAATTTAAATTGTGGTAATTTTACAAACAACGACTCATTAAGTCATAACCTAAGGGGTTCATACTTTTTATTATACCTATAGGTAATATAAAACCTAAAATGCTTATTAAAACCATTATTTTGGTAATCTTCTTTATAAAAGCTGTAACAGTTTATTATTAAAACGTTAACTTCAAACGATTCTATACAAATTACAATATCCGAGATAAAAGTCTATTCATAAGAGGTATATTCGCAGCTGTCGCAAAATAGTTTCAACATGAAGTGCTGTGAAACCTTACCAGAGTAGCCCGACTTATCGGGTCGGTCAGTTACGCATGACGAGCAGCGCTACAGCGATAGAAAGAGAAGCATTTCTTTGCCTATCCAGCTTGTAGCGCTGTGCGAGCTGAACTGCACTTTATTGTGCTGTAGCAAAAGTCCCTATTTACTTAAGTCACTTCGCGGAATTAATCTTCTATACAAACACTATTAATATTCTGTGCTACCGATCCAGTAACTTCAATCTGACTCCTAATAACTACTAGATTAGGGCACTGTTTGGTGTAAAACTGTGCTATACCAGCGTCATCTCGCACCATTATCTTGTTGTGTTTTAGCAATTATTATGTTTGAGATATAACCTCACTACTTAATCGTTATTATTATACAAACTGCTAATAAATCCTACATTAATATAAAGCCTCACCAAAGAATAACCAATTAAGAAACAAAAAGAAAACCATAAAACAATATGATAAAAACAACGATAAAAAATAAAATTTAATTTAGCCTTTGAGACCTAAAATACACTTAAATTTTAAGCCAAAGACGTTTCTTTTTTGCGTCAAAACCTTACTTAGCAGTTTCGTTGTGTTTTAAGGCAAAATCAAGATTGTTAATTTCAGTAATGGAACCCTTCCATCGCCATTCGGTTAATTACAATTAGAAAGATAATTTGATATTTCGTAAGGCTTCTGAGTGAAGTTGACTTTCGAGAATATCTTGAAAACGTACGCACATGAAATTAATAATAATAAATATTTGAGGACATTTCACACAATCACACATCTAGTTCCAAACTAAGCAAAGCATGTATTATGGAAATCAGGTAACTGATAGAATACATAGATACTTTTTGTTTGACTAGATACAGAATCTAAATATATATTAGGTCTTTACCTATGAAATTGCCGTTTTTCCCGCTAAAAAGTTGTCCAAATTTTGGAAAAAGTAATAGTCGGTAGGCGCAAGATCTGGTGAGTATGGCGGATGAGGGAGACCTTCCAAACCCAACTCATGCAGCTTAGAGACGGTCTGTTGTGCAGTATGGGGTCGCGCGTTGTCGTGAAGTAGCAGTGGAGACGACCGATTGACCAAAGCTGGTTGCAGACGTGCGAGTTTCGCCATCATTGTGGTCAGATCTTCAATGTACACATCTGCAGTAATGCTCTCGCCGTTTTGTAAAAAGCTATGATGAATCATACCAGCACTAGACCACCAAACTGTGACCATCACCTTTCTAGGGGTCATTTTTCGTTTTGCACATTGCTTTGGTACCGAACCAGGATCTAAGCAACTTGCTGAGCGTTTTCGATTGTCAAAAAGAATCCATTTTTCGTCGCATGTAACAATTCGGTTCAAAATTCCTTCATTTCTGTGCCTGTTAAGCAGCGCAAGGCAAGTCTCGACGCGTACGTTGCGCTGGCGATCGTTAAGTTCGTGGGGCACTCATCTATCAAGCTTTTTTATCTTGCCATTCTGTCACAAATGGACCAATATTGTTTTGATGCTAACATCAAAAGCTGCTGCCAGCTCAGCTGTAGATTGAGATTCATCAGCTTCCACAATCGCCTTTAATTCATCATTGTTGACCAAAGTTTCCAGACGACCACGTGGTTCATTTTTCAAGTCAAAATTCCCAGAACGGAACCGAGCAAACCAATAACGGGTTGTACGTTCGTTTGTACAGTTCTCTCCGTAAACGTCGTTGATGTTACGTGGCGTTTGTGCCGCGTTGGTGCCACGACGGAACTCATATTCCATAATTACACGAAATTTCAAAGTATCCATTATGAGGAAAAATGTTGAAATGTAATGAAAATACAACGCTAATCAATAAACAAAAGACTTATATTGTAAATAGAATGTCATATTTTTAAAACAAAATTAATTTGAATTTAGAATTCATAGCCAATCAAAACTTTTTTTTGTTTGAAAAAGTCTGTACTGCAAAACGGCAATTTCATAGGTAAAGACCTATTATATAACTCAAAGGTGACTGACTGACATAGTAATCTAACAAAGCACAGCCTAAACCACTGGACGGATCGGGCTGAAATTTGGCATGCAGGTAGATGTTATGACGTAGGCATCCGCTAGGAAATAATTTTTCGAAATTCCACCCTCAAGAGGGTGAAATGGGTGGTTGAATTATTTTCTCAAAGGCCATGCCGTGGGCGAAGCTGCGGGCAGTAAACAACTATGTTCAATACACAAATGTTTGTTCTGAGTGGGAATAGAACCAGAACCTACAGTTCAAAAGGCAGAGCTACTACCAACTGAGCTATCAGACCAGTCATTCAGAACTTGCGATATAACTAATTTTTTCGGCGGCTGTCTTACCAATACTTGTCTTACATTGCTTTTATTGCAGTAAAATTTCTTTATTAACGCTTCACTTGGAGATTAACCTGGTAAATGCAAGGTGAACGGAAGTTGAAATTGGTCCACATCCATTGTCAATATAACAAGGTTGGAAATGTTTATTTATTATGTTGGTATGTCCGGTAAAATGACAATTTACAATGGTCTAGATGACGACATTAACAAAGCAAAAACAAAATTACACCGGCTGATAGATGTAGCTTTAACTAAAGAAGTTTTACTTCAGTCGTGTAATCTTGCACACTCTTATTTTAGTGGGTAAATTTATTTAAACCAATTCTTGTGAAAGTTTAGTGAAGAGATTCGATAATTCCTCGTATATGGAATTATTCTACGACCCAAGGCATATGTTGGTTAAACACGTCAAAAATAATTTATCACATTTACTCTATGCAAATATAGACTCGAGGTCTACAGCTCGCAGAGCCTCTAGTTTTGACTATTACGCTGCTGAAAGAGAGATCGAGTATTTAGACTCCCCATAAAGTCAAAGTAAAGTAAATGAATAGCGGGTCTGATTCCCACGACAGGACAAAATGTTAGTGCACAGAAAAAGCGCCAATACTTGTACTGTGTCTGAGTGTTGTGGGACTATGGTCCTCGTAGTTCCTGTCCTTAGATACAGATAATCCTAGTTAGGGTCCAGAATCTACGTATGTGATCGTTAGGCGTTATTATTATTATTAATGAACGACCAACAAACAGTCATACGACACATACAATACCAACATAAGAATACTTTTTTTTGCTTTGTTATATTGATAATGGAGGTCTACGTGAATCAATTTCATCTTCAATTTTCCTTTCATTACCAGCTTGGAGCACCAGCATACTCCCCAAGTCAAGCGTGCGTAAAGAATTTTCACTTCAAATTGCTAAGAAGCCAATCATAACTATTATTTATTAACTGTTGACAACGAGGGCGTGCAAAAGAAATCGCAAGTGTTAAGGTAGTAATAACATGAACAGAGGTATTTTCAATAGGTTGCAAAATAAGATAGTAACGACGTGTATTTATTTGAGAAACTAGGTAAGCGACGTCTTTTCGAAACGCATGGTCATTTTCGTCACAAACTAGTTATTATCTATAATAACTAAAATACCTCTTCGGTTATTAGAAAATAGTAAATCTAGCGTACGCTGATCCACTTTCAAGAAGCTTAGCTATTATTATTTTGCTTTCATTCTCATAATTTCATTTATATATTTAACTAGCTGCGCCCCGTGGTTTCACCCGCGGAAAGAAAGTATTTTAATTATTTGCTCATCCTACGGGAAAATTTCACTTTGGATAAAATGTAGCCTATATGTTAATCCAGTGCATAAGCTATCTTGGTACCGAATTACATCCTTATCTATTCAGCCGTTTGAGCGTGAAGGAGTAATAAACATACACACATACAAACTTTCGCCTTTATAATATTAGTGTGAAGTGTGAAAATTTAAATCTATTAATACCGGTTCATGATCCTTAATAAAAAGCTAAGTAATAAATTAAAATAATTTAACAAAAAGCGTGGACCCAGGTGTCCGTGGCAATACAGCTAAAAAAAATCTTTTAACACCTGTCGGGGTAGTTATACAATAATATGAAACTGGTACGCAACAACTTCTACAAATAAAACACAAAACAATGAAAAATAAAACCTTCAAATAACAAACCAATACCAGTAGGCAACGTGCTCAATATGCTGGCAGCATTACCACATTTAACGGCAATGCTATCTTTAGCCGAAGTAGAGGCCAGCATTTTGGTCACATTTCCACAAATGCAAAATGTTCTAATAAAAGAAAATAATTCATCATCCTATAAATGTTCATAAGGAATAAGGAATAATATACACTTGAAGAACACATCTTTACAAAATCAATAATAACATGAGGATGCTCCAAATAGATCGTGTAACATGCCACATCAAAAGATCTCTAAACAAAATACACTCTATATTCATAGGTCACTTGCTCCAAAAGAAAACTCATCCAATTCCCCACAATCTAATATAGTACGGCTTAAATCGGGCCTAGGCAAAAATATCAACGAAAAATGAAAATTTCCGCCACGTAGGTATTGTATATGTGACCAAAACTCTGCGAAAAAGCTGCATGCCGCAAAACTTTATTATTGATCGCACAATCCAGGTTTAATGATATTAGTTTACAACAAACTGGGGCAGGTGTTACCGTATCTTTAATGAGATACTGGCAAAGATACTCAAATACTTGGTGGGGTTTTTGGCGGGAACGCGAAAAAGATTGCGTCACTGCATTGTATTATTTTCCAAAACGTGTGTTATTTTCATTGTTAGTGCATAAAATTGGTGGTATTCTATTCGTTAAGTGCTGGACAGGCGTGAGGGTGGGAAAATGGTATAATGATGGTGAAACGTTTCTTTTCGTGTTGTTTCCAAAACTCCATAGAAGCTTCAAGTAAAGTTGCCACCACTTTACTAGGAGTATGACTTTGACTAGACTATGACTTGATTTGATGACTTCGACTGTGACTTGACACATATTTGCGTAAATATCATTAACTTGAAAAATTATCAATTACTTGACATTGGCTAAATATACAAAAGTGTGGAGCCAAAACATAAAAAACAACTTGGTACTGATATCTCTTTTAAATACTTGGTTCTTAGATACTCCGTTCTTTTGAACAAGTCTGAAACATCATGGGTTCAATAAACTCTGGCACGTTTGTATATTTTAATATTTTGTTGAATCTGAAGTTATTAAAGAAAGTTAATGAAGAAAAGGCTTTGTGTTCTTCGTTTATTTGTTTCCTTCTGTTTTAATTACTAAATCCTTTTATAAATACGTAAGCACTGTGATTTTTCCAAATTGGTATATTAAAAATTTGACGATTTTTATATTTTTAAACAGCATTCCGTTTGTCTACTACATAACAGGACCTGAAATCATAAATTGATTTTCAAAACTCATAGTGTCTCATATCTTTGTCCATCCAAAGGTTGTCTGAAAGAGATTGCTCTTAGCAATAAGACCGCCCATCGTACCTATCTTACCATGTCATTCTCTTTTCTACATGTTTATTTTTGGTGTCAATAAAGCGTTTTGTGTTTTGTATTGTATTGAAATCGCAGTTAAAAGGTCTGTAATTTATCTTTTGAGCAGCCGATTTGTACACAATACTTACCGTGTTATGACAAATACATAAATAAGGCTAAAAAGACGTTAAACGTTTGTTTAACAGTACAAAACAGCAGTTTAGCAGTAGTTTAAGGTTTAGTAAATCTTTTGTGGTTAAACCCATATAGTCTATATCGATTTTGGGCCGCTCAACCAATCAAGTATAGCAATACACACATAAATGCTAAATTATTTTCAGATCCCACAATGGCATCGCTGCTAGTTCTCCGCACGATCATCATCATAATCACAGCACATCAAACAACAGCAATTGAAGATGGTTACTTACGCTATGTCAAAGATGGCTGTTTTATGCGCGGAGAAGCGTTAAACTGCGTCAAGTATAAAGCACTAAAAATCGCTAAAAATACTATTTTTGGAGATATACATTCAAATAAAACTATTAGAGCCAATCATGTCATCAGTTTAGTCCCCTTAGATGAAGATGTAATCAAAAATCTAACTGTATCAGGTAAAGAGACAGTAGTATCAGAGCCGAGAAGTATACTGTCAGAGTGGACAGAACTGGCAAAGTATTTGATAAAGTTGGTGCAGGAGTTCTTTAAGATGAAAGGCTTGAAGGTCAATCTACCAGAAGGTGCAAGGACAGTGGAAGACGAAGAAGATGTTAATGGTAAGTACTAACTAGATTTAGTATTCTCTTGGATAATAGCCTCGTTTATTCAAAGAACATTTAACACCCTATTTTAAATCCCTTTACGTCTGTGGGAGATATTAAAAAAGAACTATGCTTTGAATACGATATATCAGATATATATATACACAAGATATATACAGGATAGATTAGAAAGACATGACCTCTTATTTGCGTGAAAACAAGGTACAAAATAGATTGTTTGAATATATTTATGAACTACAAATAAACAATAAAACAAAAAACAAGTATTTAGTGGGCACTGTTTCAGCATATTGCTAGTTGTCCATGATATCTAGTGCTGGTTTTCAGCTTAAACTCAGAGCAATACCAATTATTTACGCCAAAAGTATCATCCAAATGTCAAGTCTCTGTCTCCAAGGAATCGTGCTGTACATGGTCTATCAGCCAGCCACAGAACATGAAGAAATCAGTTTAGAAGCCATTTTTCTATAATATTCTATCTGTATCAGAACGACTGCTAAGCATGACGACTTAGTTAGCGAAATCGGCCAAAAGTACTAAATTGTCTAACATCTAAATGGCAATTCGCTCAAGTAGCATAATGTCAACGACACTTCATAATTTTAACTGTTTCCGTGCAGTCATTATTATCAGAGATAAATTTAATGCGCTCCAATTGTAAAATTTTGAATGAACTAATTTTTTAAAGCCTTTTTTTAACCATGTATTTTCATAGTCTTCTTTTGGTTTCGTTTACAAAGTCAAATTAAAAATCATCTTAATGGTTCTATTACAAAGTTAAACTAAAAAAATTA
This sequence comes from Ennomos fuscantarius, assembly GCA_905220475.3. Taxonomy (NCBI): domain Eukaryota; kingdom Metazoa; phylum Arthropoda; class Insecta; order Lepidoptera; family Geometridae; genus Ennomos; species Ennomos fuscantarius. The sequence goes on along the minus strand of HG992046.1, from coordinate 7,802,587 downwards.
GAAATGAATTTCATACTCACTATCGAAAGCTGAAAACCATTTTAGCGAAGCCCAAACACAACACCATAATATCATCGAAGTAAATAAGCTTAGTTGCATCTGACCATTTTTTTCTGTCTCATATGAACTCGTCAAAGACTGATCTCACCGCAATACCTTTACAATTATTTTCCTACGACTGATACAAACAGCGAGATTAGGGAAAGCAAAATTACGGTCACCCACAGTTGGCAAATAAATAGAGCAGGGCTTGACCACAAACCGCGTTGTAGGTTTTTCGCTATAGCCATAATAGGCAATAGGCTTCTGTTTACATTAGAGGGACTTTAGATAAATGAGATCTTGTAGTCTAGAAATCTTATTACTAGACTGTGCTGATGTCTGTGGTGTAAAAAGGAGAATCAGCTTTTACAATTATCAGCAATATTAGTCATCAATGGATTTATGAATCAAAACTGTGTGCCGACAGCGTGTATAAAATACTCATTGTCAAATCGAATAATCGTCGTTCATAAATACAAATGTAAATATTTACTTTTATTTCTGGATTTCTTCATGGGAGTTGCTTTTCGTTTATAAACACATACTACACTTACAACCTTACTGATACCATCTGTGGTGTGGTGGTTATCAGGTCAGCTCATATTTTTGAGGCGGAGAGTTTGATTCCCGCAGCAGTACAAGTAATTGTGCACAGGAAAATAACGTAAATACTTGTTCTGAGTCTGGGTGTTGTGACGCCATGGTCCTTGTAGTTCCTGCGCATCCCAGTTAGGATCAAGGATTTATGTATGTAATCGTTGGGCGTACTTATTATTATGACTCTTATAAGAGTAATAAGAGTGTGCGGAAGCGCTATACAGTGTTTATAAGTAAGAAGGTAGATATACTCGTTTCATTTTGAATTTAATATAAAATGAACTTCTGCAAAGTCACGTCTGAGTCAATCAATAATATTGGGCTATCAAATAAGGTGTTCTTTTCATCAACGCCTTAAAAATCGTAGCTCTTTTGGGAATCTTCAAGATACAGATCTTTTCCTTTTCTCTATCCAAACTTTTGAAATTATATTTCAAAAGAATCCGTTTGCGTCAAATTCTAATCCCAAATCAAATCACGTCTTCATTGGTATAACCTCAAATGATTCGGCCAATTAAAACCCGTAACCGAAAGTCCCGATTTATCGGATTCAACATCGAATCAAAATTTTTACTTATCCGTAAAGATTGGGCTAGAAACAACTGGGTCGTGTCACGGGTCGACCTTTGATTTGTAAATACGGAGCGGAATCCGTAACTGATGGTCGTATAATTAGCTAAATTATAATTTTGGTTGAGTAGATATGACATCTGCTTGAATATGCCATTTTTTCACCAATATTATTATATATTAGCCACTTCAGCTGCACCAATGACTTTTTAAGTTTTGTGTGAAATGTTCAACAACCTTGTACAACGGTAAAAGAAAAATATCGTGAGGAAATTGGCAAGTGCAAAGATGTTGAACCCACCAATCCGCAGTTAACTAGCGTGATAGATTATGATCAACACTCCACGTGAAAGACAATTCCTTAAAAAAAAAAAAAAAGGATTTTACCGTCTTCAATCCCAATGAAAACATCATTAATGTATTCGAAATCGAAATACGCATTACTTAAGATATCTCATAAACCACTTGTCAGGTCTTTATCAAATTTAAATGCAACTACAAGCAAAGATTTCTTTAAATCAATTCACAAAGTTCTGAGGTAACAAACATAAAAATACCGTCGAATTGAGAAACTCCTACGTTTTTGATGTCGATCAAAAACCCGTGTCTCAGCAGTGGGAACTAATCAGGCTGATGATGAATAAGCTTTAGAGACACGACGAGCACGATCGTAAAGTCCATCTGACCAATTGGTGTGGAATTGGTTGAGATTCAAACAAAAGTGTGTCTATATGAAATCCGCACGAGCTACCTCTGAAACATATTTGTATTATAAGGACTGCTGTATTTAATTAATAAACATTCTTAACAAACAAAAACATGTTTTCAGCTCGAGGCAAGAAGAAGAAGTTGGCCATCATTATCCCTCTTTTAACACTCCTGGCTGCAGTCAAGACAAAGCTTCTGCTAATACCTGTACTTTTATCAGTGATGCTGATCAAGAAACTTCTACTGATTGCTGCTTTACTGCTGCCCAGCTTGTTGAGCACACTGAAAGCTTGTAAGGTGAGGGGATCATCAAATGATTTTTCATCATCAGTCAGTATCAGTCCACTGCTGGACATAGGCCTCTCCTAAAGAACGCCACTGGGCTCGGTCTTAAGCCCTTCCCATCCAATTACTACCTGCAGCGTTTTGTAGGTCATTACTCCACCTGGCCGACGGGAGTCCTACACAATGCTTACCGAGTCGTGGTCTCCACTCAACTCAACTCGGTATTATTATTATTATCCTTCTCGAGATGTGACCAGCCCACTACCACCTTAGTCTACTGATCCTTTGAGCTATGTCGGTGACCTTCTTTGTCGGATCACTTTGTTTTGAATCTTATGCTTCAAATGATTTTTAAATCCCCAATATTAAGGTATACAGAGAATGGACAGCATACTCCTTGGTACATTAAAATCTTCTGTGATCACTGAGCCACTTGCTCACCAGCACTTGCTGCTGCAAATCGTGGTTGTTATGGCTTATCATATGTTCAGCCAGTGGACGTCTTCGGGCTGTTGATGAATTTTAAAATTTATTCCAAGTCGTGGTAGTAAGTCAACGTAATATGTCTTTAAATTCACAAATCAGGGCTATGTGCCACGTCTCTTGCAAAGCTGACCACAGATATGAAAGAAAGATTCTTAAAAGCCACTACTAATCAGAAAGCTTAGGCTACTTCCCAAAAGTTAATCGACAACCACGGAACCTGAAACAGGAAACAGGAAAAATTTTCATACTCACTGTGCACATAAGCTGCGTATTCAAACTGTCAAATCCATACAAATTTGTGTTTCTCTAGGTTGAGTTACGTGATAGCCCTGCAGGTCAAAACTGTGCGGTGCCATTTGATACAGTAGGTCGAAATTGCCCTCAACGGGGAAGGTTTATGCTCATCAGTGGACGTCATCCAGCTGCTGATGATGATGATACACAATGATTTCACCAATTTCAGAAGAATTGCAGGATTTTCTACTACTATATCAGTATCAGGCATTTGCCTGAATGAATCGCAATTAAATTATGATACTGATGTATTTTAAATATTACACAGAAATCAGTGTAATATTTATAATCCTATTAAGTAAGATAGTAGGAAGTATACAAGAATCCTACGATATAACAATGGATGGTGTTATAGCTGACAGCGGTCTGTTCTAGACAGCTTGCGTACAATAGACCGCACGTTTTAAACTAATTATTTCCACTAGGAAATTAGTAGGATAGCCAAATTGTGCTGTCATGACCGTGACGTTATTATTGTTAACGGTCGGTTAAATTAAGGCTGAACTCAAATGCATTACGAGTAAACCATGGATTAAAACACTCAAAGTATTTAGCATGGCGCCTTGCCTCCGACGTCTTCTTAAAGACAATTTTAAGTTGTGTGTAATAATAAAGTTATAGATAGATAGATAGAGAACTCTTTATAGTTCTACCAATAAAGCATACAAGTATTAAGGAAACTTATAAAGTAGTGTTACAACGGGCGGTCTTATCTTTGACCGCAATCTCTTCCAGACAACCTTTAGATGAACAGTATCAAATGCAAAAGCGTAGACGGTGGCGTATAACAATTTAAAATAAATGTAATAACTATAATTAAATAAAAAAATCTTTATTTTTAAAAGGCAAAGTGCCTTTATTCTTCCAACCAAATACTACAATGATATAATACTAACTACTACTAAACACTACCTACTACAAAAATATATTTGACAATATACTATAGCCGCGTTGAGAGATTACGAGATACGTAGTCCAAATTCTCCAGCCCACTACCAGTAGGTAGCGAACCCAACATGCTAGAAGCATTGCCCCGTTAGATTGCAATGCTGATTCATTGTGCCAAATAAGTGCCAGGATTATGAACATGCCTAGCATCAACCAAACACAAATACTTAATTCTTAGCGATAAATATACCTACATCCTAATACTGATAATAATTAAAAGTTAGTGACATGAAAAAGGAATAGAAATCAATTTTTATTTTTGTAGTGGCTGATTTTTAAGCCATTTTTTTTTAACCGTACCATTAATGATCCGTGGCAATATTACCGCAAAATTTCGAGTTCGATATGGACGATTGATTTTTGTTGTTTTGTGGGAAAATGACATAGTAAACTACTTTTTGTGATTGATACATTTTATATTATAAATATTTATACAGAACTAGGTATCACTAAGGTGTAATCGAAGCTCCGGATAGGAGTTTTTTAGTATGTTAGTTAATGACGTAATGAGCTATTCGTTCACCTGATGCTAAGCGACGGCCACCCACAACAGAACAGTGTCACTTGGAACTCCAAAATATAAAGATTTGCGTGACACTGCACTGCACCTGAGACATCAGCAAAGTCTAATAACAATACTCATTACTTTGTTTTCTGTTGTAGTAGATGAACTTTAGTTTTTATCTTTTTAACTCGTTATAGCCTTGCCTTGCATGTCTTATTTGACATTAAGCGTTTTGTAATTTTATGATAACGCTCAACGATCTCATACATAGATCCTAGACCCTAACTAGGATTCTCTGTATCTAGGGACCCAGGAACTACGAGGGCCATCGTCCCACAACAAGTACCTACTTACCACAACGACTCAGAAGAAGTATCTGCGCTGTTCTTTTTTTTCTATGTACAATTACTTGTCCTGATGCGGGAATCGACGAACCCTTTAGAATAACGAAGTGTCACGCTTTTAATTTAAATATAATTTTCTTTGAACGGGCTAATGCTGTTGGTCTCTACCGACCTTTACAGCGTCAATGGGTTGGAGGGATGTAGAATAATTATAACTTCATGGTTTACCTGTGCAGATGACATGTATCCAGTCCTGCCATGAATGTATGCGCTTAGCGCCTATTGCTTGGCACGAATATTGTTATACCTTTTGCATCATTCAGGGCACGATAGTTATTTGTTTTCCTGGTCTGTGGTACAAACAGTACAACTAAAGAGGTTTTAATACAAATTCATACATATAAAACTTGAAAATATTTTGCCCCGACTTATTAATATTGCATTACCTTGAACGTTATATTTCAAGCATCCAACTGCCATTTCTATCCCTCAGGAATACATTCAATACATTTGCAAGAAGACTAAAATATTGTAATAGAAATTTTAATACATTTCTATCGATGATAGTAAATATAAATAAAAATGCAAATATGGTAACATTTTTGAGATGGAATATGTTCCGCTAATAATTCAGTTGTTATGACGTTGGCTTAAGATTTGAAGATTGTGGGTTCAAATGCAGCGATGAGGTTGAAGTTTTGCAGAACAAAAATGATACAATGAAACAATAGCATAGTAAAACCGAATTTTAATAAAAATAAAAATTATTTAATTCAGACCCATAAAAAATAAAATAAAATATTAAAGGATTAGGACAGTTGAATTTTTTTTCATCATTACATTCACAAATAATAGGAAAATAGAAAAAAATAGGAAAATATTTTGTTTAAATCTCCTTTTGAACCTTCCTTCCCTTTTCCTAATGAACTAAATTGAGAATTTCCAATTTTTCCCAAGTAATATTACGTCATTGTTAAATTTCATTTTTCTATTAAAAAAAAAACATTTTATATTGATAACCGCGTTACAAAACCTTTGAATGAAATATCAATTTTTCCGAGAAGAAAGTGTTGCCATATAAATAAAAACATCACTCAATATGTCACAGAGGCTTTACGTTCAACTTCAGCCATATTATTCTTGGAGCTCAACTTTTGACGGGTTAACTCCATTTGACGAGTATTTTCGATATACGCTTTTCAAAAAAACCCTATTCTATTTGTTCTACTCTCGAATTTGTGGCGTAATTTGAATAGTGTATCGATATATATTTTTTTAGTTCTGTAATACGGACCTGAGATTACGAATAAACCTGCTTATTTCTATATATCTTTGAAGATTTGGTTTGTACCATCTCTGTCACTGATCAAAGCAATTAAGGATTACATTTGGTGGGCACTTTTAAATAGGATTGCGAATAAGCCCGGTTTAACAAATTAAAAGGGGCTTAAATATAAATAAAGCTCTTTGATCATGTAAATGTTCAGTGCAGATTTAATTATTATAAAATGGCGTCAGCAACACAAATAATTGTATAAAAAATCTTTTTTTCACATCTATTCGAAAAGAGCTATAGTTTGCTCTTCGTAAACAGGGACTAAATACCTTTTTAATATCTTTGGACCAAAAGTGATTTGAATTTGGAATATGGATATGGATAGTAAAAGTCCCAATCAACAAAAATATAAATCGCGGACATTGTATGAACAAGTAACAGGCTGTATTTTACCACAGATAACTTTTATAGACAGCGCGCGAAACAAATAAAAAAGTTTGTAAAAAAGGTTTTTACTAGGTGGTAGGACTTTACTGCAAAGTTCGTCTAGGTAGGTACCACCGCTTTGCCAGTTATTTTGCCAAGCAGTAGTGCGCAAGCCCTGCTGTGGTCCAGTTTGAAGGGCGCTGTAGCTAGTGAAGTTACTGGGCAAATGAGACTTCATGACCTGATCTCACAGTCTAGTTATTTTATTACTAGATTGCGCTGATGTCTCAGGATGACGTGCGCAGTGCAGTGTCACGCGAAACTCTATACTTTAGAGTTTCGAGTGACACTGCAGCTGGTATGGGCAGCCGTAACACTTAACATCAGGTGAACTGTTAGCTCGTCACGTCATTCCTTAACATAAAAAAGTAACAATCGTGTGAAATGCGATTCCACCGTTTTTGCTCAAACTCGGATTTTACTTAGTTTAAAAAAAATTAATAAGTCTTCCTTAAATAATAGGAATAAAAGTATTATTTTAACTCCGGGTAACGTTGTGTCGGACGCTATAAATGTAATATGGAAAAAATAAGTTCGAATTATTGTATCACAGAGGGTAAAAAAAACTGTTTCTAACTCGGGAGCAACTCTATTTTAAACTTAACGAATTCAAAGAAATACCATCAAGCTTAAAACTGTTGGTAAACAATCTATTATTGTTTGCAAGTATAATAGAATCAATCAGTCTGTAATAACAGAATCAACTAGCTATTGTAAAATATTATCACGAAATATACTAGCAAAAGTTAAAACACTTATCAAAATCATTTGAATGGTTTCACAGATAGCTTTGCAGTGCAGCCGATTTAATTAATTGAATTATAAAGTAAATACACATATAGATAAAATAAAGCACAGATAAAAAATAACAGTCTGCTTAAGACCACACTTACTCGTACCCACACACTAGGTAAAACTTCTTTAGTTTAGCTCCATCTATCGGCCGGTATAACTTTGTTTTTGCTTTGCTTTATTTGACGTTGATGTCGCCATCTTGATAATTGTAAATTGTCATTTTACTGGACATATCAACATAATAATACATTTTTAACTTTGTTATGTTGACAAAGGAGATCTACGTGAACCAAATTCAACTTCCGTCCTCCTCGCATTCACCAGCTTACTCCTCAAGTCAAGAAGTTTTACTTCAAAAACATCTCATATTTTCCTCGCACTAAAACAGTATCCATTTATACAATATACTTCTATATAGTTCCTGTTGGTGATTGGATGAATTCCATGAATGAACTTAAGCAACCAATCGGGAAGCGTGATTACCTAATGAATTTTGGGAATTGTAGTTTATTGAACTTTTTTATATAAACGCTATCAGATGGTTTTCTGGTATATTATCATCATGATTGATCTGACGCCGTCCACTCTTCGCTATAGAGCACCACTTTGACACACTAGCTGTTTGCGTCTTGAGTCTATCGGCTCCTCTCGGCTTTGACCATCTAGTGGACTACGTTACCTTTCCGTTTCATTGTTGCCACTATATAAAATTTCTACGTCATTACTACGTAGGTCCGTATTACAGAACAATGCTCAGTCATCAATCGGTGCTCAAGCAGAAATTTTATCCATAAACTGGTCAATGAGTGATTCTGATTCTACGTACTTTCCCGTCAGTTGCCTATGTAAGCTGCTTACCTTTTGTATCCGGCTACCCGCAGTTTGACCAGATCCTTTATGGTTTTTTTTCCTGTCCTGGTTAAGGCCCGGCCTGCGAGCTATTACATAATCAGAGACTTTAGTTACTAGGGTTAATAAATTTTTCAGGCGGAGGAGGAGTTTTGTTTTTTGTACATAAGAATATAGGTACATTCAGAACAATAATGAACCTTGATGGTTCTGATCTTTGAATAAAGCTAACTTTATATTTTTCTTATATTCCAGCATCATCATCCGATGTCGCATTACTCTTATTTCGGAGGCAGTGACTCTAGCGACTACAGCGCTGACTATGGAAGTACTTATGGTTACTCTTCTGGAGGGGGGTACGGTAAAGACTGGGCTTCTAACCGGGCCTACAGCCTGAAGCATCGACCCACGCCAGCTCCTGGTTACGTCACTGCACCGGGAGCATTAGCGTAATATTTATTTATTTACTAGCGGCCCGTCCCGGCTTCGCTCGGGTGGACGTTTATTTATTAAACATTTTATGATATACGAAAACCAAATGTATCACGCACCGGCGCCATCTACTTAAAATGTTGGTTTGTCCTGAATTTTTCCTGAATTTTCTTTGCTATAAACTTCATGGAGCCCGAGACCTTTCCAACGAATGCAAAACCGTGGAAATCGGTTCGTGCGTTCTGGAGTTATAGCGTCAGGAAGAAAAACCCGACTTATTTTTATATAGTAAAAAAGAAGATTTGGTTCACCAACAGTTGATACACAGTTTTTATAACAATAATAAAGCTTAAAAATATTATCTATATGCACAACCAATTATAGGCAAACACAGCAAGCACAATTTTGAGATTTGAAAACTATATAATTTTACCTTAAATTACTAAGTATAAACTATCTTGTTAACATATACTTGTACAAAACTAAGCAAGAAAATATTATTGAATATTTATTAAACATGTTTAAATTATAAAGATCGTAGTTAACCTCACTAATTATTATTATTATTTTAATACCATGAATCCACTAATCCACTGAGCCCATCAACAAGCGACGGAGCTTGGGAAGGCAGTCGTAATGCAAGTCAAACGTGTCATTGTGGTTGTAAAGTTTACAAAAACGGGGAATGGGGGAATTTGCACCTATTTGAACAGTACTCTGTTCTCCTAAGGGGGGGGGGGGGGCAATAAAGGGGTAATTTTGAACCAGGGATATCTACGTGGTACTCTAAATCTGATTTTTTCTAAAAGCAAGTAATACAAAACTAGTATAAGTATAGATTATGTAACAGACAAAATAAAAAAGCAATCAAAAGAAAAGGAAAGACATTTCATTATCATTCATTTATCGAGCAAAAGAGCAACGCTCTACAAAACTGACTAAATAGTCGATCTCTATCACTCATAGGAAAATCCCTGTGAGTGACAAAGACGACGTTCTATCAAGCCGGTTAACTCGAAATGTATTGTTTGTAAATTTCATCAAAATTGGTTTAGTAGTTACGGAGATTAATAATGACAAAGTTTTGCATTTATAACTTTAGTAGGGAGTAGGATCGTAAACTTAGCAAAAAGATAATTATGATGTTTATACATGGAACAAAAAGTTTCTTATGATTTATATACATTGAAATTGCAAATGAAATTATCAATTTGTTTAATGCCTATGTAATTAATGCATTTTTGTTACTATGCGAGTCAAGTGGTGTTTTAGGCAAGGTTCAACTTTTTGTGCCGGACACTACACAAAAGCTACAATTCCATTTACATCATTGTAATTACTTGAAATGTAAACGAAATAACAATTATTGTAAACAAGTACAAATAAAAATATTTATGACGATGAAAACTTAATAAAATGATAAAATGTTTACGTGTAATATAAATGACTGAAGTCGCACCTAAGTTAATAATTTATACAAGAATAGACTTTAAATATTATTATATTACAACTCGTATTGATTAATGATAATTTATTATTAGCGTGTAAGTAAAAATGTATCTAAGTAGATAGAAACTGTAATAAAATAATCAATTGTAAAAAATTACCTTATCCCTTTTATTTCCAGTTCTGTAAATGTAGGGATTAAATAGTAACAGCTTTCATTCTTTTTTTTTATGTTAAGGAATGATGTGACAAGCTAGCCGTTCGTCTGATGTTAAACGACACGGCTGCTCATATCAGCTGCAGTGTCACTCGGAACTCTAAGGTATAGAGTTTCGCGTGACACTGCACTGCGCACGTCATCCAGAGACATCGGCACAATCTAGCAATAAGATTAATAAAGTGTGAGATCTGATCATAAAGTCTCATTTGCCCAGTAATTTCACTAGCTACAGTGCCCTTCGAACCGGAACACAGCAGTGCTTGCGCACTACTACTTGGCGGCAGAATAACTGGAAAAGCGGTGGTACCTACCTAGACGAACTTTGCAGTAAAGTCCTACCACCTAGTAAATCTTCACGTCTATTAAGTATTATAAAAACATTTTTTATTTGTAACTCAATTTATTTCGTACTGAAATATATCAAATAATAATTAATTCTTATACACCAATTTCATTATCCCCAATAAGTATCCCATTTTGAAAACATTTTACGTATTATTCAACAAATTATAATACTGACGGTCTTAAGTCAGTGACTAAGTAACATGATTTACCTGATTGTGATATATTTGCGGATGAATGGAAGGTGATTTTGTTAAAGTGTTTGCAGTTCTGCGAGATGAATTGTATAAAAGGTATGTGTTCGTAGTAATTACGTAATATTAATAGTTTTGATTATTTTATTTATTTTTATGTGTACGTAATATTCATTTTGATTTTTGTTCTATTTTTTATTCTATTCTGTATTTGTATTTTAAGTTAATAATACTATTATATGAAATATGACTAGATAAATTTACGTATATTGATTATGGTAATTGGCTCTGGCCGTCTAATTGATGAAATAAATAAATAAATTTAGGTTTTGTAAACGTAACCTTTTCCCAAAGGTATGAAATTTTTTCAGCCAGTTCACAGTGGATAAGCAAATAATAAATAATAGCCTCTTTAGTGTGGTGGTTGAGCAGGTCAGCTCATAACCCGAATGCGGCGGGTTCGATTCCCGCGGCAAGACAAGTATTTGTTCACAGAAAAAATGCAAAAATAATTGTTCTGAGTCTGGATGTTGCGGGACCATGGTCCTCGTAATTCCTGGGTACCTAGACACAGGAAATCCTAGTTAGGGTCCAAGATCTATGTATGTTATCGTTGGGCGTTATTATTATTATATTATTATTTAAGTCGCCTCTCAACTTAAGTTTCCTATATTTTACAGCTGGTAAAAGCATTTTAATATTCATTTTACTAGCGACCAGCGAGTTTGTAATGTGCTTAGGATCGTTAAATGCTTTACGAGAGTCAGGGGGTGCTTAAGTATGGCTTAAGTTATAAAGTTACAAACATGTAACTATTTGAAGATAACTGGATGATATCGTTTAAAGGAGATGAAGATGTGTTGAAATAATTAGATGACCTTTGAAAGCTTGATTATTATAATTTTTTGTTGACAGCCCTTGTGGTGTGGTGGTTGAGCAGGTCGACTCATAGCCTGGAAGTGGCGGGTTCAACTTCTGCGATAGGATAAGAAATGTTCACAGAAAAAAAGCGCAAATACTGGTTTTGTATCTGAGTGTTGTGAGCCCATGGCCCTCGCAGTTTCTAGGTGCCTATACAGGGAATCCTTGTTAAGGTCCAGGATCTATGTATGTCATTGTTAGGCATTATTAATTTATTTGTTATGTTGGCAAGCAAAGTAACATAAAATATATATATATATAATTTTAGATTTATTATAGATAATTCAACCACCCGTTTCACCTAGGGGTGGAATTTCAAAAAACCCTTTCTTAGTGGATAGGTACCTACATTTTACAAAAAACAAACCTCCAAATTTCAGCCTCCAGCCTCAGGCTTAGGCTGTGCGTTGATATATAAGTCAGTCAGTCAGTCAGGAGTTTGAATTTTATATGTACAGATCAGGTTAAGCAGGTCGACTCATAGCCTGGAGGTGGCGGATTCGATTTCCGCGATAAGATATATATTTGTGCACAAAAATAAAAGCGCAAATACTTGTTCTGTGTTATGTTGGTAAGCAAAGTAACCTATAATATATGTGGGCAGAACGGATTGTGCGTAGGTTGCAACCTTCCACCTCAGTTGCCCACCAGACGTGTGGGGCCATGTAAGTGCAGCGGAGAGTCCCCCGACTCGCCGCCACTGGCCCCACTACGGGGGATAGAGAAAGCGCTCAATGAAGCGCCTCCTCCGTCTCCCCACCCGTCTGCGCCGAAGGGGGTCAGAGTTGGTATTATCCTCCCTGACCCGCTCCGCGGCTTCCTTCTGCGTCATCACCCTCTTGCAGAAGGAGACCATGGCCTGCCACGCACTCTCGCTGCCGAGCGTGGTGAAAGCCATGCTTAAGGAAATATCCACGGAATGGGCAGTAGCACTTTCCTCAGTATAAAAATCTTCTCTGATAACTAAGGCGCCTGCCAAGCGTAGTGATCATGGCAAAGTCTGAAGCGTTCAAAGTGATGTTTCTTTAGAAAGGACGATGTTCAACAGCGGATATCTTCGATGATACCTACTGACCGATATTTACACTATTATATGTTCTGTACCGTATAGGGAAGGTTCATATTGATATTCATTTATTCTGTTTACATATGTACATATAGATCTTACACTACATGATATATCATAATATTATTAGTAACATGGACATGGACTCTGCAGGGCACTACAGATTATATATATGATGGCGGCAACGTCTAGTTGTAAACTCTATGCGCAGCGGACAGTACCGTAATTTACCCTATGGTGGCATTTAAATTTATTACAGTGGCAACATCGGCAACTATCATTGCTCCCCCAACCATCTGGCTATAAAAAGGGACTGTTCGGTGTACTACGGATCATTCTTGTTCCAGACACGGCCCACCCACTGGCGCAGAGGCCCGGAAGGGCCTACCGCCGGGGCGAGATGGTTAATGCAGTGCGTCTCGCCCATCCCGGTGGTGGTCGGATCACGGGGGGGTTTTAGTGGGTTCGAGTCCCACATGCACCCTGCCACCACCCCCGTGGTGGCAGAGAAGTGCGAGGGCATTTCCCCCCCTCAAAAAAAAAAAAGTCCAAGTCCGCTCGGTCCAATCGCATCGTATTGTAATCCAAACCACCCGTACTATCAAATGCAACAACACCGGAACAGTTGTGCCAGCGAGATGGCAAAGTTTAATTTTGAATGTCTAAAATGAAACACGTTATAGCTAATTTAGATCGTAAGACCACAGTCGCAGCGATGAACCATTCAACAGGAATATAAGTATGCTTTATAATAATTAGCAAAGAAGTCGATAGAACATTAATTAAGACCACTGACCTCTTTATTGTGAGGAAAAATAAAACAGGAATCAATATCGTTTGTTAATTATTTTACTTCGTCAATTAGTGAAGGAAATCCATTGTGTTTTGGGTAATTTGAACGTTTCATCGAAACTTCCTGAGCAAACATTAATAGCAATTTCCGTTAAGTTTATTGATATTTTGTTACTGATCAGGCGTAATCCAAAATCAGACTTAATCGAAACGTCGTTGAAAATACTGTTCCGAAAATGAAGAAATGAGTGCGAGAGGGAAATAACAAAATTTTTTTTTTAAGAAGAGCGTATACCCCTCTTGTCCTTACAAAAACCGCTAACGTTTTTCTCCTCTACTCTAAAAAGTTATTTCACTTTAGGGGCCGTTCAAGTATTACGTAAGCACTATGGGGGGAGGGGGGGAGGGGGTCTTTGCTTTGCTTATTTTGGATGACATGCGGGGTAGGGGAGTCTAGATGATGATTACGTCATCGGTAGTTATTTACCTTTTTATACGAATAACAACCTTCACATTGTCTTTGTGGGAGGGGGTAAGAGCTTTGCTTGCTTTTGTTGTCGTGCTTGGTTTGAGGGGCATGCTAGTGAAATTACTGGGCAAATGAGACTTTATGACCTAATCTCACCGTCTAGTAATTTTGTTGCTAGACTGTGCTGATGTCTCAGGATGACGTGCGCAGTGCAGTGTCACACGAAACTTATATATTATATACTTTAGAGTTCCGAGTGACACTGCCACTGTTATGGGCCGTGTCGCTTAACATTAGACGCACGACTAGCTCGTCATGAATTAATAATACAAAAAAGTGAGATATTGTCAAATGTATGCCTATTTAAGCATTTTAAAAAATACGCTAACCACCAATATTTTCATCATCAGTCCATCATTAATCAAAGCCAATATGAGCTTACGCTCAGAATTGCCACTTATTGTAGCTGTTACTATGTCTATGAATTTTCCTTTTTGTGGTTATAGGCTTTCCATCAGTGTATCACGCAACAAGGAACTGAAATACCTTTTTCCGCCATTGTTACTAGACTATTGTTACTCTGCATTCATCCACAATGACAATGACATATTTAAGCTTTTTATATACCTAAGCTGGAACTGTGGCCATTTAATCTCTTTCAGATTATATTTACCTTTAATCTGAAATGGTGGAAAAAGAAATAAATAGTTTTTGTATTGTTTGATAGGGTTGCGTTTGACCACTATCTCACCTGATGGTAAGTAACGATGTAGTCTAGGATGTAACACGTTTTCCTAGAAGATACCTGTTTACTCTCGATTTGAAGACTCTAATTTTGTAGTTTAAATAGTTATAAAAAAACTTCGGGTAAGAAAATAAAAAACGGATTTTCTTCTCCATATCGGTGCGCATTTTTTTGCACGTGCATTTATCTACGGTTAAACCACAATTTAAACAAGCCTTAACCTGGTGTTAAACTGCTGTTTTGTATTGTTGAACATTTGCTTGCTGTTTGTCTAAGCCTTGTTAATGTATTTGTTGTAACATGGCTTAGGTTTCAGCTTAAAAAACACTCGCCGTTTAAATTTTGAATTATGCTTTGAGTTCTAGAATAGAATATATCAAAGAAAAAAAAGTAAAATAACTGATTATATTGAAAGATCGAGTTGCCTTGTCCTTTAATAGGCAAAAAATTACGAAATTTGTTTTGTTTGACTGGCCCATAAGCTCAGTTGGTAGTAGCCCTGCCTTCTGAGCTGTAGGTGGGTTCGATTCCCACACAGGACAAACAATTGTGCGATGAACATTGATATTTGTGCTGTGTCTAGGTGTTATATTGTATTTTATGTATATATGTATTTACAAACCAAAAGTATTTATGTATTTTATCAGTTATTTGGTTCCCATAGTACAAGCTTTTCTTAGTTTGGAGTTAGATGGCGCTATGTGAAACGTCCACAAATATTTATTTAATTTTTCATTGTTAACAAAAACACAACAGGAGAATAGCTAATCAATGTTCTCTCTTATTATATAATTCCCTATTTCACACTTGATAGAAAGGAACAAAGCACAACATAAATGGAGGGTTGAGAATAAAAAGGGTTTAACTGTCAAATTGATAGTTTCGAGAAAATTTACTTTCAACTTCAACGGCTTCATTTTAATGTAGAGTGCTTATAAGGTAATAGACAAGGTTTATGTAAGTTTTACTTGCTTGAAAATGTTTTAATTATATTTTAAAATACTAAATATAGTACTAGTGCATAAAATTACCGTAAAAAATATAATATAATAAAATAAATATGTGGGCAGGAACGGGTTGTGCGCGTAGGTTGCAACCTACATAACTATAGGCCTTCAGCATGTCCACACCGCGCCGTGTCTGAAACAAGAAGGATCAGTAGCACACCAATCGATCCCTTATATAGCCAGACAGGTAGGGGCGCCATGACAGTTGCCGGTGCTGCCACTGTAATAAATTTAATGCCACCACAGGGTAAATTACGGTGCTCGATCGCTGTGCATAGAGTTTATAACTGGACGTTGCCGCCGTCACGGCCATACTGACGTGCGTACGTCCTCGTACGCTTAGCGTCACTTTGTACCTGGTGAGGGACATAAGTATCAGTGTTATTGCTCGTTCATCCTGACAATTAAATTGAGTTAAACTTGGAGTCTAAGTCAAAGTCAAAACATTAGTTTTCAATTTGATTAGTCAAAAGTATTTTAACCTTCCAGTCATCGTCAGGGTTAACCCTTCAGGACCATTAGTATACCTTCATTTATAAAAAATGGACCGAATAATGCTAACCGGATAGATATCCCTATAGCAACCAAAAATCATCATTCCTACATTTTTTTAATGGACCAATTAGTGCTAGACCGGATAGGTATCCCTTTAGCAACCTTCATTTTTTTTCATAGACCATTAGTGCTAGGCCGGATAAATTATCCCTTTAGCATTCGGACACAATTTTCTTGTCATCATTTTTAATTTTTTTTTTTTCTCGAAAAACGAATCATTACTTTTTTCCATAACTTTTTTATCATTATCTTTTTTCACTGGTCCGGGTTAACCCTGCAATTAAATTTGATATTAGTATCACCCGCCGTCACGTCATCATTCACGTCACGTCACGTTTTGCGTTGCTTGAAGAGTGATGTAGAAATGGGCATTGGGCAATCCCACTTCTGATGTGGGCAGGAAACGGGTTCTGCGTATAGGTTGCAACCTACATAACTATAGGCCTTCAGCATGTCCACACCGCGCCGTGTCTGAAACAAGAAGGATCAGTAGCACACCAATCGATCCCTTATATAGCCAGACAGGTAGGGGCGCCATGACAGTTGCCGGTGCTGCCACTGTAATAAATTTAATGCCACCACAGGGTAAATTACGGTGCTCGATCGCTGTGCATAGAGTTTATAACTGGACGTTGCCGCCGTCAAATATAATAATGTTTTTATGCTAAGCGAACTGTACTCCTGTACAAATAAACCGTTTTTAGACTCAAAATCTCGAGATTTAAGCATTCATTCTGTATTTTGAGAATGTATTATTGTAGATAATTTCACGCTAAATCCAACGATACCCATAAGTCATTTTGTGAAAAAAAATCAGTTGAATCCTTTTCGTTCTCACCCCTTTAAGTATTCTTCCTCTACACATTGTTTATTAGTCAGCGGGTAGTTATTAAGTCAACCAGGCATCGGTTAAAATTAGTTATTCACTGAAAAAGAAGGGATTACTAATAAAAATTACCTGAATATCCAACTGTACAATTATTTAACTTCCGTTTCCTTAACATTAGCTTTACAAATGTGACCCGTCACCTAAACTCGTGTTTTTTTTATAATTTATTACGACTCATCACGCAAAGTTACTTTATACAAATAAATTATACACAACAAGAAAAATTGTCATGATTTGTCTTTTTTTATAACATTTCATTATAATTATATAAGTGGTGGCATTATACATAACTAGTTGCGCCCCGCGGTTTCACCCGCGGATAAATAGTATTTCAATTATTTGCTCATCCCATGGGAAAATTAGTAGGAGTAGGAGTGCTTATAAAGTAATAGAAAAGGTTTATGTAAGTTTCAGTTGCTTGAAAATGTATTTATTCTATTTTAAATAATCAATATAGTACTAATTCATATTATTACTGTAAGAATATAATATAATAAAATAAATACAATAATGTTTTATGCTAGGCGAACTGTATTCCTGTAACAGATAAACCGTTTTTAAACTCAAAATCTCGAGATTTAATCCTCATTTCAGTATTTTGAGAATGTATTATTGTAGATAATTTCACGCTGAATCCAACGATACCTTTAAGTCATTTTGTGAAAAAAATCAGTTAAACTCTTTTTGTTTTCACCCCTTTAATTATGTTAAGCAACAACATGACGAGCTAGCCGTTGGCCTGAGTTTAAGCGACACGGCTGCCCGTACCAGTTGCAGTGTCTCTCGGAACTCGAAGTATAGAGATTTGTGTGATACTGTACTGGGCCATCCTGAGACATCAACACAGTCTAGTTATTATTACTAGACTATGAGAGAGTCATAAAGTCTCATTTGCTCTGTAATTCCAGCAGCTGCAGTGCCAATCAAACGGAACACAGCAGTGCTTTCAGTACTGCTTGGCGGCAGAATAACTGGCAAAGCGGTGGTACCTACCTAGACAAACTTTTCAATAAAGTCCTACTACCTAGTTAATTACACCCAGTTTAACTGTTATTTATTAAGTTTTGTTCTAGTAATTTGATGTGATTAAATGAGTTTGAGAGAGAGAAATGAGAGAAATGAGAGTTAAGCGCAGTTTTTTATGGCATATTTTTTTAACTCACAAAACAGAATTATCAAACTGGCTTTACATTTTTCGGCCGGATTGACATATTTTGAACCAAACTGACAGAAAGTACTTTCTAAACTATAGGTACTCCTAATAAATACTCAATAAAATTGATGAATAAACAATTTGATTGGCAATACATCGCAGCGACCAACGCCAATGTTCACTATGAATTATTTACAGCATTACAACGGGGAAAATATAATGAAAAAAAGTACTTTCAAGTCGCAATGATCTTATAAATAGCAGTAATGGAAAGTATAACACGATAGCAGAGCACGCGATTGAATGCCGTGCGTACTAAGTAATAAAGTACGAGTAAACATGAATTTAGAATAAAAACCAGCCAAGTGTGAGGTTGACTCTCGCCCTGAATGTTCCGTACTTTTTGAAGTAAAACTTCTTTAGGCACGCTTGACTTAGGGAATAAGGTATTGAATGCGTGCCGATGTGAACGGAAACTTGAAGTTGTTGGTTGACGTACATCTAAAACGTAATTTATTAAAATCTAATAATAAATAAATAATAAATATGTGTGGACATTTCACACAACGCCATCTAGCCCCAAACTAAGCAAAGCTTGTACTATGGGAACCAGATAACTGATAAAATACTTAGATACTTTTTGTTTGTAAATACATACATAGAATACAATATAACACCCAGACACGGAACAAACATCGATGTTCATCACACAAATGTTTGTCCTGTGTGGGAATCGAACCCACAACCCATAGTTCAGAAGGCAGGGTTACTACCAACTGAGCTATCGGGCCAGTCAAAGTCTAAACTAAATTACTTGAAATTTGTATTAATATGTTTATATTTCCGGTAAAATGACAATCTATAATTTACTCTCGGGTCATATTTTATTGGAAAAAGACATCCTGGCAGGCAGGACATTCTGCTCTATGGTAATTTTAATTATGGACGTGGAATCAAATCACTCAGTACGAATGGGTAAGTATTTTGACCATGAAGCTATGGCACTTAGCCGAGTATCTTAGTAGTCCGGTAGTGGGATTGTGACGGGGGAATGAGATCATGCAATTTCTGTGCACATTTCCTATGGTGTAATCAGTGAACAATCGATCCTTGGCTCTGGAGCCTTTCACATATCAAAGTAAAATGCAGTAAAATGTCGTCGTGGATAAGCTTTTTGGCCCGCAAACTATTTAGTCAAGAGCGTCACGCTGGTACTTGGCAGACCCGTCCCCATAGGTCGCAGCAGTACTCCATATACATACCTGTGCTTGATAGAGATTTAGAACCTACCCACGGCGTTTGCCACGTATTACATTGGATTAAATTTCGAGTTTTTAGAAGCTACTTTGTAGGATCTAAAATTTAGTCTCAGATAACAGCCAGCTACCTATTACGGTTTACCCGTTTTTCCCTTTGGGTACGGAACTCTAAAAATTGTAACGTTTTTATGTAGCTGGCAGTTTATAACTTTTTAATGGTGCTATTACGAAATGATTACAAGACATTATGAAAATTGCGTGGATTGGTCTCTGTACTCTATCTCATATCAAATCATCATCATCTGGAAGAATTCCACAACTGAATATAGACCTCTACATAAAGGGTGGGTTTTCACCACGTTTGGCAGAGGTCTAGGTGTATTGCAATAGGTATATAATTATGCATACTAAATAGAATGATGTGACCTACCCTGAATATTCTCGTTGCCGGTTTTTGTGAGACCCACGCGAAGAGATGGGTCCTATTATTACACTAGGTTTACACAGTGGCTCTGTGACTACAATTATTAAGGCACGGTACAAGTTCAGTCACTAATCTGACATGATGTGTGATAATAATCATATGAACAAAAAAAGTGTAAGCAGGAAATAAAACAAAAAACATAACTAAATTTTTTTTTTTTAATAAAGTCGTTGATGATTTCGAAGGAAATAACTTTAAGAACGTATTTTTATAAATTTCTGATTTTATTTTATAATATTTTTGAAATTTTTTATACATTATAGAAACTCTCTCTATAAAAAAAATCTTGACTTGATTCGATGGGGCCTTAATTGAAATAATAAGCTAATTGTTTTTAATGGCACTTGTAGTGGTAATTTAATGATTAAGACGTATATACTCAACCCATCAGAAACGCAATTAATATAATAAAATATTTTTATGAATAAAACCTTTTGAACCTTCGAACGGTTACTTGTTTCTTGTATCCAACGGCTCCCCACCGTTTTAAGTCCACTTGGTGGAGTGCTGCCCTACGCTAAGAGATAGAGAGACGGAGAGACAGAGAGAGAGAGAGAGAACATCAGAAAACTGCCTACAAACCATAAATTGATCTGTCACCAAAATTAGGTTGATATTTACGAAGACTAATAATTCTATTATTATTTTCCACCTTTTTCCATAATAAAAACCAATCATTTATCGTTCATAAATACCTATTTATTTTTCCTCGTAATGTTTTTAGCCAAAACAAGCCCATAGCTACAGATATTTATGATTATTTCCTAGCAGCCATGGAATTAAATTTTATTTTGTTATCGGAAAATCAGCCCATTTGACCTACTTAAGCTAATTGGATAGACTGTTATTTACGTAACGCTTAACGTATAATTTGATCTTCATCAAGCTTTTTTTGAATGGAGTGTAGCGTAGAATTTACGTGATACTTCATTTATTTGGGGTGACCAAAACAATTTAGAGTCAATAAGCAAGCCAAGATCTTTGACAGTGTGGCAAAAAGGGATTAAAGAATTGTTGTAAAGCAGCGGAGTAAGCTTCGCGAAGTCAACCTTGCACAGCCTTCTTGAACTGCCAATAATTATAGCTTGGCATTTATCTGGATTGACTGAAATGCCAAAGTGCTTGGACCACGTTAGTAGATGGACAAGGTCATTATTGATAGAGCCAATAGCATCATCTAAATTTTGAATATTAGAGTGTTGGCACAGCTGGAGATCATCACACACATGTACAGCAATGGATGTCTTTAATTATTTTAATTTGATTTACGTCATTAATTTTGTTGGTGAGACTATCTATCTTCAGGCTGATGATGATAAAAGACTAAATCTGCTTTTGGTTTTTAGCACTTATAAATATAAATAAAAACCAATGCACTTTAGACCACACGACCGAAGTAAAACTTCAATTAAATTAAACTTAAGTATAAAACTTTATTTTTGCTTTATTCTAGGTTAACGTGGCTATCTTGATAATTGTAAATTGTCATTTTACAGGAGATACTAACATCATAATACAAATTTTTGACTTTATTATGTTGACAATAGAGTTCTACATTAATCAACTTCCGTTCGCCTCGCATTCACCAGTTTACTCCCCAAGTCAAGCGTTCGTAAAAAAGTTTTACACATCAAAAACTCCCAATGCATTTTATCTAAATTTGCTATAGAAGTTAGTGGACACATTTCAAAAACATAAAAATGGTGCAAATTGTACATATGCATTGGCGCTGTCCCCTGCACAGACATATCACCCATAATAACTGTGTACACATGCATTGACACTGTCCCTTGCTCAGACATATCAGCAATAACAACTGACATAAATGCCACGGACAATTTATGAACGGTACGAACGCTATATTTTGCAGTTTCGTTCTAAAACGTTTATTTTTTAGTCTATTTACAAGTGAACATTTGCAGAGCTTTATGCTGTCTGGTTGAATTGATACCATTTTTATTTTTCCAACCTCAAAATGGTTGGTTAAACGTAAAAGTAGTCAAGTAGAGAGCGGTCGATATCGGCCATCACACAACTGGATTCGTAGAAATCTACGAACTGTCTGCTTAATAGATTAAGACTCTCAAGAATTTCAAATAGGTATTATTGCTTCTGTGGTGTGGTGGTTGAGCAGGTTGGTTCACAGCCTTGAGACGGCGGGTTCGATTCCCACGGTAGGACAACTAGTATTTGTGCACAGAAAAAATCACAAATACTTGTTCTGAGTCTGGGTGCTGTGGGACCATGGTCCTCGTAGTTCCTGGGTCCTTAGACACAGGGCATCCTAGTCAGTGTTCAGGATCTATGCATGTGATTGTTGGACGTTATTCAATATTTTCATTATTATAGTATGTAAGGAATTTCTTTTTTTATGATATAATTAAGCATCCGAAAATATCTACTAAGCCTGATTCATGATGGGTAAAATGAAGTACGGGCTTGATGGAAGAAGAAAGAAATAATTGGTTGCAACCAGAAGAAGGAGAAGGAAGCACTACCCATTACGTAGTTTGTTTAGACTATCAGCTATAGACATAATGTATATACTTGTTTATATTGAATATATACATAGAGTCGTAAATGCAATAAGTTATGCTATAAAATTCTCTGTCCATTTTTTGATTACGATAAGTGCATTGCGAGGAAGCGAGACCAAAAAACTGAAAAGCAGTTCAACAAATCTGGCATTTATAAAAAAGAAGGACATACTCCGATAAATTACCTGATTGATGTCTGAAAGCAGTACAATAGGAAGAAGAGAAGCTAATGTAATACTTGTATACTTGTATTATTTTACATACTTGTATTACGTTAAGAGAAGCTAATGTAATACTTGTATACTTGTATTACATTAGCTTCTCTGAGACAAGATGAGATCGTGACATTATAAAGCAGATACGCTGGAAAGAGCTTTTAAGCTAACTCGTTGCAGCGCTTGTGCATTTTCTCGTGAGAATGGCATATAAAAATTCCTTGTGAGGACGGAATTGTCTGCTAAAATTCTGCTAAAAATACGGAAACAAAAAAAAAGCTGATGAAGCTCGAAGGAGTTTTCAGCAATTTCAAAAGTATGTAAAGTATATTTTAAAATATTATAGGATACTGAGGTATATTGAGGTTTATGTTGGAAATTGACAAGAACTTTTACAAAATTTTTAGCTAGTTGCCACTAATTTTAATAGAATCTTAGAAGCATAACTATTAGTTTGAAGCAAGACATTACCAAAATGCTGGCTTTTACTTGAGCCAAAGGTTGAGCTTTATGCTTCCAGTATTTTGGGCATGTTGTTTGTTTTGTATTGTTTGTTTATATTTTTACTTTTATGTAGAAATAAAATTCTTACATAGCCATAGTATACTCAAACTTATATTATTATCTATTAGAATAAAAATTTGGAAGACAATGAATAAAATTCTATGAATTTTTCATTTAAAATGTAATAAAATAGGTTAATGTCACAAAATTCATAGTTTTAAATTGTATCTGCACTAAAAAATATTACGTTTTAGCATTCCAAGAATGTTTCTTCTATAACTGAATTAAAATTAGTATTGCTTAAGAAATTTCGCCTAAAAATGTTACAAATGAAAGTAAATTTACAATTAATTGTAAACATGAATGTTTCATAATAATTTAAACTTATTTAAAATCAAATAATATAATCGCTTAGATTATAATTATTATTATTATCACTACACACGTGTTAATTTGTAAGAGTGAGTTTAGACTAGTACTTGCACCTGACTTAAAACGTCTACAGTACTAGTATTAGTAAATTAAATAAGTTTTTATTTTTGTAAAACTCTTATGTTGCAATGTACAATGAAGAGAAACTAGACCAAACGACTTACTTTACCAAACAACTTTAGCCAAAATCCAAATAATAACGCCCAATGATCACACACATATCTGATCCTGATCCTGGACTTTAATAAGGATCCTCTATATCTAGGGACCCAGGAACTACGAGGACATGGCCCCAAAACATCCAGACATAGAACAAAATATCTGCGCTTTTTTTGTACGCAAATACTTGCCCTGTCGCGGGAATCAAACCCACCACTTCCGGGCTAAGATCCGACCTGCTCAACCACACCATTTAGGCTGTCAAATAATGTAAACAATTGTAATTAATGAATAAATTCAATTAATAACAAATCACAAACAAACGAACAACTCGATAATACATATCTATGACAGCCCCACTGCATGTGCATTCAACCATTGACTTATAAAACAGTAAACCGTTACACGTTTCTGCATTTGCCATATTAAGCATCAGTGCTGAGGTGCATCAATAAAAAAATCTAATTAAAAAGTGCCAGCACATTGTTCAGTGCTTGTGTTGTGAGAAAAGACAGCAAAATAATTATATCAAAATGAAGAACGCGGTATTTTTATTGGTTCTGTTTATTGGCATCGTGCGAAGCAGTGAATTTGACAATGAGGTAAAAGATCATAATTTTTCATCTACACATTGGGACTTACTTATAAATAAAAAGATAATTAGCCAACCAGAATATGTTACAATATTTGATTGGGCCTATAACTCAGTTGGTAGTAATCCTGCCTTCTGAACTGTGAACTCACTATCGCTAAGGATACTAATTCTTGTATCCTTTGCTTGCTCGGTCATTAAAATTGAGCATGCGGTTAAAAAGCAACTTAGAACTCTTCTATAACAAGTAAATATTGCATGACGCGTGCAAAACCGTTAAAAGAAGACGATTTGTATTCAAAATGGACTAATTTTTTTTTTCACTTTGATAAAGTTTTCTCAAACCCGTTTACTTTCATTATTAAATATTCCAATACCCTTTCGATTTACGCTGCCGAAGCAAAAACTTAGTAAATTAAATATTTAAAATAGCCCGAAACCTAAATTTATTAAGAGCTTATTGAAAAATCAGCGACTTCGATGGACTTAACGGTTTTTCTATTAATGAAGATTTTTTTGTAGACAAGGTGGGAAATTTCGTAGTTCATTTCTACTATTAATCATTAAAAATATTAATAATTACAATCTAATTTGCAGTTTGGATTTCTTAAAGTTTTGTTAGTCTTTCGTTAGTGTTTTTTTAAACCTGTCGGGCATTACTATTCGTATCGACAAGACGGTTATTTTTTTCGTACGATTCGGCTCCACATTTTTGTGTATTTAGCCAGTGTCAAGAAATTGATAATTTCTCAAACTTTAACGCAGATATGTGTCAAGTCAATCTTCAAGTCAGTCATAGTCTAGAAGTCATACTCCTAGTAAAGTGGTGACAACTTTGCTAGAAGCTTCTATTTAGTTTTGGAAACAACACGACAAGAAACGTTTCACCATCATTATACCACTTTCCCATAATCAAGCACCGAAAGGATAGAACGCCACCAATTTTATGCACTAACACTGAAAATCACACAAGTTTTGGAAAATAATACAATTTGGTGATGCGATCATTCTCATTTTCCCTCCAAACCTCGAAAAAAAAAAGGTTACATTACAAATTCGGCCCGTAAAAAATGAATGGAACAATACAAAATATAACTGATAAATATAGCTTATCTTTAGTTTTTTAATATTGGCAATTAATTAATTCAAAAAGTAAAAGCTATCAGTATTCAGTCATCAATTTACATAAACATAATACTAAACTAAACTAGACCTAAAAAAACTAAACTATAAATTAAAACTAAAACTACAAGTAAAAGCTAAAAACTCTAATATTAATAACAATAATAATACCGTCCAATGAGCGCATACATATATCCTAAACTCTAACTAGAATTCCCTGTATTTAGGGACCTAAGAACTGCGAGGTCCATGGTCCTACATGACAACACCCAGACACGGAACAAGTATTAGCGCTTTTATTCTGTCTACAAATACTTGTCCTGTTGCGGGACTCGAACCCTTCTCTTCCGGGTTATAAGCTGACCTGCTCAACCACCACACCGCAGAGGCAGTCAAGATAGAACAGGTATCTTCAAGACATGCCCCATCTTAGATCACGTCATTGCTAAACGTCAGGCGAGGTCAAACACTTTACTTATAACTAATAAAAAAATATTAAAAATTAATAAAAACAAAATAAGGTGTTTTTCGTGTTTTATTGCTCTATTTAATTATGATATCTACTTAGTGTAATGGACGTTTTCCCTTAATTAGATCTATTTTTTGTTTCAATCTTATCTTTAATTTAAATAGCTCTATGAAACTGACATCAAAGAATACTTCGAACTTGTACGTAAAAGCCTTAAATTGTTTTCATTGGGTAATCTGCTTAAAAAACTTGGCAAAGGATTTTATCTAAATTGAAGCCCTATTCAAAATAAGACGTAGATTTTCTTTGAACGTCAATTATTTTGATTTAAATTGTCACCATTTCTGGCCCACATTAAATGGAATACAAATTCAAATTCTTTTCATTTATTACTTTTTGTACCTAATATTATCCTGCCGTCTTATTTTCTCAATATTTTACTTCCATTATCACCTTATTATGTTTTGTCTGTCCATTTCTTAATTATATTTCCATAGTATTCAAAAATTCAACCATTATGGTTAAAACGGCGCAAATATGGTAATCTCGGTAGCGGTTTGAGTTTGTTTTGTTTGAGCCGTTTGGTGTTGAGACCCTGGGTCCGTAGGGGCCCTGGTCTGTGGTGTGGTGGATGAGCAGGTCAACTCATAGCCCAGAGGAGGTTGGTTCGATTCCCGTAATAGGACAAGTATTAGTGGACAGAGAAAAAAGCGCTAATACATGTTCCGTGTCTGGGTGTTGTTGGACTATGGTCCTCGCTAGGTACAGGGAATCCTAGTTAAGGTCCAGAATCTATGTATGCGATCGTTGGACGGTAATATTGTTATTAATATTAAAGTTTAGCTTAGCAAAGTTCATCAGAGCGTCTGGTCCATTAGACGCGTGACCAAAACACTGGCACTTATTTGGCATCATGAATCAACGTTGCAATTCAACGGGACAATGCTGCTATAGGTCATCGCGGCTAGTATATAGTCCAAATGTATTTTTATAGTAGGTAGTATAGATGTGTTAGGTAGTAGTTGGTAATTAGTTAGTTAAGAAAATAAAGACACTGCCCATGAAAGAAAACAAAGTCAAAAATTTGTATTTACGATTATACAAAGAAAAAAAGAATCACCATTTAATCAAAAGAGATTTTCTTTTTTCACGGGCTACAATCAAATGCTTTTTTGTTAATTAATTTTCATTGTGTCTGTGATTTACGGCTGATATTTTTAACGAGTAACCTGAAAGTAAATTATATAGGTTTATAATAATACTAGGTGGTAGAACTTTTCTGTTCGTCTAGGCAGGACAAAAGTTCTTTGTTTAAATGTTATGAGTTATGCCCTAAAAGGTTTCAGGTGATTCAAAAATAACCCTGTTTAAAAGTAATGTTTTAGCTTACACTCTCCCCCCCTTATTAATAAACATTGTGTAGTCGGAGAATAGCTATTTTATGTTTTGTTTCACTCTATCAAATTTGAATTAGGTAAAGTTGAAACGAGATAAAACATTGAAGTCTATTCCACTGTTATACGTATGCAGACTTATTAATAAACGGGTATCAGTCTCGGATTAGTTACTTCAGCTTTTGTCCTTTTTTTGCTACTGGAATAATTAGATGGATCGAAAGAGACAAAAGATGGTATAACTAGTCTAAAGCTAGTTCGTGTTTATTAATAAGGCTGTAAATGTTTATTAGCAAGGGATAGAAGTTCTGTGTCCCAGCAGTGGGAAAGTATAGGCTGCAATGTCGATTCACCGCTAGCCATTGACTTTTGGTTTATTTGTAGATTCTATTAAACAATATTTCCAGCTCGTAAGCGAAGGCGTTACGCACACGCCCCTGAACTAGTTTTCCGCTTTCCACTTATAATTGATACTCCAGTGTAGGTGACGAGTGAGTGGTACAAATAATGAGGGCACTTTCTTTATCTGGATTCCGTGAACGATATCACTTGCAAATAAAATAGTGGACTGGAACATTATACTAATAATATATATATATATTTTTATGTTAAGGAATGACGTGACGAGCGTTCGCCTGATGTTAAACGACACGGCTGCCCATCCCAGCTGTAGTGTCACTCGGAACTCTAAAGTATAGAGGTTCGCGTGACACTGCATTCCGCACGTAATCCTGAGACATCAGCACAATCTAGTAATAAGATTACTAAACTGTGAGATCAGATCATAAAGTCTCATTTGCCCAGTAATTTCACTAGCTACAGCCCTTCAAACCGGAACACAGCAGTGCTTGCGCACTACTGCTTGGCGGCAGAATAACTGGCAAAGCGGTGGTACCTGCCTAGACGAACTTTGTAGTAAAGTCCTACCACCTAGATGATATCTATAAACATCATTATATACGCCCAATGGGAGTTTTGGCGGGAAAACGAAGAAGATTGCGTTACCGCATTATATTATTTTACAAAACTTGTGTTATTTTCAGTGTTAGTGCATAAAATTAGTGGCATTTTATTCGTTAAGTGCTGAATACAGGTATGAATGTGGGAAAGTGGTATAATGATGGTGAAACATTTCTTTTCGTGTTGTTTCCAAAACTTCATAGAAGTTTTTGGTAAAGTTGCCACCACTTTACTAGGAGTATGACTTGACTTGACTAGATTTACGACTTAACTTGATAACTTGGACTGTGACTTGACATATTATATAATATTAATTAACTTGAGATATTATGAATTACTTGACACTGGCTAAATACACAAAAGTGTGGAGCCAAAACAAAACAAAAAAAAAACGCCTAATGATCAGATACATAAATCCTAGACCCTAACAAGGATTCCCTGTAATTTGTGACTCAGGAACTATGAGGACCATGGCTCCACAACACTTAGACACAAAACAAGTATTTGCCTTTTTTTCTGTGTATCAAATACTCTTCCAAGCCGCGGGAATCGAACCCACCACAGAGGTTTTCCAATACCGAAGTTTCTAAAAAATAGAGCTGTTACCACTTAAGTATTCACGAATAGAATACCTACGCTCTAACCTCCATCGACCCAGTTTAAAGGAAGAAAATTGAAGGGGTGAGAACAAAAAGGTTTTAACTGTTTTTTTTCACAAAATGACGTATGGGTTCTCTGGGTACTGAGCACACTTATGGGTACTGGTATGCTCGTTGGATTTAGCGTGAAATTATCTTGAATCTCGAGATTTTGAGTCTAAATACGGATTATCTGTCACAGGAATACAGTTCGCTTAGCATAAAAACATTATTATATTTATTTTACTATATTATGTTTTTACAGTTATTGTATGAATTAGTACTATAATTATTAAGTATTTTAAAATAGAATTAAAACATTTTCAAGCAACTGAAACATACATAAACCTTTTCTATTACCTTATAAGCACTCTACATTGAAATGACGCCGTTGAAGTTTAAAGTCAATTTTCTCGAAACTGTCAATTTGACAGTTAAACCCTTTTTATTCTCAACCCTTCAATTATAATAAAATAAAAAGATTAATTATTTGCATAAACTAATAAAAATAAACAGGAAGTTACCTGCCACCTTTTTTATCTTGGTCTACACGTGTAGAAGATCGATTACTTACTTCCGGAACGACGCTAGCATACCTAGATGCCCAGGTAACTGAAATTCTAGGTCAAGCAAATTCTTGAGTAATATAATAAGAGGAATATAAGTATTGTATCAGTTATCTGGTTCCCATAGTACAAGCTTTGCTTAGTTTGGGACTAGATGGCGCTGTGTGAAATGTCCACAGATATTTATTATTATTATTATTAGTATTTTATACGATTAACGTCTATCTGCATTAATAATAAATAATAATAATAACGCCCGACGATCATACATATAGATCCTGGACCTTGACTAGGATTCCCTACGTCTAGAGACCCAGGACAACACCCGGACTCAGAACAAGTAAGTGCACTTTTTTTTCTGTGCACAAATACTTGTTCTACCGCGGAAATCGAACCTGCCGTCTCCGGGTTATGAGCCGAGCCACCACCCCACCACAGAGGCTGTCAAGAGAATAAAACAATTTTCTCCGAAACCGTTTATTCCACTATTATTTGAATTTTGCTTCATTAAGCTTATTGTTTTTTTGTTTATTGTTGTTGTTGAATTGTTTAAAGCGAACACTTTTACAACTATCCATTAAATTATTTTAATAGAATATAATTTAAAAAGATCTATCAAATGTTTCTTGTAATTATGTTAGTCAGCGAAAATATTAATTGTTTTATTTATTCACAATATCCAATTTTATTTAATTACTCATCACTTTTGATGCTAACCTAACAAATTATGAAAAATTATATAATTTTAAATATGATTAAAAATAATTACTTCTAGCGGCTTGTTAGATTAATTTTGCTACTAGATTATTTTAATTTTAAATTTGCCAATCAACTGCCTTTTTTACGTGATAGAAGGTACATAAAAAACAATTAGGCATTATTTTAAATTAAGGTTAGGGCAAGCGTGCTCCAGCTTAGACAACTTCGTCACTTACCATCAGGTGAGTTGTTGTCAAACGCATGCTCATTTTTGCCATAAAAAAAATGCAATTTTTACCATTATTATTGTAACAAAAAGGACGAAACAGTTGTTTATCTGTAATCATCGACTTATTACAACCTTTAAAACAAAGCAAACTCTGCTATTATCATAAAATTCCACGCCCTAAGTTACCTTTCATATAAAATAATGTATATTGGCTTCCGTGCCAGAGCAATACCATACTTCGCCTTAATAAATGTATTTTGGCATAACACCACTACATGAACAGTATAAAGAAGAAACAGTAACTCAACTTGAAACAACAGAAAAAAGTTTCTATGATTCTGAGTATGGTTCTGATCTGAGTTATTCTGTGTGGTTCTCAAGATGTGTGTGAAGTGAAGCGAAATTTCGCTAAAAACAAAATCACTTATATTATTATTTGGTAATTACCTACTTTAGATATATATGCATTATTTTGTAAATTAAAACCAATTGTATTCCATTGTATTCGTAATATTTCTATTGATTACAACAAGAACTGCAGTAGCAAACCCTTTGCTGCAGTGCAAAATCTATAAAGATGAGCATCAAAACTACCTAACATTGGTACGTCAATACACCGTATTGCGTCCTGCAGGGCTAGATGAGTTATACAATTCGACATAATATTTATCTTCACTGAAGTAATTGGTCCTTCGACCAATGAACGATCACGTGAGTCACGTCATAAAACATCTTGCGTTTTCATTGGTCAAACGCTAGAGAAGATATGTGTCTATTTTTATAGCTCGAACTAGCCTTACTGCACTATTTTTCCAGTTCACGAGAAAATTGAATGAATGAATGAATGAATGATTTATTTGTAAAAACTTAGCCTAATACACTGCGAACGTATATGTATTTCGTTTTATACAATTATTAATATTAAATATTACAAACATAAAGAAACATCTACTTGGTAATGATACTTAAAGGTACTATTATTACGTTGATTTAAGTTGAGATACTGCCGGAATCGTACTGCGCAACATTCCAATAGCGTTACTTTTGGCACTCCGCGCGTGTGGATAAAAAGGGAAATACCCGTCTTGCTTTTTGTATTTGGGCTTTTATTGTGAATATGTTAAATAATTATATACTTTTACTTCAAATTTAACATTTTATAAGATTTCGTTTATCGTTAGAGCCTTAAGCCTTGGTTAATACCAAGGTACCAGTACTGTAATATAATAATTTATATTACAGTACGAATGCGCTTAGTCTTATTTTCTATCTCATCAGCAGTCGGAATATAGACTTATATAATAATAATAGTAACGTCCATCGATCACATAAATAAATTCTGGATTCTAACTAGGATTTCCTAGAATGGAAAACAGCTTTTTTCTCATAGATTCGGCTACGATACTAAAAAGACCATGATCATAAATCTCCAGTCCAGCATCGTATTCATTGTCTTCTTTTTTATCTATCCGGCTTAATACTGCCGACAACTATCCGGATAAAACAGTATCTGGCCAAAATTTATTTGGCCAAAACAGTAACCGGCCAAAGCAGCGACGAAAATATCTAAAGTGTAAATTATACATTGTCACAGCCATTTTTCATTGTTCTAAGTTAATTGCTTTTCCAACACCTTGACACTGTGGGCTATGATTACGAAATGCTCCAAGAAAATAGGATGGGACCGGATAGTAGCTTTGTGTTAATTAGTTTCGCATATCAATCGTGGGATGGAAACAGATCTGTACCCCTACCGCGTAACAGTTCTGGGAATCGGCTTCGCCTGCCATCCTGCTCGCGCCAATTAACAAGTCCACGAGTGCGAGCGAGACAGAACACGATTACGATCTCCACCAGACTTACGCGGCAAGGCCCCTGATTGTGCTTTATCATCCCGATACATTCCCATTGGGACCTTCTCTCACAGAGAGAGACGCCCTAATCCACGACATTGGTTGATGACACAATAACCCATGTCCTCGATTTTTGTAGTTAAATAAATAAATATTTGTAGACATTTCACACAGCGCTACCTAACCCCAAACTAAGCAAAGCTTGTAATAATAATAATAATAATAATATTTGAGGACATTTGATACAGCGCCATCTAGCCCCAAACTAAGCAATGCTTGTACTATGGGAACCATATAACTGATATAATACTTATATACTTTTTTGTATGTAAATACATACATAGAATACAATAGAATATTATGGTAATCAGATAACTGATATAATACTTAGACACTTTTTAATTACTAATATTATATTTCTAAATAGAATACAGACCCAGACTATAACACCCAGAAACAGAACGAACACCTATGTTCATCACACAAATGTTGCTCTTGGGTGGGAATTGAACCTACTACCTATAGTTTAGAAGGCAGGCATACTGCCAACTGCACCATCAAGCCAGTCAATCCTCTAATCATTCTCAACTTCTTGAACATGGTGTTTTTCTCACGTTGATTTTTTTCGCTATTGTAAGAGCGCAAATTCCGGTCGTAATCTAAAAAGTCAATGGTGCAAAAGTCAATGGTCAATGGTGCAGAGCCAAACGAGATTTGAATCTGGGTGCATCGGCTAGAACGTCACACGGGCTACGGCTAAGCCACAATCGTTCGATCGTCTTGTGTATAATCTGAAATGAAATATAAAAATATAAAAACTTTTACTAAGCTCAAAGAAAAAGTAATATTTTTTTCTTTATTACCAGAACAAAAATCACGCAGTATCTAAATGAGTGGATAATTTATTATATTACGCGTTGATATGTTTTCCTTATTTTCTTTGTAGCAATTTAGGTGATTAATGATTATGTTTTGTTTATTTCTTTTACCTTTGACAGGCCCGGCAGCTCAGTTGGTAGTTGCCCTGCCTTATGAACTGTATGTTGCGGGTTCGATTCCCATCCAGGAAAAATAGAAGAAACTTTTAGTTTTTTTTTGCCTACTAATATATTAATGTGAAACGTTGTCGATATGATCTTTCGTGTGGCTTTCGCCCCAAAAGTCTGAACCCATTTTGATAATTTTTTCTTACACCTACTAAGATTAACTTAAGATAGTCATTGATGAAAATAAGGAGTTCCCACGGGAAACAGAGAATTGTGAGAGAATTCACGAGAGCAATTTATTACATAGTAATATTATAAAAGCGAAAGTTTGTATGTGTGTATGTTTGTGACTTTTTCACGCTCAAACGGCTAAATGGATTTGGGTAAAATTCGGTACCAATATAGCTTATACACTAGATTAACATATAGGCTACATCTTATCCTGGAAAAGCGAAATTTTCCACTGGAATGAGTAAATAATTAAAATACCTTTTATCCGCGGGTGAAACCGTGGGGCACAACTAGTTACCAATATAATACAAAACAAAATGTATGCATTATCTCTTGAGCTTTTATAAAATACGCCCTTGGAGGGATTTTTGTTATTGCCCGATACCGCTCCAAAGGGTCTCAACTTTCCTTTGACAAGCTCGATAATAAAGTGCCAATTTTACAAAGAGACTTGGCGTAATTCTAGAAATATATAGAGAAATACTTCAAAGCTTTTATATTTTGATGGGTTCTATAGATTACGATACGGTCTGATCTGTAAAACCCTTATTCATTTTTTACTTTTAAAGTAGAACTTACGCACGCTTAAACCACATGATTTATGTAAAACTTATACAACTTTATTAATAAACATGAACTAGCTTTAGACTAGTTACACCATCTTTTGTCTCTTTCGATCCAGCTAAATAGTCCAGTAGCAAAAAAAGGACAAAAGCTGAAGTAACTAATCCAAGACTAATACCCGTTTATTAATAAGGCTGATACAGCTTTATTAATAAACACGAACTAGCTTTAGACTAGTTACACCATCTATTGTCTCTTTCGATCCAGCTAAATATTCCAGTAGCAAAAAAAGGACAAAAGCTGAAGTAACTAATCGGAGACTAAAACCCGTTTATTAATAAGGCTGCTTTAGTTTAGCGCCATCCATCAGCGGGTAAGACTGTGTTTTTGCTTTGTTTAACGTTCATGTCGCCATTTGTAAATTATCATTTTACCAGTCATACCAACACAAAAATACAATTTTTCAACTTTGTTATGTTGATAATGGAGATCTACGTGAAACAACTTCAACTTCCATTTGCCTAGCAGTCACCAACTTACTTCCCAAGTCAAACGTACGAATCACGAGTACTTCAAAATGTTAATGTGTGACGCTTACTTTTTGCTAAAGCTTACTAATACCACAAATATCACTTTTGCAGATAAGGTCGCCCATTCTTCCTGTTTAATGTAATTTTGTTTATTTGTGTACAACAAAGAGTATATCCATCTATCTACCTCGTTCCAGGCCCAACCATCAGAACACACGCTCAAACACAGTTTGAGCAACAAATGTGTGTCGCGGGAGACGTCATCCTGCATTGCACTCGAGCTGGTCGGGTACGTGGACCGGATGCTGCGGACCGCTTCGGTACAGCTCAGCGATGACGTCATGATATTCGATGAAAGGTACGAAAACATCAATAATATAAAATAAAATAATAATAACGCCTAACGATCACATACATAGATCCTGGATCCTAACTAGGATTCCCTGTGTCTAGGGACCCAAGAACTACGAGGACCATGGTTCCACAACACCCAGACACAGAATTTGCCCTTTTTATCTATGTTCAAATATTTCACCCGCCACCATCATGGTCATGCCAATCTGCTCACCACCACACCAACGAGGCTGACTAAAGTAAAATGACAGTCAAGTAGGCCATTAAATGGCCTACTTGACTTGACAAATTTTGTGATAAGCTTTCCGACTAGGTGGAGTGACTGGTAATGACTTCTATTAAGTGGCTACCAGCATTCTGAAACCAGGATCATTCCGTACTTTGAAAGAAGCTAGTCCAAAAATCGATCGATTCGTATATTTGTATATAGTATATTCGAATCGAAGATTTGTACCGTTCAAACAAAATATGATTATAAAAATAAATAAAAAACCACTCTTTGACATTTGTTTGTGAAACTTAGTTGATAACACGGCTGAATGTAGAAATGAAACAGCCCCATTCTATAAGAATCTGGGGCATTTTATAAAAACAGGGCATTACAAAAAAAATTAAAAAAACGAGTATGCTTTAGACCTCACGACTGATGTAAAACTTAATAATTAGTTTAGCTCCATTTATCGGCTGATATAACTTTATTTTGGATTTGTGTTGTGTTAATGTTGCCATCATGACAATTGTACATTCTCATTTTACCGGACATAATACAAAGTTTTAACATTGTAATGTTGACAATAGAGATCTACGTGAACCAACTTCAACTTCCGTGCGTCACGCACCAGAATACTCCCCAAGTCAAGCGTGCGTAAAAAAGTATCACTTCAAAAAGCAAAGAAATCCTCAGCTTAACATCAAACAACATAGTATCAAAGGTTACACTGGTATGATTACGTTGTCTTTCAAAGTAAGGGCTGATCCATCAAAAGAATCAAGTCAGCTACTGTTTTTTCCAACTGGGTATTAAACACGCGTCTTTAGGGTTAATTCCTTCATCTTTGAAGCATTATTTACATAAATCATTTGATCGCATCTTAAAAGCAGCGTTCCTAATTTTTTATAACAAATTCAATACTTTGTTTAATTTAAATTAAAAGCTTCGAAAATGTTGATAATTAAAATTTGTCCACAATATGTAACGACAAAACCCAGACAAAAAATGGGAAAAAAATTCAGTTGTTCATTTATGAGGCGGTTATTATACACGTCTGTTTGGTTAGCGGACAGGTTTCTCTTTGTGCTTGAACTTTGTGCTTTCATAAAAGATTTGTTGGTCCAATGTCAACGTAAGTTGTTTTTCGCACACGAATATTTAAGAGCACCTTTGTTTTTTTAGTTTGCGGTCGGTTTACCGTTTACATTTAAAATATGGATAATGATTGTGAAAAGTTCAATTAAATAACATATTGCGATAAAACTTTAAGAAACTGTTCTAGATTTGTTTTCATCAATGGTTTATATTAGGCGTGGTGGTTAAAGGGATCGGCAGGCAGACTCAGAGTCAGCGGGTTCGATTCCCGTGGTAGAACAAGTATTTATACACAAAATATAAGCACAAATTATAAATAAAAATAGCCAAATAAAGCACAAATAGCCAATTATTTTGTAGCGTGCATGGAGGTGGTTTAGACGAAGAGCTTATCTATATTTTTGGTTACTGATTTCAGCCATGGGGCGGCAGCAGACCTTCCCGTGAAGCCAGAAAGCCTCGCCAGAGCTGGTGTCTCCGTGGAAGACCAAGCACAGCAGCTGATCATGGATAAGCTCTGGAACTTTGCCACCACCAGGTCACTGCGGTACCGGATCCTGGATAATGCTGACCTGGTTATCTCTGGCAAGCAAGAGAGAGATTCAAGTTTTGGCGTGGGTAAGTTAAACTGCTTTGCATAACTAAGAACTAGTTATATATTTAATACTCCATACATCAAGGTGGCATGGTTTAGATCTAGACTGGATCAGAAATCTAAACAAAAAACTTCAAACCATTCGACTTGGACTTCGTGATTTAGATAGCCTGCCATTTCAAGAAGAAAAGTAGTAGAACTAAGATATCAATAGCCTGAAGATGTCTGCTGCTGAACAGGACTCTTTTATAAATCGCCATTTCAGATGATTCACAAGGGTGGTTTCCATAATCACCTAAGAATACCCATAGAAATATTAGGATGCCTAATATTTTACAAAATGGAATTGCTTTTTGATTTTCTTTCTCAGTTTCCATTTATACTCAGTATGTACGAAATTTTAACATCATAATCAGCTTGAAGACTGCTGCTAAACATAGGCCTCCCTCATAGAGCACTACTTTGAGCAGATGTTAGCTTCTTGCATCCATTGGCTCCCCATTGTTATGACCAGACTAAATATACTTTCCATATGGTCCACTCTTCCAGTGAACGTAGTCTTCTCGATCCTCTTGGCCAACGGCCCAAGCTGAGGCTCCCATCCCAGAGGTGCCCTTGAGCTAGTTGCCTCCCACTATTGACGGCTGTAAGAGTCGTTAGAGACCAACAGCATTACAATTCACAAAAAAGACCAGACCTTATATCATATTATCGTTGAGTTTTGGGCACAAAATTAATAAAAACGTTAACATCATATTCCCTTGAGTTCCATAAGCTCGTACTATGAAATTCAACCTCTGAATGAATGATTCCCTAAGCTATTGTATGACTTGGTTGCAATTAATATTATCTTTTACAAGGAAACCACAAATTACTCTCAGGAGACTTCAGTATCTTGTTCGTTGATTATTACAGTTGTAAGCACACAGTATATTGTTTTATGCACAGAAGTAAACCGTACTGAATATGACAAACTTTTCGTTTGAAAACAGATAATGGTATCATTTCAAACTCTCAAAATTCACACTATTTACACAAATTGTTAAAAAAAGAATGTAATTACTTTTTTATCTGTGATGAAATTTAGCTAGATAAATTGAGAAAGAGACACTTTAGCAAATTCAGGCAACTCATTTCAAATGTAGGTGTAGCATGGCAACACCTTAGTCCATTTTTTTAGTTTGGAAACTATCGTTAGTATGAAACATTTTATAAGATAAATAACTGCTAAACTCTCGTCGCGCCGCCGCGGCTTGCGGTGGTAACTGGCTCTCAGAAGAAGGACATCGAATATTTCGGAAACCTGGGGCCTTACCGCGTAAGTCTGGTGGAGATCGTAATCGTGTTCTCTCTTGCTCGCACTCGTGGACTTGTTAATTGGCACGTGCAGGATGGAAAGCGAAGCCGATTCTCAGAACGGTTACGTAGTAGGGGTGCTGGTCGAAGTAATTTCGACCTTGGTCCATATTGCTATTTGAAATCAGGTAAATATGGTCGAATGCTTAATTTAAAAAAAAATAATATACTGGGCACAACTCTGCAAATCATGCTCTAATAATATCATTTAATATCTTACATCTCACTCTGTGGCTCTCACTCTACTATCTCTCTCTCTCCTACGTAATCCACAGTATATACTTTCTAAATAGTTACAGATGTCGCCTTCACATACTACACTTAGACGTCTACAACATCACTACCGAAATCTACATAAAGTATGTAATTACTTACTTGTTACGTCGATAATGAAGAGTTTCCGCGGGAAATCGGCTAAATTACGGGTGAAAACGCGTCCTCTGCTTAATAATATTATTAAGCAGAGGAATTACGTAGAGAAAGGAATTACGTAATCATATGATTACGTAATTCCTTTCTCTGTGTATGTTCCCTTTCTCATTAATTATTTTGATTAGTACGCAGCTAAGATTTGTGGTTGTAATTATGAAATAGTATCTCTATATTTTGCTTCGGTATTTAAATTATAATTAAAACTCACGCGTGTGTTAATAATTGAAGTTATCTGGTGAAACTTAAGGGTTTATTTATTTATTTGTTTATCGAACACTGGTATAATGTGTACACTTTTAAATTTAGTTACTTAGTTTATTTTAGTTTATATTATTATATTTGATTTATACTAGATAGTAGGACTTTTCTGAAAAGTTCGTCTAGGTAAGTACTACCGCTTTGCCAGTTATTCTGCCGCCAAGCAGTTGTGTGCAAGCACTACTGTCTTCTGGTTTGAAGGGTACTGTAGCTAGTAAAATTACTGGGCAATTGAGACTTTATCATCTGATCTCACAGTCGAGTAATCTTATTACCA
Organism: Ennomos fuscantarius; assembly: GCA_905220475.3. Taxonomy (NCBI): domain Eukaryota; kingdom Metazoa; phylum Arthropoda; class Insecta; order Lepidoptera; family Geometridae; genus Ennomos; species Ennomos fuscantarius. The sequence goes on along the minus strand of HG992046.1, from coordinate 7,763,170 downwards.
GACTATGCTACTAGGTGGTAGGACTTTTCTACTAGGTGGTAGGACTTTTCTGCAAAGTTCGTCTAGGTAGGTACGCTTTGCCAGTTATTCTGCCGCCAAGCAGTAGTGTGCAAGCACTGCTGTGTTCCGGTTTGAAGGGCACTGTAGCTAGTGAAATTACTGGGCAATTGAGACTTTATGATCTGATCTCACAGTTTAGTAATCTTATTACTAGATTGTGCTGATGTCTCAGGATGACGTGCGGAATGCAGTGTCACGCGAACCTCTATACTTTAGAGTTCCGAGTGACACTGCAGCTGGTATGGGCAGCCGTGTCGTTTAACATCGGCTAGCTCGTCACGTCATTCCTTAACATAAAAAAAAAAATGCTGATATCTCAGGTGATGTGATGTGCGCAGTGCACATGCGAAGCTATATTTTAGTTTCGCATGACATTGTTTTGTTATTGGCGGCCGTGGCGCTTAACAGCAGGTGAATGAATAGCTCGTCACATCACCCATTAACATAAAAAAATCTTATATCTATTGAAATAAATGTTTTACAATCCTGGTGCTCCAGCAGATGGCAGTAGCAGATTATTTATCGGTTAATAATAGTGGGGGCGTAGGCTGGGAACTGGGGCCTTACTGCGTAAGTCTGGTGGAGATCGGAATCGTGTCTTGCTCGCACTCGTGGACTTGTTAATTGGCGCGTACAGGATGGCAGTCGAAGCCGATTCCCAACGGTTACGCGGTAGGAGTGCTGTTTCCGGAATGATTTATTTCACAACATGTGCACCGTTGGGCATAGGTCAATAAAACGCCACTTTGGACGCTTATTATAAGAGCTAGATTTTCCACTGTCACCACGCTTGGCAGGCGTCTTGGTGATCATGAAGATTTAAATGTACTGAGGAAATTGCTGCTAATTATTGATTCTATTAAAATTTTAATTATTTATAAGCAGCAAACTATGAGGTAATAAATAGGACTTATCTTGAATCAGTTCAAACCAATAAATAAACTTAAAGTAAATGGTTATAATATACCTAAATAAGCAAACAATTAGTACATTTTTAGCATAATCAGAATTTTATATGATTCATTAAGCGTATGATTTTTCTACACGAACAATTCAAACCAATATTTTTTCCGTAGCCGAAATACGTAGCTTTCACGTTTCACAGCCTCGGAGAAAAGAACTATACAGATTCAGCATTCAGAACTAAAAAGTGAAGCAGAAAAATAAATACCAACAAAATTTCAAAATCACATAAATATTCGCATTATTTTCGATCTGTGACTGGAGCATACGATGTTTGATCGTTTGATTATACAAGATAGTCCAACATAAATAATGTTGCTCTTGATCAATGCTCAAAATAATCCATACGTGTAAACTAGTATGATTTGGCGAGTTTATATACCTTTTTTAACCCCTGACACAAACAAAACACAAATAACTTTAATTTAACGTATGAATATTTGTATCTGTCTGTGTGGGTACATCCATTCGTCTCTAAAGCCAGGACATGCTTTTCTTTAGCTATATACATCTAAATTTTTCTTTTACAGTACAATTAATCTATAATCAACTAGATGCACCCCGCGGTTTCACCCGCGGATATAAAGTATTTTAATTATTTGCTCAACGCACGGGAAAATTTCACTTTACCGGGATAAAATGTAGCCTATATGTTAATCCAGTGTATAAGCTATCTTGGCACCGAGTTTCACCCAAATCCAATCAGCCGTTTGAGCGTGAAGAAGTAACAAATATACACACATACACACAAACACACACACAAACTTTCGCTTTTAATAATATTAGTGTAATTAATCTTGATCGAGAGTGAGAGTGGTCATAGTTATTGCACGCACATTAATATTTTGTGTTGCGTATATTAAAATAAGCGTTTTAAATACTACAATGATTTAATAACTAATACTCAAAACTACCTACTACTACTACTACAAAAAATACATTTGGACTATATACTGGTCGCGATGACCTATAGACAGTCCAAATGCTCCAGCCCACTACCAGTAGGTAGCGTACCCAACAAGCTGGCAGCATTGCCCTGTTGAATTGCAATGCTTATTCCTTGTGCCAAATAAGTGCCAGCATTTTGGTTACGCGTTGCGTCGACCAGACGCTCTGATAAACTTTTGAATTAAAAAAAAAAGGTGATGAGCTCCCGGCCTCAAGGACCCAGGGTCTTAACACCAAACGGCTCAAATATGTAACCGCTACCGAGATTACTATATTTGCGCCGTTTTAGCTGCTCAGCTGAATTAGCCACTGAAAGCTTTTTTGGTTTGCTTGCCTTCAAGTTTTGAGCGCTTAGTTTATCCAATTTTATTCTATAGTCTGTGGTCACAACTGACACGCGGTATCAGTCAATATCACTGTGTATTTCCCCGTACAGTAATAGATACGGCTATCAAATATTCCGATACCAGTGCTTTGTCTTTGTTACGGGCTTTTAGATACATTTCTCGGTTTGAGTAGGGTTGTATCCAACCGAGTAAACAATTAAACAATGAATTCGACATATACGTTAAAATAGCATAAGAGCTTTCTTTTCTGTAATTGAAATTGGTTAATAGACTGAAAACGTCAATAATTATATAGATTTTTTTATATTAATAAATGACATAACGAGCTAGTCGTTCACCCGGTATTAAGCGACACAGCTACCCAAATCAGTCGCAGTGCCACTCGGAACTCTAAAATATAGAGTTTTTCGTGACACTGCACTGCGCACGTCATCTTAAGACATCAGCAAAGTCTAGACTAGACCCGAATATCACAGTCTAGTAATCTAATAAGATTATAGACTGTGAGATTCGGGCATAAAGTCTCATTTGCCCAGTAATTTCATTAGCTACAATCTACAATGACCTTCAAACCTGATCTAGATCACTTGCGCACTGGACGAACTTTGCAGAATAGAACTACCACCTAGTAATTCAATAAAAAAAATTAATGAAAGTTTTCATAGGAATTAATGTGTCAATTTTACTTAAATAAAGTTAAAACTGACTTCTGAAAAAAAAAAAGAAAACGTACACATTTCACACAGTGCCATCTAGTCCTAACTTAAGCAAAACTATGGGAACCAGATAACTGATACAATAATTAGATACTTTTTGGTTGTAAATGTACATGGAGTACAATATAACACAGAACAAACACCGATATTCATTACTCAAATATTTATCCTGGGTGGGAATCGAACCTACAACCCACATTTCACTAGGCCGGGTTATTACCAACTGAGGTCAGTCAAACGGCAATAACAAGATCTTGAAATAAATCTATATATATTTAACTCAAAGGTGACTGACTGATTGACTGACTGACATAGTGATCTATCAACGCACAGCCTAAACCACTGGACAGATCAGGCTGAAATTTGTCATGCAGGTAGATGTTATGACGTAGGCATCCGCTAAGAAAGGATTTTTCGGAATTCCACTCTTAAGAGGGTGAAATGGGTGGTTGAATTATTTTCCCATAGGCCACGCCGCGGGCGAAGCTGCGGGCAGAAGCTCGTGTATTATAAATCAAACAGCAGCTAACGAATTCAATACACGAACGAGTATTAAAAAGATTCTCATTAGAGCACAATATTAAAAACCATAATTAAAATATAAAAAAGGAAATTCCATTATAAGCACTAATTAGTGTTCGGAGAAAATCGAAACGCTTCTCAGATATTTTAATACTTGTATTTTTAATTAATTTGAAAAATGTCCCTTTGATATAACGTTAATTAAATATCAATTGCTACCTTAAATTGAAAATGGATTTTTATAAGCGTAACCGGTTAATCATCATCATCATCATCAGCCGGACGACGTCCACTTTAGAAGACATGTCTCCTCCATAGAGCGCCACTTTGACCAGTTACTTGACTCTTTACATTTTCTCACCTAAATTGGATAACAAAATCTTCCGTAAAGACTAATTACAACTAAGAAATTTGATTTATACATCTTCTAAATATATATACGAGTAACTCAAAGGTGAGTGACTGATTGACTGACTAACATAGTGATCTATCAACGCACATCCCAAACCACTGGACGGATCGGGCTGAAATTTGGCAAGCAGATATATATTATGACGTAGGCGTCCGTTAAGAAAGGATTTTTCGAAATGCTACCCTTAAGAGGGTAAAATGGGTGGTTGAATTATTTTCCCATAGGCCACGCCGCGGGCGAAGCTGCGGGCAGAAGCTCGTTGCATTATAATAGAGTTTGAGCAGAAAAACTCTTAAAATCTTTTTTTAATAAATAAATAATTATGGACATCTCACACAGCGCCATCTAGCCCCAAACTAAGCAAAGCTTTTACTATGGCAACCAGTTAACTGATTCCATACTTATATACTTTTTGTTTGTAAATACATACATATTAAATTCAATTCAATTCATTTATTTATAAGAAATATCTTACATGTCAATTGTCATTATCTAGATACATTAATGTCTTTATTATTTAAATTTTAGCTATTATTTGACAATAATTATTTTAGCTATTTGGTATTTATTTTTATTTATTAGGTTTTAGAAGACTATCGACTATTATAAGCTAAAATATAAAATAAATTTAGGTAACAACAAAGCCATTAAAAAGTCTTCACATGTAGAAATAAAATGAAAACTAAAACAAAAAATACTACACTATCTACGTTGTATACTAGATTAAGAAAAAACAATAATTACACATTAGATAACCACAACGTGAGTAGGTACATTTAACACACATTACTACGTCTTACAACAATACAATTACTAATAAACCTGCCTCCTCGCCACCAAACGCACACGACCACACCTTCCCGTGGGTCTATGAACTACAACTAATAGAATAAATACACACTTATATAATATATATATATATACCTTTACATATATTAACTAACTCACTCATCTCACACCCACAAAGCATCAGGGTATGAACTAATTTATATATTATATACATTATATAATATATATATATATATATATTATATACATTATATAATATATATATATATATATATATATATATTATAATATATATATTCCTACATTATATACCAGTGAGAAAATACAGGTATAATATTGAGATAAGTTTCACTCCGCGCCAACTAAGCAACGTATGTGTTGATCGAGCATTCGAAATTTCATTGAAATCAGCAGTTACAGAGATTAATGGTAACAAACATTCACAAACTTATGCAATTGCAATATTGATAAGATAATTCCTAATGAAAAAATCCTTGGTGTTACTAATATGTTTACTAACTTAATTATTCATAAACAAATAATAAATAAACTGGGCATTACATATTATGTAGTGCAGATTTCAACAAAGCGCTCACCCAGTCTCCTTCTCAGTATAGGTATGCTAGTGTGAAATATATCGATATCGACATCATTACATACTTTGTTAAATGATTTGGAAACACGGTGAACAAAGCTATTCTGACGGTAATTGGTCGAAACCAATGGAATAGTAAACAAAGATGCTTTGCGAAACAATCTAGATGGGGCGTATAGATTAATAAGACGAAGCAGATCGGGACAGTCAATGTCAGACGTAATAATTTTCTTTAGAAATATTATGTCAGAAATATTACGTCTGGCGCTCAACGGTAAAAAATGATGTTTTGCACAAGATACCAAATAGTCATCTTTCCTACTTTTGGTTCGGTAGTTCAGATGACGAATGAATTTTCGCTGGATACGTTCAATACGCTCAACATAAACAGAATAACGAGGGTTCCAAATTTGGGATGCATATTCCAGGTGACAGCGCACATATGTACTATAAAGAATTTTAAGGGTTTTAATACTTTTAAAGTCTTTAGTTGACCTCATAATGAAACCAAGAGCTTTGGAAGCCTTACCAACGATAGAAGAAATGTGATCCTGAAATAGTAATTTAGAATCATGTATAACACCCAGGTCTCTTATTTTAGAAACGCGCATTAAATTCTGACCTTTAATAGTATAATTAAAAGATATTGGGAGTTTTTTACGCGAAAAAGTCATAATAGCACACTTAGTAACATTGAGGTCCAACTTATTGATGACGCAGTAATCATCAAGCCTGCAAAGATCTTCTTGCAGCGCTAAAGCATCAGCGTGACTCTTTACTGCTTTGAAAATCTTCATGTCGTCTGCAAAACTAAGCAAGGTAGAATTACGGAAACAGGCATCAATATCAGCAACAAATATCAAAAAAAGGAGAGGGCCTAATAGATTGGTATGTAATATGTTAGTATAATAAATGCACATCGCCAACAAAAATGTGGTATTGAACCACATTTTTATTGGCGATGTGCGTGAGGTTTACTTTATCAGCAAAATACTTGTCTACGCTGTAATATGCTTTGGCGAGCAGCAGCGTCTTCAACTTGGCGTGAAACGAGCTCAAGCTCAGCATAGATTATAATATAACACCCAGACACAGAACAAACATTGGTGTTCATCACACAAGTGTTTGTCCTGTGGCAAAATTACGACCAACTGAGCTATCAGGCCAGTCATACTGAACAGGCTTGGATTTGACCACATTTCTCCTGATGCTAAGTGACAATCTGGTTGACTTAGTAACACGCTCGCCAGTAAGAAACCTATTCATTCTCGTCTTGGAAACATCCGGAACAATTTGTTAAAATTTAGGAAAAGTTTTCTTTTTTCCAGATGTTACTGTCAAGCCACACAAAGCAGTTGAGACTGCTAGACAGAAAAACAAGAACTTTGGACCTTTCCTCGCTGCAGCCGCCTTGAAGTTCGGCCTCCTTGGAGCATTGACCTTCAAGGGCCTAGCCCTAATGGTCGGAAAGGCCCTCCTGATCTCCAAGATTGCATTACTCTTAGCGACAATCATTGGTTTGAAGAAGCTGTTCTCTCATCAGGTGACAGATTAGACATTTTCTGCATGATTAAAATTTGTTAAACGGCATTGTGTTTTTTGTTGACTAACTGTTTGGTATGGCAACATTTAGGTAATTTAGTCTTACAGTCAATCCACTGAGAGAATGTGTACAGCTACAATAACATTGTTAAAGCTGAATAAAACATTTCAATATGTTATTATAATAATATTAATAATAATAATAACGCCCAACGATCACATACATAGATCCTGGACCCTAACTCGGATTCCCTGTGTCTAGTGACCTAGGAACTATGAAGACCATGGTCCCACAACACCAAGACTCATGACAAATTTTTGCAATGTTTTCTTCTGTGCACAAATACTTGTCCTGCCGCGGGAATCGAACCCACTGCCTCCGGGTTATGAGCCGACCTGCTCAACCACCACACCACACCACAGAGGCTGTCAAGCTATAGTCCTATAGTCTATATACTGATTAACTTGTAATGTAAAGGCATTTGAAACACGATCGGGATTTGGACCAGCCTCTATACATCCCTAAAGCTGGGCACTTTTGGTCACTTAAACAACTGTAATAAATGTTCTCATGTCTAAATTTATCCTCAACCTTTTACCACCAAACTAAAGGAGTTCAGGATTTAAAGATTTCCTTTATATTAAAAACTTATCTATTGACTACGTTAAGCAGGAGTTACTGCTATCAATCACCAATCTTTAAATATGTTACTATAATACAGTCTTCTACAATACAAAGTAACCGAAACGTAAACAAAAATTATTTAAAAAAATTATTAAAAAAAAATATATTTATTTATTTATTATATGTGTATTGTATTTAATGTATTTATTCTTTTTATGTATATAATCACTTTTTTTAATATTTATTTTTTTATATTCTATTTATTTTTTCTTTTGCAAATACTTCTCATACAAAGTTTGATGCACGCCTACATTCCTCTTTCTCAAACTACGAGTGGATGACTGGTAGAAAATGCTTTAGCATTAAGTCCTCCGTTTGTACTGTTTTTAGTGCAATAAAGAATAATAATAATAATAATAAATGATCTGAATTTAAAATTTAATATTAAATAAAATTTGAATAATTTTCACTGATTTTTTTGAGCTGTCAAACACCATTATCTCCTAGACTATAAGATTCATAAAATGTTTACAAAGTAGTTTTTATTAGTAAGAGTAGAAAGACATATTATTTGAAATCAGAACAAGAAAAATTACTGTCGGCGCGGTTTCGCATCGATTCACGGTCGTAACTTTTTTGAAATTTTCGATTGTTAAACTTTCTGTGATTCGAGAAGCGTGTAACTTTTGTTTTATGTACGTGTACATAAAACAAAAGTTTGTAAGACTTCGGGTGCCCTAAAAGTTTAACAAGAGTTTTGGGGGGAAAACAAAAATGATCGCGTCACCGCATTGCATTATTTTCCAAAACTTGTGTTATTTTCAGTGTTAGCGCATAAAATTGGTGGCATTTTATTTATTAAGTGCTGTGAGTGTGGGAAAGTGGTATAATGATGGTGAAACGTTTCATATCATTTTGTTTCCAAAACTCCATAGAAGCTTGTGGTAAAGTTGCCACCACTTTACTAGGAGTATGACTTGACTAGACTAGACTATGACTTGACTTGGTTGGCTTGGACTGTGACTTGACTTGACTTGACATATATATTAATAAACTCAAGATATTACCAATTACTTGACACTGGCTAAATACACAATAGCGTAGAGCCAAACCAAAACAAAAAAGAAGTTTACCAAGTAATGAAACAAAGAAAACTAATCAATACTTGCTATAAATGGTTGCCGACTGAAATTCTGTGACCGAGGTTGTAGTTTGCAGCCTCAGTTTTATGCTGAGCCGGGACCTATCCAGTATCGCAAAGTATTGTGTGTGATTGTATATATGTTTCTATTTGTCTTAGTATTAATTTTATCTATGCGATATTGTGCGTAAGGAATAAAGTTTATTTCATTTTATTTCACTTGAGGTTGAACCAAAAAGGTTATTTGTTTTGTTTCTGTAATCTGTAATTATCATCGCGGTAATTATATTTCTTACATCATGAACTGGTCCATTCATACTTATAATTGAAGGGGTGAGAATAAAAAGGATTTAACTGATAATGAAATTATCTTCAATAATACATTCTCAAAATACCGAAATGAGGCTTAAATCTTGAGATTTTGAGTCTAAAAATGGTTTATCTGTCACAGGAATACAGTTCGCTTAGCATAAAAACATTACTATATTTATTTTATTATATTATATTTTTACATTAATTGTATGAATTAGTACTATATTTAGTAATTTTAAATAGAATTAAAACATTTTCAGGCAACTGAAACTTACATAAACCTTTTCTATTACCTTATAAGCACTTTACATTAAAATGACGCCGTTGACGTTTAAAGTCAATTTTCTCGAAACTGTCAATTTGACAGTTAAACCCTTTTTATTCTCAACCCTTCAATTATAGACGCGAAAGTTTGTATGTATGGATATTTATTACTCTTTCACGCTCAAAGGGCTGGATGGATTTGGATGAAATTTGGAATATAGATATCATATAAGGTGGCTTAGCTTATAGGTTACTTTTTATCCACGGGCGAAACCTACAGATTCAGCTAGTAGTATAAATCTAGAATCTTTCACTACTGAAGATAGGTCTCCTCCATAAGACGCCATTTTGACCAGCTACTTTAGGATTATAGAAACAATAGCTTTTGCATCTCTTTTATTTTATATTTGACAGCATAGGAGGTAGCGGGTTTGATTCCCACGACAGGACAAGTATTTGTGCCCCGAAGGTCAAATACTTGTTCTGTGTCTGGGTGTTGTGGGATCATGGTCCTCGTAGTTCCTGGGTCCCTAGACACAGAGAATCCTAATTTAGGTTCATTATTATTATTATTTGCTCTATGAACGTTTTTATTGAGTGTTGAGCACAACAAGCGCGAGTATATATATGTATATATTATGTACGTTCTTTATTGCTGCATTCTGCAATATTTTTAAAGTAAATTTGATATATAAGCTTTAATTTTTTATCAATTATCTAAATGTTGCCATACATTTACTAATTTCGCATGATAGCATGTCATGGCATGCTGGAGAGTATTGAATTCGTTTTTTTTTTATTTCAGATCACAACTCTATCATCTGGAAGTAAGATAATTGCATAGTTTAATTAACTGCACGTTATCTAGAAATGGTACACACTTTGTGGCACTTAATATTAAGGGGATAGAGTTCAAGATCAAATGCAGACTAGTTACCTAATTCCTTTTCACGACTTTTTTTTGGTATTGGCTCCACACTTTTGTGTGTAGCCAGTGTAAAGTCATTAAATTTTCAAGTAAATTAATATTATATAATTATGTATGTGTCAATTTAAGTCATAGCCCGAGTCATCAAGTCAAGTCATAGTCTAGTCTAGTCAAGTCATCCTAGTAAAGTGGTGGCAACTTTACCAGAAGCTTCTATGTAGTTTTGTAAACAACACGAAAAGAAACGTTTCACCATCATTATACCACTTTCTCACACTCATGCCGGTAATCCAACACTTGCCGAATTTTATGCACTAACACTGAAAACAACACAAGTTTTGGAAAATAATACAATGCGGTGATGCAATCTTTTTCGTTTTCCCGCCAAAACTCACTTTTCACGACTTTTAAGTACGACGTTTAAATGTTGTAGATAAGCTTTTGCATGTTAATTGTAGACTACAAATCGAATACAACTGTTCACATAATTTGATAGAATTTATTTGATAGGTTCGTTTGTACATTAGTTATTCATGATTATATTTTCTTGTGGGCGTACGTCTAAGGATTTGGACGTTTAAAAATAAAACCGAAAATAAAGGTTGTTTATTATGTCAAAAAACGCTCAAAAAGTGCTTGAGGCCAATTTTGATAACAGTTAATAATTATTTACTTAAAAAAAAATACAAACAAGGCAAGACAAGAGACAAGAGTGAATAGGTATTTCATGAAACTGCATACTACGCAAGTCGGCTACAACGCCGCTAACCATCAGGTGAGATTGGAAAATCATTTTACATAAAAAAATGCATATTATCCATGCCCACTTCAGAAATTGATTTGTGTAATTTTATATTTTGAGACGATCTAAATTGAAAGGTTGAGAATAAAATAGGTTTAACTGTCAAATTGACAGTTCTGAGAAAATTGACTTTAAACTTCAACGACGTCATTTTAATGTACTCTACATAAAGATACAGAATAGCTAATCAATGTTCTCTCTTATTCTATCATTGCCTATTTCACACTTGATAGAAAGGAACAAAGCACAACATAAATGAAGGGTTGATAGTAAAAAGGGTTTAACTGTCAAATTGACAGTTTCGAGAAAATTGACTTTAAACTTCACCGACAAGTCAAGTCACAGTCCAAGTCGTCAAGTCATAGTCTAGTCTAGTAAAGTCAGACTCCTAGTAAAGTGATGGCAACTTTACCAGAAGCTTCTATAGAGTTTTGGAAACAACACGAAAATAAACGTTTCACCATCATTATACCACTTTCCCACACTCATGCCTATAACACAGCACTTAACGAAAATGCCACCTATTTTATGCACTAACACTGAAAATAACACAAGTTTTGGAATATAATACCATGCGGCGACGCGATCTTTTTCGTTTTCCCGCCAAAACTCCCTGGTGATCATTTTAAAGTCTTTTGTGACCGATTGTTACTTAAATGCTTTTGTTTTCTTCTAGGGTATAATATGGTTTGTATGAGAAATACACATGGCTCAATCACTTAATACAAAAAATTACTTAGGTATTATTACAACAGCGCGAAGCATTTTCATACTTTAACAGCCACTGGATATCTGAATCTTCATTACTGCTTAGCAATACCTACTTGTCTTTGCAATATATTTTTCTCACATACACATATGTAGTACTGATCTTGCGTATTTTTTACGAACTGTGTAATTCCCTCGAATTAGATGAAATGCGGACTTATTAGGTCATATTAGACCCTTAAAAAAATTGTATTTATTAATATAATAATTTTATAATCGTAAATACAAAACTAAACTACACCTAAAAAACTAAACTATTAGCTAAGAACTTAAAATAAATAAAAACTAAGAAGGCGCTTCATATTTATACTGCTTATTTAGGCTTGGACAGATTCTGGATATGTGATACTTCGGTTTGTTCACACATAACCTCTCAGCCCCAGCTCCTTGATAGGCCTTTTGGCATAGTTTTATTATGCCCAATGGCCCCTTCGCTCAAGGGGCGTATGGTATAAGCGATTACTCGACTTTAGCCCATTGGAGGGGCATTCAAGCTGAATTTATTTTTCCTGGATGTCCAATTCTTGGACTAACCTTTAAACTTCCAAAGGGCCTGGTCAAACGGTGACTTCGATTTTAATAACACCATTTTATTGTATTGTAATGATTTCATTACAATACACTAGTTATATACTATACTAGTTACATCAAATGATGTAACTAGCTGATCGTTTGCCTGATGTTAAGCGATACGGCTACCCATAACAGTTGCAGTGTCTCGGTCTCGGACTCGGAACTTTAGAATGTAAAATTTCGTAGCACTGCAATGCACACGTCATCCTGAGACATCAACACTAGACTGTGAGGTCAGATCATAAAATCGCAATTGCCCAGTAATTTTACTAGCTATGTGCTCAGTGTAGTTTGTAGCTATAGTGAAAAATAAATCCAGCCCAAATGCCCCTCCAAAGGTAATATTACCAGACTCTGCTGATATCTCAGGACGATGTGCGCAGTGTAGTGACGTGTGAAACTATATGTTTTAGGTTATGGGCGGCCGTATCGCTTAACATCAGATGAATGACTGGCTCAACACATCGTTTATTAACATAGAGAAATTTTGAAATAAATGAGATTTTTAATAAACTCTACTTTTTATAAAACATCATTGAAACAGTTTTGTATTAAAATTCTAAGAAGCAAATTACAAAATCTACTTTTTCCAATACGATATTATAATTTCTAGATAGGTATAAAATGTTCTCTTTGATATCGTCTTATTTCCTTGTCAAGAAAATTAGCTTGTAATTAACTGTACCAGTGTTTCCAGATGCATAAAATTCCCCAATGCAGTGTCTTTTTAAAGAGGTATTTTATCAATTATCATAATATAAATTTGAATAATATGTACATGTCAAGAATATAAATTACGCATATTATTACTGTATTTAATCAATTGTTATTGGCCCACTAAGACCAAACAAAAGTCAAATTTGTGTAGGTATAGAAATATAAATTTCAGTTTTTCTTCAAATTAGAAATTTTATAATCTAATTTTGGCTAGTAACGATATTAATATAACAGTTAAATTAATTCATTTTAATTCTTTTAGCTATCATTATTAAATTGTTCCTATTACTCCTCTTTTTTCTTATGTATGGCAACATTCACTTCCCAGAGTTTCCGTTGCCCACTAATATTCTCAAAGTAAAAGCACGCTCAAACGCGGAACGTGACTTAAAATGAAACATATTTTGCAATATTAATGAGCCTTCTCGTTTGCTACTTAGAAGAAAAATTATGCGCCAGAAATCTCACATTTTCGGGGCTTAATGACGGTAGAAGAATGTGGCCCGATTTCTAAGCAGCTCACGCTTTGTACCTGGATTGGTTAATAAAATTAAATTTAAACGTGAACTTCCATACCTTTTTTGGATTTTCTTGATGCTTAAAAGCTTTTTCTTAAGGAATTGGGAAATTATATTATGATTGAAATAAAATAAAAAAAAACTAAGATTTTACTTACTTTATAGTTTATTTTCTGTAATTTTATTATGTTTGCAAGTTGTGTATTTATATCTTTTGATAGCTTTATTTGTTTAACGTTTAGGCTTATGGTACTTATGCAATGGGCTTTTTAAAGAGTGTCATATAAAAGTTTAGTAACAGTTTTACACACATTAAAGGGTTGGTAGAAAAAAAAAATTGAATAGCATGTACTATACATAATATACATACTATATGTACTATACGTACTATATATACTATGTAACTATATATATATATATATATTGCACTATTGCCTATTGCCTGAGGCGAGACAACAAGAAAGCACAGATACAAAATAAAATTACCATAACACATGCACGCCTAAATAAATTCATAATGTTTTTGTATATAAATTTATATTTTATGTATTTTTGTTAATGAGAAATAAAGTTTTCGAATACTTTCCAGGTCATTAAAAAGGACTAACAACTCAATGCCGACTAAAACTTGACGGAGAATCTGGCACACACACCAACAACGATATAAGACTATGAAAAACATTAAACTCTCTTATTTAGTTATAAAAATAATGATTCAGTATGAAAATAATAATACAATAGTGTAATAAACGATTTGAACAGAGGATTCGCTGTGACAGGGATCTGAGAATTAAGAAAAAAAAATGGCAACACAAAGATAGTGTTTAATGTAAACTGAACATAAAAAGATAGCGTTTACTGTTAGCTGAACATAAAAAATTGTGTATAATGTAAGCTGAACGTAATAAGATAGTGTTTAATGTAAGCTGAACATAAAAAAGATAGTCTTTACTGTAATCTGATCAAGCACTAATAATTTCATTCTATTTCTCAGGTACCCTGTCTAATAAAAATATATTGCAATTATTATAATAATAGTGAGCCCTACACTTTATTTAAATGTAAATAACACTATTTATTAACACTAGATAAAACTTAGGTACTCACGGCATGCTAATTTCGCATTTAAACAAAACAACTGAGCATTTGTCTAATTAATAATAATTTATTTATTTATATTATAATTAATGTAATAGCAGTTATTTATTGCGGAATAAATGAGATGATCATAATTAACGCTCTAATTTATTATGATGTAAAAATTTACCCATTGTTGTGTCAAACTGGCCCGATGACTCAGTTGGTAGTTACCCTGCCTTCTGAGCTGTAGGATGTGGGTTCGATGACCGTCCAGGACGAACCTTTGTGTAATGAACACTTATATAAACACTGTATTGTATTCAATGTATACATTTACATGCAAAAATAGTATCTAAGTATTATATCAGTTATCTGGTTCCCATGGTACAAGCTTTGCTTAGTTTGAGGCTGATGGCGCTGTGTGAAAGGTCCACAAAAAAGCGGCCAATGACCCGCTCAAATCACACTAATATTATAAAGGCGAAAGTTTGTATGTGTGTTTGTGTGTTTGTTACTGTTTTACGCTCAAACGGCTGAATGAATTTTGATGAAATTCGGTACCGAGATAGCTTATATACTGGATTAACATATAGGGTATATTTTATCCCGGAAAAATGAAAATTTTCCGTGGGATGAGCAAATAATTAAAACACTTTTTATCCGCGAGTAAAACTGAGGGGCGCCACTGGTAGTAACATAATGGATAGCTATGTTGACAAACGCAAAGCGCCTGTCCAATGCGTTGAACTTTCATACAGCCGCAATGCAAACAGCTATATTAGCTGTAATACATAGCTAGCCAGAATGTCAATCCAATTCAACATATATGCTCTATGCTTTACACAATGGCCACATTTCCACTGAATAAAGTTAAAAAAAATTTACTTGGCTAGCATGCTACACCTTCGATCGCATCGTCACTTCCCATCAGGTGAGAGCGTGGTCAAATGCTAGACAAGTTTGAAGTAAAAAAACAAAAAATAGATTTTTTTTTCTTCATGTTTTGGCTCCACACTTTTGTGTATTTAGCCAGTGTCAAGTAATTGATAATTTATCAAGTTCATATTTCACGCAAATATGTGTCAAGTCACAGTCAAAGTCATCAGGTCAAGTCATAGTCAAGTCATACTCCTAGTAAAGTGGTGGCCACTTTACCAGAAGCTTCTATGGAGTTTTGGAAACAACACGAAAAGATACGTTTCACCATCACTATACCACTTTCCCACACTCATGCCTGTAATCCAGCACTTAACGAATGAAATGCCACCAATTTTATGCACTAACACTGAAAATAATACAAGTTTAAAAAAATAATACAATGCGGTGACGCAATCTTTTTCGCTTTCCCGCAAAACTCCAAAAGAATAGTTACTATACGTTTTCTACGTAGTAAGAACATGGTATCTAAACCTTGATTAGATCTGTGAACTATCGTAGCCGGCTATATCGTAGAGCTATAAATCTAGTTAGATATTTTATTACATCCATTAGTAAGACATACGAGTACCATGGACTGAAACGGTGTTAATATATTGTTGGAAATCCTAAGTGGTTTTAGTTTTAAAAAAAGTAACTTTACAATCAACATACAAATATTTATTAAAATTTACTAAGAACCGACAATAATTAATAGCGTGATTTTATAGAACGTCCGTCGCCTCTGAGCGCTGCCCGAAAAGTGAGCCCGAGCCTTCTTCGTCACTCGTATATATACTACGCCGCTTGCATCAGCTCCCGAAGTGAAGTATTTTGTAACACGGCCGTTCCTGCTTGCGTGTTGTCCTCAACAGCTGCTTCATCTTCAAGCGGCACATTGTCGTCGACCTCGGCCGTTGTGTCTTCTTCTATAACACAACAAAACATGATTTTAGGACCCGATGTACAGGCATAACGTTGGTAACTGAAACCATTTCAAAATTAAAATGAAGCTGTTGCTCAATTCAAAGAAATTTCAATTAAGAGAAATTCAACAGGTACTTGTAATAAACATTGAAAACGGAGACTGCAAAACAACTGTGTTAGAAGCACAAGCGTGCACTCAAGTACAACCAACGCAGTTTTCATAACCATTTTATGAAAAGATGTAAGAAGAAGTAATGGTTATAGGCGCATGTTAGCATTGTAAATAAAGAAAAATAAATGTATTGCGAATTTCAGAATTCCGGACTTCTAAACTTCGCCACACATTGTAATAGAAAACGGCAACTGTATGATATGACACTCATTAACACGTCATACATTTCAACAACGGTAACTGTATGACATGGCACTCACAAACCACGTCACACATTGCAAAAATGGCAACTGTATGACGTGACACTCACAAATCACGTCATACATTGCAAAAACGGAAACTGTATGACATAACACTCACAAATAACGTAATACATTGAAAAAAGGGCAACTGTATGACATGGCACTCACAAACCACGTCACACATTGCAAAAATGGCAACTGTATAAGATAACATTCATAAATAACGTCATACCTTGCAAAAACGGCAACTGTATAATGTAATACTCACAAATCACGTCATAAATAGCATAAACGGCAACTGTATGACATGGCACTCACAAACCACGTCACACATTGCAAAAACGGTAACTGTATAAGATAACATTCATAAATAACGTCATACTTTGCAAAAACGGCAACTGTATGACATGGCACTCACAAACCACGTCACACATTGCAAAAACGGTAACTGTATAAGATAACATTCATAAATAACGTCATACTTTGCAAAAACGGCAACTGTATGACATGGCACTCACAAACCACGTCACACATTGCAAAAACGGTAACTGTATTACATAGCAATCACAAACCACGTCATATATTGCAAAAACGGCAACTGTACGACATGACACTCACAAATCACGTCATACATTGCAAAAACGGCAACTATGTGGAGAGAATAATCTCGTCACATATTGCAAAAGGCAACTGCATGAAGAGGCATAGGCCACCTCACACATTGCAAATAGAGAGAAGGCAACTGTGCGAAATGATCACACATTGCAAACGACGCCACACAAAGTGCAGTCATCGCTGAGTCACATTGGTGAGACAGATATCCGCAGTGGAGAACGCAGAACAAGCCTCCAGCGTCCATTCGCCCCGCCAAAACACCATGTGATCGGCGGCCGCTTGCGTTGTCTTGCCATAAGACCCGCCGCGAAGTTTCGAGCTACAGCGGTGGGTGGCAGCACATGCAGGACCTTGTAGGGCCCCCGCATGCCAGAGTTCAGCTTTCCCGTAGATTGTGACGACCTGTTCACGAACACAAAATTGCCAACGGTGAAGGTTTGTGACTGCTGACGACCCTTGTTGACATAAGCGTCTTGGAGTTGCTGGTCAGCGTCAGGTAGTGTGGACGCAGTATTATTCGTCACCGCATCTTAACGGTACACCATTGCGAGTTTTGTTTTGAATGAATAACCGGGGATGTACCGTCTAAAGTAACAAAAACTAACTTAGTAGCATTAAAAATGTCTAACCTCTTCAGACATTGCTTGGCACTTACGTGTTAACAGAAGCTTCTACCTTGTGCTCGCTCGGTCTCACCTGACCATTAGTAATCATTTGACCTTAGTAATCTATTTCAGTTGTAAGAAATTCACATTTCTTAACGTTGATGGAAAATCCTGCCTCAGTCAGAGTCTTTAGAATCACTATACTCGCGTTTTCGCTTGTTTTGTTGAACATAACCTTTGCGAAAAACACCACGAGCTCGAACGGGTGTAATCTGATGAGGTTTCACATAAATGGACAGAAAACTCGCTAAATTCATAGCAGGTGCGCGAATTTGAGGATCAGTAACACCAGCATGTAACTATCGCTACAATGAACTCATCACTCAAATCGTTAACAATGCGTAATGTAACAATAAACGTCTAGCGTATTCTGCATACGTGGGGTAGTTATCGGCATCGGTTTTCATAACATCAAATAAAAAGTTCACGATATCTACTCGTATAGGGCACAATGCCTTAAATTCACACTTGAAATTTGGCCAACTACGATCACTACTAACCCAATCGTATAGCCACGATCTCGCGTCACCTTTAAGACAACACCTATACGTGCTAAACACT
This sequence comes from Ennomos fuscantarius, assembly GCA_905220475.3. Taxonomy (NCBI): domain Eukaryota; kingdom Metazoa; phylum Arthropoda; class Insecta; order Lepidoptera; family Geometridae; genus Ennomos; species Ennomos fuscantarius. The sequence goes on along the minus strand of HG992046.1, from coordinate 7,744,451 downwards.
CACTGTCGTCCCGTCTATTTAGATTGCGCAGATGATCAATTTGACTACACAACGAATCAAAATCATGCAAAGACAGATCGAAATTCGACATAAATACATGGTTCGATCTTACCAACATGGCATCATAGCATTAACGAGGTTTTCGGTTACTTCACTTATAACCATATCCGCGGTGGGCGGAGGCGTGCTTGAACACGGCACGGACAGGTCCAGACTTGCAGGGTACGACTCGGCGCTCGACGGCGCAGTCAGCGGGCAGACGGCTCGCACGACGCGGCTGGCGTGCCGGAGCATCCGGTGCAGGCGCCGACATGGCGCGCGATGTACTCGCAATAACACTTGCACTGCGTGTCCTGGAAACTTCCAAAACACCTAAGCGGTTTATGAAAATTTGAAGCTGAGCTTCTAAACCAGGAATAGACGTTCGATCTCATTCGTTCGATCGACTTTTACGTTTACTAGTCTCGGCCATAGCCACAAAAATTTAAGCGGATATTCTTTAAAATCACGACAGCAAAAGCAAAGCAATATTTAAAATCAGAATAACCAAGTCAGAATTGAGTTAGATCCCACTTCTGATGTTGGAAATCCTAAGTGGTTTTAGTTTTAAAAAAAGTAACTTTACAATCAACATACAAATATTTATTAAAATTTACTAAGAACCGACAATAATTAATAGCGTGATTTTATAGAACGTCCGTCGCCTCTGAGCGCTGCCCGAAAAGTGAGCCCGAGCCTTCTTCGTCACTCGTATATATACTACGCCGCTTGCATCAGCTCCCGAAGTGAAGTATTTTGTAACAATATTCATATTCTGACAAGCACATTATTCAAAAACGTTTTAGAAATTAATAACCGTCAAACTCACGTCAATCAAAAGTCGAAATTACTCCAACCAGCAGGCTTAGCACGGCATGTGGAGAAATTGTCTTTCCCCCGGTTTTTTCCACCTGCAGGCTTAGCACGGCATGTGGAGAAATTGTCTTTCCCCCGGTTTTTTCCACCTGTCAGTTAAAATAATCCCCCTCTCCACCTTACGTAGCACGGCAACGAGGAGAGGAAAGAAATATTTCCCTTTGACATTATCGTAGACATTATATCCCGCTACTCCCCGCTTCAGAGCACGGACTCGGAAGAAAGTGGATAATATTCTCTTGAATTGACATAAAGCAGAGAGTATTTATCTTCGACTCTTGTAGTTGGGTATAAGGAAGTCAAAGTGTTTTAATAGGCACAAAAATGTCGCGTGCCTATTATAACTATGTTTAATCGCGGGAACTCGAATTTTGGAGCGAAAGTTACACCGGGAGAAGCATTCGGAATACAAGTAATCCCTTCTAAATCCCGTGAAATGAGTTTCAATACAAAAAAAAATACATAGCGAAATATTCGTGAAAATACAAGATTAGTTTAGTTTTAATAAGGAAATTATTTAATTTACGTAATTAACTTAAATTATGATGCATATATTTTTTGAGTATATTTTATAATAAAATATATACATATAAAAATTTAAAATATAACTACTACACAATAATTAATCACGTTTTTCCGCTCATATTACAAACAAAATAAAATTTTAATTTAAACTACTCACTTACTCTCACTCATATACATAGTAGTCGTTACATACTCTTTGATACACGGGGACACAGACTCAAAAACCTTATTTTTTCTTAATTTTTTTATATTTTGTCTTCGATCCCAGTATATTTAGCCGAACAATTATCGATGGTTTGATGGACTGAACAAAATATTGAAGCATGAAATGTCATTTTAGTTAAATTTTCTCATACTGGCAACAATACGGTAGAGAAATCTAAAAACGCTACTCCCGCCGTTTATCCCCCGGATAAAGCTTTCCACTGTCGCGGCCGTGCTCGCAGAGTGGAATAAAGTGACAGTGAGGATAAGTTTGTTATCTACTCCCTGGGGAGAAGTTGTCCACCGGCCGTGCTAGGCCTGCAGGGGGGTGATCTTGTAACTTTCATTGCAATGCAACAGGAGAATTTTCCATACTAACTATGCACATAAACTGCGTATTCAAACTGTCAAATCCATACATTTTTTTTGTTTCTATTTGTTGCAATTGAGTTACGTGATCACCCAACTGGTTTCATAGATCATCGTTTTTTTTTTCTGAGAGCCAGTTATTAATTACATTAGTAATTAAAAGTACAATTAAGTGCATGTAACGACGTATGCCCGAGATCTTGTCGCAGTAATTTCAACTTTTAATTGACGTGAGTTTAGCCGTCATTGATTTCCAGTATGTATCATACTCACAATAGTTTTTAAACTAATATTTAAAAAAGGGTCAGGATTTATGTAAAAAAAAACATGAGGCTTTCCACCGTTCCACTCAAGAATTATCCGTTAATTGCGTGGAGGATTTTTTACTTGGATTAGGGAAGGAAACTTTTTCGTGGCGACCGCGAACTGGAAGACGCAGCGTAGGCCCCCCTTTTTTTAGGGGGGGAAATGCCCTCGCACCACGGGGGTGGTGGCAGGGGGTATGTGGAACTCGAACCCACTAAAACCCCCCCGTCCGCCGTACCGGGGGCGAGAAGGTGTCGCGACTGCAGTCCAGCCGACTGGCCCCCCGGCGGCAGCCCCTTGCGGGCTTTCTCGCGCCAATGGATGGGTGACCCTGCGATAACGACTGGGGCCGTGCAAACCGGCGGAGAATCCCCCGACTCTCCACCAGTGGCCCTACTAAGCGTAACCCCCCCCCCTTGTGTTTTGTGTTTCTGTTACAATCAAGTTACATGATCGCCAGACCAAAACCACAAGGTGCTGATGGATGCAAGAGGCCAACAGGTGCTCAATGAATATATTATTATTATTAATATATTATTGCTACATATATCAAAACAATTTTTTTCCAAATAATATTATTTTGATACAGCTAGTACACAAAGTACTTGTGTACTTGCTGTATCAAAATTAATCGCAATAAAACACAATAATAATAATAACACGTATGGAAATCTCACACAACACCATCTAGCCCCAAACTAAGCAAAGCTTGTACTATGGGAACCAGATAACTGATACAATACTTAGATACTTTTTGTTTGTAAATACATACATAGAATACAATATAACACCCAGACACAGAACAAACATCGATGTTCATCACACAAATGTTTGTCCTGGGTGGGAATCGAACCCACAACCCAGAGTTCAGAAGGCAGGGTTACTACCAACTGAGCTATCGGGCCAGTCAAAGTCAGATAATAACATTGAGGTTTTGTAACCACAATGTTTTTATTTTGATTCATTGCGTATAATATGTCAAACAAACATCCTTTGTAATCTCTATTATTGTCGCCGTGTACTTTATGAATAATTTTACGAATTCTCTTTCGAGTCTGCTATTTTTTAACAGAATGGAAGAATTTGTTTATGAAAGGGAAATATTCCCCGCATCTGAAACGTTCATTGTCTGCTGCGTACGCAAAATTTCACCTCATATATTATGTAGCAATGATTTCTCACACGATTCTCTACAGCAAAGGTATTTCAGTTGACTTACAGAATATAAGCAGTAATAAACGTAGACGCAGTTAATGTTCAAAGTGGCTCTGAGACTAGTTTTTTTAATAAACTAATACCGTCCAACGATCACATACCTACTGATCCTAGGACCCTAACTGAGATTCCTTATAACTAGGAACTACGAGAACCATAGTCCCTTATATAATCACTACGTTCTACATTAACATTAACTTTAAATAAAGCAAAAACAAAGTTATACCAGCCGATAGATGGCGCTAAACAAGTTTTACTTTAGCCGTGTGGTTTAAAGCATACTCGTTTTTTACTCGCTTCCACTCATAATGCTTTATGGTGAGAGTCCATACTCTATTTAACCTACAGTCGTCACTATTGGAGCGTAATGATTGTTGTAAATTGGATTTCTTGGTTACACATGACTGAGTTGTTAAACGTATTGGATTCTTAACGTCTGTCTCGTATAGGAGTTATGTATAGCTCTCTATTTTAGTCTGTCTGAGTTTTGACCTGGGCTAATAAAACATTCCAGTCTGCCTGCTTATCATACTTGGGAGAAGTGGCCCAATTTGGATTTACATAGACATTTTGTTACATGGTGACATGGATTGACGTCTAGGTAATTTTTATTTATTCATTCACTTTTTAAAGATGGTCTATTGGATATTTTGTCATGTGGAAGAATGTAAAACTCTTCTATTTTACTAGGTAGCAGGCTTTTTCTGCAAAATTCGTTTAGGTAGGTACCATTTGCCAGTTATTCTGCCACCAAGCAGTAGTGCTCTACCACAATAGTGGTTGTTAAGGTCCAGGATCTATGTATGTGATCATTGGGCATTATTATTATTGTAATTTTACCTCAAGTTGCATAACTCGGTGATTCATTGCAGTCTCATAAAAGTCTTGGCTAAGTACTGTAGATTTCTATAATGCGCGCTCAGTACCAGTGGTTCTCTACTCATTTGCCAGTTATGGCACACCGAATTGGATTCAGATACTAATAAAAAAGTAGGTTATTTTTAAAATTAAAACACAAATATATGTTCATATTATTTTTATTCTACTAAGTGCTGAATAAATAAATCTTAATCCAACGCTTAAATAATAAAATAAATTACATATAACTAATAAAGTCGACGGGCTCGCGCTATCGAAGACAAGAATAGATCAGTCTTAGAAGTTAAAACAGTTGACACTGTTCTAAAAACTGGTTGTCAAAAAATGTTTGAACTTTCAAGAAGTCCAGAATTTAAAACAGTGCAACTGTTACGCCAAATGTCAGATTACCACATTTTTGTCACATTTAACAAATTGTATGGACGCTTTTCTTCAATGACTCAATTCACGCACAAATACGCTGTGGCGTGCTGGCCCACGAAAAAGTTTCTATACCAATCTCATAGATAAACTTTCCAGCTAGTTGCTAGGGGCAACGAATGTTGTTGATAGAGACTACATATTAGAGAAAATTTTATTTTCCGCATTTTGGTTTTTGTACATATCTTTTTAATTAATATATCGTATACAAAGTCAATCGGCATATCATTAATTCAGCAAACCCATGGACCTCCTTCTATTACAACAAAAACGTATCTAACTTCGCTTTACTGGTGACCTGTTTTGAACCGAAAGTCCACGTTTGCAGTAAATGTGTGTGATTTTGATTTTGTTGCTGATTGCGATAATTCTGATACTGAATCGCATTAAGATGTCGCTCTCAACCGATAAGAACGAAGATGTTTGTCGTGTGGGCGTGCGAATTCCGCCGTTTTGGCCTGAAAAGCCGGCCATTTGGTTCGCGCAGATTGAGGGCCAATTCGCGATATCGAACATTACTACGGACAATACGAAGTTTTTCTACGTTATCGGCCAACTAGACCCGCAGTATGCTTCTGAGGTGGAAGATATAATCATCAACCCGCCCGACACCAACAGGTATGAAAAATTGAAGTCGGAACTTATCAAACGACTGTCCGCGTCACGAGAAAAGAAGGTCAAGCAATTACTTATGCACGCAGAACTTGGAGACCGTAAGCCATCTCAGTTTCTAAGACATTTGCAACATTTGGCTGGACCTGGAGTTCCCGAAGATTTTCTACGTACTATCTGGACCAGTCGCCTACCAAGTAGCACGCAAACGATAATCGCTTCGCAGATAACGTCTTCGCTGGAAGCGCTCGCAGATCTCGCTGACCGCATCCATGACGTTGTGTCGCCTACAGCGCACGTAGCATCAACATCAAGTGCCATACCAGGAAGCTCTTTAGAAGCCATGAACCAACAGATTGCTGAACTTACCAAACAAGTGCAAGCTCTAACTGCGCAGGTGAACCGGCATTCACGTGCACCGAATCGTTCAAACAAGAAAACGCGCGGTCTTTCTAGCTCCACACGATCACAGTCGAACTATAGAAAATTTCCTGTGTGCTGGTATCATAGTAAGTTCGGCAACGAAGCAATTAAGTGCGTAAAACCATGCGACTACCATGCGGGAAACGCGAACAGCAGTCGGTAATGGCGACGACCGATTGCCAAACTTCCGGTCGCCTATTTGTCACGGACGGCGCTACGAAGATGCAGTTTCTCATCGATACTGGCAGTGACGTATGTGTCTTCCCCCGATCAGCACTCAAGGAACGTCGTGAGAAAACAAATTATGAGCTGTGTGCGGCAAACGGTACACCCATTTCTACTTACGGCTACGCTCATTTAGTGCTGAACCTAGGCTTGCGCCGTGACTTCACTTGGCGATTCATCGTAGCGGACGTTACAAAGGCCATAATAGGTGTAGATTTTTTATCATTTTACAACCTCATCGTGGATTGTCGAAATCAACGTTTAATCGACAACACTACAAGCCTTACGTCCCCAGCTTCACCTGCACAGTCAACTGGGAACATTTCATCGGTAAAAGTTATTTCTGGAAATTCCGTATATCATAACATACTAAGCGAATACCCTGAGATTACTCGACCTTCCGGTGTCCACCGTGTTCCGAAGCATAATACCATGCATCATATACAAACTACTGCAGGGCCGCCAATAAGCAGCACACCACGAAGACTAGCACCGGATAAATTAAAAATCGCAAAAGACGAATTTGCAGATATGTTGAGGAACGGAACAGCCAGACCTTCAAAGTCACCATGGTCATCACCACTTCATCTTGCGCCTAAAAAAGATAACGGCTGGCGTCCATGCGGTGACTACAGAATGCTCAACGCTAGAACCGTACCAGACAGCTATCCCATTCGACACATACATGACTTTGCACATTGTCTCTCCGGCTGTCAAGTATACTCGGTTATCGATCTCGTAAAAGCTTATAATCAAATTCCTGTCTGCCCTGAGGATATTCCAAAGACCGCAATCACGACGCCGTTTGGTTTATACGAATTTCCGTTCATGACGTTCGGACTACGTAATGCCAGCCAAACGTTTCAACGATTTGTGGACGAGATGCTTAGGGGCCTTGAAGAGTTCTGCTTCCCGTTTCTGGACGATTTTTTGATCTTCTCACCTGATCAGGAATCACACAAGAAGCACCTTCATCTGCTCTTCAACAGACTCAAGGAATACGGCATGGTAATCAACACGAACAAGTGCATATTCGGTGTATCAGAGGTAACGTTTTTAGGACACAGCATCTCAGCAGCTGGCACTAAGCCGTTACCATCAAAGGTAGAAGCGGTTGCGAATTACCCACCACCAAAAACCGTCAGAGAACTGCGAAGATTCCTAGGAATGGTGAACTTTTACAGAAGGTTTATTCCTGACGCAGCGCGGCATCAAGCGCCTCTGAATGCACTGCTCACAGGATCAGTTAAAGGTTCACATCCCGTGCATTTATCAGAAGAAGCTACTAAAGCATTCATCACCTGCAAGGAAAGTCTCTGCCAAGCAGCACTACTTGCTCATCCAGACTGCCAAGCGAAGCTCGCTATAGTCACTGATGCTTCAGACACAGCAATGGGCGCAGCTTTACAACAGCATAGAGACGGCCTGTGGGAACCTTTAGCATTTTTCTCTCGAAAACTTTCGCCATGTCAACAGAAATACTCGCCTTACGACAGGGAACTTCTCGCCATCTACGAAGCAATAAAATACTTTCGTCACATGGTGGAGGCGAGAGATTTCATTATTTACACTGACCATAAGCCCATAACTTTCGCATTTCATTCACGAAAAGAAAAGTGCTCACCAAGACAGTTCAGACATCTGGATTTTATTTCACAGTTTTCCACAGATATCAGGCATATTTCAGGAAAGGATAACGTTGTGGCTGACAGTTTATCACGCATCGAAGAGATTACTCAGCCCATCGATCTATCCAAGCTTGCTCAAGCACAAAGCACAGATCCTGAACTAGAACAACTTTTGGATAGCGATACTTCTCTGCGCTTGACAAAAATCAAACTGCCTGGATCTCACACAGAAATCTATTGTGACAAGAGCAGCAATGTGGCCAGACCTTATGTGACCAAAGACATGCGACGGCAAGTATTCAAAAACTTGCATTCTTTTAGCCACCCTGGCACAAATGCGACGACGAAACTGATATCGGAACGCTATGTATGGCCTACTATGCGAAAAGATTGCAGAGAGTGGACTCGTTCCTGCCTAGCATGCCAACGATCAAAAATAACACGTCATGTCTCATCTCCATTAGCATCATTCAACTTACCTCGAGCCAGATTCATGAAAATCCACATAGATTTGATCGGACCTTTACCTCTTTCACAGGGGTATCGTTACTGTCTCACATGTGTAGATCGCTTCACACGATGGCCCGAGGCTATACCATTACAGGAGATAACAGCTGAAACAGTGGCAAAAGCTTTAGTTCACGGATGGATATCCAGATTCGGCTGCCCTGAAGATATCGTCACTGATCGTGGTCGACAGTTTGAATCAGAACTTTTTAAGCATCTGTCCCACATCATCGGATTTCAACGCAGACGAACTACAGCCTACCATCCAGCATGCAATGGACTCGTCGAAAGATTCCACAGACAGCTTAAAGCCGCTATTACATGTCACGCGACCAGCAGCTGGCTTGAAACACTTCCACTTGTTCTACTGGGAATCCGGGCGGCATTTAAGGAAGACTTACAAGCGACTCCAGCTGAGCTCGTATATGGAGAGACACTACGACTTCCAGGTGACATTTTTTGTCAATCGGCTGATGGCACAGAGGACTTGACAGTATACACTGAAAGACTGCGCACATTCGCCAAAAATTTGTTGCCATTACCAACTTCTCACCATGGGAATAACCGCTCCATATTCATTTTCAAAGATTTAGCAACAGCATCCCACGTCTTTCTAAGAGATGACACCTCGCATCCATCTTTTCAAGCAGCTTACACAGGCCCGCATGAGGTGATAGAACGAGGGGATAAAGTTTTCAAGCTCCGCATAAAAGGCAAAGAAGTCACGGTATCAGTCGACCGCATTAAACCTGCCTACATACTTCGTGAGTTGGACCATTCTCCCGCCGTGGCAGCACCTGAGACCCGAGACGCTCCAGTGACCACCACTCGATCAGGCCGAACAGTGCGTTTTCCAGAATATTATCGCCCGTAGGACGGTCTCTGGAGGGGGGTGATGTGGCGTGCTGGCCCACGAAAAAGTTTCTATACCAATCTCATAGATAAACTTTCCAGCTAGTTGCTAGGGGCAACGAATGTTGTTGATAGAGACTACATATTAGAGAAAATTTTATTTTCCGCATTTTGGTTTTTGTACATATCTTTTTAATTAATATATCGTATACAAAGTCAATCGGCATATCATTAATTCAGCAAACCCATGGACCTCCTTCTATTACAACAAAAACGTATCTAACTTCGCTTTAACGCAAACATCTATACTGAAGAAGCTTGTATAACCAGACAACGCAAAGGTTTGCCACGGTGCGTTTTGACTATTCATGATATTGTATTTTATTCACTAATGACCTGAATTGGGGTCATTGAAAGTAGTGACATTAGCGTTTACATTATTATAACGGTATTTTTATTAAATGTATTGATAGCGTCCATACTCATTTGCTTAATGTGATTCGGATCAAGTTGACGTGGTAATCTGACATTTGGCGTGGACATTGTCACTTGATCCTTGACGTGACATTGACGTCCAGATGTCCAATTATGTTTATTGGGGCGTTGGTGGCATGTTCATCATACCAGGCGGACCATACATCTGAGGCATTACATACATAGGCATGGTCATGGTCTGGGCGTGATTCAATGGCGGTACCGCTGGTAACCCGAATAGGATTCTGAAGTAGCGCGCGATTGTCCATAGAACATTGGACGTCTCCGGTATCCTGCACACAATTAACGGTTGGTTACAAATCTAGACGAAATAGAACTGCTGGTCTAAAAAGCTGGCTAAAGTAAGGGATCGAAAGAAAAAGAAAAAATGAGGCAAGCACTTTCTAGAAGAAAAATGCTGAATGAAAGAATGAAATGTAGCACAATTAAAATAAAATACACCCACAAAAGATTTAAACAAGCCTCAAACTAGAAACACACATTTGACGTCTGTATAAACCTTGTTTATGTTTTTATGGTAACATGTATAGCATTAACTGTTGAAGTTAATTAAGATTTTATTTGAGAAAAACATAGGTAATTATGATAAATTCCTTAAAAAACACAAGCCGTGTAGGCGGTGTACGAATAGAACCCTAATGTCTTATCTCTTCTCATGGGTGCCGTAAGAGCTGGCTAAGGGAATGGACAACTGCATTCTCCTTGTACATTAAAATCTTCTGCAAGCGTGGTTATTGTGGTAAACCTATGATATGCGTTCAAAGTGACGTTTTATCGGGACAGCCCGCAGTGGAAATTTTCTGGCTGTTGATCGGCACAAGCCGAACAAAATAACTGAACTGAACTGAGCTGAACAGGATCTATTTATATCAAATGAAAAGTTCTAAAATATTCAATGGTCATCGAACAACTTAGAAGAAGAAAATCAATATATAATTGATTTTATTTTTAACTTACACCAGCTTTTTAAACTTTTAGAGTAACAAATACATATTGGAGATAGTCCAGTCTCTGAAGCATGTAGTGAGCAGATATATGAGACTATTATTAAAGCTGTGCAATTGGGTTAATTTATTTTGGTTCAGATACTGGGCTTCTCTTTTTATGTTATCGTCGTTAAAAAATAATGAAATTGGATAATGTTTTAAACTTTATCCATATTTACAAAACAAATTGCAATATTAAACATTGGTGTCATACAATTTTTGATAGTTATATTAATTACAGCTATGCAAATGGAATTATAGAAATTACCATCACCAGTAGGTACCTTTTTAATTACATACAATTAAATGCTTCTATAAATGCAAGGTTTTCAATTTATTAGACGTTACTTACATTTATTAGACGCTAAATTATGATGCAGAAAATTATATTTTAGGAATTATATTGGCATTTTGATCCATTTTATCTACAGGCGAGTTTTCAGTTGCTTCAGTCATATTTTTCACTTTATGATTATCTTTATTTGCAACTTTGTTTTTCTTGTTTTTTAGCTTATACTTTTTATTTCCTACTTTACGTTTGATTGGCTTTGTGATATTTAACTCTACATCTGATTTTAAAACATTATGTTGGAGTTCCTGTAAACTATTTTTTGGTTTTGATTTTCTCCTAATTTTTTTTTTTTTCTTTATTGGCTTGTTATCATCTTCGTCAAAATAATATTTATTTAAATCTTCTTGTACACCAAAAAGACCTTCCATGACATCAACAGTCATTAAAAGTACTTTGTACATTGTGGAATAATAAAATGGAGGCTTTTCTTCTGGGATAATTGTGTCTTTTATTTTTGACATGGTGAAATCATCAGCTTGATGAACTACCTTAGATACGGGATCAGAAGTAAAAAAATCTGTTATAAAATCAAAAAGGAAAAAAATACCACGTGCTTCACTTCCACTAAAATGTTTTTCATATTGCTCTGGGGTTTTAAAAGAAATATCCCTCTTGGTTCTTTTACGTTTTAAATTGGTCTTTTTCAGAAAAAATCTTCTACTAAAATTTTTGTTTCTATTAATTGAGGTCTTGTTGAAATTTACTTGAAATTGAGAAAATGTTATGTTATTTATTGATGTTGTATTTAAAACCACTATAGGCTTCCATTCACCAGCTTCAAAAGACGATTGTGTTGAATCAGTAGGTGTATTAGGAGAAGTTACAGTAGACAATGCTATTTTTCTATACGGAACAAGCCTGCTATTATTCGGTTTGAAATAAAACATGTTTGGGTTATGAAGCACATATTTAACTCTAGGATAATAATATGTATTCGGATAGTTGTGTTTATACTTTTTAGTTTTGATATAATCTTGAAAATCTTTATTACGTTTTAGCCTATCCAAATCAATTTTTAATTCAGTATATTTCTTGGGTGTAGTCCTCATTTTGACAAAATTTTTCCTTTGTGCGATGAGTCTCGGTTGCGCTATCAGGTATTCTTTTGGCTTTTTTACTTCTTCAACTGCATCCACTACTACGCTATTATCCGTTGATACTTCAGTGTTAAGTCCTCGAAATGTAGGTATCGCACCGTAAAAAATGTTTGCTATAGGACTCATGACGTTTTTGAAACCGTCAATTATAGGTTCCAGAAGTTTTTCTAGTTTCGACTTACCGTCCCATCTTTCTGCTGCGTGTGTAGAATTAAGTAGTATCGGCGCTTGTTGCGACTGCTGAGCACTTGCGTCTTGTTGAAGAAGGCTTTGTTCGTGTGGACCCAACATGTTGGGGCTATACATCTCATTTGACGCAAACTGTGGACTCACTCCGGAAACGGAGTATGCGTGCGATGAAGCGCTCGGGAAATCGATCGGGTATTGCGAATAAAGGTACGGATGGTTTTGGAAACCGACGCTGCAATGTAAAGTATCGAAAATTTAATTTTAGTTTCAAACTGTTTATAGTGTATTGTTCCGGGTAAAGGAGATTTCTTCCGTGTCATCAAAAGTTCATTCGTCAGTTGTTTGAGTCGTTTTGAAAGTGTCAATTGCGCAAAGATCTTGTAGGTCCTGTTTCATTTCTGATATTGATTTAAATTATGTAAACTTTTTTCTTTTTTTTTTCTACTACACAAATAATATTGAAAACTTTCAATTTCATTAAATACTTAAGTATCACAGATCGTCAAATGTTTTTTTGAAGACTGTTTTTGAAATAACATTAAAACTTTTGTTTTTAATTTTTTTTAAATTGCCTAAGTAATAGGAATCTTTAATTGGTAGTAAAATAAAATAAAAATATGATCAGGTGTACACTACCGTCTGTTTACTTTCACTATCGTCTAATACTGTCCATCCAAAGGTTGCCTGGAAGAGATCGATTTTAGTGATAAGATCTCTCATTGTATTACCTACTATAAGTTATTATGTAAAATTAATTAAGCATGTCGTATACAATAATGAGTTTGTACTAAAGATGTTCTTTGGATTTGGTTATTTTTTTAGAATCCGTTTTGATTAAAACTTTTGGGATGTTCGTGTATAAGGCCCGGTTGTGACCAAAATGTATATCGTGTCCTATCAAAATATTTTTCCATGTTCTAAGCTTTTGTCAGAACCACGCGTATATTACTCATTCTAAAAACACGGGATTTTACTTTTTTTTTTGAGGAGAGAAATAAAAGGGATGAGATTAGACAGGATTAAGTCTCTAAGGTTTCACTTTAATTTGCCTTATTATTGTTTTGATCAAATCTTTTTCTTTTTTCTGAAAATAAGCGTTCTTTCGAGATTACGTTAAGGAAAAACGTTTTGGTTCAAATTAAAAATACCAATTAATTTAATTGCTTCTACAAAAAAAATTACAATGATTGTTTGTAGATTAAAGTATAAACATTTTGATTGAATCTTTTTTTACTTTTGTAATTGTAGTTTTTTAATAAGATTTATCCAGATATAGAATTGTCTAATTTCTTCCTAATTTCATAAAATATCATTTATTTGACAATTTTATTTTAAGTGTCTTGTGAATTTTCAAGAGACGATAAATTGTTATCAGATTCTTGTGAATTTTCAAGAGATGATAAATTGTGATAAACCTTTAATTTTTGTTTTATTTTGATCCTATTTGATTGTGATAAACTTTAAAATTAACTAGATATATTTCAACGTCATTTAAGTTTAGGTCATACTTGGACGTCAGTTTTTTCCGTTATTGGTTTAAATTGATGTCGGTCGTTGAAAATGATCCGAAAATGGCGGTTATGAATTTTGAACTTTTTGCCATTACCCGTGCATATTTGAAATTTAATGTCTAATAATGGTGGATTATTATCCGTTCGTAAACGTGCACGAGCGTTGGCAACTGGTTCCAAGTTTTAAAACCATGTCTTTTCGTTTTCCCTTCAAGGCTTCCTAGAGCCGTCAGTAAAATATTCACCATTTTACTGTGGCATTTTGATTGAAAAATAAGACTTTGACATGACATAACCGTACAAAATTTCTCACTTGACATTGGCAAAATTATCGCTAAAAAGCGATAGCAGGCCATTAAACGAAGAGATGAACAAGTAAATTGATGTCGTCTGTACAAATAAATAAGGTTCCAAATAGTGAAGTCACGTAGTTGTAATTTGAGTTTATGATTCTATTAGTGCATGTCATTCATTCGTGTCATCATCACAGTCAAAGTCATGCTGCTAGGCGATCATGTAACTTGATTGCAACAAATAGAAACAGAAAATTGTATGAATTTGACAGTTTTAATACGCAACTTACGTGCGTAGTTAGTATGAATTTTTAAATTAGCCATTAAATTTCTCCTGTTGAATTGCAATCAAAGTTCCGTGATCACACTAATGATAATAATTATTCTAGTAGCAAATCACAGAAATAGATAAAAATAACAAACTTGCATAATTTGGAGATTTTAGAATAATCAGTCAATTAATTAGTCAAATCAAATCAGTCAGTTTACTGATAGTTTTAATTATAAGGATTATAAAATTAACTTAAAATCTCATTCAAATATATTTATTAACAATATAACAAAACAGTTAAAAAAGTGAAAAAGCAATGGGTTAACTTAAATCTACTTTTATGTTAATGAAAATTAGGGTGAAAATTTTAGAAAAAAGAAACCAAAAGTAATAAGCACCAAAGAAGTTAATACAAATACAGCCTAAATAACAACAATATTATTTATTTTTACTATTTATTTAATAATAAATACTACAACTTAAAGAAAATCATCAAAAATATCAGACTGGTTCCATTTTATAAAAATGGAATCAGTCTGATATTCATTTATTTTAAATTTAGCTTGTAAAGTTTATACACTACTGTGTGAAAATTAAATTAAAATGTACCCAAAAGTTACTACAATTATATTAGTATGTGCTGAAAGTGTTTATCATTTACATAATTCCTTTTAAAAAAGGGTTTTAACCGACTTTAATTCCAATGAGAACATCGTCAATGTAGTCGAAATTGGAACTTGCATTATTAAGGAATAGTTGCGGCCCGCGGTTTCACCCGCGGATAGAAAGTATTTTAATTAGTTGTTCATCCCACGGGAAAATTCCACTTTTCCCGGATAAAATGTAGCCTATATGTTAATTCAGTGTATAAGCTATTTTGGTACCGAGTTTCATCTAAATCCATTCAGCCGTTTGAGCGTGAAGGAGTAACAAACATACACACATACAAACTTTCGCCTTTATAATATTAGTGTGATAACTCAAAACTCAGATCTTGATTAAATTTGAATGGGACTACAAAAAAGCACTAGCATTCAAATAAAAAAATAATCATCAAAATCGGTTCACCTAGTCGAAAGTTCTGAGGTAACAAACAAAAAAACAATACAATCGAACTGAAAACCCGAAAGTTCTGAAGTAACAAACATAATCTACTAGGTGGTAGGACTTTGTTGCAAAGTTCGTCTAGGTAGGTACCACCGCTTTGCCAGTTATTCTGCCGCCAAGCAGTAGTGTGCAAGCGCTACTGTGTTCCGGTTTGAAGGACACTGTAGCTAGTGAAATTACTGGGCAATTGAGACTTTATGATCTGATCTCACAGTCGAGTAATCTTATTACCAGACTGTGATATCTCAGGATGATGTGCGCAGTGCAGTGTCGCTTGTCTATGTTTTAGGGTTCCGAGTGACACTGTTCTGTTACGGGCAACCCTTGGCGCTTAACATCAAATGAACGGCTATCTCGTCACATCATTCAATAAAATAAAAAAAAACAGTCGAATTGAGTACCTTTTTTAAGTCGGTTGAAAATAATCTAAGATTTACTTTTCTACGTGCTAAATACTTCTTTGGTGCGTTAAAAGTCAGAAAATCCATTTTCATGCTCAAAATACAAAGTCAATAGCAATATCCATAATAGCAATACCCACCCAGTACTATATGTCTCGTAGAGTCTTTTCAACGCCATTCCTATAGTGACCACCAACGCCAGTTTGCTGGCTACGAAAGCCTTGATTGTTAGTGCAGCGACGAGTGCAAATGCGAATATAACTGCACCAGCCGACTTCATCCCGAACAGGAGCGGAATCAATGCTTGCAGGACTTTCTTCTTGTGTCTTCTTTCTGAAATTAAAAAAAAAGATTATTGTGCATTTTACGCGTGCCATATAGATCTAAGCAAAGCTTGTATATAGACACCTTCTGGTTGTTGAGTAAGTCGGCTCATGATAGTGGCGGGTTCGATTCCCGCGGCAGGATAAGTATTGGTGTACAGAAGAAAAAGCGCAAATATTTGTACTGACTCTGGGTGTTGTGGGACCATGGTCCTCGTAGTTCCCGGGCCCCTAGATACAGGGAATTCAAGTTAGTTTCCAGGATCTACATGTGATCGTTGGGTGTTATTGTTATTATTTGTAGTGGGCTTGAGCATTTGGACTGTCTATAGGTCATCGCGGTCATTTTTATTTCCAAAAAAGATACAAAGGTTTATGTATAGGTAAACAATGTACACAAAGAGAAACTTACCGTCTAAATATAATAAATTGGAGTTTTGGCGGGAAAGCGAAAAAGATTGCGTCACTGCATTGTATTATTTTCCTAAACTTGTGTTATTTTCAGTGTTGGTGCATAAAATTGGTGGCATTCTATTCGTTAAGTGCTGGATTACAGGCGTGAGTGTGGGAAAATGGTATAATGATGGTGAAACGTTTCTTTTCGTGTTGTTTCCAAAACTCCATGGAAGCTTCAAGTAAAGTTGCCACCACTTTACTAGAAGTATGACTTTGACTAGACTATGACTTGACTGGATGACTTCGACTGTGACTTGACACATATATGCGTGAAATATCGATAACTTGATAAATTATAAATCACTTGACACTGGCTAAATACACAAAAGTGTGGAGCCAAAACATTAAAAAAAAACATAATAAATAGTTATACACGTAAAAACGTCGCTGTGACTCTTTACGTTAAAGACTTCGGTAAAAGCTAAGTCATAAAATTTATCTATAAAATGGAACATATACTCAATAGAAAACCAATTCAATGAAACCCTTACGGCAAAAGCAGCCTATTACTACACAAATCAGTTAATAGCCCTATGAATAAGGTGTATATTCAGTAACTGAATGTAGGCTTTATTGTAAGTAAAGGTCAAAGTTCTTTGAATAAACACTGCGATTCAGTGTTGCCACAAAGAGCTCCGGTACAAGCTGGTAAAATATATTCTAACAGCCTTATTAATAAACACGAACTAGCTTTAGACTAGTTACACCATCTTTTGTCTCTTTCGATCCAGCGAAATATTCCAGAAGCAAAAAAAGGACAAAAGCTGAAGTAACTAATCCGAGACTAATACTCGTTTATTAATAAGGCTGTAAGGGTTTAAAAAAAGCTGTATCCTTACTCGACACGATCCCAATTTGTCACGTAAATATAATTACCAACTAAAATTCCTAACTCAGCGAGAATGATGTTTTGATACAGTAAATCGATCAAAATGAGTAACGGATATCTAATATCTTTACAGGTGATATCGTAGCTTCGGATCGGAGTTTTCTACACATTATTGTGCCGGATTGCTTTCATCAGTAGTAGAAAAAGAACTTTTTTTTCAAACTAACATATTGTGTACTTAATGGCGTTGTGATATAATATTTGACATTAAGCAATTTGTAATTTTATTCACTTTTTTATGTTTTGGCTCCACTTTTTTGTATATTTAGCCAGTGTCACGTAATTGATAGTTTATCAAGTTAATGAATTATTAATTTATTAAGTTAATTTCACGCAAATATGTGTCAAATCACAGTCGAAGTAATCAAGGCAAGTCATAGTCTAATCAAAGTCATACTCTTAGTAAAGTGGTG
The DNA here is from genome assembly GCA_905220475.3 of Ennomos fuscantarius. Lineage (NCBI taxonomy): Eukaryota > Metazoa > Arthropoda > Insecta > Lepidoptera > Geometridae > Ennomos > Ennomos fuscantarius. The sequence goes on along the minus strand of HG992046.1, from coordinate 7,726,588 downwards.
GCAACTTTACTTGAAGCTTCTATAGGGATTTTTGAAACAACACGAACAGAAAAGTTTCACCATCATTGTACCAATGTCCCACACTCACGCCTGTAATCTAGCACTTAACGAATAGAATGCCACCAATTTTATGCACTAACACTGAAAATAACACAAATTTTGGAAAATAATATAATGCGGTGACGCAATCTTTTTCGCTTTCCCGCCAAAAATCTTTTGTAGATTAATTTAAAGTACTTAATCTTACTCTGGCTTTTAAATAGTGCTAAAAATATCATTTTTGCAATAAAACTCTTGACTTTCACTTTGAGTTTTCACGGTAACAAAGCAAAGGCATGCAAATTTTTTATAGTAATTAATCCTTGTGTAGCGCAAATTAGTACAACGTATGATAGCGACTAAGCAAAAAATACTCAAAGCTAGAAAACCGTAACATCAGGCAAATATACAGTAATCATTAGCTCAATAAACAGTAACTGAATAATTTATACCAGCCGGAAAAGCATATGCTCTTTTTTAACCAGACGTGAAACGGACCATGATACTGTAGGAAATAGTTGCTGGATGCAATTCCGTCACGAAACAATCTCGAGTCACAATTTAAACCTTATTGCTTTACTATTAAAGATTATTTCTAGTGGTGTCAGCGAAAAATTTAAATTGGTCAGTTCATTAGAGACGCTTCAACAGCGATGGGTGTCGAATTGATTCGTGTCCGGTATAGAAAGCCTATAGCAGTTCGATTTTTGATGCACCGATATGGGCATAAGTGAGGAATACTTGTTTATTGAAAATTATCACCTATTATAGTGTGTTAGGGCTTGTAATACTAATAACAGTATCAGGAAGAAGTTAAAATATAGAAATAATAATTTTCAAATCCATTCTTAACACTGTCTTATGGACAACATGCAGTTCAGATTGCTGATTGGTATATATGCATAGCTTCCAATGGATACCACCAAATATTTATCAAAAATTGATATTCGGTACCAATAAATAAATAAATAAATATGTGTGAACATTTCACACAGTGCCATCTAGCCCCAAACTAAGTAAAGCTCGTACTATGGGAACCAGATAACTGATACAATACTTAGATACTTTTTGTTTGTAAATACATACATAGAATACAATATAAACACCCAGATAAAAAACAAACATCGATGTTCATCACACAAATGTTTGTCCTGGGTGGGAATCGAACCCACGACCTGCAGTTCAGAAGGCAGGGATACTACCAACTGAGCTATCGGGCCAGTCCAATAAAATAATAATAATAACGCCCAACGATCACATACATAGCTTCTAGACCCTAGCTAAGCAAGCTAAGCAAGGACCATGTTCCTACATCACCCAGACTCAGAATAAGTATATGCGCTTCTTTTTTTCTGTGCACAAATACTTATCCTGTCGAGGGAATCGAACCCACTGCCTCTGGGATATGAGCCGACCTGCTGAAACACCACAGAAGCTGTCAACATAATCAATTAATCACAATTTAGTGATCGTACGATCTTATTGCTTTCTAAAGAACGAAATATCAGAAGACCAGAGATAGAGAGGAAGTTAGAGTTACGAAAAATATTAAAACATAAGTATTAACTATTTTAGTGTTAGACGTAGAGTAATGATATTTGCAGAGTGATTCTTTTTGATATCCGTTGATGATTATTTGGCAACACAATCTATGCAAATTTAAAAAAAATGTGTCAACTGCTACCTACCCTAGGATTATGCAACGCAATCCAATAACTAGCAGAAGGAACTCAGTGGATTCAATATTGCAAAGCAGATAAGCAATTCACGGCCCTATTGCATGCATGTCTATGCTACAATGACCGTTCAAATGCTCCAGCCAAGTATATATTAAGTCTTACGTCTTTATTACTTTGACTTTGTTTTTGCATGCATTGTGGTATGTATTTTACGATTGCCTTTACTTACTTCGGTGTTTGATCACGCTGCCTGAAATAAAAACAATTGTTTAAATAAATAAATATCACACTAATATTATAAAGGCGAAAGTTTGTGTGTGTGTATGTGTGTTTGTGTGTATGTGTGTATGTTTGTTACTCCTTCACGCTTAAACGGCAGAATGGATTTGGATGAAATTTGGTACCAAAATAGCTTATACACTGGATTAACAAAAAGTCAAAGTCAAAAGATTTATTGCAAATAGGCTAATTTTAGCACTTTTAGGCTAATTTTAGGTGTACAGGCTACATTTTATCCCGGAAAAGTGAAATTTTCCCGTGAGATGAGCAAATAATTAAAATATCTTTTATCCGCGGGTGAAACCGCGGGGCGTAACTAGTAAACTAATATATATAGGTTATTATTATACAAGTTACTTTCAAAATCCTTTTGATAAAGAAAATAGATTTTGTGTCTCAAATTCCACTTTGAAACAGTAAATTAAATTCCTAGTGGCGTTATGTCCTTTTTGACCCGTGGGGCAATACTAGTACTATTTAGGCCTTCCAATTTAGATACATGTGTTTTTTATTCATAGCCAAGTGACAAGTATATATCAATTCAAAAGGAAAATTTTCGCTGAGGGCATTTCAATTGGAATCTTTTCACAAATTCCGTTTTATGTTTACTTTTTATGTGTACGTTTGACCTTCTCAAGTTTTTGAATATATTGGAATAAAAGTGGTAAATTCAACATACACGTGTAACGTTTCAGCCACATTTACACGTTTAATACTTCAATCCAGTTGTGGATGGAAGCTGGGAAAATGAGCACGAACTTTTCGAAATACTTTTTTTAGGGGTGTGAAATGCCCTCGCATTTCTTTGCCACCATGGGGGTAGCGGTAGGGGGTATATGAGACTCGAACCTACTAAAAATTCTTCCCGTGAGTTCTGTAGGTATTTTCTGTCGTGCCGGGGCGAAAAGGGGTAGCGTTAGCAGTCACCTAACTCGCCCCCAGCGGTATGCCCTTTTGGGCCTTTTTGCGCCTATGGATGGATGACCTTGCTCAACTTTTGCACTAGCCTAAGAGTCGACAAAGCAATGCATCTCGAGCGCCCTTAGTCTTGGTATATAATCGCGCCCTTGGTATATAATCTTATATAAGCAATGGTGACCACTTACCATCACGAGCCTTGTGCTTATAAGATTTGATAGTGATGACGTCTTAACGTCAGCTTTGGCATACATTATTTCTCCGTTTCTAACTAACTCATTTCAACTTTTTCAACTTCTCTAGGTACCAAGTGCAACATAACTTTGAATGGTTGGAACAGATTTTCAAGTAAATCTACTATTACGTAGTATAGAAGTCTTGAAGTATGATTGCGGTCGATTCCGTGAAATTGGTTTCTGTCTAGAATGTTTGCTGTTGTACAATATTTATCTTTTATGTTCAGTAAATAGTACACCGAAAGAAATGTTTTTGTCCCTTCCAGGAACGTACAAATATTAGGTATCTTCGGAAAACCATTTCTGTTGACATGACCAACATTTTTCAAATATAACAAAGCAAGTAAGTTTGTGAGTCAAAATGTTAGTGTTTTTATATTTTTACGAGCTTCTGCCCGCAGCTTCGCCCGCGGCGTGGCTTATGGGAAAATAATTCAACCACCCATTTCACCCTCTAAAAGGTGGAATTTCGAAACATTCTTTCTTAGCGGATGCCTACGTCAAAACATCTACCTGCATGCAAAATTTCAGCCCGATCCGTCCAGCGGCTTGGGCTGTGCGTTGATAGATCCATATGTCAGTCAGTCACCTTTGAGTTATATATATTTAGATATATAAAAACATAAACGTTAAGGTACCCAATTAAAAAATAAAACTAAGAGAAATTATGTTTCGTGATATCAAAGAGACATTCTATCTAAGACATTAGGGAATCATGGATTTTTCGTCTTCATATTCTGTTGGTATTTTTTAGACGATTCCCTGAAGACGGCAACAATTAAGAATAATCTAGACTTTTTTGTTTCGAAATGTACCTCAATCAAGCTTTTATTTTATTCAATTTTGTTGGTAAAAAATGTAAAGAATAAATTTAAATAAAAAATGTAAAGAATGTTTGGAATTTCAAATTCTGCATGGTTTGGCTTTGCATACGATGTCAGAACTTGTATCTTAATATTCCAGGTGACAGAGTTCAATTTTAAAAAATCCGATTGAACAACAGAACACCTAAGTTCCTGGTTTTTATAAATCCAATATTTTATCACTATTAGTGTCCTCAACCCGATTTCGCTGAATATTGGGGGCTAAAGGTAGCTTAGAACCCGGAGACAGACATAGGATACTTTTTATCCCGTTTTTATTATTAGTTTTTTTTTTTTCGAAAATAGATATATATCACTATATCACACTAATATTATAAAGGCAAAAGTTTGTATGTATGTATGTGTGCTTGTCTGTATGTGTGTGTTTGTAACTCCTTCACGTTCAAACGACTGAATGGATGTGGATGAAATTCGGTACCAAGATACTTATACACTGGATTAACATATAGGCTACATTTTATCCCAGAGAAGTGAAATGCTCCCGTGGGATGAGCAAATAATTAAAATACTTTTTATCCGCGGGTGAACCCGCGGGGCGCGACTAGTAAGCTAATAAATCCACTGATTAACACATAGGCTACTTTTTATCTGAACCGCAAGGCGTGGCCAGATTTTTATTATATTTTCCTGCTCAACCTAATAATAAATTTTAACGACACGAAAGAAAAGATGAGTCTTTTCTTTCTTAGCAATGGCAACACTATTGTTTACGACTTAAATACCACTAAACCGATAAAATCGACTTTCTTGTTTACCATCAATATTTATGAGGTGTCGCGACATTTCACAATAGAGACCAATAAACATTGGCATGTCACAGGAAGCTCGTGAAATCAGTCAATCTGATCATATTGCCAGTTATTAGGTTTCGTATGATTGACTGATGTTTGATTCCCCTTTGATCGGACAATTCGGACATATTTCCAATTTCCGTTTTACGGTCGATCGGAAAGTGATAGGTAAAGTCAAAGGGTTGTTGCGAATTAATGGACTGGAAGAAACAGGAACTTTTTGTTACTAATATTATAAAGTAGGTATAATATTTTAGGGGGGCGAGTTGGCTGGACTGCAGTCGCGACCCTTTCTCGCCCCCGGTAAGATGAACGAGGGCTCACGAGGGGGTTTCAGTTCGAGTTCCACATACCTTCTGCCACCACCCCAGGAAAGCGAGCGGGCATTTCCCCCCCCAAAAAAGTATTGTTATTATATATTTGTTTGTTAACAACCAAGATATTTAGAAAAGTTCTCGATTGGCAATCGTAATGCTGCATTTTGATGGGAGTCGTTGGACGCAAGAGGTAAGTAGCCGTACAAAGTAGTGTCCTATGAAACAGTTCAGAAGTAGATGTAGATAATGATGATTATTATGTTGATAAAATATATGAGGCCATGAGAGCCAAAGTGGCCTAACTGCATTTTTAAATACCTTTATTATATTGTACTCTATGTACATTATAATAAAGGGGAGGATCCATTTTCTCACTTATTCTTTCACTCTATTTTAATCCCTATTTATGGGAAGCATTTTATTGATGGATTTATTTATTGCGCTATAGCTTTTACCATTTAAAGCAGACTCCAATAAAAATATGAAAATAGAAAAAAATGCAGTTAGGCCACTTTGGCTCTCATGGCCTCATATTTATGTTGATAAGCTTACATAAGAGTAGATTTTGTGGATTGATCAGCAAGTGTCTGACTTTACACATTCCAGTGACATTACAAAAAAGACTTATAGCTTGTAAATCAACTGAAATTATATTGGTGCTAGTCACTATTATCTGTACATATAAAATTCAAAGTCCTGACTGACTGACTGTCAGTCAGGACTTTGAATAACAGTCTGAGTCAGTCGACTTATATATCAATGCACAGCCTAAACCGCTGGTCCTAGAGACTTGAAATTTGGAGGGTACGTTCTTTGTAAGATATAGATATCCACTAAGAAAGGGTTTTTCGAAATTCCACCCTGAAGAGGGTGAAATGGGTGGTTGAATTATTTTCCTATTTTCCCATAGGCCACATCGCGGGTGAAGCTGCGGGCAGAAGCTCGTCTTCTATATATATAAAACTCAAAGGTGACAGACTGACATAGTGATCTATCAACGCACATCTCACCAGACGGATCGGGCTGAAATTTGGCATGCAGGTAGATGTTATGACGTAAGCATCCGCTAAGAAAGGATTTTTCGAAATTCCACCCTTAAGAGGGTAAAATGGGTGGGTCTAACGGCACCCGCGGGGATAGATTGAGTGGTCCCATTCTTACAATGCGGCACCATAGTACACTTACATCTTGAACTTGAAACATTAATATTTCTCGCGAAAAAAAAAACAACCGAATTGCAGGTGGATCCGCGCATTGTCTGCTATCCTTACACAACTTTTGTGGTTTCTATTAAAGTTCTAGATCAAAAGGTCGAATACTTAGTGCAAACTGCCTTTTATTATATTTTAGTGCGACATAAATTCTGAAATTTTACCCAATAAATAGCCCAAGCCTTGCTTGCCTAAAGTGAACTTTATTGCTAGTGCTTGCGATTTAATGTTTATAGGCACATTTACTTTGTCGGCATAATTTATTTGGAGGTTACAATATTGGCTAAATTACACATTTTGTATAGCCGTAAGTGTTCAAAATTAATTATATAAGCTACTTCCAAACCAAATAATCATTCATAGAGAGTTTTTAAAACTTCTGTAGTTTTCTAGATTTGTATTATGATCCATTTCCCGACTGGCCCGATAGCTCAGTTGGTAGTAACCCTGCCTTCTGAAGTGGGTTGTGGGTTCGATTCCCACCTAGGACAAACATTTTTGTGATGAATATCGATGTTTGTTCCGAGTCTGGGTGTTATATTGTATTCTATGTAAGTATTTACAAAAAAAAGTATCTAAGAATTGTATCAGTCATCTGGTTCCCATAGTACAAGCTTTGCTTAGTTTGGGGCTAGATGGCAGTGTGTGAAATGTCCACACACATTTATTTTATTTATTTATGTACATTGAATAATATATTAAATATAATAATAATATTATTTCAAAAACACCCTGCTCATCTACATTATTTCCTCCTCTTCCTTCTACATATTTTCCTTGTTTGCCCAGTAATTTCACTAGCTACAGTGCCCTTCAAACTGGAACACAGCAGTGCTTGCTACTGCTTGGCAGTAGAATAACTGGCAAAGCGGTGGTACCTACCTAGACGAACTTTGCAGAAAAGTCCTGCCACCTAGCAAAACATACTTATATTGTGCTTTCCATCCCTACATACATATACTGTTTAGGACCCAGGTTCTAAGTTTGCGTTTCGGTTTTGCGGTTCCCGAGACAGGACTTATCGTCATCTCGGGAATTGAACCATTCAAAATATAAAACGTACACCAATCCATAATTCCAAGCGTAAGTGCCAATTTATGCCATAATTGTCGTCACTTAACACGAGGAGAAATATGTTCAATGCTATCCGACTTAATAAACTTAACTATAGAAACCGTCAAGTAGCGTGACGGTGTCACTTAAAACATTCGTTCACTAATTAACATAGTTTATCTCAATGGAATCTAAAGAAAGTGGTGCCCAGTGAAGCGTTACAACACTGTCCGATACAACATGGTATGCCATGAAAGTACAAAACCAATTTAAAAGACAAAAGTAAAATGATTTGCAGGAAAATTATAAACGCGATTCAATAACACGCTATAGTAGAAAATGTATTCTTGGTAAAGGAAAAAAAAAGGTTTTTTTTAATAAATAAATGGTCACTAAAATTAGCGATAGAGAGAATCTCTCCTTTCCCAGGATCTGTTAAATCGTTAAGTCGCGAAAAAGTAGCAAGCCAGAGAAAAACATAAAATTTATAATATTATGAACCAAAATATAAATATCTGAATATCTAAAATATGAGGTTGTATCTTCATTGTAACCGCCACTATGAAGTACAAACGGAATTGAACAATAAGTCAATAATTTTATGAACAATGCTATTTTGCAGCCGTATACTTGGACGTATGATTGGGCGAACGACTAGCTCGTCATTCAATAAATAAAAAATTACCTGTTTATTTATGGGCTGATATAAAGGGGTAATTAGTGATAATTAGTCGTATAACTTTGGTAATACAAAAGAAAATATTCTTAATTTAAACTTTTCCACAGTAATTTAATAATGATGAAATGAACAAATTTTAGTTTTAAGGAAATAATAACAGCTACTCGAATATCTATCTACGTTTTGCCTAAAAGCCTTTTTTGCCTTTTCCTCCTTTCATTGCTAAGGATAAATCACACGGATGGACATTTCGAAAACGTTTTCTGGAACATTTTATTATTTATTTTTTTAGAAAAGATTTCGAGAGATACTTTGCTTTTACCTGAACGACAAATAAAAAAGTCGAAAGATAAAAAGGACTTTGATAGCGACGTACTTTAGGATCTACGGCGGCGATATAAATAAATTAGAACGTAGCTATGTAGCGATATTAACAACATATTATCTATTGGAAAAAACTGTTTTCTTTAATATTGTTTATCATAAAACTTTGTCATTAATTTTTTATCCACATAGGGAGTTTGTAATTTGGCTTTTTTATGTTTACTTTTGTATACGTGTACCTAGCTGTAAACTTTATTAAAATCTTAAAATAAAGTAAAACAAAAATACAAGCTGTTTTATACAGATTCAATACTTTTCGTGCTTTAAAATTTTGCTAGGGACAGGATACTTTCGTACTGTTAGTTTTACCTAGGGACATCAATACTTTTTATGCTGTAAGTTTCACCTAGGGACATCAATACTTCTTATGCTGTAGGTTTTAACTAAGGATATCATAGTTTCGTGCTGTGAGTTTTAGCTAGAGACAAATATTTTCCGTACTGTAAATTTAAGCAAGGGACATAAATACTTTGTGTGCTGTAAGTTTTAGGTAGGTTCATCATACTTTTGTGCCGTAAATTTTACTTAGGGACATCAAGTGCTGTTTTTCAAACTCATATACTGTAACGAGTTTCTGCCCGCAGCTTCGCCCGCGGATCGCCTATGGGAAAATAATTCAACCCCCCATTTCACCCTCTTACGGGTGGAATTTCGAAAAATGCTTTCTTAGCAAATGCCTACGTCATAACATCTACCTGCATGCCAAATTTCAGCCCGATCCGTCCAGTGGTTTGGGCTGGGCGTTGATAGATCACTATGTCAGTCAGTCAGTCACCTTTAAGTTATATATATTATGATGGGCTTGCTATATATTATTTGACAATAAGCATTTTGGAATTTTATATGCTTAGTAAAATAACTTAATTTTAAGTACTAGTATATTAGGTATTTGCGTATTGCGTGCTAAATTAGGCTATTTACGATAAATCTTTTGACTTTGACTTTGAGAATACAACTTTTAGCTAGGGACATTACTTTTGTGATGTTAGTGTTAGCTAGCGACATCATAATTTTTTGTGCTGTAAATTTTAGCCAAAGACGGGTGTTTTTAAATATTTTTATATCTGAAATAGCATCGATAATATTGAATTTCTTTACACTACAGACACCACCTCAGTTTTTAGCCTAAAACACCGTTCATTTAAAAAAAGCTTATTAATTTTATTAATAAACAATAGTGTGGCGGAGACATAATTATTTTGTGTTTTGTTTCCTTCTAGTGTTTGAAATCGGCCAAAATTAAAGAATAGTATACACTGACTGGTTATTCTACTGGTTATGCGGTGTTTAATAGTAATAATAATAATAACACCCAACGATCATATACATAGAGCCTGGACCCTAACTAGGATTCCCTGTGTCTAGGGACCCAGGATCTACGAGGACCATGGTCCCACAACACCCAGACCCAGAACAAGTATTAGCGCTTTTTTTCTGTGGTCTAATACTTGTCCTGTCGCGGGATTCGAACCCGCCACCTCCGGTTTATGAGCCGACCTGCTCAACCACCACACCACAGAGGCTGTTATATAATAGTTATAATCATAGTTTTTTTTTTTTCAGAAATTAAACTTACTTATGCCCATTTTAGGTATTTTGTCCTCTTCATTTTCTTCCTCCACTTTACTGCTGGATTTCTTCGGACTCGAATCCGATTCATCTGAAATACATCGTAAGATCATAGTTAATTTTCTGAATACAGTTAAAACTACAGTTAATGGGAAATCTATACAACCGAATAATTAGACAATGGTTTAAAAAAATAACGCCATGATTTAACTGTATCTTAAGCAACGCAAGATTATCCAGTTACAGTGGAGGTAATGGTTAAAGAGATGTCAAACTTCAAAGCTAATGCGAAGCATTGCACACAATGTAGACAAAATTATTTATAATTGTTACATGTAATGAAGAATAAAATGTATTGTGGGCTGGTAAAACTTCTTGGTTAAGATAACAGTCAATTTAGCTATAACAGTTATTATTTATGGTGGAAAGCCAAAAAAAAACACAATAGTCGATTTCTTTTTTTTTTTGTATTCTTTCATTCGTTTTACTAGGCGGTGGGACTTTTCTGCAAAGTTCGTCAAGGTAGGTACCACTGCTTTGCCAGTTATACTGCTGCCAAGCAGTAGTGTGCAAGCACTACTGTGTTCCAGTTTGAAGGGAAAATACTGGGCAATTGAGACTTTATGATCTGATCTCACAGTCGAGTAATCTTATTACCAGACTGTGCTGATGTCTCAGGAAGCTGCGCGCATTGCAATGTCGCGCGAAATCATATATTTTGGAGTTCTGAGTGACACTGTTCTGTTATGGGCAGCCGTGTTGCTTAACATCAGGTGATCGACTAGCTCACATAATTCACTTACATAAAAAAAAAAACTGAAATCTACAACAAGGAGCGCGCTATTTTACATGAATTATTATAATTTGAAAGACAAAATAAAATCATTTCAAATACCATTAAGGCTCAAATTATCCTTGGCAGTTCACAGCTTTTGTTAGGTGGGTAGGTCAGTAATCAATTTTAAAGGAACAACAACTATTTTTTTCGTTGACAGTGCTTAATTTGGCCTGTGATGTGTCAGACGTGGCAATATATTGGTTGTAATCTCGTAAAGTAAACAGCCTTAACGGCCGCGACCAAAACGTGCTCATGTCAGCATATATTAGCATTTTTATAACCAAACGTCCCAAACACATGTTGTATGCTAAATGTATGCCCCGAAAATTATTGAAGTAAATTTTTTTACGCACGCTTGACTTAGGGAGTATGCTTGTGAATACGAGGCGAACGGAAGTTGAAAATGTTTCACGTAGATCTCCATTGTGAACATTAAAAAGTTGAAAATTTGTATTATTATGTTGGTATGTCCGGTAAAATGACAATGACAAGGGCACTGTAGCTAGTGAAATTACTGGGCAAATGAGACTTTATGATCTGATCTCACAGTTTAGTAATCTTATTACTAGATTGTGCTGATGTCTCTGGATGACGTGCGCAGTGCAGTGTCACGCGAAGCTCTATACTTTAGAGTTCCGAGTGACACTGCAACTGATATGGGCAGCCGTGTCGTTTAACATCAGGCGAACGACTAGCTCGTCAAGTAATTCCTTAACATAAAAAAGAAAATTGTCGAGATGGCAACATTAACATTAAACAAAGCTATACCAGCCGATAGATGGAGCTAAATCAAAAAAGTTTTTTATTCAGTCATGTGTGCTTTAGCACAATCCTTTTTTGTCCTACATTAACTATGTGAAAGGTTCCTAGAATTCAGAAATTTGCAAGAATTTATTTCGTTACAATCTCTTCGGAATAACACGATCTAATTCCCCCATCTCCGTTTTTCATCGGACTACAAGACGCACAGAAACTCGGCATATAAGCTAGAAATTCCTTTAACCAGCGAGAAGCATTTCGCTACTAACTTTATAGTACGAACAGCTAATTAATGGAACAGCTCGTCGACGTCGTGGTTTCCAGTTAACTGTAAACTGGAAGTTTACAAGTCAAGAGTGATCAGGTATCTTCTAGGCAAACATGCCCCATCTAAGTCCTCGTCGGCTTCTAAGTTCGCACATATGGCCCTCTAAGACGCTTATCACACGGCACCGCGTACCGCCGCGGCAGGCGGTGAGGCGGATTTTTCGTTGCACTCATCTCTTAGTAATCCGTTGATGCTTAACAGACTACGCCGCCCAACCGCGCGTTCGAGCGGTGCTCTGACCGCCTTTCCGCGCGGAGGACCAGCGTGGACGGGCGACGCTTCACCCACGAGGTGCCTTGTAACTACGCGGAACATTGTGGAAGAAGGACGTGCTATATTTAGAAAAAAAAAATGGTTTTCGGTGCACCCTTACAAAATCCACTTAACCGCCTTCGCAACCCGCGGCGGCGCTTTGCCGTGTGATAGCCACCTTAGACGTACGTATATGCAACGCATTTGAGTAAGTACGTCTAAGAGAGATCAGTGCAAACTAAAAAGTAGTCAAATGTAGTGCGTATGAGTAAAAGCATTCTGGGCTGATCACTTGGCTATACAAGAAGAAAGGAAAGACTTCTTTTCTTCATTGCTTTCAAATCACTTCCCGCAGCAAATTCTTTTTAATTTATTTGTGTACATTTCAAGGAAACATGAATGTTTGTGATTTTCATCTCATCTTCCCTTAGCATTAAATTTGTTTAAACTGTTTAACAATCTGAGGATAGTGTTGTGGGTTTGATTTTTATTAAGTTTACCATTATATTTTTGCTTAATATTGACTAACTTCCGCCCGCAGCTTCGCCCGTGTGGCCTATAGGAAACGAAGAAGAAAATTATTCATAGATAATTCAACCACTCATTTCACCCCATTTAGGAATGGAATTTCAAAAAACCCTTTGTTAGTGAATACCTACATTTTCCAAAAAACACCCTCCAAATTTCAAGTCTCTAGGACCAGCGGTTTAGGCTCCGCGTTGATATATAAGTCAGTCAGTCAGATATTATATGTATAGATAATGTATGCTGCTTACTATTCCTAATAAAGAAAAAAAAACCAAGCGTGCTTTCTAAGTAAGAATATTAATTTTTTCTGGACTACTTACTGTTGCGTGATCGTGATACCGTAGCGATAATAATGCAGTAGAAACGGTATCAATTATTCATAACGCGTGATGCACACTCAATCAGATTAAATAGAATGCAATGCAATATATTCAAAGAATAAGTGGGGCTCGGTGGTAAACATTGCGGCTTCCCAACCTAAACGCACCCAGATCCGAATTCCACTCGGCCTGACATGACTTTTCAATCTGTTCTCACTCTTTTAAAGGTAAAGGAAAACATTGTGAGAAAAATCTATGTGATCAAATAATTTATTGATAACATATGCCTTTTTATAATAAGAATAGTATTGGTCGCCCACATAACGATCATATACCTAGATCCTGGACCCTAACAAGGATCCCTTGAATCTAGGGACCCAGGAACTACGAGGTCTATCAACACCCAGACACAGAACAAGTATTAGTGCTTTTTTTTCTGTGTACAAATACTTGTCCTATCGTGGGAATCGAACCCATCGCCTCCGGGCTATGAGCTGACCTGCTCAACCATCACACTACAGAGGCTGACAAGTGGTGTTATGTTAAGGGATGACGCCTGATGTTAAGCGACATGGCTGCCCGTAACTGTTGCATTGTCACTCGGAGCTCTAAAGTATAGTTTCACGTGACACTGCACTGCGCACGTTATGCTAAGACATCGATGCAGTCTGGTAATTATTACTACACTGTGAGATTAGGTCATAAAGTCTCGTTTGTGGGTAATTTCACTATTAACAGTACCCTTCAAATCGGAACACAGTAGTGTTTGCGCACTTCTGCTTGGCGGCAGAATAACTGGTAAAACAACTAGTGATACCTACCTAGAAGAAATTTGCAAAAATCCTACCATCTAGAAAACACCTTCTTCTATGAACTCGCATTTGGACTGCCTATAAGTCATTGCGGCTAGTCTAAATGTATTTTTTTGTGTTAGGTAGTGTATCTAGTAGTATTTAGTAGTAGTTGTTATATTATTGTAATAAATAAAAATAAATTAAATAATAAAGACACCCGTTAAAAAAATAAAAAATAATAATAATAACGCCCAACGATCACATACATAGATCCTGGACCCTAACTAGGATTCCCTGTGTCTAGGGAATCGGGAACTACGAGGATGTGGTCCCACAACACACAGGCTCAGAACAAGAATTTGCGATTTTTTTTCTGTGCACAAATACTTGTCCTGCCGCGGGAATCAAACCTGCCACCTCCAGGTCATAAGCCGACCTGCTCAACCACCACACCACAGAGGCTGGCAATAGATTAAAACCTTTGCAAACAGTAAAACAATATAGGGCTAGTAAAATAAATAAAACATAATTATAATAATGAAGCTAAGAAACATTATCAAAATTACCGTCGATTGTGATGACAATGGAGTGATACCGCTAAGCTAAATGAATGCGTTTAGTGATATAATAGGATTGATTCAGCGAGATAACAGTAGACTTTGATTGGTAGCATTCACAAAAGCTATTGATATTGGATCGCGTGCGACGCAGCGTTAATCAAGCTTACGTGCTGAAAATTTCCAATACCATTTTTCTTAGTATTTATAAGAAAATAGAACAGTTTTCTGATGAACTGAAAAATTGGGATTTGAAGACTAGCCTGACTGCTAAGATTACCTATCCTTTACGCGATTCCAGTGTCTGTGTTTATGGTTGCAGTACCACTCATTCGTACCAAGCGATTCGATTCCAAGTACACAATTAGAACGTATAGAGAATTGAATACCCTGCCAGCGTCTGTGTTACCGGCGAAATATGACCCGAGCGTGTTCAAGAGAAGAGTGAATAGGTATTTACTTGGATAACATGCTACATCTTTGACCGCATCGTCACTTCCCATCAGGTAAGAGCGTAATCAAATGCTAGATACGTTTGAAGTAAAAAAAGGTATGTTTACTTCATTAATTACGTTTAAATTAAATTTGCATTAGAATGCTATCTCTCTTTGTTCTTATCTCAATATAATAGGTCTTTACCTATGAAATTGCCGAATTGCAGTACAGACTTTTTCAAACAAAAAAAAGTTTTGATTGGCTATGAATTCTAAATTCAAATTAATTTTGTTTTAAAAATATGACATTCTATTTACAATATAAGTCTTTTGTTTATTGATTAGCGTTGTATTTTCATTACATTTCAACATTTTTCCTCATAATGGATACTTTGAAATTTCGTGTAATTATGGAATATGAGTTCTGTCGTGGCACCAACGCGGCACAAACGACACGTAACATCAACGACGTTTACGGAGAGAACTGTACAAACGAACGTACAAACCGTTATTGGTTTGCTCGGTTCCGTTCTGGGAATTTTGACTTGAAAAATGAACCTCGTGGTCGTCCGGAAACTTTGGTCAACAATGATGAATTAAAGGCGATTGTGGAAGCTGATGAACCTCAATCTACAGCTGAGCTGGCAGCAGCTTTTGATGTTAGCATCAAAACAATATTGGTCCATTTGCGACAGATTGGCAAGACAAAAAAGCTTGATAGATGGGTGCCCCACGAACTTAACGATCGCCAGCGCAACGTACGCGTCGAGACTTGCCTTGCGCTGCTTAACAGGCACAGAAATGAAGGAATTTTGAACCCAATTGTTACGTGCGACGAAAAATGGATTCTTTTTGACAATCGAAAGCGCTCAGCAAGTTGGTTAGATCCTGGTTCGGTACCAAAGCAATGTGCAAAACGAAAAATGACCCCTAGAAAGGTGATGGTCACAGTTTGGTGGTCTAGTGCTGGTGTGAATCATCATAGCTTTTTACAAAACGGCGAGAGCATTACTGCAGATGTGTACATTGAAGAACTGACCACAATGATGGCGAAACTCGCACGTCTGCAACAAGCTTTGGTCAATCGGTCGTCTCCACTGCTACTTCACGACAACGCGCGACCCCATACTGCACAACAGACCGTCTCTAAGCTGCATGAGTTGGGTTTGGAAGCTCTCCCTCATCCGCCATACTCACCAGATCTTGCGCCTACCGACTATTACTTTTTCCAAAATTTAGACAACTTTTTAGCGGGAAAAAAATTCAATTCCCGAGAGGCAGTACAAAACGCCTTTGAAGAGTTTGTTGTCTCCCGTCCTGCTGATTTTTTCAAGAAGGGCATCCATAAACTGCCACAGCGTTGGCAAAGATGCATTGATTGCAGGGGTGATTACTTTGAATAAAAGAAATAAATAAGTTCGAAAAAAAAATACTTTAACTTTTTTCAAACAAAACGGCAATTTCATAGGTAAAGACCTAATATATAGGGAATATATTGCTTAGTAAAGCAATATATTCCCTATATATAATGAAGAGTTACAATTGGAAGCTACACTTATGACCATCGGTATTAAATCGGTATTATTATTGTTGATAATATTGACACTAAATTCTGAATTATTCACATTTTTAACTGTAATATTGACATGCGTTTTAGGTTATTTTAGTTTTGTGATTTGTTATTGACGTTTTAGCTTATTTTATCGAGTTTTATTTTTGTGATTGTAGTTTCATGCTGTTTAGAGTCAGTATAAGATTTGCATGCTGTGATAGCAAAAAACATGTACGGAATACATTATTTAAGTACTTACCATCTGTATGAATCTTCGACAACCATGTTTTATTTGCAAATAAACGATTTGGAGTTTGAAGTTTAAATATTGGTAGCTCCAAAGTTCGCAAAAAGGGCTTAATATTTGTTAAATGCAAATAATTGTAAGAATGCAATTTAGTCTTGCTATAATAAAATTTGATATGCTATTTCATATAAAATAATTCTACTAATATTTATTATCTGGCAATACAAAAGTATACTCAAAAAATGTGAACAATTTTTTTCTCAAATTTTGCTTATTATTGAATGTTTGGAGTTATTATTATAATACAAAAGAATAAAGATCAAACGACTAATTATTTGCTTTTCTTTTAGTAAATTTCAAAAAGAAACCAAGCAATCATACTGAATGACCTAAACGAAGAACTATTTTGCAGAAATAATATAATCTATATTTATAAAATGAATCTCTATTTCCCTCGGTCATCGCATCACGCATGAACGGATGGAACATTTTCGCTTATTCTTTTTTGTTGTGTTTATAATTAGCAGGAGAAGGTTCTTATGAAAGAAAAAATTAAGAAAGTTCAGCAGAAAATTAGGAAAAATTCCCCACGCGGGTGAAGCCGCGGGGCATAGTTACCCATATATGTATGTATTATGCCACGGGGCATAATACATACATATGTATGTATTTTTTATAACTACTGAGAACCGAGTAAAATAATTAAGTTTTTTTTTTAAGTTTATTCACATATCACACTAATATTATAAAAGCGAAAGTTTGTATGTGTGTTTGTGTATGTGTGTATGTTTGTTGCTCCTTTACGCTCAAACGGCTGATTGGATTTGGATGAAATTCAGTACGAAGATAGCTTATACACTAGATTAATATACAGGCAACATTTTATTTCGGAAAAGTGATATTTTTTCGTGGGATGAGTAAATAATTAAAATACTTTTATCCGCGGATAAAACTGCGGGGCGCAACTAGTAACCCTATATAGTTAGTTATGTATTACGTTTACATGTAAATTAAAGAAACTGAGTTAAGTAATAATATTTTATTGGATATATTTACAATAAACTCTTAGGCTTTTTATCAAAATATATTTTCAGCGAGAAGCAAAATTACTTATATACTACCAGATAATTTAGTTTCCCTTATCAAACTAGCACAAAATGGCGACTACTTTTCTTCAGAAAATAGAACTCAATTTCCTCTCAATTTTCTTCTCAGTAGAAAGCCCAGCCGATAATTCTAACATAAATCTACGTAGTACCAGACTTGGCTTTATTAACTTTGTTCTCAATTTCACGCAAATATTTTCTATGAATTTCCCCAAAGCAAATCATTAGCTTCATAGCATTGACAGCCTCTGTGGCGTGGTGGTTGAGCAGGTCGGCTCATAACCCGAAGGCAGCGGGTTCGCTTCCAGCGGCAGGACAAATATTTGTGCACAGAAGAAAAAAAGCGCAAATACTTGTTCATAGTCTGGGTGCTGTGGGACAGTGGTCCTCGTAGTTCCTAGGTTCCTAGACACAGGGAATTCTAGTTATAGTCCAGGGTCTATGTATGTGATCGTTGGGCGTTATTATTATTACTAAGCAATTAATCTTATATATATGATATGATGATGATATATGATCAATTAAGGTGATCACCCGGATTTTTCGGCAGCTAGCATAAAATACGCGGCCGGTCTGATTCAGTCTCAACACGTAGTGAATCGTGAAATAATGTGAATAAGAAAACGTTTATTAGAACAATAATTCCAACGAAGCAGAATCTCTACGAAATTCCTGAAGAGGAAAGTCGGATGTCACGGACACAACTAATTACGCGCTAACATGACAACGGTGGAGTTATTAGAACGTGTGCTCACGAGATGAACACGTAAAGCACATTGTTAGTGGTGAAATTGGAGTGGACAAAGGAAATAAATAGATTTTTTTTTTGGCGGGAACGCGGAAAAGATTGCGTCGCCGCATTGTATTATTTTCCAAAACTTGTGTTATTTTCAGTGTTAGTGCATAAAACTGGTGGCATTTTATTTGTTAAGTGCTGGATTACAGGCATGAGAGTGGGAAAGTGGTATATATAGTCCAAGTCATCAAGTCATCAAGTCAAGTCATAGTCCAGTCTAGTCAAGTCATACTCCTAGTAAAGTGGTCGCAACTTTAATAGAAGCTCCTATGGTGTTTTGAAAACGACACGAAAAGAAACGTTTCACTATCATTATACCACTTTTCCACTCTCATGCCTGTAATCCAGCACTTAACAAATAAAATGCCACCAATTTTATGCATTAACACTGAAAATAACACAAGTTTTGGAAAATAATACAATGTGGTAACGAGATCTTTTCGTGTGATCATTGGGCGTTATAATTATAATGTTTATTATTTTTATAAACTGTTCATCTTTAAAAATAGACCTTACCTTTAACAGCTCTGCTTTCAAACATTTCCAAATCTAGAGCATCATCTCTACCATCCTTTGGCACCGAAAACTTGAACGTAAAGTCGTTCCAGTCGAAGCTCACTGCATGGTCTTCTATTAGTCCCAATAAACCTCGACTTGACCTCCCTTGCCTACTCGATACCGGTTCTATTGTCAACAACTCAAATAGTCTCACTGCTTTCCGTTCCCGTAAACTCTTCACCAAGTCTCTTCCCATGCCTTCAATGCATGTTGCATTATCACTGCAATTCAGGTCCACCAACGCCCTAACACCCCCCAGCATCAAACAAACGAGTAGCACTGACGCAGTCATTTTTGTCACACACTCTTTCACTGCCAATCCATTTGTGGGTCACGTCTGTGTATTTACCACCCTCATCGGTGGTTGTTTACTTAATGAGCTCGAATGCAATCGTTGATGATTTTTATCCACCGTCACGCTGCACCGACTTCGTGTTACCATGTGTGCATTATTTTTTTCTAGTTTACGCGTGTACACTTTTCTTTCCACCAGTGAGCAGTTCCGTTCGATTGTTTTCCGTGATTCGGTCAGTTAGAGTCTATTGTTGAAGGGTGCTGGTGTAAGTAAAAACTAGATTGGTATACGGTTTGTTAAAGTACTTGTGAATTTTCATTTTTGCTTTCGTAGTTATGTACGTACAGATAGCATATACATTTAGGATTTTTTTTTGGAATACTTAAATCGTTTGACTTATAATATTGTCTGTCTGATTCCCGTAGCTATTATTATATTTTAATTGTTGAAATGGCCTATAGTACCTAGCATTTAAAAATTCAAAGAAGTTTGTTTTGGGAGCTCTTCTTCTTCTTCTTCTTCTATTCATGGGAACCAGATAACTGATACAATACTTAGAAACTTTTGCTTGTAAATACATAAATAGAATACAATATAACACCCAGACACAGAACAAACACCTATGTTCATCACACAATTGTACCTAATACAAGTTAACAATCAGATTTTTCCATACATTGGATGTACCTTCGTACAATTTTGTATAGCTTATTTATAATTTTGGTTGAAATTGGGGGATAGATCTTCATGACTTTCAAAAATATTGTATTTGTATTTGAAAGCAGGCTCTGTTACGGCTGGACATATCTGTATTTAACATAACGTCTATTCTTTATGGGGAAAAAGTATACGCTGTTATGGTTCCATTCTTCCTATCTTGTTCTGATTTACTTTGATTTTATATTTATACGAGCTTCTGCCCGCAGCTTTGCCCGCGGCGTGGCCTATGAGAAAATAATTCAACCACCCATTTCACCATTTTTAGGGTGGAATTTCGAAAAGTCCTTTCTTTGCGGATGCCTACGTTATAACATCTACCTGCATGCAAAATTTCAGCCCGATCCGTTCAGTGGTTTGGGCTGTGCGTTGATAGATCACTATGTCAGTCAGTCAGTCAGTCATGCAGTCAGTCACCTTTAAGCTGACTAAATATATATATTTGGATTCAGATTAGACGTTGTATTATTTTTATTAACTTTATTTTAAGCTAAAACATTTTTCTTTTTTGTGAAACTAAATTTTTGTAACATGTAATGTAAGGCCGCATCACAGCACATATTATTTTAGACAGGGTTTCTATAGCGCTCGGCTTAGAGTTGAAAATAGCAAATCAAGTGTTCCTATTCAATCTCATCCTAACCACACGTATACTCGTGGCCATAAAAAGTAACAACCATTATCTTGCATCGCTACTGTTGAATCTGACGCAAAAAACTGGCACGCGTCAAATATACCTCAAACTTTTTGGACGTTAAATACATGCTCATACACGAGTAGATAGAAGAAAAAGTAGATTTTTCAGTCCTATTTCATCCATAATCTTTATTGGTCCAAATATAATTCTGCCGTTTTAAATAAGGTTGGTTTGGTACCACGCCGATTTTTACATTCACTATGCTATTGTGATGACTACTATCTCATTAGAATGATGACTCAAAAATGGTTTAGCTATCATTTTGTCTATACTCCATTATGTATGGCCAACCTCTCCACTAGGTTGATTGACGATCTGGTCAAACTCTCTACGGGGGAAGCCTATGTTCAGCAGCAAACGTCTTCAGGCTGTTGGTGATCGCATTATTATTATTATTATTTTCAACTATTTTAGTTTTTTTTTTTTTTGTTTATTAGCTCTACACTTTTCTGTATTTAGCCAGTGTCAAGTTAGTGATAATATATCAAGTTAATGATGTTTCACGCAGATATGTGTCACGTCACAGTCCAAGTCATAAAGTTAAGTCATAGTCTAAACTAAGTCATACTCCTAGTAAAATATTGGCAACATTACTAGAAGTTTCTATGGAGTTTTAAAAACAACACGAAAACATACGTTTCACCATCATTCTACCACTTTCCCACACTCATGCCTGTAATCCAGCACTTAACGAATAAAACGCCCCCAAGTTTATGCACTAACACTGAAAATAACACAAGTATTGGAAAATAATACAATGCAGTGATGCAATCTTTCTCGTTTCTCACCAATAAACTCAACTGTTTTAGTTAGTTAGTCACAGGAAGTATTTAGTATCCCGTTTGTATGCTATCGCTACCTGCGGTATGTAATGAAACTTATTTGTATTTTGTTTGATCGATCGCACGCAACAACGTTGAAGCTTAAATGTTTTCATAGGTTGTACTGTGCAAAATTATAGAAGCGATAATAGCTATTTTGATAGGTTTATTTTTAAATTAACTTCTTGAAATATGTGATAGAAATGACTATTTAGCTATTTCTACAAAACTCTAAACGAATTTTAAATTTTTTTTTTGATAGGTTTGCGTTTGACCCCTATCTCATGAGAAGGCAAGTAACGATGCGGTTTATGCTTGCCTAGTGTTACATCTCAAACCACACCCACCTGAAGATAAATATTTAATTAAGTCTTGTCTTTAGAGCATCGGTTTTTTTTTATTAGTTTTGACAAAAAGAGGTGTTATTCAATTTGTATTAAAACTGCAAACGCACGCTATAATATCCTCAGCCAAAAGACCTCCATTTACTCCATTAAACGCCACTTTGAACGCTTATCATAGAGAGAACAAGGCATATTCATCACGCTGTAAGGGTCGGTAGAGATCAACGACATGAGCTGGTTCAAAAAAAGACATCATGCTTGGCAGGCGTCTTGGTGATCGCAGAAGATTTCCAGGAGAATTCTACTGCCCATTCTCTAGATGTTCCCTCAGATGGCTCTCCCGGCACCCACGGGAAGAGATGAGATGGACCTATTCGCACACTGGGATCACACGGCAAGCAAACATAATAAGATACAAATTATTGTCACTAGATCCATACAAACTAACCTAAGATAGGTTAGGCCTAGGATATATTTGGTTTTAGCTTTAGTATGTGAGAATTCATAGTCTTCCCGAAAACTTCTAGTTTGGTTTTACGATTATTGTCTTACGGCAACTACCAAGACTGACTGCTTAACGTGTGGGTACGTTAAGCAGTCAGTCCTGGTAGTTGCCGTAAGACAATTATCGTAAAACCAATCCAGAAGTTTTCGGGACGACTTCGATGCTTTGGAGGGTTCCAAAGCATGGTAATGCTCAGTGGTTCCTAAACACCATTCTTTGTAGCGGTCACCCATCCAAGTAGTGACTGCAACTACTTAACTTTACCAATCGGCTAAGAACTTGTTAAGAACGGCTAGTTTAGCTGTGCTGGTATGAGCTCTTCTGGTAAGCATTGTTTAGTATTATTAAGCAATAAGTAAACATGATGATGGATGATTTATGAATGTATGTATATATTTTTTATTTTTACTTCCAACTTGTCTAGCATTTGACCACGCTCTCACCTGGGAAGTGACGATGCGATCGAAGGTGTAGCATGCTAGCCAAGTAAATACCTATTCACTCTTCTCTTGAACACGCCCGGGTCATATTTCGCCGGAAACACAGACGCTGGCAGGGCATTCCATTCTTACCCGTTCTAATTAGAAACGTTGAATCAAATCGCTTGGTATGAAAGAGTGGTATTTCGACATTTTCGACTACGAAAGGATGGCGCTTAGCCGAGCGTATAGTAGTCCGGTAGTGGAATGGTGATGGGGGAAGAGTATTTACAAACAAAAAGTATCTAAGTATTCTACCAGCTATCTGGTTCTCCTGTATAGCTTTGCTTAGTTTAGGGCTAGATGACGCTATGTAAAATGTGCACAAATATTTACTTATTTATTTTACTCGTATATTGGTGTAATATTGTATTCTATGTATGTTTTTACAAGCAAAAAGTATATAAGTATTGTATCAGTTATCTGGTTCCCATAATACAAGCTTTGCTTAGTTTGGGACTAGATGGCGTTGTGAGGTGTCCACACATATTATTTATTTATTATTTATAAACATATTTTTAAAAACAAAAAGTATCTAAGTATTATATCAGTTATCTGGTTCCCATAGTAAAAGCTTTGCTTAGTTTGGGGCTAGATGGCGTTGTGAGGTGTCCACACATATTATTTATTTATTATTTATGTATGTTATTACAAACAAAAAGTATCTAAGTATTGCATCAGTTATTTGGTTCCCATATAAAAAGCTTTGCTTAGTTTGGGGCTTGATGGCGCTGTGTGAGATGTCTACACATATTGATATTATATTTATTTGTTTATTTATGTGTGTGTAATAAATAGAAATTAAACATTGAACATCAAGTTTTTATCATTATAATTTTAATATATATATAAGCAAATAAATATAAGCAAATAGTAATTTGCATATTGTAACATGAATCCAATGTAAAGGAAGTAATTGTTTTTATAAGGAATTGTATCGATGCACGCATAGACAGAAATGTATAGGAATTAACCATTTATTTCCTGCGTCATAGTATACAGTATTGACAGATATGCCTAAGGGGATTACACTAATCACACTATCACACTAATATCACACTATCGCGACGCCATTACTCCTCAAACGAGAAAAAAAAAACCCTAATATTATAAAGGCGAAAGTTTGTATGTGTGTATGTGTATGTTTGCTACTCTTTCACGCTAAAACGGCTTAACGGATTTAGATTAAATTCGGTACCAAGATAGCTTATACACTAGATTAACATATAGGCTACATTGTATCCCGGAAAAGTCAAATGTTCCCGTGGAATGAGCAAACAAATTTTCTTAATGACTATCTCCTACTACAAAAAAAAAACATTTGGTCTATATACTGGCCGCGATGACCTATAGACAGTCCAAATGCTCCAGCCCACTACCAGTAGGTAGCGCACCCAACATGCTGGCAGCATTGCCCCGTTGAATTGCAATGCTTACATTTAATTAAAAAATATTTTAAAATTTGGCATCTCTCACACTTTGTGCGCGTACTTGGGCAAAACATGTAGAACTTTTTTATTTTATAACATCTGCATGCATTATGTTTGTAACGAACCACATATTTATACAAATAAAAAAATTTGAATCATGAAAGGCACAGAAAAAATGGCTATGAAAATCTATACAATTTTTATAAATATAAAAATTAGTCCTCAAACGACACAAATATGCATTCCTTGACAGGGCCTACATGATTGTGGCGTTTGGGGAGACAATGGGACCGTGGGGGCCGGCTGCCATGGAAACATATAGGGACTTCGCCAAACGTTTAGTGGAAGCATCAAGTGACCAGAATGCTGGCTTTTATTTTGCACAAAAAATAAGCATTGCCATTCAACGTGGTAATGCTGCCAGCATTCTGGGAACTTTTCCCTCGACCAACGGTTTGTTTTAAATTGTTAATTTTCATTTATTTTAAGTTCTTAGGTATAGTTTAGTATTTTAGGTCTAGTTTAGTTTTTTATTAACGATTATTAGTTCTATGAATAAAATTATGATTTTTTTTCTGGTTGTGTTCCTATCAAAGTAATCTGATCCACCCCAAATAGATTTTATATTTTAATGAATAGAAATATGCATTAAAATAAATAATCAATAGACCGTGATCTTAATCACCATTATCATCATCATCAACAACATCATAATTGAAGGGTTCAGAATAAAAGGGGTTTAACTGTCAAAGTGATAGTTTCGAGAAAATTGACTTTAAACTTCAACGGCTTCATTTTAATGTAGAATGCTTATTGAGTAAATAAGCATTCTACATTAAAATGAAAATAGAAAAGGTTTATGTAAGTTGCAGTTGCTTGAAAATATTTTAATTCTATTTTACACTACACTAAATATAGTACTAATTCATAAAATTACTGTAAAAATAAAATATATTAAAATAAATATGTTAATGTTTTAATGCTAAGCGAACTGTATTCCTGTGACAGATAAACCGTTTTTAGACTCAAAATCTCGAGATTTAAGCCTCATTTCGGTATTTTGAGAATGTATTATTGTAGATAATTTCACGCTGAATCCAACGATACACATAAGTCAATTTGTGACAAAAGTCAGTTAAACCCTTTTTGTTCTCACCCCTTCAATTATCCCGTAATATACCGTAAGCCAATGATCGGATTGACCAACTAGTTTATTCATTCTTTGGCCCAACTTTTTGTACCTTATATTATGAACCAGGGTCTAGACTTTGATGTAGGTATACACATATAGACTTACCTATGACTATTTCAGTTCTCTATTCTATTTACTCTATGACCACTTGTAACGGTCGACAAACGTCAGCGCCACACGCATTCGGAATAATTGCCACCGTGACTTTGATATGAGTTTCCGTTATCAAAGAAACGAGTACGGAATGGGGCTTCATACCTA
Organism: Ennomos fuscantarius; assembly: GCA_905220475.3. Classification (NCBI taxonomy): domain Eukaryota; kingdom Metazoa; phylum Arthropoda; class Insecta; order Lepidoptera; family Geometridae; genus Ennomos; species Ennomos fuscantarius. The sequence goes on along the minus strand of HG992046.1, from coordinate 7,700,739 downwards.
CTGTTTTTAAATGAAGAAAGAAAGAAAAACATTTATTCAACACTCACTTACAAAAATAAAATAAAATTTACAAGAACATACAAGAATATGCATACAACAAGAGAATACAATTAAATATGAACAGTACCTAGTTAGAAGTATTTAATAAGGGAAATAAAAGAGTTTTGGCGGGAAAACGCAAAAGATCGTGTCACCGCATTGTATTATTTTCCAAAACTTGTGTTATTTTCAGTGTTAGTGCATAAAATTGGTGGCATTTTATTCGTTAAGTGCTGGATTACAGGCATGAGTGTGGGAAAGTGGTATACAAATGGTGAAACGTAACTTTTCGTGTTGTTTCCAAAACTCCATAGAAGCTTCTGGTAAAGTGGCCACCACTTTACTAGGAGTATGACTTGACTAGACTAGACTATGACTTGACTTGATGACTTGGACTGTGACTTGACTTGACTTTGACATACATATATATTACTTAACTCGAAAAATTATCAATTACTTGACACTGGCTAAATACAGAAAAGTGTGGAGCCATACCAAAACGAAAAAAAAAGGGAAATAAAAGAGTAGATAATAGCACGGAAGCAGTGGTGTCGAAAAGTAATTACAGCCATAATGTGAATAAAAGAGAGAAGATAATACTATATTCTCTCTTTTATTCACTTTTTATTTTATTTCTTTTATTCTATACTAGTTGCGCCCCGCGGTTTCACCCGCGGATAAAAAGTATTTTAATTATTTGCCCATCCCACGTGAAAATTTCACTTTTCCGGGATAAAACGTAGCTTATATGTTAATCCAGTGTATAAGTTATCTTGGTACCGAATTTTATCTAAATCCATTCAGCCGTTTGAGCGTGAAGAAGTAACAAACATACACACATACACACAATCACACATACAAACTTGCGCTTTTATAATATTATTATAAATAGTGTGATAGAACGATCGTCTGAGTCGCTCAAGACATGTCTCTTGCGGCGACGACGGGGTGCGCTAATTGGTACATCAAGAAAAACAACTCCAGTCCATGCTTAAAACGCCAAGGAACCCTTACAAAAACAAACTCGAAACTTGCTACAAGTAGTAAGTATGTAATCTTAGGTACTTTGCCTATTGCCTATTCCTATCTATAAATTCAGTTTCTATTTGTAATGTTTATAATAAGATAATCACGGTATTTTTCTTGCACCGGTGTGACGTGGTGGTTATTTTTGTAACATATTCATTATCTCAACTGTAATGAATTATATACATTGTAAAAGACAGTAGAAAGAAGACAAAAAAAATACATCACTGTAAAGTTTCTTGTAGCTTCTTCTTTACAGTTGTAATCGAAGCTTCGGATCAAAGTTTTCAATTCTGCATTGTGCCGGATTGCTTGCACCAGTAGTGAGAAAGAGAACTGCTTTTTTTTTTCAAACTCATATATTGTAATGGGCTTGCTATATTATTTGACAATAAGCACTTTGTAATTTTATATGCTTAGTGAAATAACTTAATTTTAAGTACCTAGTATAATTTTGACTTGTAAAAGTGCTAAAATTAGCCTATTTGCAATAAATCTTTTGACTTTGACTTTGACTTTGAATATTGTAATCAAAAAAGATTAATTGTTGCTACTTTTTTAGCTAAAGATTTTTGAAGTAAAACTTCTTTCCGCTTGATTTGGGGAGTTAGTAATGAGAGGCGAAGTTGAATTTGGTTCAAGTAGATCTCCATTGTCAACATAACAAAACTAAAATTTGTATTATTATGTTGGTATGTCCGGTAAAATGTCGCCAATTTACAATTTGAGAGGCGAAGTTGAATTTGGTTCAAGTAGATCTCCATTGTCAACATAACAAAACTAAAATTTGTATTATTATGTTGGTATGTCCGGTAAAATGTCGCCAATTTACAATTGTCAAGATGGCGACATTATCATTAAACAAAGCAAAGTCAAAATTTATACCAGCCGATAGATGGAGTTAAACTAAAGAAGTTTTACTTCACTCGTGTGGTCTAAAGCACACTCGTTTTTTAAATAAGAAAATCTTGGGTAGTCGAAAGGATAACATCTATATCGCGTCGCTTCGTAATTTAATTCGATAAATGTGTTAAAAGTGAGCTTTAACGTCTAAATCTTGGCTAGATCATAAACTAAGGATCAAGTGATGTTGTAGTGTATATCAGTGAAAGCATTGAACATCAAAATAATTACGAAATAACGTAAAATACATTTGGTGTAATATAAAATTACCCACTTCAAATTTGTGCATCGGTTCTAAAAGTGTACGATAAAAACGCGTAAACGTATTCGTGCGCTGCCGCATTTACGACCTTCTTCTCGCGAGCGTTGGACTGCGCGGGTATAAGAGCGTGAAACTTGGTGGACTGGGCATTTATTACTGTGCACCAATAAATTATTTTGATTTATATTTGGATAAATATAGAATTTAAAATGTCGTCGAAACGCAACTTAGAATGGGGTTGCTGTGCGTCTGGTAGAGAAGAAGACAATTATTTGCTATGTTTTAGGTGTAAAAAAGCTTATCATAATTTATGCCTGAATGCTGGGAATAAGAAACATGCGCAGCTTGCTGATAAGGTCAAAGATTGGCTATGTCCACGCTGTCATGAAACAACCCCAAAAGCAACGAAAAATGATAACACGCCTGTTCGGCAATCTCAACCAGAAGTGGCGCGCCCCAGCAAGCGACAAGCATTGTCATCGCCGCCGCCCAGCAAATGTGATTCTCCAATAACACGAGAGGAGATGCGAGAAATAATGGAAGAAGTCTTGAAGAAACAGATGACTGACCTTAAGAGGCAGTTTACTAGTGAGCAGAATATAATTAAAGAAGAGCTTAAGAATGTCAATAAAGCCATGGATTTTATGAGTAATCAGTTCGAGGATTTAATGAAAAAATATAACGAGTCTCAGGATCAACTAAAATCTATTCAAGAACGCGAAAGCCTAATGCAATCAACAATAACGGCTCTGGAAATTCGCTTGGGCCTTCTTGAGCAGAGTGCTCGTTGCAAAAATGTGGAGGTCCAATGTGTACCTGAAAAGAAGTCAGAGAATTTAATTGGCATCGTAAAGGAGCTTGGTAATATAGTTGGACACGAAATAAATGAGGACAACATTATTCGTATCACAAGAACTGCCAAGCTCAACCCTGAAAGCAAACGCCCTCGCTCTATTATCGTCGAGTTCAATAGTTTAAGAGTACGAGATACGTTTTTAGCCGCCACCATAAAGTTCAACAGAAATAAGAGCCCCAGCGATAAGCTCAATAGCTCCCATCTGGGATACTCTGGCCCCCGAACTTCTATTTTTGTGGCAGAACACTTATCTCCTCAAAACAAGGCGCTTCATGCTGCAGCTAGACAGGCTGCAAAGGAAAGAGGATACAAGTTTGTCTGGGTTCGCAATGGAAGAATCTTTATGCGTAAAAATGAAGAATCCGGGTACATATTCGTGAGAGACATGAGTACTTTGGCTGACTTAAAGTAGTCTTTACCTTAAAAACAGCATGTTTTCGCTAAATCTCTCATATTATGGATTGTACAACAATCTATTACCAAAATACCCGTGGCTTAAGAACTAAAACCCACTCATTCTATCGGAGTCTAGTACTTTGTAATTATGATGTGATAGTTTTAAGTGAAACCTGGTTGAATGAAAGAATATTGGATACAGAACTATTTGATGATCGTTATTTTGTTTTTAGAAGGGATAGACAGTCGTCTGGTTTTCATTCAAAGAAGGAGGGAGGTGGCGTGCTGATCGCTGTTTCTAAGAAAATATCAGTAAAGCGCATGACAGAGTGGGAGAGTAAGTGCGAAGATCTATGGGTTGTTATTGATGTGCCAGGCTCTGGTACTACCGAAAAAATTGCAATTTGCGCTGTTTATCTCCCTCCTCCGATCCAGCAATCTATTTTAGAGCATTACATAGAAAATTGTAACTCTGTTTTCGAAAACTTTGATGGACATACTTGTGTAATTGGAGATTTTAATTTGCCTAGCATTGACTGGGACTTAGTTAGTAAAAATTTATATTGCCAAACTTCAACGATAAGCACTATGTTAGTAGACTTTAGTTATTTAACTAATCTCAAACAGTATAACTCGGTATTCAACAACAATCATAGAATCCTCGATCTAGTACTTTCAGATCTACCAAAGTGTAAAGTTTCATGTGCTAGCTGCTCCCTTTCCGTAATAGACCCCCAACATCCACCTCTAGATATTGAAATTACATATGAACAATCTGCCACCTTGAGCCAAAATCTTGATAATCACAGAATTAATTATTACAAAGCGGATTATGACAATATTACTAAAATTCTCTCTGAAAAAAACTGGGACCAAATATTCTCAAAATGTATAGACGTAAACGAAATGCTAAATAAATTCTATAATATACTTAGAGACCTTATAAATCAATACATACCATTTTGTCACTTTAGGGAGGGAAAATATCCCCCATGGTTCAATAAATCGCTTATAAAAATACTACGTGAGAAAAATAATTTGCGAAAAAGATTTAAAAAATATAAAAATCCTATGGATGAAATTGAATTTAGACTACTTAGCACTCGTTGCGAAAAATTTGCTGAAAAACTTTATACGAGCTACGTTGAATCGATTGAGCAAAAGATTGGTAAGAACCCTAAATACTTTTGGTCATACATTAAATCAAAAAGAAATCAAAGCAGTTCTTATCCTCCCATTATGACAGATGGAGAAACTGCCAAGGCTGATGGATCTGAAATATGCGACCTTTTTGCTGGCACTTTTTCAAAATCTTATAGTGACGTTGCACCAAATAATCAAAATAATACCTTAGCAAACGATTTTTTATGTAACATAACACAAAATAGCTTCTGTTTTGGTAACTTGACCATATCTCCTGATTTAATCCTAAAAAATCTTATGAGTCTTGATGCAAATAAGGGTGCAGGTCCAGATGGTATACCACCAATTTTCATCAAAAGCTGTGCAGATTCCTTGGTATCACCTCTTTGCCACATAATGAACAAATCTTTGAGCTCTGGATTTTTTCCGAATGAATGGAAATTGGCTAAAGTAGTCCCTATATATAAATCCGGTGATAAAACTTTTGTACAAAACTATAGGCCAATCTCCATACTATCGACAATGGCAAAGGTTTTTGAAGCTGTTGTATGTCCATTTGTTCAAAATCATTTTCAGTTGCACATTACCGACCATCAGCATGGTTTTGTAAAAGCCAGATCAACTTATACAAATTTGGTCACCTTCGTCGAAGGACTTGCTGAAGCAATGGATAATCATAAAGAAGTGGATGTCATTTATACAGATTTCAGCAAGGCTTTCGACAAAGTTTCACATTCTATACTTATAAATAAATTGTCAGTTTATGGTTTTACGGGAAATTTCATTAACTGGATGAAGTCGTATTTGTCTGGTCGTTTTTATTATGTCGTAGTTAAAGGTTATTAATCTAAACTACACGGAATCAAATCTGGCGTGCCTCAGGGCTCTCATTTGGGACCCACACTCTTTAATATATTTATAAATGATTTGCCTAGTTGTTTCCTTGCGTCCACACCATTTTTATTTGCAGACGACTTGAAAATCTCTCGAGAAGTTGGTTCAGAGTTAGATGTTTCGATGTTGCAACGAGATTTGGATAGACTTTATCGATGGTGTTGTGTAAATAGTATGGACTTGAATTCAGATAAATGTTTCTTTATCAAGTTTTCTCGAAAATATAATGTAGTCAGGTCTGTTTACAATATTGGGGGAACACAACTACATGAAGTTGACACGATCAGAGATTTGGGTGTAATACTTGATAAAAAATTAACTTTCATACCTCATATAGAAAATATTGTAAAGCGTGCATCTAACATGCTGGGATTTATAATACGGAATAGTAAAATCTTTAAAAATAAGCAAACTAAAATTCTTTTATACAATACGTTGGTGCGTAGTGTGTTAGAATACTGTCCTGTTGTCTGGAGACCTCACTACGCTACACACACACTGAGAATTGAACGGGTCCAGAAAAGATTTATGCGTCATTTGTGTTATGTTAGTAAGTTTCACAAGCGCAAAATGTCGTATAATGAAAAACTGAATCACTTCAAAATGTCATCTCTAGAAAAACGTAGAAAATTACTGGACCTAATATTTTTGTACAAAGTTTTAAATAACCATATAGATTGTCCCCAGTTGCTTAAAAAATTTAGATTTCGAGTGCCCCGCGGAATACCTCGTCGCGTTGTCTCATTGCTTGTCCCACCGAGCCGCACTACAGTATATGGCAGTAGTTCACCGATCCCTAGGCTATGTAGATTATTAAATGAATGTTTTAACAGCAGTCCAAAAGATATTTTTACAATTAAATTACACCATTTTCGTGAGTATTTACTCAAGAAAATACCAAATTAAAATCTTCAAAATTATAATTCTTCCTTTTAAATTGTTTTTTTTTTCTTTTATTAACGTGCTGACTTCTCCTTTCGAGAAGTACAGTAATCTTTATAATTTTTATTACATATTTTAAATTAAGTGTTATTCTTTTAAAGTTTTGTAGCATGCGGTGTTTGCCTGTAATTAATTATACATTTAGTTTTATTATGATCATGTTCGTTACGTTAGTTTTAATGATATAATTGTTGGTAGACCTATGAAATAAAATAAAATAAATAAAAATAAGAACGGTAAGCGAATTACCATGAAAACTTGCATCCATCTAAGCTAGGCCACCGTTGTTACACAATTATCGCACCGAAGCTATTATAAACCACTACTAAAATAAACAATGCCTCCAATACGAGTAAGAGAGACAACAATACAAATCTCAGTGTCACAGTGCCCAGTGAAAGTGCAATCATCTCGATAGAAAGCCCGAAATCGTCTTTTTCTCTTTTCTTCTTTTTTCTTTATTTCTTGAGACAACAATAGTATCGACGGTTTCGCAATCTATTAGAAATCGAAAGTTATTATTCTGTTACAACGTACCCACTTGTTACACCTAAATAATAAGCGGAAGTGTAAAAATGTGAAAGAGATGGTTATAGGCTGGATTTTGAAGGTAGAATATGAATGCCTACCATCAAAATAAATAACATTAATGTAAAACAATTGATATATTTTTGTTTTAAAGACACATGTACTTTTATCATGACAGAAAACGCACCGCACGGTGTGAGAGCCGGCTAGGAGAATAATAAAAAAATTATAGATGGTAATAACATCCAACGATAATGCATTGGCATTATCGTTGAATGTTATTACTTACTTGTTTGCGCATTCCAATGAATGCGGAAGGCGCGCAGCAGAGAGAAAGAGAGAGAGGGAGCGAAAGAGAAAAATAGAGAAAGGGAGCGTGAATGAGCGAGAGAGAGAGAGAGGGAGAGAGAGGGATAGAGAGGGAGGGAGAGAGGGAGGGAGAGGGAGATGGATGGAGAGGGTGGAGGGAGAGATGGGGAGAGAGTGAAGGAGAGAGGAGGATATAGAGATCACTTTTTGATATTTTTGAACAAATTACCAATTTCCAATTCAACTAAATTTCCAGGGGGGTTCTGGTTTGAAAGTCACACGAACTACCATTGAACCACACTCTCTTAGAATATATTTAATAATTAAGCAAACAAATTTCTTATCTCAACATGATATTAATCTTCCAACGACTGAAAATTGTAATGTTAGAAGCAGTATATTAAAATTTCACAAGATGCGAGTATGAGAAAATTTGGAACAGGCGAAATATGTACTGACAGTAATTAGTTTGAGGCTTTTATATTCACGTGGGTGGAATGAGCTGTTTATTATAATTATAATAAGCTGTTGATAGATTGGTGTTTTGTTTCAAGAGATGTATACATTCTGAATTCTGTTAATTTTGTCTCTATCCGTGGGTGCCGCAACGAGCCAACTAAGGGAATTTCCAAGGAATGGCTCCTACTTAGGTACAATAATAACAAAGTGTCTTCGCTTTAATCTAGACAATAAGACTGCTCATGGATACAGTCTTAAAAATTAGGTTTTTAGAAGCTTAAGTTAAACTCTCTGCCTCTGTGGTGTGGTGGTTGAGCAGGTCGGCTCATAGCCCGAAGGTGGCGGGTTCGATTCCCGCGGTATTTGTGAACAGAAAAAAAAGCTCAAATACTTGTTCTGAGTCTGAGTGTTGTGGGACCATGCTCCTCGTAGTTTCTGGGTCCCTAGACACAGGGAATGCTAGTGAGGGTCCAGGATCGAAATATGTGATCGTTGGGTAAAGAAATAAATTAAATTGATTATAAAATAAAATTTTATATTACTAAATACATTACTTAGAATGCAATATAACACCCAGACAGAGCAAACCTTGATGTTCATCATATAAATGTCTGATAATAAATCGAACCCACAACCTACAGCTCAGAAGGCAGGCACCACCAACGAAGCTACCTGTCATACTGGTAATTATGGAAAACTCTAAAATATGGAATATTCCAAAGATTAAATTACTATAAATTTTTTTCTCAAAATAATTTTAATTGAGATTATCAATTTAGATAATATGTCTGTGTTCCAAATTTCATCCTAAACCGTTCAGTAGTTTTCTCGTATAATGCGAGTGCCGCGGCGTCGGTCGCCTTGTGCCACGGAAACATACTATCGGGATATAAATTATCATTTATGTTAATCTAGGCTATAAACTGTGATTCAAATTTCATTCATATTCGTACTGCAGTTTTTGCGTGAAAGAGTAACAAACATACATCTATACTCACAAACTATCACTTTGTTTTTTGTTTGCTTTTGTTTTTTTAACTTGTTTTTGTACTTTAAATTTAGGGACGTATTGAATAAAGTCAAAGTCAAAAGATTTATTGCAAATAGGCTAATTTTAGCACTTTTACAAGTCAAAATTATATTAGGTACTTAAAATTAATTTATTTCACTAAGCATATAAAATTACAAAGTGCTTATTGTCAAATATACACATATATGAGTTTGAAAAAAGAAGCAGTTCTCTTTCTCACTACTGGTGCAAGCAATCCGGCACAATGCAGAATTGAAAACTTTGATCCGAAGCTTCGATTACAACTGTAAAGAAGAAGCTACAAGAATAAATCTTTCTATTTCTATTTTTGAATCATTTAATGGAAAAAACTAATTCTTCGTCATGAACTTTGCCCTTTGTGTCGTGGGCAAAAAAACACCCAAAGAAACGACTAGATTTATTAAATATTGAACATAATTTTGTTTAATTGAGCAGGCATATTTAATACGAAACTTTGCATAGTTTTTACATCCATTGCGCTGCTTTTATCTTACTTTGCAAACAAAATAGTACTATTTAATATTAATAACGAATATATCTCCATTCAATACGCATATAACTTATTCAAATGGATCCCAAAGGAACTCTGAATATTTGTTTACGTCGGATGAACCGGAAGATAACGGCTTGTTTCAAGGTATGCATTCCATGAATCTCTTTTATGGGTTGATGTAAAATGCTTTTACTTTTATGTTTGAAACAGACGACACATTATTATATACCATACGAGTTTCTGCCCGCAGCTTCGCCCGCTGGCCTATGGGAAAATAATCTCATATCATTCCACCGATTTCACCCTTTTAAGGGTGGAATTTAAAAAATCATTTCTTACCGGATGCTTACGTCATAACATCTACCTGTGCGCCAAATTTCAGCCCGATCCGTCCAGGTGTCTGAGCTGTGCGTCAATAGATCACTATGTCAGTCAGTCAGTCACCTTTGGGTTATATATATTTAGAAGTAGCATGGTCTATATTTACTATTATTAGTTATAGCATTCTGATAATATTAATATACTATTATTACTATTATTAGACGTTCTTGCGCCGTCACATCTTCCCGGGGCACAAAATAGGGGCAGGGATCTGCTGAACAACTAAAAAAGCGCAAATATAGTAATATTGACAGCAGTTTTAAATATGCGCGTTTTGCGGTTAAAGCACTGGCGCCTTGGGGAAGATTGAACGTGGCAATGCTGCCAGCATATTGGGTGCGTCGCCTACTGATAGTGGTTTGTTAGATAAAGTTGTATTTTTGTTGTTAGTTGAAAAAAGTTGGGTTATTAAAAATAAATGTTATAAAAGTTCTTTAGAAGTGGTAAACTTACATAAAAAGTTGCAATAAAACAACAGCCCTTCTACTTTTCGTTTGAAATAGCTAATGCTTAGTAAGCTATCCTTAGTTTCTAAAGGCACCGCAACTGTTCTGGGAAGCCGTGACGCTTAACATAAGGTGGATGACTAGCTCAATGTCGTTTGGACCAGTCTAGCCCTTCTGGCTTAGGTACCGCTTTCGGAACCGCTACAGGATACCAGCGTAACATAATCAGACCCTGCCGGCGAGGTCGACATACCCCCCGTAGGTTAGCTAAAACGGTCGCGACTTTCAATAGGGTCCACTCTTCCAGTGGACGTAGTCTTCTCGATCCTCTTATCCCGGCAACCACCCAAGCCGAGGCTTGGAGCCCAGGGATGCCCTTGAGCTAGTTGCCTCCCATTTTTGAAGACTGGGCACCTTAAGCGCCTGCCCGGTGACGCTGTAAAGGTCCCTATGGACCCTTTGGAAAGTAACAATCATCAAATTCTGGATTATTGGGAATAAAATTCAATAAATTAGATTATACTGTTAGTATTACTTCCCCATTCATTAAACCACTTTAGCCCGTAATAATAGTAGACTTTATAGTTGAATACAGCTGTTCGTTCAATTCTCAATCTTTTCCTAATAAAATAAGATTCAAAAGAAACGAGCAGAATATTTTCAGCGTCAATTTTGTAAATCATATTTTCACGTTTAATTTTAAACTTTAAAACAATGCATTTAGATTTATAATTGATAATTACAAAAAATTGATTATTTCTATTGTTTGTTACTTTTCCGTGAATTGTTCGTTTATCGTATTGATTTAGCAAACTACTTTTTTACTCAAAAAGAACACGCGATCAAGTTTCCCGCCTATTATAGAGACACGTAAGTATATAAATTCTGTAATAAAAATGTAAGGAAGTGTTAGTTTGTTTATTTTTAAGGAGCAGTATTTGAATCACACACATAATTGATGACAGCCTCTGTGGTGTCGTGGTTGAGCAAGTCGGCTCATAGCCCGTAGGTGGTAGGCTCGATTCCCGTGACCAGACAAGGATTTTGTGTACAGAAAAAAAGCGTAAATACTTGTTCTGAGTCTGGGTGTTGTAGGACCATAGTCCTCGTAGTTTCTGGGTCCCTAGACACAGGAAATCCTAGTTAGGGTCCAGAATCTATGTATGTCATCGTTGGGCTTTATTATTATTATTATCGAGAAGCTGGATCACGTCCACGTTCACACGGTGGTGAAATAACTTATTAAAAAAAAAGTGATGTATGTGATCTCTAAAAATTGTTTATCCATTAATTTTAATAAGTGGTAGGACTTTACTGCAAAGTTTGTCTAGGTAGGTACCACCACTTTGCCAGTTATTCTGCCGCCAAGCAGTAATGCGCAAGCACTGCTGTGTTCCGGTTTGAAGGGCACTGTAGCTAGTGAAATTACTGGGCAAATGAGACTTTATGATCTGATCTCACAGTTTAGTAATCTTATTACTATATTGTGTTGATGTCTCAGGATGACGTGCGCAGTGCAGTGTCACGCGAAACTCTATACTTTAGAGTTCCGAGTAACACTGCAGCTGATATGGGCAGCCATGTCGTTTAACATCAGGATCACGTCATTCTACAACATAAAAAAAAATAACTTTTCACTGCTTACTAAAAAATCTTAAGCCGTAATATGCCCTTCATAGTAGAAATCAAACCTTTCCGCACTCTCACTTCATTTCAAATAGAAATAAAACAAAACTGTGGTATTTACGTTCAACGCTCATTGGTTATTTCTGCTAGGCGATCACGTTAAACGATTGCAATCTATAGAAACTTTGTATAGATTTGACAGTTTGAATGCGCAGTGTATGTGCATAGTTTGGAAATTTCTCCTATAGCATTGCAATCAAAGTTTCGTGATCACCCCCTGATAGCGTAAATATAATAGACGTGATATTCTTTGACGTGAAGTAACAATCAGTTAAAAGCATGTGTCGTGTTGAAAAGCAGTAGAGAATATTTATAGAAGTAAAGTAAAACTTTACTCCCGCTTGAATTGGAGAGTAAACTGGTGAATGTGAGGCGAACGCAAACTGAAGTTGGTTCACGTATATCTCCATTGTCAACATAACAAAGTTAAAAATTTGTATTGTCATGTCGGTATGTCCGGTAAAATGACAATTTACAAGGTGGCGACATTAACATTACACAAAGCAAAAACAAAGTTATACCGGTCAATAGATGAAGCTAAAGAAGTTTTACTTCAGTCGTGTGGTCTAAAGCACACTTGATTTACATTGAACTTATTTAGCATTTGACCATACACTCCTAATTGAAGGGGCGAGAATAAAAAGGGTTTAACTGTTTTTTTTTTTTCACAAAATGACTTTGGGTATCGTTGGATTCAGCGTGAAATTATCTAAACTAATACATTCTCAAAATACCGAAATGAGGCTTAAACCTCGAGATTTTGATTCTAAAAACGGTTTATTTGTCACAGGAATACAGTTCGCTTAGCATAAAAACATTATTATATTTATTTTATTATATATATTTTTACAGTAATTGTATGAATGAGTACTATATTTAGTATTTTAAAATAGAATTAAAACATTTTTAAGCAACTGAAACTTACATAAACCTTTTCTATTACCTTATAAGCACTCTACATTAAAATGACGCCGTTGAAGTTTAAAGCCAATTTTCTCGAAACTGTCAATTTGACAGTTAAACCCTTTTTATTCTTAACACTTCAATTGTAAATGACAATGAAACCGAAAGTATAGTATATTAGATAAGCTATTTTAAATGCCAAGACTATTATACTGATTACAGTTTTTTAGAAGTTCAGACACACAGGTAGACTAACAGAATGTCATATAAACCCTTAAATGTGTAGTACTTAAAGTTTTTAGGAGTAAAAATGTCCCTCAGTGGTTAACGTGATTTAAAAATTGAGGAATATTTATTAATGAGTTTTTGTGATGATGAATTTAAAATCTTGTTCAAAACGTTATCGTTTGATTTCGTTACAGAATATTTAATTTTTAAGTATAAATTTATAAGCTGCTCTGAAGTTCTATACCTAAAATTTACTCTTAATTAGTTTCATAAAGAAGCCCACATAATTAACTATTAAATTAGCTTCACAGCTCTCGTGTTATCGCCATCCAACACATTTAAGGTGTACACACTACGCAATATCAGATTCATCATCAACCGATTTTCAAAGCAAGCAGACTGTAAAAACGTAATTCTACGCAACAAACTCTTTATTTTTCACTATCCACCGTTGCCTCAAAGAAATTGCTCTTGTTTTGTTGTTGTCATTTTTTTGAAAGCTATCACTATAAAAGTATTTACGTCTCCCTTTCTCGCTTATTGCTTCACGACTGTCGATAGAAAATGTATCGTTTAGTGTTTGTTTTGGTCATAGCGAGAACTGCTCTCGGATCGTTTTTGGATGGTGACTTAGATCTGATCGATGGAGTGAAGTTAGTCAGCATACCAGTGTCTAATAGTCTGGAAAATGAAGGAAGATCGTTTGGAGATCATTCTGTGTTGTTCAGAATGGCAAAGTTCTTGCAAGGACACGAACTACACGTGAAGCTGCCGAACCTGATCGAGAAAGATAAGGTGACGAAGATTTTAGCTGAATCCCTTAAAGCGGTTGATGAAACTTATAAAGAAAGCAATGGTAAGTAAAAGTGATGTGAAAATAGTGTTAAAAGTGATATTAAAGTGGTTTCTAATAAATATGTGATCCTGATGTGTGATAAGCACCTTTACATCGAAACTTACAGGCTAAATTACTTTGAGAAATAATCTGGACTTAATTATTTCGGCAAGCGTAATGCTAAAAAACCTATCAGGTTAAGACTTTAAATTAGGAGCGGGACATCAGATTTCACAATAAAACAACTTACCATCTTATGACAAATACATAAACAATCCTTAGACATTTTAAATTAATATATCCCCGACTGTTACTCACGAATAGTATGTCGATTTCTCGACCAGGTTTCGAGCATATCCGATGCTCTTCCTCAGGAGGTGAGTTCACGCAGCGAGACATGAGAATTTTAATACTAAAATCCTTAGACAGACGTCAAACATGTGTTTAACAATACAAAACAGCAGTTTAACACTAGATTAAGACTTATTTGAATCTTTTGTGGTTAAGCCGTCAATTTTTAAGCCCTCTAAACGGAGTCTTTTGGTGATCACTTTTATATGCTAAATACAATAACTTACGTATTTTAAGTAATCTCAATTTATACATATAAAATTCAAAATCCTGACTTACTGACTGACTTATATACACAAACAGCACGGCCTAAACCGCTGGTCCTAGAGACTTGAAATTTTAGGGTGTATTCTTTGTAAAGTAAAAAAAGTTTGTTAAAAAGAAAGGGTTTTTCGAAATTCTATCCCTAAGAAGGTGAAATGGGCAGTTGATTTTTTTTGACAAAACACTGATTGATACCATCTGCATTAAAGTTTGACAGCTGTCAAATTTGTACTTTGAGTTTTGGCGGGAAAATGAAAAAGATCGCGTCGCCGCATTGTATTATTTTCCAAAACTTGTGTTATTTTCAGTGTTAGTGCATAAAATTGGTGGCATTATATTCTTTAAGTGCTGAATTACAGGTATGAGTGTGGGAAAGTGGTATAATGATGGTGAAACATTTCTTTTCGTGTTGTTTCCAAAACTCCATAGAAGCTTCTGGTAAAGTTGCCACCACTTTACTAGGAGTATGACTTGACTAGACTATGACTTAACTTGATGACTTGGACTTTGACTTGACTTGACACATTATATGATATTAATTAACTTAAGATATTATCAATTACTTGACACTGGCTTAATACACAAAAGTGTGAAGCCAAAACAAAACAAAAAAAAATTGTACTTACGTACCCAAATTCATTGCAGTAGGAACGTCATAGAAAGATAGAAGTGAACTTAAAAACTGTCAACGTTAGTGCAGACGGGTAGGTTGGGTATACTATTTTACTGTTATGCGAAGTTTATTCGTAGTAATTTGCTAAGGAATAATTTAAAAATATTCAGTTCATTTACAATTAATATAGTATTAGCAGAAATTTGTATTAAAAAATTCAATAGTATATAGTTTATTAAAATTTTGTTGATTTTAACAAAATTGCTTGTAGTTCGACAAATTCGTAAATGTCTATTCAAACAATTTAGGCTAAGTTCAACAAAAGTGTCTCTATTTCAACTACTTTGTATAACAAGTTTAACAATTACAGTTGTGAAACTGTAAATATACTTCAGCAAACTTCAAACTGGGAGTTTTGGCGGGAAAACGAAAAAGATCGCGTCACCGCATTGTATTATTTTCCAAAACTTGTGTTATTTTCAGTGTTAGTGCATAAAATTGGTGGCATTTTATTTGTTAAGTGCTGAATTACAGGCATGAGTGTGGGAAAGTGGTATAATGATGGTAAAACGTATCTTTTCGTGTTGTTTCCAAAACTCCATGGAAGCTTCAAGTAAAGTTGCCACCACTTTACTAGGAGTATGACTTTGACTAGACTATGACTTGACTTGACACATATTTGCGTGAAATATCATTAACTTGATAAATTATCAATTACTTGACACTGGCTAAATACACAAAAGTGTAGAGCCAAAACATAAAAAAAAAACTTCAAACTATGTTTCAGTGACCGGACGAGGCAAAGGTGGCGGGGGCGGAGGCGTAGCGCTTCTTGGTATGATGTTTGCAAAGGCACTTGGTGCTGCTGGTATTGGTGGCCTTGGTCTTCTGACAATGAAGGTAAGTTTTCTTAAGTTAAGGAATGACGAGCTAGTCGTTTGCCTGATGTTAGCGACACGGCTGCCCATATCAGTCGCAGTCACTTTTCATAATTTTTAGTTTTTAAGTACCTACTTAAAAATTAAAAATAAGTTAATAAACTTAACAACTAAAAAAGGTAGTACGATATTTAACTGTTGATTAGCGGCAAAATAAATCATGAAAATGATTTTCTTCCTTTATCAGGAATATTAATTGGCAGTGGTAATGGTGACTTTTTTATGTTAAGGTATGAGGTAAAGGTTCGTCTGATGTTAAGTAACATAGCTGCCCATATCAGTTGCAGTATCATTCGGAACTCTAAAGTATAGAGTTTCGTGTGTCACTGCACTGCGCACATCATCCTGAGACATCAGCACAGTCTAGTAGTATGATCAACTGTGAGATTAAGTCATAAAATCTCTTTTGCCCAGTAATTTCACTAGCTACAGTGCCGTTCAAGCTGGAACACAGTAATGCAAGATTGGCGGCAAAATAACTTGCAAAGTGGAGGTACCTACCTACCTAGACGAACTTATCAGAAAAGTCCTACCACCTAGTATTTCATACCAGATAGTATACAGAAATAGGGATGGTTTGTCAACTTTTGGAGGACAACAACACACACTATGGGCACTATTAGGGAATTACCCGAAGTAAAATTGTGTTTTTTTTTTTTATAATGTATTGGTTCAGTTAGTAGCTCATTACCTATATCGCCCATTGACTAGGAAGCAAATTGCTTAACCGGCAAAGTTTGAACCTTGTAATTGACTAGATGAATATAAAGTCTCATTCATGTAAGCACTAATGCTCAGACCGGACGTTTTGATTGATCAACTGATAGTAATTTAATCAAACAATTATTCTATATAAAAAAAAAAAAAAAAAAAAAACTTTATTGTTCACACAGGTAGCAAGGGAGGTACATAAACTTACAGTATATTTGTTTTGCGTAAAGTTATTGTGTATTTACAATGTACCTCAGTCGAAAGCGCTGTCCTTCACATATATTCTGATTGATCAACCGATGGTAATTTAGTCAATCAATTACTCTCTATATATATTCTCATTGATCAATTGATAGTAACTTGGTCAATCAATTATTCTATAGATATATTCTGATTTATCAACCGATAGTAAATTAATCAATCAATTATTTTATACATATTCTGATTGATCAACCGATAGTAATTTAGTCAATCAATTATTCTATAGATATATTCTGATTGATCTACAGATAGTAATTTAGTCAAACAATTATACTATATATATTCTGATTGATCAACCGATGGTAATTTAGTCAATCAATAATTCTCTATATATATTCTGATCGATCAATTGATAGTAATTTAGTCAATCTATTTTTCTATATATATATTCTGATTGATCAACCGATAGTAAATTAGTCAATGAATTATTCTATATAGATATTCTGATTGATCAACCGATAGTAATTTAGTCAATCAAAATTAGTACAATTCTTTGCACGTACTTGACAAGCAATTACGGAACCGATAAAAGAACCTCTAATCTCGGCTTGAAAATCAACATTTCTTATCACGCTTCTGCCAACTTTACGAGCTGATGTCTCAGTCGTAAACATTTTTCATCTCACCACCGAGACTTTGATTAGAGATAGGTTTAGGGAAAGGATTTGACCGGATGGCCGGATATCAACTTTACAGCCTTAAACGGTTTGCAACCCCTGAAATCCTTCTAAACTATTTGATTGAATCTCAAATTGGACCGAAACAATTGATAAAATTTTACTTTTTGACTGACTTGATAGCTCAGTTGGTAGTAGGTAACCCTGGCTTCTTAACTGCAGGTTGTGGGTTCGATTCGCGCCCAGGACAAACATTTATGTGATGTTATTCTGTGTCTGTGTGTCATATTGCATTCTAATTCTAATATTTAAAATATATAATATATATATAATAAAATATTTATATAATTAGAATACAATATATATATATATATATATATATATAATAGGTCTTTACCTATGAAATTGCCGTATTGCAGTACAGATTTTTTCAAACAAAAAAAAAGTTTTGATTGGCTATGAATTCTAAATTCAAATTAATTTTGTTTTAAAAATATGACATTCTATTTACAATATAAGTCTTTTGTTTATTGATTAGCGTTGTATTTTCATTACATTTCAACATTTTTCCTCATAATGGATACTTTGAAATTTCGTGTAATTATGGAATATGAGTTCCGTCGTGGCACCAACGCGGCACAAACGACACGTAACATCAACGACGTTTACGGAGAGAACTGTACAAACGAACGTACAACCCGTTATTGGTTTGCTCGGTTCCGTTCTGGGAATTTTGACTTGAAAAATGAACCTCGTGGTGGTCCGGAAACTTTGGTCAACAATGATGAATTAAAGGCGATTGTGGAAGCTGATGAATCTCAATCTATAGCTGAGCTGGCAGCAGCTTTTGATGTTAGCATCAAAACAATATTGGTCCATTTGCGACAGATTGGCAAGATAAAAAAGCTTGATAGATGGGTGCCCCACGAACTTAACGATCGCCAGCGCAACGTACGCGTCGAGACTTGCCTTGCGCTGCTTAACAGGCACAGAAATGAAGGAATTTTGAACCGAATTGTTACGTGCGACGAAAAATGGATTCTTTTTGACAATCGAAAGCGCTCAGCAAGTTGGTTAGATCCTGGTTCGGTACCAAAGCAATGTGCAAAACGAAAAATGACCCCTAGAAAGGTGATGGTCACAGTTTGGTGGTCTAGTGCTGGTGTGATTCATCATAGCTTTTTACAAAACGGCGAGAGCATTACTGCAGATGTGTACATTGAAGAACTGACCACAATGATGGCGAAACTCGCACGTCTGCAACCAGCTTTGGTCAATCGGTCGTCTCCACTGCTACTTCACGACAACGCGCGACCCCATACTGCACAACAGACCGTCTCTAAGCTGCATGAGTTGGGTTTGGAAGCTCTCCCTCATCCGCCATACTCACCAGATCTTGCGCCTACCGACTGTTACTTTTTCCAAAATTTGGACAACTTTTTAGCGGGAAAAAAATTCAATTCCCGAGAGGCAGTACAAAACGCCTTTGAAGAGTTTGTTGTCTCCCGTCCTGCTGATTTTTTCAAGAAGAGCATCCATAAACTGCCACAGCGTTGGCAAAGATGCATTGATTGCAGGGGTGATTACTTTGAATAAAATAAATAAATAAGCTCGAAAAAAAAATACTTTAACTTTTTTCAAACAAAACGGCAATTTCATAGGTAAAGACCTAATATATATATATTTTTGCAGAATTTATATATATATATATATATATATATATATATGTATAAAAATTCTATCAGTTATCTAGTTCCGATAGTACAAGCTAAGCTTAGTTTGGGGCTAGATGGCACTGTGTGAAATATCGACAAAAATTTATTTATTTTATAATGTGGCTTTGAGTTAATTTAAGAGCCATGTTCAGTAGTGAACGCCATCTATGCAATGATTATGATTGTGATGATTATGGTGATTATATAAGTTTCATTTTATTTTTATTTTAGATCATTTCATTTTTCAATTTTATTATAAACCATAAACTACACAAATTAAAATAATTAACAGACTAACAAAGATGGATTTAATAAAATAAACATTGTATATAATATTGTGTTTAAGCCAACTCCCTGATACGTGGAACAAGTAACCACGTGCAGCCGTTTGATGCAAGAGACAACAACCGATCAAATTGGCGGTCTAACGAGGAAGCCTGCTAGGCGATCATGTAACTTGATTGCAATCAATAGAAACACATTTTATTTATTTATTTAATTCGGCTTTCTATTGACAATTACACTATTTTAAATAATATTACTTACTAAACATACAATTTTGCTGAATGCATTGTCTATTTAAAGGAAACACAGCATGAAAAAAATACCAGATAAATAATTACTAACCACATTGCAAATCGATTAGATTTATGGGCATGGTTATTACGGAAATTTTCAAATTCAGAATGTAATTTGAATTGCAATTAAAGTTCCGGAATCGCCCTGGTGTTTAGCATTAGACGTTTTCCGGCTGACGATGATTCTATTTTGCCGGAGAGCGTTCATCTCTATAAACACAATCTTGCTCGTAACCTTAATTTCAAATTATGTTTCTCTTTTATCAGCTTATTATATTTTATGATGCTACATTATTACATACAGTATACCTACATTTATACACGATGATTTCCCAATTAGGCTTATATTACGAGCCTAATATTGACGGAGTTGAACAATCTATGCAAAGTCAGACTTTTTCATTATTCTCAGATATTAATATTTGATGGAGCAAATTCAAAAAGATAAACTATAAAAGATGAGCAAGTAAATAAGTAAATAAAAATAGAAGTGTGCTTTAGAGCGCACGACTGCAGTAAAACTTCTTTAGTTGCATCTATCGGCCGGTATAACTTTGTTTTGGCTTTGTTTAATTTAATTTACTAGGTGATAGGACTTTGTTGCAAAGTTCGTCTAGGTAGGTACCACCGCTTTGCCAGTTATTCTGCCGCCAAGCAGTAGTGTGCAAGCACTACTGTGTTCCGGTTTGAAGGGCACTGTAGCTAGTGAAATTACTGGGCAATTGAGACTTTATGATCTGATCTCACAGTCGAGTAATCTTATTACCAGACTGTACTGATGTCTCAGGATGATGTGCGCAGTGCAGTGTCGCTTGTAACTCTATTTTTTAGGGTTCCGAGTGACACTGTTCTGTTATGGGCGGCCGTGCCGCTTAACATCAGGTGAACGACTCATTCAATAACAAAAAAAATTTCGTCATCTTGACAATTGTAAATTGTCAAGATTTATCGTACATACCAACATAATAATACAAATTTGTAATTTTGTTTATGTATTTATGGTAACATGGTGACTGTTTGTCTGTTTATTTGTTTGTGTACCTTCAATTTTATGATTTGTTACAGTCAAGTCAAAAGATTCATTGCAAATAGGCTATTTTTAGCACTTTTACGAGTCAAAACTATATTAGGTACTTAAAATAAGTAATTGTACTTGAACTTTCGGACAATCATAATCACTAAACCATAATTTACTAATTCCGCCGAAAATCTAAAGATAGTATTCAAATTTTACTAGCCCTTCTATTTAGAGACCCCACTACGAAAACAATGGTCCCACAACACCAAAACTCATAAATGACTATTCAGGTTTAAAAATTGGTAGATATTTTCCCATTAATTTTCCGTAACTAAACAAAAATAAACAGAGAAAAATATAAAAATCCTTTGGCAAAATTAAATATTGCATTTTCGTCACGCCCAAACTCCACAATTCATCCCGACAAAATCTTTATAAACAAGGTTTCTCGTTGACAAACTAAGGCAGAATAAATATATTATAAGCAACGTCAGTCTAATTTGATCTGTCAAGACTCAAGCTGTTCATTTATTTGGAGAACGTAAGCTATGGACCATCATATTAATAATAATGCAATAATTTATATAATATTTCCCTTTTTATAAATACTCGACCCTTTTTATATAACTCGAAATATATTAGGTCTTTACCTATGAAATTGCCGTTTTATTTGAAAAAAGTTAAAGTATTTTTTTTTCGAACTTATTTATTTCTTTTATTCAAAGTAATCACCCCTGCAATCAATGCATCTTTGCCAACGCTGTGGCAGTTTATGGATGCCCTTCTTGAAAAAATCAGCAGGACGGGAGACAACAAACTCTTCAAAGGCGTTTTGTACTGCCTCTCGGGAATTGAATTTTTTTCCCGCTAAAAAGTTGTCCAAATTTTGGAAAAAGTAATAGTCGGTAGGCGCAAGATCTGGTGAGTATGGCGGATGAGGGAGAGCTTCCAAACCCAACTCATGCAGCTTAGAGACGGTCTGTTGTGCAGTATGGACTCGCGCGTTGTCGTGAAGTAGCAGTGGAGACGACCGATTGACCAAAGCTGGTTGCAGACGTGCGAGTTTCGCCATCATTGTGGTCAGTTCTTCAATGTACACATATGCAGTAATACTCTCGCCGTTTTGTAAAAAGCTATGATGAATCACACCAGCACTAGACCACCAAACTGTGACCATCACCTTTCTAGGGGTCATTTTTCGTTTTGCACATTGCTTTGGTACCGAACCAGGATCTAACCAACTTGCTGAGCGCTTTCGATTGTCAAAAAGAATCCATTTTTCGTCGCACGTAACAATTCGGTTAAAAATTCCTTAATTTCTGTGCCTGTTAAGCAGCGCAAGGCAAGTCTCGACGCATACGTTGCGCTGGCGATCGTTAAGTTCGTGGGGCACCCATCTATCAAGCTTTTTTATCTTGCCAATCTGTCGAAAATGGACCAATATTGTTTTGATGCTAACATCAAAAGCTGCTGCCAGCTCAGCTGTAGATTGAGATTCATCAGCTTCCACAATCGCCTTTAATTCATCATTGTTGACCAAAGTTTCCGGACGACCACGAGGTTCATTTTTCAAGTCAAAATTCCCAGAACGGAACCGAGCAAACCAATAACGGGTTGTACGTTCGTTTGTACAGTTCTCTCCGTAAACGTCGTTGATGTTACGTGTCGTTTGTGCCGCGTTGGTGCCACGACGGAACTCATATTCCATAATTACACGAAATTTCAAAGTATCCATTATGAGGAAAAATGTTGAAATGTAATGAAAATACAACGCTAATCAATAAACAAAAGACTTATTTTGTAAATAGAATGTCATATTTTTAAAACAAAATTAATTTGAATTTAGAATTCATAGCCAATCAAAACTTTTTTTTGTTTGAAAAAGTCTGTACTGCAATACGGCAATTTCATAGGTAAAGACCTATTATTCGAGTAATTTTATAAAAAGGGAAATATCATTAGTAGTAGAAACCATTGTCAACTTAACAAAGTTGACCTAAAAAACTAAACTATGCCTACGAACTTAAAATAAATAAATAAATAATAATAACAACCGTCATATTAGGTATATATTATTTTGGGAGTAACAGGAAAAGGGCTGATTGCTATTTATTTTTTTGGGAATTCTGTTAATTTGTGTTAATCCACTATATAAGCTATCTATATTCCAAAGATTTCTTTTTACAATTTTAGTATGGAACGCTAAAAGTTAATTAATCTAAAAATCAATTTTAATTTAGGTAATTTACTTAGATGTTAATATAAACTATCTGTGTTCCCGATTTCATCCAAATCCGTACAGTAGTTATTGCGTAAAAAGCCCGCTGCACGGCGTCACCCCCGTGTTTTTCGATAATTGTCCCACGGGAACATAATATTGGGATAAAAAGTATCCTATGTGTTAATCTAGACTATAAACTATCTGTGTTCCAAATTTCATTCAAATCCATGCAGTATTTTTTGCGTAAAAGAGTAACAAACATACATCCATACTCAGAAACTTTCACTTTGTTTTTTGTTTGCTTTTGTTTTTAACTTGTTTTATTACTTTAATTTTAGGCAAGTATTGAATAAATGTCTCTCTATTTCTTTTTCTAAATCCTCAAATGAAAATAAGTGATTCCTCGTCATGAACTCACAAACTTTCACATTTATAATATTAGTAGTATAGGATAGGATTGGTCTTAAATGAATGCGTTCCATTTTGAGATTTAATATAGCAATACATCAGTTAGTTATCCAGTGCATCGCTTAACAATTTTCACCTCGTCACGGCGGCCGCGCAAGGAGGCTTACCGTTGGCTAATTAATAACTTTTCCCAATTAAAAATAATCTGTGATTATTGTGCGGTAAATGTTCATCTCTTACGGATTCAGATGTAACTATACAGATTAGTTTGTTTGTCTTAATGCTTGTTTTAAAATTTATAAGGAAGATAAAGATAAAGATAATTTATTTATTAGAACATGAGTAAAATACATTTCCAAAAAATATACATGCATTGGTGTTATGGTGTTTTTAGTCCACAATGTCTTGCCTGCATAGGAGTACAGATAATTATTGAAGAAAATTAACTGTCATATCGTAATATAAATAACAATAATAATAATGATATAATTAAATATAATAATAACATATCAGGTTAAATAAAATCAAAATATACACATCAAACAAAAAATAACAATAAAGTATATATATAAAAATATTAATTATTTACATGTTTTGTCATTCTTAAAATCACTATTATCATAATAACATTTTTCTGTCAACATTTGCTTTAATTTTATTTTAAATGTGTCTGATTTTTTTATACTCTCGGGCACTTTATTGTATTGGAATTTTGTATCTCTTTGGATAGTTATTTATTATATAGTTACGTAGTCAAATCCTGGACCTTAACTAGGATTCTCTGTATCTAGGGACCAGAGAACTACGAGGACCATGGTACCACAGCATCTAAACACAGAACAAGTATTTGTAATTTTACTTTTTGCTTCTAATTTTACAAAATGTATTTTATGCATATGTTGTGCTATTATTGTGGTGTTATTTATACTATCACCAGTTTAGATATATAGTTATTTTGTTGTTATTGTTTTATTTTATGTCCCATCAACATGACACTACCACATTAAGCCTTCCACTATACACCAGGGTTAACTAGAACATAATTCTTTATAGCATTAAGTTCACCCATGTACCTTATATTGTTGTCGTTTGTGTAATAAAGATTTTTCTATTTATCTATCTTCATTAGTACATGTTGTTGAATGCAATTTTTTTTGTTTTGGCTCCACACTTTTGTGTATTTAGCCAGTGTCAAGTACTTGATAATTTTTCAAGTTTAAAGGTATTAGATATATGTGTCAAGTCAAGTCACAGTCCAAGTCAACAAGTCAAGTCATAATCTAGTCTGATCTAGTCATACTCCTAGTAAATTGGTAGCAACTTTACCAGAAACTTCAATGGAGTTTTGGAAACAACACGAAAAGAAACGTTTCAGCATCATCATACCACTTTCTCACACTCATGCCTGTAATCCAGCACTTAACGAACATAATGCCACCAATCTTATGCACTAACACTGAAAATAACACAAGTTTAGGAAAATAATACAATGCGGCGACGCGATCTTTTTCGTTTTCCCGCCAAAATTCCTGTTGAATGCTATAGCTATCCATGATGATTTGGCAAAACAGAGTGAATAAATGATAACCAATTTGACAGTTGTAGCTTCCACAAGATGGCCGCTACCAACTGTCAAAGTTTAGACGTGCCTATTAGACCGTTTATTACTCACGATAGTTTTCAAACTGAAATAATTCATTTGTTTCTGTTTCATTTGGATAGCCTCTGTGGTGTGGTGATTGAGCAGGTTGGCTCATAACCTGGAGGCGGCGGGTTCGATTCCCGCGGCAGGACAAATATTTGTGCCACAAAAACAAAAAAAGCGCAAATACTTGTTCTGTGTCTGGGTGTTGTGGGTCCTCGTAGTTTCTGGGTTCCTAGACACAGGGAATCCTAGTTAGGATACAGGATCTATGTATGTGATCGTTGGGCGTTATTATTATTATTATTATTCTTTCACAGGCTCTAGCAGTATCAGCATTGGCACTCATGCTGTCAGCCATCGTCGGAGTCAAGAAACTAACCTCACATGATGATCACGACGACCACCAGGTCATCTATGCAGGTCACCATGGTCACCATCGAAGGAGACGAGACCTGGACTTCACAACTCCGCTACCTTATCAAGCGTGGTCGGAATATACTCAGACGTCATAGATATTAATAACATAAGAAAACAATTTAGAATAATCTGAGAATCATCTGAAAGTCATCCTTTATGATCCCAATTTTATCTTTGGATCTTCTTCGCACCATCTTGTGATCATTTTATAATAATTAATCCTGAGACAATAAAAATTCTGGGATGATTGTTAAATGAATTAACAACGATTGTAATGTTTTTTGATCATAACATTATCTTAGGATCATTCCTAAGATGATGTTATGATGAAAAAATCATAAAATAGTTAGTTATTTGTATGACTAAAGGGATCAACTTTGTTGATCATCAAATGGATCATCTTAGGGACATCTTAGGATCATCTAAGGATCATTTAAAATACCATCTTTGAAATTAAGAGATGTAACCATGAAACAAGCTGAAGTCTTAAGTCGCTTTATGACACACCTACTGCATTGCGTTTGGGTGTATCACAAAGGAATAAATTCGAACTTACGAGCTGTCAAACTTTAGTACGGACGGGTATAAGGCTTATGGTTACATTTTATTTAATCGATTTTGTAAATAATTACTGATCAATGAAATGTGTTAATTTATTGCAATTATTTATTTAATAAATTATTAATTATATATTGTCTTTTATATTATTCCAATTAGGAACATGAATCTTAAATTTTTAAGATTCCGTACCTAGTTTAGGGAAACTGAACAAATCATTGTCTGTTCGTATATGTATAATATATTTGGATGTCTGTGTATCAACACAGAAAAAAATCTATCAACCTATAACCTTTACAAAAATCAAGTATTTAACTCAATGCAATAAAAAAGAAATTAAGTGGATCAGTTAAAACTTTTTGGTGTTGTGTGCAGTGCGCTTTATTTAATGAGGCTAGAAAAAAATCTATTGTGCATGGGATCATGGAACTATAACAATGCATATGGCTTTTTATTATTATTTTTTATATAATAACTCCCAATGATCGCATACATAGATATAATATCACCCTAACTAGGATTCCCTGTATCTAGGGACCCAGGAACTACGAGGACCATGGTCCCACAACACCCAGACTCAGAACAAGTATTTGCGTTTTTTTTTCTGTGCACAATTACTTGCCTTACCTGCCGCTGGAATCGAACCCGCCGCCTCCGGATCATGAGCCGACCTGCTCAGCCACCACGCCACAGATGCTGTCTGTGTCTGTGTCTGATTATTAAGTGCCATTTCTTTCTAGAAACTAAACTTTGATTGAGTCTTTTATTCTTAAAAGAATCAACCAAAATATTAGGTCTTTACCTATGAAATTGCCGTTTTGTTTGAAAAAAGTTAAAGTATTTTTTTTTCTAACTTATTTATTTTTTTATTCAAAGTAATCACCCCTGCAATCAATGCATCTTTGCCAACGCTGTGGCAGTTTATGGATGCTCTTCTTGAAAAAATCAGCAGGACGGGAGACAACAAACTCTTCAAAGGCGTTTTGTACTGCCTCTCGGGAATTGAATTTTTTTCCCGCTAAAAAGTTGTCCAAATTTTGGAAAAAGTAATAGTCGGTAGGCGCAAGATCTGGTGAGTATGGCGGATGAAGAAGAGCTTCCAAACCCAACTCATGCAGCTTAGAGACGGTCTGTTGTGCAGTATGGGGTCGCGCGTTGTCGTGAAGTAGCAGTGGAGACGACCGATTGACCAAAGCTGGTTGGAGACGTGCGAGTTTCGCCATCATTGTGGTCAGTTCTTCAATGTACACATCTGCAGTAATGCTCTCGCCGTTTTGTAAAAAGCTGTGATGAATCACACCAGCACTAGACCACCAAACTGTGACCATCACCTTTCTAGGGGTCATTTTTCGTTTTGCACATTGCTTTGGTACCGAACCAGGATCTAACCAACTTGCTGAGCGCTTTCGATTGTCAAAAAGAATCCATTTTTCGTCGCACGTAACAATTCGGTTCAAAATTCCTTCATTTCTGTGCCTGTTAAGCAGCGCAAGGCAAGTCTCGACGCGTACGTTGCGCTGGCGATCGTTAAGTTCGTGGGGCACCCATCTATCAAGCTTTTTTATCTTGCCAATCTGTCGCAAATGGACCAATATTGTTTTGATGCTAACATCAAAAGCTGCTGCCAGCTCAGCTGTAGATTGAGATTCATCAGCTTCCACAATCGCCTTTAATTCATCATTGTTGACCAAAGTTTCCGGACGACCACGAGGTTCATTTTTCAAGTCAAAATTCCCAGAACGGAACCGAGCAAACCAATAACGGGTTGTACGTTCGTTTGTACAGTTCTCTCCGTAAACGTCGTTGATGTTACGTGTCGTTTGTGCCGAGTTGGTGCCACGACGGAACTCATATTCCATAATTACACGAAATTTCAAAGTATCCATTATGAGGAAAAATGTTGAAATGTAATGAAAATACAACGCTAATCAATAAACAAAAGACTTATATTGTAAATAGAATGTCATATTTTTAAAACAAAATTAATTTGAATTTAGAATTCATAGCCAATCAAAACTTTTTTTTGTTTGAAAAAGTCAGTACTGCAATACGGCAATTTCATAGGTAAAGACCTATTATATAGATATAAAAATATGAAGATAGATGCACTCTGGGGAACGAGAACCTAGGTAAGTACACAAATCTTTGACCGACGCTTGCAAACTTTATAGTAGGCCTCTTCTTCTTATTTTTATTTTATTTTATTTATTAAACAAAAACCACAGCTCTTAAAATTTAACGTTAACATATCTTAATTAGCAAAACTTACAGCCAAATACGGTTTTACATTTTTTAAATTAGGTACATGTGATTGTGTTGTTCAACTGTCATTGAAAGAGTGCAGCTGCACAAGTCATGTCATGATATTATTTGTGTGAGAAAGAGGGTGCATATGTGATAAATGATAATACATATTTATGATAATATATAGATATATAATATATCATATGATAGCAAAACCTATACATATAAATATTCTCACAACATACATACTTATATACTTATATAAATATAATAAACTTACTGATACAAAAGTTTGTGTTTACTTAGTGGCTTTGCCACTTTCATTTAGTACTCTTATAACTTCATATTTAAATATTTGCTTCCTTTCATGAAACACATCAATATTATTAAATTTTTTATTGTAAGTCCTGTGCAAACGATGCACCAGAGAGTTTTGGGCATAATTAGTATCTGTGTGCTTAATGGCGAATAAACTTATATACATAAAAATCAATGGCATTTCGTTAGTATAACGAAATTCAAGAATGGCTTAGTAAAATTGAATATTTTTCAGTCTTTTTCACTGTAATACTGTTTGATCGGTTTAAAAGAAGAAAAATAAGGAAACCTCATCAAAACTAACTCCGTGCGAAGTCTGAGCGGGTCAGCTAGTTAATAATAAATTAACCGTACCGAAACCCTTAGGACTCATTAGTTTCACACACTTCTGTTGTTTTATTTTTATATTTAGTATCAGTATTTCAAAAAAGTTTTTTTATTTCTCGTAAAACTAATCCTAATTATTAAGATGGATCACGCAGGCGGAAAAGTACAAAAAGGGTACAGAATTCGCCCTATTTACATAAAAAAGGCATTCATAACAATTATACAGATATTTATCTTTGTAAATTCAAAAAGTTTAATGAAAGGAAGAGGCGTATAAAAATTATTTCAAAATAAATATAAATCGTTTGAAATAACTTTTTGCTACAGGAAAATAACAGAGTTTTAATGAGTAAATATTTTGATTAGGAAGTCACTTTTGATTGTAAAATATCATTCCTTTAAATTTATATAGTCGGTAGAGATTTCTACTTCTTTACTTAGCTTAAGAGTCAGTCTGAAGATGTCTACTGCTGACCATAGGCAGGTCCCAGAGCGCTACTTTGATCGGCTTCTTGTCTCTTGCATCCAAACTCTCGGTTTTGATTTGGCCGTCAATCCTGCCTACAGATGAGTAGGTAATTTCGTAGAATTTTCCCAATAGTTCTAGAATTTGCGGTGGAAAATTGAAGAACTATTATATTATTGCCAAATATTATTAATAACCATAATCATAATAATAATGCCTAACGATCACATACATAGATCCTGGACCCTAACTAGGATTTCCTGCGTCTAGGGACCCAGGAACTACGAGGATCATGATCATACAACACTCAGACTCAGAACAAGTATATGCGCTTTTTTTGTGCACAAATACTTGTCCTGCCGCGGGAATCAAACCCGCCGCCTCCGGGATATGAGCCGACCTGCTCAACCACCACACCACAGAGGCTGTCAAATAATCATAATCATTTATTCATAATATTTAAAACAACATGTCAATTAAAGATTTATGATGTATTTATACAAAAAAAATGTTATTAAACTAGTATTAGATATAGCAGGATGTAATAATTACACATTCAATATCTGTATATATAAAATTCGAAGTCCTGACTGACTGAATGACTTATATATCAACGCACAGCCTAAACCGCTAATTAGACTTGAGAGAAAATTTAATTAGAATTAGAGAGAGAGACTAGCTCAAAATAAGATAAAAATTCAAAATAAGCTTCTTGATTATGTATGTAGATGATCATGGAGAAATTTATTTGAGCGCCATCTATAAGGAACTGGTTGTATTACTTTCGAACTAGCATCGACACAACGATGGGAGAGTCTTTCAGTTTTCTTTTGTTTTAGTGTGGTGTTACATCTAGTATGTAAGTTTTCTAGTTCAGGGTATTATCAACAGATGGCGCTTTTCTTTACAACTTATTAATATTATTTTTGCTCAATTAAAGACGAATGTATTGCATTGACTCTACATTTGGTGTCGCTGTAAAGTTAGAGCCGTTCTCTACAGCGTAGCTGTGTATATACATATTGTTTGAGTATGTAGAGTCCTGTAGAACCCCGATTAGCTATAAATAGGTGGACCCATCAAATGAATTAAATCTTTGAGTTAACACCTAATTTGTTGTAAAACCTAAGTCGAGATTCTGCTTTTCAATTTTGCCGCCAACACTTGCGTACTACCGTGTTCCGGTTTAAAAGGCATTCTAGCAAGTGAAAAGTCCTGGGCAACCTAATTTTACAGTCTAGTAATTAGTAATCTTATTACTAGACTGTGCTGATGTTTCAGGATGACGTGCGCAGTGCAGTGTCACGCGAAACTATATAGTTTAGAGTTCCAGGTGACACTGCAAATGATATGGGCAGCCGTACCGCTTATCATCAGATGAACGACTAGCTCCTCATATCATTTTTTTAAGTATAAAAATAATGAAAAAATAAATTCAGACTGGCGTGGCACACTTTAGTAAAAAGCTAGTTCTGTGCGGTTTCGTCAGGAGTCGCCTTAAATTATTTTGGCAATTTTCGATCAACACTATAAAACCTAAGTTTAAGTAGAACGTAGGTACACCTACTTAAATAACCATATCCCATAAACTGAAGAGAAAGAAAAAGAAAAAACAAACTTTCGTCAAACATCCGCAAAAAAAGCTATTTAGTTCTCCGCATTAACATGCTATGTTCAATGACTTTTATCGATTGATAAAAGCCATGGACAAAAACCGGTAGAGCAGGCATCTTTCACAAAGATTGGTAATGCATTCATCAAGTATGCACCCATGCATTTTTTATTAGATTTACAGAACGCACAGTAGATGTACTATTATTGAGCAAAAATTAAGCACATCTATTGTTTCAAATGTTCACAGGCTAAGGTGACTGACCTCTTTCCATCAGAAAGGCTGTATGCTTGTTTGCTATGTATAGATTTAAAAATTTGACCGGCGAAATAGGTTGGTTTTCATCTAGCAAAATAAGGCTATTTTCCCAGTTTAAAATTAAAGAAGTCTAAAATTACACTACACATAAAAACAGTAACAGAATCAGAGCTATTTAAATCTATTTGTCTTTGTTTAAAAGGGGATAAGTACTATTTTATCAAAAAAGTTGATATTATGTAGAAACGAATAAAGAGTAGGCCTGGTATTATTGAGAATTATCATGTCATCATCATTTACTAGGTGGTAGGACTTTTCTAAAAAAGTTCGTTGTTCGTTGTGAAATTACTTGGCAATTGAAACTTTATGACCTGATGTCACAGTCTAGTAATCTTATTACTAGATTGTGCTAATGTCAGGATGACGTGCGCAGTTCAGTGTCACGCAAAACTCTATATTTTAAAGTTCCAAGTGCCACTGTAACTGATATGAGCAGCCGTGTCGTTTAACATCAGACAAACGGTTAGCTCGTCACGTCATTCCTTAACATGAAAAAGTCACCATAACCAGAGCCTATTCATATTCCGGATAAAGCAAGAAAATCATTTTCATGATTTATTTTGCCACTAATTAACAGTTGAATATCTTACTATCCGCCTACTTAAAAACTAAAATCATGAAAAATCATCATTTTAATTTGTTTTGCGTCGGACTATATTAATTATAAGGTGTCTATTGGATGTATGCTATGGCTTATACCATCAACTGAATGTCACCTTGTATGTGTAACCTCGATAAACGTAGTTGGGGCTTGCTCTTCCCACATCCGATGTAGTGATGTACAAATCGATGAATTGTTTATCGACTATCGATAAAGAATATTTAGTCATCGTGACTGCTTTATGGGCTAAATAAGAGCCATTTCGGAGAGTTAATATTATATGTCTGAACGCTGACAATTTTCTTCACATTACATCACACTTCACACTAATATTATAAAGGGGAAAGTTTGAAGTGTGTTTGTGTGTATGTGTGTATGTTTGTTACTCCTTCACGCGCAAAAGGCTGAATGGATTTGGATGAAATTCAGTACCAAAATAGCTTATACCCTGGGTGAACGGGTATATAGGCTACTTTTTATCTCGGAAAAGTGACATTTTTCCGTGGGATGAGCAAATAATTAAAATACTTTATATCCGCGGGTGAAACAGCGGGGCGCAACTAGTAGTATATAGTTTCTTAGATTTGTTTAGTAATCAATTTTTGGATGTATGGGATTTACACGTTGTAAATACTAGAGACCGTGATTTCACATTGATTTTCTGTTTTTCTCACGAGAACATTAAATTTTCCTGAACAAACGTGTGCTATAAAAATAAATATCTTTGCTTTCTTCTTTCTATAAATATTCCATGGATTTTTTTTATTCACATCTAATAAAATGTATTTCAAAAATAAAGTGTAAACAAAAAGACAACTTTTATGATCCAACGCTAATGACGTTCAACGCTTATGATCTAGCTAAATGCCAAGTTTCATCAAACATTATACCTAGTTTAATTGGCACCTGTATAATGAATGTCACTTATCATCCCTTCATAAGCATGTGTTTAGAAGCTATTTGCTCTTTATGTACAAAATATCGCATTAGGGCACAACAAAATCAAATAAAAATCACAATCAATAATCATTCAAAACAAATCAAAAATTATAAAATATCGATAAAATAAGTTCAAATAATACGCCAACACTAGAGATCGGTAACCTGTTTCACATTCCGCATGTCACACGATGTATTTCCATTGTCACGTGCTTCAAAGCTGTGGTTGACCGTAACATGAATACATGATTTATTTAGACCCAATTTAGTTAAAATAAAATAGTAAAAGCTATGATCCGGAAGACGTTCACTGTGGAATATAGGCCCCTTACTTAGAATGCCATGTTTTACGGCCGCTTACCTCTTGCATCCAACGGCTTCTTGCTGTTTTGAATGGGTGGTCAATCTACACTCTTGAGCATATTTAGTGAGAGGTTATAAAGTAAATGCAATTCTTGGTTAATAATACGTAATGAAAGGGTTTATTTACCAAATTTAAAGCGGTAAGGACTGATCAAAATTGAAAAAACATTTTCGCAAGTTCTAAACCCTAAGTAACTAGGAACACTTGTATCTAAGGATAATTTAAACAAAAATTAACCTAAAATTTGGTTTACAAACATCTGTACTGTCATGGTTATGAAACCCGTACCCTCTGAGATGTAACACCACGCCATTTGGTTAGATTTGGGCAGCAACAATTGGACATATCTGCTAAGGAACTGATAAGCATTGAGGTAGACTTGTTCTGAAGTAGAGACCAGGTATTGGCAGACGCGTGTAGGATGGTAATAGCTGGAAGAATAAAACCGAAGACCAGGTTCAGTAGCGTACCCTTGAGAGAGGTTTTTGTCCAGAAGTATACTGATGTAAGCCGATAATTATTATGATGACCTGTAACTATACAAACCAAGATATTAAAAATTATCCGCAGGGTTGTAATTAAAGGACGCGTTTCTAGAATAATAAAACATTATAAAATACACAAGCGAAACGTGAAAGAAACCGACGTTTTCCCTCATGCTAGCAATGCTTATACGCGATTACCTAGATTCTAGTACATCTATATAAAGTGCTGTTGAACTAGACCGCGTTTCTAACTCAACAAGGCCATTGCCGCAAGAGCTGGTACTGTTGGATCGAGAAATGTGATCGGATTCATAACGCTGTTCTATAACAGAGTGGATAGCGGTTTGGTTTGGCTTTTAACGAAGAAAAAGTAAGTTCTTCATCCACCATTGAAGTTTTATCAGCTATTAGCTCAATAAATAAAAACTCTTTTTATTTGAAAATATCCCGACAGTTTCTTCCTCAATTAAAAACAAGCTGGTGACAGTTGTATTTATAAAAGTCAGTCATTAATCTTTTAATTTTTTTGTTTAAACTAATCTTGATTTTGGCAGTAAGGAAATTCAAAATCTATTGAAGTAAGACTTACTTTGTTTGTTCGTTTTCTTAGTTGTTTGTTTACACGGGAAGAAATCAGCGGGCGGCAGCTAGTATAATCATTGGTAGTGAAACAGACAGTGCTACTTCACATATTTTTTTAACGAACTTTTGGTTTTCAAAGCATCTCTCACTCGTGCTTATTATTTTATTCATGGTATCTCCGCACAAAAATGTGTTCATAGATGATATCACATTACTAACAACGGGCTTAGTAAAGATATAGCCTATAATCACATTCATGTATAGTCGTTTATCTCGTCATTACGTGTCATTGCCGTTAGCCCTGAGAGCCGAATTGTAGTCATCATTTACCACAATGACCGTGCAATCTGAGCTCACAATGATGTAACTTTCACTGTTTTCTTTTTTGATGCAGGTGCTGAGAATCTTTAGGATCAACGCTAACATAAGCCATGAATAGAATTATGATTTTGTACAACTTTCGTCTCGTTCACGCATGTTATTTTTGCCTTCATTTGTCTTATCTATTTTTGAATTATGAAATTGATTTTTTAGGCCGTATAGTTAGCGCCAGTTCGATCTTCATTCTTTATTGATGGTAGTTTATAGAACTTAATTTGGCCTCAGGATAACTTTTTGAAGTAAACGCACGCTTGACTTGGGGAGTAAGCTGGTGAATGCGAGGCCAACAGAAGCTGAAATTGGCTCATATAGATTGTCAACATAACAAAATAAAAAAAGTATTATTATGTTGGTATGTCCGGTAAAATGACAATTTAAAATTGTCGAGATGACGACATTAGCATTAAACAAAGCAAAACAAAGTTATACGGCCGATAGATGGAGCTAAACCAAAGAAGTTTTACTTCAGTCGTGTAGTCTAAAGCACACTTGTTTTTTCGAAGATATCGTTGAAATTAATGTATTAATGATTTTTGATAATAACTCTATCATCATCATTATCTTACTCTAAGTCTACCACTGGCATACGCTTACAAATTACGTCACTAAGCACAATTTTCAGTTCTTCCTTTTAATCATCACCAACCATTGATATTTGTCTTTTCTGGATGGAGTGGTAACCACAAATGCCTTACGCTATGTTTGCCTTCACTGTCTCCAGGATGATAAAAGTTTGCGACCCTTATAATTATAAACTATGGTTTACGTTGGTTGTTTACGTAGTAAGTCATTTCGACAGATACTAAACTTGGTTTTCAAACATGAGTATTTGCATCAGTAATGTAAACCATACAATAATAAGATTTCGTTTTTAAAGCATTTAGAATAAAAGTACTATCATGATTAGTATCAATAAATACACTTAACTGTTGAAGCTCTTAAAGACTACTTCAAATGAGTCAAGCCAGTAATAGGTGGTGAATATCTGCGTAGAACTGTACACAGAGTCCGGTTGTATACGTCGGAACTGTCTCTCTCGTAATGATAGTTTCCGCTCGAGGATACACCCCATCTACGTGAAATCGGAGTAGCTTAAGCCGACTTTCAAAGAAGGATGTCGTAATGCCTGGTTATGATGATATACGGTTTACGAATTTATTTTCTCAAAGAATAAATCACTTATAGAGAAAATACTATAATGTTATACAATTAAGGTGTCGTTAGGCGTAGCCTTCAAAGTTTAACAAGATGCAAGCATCGCACATCAATTTTCTGATATATTTTTCATGTAGGTACTTGCATCAGAGGAACCAGTTCACGATCGGTCGGTGGGTAGCTAACATAAAAACTGCCGGCCGCGTCGCCGGTGAATAGTTAGGGCCATTTTACAATATTGTGTTTTTATATTTATAATGCTGTTTTATTATTTTATTTAAGAAGTTACATATTAGGTAGGTATATTTATATTAGTACCTTTTATCTGTGCTATAATACAATGGTCTTTTTTTCGTTTTTTAATGAAATTACTATTTAAGAATTTTAAAATTGATATTATTTGCCATAGCTCTAAATATTTGATTATTTTTTTAAATTTGATTTGAATAATTAAGTAGTTACCTTTTGAGGATGGTTTTGACAGTACAAAATAAAAATAAGTTTTGTAGGCATTATTTGTATTAAATTTCTAATTTTGTGTACTTTATTTTTTTTAAAGCAAAATTTTATTTATTTGTACTTTTATGATTATATTTTTTTGGTTTTTTTTTTTTTTTTTTATACTGTATGATATGTGTGATTGTGTACGTTTAAAACGAAAGCTCTAGAGAGTTTTGTCTTGCAGTGAACTAAAGTACCATCCATCATCAACAGCTTATTTTAGTGATCATATAATCACCGTTACCATATGATAACGAGTGTGATGTGATTGAGTGTGATCTACCGTCATCGTTGTTTTTTTAAACTGGGCTCCACGTTATTAGCTTACTTAGTCAAATTTTATAGACCTACGTCATCAAAATGTAGTCAACGTCACATTCAAATCCAGTTAAGTCACGACGTTCAAGTCAAAGTCAAACTTTAGTAGACACTTTATTGAAATTTCTATGGAGTTTTGAAACTCTAATCGATGCGTCTGCTTTAAAGCTAAACCAGAATGATATTTTCAAAAAGTTAAACCTTGAACTTTTAATATGAACGAGTGATTTCTTCTCATCCAATTTGTAGCCATCTAGCAATTTCATCTAGACGATAACAATCGCATTTCAACTCAAAACGTGTGAATTTTTTAAGAAATAACTTTCTAGAGGCCCGTGTTAGTTGTAATGTCATGTAATGTACATTTTGGATCAAATGTTTTGAGAGCGCGGCTTGTGCGAGATACGTGGAATGGTAAACACATACATTTCTTAATTCAATCATCATCATCACCGGTCCGAAAACGTCCAATGCTGAATTACCATGTCCCATTATACAAACTGTAGTATTCCACTGCTGAGGCCTCTCTTATAGACCGCCACTTTGAGCAGCTGCTTGAAGTCATTGGCTCCACATTTTCACCAATTAGGACAACAGATAGCCTCTGTGGTGTGGTGGTTGAGCAGGTCAGCTCATAGCCCGGAGGCAGTGGGTTCGATTCCCGTGGCAGAACATGTTAGTGTGCACAGAAAAAAAGCAATAACTTGTTCTGAGACTGGATGTTGTAGGACTATGGTCCTCGTAGTTTCTCGGTCCCTAGACACAGGGAATCTTAGTTAGGGTCCATGATCTGTGTCTGTGATCGTTGGGCGTTATTATTATTATTAATTATATGAAAAATTTCAAGAAATCAAAAACTAAGACGATGACGAATTGATCAAATTGTAATACAATAATCAGGTATTTAAAAACTTAATTATATTTTGGACAAGCAGTTTGTCATATTTCATTTTCACTTTTAAGCAAGGCCTGAGACTATACCTTTAACAATATTTTTATTCAGGACATAATTATTGTTTCAAACTTTCTCAGCCATTCATTTTGCATCCTGTAGGCGTAGCTTTGTCCAAGACAGGCTGAGAGTTATGGTTTATGTTGACCACATTGTGTTATAAAAAAAGAAATATAACTGTTTTGACATCTTTCTCTTTGAAGTCAGTTGTAAAAGACTTATCATTGACAGATCATCCGCTGTTTACAGTAAAACTGTAGGCGTTATTAGTACAGTTTAGTGTTAGTCCACTGCTGGACATAAGCTCGTTATGTTGAGAGCCGTAGTCTTACTATATTTACATAAATTTACTTAATCTTTTTAATCACCGTTCAATATTTCACACACCTCATTAAAATATCCTTCATAGATTTCATACTTTACGACTTTCCACTTGTAATGTTTTGCCACTTGTCCAAATTCCTCGCACACTAATCAGCGTGCCACCCATTTAGATTTCATAGTTTTTTTGCGTCTTTTGCCTAACATTTTTTTGTCTTATTCCTGTGTACAATATTTCTTATTATTTGTTAGTATTAAGTTAGCCATCAAGGCGAATAAACGTTTAAAAAGGAAAACCACTTTTCTTTTAAACGCCCTGCTCCAGCCGCCTTATAGATGCCCGCGCAACTTGTCTAGCTTCTCTTCTTACTTTAATCTCTGACAGCCGCTCCACGCAATCCATAGTTACACCGTTCATCCGTTTGGAAGCTGTGCCACAGACAGATACACAGACACAAACATATGAAACTTATACCATTAATCTGTTTGATTGAGGGTTCAATTAAGGCAACTTGCATTTTGCCAGCATGACAAATTGCTTTTGCTCTCTCATAGAAGATCAGTCCCTTTAACTGTGATGATTAGGACAGCAATACACAATACATGATGTACGGATAGATAAGCACATCTTTAAAATGTGCGTACACATCGCTAATATCTTTTCATTGTTAGGTTCTAGCCTGAGATTAGTTAAATAATATGAACTCAGCGTTTAATACTAGACTAGTGAAGCCGAAAAAAATCACACTATTACATCCGCATTATTTTTGCGCAGAGATCAGGAGCAACGCCCAAAAAAGAATTGTATGACCAACGTATATTTAAGACTGTAGACACCCTGTCTAATTATTGCAAATTTCAAATGAAATTATTGAAACAATTCTTATTTTCGCCATTTCTGTAATGTATTAAGTAGAAGGGCAACAAAATGATTAAATTTTTATTACCGAGTAGGTACTCCGTAATAAAATACAACATAGACTAGAAGGTTCTAGTTTACATTGTTCAAGTCAAATAATTTATTGCTAGTAGGCATTTTTACCATATTCACATGTCAAAATCAGAATGACCTAGTAAAAATACTAAATATATATTATTGTTCTAAGCGCATAAAATTACAAAGCGCTTCAAGTCAATAATGTTGCTATGTTTTATTACATATTTTTAAAACGAAAATATTTATCGTTCTCCTTTGAGAATAACCTCAAAGGAGAAATATTTTAATAGAATAAAAATTCTATATCAATTTAGTCTCATTAAGCAGCGTTTACACTACGCATGGGATGCAACGACCCGTGACACATCTCGGATCCGTGTACTGTGAAAGTGAGCGAAAGTTGGGATGTGAGCCAGTGGAAATGCACCAGGAGACTGACCGTCTGATGGTGGATTTAATCATCGTTTTCAAAGCTTATCAGAGCACCTAGTCGATGCAACGTGTGACCAAAATGCTGACATATATTTGGCACAATGAATCAGCATTGCAATTCAACAGGACAATGCTGCAAACGTG
Organism: Ennomos fuscantarius; assembly: GCA_905220475.3. Lineage (NCBI taxonomy): Eukaryota > Metazoa > Arthropoda > Insecta > Lepidoptera > Geometridae > Ennomos > Ennomos fuscantarius. Next base: position 7,661,247 of record HG992046.1, on the reverse strand, counting down.
TTGGGTACGCTACCTACTGGTACTGGCTGGAGCATTTGGACCGTCTATACAAATACAAATACAAATACAAATTTATTTATTGACACATTTGGTTACAAGGTTATAATGAATCCATAAGTCATCGCGGCTAATAAATACTAGCCGCGATGACCTAGCTGTATAGCCCGAACGTTTTTGAAGTGAAAACTTCTTTAAACACGTTGAGTATTTTTGAGTAAACTTCTCCCTTCTTCTTCTTATTTAAGAGTAGCTCTTGTCAGTGGAGTAATCGCCATCGTTCTCGTCTTCGGCCAACGTTTTAACCTCCCTGTACGACATGACATCTATTTTTCTTTTATTTGACCTGTATAAGCCCTTTTAGGTCTGCCTCTTCCTCTCTTCCCTTTGAGTAAACAAAAAGCTTGAAACTTTCATCATCGCCACCGCACGCTTCTCATGAGATATAAATCACAAGTTACTTAATTTAGGTTCGTCGGCAGTCCCCAAAGACTATCCTACACATTTTTATTTAGTAGGTAGTGTAGCTAGCCGTATTCAGTAGTAGGTTTTATTATTGTAGCAGTTAGTTTATACTTGGGAAGTCAGGCGAATGGATGTCCTTTCTGGTGTTGGCAAGTGATCAAACCCTGGTTTCAGACCGACGCTCCCTAAAGCACAGTATACAGTGCTACATCGTAATAAGTGACTGCTAGGTCACCAATAAGTGATATTTAGTGGCCGCAACGAACTTTGTTTAACTTTAATAAGTGATATTTAGTGGCCGCAACGAACTTTGTTTAACTTTAATAAGTGATATTTAGTGGCCGCAACGAACTTTGTTTAACTTTAATAAGTGATATTTAGTGGCCGCAACGAACTTTGTTTAACTTTAATAAGTGATATTTAGTGGCCGCAACGAACTTTGTTTAACTTTAATAAGTGATATTTAGTGGCCGCAACGAACTTTGTTTAACTTTAATAAGTGATATTTAGTGGCCGCAACGAACTTTGTTTAACTTTAATAAGTGATATTTAGTGGCCGCAACGAACTTTGTTTAACTTTAATAAGTGATATTTAGTGGCCGCAACGAACTTTGTTTAACTTTAATAAGTGATATTTAGTGGCCGCAACGAACTTTGTTTAACTTTAATAAGTGATATTTAGTGGCCGCAACGAACTTTGTTTAACTTTAATAAGTGATATTTAGTGGCCGCAACGAACTTTGTTTAACTTTAATAAGTGATATTTAGTGGCCGCAACGAACTTTGTTTAACTTTAATAAGTGATATTTAGTGGCCGCAACGAACTTTGTTTAACTTTAATAAGTGATATTTAGTGGCCGCAACGAACTTTGTTTAACTTTAATAAGTGATATTTAGTGGCCGCAACGAACTTTGTTTAACTTTAATAAGTGATATTTAGTGGCCGCAACGAACTTTGTTTAACTTTAATAAGTGATATTTAGTGGCCGCAACGAACTTTGTTTAACTTTAATAAGTGATATTTAGTGGCCGCAACGAACTTTGTTTAACTTTAATAAGTGATATTTAGTGGCCGCAACGAACTTTGTTTAACTTTAATAAGTGATATTTAGTGGCCGCAACGAACTTTGTTTAACTTTAATAAGTGATATTTAGTGGCCGCAACGAACTTTGTTTAACTTTAATAAGTGATATTTAGTGGCCGCAACGAACTTTGTTTAACTTTAATAAGTGATATTTAGTGGCCGCAACGAACTTTGTTTAACTTTAATAAGTGATATTTAGTGGCCGCAACGAACTTTGTTTAACTTTAATAAGTGATATTTAGTGGCCGCAACGAACTTTGTTTAACTTTAATAAGTGATATTTAGTGGCCGCAACGAACTTTGTTTAACTTTACCCATCGTTTTTTTAGTCGTTCACCCTGATGTTAAGCGACATGGCCGCCCATAACAGAACAGTGTCACTCGGACCTTTAATATATAAAGTGTCATGCGACACTGCATTCGTCATCCTGAGACATCAGCACACTCTGTCAATAAGATAACTCGACTTTGAGATCAGATCATAAAGTCTCAATTGGTTAAAACAGATCGATAAGATATGTTGTCGCTACTGCGATCATTGCCGTCTATATAACCATAAAATGGCCATAATTAAGACAACAACTAGGTACACCCACAATTTATGGCCATAATTTAACAATGACAATTAATCTATACATATGAAATTCAAAGTCCTGACTGACTGACTGACTTATATAATATATCAACGCACAGCCTAAACTGTTGGTCCTAGAGACTTAAAATTTGGAGTGTTTGTTCTTTGTAAAGTGTGGGTATCTACTAAGAAAGGGTTTATCGAAATTTCACCCCTAAGAGGGTGAAGTGGATGGTTGAATTATCAATGAAAAAAATTCTTCTTTGTATCCTATAAGCCACGCGGGCGAAGCCGCTTGTAGAAGCTAGTATGGCATATGACGCTAGCCGATAGCCTTAAGTAATCTTTAGTGCAAGCATACTACTCTACGTGGTTACTTAGGCAGTAATTTAATGTCATAATTAATTATGACGGCAATATATTACGGCAATAGAGCATTTTAGACCTTACTATGATCTACGACACTATCAAACCAAATCAAAATCTAATCAAACGTAATACATAATAATAGGTCTTTACCTATGAAATTGCCGTATTGCAGTACAGACTTTTTCAAACAAAAAAAAGTTTTGATTGGCTATGAATTCTAAATTCAAATTAATTTTGTTTTAAAAATATGACATTCTATTTAAAATATAAGTCTTTTGTTTATTGATTAGCGTTGTATTTTCATTACATTTCAACATTTTTCCTCATAATGGATACTTTGAAATTTCGTGTAATTATGGAATATGAGTTCCGTCGTGGCACCAACGCGGCACAAACGACACGTAACATCAACGACGTTTACGGAGAGAACTGTTCAAACGAACGTACAACCCGTTATTGGTTTGCTCGGTTCCGTTCTGGGAATTTTGACTTGAAAAATGAACCTCGTGGTCGTCCGGAAACTTTGGTCAACAATGATGAATTAAAGGCGATTTGTGGAAGCTGATGAATCTCAATCTACAGCTGAGCTGGCAGCAGCTTTTGATGTTAGCATCAAAACAATATTGGTCCATTTGCGACAGATTGGCAAGATAAAAAAGCTTGATAGATGGGTGCCCCACGAACTTAACGATCGCCAGCGCAACGTACGCGTCGAGACTTGCCTTGCGCTGCTTAACAGGCACAGAAATGAAGGAATTTTGAACCGAATTGTTACGTGCGATGAAAAATGGATTCTTTTTGACAATCGAAAGCGCTCAGCAAGTTGGTTAGATCCTGGTTCGGTACCAAAGCAATGTGCAAAACGAAAAATGACCCCTAGAAAGGTGATGGTCACAGTTTGGTGGTCTAGTGCTGGTGTGATTCATCATAGCTTTTTACAAAACGGCGAGAGCATTACTGCAGATGTGTACATTGAAGAACTGACCACAATGATGGCGAAACTCGCACGTCTGCAACCAGCTTTGGTCAATCGGTCGTCTCCACTGCTACTTCACGACAACGCGCGACCCCATACTGCACAACAGACCGTCTCTAAGCTGCATGAGTTGGGTTTGGAAGCTCTCCCTCATCCGCCATACTCACCAGATCTTGCGCCTACCGACTATTACTTTTTCCAAAATTTGGACAACTTTTTAGCGGGAAAAAAATTCAATTCCCGAGAGGCAGTACAAAACGCCTTTGAAGAGTTTCTTGTCTCCCGTCCTGCTGATTTTTTCAAGAAGGGCATCCATAAACTGCCACAGCGTTGGCAAAGATGCATTGATTGCAGGGGTGATTACTTTGAATAAAAGAAATAAATAAGTTCGAAAAAAAAATACTTTAACTTTTTTCAAACAAAACGGCAATTTCATAGGTAAAGACCTAATAATAACCCATATTTAATTATTTGAAAAGAGTAACATTGTAGGTAAAAAGCGGTCATAAATAAAATAATCAAATGCTATCTACGACACTATTAAACCAAATCAAAATCAAATCAAATTTAATACATATTAATAACCCATATTAAATTATTTGTAAAGAGTTATATTGTAGGTAAAAGGGGTCATAAATAAAACAATCAAATGTTATCTACGACACTATCAAGCCAAATCAAAATTAAATCAAATGTAATACATAATAATAACCTATATTTTATTATTTGAAAAGAGTAATATTGTAGATAAAAGGGGTCATAAATAAAACAATCTGTTATGTTTCTAGCGGACTGTATATATTTTTAAAGGATGAAAGTTTGAATATCAAAAGGGAACTCTCAAAAAGGGAAAAGGAGTTGGGACTCACCGGGGTTGGTGTCGGCGTCGGATGCCGAGTTGTTGATGTCTTTCTCTTCTTTGGGGGCCCCCTGGTCACAGCATCACTATTTGTATGTATTTGGATGATATTCACAAATTATTACGATATGATAAGACACTAAATTGTGGTTAATGATTTTTCACACTGGGTTTTGTTTTAGAGGTATAGCGGAACTGAAGGAGTGAATGGAGGGAAGGAACGAACAGGAGGAATGAACAGAGCCGTACAGTCCAACACCCAATGACCCCTTAGGCGCGAAATTTAAAAATGTGTTTTGCTTTAACATTATCTTCCCCCCCGCTGGCGAATTGATGAGACAGTAAAGTCAAAGATTAAAAAATTTGTTCACAACAACCAATGCAGTTTGTTTTGATAAGTATAATAAGATGATGTACGAAGTTATAGATGATAGAAATGAATTGAATTGCAAAGTAATACACAACATAAAAAATTTACTTAATACAAAGGCATGTTATGATTATGAAACTAAAGTAAAAATTTATAAGTCATTCATCATTCATATCTGGTAGTGGGCACAACTTCACAAGTGGTCGTTTAAAAACACCTTGTGCAGTCCTGACCGTGGCAGAACGAGGAACACCATCGCGTCCGGGATACAATTCAATGATCCTACCAAAACGCCATCGTAGAGGGTGAGTATTTTCGTCTTTGATTATAACAAGTTGATCGATGCTTACTGGTGGTGAAGCTTTAGTCCACTTCAATCGTTGTGATAAAGTGGTAAGATACTCGCTATGCCACCGAGACCAAAAATCTTGGTGCATTTTTTGCAATAGTTGCCAACGCGTAAGTCGGTTCATTTTTGTGTTCGAATAATCTGGCGATGGTATTGCTGTGAGTGGTGCTAAAGTTAGAAAATGTCCTGGACTCAGTACTGATAGATCTGATGGATCTGTGCTCATTGGGGAAATTGGTCTAGAATTTAAAATTGACTCTACTTGAGTCAAAAGTGTGTTCAACTCCTCGTAGGTCAAGGTCTGAGTGCCGACAACGCGATACAAGTTGGTCTTAACGGATTTTACTCCCGCTTCCCACAGGCCTCCAAAATGAGGGGCTCCTGGTGGGTTGAATTTAAATTGTATGCGCTCTGTTTCACATGCTGTGCGCATTAGGTCTGCCAGTTGAGACTGTGCGCCTTTGAAATTGGAGCCACAATCGCTGTGAATAATGTTGCAACGGCCACGTCTTGCTATAAACCTGCGAAGGGCAGCTAAAAATGCTTCCGTTGATAAATCAGAAGCAAGCTCCAAATGAAGTGCTTTTGTTGCAAAGCATACAAACAAGCAGAGGTATGCCTTCACGGAACGTGCTCCGCGATAGCGTTGAAAAGTGATGTTAAACGGCCCGGCGTAGTCGCAACCTACTGTTTGAAATGCTTTGAGTTGAGTAATGCGAGAACGCGGTAAGTCTGCCATTGCCGGTTGAAAATTATGTGGTTTTACTCGAAAGCAACGATAACACTTCGAAATAACTTGGCGAATGGCACGCTTAGGGGACAAAATCCAAAAATTTTGGAGCAGGAGATACTGCATTGTTTGTACACCGGGATGAAAATTTTCGTTGTGAGTACATTGAATGATAAGTTGGGTCAATCGATGCTTGCGAGGTAACAAAGCTGGATGTTTTGCTTCATAATTGAGGTCCGACTGAGAGAGCCTACCCCCCACGCGCAAAATGTGGTTCTGATCCAAAAATGGGTTAAGTTTCCTAAATGATTTCGATAAAACTCGGTTTGAACGCAAAATATTGATATCTTCACTAAATTCTGAATATTGAGTATGTTTTACAAGTACCATTAGGGTTTGATGAAGCTCTAGTTCGGTTAAGTGACCTGTACGCTTGTTCTTACGCAAGGCATCAATAAAACGAGTACAATATGATAAAATGCGTTGAATTTTTCTTAATGAGGAAAACTTTTCCAGTAAATGGTCGATTGGATGTATGTCAACTGTGTTAGTGATGTTCATAACACAGGCACGTCTTTCAGAATTCACCTCTAGATCTGAAGGATGAGTCATATCCAAATTCTTGGGCTCCTGAGGCCACTGTTCTTGATTCAAAGAAAGCCACTGAGGGCCTGTCCACCACTGTTCATGATTGATAAGCTCATCGGGTGTTAAACCACGACTTGCCGCATCCGCAGGATTTTGTTTACCTGGGACATGTTTCCAGACAGAATCTGGAAGCTTGCGCTGAATATTTGAAATGCGATTACCCACAAAAGCCTTGAAATTTGACGAGTTGGATTTGATCCACGACAACACTATCATGGAGTCAGTCCAGGTGTTAACACTCTCTATATTGAGAAATTTGCTGTAAATGTTAATGATATGTCGCATAAGATCCGCGAGCAATGAAGCGCCACACAACTCAAGCCGTGGTAGAGTTCTACGCTTGGTTGGGGAGACACGTGACCTCGCACAAATCAGGACCACCTGATGCTGATTATGCTGATTAGTAGACCGGAGGTAGACCGCAGCTGCAAATCCCGCCTCACTTGCGTCTGAAAATCCGTGAAGTTGATAGGAGACTGCGTCGTCGGATGTTATGCGCCGTGGGATTGCAAGTCGAGAAAGATGAGGCAACTGCTGACTATACTTCAACCAAATTAGATGGATGTCATCGGGTACAGGCTGGTCCCACGACGACCCAAGCAGCCACAAACGTTGAATGAGATGTTTCGCTAAAAAGGTTAATGGTGTTAAAAGGCCAATAGGGTCGTAAATGCGTGCCAGCTCGGAGAGCATGGTGCGTTTGGTACACTCACGATTGATTTGATTGACTTGGTAATTGAAAATGTCCTCTTGTGAATTCCAGGCCAGACCCAGCACCTTCACAAAGAGGCCGTCACTATCGAATGTTTGATTAAAGTTTGATACTGCTTTGTGGGCTTCAGGTATGTTCTGTAGTACAGCCCCATGATTACTGGACCACTTCCTGAGCTCAAAGCCTCCAGCTGCCATGATATCAATTAACTGTTGTTGTAGAGTAGTCGCCTCATCAATATTTTGACAACCGGTGACAACATCATCAACATAAATATCCTGAAGCAACACTTGAGAGGCAGCTGGGTACGAGTGTCCCTCATCTTGAGCCAATTGATGTAAAACACGTATTGCTAAAAATGGTGCTGAAGACACACCAAATGTCACACGATTAAGCCTATATTCTTGAATAGGCTCATCAGGGGAACACCTAAATAAGATTCGTTGATAATCACGATGTTCCGTGGCGACACTGATCTGCCGGTACATTTGACGCACATCAGCAGTAAACACGACAGCATGGAGTCGAAAACGCAGTAGAATGTTCACTATATCAGCTTGAAGCTTAGCGCCCGTCAAAAGAGTGTCGTTTAAAGATATTCCCTTTTTGTCCTTCATTGAAGCATCGTAGACCACACGAAGGCTACGATCCGACTTTGTTACAGCGTGATGCGCCAGATAGAAACCAGAAGAGGACTGACACTCATCCGCAGGAACCTTTTCCATCTGTCCGGTTGATAAGTATTCCATGACATGTTGGTTGTATTGTTCATGAAATGCTGGTTTTGCCAAAAGACGTTTTTCCAGTTGCAAAAAGCGTCGCAGCGCAATTGGGTATGCTTCCTCAAATGTTGGTGGTGAAGAATCACGAAATGGTAGGTGGACAATGTATCGTCCATGCGTGTCACGTTTATGTGTTGATTGAAATATATCTTCACAGTGCATGTCTTCTGCTGAGTAGGATTGCTTGTTATCTCTGCTCGGTATGTTGTCCAATTCCCAAAACTTTTGAACAGCCACATCCAGGTTAGTGTCCATTGACACATGGTTGATTGATACAGGAGCGGAAAATGATGAACTTGTTAAAGTTTTTCCCATGAGAATGAATCCGAAGATTGTATTAATAGCTGTTGCGGCATGAGGTCCTCCATCAATTTTTCCTGGCAAAAGAATTTGTGGGAATATCTCTCCACCTATGAGGATATCCACAGGGCGGGAAGTATGATATTTCTCATCTGCTAGCTTTAAATTTGATAGGTGATCAAAGTTGTGAATGCTGACAGGATGGGTGGGCATGTCACCACAAATTTTTTCCAATGTCACTGCCTCTGTAGTAAATGATGGTTCCAGCTTTCCCACTGGTCTGATTTCTAGAAATACTTTGCTGGAAGAGCATGCAGGAGCTTCACCGATGCCTGACATAGGTGTTAAAATTTTATGTTGAGTCAGACCTAAGCGACGGGCACAAGCCTTGGTAATGATGTGACTCTGGCTACCCGGGTCAAGCAGGATTCGAACCGTTTGAAAAGTTCCTCTACCATCCTTCACCTCTACCTTGGCAGTTGCAAGCATGACAAAATGAGTACCTGAAGTTGTATCTGAAGCCACATTTGACAATGATGTGACTGGTTTTATCACATGTTCTTCTGAACCAGACTTTGATACTGAAGTTGTCTGGGAAGTTGAAGCACTCGCTTGTTTATGTTGGGAAGTGACAGGTCCACTGGACTCTATCTTCTTTGGGAAATGCAAAAGACTGTTGTGACGCTGATTACAGATTTTGCATGTATGGTTAGATACACATGATGCTGATAAATGATTCGAGCGTAAACAATTCAAACACAATTTGTTTTGTTTTACAACTTGACACCTTTCCTGTGGAGATTTTGATAAAAACTTGGGACAACTGTAAAGAGGATGGTTCTCTTTGCACACCACACATGATTGTGAAGATGCTTGAGCCAAAAGCATGGTTGGTTTTGATTGATTAGTTGAAATCACACGTTTGTTAATTTGCTGTTGAGATGATGATGATGAAATGTTATTGTTGACATTTGACAATGATGAGCGTTCAAGGGCATTACACCTATCCATTAAAAAAGATCCTAATTCCTTGAAGCTAGGGAAATCCTTGCCTGTACTGGACAGCTCAAAAGCTTCCCGAGATGATTTATCTAATTTTGTTAGCAGTGAATGAAACAAAACAAAATCCCACTGTGTTGTTGGTAGACCTAATGAACTGAGCATGGCTATGTTTTCACTATACACATCTAACAAGTTCCTCAAGCTCTGAGCTGAACCAGAGGGCATTGCTTTCAAATTATTAATTTGTTCCCAGCACATAAATGCCAAATGTCTTTTGTTATTGTAACGATTCAACAATGCATTGTAGGCACTCATATAATTAGCCTCAGAGACAGGAAAAGCACGAATAACATTTACTGGTTCACCTGACAGTGTTGTGATTAAATATTGAAACTTTTCAACATTTGTTAAGTCTGTTCGGTGATGCACTAGACTGTTAAAAAGATCAATGTAACCTGGAAAATCTTTAAACTGCCCTGCAAAGATAGGAAGTCGCATTGGTGGCAACTTGGTGTTATGTTTTGTTTGTTTACATTGTGTTGAAGCAGAAGGCTCTAATGTTTTTGATGATAAGAACTTACGTTTAGCTTCTAACACCTCAAAATACATGTTGTCAGCCTGCTCTTGGTATTTAGACTGCGCCTGCTGCACCTCTTTATCCTCCTCACCAGCCTTTTGTAATTCGCACAATAAATTCACATGGGCATCATTGAATGTTTCCAATATAACGTCTATTCGCGTACACCATGTCTCCAAACGCGTTATTAAATCAGAGTCTGACGAACAATTACGCGCACACGCAGCGGCATCGCGTAGGCGTTTAAGCGCCATATTACGCTTTGATTCATAATGTGCAATCATTGTTTCACTCATTTTTTGCAATAAAATGAACTATTACACGATTTATTTGTTTACAATTTGTTGTTTTGATTGTTAGTATCACAGACTAAACAACACACTTGTTTTAACATAAAAGTCAAACGTCACTGATGACTTGCAAACGTCACTGTCAATAGAATAAAAAACACCAAAAGTTATGATTGATTTGTGATAGACACACGAGTTTATGTTGAATGGTAGTTGTGGGTTATTATCGGTGACTATGATGGTTGATATTATGTACCCGAAAATATCCTAGTGTTATATGTTACACAAAGGATCCGAACACAAAAATTATGTATGTTATTGTTATTTCGGCGTTGTTTGTTACGCCTAAATAACTGCAAAACGTTCGTTTATTTTAATAGTTCGAAATAATACTAGTATGTGTTGTATGTTACACTTATACCCAACGATTGAAATGATAGACTGTATTTTCACCGAAAACAAATACTCGAACGAGTGGACTCGAGCAGTTCCTTTGCTTTTGATTGTTATGTGCGTAATACAGATCCACGAACGATTGATGAATACGAATACCACAATCCGTGAATCTAAAACAACCCGAACGAACGACGACAATCGGCCACGCCCGAATTCCGAACGTGCAGTTTCGAGTCGACTCAGTCCGGTACAATTTGAAAAGAGTTCCGATTGTAAATTCGAATGATAAAATGAATTGATACACGATATTACACTTGTTATGATGCAAAACAATTAATAAACGACGTAAAACCCAAAAATATGCTATGAAATGATATGCGTTGTTGAAATTACGCAGAATTTATGCTGTGATTGTTTAGTTTCTTAATTTATGCATTTGGTTTTTGCGAACAAACATGGCTGACACAAAAATTTGCAAAAAGAAAATAGGAATCTGATTCGAATTTCAGAATCCGGTCGTTAAGGACCATGAAAATGTTATGTTTCTAGCGGACTGTATATATTTTTAAAGGATGAAAGTTTGAATATCAAAAGGGAACTCTCAAAAAGGGAAAAGGAGTTGGGACTCACCGGGGTTGGTGTCGGCGTCGGATGCCGAGTTGTTGATGTCTTTCTCTTCTTTGGGGGCCCCCTGGTCACAGCATCACTATTTGTATGTATTTGGATGATATTCACAAATTATTACGATATGATAAGACACTAAATTGTGGTTAATGATTTTTCACACTGGGTTTTGTTTTAGAGGTATAGCGGAACTGAAGGAGTGAATGGAGGGAAGGAACGAACAGGAGGAATGAACAGAGCCGTACAGTCCAACACCCAATGACCCCTTAGGCGCGAAATTTAAAAATGTGTTTTGCTTTAACACAATCAAATGTTATCTACGACACTATCAAGCCAAATCAAAATTAAATCAAATGTAATACATAATAATAACCTATATTTAATTATTTGAAAAGAGTAATATTGTAGATAAAAGGGGTCATAAATAAAACAATCAAATTTTATCTACCACACTATCAAACCTAATCTAAATCAAATCAATGATATGTTTTGATTTGTTGATAGTGTCGTAGATGTAGTGTCGTATGGTCACAAAATATTTGATTTGGATTTGATTTAATAGTGACGTAGATCATAGTGTGGTTACCACTACCATTACACTATACTATTACACTACTATGGGTTGCCATATCACGGTAGTATAGTGGTATCATGACTGGTGTGCTGAATAAATAGATGTGACATCATGGTATCCCAATAAATATCTAACATAGGTTAGCTACCGCTGTTACAGGAAAGGAAAAGAATATGTTTTATCAGCTGGTCCATACCTACTAACTGAAACAAGAGCCTTTTCTCACATTGAAAGAGTATAGGATACAATCTACCGTACTGCCTAATTGTGTATTAGAAAAAGAAACCACCCACCAAAATGTATTTTTACTAATACAAGGAATCTTAACACCACTATAGAAGACTTAAAGTCTTCAGCGTCAAGCTAGCACATTAACCTCTTTACCATGACATTATAACAAAAAGTCCACAAGCACATTAATTTACGTTTGATGGGAATTCACACAGAGACAATGATGAAGTGAGTAATTAAGCCAGTGGATCGTGTAACTAGATCGGTGTGAACATGCGGACAAATTGTCGGGAGTCTTTCTTAGTGGAACGGTGCGACCGCCCTTATATTTTTGATTGTATTAGTTTTTCAATTGTTTGGGAAACGACTGAAAACTGTGCAGGGCTAATTTTTGTACCCTACTTGTTTGGGTAAAACCAGGATTTTTTTTCCGGGAGTACTAATACTAGGGAAAGGCAATTTAGCCTTTCATTATGTTTAAATATCGTAACTGGTTTGTCACCTGTCTGGCATAAGTCTGTTGGCTGTTAGACATAAAAGTTGACGTCATGGAACTTGTTAACTGTCTTTTTGTCACCGTTTTATGTGTTCATTTGTTTAGTAATCATGCGTTATAAATATTTGTTTGTTTAACAATTTTACCGGTTTAACCACAAAATATTTAAACAGATAACATTTGACGTATGTCTAAGACTTATTTACGTATTTGTGGTAGCACGGTAAAGGTCTGTCGTAATAATTCAAAGCAAATAAATGAAAATTACAAATCTACATTCTAACTATATTAACTCTAATAAATAAATAAAGAAAGAAAAAACATTTATTCAAGATATCACACAACACTGCATTTTTACAAATAGGCGCTCATACAAAACAAATCACACTAAAATATTATATATAATTATTATAATATATAATTATTTATTTATTTATTTAAAAAAGAGAAACTATAATATGATGTTGCGTGACCTCATGATATAGCTCCTGACTCAGCATGCAATTAGGGTCGTGAAACCTTTATAACTGATTTTCAGTCGGAACAAATAAATTTGAAACACCAATTTCGTTCATTAAACCTATGCTAACTTAATTAACCTAAGGGTCAATGTGTCGAAGCCTATGATCAAATCAAATCAGGCGACGTGAAATGAAGGTTTTTTCTATGCAAATAGATGCGAAAATACCTTGACTTTATAAAATGTATCTAGGTTTAGAATAAAGGGCTGGATCCGATTGACAAAAGAGCGAGACGGATACCATAATAAAACAGATAAAAAAAAAGAGATATATAGATAGTAATCATAGATCTTAATTGACTCAACATAGTCATCAAGTTATTATATTACACAACATAAATTAAAAAGCGTAATAAAAACAAAACAACATCAAAACCTAATAAACAAAAAATGTAAAAGCAAGAAAAATGAATCTTCAAATTAGTTACACGCATAATAATTATGTTCAACCGACTGTATCACCAAAATCACACTTTACTTGTAAAAAAAACTTGACAAGTGTAAGTCGGGCTTGCTTAGCTTGGGTTCCGTAGAGTGGATAAAAATCTTTATAGTTCAAGTGCAGCGGAAAATTTATCATCAAATTGTGTGATTTTTTAACATGTCGAATTCCTCACAATAATTTCCTTCACCAAACGACCGAGTGATGGTATTTTTTAATATGCTGGATTCCTCAAGAAAATTTCCTTCACAATACGAGCGAGTGATGTACGATTGAGAGCGAGTGATCGTTTTTTTGGCTTTTCCACTGAGCTCGGTTACCAAAACACTTTTTATAATGATAAAAGATGTATTTAGGTAGAAAATTAAGAGTGTACATAGTAGAGCTGACATAATCGCTGTACAACTAACGCCTGTCTGTACAAGTTTGACAGCTTTTTAGTTCGCAGTTATTCCTCTGTGACATACCAAAATGCATTGTCGTAGGTAAGGGTGAACTTAGCATCTGTCAAACTTTACTACATACGGGTATAATGCTCCTAAAGTTACAGATAAAAGATAAAAAATAAATTCAGTATTACAGTGAATTGTTTAAAATATAAGAAGATAAGGGCGAACTTTACTAGGTGGTAGGACTTTTCTGCAAAGTTCGTCTAGGTAGGTACCACCGCTTTGCCAGTTATTCTGCCGCCAAGCAGTAGTGTGCAAGCACTGCTGTGTTCCGGTTTGAAGGGCACTGTAGCTAGTGAAATTTCCGGCAAATGTGACTTTATGACCTGATCACATAGTCTAGTAATCTTATTACTAGATTGTGCTGATGTCTCAGGATGACGTGCGCACATTGCAGTGTCACGCGAAACTCTATACATTAGAGTTCCGAGTGACACTGCAATTGATATGGGCAGCCGTGTCGCTTAACATCAGGTGAACAGTTAGCTCGTCACGTCACCCCTAAACATAAAAAAAAAACTTAGGCGCTGTATTTTAGTACAGACAAGCAAAAAGCCCCCAAATATCACAGATAAAAAAATAAAAATAGATTGAGTGGTTATAGTCAATTGTTTTTAATAACGTAATTTTATACGTTTGATGATTAAGTATAAATTTATGTTGTGTCGTAGTAACAAGATAATGAGAGATTTCAAAGCTAACTTTTTTCTACGGAACCCGATATTGTTTTCAAAGTCAGTGAACTCAATAAAAAGTGAAAGGATCCAGAAGATAATTCTCAAAACACGAGTCACTTTAACGTAGATTCGTGAAGTCGTTGCATATCATGTCTCGTTATACACAACTTTTTATTGCAGCCGAAAACAAAATTGAATGACAGATAATTTTCGCAACTTTTACAATGTTCTTTAAATTTTAAGTGTTTTTTTTTTTTAAGTTTTAGATACAGTTGCTTTTTTGAAATAAAACTTATTTACGCGCGCTTAACTGTGGGAGTAAACTGTTGAATGCGAGGCCACGGAAGTTAAAGTTTACATAGATCTCCGTCAACATAACAAAGTTAAAAATGTGTATTATTATGTTGGTATGTCCGGTAAAATGATAATTTACGTTTTGTTAATATGGCGACATATTACGACAGCATTAAATTTTGACAGCTAAGTTTGTACTTATCCCTCTAGGATATATCTAAATGCGTTGAGTTAGGTAAAGTCATTAAGAAATAAGTACGAATTTAGCTGTCAAAATTTAATAGAAATTAATGGGCATAAGTAATATCCTAATTTAACTTCAAGTGGATCACCTGCTTAAATCTGTCTTAAAGTTTCACACTTTATACGGGAACGAGCTTCTGCCCGCAGCTTCGCCCGCGGCGTGGCCTATGGAAAAATAATTCGACCACCCATTTCACCCTCTTAAGGGTGGTATATCAAAAAATCCTTTATAAGCGGATGCCTACGTCATAACATCTACCTGCATGCCAAATTTCAGCCCGATCCGTCCAGTGGTTTGGGCTGTTGATAGATCACTATGTCAGTCAGTCAATCAGTCAGTCACGTTTGAGTTATATATATTTGGAAGATGAATATCATGATGAGCTTGGATTTACTTGATGTTAAGCGTGACTTAATCCATTGCAGTGCCTTTTGGCAGACTACTTCATTAAGTTTTACATGACACTGCACTGTGCACGTAATTTTGATATTCATGAAACATCAGTATAGTCCAGTAATAAGACTTCTAGATTAAGTCATAAAATACCATTTGCCCAGTAATTTCACCGGCTATAGTTACTAATAAACCCAAACAAAGTAGTTCTTGCATTTTCTTTATGACATGACAGATTTGCGTTTGACCACTATATCACTTGACGGTAAGTGTCTAGGATGTAACACGCTTGCCTAGAAAATACCTGTTCACTCTCGATTTGAAGACTCCAAGGTTATAGTTTCCGGGAAATATGGATTTCGGTAAAGCGTTCCACTCCTTACGGCTTAGTGGCAGAATATCTGGCAAAATTGTTGTACTTACCTAGACGTAGTTTGCATTTAAAAGTCCTACCACAGGGTATAATAACTAAAGCATTGACAGCCTCTGTGGTGTGGTGGTTGAGCAGGTCAGCTCATAACCTGGAGGAGTCGGGATTAATTCCCGCGGCAGAGCAAGTATTTGTGCACAAAAAAAAAAGCACAAATACTTATTCTGAGTCTGGTTGTTGTGGGACCATGGTCTTCGTAGTTCCTGGGTCCCTAGACACAGGGAATCTTAGTTAGGGACCAGGATCTATGTATGTGATCGTTGGGCGTTACTATTATTATTCATTATTTATCAAGTGCTTACAGGGAAAGTACACAATCACATGTAGCATATAAGGTGCCGCTTAAGTACCAATTGCTAAGAAAGTTAGAAAGTTGCATTATAGGAAAATAACTCAAATATATTTTCTTGTATAGTCGTTTAATCATATGAAACTATCGTTTATTTTCATCGTTCATAATGTATCATGTGGTCTAGTAAAATTACTAATAACTGGCAAAGCATTGGTATGGTGGTAGCTATGGACTAACTTTGCAGAAAAGTCCTACCACCTAGTAAGCCTGCTGTTTCTATTTCACCGCGACACCTATCTTAACCTTTTTTTTAATTCACTTATTTCCAATCATAAATTTAAGTTTTTTACAATATTTTTATAAAAGTAACATTACAAAAATATAATAAAATACCTAAACCTAGTGTGCCGCCAGCAGCGGGGCAAGGCCCAAGCTACCGGTGGTTTTAGCTGCAGACTGAGGAACCTCCTGATAAAACGTGCCGTGTCAAGGAGTACTGCCTTCTGAATCTGACCCTTGATCTAACCGTCTAACGAGAGTCTCTCGAGGTGTTGGTTGAGAGGCTCTCGTTATTATTATTATTAATATCCCCCCTCTCCTTATGTTACTCTAAGATCTAAAGAATCTATGTACACACTAAATTTCAGCCGTTTTAGCGTTGGTTTGCGACAAACATATGCAAACTTTCAGTTTTATGTTATAAGTAAGATTGGAAGAAATAAAATAAGATAGATAATCTATATCTAATAAAATAATTATATAATTAATATCTAATTTACTGCCTAAAATGGAATATACAATTTCTTGCTTTCATTACAAGAATAATCGAATTAAATCAAATCCAATAATATTATTAAGGTTGCGTGTAAAACATTTTTTTTTTTAAATCTTGATTTACTTTTCGTAATTGCAGGACCTACCCACAAAATTTCATCAAAGTCCGTTCAACCGTTTCAATACTGTGTGGTAACTAAAACACACACATTAATTTATTGTAATAAATTATATACATTGTAGTAGAAAAAGATAGTAGAAAAAAAAAACTTTGTAAAAAAATCTCTGTAAAGTTTCTCGTACCTTCTTCTTTACAGTTGTAATCGAAGCTTTGGATCGGAGTTTTCTGTTCTGCATTGTGCCGGATTGCTTACACCAGTAGTGAGGAAGAGAACTGTTTTTTTTTTCAATCTCATATATTTAAATAGGGTTGCTATATATTATTTGATAATAAGCACTTTGTAATTTTATATGCATAGTAAAATAACTTAATTTTAGATACCTAATATAATTTCGACTTGTAAAAGTGCTAAAAATAGCATATTTTCAATAAATCTTTTAAATTTGACTTTATTACATTTACGGAAACTGGCTGCTGTCGGCGATTTTGTCTACGTAGAATTAGTTATAGTAATTATTGGTCTAGCCCCATAGCAATCCTAACTATGCTCCACCCCTATGCCAATTTCGTCTCCCTTTACAAAAGCTAAAGTAGTTTAAAAAAAGTTGTCGATCTTCTCTTACAGTAGAGTTAATTTAATGGCAGCAGCTACATATTATTTTGAGTTTCTTTACAACTTGAATAGATAAATAGCATTCGTGCTAAAATAGTCACGATTCAAAAGTATTCACAGATAGAACAGATTCTGAGCTTCTCATCTGAATCTAATAAGGTCAATAGGTCAACGATATCAAAATCAGCTTAGTTATTAAGAATGTCTAACTCATTACTACTACAAAAAATATTAATTAGAACATGCACTTAATATGCAAATGAATCATTATAAAGAGCCCGGTATAAATCAAGAATTAAATCTGCCAAAGAGCCAGTTTTCTTTATGTCAGCTCAACTCAATGTGCTACTGAGTCCTCCTTCATACTTGCATAATATGTAAAGAGGTGCGACTGCCAAAACAATGCAAATTCCTCAAGGTGCATGTATAACAAGTGCACGACCTCTGCAATGACTATTCGCGGGCTTTCGCAACGTTACCCAACCTGGACTTTACTTTTACTCCTAGACTGAGAAAGTCCAGTTTTCGGTTAGGTTTTACAACGGCTACATACGAGGGGTGCGGAGAGCCCAGTATTTAAGATGACGCGGTCGGCGCCGGCGCACAGTTCAATTCTAAAGTGCGCGCAATGTGGAGGACCGGAATTTTTCTCGCGCTTACGGTTGCGTGTTTCGCTCATCCCGCACAAGACACGGGGCATACGGATAATGACATCGAAAGCGTCAGTGATTGCTTCCGAAAGGATTCCACGACATGTCTCAAATACAAATTCTTCTCGTTTCTGGATAAAATGATCGGGCAAAAGGAAACTTTTTCGGTTACGGATGGAGTGACTGTCGTCAGAGCCTCGGATGTGCCTATAGAAACTGGAGCACCGCGATCTTTGGACCCTGTAGCGAGATTGAAGAACTACTTCGACACGCATTCCTTACGCGTCGAGGTCAAAGGTTCTGACGTGGTTAATGCAGTTTCAAGTGCAGGACGCGCTTTGGAAGACACCGTGTCATCGTTCACAGAGGACAATGAAGTTAGCGAAGAAAGCAGAGGCAAGAAGAAGAAAGCGGCCAAGATTCTCGGACCTATCATTGCAGCGTTGGCATTGAAAATGATGGCTTTACTACCAATGGCTATTGGAGCGATTGCGCTAATTGCTGGAAAAGCTCTGCTGATTGGAAAGCTGGCGTTAGTGCTTTCAGCGATAATTGGATTGAAGAAGCTACTAGGTCAGCAGAAGCACGTGACATATGAAGTGGTAGCGCATCCTCATCATTCTTCAAGTCACACTTCAAGCCACGATTATGGTGGTACAAGCGGTTATGGTGGTGACACTGGTGGTAGCTATGCAAGTAGCAGCAGCACTGGTGGAGGGCATAGCGGGGGCGGCTGGGGAAGATCGCTTGAAGCTCAAAGCTTGGCGTACTCAGCGCAAAAGCCTCAATAGCTCTCGACCTAGTTCAACGACCTCATTGCGATGTTTTCTCCAGTAATTTATTGTGTGCTAGTGCGAAGAACGGTTGTATTTATTATGATGACTGACATAGCCATTTATTTTCTTAAGTCACTTTGTACACCTTAGGGTGCCTCGTGTAACTATGGTTATAGTATTGCGTAGTATGTATACCGAAGAGTATTTTATATGTATATTATTATGTATATATTAGTTTTAACTATTTTATGTATGGTAATAAACCAGTACCTGGCTTTAATATTTCGTAAAATGTGTTAGATCTTATGTTTTTATTTTTATTATTTTGATTATCCTCGTGGGTTTCTTATCATATTTAAATTATCGTGTATCATTTTTTTATGATTATGTCATACTTTTTATATTTAATTATGATTTGTACATTTTATTATCGTTTTAGTTAAGGGGCTATAAAAAGTATTTTTTTATTACAATTTCAATACATGCTATTTGTTTTATTACCCGGTTTACAAAAAAGAAATTAAAATTTATTCAACTAGCTACAGGCTTAGTTTTTTCAATTTATACGTTTCAACTGAACTAAAACTGAAAAAACATTCAAAAACCTGAATCCGCAATTATTCCTTTAATAATACCCATAGGTAGAAAGTAATTAAATATTTTCTAAAAAAATTAATAACAAACATAAATCTCGTTAAATACAACTGTGAGATCAAAAGAGCCGAAATATTTATTGTGAGTATTCATTTCCAACCATAAAACAATTATAACCAAAGAAGTCAGATATAACTAGTCATTCAGATATTAAACGTTTAAAACCACCTGAGTAACATACACATACAAAATTTCATTTCCATAATCTCAGACGTCTAGAAACTTCAATGGTCATAACAATTATCTTTGTTGCAAAAATGTGTGTGTGCTTTCATATTCGTGTGGTACAAGTCACGAGAAACAGTTTTGTATCAAAATATAATGTTTTTCTATTAGCTTTATGATATTGCAATGATATCTCATCGTAAAACTTAAAACAAAATTTAATTGGTTTTGAAATGAGATGGTATCTCTTTACCATCAACGTAACGCAAATAGGTACACAGGTTCTGGAAATTATTTTTATGTCACCCACCGCAAATATCGCACAATAGTAAGTAATTACCTCACATAATTATGTAATTCTATAACTTGGTCTTTAATTTAGTAAATGCACCTCAGGCATCACGAAACTTTGATTGCAATGCAACAAGAGAAATTTCCATAATAACTATGCACAGAAACTGCGTATTCAAACTGTCAAATCCATACAAATTTGTGTTTCTGTCGGTTGCTATCGAGTTACTCGATCGCCTTGCATACTTTTAATCGTATTAAAAAACTTAGACATAGCATAGCACAAAAACTGAGTAATTAATCATTTACAAGTGCATGTTAAAAAAGTATTTAAAAAAAACATTGTCAGTGAACTTTCCAGCTACCAGAATAACTATATTGAACCTATATATACATTTTTGTTTATAAAAAAAATAAACAAGCTCGGTATAATAAATATATCAGCTGCGTCATATGGACATTCAAAAACGAATATCGATTGACCTTGACATGACTATGACCTAAGCAAAGCTTATTATTACCACTTTAAGTTAAGAATAATATACTAAAGCGTGGTTAGACAGACACACTTTTGTTATAATGGAAGGAGGTCCATAGGTTTGCTAAATTGGTGATATGCCGATTGACTTTGTATACGATATATTAATTAAAAAGATATTTACAAAAACCAAACGCGGAAATAAAATTTTCTCTCTGATGTCAAGTCTCTGTCAACAACATTCGTTGCCCCTAGCAACCAGCTGGAAAAGTGCTCTATTAGACTGGTATTGAAACTTTTTCGTGGGCTAGCACGCCACAATACAAATAAATTTACAAAATATTTTGACTTGAACTCATCACGACAGTAATATGCAGAAAGAAAGAAACACAACTGAAAAATGCTTAAAGTAATTTTTACCACAAATTTAAATTACTGCCCCAACCTCTCCCTAACACTCATATAGAAAAGATAAATAAGCACAAACGTTTATGTTTAGTTAAAAATAAAATCAATTTACCCATCAGTTTTATCTTTATTTTTATTATAACTATTATTTACCCGATTAGGTACAAAAGTTTAAACTTCTGTTTAAAAAAATACCCCTTAGTCGCTGCCGCCTATAGCTTAGTCACAGACGATCTTCGAACTACCAAGCCTTGCCCTCTAACAGAGAAAGGTGCACCCGGAGAAATCCCGCTTTTGGTCACGTTTGCTACATCCAATGAAAAGTAAAGCCGCATTGTAATCACCCAATTATTATACGGTAGATTTGGATAGCGAGAGTCGTGTATGTCAATTGCTGTATAAGGTTGCGCTTTCGAATTAGGGAGCTTTATTGGCGTGACGTGTAATTTTTTGCCTGTCACGCACGGCATTTATAGTTATTGTTGCCAATAGTAAAGTATTATTTTGTACCGATAGAATTTGGATATGGAATGCTATCAAAAACAAAGAGAAGAAAAGAGGTATCTGTATCGGAATAACTGATAAGCAAGACGACTTAGTAGGCTAATTGACCAAGTAGAGAAATATCAAAATTGTAATTGGTAATGGTAGTGGCATAATGACAAAGACTCAAATAAAGCTAAATAAAATGACCATGTAAACCGACCATATAACACAATGTTAACATTCCATGGGGGCCGGCTGCCATGGCAACATATAGGGACTTGGCCAAACGTTTGGTGGAAGCATCAGGTGACCAGAATGCTGGCTTTTAATTTTCACAAAAAATAAGCATTGCATTTAACGTGGTAATGCTGCCAGCATTCTGGGAACTTTTCCTTCTACCAACGGGTTATTTTAAATTTTGAGTTTTTATTTATTTCAAGTTCTTAGGTATAGTTTAGTTTTTTAGGTCTAGTTTAGTTTAGTTGTTGTTAATTCATTTGATAAAGGCTATAAAAATTTAACCTTCTAAGTCAACAATCCTTTCGAATTTGATTCTATTTTCCATTTTATGTTATTCTATCATCAGCCGGGAGATGTCGCTGCTGAACTAGGGGTCTATGAAGGAGGATTCTATAGAGGTCCACCCCAAAATGAATGCTATTTTGACCAATTTGGACATAATTTTACACATTTTACATGACACTGAGGTGAGCGTTGATGTTTTTTGTACCCCGTAGCTTATGGATTATCCAGCAAGGTGAATTGCACTTTGTTGTCTATTATCAAGAGTCGCTATTTATTTACATGTTTTTTAAGAAAGAATCTTCTGTTGTTGAACTACATATTAAGTATTCTCCGCCAGTACTTAGGTGTACTCGTTTCCTTGAGTTTCCTGCTTACATCGCTTGAATAATTAGAAGTAGTTTTTTTTCTATTTCTTCATTATTTATCATTGTGTATTATTATCACAGCTAAAAATCAGTTATTAGGTTTCTATTAATTCCAATCACACCATCACACTCATCACTAATATTATAAAGGCGAAAGTTAGTAGGAATGTATGTTTGTTACTCCTTCACGCTCAAACGGCTGAATGGATTTGGACCTAATTCGGTACTAAGATAGCTTATACACTGGATTATAGGCTACACTTTATTCCGGAAAATGAAATTGTCTTGTGTGATGAGCAAATAATTAAAATACTTATTATCCGCGAGTGAAACCACGGAGTGCAACTAGTATGTAATTTATTTTAGTATCTAAAATAAAATTGGCACATCCGGCTTTGCGTGTGTTATCTAAAGCATCCACAGACGCACTCAAACGCTTACAAACATTTCATTAAATCCCTGCCATTATGGAGTTTCAGTGACATACACACGTACTTACACAATAATTATAATATATACAATTTTTTTTTTTTATGTTTTGGCTCTACACTATTGTGTATTTAGCCAGTGTCAAGTAATTAATAATTTATCTAGTTAATGATATTTCACAGAAATAATAGGTCTTTACCTATGAAATTGCCGTATTGCAGTACAGACTTTTTCAAACAAAAAAAAGTTTGGATTGGCTATGAATTCTAAATTCAAATTAATTTTGTTTTAAAAATATGACATTCTATTTACAACATAAGTCTTTTGTTTATTGATTAGCGTTGTATTTTCATTACATTTCAACATTTTTCCTCATAATGGATACTTTGAAATTTCGTGTAATTATGGAATATGAGTTCCGTCGTGGCACCAACGCGGCACAAACGACACGTAACATCAACGACGTTTACGGAGAGAACTGTACAAACGAACGTACAACCCGTTATTGGTTTGCTCGGTTCCGTTCTGGGAATTTTGACTTGAAAAATGAACCTCGTGGTCGTCCGGAAACTTTGGTCAACAATGATGAATTAAAGGCGATTGTGGAACCTGATGAATCTCAATCTACAGCTGAGCTGGCAGCAGCTTTTGATGTTAGCATCAAAACAATATTGGTCCATTTGCGACAAATTGGCAAGATAAAAAAGCTTGATAAATGGGTGCCCCACGAACTTAACGATCGCCAGCGCAACGTACGCGGCGAGACTTGCCTTGCGCTGCTTAACAGACACAGAAATGAAGGAATTTTGAACCGAATTGTTACGTGCGACGAAAAATGGATTCTTTTTGACAATCGAAAGCGCTCAGCAAGTTGGTTAGATCCTGGTTCGGTACCAAAGCAATGTGCAAAATGAAAAATGACCCCTAGAAAGGTGATGGTCACAGTTTGGTGGTCTAGTGCTGGTGTAATTCATCATAGCTTTTTACAAAACGGCGAGAGCATTACTGCAGATGTGTACATTGAAGAACTGACCACAATGATGGCGAAACTCGCACGTCTGCAACCAGCTTTGGTCAATCGGCCGTCTCCACTGCTACTTCACGACAACGCGCGACCCCATACTGCACAACAGACCGTCTCTAAGCTGCATGAGTTGGGTTTGGAAGCTCTCCCTCATCCGCCATACTCACCAGATCTTGCACCTACCGACTATTACTTTTTACAAAATTTTGACAACTTTTTAGCGGGAAAAAAATTCAATTCCCGAGAGGCAGTACAAAACGCCTTTGAAGAGTTTGTTGTCTCCCGTCCTGCTGATTTTTTCAAGAAGGGCATCCATAAACTGCCACAGCGTTGGCAAAGATGCATTGATTGCAGGGGTGATTACTTTGAATAAAAGAAATAAATAAGTTAAAAAAAAAAATACTTTAACTTTTTTCAAACAAAACGGCAATTTCATAGGTAAAGACCTAATATGTGTCAAGTCACAGTCGAAGTCTTCAAGTCAAGTCATAGTCCAGACAAAGTCATACTCCTAGTAAAGTGGTGGCAACTTTACTTGAAGCTTCTATGGAGTTTTGGAAACAACACGAAAAGAAACGTTTTCCCAACATTATACCATTTTCCCACACTCACGCCTATAATCCAGCACTTAACGAATAGAATGCCACCAATTTTATGCACTAACACTGAAAATAACACAAGTTTTGGAAAATAATACCATGCGGTGACGCAATCTTTTTCGCATTCCCGCCAAAAAAACTCGCACTCTATACAATTATTAATATGGTGAATAATTTATTTGACAGCACTGACATCCTTATTAGGACCGCCTATATCTAAACTAAACCGGTATTCAATAGAAAATGCGTTCCGAGTAAAGGAAGGTAGAAAAAGCAGTTGCAGCTGGTTTCCTCATGGCATGCTATAGCGAATCCGGTATACAAGTACATGAACCGAATTAAACTAAGTATTGCAGGTAGCACGTTTACATTACTGAGATGAACATAAGATAGTTTTTAACCGGATAATTCAGATTTTTCGCGGGAAAACAGGAAAATTCGTAAAAATACATAGAAAAGAATTAAAGAAATAAATTAAATGAAAATAGAAAATATGTCCGTTGCGACTTTTTTAACAATATATCTCTAATATAAAGTAGGATTAATCTTTCGTTCTGTCAGAAAACGGCTTTATGAGCAGTTTTACAACAAAAACATAACTACAGTTACGCCACCTTACCGCGTTGGAGTAAAATAAAACGAGCTCATTCATGGACGTAGTAACCTTGGCACAGCTTTGTTACGTTCATTCATACTGGAAAAGGTGAATCGTTCTAAAGAACTTCCTTTTTAGTTCAAGAAAATTATATCACACAATGGACCAAGAATGCACTACATTTTGTTGCTGATAAACAAGTTCTTGTTTTTATAATCTGTAAGTTTTAATTGCTAGGTAAAATAAACACATCTACGTGCAATTTTAACTTTAAAAATAACTATAATGCATGAAATGCCTCGCTAGATAATTTTTTCTAAGCCTAAGGCACATTAAACATACGTCACTATAATTCCTATACATCCATTGCTATGCAAATTATTTAAAGCAACCAATGAGTAAAGCTTATTACGTAATTTATCACAAAAATCATTCTAAAATAATATTTGCGTAAAGTGTAATCAAACAAAACGGCAATTTTCAAGGCAAACCAGCAAAACAAAGTTCATTGGCGTCGTTATAAACACGTAACCACAAGCGCCAGTGCACGTGCGGGAAAACCTTGAACTTACTGTTTGTAAACAAATATGGCCATGAGTGTAGTTCTGCTCGTAATACACAGATGGCGCTGATATTAAATCTTAATTAGTGTTCATTATTATTGCAGATTGCATGAAGTTTTAAGTCTCACATTTCAATTTAATCAATTAGTATTTAAGTATATTAAATAACATCATTCTTAAATTTAAAACAAACCAGTTCTTGAATGTTAAAAATTTCATATTAGCATTATTTTAGAATATTTAAATCAGTTTTATTCACTTCCATTGAAAAGAAAGCCTTTCACTTTGTAAGTTCAATACAAGTTTGATAGATGGCGCATTTATACAAACGATTTCAACTATTTAAATATGCGTGCTATAAATAAAAATATACTGATCGGAAACTATGAAAAAGATACCAAATTTCTTTAACATTCAGCCATTAGTCATCAAAATGTGAAGTGCCAAACATAATTTATAAATACCTTAGAACTATTAACTAACGGAGCAATTTATGAGTAAATATCAGAAAGCCTCATTACCATAATATAATAGGTCTTTACCTATGAAATTGCCGTATTGCAGTACAGACTTTTTCAAACAAAAAAAAGTTTTGATTGGCTATGAATTCTAAATTCAAATTAATTTTGTTTTAAAAATATGACATTCTATTTACAATATAAGTCTTTTGTTTATTGATTAGCGTTGTATTTTCATTACATTTCAACATTTTTCCTCATAATGGATACTTTGAAATTTCGTGTAATTATGGAATATGAGTTCTGTCGTGGCACCAACGCGGCACAAACGACACGTAACATCAACGACGTTTACGGAGAGAACTGTACAAACGAACGTACAAACCGTTATTGGTTTGCTCGGTTCCGTTCTGGGAATTTTGACTTGAAAAATGAACCTCGTGGTCGTCCGGAAACTTTGGTCAACAATGATGAATTAAAGGCGATTGTGGAAGCTGATGAATCTCAATCTACAGCTGAGCTGGCAGCAGCTTTTGATGTTAGCATCAAAACAATATTGGTCCATTTGCGACAGATTGGCAAGATAAAAAAGCTTGATAGATGGGTGCCCCACGAACTTAACGATCGCCAGCGCAACGTACGCGTCGAGACTTGCCTTGCGCTGCTTAACAGGCACAGAAATGAAGGAATTTTGAACCGAATTGTTACGTGCGACGAAAAATGGATTGTTTTTGACAATCGAAAGCGCTCAGCAAGTTGGTTAGATCCTGGTTCGGTACCAAAGCAATGTGCAAAACGAAAAATGACCCCTAGAAAGGTGATGGTCACAGTTTGGTGGTCTAGTGCTGGTGTGATTCATCATAGCTTTTTACAAAACGGCGAGAGCATTACTGCAGATGTGTACATTGAAGAACTGACCACAATGATGGCGAAACTCGCACGTGTGCAACCAGCTTTGGTCAATCGGTCGTCTCCACTGCTACTTCACGACAACGCGCGACCCCATACTGCACAACAGACCGTCTCTAAGCTGCATGAGTTGGGTTTGGAAGCTCTCCCTCATCCGCCATACTCACCAGATCTTGCGCCTACCGACTATTACTTTTTCCAAAATTTGGACAACTTTTAGCGGGAAAAAAATTCAATTCCCGAGAGGC
Organism: Ennomos fuscantarius; assembly: GCA_905220475.3. Taxonomy (NCBI): domain Eukaryota; kingdom Metazoa; phylum Arthropoda; class Insecta; order Lepidoptera; family Geometridae; genus Ennomos; species Ennomos fuscantarius. The sequence continues at coordinate 7,633,969 of HG992046.1, read as the reverse complement.
AGTACAAAACGCCTTTGAAGAGTTTGTTGTCTCCCGTCCTGCTGATTTTTTCAAGAAGGGCATCCATAAACTGCCACAAGATCAAACTGGCTACCGCTGAGGTAAGCTCGCTATTTGTAAGATAGGTAAATCTAAGGCACTAAACGCTTTTTGAACTTACGTAGATTAAAAATTTATTTTCATTAAAACAAATAGATAACACCCAATTATCATAGATCCTGGGACTCTAAGATTTACTGTACCCAGGAACTACAAGGACCATGGTCCCACAACACCCAGACTCGGAACAAGTATTTGCTGCTTCTTTTTTTCCATACAAATATTTGATCTGTGCGAGAATTGAATCCGCCTCCGGGTTATGAGCCGACCTGCTCAACTACCACACCACAGAGGCATCATTATGCATCTCATGCAATATTGTATCTTTTGAAGCAATTTGCGGTTATAACGGGATCAACACCACACTCATGGCACAGAATACTTAGTACTTACTTAGTAGTAGTATCATGCTTTACTGCGAAAACCACACTAATAGGTCTTTACCTATGAAATTGCCGTTTTGTTTGAAAAAAGTTAAAGTATTTTTTTTTCGAACTTATTTATTTCTTTTATTCAAAGTAATCACCCCTGCAATTAATGCATCTTTGCCAACACTGTGGCAGTTTATGGATGCCCTTTTTGAAAAAATCAGCAGGACGGGAGACAACAAACTCTCCAAAGGCGTTTTGTACTGCCTCTCGGGAATTGAATTTTTTTCCCGCTAAAAAGATGTCCAAATTTTGGAAAAAGTAATAGTCGGTAGGCGCAAGATCTGGTGAGTATGGCGGATGAGGGAGAGCTTCCAAACCCAACTCATGCAGCTTAGAGACGGTCTGTTGTGCAGTATGGGGTCGCGCGTTGTCGTGAAGTAGCAGTGGAGACGACCAATTGACCAAAGCTGGTTGCAGACGTGCGAGTTTCGCCATCATTGTGGTCAGTTCTTCAATGTACACATCTGCAGTAATGCTCTCGCCGTTTTGTAAAAAGCTATGATGAATCACACCAGCACTAGACCACCAAAATGTGACCATCACCTTTCTAGGGGTCATTTTTCGTTTTGCACATTGCTTTGGTACCGAACCAGGATCTAACCAAGCTGCTGAGCGCTTTCGATTGTCAAAAAGAATCCATTTTTCGTCGCACGTGACAATTCGGTTCAAAATTCCTTCATTTCTGTGCCTGTTAAGCAGCGCAAGGCAAGTCTCGACGGGTACGTTGCGCTGGCGATCGTTAAGTTCGTGGGGCACCCATCTATCAAGCTTTTTTATCTTGCCAATCTGTCGCAAATGGACCAATATTGTTTTGATGCTAACATCAAAAGCTGCTGCCAGCTCAGCTGTAGATTGAGATTCATCAGCTTCCACAATCGCCTTTAATTCATCATTGTTTACCAAAGTTTCCGGATGACCACGAGGTTCATTTTTCAAGTCAAAATTCCCAGAACGGAACCGAGCATACCAATAACGGGTTGTACGTTCGTTTGTACAGTTTTCTCCGTAAACGTCGTTGATGTTACGTGTCGTTTGTGCCGCGTTGGTGCCACGACGGAACTCATATTCCATAATTACACGAAATTTCAAAGTATCCATTATGAGGAAAAATGTTGAAATGTAATGAAAATACAACGCTAATCAATAAACCAAAGACTTATATTGTAAATAGAATGTCATATTTTTAAAACAAAATTAATTTGAATTTAGAATTCATAGCCAATCAAAACTTTTTTTTGTTTGAAAAAGTCTGTACTGCAATACGGCAATTTCATAGGTAAAGACCTATTATTATAAAGGTGAAAGTTTGTGTATGTTTTTGTTCCCTCTTCACGCCACAACGGCTGACGGATTTGGATGTAATTTGGAATGAAAATAGCGTATAACACATTTAGGATACTTTTCTGTACATATAAAATAATTTATATCATTGACAACCAGCCATATGCTGAGCCGACGGCCATTCAATACTAGTTTTTGAAGTAAAACTTCTTTACCCACGCTTGACTTGGGGAGTAAGCTGGTTAATGCGAGGCGAACGGAAGTTAAAGTTGGTTTACGTAGATCTTCATTGTCAACACAAAAATTTTTTCTATTATTATTATGTTGGTATGTCTGGTAAAATGACTATTTACCATTGTCAAGATGGCGACGATAACATTAAACTAAGCAAAAACAAAACTATACCGGCCGATAGATGGAGCTAAACTAAAGGAGTTTTAATAGGCTATTTGACTACTATATTTTTATTACATACATAAATAATATACCTCAAAAAATAGATAACTGTGAAAACAAAACTTGAATATCTCAAAAAATGACTAAGTTACAGGCATTTTAAAATACAGAAATAGAAAGAGACAACTCAAACACGCAGTGACGTCAGTTACCAGTCCTCACAGTAACTCATTACTAAGCTGTGGTAGCTCTACATACAATCTTTTTGGCATGTGACGTCACAAGCCATGCCTTCATAGTAGCTGTGAGGAAGCACAACACGATCTCTGTTTTGCGAGAAAGGGACAGGCGATGAAACTTTAAAAGCGTACTACTCCGTGATTAATTTACCGATTTTACTTATTTTTACAATGATTACATTCATTTTTAACCTACTTTATGAAAATAATATTTACTTGTTCATTTTTAATAGTAGTCAAATAGCCTATTCAGTCGTGTGGTCTAAAGCACACTCGGTTTTTGTTTCTTCTTTATTCGTAGTATGTATTATGTATAATATTTGTGTTTTACTTTAATTTTAGACAGTATTGAATAATTGTCTTTTTTTGTTCTATTCTATTTACATTACTTAAAAATTGAAAATTTATTACTCGAAATCAACTCTAAAAGCTTTGTATTATGTGTGACTAAAAATTAATGAAGAACTTGGTTTAGTGAGAATGGGCTTACTCCAAAATGAAAGTACCGAATAATGCCGCGATATGTATTTCATGCGATCTACCATTTGATTACGTATTTGTGCAAAGAAAGATTATTTTATTTGATTACTCGCCCATCTGGACGGTGATCACGAAACTTTAATTGCAATGCAACAGGAGAAATTTCATTCCTATTTTGAATATTTCCATAGTAACTATGCACATAAACTGCATATTGAAATTGTCAAATACATACAAATTTGTGTATCTATTGGTTGCCTTCAAGTTCAGATTCCCTGAGCTGATATTCTCCAATCACATTATTAAGAGAGGGTGTTGTATTATTGTTTACTCTCTCACTCTATCTCTCTCTCTTTCACTTATCTGTTAAGTTAGACAAGGGCGCAATTTATTTACTTTAAAAGTTAATTATTTCATATATTTAGGGACAAGTATTCATGTTATTTTTAGTTGTAGAATTATTTTACTGCCTCTAGAGTATGATTTGCTGGAGTAGTTTTTGGTTAAATTATTTTTTATATTATTATAAGTTACTTTACTTTTGCTTAAGCTTAATTGATACCCAAAATATAAACAATAAAAGCAAAAAAGAGATAGTACATTTTATATCAAATGAATCTGTTACGATATTTAAAAATTGTAATTACATTAATAATAAATTTAAATGCAGGTCAATTTTGTAGACTAATTTAATTATTTAAAATTTGTGCACAAAAAACGAGAAATGACATCACTGTAAAACAGTCTTGTTAGCTTAATCTTTAGAGGTGTTTGAATTGTGACAGATTGCTTGCACTAGTAAAAGTTATAAATAGTTAACTTTTTTAAGTCGTTACTTATTTTGAGTTTACTTGAAGTATATTTTTAAATAATAAAACTAAAATTAAATTAAATTAAAACTAAACATTAGCAAAAGGTCAATCTTATAATTTGGCATTATGTTGGCTGGTTCATTGAGGTGAAATAAAAACAGAAGTTTTATTAGATAATAATTTAATTTATTTGGGTGGTTTCATAATAATATTTTGTTATTATTACTACTAAGACTGAAAAATAACAAGATGGAGAAGTGAAGCATCACCGATGAAAATTATGATAGTACATGGAAAGAGAACTAAAATGTGTAATATATAGAATAAAATACATAATAATGTACATAAGAACATTAATAATTATAATATACAAAATGAAGATGCAATCAAAAATATTCTACACAAATACGATAATAAGAAACATATTTACAAAAGATAAATATATAAATGTGAAAATGATGATAAATACGAAAAAGATACGTACTACTTAGTGATATATGAACACATAAAACTTAATAAACGTAAAAAATTAACAAAAACATTAAAGCTTTGTAACAAAAATAATTTGTACTATAAAAGTATAAAATATGACTTATAACAAAACAGGTACAATGTAAAGAAATGATGATGCAGAAACATTAGGACAAGATTCACTCGCACAACGCTTTTGAATAATTTAAATAAATTATTAAAAATAAATTAATATTGTATAACTGAGGTCCGTTAGACTAACGATAATAAATAGACGACTACGCTATCTTATATAAAAGGTGACTCGTAGCGACATCTGTTGATCGAAATTTTGAATCAATAAGTTATGTCGCTGAATAAAACGTCATTGGCCTTCAGTTAGAGTAAGCGCTGTACGCCAAATTCTGGGCGTCTTGGGATGATCGGCCCCATCCACCATGTCCTCCACTTCCGTGACTGAAATGCTCCTCATGATGTGGATGAGCAACGACTTCGTAGCTTTCATGATGCTCGTTCTTTGACAGAAGCTTCTTGAGAAGTAGAAGAGCAGAGGCAAGAAGAGCAGCCTTGGCGAGCATTAGGCCCTTGACAGCAGCAAAGGCGATGATACCCAGGAACAGAGGAATGAGGGACTGGATTTTTAGCTGGAGAAGAGCGAGAATAGGCAGAAGCTGCTTCAACTTCTTCTTCTTGCCACGACCTAGAATAAAAGAAAAACAAATAAACAAAAATATTTTTGGAAGAACTTTTTTGAAGGCAATGGTGATGTTATGTTATGATTTTATGTAATTAAAAAATTAAATATTCAAAAAATTTTAGGCCCTAACAGTTACTAATGTAAGCATTGTTTGGTGTAGTACTTAAACAAAAAAACATAATCTAACATTGCAATAACGTAAATGAAAGTCAGTGGTAATCATAAATGCTAGAAGCAAGTTTCTTTGTAGCTAAATAGGCTATGCAAGGCGTTTGGAAGTCCAGTTCCGATATTCCCTTTAACGGTATTGTATCACGAAATATGCAAAACGGTAACCGCAAGCGCATGTTAATCATTCGAAAACTTATTCGAATTCTGATCGCTTGCATAGTCGCGAACCACTGAAATTCGAACAATGTCGCTTTCATTGTAATTCACCATGTTACATCCAGTTTGCATAAGAACCCCATTCATCTAGAAAGTAATTCCGGACGTTAGGTACATTCGAAAGCTTCAAACCTACATCCATGTTTCGACAACGCGACTCTGCCTGGAGCGTAACTTTTACTCAATTCTCAATACTCGATTTCGATCGAGATCCATGCCAACGGAACTTGGAACTAGTCTCACAGAGTCCTACATACTTGGTATTACCTAGCAAAAACTAGACTTTGTTCGGCCGCTTTCCACCAGAATCTTGTTAATAGGTTAGAGAAACTTACTAAACCCGTTCGACTTTGATTTCTAGGAACGTCTTCTTGTATATACTAAGGTCTTTTGATTCGCGGATGTCCACGGCAAGGTTTCGTAACCTAATCAATTACGGTCCAATCTTCACAATCCTCAGCTGTTTAATTATAACTTTCTATTTATAAAATTCTCATACGTAATACTATGGACCGGTACCGTATTTTTTTAAATTTATGATTTGGCAAGAGTGGTTACAGAGAATGATTATGACGTTGCAGTTTTATGTAACGACTTTTTACTTTTTATATCACGAATCAAGTGTTTGCAAAGTCATTCAAATCAAGACATGACATGTTTAGCGTGAATTTCAACTGCCCAATTTTCACTTACTACTTCAATTTCAAGTTTATGTACATTAAAATGTATGACTTGCATATTTTGTCCATCCGTTTCTAAAACGATACTATCTTTAACTTGTTCCGATGAAACACCTGCTACTGGAGTGCTTACAAAAAAAAATGTGATGGTTGTATAATGAAGACGTTCAGTAATAACTGCAGATGATCTGTAGAAAAACAAACCATTCACATTACAATGGAACTAACGAGGTGCCGTATTGCGGTTATATATTAATTATTTGCTCAATGACAGTGATTATCTTTACTGTTTTATATTACGCTTGAGATTTTGATACTTTTTTTTACATTTGTGTTACAGCTATTTTATTGGAAGAATAAATTTAATTCAATAAATTGTCATGAGACGTATACGATGAATAATGAAATTACTGTGATAATTAAAAAAATATTGAAGCAGTCACCCGTCACGTTTAAGAAATAGCAGGCTGTAGGTACATGCGTACGAGAAAGATATACTAAAAAATCACACATTCTTCTTTTCAACTTTTCCCACATGGAAGGAAATTACAACCAAAATTCTAATAAGCAGCATTAAAGACAAGTATTTTCTCTCACAAACAAAGTTTCCCACAAAATTTGACCATACTTAGATGCCTCTAATTTTGGTAGTACTTCAAAATTGGTGTGTATTAACTCAACGAGATTGATATAATGGATATGTTGTTTAGGTGATTATATTTCATAATTTTATTTCTTATACTTTCACTTGCTTTTGGGCGTTTTGCTAATTGCGTGGCTTTAGATTTAAATTGGCTGGTAATTGGATGATGAGGTTAATACTTAATTTTTAGTCTATAATTAGTTGTTTTGTATAAATTGGCCAGGTGTTTGCGGATGAAACTACCTATGTCAAAATAAGAGTTGCAACCATACAATAATTCTACTTTTTTGAATGAGTTTATGACCTCTTAGGTTTGTTATGCTTACTTAGCGAACCTGGATTATCCAGTTAGCATGCGTGTCATCGAAAGCCCATTAATCAGGTAAAACATGACTTTGCAAGAACAGCAGTTACATTTCCATATGAAAATGCACGCAAATGAAACAAATCATGCTCTACAAACCGATAACCATACAATATAAATCAAGGAATAAAAAACGAAAATTTCATACTGTGTTTGTGTCTCATTATTATTAATTATGAATATGTTGGTACAAACGGTTGAAAAATTAGCACATTTATTAAATACTTTTAAACCATATTTAATAAGCGTGATTGCTTTTGATTTATTGCAGATGTTTCAATGGACGTCTTCTTTAAAAATTACTTTGGTATTGTTACCTATGTATTCACCGTGAATATTGTAAATATTATGAATTATATCATTCAATATAGTCTTTTAATACCTTTATTGAGTGATGAAAAATGTCAAACATGTCAAGCTTAAACATTTTTAGCACACCGTGTTCATTAAATTTAAAATACTCTAAACATTTTACGAATCGATATGCGTAATGGAACTATTATAAATCAAATATTTTTGTAGGAAGTTATTCATATGTTGACGTTCCCAAACGTAGCTACGTTAACATGACATAGACTCCTTATAGGAGCCCAACAAATAAAGGAATTTAAGTTCAATTTCCATAAGTATATCCCACATGACCCAATATATTTTATATATTTTAGTACAAACCATTTTCGCATCACATTTAACAGCCTTCAAGAGTGTATATTGTTTGTCTAATAAAAACACTGAGATTATATTTTAAAGACTGTCTTGCGAGAATGTCACAACTTCTAGCATAAGTATTTTGGTCTTTTAATGATCTGTTCTATAAACACAAAAGGCAGTTACCAACCTTCTTCCAAAGACCTCTTCACATCGTCGACAGTACTTTTTGGCACCCTCAACTGGATCACATGGTTCTCCAAGAAGTCAGCAGCTACATCAATCAGCCTGTTCTCGACCTGATTCTCCCTTGCTCTAGGCTCTTCAGCCAGAGGTTCATATGACCTGGCTGATCTTGGAGAGCCAGAACCCAGAAGGCTGATGCCATCAGTGATGCTGACCTCGCGTGCTGTGTTGATATTCTCAACGTATTTTAAAGCTCTTTCCTGTGGGAAGAAATAAATTATAAGTAAAAAGCTTTTTTTAGTTCAATTTTTAGTTAAGTGACCAAAATCTCGTAAGACATTTTAAAATCAATATCACGAGTAGAAGGACGTAATTATTTAAACTATGACATATTTCGGAACTAACGATAAATCTGTTTTGAATTTAAAGCTGCCTCTTACACCAACTTACAGACTCATTAAAAACCGTATGGCGTGGTTAATAAACATTAGATTCCATGATAGCTTATCTGTTCACGAGCCATAATTAATAACGGCATGCTTTTATTTTCTAAGTAATTGGATAATGATCCCGAAGCAAAACTAATTGGCAGTTTACAGCTTTTAAATAAATTATCAAATTTCGTTTAGAAATTGATGGAAAATTATCGGATTAAGCAAGAATAATATTAAACAAGAATAGGCAAATTGATATTTATGAATGTACGCACTCAAATGAAACTGTACGTATCAGGAATTTGAAGGAGAAGCTCCACCATAATAAGACAAATAAAAAAGTTATTATTTTTTGCACTTTGTGACCTTATAGCTAAAAGTGCTATAATATTTCAAAATTCAATCAAAACTAAACTAAATTTAACTATATTTATATTTGCATTGTTAGTCTAAATATAGAAAATGCACTTTTTATTAAGTAAAATTGTTATCTAAAACGTAAAATAAGTTAAAGTTAAGACTGGCCTATCAAATTTTTGATTGAGCGCGAAATGTTGACGTAACGATGTTGGCAGGCTAAAATTATGAGCATAAATTAGTCATTTTGATTAATTCATTTATCTGTACAACTTTTGTTTAAAGTTTTAATATTTGCAACTAATGTAATAGCTACATCAGTTTATTGAAAAAGATACCGCAAAATACGATAAAACTACCATGTTTAAGGTTTTTGGTATTTTGGTAGCTTTTACTGAAACTTTTAAACATAATTTTTTATTTACATATTGTATTTCAAATAACTTTAAATTTGACTTTTTACAAAAGTTAGTAATGATCATATTGGCATTAATTTTTAATATGATTAAACCAGTACCACTTGAATTATTTATTTGATATTTTATACCCTAAAAGGTATTTTCAATATTAAGTCTAATTAATCACTCTGCAATCAAAATTACATATTTCTGGATAATTAAAAAAACGGTTATGAATATGAGACGGATTCTAGTTCCAAAATCACTGATCACTAACACACACCTTCAAGCACAAAGAGATGTCTTCTTCAGAACAGTTCTTGACCAGACCAAGCACGGATCCCATGACATCTTCTTCACCTGCTGGTTTACAGGTCACCACTGCTGCACAAACTAATATGATAAACACCTTCATGGTGATTCCAATCGTGTCCAGTGGCCGGGATAGTGCTTGCTTGGTGGAAGCGACTGGAATGCGGGCTGGAATGGAAGGTCGGTGGTTTTATTTGCAGAACCCCTCCATGATGTAGTTCCCGCCAAAATGTGCGTATGAGCACGCGATGTAGTACGTTAGAGGAGTTGTGAATATTTAGACACGGCGAGAGTAAACTATTACAGTAGCTAATGCAAAGTTCAATGACATTCCAACTGCGAACAATTGCAGTTACTTATTATATTACTATGAAATTTAATTGTTTTACTAATATAAATATTAATGCATTTATTGTATTAAATATGCTATAAAAATAGCCTTGATAAAATAAAATAGTAATTATACAAATCACTAACCACTGCCAATTATTCACACAAGTTTGCTCTAAGAAAAGTAATCGATACTTTTTATGGAGAACAAAAACCTGTGGTGTAATTATTAACAAACATTTTTGATTACTCTTATTATTTTTTATTGGACCTCCTTTGGTTTATTTCTTGTAACCAAAACTTACTTACTTAAAAAGCAGTTTCATAAACTATGGCATAACTTCCCTCTAGATATAGGTATTTCATAATATAAAAATATTACGTATTTTAAAATATCTTTTCTATTGTTTAATTCGTGACGAGTCTCCTAGTTTTCGAGAGGCAGGAATCAGCCGTGTCCCTTATGCCTTTAGTAAACATACAAAATAACATATTCATGCTCACATCAAACTATAAACGAATTATTTTAAAATATTGTAGTCTAATCTCTAGAAACAATGATATGGTCATAAAAGTGTGGTCAGAGAAGTACAAAGAGTTTTGACGTAATAACGACTTATAAATCGATGAACTCTGGTTGCACGCACGAAAAATTGCACACATTCCGCCTGAGCCGAGCGTGCAAGTGAGAGAACGGAACAAGTGATAGAGAGGCACGATCGTGTTTTGATATAGTTTAAGTATTAAAGTTTTTTTTTAAAGTGTTTTTTTTTTATCATTATTTTTTTATGTTAAGGATGACGCGACGAGCTAACCGTTCGACATGACATAACCTGATGTTAAGCCACGCGGCTGCCCATATCAGTTGCAGTGTTACTCGGAACTCTAAAGTATAGAGTTTCGCGTGACACTGCACGGCGCACGTCATCCTGAGACATCAACACAATCTAGTAACAAGATTACTAGACTGTGAGATCAGGTCATAAAGTCTCATTTGCCCAGTAATTTTACTAGCTACAGTGCCCTTCAAACCCGAACACAGTAGTGTTTGCGCACTACTGCTTGGCGGCAGAATAACGAGCAAAGCGGTGGTACCTACCTAGATGAACTTTGCAGAAAAGTACCACCTAGTATAACGACGTTATCGCGTAAAATTGTAGTCCGTAAACCGACTTAACAGAAAATAATTTTTTTTATTGCCGTGTCTACACGTTGTCACCTCCGTGGGAAAGCACAGTCCTCACATAGAGTACGCTGGAAGCTATTTGATCGGTCATTCAGAATCTGAATGGGGACTGATCAATGAGCGTGACCATTTTCAACGCAAATTAATATTTATGACAATATTTTTGAGTTGCGTAAAGGACAAAATTTACTTATCAGTTTAACTTTGGAGAACTCCTATTTTATTCGTTAATTTTCAATTTTAGTTACGAAGAATATGGTTTATCATTTTGTATTATGATACCTACGAGTATAAACTGAAGAATTATTTTGGCAAATAATCATCATTTAAAAAAAACAAATGTGAAAATTGTGTGTCTTAAGAAACTGTGTACGTTGCTTGGTCAAACTTTTTTATTTTATAGCATATGTGCTATAAAATAAAAGATAGCATATGTGCTATAAAATAAAAGATAGCATATGTGCTATAAAATAAAAGATAGCATATGTGCTATAAAATAAAAGATACGAGATAGTTTAGTTCGGATAGATAGTGTGCGCGATAATTTCTTTTTTTTGTTTTGTTTTTAGTTGTCTATATTAAGAACATATGAAGACAAGGAGAAATATGTCGGTTTAGATTTTTAAGCAAAATTTTATTTTTCATTTTATTTTCACCGAATAAGACACTTTTTGAAGTAAAACTTCTTTACGAACGCTTTACTTGGGGAGTAACCTGATGAATGCGAGGCGAACGGAAGTTGAAATTGGTTCACGTAGATCTCCATTGTCCATTGTGTTATTATTTTGGTATGGCCGGTCAAATGTCAATTTACATACACTACGTTGCTTACTTTAATGTTAATGTCGCCATCTTGACAAGTGTAAATTACCATTTTACCGGACCAAAATAAAAATGGTCCGGTAAAATGACACTTGTCAAGATTGTGACATTAACATTAAACAAAGCAAACACAAAGTTATACCGGCCGATAGACGGGGCTAAACTAAAGTTTTACTTCAGTCGTGTGGTCTAAGCACACTCGTTTTTTTAATACATTTTGAACTTTATTATTTTCTACTACGGAAACACGGCGACGCTGTCCGCAATAGTACTTACGATTAGTGACATAAAATAATTAAAAAATAATTAGGTCAATGGTGAATCATTCTGCATACTATTAACTCCAAGTCAACTTTATTCATGTAAACGCCCACGTATTATATCATACGAATCGATACGGGTTTATTTCACAAACTCGCTTCGAAATCATGTTATTAGTTGCGTCAGCCGATAGACCGGACTTCCGAATATTTTACATACCTACTTAAACCAAGTGCTGGATTTTATACTTGACAAATGCTTACATTTATTTATTTATTTGGATGGGTGACTTTTAAATGGAATTTCTAGGTAAATTTAATAGAGTAGTGTGTAAATATTAATTTTAATGTTAATGCGTAATTTGGATGGGTTATGTTTAAGGGGCATTTCTAGGTGTATGTTCTTATTTGGATGGGTGACGCTGAAGGAGCATTTCTAAGTGTATTTAATTTCTTAGTTTCTTATATGCCTAGATGTTCTTATTAGAATGGGTGACGTTTAAGGGCCATTTTAGGTGAATTTAATATCTTAATCTTTCATATGCCTAAATGTTCTACTTTGGATGGGTGACTTTTAAGGGGCATTCTTAAGTGTATTTAATATGTTAGTGTTTCATTATGCTTTGTTGTTTTAAAGACATTTTAAAACATTTTAATATGGACAAAAGTCTCATAACATTTAATACTAGGTCTGTATTACAGGACGATGCTCAGTCATCGGTCGGTGCTCAAGCAGAAATTTCATTCACTAATTGATCACTTTATGAATGAAATCTCTCCTTGAGCATCGGTCGATGACTGAGCATCGTTCTGTAATACGGACCTTATTGAGTGATATATCAATTTAAACATTTAGAATTATATTTTATCAATGTCTCAATTTTCAATGTTTATTGTGACGTCATCATTTTATTCTCAAAACCCACCACCTGGCATGTTTTTTTTTAAAGTGAATTAAAACTATAAGTGTAGACTTTTATTGCATCACGAACCAGTTAATAAATCGATTCATACGATTATCCGGAACTGAGATGAAAGTTATCGTAACGGAATGATTGGAAATGGAATCGATTTTTCATGATGACTCTGATTTTTCACACATGTGAATGGTTAATGGTGAGCTTTGATGGATGTGGTATCTTTTATTAATATAATATGTGAGTATATATAATGAGCATTTCTTTTTTTTTTGCCAATTCGTATTGTTTACTGTCTTTTAAGATTGTAATTATTTAACTTTAAGAAAATGTTTAAACTGGTGTCTAATATTTTGTTCACCAGAATCTAAATATATATAACTCAAAGGTGACTGACTGATTGACTGACATAGTGATCTATCAACGCACAGCCCAAACCACTGGACGGATCAGATTGAAATTTGGAATGCAGGTAGATGTTATGACGTAAGCATCCGCTAAGAAAGGATTTTTTGAAATTTCACCCTTAAGAGGGTGAAATGGGTGGTTGAATTATTTCCCATAGGCCACGCCGCGGGCGAAGTTGCGGGCAGAAGCTCGTTTAATATAATAAGCCGCTATGTAAAGTGCATGCGTCAAGTTCGTGAACGGCTGCTGCTTATGGGAGCTGGTCTGTTTGTGGTGTATGCACAATTTGCAACAAGTATTTATAAAAAATAGTTTTGTCCCTCCTGTATTGTATTTATGTTCATTATTAATAATAAGGTAAAGTCATAAATTTTAACTAATTTATAAAAAAAACACGGGTCCTAGTGACTGCTATACAGCAACTTAAAAATATGTACAGTAAGACGTTTCCTGTTTGTTTGTTAATCATCACTTAAGTGGCCAAAGGCTTCTTAAATGCTAGGAATTTTCTGCAAGAGCTCGTCTAGATTAGTAACATCGCTTTGCCAAATATTTCGCTTCAAACCAATAGTGTGTAAGCACTACTTGTGTTCCAGTGTATATACAGTAGGCTGTGTGGATCCAACGTAACAATAGGAACACCTCATCTCTTCCCGTGGATGCCGTAAGAACCAACTAATGGAATATCAAGGGAATGGACAGTATTCTCTTTGGTCTGTTTTATAGATAGGTAGATAGATAAACTCTTTATTGAAACACCACATCTTAAATCATTAAAAAAGTGAACAAACTTAACCAAAGTGTTACAATGGGCGGTCTTAACGCTCAGAGTGATCTCTTCCAGACAACCTTGTACGGAAAGGAATAACGCAGTAATATATGGACGGTAATTTTCATATAAAAAAAAACAAAACACTGTGCTTATACGTACATAATAAACATAATCTTCTTTTCTTTTCTTCTTTTATAATCTTCTGGAACTTTTCTGCAAAGTTTGTCTAGTTAATTACCATTGCTTTACCAGTTATTCTGCCTCTAAGCAGTGGTGTGAATGCCCTACTGTGTTTCGGTTTGAAGGGCATTGTAGTTAGATTACTAACTAGGTAAATTAGGCCTTATTACCTAATCTCATAGGTCGAGTAATATCATGTTACTAGACTGTGATGTGCTCAGGATGTGTAGTCAACTGTCACCCAAAACTTCATAATTTAGAGTTATGAGTGACATTTGCAATCTCTGACCGTGACGCGTCACGCCAGTCGTTGACATAAAAAAAAGATAACGTAAATCAAATGTGTAATCTAATTCACTTCAATTAAGTTTAGTTTTGATTAGCAGTCCTTAAGTCGATGCAGGTAAAATGTAATAAGCTTAAGCGTGTTTCGAAAAAGCGTCGTCAACATTACTCTTATCTGTGGCCACCGTTTGGCATTTTTTTTCCTTTTTTTTCAAATGAAATAGCATTTATTGCCCTTATTTAGAAGATACATATACTATACTATATAAAAACTAAATTTCTTTTTTTTTGTAATTATTATAAATGAATCATTTTTATTTGGGCACCCAAGTATGAATATAAGCCTCCTCAATGTATGCAGCCAAACAAAATTTATTGTCTGGTTGAGTTTAATATAAAGAGGTAGATGCGTGGCTTAGATCACTTCAGCCCGGTAGTTTTAAGTCCTACTACAATTAAATAAAATTAACTGAAAGTAACACCATTGAAAGAAGCTTAATAGTCCCTTACATTACGACACTTAAGGCATTTTCTCTCACGTTTTTACAATAGAATACTTTGCCGCACGAATATATATCATTCGATTACTCGTCGATGATCGACTTTCGTTCGTGGCCGATTATTTTATCGATGTTTAATGCTAATATATAGCCTTTGTTCGGGAAGTTAAAGTCACGTCTAAAAGTATATCCCACATAACATACAGCTACAGGGTAATGTAATTAATTGCGCTTCCTATTATTGGATGTCCCAAAAGTCATTAGTGAAATACGGACTTCCCGATTAGTGTACTAGGTGATAGGTTTTGCAAAGTTCGTCTAGGTAGGTACCACCGCTTTCCCGCCGCCAAGCAGAAGTGCAAAAGCACTTTCGGTTTGAAGGGCACTGTAGTTAGTGAAATTACTGGGCAAATGAAACTTTCTGACCTAATCTCACAGTCTAGTAATCTTTCTAGACTGAGCTGATGTCTCAGGACGCAGTGCAATGTCACGTGAAACTCTAAACTTTACAGTTCTGAGTGACACTGCAACGAACATGCCCATAGCATTAGCATGGCATTAGTTGCAGTGCCACTCTAAGCCTTCAAACCGGAACACAGTGCTTGCGCACTACTTCTTGGTGGCAGAATAATTGACAAAGCAGTCTGATGAACTTTGCAAAAAATTCCTACCACGTAATACCACCTTTTATGTATAGAATGTCTAAACGACCTAGTCATTTGTCTGATGTTAAGAGGATATACTGGTGAGGCGTAAAATGAAAAATAGTCGTTTGAAGAAACTGTTACCACCACGTTGCGCTCAAACAAACAAGCTTTCAATTTGTGAAGCTTCACGCTGCAACTAACCGTGTGCAGTGCCACTCGAAATTCTAAATTTATGTACGATAAAATTTCGCATATCTTTGCACTGCATACGGCATCCTGAGAAATCAATGTCTCAATTGCCCTATATTTCCACTTGCAATGCCCTTCATAAACGGAATACAATCCCTATTCTTGCATAATATCGAGTAATCTTATTGCCGGACTGTGTTGATGTCTCAGGATGATGTGCGCAGTGCAGTGTCGCTCGTCACTCTATGTTTATGTAGTATGTATGTTTTAGGGTTCCGAGTGACACTGTTCTGTTATGGGCGGCCGTGGCGCTTAACATCAGGTGAACGACTAGCTCTTCACATCATTCAATAACATAAAAAAATAAAAAATAATACTGCTTGGAAGCAGAATGTCTGGTAAAACGGTACCTACTAAACGGTGCAAAAATCCTACCGTCTAGTAAAATTCTATTCCATATTGCATTGATAAGTTTTATATCAAGTTATGAATATATAACTATGGTTGTATATAGCACAAGCTTTGCTTAGTTTGGGGCTAGATGGCGTTGTGTGAGATGTCCACACATATTATATATTGTATTATAATTTGTGGTAATCCTTTTTTTATTTGTGTGCTCTAAACCCCAAATTATTTATTTAGTGTGAGTGGATGTTAGTATTTGTGGGTTTGATTATAAAATACCGGTACAAAACGTGAATTATAGAGAGTCAAGCATAAAAAATATTTCTAGGAATAATGGGATATTCGTTGATTATCTCCTACTAAGCTCCAGGATTTATATAGCCCACACTTCTCTCCAAAATCAGAGAACTAATTTATATTTACTAATTCGATATAAATATAACATGATATAAAAAGTGTAATGTCTAAATTTTGGACTTAAAACCCTTAAATATCTTCACTGAAAGCAGTTTTGCTTTTCAGATTTATTCAAACAAATTATTATTATAAAAACCAACTATACAAACAAAAATGTAGACCTCGCTAGGCTAGGGTCAGGTCTTATAGGTTCAGAAGGTGAAAATGACCCGATCTCTCACGAGGCTTGGGAAGTCGTCGTGCCGCGGTTACTCCAGCCCTTTGCGATAATCGTGAATTCTCTAAAGCTCTTCACAGCAAGTTATAAATTATATATGTTTTATTAAATACGTATGTTGTTCTCATATTTTCAAATTACAAATTTACGTTATTTCTAAAAAAGAACAGGTAATTTATGCGTGTGGTCCGTGAAAGTAATCACGATTCAGACGCTATATTGCGTAGTACCTGTTTGTGTAAACATACGGAAAAAAGTTGTGAAGCGCTTGTTGCTTAACTTGTTCGCTAACATGTTAGCCCAACATGCTGCCTAATATACCATAACATAGCATTTGGTTTGTCCAGTGTTAAAATGTATTAAACAGGACAACGATTAAGATGAAATCGAATCGTAGGTTTGTGCTAGTTTTAAAACACCTTAAAATGTTGAGTTTGTGTGTGCATCCAGTGGTAGGATGTAATAAAATAAAAATAAATGACTGAGCAAGCGCAAAGTACGATTGAAGCGTCTCCGTTTCAGCTAAAACAACAATGATTTCGTATTTCCGGTTTTTCTCCTCTACATGTCGCATTTTTCCACCGATAATTATGTTGTATTTTTCAAAAGAGCTGTGCTACTGATAGAAAAATACTGGTTTTTTTTTTTAATATTTTGACAGCTTCTTTGATGCGGTAGGTGAGCACGTAACCTGGAGGTGGCGGGTTTGATTCCCACGACAATAAGTATTTGTGCATAGAAAAGTTGTTCTGTGTCCATTGTGTTATGGCACCATGGTCCTCGAGTTCCTGGGTCTCTAGATACAGGGAATCCTTGTTAGGGTCCAGTATCTATAGGTGATCGTTGGGCGTTATTATTATTATTTATTTCAAAGACACACTCGCGAGGTCTAAAGCTCACAACTACGCTAGTATCTTTTTGTGGCAACTTTATATCTAATCTTCTTTATTGGCGGTTGTCAGTTATTTGAAATAAAAGATTTATTTATCAGCAAAAATTGCCGTTGTTTGAAGTAGAATAATTTGCATTGCGTTCGTTTTTTGTTATATATATGTAGTATATTATGTTTATCCAAATCATCAGGGGGTCAAACAAAAGCTAGCGTAGAAAATATTACATTTTATCTCCGCCGAGCATGTGCCAACAAGTGAGTTATATTTTCAAATATGCTCGCCAAAAAAGTTTCCAGTACGTCTATACGACTAACTAGCAGGTATCGGTGTTTTTGAGCTCACCACGAGACGGAATGTATAAAGTTTTTTAAGACACGCGTGGGGTAGTTACATAATTGTTTCGTGTAATTATTGAACGAGCTTATGGCCATTTTAGAGTAGATACTCGTGGACTTCCTATTAGACTCACGTAAAGAAAGTGGTATGTCATAATCCACTACAATAGCCAAGTGCCGGTGAGTGGATGACACAAAAAGAGTTTCTTGAACATGCTGTATTCCTCACGAAGTTTTACTTTACTGTCGTAAGAACGAGTGCAAATTCCCTATATAATTCGAAAAGTTATTGGTGAGTAGGCTTTATTAGAGAGAAATGAGTAGGGTTTGAATCTGGGTGTATCAGTTTGAAAGTCACGCAAGCCACCGCTGCGCCACACTCGCTCTTATGGAAGTAAAACTTCTGTACGGGGGTTTGGTTTTCTATTTTTTGGTCTTTTGGGGGTTTATGTTTGCTCGCGTCCGTAGGCTTTAACCCTAGTTTCCCTACACGTGACCCCTGGGTGGTGCCAAAAGAGCAACCAAATAACTGGTGGAAGGCCTTAGCCGCCGGCTTAGTTACCACCCATTAGACAAAACCACGATGCCAAGCGACTTGTCGTGTTCCATCGTGATGTCTAATGAAGCCGTTCTGACGAGTAGATGTGGACAGTTGTGTTGGGTATGCAGACCGGTATTGGTGATGGAGATGCTTTCGCGTCGGAGACCTTGCTTCGGAGGGTAGCGGGATCCGAAGCACGGTGCTCTCTGCTGGCCGACCGCAAGTTGTAGGGGGCCCAAGTAGTAGTCTAGCCAACTACGAAAGGCTGCCCCACCGCTTGTGTAAAATCCTGAGGTTGTCCACAGGGCCAGTTGGCGACTGGAAGTGAGGAACTTGTGGGCAATTTCAGGGGGGTTCGGGCGTCCCCGCAGTCTCCGCGCAAGTTCTCCATTGGCGTAGGAGCTTCTCTATTACTGAGGGTTAGCATCCCAATATCTCGTCCACTTCCTACTTGTCTACCTAACTCACCCAACAATGAAAAAGTCGAAAAAATTGAGCAAGTTTAAACGGCAGATGCACGTCCTCACTCTTAAAGTGCACCTCACAAATATTCGTGGGCTGCACTCAAATCTGCAAGCGGTCCATCATCATCTGGAGACCAACAAACCGCACTTGCTCTTCTTGACTGAGACGCAAATAGGATGTCCATCAGACACGGCATATCTGGACTATCCAGGATTCATCTTGGAAAACCGCTTCCTTCCACGCGCTGGTATCTGCGTTTACGTCCGTGATGATATTTGCTGTTTGCGTCTCCGAAACCTTGAACATCCCCACTTTTCGGTGATTTGGGTGCTTGTGGACACCGGCATTGAGAAAATTCTCTATGCTGGTGTGTACAGATCACATAGCGGTGACCGGGAGACAACTCTTCTAATGGAGTATCTCAGTGAAACGGCAGATGTGGCTCAGCAACGCTATCCTTCGGCTCAGCTTGTTGTTCTGGGGGACTTTAATGCTCACCACCAGGAGTGGTTAGTCCCACACCGGATCACGGACCACGCTGGGAGAGAGACGCGTAAGCTCGCTTTGGCGCTCAATTTAACGCAGATTGTTAAAGAGCCAACGCGAGTGCCTGATATTGATAGCCACACTGCTAACTGCCTCGACCTTCTGCTCACGACTGAACCAGACCGATACTCTGTGGCGGTATCCTCACCCATTGGTAGTTCCGATCACTGTCTGGTCAAGTCCATTTCAGTATACTCCCCACCTGACCCAAGCCCTAAGAGCAATCGGCGTGCCTGGAGATACAACTTAGCAGACTGGGACGAGATGCGACATTTCTTCGCTTCATATCCTTGGCGGCAAACGTGTTTTTCTTCTGGAGATCCGACGGTCTGCGCGAATGCGGTTACTGAGGTAGTATGTCGGGCTATGGAATATTTTATTCCATTTTCCGATAAACCCGTGACCAGCAAAGCCAGCCCATGGTTTGGAGCCGAATGTGCACGTGCTGAAGCGCAGAAGCATGCGGCATATCTGGCATGGGCTGACGCTCGAAAACGCAAGGCCTCGGACACTCGAGCTAAGAAGAAAGCCTTTAACGTTGCCGCCAAGGCCTGTAAGAAGGAATTAAGGAAGACTCGTTTCAATCATATTGGTCGAATAGGGACTAAACTTGCTTCCTACCCAGCGGGTAGTAAGACTTTTTGGTCCCTAGCCAAATTGGTTGAAGCGAACTTCTGTCGATCCTCACTGCCTCCATTATTGAAACCAGACGGATCGCTGGCTCACACTGCAAAAGAAAAAGCAAACTTGTTTGCCACTCTCTTTGCAGAAGCTTCGCGTTTAGATACTGCTAATGAGGTACCTCCCTGCCTTCCACAATGCGGTGTTTTCATGCCGGAAATACGCATACGTCAGAAGGAAGTACTACAAACATTACGCAGTCTAGACGTGAACAAAGCCAGTGGTCCCGATGGTATACCTGCAATTGTACTTAAGAGCTGTGCACCCGAGTTGTCTCCCATTCTAACACGCCTATTTCGCCTCTCTCTAGACACCGGAATAGTCCCTATGAGTTGGAAGCTAGCCAACGTACAACCTGTACCTAAGAAGGGCAGTCGTGCTGATCCTGCCAACTATCGACCCATCTCAATTACCTCCATTCTCTGTAAGAGTATGGAGCGTATAATTAACAACAAGCTCTTGGCATACCTTGAAGACAATGATCTCCTCAGTGACCGGCAATACGGATTTCGCCGAAACCGGTCCACTGGGGATCTTCTCGCGTATGCCACTCACATATTGAGCGAAGCCTTAGAGATGCATGGAGAGGCACTTGCTGTATCTCTAGACGTCTCTAAGGCATTTGATCGGGTCTGGCACGACGGTCTTCTGAATAAGCTTCCATCTTACGGACTACCTGCTGGTTTGTGCACTTGGATATCAGACTTTTTGAGGGAACGATCGCTTAGAGTAGTTCTTGATGGCTGCTCTTCCGATCAATTAGCTATTAATGCTGGTGTACCTCAGGGGTCAGTTCTTTCAGCAACACTATTCTTACTCCACATCAATGATTTGCTAAAGCCCGGTACCTTTGGGTATGCAGATGATAGTACTGTTGTTGAAAGATACACATCCAGTGCCCGAGCCAGTAGTGACGATGTCCGGATTGAGAGAGAGGCTATGGTTGAGCGCATGAACCTGGCTTTGAAAGCCGTGTCCGATTGGGGCGATGCTAACTTGGTTAGGTTCAATGCTGCAAAAACACAGGCGTGCTTATTCACTGCTAAAAAGAGCCCACTCCATCTGGCTCCTTCATTCCGTGGTGTATCTGTAAGTTTAGGAAACCATCTTGAGCTTTTGGGTGTTGATCTCACGTCAAATCTAAACTTTGGATCCTACATCGAGTCCAAAGCCAAAGTAACTTCAAAAAAACTCGGCATATTGTCCAAGGTAAGGCGGTACTTCACACCTGGACAGCTTCTAAATCTGTATCAAGCACAAGTCCGATCGTGTATGGAGTACTGCTGCCACCTGTGGGACGGGTCTGCCAAGTACCAGCTTGAGGCTCTGGACTCGATTGAACGGCGTGCCAAAAGGCTCATTGACGACGACACTTTGGTTGGTGAAAGGCTCCAGAGCCTTGCACATCGACGTAAGGTGGCAAGTCTGTCGGTTTTTTACAGATTACACCACGGTGAATGCGCTCAAGAACTGCATGATCTAATTCTCCCATCACCATTCCACTACCGGACTACTAGACGCTCGGCTAAGCGCCATCCTTTTGTGGTACAACATAACAAGGTTAAAACTTTGTATTATTATGTTGGTATGTCCGGTAAAATGAAAATTTACAATTGTCAAGATAGCGACATTAGCATTAAACAAAGCTAAAACAAATTTATACCAGCCGATGGATGGAGCTAAACTAAAAAGTTGTACTCCAGTCATGTAGTCTAAAGCATATTGGTTTTTTTTATTTCCTCCAATCAAAATCAAAAAGGCTAAAGGGTTATTGGTTAGTTGTAAATTTCATTCACCCATCCACAGGTGTACTGAGCTTTCTAATTGCCCTAACCCTGACTCACGCAGGAATGTAGCTCAATAAATAAGTGGTTGTATTAGTGATGGGAAAGACTTGTTTAAGTTTTGTAATCATTCAGTCTTGTTTGATATTTTGGATGGACTTCATGAAAGTGTTATAAGGCCCAGTAAAGTGTACATCAAATGGAATGTCAGTAAACCAGATTCAGACCTGACCACTCCCATTCAAATTTCCCATTCAGTTATATATATATTTATGTGCTATGTATCTACTATCTATTCATATAAGTATATGTATGTATTTTATTTATTATACCTACATATTTATTGTCTAATGTGTATGTGTTTGCACATTATATCTAATAGCATACTATTAGTATACAAAATAAGTATTTTTGTTCATATTGCGCACCACTGACTTCTTCTTTTATGATACTATCCATCCAAAGGTTGCCTGGAAGAGATCACTTTTAGTGATAAGGCCGCCTATTGTGCTACCAACTCTAGTACTGTAATATCTAGTTTTATTTTATGTTGGTATACGCAATAAAGAGTTCTTCTATTCTATTCTATAACAGCTCTTGTAAACAAACTAAAACCATCACAGCAACTCCGTAACCAAAAGTCCGTATATATTGTTCCGTAATTTTTTTATTTACTTGACTATCATTATTCACTTTTGATAGCATCGTCACTTACCATCAGGCGAGAGCGTGGACAAATGCTAGATAAGTTTGAAGTAAAAAAAAAAGTATTACAGCAAGAATTCTATTTTTTCCATGATAAATTAAATAAGTAAATACAGACCCAACGATCACACACATAATGGACCCTACCTAGGATTCCCTGTATCTTGAGACCCTCTTGGGTCTTAGTTCTTACTACGAGGACTATGGTCCCACAACACCCAGACTCAGTAATACACTACAAGTAATTGCACTTTTTTTTTCATACACAAATTAGAATCTCAAATTTACACGTACATTATACGAAAATACTTATTTGAGAACTTATTTCTCAAATAAGTATTTTCATTTGTAATAAGTATTATTTATTAAGGGTGGATTCGACCAAACTTGGATTTATACACGAGTAAGTATACCAGGATAAATCTATTCCACGATATTATACTCGAGTAATTCATTCTTCGTTTTTCCACGCAATACTAAGTTTAGCTACGCTTAGAATTACTATACGCGAATAGCGGAATAAATGATGAACGAATCTATTACCCAGTTAACAATTGTTGTTCTACAACGACACGGTATTCAAGTTTATGTCATATCAACTCGCTTTTGTCGTATTATAGTGTAAGAAAATAAATGACAAAATACATGGTCGGACGTCTTTTTTTATCTTTGTCTGTTTTGAATTAAAATATTCTCGGTATAACTCTGTTATTCCACCAAAAACGGTAATATAATGATAATACTCGAATAGACTTGCTATTCTTAGAATTGTAGATGGTAAAATGTGAAATTGATTTACTCTCGAACAAATGGCAATTTATTCTAAAAATAAAATTTACTCTCGTTTGGTCGAATCCACCCTAAGTGTGATAATAATAATTTATTGTGGTTTACTACTTAATACATTAAAATAATTAATAAAAGTGTGAGATTGATAGAAAGTAGTCCTGTTTTAAGCACATCCCTATTGTGGTCAATTGCGCAGGTCAGGTGTATAATTATAAGCTTTCCGTAGTGTATCCACATTGCATTCACCTAAATACTTCGGGAAATTCTCTATTTACAAGGAGAATCATCCAAATATTGGTATTACTATGTAGAAAAAAAAAACTATATTAGTAGAGAGGTTTTGACTATCATGTTTAGCCAATACTACTCTTGTCTGTTTGTCTTCACTTAAAAGTAACTCTTGACCGGGCAAGAGGGACTTGAACGTTATATATAATGAGCTTCTTCCCGCAGCTTCGCCCGCGGCGTGGCCTATAGGAAAATAACTGAACCACCCATTTCACCCTCTTAAAGGCAGAATTTCGAAAAATCCTTTCTTAACGGATGCCTACGTCATATCATTTACCTGCATGCAAAATTTCAGCCCGATCCGTCCAGTGGTTTGGGCTGTGTGTTGATAGATCACTATGTCAGTCAGTCAATCAGTGAGTCACCTTTGAGTTATATATATTTAGATTTTATATTTAATTTTGCATGAACGTGATGTGATGATGTGAGAGAGTGATATTGGAGCTTTTTATAGAATAGGTATAAAATGACGAGTGGACTCCATACGGTGCTTAACAAAAATAGGCCGTCCAAATGCGATAGTGACAATAGAGCTTGTGAATATACCTACATTTTATAGTTTCGGGGAAATGATTTTCACCCATAATTTTTTTTTGGAGTCAATCATTTGAATATACTATAAGCTATGCATATAGGTTTAGATTTCAAAATTTTGACCCATTAAGTTCGTTAATATAGTTGCTTGTATAATTAAGAAATTGTTGTGAAACTCACAAAAAAGACGTCCGATCATAATTTGCACTATGTAGACCACATACAATAAAAAATCATCGAAATCAAGTATCATTACTATTTTTATATATCATATATATATTCATATACATGTAATGTATGTATTACATATATTCTATTATTATATTTACGATATATGGTATTAGTATGTATTATAAGTTTAGTATTGATTGTTTTTATATTTGAAGTGATTATACCTATGTTATCACATTGTTGTTTATAGTAGTACGTAAGTTGTAACAACACCAACCGCAGTTTTGGTCCTTTAATTCCTGTCCATCCTAAGGTAGCCTGGAAGAAATCGCTTAATGTGATAAGGATCCCTTTGTTCTACCATTTTTTGTAAGTTTTTTTAAGGTGCGTTGTTATGTATTAGTTGGTGTTCAATAAAGTATTATTGTATTGTATTGTATTGTATCATTTAGGGGTAAAAACGTTGGCGCTTTTTGCATGAACAGCAGAGAAGGATAAGGTAATCTCTGCTCAAATCTTCGTACGGAGGATCTTGTTCATTAGCGTGAAACTTAAAAAAATGAGTTTAAATCTCAGAGAGGGAGAATTTTAATCTCCATAGCAAAAAAAAAAACGAATATGATTTAGACCACACGACTGAAGTGAAATTTATTTAACTTAGCTCCATCTATCGGCTGGTATAACTTTGTTTTTTCTTTATTTAACGTTAATGTCACCATCTTGACAATTGTAAATTGTCAATTTACTGGCCAGTTATCATTTTTAACTTTGTTATGTTGGCAATGGACATTTACGTGAATCAACATCCGTTTGCATCGCTACGCATTCATCAGCTTACTCCTCAAGTCAAGCGTAAAGAAGTTTTACTTCAAGTCTTTATCAATGAACTCACGAATACTATAGAAAATTATTACGAAACATTTTCAAAAGTGAGAGCTCTAAAATTATAGGATAGTGCAATCAGAATAATGCTAACTATATAATAACTGCATATTATTACGACTCAATGGCTCCCAATGAATCAAACTTGATACTTATTATTCATAATAGAACATATATTTTGCTTATGAATCGCTTTTTGCTTGTTTAATTAGTTGAATACATTATTATTGATTGGTTGATCACGTATCGTTATATTTACAGTGGATATTAGACATAATAATGTTCATTTTTAATGTTGTTCCTTTCAGTGAAATTATATCAATATCATAATCATCATCTTTATCACTATTATTATCATCATTGTCATCACCGTCATTATTATCAGCATAATCATGAACATCATTTATCTCAAAGTTTCTTGTGGGTTCTTCTTTTTTACTATTTATGTTACAAACAAAAATATTTAATTTAAAACAAATTTATACAAACACAACTTGCATTCTAATTAAAAAAATATTGACTAACAAAATATACACACAAATATCATTCACAAAAAGATCTTTTAAACATAGCTTACGAAATACAAATAAAATCAAATTAAAACCTCCACGAACTTCATATGGTAAAAGAAATATTATGTATGAAGGTGCACTGTTATATAATGATCTGCCAAACGACACTAAAGATTGTAAAACCATGCCTATGTTCAAAACTAAACTGAAAAAATATATTTATGCCAATGTTTTTTAAACGTATTTACCGCCAGACCATCTGGATAATATTTAAATTAATTTTAACTAGATTATTTAGTTATAATTTATACATACTTAAGCTCATTGTAAGTGAATTATGTTCTTTATGAGTAAATAAATTCGTTAAACTTATGTTATCTTTTTACTAATCATAGGTGGTAGGTCTTTTCATCTAGGTAGGTACCACTGCTTTGCCAGTTATTCTGCAGACAAGCACTGCTGTGTACTGTATTCCGGTTCGAAGGGCACTGTAGCTAGAGAAATAACTGGGCAAATGAGGACTTAATGACCTGATCTCACCACAGTCTAGTAATCTTATTACTAGATTGTGCTGATGTCACGGAATGACGTGCGCAGTGCAGTGTCTTGCGAAACTCTCTCTATACATTAAAGTTTAGAGTGACACTGCAACTGATATTATCAGGAATGTCATTTATGTTTTAACTTTAAGTACTTTGTCATTCTGAAATAAGCTTAGATTGCGAGGCGAATGCGTGATAATGGAGTTTTTAAACTCCATTATCACGCATTCAATTATTAAATTATATCGTATTATTATCGTATTAAATTATTTGTTTTATCCCCGCGACTATGTATCATTAATTTTGATTTTGATATTATTTACTATGCATATTTTTATTTTTAACAAACAATATGACTAATGTATTTTCTTTTTTTTTTGTACAATCTAATTTATTTTTTACTGTTTTGAGTTGACTTTTTATTATCTATGTTTTATTTCTTTAATTTTTATTTAATTGCAATTTATTTCAATCAAGTTGTATTTATGTAGTAATAAGTGTAATTGGTGTAACCGTACTAATTAATTAAATAAATAAATAATTAGAACATTAATTGAAATTATTTTTAGTAATTTAATTTTGACTTGTGTGTGAAAGTACGAAAAATGGCATACTTTTTTTTGTTGGGTTTTGGCTCCACACTTTTGTGTATTTAGCCAGTGTCAAGTAATTGATATATCTCAAGTTAATTAATATCATATAGTGTGTCAAGTCAAGTCACAGTCCAAGTCGTCAAGTTAAGTCATAGTCTAGTCTAGTCAAGTCATACTCCTAGTAAATTGGTGGCAACTTTACCAGAAGCTTCTATGGAGTATTGGAAACAACACGAAAAGAAGCGTTTCACCATCATTATACCACTTTCCTACACTCATGCCTGTAATTCAGCACTTAACGAATAAAATGTCACCAATTTTATGCACTAACACTGAAAATAACACAAGTTTTGGAAAATAATACAATGCGGTGACGCGATTGTTTTCGTTTTCCCGCCTAAACCAATGGCATACTTTCAATCAATTATTTGAATTTGACAATGTTCTTCTGAATTTAATCCTCTGTGGTCAAACACACTTGAATATTTATAACGCCTACAAAAATCTACATACAATCTGAACATAGTCTGCGCGGTGGAAATTGATCTTTTATTAATATGATGTTACTTAATGTCTCGACGGAAGTAGGTATTGTAAAAATTATATTATTTTCTTTTAAATTATAATAATAACGCCCAACGATCACATA
The DNA here is from genome assembly GCA_905220475.3 of Ennomos fuscantarius. NCBI lineage: Eukaryota > Metazoa > Arthropoda > Insecta > Lepidoptera > Geometridae > Ennomos > Ennomos fuscantarius. The sequence continues at coordinate 7,606,209 of HG992046.1, read as the reverse complement.
CATAGATCCTGAACCCTAACTAGGATTTCCTGTGGGACCCAGGAATTACGAAGACCGTGGTCCCACAAGACCCAGAACAATTATTCACACTTTTTTTCTGTGCATAAATACTTATCCTGGTGCGGGAATCGAGCCCGCCGCTTCCGGGTTATGACCCAACCTACTCAACCACTTCACCACAGAGGTCGTATATTATTTGTAATTAATTGTACTATCAAGGGTACTTTCTTTTACAGAAAACGCATAATATAGGTTAATGTAAAAACAAATATGTTTACGATGTGTTTTTTTTATCGTCAATACTTAAGTCGAATGAAAGGGTTTTTATACAATACATTAATAATTATTATTATATACATTAACATTAAATAACTATGTATAATTATATTTATACATTAACATTAAATAACATTGGCTACACAAATGCTTTATTGAATCACATCACACTAATATTATAAGGCGAAAGTTTTCACCCTCAAACGGCTGAATGGATTTGAATGAAATTCAGTACCAAGATAGCTTATACGCTGGATTAACAAGGCTACATTTTATCCTGAAAAAGTGTTTTTATCCAAGGGATGAGCAAATAATTAAAATACTTTTTATCCGGAGGCAAAACCGCGAGGCGCAACTAGTAATTTATAATACAGATATATATATAATACAGATTATACTTGCGGCCTTATGGTACTAAGAGATTTCTTCCAGGTAACCTTTATATAAACAGCAATAAAATAATAAAATTATAGTTGGCGTTGTTAAAACCAACTAGATATAGTAGTGAAATGTATTTTTTTTATTAGTAATAGTAATAATAGGTTTAATAATAAAGTAGTAGTTGTTATTATTATCAATGTGTTATTGTTATCAATAGCACTGTAAAACCTTCGAAATTGCTTTTCTGCGTATTACCAATAAAAATATTTTTGTTTGTAGTTTTTCATACGATAAAATGCAGTCTACCAAGCCTGGTGATTATGGCTTCTTCCATTGAAAGAGGTGCTCCTCTAATGGGAAAGGCCTATGCTTATAAATGTTTATGAGTATATTGGTGTCGATTCTGTGTCGCATACTCTAAAGCTAAACGAAATTAACATATTTCCGTCTTTTTCATTTCCCCTCTATCAGAAGAGTACCGCCACATTTTAAGTTTACTTTAGTTTTATTGAATGGGACATTGGGATATTGGTGTCGATTCTGTGTCGCATACTCTAAAGCTAAACAAAATTAACATATTTCCGTCTTTTTCATTTCCCCTTTATCAGAAGAGTACCGCCATACTTAAAGTTTACTTTAGTTTTATTGAATGGGACACAGAATTGACATCTTTGTATCACACTGGAATAGACCGTTCGAAAACATTAAACCTGGGGGTTTTGGCGGGAAAGCGATAAAGATTGCGTCACCGCATTGTAGTATTTTCCAAATCTTGTGTTATTTTCAGTGTTAGTGCATAAAATTGGTGGCATTTTATTCGTTAAGTGCTGGATTACAGGCCTGAGTGTGGGAAAGTGGTATAATGATGGTGAAACGTTTCTTTTCGTGTTGTTTCCAAAACTCCATAGAAGCTTCAAGTAAAGTTGCCACCACTTTACTAGGAGTATGGCTTTGACTAGACTATGACTTTACTTGATTACTTCGACTATGACTTGACACATATTTGCGTGAAATATCATTAAATTGATAAATTATCAATTACTTGACACTGGCTAAATACACAAAAGTGTGGAGCCAAAACATTAAAAAAAACACTAACCATAAACAATGTGTTACTGCAAATTATAACGAAAATAACAAGTTTCTATCCATTAAGACGAAAGTTAATTTCGTTTCCTATCATTCCTATGAAACAATGGCAAATCTATGTGAAAATTTTAGTGTGTACTTATAAATTATCTAACATTTAGGCTATTGTTTTGATTCAACAAACGAATTTTTGTAAAGTGCCTAACCTATAATCTGTTGAGAAACTCCAGTGTAACAATAAGTAACTATAATTAAATAATATTCAGTGAAAATTTTTTTCGGGTATTTTGTACGTACGTAAACGCTCTGTTTGGTTTGTGTCTGTTTTTATTTTTTTTTTTCAACATCAAACTCATTTTTCATTTGACCTCACTCTCACCTGATGGGAAGCGACGATGCGGTCGAAGGTGTAACATGCTAGCTAAGTACATACCTATTTACCCTTCTCTTGACCACGCCCGGGTCATATTTATCCGGAAACAGACGCTGGCAGGGCATCCTATTCTCTAGCCGTTCTAATTGTGTACGTGGAATCAAATTGTTTGGTACGAATGAATGGCGTTGCAACCATAAAGGGTTGTAGCTTAGCTTAGCTGAGCATCTGGTAGTCCGGTAGTGGAATGTTGGATCATGCAGCTGCAGTGCATATTCACCATGGATATCAATGGAAGGCAATTAATATTTATTTATCATACAAGAGTGCAAAGTTGCTTTTTAACCGCGCGCTCAATTTTGATGACCGAGCAAGCGAAGAATCCTAAACGATTCTAATTTTTCTTTAAATAAATCTTAGTTATAATTTACGTTTCCATTAATCCAGCCTTAAATTTTTATTACGTAACATTTAATTTTGCAGACGTAAATTTTCACATATTTTACATGTATAATAAACTTGATTATTTTTATTTTGTGTTGGTTTTTATTTTATTTATTCAAACAAGTTTTATCGTTTCTAGGTCAGACATTAGTCGATAATATTATGCGAGTTAAGGTGTGTTCTATCGGCAGACGACGTCATTAAGTTTTCACTTATGAATTTATTAGTTAGGAAGCGACACAAGAAGCTTAGGCGCTTTACAGACGTGCGATTCTAACGCAGCAAATCCTTTTTTGTATTGAATAGGCTTGTGTTTATGGTTTTTATTTTACATGAGCTTTTCTGCCCGCATCTTCGCCCACGGCGTGGCCTATGGGAAAATAATTCAACCACCCATTTCACCCTCTTAAAGCTGGAATTTCGTAAAATCCTTTCTTAGTGGATGCCTACGTCATAACATCTACCTGCATGTCAAATTTCAGCCCGATCCGTCTAGTGGTTTGGGCTGTGCGTTGATAGATCACTATGTCAGTCAGTCAATCAGTCAGTCACCTTTGAGTTATATGTATTTAGATATTACCAAGGCACATAAGATGAAATAAACATTTAACAGACTATGATTGAGAGGTATAAAATTATTAGTTATGTCAACAGTGACACGTTTTTAACTATCAACAATGGTGGTCTGGTTGAGGTCGCGAAAAGGCATTAAAGCCTTTACTTTGGTGTATAATAATAGTGACATACGAGTAGATTTATCAGTAAGCTTAAACAACTTAACTCAAGTGTTATTTATTTTTAATAATAACATATGACGTGAAGAGCTTGATAAAATCGTTCTCCCACTAAAGTAAACAATTCGATTATGTTAACTAATATAAATAAAATGAGACACATTTAGTATTCATCTAGTTTTTTAAATCATCACAATTTCATTTGTAACTATAGTATAATTATCTCTCGACCAGGCTATATGAATTTTATATGAAGATTTAAACAGCTTTTTGTAGAGAAAAATATAATGTAATGATAACGCCCAACGATCACATACATAGATCCTGGACCCTAACTATTATTCCCTATATCTAGGGAACCAGAAATTACGAAGATCATAATCCCAGAACACCCAGACTCAGAATAAGTATTAGCAGTTTCATTTTTCATGCAAGATTACTTGTTCTGTCACGTGTATTGAACCCGCCACTCCGAGCTATGAGTCAACGTGCTGAACCACCACACACAAAGGCTGACAATTAAGGAGGTATAAACCGTAGCGACTTACTAACTGAGAAAAAATAAGTTTAGTTGCATTAGAAGTGAAAACCAAACAGGCATACCTGATGGCAAATCCAATGGTGCTGATAATGCCAAAGCTTCTTTCTGGATAAATAGTTGACGACTCAAAATACTAGGTGGTGCTACATCACATACAAACAGTAAACAAATTACATAAGAACCTTTTTACGATTGTACTAACATATTACTCAAAATTTAAATGCACAATGATGTTTACGTTTATTGAATTTTAAATAGCTCTTATGAGAGTTTATTGAAGAGCTATTCAACCGCTGCGATTGGTCTGCTCTTAGGAAAAGTGCCTAAATTAACAAGGTATTTAATGGTAATAAATGGCTAAAAAGGCCAAGCTACATATTATTTAAAAAATGACTATCATTTTGAAGATTTCTTTTGATCCATGATTAGGTTACATATATACATGTATAGAGAATCAGTTAGTGTTAAGAATCAAATTTGTTCTTCCACCTTCAAGTAAAAAATGTTGTCAAATATCTTGGAGTTGTATTACAAAATCACACTCAGTTTTTAATTGAAGTCTAGATTTCGTTTCCACTTGGTGACGCTGTATAGGTCGGTGGAAATCACACCGATCAAAAAGATAAATTTCATTCATCAATTGATCAATTTATATGAATGAAAAACTTAAAAATATAGGTTTTAATGAAGCTTTACTAAAAAGACAGTGCTCGCGTAGTAAGTAGTTCGTGCTTCAGTAAATAATTTAACTTTTCTCTCGCTTCGGCCAATAGTCACATATTATGAGTATTATTAGATTTTTTTTCTTCTAACCATCCTTAATTCGCAAAATTCCAAATCGACACGGAAATTATTATTATTAATGATTCAAATGATTACATCACTTTTTTTGTTTAAACATTATATGGACTTTTAGTAATAAATTAAATCAGCGTTGTATTTTAATATATAGTATTCATTTAAAAATATCCTAATATCATCTTTATGACACTAATTATTAAAATATAAAATCTAGTGCCAGCAAGACCGGAACCAGCAGCTAGTGATCTACAAAGAATTTGAAGAATCCACAAATACCGGCACAGTGGAGGTAGATACGGAAAACGAAAGTGCGGCCGTGATATGTCGTGATGATTACGATGAGTCTTAGAATTTGACCATACACCTCTGAAGCTCTTTTACACTATACGATTTATACTACTAATTGCGATCCAGAGTTTTACCGCAAGCGCAATTTTTGGGTTAAAAAGTAGATAATGTTACTTCTTTTTTTTATGTTAAAGGGAGCAAACAAGCATACGGCCCACCTGATGGGAAGTGGTCACCGTAGCCTATGGACATCTGTAACACTGGAGGAGGCGTCACCAATACATTGCTTACCCTGTAGGACTCTTTTAACTCTCCTTTTGAAGTACTCCATGTTGTAACTCTGCGGAATGACCGCTGGCGGGAGCTCATTCCATATTTTGCAGGTGTACGGCAAGAACGAACGCATGAATCGAGTCGTATGAGATTTTCACGACTCAATAATATGTGGATGAGCTTTTTTGCGGTGGCGAGAGGTTCGATGGTGGGATTAGGTTGAACAGCTTCTCAGAACATTTCCCATTGTAGAGGCGGTAAAATATACACAAAGATCCAATATCCCCGCGAATATTTAGTGGTTCAAGGCGTTTGGTGACCTTGGGACTGTCGACAATTCTGATAGCTCTACGCTGACCTTACTTCTGAGCTTTATTAAATCAATATTGATGATATCCATAGCAGTATCGCCTGCATGCTCAGCGTAATCAACACACTAATCTGTAGAGGTATTTTTTTAATTAAAATCCAGATTTAAATCCACACCCACCCATCCCTGAAGTCGATTGATGAGCCTCACATGATTTACTTAAACGACTTTGACAAGTGATCTCAAATCCAATTAAATCTTCAAATTTTACAAACCAACTTACGGCATTGATGGCGTAATTCATAAAGAGATTCTTGAGAATCACATCAATCAGCATTGTCAAGTTACATCTATACATGCTGTAAATATTACGTTTATCAAATCAATATAAATGATTTACAGCCGCACTGGATGGATAGACTATTTAACTCCACGATATTACGTGTCTGTATTACCATGGTTGTTTTAAAGTTAAACGCGCGAACACTCATAACAGTATCAATATCTTGCGATTTAGTCATGATGATGATCATGACGATAATGATGATGATGAAGATGGTCGTGATGATTATAATGATAATGATGCAGATGAATATTATGTTGATAATGATACACTAGCCCACAGCAATGTTTCATCAGGAAGCTGTCCTAGGTTACTGATTATGAAAATAAAATAAGTATGTAAATAAAAATAAACCCATGACGTGAGTAATTATACTTCCCAATTTTATTTATGGATCGATAAACGATAACTCAGCAAAAAGACCACCTTCAATATATAAAGATAATAATAATAATAATAATAACGCCCGACGATCACATACATAGATCCTGGACCCTAACTAGGATTCCGTATCTAGAGACCCAGGAACTTCGAGGACCATGGTCCCACAACACCCAGACTCAGAACAAGTGTTTGCGCTTTTTTTTGTGCACGAATACTTGTCCTGCCGCGTGAGTTTTACCCGCCGCCTCCAGGTTATGAGCCAACCTGCTCAACCACCACACCGTAGATGTTGTCAAATATGGTCTCTTTGCTGAGCTATTTTTACAAATACTGATGAATGCTAAGTGTTAACACTTTATAGTTACACTTGAGATCACTGAATTGGTACATACAGTTTTACGTGTAGTTGTGTTTTTTAAAACGGAAAGTGTTTACCAACAAAAACCACATAATTACTATAATTGCAACTTTATCTATGCTTTCATCAAGATGATACTGAAACACATATCATCAGTATACGAGAAAAAAGTTAATTTTCCCTATATCAAAGAAGTTTATCTTTGTTTTAACCGCGAAACTATAGCAATTAGAATAAAAGAAAGCTTGTATAATTAATATACTGGTTGTAAAAGAACATAATCAGGTGGTATACTTCAGTATATCAAAAATTAGAGATTGTAATGGAACAACCCCATTATTTAACTAGAATTTCAAAGTTTGTAAATACGGGTATTTTTATCTTTTTGTAACATCTTCCAGATTTGCTATTTGAGACGTTGAGGCCAAATAAATAGCATTATTATTCGCACTTCAGTAATGTGTTTTAAAAAAAATGGGCTATGAAAATGTGAATATGATTTGATTACTAGAGTTCAAAAACCTGTACATACACTATATCTCTACGACGCTGTAAAAAACTCATCCACACTCACATTACTCAGTCCTACACACGACTCTAATTAAGTTCAGTTTCTTGCTATAAACCTGTAAGATGTAGAATGAGTCTCTTGCTTTCTCCTTTTCCCGGATCTACCAGCACTTTAAAATGAGGATCAAAATAGTATTATCACAGATCACATTAAGCATCACATTATTGGCGCGTCTTGTGTCACCGATGGACGGAGACTTCATCCCGTCAGACGGGTTGTATGCTTATTTGCTACCTATTGTTTAAAAAACCTGAACCAATAATAAACTGCACACGATCTATATATGAAAGATGTTTTTGAATAATACTGAATAACAATATGTAGTAGTACGTAAGGTGGTATAGATTAATTCGTTATGTACACTAATGTCTTCAATAAAATAAAATAAACGAGTGTGCTTTAGACCACACGACTAAAGTAAAACTTCTTTAGTTTAGCTCCATCTATCGGCTGGTAAAAACTTTGTTTTTGCTTTGTTTAATGTCAATGTCGCGATCTTGACAATTGTAAATTGTCATTTTACCAGACATACCACCATAATAATACAATTTTTTAAATTTATTACGTTGGCAATAGAGATCTACGTGAACCAACTTCAAATTTCGTTCACCTCGCATTCACCAACTTCCTCCCCAAGTCAAGCGTGCGTAAAGCAGATTTACTTCAAAAATATTAAGCTAATTTTCGAAGTCTGTGTTACTTAATGTGGTATCAACTATACAGTCTAAACAAAATCTAATGTAAATTATTATATAACAGTTATTATTTTGGACGTACTTTCATTACAAGATATTAACAACACACAATAAAAATATATAATTTTTTACAACGTCTAAATAAAGTCATGCATCGTTAAACTTTTTTATATAACCACTTGACGCGACCATATAACATAATGGTTTTAACAAGTTTTTAAGTCGTGAATTATAAAACGTATTCGTGTCATCTGCATCTTAACTTTCGATATCGATCTATTAATCGCTGCTTTTTCTCCTTCTTTTTCTTCTGTGTTAGCTAGTATCGTCATCTCTTTCTTTACTTACGTGGTAATTGCTTCAATTACATTACTTTCTATGCTTGTAACTGTAAGTGTCCGTGAAATATTACCCAAGTGATTAAGCATGTTACGGAAATTAAATAATCGATTAATTTAGTTGGTATTTATATTTGAGTCTAGTTTATGTCTAGTATAGCTTGATATGATATGTTGATTGATGAACGCACTTACTTGTTTCGTTTTGCTGTTTAGACTTCAAAACGGTTTTAAACCATATAATATCAGACACGAGTTTTAATTTAAAAATAACTATAACAATAATTAATACCATAAAGTTAATATTTTCTCAAAATTGTATCTACAACTTTAGAAACAAAAAAAAAACAACTACAACTTTTTATTGTTTGCTGTTTTCTCTATCCGTTACGTCGTGGAATAATAATTGCTAAGTAATTAGATGATGATCATAATTATTGATCTTAATTTTGGAAAGAAATGAACAGCTTGATAAATTTATTATTAATTATGGACTTCATGTTTATACGTGATATTCATAAAACTAAAAATCGCAGTTCTATTGGTCTTAGGGTCTAAAGTGAATCAAATTTCATCTTTGCTTAGATGAGAGGGCCAGCGCTCACAAGTCTATAACAAGGAGGGGGGCCACGATAAAACTGTATAGCGGAGCAGACAGCACGCCAAACATAACTAGACACGGGCAGCTAATGCTAAATTAAAATTAAAAGAAAAAATTTGAAAAATAATAAAATGAAGATCTTTTTAGTATTGTTTGTTGCCCTTGCGTATGCATCAGCGGAAGAAGGTGACAAGTCGCTTGAAACGGCAATCAACTTTGTTAAGGACTGCAAAGGAGATTACATTCTATGTGTTAAGGTGAATATACAGTGAAAGTGCTAGTGATGTGAATCAGGTTTCAGTCGGGGTGGTATAAACTGTTCCAGAGCAATTTCGTTTTTCGTTGAAAATGTTTTCATTTATATCTCAAAAATATACAGAACGCATAATATTTTAGAGAATTCAGATAAATTTAAGTTTACTGATTATAGAGTTGTCTTTATTGTTCATGGTGAAAGTGATTTGTGTGAAGCCATTCATTAGGTGTAATTAGTTCAATATTCTGACATATAAATTTCAATTTACAGGAAAAGCTTCTAAGAATCGTCGATAATTTACGGTCATCACGAAGCATAACTATCGTTGATGGAGTGTACTTGAAAGGCGAACCGGAAGTCAGGTCACCTAAGAAACTTGATGTGCTACCAGTTGACCCTACTGCCAGAGATGCAGAGGTCAACTACAGGCTTATGGATGGAGTCGTCAGCCTGTTTGAAACTCACGCTGTTGAGGTCAAGATGAACCAGGCTGATAAAGAGACCCTGCAGAGGTCTCTTGAAGAAGGTAATGATAATAATATATAGCTTTCTCCAATAAAGTGTAGCTTATGATAAACTCACATTTATTAAATAGATATTAATAAATAGATAGATAATAATAAAAATAAAATACTTGAAAAAAATATAAATTTATCTTTAGACCGCGTCATAGCACGTTTTTTTTGTTGATGTCTCTATATCGCTCTGTTTAAAGTGGTAATTCACAGATCTTAGCGTGATGTCAAACTGGGTCTGCGCAATGTGTTAATTTTGCGGGTTCTTTGTGGATTACGTGAAATATGGATATCAAATAAATATTTTAACTCGTTATTCTTTTAGAATACCGGTATTCTGGCCATTTATTTTATAAAAACAAATGTGTTGTTTTTGATGAAAATTTGAACAACGACGTTCATGAAGTGTTTTTGAGGTCATCAGAACGATTTTATTTTAGAAAAGCCAAAGAATCTATCTTAGTTTTGTTTGATCACTTCTTTTCGTTTTTATTACTAACAAACATTAGGAACGTCAAAAAACAACTTTTGTTGATTTAGGGCTTACGCCGCTTCTTAATATATTTAAATGGTACACGGGTAGGCATCTGCCTACCACGTTCATCAGGTCCAGATAAATCGGTGCAGCATGTCTTTCTCTTCCTCATTTTAATCAAATGTCATCTCAACTCATCATAACTTTAACAAAATATCTTAAAAATATAAATTGGGCAAAACTAAGAATAATAATAATAATATTAACGCTCAAAAATTACATACATAGATCCTGGACCCTAACTAAGATTCCCTGTGCTTAGGCACCCAGGAATTACGAGAACCATGGTTCCACAACATTCACAACAAAGACAATCATGTTGTGGCGTGCTGGCCCACGAAAAAGTTTCTATACCAATCTCATAGATAAACTTTCCAGCTAGTTGCTAGGGGCAACGAATGTTGTTGATATAGACTTCATATTAGAGAAAATTTTATTTTCCGCATTTTGGTTTTTGTAAATATCTTTTTAATTAATATATCTTATACAAAGTCAATCGGCATATCATTAATTCAGCAAACCTATGGACCTCCTTCTATTACAACAAAAGTGTATCGAACTTCGCTTTACTGGTGACCCCGACGTGATTAACTAGGCTTTACTGGTGACCTGTTTTGAACCGAAAGTCCACGTTTGCAGTAAATGTGTGTGATTTTGATTTTGTTGCTGATTGCGATAATTCTGATACTGATTCACATAAAGATGTCGCTCTCAACCGATAAGAACGAAGATATTTGTCGTGTGGGCGTGCGCATTCCGCCGTTTTGGCCTGAAAAGCCGGCCATTTGGTTCGCGCAGATCGAGGGCCAATTCGCGATATCGAACATTACTACGGACAATACGAAGTTTTTCTACGTTATCGGCCAACTAGACCCGCAGTATGCTTCTGAGGTGGAAGATATAATCATCAACCCGCCCGACACCAACAGGTATGAAAAATTGAAGTCGGAACTTATCAAACGACTGTCCGCGTCACGAGAAAAGAAGGTCAAGCAATTACTTATGCACGCAGAACTTGGAGACCGTAAGCCATCTCAGTTTCTAAGACATTTGCAACATTTGGCTGGACCTGGAGTTCCCGAAGATTTTCTACGTACTATCTGGACCAGTCGCTTACCAAGTAGCACGCAAACGATAATCGCTTCGCAGATGACGTCTTCACTGGAAGCGCTCGCAGATCTCGCTGACCGCATCCATGACGTTGTTTCGCCTACAGCGCACGTAGCATCAACATCAAGTGTCATGCCAGGAAGCTCTTTAGACGCCATGAACCAACAGATTGCTGAACTTACCAAACAAGTGCAAGCTCTAACTGCGCAGGTGAACCGGCATTCACGTGCACCGAATCGTTCAAACAAGAAAACGCGCGGTCTTTCTAGCTCCACACGATCACAGTCGAACTATAGAAAATTTCCTGTGTGCTGGTATCATAGTAAGTTCGGAAATGAAGCAAGTAAGTGCGTAAAACCATGTGATTATCATGCGGGAAACGCGAACAGCAGTCGGTAATGGCGACGACCGATTGCCAAACTTCCGGTCGCCTATTTGTCACGGACGGCGCTACGAAGATGCAGTTTCTCATTGATACTGGCAGTGACGTATGTGTCTTCCCCCGATCGGCACTCAAGGAACGTCGTGAGAAAACAAATTATGAGCTGTGTGCGGCAAACGGTACACCCATTTCTACTTACGGCTACGCTCATTTAGTGCTGAACCTAGGCTTGCGCCGTGACTTCACTTGGCGATTCATTGTAGCGGACGTTACAAAGGCCATAATAGGTGTGGATTTTTTATCATTTTACAACCTCATCGTGGATTGTCGAAATCAACGTTTAATCGACAACACTACAAGCCTTACGTCCCCAGCTTCACCTGCACAGTCAACTGGGAACATTTCATCGGTAAAAGTTATTTCTGGAAATTCCGTATATCATAACATACTAAGCGAATACCCTGAGATTACTAGACCTTCCGGTGTCCACCGTGTTCCGAAGCATAATACCATGCATCATATACAAACTACTGCAGGACCGCCAATAAGCAGCACACCACGAAGACTAGCACCGGATAAATTAAAAATTGCAAAAGACGAGTTTGCAGATATGTTGAGGAACGGAACAGCCAGACCTTCAAAGTCACCATGGTCATCACCACTTCATCTTGCGCCTAAAAAAGATAACGGCTGGCGTCCATGCGGTGACTACAGAATGCTCAACGCTAGAACCGTACCAGATAGCTATCCCATTCGACACATACATGACTTTGCACATTGTCTCTCCGGCTGTCAAGTATACTCGGTTATCGATCTCGTAAAAGCTTATAATCAAATTCCTGTCTGCCCTGAGGATATTCCGAAGACCGCAATCACGACGCCGTTTGGTTTATACGAATTTCCGTTCATGACGTTCGGACTACGTAATGCCAGCCAAACGTTTCAACGATTTGTGGACGAGATGCTTAGGGGCCTTGAAGAGTTCTGCTTCCCGTTTCTGGACGATTTTTTGATCTTCTCACCTGATCAAGAATCACACAAGAAGCACCTTCATCTGCTCTTCAACAAACTAAAGGAATACGGCATGGTTATCAACACGAACAAGTGCATATTCGGTGTATCAGAGGTAACGTTTTTAGGACACAGCATCTCAGCAGCTGGCACTAAGCCGTTACCATCGAAGGTAGAAGCAGTTGCGAATTACCCTCCACCGAAAACCATTAGAGAACTGCGAAGATTCCTAGGAATGGTGAACTTTTACAGAAGGTTTATTCCTGACGCAGCGCGGCATCAAGCGCCTCTGAATGCACTGCTCACAGGATCAGTTAAAGGTTCACATCCCGTGCATTTTTCAGAAGAAGCTACTAAAGCATTCATCGCCTGCAAGGAAAGTCTCTGCCAAGCAGCACTACTCGCTCATCCAGACTGCCAAGCGAAGCTCGCTATAGTCACCGATGCTTCAGACACAGCAATGGGCGCGGCTTTACAACAGCATAGAAACGGCCTGTGGGAACCTTTAGCATTTTTCTCTCGAAAACTTTCGCCATGTCAACAGAAATACTCGCCTTACGACAGGGAACTTCTCGCCATCTACGAAGCAATAAAATACTTTCGTCACATGGTGGAGGCGAGAGATTTCATTATTTACACTGACCATAAGCCCATAACTTTCGCATTTCATTCACGAAAAGAAAAGTGCTCACCAAGACAGTTCAGACATCTGGATTTTATTTCACAGTTTTCTACAGATATCAGGCATATTTCAGGAAAGGATAACGTTGTGGCTGACAGTTTATCACGCATCGAAGAGATTACTCAGCCCATCGATCTATCCAAGCTTGCTCAAGCACAAAGCACAGATCCTGAACTAGAACAACTTTTGGATAGCGATACTTCTCTACGCTTGACAAAAATCAAACTGCCTGGATCTCACACAGAAATCTATTGTGACAAGAGCAGCAATGTGGCCAGACCTTATGTGACCAAAGACATGCGACGGCAAGTGTTCGAAAACTTGCATTCTTTTAGCCACCCTGGCATAAATGCGACGACGAAACTGATATCGGAACGCTATGTATGGCCTAGTATGCGAAAAGATTGTAGAGAGTGGACTCGTTCCTGCCTAGCATGCCAACGATCAAAAATAACACGTCATGTCTCATCTCCATTAGCATCATTCAGCTTACCTCGAGCCAGATTCATGAAAATCCACATAGATTTGATCGGACCTTTACCTCTTTCACAAGGGTATCGTTACTGTCTCACATGTGTAGATCGCTTCACACGATGGCCCGAAGCTATACCATTACAGGAGATAACAGCTGAAACAGTGGCAAAAGCTTTAGTTCACGGATGGATATCCAGATTCGGCTGCCCTGAAGATATCGTCACTGATCGTGGTCGACAGTTTGAATCAGAACTTTTTAAGCATTTGTCCCACATCATCGGATTTCAACGCAGACGAACTACAGCCTACCATCCAGCATGCAATGGACTCGTCGAAAGATTCCACAGACAGCTTAAAGCCGCCATTACATGTCATGCGACCAGCAGCTGGCTTGAAACACTTCCACTTGTACTACTGGGAATCCGGGCGGCATTTAAGGAAGACTTACAAGCGACTCCAGCTGAGCTCGTATATGGAGAGACACTACGACTTCCAGGTGACATTTTTTGTCAATCGGCTGATGGCACAGAGGACTTGACAGTATACACTGAAAGACTGCGCACATTCGCCAAAAATTTGTTGCCATTACCAACTTCTCACCATGGGAATAACCGCTCCATATTCATTTTCAAAGATTTAGCAACAGCATCCCACGTCTTTCTAAGAGATGACACCTCGCACCCATCTTTTCAAGCAGCTTATACAGGCCCACATGAGGTGATAAAACGAGGGGATAAAGTTTTCAAGCTCCGCATAAAAGGCAAAGAAGTCACTATATCAGTCGACCGCATTAAACCTGCCTACATACTTCGTGAGTTGGACCATTCTCCCGTCGTGGCAGCACCCGAGACCCGAGACGCTCCAGTGACCACCACTCGATCAGGACGAACAGTGCGTTTTCCAGAATATTATCGCCCGTAGGACGGTCTCTGGAGGGGGGTGATGTGGCGTGCTGGCCCACGAAAAAGTTTCTATACCAATCTCATAGATAAACTTTCCAGCTAGTTGCTAGGGGCAACGAATGTTGTTGATATAGACTTCATATTAGAGAAAATTTTATTTTCCGCATTTTGGTTTTTGTAAATATCTTTTTAATTAATATATCTTATACAAAGTCAATCGGCATATCATTAATTCAGCAAACCTATGGACCTCCTTCTATTACAACAAAAGTGTATCGAACTTCGCTTTAATGTATACAAACAACTGAAATCTAAGTGAAGTTGTGTTAAATAAAATTGACTAACATTTATCAACCATTAATTTTTTTACCTGTACTTAGTAATGCCATATTTTATCTCGTAATACATTACTTGAAGCCAATAAATTAGAAATCCATTAATTACTTAATAAAATATTATTCACTAGAGTAACTACTTTCTATAAACACTTGCGTAACCTGACAGACGTATACATAAAAAGAACTTTTGTTTTCACCGCATAATAATGTTTCATGATTTATATTAATATTGTGCAACTTATAAATATTTAACTAATCTAATGATCCTAAGAATAAATAGTCTCAACCACTTACGATTCATGTTTGTGTATTTGATTAGGATTAAGATGTTGTCTCTGATGTACCTACACCAGAGACTGCATCTTCACTGAATTTAAATTTATTACAGGTCGTGGTAAGAAAAAGGGCGGTGGTATGGGAGGCATCATCGGTCTTATCGCAGCCAAAATTCTCTTTGGAAAACTCTTCATCGTCAAGCTCATTGCTCTCAAGGCATTAGCCACAGCCAAGATTGCTCTGATCTTAGCTGGTATCCTCTTCGCTGCTTGGTGTCTGAAACAGGATCATACCAAGACAACCTATGAGGTCATTCCCCATGCTCATCATCATGAGACTCATCACCCAGTTCATGTTGAACACGTGTCTCATGATGCCCATGGTCACGGAGGAGGTTATTCCAGCTATGGCTCCGACTGGAACAAAAACTTGGACGACGCTCAAGGTCTAGCCTACAGCGGCTATGCCCATAGAAAATAGATAGTTTTATACCAAATCTGACCTCAAATGCTATTGTACAAAGACTTAATTTATTATTATTTATTGCTTAATTTATCGCCGTTGAATTAAATTATTAATTTTATTTGTTCTTGTTTTATTATCCTTACACGTATGATATCATGTGATATGAATTTTACAGTTAATTTTCGAATTTGAAGAAATGAATATGCCAACAAAAATAGCGTGTTTTCAAAATCACTTTTACTAAATCTCCTTTCATGAGATGGAATAAATTACACATCAAATGTGACTGCAGTTGTCTGTCTCATAATTTTACGCTCTAGCGTACACACAATGATAGCTTTAACTGTCACCGTGTTAATAAAAGGAGCCACTTGGGCATTAATTTCCGTAAAGATACGATGAATGCTTTCTCAGACCCCTATGGAAAACTCGTTGATAATGACCTACGATAAACTACTTGTGAAAGCAATAGTTCTCAAGTACATATTCGTACTAGAGCGAATGAAACTCGCATTAAGCAGTTGTAATCAGACGTGATTAACTTTCCTGTTGAAAAACGAGTTATTATACATACCACTTTAAAATTACCATTAAATCTCACTGCTGCTTGAATAACTCACGTTATGTTTCTAATAATAAGTATGACAAAGTAGCTGTATACTTTCTGAATGAATCTAGATTACTTTAGCTTTAAAGCAATAAAATATCTGAAACTAGATTTTCTTGTTTATATCATTTTACAATTCTAGATAAGTATCATAGACGACAATTAGAATAAACTACACTTTCTCATATCCAAAATATATATATTATGACCATAACCGATGATGATGAAACAGTATGTGATAAAGCGACCACAAATCGATATCGGAAGTCATTAGAACAACGAAAAAATACTTAACTTCTTTCGATGGGTACCATAAAATTTAATTTCCCCATTTATGGCCAAAGGTCTCCAAATTATGGCCTACACCGAACTTAAGATTAAAAAAAGAAAGTCATCGAGCTTCAATAGTCAGTAGAGGAAATCGAAAACGACTTGTTGTTTGATATCTTGATGGACGCATATAAAGCTACGAGTCAATTAAAATAATGATATTTAGGTAGAAAATTTTACTGTCGACATCCGTATTGAGTATTTTGGTTAGTTGAGTTTAATCTGTCGGAGTTTCTTTCTCATATTACGTTTTATATTCGACAAACATTACGACTTGTGCAAAGATTTGCTAAAATCTTTAAGATATCATCATCAGTATATTCTAGATCAATGGCGGATATATTACGGCTTTCCAAATGCATATCATAATTATTATATTTTGTAGTTTTCTTTATTCAGTTACTATCACTTCATCAAATCGAAAAGCTCTGATTATTGAGCTATTACATACTTTTTTTCGTTACACAATACTGCTTTAGGATATTTTTGTTCCGCGTTGCTGGGTCCTGTACCCAAAGGGTTCCTATTTTTGCGCTATTGTGTGATGACTATAAAATCTTAAATATTAAAATTAGTATTGACAAAATGATCAAGCGAAATGCTTGCATTTGAATGAATTGATGAATAGGAATTGATGAATAGGCTTGTAAAAATAACAGGGAAGCCTTAGAAGTCTTAAATTAGTGTTTACTTTGCAATGAAAAAAAAAAAAAAGAAATAGCCTTTTTAATATTATCGGCAAATGCGGACTAAATCCTTATCTTTACTGATGTTATAAACGCGAAAGTTTGAATGGATGTTTGTTACACTTGCACGCAAAACTACTGAATGGATTTTAATGAACCTGGAATGCAGATAGCTTATACGCTAGATAACACATAAGATACTTTGAAAACAATCTTAAGTATGATACATTTTGTAAGATGCCAGCCCAGAAGAAGGATATCGAATATTTCCGAAACCTGGTCGGAGTAATTTCGACTTTTTAGTTGACGTGAGTTTAGCCGTTATTTATCTTACGAAACATAAGATACTTTTATCCGCGGGTGAAACCGTGGGCGAAACTAGTTTTTATATAAATCGTTTTGAATTTATAAGAAATTAGATGAAATCGAAAGAAACTCTAGTAGAAAGTGTAAACATCAATGAAACTCAACCTGTTTTGTTTTCCAGTTTTGCCTCAATGACCTGCAGAGTGGTATGCGACCAGATTTTACCTTCGATGTTATATGTAGAACATATGTAAATATTAATAGCGGAGAGAGTAACAGGTTAATTATATTGTTGGTTTAACTGATGGGGTAGACATGGGTGGATTAAAAAAGAAACTGATGAAAAATGTATGACCCATATGGTATGCTGAGACCACCATTCTTACTGGTAGTGGGCTGGAGCATTTAGACTGTCTAGGTCATCGCCATCATAGCCAGTATATAGTCCAAATGTATTTTTTTTTGTTGTAGTTGGTAGGTATTAGTTATTATATTATTGTAATATTTAGTAGAAAATAAAGGCCATTTGCCGTAAAAACTTTAATAATTAGCTGTGTTTTTTTTTTTTTCATATATTGGCGACCGGATAAGCTTATGAATAAGCATCTCCTTGTCTAACTTATCTGTTTGCTGGCGTCTATGTTTCCAGATGCTTTGCCTATAATCAATTCAAAAATCTCATGATAAGATATTATGATCACCACTTTTGGCCCCACAAATGAAGATCATCACTTCTGCATAAAAGCGTTCACAAGTAAATGGGGGTACTATGATAGAACATTGCAAACATAGGTATGTATTATTATTCTCATTTCTTTGGTTGCTAGCCATTTGTATCCAGCAACTTCCTGCAATTACCTTATTAGTTGGTTTTCTCATGGGAGACAAGTATACGATGTATTATGGTATAATTCCCAGACCTTTGTGGAACATTTCTTCTTTAAATGTAACCACTGACCCACTCTACATTATTAGCACACTCGCAATTTTTGGTAGGATTTTAAAATGTATAGTACCGTTTGGCAACTGCCATGTTATTGTGTAGATAAAAGACAATTACGGAAAAATTATTTCATTTCTATATAAATTTATATAACATATATAACAAACTAAAAGATGAGGCAAGTCCTCAAATCACTAGGCAAAAACTGGTACTTTGACGTGCAATACATAATAATAATTATTTTATTTTATTTCAGACTAGCTTAAGCCCGCGGCTTCACCCACGTGGCCTATAGGAATGGAAGAAAAAATTTTTTCATAGATAATTCAACTACCTATTTAGGGGTAAAATTTTGAAAAACCCTTTCCTAGTGGATACCTACATTTTATAAAGAACACACCCTCCAAATTTCAAGTGTCTAGGACCAGCGTCTTAGGCTGTGCGTGATATATAAGTCAGTCAGTCAGGACTTTGAATTTTATATGTATAGATAATTCAATCCATTTTGATAGAAACACTAAGACTTACAGCTATATAAGTAGAATAATAATTATTCATTACTACATTACACACTACATACTACATTACTATAAATGTCAAGCAAATTACAAACCATAAATTAATTAATAACAAAATAATTATATTACAATTTTAAATAAATTACTTGGCATTTTGATGCGTCGGGAACACAATGCTTTAGTATCGGACCATCCATCATCATATTATCATAAATACAATGTGTTAACGCTTTTGTAGTTAAAGACGCCTACTGCTCATTTTTTCTTTCATACGAAAACTTGCCGGATAAGTCAAGTACCGTTTTTGACACCATAGTAAAAGATTCAGTGTTATAACTAGACTGAGATTACATCATAAAGTCTCATTTGCCCAGTAATTTTACTTTAAAACACTTAACTTTAATATAAAGTGACACTGCAATGCACACATCATCCTGTGATATAACTACAGTGCCCTTCAAACTGGAACACAGTAGTGTTTGCACACTACTGCTTGGCGGCAGAATGGCAAAGCGGTGGTACCTAGACGAAATTTGCAGAAAAGTCTTACTACCAGTTTCTTGGCCATTATGATTTTTGAAATAACTTAAGCAGACTCGAAATTATCGTGACTTTCATTTCGGATGAGCTTCGGCAAGAGGCGTGAAACAATTAACGAAATGTATGGTTTCGGAGGCGAGCACTTTTCGAAAATGATGGTAGTGAGAACAGCGTGAATTGGTGTATAAGTACAATAAAATTATAACAATACTTACAAGAGTAGGACAGCAATAACGGTTAGAAATTATACTGGTACAATAATTTACGCTGCTGTAAAATTTTTGATATTTAAATCTACATAGTTTCACAAAAGAATTTCCATTTTATTTTCATTTCTCTGTTTATTTTACTTCGCAATTTTCTATTTTCATAATGAAAAAAGAAATGAAGAACAACCAATTCCAACAGTAGGCTTTTTAAAATCAACTACACTGATTAGTCTGTCGGACAGCTTCTTTAGTGTGGTGGTTGACCAGGTTGGCTCATAACCCGGAGGTAGTGGGTTTGATTTCTGCGACAGGACATGTATTTGTGCACAGAAAAAAAACCGCAACTTATTCTGTATTTTCGTGTTATGGAATCATGGTCCTCGTAGTTACGGGAACCCTAATTATAAGGAACCCTAATTAAGGTCCAGGATCTATGTATGTGATTGTTGAGCGTTATTTTTTATATGTACGACTTTTACTTACTTGAATTTTACGAAAATTAGTGCATGTGTATGTAAATGTTAGTTACCATTTATCTCTGTAACTGCTGAATCAATGTTGATGCAATTTTGAATGGCGATAGCTATAATGGAGATAGCCTATATTCCGGGTTAACACATTTTATACGCGATACGCAACTAATAAATAAATATTTTAGGAATGAAATTGAAAATGACAAAGATGATTAAAAAAAACTACCTACTTGAAAAGTCCCTTTTTAAAGTTGGTTGAAAACTGAGAAAATATATCATTAAAAACAAAATAACAAGTATTTATTTTGTAAACAAACAATCAATAGATAGAACACTAAGAAACTATGGTAGAAATCCTTTAATAAGAAAGCAGGTAATATATGTTAAAAAAATACACCAATCCTAGTCAACTCCACTACACTGTATTTTATTGTACCCTAACAATTCCGTAATAGTTCGTTTACCCGACACTGTAATTTAATTTTTGCTTAATGTATTTTACTCCCAGTCGTCTAGACTAAACTACGGTTAATAGTTACAAATTTTAGTGATCGTATGTGTGAATTGAAAATTTTATTCACTTAGGTTGAAACATATAATTATCAAAGAATCACAACCTCAAAAAACTTAGTGTGAAGATTTTATTTGGAGAAAGAGTTAATTTTAACATAGAACTGAGTTGTCATACTTTTACATTAAAAACTATTTGGAGTCAGGATGCACGACTAACGGTCAAACCTTAATAATAAATAAAATAATACATGATTTCACATTTCCCATTGCACCATCTACCCCCAAACTAAGCAAAGCTTGTACTATGGAAACCAAATAACTGATACATTACTAAGATATTTTTTGTTTGTAAATGCATACTTAGAATACAATACAACACTCAGACAACATGGAACAAACATCGATGTTCATTACACTAATGTTTGTTCTGGGTAGGAATCGAACCCACAACCTATAGTTTAGAAGGTAGAGCTACTACCAACTGAGCTATCAGGCCACCTGAAAATAAACAAAATTTCAGCTTAAACAGTAAACAGAATATCTCCCGTTTTGAACATGGTTAATAAAATTAGGATCCTACAAGAATAGTACAAGCAAACGCGCTAAAGGCGCTATACAAGGCCATAATAAAGTGAAGAAAGCTTTCACATTTTGCTTTGACGTCATTTGCGTTGTTAACACAGCAGGCGTTTAACTTACAATTGTTTATATCGAGACAATCACTTAAACAGCCTTACTTTGCCTTACTAAAGGTTAAAATGTAATTAATGCTTATATTAAATTAGATTACTGAAAACTAGATTGTTTCTAAGAGCAGGATCTTAGTCTTCGCGCCCCCCAATTTTCCCTACGTAGATGCATTGTTCAACAATTTTCATGCAATAAATTTTAGACAGGCAATTGAAAAATTACAATGGGAGTGATCTCGAAACATTGATTGCTATGCAACGAGAGAAATTTCCATACAAACTATGCACATAAACTGTAAAATCTATACAAATTTGCGATTCCATCTGTCGCAATCAAGTTACGTGATTGTCCCAGGTTCATTATGACGTTGACAAGACATGGTTCTGAAAAATCTACCTAGTCTGTGGTACTGAAGATTGGAATTTTCGAAGCAAGGTTAGGACAATAATCAGAAGGTCAAAAATAAACCTTATTTCATTGACATATTTTATGTACTGTCATGCTTTTTGTGGTTATTGTTTGTCTAACAAAGTACTTGAACATCCTATTTTTTTACGCTTCTGTTCTTCCACAACGCAAATTAGTAAATGCGCCTAGATGACAATAGTGCGAGTATACTATAAATTTATTACTTTCGCCTCTAAGGTACGAGCATAATTTTCAATCCTGCTTTGTAATACCTACTAATATCACCTATTTGCAATGCCTTCATTGGGCCATACGTATAGTCGATCGACCGAACGAACTGTGCGAGTCTCTGCTTCAACACACAGAATTTGCTTTCTTCTGTCTGGATGTATCACTCACGTACAGGACGCATTTTAAACGAATTTTGACGAAACTTGGTATAAAAGTTCGAAATTGTAGAACTTTTTTTTTAGAGTTTTTTTTGGTGTCGATAATTCTTGGTTGGAAGTTTATTTTCTCCGAAATGAGGCAAGTTTGCTGCAACGCCATTTAATCTTTCGATTTTGATAGTATTTAGCAGAAACATTAGGTTCTCAATTTTAAATAATTATTTCACATCACGACGTTGCCGAGACATAAGGCTATAAAGTCTAGAGATCGGGGCATACAAAGTGCTATAAATATAACATTAACCGTAAGATCTCAGCGATTGACCTATACTCATCTCTTCCCTTGGTTGATGTAAAAGTCGCCTAAGGAATGGGTGGCAGCATTTTCCTTGGTACATTAAAATCTTCTGCGATCATCGAGATGTCTGCCAAACCAGGCACTGGCTGGGCCAGGGGCGGAGAGTCGGGGGACTCTTTTACATGGTCCGACACGTCTAATGGGTAACTGAGGTGTAAAATTACCCACCCACTGGCGCAGAGGCCTGAAAGGGCCTACCGCTGTGGTAAGATCACCATTAGAATTATAAGAGACACCATCTCGCCCCATCCCGGCGGCGGACAGATCACGAGGGGTTTTAGTGGGTTCGAGCATTCCATTCCTTGGCCATTCAGACTATGAATGACCCAGCAAAACGCTTAAGCTTAACATGTCCGATTGAATAAGCGCTTATGACTCGCCCACATGAATTAACATTATGAAGCTTATCTGCAATCGATCGTGACCCGCGTATATTTCTCTACTTCACATATTATATCTATTTGCGCGTGGGTGATGAACATAAAACTCAATTCCTACTACATTACAGTATTAATAATAGTACAATGATGATGATGATGTTGATTTATGATGATGATGATGGTGGTGGTGATGATGATGATGATGATGGTGGTGGTGGTGGTGATGATGGTGTTGGTTGTGATGGTGGTTATTCTTAGCCGTTACCAGCTACGGCGACCTTTTCTATTCCTCAGTTTATGGTTTGATATATTAAACCAAGCACCTATCCTCACTTGGCATACAGTAATAATTGTACAATAAATAAATAAATATGTGTGGATATTTCATAAAGCGCCATCTAGCCCCAAACTAAGCAAAGCTTGTCCTATGTGAACTAGATAACTGATACAATACTTAGATTTTTTTTTTGTTTGTAAATTCATACACAGAATACAATACAATGCCCAGACAAAGAACAAACATCGATGTTCAACAAACAAATATTTGTCCTGGGTAGCAATCGAACCACAACCATACAGCTCAGATTTATATATACAGTTTATTTTTTATTTACATGTTTTTTACTCATCGGTGTCAAATAGCTTACTCTTAGGCTTATGTGTCGCAACAGTATTATTTTGGAGGTATACATCAATTTTATTACATTTAAGATTCTCGCAGAAACATGGAAGATCTGTCGATAACTTTAGAGCTAGTTGAAGCCTTCTAGGCAACGTCTATTGGTCTACAACACATAACTAATATAATTATGTTAAAATAATACTTAATTATAACGAAGAAAAATAATAATACAACTCGTATTTAATTTTTTTCAATGCAGTTTAATTTTATTGCTAGCAATAAAAATATAAAATAAATTATCTTAATCTAAACTCATTTTTACAAAACAAAAATCAAACTAAGAAAACAATAACTGAAACAAAAATAACTAAGAGATCAGACTTAGGTAAAGTATTAAAATATTATTACTCACATACTTTTATATATCATAATATACGTATACATAGTACATACACAAACTTATGAAAGTTTAAACAGGTAACAAAAAAGAAAGTAACTTGAAATCGTAAATAAATATTAATTAGTCGTGATACATTATTCATTAAAATTATTTATATAGAGAAGTATATATACAAATAATACAGGTACATAATATACTTTAAAAAATAAACTAATAATTACTACAACATAATTAAAAAGTACATACAAGTATACATATAATACATAATATACATTATAATAAATAGTTTACTATAAAATAATATAATAAATAAGCAAGAAAAGATTTGAAAATAAGATGACTAAGAAAAAAACTATAACCAAAATAAAAACGACACATTCATCATCATTTACGCAAATAAATAGAAACAGAATAAGTTAATTGGTCATGGTAAAAAGTAAAAGGTCAGGTTCCCTTATCTACGAGGTAAGCCTAAGAATATTTGGTACTAGCTCAGTTATTGGCATACGCGGAATAAGCCAGGCTGTTACCCTCTTTCCTGGAGCGAGACCAGCCACCTTCCCAGCCATGACCGTGCTCTGTATGATGCTCGGAATGAGGCTCCCACCCATGAGAAGGAGCAATCTCCCAGGTCTCTTCTTGTTGGTGTTTCTTGGCAGCCAACAGAGCTTTGATGATTGCGATGATTTTGATGATGAAAGCGACCTTTGCGAGAAGAGCCAGTTTGAAGAGAGATGCAGCGATGACCAGGAGAGCAAGGACGACAAGGGCGACAGCTTTAGCTTTGGCGAGGATCAGGAGAGGGATGAGGATTTTCAGCTTCTTCTTGAGCTTCTTCTTCTTGCCACGGCCTTCATCGACTGGAAAATTTATCGTCTATTAGAATCAGATTGTGTATGGTCTTGTGAAGCTCTGAATGGAAATATGTAATGACTTGTCGGGACTTATTTACAAAAAAATGTGGAGGAAAAAATGGACAAGGCATGAAACAAACGCTTTTGAATAAAAAAAATATTACCGGGAAAACTGAGTGATGGTAACAACAATTGCCAATACATGGTGTAATTTTTATTATGCTCAATTAATTCATTGCATTGTTGGCTCAAACCAATATTTTTCATCAAAACTGATGATGACTTCTCATCTTCATTAATGTAAGTCAAATTAAATGTGGTAAAACACTAAATCTCTCAACGACGTAAAATTGTTTTTTTTTTTTTTTTTTTATCATTATTCTATATTTTAAAATACTCACCTTCATTAATAGCTCTCGATTCAGTCTCATCGTCTTCACCGCCGAAAGTCAATTCGACATCACCAGACTCCAAAAGGTCTGTGGTGCTTTTCCATAGTCTTTCGGTGACTTGCTTCTTTCTGATATCAGCGTCATTTGATAGAGGTTCCAGACTCCTGGATTTTCTTGGACCATTGTTGAGGAAAGTGACTCCATTGAAGAGCTTCAGTGAGCGAGCGTTTTCCAGCCTAAGGACGGTGTCCAAAGCTTGTTCCTGAGGAAGCAAAAAAAATATAACTTGAATTTATATTCATCTCAGAAATTATATTGCCTGATATATTCAAATCTACATAACTAGAAGACTTCAAATTATGTTTATTAACAATACAAACATTTATTATTTTTAGAGGTCTGGTACAGAAAAAAGGTTCCAAAAACTACCTAGAAGAAGGAAACATGCATAAACTTCACAATTACTTTGTTTTTAACCCAGTTTATTTTTTGTTAAATCATAAGAATTTTTTAGTTAACACATAAGGGCGTATTAATATTTGCAGAGTACTTTGCTATACGCTCTTCAAAGATCTTTGTTCATATCAAAACTTTTTTGAACTTGTGCATGAGCGGAGAACCGCTATTTTGAAGTATTTTTTACAAGAAACTGGTTTGCTTTCGTTGACTTTCCAAAAGGCGTCCAGTTATTTGATACTTAAATCCTTGCAACTTAAATTTGATACATGATAATTTAATTTTGTGTTCCTGAATTTTACACTATTGTATGCACAGTGATTTGATTGTCCAAGTTTTTTGTATTAACTGCTGCAGCTAGTATAAATAGTATCTAATATTTTGATTGGTCGCTTGCAGATTTTTTTCACATATTTTTATAACGATTCACTTTTTAAAAAATATACCGTCACTTTTATATAAATTAGGTTTAAAACAACGTAAAACAACAATCAAGTCCACTTTTTTGGAACGTTTTTGTTCCTCACTTTAATCCATGCACTGGTAAACCAACTTGTTCCTGTTTCCATTCACCTTTAAAAGTCCCAATATTTTTGCCGCACATTATATTTTTATAACTTTTTCACTTCACAATTCCTACCTTCAAACACGAAACTGCATCATCTCCATCCACACAAGATTTTACTTCGTCAAACAGCCTGGCAGTTGAATCCTCGTTGGATGCAACTGGAGTACTGCTGACCACAGTCACCACACACAGAACACATACAAGAATCTTCATTTTGAGTCACTGCGTCCAAGATCGATCGAACTGTGATGACCGCTTGATCGGTAACAGTTTTTTATCTTAATATCCCCCACTCGGATTTTTGCCCAAATTAACATTTTAAAGTCATATGGAAACATCGAACGATACTACCGCAGTGCGTGTCACAGATATTTTTTCATTAATATTAATTTTTTTTGGATAGTTCACGTCTGATTTTGCTTTCTTTTGGATGGTTTATACAATATGTAAAGATTTGATTTAATTTGAAGGGTCAACTTTCTCTTTTTAAGGAACCGAAGTATAAAGTTAGTTTTTCAATTGTTTGATCTGGCTGTTATTTGAAATTCTCTAGAACTTTGACTGATTGTAAACTTCGAAAATATTTTGAGGAATGTATAAGTATTAAACTGAGAATATGGATAGAAAGTCTCTAATTAAGCTGAATATTTTCTGCATTCAAAAAGTTGAAATCAGATATCTCCAAACTGGTTTAGGCAGCGCCAAAGGTTCATTCTCCTTGAGTCTATAAAATCTCCAATTTAATTCGCTGGTGTTTTGAAATCATACGCTACTATCAATGGCATACAATGTTTAGACAGTAAATATTTATGTTTTGCGTAGGAAATAGTGAAATAATTATGTATGTTTAGCGTTACATAAATTTTAATAGGAAAATACAGTTCATACAAAACTAAGCCAAGTATTATTTCCAATATCTGATTTAATATAAAAACATCCAATTTAAAAAAATCCATCGAAAAATTGGGCATCGTTTAGTCTTACTTAATTGCACTGAATTGTAACTATTCTATTGAAACTTTTCTAAAAGGAAAAAAAATCAGCTAACGTATACGTACCATGACTATATTTTGACAGTACGACGCTCAATTCGCGATGATCATCATATTGGGTTATGTTAGAATCTGTTTAATTATTTTAAGACAGCAAAGTGTCTTCTGCTCGTATATAAACTATACTATCTACTATAGAAAATAGTATTCGTATTGGCTGCGCTGACCTATAGACAGTCTACGGTCCGTATTACAGAACGATGCTCAGTCATTGATCAGTGCTCAAGCAGAGATTTAATTCACTAATTGATCGCTTTATGAATGAAATCTCTGCTTGGGCAATGCTCCAGCCGACTATAAGCTGGTAGCATACCCAACATGCCAGAATGTCTTTCATGAAAACCTGCGAATCTAAACAGAACCATAAATATACAAAAATAAAATATTTTTTTTGAGTTTTATTTATTGAAACAAATTGAACTGAAATATCAAACAAAGCAGTCATCCAAACAAATAAATTACACATCACACGAATAAATTAACATTCATACAATCTCATTATTTGGTAATTTGGCCAGCATAAGCTAAGGATGACACGTCATTGGCTTGCCTGCTCCAGCCAGGTTGAGCGGGCTCGTAGGAATATCCAGGGTGCTCTTCATGATGATGAGGAGGGGCAGCATAGCTGATGGATCCACCAGAGGATTGGTTCTTATTGAAAAGTTTCCTTATGAGGTTGAAAGCGTTCATAGCGAAAGCTATCTTGCCCAAGAAGACGGCCTTGACAGCGACAATGGCGATGATACCAAGGAATATGGGGATGAGGGCAGCCAGTTTCAACTTCAAGAGCAGAAGAAGAGGAAGAAGCTGCTTGATCTTCTTCTTCTTCTTGCCACGCGCTGAAATAGGATACAAAACATTATTTAGGAGCAGTTCCACTGATAACATATCAGAAATGGAAAACAATTATCTACTGATTATCTAGAATTTTTAATGCTTTCAGAGATGATGATCATCAGAGAAAAACAAACAGATGTTAATCAGAGAATAATTTTAATTTTACTAGGTGGTAGGACTTTTCTACAAAGTTCGTCTGGGTAGGTACCGCCGCTTTGCAAGTTATACTGCCGTCAAGCAGTAGTGCGCAAGCACTACTGTGTTCAGGTTTGAAGGGCACTGTAGCTAGTGAAATTACTGGGCCAATGAGACTTTATGACCTAATCTCACAGTCTAGTTGTCTTATTGCTAGACTGTGCTGATGTCTCAGAAAGGCGTGCGCAGAGCAGTGTCACGCGAAACTATTCTTTAGAGTTTCAAGTATCACTCCAACTGATTTGAGCAGTCGTGTCGCTTAACATCAGGCAAGCGACTAGCTCATCATGTCATTTAGCATGCCGATGTAATTGCCTTTTTACTTATTATATACACCGTAAGTTGAGCATTGCAAGGCTCACGTGGTGCTGCTCTGCAGTTGTCAGGCCCAAAACCACCAGTTAATAATGTAAGTTTACTTTTTACTGTGTTTTAAAGGAATTCTATTTTAAAGAACAATGCAGTCTTCAGACTGGAGATATAAAAAATCTACTAAAAGGCAATGGAACAGTCTCTATTAAAATAAAAACTACTATTCATAATGATAATGATGAAAGGTGATCCGTTGGTAATTGTGACGTTTAGTCAAAGATGATACATGACAAGCTGAGATATGACAGGGCAAATTAATAATTAATTGTATATTGGCAATTGACTTATGTCCATTAAATTAATTTTCAATTGCTTCGGTGCATTCTGTATAATTGTCTTTATTTATATCTATGACAGGAAGTTCATTATTGAAGTAACTCGTAGATTATATTAATCAGGAAACAATGAAGCTGGTAAGGTGCCCCATTCCTTTGCTGTTCGAGTTTTAAGATGATCTCATAATTTTTCTATCATTATTTCTTAGTTAGTCTGTCTTGTTAGACATTACATAACCAAATGATTCATTTTCTTAAATACGTTTTATAGTCATAAGCAAACGTACGCCATGGTAATTAAATAGTCATAAAGGGCTTTGCAAACAGACTAAGTAGTATAGAAATAATATATGTTAAGAAGAGAAAGCTGTCGTATGTCACGAGATGTACATACATAGGTGCTAAGGTATTGTTTGGGACCTACTTAATACCGTTCAGTTCAAACCTAAGAGACAAAGACGCTTTGTACTGGAGTCAAGTTAAATTTGAACTTGTAAAGCTATTTGGCTTAAAATGTTTATGGATCGCTTTACCATATTCCCTTTTCTTTCAGCTTTGTTTAAGTATTGGGACTTTTATTTTTAAGTTCCCACAAATAAAATAGTATGGTGCGAGAAGCTTTTAGCAAAATTTATTCTGCCATCAACTTTAATGTTAACCGTCAGCGTTCAGTCCCCTCTATGGCGATATTCTATCTATATATCCCATCATAGTTTTATACAAGAATCTATCTCATCAATCATAAAAATATAATACTAACCTTCCTCATCTAATCCTCTGGACTCATTGTCAGGCTCAGACAGACGCAGCTGTAGCACATGGTTGTCAAGGAAGTCACCAACGTTGTCTGCTATCCTCTCATCAATCTGCATCTCCCTGGCTTTTGGCTCTTCAGCCAAAGGTTCGTAGCTCCTGGCAGAGCGAGCTGATCCAGTATTGATCAAGCTCATGCCTTCAAAGATGTCCAGGTTCTTTGAGATGGCCAGCCTTTCCGTATACTTAAGAGCTTTTTCCTGAAATTAATATTTTAATGTTTTGATCACAATCAGTAAGTTATTTTTTACTTATTTTTTTATATATGTAAAAAATTAGAATATTGCTGGCTGATGGGGCTTAAATAATATAATTTTGTTTGGATTAATATTGTTTCAAGGTTCAATTCCAAATTATTAATCTATTACCACCCATTTGCAATACGTTTTTGAT
This sequence comes from Ennomos fuscantarius, assembly GCA_905220475.3. Lineage (NCBI taxonomy): Eukaryota > Metazoa > Arthropoda > Insecta > Lepidoptera > Geometridae > Ennomos > Ennomos fuscantarius. The sequence continues at coordinate 7,575,884 of HG992046.1, read as the reverse complement.
TTTTATACATATCACTGTCACGTTACGAATCAGTATCACCAATCACTTATCACTATTCACTGTGCTAAAAAGTCCACATTTTAATCACCTTTAAACATAACTTGGTATCCGTATCCATGCATTCCGCAATAGCACCCACAAAGTTTTCCGAAATTCCATTTTCTTTTACTGGCCCACAACTCACAGTTGCCAATATAGTGAACAATGCTATTTTCTTCCACATTTTTTTATTGTTTTGTACTTCAACTGCCAACGCTTGGCAACTTATGATATTTTTCCAAATAACTGATGGATTATATCCTTAGACCCCCACCATGCTTTTAACAATGTGACGTAAAGTATGTGTGTTCAGTTTGACGTCTTCTACTAACTGATGGCAGATCAAGCAACGACGTAAGGATAAGTAGAAAAATAAATATTAGATGTTAGAAAGCGCAGTTTACGACATAGGCGTATTCTTACGGCGGTATGTGTGAAGTCAGTGTAAATGAAACGAAAGAAAAAGTGTGATAGTCGATTGTTTGATTTTCGTAAGCCTATGTAAACTCCGAGTGAAAATAAGTGGCGTAACACTATGCACACATATATACGTACAATTGACCACATTATTCAATTAAAACCCGTATAAATAATAAAAACGGCATTTTCGAATAAAAATAATCAAAAACTATTTCTTTGCTCGTCAGTGCTTAAACCTCTCCTAATTTGATATGTAGCTATTTTATATTAATTCGTATATTCGAGGTCGGCCATAGAAACCGGAACTATTCAGCATCGAACCACGGAACTCAAACTTTCTGTCGCATTATCACGAAATAGACGTTTGTATACGGTTTCAACAAATTCCTTTAGATATTGTAGATATAACAGTTCTGTGGCAAAAAAATACTATGGTGATACTAATTTTTTTATGTGATTTAAAATAGCACTCACAAAAATTAATGCGTCTCTATCAATTTTATTAATACGATTAATAATTTGTTTTTCTCTATTCAATGTATTTTTGTAATAATCAAATAGAATTTCTTTTGACCTGACCTTAACTGTAAATCGTAATGTACCGTTATAGTGATCAATTTTGGTTTGCTACGTTTTTTAGAGATGGGTTAAATGTGATTTATAAGCATTCACGTATGCATAAAATTCACGCGAAAAAAGAAGATTTATTGTTCCTAAATTATAGTGTAAAGAGTGACTGTAATTTTTTAACGGTGTCATTCAGTAAGTCTGTCATTTCTTTCATTTAAATCAAGAAAAATCAGATTTTTTAAAATGAATGTGTGATTATTGATAGATAATATTCAAAATTTTAGTTGAACACTAAAATAATCATTACATGCGAGCTGTTTACTGATTTTGACGAATCTTTTAGTGTAATATTAGTCAAAGTCAAAAGATTTATTGCAAATAGGCTAATTTTAGCACTTTTACAAGTCAAAATTATACTAGGTACTTAAAATTAAGTTATTTCACTAAGCATATAAAATTACAAAGTGCTTATTGTCAAATAATATAGCAAGCCCATTACAATATATGAGTTTGAAAAAAAAGCAGTTCTCTTTCTCACTACTGGTGCAAGCAATCCGGCACAATGCAGAATTGAAAACTTTGATCCGAAGCTTCGATTACAACTGTAAAGAAGAAGCTACAAGAAACTTTACAGTGATGTATTTTTTTTTTGTCTTCTTTCTACTGTCTTTTACAATGTATATAATTCATTACAATTGAGATAATGAATATGTTACAAAAATAACCACCACGTCACACCGGTGCAAGAAAAATACCGTTATTATCTTATTATAAACATTACAAATAGAAACTGAATTTATAGATAGGAATAGGCAATAGGCAAAGTACCTAAGCTTTCATACCGTTAAGCTTGGGATATTCAGGCCAAGCTTTTTTGTCCGACACATAATCATTTATTGTGTAATAGGCTTTTTTCATTAAGTTTGACTTTATGAATAATTTAAATTTACGCATTGACAATTGTTCGATACCGTCGGGCAACTTGTTATAAAAGCGTATACAGTTTCCCATAAATGAACCATTAACTTTCTGCAGTCTGAATCTTGGAACTTTCAATTTATTTATTTATTTTTTTTATTTTTTTTTTAAATTAAAGGATTAGAAGACAAATGTAAATTGAGGGTTTTAGTATTCTGACTCCTTCTTTGTAAATCCATTGAAGAAATCTAAATTCTATTGAATGATGCCAAAGTTAATTTTGCTTTGAGGTAATAGATTAGTGATGTTACAAGTTTCAAATTTCTAAGTCATCGGAAAATAGCCAATAGGTTTTAATGACACGCACAATAAGAACAATAGCGAATGCTGTACAGTACCCTAAAAAATCAAGTTAAATTAGCAAATTTAAATCAATATACATAATGTTTAGTCGTATTACTCCATAGAGATAGAAATTTAAATCAATATACATAATGTTTAGTCGTATTACTCCATAGAGATAGAAATTTAAATCAATATACATAATGTTTAGTCGTATTACTCCATAGAGATAGAAATTTAAATCAATATACATAATGTTTAGTCGTATTACTCCATAGAGATAGAAATTTGAATTTTTACACAAGCATGTGAAACGATGGAAATTTTCATATCTAATATCAGTATTCCGGCTGATGAATTGGGCAGTTTCAATTAAGCCGTTTCCGCTAAAAGGGTCTAGACAGATGTCTAGACTGATAGACAAACGGAAGTTTATATAACGGCATATATAAAAAGCCTCAACAAATATAAGGTATTTTATTTCAGTGTGTTTTTAACATTATTGGATAATTGTATTTGAACCATTTCAGAAAAAGATAGTGCATATTATTACTTAAACTTACGAAGTAGACCAATGATTAACGACCTAGTTAAGAGCTAAGGGGAGATATTAATTATCATAGCAACTACGTTCTGCGTCATAAAGAATTGCTCAGTTACAGTTAGTGCTAGTGATTTTCAACTAAAGATGATCAGGGTTTATTTTGGAGTTCATAACTATAGGGGAAGAGTAGCTTCACTCATACTTATTTTTTTTTCTTTTGTATTTTCGTATCCTAGTTTCAAATAACATCATTTACCAGAAATGAGTTACAAATTATAATATAATCAATGATATGGACCATATTATTAGACCGGTCAGTCATAAAAAATAGCACCAATACAAATTTTAGCAAAAGCTAATGTAAATATTGAATTATAACATTTATTTTCCAATTTTATTAAATTTTAGGATAAAACGATGTTATGAAATACAATGATAGTTTCTGTTTGAGTAATTGGCATGATACAATTATTTATGATTACCTAAATAACCAATATTGTATAAAAAAAGAAGTTGAACGAAGAACCTAACTCAGCTGGGCAGCGTTCGGGAAGTTTTGACCCATCTTTTAGTCCAAATTATAACAGAGTGATGACTTAATATGGTCTCTTACTTTTGGCCTTATTAGTAGACTCAAAGCCACGCAATGAGTAGTGATGGAAAGAGCTATGCTCGTAGTTCCTTGCAGGATAAAATCGGAAACAAGGAGAGCCGCCGGAGAACTAAAATCACCTATAGGTTTGGCAAGTAAAAATAGCAATGTGCTGGCCACATCGCTCATAGATCTGGCTGACTTAATTGGTGACTACGAATCAGAAGACGCATCATCTGGCCAGCTCCCATTAAGTAGATTGACGACCTGGTCAAAACCACGGGGAACCGTTGTATGCAAGAGAGTACCCTAGGTAGTAGAACTGTTCTTCAAAGTTCGTCTAGGTAGGTACCACCGCTATGCAAGTTATTCTGCCGCCAACCAGTAGTGTGCAAGCACTACTGTATTCCGCTTTGAAGGGCACCGTAGCTAGTGAAATTACTGGGCAATCGAAACTTTATGGTCTGATCTCATTGTTGAGTAATCTTATTACCAGACTGTTCTGATGTCTCAGGATGATGTGCGCAATGCAGTGTCACGCAAAACTTTATATTTTGGAGTTCCGAGTTACGCTGCTCTGTTATGGGCCGCCGTGTCACTTAACATCAGGTAAACGGCCACATCAGTCACTAGCATAAAAAACACCCGCTCTAAGTGGTACTTTATGGGAAACCTAGTTCAGTAGTAGACGTCTTCAGTCCGATGATGATGATATATGTTTGATGCCAAAACTACTGCTACATTTATAAGCATGCTGAATCTGTCACATACTTTTATTTTATTACTAACGCACCAATCTATATAACTGTCTTGAAAACAATGACATTACAAATGAATAGAGTCAACGTGTCTAGGTCAAATTATAAAACGATTAAATAATTGGTAGACGGTCATCACAATTGCGCTGATGTAATGTTACCACTTCAGTTGCAAGGAGTGAAAGTACACGTGATTCGGTTTTGTGAATTCACTGATGTTATGAATGACGTGTCTTGATTCTGTATTATCCGTGGTAACATGAAAAACTACTTTACTGACCAATTTTATTTGAAAGTAAATGTTTCTTAATTTTTGTTAAAGAAGTTCCATCCTTTTTAGATTTTAGATTTTGAGGTAGATGAATTGAGAAAACTAAAAGAACGGATAGAGGTTATATTTTTACAGTATCAACCTTAGAACAATATGAAGCGTTAGTGAGGTTAAATTTAAATAGATGAGTAGTGGGTTCAAATACAGAAAAGAGCTTGAATTTTTGCTAAAAGACAAATGTTGATGAATGTATAGTTATTGGTAGGACATTTTAGAGTACACTTGTCTAGCCATTAGTAGGATAGGTCAGTAGCTACTACTTTTAGGTTAAGAATCTAGAGTCAAGGACTTTTTTAAGCCTGAACTTATAAAATAAATACCTGAAATGTCCTGTCAGTTTCTCGTTGACGTAAAATATCACAACACAAAACGAGACAAAACATTTTATGCATTGACGAGCTTCTGCCTGCAGCTTCGCCCGCGGCGTGGCCTATGGGAAAATAATTCGACCACCCATTTCACCCTCTTAAGGGTGGAATTTCGAAAAACTCTTTCTTAGCAGATGCCTACGTCATAACATCTACCTGCATGCCAAATTTCAGCCCGATCCGTCCACTGGTTTGGGCTGTGCATTAATAGATCACTATGTCAGTCAGTCAGTCAGTCACCTTTGAGTTATATATATTTAGATTGAATGAGAAAAAACGGAGATCTTGTTAAACTGGTGGATGATGAAGCTTATTTTGTTCGAACCTAAACCAAAGTATCTTAGACTATAAACGATGTTTTTTAATGTAAGATTTATTATTGTGAACATTTCATAGGGTGTTATTACTTATAAATGTGGCTTTGTTTTTCTATAGAAACGGCCACAGGTCAGAATTTTTTTTTCCAGGTGAAAGGCTTTTTTAAACTAAAACAATACTCATTAGCAAATCAAGGTTAATGCCCGTTCATCTTCTAGCCCTACCTTAAGTGCAGCTTTCTATTCAACAAACAGCGTTGTTAAGTAAATACATTAGCTGGTTTGGTTTATCACAAGAATTTTCGGGTTCCGTACCTTGACAGGAAAGATAAAACCCTTTAAGAACTGCGTTGGAATCTAAGACGACAGTTTGTGATCCGTGATATGTCCATCTGTAACTTTTTTCTCAAGTAACTAAAACGTGCTGAGCATTTTGGTACGCACTTTAAGTGCGAAAAATCAATGAGTGGAATAACTTACCAGCGTCTTTGTTGTTCTATACTTCAAACTTGTCTAGCATTTGACCGCGCTCTCACCTGATGGGAAGTGACGATGCGATCGAAGGTGTAGCATGCTAGCCAAGTAAATACCTCTTCTGTTGAACTGACCCGGGTCATATTTCGCCGAAAACACAGACGCTGGCAGGGCATTCCATTCTTTAACCATTCTAATTATGAACTATAATTATGAATCAAATCGCTTGGTACGAATTGGTGGTATTTCAACCATGAAGGGTTAGTTGAGCGTCTAGTAGTCCGTTAATGGGATGTTGATGGGAAAATGAGATCATGCAGTTTTTGTGCACATTCACTATGATGTAATCTGTTCCCACGTAACTATCTGAGAGTCTTCGAGTCAAGACCATCATAGTCGTAACTAATTGAAATTGATTCTTCATACTTGAGTCCTGCTGGGCGATCACGTAACTTGTATGCAATTAATAGAAATACAAATTTGTATGGATTTGATAGTTTCAATACGCAGTTTATGTGCATAGTTAGTGTGGAAATTACTCCTGTTGCATTGCAATCAATGTTTCGTTTTCACCCCCCTGATGACCGTATTAAATTGAAATTGATTTCTCATTATTAAATCCATACTGTTTGTTCAATTTCTTCAAACCAGTGTCATATGAAACAATATGCAGACATTCTGGAGTCAGTCGACTCCCAACCGGGTCTGTAGTACGTAAGTTCCTCACGTCCGAGAAGAAAGTGCGATGACTCAGGCCAAGAACTGTGACCTTGAATTACGGTAGTTTGGTAACGCGGCCCGTTTCATACGTGGTGATTTTTATTGGGATACTTTTGCTTGCGACTTTAATAGTGTTTCGTTTTTTTATTATTTTTTATTATATATTATGATCCCGTGTGAATTGTTTAAATGATTACCACGTTACACGGTGTTTGATATTATTGTTAGTTAATACATATTATCTGTGGTACACGAACTTGCATAGTATTATCGGCTAGGACTCGAATTTTGCAGTATATCTTAAAAAATATACATTTAAGTCAACTACCTTAAATAGTACTAAGTTTTACAACATTGTAATGTATATATGTGTAAACCATATTAGTTAATCTATATTGTTGGTATTGTATGTATTATTATTATTTTGACAGCCTCCGTGGTGGGGTGGTTGACTAGCTCGGCTCATAGCCTGGAGGCAGCGAGTTTGATTCCCACGGCAGGACAAGTATTTGTGCATAGAAAAAAAGCACAATTACTTGTTCTGAGTCTGGGTGTTGTGAGACTCGTAGTTCCTGGGTCCCTAGACACAGGGAATCCTAGTTAGGGTTCAGGATCTATATATGTGATCTCTGGGCGTTATTATTTATTTATTATGTTGTGGTAATTTTTGTCCGCGAAAAAACCCGTTTTTTATGATTTAAATAATTTTCTATAAAAAATAATCGTAATAGTTGCTCCAAGTCCTTCAACGGTAAGTAAGTACACTAAAACAATATTCACCTTCAAAACATTCATAAAATAATAATAACATGAAACGAAAACCATAAAGCTATAAATAATAATGTACCATATAAATAACTAGCTTCTAATTATTATTAATTAATTATAATTATAATTCAACACCTATATCACCCTCTTAGGGATGTAATGTCGAAAAACCTTGGTGGATACCTAAGTTTTACAAAAAACACACCCTCCAAATTTCAAGTCTCTCGAACCAGCTGTTTAGGCTGTGCGTTGATATGTAAGTCATTTAGTCAGTCAGGACTTTGCATTTTATAATAATAATAATAATATGTGTGGACATCTCACACAACGCCATCTAGCCCCAAACTAAGCAAAGCTTGTGCATGGGAACCAGATAACTGATACAATACTTAAATACTTTTTTGTTTGTAAATACATACATAGAATACAATATGACACCCAGACACAGAACAAACACCTATGTTCATCACACAAATGTTTGTCTTGAGTGGGAATCGAACCCACAACCCGCAGTTCAGAAGGCAGAGCTACTACCAACTGAGCTATCGGGCCAGTCCGGGATAATAATAATAATAATAATATTTATTCAAAAAGTTTACATGAATGAAAATACAATATAAATCTTAGGAAACTAAAGTCTTACAAAGTGTATGTATTTATATGTATAGATAATAATCGCCCCGTGTGCTCCAACGGTAAGGCAGTAGGCGCGCCTCGAGAACTTTCGCACGCCGCACCTTCCGCATAGTGGTACACCTGCAACTACCATCATGCGATGCTGTCATAGTATGACAGATATCCTGACTTACCCAACCTGATATTAAATTTCATTACCTTTTAGGACATTTTCTAGGTAATGTTATCTGGAAGAGATCGCTCTAAGTGATAAGACTACGACTTGACAGAGCTTGCTTGCCTAGAATATTAAAGACTGTGGACCATATGATACTTATATGCAATATGATAACAATGAATATTTATAGAGCAACTGCCTAGTTGCTCTATAAATATTGTTATAGTAGGTATAGTGTGTGAAATGTCCACACATAATTATTATTGTTATATTATATTGACAATTACTACATTCATTTTAAAGCTACTTTATAAAATGAATATTCATTTGTTAATTATTAATTTTAATTAAATAGGGCTACTTTATTAAAATTAAAAAATAAGGCAAGGCTTTTTGTTTGTAAATAAGGCTATTTAATTAATTAAATAGCCTTATTTTTTTATTAATTAACATATAAATATTTATTTCATAAATTAGCTTTAAAATGAATGTAGTAATTTTCAATATAATATAATAATAATATGTGTGGATATTTCACACAATGCCATGTAGCCCCAAACTAAGCAAAGCTTGTATTATGGGAACTAGGTAACTGATACAATACTCAGATACTTTTTTGTTTGTAAATACATACATAGAATACAATATAACACCCAGACACAAAACAAACACCTATATTGATCACACAAATGTTTGTCCTGGGTGGGAATCGAACCCAAAACCCAACACAGTTCAGAAGGCAGGGTTACGATAAACTGAGCTATCGGGCCGTCAATAAGTAAAATCGGTACATAAATCATACAGTAGTACGCCTTTAAAGTTTATGGAGTTGGCATCACCTGTTCTTTGCTTGCAAAATTTGTGTGAATGATTGTGGAGCTTCCTCATAGCTACTATGAAGTTTTGTTTGTGACGTCACGTGCCAAAGAAATTATATGTAGATACATATATATATGGTACCCCATAGCTTAGTAATGAGTACTGTGAGGACTGGTAGCTGACGTCACTGCGTGTTTAAGCTGTCTCTGTCTTTTTTTTTCCTCATTGGAGGAATGGCGTCGCACGAAAAAAATCTCTGTCTCTTTGTATTTCTGTATTTTTAATTAATGATAATAGTAATATGTGTGGACATCTCACACAACGCCATTTAGCCCCAAACTAAGCAAAACTTGTACTATAGGAACCAGATAACTGATACAATACTAAAATACTTTTTTAATGTATATACATGCATATAATTCAATATCGCCTGTACCTGTAATTTTTTGAGATATTTAATTTTGGTTTACACGATTGTCAATTTTTTTATGTATTTTATTTATTTATGTAATAAAAATATAACAGTCAAATAGCCTATTATGTTGGTAAGTCCAAGGGATTCTGGATGAACGGGCCGAATTTAATTGTAAAGCTATTGTAATACCAAACGTCAGCATTGGGCTGATTAATGAAATGAAATGAAATGAAATGAAATGAGTTTATTACCAGATAAAAAATCCAAACTTAGGTACTCTTATAAAACTAACTTAAACTAAACAGCCTAAAACACCTGTGTATCTTAGGTGATGGGTACGTGGTAGGATTGCCACCTTCGATGTAGTGGGCTTTGGTCCCAGTCTCGCACGGCGGCCACCAGGGAGTTCGCAGAGCGGTATAAGGCGGTACGCACAGTGGCTGCGCGGCTTCTAAGTAGCGCTTGCCATCCTGGAGCGCGGCCTTCGGCAAACATGGCGCTTGCGCTGCAGTATCGCGGTAGACGAAACATCGCGCGCCACGCATCATTATATTGTACCCTCATATCACTTAGAGCGGCCTTCGTAAAGTTCGCCCAAAGTTCTACAGTGTATACGCTAGTGCAGTAACTGATGAACAGTTGGGCCTTCACACTATCGCTACATCTACAGAAACGTCTGGCAAGCATGTTGCCACGCACTGCAATGGCACGTCTTTGCCTCTGTATGTCCGTGTTATCGAGTAGATCGCTTGTGATCATGTGCCCGAGGTATTTTACCTCCTCGACTTTTTCAATAGCAGAGTTATATAGTACTAGGGGTGGCAGATTATTGTCACTCTTCGTAGTTTTGAATATCATATACACTGACTTTTCTATATTGTATATCATATTGTGGTCTTCAGCATATTTTAAACTAAACTTGATGGATAAGTTTAAGGTAAATTTAAACTAAAGTCTGAACTTTTACCAGGATATGGTACAATCCAGCCTAAGAGGTATGGAGACAACAGCAAGAGAACGTGTGAAAACTTAAGATTTTCTAACAACGACAACAAACTGTGGCTTTCCATGCACATTTAAATGTATGGAGGTGCATTAGGAGGCGGACTTATTCTGACTTTTGTACTATTTATTTGAAATCGAATTTATTTCCTCTTATTATTATTACCTAAAGGTTTCTTTTTACCGGTAAATAGCTAGAAATAAAGAAAAAAAAGAAAATGCATTTATTCAAGACATTACATATTTACAAATAGACACAAGATAAATCACACGAAAAAAAGAGAAATAAAAAATATAATGTTGAGTGACGCCATGACATAGGTTCCGACTCAGCATGCAATACCTAAAGTAATAGCATATAGCGTCACTGTATTACCCGCATATTTCTTTGTAGAATATTTAAAACGCCAATGTCATAACTACAAAAGTTTTAAACAAGCCTTAATCTAGTGTCTTGCTGTTTTGCATTGTTAAACACCCGTTTGAAGTCTGTAAGCCTTGCTTATATATTGCCGCCAAATTTTTACTCCTTATTTAGTTATCAAAAACCCCTTTTTAATACTTTTAAAAGGGTATAGGTATTCATAGAGGACGTCATAAAAACCAAATGTTTATACGTAAAATGCTTTGGTACTATGTTTGTTAGTCAGTCACACTTGAAAAACTTTCATTTATATTATGATAATAGCAGACAGCTAACTATTGATTACACAAAATATACGCCAACATAGACCGCATCATCACTTTCCATCGGGTGAGATGTGGTCAAACGTGAGCCTATTCAAGCATAAAACATTGTCATTGTTGAACGCAATCTTACGGTTCTCTAGAATATGACCGTTTGGTTACCACTGTAACTTAACCACGAGACGGAGCTTACATCCGTTTCCATGCACCCAGTGAAAACTATTTTAAAATTGATACCGTGTCACAATATGAACTAAATTATTACTCGTATATACTCTGATTTGTTTTTTGTTAGTGTATGAAATACTTTGTGTGATAATTGTAATTGATTTTGTCGTTTTTATCACAATAAATAAATAAATAAAATAAATAGCTTTAGGATTTATTTTATACAAAAAAATCAAATGAAATCTGGCATTTAAATTTTTGTACTTATCTATCAGCTCATAAATGAGATAAGATTAAGACAAATCACAGCCTATGTGGAGTGGTGGTTGGGAACGTTGGCTCATAGCCTGGAGGCGGTGGGTACGATTCCTGCGCGAAGATAAATATTTGTAATTTAAAAAAACATTTAATACTAAGCTGGGTCTAGGTGTTATGGGACCATGCTCCTTGAAGTTCCTGAGTCACTAGATACAGGGAATCCTAGTTAAGGTCCAGGATCTATGTATGTGATCGTTAGGCGTTGTTATTAATAAATAATAAATAAATAAATATGTGTGGACATTTCATACAGCGCCATCTAGCCCCAAACTAAGCAAAGCTTGTACTATGGGAACCAGATAACGGATACAATACTTATATACTTTTTGTTTTTTAAATACATACATAGAATACAGTAGAAACACCCAGACACAGAACAAACATCGATGCTCATCACACAACTGTTTGTCCTGGATGGGAATCGAACTCACAACCTGCAGTTCAGGTACTACCAACTGAGGTATCGGACCAATCAAATAATTATTAAAGCATGTAGTTTTGTTAATAAATAAAAATCGGATGTAATAAAATTTGCTTTAATGACTTTTTACGAGGATCCTTCGTAAAATAAATTACTTAACAAATAATAAAGTTTACAAACATTATCGTTTCGATTCATTTTCTCGGATAAATTACGTGACTCATAATACACTCATATATACACAACAGAACAAAAAACTGACTTAAAGTATAATAATACATATAAAATAACTAAAAGGTAGAAATAATAGTATCTTTGGAACTGAAACTTAAATATTTGTCATATAAAATAAATCATACTAGCATCACTATTGATATAAAACACACATAACATAAACGAATATTCAATTAATCACACACATGCATAGATAACAATACATATATAGATAAATGTATTAAATGTAATATTTACACATTATACATAATGAATCACATAGATATATTATTTAAAGACCAATTTTTTAATCAGTCATGGTAACCAAATATATATCATATATAAAATATTTGTTATAATAATAATTATAATAGGTAAAATATCATAATATATACCTATAACATGGTATAAAAATATAAATAAATAGATAAAATATGTATTGATAATAATATCATTAATAGTATAGTGAAATATATTTTTACATTATTAATTATTGTACTTGTGCAGAATTATTATAAATGTAACGGTGGATTGTAAATAAATATAAAGGTATAGATAGATGTTTAGTATAGAGAGTTCAAAATTAATCGTCGTGTAAAATAAATTACTTAAGCCTAGAAATAAATTAGTTAAATTAATTTAACTTATGACTGCTTAGCATGCCCTGAATACGCCATATCGTGGGCGTTTTGAGACCTTCCCCAGCCACCGCTGCTTTCCCAACCGTGGTTCTCTTCATGAGCTGGTTCGGACCAACCACTTGATTTTGACTTGGATTCAAGGAGTTTCTTGAGAGCACCAAAGGCAGCTGCGATGAAGGCGATTTTTCCGAGGAGGTAAGCCTTGAAGACTGCAAAGGCAATGATACCAAGGAAGAGGGGAACGAGGGCGGCGAGCTTGAGTTTGATAAGGGCGAGAATTGGCAGGAGTTTCTTCAGCTTCTTCTTCTTCTTGCCACGGCCTGGAAAAAAGAATATTATAAAGATGTTTCCGTGATCCATAAACAAAAAGATTTTTCCTGAGATGGGTGGTTTATACTTCGTAAGAGTTATAGAGCAGAAAATAACTATATAATCACGCTATTATTTCTTTTTATGGAATGAATGATGGTTGTACTGTATAATCAGACTCCACCTGTCTAACTAAAAACAAATTTCCACGCCTTTATTATTCTTTCTACTGCTTTTGTTGCAATTGAATGAATTTATGAATAGCGGTGGCGGTTAAAAAGGAAATTAAGTCTTGCATAAAAACGGTGGTTTTTGAGAAAGCGAAATTTTTGTGCGTTCAGACCAAAGGTCATCAAGACAAAAATGGTGAAATGAAAAATAATTGAAAGCTTACTCCGTTCATTCAAAAAACGCCGGAGGCGGAAACAAGAGAAATTAAAGATTGAAATGCCAATAAAGTTGATAACTGTGACAAAGCTGTCAAAGTCAAGCAATAAAGTACAAAGAGTGCCAAAGTTAAATTGATCAATAAACCGTGGAGTCGATGACGTCATAAACCGATTTAGTAACAAGAAAATAGTACATCCTTTGAAAGTTATGTAACTTATGAATGAGAATTAGCGGAATTAGGAAACAAACTTTCGTTTTTAAAGCTTCAAGAACAAATTATATAACACCGCGCGTGTAGTGAATTCTAAACAGGTTGTAAGTAGGACGCCTGAAGCCTTGAGGTAGACTGTATCAGGCTTTCTTTTGTCTGTTTATTGAAATATTTACACTGACATTGTGATACAATTTTAGGATAATTTTCTTGTTATAATCCTTTACTACTATAGTATTTCACAGCACGTAGGAACAAGATATTACTCTGAAGTTTTGAGAACGTAGCGAATGCCTATATAGACATAAAAATACCTTTGTTATTAAAATAACTGAACAGTGATATTTCACTGCTTAGTGAAATCGTTAAAATCATAACTTTAATTCCGGAGGTTACCTTTTAATCAATAAAAATGACAAATTATTTCACTTGTTTCTAATTAGATCTGACTTCGTGAAAAACTGCTATTTAGTTGTATTATTTTGAGTTAATTAGGTATGACTTTATCATCAAATATTTTAACAATATCATCGTTATTATTATTACAAAGACATAATAAACTGAAGATTTCTATAACAGTTACAACCAATATTTTACCAAGACTCATCTGTGATTTAGGTAGATCAATTGATCATGGCTTTACATTTGGCTTGAACCTGTCATTACTTTACTGAGCTAAACTATTGTTGCTTAGATTTCACACGAACAAAAAGATGACACATAAACCTCATGATTTTAACTATCAGATCAGATCCAACGATTAACTTTCATTTATCACAAGTTTGAGCAAGTAACAATGATAAGCAAGAAAGTATGAGAATGTTTTAAACTTCATCTCTCGTAAGTATGTGAACAAACACATCTTTCACAAAAGTCTATTGACAAAACGGTAATGGGAAACTTGTTTGATCTTATGAGGTTTTTAAATGACTGCGCGCAAAGTACGCTCCAGAAATTATTTTTTGGTATAAAAATAGAATAATTTACATGTATTCATTACGTTTGTGAGATGAGTAATTAAATAAGGTATATTTTTGATGGTGAAATTTCTTATATTTATAGCTGATTTGATCTTATGGAATTTTCTTTTTTGCAAAAATAGAACATTCCGACGGGTGTTTTAAATGGACGGCGATGGTTGACGGTTTAAGAGTTATTAACGTTATAAATGATTCGGGATATTGCATCATTGTTGAATTTTAGGTACCTAGAACTCTTAACAGAAGTTGAGAGTATCATTAGTATGTTATTAAATTATATCATTTAAACAAACCCAATACAATGATTACTGGATGATTTATTTCTTTAGCTATCTATGATTTAAGTTCTTACTTATCTTTGTATGATGTTTAATAACTTCATCTGTCCATTGAACAAATCGATTGATTGATATGACGCAGATCGAATTTCATTGCTTAATACGGTATTTATCAGTTTCAGGTCATTGGACTTTTTAAGCATATGGCATGTATTAATATTATATATAAAAATCCAAATTGATTTGAATCCTTGACAGTTGTATGTCGAGTATAAGTACTCGACATACAACTGTCACTTCCTCCCTCTGCAGTGTATGACTATGTAACTTTGACCTATTTGCTGGTTAAGTTTGCATTTAGTCATTTTACTTTTTAGACTTCTTTGATTTAGAGTTCTGATTACTGCTAATATTTGCGGTTCTCTAGGTATTTTTTTTTTATTGTATTTTTGTTATGCTATTTTTGTAAAAATATTACGAAAATTTAGATTTATTATGTGAATAAATGGGTAAAAGATTGAAAATAATAATTAGTTTCATCATAATAAAATATTATTCAGTTATTAATAAGGTGTTCACTGATAAACATTTTTTGTGTGATTTAATATTATTGATCTAGGTTTTTTAAATTTCATATTTTATTTAATATCCTAAAAATAAATTAAAGAGATTTTATAGTGATGTAAGGCGCTACATCACATGTATTATCTGATTGATATAAAAACTTACCTTCTTCATCGATAGAGTTATCTTCTTCAAAAGCTTTGGGCATTCTGAGCTGAAGTGCGTGGCTGTCCAGGAAGTCTACTACGTTGTCCAAGATCCTTTCTTCGACCTGCTGTTCCCTAGCTTTAGGGTCTTCAGCGAGAGGCTCGTAGCTTCGAGCTGAACGGGGACTGCCAGTTCTGGAGAAGCTGATTCCATCAGCGAGTGTCAAGTCTTTAGATACTGCCAGGTTTTCTGTTAGCTTCATTGCTTTTTCCTGTAAAAGAATTATTTAGTTAAGTGATTTAATTTTACGGTCGTGATTATGGGTCACTAATTTTAGGGAATAAAGATATAATATTAGAAACTATTTGATAATAAATTTTGAATGTAATCTGGATTTAAACTTAAAATAGCACGTAGAAATTTTCATGTAATAATGATTTACTTCTAAAATGCATAATTATGATTTCAATCATGGCTTTATCCAAAGTCAAATATTAATTTGGTTTTCGTATTGTGGCATAAAATCAATGCAGAAGTTCTGAATGACAAAACTCGTTATAAGGGTGACCCACTTCTGTGAAATCTATATCACAAGTGTCCAAAAAAATTGCGTGTAGCAAAGATACTACGAGTGACACTATCAACAGATATATTGGATCTCAGGAATCGAACCCAAGCGAAACGTCCAGAATTTCCTTTCTCGTTGAACTTAAGAACACTGAAAAATCCATGGGGCACTAATCACTTAATTATCACTTCACAAAACACTTCACTTCACACACCTTCAGGCATAGCATGGTATCCGTTTCCACGCAATCCCGGATCGCTGACATGAACCTCTCCAATCCATCTTCTTTAGCCATGGGCATTGCCCCGGCAAATGCCACTAGACAAAGCACCGCATAGGCTTTCATGTTAGTGCTGGCTAAAGTCAAATTGTTGAAGATGGTAGTAAGACCGTCAGTTTTATTTTGCGTTCCCCCTCTTAGCAATTTCCATATGTCACGGATCGGACGCGTCAGTGTGCGTGGGGTCTCTTAGGAAATTCAAATATGCCCACACAAAGGTTTTAGTGTAAGAATCGCACTTAGCACGTACTTGTGAGATTAAAAATGAAAAAGTGTGTTATTAAGATATTTAAGGTCAGCTTGTGTTTGTTTGACTAGTCGGTTTACCGGATTTTCTATTTTTTTATGAGTGTAAGCTAATTGCGGGTGACATAAAAATAATTGAAGTATTACTTGACCAATGTTTTGCATTCTATTTAATGTGTAAAAGAGTAAATATGACGCTTTCACACACAAAAATTACACATATATTTTGTTCAATATTTGTAGTGATATATATGATACCAGATCTAGAATAAAATTTGGTATAGTGAAGAAAAAATAACACATTTTTAAGGACATATTTATTTTAAAGGTTACTTATTGGAATCCTTTATATAATAGAAGATTATTTTGTATTGTAAATTAGGGTTTTGTTTCAAGGTCATTGGAGCAAATAACTAGTCGAATGAGATTCATCGAAGTAAATAAATCTGTAAAAAATAATAATTATACATTGATTTTATTACAAAACCAAAAATTTACTATATATCTATATACTATATATCTGTCTTTTAGCCAAACTGATCTTGTTGCCAATAGATTATGAACACAATTTTGACCTTGGGGATGAACAAAAAACACTTTTGTCGCAATCAGCGACATATTGCTCCCACTGTGCGTGTATTGTTTATAACTTTTTCGCCTGCGTATTATAGAAAAAAAAAGAAAAGCTCAATAATTACATACATTCTTCCTCGACCCTTACTAGGATTCCTTGTACCTTGGGACCCAGGAACTACGAGGACCATGGCCCCACAATACCCAGACACGGAAAAATTTGCGCTTTTTTTTTCTGTGCACAAATACTTGTCCTGCACCGGGAATTGAACCCACCACCTCCAGATTATAAACCGACCTGCTCGACCACCACACCACAGATGCTGGCAATTATAACTACTTGTACCAAAGTGTATCAAATTATTATCTGTAATTATAAAAATATATGTATTCATCTTACCCTAAATAGGAATGTAGCAGTTTTGTTTTCTACTTCTACTCAGTCCAACCTTTATCTCATATTCACGCTCTGAGAAATTTTTATTGATACGTCTACATTAGATGAGAAGAGCCTTGGAGTCTTCAAATCGAGAGTGAACAGGTATTTTCTAGGCAAACGTGTTACATCCTAGACCGCATCGTCACTTACCATCAGGTGTGATAGTGGTCAAACGCAAGCCTATCAAATAACAAAAAGCCAAAATTCAGGCTCAGTGGTGAGCTTAAATGTAAAGCAGTAGACTAAAACAGCAACTTGCAAACCAAATTATAAAAACAGTAAATTAATGAATTATAACTTGCGGTCGGAAATTAATGATAATCTACCCTCATTTAAAAAAAATCGTATACTAAGTTCTCGTTAAATTATGCCGTATTGAAAGTGTATTTATTGATTTACAAGAATAAAACAAGACAGTATAAATATATATGGATACTCTTTGACAGCTTCTGTAGTGGAGTGGTAGAGCCAGTCAGCTGAAAATCTGGAGGCGGCGGGTTCGATTTCCGCGGCAGTACAAATATTTGTGGACAAAAAAAAAGCGCAAACACTTGTTCTGCGTCTGGGTGTTGCGGAACCATGGCCCACTTAGCTCCTGGGTCCCTAGACACAGGGATTCCTTAGGGTCCAGGATCTATGTTGTGATTGCGCTGTTTTTTCCTGTGCACAAACACTTGCACTGCCGCGGAAATAGAACCCGCCACCTCCGGTTTATGAGCCGACCTACTCAACCACAACACCGCAGTGTCTTGCTTACTGCCATTACCAAGACCAAGCACAGTGATTATGGATAGGGAGAAACCAATATTCAGTAATGATTTTTAGCAAGTATTTGAGCTTTTTTTCTGTGCAAAAACACTTGTCCTGCTGCGGGAATCGAACCAGCCGCCTCCAGAGCCACCATACCACAGAGCCTGTCTAATTTATTCATGCCATGTATATTTTGTGACGTTACTCATACCTACCTATATAATGCTCGTGCTTTCTGTAATTAACATTTTTAAAATACCTCAGCTCGTTCCGGTCTTTTTGCATTCCTCTATTACGCATTTGAAATTTTGCAAAATAACTTTCTAAAACCTATCGATAATCTTATATCACATCAAGTCGGTTTCCTATATTTTGAACCATTTGTATTCCGTAGTAAGTGATCGAACCATTTAGAAGCACACTATGTATATTGTTCAAGCGAAAGTTACTTGAAGCCAAACAAAATAATAGGTCTTTACCTATGAAATTGCCGTATTGCAGCACAGACTTTTTCAAACAAAAAAAAGTTTTGATTGGCTATGAATTCTAAATTCAAATTAATTTTGTTTTAAAAATATGACATTCTATTTATAATATAAGTCTTTTGTTTATTGATTAGCGTTGTATTATCATTACATTTCAACATTTTTCCTCATAATGGATACTTTGAAATTTCGTGTAATTATGGAATATGAGTTCCGTCGTGGCACCAACGCGGCACAAACGACACGTAACATCAACGACGTTTACGGAGAGAACTGTACAAACGAACGTACAACCCGTTATTGGTTTGCTCGGTTCCGTTCTGGGAATTTTGACTTGAAAAATGAACCTCGTGGTCGTCCGGAAACTTTGGTCAACAATGATGAATTAAAGGTGATTGTGGAAGCTGATGAATCTCAATCTACAGCTGAGCTGGCAGCAGCTTTTGATGTTAGCATCAAAACAATATTGGTCCATTTGCGACAGATTGGCAAGATAAAAAAGCTTGATAGATGGGTGCCCCACGAACTTAACGATCGCCAGCGCAACGTACGCGTCGAGACTTGCCTTGCGCTGCTTAACAGGCACAGAAATGAAGGAATTTTGAACCAAATTGTTACGTGCAACGAAAAATGGATTCTTTTTGACAATCGAAAGCGCTCAGCAAGTTGGTTAGATCCTGGTTCGGTACCAAAGCAATGTGCAAAACGAAAAATGACCCCTAGAAAGGTGATGGTCACAGTTTGGTGGTCTAGTGCTGGTGTGATTCATCATAGCTTTTTATAAAACGGCGAGAGCATTACTGCAGATGTGTACATTGAATAACTGACCACAATGATGGCGAAACTTGCGCGTCTGCAACCAGCTTTGGTCAATCGGTCGTCTCCACTGCTACTTCACGACAACGCGCGACCCCATACTGCACAACAGACCGCCTCTAAGCTGCATGAGTTGGGTTTGGAAGCTCTCCCTCATCCGCCATACTCACCAGATCTTGCGCCTACCGACTATTACTTTTTCCAAAATTTGGACAACTTTTTAGCGGGAAAAAAATTCAATTCCCGAGAGGCAGTACAAAACGCCTTTGAAGAGTTTGTTGTCTCCCGTCCTGCTGATTTTTTCAAGAAGGGCATCCATAAACTGCCACAGCGTTGGCAAAGATGCATTGATTGCAGGGGTGATTACTTTGAATAAAATAAATAAATAAGTTCGAAAAAAAAATACTTTAACTTTTTTCAAACAAAACGGCAATTTCATAGGTAAAGACCTAATAGCATATAAAGTATTGTATTATGCTATTTCCTTATGCCATAGTACAAAAATCACTTTTAATTTCATCATGGCGGTTGCATGACCCGTAAATTCGTGAAATTATGTAACTCCAGCTTTCTTTGATTCATGAATAAAATTAAATTATATAATTTAAATTTTTACGTTTTTGCCTATATGAGTTTTCTTTCATTTCATGCTGGTTCAAGCTTGGTGAGTGATTACTGTCGCTGCCTCTTTCGATAATAACAGTTGAATGAACAGGTTTTTGGTAATTATTATGCGTAATGTCTGCAGATTTTTGTATGGAATGTCTGTCGTAGGTACCTACACGAGCTTTCTGCTCATGGTTTGAATCAAGTTGTGACTTTGCACTTGAATTCCTTTAATTTTTAAAGTAAAACTTCTCTACGAGTTGGGGAGTAAGCTGGTGAATGCGAGGCGAACGAAAGTTAATAATAAATAATAATAATAATAATATGTGTGGACATCTCACACAATGCCATCTAGCCCCAAACTAAGCAAAACTTGTACAATGGGAACCAGATAACTGATACAATACTTAGATACTTTTTTGTTTGTAAATACATACATAGAATACAATATGACACCCAGACACAGAACAAACACCACACATATGTGTTCATCACACAAATGTTTGTCCTGAGTGGGAATCGAACTCACAACCCACAGTTCAGAAGGCAGGGCTACTACCAACTGAGCTATCGGGCCAGTCGAAGTTGGTTCACGTAGATCTTTATTGTCAACATAACAAAGTTTACAATTTTTATTATGTTGGTAGGGCCAGTAAAATGTCAATTTACAAATGTCAAGATGGTGACATTAATATTAAAAAAGCAAAAGGAGTTTTGGCGGGAAGACGAAAAAGATCGCGTCGCCGCATTGTATTATTTTCCAAAACTTGTGTTAATTTCAGTGTTAGTGCATAAAATTGGTGGCATTTTATTCGTTAAGTGCTGAATTACAGCCATAAGTGTGGGAAAGTGGTATAATGATTGTGAAACGTTTTTTTCGTGTTTTTTCCTAAACTACACAGAAACTTCTGGTAAAGTTGCCGCCACTTTACTAGGAGTATGATTTAACCTGACTAGACTATGACTTAACTTGATGACTTTGGACTGTGACTTGACTTGAAACATATATATTTCATATTAATTAACTTGAGAAATTATCAATTACTTGACACTGGCTACATACACAAAAGTGTGGAGCCAAAAAAAAAGAAACAAAGCAAAAACTAAGTTATATCGGCCGATAGACGGAGCTAAACTAAAGAAGTTTTACGTCAGTCGTGTGGTCTAAAGCATACTCGTTTGTTTTTATTTATTTACAATTAACATTACTCTTATTTATGCAGCACATATTACTTATTGTTTGTAGCAATAATACTGGTTGCAACAATAATAATTGTTAATCAGATATCCACAATGTCTTATGAATCTTCACTAAAGTCTATTAAAATAAAACTTAGCTAAGCGATACTTTCCCCCGGGTTCTCTTTTTTATGTTTTGGCTCCACATTTTTGTGTATTTAGTAAATGCCACTAATTAATAATTTATCAAGTTAATGATATTTCACGCAAATATGTGTCAAGTCACAGTCGAAGTCATCAAGTTAAGCCATAGTCAAGTCATGGTCTAGTCAAAGTCATACTCCTAGTAACGTGGTGGCAACTTTACTTGAAGCTTCTATGGAGTTTTAGAAACAACACGAAAAGAAACGTTTTACCATCATTATACCATTTTCCAACACTCACGCCTATAATCCAGCACATAACGAATAGAATGCCACCAATTTTATGCACTAATACTGAAAATAACACAAGTTTTGGAAAATAATATAATGCGGTGACGTGATCTTTTTCGTTCTCCCGCCAAAACTCGTGGCATTAGTCTTTACTTATCACACTAAATTTAAAATCATAATAATTATGTGTTTCTATCGTTTTCTTTTTCTTTCAAGGTGTGATCGAAGGTTTGAATTGAAGTTTTTTTTCTGCATTGTGCCGGATTGCTGGCATCAGCAGTGGGAAAGAAAACTTTTTTGTTCAAACTCATTTATCGAAATAGGCTTGCTAAATTTGATATTAAGCAATATATTCATTTTTATTTATTTTATATTTATTTTAATTGTATTTCAATTGATAATTTTGTAAGATATTAGTGCCTATTTTTATTGTAACTAACTATATACCTATCTAATTTTATGTTGTGTTTATTATGTTCCTATTTGGTCTAATAAGCAAATAAAATGAACTAGTTAATTGTATAAGCTTGGAACAATACCATAAATTGAGAATTCTATGTTTTTTCACTTGTAAAATTGCTAAATGGGCTAAATAGACTATTATTAGTAACGCGTTGTTTGAATTTTGAATTTTTTGCGTATTATTGCCATAAAAACGTGGTTTAAAATAGTAGTTAAATTATTATTGCAAGGTTTATGATTATTATCTATTGAATTATTAAGATAATCATTTATTGTATTTATTAGAAGTAAACATTTTATTGCGAACGTATCAAATTTCGAACATCTATGCATTTTATTATTTTATCACAGAGATACTGTAAAAGTACAATTACAATCATTGCTTTTTTAACTTCTCTGACCGTGAATTTTGATTGCTTTGTGACATCCAGTAATTTAATAATGTACCAGAATGTTTGTTTATTATTATTTTAACAAAACTGATTTTAATAATAAATAATTTAGTGACTGAATTTTTATTAAAATGTACACATTTTTCGAAATCAATTTGGGTGAATTATTTATTCTGGTTGGCAACACTGACTGACTGTGATTGGATGAGAGAGTAAGTCGGCGGGATTGCACAAAAAAAGCGATGATTCTCTTTGGTTTGCTAGTAAAAAGTTACACATGTATATTGAAGAATAAAGAATGAAGAATGAAACGAAGCGTATGCAGTCCTCTTGGTTTTATTTATAACTAGTTTCACCCGCGGGGCACAAAAATTTCACTTTTCCGGGATAAAATGTAGTCTATATGTTAATCCAGTGTATAAGCTATCTTGGTACCGAATTTCATCCAAATATATTCAACCGTTTGAGCGTGAAGGAGTAACAAACATACACACATACACACAAACACACATACAAACTTTCGCCTTTATAATATTAGTGTGACTATATATCTTGTATTTTTCTTTTCCTTTACATCATCTCTTAATAAATGCTGATAATACCGTATTACGCCTCTCTTTACTTAAGTTTGACAGCTTCTAAGTTCGTACTTGTTCCTCTATGACGTATCTACTGCAACGCTTTTAGGTACCTACGTCCTAGAGATATAAGTGCAAACTTAAGAAGGCAAACTTAAGTGCCAACGATCATTTGTATTTATAGCATCTATTTTTACTTAATTACTATGTTGCATTGACTCTATCAGTGTTTCTTTTTCAGTCATCAGCAAAGGAATTACAGCCTTATGCTCGAAACGTGTTAGGGTCAAACTGCCTTGCAGATCCTCGTTTTCTAGTCTTGGCTCGTAGGATGAATCTATCATCAGTTCGTAGGAAATCAGTGAATATAAAGTACAAAGGGTACGTTTTCTCTATTATGTGACAAATCAATGATTTATGAGACGTCTTATGGGACTTCCTTTTCTATACCATAACGTGACTTGACTTTGTATTGCTCGAAAGAAAGTGTTAGTGAGGGAGTTTTGGCGGGAAAACGAAAAAGATCGCATCACCGCATTGTATTATTTTCCAAATCTTATGTTAGTTTCAGTGTGAGTGCATAAAATTGGTGGAATTTTATTCGTTGAGTGCTGGATTACAGGCATGACTCTCATTTGCCCAGTAATTTCACTAGCTACAGTGCCCTTTGAACCGAAACACAGTATTGCTTGCGCACTACTGCTTGGCGGCAGAATAACTGGCAAAGCAACAATACCTACCTAGACGAACTTTGCAGAAAAGTCCTCCCACATTAAGACAGATTTTCAAAAGAAACTGACGACAAGTTGCCCATCATATCATTCGTTAACAGTTAATTATCTCCGCTCTACCTGTTTCCTATGAATCATTCAGTTTTTTAATTACCGCTTAAGTGCTTGGTTAACTGAGTACTTTCAGCGCCTACGTAAACATAAAAAATAATAATTTTAAGCCATTAAATATTGAAACTCTCTCTAATTTACACTTTGTCTTAACGCGGAATGAACTTAAGAGTCACTTTCATTGTCCTAATTGATTATTCATTGTGCTTATTCAATTGGTCCTGCGTTAGTTTTACTATTATTTTGTACTAGCTTCTAATTAGCATTAGTTTAAAATTTTACATCCTAACCCTCTCCAAAGAAAGAGGAAAGCGAGAATGAAAAAGATAGGAGGAGGGGGAAAAGATGAATTTTCTTATCCTTTTCCTTTTTCGTTCTCTTTTCCCTTCGACAGGATGACTATACAATAGAGTTTGATCTTCTTCTAAAAACTTTCAGCCTCCTATTTTTTCTTTTAACTGTCGTCACGTAACTATTATGTACGCCAGTAATTTATTATTTAAAATCAATCATCAACCTAAATGTTTTCTTTTTTTTAATTTTTTTTTTCACAGCAAATTGCCTATATTTTCCTTTACCTAAATGTTTATTTTCATTAATAAACCTTTAATATCACCCCCATTATTTGGTTCAATCATAAATAACATATCCATTCTCAGAAAGCGTACCAAAGAAAATTACCTACGCGTGCCATATTTTAGCTTTGTGGATCATTTTTTTCTGAGGACGTCCTTGATACAATGTCTAAAGGTTCTGTTGGGGTGAACAGATGTTGATGACACAAACATAAAAATCTACCCAAGACTCCTACACTACAGTGAATAGCATCAAAACAAAATGCAACCTATCCAAACGGTCGCATGCTACGACTAGGTAGTCAAGTTACAAGTCTGACATAGGTCTTACATGTTAGACTTGTAATTTTTTTGTAGTTTATGCATATCAAATTCAAAGTCTTGACTGACTGACATATATATCAACGCACAGCCTAAACCACTAGACCTAGAGACCTGAAATTTGGAGGGTGTGTTTTTTGTAAAGTGTAGGTATAAGCAAGAGTTTCTCGAAATTCCACCCCTAAATGGGAGAAATTGGTGGTTGAATTATCTATGAAAAAATTTATTTCGTTTCCTATAGGCCTGGCGGGTGAAGCCGCGGGCAGAAGCTGGTTATCAATAAAATGATCATCATTAATCACTATTAATGTCTCATAGTTTTTTTTTTCTTATTCCTAGAGTACCTTTAAGGAAGGCACTCTAATCGAATTACAATCTAGCCATATTTGGCTAATAAGCAATTTTACTTTAACTTCAATTTCTAAAAACCTAAAATCTAAGACTGTGGCCATAAACACTAATCATATTGTCTCAATTAAGGCGAAGACACTTTGTTCATGTGTTAAAGAACACAATTAATTAATTAGACATTAGAAGACTTAAATATGACCCGGGCGTGTTCAAGAGAAGAGTGAATAGGTTTTTACTTGGCTACATCTTCGATCGCATCGTCACTTCCCATCAGGTGAGAGCGCGGTCAAATGCTAGACAAGTTAGAAGTAAAAAAAAAAAAAAAAAGAACACATGCTACATGAAAATCCATGTAGCACAAGTTGCACTGCTCTAATATATCTATTCCGTTACACTATACACTACAATAACTCAAATGGTTTTGTTCTTTTAAGTCTTCTAATATCTCATAGTGATAATATTTAATAATAAAACCTACTTTTCAGCTGACCTACTCAGCATCAAGACTAATGTAGCAACGTGTATATGCAGCCTGTTCCGGTACCGGCTGCGGTCGTCCAAATAAAGAAAGCGTTTTGTCATTGATTTCGTAACAAGTGTCATGATACAATGGTACAAGTGACTCGTGTGCTCTGCTCGTGATAGAATGTTTGTACCGACTTGAGCTTTTATCGTGACGAAGTTTCGTGCATGATTTTCTTTGAGATACTATATTAGATATTTGAGGTACTTTGTGGACCGATTATTAGTATACGAGCTTCTGCCCGCAGCTTCGCCCTCGGCGTGGCCTATGGGAAAATAATTCAACCACCCATTTCCACCCTCTTAAGGGTGGAATTTCGAAAAATCTATTCTTAGCGGATGCCTACGTCATAACATCTACCTGCATGCCAAATTTCAGCCCGATCCGTCCAGTGGTTTGGGCTGTGCGTTGATAGATCACTATGTCAGTCAATCAGTCAGTCAGCTTTGAGATAACTCAAAGGTGATAAATATATATAAATATATTTAGATATAAATCTTTTCAAATTATTTGGATATATTGAGTTTGTTTTTGAGAGCTTCAGAGCATTTTATAAATAAATAATAAAGAATGTAAAGAGATAGTTTCTAAGAACTTTAGCAACAATGAGGATCTTCCCAATCTATCTGACTCAACAGATTAGATAGTAACTAGTTGCGCCCCGCGGTTTCACCTGCGCATAAAAAGTATATTAATTATTTGCTCATCTCACGGGTAAATTGCACTTTTTCGGGATAAAATGTAGCCTATATGTTAATCCAGTGTATAAGCTATCTTGGTACCGAATTTCATTCAAATCCATCCAGCCGTTTGAGCGTGAAGGAGTAACAAACATACACACAAACACACATACAAACTTTCGCCTTTATAATATTAGTGTGAAGTGTGATAGTGTGATGTGATTAGTGTGATTCAACGATATACGATAGAATACGAATCAAAACAATAAATCAAATAATTAGCACCGCTATTATTACCAACACAATTTCGATTATTGTAAGTAATTTTTTTTTTGGCTCCACACTTTTGTGTATTTAGCCAGTGTCAAGTAATTGATAATTTATCAAGTTATCGATATTTCACGCAAATATGTGTCAAGTCACAGTCGAAGTCATCAAGTCAAGTCATAGTCAAGTCAGTCTAGTTAAAGTCATACTCCTAGTAAAGTGGTGGCAACTTTACTTGAAGCTTCCATGGAGTTTTGGAAACAACATGAAAAGAAACGTTTCACCATCATTATACCATTTTTCCACACTCGCGCCTGTAATCCAGCACTTAACGAATAGAATGCCACCAATTTTATGCAGTACCACTGAAAATAACACAAGTTTTGGAAAATAATACTATGCGGTGACGCAATCTTTTTCGCTTTCCCGCCAAAACTCCGTGAGTAGCTTTATTTTCATTTATTTTTGGTTGTAATAATGTTTGATGAACTCATATTAAATTATTCAGATATTATGATTGCTACCATATGTTATAATTAATTACTCAGTAAGCATATCAATAATCGTCACATAACATATTTCATCATAGACAATTACATCATCACCCTACGCTTTCATTCAAATTTCGTATATATTATTATATCATATCAACGTGATATAACTTCCGATTAAATTAACACAATTTTGAAACAGCTTGTGTTGCTATGCAATATTATACCTAACGAGCTTCTGCCCGCAGCTTCATCGCAGCTTGAAAATAATTCACCCACCCATTTCACCCTCTTAAGGATAGAATTTCGAAAAATCCTTTCTTAGCGGATGCCTAAGTCATAACATCTACCTGCATGCCAAATTTCAGCCCGATCCATCCAGTGGTTCGGGCTGTGCGTTGATAGATCACTATGTCAGTCAGTCAGTCAGTCACCTTTGAGTTATATATATTTAGGATAGATTTTAATGATATTGCCATTTGCTGGTTTCTGTTTCCGTCTGTCGATGCCGTCGTAAAAATTAAGAATACACCACCCGTCTCTTACCGCGGCTGCCGTAAGAATATTTTATCTAGCGAATTGTCAGCAACATTCTCATCGGTATGCATCTAAATATATGTAACTCAAAGGTGACTGACTGACTGACATAGTGATCTATCAACGGGCAGCCCAAACCACAGATGGACAAATCGGGCTGAAATTTGGCATGCATGTAGATGTTATGACGTAGGCATCCGCTAAGAAAATATTTTTCGTAATTCCACCCTTAAGAGGGTGAAATGGGTGGTTGAATTATTTTCCCATAGGGCACGCCGCGGGCGAAGCTGCGGGCAGAAGCTCGTAATATAACTGCGATTACAAAGAACCAGTGCAGTGATTATTTATTTATTTATTTATTTATTAAAAGACCAACAGCATTAGGATAATATAGATAGTAATTACATAAAAGCAGAATATTAATGTAGCCAATAATAGGTCTCGATAGTAATACAAGTTTTATAATATCCACAAAATAAAAGAATATTTAGTACTGAATACAAATAGACTGATGATAACAAAAAACTCATGAGGTATTTATTTTTAATCTATTTCTCGGATATCTACTAACATTACTGAGGAAGGACGCACTTATTTTTAATCGTATGTTTTTTAAATGTGCTGTTTGTTCTACAGATCTTAATAATTTCACCAGACGAAAAAACAGGTATCTTAAGGCGTCCAGCTGTCAGTTTTTTATTGATCTAATCAGTCAGTGTCAAAGTCTTATTTTGTCAGTCAAAATTCCACAGTAAAATGGTGGATATTTCACTGATGGATCTAGGGAGCCTTGAAGAGAAAACGAAGAGGTATGGTTTTAAAACTTGGAACCATTTTCCAACACTCGTACACAATCTCGAAGACTTGACGGATAATAATCCTCTTAGCACACATTAAAATTAAAATTAAACGGGTTATGGAAAAAAGTTCAAGATTCACAACCACCATTTTCAGATTCTTTTTTACGACCTAGAAAACCATTAAAAGAAGAGAAGAAGAATAAATCCTTTGATTTTTACTGTAATATTACTAAGAGCAGGGACGCACTTAATCTAGTCCGTATTATCAACGTAAACTAGAATCCACAAATCTATCAAAAGATTATATAACAAACTTGGTTCTTGCAGGTGTGATCATGTTGCGTTGATTACTGTGTTCCGATACTTATTTAGCTTTCTACTGCTTATAGACAGTTTGGAGCCCGATAAACTTGTTTGGTGTTACTGCTACATGTGCATTGCACAACAAAATGATTATTATTCTTGACATTTTTTATAGTTTTTATCTAAAATAAGGTGATTTGCTGTTATTACTTGGTACGGGACTTATTACTCTTTCGTTTATAAATACGTAGCGGTTTTTTTTTCTGATGCAAGTATATTAATTTGTAATATCCCAATCGTAGATCGATCTAAAACTAAATATCTAAAAATATTGAGCTTCATAAGTACTTGATGCATTTAAAAATTCACCTAAAAATCGAAAGCATGTAAGCTTGAAAGCATTTAAAGCTAATGAATATTATATAACAGTGCCATCTATCGAAACACGTCTGAATCGCGTTCCAAATGGTGTTGTGCAAAAGCCGTGAACTTGGTAGGCGCAAGAGCATATTGTGTTGGATGTAGTACAACCTTGTTTGTTTTACAAGGATTTCTAGACCTAGCGCTCATTTTGCCTTCTTCATAAAAAAATGAATGAATGGAATATGCTATGGTGCTATAGGTATTTGTAACTAGAAAATTGTGTAATAGGTATGACTTTTTCAAATATTAGCGAACCACGTATAGTGGTTGAGTAGGTAGGCTCATAACCCGGAGGCAGTGTAAAATAACACAGGCTCGATTCCCGCGGCAGGACAAGTATTTGTGCACATTTCTGATTCTGGGTGTTGCAGGCCCATGTTCTTTGTAGTTCCTGGGTCCCTAGACACAGGGAATCCTAGGATCTATGTATGTGATCGTTGGGCTTTTTTATTATTATTATTAAGCTGGGCTTTATTTGTTCATAGTGACATAGTGATTAAAAGTCTTAAAGATAAGTGATTAAAGATGCCTGCGATCATTATTATTAGGAGCCCAAAACCTGCAAAGTCCATAGTTTCACAATATCCAGATTTTAAAAAAAAATTGCGTTTTCATCCTGAGCACATAGAGCATAACTACTTGTCTTCCTTTATCGTGGGAATCGAACGCTCACTCTCTAAATCTTAGAAGAATACTCTTAAATCACAATCCACTATGCCTGCGGCTGGTGGACCAAGTATATAAATATTATGCTACTTTTGGTCCTTTGCGTGATGAGATCCGAAATGAAGAGATTGGCAGATGAACTAAAGTCCTATATATATAGTTCTTAGAAATTGGAAACTCAAATGGCAATGAAGAACTAACAGCTGATGGGTAAGAAAGTTTGTCGAATAGCAGCCAAAAACCAGAAGACACAAGCCTTCGAGGGCATTTCGGGGGAAATTTGAGGAGAAGTGAGAGGGTATGTGGGACTCGAACCCACCAAAACACCCCCGTGAGCCCTCGTCTGCCGTACCGGGGCGAGAAGGGGTCGCAACTGCAGTCCAGCCAACTCGCCTCCGGCGGCAGGCCCTTTCAAGCCTCCTCGCGCTATTGGATGAGTGACCCTGCTCACCAAGGTCACCCACCAGACGTGTAGGGCCGTGCAATCCAGCAGAGAGTCCCCCGACTCTCCACCAGTGGCCCCAGAAGACACAAGCCTAGGCTAACTAATGATATCTGGTCGAAACCGCTGGGAGCCGTTGGATACAAGATCCACTCACAGTGGCGCTCTATGAAGGAGGCCTACACATTTAGACTGCTAAATGTAGGCCTCCCTCATAGAGCGCCACTAGAGTGGTTTTCAGGCTAATTATGATGAACTTTAAAGCTTGTTGGTTTATACTGGTTATTTCAGAGAATGCATATTATGAGTAGTTATTTCACTTTAGCAGTTTACTTTTGGGAGTTTATTGAGCAGCTTATGAAAATATACTTTTTTGATCCATGATATAACAATGAAAAAATAATGTAAAGAAATCATAATGCAATGGAGGTCTTACTTATAAATATTGTTTAAATTTAATCAATTCTTAAAAAGTCGAATCTGTCTTTCGTTTGTCGAATTCACGACTGTAAGAAAATAACAGGACAATGATGTTAATTATATTTATCAATATGAATAAGCAGGTAGGTAATGCTGTTAATAAATAATTTTAACCACCGGCTAATTTGATTAACGCATTAAGAGCTGCGGGCGCAATTATTATACTACATTTAGACTGGATAATTGATTACAAATATGATGCAAGAAAACTCATTAATTAAAAATTTACAGTTCTTTATTTGTACGAATCCTAGGGTATTTTTTATAACACAATAAACTTAATAATATATGAATGATGATAATATAAATTATAGATATATATTTATAATATTTATGATTTGAAAATATTTGTAAAAAGATTAGAAGAAGAATACTTTGTAGATGCATATGGAAATGATTACAATAATAATTACTATGGCATATTATGTTAAACAAATGTAAAAATAATTATATATGTTAAAACATATAATAAATATTGTGATAATAAATTAATGATTGCAATGATATATAAAGAAATAAGGTTAAATATGTAGTTAAGAAGTGCAATATGTGAAAATAGTGAAATGGTGCTAATAATATAAAAATATTATGTAAAATATTTCAAGTAATAGAAAAAATGTAATGAAAATTATATAAAATATCTGAAATGAATAATATCACATTAAAATAATCAAGAATATTATGGCTATACGTACTTGCAGCCTATAAGGCTTACTAGTCTAAAATATATACAGGACTTAGAAAAGAAAGGACTAGATAGCAAAAATAATAACGATAAGTTTTTTATAAATAAAAATACACATATACGGATACCGTATAGGGTTTAAGAGGTATACTAATATAGTATAAGACAGATCATACAAATTCAGAACCACATTTTTGGAAAAACAACAACATTCACATTCACAACCCTTACAAAGGGATTTATAATAAATTATTTAATAAATAAACCTTAAAGCTACAAATAAATTAGCGGATTCGAGTAAGTATTTATAAAGTAGGTCCTAGATAAGATCCTTGCGGAAGTCTTTCGTTTAGTCGGATTTCACATGAGCGCCATAAGCGAGGTTCTGAGCTTCGTCGATTGCCCTGCCCCAGCCGTGCCCGCTGCTGGCAGAGTAATGTTCTTCATGGTGAGGATGAGCGACGACTTCGTAGCTAGTTTCCTGGTGCTTGCTTGCTAAAAGCTTCTTCAGCGCGATGATTCCGGCGACTAAAAGTGAGATCTTGGCAAGGATGAGGGCTTTGGCAGCAGCAAAGGCAATGATACCAAGGAAGAGAGGGATGAGAGCCAAGATTTTTAGTTTGGCGATAGCCAGGAGAGGAAGCAGCTGCTTAATCTTCTTCTTCTTTCCACGAGCTGTAATATGAAGATGCAAAATTGTTACTTCTATTCTTAATAAAATAATTTAGTATTATTAATAAATATTCAACTTAATAAAGATAAGTTATGACTCTCAAGCCATGGACATTCTGCTTATGCGCGCAAATCACAAAATTAATAATAGCACCCAACCATCACATACATAGATCATGGACCCTAACTAGGATTTCCTGTGTCTCTTTCCCACAATACCCAGACTCTAGAACAAGTATTTGCGCTTTTTTTTGCACAAATACCTATCCTGTCACGGGAATCGAACCCGCCACCTCCGGGTTATGAGCCGACCTGCTCAACCACTCCACCACAGAGGCTGTCAAAATTAAATTTGTGAACGCGAAAGTCTGTTTGTGCTTATTCCCTCTTGACGCTACGTCGGCTGAACGAATTTGAATGAAATTTGGAATGGAAATAGCATATATACTGGATTTACACAGAGAATACATTTTATCTGCGAGTGAAACCGCGAGACGAAGCTAGTATAGCTTGCCCTAAGGCACTATTCTCATTCATAAATCCAATGTATTGCAGTCGTCGAACAATTCCCAAATTAAGAGTTGACCTGTTCGTGGAAATATTCTTAAAATAAGTTTTCCAACTGTTAATCTAAGTGAATAAATTCATTTTTAATTAAACATTATAAAACTACGCTATCTACTAGTAGTGGACTGGATTTGAACTACGTGTGTTGGCGTTAATAATTTACAGTCCAAATATTTGGTAGTAGGTAGTGTGTAGTTGAAATTAGCGGTAATTAGTATGATTGTACTAGTAACTTTAGATTTAGAGAATATATGTTTTACTACAGATTGATATGTAAAGCAAACGCAAATGCACACGTCGTTAATATATGTACATGTCTACTTATTCAAAAGAGCGTGAAAAGTAAATATATTGAAATGTTTATAAGACATTATCATTTGCATCGTATCTTCTCTCTAAGTGATCCTAGTTTGCCCACGATCGCACTTTCACAATATCGTGTTTGTACACACACAGTTAAATACCTTACATTGTTTTCCACTTTAGTTGTATAAACTCTCAGATTCATATCAACGTTTACGTTTAAACAACCTACATATCCATTCGTTGGTAAAAATAGAGCCCTGATTACTCGAACATTAATGGGCTGGCTATTATCATTTAGTCATCAGTGGAACTAAAACAAGCCTAAACAAATATCTTTCTGCGTATCTTTTAACAAGTCCACCACTTGCATACACAAGACAGAAAGAAGAATTCAAACTACGAATGTCACGCACCATTCATAAATGCAGTGGGCTGATACTCATATAATAAGCTTTATAATTATGAAAAGAAAATTAACTGGTCCATACAAAATTATATCACTTTCAAAACAAATCAATGTTAACGTAAAACTCAAGAAAGAAACTCAAAAAAATCTTTGATAATAATTCTTGAGCTTAATTTACCATCCATCAAGAATCAAGTGGGTGTAACCCCCGAACCAGTAATCGCCATGATTCATGGCTACAAAAACAAATTGTAAGCTATACGTCCAATCATACAGAAACAAGACTATAATAGTTTCATTGGAAAGGCAACTTTCTTTAAAGACGACTCTGAGGAGTGGCTTGTAAGCTTGTTATAGCCACCTTTGGCTCGATTTCACAATGACTTGCTCTTGAGTCGTGCTCACAGCTCAGGTGTAAAGCCGGTTTAGCCAGGACCTGATGGCTTATTTCTAATGACCGTACGTAGCACTTGCTCCCTCAATGCGACTTTCTTGTCCTAGTGACAAGACATGATAGACATACTTGTTGACACTTAGCGATTCTGTATGCAACAAGTCGGAAAATAAGGTGTTATGGCTGTTGTGTTTATAATGGAACATCCTATGTCATGTGCAAAAGCATTTGTATGTGGAGACAGATTTATAAATGTTTAGAGTAGTCGTCCGAAATGGCATTCCATGGGGAAGCTTATATGTTAAGCGGTGGGTAATCTTCTATCTATCTGGTAACACTACAAAGATCGGTAAAAAGCAAAACAATTAGACCGTTATTACTAAACCGTTATAGCCATAATTATTATTATTATCATTACACCGTATTAACAAAAATGCAGTTCTCAGCCGATGATGATACTCACTCACTGTGAGATATTTGTAATCTCACAATGAGTAGGATATTAATAAAATAGTAAAGTGCAGACGTTCTGGGGTTGATGCTACTCAGATTCATTAAAACTTAAGGATTTCCAATAAAATACATTTTGGAGAAATACTAATAAAATTTAATGTGATTAAAAACATAGTTAATCGTGTCAAGAATTTAAAACATGTGGAAGTTGCGGATTATTAAAATTCTTTATGAACGACTAAGTCCTTGACAAAGTTCAAGTTAGACTGGTTTACAGTTAGCTTATTTTGCTTCATGCTAAATACATGGATACGCAAACCACATGATTTTCCAATGTATTTATAAAATTTTGTAAATTGTTACCAGTAATGAGAAAATT
The DNA here is from genome assembly GCA_905220475.3 of Ennomos fuscantarius. NCBI lineage: Eukaryota > Metazoa > Arthropoda > Insecta > Lepidoptera > Geometridae > Ennomos > Ennomos fuscantarius. The sequence goes on along the minus strand of HG992046.1, from coordinate 7,540,996 downwards.
TACGATAATGATTACGTATTACGTATGTATTTAATCGGCTATTGAAAACTGTAGTATCGCGGGGGAAAGAAAATTGCTATAGCATTACCTATGAAAAACGACAGCTATGTAATATGGAAGAAAGAACCATTACGGCAGCCATGTACGAAGGAAATATTCGACGATTCTTCAGAAACATATAAAATTATGAATGTTAATAAATCAAGTGTTGCGATAGTCAATTATACATATAACAAAAGTGAAAGTAGAACCGGACCTGATTCAGAATCTTCGATGAGTACACATTTGAATTTTATAACGTTACCTGTCGAACTAGATTTTGCCTCATTAAGAGTCTGATCAGATGTTCGCCGTACTTGTCTATTGACCTACACTTTGTTAAAAAGGAACATGGATAAAATTTTCCTTATGCATATTCAATTATTGTACTGCTTTAGACTACTACTTTATACCTTCTTACTATGTTGCTCTATGCTTTCAATACTACGATATCATAGTATGGTGATTTTAACTATAGACTTTAGTTTTATTGAAATCTTATAAATGGTAGACTAAATTAATTTTCCAATGAAATGAACGAAAAAAAAAAAAACAAAATAATTAAAATGTAAAAGTAAATGAACTTGTACCGCATCAATTACAAAAATTATCAAATTTAAAAACTAGGATTTCTTTACCACTTATAAAACCTTCGTACATAATTGATCTGGACTACGTTATGGTAAATAAGTTGCAAGTGAATGATAACTGGTACGAGGTATAACAATAGTAGTACATCGTCACAATGATTAAAAATGGATTAATGAATGACATACGTGCACTTGACGCCTAGATTTAATATTAAACGGAATTAAATTCTTAATCTTGCTATCAACACGCGCATGCATCACGCCAGTCTTATATATTAGATCGTCAATGTAAAAAGCTGATTTCATCTCAAAAACCTTTTACCGCAAGAAAAACTAGAGCTAAAGCAAACGCCTGTACGTGTCTGAATATTATCGTGGCTACCACAACGTTGTTTTGCTCCATTTCTTTGACATTGAATTATACTAACCGCTACTTAAAACTTTTTATTTTACATCGGCAAGATCAATGTGCTAGTTATGTTTTTCTTTTAGCTCGGGTTTCTTTTTATTTACTGCGAAAGTTTTCTTATTATTTCTGAACAGTCATTTGTATCATGCTATTTTAATAATATGTAAGTATTCGATCTCCTAACTTTTATAGCTTTTTGTTCATTAAAGAAGATTTCATGATGACTAGTGAATACATTATGTTCATCATTAATGTTATAATATGTAACCAATGTGATTTGATAGTAGTACATACATGTTTAAGCATTAGTTTAATTTTTCGCCTTAAAAATATGGTATTTATAAACTCAACTTAATTTGAACTGGTCAACCAAATTAGGTCGACTCTGTCTAGTCGAAGTAAGTCTTATAAATAGCAAAACACCAAAATCGAGGTCACCAGTTCTTTAACGCTTGTTATTTTCTTAATTTTTTTGTTCTTTTACCTCATCATCATTTCCTTTTGTATTATTTCGTAACACATTTAGGTTGCGTAAAGAATAGCTATTGAAAACGAAAGCTATTACGCCAATGTTTTGGTTTTATTTGTAGTTTTGATTTGTGTAATTTGTTATAGCACATTTATGACTGTTTTGCGAATATGACTGTGCGAGTATAATGTTTTACGTTTTATCTTTTTACGTATTTATACTTTTTAAGGTGTTTATAAAGTTGTCATTTATAATTTGTAATATCCTTAAATTCATCTTAAATTAAATTTTAAATTACACATATTCCTACTGAATATTGTTAATTTTTATAATGTTTGAATGTGCTATTCATATACATTGAAAATTTTATATATAATAGTATTTTTGAATCGATCATCATTTATCTTACTTGCGTAATAGCATTAGTGCCTATTAAAAAAATGGTGGTTAAAAATATCTAAAGGACCGAGTAAATGAACTTTGTTCTTTAACATTAAAATTCGAAACTGCATCTTTTGCCCAAAAATACATTTCAAAAAACACTAACGTTATTAAATTTCAATTCATACTTATTTTTGAGTTTAGCAGCAATTATGCAAATAGTATTCAGAGTTATATTGACTCTACAATTACTGTGGCAGACTGTGGTATTATACACTTAGCGATCATTTTTATTACTATTTACTTTTCACGCTGTTTTTGCAAATAGCATTCAATTTCACGCAATAACATTTAGAGTAGACATGAAAATAAATTAACCAATATAAAGAACATTATGAACAATTAGATCACCTTTTGGTTTCTTCTAACCATTGTTAGATTTATTTTTATTTATTTTATTTATTTATTTACTTCTAACCATTGTTAGATTAACAATTTAATTATAAGGCAAATAGACGTACCTTCATCAAGAGACCTCTTCATTCCCTCAACGGCAGAACGAGGCAGCTTGAATTGGATGACATGGTTCTCCATAAAGTCGGCAGCAGCATCAATCAGTCTTGACTCGACAACCGCTTCTCTCGCTTTCGGCTCTTCAGGCAAAGGCTCATAAGCCCTAGCAGACCTCGGTGAGCCATTATTTAAAATAGTAACTCCATCAGCCAAAGTAATTTCCCGCTTAGACTTCTCTAACAAATATGACAATGACGTCTCCTGCAACCAAAAACAAAACTTTATCAAGTACTTCACTTCACACAGGACACTGCACATAACACTTCACTATTCCAACCTTAGCGCACAGGGTCGGGTTTTCAACATCAAGGCACTTTTTCACGTTATCTATGACGCTGTCATCCTGCGCAGGATCTTCTGGGGCGGGCATTGCCCGCGCCACCGCAACCAAAAGTAGGGCAAATACGTAACGCCTCATATCGGCTGCTCAAACAACCCCTACTGAAAGCTTAGCACAAAGTGTGGCCACGGTGTATAAGTGAGCCTGTTTTAAGCATCTCACCCCACTACTTGATGCGGACGGGCGGTCAAGAAAAGTGAGCCCAAAAGTGAACGATTAAACTGGTGCCCAACGAAACTATTTTATGTTAATACGAAACGTTGCGTGTACGCACGTTTTTTGGGGCTCAAATGATGAATATATATTCTGATGTGTGCGTGAAGTTGCATTTGTGTGCGTCATGCATCAATGGTGCGTAGCACATGTGTAGGATGACGGCGAGATACAGGCGTATCGGAAACAGGTTGTGTGCGGACATTTTACTGCCTCGATACTTTACGCTTAATCTATTCATTGCTTTGATTTGAAATGCATCGAATTCAATTTTAATCGATAATAATATTAGTCCGGAAACGACATCAATCAAAAAGTAAAAGCTGCATCCACAACTCATTTATTTTCCGCAGGAACTTTTTAGGTTTCCAGAATAATAAGTCATTTTTTAACAACAAAGTTAGTTTCGGAAATGTGAAAAATTTCAATAAAATCGATTCAGTCATTGTGACCTTAAAACCGCACAATCCTTAACAATATATTTTTCATCAACACAAGGGATTTTATTATTGGATAAAATTCGGTACCATGTTAGCTTATACACTGGATTTATATATAGACTACATTTTATCCCGGAAAAGTGAAATGCTCCCGTGGGATGAGCAAATAATTATAATACTATTTATCCGCAGGGGGCGCAACTAGTAGGTACATAATCTTTTGAAAATATTTTTCAATAATGGTCCTGTTTATATGTTTTGGTGCCTACACCGTATAAAATGTAATTTACTTATTTATTTAACGTTTTAGAAACAAGTTTGTGGAATCAGGTGCATTAAGTTAAATATCTTAAATGTATGATATACAAAAAAAGAACTGCCCACGATTACCATTAAAATATTTTACTTTTATCTGGGCTATCTATAAAAGTAAAAAATTGTCACAGCTTTTCATTTCCCGCTTTAGTATGATCAACAACCTTTTTTTAATGCTAAAATGGACATGCGTTTGAAAACAACTCACTTGATGGTAAGTGACTAAGTTGTCTAAGGTGGAGCACGCTTGCCCATAAAATGCCTTATGCCATGCCTTGAGGCTAGAGTGAATAGTACCTTCTAGGAGAGAATGCTTCATCGTTGACCACGCCGGTATTTACCAACAAGCCACAGGTAAAATAGCAGTTCAAATATAACCCTAAGATTATTTCAAATGCAGCTTACGACTTTTGTCCCAATTCGAATCACAGTCCATTATTTGCTGCACCCTGTAGTAGCTCGAACTGTCGCATGAACTTTCTTTGTACCTATTCACATATATACATATAAATAAACTATAACTAGACTATATCTGTGTATATTATTTTTTTTATACTTTTCAATGATACAGATGCTTTTTTTTTTAAATATATTTTTACTATCTGTCTATCTGTTTTTTTGAACACGCATCACGCTGAAATTAATTACTGAGTTCGTTGTCCGTGGCAGGGCAAAAGTTTGTGCACGAAAAAAAAAACTCCACGGGATCTTTAGATAAATATAATTTTCTCTTCTCTTCTCTAGGCTGTAGTACTCCATCTTCTCTCTGACTGCTTGAGTCTGAAGACGCATCTGACGTCAGCTCGCGTGCTGTACAGACAGCGCGCGTTGCAGCGCAGTGTAGAAAAAGTTCTAGACTAGACCTACTGGAGTTGAAGATGCTAGTGATATGGTAGGTAATAATCCCTCTTCCCAAAACAAATTGTGTAAACGTGTAAAGCCGGGGCGGGCCAGCTAGTGTACAATAAAAATTATCTCAGTATAATTAAAACAAAACAATCATGAGCATCAAGGTCGATTTCTTGAGGGAATTACTTTCCACAATAATTTGTAACAAATTGTACATGATTAAATAGCTAACATTGTTTGGAAAAAGCTGAGAAGCATTAATCTGAAAACTTTTCCCTTCCCACGAACTCATGGAAACAAAGACGCAGGTGATAACTGCAAGTTGATGATCATACGCACTTTCCATTTTATAAGGCATTTTGTACCCAACTATGTTTTATGTTGACGAATAGTTGCCAGAAAGCCCAGCTTCAGTCAAGTCAGAAAAACATATATTTATCCAATTTAAAAAGCTAAACAATTTTGCTATTTATCATATATTGTTGCTAAAATTATAAGAAAAATCAGGCATGTCAAAAAATTGATTTGGTTAAGGTTTTCGAAAAGACAACGCAACATTGGGCAATGGTCAAAAAAACCCAGAAAAATCATTATAGGAAAATATTTTTACTGTTTCTATTTTTTTGCCCTTTTATTGATTTTACCTTTCGTCTTAAACTTCATATAGTTTCGAGTTTGTATCTTTGTATGTTATTTGGTGTACAATAAAGTATTCCTCTATTTTATTCTATTCTAAATTGCATATGCTGACCTTAAATGAAGGTATGATACAAATGAACTCTGAATTTCTGACATATCATAATTATTTTTTTGCCTTTGTGGTATGGTAGTTGAATAGGTCGGCTTATAACTGGGTTTGGTTCCCGCGGCAGGATCAGTATTGGTGCACAAATAAAAAAAAACGCAAATACTTGTTCTGAGTCTACGTGTTGTGGGACCATGGGCCTCATAAATCCTGGATCCATAGACACAGAATCTTAATTAAGATCCAGGATTTATGTGTGCGATCGTTGGGCGTTATTATGGTTATTATCACCTTCTCCGTTTTTGGACAATAAAAATTTTTCGAACAATTCTGCTAATTGCATTGTTTGATTCAGCTTCACTAATATTATTTTTAAAATTACTTAATAATTGTACTTCGTTACTATGGTAACGACATAGGTGTCACCAGGTCGATGCTTGAACCGGTCTTTGCTTTCGTTTAAACGACAGTTTCGTTTTTATCAATAACAGGCTTTTATGATGTAATTTTCTTTTGTGTCTTTGTTTTAGGCTTTAGTTAATACTATTGTAAGTCACTTTTTGACTCATCCTTTATTCGCATTGTGTAACAGTTAGTAGGTCAATACCAGTCATAACAGATTATTTTTGAAAAACATAGTTTGTCTTATTATGACGACATGAGTCAGCAGTTCAGATTAGTTGAGAGTGAGTCATTTAGGTTGTATATCTTTTTATTAGTCTCCGGTTTTGGTAGTTAGAAAACGGGGTTAAATTCTCGCAGCTATACGTACTGAAAAACAATACCAAGTTTATTTATTACCAAAATTTTTTTTTTTTTAATGGAGTATGCTAGTACTGTTGGTCTTTACCAACTTTTATAGCGTCAGCGGGTGGTAAAGCAGGCGCTTAAGCTGTCAAACGTGGGAGGCAAATAGCTCAAGGTCACCCCTGGAGTTCAAGCCTCGGTTTGGACCGTTGCCGGAATAAGAGAATCGAGAAGACTACCTCCACTGGAAGACTGGACTCTATGGAAAGTAATGTTTGGGTGTGTATAGAATGTGGTGACAAAATGCGCTGATTTTGCCGTCGAATGGATCAAAAAAGATCAAGTTTTTTGACTGAATTTCGCAAGTCCTAGCCACTAGTTTTAATTATTAATGCTATTAACGCTAGTTTTTAGGATTTTTTTTGTTTCCTTTTATTGGCGGCATCGTAATTATTCAGTGTCAATTTATGTAGTAGTATGTATTTAAGTCTATTTATCAAGATTTTAACGACGATCATCACCATTCCACTACTGGACTACTAGACGCTCGGCAAAGCGCCATCCTTTCGTGGTCGAAATACCACCCATTCGTACCAAGCGATTTGACTCAACGTTCTTAATTAGAACGGCTAAGGAATGGAATGCCCTGCCAGCGTCAGTGTTTCCGGCGAAATATGATCAGGGCGTGTTCAAGAGAAGAGTGAATAGGTATTTACTTGGCTAGCATGCTACACCTTCGATCGCATCGTCACTTCCCATCAGGTGAGAGCGTGGTCAAATGCTACAAGTTTGAAGTAAAAAAAAAAAAAGACGAATACTGTAAAACCTCTTAAATGAATTTAAAATACCTACCGCATTGGAATGTGGTATTGTATTGTACACAAAGTTTACTGACACAATTTTTTCCTGCCATACTTTTTAAATATTTGGCAGTAGAATCCTACCTTGCATTATGCATGACATTCCAACTGATTCAATATAGGCGTCCGTGCAAAAAATTCAAAACAGAATTCGGTTTCAAATTATTTGGCACTATTACGAAACTTGTGAGTTGGCAACATTTTCGGAAGGTACTGAAATTCTAAAACAAAATTTTTTATATGGTAAATTATTGCCCGTTTTACCACTGGGCAAAAAGGTTTCATCTTTATACGAACTAACCATGGCGGCTAAATTCTCTAACCGTGAGTTTCCATCGACTAAACATACAAAAAATATAAAATTCAATACAAATTATATAAAATGTGTAGACGATGCGATGAGGATGCGGTCACGAAGAGGCGGAAAGTAGGTGCAATGAATGAAAAATAATAAATTAATATTCGGGGCGCCCGTACGTCAGTCGAAGCTGTATAGAACTGTTGTTGTTTTGAAGGTGACGTACGGACGCCAAGCTTTATTTAAAAGAATATATAAAAAGGTAGGTTGCACTTGTCCTGAAGGTCTGTAGTCAACACTCCGCCCAGTATCCCAGTATCAGGGATACTCTACTGATTTAGGACAAGTGCCAGCCGTGTAGTTAGGTCCTGTGAGCTTTTATTCACCTGTACCTGTAGGTTGGGCTGAAATCGCCACCTCCATCAAAAACTAGTATTTTATAATCTTTATGTAGTTGAAGTTTGCGAGTATAATCATGGTTAAACAAACGGGATACTCGAACTGGTTTATGGTATGTAGAATCATATTTCGAAATGCTAGACGTTTTCTTATTTCTGTCTTCAATCTTCTGCTGCCGGCGGAAGGAATTACAATGGGAATCTGCCATCTGAGCGTTTCTATCCTTCCATGGTAAGCCAACGAATGACTTTTTCACTAATTGCATCTTTTCGTTTCGAAGTTCCGTGTATATCGCATGGTCTTGAATGAACCACCACCAACTAGTATGTGCATGAGTAAGTATAGATTTGTGTAGCAAATTGGTGCTGAGCTCGCGTGCGTCTGTGTGCGTAGCTCCCGGCGTGAAAGCTGTTGCAGCAATGCAGGCGCGGTGCGGCTCGCTGTGCGCCAAGGAAGGGCGCTGTACCACTGAAATCTTCAACTGTGTAGCATCATACGGTGAATAAGTGCATAGCTGGCGTGCGTCTGTGTGCGTAGCTCTTGAAGCGTGAGCCTTTGCAACAATACAGGCGCGGTGCGGCTCGCTGTGCGCCACCTTAGGGCGCTGTACCGCTGATGCTGTCGTCGTTGTGCACTCCCATGAACAATTATTGGTATGACGTCGTGCTGGGCAGACGCCACGGATGCACCATCCTAATGGTGTTAACGTTGCGCACGGTTCATTTTTGTTCCGAACGATAGTTTTTATTGGCGCAATTAAATGGTGTTTGTCCTGTCCGATCAATAATTTTGGTTTTACATTTACAACACACGGCAATAAATTTTTCAATTGATGGATGTGTTCATCATTCCGAATGTCAATATCTGTCAATTTTTGAATGGGTAAATTTAGTTCGCAGAGTTTTCGTGCACTGAGTTTGCATGACTCGTTGTTTGAGTTTGTGATCTCAATCTCTACGTCATTATCGTTTTGCTGGCTTATTTGCTCGGATGCATGACTTTTTTCAAGACACTGCTGTATTTTTGCTGCTGTACTGACTTCAGGTCTATTGGATCTACGATAACTTTTGGCTGATCGACTTTCCAAATCTGCTAGTTTAGCGGCAAGTCGCTTTGCGATAAGTTCTCTGTCTATATTGGCCTGAGCTTCAGCGGCTTCTAACTCTAAACGCCTCCTTTGAGCTTCTCTAGATTTAGCAAAACGTTGAGAATTTTGGCTTATCGACAATTTCAAATGTACAGTTTTTTCGAAAATGTTGGTAGCGGTAAAGCGAAGTTCGATACACTTTTGTTGTAATAGAAGGAGGTCCATAGGTTTGCTGAATTAATGATATGCCGATTGACTTTGTATAAGATATATTAATTAAAAAGATATTTACAAAAACCAAAATGCGGAAAATAAAATTTTCTCTAATATGAAGTCTATATAAACAACATTCGTTGCCCCTAGCAACTAGCTGGAAAAGTTCTCTATTAAACTGGTATGTAAACTTTTTCGTGGGCTAGCACACCACATCACCCCCCTCCAGAGACCGTCCTACGGGCGATAATATTCTGGAAAACGCACTGTTCGTCCTGATCGAGTGGTGGTCACTGGAGCGTCTCGGGTCTCAGGTGCTGCCACGACGGGAGAATGGTCCAACTCACGAAGTATGTAGGCAGGTTTAATGCGGTCCACTGAGACAGTGACTTCTTTGCCTTTTATGCGGAGCTTGAAAACTTTATCCCCTCGTTTTATCACCTCATGTGGGCCTGTATAAGCTGCTTGAAAAGATGGGTGCGAGGTGTCATCTCTTAGAAAGACGTGGGATGCTGTTGCTAAATCTTTGAAAATGAATATGGAGCGGTTATTCCCATGGTGAGAAGTTGGTAATGGCAACAAATTTTTGGCGAATGTGCGCAGTCTTTCAGTGTATACTGTCAAGTCCTCTGTGCCATCAGCCGATTGACAAAAAATGTCCCCTGGGAGTCGTAGTGTCTCTCCATATACGAGCTCAGCTGGAGTCGCTTGTAAGTCTTCCTTAAATGCCGCCCGGATTCCCAGTAGAACAAGTGGAAGTGTTTCAAGCCAGCTGCTGGTCGCGTGACATGTAATAGCGGCTTTAAGCTGTCTGTGGAATCTTTCGACGAGTCCATTGCATGCTGGATGGTAGGCTGTAGTTCGTCTGCGTTGAAATCCGATGATGTGGGACAGATGCTTAAAAAGTTCTGATTCAAACTGTCGACCACGATCAGTGACGATATCTTCAGGGCAGCCGAATCTGGATATCCATCCGTGAACTAAAGCTTTTGCCACTGTTTCAGCTGTTATCTCCTGTAATGGTATAGCCTCGGGCCATCGTGTGAAGCGATCTACACATGTGAGACAGTAACGATACCCCTGTGAAAGAGGTAAAGGTCCGATCAAATCTATGTGGATTTTCATGAATCTGGCTCGAGGTAAGTTGAATGATGCTAATGGAGATGAGACATGACGTGTTATTTTTGATCGTTGGCATGCTAGGCAGGAACGAGTCCACTCTCTACAATCTTTTCGCATACTAGGCCATACATAGCGTTCCGATATCAGTTTCGTCGTCGCATTTATGCCAGGGTGGCTAAAAGAATGCAAGTTTTCGAACACTTGCCGTCGCATGTCTTTGGTCACATAAGGTCTGGCCACATTGCTGCTCTTGTCACAATAGATTTCTGTGTGAGATCCAGGCAGTTTGATTTTTGTCAAGCGTAGAGAAGTATCGCTATCCAAAAGTTGTTCTAGTTCAGGATCTGTGCTTTGTGCTTGAGCAAGCTTGGATAGATCGATGGGCTGAGTAATCTCTTCGATGCGTGATAAACTGTCAGCCACAACGTTATCCTTTCCTGAAATATGCCTGATATCTGTGGAAAACTGTGAAATAAAATCCAGATGTCTGAACTGTCTTGGTGAGCACTTTTCTTTTCGTGAATGAAATGCGAAAGTTATGGGCTTATGGTCAGTGTAAATAATGAAATCTCTCGCCTCCACCATGTGACGAAAGTATTTTATTGCTTCGTAGATGGCGAGAAGTTCCCTGTCGTAAGGCGAGTATTTCTGTTGACATGGCGAAAGTTTTCGAGAGAAAAATGCTAAAGGTTCCCACAGGCCGTCTCTATGCTGTTGTAAAGCTGCGCCCATTGCTGTGTCTGAAGCATCGGTGACTATAGCGAGCTTCGCTTGGCAGTCTGGATGAGCGAGTAGTGCTGCTTGGCAGAGACTTTCCTTGCAGGTGATGAATGCTTTAGTAGCTTCTTCTGATAAATGCACGGGATGTGAACCTTTAACTGATCCTGTGAGCAGTGCATTCAGAGGCGCTTGATGCCGCGCTGCGTCAGGAATAAACCTTCTGTAAAAGTTCACCATTCCTAGGAATCTTCGCAGTTCTCTGACGGTTTTTGGTGGTGGGTAATTCGCAACCGCTTCTACCTTTGATGGTAACGGCTTAGTGCCAGCTGCTGAGATGCTGTGTCCTAAAAACGTTACCTCTGATACACCGAATATGCACTTGTTCGTGTTGATTACCATGCCGTATTCCTTGAGTCTGTTGAAGAGCAGATGAAGGTGCTTCTTGTGTGATTCCTGATCAGGTGAGAAGATCAAAAAATCGTCCAGAAACGGGAAGCAGAACTCCTCAAGGCCCCTAAGCATCTCGTCCACAAATCGTTGAAACGTTTGACTGGCATTACGTAGTCCGAACGTCATGAACGGAAATTCGTATAAACCAAACGGCGTCGTGATTGCGGTCTTCGGAATATCCTCAGGGCAGACAGGAATTTGATTATAAGCTTTTACGAGATCGATAACCGAGTATACTTGACAGCCGGAGAGACAATGTGCAAAGTCATGTATGTGTCGAATGGGATAGCTGTCTGGTACGGTTCTAGCGTTGAGCATTCTGTAGTCACCGCATGGACGCCAGCCGTTATCTTTTTTAGGCGCAAGATGAAGTGGTGATGACCATGGTGACTTTGAAGGTCTGGCTGTTCCGTTCCTCAACATATCTGCAAATTCGTCTTTTGCGATTTTTAATTTATCCGGTGCTAGTCTTCGTGGTGTGCTGCTTATTGGCGGCCCTGCAGTAGTTTGTATATGATGCATGGTATTATGCTTCGGAACACGGTGGACACCGGAAGGTCGAGTAATCTCAGGGTATTCGCTTAGTATGTTATGATATACGGAATTTCCAGAAATAACTTTTACCGATGAAATGTTCCCAGTTGACTGTGCAGGTGAAGCTGGGGACGTAAGGCTTGTAGTGTTGTCGATTAAACGTTGATTTCGACAATCCACGATGAGGTTGTAAAATGATAAAAAATCCACACCTATTATGGCCTTTGTAACGTCCGCTACGATGAATCGCCAAGTAAAGTCACGGCGCAAGCCTAGGTTCAGCACTAAATGAGCGTAGCCGTAAGTAGAAATGGGTGTACCGTTTGCCGCACACAGCTCATAATTTGTTTTCTCACGACGTTCCTTGAGTGCTGATCGGGGCAAGACACATACGTCACTGCCAGTATCGATGAGAAACTGCATCTTCGTAGCGCCGTCCGTGACAAATAGGCGACCGGAAGTTTGGCAATCGGTCGTCGCCATTACCGACTGCTGTTCGCGTTTCCCGCATGGTAGTCGCACGGTTTTACGCACTTACTTGCTTCATTGCCGAACTTATTATGATACCAGCACACAGGAAATTTTCTATAGTTCGACTGTGATCGTGTGGAGCTAGAACGACCGCGCGTTTTCTTGTTTGAACGATTCGGTGCACGTGAATGCCGGTTCACCTGCGCAGTTAGAGCTTGCACTTGTTTGGTAAGTTCAGCAATCTGTTGGTTCATGGCTTCTAAAGAGCTTCCTGGTATGGCACTTGATGTTGATGCTACGTGCGCTGTAGGCGAAACAACGTCATGGATGCGGTCAGCGAGATCTGCGAGCGCTTCCAGTGAAGACATCATCTGCGAAGCGATTATCGTTTGCGTGCTACTTGGTAGGCGACTGGTCCATATAGTACGTAGAAAATCTTCGGGAACTCCAGGTCCAGCCAAATGTTGCAAATGTCTTAGAAACTGAGATGGCTTACGGTCTCCAAGTTCTGCGTGCATAAGTAATTGCTTGACCTTCTTTTCTCGTGACGCGGACAGTCGTTTGATAAGTTCCGACTTCAATTTTTCATACCTGTTGGTGTCGGGCGGGTTGATGATTATATCTTCCACCTCAGAAGCATACTGCGGGTCTAGTTGGCCGATAACGTAGAAAAACTTCGTATTGTCCGTAGTAATGTTCGATATCGCGAATTGGCCCTCGATCTGCGCGAACCAAATGGCCGGCTTTTCAGGCCAAAACGGCGGAATGCGCACGCCCACACGACAAATATCTTCGTTCTTATCGGTTGAGAGCGACATCTTTATGTGAATCAGTATCAGAATTATCGCAATCAGCAACAAAATCAAAATCACACACATTTACTGCAAACGTGGACTTTCGGTTCAAAACAGGTCACCAGTAAAGCGAAGTTCGATACACTTTTGTTGTAATAGAAGGAGGTCCATAGGTTTGCTGAATTAATGATATGCCGATTGACTTTGTATAAGATATATTAATTAAAAAGATATTTACAAAAACCAAAATGCGGAAAATAAAATTTTCTCTAATATGAAGTCTATATAAACAACATTCGTTGCCCCTAGCAACTAGCTGGAAAAGTTCTCTATTAAACTGGTATGTAAACTTTTTCGTGGGCTAGCACACCACAGCGGAAATCGATACATTTGGTTTTTGTGGTTCTAATACCTCGGATTGTACCTGTGGCACAGAGTCTTTCATTGCTTGACTTTCCAGTTGTTTCCTCCTGGTGCTACGTGTTTCCATTTTGGTGCTATCGGCAAAATGGCGGTGCGGCGGTGGAGTAACAAACATTTAATTAACTCTTCCGTGATGAAGATCCGGCTCGAAGGAAATTTGTAGACGATGCGATGAGGATGCGGTCACGAAGAGGCGGAAAGTAGGTGCAATGAATGAAAAATAATAAATTAATATTCGGGGCGCCCGTACGTCAGTCGAAGCTGTATAGAACTGTTGTTGTTTTGAAGGTGACGTACGGACGCCAAGCTTTATTTAAAAGAATATATAAAAAGGTAGGTTGCACTTGTCCTGAAGGTCTGTAGTCAACAAAATGTTTAAGTAATCCACCCGTGTAGGATCAACAGATCTGTTTGACATTTCATCTTTTGTTTAGGCTTTTGATAATTTATAAAATATTATGTAGGTACAGGTTAGATCTATGGTACAAAAACTCATCAATACGTTTATCTACATGCATCTTTAGGTAAACATACATAGTAATAAAGATCTTGCAACCTTTACATGTTTTTGTGGAAAAGCATAGTTGTTTCGATTTTTATCACACAACAAACACAAAAATGTGTTTATGGTAAAGCACCGTAAAGTGAAATAGAAATGAAATAGTTTATTAAATGTTTACAAACATCGGTTTAAACATAAAACTGTCTACGAAAAATACACATAGTTTACTCCTGGTTGGAAAACGTTCGTACCCAAACTAGGAAGTGTGTTTTCCTAGTTTTAACTAACTTTGATGAGTGGTTTTATTCTCTAAACGTGATCTTAAGAGCGTAGTCTGAGTTTTGCGTTGAAAAGTGACGAACTCTCGATCGAGTCGCTAATCAGCGAAAGACGTCATATTTATTATTAATCGTAATTTTAACCGTAATAGGTAATCTTATCCCACGAAAATTATAAATAAATAGCTAACCCAGAGTTTGCTAACTCGAATTAAGTTGATAAATAGATAACCTAACTTTTATCTTACACGTTCGGAAAATTAACACAGTTTATGGTAAAGCTCTAGTTATTCTATAAAACTCCATTAATATTTTATAAATGAGTAATAACATAGAAAATAACTTAATGTTTTGAGTTTTAAGTGATGTTGGTGAAAGTCGGAGAAAATAAAATTTACAAAATAATATTTTTGAGTACCAACAGTTTATTGATAACATTTGATTATAAATAAGTAAGTTTTATAAATTACTTGGCTGAAAATGAATTAAAATATTTACAAAAAAATATATGAGCACCACATAAAATAAATATGAGATCTGCTATTTAATATCGATGTAATAAATAATAATAATAATAATAATAATTGTGTAATAATTATATTTGGCCACTGTAATACTTTCAGATTTATGAAAATAAATACTTTAATGTAATGTATAAACTCAATAAATTATTTACATTGATAGCTATGTCTTTAAAGCATCTTATAAATATGGTGTAATATAATAGATATTATATATAATATTACATACTAATTATACTTAATATCATATTCAACAGATATTTATAAATATGGTTTAAGATAATAAATATAACATTTGTTATTATTTCGGTGTGGTATTTTATCACGCATGATTCTTTAACAAGTATATATTTAAATGTATAAATAGTTTATGAACGTAATTACAAAAAAATAATTATGCATAAAAATCAAAATATATAAATAAATATGTCATAAATTATTATCAATAACGGTACTTTGCATTGTGATAAAACAAAATTAAAGCAAATTCCAAAGACTTTAGTAAAATATATACATATTTAATGTAAACTTTATATTATTTATAAACATATTAACTAAATATTAGTCTAGGTATACTATAATATAGGCAGTATTTTCTAAGAGTATTTGAGGTACACACGACAAATGCTTAGAGAAAGAGTTTCATAATATGATTTTTCTCTAACAAAAGCAGTTTTGTCGTTTGTTTTTAAAATTGTTTCATTAAATCCATTCATACAAGCCTTTGGTCGCTATATTATATTAAATTCAAACTTCACAGTATATTTCCATTCTATTAAGTATCGATTTTGAATATTGATTGACTATTAAGTCATTGCTAATACAAATATACGCGGGATTTGTTTTTATCTTGATACTAACAGCTCATATTAATAGCGTTTTTATTTATTTATTCTATCTGTGTTAATTTATATATTCTATATGTTCATTATTATTGCATTAAAAATCCTGATTTGTACAATTTTGATTTGCAACGTTTGAATCAATTACAATATTTATCATATCTGTCCATTTTATTATATCTATAATTTAATTAAGCGTATTATAATTTCAAAATTGTTTAATATTCTCAAAATATTTCATTAGATGACAAAAACTAATTATTTTTATAATTTTGAAATTATAAAACGTTGGTTTAAGAGAAGATCCAAATTTGGATAAAAATATTGAATCTTCAGAGTAAACTTTAAAGGTTTTAAATAAATAAATAAAAATATAATTTTAGAAGAAACATTTACGTTCGTTCCTTCTTGTTTGTGTAGTACGTTATATTACGTATATTTGGTGGGTATTTGGCTATTGGGCATGGGCACTGTACGCCAAGTCTTGAGCTTTCTCCAGCGACCTGAAATAAAAAAAAGGACGATGTTCAACATTTAATTAGCATCTTTGAATTTTCAACATAAATAGATTTGAGTAGACAATATTATAAAAACAACCTCTATAAACATAATAAATAGATTTCAGCCGTTTTTAGGTTTATATGTGGTCGTAAGAATAAGACCATCTTATAACTTCCCGCAGGTACCGAAAGAGGCGGCTAAGTGAATACCCGTGAAAAAACAATTTAATTATCCGACACAAAAAAAAATGTATTCTACGAGTTTCTACTGGATTGGTTCCCACCTCGGGGAATCCCAGAGCTGGCATGTGCCAGCTGTGGGATCCCCCGAAATCCCCTAAGTATGCACTTCGCTCAGAAGCTAAGGTCCGTATTACAGAACGATGCTCAGTCATCGATCGGTGCTCAAGCAGAGATTTCATTCATAAATTTAATCATTCAATCATCATCATCAAAACTATCATTTTATGAATGAAATCTCTGCTCCTCAAATGGGGAGACCTATGTTCAGACGCAAAAGGGCTGACGATAATGTATAGGTAACCATAATAATAATAACGCCCAACGATCACATACATAGATCCTGGAGCCTAGCTATGATTTCCTGTGTCTAAGACCCAGGAACTACGAGGACCATGATCCTAAAACACCCAGACTCAGAACAAGTATTTGCGCTTTTTTTTCCTGCTCAAATACTTGTACTGCCGCGAGAATCGAACCCGCCGCCTCCGGGTTATGAGCCGATCTGCTCAACCACCACACCACAGAGCTTGTTCTAAGCCATGTACAGGTACTGGCAATAAATAATGCTCGTGTCGACTTCGTAGAGCATCATCTCTGTCACTCAGTATTTAGGCCTAAGCTCAGGATCCAGTAATGTGTCGACACTTTTCCTAATTGGCTACTTTACCACTAGATGCTAGGACTTTTCTGCAAAGTTCGACTAGGTAGACCCTGTTTTGCCAGTTATTCTGCCGCCAAGCACTAATGCAAACACTACACTATAAACACTGTTCCTAACTAGATGATGTACGTTTATTTTAATGGTTATTTTCTGAATAAATAAGTAACTTTGGCTAATGCCCATGCTCCGTGACGTTACTGCAATACATTTACATACGTCATACAGAGATAAGTGCGAACTTAAAGCTGTCAACATTAGTGCAGATGGGCATATGACTTCCTGGAACCGTAAATAGGTTATGGTCAACCTGAAATGCTATTGACATATTTTCTTTTATGTTTTCCAGGAATGTTTTGAAAAATGTTTTTTTACTTGGCTAGCATGCTACATCTTCGATCGCATCGTCACTTCCCATCAAGTGAGAGCGCGGTCAAATGCTAGACAAGTTTGAAGTAAAAAAAAAAAATCCTTTATCAGCTCAAATTATTTACCTGCTCCACCCTGAGCCACCGTGTCCAGCCGACACAACAACCTCATGTGATTCGTGGCCGCCACCACTCGAAGACAGCAGTTTCTTCAACCCAATGATACCGGCCAGCACTAAAGCCAGCTTGGAGACGATCAGAGCCTTTCCAGCGAGCAGCGCTAAGGCTCCAAAGGCCAATGGTACCAGCATACCCATGATCAGGATAGGGATCGCAAGGAGTGGGGCGATCTTCTTCCTCCGGCTGCGGCCTTCTTCTACGTCACCCTGTACATCTGAAGCTGGGAATTTGACCTGAAATAACAAATTATATTGGGTCAATTTCGACAGCCTCCGTGGTGTGGTGGTTGAGCAGGTCGGCTCATAACCCGGAGGCTGCGGGTTCGATTCCCGCGGCAGGACAAGTATTTGTGCACAGAAAAAAAAATACTTGTCCTGAGTCTGGGTGTTGTGGGACCATGGTCCTCGTAGTTCCTGGGTCCCTAGACACAGGGAATCCTTGGTTAGGGTCCAGGATCTATGTATGTGATCGTTGGGCGTTATAATAATTATTATTATTATTAATTTGTGAAAAACTACAGCTTTAAGGGTTAGAGTTGATTGTATATGAGCCAGAAAGTTGATTTCCGACGACATATCGCTCGTTCTCAAATATTGATTCAAGGGTTTTTCATCGGTAACTTTTCGAGGATTAATAATAAATAATAATAACGCCCAACGATCACATACATAGATGCTGGACCCCAACAGATTCCCTGTATCTAGGGATCCAAGAACTACAAAGACCATGGGTCCCCAAGAGCCAACAGCCTAAGTGGTGTGGTGGTTGAACAGGTCGGCTCATAACCTGGAGGCGATGGGTTCGAATCTCTTAGCAGGACAACTATTTGTGCACCAAAAAGCGCATATTCTTTTTCTGAGTCTGAGTGGGACACATAGATAGATCTTGGATCGTTACTAAGATTCCCTGTATCTAGGGACCAGGAACTACGAGGGCTATGATCCATACAGCACGCTTTTTCACCATCTTTCTCCATTTTTATTTGTTTCACCATCACACAAATAAAGGTCTCCTGTAAAGTTGTTGTTTTAGAAACTGAATGACCTACTTTTTGGATAATAAAACACTTAAAATAAATCAAGCTTTAAAAAAAGAATAAGTTGATTTAAATGCATAATTGAGTGCTTTACTTTAATTTGTTTGAGTAATTAATTGAACATAACACTCAATTACACGATCAAACTAATAACAATTGCGGACATACAATTATTTCATAAAAGTCTACGAAATAAAAATAATTGATTTCCGCACAAACACAACCGCACGCCACACGAACCTACGAAAGTTAAACTATGTATCTAATAATTAACTGATTAATATAATATGAACTTGTAATTTGTTTTTCAATACTAGTAATATCAAAAAATAATTACATCGTCAATCACAGTTGCTTGGCGTTCACTAACAAGAGACATAATGTTCAGCAGTGGATTATTACTCGGCTGATAATAAATAAGCAGTCAATTTAAAACACGCCTGTAACTTGAGCTGATCATAAAATAGGATGAGCAAAGCATCGAAGTTTAGTAACTGTGTGTTATATTATATTACACAGCCTGGTGATGGTTATGATTATGATGATGATGATGATGATGATGAGGATGGTGGTGGTGGTGGTACAACTACCTACATGATACGAATAAAGTCAAAACAAACGCCTAAAAATTACAAAAATAACAATGGCTAATCGGCAATGTTTAACGTTTATAAAAAACATATGTTGACTTTTTGAAAGAGAAATTTAAGAATGCTCAAGCTGAAATTGATGTCCGGTATCTTACAAATGCAACAGGAACTGAACTCGAAAGTCGACTCTCTCATTAGCACTAATTAACAAACGCATTGGCTATTACTGGATAAGTAGGTTGGATTCAAGAAAACTGTTTAATAGAGTGTGGTGGAAAAAAAAAGTGAAGATGCATTAATTGCATGCAATTGCAGAGATGCAGCTAGAAAGCCGTCACGCTGCGACGGACGAGGTATGTTGAGTTTTTTGAATTTCATTATCATTACCAACTAATATCATGCTCTTTAAGTAGATGCGTGCTTAATTTAAACTGAGATATTTATGGAAATGAGAAAAATTAATGTGATAAAAGTCGACAGGTAGACTGTGAACATAAATTATTTAAATGTATAATAAGGTGAAACAAACCAATTAATTAAAAGAACGCGTTAGAGGAATCAGATACTTGAGGGAATACAATGAAAAACCAATACGGGGTCACCAAAAACTACAAAATTAGGAGCATACGAGTTTTACATCACCTTTATTACTCTACTAGTTGCGCCCCGCGGTTTCACCCGCGGATAAAAAGTTTTTTTTTATGTTAAGGAATGACGTGACGAGCTAGCCGTTTGCCTGATGTTAAGCGACACGGCTGCCCATATCAGCTGCTGTGTCACTTGGAACTCTAAAGTATAGAGGTTTTCGTGACACTGCACTGCGCACGTCATCCAGAGACATCAGCACCATCTATTAATAAGATTACTAAACTGTGAGATCAGATCATAAAGTCTGTTTTGCCCAGTAATTTCACTAGCTACAGTGCCCTTCAAACCAGAACACAGCAGTGCTTGCGCACTATTGCTTGGCGGCAGAATAACTGGCAAAGCGGTGGTACCTACCTAGACGAACTTTGCAGTAAAGTCCTACCACCTAGTAAATTTTAATTTTTTAATTTTAATTTTAATTTTAATTATTTGCTCATCTCACGGAAAAATTTCACTTTTCCGGGATAAAAAAGTAGCTTATATGTTAATCAGTGTATAAGCTATCTTGGTACCGAACTTCCAAATCCATTCAGCCGTTTGAGCGTGATTGAGTAACAAACATACACACATACACACAAACACACATACAAACTTTTGCCTTTATAATATTAGTGTGATTTTTAGTGAAGAAATTTATTTTACTGCCAAAATTAAATATGATAATGAATATTCTGATTTTCCGAAATGGGTGTGTTATTCAATTTAATATGACAATGATGACACAGAATAAATAAAAGGGGAAAATTTACAAAATGATGATTCTGAAAACAATAAAAAAGTGCAAAGGTCAAAGGTCAAACTTTGCTGAAGTGAACCAAAAAAAAAAAAAAATTACTGTCATATGACATAAGAATGTGTCTCTTTAAAGCGATAGATAGTAAGTACCTATCTTATGAGCAAACATAATCTATAAAAAAACATATAATTTATTCCCGAAATGTTGTGAAACGTAGTCTCATTTAACCACTAGGGCGCCGTGCGGTTAATATCGGCTAATAACACAGTAAAATTCTTGAAAACATACAAAATTCTAGTAACAAGCTACTAAGAATCAGCTTATTGAAATGGCAATGAGTATACCACATCTCTTATGGTACAGTATACCGATAACCGACGGATAACCGATGGGAAAGAAAGGTTCTAGAGTACCACATATAGAAACAGAAAGACGCAGTATACGCTGGACCGACGACCATACGACGACGACGCACAAAACCGTGGGAAGCTATTGGCTTCAAGAAGCAAGCAGCCAGTCAGCCAGCCTTCTATGCGGGAGCCCTTGTTTAGCAGTGGACATGTTCAGGATGATGATCATAATGATGTAATGATATTTGAGAAAACACATAACACCCACATGATGGCTTGCGTTCCAGGTTATTTACTAAAGAGCACCTTTTTGATTTGTTTTGTAAATTTACAAGCTAAACTTTTACACACCTCTTAGTGTGCTACTAAAATATACAACAAATTTATTTCTACTCAATTTTATAGTCCTCAGTAAAAACTTTTGTGATAAAATTACAATTAAATAAGATGTATTAAGCGTCCATTTCGTTTATTTTTAATCATTGTTGATGTACGTGACAATAAAGGAGGATACCTATGAAATTATTGTCAAAAATCAACAATGTTTTAATCATCATCAATTTAATGTTGTGAATCAATTTGTATTCATTCATTCAACATTATCATCTTACACTTAATTAGGATGAATTAATTATGTCTATATGTTATGAACATCAACGAACTTTGAATCTATAGATCTACTATCATTTAGCCATTCACTAAATTAAGCAATATCTTGTCCATTGTTGAACACTTAGTGATTTGCATTATCAATCAATTCAATCAATTAGGCTTTCATTGAAACTATTTCAAGTGATACACTTTCGTTATTAGTAAAACAAAAGTTCAAGTACCTGGATGGTATGAGACTGCATAAATCCGATGATCTGGTCCAAAATGAGATTGTCAAGGGAGCTTTCGTCCAGACCTCTTGGCACCGATGTCTCTATTTCATTGACCTTTACATCGTGATCCTTTTTGATCGTGACCCCATTTACTAGAGAAAGCTCATCACTTCTCGCCAACCTTGTCAAGGCTTTTGCAAGCTTCTGCTTCAGGCAATGAGCCATGTCGTCTCCACTACATTCTTTGTAAGTGTCGTATGCTGTTCTAAGATCACCGAAGGTGTCTTCTACGGTGTTTTGGGAGGTGAACGCAGTTCGAGCGCTGACAGAGATCGCCAAGGTCAGTATGAGGATGTAATGTGGTACCATTTTGAAGTCGTTCTCACTTCGTTGGTGATATAGGCACTGTGTTCGAAACTGGATCACAGTTTGCGTTTATATGCGCTTAGAGTCACGGTAGACTGGACGTCGCTGAGAGGGATGCACCAATGCGTTTATGCAGTTGATGGAGTATTGGAAACAAAAGTGGTTGTACTTTTCGAACATCAGAGAATAACAATAAGTTTTTACTACTTTAGAAACAGAAATTACATAATGAGAATAGTCAGCAAGAGACAAAATAATATCTTTTTGGAGGTTACGATATTACGAGCAAGTTCTATCACTGATTTTTCCGGTTCTTTTTCCAGGTCTAATATTGCCAATACTTAAATTGGTTTATCAGATTTTATGTATTTATTTATTGTATCATTTAGGCCTTTAGGCCTCAAATCTCATCAAACTATACTAAACAATTCGACTTCTTTAGAGTCTTTATCTTTCAAATTAATTTTTAAATATGCACGAAAATGACAGGAAATAAGTTTGTGTTGTAGTTTTTGGCTTAATTTCATATGCAGTATAAGGGAACTGACCAATTCCTATTTTCCTTATATTAAATTAATTGACTCAATTTTTCTTGACGTCAAATCGAGGCTATTCATAATTAGTTAAGTCTATTTACTAATGAAAGATCAGGTTTATTGATTTTGTTGGTTTGTAAAGTATCATAACAAAAATAATGTGTGCCAGTAGTAGAAAATATTATATGCCATAGTCTACCACATTGGCTACAGGGTGGTAAAAGAGGCATTGTCTATTCTTTTAAAAATGGCTGTTTTCTTGCGGTGTGTTCTTAATAATAGTAATAATAATAACGCTCAAAAATCACATGCATAGATCCTGATTCCTAACTAAGACTCCTGTATCTATGATCAGAAAATTCGAGGACCATGTTCCCACGTCACCCAGACACAAAACAAGTATTTAAGCGCTTTTTATTTGCAAAAATACTTGTCCTGTCGTGGGAATTGACCCCACCACCTCCGGGTTACCGACCTACTCAACCACTACACCACAGAGGCTGCTAAACATATTGGTCTAAACCAATATGGTGCTAGTACAGTGGGGTTGAATTCTGTTTGGCCATAGGTCTGAAAGCATTGCTTAATTGTGTTAGCTTAAATAGAAACCATAAGGCCCTGTAGCATAATAAACAAGCTTAAACAAAAAATATGTATACAAAATGAAATAACAAAAAAGAAAGAAAGAAAATCATTTATTTAACACTCACTTACAAAAATAAAATAAAATTTACAAGAATATACCTACATACAACAAGAGAATACTGGTGTCGATTCTGTGTCACATTCTCTAAAACTAAAGTAAACTTAAAGTATGGTGGTACTCTTCTGATAAAGGGGAAATGAAAAAGACAGAAATATGTTAATTTCGTTTAGCTTTAGAGTATGCGACACAGAATCGAAACCACTATCTAAATATATATAACTCAAAGGTGACTGGCTGACTGACTGACATAGTGATATATCAACGCACAACCCAAACGACTGGACTGATCAGGCTGAAATGTGGCATGCAGGTAGATGTTATGACGTAGGCATTCGCTAAGAAAGGATTTTTCGAAATTCCACCCTTAAAAGGGTGAAATGGGTGGTTGAATTATTTTCCCATAGGCTGAGCCACGGGCGAAACTGCGGGCAGGAGCTCGTTAAATATAAACAGTACCTAGTTGAGAGTATAAGAGAAATAAAAGAGTAGACATAGTAGTAGTCCAAAAGGGCTTAACTCAACACCTGGCACTGATTTTCAGTTAAGCCTTATGGTTAACAGGTAAGTTTTTAGGTGACCATAATAAAACAAATATTAAAATATACATGACGGCGGCTACGTCCAGTTATAAACTCTATGCGCAGCGGGCAGTACCGTAATTTACTCTGTGGCAGCATTTAAATTTATTACAGTGGCAGCACTGGCATCGCTTCCCTACCCATCTGGCTATAAAAAGGGACCGCTCGGTGTACTACGGATCATTCTTGTTCCAGACACGGCGCGGTGTGGACATGCTAAAGGCCTATAGTTATCTAGGTTGCAACCTACGCACAACCCGTCTGCTGATTTTTTTTTTTTTTTTTTTTTTTCGATAATCCTACAGCGTTACATTTTATATATGTTTAAAGGGTATACATTTACAATAAGGCCAAAACAGGATTATACAAGTAACATGAACTTAAATAACAGTGGAGTAAAAGTGCTTAGCTTATATATTAATGTTATTCAGCAGGTGATTTATATAACAGTAAAAATATGATAAATATAAGATGTAAGTTCTCGATGAAAACAAGACTACATATAAGTTTAATTCAATAACATAACATAATTACACAATTATTATGTACTCATAATAACAGTTAGCTTGCAAATTGACAAAACATTCTGTTGGCTCAAAGTATAGTACTACATATTGAAATAATAATATTAATTTTTGTTGTTGATTAGGCTCTATACACAATACACATGCAAATGAAAAAAAAAAACATAATAAAACACTAGAAAGCGAAAGATTAACTACAATAACAATATCCAGTGTTATTAATAAAAATATATTAAACATAGACACTTGTCTACTCATGTATACTATCATACGCACGTCTGAGGTCTACTTCGAATTCGTTTTAGCTACATTGATACATTGATATATTGCTAACTGTAATTCTGTAAGCTAATTTATTTATTAGCAACTAGTCAAACACAGTTCTGGGTGTTATATTGTATTCTATGTATGTATTTACAAAACAAAAATTATCTAAGTATTGTATCAGTTATCTGGTTTCTATAGTACAAGCTTTGTTTAGTTTGGGGCTAGGTGGCGCTGTGTAATATCTGTGGACAAGATATTATTATTATTATTGGATATAATATACTATTATAAAACAAATTAGGTACTCTGTTTGCACTTTGTTTATATTACAATCTAAAAAATCGTAAAAGCGGTGGCAATTCTTGCGTTACAAAGACGTCCTGATAAGGCATTTGAAGAATTTCGATATTGAGCCCTATCGGGAAACTTTGGCCGAAGTCCGACCGAACTGAATTTTTCAAAAATCAGGTATACACCTATGAAGACAAAAGAAGGCGCGATTTGGATCTTAAACGTGACCAACTCAAAAATAGACCGCCTTCTAACATCACCTACAACCTCGTCAATGGCATCCTGACGTCTATTCACTGTGCGCGTACTTTTTCCGCTAAAATTGGATACATTAGACATTTAGATAAGAGCACGCCACTCATACTCTCCGGATTGACGCAGAAGAGTCACTGTAGCCGGATTCAGCAAGAATGACATCATTATTATCATCACCACCACCACCACCACCACCATCATCATCATCATCATCATCATCGTCATCCTCATCTACACCACCACCACCATCATTACCATAACCGTCATCATATCTAACCATCTATAATGAGTAATTT
The DNA here is from genome assembly GCA_905220475.3 of Ennomos fuscantarius. Classification (NCBI taxonomy): domain Eukaryota; kingdom Metazoa; phylum Arthropoda; class Insecta; order Lepidoptera; family Geometridae; genus Ennomos; species Ennomos fuscantarius. Next base: position 7,515,420 of record HG992046.1, on the reverse strand, counting down.
GAATTTAACTTAAACTTTTACAATCGAATTTTCTAAGAATGTCTCCAATAACACGTTTCTTATTGTCTCCATTTAGGCGAAGACACATTGTTCTTGTAATTATTTTTAGGTAGCACTTGTTTGCACTGCACTACATTGTACTAGCACTTAATACACTATGACACTACACTAATGGTTTTGAACAAAACCATTCATACCTTTATATCCGTATGATCGAGCAGCTGGATGGAGTTTGAAAAAAAAAAAAGAACTTCTCCTTCCCACTACTGCTGCAAGCAGTACAATACAGTACAGTGCAATATTGCAGTACAAAAAATTCCGATCCGAAACTTCTATTACACCTGTAAAGAAGCTACAATAATCTTTACAGTGGTGTTTTTTTTTATTTAATCATTGTATTGCAGTACTGTGGACCAGCGACTGAAAAGGTTCTAAGTGACGCTGCAGCTATTATGGGTGACGACCGTGACGCTTAACTTAAAGTAAACATCTAGCTTGTCACGTCATTCATTTACATTAAAAAGTTTTACTCTTCGGTATTTTAAAATATATTTTAAAATGTATTTCCAATAAAGAAAAAAATTGTCAGTATATCAAACGCACAGTGTAAAAAACCTACTCCAATAACAAAATTGAAATGAGACCACATGGGAAGCACAAAATCGGTCCACCCATACAAAAGGTTTTTTTTTTTTTTTTTTTTTAATTTCAAACTTGTCTAGCATTTGACCACGCTCTCATCTGATGGGAAGCAACCTAAAGCCAAGTAAATACTTATTCAATCTTCTCTTGATTCACGCTGTTTTTTCTGTTTTCCTTTTTATTTTGTTCTAAGGTATCAAACGAAAAATATATAAAAGAAAAATACAGTCAAATTGAGAATCTTCTTCTTTTTTGAAGTTGGTTAAAACCCAAGTGTCCAGTCAGCATTCACCAATGTAGCCTACAAAAGCACCAACTTTCCATATATACACGGTGGTATTTAAATCACTCTTTTCCTTAAATGTATGTACTCAGACCATGCTATAGAATATTCGTACAAGGCCCAATTAAAAAAAAATATTTTGATTTAGTATTTAGTGTCTCTTAAAATAACTGCATGACAGCCGAAATGTCTTTTTAACGATAAACATAGCGCGGGCACCAGCTCAGTGCTTTGCAAATGTTTCGTAGGCAATAAAACACCTGCTTTTTTCAATGTCACAAGGCTTTTTTTAAAATTTTTAGTTAATATCTAGATTTAAGTTTTATTCCATAAGTACTTCTTTTATTTAGTTATATGGGAGCGTTCTATAGCATAGATTGAATACATACATTAAAGGAAAAGAACGAATTAAATTCCACCTTGTATAATAATAATAAATTTACTTGTTCACATAAGATAAAGCACACAGAATAATGCATCTAAGAATATTATGGACTAAAGAAGCTAATAACAAAAATAATGCTGAACCCTGAATCCCACACTAGGACGACCTGTGTGGTGAGATATTACATATGTATATATTATTCTATAACGCCTAACAATAACAACTATTAAGATTAATGAATCGCGGCAAGTTCTTACGCACTTTTCATTAAAATAATGCAAACCAACTCTTTCTTTCTAAAATATTTTTTAATCAATGGGTACGGTTAGATAATCGTGATTGCAAGATTGCAGGTGCTGGGAAATGTGATCACTTGTAAATTATATACTTACCTAATTTGGGACGAGCTATACGTAATTAGTTCGCATTATTCGCATATATTTGACAGAACCGATAGCTCAGTTCATAGTAGCCTTCTGAGTTGTAGGTTATGGGTTCAATCTCACGTAGGATAAACATTTGTGTGATGAACATCGATGTTTGTTCTGTATCTGGGTGTAATATTGTATTATATATTTGGATTTAAAAACAAAAAGTGTCAAGTAGTGTATTAGTTTTGTTTTATAGCACCACCGTCCATGTTTATTGATCTATCTCTGTTAATCCAAAGATTGTCTGGGAGCGATCGCTTTTTAGCGATAAGACTAACAATAATAATACCATTTTTTTCGCAGTCACCCACCGTAGTTGGCTAAGAACGGCTTGTCAAATTTGCTAATGAGCGTTGCACAAATTGCTACTTTTTGGTCACACTTCACTGCATTTTGAAATGAAATTAAATTAAATGAAAATATTTGCACAAAATCTAAATATATATAACTCAAAGGTGACTGACTGATTGACTGACTGACATAGTGATCTATCAACGCACAGCCCAAACCACTGGACGGATCGGGCTGAAATTTGGCATGCAGGTAGATGTTATGACGTAGGCATCCGATAAGAAAGGCTTTTCCGAAATTCCACTCTTAAGACGGTTAAATGGGTGGTTGAATTATTTTCCCATAGGCCACGCCGCGGGCGGAGCTGCGGGCAGAAGCTCGTATAATATATACTCATATTAATGCATTTTTTTTTCTATAAGTACTAAGGTATTGCATTTGTTACAGAAATAGCAGCTATGAAAAAAATTGATATGCTTAAAACCACACGACTGAAATAATACCTCTTTAGTTTAGCTCCATCTATCGGCCGTCGTTTAACGTTAATGCCTCCATCTTGACAACTGTAAATTGTCATTTTACCGGGCATACAAATATACTAATGTCGGTTTTTTTGCGGGAAAGCGAAAAAGATTGCGTCACCGCATTGTATTATTTTCCGTGTTATTTTCAGTGTTAGTGCATAAAATTGGTGGCATTCTATTCGTTAAGTGCTGGATTATAGGCATGAGTGTGGGAAAATGGTATAACGTTTCTTTTCGTGTTGTTTCCAAAACTCCATAGAACGTTCAAGTAAAGTTCCCACCACTTTACTAGGAGTATGATATTGACTAGACTATGACTTGACTTGACTTGATGACTTCGACTGTGACTTGACACATATTTGCGTGAAATATCATTAACTTGATAAATTATCAATTACTTGACGCTGGCTAAATACACAAAAGTGTTGAGCAAAAACATAAAAACAAATTAATACAATTTTTTATTTATGTTATGTTGACAATGGAGATCTACGTTAGCTAACAACTGTCAATTTCTCGTCAGCTTACTCCTTAAGTTAAGCGTGCGTAAACACGTTTTACTTACAAAAAACAGTAACCCATCCGTCAATGAGACAGTACCTATGAAAACAGCAGCATTCCATCGTAGCCCAAATATCAGCGTAGCAATATAATTAGCGATTCGTGAGAAAACTTTACGTAATACTAAGCATACATCCTGTAGCTAACGATGCCGCTTTCTCATTTTGTGCCAGTGGGTGTTACGCTACAACTTGGCCGCCATCGCTTGAAATTGTGGAATAATAAAGGAGTGCTTACAGCAAACTTAGAATTTATGAAAAAAATCTGCAGTCTAAAGGTTTAATTCAAGAAAATAAGGGAATACGTTTGTATAGAGTACTAGTTGCACCCCGCGGTTTCACCCGTGGATAAAAAGTATTTTAATTATTTGCTCATCCCACGGGAAAATTTCACTTTTCCGGTATAAAATGTAGCCTATACTATAATCCATATAATATAAGCTATCTTAGTACTGAATTTCATCCAAATCCATTTAGCCGTTCGATCGTGAAGGAGTAACAAAGATACACACATACAAACTTTCGCCTTTATAATATTAGTGTGATAGTGTATTAGTGTGAAGTGTGATTCCTCAGCCTCGTATTCCTTTTAGATTTGTTGTTACTGTAGTTAAATCATCTAGTTTTAGGTTCTAGATTCAACTGCAAATTGCGTTTACCAATGAAATCTGTTTTTGAAATATTTTTTTAACCAATTTTTTTGAATTTGATCTTTTTTTGTATAAGTAATATAATAATACGTACTTATTGCATATTGTTGATTTGATTAAATTGTAGATTTTTAATGTACTCAAAAACTACCATAACATCATTTTTGTCCTGTTGTCATCGAGGCGAGCGAGCGAGCGATAAGGCCGCCCATTGTTACAGTTTTGTGAAGTTTGGTTCTGTTAGTTTCAATACTTTTTAATGTGGTATTTCAATAAAAAGCTTATTTATCTATCTATCTAAACCGATAATTAATATTTTAACATAATATGACAATGTGGAAAGCGTACACAAAAAAAAGGTGAATTCACACAACGCCATCTAGTCTTATGGTCGTATTACAGAGCAATGCTCAGTCATCGATCGGTACTCAAGCAGAGATTTCATTCATAAAGTGATCAATTAGTGAATGCATTATCTGCTTGAGCACCGATCGATGACTTAGCATTGTTCTGTAATACGGACTTTAAACTAGGCAATCGGGCAACTTTGCTTTCTGGTTTGTTAAAACTTACTTATATTAAGATTGCCATTAAGTTCAAACTTCATGGTTGTCTACAAACAATACGACGCGCAGATCACAACGTCGATATTCACGTTCATGCTAGGTGGGAATAGAACCCAAAATCTACAGTTTAGAAGACAGGGCTCCTACCAACTGAGTTGTGAGGCAAGTCGAATTACGTTTTATGTATTTATTTCTCACGCGATATAACAAGATGAGTAGACCTACACCTAATAATATAAGTCAGATACTACACAATTGAAGGGGTGAGAATAAATAGGGTATAACTGATTTTTTTCACAAAATGTCTTATGGGTATCGTTGGATTCAGCGTGAAATTATCTACAATAATACATTCTCAAAATATTGAGAATGTGAATCAAATTAACTAACTAAAAAAGTAAAAGGGTATTCGACTTGCTTCACAACTCAGTTGGAGGAGCTTTGTCTTCTTAACTGTAGAAAATAAAATGAGGTTTAAATCTCGAGATTTTGAGTCTAAAAACGGTTTATCTGTCACAGGAATACAGTTCGCTTAGCATAAAAAAACATTATTATATTTATTTTATTATATTATATTTTTACAGTAATTGTATGAATTAGTACTACAATTTAGTATTTTAAAATAGAATTAAAACATTTTCAAGCAACTGAAACTTACATAAACCTTTTCTATTACCTTATAAGCACTCTACATTAAAATGACACCGTTGAAGTTTAAAGTCAATTTTCTCGAAACTATCAATTAGTTAGTTAAACCATTTTTATTCTCAACCCTTCAATTATGAATGAGCTACGCATATCGAATTAGAGTCAATTTGCAATACGATATTGGTTCCTATGCGGATACTACTACCTCATAAATATTGAAGTATCAACGGTGTTTCTGACGTTGTGTAATTATCTAGGGCATTCATTGAATAACTTTGTCTTATAAATAATTAATTAATTCGGCTGAGCAGCCAAAACGGCGCAAATATAGTTATCTCGGTAGCGGTTACATATTTGAGCCGTTTGGTGTTGAGACCCTGGGTCTATGGGGCCGGAAGCGCATCGCGTTTTCAAAAGTTTATCAGAGCGTCTGGTCGATGCGACGCGTGACCAAAATGCTGGCACTTATTTGGCACAACGAATAAGCATTGCAATTCAACAGGGCAATGCTACCAGCATGTTGGGTACGCTACCTGCTGGTAGTGGGCTGGGGCATTTGGACTGTCTATAGGTCATCGCGGCCAGTATATAGTCCAAATGTTTTTTTTTTTTTGTAGTAGTAGTAGTAGGTAGTTTTTAGTATTGGTTATTAAATCATTTTAGTATTTAGAGAATAAAGGCAATTTGCCGTGTAAAAAAAAAAAAATCAAAAGTAAAATTTTGAAACCGGCTTTATAATAACTACACATATAAAAATACAATGTTGTATTATATATGTCATAGGATGACTTAACAGTTCTAATTTTCGCGAAAACCCTAGAGATATTGAAAAACTCTTCAAAATATCTGTCATTTTGTTGGGTACTACTGGTTTGGAGTAGGATTGGAGTATTTGGAATTTCTATAGGTAATTTTTTGGTTTGTAGTAGGTAGTATTTAGTATTAGTTCTTAAATAATTGTGGTATTTACTTAAAAGAATAAAGACAATTTGACGTTACGATAAAACATAAATAATGATATAAGTTTAAGTAGAAGTAAGTATAAGTAATTTTACTAGGTGGTAGGACTTTTCTGCAAAGTTCGTCTAGACAGGTACCACCGCTTTTCTAGTTATTCTGCCACCAAGTTTGAAGGGCATTGTAGATACAGTGCCCTTCAAACTGTCTAGTCATAGTCTAGTAATCTTACTACTAGACTGTGTTGATGTCTCGGGATGACGTGCACAGTGCAGTGTCACACGAAACTCTATAGAATTCTACATTTTAAAGTTCCGAGTGACACTGCAACTGATATAGGCAGCCATGCCACTTCACAAAAAGCGAACGACTTGCTTGTCACGTCATTCTTTAACATCAAAAGTAAGTAAAATGCAATTAGTATAATTTTGGGGTAAGCTACGCTTTACTATGATATATCTTTAACTGTAAGGGTTGACACCCAACCACTTCACCGTTTGATCCACTGCACCATACTGAGTAGCTACGTGAAGTACTTTAGCTGTAAAATTACGTACAGTAAGGTCTTCGAATCAATTCAAAGCACACGCATTGGAAGTATTATAGAAACACTATCACCTAGTATGTTAACCTGAATACCTTATTCACATTGACGATACGAAAACTTCTCCAGACATTACGTCATTCAAGTATTTGTGTCAAACACACCTACGACATCCTTTTCCTAAAAAAAAAAAAGAAATTTCTCTTCACACGCGTTCCTGCGTCCGGTTCACATCCAAGCTTTTCCTTTAAAATACCATAAACAAACCACGACACCCATTGAACTCAATTTCTCTGCATTGCCAGCTCTATGACATTGCAATAAAGCTTGTCCAAATAGGATAGTCAACTTTCCCAACAGCACGATTTAAATTTGTTTCAACTGTCGATGACCAAAGCAAAATACCGGTTTTGGGAGTTACTTGGTACTGAAAACTGAACCTTATTGCTTTGGTATATAAAAAGAAAAACACTCACGTGGCCTCGCCAGCACGTGAAGGTGTATGAACTGCAGCCGTAGTTTACTATGGCAAAGTTAAAACTGCTGATGATGTGGTAGACTGCCAAACAGTTTTCACCCTTATATCTATTGATATAGACATAAGTGGTAGTGTAAATGAAATGAATGTTTTAATAGAAATGCTGAGAGAGGGGGAGGTTACATAAAACAAGTGAGATACAGAAATCAGATGGCCCTCTGGCTATGGCGGCGAAAGCAACCATTGGCTAATGTGTGGTGAAACAGAGGTCGAGAAAGATAAAATTCTTGATTGTAATGTTTTATGATAGTCTTTATCACAAATTTCAGTCTGTATGAGTTACTTTTGAATGGTTACGTTCCAGAAGTATCAAAACATAATTATGATACTAAACTAATAAGCGTTTTATATCTATATTATTGCAGATTTTACCTTTCTATCACTATATAATAATAAGTTCGTTTAAATTAATTGTATTTTTTTACTGATAGCATTCTTAGCAGAATAGCAGAATATCATGAATTACGAACCTTCTCTCTAAATTAAACATCTTTATTGTTTAGAAAGCTTTTTCTGTACATTTTAATAAATAAAGTATGAATTACACATCGGATGTCTTAATCAACTATTAAATACTGCCACTGCAAAGTCAAGAAGTTATTACATCAGTCGAAACTTTTACTACAGAACCGGATGTATAAAAAAAGTACTTTCACTTATTCAGGTACAGGTTATTTTCCAAAATGGTATTTTGACCAAAGGGTTCTCCCACAAAATTATACTTTATCCTGCTTGTTTAAAGAATTAAATCGCTTGTATTATTAATGTTACAAAAGATATTTCAGATTGAGGCAAATCCAGCAGGTTGTAAGACAATACAGAGGTCAAAGGCTTCATACGCTATGCTTTTAATACTAAGTGTTACTACACTAACTGTAAGCGCGTAATTTTAAACAAAAGTAAAAGTTACGAGAAAATGAATAACCCACACGCTTACAGTAATTCTCCTCCGCCTTCGAGAATTAAACCACTCTTCAGTTCATCTTAACATTCCACATACAAAGCCCGGAAAAATGTATACACATTTTATATTTTATTTGATTAGTCGATTGAATAACCATCATTATAAAAAGTAGCGCATCTTAAATAAAACATTGAAATAAGAAAATGAAGGTAGGTTAGGTAGGTTCTTTTAGGTTTTTTCAGGTGTTATCATTAATTTACCTACACTAATCTTTTGCAACCACCCCAATATAGATGAACTTATTATTTGGTTTTAGCGGAATCACACAAGATATAGCCAGAGAACTAAGGTTACCGACATAGCTCAGTGAATTAGCAAGCTGAAGTGGCAATGGGCTGGTCATATCTGCCGAAGAACCGACAACCGTTGGGGTAGACGTGTTCTGGAGTGGAGACTGCGGATCGGTAGACGTAGTGTAGGACGACCTGCGGCGAGATGGAGCGATGACATACGCAAGGTAGCTGGGAGTAACTGGAAAAATAGAGCCGAAGACCGGGCTCAGTGGCGTGCCTTGGGAGAGGCCTATGTCCAGCAGTGGACTAATATAGGCTGATGATGATAATGATGACACTAGATATTCTTATTTTCATTGTGTATACGAATTTTCGCGAATTTTCGCCTGATTCTATCAATTAGTAGCGTATCTATCGAGTTTAATCATATTTTTTTACATTACAATTTGTTTTTTTTTGTGTATTTTGAATACGGATTTTAAGAGTCTTATTATAGTCAGTTTTTCATTTTCATTCAAATATAGTAATCAAACATAATTTTTTTAATAATTTTTCTACATTCTATCTTCTATGCTACAAAATATTATTACGAATAATACTATTTTGTATTTGAGTCATCGTAACATAATACCCAAAATTACGTATGTTACATCACAAGCCGTAACATCCGAGCCCATTCTCACAGATCCAAATTATCTCTATCGAATTTTCACCCTATTGTCAATCTGTGAGAACACACCGTGAAGCCTCTCTGTTCCTTACGAAAACAATGGCAAAGTTCAACGAGACATAACCAGGAAAGTCTATATAACCAACGGACACTTGTTACAGTTTCATACGTAACATTTTCTTCATTCAAATCAGTTCTCTTCTTACCTAAATCAGTGTGTTTAATTTCAATATTTTTACTTTTTGTTACATGTTTTAGCCTTTTTCATTATAAACAATAATTTGATCATGTAGATTTTTAATTACATTCATCTCTTCTATTGCTTCAGTTTCATAATCCATAATGTCTTCTTCAAACGCAACTTTGGCTGTCCTTTTTTTCTTATTAGTAGAAGTAATAACGATTCAGTTGCAAGAAGGCGAACAGTTAAACGTCAATGAAGCAAACGATTCTCAGTTAAATGAGTGTATCAGTGTTCAAAGAAGTTCTGAAGTAGGAGTGTGTTTTGGAAAAGAGGTGTTAAATAAACTGAACAAGTATGACGAGGCCGAATCGTTCAGTTTGGCGAATGGAATCTCTTTTGTTAGAGATGAGAAAACTCCTAGAGACATTGGAAGCTTTTTGGATAAAGATCCTATGGATTTTCGGTAACATTAGAAACAATCATTTTGTACAATAATTATACTACACCTACTTATTTCATTATCTTACAAATGTTATCTTTTAGTTCCATAATAGAAGACGCAAGTAGCCTGATATCCAAACGATCTCTCCACTGGGATCTCAGTATGCTTTATCCAGGATTGGTTATGAGGATTGGTCCAACTTTGTCTAATGGCATACTAGAGTTTGTCATGGATCCTAGGATTAAAGACCGTACTTACCACCAGTCGCACGGTGAATTATCTACTGGTAAGATCAATAATAAAAGAACATGTCAAATATGGTGAAGGCTGGTAACTATTTAGGTACCTATATCATATTTTATGTTCACCTGACACAGCTTAATGTGTCTTAACAGAGTAGGACACTGCAATTTTTTTACAGAAATTTTTGACAGACTGCAGGAAAGTAAATATTTTTAAACCACGTAAAATATTTGTGGAACCAATAATATGTTATCCTTTTATTTTATCGCCATCTATGCATTCACATTGGAACTAAAGTGAAAGGTTCCAACTCGTGAGTCACGTTTTCTTCTTACATCAGCATCATTGAACTTGACATTGCCTCAACAACACCATCTATGCCACCGTCCCTGAACTTATACAAGATATCGTTACGTTATAAGAGATCAATAACTTGAATGACGCCACCATTTTTTCTTAAAATATAAGAGAAGTTGATTTTAGTACTACTTTATCATTAATTTCAAAATACATAATTACCATCGGTCTTATTTTAAATAGTATTGTTGTATGAAAAAATACACGAACTGCTAGAATGATTTTCATGTTCTTGTGAATTTAACTGCATATTGCATTTATTGCATAGTGTTTTAATTTGAAACTACTAAGGCCCAGATCGGAATAATAAATTATTTTGCAAATTTTCGTAGATTTTATAAGTATTTGTTGTTTGTTTCAGGGCGTTTGCTAGCACGTAATCTGCTAGTGCCTTTTCTTCTTGGTTTTAAATTTCAACTATCGACTCTACTACCATTGCTACTGGGTTTACTTTTGATCGCAAGTAAAAAAGCGTTCCTATTAGCAAAAGTGGCTCTCCTAGCAGTCACTGTGTTTTCTGGATCTGGATTTGGACAAGGTTTTGGAGGATTCTCTGGACCTGCACTGTCTTCATATTCATCAGCTTATGAACATCCGGCGCATTACCATGATCATCATAGTTCTGCGGGTAGGTTTGGTTTCAATTAATCATTGACCTCCTTATTACATAACTGTGTTTCCATTGAAAATTAACCCGCTATTCAAAAATATCAGCGAATTACAATAATCAAAACCGATAGTGAAAAATAAGTACCTAACTAATTTCATGGACTGGGCTTACTTATAAACCTTAATAATATTTTACGTTATGGTCATTAGTGTTAATTTTTCACTTGTGGTCTTTCTACTAAACTACATTATGGGTAGCTTTATGGAAAGTGCAGGATCTTCTTGAAATTAAATTATTAATAGTTCTAAATTATTACCTATAATTATGAATACCTACATATCTTTGATAATGAATCGTTTTTAAATAATGGAATATCATAAACAATAACAAAAAGAACCTCATTTAGTGAAGTAGTGTTGTCCCGCCATCAAAGCCGTAATAATAATTTGGCTACTGGTTTGAATTTGTGTTTTTTTTTAACCGTGAATGCACATGATGACTGCATGGATTATTGAAATAATGGTTTCTGATCTTAGGCAATATACTACGCTTATGAATTTGTTATTAACTACTCAATGTTATTAATACTAAAATCCTTAGCATAGTAAAAATAATCATTGCCTTATTCAGATATTGGATAATTAAGTATCTCGAAGGCATTTACAACTTCTCGGGTGGCAGGTTCAATGACCTCATGCCGATGCACTATTACAAAACCGTCTTCAGATGTATTGGTATTCAGACACAAAGGACTTTAGTTCAATAGGAATATAGTTGAAAGTGCCTCGGATAAGTTGTAAGTAAAACATTTGACCTATTTTATTGGGATGGATATAAATGATGGGCTATTTTGGAGAGACTTTCTCCAATTTACTTTCTAATCCGTTTGATGGACCTTCTAATATGGACGATTACATCTTATAGCGTAATGTATTGTCCACCTAGTCTAGTTTTTTTAATTATATTTTGCTTATATTAAGCTTTTTTGATACAGTATTATATATACAATTAATTCTTGTTATCTTCAAAGCTAAAAATATTTGATGGATATTTTTTAAACGCTATTTTTGAACATACGTTTTAAGTTTTAATTGACAATATCATATTGTTATCCTAATAATTAATATATCTACCATTTTGAAGCATCATTATTTATCATTGTTACTTTGTATTGTTTCATGTGATCATAATTACTGTATGCTATCGAACTCTGCTCGTTAAACGATAATCTGTATTTTAACTAGAAATATTATTGGTTCGTGATGAAAATAGTTATTTTTTATTCCATGAACAATAGAATAGGGCTTTGGTTAAAACTTTATTAATTTAGTTGATTTTAGGGTATTTTTAAGTAATGATTATAGGCTTCTTCTGATTAGGGAGATGATTTGATACTATTACATAAACCAATATCAAATAACTTCTTTGTTCCTAAAATAACCTTTCTGTCATTAGCATTCTGGTCAAAAAGAATATGTTGTCCTTCTTCAATCTTAACTCTTCACAATGTGGTGATGATACTTTTTTATTGGAAAAGCAATGTCTGATATGCAGTAAAGAGAGCAGTAACTAACACATTTCGGGTAGCTTTCATCAATCCATGGACGCGTTATGCTTACAAGTTAAATAGTTCTATACCTAATTCTTTCTTATGCCAATCTCCTACAAGAATACTCTTACCATATCTCTTAAAATTAATTGAATAAAATCTACAATAATCTGTATACAAAAGACTAACTAACAAAAGTACACTAGCTTGTTTTGATAATAAGTCTACTTTATCATTATGAAGATGAAGTTCACGAGCTATATGCGACACAGCATTATTAGAACAATATTATCAACCTTTGCTTTATCTCAATGCATTAAACATATTATAATTTGCCCAAAAATCTCCACCTAACATAAGAAAATAATTAAATTCATGCTTTTGACAGATATATTTTATCAAAACTTATTTTACCATCCGGTCCTATGTAAGTTTTAATGATGTTCCAGTCAACTACTGTTTTACAAGCAAAAAGACATTCTTATGTTCTAATATAATTTTCAGGGGGTTACTACCATCGACACACTCCAACCAATCATCACTCTGACCACTACTACAGAGAGAAGTCAGTAGAAACAACTGCGACCCCAATAACTCCTGATGAACTGCGAGATCGCTTGGAGAGGTTCTTCATCACAAAGAAGGATGATGATAAGGAAGAAAAGAAGATCAGAAATGCAAGGACATTTGCTTGGACTCCTATTAATACTGGATAGTTTATCAGTATTTAGTGTGATGAGTACAATAATTGCTTAAAAATAATTAATGGTTTTAAAATTCGTGTAACGTTGTTAAACGAATTTTACCACCATCATCATCATAAAACTACTATTGCTATCATTGGATTTTTTATATATTAAGGACAAATGATGTATTTAAATAAAGAGAAATAGGTCTAGTCAAGATTGGTAATATAATATTTTGTTCTCTATTATTTTTCTATTAAATACGATTCTGATCACAATTTTTCTGGTTTCTTATTCTATTATCCTAGTGATTTGCTTTTCCAAAAACATGATGTTCCATTGGCTCAAATTTCTAGCTATTTTATCTTTTTTTTTTTTGCGGAGCTTCACTAGATTTTTTCAACCACTTCATGGTTAAAATCCTATCTTTAAGTTGCACAGATAAATTAATATATGGTAGCATAGCAATAGAAACTAAAACTAAATGAAGCGCCTATAATTTATGTGGTCATACACTTTTTATTCACACCATATTACAAATATATAAGTTTCTGAGTTTAGAATCTCTCTTTCTAATACCTCAACTCCTCGACATAAAAAATGTATATCTTTAAATCTAATGCAAATATTAAATCGACTTGCCATGACGGCTTTATTATAGATTCATTAGATTACGCCGTCTCAACACTTACCATCAAAAACAACATCAAAGCTAAATCTGTATCAGAACTTAAAAGAAATTAAATAGTCATAACATAATCCGGGAATCTTAGCTTAGTTCTGACAGCACTGATTAATAAACATAATAGACACTCTCTCCAGTTTTCACATGATGCGTACATCCTGTACAACACTGGTACAATTACTCGCTCTGATTGTCACAGAACGCAGTTAACGGGCCTATAGCTCTGATTAGAAGACGGCTATGACTTTGAAGAATATGTTACATTACTAACTGTTAGTTATCTGGCTATTAATGACGAAGATTTCTTAGAAGGGAAAACAGCTGGACTGCTGAAAGGTACTTCATTTCAACTTCTACATAATTTTATTTCGGTAATTTGATCTACTTAAAATAATCATTACATAGTATTTGAAATTACGAGGAAGTTAGATTCAAATGTGGACCAAGCTACTGCAATCACCAAGCCGGCTGCTAAAAGTGGTAATTATGGACACTCTCAAACAGATGTTCTAGTGGATCCAAAAAGGCTTATAATGTGATGTGTAGATTATCAAAATATCAAACACAATACTCAATTACAATACTGTTCTGGTGAATAGCATAGGTATTCTAAATACATCGATTTTATGAAGTTAAAAAACAAAAATATTTGATTCCACGTTCGTTTCCTAAAAAAATAAATCGTTGTTATTCCTTTTCCTCTAAATACAAGTTATCTACAGATTGAAGTGGAGTGGATTGAAGTGGATTGCTACAATTGTATTTAATAGAATCCATATAATATAATAATATGAAAAATTTGTGAACACACTTCATCATCTTCATTATATCTACGTGCAACTATATCAAGCAATTTGTATCGACCATCCTCGCTCCAACACTTTCATATTTTTTCCAATGCCATTGTCAATGACTCTTCGCGTGTCCCATCTCCGTGCATGGCGTTCAGTGCAGCTCTGCGTGCAGCGAGAATTGAATTTCTCGTTTAATGATTTGCTATGAGTTCGTTTGCATAGTTCTTGGTATGGTAATACAATGTGATTTTGATTGATCATTTGATTTTACTAAGTGGTAGGACTTTTCTGCAAAGTTCTTATAGGTAAGTACCATTGCTTTGCAGGTTATTCTGCCACCAAGCAATACTGTTTTTGGTTTGAAAGGCATTGTAGATAGTGAAATTAAATTAAATGTTGACATTTGTTTACATAATCATCAACAGCTGCCGCAAGTGAATATCGGACTTCCCATGGAGCTCTACTTTGAGCAGCAGCTTGTCTCTTGCATTCATCAAATATAACATTAATAATGAATAGCTATTGAAATTTGAACTTAAATCTTATTGTATCAGGAATCACGATCTTCCGCCGGGGGTGAGTTGGCTGGACTACGGTGGCGAGGGCTCACGGGGGGGTTTTAGTGGGCTCGAGTCTCACATACCCTGCCCTGCCTCGTAAAAATCACTGTCTACCTAATTATATGTAAGAAATTTAATTAAAAAAAAGCGTTTATTGAATTCAATAAACACTAATAAATTAAACCTAAAAATTTAAAATTCCTTACACTTTTATTGAAAATTGGCTTAAAATATATACAATGGTATTTATAATTTATGTACCAATTACCTGTTTTGCAAAGATATGTGTCCATGTGCTTATAAAAAAATTATAAATGACTTTGATAGCCATAAATCAAACACGTTCTAGACCTGAAAATAGCTAGAGCAGATCTTAGCCGTTACCTAGGCTAGCACAAATATTTGTGCTATGAATCAATAACTGTTGAGAGAAATCATGGGTGATGCTTACCGGAACTTTCTGCTGCGATCAGAAGACCCGATTAAATTATTATATTCGTCACGATCTAAGCAATCACACTAATATTATAAAGGCGAAAGTTTGTATGTGTGTGTGTGTGTTGTTTGCTACTCCTTCTCGCTCAAACTTATACACTAGATTAACATATAGGCTACGTTTTATCCCGGAAAAGTAAAATTTTCCCGTGGGATTAATAAATAATTAAAATACTTTTTATCCGCGGGTGAGACCGCAACTAGTTTGATTCATATTTATTTGATCACCAAATACATTTTGCACGCATTTTATCCCATAATTAAATTTTACTCAATTTAAAATGTATGCATATTAATTTTTCGTTGTATAATTATTGCGCTTGTTTTAAATAAAACGCCTTGGTAAAAGCTAGACTCCACAGCTTAGAGCACCGACGTAAAGGTGCCGGTTTATCGGTTTTCTATAAATTTTAACGTTTTGGAGAGTATGCGAAGGAATTACACGATCTTATTCCTCCATCTCAATTCTTTGTCTGAAAATTCGAGAACATTTGTCACTATTTATAATCATCAGCTACAATAGCATAACTTGGCTCTTTCTAATCATCCAAAAATAATAATTATTATAATAACGCTGAAATGTACCTAAGAAACGTGAATCTTTTTTCATTAATAACACTAACAATTTTCTTTTCTGCTGACGCCAAAAAAAGGAAGAGATTTATATTCGAGTGTTTTTTTATCTAACCTTTGACTCGGTGAACCGATTTTGACGAATTCTTTTTTTTTATAGCTGGCGCTTCCCTTGTGGTCCCATTTTAATTTGGTGGCCCACTTTGGTGGTTATGACAATGGCATCCATGAGAAAACCAAATGTCGTTTTTTTCACGCTTTGCGTTTGTTATTGTAATATATTAAGTTATGAAATTATTGTATTTTGGAATTCATTTAGTCTAAATGTAGCTCAGCTTAGGTACTTACGTAATAAGAGGCCACTATCAGTCAATAAATATAAATAAATAAAAATATTTGTGAACATTTCACACAGCGCCATCTAGCCCCAAACTAAACGAAGCTTCTACAATGGGATCCAGATAACTCGTATAATACTTAGATACTTTTAACACAATTATTGAATTCTAGGAATCCTCCAATATTATTACAGATCTTATTAAAAATTTTACCAATTTCCATTCGTATACCTAACAAATGAGACTTTATGACGATCTTGTGCTGATGTCTCAGGATGACGTGCGCAATGCAGTGTCATTTAGAGTTCCAAGTGACACTGCAACCGATATGGGAAGTCATGTCGCTTAACATCAGGAGAACGGTTAGCTCGTCACGTCATTCTTTAACATAAAAAAGACCTAATAATACCTAAGTGGTCCACCATCCAGGTTTATGTACAATTCCTTGTATGTTTTCTCCAGATTTTCGTAGCTCGTACTAGATGCTGGGCATTCTACACAATGATAGACGAATAGCAGTACCGTCCCACCAAAGGTCAATAATACTGCCGTCATAAGGAAAAAACACGTTTCTGCGTATTTTTATAAATGGAGAAAAAAATTGTTTTGTGTTAGTAAACATACTGTTATACCGCAGATGCGTCTTTTTGGACAATGCGAAAATTAGGGTTCTGGTTGGTTTTCAGAAATAAAAAAAATATTGGCCGATTCGTCTTTTTTTGCTGATCCAGAATATAATATATCCAACTCATATTTGACAAAAATGTCAATGCGTCAAATGTCAAATGCGCCTTTTTTCCTTATGTTGGCAGAATAATAATGCTCAACGATCACATACAAAGATCCTGGATCCTAAGTAGGATACCCTATCTAGGGACCCAGGAACAACGAGGACCATGGACTAATTTTTTTTTCAAACTCATAATAATATGTTGTAATGGGCTTGCTATATAATATTTGACAATAAACAATTTGTTATTTTATATGATTTTTACTTGTAAAAGTGCTCAAAAAGCCTATTTGCTATAAGATCTTTTGACATTGACTTTGATAAGGTCCCACAACACCCTCCTTTTTCTGTGCTAAAACACTTGTCCTGTCACGGGAATCGAACCCGCCACCCCCGGTTAATGAGCCAATCTGCTCAACTACTACACCACAGAGGCTGTCGAATTGTAAAGCATTACAAGCTGACTCACCCCGAGTTTGTACGGGATAATTAATTTTACGCCCAAATGCCCATTCCCCTGTCTAAAATAAAAACAAATTTAAATACATATGTAACCCTAAGGTTGTATGTATTTTTTGAAGCCGAATATTTTTTTTTTTTTTTTATAAATTTGAAACTATGTTTTGATATATAATAAAATAAAACGCAGGTGTTGATGTTTCCAATTTTTGTTTTATCGACAGCCCTCTCATCAATTTGTTTCATTTGAATAAAATTATAACATTATCATAACTTAGTCTAACAATACAATATTAGAGTTACATTCATTAAACTTAATAATATAATATATTTAATAATAATAAATAATACATTCCTGAACAAAAGGTACTCGCGTAACCCCACCTTAATATAACGATTATATTTATCATAACAAGATTATACACAACGGTTAAAATTAAACTTAATCTAATCAGCACCGTAATTAATTAAACACTATTTAACCTAAGATATTTTTACAAAATTGGACAAACGAACGTTTTGGAAACAGAAATGCACAATACCCGTCGACTAAACCTAACTAATAATAATCTTAATATTAATGAGTATACCAAAATAATTATTTGTAATAATAAACACTAAATATAAACAAATATTTGGTGCGGTTGATCATTAAATAATATGTTCATAATATTATTCATTTCATGCAAATTCGCGCCAACTTTACCTTTCATAACCTACCATGCATAATAATAACACATTACACAATCTCAATAATAATCCATAAATATTAAATAAACTAGCGAATATTCAGTGTCGTTTGATTAAGCATAATATTATATTCATTATAATAATATCTTTTTATATTTTTATTAAATTAACTATGATAGGTCTCCCTTTGGTTATGATAAAATGCTATCGCAAACCAAACCAAAACTTTTGTGCGTTTTGGGTGTACTGCTTATTGCTTTAAGTGCCGAGTCGTTGTAATTCTTTAAAAGAGTCGTAAGTTTTTATTGTTTATTTTCTACTGCTTTTTAGCAAATGCTCTGTACGCCCTATCTTGAGCTGCGGCTTCATCTTCAACGCTTCTTCTGTAATGGCCTCCGGGTCCGGTTGTATCAAAATCATTACCATAGTGAGATGATGAATATGTATGGCTCTGTGAAACTTGCGGATGCTTAACGATCTCATACGTAGTTTTCTCGTGAGATTCACCAGCTGAAACCAGCTTCTTCAATCCGATAATCGCTGATAATAATAATGCAATCTTACCAATCAGAAGAGCTTTTCCAGCGATGAGAGCAATGGCCTGGAACGCCATAGCAAGAAAACCTCCTTTAATAGCGATCCCAGCAATGATCGGTCCCATCATCTTCTTTAGCTTACCCCTAGCCTCATCCATTGATCTTCCAATATCACCGCCAAGTTTATTCATTGAAATGGTTACTTGATGCGTCTGCAACAGCTTTGGTATGGACATTTGCAGGAATTTGTCAATCTGGTCTGATGGTAACGAATTCAAGTCATTTTCTGATAACGATGACTGGAATGCTCGTCCGATTTCCGGTCTCTGGACCAAAGTGATACCGTCAACGATTGGAACGGTATCAGCTCGTGACGCACGATCGATGAACTTTGCTGCTTGGATTTTGAAACACTTGACGATCTCCTGCGACTTCTCGCAGTTGTCGTACATCCTTCCTAGAAGCTTTAAGCTGTTTGCAAACGTGTCAGCTGAGGTCAGAGAGAGAACACTAAGGCACAATAGGATGATGCTCCCGCGCCACGTCATTTTGTCGTTGAACCGCAGCTGTCCTGTTGTCAATCCGTGATCCAATGTCCGGCCAATGCGGTTGCGACTATTGAAATGTGCACAGAATACATGAGCACTGGCATTTATCTATTTTCACCGGGAACTGCATTTATCTATAAATCTTTTAGAGCGTGCAATCGTTGCATCGTATCGTTGAACACTAAGGCGTGTGTATGCACGTGGATGTGGACGTGTGTGAGAGCTGAGGGATGTGTGGGTGGCGTTGGACGCTCTCATGCTGGCCAAGTGTATTGTGCAGCGCGGTCATTGTCAAGGACGCGTAGATAGTATCAGATTTTTTTAAAGTTACTAGATTTATTTAATATTCGTTATAAAATATAAAGTACGTACCTGATTTACGTCTATAGCTACTTAATACTTTAGGTGATTTACGTCTATAGCTACTGAATACTTTAGGTGATTTAATTTCCAAAGCCCTCGCAAATATTTTTGAATGTTGATGAATGATATCGGTAAATGTTCAAAATTTCAGTCATGGCAGATTGGTGCAGGTAAGTACTTATTTTAATTTTCAAAAAATATCAAATACAATTAGGTTAAAATCAAATGAAAATGATTGATGATCAAACGAAATTAACAAGTGAAGTATGATCAAAATGATATAAACGATTCCATTCAGAGCGATCTATTCAGTTTCCATAATTTACACGTAAAAATTACAATACTAATAAAAATAAATGTTTCTCATTTAATTTTTATTACTGCAGTAAAAATTCACAACTATCTGCTTCGCGTAGGTTCACTTTCGTGGCTTACAGGAATTCAACTCAGGAAAAGTATCCCAAGTCTTTTTACTCAAGATTCATAATATCTTCAAAACAAATGTCAATCAAACTCATTTCACTCGTCATTACCGTAAAAAGGGTACCTAATATACCGATAAGGACAGTCACTTTCGGATACAGGATACTAAAATGAAGTATCGATCCAGTCCCAATTTCTCACTCAATAAGCAGGTACAACTAAATTGAATATATCGGCATAACGTGAAATATAACCTCAAAAATAAAATCATAATCATTAGGGGTAAATATTCGAAGATAGTGTTTTACCGATGATTTAATATTTACATGTATATTTTGTACCGTATAAGTCATTATAATTATGATTTAAGGCAATACATTGTCTAACATTGTTAAAAAAAATGAACGTTGTATTATTTAACAGATATACAGCAATATTACATTCCAATTAAAATGTCTTATTTTACTCCAGTATAAATAAAGTCAAAGTCAAAAGATTTATTGCAAATAGGCTAATTTTAGCACTTTTACAAGTTAAAGTGCCAATTCTAATAGAATAATTTTATAACACTAGAAATATCATAGGTTTTCTTATTTCCTATAATGACTGCAACATATACGGGATGCGTAATCTTTTCTCAGCACAGCAGAGTTTACCGGATGGCCTACTACATCCGATCTACTCGCCCAGTTACCGTGATTACAGCTGCATTATGTAAATTCGTTTTCAATCGAATAATAGTTCTGAAAGTTTTGCAATTGTTTAATTTAATTTTAGTTAATTCGGCGTAGGAGCTTCTCTATTACTGAGGGTTAGCATCCCAATATCTCGTCCACTTCCTACTTGTCTACCTAACTCACCCAACTATGAAAAAGTCAAATAAATTGAGCAAGTTTAAACGGCAGATGCACGTCCTCACTCTTAAAGTGCACCTCACAAATATTCGTGGGCTGCACTCAAATCTGCAAGCGGTCCATCATCATCTGGAGACCAACAAACCGCACTTGCTCTTCTTGACTGAGACGCAAATAGGATGTCCATCAGACACGGCATATCTGGACTATCCAGGATTCATCTTGGTAAACCGCTTTCTTCCACGCGCTGGTATCTGCGTTTACGTCCGTGATGACATTTGCTGTTTGCGTCTCCGAAACCTTGAACATCCCCACTTTTCGGTGATTTGGGTGCTTGTGGACACCGGCATTGAGAAAATTCTCTATGCTGGTGTGTACAGATCACATAGCGGTGACCGGGAGACAACTCTTCTAATGGAGTATCTCAGTGAAACGGCAGATGTGGCTCAGCAACGCTATCCTTCGGCTCAGCTTGTTGTTCTGGGGGACTTTAATGCTCACCACCAGGAGTGGTTAGTCCCACACCGGATCACGGACCACGCTGGGAGAGAGACGCGTAAGCTCGCTTTGGCGCTCAATTTAACGCAGATTGTTAAAGAGCCAACGCGAGTGCCTGATATTGATAGCCACACTGCTAACTGCCTCGACCTTCTGCTCACGACTGAACCAGACCGATACTCTGTGGCGGTATCCTCACCCATTGGTAGTTCCGATCACTGTCTGGTCAAGTCCGTTTCAGTATACTCCCCGCCTGACCGAAGCCCTAAGAGCAATCGGCGTGTCTGGAGATACAACTTAGCAGACTGGGACGAGATGCGACATTTCTTCGCTTCATATCCTTGGCGGCAAACGTGTTTTTCTTCTGGAGATCCGACGGTCTGCGCGAATGCGGTTACTGAGGTAGTATGTCGGGCTATGGAATATTTTATTCCATTTTCCGATAAACCCGTGACCAGCAAAGCCAGCCCATGGTTTGGAGCCGAATGTGCACGTGCTGAAGCGCAGAAGCATGCGGCATATCTGGCATGGGCTGACGCTCGAAAACGCAAGGCCTCGGACACTCGAGCTAAGAAGAAAGCCTTTAACGTTGCCGCCAAGGCCTGTAAGAAGGAATTAAGGAAGGCTCGTTTCAATCATATTGGTCGAATAGGGACTAAACTTGCTTCCTACCCAGCGGGTAGTAAGGCTTTTTGGTCCCTAGCCAAATCGGTTGAAGCGAACTTCTGTCGATCCTCACTGCCTCCATTATTGAAAACAGACGGATCGCTGGCTCACACTGCAAAAGAAAAAGCAAACTTGTTTGCCACTCTCTTTGCAGAAGCTTCGCGTTTAGATACTGCTAATGAGGTACCTCCCTGCCTTCCACAATGCGGTGTTTTCATGCCGGAAATACGCATACGTCAGAAGGAAGTACTAAAAACATTACGCAGTCTAGACGTGAACAAAGCCAGTGGTCCCGATGGTATACCTGCAATTGTACTTAAGAACTGTGCACCTGAGTTGTCTCCCATTCTAACACGCCTATTTCGCCTCTCTCTGGACACCGGAATAGTCCCTATGAGTTGGAAGCTAGCCAACGTACAACCTGTACCTAAGAAGGGCAGTCGTGCTGATCCTGCCAACTATCGACCCATCTCAATTACCTCCATTCTCTGTAAGAGTATGGAGCGTATAATTAACAACAAGCTCTTGGCATACCTTGAAGACAATGATCTCCTCAGTGACCGGCAATACGGATTTCGCCGAAACCGGTCCACTGGGGATCTTCTCGCGTATGCCACTCACATATTGAGCGAAGCCTTAGAGATGCATGGAGAGGCACTTGCTGTATCTCTAGACGTCTCTAAGGCATTTGATCGGGTCTGGCACGACGGTCTTCTGAATAAGCTTCCATCTTACGGACTACCTGCTGGTTTGTGCACTTGGATATCAGACTTTTTGAGGGAACGATCGCTTAGAGTGGTTCTTGATGGCTGCTCTTCCGATCAATTAGCTATTAATGCTGGTGTACCTCAGGGGTCAGTTCTTTCAGCAACACTATTCTTACTCCACATCAATGATTTGCTAAAGCCCGGTACCTTTGGGTATGCAGATGATAGTACTGTTGTTGAAAGATACACATCCAGTGCCCGAGCCAGTGGTGACGACGTCCGGATTGAGAGAGAGGCTATGGTTGAGCGCATGAACCTGGCTTTGAAAGCCGTGTCCGATTGGGGCGATGCTAACTTGGTTAGGTTCAATGCTGCAAAAAAACAGGCGTGTTTATTCACTGCTAAAAAGAGCCCACTCCATCTGGCTCCTTCATTCCGTGGTGTATCTGTAAGTTTAGGAAACCATCTTGAGCTTTTGGGTGTTGATCTCACGTCAAACCTAAACTTTGGATCCTACATCGAGTCCAAAGCCAAAGTAGCTTCAAAAAAACTCGGCATATTGTCCAAGGTAAGGCGGTACTTCACACCTGGACAGCTTCTAAATCTGTATCAAGCACAAGTCCGATCGTGTATGGAGTACTGCTGCCACCTGTGGGACGGGTCTGCCAAGTACCAGCTTGAGGCTCTGGACTCGATTGAACGGCGTGCCAAAAGGCTCATTGACGACGACACTTTGGTTGGTGAAAGGCTCCAGAGCCTTGCACATCGACGTAAGGTGGCAAGTCTGTCGGTTTTTTACAGATTACACCACGGTGAATGCGCTCAAGAACTGCATGATCTAATTCTCCCATCACCATTCCACTACCGGACTACTAGACGCTCGGCTAAGCGCCATCCTTTTGTGGTCGAAATACCACCCATTCGTACCAAGCGATTTGACTCAACGTTCTTAATTAGAACGGCTAAGGAATGGAATGCCCTGCCAGCGTCTGTGTTTCCGGCGAAATATGACCCGGGCGTGTTCAAGAGAAGAGTGAATAGGTATTTACTTGGCTAGCATGCTACACCTTCGATCGCATCGTCACTTCCCATCAGGTGAGAGCGTGGTCAAATGCTAGACAAGTTTGCAGAAAAAAAAAAAAAAAAAAAAAAAAAAAAAGTTAAAAGAAAAACTAAACTATACATAAGAACTTAAAATAAATAATAATTGATGAAAAAGTAATATTGTAAGTAAAAATTATTTAAATTTATTTCATTAATACATTTTATTTTAGTTAATTTAAATTATTTTTCAATTATTATTTATTTTAAGTTCTTATGTATAGTTAGTTTAGTTTTCCTTTCTCCTAAGTTCAATTTTATATTTCATTTATTTCAAATAAAATTCATAACATTTTAGTTATAATATTTTGAAGTGAAAACTTATAATATATTTTAGGCGCGTGAGCACGTTTTAGGCGAACAAAATTCATGGAACTCGCGTCATCGTCACCGAACGCTTTCCATAAGCTATATGTATATTGTGTATATGTGTACTTGTTGGGTGAAAAAAAGCGTGAAACTCGCGTCATCGTCACCGCACGCTTCCCATGAGAATTACCATTAGACCTTAAAAACCTACGTAATATTAAAAATGTCTTATTCATAGAAGAGGAATTCCATAGGTTTCCACCTTATATTGTATTGTTTTGTGCCTTTTATCAGGTGTAATTATTTTCAGCCCTAGCCTAAAGGTTAGGCAGGACTTTTCTCCAAAGTTCGTATAATTGTAGGTACCGCCACCTTATTAGTTATTCTGCCGCCAAGCAGTAGTGTGCCAGCACCAGTTTGAAGGGCACTGGGTGTATGATACAGCACGCGAAAACGTGAAATGCTCAAAAGGGCCCAATTTTTGTTCGTCCGAAGACGATAATGACAATCAAGATTTTTTGTCATAATTTATATGATTCTTTATTAGTTATGAAATATTGTTTAATCAGCTCTCAGCCGTTTCTTGACATAAAGGCTGTTTAGACTTTAAAACTTGGTACTGAGACCTAAAAGCACTATCGTCAACGGTTTCTTTTTTTTAAGTTGCTAAAAACATCCTTTAGTGGTTGAACAGGAGTCAGGTTATAACTTGGAGGCGAGAAAAAAAGAGCAAATACTTCTTCCGTGTTAGATGTTGTGACATCATATCAACCTTATCTATTAAGAGCTAGCAAGTATTTCAACGACTTAGCTGTTAATGTAGATCTTTTCAATACTTCCGCGAATCAGCTGAAGAAACTGATGGCCAATGTATTTTTCAATAATTAGGGAGCGAAGTGGTTGTTGTGTAGAAGTCATATTTTTTCTTTGTGTACATCCGTCTTTCTATGTGTATTCATTTGTTTTTTTTTTTACGTATCTATGGAAACTTTTAATTGGCCTTCTTTATATGTTTACTTTTCTATATGTGTACCTAGCTGTAAGTTTTCTTAAAATCTTAAAATAAAATAAAATAAACCTTGTAGTTCTTGGGTGCTTATATAGGTACATGGGAACCCTAGTTGAGGTCTAAGCATGTTATAGGTAATCGGTTTAAAAAAAATGCGATTTGAACAAAACTTATGGTGAATATTCTACAGAAACCACTGTTTGTGTTTTATTTTAGTTTTCACTAGCTTCCTCGCAACGGAGTTCGTGCTTCGACATAACTATTTTTTTCAAAATCTGTTTCTATAATTAAAAAAAAATTGTATTTAAATCATTTTAAAACAAAGAATATCTATCAGCTCACCCGTTCTCAAGTGATACACCTATCCCACCATAGACCACCATAATCAATTAATTTTTTTTTCCTCCGTTAAGGAGAAATGGCGTCGCACGTCTTGTGCATTTGCCAGGGTCTGTTTTATTCATAGAAGTTTCTTCGTTTTCATTTTTTCAGACTTGTATTTTCTTCAATACATCTTCGATAAATCAGAGTTGAGATGTACAGGCCGGACAATTTTTTATTTTATTTTATTTTTTTATAAAACGGGGAAACGGTATATTTATTTACAGTATTTACAATAAAACGGATTTGGAAAAGGAAAGGAATAGTGCCAAAGGAGCGAGGTTAGGTACAAGTGGATAGAAATATGGATAATTAATAAAAATAATTATATAAGATTCATAACTAAATGTCATTAGCTTCAATGTCATTTTTATTTATAAATATGTAAGGTATAATTAATTAAACCGCCATCTAGTGGATACCATAAGAACGAATTCTATTACCAAGAACTTCGTCAGCCGTCCGCTATCCGATTCGCTGGCAGTTCTTTTGAACGGCAAACAACTTTTAGCTCAACTATCAGCGCCAGCGAGTTTGTAAATAGTTTTGGATCTCATCTGAATCAGTGATGATGATGGTTATTAAAAATAAGATATCGCATAGCTAGGTGGGAGGACTTTTCTGCAAAGTTCGTCTAGGTACGTACCATCGCTTTGCCAGTTATTCTGCCGCCAAGCAGTAGTGCGCAAGCACTGCTGTGTTCCGGTTTGAAGGGCACTGTAGCTAGTGAAATTACTGGGCAATTGAGACTTTATGATCTAATCTCACAGTCTAGTAATGTTATTGCTAGACTGTGCTGATGTCTCAGAATGGCGTGCGCAGTGCAGTGTTACGCGAAACTCTACATTAGAGTTTCAAGTGTAACTGCAACTGATATGGGCAGTTGTGTTGCTTAACATCGGGCAAGCGACAAGCTCGTCATGACATTTAGTAAAATAAAAATAAAAAAATAAAATAAAAAGTTGGGTACGCTACCTACTGGATATATAGGTTGGAGCATATAGACTGCATTATACAGGTCATCGCGGCTATTATAATGTGCAAATGTTTATTTTTTGAGAAAAACTTCTTTACACGCTTGACTTGGGGAGTAAGCTGGTGAATGCGAGGCGAACGGAAGTTGAAGTTAGTTCACGTAGATCTCCATTGTCATCATAACAAAGTTAAAAATTTGTATTGTTATGTTGGTATGTCCGATAAAATGACAATTTACAACTGTCAAACAAAGCAAAAACAAAGTTAGGAGTTTTAGCGGGAAAACGAAATAGATCATGTTACTGCTTTATATTATTTTCCAAAACTTGTGTTATTTTCAGTGTTAATGCATAAAATTGGTGGCATTTTATTCGTTAAGTGCTGGATTACAAGCATGAGTGTGGGAAAGTGGTATAATGATGGTGAAACGTTTTTTTTTCGTGTTATTTCCAAAACTCCATAGAAGCTTCTGGTAAAGTTGCCACCACTTTACTAGGAGTAGGTATGACTTTGAATAGACTATGACTTGACTTGACTTGATGACTTCGACTGTGACCTGACACATTATTTACGTGACATATCATTAATTTGCTAAATTATCAATTACTTGACACTGGCTAAATACACAAAAGTGTGGAGCCAAAACAAAAAAAAAAACAAATTTACACCGGCCGATAGATGGAGCTTAACTAAAGAAATTTTACTTAGCATACTTGCTTTTTTCGTATTATGGTTGGTGTTTATTAGTAGTTCTTATATTATTATAGTATTTAGTTAGTTGAAAGAATAAAACCACTTTGCCCGCTAAAAAAAACTTATCATATCGACACCCATCAAGAGTAGGCATATGGTGAAAGTGCAATAAAACTTTTGTTTTGTGATAAATTGTCATGCCTTCCCATGACCAAATTGACCATTATAACGTTTGTAACGCGAAGATGTGTCGTTTAGCTAACATATTTGGCTTTAAAGCTAGTTAACAAAAGGTCATCATCATCAGACTGAGGACTTCCACTGCTGAACATAGACCTCTCCCAAACAGCACAATTTGCTTGCGCCCTCCATCCTGACAAATGACCTGCTGGGCGATCACATAACTCAATTGCAACCTATAGAAACACAAATTTGTATGGATTTGACAGTTTTGATACGCAGTTTATGTGCATAGTTGGTATGGAAATTTCTCCTGTTGCATTGCAATCAAAGTTTCGTGATCACCCCCCTGGTGGCAAAGATTGGTTATTCTCAATTGGGCTGTATTTTATGTAATCATATCACATAAGTTTACGTCGTCATCTTACTTACTATCCACTATTACCGCTATCTTTTCTTATAATGTATATATAAAATGATCTGATCTCATAGTCGAGTAAACTTATCACCAGACTGTGCTATTTTATTATATATTTTATTATAATATAAATACATACTAGTTACTAGGTGGTAGGACTTTACTGCAAAGTTCGTCTGGGCAGGTACCACCGCTTTGCCAGTTATTCTGCCGCCAAGCAGTAGTGCGCAAGCACTACTGTGTTCCGGTTTGAAGGGCACTGTAGCTAGTGAAATTACTGGGCAAATGAGACTTTATAATCTGATCTCACGGTTTAGTAATCTTATTACTAGAATGTGCTGATGTCTCTGGATGACGTGCGCAGTGCAGTGTCACGCGAACCTCTATACTTTAGAGTTCCGAGTGACACTGCAGCTGATATGGGCAGCCGTGTCGTTTAACATCAGGTGAACGGCTAGCTCGTCACGTCATTCCTTAACATAAATATTAGGTCTTTACCTATGAATATGCCGTTTTGTTTGAAAAAAGTTAAAGTATTTTTTTTTCGAACTTATTTATTTGATTTATTCAAAGTAATCACCCCTGCAATCAATGCATCTTTGCCAACGCAGTGGCAGTTTATGAATGCCCTTCTTGAAAAAATCAGCAGGACGGGAGACAACAAACTCTTCAAAGGCGTTTTGTACTGCCTCTCGGGAATTGAATTTTTTCCCCGCTAAAAAGTTGTCCAAATTTTGGAAAAAGTAATAGTCGGTAGGCGCAAGATCTGGTGAGTATGGCGGATGAGGGAGGGCTTCCAAACCCAACTCATGCAGCTTAGAGACGGTCTGTTGTGCAGTATGGGGTCGCGCGTTGTCGTGAAGTAGCAGTGGAGACGACCGATTGCCCAAAGCTGGTTGCAGACGTGCGAGTTTCGCCATCATTGTGGTCAGTTCTTCAATGTAAACATCTGCAGTAATGCTCTCGCCGTTTTGTAAAAAGCTATGATGAATCACACCAGCACTAGACCACCAAACTGTGACCATCACCTTTCTAGGGGTCATTTTTCGTTTTGCACATTGCTTTGGTACCGAACCAGGATCTAACCAACTTGCTGAGCGCTTTCGATTGTCAAAAAGAATCCATTTTTCGTCGCACGTAACAATTCGGTTCAAAATTCCTTCATTTCTGTGCCTGTTAAGCAGCGCAAGGCAAGTCTCGACGCGTACGTTGCGCTGGCGATCGTTAAGTTCGTGGGGCACCCATCTATCAAGCTTTTTTATCTTGCCAATCTGTCGCAAATGGACCAATATTGTTTTGATGCTAACATCAAAAGCTGCTGCCAGCTCAGC
The DNA here is from genome assembly GCA_905220475.3 of Ennomos fuscantarius. Lineage (NCBI taxonomy): Eukaryota > Metazoa > Arthropoda > Insecta > Lepidoptera > Geometridae > Ennomos > Ennomos fuscantarius. The sequence continues at coordinate 7,486,147 of HG992046.1, read as the reverse complement.
TGTAGATTGAGATTCATCAGCTTCCACAATCGCCTTTAATTCATCATTGTTGACCAAAGTTTCCGGACGACCACGAGGTTTATTTTTCAAGTCAAAATTCCCAGAACGGAACCGAGCAAACCAATAACGGGTTGTACGTTCGTTTGTACAGTTCTCTCCGTAAACGCCGTTGATGTTACGTGTCGTTTGTGCCGCGTTGGTGCCACGACGGAACTCATATTACATAATTACACGAAATTTCAAAGTATCCATTATGAGGAAAAATGTTTAAATGTAATGAAAATACAACGCTAATCAATAATCAAAAGACTTATATTGTAAATAGAATGTCATATTTTTAAAACAAAATTAATTTGAATTTAGAATTCATAGCCAATCAAAACTTTTTCTGTTTGAAAAAGTCTGTACTGCAATACGGCAATTTCATAGGTAAAGACCTATTATATATATATTTATATGTATATTATGATCTGATCTCACAGTCGAGTAATCTTATTACCAGACTGTGCTGATGTCTCAAGATGATGTGCGCAAATAGTAGATTTGTCTTATACTCTAAATAAACACATAGGATACTTTTTATCCACGGGTAAAACCATTGGACGCTACTAGTACTGTAATAAACCTTTTTTAAATGTTAATGAATAACACGTAACTCGTCACAACCTAGTCGTTCTCTTAAAGTCTTGATGTTAAGCAATCCGGCCGCCCATAACAGGACAGTGTCACGGAACTTCAAAACATAAAGTTTTGCGGGATACTGCACTGCGCATATAATCCTGAGCCATCAGCACAGTCTATAAGATTACTCGACTGTGAGATCAGATGATAAAGTCTCAATTGCCCAGAAATTACACTAGCTACAATGCCTATCAAACTGGAACACACTACTGCGCATTTTTCTTGCGCACTACTGCTTGTCGGCAGAATAGCTGGCAAAGCGGTGGCACCTACTTAGATGAACTTTGCAGAAAAGTCCTACCACCTATATGTATTATAATAAGTTCGCCCACCTTTGTTTTTATTATAATCACGATTAAACGGCGTCATTCATTTTAGTCATCTTGCCACATCTGACAGGCAAGGCTCGCTGGCTGGCAGTAACTGGAAGAACTGAGTCTAAAACTGGGTTCAGTGACTTGGGAGAGGCCTATGTCCAGCAGCGGACTTGTATAAGCTGATAATGATAATACTTATTTAAACAGGTATTTGACTGACCTGATAGCTCAGTCAGTAGTAGCTCTGCCTTCTGAACTGTAGTTTGTAGGTTTGATTCCCACCCAGGACAACTATGTCTGTGATGAACATTGGTGTTTATTCTGTATCTGGGCGTTATATTGTATTCTATGTATGAATTTATTTACAAAAAAAAGTATCTAAGTATTGTATCAGTTATCTGGTTCCCATAGTACAAGCTATACTTAGTTTGGGACTAGACGGCGTTTTGTGAAATGTCCACAAATATATATTTATTTTTTTATAATTAAAATTATTATTTCAAGTATGAAATGTCTTTTTATTGTGTGATAGGTTTGTGTTTGACGTCTTTTGTCCATCATTCAAATGAAGTTCAATTATCGTCAAGTTAAATGTAGTATGTAAGGGTAATAAATACCTTATTGTTGCTATGTAAAATTACAAGAGAAAGTATTTACAGCAATAACTGAGTTGTAACTTTTACCCGTTGTAATTAAGCAACAATTAAATTATACACGCAAATTTTTAGAGAGAACAGATGTGCGCAATGTAGTTTACGAGGCTCTAGCGAAATATTAATGTTGTTAAACATTACGTTATATTAACGTATTAATCATCCAATATTGTTTACACATATTATTAATGCTATATAATATGACGGATGTTTTTTTTTTGAACAGGCTAATACTTTTGTGCTCTATCTACTGACTTTTACAACGACACTGGACGGGAGGGCAATCGCTTAAGGCGCGCCGCTGTCAAAAGTCAGAGGCAACTAGTTCAAGGGCACCCCTGCAGTGCGAGCCTCGGCTTGTTCCATTGCCGGGATAAGAGGATTGAAAAGACTAGGACCACTGGAAGAGTGGATCTTATCGAAATTCGCGTTCTAGCTAACCTACGGCGCCGGCGCGATCTATGTCTGATTGTACGCTGGTATCCTATACCGGTGCCGAAAGCGGTACCTGAGCAAAAAGGGCTAGACTGATCGGTGATCCTAGTGCAGGCGATACTACAGCTGCTATAGGATTATCCAGGTCGCTCGAGAAGTGACGTGTCGTGTAATGATATCTGGCATTCACGACTCATAGACATCACTCTGACTTTATAATATAAAATGTATACATTCTTCTCAATATGTATAAAAAATACTGGAGGCACTGTCTCTAGTATTATATATATTATATATATTACTAGTATGTTATATAATCAAAGTATTTTTTTACGAGTCAGTCATCGTCATAAAGATCAAGGGTAAAATGAGACTGCACGAGAAGAGAGAGAGGAGAAGGCGGACTGAAACAGCTATACGAAAGACAAGTACGTGTGGGGTCACTGGTGGACTCAAAGGAGCCTGTCAGTGATCCCGTTTGTATGAAGAAATACTGTAACATAGATTTAATATAGTGAGTACACCTGAAGCATTGACGCTCACTAAAAAGCTTCTTCTTGCGGCGGCAGCGTCGTGTGTCGGGTTGTCCTCTTCCCTCAAATATAGTAGAAGAGGGCGATGGTAAGCACATGCGTCAAGCTAAAATTAAATAAAGAATAAAAGATTTTAATTTTTTTTTTTAATTTAAAATTTCTTTGTTTTACATGATGACATCGATATTGTAACGGGTCTATTTGCGCACAAAAACAAACAACAATATGATCTTTACAATATGAGTTCGAATCGCACGATATTAATAAAAATCAGTACTGGTAGTGAAATTTAAAAACAATGACAGGGCCAAAAGGAAATGATTGTATCCAGGCTATTAAAAAAAATATGTAATACTGAGTGCTTCTTAGAGCAAGAAGGTGGCCCACACCTCATCACTCACCAATCATCACGCGATCAAGGAACTTGATTGCAAACAATAGAAACTTGAATAGATTTGACAGTTTTATTGCGTAGTTTATGTGCATAGTTACTAAGAACATTTTCAAATTAAGAATAACATTTCCATTTAGCATTGCAATCAATATATTTTTTTATTTTCATAATCATCCCACTGATGATAAGTTTGTGTTCAACACTTTGAACATCTGTAATTGATGATAGATAATAAGATAGATAGATGAATTCTTTATTGTACACAGCATATAATAAATGTTACAAGAAAAGAAAATGTAATACCAGGAGAAGCTGAGGAAGTTGGTCCTTATTGATACCCTGTTTGAACTATGCTGTAAACTGAAGGAAAGTTGTTGTAGCTGTTACATTGTGTATCAGTCTGTACACAGATACAGCTACAGACCGATACAGCAGAGGCGCGTTCGATTTTAGTGCGGATAACATGCTTTAAAAAATACATTTAGGCGATTATATTATTACGTTTGAACTGATTGAATAAATCGTTTCTTATTAAAGCACTTTTTTATGTTAAGGAATGACGCGACGAGCTAGCCGTTCGCCTGATGTTAAACGACACGGCTGCCCATATCAGCTGCAGTGTCACTCGGAACTCTAAAGTATAGAGGTTCGCGTGCCACTGCACTGCGCACGTCACCCAGAGACATCAGCACAATCTAGTACTAAGATTACTAAACTGTGAGATCAGATCATCAAGTCTTATTTGCCCAGTAATTTCACTAGCTACAGCCCTTCAAACCGGAACACAGCAGTGCTTGCGCACTACTGCTTGGCGGCAGAATAACTGGCAAAGCGGTGGTACCTACCTAAACGAACTTTTCAGCAAAGTCCTACCACCTAGTAGTAGTACCACTTCGGATACACTCCATCAAAAAGTGATAAAAGTCGCCTTTGATTCCACTCAGACAATTAGAATAATCTACAATTCGTAATAGATTCTTAAAACTATTTGAAGAGTTGTGTCTGAAACGAAGTCTAAAAGGAATTAAAATTATTTGGCGAATCAAATGAATGTTCTCAAACCACTGTATATGAGGAGACTCACTTGCTTTGTACCATATGTTTTTTACTCGAAAAGCAATATCTAAATACTTTTTCAGTTTATTTTGTAGCGTGGATTGTTTCTATTCTACGAGTAACTAGAGTGTCCTGTTTTCATAAAAACTTCTATGCTGCGATAATTGCGTGAATATACTTAGCTTTTTATACATAACTCTGTTTAATCTCTTCTAATATAGATATAACAATATCATAGTTATTTATCATCGGCTCATAGGAATAGCCTCATGCACGTATTACCATCTGCCACCACGAGAAAGAGGCATATAAAGCAGACCCAGACTTCTCATCCCAAAAAAATAGTGCAGTTTTTAGATAGTAGATTATATGCACAATATTAGTAATATAGATTTTATGCACAATATTGTTGATATAGATTTTATGCACAATATTGTTGATAAAAATGTTATGTACAATATTGTTGATAAAGATTTTACGCACAATACTGTTGATATAGATTTTATGCACAATATTGTTGATATAGATTTTATGAAAAATATCTAAATATATATAACTCAAAGGTAACTGACTGATTGACTGAATAATATAGTGATCTATCAACGCACAGCCCAAACCACTGGACGGATCGGGCTGAAGTTTGGCATGCAGGTAGATGTTATGACGTAGGCATCCGTTAAGAAAGGATTTTTTGAAATTCCACCCTTAAAAGGGTGAAATGGGTGGTTGAATTATTTTCCCATAGGTCACGCCGCGGGCGACGCTGCGGGCAGAAGCTCGTTGTTGATATAGATTTTATGCACAATATTGTTGATCTAGATTTTATGCACCATATATTTGATGTAGATTTTATGCATGATATTGTTGATGTAGATTTTATGCACAATATTGGTGATATAGATTTTACGCACAACGTTGTTGATGTAGATCTTATGCACAATATTGTTGATGTAAATTTTATGCACAATATGTTTAGTATGTTTTTATTTGTTTAAACCAGTTGCGCCCCGCGGTTTCACCCACGGATAAAAAGTTTTTTAATTATTTGCTCATTCCACGGGAACATTTCACTTTACCGTGATAAAATGTACCCTATATGTTAATCCAGTGTATAAACTATCTTGGTACTGAATCTCATCTAAATCCATTCAGCCGTTTGAGCGTGAAAGAGTAACAAACATACACACATACAAACTTTCGCCTTTACAATATTAGTGTGAAGTGTGATAAACATTTCGCTAAAAAAGATATTGACAAAAACGAAAGGAGCTATCAATCAGTCAGTAAATAGCAAGTGAAGAAATAAAAATTAAAATCACTGTGGTGATAGTTAAAATCGTAAAAATTTATAATTTCATTACTTAATAACGTACATATGTATAAAACTATTGTTAGAACGTGCCAGCGATAAGGTGATAACTTAAACATTGAAGTATAAAAGTTTAAGTTGGGTGAATGTGGCATTAGCTTTGAAGACTTACTCGTTGGTGCTTGCGCAAACTTTTTCATGTGTATGAATAGTTTTTATCTGCTTGAGAAAAAGAATTGTGTAAACATATATTTTAACCAACGATTCTCTGGTTTTTATTTAGATTTTCATAATCAAATGTGTTCCAAATCAATGTAAAAAAAAAAAAAACGAAATAAAACTTAAGCTTGACGCAATGTAACGTAATAAGCTTATGATTACGATTCCATATTAAAATATTTCATTATTAAATTAAATGTGTCAAATAGTCTTTAATTTCACATGACATCACGAAGACCCACAGAAACGTATGAATGTTAAATTTGGCCTCTTGTTGCTTTTTTTATTTAAAATATACAAACCGAAACTTATTCAGTTGGCTTCTTTCCTTCTAGGCAAGCAATCTAGGTTTTAAAATTTTTGGGCCACCCAAAGCAAAGTTAATATATTAATAAATATACTCAGTAAAACTGTTGCCTTCTTATAATAAATGAATGCTGAGCAAACAGAAATTTCATATTGTCAGGTTAATTTACCGCATCCATTAATTTTCAGTTACTGCTTCCCCTATCACGACCCCACGACCACGTCAATTTTCCATTTCGCTACACCACTCACACATGCGCCGCCTAAGCTACCTTCACATCAGCTACTGCACCATACAAAGTCGCCACAGTCACCATTCATTCCCGTCTATTGTAAACGCGCTTTACTTCCCTCGATTATGCTTCCACAAGTCTTCTGACACTTGCGGTATAGCCTATAAATAGTCAACGCAATTGCACACAGACCGACAGTCTTTTTTTGAAAAGCATCCAGCAAACATGTTAACTAAAATTGTGCTTTTGTATTTTGTGCTGGCAGGAGTGACGGCAAAAGATGATTCGGGAGTGAAATATCTTATGAGGGTGTACGAAGACTGCTCCAGAATAGAAGCCATACCCTGTTTAAAGAAAAAAGCTATACTGTTTTTCGACCGAGCAGCAAGGATGGATGTTATACCTTTAATTGATGGAATTGATGTGGTCAAGACTTCAGGATCAGAATCCAACGCTATAAGTGAGAACGAGATAGATGCTACGTTATCAAGAAGTTTGAATGAGAAGGACGCTGCTCTAACGGAGATGCTTTGGGACAGGATTGCGTATTTTGTTAATTCAAGGACAATCCAGCTTTCGTTGCCAAAAATAAGTGGACAGGAACTGGGGAGAAGCATCGAAGAAGGTAATTGATATGATTGCTTGGTAATAATATTTCTATGAGTGTTTAAGATATTTCTGATCGCATGGGGTCAACTGATAACTGCTTTTTCAATTATTGTTTAAGAAACTTCTGACCATATGGGGTCAACTGATACTAAGTGCTTAGAGCAACTCCAGATGTTACTAAAATAAGAATAAGAATATTAATATTTATTATGATAAGCAGCAAATAGTTTAAAAAAATGATACTAATTATCGTAGAAACACTACAGTTGGCTTCTTAAATAATATTAAATTCTAAAAATAATATAGACTCGAAGAAATAAAGCTTTTTAAATTATTTCGTGTTATTACAAAAGTTTGCTTAGCTGTGATAAAATAAGTTTATAGAATAACTTAGTTAAATCATAAACAAAATAGGAACCTTTTACAGTTGTGCAATCGACGTGGGTAATTATTTATTATTCGAAACATAAATCATAATTTTTACCCAAAATATCTTAAAACCACCAAAATTGAAGATCCTTTACGATGGGATTCTTTGGAATGTAGTTGGAAGGTACAGGCTAAAAACGATAAACTGACCTAATATTAATATTTTCGTCATATTTATGTTGATACTACTGCCAACATTGAAGCATACTTTGCAAGATGCTTTTTGCTATTATAAAGGCGAAAGTTTGTATATGTGTTTGTGTGTATGTGTGTATGTTTGTTACTCCTTCACGCTCAAACGGTTCAATGGATTTGGACGAAATTCGGTACCCAGATAGCTTATACACTATATTAACATATAAACTACAATTTATCCCGGAAAAGTGAAATTTTCCCGTGGAATGAGTAAATAATTAAAATACTTTTTAGCCGCGGGTGAAACCATGGGGCGCAACTAGTATAATTTATATACATAGATTATCTTAATTATTTTCTTGATAAGAACTTTAGAGATAGCGATGATTAATATAATAAAAAAATAAATTCTTCGCATAATTATTTAATTATTATTCATAAATACTTATTAATAACAATTATTATGAATAATACTTAACTATACGAAAAAACACAAGAAAATGCGTCAAATGATGGCATTTGTAAATTATTTTTTATTTTGTTGAATATCAATTGTGAAGGAACGATTTCAGCAGTAGATATTTTAAACATTTTTTTATTAGTTAAGCTTTGGTAAAACGTCATAAGTACATTACGAGCAACCAAAATCATTGCTTAAAAATGCGTAGATTTTAAAAAAATAGTGGTCTTCTTAAAATTCATGATCATGCAAACTTTACTACAATTGTACGATCTCCGCGATATTAATATGGATGATATTGTTGTAGCACTATCATTAAATCAATAACTCAGTTTCTATTCTGATACCATTTCGAAATGGGAGCATGGTGAGAAAATTATAATCATTGACACAAAATATTTGCTAAGTTAAAACTTCAAAACGCTAGGTGTTTCGTTCACCATATTAATCCAAGTGAACACACAAGTCATAATAGAAGAAATATTAATATTATTTTGATCAATTGAATACTAACTAAACCAAATCAACCAAATATAACAACTCAGAAAAATATTAACAAGAAAAATGAAGGCGTAAACTTGTATGTGTCAATAATAACAAAGAAACTGCAATGCACGTCCTGTAGAATGGTTAAGATGAACCAAATTAATTCAATAAATCCTTGAAAAACTTATCACAATTAAAATTTACAGCAGGACTTAGAGAACCGAGTGTTACTTGGGCGTAAGCTTTCACGCCTATTTCACTAATATAGCCTGTCATAAATAAAATACTAACAATATATAAAATAACAGCATTAGCGATACATTTAATGGTACTACATACTATTATAGAGAGAAACCTCAATATCAAAACCACGAAAAGACCGTTAACGTTATTTGGCTTGACAACCTTCGGTTTTCTGATAGGTGTTTAATAGAAGTCGTTTTACTTTGGAAACGCCAAAACATCAACAGTTTTCGTTTTGTAGTAATTTGTGTGTTTGTTATAAATATTATGACAAAACGAACTTAACTGAACGAAGCTTTCTTTGTTGTTTTTGTGATTATTCAAGACCCCCTATTCAAACCGTATTAAAAGTGCTTCTGTTTCTTGATGATTGACAACGTTTCTTATGAAAGATGGATCATCATCGGTTTGTTTTTGGTCTATTTGTCTACAATATTCCAATTTGTATCACTCTATAATTTTTTTACAAACATATTTGTTTCATATGGAATAACTATTTTGGTTTTTACACGGCTTTTTACCCACGAATTTTTAATTAGATATAATTTTTGAGTAATAAAGTCAAAAACTTTGAAGTGGTTAGTAGAAACATCCAACTCCTTCAATTAAAATTCTTGAACAACTTTTAAATCTTAACGGGTAGAAATTCCATCTTTAAAATGTCGACTACATCTTAATGCTAGAGAAGTAGCCACAATCCCAATTAAGACGAAACGAGAGAAAGCAAACTAAGTGCATCTCAGGAAATCATTATTCCCATCGAGCAATCGTGATGCTATCGTCTTTGTCTTCAGGTCAGAGTTCTTACTTCAATAGTAAAATTTTAGAGAAAGGTACAACTGCTATTATAATTTTAACATTGATGTTATTGATAATGTGGTACTTGCCATAGAAGTGCTATAAAATAGACACTTTTTACAAGCTGTTTGTTAATTGGTGAGTAGTTTTACTGACAGATTATTTGCAAATTGTCTGTTTAGTGTCATTGATAAAACTTTGGATAGTGAATTTTGATAAGCTGTTTAAGCTATTATATTAAGTACTATAATACATGCGAAGCACTATCTATTAAATGTGATTTATGTATCTTGATATTGCAATTATATATTTTCTTTGAATTAATGATACAATTAATTTTTTTATGAAATTTATCTCATACATCTAGATATCACAAATATATTTACCAACGTTCCAAGAATATTACCTGTGAGAATTTTATGGAAATACAGCCGGGGAAGACAATTTTTTTAATAAAGTCAGAGGCGTTGCGTTGTGCTTGACTTTGATAAACTAAAATTTGTCTCTATACGATATTTTTTCTGTATTTACCAAAGAAAAATATCTACGAAATTTAAAGACTAGAGCGAACGGGTATTTTCTAGGCAAGCATGCTCCAATGTCGACCGCGTTGTCGCTTACCATCAGATGAGACCGCGGTCAAATGTGTGCCTATTTATGATAAAATAAACATTAAAGGGAATTGTAGGCATAGTAGTAATTAATGTGCTATTTTGTGTCACGTAAATGAAAGTAAAACACGAACAAACATTTCCTGGATCTGAATCGTGACATGATTTTTTTACAAGACGTATAAATAGTTTTAATAATTTAAAATTCTGATTCCACATAAATTCGATATTGTAATAATATTTTTTGGTCATTTTCAAATTTACCAATATATAGTGTTTTTGTTTTATTTCAAATATACTCAATAAATCCGTTCAAGACTACTCAATGATTATTTAAAGCTATGTAGTAAATAAATTGTTTTGTAAGTGTATAAGTTTACCAAATAGTCATCGATAAAAAAAATGACTCATTAAGAATCAAACTGTACTCATCTTGCTACCATACCAATTTCAGGTCGAGGCAAGATGAAGAAGATGATGGGAATGATGATGATGGGGACGGCGATGAAGATGGTAGCGATGACTCCGATAGCCATGGGTGGACTCTTCATGCTGGCGGGTAAAGCCTTGATCGTTGCAAAGGTACCTTACATTTTTCTTCAACATTCTAAGCATTCGTAAATTACATAAGGAAAAGAGTGCATTATAAACTAAACCAAATTATACTTTGGGATCTCAACCAAAGACGATGTAATATTACTATTGCAGCAAACGTGAGTTGGTGCTATCATAGTAATATTATATCGTCTTTGGTTGAGATCCCTCGCATAATTGGAATCAAACATCACAAAGTAAGTTCGTTTGATTCATAATTATATAAAATAGAGCTATTTATTGATGGTTAAATACTATAAACATTGAGCGATGATAAATCAAAAGCAAAACTTACTAAGCTTATTAAATTCCACTTAAGTGAAAATGGAACTAAAGTAATGGGAAATAGAAACATATTGTCAAAATACATTCATTACCAAAAGAGAAACCATAATTACATTACCATTCAATCCACAAAGGGACTCTCAATACATTCATACAGCCCATTGAATTCCATATGACAGATGACAATTAAAGATCACCACAAAAAGAACCATAACAGTATGGAAAAAGTGCACTTAGTACATAAGATTTCACTTTCCATTCTGAGCGATGATAAACCCATTTAGGATAACTTATTTAAAGTAATTACAATATACATATTCATAAAATTTTATTAACCAGAATGCGTAGGTACTAAATAACACAACAGAAATATATATTCTTATAGTGGTGCTACTTTTACTAAAGACGTGATGAAGAACTTTCATCAAATATCACTACCTAATATGACATAATACCTAAAATCTTTATGATGGAAGACTTGAATATCAGAAATATAACATGAGACTATTTGTTGAGTTTCGCTGAGTCATTCAATCATCCAAATGGTCAAGGAAAGAAATGCACTTGCAGCGTCAGTATTTTTAAAAGTATTTTTATTATAAGGCATGATTTGAGTCTTTTTTAGTCAAGGGTACATAGGTATCTTATGGGTAACATGCTACATAAATCATCTTAACCTTAGGAGAAATTTCATTCATCAGTTTTAGTATGAAAACTTCCCTTTCATTCACCTGTGAAGTCTTATAGCAAGCGGCTTTCCAAACTGCTTCTAATTTGAGTCGAAAAAATGATTTTAATAACAGCTTTCTTCAATAACGTGATGTTTCATTATGCTGAACATCTTTTCATACAATGGAAAGTATGTAATGAAGTTAATAATAAAGCATTCACATTAACAGGCCTATTACAAGCTATAATAACTGTTCTACAGTTAATTTGAATTTAGAAACGCTTATTTTATTCCGATGAATTCTGAAAAAGAATTTGGTTGAAGTGGCCTGTGATGGCTGAAGTTCATTATAAACTTTTATTAAATAAATAATAATAGTAAAAACAATAACATAATATAAAAATTAAAATAATGAAAAAATATAATAGTAATAATAACGCCCAATGATCACCATTCATTCTCTGTACCTAGAACTACGAGGACCACGGTCCCACAACAACCAGACACAGAACACGTGTTTGAGCATTTTTTTCTGTGCACCAATACTTGTCCTGTCACGGAAATCAAATCCGTCACCTCCGAACTATGAGCCAACCCACTTAACCCATACACCACGGCCTAAATAAAGCCCATAGAAGATTTTTTGTATTAGATTAGTAGAGGCATTTGAATGGTTTGGGTCGTAAAGTAATTATTTGCAAAACTTGAAATGTGCCCTAATATGTTTCATATATAATAACCTATACTAGCTATTTCTACAATTTTAATTAATATGAAATACGCTTTCTACAGTCAACCAATCATTTTAACGAGCTATAAAAAGTTCTTTTGTTTTTCATTGGGAAAATTTTCCAAGTTCCAGTTTGTGTCGCCTGACTATTGTGTTGCTTTGATCCCCTATTTTGATAATTTACTTTATTTTAATTACTTCACCTTCTGTTTTTTAATAAATGTGAATTTTCGTTAATTTACTAGCTACGTTATCGTAGATTTTGTACCATTGAGAAACAAACTAAAAGTAGGCAACAGTGAATGAAAATTCCCAGAATGCTATCTACAAAGTTGTATTCTGACACAGATGCAAAATAATACGTCTTTCTTGCTTAGTTGTTGAGTATTATACTTATAAACTGTGGTTAATGGCAAAGCTGCAGTTTGTGTAGCGCCTGCAGAAAAGTTTAAATTGGTATTTTTGCATTTTTTTAAGTGTATAAAATAATTTATATAGAGAAAACTATGTTAGTTATAAACTAATGTCTAAATGTAAAAATATTAAATTGCTTACCAAGGAAGCAAAACCTTTTTAAAGGCGGGAGTGTTTCTGTGAATCCAGAGTAAAACTAAAAATATGATGAAAAAAAGAAGGCATAAACTTAAAAGAAGATACTATTAAAGGTCTCCGATAACTGAGATCAAATGACAATATACAAAGTCTTTAGCCCCACGATGTAATCCGTGACAAGTAATGTTACGTAAGATAAGAAAAAAAATAACAATAAGTTAGTAAAATTTGCAACTTGAGGGTTTGTGTAGCTCCAAAATATAACCTGTGCATACCTTTACTCGATAAATATCCGTAGATGTCATTCTCCGACCAGTTTATATTTACGGATTTTTTGACATAAATGAACCTGACTCCCAATCTTTGTATTGTGACGATTCCACCATTGTATTAAAAATTTTCCGTAGTTAGACTTTTTCCTCTATCTGTGCTATATAATTTCTCCATTTGTGCTAAATGTCAAGATTCTAAGTCAATGGGAAGTTAAATACGACAAAATTCATCAAAGCCTGTTCAAAATAAGATTTAAAGTCATTATCACGATTTATTGAGAAGCTTGATAAAAAATTACGAGGTGAGGCTATAAATAGTAATAATAATAATAACGCGCGATGATCATATACATAGATACTGAACCCTAACTAAAATTCCCTGTATCCTCTTGTATGCCTCGGAAATCTAACCCGCGTACCCACCACCTCTGGTTTATGAGTCGACCTGCCCAATCACCAGACCACAGGGGATATCAGATCTTAGTATGTATAATAATGTGTTGTCAATAAAATTTGGATTACTATATTAAGCCGGTTCTGAAACAAAGGGACTTAACCGACAGAGTAACATTGTAGATAGACAGACAGACAGGCAAGCAGTAAAAGATCTAGAACCCTCAGAACTATCAGAAAAGGAATTTCGTACCTACCATATTATAGACACGGGATAATGCAACGATTAAGTTCCTTCTAAATCTTACCCCAACTGGTCAGGAAACCATTCATGGTGTGATAATCAACACGGCTTAAAATGCTTAAAAATTTGTGTTCGTATTGACATTGTGATATTATATTTCAATTAAATTAGCAATATACATTTACTGACCGTACCCCGCTCAGTACTATCCTATTACAGGTAGTAAAGAACAATGTTCTGTATATTATCTGGTACTTGTAAGTCACGAGCTAGCTTTCCATTGTCAAGAGTAAGGGCTGAATCTAGAGTAAAGTTAAATGCGTGCATTCTTCTGTACAATACAATAGTACCTTATTGAACAGCAATAAATAACAATTCACTTAATTTGCTTTAAGAAAAAAGCGATAGAACAATTTACACACTTACAATTTACAATTTCAAAATTTAAATTGAAAAGAGTATTTCATGTTATGCATTGGTATAAAATGTGTGTGTGTATGTAATGTAAAAGGTATTCATAAAAGAGCTGATCAAACTTAGTAATTAATCGTATATATTACCTACTCTTATTTCAAACTTCACAATTAAGTCTAACGTCACAATCTCTATAAGCCACTCAAAATATTGTCTAAATCTATTCTTCCTTTTTTCATGTAAATATCTGACATGTCATTTAACGGCGGATACATTTTTTTTTTAAATAAATAACTCAGAGTTTTTTGTTGGGTCAATTTAGCATTGACCCAACAAAAAAATCTGTAGTAAGTAAATATAATAATAATAATAAGTGTAAAGTATAAGTATTTTAATCTTACAAATGCCTTATCACTTAAAAAGAGAACCGAAATAAAATTAATCATAGATTCATAGACTTATTCACCTTATAACATCGCGTTACATTGGCACGTAAATTTGCAACAAAATTTAAAATCAACTTACAAATGAACATATATAAATTTGAGTAAAATCATGAATCGTGACTTAAAAGTAAAATTACACTATTGAAGTTCTTGGTCACCAAATATAAATGAAGATTCTGCCCGAGGCAATCTCATATATTCCTTCAAGGTTAATTTCCTGAGTTTTTTAAGTCTACTGACACATAGCAAAAGCAATATTGTGAGAGATGGCCTGAAAACAACCCGAAGATTATTAAGCCTATGTACCCATGTACATAACCTTAAGCACTATCATATCCAATACACATTAAATAATGACGGTACCAGTCTACTTCCCTAGTTAACACTCCACAAGAAGGTGACATTAATGTGAAATTAATCACGATCGTTGTGAGAACGGTTTTTGCATTGATCTGCAATTGAAGGTCACCCACTTCTGGTCTGATAATGGAGACTTTCCAGTTGTGAGAAACTATTGTTTGAGATAATAGTACTACTACTCATTGGGAAATAAGGCTTATTTAGTAAAACAGGTAACTCTAGATTTGAAGAGATTTTAACGCATATTCAGTGCTATGTTCAGCAGACGTTGCTGATGATTGTGATGTTGATGTGGGCATTTGGACAGTCATGGAGGCTCGTATAGAGGGCAAATGTTTTTTTGTAGTGGGTAGTGTAGCTAGTAGTATTTAGTAGTAGTTTTTATATGATTGTAGTAGTTAGTTAAAATAATAAAGTTACATCATCTGTTTAAAAAAATGATGATGACAATAATGATATTGATGATAAGAATAATTATTATAGTGATAATGACGATGACATCTTCATTATACTTAAACTAAACTAGCTGCTGCCTGCAACTTCGCTTGAGTTAACCACAGCTTATCAAAAAAGTATTCAATGTCTGATTGCTAAACCTGCACAGGTTGGCACATACAAGCTGAAAGTAACACCGTCCGTACAACTATGTAGTTTATGCAACATTAAAACTAATAGGCGCTTGTGTCCAATAGGTCAACTAGATAAGTGCACTTCTTCTAAAGCTTAGCAGCTTCTAAGTTTTTACTTATTCCTATGTGACATTCTCGAATGCATTACAGTATGTGCCCGTCTGTACTAAAGCTACAAGCCCTTGTTGGATCTGTATCCAACAAGGGCGACGACAGCTAAGATAAATAAAATTTACTTTCTTTACAATATCCCATCTAATACAGCAGTGATGCAACTTTAAATGAAAAACATTTAAAAATTATAAAATTATGACACCAGGACTAAGCACTGTCTCATAAAACCTACTATTTTGGTAAAGACTAAGTAAATGACCACCAAGACATCATTATTTTTATTGTAGAATCTCATATAATATTTTAACTTACCCAGTACATGACATTTGTAGGTTTTCTCTTGTGATCTTAGACCTTGAAATTGTGATACTGCAGTTCCTTTACTTTCTAGCATATGTCTTCTAAGATTATATATCTTTTGACTTACGAGAAAAACATGTGCAATGATAACACTAATATATTCCACACAAGAATTATATTAGTGTTATCATTGGGATCAGAAAAGTTAATATGACAGATTCTTTATTAGCTTAAAGAGAGGAATGTAAAATTAATTTAAAACGTAGGCTCATTAATTAATAGGTTAACCGGAATCGGATGTGTTGTATTTTTAACTGTGAAATAGCTCTTAAATTTGTTTAAATTAGGGCAATCGACCGCCTCTGTGGTGCAGTGGTCTTAGTTTGCTTAGCTTGGGACTTACAGCTTGACGTGCATCCAAAACACGGTAGAGCTCTGTTGCGTATCACTTTTTGTAGCGGTCACCCATCCAAGCAGTAACCTCCACGAAAGTTGCTTAACTTTACCGATTGATTAGAAACGACTGTGTTTTAAGCACTATAAGGAAAGTGGTCGAAGGGCTGTTACCCATTATTGCCATGGCTGCTATTAAACAAATGCCCAGTTTTATCAAAATTGTAGATTAAAATAATGATGGCGAATTTTATCACTTTAACTATGATTCATTTAGATAATAAGATATGAAACGGATTCCTGGTTCATTAACCAGGGGCAAACATGAAACTTTGATTGCAATGCAACAGCAGAAATCTCATTCTAATTCGAAAATTTCCATAGTAACTATGCACATAAACTGCGTATTGAAACTGTCAAATCCATAAAAACATGTGTTTCTACTGGTTGTAATTAAGTTACGTGTACATAGTACAAGCTTTGCTTAGTTTGCGACTAGATGGCGTTGTGTAAAATGTCCAAAAATAATTATTTTTTCATAAAAAATTGTATTAAATATTATAAAACATATTCAATCATAGTACAAACTACAAATATAAATTAACTAAATAGTAAATTTCAAACGCAAATAGCAAACAAAAGCTCCTTTAGGTTTCATCTTTCAAGGGAATTTGAGTAAATTATAAATCAGTTTTACTACAATAAAATATAATCACAATAAGAATCTTACCAAATAAAATCAATATAACCACAACCAGTCCATCAGAAGTTATAATTAAATATCTGTTTTACATGCGAGCTACCAAACAATACCCCAAAATGGACCTTACAGACATCCAACTAATGATTACAATTGCTTGAGGAGACAAACCTAAGGAATTTAATAAGTTTTGCAATACGAACGTAGCCGTCCTTCAATAGACCATTTCAAGTCTGTGCGCATTTTAATAGAGCTCAGTATTGCCAGTTTAAGAACGCTTACCACAAAAAAGGGTTAAGTAAAATAAGAGATCAAATTATCTGATTTTGTCACTTAAATCAACAATTTTAGGCGTTTAAAATGTTAAATTAAAAAAAAAAAAAAAAAAACATTAAAAACTGTTCGCAGATACTTGTATTTTGTATTGATATGTCACCTTTTAAAAGTAAAATACAACAAATGTAAGCTAGTGTTAAATCAAACAAGGCTAAGAAAATCAAGCAATCACTATAGAATATATATAAAAATATACAAATAACTCTTTCTGTATCATCAGATTTAAAATGAACTATATAATCAGCAAGTAAATGTTATTATAAAGCCCGTCGTCACGTCATGATTAAAATTCACATGGTTAAATTGTCACAAACTTTGAAATTATACTATTTAGTATCACTAGCTTTGATTTCAATACTAAATACACCCACAGATTGCATACTATGATGTGTTCAAACATTCACGGGTTTAAAAGTCCAAACATCCACAATAATCGTAAACATGCGACCAAAACAAACGAATACCGTTGCATCCAAAAAGTTGGAAAAAGATATTCTTGCTAACAAGCAACACTGAGTAGGAACAGCCAGTCTCTTTAGAACACTGGTTGAGCGCACTCGTTGAGTAAAAATACGTTTTAGTTAATGAATTTTGCTCATTTTCTCGTTGTCAAAAATGAAGAACAAGTTTATCATGTCGTTCAAAGTAAATCTCGTGCGGCTTGTCATCATTCCAAGCCGTACGAGATTTACTTCGACCGATGATAAAATCTTCGACGATTCGGCGCTTTTGGACACCATGAAACTGGTAATATTAAGGTTGCGAGTTTTGTTTAAATTTTCGACATGGTTGTAAAAAAAAGAGATATATGTAATAAAATACGTAATTGAAGTTACACGTAGATAGATGTATTAAGCATGTTTCCTGGTTTATTCATACCGTTTTGTTTATGTTTTCGCGGGTTCGATTCCCGCGACAGGACAAGTATTTTTACACAGGAAAAATAGCTAATGCTTCTGAGTCTGGGTGTTGTGGGGCCATGGTCCTTGAAGTTGCCGAGTCCTTATACCGGAATCCCTTCCTTCCTACTTCCTACCTTCAATCTCTAAAATAAAATGTCGTCGACGAAAATATTCCATATAATTATAGAGCTGAGTTTTGTCATGATTAGTTGAGAAATACGACCTGTACAAGTACGTACTTGTGGACAAATGAAAACAAATTTTGCAAATTGAAGCAGAGACTTTGCTCGCTTCGTTCACTCGGTCAGTTATCTAATTTAAGAAAACTTTGCTCTATTTGATATTAATTAAAATGAAATAGTTCCTCATCCAAAATTTTGTTTTAAAATTCGTTTGAAGTTTTATGTACTGTATTACAGAACTACGCGCAGACGTCGATTGATGCTCAAGTATTATTTCATTCAATTTTTTTAATGGAATCTTGTCTGGAATTTGGGTTTTTTTTTTTTTTTTTATGTTACGGAATGACGTGACGAGCTAGCCGTTCGCCTGATTGTTAAACGACACGGCTGCCCATATCAGCTGCAGTGTCACTCGGAACTCTACAGTATAGAGGTTCGCGTGACACTGCACTGCGCACGTCATCCAGAGACATCAGCACAATCTAGTAATAAGATTACTAAACTGTGAGATCAGATCATAAAGTCTCATTTGCCCAGTAATTTCACTAGCTACAGTGCCCTTCAAACCGGAACACAGCAGTGCTTACACACTACTGCTTGGCGGCAGAATAACTGGCAAAGCGGTGGTACCTACCTAGACGAACTTTGCAGTAAAGTCCTACCACCTAGTAAAACCCCACCTGGGTTGTCTGGAAGAGATCGCTTTAAGCGATAAGACCGCCCATTGTGACACTTAATTCTTATGTTTGTGACTGTAAATTGTTCCTACAATGTGGTGTTTCAATAAAGAGTTTTATCTATCTATCTTCCCTTGAGTAGAGATTCACGTCTGAGAGTAGTTCTGTAACATTTTAGTTTCATAGAAACAAAATGTAGTCAGTCATATTTGAACGACAAAATGATCATAATTTCATTGATAGTGTTTTTATTATATTTCTTTTGAGATAAGAGCACGCTAAAACCCAATTAAAACGGATTGCCTTATCACAAAATTATACACGTTTTACTTAAATAATTAGAGCTTATCATTTATTTGAGTTCTTAATATGTTATTATTGTTATTTCGTGGTCAGACCAACAAATTTCCTCTACTGGGTAAACAGGCTTATCTCACATAGAGGGACAAAGGGGATCCGTGGATGACGTCATTACCTTCATTTTTTTATTCCTTAACATGCTACTTTTTTTGCTTTGTTTTCCTTTATATTGTAGGAATAAGTGCAAAATGCGCTCGGGGCTGAGTGAGATTCAAACCACGGCGTTTAAGAACGTCGCATACAGAGCTATCACTGAGCCACGCTAGCCCTTAATTAATTGCCATCTATTCAACAACATTATCAACATACAGGCTGTTCAAAGAGTGAATTTAATTTACTGTTGATTTTCTGACAGTAGAATTTTTTTTTTATATGTGCGGACATCTCTCACAACGCCATCTAGCTCCAAAAGCAAAGCTCGTATTATGGGAACTAGATAACTGATACAATACTTAAATACTTTTTGTTTGTAAATATATACATATAATGCAATATAACACCCAGACACAGAACAAACACCTATGTTCATCACACAAATGTTTATCCTGGGTGGGAATCGAACGCACAACCCACAGTTCAGAAGGCAGGGTTACTACCAACTGAGCTATCGGGCCAGTCAAAGAGTTATACCTATAAATTTACTTCCTTTACCTATAAGTATAGATAAATCTTTTTCAAATAGGTAAAATAATGAACAATATTATTAAACATTTAATACCTATTTATAAGCATTTCTTACTTAGCAGTAAATTATAAAAATTTCTGTTATTCATCAATAACAGTAATTTTTATAATTTGAATTATTATGTATTATTTCAACTTTCAAAATCATGAATTGTTTTTTTTATGGTACTGAAAGATTTGAGAAGCTAGCCGTTTACCTGATGTTAAGCGCCACAGCTGCCCATAACAGAACAGTGTCAATCGTAACCCCAAAATAGAGTTTCGAGCAACACTGCACTGCGCACATCATCCTAAGACATTAGCACAGTCTGGTAATAAGATTACTCGACTGTGAGATCAGATCATAGTCTCAATTGCCCAGTAATTTCACTAGCTACAGTGCACTTCAAACCGGAACACAGTAGTACTTGCGCACTACTGCTTGGCGGCAGAATAACTGGCAAAGCGGTGGTACCTACCTAGACGAACTTTGCAACAAAGTCCTACCACCTTTAAATTGTAAAATACATAAATTGTGATATACATAAATTGAAAAATGATCATTAATACAAACATTATCATCAACATAGCCACTAATATTAAAAAATCGCTATTTTGATGGTAATAATATTAGGGGTTATGTTGATGATAATGTTTGTATTAATTATGATCATACTTACGAAAGTGATCAGTATAACTACTGTTGCATGTTAACGGCAAAGCAAATGTCTATTGTCTAAGACATTATTGCAAAATTAACAAAATAATACTGCGTGATGATCATAATATCACCTCATTTTAATGACGTTTTTATGATGATGATATTTGTATTGAAAATGATAATATTTTCAAATGTGACTATACTTAACACAATGCACATAATTCTTCTATATGTACTATTGTCTAAAATAACAGCAAAATTATCAAAAAACTACTGTTTGATGATCATGATCACCCCGCATTATATATATCAACTTATTTTAATAATGTTTTTGCTGATGATAATTTTTTATTAATAATGATAAAATTGTCGAATTTGACCATACTTTAATTCTATATGTCTTTTCTATGACATAATAACAAAATTAAAATAACAAAACTGCACGGCGAATATGATAGCAACTTGTTTTAATGACGTTTTTGTTGATGAATATGTTTTTAATAATTTACAAATTTAACCATAATTTCTATGTTTATTTGTATTTAATGTGATTACTCTAATACCTAACTTTTCCCGTCTTATTACAAAACACAGACCAAGCGTGGACTAAAGTTAGTACTAGGTCTAAGCCAAGACTATTTAAAAACCTTATTACAAAAACGAGTTTATCGCTGATAAGGGGATCGTCCATGGTCTAAAGTTAGTCCTCCGATGACCCTAGTTTAACTATGGTACTAACTCGCTAAACGAAAGAAACTAGCGCCACGGTGGTGAAAAAATGAAACTTTTAAGATTAAAAACTATTTACGCGCCTAACGCCAATGTTGGGTTATCAACCTTCTTTGGTAAACGATTTTGAGGTTGTCTTGGTCTATGAAACGTGAAAAAAGGATCGTGTGAATAAATGTGGTCCAAACGAACAAACTTTATTCGTATTTAGTCTATGGTCAATATTTAAGCCATGGACTATCTCTGGTATCAGCTGGTCTTCTATTCGTTGGCGCTTTGTAATAAAGTCAAGGTCTAACTTCTTAGTACCGTAACAGACAAGGACTAGTTCGGGTTTTGGCGGGAAAACGAAAAAGATCGTGTCACCGCATTGTATTATTTTCCAAAACTTGTGTTATTTTCAGTGTTAGTGCATAAAATTGGTGGCATTTTATTTGTTAAGTGCTGGATTACAGGCATGAGTGTGGGAAAGTGGTATAGTGATGGTGAAACGTATCTTTTCATGTTGTTTCCAAAACTTCATAGAAGCTTCTGGTAAAGTGGCCACCACTTTACTAGGAGTATGACTTGACTAGACTAGACTATGACTTGACTTGATGACTTGGACTGTGACTTGACTTGACATACATATATATTACTTAACTCGATAAATTATCAATTACTTGACACTGGCTAAATACACAAAAGTGTGGAGCCATACCAAAACAGAAAAAAAAGGACTAGTTCAGTTAAGTTGGTCCAGGCTTAAAACTCTACTTAGTCCACGTTTTGTAATAAGACTGTTCATGTCTACAGATCGCGCTCCTCCTCTCCGGCATTATGGTGCTGAAAAAGTTGATGTCGGCTAAAGGAGGCGGCGGTGGTGGCGGCGGTCATGATAGCCACAGCCATGGTGGCGGTGGTGGTGGATGGTCTTCTGGCGGCAGTGGTGGTTATGACAGGCGGTCTTTTGAGTCTGATCTCGCTTATTCTGCATATAAAAGAGATTAGGACCAGAAATGCTTAGGAATTTTAGAACGCTTAATTTAGGAGACTTATTTATTTGTTCGTTTTAGTGGTGGTCTGCACCAACTGTTAAGTCTAGATGTATTGTAACCAAAGCTAAAAGAGTAAATCTGGCCGCACAAGCTCAGTTTGTGATTCAATTTTCAAATTTGTTTTCCGAATTCGGACACCCAAATGAAGGATATACGATGAAAGGAAAGTTACGAATATGAATCGAACGTATGCGGCATGTACTTGTAGAACCCTTTATATAAATTAGTGTGTTTGGGGTGTCCGAATTGGGAAATCGAATTAGAAGTGTGTGAGCGTATGTAGCCAGCCTTATCGTCTGGTTTATTTATATTTTCGATACAAATTCCAGTATTATAAAAACGAAGCTCTTATCTTTTCTTAAGAAATAATTAATATGTAAGTATACGAAGACTAAAAGAGTTATTTTCGGAAGTTTACATTTGTACAAGTGTAACGCACTCGTGTTACGCTTGGCTAAACAAGTCTTTTGCAAAACAAACATTGTCATTTTACTTTAACTATTACTTTATAATTATACTTATTGATTTGAAGTAGCTAATAAAATAAATTGAGAAGTAGAGAACGTATTAAAATTGAAATTCAATTTCAATTTATTGATACATGCTCGGCGGCATACCTACCAACTCAAATATTACTCATTAATTGGTGATAATTCAATTACAATCTTTTATAAACATTAAAACAATGTCAAGAACTATAACAAGAATTAAATTAATTAGCTAGGTAAAATTAAAAAATAATAAAAAACGGAATGTCAGTCAGCCATAGTTTAGATTGAATTGCATATAATCCACATTTTGTAAGATCAACCAAAACAAGATCAAATATTCTTTATTTATATGGACAAAGGAGTAAAAATAAAATAATGGATTAGGTAGTCTAAGCTGACTCTGACAGTAATAAACTAACGTTTATCTGAACATTCATTTACGCCGTTGTTTTATAAAATGAAGGCATTATTTTGGTTAACATACTGAAAATGAATAAAATATAGATAAGTCGTTATAAACGAAAACATATTTTAGTAATAAAAATATTATATAAGATGCGTACCTACATGAAACTGACCTGAAACTTTTGCTTTTGTAGTCATATGTATTCTGTAAATCATACTTACATAGGAAATATGTTCCCGAAAATTTTACTGCATAAACACCTCTTTAAAATATATGTGTAGAGATTTGAAGTATCTTTATATATTCACGACTATTTTGTATCTTCTTTTTCCATCATTTCATCTATTCTAAATTACTATAATTTGTAAAAACCTTCTTTTTTGTTCTCTTTTTTCATCGAAACTTTTATAACTTAGTAATCTATTTTTCTTTTTAAGGTTTTTGTATATTTTTTTTCTATATCCTATAATATGTTCTTAAATGTTCTTTTTATTTGTAGTGTGACTTTTTCATGTCAATTATCATGTTAAATTTTAGCCTTTTAAATGTATCATAATAATTTATTAATTTTGTTAATATGCATTGGTGGTGTGTATACTTTAGAAAAGTAATTGCCCTAAAAGGGCAATTTAAGGTACTTTTTATAAAAAGGCTTAACTTATTTATTCTCTATTTTAAGAACTTAATTAAGTAATTTATAAAATTATTTATTTTTTACAAATAACTCTCGTGCCCTAATACTCGGTAATTTTGACAATAAAATGATTTAAGTAATTATTATTTTATTACGTCTTTTATTTTATGGTAATTTTGTAATTTGTATGTTTTGTGCTAAGATTATGATTTGGAAGCTTGATCGGATACGAGACCCACTTTTATTTCATCTTCAAGGGGAAAAAATAGGAGAATAAATCAATGAATCAGATATGGCAGAGAGAGAAAAAAGATAGAGGAAAGAATGAATAGTTGAAGTGATGATGAAGTCAAGGAGGTGAGAGAATTATCTCCAGGTATTATTTTGTTTACGTCATCATGTCGTCACGCCACGCACCATTATATTTTTGGTGCCTTTCTTTTTTGTTGTGTGATTTGTCTTGTATGAGTGGTTACTTGTAAAAATTTAATATCTAGAACAAATCTATTTTCTTTCTTTCTTCTTTTTTCCTTCTTAACGTTTAATAAATATTTTATTTATGATCGTGCTATTTGTCACAAACGACAATTTGACCACAAGGATATTTTTTCTATTGGATAAATCCGTTAGATTATTTAGTTTGACTACGAGAAAGAACAAAGATAAATGAGAGCACCTGTCAAATGCTCGTGAATAAGTATAGTCAATGTGCCTTAAATTGAAATTGTAAAAAATAATAGTACCTTGTTATTAGTATTATACAAGAGTTTCATAAAACCTAAATGAACATACACAATAAGAGGAAAAAAAAACACAAAATATTCTTAGAGCCGATATATATACCACTTGTTTCAGCGCCATCTACGACACATTACATTCAACTAGTAGCGCATGAAGTAGCTAAGGTTCGTATTACAGAACGATGCTCAGTCATCGATCGATGCTTAAGCAGAGATTTCATTCACTAATTCATCACTGGCTTGTTATGGCTGAAATCTCTCCTTGAACACTGATCGATGACTGAGCATCGTTCTGTAATACGGACCTTAGACAAATACTGTGTTTTTCTAATAAGCATGTGTTGGCTCCACTCTTTTGTGTATTTAGCCAGTGTCAAGTAATCGATAATTTATCAAGCTCGCACTAATATATTTCACGCAGGTGTGTCACGTCACAGTTCAAGTTATCATGTCAAGTCAGTAGTATTAGTAGTCTAGTCTAAGTCATTCTCCTAGTAAAGTGGTGGCAACTTTATTAGAAGCTTCTTATGGAGTTTTCGGAACAATACGAAAAGAAACGTTTCACTATCATTATACCACTTTCCCACACTCATGCCTGTAATCCAGCACTTACTGAATAAAACACCACCAATTTTATGCACTAACACTGAAAATAACACAAGTTTTGGAAAATAATACAATGTGGTGAAGCGATCTTTCTGATTTTTCCGCCAAAACTCACAAATAATGTTATTATTTTATGTCCATGAATACAATGAGTTCATATCAGCTGAGGAATTACGAATATTTTTTTTAAATTAATATTAAAACAAAGAGTCTATAAATTATCTAAATAATCAATGATTGTATTATTATATCAGTCAATTTATGCATTACTAATCACTGCAGGTTAAAAGCCACTATTACAAAAATAGCTGTTGTGAGTTTTAATTTTTTTTTCCCGAACCCCGTGTTACGTTGTATAAGTTACGTCATTATTTCAGTACACTAATATGCTTGTTATTGCTTGAAGCTAAAATGAATAAAAACATCCGACCTATTTACTTAAGATTAATGAAAACATTTTAGATATATAATTTTGACAGAGTCATGGAGACCCATAGTCTAAACCATAGACTAAGTTAAAATATTCTAGCTCTGTGGTCTAAACTATTTTTGTTACAGTTAACAATGTCAAGGTGGTTTTGGCGGGAAAACGAAAAAGATCACGTTACCGCATTATATCATTTTCCGAAACTTGTGTTATTTTAAGTGTTAGTGCATAAAATTGGTGGCATTTTATTCGTTAAGTTCTGGATTACAGGCATGAGTGTGGGAAAGTGGTATAATAATGATGTTGAAACGTTTTTTTTCCGTGTTGTTTCCAAAACTCTATAGAAGCTTCTGGTAAAGTTGCCACCCCTTTACTAGGAGTATGACTTGACTTGACTAGACTATGACTTGACTCTGACTTGACTTGATGACTTCGACTGTGACCTGACATATTATTTACGTGAAATATCATTAACTTGATAAATTATGAATTACTTGACACTGGCTAAATACAAAAAAGTGTGGAGCCAAAATACAAAAAATAAACAATGTTAATTGGAGAGTTTTTGCAGGAAAACGAAAAAGATCGCGTCACCGCATTGTATTATTCCAAAACTGGTGTTATTTTCAGTGTTAGTGCATAAAATTGGTGGCATTTTATTTGTTAAGTGCTGAATTACAGGCATGAGTGTGGGAAAGCGGTATAATGATGGTGAAACGTTTCTTTTCGTGTTGTTTCCAAAACTCCATAGAAGCTTCTGGTAAAGTTGCCACCACTTTACTAGGAGTATGACTTGACTAGACTAGACTATGACTTAACTTGATGACTTGGACTGTGACTGGACTTGACACATTAGATGATATTAATTAACTTGAGATATTATCAATTACTTGACACTGGATAAATACACAAAAGTGTGGAGCCAATATCAAACAAAAAAAAAGGGAGCAAACAAGCATACGGTCCACTTGATGGGAAGTGGTCACCCTAGCCTATGGACATCTGTAACACCGGAGGAGTCTTCACCAATGCATTGCTTACCCTGTAGGACTCTTTTAACCCTCCTTTTTGCTTAAATCTGTGAGTACCTATGTAAACTTTTTGGTACTTGCGTCTTATGATGCATGTGAATGACAGTTGAAATAACGACAAAAGATTAATAGTCGTTCAATTCCGCTTTTCTAATTTGTTTACGATTTAGTAATGTGTATGGAAGTAAAACGTTTCCTTGCGTGTGTCTTGCACTGGTAATTGTTAACGCATTGGACTTATGGAATTTTTTGTATTGCCAGTTGCAATTCTAGATCGATTTTTTTCTTCATTTGTTTTGGAGGTTAGGACTCAGCCCATTTAAGTATAATATTAAAATGGGTGTTTTCATGGAAACACTTAATGTATTGTGGCATGTACTGTGGCATATTATAAAGAGCTGACACCTTATTATTTACATGTATATCTGCAAAAACATATTCAGTCTGTGCTTTATGTGTAATTTCATCTCGAGCCTCTCGAGGTGACAACTGCTTTGGTATACTGACAGTGAAAATGTATAATTTTTTTCACAACCGCTTTTTTATAATAGTTCGGTTCCTGCCAAATATAATCAAAATAGCAGCCTATTATATTATATAGAGGTAAATGGCGCTGCAGTAAATTTCCTACCTTTAAGGGAAATACACTTTTAACCGTGACGTCATGTAGTCCAGGTGTGTGAATAGAACCACCTAACTCTTCCCGTTGGTGCAGGAAAATTATTGATTATTTATATTAGACGATCACTTATCATCAACATCATTTTGGTTTTATTGTATTAATGGTTCGGTATCCATATAGAAAAGATATGAACACTTAGTTGTACGTCTGCCGAGACCATATTTCTCAGGAACAAATGAAAGAGTTGAGTTGAAAATGTTATTAAAATATAACATAACTCTGTATAAGAAATTCAACCAGCTTACTATTATGGTTTAAGAAATACAACCGTTTATGGGTTGGAAAGACAAATGAACAAACAAACAGAAGATAGAGATACTATAAAAACAATCATAATAATAATAATAACGCCCAACGATCACATACACACATACTGGCCTTAACTAGGATTCCCTGTATCTAGAGACATAGAAATTACGAGGACCCATGGTACTCGTAGTTTTGTAGGTTGTCTGGGTGCTGTGGGACCATTCCCACAGCACCCAGACACAGAGCAAATATTTGTGCTTTTTTTCAGTGCTCTAATACTTGTCCTACCGCGGGAATCAAACCCGCCCTCTCCGGGCTAAGAGCCGACATGTTGTGTGTGAATCGTTCCCAAATATCGAAATAAAAAGATAAATAGCATCAATAGTGATTACCCTTCTGGTTCGAAATCCTGAAAACTCAAGTGTCAATACATACTTTATTGAGTTAAAGTTTTTATTCATAAATCTATACTATGCATATGCAGTGCGCCAACATTCAATGAGTTTAAAGGATTGAAATCTAAATGAAATTTTCTAAGGCAACAGGCTATGTTTGTGTTCTAAATAACATAATAATGAAGAATTAATTTATGTTAACGATTACTTTATATTCAGCAGTACACCTTCAGGCTAATGACGATGATGATAAAATTTGGCATTAAACCTTGAAAAAAGCCGTTGTCACCGTTTTTGTCAGTTTTGAGATCACAAATAACTAACAGCCACACAGCTTAAAACATCCTTTACACATTTTGACAACCTCTGTGGTGTTGTGGTTGAGCAGGTCATCACATAACCCGGAGGCGGCGGGTCCTCGTAGTTCCTGGGCCCCTAGACACAGGGAATCCTAGTTAGGGTCCAGGATATATGTATGTGATCGTTGGGCATTATTATTATTATTTTCACGGAGTCTTGCTTCATAGCCCTGCACTTTAACAAAGAGTAATCAACTCGTCACCCTATGAATGACATGTAACTTTCAATCCCAAAAGTAAGATCCAAAAATCTGATTGCGACATGAAAATGGTACAATATAATGAGATGATAACGAGACAAAATTACCCCTCTATCGGAGAAAACCGAATCAGTCGAGAACCATTAGCGGAAGAAGCGACGCGTACAGATACAAGTTTTACTTTTGTGACTTCTGTATTTCGCCCATATCGGAATTGCGAGCCATCCGAGGAAGCCTGCAGGCCCGCCCGACCGTGAACCGTCGGGAAAAACGCAAGTATACTTATACGTATATAAATATAACGTCACCCTACGATAGTGATTCAGTTTTGCGCGATCGCTTGCAACAAAATGTCGAGAAGGGGGTGATAAGTTAACAACACAGAAGAAAGTGAATCAATTAGAACATAAACGAAATAAAAATGAAGTGTCAGACTTTAATAGTGTTGTGCTACGTCGTTCTGTCAACCGCTGATGATGATTACGAGAACAAGTTGACAAAGTTATGGTCCCTATCCAGTGCTTCGAACAGTGGTGGCTCTTCAGTGATGAACGTAACGAGTGCTTCCATTGTGATCCAGCCTTCTAGTTACACTGATGCTTCTTCCAGAGGAGTGAAGGTGCTTCCGTACGCGAGATACGGTTTCAAACCTCGAGCTATACCTTTGAGAAAAGAGGAGCAGACGCAGGTTGAAAAGAATGCATATTATTCACAGGATGAGGTGAATAAGTACAAGCCACATACACTTTTCCCAGGCAATTATTATTCAATTTCCAAAGGAAAAAGTAATTTGACTGAAGGTCGGCAGGCGAGGCAATTCAGACCAGTGGCCATACCGTTAATAAGGAATTTGGAGTTTCAAAAGCGGTCCTTAGACTCTGATACTTTAGATGATGAGGAACCAATAATTGAGAAACCAGCAGGATTTACAGAGCAAGCAGCATCGAGACGATCAATTTCGGGTAGGTTTAAGTCACTACTAATATTATCGCACTAAGCGTTGGTGATGATCACTTGATTATTATGTAGATTGCTTAACATGTTGTAAAGACAACACAGTTGCCTCCTATAGTTATGAATATATGAATATAGGAAGTAATACTACTACTGTAGATGATTCTTCCTAAGTATGCAATGTCAATCAGCTAGTTACATTTTATAGCTTTCGTATGATTGAGATAGTTACACTACACTAAAGTACACTTTTAATTGTTCATCTAGTATACAAACTATTAGCATTTGATATGAAGCTACCATTTTTGTTTTGTTGATGTTTTCTTACTTTTTGTGGAGTAAATGCATTTTAAATTAAACGGCTTTAAATTCAGTTTTACTATACTTATCATCACTCAACAAATCTTATTGAAGTAATCAATTCTTTATATTAGAGAATTTTAGTTAATCAATTTATACTATAATAATAAAAGTAGGTATTTTTCCTGGTACTTAACAACTTACAGACAGATATGTTGCCGCCAAAATGCAAGATTTAAGAATTTTAAATTAAAGAGTATTATTATGTGGCGTAGGAGTGTACAAAAAAGTTTTTTGAAAATATGGTGATAATGATTGTGCAAAAAAAATAATTGCGGGCTATACTTTATATCAAAGATGACTCTCCGAAATGATGATAGAGCAAACATTTTCATAATAACGATGCTAATTCACTATCATAGCATAAATGTAAAACTACCCCATCAATAAAAACAACTGTTATTGAAAAAAAAAATGTAGATGGACATGAAATCAGAATATTGACATGGCATTCAAATTGCAAACACTAATACATCCACACTTATAAAGCATGATAATATATTTGCGTGTGATATATAAATGCACGCATTTGATTCTAATGGCGTGTTCAGCACATGGCGTGCGTGCGTTTCCTACTTGGAAAATTTTAATCTTATATTCTTGATAATAACTTGTACCTAATCAATAATTTGATAATCGTCTTTTTTATACTTACTAAATATTATATTGATGTCTGTTGTATCAAAAATATGAAAGTTGTTCAATGTTTCCATAATGATTTAAGAAAATCTTTGCTGATGGGCATTAATACAATATTTATTCTAAGATACAATGACACGTTTACATTGACGTATCAATATAATTCATCACGTATTCATGCACAAAAACCAATGCATAATATCATGCGTAATAAAGTTAATTGAACTGGAAACGCATTACTGAATTTAAAATAGAACTGTAAGTAGGTTTGATTTATTATGCGATCTTAATATACAACGTGGAATCAATCATTCAAAACACATTTGAATCCACACAATACTCTGCATTTGAAAATGTGGATAGCAATAAATTTTTTCATTGAGTCGTCGACCCACATTCGTATGAAATATTCTTTAACCATCACCTTCAAATACATAGAGGGGACAGAAAAGTTCCATTCTTTGGAATAGAAGCTGGATGGGCTAACGTTTAAAGCTATCGAAAGAAGATAATCCCCATCATTACTCGCCGTTACCGTGCTATCTACTCTCACCACAGCCCTGAATTTTAATAAACTTGCTATTATTTCCGCTTCGCCTAATATCTATAACTGTACAAGTTTGGTCCACTGAACCGGTCACGGTGGACCGGTGATTGTAGTGCAATCTAACTATATGGCTTAGACTGTGTTTTATTGTGTTGACAATTGAAAAACTAAAGTCTAATGTTGAATTAGATCTTACGTCATCATCATCATCATCATCCATCTCTTATCCTATTAGGTGGGGTTGGTGCAGCACTGGTTTGTTACGATAATGATGCTGAAAAGATTTGGCGTAGATTTTAATCATATGTAAAGACGAAAACTTACTAAAAATTGTTTGAAAATGTTGACGAAAATACAGAATTATTTTTTGTACTTGCGACTTAGTCTAAGTAAGAAAGATGATGGAGAAACGAAGTGGAGATTATTGAGTCTTCATTTTACCGTTAATTAGATAATTTACCTATGACATTTTACCTACAGCATTTGTGACTACCACTCACCAATCGTTTTACACATAGCTGTTTTGTCGATGTGATATACGGTAAAGTATAATCGTCACGGTACGGACAACGTAATTGAATAATATCGTGATAGCAGTTGGCGTTTATAATCACGTATTGATTTAGCATGTTTACTCTACCGCGAATACGAAATGAAAAAGTAAAAGGAAATATCGTGTTACGTATAACAAAAGTATCTTCCGGGACATTATGAATGTTTGGTTGCAAGTCTAATGTATTATACTATACAGCAATGTCGAGCTGAGTTTTATTTAATAACACCTATGCTCCGAAGTTCTACCCGCGTGGTGAAAATTCTTTTATTTAACTTGTAACCAAACTTATATCTATTAAACCTACATTTGGTCCAAGTTTATTGCATAAAAGTTTTAATTCTTTTATTAAAATTACTGTTACTGATAAACTAATGTATTATCGCAGTAAGTTATATTAGTAGTAATAACGCTAATCACAAACAATAGTTTTTATTGATGTTCAACTTTCAGACCAAGAATTTAAAATGATCGAGATATCTGTATATCTGATATCTATATAATAACAGTAGGTGAACAGTAAAGTGGTTAATTATATCAGTTAATAAGCTTAGTCCATAAGCGTGAGATATAAAAACGCAAGCGTAAAATATGATGATAGTAACAAACAACAAGCCCATTGTTTACTTTTAATTTCTTGATGACTTCTCATTACGTACTTAGCTCAACACATATCTATTTATAAAGAAAAGATGGATAAAAAAATTGATCCAATCAATTTATTTTCGACACCAATAAAATTTACCTTTAGAATATACACAGATGCGGATGATAGAAAATCAAAACTAATCAATGTGTTTATCAATTTCAGATATGTTAGGCGTGAACGATGATGATGAAGATGAAGAAGATGAGTTAGATGAAGAGTTTGAAACGGAAGACGTTGACGACAAAGGACAAAGCAAACATAAGAACAAGAGAAAGAAAACCAAACTCAAAGCCCACAAAATGAAGAAGTACATGCTGCCGCTGCTCCTGGCGTACAAGATGAAGTATTTTGCTCTTGTCCCAGTCATGATTGGAGGTCTAGTTCTGCTTGTTGGAGCTACAGGGCTGGCTGGATTCTTCTTCGCATTATTTGCAGCAGTGATGGGACTACAGAAGGGGGGGTATTGACTATAAGAGAGTGAATGTGAATATATAAAGTCGACGAAATCGCAGTTGCCATCCAAGCTATGTTAGCATTTTCATTTCGAATTCGTTGTACTGCTCAATCTGCTAGTCTTGATTTATGAACACATGTGATTTGTTTGTGCTACATTACATGTTCCACTATTGCTGTTCATCATTTGGAATGATTAAAGTTTGATAGTGAGTCGTAATAATTTGCCTTCAGTCTCAAATGTGAGCTTCTGTATACGGATCAATGCAAAAGCTCTCATGTAAAGCTGTTAAAATTTAATATATTTTGTGTGGCTGTTATAATTATTATGATGTTATCCACCGACTCATGAGACAAAATCATTGTAACTAATGATTATTGTTTTTAATTAAACATATCAGTTTCATTTATTTTGTCAAACGTAACGTTTTCATTTTCTTTTGTATTGTTAACTGTAAGGTTCGCGCTATTGTAAATATTTCCATTATTTGTAACATAATTTAAATTATTTATTGAATAATGTGTTATAAGTTTATTTATTTAATTAAAGTTAGTTACCATAACATAGGCGTTTTGTATTTAAAATATTTCGTTAAGGTAGCCATACTAAAATGTTTGGGTCGAATAAAACACACATGCTTTGATTGTTTAAGTATTTTTATTCAAATGTGCGTAGTTCTCTTCTTCTAAAAAAATCGATGAGCATCAAATATGCATTAATTATTGAAATATAATTTATAGGTGATAGCTAATTAAAATTCAACACAATAAAAACTTATATTAGAATAATTGTTACAAATCAATACGTATCTATAATTGATATATGCACGGTGGAATTTAATTCGTTCTTTTCCTTAAATGTATGTACTAAAACCATGCTATAGAATAATCATACAAAGCGAAATTAAAAAAAAAAGATTTAAAAATGCCTCTTAAGATAACTAGCTAATAGCGCGGGCACTGACTGAGCGCCTTGTAAATATTTCGTGATTTAACACTTGCTTTATTTAATGTCGCAAAACTTTTAATTGTAATTTGAATTCACAGTAATTTGATTATACTTAGATTTAGATTTAAGTTGTATTTCAAAAGTACTTTTGGTACTTAGTTATATTGGAGCGAGCTATAGCATGAACTAAGTACATACGTTTAATGAAAAGAACGAATTAAATTCCACCGTGTATAAATGATTTTTTATTAAGGCGTTGACGAAGCACAATTTTTATATTTTGAAGGGATCTTTAATGAGGCTTTGTTTAAAGTTAAAGATCATAGTTTTTTTTTAAATCTGCATTTCCACAGACACCTGATTAATGTAATGTCAGATGTTGAAAATAATTTCAAATATGGTGAAAATGTTTATAGCGCAAAAGGAAAATTGATGGAAATAGATTCGGTGCTTACTATTCGAGGACTCATAAGTTTATTTCTGGCCGTGTAAACAATTTTTTCAATCATTCTTGCGTGATAGCCACAAAACAAACAAAAGTTAACTTTAGCATAATATGAATATGAATATGGGTTCTTAAGGGTTATTATTCAATCAACTTTTATAAATTTTCGATAAAAAATATAATTTAATTATTTCTAATAAATAGATTAACTCTTTATTAAAACATAGCTTAATAATCACGTAATAAAAATTATCATTGTAGAAAGAAATACTGGAAAAGTAAATCAAAAACCATTAAATAGGGAAGCATAATTGGACGGACAGAGTGGTTTCCCGCTCCAATAAACAATACTAACCTAGAAGCCATCTTAGTTGCATAGATAACATTAAAAATACCCGAGGAAATAAATAAATAACAGAAGTAGGTCAACATAGATTTATTATTTTTCATAAATAAATATTTGTGAACATTTCACACAGCGCCATATAGGCCCACACTAAGCAAAGGTTACTGGAACCAGATAACTGATACAATACTTTTTGTTTGTAAATACATACAAACTTAAATATTACGACGGCAACGTCCGGTTGTAAACTCTATGCGCAGCGGGCAGTACCGTAATTTACCCTGTGGCAGCATTTAAATTTATTACAGTGGCAACATCGGCGACTATCATTGCTCCTCCAACCATCTGGCTATAAAAAGGGACCGCTCGGTGTACTACGGATCATTCTTGGTGCATTCTTGTTCCAGACACGGCGCGGTGTGGACATGCTGAAGGCCTATAGTTATATAGGTTGCAACCTACCTACAAACCCCTTCTGCTTACAAATACAATATAACACCCAGACACAAAACAAACATTGTTGTTCATCACACAAATGTTTGTCCTGGGTAGGAACCAAACCCACAACCTACGGTTTGAGAGACAGGGTACTAACAACTGAACTGTTGGGCCAGTAAAATATTGGTAGGTACTACATGAACAGTATCATTTATTACTAAATAATCACATAATAATAATAATAATGCCCAGCGAGACTATACATAGATCCTGGACCCTAACTACGATTCGCTGTATCTAGGGTCCCAGGAACTACGATGACCATGTTCCCACAATCCCAAATTCAGAACAAGTAATTGCGCTTTTTTTTCTGTGCACAAATACTTGTTCTACTACGGGAATTGAACCCGCCGCCTCCAGGTAATGAGACGACCTGCTCATCCACCACACCACAGATGCTGAATAAAAGCTTCAATTTTATAAATGCTTATATGTATGCAAAATATCTGTCTTAAGTTGTAACAAAATTTATATAGTTTATGGTGCTACAAACAATTTGTATATCATTGATTATCAGCTAAATGTTATTAAACTAAATCTAAATATTGAGAAAAGTGAGGTAGATTTAGCTCAAAATACGTTTTGCTCCTTTTTTTTCGCACGGCAAATTGTGCACCTGATTTGAAAAGATTTCTTACCAAAATCTGTTGCCTTCAATTTATATTGACCTCTAAAATTTTTATCATCTAATATTATTTAGTAGAACATTGTCTGGATTATCTTCTATTTCTTCAAGGCAAAACGATTGAACCAATTTCAATAAAACAAGGAGGTTGGCTACACTCTTTTGATTAACATAAGATAATTTTTATTCCAGGAAATTTCGATTTTTCATTGGGAAACAGGTAAAATACGGTACCGTTGTCTATCTTCTAATCTTATAATACATTATTTGCAGCAATACTTTCAGGACCGTAATCCCCTCTCCTATAATGCTCATCATAGTATACATGGTCTTTGCTTTTGCTGGGCACTTCAATTTTTTATTGGGAAGCAGGTAAAATACGGTACCGTTGTCTATCTTCTAATCTTATAATACATTATTTGCAGCAATACTTTCAGGACCGTAATCCCCTCTCCTATAATGCTCATCATAGTAGACATGGTCTTCGCTTTTGCTGGGCACTTCGATTTTTTATTGGGAAGCAGGTAAAATACGGTACCGTTGTCTATCTTCTAATCTTATAATACATTATTTGCAGCAATACTTTCAGGACCGTATTCCCCTCTCCTGTAATGCTCATCATAGTAGACATGGTCTCTGCTTTTGCTGGGCACTTCGATTTTTTATTGGGAAGCAGGTAAAATACGGTACCGTTGTCTATCTTCTAATCTTATAATACATTGTTTGCAGCAATACTTTCAGGACCGTAATCCCCTCTCCTATAATGCTCATCATAGTAGACATGGTCTTCGCTTTTGCTGGGCACTTCGATTTTTATTGGGAAGCAGGTAAAATACGGTACCGTTGTCTATCTTCTAATCTTATAATACATTATTTGCAGCAATACTTTCAGGACCGTATTCCCCTCTCCTGTAATGCTCATCATAGTAGACATGGTCTCTGCTTTTGCTGGGCACTTCGATTTTTTATTGGGAAGCAGGTAAAATACGGTACCGTTGTCTATCTTCTAATCTTATAATACATTGTTTGCAGCAATACTTTCAGGACCGTAATCCCCTCTCCTATAATGCTCATCATAGTAGACATGGTCTTCGCTTTTGCTGGGCACCTGGATGATTTCCACTTGGGTCTTGGTATCGTCTTTCCGGTTCTGGTAACCGTGAGAATGGTCGAACATGCCCTTCAGGCTGAGGACTGATGCCATGACCGTGGAGAAAAAGCCCATCATCAGACCTAGAAGACATATGAATAACATTTCACTCTATGATAAAAAACAAGTCAAACATTAGCTTCCTTATTAATAAACATTGTATTTTTTTTATTGTTTGATATGCTCGCGTTTGACCACTATCGCACCTGATGGTAAGTGACGATGCGGTCTAGGATGTAACACGCTTGCCTAGAAGATACCTGTTCACTCTCGATTTGAAGACTCCAAGGTTGTAGTTTTCAGGAAATACGGATGCCGGTAAAGCATTCCACTCTTTGGTTGTTCGCAAGATAAATGTGAAGCCAAATCTCTTTGTTCGCACATGTGGGATATTAACCATGTAACCTGGCGCTTTTTCGTACATTTCGTTGTATAGTAAAAGAATAGTTATTTTTTGATTTGTCTCCTTCTATTGAGTTTTAAATGAGTAAAAATAAACTAAGAAAATAGCTGTAGCTAATAATAATAATAGTAATATGTGTGGACATTTCACACAGCGCCACCTAGCCCCAAACTAAGCAAAGCTTGTACTTTGGGAACCAGATAACTGATACTATACTTAGATACTTTTTGTTTGTAAATACATACATAGAATACAATATAACACCCAGAGTATCCCCTGATATGCAGTATTTATTAGTAAGGTGGTATGAATATAAACTATTCTAGTGTAGGAGTAATTTCAATCAGGCGGGCCAAAGCCATAAAAACATATATTAATATGATCAAAACAGAAATAATAGTTTTGTCTTTTGTTATTTGTGTTTCTTAATCACAATTTTCCTTAGATGTATCACACACAACTTGACTGACGGTGTCGTGGTTGAGCAGGTCAACTCATAACCTGGAGGCAGCTGGTTCGATTCCCGCGGCAGGACAAGTATTTGTGCACAGGAAAAAACGCAAATACTTGTTCTGAGTCTGGGTGTTGTGGGACCATGGTCTTCGTAGTTCTTTGGTCCCTAGATACAGGGAATCGTAGTTAGGGTCCAGGATCTATGTTTGTGATCGTTGGACGTTATTATTATTATTCATTTATTTATTTACAATATTAAATTTAAGTTTTTTACAATATTTTTATAAAAATTAACATTACAAAAATACAATAAAAAACCTAAACCTAGTGTGCCGCCAGCAGCGGGGCAAGGCCCAAGCTACCGGCGGTTAGGGCTGCAGACTGAGGAACCTCCTGACAATACGTGCCGTGTCAAGGAGTACTGCCTTCTGAATCTGACCCTTGATCCAACCGTCTAACGAGAGCCTCTCTAGGTGTTGGTCGAGGCTCTTCGCTATAAGGCCGTTCGCCGAAACAACTATAGGAACGATGCTCGTTGAGTTAACACTCCACATGGCGGTTACCTCGTGAGCTAAGTCAAGGTACTTGCTGAGTTTGTCCTTCTCAGCTTTCACGAGGTTATCGTCATGTGGAATAGCGATGTCAACGAGCACTGCAAAGCGTTGGGACCGGTCTATCAGCACGATATCAGGCTTATTAGCTACAATAGTCTTGTCCGTGATGATAGAGCGATTACAGCAATGCACGGCCATTTTCGAGAACCGGCCCCGGTGTGTACTTGTAGTACGGCACCTCGGACTCGATAAGGCCGTATTGAAGGGCAAGTCGCTGATGGATGATCCTGGCCACTAGGTTGTGTCTGTGTAAGTACTATCCGTTATTATTATTATTATTATTATGATTACTATTATAACTTGAGAATCATTAGTACAATGCCAAGGGATTGGACCTGGGTGCATCGGTTTGAAAGTTGCATCACTGAGACTGAGTATGTCTCCATGTAGGTACTTAAGTAATAATGGGTTGGTATTAATTTTGTATTTCAAGAAAGTATAATGTGTTTTAATACCTTTCGCCGAAAGAAAAGCCAAAGCCTTGAGGGCAATTGGTATCAGCAAACTCTTAGCAGCAAGAAGTCCCAGGATCAACGGCAGCATGTACTTCCTCTGCATTTTTTGCATCTTATTCCCTCTCCTTTTCCGTTTCTTCCCACCACCTTGTCCACCATCGCCTTTGTTCAAGAACTTTACAATGCACTTCTTAACTTTTCCTTTCCTTTTGAGCTTCTTCGTCAAATGTTTGTTAGACTTTTTTGTGCTCTTACGACTCTTTGGAACTGGTTTTGGTGTAATGACTTCGATGGTTGTGTGATATTTTCTGGGTGTATCGGTGTCATCTGAAACTTTAAGTTATCATTCTATAAATATTGCTTACATCTTATAAAAAAGAATATCGTAAGATAGGGTGTGGTCATCATCAACAGCCTGAAGACGTCTGCTGAAAATAATAATAATAAATAATAATATGTGTGGACATCTCACACAACGCCATCTAGCCCCAAACTAAGCAAAGCTTGTGCTATGGGAACAAGATAACTGATACAATACTTAGATACTTTTTTGTTTGTAAATACATACATAGAATACAATATAACACCCACACACAGAACAAACACTTATGTTCATCACACAAATGTTTGTCCTGAGTGGGAATCGAACCCACAACCCACAGTTCAGAAGGCAGGGCTACTACCTTTATTATGGTACTTATTTATATTATGTACTAGGTGTGCCCCACGGTTTCACACGCGTGGTGAAAATTTTCCATACTTTCTTAACCTTTTGTTTGATAAGAACCTTCTCCTGACAAAAATAAACACAACGATAAAATAATTAGCAAAAATGTTCCATCCGTTCTATCGCGATGCGAAGACCAAGGGAAATAGAGATTCTTTTATAATAGGTCTTGAAATTGCCGTATTGCAGTACAGACTTTTTCAAACAAAAAAAAATTTTGATTGGCTATGAATTCTAAATTCAAATTAATTTTGTTTTAAAAATATGACATTCTATTTACAATATAAGTCTTTTGTTTATTGATTAGCGTTGTATTTTCATTACATTTCAACATTTTTCCTCATAATGGATACTTTGAAATTTCGTGTAATTATGGAATATGAGTTCCGTCGTGGCACCAACGCGGCACAAACGACACGTAACATCAACGACGTTTACGGAGAGAACGGTACAAACGAACGTACAACCCGTTATTGGTTTGCCCGGTTCCGTTCTGGAAATTTTGACTTGAAAAATGAACCTCGTGGTCGTCCGGAAACTTTGGTCAACAATGATGAATTAAAGGCGATTGTGGAAGCTGATGAATCTCAATCTACAGCTGAGCTGGCAGCAGCTTTTGATGTTAGCATCAAAACAATATTAGTCCATTTGCGACAGATTGGCAAGATAAAAAAGCTTGATAGATGGGTGCCCCACGAACTTAACGATCGCCAGCGCAACGTACGCGTCGAGACTTGCCTTGCGCTGCTTAACAGGCACAGAAATGAAGGAATTTTGAACCGAATTGTTACGTGCGACGAAAAATGGATTCTTTTTGACAATCGAAAGCGCTCAGCAAGTTGGTTAGATCCTGGTTCGGTACCAAAGCAATGTGCAAAACGAAAAATGACCCCTAGAAAGGTGATGGTCACAGTTTGGTGGTCTAGTGCTGGTGTGATTCATCATAGCTTTTTACAAAACGGCGAGAGCATTACTGCAGATGTGTACATTGAAGAACTGACCACAATGATGGCGAAACTTGCACGTCTGCAACCAGCTTTGGTCAATCGGTCGTCTCCACTGCTACTTCACGACAACGCGCGACCCCATACTGCACAACAGACCGTCTCTAAGCTGCATGAGTTGGGTTTGGAAGCTCTCCCTCATCCGCCATACTCACCAGATCTTGCGCCCACCGACTATTACTTTTTCCAAAATTTGGACAACTTTTTAGCGGGTTAAAAATTCAATTCCCGAGAGGCAGTACAAAACGCCTTTGAAAAGTTTGTTGTCTCCCGTCCTGCTGATTTTTTCAAGAAGGGCATCCATAAACTGCCACAGCGTTGGCAAAGATACATTGATTGCATGGGTGATTACTTTGAATAAAAGAAATAAATAAGTTCGAAAAAAAAAAAACTTTAACTTTTTTCAAACAAAATACTGGAATATTTAGCTGGATCGAAAGAGACAAAAGATGGTGTAACTAGTCTAAAGCTAGTTCGTGTTTATTAATAAGGCTGAAGAAGTTTTACTTCACTCGTGTGGTCTAAAGCACACTCGTTTTTTTTTTAAATTTATTTATGACATCCACCGTCCATGTATTTTCGGGTTATTACTTGCTATGCAAGCTTATATTGAAGAGACCGCCCATTGTTACGCATTTGTTAATTTTTTAATGATGCATTTCAGTGAATAATAATAATAACGCCCAAAGATCACATATATAGATCCTGGACCCTAACTAGGATTCCCTGTGTCTAGAGACCCAGGACCATGGTCCCACAACACCCAGACTTAGAACAAGTATTAGCGTTTTTTTTTTTTCTGTGCACAAATATTTGTCCTGCCGCGGGAATCGAGCCCGCCGCCTCCGGGCTATGAGCCGACCTGCTCAACCACCACACCACAGAGATGTGAATAGCTTATCTATCAATCTATCTATGTTTATAGCCAACCCTATTATGACTAAATTAATGGTGTTCTTAGCATTAATATTGACTAAGTACATGCAAAACGTTCAATGAAAAAAATAATCAGTTACCTTTCAAAGATCTCCGAGCAAAGTTTCCATGAGTAAGTAACCACTCCAAAGGTTCTGTCGTATTGATTTCATTCACATAACTGTCACGGTTTGAGGGACCAAATCCTATTACCGTTTCTGTTTTCATTATTCCGTAGTTATTTGAATTATCAAGCATCAGTCCACGGGAATAAGGGATCATGGTTAAAAACTCCAAAAAAATATTTACCAAAAAAATTTACCCTAATTTGTTTTCTCATAAATGTTTTAGGTTTAATTACGTAACGCTATGAAGTGTGAAAAATGATTTTGGATTTTCATCAAAAATTCTCTTTTTTTTTTCATAAAAGAACTAAATACATTTTTACTTAACAGCGATTGGAAGGACTTTTACTATTTTCGTTACGATCATATGAATTATTTGATAAATTCAGAAATATGTTATATCCAATGAAAAAATATTTTTTGTTAAATTTATTTGCGTGCGTGTTATTATCATTTTTTTACGTTGTTTATTATAGCAAATTCTCACTGTACTGGCATAGATGTCAAAACGCACTTTACTTTTATAACCGAGGTAAATCCAGTTCACTATAGCCTATGAAGCATTACTTTTTAATGACACGTAGTTATTTTCACCATAATTAGTAATTAGTGAATGCAGGAAAGTTAATGTTACAGTTAGTAAACAACGGCTTTAGCTTTGAAGTTGATAGTTTCTTAAGGTTCTAGCTTTCAACTCTGCTCAAACTCATACAAATGCCTGCGTCTCTTTTCGAGTACTACCTTTAACTAGGTGGTAGGACTTTTCTGCAAAGTTCGTCTAGGTAGACACCACCGCTTTGCCAGTTAATCTGCCGCCAAGCAGTAGTGCGCAAGCACTTCTGCGTTCTGGTTTGACGGGCTCTGTTTGAAATTACTGACTTGCAAATGAGACTTTATGACCTGATCTCACAGTCTAGTAGTCTTATTACTATGTTGTGCTGATGTCTCAGAATGACGTGCGCAGTGCAGTGTCACGTGAAACTTTATACTTTAGAGTTCCGAGTGACAGTGCAACTGATATGGGCAGCCGTGTTGCTTAATATCAGGCGAACGGTTAGCTCGTCACGTCATTCCTTACAATAAAAAAAAATACCTACCTACAAACGTATCACAAAGTAATTGGAAAATAATAATAATAACGCCCAAAGATGACATACGCTCAGGAACTACTAGGCGAATGAGTAAAAGAGTGTGAGAAAAAGAGATACATATACTGGTGCGGTGGTTGAGCAAGTCGGCTCAAGGCCCGGAGGCGGTGGGTTCGATTCCCGCGACAGGACAAGTATATGTGCACAAAAACAGCGCAAATACTTGTTCTGTTTCTGGGTGTCAGACCAGTCTCGTAATCCTTGGGTCCTTAGATACAGGGGATTCTAGTTAGGGTCCAGGATCTATGTATCTGATCTTTGGGCATTATTATTATTAAGACGTTATCCTGCACTGTCGTAAGCCGCACATAACTCAAAAAGTCATTGGCGCAGGGCCGAGCAGGTTCTGAATCTGGGTGTGTCGATTTGAAAGTCACACGAGCTACCGCTGAACTATACAATCACTATATTACTACTGTGAGTATATGTACCTATTATAAAAAACAACAAAAGTTTAAAATTATATTATTATTTGGTACATCTTAGTTTTTTATAATTATGATAATAATAATAATAACGCCCAATCATCACATGCATATATCCTGGACCCTAACCGAGACTAAGAACAAGTATTTAACCTTTTTTATAGTATTCAGATTTGGTTTGTGATAAACTAATCAAATTAACCTGTAATGAAAAAGATAGCAAAGTCATATGTAACCGTTTATTTGGTAACAGCTTCCACGAACTATTGTAAAATGCATCGATCTTGGTAAAACTGGGCACTGAATGGGTTATCCAGAGCTAGTGTGCTTTCTGCTAGCTTATCTCTTACTCTATCAGACACTATGTATATTCCTCCCACCATCTTTCTTACTCCTCTTTGGATAAACATTTTCGGATTGTGTTTATGAAGGAATGCTCTCATTCTCCTTTGTCTGATCATCATTTTTCTTCTCATTGGGTGTGGTCTACTGAAGACTGATCTCTTCTTCTTTGGAAACATTCTCCGTTTCTTTTTCCCCATCTTGGTCTAATATTTAAGGGTAAGAGTAGTTTGTTACCTGATTGGTTGGATCGAATGCTAGTCCGCTTTTGGTGAAATCATTGCGGATAGGTATTCCTGTACGGCTGTGCTGTTTTGAAAATTATACAGAATTTTGTGTACCGTTTTCACATCCTTTATTTTTCCTGTTTTGAAATGTCACATTGACAAATGAGAGGTATCTTTTGTTTTGAGAAATATGTTGAAAGAAGTTTGGTTACTTTAAAGTAGATAACTTTTTACATATTTTTTAATGTTAAGGAATAATATGACGAGCTAGTCGTAAGTAACTGATGTTAAGCGACACTGCTGCCCATATATGTTGCAGTGATACTCGTTACTTTAAAGTATAGAGTGTCGCATGACACTGCACTGCGCATGTCATCCTGAGACGTCACAGTCTAATAATAAGATTTCTAGACAGTGAGGTTAGGTCAAAATTCTTAGTGGCCTAGTATTTTCACTAGCTACGGTGTCCTTCAAACCGAAAAATAGTAGTGCTTTCGCAGTTCTGCTTATCGGCAGAATAAATGGCAAAGCGGTG
This sequence comes from Ennomos fuscantarius, assembly GCA_905220475.3. Taxonomy (NCBI): domain Eukaryota; kingdom Metazoa; phylum Arthropoda; class Insecta; order Lepidoptera; family Geometridae; genus Ennomos; species Ennomos fuscantarius. The sequence continues at coordinate 7,441,836 of HG992046.1, read as the reverse complement.
GTACTTACCTAGAAAAACTTAGCAGAAAAGGCCTACTACCTAGTAGTTACCACCCATCATACTAAGGTCCGTATTACAGAACGATGCTCAGTCATCGATCGGTGCTCAAGCAGAGATTTCATTCATAAATTGATCAATTGGTGAATGAAATCTTTGCTTGAGCACCGATCGATGACTGAGCATCGTTCTGTAATATGGTCCTAAGACACAATACCTCTTAGGTTAAATAATTTATTTGCAAATTATTCTAATAGTGAATAGAAATATGTTTGAGATACTGCATGGAATAAAATTAAGTTACGATATTTAGCATAGAATTGGACTCTATTCTTTCTTTCGTTACGTTAATTTTTAATGAATTGGACTTTATAAATTATTGATCACCAGTAAATTTGATCCACACAATCCCTTCCCTACCAAAATAAACAAATCATTTTTTAAATATCGCTTTTACGTCAAATCAGCTGGATCGATTTGGCTTAAATTTTGCATAGATCGGCGATGCTATTAATAAACAGAAGCGGTTCTATTATACCATGAAATTGAGACTCCCTATGCAAAAGTTGGTAAACTGTATTTAGAAGTACGATTACCAACTAGTGTTTGGTATGTATAGATTATCTCGATGTTTGTGGGTAGGTGCTTATTTCAATAAACCAGTCATCCTCTAACCTCGGCCTTTTATTGATGTTCCAAAAAGGACAAAAAAAAGAGTGTACTTTAGGCCAAACGACTGAAGTAATTTTTTTTTACTTAAGCTACATCTATCGGCCGGCATAACTTGTAACTGGCAACTGTAAATTGTCATTTTTGAATGGCCCGATAGCTCAGTTGGTAGTAACCCTGCCTTCTGAACTGTGGGTTGTGGGTTCGATTCCCACCCAGGACAAACATTTGTGTGATGAACATAGGTGTTTGTTCTGCGTCTGGGTGTTATATTGTATTATACGTATATATTTACAAACAAAAAGTATTTAAGTATTGTATCAGTTATCTGGTACCCATAATACGAGCTTTGCTTAGTTGTGAGATGTCCGCACATATTATATTATTATTATTATTTTACCGGACATAAAAACATAATATTAAAAAAATAACTACGTCACGTTGACAATAGAGGTCTACGTGAACCAACTTCAACTTCCGTTTGCCTCGCATTCACCAGCTTACTCCTTAAGTCAAACGTGCGTAAAGAAGTTTTACTTCAAAAAACTAGTCCGCATACGATGCCCCAAAAGCCTTAAAGTTGAAGTCCAAGTTATTATATGAGATGATGTAAGAAAGCATGCCATCGTACTCGCCAAGAGCCAGTTGTGTAATATTCACTCACTGCTTGCATACACGATACTGCATTTCACAGTACACGGAAAAAATGCAGACAAAAATATACACCTAATTAGTGTTCTGTGAATCGAAAATTTTAAAGTAGCAAACCAGGAATTTAACCTAAAGCTGCCAGCTTGATAAGTGATTTTATTCTGAATCAGACATTTTCGCAGATAAATTACAACTCGTTTGATTTAAATTTTACGATTGTCTGTGATGTTTCTATTGTTCCATGTACCATTTTTATATAAGTTAGTGAGTTTATTTTCTGAAATCCTAAACTAAATTAATTTTGCAACTATATATAGTATGTGCTCAAACCACTACCAATAATACATTTTTAAGAAAATTACAAGCTCAATTTTGAATTATTTTATAGCAGCTCTATTTTGCCGCAGATTTATCTTTCCCTTTTGCGTATACTGCATTCAGTTCAAATAGAAAGTGGGTGTCGGACAAGTTCACTGCCACAGCCTTGAAATAGGTGCAAGGGACCCTAGGGAGTTGGAGAAAGTGGCCTTGACCGCTTTGGCTGCACTGTGGAGATAGAATACTACCTATATAGATTTACCAAGAGATATTAATTGTAGAGTTGTATGAGGTGAATGTATAATTTTTATTTGTTTTCATTATTTTATAAAATATTTTACGCTTAAATATCAAGATCAATAACACAAATTAATACAATACAAAATTAAAACAATACAAATTAAAAAATAGCAACACAAAAAACCTATTCATATAACCCACCCTTAAAGATTCTATAAAATATTTTTAAAAAATCAAATTATTAGCTCTTAGATTTAAATTTCAGTTGCTTATTTGCATTTCAAAATGTTGTTTACAGATGCCCGTTTTCTTATATAGTTCATTTACGGACTTAAAAAATAAAAATACAAAAAAAAACCTATTCAAAAAACCCACCCATAAAGAATTGTATTTTTTATTTAAATTAATAATTTTTTTTTAATTTTATTTTATTTTAATTAATTATAATAATTTAAAAAAAAAATTAATAACTCTTGGATTTAAATTTCAGTTGCTTATTTGCATTTTAAAATGTTGTTTACAGATGTTCATTTTTATAAATAATCCATTATGGACCTTGTTTGTTACGCAAAATTACAGGGGTTACATTGGATAGATATATAATTGAAGGGTTGAGAATAAAAATGGTTTAACTGTCAAATTGATAGTTACGAGAAAATTTACTTTAAACTTCTTATGTTTCATTTTAATGTAGAATGCTTATTAGGCAATAGAATAGGTTTATGTAAGTTTCAGTTGCTTGAAAATGTAAAAATTCTATTTTAAAATACTAAATATAGTACCAATTTATACATTTACCGTAAAAATACAATATAATAAAATAATTATAATAATTTTTTATGCTAAGTGACCTGTGAAAATCAGTTAAACCCTTTTAGTTCTCTCCCCTTCAATTATTTCTTTAGTCAATGTAGTTTCATATGACATCGACATCGCATAACTAATATATAGCACATCCATACAAGTTTTCTCACAACTAGCCACAAAAGCCATAAACCAAGAAGTCAGTAAGTTAACATGGTCATCATCAAAATTGTCAGCCTAAATATAGGCCCTCCCCTATAGATCACCATTTCGAGCCTGCCACTTGCATCCATCGGCTCGCCGCAGTTTTTATCATGGGGGTGATCACGAAACTTTGATTGCAATGCAACAGGAGAAATTTCCATACTAACTATGCACATAAACTATGTATTCAAACTATCAAATCCATATTTATAAATAAAATTTGTTTGTGTTTCTAATGGTTGCCATCGAATTACGTGATTGCCTAGTAGGTCATTGATCCGCCTAGTGGAAGACAGGATTACGTTGCATTTTTCGGTTCGTGGTTGTTAGTTAATAATCTTACTTCTTTATCGGTTTTATATAATCAAAATTTTTCATTGTTGGTGTATTTGCTTTTTGGGGTATCTACCCCAAAAAGCCAGTAAAATCTTTTACTGGACCTTTACCTGCAACTAAGCCTGATCTTCTACTGATCATGAAATGACAGCTCGGTTGATAGAAATGTAATCTTCCGATTCCTGAATGATCTTATCTGAACTTACCGAGAAGAAAAGCACCGTACATGAGGAATCCGTAGCATGTTTTAGGGCATTAGGGGTTTCACCTTAGGTCCTTATCTGAATCATGCTAAAGATGACAGTTGGGCTCCTGGTGAAATGTGATCAAACGCTAACCTACCTAGCATTAAAAGACCTTTTGCAATGTGACCTACTCCCCATAAGAATTCTCTCATTGTTATTTTCCTTTTTCAACTTATATCCTCGTGAAAGCGTAAACAAATTCTTTATGACAAAATGACTTGGAATGTCTGAATAAGCATCCTTTTGCCAAGCTTAAGTTTCTCTTCAATGATTTAATAAAATGTGCCACATTTAAATAATAACTTTGGAGTTCGAAGAATCATATCGCAGAGTGAACAAGTGAACCTGGACTGTTAATAAGGCCCAACTGGTGAAATAGCGAGACCTGCAAATTCCAGAATACATTTTTATTTAATGAGCTGCTGTCAGATTTATACTCTCAGAACATACATGAAAGTCAAGAAAAATTCACGCCGTCCTTAAAGAACGCCTTACCTAATAACTGTAGTTTCATTGAACTCTTCTTTTTTTATGAAGAGTAACTAGCTCAAGTGCACTCCCTCTGATGCGAGATTTGAATTTGTTTGTTGCCGAGAGAAGAAAATTGAGAAGAAATTTGACAGCCTCTGTGGTGCAGTGGTTGAGCAGGTCGGCTCATAACCTGGAGGCAACGGGTTCGATCCCAGAGTCAGGTCAAGTATTTACGCACAGAAAAAAAGCACAAATAATTGTTACGTCTGGGACCCAGAACATAGATTCTGGACCCTAGTTAGGACTAGGATATGCTGTATCTAGGGACCCAGGAACTACGGGGACCATAGTCTTACAACATTCAGAGTCTGGGTGCAGCATATCCTAGTCCTAACTAGGGTCCAGAATCTATGTTTGTAAACGTTGGGCGTCATTATTATTATAATGAAAGAGTGCGAAACGCATATTATCTAAATGCAGATTAGCTTGATAATAATTATAGCTGAAAGTAGCGCCACATTACATGTCATTCCTGGATGGGAATCGAACTCAGAACCTACAGTTCAGAAAGCAGACCAGCTGTGCTGTGAGGCTATCCAAAATTGCACGTCACTAGGTTGGTTCTTTAGATGCTCATTCAGCTGCTATCATCACCTAAGCAAATTCCTCATCTATCAATTCAGCCAGACGTGTCCTTAATTACGCTCGGCAACCGAACACCATTATTAGATATTTCCTTTATACAAGGTGTCCCAAAACCCAACGTCAAAGGGGCACGTGGTAAGAAGGGGGGTCATACCAGGTCCGCTAAAAATAATAGAAAACCCCCACATCAGTTACTTCAGTTGTAACTTGCAAATAATGTGGTAACGACTCAAAGAAACTATGATAGTTTTTATAAGCCTAGCAAACTTTTTCGCTTGATTTGTCCTATAACTAATAGGACGCTTATTAAACATCTTTTATTAGTGAAATAACACAAATTCGAGGCGAAATCAAAAATAATTCGACAGTGAAATTGGGGTCACAAAACTCAAAAATGTTATTATGGTGTTGGTTACCCAGAATTTTTTCCACATCTGATTACGGGGGTATAAATCCCCCCCTTACCCTTTGCCCATTGAATGTTGGGACAGCCTGTATATATACCTGCATTTTCCATAGAAACATTACATGGTCGAACACAAGAGTGAATCACAAAAGCATTATTTTCACCTATTACGGTTTGAAATATATCAGCACGTCGACGTACTATTTGTTTTCGTCATGCCTTTTTGTTGTAACAAACTCAGTACCTACTTGCGTACGCATACAAAGTGTATGAATGAATGTTTAAGCTTTTTGTAGCTGTGGTTGGTCTTGATACTTTTGTGGGTTTTCATTTGATGTGTCACAGATATTAGCAAAAAATCATTATCTTAGTATGATATTGAATAAGTAATTCAGTTCCAGGAAAAGTGTTTGTAATCATATGACGTAGGTAATTATTTTCAAAAATAAAACTGATTTTTGTTCTGGTAAAAGTTTTTATTTTATATTTTAGTAATGTTAAACTACGCAAAAATAAAACAATACGTTTGTGGGTTTCACACAAGCGTAAGTTTATCCCTGCTCTGTGGGTAGAGTTATAATAAGTAAAATAAGCTTGCAAAAATAATTAACTGTTTGTGATTATTAATTTAGTTTCATCTGTTTTAAAAAATCTATGTCATAACGTATACCTTGTCCACTCACTCCAGTCCATAAATATATAAAAAGTTAGTAATAGTTAGTTGCTAAGTCACGTTACTCAGTTGCTCAGTTACTGCGTAAATTAACTATAAAATATACATTTTCAATACAGACATGACTGGTAAAAAATGCTTTAGCATTAATTCCTCCGTTTGTACTTGTATTTTTCTGTATTTGGACTTTGCAATAAAGAATTATAATAATAATTACGGTTGACAATTAAAATAGATTTTTAAATACACTAAATAAATATACAAACTACTATGTGAATAATTATTTGGATATTTCATTGTAACATAAACATAACAGTTTTGTATAAAAAATTCAAAATCACGCTAAAAGTTAAAATTTCATCAAGTATCAAAACTATACCAGCTACGACTCAAAGTTTGAACTCTTGCTCAGAACTAATCTTTCGTCACCCAATATAAAGGCGATGTTATCCCGTGCACGTCTCATTTTATCCTCGACGCCCGACTAAGAAGGATCGATATAGAACCTTCTAGAACAACAAAGAAGTTGACTTAGAATTTTTGACAATGAAAGTGCTGTGCTTAGTTTTTGTAGTACTTGTGGGGTGCAGTGCAGCGCCGGGGGTGAAAGAGGAAGATGGAAAGATCGAACTGTTCTCAGGAGTTGCGATTGAAAAGTGAGTAATTAGTTTTATTTTTAGTTTTTAATTATTTTACTTAATTGGATTCAAGTGGAGAAAGAAGAGAAATGCTTACTCTAATAATAACATTGTTGTTTTTTTAAACTTAAGTAACAAAACAAGAACATACCTTACTTATCTAGTATACAAGAAAAACTTAAGGGTTTGTGGTAACCACCAGTCAATCACATCAATAAAGGTATGCCTTTCTTCGAAAGCTTCTGTCCATTGAAATGTTAAATTGCTTAATATTTTTGACTTTGAGAGTAATGCTGTTTTAATCATAATTAAAGGAACATTTTTATTGGTACGACTTACCCTTTCCTTGTGGGATAAAATCTTAACAGAAAGAGCAAGCAAATTAGCTCAAAGTTAAATTAAATTATCTAATTGATATTAACGTTATTTGTAATAATCCTCTTGCTGTTTTGCACTTGACTGATGATATTATACAAGTAGCTGGCAATCAGTGGATGGAGATAGCAAAAAACAGAGATACTTGGAAATCTCTAGAGGAGGCCTTCACCTTCGAGAACGAGGGGTTCTTACATAAATAGTAAATAAAATATATATATTTTTAAATAAGGTTTAAGATAATTAGAAATAAGTTTATATTTGGTATTTTTAGTAAGAAATATAATGCTTTTTTATTTTTATTTATTTATTTATTAACGTTATTTAATGTTAGTATTATCACATCAACTTTAATTTTATCTACAAATTGGAACAATAATATGTAGTTTGATGGCGCCAAGAAGTGGTTTTTAGCGGAATTACACTAGATATTCTTGTTTCATTTTGTGTTTAATATGAACTTCTGTGAGTTGCCTGAGTCAATTAATTACTTTAATATTATCATAATAATCTTCAATGTCAAAATGATTTATTTAGATCTAGTAATAATTATCGCATACACTTCATCTGCAAAAAAGCTTGTCCCAGCCGTGGGAATACAATAGGATGATGATGCTATACATATATTATCAAAGAACATCATAATATATGCATTCTTTGTTATAAAAACAAATACTAAACACTACCTACTACTACAAAAAAAACATTTGGACTATATACTGGCGGCGATGACCTATAGACAGTCCAAATGCTCCAGCCCACTACCAGTAGGTAGCGTTTTGTTATAAGCGTGCCATACACACTTGTTGTACATTCTCAATCGAATGCTCATATAGCTCAGTTTGTAGTAACCCTGCCTTCGGAACTGTATTTGTGGATTCGACTCCCACCCAGGACAAACATTTGCGTGATGAACACCGATGTTTGTTCTGTGTCTGAGTGTTATATTGTATTCTCTGTATGTATTAAAAACCAAAAGTATTTAAGTATTGTATCAGTTATCTGGTTCCCATAATACAAGCTTTACTTAGTTTGGGGATAGCCCCATATATTGGTGCTGTGTGAAATGTCCACAATATTTTTTTTTTAATTATGCGGATGGATGTATATGATACATACATGTGTACATGAGAACTTAAGATTAAGTATTATCCTTAATAATAAGGGTAATAAAATTAAGTATTAACCTTAATGACATTACCTCAAAATTAATTAAACAAACATTATAAATCACTAACTTCTGCCCACGATTTCGTACGCGTGGACTACATTTTATCATAAGAAAAATTATCTTATGCTCTAGCCCAAGGTTCCATCTATTTACATACCAAAGTACATCAAAATCGGTTCAGTAGATCATTCGTTAAAAGGTTACAAATTAAACCGTCAGTTAGTTTCAATTTTATTATATTATTTTATGGATTACTAAAAAGCGTAGGTTGCTGTGCTCAAGTATTTATGTGTATAATTCATTTCTCGACATCTCAGCACAAAAAAGAAGTAGAGAAATACTGGTGTGTGTCGTTTACTCTAACGCTAAACGAAATTAACATATTTCCGTCTTTTTCATTTCCCCTTTATCAGAAGAGTACCGCCATACTTTAAGTTTACTTTAGTTTTAGAGAATGCTACACAGAATCGACACCACTATTCACGCAAAAAATAGACAGTTTTAATTGCCTATTTGGATAGTCATCATCATTATCCATAAGTCCGGTTCCAATTTTTTTTTGGGAACGGCGGAGTGCCTACCTGTGTTTGCCTTTTCTTCCAGTTTACTCTGTTGTAATTTCGTTCACTTCTTTTTCATCTACATCTTCCCTCACACAATCCATCCACCTTTTCTTGAGTCATTATCTTCTCTTCCATTCATTTTGGCTACTAAGATAATAACTGGATAGTTGGATAGTAACTGCAATTAGGAAATACCAAATCCATCAATGATTCATCTCTTATGCCTGAGCCACTTTCACCAATCTTTTTGTTTGTATTCTATTCATTTATTATGAGAGCAAATGCGTCGCTTAGTCTTAGGTCATTAATTACGAAATATAGTCTTAAGAAAGAACTTTAAGGTAGTCGCGCACTCGTCAGTGGACAAAACCAACCAACCAACTGAGACCATTGGTATCCATCCACCACTGAAATGAATACACTTAATTTTCAATACTGTTTCAATATGAATTTACAAAGAAACGTGAATTAGTCTCTATTTTTTTCTTGTACTTAATTTTTCTACAGGTCTAATTTATATTTTGTTATATTAAAGACAGTGGTAATATGTTGTAATAAATGTATTACTACCGCTAATTGAACTTTAACTGTAACTTCTCAAATAAAATAAATTTAACGCGTACAATAAAAATAATTGAGTCGACTTGTACACTTATTTAATATTGTAACTAATTGGACTTGTAAATACTTAAAAGATTATACAAGCTATTTTTTTACGCCTTCTCACTTTATAGGAAGAGGCGATGTGGTCAAAACTGCATCATGCATATCTAATTTATTGCACTGTTGACTTGAGCAACCCTCGGTTGCATAAATTATCAACAGTTGTTCAGTCTTTCAATCAGTAGTTGGTCTTCGCGGCCACCCATTTTCAGCCTACATAGTGCGCCATTACCTTAAGTTCTTTTATTAGTTTTTCTTTTTTGTCTTCATTAGTTATGTATGAGTCAGGTTGTAATACTAGTTAACTATATACAGTAGCTACTATGGACTACATTTTTAAAGAAAAGGTGACACAAATAAGCTAAGAAATTGTTAGTTAAGCAATATTACGTAATATTCGAAGACTGAAGTTTTCTCTCATTCTCCGCACGTTAAAGAGAAGCATATTTTAGTTACGTATTGTACGAAACTGATGCGCTAGTTTAAATATTTGTATTTCCATTAGAAGAAAGATATTTTTCAAAAACAAAACGAAGTGGAAAAACTGTAAATTACGCGTGAAATCTTTTCCAATATTTTCTATTCCATTACAGTACTGATTTATATCATTTTCTTGAAAAAAAATTCCGCTGGAAAAAATAGTAAATTAAAAACAAACAGTTGTCAGAAGAGAGTATTATGAAAAAATATCAATGCAGCTTGTATTGGTTTTAAAGTGTACTAAAAACCAAAAACCGGACCATAAATGAGGCCATGAGAGCCAAAGCGGCTTAACTGCATTTTTAAATACCTTTATTATATTGTACTCTATGTACATTATAATAAAGGGGAGGAGCCGTTTTCTCACTTCTTCTGTCATCCTATTTTAATCCCTATTTATTGGAAGCCTTTTATTGGTGGATTTATTTATTGCGCTATAGCTTTTACCATTTAGAGCAGACTCCAATAAAAATATGAATATCGAAAAAAAATGCAGTTAGGCCACTTTGGCTCTCATGGCCTCAAATATTATAACAATAAAATTTCGAAATTACGTCACCGGTTAACCTACCTACTTTGTTTCAGGTCATTCAATATTAGTATTTAACCTGTAATCACCCACGTATTCAACTTTCTCAGCATACGTTAGGGTTTTTAAAGTGAAAATATAAGAACAATAAGGTGTTAGCAAAATTGCGACGACGCGTTCGTCACGCGTAGTTTAGTAAATATTATAAGATTTTGGAGAAAACAAAGAGGTTATTAGCTGCAGTTTCTTATCTAGGCGTGGCAACACCATCCCAGTCCCTTAAAATCAGGTGAAAAATTGTCAAACGCTACTCTATGCAGATTTTAGATTCATCTAGGAGGTTCATAGCTGATCTTACATTCATTGCCCACGTTTGTCTAAATGTCTCACTGAAAAATCTTCGTTTGATGTGTTAACATTCTACGTGACATTGACAAATGGTAGACACCTCTCCACAAAGGCCATTATCGAAAAGTTAAAGTTGAAAAAATATATTGCTAAAATTATATTACATAGGGGTCGTTCAAGTATTTATTACGTAAGCACTATGAGGGGGCGAGGGGTTCTTTGCTTTGCTTATTTTGGGTGACATGGGGGTAGGGGGAGTCTAGATGATGATAATGTCATCGGTAAATATTTACCTTTTTACATGAATAGCAACCCTCACATTGTCTTTGCTTGAAACACTAAACATTATAATAATAATATTTAAAAAAACAATACATTAATTTAAAAATGTTTACGTAAGCATAGAAGGTGGTTTGCTTACTTTGCTGACAAGGGGGATGGGGGGTAAATAATTGTAATTAATCTGCTTACATAATACTTGAACGGCCCCATAATATTATAAGTACTATTAGCATACAATAAAATGTTTGGATGTAATTGTATAATAGCTATCGCTATTTGAATAGGTTTTTTGGGCAGCGCTTTGTGTTGTCTTGTCACGCTTCATGAATGGTGCAATAGCCAAAAAGAAACAAAGCATTGCTTAGTTATTCTCTTTGGACGTACGCCCATAGATGTAAATTAAAGAAGAAAGATTATGTACCAGCTTAAATAAGCTGCAACGCACATAAAATGCTATGTGACTGAAAGACCTAGCAAATGCGATTTTTGTATATTAAGGAATGACATGACGAGCTAGTTGTTCACCTGGTGCTAAGCGACACGGCTGCCCATATCAGTTGCAGTGTCACTCGGAACCCTGAAGTATAGAGTTTTGTGTGACACTGCACTGCGCACGTCATACTAAGACATCAGCACAGTCTAATAATAAAATTACTAGAGATAACATTTTCATTGTTTAAAGTCCTTACAAGTCTGTTCATAGCATTTAGGTTTAAGAAGCAAACAACCCCTTAAGGCGCTCTTTGGGGGAGCTTTGATTACAGTCAGCATTATTTTAGACTGATATAATGGCAGTGGCGGTGGTACTCATGGTTATGGACGAAGATTTAGTGGGAATATGGATGATGAATAATGAATCACACTATCACATCACACTAATATTATAAAGGCGAAAGTTTGTATGTGTGTTTGTGTGTATGTTTGTTACTCCTTCACGCTCAAACGGCTTAATGGATTTGAATGAAATTCGGTACCAAGATAGCTTATACACTGGATTAACATAAATGCTACATTTTATCCTGGAAAAGTGAAACTTTCCCGTGGGATGAGAAAATAATCTAAATACTTTTTATGCGCGGGTGAAACCGCGGGGCGTAATTAGTAATAGTATAAATGCAAACATTTTTTTTGGCCCTTGTACTAAGCAAAATCATTCTTCTATTGCAGAGATGAAACTGGCGAAGAAAAGTTAAATGTAAAGTTTGAACCTGGAGAACTGAGGGAAGCTGCCCGGACTTTTGAAGAAGGTAAGATCCAGTGGACAAAATTCCAACTGATAATTATGTATTATTTTTAATGTTACTATTGACGTAACAATCTAGTCGTTCGCTTGATGTTAAGCATCACGGCCGCGTGTAACGGATTGTAAACGGAGTCACTCGGAATTCTAAAGTTTTGCGTGCCACTGCACTGCGCATGCACGTCATCCTGAGGCATCACGCAGTCTAGGAATAAGATTTCGTGATATCATACAGTCTCATTTGCCCAGTAATTTTACTAGCTTCAATGCCCTCTAAGCCGGAAAACTCACACTGGACAAACTAACTTTCAATAACGTTAAAACGGCTTCAATCGCCTTCACTTGAGAAATGCTTGGATACTTAATAAACTGTCATCAAAATATTTATTTCGTTTACAATTTTTTTAACCGATACAACTACTAAACCAATTTTGAACAAATTTCTATGAAACCATAATTATATTCAAAAAGATTTCTATGACGGTTTATAAAAAAACGTAAATGACGGAGATTTCAGGTAACATAAAAAAAAACTAAAACCAAAATGTTCCTTTTTGAATTTGGCTGCAAAAAGAACAACTAATGTTGGTTCACAATAAAATTTGCGAAAATTTATCGTGTAACACACAAAAAGAAATACGCAAATTGAGATCAAGCTTCATTGAGGTAACGTTTAAAAAAGATCAGCTAGGTCACGGAATTGATTGCAACTCATAGAAATAGATATTTGTATGGATTTACCAGTTTCAATTCGTTTATGTGTATATATTAGAGTAGTTTTTGTGCATAGTTACTAAGGGAGTTTTCAAATTAGCATTGAAATTTCTTTTGATGCATTACAATCAAAATTCCATGATCCCAGTGGGGTGAAAATTTCCATTGTAACTAGTTCCATGATTGCCTAGCACAACTCATAATATTAGCGTGTTTAAATTGGCCCGCCTGAAATCTGAACCCAACCAACTATTATTCACTCTGTGGCGTAAAATGGAAAGGTCATTGATCTGTTATGTAAGGAGAAGTAATCGCTGCTCGGTCAAGGTTACACTCTCCACACTTTCTGTTTGGTGTGAGAGATAGGTTGCTGGCTGTTTTATGCATGGTACAAGTTCATAGCGGAAATTTTTAACTTTTCTTACCCGATAGCAACATTTATAGATAGCTGGCTAGCATTGTACCTTCTATCGCATCGTCACTTCCCATCAGGTGAAAGCGTGAACAAATGCTAGAACTGTAGGTGTAGGTTTCGAAACTGTAGGTTGTGGGTTCGATTCTCATCCAGGACAAACATTTGTGTTATGAACATTAATGTTTATTTTTTCTCTGGGTGTTACATATATTGCATTTTATGTATTTATTTACAAACAAAAAAAAGTATATAAGTAGAGCATCAGTTTGGTTCCAATAGTACAAGTTTTGTTGTTGTTTTATTATGTTTTTTTGCTTTTGATTACAGCCCGTGGTAAAATCAAGAAATACGCGCCTCTGCTTACCGGTATCGGGGTCAAGGTCATAGCTGTTGTCGGCTTGCTCTTTGGAGGCCTAACACTGCTGGTCACCAAAGCCCTGGTGGTTGCCAAGTTAGCCTTCTTAGTAGCTGCTGCTCTTGGCATCCAGAAACTGCTGAGCGGTGGTGGTCTCAATAATATTAGCGGAAAGGTAAGATTGAATTACATTAACTGATGGTGGACGAAAAACCTGGGGGTGATCAAATTTTAATTGCATCAGGAGAAATTTTATTCCTTATTTGAAAAATTCCACAATAACTTTGCAAATCCATACAAATTTATGTTTCTATTGGTTGCAATTAAGTTCCGTTACAGCCTAGCTGGTAAAAACCGCAGGAAGCCATTGGATGCATGAGGCAAGTAGGCGCTCCAGTGGCGATTTTCAGCAGTTGACCTTTAAAAAAAATATATTGATAGATAGGCTTTGTTTGACCACTATCGCACCTGATGGTACTGACGTCATCGTTAGTGATTGCTTAAGCTACTGACTACTAACACTAAGGTAGTTTTTTTTTTTAAACTAATGCTTTGTCGTACTGTAGAGGCAAAGAGCTATCTTTATTAGCCGGGAACTATTGTAGTAGACGTATCCTTTCCTTTATCGCTCCAGTATCCAGTATCGCTTTCCGACTAATTGAATTGATGATTTGCGTGAATTTGATGGAAAGATCCCAGGTTCAATAGCGTAGTTTAATACAGGCTGATTATGATGTTGTTGTTGTTGATGATGATGGTGATAGTGATGGTGATGATGATAATGATGATGATGATTATGATGATGATTATGATGATGATAATGCTGTTGTAGATGACGATGATGGTGATGATTTATCATCATCATCACCACAATCAATCAACAATCATCAACAACAACATCATTATGTCATGTGATTATGATGATAATGATGTTGTTGTTGATGATGATGATGGTGGTGATGATGATGATGGTGATAGTGATGCCGTCATCATCATCACCATGCATCATCGTTATCATAATTACCATCATCGTTATCATCATTACAACCTGGTAATTATGGATTGCGATGATGTTTTTTCAACAAGTAAATGTTTGTGAAGCTATAAGGTGCCTCCAGTTTGTCATCGATATAATGTTTCCATAGATAAACATGAAAATTCAATACCACATTTTTCATGTTAAGGAATGACATGAGGATCTAGTCACTCGCCTGATGTTAAGCAACACGACTGCCCATATCAGATGCAGTGTCACTCGAAACTCTAAAGTACAAAGTTTCGCGTGACACCGCACCGTGCTCTTCAACCTGTGACATCAGAACAGTCAATTAATATGATTACTAAACTGTAAGATTAGGTCATAAGGTCTCATGTGTTCAGTAATTTAACTAGCTACAGTGCCTTTTAAACCAGAACACAGTAGTGCTTGCGCTTGGCGGCAGAATAACTGGCAAAGCGGTAATACCTACCTAAACGAACTTCGCAGAAGTTCCTACCACCTAGTAAACAACATATTTGTACAAGCAATTCATCGCATTTCAGATCGCCAGTTTTAACTCATCACCACAACAATGGTCATCACCTACCGCATCGGGTGCCAGCTCCTACCCCTATGCCAGGTCATCGAGCATAGCCCAAGATGCAAACGACTTAGCTTACAAGGGGCAGCTTTCTTCATAAACCACAATACTAAATGGCGCTGCCGAAAATTGAATCCAAAACATCACAACAATAATAAAACTTCATTTCAAACTGTAAGGCTCAAATCAGTTGTTCTTTTCTTTATAATCTATTATAAAGAAAAAACGTCGAAAAAAAAACGGTCTAAAGCACACTCGAGCACTAAAGTGGCTAAAGCACACTGGAGCCAAACTAAACTTCTTTTAATTTAGCTCCAGCTATTAGCCGGTGTAACTTTATTTTGCTTTATTTAATATTAATGTCGCTATCTTGACAAATGTAAATTGCCATTTTACCGGAAATACCAACATAATTAAAACTCTATTCACTTACCATCAGGTGAGTTGTTGTCAAAAGTATGCCCAGTTTAGCATAAAAACAAAATAAATAAAGTAATATTTAACTTTGTTATGTTGACAATGGATATCTACGTGAACCAACTTCAACTTCTGTTCGGCTCGCATTCACCAGCTTACTCCCCAAGTTAAGCGTGCGTAAAGAAGTTTTACTTCAAAAAACTGATTTGAGGCCGTGGTACGTCCAAACTGTAATAATAATAATAATAATAACGCCCAACGATCACATACATAGCAACTGTAAGCGATGATATATGCAGATGTATACAGGAGACTGTAAGAGAACTAGCAAAAAAGTTTTTAAGTTGTATTTAAAAAAAAAATACAAATACACTCAAACTTGGTCGGCTATTCTAAAAAATTTCAACAAGTTTCTCCACTGATGGGCGCCGTCAGTGAAAATGAAATCTACGCAAAAAAATTCGAATTTTCCATTTTGTTTAAATAAAAATATACTAAATGATAGTAATTGTTAATCAAAGCAATAGCTTTAAAAATAAAAACTACCTCTATCCATATGTAATGAAAAAAGACATATAAACTGTATTAACTACATTAATTAAGTACTATTTATTTAGGTTTAAGAATTTGTGATTGAAAATGTTATGAATGTGTGCGTGTGTGGTTATCTAGATTTTAAAATTTATTTAGATAGAGTTGAAAGTACAGATTTCCAATGATCTTAAATTATTTAATTTATTTATTAAAGAGTGTAAAAAGTAAGGCAAACTTTAAATTGTAAATCGTTAAAAAATACAACCTAAACATTTTTTTATCTTCAGAATTATCCTGTTTTTTGAAGTTTATCCTACCTATGATCAATAAATTTAAATAAGCCTAATAAAGCACGAAAACATTTAGTTTTTCTTTAGTTTTGCCTTAGTTTTCTTACGCCCTATATAATGTGCGTGTTCACTTTAATATTACAATGATTTTGCATTTAATATAGTAAGTAGATAAATAAGTTTTAATTTATTTTCGAAAAAGCTGAATATAATGGTGCATGATTTTTTGTAATATTTAAATTTAAATTTATTTTATGTTGATAAATTAACATTTTATGTTGTACTAGAAAATATAAACTGTACAAATATCGAACATTTTGGATAGTACAGGGTATAGATACAAAAAAATTTAAACATTACTCTTGATAATTTAATTTTAAACTAAGGGTGCTTGTGTCATAGACTTCGTTATATTTTATTTTATTTTAAAATAAAGACTGTAATTACGTATTTTAAGAGTAATAAATGCAGCTAAAAAATAATACTGTTTTGTTATTTCTGTCACATACATTATTTTATTTTTATACCTAATATATAATTTGGTAACAATGCTTAGCGCTTACAATTATCATAAACATCGTCATCGCATACTCTACTCAAGAACAAGTCTACCTAAATGGTTGTTTGCAGATCTGCGGAAATAACTACTTACTATAATATAAAATTGGCCTTTATTGGGGTCACCGTGCCTCTCAAAAAATTAGGATGTTGCTTGGCAAAAATATAAATGTCTTTAAGGTAACCAAGGTAAAGAAAGTACACGGCACACAGAACTTCGCCATGAAAAGTAGAATAGTATTCTCTAGTTTACTACTAGTGCTGCCATCTATTGAATTCGTTACAAACAAGTCAAATTTCCACTCTACTATGGGCTATGTATAGAAAATATATTATTTAATTTTGAAATATTATATTTCTGACAGGATATGTAGACAACCTTTTATTGAGGAGGAAAACGCATTCGCTGAGGAGATTTGGCGGGAAAACAAAAAAGATCGTGTCGCCGCATTGTATTATTTTCCAAAACTTGTGTTATTTTCAGTGTTAGTGCATGAAATTGGTATCATTTTACTCGTTAAGTGCTGATTTACATTATTTAATATTAATTTCCTTGAGAAATTATCACTTACTTGACACTGGCTAAATACACAAAAGTGTGGAGCCAAAACAAAACAAAAAAAAATGCACTCTCACTTTCTTGCCACCACGGGGGTGATGGCAGAGGGGGGTCGAATCCACTAAAATCCCCCCGTGATCCGTCTGACGCCCGGCGAGATGAGGCCGCGCTTTTAACCACCTCGCCCCGGCGCACAAGTATAACACCTACTCTAATAGGGCTTGTACAACAAACAATACTTGGTTATGGAATATCTGGCTTAGTGCTGGGATATACCAAAAAAAGACCTCTATCAAAAGTGCTACCCATCAGTAAATTGTAATTTTTTTTAATTAGATCCTAAACTAAATTTCCTGTAACTATATTAGTGTGTACTTAAAGATTACTCAGTCTAGGTAGGGTGGTACCTACTACTTTGCCAGTTATTCTGCCACCAAGCAGTAGTGTGCAAAGACTACTTTTTTCCATTAATCCTGTAATCTTCTTACTAGATTGTGCTGATGTCTCAGGATGATGTGCGCAGTGCAGTGTCACGTGAAAAGTGTGAAAAAAATCCAATTTTATTTTTACGCCTTTTTTTTACACATAATAAATTGTTTTCGATCTGAAGAATAATTCAATATACAGTACCTAATTAACAGATACCGCTTTATTGTAAAAGATCAATGTACATCGCCGCACGTGATTCACATATTTCCATTTCAATAAAATTAAACAAGCATTTTCTATTTTCTTTTCAACTTTTGACTTTAAAATGTTTTACTCTTTCTTCGAAATTTATATATTTCACGTTATTTTAATGCATAATTATTTTTTTTGTCAGAAACCTCGCTTGGTGCTGTTATAATAATAAATGATAAATAATTTGTAATTGTTATATATAACTTATAATTATTTATCATCTAATGATAAATAATATATAACTTAACTACCCTGTAAATTCTTATTCTGAATATTTAAAAAAACAAGAGAAGGTCAATTATCTCACTGCTTAAAAATGCATGCTGGTATATTATTACAGAACTTCCGGTCCATTTATTCCACGGGCTTTCTCAAAAACCTGAAACCATTCAACATCCTCTCCTCATCAAAACAGATTAGAAAATAAGCGGTTAAAACGGACGTACCCACTTTTATACTAGTTTTCATTATAGAAGAATGTGTAAAAAACAACATACCAACTTCACACACACGTTCATATCTGCGTAGGTACGATAGTGTGTGTACACGCCTTTCACTTACACACACATAGAGAGACGGAACGATAATAGTGAAATGAATAGAGTAGTCCATTAAAATTTTATTTTTAATAATATCGATGCAGATTATACTTGGCAAATGTGACAGTCATAAACTAAAATAATATTTTTTTATAGTAAATGTTTTGTAGTGAATTTTTCATGAGTATGAATGAAATGAAATGATTTTATTTCATTAATGTATTTTTGTCATGAATGCCGAAAACCCGCCTGCTGCATTGGGATTGATACGTCATCCATAACAGTTTCAGTACTACTTTAGAGACCGAAATTATAAAATTTCTCAAGACACTACACTACGTATATCATCCTGATATATTAACCAAGTCTAGTATTAAAATATCTAGCCCATAATATTTTAACGGTTCTTTATTCTTTAAGTTGACTAATACAGTAATACCAACTACGCTAAATATACGATATATAATTAGTTACACAATACATACAATTGATTCATTATTACTCCCCAAATGAGACTTTATGACATAATCTTTCAGTATTCCTGGTCGCGCAAATTTATAAACAGTTTTAATGCTCCAGGCTTCTCTTCCAGCCAGCTGGTAAAAATGATTTATTAATCATTTTTACGCACGCTTGACATGGGGAATGGGCATGTTGAATGCGTAAAGTAGCGAACGGAAGTTGAAAGATGTTGGTTCACGTAGATTTACATTGTCAACATACCAAGTTGAAAATTACTTAAAATTTGTATTATTATGTTGGTATATCCGGTAATGACAATATACAATTGTTTGGCGACATTAACATTAAACAAAGCAAAAATATAGTTATACCCGCCGACAGATGGACCTAAACTATAGCAGCCTTATTAATAAACGGGTATTAGACTCGGACTAGTTACTTCAGCTTTTGGCCTTTTTTTGCTACTGGAATATTTAGCTGGATCGAAAGAGACAAAAAATGGTGTAACTAGTCTAAAGGTAGTTCGTGTTTATTAATAAGGCTGTAAAAGTTTTACTTCAGTCGTATGTTCTAAAGCACACTCGTTTTTTTATCAAAATAAGTCTACTCCATCGTTCTCCCTGTTTCTATTAGAGAGACCTAACTTTCTCTACCACTACAACAGTGAACCTATCATAGTGTGAGTGTCACTTTCACTAGCTGCATTCTTGTTGTATTTTTCATCCGTTTTCTTTTATTACCAACGCATATACGAACTTTTCCTTTATGTTTAATTTCGTAATTAGAAGCCGATGTTCAATTATCAACTTTTAATGGAAAAGAAATTTTTTCGAATTAAAAAAAAACCGATATTCGAAAATTAAAAATATATATTATTTGAGGTTCGACCATGTCGATGTGAGTATCTCTGTTTGTATGACAACTAGCGTCCATTTGTGAATATATCTATATCAGATACTTAGTAACAAAGCGTCTAAAAATTACAATTGTAACTATTACAGAAAAAATATATTATTTATTAAAATTGATATTTCATTTCTATTTATGTACAACATAATTATGTAGAAATAAGTCTAATGTTAACCTACAGTAACGAATTCGTACCTGTCATAAAAGAAGAACAAGGACAACTAATCAATTACCCTTATTCATTTTGGTAGATACTTAAATTTCTATTTAAAACTAGCTGATCCGCCTTGGCTATGCGTGCGTTAGTAGTTTTACACCCTAACCCTGATCAAGAGAATAAATTTCCTTTCTTTTTTCTCATCGTTTAAACCTTCCCTAGACTAACAAACATTTCAAACCAAAATCACCTAAAACAGCACAGTCATTCTCAAGTTTTATATATATTAACACACTTAGGAATCATTCTAACACACTATGTCAGTCACCTTGAGTTATAATAATGATTCCTAAGTTAATATATATAAAACTTGAGAATGACTGTGCTGTTTTAGGTGATTTTGGTTTGAAATGTTATATATATATATCAGTCACCTTGAGTTATAATAATATATAACTCAAGGTGACTGACATAGTGTGTTAGAATGATTCCTAAGTGTGTAATTTTTTGCCACAGAAATACATATTTTTGAGGGGAATAAAAAGAATAGGTAAGAAGAGTACTTCATTTCACAACATAGCAAATGATAGCAAGTATCTATACAATGAAGATTTGGTAGCAAAATTGGTAATAATAATAATAACAATAACGCTCAACGATCACATACATAGATCCTGGATCCTAACTAAGATTCCCTGTGTCTAGGGACTAAGAACTGCGAGGACCATGGTCCCACAACACCCAGACTCAGAACAAGTATTTGCGCTGTTTTTCTGTGTACAAATACTTGTCCTGCCGAAGCGAACCCGCCGCCTCCGGGCTTTGAGCCGACCTGCACAACCACCACACCACAGAGGCTGCCAATTGAATAAGAACTTCTATAAAATGTTATTAATAACACAAACTTTAATATTTCAATGCACGCCTTAGAAGGAACTCTCGATGGAGTTCATAATTCTTACATTATACAATCAAACGAAGTATTACTATAGATATTATATTAGTCACATTATTCGAAGATACAAGCTGCTACCTTGTCGTCAAAACTAGACGTTGTAAATTATACTATATCGAGAATAATGTGAAGAAATATAATTATTATCCTACACTTTAACATCCAGAAATCCACTGTTGAATTTATATTTAAAATTTGGCGCTTATCCTAAAGGACCGGGGGGTGGCTTTATAGCCACCCCCCGGTGATTATTCACCACGCTTGGTAGGCGTCTTGGTAATAATTATTACACTTGCGTGGTTTACTCGCCAAAACGTCTAGTCTGATTTGGATGAAATTTCTCATACAGATTATACACATAGTTGTGATAAACATGGGGTATTATTTATTTATAAATTAGGGCTCGGCAAATGAATGAAAACTCTGAATCAACTGTGAGAGTGAGGCATCTTTAGTAAACCTTGTAGTTTACTTACTTACTAAAGACTCCCTCAATTTTAGTAGATAATGTACTAATTATGTAATGAGTACCTACATGGCATTCGAAGTACTAAAAATATGGTACCATCTAAATAAATAAATATCTGTGTATTTTCTCACAGCGCTATCTAGCCCCTAACCAAGCAAATCATATTGGGAACTACATAACTGATAGAATACTCTTATACTTTTTTATTTGTACATAAGTACATACTTATAAAAAACATTTAGATATATAAAAAAACTAGTGTGCTAGACCACACAAAAAAGCTATGCCTAAGACTATAGTCCCGCACAGTTTTTTTTGTTGCTTTGTGTGATGTCGCCATTTTGTGGATTGAAATTGCAATTTAACCTGAAATATCAACATAATAATACAATTGTTTAACTTTCTTACGTTGGTAGAAGAGATCTACTTGAACCAACATAATTTTCCGTTCGCCTCGCATTTACCAGCTTACTCCCCAAGTCAAGCGTGCCTAAAGAAGTTATACTTCAAACAGATGACCATCACAGAAGAAGAGAGAGTTTGTCTTGGATGGGAATCAAACCCACAACCTACAGTTTAGGCGGGGGGCAGAACTATTAGGAATATTGTCCTCTTCTACTCTATCAATCTCTTCTATTATTGTTCTGTATATTTATGAATAGTCTATAATTTTACCCAATAACAAAGTAAACAAATCACACCCATTCTTAAGCCCGCTGTTAACAAAAATGCGTTTCACCGCCTCAAGAATTCGGTTTCCGAAGTCCGCTTTGCCTTTCTCCTAGCTTTCTCGTCTCCACTCCGTAAACAAAATGCCCTCAATGAATGCCAGAGCGTAAAAGGGCACAAACACCTACGATCAACGAAGCAAACTCAACTTTAAGCTATTACGATAAAATGTTCAATCTAATGATATAAATGGAGGACGTAAACGGAAGAACAGACAACATGTCACGGAAACACCGTATGCGACTTTTATTTTCATCCAAAGTTAAACCTTAAAACTGGTGCTGGTAAGATGAAAATGGTTTGAAAGGTGGAACGATGATAAATATATTGATGGAAAACAGGTGGATACAAGATTTTCTTTTCTAATTTCAAATCTTTCTTAGAAAAAAAAAAGATTGCAGCTATAGAGTGTCTACTTTTTAAATCATAGTATAATTACCTACTACTTATAAACATGGTAAATAACAGTGAAAAATACAAAACCTACCTATTCTCTGACTAAATAGTGGCACTGCACAATGTTAATTAAAAAAAAATACTGTTGTAAATTTCTCCATATTACTTAATTAAAGACATAAGGTATTACGGAGCTTTGATTGCCAATCAACAAGACCTGAGAAAGAAAACTAAAATAAAACAAATAATATTTAAAAAGCAAGTTATTTTAAGCAGTCGTAGTTTTGGCATATTCAGCCTTTAGTCATTAATATAATTAATGTAAAAATACTAAAAGAAATACAACTATTGTACTAATCGGGACGTATTAGTCGAGAATTCAAATAAAAAGCTTGAATATCGTACTAATGACTGAATGAATGAAACATGTGATCGTTGGGCGTTATTATTATTATAACCAAAAGTCATTTTAATTAATTAGAACTTCATCTGTGAAAATTTTAAACTTCACTTTATACCACTGCATTTTGCCATTGAATTAAATGTATTCTGGAGTAGAGGCTTCAAAACAGTAGAAAGAAATAGCTTCTTCTTGCGGCAGCGTCGTGTGTTGGGTCCTCTTCCCTTAAACATAGTCGAGGAGGGCGATGGCTGGAGCATGCGTCAAGCTTGTGAACTGGCGCTGTTGCGGGAGCTGGTCTACTCGTGGTGTATACGTAAATAGAAATAAAGTAATTGATATTCCCGATATTTATATAGTGTTTTACTAGGTGGTAGGACTTTACTGCAAAGTTCGTCTAGGTAGGTACCACCGCTTTGCCAGTTATTCTGCCGCCAAGCAGTAGTGCGCAAGCACTGCTGTGTTCCGGTTTGAAGGGCACTGTAGCTAGTGAAATTACTGGGCAAATGAGACTTTATGATCTGATCTCACAGTTTAGTAATCTTATTACTAGATTGTGCTGATGTCTCTGGATGACGTGCGCAGTGCAGTGTCACGCGAACCTCTATACTTTAGAGTTCCGAGTGACACTGCAGCTGGTATGGGCAGCCGTGTCATTTAACATCAGGCGAACGGCTAGCTCGTCACGTCACACCTTAACATAAAAAAAAAAAAAAAAAAAAAAAAAAGTGTCCAAAACGTCAATCCTGTATTGATTTTGTTAAAAAATAATAATACAACTAACACATATGTAAATAGTGTATTATAAAAGAGCACAGACTCTGGAGTCTGTGGTAAAGCAGCATAAAAAAACAGTAGAAAGATGTAGAACAATAGAAGAGTGTAAATATTGAGTTGATAATGTGTAATTAGGTAAACTGACGGTAGAACAAGAAGTAAAGAGAAGAAGCTGCAGGGCTGAAGATTAGGCTCAGCGGTGTGCCTTGAAAGAGGCTCATTGCTCATATACCGCATTGATCTACAGTTTGGTCCAATGATGAAAACTTAAATGGTAGAGATTTTTTTATTTTATTAATATTTTGCTCTTTTATTTTACTTTTTATTTTATCTTTAATAATAATAACGCCCTACGATCACATACATAGATCCTGGACCCTAACTAAGATTTCCTGTATCTAGAAGAGCCACTATGGGTGGGACTATGATCCTCATAGACCCAAGAACTATGAGGACCATAGTCCCACAATACCCCGACTCAGAACAGATATAAGCGCTTTTTTTCTGTGCACAAATACTTGCCCTGTCGCGGGACTCGACGCCTTCAGGTTATGAGCCGACCTGCTCAACCACCACACCACAAAGGCTGTTAATATTTTCTCATCACGAAATAGAGTTCAAAGTGTCAAGGATAATGTAAGATTCTTGAATATTACAATTTTTTTTTAATTTTTAAGAATTTTATGTAATATTATCCTATGCATTCTTTAAACAATAATAATTCCTCAATATCTTTCGTGACACTTCCAAAAAGTGGTCATTACTTAAGCAAAGTTGCCACCTATAAGCCCAAGGTACCATTATATTAGTCAGAAATCATCGCCGTCAGAAATTACCGAAACACCAGTCCGGAGGCGTTCACTTTCACATCACTTTCGAGTCAAGTGTGTGCCACTTTTACCCACTTTCCCCTTCGGTGAGCTAAAAAATCTCACATCCGGTTGGCGAATTCGGCATTGCGAAATCGCATTCTGACTTCTGATGTAATCGCTTACAGCGGACTTGAAGGCTTAGTGAGTAGATAGGTTCATACCCAACAACAAATAAAGATTTTTTTTAATTTTCAGGCATTGTATTAATTGACAATTAATTGATTAATTGGCCTTTCTAATTTACTTTGCCTAGAACATTTTTTTCCCATCGATAGTATATCAACGACATGTAAAAGTACTAAAATAGCGTAATTGCAGTAAATTAAATAAATTATATTATTTGATGTTGCCTTTGAAATTTAAAATAAGTTTGAGGGCATACATTTTATCACAAAACATACCTATCAAATCTGGCAAAAGAATAAAAAGTTAAAGAATTTTTTAATAACAATACATTGTGGCATGGTCGGTGGGCTGAAAAGCTGGTGAAAATACTAGAAATACCCACTAGCTAAGCGTCACGATATTTGTTTACATTTAAAAATAACATTTGAAACTCGATCTTCAATCAAAGCGCTGATCTAAATCATTGTAGTCTATGAAGGTTACTAGCAAGCAAACATAGCTATTTTCATTATAATCCATACGTTTAGAAACATGAAATTCTCAAGAATTAAATACATCGCGTATATAACATTCGTTTACATTAAAAAATAATGTTCAAAAATTGATCTTCAATCAAAGCTCTGATCTGAATCATTCGTCTATGAAGGTAGCTATCAAGAAAATATAGCTTTTTTCATTATACTCCATCAGCCTTATTAATAAACGGGTATTAGTCTCGGATTAGTTACTTCAGCTTT
This sequence comes from Ennomos fuscantarius, assembly GCA_905220475.3. Lineage (NCBI taxonomy): Eukaryota > Metazoa > Arthropoda > Insecta > Lepidoptera > Geometridae > Ennomos > Ennomos fuscantarius. The sequence goes on along the minus strand of HG992046.1, from coordinate 7,416,257 downwards.
TGTCCTTTTTTTGCTACTGGAATATTTAGCTGGAAGAGACAAAAGATGGTGTAACTAGTCTAAAGCTAGTTCATGTTTATTAATAGAGCTGTATACGTTTAGAAACATGAAATTCTACTACAAGAATCAAACACATCGCGCATATAACATTCGTTTACATTAAAAAATAACGTTCATAAATCGATCTTCAATCAAAGCTTTGATCTGAATCATTCTAGTCTATGAAGGCTACTATCAAGCAAATATAGATATATATATATATATACAGATACAAATATTTTCATTATACTTCATACGTTTAAAAACATGAAATTCTACTACAAGAATCAAACGTCGTGTATATAACGTTTCCCCAAAGTATGCCAGCCCGGGTTCAACGAACGACTTTCACGGCCGCCATTTTGTTATCTAACCAGCAAGACCTGATGTCACTTGAAATGAAAGTTGACTTTTTGTTTGACTATCGAGTCTTGAGTATGTCTTCGGTAATATTACATCATCTTTTCAGGCTTTTGGACTTGGTTTATTCATTTTTACTTTTATTATTTTTTTTTAATGTTTTGGCTTCACACTTTTGTGTATTTAGCCAGTGTCAAGTAATTGATAATTCATCAAGTTAATAATATTTCACGTAAATATGTGTCAAGTCACAGTCAAAGTCATAGTCTAGTCAAAGTCATATTCCTAGTAAAGTGGTGGCAACTTTACTTGAAGCTTCTATGGAGTTTTGGAAACAACATGAAAATAAACGTTTCACCATCATTATACCATTTTCCCACACTCACGCCTGTAATCCAGCACTTAAAGAATAGAATGCCACCAATTTTATGCACTAACACTGAAAATAACACAAGTTTAGGAAAATAATACAATGCGCTGACGCAATCTTTTTCGCTTTCCCGCCAAAAAAAACTTGGTTTATTCATATTGAGTGCTCTTGGGATAGCGAACCTTTTTTAAATCAAGATAGATCTTTCTTTCAAATAGATAGATAAATAGATAAACAGGTGGATATAGAGATAGAAAAATATATAAAATAGTTTTATTATATGTACCTACGAGTACAAATTATGTACCTACGGTTTTTGATCTGTATTTTTATATACTATTAAAATGAATATGAAAATGAAAATGAATTTATGAATATATTAATAACACAAAATGATAACCCTGTTTCTAATAAACATTGTGTTGCGGATGTCAACGTTAATATTTATTTAGTTTAATTCTAAATATAATAAAATAGACTAGACATAAAAAACTGAAACAGATAAAACAAAAAAAAAACTTACAATAACCCGTTGGTAGAGGTTACAACAAACTTACAGTAACCCTCTACCAACGGGTTATTGTAAGTTTATTTTAAGGTTGATTATGTCAGCTCACCTGAAGGCTGCAGGTTCGATTCCTGAAGCAGGACATGTATTTGTGCACAGAAAAAAATAGAGCAAATACTTGTTCTGAGTCTGGGTATTATGGGACTATGGTCTTCATAATTCCTGGGCCCCTTGAGATAAGGAATCTTAGTTAGGGTCCAGGATGTATGTATGTGATTGTTGGGTGGTATTATTGTTGTAATTCACTCGCAACAATTTTATTAATTTGTCACAAGTAACATAGAATTGTTTGGTCTTAATCTTGTTTAGTTTTACTGCTAACTTTACAAACATGTTAGATTCACACACCTTTTAACCCCGTAACATCGGTAAAGATACCTAAGTATGTATTTAGGGCGTATCATGGTATGTGAGACCTAATGACACCGTTTTGTATGATCGTTGTATGATAATGATCGTATGGGATTCAATTTGACACACAAATTAGTGACACAAGTGGTATCTATGGTTCCGTTATATCTATGCCAACACCATAGACCTAGAATGTTTTTGCAACTCTCTATGGCAACACCAGTCATGGGGAAAATCGTGAATAAAATGTAACGCTTCAAATTAATTAAATAAGTAAGTAAATTAAGAATCATGGAGCCTGCAGGGCATCACAGATTATTACAGTGAGGGTAGGATTAGTTTTATTTATACATTTACAGCCTTATTAATAAACAGGTATTAGTCTCGGATTAGTAACTTCAGCTTTTGTCCTTTTTTATTACTAGAATATTTAGCTGTATCGAAAGAGACAACAAATGGTGTAACTAGTCTAAAGCTAGTTCGTGTTTATTAATAGCTGTTAGATACAATCTTATGCTATTTCATGTGATATACCTAATATTAGGGTTGCAATAAAATTTAACATTCACGATATAATTAAAAGTGTTATTCTGTGCAATAAATAATTTTCTATCCACCTATCTATCCTTTGGAAAGTTCTGGTCGTATTTTTATAATATAACTATTGACTTAAAGTTTAAAATCCCCTGACATTCCCTTCATCGGCTAGAAAAGAAATCATGATCTTCAAACAGATATCAAATAAGAAATAAAATTAAAAGTAAAAATCAGTTCATCTCTTTGGGAGCTATGGTGCTGTAAGTAGATACAGTTAAGCTTATAACACCACCGTTTGATAAAAGATAAAAAAAATTAAGACGATGTAACGCGTTGAAGTCTTTTATATGAAAAATTGTATAGGTACGACGAAGTTCGTACGCGTCGCTACGACGAATATTATTCATTATGAAAAATTCTCTCACAAAGTGATTTGAATAATTCTTAAAACAATAAAAATAATAATATCATAATTTTAAATCAATACAACATAACTCTTTGATACTTAAGTCAGATAATACATCCTATTTGATATGTATGATAGAAAGCTATCACTAAACAAAAGGAAGTAATCCCTAATGAATAGTTAGGGATTATTCTATCCTTAATAATAATGTTTATCTTTATATCCCAACTTTGATACTTTTTATTCGGAATAATTAAATTGCACGTTTAAATGGCGGGTAAAACCTTCAACTAAAACGTCAACGTCAACTAAAAAGGCTATTTTAGCACTTTTTTAATATTTTCTACTTTTTTTATTCTACTTTGACTTTGACTGTAAAAATATACATTATTTATAATTTCTACCCTTTCTTTTCTTTTTAATCTTAAAACTAAACTTCTAACGCCATCTAGTCAGTTTCTTTGTAAAATGCCACCAGAAACACCACCAGCGCCATCTATAGGTTTCGAACGTAAACTGATATGAAAGGTTAGAATGGAGCGTAACGTAAACTCAACAAAAAGGTTAAAACCAACGCGTAATCACCGCTTTCCGCGAGAGTGTGCTGTTTTGTTTTATTCTTTTTTCATCGAGTTGCATCCGATGAATGCTGGTTGGTTTTACTCTTTATCTACTTTTTATCAACTAAACTTCCTTTGAGTTTTGGCGGAAAAACGAGAAAGATCGCTTCACCGCATTATATTATTTTCCAATATTTCTGCTATTTTCAGTGTTAGTGCATAAAATTGGTGGCGTTTTATTCGTTAAGTTCTGGATTATAGGCATGAGTTTGTTTCCAAAACTCCAGAGAGGCTTCCAATAAAGTTGCCACCACTTTACTAGGAGTATGAATTAGACTAGACTTGACTGTGACTTGATTACATATCTGCGTCAAATAGAAAAATTATCAACTAGTACTTGACACTGGCTAAATACACAGAAGTGTGGAGCCAAAACAAACAATTAAAAAAACCCTTCCTTATTACTAATCTTTAGTGGATTTGTAGCTTAACAATATGAATGATTTTATTTGAGTAGCTATATTTTTTGGTTTAGTACGCCCAACGATCACAGGGATCCTGTCCTCTAACTATGATACCCTGTAATTATGGACCCAGAAATTACGAGGGCATGGTCCAACAACACCTGGACACAGAACAAGTTTTATGTTTTCTGTGCACAAATACTGGTCCTGTCGCGGGAATCGAACTCACCTCCTCCGAGTTATGACCCGACCTGCACAACCACCACACCGTAAAGGTTCTCAAATTATCATTAATTTTCAATAATTAGCTTACGGTTATTGTCAAAATGGTAATTATTTTAATCAAATGATGAGTTAAGTATTAAAATCCCTTCAAGTCATCACCACAAATAATAATAATAATAATATGTGTGGACATCTCACACAACGCCATTTAGCCCCAAACTAAGCAAAGCTTGTGCTATGAGAACCAGATAACTGATACAATACTTAGATACTTTTATGTTTGTAAATACATACATAGAATACAATATGACACCCAGACACAGAACAAACACCTATGTTCATCACACAAATGTTTTCCTGAGTGGGAATCGAACCCACAACCCATAGTTCAGAAGGCAGGGCTACTACCAACTGAGCTATCGGGCCAGTCAATAATAAACTAATAACACCTTTCTGTTTGTGTCGAGGGATAAAAAGAAATAAAAATGCCAGAAAGTCATACAACAGGCATACAACATGGTCGCTTTGAAATTTTAACATTGTTAATAAAAATTACTCAGCCGCTTACTTAAATACAATGTAGCAGTTTTACAACAACCGTTGTATTTAGATTCTCCTGATAAAAAGAAAGCTAAAATTATGGCATGCTTTAATTTAAACAAATACCAATCAATAGCATGCTAGACTATCTAATTTTCATCAAATGGGGATAATTACAGTACGTATTGGTGCATAATTAATTATAAAAAACAGTTTTTTTATAATTAATTATGCACCAATACAAGAGTAGAAATCATGTGACTTTTATCGTGGTATTTTTGTTCTCTCTTTTTCATAGAACAGAGAGCTCAAAAATTTTCAAATACTTTTCGTTCTCACAGAAATTTGAGCTCAAGATCAATTTTAAATTTTTATAGAAGCTATAACATTCTACTAAGTGGTAGTACTTTTCTGCCAAGTTCGTCTAGGTAGGTACCACCGCTTTGCCAGTTATTCTGCCGTCAAGCAGTAGTGCGCAAGTACTGATGTGTTCCGGTTTGAAGGGCACTGTAGCTAGTGAAATTACTGGGCAAATGAGATTTTATGACCTGATATCACAGTCTAGTAATCTTATTACTACTAGATTGTGCTGATGTCTCAGGATGACGTACGCAGTGCAGTGTCACGCAAAACATTGTATTTAAGAGTTCCGAGTGACATTGCAACTGATATGGGTAGTCGTGTCGCTTAACATCAGGCGAACGGCTAGCTCGTCAAGTCATTCCGTCTCATCAAAGCATTATTTTTTCACCTTTTATAAAACTTGCATTTGACACACTTATTAAGTTATTGCGTCATCCAAAAATTAATACAATACTATACTGCATAGAAATATGATATAAATATACGATTGGAATATAGATTTATTGATGCTTTTGATGTATTTATTGACCCTATTATTGATGCTAACTTATTAGGTCTTCATACCTTCTGATCTTAGTAGCTTACCTTGTCTTCTAAGGACTAAAAATACCATACCTTAAGCTGCATACATATAGCTTACTTACATGATTATAGAATCAAATATTACAATGATATAATAACTAATAGTAAACACTCCCATTTAAAAACAAAAATATTTTGGAGTATATTGCCGTGATGATTTATAGACAGTCCAAATCAATAATTATAGAATTAGCAGGTTCAAGTAGCAATGATATGATTGTGTTGTGTACCAATTTATTGAAGCGATGAGAAAACTCGCAAAAACGGAATCTTATCTGCGACATTACGACTCTTGACTTTAGACGTGCATACATTACTGTTAAATTGTGCACGGCGAGAGTCAACTCCTTTTCAAAAACGCACATGTATCGCGTTTTAACGATATGTCCGTGCGACTAAAAGTTGGGAAATAATATTTTTATTATGATATCTTCTATTACTCCGCGTTTTCTAGAAAGAGACAGCTTAAACGCACATTGACATCACAAATCATCAATGAGACAATTTATTATAAAATTAATTTTTTGGCAAAAACAAAACGTTATAATTTTTTATGTGCTAGTGTAAGAATATACATTTCCTTTAAGCCGCTAATAACTATGAGCCCCAAACTAAGCATGAAACCTCTATCTTTGGACTCTAGTGGTCATTACTTCATTATCCTTCCTTATTACTAAGTTGTAGCACTTCTATAGTTTTTTTTTTTTCACAGCAAATTGCCTTTATTTTCTAAATTCTACAATGATATAATAACTAATACTAAAAACTACTTACTACTAAAAAAATATATATAAATAATAGATTATATTTACACCATCTTTTGTCTTTTTCGATCTAGCTAAATATTCCAGTAGCAAAAAAAGGACAAAAGCTGAAGTCACTAACCCGAGACTAATGCCCGTTTATTAATAAGGCTGTTATGGTTTAACTGTACATGTATAAAATGTATCCAGTCTTTTCATTAGAGTCTGCGCCCGGTGCCTATCATAATAAATATTTTTTTGAAATTATAACCTCATGAAAAATATCATAGAAGAAAAGCTAGAAAGGAAGAGAGGAAGAGGCAGACCTATAAGGATCAACAGATCAACATAAAAGAAAATATTAATGTCACGTCTTACAAGGAAAGCCAAAGCATTGGCCGAAGATCGAGAAGGATGGCGATTACTCCGACAAGAGCCTGCTCTACTCCTACTACTCCGCTAATCTTTTTTACCGATTTTAAGTTTTTGCATACACTGAGAAAAAATATGCTCAACAAAATGTTCTAAAAGCTATATAGCTTTGTTAGAATTTTATTGTCATTGCAACAAATCACTTTGTCGCTGCAAATAAGTTTACTTAGTTGTACCATCAATCTTTTTTTTTGTTGACTGCTTTATTGTCACACGAACAAAGCTTACTTAAATATTTACTTATTAAAGACATATCTTTAATAAGTAATTAAAGCTAAAAAGTTGCCAACCTTTGGATTGCTTGATCAAAATTTTAGGACCACCACAAAAATTTTTAGCACCACCGTCCTTGCTCGTTGATCTATCTTCCAAAGGTTGTCTGGAAGATATCGCTTTTTAGCGATAAGACCGCCCATTGTTACCTACTCATCAGTTACTTCCTGTTTATGTATCGGTTACCTTGGTGTCAATAAAAAGTTTATCTATTTATCTATCTTTAACCAACCAACCAAACAACTTAAACATATTTTTCGTTCATTATTTATGGTGTGTATAGTGTGAGATACAGGTATTAATCCAATTATTATGTTATTTTACTGTTTACAAAAAGAAAAATAAATAATTTACAGTACACAAATAAGCTATTGTACACATACATGTCATTAGCATTAGATACACTTACCGCTTTCTGGTCACCAAAACCACGACACGACAATTTAGATGTCAAACGCTGTAATTGGTTTAATTCCTAGTCGTGATATACTCGTACTCAAATTGTGTTGGTGTTACGGTTGCAATACGTTTAACGTGTGGTTTTGTTTTCTATTAGATTGAACTAATATACAAAGTGGAATTTAATTCGTTTTTCTTTAATGTGTGTATTCAGACCATGCTATAGATCGCTCCCATATAACTAAAAAAAGTACTTATGTAATAAAACTTAAATCTAGGTATTATCAAATTACTGCAAGAATTTATCTAAAGAAAAGCCTTGCGACATAGAACAAAGTAGTTTTTTTATTGCCTACAAAACATTTACAAAGCACTAAGCCGGTGCCCGCGCTGTTTATGCCGTTAAATAGACATTTCGGCTGTCATGCAGTTATTTTAGGAGGCACTCAATACTAAAACAATACCATTTTTTTTTAAATTGGATCTTGTCCGAATATTCTATTGGTTTATATTATGGACTGAGTACATACATTTAAGGAAAAGTGTGAATTCAATTCCACCGTGTATACTAACTCCTAAATTAGATTAAAAATAAAATACTCCGTATACCTGAGAGGAAACTGGCCTTCTCAAATTTTACTTTAGAAATAACACCGTAAAGACAACAACTAAAGTTTCCTAGCTTCTAAATGTGCATATGCTATTATTGTATATTTTATGCTTATCTCCTTAGCCCCGGGTTTTTCGTTTGTTTGTCAAACTCATGTCACGACAACATGCCAAATTCTGTACGCTCATTGATTGAGACAGCCGATGATCAACAGGTAACCAATCAGCGTTCAGTTTTTGGTCTACCACTTGGTAGAGTTTTTACACGAGCTTAACAACCCGGGGGAAAGCGTTACTTAGTTAAGCTGTATTTTAATAGACTTTAGTACAAACGAGCATAATCTTACTATAAATAGTGTAGATGATTATAACGCACAATAAACTCTAGCAAAATGAATACCTAACATTACCGAATCGAAACTACGCAAAATATTATGCACTTACGAATTTTAACTCCGTACAAAAGATTTATTAAAAAAAACTACACTCTAAGCACATTTTAAAAGCACTTTGAAATGAATTTCAATCTTAACTATGAACAATTTAAAGTCCACTTTATGCATTATCGTATGACGACCTACGAAAATGAGAAGACTAAACTTAAGCATTATCGCAAACGTTGTCTGCACATATTCAATGAGCTGCGCAAAAAGAATACCTATAACTTTATGCATAAAGGTCAATAGTTTATTTGCCTACCTATTTTGAAACCGCAAAGTTATGATTGCTATTGAAGACCAGAGCACGCGGTCCAGGGGTAATCATCTGACCACAAAATATGAAATATAAAAGGGTGACAACATAATAGAGGATCACAGTTTTGTAGTTAACCAAAGAAAGTGGACGTGTTAATCCAAAATGTATCAAATCGTTTTTCTTACTGCTATCATAACATCTTGTGCTACGTTGCCTACAGAAGAAAATATTGATAAACGTGTGAAAGATTGTGCCCATGGAATTTTGAACCCAACGTGTCTTAAAATTGGAACCATATCCCTAATCGAAAAGCTCAACAATAAGGATGAAGTATCCCTTTTTCCCGGTGTTAGTCTAGTAAGGGAAGTCAGTGATAAAACAAAGTATGAAACTGTAGCAGCAGATTTGGCGAGATCACTTACTGGAAAGCCGGATGAGAAACTCGACAAGTATCTTCTGTATCACGTTGGGAATTTCCTGGATACCCATTCAGTAAAGCTCAGGTTGCTGGATGAGGAGACTGTGGAAGAAGCTAACGAGGCCATGGGAGAAGCTAGAGGGAAGAACCCACTGGGCGGTGGAAAGAAAGGAGGCATGGGAGGACTCATTGCTATGGCTATGATGATGAAAGGTAAGCCAACATAGAAACATTAGAAATAATTTTGTTGAGAATTTAAATAAATGCTACGTAGGGAATAATTACAAACCATGTTTTTATTACAAATTCACATTTTTTTTAAAATCAAACGTCGAAAAAATTTAAGTGATATTTTTTTGCAGTTGTGTATCATATAGATTTCTTTTCTTTGTCATTAAAAATGCTTCAAAATATTTAATGAAGAATATAATATTTATTTAAATATCAATAAGTAATCATAATCAAAATTCTATAAATCTAATTCTTTCATATGACAGACATCATATTGTGCTTTTTTTTAACATACTGAAACGTAATGACACACGTTCACAAACATATTGTGAAAGAAAAAACAATATTGCTCAGCGTTTTATCTTTGATTAATCATTTGTAATAATAGGTCTTTACCTATGAAATTGCCGTATTGCAGTACAGACTTTTTCAAACAAAAAAAAGTTTTGATTGGCTATGAATTCCAAATTCAAATTAATTTTGTTTTAAAAATATGACATTCTATTTACAATATAAGTCTTTTGTTTATTGATTAGCGTTGTATTTTCATTACATTTCAACATTTTTCCTCATAATGGATACTTTGAAATTTCGTGTAATTATGGAATATGAGTTCCGTCGTGGCACCAACGCGGCACAAACGACACGTAACATCAACGACGTTTACGGAGAGAACTGTACAAACGAACGTACAACCCGTTATTGGTTTGCTCGGTTCCGTTCTGGGAATTTTGACTTGAAAAATGAACCTCGTGGTCGTCCGGAAACTTTGGTCAACAATGATGAATTAAAGGCGATTGTGGAAGCTGATGAATCTCAATCTACAGCTGAGCTGGCAGCAGCTTTTGATGTTAGCATCAAAACAATATTGGTCCATTTGCGACAGATTGGCAAGATAAAAAAGCTTGATAGATGGGTGCCCCACGAACTTAACGATCGCCAGCGCAACGTACGCGTCGAGACTTGCCTTGCGCTGCTTAACAGGCACAGAAATGAAGGAATTTTGCACCGAATTGTTACGTGCGACGAAAAATGGATTCTTTTTGACAATCGAAAGCGCTCAGCAAGTTGGTTAGATCCTGGTTCGGTACCAAAGCAATGTGCTAAACGAAAAATGACCCCTAGAAAGGTGATGGTCACAGTTTGGTGGTCTAGTGCTGGTGTGATTCATCATAGCTTTTTACAAAACGGCGAGAGCATTACTGTAGATGTGTACATTGAAGAACTGACCACAATGATGGCGAAACTCGCACGTCTGCAACCAGCTTTGGTCAATCGGTCGTCTCCACTGCTACTTCACGACAACGCGCGACCCCATACTACACAACAGACCGTCTCTAAGCTGCATGAGTTGGGTTTGGAAGCTCTCCCTCATCTACCATACTCACCAGATCTTGCGCCTACCGACTATTACTTTTTCCAAAATTTGTACAACTTTTTAGCGGGAAAAAAATTCAATTCCCGAGAGGTAGTACAAAACGCCTTTGAAGAGTTTGTTGTCTCCCGTCCTGCTGATTTTTTCAAGAAGGGCATCCATAAACTGCCACAGCGTTGGCAAAGATGCATTGATTGCAGGGGTGATTACTTTGAATAAAAGAAATAAATAAGTTCGAAAAAAAAATACTTTAACTTTTTTCAAACAAAACGGCAATTTCATAGGTAAAGACCTAATATATTTGTGATATTTTATTTTAAAAGAGAATAATTAATCTTGTCCATACAAAAAGCGCCAACGTTTTCCTACCCCTAAATATTATCCGATTTCGATGTTTTTCTTTATCATCTACATAAGAAAACGTATGCCTGTAAGTATTTCTATTTTAGGTTTTCATAATATCTTTGTATTCATAGTCATCTAAAGTGTCATTTTTGTGCAAAGCTTATAACGTAAAAAAGTTGTTGTAATTACAATACTTTTTTTGCATAACGTTTATGTGTACATTATAAGATATTAAAATGACTGACCCCAAGAAATAAAAGTTTCGTTAAGATTTAGAGGGTGAAAAACTATTTTCCCCTGAAAAGCTAAACGGTAGGTAAATTAACTCACGGGCTGTATTGTCTCTATCACACGTGCGAATAGCAGAACGACAGCAATAATATTTAATAATACGAGAAAGGGCCTCTTAAGTTTTCTATGTACTATTAGTAAACTAACAAAAAAGAGAAGAACAAAAAGTGCAATATAAATATTAGAAAATTAAAAATCCATAAAATAACTACACATTAAAATCAGTCACCTACCTCTACTCAAATGAGTGCTTGCGATAATAAAACAATACCTACATCACAAATACAAAATCCAACCATAACATAAAAGAATAGAGTGTATAATCCTATGTGAATATGGAAACTTTTTGCGAGCAGCCTTGTATGAAAATATAATGGACGCGGAGTACTCAGTACTAATCATCTATCTATGTGAGACATATAAAAAGATGGTAGACGCCATCGTCTTATCAAAGTGTAACAGTACTCGTTTCGGATCAGACGCGTCATCATGAACCGTATTTTTTTAATAACAATACTTGCATCAGCATATGCACTACCAAGTCCTGACACACGGGAGTCTAATACAGTAGAAACATCAACGAAACCTTTCGAAACTTCTCGAAGTTTTACAAAAGACTGTTCAAGTGGAATTTTTAGTCCAACGTGTCTGAAAATTGAAGCTATTTCTCTTTTGGAGAAGCTTAACTCTAAAGAAGAGTTGAGGCTGCTACCAGGTGTGAGTGTTGTTAAAGAAGAATCGGAAAATGGAAGCAAGACTGAAGAATTTGCAGCTGAACTGGCCAGGTCTTTGCAAACGAAGCCAGATGAGAGATTGGACAAGTTTCTGCTGTACCGACTTGGATCTTATTTGGATACGCATACAGTGAGGTTGCGACTTCTGGATGATAATGCTGCAGAAGAAGCCAGATCGCTGGTTGGTGAGGCAAGAGGGAAAGGAGGTCTTGGAGGGAAGAAGGGTGGAATGGGTGGTCTCATTGCCGCTGCCCTTATGATGAAAGGTATGTTGAAGTAACACAAACATATTGTGAAAAGAGACAGGTTTTAAATCTGAATTAAAGCACAGTACTTTTATGACGAAATTTCAAAAATAAATTTCCAAACCAAAATGTCCATAGCACAGTAAATTATAATGTGATAAAATATAAATAAAGCGCTTGTTGCGATCTTTCAAAATAATAATAATAACGCCCAACGATCACATACATAGATCCTGGACCCTAACTAGGATTCCCTGTGTCTAGGGACCCAGGAACTACGAGGACCGTGATCTCACAACACTTAGTCTCAGAATAAGTATTTGCGCTTTTTTTTAACAAATATTTGTCCTGCCGCGGGAATCGAACCCATTATGAGCCGACCTGTTCAACCATCTCCGGATTATGAGCCAATCTGCTCAACCACTACACTACAAAACTTCTTAGAGTTTTAGAACACAATTTTGTATAGATATTAATTTTTTAACAAGCATGTTAAACTTACGAGCATGTACTGTTGTTGTTAAATTTACGAGCATGTACTGTTGTTAGTTATTAAAGTCACACAGCGTGAAAATAACACATTCATATATTAGACAGAAAAGTTAGTTCTTCTTTTGTTCAAGAGCTTTATAGAATGTACGGAGCTAGATACATTTTTGACGTTAAAAATTTACCGACTAGAAACGCGTGAACTAAGGTTGTGCTAGCCTCAAATACACTTTCGATGGTCCGTATATGGAACACATGTTTTTGTGTCATAAAAAAAATGTGTTTTTGCACTAATTTTAAATGACAAAAAATTTAATAGGGGCCAAATATTTTTATATTTACATTTTAATATTAACTTAATTTAAATAAAATTTAGTATTTTAAATACTTTTTAATAATATTACATTGCTTTAAATTGTATTTTTCTAATGACATACAAACCAGTCAGGTACATAAATTACAACCAAAAAATTCGATACATCCGTACTTAGAATCATATAAATGTGACCTCTAAGAAGCTTAGGACTTACGAAAGACTTTTTCCCCGATATTTCTTGAGAAAAGACAGATGCAACACAATGTTACCAATTAAAAGATAAATCAGTTACAAAGCTGCCGAAATAACAAAAGTTATCTTTTAAATTTATTACTCTGTGTTATCAGTTTCCAAAACATCTTAAGTACTCTACACACCATTCAATCTGCCACACGATTTACTGCCTTAATTGAATTGAATCATGTGGAAATGTGTTGCAGTTCATATACATCAAAATATATTCAATTATAGATAATTATGTTGATGCGACAAATCGTGTGGCAGATTGTATACAACAAATAGTAAATAAAGTCATTATGTACAAATAGACGCAGCCCGTTCATTCACGTTTTTAATTAAAATTTTTAACACTAAACCTCTTCATAAGAAATCTTTCTTCATTTTTAACGGGCTAATGCTGTTGGTCTCTATTAACCTTTATAGCGTCACCGGATGATATCTTTCTTTGTATACCTCTACACTATAAACACCCACCACCACTATAGACACCCTCTATATCAATTCTACACGTACAGTAGTTTGAATTGTACATCTAAATATATTATAACTCAAAGGTGACTGCCCTGACTGACTGATATAGTGATCTATCAACGCACAGCCCAAACCACAGGACGGGTCGGGCTGAAATTTGGCATGCAGGTAGATGTTATGACGTAGGCATGCGCTAAGAAAGGATTTTTCTAAATTTCACCCTTAAAAGGGTGAAATGGGTGGTTGAATTATTTTCCCATAAGCCACGCCGCGAGCGAAGCTGCGGGCAGAAGCTCGTATCAATATAAGATGATTACATTATTTATTGCTAACCGGCATCAGTGGCGTGTTTTGAGTATTTTTTTTACGCTGAAATGGCCATAACATTGTCAACATTGCACCTGTCAGGAAGTCTAGAGTCTACATAGAGGCCTAGAGCAGTAGGCTATACAATTTTTTAAAGCTCTACTTTCATCGTGACTGTACCTAAAAATGTATAAGAATACAGTATATTTCCATTGCCTTTTTTCAATATAACTGTATTATACGTAATAGCAGAAAACAATCAGGGCGTTAAAATTATGTGGAAAAAAGGTAAGCGACACTTTTATTGACAACAAGGCTTTTACATTTGACATTAACGAGTGCCTTTCTCCAATACTACCGTAAAATTTACGTACACAATGTCATTAGAAATAACTAAAAAGAATCTTGGGAAATGTTTAATAGGTATTTAGGGTCCCTTAAGCTATAATTATAAATAAAAACATACTTTTATAATTAAAACATCAATAAAAAAGGCCTTTGGGGCAGTACGTCTTTGTCTGCTTGTGTAAATAAGTCAATCAATGACTATCAGATGTTATTCGAAGTAATTTCAGTTTGTGAGTATAAAAAGCGGAAAGGGGAAGAAAGAAGAAAAGAGAGCACTGAGTAATCTTTGGCAACTCATATTTTCCAAGCAGTAGGTACGTCTAATACAAAAGGGTACAGTAAAACTCACCTTAATTTTAAAAGTCCATTTTAATGACACAAGGTCGTACAGAGGACACTCATGGTTTATTTATTTATTTCACAAAATCCACAGATCTTAAGCTAAGAAATAGTTTCACTTAATATTAGAACTTACATCCAATTACGGATTTACTTTATTTTATAAAATTCCATATTGAAAATAGAGAGCAGAAAGTACAAACTTAAGTAGGTTACAAGGACAAGAAGGAAATGGAAGAGGAAGGTAATACCTTAATAAACATACTAATACATAATAGCACACGATACAATACAATTATCCAACAATTTAGAGGTTATGATTTGAACCATGAATGGGCTAATGCTGTTGATCTCTACTAACTTTTACAGCGTCGCCGGGCGGGAAGGCAGATGCTTAAGGCACCCAGTCGCTAAAAGTGGGAAGCAACTAGCAAGGGTACCCCTGGGGTGTGAGCTTTGGCTTGGTCCGTTGTCGAGATAAAGGATTGAGAAGCCTACGTCCACTGGAAGAATGGACCCTATGGAAAGGCTTTTTGATTTGAACCACATTCCAGCAGCAAAGTTGCAATTAAGTTCAGTTGCAGCGCAGTACAGTTGCGGTGCAGTTGCATCAAATAGATGCCTGTTTTTACCACTGCACTCTACATGCTGTCCTGGAAATAGCTCATAGAGAAGAGCTAAGAGGTTTGAGAAAGGGTTGTGTCCAGCAATGGAATTATTTGCAAAAGTGTCCACAATAACAGTGAATATTTATAAAACGACACGACATTTTAGATTCCAATAACCATCATACTAATACTGTAAAAACTAAAAGAAGAAACTGAAAGAAACTTCAACAGAAAAAAGTGTCAGTAAAGATTTTCATAAACTGACAAAAAACTGATACTATTTATTTCGTCTCTAAAGGCCATACAAAAAAAATTACTCTATTTTCATTATTGATAAACATACCGTACAAAATTATGATAATTACCTATACCATACCAAAAAACATAAAACCAAAAACTGGGTGGGGGGCCAGCTGCCATGGCAACATATAGGGACTTGGCCAAACGTTTGTTAGAATCATAGGTGACCTTATGGTTTGCTGTTCTGGATGGCTGGCATTTATTTTGCACAAAAAATAAGCATTGCCATTATAAAATAAATTGCCTAGTAAATAAATCACAAATCTTGGCTTGGCTAAGCTCTTTAAGCTTATAATTATGTACGTCCATATCATCCTTTAGTAATGGTTGACATAACTGTAGTCAAAAGCCGCTCTGTTTGATGTAAAAACAAATTATGAGTTGTGACGCAAAAATAATTAATCTTTTTTTGTTGCAGGTACCCTCATGTCTGTAGGTCTTGGCGCCCTTGCCCTGCTCGCTGGAAAAGCTCTGATGACAGCCATGATGTCTCTTCTCCTGTCAGCTATCATCGGCATCAAGTCTTTGTCAGGTGGTCAGAAGTCAACTACCTATGAGATTGTATCCAAGCCAGTGTATACCCACTCACACTCTCATTCCACTGCACATGAAGACGTCGGTGGTGGTTACGGACATTCTGGTTATGGAAGGAACTTGAATGTTAGAAAGCGTTAGTAATTTATTTAGGTTAATAATTTATTGAGATGGATAATTTATTGAGATAAATGATTAATTGAGATGTATAATTTATTGAGATGGATAATTAATTCAGATGGATAATTTATTGGGATGAATAATTTATTGAGGTGGATAATTTATTACGGTGGATAATTTATTGTAATTGAAATAATTTATTATTAATTTTAAAGTTGAGGTGGTCATCCCTTTTTATTTATATTTCATTCATTCGTTTATTCATATTCATTAATGGTTTTAATTTAATAATAGGTCTTTACCTATGAAATTGCCGTATTGCAGTACAGACTTTTTCAAACAAAAAAAAGTTTTGATTGGCTATGAATTCTAAATTCAAATTAATTTTGTTTTAAAAATATGACATTCTATTTACAATATAAGTCTTTTGTTTATTGATTAGCGTTGTATTTTCATTACATTTCAACATTTTTCCTCATAATGGATACTTTGAAATTTCGTGTAATTATGGAATATGAGTTCCGTCGTAGTACCAACGCGGCACAAACGACACGTAACATCAACGACGTTTACGGAGAGAACTGTACAAACGAACGTACAACCCGTTATTGGTTTGCTCGGTTCCGTTCTGGGAACTTTGACTTGAAAAATGAACCTCGTGCTCGTCCGGAAACTTTGGTCAACAATGATGAATTAAAGGCGATTGTGGAAGCTGATGAATCTCAATCTACAGCTGAGCTGGCAGCAGCTTTTGATGTTAGCATCAAAACAATATTGGTCCATTTGCGACAGATTGGCAAGATAAAAAAGCTTGATAGATGAGTGCCCCACGAACTTAACGATCGCCAGCGCAACGTACGCGTCGAGACTTGCCTTCCGCTGCTTAACAGGCACAGAAATGAAGGAATTTTGAACCGAATTGTTACGTGCGACGAAAAATGGATTCTTTTTGACAATCGAAAGCTCAGCAAGTTGGTTAGATCCTGGTTCGGTACCAAAGCAATGTGCAAAACGAAAAATGACCCCTAGAAAGGTGATGGTCACAGTTTGGTGGTCTAGTGCTGGTGTGATTCATCATAGCTTTTTACAAAACGGCGAGAGCATTACTGCAGATGTGTACATTGAAGAACTGACCACAATGATGGCGAAACTCGCACGTCTGCAACCAGCTTTGGTCAATCGGTCGTCTCCACTGCTACTTCACGACAACGCGCGACCCCATACTGCACAACAGACCGTCTCTAAGCTGCATGAGTTGGGTTTGGAAGCTCTCCCTCATCCGCCATACTCACCAGATCTTGCGCCTACCGACTATTACTTTTTCCAAAATTTGGACAACTTTTTAGCGGGAAAAAAATTCAATTCCCGAGAGGCAGTACAAAACGCCTTTGAAGAGTTTGTTGTCTCCCGTCCTGCTGATTTTTTAAAGAAGGGCATCCATAAACTGCCACAGCGTTGGCAAAGATGCATTGATTGCAGGGGTGATTACTTTGAATAAAAGAAATAAATAACTTCGAAAAAAAAATACTTTAACTTTTTTCAAACAAAACGGCAATTTCATAGGTAAAGACCTATAATCACCATTAGTTTGCTTTTTTAGGTTTTTAATTACTATTTTGAATCTTTTTTTATTTCTTGGTTGTTTAATATTTTGTCAATATTTATTAATTCTATATTATTTTAATGCATATAATTATTTTAAATACAAACTTTTTATTTTGTATTTCATATTACATTGTATGTTTTAAGGATTAAAAGTGATGATGCTACAACTTTAATAGTTTACGTGGGTACAAAAAATGCATTCTAGGATTTCTAGGATTCTAGGATCTTTATCAGTCTTTCTTTCAGTCACAAATATTATAATAATGTATTGATTGAAATAATTATTTATTTTATTATAAAAGTAAATAAACAATATTTAAGATGATTTATTTATTTTAGGCAGTAATATTTTATTATAGTAATCGCTGTTGTATTACATATATATATATTATAGCTTTAATTACTATTATTTTCTTGCCATTTCAAAGTATTATTTTATGACTTTATATTTATGACTTTAATAAATAATTTATGTAACTTTTTTGTAGGTTTCAACTTTATGAAACATAATTAAGTGCATTTGACTATTATACTGCAACTTTTTCTTGTGTATTGTAATATATTTAATATGTAATATATAATATGTAATATATTTTTAATATATAATGATATTTATTACCTTTATTATTATTACTATTAAGGAACTTATTAAAGTTCTTTCTTATTTATGATAAGTTTAATATTTATATACATTTATAATAATTTTAAAAGACTGCTTTTAAATACAATTTGTAATGTACACATTTTTTACCATTAAAATAACCTTAGCTTTTTAAAAGGTATTTATTTGGTTTTATTTTATCCGTTATGAATTTATTTAACAATGAATTTTACAATAATGTAATGTTTATATAGTTCAATATTATATAATACTACTACTAATACTATTTCAATATTTGATACAATAAAAATATTAATGAAACATCTTTTTGTTTGTTTATTTTTTTTTTAAATAAGTACAATTCTAGTGTGAATGTCACCCAGCGGTAGATTTTGCACCTTTGATTTCAATCCCGTTTAGTCCAGCATCAATGATTTTTCAACACATGTGCAATCTGCACATGAGTTGAAGATCTCATTGTTGAGAGTTGAAGATATCAGAAGCTCTCATTTTAACAAAGTTGAAGAAAAACATCATGAAGGAACCAGCATTGTTAAATATTTCTTGCACCAACCTGCACTTGGCCAGTATGATGGATGATAAGCCTACACTTTCTCCTTGTAAGAGAAACTCGTTTCCCGTCAGTGGGAAGGTATATTCTAATAATATTGAGTACAATTATTAAAACTTAGTAAAACTTACATATTTCTAGGATTTTATAAATGTAAATAAATGAAGTGACGAGCTAGTCATTCGCCTGACGGTAAACGTCACTGCTCATAACAGATTCTGCAATCTGTTATGAGTAGTGCAGAGACGTTTAATGTCATTTAATGTCACTCTTAACACTAAATTATACATTTTCGCATGACTCTACACTGCGCACGTCACTCTGAGATCACACATACTAGTAATATGATTATTAAACTATAAAATCCGATTGTAGTCTCATTTGCCCAGTAATATCACACAATGCCCTGCCCTGCCTAGCTGTAATGAGGCATAAGAAAATCCACGCTGCATTTATTTTTGTTATAAAGACACTTCCTGTGACAGAAACGTTTCTTCGTGCTACATATGTATTTACAATTATCATCTAGATCATCTCTATGCTACAGTGCATTTACAGATTAAAACGTAGATTTGGCTATCATAGACAAACTAGAAAGCTACAATTTTCAAATAATATTTCTGTGAATAGTAACCTCGTGGGCGCAGACTTTTTCGGAACAACTATTAAGTATGTTCTCGAACTCAGACCACATGACCCTTATATCTTATCAACACAAATTTGAAACACTTGTTTAGAATTGAGTATCGAATGCTTCTGCCAAATGTTATAACACAGCCAAATTGCCGACGAAAATTGTTTTCTTGAAATGGTAAATTTAGTGTGCCTAGTTCCATCAAAATAAGTGGAAAAATAACGTTTACGCGAGTACCAACTTATTTATGGACAGATGTAAGCAAATTTCATGAGTAGAAGCAGATAATTATTAGGAAATTAAATTCGTTAACTATATTGTTCGTTTTCTTTAAATGCAGCTTTACCACAGACACTTGTGTCCGTGTTCTTTTTTAATATACTACTTACATATTTGTTAGTTGTATATTTTTTTAATAAAACCATAATATCAAAGTCGAAGTTATAGTCAAAAGATTTGTTGCATATAGGCTATTTTTAGCACTTTTACAAGTCAAAATTATATTAAGTACTTAAAATTAAGTTATTTTACTAAGCTATAAAATTGCAAAGTGCTTATTGTCAAATAATATATAGCAAACCCATTACAATATAAGAGTTTGAAAAAAAGCAGTTCTCTTTCTCACTACTAGTGCAAGCAATATATAACAATGATACAGGAGGGAAAGAAATAAATATATATATATTTATTTCTTTTTCTAGTTTTGTTTGAATAACTAGGTGGTAGGACTTTTCTGCAAAGTTCGTCTAGGTAGATACCACCACTTTGCCAGTTATTCTGCCGCCAAGCAGTAGTATGCAAGCACTACTGTGTTCCAGTTTGAAGGGCACTGTAGCTAGTGAAATTACTGGGCAAATGAGACTTTATGATCTGACTGTGAGAGTCGAGTAATCTTATTACCAGACTGTGCTGATGTCTCAGGATGATGTGCGCAGTGCAGTGTCACGCGAAACTTTATATTTTGGAGTTCCGAGTGACTTTGTTCTATTATGGGCAGCCGTGTCGCTTAACATCAAGTGAACGACTAGCTGGTCACATCATTAGCTAACATTTAAAAAAACCAAAACGTTTAAAGCATACATCAAAGTGATGATTCAATATCTTCTCAATGGTAACAGAAACAGAAGTGTGAAAAGCAAAAAGATGAAAAAACAACATAAAAAAATCATAGCGCTCTCATTCATCATAACAACGCAGTCTTGTTCCTTTTTCAGTAATCAGTAAGTGAAAGCTTTAATATTTTTCCTTTTACTACATCTTCAACAATGACACAACACAAATCGTGATGATGGACGTGTTGTAATTGCTTCTTGAGTTCGTGGAGATTCGAAATGGTTTAATCTAACACACACCACCACCGTAAGCTGCGTCATCACTCAGGCGAAACATAACAGTGATTAAATGCCTATAATTTATTATTATTAAAAAAAATTAATGTTAGAAAACAATTGACGATCAATAAATAAATGAAAAGTCTTTTCTCTCATTCCTCTATATAGACAGTTAATATTATTTTTTTTTTTATTTTCGTTTACTATATTGCACGAAGGGCTTTGCTCATTTGTACGTATCCTACTTTTTTTTTAGTTCTTACAAATTTACTGCGTTCTATGTATAGACCAGATTTAGCCGTAAATATCTACTCCAATAGTTTTCAGAATTCTAGTTGTCTAGCTACTGGACCATAGTTTTGCAGTCTTAAATAATAATCAATAAATGATTGAAGTAAAGTTTCACCAGTTTTCAGCATTTTATTCACGCATCTCATCGACCAGGTGCTATTATAAACTTTGGAAAAATTTAATAAAAAAAATTGGATTACATTAATTTAATTACACTAAAATATTCTGCGTTCACCAAGTCGGCTGATAATTACGGCAATTCCCCCCTACGGTTCTTATCATAGGGGGGACGCTTGCCGAAAGAGGTGTTTTATGGGGAAGGCCTGTATTTTTTTAATGCTGATTCACCACAGACTCTTGTGGTCCGATTTTTTAAATGTATTTTTTTACCACAATCAATACTCTTTTTTTTTCCTTTTTTAACGCTATAACTGTAGGCCTGTATTTAGCGCTGGACGCTTTCTGGCTAATCATGAGTGTGATGTGAATCATAAGCAACTTCTAATTACGTGATGTCTATCTTTTGTTAGGGTTAGAGATTCAATTTAACGCGTCATTGATTTGACTGACGCGCATGATTCGCAAAAATTGCGGGCAGAATGGTATGATTTGTCTAATTTGTTCATAGTTCAGTTTTTGTGTTCATTTTTAGCACTCCGTCTGTAGCACACTAATATTATTAAGGCGAAAGTTTGTATGTGTGTTTGTGTGTATGCTTGTATGTTTGTTACTCCTTCACGCTTAAACGGCTGCATGGATTTGAATGAAATTCGGTGCCAAGATAGCTTATACACTAGTTTTACATAAAGGCTACATTTTATCCCGGACAAATGAAATTTGCCCGTGGGATGAGCAAATAATTAAAATACTTTATATCCGCGGGTGAAACCGCGGGGCGCAACTTGTTTATAATATATCAAAGAGGTATTCAAATACTATAATTAATGTTTTATAAATCAAAATTAAAGAATCAGTTAAAGGTTTTGAGTTTTCTGGACGACTTAATATCCAGAAACATCAATTCGTTATGGTCCAAATCGAACAGAAACCTATAAGACGTATAAAATTGGTCAATTAGAATGTTATTTAATAGCAATCACAATACCAGATTATCTCAAATCAGCAACAAGAAAGCAATTCAGTATACTTTCAACTTTTCCATTATCAAAACCATTTTTTTTTTTTTTTCTGCCGTAGTGCCACGCGAAAGTGCTTTTTCGCGCCGACAATGTACTGCACCAGCTCGATTTAGTCGTTTTACCTTTTCTTTAATGTTTCTATTTACTTTTTGCAGGCAACGACTATAAAATAAATTGTTACTTGATCAACAATATCAGTCCATCGGAGTTTCTCAAACGAAATGTGCAATAATTAAAGTGATATTGAAGTGTCTAAGTGTGACAAAATGTTTAACAAATATGTCGTGCTTGTTGCTGCTATAGTGTTTCTGTGTTACGGATCATCACATGGAGCAATAGATGGATCTGATCCTAATCAACCCAATCAGATACTTGATATACCGAAAAGCCCCAATAATACTGAGCGAGCGGGACGATCTTTGAATAAAGAGTGCAACAGTTTTCTTAGTTCCAAGTGTTTGAAAATTCAAGTGTTATCGTTCATCGAAGACTTGAGCTCCCGAGATGAGCTAAGCTTGCTGCCTGGGTTGAGCATCGTCAAAGATAACTTGACCGCTTCTCCAAGTCCCGAGGAAATGGCAGCGGAATTGTCCCGACAATTCCCAGGAAAGTCTGAAGAGAAATTGAATAGATTCCTACTTTACCGTCTGCAAGATTATTTGGACGGTCACTCGCTGAAATATAAGTTGTTGGATCCTCAAACCACGAAAGATGCAATGGATGTCGCGAAGGGTGATAAAGAATCGGTTGGAAGGAAATCTGGTGGAGGTGGAGGCGGAGGTGGTCTTGGAGGTGGAAAGGGAGGCGGTGGTGCTCTACTAGCTGCGGCTTTGATGATGAAAGGTAATTTAAACTAATATACACAGAAATGTTATGTCACTGTTCAAGTCCATCATAATCATTATAGAACTAAATACATAGAATTTATGAACTAAGACTCATTGTATGCAAATTTCCCATGATAAATACACACAGAAATGTTATGTCACTGTTCAAGTCCATCATAATCATTATAGAACTAAATACATAGAATTTATGAACTAAGACTCATTGTATGCAAATTTCCCATGATAAATACACACAGAAATGTTATGTCACTGTTCAAGTCCATCATAATCATTATAGAACGAAATACATAGAATTTATGAACTAAGACTCATTGTATGCAAATTTCCCATGATAAATCCATTCCTATGCAGTATTTCGACGTTTAACTGGTTAAACCGTCAATTTTAATTTTTGATTTTTAAACATTGATTCTATTAAATTTTTCTTTTCCTGTATCTGGTGTAGGTATTTCTTTATTATTGTAACTTAATGCTGCACCCCACGGTTTCACCAGCGGATAAAAAAGTAGCCTTTGTGTTAATCTGGTATCTATATTCCAAATTTCATCCAAATCTGCCTAACCATTTGAGCGTGAAAGAGTAAGAAACACTCATACATCCATACATACAAACTTTCGTATTTATAATATTAGTAAGATTATACGTAGAGCTCGTTTATGATACAAGAATAAAAATGTGCTACAAAGTAAAATGACAAATTCTATTGATGAATTCGCAAAATTTCATTTAAAATACAAAATGACGGTTCCAACAAACCTTGTTGTATTATAATTGGATACTGAGTTTACAGCCGCTATAGTTAAATAAATAAATGTAAGTAATTTCCAATAGGAAAAAATATTAAAAAATATTCTAATATAACTTATTTATAAGGAAAATATTTAAATATTATAGAATTGCAGTCGCTTACACCTGAAACCCAGTAGTGCGACTCACAAAATAATTCTATTTGACAAAATCAGTATTAAAATGCATGCAAACCTGAATGATACTTACATAAGTGTCATTCGGTTTGAGTATTTAAAATAGAATAAGGAAATCCATTAAAAATATCACAAAATATTAAGGCAATAAACAAAGCATATGTAAAACTTATATGCCATGTTATTTTTGTGTCTTAAATATCTGAGTACGGCTTAGTTAAAAAGATTTGCAGGCATTTTCATACTGACTACTTTGTCAAATAAAATTATTTTGTAAGTCACACTAGTAGCTTCAGGTGCAAGCGACTGCAATTCTAGAATATTTGAATATTTTCTTTATATACTTTATGTAGTTCTTCTTAAATAATTTTTTGTTGTTACAGGAACTTTAGCAGCAGCAGCGTTAGGAGCTTTGGCTCTACTTGCTGGAAAGGCTCTGATGACTGCTCTAATGTCTCTTCTACTATCAGCACTTGTAGGTTTGAAGGGTGGAGGTGGAGGTGGAAAGACCACTTATGAAATCATCGCCAAGCCCGAAGTCTCTCATCATCATTCCCACAGCCATGAGGAGCATCATGAACACGAACATGGACACCACGGAGGATATAGAAGGGCATATGATACAGGTTATGGTAACAGTTATATGCCTTATGATACAACTAGCAGCTAAAACATAAAATGTTATTCCATTAATGAGTATTTACTTATATGTCACTGTTAAAAATGTTGTATATTTCTCATGTTTGCTGTTACGTAAAAAGATTGTAGTATGTGTTTTCGAATGAGGCGTTAACATATGAGAGTTACGCGTTAACATATGAGCGTTAAGTGTTAACATATGAGAGTTACGCGTTAACATATGAGAGTTACGTGTTAACATATGAGAGTTACGTGTTAACATATGAGTGTTAAGTGTAAACATATGAGAGTTAAGTGTTAACATATGAGTTTATTCTTATAGTAGATAAGGTAGGTATTATATTGGATGCTCGATTAGAATTAAGTAATTTATTGTATGCTTGTTGATTTTTATTTAACTTATTGCAGAAAGATGACGTGTTAAAGTTTTTTTGTAAGGAATTATCTCATACATATTATGTATGCTAACTCCATTCATCGTTACTAATGATCATTATTTATTACATTTCAAATTAATTACTTAATATGCTCATTTAAACATTTTATTTATTCATTTCATCTTATTTCTCCCCACCGCATTTTTATCACTTAATATGTGTGTCACTCTCATTTTTATTTATAATAATATTATTAAGTAATAATTATATTATAATTAAGCATTATTTTCCATTTATATATACTTTCTTTCGCGCTTTTATATTATATATACAAATATGTTATATAGTAGGTATCTATATATTTTTAAGTGAATTGTACCATCTTAAGCTTAAGACTATTTATACAATACTATTTATACTTATATATAAGCCAATAATAGAAATTGCAGTATATACAGCTGTGATACAACCATCTTGACATTGTTTTCAATGAAACCAAAAACTACTTGTATTTTATTTAAGTATGCTATTCTTTATTATTTATTTTAATGTATATATAATTACAAATGACGTTACATTAAAAGCGTATTATTTATTGTCCCCATCTCTATAAACTTTCACTTGACATTAAATGAAAAGTAAATTGTCGTTGCATATCAAGATATAAAATGATGTTCCAGTTTATTTAAATAAGAACGTAGCAGGCTATTTTAGTAGATATAGTTACGGTTATGAAAATATGAATACGCGACCACGGTCTCACACACGTGGTGAAATTTTTAAAATTTTCCGCTGATCTTTCTTATATTTTTATTTCATAAGAACCTTCTCCTGATAATAATTAACACAACAAAAAAGAATTAGCGAAAATCTTCCATCTGTTCAGGCGTGATGCGATGACCATGGAAAATAGATATTCATTTTTATATATACAGATTTCTAGATACCTATATTTTAATATTTCATTTACATGCGTTTGGAAAACCATTTTCTTGGATACAAATAAACTGCGTTATACGGTTATAAGGATCTAGATAGATCTAGAAAGAGAAATAGAAATAGAGAAATATAAAAATTGCTACTGAATTCGAAACCTTATCTTACTGAGTTTAGATATACGTATTACAATTATTCCTTATCTTCTGGCATGTCTATTTTGTTATCCCTACAATCACTTTGCTAACCACAAAAACACACCTCTTCATAATCATAACATCATAACAACAGAAAATTAAGCGTTTTCACGACCACACCTGACATAGAAGCCTATAAACAATAAAATAAATAACTTGACACTTGTGACTGCGTTTTCATTTGTCATCCATATTTGAAGAGAATGGATCTATATAAAATTATTCTCAACATTTTATTCTCCGGTGTCGTCAATAGCTTTGTTGTTAAAAATCCTAGTAAGATTGACAATCATACAGATTATATTAAAAATGATTTAGATAAAAGTCCTGATAATGTTTTCAATGGAGTTTATTCTGAATGTTTTCTACATTTATCGTATTCGTGTTTGCAAAAAAAGACACTCTTATACTTAAAAGAGCTTAACAATCTTAGTGAGGTGTCGGTGATTGGTGATTATGTTAAATTTGGTAAGTTTAGTTACTCTTATTTGCTAATTACCATTCAAAACCCTGAAATCTTAAGTTCACTGTATCTGTTGCATTACAAAACACAACAAAGCTTCCATTAAAACGATTGTAAAATAAAAATAAAGACCTTAAATGGACATTCCCATCGGTCATTTGAGTTGCATATAATTCAATGAATAGAAAGGTGAATGTGAATGATAAATAATGCGTCACAAAATGTTCCATTATAATTAGTCGTTAATGTTATTACAGTAAAGATAAATGCAACAAACTTCCTTGATGATGATGAAGTCAACACGGGTAGTACGGATGAGCTGGCGTTTATGATAGACAAAGCAGTAGATGATTTCTTCGACAATCATGTATTGAAGTTCAATGCGTTAGGCAGAGACATATCTATACCACGGAACAGTAAGTATTATAGATGTTTTTTTGTTACATTTATTAGTTATGTATAAGCTATTACTACAGACTGACGTACTCTTTAAATCATACAAAAAAGTCGCGAATGGAGGACACGTACAAATGACAACCAGTCCTCCTTACAAATTTAAAATTCTCAACAAACTATAGAAAATACTATGTTTGGAGTTTATCTAAGACTTAAAGTTGATTAAATTGATAATCTGACAAAGAACTGAGTTCATTGATATGGTCTAAAGAATTAACAAACTGAAATCGCAGTGGCTACATTAGCTGTATAGCTGACTACTGCTGTTCTTGAATGGAGACCGTTACTTGGAAACGTAGTGTAAAATATCTTCTGACTAGGTGAAGTCACGATATATGCAGTATTAAATAATGTTATATAAAAGTTGATTCCCTTGATTTATTTCAGTAGAAGATTTTGTTGGCAGAAAAAAACGTAAAGGTGGAGGCGGTGGTGGAGGCATGATGGTTGGAGGTCATGATGATGGTGGGAAGAAAAAGATGATGATGATGGCAATGATGTGTATGAAAATGAAGCTGATGATGGTAAGAAACTGATCAATGATGTTTGAAAATATGACAAATTATTAAGATATCGTATTGAACAAAGCGTTCTCTTAAATAATAAAATAACCTATAAAATATTCATACGTAAGGTATCGTGGTTATTTCCTAAATCCCAAAAAAGAGCTTCAATATAATTTCTTTAATAAATCACAAGAAAAATGACGGCACAATGTTGATGATTTTTTTAATATGTAAATAATGCTTGGAAATTTAATACTCACCAAATTCATGTAAGGAAGAATCAATATGAAAACAAATGATCATTGAGCTCATATTTACAATATCATTGATTTATTATTAACAGAACTTGCACGCATTATCTGAAGAAAGTTCTATCTATACGCATCTGCTACACCCTGGCCTAAATTCTCACGTTCGTTTATTAATAGTTCTGTTGCCAGCTGCTGCAGTAATGTTTCAATATTATCTATTGATATTATACCATTTCCATATAATTATAAAGCAACTGTACAAACATTAACACGATTAAAATAACAACTGAAGTATTTATACCTTCAAAGCCTCAACGGCGTTGGTGGTGTAATGGTGAGCATAGTTGCCTTCCAAGCAGTTGATCCGGGTTCGATTCCCGGCCAACGCACATTTTGCAGTCTTCAAGAACTTTTGATACAAATTCTAAATAAAATTTTACTTTGTTTCAATAACTAAAGTATTAATGGACAGTATTACAATATTTTACATATACAATATTTAGTTTTTTTAATATACGTTATATTTAAATTTACTTTTGCAGATGGTACCAGCCATGATGGGTATGATGGGAATGATGTCATTCAAGGGGATGATGTTTAGTATGATGTCATTTATGCTGTCAAAAGTAAGTAGTTGAAACCTTGGTTCAGGTTTTTGGCGGGAAAGCGAAAAAGATCGCCTCACCGCATTGTATTATTTTCCAAAACTTGTGTTATTTTCAGTGTTAGTGCATAAAATTGGTGGTATTTTATTCGTTAAGTGCTGGATTACAGGCGTAAGTGTAGGAAAATGGTATAATGATGGTGAAACGTTTCTTTTCGTGTTGTTTCCAAAACTCCATAGAAGCTTCAAGTAAAGTTGCCACCACTTTACTAGGAGTATGACTGACTAGACTGACTTGACTATGACTTGACTTGATGACTTCGACTGTGACTTGACACATTTGCGTGAAATATCGATAACTTGATATATTATCAATTACTTGACACTGGCTAAATATACGGAGGTGTGGAGCCAAAACATAAAATTTAAAAAGAAACCTTGGTTCAAATAAAATACAATATATGTAGTTCATAAGCTTGATTAATATGTCTATTTGATACATCGTACACATGACGCCGCGCTACTAAAATATTAAAGAAAAGTTTGGATATATAAAAATAAAATAAAAAATATGTAAAAGTATTAGTACAAAATATGCTTACTATTTGTAGATGATGCTTCTCATGAAAATTTTGGAAAAAAAAGGAGGCGCTGGCGGTCTTGGAGTTGGTGGAGGTGGTGCAGACGGAGTAAGTATAAATAAAATCAATTCAAATCAAGTAATTCAAAGTTGTGTAAACTAGAAGAATGTTTGGGGAGTAAAAGATTTTTTGTAGAAACTTTTATGTAAACAACCACTTTCCTCGTCCTTTCCTCTTCCTTTCACGTTCCACTTAAAGTTTTTTTGAGGTAATTTTTTTTTTTTTTTATTGTCGATGGGTTTGTTTTTGACTACATCTCACCTGATGGTAAGTCACGATGAGGTCGAAGGTGGAGCACACTTACCCAGAAATAACCTATTTACTCTTGACTTAAAGACACCCAAGTTGTATGTGGATGGAAACACCGACGACGGGAGTGAGTTCCATTCCCTAGCCGTACGCACAATAAATGAATTAATATTGTTACTAAATATTATTAACATTTTTGATGTTAAAAACTCATGAATGTTTATCAGGGTTGGGCAGCCGGTGGTGCAGGAGGAGGAGCCTGGATGCCTGCAGGTATATTCCCAATGTAATACCTAGAATCCAAACGCACAAGTCAAAAGTTTAACAAAATCTTTACATCTAGGTGGTCAAGACTTTGGAGGCGGCGGTGGCGGTGGCGGAGGCGGAGGCTACGACGCCAACGGACAATGGCAAAGCAGATCTATTGTAGAAAGTCTGGACCACATGAGCAAGCCTACAATGTACTATACCAATTACAGAGATAATTTTGAAAAACCACCTGAAGAATCATTCAGACCATCGACAGATGAAAGCAAACATTATGGTGATGAAAAACATTTTGAAATAAAAAGCCTTGACTTTGGTAATAAACCTGATATAAGTTTTGTGAAACCAGTCGTAAGATTTAATAATAATATTGAAAGCAAAGTCTTTAAGAAGCCTGTTCTTGTTTACAAAAAATCAAACGTGGATTTTACTAATTATGAACATGAACATGAAAATGTTATTGATGTTTTAAACACAAAGGATCTTAAGTCTCCTCAATCAAGATCCAAGCGGAGCATCAATCTCAAAAATAACATGCATAATGAGAAAACTAGAACAAACGAAAGCAAATCAAGGAAAAAACGAAGCATTTTAGATTTACTACAAACATCGTATATTTACTGGATGAATAGAATCCTAGGAATAAACAATAATAGACGAACAAACATCCAAAAATACAAAGTTATTAATGGAGTGAGGTATATTTACTATCCTTTTAAAACTCAACGACCAAAAATGCCTAAAGAAGTTCACCTCCCTTCTGCAGTCAATGTGGCAGATGAACAGCCCATAATAACGGCAGAAGATTTCAATAAAGGTGAGATAATGGAAGGAGCAGTAGAAAGCAGAATGAACAAGAAGAAATTCCATAAAATGAAGGATACAGTGAATGATACTATGGAAGATAATCCATGGGAATGACTATATTATTTGATGAAGTTTTATGTGTTGGAAAACATTGTTGTACCGGACTTTAGATCTTATTTATTTTTGTGACATAAAATAATTATAGACTTAATTATACTTAACAGTAGTGTTATATGGTTAAGCATTAGCTTTTTGTTAACAATAACAAAAAGCAACATGAAGCAAAATATAGCTATATTGTAATATAGCTATAGTGTAACTATTTAAGTTCACTTGACACATGCGTCAAACTCGTGAACGGGCGCCGCCTACGGGAGCTGGGGCCTTACCGCGTAAGTCTGGTGGAGATCGTAATCGTGTTCTCTCTTGCTCACACTCGTGGACTTGTTAATTGGCGCGTGCAGGATGGCAGGCGAAGCCGATTCCCAGAACGGTTACGTGGTAGGGGTGCTGGTCTGCTCATGGTGTATACGCAAATAGAAATAACCCCGATATTTAAATGTTATATAGTGTCCAAAATTGCAAGGAAAAGGAACAATATATATATGTACCTCCCGTTTCGATTTTGTGACAAACAAATAGGACGACGAATTCGTCCTAGATGTAAGTAGTACATTAAAAATAGACTTAGCAGTCTGTGGTAAAGCAGCATTTAAAAAACTAAGTTTACCGGAAATTACGCGGTGAAATAGAAGTTCCTACTGGTTAATTATACTCTGTTTTCACCGCAGCCATTCGTTTGCCTATTGGCTGTGACGAGTCATAATTTGTCACCAAATCATTGGGTACATTGGCTGTGGACACAATAACATTATTACAAAAATTAGATTCCATTTTTAA
This sequence comes from Ennomos fuscantarius, assembly GCA_905220475.3. Taxonomy (NCBI): domain Eukaryota; kingdom Metazoa; phylum Arthropoda; class Insecta; order Lepidoptera; family Geometridae; genus Ennomos; species Ennomos fuscantarius. Next base: position 7,384,794 of record HG992046.1, on the reverse strand, counting down.
TTCTTATTATTTTTGTATAATTAAAATTTGCATTTTAAGTCCTTAGCTTTAATTAGCATAATTGTTTATAATGAACATTTTGACTGCTGCCAAAAACTATAGCTGGATTGAAGGTTGTAATTTCATGGAATATTGAAACGAGTTAAGTTTAATTTTACTTTAGTTGCTATCTTTATCTTGAAATTGCAATGAAAAATGAATACTTTCGTTTTTTTTTACAATTAGGTAAGTATGTTGTGTTGAGTCAATAAAATACATTTACCTACTTCAAAAAGAGCGTGCTTTTAAATTATATAAATATGGTTATAGAATTATAAGACCGCACACAAATTTATTTAACTGCCATCTATGTTCAGCACAATGAACTAAATACAACAATGTGTAAGGTGTTATTTCACCACAATATAGCTGCACATCTGCTTTTCACTCTGCACGTGAAATTTGCAAGATGGCGCTGTTATTTTTAAACATAATAATTTTATTAGTATCAACATTGTTTTTATTTTTTCTAGTTATATTTGTTATAAATAGATAAAGTAGGAAAGGAGAAATAAAAGATTTGTGAGAGGAAGTTTTTTCGCATGCGTTTTTGTCTCGTTTTCTCATATGAATTAACAAAAAATAAATATGAGACAGATGATTATATTATTATCGCATCATATTCCATTTTTTTAATTATTGTTACGAAATCTAAAACTCATAAATAATATAGTTTTATGGATAATATGTACTGTACTTTAATTTCGTAACATTACACAAGATCCGATATGGTCTAGTGGCTAGGATACCTGGCTCTCACCCAGGAGGCTCGGGTTCGATTCCCGGTATCGGAATATTATTTTGCATATTTTGCTTCCGAAATATCTGAAACCCACATAAATTCACTTTCTTGTCTGCATATTTTAGCCTAATACCTTTTCCTCAAAAACTATTGACAAATATGTTTTACCTCTATGCAATAAATAAATACGACAAGAAATGTTGATTTGTATCAAACAATACCTACAGAGACTTGAGTTTTTTGTTTATTTATTTAAACAATTACTTTGGAAGGTTAATTGTATAGTGTAGTGAAAGAAAGGTATTTTAAGGAGGTTAATCGGAGAGTTTAATATGATTAAAACGGGAAACCTCAAAGTACATAACATCCTTATAAAAAGGTTTTTTTTTTTATTTTTTTTTTTTTTTATGCTACTGAATGATGTGACGAGCTAGTCGTTCACCTGATGTTAAGCGCCACGGCCGCCCATTACAGAACAGTGTCATTCGGAACCCCAAAACAGAGTTACGAGTGGCACTGCACTGCGCACATCATCCTGAGACATCAGCACAGCCTGGTAATAAGACTACTAGACTGTGAGATCAGATTATAAAGTCTCAATTGCCCAGTAATTTCACTAGCTACAGTGCCCTTCAAACCGGAACACAGTAGTGCTTGCACACTACTGCTTGGCGGCAGAATAACTGGCAAAGCGGTGGTACCTACCTAGACGAACTTTGAAACAAAGTACTACCACCTAGTGTAGGTTAAACTAGGTAGGTTAAACTGACTTTAATCGCTTTAATTTTGTCCTGTTTGATCTATTTTAAAGAATGACTTTACGAGCTAACCGTTCGCCTAATGCTAAGCGACACGGCTGCTCATATCAGTAGCAGTGTCACTCGGAACTCTAACTAAACTATAGAATTTCGCGTGACTCCACTCCGCACGTTATCCTGAGATATCAGCACAGTCTATTAATCTTATTACTAGACTGTGAGATCAAGGGATCAACGAATATTGATAGCGATGCAACAGGAAAAATTTAATTCTTAATTTGAAAATTTCCATAGTAACTATGTACATAAACTGCGTATTGAAAATAATATAAACAATAAAATCTTTTAAATAATTATTAATAAAAAGTGTTTCTATTTATTGCAATCAAGTTACGTGATTGCCTAGCAGGGGGTGATTGGGGAACTTTGATTACGATGCAATAGGAGAAATTTCATTCCTTATTTGAAAATTTCCAACGTAACTATGTAACTACGTATAGAAACTGTCAAATACATACAAATTTATGTTTCTATTAATTGCAATCAAGTTCCGTGATAACCTGCTGGGTGAACACATAACACGATTGCAACTGATAAAAACAAAAATTTGTATGGATTTGACAGTTTGAATACGCAGTTTATGTGCATAGAAATTTCTCCTGTTGCATTGCAATCAAAGTTTCGTGATCAACCCCATGGTCGTAAAGTCTCATTTGCCCAATAACTAGTTTGGAGTCTCCAAATCGAGAGTGAACAGGTATCTTCTAGGCAAGCGTGTTAAATCCTAGACCGCATCGTCACTTACCATCAGGTGCGATAGTGGTCAAACGCGAGCCCATCAAACAATAAAAAAAATTATCTGTCTGTCCGAATGACACTTACATTTTTTTTTGTTTTGTTTGTGGCTCTACACTTTTGTGTATTTAGCCTGTGTCAAGTAATTAATTTTTCAAGTTAATTTATATTACACATAATGTATGTTGTATGTGTCAAGTCAAGTCACAGTCCAAGTCATCAAGTCAAGTCATAGTCTAGTCTAGTCAAGTCATACTCCTAGTAAAATGGTGGCAACTTTACCAGAAGCTTCTATGGAGTTTTGGAAACATCACGAAAAGAAACGTTTCACCATCATTATACCACTTTCCCACACTCATGCCTGTAATTCAGCACTTAACGAATAAAATGCCACCAATTTTATGCACTAACACTGAAAATAACACTAGTTTTGAAAAATAATACAATGCGATGACGATCTTTTTCGTTTTCCCACCAAAACTCCGACACTTACATTCTAGTAGAACAGTAGTCAGGTGGCTTAAACAGCTGATTGCTGTATTCATTGATAAAATGTTCACGCATGTGCATCCGTTCGCTAGCACATCTTTCACTTGCTATGGTGTGACCATGGCTTTGAAACACAAAGAATATTTACTTATATTGACTTAATTTTTTTTTTATTTACTGGCCCGTTAGCTCAGTTGGTAGTAGTATCCCTGCCTTCTGAACTGCAGGTTGTGGATTCGATTCTTACCCAGGACAAACATTTGTGTGATGAACATCGATGTTTGTTCTGTGTCTGGGTGTAATATTATACAAACAAAAAGTATCTATACGTATTATTTCAGTTATCTGGTTCCCATAGTACAAGCTTTGCTTAGTTTGGGGCTAGATGGCGCTGTGTGAAATGTCCACACATATTTATATTTATTATATATTTCCACTTCCCTCTTACCTTTTTCTATTCGTAGAATACGTTAAATTTTATTGAATATTGTAATACGTATAATTGCTAGTCTTAAAACATTGACTGGCCTCATAAATATATGGCCTATTCAAATAATAAATCCAACAAAGGTTGTCTGGAAGAGGTCGCTGTCAGCGATGAGACCATCCATTGTTTCACTAGTTCGTAAATTTTAAATTTACTCCTGATTATGTACTTCACTAGTGATGAGACAATAAAGACTTCTCTATCTATCTAATAGCTCAGTTCGTAGTAGCTCAGCCTTCGGAATTGTATGTTATGGGTTCGATTCCCACCCAGGACAAACATTTGTGTGATGAACATAGATGTTTGTTCTGTGCCTAAGTGTTATATTGTATTTAATTTATAAGCTATCGGGACAATAATGTCGACGTGTAAAGCCTAAATTTTGACAATGACGGTATTCGGTAAAAAATTCTAACACATGGCGTTTTTTTCTTACTTCTAATTTTTTTTTTTAACCTTGGCTGCTGTAGTTGCCGAATTTAGTCGCGGATAACACGAACATTATGGTCACGCTACACAAACTATGACTGGCATGAACAATATAAGAAATGCGTCGTCTTACGTAAGGATAGGAACGCAAGGCCTGTTGATCTGATTATTTTGTAGGTGTCGCTTTCTTTTATATAATGGCCATTGTAAAACTATCTGCCTTCGTAAACATAACGTAATATGGTTAATTTGTTTTGAAGTAAAACTTCTTTACGCTCGCTTGGCTTAGGGGCTAATTTGGTTGTCCGGGGCGAGATGGTTAATGCAGTGCGTCTCCATCTCGCCCTATCCCGGCGGCGGTCGGATCACGGGGGGGTTTTAGTGGGTTCGAGTCCCACATACCCCCTGCCACCACCCCCGTGGTGGCAGGGAAGTGCGAGGGCATTTCCCCCCTCAAAAAAAAAGAAAGGGGCTAATTTGGTGAATGGGTGATGAGGCGAAATGGAAGTTGAGAAAGAAATATAAGTTGGTGAAGATGGAAAGAGAGAGAAAGAGCTACATTTTACATATTAATGTAGGGGCTCGAGAGAGGGGCGGGTTGTACTGAGTCACGTAGATCTTCATTGTCAACATAACAAAGTTAAAAATTACATACTTAGAATTTTTATTATTATGTTGGTATATGCGGTAAACTGACAATTCACAATTGTCGACTTTTTTTTATGTTTTGGCTTCACACTTTTGTATATTTAGCCAGTGTCAAGTAATTGAAAGTTTATCAAGTTATCGATATTTCACGCAAATATGTGTCAAGTCACAGTCGAAGTCATCAAGTCAAGTCAGTCTAGTCAAAGTCATACTCCTAGTAAAGTGGTGGCAACTTTACCAGAAGCTTCCATGGAGTTTTGGAAACAACACGAAAAGAAACGTTTCACCATCATTATACCATTTTCCCACACTCACGCCTGTAATCCAGCACTTAACGAATAAAATGCTACCAATTTTATGCACTAACACTGAAAATAACACAAGTTTTGGAAAATAATACGATGCGGTGACGCAATCTTTTTCACTTTCCCGCCAAAACCACCTATATACTTGTAATAGACTAAATGTCCAAAACTCCAATTGTCGACTTTAACATTGAACAAAGCAAAACAAAGTTATACCAGCGGATAGATGGAGCTTAACTAAAGAAGTTTTACTTCAGTCGTGTGGTCTAAAGCAGACTCGTTTTTTTTATATACCAGCCCTATAAGTTGGTCTTTAAAGGTAAAGGGTTTAAGAGCATCCATTCGGTCATTTGTCACGGTAGCTTAAGGAAAAGGATGGATGGATGCAAGATCAATACCAGCTCTTAATTCAAATATTTTCCTTACATTGAAAATTATTTATACCAGTAAACCTGGATCTGCGGAGGTTTTGGCGGGAAAACGAAAAAGATCGCGTCGCATGGTATTATTTTCCAAAACTTGTGTTGTTTTCAGTGTTAGTGCATAAAATCGGTGGCATTTCATTCGTTAAGTGCTGGACTACATGCATGAATGTGGGAAAGTGGTATGATGAGGGTGAAACGCTTCTTTTCCTGTTGTTTTCGTGTTGTTTCCAAAACTCCATTGAAGCTTCTGGTAAAGTTGCCACCACTTTACTAGGAGTATGACTTGTCTAAACTAGACTATGACTTAACTTGATGACTTGGACTGTGACTTGACTTGACATGACATATAATATATATAATACTAATTGCATCCCGCGGTTTAACCCGCGTATAAAAAGTACTTTAATTAATGGCTCATCCCACAGGAAAATTTCACTTTTCTGGGATAAAATGTAACCTATACTGTAACAAATACTTGCGCTTTTTGTCTATGCTACATTTAAAATGTTTAATAACATATACATAAATATATATTTTTTGATTCAAACCAAACAGACGTTAGTCGCATGATATCTATCGCTATCTGTATTCTATACAGCAACACGTGCGGTCATGATCTTCCATCTTCACACATAAACAACGATCACAATGCCTCAAGCTCAAGGCTCTCTTGCTTTCTGCATCTGTGACAAAATTACCCGTTACGGTTTTATTTTTAGCCGACTTCCAAAAAGGAAGAGGTACTATGTTTTTCTGTATGTTTTTTTGTTTATGTGTATCGATATTTTCGCCAATTGTGTACTGATTTAAAAAATCTTTTCTTAGTTCTAAAGGGTACACTCGCGAGGTTGTCCCATCAAGTGGTATCATCATGTTAGGATCTGCTGATGGAATCTCAAGGAAATCCAGGAAAATTAACTAACAGTGCAATAAAATCTTAGAAGTACATTTTGACCTACTTCCCGGTTTCCAATTGAGCTGAAATTTAACATACTTATCTAAGTTTAGTAACAATAAGTAAACGGGTATAACAATAAAACACCACCTACAAGTATCTGCCTACTTACTACATACATAGTATCTATCTACTTCCTATTTAGCTTGGCTGGTACAGACTTCAAATAGATGAGTGAATGCGCTTATAATAATAATATTAATCTATTTTTCGCTTTTGAGTGCCTATTTGCTTGGAAGACGGTTAATTTTTTAAATAATTTATTCATGAGCTGGTTCAGTTTTAGGGTAAAATAAATATACAGTTTTTTTTCTAATATCACCTTTTTGTTGTTTCGATGGAGATCTTAGAGCAGTTTCACTTTTTAGACCTAAAAGGGCCCACCACCTTTGACGCAACAAAGTGACAATCTTTTAACATATTGTCACCTTTCAATTAAAATGTACCACGGGCCAACGCACATGTATCGCCGAAGATAGCCACTACGCATTCTGATAACACCTCACGTATTAATGCTCGTATATAAACCAAGCCCTGAACTTCCTTGGCATACATTGTGACCGTTTATCGGACGGCAGTCAGTCGTCTCTGCCGTCAAAAAAATAATTAGTGACAAAGTGCAATAATAATCATGACAAAATTAATAGTTCTCCTATCGGTAGTGGCGTTCGCCAATGCATACTCGGCAACAAATTTAGCAAAAAATATTTACAATGAATGCTTGAGCCAGTATTCTGTGGAATGTGTGAAACCTAGGACCCTGCAGTGGATTTCTAAAGTGGCAAACAATGATGAAATAAAAATTACTGATGATCTCTCCATTGTGAGGACTGCAATCTTAGAGGACGATGCTGAAGTTGATCCTAGAATGGCAAAGGATCCTAATTTTGCGTTATTTGATAAAGTTGATAATTTCCTCCAGACTCATACTCTGAGAGTGAAAGTGCCTGAAGAGATTACAAGAAATGGTGCTTCAGAGTACGTACCAAGGTCGTTGCTGGCGGACCTCCCTTCAGAGCTAGACATGCCTTTGGATGGAGAAGATGAAGTATCAACCTTTGAGGGAAGGAAAAAGAAGATCAAGCTTCCCAAGCCTTTGAGAATCAAAAGCAGTTAGTATCTGAAATAAAATTGATCTTTCGCCAAGTTTGTTTTTACTGTTCTAATTTATTTTATTTATTTTCAGAACATGGATTCATCAAGAAGGTTGTTTTGCCTTTCCTCCTTGGTCTGAAATTCAAGACTGCTGTGCTGGTTCCTCTTGCTCTTGCTCTTATCGCTCTCAAGACATGGAAAGCCTTGACGCTTGGTCTTATCTCTATTGTTCTTTCTGGTAAGTAACAACAGGATGTAGCATGGCAAGGATGAGTTATGTACTAATAAATAGACATTCATTGTTATTTCTTATGTTAGAAATATTACTTAAATTGAACTCGTTAAACAATTTTAAGTACATATCAGCTGTACAAATATTAGCTGGGTATTTATTGAATTTTATTCTACAGGTGCCATGGTTATCTTCAAATTCACGAAACCCAAGGTCGTGAACTACGAAGTCATCCACTACCCACAGCATCACGTAGAGCACCATGTCGATCATCACGCTCCAGCATGGGATGCCCATGGACCGTACCAAGCTAGATCCTACGAAGACGCCCACGAAATCGCATATTCCGCCCAAATATAAAATGAAAATCCTAGCTTTAAAAACGACGGACCTCTGACTAATTTATTTATTTATTAATTTATTTATTATTACGTTGTAAATAAAACCATATAAATTAAGTTTCAAATTCAACTGGACGTCATTTATTTCACCTATATATAATAACAGCGTTAGCGTAATTGTCTCTGTCGTAGTAGTTCACCGTCATAAAATTATTCTGATTTCTTTTTGACAAATCATGATCATTGTAATCATTATTGTTAGTGAAGTTAAAAATAGGATTATTTGCAAAAACAACATCACTTTTACTAAGTATAATTTCATTAGCATTCGATTCAGATGTTGATACGGTTGTGGTATTACTAACACGCAGCGACTTCGTGACCAGAGTTACATTAGTTTTAACGCTTTCCAAAGAGCCCCTTTCTTCCATCTCTTCACTTTCAAAGGCTGGGGTGTTTTTATCCATCGTAAATTTTTCAATACTTATATTTTCAATATCGAATCGTGGTTTTTCATACTTCGATTGCTTTGGATCTTCACTAGTGTTTTTATGAGTGTGAATCATTTTCTCTATTTGTTTGAAATTGAAACTTAAATCGTTTGCTGTTTTTGTATAATTGCTTTCATTTGATTCAATATTTTTAAACTTCGGTGCATTCCCATTTTCATTGTTTGGTATTAATACCTGGTTAGAAAAATTTGTGTATATTTGAGAATTCTTCAAAGGATTCATTTTATATAAATTAAGCAGGACGTTGAAGTTGTCCATATGAGTTCTTTTGTTCCTGATTTTTCCATAAGCTTCTGGAAGACATCTTAACTGAAAAATAACATAAGTTGATTTAACAATGGGCAAATCAAATGCATAAAAAAAGCCTCGCTACAAATTTGACTGCAGTGCAGAGAGAATTTGACAGCTAAAATAGCACTAACTTTCAAAGAAAACAAAGCTCTTGCATGTTTTTCGTTAGATACATTTTTTGTATTCATTAAGATCACATCTAAACGTAGTAAACTGTCATACATATAGTAAACCTAAATAGAAATGCATGTTACTTAAGAACAGTGCAATAAACTGACCTAGTTTTGTCGCTATATTCAAAGAAAAAGTTTAGACCGGAGATTGATATTAGGGTACTACACGTAATTAATAATAATAATAACGCTCAACAATCACATACATAGATCCTGGATCCTAACTAGGATTGTCTACTTGACTAATTGTCCCCAAAAGTATACCTCTAAAGATGATGTTTCGCGATCGGTTACATACGATGCCAACTCAAGTCGTTTTGACGACTGTCTTACAGGTCCAAAGTATATTTTTAGGCCTTCATCTTTTGGCTTTTCAAGGCAGTAAATAATGTAGTTAGTTAAATACTTACGTCAAATAGATGTAAATGTCTTCTTAGACTATTTTACTGCATTTTATGTTGATGTAAGCAATATGTGCGAAAAAATATTCCGATTTTTTTGGGGAGAATTCAACACATAGTAAAAAGCTGTTTTATGGTAAAGGTTGCAAACGAGCATAATGGCCGTAATTGGAATAGGTCACCGTAGTCTATGTCCAAAAAGATAATAAGAAAGAAACGAATGAAAACACATTTATTCCAAGAACATACAATATCATAAAACAAATAAAACACAGTGAAACTTGTTAAGTCGGACCTGGATAAGTGAGAAACCTCCATAACTGGAACTCATGCTGAGGTCCCAATACTTCGGAACTAAATTACCTCTGTAATTGGGACGAAGCAAACCCCTATATCTGGGATTCATTCCTTCGAGTTATCATCATACTTACCTCCATAAATCTAAATATATATAACTCAAAGGCGACTGACTGACATAGTGATCTATCAACGCACAGCCCAAATCACTGGACGGATCGGGCTGAAATTTGCCATGCAGGTAGATGTTATGACGTAGGCATCCGCTAAGAAAAGATTTTTCGAAATTCCACCTTTAAGAGGCTGAAATGGGTGGTTGAATTATTTTCCCATAGGCAACGCTGCGGGCGAAGCTGCGGGCAGAAGCTCGTCTATAATAAGCCTAGAGGTCAACATTTCATTTTTAATTAAATTAATATTGCGTAGAAACATGTCATAAATAAACTTGTTGAATCAAGACCTAAATACCTAATCCTATTAAGTATTTGCCCTCATTACTTAGAAGGAGAGAAAGTCTATTTGAAAGGCTAAGGAAGGACGTATCCAGGATGCGTACTAAGCGAAAGTTATATTTAAATAAATAACTACGGATTCGGTACTGTACCGCGTCAATGCTATGAATTAAACTATACTATAACATAATTAACCGTATTAACACAGACGACAGACAGACGTTAAACTTGTCCTTAACACTACAAAACAGTAGTTTAGGACTAGATTTAGGCTTGTTTAAATCTTTTATGGTTAAGCCGAAAGAATTTACTCTACAGTGATAGATATTAGTACTTATAAAAAGAAGATAAAAGCCAATTCTAATTTTATTGCGTCCAAAATATTTAACAAAGTAAATAACATTAGACTATCGTTTATAGGTATTTTTGAGAACTTAAATCTCAAGTTACCTTACTGTTTCACTTCTACTTATGCGATTATCCTTTTTTTTGAGGGGGGGAAATGCCCTTGCACTTAGTGCGTGAAGTGCGAGGGTATGTGGGACTCGAACCCACTAAAACCCCATTCCGTGAGCACTCGTCCGCAGTACCGGGGCGAGAAAGGGTCGCGACTGCAGTCCAGCTAATTCGCCCCCGTTTATCTGATTATCCTGATATAGCAATCTTTGTGTAAAACAAAATCCACTCCGGTTCAATCATTTCAGCGTGGAAGCGTAACTCGGAACGCCAAAATATAAAGTTCCGCGTGACACTGCACTGCGCACATAATCCTGAGACATCAGCACAGTCTGGTAAACAAATTACTCGACTGTGAGATCAGATCATAGTCTCAAGGTGGTAGAATAATTGGCAAAGCGGTGGTATTTACCTAGACGTATTTTGCAGAAAAGTCATGCCACCGAGTTGAAGAAAATGAAGCACTTACCAGAAAAACGGCGATCAAGAGGTTTAAACCGATAGCGTGCATAACACTTATTACTCTTACAATCAACTGTATGTTTTTCGAAGTACTGTAAGCACAATGGCTTTACTGCTTTCTATTTATAAATAAGGTTTTAAAAGAGGTATTGCACTTTTGTGGTGAGTAATGTCGGAATCTGTTACGAGCGAAGCAACCAACATGATTTTTCAACTTCAACTCTTGGTTAATGGCCTTTGCGGAGAGTTTAACACAATTTTGCCAACATAATTTCTCGCGTGGTAACAAAATAATAATTATGTAAACTTGAAATTGGTTAATCGCGTGAAGCCTTAAAAAATTAATACTTTTAAAAAAATATAGGAAGTTTTTTTTATGTTTTGTTTCCACACTTTTGTGTATTTAGTCAGTGTTAGGTAATTGATAATTTTTCAAGCTAATTATATTTACGCAAATATGCGTCAAGCAAGTCACAGTCGGTCATCAAGTCAAGTCAAGTCATAGTGGTGGCAACTTTACTTGAAGCTTCAGTTGAGTTTTGGAAACAACACGAAAAAAAAAACGTTTCACCATCATTATACCACTTTCCCACACTTATGCCTGTAATCCAGAATCCAGAATAGAATGCCACCAATTTTATGCACTAACACTGAAAATAACACAAGTTTTGGAAAATAATAGACGCGATCTTTTTCGTTTTCCCGCCAAAACTCTCGGCAATTACGTTTTTATTGAATGAAATCAGTAGAACCTTTTTTTGCCATAAATAAACACAGTTCTAGAATATTTTCGTTATACTCAAAAGATTCACAAAGTGTGGGAGCGAGAAGTCCAAATCAAGTACAGTGTACCCGAGAGGAAAAGAGATAGTAAAATAATTTCCGATAAGACATTATTCTGGCGAATACATATCAGTACAGGCTGTTCCACGAATTATGGAATTTGTGATCATGTACCTCAATCCCGTAATTAAATCTAAAAAAAAAATGTGTATTGGCTCCACATTTTTGTGTATTTAGCTATTGTCAAGTATAATATTTATCAAGCTAATCAGGTTATAATTTTAGTTTTTTTTTTTTTTTAATTTAGGTGTCAAGTCACTGTCCAAGTCATCGAGTCAAATCATAGTCTAGTCATACTTCTAGTAAAGTGGAAGCAACTTTACTAGAAACTTCTAAGGAGTTTTGGAAACAACACCTTAGAAAACGCCACGTCAAACGGCCATCTTAAAATCCAGTTTTCATAACGAAATATCCGCAGAATTCGCGCTATGAAATATTTTAAGGATTTTCACCAAAAAAGTTATTGATATTTCATACATAATTGCATATATTCTATTTAAATTCCTGGTCATGTCTATTATTGTAATGGCATATAAGTAAAGTCGCATGAAGTTCGTTCAGTGTTATAGAAGAATCCCTCTCCCGTAGTGGGGCTACTGGTGGAGAGTCGGGGGACTCTCCGCCGGCTTGCACGGCCCCACACGACCTTCGTGAGCAAGGTCACCAATCCATTGGCGCGGAGAGGCCCGAAAGGGCCTGCCGCCGGGGGCGAGTTGGCTGGACTGGAGTCGCGACCCCTTCTCGCCCCGGTACGGCGGACGAGGGCTCACGGGGGGGTTTTAGTGGGTTCGAGTCCCACATAGCCCCTGCCACCACCCCCGTGGTGGCAGGGAAGTGCGAGGGCATTTCCCCCCTCAAAAAAAAAGTGTTGTAGAAGAACATACAGCCTGCACAAACACACAAACGATCAAAAAGTTTAAAAAGTGGCTTAACGTGCTAGCTGCTAATTATAAGCCATCCTATTTGATTTTTATATATGCATGGATATCTTGCAATATATTTGTTTATCTCTACAGTTTTATGATATACTAGTTGCGCCCCGCGGTTTCTATATAAATGCGGGATAAAAAGTATCTTAATTATTTGCTCATCTCACGGGAAGATTTCACTTTTCCGGGATAAAATGTAGCCTATATGTTAATCTAGTGTATAAGCTATCGTGACACCGAATTTCATCCAAATCCATTCAGCCTTTTGAGCGTGAAGGAGTAACAAACATACACACATACGAACTTTCGCATTTATAATATTAGTGTGATATAGACTAAGCCAAATTTAATAAATTTAAAATAATAAATTTATCTAAGCTCTAAGAATGTGTCCAATAAAACCTTTCTTACTGTATCTATTAAGGTGAACACTAAGTTCTTGTGTTCTTTTTAGGTAGGTAGCACTTACTTGCACTGCACTAAATTACGTAATAGCACTTAATACACACGATCTAAGCTTAACTTAAGTACTCTTTTTGCGTTAAATGATCAGAAACATAAATTGTTTTGAATTTTTTCCATACGCAAACACCTACACAAAAGCATTGCTGAAATCGTTGCACATGAATGCTCTTAAAAGATACGTTCAGTGTTGCCAGCTTAGCAATAGTATTTAGTAACAAATATCTCATAATCATAGTTTTTTAATTTTCAATTTTATTTAGAATACGTTCACACTTATCAAAGAAAAATATGAAATCGAAAAAATATGCACTAATTAATTTTTTTTTTACTTCATTCATATCTAGCATTTGACCACGCTCTCAACTGATGGGAAGTGACGATGCAATCGAAGGTGAAGCATGCTAGCCAAGTAAATACCCATTTACTCTTTTCTTAAACACACCTGTGTCATATTTTACAGACGCTGGCTGGGCCATTCCTAAGCCGTTCTAAATATTAACGTGGTATTTATTACATGGAATGATAGAGGAAACATTAGTGTCAAGCGGGATTTAAGCCTGCAGTTACCCGTCCCTTTAGCCGGGACATACATGTGACAATGTAATCTCTACCTAAATTAATCTTTCAAATTTCACAACATATTACCTACAACAACAAACAAGTTAGCGGATGGTTGTAAACGCAGGCGATACATTTATAAAGTATAATAATATATTTAGTTTGAAAACTATCGTATGACACATTTTGTAAGATAACGTGCTGACGCTCGCGAAAGCCGCCGCGGCTTGCGTTAGTAACTGGCTCCCAGAAGAAGGACATCGAATATGTCCGAAACCTGGTCGGAGTAAATTTGACTTTTAATCGACGTGAGTTTAGCCGTTATTTATCTTACAAAATATAATAATAATATTTGTTTATATCAAGAATGTTTAAATGAATAATTCTTACTTAACAATACTGGACCCCAAGTCTACTAGTCTATAGTATATTTAAATTGCGTCTCTATTTTTTACATTTTTAGATTTTAACAGATTTTACATAGAAGTTTTCTTAAAAGTCAATATTTGCAAAGCAACATAATTCCAATTAAAATGCAGGGCCTAATGTAATTTTCCTCAATATTTATGCAATAATTTCGATAATTAATATAAATTATTTCGATAATTGCATAAACTTAAAGTAATGGCGTAAAATGGTGTTTTATTTGCAATCTGGCAACACTACTTTCCGCCTCTCAGTCTATTTATGGACGTTAACTGAAATCTCTTACTTAGTATCTCCCGTTTGCTCTACGGTACACGGTCATGTTCCATTTGGAAAAATGGTAAGTCTCCCAACTATAACTTTTTTATAAATACTTTTCACCACACTTCTACCTATTAATATTACTAATATTAGTATAATGATTATAACAAAATTTTTTTTTTAACGACACTATTAAAAGGAAATAAAGTAGGCTTTTTTGTTTTTCATAATTATTCGTTTGAATATTTTTATTTTTATTTTTCATAATCCAATGATGCGGTTTTAGTTTTCATCAAAATCAGGCCTGAGACTCTATATTGAATGCTTTTAGCAATAGCTAAAAGGAATACCTTTTAGTTTCGAATTAAGGCATCCATGCAAACTTGAAAAATTCTGTCTGGTTTAGCTTTGAGATCTAAATCACCGCGCCGCGCTCCGTCAAAGAACCCCCAAGGACGAGTGGGCAAAGTGCTTCTTTCTCTTGTTCCATCGGCATCGGATGCAGCGATGCATTGATGCAAATGGACATTATTTTAAAAGATTTAATAAAACTAATAACTTGTTAATTTAATCAGTTATGCGGAAGCTGGTCTGCTGCTGGTGTGTGAAAAATTAGAAATAAGTACTTACGTTTTAATAATTGATATTGTCCCTCCTGCATTGCATTTATATTCATGATCACAAATAATAAGCTAAGTAATAAATTAAAATTAATTTAACAAAAGTACGGACCCTTTTTTGTGTTCCGTGAGGACCTTTAATTGGCTTCTTTTTTGTAAACGTATGTCTATTGTAATTATAATAGCTGTTGCTCTTCCAAGAATAAAATAAATAAATAAAAAATCCGTGGTAATTTTTTTTAGCAGCTAGATTTATTTTTGTCATTTTTTGATTTTCTAAGAACTTTCTTTTTGACCTTCGTAGTTTCTAAATCAGTTTCAGATAGTTTCTAAATAAGCTTTCTTATTTACATTTGCTATTAAGAATTGTTGCAATTTATGTTTGAAAACAATATTACAATATACAGTAAAAAGAGTTGTAAAGTAAAAAGAGATCACAAAAATATGCTCCATATAAAAATATTACCCGTTTCACGGTGATTTCAACTCACATAAAAATTTTTATTCCAGGGATCTTCGAATAATATGCATGGGAATTTTCTTTTGGACTTTTTGCGTGATGAACGCTAGAGGACAGTTACCATGGATAGAATACCTTCATGACCCTAGACAGTAATGTTATTATTTGTTAATTGTTTTCATAAAATTACTTTGAATATAATGACCCAGGGAGTAAAAAGATCATATTAAGATCCATTTTTGCTTGTACGAGTGCTCATATAATAATAAAGTATAATATAATATTTGTGAATATTAACATCGCGCATTTGCTTGTAATAGTATTAAATTTAACAAGCAAATTTTTTCTTGTACTAGCTGTGCCCCGCGGTTTCACCCGCGTCTAGAACATTTCCTAATTTACGCTCAATTTTTTTTTTTTTTTCATAAGAATCTTTTTCCGCCTATAATAAATACAACAAAAAAAAGAGTTAACGAAAATGTTCAATTCGTTCACGCGTGATGCGATGACCAATGCAAATAGAAATTCATTTTTATATAAAGAAGATTATATAGATTCTGATAGACAAACTAATAAATATGACACACTATGTTTTTTGGTTTTGGTTCATCTTGAAAAATCCATACGCTTGACTGGCCCGATAGCTCAGTTGGTAGTTATCGTGCCTTCTCAACTGTGGGTTGTGGGATCGATTCCCACCCAGGACAAATATTTGTGTGATGAACATCGATGTTTGTTCCGTTTCTGGGTGTTATATTGCATTCTATGTATGTATTTACAAACAAAAAGTATCTAAATATTGTATCAGTTATCTGGTTCCCATAGTACAAGCTTTGCTTAGTTTGGGTCTAGATGGCGCTGTGTGAAATGTCCATATATATTATTGACTTCTGCTATGTTTTGCGTCGTAACAATAAATCCATGTTTTGTGACGTGTCATAGGAACTAATCCAAGTGGAAACGATAATATTAAGAGAAACAATAAATAATATATTGACATTTTATAGTTTAGTATACAATGTGGAATTTAATACGTTCTTTTCCTTTAATGTATGTATTCAGTCCATGCTATAGAACGCTCACATATAACTAAATTAAAAAAGTACTAATGAAATAAAACTTAAATCTAGGTACTTCCCTCCGAGGGTAAATAACGGTTCTAGACTTCCGGATGACACCCCTGACTTTCGCGTTGAAGAAGATACTTGGTACGCTCATGTGGGCTTCTTTTATAAAGAGGAAAACAGACCGTACCGTATATCGCCCCATTATAAGCAAATAAAGAAATGGAGATATAGTCAGTCTTTTTGGCATTTTAACAAAAAGGTATGTCGTATGTATTATGATTTGTTTTTCAAAATATTTACTTTCTTTATTTTTCTCCAACAATTGCTTTCGAAGCCATTTAACTATTCACTTATTCAGTTGTGGGCGAAAATATCGTAATTTTCGTTTATTTTCGAATGGAATGAGAATAAGTAATTTTTTTTACTTTAAACTTGTCTAATATTTGCCACGCTCTCACCTGATAAGAAGTGACGACTAGCATGCTAGCCAAGTAAATACCTATTCACTCTTCTTTTGAACACGCCCGTGTCATATTTAGCCGGAAACACAGACGCCGGCATTCCATTCCTTAGCCGTTCTAATTAAGAACGTTGAATCAAATCGCTTGGTACGAATGGGTGGTATTTCGACCACGAAAGGATGGCGCATAGCCGAGCGTCTAGTAGTCCGGTAGTGGAATGGTGATGGAAATGGAACTGGAACCTGCCCGAAGATGTAATAGCGTATAACCATACGCTATGATCTCCTTCATTGTAACAGCTCATGTACATCTCATTTTCTTTATTTTTCTGATAGCCTCTGTGGTGTGGTGGTTGAAAAGGTTGGTTCATAAGCTGGAGGTGGTGGGTTCGATTCCCGTGATAGGAGTAGTTTTGTGCACAGAAAAAAAGCGCAAGTACTTGTAGTGTATCTGGTTGTTGTGAGACCATGGTTCCTGGGACAAACAGAGAATCCTAGTTAGGGTCCAGGATCTATATGTATGTGATCATTGGGCGTTATTATTATTATTATTAGTTATTATACTAGGTGGTAAGACTTTTCTGCAGAGCTCGTCTTGGTAGGTAGGTACCACCGCTTTGCCAGTTATTCTGCCGCGAAGCAGTAGTGCGCAAGCACTACTGTGTTCCGGCTTGAAGGGCACTGTAGCTAGTGAAATTACTGAGCGAATGAAACTTTATGAACTAATCTCACAGTCTAGTAATCTTATCGCTAGACTGTGCTAATGTCTCAGAATGGCGTGCGCAGTGCAGTGTCATGCGAAACTATATAGAGTTTCAAGTGTCATTGCAACTGATATGGGCTGTCGTGTTGCTCATAAGACGCGACTAGCTCGACAGTCATTTGTAACATAAAAAAAAATATTTTCAGGAATTCCCGTACTTGTTGGGCTGCTACTGCACTACAGTTTACAAACGGCTGACTAACCTGGCAGGCTGTGCAGCAGTCACCACTCGGCACATTTTAACAACTGCATCCTCGACAGAATTAGTTCTGAAAGAGTTCCCACATAATAGGACGATTGATCATATTTTGGGGGCATGGTATGATGTCAACGGGAATACCTTTAACAGCTCTGTTTATATGGCTCCGTCAAGAATTCATTATCATCCCCGGGTAAGTATTATAACCGACTTTCAAAAGAGGAGGTACTATATTCGTATGTTTGTTTTTTTTGTTGTGAAAAATTTGATAAAAATTGTATTTTATTTCGAAAGGGTGATATAAATACTCCCGAACTCGTCCCGAAAATCTTGACTAGTCTTGTCTGATCATCAAGTCAGGATTTGATGATGGAATCTCAAGAAAATTAAAAAAAACTAACTAACAATGTAATAAAATCTTAGAAATCAATTTTGACCCACTTCCCGGTTTCCGGCTTCCCGTTTGTTTTTTTTGGTGTTTTTTTTTTACTTCACACTTTTCTAGCATTTGACCACGATCTCACTTGATGCGAAGTGACGATGCGATCGAAGGTTTTGAAGTCTGTTTAATTTTTTTTTTTTTTTATTATTTATTTTTATTTTTATGGATGTACGTTATATTAACTACTTTTAATTACCTAAGTATATCAAGCTATCAAAAATGGGCCGGCTCTATTTGTACATTTTTATTATTTTCATTTTATATAATTAAATGAACTGTAGGTTATGGGTTTGATTCCCACCCAGGACAAACGTGTATGATGAACATCAATGTTTATTCGGTGTTGGGTATTATATGGTATTCTTTCTATGTATTTACAAAATTATCTGAGTGTTGTATCAGTTATTTTTTTCTCAACACAAGCTTTGCTTAGTGTAGGCATTATCTCAAATATGTACATGTAGGCAAAAACGGGTTCTGCGTAGGTTGCAACCTATATAACTATAGGCCTTCAGCATGTGCACCGAGCCGTGTCTGGAACAAGAATGCTCGTAGTTCACCGAGCGATCCCTTTATATAGCCAGATGGGTGGGGCAGCGACGACAGTTGCCGGTGTTGCCACTGTAATAAATTTAAATGCTGCCACAGGGTAAATTACGGTACTGCCCGCTGCGCATAGAGTTTATAACTGGACGTAGCCGTCGTCATACATATTTGCGATATTGCGATATATTATTGTATATAAAATATTATTACATTCGCAAATATGTATTTACTAGTTGCGCTTCGTGGTTTTACCCGCGGATAATAAGAAATTCAATTATTTGCTCATCCCACGAATAATTTTTTTTTTCTGTGATAATATGTAGTCTATATATTAATCCAGTTTATAAGCTATCTTGGTACCAAATTTCATCCAAATCCATTCAGCCGTTTGAGCGTGAAAGAGTAACAAACATACACACGTACAAACTTTCGCCTTTATAATATTAGTGTGATTAGTGTGATTTATCTATCAAAAAGACATAAATTATAATAATAATGTGATTATTATTTTCAGTATTTATATCCACATCAAGTGAATCACACTCATCCATTACCAGTCTCATATGATTTGGCCGTTTGGGCTGGATTAGTTAAATTTAAGGGGTGGTACGGACCTTTCGTCAGCAGTGCCTTAGTTTGCTCTAGAGGCGGACCCCATTGGTATGTAAATGTCAAGTGTTATTATTCACAGCCTCTGTGGTCGTTGAGCAGGTCGGCTCATAACCCAGAGGTAATTTAAAAGTATTTTAATTATTTGCTTACCCCACGGGAAATTTTTTCTTTTCTGGGATAAAATGTAGCCTATAATCCAGTATATAAGCTATCTTGGTATCGAATTTCATCCAAATCCATTTAGCCGTTTGAGCTTGAAGGAGTAACAAACATACACACATACATACAAACACACATACACACATATAAACTTTCACCTTTATAATATTAGTGTGATGTGATAGTGTGATTATTATTTATTGACAGCCTCTGTAGTGTGGTTGAGCAGGTCAGTTCATAACCCAGAGGTGGCGGGTTCAATTTCCGCGGCAGTCAAGTATTTTTGCACATAAAAAAGCACATATACTTATTCTGAGTCTGGGTGTTGTGGGACCATGGTCCTCGTAGTTTCTGGGTCCATAGACACAGGGAATCCTAAATAGGGTGCAGGATCTAGGTATGTGTGTGATTGTTGGGCGTTATTATTATTATTTTACTGTGGCATTTTGACTTTAACTTTATAAGACTTTGACACTTGGAGTTTTGGCGGGAAAGCGAAAAAGATTACGTCACTGCATTGTATTATTTTCCATAACTTGTGTTATTTTCAGTGTTAGTGCATAAAATTGGTGACATTTTTCATTTCGATAACTTGATAAATTATCAATTACTTGACACTGGCTAAATACACAATAGTGTGAAGCCAAAACGTACAAAAAAAAAACTTTGACATGACATAACCTGACATAACATGACATTGGCAGAATTACAGCTTTCTATCGCTAAACAGCGATAGAAAGCCTTTAAACGAAGAAGAAAAACACTTTTCAGCGCATCAAGCAAACCTTTTTTTTTAGCTTTGCTTCACACGTTTATTGAATTTGATCATGTCAAGCTTTCAAAAGTTATTTGGTTAAGGAAAAACTAATTTTATTTCTTTCGATTTTGGCTCTAGAACATTTTATTGTGGTTTCATTTGAGTGGTGGCTGTTGGGAATAAAAATGTAAAACATAGTAGAAAAACAATTTTGAAAAAATGAATGAATCACTTTAAAGTTTCTTAGAGTTTATTTTTTACAGTTGTAATCGTATAGTTGACAGCTTCAGGTCGGTTTTCTGTACATTGTGCCGGTTTGCTTGCACCAGTAGAGAAAGAGAACTTCTTTTTTTTTTTTTCAAATTCACTTATTGTAATGGGCTTGCTACATAATATTTCACAATAAGCACTTTGTAATTATATATACTTAGCACAATAGCTTAATTTTAAGTACTCAATATAATTTTAACATGTAAAAGTGCTAAAATTTTCTTTAAATTTCTTTAAATTTCTCTTGAAAATGAGGACCCTGCTAAGGTTTGGAAATTTCTTAGGTCTCTAGGAGTTGGAGGATCACGACAGGATAATATACCTAAAGATTTAAATATTAATGCGCTTAACCAACATTTTTCCTCTTCTGCCAACTTTGATGGGTCTACAAAAGCTGTTACATTGCAATATCTTTCTACACTTCCAACTTCGGACCATTCCCCTTTTGTCTTTCAACAATTTACTGGTTGTGATGTTAAGAAAGGTATAGAGTCCATTACATCAAATGCGATCGGTAGTGACTGTATCAGCCGCAGAATGCTACTTCCCATAATCGATGAAGTACTGCCAGTCATACAACACATCCTTAACACGTCCATTTCCTGTGGTGAGTTTCCTTCCATATGGAAAGAAGCTCATATAATTCCTCTACCTAAGAAAAACCATCCCTCAACTGTAAACGACGCACCATGCATGCAACCTCCTTGGCACAGCGGCTGTATATGGCCTTTTTTGATTGACGTATATACTATGTGTCAGTTAGGAGAAAAAGGTAGTTTTTGTTTTTTCAGGATTTTTTCGGTTGGATTTTTTCATATTAATGTTTTAGAGCAAAATATAGTTTATTGTGTTTTTAAAAGTCTCAAATGTTATTATTTATTAATTGCTGCATCCCCAACAGTTTTCCTTCGAGCCGGATCACTTTTGATCAGCGCCTTGCAGCATTAATCCGTAGGTAAATAATAATGTTCAAGACACCGCCGCCGCGCAAAATGCAAACACGCAGCGACACTAAAGCGCAAAAGCTAACGCCAGCTCGAACATCGGAGAAAAAAGACGATACGATCACAGAAAAATCCTGCCGATCCAATGGATCTCAAAAGTCATACAAAGCAAGACGTAAGTTGATCGAATTAGAGGCTGCTGAAGCTAAGGCTAAAATTGACAAAGATCTCATAGAGAAAAAATTAGAAGCGGATCTAGCCGTTTTGGAGAGTGAGTCTCAGAACAGTCAAGGAAGCCAAAGGTCTTTACCTAGTGCTAGACAGAGCGTAGAGAAGTGGCTATCGCAAACACATATGGATGCAAAAGCACCCCACGGGGAAATGTCGGCGCCTTTCCACGCGACTGACCCCGCATCGTCACACATCCAGCAACTCGCCAGTGCGCTCAAAGATGCCATCTCAACGGCCACTAGTAAGGAACACAGCAACGGAAAATTACTTGCACGTATAGGCACAAATGATCTGCCAGTGTTTTACGGCGACTCGATAGAATGGTTGCCATTTAAGGCTGCGTATCGCCACTCTACAGATGTGTGCAAATATACCGACAGCGAAAATATTTTAAGGCTACGCAATTGTCTACGAGGAGACGCTAAAGAGACTGCCTCATCTTTGTTCATTGGAAACTCGAGCCCTGAGGCCATACTAGAAGCATTAGAGTTGCGTTATGGTCGGCCAGAGATGTTAATAATGAAGATAAGTGCACAAATTAAGAAGTTACCACCTCTAGCTACAGCATATCACAACGGGATTGTCGAATTCTCTATAAAAATAAATAATTGTATCGCTGCTGCACAAGCTATCGGACAAGATGATTACTTAAGGAGCCCTGATTTACTCACAGCAGTTGTGTCGAAGTGTCCTAGTATTCTTATCACGAAGTGGGCTGATTACTATAGTACGGTGGACATGACAAAACCAAAATTAGTCCTCTTTGGTGAGTTTTTGCATAGTGAAGCGATTAAAGTGGCGGCAGCTGGAGTGAGCTACATATACAGTAATTCAGAACAAAAAAAGAAAACCGACGATCGTCACATTTACAAGCCACAATCTGTGCTACTCGAACATAACAACAATGAACATAGGAAGTGTTTATTTTGCAAAAATGAATACCACCCGCTGCCGGATTGCATTCGATTCAAAAAGGCAATGCGAAGAGATCGATGGCGATTTGTAAAGACAAAGAAATTATGTTTTAAATGTCTTCTCACACAACATGATAAGGATGCCTGTCCTGCTGCAGTATGTGACGTCGACGACTGTGGTCTACCTCATCATCGGCTGCTACACTGGCCCACGCCCAGCCGACGTATCAATATTGAAGTGCCGCCAGCTTTGAAAGATTTTACTAAGCACGATGATAACGATGGGTCGGGTGAGACTGTCACTAATACGAACCTGGACACTGTAAGTCACACTTATTTAAAAGTAGTTCCTGTCAATGTTCATGGACCTAAAGGTGTTATTGCCAGCCATGCTTTGCTCGACGATGGCGCCACTGTGTCCCTGATATCTCGAGATCTCGCTGATCTCGCCGGACTGCACGGACAATCTGAGACCATACGTATGAGTGGTGCTTGGGATCAAAATGAACTTTTAACAAAGACTGAAGTAGTTAGTTTTAGTTTAAGTAATGAAAGCGATAAAAGTACGCTATATAACTTACGTGCACGAAAACTTAACGAGTTATGTTTGCCTGAGCAAAAATTATGTAAAATTGATTTGCATAAATATCGCCATCTGCATTCTGTCAAAGATTTTGTACCAAATGTGAATGTAAAACCACAAATATTAATCGGTCAAGATAATTATCACTTGATTGCTCCATTACGGACATTGTTAGGTAAAGTAAATGAGCCATGTGCTACGTTGACAGTTTTAGGTTGGTGCATTCATGGTGTGTTTCTTTCGTGTTCGCGCCCTGGGAAGCTGAGTGCACATGAGGAGCGTACGCTGCTAACGTTGGGCGAACGCAGGACCGATGTAAGCTCTGCGTCACCCCCCTCTGAGTGCCACACAGGTACGTCTCTTATCACACTCGATAGTACTGAGTCCTTTGATCTGTCTAACCAAACAAGTACACAAAATCTCAAACAACTGGTACGAAAGCATTTCGCTCTTGACGCAATCGGCATCACTGCAAGTCCGCGACAAAATGTTAATGAGTCCAAAGCAATCGACCATTTAAATGCGACTGCCCGAATTGTAGATGGTCAGTGGGAGGTCGGGTTGCCATGGAAAACTACCAGCAAAATGCCAGATTCGTTTTCACAAGCTTACAGACGCTTACGAGTCATGGAACGAAAAGCACAACAAGACGCAGGTTTTTCTTCGCGATATAAAGAAAGAGTTGATCATCTTTTACAGAATAACTACGCTCGACGCCTTGACTACGATGAACCTTCGCCACGCGTATGGTATCTACCACATTTCGGAGTGGATAATCCTAATAAAAAGAAGTTGAGGCTGGTTTTTGACGCTGCGGCTACTTCGGGTGGATTATGCCTGAACGACTACTTGCTTCAAGGGCCAGATTTATTGGAATCACTTCTGGGTATCATGCTGCGCTTTCGCGAGAACAGTATCGGGGTCTCAGGAGACATAAAGGATATGTTTTTACGAATCAAAATAAGAGCCGAAGATCAACAAGCTCTGCGTTTTCTTTGGCGTGATAACATGTCGTCCCCGGTAGAAAAATACGCAATGACGTCGTTAATTTTTGGCGCTAATTGCTCACCATTTGTTGCGCAATTTATTAAGAATAAAAATGCGTTACGTTTCGAGACTGAAAAGCCTACTGCGGTAAACGCTATCATAAAAAATACGCATATGGATGATTACTTGGATTCCTTTGACGATGAGACGCGAGCAAAACAAACTATTAAAGATATAGGTGAGATTCATTGTCAGGGAGGATTTGAAATCAGAGGTTGGACGTCCAATGCTCCGCAGATATTCAGCGACATGCCGAAAAACACACTGAGCGATGCCATAATTAATTTTAGTTCCGAAGATGATTTTGAACGAACGCTAGGGTTGCAATGGTACCCTGTAAGTGACACATTAGGCTTCAACCTCGCTCTTCATCGCATTCCTGACAAAATATTAAAATGCGAAGAGCAGCCGACCAAACGAGATGTTTTACGTCTCGTTATGTCGATATATGACGTCTACGGATTTCTAACCCCATTCATTATCCAAGCAAAGATAATTCTACAAGAAACTTGGAAGAAATCCATTGATTGGGATCAACCTCTATCGGGTGATTTGTATGATTCATTTCGTGGGTGGCTCAGTCAACTAGAGAAAATAAAAGAACTACGTATTCCGAGGTTTTATTTCAGGATAAATAGACAAAACTCAAGATATGATAGTGACGTATTAGAATTACACATATTTTGCAACGCATCGCCATCTGCCTATGCAACTGTCGCCTATTGGCGCTTATTGTCAAAAAACAAAATTTATGTTTCATTTGTGGCGAGCAAGGGACGTGTCGCAGGGATAAAATCAACGTCAGTTCCGAGACTTGAATTGCAAGCCGCGCTTATAGGATGCCGCCTCGCTGCAACTATAATCAAAGAACACCGATACAGAGTTGCGAAAAAGTTTTATTGGACCGACTCCACAACTGTGTTACATTGGATACGCGACAACACAAAAAATTACAAAACTTTTGTCGCTAACCGCTTAGGAGAGATAGATAGCCTCAGCGATATTCAAGAATGGCATTATGTACCCACCAAACAGAATATCGCTGATGTAGCGACAAAACGGTTGAACGTAGATTTGAGCACCGATAGTTTGTGGTTTCGCGGCCCTGAATTTTTACAACAGGACACCGCGCATTGGCCGAATGAGCCAACTGGAATGTCAGTCAACGAAGAGACATTAGAACGTGTTCACGCTATACATCATCTACAAGAGACACAATGCGACCTACCTGTACCTGCGCCCAGTAGATTTTCATCGTTGCTTCGATTACTCCGCAGTACTGCAACAGTTTTTCTTTTCATGGAAAAATGTAAAGGCAAGAAAGAAGCGAGAATAGATACGGTAATGATGGCCAAGGCAGAACAACTTCTCATCCGCTATGCTCAACAGCAAAACTTTTGTAAAGAAATTAAGTCATTACAAAAATGTGAAGAGATAGCAAAGAATAGTCGCTTACAATCGCTCACGCCCGTTTTAGACAAAGATGGTTTTTTGCGAGTAAACGGCCGTATAGGTGCAATTACTGATATTAATACAGAAATGACTAAGCCTGTTATACTTGATGGAAAGAATCCTATTGCCCAGCTTATTATTAAGTATCATCACGAACGCGCGGCTCATGCAAGTAACGAAATGGTAATAAACAACTTACGTCAGAAATACTGGATACTCAACTTGAGACCTTCAGTGAGATTAGTCTCTTCACGGTGCCTCTTTTGTAGAATCAGGAAGGCAAACCCGAAGCCAGTACTGATGGGTGATCTACCTCAGGCACGTTTGTCTCACCACCAACGACCTTTCACCAATTGTGGCATCGATCTTTTTGGCCCAATTGATGTTGCACAAGGTAGACAAAGGGTCAAAAGGTACGGAGTGTTGTTTACTTGTATGACCATACGAGCCATACACATTGAAATGGTTTCATCGCTGACAACAAACTCGCTTATAATGGCGCTCCGACGCATGGCTTCGAGGCGTGGTTGGCCACGCAAAATATTGTCAGATAATGGCACTAACTTAAGAGGCGCAGAAAGTGAGCTTAAGAAGTCGCTTAAAGAACTTGACACGGAAAATCTAAAGGACCAATCTATAAACCTTGGAGTTGACTGGTTTTTTATTCCTCCAGGAGCGCCCCACATGGGGGGAGCTTGGGAGCGTTTAATCCGAAGTGTTAAAACAGCATTGCGAGTAATACTCAAGGAACGAACTCCAAGAGAAGAAGTGCTGATAACTTTGCTCGCTGAAATAGAGAATATGGTTAACAGCCGTCCTCTTACTCACGTGTCTGTGGATCACAGAGATATGGAAGCATTGACGCCAAACCATTTTCTTATAGGGTCGTCTTCTAATTTACCAGCTCCAGGGGCATTCAACGACAGCGATCTATATCTACGACGTCAGTGGCGTACGGCACAAAGGTTGAGCGATATGTTTTGGCAGCGATGGGTTAAAGAAGTGTTGCCAACTTTAATTCCTAGAACTAAATGGAATCGTGAAGGAAATCAGATTCAGATCGGCGATGTTGTACTTATATGTGACCCGGCTGCACCTCGTAATACTTGGCCAATGGGCATAGTCGAGAAGGTGTATCCTGGTACTGATGGTAGGATTAGGGTGGTAGACATACGGACTCAGAGGGGTGTGACTAGGAGACCAGTGACTCGCGTAGCAATACTTCCCGTCAAGGATGAGTGTCGCTCTCTCCCGCCACTGGGGGGAGAATTGTAAACGACGCACCATGCATGCAACCTCCTTGGCACAGCGGCTGTATATGGCCTTTTTTGATTGACGTATATACTATGTGTCAGTTAGGAGAAAAAGGTAGTTTTTGTTTTTTCAGGATTTTTTCGGTTGGATTTTTTCATATTAATGTTTTAGAGCAAAATATAGTTTATTGTGTTTTTAAAAGTCTCAAATGTTATTATTTATTAATTGCTGCATCCCCAACACTCAACCTTTTCTGATTATCGTCCTATTTCAATCCTTCCTTTTCTTTCAAAACTTCTTGAGCGACTCGTTCACCAACAACTTACTTCCTTCCTTATCCGAAATAACCTTTTGAATCCTTTCCAATCCGGTTTCCGTCCTGGCCATAGTACAGTCTCCGCGCTAGTTAAAATCACTGATGATGTTCGACTTGGCATAGAAAATAAGCAGGTTACTGTTCTCACGCTTCTTGATTTCAGCAACGCGTTTAACAATGTTGACTTCGATGTTTTACTAGGACTTCTACGCCTGCTTAACATATCTCCAACAGTTATTGACTGGTTTCGCAGTTACCTGCATGGTCACCGGCAACGTGTACGCATCGATGAGTCTTTCTCTTCATGGTGTTACACGAGTGCAGGTGTACCCCAGGGCGGCGTTCTATCACCCCTTCTCTTTTCAATTTTTATCAATTCAATTTCTCATGGTCTTTCTTCTTCCTACCAGCTTTATGCAGATGATTTGCAGATTTACACACAAGCTCCTCTACAGCAACTTCCAGCGGCTATAGAGATTGTCAATAGTGATCTTGGGAGAATCTCGGAATGGAGCTATTCGTATGGTCTCTAAGTTAACCCTGCGAAAACACAAACTATTGTCATTGGCAGCTCGCGGATGATTTCTAAAATAGACTGGTTTCGCATGCCTCAAGTAATTTTTGATGGAACTATAATCCCAATTAGTGACGTTGTGAAGAACCTTGGGATACTTATTGATAGGCAACTGTCATGGGTACCCCAAGTTGCAGAAACCAGTCGTAAAATTTTTGCCTCTGCCGGTTCCCTTAGGAGATTGCGTAATTTTCTGCCTACTACCACCAAAATTGCTCTAGCACATTCTCTGTTACTTCCGATTCTTGACTATGCGGACTCCTCATATCTAGATTTAACCGAAGAAAAGCTAAATAAGCTCGAACGCTTACAAAATTTCTGTATTAGATTCATATATGGCCTACGCAAATATGATCATGTCTCCGAATTTCGTAAAAAGCTGAAGTCGTTACCTATTCGTTCTCGCCGGAATGCTCGTATCCTATCCCTCCTCTATGCTATTTTATTCATCCCATCCACCCCACCCTATCTCAAAGAACGCTTCAAGTTCCTATACCAGACCCACTCCCTGTCCCTACGTTCTTCCGAAACTCTCCAGCTCAAGCCTCCCGTCCATACTTCCCAGCTCTACGACAAATCCTTTACAGTGCAAGCTGTTCGTCTGTGGAATGCTCTTCCTACAGAAATCAGACACGCCAAGTCCCAGGCCATATTTAAAGATATGGTGCACAAATATTATCTGTCATGTTAACTGCTGCTATCTAGTATTATATTATAACTTTTTCTTGCTTTTGTAATAAATATGTGTTAGTTTATTTTATTATAAAATATGTAAGTATTAGGATGTATTTATATATATTTTTACCAAGTTATAGGTAATAGTTTATTTTCATCTGTATTTCTTTTTATTCTAAATTGTTTGAGACCGCCATGTTTTATCTTTTGATACTTTCCATCCAAAGGTTGTCTGGAAGAGATCACTATTAGCGATAAGACCGCCCATTGTTGCACTAATATGTAAGATTTAATAATTCCTGTATTGTTTGAATTTCGTTGGTAAGACAATAAAGAGTTATCTATCTATCTATCTATCTAAAATTAGCCTATTTGCAGTAAAATCCTATGACTTAGATTTTAACCCATGTTTTTTTTACTAAGTATCAAGAAATGTTTTATCAAAAATGGTTACCAAATGACTGAGCTAGTCCATCGCCTGATGTTAAGCGACACGACTGCCCATATCAGTTGCAGTGACACTTGAAACTCTAAAGAATAGTATCACGTGACACTGCACTGCGCACGTCATTCTGAGACATCAGCACAGTCTAGCAATATGATTACTAGACTGAAATTAGGTCATAAAGTCTCATTTGCTCAGTAATTTAACTAGCTACAGTGCCCTTCAAACCGGAACACAGTAGTGCTTGTGCACTAAGACTTGGCAGCAGAATAACTGGCAAAGCGGTGGTACCTACCTACACGAACTTTTCAGAAAAGTCCTACCACCTAGTACACTTACTACTACTACGTGGATGATATGAAATAGACTTTTCCCCGACCTATTATTAAATTTGTTACAGGTGGCAATATTTGTCGTCTACACCTCGGTATTGGGACATGGCACACATCGTTGGTTTCCAGTTCATTAAAGCTTTTAGGAAAATACCAATGCCATGGTTTAAATACGTCATTAGATCTAGAGAGCACACAGTACCATGTCCTAAGGTACGTTTTTTAACGTTTTTTACTTAATTTATATCAAACGAAAAGTGGACAAGAGTAAGTCAATTTAACAAAAAAAATGTGTGTGCTTTATACCATACGACTGAAGTAAAACTTCATGAGCTTCATCTATCGACCGGTGTAAATAGGTTTTTGCTGTTTTTTTTTTTAATGTTTTTGCTCCACACCTTCGTGTATTTAGCCAGTGTCAAGTAATTGATAATTTATCAAGTTAATGATATTTCACGCAAATATGTGTCAAGTCACAGTCGAAGTCATCAAGTCGTCATAGTCTAGTCAAAGTCATACTCCTAGTAAAGTGGTGGCAACTTTACTTGAAGCTTCTATGGAGTTTTGGAAACAACACGAAAAGAAAGGTTTTACCATCATTATACCATTTTCCCACATTCACGCCTGTAATCCAGCACTTAAAGAATAGAATGCCACTAATTTTATGCACTAACACTGAAAATAACACAAGTTTTGGAAAATAATACAATGCGGTGACGCAATCTTTTTCGCGTTCCCGCCAAAACTCTTTTTGCTTTGTTTCATGTTAATGTCGCCATCTTGACATTTGTAAATTGTCATTTTCCGGACATACCAACGTAATAATACAATTGAAGAGAATCCTAAAGTGGTGGTCGTGCATTTTGAAATATTTTTCATAACCCGTGTAATTTTGAATTTTAAAGCGTGATAAGCGTGGATTATTAGCCGCTAAGTGTTCGTTAACGTGCACGAGTGTTGGCAAATGGTTCCAAGATTCTAACCCTGCCTTTTCGTTTTCTCTCCAATGTTCCTAGAGCCTTCAGTAAAATATCCACCAATATACTGTGGCTTTTTGACTGACAAAATAAGACTTTGACATGACATAACCGAATAGAAAATACTGCCTTGACATTAGCAGAATTATAGCGAAAGCGATAGAAAGCCATTACACAAAGAGAAGGAGAAGATAAGACAATTTTTTTTTTCTGGTTTTGGCTCCACACTTTTGTGTATTTAGCCGTAGTAGTAATTGATAATATCTCAAGTTAATTAATATCATATAATGTGTCAAGTCAAGTCACAGTCCAATTCATCAAGTTAAGTCATAGTCTAGTCTAATCAAGTCATACTCCTAGTAAAGTGGTGGCAACTTTACCAGAAGCTTCTATGGAGTTTTGGAAACAACACGAAAAGAAACGTTTCATCATCATTATACCACATTCCCACACTCATGCCTGTAATTCAGCACTTAACAAATAAAATGCCACCAATTTTATGCACTAACACTGAAAATAACACAAGTTTTGGAAAATAATACAATGCGGCGACGCGATCTTTTTCGTTTTCCCGCCAAAACTCATATAATACAAATTGACAGATTTGACAGCCTCTGTGGTATAGTGAGCCATAACCCGTTATGGGCCTACGTGCTCACTAGAGAGCACGGCGGGTTCGATTCCCGCAGCAGGACACGTATATATGCATAGAAAAAAAGCGTTAATACTAGATCTGTGTCTGTGTTGTGGAACAATGATCCTCGTAGTTCCTAGATCCCAGGGAATCCTGGTTAAAGTCTAGGGTCTATATAATGTGATCGTTTGACGTAATTATTATTAAACTATGTAAATAGGATGAATTCTGTGCATATAAAACCATTTTCAGACTGACTGGGGCTGGATGCATTGTATACCAGGCAGATTGTGGGGAAAGTATGGAGTTGAACAAGGAGCGGCTTGGCACCGAAACATGGAAGGCCGTTATTGGCTCTTCGATGGAATGATTGGTAATCTACATTTATATTTTATACCAGCGGCCCCTACAATATATATATATATATATATTAGGTCTTTACCTATGAAATTGCCGTTTTGTTTGAAAAAAAGTTAAAGTATTTTTTTTTTCGAACTTATTTATTTCTTTTATTCAAAGTAATTACCCCTGCAATCAATGCATCTTTGCCAACGCTGTGGCAGTTTATGGATGCCCTTCTTGAAAAAATCAGCAGGACGGGAGACAACAAACTCTTCAAAGGCGTTTTGTACTGCCTCCGGGAAATTGAATTTTTTTCCCGATAAAAGTTGTCCAAATTTTGGAAAAAGTAATAGTCGGTAGGTGCAAGATCTGGTGAGTATGGCGGATGAGGGAGAGCTTCCAAACCCAACTTATGCAGCTTAGAGACGGTCTGTTGTGCAGTATGGGGTCGCGCGTTGTCGTGAAGTAGCAGTGGAGACGACAAAGTATCCATTATGAGGAAAAATGTTGAAATGTAATGAAAATACAACGCTAATCAATAAACAAAAGACTTATATTGTAAATAGAATGTCATATTTTTAAAACAAAATTAATTTGAATTTAGAATTCATAGCCAATCAAAACTTTTTTTTGTTTGAAAAAGTCTGTACTGCAATACGGCAATTTCATAGGTAAAGACCTATTATATATATATATATATATATATATATATATAGCGCCTATGTTAATCAAGGATAATATAGGATTCTAATGATGATAGAATTTTTCAAATCAGTCCAGTAGTTTCAGAGCCTTGAACACAGACTATTCGACGATCTGTCGGTCTTCTATCGGCTACCTATCTTCCATTCCAACAACAGTTTTTCCTGAGTATAGCCTGAGTCTTTTTAAGTCAAGAGTGAATGGTCATATCATGGACAAGCGTGTTCCACCTTAGACAACTTCGTCACTTATCATCAGGTGAGCTTGTCAAACGCATGCCCATTTAACCATAAAACAAAAAAGAGCCTATTCAATGCAAACAACTTTCCTCTTTATAGTATTCTAAGGCAAAACCTTGAGTATCAATCTTCTTTTTGCAGTGTGTTGTGTAAACCGCAAATTTCTCGAGCTAAGTTAGATGGTCCGAACAAAAGCGGAAAAATCTATATAATAGTTTTTTGATAGTCTCGGTAGTGTAGTAGTTGTGCAGGTCAGCTCATAACCCAGAGGCGGCGGGTTCGATTCCCGCGACAGGGAAAGTATTTGATTACAGAAGCGCGAATCCTTGTTATGAGTTTGGGTGTTGTGGGACCATAGTCATCGTAGTTCCTGAGTGAGATACAGAGAAT
Organism: Ennomos fuscantarius; assembly: GCA_905220475.3. Lineage (NCBI taxonomy): Eukaryota > Metazoa > Arthropoda > Insecta > Lepidoptera > Geometridae > Ennomos > Ennomos fuscantarius. The sequence continues at coordinate 7,352,122 of HG992046.1, read as the reverse complement.
ACTAGCTATAATAATAATAATAATACACAGAGCCACCCCCACCAACCCTCAAAACTAAACAAAGTCTATACCTGTGTTCAAAATTCGAGATCAAAAATGTAAACAAAGAAATGTCAAAATATGTCAGTGTCAAAGCGATATTTCAGAGGTACTGCACATTTTTTTACCCGAAAAAAATTCAATACATTCTTAAGTACTTTAATATACCTGCTATAAAATAAGTAGGTACTGGCACAGAGTATATAATAGGTACTATATTAGTACTGGTGAAGTTGCATTCATGGATATTTCTAATATTTTTTCTGATGATTGCATTTATCTTGTGATACGCATTGATTAATACTTATAAGACCGGCCTGAATTTCATGCACAGCACTTTTCAAGTTCTCAACATACGAAAATACCTGTATAAGCTACCTAATAGGTGAATGACATTCGAGTTCGAGGATTGAAGCACGAATCGAATTATAAAAGCGGTGACTGCAGGAAATGTTTTGAACCTCGGCAGTGTTCCCAGTCTAAGAAAAATAGCTGTACGAGAAAAACTTTCGGTTAGTCTAAATTTGTTTAAAATAATAACCATGTAAAACTAAAAGCTTTAAAATAATGTAATAATTCAATTGTATCATATGTAAATAAAAATAAAAATAAAATAAGTGAAACTAATTTCTATTATCAAATTGCAGTGCAGTGTAGTCTACCTAAAAAATTGTGCTGTTCTCCCCTTTGTTTACCTTTTGATCTCGAATTCTGAACACTAGTATATCACGCTAATATTATAAAGGCGAAAGTTTGTATGTGTGTATGTTTGTGACTCCTTCACGCTCAAACGGCTGAATGGATTTGGATGAAATTCGGTACCAAGATAGCTTATACGCTGGATTAGCGTATAGGCTATATTTTATCCCGGAGAAGTGAAATTTTCCCATGGGATGACCAAATAATTAAAATACTTTTTATCCGCGGGTGAAACTGCGGGACGCAACTAGTAGGTATATATAGACTCCGGGTTATGCATGGGATGCAAACTATAAAAATTCAGCATGCGCAACGGGCCGTGTCCGGAGCAGAATGATCCGTAGTACACCGAGCGCTCCCTTTTTATAGCCAGATGGGTGGGGAGCGATGACAGCTACCGGTGTTGCCACTGTATTAAATTTAAATGCTACCACATGGTAAATTCCGGTACTGCCCGCTGCGCAAAGAGTTTACAACCGGACGTTGCCGCCGTAATATACATATTATATTAATAGTACCTATGTCTTGCAGGGATGTGCGTGTTCTCCATGAATTTGAGGACTTCCGAAATGACCCATTACTTTCTAGTGTTAAATACGCACCCTGTCTTAGATTTTATGTATGCTTCATATATGGGACTTTTGCCATACAGATTTTTAGATGAACGGTTCTATGACACAAAGCATGCAGCACCATGGCCTCATAAATCTGTACCTCTTTATTATGAAGCAGGTGCGAACAATTACAATGATAATTATTGGGAAAATATTATGCCTTTTTACTAGATTTAATACTAAAATATTGTAATCAATTTACAAAAAAAAAACGAGTGTGCTTTAGACCACATGGCTGAAGTAAAATTTCTTTAGTTTTGCTCTATCTATCGGCTGGTATAATTTTGTTTTTGTTCTGCCTAATGTTAATGTCGCCATCTTGGCAATTGTAAATTATCATTTTACTGGACATATCAACATAATAATTCAAATTTTTTACTTTGTTATGTTGACAATGGAGATCTACGTGAACCAAACTGACGTCTGTTCGCCACGCATTCACCAGTTTATTCCCCAAGTCGAGAGTGCGCAAAGAAGTTTTACTTTTTATTACTTCAAAAATATCTACTTAAAACATAAGCGCTAATGCCCTTTTTCGCTAAATTGTAGTGTTTATATTATTATATTATTTTAGAATGAAGATATAGATCGTGCAAAACTTTATGAGCTCTCGAAAGTTAGCGCGGATGGCTGCGCAGTACGCATATTATAGTAATTGTACCATGCGCAGTTTGGTACTCGGGCCAAACTTATGAGAGCTCATAAAATTTTCCGCAAGCTATAGTAATAGCCTAAATTATAATACCTTCACCTTACTAGTATTTGTCGTTTACTATCCCATAGTAATAAATATCTGTATGCAATAGTCTGTTTTAATATACTTCAAAATAAAATACAATTTCGTAAAGCAACATTTTCTCCCGGGTAATTGAACATTTGTCAAATTTCACCTACTGGGCGATCACGTAACTTGATTGCAACCAATAGAAACAAATATTTGTATGGATTTGACACGCAGGTAATGTGCATAGTTGGTATGGATATTTTACCTGTTGCATTGCAATAAAGGCTTCGTGATCACCCCCCTAGTTAAAAGAAGAGAGAAAGAGGAGAAATGCAAGAAACCAGCAGCTACTCAAATTAGCGCTCTATTATGTTCAGCAGTGGATATTTTCCGGCTGATGCATGAAGATAAACGGTACGAGATGGGCAATTTTGAACATAAAATATCGGAATATCTTTAACATATTTACAATAATAACACACTTATAAACAGTTTATTAATAATTTATTGCTGCAAAGGAATCTACTGCCCTAATGACTAAAATGTTTACTAAAATACAATTATACATTTAAATAAACTTTGAAACATTTACAACATAGTAGACAGCACTTGTAGTAAAATAATTACTTTATGCATTCACAGATAATAAATAATTCATTCATTCATTCAAATTAATAGTGTTATAAAAGACCTTTTATACACTTTCAGATATATTTCTATAGTTTAACTATACTTTAAAAAGTATAAATACCTATGTACATAATAAGTAGATACACAAATAATGAATAATCATCGAGTGTCACTCAACTATTTTTAACTATTATATTTACCTAATTAATTCCTTGTTAAAATAACATAACAAAATATATAGCATTCAAAGTTTGAGGTTGTTAACTAAAAATTTTATTATATATTTTATAAATAACTTATATAATAAACATTAATAATAATTACATCTGCGCATGAATACTTAACTCAGCTTAATGCAGTAAATGTTTGTTGAAACCATTTTTATTATAATATAAAATGATTATAGTCTCCCGTTTTAGCTGCCTGATATCGAAGAATGACGTGATCTCAGAACGATGTAATTTTAGAATGTTAAAATCGCAAAATGATTGTTCTTCATAATACCAAAAATTCAAACTGACGTGATTTCGCATCACCACGATCTAAAAACAACGAGAATTTATACAAGCAAAATGTAAGAACGACGAGATTTTAGATTAGTGGTCAAAATGACGAGATTTCAGAATGATGAGATCTCAGTTAAATTACAGCTCAGTTTAATTTATGTTTAGATTACCAATTCCCAATTACCTCTCTATTAACAATGAACATCTATTCGTGTCAAAACGATGCCTAAGTAGCAAATGTTTTACAACTATCTTCACAGCATTTTAAAGTGGATATGTATATTATAGATTATGTAAGTAGAACCATTGTAATGTCTATCCGTCAACCCATGTTTTACAAGATGAATAATTGTAAATTTGAAATAAAAGTTAAGAAAAAATCTGGCAACTCTATTTATTTACCATGTCCCACTCTCGTAAACCTTTGATAGTTTTGTAAATTTCACTAACTACTTTTTTATTTATTAAAAGTATTAACAAAGTACTTTTTACTCAAAGGAATTCGTTCCTTACAATATAATCATTTTTGGTTGAAATTTGCATCGCAGTGGGGATACACAGATATGCAGTCTTTTTGCTCCTGACCATCTCTTGCAGCTTGCACGTACCGGTAGAAACGTAGCGCCATCTTGCTGTCTCCAGCTGGTATTAGCTCGCTTGAGTCCCTGTAAATACGACGTAGGTCGTTATAACAAGCTTACAGCCTTCCTGATGAGAATAGGTCAGCGTTGCCCATGAACGTCTGTAGCACCAGACTTGCCACTAATGCGTTGCTTACTAAGGAGTATTGGGACAGTCCAATACTCATTTTTTGAATAATGCTATTGTTATCTACCGACTTTTACAACGTCAACGGACAGGCGGTTAAGTTGATCAGCCGTCAAAAGTAGAAGGCAAATAGCTCAAGGGCACCCCTGGGGCCTGGGGGGGCCTTGGCTTGGGCCGTTGCCGGGATAAGAGGATCGAGAAGACTACGCCCATTGGAAGAGTTGACTCTATTGAAAGTCGCGACCGTTCTAGCTAACCTACGGGAGATACGTCGATCTCGCCAGTGGGGTCGGTGTCTGATTGAGTTACACTGGAATCCTATACCGGTGCCAAAAGCGGTAGGCCTACCTGAGCTAGAAGGGCTATACTGGTCCAGTGATACAAGTGCAGCCAATACTACCGTTGGATGCATGAGACAAACATCTCTTCAAATTAGTGCTTTAATATGGAGCCTTTAATAATCATAAAATCTGTGTTGGACAAGTAACCTATTGATTAGTAGTTATTTCCTATACAATACTAGTAGTGCCTATTATTTGTTTTACATTTTAATATCCATTTGATGGTTATCTTGATTCTGGTCGAAGCAACACGTGACCATAAAGTGAAAATGCTGTCTGCATATTGGGCACGTTGCATGGTAGTGGTTTGTGAGATTAAGTTTTCTTTTAATTTGTTTTTTGTACTTAATTCTTCAATTTGTAATAATAATGATAACGTTATTAATAAAAACCATCTTGATTCTAATATCTTCATTACTCTCTCGATTTAAGGTATATTTTTTGGGAACATTTTCAAACCTGCTTTAACTTACTTGCTCAGCTCGTTGGAGACTAGATTGCTGTGCGGAGAGTGTTTGAAAGGATCTCCGTACATAGAACAGATGGCTCTCTCCTTACACCCAGCATCAAACGCCCCCATCGGAACGAGAATGGCATCGACCTTGTCCAGTATCGAACCATAAAACTGTTCGGCTGCAATCGTTTCCTACCAAAATAAGAGAATACATTAATGAAAAAGAGGAATTACACGATTTGATTCTTCCATCTCCATTCTACCATCGACGTGCGACATCACGCGATCCACTCATGGTTGCCGTCTTTCTTAACTGAACTCAGAATCTTGATTTGCCCTTATATTGCAAACGCCTAAAATTAAAATTGTAACACTGTGATGTTCAGATATACAAATTAGAATTGTTACACCTCTCAGTAAGCATCAGAAGGGTAAAACATAATTCTTTTGAATTTGTCAGGGCCGGAGCACAGTCTATCGTAAAATAAAACGTATAATATGGATGTGTATGTGGGATCATTGTTTACTTCGTTTTTGTTATTATAACCCTGCAAGTGTAAGTTTGGGTGTAATACACCCGAGGTAGGTATTTGATGATCATCGATATTTTGCTCAATACCGCTTAGCTTAGCTTAGCGGTAGCTTAATTACCGGATCTTGCGCTGCCAATATCTGCTGCTGTTGCTTGACCAGTTCAGTTTCGGTCTTCACTCGGTTATTCTCTTTAAGCTTGACCGCTGATACTCTGAGTATCTCATCCCTTACCGGAGATGGTGGCGCTCTTGCTGCTATTGAAGCTGCTCGTATCTGAAATAGCAATTAATTATATTATTATTATTATTTTTTTAAACCCAATGCAACTCTCACGGTCGCGTTGAGAGCCAAGCTAGGAATAACCTGTGCTATGGCCTGCAACGTTTCCCGTCGAATTTCATTAGCTTATACAAAATTAGTACACGGTAACATTACCAATTTGTATACCTTTACTATAAATGCAAAAGTGATTTTATTGGAACAATTTTTTTTGGAGTGTAGTTTAGTTTTCAATTTTTATACGTTAATTTATTGTAGTGTGTGTATCGCAGAATATCGGTCGAATGTGATGAAGGTAGATTCGGTGGAGGTAGATTTAGCTGTGGATCTTTCCACAGCTAAATCTACCTCCTAATTCGCTTTTATTTCACTAGGTGGTAGCACTTTTCTGCTAAATTCATCTAGGTAGGTACCACCACTTTGCCAGTTATTTTGCCGCTAAGTACTACTGTGTTCCGGTTTGAAGGGCAGTGTATCTAGAGATATTACTGAGCAAATGAGATTTCATGATCTAACCTCAGTCTAGTAATTTTATTATTAGACTGTGCTGATATCTCAGAATGACGTGCGCAGTGCAGTGTCACGCGAAATCCTATACTTTAGAGTTCCGATAGATACTGCAATGGATATGAGAAGATTCGCAAAAGAACTAAAGTCATAGATATAACTCATAGAGTCATCAAGTCAGCTTATTGTTATGTAAGTGGTAAAAGTAGGTATATGAAAAAAAACGCAAATATTTGTTTTAGTGTCTGGGTGCTATGGAACTACACTTGGTACTCGATATTTCCCTAGATACAGGAAATCCTAGTTAGGGTCCAGGATCTATGCATGTGATCGTTGGGTGTTATTTATTTATTTTATCTGTGATTTAATGTGGTTTACAACTTGGGACGAATGGAAATCTTTTAAAAACATGTGCTTTTTCATTATGCTCGTATTGGAGATTTATGTAAGTTTAAAGCTTACCAAAGCTTCTTTTTCTGCTTGCAATGGATCTTTCGGTGTAGTCTTTTTATTTCGGTAATATGGATTTGGTGGTCCCACAGGTCTGGAAAATAAAAAATTCGTCAATGATTTAGCAACCAATATAACAAAATGCTGTCTGCTTGATGATGCTTATTATTTAAACGGCAAAAAGAAAGTTTGCTGGTAGTAGCAGAGTTAATGTTCAAGAAGCAAACTTCATTAGAGAAAGCTTAATATGGCATGTGCATGTGGTTCCAGTGTGATAATATAACTATCTCACCTCTTTCCATGTGTGCTGCGCTAAGAGAATATCCAGGAAATTTTGGCGGAAAAACGAAAAAGATCGCGACGATGACTGAATTATTTTCCAAAACTGGTGTTTTTTTTTCAGTGTTAGTGCATAAAATTGGTCGCGTTTTATTCGTTAAGTGCTGGATTACAGGCGTGAGTGTGGGAAAGTGGTATAATGATGGTGAAACGTTTCTTTTTGTGTTGTTTCCAAAACTCCAAAAAAGCTTCAAGTAAAGTTGCCACCACTTTACTAGGAGTATGACTTTGACTAGACTATTACTTGACTTGATGACTTCGACTGTGACTTGACACATATTTGCGTGAAATATCATTAACTTGATAAATTATTAATTACTTGACACTGGCTAAATACACAATAGTGTGGAGCCAAAACATAAAAAAAAAAACTTAGTTAACCGTAACTATAACAACAATAATGATGGTGTAACACATGCTGGCTAAACTTCATGGTTAAGGTTAAAGTCATAGTCAATTTAAACTATAACAGTAACTGTAACTGGGATTATGGTGCAACCCAGCCTAAGACACCTGTCTTGGTGTTCGCAAAAATAGCAGTTTATAAGCGTGGTGATTGCGTCCAAAGTGCCGTTTTATGGGAGGAAGCCTATACTCAGCAATGGGCGTTTCTAGCTGATGATGGATGTTAGAAGTTTAATCTCTTATCGCGATACTTGATCCAAATAAGGTTTGCAAATTTAATTCTTACCGTCCAACATTTACTACAGGCAATTTTTGAGCGTTTCCTGTAACGGAAGCTATATTGTTGCTTGGTGCTCCAACTTCACCTAAGTTCATTGATGGACCTGAAATATTTAAATATAATATTGATTTAGTTCCTCTTGATTATAGCTCTAAAATTAAGAAGTTGAAATGGCAATAGCAGACTCAGCTGGTTCTGGCTCGCAAAACCGACCATCAGCAAGGAATTAAGATTCTCGAGTTGCTATAATAATATGAACAGGAAGACAGAAAATAAAAAATAGTCTAATTCTTTTATTACCCCCTCACTAAAAAACATTATGAAGTGGCAGAATAGCAGATAATCTTAATTACTTAACGAAGAAACCAAAGATTATGTTGTAAACATTATAGACATTTAAACTAGAGATATTGGACAATAATCATTATGAGACACTTGACATTGTAGAGCTGGATATAATGGGAAACTGGAATATGGATACTACATATTCAAGTATACTAAATATTATCAGTTAGACATTTTTGAATCCTATTCAATATTCAAAACGATAGTTTTGAAGTTATGTCACTAATAAATAGCTTGTCTTAACGTCAGTGTTACAATAATTTAATGAGCACCGTTCCATGTAGACAAACGTTTTATATACCAATTAGGAGAATTTCATCAAAGTTTTCTTTGATCGTGGCTACTTGTGTTGCATTTAGCTGGGAGTAGTTATAATGATTTTATTAATACCTTAGTTTAGAAACAGGCAGTACTTCTTGACGATGACGATGCGATCGAAGGTGTAGCATGCTAGCCAAGTAAATAAATACAAATCTAAGTGCTCATTAGTATTATCTTAGCGCTTACCCGGAGGCGAACCAAGTCCCCAAGCATTTATGTCATTTGCGCCATTAACATTTGGCTTGAACGAGGCTATGGCGTTGCGATGTATATCCGAAGCTAGATATCTGTAAAAAAATTTAACAACATTATTTCTAAAGCAATAACTGTACTTTTTTAGTTTGAAAACTATCGTGGGTATGACACATTTTTTATCGCATACCGAATATGTCCGAAACCTGGTCGGAGTAATTTCGACTTTTAATTGACGTAAGTTAAGCCGTTATTTATCTTACAAAATAGCTGTACTTTACAGAACAATAAAATCGACAGTCTTATTCTCATCAACGAACTTCTTTAGCTACTGGATAATAATATAAACACGTGCAAGTAAATCAATATGATGAGTTCAAAGTTGGTTCAAGAATTTCCATTCCGATAATTTTGATGTCAAAAATCCGTTTATAAAATCAGCTTTCGAACTAAATACGAAGAAACAATTTCCCTTTAACCATTACTATTGGCATCTTTAATAACGCAACAGCTGAAGTAAACGTACCAGTAACTGACTGTTACGTTTATACGCCAGAGTTCAAAAACATACTTACTCACTGCCAAGCCCAGGTCCCGAGAGCTCCCAATCTTGAGGATAATTTTCGAAGGTCGGCGCTGGTGCTGATACATGTCCAGGTCGAACCACTAGCGATGGCGAATGAGAAGAATGTCCTCCGTAAGGATGATGTGGAGTCTGAAAGATTTAGACAGAAATGTTAGTAGCTGTTTACTTGGGTTTCTTCTTATGAAAAATCTTTTGATGCGTCTTTTTTTCATGTGGGCAAATGGTAAGCCCTGGTGTTAGAATTTTCAAGTCACGCAATGGCTTCTTTTTTGCTTTAACGACTATTGTTTTCATGTCGTGATGACGAGCATGATAAAATTTGGTGCTGGCGTGAATTCTGGTCTATGTTAATGAGCAATAATTAATTACAACTGAATTTTTTGTTAGTATAATAATAATAATATTTTATTTTCTAGATATTTTCTGTCCAATTCAAAAATTATCCGGGTGTAAATACCTAATTTTGTTTTCATTTAATTGTGTCAGCAGCTTTGAAAGCCAAAGAAATAAACAAACAAAGAATATGGTAGTGCGCATTAACAAATTATTGGATGCGAGTTTCAAATACCTACTCTATTTTCATCAAAATATAATTTTAAATTAACTAATCGTTTACGAGGTCTCTTAGGTACAAGTTATCTATATTTTCATTGTAGTAAAATAATTTCTTACCTTATGGTGATGAGTGATCAAATGGTGATGATGATGGTACTTCGTCGTATGATAGTTTTGATGGTACCACGAACATAACTTGAATATATGGCTCAGAGCTGGGAATAGGAACAGAAGGAACTTCAGGAACATTTTCTTCGCCGTCGTCACCCCCAGAATCAATGGCAGTACGAATACCAACTTTAACGCAATGAGCTTAACGACTAGTATTATTGCTATGGCCGCTGTGACGAGTTTCTTTCTGATATATTTTTCTGTGAACAAGTAAATAAATGTGTTACAGCTGGTTCGTGTATTTATGTTACTTACAAGAATTTCATTTATTTTGCATCTCTGGTAAAATAAACTTGCATTTTTGTCAGAACGTAATATGAATTTTTATCCAGACTCAAGATTGTGTCCGCAGGTTAAGCTTGTAAACCTTAAAACGACTGTAAATTATTTTTTCCTCCATTAGGTAAACCAAATGTTAGAGAAGGTAAAGTGTTGTGCTAAATTGAGCTAGGTTAAGAATGGATTTCACTATTAGACCATCATTTTCTACTACCTGCGCTCGTGATTTCACCCTCGGAGAAGAAGTAATCTATCATAAGAAAATCATTCGATGTGTTAAATCAACGTATAAGCTATCTGCACTCCAAATTCCATTAAAATCTATTAAGTTATTGTGATGTGAGGAAACCAACACACACGACACAAACATTCACATTTATAATCACACAACACAAATCAACAACAAATCACACAATGGTACATCTGCTATTTAGTCTATTTTTTCAAAATTATACTGTATTCTCCTATGTAATCTGTTGTGTGATGTCCTGTATAAGTCTTTTCTTTCTTTCTTCTTTCTTTCGTTCTTTCTATCTATAATATTGGTGCGATACTAGCAAAAATAAAAAATACTTACTGATTTTATGAAAAAACAGTCTACTCTGACCAATACTGTCTTCTCTCGGCTCCAGGTCAATGTGCACTAATGCACCGGTTTTGGTCAGAGCTCTCGGAGACACCTTCAGAACAGCTCCGTCAAAGAAGTAGTCTGGTAGGGTGAGCTTCATATCGTGAGTCGTTAAGAATTTGACTCCCTTATCGTATAACGCGTCGGTTACTTCTTCTATAGGGGATTCTGGAAAGATATAGTAATTCTTTTTGTATCTTTTATATTTCTTCTCATTTGTATAAGTAAGTGCAATTTGTATAAGCCACGTTATCCAGACGTTAGAATAGAACCACGCCTAGCTCTCCCTGTGGGTTCCATAAGAGCCGCAATGGTAACCCTTTGCGGCTTTTGCGGCTTGGTAAATGATTCCCTGCATGGAAATCTCCAATCACTCTTTGCAAGGAAAGGACCGCAGATTTCTTTGGAATATGCATTACAATCCTAAAGCGGTTAACTCGTGTATGGAATGGGATATATGGGTATTTTTATCAGGTATTAGAGGCAATGATATTTTATTACGCATTTGTTTTTCAAATCTTGATATCGATGACTATTAAATTTGGTGACGCATATATATAGTTTAATTTATTTTACTTTTTACTTTGCTTTACATGATTACACGGAAAGCTTTTTAAAAAATAGTACCACGTTGGTTTGTCATCGTGGATGCTATAGAGCTAGCTCAGGAAATACCATGCCAACAGCCAAAGAGTGGAACGCTTTATCGGCGGCGTCCGTATTTCCCGAAAACTATAACCTTGGAGTCTTCAAATCGAGAGTGAACAGGTATCTTCTAGGCAAGCGTGTTACATCCTAGACCGCATCGTCATTTACTATCAGGTGACATAGTGATAGCAAACCTATCAAACAAAAAAGCCATTTAAGTTATAAAATTTGTTAGGACTTGTATGTCCTTAAAAATGGCAACTACAATTTTATTAAATAAATAATTTCTTAGAAGAGTAAACTTTTTAGAAAATGCATATGAAAAGGCCCTCTCACCCTATGTAATATGTTTTTTCCTTTCTTGGATAAAATCAAAATCAATTTCATTTTCTTCAACCTTATCGGAAGACGACCTTATTAACCTCGTTACATATACAAGTGGCAAAAAAATCGTTTCCTTTCTTACATATCCCTCATTTCTCCTCCATTGTTAGGAGTTATTTCCACACGTTCGACATTTATCGAATTAATTTCTAGTTTCTATACTACATCACTATTATGCTTGTCTACGTCAGTTTTCTATTACAAAATAGTGTGAGCTCTGCATTGTTCATCGCGTGATTGTAAAATAATGCGGAAGATTTTACCGCCTATTAAAATATGACGTCATTTTTACTTATTATTATTTCAAGTGCATTGCTGACAATGACAAAAAATGTATGAAGAAATATGATATTATTTTTATTTTTATTTTATCTTCTTAATATAAAAAATGAATCTCTATTTCGGGTGAAAGGATTTGACATTGACATTTGACATTTTCACTAATTCTTTTTTTACCAAGCATGAAGCGCATTGTTGTTGTGTTTATTATTGTCAGAAGAATTGTTGAGAAGTTGTTGTTAAGAAAGTTGAACGGAAAATTAGAAAATTTTTCACCTAGCTTTAAATAAAATGTTTAAATTTTAGATTGGATGCCTCACGTTTTTAGATATCCTTTTGGCCATAAAATAATAGGCCATAAAAAAAATAATGTTGATTAAAAAAACAGTTAAAAGAAGAAACAAAAAATACATACAGACGAACATAGTACCTCCTCCTTTTGTTAAAAACGAAATACAAGTTATGGCAATGACCCCCAGGTTTCATTTGCACCATCAGCTTGTGGTTACGCACCCAAACTTTCATTGCAAGTTTGCGGCCAACTTCTACAAGCAAGCAGTTGACCTACACTTTGTTTACCAATTTAAACTTTAGTGTTGACATTTTCCAGCAAATTGTTTTATTGAGATGATAATATAATAATAATAATAAAATTTGTGGAAATTTCACACAACGCCACCTAGGAGAGTTTTGGCGGGAAAACGAAAAAGATCGCATCGTCGCATTGTATTATTTTCCAAAACTTGTGTTATTTTCAGTGTTAGTGCATAAAATTGGTGGCATTCTATTCGTTAAGTGCTGGATTACAGGCGTGAGTGTGGGAAAATGTTATAATGATGGTGAAACGTTTCTTTTCGTGTTGTTTCCAAAACTCCATAGAAGCTTCAAGTAAAGTTGCCACCACTTTACTAGGAGTATGACTTTGACTAGACTATGACTTGACTTGATGACTTCGACTGTGACTTGACACATATTTGCGTAAATATCATTAACTTGAAAAAATATCAATTACTTGACACTGGCTAAATACACAAAAGTGTGGAGCCAAAACAAAAAAAAAAAAAACGCCACCTAATAAGCAAAGCTTGTACTATGGGATCCCGATAACTGATATACAATACTAAGATATTTTTTGATTGTAAATACATTTATTACCTATATTGTATTCTATGTATGTACTTACAAACAAAAAGTGTATAAGTATTCTATCAGTTATCTGGTCTCCATAGTATAAGCTTTGCTTAGTTTGGGGCTAGATGGTACTGTGGGAAATGTCTACATTCAACCATAGGGCTTAACTGAAAATTAGTGCCAGTTGTTGAGTACACCGGCATGAATGCTGAGTTAAGCCCTTTTGGATACCACTGCTTCCGTGCTATTATCTACTCTTTTATTTTCCCTTATTAAATACTTTTAACTAGGTACTGTTCATATTTAATTGTATTCTCTTGTTGTATGTATATTCTTGTATGTTCTTGTAAATTTTATTTTATTTTTGTGAGTGAGTGTTGAACAAATAGTTTTCTTTCTTTCTTACAAATATTTATTTATTTAAATATATTATCTTGGTCGACATTGCATTTTGAAATATTAAGACAGTATATTATTATAGAATACTAGCGGCCCGTCCCGGCTTCGCTCGGGTGGACGTTTATTTATTAAACATTTTATAATATACGAAAAACAATGTATCGCCACCGGCGCCATCTACTTAAATGTTGGTTTGTCCTGAATTTTCTTTGCTATAAACCTTGCAAAGCCCGAGACCTTTCCCACAAATGCAAAACCGTGTAAATCGGTTCGTGCGTTCTGGAGTTATAGCGTCAGGAAGGAAAACCCGACTTTTATTTATATAGTAGATAATAGTTTAGTAAAGGAATGATAGTAGCTACGTGAGATCAATACTTAATTTTTTATTTATTTGTTATGTATAATAATTATTGTTTTATTTACACCGCCAACCTCTATCTTTTTTTAATTTTCCATGCAAAAGTTGACTGGAAGAAGATCACTTTTAACGATAAGTCCGCCCATTGTACTACAGCTCTAAGTTTCTAACCTATATGTTTTCATGTCTAGTGTGTAATTAATAATAATACTGGTGTCGATTCTGTGTCGCATTCTCTAAAACTAAAGTAAACTTAGAGTATGGCGGTACTCTTCTGATAAACGGGAAATGAAAAAGACGGAAATATGTTAATTTCGTTTAGCTTTAGAGTATGCGACACAGAATCGACACCACTATGGCATTAACTATACAATAACAATAACTTCAAAGATTTCGTTAAAACTAACTTTTGACTGGCCCGATAGCTCAGTTGGTAGTAACCCTGCCTTCTGAACTATGGGTTGTGGGTTCGATTCCCACCCAGGACAAACATTTGTGTGATTAACATAGGTGTTTGTTCTGTGTCTGGGTGTTATATTGTATTTTATGTATGTATTTACAAAAAAAAAGTATCTAAGTATTGTATCAGTTATCTGGTTCCCATAATACAAGCTTTGCTTAGTTTGGGGCTAGATGGCGTTGTGTGAGATGTCCACACATATTATTATTATTATTATTACTAAACCAGTGGTTTTGATTAAAATTCAGTACATACCTGGATTTTTTAAGTATGATAGCGAAATATAAGAAATATAAGGTGACTGCGTTTGTGCCACTTACAGTAAATACTTACTTTCTATTCATTATTAAATTATCTAAAAATATTTTGTATACGTTGAAAAAAGTATTGAATCAGTCTTTCACAAATCACAATGCACTAACTTTTTAATAATTTGTGGTTTCTCTAGAGAGAAATTCAATGAAATGTATTAAAAAACATGACTAGTATTCTAGAACCTAACGGATATATTTTAGACAAGAGACATCGCGTAATTTCACTCACGTTTACTCATACAATATTTAAAACCAACCATTAATTATCAATTGCTATCCCTTAGCAGCCTTATTCATAAACACGAACTAGCTTTAGATTAGTTACACCATCTTTTGTCTCTTTCGATCCAGCTAAATATTCCAGTAGCAAAAAAAGGACAAAAGCTGAAGTAACTAATCCGAGACTAATACCCGTTTATTAATAAGGCTGTAGGTGTTTAATTTTCGAAATTTTGGCCCTTCGACGTGAAAGGTAGACACCCTCTAATTATAATTTCTATATGTTCTATACGTTGTCTGACATTCACTACAAAACAAAATATTAAAAATTTAATTTCTAACCAAATGTGTAATACGTAATAAAAAAATTAAATAAATAATAAAAAATGAATAACGATCACATATATAGTTCCAGGAACTACTGCGACCATAGTCCCACCTAGACACAGAACTAGTATTTGGGCTTTTTTACGCAATACGCTCTACGTACGTGCGTTTACGTTTTTGGGCTATCCTGTCTTTTTTATGTTAAGGAATGACGTGACGAGCTAGCCGTTCGCCTGATGTTAAACGACACGGCTGCCCATATCAGCTGCAGTGTCACTCGGAACTCTAAAGTATAGAGTTTCGCGTGACACTGCACTGCGTACGTCATCCTGAGACATCAGCACAATCTAGTAATAAGATTGCTAAACTGTGAGATCAGATCATAAAATCTCATTTGCCCAGTAATTTCATCAGCTACAGTGCCCTTCAAACCGGAACACAGCAGTGCTTGCGCACTACTGCGTGGCGGCAGAATAACTGGCAAAGCGGTGGTACCTACCTAGACGAACTTTGCAGTAAAGTCCTACCACCTAGTAAATCCTGTCTCGGGAATCGAATGCCGCACGCACACCGCAGTAGTTTTCAAACAACAACCTCCACTAAATCTGGTAACAATACTAGTAAAAGATAAAATAAGGTTATTTTCGATTGAAACTTAAATTTGTAACATATATACGAAGACATTCAACTATCTATTAGAAAATTTGATAGATGGATTTAATGTCACGATTTCCCATTAATATGAAATAAATTTTTATTATCGTTTTTTTTATACTGCTAATTATAATAATTATGAGAAGTTTGACATACAACCGCACTGTGACATTTTGAGTTGATACACGATTTATAACTTTGAGTGTATTTTTATCCGGTCCACGTGGCCAAAGTCGCGGGCAAATGCTAGATATAAATAATCCATCAGTTGTTAAAAACTATTTGGTAACTGCCATTGTTACACTGATAATAAAATTCGCATCTCAATTTTCCTCCATCAATTTTACACAATCTACGGAATCAAAACAATAATAACAATTCAGTTACACAATGTAAAATAACTCTTATTACGTATGCAATATGAAACACATCATTGCACAATGAAGAGCAAATGGTCAAAATATCAAATATCTTTATAACTGTTCTCAACTCATCAAAACAGTCAATAATGAATCTTACCGGCTAAAGAATAGAGACTTTATTTTAGCAATTTTTATGTTCTATTTTGCTTTCACCAAGAAACGTAAGATGAATATGTTAACTAGCGTTCGTGAATGTAAAAAAAAGGAAAGTGGAAAGTGATGTCAATGATAATGTTATTGGACGATATAGAGTCTATTACAATATTCAAACAAGAACAAATTAGTTCAAGATCAAAATTGTTTCGATTACAATCATTGTAGCCATTAAAAAAGTTTCTAATGATACTTCTTAAAAGACGCACCGCAACTTCTGCAGTTTACCTATTTGGCTCTAGTGGAGAAATTCGTTCCTTTATAAAAGACCTAAGTCCACTCGGAAACTCGAGAATTGAGACAATAAAACCTTTATCGTAAGGTTTAAAATTACACAGACAATTTGTAACAATTCGCATTTGTAGGTGTAGATAAAACTAACACATGAGTGACAATAGAATACTGAATGGACTATTCAAAACGTGTACAGATGTTTAAGAAATTATGACAATACTTTTAGATGATGCAATAACAGCATCGTAGGTCAAGGTTGATCTTGAGACCGCAGAGAAAGTAATTGAAGCTGTTATTTGGGTAACATTATGCATTAAAGAGATTATAATAACCTTGTCAAGGTTTATAACACTTTGAGAGGTTTTTGCTTTGAACGTTATTTTAAATTATTTAGTAACATGATGACGACCAACTTGATTAAGAAACCTGTTAATTGATTATCTGATCTTCTTGTTTTATTGTGTGTAGAGACAATTACTAGGTGGTAGTACTTTGTTGCAAAGTTCATCTAGGTAGGTACCACTGCTTTGCCAGTTATTCTGCCGCCAAGCAGTAGTGTGCAAGCACTACTGTGTTCCGGTTTGAAGGGCACTGTAGCTAGTGAAATTACTGAGCAAATGAGACTTTATGACCTGATCTCACAGTCTAGTAATCTTTTTTCCGGCTGTGCTGATGTCTCAGGATGATGTGCGCAGTGCAGTGTCACTCGTAACTCCGGTTTGGGTTTCCGAATGACACTGTTCTGTTATGAGAGGCCGTGGCGCTTAACATGAGGTGAACGACTAGCTCGTCACATCACTCAGTAGCTTAAAAATAGACAAAGTGTGTTTGATCACTGTGCTACTTATAAAGTGCGTAGCGAAATGCTTAGTGCTGGTTGATGGAATTTAGATATATGGGTGTCGTGTTTCTATGCGCCTTCATGTCCAGTGAATTTAGATATATGGGTGTCGTGTTTCTATGCGCCTTCATGTCCAGTGAATTTAGATATATGGGTGTCGTGTTTCTATGCGCC
Organism: Ennomos fuscantarius; assembly: GCA_905220475.3. Lineage (NCBI taxonomy): Eukaryota > Metazoa > Arthropoda > Insecta > Lepidoptera > Geometridae > Ennomos > Ennomos fuscantarius. The sequence goes on along the minus strand of HG992046.1, from coordinate 7,334,479 downwards.
TTCATGTCCAGTGAATTTAGATATATGGGTGTCGTGTTTCTATGCGCCTTCATGTCCAGTGAATTTAGATATATGGGTGTCGTGTTTCTATGCGCCTTCATGTCCAGTGAATTTAGATATATGGGTGTCGTGTTTCTATGCGCCTTCATGTCCAGTGAATTTAGATATATGGGTGTCGTGTTTCTATGCGCCTTCATGTCCAGTGAATTTAGATATATGGGTGTCGTGTTTCTATGCGCCTTCATGTCCAGTGAATTTAGATATATGGGTGTCGTGTTTCTATGCGCCTTCATGTCCAGTGAATTTAGATATATGGGTGTCGTGTTTCTATGCGCCTTCATGTCCAGTGAATTTAGATATATGGGTGTCGTGTTTCTATGCGCCTTCATGTCCAGTGAAAGAAAGGAGATGGAGGAATAAGATAGTGTAATACCTTCGCCTACCCTCCAAAATGCAGTCTATAGAAAACTGATAAACTAGCAACTTTACTTTGGTGGTCTTACCTATGGAGCTTAGCTTCCACATCGTTATCATGCATATATGTATGTACGTATATATGCATCGTTACCATTAAAACTTTTGGCTCGTCTCTGAATGGAATCTTCGAGCTTTTATTTAGCCGAATCATCCCAGAAATGGCTACAGTATTCTATACATGATCGGACTTGTGCTACGTAAAAATTTAAGAACTGCTGCTTGAAGGCTTAATAACTACAAGGCCATTGTTTCTTTTGTAAGTAAATTTATACTTCGTCATGCTTAGAGACTAGACATGCTTTTGTGGTTAATAACATTCAAAGTTTAAATTAAAAATCTGTATTACATTAATAAAAGTCATTCCAATGAAAACTTCCGTTCGTCTTATATAAAGCTAACTTTTTCAATAAATTTGATGATCTCCAGTTATGAGATCAGATTTGTTTTTTAAATTCATTGTAAATAATGATCATGCACACAATTTTATGACATTGCGGATTAACATACTTTTTCTAACTTTAAACAGCAAATGAAGTCGACATAGACCTAAATCAAATAAATTGACACTCCCCCGCTACAGTCGGGAGAGCATCGAAAACAAGTCGCTCCGTTGTGAATAATCATAAAATAATGGTAAAAATGTGTTTAGTGAAGCTTACGATATCTTAATATGCGTAAAACCGCGTGTGCTACATTATAAGTGAAGTTCTGTTTTACAGTGATCAAAACCAACTGACTGGGCAGTTAAAACTGATTTCTGACCTTAAAACGTCAATAGCGGCTAAACGGAAAGAGATAGAGCTTTTCTGACCAGGTTATCGTTCTCCCGCAGGGAGAACTATAACGGACACCTATTTTGGAGTAATCTATCATTTGACACCCCCCTCACCCCCCTCCGATGAAATTTATATTTGAACGCAAAATTCAATTGCTACAGATCCAGTAGGCACCTATCTATATATCCACTACCTTCAGAGATTTATACTAGCCATGTCACCTCAAGGTGACCCCCCTTGTCTCCCTGCCACCGTGGACAGCATCACCGACGAGGACACCCTGCTGGATGTGGTCGCCAAACTGGCGGTCTGTATTCATTCCGTGATCAATGAAGGCAAAAGCGTATCAGCATCCAACAAGAGGCTCATCAGCCTTGCAGCGGAAGAGATAAGGAAGGCCACCCGAGTCTTCCCCAATCTTCGACACAGTGATATAAGCCGGAATGCAGAACAGGACGGTAACGCTCTCAAGAACGACATCGTCGCTTGCGTGCGCGATGAGGTGAGCCGACAGCTAGAAAGTTTTTCTAAGCGCCAGGAGAGAAAACTGGGGCGCAGCTATGCCCAGGCGGCCGCAGCTACATTCGACGGCAGCATTGGAGCGCCCTCATCAGTACTACAGCGAAAACAACTAGGTGCATCGGCAGTACCCATGACGCGGCCTGTCTCGTCAACGGCTAGACCGGCTATTGTTGTGACACCCAAGGTGCAGCCAGAAAATCGAGAAGAAGCGATACGTAAGTTTCGGGATAGCATTAACTTCAAGATCTCTAGGTACGCACCAGCTAAAATCCAACCTTTGTCTAATCATAAGTTAAGAGTAGAGTTTGATAGTGTTAGTCATATGGATGATGCGCTCTCAAAGTTGAACGCCTCGACTTTGGTGAGCGCGGAGCCTGCACGTAGACTCAAACCGATGTTTATTCTAAAGGGCATTTCCATGGACACCTCTTCGGAACAGCTGGTAGAGATAATAAAATTACAAAACAGCGAACTAAACGTGATGGAAGATGAAGACCTTCAACTCCGCTTTAAGCGAAACAATCGTAATCCTAAGCTTTACAATGCTGTGTTCCAAGCGTCTTCTATAGTATGGCGAAAAGTAGTCGAGAAGGGCAGGCTCAGTGTGGACTTCCAACAAGTTCATGCGGGGGACTTCTCGCCATTCATCCAGTGCCACCGTTGTCTTCAGTTTGGGCACACAAAGAATAAGTGCACGGCAAAAGATTCTCCGTGTGCTTATTGCGCTGCCACGGATCACGTACTCGAATCGTGCCCGGAAAGGGCAAGACACGCCGCTCCAAAGTGCTTCAACTGCCACGTGCATAATAGTAAGTTTAATACCAAATCTGACGTACGGCATAGGGCAACGTCAGAGGATTGCCCCCGCCTAGGGGCCATGAAAGAGCGAATCAACAGCAGGATCGACTATGGATCAAATCAGTAAAATTAAAATACTACAGTGTAACATTGACCGCTCGCGACACAGTCTACATGACTTCCTACGGTATTTCATGGCAGGTGACTATAAAATGGCTCTGCTATCAGAGCCATATGTCGGTGCTGGCACGGAGCTTAAACCCATTTCGGGGCTGAGTGTCTTTCAGTACTCATGCGACGGTGGACGAGTAAAAGCCTGTATTCTGGCTAAGCCTGAGTGCGGCCCGATTTTGGGAGAAACCCAATACTCCTCGCCAAATTTGTGTGTAGTTCAGATCAAAATTGGAAATAGACGTATATACATTGCTTCCGTGTATGTTGAGCCAAACGAAGATATGGACAACACGCTTCAACGGGTCGATTTCTTCCTGAGATCCACTAACAACTGTCATAGACTGATCTGTGGCGACTTTAATGGATGGCATCCCGTCTGGGGAAGTGTGAAAACGAACCGGCGCGGCGTCGAGGTACTAGAACTAGCACATAGCAATGACCTGTATGTATGTAACTCAGGGGACACACCTACTTTTGAGACCGTGACGCATGGTCGTCACAGGTCGTCGATCATTGATCTCACTCTCGCATCTGGATCTGTTTACGACAATGTGCGTGAGTGGCAGGTAAACCTCAACGCATGTCCGTCGTCACAACACAATGCCATTGAGTTCTCAATCTGTTTAAGCGGTAGTCAACTGCAGAATAACACCAACACCTCTACTTTCCGCTACAAAAATAATAAAGCCAACTGGGCTGCCTTTAAGGAGTCCCTGCATACACATTTGTACAATTCAGAAATTCTAGATAAAAACATTTCTATTATCAGCCCCAAGGAGTTGGAAGCTATCATCGACGAACTCACGTCAGTAATACGTAAAGCATGCGACGACTCTATGCCACTTAAAAGAGTTGCAGGATGTAATCCTAAACCTCCTTGGTGGACTGATAAGCTTGAGACTCTCAAAAGGGAGGTGATCTGTGCACACCACGAACTTCACACTGCAAAGCGACAAGGGTTACCCTTGGAGGAGTTAGCTACTGAACAGCAAATTCTTAAAACGGAATATGCTCTAGAGCTTAAAACCGAATCAACAAAGAACTTTCAAGAGTTCTGTGAGCTTCAAAATAAAGAAAACGTATGGTCATTAACTAACAGACTTCTAAAAGAGGTATCACCACGGCGGCCACCAGCCACTTTAAAAATAGGAAATGACTTTACTAAGAATGCACAAGAAACAGCAACGGCCTTGCTTAACCATTTCTACCCTGATGACAACTCCGATACTGAACCACGCCATCACTTTTTGAGGTCCTGCAAACATGAATTTCCGAACACTGATGATGACTCGCCTTTCTCGATCGAGGAAGTACTGGAACACCTTAGATCAATGAACCCCAAAAAAGCCCCTGGGACTGATAACTTAACCGCGGATATATGCTTAGAAGTCACTCGTAATTACCCAGAACTTGTCACTAACATATTCAACAGGTGCCTAGAGCTTCAACATTTCCCTCAACAGTGGAAGGAGGCGTATGTCAAAGTAATACCTAAGCCAGGTAAGAATGACTACAGTGCTCTCAGCGCGTACCGTCCAATAGGACTTCTGCCCGTGTTCGGTAAGTTACTCGAAAAACTTTTCATTAAAAGAGTCATGTATAAAGCAACAAATAATGGAAAAGCTAACGATCGGCAGTTTGGTTTCAAGGAACAAAAGAACACTACTGAAGCGATAAATACTGCTCTCAATGTGATACATGCAGCAAAGGCAGACAAAAGGCTGGTGCTAGCAGTATCACTCGATATTAAATCGGCCTTTGATAACGCATGGTGGCCAGATCTTTTCCATAGATTGAGACAGCTAGACTGCCCCCGTAATATTTTCGGGCTCATATCAAGTTACGTTGAGGACCGAAAAGTAATACTTGACCACGCAGGGGAGCGGGTCACAAAACTTATGAGTAAGGGTTGTATTCAGGGCTCAACATGTGGACCGGTTCTTTGGAACGTTATATTAGATGAACTACTAGACCGTCCGCTACCCGCTGGATGCCACTTACAGGCTTACGCAGATGACGTGCTACTTATAGTGTCTGCTAAAAGTGTATCCGTTCTTCAAAGAACCACCAATAAAGTTCTATCCGATATTACTGAATGGGGGAAAAGCGTTAAGCTGACCTTTGGGCCAACAAAAACGCAAATGATTTCTTTTACTCCCAGGGCAAAAGCGGCGCAAATTTCAATGGACAACGCTGATATTCATTTTTCGCATGAAATCAAACTGCTAGGAGTAATCCTGGATGAAAAACTCACATTCAAAAGCCACGTGCGTCACGTTCTCGGTAAAGCAAATAGAATATTCTCAAAACTTTGTCTTTTCTCTCGGCCCACCTGGGGAGCTCACCCTGAAAACGTACGCACAATCTACAAACATGTGATTGAACCAATCGTGACTTACGCCGCCGGCGTATGGGGACATGTTGTTTCAAAGAAATATGTAAAGAGAGCCTTGCTTAGTATGCAGCGAGGCTTTGCTTTGAAGGCAATTAGAGCCTTCCGCACAGTTTCGACCTCAGCAGCCATTGCGCTGGCTCAGTTCACGCCCCTGGATCTTAAAGTCTTGGAGGTGCATGATATTGAACGGGTGAAACTGTCTGGGGTTACCAACCTATTACCAAACGAGATAACCCTAGAAAGACCTACTGTGGTTCACCAGTTATTGCACCCATCTGAAAGAATTGCAGCTACGCACAAAATTGCTTACGATCAGCGACAAGTCAACGAAAGCGGCCAACACTTCACTCAAATATACACGGACGGTAGCAAACAGGAGAATGGCTCAGTAGGCGCGGCGTATGTCTGCTACGATGACAACGGCAGAATAATCGAAGAGGGTAAAATTAAATTGCACGATAGCTGCAGTGTATTTCAAGCCGAGCTACTAGCTATTCGAAATGCGTGCCAATGGGCTCTCAATCGCCAGTGCCCGCAGGTGACAATTTACAGCGATTCCATGTCGGCACTCCAAGCTCTCGGGAATAGAAGTAACACTCATCCCCTGGTGTCACAGACCCATAAAATTATGCGGCAGTACCAAACGGTGGGCTGCCTTAACTTCTGCTGGGTGAGGAGTCATGTTGGTATTGAAGGAAACGAAGCTGCGGATAGGGCGGCCAACAGCGCTACAGAACTGCACACAGCACCTGAATATTCAAACTTCCCAATCTCATATGTAAAACATAAGTTACGGAAGAAGAACCATGAAACCTGAGAAGCACGTTATGTAAGTGCGGAACAGGGACAACATACGCGCAACCTACTTCCAACTTTGGAACACATTAAAAAGCTAAGGGAACACACTAACACGTCTTTTTATACAACACAAGCCCTCACCGGCCATGGTTTTCACAAATCATACCTTCATCGCTTTAAAATCGTTAATTCGGATAGGTGTCCATGCAATTACAATAACATCCAAACAGTTAAACATTTGCTTGAGCAGTGCGCGGAATTCAGCAGTTACAGACACCAACACGAGGCGCTGTGTGGCTTTCTGGGTGTATCACCATATAATCTAAGCGATCTTATTCGTAAAGAGTCAGCCATAGATTCATGGCAAACACTTGTTATAAGAATCTTTAGCAAACTAAAGCAGTTTAATGGGACTTGAATGATTAACCGGTCCTAGTCTATTTTGTTTTATCTGTTTTCTTTTCATTCTGTTATTTTATTTTATGTGTTTGTGATTAGTCGTTTCTTTATTGTAATATTGTCATTAATAATATTTAAATTAGTAGTAGCCGATTCAAAAATATCTCTATATTGTAAAAATAAGTAGGTAACATTACACCTCTATTCTCTCTCTAGATTGCAGTATTAAAATTTGTATCAAATCGCAGATTTTTCTACTCCACAATCTAGCGTACAACTGTAACCTACAGAACCTAATATTTAAGCATTGTTCATGTAAAATTACAAATGTGAATAAATAAAGGGGAAAAAAAAAAAAAAAAAAAATCAAATAAATTTATGCAAATATAAACATTCAGTTATTAGCAATTAACATTCATAGCACACGTGGCTCAAAGAAAGTAGAATAGGATGCAGCATCGATGGCCAGTTTATTTTACGACAAAGGTGGTAAGGCTTATTTTACAAATGGGGGTCTTGTTAACTTGGACCTGGGTCTTTGCAGTTTTCCAAGTTACGGATGTGACATGACATGAATATGAATGGCTCTTTGTCTGAGCGCTAACTTGATGTCACAGTGCTGAATGTATTTAGTGGTATTGTCTAAATAGCTATTAAATATCTGAAATAAGCACATGATGAATTACTAATTCTGGGAAAATTAAATAAATTAATATTGTCACAAACCTGGTTCATCTTCATCGCCTACTTCATTATCTTCATCTAAATACCGCTCGCTTTCTATGCCTTTACTTCCAGTGAGGTAGATAATATTAGCTTCTTTAGTATATTTATTAATGTCCACATTATTCTTTTTAAAACTCACACCACTTGCTACTTTAACATCACCGTCAAAACTTAGTTTATCGTCCAAATATGAATACACATTTTTCTGTAAACAGCTCACTGAAGGCGAAACACTGCACTGATTTAAAATGTTATCCCATAAAAGATTACCAGTTCTGAACGTACCATTGCTATAAACATCATTAAAAAATCTACCTGACACACTTTCGATAATTTTCATTCTTTTAGCCAACTCATCTTTGTCTGTAATTTCACTAGCATCCATCACTTTTGTATTTATCACTAAAATTAGCACTATTACGGCGATGAATAAATTTCCTATGTTCATATTTGGAAGTTTTGTTAGAAAACCTCTTCTGAGGTTTCGATGTTCACTATAATATGCTGCCATTATTACAGCATGATCCACACCTCTCTTGATTTTATTTGTTCTGTCATCTGCTGAGTTTTAAATTGAATAACTGCGTCTTCTCCATTCTTTGTCAGCTGCAACATCGGTTAATTTAACTCCAATTTCTAATTCTTTGATTGCTTGGAAGATGTCATGTGGTTGTGAATTGGGTTTGAGCTAACTACTCATAACTGTCTTGGCATCATCTGAAATGAGAAGAGAAAATTAATTTAGCACATTTTTTAACTAGGTAATTTTTTAGAGTCACGAGGCGTGTCGTTAAAATTGCTGTTGTTCATTTACAAAATATAAGATGGGTTTGATAAGAGTGTTTTCTACGAGTGTTTTCGGTTCATTCAATCTTATAATAAATGAATAAGTGAATAAATATATGTGGACATTTCACACAACGCCATTTAGTCCTAAACTAAGCAAAGCTTGTACTATAAGAACCAGATAACGGACAACACTTATATACTTTTTGTTTGTAAATATATACATAAAATACAATATAAACACCCAAACACAGAACCAACATCAATGCTCTTCACATGAATGTTTTTTTGTGGGAATCGAACGCACAACCTGCAGTTCAGAAGGCAGGTATACTACCAACTGAGCTATGGGGCCAGTCAAAATAACATAATTATAATTGATTTTTTGGTGAATTTCATTGTTGAGTTTCATTGAAAGTTTGTTGAATGTTTATAACTAGCTGCTCAATGTGCAACATGCGTTAGATCTTTTTCTTAAATTATTTCTGCATTCTGCATCATAAAACCGTTGAAACGGTAAAAGGGTCCCAAACTGAGAGACACGCAGAATTTTCGAGTTTCTAATTATTAATATGAAAACTAAACATATAAACAGATAAAAAAAATTATATCGATTCCAAAATTAAAATTTATAATTGAATTTTAAGTATTCTAATGTTTTCCTTGTTGTTTTTGTATGTGACTCACGTAGTTTTCGAAAGTAATGGGGAATACATATGATTAAAAGTAGCTGAGTAACGAAATTGTCAGCCATCGCTGTTTTAGCCATTGCATATCTTATATTACACCAATCTATAAATACTAGTTCCAAACATAAATTAATGATAGAACAATTAATTGAAGTAAATTATTATTTTCCATTTTCTTAACAAATAATGAAGGTCTATTATAATTTATATCATCATCATCATCATCATCATCATCAACATTCTAAAAACGTCCCTTGCTGAATATAGGCCTCCCCTACAGTGCTCCACTTTAGGCTAATGCTTGCCTCCTGCATCCATCGGCTTCCCATGGTTTTGAATAGACCGTAGGTCTACCTAGTGGGGGGCCAGCCTTAGCTGCGTCTTCCACTTCGTGGTCGCCACTCGAAAACCCATCGGCTGTCAGTTCTTCGAGCGATGTGACCTGCCCATTGTCATTTAAATTTGCTAATTCCACGCGCTATTCTGGTCACTTTAGTTCTCCTGCGGATCTTCTCATTTCAGATCTTATCTCGCAGGGCATAGTCACTCCATTCCTTGTTGCGTGACTTTGATCTTACTAATGAGGCCAACAGTAAGATATAACGTCTCAGCGCCATAATTCATCACTGGTAATACACACTGATTTAAAATCATTGTTTATAGGCTCTGCGGTAGGATGAAGCACCCGAGCGCTACTCAGCCAAGTTGGATTCTTCGTGCAACCTCTTTGTCGAAGTTGGGTCTACCTAATTGGACAGTCTGTCATAGGTAGAGATACTCGTATGTGAACGACGGTTGGTGCTGTATACCTACATAATTATTATTAAATAACGGTCGGGGGGGCTAGAATCCATGTAGTTGGATTGTGTGTAGGCTTGTTAGAGAATTTTTATCCGGCATGGTGTTATTATTACATTTTGTCGGTGTCAGCAACGGGTGGAGTGTCTGGTACGGTTTTTCGTCGTCGACAACTTCGAGAGCATCGTTCTCAACAATTATCGCTATAAGAGAAACATGGGCATTATACATGGTTTTCGTCTTGGCCATGTTCATCTTAAGGCTCTACTGAGGTCGTTGAGTTTGGTGCTAAGGTCCGCGAGTGAATTATGTCTATATCATCGGCAAAATTATGTACTCGCTATTTATGCTGATGTCAGATCCTGTCCAGTCCAAAACCTTGGAAACGTCCTCAAATTTATATATATTATAAAAAATACTATATTTTTTTGATTGGATTTATTAAACGTGTAATATATTTCAATTTTTTTGTCATGAAAAAATATCGTTTTAAAGTACTGTTCAAGATTAAAATTTATAAAAATTAACAGAACGAAACGACGAGAGTCAAAAAACAATTCAAATAATGGTTAAGAAAGTCTTAAATTATAATAATCTCTACTTAACCAAACTGTATTTTAATTAAATTAATTTTGTTTTAAGATTCTAGGTTTATATACAGTTATTTTGGTTGAATAAATCCACCAACCTACTTATTTTATTCAAATTGTGCCCGTGGCTCTATAACCTAAGGTAATTTTTTTGCAGGATCTTTCATACTCTATACAGCAAAAAATACGAGAAATAACTAAATAATTAATATTATGTTATAATTTGAGATTTCTAAATTATGTTTTTCATTTTAGTAACCTCATCGGTATTTTAAAACTTACATGTAATTTTTTTGTATTGCTTTGTGTATTATTGTTATGTCAACCCACATTATAACTATGTTATCACATATATACGTTCTATACATTTTAATAATTGCAAAAGTATAATTATTAATAAGAAATTTTTTACCTCAAAACTAATGCTATGATTTTGGTCTCTGCTAACATCAAAATGAGTAATAAATGGTATAAATAATATGTTAAAAATAATAAAATAGGCTACTTCCTTTTAAACTGTTTTCCACGTGCTAATACTAAAGGAATGATCGTAAGACTGGTTCCCTCTATATGACCGATAGACACACTTTTTGCCGGTAAACGCAGTGGTTTTCCCTTGACCGATTAACTTTTGTAAATTTACCCGGCGCAATGGTACGAGATCCTATAACTAGATGACTTTATCGTCCTGCTCACGGGAAAAGTTTAAATATTAATTGTAATTAAAGAGTAGGAAGTAGTACAACGAATAAGCATTGCAATTCAACGGGGCAATGCTGCCAGCATGTTGGGTACGCTACCTACTGGTAGTGGGCTGGAGCATTTGGACTGTCTATAGGTCATCGCAGCCAGTATATAGTCCAAATGTTTTTTTTTTTGTAGTAGTAGTAGTAGGAATTTTTTAGTATAAGTTATTAAATCATTGTAGTATTTAGAAAAGAGTAGGTACTTAATAAGTTAGGTTATTAGGCAGGTACTTAATAAGTTACTTAGTAAGTACTTAATAAGTTATTTTGAAGTTGAAATTAACCTTTCTAAACGACTTAATAATTTTCAATGAATATACTTTACACTACAAGCTCAAGTTACTAAACAATTTAATAGCATTTTTTTTTTATTTCATCATTTCACATGTTGTCCTTTATATTTATTCGGCAAGACATTTTCAGATCGCCTCGTCGTGTGTCGGTGACGTAGTCAAATCTAGGATATAATAAAACACAAAACAAAGAAGATTTCTATTTAGTTTCAGATTTAGAGAGCGTTATATTTCTATGGTTTCAGATATAAGGCAAAATAAACTATACTAATAAACCTATGCCCTAAGTGGCTGACTATAAAAAGGACATTCCAAAAGGATTCCAGTAGCAAAAAAAGAACAAAAGCTGAAGTAACTAACCCGAGACTAATACCCGTTTATTAATAAGGCTGTAAATGTGGTATTGTATTGTCTTTTGTGTATGGCCTCCGATTTTATGTTCCATTGTTAAAAACTACCAAAAAAAAATTAGTTTTAAGTATTATTTACGTATTTTAAATTAAAACATTTTCTATGCCATAATACAGAATTTTCCACAACTAATTTTCAACTGACTTAAAAAAAGGAGTGTGCTTTAAACCACACGACTGGTGTAAAACTTCTTTAGTTTAGCTCCATATAGCGACCGGTATAACTTTGCTTGTGCATTACTAAGCAGTAGCTTAGCGGCAGAATCACGGGAAATAGTTTTTTGAAAATAAATACGGCTATCAAATTTCAACAATTGAATATTTTAAAGTTCAAAATTAATAACCGCTGTATAGAAAAAAAAAACATTTAGGGCACGCCTCATTACCTTTTTGGCAACAAAATATGAAAGGCAAAAAAATACTACACGTAGCACTAAAATGCCAAAAAATAGTCATAAAATAGGTTCCGACTATACAAACTATTACCTAATCTGTGGCATAAACATATACCCATTAAGCCGTTCAGTAGGTATATACAGTAGTAATTATAAAGCCACAGCGTGCGTGCCTAAACGATTTTTGATTTTATTTCAACACGCACAGAATGCCTAATTGTGCATACAGTACCACCAACTTATTTGTTCAGATGAATACATCGTCTCTTTTCAATGAGGTCATTCCCCGCAGTATTAGAACGAGATGGCGAAAAATGGAGAACAGTTAAAATGGTGGCTCTGTAAGCCCGTTTCCATGTTTTACCCAGAAATAAAAGAAAATCACTTTCTGTTAGTGCCACAGAATAAATAAGTCGTAGAAAATAAAGGTCAAACAATAACGTAGGCACAATATGAAGTGCTAATGACGTATGCACATAAGCAACGGAAGAAATTTTCAAACCGGACAGCGAGTGAAAGTAGCGCCATTCTATTTATAAAGAATTTCTGAATTCCGAATAGTTTTTTGTTTACCCTTAATTATTAGGTAGGACTTTTCTGCAAAATTCGTCTAGGTAGGTACCACCGCTTTGCCAATTATTTTGCCGCCAAGCAGTAGTGCGCAAGCAGAATGCAGGTGACAAGAATGCTGGCTTTTAATTTGCACAAAAATTAGCATTGCCATTCCGTTGAATGGCAATGCTAATTTTTCAGCTGTTAGCATTCTGGGCACTACTTCCACCAACGGGCTATATGGGCAATAGTACAATAACGCCCAACGATCACATACATAGATCCTGGACCCTAACTAGGATTTCCTGTGTCTAGGGACCCAGGAACTACAAGGACCATGGTCCCACAGCGCCCAGACTCAGAAAAAGAGCTCGCGATTTGTTTTTCTGTGCACAAATACGGCAAGACTGCCGCGGGAATTGAGCCCGCTGCCTCTTGGTTATGAGCCAACCTGCTAAACCACCACCCCATAGAAGCTGTCCATGCGTATTTTAGTATTATCTATTTGTTAGTTTTTAAGTACAGTTTAGTTTTTTTGGTGTACTTTTAGTTTAGTATTATGTTTTGATGTAAATTGAAGAATCTGATATAAAGTAAAAATAATATGGAACCGGTTTGAGATTCTTCTCATTGAAGTCAGTTAAAAAAGTATCGCTTATCATAAAGTGGATATGCCGTAATCACCACGCTTAGCAGGCATCTTGTGATCATAGAAATTTTATTATAATTATTTATAACGACGTAAGTAAAAAAAACCAACAAAATGATAACCTCCAAAGTAATATCAAAATGCCTTTAGCTGTTATGGCGTAACTGGTTACAGAGAAAGTGTATCTTATTGACGAAAAGAAAATAAAAGTATTACGAATACGTCTCGATCTTGAGCTCTGAGGAAGAAAGAAAGGCAACAGTTATCGAGACTTTGTTAATGTAAACTTTACCTGAAATAGTTTTGAAATGAAGAGAATTCGTACATAGATTTTTGTACGAACAACAGTACGAATAAAACGACAAACTTTATAAAAATACCTTTTCATATCTCTATAATTTCTACTAAATTAGTAGATTATTTATATTATGAAAATAATTCGCGATCGCGATTTGAATTCGCATTCGTCATCCATCTGCCTCTAGAACTGGGGTATGCGATCCCTACGATGTCTTTTCCACCTATTTTTCTCTTTTAGATAGATAGATAAACTATTTATTGTACACATCTCATTTTAACAAAAATTACAAATAATACAGTGAATTATAAAATTAAGTACAAATAAGTGTGTGTGAAATTGTAATAAATGTGCTCTGTTTCAAAGGGGATATACAAAATGCAATATAAAGTAGGAAAATTGAATTAATTTCTAGTTTACGTTTTACAAAGTGTTAAGGCAATAAAAGTAATTTTTTCTTATGTTGCCAGACTTAATAAAGGCGTTTTTAGTCTGTTAGCCACATTATTATATTCTAAGTAAATAGTAGCTATTTGACTGTGTCTTGTAGTTATTACATTATTACTATAAATATTGATTGAATAAAGTTATTTTAAAAACAAACAGTGAATTATAAGTAGTTGGGAACAATGGGCGATTTTATGAACGAAAAATGTCGATTAGACTTCGAAGAGTCGATTTTTTTTTTATGTTTTGGCTCCACGCTTTTGTGTATGCGGGCTGAAACGTGTTGTGCGTAGGTTGCAACCTATATAACTATAGGCCTTCAGTATGTCCACACCGCGCCGTGTCTGGAACAAGAATGATCCGTAGCATACCAATCGATCCCTTTATATAGCCAGATGGGTGGGGCAGCGACGACAGTTGCCGATGTTGCCGATGTTGCCACTGTAATAAATTTAAATCCTGCCACAGGGTAAATTACGGTACTGCCCGCTGCGCATAGAGTTTATAACTGGACGTAGCCGCCGTCACGGCCATACTGACGTGCGTACGCCCTCGTACGCTTAGCTTCACTTTGTATCTGGTGAAGGACATAAGTATCAGTGTTATTGCTCGTTCATCCTGACAAATTGAGTTAAACTTAAAATCAAAGTCAAAAGATCAGTTTTCAATTTGATTAGTCAAAAGCATTTTAACCTCCCAGTCATCGTCAGGGTTAACCCATCGACAACCCAGTTCAGGACCATCAATATACCTTCATTTATAAAAAATGAACCGGATAGTGCTAACCGGATAGATATCCCTTTAACACCCAAAAATCATCATTACTACTTTTTTTTATTGACCAATTCGTGCTAGACCGGATAGATATCCCTTTAGCAACCTACATTTTTTATGGGCCAATTAGTGCTAGACCGGATAGATATCCCTTTAGCAACCTACATTTTTTATGGGCCAATTAGTGCTAGACCGGATAGATATCCCTTTAGCAATCTACATTTTTTATGGACCAATTAGTGCTAGACCGGATAGATATCCCTTTAGCAACCAAAATACATCATTCCTACATTTTTTTCTCCTCTAACGAATCATTACTTTTTCCCCAAAACTTTTATTATCATTATTTTTTCACTGGTCTTGGTTAACCCTGCAACTAAATTTGATATTAGTGTCACCCGCCGTCACGTCATCATTCACATCACGTCTCGTCACGTTTCGCTTTGCTTGAAGAGTGATGTAAAAATGGGCATTGGGCAATCCCACTTCTGATGTCGGCAGAAACGGGTTCTGCGTAGGTTGCAACCTATATAACTATAGGCCTTCAGCATGTCCACACCGCGCCGTGTCTGAAACAAGAATGATCCGTAGCACACCAATCGATCCCTTTATATAGCCAGATGGGTGGGGCAGCGACGACAGTTGCCGGTGTTGCCACTGTAATAAATTTAAATGCTGCCACAGGGTAAATTACGGTACAGCCCGTTGCGCATAGAGTTTATAACTGGACGTTGCCGCCGACATGTATTTAGCCAGTGTCAAGTAATTGATAATTCATCAAGTTAATAATATTTCACGCAAAAATGTGTCAAGTCACAGTCGAAGTCATCAAGTCAAGTCATAGTCTAGTCAAAGTGATACTCCTAGTAAAGTGGTGGCAACTTTACTTGAAGCTTCTATGGAGTTTTGGAAACACAACAAGAAACGTTTCACCATCATTATACCATTTTCTCACACTCACGCCTGTAATCCAGCACTTAACGAATAGAATGCCACCAATTTTATGCACTAACACTGAAAATAACACAAGTTTAGGAAAATAATACAATGCGGTGACGCAATCTTTTTCGCTTTCCCGCCAAAACTCCAAGAGTCGATTTGACCTTTGAAGATGCGAAGTTTTTTGTTTTTGCACGAGCTAATCTGTCGGTCTCTACCGACCTTTACAGTCGGGTTATATACGAAGCTCTTTCTTTACAGAACCATTTACAACTAAGTTAGCTGAGTTAAGAGTTCAGAACCTCTGTAAGTTAGTAGTTATGTAGTTTCGACGTTCAAGTGAGAGCTGTTCCCTTCATTTACAACACTATAAAAGTTTCAAATAAGAATAGGACTGGCATCGTGACTAACTTCATACCATCTAAGTAAAAGTAGCGTTAGCACAATCACAACAAATAATAATGACGATAAAATAAAAAGTTTTGATTGTCTTCTTGTTTATGATCGGTTGACGATTGAAGGTGAAACGTATATGAGTAAGTAGTCTATGCGAGTATTAAGATGGGTATTTTGGTCATTCCCTTTCTATTTTGATTGATATTATTAACCTTTAGGGTTTTCTATCAGTGTGAAGGTGAGTGTAATGGCCGGTAAGGTTCAATATCGCATGAAAAGATGGAGAAATGATAGGCGAGCGTGTATCGGTAGTAAGCGCTTATTAGCAACTGAATTAAAAGAACAGTGGACTGTATGATGGTAAGGTGGTAGGACTTTACTGCAAAGTTCGTCTAGGTAGGTACCACCGCTTTGACAGTTATTCTGCCGCCAAGCAGTAGTGCGCAAGCACTGCTGTGTTCCGGTTTGAAGGGCACTGTATATAGTGCCCGTCAAACGTAGCTATAGCTAGTGAAATTACTGGGCAAATGAGACTTTATGATCTGATCTCACAGTTTAGTAATCTTATTACTAGATTGTGCTGATGTCTCTGGATGACGTGCGCAGTGCAGTGTCACGCGAAGCTTTATACTTTAGAGTTCCGAGTGACACTGCAGCTGGTATGGGCAGCCGTGTCGTTTAACATCAGGCGAACGGCTAGCTCGTCAGATCATTCCTTAACATAAAAAAGCGCATATACCTAGCTATAGATATATGCGCTAACCATTGACAGCCTCTGTGGTGTGGTGGTTGAGCAGGTCGGCTCATAGCCCGGAGGCGGCGGGTTCCAATTCCCGTAGCAGGACAAGTATTTGTGCACTGAAGAAATAAAACGGGGATACTTGTTATGTCTGGGTGTTGTAGAACCGTGGTCCTCGTAGTTCCTGGGTCCCTCTTCTCTTCATTTCCTAGGGCCCCACATCGGGGCAGAGGGCAGATACAACGCGTCTCCGGCTTGATGTCTTGGGCTGCTCGCTTCATTTCACTCCATGTCTTGCCAATGTCCCTCGCCTCTGCGATCACTGATCGTCGCCAGGTCTGCTTGGGGCGACCACGTTTGCGCCGGCCTTGTGGGTTCCAATCCAGAGCTTGTCTGGGGATGTGGTTCACGTTCCTACGCAAAGTGTGACCTATCCAGGTCCATTTACGTCGCCGGATTTGTAAATCCGCTGGGTCTTCATGGCACAACCTCCATAGCTCGATGTTAGTGATCGTGTCTGGCCAGAAGACTTCCAGAGTTTGACGAAGGCAACGATTGATGAAGACCTGAAGTTGGTGAGTAACTTTCTTGGTGGTCTTCCAGGTCTCACAGCCATATAGCAGTACGGTCTTGACATTAGAAGTAAATCCTAGTTAGGGTCCAGGATCTATGTATGTGATCGTTGGGCGTCATTATATTATTATTATTATAGGCATATTTCACATTACTTTTTAAAATTGAAATTGAATTTTTTTTTAATGTAAGATTGCTACGTATCTATATATATTTATGTTTTATTAAGTTTAACTATTGATTTATTTACATGTGTATTGCTTAGTATGTATTATTTTATCAGTAGTAATGTAGGCTAACTTTAAATACTTTACAATTCCTAACAGTGAGAAAAGTTGATTAATGTCACAACGATGACGCACACATGTAAGTAGTATATTTAAAGAGCACGGACCCAGGAGACTGGGGTAAAGCAGCATTAAAAAAAACAGAAAAAGTTAGACTTCAACATTGATATGGTGTAACCACAAAAGATTTTAACAAGCCTTGACAGATGTTAAACTACCTTTTTGCATTGTTAAACACGCGCTGGACTTCTGTCTAAGGTCCGTATTACAGAATGATGCTCAGTTATTGATCGGTCTTCATGCAGAGATTTTATTCATAAAGGGGTTTTTATATTATAAATTATCTGGGTTATAAGACGTTACTTTGTACCAAATTTCAAGATTCTGAGTTTACGTGAAGTACCCTATAGGTTTTGATTCCCATTTGAATGTCGAAAAGGTGCAGCATAAGTAGCTGTATCTTTTGATTGCGTTGGTTTAAAAGTTTGATTTTTTTTCACAGCTCCCAGGGGCTTTAGACCTGAATATTTGATATGAATTTCAGTTTGATACGTCTACGCGTTCCTGAAAAAACGGGTCTTGACAGACAGATGGACAAGAAAGTGATTCTACAAGTGTTCTGGTTTTACCTTTTTGAGATACGGAACTCTAAAAATTTGCCTAATACGTTTTCACTGCTGGGCCACAAACCTTTTCTCGCATAAAGAAAATTTAGCCCATCACGCTGGCCAAGCGCGATTTGTTGGATTTCCGCGCATTTTATGATTCTTGATTATATATTTTAATAACTTTCCCTTGCGATATTTTTCTTCACCGTTGTAAAAGCGAGTGTAATTTCATACAACACAAGTCATTGGTGTAGATCCAAATGGGATTTGAACTGGGTGCGTCGCATTAATTAGAAAGTCGGATGGGTAACTGCTGAACCATGCTCGCTCTTGAATAAAAGTTTTACAAACCGTACCAAGCGTTTTGAATCGACGTTTATAATTGAAGGGTTGAGAAAAAAAAGGGTTTATCTGTCAAATTGACAGTTTCGAGAAAATTTACTTTAAACGTCAACGGCGTCATTTTAATGTAGAGTGCTTATAAGGTAATTGAAAAGGTTTATGTAAGTTTTAGTTGCTTGAAAATGTTTTAATTCTATTTAAAATTACTAAATATAATACTAATTCATACAATTACTGTAAAAATATAATGTAATAAAATAAATACAGTAATGTTTTTATGCTAAGCAAACTGTATTCCTGTGACGGATAAACCATTTTTAGACTCAAAATCTCGAGATTTAAGCCTCATTTTGGTATTTTGAGAATGTATTACTGAAGATAATTTCACGCTGAATCCAACGATACCCATAAGTCATTTTGTCAAAAAAATCAGTTAAATCCTTTTTATTCTCACCCCTTCAATTGTGCGAACGCCTAAGGAATAGAACTTCACCAGCGTCTGTGTTTCTGAATATCTATAATCTGGATGTTTTTAAGAGAAGAGTGAATTGTTTCTTAAAAGCAATGCGAGCAATGTTTCCAAACCCAAGCCTAATTTGCATAATATTTATATCAATAAATTCAGTTTTGGAGTTTTGGCGTGAAAACGAAAAAGATTGTGTCACCGCATTGTATTACTTTCCAAAACTTGTGTTATTTTCAGTGTTAGTGCATAAAATTGATGGCATTTTATTCGTTAAGTGCTGGATTACAGGCATGAGTGTGGGAAAGTGGTATAATGATGGTGAAACGTATCTTTTCGTGTTGTTTCCAAAACTCCATAGATAGCTTCTGGTAAAGTGGCCACCACTTTACTAGAAGTATGACTAGACTAGACTATGACTTGACTTGATGACTTGGACTGTGACTTGACTTGACATACATGTATATTACTTAACTCTAAAAATATCAATTACTTGACACTGGCTAAATACACAAAAGTGTGGAGCCATACCAAAAAAAATTCAGTTTTTTGTCAAGTCTATTATTCTCTCTCTATTTTTTGTCTATCCAGATGGTTGACTACTCTGCAATAAGTTGACATTGCAATAAACAAGTAAACATGAGAAAACTCATAAAAGCTTTCTGTGGTCACATTGAATGCACGTCACAAAATAAATGACGCTGACACACAAACCTACACACGAGAATTTTCCAATACGCTGTCTCGTAAAAACCAGTTTTTATTAAACCTTCCATGATTTATTTTGCGACAAAAGCCGCTTTTGCCTTTTTGGTTCGTATAACGCTTTTTTAATATTTGAGGAGAAAATCTTTGTTAAAACTTGTTTAACGGTTACGCTGTTACGATTGCCATTCATTAAAAAAGTCTTTAAACTTTCGTTTACAAATAGCAAACGTTGGATCCAATGATGGTTTAAATGTATTCCAAATCTTGAATTTTTTGAATAAATTCTAATAAATAGAATCAAAGTAAAGTTAACTTACCGATAATATAATCTACTAACCGCAAGTGTAAGAACAATTAAGCCAATCTTGACTGGCCTGTTAGCTCAGTTGTCACTGAAGGCAGGGATACTAATCCCTGCCTTCTGAACTTCAGGTTGTGGGTTCGATTCCCACCCAGGATACCCCTATATTCGCTATAGGTCTCATTTTTCATTGAATCTTGACGAAACTTGGTATAGGCTACAAGTTTGTGGATTTTTTTGTCGTCCGTGATTTTGGTTGGAAATGTTTCTCCCCAAGAAGGTGGGAAGTTGTCTGCGGCACCATTTATCAGTGTTTATTGTAGTGTATTTATCACCATTTATCAGTAATATTTAGCTCGATTCTGAACAAGTATTTCAAATATGAGCAAAATCGGTCCAAATATTGTCAAGATATAAGGCTGTAAGTTTGAATTTGGGACACTAAGCATATACTATAGATGTAACATAGCCGCGTGGTCCCGGCGGTGAGAGAATAGGACTCCATCTCTTCCTATGGATGCCGTAAAAGTTGGCTGAAGGTTAAGGCCCTGGGCAGCAGCATTCTATTTAGTACATTAAAATCTGTAATCATCAAGCTGCCTGCCAAGCCCATGCTTGTAACCACATGCAAAATAATGCCATAATTACCATTAATCGTGACATTATTTTGCATGTGGTTTCCTCTACATGAATCAGTGACACCAATTCAACGAATACGTCATCTAGCCAGTCTCTAACTAACTGCTACTTGATATATTAATCAACTAATAAGTGTGTTAACGTGAGTGTCTATCGCATCTGCTGATATTATTAATGCCAGATACATTACAATCAAAGGTAGTGATTTTCAAGTCATAGCACGTAAATTAGTAAATATAAAACAAGTGTATCATAGTAATTTTGACATCATATGACCAGATTAGAGAATTTGTGAGAAAAAAGTAGCCAACTGGAACACCACTGATGCGAGTAACTAATTGGCTATAAGTACAGCTGTTTGTGTAGCAGTATAGAATAGTGTTATTACTGCTATCATTTATAGTGTAGTCATTATAAGATATAATAATCAAAAACACAATATCAGCTGACTTTAAGAGACCCTGTTTCATATTCAGACTAACCACAACCTATTATCATTTATACATGTCAATCTACATTGTCCAATCTAATTCTTGAATCAGTGGGTCACCAAGTTCGGACTTCAAGATTGGAAGTAAGTCAACGTTGTTAATAGGTATACAGGTATACATATTTATCATTTCCTCAAGATAAAGTTCCTGTTTTACATCTTCTGGGTATACCGGTTTTTGGAGAAAGTATTCTCAATGCCCTTTGCAGATTTTTATGTTTTGCCTCATAAAAGTCAGTAGCCCGATACATTCCCACTGCTGGGACTTCTCTTACTTCTCTTACATGGAAAGAATATTGGCCAATAATCCTCCACACCGGACGGGTTTGGTCGATAACACTTATGAACTCGAATTTTTTAGTTCTTGAACATGTTCATTTCCTCACGATGTTTACATTCACTCTTGTGAAATGAATGAAATGTGAAAGCATGCAATTTTTAATGGCAAACCTACGGAATGAAAATAGATTAACAATGTATACTGCGGAATAATTATATCGATTGGTCTTTAGTGACAAACCTTTGGTTTTGGTGAATTGAACGATTATTTGAGTGGTGCACTAAAAATTGGTTCCAAGATGAGAGTGCTTTAATTATTGGCGGCAATTGAGAAACTGCATCTCTTTTTTTTAAATTTAAAGCCACCTAGTTGCGAAGGCGTAACAACTTTGGCACCAATAAAAGAGTTAAGAGTAGTAAGCGTATTCAAAGTAAAAATAGCAATATTTTGTATTGCAACCTTGGAGGGATATCGATACTAACTAATTATTTTTTAATAGTGGTCCACTAAACGCAGTTTCTTTTTAAAAAATTGATCATATTTTTTCATAAATAATTATGATTGAAATGCGGTTAAAAAAGATGGAATAGGCGCACATATTGTAAGCAATCTAGTTTTCCGCATAGAAAGTGTCGAGAAACGGTTAAAAATATATACGAAAAAATGACTTATGTTGTAGGAAAAAGAGTCAGAACAAAGTTTACCTTTCTTAGACCATATAAGCCTTATTAATAAATGGCTATTAGTCTCGGGTTAGTTACTTCAGCTTTTGTCCCTTTTTTGCTACTAGAATATTTAGCTGGATCGAAAAAGACAAAAGATAGTGTAACTAGTCTAAAGCTAGTTCGTGTTTAAGGCTGTAAAAGTCTAAATAATCTAAGCACAACACTGCGATGAATAGTAACGCTTCAAATAATTATGTGTGGGTATAGATTTTTGACTTTCCAATACGATCAAAATGAAGTGGCTCATAAGTATTCTACGTTCTGTTAGTTTTGTCTTTGCATACATGTATTTTGTTTCCCTGCTTATCTTTTTTGGTTTACGTTGTACAAATTATTGTAAGCGTAGGAATCTACTTCAAATTTAGCTCGCACTTAGTGTAGATGCGGAAGAGATAATAGCACTTTAGTAGAGCCATTAAAAATTGTATTTGCCCACAAGACCACAGTAACGAAAAAAAATATAGTGTATAATATTATGAACAGACTGCAGTTATTTGTGGTATCATATGTTTATTAATTTGCTGCAACTAGCAAGGAGCGCCGACTGTTAAAGAATGTGGCGTGCTTTCCCCACCTACATAAATCCATAAATTGTCAATCATACGTGACTCATTATTTTCAATAAATGACTCTTTAGAAAAACTCCCGGGTATGAATACGTCCGTATCGGAAAATTAAACAACACAAATAGCTGTTCAAATGAAAGTCAACATGGTGTAGATAGAGAAACTATTTTTGCAAAACTATACATGCACAAATTGGACAACACGCTATCTCATTCCATCACGCGTGGTTAAGCATATCTACGTGCGTTACAATTTATGGATGGCCTACCACAATGTATGTCCAATAAATTATCCATTATTATCTAGTGAAGATAGATTTGTTTGAGTCAAATTAGGCTGTGTTGACTTTATGTTCAAGGCATTATAGTCTTTGCGTCTGCGTGCACAGAAGTAGTTATCGCTCTTACTTACGTTTAACTTTCTTCAAATTCAACTGTCTCTTTGTTTAAAAGTTTCTTGTTTTCATAATTTGGCAAATACTAGCTCGAAAAATGTTCACTTTTCCAAAAGGCGTGACAAAGGACTAAGACTATGACAACAACCAGAACCGATTGGCTTTTTATATTTAAAATACGTTATGCAAAAAATGTAATGCTCACACTAAAGCATACATAATACATACACTTACTTATTAAGAAAAGGCTAATGTACTATTTCATAACCTACTCTCTATTATTTTTTTTATTATTATTTTTTTTTACTTCAAACTAGTCTAGCATATGACCACGCTCTCACCTGATGGGAAGTGACGATGCCATCGAAGGTGTAGCATGCTAGCCAAGTAAATACCTATTCACTCTTCTCTTGAACACGCCCGGGTCATATTTCGCCGGAAACACAGACCCTGGCAGGGCATTCCATTCCTTAGCCGTTCTAATTAAGAACGTTGAGTCAAATCGCTTGGTACGAATGGGTGGTATTTCGACCACGAAAGGATGGCGCTTAGCCGAGCGTCTAGTAGTCCGGTAGTGGAATGGTGATGGGAGAATGAGATCATGCAGTTCTTGAGCGCATTCACCGTGGTGTAATCTGTAAAAGACCGACAGACTTGCCACCTTACGTCGATGTGCAAAGCTCAGGAGTCTTATTATTTTATTTAATTACATGTTGTAAGTTTTTGAACAACCCTGTATGTACTATAATCCTATGGTTATAGGTACAATTATTTTACAAAATTACTAGTGTAGTAGTTTTAGTAGTATAAGAATAGTATAGTAGAATAAAGATATTCTAAAATTGAAACTGAACCAGAACCAATGCTTGGACATATTCTTCTAAACACTTAATTCCTTAGGCATATTTAATACAACCAAAGTCTAAAACTGTAAACTAAAGCAATTTAATTTTAATTGTGATATGATTAGTCTTTGAAATATCAGGCTTACTGACATTTGTGTGTCAATGAATAGAAGCACCTCAATTTTAAAAGCGATTGCTACAATTAATCAATAACTTACACTCAGACACACATAATTTCCAATACATTATTTGAGTTAATTTAAGTCCATCGCGATACCTCTTTTGAGAATTCATGACCATTACTTTTATGAGATCTCATATTATTGAAGTGGAGTTGCTAGATATCTAAGTATCATTAGAATTATCTTGGTTTTTAACTTTCTCTAGCCATCAGTCTATTGGAGCTTTTTCATTTCAGCTGTAGCTTCTTACTTTGGTTGTATCTTGCAATCATCTAGTCAATTTCTATGTTTAGTTATCTTATCATTTGTACTATCTGCTGCCTTATTCTATTCATTTCCGAGTACCTCTTTTTGTTTATGCGATTTCTCGCAATCACTATAATCCTATTTGAAATTCATTCACACTTTGCCCTGGATCCTTACAATATCATCGGCCCATCGCATTAGTTCTTAATGATTTTGCTCAACTACCTAGAACCTATTGTCAATCGGTTGGTTACTTTTAGACTTCTTAACTATGTCATTAACGTCAACTAAACATCAAACAGTTACGGGTAATTAACCACGTAATAACCTATAACGGTAACCATAACACTATAAAACTGACATACAGTTTTAAATGAAGAACTGCGTGCAGGAAGCCCCAAAATTCAAATAAGTTGAAGGTCGCATCATCACTTACTAATTCCTATCATACATAAATAATATTAGTGGAACATCTAATGTACTAGATATCTATAAGCTGCAGTGACCTTTCCCATCAGGACGGTTGTATGCTCATTAGCTACATAAAGTGTAAGAAATAAGTGAGGGAAACTAGTTTTTGCCAAGTTTTGAGGTAGTTTTTCAGAAAATCCTAGTTAAATAACGGTTAAAGAATTTATTTTTCATAAGAATTTACAAATACACTTACAGAGAGTTTTTTATTCCTAGTTAAATAATTGGTAATATGAATCAACGGAACTCTGCAAACTACTAAGAATTTATAAACTCCAGTTACTTCGTTCCTTTAGAAAGCTTATAACCTATGAAAGACCTACAAGGAAACAAATGGTTTGTGTTTTATTTTTTTAATTGTTTGATATGTTTGCTTTTGACCACTATCTCATCCAATGGTAAGTAACGTTGCAGTCTAGGATATAACACGCTTGTCTGGATGATACCTTCAATTTCAAGGTTGTATTTTTCGGGAACCACGGACGTCGGTAAAGCGTTCCAGTCTTTGGCTGTTCGCATGATAAACGTGCAGCCAAATCGCAGCCACATGTGGCATATTATCCATGTAACGGTGGCGTTTTTTCGCACATCTAGTTGTCCAATGGTGGAACGGCGATGGCGGAATCTGGTTATGGTAGTTATAAGAATGCGCATTGGAGTAGTCCAATGCGCATTCCTCAAAAAGCACTCGATAAAAGACCGTTAAACTGGCAGTTTCGCGTCTATAGTCGAGGCTTTGCAGTCGGGCCTCAAACAAATTGCTACCTATGAGCCTCTTAGCACACTTTTCGATAGGGTCTAAAGCTGCCAGCTTTAGCAGGCCCATCCCATGCCCATAGGTAGCAGCAAAACTTTATGCACGATCGAACTTGAGCTTGGTAAAAATTAAGAAGCTGTTCAGGTGCGCAGTACTACCTAATATTGGTAAGAATGACCAGCTTTTGCTAAAACAACTTCATATAACTTTTTTTATTGCAATTGTCAGATTGACACATCCTTTTGACGCGACGCTTGATATCGATGACAGGAGCTACGTAATTGTAGGTCGCATCATAAGCTATGAGACAAACTTCAACGTCAGTTAATTCCTCAAAGAATATTGAAAATTAGCAGCATGAGCCAAAACATACTTAAATACAGTCGCAAATATAGTGCGATATTGTCGCTGGACATGTACATCATCATCACGATACAAAATAAGCAGTAAGTAGCTGACACATGCAATCATGATGCAGTTCCTAAACAGTATCGCTAAACGAAACATACAATCACAGCTAAAAGTCATCCGTTTGTAGTAACAGTAATAGTAACTTATAATAATAATAATAACGCTCAATTATCACATACATAGATCCTGGATCCTAACTAGGATTCCCTGTATCTAGGGACCCAGGAACTATGAGGACCATGGTCCCACAACACTCAGATTCAGAACAAGTATTAGCGCTTTTGTCTGTTCCCAAATACTTGTCCTGCCACGGAAATCGAACTCGCTGCCTCCGGGATAATGGAACCGACCTGTTCAACCACCACACCGCAGAGGCTATCATTTTATATACATTTTGTCTACAGTATAATAAAATGGCTGTAGGTCAACCAAAGAAATCGTTGAACAGTAGACAGTGGACTGGCAGGCTGGCATTCTACTTTTGCAGACAGCTTCATAGGAATTTAAATCGAGCCTAACCCCAACACAGTTCATTAATATTTACATACATTAAATTAAATACCGGAAGTGTTGCCCTATCAAAAAAATCAAAAGTGACTTCCATTTTTTTTTGTCCGTTTTCTTCAACCAGTTTTAATTTTTAACGTTCTAAATTTAAAATGAAACAAAAAATAAGTACTTACCAAAATGAGGTCGTTTTTAATCCAGATCCTTGCTAAAGCGCGCCAATGGTTTGTTTACGTCCGAAAGAGGTCACAGTCGCCGTATGCGCACATCCACTTCGTACTAAATGAACTGACTCACTAAAGTTATCTCGCGTGGCGAGAGAGTGGTCTCTTTCGCACTATTCGCTGGTAGTGATGGAGAAAGTTTTGTCGATAGTTGGTGATAGTATACTGTGTATACAATTTACTGAATTCTGGAGAATATTATAAAGTTTTAAAGATTACTCTTTTGTTTCACCATATTTCTCTTGATGTAAAGCGACAATGAGGTCAACGACATGCTCGCCCATATTAAACCTATTCACTCTACTCTTGCAAAAATACAGATTATAGCTATTCAAAAACACACACAGGTAAAGAGTTCCAATCATTATTAGCCTTTCGTATTATAAAGGTCGGAACATAAAGAATAATAAGAAGGCAATAAGATTCTTGTCTTCATTCTTCAAGGCAATAAGAAGGATGGCAACCGTCTATGAATGACGGGATGCCGTACGTCCGGTGGCTTGATGGTAGAATCTAATCCCCAGATTGGAGATCTGGGGCCTTACCGCGTAAGTCTGGTGGAGATCATAATCGTGTTCTCTCTTCCTCGCACTCGTAGACTTGTTAATCTGCGCGTGCAGGATGGCAGGCGAAGCCGATTCCCAAAACGGTTACGTGGTAGGGGTGCTGATTGGATTTGGCTGGATCGGATTGGATCATGCATTTCCATGCACACTCATCTAAATGTATCCTATAGACGACTGATAGACTAAGTGGAGCGTGGATTTGAATTCTATAATGACCTTAAGGTTTCGGTGTAGGAAAATATGATAACGAAACCATAAAACAGCGTCTGGCTAGCTTCGATCTTCAAGTTAATAATCTTATCAACATACTTCCAGCAGCCTCGCATAAGAGCCAGTTCTCAATTTATATCTAATCCAAGCCATAACCACTGTACCGTACCATTTCCTAGCAACCCCAAAAGAGGCGTCATGAGGGCGGATCCTAATCCAGACATATCGTGATGCTAATTTCTTTCACACAGTCACTTAACATCAGATGATAATTTCACCACAAACAATACCCTGTGCTTATTATTTATACGTATTATTAATTACTATTAGATCTGTCATTTTACGATCCGTCAGGTTATATGCTCTGTGTGAAACTTTTCATTCCTTCTGTACGATATCTTGCGTTTACATCAAACCGAAATAGTCACTATTAAAATTAAAAATATCCAATCTACTATTTTAATCGTTGGATATTATTTAAATCCAATCAAAATAACAAACACCCTGTCTGACTTAAAACAACTATAATTTTTATGCCTTCGTTATATAAATAAATTAAAGTTTGTTCGTTTTATAAGATAAATGTGATCGCATTCAATTCGTTCATAAATAATAACTAAAATAAAGTTAAGAAGAAGAAGATCGGGCTAAATGGCGTACCTTTGAAGAGGCCTATGTCCAGCCGTGGACTAACACAGGCTGATGATCATGATGATGATGATGATGAAAATAAAGTTATTAGTATAAATAAGATGGGATTAGTAAATCCTTGAGTCATATTTTTTTATGACATAATCAAGCATGACCTACTTTCTGGTGCGGGTAGCACGAGTAATTTCTATTAGGAGGTTATAAAACGAAAGTGACGTCATCACCAAAAAATGTTAAAATCATTTTGCGTAGGTATATTCAGAAAAAAACACAACATTATTTTTATGATCTAGATATTTTGTGCACTGGAATGATAATAACAAACTTTTTTAACTTCAGGAATATAAGATGAAAAACTACTTATCGACATAATATTTTCCCATCACTAAAATTTGTCAAACCGCGATCGCGTCAAGAGCAAGGTGAAGATCTAGGTCTTTGACCGCGTATACTGGCTGCTGGAAAAGCTCGGTTACACAAACACAGGTTAGAGTTAATTGTTGGTTAAAATAAAATTAATAAAATCAAGCCCGATGATCTTCATATCGTAATATTAAGTTAAGTGATTCCTCTTTACTTATCCTTTTGCGTGTATTAAAATATAAATAGAGTCTTAAAAGGTAGGCAACGCATTGGCAGCGCCCCCGGTGTTGCAGGTGTCTATAAGCGACGGTAACTACTTACTATCAGGCGGGCCGTCTGCTTGTTTGTCTGTTTATGTTATAAAAAAATAACTAATAATAATAATAATAACGGCTAACGATCACATTAATTGATCCTGGACCCTAAATAGGATTCCCTATGTCTAGGAACCCAGGAACCACGACGACCATGGTCTCACAACACCCAGACACACAACAAGTATTCAAATTTTTTTCCTGTACCCAAAAGCTTCGATCCCGCCACCACCAGGCTATGGGTCGACCTGCTTAACTACCACACCACAGAGGCTGTCAAATATTTTTGCATCACCCACCGTTTTTATAAACCTACAAAAGAATCATATCTTAAAAATAATATTGTTTCAAATAATTTCGCAGTTATTTTTTTATTATTTACGCATTTTATTAACATTTATCGATTTAAAGTTTTTACACCTAAATAATGGATTAGTCCTGTTAGGCCAGTGCTCTTATTAGGATATATTGTATAAGGTACAAAATTAATTACGTGCTGGGCTAAATGTGGCCAAACGCTATTATATGAACATTACACTTCTTACTCACTTATGTTATAAAGGTGAAAGTTTGTATGTGTGTATGTGTGTATGTTTGTTACTCCTTCAAGCTCAAACGGCTGAATGGATTTGGATGAAATTCGGTACCAAGATAGCTTATTACGCTGAATTAACATATAGGCTACATTTTATCCCGGAAAAGTGAAATGTTCCCGTGGGATAAGCAAATAATTAATATACTTTTTATCCGCGGGTCGCTACTAGTAATAAATAATATACACACCGAAAAGACTTGAAATTTTTTCTTCTATCATATATCTATATAAATTCTTCTATTTTAATATATTTTATCAATTAATTTCGATTAAAGATTGTCTTTTTTTGTATATTTAATTCCTACGATGTGAGAATGTAGTATTTTTTATGTCTTGATTTTTTTTTATGTACAATAAAATCAAAACATTTAACAAAAAAATTATGAATGCAAACAAGGTTAATTATAATATCTACTTAAAAATATATAAACTAGTTTTAGTAAACATTATGCGTAAGTTTTCTTTTATTATATTTATAGATTTGTATTTTAAAATATTTAAATTTCTTTAGTAGTTGCTATTTCAATTGGTAACTGCATACAATTTAATCAAATAATCGCGCTAAAATTAAATATTAATTTTCTACCTTGAGGAGAAAGTTACATCGAGTTAAAAAAAATAGCAATATACTATTTGACTGCTTCATTTTATCGGATAAATCTAAATATACATAACTCAAAGGTGACTGACTGATTGACTGACTCACATAGTATAGTGATCTATCAACGCACGCCCAAACCACTGAACGGATCGGGCTGAAATTTTGTATGCAGGTAGATGTTATGACGTAGGCATCCGCTAAGAAAGGATTTTTCGAAATTCCACCCTCAAGAGGGTGAAATGGGTGGTTGAATTATTTTCCCATAGGCCACGCCGCGGGCGAAGCTGCGGGCAGAAGCTCGTACACCCAATATATCTCAAAAAACTGACGCTCGTAAAATCATGAAAACAAAAATTAAATACCTCAAAAAATTACAAAGTTACAGGCATTTTAAAATACAGGAATAGAAAAAGACAACTCAAATACGCAATGACATCAGTTACCAGTCTTCACAGTAACTCATTACTAAGCCATGGTACCTCTATGGTAGCTCTACATACAATTTCTTTGGCATGTGACGTCACATTTTTTTTAACGGACTAATGCTGTTGGTCTCAATCGACCTTTACAGCGTCACCGGGCGGGAGGGCAGACGCTTAAGGCACCCAGCCGTCAAAAGTGGGAGGCAACATCGACAACTCAAGGGCACCCTTGGGGTGCAAGCCTTGGCTTGGGCCGTTGCCGGGATAAGAGGGTCAAAGAGACTACTTCCACTGGAAGAGTGGACCCTATTGAAAGGGATGTCACAAATAAAGCTACGAGGAAACTCCACATGATGTCTGTTTCCCGAGAAAGGGACAGGCGATGCCCCCTCCAGAAACTTTAAAGCATACTGCTCCGTGATTTATTTACCGATTTTAATTATATTTTCAATTATTACATTAATTTTTAAACTACTACATTAATTTATAAAAATAATATTTATAGGTTTATTTTTACTAGTAGTCAAATAGCCTATTATTCGTCCAATTATGATATGTATGGGTTATTATTATTAAAATGATTGAAATTTGGTTGTAACCGAGCGTTATTGCCAAAATTTAATCATAGGTCAAGCGTTTGGTGAAACCGGGCCGCGTCTTTTCGAAAGCGACAGCCGCCTGGGCGCAAACTGACGTTTACAATTCGGCTATTTAATTTTTTACCGTCCACAGACCAAATTGGCGTTATACTGTGATGACTTATTTAATGCTACCCCCAAAATTTGACTATTTTGGATTAATTGATTAATTGGATTCTCAACACTCAATTCTTGATATTTTAAGTAATAATACTTAAAATATCAAGAATTGAGTGATTTACAACATTGTACGAGTAACTTATACCGGGTACTGATTTAGGTTATTCGAATATGGCCTTAATTTTAAACTAATATTAGTAACTAAGTTCTGCGCAGTAAAAAAACGAGTGTGCCTTAAATTAGACCACACGACTGAAGTAAAACTTATTTAGTTTAGCTCCATCTATCGTCCGTTATAACTTTGTGTTTGCTTTGTTTAATGTTAATGTCGCCGTCTTTACAATTGTAAATTGTCATTTTACCGGACATACTAACATAAACTAATGACATAAAAATTTTAATGGGAAAATTATTTAATAATATTTTATATGACTGGTTGTTCCAACACGCATTTTATGGCATTGAGCCATTGGCAAGGAATTGTACTGTAACAAAAATATTAAGCATTTAATATTTGCACACTTGTATGCAGGTTGAACACAAATGTCTAGTTATTTTAAGTAACTTATGTTGATATTTCTCGAAAATTGTGTTCTAGCAAATAAATATTTGATTTGAATTTTTAACTGTATGTTGACAATGGTGATCTACGTGAACCAACTTCAACTTCCGTCCACCTCGCATTCATCAAGTTACTCCCCAAGTCAAGCGTTCGTAAAGAAGTTTTACTTCAAAAGTGGTCTACTCTGGTAGTCCTATACCGGGACTTCACAAGTACTTACTCATAGGTCCGTATTACAGAACGATGCTCAGTCATCGATCGGTGCTCAAGCAGAGTAAGTCAAGCAGATTCACTAATTAATTACTTTATTAATGAAATCTCTTCTTGAGCACCGATCGATGACTGAGTATCGTTCTGTAATACGGACCATCGTTTATCCGAAGCGTTCAACAGTGCGTTATTCTCTTCTCTTCTTCTTCAATGCATTGAACGATGAACTATTATAAATATTTAAGTAATTATTATAATTAATGGTAAATATATAAACAGTATCAATCAATGACACATAATTAACAGGACAGTATATTTATAGATTGTGACATTGTGGCATATTTACCAATAATTTAAATCATATTGATACTTTGCCCTTTTTGAAGCCAAGGTCAAGGTCAAAATCAATGGGTCATTGAAAAAATTACATTTATGTTTATTTATGATTATATTGATAAATCTTATAAAAGCTGTCCTCCTAATAATTTGTTTATTTGCCAAGTTCAGTAACGATTGACTAGTCAATGATTCTTATTTTTAGATCACCGCAATATATTTTAAATAATAAATTTTATATACGTACTGAATTTATTTGAGAAGAAGTTTAAGAAGCTTTTTAATGGCACAAATATATCAGGTGAATAAACTTTAAATTTTAGTTGTTATTTTTATGCATTAATGACTGACATCCATAACCGGTAAATAGCTTTGTTCTGAGTCTGGGTGTTGTGGGACCATGGTCCTCTTAGTTCCTGGGTCCATAGACACAGGGAATTCTAATTAGGGTAGAGGATCTACGTATGTGATCGTTGGGCGTTATAATTTTTATTGTTATTAATTGGTTCAGTGTAAGAACAAGTGATACCACCTACAAACATACATACTTTGAGGCTACCTCTATGAAATAGAATAAAAATCTATTTATTATATTTTGTGTTTAATTGCTTATTATATTAAAAAATAAAACATTTTTTTTTTGAATCGGACATATTTTAAACTGTGAGAGTGCCAGCTAGATTTAC
Organism: Ennomos fuscantarius; assembly: GCA_905220475.3. Classification (NCBI taxonomy): domain Eukaryota; kingdom Metazoa; phylum Arthropoda; class Insecta; order Lepidoptera; family Geometridae; genus Ennomos; species Ennomos fuscantarius. Next base: position 7,301,620 of record HG992046.1, on the reverse strand, counting down.
ATATACTTAGCGCTAAAGTTGTTTATTTAATAATTTTTAGGTCCGTATTACAGAACGATGCTCAGTCATCTATAAAGTGATAAATTAGTGAATGAAATCTCTGCTTGAGCACCGATCTACCATCCGCGGGATTATGCCTGAACGCCTCTAAGGACGCAACTTTACTTGAAGCTCCACCTCCACCTGCCACCTCTAAGGATCGATGACCGAGCATCGTACTAATACGGACTTTAGTCACTTTTTTCTGTGAGTTTTGTTCACGAATATTATAGCAAATAATATAACTCTGTATATTTTTAGTAATCGTCAAAATGGCCTTCCAAATCTTACTTCTCTATATCGTCTTTTGCCTCTACGTGTACTGTGTGGTCAAGAAAAATAAACAGAAGGATATTTTAGCACCACCAGACTTACCAGGGAAACTACCTGTGATTGGACATGCCCATCTGTTTTGGGGAGATAGCATACGTAAGTTTGTTTTTAACTATACTGGTTGTATTACACGGCTAACATTCACGAGATACAGTCGAATAACTCGACCGGTGTTCGGGCAATATAGATGCCCATCGTCAAGGAGTGTCCGTCAGTCAGTCAGCGCGGAGCCGCCACCGCCACCGCGCGTACTCCTTGAGGATGGGCACCTATCTATATTGCCCGAACACCGGTCGAATTATTCGACTGTATCTCGTGAGTGTTCACCGTATCATAGTTGTAGTTATGAGTACTACTCACGTCAGTTTCTATAATATTATAATGGTTGTAATTGAATTCATAAGTATCCTTTGAAACCACTCTCGACACCTGTCACGTGTGCACGAAAATGTATTAAAATGCATTTGATATTGATAATAACAAAAAACATGGAATAATTTACTTAATCAACTGCTACAGTACGTAATTACTAAAACTAAATTAATTTAACTAAAATAAAGTAAGTACTTACCTAATTCTAAAACTGTTAACGTTTAAAATTATAAATAAAAAGCCGTGTTTAAGTTTCTGCCCAAGGTGCCCAAAAATCTGGCAACATTATCTCGTTGAATGGCCAAACTTAGTGTAATAAAATAAAATAATCTAATTTGAAATAATATTGAAATGGATATAATCACATAAATACTTTTATTTATAATTAAGTACATTATTATTATTATTAATCCAATAAATTTTGAATCCTTAGAGCATGTGTAAAGTAAAATAATAAATATAACACATATTTGTGGACATAATATGGACATTGTATAGGAACGCCTACATGGGCATAGGGTATCTCTTTATTCTTTGCTTTCGGCCTCCATCGTCTTCCTGTGGTATGTATTAATATCGTTTATCCACCTCTTCTTTAGACATCCTCGTCTTTTTTTGCCATCCAAGTACATATCAGGTACATCTTTAAAAAAAAAGTAAAAAAAAAAATTTAAGTATCCAAATCATTTGTGCCAGCTACGTCAAAAGGAGTTAATCTACGTCATTTAAAAAATCATTGGAATTATTTACAAAACCATTAATAAATTATCTACAATTATGTACTCCATTTACACTAATAAATGAATTTATTAGTGTTATTGCATACTATAAAATTGTTTAGGTTTCTACAGCAATAAAGAAATATTGTACTGTATTGACTCAATTGGTAGTAGCTCTGCCTTCTGAACTAAAGGTTACGGGTTCGATTTCCACCTTGTACACACATTATAGGTGTTTGTTCTGTGTCTGGGTGTCATATTGTATTCTATGTATGTATTTACAAACAAAAAAGTATCTAAGTATTGTATCAGTTATCTGGTTCCCATAGCACAAGCTTTGCTTAGTTTGGGGCTAGATGGCGTTGTGTGAGTTGTCCACACATATTATTATTATTATTTTTGTGATGAACGTCGATGTTTATTCTGTTATATTGTATTCTATGTATGTATTTACAAACAAAAAATATCTAAGTATTGTATCAGTTATCTGGTTCCATAGATAGATAGATAGATAGATAGATAGATAAACTCTTTATTGACACCAAGGCAACAAATACAAAAACAGGAAATAACTAATGAGTAGGTAACAATGGGCGGTCTTATCGCTAAAAAGCGATCTCTAGCTAGCTCTAGATAGTACAAGTCTAGCTTAGTTTGGGGTTAGTATTTTTATTAAATTTAATAATAGTTGACATTTTTAACCCTTACAATAAAATGGGAATGGGACCTTAGAATGCCGCTAGTTATTGTGATCTTGTTCAATCATATTTTACTATTACATTATGTTCATAATTAATTATAATATCACAATATTAATTATACCTTTTCTTACAGATACATGGAAATTAATTAGCTGGGCTGGAAAAGAGACAGTGAAACTTGGTGGTGTTGCCATTTTGGCCATTGGTCCTAAAAATGGTTATGGTATGCTAATTAGTCAGAGTTGAAGTTGTTAAATGAATAATAATTAGTTCATAGTAGCTTTCAGGATATGCTAAAACAGTTCTTAGACTATATTTTGACAGCATTTAGGGTGTGGGTCATAATTCGGAGGCAGCGGGTTCGATTCCCGCCGCAGGACAAGTGTTGTGCATAGAAAAAAATGCAAATACTTGTTCTAAGTCTGGGTGTTGTGGGACCATGGTCCTCGTAGTTCCTGGTTCCCTAGACACAGGGAATCCTAGTCAGGATCTATGACTGTGATCGTGGAAAATTTTTTTTTTCTTACGTTAGAACGATGCTCAGTCATCGATCGGTGCTCAAGCAGAGATTTCATTCATAAAGTGATCAATTAGTGAATGACATCTCTGCTTGAGCACCGATCGATGATCGAGCATCGTTCTGTAATACGGACCTTAATCACCAATTTCTAAAAGTAGGGATCGGATCGGGTTTACTAACAAATTTTTGTTTCTTTTATTACAGCTATCTGTGATCCAGATGATTGCATGACGGTGGCTAATGCTTGCATGCAGAAGGAATATTTTTATGGGTTTGCCAGCCCTTGGCTTGGCGAAGGATTCCTAATGGGAAATGGTGTATATTTTGCGTTGGTTACAGGTATGAGAGTCCAAACACTAAAATTATTTCAAGAATAGTGATAGAGAATGGACACAAATAAGGGTTAAACAGTGGCGTAGCTAGGTAACCTAAGGCCCTAGGCAAAAAATAAACTAGGGCCCCAAATATACTATTAAAAATCGTTTGTTTTCGTTCGTCATGTTCCGTACTCGACGCACTTCAGATTGGTCGTAATCCAGGTTCGTCGTCCTCCAGATAATTGAAGGGTTGAGAATAAAAAGGGTTTAACTAATTTTTTTCACAAAATGACTTATGGGTATCGTTGGATTCAGCGTGAAATTATCTCCAATAATACATTCTCAAAATACCGAAAAGAGGCTTAAATCTCGAGATTTTGAGTCTAAAAATGGTTTATCTGTCACAGGAATACAGTTCGCTTAGCATAAAAACATTATTATATTTATTTTATTATATTATAATTTTACAGTAATTGTATGAATTAGTACTATATTTAGTATTTTAAAATAGAATTAATACATTTTCAAGCAACTGAAACTTACATAAACCTTTTCTACTACCTTATAAGCACTCTAGATTAAAATGAAGCCGTTGAAATTTAAAGTCTATTTTCTCGAAACTATCAACTTGTCAGTTAAACCCTTTTTATTCTCAACTTTTCAATTTATATTCCGAATGTGGGAGATATTTTCACTCGTTCAATTTATAGGCATAGACTTTGTATCGACACCCATAATACAGAAAAAAACTAGGGCAGTTCAGTTTACACTAATATTAGTGTACATGATTTTCAGCTGTCAAAATATAAATCAGTTGTTACTTTGGCGCTGTCGTATAGGTATGAAAACATACCAGAATATGCTATCTTGTATGTATAGATACTGAAATTACATGAAATACCGAACATGAAAGCCCATAGTGCCATTTCACAATCTATTGGGCATTATTATTTCTTTTCGAAAGTAACATTGAATATTTTTCTCTAACCAAAATTTAGCACCATTTCATAAATAAAATTTGTTACGTCATATCCAGTATTGCCATACGATGACTAAAATATCTTCCCGATTTTTCGCTTAAAATTCTAACCGATCAAGTTCTACATGATCGCTGGATACAAATAGCAGGTACATCAGAGTCGAAATAAATATTGCACAGCTCGCACTTGTTAAAAAATTTGTTCAGCGCATTATTAAAGTAAGTAACGTAGCAAAAAACGGGCCGGAATCAATGAAAATTAAGCAGTTCAAGGATACCTACCTACCACAGTATAAATATAGTTACATTCATATTCATATTCATATTCATTTATTCTGTTACCATATGTGCATATTGATCTTACATTTCAAATATTATATATATATCATAATATTAATAGTAACAATATGGACCCTGTAGGGCACTACAGATTAATATGATGAGGGTAGGGTTAGTAGATAAAATTTAACATATTTCATGCGATACGCTTAATAAATTTCAATAAAATTTAACATTCACAACATAATTAACAGATATATATTTTATGATTATCTTCGAAAAATTCTTTCAAAGAATAGTAGCACTTTTTAACGAGATGTGACTTCAACCGACCAATAAATGCATATTCGTTTTGTATCTCTTTTAGACGAAGGGGTATATGGTTATATATTTTTATACACATTACGTAAGTACTCGTGCTGTGCATTTTGAGTTTTGAATTTGGGAGGGCTAACCTGTCCCTGTATCTAAGATTAAACGTACCGAAATAGTTGTCTTTCAAAGTTTTAAAAAATTTGGGGTATTTTTTAACAAATTTGCAAATTTCTAGTATATAAATAGAGGTTAAAGTTAGGATTTGATGCTGGATAAAATATGGTTTACAACTTGTTGTACTGTCTACGTGTGCTATGATGCGGATACACTTTTTTTGTAATATAAACAGTTCATCGGCTCCAGTGCTATTTCCCCACAGTATGACACCATACTGTAACCAGGCGTGAGCGTAGGCATAGTATGCCGAAAGTGCTGTCGCGACATTTGTTGTTTTTTTTAGCTCCGATAAGGCGTAAGTAAAACTACTAAGCTTAGATTTTATTTTTTGTACGTGTGTCTTCCAATTAACATTTGTATCGATGTTCAGTCCAAGAAGTGTAAAGGAGTCTACGCACTCTAATTTTGTGTTATTGTAAGTGAAGTTAATTTCTAATTGCGATTTTTGACGTGGTTTAAATTGCATTATTTTGGTTTTTGAGTAGTTTATTTGTAAATTGTGGTCTTCAAGCCAGTCAACGACTTTGGATAAAATGGAGTTTAATTCAGTGTTTACATTACTACCTTTGGTTGGGTATGGAAATAAAATGGAGATATCATCGGCAAATAACACGCACATCTCTTTGAATATTTTTGGTAAGTCATTAATATATATTAAAAATAATAAGCAGCCCAATACACTTCCTTGTGGGATTGAGCTATTCATTATTTTGGGATCCGATCTAAATTTTTTTATTTTCCCTGTTTGTAAATTATAATTTTCTACTTCTACTGATTGTTCGCGGTCTTTTAGATAGGACGCAAACCATTCGTTAGCAAGGCCCCTCACACCTATGCCATAAAGTTTTTTTAATAATATAGGGTAGGAAACTTTGTCATATGCTTTGCTCATATCGAGCAGAATACCTATTGCATATTTTTTAGCATTTATAATATTCAGAACTTCTTGCATGTATTTGTATACAGCAAGAACCGTTGATCGCCTTTTTCTGAAGCCATTTTGACTATCATCAAAAACTGAAAATTTTTCGCAAAAAGAGTATAATCGTTTACCCATCGCAGCCTCGAAAATTTTAGATGAAGTAGGTAGCAGTGCAATGGGTCTATACTGGTTTGGGTCGGTTTTATCGCCTTTTTTATGTATAGGTTTTATTATAGATTTTTTTAAAAGATCAGGAAAAACGCCTTCTTCGAATGATTGGTTTATCAGCATAGTATAAGGCCAAGTCAACTCTTCGGCACACTTTTTGATAAGTATTGGTGGCAGTTCGTCGAAGCCAAAGCTACATTTCGCACCTTTAAAAATAAAGTGAATCAACTCAAAATTCATGATTGTTGGGAAATCACGTTTAAAGTTTCACAAGTCTACCGCTGACTATGTTTCAGCGAATATTTCGATTTATGGAGCACTTTAAAAAGTAAAATGTCTTTAAAGTTTTGTCAAAATGATGGTGGGACATAAATGGACTTCAAAATAATTAGAATTATTAATATTTACTAAAATATTGAGGTTTGAAATAAAAATTAAACTTTTTTTGTGATGCAGATCTTTTTTTGATTAAAAATTTCGTCAAGTTTTAATCATGCATTCATGACACAATACTTATTAGTACAGTCTTTATGTAAAAAAATATTGCAACAAATGCATCGCTAGTATTTAATGCATTTTGTTAGTAAAAACATAGTATGAAACAAGGTGTTTTAATATATAATGCTGTTTACCATTAAATGAAAATTTTAGAAAAAAGAAAAAAAATTGATAAAATGATTTATTTTGAATTATTCCACTCAAGCACACGTCTCAGTGTGATCACTGCTGGAGTATTTCTCAGGGCATTCAATCTTAGTTCAAAGTAGGTAGAACCACTTAAAATAAACCCTGCTAAGAAAAGTGCAGGACCTAATGTGGAGGACTCAAAGAAAACATGACGATATTTAATTTAGTAGCGTTTTATTGATGTAGCTCCATCTGACCTCCATAGATGACACTAGTAGCGTGGCTAGTGTGCAAAATTGAAATACACTTATTTATTAGAAAGTTGTTCTAGCTTTCGAATTTTTAATTCGATCGCTTTAATTAATTACCCGCATAGAGTTCATTCAACATTATGGTAGGTTTCTTTTTCGAGAAAACGGTATAGATAAGTCGTATTTTTTTAAATTCCTGTTTACTATGAAGTTTTTCTTAATTGAATATTGTTTTTTGCATCACTGGAACAATCATAATTGTGATCTTGTTCGTAAGGACATTTTTTAAGTTGAGTAAATCAAATTATGATAGTACGTATTTCACTCTGCATAGTGGCAACCTAGCATAAGTGTTTTGTTTTAGAATAGAGATGTTCCAATACTACCAAAATATCAATACCTATTCATATCCAATAGCCTCTCTCGTATAGTAGTTTAGTAGATCAGTTCATAACTCGGACGCGGTCAGTAGGTTCGTATCCTGCGCTAGGACAAGTTATTTGTGAATATGAAAAAAAGCTCAAATACACGTTCTGTATCTGAGATCCGTATTACAGAATGATGCTCAGTCATCGATCGGTGCTCAAGCAGACATTTCATAAAGGGATCAATTAGTGAATGAAATCTCTGCTTGAGCACCGATCGATAACTGAGCATCGTTCTGTAATACGGACCTAAGTGATCAATAATTATTGAATGAAATCTCTGCTTGACCAGCGATCAAAATGACAGCCTCGTTCTGTAATACGGACCTTAGTGTTGTATTGTGGGATCACGGTCCTCATAGTTTCTGGGTCTCCAGATACAGAGAAACCTAGTTAGGATGCTGGATCTATGTACGTTATTGTTGGGCGTTAGTAGTTTAGTACTCAAACCCTTATTCGATGATACTCATATTATGAACACCGTAAACGTATCAATATATAAAGTACTCATATCCGTTTTTAAATAAAGTAGTATCACTAGCACTAATTAGTAGGCTGTTTAACGCTATGAATCATGTATCGAGTCGAGTGCCGCTCATGTTTTGAAATAATTTCGATCGAAATCTACATCTGTCTATCCATCTACAATCTACACGTGTCTATCTATCTATAAATCAAAATGTTTATTTTTAGCCATTTTCGATGTAGGAAAAATGTAATAATACATAGTTAATCCCGTATTTTTTTATTGTCTATGTTGGCATACTTATGAAAAACTAACGTTTGTCTTATCTATTTTTCGATGCTGAAATAGAAGTATCGAGTATTTATAGTAATATTGGAATGGATCAACCCTATTGTGGAATTGAAAAATTGATAATTACTGTTCGGTCGGTATATTGTTAAAATATTTCTTTTTTAATATTTTACAGTCCCATGTGTTTACGATCGTGTTTTACGGTTACCCCTAGGTCTGTTGAGTCAAGTTGAGCATCCTTGGTTGCTCCTCCTCTAGCCAGTTCCTCAAGTTGCATGTAACTAAGTTTACGTGAGCATAATGTCGCTTTCAAGTAAAAAGTGTTGTGTTTCTTTGTGTATGGATTCAGGAGGTAAGCTCTTTTTCTTACTGTTTTGCTACCTACTGTCAATACGGTATGGCAAATAAACTTATTTGGTGACATACTGCATGATCCTGCTTGTGCGCATGCAGTTCAGAAATATGGTACAGTTCCAATCCAGAAGTTATATTAGTCTGCATAACAGTGTATTTGTATTATGTACGCAACCTTTGCCATAGCCTAAGCACAAACTTAAAATTTGAGTCAACTCGAAACTAAAAACACTGACTTTGCACTAGATAAATATTGGTTTATCTTAACGAGTTCTCATTTATTTCTTTCTAGATATGCGGAAGCCACTGCATCTATTTCCGAATCCAGAAAAAGAAAAACCACGCTTGAATGAATGGATTTGCTCCATTGAAGAGGATATAGTCGGGTTTGATAATGATGATATCTATAAACATTGCCGTGTCTGCCATGCTCATTTTGAAGAAAAGTATTGATATCGCTACAAAAAATTGAGTCCAATAGCTATTCCAACACTTAACCTAGGTCAGTAGCAGTGATTGATTTGATTAGGGATCTTTTTTTTTTTAGATACATCTGTTATCTAGCTGAAATAAAATATTAAAAAAGGAAAATACATGTAATAAGTGATATCTAAATCTATGTACAAAAATGTAATAATATTTTGTGAATGGTTGAGGAATAATAATAGGCTATTTTAATTTTATTTTATTACAGGTAAGAGAGACGCAAACAACGATGAGGATATATTTCAAATGAAAGCAATGACGATCAATAAATTAGGTATAATTTCTAGTCTGGTAAATTAGTAAATAATTACTTAATTGTCAATATGTCAATCGATCCTAGGTTACTGTGTTGTGGCATGGGGTGGAGCCTATAAAACATATCTGCTGAAACTAGAAAGGGCATAACGTGCTGTTCTCAAGGTCGCATATCGGAAGCCATTTCTTTACCCCACTAAAGATCTCTACAATAAGTATAGGCACTTAACAGTTAGACAACTTTATTTGTTATCTGTAATCTTAAGATTTCATAAAATAGCACCTTTGAAAGTTATTATCTGTCACCGTCATATCCAATGGAAAGTACCAACTAGACACACTGAACCCTATCGTAGATTATATAACCGGACTGCACCCTATCTATATACAAAAATTAATAGACAGCTAAACATATTTTCGCTAGCGAAAAGGAAATGTAAGAGTACCTTGCAGCAATGGCTACTAGATATGACCTACGAAGAAAGTGAACAAATTTTGCAGATAGACAAATAGATTAATGTTATTGTTATTGTATATTATATTATATTATGCTATATATTTATGTATTATATATCTAGATTACATTTTAAAAAATATGTACATTATTATTAGATACACTTATGCTTTGGGTTATTTTACTATAATTGTTAATTCTTCTTAACTTAAAAACAATACATGCCTATCATTGTTCTTATCGTTTAAGTATTCGGTTCCTTTCATTAATTTTATATAATTCTTTACAATCATTCATACACCACTTACATTCATCTATACCTAGTCCTTACAATCACTAATACAGCTCTTATAATCATTCACACTTACAGCTTTTACAATCACTCATACAGTCCTTATGTTAACAAAATTTGTAAAACTGGCCTCCACAACACAGGGAATCCTAGTGTGGAGCCCAGGGCTCGAATAATAATATCTACTGTCAACTAAAATCATGACTTTGTACTTGATTAATTCACATACCTACTTAAGTAAGATGATATTGTTATTGTTGCTATTGTTTGCTCAAATAGATCTTTATTTCAGTATTAGTTGCTTCATTTCTACTATAGCCTGTGATAATTACTTTTTTTTATTGTATCAAATGAAGAGTAAGACTAAGTAATGTACGTGTTAAGATATTATGCGTTTAAGTCCTTAAATTATTACATAGTTGTTTTTAATAATAATAATATATATTTAATTCAACTCGATTTTTATTGTGTTCTAATCCCTATTTCCATAAGTGAAAGCATTGTAAGGTAGGAGAATATACAGGGAACCCTAATAGTGTACTATGGATTATAGATTGTTATAGATATATATTCAATGAAAATAGTTCCATCTTAGCCAGGCAGTGGCAGCACAAGTGCGATGCCGTATTCTGACGGCAAGAGCGGCCTCTATAACTATATGTAGAAAAGTACTCTGTGGTATTTCTAATTGGTTCGTTTTGTGATTTCGGAAGGGATCGACGAGTCAATCAAAAAGAGACGAACGTTCCTTTATCTCGCTCGTATAGCCGTGAATGCAGCGGCTGTTAAACTGTACCTATTCTTTAGGAGCATAGAAATCGTTTTACTACAAAATCGGCGAATCCCAATTTTTTGACTTGATTCACTTTATTATTAAAGGTGCGATTTGTTTTTAAGGTTTTTTATAATGTAGTATACTTCGCGCGGGTCGACCGGGCGCAGGTAAAGGGTGTTATCAGTTGGCGACAGCACAGGCCGGCCGAGCGGAGTGCCCTTCGCGCCTGTCCCTCCTACCGATGCGAAAAAGTCATTAAACGAGTTAGCTACTAAGATCGGATCTTCCGTTAGTATGTTGTGGATCAATATTTTTACATTTTGTTTGATATTTGTTCTGATTTTGTTCGTTCGTTCCTTAATGATTCGCCACATTGATTTTACTATATTGTTTGATTGTTTTATTTTACTAATGTATTGTAGCTTTTTAGATTTATGTATTACAGTTTTTAATAATTTTTCGTAAGTTTTATAGTAGTATTTTAATATTTCATTACCGGATTGCTGAACTAAAATTTTAAATAGTCGTTTATGTTTACATGATTTTCTTATTCCTAGTGTTAGCCATTTTTTATTTGGTTTATTTTTTAATTTAATTGTTTGTTTTGGTATTGTTTTATTTAATGTATCAATAAGGGCATCATGAAATGAACTATAGTTTTCATTGATATTTTTGTCTAATTTAATTACTAATTCCCAATCAATAGTTTGAATTTGTGTTTTAAAGTTTACGATATTTTTATCGTTAAATACTCTTTTTTCGGTATACCAGACGTGCCTTTGTTCTGCTGAAAACCCTGGAACGGTCATCATAACACCGCAGTGATCAGAAAAACCGTATTCCTGAACTGTGATACTAGTTTTATCAGTAAAATTTGTAAAAATAAGATCAATACAAGTTGAACTATTTTTTATTATTCGTGTAGGTTGTGTACTAACTGTCGAAAATTATAATTTAACATAAAATCTAATAGGATTTTTGCCTTTTTTGTTTGTAAAGATACATCTACGTTAAAATCGCCACCAATCACTACATTTCGACTTTTGTATTTAAGTACAATTTTACTCATCATCTTTTCTAGGATATTATAAAAAGTTTCAGCCTCTCTTTCACTATTTGGCCAATACAAAACGATTAATAATAAGTTCATACTAGGAATATCTATAGCACATATCTCTAGAATATATTCAACGGACATGTCCACTATATCTTTTCGCTCAGAGTATTCCAATCCATCTTTGAACAGTATGCACACGCCTCCTCCTCCGTAGTTGTGGCGGCAGTATGACGACGCAAGGTTGTATCCGGATAGTTGAATCAAGTTCAGTTTGGCCTCATTTAACCATGTCTCAGAAATACATAGTGCTTGTATGCTTGATTCTTCTTCTACAAATTGTTCAATCAGGTGTATTTTAGGCGTTAAACTACGTATGTTTTGATACTACATACTTGTATATTCCCGTCATCATAAAAGTCTACTTAAATACAACTCACTAGACCTAAATAAATTCTAATTTAATCCAAAAAGCAATAGCAGGCCATTAAACGAAGAGAAGAAGCAGGTATATCAAAAATATTGACATTATCCAGCAACTATATATTGTTACAAAATACTTCACTTCGGGAGCTGATGCAAGCGGCGTAGTATATATACGAGCGACGAAGAAGGCTCGGACTCCCCCACCCCGTCGTCGCCGTCCGAGACACGTCTTGAGCGACCCGGATGATCCTATAGCAGCCGTAGTATCGGCTGCGCTAGGATCACCGGACCAGTCTAGCCCTTCTGGCTCAGGTACCGCTTTCGGCACCGGTATAGGATACCAGCGTAACACAATCAGACACCGACCCCGCCGGCGAGGTCGACGTACCCCCCGTAGGTTAGCTAGAACGGTCGCGACTTTCTATAGGGTCCACTCTTCCAGTGGACGTAGTCTTTTCGATCCTCTTATCCCGGCAACGGCCCAAGCCGAGGTTCGCACCCCAGGGGTGCCCTTGAGCTAGTTGCCTCCCACTTTTGACGGCTGGGCGCCCTAAGCGCCCGCCCTCCCGCCCGGTGACGCTGTAAAGGTCGATAGAGACCAACAGCATTAGCTCGTTCAAAAAAAAAAAAAAAAAGGCTCAGACTCACTTTTCGGGCAGCGCTCAGAGGCGACGGACGTTTTATAAAATCACGCTGTTAATTATTGTCGGTTCTTAGTAAATCCCAATAAATATTCTTAGCTTCATTGTAAAGTTATTTTTTTAAAACTAAAACCACTTAGGATTTCCAACAATATTTTAATCTGGATTGGCCCGATAGCTCAGTTGGTAGTGACCCTGCCTTCTGAACTGCGGGTTGTGGGTTCGATTCCCATCCAGGACAAACATTTGTGTGATGAACATCGATGTTTGTTCTGTGTCTGGGTGTTATATTGTATTCTATGTATGTATTTACAAACAAAAAGTATCTAAGTATTGTATCAGTTATCTGGTTCCCATAGTACAAGCTTTGCTTAGTTTGGGGCTAGATGGCGTTGTGTGAGATGTCCACACATATTATTATTATTATAATCCAGGGACCACAACACTAGGGACTAGTTAGGGTCCACAACATGTCGCACCTTTAATAATAAAGTGAATCAAGTCAAAAAATTGGGATTCGCCGTTTTTGTAGTAAAACGATTTCTATGCTCCTAAAGAATAGGTACAGTTTAACAGCCGCTGCATTCACGGCTATACGAGCGAAATAAAGGAACGTTCGTCTCTTTTTGATTGACTCGTCGATCCCTTCCGAAATCACAAAACGAACCAATTAGAAATGCTCCAGCAGTGATCAAACTGAGACGTGTGCTTGAGTGGAATAATTCAAAATAAATCATTTTATCAATTTTTCTTTTTTTTTCTAAAATATTCATTTAATGGTAAACAGCATTATATATTAAAACACCTTGTTTCATACTATGTTTTTACTAACAAAATGCATTAAATACTAGTGATGCATTTGTTGCAATATTTTTTTACATAAAGACTGTACTAATAAGTATTGTGTCATGAAGTATGATTAAAACTTGACGAAATTTTTAATCAAAAAAAGATCTGCATCACAAAAAATGTTTAATTTTTATTTCAAACCTCAATATTTTAGTAAATATTAATAATTCTAATTATTTTGAAGTCCATTTATGTCCCACCATCATTTTGACAAAACTTTAAAGACATTTTACTTTTTAAAGTGCTCCAAAAATCGAAATATTCGCTGAAACATAGTCAGCGGTAGACTTGTGAAACTTTAAACGTGATTTCCCAACAATCATGAATTTTGAGTTGATCCACTTTATTTTTAAAGGTGCGATATATGGATGCCGTATTTCTGTACGTCTTGTAATCCGATGAAAGAAAATATATGATAAAATTAGATCCTTTTATTCCTTTGCACACTAAAACGTAGTTTATAAAACACTGATAAGCTAGCAATTTACGGCGATGATCCAAGCTGTGAAGCTTAGCTTCGACTAATGCATTCACCGACGAGCCTTTTAGTCCGTCATTGAATGGAGTTCAAGGCTTGGAGCTGGTATTTTGCCGATCCATCCCAGAGGTGGCTACAGTATTCCATATGAATTCCCATATCACTGGAACAGCTGTGCTAGTAACTCAAAGCCATGCTTTGCTACATAAAGAAGTTGGGCAAGGGAATTCACAACACGTGTGTTTTGAAATTCGAAACGTCAGTACAGGCCTTACCGTCCCCAAATATAATAAGAATGTTCTGACTCACTGCTTAATAAGTGAAATATGATTCATCTCTATTTTGACATATAAAATAGTCATAAAGTATTAGAATAGAGTGTGGTTTCGCCTTTCACCTTAGACCGATTATTTATTAATGAAAATGAAAGTTTTAAGTTTACACACAAATTTTATGATGATATAGAATGAAGACTTAAATAGTTACAATATTTTTGCTGCTCTTTTTAAAAAATCAGTAAGCAATTAAAACATCATCGCATTCAATTTATCAGGCACCGCTCTAGGAATCGAAGTTGATGATTCTTTTACCATCAGCGAGGAATACGAAAATGCTCTACAGGAAATCTTCAATATACTTACTGAAAGATTTAGAAAGATATGGCTACACAATGATTTCTTGTACAAATGGTCTAATCTGAAGAAAAGACAAGATAAAGTTGTGAAAGTACTGCACGAAATGACTTATATGGTAAGAGTATTATACATTTTTGGTGACAAAATCATATCTCCATAAGTTTGATGGTCTTCCATTTTTGTCTCTTTTTCCTAAAGAGTGAGTCCGCCCATTGAAATTTGAAGTTTGTTAACTGTATTTAAGTAAAGACTAATTCTATAAGCTGACTTTGATGGACTAAGTGAAGCTTGGCGTCTTCCGATACATAACTGAGGGTAAGAGTTCTTACAAGTCATGTTCTATCCTACCCATGCCTCATAAGACGTCAGATCTGTTTTTCACCAACCGGTCAAAGGCATATCCAATCATTATCCGGTCGTTTTAGATACTTTATTTTCAACACACACATACTTTTTGAAATTCCGCTGTCATTTATTCTTCCAAATATGTTGGAATTCATGATAATGTATATTACATAACATCATGATTTTATTGAAATTCATGTGCCGTTTTGTAGTCGCCCTAAGATATTTTGGAAAATTTTTCCTTTAGCTATTATGAGCTCGTTTTTCTTCATTCATTCATTCATCTTCAAGTATCTAAGGTTTTTTCTTCCGAAACACTTGACCGGAGCGGAAGAGCTGGTTTGCTTCAAAACCAATATTATAACAAATGAATGCGTGTGGAGGCATGACCAGTCGATGTATTCTAGCTGATGATTATGATGTTGTCTTTGATGATGGCTATGGCTATTTTGTTCAATGGGTACCTTATATTTTTTCTATTAACACAGGCATTACAAAAGAAAAAACTAGAAAGATTAAACATCGGAAACAAGAGCTCACCAAACCCAGGTATTAGTAATATAATATTTTCAAAATAATCAAAATGTACAGGTATCAATCAATACGCCAAAAATATTTCATTTCATTGATTTCAAAAATTATTATAATATTATAGATGCATTCTAACGATTGGCCACAAAATCAAAAGTTTTTGTTTAGATTCAATAGATGAAACCAATTTTTCCTGAAACGCTTTTTTTTTTTTTTTTAATTTATTTAAAGGGCTTTGTCGCTTAGCGACCACATCGCCCTGTAAGAATATACACGTTTTATTTGACTTACATTCTAGTTCTTATCTAGGCCTAAACTTAACAATTTATACAAAATTTTTGCATGGGCTGACGCAGGCTCCACCAAAATACTATTGCACATGCCGACATCCATATCTCTTGCAGCACCAAACTGCGTACGTCTAAATGCTGAGTTCCGGACACACTCCAAAAGAACATGCTGTATGTCTTCTACAACACCGCAGTCTTGACAATTGGGAGATGTAACTTTTTTCATTAGGTAACCGAACTTGTTCGATGGGATGTGTCCAGATCGCAGCCTTAAGGCTGTTACTTACATTTTTCTATTCAGGGCAACTTTATCAATCCATGGGTCATGAGATATCAGTGGTTGAATCGTTTTGTACCATATACCCTTCTCCTTAGACCGCTCATCGAAATATTCTTGCCAATAGGAACGACACTGTTTTCTTACAAATCGTACGTGATCGTAATGCAAAGGCAAAATATTTATTGGACAACCGTCCGTACAAGCTTGTT
The DNA here is from genome assembly GCA_905220475.3 of Ennomos fuscantarius. Taxonomy (NCBI): domain Eukaryota; kingdom Metazoa; phylum Arthropoda; class Insecta; order Lepidoptera; family Geometridae; genus Ennomos; species Ennomos fuscantarius. The sequence continues at coordinate 7,285,365 of HG992046.1, read as the reverse complement.
TGGCTAATCTATCCACTTCTTCGTTTTCTTTGAGATTTATATGCGACGGAATCCACTGCAGAATTATTTCTCTATTCGTAGTATGAAAATCCAGAATTAATTCTAAAATTTTATAGGCTATCGGATTACCTCGCACGTGCGAGGTACACCGAGCCAAGTGTTGCAAGGCACTTCGGGAGTCAGATAAAATGACGAATTTATTGTAGTTGATGGATCTGACATACGATAGTGCTTCCGCTATAGCAGTTAGCTCAATGTGCATTATGGAAATATCAGAATCAATTCTAAACTTCACACCACAATTCTGATGGGGATCTAAAAATGCAGCTCCGCCTCCTGAGCTATCCTTGGAGCCATCAGTAAAGATTTTGTAAAACGCATTGTATTGGTGGTTCACAAAAGCGATACAAATATTTCGTAGAAGAATTTGATTATACGTGCGTTTGGCGCAATCAACTGATGGAACTGAGTCGCTTATAGCTCGAGACACATTAATATTGCTTACCCATGTCTGTAATGAATACATCTCAAGTTGGTTGGTAGAATGAAGAGCTAAGGGTTCTAGCGTTCGATAGATACTAACTAGTAGGGGAGGCTTTTTATTGGACCAATAAGGACAGTGAGTATAGTTAGCCAGTTCTTGCACAATACTAACAGACGTATTATTATTTAAGGATTTAGCTTTTAGCCAAAATTTGCTACCTAGGAACCTTCTCCGAAACTGTAGGGGGGGGATGCAAAGTTCATTTTCCATTACGTGGATAGGAGTGCTACGAATAAAACCGCCAACAACGCGTAAAGCTTGATTTTGTATTCTGTCCAGTTTCAATAAATTTGTGGCACAGCTGTTATCATATAGGAAACTGGCGTAATCTATCCTACTACGTATAAGGGCTATGTAAAGACGTCTCAGATGTTTCTGATGTATCCCCCAACTGCAACCAGCTAGTACTTTTAAAATATTTGTTAATCTGGACACCTTTTGGCTCATCTCTGTTATGTGTTTTCCCCATCTTAGGGGACTATCCAACCACAGCCCTAAATATTTGATGTGATTAACAACTGGCAGCGGGATGTTGTTAATTTTAAAATCAACAGTACTTTTAAAACAGCCTTTTTTAAACACACATAATTTACTTTTTGTGGATGAAATGACAAGTCCTAAATTATTTAATAATGAGCTTAATGTATGACAAGCCAAGTGCAATTCTCCAACTGCTCTGTCTAAGTTTTTATCCGAAATATATAAAACAAAGTCGTCTGCATACTGTGAGATCTCAACATTTTGAATGGTTTTACATATATTTAGAGTAACGATGTTAAATAGGAGTGGAGATAATGGGTCCCCCTGAGCTAGACCACGACTAGTTGTTCTAGACCTGTTAACATTATCCATCTTTATATGTAAATGCCTATTTTTTAAGTATGACCAAAGATAGAGGCATATTTTGGAACCTACCCCCAGATTATCCAACTCCTTAATCAAGCATGAAATATCTACGTTGTTATATGCACTGTCGATATCGATGAAACAGGCTGCAGTTGTGAAATTTTTAGAAAATCCCAGCTGTATATAAGATACTAAGCGTGTAAGACTATCTATACAGGATCTGGATTTACGAAAACCCACCATACTTTCAGAAAACATCAGTTCCTTCTCGAAATACCATTCCAGTCTTTTATTTAAAATGCAATGTAGGATTTTACAGAGACAAGAAATTAGCGATATTGGGCGAAGTGCAGCAGCATCTCGCCCTGGTTTAGGTATAGGGATAATTTTTACTTCACGCCACTGTGATGGAACAAAACTATGAAAAAGAAAACTATTGTACAGAGACACTAACAGAGTTTTCCCGATAGGAGGAAGATGCTTAACCATAGAAAATGAGATATCGTCAGCACCTGGTGCGGTGTCAGACTTTTTGATTGAATTTTCTAATTCATGAAGGGTGATTACAGTTTCAAGGGAATGATTATTTGATTGAATAAGGGGCGGAGCAGGGCATACAAAATCGGGAGCTATATCTTGTAAGAGCCGTTCGGCTTTCTCTATGTCGACACAATGGTTAGAAGGACCAGAGCGATGACCTTTCATCCATCTCATTTTTCGCCAAAGTTCCGAGGAGGAAGACGATTCATCCATTGACGAGCAGTAATTTTGGAAACCATGGCACCTCGCTAAACGAATGGCTCGCTGAGCTTCTCGGATTTTACTATTTAATGCATCTAAGTTTGCAGGAGATGGACAACTTCTTAGCTTGGCAAGAGCAAGACGACGTTCAGCGACTACTTTTGATAAATCTGAGTTCCAATATGGTCTAGGTGTGAAATTATTACACGGGTGTTGAGGAATTTTAAATAATGGAATGTGGGCATTAGCAGCTTGTTGAATAGTATTTTGAAACACATTATAAAAACTTTGCAAGTCTGAAGGGATCGTTAATGCTAAAAATGAATTTTCTATGTAAGACGAATAAGATAGCCAATCACTTTTTTTAAAGTTCCTTTTAAATGTAGTGTTTCTAGGAAAAGTTAATTTAATTGATAATTTAATGATTAAATGATCACTTCCAAAGTTTTCATTTGTTGTCTGCCAAGAAAACAATGTAGCTAAGTCGGAAGAGATAAAAGAAATATCAGGAGATGATTGTTGTAATATTCCATTGGCGAGCCTGACCCTGGTAGGGCGGCCGTTATTTAGATGTACATAGTTGTGGTCTAGCATAGCATCATACACTTGGAGGCCTCTCACATCGGTACGACATGACCAGTTTGTGTGGTGCGCATTGAAATCGCCCAATAAAAGTGTTTTACTATCGAATAAAGTAAAAATATAATCCCAATCATTTTGAGTCGTACGTACTGAAGACGGGCAATAAATTGATATTATATTTTCAATATGTTTACAATTAACAATTTTTATATGTATAATTTCAATGCCTGTATTTGTGCACGTCGTCAAACATAGATTAGATTTAATTGATTTGTGGGTTAAAATCGCAACACCGCCATAACCGTCAGGTCTATCTGATCTGTACATGTTGTAGCTATTTATACGAAATGCACTATCAGGTTCGAGCCACGTCTCGCTTAGCGCTGCGATGTGAATCTTTTCCTGGATTAAAAATGCTTCAAGAGATATGGATTTCGGCCGCAAACTTTGGCAATTCCATTGAATAACGTTTACATTAACGTTAATACTGGTGTTATCCATAATTAATGAGAGACTCAAAAAAGGAGCCAACAGAGATATTACTGACTACTTTAGATATTATCCAGTCCACGCAAACTGACACTACTTGTTTAATTTTAATTTCTAAAGATTCTTCACTAACAACTATGTTTTTTAATCTAATCAGCAAACGCATAAAACTTAACTCACTTGATTTGGAATTACCAGCAATATTGAAAGACCTAGGACTATCTTCTGAGTGTTCAGACCGCCACGCATTTCGGTTCCTGTCAGTTTCCATACGTTCCACAGCCGCGGGGGCCGCGCTGTGGATCGGGGTCGCAGTAGGGGGCAAGGCAGCGTCGGGGACCGGGATAGTGGAGGTAGCCGGAGCAACAGTGGAGGAACTTGGTCGTTGTTTTTTTTGTTTCTTCCGTCCTTGCACTAATTTGAATGGAGTTTCGACAAATTCTTCTTCAGCAGGCGTGGTGAATAACTGCGACATCAACCGTTTCGATGGTAGCACAGGTTCACGTTCTTCGATGTTAGAACCATCTAAAAACTCTTGGTTAGAAGGTAAGGGCTGAGTCATTGGCAGGTCATACAGGGGTGAATTAGGTATAGTAATCGGGCTAGGTGGGACATACATTGCTAGTGCTTTTCTGTAGGTGCAATTGAACTCTGCCATTATCTCTCTGATGCGCCTTTCTTTTTTATAAATAGGGCAAATCTTCTGAAGGGCCATATGGTTATCTGTACAGTTTACGCATCTAAATGAAGTGACCTCACAATTTTCGTGGTTTTTGCTGCATTTCGGGCAGACTACTTTTTTCGACGGGCACATTCTCCAGGAATGGCCGAATTTCCAGCATCGGGAACATTGGGTCACGGGAAATATATATGGCTCGACCTTAATTCTGTAGTTATCTATAAAAACAAACCCTGGAAGAGAGGGGCCCCTAAAACCTAAGCGGATAGATTCACTTCGAATCCAGTTTTTCGACCCTTCTTTAGGTTGCATAGTATTGTCATTGTTTCGCATATCCAATCTTTTAGCAGATACAATCTCGTAACTACTCGAAAGGTTCTTTAATATATCTTCGTCGGAAACATCTAATTCGATGTTTTTAATAACGCCATATGATAGACCCACTTCGGAAGTTTTTTGGATTCTCCATCCCATATTGTAAAATGATTTACACGCTATAAATTCGGAAGCATTAATTTCGCAATCGAATAAGATCAACATTTTATATTGGTGCACGTACCTAACTCGAACAATACCTTTAATGTCATTTTCTTTAAATAATCTTGCAAGGGCAAATTGTTTCGGTAAAGCATGGGTATCTGAAACTGAAACTTGGACTCTTTCCTCTTGGCTCGACCTTCTTACTATTTTACTTCTCCTCGATACAGTATTCCACATTTCTTCCTCTTCTTCCGATGAATTCACGGCTCTGGTTCTTTTCCCCGGTCTATTTTCTTCTACTTCCACGTTTGATTGCATACGATCACTGCATTCCGTTACTTGCGCGTCTGCTACATCCAGCTCATTGTTATGATCGGGGCTCGCCCTCTCACATTCAATCATATCAGCTACACCATAAGGATCATTATCCATTGTACAATAACGGGGTCCCGACCGTACCGGCCGAGCCCGCTACGTAAATATTATTGTCAAGCTCCGCGGCAAAAGGTGCACGACCCGTTGTCTCGGGATGCAAGCAACAACTGAGTAAGCTTGTTATAAATTAGCTTAATTAAATTTGAGTTTATTATAATTTAATTTTAGATTATTGTAAAATAATATGGGATGATAATATGCACATATAAGTAATAGTAGTATTATTTCCATCAGATTTCATTAGACTGTTTGTTTACGCATATCATGTTTAATTTTTCAACAGGATTCAAGAAATATTTGGCGATTCCAACAGAGATGTTACTAAAGAAGATTTAGTACATTTAGTATATTTGGAGGCAGTTATCAAAGAAACATTGAGATTGTACCCAATAGGGCCTATAGTAGCCAGATATGCGACTACGAGCGTGAAACTGAGTATGTAAACCGAGTAATCCTCTATCATCATCACAATAATCAGCTTGCAACACCACCTCATCAGTATGCTGTGTCCATTTGCTGTTCATCTGATGCCTAGCGTTACGGCTACGCATATTCTTTTCAGTACTGCCCATATTTTTAAACCAACTTCATTTGATACTTAGCTGGAAACAATGGTTAAATTCTCTAATTACTTAGCTACAACGGTCTAACAATTCTCATTTATAATGCAAGTTTTTGTATTTTTCTTAAATTTTTCATTATTTTATGATTATCTTTTGATAGTTCTTTTTTAGAATAATGCTTCTAAAAATCTCTACGATTATTATGAGTCATGGCAAAATTTCATGTTAGCATTCTTCATTTTGGTTATAATTATATTTACCAAAGTGTTTTGTGATGACCCGTTTTTGTGATGATCTAATAATATTCAAAATCCACCCAATGCATCAAAACTCATAAGTCTTCATTAATCAATTTTTTTCATAAGTAGTTGCAAACGTTTTGCAAATAATTTGATTATAATAAAACATAATGACGTTAAACCCCATACGAATTATCCATAAGTCAATACCAAATCACCCAAATTTATAAATGTTCTAGAGAACTACACAATAAAAGCTGGCAGCAGCTGTTTCTTGATATTTTCTGGAATGCACCAACATCCATTGTGGGCCTTAATGCGGAGCAGTTTCGACCAGAGCGGTGGCTGGATGGCTCCTTGCCAAGCAATTCCAACGCTTATGGAGCCTTTAGCTTGGGACGACGGTCTTGCATTGGTAATTCTTTTTAACAAATAACAATATAGCCTGACTTTTACTTGTAGACTGAATAAATGATCCAGCAAACACTGTTTATACATCGTATATCTGACTGAAAAGTAGTTAAAACCAATTATTTTTGATCTTATCTGAACCAAAGTTTCGTAGACTGTGAGATAAAATCATAAAGTCTTATTTGCCCAGTAATTTTAATAGGTACAGCGCCCTTCAAACCGGTACGCAGTACTGTCTGCACATCACTTGGCAGCAGAATAGTGGCGGTATCTACCTTAACGATTTTTTGCAGAAAATCTTAGCTACTTATCACAATTCACTTAACAACATACTCAACTCATCATCAACCTGAAGACGACCACTGAATATAGGCCTCCTCCATAGCCCGCCACTTTGAACTTTAGACACAATCTATCGACTCCCCGCGCCGGCCCACACTGCGTCCAAATCCTACCACTTAGTAAATGAATACTGAAAAAAATGAGTGTGGTCTACCACACGTCATAAGTTAAACTTCTTTAGTTTAACTCCATCTATCGGCTGGTATAACTTTGTTTAATGTTAATGTCGCCATCTTGACAATTGTAAATTGTTATTTTACCTGACATACCAACATAATAATACACATTTTTAACTTTTTTTGTTGACAATGGAGATCTACGTGAACCAACTTCAACTTCCGTTTGCCTCGCATTTACCAGCTTATTCCGTAAGTCAAGTGTGAATAACGAAGTTTTACTTCAATAAATATATGTTATGTTGAAAATTTTCAGGTAAATCTTACGCAATCATGTTGGTAAAGACTACGCTGGTCCATGTCCTACGCCAATATAGAGTATCTGGTGACGTCACAAAATTAGTACTGAAGCTGGAAGCCCTGTTAAAGCCCGCCTCTGGATTTGAAATAAGCCTAGAGTCAAGAACCTAGCTTTCTTTGGACATAAACAATATATCTTCTAAATATATATAACTCAAAGGTGACTGACTGACATAGTGATCTATCAACGCATGGCCCAAACCACTGGACGGATCGGGCTGAAATTTGGTATAATTAGATGTTATGACGTAGGCATCCGCTAAGAAAGGATTTTTTGAAATTCCACCCTTAAGAGGGTAAAATGGATGGTTGAATTATTTTCCCATAGGCCACGCCGCAACTAAGAAGCTGAACACGATTCCCACTTAATCTATACTAATATTATAAAAGGAAAAGATTTGTAAGTAAGTATGTTTGTAATGAATTGGCCCCAAAAGTACTGAACCGATTTAAAAATTATTTTATCATTTGAATGCTATATTATCACTGATTAATGTGGGCTATTTTAATTGCAAGAAAATAAAAAAGATACCTGCTAAAACCACAATAATGTTACCCAAGGTGTGAAAAAAATTCCTATAAAATATCTTTCATCGCATGCGCTGCGAAAATTGAATTGAATAATTAAATAATGAAATGCTTGAAAATATTATATTATTAAATTTTGACGATATATCTATTATGTCATTGAAATCAATAATTTTTTTTTATCGCACTCAGTTGCAAGCGCCCTTACAGGGTTCATGTACCTACTAAACTAGTTGTTAAGACCTGACATAATATATAAATTGTACATGAATGCAAATAAATGAATATGAATATGAATAAATTATTGATGATAGAACAAAAAAATGTTCTACAATAATAAGTAACATATCAATATCTACAAAAAATGTCGCTATAGCATGGGTCTAACTATTGTAGTTATGTCATTATGATTATTATTTAGGTATGTCCTGCATTTACTGTGTACGTTTATGCCAAAATGTTTAAAAAATAAAATGTCCACCAGCGCGAAGCCGTGACGAGCCGCTAGTAATAAATACTTCGTAACAGAATAATTAACTCTGCAGTGTTTTCTTTTGTTTCATCTTTCCCATTTCAAACTTGATAGAAAGAAACAAAACACATAATGGGAGTTTTGGCGGGAACGCGAAAAAGATTGCGTCACCGCATTGTATTATTTTCCAAAACTTGAGTTGTTTTCAGTATTAGTGCTTAAAATTGGTGGCATTCTATTCGTTAAGTGCTGGATACATGCATGAGGGTAGGTGGTGATGATGGTGAAACGTTTCTTTTCGTGTTGTTTCCAAAACTCCATAGAAGCTTCTGCTAAAGTTGCCACCACTTTACTAGGAGTATGACTTGACTAGACTAGACTATGACTTGGACTGTGACTAGACTTGAAACATATATTAATTAACTTGAGATTTAATCAATTACTTGACACTGGTTAAATACACAAAAGTATGGAGCCAAACGAAATATAAAAAAAGCTCCTATGATAAACTTTCAAAGTAGCACTCTATGGGTGAGGCTAATGTGCAGCATTGGACATCTTGATGATCATAGAATACAGTTAATAATCATGTATTTAATCCAGAAACCACGTTACAAATTCGATATATAAAATGTAAATCTACCAAAAGTTTAAAGTCATCTCAGTTCAAATTTCATAAGATGACCGGATATTACTTTAAGCGTGATGTAACAGCTGAACTCCATCTTCTTGTGGTCAGCGGTGATGCGGTATTTTCTCAAGATTGGAATCAGGGTAGTTTTCATGTGCATCATGGTGTAGGATCTTCCTGGAAACATTAAAGACCGAATCAAGAAGTGCTTAGAGTGAGTTTTTTTAACGGCTGTATGCTGTTGGTCTCTACCTACTTTTACAGCGTCACCGGGTGAGAAGGCAGGCGATTAAGGCGCCCAGCTATCAAAAATGGGAGGCAACTAGCTCAAACGCACCCCTCGGATGTGAACCTCGGCTTGGGCCGTTGCCGGGATAAGAGGATCGAGAAGACTACGTCCACTGGAAGAGTGAACCTTATGGAAAGTCGCGATGGTTCTAGCCAACCTACGGGGGGTACGTCGACCTCACCAGTTGGACCGATGTCAGACTGTGTTACGCTGGTATCCTATACTGTTGCCGAAAGCAGTACCGGAACCAGAAGAAGGCTAGACTGGTCCGGTGATCCTAGTGCAGCCGATACTACGGCTGCTATAGGATCGTCCACGTCACTCAAGACGTGTCTCGGGTAGCGACGACGGGGTGTGCTTAGAGTAAGTGTGGCTTAGCGGTAGATCTTACGACTTTGACACGCACAATTTGAATCCCGCTCGGCTTCGTTCCTATCATTGTTCAAGCTATGTTCGGAATCCATAATCGCTCTTAAAACTGTGAAAAAAACCGGTATGCTTAAGAATTACTTAATTAGAAGGTATTATTACTAACTAGTTTCTGCCCGCGGCTTCGCCCGCGTGGCCTACAGGAAACGAAGAAATTTTTTTTTCTTAGATAATCCAACCACCCATTTCACCCTCTTAGGGGTGGAATTTTGAAAACCTTATCTTAGTGGATACCTACACTTTACAATAAACACACCCTGCAAATTTCAAGTCTCTAGGACCAGCGGCTTAGGCTGTGCGTTGATATATGAGTCAGTCAGTCAGTCTCAACTTTGAATTTTATATGTATAGATACTGATTTAAGTAGTTGAGGTAGATAAATTTAATTATTTATACATGTATTACATATTAACACTTATTATACACACACATCCCTCGCACACTCACATACACAGTAGATTAGTATTCTAGCATGCGAATATTAATCTAAAAATTTGCGTATATTTATTTTGTAGCATACAGTTAATTTAATCTTTAATTTTAAATTTATTTATTATATACACAAAACAATTGCAACTAACGACTTATTCAACATAGACATACTTGTCATGGTTACACATACTAACCAACACAATTCCTTCTTCCAAAAGAGAAGCTACCGAAAGCGTTAAGGTTATCCGGCTTAGCTTCAGGGTTAAGCCATCTATCGGGATTGAACTCTTCTGCATCCATTCCCCAGTATTTTTTATTGCGATTGATGGCCCACAAATGTACCAAGAAATGACTAGATGCAGGGAAAGTCACGTTATCTGAAACGAAAAAATACTACATCAGAGTTTTTGTATCATAGACCCTAATTGCTCTGCGCCTTAGATACAAAGTTACAAGCACATGGCATCGGAGCCCGCTTTATCAGGAGTGCACAAGTGAATTCACGGTATTTTTAACCTGTATTTTTAAGTGTTCAGGTGCACTTGCACACTACTACTTGGTGGCACAATAACTGGCAAAGTGGTGATCTAGATAAACTTGTAGAAAATTTCTACCACCTAGTAATAAAAAAGCTAAGGTTAAGCATGTCCTGGCTTTAGGGACGTGGGCTAAAATCCCGTTAGTGTTTCAAATTTTTCCTTAATCAATTAATAGTTGATCTATTGTTATTATTATTTTTATGTTCTGGTTTATAGCCACTGTAGCAATTTTCAGCACTATTTGTGAGATGTTTTGGGTCCTTTTAAGACTTTTTGGCTAAGGCTTGTCTCGATTACATAGTACTTGGACATAAATAATAAGGACGAAGATCCCGTGGATCCAAAAATTACCTAGTTGAAAGTTTTCAGTTGATTGCCGACCGACTACAGGACCTATTGGATACAATCTAGTTGTTTCTTTGATGGCTGCTTCCAAGTAATGCAATTTGTGTAAATGGTCCTTCCTCACAATTTCTTCGTTCCCTAAAACCTCTGCAATTCTGGATAAAGAAAACAGTCCATCAATGTAGAAATATATAAAGCTAAAGTTAACTAGTGCAAAAACTTGTAAACTAATTGAAAAATTTTTGCAATGACCTAAGAAAAACAAAAAAAATAATTATTTGAGTGCAAGTCAAGTCTTTTGATTTTATTCCCAAACTAGCTGACGCGCTCCGGGAAATTTGACCCGTATAGCCTCCCACTAATCTGTAAAATGGTTCAATAATCCAGAATGACACAGAACAACCGATGTTTTTTTCTGTAATCGGCGCAGGATAACTACAGTTAGTGGTTATATGTATAATTAGGTAGGTATTGTGTAATTTAATGTTTCTTCTCAACGCTAGATGTCACTAATATAAATAATGTCATTTCATCTATTTCCATGCGCTACGGAACGAAGTTATAACAAGGTCAATGTAATTTTTGGCTCATACGGAAATAAACGCTTGCGTGATCTAAAAATCAGCCGGATTCGGTACATTTAATTTACCATAGAAACAGAGTACTTAGATACTTTTTTTTTTGTTTACACAGAATACAATATAACACCCAAGCACAGAACAAACATCGATGTTCATCTCCCAAATTTGGTCCAGGGAAGAAGGGAATCAAACCAACATCCTACAGCTCAGAAGGACGTTACAGATATACTCACTCATCAAAAATCTTTCGCTGCACCTCCATATCAGATCCTATACAGACCAGTATGAACAGCATTTGATAAGTGACAGTATCGAAGGCAGCCACTAGCACGTTATCAGATAAATATCTCAGCTGGAGATCAGTAAAACGACTTCTTGTATCGGTCATTCTGTGTTCCATCAGGAAATCGAGGTAACTTATGGAATTGCCTGAAATAATTATATATGATTAGGTTTACTACGAGTCTTGCCCACGACCGTAGCTACGGGGGGGGGGGGGGGGGACATTGTGGCTAAAATTTTGTGGTAAATAAATAAATATTTGTGTACATTTCACAAAACGCCATTTACTAAATATATATATGACGGCGGCTACGTCCTGTTATAAACTCTATGCGCAGCGGGCAGTACCGTAATTTACCCTATGGTGGCATTTAAATTTATTACAGTGGCAACATCGGCAACTATCATTGCTCCCTCAACCATCTGGTTATAAAAAGGGACCGCTCGGTGTACTACGAATCATTCTTGCTCCAGACACGGCGCGGTGTGGACATGCTGAAGGCCTATAGTTATATAGGTTGCAACCTACGCACAACCCGTTCCTGCCTACATATATATAGTAATAGTAAACATAAATATCCAGCACATACCAATTTCTGCGTTCAGATATTCCTTATTTTCTTTTCGCTTCAAATACTCCGATTTCCTTATTTCCACCATCTTAAAAAGATTTAAAAATTCAATTTTAGTATAAAAATCTATATATAATTAAAAAAACCAGAAAAAATAATTTCATAAATACCTTTGACGATATTTCAAATATATAATTTAGATTTTTATATAAATCTTTTTTGGCTTTACAAAAATGAAATATACTGTCAAGAGTCATCCATGGTTTCTGCAACCGCTGCGTTGTAATCTCAAATACCTGATGAATAGCTTTAACGTATTCCTTATTTACATATTGCTGATCATTTGGCAGCATGCCCATTGTGGTTTCTGAAAAAAAAAAAATTTTTTATTGTCATAAAAACGCGAAAATCAATTACAATTGAAGGGGTGAGAACAAAAAAGCTTTAACTGAATTTTTTCACAAAATGACTTATGGGTATTTTTGGATTCGGCGTGAAGTTATCTACAATAATACATTCTCAAAATACCGAAATGAGGCTTAAATCTCGATATTTTGAGTCTAAAAATGTTTTATTTGTCACAGGAATACAGTTCGCTTAACATAAAAACATTATTATATTATATTTTTACAGTAATTGTATGAAGTAGTACTATATTTAGTATATTAAAATAAAATTTAAACATTTTCAAGTAACTGAAACTTACATAATAACAATAAACCTTTTCTATTACGTTATAAGTACTCTTCATTAAAATGACGCCGTTGAAGTTTAAAGTAAATTTTCTCGAAACTATTAATTTGACAGTTAAACCCTTTTTATTCTCAACCCTTCAATTATCACACAAAGATATATAATAAATAATAATATATTATAATTAAGGTTATGTTTTAACGTCGTTGAAGTTGAAGTAAAAAGTCTGTCCCCATAAACGTCCCCCAGGTGGTAATACTTATAACTATCTGCCCCCATGGTGGTGGTGAACTATAAAAATAATCGTCATGCTGACAAAGCTTTTCGTGGTAGGAACTTATGTGGGAGATTTTATTCACAAAGGTGGATGCATCGTAACTAGCTAAAAATAAAAGTAAAAAAATAAATAAAAATATTTATTGTAGTTTCGATGTTTTTTCCTATTTGTAAATGGAACTCTTATGACTAAAAGTAAACTTCTAAACGGAAAAATAGTTTACAAAATCGGCCTTCATCAAGAATAAAAGAGATTAGTTCCTTAAAAAATAAACTAGATGGCGTTATACACCCCTAAACATGCAAGCGCTTGTTGTACCCATAAAAAAACTCGACAATATTAGATTTTCCATGCAAGGAAAATCTCAAAAACAACTTTGATGGCGCCTTTTCAAGTAGCGTAGGAATGTCGACTTTGCTCAAACAAGGTTTTCATACTGATGACCACATTACGAGGGTCATTGAGTAAAGTAATAATAGAAGGTAATTTTTTTTTACTTCAAACTTGTCTAGCATTTGACCGCGCTTTCACCTGATGGGAAGTGACGATGCGATCGAAGGTGTAGCATGCTAGCCAAGTAAATATACCTATTCACTCTTCTCTTGAACACACCCGGGTCATATTTCGCCGGAAACACAGACGCTGGCAAGTGTAGCGTGTAGCTACTTTTTCTATTAATTATAGTCAGTTTCTCCTGACACTTTTGCAATAGCAACGTTTTTGTACTACTCTGCTCCCGCATTAAGAAGGCCAGGCACTTTGTGATATGAAAAACAATTATTCTTAATTATAGCTTTACCATTAGCCCTATCATTTGGATAGTAGAATAAATACTTACTAGGTACCTTAAGGTTTCCCAAGGCTGATGAATTACAAAATGATTTAAAGTATTTCTGTAAGATTTTGATGCAACTATTTTGGACAAGGAACCTGACAGTCATGTTTTCGTTTGTTTAAAGTACGGGTCCTACTGACAAACATTTATCAGAAACAGCTTAATAACGATTCAGTAGTCACATTTCATACTCGTAGTAGTCTGTGGGACTTGTAATTTACCAAAAGTACATACTTGTTATCATTAGCTTCTTGTCGGTTTTTTCCAACCAAATATCACAACAATTACTGAACCATTCTTGGACGTATTTGTATATAAATGATCAGAAAAATCCTCTTAGTTTTGTAATGTACTTGTAATTAAATAAGATTAAAATAGTTAATAAATATAGGTTATTGATTGTATATATGAGAGAGATAGCCATATTACGTGGAGGCGAGAAGACGCGATAAGCGCGGACCGCGCCCAGCAGAATCGTGCCGCGAACCAATCGCCACGACACGACAGTCAGCGAGGCGCGCGCCCACGGAGTGCACGCGTTCGCCGCTCCTGCGCACCTTTTAAAAAAACCGCACCCACATGGATGTGCGCTGAGGGTTTTCTTTGAGGCCGCCGTTCCTACGGTCGGCATGGCGCAGGAGTAGCTGCTGGCTCATTTTTACGAAGTCGCGTCAAGAGCCCCGGGTGTGGGGAGCGACAGGACGGATCGCCCATATCCGCCCGTGACGACGTCGACTGGTGGCATAACCAAGATGGCCACATATTTTCCTTCGTGTTGAAGATTTATTTTTTGTTTCGCGGTGGTAGTCCAGCGACGGCTGGCTCCCGCGAAACGACACCTCCGCCGTGATTGAGTGAGCGTGTCATTTTCTTAATTTCCGATGTGAACTTTGTACGCCCCCCGTGCGTTTTTTTAATTTATCCCCGTTAGTCGTCAGTGAGCGTCCCGGGATTAGCGTTATCATATTAGGTTTACAGACTTTAACTGCGGCCTAGTGTTATTACTATTTTTGTAGACTTTTGTTTTGCATAAGATATTTCTATTTGTGTGTTTTTTTGAGTAAATATTGAGTTGTACTAAATTCACTTTAGTTTCACTTTCTCCACCAATTGACAGTCCCAAGCAAACTAGCTGACCAAGTCAGGTAGGGCAGGCGGCACGGTGAGTGCACCACCAGGACGGTCCTTGAAAGCAAAGGTCCGGTGTGAAGCCGTTGGCTCTATCCGTGAGCATCCTCCTTACTTTTCCTTTTTAATATAACTTGTTCGTGATTTAGTAGGTGGGAACCACTTTCCCCGGTCGACTCAAAATCGGTTCGGTTCCTTCGCCGAACATAACTTCATTTTTTTAATTTTTTTTTTATATATCACGACACAAGGCATTCCATTCCTTAGCCGTTCTAATTAAGAACGTTGAGTCAAATCGCTTGGTACGAATGGGTTGTATTTCGACCACGAAAGGATGGCGCTTAGCCGAGCGTCTAGTAGTCCGGTAGTGGAATGGTCAATAGTGTGACATTGGTGAATATTAATAGAATTATTGGGGTATTAATAAGGTAATTAGTCCATGCTCATAATGTCTCATATCGCTGTCCATACAAAGGTTGTCTGGAAGAGATTGCTCTTAGCGACAAAACCACCCATTGCAAAACCTATCCTAAATTTCCATACCTATCTTATTGTATAATATTTTTTCTACTTGTTTATTTTTTGTGTCAATAAAGCGTTTTTATTGTATTGTATTGTTAGGATAGGTAACTAGTCGAATATCAGTTAACAGTGGTAATAACTTCTGTACTTACGACAAGTCGTTTCCAACACATTATCGGTAATATCGTTAGTAAGATCCACATAACCCTTGCCTACTTTACCATCGATGGCTTCAAGAAACTTTTTGGCTTGTGTGTTGAACACACCCATGTATCCTTCTAAAATCTTTGGCTTAAAAGCTAAATCCGTAATATGTCGATTTTGTTTCCATACTGGCACTGAAATCACAATTAAATACAACACAGTTATATGGCTTTATTAATATAATTAACTAGATATATACATGACAGTGGCATCGTCCAGTTGTAAATGTAAACTCGATGCGCAGCGGGCAGTGATCGAGCACCGTAATTTACACTGTGGTAGCATTTAAATTTATCACTTAAGGCTTACGGGAAAAATAATTCAACCACCCATTTCACCCTCTTCAGGGTGGAATTTCGAATTTCTTAGCGGATGCCTACGCTATAACATCTACCTGCAAATTTCAGCCCGATCCGTCCAGTAGTTTGGGCTGTGCGTTGATAGATCACTATGTCAGTCAGTCAGTCAGTCACCTATGAGTTATATATATTTATAGATATATATACTATAATACATTTTTATTTCGTTCGACCGCGTTTTACTAATTCACCCGTGCGAAGCCAGGGCGGGTCAACTAGCTTATTTATATATTTTACTAACCTGATGCTGCAACAAGCACATCTCCGGTTAGAGGCTTTATAAGATTGTATACGAATAGTTTTTCCAAGCAAGTATTTAACACTAATTTCGCTTTCACTGGATCGGCGATCACTGAAAGAAATCATCAAATTAGATAACAAGTAATCCTTTCTTCGTCGGTTACCTTACCACTTGAACTCTTCATAAGTATAGCTTTCTTGATAAGTATTATTGGAGTGCAGGGCAATGCTCATGCTTACTTGGAAGGCATCACTTGGGAAGCTTATGGTTTTCTTTTTTATAATTCTTTTCTTCTTGTAAATAAATAAATAAAAATAAATAAATAAATTCGGTTTCACCACATACTCCTGGGCTCGTGCTCGTTTATACTTACTTTATTTATTAATTCTACTTATATTTGAACGAAACCAATACAGGAGGAACTGTGACTTGACCTGACACATATATAATATCATTTAACTTGAAAAATTATCAATTACTTGACACTGGCTAAATACACAAAAGTGTGGAGCCAAAACAAAAACAAAAAAAAACTATATTCATTTATTAATATTTTGGACACTTTATTTCTATTTGCGTATACAATATGAGCAGAGCTTATCAGGGTTTGCCATAATCTTAAGTAAGTAAGTAAGTAGGTACCACCACTTTGCCAGTTATTGTGCCGCCAAGCAGTAGTGTGCAAGCACTACTGTGTTTCAGTTTGAAGGGCACTGTAGCTAGTGAAATTACTGGACAAATGAGACTTTATAATCTGATCTCACATTCAAGTATTTTATTACCAGACTGTGTTTATGTCTCAGGATGATGTGCGCAGTGCAGCGTCACGCGAAACTTAATATTTTGGAGTTCCGAGTGACATTGTTATGTTATGGGCGGCCGTGTCGCTTAACATCAGGTGAACGACTAGCACGGCACATCATTCACTTACGAAATAAAAGCACCCACCACACTTGGCGGGCGGCTTAATGATCGTGGTAGATTATAATTATTGCAGATCGAAGAGAATGCTGCTTCCTATGCCCTAGAATACCCATGGTCTTATTCCTTGGCCAGGATCACACGGCTAATGCTCATGGTTTTTTTTTATGCTACTGAGTGATGTGACGAGCTAGTCGTTCACCTGATGTTAAGCGCCACGGCCGCCTATATCAGAACAGTGTCATTCAAAACCCCAAAACAGAATTTCGCGTGACACTGCACTGCGCACATCATCCTGAGACATCAGCACAGCCTGGTAATAAGATTACTAGACTGTGAGATCAGGTCATATAGTCTCAATTGCCCAGTAATTTCACTAGCTACAGTGCCCTTCAAACCGGAACACAGTAGTGCTTGCACACTACTGCTTGGCGGCAGAATAAATGGCAAAGCGGTGGTACCTACCTAGACGAACTTTGCAACAAAGTACTACCACCTAGTACTTTGCTACCTAGCTTATATGATAATTCATAATAATAATTCATAATTCATTTATTGGTATATAGAAATACAGGTCATATTTGTAGGTACTCGTAGGTACATATTAAATATATTTTCTACATTCGTTTTAAGAACATAAAATAAAATTGTTAACTTTAGAAATTAAATATAATAAATATAATTTAATTATAATAGAGTATTATTTAATACGGCCTAATGCTTAAAAATTCATCAAAGTTATAGAAGGTTTGCTCGATGAGCCAGCGTTTCAGTCGCAGTTTAAAGCAATTAAGGCTTATGTCCGCCTCTGTGACGTTTTCTGGCAGTCGATTGTATACTTCGGGTCCCATGACATGCGTTAACTTCTTAGATTTAGCCAACTTACAGAAGATATATGCTAACTTTCCAGAGCTCCGCGTGTTGTATGGGTGCATATCCCCCCTCCTCTTGTACCGTATCAAGTTTACTCGCACATACACCGCTACTTGGTAAATGACAATCGAGGGCAGCGTTAATATCCGTAGCGACTTGAAGAATGGCCTGGCAGAAGAACCCTTCGGGATGCGTGCTATTGCGCGCACGGCCCGCTTCTGCATACGAAACGCGCGCAGGCAGTCCGCGGATCGACCCCAGAGTTCTGCGCCGTATTGCAGAACAGAGTGGACCGTCGCGAAATAGCACGACCGCACCACGTACTCTGGTAAGAAGCGCGACAGTCGGTGGAGTGCGAAGCATGCGCTACCTAACCTCCCACATATTTTATTGATATGCGACTCCCAGGTGAGCGCTCTATCTAGCTCAAATCCCAGGAACGTGGTGCTGTTGCATTCCTCTAACCTAGTAGTTCCATTCACGCAAACCTGTAATTTTCGTGGTTTCTGACCTGCGAGACAGAAATTCATATAATGGGTTTTTGTTAAATTTAAAACTAATCCATTTTCACAAAACCATGTTGCTAGCTGACAGGCTGCAGCATTCAGTTGCTGCTCAAGTTGGTCTACGGATGGGGCTGTTACCACAGCTGCAACGTCATCGGCGTACATCAGTACTTCGGCGGCAGTAATGGCATTAGGTAAGTCGTTCAAAAGCAAGGAAAACAGGATATTGGACACTGCCGACCCCTGTGCTACTCCCATCGTCAATGGTAGAGGATCCGACCTATCTAGACCTCCGCCTCCCACCACTACCTGGAATCTGCCGCAGATCATGTCTCGTAGTACACGGAGGGCTTTACTCTGGATACCGTAGTACCGCAGTTTTACTGTGAGTATAGCGTGGTCAGCCACGTCGAACGCCTTTGAAAGGTCACAGCAAAGCACTGCGACATGCTGCTTTCTCTCGCGGGCGTCCATCACCAGACGCACCACCTCGCGGGTAAGGCAAGTTGTTGAGCGGCCCTCCCGGTACGCATACTGACGGTCAGACAATGCATCGGTTGACGATAGGTAATCTATTAAACGGGAGCTTATACCGTTTTCGAAGACTTTTGCTACCGCAGGTATGATCGAAACTGGCCTGTATCCGTCGAGGTCCTGCCTGTTGCCCTTGCCTTTGAACAGCGGTGAAACTTTGCTCAGCTTAAGAGGACCCGGGAACACCCCATTAGTTATGCATAAGTTGAAAAGTTCCGCTAACACCCCGGCCATGGGGGTAGCCGCAGTGCTTAGGAGCTTCATAGATATTCCGTAAGCATCCTTCGATGGTTTTGGTGGAATTCTTTTAGTGATGATGTGGAACACTTCATCTGCCGTAAAAACGCGCAGTCTCAACGAGCAATCCGAAGGCGCGCGAGCTGCACTTAGGGTTCCTTGGACACGAGCCGGGTCCGCCTGGGGTGCCCCGCATGCCGTCGCGGCTCCCACGAATCTAGCATTCATTTTATCCACAAGATCTTTTTTTGTCGGAAATGGTAGCCCATCTAGATTCCTAACAATGTCGGTGAAATCAATGTTGCAGTTATTAGATTTGCCTCTTTGTTCATTGATAATACCCCACATTGACTTAGCGGTATTTTTACTTCCTACTATTATTTTAGAGTAGAATTTAGTTCGCTCTTGCATAATTAAATTGTCATACTTAGTATTTAAGTCAGTTATTAAATCATTAATAAATTCCATGTCAATATTTTTATTACGAATGTCGATAAATTCAAATAATAGTAGTCTAAAATTTTCAATGTCAGATGTTACCCACGATGGGTGTGCTATGTTAGTGACTTTCTTTAATGGAAAACAAGTTAAGAATTTATTATTGATAACATTAATAATTGCCATTGTTATCTTGTCATAGTCTGCGTTATTGCGCTGTATGACGGCGTACCAATCTACACTATCTAGCGAGGTGGCGAAGTTATGACGATTAGCAGGAGAAAAGTTTCTCACTAGACGTGGTCGTTTCTGTGTCACCGTTGGGGGAGTGCCTGCACTCCGGATTAGTTCTGCACGAACTGCCAAGTGGTCACTCAGGTGAGTTGTCACAGGTGAAGTTGAGAGGCTACCCGATGGTAAGTTGGTGTACAGGTGGTCGAGGCATGTTGAGCTATGTGCCGTCACGCGAGTAGGGAAGTCAACCATATTGGTCATGTCATGGGTCGAAAGTAAATCAGACAATCGTTTTTGATCACTGCATACCATCCCTATACAATTAATGTTAAAATCTCCTAAAATTATGCACTCAATTTCTAGCTGGCTGATCTTAACGAGCAAACCTTCCAACTGAGTCAAGAAATCATTTGCGCTAACTAGGTTTGTTCTATAAACACACACAATTGTTAAATTATAATCTAGCAGATCTACAGCAGATACTTCGCAATAACGTTCAGTGGAACAATTTGTCAGCTCATTGTTTTCTATACATTTAATGCCCGCCTTGACAAACACACACGAACCACCGTGAGCGGTAAGTTTTCTACAAAAACATGAAATTAGTTTGTATCCATCGATATGAATACACCTAAGTTTTTTTTCACACAACCAGTGCTCCGTCATAGCTAGAACATCACACGCGAGTTTACTCTTTAGTAAAACTTCGATCTTAGGTGCTTTCTTATCGATGGAGGCGATGTTCTGATGGCAAACCACTAGTAAATCATTCTTGACAACATTCACATTCACAATACTTGTTGAAGCTATGTTGCGGTCATGCTGCCGGCTGCAGTTAAACTGAGTTCGCTGCGATTGCGCCGCCTGTGACGGCTTTGCGCTGCTCACCGGAACCGGTCTTGCCTCCCCGCACCGGGCGGGGCTCTCGCGGAAACCTCATATTCCAATCGGACAACTTGACTCGTTGGGGCCATGAAGTTGGATCGCTCAATCGCTCATATAAGCGTTCGGGGCATCCAATTACAAACGCAGCGTGCCTGTTGGTTTTTATTTGGCGTTTTTCAACTAGGTACTCGTCGCATTTATTAATTTTATTTACGTAATTCAATACATTTTGAACAGTGGTCTCCGGTCTAAGTGACCATACTTGTATATACTTTAACCGTTCCACTGTTTGAAGCTCGCTATCCTCATTGCCTTGTCCGGTAATTATTCGTCGTTTACTTGACCGTTTTGTAACTTTCGTCCAGTCGTCGGACTCAGCTTGGGAGGGTGAGAAGTCTAAGATATCCGCAGCTGCCGTGATCGGTAGTTTTGTGGTCCCCTCGTGGTCCTTCAAGATAGTATTATCCACAGTTATACGAGGAACCGTTTTTTTCTCTAGACGGCTTTTTTCAGATCCAGTCTTTATCATAGTAGTGGAGGTACATGGCGTCATCGAATTGCGAGTTTTCCCATTGGCCGTGGTAACATCTTTCTTCGCAACGGAGGCATGATTGGCAGATGCACCGCTATTCGCCTTCACACGTACCTGTCTGATTGGCCGCTGCGCTGCCGGTTGTGTGGGTGCGGTCGTTGGCCCGGTCAGCTGTTGTTGTATGACTCGGCCTTTATAATGCAAACGGCTAAGGAGTGGAACTCTTTACCAGTGACTGTGGTTCCGAATAGCTATAATCTGGGGGATGATCACGAAACTTTGATTTCAATGCAACAGGAGAAATTTCCATACTAACTACGCACATAAACTGCGCATTGAAACTCTCAAATCCATACAAACTTGTGTTTCTTTCGGTTTCATTCGAGTTACGTGATCGCCTAGCTGGACGTATTCTAGAGGAGAGTGAACAGGTTTATATTATGATTTTTTTTTCTAACTTTTGTAAATTCATTGAGGCTTTGCAAGACAAGTTTTTTGTTAGTAAATTCAGACATTTAATATCTTCAACAATGTCACAATTCGACTAACCTGATAGCTTAGTTAATATTTGCTATAGCATAAGCTATCGGGCCAGTCTAATCGATTTTTATCAAAAAAGCTTGTAAAATAAGAAATTGTCAAATTTGTTTAATGAGTATTTCTCAAACTATTGTGTATACATTGTACATACCATAGATCGGAAGTGGACCTAATAAAAATGTAGTGATGCCACCGGTTTCCATAGCGTGCTCTCCAATATTCTTTAACGCTAAAAATATATCTGGAAAAACAAAAGTTTTAAACAACTGATTTAGTTTAACAGAGCTAAACAAAATATGTATTTTTTTAATATAAGTTTAAAGCGGTATCGGCCTACTTGTAAACAATAAATCACATCATACTATCACACTAATATTATAAAGACGAAAGTTTGTATGTGTGTATGTTTGTTACTCTTTCACGCTCAAACGGCTGAATGGATCTGAATGATATTCGGTACCAAGATAGCTTATACACTGGATTAGCATATAGGCTACATTTTATCCCGGAAAAGTGAAATGCTCTCGTGGGATGAGCAAATAATTAAAATACTTTTTATACGCGAGTGAAACCGTGGGGCGCAACTAGTTAAAATAAATGCAACTACCCTTGATTATGATTAAATGAGAATTTTTGATTTTTTACATGTTATACTAACTTACCTACCTAACCTACCCTACTTAGCGTAATCAAAAAAAAATAAAAATAAACAGATAATAAAAAATCCCTTCCTGTCTCTTTTCAAGTTTCGAATTTTTACATTATGTTTTAAAAAAATCTTCTACTAAATACTACAATGATATAATAACTAATACTAAACACTACTTACTACTAAAAAACGTATACTCAAATTAAATAATATTTATTAAATAAATAGTTACTCAAGAGAGCAAAGTTGACTTTTGCTTAGAGTGCTAGTCTGTGCAAAAAGAGAACCGTCGCGCATCGTGGCGTTACGGTGAACTAACAATAAAGTTTTTTATGGCAACCCAATCCAGCTGTCATCTCTTTCGTCACGTAACTGTCAACTGTCAACTTGGACTCGATAAATTATTGTTTGATCATCTAATTGACAATTTATAAGAATTAATTCTAAATATAAAGAAATCAGAATCCAAAGATGAAAGAGATGTGTCCGAGAGTGAATGCTCCAAAGCTAGTTCAGACCCTTTTTGTTCTCATATGAGATAATAAAAGGGTTTAACTGATTTTTTTCACAAAATGACTTATGGGTATCGTTGGATTCAGCGTGAAATTATCTACAATAATACATTTTCAAAATACCGAAATGAGGCATAAATCTCGAGATATTGAGTCTAAAAACGGTTTATCTGTCACAGGAATACAGTTCGAATTATTTTAAGTAACTTATGTAAACATCTCTTGTAAATTGTGTTCTAGCAAATAAACATTTGATTGATTGATTGATTGATTGATTGATTGAAAAAACATGATTATATTAATTTTATTACATTATATTTTTACAGTAATTGTATGAATTAGTACTATATTTTGTATTTAAAATATAATTAATACATTTTCAAGCAACTGAAACTTACATAAAACTTTTCTATTACCTTATAAGCACTCTACATTAAAATAAAGCCGTTGAAGTTTAAAGTCAATTTTCTCGAAACTATCAATTTGACAGTTAAACTCTTTTTATTCTCAACCCTTCAATTAAGAACATGTAAAAAATTCCCGAATGAAATAATTAAAAAAAAAACGTTATTTAAGCATGTCCGAACGTGTTCTTGCTAGCCTACTTCTTTTCTACCAATTAGTGTGTAATAATTGTAAAAGGTTCGAGCTGCTGAGGTGAAATGTAGGTATTTTATTTTACGTATAGATGTTTTGCACAAACACAAACGAATTTTTTAAGCTTACCTCAAATACATTAAAAAAGAAAAATTATTTCCAAATATATTTAATAAATGACAAACTGCTTTTATAAAAAACAAAATGTAAGGAGCGCACTTTTTGCATTTAAAAATAACGGTAACAACTGTATAAGTATTAAAAATTTTACCTTTCATCAAAATGTGTAAATGTCCCAAAATTGGGACACTGTTAGGCATCACAGCCACATTTTTGACTCTTAAACTTTTAGTCCAAAACAAATAAAAACAAACTACAGGAAACATTAAAATGACCATAAGCATTTTAAAGTTCAATTTAACTTATATATTCAAAATAAACTGTATTTATTTCAAGTATTTATAGACGAACGTCGTGTAAGAGGAACGATTGATATATGAAGACGGTATCACAAAATAAAGTTTGAGTCTCGAATAAAAAAAAAAACATATTTATTTATGCTGCAGACATTATACGTTATCGGTCAGTTTACAATTTAGCCCACGTTTTATTGTGACAATGCATTCATTTCATAAATAGTCTACGATGTGTTTGGTTCGACAAAAATTTGAACCTGATATCAAAATATGTAATTATGTTAGTACGTTAGTATCTCGATAGAAATCTCTCTAACAACGAATATTTATATGAGATAGATATTTGTCCATAAAACTATTGCTGTTATTATTGCCCTATTATAATGGAGGTATTGTAGGTTCAAAACAAAATAAAAGGAAAATCATGCCACATTATTAAATGACTGAATTAAAAAAGTACCTACCTAACATAGAGGGTTGTGTTGGATCAAAAAATTGGGTCCATTTTGAAGTTCTCTGATGTACATTTGACATACATTGATAACACATAGTGTTTTTTAATAAGACAAAAGTTAAGATATCCTTCAGATAACTCATCAAAGCGATAAAGGGCCGAAGTCAAAGATAACCAGATATATTTACATAATGACTGAGACAAAAGAGAAGACCAAAAATCATCAAAAGTAATGGGCAAGTTCAGAAATTGTCCTCTTTTCCCGTAACACATCACAATTATTATTTCATAGGTGGTTTAAATGGCTCATTGGTATTTATGAGAGAGAAATCAAACGCATACAAAATTACATGTCACATGTCATTACAAATGCTACAGGTGTTTAAAATGGGTCCAATATCTAGCGATCTTCAATGCGTACTAGTTATTTGTGTTAAAAGATAGAAAAGTTGAAAGAAGGACTCAAAGAAACACATTCTGATTTACTTCGCACGTGACCGTGACTGCATGAAATGTATACCAGACTGAGGCTATGAAAAAGAAAATCATATATTACATTACTCAACTGAAAGGAAATGTACCTAATGCGAAGGAAACTGAAAAATAGAACGCCCGTGAATGTTGAAATTAGGAACTTAGAATGTGGCAAAGAATATTAATTAGCAATTTTTACAGATATGCAATTCTAATACATTGTATTGCATACATGCTAATACATTGCATTGTATGAACTACAGTTAGTATTGTATTTACCTAGTAGTTATTTACTTCTTTATTAAGAAGTCTTTTACCTATTGTCAAAATTGTAAGTAAATAAAATCATTTGTATTTTTTTGTTAGGAAGTAAATGATGAGTTAAATGTTGACAGTGGTCACAAACAACGATATATATTTAATTATATCTAGATCTGCAACAAAACCAACTATATTTAGTTTGGTTTGTATTTGATATAATTTTAGAATACTGCGTGCCAATTTTTTTAGCTGGTTGAAGTTTATCTAATCTATAAACTAGGAACTATTTACATAAAAAATTTTTTTTTTAGTAAATGTGAATTCAGTATAACGTGCCAAAGATGCGCTTTTTATTCTCAGTCTTTTATTTTATCCAATGATTAACTTTTATTGTATTGAAAAACCATGCCTAACAATGCATTGATTGCGTGATATAAATTTACTTTATCTTTGGTGCAAAATGAAAGACAAACGAACTTGCTTGTGGATGGATGCAACGCTGACGCTCTGTGAAAAAAAAAAACTAGATTTGGTTGTCTATGACGTTCTATAATGGTGGAAATAACTCTATAATGGTGGTATAATGGTTCTACAATGGTGGAATCACTAAACCGATTCTAAAAATTCTTACACCAATAGATATATGCAATAATTATTAATTATTATCGACTATGTTTTTTTGTATACTAGCTTCTCGCGACAAGATGTAAAATTTATTATTCAATTAATATTATTAGTTTTTAGTATACCGTAGAATACATACTACTCAGAAGCTTGTGCGTGAATCATTAGAAAATCATGGTAATTTTATAATCATTAGTCAACTCGCAAGTCTCATTAAGCAATTTTCCTTTCTCCAAATACGCAAGTTTCTTCTTCGTTTAATTGCTGTCTACCAATGTCAAATGATGAAATTTGTCCCATTTTTTTCAAAGTCAAAATGCCACAGTAAAATTGTGGATAACTTACTGAAGTCTCTAGAAAACCTTGAAGAGAAAAGGGTAAATGGTTTTGAAAAACTTGGAAGCATTTGCCAACAGTAGTACACGTTCACGAACACGTAACGGATAAACCCTTATTAGGACCCGATAACCTTTGTGTCTTTGGATTATGTAGTGTGTAGGTACACACTACATAATCCAAAGACACAAAGGTTACGTATAGGTATAGGGTTTGGATTATGTAGTGTGTAGGTACACACTACATAATCCAAAGACTCAAAGGTTATCGTATAGGTATAGGGTTTGGATTATGTAGTGTGTACCTACACACTACATAATCCAAAGACACAAAGGTTATCGTATAGGTATAGGGTTTGGATTATGTAGTGTGTAGGTACACACTACATAATCCAAAGACTCAAAGGTTATCGTATAGGTATAGGGTTTGGATTATGTAGTGTGTACCTACACACTACATAATCCAAAGACACAAAGGTTATCGTATAGGTATAGGGTTTGGATTATGTAGTGTGTAGGTACACACTACATAATCCAAAGACACAAAGGTTATCGTATAGGTATAGGGTTTGGATTATGTAGTGTGTAGGTACACACTACATAATCCAAAGACTCAAAGGTTATCGTATAGGTATAGGGTTTGGATTATGTAGTGTGTACCTACACACTACATAATCCAAAGACACAAAGGTTATCGTATAGGTATAGGGTTTGGATTATGTAGTGTGTAGCTACACACTACATAATCCAAAGACACAAAGGTTATCGTATAGGTATAGGGTTTGGATTATGTAGTGTGTACCTACACACTACATAATCCAAAGACACAAAGGTTATCGTATAGGTATAGGTTTGGATTATGTAGTGTGTAGCTACACACTACATAATCCAAAGACACAAAGGTTATCGTATAGGTATAGGGTTTGGATTATGTAGTGTGTACCTACACACTACATAATCCAAAGACACAAAGGTTATCGTATAGGTATAGGGTTTGGATTATGTAGTGTGTACCTACACACTACATAATCCAAAGACACAAAGGTTATCGTATAGGTATAGGGTTTGGATTATGTAGTGTGTACCTACACACTACATAATCCAAAGACACAAAGGTTATCGTATAGGTATAGGGTTTGGATTATGTAGTGTGTACCTACACACTACATAATCCAAAGACACAAAGGTTATCGTATAGGTATAGGGTTTGGATTATGTAGTGTGTAGGTACACACTACATAATCCAAAGACACAAAGGATATCAAAAAATAATCAAAATTTACAATCACTATTTTAAGTATTTTTCAACGACCTATTCGCATATTCCACATCTACGCTACGAGCTATTCATTGACCAGAACTAAAGTACAATAGAAGGGCGATACTTATAGTATAAAACAAACAATTTTCCAATGTCCTGTGCAGTTCGTTACGCATCATTTTATTAGAAACGAGGTTTCTATTAAAATTACAATTCTACGAAGAAATACAACATATCGTGAATCACACATAAATGATGTCAATGTAAAAACGTGAGTTTGTGTGTGTGTATTATATCTCTAGTGTCCAGCAGCCTTATTAATAAACGGGTATTAGTCTCGGATTAGTTACTACTTACTTCAGCTTTTGACCTTTTTTGCTACTGGAATATTTAGCTGGATCGAAAGAGACAAAAGATGGTGTAACTAGTCTAAAGCTAGTTCATGTTTATTAATAAGGCTGTAAGGTCTAAGGGTAAGCAAAATATCCAGTGAACCTCGGAGTGATGACGGAACTTTATTTCCAAGCTACAGGTAAAACTTAATTTCTAATTTGAAAATTTCCATAGTAACTATGCAAACTGATTTTTGACTGGCCTGATAGCTCAGTTGGTAGTAACCCTGCCTTCTGAACTGTGGGTTGTGGGTTCGATTCCCACCCAGGACAAGAATTTGTGTGATGAACATAGGTGTTTGTTCTGTGTCTGGGTGTTATATTGTATTATATGTATTTATTTACAAACAAAAAGTTTTTCAGTGTTGTATCAGTTATCTGGTTCCCATAGTACAAGCTTTGCTTAGTTTGGGGCTAGATGGCGCTGTGTGAAATGTACAGAGATATTTATATTTATATTATAATATATTTTTAAACTGCGTATTGAAACTGTCAAATCCATACAAATCTGTTTCTGTTGATTGCAATCAAGTTACGTGAACACCTAGCAGGTCCACGGGTAAAAACTCAGGTATGACTGGGTGATGTGAGAAAAGATGCAACGAGCTTAACAACTGCGTTACCGCGATATATGTGTCTTTGAGTTCAGAAAAACGGGTAGATATTTGATAAAAGAGCTCTCCCAATAATTATGTGTAAAATGTTAAATGTTAAAGAGCTCATAGCATCATTAGGAGCTATTTGGCATCAGTTAAAATAGAAGAACCTTTAGAAAAAAGAACATTATCTACTTAATTATTAATTAAAGTGTATCAAAATTTGACGAATAGTGAATATATCAAGATAATTATTAGTTTTTTAATTTATGATTGTGCAGATAATAAAATAAATTAAGCGCCTGTAAAACATGTCATGGCAATAATACTATGGAATAACGTAAACTTATCGTAGGATTATGAGGCCTTAACGGCCTTATCATTAGTAAGAGCCTTCTAAAACGATACAAACTTAACCCACAGTATAATTATTAGGTCTTTACCTATGAAATTGCCGTTTTGTTTGAAAAAAGTTAAAGTATTTTTTTTTCGAACTTATTTATTTCTTTTATTCAAAGTAATCACCCCTGCAATCAATGCATCTTTGCCAACGCTGTGGCAGTTTATGGATGCCCTTCTTGAAAAAATCAGCAGGACGGGAGACAACAAACTCTTCAAAGGCGTTTTGTACTGCCTCTCGGGAATTGAATTTTTTTTCCCGCTAAAAAGTTGTCCAAATTTTGGAAAAAGTAATAGTCTGTAGGCGCAAGATCTGGTGAGTATGGCGGATGAGGGAGAGCTTCCAAACCCAACTCATGCAGCTTAGAGACGGTCTGTTGTGCAGTATGGGGTCGCGCGTTGTCGTGAAGTAGCAGTGGAGACGACCGATTGACCAAAGCTGGTTGCAGACGTGCGAGTTTCGCCATCATTGTGGTCAGTTCTTCAATGTACACATCTGCAGTAATGCTCTCGCCGTTTTGTAAAAAGCTATGATGAATCACACCAGCACTAGACCACCAAACTGTGACCATCACCTTTCTAGGGGTCATTTTTCGTTTTGCACATTGCTTTGGTACCGAACCAGGATCTAACCAACTTGCTGAGCGCTTTCGATTGTCAAAAAGAATCCATTTTTCGTCGCACGTAACAATTTGGTTCAAAATTCCTTCATTTCTGTGCCTGTTAAGCAGCGCAAGGTAACTCTCGACGCGTACGTTGCGCTGGCGATCGTTAAGTTCGTGGGGCACCCATCTATCAAGCTTTTTTATCTTGCCAATCTGTCGCAAATGGACCAATATTGTTTTGATGCTAACATCAAAAGCTGCTGCCAGCTCAGCTGTAGATTGAGATTCATCAGCTTCCACAATCGCCTTTAATTCATCATTGTTGACCAAAGTTTCCGGACGACCACGAGGTTCATTTTTCAAGTCAAAATTCCCAGAACGGAACCGAGCAAACCAATAACGGGTTGTACTTTCGTTTGTACAGTTCTCTCCGTAAACGTCGTTGATGTTACGTGTCGTTTGTGCCGCGTTGGTGCCACGACGGAACTCATATTCTATAATTACACGAAATTTCAAAGTATCCATTATGAGGAAAAATGTTGAAATGTAATGAAAATACAACGCTAATCAATAAACAAAAGACTTATATTGTAAATAGAGTGTCATATTTTTAAAACTAAATTAATTTGAATTTAGAATTCATAGCCAATCAAAACTTTTTTTTGTTTGAAAAAGTCTGTACCGTAATACGGCAATTTCATAGGTAAAGACCTATTATATATTAAGAAGATAGGCCTACCCACAACCCCACTTAAATCACTGGCCAAGCCGAGAGTTCATGAGCTTGCCACTGTCAACGTCAAATGTGATTCACATGACATAAAAGCGAAATTGACAGTGACAAGTGTGTGGCTCTTGTAGTACAAGAGTATGCCGCCACAATTCCTTTAACAATAATAACCACCATAATATCAGATATTATACGACTTTACGTTGTTTCCAGTTATTGAATAAATGAGTCACAATGATCGTGTTTGTCCTATTCTGCGTTGCGTTGGGGGCGTATTGGTTCTGGTATCAAAAGCAACAGAATTCTGACGAGCCGCCTTCGATACCCGGAGGCTGGCCTATACTTGGACACGCGCCTCTACTTATTGGAGACAGCCATCGTAAGTTGTTTTTTAGGACCACGTTGAAGCACTAAAACTTATTTATATGTTAAGGAATGATATGAGTCTAGTCGCTCACCTAATGTTAAGTGACAGAAAAAAGTGAAGTGACATCAGTTGCAGTGTCACTTGAAATTCAAATGTATAATTGAGATTCGCGTGGCACGGCACTGCGCACGTCACTTGAGACAACACAGTCTAGTAATAAGATTACTGGACTGATTACTAGACTATGAAATTAAGTCATAAAGTCTCATTTTCCCAGTAATTTCACTTGCTAGAGTGCCCTTCGAACTGGAATACAGTAATGCTTGCTTACTACTGCTTGGCGGCAGAATAACTGGTAAAGTAGTGGTACCTACCTAGGTGAACTTTGCAGAAAAGTCTTACCACCTTGTAGTTGAGGTGTTCTCGGTATAGCACTAGTAACATTTTCTGATAATAGCATCATACGTATTCCCAAATCAGCACATCAACAACATTCAAATGTTGCCATAATATTGGGAACAAAAAACATTCAAGTTAAATCCCAAAATAGCAGATAGATATGATTTGCAAAGCACTTTATTAAGTGTATTTTAAAAGGAATTTTCTCTGATATTACATTTTTTAGATCTATGGGTCTCCATAATAGACTTGGCAAATAAAAGCTACAACCTTGGAGGAGTAGTATCAGCAACGATCGGACCTCGAACTATATATGGTGAGCTTATTATAATTTTTATCATCATCATCACTACCGTCATCATTATCATTATCAACATCAACATCATCGTCATCAGAATCATCATTATCATCATCACCAACAACAACAACAGCCTGCATACGTCCACTGCTGAACATAGACCTCTTTGATAAGAGCGCCACTTTTATGGTTGTTGCCTCTGGTATTCGTCGGCTCCGAATCCTCCATCCGGCGGGTTTTGACCAGTAGTATGATTATTATAGTTATAGTTTTTATTATTATACTTTCCCTATCAAGCGGCTAGTCCTGGTTTCAGAATTTGAATTTTGATTCCGCCCAAAAGCTTCTTTGTTGTCTTGCAACAACATACTCGACCTTTGGCTTAACGTACCTTCCACAGCATGGTAGCGTTAAGTTGTGTATATACCACTTCTATAGTATTAGATAGCGGTCACCCATCCAAGTGATAACTGCAATGAATATTGCTTTACGTTACCGATCGAATAAAAGTACGAGTAGATAGTCAAGTTTCGCTATTTATACTTTTTATTTAACTTCACTTGTATGTAATGTCTTGTGATTTTGCATCTAATATTTTACCCCCTTCCATTAAAGCTAATATAAGTCACACTTTTGGTTTTTTTGTGACAATGCACGATTAAGTCTTAAATTCCGCTCTTTTACAAGTCAAAATGATATTAGATACTTAAATTTAAGTTATTGTACTAAGCATATAAAATTACAAATTGCTTAGTGCAATTTATTATTTCCCCAGCAACCCCTACATAGGGCTTGATAAGCGAATTACAATAAGTAAAAACTTTTTTTGTGATTCAATTTATATTTACATTTAAACTAACAGCCTAATTAATAAATACGAACTAGCTTTAGATTAGTTACACCATCTTTTGTCTCTTTCGATCCAGCTAAATATTCCAGTAGCAAAAACAGGACAAAAGCTGAAGTAACTAACCCGAGACTAATACCCGCTTATTAATAAGGCTGTAAAACAATAAGTAGATATAATAGGTCTTTACCTATGAAATTGCCGTATTGCAGTACAGACTTTTTCAAACAAAAAAAAGTTTTGATTGGCTATGAATTCTAAATTCAAATTAATTTTGTTTTAAAAATATGACATTCTATTTACAATATAAGTCTTTTGTTTATTGATAAGCGTTGTATTTTCATTACATTTCAACATTTTTCCTCATAATGGATACTTTGAAATTTCGTGTAATTATGGAATATGAGTTCCGTCGTGGCACCAACGCGGCACAAACGACACGTAACATCAACGACGTTTACGGAGAGAACTGTACAAACGAACGTACAACCCGTTATTGGTTTGCTCGGTTCCGTTCTGGGAATTTTGACTTGAAAAATGAACCTCGTGGTCGTCCGAAAACTTTGGTCAACAATGATGAATTAAAGGCGATTGTGGAAGCTGATGAATATCAATCTACAGCTAAGCAGGCAGCAGCTTTTGATGTTAGCATCAAAACAATATTGGTCCATTTGCGACAGATTGGCAAGATAAAAAAGCCTGATAGATGGGTGCCCCACGAACTTAACGATCGCCAGCGCAACGTACGCGTCGAGACTTGCCTTGCGCTGCTTAACAGGCACAGAAATGAAGGAATTTTGAACCGAATTGTTACGTGCGACGAAAAATTGATTCTTTTTGACAATCGAAAGCGCTCAGCAAGTTGGTTAGATCCTGGTTCGGTACCAAAGCAATGTGCAAAACGAAAAATGACCCCTAGAAAGGTGATGGTCACAGTTTGGTGGTCTAGTGCTGGTGTGATTCATCATAGCTTTTTACAAAACGGCGAGAGCATTACTGCAGATGTGTACATTGAAGAACTGACCACAATGATGGCGAAACTCGCACGTCTGCAACCAGCTTTGGTCAATCGGTCGTCTCCACTGCTACTTCACGACAACGCGCGACCCCGTACTGCACAACAGACCGTCTCTAAGCTGCATGAGTTGGGTTTGGAAGCTCTCCCTCATCCGCCATACTCACCAGATCTTCCGCCTACCGACTATTACTTTTTCCAAAATTTGGACAACTTTTTAGCGGAAAAAAAATTCAATTCCCGAGAGGCAGTACAAAACGCCTTTGAAGAGTTTGTTGTCTCCCGTCCTGCTGATTTTTTCAAGAAGGGCATCCATAAACTGCCACAGCGTTGGCAAAGATGCATTGATTGCAGGGGTGATTACTTTGAATAAAAGAAATAAATAAGTTCGAAAAAAAAATACTTTAACTTTTTTCAAACAAAACGGCAATTTCATAGGTAAAGACCTAATATTAAATGTATCGTGTCATTCCTTATTCACTATACAGAACCATATAAAAAGGTTATATACGAATAATATTAATGTTTCAGCTATAACAGACCCTGATGATGCACTGACGGTGGCAAATACATGCTTGCAGAAAGACAAGTACTATGAATTTGCAAAACCTTGGCTTGGTGAAGGTTTAGTTACTGGAGATTGTACGTATAATTTTTTTTTGATACTTAAGTACCTACTTATTGAGGGATGAAAACCATGTCAAGGATAGAGTTTTAAATATGAATGTTGATGATAAGAAAAGATAGAGTGAAGAGCGAAGAAATTATGATATGACTGTGTGCTAAGGCAGTAAATGTTCAAATGACGTGTTTGACAGAAATTAGTGGAATAGTCAAACATGCTGCACCAAACCCACTTAATTGAGATAAGAGTCGGCGGATGATATGTATTGGTCACTATAGTTAAATTATTAATTTAAACAAATATCTATTAATGAAACTACTGCTATTAAGTTTAAACATGTGAAAACTCATATTCATTTTACCAGATATTAGTCAAAATTTACGGGTTGTGTAAAAGTACTTTCGTTTTCAGTGTCAATATGGAAAGTTCATCGGAAATTACTCCAACCTGCGTTCAGCCAAATAGTTCTAGATGGTTTTATGGGAGTCTTCAACAGTCAATCCAAAAAACTGGTAAAGGACCTGGAAGTCGAAGTGGGGAAGGGACCCTTTGACCACTGGACGTATACAAAGCATAACGCTCTTGAGACTATTTGTTGTAAGTCAGTGTCAGAATTTTATAATCAGTATGCACATGAAGTATTTATAAACGCAGGTCTCCAACGGAATAAATGTCCATTTAATCTGAAGTGATAAAGAACTGGATTTGAAAGAAAACTTAAGTTATATCAACAAAGATATTATAATTTCTCAAAGATTTCACAGTTACTGTGGAATGCGACTATAGTTCAGTTGGGAGAGCTTTTAATTTACTGAATCGAACAACTTGCTGGTTGCTAGAATATTCAGGAGCTATACAATCTTTGTGATGAAGAGCTGTCTCTCCACGTTTGTAACTGAATCAGTAGCCGTTGGGGTGGCTGGGCTCATGATTGTAGAACACGTTAGTGTAGAATTTGTTGATCACCACGTAGAGTGTAGATTTTGAAAAGTGGCTTGTAGAAATTGGATTCAAATAGCCAAAGACGCAATGATGTGATGATGGAGGAAACTACGTCCAGGCACTTTTGAGCGTGGTTTTCTCCATTATTACACAGGCAATTGTAGGATCATGATGTTGATGACGATAAACTCTATGAATAAGGTTCATTTAATTTTGAAGTTTAAAAAGCTAATTACTTTAAAACTACATTTTTTCCACAGTGACAGCTTTAGGAGTAGACTTCACTGACCAAAACTTGAATAGTCATTACGTAGAAGCAGCTGAAGTGGCTTTCTACACCCTAGTCGACCGGTTCCAAAAGTTTTGGCTGCACAGCCCTTACACTTTTAAATTTAGCAGCGTAAAGAAGACACAAGATGAGTCCTTGAAGATTCTGCACAATATGTCGAATACAGTAAGATGGTTTTAAAATACAGCAATCTTATTTTTATCAACCCAAATCAAAATAACGTAGAGTATTCTATAACAAAAATGAAATTATTGTGGCTATGTTCTTTCAGGTGTTACAAAGAAGAAAATCCGAAATGAAATGTAAAATCCGTATCGATGAAAATAATAATGAGAAAATGCCAGGTATGTAATAACGCCCAACGATCACATACATAGATCCTTGCCCCTAACTAAGATTCCCTATGTCTAGGGACCCTGGAACTACAAGGGCCATGGTTGCACAACACGCAGACACAGATCAAGTATTTGCGTATTTCTTTTCTGTACTTGTATTAAAAAGCTTAAAACTTTGTAGTTTACTAAATCTCAAGAAGTAGGAATGAGAGCCAGTGATTTTGTAATAAAGCAAGGAAATTTTGATAAAAAACATATTTGAAATGTATTTCAGGCAGCAGAATTAAATTTAAGCCGTTCTTGGATCTCATCATAGAGCTTTCTATGGAACATGGAGTCTTTACTGACAAAGAGATTAGAGATCATGTAGATACTATGATAGTGGGTGGTCATGACACTTCGGCCAACGTTCTTATGTTCACACTATTACTACTGGGATCACATCCTAAAGCGCAAGAGAATGTATTTGCTGAGTAAGTTCAAAACCTACTTATAATAATGAAATAATTTTAGTGTAATTATTTTTTTCGGTCAATCATCAACGGCTGGGCCGATTTAAATGATTTTTTCTGTGCGCTTGAATGGTTTTCTAGATGTTTTAGATAACCCATTATTTTCTGGACGTGCTAAGCTGGGGGGTCAATATAACAATAATAAATTCATTTATTTGAACAATAAATAAGCGTAACAACAGAAAAACGTGTAGGTATATCAAAGATTTGCACATCAAAACTTAATATGTTGGTTAATCCATTAACCCTACACTAGGATGACCTGTGTCTTGAGATTCAGTCTCTTCCAATTTATATAAAAACTTAAGAATAAGAGTAGGCTAAATTTTATGTCATGGTAATAAATATAATAGGTCAGCTAGAATAATTGTAATATATTATTACCTAGGCTCTATCAGGATGGAATATAATTAAATTAATCTATCTGTATAGGAATTGATGGAAGAATCTTTAACGTCAAAGTTCGTAATTTGAGACGTATTCGCTGATGGTTGTTTGCATGACCTAGGTCTGTTCTTGACCTGATTTGATTTTCGTCACATAAGAATGTTGGTTAAATTTGGTAACTTTTTAAATTACTTCATCAATTTTTAATATTTCAATTAGTTTTACGATTAACTAGCTAACAACTGAGTCAAATGTTTCATGGTCGAATCAATTTTCAATCGAAGTTGACACGAATTTAACAAACGTATGTGCAAACTAGGTGGAAAGTGTTGCTTTGCTAAGTTGTATTTTAATAGACAGATTATTTATGATTAATGATGATTTTAATAGATTTTTAGATCAGATGGGTATATGTTTCAAATGTTAGGAATGGCTGTAAGTCTTAACATCAGGTGAATGGCTAGCACGTCTTTCCTTACGTTACCAAATTAATAAATATTCATTTGCAAATTAATAGGAGTTAATGACATTATGTCTTCACCTAGTTAGCTTCTTTTCATGCCATGCTTGATCCTACAGCCTGTCAAGTATCAAGCAATTGTGAAACAAATTGTTAGAACGTGATTCGCCATCAGAATTTATTCAAATACGTAATTTACACGCATTTCTGCATAAAATTGTACCTATTTAACTACCTTTCCATGACGAGTTACGTCATTCCATGTATCCAATATCCTTTGCATGTTTATTGATTATACTTACAGGATACACACTGGCTAGGCTAACCTTCACTACAGCCTAGTAAATCATTCACGCCCAAATGCTTAAACTGATTGCATCAACCCCAATTAAAAATGTGTTACGCTTACACAGTGAATTAATGCATCTAAAACCATTTCAGGTTACAATCAGTATTTGAAGGGTCAGACCGAGACGTAGAAAAGGCAGATTTAACGAAGCTTGTATATTTAGAAGCAGTTCTGAAGGAAAGCATGCGGATACACAGTATTGTGCCCATCACAGCTAGGTGGCTGGACAGAGACGTTAAACTTAGTAAGATACTTTTATTGACCGATTGAATGAAGGATAGCAGAGACTTTCGGTCTCTTCATTCACTTGAATGAATAGACCGAAATTCTCTACTTGAATTTGCTTTCATCTATCCGAATGTACGTACTTGCGTACGCATTTTTCAATTGTGACGAATCTTGGTATACATGTTCTTCGACTTTTTTGTCGTCGGTGATTTTTAATGGTTGGTGTATTACTCCAAAAATATTTGCGGTACCTTTTATCAATCAATTTTGATAATATTTGGCAAAAACTATTTAGTTAAATAAGCATTTCAAATGTGAGCAAAATTGGTCAAGAGGTCATCAAGATATAAGGTAGTAAGGTATGAGTTCAGGGTATACTATTATTATAGCACTATGCCGTGTCGTCTCGATGGCTTAATTCTCATTAATTAAGGATCTCGAGTGGCTACTATGAACCGAAAAACACAGCGTAGCCAGCCTACCATTAGGTGAACCGGCGACCTGCACCCCTATCGCGTAACTGTTCTGGGAATCGGCTTCGCCTGCCATTCTGCACGCGCCAATTAACAAGTCCACGAGTGCGAACAAGAGAGAACACGATTACCATCTCCACCAGACTTACGCGGTAAGGCCCCTGGTCAGAACCGCAGAGAACCAACCAATGCAGAAGGCAAGCAACCACTCAGTGGTGCTCTATGGGGAGGCTTATCTTCAGACAGATGGTGATAATAATATGCAAAACACCAAATTAAATTTTTCCAAAAAGATCAACTGTAGTTTTATCAAATCACGAGTTTGTTGCGCTGGCCGTAGAACATTATGCACGTGGTCGTCTGACACAAAAAAAAATTCGTTTTTACTCAATTGGTTCTCGCCTCGGAGGATCCCAGAGCTGGCACATACAGAAGCTAAGTCTTCTAATTCAGCGAGGTAATGCTGCCAGTATCCTGGGAACCTTACCACGCGATGGAGAGTTGGATAGCATATTTATTTTGTAAATAATGTATTATTAGTTGTTACTTTTTATTTATAGAAAGTAGAGAGAGAGAGAGAGACATATTAATGTTTCTGTTGAATAAAATATTGTATTTTTTAATTTTTCAATCGAAAAAACCTAAGTATGTTTATCGTCATATTTTCACTATAAAAAAGGAACTTTGCACATAGGGAATAAACGTGAATTAATAAAAAAGTATTAATATTCATTTGTTGCTCGATAATGGTCTACGCATAATACATATTTTAAACACGTGCAGCATTCATTTGTTTGCTTTTGATGACTCTCTCGTAAATTTACCAAGGAGCTAATTAAATCATGTTTGAAATAATTCATGGGGTATGTTACGGGAAACGTGAAAAATAAATGTCTAGAACGATTCTTTCTACTTATCATCTTTTGAGACTCTTTCTGAACTTTACATTTTGGGTAGCCTGAAAATTTTGAGACCAGTGCTTTTTGTTACATGAGTAGATAATGGTATATGTGGAGTAACGTGTTCTTTCTGGTCTTCCCATTATTGGGCGTGTCCTATCCATGGCGCGGGGGACTCCAATGAAAACTAAGGCTCACTAAACAAATATATATATTTTTTGAGTCGGTATACATAATCGGTTAAACTACAACATGACGCGGTACTGGTGGAGAGACGACTGAAGTGGCCAGAGCATTTCTGCCGCTTTAGCATTCTGTGCCGCCACATATGATGCCTATTTTTGATTTGCATACTTTTTTGAATTCTCTCACAAAATACTCTAACTTTTCAGAGAACTGCACTTTATCATCAGGCAGGACTTGCTTCATCTTAGTATTTGGTATTCACCGGCATCCGATTTGGGGTCTTGATGCAAACAAATTTAAACCCGAACGATGGCTGGATCCTTCAACATTGCCCGACAGTCCTAACGCATATGCTTCGTTCATGGTGGGAAGAAGAACTTGCATTGGTAATTTATTTTTTTATGTTGGAAAGGCCAAGACTGCATTTCACCTGACGTTAAGTGATAATATGGACAATGATAAACGCTACACACCTGGATTTTAACCGTATAGATTTCTAGTGCAGAAAACAAAACAAAAAATATAGAAATAATAATAATAATAATTTGTGTGGACATCTCACACAACGCCATCTAGCCCCAAACTAAGCAAAGCTTGTACTATGGGAACCAGATAACTGATACAATACTTAGATACTTTTTGTTTGTAAATACATACATAGAATACAATATAACACCCAGACACAGAACAAACATCGATGTTCATCCCACAAATGTTTGTCCTGGGTGGGAATCGAACCCACAACCCGCAGTTAAGAAGGCAGGGTCACTACCAACTGAGCTATCGGGCCAGTCAAAAAAAAAAGAAGATAATAAAAAAACGAGTGTGCTTTAGACCACACGACTGAAGTAAAACTTCTTCAGGGCGCGTATTGTAAACAATGTGTTTGTATCGGGTCCGAGAATAAATTCGAAAATAAATAGTTATTGTGCTTTTCGTTGCACCATGAGCATATAATCAATGTTAATAAGTGATAAATGAACTATATGTGTGTTATCTATGATTGACTGCCTGGTATTATCAAAATAAACCAGTTATTATAAAAGTGACCGTTACAAATTTTTCAAATATTTGAATTATTCGTGCTTTGGTATTTATTATATCAACTAAGTGGCGTAGTTAGTACGTCATTAAGTGTGTAAAATACTCGTTGTAGCAGTTTGGTGTGTGCTTATGAATTTAAAGAATTCTAGAAACATAAACAAAACAACATTACTTGGCATACGTGTAAGAGAGTCAACTGGAACTTTAATATAGCGCCACCTACTGCATGCAGAACTGAAACCCAAAAATATTGATCTTTTCAAAACAATACGTAAAAATGGCGCTTTCATGTACTTTGTGCCTTAATCCAATTAAAACCAGGCAATATTTAAACTGTTCAGAATGCAAGAAAACCTACGATCTGGACTGCGGAAGAGTGGGAGTTAAGCGATATTACTTGATGTCACCAACCAAGAAAGTGAGCTGGAGATGTGTTCCATGCATAGAGACAAAAACCAAAAATACCTGTAATTCGCCTATGAAACAGCGAAGTAAGAGCAATGAGGGTGAAGACGGTCTCATGGCAAACATAGCCCTAGTAAAGCATACTCCACCTGCTAATCGTGCGAAATATGCCACTCCAAAATATAGCCCCCCACCCCCAACGTCCAGTACAAATACGCATGGATCTTCCAAAATCCATTATGCCGCACAAACAATAGAAAACGGATGCAATGTTGTCTCCAATGAATTAATTTTATCCGAACTTAAAGCAATGCGTGAGTTTGTTTCAAGCGAATTCCAGAACCAAGAAGTAAGAATAGTTACAGCTTGCGAATTGATAAAAGAGTTAAAGTCCAGCTTTAATACTCTAAGCAATAATTACAGCATCTTACGAAATGATGTAGATGGTATAACGATATCCTCAGAAAGCTTTACAGACGACCATCACATATTAAAAACTACAGTTGATTCAAATTATGAGCTGTGCATAGAGATGGTAAAGCAAAATGAAAAAATTGAACAGGAGCTTTTTACCGCAAATCGAAGATTAATATCTATAGAACAACAAGTTCAACACCACACATCAAACCAAACTGAAGTGGGGGTACCGTGTATACGTCTAGAACAAGAGGATAATCCGACATTCTCTGAAT
This sequence comes from Ennomos fuscantarius, assembly GCA_905220475.3. Lineage (NCBI taxonomy): Eukaryota > Metazoa > Arthropoda > Insecta > Lepidoptera > Geometridae > Ennomos > Ennomos fuscantarius. The sequence goes on along the minus strand of HG992046.1, from coordinate 7,244,422 downwards.
CTCTTACATCTTTGCCAGGCGCTATTAATGTACAATATGACCTGAAAAATAACAGTTGCATATTGCCAAAAAGCACAAACAAAGCGCAAGTAAAGAAAAAACAGGAAAAAAATGAGAAAAATAGTACAAATACACATTGTGCTGCTACAAATAGCAAATTATTAAGTACAATCCCTCAAAGAGCTATCGATCAAATAGCCACAAACAGCAAGGATCAGGAAGATGATAGCACCGATGAACCATGGACAAAGGTACAGAGGCGAAAGTTTAAGTTCCCACGTAGTCAGGTAGTAAAAGGTAATGGACAGCCCGAAGATCTCAAAGCTGTAGAAAAGACAAGAAAAATACACGCTTGCTTTTTCAAACCTGAGACCTCATCAGATGCGCTTCATACTCACTTAGAAAAAGTATCCAAAAGTGTGAATTTTCACGTAGAAAAGATGAAATTAAGACACAACTACTATGCATCTTTTGTAGTTACGGTCCCTGAACGTGCCTTCACTAATTTCATGGCACCAGAAATCTGGCCAGCCGGTACAGAAATAAGAGAGTGGTTTCGTAGAGTCGCCGAGCGTGAACCACAGCACAGAAGACCCCACACTCTCGGCCAGAACATCTTCAAGAGGGGCAACGAAGTCGACTCGTCGACTCGTCGAATCGACCCATAACCAACAATAGTACATTTCTACTCTATTTAACCTACCAAAATGTTAGAGGCCTTAAAACTAAACTTCAATATTGGCGACAAACTACTGCAATAATCAACACCGACTTCATTGCGGCCACAGAGACTTACCTTGACCAGTCAGTAACTGATGCTGAGGTAGCACCTCCTGGCTGGGACCTTTTGCGCCGCGACCGTTGCTCGAGAGGTGGAGGAGTACTTTTTACTGCAAAATCAAGTATGCAGCTGCAACGCCATCAAGGCCTAGAGACGGAACATGGCGAAGATTTGTGGGCATCGTTTACATGTCAAGGACGAGTATATTATGTGTGTGTAGTCTACATTAAACCAAGCGCTAAAGATGAGGACTATATGGCATGGTTCTGCAAAGTAGAACAAAATATTATGTCTTCAGTATTAAATAATGAGACAATAATTATAGTTTTAGGAGATTTAAATTTGAAGAGTGCCAGTGTGAACGTTAATAACTACTTTTGTTATTTTTGTAACTTCTGTGATTTAATGGAACGTAATGATATTGTCAATGAATTAGGTAGTAAGCTTGATGTAGTTCTGGTCAGTCAGAATGTGAAAGACGTGAACGTATGTGCGGCAGATGAGGGACTTGTAGAACATCCAGACAAATACCACCCTCCTTTGGACATCTCAATAACTCTTGAGCGCAATTCAAGACATACACAGCTAGAACCTAGCAACATCGACGAAGATTTCGATTGGAACTTTGGTAAGGCAGATTTTCCCTTATTATTTCAGTACGTAAATAATATAGACTGGAGCGATGTTTTGAATAAATCTGACCCAAACAATGCTGTAGAATGTCTATACGATTTATTATATAGGTCATTCAATATGTGCATTCCTAAAAAAAGGCGCTTTTCCAAATTTACTAGAAGATATCCTACCTGGTTCACCAAAGATATAATATCTGATCTTAAGTTAAAATCTATACTACATAAAATATACAAATCTAACAAAGACGTCTTAGTATATAGTTTTTTTAAAGCAATCAGGGCTAGTATCAAATACAGAGCCTCTTTAGCATACCAATTATACATAGCAAATATACAAAACGAACTGGTACAAAATCCACGTGCCTTTTGGAGCCACATCTCAAGTCTGAAAACTAAAGGAGGATTCCAACCAACTATTGAATATGATGGACAACAACATTCGGGCCAAGCTGCGGCAGCAGCTTTTGCCGATTACTTCAGCAGCGTATTCCTACCACACTCACCTGCTCTTGACCTTTCCCAAACTACAACATCTACTAGCAACCATAGACTAATTAATATATCACAGTGTAACAGGAACCAGATTGAGCTCTGTATAAGCAAATTAAAAGCAAAGAGTTCACCTGGCCCAGACAATGTTCCTCCATATGTCGTAAAAGCTTTTAAGTCACAACTGGTGGTACCATTAATGCACATTATAAACATTTCCATTAGCACGGGAAAATACCCTGAGGCTTGGAAAAAATCGCGTGTGACACCTATTCCCAAGACAGGTGATAAATCCCTGGCAGAAAACTATAGGCCTATTGCAGTACTGTCATGTTTTGCTAAAGTTTTTGAGAGTACATTGCATGATGGAATTTACAGGCAACTGGAGCCGTTCCTAAACAACGCTCAACACGCTTTTCGGAAAAGACGTTCAGTAAATACCAACTTACTTACAATCGTGGACTATGTATCAAAAAGTCTTGACCAGGGTACCCAAGTAGATGTCATTTATCTTGATTTTCGAAAAGCATTTGACCAAGTTGATAATGATGTTCTTCTTACAAAACTTGCTTCCATCGGGTGTGCCCCAAAATTAGTACACCTATTTGCTAACTACCTACGAGATCGAACACAGTTTGTACGCCTAGGTTGCTTTGATTCGGCACTCTATCACACACGCTCTGGAGTCAGTCAGGGATCTTCTTTAGGGCCATTACTTTTTTCTATCATGATAAATGACTTACCCGAATGCCTGATGTATGCCAAGTGTTTACTTTATGCAGATGACCTTAAACTTTTTATTAAAATCAAAACACCTGAAGATGGCGAAGTCCTTCAAAGAGATCTTAATGCAGTTTTGACTTGGTGCAATAATAATAGGTTATTACTCAATACGTCCAAGTGCCAAGTAATGAGTTTCACTCGTGCTAACAAGCCGATAAATATCGATTATAATTTGAACGGTGAACAAATTACTAGATGTCAGTCTGTAAAAGATTTAGGCGTTCTGTTCGATCCCAGCCTTACATTTCATGACCATATGCGAGCCCTTGCAGCTGATTGTTTTCAAAAGCTAGGGTTTGTCACACGTAACTGTAAACAGTTCACCAATATTAAGGCAATCAAACTTTTATATACAGCACTGGTTAGGTCGAAGCTGGAAACAAGCGCCTGTGTATGGAACCCATACGAATCATCGTACACCCTCATGTTGGAAAAGGTACAAAAACGTTTCTTACGCTTTTTGTATCAGAAAATGTTTGTATACTATCCTTTTATGTATCCCACAAAGTTTCTACAAGGGACTCTAGGATTTCAGTCGCTTCAAACTCGTAGGATGTACGACCAAATTATCACGGCAATACAAATACTACGCGGTAGGCTGGATAGCCCAGAGCTCCTTTGTGAGGTGAGCAGACTGTGTATACCGGAGCAGCGTGCTCGGTTCCGAAGTGGGCGTGTCCCTCTATTTGCACCTACACCAGCGCGCACTGCAGCGCGTCAACAATCTCCCGTCTGCCGTGCACAGCGCCATCTCAATGGCCTTAATGCAAAACGTCCATACTTAGATATATTTGCGGATGAATGGAAGGCAGTTGAAGCAATGTGCCTTAACTATTGTGAATAGGACTGATTAGTTTATAGATATTGGATAAGTGTTATTATTATTATAAGTGTTACCTGTTAGGTATTTTGTTATTCAGAAGTTTTTGTTAATATTTTATGTTTTGTTTTGTTTTATACATATGTATGTATACTATAGGTTAAAGTTTTTATATTTATATTGATTCCATAGTTTAAGTGTAAATAATAATTGTAGAATAATAAGGTTATAAATATTTTCCTTTTTTAAATTGTGATAAAATGTAACGCATTAGAACATTCTGTAATGTTATGTTTTATATATAAATAAATAAATAAATAAATAAATAAATAAATAAATTATTATTATTCAGTTTAGCTCCATCTATCGGCCGTTACTACTTTGTTTTTGCTTTGTTTAATGTTAATATCGCCACCTTGACAATTGTAAATAACATAATACAATGCGGTGACGCAATCTTTTTCGCTTTCCCGCCAAAACTCCGGTTATAATGTCAGTGTCAACTTACAATTTCAGGTAAAAGCTACGCCTACATGTCAATGAAGACAACTCTTGCGCATGTCCTACGAAAATACCGCATCAAGAGCGACCACTCACAGCTTGTATTGAAAATGGAAGTGATGCTAAAACCAATTTCCGGTTACTACATAAGTATAGAGAAGAGATAGAATAATTAACCTATGAATAATATGTCCACTTAAAATATGTAAATGTACTAAGTAAATAGAAAAAAAAAATACCAAAACAAAAGACTCATTTTACCTCGATCTAGACTTAATAATAATTATGATATGATGCACATCTTATTTGAATGACATGACAGCTATCTCTATTTGATAATACAATCATTAATTACTTACAGATTTGTATTTAATGATGATTATGACGAACATCTCTATTTGAGTATTACAATCGTAATTTAAAGATTCGTATTTGATGATGATTATGACAAACATCTCTATTTGAGTATTACAATCGTAATTTAAAGATTCGTATTTGATGATGATTATGACAAACATCTCTATTTGAGTATTACAATCGTAATTTAAAGATTCGTATTTGATGATGATTATGACGAACATCTCTATTTGAGTATTACAATCGTAATTTAAAGATTCGTATTTGATGATAATTATGACAAACATCTCTATTTGAGTATTACAATCGTAATTTAAAGATTCGTATTTGATGATGATTATGACGAACATCTCTATTTGAGTATTTCAATCGTAATTTAAAGATTCGTATTTGATGATAATTATGACAAACATCTCTATTTGAGTATTACAATCGTAATTTAAAGATTCGTATTTGATGATGATTATGACGAACATCTCTATTTGAGTATTACAATCGTAATTTAAAGATTCGTATTTGATGATGATTATGACGAACATCTCTATTTGAGTATTACAATCGTAATTTAAAGATTCGTATTTGATGATGATTATGACGAACATCTCTATTTGAGTAATACAATCGTAATTTAAAGATTCGTATTTGATGATGATTATGACAAACATCTCTATTTGAGTATTACAACCGTAATTTAAAGATTTGTATTTAAGCGGAAAATTATTTCTGCCCTTGATTAAATTGAAGTAGTCATACAGATATAGAATTTTGTTGCTCTTTGTAACTGAATGATTACTAACTCTTTCTGAATTACTGGTTTTGTTAGGTACTTACGGGTCCTCCAAATGATTAATATTCACGTTGTTAATAATAGTATATTTGTATTTTTGTCCTTTTCATTCACATGCCAACATCAATGTGAACGAAACTGACAAAGTATAGATAAGTTATGACGAAAAGTGGAATGACTGAATCCCTGATTGTATTATTATTTTTTATTAGTTTTAAAATATTAAATTTATAGTCGATTTTAAATCCATGTTTTTACTGAATCCCATAGTTTTTTTCTTTTTTTCTTTGTCTACCTTTTTTCTTGATTTTACAGCAATAATATATATTTCTAGTCCGGTAAAATGACAATTTACAATTTTATTGTCAAGATGGCAACATTAACATTAAAAAAAGCAATACAAAGTTATACCGGCCGATAAATGGAAGCACACTCGTTTTTTGTCTATTCAGTTTATCATTATTTTTCAAAATGGCGGAGCCACTTGTTGGGTGTTAAAAACGTAAAAATCCGTTTTTCAAGGTGTACAGCTCACAGAGCCACTGGTTAGTAATTTTCTTTAAATTTAATCGTATATTTTATTTATATTCTTTGTAGGGATCGTAAAATAAAATTAAACGAATGTTTTTAATATTTAAACATTTTTATGTCAAATTCATAGTAAAGAGTAGTCACAACTTCTATTCATTAAGTATTTACTATTTTCACAACATCTGATCTATGTAAATGGTTACTTTTGTATTAGCAGAGTTGGATACAAAAAAAATGAAATATATTGAATATGTTTATCAATAAACCGATTATGGGTGACTCAATTGAATCATTAATATCGAATAAATTTAATCATACTCATCATATACTAGGTGTTCAATTTGTGCAGTAAACTGCATAATAATGGATCATGATTGAATGGTCGTTCAAGGAGTCGGGATGTCTGGTCGTGTCGTCGGGAACAAGAGGGTGCAAATAAAACTATAAAATATGTATCAAAACGTAAAAATGTAAAAAGCCGTCCTTTCTTTTTTTTTTTTCTTTTTTTGTTTTGGTTTTGGCTCCACACTTTTGTGTATTTAGCCAGTGTCAAGTAATTAATTTTTCAAGTTAATTTATATCATACATTTATGTATATTGTATGTCAGGTGAAGTCACGGTCCAAGTGATCAAGTCAAGTCATAGTCTAGTCAAAGTCATACTCCTAGTAAAGTGGTGGCAACTTTACTTAAAGCTTCTATGGAGTTTTGGAAACAACACGAAAATAAACGTTTCACCATCATTATACCATTTTCCCACACTCACGCCTGTAATCCAGCACTTAACGAATAGAATGCCACCAATTTTATGCACTAACACTGAAAATAACACAAGTTTTGGAAAATAATACAACGCGGTGACGCAATCTTTTTCGCGTTCCCGCCAAAACTCCCGTCCTTTCTTTTCTCTTGTCGTCTCTGAAGTCCTTTGTCAATCCAAATGTTTCGTCAGTCGTTGTCCATGGTCGTTGTCAAAGAGGTCGGACGCCGCGACAATGATAGAAAACATGAAATGACACACTGAGTATTGATTATAATAACTAAAACATAGCAACACTCGTAAATAAAATAACAATGCTAAACTCACATCTTACAGCCGCAGTACAGCGAGCGTCGAAGCGCCTTTACTGTTAGTACCTTTTTTTAAATGATATGACGAGCTTGTCATTCACTTGATGTTAACCGACACGGCCGCCCATAACAGTTGCAGTGTTTTTCTGAACTCTACTATAATGTAAAGTTTCGCGTGACACTGCACTGAGCACGTCCTCAGACATCAACACAGTCTAGTAATAAGATCGACTAGACTGAGATCAGATAATAAAGTCTCATTGCCTAGTAATTTTCCTAGCTACAGTGCCATTCAAACCGGAACACAGTAGTGTTTTCACACTACTGCTTGGTAGCAGAATAATTGGCACACCCAAGGCCCACCTCGGCTTCCGGCTCCCGGAAGGTTTATTCCCATAGGCCCTCAATTCTTGGCCCCATAAGATTTTTTTAAATATCCAGGCGCGCTTGGATTTTTCCCGGGGCTCTATGGAATAAACGATTAGTCGAGTTCGGCTCTTGGCGCATTTGAGCTAGAATTGTATTGATGTCCTAGATGTCTAATGGTCCGAAAAAGAATTACTTAATATGCGAATAATAATTGGACAGTAAATAAACGTGAATTTAGCGGAGTTATTTTATTTATTATTATTCGATAATTATCAAAGTAAATCAGTTACACTCTGCTATTACGAAAGTTGGAAAAGTTCCACTAAGAACAATAAAAATTGCATAAAGTTTGACATCTATAATCCATTCAAAATGTTTCGTACACCATTCCATGAAATTATAATCGTTAAAATTTCACAAAAAGAGACCAAATTGATTTTCCAACATTATGAACCTATTTATCTTTACAACACTAAAGTTTTATTTTATTTGCATCATTTTGGTAAATAATGTATTTTGTTTTACATTTTTTTGCTGACTCTTCCTAAGTGATAAATAAATGCCGCCGAAATGACCACCACGTGTTCATTCTGTACTACAAATAATGAAAATTCTTTGATCATGAATTAAAAATATCACAATTAGTATCCACTACGAAAGAAGCGAATAGTCATAGTCAGAATTAGTTTAAAAAAAGAATTTATATCACGTAGTTGCGATTACGACAAGGAAAAAATTTCAAGGACTGTTGTGGTGACTAATTATATGGGCAACTTTGTACCTAAATATTTTTTTTAAATTAACATATTTAATGATGATTACATCCTTGTAACCATTATAATCATACGCATTTATATGAACAGGTGGTTTTATAAAAGAACTAAATGAAGCTAAGGTACGTTTTATCAAATGCGACGGTACGTTTTATCAGATGTGAAAGGACGTTTTTTCAAATGTGAAGATAAGTTTTATCAAACGTGTAGGTATGTTTTATCACATCGCATCCGTTCGCAAGTACAATGGTCAAACACACGCGGTCATTTCGTTGACATAAATATTTATTTACATAATTATTTAAAACAAACCGCTCGATGTCAGCGCAAACTAACTTAAATACAAATTATATTTAAACATTCTTAAATTTAATATAGGTATTGCACACATTTTAGCTTCATAAGCATTTTGGACGTAATCATTTACGTAACTGATAAAGCTTTCAAAAAATAAATAGTTTTAAATTAAATTATATGCTTTTAATTATTATAAACTAGAGTAAAGCACTTGCAATCTCATTTGATTAGACCCACAATAATTACTTAATTATAATTAAACCACGTGACGCGCTGCATAACAAATAAATGAAAACTGTGTAATCTCATCACGTCTCGGGTTAATTAATAAAATATCCTTGAATACTTTGTCCTGGAAAGAATATAAATGCTTTAATAAAAATAATACTGCTGTTCTTATAATATTTAACAAGTTGATTAGGAACTACTTACTTTAATAAAACATATAAACCATGGAATGTCTTTGCAAATTTAAACAGCATTCTCAGTCATACATTTGTTTAATCAAATATATTTCATAGTTTTTTTGTATTATAATTATTGTGAGCCTCGTGCAAGTTTTTATAAGTTTAAATTTGGTTTAAGCTTAAAACTAAAAACAAAACAAAATAGTTCATTGATTTTATCACGCAGTAAATAGTCGTACAGTTTTTATCAAATTAATTCTCGACTAGCATCATAATACTTAATCTTTTTTTAATAAATTACATGATTGAATCAACTTGTGTCGATAACTTATGAAAAATGTCTTTTATTCACACATTTACTATACACCGTACACCTTACTAACAGGCCAAGAGACGTATATTCTATTTTAAAAGTTAATGTCTGTATAAATTTCAATAAAACTTATTTATAATACTGAAAAATAATTTCCTTTGAAGACATATTTACACAAGTAGAGTAAATTGCAGACAATCATAATAATCATTTATTTTAAAAATAAATAAGTTTAAAAGATGTTTTAAAATAGAATATCGTGAAGTAATACTAGATCACAGTCTATGTAAATAATACATTTAAGATAAAACCTTTAACTATAGTCGCTTCACAGGAAACACGTTAACGTCAAAATGACGTAAGTTAGAACTACAAAATTTTAATATATTTTTTTGTTAAGTCTTCTTGGCCAAACTTCCTAAGGAATATCCATGAGAGTCATACAAAGTTTCGTAAAAAATTTTAGTGTCTTTGTGGTACTTATAGGATCGACGACATAATGGCCTGATGTTTCCTAGATCTTTGTTTCTACTTCAACTTATCGGTAAAGTTTTAATGCAAATTTTATCTTACAATGAAAATGGTATTATTAACTTTAGTAATAATTGCTTCCTGGAGGTTTTTGAGTAGGTACAATTATTCCCTTATTCTTTACAATTATTTTTTTGATTTTTGTTCTGCAAAATTGTTTGGCCAAGAGACTGGAATCCACAAATATTCTACCTAATACGAAGTCACTAATAATAGTAGAAATATACAACACCAATCATCATAATTAAACACATGTGATCTTAGAGGAAGTACCGTAGGGTTGGCATTCCAACCTGAAGAACTGAATGAACCGTTGAAGACCAGTTCATTAACTGGTCTTCACTCCACATCATAATTAGACACCTTTTGTAGTGTAGGAAGTAACCCTGGAGCAGATTGAGTGAACTAGTCGATGGATTTGGACGGCTTCACTCTGTCAGGCTTGTCAGTTTTATCTGAGCTCTCTTGCCTGCTCCTGAAAAAAAAAACAACCTTTAAAAAAACTTAATAAGGTCCTTTCTAAAAGATGTTTAAGTTTTTGTTGTAATATTTTTGTGATTATCTAGTTTTCTTAATAACAAACCAAATTCAAACAGCCTTATTAATAAACGGGTCTCGGATTAGTTACTTCAGCTTTTGTTCTTTTTTTGCTACTGGAATATTTAGCTGGATCGAAAGAGACAAAAGATGGTGTAACTAATCTAAAACTAGTTCGTGTTCATTAATAAGGCTGTAAAGGTTTAAAAAATTGTAACACTATATCCACCATTTTATTTTAGGCATGACTTGAACTGACTTATAGACTAAACTTAGATGTAAGATAGATGATGATGTAGAGAGTAGATTTTTTAGAACTTAGATGTTTGACTCGACTTGAATATGACTAGATTTTTGTCGTCACTTTTATTTGTTTAACAGATTTTAAAACAAGTCACAATTTTCTTGCATCCAATAAGCATTTGCTGTGAACCAAACTTTACATAAAAATTGGCAAACATCACTGTACGCATTTTGACTAACTTACATGAAGAGGACATACTATGACTCGACTTGGACTTTTTTTTTTAGGATTTGGCTCCACACTTTTGTGTATTTAGCCAGTGTCAAGTAATTGATAATTTATCAAGTTATCGATATTTCACGCAAATATGTGTCAAGTCACAGTCGAAGTCATCAAGTCAAGTCTAGTCAAAATCATACTCCTAGTAAAGTGGTGGCAACTTTACTTGAAGCTTCTATGGAGTTTTGGAAACAACACGAAAAGAAACGTTTCACCATCATTATACCATTTTCCCACACTCATGCCTGTAATCCAGCACTTAACGAATAAAATGCCACCAATTTTATACACTAACACTGAAATTAACACAAGTTTTGGAAAATAATACCATGCGGCGACGCAATCTTTTCGCTTTCCCACCAAAAACCGACTTGGACTTAATATGGAATCGATTAGGACGTAACTTTGACTCAACACACATGTAAATTTCATCAGTCAATGCCCAAACGTTGACGAATAAATTGCAAATTTAAAAACATATTAATAAAGATACATAAATGTTAACACAGATAGATACATTGCCTAAAAATAACTCACCAGTTAAAACTTAGCCGTCACAACATATGGCAAAGCCTTCCTTTGTGCTTCGCCTTTGTGCCCTGCGCCTGCGCCGGCTCGTTCTCCGCCAGAACCGTTGTGTGACAGTTGTCGTCCGTCACAACTGTCTCTTTCTTCAACACCTTCTCTTTCAGGCTGTCCCTGTGAGCGTTTGGAGCCACGTGCATTGATCTGCAACAGGCTTTCGTTGTACTTGGATTATGTAAACGGAAATAAATAAAATAATAATAATCATAATAACGCCCAACGATCAATCCCATCGATTCTCTGTGTCTAGGTATAGGTAGCGGCTCGAAAGTACAAAATGTGGAAGAGATAGCTGCGCATGGGTACTGTCGCGCGCGCAAACATTAATAAATAGTTAATGCTAAAGTTTTGCATAGTTTGTAACAGGTTGTTTAACTATACAATAGTGTCGATTCTGTGTCGCATTCTCTAAAACTAAAGTAAACTTAAAGTATGGCGGTACTCTACTGATAAAGGGGAAATGAAAAAGACGGAAATATGTTAATTTAGTTTAGCTTTAGAGAATGCGACACAGAATCGACACCAATGTTAACCTCTTTTTATTTAAATCTTGCTTTAAAGAATCAATCCATTCACTGGTTCCTCTTTTAACAAAACAATGCACGACATACACCATTTTTCGTGCTTGTCTTTTCAAAACAGTATTTCTTCTAGGTATATTAACTAATTACTACTATTCTACTATACACTAATAAATAAAACAATAATAGCAAACGAACTCAAACTTAACAAAAAACAATAACAATGAATGGCAATAAGAATACACCTTAGAACGCGACTGTACAGTCAGAAGTCCGAGGAGCGTCGTATGAAGCGGGGGGGGACGGAATACGACCGGCGCTGCGTACGCGCTCATTTCGTCCCTCTAGCCCCGTGTGATACCAAATGTTTGACTTCTGCGCAATGAAGCGCAGCGCTAGAGTTTCGTGTTCACCGAAGTATTTTCTACGCAATAATACTTGTCCTGCCACGGGAATTGAACCCGCCACCTCCGGGTTATGAGCCGACCAACCAACACACCAGAGGCTGAATAATTATTTAATAAACAAGTTGAGCTTTGGCTTCAACCAAAGCACTATCAAGCATACCTCGTCAATTTATTCCGAGCCGATCTTGACGTGAAGTTGCTGCTTTTCCCTCTTCTCAACGAATGGAATGTAGTCTTTATTGGCTTCACTAGAGCCATGTTACTGCTCTCAGCTGTTTTAGTGCAATTGAGTGTTGTGACTGTAAACTCGACGTCTTTGATTGGCTCATTTGATGCTGTAAAGAAATGTATGACATTTACATTTGAAGGATTCAAAATTCAAAATAAAGTTTAAAATAAAGAGATATAAATTGACGACAGGCCATTATCTGTCGTCACTTTATATCTGTTTATTTTGAACTCGGTCACTAATTTACAAACTGACTTGCAATTCTACATTCCTTCTCATAAAGGCCTGTTCATAATGGTTATTGATTTGATAGTGACTTTTGTTTTGAATATACTTTAAATAAATGGGATCTCCGAGTTATTATCGTAACCGGTCATTAATTGATATGAAATGAAAATTTATAGGCATAAAAATTTTTGAAACAATCATAAAAGGGTGGAGCACCTGTTTTCCATACTAGAATCATGACACAGGAACCAAGACTCTTCTATCGGAGACATAAACACTTCCTGGTTATATTTTTGAGGTTCTGACGAACGAAGATTATATTACCTTTTACTGTTGTACGTTGTTTTAGTTAAATGAGTATGGATGGCTTAATAAAAGGTTAACGTTAGTCTTAATCGTACATTTGGTTGTTGCGTGATATCACAAATAATATTATATTAAGATGAAGGAAAAAATGTTTTACCTGTAAACTCTTCAATAGGTTTATCAATAGTATCGTGATCGATCCAAGTGAGGCCCATTTCCACCTTCTCCGCGAGGTCCTGCCACCGCTTCCTGTTCTCAGCAGTGCCAGTGTACAACGGCTGGATCCAGGGGAATGTGTCAGAGAGCACCCTGTACAGCGGCAGGCAGATCATATCGATGAACCCCACTTGCATTTGAGGTAGCTCATCTTTTTTCTCTCTGGAATTGAAGACTGACTCAGTTTTATGATGAGGATGAGGCAAGAGGTGCCTCATATTTTTTTGTTTCTTTTTAAATATCCAGATGACGTGGTTTTATACTAGATGGTAGGACTGTTCTGCGAAGTTCGTCTAGGTAGGTACCACCGCTTTGCCAGTTATTCTGCCGCCAAGAAGTGGTGTGCAAGCACTACTATGTTCCGGTTTGAGTGGCACTGTAGCTAGTGAAATTACTGCGCAAATGAGACTTTATGATGTGATCTCACAGTCGAGTAATTTTATTACCAGACTGCTGATGTCTCATGATGATGTGCGCAGTGCAGTGTCACGCCAAACTATATTTTGGAGATCCGAGTGACACTGTTCTGTTATGGGCAGCCGTGTTACTTAACATCAGAACTAGCTCATCACAACATTCAATAACATAAAAAACGCGGTCAACCGCTAAGCATGGTGTGGTCAACGCTAGGCACGATGCTAGCGTTCGACTACATCATTGGTACATTAATATTGTCGAAAATTAGTACCTGTCCATCATCGCGATAGGTTGCTGATTCAGCTGTAGTTTCTCCAAGTCTCCCTGATCGAAGAACTCGTCAGCAACCAGTTTGGCGACCTTATGCTGTACTTCCCACGGCTTGGCAATTGCTGATACATCACACGCTGTCATCATCATACCGCATAATACTGGAAATACATTGTAAGTTAAGATTGGATGTACTTTAGCAGATATAGAATGTATATATAAATTTTATTAGTAAAAGCAGCAGGACGGTGAGAAATGAGACCCTTGTGGGCATAATGTAGGAAAAAATTTGGTAAATTAATAAAAGGGGTTTTGGCAGGAAAACGAAAAAGATCGCGTCGCCGCATTGTATTATTTTCCAAAACTTGTGTTATTTTCAGTGTTAGTGCATACAATTGGTGGCATTTTATTCGTTAAGTGCTGAATTACAGACATGAGTGTAGGAAAGTGGTATGATGATGGTGAAACGTTCCTTTTTGTGTTGTTTCCAAAACTCCATAGAAGCTTCTGGTAAAGTTGCCACCACTTTACTAGGAGTATGACTTGACTAGACTAGACTATGACTTAACTTGATGACTTGGACTTGACTTGACACATTATATGATATTAATTAACTTGAGATATCAATTACTTGACACTGGCTAAATACACAAAAGTGTGGAGCCAAAATCAAACAAAAAAAAATTAATAAAAAAAAGACACACGCACACACACACGGGAACATTAATCGATTAGCTGCAAAAACAAACTTCTACTACTTACTCAGGTTTAATAAAGTATTTTTTTAACTTAAGATTTAACATGTTTTAAAACATTAACAAAAGTGGTAAAACGTTACCCTTCCGGTAACGTTTTTATTTCGCTTGCTCATTCTATGTTGCTAATCATTAAGCAGTGAGTTATTGCATCAAAAGTTCAATCTTTTTATTCTAATTTCCCTTCTTAAGAGTTATGTTGCACCATATTTATTTCAAGACATATAAAAACCTCTACTGTTTTTAATAACCACTTAATTATCAATAAACCAATATTTCTCTTGATTTTTGATGTCAAACTTACATTCTTTCTTCTCTGGACTCTGCCAATCGAATTCACCATTGTCAACCAACTCCAAGAACTTCGATTTCTTCTTGAAATACATCGCTAGATCTGTCGATAGGATAGCAGTCTCGACTACCCTCATCACGGCTTTATAGTCGCAGGGTGACAGAGCCTGTAACAAGATGAAAGCTACAGTTATACCTACCTATTTTCATATAGAAAGAAAGAAAGAAATACATTTATTCAAGACATAGGGTAATCTCGCTCACTCGTATGCATATTGTGTATATTTGGTCTTTCTTTTTCAATACTTTGAAAATATAATGAAAGAAACTACTGGTACTCTGTATCCCTCTTATCCTCATTTATAGAAAAACATGTATTTTTATACTTGACAATAAAAATAAGAGTTACTCGCACATGTAAATGAATAAATATTGAAGGACATTTAACATAGCGCCATCTAGTCCCAAACTAAAAAAAACTTAGAAACTTTTTTTTACATACATACATAGAATACAATAAAAACAAACACACACAGAACAAACATTGATGTTCATCACATAAATGTTTGTCCTGGGTGGGAATCGAACCCACAACCTACAGTTCAGAAGGCAGAGTTACTGCCAACTGAGCTATCGGGTCAGTCAAATTAATGTGTTATCCTAGCGATAACACATTAATTTGATAGCGATAGTGTTTTCCTAAAAATTGAGGATGCTCTTTGTTTGTGCATAGTATTTTAGTATCATTATTTATAAAAACTAAACTTCAACTCACCTGAAAGATATTATTACTCTCGCTATTCAAAATCATAACACATTGATCGAAATGATGGTGCTCCATCGTCGAAGTTGAATACAAAATTGCCAATGGACTCTCGGTTTTCGTTTGAAACGCGTTATTCGTTCCTCTATGGTCCAGATCATGGCATAGACAAGCTACTAGAAGACCCAGAATTTCCAGGTCAGACATGAACCTCTCCATCTTGCCTGTCTTCAGCATCGCAAACATGGTTTGGGCGACGTTGAGAGCGTGGCGCCAATTGTGATATTTCACTGGACGGTAATTCTTCTTTACGCTTAGAATCCATCTGCAAAGGACCTGAAAGAACAAAAACATCGTTATGTACCACCATTGAAATATATCACGGAACTTTGATAGTAATGGAACAAGAAAAATATCTTTCCTAATTTGAAAATTTCCATGGGCACATTGAAAATATCAAATCCATACAAATATCACATTCTTCAATTCGTTGCAATCAAGTTACGTGATCGTCTAGCTGGAGACAGATTCGAGGAGAAGAAAGAGACAACCAAATTGTGTTGTGGTATGATCAATAATCAACCTTGCTCCCATAGATTTATATCTCAGGATATGCCTGAACCAAAATTGTCTTTTCAAAATGGTGGCTAAAAATCCAATGCCACGTGATGATGATGTTCCGAAACGTTAAACGTTGACTTATATGTAGTGAAAAATGCTGCTTTAATTTTCATAATACTTTTGGGGGTAGTTTGTAAAACCTTTCACAGCACAACTGGGTTTTTTTGTAGCACTCCACCAATCTCGTCTGACTTACAGACTAAACGTAGGCTAGCATAAGCGTAAGAATAGGCTAGTCCGTGAATTCAGCTCACAGTTTGATGCTACGTTGTACCCTGTCAACAGGCCTGTCGTTATGAAGTAATACAAACTTCAATGCTTGCGCCCCTCAACTAGAATAACTAAGCTAACAAAGATACTGAATGCAAGCTTGCACCTACAAGAACTATTATGACTTCCCATCAAGCAGTGCTCAACTGCCACGTCTAGAAAGTAGAATCAATCTGCTAACTAATCAAACACCGAATTTTTCTTTGCGATAATTTATTTGAAATCGGAATAAAATAGAGAATACTTACGTCATAGGGTATATGGAACTTCTCAACAAGGTTACACTGTAGGAACATACGAAGTGTAGCTTTGCAAGTATCTTCATCGGATAAATCAAAATCTGAAATGACAGATATTTTATTTAACGTGGCTAAATTCATTTATCTTTTCAGGAACCAATCATTATCATCATTTATTCATAATAATTTTAACCACTTTCACCTCTCTCCCCCTTCTTCACTTTCTTCCTCTTTCCTTTCTCTCTTGCCTTTCTCTTGTTTCAATTTCTCCTCTTTTGTTATTTAAAAAAAAAAAAATTGGCTTGCTTTAAACTCACTCATACCACTACCTGACTTATGACTTAATGCCAAATGCTTAAAGCCAATAAAAACGATTAAGAAATATGGTGTTTCTTACCATGGAACTGAAAACTGTACAGGTTATATGTTTCGGCGGTGGGTATGAAGTCTTGGCAGAGTTTGCTTGTATCATCTGATGAAGCCGTTGCATGGTATGATAGACATTCTAACGCTACCTGAAAAGTAACACAATTTTAGTTATAGTATCCACTCTAAATTACAAAAACTAAAATTTTTGTCAATCTAACCAATGTCTCGAAGAAAAGATAAGTGAAAAAGGGTACATTCTCACCTTTTGCTTTGCCATAAGTTTACACGCATTCTCATACATTTGGGTGTTGTGGATGCCTAGACCGCAAAATATGGCAAAAGCCTCAAAAATTGAAATGTCTCCATCGGTAAACTGGCTGCTATTCTCCTAAAAATATAAAAAAATATCCATCTTTATTGCTCATTCTACATTTTAAAACTGCGAAAGGTATATGAAATATAATGTATTGTGAAAACTGTGGTATTTAAGCTTTCTTCTAAGAAGGCGGTGACCGCAGTCACCATAGTAGTATAACCACGGATACTTGTTTGTAAGCAAAATAAATTTGTAGGACTCCCAACAAATAACTTTAACTCTACTCCTATGTACCTACACCGGTGGATGTCGTTAGGGAAATATTACGTCTCTGTATAAATACAATTTGGTAAACATTACACCTCCGGAGCCAGTCTTAAATCAGTAGGACACTTACCTTATTAATCAACTGAGCTACGCCAATAACGTCCTTATTGGCATTGACAATGGGCATACAGAGCATCGTTCTAACATTAG
Source organism: Ennomos fuscantarius (assembly GCA_905220475.3). Taxonomy (NCBI): domain Eukaryota; kingdom Metazoa; phylum Arthropoda; class Insecta; order Lepidoptera; family Geometridae; genus Ennomos; species Ennomos fuscantarius. Next base: position 7,226,638 of record HG992046.1, on the reverse strand, counting down.
CTGCGTCATCAACGTCAACTACCATCATCCCATTTTCTCGCCTCCACTCGTCCACGTCAGATATGTTCAGAAACTTATTCGATCGTGCTATCTGAAAATTATAGTGCTCCAATTATTTTATGATCGCCTGGTACCTTTACTAAGCCTATTCAGAGTCTTAGTACTTGTACTATGATCTTTTTTAGAACGGTGTGTTCCACTCGCACGGCCAATTTATGAAAACTTGAAAAATATGACTTTGTTTAATTACTTGATGGCAATGGGAAGTTATGTGAACTGCCATAAAAACTGTTCACGAAAATCCGGTAAGTATTGTTGACGAGACATGGAAAACCAGAAGCAAATTCTTCAGCAAATCTCTGATGGAATGCTATAGGAACTATCTATAACATTGTTTTTATTTGTCGTTAATATCAAATTTGGGATATTAATATTTTACTACTGTTTTAGTGGTTTGTGCTTTAATTTGTGTTTCTCCATATTTATGTTAGGATAATTTACATCAGAGTCCCAAGATACAGGCTTCGTGCTTAGTTTGGGGCTCATAGTTAAGTATAGTTTGAAGGAAATGTATATTTTTGCACTGTGTTGAACAAATTGTAACATATAATGTTTTTTGGCAATAAAAATTATCTTATCTATCTATCTTATCTTAATTTATGACTTTATTACGAAAAATATATAGCCGTGCCTAGACTTAATCGTCACAAGAAGTCATACTAACTGCTAATGCAATACACGCTAGAGTGGATCTGTTGTCATGTCGTGGAGTAAGCGTGGTCCTGGACTGATGTGCTCCAAGTTCAAAGAGTGTGTGGAACCTGGTCGGTGCTGGTGGTGGAAGCGCTGGAATTTCGGATGGACGAGCTCCTGGTCTCTGGACTATACGCTCCAGATGACTCTAGAAAAAACACACTAAGTAATAAAAAATCAAGCAAAGAAAATATTCATGCAACTACCTAAATAATGCTTTTTTACTTAGTACCATGGGTCGTGGTTGATAGGAAAAGTTTATGACAAAGTATGCAACCTAGTATGATGTAATAACCATGTATGATGATATTGGCAAATATCAAATGTATACAATGATTATCATTGAATCATTAATTAAAATAAAAATGTTTTTAGGCTGGAAACCATAATAAGATTGAGACTGTACAAGCCTTAGGTTTGTCCATAACAGATTTCGGAAATTTATAAAACTCACCGACTCACAATGATCCGTGTCCAGTATAAAGACTGCACACCTTTCACATTTCAGCAGTTCCCTTGCCTCTGTCATGATCTTCGTGACGAGACACTCCAGATTGCTCTGCTCTTCGAATATACTCCTGGCTAGGGCCAGCAGGATCTGGTTACGTTTATACTCCAGCACTGAAGACTCGAAGAGTTGAGCGTTTTGGATACCAATGCCGCAGAAGGTGAGGTACCGACGGAATACTTCCACATCCCGGAGAGAAAACTCTTTTGATCCTGAAATGATTGGAACGTTAGTTAGTACCTACGTGCCAACTTACGAGTAATAGAACAGTAACATTTATGAACTTTGCGTGTTTCTATATAAACCTGAAGCTTAAGATTTTTTGCTTGTAATTTATATACCCGTTTCTTAAATTATATTTAAATTAAATTTGGTTGTACTGTAAGGGAACGATTGCTTTGTGCTACAGGAATTGATGTTTTGTATAATTTTTGGATGCTTAGTTTTCTTCATATTTTATCCAAATTAAGATTAAAAATTATACGTCAACCAGCAGTGAGTGTCCTTTACTATTGTGTGTTTCCATTTATTATCAAAGCTTCTTAGTGAAAGTCAGAACCCTTGAAAATCTTTTGGAGAGGGGGAAGTAAAATGATAAACTTACCATCAGTTTTATTGATAATTTGAGCCACTCCAACCACATCCCCTTCATAATTGCAGATTGGCATGCACAGTATCAGTTCAGTTTTGTATCCTGTGCGCGCATCTATTTCGCTGTTAAACCTGAAACGAGCGATATTTTTTTCGGAGCACGTTTTTCTTAGACGACTGTGTTCTATAGCATTGCCCTAATGAGTAAAGTGCCACTAGATTGGATGAGCAATGTCAGTAAAAAATGCACAATATCATCAACATAATCATCAGCATGCAGATTTCTGTTACTAAATATAGGCTTTCCACATGGAGCGTCACTTTGAGCGGCTGCTTGCTCTTTGCATCCAATAGCTTTGACCAGGGGCGCGGTCACGAAACTTTGACTGCAATGCAACAGGAGAAATTTCCAAACTAACTATGCACATAAACTTCGTATTCAAACTGTCAAATCCATACAAATTTGTGTTTCTATTAGTTGCAATCGAGTAACGTGATCTCCCAGCAGGTCGTCAGTCCACTTAGCAGGACCTAGTACTATCTGGGCTTTCCGGTTCATGATCGCCACTTTAGAACCTTTCTTCTCCATCAGTAGTCAGTTCTGCGAGAGTTATGGCGTGCCCAATTCTGTATTACGATTATCAGGCGTAGGGCTCATAACGAAGCACGATTAAGTTAAGCAACCGACCGGTAAAGTTAAGCAACTTTCGCTGCTGTCAGTACTTTGAAAAGTGACCTCTACAAAAAGTGGTATTTACAACTGAACAATACCGTGCTGCGGAAGGCACGTTAAGTCTTTGGTCCCAGCTATTGTCGTATAAGACAAATAGTAGCCGAGTTTGTGAGGTTTAAAAAATTATAATAATAATAATAATGACGCCCAACGATTACATACATAGATCTTAGACCCTAACTAAGATTCTCTGTGTCAGGGACCCAGGAACTACGAGGTCCCACAGAACCCGAACTCAGAACAAGTATTTGACGTGCTATTGTTCATTGACAATTTCTCTACCAGAATGGGATAAATAAAAGTTTTATTGTTACTTTTCTAATTGTCCTCGCGAACCGAACACATAATTCACAATATAAAATGAGTAAGCACGGGGTATTTGAGGACACGCGATTCCAAAGGCTACTCTTATGCAACTCTTTTTATAATTAAATCACGCGGCCCTTATATAGGTCGGCGCTGGCGACGTCAAGAACGTAAACAAACGTTTGTTCATACAAGTATTTGCGCTTTTTTTTCTGTGCACAAATACTTCTCCTGCCGCGGGAATCGAACCCGCCGCCTCCGGGTATGAGCCAACCCGCTCAACCACCACACCACAGAGGCTGTCAATTCTGACCACTTGCCAAAACTAAAAGGAGGAGGATCAGGCTTACCTCTCCTGTCTCTGTCTATTCTAGTGTCATCTCACCTAGGATCAGCATAAGCATTCTTGATATTAATAGGATGTTTCGTCTGAGCAGCAAGACCGGCTACGCCAACTCCAAAGGGTATTTTGATCTCTTGTGTCTTCGCTATTCTCAAAGCATCGTTTAATTCTGAAAATATTACATACATTTCCATAGTGACATAACTTATTTAAGTGCTTTGAAGTAATTCTAAATGTTGACAGATTTGTTACTTGGATAAATATTCGTTTATTTAAACTCCATAATTAGCAAAGGTCTCATAAACAAAGGCGCTTCACAAACGCTAAACGTTGGAGAGGTGCTTTGCACTTTATACAGTGACAGTGTAATTAACGGCTTTTAAAAGTTCATTACTTGTTCAGACCCGGCACCGAAACGGACCGACGCGCCGTCTGCATAGGATAAGTTAAGACGCACTGTTAATTATTTTATTGATACCTAGAAGGGTACATTGTTGAGGAATTTGCTACCTGTTATGGAGAGTTTATAATTATCAACGTGCCTTTTTTATTTTACAGGTTTTCGAATCTACGCTGTACCAAAAAAAAACATTGGAAACAATGTTTAGTTTACTTTTTGGGTGTTGGAAAAATGGGTGCTGTATTACTTAAACATAAGCGTAACTTAGCAGGGTAAATTTATTATTATATTGTAATTGTGTATATAGTAATATTATTATTATTATATTGTGCTGATTCCTCAGGATGACGTGTGCAGTGCAGTGTCACATGAACCTATATTTCAAAGTTCTGAATGACACTGCAACTAATATGGGCAGCCGTCTTGCTTAACATCATGTGAACGACTAGTTTGTCATGTCATTTCTTAACAACAAAAAAAGATTGCGAATTTTGATTAACAGATTATTTTATATTCAGATTAACAGATTATAATTCGTTTCTAATATAAGCAAGATTATATACTACATCAATATAGATAAATGATTTAAAAAAAACTTGATATTTCTCTTGAAATATCAAGTTTCATTTTCATTGCATAAAAAAAATACCCACGATGTTTCTCTTGATAATTGTTTCTTGGAGTTTTGGCGGGAAAGCGAAAAAGATTGCGTCACCGCATTGTATTATTTTCAGTGTTAGTGCATAAAATTGGTAAAATGTGGGAAAATGGTATAATGATAGTGAAACGTTTATTTTCGTGTTGTTTCCAAAACTCCATAGAAGCTTCAAGTTGCCACCACTACTAGGAGTATGACTTTGACTAGACCATGACTTGACTATGACTTGACTTGATGACTTCGACTGTGACTTGACACATATTTGCGTGAAATATCCATAACTTGATAAATTATCAATTACTTGACACTGGCTAAATAAACAAAAGTGTGGAGCCAAATTTAAAAAAAAATTGTTTCTTGTTTTCTATTTACTTTGTACGAGCGGTAAAATAAACATAGATATAATAAAAGGGTATTCAGACGATTTTTGATCTGTCATTGGGTCAGTTTTCGAAAAATCCATCGTCCCGGTTACGTCCCTGATAGTGTAAAACGTTCGTTCCAGTGCTACAAAGCCGGGTCTCCTCCCTTAATGCTCAGGCCCCAGATGTTCAGTATTTGCGCATAATAATCTCCACATTTCAGAGCCAGAACTTACCTGTTGCAGTTTTTTGTGTATATTTAAATTTTATTTTATTCGTGTCGATTCTGTGTCGCATACTCTAAAGCTAAACGAAATTAACACATTTCCGTCTTTTTCATTTCCCTTTTATCAGAAGAGTACCGCCATACTTTAAGTTTACTTTAGTTTTAGAGAATGCGACGCAAAATCGACACCATTGGCACGATTACCTAAGTAGGTACCTAGTAAAAATATTTGCACGAGTGCGTAAAGCCCGTGTGCAATATTATTAGTATTATCGGGATAAAAATTAGTGATAATTGCATTATCTTTCAATTTTATGGAATTTAATTATTTTTTTTATAGGTACTTTTAGTATTTAGTTATATAGGAGCGTTCTATAACATGGACTGAGTATATACACATAAGGAAATGAGAGAATTAAATTCCACCGTGTATAAATTATTGCGATACTATGTGAGATAGCGGCTGACAATGATTCTCATTCCAACAAATTACCAAGTCCAGTCAAGTCCTTGGTAAAAACTAAGCTGACCTACAATTTTCATTTTTTCTAACCTCTTTATGTTTTTGACAGCGCAGTTTCTAGCCACCAGGTTATTTATTTGACATGCATAAATAACTACTAACTTGTTCGTACTTCAGTATACAGCTAATAGAGAACAAGAGCAAAGTTGGGATCTGAGTTGGACGGTGATTTATACGTATAAAGTTGACCTATATTTTTGTTTTACGCTCATGTTTGTAGAAAAATATCGCAGTTTTTCTGTTGAAGGAAGCGAATAATACTGAAAGTTAAGTTTGACGAGGGTACCTAACAATAAAGGTGTGTAAAGTCATCAATTCTATTGTAGTGACGTCAAAGGCACCCATGATCCGTTGGATTTTTAATAGTTCAGACTGGGACTGGTTTCTCGGGAAAATGGTTCAATCAAATTCTCAAAACTTTTTGTAGAAGCGTCAAGGTCCAAAAATTCTGGACATTAATTTTTTAGGTTATGAAAATATGGAGTAATTTGAGAGACTGCTTTTTATTTATTACTTAATGATGATTACTTAGTTGTTTTCAATAAATAACCTTAATAATGAAGACTTAATTAATGTTTTTGTTAAATTCGTCGTAGTTTTATGATGAATTATTGAAATTTGGCTTTGGCATACTTGGCTTTCAAATTTAAGGGCCATTGCTTCTACATAATAAAAAAGGCAATGTTTATCTCTAAATATATATAACTCAAAGGTGACTGACTGATTGACTGACTGACATAGTGATCTATCAACGCACAGCCCAAACCACTGGACGGATCGGGCTGAAATTTGGTATGCAGGTAGATGTTATGACGTAGGCATCCGCTAAGAAAGGATTTTTCGAAATTCTTCCCTTAAGAGGGTGAAATGGGTGGTTGAATTATTTTCCCATAGGCCACGCTGCGGGCGAAGCTGCGGGCAGAAGCTCGTAATATCTATTTTTCATAATGTTTTTGTTCACAAACTCCTGCATTTCTTCCATTTAATTACGCGTAACGCCATCATAAAGTCAAATGTAGGTTGGATTAAAGCCTGAAATACTAATATACCATAAGTCACTTTTGTTTTTAATTTATTAGTAAGCAAGTCTATTCCTGGAAATGTTTTTCTAATTACAACAAAAATAAAATCAACATACCCCATTATCCTCATAAAGATCTGTCACATACATTTTGCATGACTGAATCCAATGATTTCTGACTGATAAATTGCTAATATCAGAGGAACTACTACATTATTTTATCTTCGCGTATGACGTCGCTCATACCTCTTACATCTTCAATAAAATACTTATTACATACTTAGCTATCTAGTGCAAGGACTTAAAAGCTTAGCTCACACCTCGCAACGTTCTCACGAAGTTTAATACGATATTGATCAGAAAAGGTGCAACGGACAGAAAAGCTGACGCCATTTTGTTCTACGAGATTACTGGTTCCTTTACTTTATTGAACACCAATAATAATAGTGCGAAAAAGATACATCAGTCTAAGGTTTGATTATTAGGTTGTAGATTATCTGATAGCAACCTTTACAGAAGAAAAGTTACTGACAACATAAGCCTTGTAATCTACGCTGCTGGTAGTTCTTGTGGTGAAAACGGACAGCATATAAGAGATAGTTGTCATTTTTGCGCATTGCGGCTATGCAATGAGAACCGATGAACCGTAGAAAACGTTTAATAGTATTAATTTTTACCAAAATGAGGTAACATAATAATTATGTCCAAAAAATACGGATCATCTCAAATTTGGAGAAAGAAATCACCATTCTTATTTTCGATCAAACTCGTTGGCGTAGATATGTATTTTTGGGGCAGTATGTATAGGTAGTGAGTTCAAAATACGAAATCCATGCATGAAAAAATTAAGACATAGGTGAGCAAAAAAGGAAAGACTTAGAGTCCGTCTATAATAAATCCTTAGCAATAGACACTATTAGTTATTTTATGACTGTAGGTTTAGACCAAAAGCGTAGTAGATATATAACATATACTCATTTAATGTTTTATATTACATCGCAATAAAAAGAGCACATTTGCAACTCCGAAAATAAATATTATCTAATCAATAAGCAATAATAATAAAAATATTATGATTGTATTGATATTTAATGTTATTGCTTTTCAATGGCGGTTAACAATAGATCATCAAAAAATATTACTGTCCTTGTGGAGCGACCACACACAAAAGTAAATATTTTTATTTAAGTACGAGAGATGAGAGAAGACTGGAATGATAGGAAATAATACAATACTGTACGATTTTTATATTCCTAGCATTGCAAGAATAAATTTATTCCGCAAGGTAAATTTGTAAATATGCCAACGTTATTCCAATTTTTCTGATAATACAATGTCAGTATAAATCATGGAGTGGAACTTGACGTGTGACTGTACATTTTTATGTGTTAATTGATCTCGTTTTCTAAGCATTATTTTATATTATTAACCATTTATTTTTAAGTTATTTAGCAAGATGTTTTTATGTTTGCATTCACAGTTTTTTTTAATGTTAGTTGTTTTGATATCTCTACTTACTTATATTACGAAATGTTTCTAAGTGTCTCGTCTCTTTTAATCAAAAACCTGAAATTGTGTAATTTATGAGAAATTTCTCCAATTTCTCGGTTCTGGGCACTCTGACGTGATTTTGCGAATTTGAGATTATTACAATTTAAAGCACGTACTTAGAAACTTAATTTGCAATTATTGTTAAATTTGTTATTTCGTTTGCATTTAAAAAAAATGTGAATTTGTGCGCAAATAAATTTTGTAAGATACAAAATTCAACGTGAGCATTTCAGTAACCATCATACAAACTGATGATGAATAAATAAAAACGTAGACGTCCCACGATTTATTTATATTTAAAACAATTGTATTCATTTTTAGAGTATAATACACCCGTGAAGCTGGCATTTACGAATATATATAATAATATATTTTAAAATCAAATTGACAATTCATTCAATTTTATCAGATATGATTTTTTCCCATCACCTTAAAAAATTGAGAAATCGTGATGCTGGTTGTAGATATTAAAAAAGATCAGAAGGTACTTTTTAATTCTTACCAGTGTCTCTAGTGACGTCGAATAACTTCGCTTGTAGGTATCGATGAGGCGGTGTTCCTTTCGCTAGGAATAAACTCCCTCTGTCAGCCGATGTTAGCAAACAAACGTTTACTAAAATCTAGAACAAAAGTTCAACATTGAGTTTTGGCGGGAAACGAAAAAGATCACGTCACCGCATTATATTATTTTCCAAAACTTGTGTTATTTTCAGTGTTAGTGCATAAAATTGGTGGCATTCTATTCGTTAAGTGCTGGATTACAGGCGTGAGTGTGGGAAAATGGTATAATGATGGTGAAACGTTTCTTTTCGTGTTGTTTCCAAAACTCCATAGAAACTTCAAGTAAAGTTGCCACCACTTTACTAGGAGTATGACTTTGACTAGACTATGACTTGACTTGATGACTTCGACTGTGACTTGACACATATTTGCGTGAAATATTATTAACTTGATGAATTATCAATTACTTGACACTGGCTAAATACACAAAAGAGTGGAGCCAAAACATTTAAAAAAAAGTCCAACATTTAATTCATAATTTTATGTCTGGTATTAAGTACCTAGTTAAAAAAACTCTTTTGAATTTTAATTTGTGTTGTCTTTCTGTTCTTAATCACTATTTTACTCGATACCTAAACATATTAAGAAACATTTGCAATCAACATGTAAATAAATCGAAGTGTTTATTTTTGAATATTATACATTTCTAAGAAGATATTTGTAACTTTAGAAAAATTACTTCATACTAGCAAAATATTAGTTACTAGCTAATCCGCCCGATTGATTAACTTTACGCCCTAACCCTGTTAAAATGGAAGAGTAAAGAGAAAGAAAAAAAAGAGGAGTAGTGGTTTCATCTTTTTTAAGGTGCAAACAAACAAAACATTAATATTTTTTTATTGCCTTGACTTTTATATTGATAAGTAAGTATTTCGCAATCAACATATTCAAAAAATATTCAATACAAAGATTGAACCTACTTTCAGATTTACTATAAATACTTATGGATTATTGAAAATTGTTTAGCTTCTGATTCAATAATGCCTCTCAAAGAACTAAAATACGAAATTGTTATACGTCTTTAAAATATACTGGAAATACATATAATATTTATACCGCTTCGCTTATATCTCGTATTAAATTAAATTATAACCCTGCTTAGTACCTTTCTGGCATTTATTTTTCAACCCGTGGGCGTTTGTATCTCTACACTCTGCAACCTTTTCCACCATCTTTCTCATAAACGGGTCGGAGCTAGGGTTGTTATAAACAACAAAATAATTATGAAAGAAATTTAATATGAAAATTTGAATATATAAAGTGGCTTTGAAGAACGAGTCAATGACACCTCGTTATCGTTTTTGAAACAAAATTAATTAGAGTCATATGAATATCGGTCTTCAGTATTGTCATGTAACTTTACCCAATAAACAAATCTTTTTGACTGGCCTGATAGCTAAGTTGGTAGTAGCTCTGCGTTCTGAACTGTAGGTTGTGGGTTCAATTCCTACCCAAAAAAAAAATTGTGAGATGAATCGATGTCTGTTCTGTGTCTGGGTGTTCAATTTATGTATGTATTTACAAACAAAAAGTATATAAGTATTCTATCAGTTAATTGGTTCCCATCGTACAAACTTTGCTTACTTTGGAGCTAGATGGCGCCGCGTGAAATGTCCACGAATATTTATTATTTATTTATTTATAAATTTATTTTCACAATCTTATTACTATTGTAGGTAGGTAATAGATGCCTAATATTGTATACTAAGAAACATATATGATGGTGGCTACGTCCAGTTATAAACTCTATGCGCAGCGGGCAGTACCGTAATTTACCCTATGGTAGCATTTAAATTTATTACAGTGGCTACATCGGCAATTATCATTGCTCCCCCAACCATCTAGCTATAAAAAGGGACCGCTCGGTGTACTACGGATCATTCTTGTTCCAGACACGGCGCGGTGTGGACATGCTGAAGGCCTATAGTTCTACAGTTTGCAATCCATGCAAACCCGTTTCTGCCTACATATACTACTTGTCTGCTTTTTACATGTTTTGATTAAATTCATTTGAAACCAGTAACATAGTCACTTTCATATTTAGTGTAACTCATATTTACAACAATAGAATTTCACTGAGCACCTACCTACTATCTTACCTGTTGCTGTTTTACGGAAATCTAACTGTTAATGTACCTACCTTTCGTATATTTAAGGTTCTGTTTATTTTTTCTGGGCAATAAAGATATTTTTATAGTTATTCTTATTTTACTAACACTTGCTCAATTGCAGCCTTAATACGTGAAGTACACGATATATCAACAAAAGACTTATTATTGAAGTAAAACTTCTTTACGCCCGCCTTACTTGGGGGTAAGCTGGTGAGACGAACAGAAGTTGAGAGATATAAATATATTTTTCTCTACACTTTTGTGTATTTAGCCAGTGTCAAGTAATTGATAATTTCTCAAGTTAATTACTATTATATAATGTGTCAAGTCAAGTCAAGTCACATTCCAAGTCATCAAGTTGCGTCATAGTCTAGTCTAGTCAAGTCATACTTCTAGTAAAGTGGTGGCAACTTTACCAGAAGCTTCTATGGAGTTTTGGAAATAACACGAAAAGAAACGTTTCAGCATTATACCACTTTCCCACACTCATGCTTGTAATTCAGCACTTAACGAATAAAATTCCACCAATTTTATGCACTAACACTGAAAATAACACAAGTTTTGGAAAATAATACAATGCGGCGACGCGATCTTTTTTGTTTTCCCGCCAAAACATCGACGTAAACCTTCTTTAGTCACGCATGACTTGGGGGTAAGAAATTTACGTGAAGAAGAAAAAAAGAGCTACGTTTCGTACATTACTGTAGAGACAAGAGAGATGGAGCTAAAGAAGTTTTACTTCAGTCGTGTGGTCTAGAGAACACTCATTTTTTTCGCTCTGATCTACCGTTCCGGTGTTTGTTCTGAACATTGCATATATAATAATAATAATAATATATAATATGTGTGGACATCTCACACAACGCCATCTAGCCCCAAACTAAGCAAAGCTTGTGCTATGGGAACCAGATAACTGATACAATACTTAGATACTTTTTTGTTTGTAAATACATACATAGAATACAATATGACACCCAGACACAGAACAAATACCTATGTTCATCACACAAATGTTTGTCCTGAGTGGGAATCGAACCCACAACCCACAGTTCAGAAGGCAAGGCTAGTACCAACTGAGCTATCGGGCCAGTCGCATTATATGTGACGGCGGCAACGTCCAGTTATAAACTCTATGCACAGCGATCGAGCACCGTAATTTACCCCGTGGTGGCATTAAATTTATTACAGTGGCAGCACCGGCAACTGTAATGGCGCCCCTACCTGTCTGGCTATATAAAGGGATCGATTGGTGCGCTACGGATCATTCTTGTTTCAGACACGGCGCGGTGTGGACATGCTGAAGGCCTATAGTTATATAGGTTGCAACCTACCCTCAACCCGTTCCTGCCCACATATGCATTTTATTATTTTTGAAACTTAGTTTTGGTATACAATGAATTGTTTTATTTCTATCAAATATAAAAAAAATATTGAAAAAATCCTTCGAAACCATTTCGAAAGGCCGTAAAATGACAAAATCCGGGACAACCGAAACAGATGCTAGCCCTATGCCACCAACACTCGTTCCAACTTTTACGACGTCCCATGTCAACCGTTCCAGAGACCCTACGGTACTAATAAAAAAATAATTTTAATTAGTTTACCAACAGGAATTTGCTGGTGCCGCGTTTTTTATTAAAGTCGTGTCGTCGTGAGCCTTTTGAGTAACATTTGCGTTTACCTGTTGTTACTGGAGATTGCATTTCCTTATTTTATGTCTTTGGGACGTGGACGATTTAATTTTTTTAAATAAAAGGGTTGTACATTTATTTTATATTATTTATATTATATTTTATTCATTTATTTATTAATATTTATTTATAATATTATAAACTTGAAAGTTTGCATGTATGGATGTTTGTAACTCTTTCACGCGAAATTCACTGAATGGATTTTAATGAAACTTGGAATGAAGATAGCTTATACGCTGGATTGACACATAAGATACTTTTTATTTGTGGATGAAACCACGGGGCACAACTAGTAGTTATATAATGAGCAAATTAATGACAAAGCAAATTTTTTTGTGTTTCATGTCAATTAATGATGGAGTAATTATTTTTTTTGCTTTCATGGTTTGAATAGTTCAACCCGATTCCACCTTTATACGGAGGTTTTTTGCGTTTTATATGTTTTATTAAATTAATTTGCGTTTGCAAAATTATGTTATAGGCAAATGAACGTAGCACATTCGTCCATAGGAGGTTTCTACTTGTTCGTTTGATTTAAGGAAATCCATGTTAGGGTTTATACTAAAAATATGCAGGAAGATATTTCCTAAGCCGATCGCATCATGAAAGCTTCAACGAAATCCCTAATCTGTTTTGCAAGGGTAAAACGACGTTCCGCGCCTTTGTAGCCCAGGGAAATGGCTTGATGGAATCAATACGTTCAGTTTTGCGAAGGTAATCTTTTTCATACTCTCAGTGCTGGATTAACCACGTAGCAAAAGTAGCAATTTCTACGGGTCCCGCGTGAAAGGAGGCCCCGCATATTTAAACCCACCACCCAAAGAACTAACATCGATGTAAATCACACAATTGCTTTCCAGGGTGGGAATCGAAACCACAACCTACAGTCCAGAAGGCAGGGTTACTAGGTACCAACTGGGCTATCATATATTTTTTTGTTTCATCTTTGCTGCGCACACGCTAGGTCTGAGTCAAACTCGCTCTCATACTAGTTGGTAAAACTACTGTAAGTAAAACTATGTAAGTATACTGCATGTCAATTTCACTTTCGGTTTTTTAATTAATCAAAAAGAACTATTTGAATATACACGGTGGAATTTTATTCGTTCTTTTCGTTAAATGTATGTACTCAGTCCATGCTATAGAATGCTCCTATAAAACTAAATACCAAAAGTACTTGTGAAATAAAACTTAAGGGTTCCTGGGTATTATCAAATTACTGCTAATTCAAATTCCAAAGAAATACCTTGCGTCATTGAACAAAGGAATTACTACCTACGACACATTTGCAAAAAGCTCAGCCGGTGCCCGCGCTCTGTGTAGCGTTAAATAGACATTTCGGCTGATATACATCTAAGGAGGGATATTTTTAAATTTAACCTTGTACGATTATTCTATACCATATACTGAATATATACATTTAAGAAAAAACTAATTAAATTCCACCGTGTATATTTAAAAAAAACCTAGTTGGATAGAGTTCTCACCTTATGACATAGCACATCAATATCTAGTTCATTCGCCACATCCTTGATCAGGTCCATAAACAAGTCTGCCTCATCCAGCTGCCTTTGTGTTGAGTTGCTCGGCGACCGTGATCTCTAGAAACAAAATGTAACTTTTAATATTATCCAAGGGATGAAAGTAACTTTTTTAGACGGGGTTTCTTTAGTAAAAATAGTTCGAGGGACAAAATAAGTCTTTAATCCGAGGTAAAGACTGTGCTTTTCATTACGAATACAGGGAAAGTAAAAATAAAAACGTGAATTGAGTGAATACATGTAGGATTAAAATTGCAAAGATACTACTTGATTGATACGAGAGTGTTATGAAATTTAAGAACGAATAAAATGTAAAGGGTTAATAGTTTATGAACGGAGTGAGAGAGAGAGATGGAAGATGTGAGCGAATTGAGGTATAAGTTGATTTATCTGCGGTGTAAAAAATTAATAAATTGGAGAAATATAGCCGGATTTTGTTGTTTCAAACCGTTCAAGCCTATCGTTTCATTTCCACGCACCTCAACCAGTTTCCCACATGCAAATTTCTGCTATACGGTACTATAAACAAATCTCTACAACTCTAAAAATAAAAAAAAACAAATGAAGAATAAAAAAAAACAAATGAAGATTGGACTGCCGCTTTCCCGCCTATTTTGTTTTTTTTTTCTATGGTCGGCCAGCTATTTCGCCATTATTTTTCATTAAAAAATGTTAAAATTTTTGCCCAAATCTATGTTATTTTAAAGAAGTATTTGAAACTAAATTATATTAATGACATTTTACTAGGTAGTAGGACTTTTCTGTGCAGGTAGGTACCACCGCTTTGCCAGTTATTCTGCCTTTAAGCAGTAGTGTGCAAGCACTACTGTGTTCCGGTTTCAAGGGCACTGGTAGCTAGTGAAATTACTGGGCAAATGAGACTTTATGATCTGATCTCACAGTCGAGTAATCTTATTACCAGACTGTGTTTATGATATCTCAGGAATCTCAGGATGATATGCGCAGTGCAGTGTCACGCGAAACTTTATATTTTGGAGTTCCGAGTGACACTGTTCTGTCATGGGCAGCCGTGTTGCTTAACATCAGGTGAACGACTAGCTCGTCACATCATTCACTAACATCAAAAAAAATCTTTAATTAATACCTACTTAAAATTACTTAAGATACCATAAAGAAGAATGTTAATTATAGCACTGAAGTTAATTCTTCGTGTATTGTCAAAGTAATGCATTTAACTTAACAGGCTGTGATCAGATTAGCTCGCTAACATGATATAACTTAGTAATCCGTAAAGGTTAACTTAGTTATTAATTACGAAAGAACTTTCTCGCAAAATTACTTTTTTCTCTCTTAAAGTAAACCTTGTTAAGAAAAGAATTATAGCTAAAATGTTACTCATTCATCCGTCATCTACGTAAGATATGCGCACTATGAACTTGCGAGCTTTATGTTTGGCGTACATGTTGGCCAATTTTCTATTCAGTGTAGGCGAATGGTCACCTCTGCTCTAGATGGGCGGTAGACAAAATTTCCTTTCCCCTGTGTTTTTCCTCTACTGATAGGAGAAAAGCGATTTTGTCCTGTTTTCCACTATCAGTAGAGTAAAACAAGAGAAAGGTAAATTTGCCCGTTATACCTACAGAGGTAAGGCAAAACAGGGCAAACACTTTGGTATACCACGCCTAGCATGAGAGATAGGCAAAATTCTTCTTATTTGAATCTACTTGTAGGTACCGGGTAAAATGGGAAAGGCCACTTTGTCTACTGTTCCATACTGGGGGTATTGATGTCATAAATTTTAAGCCACTACGATAAGTTGTGACTTGGCTTAACAACTGCTATCAACTACCAGACACGCTACTGATTTCGGTTTCCAATAAATAATTTTCAAATAGTTAAAATTGTTTTATTACGAAATATGAACATTTAACATCAAAGCTTTTCTCAATACTATAAATATCTAAAGTAGGTATGTTTACTCAAAGTAGAGTAATTTGGTTGAAATTATTAATTTTATTTTTATTTTTAGTATTTAAGACGAACAACAAAATAAAGACTAGGCTATCATAACTTTGTAAGAGGCATAGTGGAACGAACGGTAACGCTTAATATAAAAAAACTTGCAATTCAGGAAATGATAGTCCTTTAATTTTATATATCAACGAGCTTCTGCCCGCAGCTGTGCGTTCACGCCGTGGCCTATGGGAAAATAATCACCCATTTCACCCTCTTAAGGGTGGAATTTCGAAAAATCCTTTCTTAGCGGATGCCTACGCCATAACATCTAACTGCATTCCAAATTTTAGACGGATCCGTCCAGTGGTTTGGGCCGTGCGTTGATAGATCACTAAATTAGTCAGTCAATCAGTCAGTCACCTTTGAGTTATATATATTTAGATGAAATAGCAGTATTGTAATACAGTGGAGATTAAACCAACCGAACCAAAAAGACAGGGAAAAATACACACAACTTCCATTTGTGCGAACGAGATATAAATACACGATCGTTTAATTCAACTTCACTGACCGTCATTATTATACTAGCGTGATCGTATAAAGCTGCCTTCAATATTTGACCAGAGTATTCACAGCGACCGGAAACCGGAGTTTGGGCGGTAAACCATTCGTGTGAAGGCTTACATATTTAAATGTATTTCATATAAAAGTAGGGCCATGAAGTAAAGTAAAGTAAACGCAATAGACAGCAATGTAGCAGTAGCAGCTTAGCAGTAGCAGCGTAGTACTAACAGCATACCATTGCTCAACAATTGAACATTTTATTGCTCTTTTGTAGTTATCTTATTTATGTTTTCTTTTTTCTTTTAACAGATCAACGCAATAGAAAGCGGAAAACTATTCGTGGTAATTCTTACTACACATTGAAAAGTATTTCAATAAATTAAATATACAAAAGTAAGGACAGTAAAGTGAACTAAGCGCAGCAAGGTAGCAGTAAGAGCATAGCAGAAGTATCGTTGAAGAAGCAGCAGCGTAAAAGAAACAGCGTAGTAGAAATAGAACAAACGTAGCAGTACCAGCGTAGTCGTAGCAGCGAAGCAATTAATAGCAGCGTAAAAGAAACAGCCTTAGCCACATGCTGTAATAAATATTGTAATTCTATCTATGTAAGCTTACATACGTCATTTTGCTATTATAAAGACCATGGTTATTTAAATAGGCTATTTGACTTCTATATTTTTATTTAAATCATAAATAATATACCACAAAAAATAGATAATCATGAAAACAAAAATTTGATATCTCAAAAAATTACAAAGTTACAGGCATTTCAAAACAGGAATAGAAAGAGACAGCTCAAACACGCAGTGACGTCAGTTACCAGTCCTCATAGTAATTCATTACTAAGATGTGATACCTCTGTGGTAGCTCTACATACAATCCCTTTGGTATGAGACGTCACAAGATATATCTTCATAGTAGCTGTGAGGAAGCTCCACGCGATATCTGTTTTGCGAGAAAGGGTAAGGCGATGAAATTTTAAAAGCGTACTACTCCGTGATTAATTTACCGATTTTACTTATTTTTTCAATGATTACATTCATTTTTAAGCTACATTATGAAAATAATATTTACTTATTCATTTATATTCAAATAGCCTATTGTCCTTTGAGCTCCAAGTTCATTGCCTAAAAAGTATCTTTAAGTTTTTTTTGGCGGGAAATTGATAAAGATTGCGACACCACATTGTATTATTTTCCAAAACTTGTGTTATTGTCAGTGTTAGTGCACAAAATTGGTGGCATTTTATTCGTTAAGTGCTGGATTACAGGCATCAGTGTGGGAAAGTGGTATAATGATGGCGAAACGTTTCTTTTCGTTTTGTTTCCAAAACTTCATAGAAGCTTCTAGCAAAGTTGCCACCACTTTGCTAGGAGTATGACTTTGACTAGACTATGACTTGACTTGATCACTTAGGCTGTGACTTGACACATATTTGCGTGAAATATCATTAACTTGATAAATTATCAATTACCTGACACTGGCTAAATACACAAAAGTGTGGAGCCAAAACTTAAAATTAAAAAAAAAAAGAATAATAAAAGTATCTTTAAATACAGACAGAGAGAGTATTTTATCCAATGTAAGAGTGTGTGTGAGTATATATCATAAGGACTATATATCACAGATATGTGTGAAAATAATTTTCATTTCCAATGAATTTCTATTCGCATGTTCGTCAACTTTGAATTACGTATCACGCAGTACGCTGCTTTATACACAATGCAAAAATAAAAAGTCTCTTTAACACCTTTTGCCTTTTCACTTCAAATTTCCTCTCATTTTATTGCTTAAAAGGTAAAGAAGATACAAAGTATATTTTAACTTTTGAAAGAGATGCTTTAGCACTTTTGTTTGTATAATGATAAGATGACAAAGCGAGTTGGCTGTGATAATCGGAGCTTTTCTAATCTCTTTTAGAAAAACTTTAGGTTTTTTTGTTGTTAAGGAACGACGTGACGAGCTAACCGTTCGCATGATGTTCAGTGACACGGCTGCCCATACCAGTACGACCAGTGTCACTCGGAAATCTAAGGTAAAGTTTCGCGTGACACTGCACTGCGCACGTCATCCTGAGACGTAAACACAGTCTAGTAATCTTACTAACCTGCGAAATCAGGTCATTAAATCTCATTTGCCCAATAATTTTACAAGCTACAGTGCCCTTCAACCAGAATACAGCAGTGCTTGCGCACTACTGCTTGGTGGCAGAATAACTGGCAAATCGGTGGTACCTACCTAGACGAATTTTGCAGACAAGTCCTACCACCTAGTAAAATTAATGTTTTATTCATGAGTATTCTAAAACCTAAGGCAGCGACGAAGTCCCTACTCTTATTTCTATTTTAATTAGGAAAAAAGTGTAAACAATTAGCTAAGTAGTCTTTCGCCTGCTGAACGATCACATAACTCGATTGCAACCAATAGAAAAACAAATTTGTATGGATTTGACAGTTTGGATACGCAGTTTATGTGGATAGTTAGTTGGAATTTTTTCCTGTTGCATTGCAAACAAAGTTTCATGATCGCCCCCTGATGTCGAGGCCACCCATAACAGTTGCAGTGCAGCAGATATAAAATGAAACGTTATTTGTATGGCTTTCCCGCTAAAATAGCTGAACCGATTTTGATACATTTTCGCACAAGTGTTACTATCTAGGTAAACACAGAATACTATTTATCCTCAATAATTAAGAGTTCTTGCAGGAAAACTGATTAATAGCGGGTAAACCCACACGTGTTTGGCTTTAGTTATCACTAACAAGAGGCGTGGAGTTTTGGCGGGAAAACGAAAAAGATGGCGTCACCGCATTGTGTTGTTTTTAAAATCTTGTGTTATATTCAGTGGTAGTGCATAAAGTTGGTGGCATTTTATTCGTTAAGTGCTGGAGTAGCATGAGTGTGGGAAAGTGGTATAATGATTGTGAAACGTTTATTTTCGTGTTGTTTCCAAAACTCCATAGAAGCTTCTGGTTAAGTTGCCTTCACTTTACTGGGAGTATGACTTGACTAGACTAGACTATGACTTGACTTGAGAACTTGCACTGTGACTTCACTTGACATACTATATACTTTATATATTAATTAACTCGAGAAATTATACATTACTTGACACTAAATATACAAAAGTGTGGAGCCATACCAAAAAAAAACAAGAGGCGTTATTTACCGTTCTCCATTATAATGTAAGTGAGAGCTAGTTCCACACAGAACTTAAAAAATCAATGGAAGATAACCATGATGACATTGACAGTCGCACAAGCTACTAAGCACCAAGCCAATTAACAACTTTTTTTTGTTTGGCTCTACAGTTTTATGTATTTAGCCAGTGTCAAGTAATTGATAATTTTTACAAGTAAATTAGTACCTATATATATTATGTGTCAAGTCAAGTCACAGTCTGAGTCATCAAGTCAAGACATAGTCTAGTCTAGTCAAGTCATACTCCTAGTAAAGTTGTGGCAACTTTATCAGAAGCTTCTATGGAGTTTTGGAAACAACACGAAAAGTAACGTTTCATCATCATTATACCACTTTCCCACACTCGTGCCTGTAATCCAGCACTTAACGAATAAAATGCCACCATTTTTATGCACTAACATTGAAAATAAAGAGTTTTGGAAAATAATACAATGCGGTGACGTGATCTTTTTCATTTTCCCGCCAAAACTCCTCACAGCAATTTCCGCACATCTGCTGTAAGTTTTTTTTTTAACGGGCTAATGCTGTTGGTGTCTACGCATACGGCTGCTATAGGATAATCCGGGTCGCTCAAAACCTGTCTCGTGCAGCAACGCTGGGTGATTATTGAGGTAAGCAAAATAGACGAAATTAAAAACTGACAAAAGCCCGATTATTTGCTGTCTCTCAATTTTTATTGAATTCCATCCAACGAGCCTTAAAAAACGATTTCGAATTTTAATTTAATAATTCCAATACAGCCCTATTATATTTAAACCCTTTAACATATTTTTGATCATTAGTAACGAGTCTTTACAAGAAAATGAGGTTTCTTTTTATTGCTTTGGATTTGAGAGAAATTTGAAATTCAATTTACGCTTCAGAAAAAATATTTGATTGTGCCTTTTTGGATGACTTGTAAAACAGGGATAATCAACAGCTTAAAAATAAATAGCAATACTTACTATAAAAAATGATAGCTTGAAATTGAAAATCTATTCTACCTCACGTCTCCGCCATTTTGAAAAAATAAACAGAAAGGAATATCCATATAATTATGGAACTTGCACATAATTTTACGACAATCGGTTGAGAAATGCATATTAATGCAATTACAGCTGAGAACAGCTGGACTTTGACCGGACAAATACAAAATCATTTTTGCCCAAACTGAAACGGAGATGCTTCGCTGCCGCGGCCACGCCTCGAAAATGACAGTTTACCGCGGGCCGACGTTAAAGAAAATACCACGCCACGCTACAGTTAGTTTACACTTCTCCTGTGCACTGCACCGGTATGTTCCACATACAACAACAACAGACAAAGTACAATAAAATACTGGACCTAAAGACTGGATATTTAAAAAATATACTACATGTTAAAGTCACTCAGGGCAAAGGTTTTTGAACGCTTGACACAATTTTGAAGAACGCTTGACTTGGGGAGTAAGCTGGTGAATGCGAAGCGAACGGAGGTTGCAGTTGGTTCACGTAGATCTCCATTAACATTGCTGGGAGGACCTGGGGCGCTGGGTGTGGGCGCATCCAGCGTCCCCCACTAGAGACAAGGTCCTCCAGAGTGGAGTCGGTGCCCTAGGTGTTCCAGGGCATCGCTTGATTAGGTAGGAGGGGTTCTATACACCCCTCTAGGGAGGGAGCTTCACACACTCCCTCCCCGCGGAGGCTCCGCTGCTTTACACAGCGGACAACAGCGCAAGCAGGGCAGCGGAGAATGCACAAGCGGACCCGAGGCCTTGCTATCAGCTGAGATGGTGGAACATCGTGGAGTTGTTAGTCGATATGGGTGCCCTTCTGGCACTGAGTCCGACACCGTAGACTCACCCAGCCACGGGTGTGCGTAAGCATTTACTCCACGTAAAAAAAAAAACATCTCCATTAACATAGTTAAAAATTTGTATTATTATGTTGGCATGCCCGGGAAAATGACAACTTACAATGTTCAAGATGGCGACATTAACATTAAACCAAACAAAAACAACGTTTTACCGGATGATAAATGGAGCTAAATTAAAGAAGTTTCACTTCAGTCGGGTGGTGTAAAGCACAATCGTTTTTTTATCATAATGATTTTATGTTTTGTTTCGATCAGTATAAATAGCCATTCCAGCGAGAAAGAGACAAAACTTTGCAAGGTCGTCTTCAAATGAGGCAAAGGGTAATAAATAATTGAACATCTCTGTGTAAATCAAGTTCTCTAAACCTCGGCGGTTCATAATAAATGCCATTCCTATAATAGTTATGATACCTACAGGAATGCCCACCGAGCTTGAACGTCTCGTCTGGAGGAAATCGTCACGTGACCATAACTACGACAATTTGTCCTTTTCGCTCACACTGATTGTCGAAACAACTACGACTGAAAGAGAGGTAACATTTCAAATTGTACAATAAGGACAAATATAAGAACCGCGTTTACAGTACACCCGTATTCCTTTCGAATTCGTCAGGCGTATAAGTCCAAAATCAACAAAAAGTACTTTTTGACGTCACTAATGAGACGTAACGTACCAAGGAAGTCGTATGAAAAAAATTGTAGATATAACATGAAACGAAAAACATGAATGACCGAATAGAGCTTAACTAAGGGCTATAGCTTTTAAATTTGTGATAAAAATTTTGAATTTTAAAATATCGTTCTAAATGCCCCCAAAAATACTATGTACTTTATTTTATTTATATATATTTTAACGTACTTCTGCAAATTATCAGTGATACCAAAATATTATTTAAAATTAAATATAAAGAGTTGAAACGCATATTTCACGTAATTCACAAAAAACCGGCAAAATTAACAAATTTTTTTGCGCAGACCCAGTTTGACATCCAATTATGTTCTGCAATTTTCAAGTTTAAACAGAGCACAATAAAGATCCGTCAATAAAAGCTTTAACGTTTTAAAAAGGCTTCCGTGCCAGGTAATAATATCTTTCCAGAGCAATGAATGGCCGTTGTTGTAGCAAAAAAAAAATGCCTTTTCACTCAAGGGATGTTAAAGCACACACCAAGGAATAGGTTATAGTTATAAGTTAGTTTTAAATTTCACTAGATTATATTTTGTTTTTTTTAGTGTAATTACGAATGTTTTTTTTTTTTTTTTTTTTTTTACTTCAAACTTGTCTAGCATTTGACCGCGCTCGCACCTGATGGGAAGTGACGATGCAATCGAAGGTGTAGCATGCTAGCCAAGTAAATACCTATTCACTCTTATCTTGAATACGCCCGGGTCATATTTCGCCGGAAACACAGACGCTGGCAGGGCATTCCAGTCCTTAGCCGTTCTAATTAAGAACGTTGAGTCAAATGTTGTGTACAGTTCTTGCAAATAAAGTGTTTCTTTCTTTCTTTCTAAAAATTCTTGAGTGTTTTTCTTTTAATATTTACTTGAATCAATTTGGTTCTTATAGTTAAAACTTTTTCAATTAGCCATAAATTGAGAGCTCCTCAAGATGTCTGACTCACTAAAGATACATTTTCCTAAGCTCCGCCCCTCCTCCCGTCCAAAGCTGTCATTTTAAAGATAATGTATACAAACGCGAGCCTAATAAGTAATTTGTATTCCAAAAGCTGGATTTACATACATTTCAGAATAGTCATTATGTTTTTGGAGTGTTGGATGCAAAACATGTAAACAGTTAAGAATTTGCCTATAAAAGTAATTGGTATTTATCCCAATCTACATTGGCAGGGCCTGCGGCGATTGTCTCATTATGGAACTGCTGGGATTTTTTTCTCCCTGTTCAAAAGAACCGAAATATTATACACTTAGGTCCGTATTATAGAACGATGCTCAGTCATCGATCGGTGCTCAAGCAGAAATTTAATTCATAAAATGATCAATTAGAGAATGAAATCTCTGTTTGAGCACCGATCGACAACTGAGCGTCGTTCTGTAATACGGACCTTAAGCGTCGATATAAATCAATATTTAATTTTGATTGGCCTCTAAGCTCAGTTAGTAGTAGCTCTGCCTTCTGAAGTGTTGGTTATAGATTCGATTTTCACCCAAGACAATCATTTGTCTGATGAATATTAAGATAAATTTATAGATAGATAAAACTCTTTATTGAAACACCACTTTACATGGAAACAATTGACAAGCACAAACTTAAAAATTGAGTGCGGAACAATGCACGGTCTTATCGCTTAAAGCGATCTTTACCAGACAATTCAAACAAAAAAAAAAGTTCGAAAAAAATGCGAGATGTTATGCTTATCATAAAGTAAATGTGTGGATAAAATTCATAACAATTTAAAACTAAAAATGGTTGCAAAAACCTTCACATTGTACCAGTAAAATCGATATACATGCCAGAGAAGCCGTAAAATTTATCACCGTGCCCACCCCCTGACGCCCCAGTGCGATGGAAACCAGAAATAATGTTTTACAAATTGCCTACAAAAGTACTTAGAACTTGTATTAGACGCTCGTCATGCTGCTTTCAACGCCTCAACTTAGTTATTTTTTAACCATATCCATCGGTTTTGATGTGAGGTTTTGAAATGTTTTGTTCGCAATATTTGTAAAGTTTGTATGTAAGAACGTGTCAAATGTTACAACTGAATTTTTATACAATTTTAAACTCAGGTTTTTAAATTTTTTTTTATGTTAGTGTATGATTTGACGAGCTTGTCGTTCACCTGATATTAAGCGCCACGGTCGCCCATAACAGAACAGTGTCACTCAGAGACATCAGCACAGTCTGGTAATAAGATTACTCGACTGTGAGATCAGATCATGAAGTCTCAATTGCCCAGTAATTTCACTAACTACAGTGTCCTTCAAACCGGAATACAGTAGTGCTTGCACACTACTGCTTGGTGGCAGAATAACTGGCAAAGCGGTGGTACCTACCTAGACGAACTTTGCAACAAAGTCCTACCTACCTAGGTGGTACTAGGTTTACTAGGTGGTAGGACTTTTCTGCAAAGTTGCGTTTCTATTTCATAATTTTGCAGTAAAACTGGAGAGTAAGCTGGCGATTACGAGGTAAACGGGAGTAGAAGTTGGTTCACGTAGATGTCCATTGCCAACATAACAAAGTTAAAAATTTGTATTATTATATTGATATGTCGGGTAAAATGACTATTTGCAATAATCAAGATGGCTACATTAATATGACAAACACAGCAAAATCAAAGTTATACCGGCTGATAGATGGAGCTAAACTAAAGCAGCCTTATTAATAAACACGAAATAGCTTTGGATTAGTTACACTATCTTTTGTTTCTTTTGATCCAGCTAAATATCCCAGTAGCAAAATAAGGACAAAAGCTGAAGTAACTAACCCGAGAGTAATACCCATTTATTAATAAGGCTGAAGAAGTTTCACTTCAGTCGTGTGGTCTAAACCACGCTCGATATTTTGTTTGACACACTTGTTAAAAAGCATCGCGGGAACACTTCAGGAGGATACATATTCCACGTCTTACAAGCGTGTGGTATGAATAAACGCATGTAGCTGAGAGCCTTATATCGGTGGCGAGACGTACGGTGATAAAAGACCGAAGCGGGTGAAGTCAAAGTCGAAATATTTATTGAAAATAGGCTATTTTAGCACTTTTAAGAGTCAAAATTATGTTAGGTATTTAAAATTAAGTTATTTTACTAAGCATATAAAATTACAAAGTACTTATTGTCAGATAATAAATGGAAAGCAAACAATATATGAGTTTGAAAAAAAAGAAGTTCTCTTTCTCACTACTGGTGCAAGTAATCCGGGTATTATATCGAAAAGCTACTCAGAGCATTCCCTAAAAAACCGTCGGTGGAAAATGCAAAGACAACCACCAAAGTTCTCTGTAAATGAAAAAAAAAACTAGGTTCAATACAAACAAAAAATCACTTGTTTTAAACAAGTGTTTACGTATACGTAAACGAAGTTCTCTGTGAATGAAAAAAAAACTAGGCACAGTACAAAAAATCATTTGTTATAAACAAGTTTTTGCGTATACGTAAACGAAGTCCTCTGTGAATGAAAAAAACCTAGGTCCAATACAAAAAAAAACATTTGTTTTAAACAAGTTTTTACGTATACGTTTACGAAGTTCTCTGTGAATGAAAAAAACTAGCTACATTACAAAAAATCATCTGTTATAAACAAGTGTTTACGTATATGTAAACGAAGTTCTCTGCGAATGAAAAAAACTAGGTACAGTACAAAAAATCATTTGTTATAAACTAGTTTTTACGTATACGTAAACGAAGTCCTCTGTGAATGAAAAAAAAAACTAGGTACAAAACAAAAACAGTCATTTGTTTTAAACAAGTTTTTACGTATACGTATACGAAGTTCTCTGTGAATGAAAAAAAAACTAGGTACAGTACAAAAAATAATTTGTTATAAACAAGTTTTTACGTATACGTACAAAGTTCTCTGGATACATTATTTTAAAAAAAAACTTCAAAAACGTTTCCAGCAAACCCTTTTCCCCGTTCAAACATCCGTAAGTAAACCACTTGGCTTTACGCAAATAAATCCTGAGGATCAGCGGATGAAGTGGAATCAATCGGCGCACAAACAAATATCGCGTTTCGATGTTCCCAGCACTTAGAGGTTGTCAACCTGTTACAGGGCGGTTCCCGTTACTTTCGAGATTCGTCTTAAATTTTGCCTTTGAATGTCATTTTCATTGAATCTGTATAAACGTTTCATTAAAAACTCAACTTGGCTATACGTTTATCATGCGAACAGCCAAGGAGTGGAACGCTTTACCGGCATCCGTATTTCCCGAAACCTACAACCTTGGAGTCTTCAAATCGAGAGTGAACAGGTATCTTCTAGGCAAGCGTGTGACATCCTAGACCGCATCGTCACTTACCATCAGGTGTGATAGTGGTCAAACGCGAGCCTATCAACCAATAAAAAAAAATTACACAGAACTTAAGGTAAATCACACAGAAATCGGGGTGCGCCGTAGATTTTTCTGTTATATTGTGTCTATGACTTGATCAGTCAATATACAGGTGTGCTTCAAATGGATTATTAAAGCTACGCCAAATTTTTTTAAAATCAATAACGCTCAATTATCACCTACATAGGTCCTGAACCCTTTAGTCTTTGGGCTAAATAAAGACCAGTATTTTGGTCACGTGTTGCCACGATCAGTCGTTCCGAAAGATCTTTTGTAAAATGAGGCCATGGGAGCCAAAGTGGCCTAACTGCATTTTTTTTTTTCAATTTTCATATTTTTGTTGGAGTCTGCTCTAAATGGTAAAAGCTATAGCGTAATAAATAAATCCACCAATAAAAGGCTTCCAATAAATATGGATTAAAATAGGATGACAGAAGAAATGAGGAAATGGCTCCTCCCCTTTATTATAATGTACATAGAATACAATATAATAAAGGTATTTAAAAATGCAGTTAGGCCACTTTGGCTTTCATGGGCTCAAATATTATAAAGAAACAAAGCATCTATAGTTAAAATGATTGCTTTTGTTCGTTTGCTTCGGTAAACCCAACCCTAGCAAATCGAATTTAAGAGAAATACTGGAAAAAAAAATTCAACGCAGGCAATTAGTCTACGTCAAATAGGGTTGTCAAACTTTCACAGCGATCGATAATTATTAGACAATTTTATACAACTATTAGAGGTCCCCAAAGAGTATCTTCATACATTCTGTTAAATTCCTTAGAATTAGAACTTTTGAAAACCCTTTATTTTACGCATCTACGCTAGGGCTGCCAACCGTCCTGTTTTACCAGGACATAATAAATAAATAACAAATAAATATCTGTGGACATTTCACACAGCGCCATCTAGCCTCAAACTAAAGCAGCAAAGCCTGTACTATGGGTACCAGATAACTGATACAATACTTAGATAGTTTTTGTTTGTTAATATATACATAGAATACAATAACACAGGACTGGGCTGTCCTGGATAGTTTTTAAGTATCGTCCTCGGTTTTTAAAGTGTCCCTTATTCCGAAACTTGCCTCCACTACTATCTATAAATTTTTAAAACTATTGTTAACTCAACGACAAATGTCCTTCAATATTACGCGAATACCAATATCCAGACAGATGAAAGCAAATTTCATGAGTTAAAGCAGAGACTTCGTTCATCTTGTTTATATGTAGGTACAAGTATCACTACACTATTACACGGCTAACACTCACGAAATACAGTCGAATAACTCGACCGGTGTCCGGGCAATATAGATGCAGAGTCGGCGCCGAGCCTGGCGGCTGGCCTGGGCTCGGTGGCCCGCCGCCGCGCGCACTCCTTGAGGATGGGCATCTAATGTTGCCCGACCACCGGTCGAGTTATTCGACTGTATATCGTGAGTGTTAGCCGTGTAATAGTTGTAGTTATGAGTACTAATCACGTCAGTTTCTATAATATTATAGATACAAGTGTGATTGTTATTCTTTTACGCAAAAACTGCTGGACGGATTTTTATAAATTTTCGAATAAATATAGCTTAAGTAATGGCTTAACACAAAGGTTATAATAATAATATTAATAATAATAATATGTGTGGACATCTCACACAACGCCATCTAGCCCCAAACTAAGCAAAGCTTGTGCTATGGGAACCAGATAACTGATACAATACTTAGATACTTTTTTGTTTGTAAATACATACATAGAATACAATATGACACCCAGACACAGAACAAACACCTATGTTCATCACACAAATGTTTGTCCTGAGTGGGAATCGAACCCACGACCCACAGTTCAAAAGGCAGGGCTACTACCAACTGAGCTATCGGGCCAGTCAAAAGGTTGCTTTTGATGTGCGAATTAAACCACAAAATATTTTCTTTCAATTTCAACGGGCAACCCTATTCAATGAGCCTTTTTTGCTAGCAAACTTTGAGAGAAACGCTCTTTTGGTTTCGTGCCAAAATGTTTTCTACTACTTTGAAATCATTTTCAGGTATATTAAGTAAATTAATTTATGAATTAAATTGTAAGATTTTTTTCATCCATACTATTTAACCTGCTGTATTAAGGTGAGAAACGACGTATATTCGTGTAGCTCTTAACGCAAAGGCGGGTATCAAATTGAATGTAATTTTAAACACATTTAATTGCACTACCAACCACAGCAAAAAAAAAAACTAGTGGGAAAAGGGATAAATCTCAGAAGAATGCTACCAATTTTACAAGGTGGTAGGATTTTTTTGCAAAGTTCGTCTGGGTAGATACCAACCTACCCAGACGAATTTTTGGAGGTTTTTGAAGGTTTTGAAGGTGGCGGCAGAATAACTGGTAAAGCGGTGGACCGCTTTGCCAGTTATCAAGCAGTAGTGTGCAAGCACCACTGTGTTCCGGTTTGAAGGCCACTATAGCTAGTGAAATTACTGGGCAAATGAGACTTTATGACCTGATCTCACAGTCTAGTAATCTTACTAGATTGTACTGATGTCTCAGGATGACGTGCGCAGTGCAGTGTCACGCAAAACTATACTTTAGAGTTCCGAATGACACTGCAACTGATATGGGCAGCCGTGTCGCTTAACATCAGGCGAACGGTTAGCTCGTCACGTCATTCATTAACATAAAAAAAAATCGGACACATCGCGTATATATTTTTTTTCGTCTAATAATAGTCTAGTTCACATGTTTTGTTTTCAAAACACCGTCCTTATTACTTTTCTCGACACAGGAAATGGGCTTAGCACAAAAATGTCCCAAAGGAACGTTTCGGGAATTCGTGAAATAACATTACCCCGCCGGGAAATTAAATGAAGGTTAAATTACGTTTAACTCATCACATTTCGTTATGTTATCAAAATAATTGGATGTGCTACGCTTTTTTATTTTGACATGATTTATTATTGGACAAATAGTAACACATTTTCTGTTTCTCGCTGATTCAAATTGTACACAGTAATCATGTTAGTTATAGATACGTTTTCAAAAATGTTGAGGACCTCTGTTGGTTCAAATACTTCAAATTGACATAAACAACAAAAGTTTGGTTTCAAATGAATTTTGATGTCAAATTATCTTCTAGTTTTGACGCCAAAACGGCTGGGGGCCATTTCAGGCCATTGCAGGCCAATTCCGGGCCACTTGTGCACATTTTTAAAATTATGAACACTTCTGGTGGTTCGATAAAATTGACAGAATATATTTATTTATTTATTTATTTATTAATCTATGATTCATAGCTTATTATGGATATCCACTATAAAACTGTTACATGCTATGTTGCCCTTAAGCCATTTTGAATCTATATTTTGTATTTCGAACATAATATACAGGTAAGCGAGGTAACTAACTATAACATAAAAATAAATACATGAAAACTTTTGGTTCGAGGTAGGTAGGTAACTAAAAGCTATATTATAAGCTTGTGTGACATCTTGCATTAATATTACATTGGAAATAACTAAAATTTGATTCTATACGCACTTTCATTAAAAATATATGATTGGAGTTATTACAACGAGTACCTACGTCAATTTGCGACGAGTAAAAGTTTTAGTTATTTACTTTATATTTTAATCTTTGTAATTTTACAGCTAATTTAATTCGTATTAGCACACACAGCGCTCGCATTTTCAATTTACTAGCCTTTCACTGTTTAATAATTCTATTTTACTTATTCCTCCTGTACCCCTACCGCGTAACCGTTCTGGGAATCGGCTTCACCTGCCATCCTGCACGTGCCAATTAACAAGTCCACGAGTGCGAGCAAGAGAGAACACGATTACGATCTCCACCAGACTTACGCGGTAAGGCCCCTGATCAGCGCATAGAAAATTATTATTCTTCGAAATCGAAGACACTATAAATGTATGTAAAATGAAAAGCGCTGTAACCTTCGAGCAATGGTAACAATTGAACAAATTTGAATAAAACTAAAAAAGAGAACGGTGATGATGACGCGAGTTTCATAATTTTTGTTCATCCAAAAAGTGCTTAACGCGTCTTAAAGAAGTTTTCACTTCAAAAAAGCCGTTAGTCTACAGTTGTTCATGAAATATTGATCCAAGCGGAGTCACAGAGTACTACAATTAAAAAAAGAAGCATAAAAAGCCATGTTTTTTTACGGATCCTTGAACATTCATAGCGTAACATATTTTGCCATGTCCTAAACATTCAAGTGGCTTTTAACTTTATCTGGAGTAGGCACTAGCATAATTGATATGGTATCTCCCGCCATTGGCTTGCATTTGTTATCTGTGGTAGTGGGCGCTAGTTTAACCATGCTGCGTCAGCTATGAAAATAATAATAACGGCCAACGATCGCACACATAGATCCTGGACCCTAACTAGGTTTCCCTGTGTCTAGGGACCCAGGAACTACGAGGACCATGGTCCTACAACATCCAGACTCAGAACAAGTATTTGCG
The DNA here is from genome assembly GCA_905220475.3 of Ennomos fuscantarius. Taxonomy (NCBI): domain Eukaryota; kingdom Metazoa; phylum Arthropoda; class Insecta; order Lepidoptera; family Geometridae; genus Ennomos; species Ennomos fuscantarius. The sequence goes on along the minus strand of HG992046.1, from coordinate 7,195,760 downwards.
CTTTTTTTCTGTGCACAAATACTTGTCGGGCCGCGGGAAACGAACCCGCCACCTCCGGGTTATGAGCCGATCTGCTCAACCACCACACCACAAAGGCTGTCAACATAATTATTGGTTGTAAACTCGCATCAAGGAGTTTTGGCGGGAAAGTGAAAAAGATCGCGTCACCGCATTGTATTATTTTCCAAAACTTACTTTTATTTTCTAAAATTGGTAATTGGTTAAGGGCATGAGTGTGGGAAAGTGGTATAATAATGCTGAAACGTTTCTTTTCGTGTTGTTTCCAAAACTCCATAGAAGCTTCTGGTAAAGTTGCCACCACTTTACTAGGAGTATGACTTGACTAGACTAGACTATGACGCAACTTGATGACTTGGACTGTGACTTGACTTGACACATATATAATAGTAATTAACTTGAGAAATTATCAATTACTTGACACTGGCTAAATACACAAAAGTGTGGAGCCAAAACAAAAAAAAAGTTTTACGTCAAAAACAAACGAAAAACAAGTATCGACTGGGCTTCGGCTCAGCATATTGCTGGTCTTCGAAGACTTCCCTTCTTAGACCCAGAGGGGATTAAACCAAAGTACAATTCGAAAGAATCGGAATTTAGGCCCGTCATAACTAATTAATCTGATTTCTGCATTTAGTTTCTATAATGTTTTGTTTTGCATGACACCACTACATTGCAGCCTTCGTAGCACGAGAAGGAAACAATATTATCTTTCCTTTGTTTTCCCATTTGATAACAGAAAAAAAGTCTCTAATTCCGTTAAGTTAGATATTTATCTTTTGGTTTTTATCCTTAACCTCTGTGGTGTGGTGGTTGAGCAGGTCGGCTCATAGCCCGGAGGCGGCGGTTCGATTCCCGCGGCAGGACATAAATTTTAGCACAGAAAAAAAAGCGCAAGTACTTATTCTTAGTCTGGGTGTTGTGGGACCATGGTCCTCGTAGTTCCTGAGTCCCTAGACACAGGGAATCCTAGTTAGAGTCCAGGATCTATGTATGTTATCGTTTGGCGTTATTATTATTATTTATATCCCAAGCTGATTCGTTTATATTTTAATAATATAAATAAACTCCATTATCTTTATAATCTAGTCCATTAAAACGTGCTCTGAAGCATGCAACATGCAATCTTGTCAACCAGAGGCATTGAACGCACAAATTAACCCCCTAGGGGAAATTAGACGTATCTAGGGTACTTAAGAGTCGTTCGTTTTATCAGCGTCGTGTGAACGAAGTCAGTTACAAGAGTATACGAAAAGGCATAATTTATCACCAATATTAACAAGTTATCGAACTTGTGCACATGAAAAGGCATAATTTATCACCAATATTAACAAGTTATCGAACTTGTTAATATTGGTGGTAAATTATGTATTTTCATGTGCAATAGAATGATGAGACAAATTTTCATCTGACAGTAAGTGTGACACACGCACAAAATATACTCGATACTAAGGTCCGTATTACAGAACGATGCTCAGTCATCGATCTGTGCTCAAGCAGAGATTTCATTCACTAATTGATCACTTTATGAATGAAATCTGCTGAGCACCGATCGATGATTCAGATTTAGTTTATTTAATTTCTTCGAAAAGCCAAAGAGTGGAACGCTTTACCGGCGTCCGTATTTCCAGATAACTACAACCTGGGAGTCTTCAAATCGAGAGTGAACAGGTATCTTCTAGGCAAGCGTGTTACATCCTAGACCACTTCGTTACTTACCATTAGGTGCGATAGTGGTCAAACGCAAGCCTATCAAACAATATAAAAAAAAAGATGACTGAGCATCGTTCTGTAATACAGACCTAAGTTCCCGTAATTACCACACAGTCTACATCGCCCTTCAAATTGCCACAGATCGGTAGCTGCTTTAAATTTATGCAAGGCTTCGCAGCTGCAAAATTGTATTGACGCACAATTATTACAGACCCATGTATTATTTCAAATAAGGTGTTTAATTATTCATCTATTTTTTTTTTTTTTTTTTTTTTTTTTTTTTTAATATAATAAGAACGGCAATGCCAATTACACTTATTATTAAATTCATTACATGTAATGTCGAGCGCATGCATGATAAAACATAAAATAATAATTTAAATAATCAAACATTAGTATAAGGTCTAAAAAATCATCTAAAAATAAATAATTAATCAAAAGTCAAGTGTACAAATATAAAAATAAAAATAATTAAACAGTCATAACAATAAAATAAAATGATTACAATTAAAGATTATAAATTTTCACAAAATGATAATAATAATTTTAAAATACTCTGCCATTTATCGCAAAAAATATCACATTCAGGATTGGCGCTCAAGAATGCATTCAGACCGCTTATACAACGGCATAAAGGGGCTTCACCTCTAGCCACCGTACGGGAATGAGGAACAGAAAAGAGGCTGTGCTTACGACACGACCTCTGCTGGATATAGTTGTCAGGGACAAACAGCCTATACAGAAGATTATGCAATTCTGAAGAGTCAATATTACCTCTAAGTATTTTACAGGAAGTATTGAGCTGATCGAAAGACCTCCTAGCCTCCAACGAGTTGAAACCAAGATGGCCCAGTAAAAACTTGGTGGGGTATAGATAAGGATAGTAGCCATAAAGCCTTTTATACAAGTACCGCAAGAACTTCTTTTGAATCTTCTCCAGCATCAAGATGTACGTGACGTGATGAGGACTCCAGACAACTGCGGCTGACTCCAGCTTACTCCTGACAAGAGTTGTAAACAGAAGTCTAATGACGAGAGGGTCATGAAAGTCATGGGCATTGCGTAAAACAAAGCCAAGACGCCGAAAAGATTCCTTGGCGGTAATTCTAATGTGATCGTGGAAAGTTAGGGCACGATCAAAATTAACCCCGAGGTCCTTCATAACGAACACTCTTTTAATAACGTCGTCATTAAGTTGATAGGTGTGTTGTATTGGATTTCGCTTACGGTCAAAGGTCATGACGAAGCACTTTTCCGAGTTAAAAAACATTCTGTTAGCTACACTCCAGCGATGAATAGAGTCTATATCACCCTGGAGCAAGATACAATCACTGTTAGACTTTACTTCGAGTGCAAGTTTGAGATCGTCTGCATAAAGAAGACATTTCGCAAAGTTGATTACGCCTGCCAGGTCATTAATCATAATCAAAAAGAGCAAAGGCCCGAGCACAGATCCTTGACTTACTCCGGAAGGGGTGTGGTACGGTTCGGAAACGTAAGTGCCATGTCTGACAAATTGTTTCCGACCACGCATGTAATCGGAAAAGAAACGAAGGAGAAGAGGTGTAAAACCAATGTTATACAACTTCTGCAGCAGGATGTCGTTATCCACCTTGTCAAAGGCTTTACGGAAATCAAAGTACAAAACATCAACCTGTGATCCACGGTCCATACCAGCCGAAACATAATCTACAAGGCTTAAGAGATTTGTACTTACTGATCTTCCCGGTCTAAAACCGTGTTGTTCGTCGCACAAGTACAGACGAATTTGTTGGTAGATTTCATGGTGCAGAATGTATTCAAAAACCTTAGCTGGTGAGCAAAGAATAGCTATAGGACGATATTCATCCACCGCAGTCTTGTTATTGGTTTTAGGAATAGGAGTGACCCTTGACAATTTCCATTGCGGGGGATAAACAAGTCTATACAAGTCTCTCGTCATATAAGACACCACCTCGTCTTTTCACGACAGCATACCGAGTTAGATAGATTTTGTTCATTTATTTCCTTGCAAAGTTTGATCGCGCTGAGCATACGGCATTTGTCTGATAGTAAAATAAAAACGAGTGTGCTTTAGACCACATGACTCAAGTAGGTAATACTTCTTTAGTTTAGCTCCATCTATCTGCCGGTATAACTTTGTTTTTGCTTTGCTTAATGCTAATGTCGCCATCTTGACAATTGAAAATCGTCATTTTACCGGAGCCAACATAGTAATACAAGTCTTTAACTTTATTATTTTGACAATGGAGATCTACATGAACCAACTTCAGCTTCCGTTTGCTTCGCATTTATCAGCTTACTCCCCAAGTCAAGCGTGCGTAAAGAAGTTTTACTTCAACATGGCTCCACGGTTCTAACAACTCATAAAATATCATTAGGTAACACCCAAAATGTCTGATTACGAGAAGTGGTGTGAGGTATGAATAATAACCGTCAGTACATTTGATAAAGATCTAAAGGATTTCTCCCGCATTTAAATACGGTGTCGAGACGAGCTGCTTTCCATATTTTATCCGCCACAAAAAGGTGCAGATTCCACTACATGGATTTAGAAATTTTAGATAGGTGTTATGTTAAATTAAACTATTATCTACGTAAGGTTTTTGATTTATGTTTTTGCTGAATTATACCAAATATACTATATTGAGTACGTAAGGTTAGGTATAATAATTGAGAGTAGCAAGAATATTTAATTTTGATATTTTTATACCTTTATGTTTTTACATACGTGTTTCTTTTAAACAAATTTATGGTTCTTTAAAAAAAAATTCTTTGATATGGAGTTTTTATTACATGTAAACATATAAGGTATATAAAAACATACCATACATACGTTTTCTCAGTCTTGATAATAAATCTTTGTAAGTCTGAAGTTATTAAGCAATGGTAATGTTTTTCAGAAGGCTTAAATGCTTACGAATCAGTAATAAGACTCTCGATCAAAAGTCAATTTTAATCAAACGTTTAAATAGTATTTCCACGAAATTTTTCACCAGTCGCCATACAAATGGCCCTTCAATCAGTCCTATTCACGCATCAATCCTCAGCACAAACCTATTTAGCTTCGAGTTCACGACCATCCATTGTAATACTTTATGTCTCACCTTAACTGGATGCTGCCAAATCTGGTAGGGAACTGACGTCATTGACTCCTACCTATTCATGTATGAGGTGACATCACATGTCATTAGGATAGGTATTTGTCACAGGATAATTATTTTCCTGTTGTAAGTGATATTTCAACGAATAAAAATATTACTTTAGATCATTTTGGCGAAATACGTAGTTTAATAGTTATATGTTAGATTGTTTAAAACAATCTATTATATTATTTTAAACTCTAATGGCTGAAACATAGAAGTTAAATCGGCAGTTGCTGATTTTGGCAACGATATTGACGCAACAATTGTATGTACGTAAGCACTTACCTTAACTGGTGACGACGACAGCCAAAGCTGGAACAAGTCTGACGTCACTGACGTGCTCCTTGCTTCATGGTGTGGCCTTGGAGACAACGGCCCAGATGACGTCACACTGTGTATCCTATTCACTTCTTCAACTGAGGCACATTCGCGCAAATATCTTTCTAAAACCTTTGGCTTCGCTTCCAATATTTTCTTCAATTCTATCAAATCTTCATCAGTACTGTCATCTGGTGATGCTCTATCTATTACTTCTTTGTATTCTTCAGCGCAATGCATTATTAGTTCATTAGTAGCTAAGACGTCGTATACGACCTTATTGCCTAAATCCTCTGGACTTCCAACTTTAATGTAAACACCATTATCACTACCGTTTCCCAGTTCTATTTCACAACCGTTCTGTTCCGTAATCTCAACTATCGTAATCGGTGGGTTATCTTTAAGCATATTGTTGTTTTCTATAAGCTCGGGTTTCTTTATTTCTTCAGGTAACTCGTAGACTAGTCTCATTAGTTCATGCGATCGTCTTTGTTTTTCCTCTGAATTTTTATCTTTTCTTTCTGATTCTTCTGCAAATTTGGCACATCCGTCCGTTTTCTTTGCATCTGCTTTTTTGACGACATCTATGGGCTCTTCTGAAGTCATGGCAGTAAATTTTTAGGTCTGGATGGGATCGCAACGTATGTCGGTTTCACTTATATTCCACATTTCTTGAATTTCAACAGACGATTTTAGTACCTGTAACAAAAAAAATATGTTAAGTGAATATGCCTTAACTTTATAGCTTATTATAATAATACAAAATAGACAGATTCTATTATAGTGCCCAATTCTTTGATCTTAATTTCAAATTTAAAAAAGATTTATATCTCTGTGTACTGCCTAGTGTACATAATTTTATAACCCTTCTATACAATAAACAATACGTAAGTAAAATTCCATTACCGTCAAAGCCGTCCTCGCATTACGAGAGCAATTATGAGTTTATAGGTATCATGTAGGTAAAATAACAATAGGCTATTTGACTACTATATTTTTATTACATACATAAATAATATACCTCATAAAATAGATAACGGTGAAAACAAAACTTGAATATCTCAAAAAATTACTAAGTTACAGGCATTTTAAAATACCGAAATAGAAAGAGACAACTCAAACACGTAGTGACGTCAGTTACCAGTTCTCATAGTAACTCATTACCAAGCTGTGGTAGCTCTACATACAATCTTTTTGGCATGTGACGTCACAAGCTATGCCTTCATAGTAGCTGTGAGGAAGCTCAACACGATCTCTGTTTTGCGAGAAAGGGACAGGCGATGAATCTTTAAAAGCGTACTACTCCGTGATTAATTTACCGATTTTACTTATTTTTACAATGATTACATTCATTTTTAACCTACTTTATGAAAATAATATTTACTTGTTCATTTTTAATAGTAGTCAAATAGCCTATTGTTAAATTATGACAATATATTTTATGTTGTCATTTAGTCGATTAGTAGGTATTTATACCACGAATAAGGTTTGTTAACATACAGTGGCTGGCTTTACGAATTCATTTCATACATTATGATACAAGTGTGCTAAGTTGACCATTGCGCTCGAGGCGGTACCAGGCGCGCGAGCCGTAGGCAAGCTCGATAAAGGAGCGGAGATTTTCGTTATATTACACACACGTTTCATATGACGTTTTTCATCACATATGAAGAAAAACAGTCTTGTACTGATATTAGCTTTATTAATTAACTTATTTTAAAAAAATGTAAAAACTTAAACTGTATTATCCGGGTAAATTAGAACAAACATCATGAGTAGGTAATTAAATATTAATTAAATGGAATTATTATAATAAACAACAATTTGTTATAATATTCAGTGCGGTAATGTAAAGTAAAAGGCACGCGTGTATCTTGGATTATGAACCTAAAAATGGTGTTATGAAATCGACTTTACGAGCAAGTGTGGTAAAAATATAGCAATTTTCATGCGAAAATAAAGTCTTCCGTCTAAAGATTAATTTTAGTATGTAATTCAATGAATAGGCTTCTTCGAATTCTTTTAATGGTCAATTTTTTAGGCGCCAGTAGCTTTAACCAGATTTTATACTAAAAGATACAAATAAAAAGAAAAGATATCCTTAACAATAGGTACCAGATTTGATGAAATGGTGGGCGGACACTAACCTCTAGCTGGAGGAAGAACTAAGACAAATAAGGCAGAACTTTAAGGCTGAATTAAACTTTCAAGTCCCAAAACTCTCCTCAGTCGTGGTGTTGACATGATTAAATAATAAACACAGTACAACGTTGAAAGTTCAAAGTAGTTTAAATTAGGCCGAACTTTAACTCTATTGTCTTTCTAACAGTTTCAACTGATTCAACAATAATGTAAAGTATCATCATTCCCAAATCTGTGAATCCGCGCTCTAGGATTTGTATCTTCTTACCTTTTTGGTTTGTCACATAGCTTTTTTATGTTATTTTTCATTAAAATAGTGTCACATCAAATCCAATTGGATCTGCTTGGAGTTAACAAAATGGTGCAAAATATAATATATCTTTCAGTTTGATAACCATTTTAACTTGTTTATGTTTATTGATAAACTGAATGTTGACACGCAGGTAAGCGTCGATTTCAATGAAATAAAACACTTTATAATTTTCTATAGAAGGAAAACTTAATCCAAATCATAACCATACTTACTATAATAGTTATTTTGCTTTTCAATGAGTATATGAATTGGGATTTAAAATTATTCTCATGAATTGTCGAGGCTATCAGACGATGGCGTTTCAAGTAGCTGTTCTTCATTCCCTCACCCTTTCTTGGACAAAATGTTTTGACGTCAAACCTTTCAAAGCGTGGGAAGTAATCAAGTCACTCTAAAAAGTATCCGTGTTATATAATATTCCAAAATTTTCAAGCTAAGTCCCTGTGAGCATTTCCGTTGCCTTGCGAGGGATTGGTCGAAAAAGGCTTTGTACATAATAACATTCCCAATAGCCATTAAGCGTTGTTAAAGCATTTCAGCTGTTAACGATTGCTGTTAATGAATACAAATAAGATTGGGTGTTAAACATTGATTGGGGATGTAATTGGAAAGCAGTGGCCGGAATAAGTAAAGCTGATTTTATCCGAAGTGAACATAAAGCTAACACCAACATAAGTCTACTGTCCATTCTTAGCCGATCGGTAAAGCTAAGCAACGTCATTTGCGGTCATCACTTCAATGGGTGATCGCTATTAAAAGTGCTTTTTAAGCGGATCGATCATTGTCATAAGACAAGATTTATTATGCCAAGTCAAAGTTTTTAAGCGGCTTAAATATTTTATAATAAAGACCCAGTTCTTGGTGATCATGGTCGCAGAAGAGAAAACGACATTAAGTTTGGACCTAAAGTATTCAAATACGAAAACGTTTGGTGTTCCTTTTGTGATCTTTGGTTATGTACAGTTTGCAAATCCGGAGACAATTTACAAAACTCTGAGAAAGTTCGTGAATGAAAGACCATGAAGCGAAGTTTCATGTATTTTTTAGACCTTATTCACGTCAGGGTAAAGATCAATATGCTGTGATTCAAAGCTCTGTCACGACCTCAATATTAGGGAGCTATAGACACAAGAATGGGTACAAAGGAAGGCATATTTTAACAAAACAGTAATAAAATTTACGAATCTCATTCTACAAATCGCTTCTTAAAATGTCTAAAGCTAATTCTTTCATTTCAAATGGTTTTTTTCCTTCGCAAACAGGAAAAAGTTAATCTTCAATAAAAACACCAGGTTGTCGTACTGTAAGCAAAAAACGTATATATTTGGACATATGAGAAAAGTTCCCGGAACTTGTGGGCAGGTAACTCGGCGGTGCCTACAGGAAAATGAAGGTTGTTTGCATGCGAGACGTTTTATGTTATTTTTTGTAGGCATATACCGCGATATGTGCTGACTTGCGCATTTTAGTGCCGCGCAGGATTTTATAATCAAAGCGACACTGCAACTTGTTATTGGCAGCTGTGACGCTTTACATCAAGCGAACGGCTAGCTCGTCACATTATTTTTTACGTGAAAAGGATGATAGATGTTATCATGATGCATAATACAGTGAGACAACATACGAGTATGCTTAACATTCCTGATTCGTAAGATAACCTGGTCGTCCTTTTACTCTCCCAGTTAAAATTCTCACAGAAATCTCTGTAGTCATCTAATTCATGATTGCACACTAACTTAGATTAGTCACTGGTTTGAATTTGAACCTTGAAACAGCAAGATTTAGAATCATGAATTCATTATGATATGAAAATTTGAATTTATATCATTGAAATGTACCTTCATGCGAATATAATAAAAGTATAGCCCAAGTTCCGAAACTCTCAACTTGCTGAGCGCATAATATACCCCAGTCGATCTATATTGATTAAAAGAATGAAGAGAGTATATGGTGGTGTGGTGCAGTAGGTAGGTGTAGGTACTTGCCAGTTGGATTAAGGTGAAGATGGTTCCGATGTTTGTGCAGAACGAAAACAACAACTCCACAGTACAGTTCGGTTTAATCCGTACACCACATACACATATTTATAAAGTTTAGAATAGAAGTCACAAGCACATAAGAAACGAGTATGAACAGAAATTATAGATAGAAGACGGTAAGAATGAAACACAGAATATTGCGAGTCGCGTAAAGTAAAGAGCGCAAGTAATGAGCGATAGCGGGTGATGCGCATGGGCGTCGTGGCCGGACTGGAGTAGCGAGCCGCGCGCCGCGGGGTACTCCCCGCGCCTATACCAGTTTTAGTATGCAGAGCCGGAGGCGCAAGAACGTAAACAAATGTTTCCATTTGATCGCGTCGCCGGCAGACACGTAATAAATAAATATTTAGATATATATTAATTGTGCATGTGGTGTTGTAAGTATTATGTAATTTATAATGTATGTATTAATATAATGTAGTAATTGTAATGTTTGTATTTTATTTACTTAATATATAATATTTAATGTTTATGTATATATATAAAATGTACTGTAGTATTATAGATATTTAATATTGGTATATACTATAGATTATAGATGATATATATTATAGATATGATTATAATGTGTATTTTATGTAAGTAGGCCACATCACTCCCCTCCAGAGACCATGCTATGGGCGATAATAGTCCGGGAAACGTACTTGACGTCCGTATCGCGTGGTTCTCATAGCGGGTGCTGGAGGAGGTGGTGGGGATGGTTTATTTTGGACGTGTTGTGTAGTGACGTCATTGGGAATCCATGAAGTAGTGGTATTGGAAGGGTGTAAAGTGGCGTCATTGGAAGGGTGTGACAGTATGTAGGCCGGTTTAAGTCTGTCTACTGATACTGTCACTACTTTTCCTTTCACGCGAATTTTAAAAACTTTGGCACCTCTCTCTATCACTTCATGTGGACCAGTGTACGCTGGTTGCAACGACCCTCTTAGTGCGTCCTCCCTAAGGAAAACGTGCGAGCAGGACGACAAATCTTTATAAACAAAGATTTTGCTGTTAGCGTGGTGTGATGTTGGGACTGGCTGCAAGGTGTTGGCAAATGTTCTGATACGTGCCGAAAAATCGGTAATATCAGGCGTACATTTGTCAACTTTATGGCCAAAAAATTCACCCGGCAGTCGCAAAGGCTCACCATATACTAACTCGGCAGAGGAAGCTTGAAGATCTTCCTTGAAAGAACTTCGTATGCCGAGCAGTACAAAAGGTAGTGCTTCAGACCAGGTGCTATCAGCGTGGCACATAATCGCTGTTTTTAGCTGACGATGAAACCTCTCAACGAGTCCATTGCATTGAGGATGGTAAGCGGTCGTCATGCGGTGCCTAAAGCCGATTGTTTTTGACAGCTCCTTGAACAATGCGGATTGGAACTGTGCACCTCGGTCTGTAACAACGTCGGTCGGACAGCCAAACCGAGCAACCCACCCTAGCAGAAATGCCTTGGCCACAGATTCCGCTGTGATATCGGTGATAGGGACAGCTTCAGCCCATCGCGTAAAGCGATCGACCGCTGTCAAGCAATACCGATAACCACAAGACGGAGGCATTGGGCCGATGAGGTCTACGTGGACATATTTGAAACGCGCGGTAGGTAAATCGAGGGTGCCTAAAGGCGTCGATACGTGTCGATTTACCTTGGTGCGCTGGCAAGCCAAACATGTCCGAGACCACTCACGACAATCTTTCCTCATCTGTGGCCAGACGTAACGTTCTGCTATGAGTTTGCTGCTGGCGTTTGCACCTGGGTGGTTCAAGGAGTGCAAACTGTCAAAAACTTGCTTGCGCAAAGAAGTTGGTACGAAGGGTCTGGCAGCCGGGGTGCTGACATCGCAGTACAATTGCATGCGACTACCAGGTATACTCAACCTTTTGATGCGCAGTGTAGTTTCATGATCGAGCAAGTGCTTCAACTCAGGGTCAGAGTCTTGGGCCTGGGCTAGTATCTCTAGATCTATGGGTCTCGCCAGTTCATCGATGCGGGAGAGTGTATCCGCGACAACGTTTTTGTCTCCAGCGATATACTGGATGTCGGTCGAGAACTGGGAGATGTAGTCTAGGTGTCTGTATTGCCGAGGAGAACACTAAGTTTTTCGCTCATGAAACGCATAGCAAAGGGGCTTGTGGTCTGTGTAGATGGTGAAAGTGGTTGCTTCCAGCCAATGGCGAAAGTATTTTATATTCTCATATATGGCAAGGAGCTCTCTGTCGTACGGTGAGTACTTCTGTTGAGTTGGGCTCAACTTGCGAGAAAAAAACGCCAATGGCTGCCAGTGACCATCTTTCAACTGTTGCAGCACTCCGCCAATAGCCAGATTAGACGCATCTGTTACTAGACCTAACTTTGCGTTGGAGTCAGGGTGTGCTAAAAGTGCTGCTTTACACAGACTCGCCTTGCACTCTTCAAAGGCTCTTAATGAGTCTCCGTTTATGTCAACTGGGTGAGATGCTTTGATCGAACCGGTCAGTAAGTTGTTTAAAGGAGCTTGGATCTGGGCAGCTTGCGGTATGAATCGCCTGTAAAAATTAATCATACCCAGAAACCTTCTGAGCTGCTTTGCTGTCTTGGGTACAGGGAATTCCTTAATGGCTTGTACCTTACATTCCAAAGGTTTAGTTCCGTGTTGAGAGATGCGGTAGCCCAAAAATGTGACTTCTGATGCCCCAAAGACACATTTCGCGGTGTTTATGAGCATGCCATAATCCTTCATCCTGGTGAAAAGCTGGCGAAGGTGCTGCTCATGCTGGAGCTCGTTCTCCGAGAACACTAAAAAATCGTCTAGGAAACAGTAGCAGAAGTCTAGGCCACGCGTCATCTCATCAACAAACCTTTGGAACGTTTGACCTGCGTTCCTCAAACCAAAAGTCATAAACGGAAACTCGAAGAGTCCGAAGGGAGTAGTGATGGCGGTTTTGGGTATATCCGGCTCAAACAAGGGAATCTGGTTATAGGCCTTCACTAGGTCTATTGTGGAGAAGACCGTACAACCAGATAGACTGTGAGCAAAGTCGTGGATATGCCGTATCGGGTACTTATCCGGAACTGTCCTTGCGTTCAGCAGCCTATAGTCACCACAAGGACGCCAACCGTTATCCTTTTTTGGTGCTAGGTGCAGTGGTGATGCCCAAGGACTTTCAGATGGTCGTGCGGTACCATTGGCCAACATCGCCTCAAACTCAGACTTGGCAATCTTGAGTTTGTCTGGTGCAAGACGTCTTGGTGAGCATGATACTGGAGGACCTGGGACGGTACGGATGTGATGTACAGTGTTGTGCTTCGGGGTGCGTTGAGTGCCTGCTGGCCGCGTGATTTCTGGAAACTCAGAAAGTAAGTTATGGTACTTAGAACTACCAGTCACGACCTTAACACTCAAAATTGCGCTATCAGGTACAGCAATACTGGCAACAGCTGATATATTAGTAGTGCCATCTATCAATTGCTTATTGCGAATATCAACAATTAAATTAAAGTGAGACAGAAAATCTACTCCTATTATGGCTTTAGTTACGTCCGCTACAATAAATCGACATACAAAATCGCGCCTAAGTCCAAGGTTCAGATTGAGCTCGACGTATCCGTAGGTGTCAATCGCAGAACCGTTGGCTGCACACAGCTGGTACTCCGTCTTCGCACGTCGTTGTTGGAGCGCAGATCGGGGAAAGACGCATAAGTCACTTCCGGTGTCAACTAAAAGCTGCATTCTCGATCTGCGGTCTGTTACGAACAGGCGACCAGTACTCGGAGGGCAATCTTCAGTCGCCATTATCGACTGCCCTGCTGGTTTTCCGACGACTTGTGATCACAGGGCTTAATGCACTTCTTCGCTTCGCTGCCAAACTTATAGTGGTACCAGCATTGAGGGAACTTCCTATAGTTTGACTGGGATCTGCGGGAAGGCGTACGGCTACGTTGATGTTGCTGCTGTCGATCGCGCGGACGGGATCGGCCGTAGACTGCTGTGGTGAGTGCGCTAACCTGCTTGGTCAACTCGGTGATTTGCAGTGCCATAGTCTCCATCATAGAATTTCGCCTGGAACTGGATGCTGCTGCAACTTGTGGTGAAGCAGGTGCGATATCGTGCACTCTGTCGGCTAAATCTGCAAGCTCGGTCAGGTTCAGGCTCATCTGGGATGCGATGACTGTCTGGAGATTATTCAGCAGACGGCTGGTCCAAATCGTACGCAGGAAATCGTCTGGTAAATTATATCCCGCCAGATGCTGCAGATGACGCAGGAACTGCGAGGGTTTGCGATCGCCTAACTCCTCTGATAGCAACAGTTGCTTCACCTTCTTCTCTTTGGAGACGGAGAGCCGCTTAATCAACTCGCTCTTCAGCTTCTCGTACTTTCCTGTGGCGGGAGGATCAGTAATAATATCCTCTACTTCGACCGAATATTGCCTGTCCAGGTGTGAAAGTACATAGTGGAACTTGGTGAGGTCGTCCGATATACGCGCCATGCAAAACTGTCCCTCTATTTGGGAAAACCATATCTGTGGTTTCTCCGGCCAAAAAGGTGGTATTCTTACTCCGACTCTAAAAATCTCGGATGACGTGCCGTCCGAATCAATGGTCACGCACTTTCCGGTATTCGATTGTGCCGCGTCATTCTGATCGCTAATCATCTCAACGGTTATTATGTGCTATTCTCGTGTTCTTCGGTGGTCACCAGTTATGGTTGTGTGGTGCAGTAGGTAGGTGTAGGTACTTGCCAGTTGGATTAAGGTGAAGATGGTTCCGATGTTTGTGCAGCACGAAAACAACAACTCCACAGTACAGTTCGGTTTAATCCGTACACCACATACACATATTTATAAAGTTTAGAATAGAAGTCACAAGCACATAAGAAACGAGTATGAACAGAAATTATAGATAGAAGAAGGTAAGAATGAAACACAGAATATTGCGAGTCGCGTAAAGTAAAGAGCGCAAGTAATGAGCGATAGCGGGTGATGCGCATGGGCGTCGTGGCCGGACTGGAGTAGCGAGCCGCGCGCCGCGGGGTACTCCCCGCGCCTATACCAGTTTTAGTATGCAGAGCCGGAGGCGCAAGAACGTAAACAAATGTTTCCATTTGATCGCGTCGCCGGCAGACACGTAATAAATAAATATTTAGATATATATTAATTGTGCATGTGGTGTTGTAAGTATTATGTAATTTATAATGTATGTATTAATATAATGTAGTAATTGTAATGTTTGTATTTTATTTACTTAATATATAATATTTAATGTTTATGTATATATATAAAATGTACTGTAGTATTATAGATATTTAATATTGGTATATACTATAGATTATAGATGATATATATTATAGATATAATTATAATGTGTATTTTATGTAAGTAGGCCACAAGTATACCCTCGTCTTTTTTGTCTATTGAAAAACTGCCAACCCCGAAAAATTATCCTATTTCGGTGTTTTTTTTTAATATATTGTCTGTACTGTGAAAAACTATGCTAATCTAAAGTGACGAATGTTTTACGTGAAAACTATAACGAAGAAATGTAGTTGTAATAAGAATACAAAAAATATTTTAAAAAATAATCAAAACGTAGGTAATCTATGCCTACGATTTACCCCAAAAACAAAGGGTTTTGTTAATATTTAGTGAAAAACATTTTCCCGTGAACTCTTAAATATAGGCAAATCACTCACGGACTCTGTTGTATCTATCACACGTGCAATTAGCAGAGCAACGGCAATAACATTTTCAAATAACTGCATTTTACAAACAACACGTCTTATTTTGATGCTCGGTCTCTAAATGTAGCGAGCTAGTGGACAACAAGGACCGGACTAAACAAGAAGTACAGTCCTGAGTGTATCCACTTTCCCTATTAGACCAGTACCACGTAACGATCATGATGGTCATCCACAATTGCTTTATTGCGGTGTTGCCTACGCGTTTATTGAACACACAGGAGTTGATAATAATGCAAGCTTGTCGGAAGATTTGCTCTTATAAAAAACGTATTCTAAATTTGATGATGTAAGTCACATAGGTAGCTCATGCTACACTAATCATCAAATAGCTCATGCTGTAAAATTCGATATCTGTATTCTCTTGAGAAACCGTCTGACCAATGAACAATCACTATTTTGGGAATTAATTAGGAGCTATTTTTATTGGTGCTTTTAAGGTCAGTACTTTTTAAGGAACACTTCAACACTGCATATTTAAAATTTGGCTTAAACAAAATTCTAAATACGACAGTAAGAATTTAATCTAATTTCTAGTCATTGAACCAATTACCTTCCTTTACTTGCCAGTTGGTATTGTTTCTTTGAACTTCAACGTCGATTATTTGTATAAAAAGCGCAGCAATATTGTATGAAATAAGACTTTCTGATAAAATGTTTTCCAAATTTTATACTCATAACTTTGCTGAGAAAATTTAACCAAGTTCATCTAAGTTATTTTGGTTATTCTCTGGCCCCTCAGACTTCAACTAAAGCCATATTACTGCTTGCTGCATTAACCACTCGTGTGTATACAACAAACAATACACGATCGATGGCAGACGTGAACATTTTAACGATAATCCGCGGGACATACCATCTTTGGGTATATTAACGTTTTGTTTGTTAAACAACTAGGCACGAGTTGTGCAGCATGTTAATTAAGAATTTTATAGATATGTGTGTTAGTACGTTATTGTTTATCAAAGAAAATCTTAACACTTTTTACAAGGCGATTTAACTATTATCAATTCGATATCACCATTGCAAGCTTTATTATAATATGCATATTTTTGTTAAGATTTCGTAATACTACAAGGAAACCTTATAAGATCATCATGTCTGCTTACCTGTCTCCCTGCCTGTCTGTCTGTATGTCTGTCTGTCCATTTGAATCATTCACAGCCTTATAACTTCTAAAGTTATTACTTGTTGATGTGTCGTTTTTATCAATCTTTTTTTTTACTTGAATAGTGTCTTTATTAACTGGCCATTGGTTTCTTAAGCTCAGATCTCCCTATATCTTTTTTAATTTAATTATTAGAAGGTTTTCTTGATCACATGGCTCTGTCAAATCAATTTATTTTAATCCTAATATCTAAGCATTAACTTAACGATTATAAACAAAAGTTTTGTGTTGTGCGTTGCATTGCTTTACTAACATTATTAGCAATTTGTAAGTTAGACATTGGTTTTAGGCGCTTTGCTTTGTATGCAATCTAACTATAAAGGCTTGCAAACATGCATAGAGAACGATACTGATTTATGCAATAGAGAAGCAATATTCAAATGTGTATGAACAAGCAGCTCTCCATGTATACTATTACCGTACGGCTCTCCATGTATACTATTACCGTACGCTACTATGATGTACCTTTGTGTCCCGAGCAATAATCTGGCTCCAAATTGGACAAGATGCTATTGAATGGACTAGCTCCACGCTCTTTCATAACCCATTGCCGGTTGGATGGCTATTACGGTCAGGATCATGGTGATAACACAAAATTGGTAACACTGCTGCAAAATGACAGATTAACAGCCTTTTTGCTGTAGTTGCAGGACGGCTCATAGCCCGGAAGCGGCGGGTTCAATTCCTACGATTTAGATTCCCGAAGGACAAGTATTTGTGTACAGAAAAAAAGCGCAAATACTTTTTCTGAGTCTAAGTGTTGTAAGACAATGGTTTTCATAGTTCCTGAGGCATTAGATACAAGGAATTCTAGTTCCAGAATCTATGTATATGATCGTTAGGTGTTATTTATTTATTTATAAAATACCTGGAGCTTTTGTTGGATAATTTTGTTGTGTGTCTGTACGTCTGTCTTTTAATCAAGACCCGTCATTTTTCAGAATTGGCGTAGATATTATTTGCAGTTTGAGATTTCAACTCTATGTTATAAGGAGATATAATTACAAACCCTTGCTTTTGGGACCAATTTATATGACTTCACACATCACCAGAACTTATTAGGACATTTCTCGTATATATAAAATCTGTAGGCATAAATATAGATTTTATGTAACAACTAATAAAGGAGAAATCCAAACTGTAATGTCTTTTTCTAGGTGGAATGGCAAAGTTAACTTGGTAGCCGTTTTCGCACAACTTGTATGAAAAAAAACAATAAATATATATAAGTTCGTCGTTCGTCGGCGTTCGTCGCCAAAATTATATGAGTAAGATATGCAATAGAATTTTCAAGTTTGCTCTTTTAGATTTTTAATTATGGCGGAGAAATTATAATCTGAATTTCGGAAACAGGTACCGAAAACTGAGCAAACTTATATGGATATAGCCAACGGATATAAACGGATCTGTCCCAAAAAATTGCACCAAAACGACCCCTAATATTTATACAATAGATACCGTAGATATATAAAATAAAAAACAATAAAAAGAAAACTTAATCTAACAAACTACTACCAATACCGTGGGGCAACGTGCCCAATATGCTGGCAGAATTGCCACGTTGAATTTCAATGCTTGAACCGACACGCGACCAAAATGCTGGCAGAGGCCAGCACTTTGGTCATGTGTTGCTTCAACCAGACGTTAAGAAAGATCTTTAAAAATTTGGTGAGCAATAAATAAATTGATACCTAAAATTATTATTTTGAATTTGTAAGACAAAAGATTAACGTGCTAAGCCCCCTTTTTTAGGTAAAAATCTCAGTCAGTGCTTCTCTCGGCCCAAAAAACTAAACTCACCTAAAACAAATAGAGTTGGAGAAACGCTCAATATTTTTTCTTTAGATATGTGAGTTTTGTAGATCAACAAGTTTTTAAATATAATATTATTTATTATTAATTAAATAGAGTGGACTGAATCACTGACGCAATCCCTAACAACTCGTTAGGAAACAATGCTTGTAAAACACTCATCGCTCTACCTAAGTTATACCTATTTCCTTGTTAACATTCGTTTGTACGAGTTTAATCGAATATGGTTTATTGCCTTACAGCTCTTTAGCCAATGATTTATAATTTATAGCAGTATTGCCTACTTACGTAATTAGTATATGTAGGCAGAAGGGGTTGTGCGTAGGTTGCAACCTATATAACTATGGGCCTTCAGCATGTCCACACCGCACCGTGTCTGGAACAAGAATGATCCGTAGTACACCGAGCGCTCCTGTTTTAGAGCCAGACGGGTAGGGGCGCCATGGCAGTTGCCGGTGTTGCCACTGTAATAATTTTCATGCCACCACAGGGTAAATTACGGTGCTGCCCGCTGCGCATAGATTTTATAACTGGACGTAGCCGCCGTCATATACTTTTAAAATAATAAGTTAATTTCACGTATACTCATATTTTTTTCAAACGTATTTACTCAAAGAACCTAATTTATCATTAATCAACCACAAGATGAGAGCACTAATTATCTTAATAAGAAACAAACGGACTCAAAGAGAAATATAAAATAGACTAAATACATCTGCTTACTCAAAGAGAAAATTAAATAAACCAATTACTTAACTAAACGGTACTACTCCAAAAGAAAAATGAACCAATTGCTTAGTTAAGTTAAAAAGGTACCTTATAAAGAAAAATAAAATTTTATGATAAAAATGAGCAGAAACGTGACAATCTATGATAACGACTTTCAAAATAAATACTTATGACTTTTAATAAACGTAAATAAAAATTGACACGAACGATCGGAAAATTGCTCATCGTTTATTTGTTATGATTTTAAGCTCATAACATTATGAACTTTGTTCCAAATTATTTAAGTACATTTTTACATCCATACTAAATTTTATACTCTGTAAAAAAGGAAACGTTGTCACAAACTCGATAACGAGTACAGTAATGTACATTCGAATAAATTCTTACAGCCTTATTAATAAACGGGTATTAGTCTCGGATTAGTTACGTCAGCTTTTGTCCCTTTTTTGCTACTGGAATATTTAGCTGGATCGAAAGCGACAAAAGATGGTGTAACTAGTCTAAAGCTAATTCGTGTTTATTAATAAGGCTGTTACAGTTTAATTGACTGCAGTACTCTTAAACATACCACAGTTTATAGCATAGTATCTACCATTATTCTGCCAAATAGCAGCAGAAAATTTTTCTGCCAATACTAGTAACATATTTAGTATTATATAGCATTGGACGCTTCATAGTGAACGAGATGACTACGAACGCACGGACGTGTAAATTCAATTTCCTCCCGTATTATGGAGATGTTTTGGAGTATCCCTACAAAATTAAACCTTATCAACCTTATTAATAAACGGGTGTTAGTCTCGGATTAGTTACTTCAGCTTTTGTCCTTTTTTTGCTACTGGAATATTTAGCTGGATCGAAAGAGACAAAAGATAGTGTAACTAGTCTAAAGCTAGTTCGTGTTTATTAATAAGGCTGTAATCAAGTGTCAAGTAATTACTAATTTATCAAGTGAATGATATTTCACGCAAATATGTGTCAAGTCACCGTCGAAGTCATCAAGTCAAGTCATAATCTAGTCAAAGTCATACTCCTAGTAAAGTGGTGGCAACTTTACTTGAAGCTTCTATGGAGTTTTCGAAACAACACGTAAAGAAACGTTTCACCATCATCATATTATTTTATACCACACTCACGCCTGTAATCCAGCACTTAACGAATAGAATGCCACCAATTTTATGCACTAACACTGAAAATAACACAAGTTTAGGAAAATAATACAATGCGGTGACGCAATCTTTTTCGCTTTCCCGCCAAAACTCCCCCTAAAATCACTTTTTACAGCATATATCATGTGCAATACGCTCACTAACGACATAAAGGTATTACAAAATAAAAAAGCTGCTGCCAAAAGTAAATTTAAGTGTCTACCGAATGATGCTAATAAGGCTCGATATATCAAGTTTAGGAATCGCTGCAACGTGGTGTGTAGGGATGCCCAACGACGCCATATCCATGAATCTGTTCAAAATGAGGATCCAGCCAAAGTTTGGAAATTCCTCAGGTCGTTAGGAGTTGGGAAATCTCGCCTAGATACTGTTCCTAAAAATTTAGACATTGAGGCTCTTAATCAACACTTTTCCGGGTCATGTTCTATTGACCCTTTAATTAAAGTCCATACCATTAATCATCTTTCCAACATTACAGCTCCTAACTTTTCTCCGTTTGTCATAAGTCAATTTAGCCCTTGTGATGTTAAGAAGAGCATAATGTCCATTACATCTAATGCTGTTGGAGTCGATGGCATAAGTCGTAACATGTTGATTCCTATCCTTGATTCCATTCTTCCCATCCTCTGCTTCATACTTAATTTTTCTATATCTAATGGCGTCTTTCCTGCCATTTGGAAGGATGCCCAAATTATCCCTCTACCTAAAAAAGCCAATCCTAAATCCTTTTCCGAGTATCGTCCTATATCTATTCTTCCCTTCTTGTCCAAAGTTCTAGAACGTCTGGTTCATAATCAGATCAACATCTTCCTTACTCGTAACAATCTCCTGAATCCCTTTCAATCCGGTTTTCGACCTAATCACAGTACGTTAACTGCACTTGTCAAAATCACTGATGACATACGTCTGGGGATGGAAAACAGTCAGTTAACTGTGCTAACACTTTTAGATTTCAGCAACGCTTTTAATACTGTTGACTTCGATATTCTCCTAGAACTTCTTCGCTCTATTAACATATCTCCAATGGTGATTGACTGGTTTCGTAGCTACTTGTTCGGTCGCCGACAGCGGGTTCGTCTCGAAGATTCTCTATCTTCGTGGAGGAGCACGTCAGCTGGCGTACCACAAGGAGGCGTCTTATCTCCTCTTCTATTTTCTATATTTATTAACTCTATCTCTCAAAATATTTCATCTTCCTACCACCTGTATGCAGATGACCTACAACTCTATCAACAAGCTCCTCTGATTCAGCTATCTGAGGCAGTACTATCTACAAATAAGGACTTGGACATAATAGCTATGTGGAGCAAAGCTTATGGACTAAAGGTAAATCCACTGAAAACGCAAGTTATTATTGTAGGCAGCTCTCGTACCATCTGTAAGATTAACTGGAACCTTTTGCCCAAAGTTGTGTTTGACGGAGTCACAATTCCTTTTAGTGATACAGTGAAGAACCTCGGTATAACCATTGACAAGTGCCTTACCTGGGGTCCGCAACTTGCTCACACAAGCCGCAAGATGTTTGCTTCTGCGGGCTCGTTGCGTAAACTACGTAATTTTCTTCCAACTACCACTAAGATTGCGCTTGCACAGTCTCTTTTGCTCCCTATCCTTGACTATGCTGACGTCTGTTATCTCGACATTACGCAGGACCAGCTAAATAAACTTGAGCGTCTCCAGAATTTCTGTATAAGGTTTATATTTGGCTTGCGCAAATTTGACCATGTCTCTGCTTTTCGTACTCGGCTCAAGTGGCTTCCCATAAGACTTCGTCGGAATGCTCATATATTGTCCCTTTTGTACAGTGTATTGTTTCATCCTTCCTCCCCGCGCTATCTTCAGGAACGTTTCGAATTTCGTCACGTTTCTAACACCCGTTCTTTGCGGTCATCAGAGTACTTTATGTTAAAAATGCCGATCCATAGAACCTCTTTTTATGATTCTTCTTTTACTGTCGAAGCGGTTCGTCTATGGAACGCGCTTCCTTTAGATATTAAACGTGCACCTTCACTGAACGTTTTTAAAGATAAAGTCAAAGCTCACTATCTCGCGCTATAGCTTCTAACCTACGACGCATTTAGTATCTACTGTTGTTTTAATGTTGGTACTTATTACTTTTGTAATGTCTCCTACTATTATTATGTATGTATGTATGTATGTATTTGTGTATATATTTATGTACCTATATATGTATAAGTATATGTTAATTTATATATATATTTTGTTATTATTGTTATTAGCATTAAGTATAGTTTGTATAGCTTTTCCTGTAAAACCACCGTCCTTATTTTTATTGTTTTTCCTAAATTTTTTGGGTTGTCTGGAAGAGATCGCTTTAAGCGATAAGACCGCCCATTGTGACACTTAATTCTTAAGTTTGTGCCTGTAAATTGTTACTACAATGTGGTGTTTCAATAAAGAGTTTTATCTATCTATCTATCTATAAACAAAACTCTACAAAAAGGTTCGTCACCTTAGAGTCTACTTTTGCTACCTATAATTTCCAATTTGCCCGTATTCAATCGCCTTGAAGTATATACCTATATAGGCCGTTAATCTATTTAATTGAATTAATTTGCAAACTTCAAAGCCGGTATAGAAGCAAAGCGATGAAGGCAATCTCATTAGACCTATCAGAGTGAGTCAAAGTAGATCCAATCAATGCGAGAGTGCACCTAATTATAACTGTATAAGTGCTGTTATACACTGATGCATGGCGCATAATCTCAGTGAATTCAATTAGAACTGTCCCCTAGTCTTTGTACAGAGTTGGAATAAGGGCGAAAATATCTTGTGATCGTGAATAAGATTTTCACCCTCCCCTCTTGATGGTGGAGTTTAATGTAGTCGTTACCCAGTTAGCGTTAGTTAAGATATGAGAAAAGTTTTATTTATAGTTTTTCTTTAATTGTGGAAATTCAATAAAAATAAGTCAGTCATCCCTGGTTAACTATTCAAAAATAAAAGGTCCGTAGTGTGTACTACCGTGCTCCGGGAAAATGAGATTTTATGACCTGATCACAAAGTTTAGAATATTAGGCTGTGCTGATATCTCAGGACGAGAACTTTATATTTTGTAGTTTTTCGCACAGTCATATGCCTGTAACCCAGCACGTAACGAATAAAACACCACCAATTTTATGCACTAACACTGAAAATAACACAAGTTTTGGAAAATAATACAATGCGTTGACACAATTTTTCTCGTTTTCCCGCCAAAAACTCCATTAGCTTCATTACGAGTCGTTGTTAACTTTGGAACTCCACCCAGTTCCTTTAGTCCATCCCTGAGCTAGGTTATTACTGGGTCAAACGCAAATAGCAAAGCGAGGGGCAATTTGAACGCTACGAGCTTTTAAATGGGTCCTCATTGAAATTCAAATCTTATTATACTTTTTATGGAATCTCTCTGAAAATGTCGGCCTTATTTATTTGTCGTTTCTTGGTGGATTTAGATCAATGGCGCTTGAAATCAACCTTTATTGTATAAAAACCTTAGTTTTAGCTGTGTTTTTTTTCTATTTCTAGTCCAGTCAAGTCATACTCCTAGTAAAGTGGCGGCAACTTTACCAAAAGCTTCTATATAGTTTTGGATACAACACGAAAAGAAACGTTTCACCATCATTATACCACTTTCTCACACTCATGCCTATAATCCAGCGCTCAACGAATAAAACGCCACCAATTTTATGCACTAACACTGAAAATAACAAGTTTTGAAAAATAATACAATGTGGTGACGCTATCTTTCTCGTTTTTCCCCCATGTTTATATTTATAGTATTTACTGTTCTTTTTGACGTACGTTTATCAGATAGTTTTTTTTTAAATAACCTTTGATTTGACTGTCAAGTATTAATGCAGACTATAGATTAGAATAAAAATTGCTATAGTGCCGTCTAAATTCATATCTTTGTCTTTAAAATTCTTGGTACAGACGGACATACGATACGTAAGGCATAAGTCTCTTTTTTCAACTCATTATACGTAATTATTGTATAAAAATAATGGTAATGCTGCCAACATTTTGGGCACTTTTCCCAACCAACGGGATATTTTAAGTTTTTTATCTATTTTAATTTTTAGTTGTAGTTTAGTTATTAGGTCTAGTTTAGTTTAGTATTATGTTTATATGTAATTTATAGCCGATTTTATTAATTTTATAATCAATTTAAAAATACCCACCCAGTCCCTAAGCAAGACATTTTGTTTCTACAATTATGGTATATGGTCTTTCGTTTTTTCTTAACATTAAAGTATAATAATTATAATATAATAAAAATAACGCCTAACGATCACGTACATAGATCCTGGACCCTAACTAGAATTCCCTGTATCTAGAGACCCAGGAACTACGAAGACCATGGTCCCACAACACCCAGACTCAGAACAAGTATTTGCGTTTTTCTATGCACAAATACTTGTCTTGTCGCGGGAATCAAACCCGCTGCCTCCGGGTTATGAGCCAACCTGCTCAACCACCACACCAGAGGCTGTCAAAGGGTCTCAAATAGGGTCATTCATTTTGTATGAAAAGAATGATTCTCATGAATAGTATACATAAGTAGCTTTTAATATGAAGTACGAGTATAAGGTAAATGACACTTTTATCTAATTAAAACAATAACAAAGAGTAATGACGTATTCGCCCGCAATACGTTTTTGCACGAACCAAATATTATGAATGATCTAAACTAAAGTTGTGGTTTGACTGATAGCGAGTAGGCATATAACTGAAAAATGATATATATCTAACTGAAAATCAAAGACAACATCGAAAGGTTTATTAAATATTTTACTTTGGGTACTTAAAATTGAATTGTTTTATATAAGTTCCACTGCAAACTTTATCCTTTTAACCGAAGTAGATAACCTCCGGTTTGTAATGTACAACACGCGCAATATTTACATAGTACCAAAATGTACAAACGCAAAATGTACAAACTAGCAAAAATTTAGGGTTTGGGAATTCCCGACAGTTTTAAATTCCCGGGACTTCGAGACTTTTAATGATAATATTTTTTTTTTTAATTAATATGGTAAGAATTTTAATTAAGTTAATTTCTGGTAAAACGTACTTTAAAAAGGCACTGTGAAGATCATGATGATTTTCATGATATTAGTTCTCGTTCTTAGTAATTTCATATCCTCTCTGTTCAATTGTTTGAAAATAATAATTATTTCATAGCAATTTCAACAATCTTGTCTCGTCTCGAGTCTCGACCCAAAGATCCGGGACTCGAGACAACTAAAATTATGAAAAGTCCCGGGACTTTGAGACACGAGACGTCTCGGGACCCAAACCTTGCAAAAATTACAAACTCTAACAGCCTTATTAATAAACACGAACTAGCTTTAGACTAGTTACACCATCTTTTGTCTCTTTCGATCCAGCTAAATATTCCAGTAGCAAAACAGGACTAAAGCTGAAGTAACTAATCCGAGACTAATACCAGTTTATTAATAAGGCTGTAAGTTAACACTACATCGAACATAAAAACGGCAAATCCACTAATCACAAAAGGTACAAACTAGCAAAATGTAGAAGCGTCAATAATTATAGATTCTCGATTGTTTGAAGGTGCACAGAAGTACAGCTCACCTGCCGAGAAGTGGTTACTGTAGCCTATGGACATCTGTCAAACTACAAGTGTCACTAATGCATTGCTAACCCTGATGTAGGACTCTTTTAACTGCAACTGATAGAAACTCTTGTAAGGTATTGATTTGATAGTTTCAATAAATATTTATGTGCATAGTATTTTTGGTCCACACCTCCGTGTATTTAGCCAGTGTCAAGTAATTGATGATTTATCAAGTTAATGATATTTCACGCAAATATGTGTCCAGTCACAGTCGAAGTCATCAAGTCAAGTCATAGTCTAGTCAAAGTCATACTCCTTGTAAAGTGGTGGCACTTGAAGCTTCTATGGAGTTTTGGAAACAACACGAAAAGAAACGTTTCACCATCATTATACCATTTTCCCACACTCACGCCTGTAATCCAGCACTTAACGAATAGAATGCCACCAATTTTATGCACTAAAACTGAAAATAACAAAAGTTTTGGAAAATAATACAATGCGGTGACGCAATCTTTTTCGCGTTCCCGCCAAAACTCATGTGCATAGTTACTATGGAAATTTTCAAATTGGGAATGAAAATTTACCTGCTACATTGCAATCAAAGATCCGTCATCACCCTACGGTCAAAGCGCGAAGATCGATAGAGGCATAGCTGATAGAGCCGTTCAAAGTACCGCTTTATGAGAGAGTCTTATTGTTCAACAGTGGATATCCAACTGATGATGATGATCAGCTAAGATGAACTGTGTCGAGAAAGAAACAAAGTCCATTATTAATTTAAGCAAAAATGTTCCCGCTAACAACGGCACCGCTTTCCTCATCAGCTTGTGGTCAGTGCGTCATGGTGATTATTATTTTACGGGAACTACGTATTATGATTCATTAAACATATTGTTTCATTATTTTATTGTACAGGTTTTTGAATAAATTCTTTGTTATGATAAACACATTTTGCGGGCATTTCGATTTCGAAAATTCGAAATTCGAAAATTCTAATTTTTATTTCAAATAATTTTTAATTTAAATTAAGAATTATTTGAAATATTAGAATTTTTATTCATTCCTTATCTGGTTATCTGTTTTGAGCAGCTTTCACACCAAAACCGCAGTTTTGGTGTGAAAGCTGTGTTACGCGAAATTTTATATTTTAGAGTTCCGAGTGATACTGTTCTGTTATGGGCGGCCTTGTCGCTTAACTTCAGGTGAACGACTAGCTCGTCACATCAATCATTAACATAAAAAAATCACCAATTTACGTAAAGCTCACAGAGCTTATACTATCAAGAGTTACTATAAATACTTGTATCACGGAAAGTTTGACCAATTTTGTTCGTATTTAAAATACATAATAAATTAGGATCTATAATAATAATAATAACGCCCAACGATCACATACACAGGAACCTGAACCCTAACTAGGATTCCCTGTATGATCCAGGAATTACGAGGACCATGGGCCCACAATACCCAGACTCAGAACAAGTATTAGCGCTTTTCTTTTCTATGCACTTAATACTTGTCATGTCGCAGGAATCGATCCCGCCGCAATAATCGCCGGTGACCAAAAATCTATGAAATTCTAAAGCCTGTATATGAAGATTCGTCAAGATTCGTTAAAAATACGGCAAGTACTAACGTCCGGACAGATGAAAGCAAATTTTGTGAGTTGATGAAGAGATTTCGCTCGAGTTGAAAGTTGTTAAAATTAGACCTACTCTGATTTTCTTGGCACATCTGCTATTGATTTTATTTTAATGCAGCAGGCGACGTGCAGTCTAGATATTAACGTGATTCTCCATACTATGATCCAAATTAAGATTACTTCAAACATTATAGTAATGTCTATAAAAAAAATTGAAGGGGTGAGAATAAAAAGGGTTTAACTGATTTTTTTCACAAAATGATTTATGAGTATTGT
This sequence comes from Ennomos fuscantarius, assembly GCA_905220475.3. NCBI lineage: Eukaryota > Metazoa > Arthropoda > Insecta > Lepidoptera > Geometridae > Ennomos > Ennomos fuscantarius. Next base: position 7,167,994 of record HG992046.1, on the reverse strand, counting down.
TGGATTCAGCGTGAAATTATCTACACTACAATACATTCTCAAAATACCGAAATGAAGCTTAGATCTCGATATTTTGAGTCTAAACGGTTTATCTGTCACAGGAATACAGTTCGCTTAGCATAAAAACATTATTATATTTATTTTATTATATTATATTTTTACAGTAATTGTAATTAATAATTGTAAGTAATTAGTACTATATTTAGTAATTTAAAATAGAATTAAAACATTTTCAAGCAACTGAAACTTACATAAACCTTTTCTATTACCTTATAAGCACTCTACATTAAAATGACGACGTTGAAGTTTAAAGTCAATTTTCTCGAAACTATCAATTTGACAGTTAAACCCTTTTTATTCTCAACCCTTCAATTATTTGTTGTAAATAATCTAAAAACCTGAAAACAACGTGAGCACATAGAAGAAGTATTAGTACTTTTTCTGTGCAATATTGTTCCCGTCACGGAACAAACCCGGAACCTCAAAGAGGTTATCAAAATGGCAAGATAGGAAACAATATGAAAATGTACATGAAACCTTTTAGAAAACTGAACTAAAAACTGCTGTAAAACAAAATTCTACTGTAAAACCAGGATCTAAGGTACAAGTTACAATTAACGGTACTAAATTGAACAAACTTGACGCAGCTGATCAATAAGATCTGCTAACCGCATACCAGGCTAATTAAAACCGATCAGCCAAGTCGTCTTCACAATCATATAATTACTAGACGTCCCCGCAATACATACAAACATAAAAATGATATACAAACACAACACAGTAGAAACAGTAAAGCATTCCAGATAAATCAGCCGATACGTATAATCTAAATATATAACTCATAGGTGACTGACTGATTGACTGACTGACATAGTGATCTATCAACGCAAAGCCCAAACCACTGGACGGATCGGGCTGAATTTTTGCATGCAGGTAGATGTTATGACGTAGGCATCCGCTAAGAACCTTTCTTAGAAATTCTACCCTTAAGAGGGTGAAATGAGTGGTTGAATTATTTTCCCATAGGCCACGCCGCGGGTGAAGCTGCGGGCAGAAGCTCGTGTACAATTTGTGTGCAATGAAAATTCATGTGTCTTGGTATTACTATATAATTATTCATTCGTCCACAGTGGAATGTGTCTACTGACTAATCAAATGGAACATCGTTAATGCATGCAACCTGTGAAATCACATCAATTAGTAATATTGACATGACAATTTAGATGACTCTAAACTGTATTTAATTGACTCAGGTGTGCATGATACCGGGGGCGAGTTGGCTGGACTGCAGTCGCGACCCCTTCTCGCCCCGGTACGGCGGACGAGGGCTCACGGGGAGGTTTTAGTGGGTTCGATTCCCACGTAAGGGGGTATGTGAGACTCAAACCCACATACCCCCGTACATCGTGAGAAAACTAATGGTTTATTTAAATAAAAATGCCGATCTAACACGAAACAAATTCTAATTTATATTGAAAAAAACTAAACACATCTTATTTTATAATCATGGCGAACAGAGAGAGCCGGAAGGATACCGAGAACCATAGAGTACAACATATCCATAGCTTACTTAAATCTTATATGATACAGACTAAATACTATTCTAACATATCGAACCCACATACCCCGTGGTGGCAAGGAAGAGCGAAGGCATTTCCCCCCCTCAAAAAAAAAGGTGGGCAAGATACGGAAATGTATAAGCGTGATTTCGATCATAACAAAAGAAAATTGCTTTTAGCCTGCCTCTGTGGCATGAAATGTTTATTGATAAACTATTTTAATTGTGGCAGCATCGGTTTTTTGGTCACTCACAAAGATTTATGGTTTAACGACTCGTTAGATCTGAAGGTATTTATTTTAAAAGTAGTGAAATTTTCCTTAAAATGTATTCATTGTGTACGGAACTCGTTTAAAAGTTTTGGTAATAAAATAAGATGCAGATTTACATCCAGTTGTGTCATTTCACAACGAAAGCTTTTTTGGCGTTTATTCTTGGCTTCTGATCCTTGACTCTTGACCTTTATGGCACATGACCCTTACTATTAATTCTCACTCACCTTACCTTTTACCTCTCGACTTTTAATACCAAAGATGTTTTCAGTTTACATTATGCGTCTATTCTATCTAATTTTTAACTCTACTCTTGATATTAGTAGTTTGTTTTGTTGATTGTTTACTTTGTCTTTATGGCCTACCAAAATGGCTAAACCAATTAATTAATTTTGATTTACTTGGTACACTCCCAGGAGTTCCTGAACCAATTAAGATACTTTTAATTTCGGAAAATCCATAGTTCTTTAAGCCGCGATGTGCCTCGTTATCTAATCAATTGCGTTATTTCTGGTACCCATAGTACAAACTTTGCTTATTTTGGGGTTAGATGGCGTGAAATGTCCACTGTTATTATTATTATTTGACTGGCCTGATAGCTCAGTTGATAATAGCTCTATCTTCTGGTTGTGGATTCGATTTTCACCCAGGACAAACATTTGTGTGATGAACATTGTTCTGTGTCTAAGCGTTATTATGTATTCTAAGTACGAAAAAAACAAAAGAATCTAAGTATTCTAACATTTATCTGGTTCCCCTAGTACAAGCTTTGCTGTGTGAAACGCCCACACATTCATTATTACTATCAAACTTTCGTCTCCGTCCATACTGTATCATATGAATGTAATATCAAGCGAGCATGCGTGTGAAGACTTACATTATAAGGGTTAATGCTATATTATTTTATAGAAACTGAGGTGAGTAGTTTTCATAACTATAACTAGTAAACGGCTAACACTCACGAGATACATTCGAATACCTCGATCGATGTTCAGGCAATATGGATGCCCAATTGCCCATCCTCAAGGTGTACGCGAGGCGCCGGTGGCGGCTCTGCTTTGAATCCCGACTTATTCGACTGTATTTCGTAATAGTTAGCCGTTTACTAGTTGTAGTTCTACCCTATAATACCCTCACATATATAAAAAATATATTCATTTAACGAATTCAAGAAGCAATTGGCTCAATGACCGTATGACGGATCAGTAGCCGAAGTAAACATTTTAAATTAAGTCTTGTTGAAATTTAATATTACGTAAGCACATGTTTATATTTATGTTACTATACCTACATTATTTAAAGTAACGACAAATGTACTTGTATTGGTATTTTTAAGTCTCACGAAAGTAACTTTTTTGTCTTATATGAGAATAAATTTCTTTAACCATAACCTAGTTATATTATTTATGCAACTTGTCTTAATTCTCATCATTTGCTGTAATACATCCACAGCTGAACATAAGCCTGCCCCGTAAAACGTTACTATATACAGAAGCTTATCATAGAGAGGGAGTTCGCCATAATCAGTTACCCTTGCGCAGATGTCATAAAAGATTCTAGACTCAGAAGATTTTAATGTAGGTACTGAGGACATTTTCTTGCCCATTCCCTAGATATTCCTTTTGCCGGCTCTTACAGCACCTCCCGGGAATAAACTGGTGATTCTTCCAAAACATTGATAGAAATAATTTGAGAGAATAATTGGTATGATACAGACATATTTGACAGCCTCTGTGATGTGGTGGTTGAGCAGGTCGGCTCATAACCTAGAGGCGGCCGGTTTAATTCCCGCAGAACAAATATATGTATCTGAGTCTGGGTGTTGTGGGACCATGGTCCTCGTAGCTAATGGGCCCTAGATACAGGGAATCCTAGTTAGGGTCCAGGATCTGTGTATGTGATCGTTGGGCGTTATTATTATTATTATTATTATATTTAATAGTTGAACAGCCTTTACTAGGTGATAGGACTTTATTGCAAAGTTCGTCTAGGTAGGTACCACCGCTTTGCCAGTTATTCTGCCGCCAAGCAGTAGTGTGCAAGCACTACTGTATTCCGGTTTGAAGGGCACTGTAGCTAGTGAAATTACTGGGCAATTGAGACTTTATGATCTGATCTCACAATCGAGTAATCTTATTACCAGACTGTGCTGATGTCTCAGGATGATGTGCGCAGTGCAGTGTCGCGCGAAACTCTATGTTTTTGGGTTCCGAGTGACACTGTTCTGTTATGGGCGGCCGTGTCACTTAACATCAGGCGAACGACAAGCTCGTCACGTCATTCAGTAAAATAAAAAAAAATAAAAAAGACCGATGTGTCGAATAATGAAGATAATGAAGTGTTTTCGAGTGGTGACTGAGAACGGGAAGATGTAGCGTAGACCAGCCCTCCATTCCCTCCATTACGGACGATGAGCATTGGATGCAAGAATCAAGGAACCGCTCAAAGTGGCGCTCTATGGGAAGGTCTATGTTCAGCAGTAAACATCTTCAGGCTTATAATGATGTCTCTATTCCATAAAACGTCATCGGGTCAATGCCAAAGATTTTGGTCATTATAAACCTTTTATCAAAGTTCTTTTCCAATTAATAACAGTCACGGAATCCTAAGAAAATACCTCAGTTTTCCTTATTGCGGTAACCCTATTACATGAGCGGTTTGTCTTGACCTAAAACGCAGGTAAGCGCTCAAGACCTGTACGTAGCTACCATATTAAATCTTTGCCAATATTATTCATTAATACAGATAACATTTCTGATGTTTTATTTCACTTGAAATCCAATTTTTTGTAAATTGAAGTAAATATACGATGCTTTAACAATTGAAGGGGTGAGATCAAAAAGGGTTTAACTGTTTTTTTTACAAAATGACTTAAGGGTATCTTTGGATTCAGCGTGAAATTCTCTACAATAATACATTCTCAAAATACCGATATGAGGCTTAAATCTCGAGATTTTGAGTCTAAAAACGGTTTATTTGACACAGGAATACAGTTCACTTAGCATAAAAACATTATTCTATTTATTATATTAGATTATATATTTACAGTAATTGTACGAATTAGTACTATATTTTGTATTTTAAAATAGAATTAATACAATTTCAAATAACTGAAACTTACGTAAACCTTTTCTATTACCTAATAAGCACTCTACATTAAAATGAAGCCGTTGAAGTGTAAAGTAAATTTTCTCGAAACTATCAATTTGACAGTTAAACCCTTTTTATTCTCAACCCTTCAATTATTGAAGGTTTTTAATGTGACGTCATTTAATGAAAAAACGAGTAAACTTTTAGACCACACGACTGAAGTAAAACTTCTATACGAAACTTAACTCTCTCTCTTTTTCTATCTTCAACTTCCGTTCGCCTCGCCCGATCAATTTTCGTAATTCTCGTCACGCTTTCACCAGCTTACTTCCCAAGTCAAGCGTGCGTACAGAAGTATTACTTCAAAAACTGGCCGCATGGATGTAAATAAAAGGGATGAAGTGGCACTAGCTTATCTAGAGAGGTCAACTTAAATTGGGTGTAATGCATACAATTTGGCATGAGAAGCAAGAGTAAAACGTATGGTTTGTTTTAATTACTATAAATGGAAGCTCATTTTTGCAAATGCCGAAGGAAAATAATTAAATACCTATTATGACAGCATCATGGCTGAGCAGGTCGGATCATAACCCGGAGGTGGCCAGCTCGACTCCCTACAAGTATTTAAGCACGGGAAAAAAGTACGTACGTAACGTTTTGCGTAAAACCTGGGTCCTAGATGCAGGGAATTCTTGTTACGGTCCAGGATCTATGTATGTGATTGTTGGGCCTTATAATACCCATATTATATAATTAGGTACTCCTAACTACCTAGTTAGCAGTAACCTAAACCTTTAGGTTAGGTTTTAAGAGTTAGGTCAGTGCAGTATAGTTTTTTTATTCATTTAATATTCACCAGTAATTCGTGACGTGCCGTGACGTCATTTTCACACGATATTATTTTAAGTAGATGGCTAGATATAAGACGAAACGTCTCTTCACTGTGTAATAACACTTTTTATTTTCTTTGCAACCGTCGCCAACGCCAACTATCAGGGCATCGCCCCTTCGTCCTATTTTCTCTAGAATTAGTATTTTCTCTCCGCTTCTCTAGATGATGTATGTAAAATACGAGCTTTCATTTATTTAGTTTTGTTTTAAATTAAATTATGTTATGAGAGTTTTGGCGGGAACGCGAAAAAGATTGCGTCACCGCATTGTATTATTTTCCAAAACTTGTGTTATTTTCAGTGTTAGTGCATAAAATTGGTGGCATTCTATTCGTTAAGTGCTAAATCACAGGCGTGAGTGTGGGAAAATGGTATAATGATGGTGAAACGTTTATTTTCGTGTTGTTTCCAAAACTTCTAAAAAAGCTTTTTTTTTTTTTTTTTTTATTTATTTAGGATCAACAAACAGTACACAACAAACATAATCTTAAAGTAGTTTAAGCCTTAGAATGTAGGTAGTTAGTGTACCAACAACGCTGACCACAAATTAATAAGAAATATAACGAAAACAGAACAGAGAGATGTAACTTAAGATATTTAGTAGGTAACTGATTCCTAACTATCGCCTTAAAGTGAGTATCTAATTATATACTATTAAAAATAAAAAGTGTTTCTAGCATTCTAAATTACAATCCAAAGGTAAAAAAGAAACCTAAGATAAAGAACCTTTACTTGAAGAAAAGCTTCAAGTAAAGTTGCCACCACTTTACTAGGAGTACGGCTTTGACTAAACTATGACTTGACTTGATGACTTTGACTGTGCTTGACACATATTTGCGTGAAATATCATTAACTTGATAAAATATCAATTACTTGACACTGGCTAAATACACAAAAGTGAAGAGCCAAAATGTAAAAAAAAATATAAAAAAAATTATGTGATTTATTAGGTTGCAGAACAGTATTTTTTTTTTATTGATAGGCTTGCGTTTAACCACTATCGCCCCTGATGGTAAGTAATTAGTTACAGTAGTAGTAGTGATCACGGAACTTTGATTGAAATGCAACAGGAGGAATATCCATAGTAACTATGTACATAAACTACGTATTGAAACTGTCAAATCCATACAAATTTCTTTTTTATTTGTCGCAATCAAGTTTTGTGATCGCCGGCCAGGTCCGAGAAAAGTAAAATAAAAATTCCAGAAAATTGACACCATAATTAAAAAATCCCCTATTTTTTAATTATGGTGTCAATTTTCTGGAAAAATCCCCTATTTTTTAATTATGGTGTCAATTTTCTGGAATTTATATTTTACTTTTCTCGGACCTGGCCGGCGATCACAAAACTTGATTGCGGACGGAAGAAGGTAGAAAATTTAGGGTTGTATGTATTTTTGAAAGCCACATCATAAAAAAAATATGGCCGAAAAATAAATTAAAATTATTTGGGGTGGGCCACCCTTATCACTTGGGATGAAAAATAAATAACCTATTCTCGGACCTAACAAGTGTGATTATAAAGTTTCATCAAAATCGGTTCAGATGTTTGGAGGAGTATGGTACAAATACTGTGTCACTAAATTGTCATAGATAGAAGAATCTAGTAATAACTACTATTATCGTAGAAGCTTGTTCAAAAAATAAAGGCCCTTCCATTTATAATTTGCAAATTGGCACTCATACCTTTACAAGTCGATTTTTCCTCGCACCTGATAAATCTCTATTGTTAAAACTTTATTATGAGAAATAATTTTCCTCGAGGAAAATTTTAGAAATTTCCACACTGGGATTTTAAGGGTGCTACGATATTGCTCGCCGGCGCCAGTATTGAATTACTCTTTGTGACGACGAAGCGATACCATCTTCGTGAAGATATTGCGTTCTGAAATGCATTATTGTGATGGGAAATGATGTGGAATGATAGAAAAAAACTTTTAGAAAATTCGTTAGATCACAGAGTATACATAGTAATTAGAGCTGCCCAAAATACGTAAATAAATAGTGTTTGTGACGACGAAGCGGTACGATCTTTGTAAAGATATTGCGTTCTGAAATACATTATTGTGATGGGAAATGATGTGGAATGATAGAAAAAAAACTTTTAGAAAACTCGTTAGATCACAGAGTATACAAAGTAATTAGAGCTGCCCAAAATACGTAAATAAATAGTGTTTGTGACGACGAAGCGGTACGATCTTTGTAAAGATATTGCGTTCTGAAATACATTATTGTGATGGGAAATGATGTGGAATGATAGAAAAAAACTTTTAGAAAACTCGTTAGATCACAGAGTATACAAAGTAATTAGAGCTGCCCAAAATACGTAAACAAATAGTGTTTGTGACGACGAAGCGGTATGATCTTTGTAAAGATATTGCGTTCTGAAATACATTATTGTGATGGGAAATGATGTGGAATGATAGAAAAAAAAACTTTTAGAAAACTCGTTAGATCACAGAGTATACAAAGCAATTAGAGCTGCCCAAAATACGTAAATAAATAGTGTTTGTGACGACGAAGCGGTACGATCTTTGTAAAGATATTGCGTTCTGAAATACATTATTATGATGGGAAATGATCTGGAATGTTGGAAAAAATACATTATTGTGATGGGAAATGATGTGGAATGATAGAAAAAAAAACTTTTGGAAAACTCGTTAGATCACAGAGTATACAAAGTAATTAGAGCTGCCCAAAATACGTAAACAAATAGTGTTTGTGACGACGAAGCGGTATGATCTTTGCAAAGATATTGCGTTCTGAAATACATTATTGTGATGGGAAATGATGTGGAATGATAGTAAAAAAACTTTTAGAAAACTCGTTAGATCACAGAGTATACAAAGCAATTAGAGCTGCCCAAAATACGTAAATAAATAGTGTTTGTGACGACGAAGTGGTACGATCTTTGTAAAGATATTGCGTTCTGAAATACATTATTATGATGGGAAATGATCTGGAATGTTGGAAAAAATACATTATTGTGATGGGAAATGATGTGGAATGATAGAAAAAAAAACTTTTAGAAAACTCGTTAGATCACAGAGTATACAAAGTAATTAGAGCTGCCCAAAATACGTAAATAAATAGTGTTTGTGACGACGAAGCGGTATGATCTTTGTAAAGATATTGCGTTCTGAAATACATTATTGTGATGGGAAATGATGTGGAATGATAGAAAAAAAACTTTTATAAAACTCGTTAGATCACAGAGTATACAAAGTAATTAGAGCTGCCCAAAATACGTAAATAAATAGTGTTTGTGACGACGAAGCGGTATGATCTTTGTAAAGATATTGCGTTCTGAAATACATTATTGTGATGGGAAATGATGTGGAATGATAGAAAAAAAACTTTTAGAAAACTCGTTAGATCACAGAGTATACAAAGCAATTAGAGCTGCTCAAAATACGTAAATAAATAGTGTTTGTGACGACGAAGCGGTACGATCTTTGTAAAGATATTGCGTTCTGAAATACATTATTATGATGGGAAATGATCTGGAATGTTGGAAAAAATACATTATTGTGATGGGAAATGATGTGGAATGATAGAAAAAAAAACTTTTGGAAAACTCGTTAGATCACAGAGTATACAAAGTAATTAGAGCTGCCCAAAATACGTAAATAAATAGTGTTTGTGACGACGAAGCGGTATGATCTTTGCAAAGATATTGCGTTCTGAAATACATTATTGTGATGGGAAATGATGTGGAATGATAGAAAAAAAAACTTTTAGAAAACTCGTTAGATCACAGAGTATACAAAGCAATTAGAGCTGCCCAAAATACGTAAATAAATAGTGTTTGTGACGACGAAGCGGTACGATCTTTGTAAAGATATTGCGTTCTGAAATACATTATTATGATGGGAAATGATCTGGAATGTTGGAAAAAATACATTATTGTGATGGGAAATGATGTGGAATGATAGAAAAAAAAAACTTTTAGAAAACTCGTTAGATCACAGAGTATACAAAGTAATAAGAGCTGCCCATAATACGTAAATAAATAGTGTTTGTGACGACGAAGCGGTATGATCTTTGCAAAGATATTGCGTTCTGAAATACATTATTATGATGGGAAATGATCTGGAATGTTGGAAAAAATCCATTATTGTGATGGGAAATGATGTGGAATGATAGAAAAAAAAACTTTTAGAAAACTCGTTAGATCACAGAGTATACAAAGTAATTAGAGCTGCCCAAAATACGTAAATAAATAGTGTTTGTGACGACGAAGCGGTACGATCTTTGTAAAGATATTGCGTTCTGAAATACATTATTGTGATGGGAAATGATGTGGAATGATAGAAAAAAACTTTTAGAAAACTCGTTAGATCAAAGAGTATACAAAGTAATTAGAGCTGCCCAAAATACGTAAACAAATAGTGTTTGTGACGACGAAGCGGTATGATCTTTGTAAAGATATTGCGTTCTGAAATACATTATTGTGATGGGAAATGATGTGGAATGATAGAAAAAAAAACTTTTAGAAAACTCGTTAGATCACAGAGTATACAAAGCAATTAGAGCTGCCCAAAATACGTAAATAAATAGTGTTTGTGACGACGAAGCGGTACGATCTTTGTAAAGATATTGCGTTCTGAAATACATTATTATGATGGGAAATGATCTGGAATGTTGGAAAAAATACATTATTGTGATGGGAAATGATGTGGAATGATAGAAAAAAAAACTTTTGGAAAACTCGTTAGATCACAGAGTATACAAAGTAATTAGAGCTGCCCAAAATACGTAAATAAATAGTGTTTGTGACGACGAAGCGGTATGATCTTTGCAAAGATATTGCGTTCTGAAATACATTATTGTGATGGGAAATGATGTGGAATGATAGTAAAAAAACTTTTAGAAAACTCGTTAGATCACAGAGTATACAAAGCAATTAGAGCTGCCCAAAATACGTAAATAAATAGTGTTTGTGACGACGAAGTGGTACGATCTTTGTAAAGATATTGCGTTCTGAAATACATTATTATGATGGGAAATGATCTGGAATGTTGGAAAAAATACATTATTGTGATGGGAAATGATGTGGAATGATAGAAAAAAAAACTTTTAGAAAACTCGTTAGATCACAGAGTATACAAAGTAATTAGAGCTGCCCAAAATACGTAAATAAATAGTGTTTGTGACGACGAAGCGGTATGATCTTTGTAAAGATATTGCGTTCTGAAATACATTATTGTGATGGGAAATGATGTGGAATGATAGAAAAAAAACTTTTATAAAACTCGTTAGATCACAGAGTATACAAAGTAATTAGAGCTGCCCAAAATACGTAAATAAATAGTGTTTGTGACGACGAAGCGGTATGATCTTTGTAAAGATATTGCGTTCTGAAATACATTATTGTGATGGGAAATGATGTGGAATGATAGAAAAAAAACTTTTAGAAAACTCGTTAGATCACAGAGTATACAAAGCAATTAGAGCTGCTCAAAATACGTAAATAAATAGTGTTTGTGACGACGAAGCGGTACGATCTTTGTAAAGATATTGCGTTCTGAAATACATTATTATGATGGGAAATGATCTGGAATGTTGGAAAAAATACATTATTGTGATGGGAAATGATGTGGAATGATAGAAAAAAAAACTTTTAGAAAACTCGTTAGATCACAGAGTATACAAAGTAATAAGAGCTGCCCATAATACGTAAATAAATAGTGTTTGTGACGACGAAGCGGTACGATCTTTGTAAAGATATTGCGTTCTGAAATACATTATTATGATGGGAAATGATCTGGAATGTTGGAAAAAATACATTATTGTGATGGGAAATGATGTGGAATGATAGAAAAAAAAACTTTTGGAAAACTCGTTAGATCACAGAGTATACAAAGTAATTAGAGCTGCCCAAAATACGTAAATAAATAGTGTTTGTGACGACGAAGCGGTATGATCTTTGTAAAGATATTGCGTTCTGAAATACATTATTGTGATGGGAAATGATGTGGAATGATAGAAAAAAAAACTTTTAGAAAACTCGTTAGATCACAGAGTATACAAAGCAATTAGAGCTGCCCAAAATACGTAAATAAATAGTGTTTGTGACGACGAAGCGGTACGATCTTTGTAAAGATATTGCGTTCTGAAATACATTATTATGATGGGAAATGATCTGGAATGTTGGAAAAAATACATTATTGTGATGGGAAATGATGTGGAATGATAGAAAAAAAAACTTTTAGAAAACTCGTTAGATCACAGAGTATACAAAGTAATTATAGCTGCCCAAAATACGAAAATAAATAGTGTTTGTGACGACGAAGCGGTATGATCTTTGTAAAGATATTGCGTTCTGAAATTCATTATTGTGATGGGAAATGATGTGGAATGATAGAAAAAACTTTTAGAAAACTCGTTAGATCACAGAGTATACAAAGTAATTAGAGCTGCCCAAAATACGTAAACAAATAGTGTTTGTGACGACGAAGCGGTATGATCTTTGTAAAGATATTGCGTTCTGAAATACATTATTGTGATGGGAAATGATGTGGAATGATAGAAAAAAAAACTTTTAGAAAACTCGTTAGATCACAGAGTATACAAAGCAATTAGAGCTGCACAAAATACGTAAATAAATAGTGTTTGTGACGACGAAGCGGTACGATCTTTGTAAAGATATTGCGTTCTGAAATACATTATTATGATGGGAAATGATCTGGAATGTTGGAAAAAATACATTATTGTGATGGGAAATGATGTGGAATGATAGAAAAAAAAAACTTTTGGAAAACTCTTTAGATCACAGAGTATACAAAGTAATTAGAGCTGCCCAAAATACGTAAATAAATAGTGTTTGTGACGACGAAGCGGTATGATCTTTGCAAAGATATTGCGTTCTGAAATACATTATTGTGATGGGAAATGATGTGGAATGATAGTAAAAAAACTTTTAGAAAACTCGTTAGATCACAGAGTATACAAAGCAATTAGAGCTGCCCAAAATACGTAAATAAATAGTGTTTGTGACGACGAAGCGGTACGATCTTTGTAAAGATATTGCGTTCTGAAATACATTATTATGATGGGAAATGATCTGGAATGTTGGAAAAAATACATTATTGTGATGGGAAATGATGTGGAATGATAGACAAAAAAACTTTTAGAAAGTTCGTTAGATCACAGAGTATACAAAGTAATTAGAGCTGCCCAAAATACGTAAATAAATAGTGTTTGTGACGACGAAGCGGTATGATCTTTGTAAAGATATTGCGTTCTGAAATACATTATTGTGATGGGAAATGATGTGGAATGATAGAAAAAAAACTTTTAGAAAACTCGTTAGATCACAGAGTATACAAAGTAATTAGAGCTGCCCAAAATACGTAAATAAATAGTGTTTGTGACGACGAAGCGGTATGATCTTTGTAAAGATATTGCGTTCTGAAATACATTATTGTGATGGGAAATGATGTGGAATGATAGAAAAAAAAACTTTTAGAAAACTCGTTAGATCACAGAGTATACAAAGCAATTAGAGCTGCCCAAAATACGTAAATAAATAGTGTTTGTGACGACGAAGCGGTACGATCTTTGTAAAGATATTGCGTTCTGAAATACATTATTATGATGGGAAATGATCTGGAATGTTGGAAAAAATACATTATTGTGATGGGAAATGATGTGGAATGATAGAAAAAAAAACTTTTAGAAAACTCGTTAGATCACAGAGTATACAAAGTAATAAGAGCTGCCCATAATACGTAAATAAATAGTGTTTGTGACGACGAAGCGGTATGATCTTTGCAAAGATATTGCGTTCTGAAATACATTATTATGATGGGAAATGATCTGGAATGTTGGAAAAAATCCATTATTGTGATGGGAAATGATGTGGAATGATAGAAAAAAAAACTTTTAGAAAACTCGTTAGATCACAGAGTATACAAAGTAATTAGAGCTGCCCAAAATACGTAAATAAATAGTGTTTGTGACGACGAAGCGGTACGATCTTTGTAAAGATATTGCGTTCTGAAATACATTATTGTGATGGGAAATGATGTGGAATGATAGAAAAAAACTTTTAGAAAACTCGTTAGATCAAAGAGTATACAAAGTAATTAGAGCTGCCCAAAATACGTAAACAAATAGTGTTTGTGACGACGAAGCGGTATGATCTTTGTAAAGATATTGCGTTCTGAAATACATTATTGTGATGGGAAATGATGTGGAATGATAGAAAAAAAAACTTTTAGAAAACTCGTTAGATCACAGAGTATACAAAGCAATTAGAGCTGCCCAAAATACGTAAATAAATAGTGTTTGTGACGACGAAGCGGTACGATCTTTGTAAAGATATTGCGTTCTGAAATACATTATTATGATGGGAAATGATCTGGAATGTTGGAAAAAATACATTATTGTGATGGGAAATGATGTGGAATGATAGAAAAAAAAACTTTTGGAAAACTCGTTAGATCACAGAGTATACAAAGTAATTAGAGCTGCCCAAAATACGTAAATAAATAGTGTTTGTGACGACGAAGCGGTATGATCTTTGCAAAGATATTGCGTTCTGAAATACATTATTGTGATGGGAAATGATGTGGAATGATAGTAAAAAAACTTTTAGAAAACTCGTTAGATCACAGAGTATACAAAGCAATTAGAGCTGCCCAAAATACGTAAATAAATAGTGTTTGTGACGACGAAGTGGTACGATCTTTGTAAAGATATTGCGTTCTGAAATACATTATTATGATGGGAAATGATCTGGAATGTTGGAAAAAATACATTATTGTGATGGGAAATGATGTGGAATGATAGAAAAAAAAACTTTTAGAAAACTCGTTAGATCACAGAGTATACAAAGTAATTAGAGCTGCCCAAAATACGTAAATAAATAGTGTTTGTGACGACGAAGCGGTATGATCTTTGTAAAGATATTGCGTTCTGAAATACATTATTGTGATGGAAAATGATGTGGAATGATAGAAAAAAAACTTTTATAAAACTCGTTAGATCACAGAGTATACAAAGTAATTAGAGCTGCCCAAAATACGTAAATAAATAGTGTTTGTGACGACGAAGCGGTATGATCTTTGTAAAGATATTGCGTTCTGAAATACATTATTGTGATGGGAAATGATGTGGAATGATAGAAAAAAAACTTTTAGAAAACTCGTTAGATCACAGAGTATACAAAGCAATTAGAGCTGCTCAAAATACGTAAATAAATAGTGTTTGTGACGACGAAGCGGTACGATCTTTGTAAAGATATTGCGTTCTGAAATACATTATTATGATGGGAAATGATCTGGAATGTTGGAAAAAATACATTATTGTGATGGGAAATGATGTGAAATGATAGAAAAAAAAACTTTTGGAAAACTCGTTAGATCACAGAGTATACAAAGTAATTAGAGCTGCCCAAAATACGTAAATAAATAGTGTTTGTGACGACGAAGCGGTATGATCTTTGCAAAGATATTGCGTTCTGAAATACATTATTGTGATGGGAAATGATGTGGAATGATAGAAAAAAACTTTTAGAAAACTCGTTAGATCACAGAGTATACAAAGTAATTAGAGCTGCCCAAAATATGTAAACAAATAGTGTTTGTGACGACGAAGCGGTATGATCTTTGTAAAGATATTGCGTTCTGAAATACATTATTGTGATGGGAAATGATGTGGAATGATAGAAAAAAAAAACTTTTAGAAAACTCGTTAGATCACAGAGTATACAAAGCAATTAGAGCTGCCCAAAACACGTAAATAAATAGTGTTTGTGACGACGAAGCGGTACGATCTTTGTAAAGATATTGCGTTCTGAAATACATTATTATGATGGGAAATGATCTGGAATGTTGGAAAAAATACATTATTGTGATGGGAAATTATGTGGAATGATAGAAAAAAAAAACTTTTGGAAAACTCGTTAGATCACAGAGTATACAAAGTAATTAGAGCTGCCCAAAATACGTAAATAAATAGTGTTTGTGACGACGAAGCGGTATGATCTTTGCAAAGATATTGCGTTCTGAAATACATTATTGTGATGGGAAATGATGTGGAATGATAGTAAAAAAACTTTTAGAAAACTTTTTAGATCACAGAGTATACAAAGCAATTAGAGCTGCCCAAAATACGTAAATAAATAGTGTTTGTGACGACGAAGTGGTACGATCTTTGTAAAGATATTGCGTTCTGAAATACATTATTATGATGGGAAATGATCTGGAATGTTGGAAAAAATACATTATTGTGATGGGAAATGATGTGGAATGATAGAAAAAAAAACTTTTAGAAAACTCGTTAGATCACAGAGTATACAAAGTAATTAGAGCTGCCCAAAATACGTAAATAAATAGTGTTTGTGACGACGAAGCGGTATGATCTTTGTAAAGATATTGCGTTCTGAAATACATTATTGTGATGGAAAATGATGTGGAATGATAGAAAAAAAACTTTTATAAAACTCGTTAGATCACAGAGTATACAAAGTAATTAGAGCTGCCCAAAATACGTAAATAAATAGTGTTTGTGACGACGAAGCGGTATGATCTTTGTAAAGATATTGCGTTCTGAAATACATTATTGTGATGGGAAATGATGTGGAATGATAGAAAAAAAACTTTTAGAAAACTCGTTAGATCACAGAGTATACAAAGCAATTAGAGCTGCTCAAAATACGTAAATAAATAGTGTTTGTGACGACGAAGCGGTACGATCTTTGTAAAGATATTGCGTTCTGAAATACATTATTATGATGGGAAATGATCTGGAATGTTGGAAAAAATACATTATTGTGATGGGAAATGATGTGGAATGATAGAAAAAAAAAACTTTTGGAAAACTCGTTAGATCACAGAGTATACAAAGTAATTAGAGCTGCCCAAAATACGTAAATAAATAGTGTTTGTGACGACGAAGCGGTATGATCTTTGCAAAGATATTGCGTTCTGAAATACATTATTATGATGGGAAATGATCTGGAATGTTGGAAAAAATACATTATTGTGATGGGAAATGATGTGGAATGATAGAAAAAAAAACTTTTAGAAAACTCGTTAGATCACAGAGTATACAAAGTAATTAGAGCTGCCCAAAATACGTAAATAAATAGTGTTTGTGACGACGAAGCGGTACGATCTTTGTAAAGATATTGCGTTCTGAAATACATTATTGTGATGGGAAATGATGTGGAATGATAGAAAAAAACTTTTAGAAAACTCGTTAGATCACAGAGTATACAAAGCAATTAGAGCTGCCCAAAATACGTAAATAAATAGTGTTTGTGACGACGAAGCGGTACGATCTTTGTAAAGATATTGCGTTCTGAAATACATTATTATGATGGGAAATGATCTGGAATGTTGGAAAAAATACATTATTGTGATGGGAAATGATGTGGAATGATAGAAAAAAAAACTTTTGGAAAACTCGTTAGATCACAGAGTATACAAAGTAATTAGAGCTGCCCAAAATACGTAAATAAATAGTGTTTGTGACGACGAAGCGGTATGATCTTTGCAAAGATATTGCGTTCTGAAATACATTATTGTGATGGGAAATGATGTGGAATGATAGTAAAAAAACTTTTAGAAAACTCGTTAGATCACAGAGTATACAAAGCAATTAGAGCTGCCCAAAATACGTAAATAAATAGTGTTTGTGACGACGAAGCGGTACGATCTTTGTAAAGATATTGCGTTCTGAAATACATTATTATGATGGGAAATGATCTGGAATGTTGGAAAAAATACATTATTGTGATGGGAAATGATGTGGAATGATAGAAAAAAAAACTTTTAGAAAACTCGTTAGATCACAGAGTATACAAAGTAATAAGAGCTGCCCATAATACGTAAATAAATAGTGTTTGTGACGACGAAGCGGTATGATCTTTGCAAAGATATTGCGTTCTGAAATACATTATTATGATGGGAAATGATCTGGAATGTTGGAAAAAATCCATTATTGTGATGGGAAATGATGTGGAATGATAGAAAAAAAAACTTTTAGAAAACTCGTTAGATCACAGAGTATACAAAGTAATTAGAGCTGCCCAAAATACGTAAATAAATAGTGTTTGTGACGACGAAGCGGTACGATCTTTGTAAAGATATTGCGTTCTGAAATACATTATTGTGATGGGAAATGATGTGGAATGATAGAAAAAAACTTTTAGAAAACTCGTTAGATCAAAGAGTATACAAAGTAATTAGAGCTGCCCAAAATACGTAAACAAATAGTGTTTGTGACGACGAAGCGGTATGATCTTTGTAAAGATATTGCGTTCTGAAATACATTATTGTGATGGGAAATGATGTGGAATGATAGAAAAAAAAACTTTTAGAAAACTCGTTAGATCACAGAGTATACAAAGCAATTAGAGCTGCCCAAAATACGTAAATAAATAGTGTTTGTGACGACGAAGCGGTACGATCTTTGTAAAGATATTGCGTTCTGAAATACATTATTATGATGGGAAATGATCTGGAATGTTGGAAAAAATACATTATTGTGATGGGAAATGATGTGGAATGATAGAAAAAAAAACTTTTGGAAAACTCGTTAGATCACAGAGTATACAAAGTAATTAGAGCTGCCCAAAATACGTAAATAAATAGTGTTTGTGACGACGAAGCGGTATGATCTTTGCAAAGATATTGCGTTCTGAAATACATTATTGTGATGGGAAATGATGTGGAATGATAGTAAAAAAACTTTTAGAAAACTCGTTAGATCACAGAGTATACAAAGCAATTAGAGCTGCCCAAAATACGTAAATAAATAGTGTTTGTGACGACGAAGTGGTACGATCTTTGTAAAGATATTGCGTTCTGAAATACATTATTATGATGGGAAATGATCTGGAATGTTGGAAAAAATACATTATTGTGATGGGAAATGATGTGGAATGATAGAAAAAAAAACTTTTAGAAAACTCGTTAGATCACAGAGTATACAAAGTAATTAGAGCTGCCCAAAATACGTAAATAAATAGTGTTTGTGACGACGAAGCGGTATGATCTTTGTAAAGATATTGCGTTCTGAAATACATTATTGTGATGGGAAATGATGTGGAATGATAGAAAAAAAACTTTTATAAAACTCGTTAGATCACAGAGTATACAAAGTAATTAGAGCTGCCCAAAATACGTAAATAAATAGTGTTTGTGACGACGAAGCGGTATGATCTTTGTAAAGATATTGCGTTCTGAAATACATTATTGTGATGGGAAATGATGTGGAATGATAGAAAAAAAACTTTTAGAAAACTCGTTAGATCACAGAGTATACAAAGCAATTAGAGCTGCTCAAAATACGTAAATAAATAGTGTTTGTGACGACGAAGCGGTACGATCTTTGTAAAGATATTGCGTTCTGAAATACATTATTATGATGGGAAATGATCTGGAATGTTGGAAAAAATACATTATTGTGATGGGAAATGATGTGAAATGATAGAAAAAAAAACTTTTGGAAAACTCGTTAGATCACAGAGTATACAAAGTAATTAGAGCTGCCCAAAATACGTAAATAAATAGTGTTTGTGACGACGAAGCGGTATGATCTTTGCAAAGATATTGCGTTCTGAAATACATTATTGTGATGGGAAATGATGTGGAATGATAGAAAAAAACTTTTAGAAAACTCGTTAGATCACAGAGTATACAAAGTAATTAGAGCTGCCCAAAATATGTAAACAAATAGTGTTTGTGACGACGAAGCGGTATGATCTTTGTAAAGATATTGCGTTCTGAAATACATTATTGTGATGGGAAATGATGTGGAATGATAGAAAAAAAAAACTTTTAGAAAACTCGTTAGATCACAGAGTATACAAAGCAATTAGAGCTGCCCAAAACACGTAAATAAATAGTGTTTGTGACGACGAAGCGGTACGATCTTTGTAAAGATATTGCGTTCTGAAATACATTATTATGATGGGAAATGATCTGGAATGTTGGAAAAAATACATTATTGTGATGGGAAATTATGTGGAATGATAGAAAAAAAAAACTTTTGGAAAACTCGTTAGATCACAGAGTATACAAAGTAATTAGAGCTGCCCAAAATACGTAAATAAATAGTGTTTGTGACGACGAAGCGGTATGATCTTTGCAAAGATATTGCGTTCTGAAATACATTATTGTGATGGGAAATGATGTGGAATGATAGTAAAAAAACTTTTAGAAAACTTTTTAGATCACAGAGTATACAAAGCAAT
Source organism: Ennomos fuscantarius (assembly GCA_905220475.3). Taxonomy (NCBI): domain Eukaryota; kingdom Metazoa; phylum Arthropoda; class Insecta; order Lepidoptera; family Geometridae; genus Ennomos; species Ennomos fuscantarius. The sequence goes on along the minus strand of HG992046.1, from coordinate 7,147,975 downwards.
TAGAGCTGCCCAAAATACGTAAATAAATAGTGTTTGTGACGACGAAGTGGTACGATCTTTGTAAAGATATTGCGTTCTGAAATACATTATTATGATGGGAAATGATCTGGAATGTTGGAAAAAATACATTATTGTGATGGGAAATGATGTGGAATGATAGAAAAAAAAACTTTTAGAAAACTCGTTAGATCACAGAGTATACAAAGTAATTAGAGCTGCCCAAAATACGTAAATAAATAGTGTTTGTGACGACGAAGCGGTATGATCTTTGTAAAGATATTGCGTTCTGAAATACATTATTGTGATGGAAAATGATGTGGAATGATAGAAAAAAAACTTTTATAAAACTCGTTAGATCACAGAGTATACAAAGTAATTAGAGCTGCCCAAAATACGTAAATAAATAGTGTTTGTGACGACGAAGCGGTATGATCTTTGTAAAGATATTGCGTTCTGAAATACATTATTGTGATGGGAAATGATGTGGAATGATAGAAAAAAAACTTTTAGAAAACTCGTTAGATCACAGAGTATACAAAGCAATTAGAGCTGCTCAAAATACGTAAATAAATAGTGTTTGTGACGACGAAGCGGTACGATCTTTGTAAAGATATTGCGTTCTGAAATACATTATTATGATGGGAAATGATCTGGAATGTTGGAAAAAATACATTATTGTGATGGGAAATGATGTGGAATGATAGAAAAAAAAAACTTTTGGAAAACTCGTTAGATCACAGAGTATACAAAGTAATTAGAGCTGCCCAAAATACGTAAATAAATAGTGTTTGTGACGACGAAGCGGTATGATCTTTGCAAAGATATTGCGTTCTGAAATACATTATTATGATGGGAAATGATCTGGAATGTTGGAAAAAATACATTATTGTGATGGGAAATGATGTGGAATGATAGAAAAAAAAACTTTTAGAAAACTCGTTAGATCACAGAGTATACAAAGTAATTAGAGCTGCCCAAAATACGTAAATAAATAGTGTTTGTGACGACGAAGCGGTACGATCTTTGTAAAGATATTGCGTTCTGAAATACATTATTGTGATGGGAAATGATGTGGAATGATAGAAAAAAACTTTTAGAAAACTCGTTAGATCACAGAGTATACAAAGCAATTAGAGCTGCCCAAAATACGTAAATAAATAGTGTTTGTGACGACGAAGCGGTACGATCTTTGTAAAGATATTGCGTTCTGAAATACATTATTATGATGGGAAATGATCTGGAATGTTGGAAAAAATACATTATTGTGATGGGAAATGATGTGGAATGATAGAAAAAAAAACTTTTGGAAAACTCGTTAGATCACAGAGTATACAAAGTAATTAGAGCTGCCCAAAATACGTAAATAAATAGTGTTTGTGACGACGAAGCGGTATGATCTTTGCAAAGATATTGCGTTCTGAAATACATTATTGTGATGGGAAATGATGTGGAATGATAGTAAAAAAACTTTTAGAAAACTCGTTAGATCACAGAGTATACAAAGCAATTAGAGCTGCCCAAAATACGTAAATAAATAGTGTTTGTGACGACGAAGCGGTACGATCTTTGTAAAGATATTGCGTTCTGAAATACATTATTGTGATGGGAAATGATGTGGAATGATAGAAAAAAACTTTTAGAAAACTCGTTAGATCACAGAGTATACAAAGTAATTAGAGCTGCCCAAAATATGTAAACAAATAGTGTTTGTGACGACGAAGCGGTATGATCTTTGTAAAGATATTGCGTTCTGAAATACATTATTGTGATGGGAAATGATGTGGAATGATAGAAAAAAAAAACTTTTAGAAAACTCGTTAGATCACAGAGTATACAAAGCAATTAGAGCTGCCCAAAACACGTAAATAAATAGTGTTTGTGACGACGAAGCGGTACGATCTTTGTAAAGATATTGCGTTCTGAAATACATTATTATGATGGGAAATGATCTGGAATGTTGGAAAAAATACATTATTGTGATGGGAAATTATGTGGAATGATAGAAAAAAAAAACTTTTGGAAAACTCGTTAGATCACAGAGTATACAAAGTAATTAGAGCTGCCCAAAATACGTAAATAAATAGTGTTTGTGACGACGAAGCGGTATGATCTTTGCAAAGATATTGCGTTCTGAAATACATTATTGTGATGGGAAATGATGTGGAATGATAGTAAAAAAACTTTTAGAAAACTCGTTAGATCACAGAGTATACAAAGCAATTAGAGCTGCCCAAAATACGTAAATAAATAGTGTTTGTGACGACGAAGCGGTACGATCTTTGTAAAGATATTGCGTTCTGAAATACATTATTATGATGGGAAATGATCTGGAATGTTGGAAAAAATACATTATTGTGATGGGAAATGATGTGGAATGATAGACAAAAAAACTTTTAGAAAGTTCGTTAGATCACAGAGTATACAAAGTAATTAGAGCTGCCCAAAATACGTAAATAAATAGTGTTTGTGACGACGAAGCGGTATGATCTTTGTAAAGATATTGCGTTCTGAAATACATTATTGTGATGGGAAATGATGTGGAATGATAGAAAAAAAACTTTTAGAAAACTCGTTAGATCACAGAGTATACAAAGTAATTAGAGCTGCCCAAAATACGTAAATAAATAGTGTTTGTGACGACGAAGCGGTATGATCTTTGCAAAGATATTGCGTTCTGAAATACATTATTGTGATGGGAAATGATGTGGAATGATAGAAAAAAAAACTTTTAGAAAACTCGTTAGATCACAGAGTATACAAAGCAATTAGAGCTGCCCAAAATACGTAAATAAATAGTGTTTGTGACGACGAAGCGGTACGATCTTTGTAAAGATATTGCGTTCTGAAATACATTATTATGATGGGAAATGATCTGGAATGTTGGAAAAAATACATTATTGTGATGGGAAATGATGTGGAATGATAGAAAAAAAAACTTTTAGAAAACTCGTTAGATCACAGAGTATACAAAGTAATAAGAGCTGCCCATAATACGTAAATAAATAGTGTTTGTGACGACGAAGCGGTATGATCTTTGCAAAGATATTGCGTTCTGAAATACATTATTATGATGGGAAATGATCTGGAATGTTGGAAAAAATCCATTATTGTGATGGGAAATGATGTGGAATGATAGAAAAAAAAACTTTTAGAAAACTCGTTAGATCACAGAGTATACAAAGTAATTAGAGCTGCCCAAAATACGTAAATAAATAGTGTTTGTGACGACGAAGCGGTACGATCTTTGTAAAGATATTGCGTTCTGAAATACATTATTGTGATGGGAAATGATGTGGAATGATAGAAAAAAACTTTTAGAAAACTCGTTAGATCAAAGAGTATACAAAGTAATTAGAGCTGCCCAAAATACGTAAACAAATAGTGTTTGTGACGACGAAGCGGTATGATCTTTGTAAAGATATTGCGTTCTGAAATACATTATTGTGATGGGAAATGATGTGGAATGATAGAAAAAAAAACTTTTAGAAAACTCGTTAGATCACAGAGTATACAAAGCAATTAGAGCTGCCCAAAATACGTAAATAAATAGTGTTTGTGACGACGAAGCGGTACGATCTTTGTAAAGATATTGCGTTCTGAAATACATTATTATGATGGGAAATGATCTGGAATGTTGGAAAAAATACATTATTGTGATGGGAAATGATGTGGAATGATAGAAAAAAAAACTTTTGGAAAACTCGTTAGATCACAGAGTATACAAAGTAATTAGAGCTGCCCAAAATACGTAAATAAATAGTGTTTGTGACGACGAAGCGGTATGATCTTTGCAAAGATATTGCGTTCTGAAATACATTATTGTGATGGGAAATGATGTGGAATGATAGTAAAAAAACTTTTAGAAAACTCGTTAGATCACAGAGTATACAAAGCAATTAGAGCTGCCCAAAATACGTAAATAAATAGTGTTTGTGACGACGAAGTGGTACGATCTTTGTAAAGATATTGCGTTCTGAAATACATTATTATGATGGGAAATGATCTGGAATGTTGGAAAAAATACATTATTGTGATGGGAAATGATGTGGAATGATAGAAAAAAAAACTTTTGGAAAACTCGTTAGATCACAGAGTATACAAAGTAATTAGAGCTGCCCAAAATACGTAAATAAATAGTGTTTGTGACGACGAAGCGGTATGATCTTTGTAAAGATATTGCGTTCTGAAATACATTATTGTGATGGGAAATGATGTGGAATGATAGAAAAAAAACTTTTATAAAACTCGTTAGATCACAGAGTATACAAAGTAATTAGAGCTGCCCAAAATACGTAAATAAATAGTGTTTGTGACGACGAAGCGGTATGATCTTTGTAAAGATATTGCGTTCTGAAATACATTATTGTGATGGGAAATGATGTGGAATGATAGAAAAAAAACTTTTAGAAAACTCGTTAGATCACAGAGTATACAAAGCAATTAGAGCTGCTCAAAATACGTAAATAAATAGTGTTTGTGACGACGAAGCGGTACGATCTTTGTAAAGATATTGCGTTCTGAAATACATTATTATGATGGGAAATGATCTGGAATGTTGGAAAAAATACATTATTGTGATGGGAAATGATGTGAAATGATAGAAAAAAAAACTTTTGGAAAACTCGTTAGATCACAGAGTATACAAAGTAATTAGAGCTGCCCAAAATACGTAAATAAATAGTGTTTGTGACGACGAAGCGGTATGATCTTTGCAAAGATATTGCGTTCTGAAATACATTATTGTGATGGGAAATGATGTGGAATGATAGAAAAAAACTTTTAGAAAACTCGTTAGATCACAGAGTATACAAAGTAATTAGAGCTGCCCAAAATATGTAAACAAATAGTGTTTGTGACGACGAAGCGGTATGATCTTTGTAAAGATATTGCGTTCTGAAATACATTATTGTGATGGGAAATGATGTGGAATGATAGAAAAAAAAAACTTTTAGAAAACTCGTTAGATCACAGAGTATACAAAGCAATTAGAGCTGCCCAAAACACGTAAATAAATAGTGTTTGTGACGACGAAGCGGTACGATCTTTGTAAAGATATTGCGTTCTGAAATACATTATTATGATGGGAAATGATCTGGAATGTTGGAAAAAATACATTATTGTGATGGGAAATTATGTGGAATGATAGAAAAAAAAAACTTTTGGAAAACTCGTTAGATCACAGAGTATACAAAGTAATTAGAGCTGCCCAAAATACGTAAATAAATAGTGTTTGTGACGACGAAGCGGTATGATCTTTGCAAAGATATTGCGTTCTGAAATACATTATTGTGATGGGAAATGATGTGGAATGATAGTAAAAAAACTTTTAGAAAACTTTTTAGATCACAGAGTATACAAAGCAATTAGAGCTGCCCAAAATACGTAAATAAATAGTGTTTGTGACGACGAAGTGGTACGATCTTTGTAAAGATATTGCGTTCTGAAATACATTATTATGATGGGAAATGATCTGGAATGTTGGAAAAAATACATTATTGTGATGGGAAATGATGTGGAATGATAGAAAAAAAAACTTTTAGAAAACTCGTTAGATCACAGAGTATACAAAGTAATTAGAGCTGCCCAAAATACGTAAATAAATAGTGTTTGTGACGACGAAGCGGTATGATCTTTGTAAAGATATTGCGTTCTGAAATACATTATTGTGATGGAAAATGATGTGGAATGATAGAAAAAAAACTTTTATAAAACTCGTTAGATCACAGAGTATACAAAGTAATTAGAGCTGCCCAAAATACGTAAATAAATAGTGTTTGTGACGACGAAGCGGTATGATCTTTGTAAAGATATTGCGTTCTGAAATACATTATTGTGATGGGAAATGATGTGGAATGATAGAAAAAAAACTTTTAGAAAACTCGTTAGATCACAGAGTATACAAAGCAATTAGAGCTGCTCAAAATACGTAAATAAATAGTGTTTGTGACGACGAAGCGGTACGATCTTTGTAAAGATATTGCGTTCTGAAATACATTATTATGATGGGAAATGATCTGGAATGTTGGAAAAAATACATTATTGTGATGGGAAATGATGTGGAATGATAGAAAAAAAAAACTTTTGGAAAACTCGTTAGATCACAGAGTATACAAAGTAATTAGAGCTGCCCAAAATACGTAAATAAATAGTGTTTGTGACGACGAAGCGGTATGATCTTTGCAAAGATATTGCGTTCTGAAATACATTATTATGATGGGAAATGATCTGGAATGTTGGAAAAAATACATTATTGTGATGGGAAATGATGTGGAATGATAGAAAAAAAAACTTTTAGAAAACTCGTTAGATCACAGAGTATACAAAGTAATTAGAGCTGCCCAAAATACGTAAATAAATAGTGTTTGTGACGACGAAGCGGTACGATCTTTGTAAAGATATTGCGTTCTGAAATACATTATTGTGATGGGAAATGATGTGGAATGATAGAAAAAAACTTTTAGAAAACTCGTTAGATCACAGAGTATACAAAGCAATTAGAGCTGCCCAAAATACGTAAATAAATAGTGTTTGTGACGACGAAGCGGTACGATCTTTGTAAAGATATTGCGTTCTGAAATACATTATTATGATGGGAAATGATCTGGAATGTTGGAAAAAATACATTATTGTGATGGGAAATGATGTGGAATGATAGAAAAAAAAACTTTTGGAAAACTCGTTAGATCACAGAGTATACAAAGTAATTAGAGCTGCCCAAAATACGTAAATAAATAGTGTTTGTGACGACGAAGCGGTATGATCTTTGCAAAGATATTGCGTTCTAAAATACATTATTATGATGGGAAATGATCTGGAATGTTGGAAAAAACACATTATTGTGATGGGAAATGATGTGGAATGATAGAAAAAAAAACTTTTAGAAAACTCGTTAGATCACAGAGTATACAAAGTAATTATAGCTGCCCAAAATACGAAAATAAATAGTGTTTGTGACGACGAAGCGGTATGATCTTTGTAAAGATATTGCGTTCTGAAATTCATTATTGTGATGGGAAATGATGTGGAATGATAGAAAAAAACTTTTAGAAAACTCGTTAGATCACAGAGTATACAAAGTAATTAGAGCTGCCCAAAATACGTAAACAAATAGTGTTTGTGACGACGAAGCGGTATGATCTTTGTAAAGATATTGCTTTCTGAAATACATTATTGTGATGGGAAATGATGTGGAATGATAGAAAAAAAAACTTTTAGAAAACTCGTTAGATCACAGAGTATACAAAGCAATTAGAGCTGCACAAAATACGTAAATAAATAGTGTTTGTGACGACGAAGCGGTACGATCTTTGTAAAGATATTGCGTTCTGAAATACATTATTATGATGGGAAATGATCTGGAATGTTGGAAAAAATACATTATTGTGATGGGAAATGATGTGGAATGATAGAAAAAAAAAACTTTTGGAAAACTCTTTAGATCACAGAGTATACAAAGTAATTAGAGCTGCCCAAAATACGTAAATAAATAGTGTTTGTGACGACGAAGCGGTATGATCTTTGCAAAGATATTGCGTTCTGAAATACATTATTGTGATGGGAAATGATGTGGAATGATAGTAAAAAAACTTTTAGAAAACTCGTTAGATCACAGAGTATACAAAGCAATTAGAGCTGCCCAAAATACGTAAATAAATAGTGTTTGTGACGACGAAGCGGTACGATCTTTGTAAAGATATTGCGTTCTGAAATACATTATTATGATGGGAAATGATCTGGAATGTTGGAAAAAATACATTATTGTGATGGGAAATGATGTGGAATGATAGACAAAAAAACTTTTAGAAAGTTCGTTAGATCACAGAGTATACAAAGTAATTAGAGCTGCCCAAAATACGTAAATAAATAGTGTTTGTGACGACGAAGCGGTATGATCTTTGTAAAGATATTGCGTTCTGAAATACATTATTGTGATGGGAAATGATGTGGAATGATAGAAAAAAAACTTTTAGAAAACTCGTTAGATCACAGAGTATACAAAGTAATTAGAGCTGCCCAAAATACGTAAATAAATAGTGTTTGTGACGACGAAGCGGTATGATCTTTGTAAAGATATTGCGTTCTGAAATACATTATTGTGATGGGAAATGATGTGGAATGATAGAAAAAAAAACTTTTAGAAAACTCGTTAGATCACAGAGTATACAAAGCAATTAGAGCTGCCCAAAATACGTAAATAAATAGTGTTTGTGACGACGAAGCGGTACGATCTTTGTAAAGATATTGCGTTCTGAAATACATTATTATGATGGGAAATGATCTGGAATGTTGGAAAAAATACATTATTGTGATGGGAAATGATGTGGAATGATAGAAAAAAAAACTTTTAGAAAACTCGTTAGATCAAAGAGTATACAAAGTAATTAGAGCTGCCCAAAATACGTAAATAAATAGTGTTTGTGACGACGAAGCGGTATGATCTTTGCAAAGATATTGCGTTCTGAAATACATTATTATGATGGGAAATGATCTGGAATGTTGGAAAAAATCCATTATTGTGATGGGAAATGATGTGGAATGATAGAAAAAAAAACTTTTAGAAAACTCGTTAGATCACAGAGTATACAAAGTAATTAGAGCTGCCCAAAATACGTAAATAAATAGTGTTTGTGACGACGAAGCGGTACGATCTTTGTAAAGATATTGCGTTCTGAAATACATTATTGTGATGGGAAATGATGTGGAATGATAGAAAAAAACTTTTAGAAAACTCGTTAGATCACAGAGTATACAAAGTAATTAGAGCTGCCCAAAATACGTAAATAAATAGTGTTTGTGACGACGAAGCGGTATGATCTTTGTAAAGATATTGCGTTCTGAAATACATTATTGTGATGGGAAATGATGTGGAATGATAGAAAAAAAAACTTTTAGAAAACTCGTTAGATCACAGAGTATACAAAGCAATTAGAGCTGCCCAAAATACGTAAATAAATAGTGTTTGTGACGACGAAGCGGTACGATCTTTGTAAAGATATTGCGTTCTGAAATACATTATTATGATGGGAAATGATCTGGAATGTTGGAAAAAATACATTATTGTGATGGGAAATGATGTGGAATGATAGAAAAAAAAACTTTTGGAAAACTCGTTAGATCACAGAGTATACAAAGTAATTAGAGCTGCCCAAAATACGTAAATAAATAGTGTTTGTGACGACGAAGCGGTATGATCTTTGCAAAGATATTGCGTTCTGAAATACATTATTGTGATGGGAAATGATGTGGAATGATAGTAAAAAAACTTTTAGAAAACTCGTTAGATCACAGAGTATACAAAGCAATTAGAGCTGCCCAAAATACGTAAATAAATAGTGTTTGTGACGACGAAGTGGTACGATCTTTGTAAAGATATTGCGTTCTGAAATACATTATTATGATGGGAAATGATCTGGAATGTTGGAAAAAATACATTATTGTGATGGGAAATGATGTGGAATGATAGAAAAAAAAACTTTTAGAAAACTCGTTAGATCACAGAGTATACAAAGTAATTAGAGCTGCCCAAAATACGTAAATAAATAGTGTTTGTGACGACGAAGCGGTATGATCTTTGTAAAGATATTGCGTTCTGAAATACATTATTGTGATGGGAAATGATGTGGAATGATAGAAAAAAAACTTTTAGAAAACTCGTTAGATCACAGAGTATACAAAGCAATTAGAGCTGCTCAAAATACGTAAATAAATAGTGTTTGTGACGACGAAGCGGTACGATCTTTGTAAAGATATTGCGTTCTGAAATACATTATTATGATGGGAAATGATCTGGAATGTTGGAAAAAATACATTATTGTGATGGGAAATGATGTGGAATGATAGAAAAAAAACTTTTAGAAAACTCGTTAGATCACAGAGTATACAAAGCAATTAGAGCTGCTCAAAATACGTAAATAAATAGTGTTTGTGACGACGAAGCGGTACGATCTTTGTAAAGATATTGCGTTCTGAAATACATTATTATGATGGGAAATGATCTGGAATGTTGGAAAAAATACATTATTGTGATGGGAAATGATGTGGAATGATAGAAAAAAAAACTTTTGGAAAACTCGTTAGATCACAGAGTATACAAAGTAATTAGAGCTGCCCAAAATACGTAAATAAATAGTGTTTGTGACGACGAAGCGGTATGATCTTTGCAAAGATATTGCGTTCTGAAATACATTATTGTGATGGGAAATGATGTGGAATGATAGAAAAAAACTTTTAGAAAACTCGTTAGATCACAGAGTATACAAAGTAATTAGAGCTGCCCAAAATATGTAAACAAATAGTGTTTGTGACGACGAAGCGGTATGATCTTTGTAAAGATATTGCGTTCTGAAATACATTATTGTGATGGGAAATGATGTGGAATGATAGAAAAAAAAAACTTTTAGAAAACTCGTTAGATCACAGAGTATACAAAGCAATTAGAGCTGCCCAAAACACGTAAATAAATAGTGTTTGTGACGACGAAGCGGTACGATCTTTGTAAAGATATTGCGTTCTGAAATACATTATTATGATGGGAAATGATCTGGAATGTTGGAAAAAATACATTATTGTGATGGGAAATTATGTGGAATGATAGAAAAAAAAAACTTTTGGAAAACTCGTTAGATCACAGAGTATACAAAGTAATTAGAGCTGCCCAAAATACGTAAATAAATAGTGTTTGTGACGACGAAGCGGTATGATCTTTGCAAAGATATTGCGTTCTGAAATACATTATTGTGATGGGAAATGATGTGGAATGATAGTAAAAAAACTTTTAGAAAACTTGTTAGATCACAGAGTATACAAAGCAATTAGAGCTGCCCAAAATACGTAAATAAATAGTGTTTGTGACGACGAAGTGGTACGATCTTTGTAAAGATATTGCGTTCTGAAATACATTATTATGATGGGAAATGATCTGGAATGTTGGAAAAAATACATTATTGTGATGGGAAATGATGTGGAATGATAGAAAAAAAAACTTTTAGAAAACTCGTTAGATCACAGAGTATACAAAGTAATTAGAGCTGCCCAAAATACGTAAATAAATAGTGTTTGTGACGACGAAGCGGTATGATCTTTGTAAAGATATTGCGTTCTGAAATACATTATTGTGATGGAAAATGATGTGGAATGATAGAAAAAAAACTTTTATAAAACTCGTTAGATCACAGAGTATACAAAGTAATTAGAGCTGCCCAAAATACGTAAATAAATAGTGTTTGTGACGACGAAGCGGTATGATCTTTGTAAAGATATTGCGTTCTGAAATACATTATTGTGATGGGAAATGATGTGGAATGATAGAAAAAAAACTTTTAGAAAACTCGTTAGATCACAGAGTATACAAAGCAATTAGAGCTGCTCAAAATACGTAAATAAATAGTGTTTGTGACGACGAAGCGGTACGATCTTTGTAAAGATATTGCGTTCTGAAATACATTATTATGATGGGAAATGATCTGGAATGTTGGAAAAAATACATTATTGTGATGGGAAATGATGTGGAATGATAGAAAAAAAAAACTTTTGGAAAACTCGTTAGATCACAGAGTATACAAAGTAATTAGAGCTGCCCAAAATACGTAAATAAATAGTGTTTGTGACGACGAAGCGGTATGATCTTTGCAAAGATATTGCGTTCTGAAATACATTATTATGATGGGAAATGATCTGGAATGTTGGAAAAAATACATTATTGTGATGGGAAATGATGTGGAATGATAGAAAAAAAAACTTTTAGAAAACTCGTTAGATCACAGAGTATACAAAGTAATTAGAGCTGCCCAAAATACGTAAATAAATAGTGTTTGTGACGACGAAGCGGTACGATCTTTGTAAAGATATTGCGTTCTGAAATACATTATTGTGATGGGAAATGATGTGGAATGATAGAAAAAACCTTTTAGAAAACTCGTTAGATCACAGAGTATACAAAGTAATTAGAGCTGCCCAAAATACGTAAACAAATAGTGTTTGTGACGACGAAGCGGTATGATCTTTGTAAAGATATTGCGTTCTGAAATACATTATTGTGATGGGAAATGATGTGGAATGATAGAAAAAAAACTTTTATAAAACTCGTTAGATCACAGAGTATACAAAGTAATTAGAGCTGCCCAAAATACGTAAATAAATAGTGTTTGTGACGACGAAGCGGTATGATCTTTGTAAAGATATTGCGTTCTGAAATACATTATTGTGATGGGAAATGATGTGGAATGATAGAAAAAAAACTTTTAGAAAACTCGTTAGATCACAGAGTATACAAAGTAATTAGAGCTGCCCAAAATACGTAAACAAATAGTGTTTGTGACGACGAAGCGGTATGATCTTTGTAAAGATATTGCGTTCTGAAATACATTATTGTGATGGAAAATGATGTGGAATGATAGAAAAAAAACTTTTATAAAACTCGTTAGATCACAGAGTATACAAAGTAATTAGAGCTGCCCAAAATACGTAAATAAATAGTGTTTGTGACGACGAAGCGGTATGATCTTTGTAAAGATATTGCGTTCTGAAATACATTATTGTGATGGGAAATGATGTGGAATGATAGAAAAAAAACTTTTAGAAAACTCGTTAGATCACAGAGTATACAAAGCAATTAGAGCTGCTCAAAATACGTAAATAAATAGTGTTTGTGACGACGAAGCGGTACGATCTTTGTAAAGATATTGCGTTCTGAAATACATTATTATGATGGGAAATGATCTGGAATGTTGGAAAAAATACATTATTGTGATGGGAAATGATGTGGAATGATAGAAAAAAAAAACTTTTGGAAAACTCGTTAGATCACAGAGTATACAAAGTAATTAGAGCTGCCCAAAATAGGTAAATAAATAGTGTTTGTGACGACGAAGCGGTATGATCTTTGCAAAGATATTGCGTTCTGAAATACATTATTATGATGGGAAATGATCTGGAATGTTGGAAAAAATACATTATTGTGATGGGAAATGATGTGGAATGATAGAAAAAAAACTTTTAGAAAACTCGTTAGATCACAGAGTATACAAAGTAATTAGAGCTGCCCAAAATACGTAAATAAATAGTGTTTGTGACGACGAAGCGGTACGATCTTTGTAAAGATATTGCGTTCTGAAATACATTATTGTGATGGGAAATGATGTGGAATGATAGAAAAAAACTTTTAGAAAACTCGTTAGATCACAGAGTATACAAAGCAATTAGAGCTGCCCAAAATACGTAAATAAATAGTGTTTGTGACGACGAAGCGGTACGATCTTTGTAAAGATATTGCGTTCTGAAATACATTATTATGATGGGAAATGATCTGGAATGTTGGAAAAAATACATTATTGTGATGGGAAATGATGTGGAATGATAGAAAAAAAACTTTTAGAAAACTCGTTAGATCACAGAGTATACAAAGTAATTAGAGCTGCCCAAAATACGTAAATAAATAGTGTTTGTGACGACGAAGCGGTACGATCTTTGTAAAGATATTGCGTTCTGAAATACATTATTGTGATGGGAAATGATGTGGAATGATAGAAAAAAACTTTTAGAAAACTCGTTAGATCACAGAGTATACAAAGCAATTAGAGCTGCCCAAAATACGTAAATAAATAGTGTTTGTGACGACGAAGCGGTACGATCTTTGTAAAGATATTGCGTTCTGAAATACATTATTATGATGGGAAATGATCTGGAATGTTGGAAAAAATACATTATTGTGATGGGAAATGATGTGGAATGATAGAAAAAAAAACTTTTGGAAAACTCGTTAGATCACAGAGTATACAAAGTAATTAGAGCTGCCCAAAATACGTAAATAAATAGTGTTTGTGACGACGAAGCGGTATGATCTTTGCAAAGTTATTGCGTTCTGAAATACATTATTGTGATGGGAAATGATGTGGAATGATAGTAAAAAAACTTTTAGAAAACTCGTTAGATCACAGAGTATACAAAGCAATTAGAGCTGCCCAAAATACGTAAATAAATAGTGTTTGTGACGACGAAGCGGTACGATCTTTGTAAAGATATTGCGTTCTGAAATACATTATTATGATGGGAAATGATCTGGAATGTTGGAAAAAATACATTATTGTGATGGGAAATGATGTGGAATGAAAGAAAAAAAAACTTTTAGAAAACTCGTTAGATCACAGAGTATACAAAGCAATTAGAGCTGCCCAAAATACGTAAATAAATAGTGTTTGTGACGACGAAGCGGTATGATCTTTGTAAAGATATTGCGTTCTGAAATACATTATTGTGATGGGAAATGATGTGGAATGATAGAAAAAAAACTTTTAGAAAACTCGTTAGATCACAGAGTATACAAAGTAATTAGAGCTGCCCAAAATACGTAAATAAATAGTGTTTGTGACGACGAAGCGGTATGATCTTTGTAAAGATATTGCGTTCTGAAATACATTATTGTGATGGGAAATGATGTGGAATGATAGAAAAAAAAACTTTTAGAAAACTCGTTAGATCACAGAGTATACAAAGTAATTAGAGCTGCCCAAAATACGTAAATAAATAGTGTTTGTGACGACGAAGCGGTACGATCTTTGTAAAGATATTGCGTTCTGAAATACATTATTATGATGGGAAATGATCTGGAATGTTGGAAAAAATACATTATTGTGATGGGACATGATGTGGAATGATAAAAAAAAAACTTTTGGAAAACTCGTTAGATCACAGAGTATACAAAGTAATTAGAGCTGCCCAAAATACGTAAATAAATAGTGTTTGTGACGACGAAGCGGTATGATTTTTGTAAAGACAGTGCGTTCTGAAATACATTATTGTAATGAGAATGATGTGGAATGATAGAAAAAAAAACTTTTAGAAAACTCGTTAGATCACAGAGTATACAAAGTAATTAGAGCTGCCCAAAATACGTAAATAAATAGTGTTTGTGACGACGAAGCGGTACGATCTTTGTAAAGATATTGCGTTCTGAAATACATTATTGTGATGGGAAATGATGTGGAATGATAGAAAAAAACTTTTAGAAAACTCGTTAGATCACAGAGTATACAAAGTAATTAGAGCTGCCCAAAATACGTAAACAAATAGTGTTTGTGACGACGAAGCGGTACGATCTTTGTAAAGATATTGCGTTCTGAAATACATTATTGTGATGAGAATGATGAGGAATGATGGAAAAAAAAACTTTTAGAAAACTCGTTAGATCACAGAGTATACAAAGTAATTAGAGCTGCCCAAAATACGTAAATAAATAGTGTTTGTGACGACGAAGCGGTACGATCTTTGTAAAGATATTGCGTTCTGAAATACATTATTGTGATGGGAAATGATGTGGAATGATAGAAAAAAAAACTTTTAGAAA
Organism: Ennomos fuscantarius; assembly: GCA_905220475.3. NCBI lineage: Eukaryota > Metazoa > Arthropoda > Insecta > Lepidoptera > Geometridae > Ennomos > Ennomos fuscantarius. Next base: position 7,132,635 of record HG992046.1, on the reverse strand, counting down.
ACTCGTTAGATCACAGAGTATACAAAGTAATTAGAGCTGCCCAAAATACGTAAATAAATAGTGTTTGTGACGACGAAGCGGTACGATCTTTGTAAAGATATTGCGTTCTGAAATACATTATTATGATGGGAAATGATCTGGAATGTTGGAAAAAATACATTATTGTGATGGGACATGATGTGGAATGATAAAAAAAAAACTTTTGGAAAACTCGTTAGATCACAGAGTATACAAAGTAATTAGAGCTGCCCAAAATACGTAAATAAATAGTGTTTGTGACGACGAAGCGGTATGATTTTTGTAAAGACAGTGCGTTCTGAAATACATTATTGTAATGAGAATGATGTGGAATGATAGAAAAAAAAACTTTTAGAAAACTCGTTAGATCACAGAGTATACAAAGTAATTAGAGCTGCCCAAAATACGTAAATAAATAGTGTTTGTGACGACGAAGCGGTACGATCTTTGTAAAGATATTGCGTTCTGAAATACATTATTGTGATGGGAAATGATGTGGAATGATAGAAAAAAACTTTTAGAAAACTCGTTAGATCACAGAGTATACAAAGTAATTAGAGCTGCCCAAAATACGTAAACAAATAGTGTTTGTGACGACGAAGCGGTACGATCTTTGTAAAGATATTGCGTTCTGAAATACATTATTGTGATGAGAATGATGAGGAATGATGGAAAAAAAAACTTTTAGAAAACTCGTTAGATCACAGAGTATACAAAGTAATTAGAGCTGCCCAAAATACGTAAATAAATAGTGTTTGTGACGACGAAGCGGTACGATCTTTGTAAAGATATTGCGTTCTGAAATACATTATTGTGATGGGAAATGATGTGGAATGATAGAAAAAAACTTTTAGAAAACTCGTTAGATCACAGAGTATACAAAGTAATTAGAGCTGCCCAAAATACGTAAACAAATAGTGTTTGTGACGACGAAGCGGTACGATCTTTGTAAAGATATTGCGTTCTGAAATACATTATTGTGATGAGAATGATGAGGAATGATGGAAAAAAAAACTTTTAGAAAACTCGTTAGATCACAGAGTATACAAAGTAATTAGAGCTGCCCAAAATACGTAAATAAATAGTGTTTGTGACGACGAAGCGGTACGATCTTTGTAAAGATATTGCGTTCTGAAATACATTATTGTGATGGGAATGATGTGGAATGATGGAAAAGTAAAACTTTAAGAAAAGCGTTACACACACACACGATCACAGAGTACAACAATAGTCCCCTCGTAACCACGGCCATTGTAACTTGGTCCAAACGTCGAGATTAGTCAAAATAATTATGTTTTGATAATTTTTGTACGCGAATACACCAGCCCGCTGCGCATAGAGTTTACAACTGGACGTTGCCGCCGTCATGTATGTCCCTCCTGCATTGACTTTGTTTAAAAAAAAAAAAATAATAACAAATATGTAAGTAGTATATTAAAAAAGAGCACGGACCCAGGAGTCTGTGAAAAAGCAGAATAATATTTAAAAAAAAAAAAACAGTAATCAAAAAAACAATTTCTATTCATTAACATGGCGATTAGTGTAAGACGGGGCTTAATCTATCCCATGAGATCCAAATCCGAAACCAGCTCGGGTAGCGTGTGGTCCGTAACTTAATAGAGTAAGCAGCTAGATGTAGAACGTAGATAACCAGTAGCAAGAAAAAGGAATACCAAAAAGTATCGTACGTTTTATTTCTACATTAATGAGTATCACAGAAACCTTTAATAATTAGACAAATTATAAACGTTGTTTCTGAAGCCCAATTCTCATTATTAAGGGGGGGGGGATGTATGTTTGTTACTCTTTCACGCTCGAGCGGCTGAATGGATTTGGATGAAATTCGGTACCAAGATAGCTTATACACTGGATTAACACATAGGCTAAATGTTATCCCAGAAAAGATAAATTTAGCCGCGAGTAAAACCTTTGAAAAATTCAACGTCCTGACTGACTGAATGACTGACTTCTATATCAACGAACAACCTAAACCGCTGATACTAAAGACTTGAAATTTAGAGGGCGTGTTCCTCGTAAAGTGTAGGTGTAAAGTAAACTTAGAAAGGGTTTTTCAAAATTCTACCCCTAAGAGGGTGAAGTGGGTCGTTGAATTATTTTCCTATAGGCCACGTAGGTGAAGTTGTGGGCAGAAGCTAGTAAAAAATAAATGTAGGTATCAAACAACTGGCAACTGGCCCCAGTTTCAAAAAAACCCTACCCTAAAAAACGAGAAAAGAAGGATTGAAATGAGATTAAAATGTGATCCTGACGAGAATACCTATATTGAATCCAAATTACCGAATCAGCCTTCTGACCGATATTCAAAAATGATTCCGTTAGAATAGTGTGCATGTATGCGATTGCGTATTCCTTTTTTACGTTCTAAATCATTAGTGGCTTCACATATCACACTTTTACGTACGCCATCTATAAACCCTTTTAGTCTGCGAGGCTCATAGATTACATTGTCAGCTGCCTCATACCAGACCCTAAAATTATTTTGGACTATAAATTCTGAATATTACGAGCCCTTACATAACAGAGGGTTTCGATTACGTTTTGTAATAGAAACATGAGCTGACGGCTAAAGTAGGCCGGCTCGTAATCAATACTATGTCAATCATGTTGTTCATGTTTTTTGCTCGTGGTGAAGCAAATAGAATACAATTTGTGATAGAGGCGATAGGGTTGAACGAGTCACGCTTGCTAGCTAAATAAATAGTCTAAGCAACATTTAGATACAAAATAATAATATCTAGTGTAATTCCGCTGAATTCAAGTACTTAGATTATCTATATTGGGGCAGTCGTAAAATTGTAGGTAAATTAATGAAAAAACCTGAAATAACCTAAAAAACCTGAAATTACAATAAAAAAATTAAAGATTATTATCATCATTATTAAATTTAAATTAATTATTATTATTATTTTTATTGATATAAAATTAATTATTATAAAACCTGAACTTAAAATAATAAATTTAAAATTATTGTTATTATTAAATTAATTGTTATTATTATAATAAATAAAACTGAAATTTAAAATGTAAAATTATATAAATATTATAAAATTAATTATTATTATTATTACAAATAAACACCAATACAGATAACCCTCGACACGTGTTTCGCCTCTTCACGAGGCATCCTCAGGACCGTGTTGACTCGACGAAGGCTCGTGCGAAAGTATCAATTATTTGTTTGCCTGTTTCTTTCTTTTAAAGCTCAATCGAAGTTATTATTTGTTTAATTGTTAACATCTATAGCAACGATTGATGGGTAAGTAAATAATTTTAGAAACGTTGTGTAATTTACATATATATTTTCTATATCGACAGCCGCTGTGGCGTAGTGGTTAAGCAGGTTGGCTCATAGCCCGGAGGCGGCGGTTTCGATTCCCGCGGCAGGACAATTATTTGTGCACAGAAAAAAGCGCAAATACTTGTTCTGAGTCTGGGGGATGTGGGACCATGGTCCTTGTAGTTTCTAGGTCTCTAGACACAGGGAATCTTTGTTAGGATCCAGGATCTAGATAGTAGATCTAGTAAGTAGATAGAGAGCAATATATAACGAGTTTTTGGCGGGAAAACGAAAAAGATCGCTTCACCGCATTGTATTATTTTCCAAAACTTGTGTTATTTTTAGTGTTAGTGCATAAAATTGGTAGTATTTTATCCGTTAAGTGCTGGATTACAGGCATGAGTGTAGGAAAGTGGTATAATGATGGTGAAATGTTTCTTTTCGTGTTGTTTCCAAAACTCCATAGAAGCTTCTGGTAAAGTTGCCACCACTTTACTAGGAGTATGACTTGACTTGACTAGACTATAACTTGACTTGATCACTTGGATTGTGATTTGATTTTGATTTGATCAATAAACTTGAGAAATTATCAATTACACAAAAAAGAAAGCCAAAACCAAAATAAAACCTTTATTATATTTATTTATTTATTGTAACACATTTTATTTTAAGAACGTTTTCGCTTATGCGAATATGTCGCTCTGTAGGGTACGGTATATATATCTGTTAGACAAAAAAAAATAGACATTATTCAAATGAAAACAACAGAAATAACGGAAATTTTCACTCGCGCAAGAGTTTCCGTATCTACAAGTGGTTTTGATAAATGTTCCGACGAAACAGGCTTACATTGAGAGGGAGATTAGATAAAAGATTTTTTTCATTACAGCCATGATTGACATGTCTGATATTATGGACATTTGGGTTGTGATAACCAAATGACATCCTCATATGGCTCATTTTCAACCGACTTAAAAAAAGGACGAGGTTCTCAATTTTTTTTTTTATGTCAAGGAAATACGTGACGAGCTAGCCATTCGCCTGATGTTAAACGACACGGCTGCCCATACCAGCTGCAGTGTCACTCGGAACTCTAAAGTATAGAGGTTCACGTGACACTGCACTGCGCACGTCATCCTGAGACATCAGCACAATCTAGTAGTAAGATTACTAGACTGCGAGATCAGGTCATAAAGTCTCATTTGCCCAGTAATTTCACAATTTTGTTGTGATAATAATATAACAATAATAATAACGTCCAGCGATCACATAAATAGATCCCCTAACTAGGAATGCCTGATATAGGGACCCAGGAGCATGCTCCATGGTCCCACAACATCACAAACTAGATAGGGATACTACGTATCATAACATCTAGACAGAACAAGTATTTCAAGCTTTTATTTTTTATTTAAAAATATTTTTCTTGTCAAAGTCAAAAGCCAAAAGTCAATGTCAAAAGATTTATTGCAAATAGGCTATTTTTAGTATTTTTACAAGTGACAATTATATAAGGTACTTAAAATAAAATTATTTTACGAAGCATATAAAATGGCATAGTACTGTCGTGGGAATTAAACCCACCACCTCCGGATTATGAGCCGACCTGCTCTACCACCACACCAAAGAGGCTCTACACAACAAGAAAAATTGGAAAGCGTTACTTTTAAAGTACTCAGTAAAATGCCTACGTTTTGTAACAAACTTAACACTATCGATTCTACCACGTTTGATTTGGTCTCGTGTAATGGACCGTTGACATACTAACATTGGCTCGCGTTCCTATCGCTAGTGGTTGTTTTGTTAGGTAACCTATCAGTGAATTCTATTTGTCTAGCTAGGCCCAACACAAAGTGGATGGAAAAGCAGAAAATTTATGCGTAATAATCACATCGCGTTAATGATAAATATTAAACGTAATTAATAATAATTAGACGATTCTTTCCGTGCAATAGTTTATTTTAGAAATCACTTTTAGCGAAAAGTCCTCCGATTGTAGGTCTAGACTGTAGTCATATCCGTTTTAAAGTTTCAGTAAAACTTAAAAATACTTTTATTTGGTTATATTTTATTAGCTTCTGCTCGCGGCTTTGCCCGTGTGTCCTTTAGGAAACGAAAAAGAAAATTTTTCATAGATAATTCAACCACCCATTTCACCCTCTTAGGGATGGAATTTCGAAAAACCCTTAGTGGATCACACCCTCCAAATTTCAAGTCTCTAGAATTAGCGATTAAGGCTGCGCGTTGATATATAAGTCAGTCAGTCAGTCAGGACTTTGAATTTTATAAGTATAGATTGTTGATTAAGGAAAATTTTGAATGCCGCTCGGAATTCAAACCTGCATCCGTCTGTAAAGCCGGGAAATGCTTTCTTAACTAACATGACATGTGATATCATGTCCAAATTAATATGTTGATAACGCAAGGTAATAAATACTGCTATAAATAATAAGTCTATAGTGAACGTTATCATCTTCATCGCCTAATCCTACCCGAGGAACTTGTAGTTTCACCCGCAACTTAGGTAGGCGCCTATTTTCCCACGCGCTCTTTAAATTTTCTCAAATGAAACGTATTTTATATCGAACTCGGGAATTGTCAATCTATGTGCGGAAATTCATCTACATCGGTTCGGGTGTTGCCTCGTGAAAGCCAAACAAACAAACAAATAGACAACGCGCTTCACTTATATTCTATAGCAAATAGGGTAATAGGGGATTAGGGAGTGCTGGAATCAGACCTCCAAAATAGATATAGAGAGATAATAATAATAACGCCCAACGATCAAATATATAGATCCTGGACCCTAGCTAGGATTTACGGTCTAGGGACCCAGGAACTACGAGGACCATGGTCCCACCACACCCAGACACAGAACAAGTATTTGCGCTTTTTTTTACCTTTGCTCATATACGTGTCCTGCCGCGGGAATCAAACCCACCGCCTCCGGGTTATGAGCCGACCTGCTCAAACACCACACCACAAAGGCTGTCCGAGATGACCTACCACAATCTACAAATAAGGTACACATATTATTCATAGACCACGAAGGTGTGTAATGAGTTTTGTTTAACTGTCCACGATCCAGTTTGGGTTACGCATCACAGTTTCTTCACTAAATGCAACATAACTAAATAATCTTTAGTCAATTACGTGTTGAATGGTGAAGCATCCAGCTATACTTTGACTTGACTGGCCCGATAGCTCAGTTGGTAGTATCCCTGCCTTCTGAACTGCAGGTCGTGAGTTCGATTCCCACCCAGGACAAACATTTGTGTGATGAACATTGATGTTTGTTCTGTGTCTGGGTGTTATATTGTATTCTATGTATGTATTTACAAAAAAAAAAGTATCTAAGTATTGTATCAGTTATCTGGTTCCCATAATACAAGCTTTGCTTAGTTTGGGGCTAGATGGCGCTGTGTGAAATGTCCACACATATTTATTATTTACTTTTTTTTTTGATCACGTCACTAATGGACTATAAATATATCCTCCCAAAGCCGACAGGCTGATAGACAGCTGAAGGTGGACTATATCCGAAATGAAATAGGTATCAACCTTCACTATTCGTCGTGGTCACCAATGACCACCTCCGTTTTCTCAATACGGCCAAAGCTAGGCATAAAAACAATTTTTAAAGCAATTTTATCTTATTTATTCAAATGTTTTTGAAACAAAACTGATACGAAAAAGATTATTTCTAATTTATGACAAAAGATAGTCGAATGTCTCACTAAGGTCTCACTTATCTGCTTGGGTAAAAATCTTCCATTCTTCGTAATGATAAAAACCCACTTCGTTGTAGGCATTTCAATGCTTAATTCAGTTACTTGTGCAAAATCGATATAGGTATGTACCCAATACCTAGGCACATGAAACAGCGAAACAATAATCTTCCATTTCACAAACAAATGTGTTCAGAGTTCAGATGACGCTTTTCAACTGAAGACCTCCAAACCTGATTCTGCTCAAAGGGACAAAGTCAACTAACTACACAAAGAAACCAGCAACGAAAAACCAAGCGGCACCAAAGTAACGTAGAATTGGCCGAGCACTAATGTATATTGGACGTGTGTACTTACCACCACTGAAAATTCTGTTTTGCCCTCAAATAGATCGCTTTACGTAGGGTGCCTTATTGACGCGCCCGCGAAAACTGGCTGACAGGTGTGGCGGTGACGTCACATGCAGGAGAAAAACAAAACACTGTCGCGGAACGGGTTTCCACAGGCAATTTAATTTAGAAATTGTTATTTTGGCGGCGCGCGTTTTGACTGATTTGGCATTTCGAAACGACGTACGTCCGGGGCGGAGGTCAGGCGCGGACTGAAGGCTCGAGGTGGCGTGGCTAGAGCCGGCCGGGCCGATATCCCCCTTCCCCCTGTCGCGCCCGCGCGTCCCCGCACACGTCTGCCTGAACTAGGCAAAGATTAGAGCCCGCAGATGCGATAAGACTCGCTTTGTTTATTGATAAGTCGATAATGAATACCGAGAGTGCATAAGAGCGAGAGTCACTATTTGTAGAGTAAATATGTTAAATACATAAATAAATTGTGAGATCCGACGGCCAAGTTTAAATACATATACCTGCTTTGATATTGTACTTTGCTGTGCCTATAGCTTTATACCAATGGCACCTGTAACAATTTTAATCAAAGCTCGAGTACTAAACATTCTCGACTACGAAATTTATTTGTGTTGTCAAATGAAATGTATTTGGAAGCGCACTTATTAAGTTACGGCATCACCTTTGTTATGTACCTTAAGTCCATAAAATACTAGAATCAAAATTGAATGAGTTTAATTAATGCAATTTGTTGAACGCTTCTAAGCAAAAATCTCTTCAGTATTGAAGCTACGAGAAGAAGGCTTCACCAGGGATAGACATAGCATTTTCAGCTGACAGCAGTTGGAGGTCTAAGTAAAGTAGAAAACCGGGCTCAGGGCCCTGTAAATTAGTGAAGTGTATGATGGTGAGGAGAAGGTATTCACATAAGTTGGTTGCAAAAGGTGAAGGACAAATTTGGACATTGGATCTCTTGTCAAGGCTGAAACTGATGGATGCGAATTCAAGTCCAGTTCATGATTCAAATTTTTCCTTTACTATAATATCCTTCCGTGGGTTGATTCTCGATGTCTGAAACATTACTATCTTAGGAAAATCGAGAGAGAAATCCTCTGCTCACCAAGTAGGTATCGGTAAATGTACGAGTACTTAGTAAGCCCTTCTACATAACTTAGCTTATCTGTGAAAAGTAGGGACACGTTCTGATTTTGATCAGAGTAAAAAGAATGTTTCATTCATGAACAATTTAGCTTTATCTAGAGTCTAGGTGTTCTGATAGAAAGCCTCATTTTCTTTCTTTGATGGTTAGATAAGTAGGTATACGGATTTTATTGCTTTATCCATAAAATGTACCCACGTGCATGGATAAAACGATAAAGAAAATGCAAATTTACTGCTTGCTACGTTCCCGAGCATTTGTAGACTAATGCATAAAAATACCAGCTGCTGATGAAGACTGGAGTCACAGGACAATGCTATGAAACTTGATATCATACGACAGTATTTTAGTTCGCATTTTTTAAAATCTTAACATAACTTAGGTCTGTCATATCCAAACTGACTCGCAAAGAGAACTTCAGGTAGAGTCCCGAGGGAATACTCTACCTCTCTGGGTATAGAGTTATAGACCCAGTAGGGGTTTAGCCCAATTATTTGTAGGTACATTATTCATATAGGTAAATATACAAAGATATTTTACTTACATGCCCACATTTTTAGCCTCGTTACTTTGGTTCATTTTTATTAAAATATCAGATGAAGTAGACCTTGAAATAATATCAAAAAGGGTTCACTTATCTAAACAAAAGCTCCCAATGAAAATATGTACCTACGTACCAAGTACGGTCGGAAAACATTTCGAGCAATGTTTATCGAGGCTTTAGGGTACTAAAAATTAAATAGTCCTTTGTGTTATCTGTATTCATTTGTTCTTTTGTGTTTATAGACGAAACATTTGACCACGTGAGGGAAAGTGTCGACGCACGAGCATGATTGAAGACTTTGAGTTTGATTGACTAGAAGACTTCAAAATATAAAAGATAATTAAAACTTATAAGCACAAAAACATAAACTTAATTTTTTTTTTTTGTTTTTGTGTAGCTTCCACACTTTCGTGTAATTAGCCAGCGTCAAGTAATTGATAATTTCTCGAGTTAAGTAATATATTATATATGTCAAGTCAAGTCAAATCACAGTCCAAGTCATCAAGTCAAGTCATAGTCTAGTCTAGTCAAGTCATACTCCTAGCAAAGCGGTGGCAACTTTACCAGAAGCTTCTATGGCGATTTGGAAACAACACGAAAAGAAACGTTTCACCATCATTATACCACTTCCTCACACTCATGCCTGTAATTCAGCACTTAACGAATAAAATGCCACCGATTTAATGCACCAACACTGAAAATAACACAAGTTTTGGAAAATAATACAAAACGGTGACGTGATCTTTTTCGTTTTCCCCCCAAAACCCTCAGCCCGCATTTTAATCTACTGTGATCACTAAGGTTCATATTACTGAACGATGCTCAGTCATCGATCGGTGCTCAAGCAGAGATTTCATTCATCAAATGATCAATTAGTGAATGAAATCTCTGCTTAAGCACCGATCGATGACTGAGCATCATTACGTACTGGTACTGTACTGAAATACGGACCTTAGACGCCTGCCAATCGTGGTGATTATAGCAAAACCTAACAAAGGATGCCTATATCTATTACTGCGTTATTCCTCTCCATGCAAGGGTGATGCCTGAGCAATAAGACCGCCCATTGTTACACTTTGGTTAATTTTGTACCTAACAGCTATATACAAGGTGGAATTTAATTCGTTCTTCACCTTTAATGTATGTATTCAGACCATGCTATAGAATGCTCCCATATAACTAAATTCATACAGACAGTTGACAATGACGCCACCTAGTGGCGAGTCCACAAAACGGCCATAAGTCAATTACACTTCAATACTACTTTTTAACGATAAATATTGTAAATAGGTACTTTGGATACCTATAGCAATTCTTTTACATTTTATGTGTGTAATGCGTTAATAGTCCTATATTGTTAATATTCCGTAGGATTCTTTTTGCTGTAGACCTACGGAATGACTTCTGACGGTCAAATGAAGGAAAAACTAGATTACCTATTTATGGTTCTTGGAATAAACACGCCCTATAAACTGGCTAAAAATAAAACTACAGAAAAAAGATATAAAGAAGGTAGTGACAGACCATAAAATGTTCCGATAGCGGAGTTTATTGAATCAAGCAACCGGCAGTATGCTTCTTTTACGATTGGAATGGGATCTTAACAGTTTCCCGTGCCTGCTCGCTTCGATGTAAACTATTTTAGGCAAACGAAGCATCTCTGAAAGATTTAGGTATAGAAAATTCTACCTATCTTGCAGAAAGTAGGGTTGATTCTGATTTCACCCAAAAAGATTTTATAATCGTTAATACAAAACTAAACTAGACCTAAAAAACTAAATTATACCTAAGAACTTATAATATTAAAAAAAAAAAACTAAAAAACTAAAATAGCCCGTTGGTGGAGGGGAATGTGCCCAGAATGCTGGCAGCCACGTTAAATGGAAATGCTTATTTTTTGTGCAAAATAAAAGCCAGCATTCTGATGAAACGATTAATTCATTCATTCAAACGACACAAATATGCACCCAAAAAGTATATATTATATCACAAGCAAAAAAAATTTTTATAACAATTCTTGAGATTTTACTAACACTACCAATCACTTGACTTAGCAATAGCACTAATGGAAATGGACTATTTATATAACTATAAAAATAACTAACTATAAAAACTATATAATTACTATGCCATGTTTTCCTAAAAAAATAATTAATTCGATAGTTATTATGATAAGTTTATTGTATTGTTTCACTAGAGGAGTACTGTTCAGCACAACACAGAGAATCCTACTGTGCTAAACAGCAAAATTATGCGACTGAGCTTAAATCATTTACTTAGTTCGTTGATTGTAAACTGAATTTATTATTTTTGCACAAATAAATAAATATTCTAAATAGTTTCAAGCTTTGCTTAGTTTGGGGCTAAAAGTGCTGTGTGAAATGTCCACAAATATTTATTGCTTATTTTTATTTATTGATATAATTACGCGAAAAGCAAGATGCATTGCCGGTCAGGATAAACGCGTGAAAGTTTTCAGGATCCCGTATCCATAGGGTAAAAACGTGACCCTATTACAAAGCCCCAGTGTCTGCCTCTCTCTGTCTTTCTACTCTACAAACGATTGTAATCCCTTGTACGGTAATCATAAGTTGAATTCTTGCACTGGAGGTTCCGCACATATTATGTTATGCCCTGTTTATATTATTGGGGAATAAAGTAAAATAGCTCACTAGACTGGCCCGTTGTAGTAGTAGTTATGGTAATAATTTTCACATAATATGCGTTATTAACAGTAATCTAGTATTAGGTATCCACAAGTAATCAATAGGGATTACGTACCACATTAAAAAATACTTACAAGAAAGAAAAATTTTTTTTTTTTTTTTTTTTTTTTTTACTTCAAACTTGTCTAGCATTTGACCACGCTCTCACCTGATGGGAAGTGACGATGTGATCGAAGGTGTAGCATGCTAGCCAAGTAAATACCTATTCACTCTTCTCTTGAACACGCCCGGGTCATATTTCGCCGGAAACACAGACGCTGGCAAGGCATTCCATTCCTTAGCCGTTCTAATTAAGAACGTGGAATCAAATCGCTTGGTACGAATGGGTGGTATTTCGACCACGAAAGGATGGCGCTTAGCCGAGCGTCTAGTAGTCCGGTAGTGGAATGGTGATGGGAGTATGAGATCATGCAGTTCTTGTGCGCATTCGCCGTGGTGTAATCTGTAAAAGACCGACAGACTTGCCACCTTACGTCGGTGCGCTAGGCTCTGGAGCCTTTCACCAACCAAAGTGTCATCGTCAATGAGCCTTTTGGCACGCCGTTCAATCGAGTCCAGAGCCTCAAGCTGGTACTTGGCAGACCCGTCCCACAGGTGGCAGCAGTACTCCATACATGATCGGACCTGTGCTTGATAGAGATTAAGAAGCTGTCCAGATGTGAAGTACCGCCTTACCTTGGACAAAATGCCGAGTTTTTTTGAAGCTATTTTGGCTTTGGACTCGATGTATGATCCAAAATTAAGGTTTGACGTGAGATCAACACCTAAAAGCTCAAGGTGGTCTCCCAGATTTACAGATACACCACGGAACGAAGGAGCCAGATGGAGTGGGCTCTTTTTTGCAGTGAATAAACACGCCTGTGTTTTTGCAGCATTGAACCTAACCAAGTTAGCATCGCCCCAGTCGGACACGGCTTTCAATGCAAGGTTCATGCGCTCAACCATAGCCTCTCTCTCAATCCGGACATCGTCACCACTAGCACGGGCACTGGATGTGTATCTTTCAACAACAGTGCTGTCATCTGCATACCCAAAGGTACCGGGCTTTAGCAGATCATTGATGTGGAGTAAGAAAAGTGTTGCTGAAAGAACTGACCCCTGAGGTACACCAGCATTAATAGCTAATTGATCGGAGGAGCAGCCGTCAAGAACTACTCTTAGCGATCGTTCCCTCAAAAAGTCTGATATCCAAGTGCACAGGCCAACAGGTAGTCCGAAAGATGGAAGCTTATTCAGAAGTCCGTCATGCCAGACCCTATCAAATGCCTTAGAGACATCTAGAGATACAGCAAGTGCCACTCCATGCATCTCTAAGGCTTCGCTCAGTATGTGAGTGGCATACGCGAGAAGATCCCCAGTGGACCGGTTTCGGCGAAATCCGTATTGCCGGTCGCTGAGGAGATCATTGTCTTCAAGATATGCCAAGAGCTTGTTGTTAATTATACGCTCCATACTCTTACAGAGAATGGAGGTAATTGAGGTGGGTCGATAGTTGGCAGGATCAGCACGACTGCCCTTCTTAGGTACAGGTTGTACGTTGGCTAGCTTCCAACTCATAGGGACTATTCCGGTGTCTTGGGAGAGGCGAAATAGGCGTGTTAGAATGGGAGACAACTCAGGTGCACAGCTCTTAAGTACAATTGCAGGTATACCATCGGGACCACTGGCTTTGTTCACGTCTAGACTGCGTAATGTTTTTAGTACTTCCTTCTGACGTATGCGTATTTCCGGCATGAAAACACCGCATTGTGGAAGGTAGGGAGGTACCTCATTAGCAGTATCTAAACGCGAAGCTTCTGCAAAGAGAGTGGCAAACAAGTTTGCTTTTTCTTTTGCAGTGTGAGCCAGCGATCCGTCTGGTTTCAATAATGGAGGCAGTGAGGATCGACAGAAGTTCGCTTCAACCGATTTGGCTAGGGACCAAAAAGCCTTACTACCAGCTGGGCCATTTAAGAGCGTTCCTACAAGAAACGGGTTATTAGCGGGTTTTTGACTTTTTACATCCTAAAATAGGTGATATACGCTTACAAATTTGGTACTATTACAGTAAACTATAGCAGCGCTCCGCGGTTTCACTCGCGGATAAAAAGTAGCCCTTGTGTTAATACACTACATAAGCTATCTATTCCAAAACACCATCTGTGTTCCAAATTTCATCCAAATCTGTTCAGTAGTTTTTGGGCGTCCCACGGGAACATACTATCAGGATAAAAAGTATCCTATGTGTTAATCCAAGTCATAAACTATCTGTGTTCCTCCCTGTATTATATATAATAGGTCTTTACCTATGAAATTGCCGTATTGCAGTACAGACTTTTTCAAACAAAAAAAAGTTTTGATTGGCTATGAATTCTAAATTCAAATTAATTTTGTTTTAAAAATATGACATTCTATTTACAATATAAGTCTTTTGTTTATTGATTAGCGTTGTATTTTCATTACATTTCAACAGTTTTCCTCATAATGGATACTTTGAAATTTCGTGTAATTATGGAATATGAGTTCCGTCGTGGCACCAACGCGGCACAAACGACACGTAACATCAACGACGTTTACGGAGAGAACTGTACAAACGAACGTACAACCCGTTATTGGTTTGCTCGGTTCCGTTCTGGGAATTTTGACTTGAAAAATGAACCTCGTGTTCGTCCGGAAACTTTGGTCAACAATGATGAATTAAAGGCGATTGTGGAAGCTGATGAATCTCAAACTACAGCTGAGCTGGCAGCAGCTTTTGATGTTAGCATCAAAACAATATTGGTCCATTTGCGACAGATTGGCAAGATAAAAAAGCTTGATAGATGGGTGCCCCACGAACTTAACGATCGCCAGCGCAACGTACGCGTCGAGACTTGCCTTGCGCTGCTTAACAGGCACAGAAATGAAGGAATTTTGAACCGATTTGTTACGTGCGACGAAAAATGGATTCTTTTTGACAATCGAAAGCGCTCAGCAAGTTGGTTAGATCCTGGTTCGGTACCAAAGCAATGTGCAAAACGAAAAATGACCCCTAGAAAGGTGATGGTCACAGTTTGGTGGTCTAGTGCTGGTGTGATTCATCATAGCTTTTTACAAAACGGCGAGAGCATTACTGCAGATGTGTACATTGAAGAACTGACCACAATGATGGCGAAACTCGCACGTCTGCAACCAGCTTTGGTCAATCGGTCGTCTCCACTGCTACTTCACGACAACGCGCGACCCCATACTGCACAACAGACCGTCTCTAAGCTGCATGAGTTGGGTTTGGAAGCTCTCCCTCATCCGCCATACTCACCAGATCTTGCGCCTACCGACTATTACTTTTTCCAAAATTTGGACAACTTCTTAGCGGGAAAAAAATTCAATTCCCGAGAGGCAGTACAAAACGCCTTTGAAGAGTTTGTTGTCTCCCGTCCTGCTGATTTTTTCAAGAAGGGCATCCATAAATTGCCACAGCGTTGGCAAAGATGCATTGATTGCAGGGGTGATTACTCTGAATAAAAGAAATAAATAAGTTCGAAAAAAAAATACTTTAACTTTTTTCAAACAAAACGGCAATTTCATAGGTAAAGACCTAAAAAAAAAAAAACTATCTGTGTCCAAATTTCAAATCCGTTCAGTAGTTCTTGCGTGCACAAACATTCATCCATACATCCATACTCACAAACATTCGCACTTTTTATATTAGTGGGATAATATTATATTAGGTTACGGTATTTATCAAAATAAAGACTAAAAACCACCAATTCAAATTAGTAAGCTATTTTGTTTCATGGAATGAAGCATGGTGTATAATGTGCGGAAAGCTAGTATCTAACTCGCAGTTGACCTGTTTTTTGATATTTTACTAGGTGGTAGGACTTTATTGCAAAGTTCGTCTAGGTAGGTACCACCTCTTTGCCAGTTATTCTGCCGCCAAGCAGTAGTGCGCAAGCACTGCTGTGTTCCGGTTTGAAGGGCTAGTAGCTAGTGAAATTACTGGGCAAATGAGACTTTATGATCTGATCTCACAGTTTAGTAATCTTATTACTAGATTGTGCTGATGTCTCTGGATGACGTGCGCAGTGCAATGTCACGCGAACCTCTATACTTTAGAGTTCCAAGTGACACTGCAGCTGATATGGGCAGCCGTGTCGTTTAACATCAGGCGAACGGCTAGCTCGTCACGTCATTCCTTAACATAAATAATAAAAAAAATAAAAAATTCAATGTATCTGATACTAGTAATATTCACGAAAAATAAAATAATGTTATATAGGTACTTGTCACTGGTAAAAAGAAAAAATATATTATGCTGCTAAAAATATATTATGCTGCTAAAAATATATTATGCTGCTAAAAATATATTATGCTGCTAAAAATACAAAACAAAAAGATACTGATAAGTGAGCGCACTCAGCCCCAAGTTTCTTTTTTCTTTTGTTTGGTTTTGGCTCTACACTTGTGTATTTAGCCAGTGTCAAGTTATTGATAATTTATCGAGTTCTCAAGTTCTCAAGATCTCAAGTTAATTAATATCATATAATGTGTCAAGTCAAGTCAAGTCATAGTCCAAGTCATCAAGTTAAGTCATAGTCTAGTCTAGTTAAGTCATACTCCTAGTAAAGTGGTGGCAACTTTACCAGAAGCTTCTATGGAGTTTCGGAAACCACACGAAAAGAAACGTTTCACCATCATTATACCACTTTCCCACACTCATGCCTGTAATTCAGCACTTAACGAATAAAATGCCATCAATTTTATGCACTAACACTGAAAATAACACAAGTTTTAGAAAATAATACAATGTGGCGACGCGATCTTTTTCGTTTTCCCGCCAAAAACTCCAGCCCCGAGCTTAATCTATAAAAAATAATACTGTTCAGAATTCATACCACATCCAACCAAAATCTGCCCATCAAGTGCTTGGCAACCATCCAAAAGCTTTGTTCCATGCAAGCCAAATCGTTGGTTCCCCGGGAAGGTATGGAATGGGAAATTTTAAGCATCACTTCGCTGATTCCTTTTTAGGTCTCCCTGTATAATTAATTAATGGGGCATTCGAAAGGGGGTTACTGTAATCTACATAATAATATCTTGGTTAACAAAAACAACAGGTTTAGCACTATGATTTCAGACCGGATCATTCCATGAAATAAGTTTTAATTTTTAATGCGGAAAACTATTGTTTAGAAGGAATGTTCCGTGTGTCCGGAACAAAGACAGGACAGACATTATTTGGTTCTCGGTTACTACACCTGAGTCAGTAAATGAGAAAATATAGTCAAAGTCAAAAGATTTTATTGCAAATAGGCTGTTTTTAGCACTTTTATAAGTATAATATAATACCAGCTGCGCCCCGCGACTTTACCCTCGTAGTAAAAAAATAAAGTAACCCTGCCTTCTGAACTGTGGGTTGTGGTGTCGATTCCCACCCAGGACAAACATTTGTGTGATAAACATAGGTGTTTGTTCTGTGTCTGGGTATTATATTGTTTTATATCTATGTATTTACAAACGTAAAGTATTTAAGTATTGTATCTGTTAGGTATCTGGTTCCCATAATACAAGCTTTGCTTAGTTTGGGGCTAGATGGCTTGTTTGAGATGTCCACACATATTATTATTATTAGATATTATTATTTTATATCTATAATATCTATCTAAACCTGGGAGATTGTAATGTCATTCTTGCCTAGTGTTTCTCATACGAGTACAAACTACGAGTAATAGAGAGACCTATTTAACCTAGACCTAGAAAACTGGGCGGCATAAAGCGAATTGCAACTAAGCCCTTAATTTATTAATAAAAAAAGAATAACAGGTGAAAATGTAGTTTTAATTACTTTAACATTGTTGACGCAGACTGTTTTAAGCAAGAAAATTTAAGAGTGCTTAACGTTGTCTACGTAAGTTTTTAACTTAAGTTATAAAACAAGAACGAAGTAAATAGTACCAGTAGGTAGATCAGAATACCGTGAAAGCTAAAAGTAAAATAGTGATTTTAACGATTTCAAAATAAATGACGTCACTGTCAAGTTTTTTGAAGTAGAACTTCTTTACTCACGCTTGTCTTGAAGAGTAAGCTGGTGAATGCTTGACTAGGCGAACGGAAGTTGACAGTTGTTGGTTAACGTAGATCCCCATTGTCAACATAACAAAGTTAAAAATTACTCTAAATTAGTTGGTATTTCCGGTCAAATGGATTACGACATTAACATTAAACAAAGGAAAAACAAAGTTATACCGGCTGATAGGTCGATCTAATATAAATAAAAAGTCTTGTGGTCTAAAGAACTCTCGATTTTTTAGTTATAATAATAATAATAATAATATGTGTGGACATCTCACACAACGCCATCTAGCCCCAAACTAAGCAAAGCTTGTGCTATGGGAACCAGATAACTGATACAATACTTAGATACTTTTTTGTTTGTAAATACATACATAGAATACAATATGACACCCAGACACAGAACAAACACCTATGTTCATCACACAAATGTTTGTCCTGAGTGGGAATCGAACCCACGACCCACAGTTCAGAAGGCAGGGCTACTACCAACTGAGCTATCGGGCCAGTCGAGTTATAATATAGGTATAGTTACCGCAAGAGCCGCTGTGCTTGGATTTCATTTATATATTTTATATACCTACTTGATATCGATTACAGATATACATATACGAATAAACTGGCTTAAAGGCATTTGTTGCTTCAGTTTTGCGAGAGCCTATGCAAATTTGGCCATGTAGTTTCAAAGGACCCATCGATCTAACAAGGATCCAACATTATTTATTCCGTCCTGTCCTCTCCTTGATTAATATAATTTGGGCGCTACAATTTATAGCCCTATTTACTTGATTGTCTATTCTATTGTCAAATCGAGTTAATATTCTGTGTAACTACCTACTAGTAGCTAGGGTTGGCCATCAGGAAATTTCTATACCTACTTACTTATTATTAGGAATAGTTTAGAAGTCCCTTGGTTAGATATAATTAGCTATGCTATAAAGAAATGTGGAATTCAATCTGATATGAAAGTTCTTTAAAGTTAGTAAAAGATGTATTAAATTAATAAACGATTGTTTTTTATCTAATGTGTACGGTAGTCAATTGTTTTTCTTTAATCTGTGGTAAATGTCAAAAAATACGTCAAAATAAAGTTCCATACGGAGTTTTGGCGGGAAAGCGAAAAAGGTTGCGTCACCGCATTGTGTATTTTCCTAAACTTGTGTTATTTTCAGTGTTAGTGCATAAAATTGGTGGTATTTTATCCGTTTGATGCTGGATTACAGGCATGAGTGTGGGAAAGTTGTATAATGATGGTGAAACGTTTCTTTTCGTGTTGTTTCCAAAACTCCATAGAAGCTTCAAGTAAAGTTGCCACCACTTTACTAGGAGTATGACTTGACGAGACTAGACTATGACTTAACTTGATGACTTGGACTGTGACTTGACTTGACACATAATATTAATAATATTAATTAACTTGAGAAATTATCAATTACTTGACACTGGCTACATAGCCATAAGTGTGTAGCCAAAAAAAACTTTACTTCACAAATCTGCAAGCTCCAAGAGGCGACTGGCTGCAGTACAGAGACTTCCTTAACGGCGCCGGCGGTTAAGCAGAATGTGTCTATTCATAAGTTAGTGCAAGTTCGAGTTCCGAGAGTGAGAAACAAGTTTATAGTTAGTTACCTTCAAAGAAAAAAAGCGCATAAAACAGTACCTACGACTATTCGGGTATCCCGATACTTAATCGTACTAATATTATAAACGCGAAAGTTTGTATGTTTGTTACTCTTTCACGCACAAACAGCTGAACGGATTTGGATGAAACTTGGTATATAGAGAGCTTATATAGTGGATTAAGACCTAAGCTTATTATTATCTGAGGATGAAACCGCGGGGCACAGCTAGTCGAAAATATTTACGTACTTACATGTAAATTATAATTTAATTTACATCACTAAATTAAATCTCCACGAATGATAATGAATTTTCTTAAGAAGAAACGTATTTTCCAAAGCAAGATATTCTGAAGATAAAATAGAAACTTGAGTGTTCTCGGAAGATCTGTTGAATAAAAGCAATAAGGTTTTTTATTAAAAACTCCAATCCAGCTGTGTAAACATTTTGTAGAAATCTTATTTCAGAAAGCTGCAATAACGGCAGGTCGGAATTTTATTCCACTTCAAAGAAGGTTTATGCTAAGTTAATACGTAGGCATAAGTAGGTATTTACTTAGTCATAGTCATTGATTCATATAAAAACACGTCACACAAACTTACTAAAATACCATGTAGAATGTAGACTCTCAACCATGCTATACTAACTAGTACTTACTTACCTAATATGTTACATATTAAGAATTATTAGAATTAGAAGGATTTTTGAAAGTCGAACAATATAGATTCATTCAAATAAAGTAGGTTGAGTTTTTGGCGGGAAAACGCAAAAGATCGTGTCACCGCATTGTATTATTTTCCAAAACTTGTGTTATTTTCAGTGTTAGTGCATAAAATTGGTGGCATTTTATTCGTTAAGTGCTGGATAACAGGCATGAGTGTGGGAAAGTGGTATAGTGATGGTGAAACGTATCTTTTCGTGTTGTTTCCAAAACTCCATAGAAGCTTCTGGTAAAGTGGCCACCACTTTACTAGGAGTATGACTTGACTAGACTAGACTATGACTTGACTTGATGACTTGGACTGTGACTAGACTTGACTTGACATACATATATATTACTTAACTCGAAAAATTATCAATTACTTGACACTGGCTATATACACAAAAGTGCTCCAGCCATAACAAATAAAAAAAAAAGTAGGTTTGACTGGCTGATTCAGTTAAAATTAATTTTGACTGGTTATATCGGTTAAAACTCTCAAAAAGCTGAGGAGGATAACAACGGCTGATATTAAGGTAGTAAAAATATGTAGGTACCTAATGCAGAACAATAGGTTAAGTAAGGTTCAGACGGTGAATGCTATTAAGATCCCATCTCACCCCATTCCGGCGGCGAATGGGTCACGGGGGATGGTTTACTGGGTTCGAGTCCCACTTACCCTCTACCACCATTTTTTTTTAATGTTACTGAATTATTTGACGAGCTAGCCGTTCACCTGATGTTAAGCGCCACGGCTGCCCATAATAGAACAGTGTCAATCGGAAGTTCCGAGCAACACTGCACTGCGCACATCATCCCGAGACATCAGCACAGTCTGGTAATAAGATTACTTGACTGTGAGATCAGATCATAAAGCCTCAATTGCCCAGTAATTTCACTAGCTACAGTGCCCTTCAAACCGGAACACAGTAGTGCTTGCGCACTACTGCTTGGCGGCAGAATAACTGGTAAAGCGGTGGTACCTACCCAGACGAACTTTCCAGAAAAGTCCAAGGTACATACTATATATAATACCCAGTAAAAAGTTTTGACTAAGAGCGTAAGACTAAACTACTTTAGACTTAGACTGGCCCGTTAGCTCAGTAGGTAGTATCCCTGGTTTTTAATGGTTAAGTTTAGCTAACTTTTAAGTATCTCTGAAAACTAAATTAAAACTCAAATTCATTTTAAGTGATTGCAAAACAAATTGCCTCTTAACTCCAGTAATTACTTTAGCATATAAACAAAACAATCGCACTTTACGAGGCCCTATTTGATCCAAGGGCGTAACTCTAGGGGTCGTAAAAAGATTTTATGGGGTCTAATTACATGAAGATATCGCCTTTGTAGCCTCCAGGAGCTGTGTGGTCCGTAATTAAAGTCAAGCAATATTTCACCTAATCGTTTCTGCATGCCAGGGCTTGCAGCGCATGTCACAGCCGCCGTTTGAATCACATACCTAATACCTAAGTCTTTAAACTGTTTAATCGATTTCGGTCGCCTTTGTTTCGTATTATTATTATTATTTAGATTACACTTGTGTATTCAGCCAGTGTCATTTAATTGATAATTTCTAAGATAATTATATTTAACGCAGATATCTGTCAAGTCATTAAGTCAAGTCATAGTCTAGTCTAAGTCATACTCCTAGTAAAGTGGTGGCAACTTTACTAAAAGCTTCTATGGAGTTTTGGAAACAACATGAAAAGAAACGTTTCACCATCATTATACCACTTTCCCACACTCATGCCTGCAATCCAGCCTTTAACGAATAAAATGCCACTAAATTTATGTACTAACACTGAAAATAACTCAAGTTTTAGAAAATAATACAATGCGTAAATGATAAGTTTTTTGAAAAGAACCCTCTATCATTTCGTCAATGTCAATCTGAGATTTTATAAAATAAATAACGGCTAAGCTCACGTCAATTAAAAAGTCGAAATTAGTCAGACCAGGTTTCGGACATATTCGATGTCTTTCTTCTGGTAGCCAGTTTTATCAATCTGAGATATTTTTTACGTTAATACCAAATGGTATAAACTATTTGAGATTATTACCGAAAGACAAAAAATCACTTGTTGAATAATTACAAATAATTATTTAATGTCCATAATAAATTTTACAATATATCTACTTATGATCTAAACATAAGAAAGTAGACAATATTTTAAAATTTTAAAACTATTTTACATGCTAATATCATTTTAATATACCCTATCTGTGCTTTCGTTACAATTTAATAATATTACATTATGTAAGTTACTTACATACGACATTTTTACAGTTGATATATTTATTTTTACATATAAATACAATTTTCGATAACTTTTAAAACCTTGTTGAAGACAGCTGATTCAAATAAGGGACCTAATACCACTTTATCCCGCTAGGTGGCGTATTGTTGCAGAATACATACATAGATTTACATAAAAATCTTTCATTGTCTGTGATACCTCTAGACTCTACCGCCAGCGCCATCTAAAATTGTCTTTGCCCAGAGATAAGAATCTCCTTTGGTTTGAGAATTATTCATACTTTATTTTCAATCGCTTAGCTATGTTTGAGAATAATTCTGTTTAAATTATTTTCAATTTCGGATGGCGCCATCGTCTCTGCTACTGCCAGTTCTAATATTGATTAATGTCAGATTACTAAAAAAGGGTGTATGAAAAGAAATAACAGCCATGCGGATAGACAAGTAATAAATGAGAAGTGTGGCAAGATAAAAGAGTACAAATCATAAGTTACTTATAACTTATATATAATTAAATAAATACAATTTTATATCTAGCCATTACCAAATAGAAATAAAGAAATTAATAGGTTAATAAAGTAGGTATGTTTAATTTACTTACATAAACGTAATTATTATAATTTAAGCTAAAACCTATTTTATGCAATTTAATCATGTGACAGTAGTGTTTTAAAACATAAATTAAAAGTTGGCTGTGACATTGACATCTGTTAAGTTTTAGACTACAGATTACAAAAAGGTTTGTTTTAGACTAAACCACAGTGGCCCGACTTTTAGCTAAGACTACTTGCTCAGTAGACATTTTGATATAGCGTTTTCACTAGGTCTCTTACTGGACATATGGTGCATCTTAAACTCCTTAGGCTTAGCAAAAAAGATTTAAACAAGCAAGTAATCTAGTGTTAAACTGCTGTGTTGTAGTGTTAACCACACGTTTGACGCCTGTCTAAGCCTTGTTTATGTATTATGTACACGGCTTCCGTCTTATTAAGATCGCAGGTTTAACGCTGGTTTATGGTTAGTCTTTTACTAACATGTAGAGTTATTTATTACTACACCTTAACACTACAGAAATAGCGTTTAGTCTGTAAATAAATCGTTAAATGGCCGCATTGCCAAGCAACCGAGTCTACCACTAAGCTTAAACTAAGACTTATTAAACCAGCGTTAAATATCGTAACAATAAGATCGAAAAATGTGTGTATTAGTTAATTACACTACAATGATAAATGTAAAATAAAGACGGAAGATAAGTCAACAGCTTGTCGAAAGTTACGCAATTTGCCGTGTGAAAGAAGGACAGCAATATGATTGGATTGGAGAGACTCGGGGCCAGTTTTTGGTTAAGCTACGTAATAATGTGTCTTCATCTTCCCTTTATTTATTTACATCATAAATAATATCAACTATCAATGAACCTTAAAAAATAAAGTTTAAAATATTTTATATTTATAAATGCAGCGTTTAGGTAACCGAACAAACAAATATAGTAAAGAACTTTGATTGCAATAAATAATTGAAGCTTGTATACATCAAGCATAATTATATTAATTAAGTAACTGTCAAAATTAATATTTTAACATAAAAGTAAAAATAGTTGAAATTGGGTTATACCTTTTATGAATAAGATGGATAAGAGTTGGCGACATTTGATAGCAAAGCAACAGTCGAATTTCAGTTCTTAATTTAAAATTTCCCATAGAAAACGTGCATAAAACTGCTTATTTAAACTGTCAAATTCATACAAATTTTAGTTTTAAAAGGTTGTAATCAAGCTAGTAATCGCCTAGCAGACATAATTACAGGATTAATTCCTTTTTCAATTTAAAACGATTGCAAGAAGTAATTTAAAAACTGAATTTTAATCAGTAAAATTATACACGTCATACTTTATTTATCAAACAAATGTACAGAGGTTTAATTTCCATACACACTTAACACTAACTTCTTCTAAAAACATTTTGTTCATACAACATCCATAGTTTTAAAATTACATGATTACAGTGATGTATTTGTGAAACAAAAAATAATTATGGTGGGTTAGTATAAATATTTGTAATCTAAATTGGAAAGTTGTTTACAGTTCCATATATCTTTAAAAACAGTAAACTAAGGTAACGTTTTGGATTCTACAATTGGAATGCCAAATATGTTACATTTCAACAAAAACAGCTTTGGCTTCCGTTTTCCGGCTCCAGCTTTCATTTACTCTAACCGGTGTGTAATATTACTCATATGTATTTATATTAAAATTATACATAAAGTAAGTCACTAATCTTTATATTCAGCATTTTATCAACAGATGGCGCTAGTTACATGCAATAGTTGTACAAACTACAGCTAGATTAATTTATATGAAATACACTCTTTTGACATTGAAAATATAAATTACAGTTAGATATTTACAACCTTTTAACGCTTGTGCAATTCATCTGACACTCAGTGCGTCATTATATTGTACAAAATCCTAATAATTTGACAAGTCTAAGGCTATCCTTGGTTTTTTTTTTATCTAGGTATGATAACATGCCAAAGAATTTCGATCTGTAGCCGATTAGTATATTTGTTGATCCGTTCACACATAGTCATAGCTGCGTAAGAAAATTATGAGATGGGTATAAGTTCATAACTTTCAGCCTTTTAGCTGGGGGGCTTGCTGAGAACTGTCATATTAGATTTTTTTATTCGCCATTTTACTATGCGGGTTAATATCAAGTGACCATATTGCCTTGTCTTACGTAAAATGATTTAGTTTAAGATTTTGTACAATAAAATCGACACCCAGTAGAAGCTATGCTAGTGCTGTGTGAAAATATTTAGATCTTTCTTGTTTCCTACAAGAGTGAGGGAGACAGAGTAAGTCACATTAATTATGAAACAATGTCAGTTATTCTTGTTTTCACCTTAATAATATCAGTATAAGCCAATGGCACAGAAGTTAGATATGCGGCAATGGGCATCGTCTATATTTTGGAAAATATTCTAACTGCAATCAATTTTCCTACTGTTTACACAGTTATAATTAAAAATATCGGAGAATGATTTACATCAGAGGAATAATTATGGTAGTAAATATTTCCTTGGCATTTCAAATTGAGGATTAAAGTCTTGGGGAAACTGTCATTGTCAATATAACAATGGCAAAATTTATTAAAACATTTCTTCCAATGTGCACTATTCTTTTAATATAGTGATTTACTCCTAAATAATAGCGCAACTATTGGGGCAGCTGGGAGAATGTCTAATCCAATGAGTTAGAGGCAAAAGTTAAAAGCCCGCTGGATGCCTTAATCTTAGGAACTATGTGTAATATAATATATTACATGTAAATAATAGTCTTTGATTACTTAGTATCATACAGAAGTATCGAAAACTTAACCATGTTTTGATTACTGCGATAAGTAATTAACTGAAATATTAAAATAATTATGTATCTTAAAATTGTTTCATATGTATTTTTATAAAATAAAAACTGCAGGTAAAAAAAAATCTGAACAATGCCCATCAGTATAAAACTAGAAACCAAATATTAGTTTTTGCAATAGTTTAATCTAATACCGATAGATGCCAATATGATGTATTATAAAACGTCACCTTATTTTAAGTCCACAACACAGTAATATAATCTAGAGTCGCTACAACATTTAAGCTTTTGGAAGATCATTTTGGCAAGGGAGTTCTCTGACGCTAAAAAACTGTCAGAATAATATAGGTTTTTGAGTCGTTCGTATAGGCATTGCGGGTTACATTGTCTTTTTACATCAACGTAATGTCACACCAAAATAGTAAGCAATGCCAAATTATACAAGCGACTCAAACAAAAATAAATATTTTTAATGAATACCATTAATAATTCAAGACTAATAAGAGATATTGGTTTAATTGTGTTTTAGAATTCAGGTGCTACAATCAAAACACTCATGTTAAAAGTATAGTCACTTTCACTCTGTCTGCCTCTTTCTTTCCAAATACTCCATGGAAAGAAAACACTCTCTATGTGATTTAATTATATTACCGATAATTGAGGTTATTACATGGGCTAAGGGTACCCATATCAACATCATACAACTTTAATCAATATTTTACTTCAAATTCGGCTTTAAATTCCTTGATAAATGCCTGTGTCTCCAGAATAACATAGAAAATTGCAAGTTTGCCACTAAAATGTTGAAGTTAGATAGGCTGGCATGGCAGAATGCACAAAACATCCCATGCGGGAAATCAGTACAGGCCTTATCACTCTTATTTAGAATTAGAAGTAGTTGAAGTTGACAGTTGGAAGTAGAGATATAATCTTTAGCCATTTATTCGTTAAACACACACATATCAGCACCAAAAACTCAAAACACAACTAAAACCAATACTGCCTATGTTACATAAAGAACTCCCTGTTTTCATGTGGTGGTCATGTATGTCTCGAGTTAATTGTTGTGTTCCCAGATGGACTCTGGCAGTTAGGCATATCAATTATTGTGATTTCTATAACCCGGAGGCCTCTCAGTATTGGATCTGTTATGTGTATCCCTCGAGGATTATACACTCGTTCATTTTGTGTTGCTATGAATTTTGACACCTTTCTGAGATGCTGTGGAAGACAATTTTAATAGTTTAATGGTTTATAAAAAAGGGTCATTCTCATTGTCTTAAAAATTTGGACATTATGTAATGAAAAAGTTGCCTAGTAACATAATTATGTGAATATTTTACTAAGTAGTAAGACTTTTCAGCAAAAGTTTGTCTTTGTAGGTGCCACTGCTTTGCCTGTGCTGTGCTTAACATTGGGCAAAGACCTAGCTCATCACATTGATTATTTGCATTTTTTAAATAAGAAATATGGGTTCTGAATTTCTAGTGCTTAATGACTAACTTTCAATTTTTTTCATATTATGACACATTTTCATTTGGAACTAAATGATAAACAATTCATATGCTAAATAATCTATCTTTCAAATGACCGTAAGAGCAATGGTGAATTCTTTCTCTTTAAAATAAATTGATAAGGAATTAAAACCAGTACCTTTTCGTAATGTGTCTCCGTGCATATATAAATGAAATATGCAGTCAAACAAGCAAGGCATCCCTCACAGTATGTGCTGCAATCCGCCGTCTCTGCCATCTCAAAGTGCTCATTTAGCCTTTCCATTGTGTATTCAAAGGTTTGCCGGTCTATCTGTAACCACAAAATAGAGCTATGTACTATCAAACCGATGATGCATTTTTAATACAGTCAAATTAACATTTCATATTACTAATAATATTGAATGGTGGACCATAGTCCTCGTAGTTTCATGGTCACTTGATACAGGGAATCCTAGCAGTCCGAGAACTATGAGTGTTATTAATTTATTAATATTATCTAATCAATTACGATGCTTAGTGCAGTACCATATACTTATTATAAAATTGTTTAATTTTTTACTAGTTTGTGAATTTCTCAATAAGGGATTATGTGTAATATAATATAACAATAATAAAAATGCTCAACAATCACATACATAGATCCTGGACCCTAACTAGGATTCCCTGTAGATACAGGGACCAACAGCAATTTTTTCTATGCACAAATACCAGTACTGCCACGGGAATCGAACCCACCACCTCTGAGTTATGAGCCAACCTACTCAACCACCACACCACAGAGGCTGTCTGTATGTACGCTTTTGTTGTACTGCATCTGAAACTAAGTGACAGTTCTAAGACTTGGCTTTGTCATTTTGAGCTGCATGAAAGGGATGGCAGTAATTTCCTTAAATCATTGTTCAGTAATTAGTATGACCTGTAAGGCACTATCATTCTGTGTAGGTAGATAATATCATAAGTAAATTTAATTTTAAAAAAATTCATGTATTTCCATTTGTTACATTTAACTCTGCATATTCCTTATCATAGCATATTACAGGTTAATTTTAGTAACGTTGGTACATATATTTAGTGTTTTTTAATAATGATAAATAAAATCAATTTTTTTAGTGCAATATATTGAATAGGTTGATATAGGCAGTCAATACGATAGATTTAGAACAGTCATTGCTTTATCTTCTGGGTTCTGAGGTCACCACTTTGACACTAGATAAACATCAAAGACCACACTTTCACTCACTCTGTTCTCAAGCTCTGGTGGAAACCTTGTCTGGAACTTCACAGCCGTGCCTTCGGAATAATCCCTTTGTATGAAAATCCTGATTCCTTGCTGTGTAGGAGTCTGCTGGCTTCCAGGCGTGTTCGGCCCAGAAGGAATTCGATTATTCGCCATTTTACACTTCACCAACTAACAACCACCACTAGAAATCAAGTCCTAGGAATATGAATGCATCAAATTAACATAATTAGTTAAGACAGTAATTATAGTTGAACAATTCTAGGAGATTAGTTAGTTGCACGTAGTTAACGAATTTTCTTTCTCCAGTTTTTCATGGAAATTGGAAAAGAAATACATAAAGTTTCTCGATCTACTTTCTTGACATTGACGTAGCGTAAACGTCACTCTAGATGTGACAATGCTTTTTTTTTTGTTTGTTCGCCCCATTGGGTAAGCTAAAGACGTGAGACCATACCGCCTAGTCTTCCGTAGAAGGATGTGTCACTGCTTTGCGACATGAGCTGACAGATAGCTGACAGCCATAGACATGGAACACAGTTTAAAAAAAAATAACAATCGAATCAAGTTTGAGTTTTGGCGGGAAAACGAAAAAGGTCGCGTCGCCGCATTGTATTTTTTTCCAAAACTTGTGTTATTTTCAATGTTAGTGCATAAAATTGGTGGCATTTTATTCTTTTAGTGCTGGTTTACAGGCATGAGTGTGAGAAAGTGGTAAAATGATGGTGACACTTTTATCGTGTTAAAGCTTCTGGTAAAGTAGCCACCACTTTACTAGGAGTATGACTTGACTAAACTAGACTATGACTTAGCTTGATGACTTGGACTGTGACTTGATACTTGACTTGACACATAATAATTATAATACTAGTTGCGCCCCGCGGTTTCACCCGCGGATTAATAGTATTTTAATTATTTGGTCATCCCACACAGGAGCATTTCACTTTTCCGGGATAAAACGTAGCCTATATATTAATCCAGTGTATAAGCTATCTTGGTACCGAATTTCATCCAAATCCATTCAGCCGTTTGAGCGTGAAGGAGTAACAAACATACACACATACAATCTTTCGCCTTTATAATATTAGTGTGATAGTGTGATTAAACTTGAGAAATTATCAATTACTTGACACTGGCTAAATACACAAAAGTTTGGAGCTAAATAAAAACAAAAAAAAGGTTAGCTTAAATAAACGATGTGATATTTTTTTCATAATATATAATAATTATGTAAGTAACTTGAGCACCAAACAGTGGCTAAATTTTAATGAGCCAGTCGACGACTGATTTTCTCTTGAACATTATTTAAATTATCCCTTTTGTTGAATCGCTTATAATAAAATACGTACCTAGATTAAATTAAAAACAAAATAGGTCATACAATTTAATAATGTAACATATAAATATAAAAAGAACTTAGAGAAAATATATAGTAGGTAAAAAGATTATAAATAAAACAAATTTTAATCTTCTATTGCGGGGAGGGTAGGTATCCAAAAATTACTGGCAACATTCTTTCGTAGAATACACAAGCTAGGCTGATTCATTTGGCCTTTTGGTCGCGTCAGCCGAGGAACCGGTTTTTATATCTTGGCCGATAACTCAACTATAATAAGAGAAAAACCGGTTCATTAAATGCCACCATTATAAAAATGTTTTCGACCTATTTTCTTTATATTATAAAGTAAAGTAAAATGGGCCGTCATGCCATGTACGATACAAATATACTGCATATAATAATAGGTACCTATAATTATAATGCGCGTTCCTAACGATGACACATCAATAATTAAGGTATATAATTAATAATATTTAATAATTAGATACATTTATATTTATCTCTGCTACATAACATTACAGCACCAAAATACCCATTATACTAAGTTTTGCGACCGCAAGCAACTTAATACGCCTAGTATTTTAAAATGACAATACATAGATCAATCGATTGCATATGCATATACATAAAAATAATAAACTATTAAAATTTACCAGCCTTATTAATAAACGGGTATTAGTCTCGGATTAGTTAGTTACTTCAGCTTTTGTTCTTTTTTTGCTACTGGAATATTTAGCTGGATCGAAAGAGACAAAAGATGGTGTAACTAGTCTAAAGCTAGTTTGTGTTTATTAATATGGCTGTACAAGTTTATTCACCAAACCAAGCAGAAAGTTAGGCAATTGATTGCGCTTCCTACCTATGCACCCTACTTAAGGAATACCTACGCACTTCCTTTGGTTGCTTAAAGTTCATTCATGGAATTCGTCCAATCGCAAAAAACTGCACAGGTGTATGCCATGCAGCAAATGCGTAGACCATTGTTATGTGGGGGAAGGTTGTTACATTTGTGTTATTGAAAATCTCGAAAATATATGTTCATTACATAGAAAATGTAGCTAAAACGACATATGTTCTAGGTCAGGCTTGTAATCGAGATCCAAAGTTCTCGTTTGAATCAGGTGTCGGTACCATATCGCTGAAGATCTAGCAGTGCGCGTTCTCTTCTCATCTTCATAATCAACTTCGAAAAGACCAAATTTTACACTGCAACAAAAAATAATTCGCTTATATCAGAACTTCAACAGAGTTTGATTGTAAAATTAATGTGACGTCATTTGTAACGGACCCCACTGGGTCCCATCATCATCGTCATCATTACCAGCTTATACT
Source organism: Ennomos fuscantarius (assembly GCA_905220475.3). Classification (NCBI taxonomy): domain Eukaryota; kingdom Metazoa; phylum Arthropoda; class Insecta; order Lepidoptera; family Geometridae; genus Ennomos; species Ennomos fuscantarius. The sequence goes on along the minus strand of HG992046.1, from coordinate 7,101,443 downwards.
ATCCCACTGCTGGACATAAGCCAAGGCACGCCACTGAGCCTGGTCTTCGGCTCTTTTCTTCCCATCACTGCCAGCTACCTTGCGTGTATCGCTCCATCCCATTGCAGGGCATCGCCGATTCACGGTCTCCACTCCAAAACACGTCTACCCCAAACGGTAATCAGCTTTTCCGGAGATATGACCAGCCCATTGCTATTTCGCGTCTTTAGTTTTCTGGCGAATAACTGCATTCTGGATTAAATCACACAGAGATACACAGATATTCCCTTAGCCGGCTCCTACGGTAGCTACGGGAAGAAATGGGGTAGTACTGTTCTTACATCACACTGGCACTATACGGCACACAAACTAATTGACAATGAAGTGTTCTTCACCTGAGTCCTGAAGCCCACTCAAAGTTATCCATCAGACTCCAAGCTGTGTATGTCACTACATCACAACCATCAACCTCTTTCGCATCGAGGACATTCGTCAGGTATCTCCTGAAGTATTCTACCCGTTCTTCATCATCAAGACCTTCCAGAGTGCTGAAGCCATTCTCTGTGATCATTATATGGGGGTTGTTGCAGTTATCCTTCACCCAGTTTAGGGCTTTCCGAATACCAGGGGGTATGGACTGGAAGAAAAAAATCATCAGCAATTAAAGTAAAAGGCATTTTACACGTTCGCATTTTACGGAAATTTCGCTCCCTGCACATTTTCTTCAACCGTCGCTTATTATTGTCCCTTACGCCCTTACCTTCTTCCCCTATTTAAACTCTATGTAACGACTAGGTAAAGCGTATTCCATCGTAATCGAGGTCCCCTTTCTTGTGGCATGGTGGGAGTGGAAGCTTTTCGAAAATGGTTCTCACTCCTGTTTGGTTGAATTGACTTGATGAAACAAACGAAAACCTCTTCTCAGAAAGATAGACAAAATTTAAAAATATATATATTTTAAATCGATCTTCAAAATATTTATTCAAAAAAATTTTTTTTTAAATTGTCTTATATATATAAACCTTTTACGGTTTTATTGTAAGTAATAGAAGTAAAGAAAGAATAGAAGGTTGATAACTTACAGTACTGTGAATGATAACTGCAGTCGGATAATCTAAGTAGCTTCCAAAACCCCCCAAATCATCTTCATACGAAGGTATTTCGAACATACCTTTAGTGTATGGAGTGTAAAACTTGGTAGAGTAATGGTTAAAGCCATAGAAGTCGCTGGTTCCTAAAACCAAAAATATTATGTAGTTTCTATACATACTTACAACCTGAATGATTTGAACATATCTTGAGGATACAAATTTAAGGTAGATAAATTAGAACAGAGGCAACGTGGCAGATGAGAATGATAACAATATAGATAAATATCGTAAGTAATTGAAGGGTTGAGAATAAAAAGGGTTTAACTGACAAATTGACAGCTTTGAGAAAATTGACTTTAAACGTCAACGGCGTCATTTTGATGTAGAGTACTTATAAGGTAATAAAAAACGTTTAGGGTAAGCAGGGGGAATGGCGTTCACTTAAGGAAAACACGCTATTATTTTTAAAATTATTTGTTGTATTTTAAAATTTAGAATTTTAATATAAACTTTAACTATTAAATAATCAACTCTTCAATAGCAATCGTATTTACCTTACAATTATTAGCAGTGGTAAACATTTAAAATTAAGAAGGTTTGAGCGTCATTGCCCCTGTCATTGGGTAATGCCGCTCAGGCGAAGAAGTAGTGTACACCCAAACTAGTTTCTTTGCAATATAATAGGTAAGATCTATTATCTTTAAGCAAATAAGCATGGTATCAACGTATACAATTAAAGTGTACTTTAATCATAAAATGGCATCAAATATTTGTATTTGTACCCGAGATCAGCCTTATACAATAAACAAATATAGCAACGTATGCAATGGTCTTGGACATCCCATTTTCAATCGCAGTTTTAGCGGATTGTCAGTTGTTCTTTGACGATTTCTAAATGAATATCTATAATAATAAAAAAGAAGTCACTAAGGGGTAATTGCGCTCATGTGAGCGGGATAACCCCAAACGGTCGTTTTGAATTTCACTTTAAATTAAACAAACATTGAAAAGCAATAGTTGAAGATTGAATAATTCATCATAAAATAGAATGATTAAGTACCTAGGAAAGCTATATTAACAATTTAATACATATCAAAATACTGAACTTACCGAAAAAAATATCGCGACGAAAATTAGTTCAGCGCAGCCGAATACAAACAAACGCATTTTATTGTCGCTTACCACGAGCTGACTGCCCCTGCGCATCACTACGTGTTAGAGACCCTTCTCCTCTCCAGTTTTACGTATGGTGGCATGTTGTTATGTGCCATTTTCATAGACTTATAGAGGTGCGCGCCATTACCCGGTGAGCGCAATTCCCCCTGCTTACCCTATCTAAGTTTCAGTTGCTTGAAAATGTTTCAATTCTATTTTAAATACTAAATATAGTACTAATTCATATGATTATTGTAAAAATATAATATAATTAAATAAATATAATAATGTTTATATGCTAAGCGAACTGTATTCCTGTGACAGATAAACCGTTTTTAGACTCAAAATCTCGAGATTTAAGCCTCATTTCGGTATTTTGAGAATGTATTATTGAAGATAATTTCACGCTGAATCCAACGATACCCATAAGTCATTTAGTGAAAGAAATCAGTTAAACCCTTTTTGTTCTCACCCCTTCAATTATGAAAGCCTTCAAGAGGCTTAAAAAATTCTAGTATCTACGTAACAGGTATATGGCCTACAATATGAAAAACTAAATGCTTAATGTAGTTAAGGTTTAACGCCATAGTAGGTATTTACTATTGCTAGCATTATATTTTATTTTCAGTTTACCAGAATCAATTATACTAACCTTTTACAAATTCAATTTCTTCTTCCGTGAATTCAGGCAGTCTGCTCCTTACAAACCCTTGCTCTTTGCTTCTTTCAGCGACTCTTTTTATCACTCTTTCCGGAAATCCTCCTTTGGTCGAGAAGATCGGATGGGCGTACAATCCAACTTCAAAATCTAATGCCATCAAACCTGCTTCGACGTCTTCTGGAGCATCAGACGCACCTTCTCTGTAATCTGTAGCTATGGTGATGCCGCAAGTTCCTAAAAAATGTTCCTATAGTTAGTTCAACCAGCTACTTAGGTACATACTTAAAATTGATATAGTTGACATTGAACCTATTCGCGTATTGCCTTCTAAGTATTTTTGAAGAACAGGAAATTTTGATTATGCAGGCGCATTCATACGTAGATAAGCAACAAGTATTCCAAGTCCTTAGGTGCTTACTACAATTTATAGTTAATCATTTTACTGACCTTTCTGCTTTTCCCTAAACTCCTTATCATATACATGCCAAGCCCTCGCATGTGCCAACAGTAAATGTTTAACCGCCAAATAGTCTCCAATTCCTAAAGCGTTCAGAGCGGGAGCGAATCTCGTCTGACCATATCCATAGATACAAATTTGCTTCGGCTCATTAATAGTAATCCAAGTCTTCACTCTATCACCGAATAGGGAGTACAGCATCCTAGCGTAGTCTTCAAACCAATCAGCTATCAAAGGGTTGGTCCACCCTCCCAACTCTTGGAGATTTTGGGGTAAATCCCAATGAAACATCGTCACAACGGGCTCAATATCATTTTCTAGCAGCTCATTTATCAAGTTATTGTAGTAAGTCTTTCCGTCTTCGCTTATTTTGTTTGTAAACCCATTGGGGAAGAGTCTTGGCCAGGAGATGGAGAAGCGGTAGAAGTCAACGTCAAGGAACTTGATCATTTCAATGTCGCGTTTATAAAATTCGTAAGATTTGCACGCGTCGTTGCCGGTTGTGTTGTCTTGGATCGCATTTGGCTGTTGGCAGAAGACGTCCCATATGCTGGGAGATTTGTCTGTAATCATACAAAGAGTGTTAAGACTACTGCTATATAGCTAAGATAATAAATAGCATAATATGCTTAAAAGTTTTGAAATAAGAGGTTTAAATATTTTGGTTAAATTGAGTATAAATTGGTTTTGCTTAAGAGAAACAGGAAGTCTGAAGCTCGGCAGGACTTGAATAGTTCCTCTGAGGTGTGAAGTGAAGCTACTGTCCATTTTCTAAGCATAGAAAACAAATTGAGTTATTTTTACCTGCCACATTCCAAGCCCCTTCGATCTGGTAAGCGGCGGTCGCAACACCAAATTTGATACTGTCAGGAAATTTCCTCACTGTGGTTTTTGAACTGGAAATAATAAAATAAAATGAAAACTGAAGTATGCAGGCGTATTATAGTATTTTAATATTTTACCTGTCAGTCTGTAAATCTTGAGAGACTGCTACTATGTTTGTGAAGACTTGAAGAAACACAAAAAACCGAAAGCTGCTCCTTAAACCCCTAAAAATAAGATATATATGGAAATATGAGTCTGTTCATTTGGTAAGCTTCACCAGTATATTTGTCTCAAGTTATTATAAGTAAATTGCACTTACTTGGAATTCATTTCTGCACGATTCTACTAAAGCCGGCGAATTTACTTCAACTGAATTACATTTGATATAGGTAAAACTCGCAGAATTTATTGTCGGATAAGCCTATGATAGTTGAAGATAATCAACATCAACAATACCTACCTACTTTACAACTGTTGGTCTGATAAATAGGTACCTGATAGGTGTCCATAAAGATCTAATTCCCATTCATGAATGTCTATTGACTGGTTATCGGTTGGTCCGTTATAATTTGCATTTTTGTGTACTCTCAAATAGGTTTATATTATAAATTCAAATCGTCAAATTTGGCACTCATGCGGCCTTAACCATAGGCATCTAGAATTTTGCATTATAAAATATTGATTCAATTTTGCAAATCTTATTTTCTATTTTATACTTATTTTATAAGTAAAATTTAAGAATGGCAAGAAAGATGATCCATGAAAGTAATACTGTTTTGGTAAATAAATAAATAAATACCAACTTGTAGGTATTGGATTTTAGGTACAAGAATATTAATTATTATTATTTTATTTAGGTTACGTAGGTAAGTCACAGAATAGATAGATAAGTAAACTATATATTAAGTAAACTTATAGTGGTATGGTTAATTGATAACCGTTGAAGTATAGTCGAAAAATACTAAACTACCTAAAACAACGTTCAGTCATCAGATAACTACGTACCTAATACTACTAATACCTAACCATAAAGTCAAGTCAAAGTAGAAGAAAAAAAATTAACATATAGTCTATTTTTAACACTTTTACAAGTGAAAGTGAAATTAGATACTTAAAATTAAGTTTATAAAATTATAATTATTTTATATTATATATTATTATATATTATATTATTTATAAACTTAATTTTATTATTTTTAATATTCATATACAATTTTACTTATAAAATATTTATAAAAACAAAGTACTTCATGTCCAATATTATATAGTAAGCCCATTGGGTACAATATGTGAGTTCGAAAAAAAATTATGTTACCTTTCTTAAAAATATTTGGAAGGATCGACCGGTACCCAATTCTAAATAATCATGTCGGTTATGAGTAAAATTGATTAAGGGGTCAATGGACCAATTTTGATAATATTTAGGACAAATATTCATTAAGTACTTAAAAAACTAACTTGCAACCAAATTTTCGCAAATAGATAGTGCTCGCGAGGTTTACTGTTCTAAGAAGAGTAGGTACCAATGTCAAGTAGGTATTATCAATGACTGCGGTTAGATTATAGCATCTAGTATCAAGTTCTGTGATGCTGTCATAAGAATAGAAAACATATCTGAATATCTAATCTCCTTTTCAGATTATAATATTATCTTGTTTTGACAACATACATAATATCTTAAACATACGTAATACATATTTTATTGCCCAGAATAAAAACGCAACAAGAGGCTTATGGTTGTAATCCACGTGATCCTTCATTGGTCAAACGCTTTCTAGACAGAAGAGATCATATATGTCGAATTTAAAGCTCATGCTAGCCCTGCAGTAGTAACATCATTAGTATTACCTACAGATCTTTGACTATTCAAATTCAAAGCTACAGATTTAGAGCCATACACTTGACTTGACCCTGGAAATAGAATTGACTCTATAACAGCTATTCCATCGTCCGCAGCCGTACTTACTACATCCAACTACAGGTAATATAATACTTATGCCAGACCATACTATGGACGTAATAAAGAACATTGTCGCTAGTTAGATTTTATTGATTATTATAGATCACTGACATCGTTGCTCACAACACTGTGTCCTTATCGCTGGTTAGATGACTTGCAGTGCTACTAAGAGTGTCCACTTTCAGCAATCATCAGACCACTAGACCTCCGGCCACACCAGTTAGACCACCCGCCGCACCAGTAAGGCCACTCGACGCACCAGTCGAACTACCCGACGCACCAGTCCAACTACCCGACGCACCAGTCAAACCACCTGTTTTATCCTTCAGACCATTTGCAGAACCCGTCGGATCACTTGCCACACAAGTCTGATCTTTCTTTGCACCCACATCACTTGTAGCATCCACCGCACCAGTCAAACCACCCGTAAAACCAGTCAGTTCACTTTCAGTACTCATAAGACCACTTGCCGCATCTGAAAGATTTCTTGCATCACCTGTATGATTTGTCGCATTAGTCAGACCACTTGCAGCACCAGTCAAACCATCCGCTGCACCAGTCAGACCACTTGTCGCACCCGCGAAACCACCCATCGCACCTGTCAGACCACTCACAGCACCAGTCTGATCACTTGCATCACCCATCAGATCGCCCGCAGCATCCGACAGAGCACTAACATCACCCGGCGAACCACGAGCCGCACCCGTTAGACCACTGGCAGCACCCGTCAGAGTGCCCGCGGCCCCAGCCATACCGCTTACAGCGCTGCCTCCCGATGAAAGTAATTTCGGTATCAGTCCAGCTGTGAGTAGCGTAGCTTCATTACTTCTGCCAGTTCCTGAAACAGATAATAAATATCATCACCTATTAGAGATACGTGATCCTTCATTGGTCAAACGCTTTCTAGACAGAAGAGATCATATATGTCGAATTTAAAGCTCATGCTAGCCCTGCAGTAGTAACATCATTAGTATTACCTAAAGATCTTTGACTATTCAAATTCAAAGCTACAGATTTAGAGCCATACACTTGACTTGACCCTGGAAATAGAATTGACTCTATAACAGCTATTCCATCGTCCGCAGCCGTACTTACTACATCCAACTACAGGTAATATAATACTTATGCCAGACCATACTATGGACGTAATAAAGAACATTGTCGCTAGTTAGATTTTATTGATTATTATAGATCACTGACATCGTTGCTCACAACACTGTGTCCTTATCGCTGGTTAGATGACTTGCAGTGCTACTAAGAGTGTCCACTTTCAGCAATCATCAGACCACTAGACCTCCGGCCACACCAGTTACTCTGTTTGTACTCGGAAGCTTGTTGACTAGTTTGCCATTCTCATAAACCCACGTCTCGTCATCAGTAACAATGCGTTGTATGAATGTTTGGTCTGAATTGACTCGTTTTAGCATGTCCTCAGGGACTATTATATATATGCAATTGATTTTGTTTGTTTCCACAAACAACCTTCTTCTTCCTTCGTCTTTTAGGACTTGCCAAGTGACAATATTTTTCCATACCCAAGCGATGTTCGAAGATGAACGAAGTTAAGGAAAGAAACGTGCGTGTGTGTAGTGCTTGATAGACGATGGCGAATTTAATGAATATAAGTCAAACAAACAAATTTAGAAGGACGATGATGAGAATGAAAGAAAATCAGGTAGGCATACCTCGTAATACAGCAAGAGCAATTAGGAATCCCTAAAGTATAGTAAAAAAAATCCTTTTTAATATTGAATTAAGTAAATAGGTAAATCCCTCCATCTATTCTTTAAGTAGGGGCACCAAAGTAAAGGGATAAGTGAGTAGAAGCACCAAAAATTTAGCAAACCCTTATCGCTGAACAATAGACTGAAAATTGAAAAAAAAGAAACCTTGCCACGTCTATTATATGCACGTGTATTTTCTTCTGGATATGGTATGTTCAACTTTATACGTTACTAGCTGACTCGCCCCGGCTACGCACGGGTTAATAGTTTTACACCCTAACCCTGTCCAAGAGAATACTTCTCCTTCTTCCCTCATCTCACCTTTTAAACCTTCCCTAGACTACGACAAACATTTTAAAACCAAAATCAGCTAAATCAGCTCAGCCATTCTCGAGTTTTAGCGAACTAACGAACAGCAATTGAATTTTGTACAGGGTTACAGGACAAATCGTGCTAGATCCGTTAAGAGCGTGGTACCCAACATTTCTGACTTATTTAACTATGAAACACCCTAGCCTAAACTTAAACCTTTTCAAGATATTCGACTTTTAAATTTTTTATTGAAAATTGCCGATTTTTAGACTACAAAATTTAATTATGTTTATTTTGTTTGGGGGCGAGTTGGCTGGACTGCAGTCGCGACCCCTTCTCACCCCCAGTACCGCGGACGAGGGCTCACGGGGGGTTTTAGTGGGTTCGAGTCTCACATACTCCACCCCAGCGGTGGTGGCAGGGAAAGCGTATGAGAGTATAAGAGGGCATTTCCCCCCCTCAAAAAAGGAAAAAGAAAAAAAATAGTGGAATTGGTCAGACATGATGGGTACTCCACGCCCTTAACGGATTTAGCATGATTTTTCCTGTAACCCTGTATAGATATTGAATTCTATGTATGTATTTACAAACAAAAAGTATCTATGTATTCTATCAGTCACCTGGTTTCCATAGTACAAGCTTTGCTTAGTTTGATACTAGATGGCGTTGTGTGAAATGTCCATAAATATTTATTTATTTATAAACATTGTAGTGAACCAACATTTTATATTCGCACTTATCCTTCTGCGAACTTAAGAGCTGTCAAACTTTAGGATAGAAGGGCATTAATCACTTTAGAAAAAAAATTATTAATTATTTTTTGTAGCTACTTATCCTACTGCGACTGCTGCAAGATTTAATCCCGTCTGAAAGTACAACAAAATCAAGACAAATCCTAAGTTCGCACTTAGTCTTCTGTGATACACCCGAATGAATTGCAGTAGGTATGTCATAGAGGGTTGGGTCACCTAAGTGCGCACTTAAGGGCCGTAAAACTTTTTTTTTGTTATTGCTCTACACTTTTGTGTATTTAGCCAGTGTCAAGTTAATAATAACTTCTCACGTTAACGATATTTCACGCAGATATGTGTCAAGTCACAGCCCAAGTTTTCCAAGTCATAGTATAGTCTAAGTCATACTCCTAGGTAAAGTGGTGGCAACTTTACTAGAAGCTTCTATGAAGTTAAGGAAACAACACAAAAAAAGTTTCACCATCATTATACCACTTTCCTACACTCATGCCTGTAATCCAGCACTAACTAACGCTACCAAGTTTATGCACACTGAAGATAACGCAAGTTTTGGAAAATAATACAATGCGGTGAAGCGATCTTTCTCGTTTTCCCGCCAAAATTCCTGTCAAACTTTAGTACCTGTGTACTAAAAACTTCAGTGCCTATGTACCTACTAAATTTTGACAGCCCCTATAAGCTCGCTCCTAAGTTCGAGATAAGAAAATTCATTAGTGATTTTTTTTTTTTTTTTTTTTTCGTTTTAATTAATGAATTTTCCATTAATGTTATAAACAGTACCTACTTACCACTACCAACAGTATCAGGGTCGTTAAGATGGCCATGACGAGATTCCACCTCTAGAGGGCAAGCGACTTTCAGCAGAATTATTTAAAAGAATACAATTACCTACTTATATAAAACCTTAGTAAGTACCTATACGGTTTTACACTCAATTTAATTAAGATACGATAAGCAAGTTACTTATAAATGTACGCCTAGTCCGCTATCTTAATATATTCAGTGTAAAAAACTATGTTGTAGTTGATAGAAAAACTGATAAATACGCTATATGCCTCATTAATACTACGCCATGTTGTTTTATTTGTTCATATTTCATTAATTACCACGTGTGTAAATACTTGAAATACCTACCTACACACATCTCACCATAAGGATACCATAGAATAAATACCTATATTACCTCCTTCCATTTCACATGGGCCATATGGGATGGGCCCCAAGTCTACTAGCAAAATTGACATTTTTAAAAAATTATAGATTTATTTCATAAATTAGACGGCCATTGCATTGCTTTAGGTACAATAGATTTTTTGATAGGGAGTTATATGCAATATGTGCAGTCTAAAGTCTAAAAGTAACAATTGACTGGCCCCATTTGTAGCTTTTTATTTATTGTTTTTTACAAGTTTTGTTCACTAATAATCTCACTACCAGAATGGGATAAATAAAAAGTTTAATTATTAATTTTCACCACATATATTGTCCTCGCAAACCGAACACATAATTAACAATATAAAATGAGTAAGCCCGGAGTATGTGAGAACACGCGTCTCCGAATGCTACTCTAATGCAACTCTCATGCAACTCTCGTGCAACTCTAATTAAATCACGCGCCCCTTAAATAGGTCGGCGCTGGCGACGTCAACGTAAACAAACGTGTGTCCCTACTGTTTGATAGGCTTGCGTTTAACCACTATCGCACCTAATGGTAAGTAACGAAGCGGTCTAGGATGAGGCACGCTTGCCTAGAAGATACCTAGTCACTCTCGATTTGAAGACTCCCAGGTTGTAGTTATCGGGAAATACGGACGCCGGGACGCGTGCCACTCTTTGGCTGTTCGCATGATAAATGTCGAACCAAATCGCTTTGTCCGCACATGTGGAATATTAACCATGTAGCTGTAGCTGGCTCAGTTGGTAGTTATCCTTTTTTTTTACCCGGGAAAATCCGTTACGGATTCCACCTGCCCCCTGCCCTGGGTGGAGCAGGTGGATATGTGGGACTCTCCGTCCAGAGTGGACGGCATACCCACTAAAAACCCGGGGTCTTCCATCCCGCCGCGTAGTAGGACTGAGTTGGTAGTTACCCTGCCTTCTGAGCTGTGGGTTGTGGGTTCGATTCTCATCCAGGACCAACATTGATGAACTTAAGTGTTTGTTCCATGTCTAAGTGTTATATGGCAACGCATTGGCAGCGCCCCTGGTGTTGCAGGTGTCTATAGGCGACGGTAACTGATTACCATTGTCTATGTTATAAAAAAAATGTAGTCTATGTATGTATTAATGTATTTACAAATAAAAAGCATCTAAGTATTATACAGGTTTTTGGGGAGAAAACGATAAAGATCGTGTCACAGCATTGTATTATTATCCAAAACCTGTGTTATTTTCAGTGTTAGGTCCGTATTACAGAACGATGCTCAGTCATCGATCGGTGCTCAAGCAGATATTTCATACACTGATTGATCACTTTATGAATGAAATCTTTGCTTGAGCACCGATCGATGATTGAGTATCGTTCTGTAATACGGACCTTAGTGCCTCAAATTGGTGGCATTTTATTCGTTAAGTGGTGGATTACAGGCATCAGTGTGACAAGTGAAAGACGTGCCAGTTAAGGGCAGGTCAATAAAAAAAAATTCAAACATTATTCAGCCTCTTTAATTTCTAATTTCTTAGTAAATCATTTCCATCACCGTGCTTCAACCACGGAAATAACCTCCGGTTCGAAAGTATCGGAACCGAAGTCGAAGTTGGAGGTGTAATATCAATCAGAAGTTCCGAATTTTCGGAATTGGAACCGACTCCATTTTTTGAACTGGATAATGCTGTTGTTCTCTAAAGAACCTTTGCAGCGTCACTGGGCGGGGGAACTGAAACTCCTTTTTTTGAACAGGCTAATGCTGTTGCTCTCTACCGACCTTTACAGCGTCACCGGGCGGGAGGGCAGGCGCTTAAGGCGCCCAGCCGTCAAAAGTGGGAGGCAACTAGCTCAAGGGTACCCCTGGGGTGCGAGCCTTGGCTTGAGCCATTGCAGGGATAAGAGGAACGAGAAGACTACGTCCACTCGAAGAGCCTATTGAAAGTCGCGACCATTTGATGAACTTCCGATTGATATTACACCTGCACAAAACCTCGTAATTTTGTACCTTACCTGTAACATGGTAGATTTTATTACACTGGCAATGTTAAAGAATTATCTTTAACATTGCCAGCGTAATAAAACCTATATATACATATAAAATTAAAAGTCCTGACTGACTGACTTATATCAACGCATAGCCTAAGCCGCTGCTCCTGAGACTTGAAATTTGGGGGATGAGTTTTTGTAAAGTGAAGGTATCCACAATTTTTTCGAAATTTCACCCTTAAGACGGTGAAATGGGCGGCAGAATTATCTATGAAAAATGTTCTTACCACGCGGGCGAAGCCGTGGGCAGAAGCTACTGCCCGCGGCTGTGTAGTAAGTACTACATAAGAATTTTATTTTACTCCATAAAAACAATTTTATTACAATTTAATTGTAAATCAGTTTATTGTTAGTTTGACAAATTTTGCAATGGTTGTATGATAGTAGCCCGACTTATAAAATATTAAAAACTAAATTAAGTACCTTTAAAAAAATAATTTACTTTACAATTGCTCGTAAAATTCATCTTATTACAGGTTTATAATCCAAGAAATAAAACACGCGTGGTTTTTACTTTAGGTACAGGTATTACCGCACTTGTGTTTTATGATAAGTATAAGAGTTATCCTCGTTCAATTAAGTTTGTATCTCACCGCAAGTAATACTAATATGGACTGTAAACGAAGCATTCTTAATTTAACCGGATAATACAAGTTAAACAAAAAAAAAATTTACACGGCTAAAGCACAAATTTTCTTTAATAAACAAATTGTGGATGAATTTTTGCGGGCAAATGAGAAAGATCGCATCACCGCACTGTATTATTTTCAGTGTAAGTGCATAAACTCGGTGGCGTTTTATTCGTTAAGCAATGGATTACCGGCATGAGTGTGGGAAAGTGGTTTAATGATGGTGAAACGTTTCTTTTTAACGTGTTGTTTCCAAAACTCCATAGAAGCTTCTAGTAAACTTACCACCACTTTACTAGGAGTATGACTAGACTATGACTTGACTTAATGACTTTGACTGTGACTTGACTTATATCTGCGTGAAATATCATTAACTTGATAAAATTATCAATTTAAGGTCCGTATTACAGAACGATGCTCAGGCACCGATTGGTTCTCAAGGAGAGATTTCATTCACCTTTAATTGATCAATTTATGAATGAAATCTCTTCTTGAGCATCGACCGATGACTAAGCATCTTTCTGTAATACGGATCTTAGAGACCAGTGCAACGTGAATTCCGCTTCACCGCCTGCCACAGCGGTGCGCGGTTCGGTGTGATAAAGGCCTTATAATCTATCGGTGATCGGAATCGAACTGTTGCAGGGAAAAGATAGATAGCCTAACGTTGTATTGTACATAATATGTAGAATTTGCTTGCAGTGTCACTACGGTAAATGGCTACAGTTATATATGCCTTGATCACTACCGGTTTTAGGTCCTTAAAATCTCTGCTTGAGCACCGATCGATGACTTAGCATCGTTCTGTAATACGGACCTTAGTATTCTTACTCGATGCTAGGTTTCGGTAATTTACATAATGAATGAAAATAAAATTATTTATTTGAGAATAAATAACCTGAAGGTTTTGGCGGGAAAGCGAAAAAGATTGTGTCACCGCATTGTATTATTTTCCTAAACTCGTGTTATTTTCAGTGTTAGTGCATAAAATTGGTGGCATTTTATTCATTTAGTGCTGGATTACAGGCGTGAGTGTGGGAAAATGGTATAATGATGGTGAAACGTTTCTTTTCTTGTTGTTTCCAAAACTCCATAGAAGCTTCAAGTAAAGTTGCCATCACTTTACTAGGAGTATGACTTTGACTTGACTATAACTTGACTTGATGACTTCGACTGTGACTTGACACATATTTGCGTGAAATATCATTAACATGATAAATTATCAATTACTTGACACTGGCTAAATACACAAAAGCGTGGAGACAAAACATTAAAAAAAAAATAAAAAAATTATAATATTTAAGGATGTTATAACATTGCACACCACTGTCGCGGTCGTGGTAGAATGTACGAGCTATTTAATGGTAATACCAAATATTTATGTACTGCATTCTACAACAAATGATATTCTGAATCTGATTCCAAGTTCTAAAAACGAGAATCTCAGCTGTATTATGCTTATTTTTAATTTGAATTTCGGCTGCATGTCAATTTTGTTCGCGCCCTTGTCTATATTTACGCACGCAACGGCGACGCGACGGCCGGCGCGTGAAAAATTACCTGCCCTCAAGGCTCGGCTGCCATACCTCATATTAAGTGTGATAAAAAACGCGTGTGCATTGATCTTTTGCTCACGCGCATACAAGTAATAGCACTATGAGTGTAATGATCAACGTAATGATAGCGCACTTGTAGCAATTACTGAAAGCTGTGTACATTGGTATATATATACCTAATTGTAAATTACGTATAATAGTATGTAAGGCTCCATTTGAATATATTGGTTTTGAGGTCGCAGCAGGAAATATAAAACAAAACAACTAAATATTTATCTATTTATTGATTAATTAAGCCACTTGGTTTTGCCAATGTATTTATTTATTAGGCATGGGATAATTTAAAAATCGTAGTCCCTACGTAACGATAGGTATTTATCCTTGATTCCCTACTTACAAAGGTACTTATATTAGTGTTATATTTCGTATATAGTAGATCACAGATTAGCCCATAATGTTTATACTTATGAGATTCTCTATCCTGTAAAAGCGTAAGGTGCTATCTTGTTCCACGCTAGCCAAGGCAAGTTACTAAATGATGCATGGCCTCGAAGTTTCCAGTTTCCTCGCGATATAAAATTCATGAATAATTCATCATAATCATTATTTATTATTCAAATAGCAGATATTAATCTAATAAGTGTGTACTAAATAAAAATTATGTAATCAAAGTTTAATCACTTAATTTTAGTAATTCATCTCGTAATATACCTAGTTTTTGCTCCGATTTGTTTGAATAAACTGTGTTGATTATTTTTAATTATACCTTGTGTAGTTACTTATGTTACTAATATCTTCAATATAATTATCCTCACTCACGAAAGAGCAATTTTATTATGAAAATCCTATTAACCTTTAATTATTAGTCCGAGTTCACACACGAGAAAAAAATAGCGATTAGATTAATTTTCATATTTTTCTACGTTTGTAATGATCATGTGGGTTTTACAGAGGATTATTCATAAATCATTTAAAACCTCTAATGCATTAAATAACCAACTAATTATTACGTAACTCTATTCATTTAACCCAGATAAGCCTGAAACTAAAATTTTCTGAAAATTTTGAAAAAAGTTACATTATTTAGTTTGTTAGATCTTATGCAACATAAAAAAAATTATGAAAATAAAATTAAGTGTAAGGCTTTCAGGGAAACAGCCGTCCTATATGTAGGACAGTAGGATAATAAGAGGAAATAAAAGACCATTTATGACAAAACAGAATGTAATCAAAAAGTGTAGTTTATTAGATAACTATTGATTATATTACCCATTTTTATATGTAATTTACTAGATTAACACTATTTATGAATGATATGTTTCAAAACACTTGACACACACTCCAACATCACATTTCTTGCAATGTGTCAAACATTTTTTGTGACATTGACGACAGTGTGTTTGCTTCGATTGAGGAATAACCAGATGATTCATTTGGTCTTTACGACTATCAGCATGTTCATGATGGGAGGGTCGGCTAGGCCCTCTTTTGGCATTTTTTCTGTTTGATTCAATCAAAGCAATTGCTACCCTTCTGCGAAAGCCAAGATGATCCAGTTTTCCATGATTTATTTTATATAACTGCCATGCATTATGTACGGCAAGATCAATCATGTGTGTGAGCAACGGCATGTACCATTTCTTACCTCGTATACCAATTCGGTAATGTGAAATATTTTCATCAGACCGATCCACTCCTCCCATATATTTGTTATAGATGGACACTATATGTGGTTCTTCTATGACAATGTTTCTCTTTTCACTTTGTGAGAAGCGTTTGGCAGATTGTTTAGGATTTATTCCTACAGCATTAGAAGCAATACTGAATATATTATTGTCATGCCATTTAACAATAATGAACGTGTTGTCATGTGTCGTTCTGTAATCGACAGCACCACGTTCCTTTTTTTCAGTAACTTCGATGTAATCAGAGGACAACTAGATGTCCTGTTTTCTCGAACTGTCCCAGTGCAACGAAGGCCTTTCTTTGTTATCTCTTCCAGCAAGGGCGTCCCAGTAAAAAAATTATCAAAAACTACGTGGTAAGGAAGGTCGAAGCCACGTGAAATCAGCACATCGCAAAAAGTGAGAACAACGCTTGCACCCAGCCCCAATTCTTTATATATTGGATTGCACATAGTTGTAGCACCTTGGTATGGTTCCATCCATAAAACATACCCTAACCGTGTAGCACCAACCCAAGCTTTGAACCCGTACCTAATAGGTTTACCTTTTATGTGCTGTTTGCAGCCATGTCTACCATAGTAGGGGATCATGGCCTCGTCTACACTGTAATGCTCTTCAAGAGGAGAAAACTCTAAGAACCTTTTATTTAGAAGTGTAACTAGGGGGCGTACTTTTGTGTATTTGTCTTGCAAATCCAGATTATCATTGACATGAAGGTGGCGAAAAATAAAGTCAAATCTATCCCTAGTCATAGCCGAGCTGATCAATTCATTCTTTGTATCAAGGGAGTTTTCCCAATACATTCTTCTACGGGGGAGCCATGAATAACCACTAACCAACAATATGCCGATGAAACATTTCATATCTTCAGTGGTTATGTCTCCAGGCAAATTCTTTTTGACAGCATATTTATTGCTCTCTGACACCAACAACGAAATAACATCTTCATCTAAGAAGTTTTCAAACCACTCAATTGGGCGCTTATCTTGGCAAGCGCCTTGAACATCTGGCCAATTCACGGGATTTTTTGCCAAGTCCCGTTTTCTCCATGCGTAGGTACGCCTACGTTTAGTTCGACCTGTAGAATCAGAAGGTTCTTCTTCTGTATCACTCGCCATAATCTGCCCTTGAATCATTACTTCAGCCGGTTGAAGCAGAATGTTTCGTGGCAAATTATTCAAAGTTACATTATCTTCTTCACCCGAATCTTCGTCAGTGAGACAGTCAGGATCAACAGGAGGAGGTAGAATACATATCAGTCGTTCTCTATAATCTTCTTCATTATCAGAAACATTTTCTAAAGCATCTAAAATTTCATGCGCAGCTAACGGTCTGTAAAGAAAAAGTTGTATTATTGTACTAAAATCATGTATATTATCCTACTGTCCTATATATAGTACGCTAGTATTTGTAACAAGTTATACGTAATTTATTTATATTATTTTGCTAGAATATTTATTTAGTACAAAAGTTAAGGTTATCAACTAGATATTAACACAGAAAAAAACAACTCACGAGTAAAATATAACTTTTTATACATACCTGTCATTTGCCATGTCTGCAACGCACTTTTATTACACACTTATAAGGTAATATATAAGGTAAAAACTGTTAAAATAACTGTCTTTTTATTTTTATAATAAAGCTGATACGTTTCTTACTGCAAATCATAAGACTAAATAATCTTAGATAAAGAGGGTATTCTGATATTTTTTTTATTTCTACTGTCCTAAATATAGGACAGTAGGCTTATCTGGGTTAAAAACAAATAACATAGTTTGGTTATTGCTCCACTCAACGGATATTAATAAGGCAAAGCTAAGTACGAAAGTGTTGAGGAGTGGGAACCAAGATAAGAGAATCACCTGATGA
Organism: Ennomos fuscantarius; assembly: GCA_905220475.3. NCBI lineage: Eukaryota > Metazoa > Arthropoda > Insecta > Lepidoptera > Geometridae > Ennomos > Ennomos fuscantarius. The sequence continues at coordinate 7,083,592 of HG992046.1, read as the reverse complement.
TTGATCTCTTTTTTATTATTGCCCATTTGACATCTCCCTACGTTCTATACTGATATGATGTCCAGACAAAGGCGTAACCACAACATCGGCACTCAGCACCAGCTGTGTGACGTCACCAGATAATCGATACTGACGTAGCACGTGAGCTAGCACCGTTTTTATGGACATCATTGCATATGTTATCCCTGAAACAAAAAAGCTTGCATTAGACCCATGTTCACTGAAGCCATGTTCATTTGAGCTCCATAGCAAAGCTCTACTGTGATTAAACTGTTCCAAAGGCCGAACCAAACTTAGTCTGCGACAAACGCAGCTTTTGACCTCAGTCACGATAAGCCTGCAATAAAGCTGAATAACACCATGTGTGAAGAGTGTGGGTCCATTGAAGATGTACAGCATGTTCTGTTGGAATGTGCCGATGACTATTCTAGGAACCGAGAATTTGTTTAACATAGGATTATGCAACAGTATTTTATCATCTCCCTTGTCAAAAGAAGCCTGTAGTCTATATACATTACTTAAAAAACACAGTAGAACATAGGAATGATTGTTGTAAACCGATTGGGCGATGTGGTCGAACAGCGACAAAGCCCTGTTTTTCGTATGTGTGTAATAAATGAAAAAAAAACACCATGTGAAAAAAAGTTGGTTTACTTGATTTACAAACTGATCTTACCTATACAATTTCTCCTTCCCAGCCCGAAACTAGCAAAAGCCTTGTTAAGGTTGGTCGGCAAGGATCCATCCAGCCACCGTTCAGGCCGGAACACGTCTGCGTCCGGTCCCCATGACGAATGACGATTGATGTGGTAAATAGACACAAAGCATCTGCTTCCTTTTGGCAAAGTGTAGTTTTCTAAACAACGCAATAAGTAAATCTCAGTTTTCAAAAGATATAGTTGATAAACAGACCATACAAAAATGTGAAGTTTGTAATTATTTTGGGGAATAAAACATAGACCTTATTGGTTGCTATCAAACTATTCCGTGCATCCGATGGTCTCCCGGAATCATAAAACAAAACAGAACTACGTAGTACTATTATAAAAGTATCTCAACAGATTATTAAGTCGTCAAGACATCTCAGACGGGATCTAACTTCATTGTTTTATCCTGGAGAGAAGTATTTTCTGAGGTTTCCTCAAGGAAAGTTTTATTCTCAATTGTTGTCAGTTGTGAGCTATTTGTAACGACACCACCAAGAGTCGTGAACACAGACGGTTGGTGATAAGACGTCAAGCTAGCACGTCATCTTCTGTCTAAATATATATAACTCAAAGGTGACTAACTGACTGTCTGACATAGTGATCTATCAACGCACAGCCCAAACCACTGGACGGATCGGGCTGAAATTTGGCATGCAGGTAGATGTTATGACGTAGGCATCCGCTAAGATAGGATTTTTCAAAATTCTACCCTTAAGAGAGTGGAATGGCAATTTGCTGAGATATGTCTGTAAATTTTATTCTTAGGACGTCTTGTAAAGACCAAAAGACAATGGACTGTAATACAGCCGTATTATCAAGCGTACGGCCACACGTCTCAGTTCCATATTAAATATTAGACTCACTCAAATTCAGGTTCATGTCTAGAGTTCTTCCTAACAGTAATACAACTGGATACAATCTCATAGTTTCTTTGATCACAGCTTCCAAATACGTCAACTTCGAAATGTCCATCCTTTCTACATCCCGATTGGTACCATCGAACACTGTTTGCAATCTAAATATTCAAATTATTTACTCGTAACATTCTTTTAGGTAAGAAAGCACAAGGTAAAGATATATTAGAAAATTTTCGTGCAACAACAAATCTTTCATAAAAAAATATTGGCCGATTATTTGAACGAGCACCAATACAAAAAAATGTAAACTTAATAAATGTCTTACTCTTCAAAGACTTTTTGCTGTACTTCAGGATAGGAGCCAAGAGTTAAAAGCGTTATGCCAATAGATTGATAGGTGGTATCGAACGCTGCAGCAATGAACGTGTTTACTTCCTCTATTATCTCAGATTCTGTTAAAATTTCATTGTTAGACAGTTCCAAAACGAGGTCAAGGAACGACTTATATCGAGATTTTGTCTGTTCTGAGAACAAAAGAGTAATTTTGTGTAAATTTTGAGTCTACTAAAATTAATTTATGAAGTTGCATGAATCTACCAATGGAGCAAAACCATCTTTTTATAGAGTTCAAAATCGTATTATGTATCTACCTTTGCGTTGATTGCTTGAGTTCTTATTTGCAACAAAACATTCCTTTTTCTTTTTTAAAACCTGAAATACCAACATTCTAACATCAATATCAAGCCCTATAATTGGTCAAGTCGTCATAACACTTCTTATACTCGTAAGTTCAAGTTCACGGCTTTATGGCTCAGACTAATTCAGTAAAAATAATAAGCACCTCATAAGACAGTTCTTGAATTGTTTTCGCCGCCGCATATTGTTCTTTCTTTAAGTTACTAAAGGCATACAGAGCATCATTGTAATACCAAAGTGTTTGTGCTCGTTTCACCATACATTTAGTAAACAAACCAAATGCTTCACCTGCTTTTTCTATAATAGCTTTTTCTTTAACATTGACGCCCATGATGGTCGCTGAAAGTTCAATAACTATATTTTTATCGGATAGATGGATGAATTTATAAATTGGGTTGAAAATGATACTGACTTCTACTACAAACCTTAATGAAATCTAATCTAAGTATAATATGATAAAACTATTATGTAGTTGTTTATAATTACAACTAGTAAACGCCTATGCACTCAAAAGCCATTTACCAATTGTTAGGTTTTCTAATAGGGACTGTTTTAATTAATTTCACATATATACATAAATAAACAAATATTTGTTGATATTTCACACAGCGGCATCTAGCCTCAAACTAGGCAAAGCTTGCACTATGGGAACTAGATAACTGAAACAATACTTTTTTGTTTACATACATAGAATATAATATAATACCCAGACACAGAACCAACACCTATGGTCATTACAAGAATGTTTGTCCTGGGTGGAAACTGAGCCCACAACCTAGCTCTGAAGGCAGAGCTACTACCAACAGAGATATCAGGACAGTCAACCTTCCACTAGATCAGAGATATGTCTTATTAGGTGACTTGGACGATCCTCCGTCGTATCAACTATACTCTAGAATTGTTGGACCAATCTGGCTTAGTTCGACACTGTTATAGGATGCCAGGATAACATAATCAAGTTGCCGAGATGTTAACATACCTCGTAATTAGCTGAAACGGTTATGATTTTCCATAAGGACACAATTTTTTTTTTTTTTATTGTTTGATGGGCTCGCGTTTGACCACTATCGCACCTGATGGTAAGTGACGATGCGGTCTAGGATGTAACACGCTTGCCTAGAAGATACCTGTTCACTCTCGATTTGAAGACTCCAAGGTTGTAGTTTTCGGGAAATACGGATGCCGGTAAAGCGTTCCACTCTTTAGCTGTTCGCATGATAAATGTGGAGCCAAATCTCTTTGTTCGCACATGTGGGATATTAACCATGTATCGGTAGCGCTTTTTCGTACATCTGGTTGTCCGACTCATATCATTATGTCTATCTTACAACCCAATGTCGCTATGAGGTCAGTAGCGCTATAGACCAAAAGAGTTAAGAATTTTGGCGTTTTATTGAAACAAAAGCCAAAATGTATCATTCAGAAATTCCAAAAACATATCGAGATGGGTTAACTTATGTATAAAATAGTGTCGATTGTGTGTCGCATAATCTAAAGCTAAACGAAATTAACATATTTCCGTCCTTTACTTTAGTTTCGTTTACTTTAGTTTTAGAGAATGCGACACAGAATCGACATCAATATTACAGTTAAACATTATTTTAATAAAGCATTACTTACCACATACAAGCTCTAGCATTATATGCTTCACGTATGGCAATTGGTCAAAGGAGCCTCTTCCTACTTCTTGATCCAAATCTGTGATCAGACGTCGGGATTTATCATTAAATGCGGTTAAAAACGTATCTAGTACGCTCTGATTAAATGTAGGGTTAAGTAATTTCCGGTGTTTTTTCCAAACAGGTACTGCAATAAAAATGACTCATATTAAAGGTATTCTACCTTTTTTTAATCCCTATAACTATAATATTAAATGGAAATCAATATTTAATAATTATAATAATAATTTTTGTCTTACACTTTCATCAAAAGAGCTAAAGGAATTTAGGGCCTAACAATTCTTAGTAGTTCTTTCAGCAGTTCGTTTGGAAGAACTCCTGAGCATGAGCATGTGTAGGTACTTCATGTTAAAAGGTACCTTCATATTAAAGTTTTCGTTCGTGTCATTGCTACCTATAATTGTACTAAATAAATAATATGTGTGGACATCTCACACAACGCCATCTAGCCAAAAACTAAGCAAAGCTTGTACTATAGGAACCATATAACTGATACAATACTTAGATAATTTTTGTTTGTAAATACATACATAGAATACAATTTAACACCCAGACACAGAACAAACATCGATGATCATCACACAAATGTTTGTCCTGGGTGGGAATCGAGCCCACAACCCGCAGTTCAGAAGGCAGGGTCACTACCAACTGAGGCTATCGGGCCAGTCAGGCCAGGCCAGTATAATTATACTTATACTTATTATTATACCTATCTTTGTTACCTTAGCTTTAACACCTTTCGTCATGCCCGGTTAAGTCATAGGTAGTGGTAGTGGGTAGGCCCTACCTATATTCACAAAATACCTATAACCTACTCGGTAGGTACTAGGTACTTCTTCCGATGCAAACGTAAAAATGTAAGGGTAAATTATTTAATCTTACCGTCGGCAGTGATCAGTCCTGCATCTCCAGACCAGGGTTTGAAGAACTGGTACAACGGGTCTTTTTTGAGACAAGAGTTTGCGACAACATAGGCATCATCTGGATTCATTACCGCTTAAAACAAATGACATAGTAGGTTTAATACCTATAATTCACTCTTAAATGTATGTACAGACCTTGCTATAGAATATTCGTAAAAGGTCCAATTTAAAAAGTAGGTTTTGTTTTAGTCTTGAGTGCCTCCTAAAATAACTGCATGACAGCAGAAACGTCTATTTAACGGTACTCACAGCGCGGGCACCAACTGAGTGCTTTGTAAATGTTTCGTAGGCAATAAAACACCTGCTTTGTTCAATGTCGCAAGGCTTTTCTTTAGAATTTAAATTTGCAGTAATTTGATAATACCTAGATTTAAGTTTTATTTTATAAGTATTTTTTTATTTAGTTATATGGGAGCGTGTTATAGCATGGACTGAATACATTAAAGGAAAAGAACGAATTAAATTCCACCTTGGATATATATCGCAAAACCCTTTATTATACTGAATAGGCAAGCATTTATACGCCACTTCTTTTCACCTGATGGAAAGCTCTTGATTTGAATCGTAAATTAAAGATCCTGGGAAAGTGTTTCGTAACCTCTGCTCGTATATATAAATATCATCAAACCGCCTTGTCTACGAACGGTTGGCGCTGCACGCGTTCTTGCGGTAAGAAAACTTTGATGCAATTTGATAAAAAAAGTGACAAGTATAGTGAAGAAGCGTTCCATGTCTTTGTATCTAGCTTGTAGTAATAGTGTAAGCAACATTATGTACAAAAAAAGTAGTTTAATTACCAAATATCTCAATGGTTCCTAAACGGATCACAACTGCTTCGTGGCCTTTCTTAATTGAAGCACCTACAGTGTAATTTGTTAGGTATGTATATAACCCTGAAACAAATAATGAGTGCAAATGTGTAAAACTACAGACACAGATTCCATGCGATAGAAGAAACAAATCTATGTACCACCACCCCCGTGGCGGCAGGGTAGTGCGAGGGCATTTCCCCCCAAAAAAAAGGGAGTCTGATACGATACTATATATCGTAACTAGATTCTGCCCGCGGCTTCTCCCGCGTGGTCTATAGGAAAATAATTCAACCACCCATTTCACCATCTTAGGGGTGGAACTTCGAAAAACCCTGTCTTAGAGGATACCTACACTTTACAAAATTTCAAGTCTTTAGGACCAGCGGTTTAGGCTGTGCGTTGATATATAAAACAGTCATTCAGTCAGTCAGTCAGAACTTTGATTTTGATTTTATATGTAGGGGAGCGGGCCCCATTATGGGATGGGTTCCCAATATGAGATAGCAGGTTACTCTGGTTTACAAGCACCGCCATCTCTATTACGGGCAGTGAACTAATTCCATTTGTTGTCCAGCGGCCATATTGAAACACTCACACGTCAGTCGCCATTCAGTTAGACGGGAGGTTGGTTCGCGCAAATACTCCGATTACGAGTTTTTTTAATAGTGAAGTTAGAAGTTTGCTTTTCTTAAGGTAAGTTTGCTTTTTTGTTATTGTATGTGGTCCTGCAGTGTCTAAAAATGTTTGTGTTGAGGTTCATGTGTTGATTCTTGCTAAAATTCAATTAGATTTTGTTTTAAGACCACGTGTTAGCAAAATACGTAGTTGTCCTAATATGGGATACCTGGGTGTGCCTAATATGAGATATCTAATATTGGGGTACATGTATCCTAATATGGGATAAAATACTAGGTACATGTATTTAGTAAAAATATTATGGATTATAGTTCATTCTCATTAGAGAGAGGGAGGGAGTGGGCTATAATCCACCACGCGGGCCCAGTGCGGATTGGTAGATGTGTGACAGTGTCTTCGTTTTTTTTTTGTCTTTTTTTTTTCTTCTCTCATTGAGAGGAGGCCGTGTCCCTGCAGTGGGAACATTATAGGCTGATGATGATGATCATTAGAGATACATAGAGGTATTTACTATACTTGCTAACCGATCAAGTTCTACTCAAAATAAATTAAGATCCAAATATGCTAATATTTAAAAAAATGTTTTAGATGAGTACCAATGAGAAAAAAAAGCGAAAGAAATGGGATTGTGATAAGATGTTGAAGGCGTACAATGCAGTAAAAAATAAAGAAATGGGCTACTTAAAGGCCTCTCAATTTTTTAACGTCCCAAAGTCAACTTTGGAGCGTTATTGTAAAAGTGTCAATCCTATAACAGAGCTAACCTCTCTGAAAATGGGCCGAAAGCCAACTTTTTCGGAGGAAATGGAAAGTGAGCTTGCAGAGTACTGCATTACAATGGTGTCAAGGTTCTACGGACTGAGAGCCTCTGACATCCGCTCTTTGGCGTTCCAATTGGCTATAAAGAATGGACTGCCACACCAGTTTAATAGAAGCAAGAATACTGCAGGCCGAAAGTGGATGAGAAACTTTCTAAAAAGAAATCCTCGATTGTCTTTTAGGACACCTCAAGCTACATCTGCTAATAGAGCCAAGGGGTTTTCAAAAGAGAAGGTAGACGAATTTAATGATATTTTGGAGAAAGAGTTGCCAAAAATTAATTTCGATCCAACAAAAATCTACAACGTTGATGAGACTGGCGTGACTGTAGTTCAACATAAAATGGAAAAGGTCTTATGCCTGAAAGGACAGAAACAGGTTGGTGGAATTTCGTCGGCGGAGCGGGGAGCTCTCATAACTCTAGTCACGTGTATGAGCGCGTCGGGGGTCTTCGTTCCACCCTTATTCATTTTCCCCAGTGTTAACATGAAGGAAGAGTTAAAAAATGGTGCTCCACCTGGCTCTCAGTTTGCGTGTCACAAATCTGGCTGGATACAAGTCCATATCTTTACACAATGGATTGTTCACTTCATCAAAACTGTCCACCCATCTAAAGAGTGTCCAGTTATACTGATCCTAGACGGCCATTACTCTCATACAAAAAATATTGATGTCATTGACAAATGTCGGGAAAATGGTGTCATTCTGATATGCCTCCCCCCACATTCGTCTCACCGAATGCAGCCCTTGGATGTATCATTTATGAACTCATTCAAGACGTACTATGCCAAAGAAATCGACTCATGGCTAAAAAATCACCCTGGCCGCGTCGTGACTGCATTTCAAGTTGCAGAATTAGTTGGAAAGGCATACATGAGGGCTGCTACACTGGAAGTCGCCGTTAATGGATTCCGTAAAAGCGGAATATTCCCATTCGACCGCAATCATTTCAGAGACCACGACTTCGCTGTACAGGACGGCAACGATGATGACACTAATATGGATGTGGAAACAGCTCCAGTCCTATCTCCAGTTGTATCGCATACGGGCTCACCGACAATCCTGGCAACTACTAGTGCCGTATCAGTGCACTCACCATTACCATTTGATTTCGCTGTACAGGACGGCGACAATGATGACACGAATATGGATGTGGAATCAGCTCCAGTCCCATCTCCAATTGGATCGTATATGGCTGTACAGTACGATGACGCTGAAGACACTGGTATGAATTATGAATTATCTTTAGCTCCAGTCCCATCTCTAATCGCATCGTCTACTGAATCAGCAATGCCCCTAGCGACTACTAGTGCCGTACCTGCGCACTCGCCATTAGCATTTGCTTTAAGCATGCCTTCGTCAAATTCCGGTGCTGATACGCCTTCGCTACCAGTTTCGACTCCTTCAGGTGTCTCGACTCTAGCATCGCTCGCCATGACTGCAGTCCAAAGTATAATCTCATCAGGTCCAGGTGCTGAACCGGCTCCGCTTCCAGTCCTAACCCATAATGAATCAGCTACGGTACCGTCGACATCAAATGCTGAATTACCGGCTCCGCTTCCAGTCCTAGCCCATGAATCAGCTACGGTGCCGTCGACATCAAATGACGAATTACCAGCTCCGCTTTCAGTCCTAACCCATAATGAATCAGCTACGGTGCCGTCGACATCAAATGACGAATTAGTTCATTCTCAAGTCTCGCGCTGTTTAAGGGCTCAAGCCAGACGAAAATTTTCCATAAAACCGGCTGAAATCAGTCCTTTTTCCACAATCCAGCGAAAAACCAAGAAACCTGATCAAGTATCACAGCTCCGAGGAGGAAAGCCTTTATTAGTCACCAGTTCACCATACAAAAACGAATTACAGGAACAACTAAATAAGACGCAAGAAAAACCAGGAACATCTAAAAGTAATAAGAAAAAAGCGATGCTTGCTAAAAAGAAATCTAAGACTGTTCAAAAAAGCAAAACCATAAAGAAAAACAAGAAGATTACAAAAAAAAATGAAAAAAAGAAGATATCAGTAAAGAAGAAGATTTTACAAAGTAGCTCATCTAGTGAGAGTGCCGATGAAGAGCCATCACTGATGAGCTCAGATGAAAGCGAATGTAATGAAGACGTTGAATGCATATATTGCCTAACTGAATATTCAAATGACATTGCTGGAGAAAAGTGGATACAGTGCACAAAATGTTTTCGGTGGTGTCACGAGTTGTGTGCTGGTGTAGAACCGCATATCAAAAACTTCAATTGTGATCTTTGCCGAGATTAGGTAGAAGATTATTTAGGTACAATACTACAAGACTGATTGTGTCCGTAATTAATAAACCAACCTATATATAAAATTATATATTTTTTTACTTACAGCCTAATTACAACCCACAAAAATATATAAATAGATTATTAGATAGATAAATAAATAGACACTTTATTATCTAAACTATAATAATAAAAAATACAACCCCAATATGGGATATCCCATTATAGGTGCCATACGCTAGGTGTTTCCTAATATGGGATATCCCATTTTGGGAGTATATGGTATCCCATATTAGGAAACAGTTTATTATTTGTTAATATATATGATTTTTTAATTTTTTGTTTGTAGTTTCAAATGTATGAAAATTAGAAGAATACAATTGCATGGCAATGTAAAACATTAAATTTTGAATGATTTATCTTGTTTTGAGCAGAACTACATTACAAGTTTTTTTTTTATTAATGTTCAAAAAAAACTATCCCATAATGCGGCCCGCTCCCCTATAGCTGTCAATACGGCACTACACGACATGTCGATATTAATACGATATACTGGCCATACGGTAAGCTCCACCCGGTCGTCGCCGCCCGAGACACGTCTTGAGCGACCCGGATGATCCTATAGCAGCCGCAGTATCGGCTGCTTTAGGATGACCGAACCAGTCTAGCCCTTCTGGCACTGGTATAGGATACCAGCATAACACAATCAGACACCGACCCCGCCGGCGAGGTCGACGTACCCCCCGTAGGTTAGCTAGAACTATCACGACCTTATAAGGGTTCACTCTTCCAGTGGACGTAGTCTTCTCGATCCTCTTATCCCGGCAACGGCCCAAGCCGAGGCTCGCACCCCAGGGGTTCCTTGAGCTAGTTGCCTCCCACTTTTGACGGCTGGGCGCCTTAAGCGCCCGCCCTCCCGCCCGGTGATGCTGTTTAGGACGGTAGAGAACAACAGAATTAGCTCGTTCAAAAAAACGGTAAGCTCAATATATCGTATTCCTGTAAAAATATCGCATCAACGTATCGCATCAACCTATGACAATGTTTCACATTTTATAAAATGTTTGGTGAAACATGTTACACGATGTTTGGTTTGTTTTTTTTTTGGCTCATTAGAATGATTTTATTTTAGAGATAGGGCAATGAGACTTTAAAGATTTTTATGATGTCTCAGGATGACGTGCGCAGTGCAGTGTCATGCAAAACTTTACATTAGAGTAGAGATCCACTGAGACACACTGCAACTGTTATGGACGGCCGTGTCGTTTAACATCTGGTGAACGAATCTAGTCGTTAAAAAAAACATTTGCACAAAAAACTAATTTACTAATTACTTCTTTCACAGGTTGGATATGACTTACTTTTACTGTTAATGAACGCCATTAAACCGTGACCAATTATTGGAAGGGCCCCCTCAGCCAACGGGGGCAGCTTCATGTTTTTGTTTCGATTCCATGATAACAATAATGCTAATATCGCACTAAGCAAAAACAACACTAATACCGCGGCCATTGTGTTGAATAACGAAGTTTACAATGCGTCAAGGTATTTATACTTAGGTATTTGTCTAGACAATTAAACGCCTCATAAGACTTATAGGTCGTTAGAATTCGGCATTTGCAGGTTGACATTTTGTAAAACAATAGATGAACCATCAATAATGATACCTTGTCAAAAACATGTCAGGCTGCGTTTAATTCTCAGGGTTCCATACATAGATGCTTAGGTAAAGTTTTTTAATTACAAAAATGTGGGTACCTAATATATTATAAAATTGTATTATGACTAAAATACTAAACATACGTCTTTAGATCACACGACTGAAGTAAAACTTCTTTAGCTCTATCGGCCGGTATAACCATGTTTTTGCTCGCCATTTTTAAATTGATATTTTACTCCGTATGAAGTTTTACTTCAGTCGTGTGATCTAAAGACGCATTTTTAGATCACAAGACTGAAGTAAAACTTCTTTAGCTCTGTCGGCCGGTATAACCATGTTTTTGCTCGCCATTTTTAAATTGATATTTTACGGAAAATACCACCATAATAATACAAATTTTTAACTTGCTGATTTGTTGTGCCAAATGAGTGCCAGCGTTTAAAAACTAACCTTAGAGAAAAGGTCAATAACCTTTGAAATATAACGTCTTAAGTGAGTACTTAACAGCTAGCTAGTAGATATTTAACAGATTTGTTTCAATCTGTCAAAAATTGTTATCACAACATTCTCAAGATAATTTTTAAAGAGGGGTTTGTCTCAGACCATAAAAGACAATGAGCTTCTAGGATGCTTAATTTCATTTTCAATTGCTTATTTGCATTCCGTAATGTTGTTCGTTATCTTAAATAGTTCACCATGGACCCCGTCGAGCACACAACTGTAGAAGAAAGGTGAACATTAGAAGAGGGGTGGATAGATAATTATGTACCCTGTCGGGCACGCAACATTAGAAGAGGGGTGGACAGATCATCATCGACCCTGTCAGGCACGCAACTAGAAGATAGGAGGATAGATAATTATGTACCCTGTCGGGCACGCAACATTAGTAGAGGGGTGGATAGATCATTATGTACCCTGTCGGGCACGCAGCTAGAAGATAGGAGGATAGATCATTATGTACCCTGCCGGACACGCAACGTTAAAAAAAGGAAGATATATCTGTTCGTTTGTCAACATAACATGCAGTTAAAAATGCTATAAATTCCATATAATACTATCCATATAGTTTAAAACTATTTTATTTATCAGCTACCCTCTTGTTATATCTAAAACATTGTCAAAAGTCACCTGAACGTTAACTTATAGCAAGTATGTGAGTGACTACTCAAAGTCATTTAATTAATTTTACATTTATATTTTCTTTTATGTTTACATATTTTTTTCGTGAGTTCATGTTGAATAAATTATTGTGGCGACTAGGTATTTATAAATTATGAATAATGAGAAATACTAATAAATAAACGAAATATAATGACTTAAGCTAAATTAAATCTAAAGCATAATATATTTAATTAAATAAACAATGAGAAATTATGTAAGTATTAAGTATTTATCCATTGTTATAGATCTATGAAATTATTTGATATTATTTGAGTACACATACTTCCTGTCATTTATGTTTTAATTTATTTTTTATGTTTAGGATTAACGTGACGAGCTAACCGATCGCTTAATGTTAAGCGACACATCTGTCCATATCAGTTGCAGTGTACTTATAGAGTGTCGCTTGACACTGCACTGCGCACGTCCTGAGACATCAGCAGAATCTAGTAAGATTACATGACTGTGAGATTAAGTCATAGTCTCCTTTGCCCAGTAACTTCACTAGCTACAGAGCCATTCACAACGAGACATTCTGCTTAGCGGCAGAATGACTGGCGAAGCGGTGGTACCTACCTAGACGAACTTTGCAGAAAAGTCTTACCACCTAGGTGTGCTATGTATAATTCTATTATTAACTAGTTTCACGGTTAAATTTATTTTTTATTTTTTATTGGTTGATAGGCTCGCGTTTGACCACTATCACACCTGATGGTAAGTGATGATGTGGTCTAGGATGTAACACGCTTGCCTAGAAGATACCTGTTCACTCTCGATTTGAAGACTCCAAGGTTGTAGGTTTCGGGAAATACGGATGCCGGTAAAACGTTCCACTCCTTGGCTGTTCGCATGACAAATGTAGAGCCAAATCTCTTTGTTCGCACATGTGGGATATTAACCATGTAACGGTGACGCTTTTTCGTACATCTGGTTGTCCGATGGTGGAACGGTGATGGTGGGATCAGGTTATGCAACTCCAATGCGCACTCTCCAAAATGCACTTTTTAATTAATTAGGGTTAATTGATTTTAAGCCTTAACCCTGTCCAAAGGAACAGAAGGGAGAGGGGTAAAGGATGAATGGATGGCGGTGAAGAGCCCTGTTCCTTCTCTGATGACCGTTACAAAAAGTGATAAATATTTACAACTGAACATGTACCAAGCTTCGAAGGGCACGGTCCCTGCTGCTATCGTAAAACTATAGTCCTTAAGCCAAGTCAAAGGCCTTGAGCGACCTAAAGATTCTGACACCAGAGCTAACAAATTTCTTGCGCGAAAAGATTAAATTCTTGAATTATGGGTCGATATTGTTAATAAGAAGGTACCTAAATAGTTAATTACTTAGTGGTTCTAAATACAAATTAAATCAATACAAAATAATACTAGGCTACTTGGTAAATTGTTTAATGATTCTCTCTGTAATATCCCTTACCCTTATTTTCCTTTTATAATAGGTACCTTTGCTCAGTTTTCTCCTCCGCTGCAAACACGCTATCTTATATTTATATACATTGTTACATGTTAATACAATACCTATATTATTTCAATGTTATTATAGGGCACAGCTCGCGTCATTTAATAGATACATTCGAGTTCATGGTTCAAATAGGGTTTTATAATTATCATTATTTATGAATAACAAATAAAAGAAACAAATGAAAGAGGAATATATATGTTCAAACAAAGTGTTACAATCCACAAGTCACTGGCTGCCACGAGAGGACACCTGTAGTATTTGGGAACTAGTTCTTTTCGTGATACATTTATATAACGATTTATATGACTTATAATAAAACTAATTAATTAGAATTCCTAGATTATTTATGTTGATAAAAGTATCTAACCATATGTTTGTTGGTGCTTTAAGTAACCTACCTAAATTACTCTAATTTCTTCAGTTCTCTGGTCTCCTGATACTTCTTTATTTAGATTTTTTTGTTAGCGATTTAGAAAAGGCGCCTTTTGAATTAAACGCATCCGCGCTTTTGAGCTGTCACAAGTGACGGATGGGGGTCGAAGCTAAAAGAACGTCAGATAAAATATAAAATGGCGAGAAGACAAAAAGAAAAGTGGTACAAGAATAAAAATAAGACAAAACCATGAGATAAGTCGTCTCCAGATATTACTGAAGGTCACAAGAAGAAAACCTTCACATTAGCTGCACATGTTTAATGGCTCGAGGTATTGGAATAAAGTCGATAAAAGTAATTGTTGAGAAGTTCCTTTAACAAACCAGAACAGGGAATAATCGACGCCCATAATCTGGTGAGTTCTTCTAGAAATTACGTCAATGAGTAAAGCTTTCCTTGTAAGCCAAAGTTCTGTAGAAGTTAGCCTATATGTAAATATACTATATAAATGTTTGGTTACGTGCCTTAACTCATTTTAATCAGTGGATTTAGTTTCAAGGGAACCTTAATAGTAGAAGAGTGACACTAGGTAAGGTAGGTAATACTTTCATCAAAGTAATGTTGAACAAGTTAAACAGTGACATTGGCATAATAACTCATCAATAATAAAAAGTTCTACTGCCATCCATTCATTTGACATTCCATTAATTAAAGTTAAGTTTCATCAATCAGTGTGAAAGAGTAGGTACACTTCTTAGTGAGAGGAAGATAGGTATGATATCTTCCAGGCATGCACAGTGCACTTCCAATTAAAGCGGAGAAAAAATTGGTGAATAATCTGCCCCTTTGAGATAACATAGGATCACAGCACTGAGGCAAAAACATTATTGCGATTCAGTGAGACAAGACTGCTGATAGCAAGGTGTGCATGTGGAAGTACGTGGGACACTCAGAAAGTTTTGAGAAACTAAAAAACTAACGTACATAAAAAAATTTTTTTACGAAATATTTTCAAAGAACTCTCCACCAGCCTCTATACAAAGTTTCATGCGTCTGAACCAATTTACAAAACATTTTTTCCACTCTTCCGCAGACACCTCTTCCACGGCCTTCTCAAACGCTGCTAGCGCGACTTCCGGCGATGAAAACTGTATCCCTTTCAGCTGATTTTTTATTTTTGGGAATAAAAAGAAGTCACACGGCGCCAAATCAGGACTGTAAGGAGGGTGTCCCAAGACTCTGACCGGTGTGGAGTCCAGGAAGTCTCTCGTTTTGATCGCAGAGTGCGCGGGCGCGTTATCGTGGTGAAGAAGGACCCCGCGGAGCCCGGTGTTCGGTCGCTTGTAGCTCATTGCAGAAAAAACTTCTGGCAGGCATTTTCTGCTGTACCATTTGGCGTTGATGCTGCTTTGGTCTCGAAGTGGAATTGAAATTAGGTACCCCGTCAAAGTGAAGAAACTAGCGACCAAAATTTTCCCTGCGCTCCTCGATCGCTTCACTTTCGTAGGCGTTGGTTCATTTTGAAACAGCCAAACAGTCGACTGACGCTTTGTTTCTGGATCGTATTGATAAATCCAGGATTTGTCACCTGTCACAATGTCGTAAACGCGCCGTGACGAGCCTACATCACATTTTTGTATCATATCACGGCACCAATCCACACGGGCCTGCTTCTGAGCTTCGGTGAGGCTGTGCGGCACCCAGCGGGAAACTATCCTCCTTACGCGAAGGTGCTCGTGCAAAATCTTGTGAACACTTCCTGAACCAATCTGCAGAGTATGCTGAATCTCTTCGTACGTAATTCGTCTGTTTTCTTAAATTAATTTTTTTACTGCCAGCACACTTTCTTCGTTGACAGCCGTCGTAGGACGACCACTCCTTTGTCCATCCCCCAAAGTAAGACGACCGCGTTTGAACTCGCTATACCAGCGGTAGATGGTTGTTTTTGAAGGTCCTTCATCCATAAAAGCATTTCGAAGTCGATCAAGTGACTCATCAGGTTTTAAGCCACATATGAAATCGTAAAAAATCATAGCACGAAAATGTTTTCGACGCAGATCCATTTTTAATGAGACAAGAAAATTTGAATTGGCTCTCAAAAAAATGTGGAGGGAAATTTGAAAATCGAACAGTGGTATTTTTACTTTTAAATAATCCAAGTTTTCAAAACAATTACAAGTGGTCAGTGTGTTATACATAAAAATATGTTTTCGCAAAACTTTCTGAGTGGCCTGGTAGATGGCTCTAAAGCAAATGGTGTGGAGGGGTCTGTTATGTTTGTAACGGTTATCTATATTTTAATTAATATTATTATTATAGTGCCTAGTTTACAATGATTTGAAAAACTAAAAGTTTTTAAAGCTTTATTGTTGCATTATGTTATTATACCTATGTCTTTTATAAGTTTTACGTATTAAGCACTGTCATTATAAAACACAAATTTTTGTTTAGGCTCCACAACTATACCGTGTAAATTGTCATGAAAATCATTTAAAGCCTCTAAATTATTGAGTAACCACCTAATCATGACGTAATTTTATTAATTTAAAAACAAATAACATAAATTTGGTTATTGCCTACTCTTTGGATAAAACAAACATTTTTGTTTAGGATCCACAACCATACTTTATTTCGTTGTCATTCAAATCATTTAAAACCCCTAATATATTAAATAACCAACTAATTATAACGTAACTGTATTTATTTAAAAACAAATAACTTAAGTTTTCAATTGAGTTGAGGAATAACATTAATTAGGCAAGGCTAAACACAGAAGTGTTGAGGAGTTGGTACCCTCAAGATAAGAGGATGACCCACTGATTAATCTCTTTTTTATATTTGCCCATTTGACATCTCCCTACGTTCTATACTGATATGATGTCCAGACAAAGGCGTAACCACAACATCGGCGCTCAGCACCAGCTGTGTGACGTCACCAGATATTCGATACCGACGTAGCACGTGAGCTAGCACCGTTTTCAAGGACATCATTGCATATGTTAATCCTGAAACAAAAAAGCCTGCATTAGACCCATGTTCACTGAAGCAATGTTCATTTGAGCTCCGTAGCGAAGTTCTACTGTTCCAAAGGGCGAACCAAACTGACTATTCATCAATCGTGACTTTTGACCTCATTCACGATAAGCCTGTACTAAAGCTGAATAACACCAAAAGAAATAAGGTCGGCTTAATTGATTGATTTGATTGATTCGAATTAACATTTACAAACTGATCTTACCTATGCAACTTCTCCTTCCCAGCCCGAAACTTGCAAAAGCCTTGTTAAGGTTAGTCGGCAAGGAGCCATCCAGCCACCGTTCAGGCCGGAATACCTCTGCGTCCGCTCCCCACGATGAATGACGATTAACATGGTAGATAGACGCAAAGCATCTGCTTCCTTTTGGCAAAGTGTAGTTTTCTAAACAAGAGAATAAGTTAAATCTCTAAAGACACGCAGTCGATAAACGGAACAGAGCAAAAATATTAAGTTAATAATTATTTTGGGGAACAAAACATAGACTTCATTGTTGCTACCAAACTTTTCCGTGCATCCAACAGTGTTCATATAGACCGTAGACCACTTGGTCTACGGTATGTTTTGTGATTCCGGATTTCCGGATGATTTTCTGTTTTGTAAGTAAGTACTTACAAAACAGAAAATCATAAGACACGTTTTTTGATTTTCAGTTTCCACTCCTATCCACTTTTGCCCCGCCTACGATTCGCTTTGTGGCAAATACGATACGGGAAAGCCTTCCTTCTGCTGCGCTATGTCAGTGACTTTCATTCTTAGGACGTCTTTTAACGACCGAAAGGCAGTGGGGAATAAAGAAAGGTGGACGCTGAATAATAATTCAGCGTCCGGCCACACGTCTCAGCTCCATATTAAATGTTAGACTCACTCAAATTCAGGTTCATGTCTAGAGTTCTTCCTAACAGGAACACAACTGGATACAATCTCATAGTTTCTTTGATAACAGCTTCCAAATACGTCAACTTCGAAATGTCATTCCTTTCTACATCCCGATTGGTACCATCGAATACTGTTTGCAGTCTAAAAATTCAAATTATTTACTCGTAACATTCTCTTAGGCAAGAAAGCACAAAATAAATATAAATTAGAAAATTTTCGTGCAACAACAAATCTTTTATAAAAATTCATTGGCCGATGATTTGAACGAGCACCTATCCAAAAAATTTAAACTAAATAAATGTCTTACTCTTCAAAGACCTTTTGCTGTACTTTAGGATAGGAGCCAAGGGTCAAAAGCGTCATGCCAACAGTTTGGTAGGTGGTATCGAACGCTGCAGCAATAAACGTGTTTACTTCCTCTGTTATCTCAAATTCTGTTAAAATTTCATTGTTAGACAGTTCCAAAACGAGATCAAGGAACGACTTATATCGAGATTTTATCGGTTCTGAGAACAAAAGAGTAATTAGGTGAATTTTGAAAATCTAACAACAATAATACAGAAAGTTTTTATAGAGTTCAAAATCGTATTATGTATTTTTACCTTTGCGTTGATTGCTTGAGTCGTTATTCGCAACAAAACATTCCTTTTTCTTTTTTAAAACCTGTAATACAAATATTCATAACATCAACATCAAGCCCTACAATTAGTGAAGTCGTCATAACACTTCTCGTACTCGTAAGTTAAGGTTCACGACTTTATGGCTCAGATTAATTCAGTAAAAAATATAAACACCTCATAAGATAGTTCTTGAAAAATTTTCGCCGCCGCATATTGTTCTTTCTTTAAGTTACTATAGGCATACAGAGTGTCGCTGTGATACCAAAATTTTTGTATTCGTTTCACCGTGCATTTGGTAAACATCACGAATGCTTCACCTGCTTTTTCTATAATAGCTTTTTCTTTAACATCGACTCCCATAATGGTTGCTGAAAGTTCAATAAGTATATCTTTATCGGATTGTTGAATTAAAATCTAAATTATGTTGAAAACGGTACTGACTTCTACTACAAACTTTAATGAAATCTTATTTATAATATGATATAAAATATGGTCTAGTTGTTTATAATTACAACTAGTAAATGTCTAAGCACTCACGACCCGTTTACTAATTGTAAATAATTAAATGTAATTTATTTGCATAAATATGGGTAGCGTACAGTAAAGGATATTATTAAATAATCAGATGGCCGTACTTTAACCTTTGGGTGTGGAAATGGGATTATTAAAAATGCAGTTCACTAATTATGAAATGACAATTCATGAGAAGATGCATGCTGATGATGACTACTATAAATTAAATAGGTAATTATGCGCTCGACTTTTATTCGCACCACGGTGGTGCATTTTAATTAGTTATCTATTATTATTATAAAAATAAGTGGCAAACGCATATTTATAATGAAATAGGGTTCCCGCTAGACCAGAGGCATGAGACATGTCCTTGGGCGACCCGGATGATTCTATGGCAGCCGTCGTATGAACTATAGGTACGCTAGGATTGTCGGACCAGTCAAGTTCTTCCGGCTTAGTTCGACACCGTTATAGGATGCCAGCATAACATAATCAGGTTGCCGGGAGGTTGAAATACCCCGTAAATAGCTAAAACGGTTATGATTTTCCATAAAGAAAATTATATTTTTATATGCATATTACCCAATAAACCATAATAATAATAATAATTATATCAATATCTTAATTTTGGTTGGCTATACAGGGTTATAGGGAAAACCGTACTAGATCCGTTAAGGGCGTGGAGTACCCATCATTTCAAATTTCAAAAAATGTTGCAAGTAAACATATTATTATAAAGCGTTACTTACCACATACAAGCTCTAGCATCATATGCTTCACGTATGGCAATTGGTCAAAGAAGCCTTTTCCTACTTCTTGATCCAAATTTGTGATCATACGTCGGGATTGATCGTTGAATTCGGTTAAAAACGTATCTAGTACGCTCTGATTGAATGCAGGGTTAAGCAATTTCCGGTGTCTTTTCCAAACAGGTACTGCAATAAAAATACTCATATTAGACAATCTACAACTATATAGAAAATGAGCTTCTGCCCGCAGCTTCGCCCGCGGCGTGGCCTATGGGAAAATATTTCAACCACCCATTTCACCCTCTCAAGGGTGGAATTTCGAAAAATCCTTTCTTAGCGAATGCCTACGTCATAGCATCTACCTGCATGCAAAATTTTAGCCCGATCCGTCCAGTGCTTTGGGCTGTGTGTTGATAGATCACTATGTCAGTCAGTCAATCAGTCAGTCACCTTTGAGTTATATATATTTAGAAAAAGGAAATCAATGTTTAATGATTATAATGATACATTTTTGCCTTGCACATTCTTCATAGACGCGAAAAGAACTATAAAAGCTCCTAATCCTTAGTAGTACTTTCAGCATGTTAGAGGTGTTTCCTCTTAATTTGGGATACTATTGCACTTCAAAGGAAACCACTATAATCTTGATCTTGAAGGCAAATATATTTTGTAGCGAGCAACTTAAACGACATCTAGTAGTTCAGTGTTGAATTTTTTAAACATAAATCAAAGTAACTCCTTGACACGGGAGTTCTGAAACTACTGGGCAATTGAGACTTTATGATCTGATCTCACAGTCGAGTAATCTTATTACCAGACTGTGCGGATGTCTCAGGATGATGTGCGCAGTGCAGTGTTGCTCGAAACTCTATTTTGGGGTTCCGATTGACACTGTTCTGTTATGGGCAGCCGTGGCGCTTAACATCAGGTGAACGGCTAGCTCGTCAAATCATTCAGTAACATAAAAAAAAGTTTTTTTGAAGCAACTTTTCTGCTGGCACCAACAATGAGCATGTGTATCAACATATTAAAGTTTTCGTCCGTGTCATTGCCGTCACTTCGACTGCTACTTATTATTCATTTACTATCTACCTGTTTCTTTACCTTAGCGTTATTCTTCTAAGGCTTTAACACTCTTCGTCATGTCAGTTTAGGTTATATGTAGGTAGCGGGTAGGCCCTATATCTACGAGTACCTATACCCTATCTGGTAGGATATAGATTTATACAACCTAAAAAAGTGCAGGATAAACTATTTAATCTTACCGTCGGCAGTGATCAGTCCTGCATCTCCAGACCAGGGTTTGAAAAACTGGTATAACGGGTCTTTTTTGAGACAAGAGTTTGCGACAACATAGGCATCATCTGGATTCATTACCGCTTAAAACAAATGAAATATTAGGTTTAATATCGGTTTCAGTACATATAACCTCAAAACGAAACATCCAACCAACTCAACTTACTCCCAACACCAAAGGATTTTAATAAACTTTTAGTTACTAAGTTAGTTACCATCAGGTGCGATAGTGGTCAAACGCAAGCCTATCAAACAATAAAAAAATAAAAAATTGTACTGAATAGTCGAGCATTCAAACGCCACATCGTCGCACCTAATGGAAAGTCTACTCTTAATTTGAATCGTAATAAAGATCTTGGTTTCAATACTTCTGCTCGTATTTATAAATGTCATATCAAACCGCATTGTATACGAACTAAAGGAATGTCGACTATGAACGGTTGGCGCTGCAGGTCTTCTTGTGGTATAAAGCTTTTACTAAAAGGTTTACTTAAAAGGTTTTACTAGGTGGTAGGACTTTTCTGCAAAGTTCGTTTAGGTACCTAGGTACCACCGCTTTACCAGTTATTCTGCCGCCAAGCAGTAGTGTGCAAGCACTACTGTGTTCCGGTTGAAGGGCACTGTAGCTAGTTAAATTACTGGGCAAATGAGACTTTATGATCTGATCTCACAGTCGAGTAATCTTAATTACCAGACTGTGCTGATGTCTCAGGATGATGTGCGCAGTGCAGTGTTGCGCGAAACTTTATATTTTCGAGTACCGAGTTTCATTGTTTTGTTATGTACGGCCGTGTCGCTTAACATCAGGTGAACGTCTAGCTCGTCACATCATGCACTAACATAAAAAAGCATCGATGCAGTTTAATAAAAATGTGGCACGTTTAGAGTGAAGAAGCGTTCTATGTCTTGGTATCTAATTTTAGTAATAGTGCAAGCAGCATTATATACAAAAAAGTAGTTTAATTACCAAATATCTCAATGGTTCCTAAACGGATCACAACTGCTTCGTGGCCTTTCTTAACTGAAGCACCTACAGTGTTATTTATTAGGTATTCATATAAACCTGAAACAAATAATGTGCATAATATGTGTAAAACTACAGAAATACATTCCACGCGATGGGCGGCTGCTGTCCGTTGGTGCGTAAGAGCGCGTGAAACATCTCTCGATCTCTATGTAAAGCTCAAGCTCTTTATATAAAACAGAAATTAAATATTGATCACTATTAACAATAACAGCCGTGGTTTTAAACTAATTGAATCTTTATAGACGTTAGTATACCACACAGATTGACTGGCCCGATACCTCAGATGGTAGTAACCCTTTTTTTTTGAGGGGGTAATTTCCTCGCACTTCCCTGCCACCACGCACGTCCCCGTTAGCCCTCGTCCGCCGTACCGTGCGAGACAGGGTCGCGACTGCAGTCCAGCCAACTCGGCCCCGGCGGCAGGCCCTTTCGGGCCTCCTCGCGCCAATGGATGGGTGACCTTGCTCACCAAGGTCACCCACCAGACGTGTGGGGCCGTGCAAGCCGGCGGAGAGTCCCCCGACTCTCCACCAGTGGCCCCAGATCGTAGTAACCCTGCCTTTTGAACTGTGGGTTGTGGGTTTGATCCCCACCTTGGACAAGCATTTGTGTGATGAACATATATAGGTGTTTGTTCTGTGTCTGGGTGTCATATTGTATTTTATCTATGTATTTAAACAAAAAGTATGTAAGTATTGTATCAGTTATCTGGTTTCCATAATTACAAGCTTTGCTTATTTTGAGGCTAGATGGCGATGTATGAAATGTCCACACATATTATTATTATAAAAAAATATACTGAACACAAATCAACAAAAAATCATAGCCGAAAAATTACACATTTCATATTTTGTTTTAAAAAGCACGCATACGTATGCGCAGCCATCTTGTTCACACGCTCGTGCAATTTTAGGTAACCTACCGTAGCGAGGTCATTGACCTCACAGAGACTGCCCGCTCGGGTGTGTCTTTGGCTTATTTTGAAACCTTTACGTAATAAACGTATAGAAGTTTTACTTCAATCGTGTGGTCTAAAGCACACCTTTTTTTACCCCCAGTATCAACAGTCTCTAGCTAAAACTTACACCACGAAAAGTATTGAACGTTTAAAACAACACTTCATATAAATTGCATAAAACGAGATAATCAGAAGCAAATAAACAATAAAAGTAGGAAATTAACGGTTCACGGGTTATGACTTACTTTCATTGCTGATGAACGCAAGCATGCTATGGCCAATTATGGGAAGGGCCCCCTCAGCTAACGGGGGAAGTTTCTTATTTCTATTTCGATCCCATAATAATAACAATCCTATAATAACAGTGAGCAATAACAACACTAATACCACGGCCATTGTGTCAAACAATGAAGCTTACAAGACAACGAGGAACCTTTTTATATTTACCTGCTCCACTTAAGAGTACCTACCTACTTACAATACTCGCAAACGAGTTTCGTAAAATATATATATGAAATCTAGCACAGCTCCCCTTGTGAAGAATTTGAAGCATTTTGTGACGAGCTGTCCCGCCCTTTTGTTGAGTGGGGGAAATGTCCTCGCTCTTCCTTGTTTTCACGTGGGTGATGGTAGGGGGTATGTGGGATTCGAGCCCACTAAAATCCCCCCGTGATCCGGCCACCACCGGGGTGGGGCGAGATGGGGTCGCACTTGCATTCATCACCTCGCCCGAGCTGACCCGCCCTGACTTATTGAAGTAAAATTTCTTTACGCACGCATGACTTGGGGAGTAAGCTGGTGAATGCGTGACTATATAATATTAGGTCTTTACCTATGAAATTGCCGTTTTGTTTGAAAAATTTTAAAGTATTTTTTTTTCGAACTTATTTATTTCTTTTATTCAAAGTAATCACCCCTGCAATCAATGCATCTTTGCCAACGCTGTGGCGGTTTATGGATGCCCTTCTTGATGAAATCAGCAGGACGGGAGACAACAAACTCTTCAAAGGCGTTTTGTACTGCCTCTCGGGAATTGAATTTTTTTCCCGCTAAAAAGTTGTTCAAATTTTGGAAAAAGTAATATTCGGTAGGTGCAAGATCTGGTGAGTATGGCGGATGAGGGAGAGCTTCCAAACCCAACTCATGCAGCTTAGAGACGGTCTGTTGTGCAGTATGGGGTCGCACGTTGTCGTGAAGTAGCAGTGGAGACGACCGATTGACCAAAGCTGGTTGCAGACGTGCGAGTTTCGCCATCATTGTGGTCAGTTCTTCAATGTACACATCTGCAGTAATGCTCTCGCCGTTTTGTAAAAAGCTATGATGAATCACACCAGCGCTAGACCACCAAACTGTGACCATCACCTTTCTAGGGGTCATTTTTCGTTTTGCACATTGCTTTGGTACCGAACCAGGATCTAACCAACTTGCTGAGCGCTTTCGATTGTCAAAAAGAATCCATTTTTCGTCGCACGTAACAATTCGGTTCAAAATTCCTTCATTTCTGTGCCTGTTATGCAGCGCAAGGCAAGTCTCGACGCGTACATTGCACTGGCGATCGTTAAGTTCGTGGGGCACCCATCTATCAAGCTTTTTTATCTTGCCAATCTGTCGCAAATGGACCAATATTGTTTTGATGCTAACATCAAAAGCTGCTGCCAGCTCAGCTGTAGATTGAGATTCATCAGCTTCCACAATCACCTTTATTCATTATCGTTGACCAAAGTTTCCGGACGACCACGAGGTTCATTTTTCAAGTCAAAATTCCCAGAATGGAACCGAGCAAACCAATAACGGGTTGTACGTTCGTTTGTACAGTTCTCTCCGTAAACGTCGTTGATGTTACGTGTCGTTTGTGCCGCGTTGGTGCCACGACGGAACTCATATTCCATAATTACACGAAATTTCAAAGTATCCATTATGAGGAAAAATGTTGAAATGTAATGAAAATACAACGCTAATCAATAAACAAAAGACTTATATTGTAAAAAGAATGTCATATTTTTAAAACAATATTAATTAGAATTTAGAATTCATAGTCAATCAAAACTTTTTTTTTGTTTGAAAAAGTCTGTACTGCAATACGGCAATTTCATAGGTAAAGACCTATTATATAAATTTAATCGAACTGCACTTGGTAAGTTCGTTTTATTATCAATTTCACTTAGCTTCGGATCTTTCTTAACTTTTTCTAACAACTAACAACTGTCAAATATAGCATATTATGACATAATCCATAAGTCCTATTTTAAGGGGAGAAGCCATGGCTCCTGAAATACAGTGATAAACTAGTTCAGGAGTCAATGGAATCTTCACTAAATGTAAATCTTTTATGTCAATAAAAAATTATTTGATTTGAATTTTTATTTCTTTGCTGTACTGTACTAAATGAGCATGAAAATCCACATTTGATTGGATTTCTCAATAATGTTATAAACGTTTTGAGTTATTGGACAAGTAGGCAGGTACCTAAATAAGCAAATTTTCTTATCAACATAATCTGGTGTTATTTACTCGTATTTTGTTCAATTTCAAGTCTCTCAAATTTGTGCGCAACGAGAGCCCATTGATACATAAAATCTATGGTCAGCGTTGTTGGTACATTAAATACCTACTTATATTCTAAGGTCCTTATTACAAAACGATGCTCAGTCATCGATCGGTGCTCAAGCAGAGATTTCATTCACTAATTGATCACTTTATGAATGTAATCTCTGCTTGAGCACCGATCGATGACTGAGCATCGTTCTGTAATACGAACCTAAACTTATACTATTTTAAGATTATTGTTTGTTGTGTACTGTTTGTTGATCCTAAAAATAAAAATATAAAAGAAAAGAAAATAAAAAAGATCATTAGAAAGCGGTTGAAATTTACTTTAAATACAAACAGTTAACTACTCATTGTTGTAATCGATGTAAAAATAAGTTTCACAATATTTATTTATTTATCAATAAAACATAACATTACAGAACAGTCTAATGCGCTAAATTTTATCACAATTTAATAAAAGAGCTTATTAATTTAACTTATAATTCTACAATTATTGTTTACACTTAAACTATTGAATCAATATAAAAACCTTAACCTATACATTACATACACATAAATAAAACAAAACAAAACAAAATATTAACAAAAACTTCTGAAAAATAAATACCTAATAGGTAGTACTTATAATATAATAATACCAAAAGTAGCAAAATAACAGTATACTTATACCTAACACCTATCCAATATTGTATAAGTACCATTACACCTCTCTACTCTCTCTAGATTGCAGTATAAAAATCTTGAATCAAATCGCAGATTTTTCTACTCCACAATCTAGCGTACAACTGTAACCTATAGAACCTAATACTTAAGCTATGTTCATTTAAAATTGTAAATGGAATAAAGAAAGATAAAAAATATTGAATGTCGTTTTTAGACATTAAATTTTTTTTTTCATGGTCCACGAACCGATCAACCTGTATAATTATAATCACATCACATTAAAATTATAAAGGCGAAAGTTTGTGTGTGTGTTTATGTGTATGTGTGTATGTTTGTTACTCTTTCACGCTCCAACGGCTGTATGGATTTGGATGAAATTCGGTACCAAGATAGCTTATACACTGGATTAACATATAGGCTACATTTTATCCCGGAAAAGTGAAATTTTCTCGTGGGGTGAGCAAATAACTATAATACTTTTATCCGCGGGTGAAACCGCGGGGCGCAACTATATCACATCGTCACTTCCCATCAGGTGAGAGCATGGTCAATTGCTAGACAGGTTTGAAGTAAAAAAAAAACTAGTAATTCCATAATTATTACTATCAACCTGTATAATTATGATTCCATAATTATGTTTGTTTATTTCTAACGTCATGACGCACGTGGTTTTATAGTTAAAAAATACGATCATGTGGGATAATCAAATAAAATTAAAATATTTTTTTGCGATACCTATAAATACAAATAGATAATGTTTTACCTCATGAAAACCTTGAATTCGTTACGCTTGGGACTTTAATGGGGTCCGTGAGAATATCTAATCTACAATTTTCCATTATTCGCGATAGAGCCTCTGTTCTAGTCAGGGCCCCAAGTCTACTAACAAAATTGCGATTGAATTGTCCTACAATTGTTACTTTTTGACAGATTTTCCATACAAATTCTGTCAAAAATCGGCAATTGTTAAGCTATGCAATCGCAATTGAAGAGTTGAGAATAAAAAGGGTTTAACTGTCAAATTGACAGTTACGAGAAAATTGACTTTAAGCTTCAACGGCGTCATTTTAATGTAAAGTGCTTATAAGGTGATTGATAGAAAAGGTTTATGTAAGTTTCAGGTGCTTGAAAATGTTTTAATTCTATTTTAAAATACTAAATATAGTATAATTCATACAATTACTGTAAAAATATGATATAATAAAATAAATATAATAATATTTTTATGCTAAGCGAACTGTATTCCTGTGACAGATAAACCGTTTTTAGACTCAAAATCTCGAGATTTAAGCCTCATTTCGGTATTTTGAGAATGTATTATTGAAGATAATTTCACACTGAATCCAACGATACCCATAAGGCATTTTGTGAAAAAAGTCAGTTAAACCCTTTTTATTCTCACCCCTTCAATTGTGTTAGTAGATTTGGGCCCCTGATGCGATGTCCGGACAATGGGGACAGTACACTACCTATATCGATGCTAACACAGGTTGTGTGGCGTCACCTCGTCGCCATCTTCATGTTGTCCCCGCAACAAACAGGGCTCCATCTAACGCTGTCCACGGAAATCCACAATGATGACCGTTTCTTTTCACACCCCGGCACCATTACGACTCCGCTCAACCAGGATTTTTTTCTGGGAGGGGCACAAGGGAGCAGACTGGCAAAAAATCAACAAGAGCTGATAGAAATAAACTTATTGTACTTAAACAAATTATATACCTACACTTCAAGTCAAGTTTGTTTCTACAAGTTCAAGTATTTGCTTCTAAGGCTCGTATTATAGAACAGTGCTCAGTCGTAAATCTCGACCTGAAAGTAGATTTGAGTTGAGATTTTATTATAGAACAATGCTTGAGTCGCAATACAGTGATCTGATCTGATCATGGTTCACCTGAGTATTTTCTTATTACAGAAAGTCGCTCAGACGGTAATCGATGCTCAAGCACAGATTTAATCTCTGATTTCCCAAGCCTGGTCGCGACCACACTTGAGTAATGATTTCATTGCATTAGACCATTGTTTGTTACATTTATTCTATAGTACTACTACTTTTCCGCTCCATGCCGTGTGATTAATACAGACTATTATATGAGAGATACTAATTCAACATAAATTATTTTGATAATCATAATCATGAGTTATCTCCATAGTATCTATGCGTATAAGCTGCATTCAAACTGTCAAATACATACAAATTTGTGTTTCTATTCGTTACAATCGAATTACGCGATGACTCAGCTGGTTTTCTAGGCAAGCGCGTTACGCCCTAGACCGCATAGTCACTTACCATCAGGTGAAATAATTGTGAAGCTCAAGCGTATGAAACAAAATGTTGCGTATATAATGAAATACGCGTCTATACAAAAAATATTAATTTATTTCCTTTACTTACATCAAATTTTCTAGCTAAATAGATTGATTGCATCCTTGATTTTTGAAACAATTAGAAACAAATAATTTCTTAATATTATTAATTAAACAATAATAATGGAAGACATCAATTGAAAAGTTATTTTAACAAATAATTAGTCAATAACGAGGCGTAAGTTGGGAGAAAACTGCAAAACCTAAAGTGGCGTGTTTGGCTGCATTTTAAAGAATTTATTTTGGAAAATGTGCCCAGAAGCTTCAGTCTTATCCCGTCTCCATTCCACTACAGGACCTCACGGCGAGGTCAGAGTTACCATCCTTACGTTGTTGATTTACCTTTTGTTCGTACGAAACGCTTTGCAGATTCTTTTATTGTGCGTACGGCTAGGGAATGGAACTCACTCCCGTCGTCGGTGTTTCTATCCACATACAACCTGGATGTCTTTAAGTCGAGAGTAAATAGGTTATTTCTGGGTAAGCGTGCTCCACCCTCGACCTCATGGCCATTTACCATTAGTAGTCAAACGAAAACCCATTGATAATTTTAAATAAGTGGTTATATTTAGTTTCATTTGCGTTTAAAGCACTACGTCGTATCGTAAGGGATAAAAGACTTGAGCCAGGCTAACATATACGCATCGAAGTCATTTTGTTAATAATCATCCTATACTTAATTGTTGTATTTTATATATTCCAAAAATAATAACAGTTAGAAGTTAGTCAATCCTTTTTAACAGTTACAATTTAATCATAAATTAAAAATAAGTAAGTACAGTTTATAATCGATTCGTTCATAATAATGATTTTAATTATTAAATAGTAATCATCTACTTATATTTTAATTACACCGTGTTTTTTATGCGTCTGTTAAATTGCCTACATTATTTTTATTTCCGTCGTCTAATAAATACGGTAATTAAAATAAACCATAATAAAATAAATTAAAATAAGTAATATTGTGTTCATATTATTATCTATACATATAAAATTCAGTCCTGACTGACTGACTTATATATCAACGCACAGCCTAAACCGCTGGTCCTAGAGACTTGAAATTAGGAAGGTGTGTTCTTTGTAAAGTGTAAACATTCACTAAGAAAGGGTTTTTCAAAATTCCTCCCCTAAGAGGGTGAAATGGGTGGTTAAATTATCTATGAAAAAATTTCTTCTTCGTTTCCTATAGGCCACATGGGCGAAGCCACGGGCAGAAGCTAGTCTACTTATATTTCCGTTATACCATATTTTTTATTAAAAAAATAATTTATGCGTCTGTTAAATTGCCTATATTATTTCTATTTCCGCCGTCTATTAAATACGTTAGTTAAAATTGTGTTCATAATATTATTCTAATGTAAATTCGAGTTTGTATTATTAATACAATGTTATTAATTCTGTACAGATTAATAAGGTTACGCTTTTGAAATTAATAGAGGGTGTTGTTTTGCATCCCTTCCATATTTATTTATTTTTAAATGCTTGCACACTTCAGCGACGCCAAGACTTGTGACGAGCCAGAAATTATACAATAATATACTCAAATATAAATAGTTATAGTCAGAATCATGTTAATAAATATAAAAAATCAATTACAATTTACAAATTAGGTGTAGGGTTCATTGTAATGCATACACTGAATCACCTAATGTAATTTAAATACCACATTAACGCAAATACTTGTTCTGTGTCTGGGTGTTGTGGAAGCTTAGTCTCCTGGGAGAGACTTATGAGACTACAAAGTTGCAATAGTTCAGTCAAACAGACGAAAAACAGAACTACTGCTACTAAAAGGTATTCGATGTTTTAAAATCAGAATCTTGCCATTGAAAAGATGCAGTATAGCAACCAATTGCAAAACAAAAATAAAATACTTTTTTTTTGCAATTGGTAACCTGTTCAAAAATTCTTTAAAAAAAAAGGGGTTGTCTTCAAAAAATGAGCGCACAGTATTTGGTGTGCCAAGTTCACGCGAATATAAAACGCCCGAGAACTCAAGGAAAAGTGTTTTAAATAATGGATGGCTAGAGAAATAAGTGCAGGAGTTTTAGCGGGAATACGAAAAAGTTCGCGTCACCGCATTGAATTATTTTTCAAAACTTGTATTATTTTCAGTGTTAGTGCAAAAATTGGTGGCATTTTATTCTGGATTACAGGCACGAGTGTGGGAAAGTGGTATAATGATGGTGAAACGTTTCTTTTCGTGTTGTTTCCCACACTCGTGCATGTAATCCAGCACTTAACGAATAAAATGCCACCAATTTTATGCACTTACACTGAATATAACACAAGATTTGGAAAATAATACAATGCGGTGACGCGATCTTCTTCGTTTTGCCGCCAAAACTCCATAGAAGCTTCTATTAAAGTTGCCAACATTTTACTAGGAGTATGACTTTGACTAGACTATGACTTAACTTGATGACTTCCCTGTGACTTGACACATATTTCCGTGAAATATCATTAACTTGATAAATTATCAATTACTCGACACTGGCTAAATACACAAAAGTGTGGAGCCAAAACATACAAAAAAGTGCAAACTTAGGAGCTGTCAGTTTGCAGATGGGCATGAATGTCAGTTTGCTTCCAACCGATGTAAATTGAGCCTTAAAGCTCAAGAAAAAACATGGCCCATAAAAAAGGCCTGTACAAAAATATATTTTCCTAAAAACCCCTACCCTATTATTATCATAAGTAATAAATTAATACTTAATTAAAAATATACGAGATATTATAAATAATTAATTTTAGTGTTAACTCACACTTAAGGCACAGTTAGTAAAATTACACTAAGGCGCGGTTTAAGCCCAAAATCACTAATGTGACATGACGTATCAAAATAATGATATAAAAAAATATTAATAAGTACATTAGTTTTTCTAAAATCAAATTAATGTAATGACCCCAAAAAAGAACCTTTATACTAAGTTCAGCTAAATTCAAGGGGTGCGATCAAAAAGGGTTTAACTGTCAAATTCATAGTTTTGAGAAAATTTACTTTAAACCTCAACGGCTTCATTTTAATGTAGAGCGCTTATTAAGTAATAGAAAAGGTTAAAGTAAGTTTCAGTTGCTTGGGGGACGAGCTGGCTGGACTGCAGTCGCGACCCCTTCTCGCCCCGGTACGGCGGACGAGGGCTCACGGGGGGGTTTTAGTGGGTTCGAGTCCCACATACCCCCGTGGTGGCAGGGAAGTGCGAGAGCATTTCCCCCCTCAAAAAAAAAGTTTCAGTTGCTTGAAAATGTATTAATTCTATTTTAAAATACAAAATATAATACTACTTCACAAAATTACCGTAAAAATATAATATTGTATTTATGGCAAGCGAACTGTATTCCCGTGTCAGATAAACCGTTTTTAGACTCAAAATCTCGAGATTTAAGCCTCATTTCGGTATTTTGATAATGTATTTGTAAATAATTTTACGCTGAATCCTACGATACCTATAAGTCATTTTGTGAAAAAAATCGGTTAAACCCTTTTTAATCTCATCCCTTCATTATTGAGACAGATTATTTAAAGGGTTGTTTTATTGTGTCATATTCCGATATTTCTTTGTTGCAAATAAATCAATTTTCTTTTATTTTCTAAATGAATTGTTTCCCAGGAAACTCCATGGCGTCTAATTGTTTGTAAACATCCAACATGGCGGGGCGGTCGACGCGGCGGTCGCAAGTACAGTGTATACCCATCTGTATGAACTGCCAACATAGATGCGGGTTCGAGTTCTCTGTCCCGCGGAGAACTGGATCTTCTAACGTAGCTGGAAACATAAATAATGTACAATTAGCAACTGAGGTACGTAAAAGAAATAATGAATGAACGAACTAAAGAATGAAATAAATGAACATTAGAGAGAACGAACATAAAAGCGACGACGAAAATGTCTAAAAGTTAAATAAATTAATATATAAATATTTGTGGATATTTCCACAACGCCATCTAGTCCCAAACTTAGCAAAGCTTGTATTATGAAGACTAGATAATTGATACAATACATTAACATACAACAATAACAATACATTTACATTATTTTATTTTTATTTTATTTTATTTATTTTGTCAAATAAATAAAATAAAATAAAAATAAAATAAAAATAAAATTAATGATAACATATATATATATATATATATATATATATATTGTATTTAATGTATATATTTACAAGCAAAAAGTATATATCTAAGTATATATATATAATAAATGTGTGTGGACATCTCACACAGCACCATCTAGCCCCAAACTAAGCAAAGCTTGTATTATGGGAACCTAAATAACTGATACAATACTTAGATACTTTTTGTTTGTAAATACATACATAGAATACAATATAACACCCAGACACAGAACAAACATCTATGCTCATCACACAAATGTTTGTTCTGGGTGGGAATCGAACCCACAACCTACACAGCTATCAGACCAAACAAGATACGCGCGTGCCGCCGTCTAATATGACACTTTGGTGCATATAAAAGTAAGTAAATAAAAATTTTAACTCCCGATTGTTTAAAAATCGAATAACAAAAATAACTAAACGTTCTTTCATTCATTTCATTGTTCATCATCAACAAACTTCCCGCGATTTACTAATGACGATTTGAGAGTTTTGGCGGGAAAGCGAAAAAGATTGCGTCACCGCATTGTATTATTTTCCAAAACTTGTGTTATTTTCAGTGTTAGTGCATAAAATTGGTGGCATTTTATTCGTTAAGTGCTGGATTACAGGCGTGAGTGTGGGAAAATGGTATAATGATGGTGAAACGTTTCTTTTCGTGTTGTTTCCAAAACTCCATAGAAGCTTCAAGTAAAGTTGCCACCACTGTACTAGGAGTATGACTTTGACTAGACTATGACTTGACTTGATGACTTCGACTGTGACTTGACACATATTTACGTGAAATATCATTAACTTGATAAATTATCAATTACTTGACACTGGCTAAATACACAAAAGTGTGGAGCCAAAACAAAAAAAACGATGAACTAAAGAACGAAACTCACCAAAGTCCATCTCCGTCCGAGTGAGTACGCGAATGAACGCGCTCAAGTTCTGTGCGGCGCGAGACCGGTCGAACGGGCGAATCGCACTCGCTATTTCAAGCAGAACTACTCCGAAACTGAATACATCCACTGATGGGCAGAGCGCGTTCGAGCGGAGATACTCGTCCGGGAGGTACGGGCGGGTGCCGTATACTCTGCGGGATAAGGTTGAATTTTGGTTAACAAGTGAAGAAAATTCGATGGAATAAGGCATCACAAATCACACTAATATTATAAAGGCGAAAGTTTGTATGTGTATTTGTGTGTATGTTTGTTACTCCTTCATGCTCAAACGGCTGAATGGATTTGGACAAAATTCGGTACCAATAGCTTATACACTAGATTAAAATATAGGCTACATTTTATCCCATCCATATATATAATTTTCCCGTGGGATGAGTAAATAATTAAAATATCCTTTTTATCCGCGGGTGAAACCGCAGGGTGTAACTAGTTGTTAATAAAATGTTTTCTTTGAATCTCACTACTTTCTCTATCCAGCTGAGAGCGGAGATGCTCGCCGTGAGACGGTTGCCGTATACCCCACGGCATAAGGTTGAATTTTGTTTATCAAATTCAGAAGATGTGCTAAATATTCGAGGCAATAAGCATGTGTTTTATTATAATTTCTTTACAGCTTGTTAAGTAAAAGCTGAAAACGGATATGTTCGTCTGGGAGGCAGGTCTCGTATACTCAACGGGATAAGGTTGAATTTAGTTTATCAAATTTAGATGATGTGCAGAATATTCGAGAGAATAAAGATAAGGGTTGTTAATATATTGATTTCGGTATAGTTCGCTACTTCAAGCTACTAGCAGATGAGCTCGTCTGGGAGGCGGATGCCGTATAATCGACGGGATAAGGTTGAATTTTATTTAAAAATTGTACTAGTTTAGAAGATCAGCTTCTTGGACTCTTAACAACTTATAAAGGGTAAACTGTAAACCTCAATCCTCTATCTCACTCACGCAATGCAACATTTTTGAAGATAATTTCAATGAATATATTTAATTACGAAAAATCTGGCTCAGCTCAAAATTGACATAAATTTTCAACAAAAATACATTTCATACATAAAAACATAACTAGATATATAGAAGCATTAATAGATATTTTTTACATCAGACAAAAATAATAATCATTATCATAATCACAATGTTAAAATAATAATAAATATTATATTAATAACGCCCAAAATACATAGATCCTAGACCCTAACTAGGATTCCATGTGTCTAGGGACCCAGGAACTACGAGGACCATTGTCCCCAAACACTCAGACTCAGAACAAGTATTTGCGCTTGTTTTCCTATGCACAAATACTTGTTCTGTCGCGGGAATCAAACCCGTCCGTGTTATAAGCCGACCTGCTCAACCACCACACCACAGATGCTGTCAAAAAGGGAACACAAACCAAACTAGCTTATTACATACTTGGATACTTTGAAGAGTGTCCGATCCTCGGGGTTTCCTTTCCTTGCGAGACCAAAGTCCCCGATCTTGGGCATCAAATATTGGTCCAGCAAAATGTTGCCAGGTTTTATGTCGCCGTGGATAAGCGGTGTTCCGTACATGTTGTGAAGATATTGGAGGCCGCTGGAAACGTAGAATATTTTAAGATTGTTAGATAGCAGGGATGTAGCTGAGGTGGTTTTATCGGAGCCGAAATAGGATCCTAAAGTTTCAAATTTGGTTTATCTGAGTCGGAATCAGACCGAGTCGGAGGCGGATGAAAGACGTGCTAGTTCAGGGCGGGTCTAATTAAATACAACATTAATCAGAGTTTTGGCGGAAAAACGAAAAAGATCGCGTCATCGCATTGTATTATTTTCCAAAACTTGTGTTATTTTCAGTGTTAGTGCATAAAATTGGTGGCATTTTATTCGTTAAGTGCTGGATTACAGGCGTGAGTGTGGGAAAATGGTATAATGATGGTGAAACGTTTATTTTCGTGTTGTTTCCAAAACTCCATAGAAGCTTCAAGTTGCCACCACTTTACTAGGAGTATGACTGACTAGACTGACTTGACTATGACTTAACTTGATGACTTCGACTGTGACACATATACACATATTTGCGTGAAATATCGATAACTTGATCAATTATTAAAATTACTTGACACTGGCCAAATACACAGAAGTGTGGAGCCGAAACGTAAAACAAAAAACTACGAAACCGATTTTAATGAAATTTGGAAAAATTTGGAATGCAACTGGATTGGATATTTTTTATTGATGGATGAAACCGCGGGACGCAACTAGAAAATCATACTATACTAGGTGGTAGGACTTTACTGCAAAGTTCGTCTAGGTAGGTACCACCGCTTTGCCAGTTATTCTGCCGCCAAGCAGTAGTGCGCAAGCACTGCTGTGTTCCGGTTTGAAGGGCACTGTAGCTAGTGAAATTATTGGGAAAATGAGACTTTATTATCTGATCTCACAGTTTAGTAATCTTATTACTAGATTGTGCTGATGTCTCTGGATGACGTGCGCAGTGCAGTGTCACGCGAACCTCTATACTTTAGAGTTCCGAGTGACACTGCAGCTGATATGGGCAGCCGTGTCGTTTAACATCAGGCGAACGGGTAGCTCGTCACGTCATTCCTTAACATAAAAAATACATAATAATAACTTAGTAGAATATATAATAATAATAGCTACTATAAGCTTGTTAAATTATCTCACTTGGCAACCCCGTGCGCGACCCTGTATCTCTGAGGCCACGTCAAAGGTGGGTGAATAGTTTTCCTCCTCAATCTCTGTTCGAGAGATCCACCCAACATTAACTGGTACACTAGACATGCTTCCGGACCTGCAAATATAATTTATAATGTAATTTGGCCGTGTGGCTAAGAATAAGACTACTGCGTCTCTTCCTGCGAGTACCGTAAAAGCCGGTCAAGGGAATGTCCAGGGAATGTGGGCATTCTCTTCGGTACGTTAAAATCTGGAACTTCCCGTGAAGTAGAATCCCGGAAAAGTGAAATTTGCCCATGGAATGAGCAAATAATTAAAGTACCTTTTATCTATAAATATAAATATTATCTTATTTTATTACCTCCGAAACTAAAACCATATAGCGGGAGTATATTATCATGCCTGTATTGGTTAAGACACATTTCTCTGATCAACTCCTTGTTTTTCCCATCGTCGTCTCTTAGCCTTTTAACTGCCACTGGGAGGTGTTTCCATACGCCTGAAAACAAATAAAAATTTATGATTAATCTATACATATAAAATTCTAAGTCCTGACTTATATATCAACGCGCAGCCTAAACCGCTGGTCCTAGAGACTTGAAATTTGAAGGAATTTGAATTTGAAATTGAATTTGGAGGACGTGTTTTTTGTAAAGTGTAGGTATCCGCTAAGAAAGGCTTTTCGTAATTCCACCCCTAAGAGAGTGGATGGTTTAATTAAAATGAAAAAATGTCTTCCTCGTTTTCTATAGGCCACGCGTGCAGAAACTAGTAAACAATAAAAAGCATGCCTAGCGTAATACATACTACTGGTAAAGTATTCGATAGCCTCTGTGTTGTGGTGGTTATGCAGGTCGGCTCATAACCCGGAGGCGGCGGGTTCGATTCCAGCGGTAGGATAAGTATTTGTGCACAGAAAAAAGAGCAAATACTTGTTCAGAGTCTGAGTGTTGACACAGGGAATCCTAGTTAGGGTCCAGGATCTATGTATATATAGGCGTAATGGGTTATGCGTAGGTTGCATCCTATATAAATATAGGCCTTCAGCAAGTGCACCGGGCCGTGTCTGGAACAAGAATGCCTCGTAGTACACCGAGCGTTCCCGTTTTATAGCCAGATGGGTGGGGGAGCGATGATAGATAACGGTGTTGCCACTGTAATAAATTTAAATGCTACGACAGGGTAAATTACGGTACTGCCCGCTACGCATAGAGTTTACAACTGGACGTTGCCGCCGTCATATATGATCGTTGGGCGTTGTTGTTAATGTTATTGCAAACAAAAGTTTTCATAATGCCTCAGCGACTAAGAAATTTTAATACGCGGGCTAATTACACGCCTATCCGAGAATGAATGACTAAATTAATGAAGAATGATTGAATAATTTATAAAGAATGAATGAAGTATGAATGAATTATGAATGAATGAATAATTAATAAAGAATGAATGAAGTATGAATGAATTATGAATGAAGTATGAATGAATTATGAATGAATGAATGAATGATGAATAAAGTAGAATTAAGAAAGAATTAATTCATGAATAAACATTCCTTCTCATGTAGGTATTCTTCAATAATGTAGATTGATAAAGTATCATCATGAGTTTTTGGCGGGAAAGCGAAAAAGAATGCGTCACCGCATTGTATCATTTTCCAAAACTTGTGTTATTTTCTGTGTTAGTGCGTAAAATTGGTGGCATTTTATTCGTTAAGTGCTGAATTACAGGCATGAGTGTGGGAAAGTGGTATAATGATGGTGAAACGTTTCTTTTCGTGTTGTTTCCAAAACTCCATTGAAGCTTCTGGTAAAGTTGCCACCACTTTACTAGGAGTATGACTTGACTAGACTAGACTATGACTTAACTTGGACTTGGACTGTGACTTGACTTGACTTGACACTTTATATGATATTAATTAACTTGAGATATTATCAATTACTTGACACTGGCTAAATACACAAAAGTGTGGAGCCTAAACCAAACAAAAAAAAAAAAGTATCATCATCACCTTTGAAGACTTGTCCAAAACCACCTTTTCCCAGTAAGTTTGCTTCGCTCCAATTACCAGTGGCTTCCTGAAGCTCTTCGTACTTCACTTTTGGGATGGAAGCCACATTCTTCATCAGCTGATCTGCCAAATCACCATTCTCGGTTGAGGTATAGCTCTGTAATAGATATAAAATATAAATATATATAACTCAAAGGTGACCGACTGACTGACTGAATGACATAGTGATCTATCAACGCACAGCCCAAACCACTGGACGGATCGGGCTGAAATTTGGCATGCAGTTAGATGTTATGACGTAGGCATCCGCTAAGAAAGGGTTTTTTGAAATTCCACCCTTAAGAGGGTGAAATGGGTAGTTGAATTATTTTCCCATAGGCCACGCCGCGGGCGAAGCTGCGAGCAGAAGCTCGTTGTGGATATAAAAGTGTTAGGAACACCAACGCGGTTTCACCCGCAACGTCCACTCCTGAACATAGGCCTCTCCCGTAAGACGATACTTTTGACCCCTTAGCTCAGTTAAATAAATAAATAAACAAATAAATAAATATCTGTGGACATTACACACAGCGCCATCTACCCCCAAACTAAGCAAAGCTTGTACTATGGGAACCAGATAACTGATACAATACTTAGATACTTTTTGTTTGTAAATACAAACATATAATACAATATAACACACAGACACAGAACAAACATCGATGTTTGATGTTGATAGTAGTTTTGCCTTCTAAACTGTATAGGTTCCATTCCCACCCAGGACAAACATTTGTGTGATGAACGATGTTTGCGCTGTATCTGGGTGTTTTATTGTAAGTTGCAAGAAACAAAAAGTACCTATATATGTATTGTATCAGTTATTCAGATCCCACAAACCACACATCTACAATCCACAAACAAAGTAAAAAATTTGTATTATTATGCTGGCATGTTCGGTAAAGTGACAATCAAAATGCGCGACATTAACATTAAACAAAGAAAAAACAAAGTTATGCCGACCGATAGATGGAGCTAAACTAAAGAAGTTTTACTTCAGTCGTGTGATCTAAAGCACATTAATTTTTATTGTTATTTATTATTTTTACTACATCATAATAGTTAGCATAGAAACTTTTTCATTTTTGTTCCAGTTCTATGTCCACTTACTCGTCTACTGCTCGAGTCATTGCTTGTTCCAACTGATGGGGAGTTCCCGTTTTGTCTGTTATGTCTGCCGTGGTTGCTTTCACCAGCCTGTGAAAAAAGGTTCATTGTATTATAATTTTGTAATTTTTTTATGAATACCCAATGAACATTGAGCAATGAGAATAGCGATGGAAAGTGTAATTTTTAATCTATACTTATATTAGTATATATACACATAAATAGCCCAGTAAAACGTAAAAAAACGTTTAATTTACTGATCAGTACATTAATAATAATAACGCCCAAAGATCACATACATAGATCCTGGACCCTAACTAAGATTCCCCGTGTCTAGGGACCTAGGAACTACGAGGACCACTATCCCAAAATACACGGGTGCGTTCACAGAAAAAAGCTCAAATACATTTTCTGTGTCCAGATACAGAACAAGATTTTGCGCTTTTTTCTGGGCACAAATACTCGGTCGGTCGATATGTGTTGTTCAGTTAAAATTTCATTTGTTTTATTATTGGAATTATAACGATATAAACATTGTTTGTAATTTTATGAAATTTGAAGTAAGACGGACTTTTAATGTATCTTTGAAATATGAAGTATGAAAATGAATTCTAGGTAATAGAAAAAAATGTCTCTACAACCAGTAAATCCATTTTTTTTTTTTCAATTTGGCGTGTGATGTAGTATGAACACGCCCGACCTATATCATTTAGCCGATAAGTTATATAGCATATAAGTTAGTTCTAAGTTAGGATAGTCATCATGTAGTTTGTGCGCTTTTTTCTGGGCGCTAATACTTGTCCTATCCTACACGATGGTGAATCACCTTATTAACACTTGTCATCACTATTTTTCCTGTTTATTGTCGCAGTACGAAGAAATTAATAAAGAGTGTTCTTTGAGGCCAGTAAGGGGAAACCCTAGGTCGGTTGCAGCGATTAAAAATGTATGCTAGTCCAATGCTGTCTACTGGAGCTGGCTGATCGAACATAACAGCACTGCAGAGGTTCACCTGACTCATATCATGAGCTGGAAAATATCCAGTTAGAACGCAAGCTTACCCAAACGCCACTTTGGACGCTTACTATAATCACCAAACTGGCAGGGGCCCGAGACATGCCTTGAGCGACCCGGACGATCCCATAGCAGCCGTAGTATCATCGCTAGGATCACCGGACCAGTCTAGCCTTTCTGGCTCAGGTACCGCTTTTGGTACCGGTATAGGATACCAGCGTAACACAATCAGACACCGACCCCGCCGGCGAGGTCGACGTACCCCCCGTAGGTTAGTTAGAACGGTCGCGATCTTCAATAGGGTCCACTCTTCCAGTGGACGTAGTCTTCTGGATCCTCTCATCCCGGTAATGACCCAAGTCGAGGCTTGCACCCTGGGGTGCCCTTGAGCTAGTTGCCTCCCACTTTTGACGGCTGGGCGCCTTAAGCGTCTGCCCTCATTTTAATTAACTTCAGTGCAGATGGACGTAAGCGCCTTACAAAGTATAATTAAGCAGAAATAGCTTTTGTCAATACCTATATAAGTACCCTATTTAAGTTTTTGTATACTAAAGTGTGCCATGTTTCTTTCCAGGTGCTATACTTTACCGGATTAAGGAGCATTACTGGCATCTGATCGGATACCATGCCGCCATCTATTCTTTGTGTTGCCTTGTTGCCATATTCTGTAATAAAATCAATAAGTCAAAGTCAAAGTCAAAATCAAAAAATTAATTGCAAATAGGCTAATTTTAGCACTTTTACAAGTCAAAATTATATTAGGTACTTAAAATTAAGTTATTTCACTAAGCATATAAAATTACAAAGTGCTTATTGTCAAATAATATATAGCAAGCCCATTACAATATATGAGTTTGAAAAAAAAAGCAGTTCTCTTTCTCACTACTGGTGCAAGCAATCCTGCTCAATGTAGAATAGAAAACTTTGATCCGAAGCTTAGACTACAACTGTAAAGAAGAAGCTACAAGAAACTTTAGTGATGTATTTTTTTTTTCTTCTTTCTACATACATAGATAAATATCAAATATGAATAACACAGAATATGACAGCCTGTGTGGTGTCATGGTTGAGCAAGTCGGTTCATATCCCGGAGGCGGCGGGTTCGATTCCCGTGACAGGACAAGTATTTATGCACAGAAACTTTGCTAGGTGCTAGGACTTTTCTGCCAAGTTCGTCTAGCTAAGTACCACTACTGTGTTCCAGTTTGAAGGTGTTTCACTGTAGCTAGTGAAATTACTGAGCAATTGAGACTTTATCATCTGATCTCACAGTCGAGTAATTACCTCTTTATATTTTGAAGTTCCGAGTGACACTGTTCTGTTATGGACGGCCGTGTCGCTTAACATCAGGTGAACGACTTGCTCGTCACATCATTAAAGAGAAAAAATAAACAAACAAACAAATTCTTGTTCTATGTCTGGGTATTGTGGGATCATGGTTCGCGTAGTTCCTGGGTCCCTAGACATAGGAAATCCTAGTAAGCCTAGATCGTTAGGCGTTATTAGTATTATTATTATTACTTCCACTCCCCCCCCCCCCCCCCCGAGGGTCCAAGGGTCTCATTTAGCCCCTTAGAATTAAGGTAAGCGGTGTCATCGACAACTCGACACAAACACAGCCCTGCGTTACAACTACTTAGATAGGTAGATAGATGAACTCTTTACTGTACACACCAAATAATAAAAAATACAAAGATAAAATAATCAATTACATAAATTACATAAAGTGTAACAATGGGCGACCTTATCGCTAAAAGCGATTGCTTCCAGGCAACCTTTGGATGGACAGAATTTGACGAAGTGGTAAAGGGGTGCACATAACTATTTCGTTCATATAAAAGGCATAATTATAATACTTTTAAACTTCTTAAAATATAGAAGAAATATATA
The DNA here is from genome assembly GCA_905220475.3 of Ennomos fuscantarius. NCBI lineage: Eukaryota > Metazoa > Arthropoda > Insecta > Lepidoptera > Geometridae > Ennomos > Ennomos fuscantarius. The sequence continues at coordinate 7,041,080 of HG992046.1, read as the reverse complement.
TAAATATATATATATAATAGGTCTTTACCTATGAAATTGCCGTATTGCAGTACAGACATTTTCAAACAAAAAAAAGTTGGCTATGAATTCTAAATTCAAATTAATTTTGTTTTAAAAATATGACATTCTATTTACAATATAAGTCTTTTGTTTATTGATTAGCGTTGTATTTTCATTACATTTCAACATTTTTCCTCATAATGGATACTTTGAAATTTCGTGTAATTATGGAATATGAGTTCCGTCGTGGCACCAACGCGGCACAAACGACACGTAACATCAACGACGTTTACGGAGAGAACTGTACAAACGAACGTACAACCCGTTATTGGTTTGCTCGGTTCCGTTCTGGGAATTATGACTTGAAAAATGAACCTCGTGGTCGTCCGGAAACTTTGGTCAACAATGATGAATTAAAGGCGATTGTGGAAGCTGATGAATCTCAATCTACAGCTGAGCTGGCAGCAGCTTTTCATGTTAGCATCAAAACAATATTGGTCCATTTGCGACAGATTGGCAAGATAAAAAAGCTTGATAGATGGGTGCCCCACGAACTTAACGATCGCCAGCGCAACGTACGCGTCGAGACTTGCCTTGCGCTGCTTAACAGGCACAGAAATGAAGGAATTTTGAACCGAATAGTTACGTGCGACGAAAAATGGATTCTTATTGACAATCGAAAGCGCTCAGCAAGTTGGTTAGATCCTGGTTCGTTACCAAAGCAATGTGCAAAACGAAAAATGACCCCTAGAAAGGTGATGGTCACAGTTTGGTGGTCTAGTGCTGGTGTTATTCATCATAGCTTTTTACAAAACGGCGAGAGCATTACTGCAGATGTGTACATTGAAGAACTGACCACAATGATGGCGAAACTCGCACGTCTGCAACCAGCTTTGGTCAATCGGTCGTCTCCACTGCTACTTCACGACAACGCGCGACCCCATACTGCACAACAGACCGTCTCTAAGCTGCATGAGTTGGGTTTGGAAGCTCTCCCTCATCCGCCATACTCACCAGATCTTGCGCCTACCGACTATTACTTTTTCCAAAATTTGGACAGCTTTTTAGCGGGAAAAAAATTCAATTCCCGAGAGGCAGTACAAAAGGCCTTTGAAGAGTTTGTTGTCTCCCGTCCTGCTGATTTTTTCAAGAAGGGCATCCATAAACTGCCACAGCGTTGGCAAAGATGCATTGATTGCAGGGGTGATTACTTTGAATAAAAGAAATAAATAAGTTCGAAAAAAAAATACTTTAACTTTTTTCAAACAAAACGGCCATTTCATAGGTAAAGACCTAATATATATATATATATATATATATATATATATATATATATATATATATATATACACACACACTCTAAACAATACAATAAATAAATAAATACATACATACATATGACGGCGGCTACGTCCAGTTATCAACTCTATGCGCAGCGGGCAGTACCGTAATTTACCCTATGGTGGCATTTAAATTTATTACAGTGGCAACATCGGCAACTATCATTGCTCCCCCAACCATCTGGCTATAAAAAGGGACCGCTCGGTGTACTACGGATGATTCTTGTTCCAGATACGGTGCTGTGTGGACATGCTGAAGGCCTATAGTTATATAGGTTGCAACCTACGCAGAACCCGTTCTGCCGACACATACATAAAATATATTTAACGCAATATATATAAATAAATATATATACATACACAATATACTTAAATACAAATAATTATTATGTATATATACTTATTATTACTACTATTATTTATTACACTGTTAAATGAAAGAGACAATGAGGAAACTATAATACAATAAGTACCTACCCATTGACGATATAAAAGTAAACAAATTATGTAGAATTAAGTTAATGAGGTCATTAGTTTCTCAGTACTTTGATTTTATTATCATAACAATAATGATATTATTACCTACATTTTAATAAAAAACCAATTATCATAATAAAGTACTTGAAAATCTTGACCCTTTGTTTTTTTGTATGTATGTATACAAGTATGTGACTGTTGCCTGCGGCTTCACCTGCAACTTACTCGTTTTCCCAAATAGGATAAAAAGTACCCTAAGTTGACCTTGTTAGTGTTAGAAATCACATCACACTATCACACTAATATTATAAAGTTTGTCTGTTTGTTACTTCTTCACGCTCAAACGGCTGAACGGATTTGGATGAAATTCGGTACCAAGATAGCTTATAAACTAGATTAACATATAGGCTACATTTTATCTTCCATCAGAGTAACAAATTTTCTGTCTCATTCTAACGAACCCATTCATTTCATTCGTCATTTGTAAGCATTATATACTAGAGACAGCAAAAAACACAATGGGTAAATTAAGTGGCACTGAATGTTTAGTGTCCAATTAGTTTCCATGTCCAAATGTCCAAATGATAGTTAAAAGTCATGTCAACATATATTTCTATTTAATGTGCTTTAGCATCATCAACACCACTGGAACAATGCCAGCAACCCAAGGCCAGCTACTTCAAGGAGTTAGGGTGGCTAGGGTAAGTAGTCTGGCAGGGGTAAATTCACAAAATACAGCATGCGGAACGTGAGTGCAGGCCTTTATGTTCTTATTCTAAATGGAGGCTTCCGAATAAGAACATTAATATGTACAGGTATCATAATGTCAATATGTTAATATTTGAAGTAGTAATGTGATGTAATAATAATAATATCGCCCAACACATACATAGATCCCGGACCCTAACTAGGATTCCCTGTGTCTAGGGACCAAGGAACTACGAGGACCATGGTCCCACAACACCCAGACTCAGAAAGTATATGCACTTTTTTTTTCTGTGCACAAGTAATTGTCCTACCGAGCCGAGCTCAACCACCACACCACAGAGGCTTCAATTCAATGAGGAATGAATGAATTAATAAATAATGTAATGAAGAGTAATGTGAACTTACCATCGCTCGTGAGTTCTTTCTTCTTCAAACCGTTCTTGCTGTCAAGTTTGTTGAGCAATCTATGAAACCTCGAGTGTACTACAGATGTGAGACATCGTAACGCTGGCACATACTTCATGTGATATAGTAATATGTATAGTTCCTCTACTCTATGATTGAGCTGGCCCCATCTTGTAAATAATTGATGAGTCGGAGAACTGAGGAGCCTGCTTGCTTCTTGTTCTATTTCCTAAAAGAGTACAGAAGTTCTAAATCTATTTCCTAAAAGAGTATAGAAGTTCTAAATCTATTATTTATAGCAGTGTCACCTGCTAATGTAATCAACAGAATTTTTAACTAAATGTGATACACAAATGGGATTTGAACCTGCATCCTAGTCAGGACATTTTATTTTTTATTTTTATTTTATTGTAATAGGTTCGGTAACAGAGAATAGGCCATTACATACATTAGTATAAAATTAACATTGATACAGCTATATAAACCTAAAGTCCAATTATAACCATACACAACTCAAACTAAGAAATCTTTGACACTATATAAATAAACAATTTTTTAATAGACTATTATTCTAAATACAAGTAAATTTACACAATATTAGTTACTTAATTAAATTATTGATAGCAAGTTTGAAGGATGCAAAACTACATGAAAACATGTCACTGGGATTACTTAATTCATCACATGCTTTACTTAAGCTATCCTAGCAAGTGATCCTAATTTATCCTTTACCTCTTACAGCATATGGAGTTGGTAGCATCATCTTTCAAGAGATAATCACCACAACCAGCATGTTCAAGTACACCAACACAAATATCCTTGTAGCTCCTGGGTCTCTAGACACAGGGCATCCTAGATAGGGTCCAGGATCTATGTGATTATTTGTTATTATCTTATTATTAATATTGTAAAGATAATGCCTCTCAAATCTAAATTCTAAATAGATAGATGGGTATACAAACACCCAAAAATCACATACATAGGTCCCTGCGGAACCTCAATGCACTCCTCGACGCCAACCCTGATTTTGATATCTTTTTTGACAATTGGAAAACTGTTTTATATGTGTGTTTGACCTATTGCGAAAATGTTTGATCTGTATTGTCAATGTATTATTAATTGGTGCTTTTTTTGAATTTGATTTATGACATTTAATTTTAAATATATTATAATTAATAATTTAGTAGTAAGTGTAATTGGTCTAAAACCGTTCTTATTGCAATAAATAAATAAATAAATAGGTCCTGGACCCTAACTAAGATTCTGTGTATCTAGAGACCCAGGAACTATGAAGTGGATTCCCACAACACCCCAATACAGGAAAAAACCTGTGCACTGTTTCTATTGCGGGAATCGAACCTGCCACCTTTGGGTTATGAGCTGAGCTGCTCAACCACCACATCACAGAGACAACTCTTTATTGAGACCAAGGTATGAAAATGCAGCTGAAATACAACTTCAAAAAGCAATCTGTTCCAGACAATTTTGCCATGGACCAAGATAGATCAATAAGATTATGTTGATTATCTTGGTTTTCTTTCTAGTCACATTATTTCCGATTCAAACCTTCAAATAATCTCCGATCATAGCCTTTCCCATAGCTCAATTTAATAATACTTTATCTAACGGGCTTTAAATGTGTGAGATATAATAAGTTTTGTGCCTATATTAAGTTGATTAGTATGTACAGCGTACCAGTGATGGTCTGGCCAGTCCTAAAATTAAATCGCACACGGAAAACCCCAGAAGCACGGATTAATAAAATTACGTTAATATTACTTACGTGGATAGCAAATGGGGAATATTGCATTTGCTCACCAGCTAATTCTTTCCAATAGTCATTTATGTCAAGTAAACGACACAGCTCTTTGTTAATTTCGAACGGTAACTCGTAAATATACATTTTTGGGTCAATAAGTGATTAATTTTCGCAAAAAGGCCAAAACCCCAATCACAACATAACAATCAACCATCACATCACAAACTAGATAGAGATAGAGATACTATGTATCATCACATCAACTCCTCGTTGACAACTAGTCATCAGTATTGCCATTGCATTGCCACTGTTCACCCTACTGATCTAAGGTTTACCCAATACTCAGTGCAACAGCTAACGCTCATAAAAAATCCGATGATAGTTTGAGTACTATTATTTATTCTTTGCCTGGGAGTCGTACTGTAGCTTGTCAATATCAAGCTGATTTAAAAAATTAAAAGCTTGTCCTACTGCTGAATCATTTTACAATTCCCTTATGTATTATTTATACCCTTAAAACAGATAATATAAGTATTACTAATAAACTATTAAAGACGGTGGCATTATTTCATTTATAAATTGAATTCTACTTTTTCTGTTTCCCAAGTCCAATATAAGAATTTGTTTTCTCAAAACCATGATTTGCTTTACCCCAAACTGTGAAATGTTTATCAGTCTGGCAAATTTAATTACATGACAACGCTGCCAATGACAAATTACTACTAGCTGTCACTGTCAGAAAAGCAATTACCTGTACTTTTTTCAGATTGGCTTCAAGCAATGAGCTTATTTAGCCTGTATATATTATTTATTAGAGTCGTTTAGTCTCTTCCAGCCTTATTAATAAACGGGTATTAGTCTCGGACTATTTACTTCAGCTTTTGTCCTTTTTTTGCTACTCGAATATTTAGCTGGATCGAAAGAGACAAAAGATGGTATAACTAGTCTAAAGCTAGTTCGTGTTTATTAATAAATAAGTCACAAACTTATATCAAACTATTTCGCTTCTGTATTTTTTTTTATTTGTTATAAGCAAAGCATATGACCACTGTCTCGCCTGGGGGGCGCCTGCCCATCCTACGCAACCATATCCCATCTTAGACCGCGTCATTGTTTAACATCAAATAAGTGATCACGGAACTTGATTGAATCGCCATCTGGAGATGCACATTTGCATGGACATTTACAAAGTTTAATCTCCAATCTTTTTTTTTTAAATCTAATCACTGGGCCATTTCATCAAAAAGCCCAACACTTCCATTCGACTGATAATACATTTTCTTCAACACCCATAATATCGAATAAATCAAAATATATGAAATCTATAGTGTATAAATTGATAATTGGATCAACGGAAATGAGATGGTTGGAGATTTTGTTATAGTTTAATAATAATAATAATTCCTGGGTTCCTAGATACAGGGAATGCTATTTAAGGTCTATGTATGTGATCGTTGGGCGTTATTATTATTATAATCTTAGAAGAAACATACTTAACGAAGGTATTAATTCTACGGTTGATAGCCAGAGCCAGGATATCGTGTCAACTGTGGTTTTGTAACCGCGTAACGCTAGAAGCTTGTTCTAATTGCACATTATAGGTACTAACAATTTAGATCAAATAGGTATGTAGGTAAAGTAGATACAATAATACAGGTACGCAGGCTGACACACTTAAAGAATTGTATAGGTTCTAAATCCTCTATTTACTATTATCAACAATATTCCAATATACCTCGTGCCAGTAAACATTCCAACTTTAGCTTAAGGTTTCTTCTTCTGACCTAAACCTAATTTTGACAGGCTTTCACTCACTGCTTTTAAGACTCAAATTAAGCACTTTTTCACAAGGTGGTAGGACTTTGTTGCAAAGTTCGTCTAGGTAGGTAACACCGCTTTGCCAGTTATTCTGCCGCCAAGCAGTATTGTGCAAGCACTACTGTGTTCCTGTTTGAAGGGCACTGTAGCTAGTGAAATTACTGGGCTATGATCTGATCTCACAGTCGAGTAATCTTATTACCACACTGTGCTGATGTCTCAGGATGATGTGCGCGGTGCATTGTCGCGCGAAACTCTATCTTTTGGGATTCCGAGTGGCACTGTTCTGTTATAGGCGGCCGTGGCGCTTAACATCAGGTGAACGACTAGCTCGTCACATCATTCACTAACATAAAAAAAACTTTTATCAACTCTGTAGCTTGACTCCGAAATAATTCTTCACTGTCTCCTTACTACTGGTATTTGTATGTTTATGTATGTGTATTTGTATTATGTATAGTAATAGTATGTATTGTATTGTTAAGTGTATATTAGTGTATAATTTTATATTATATACACCTATATAGTAAACTTTATTTTATAGCACCACCGTCCATACTCTTTAATCTATCTCTGTCCATCCAAAGGTTGTCTGGAAGAGATCGCTTTTTAGCGATAATACCGCCCATTGTAACCTATTTATAAGCTTTCCTGTTTTGTATTTCGTCATCTTGGTGTCAATAAAGAGTTTATCTATAAATCTATGTTCAGTAATATCTGTAGGTAGCTTCTTTCATAGTTTTATCTTATTTTTCTTTTTGTACCGGTATTACATTGGTATTTCCACCATTTTTACTGACGTTTTTGTGCTTCGACCCTCGTTCGTCACTTGTTCTGATAACTCTAAAGCGCGGGAGCATTGAATTAAAAAGTTGCCTTTTTCTAAATCGCTAACAAATTTAAAATCACCGTTGTTGCAATCGTGACTACCCTGGCACAGTTACGTGACACAACCAAGCGCCTTGGGAAACTGCTGTGTCAAAGGGAAATATATTACCCCAATCATACAACCAAAAGCTTATGGAAGCTTTTCCTCTCGATGACGCAACTAGGCACAACTTTTCACACATATAGAAGTATTCTTTGTTAATGAAGTTACAAGGCAGTATCAAAATTAAGAAGATGTTTTGGCTCTATGAGTGCTAGACGGAGCCTGATATTATAATGCGATTAGGCATATGTAATTCGTTTTGGAATGTCATTTAGAACAATAATAATAATTTTGTTAATATTTTGCAGATTTTAGTCTATTTTATGTGCTATTGAATAAATCTATCTATTAAATTATGTATTTACGTAACTTGTACACGTCTGTTTTTTTTTGCAATTTGCATTACATTGACAACTTGACATTTGGTAAAAAAAAGTCTGCTGTTTTATTTTTAATCCTTTACAAATATTTATATCGATATATCGTTGGGCTTTATTATTGTTATAGGTATATTATTTCGTAACATAAACCAATATCTTTCAACTGCGTTCCAGACATCTCTCCAGAATATGAGTCGCGTCTTCTAATACTTATTATACCGACATGATTGCAGTATACAAGATTCGCATATTTAAATTAGGAACCCTAAACTATTCTAGGGGAGCGATGTCTGAAGAATACTGAAGATCGACGTATCTGCACCTACCTACCTTCCTACTATACACATTGGTACCTACTAAGGGCCAAAGGAGACGATAAAATTATTAGTTTCCTTTTATTTTATTCGACGATGGATAAGAAAATATATCACTGTGACCTCAATCCGTCAAATTACAGACTTTGTTCAACGCTGGTTCAATACGCACACTATTATTCACGGGCGAGTTTGAAAAGAAGTAAAATTAATTAAAAACAATGAAATCCTCGTAGTATTTGGGGCAGCTTAATGTAAATAGTTATGTTTGCACAATTGTTCATTTTGTTAATGTCGCTTTTCGAATTTCACATCAGAATAGCGATTCAAGGACGACAGATTGTACTATTGTAGGTACTTGTACCTTAATATATTACAACGAAAGAATTATTGGATTACCTACCGTAAGTTATCAGCAAAAAGACGTTTACAGCTGAACATACTAGGCCTCTCTCCATATGTAAATAGGGTGAATTATATATGATAAATAACGGCTAAAACTCACGTCAATTAAAAGTCGAAATTACTCCGACCAGGTTTCGGACATATTCGATGTCCTTCTTCTGGGAGCCAGTTACTAACGCAAGCCGCGGCGGCTTTCGCGAGCGTCAGCACGTAACTCGAAGAAGGACATCGAATATGTCCGAAACCTGGTCGGAGTAATTTCGACTTTTAATTGACGTTAGCTTTAGCCGTTATTTATCTTACAAAAAGGGTGAATTCTGTCCCTCCCTCTGAGAGACCACTTTGAGCGGCTGCTTGCCTGGTCCGTCTAACGACTCGCCACGGTTTTTACCAGGTCGTCGGTGCCTCCAGTGGAGGTCAATAGAGAAGGTAGTTAGGTAAGTACAAGAATCTAAAATAATCCGAAAATAATATTGAACACGAATACAAGTTTTTAAAGGACCATAACCCCTGAAGGTGGCCTAACTATCAAAAGGAGTGAACAGTGACTTTGAATAAAGATTATATAACACTTACAGATACAGTAGGGAGTGAAATGGCAGCGCACCGTACTTTTCCTTATATTACTACGTTATTATTATTTAATAAAATGGTATTCCTTTCCGTGTAAGGTTGTCTGGAAGAGATCGCTCTGAGCAACAAGACCGCCCATTGTTACACTTAGGTTAAATTTGTTCACTTTTTTTCAAATTATTTAAGATGTGGTGTGTCAATAAACAGTTTATTTATCTATCTTTTTCACCATCTTTTACGATACCTATCTAAATAATATTGAGTTTGTAAGCATGAAGAAGGGTTAAAAATATGAAGACAAACCTCTTCAAGTAAGACTATATAAGAGCGTAGATAAATCGTACAAGGAATAACACCATTAATAATAATTATATTATAATAATAATAACTTCCAACGATCACATACATAACGCTATGGATAATAAGTAGAAATTAATCCTTATATAAATAATATAAGGATTAATTTCTACTTATTATCCATTTGTTTATTTACATTCATTTTAACAGCCTCTGTGGTGTGATGGTTGAGCAGGTCGGCTCATACATAGCCCGAAGGCGGCGGGTTCGATCCCCGCGGCAAGACAAGTATTTGTGCACCGAAAAACAAAAGTACAAACACTTGTTCTGTGTCTGGGTTTTGTGGGACCATGGTCCTCGTAGTTCGTGGGTTCCTAAACACAGGGAATCCTAGTTAAGATAAACCTAGGGATCTATGTATGTGATCGTTGGGCGTTATTTTATTATTTACAGATCATCGTTCTCTTAAATATATCATTACTAGTTGCGCCCCGCGGATAAAAAGTATTTTAATTATTTGCTCATCCCATGAGAAAATTTCACTTTTCCGGGATAAAATGTAGACTATATGTTAATTCAGTGTATAAGCTGTCTTGGTACCGAATTTCGTCCAAATCCATTCAGCCGTTTGAGCGTGAAGGAGTTACACACATATACATAAACACACATACAAACTTTCGCCTTTATAATATAAGTGTGATGGACCCGGTCGGACACGCAATATTAGAACAGGGGAGGACAGATCATTATCTCGTTTGTCAACATAACATACAGTTAAAAGTATTACAAATTGCATATAATATTGTCCATAGAAATATATCCTCTAACATACCGTCTATAAAGACAGTATTGAAATCATTTGTTATTTATCAGCTACCATCTCGTTAAAATCTAAAATTATGTCAAACTTTAACTTATAGGAAGTAGGTAAGTTACTACTCATAGGTCCGTGTTACATAACGACGCTCAGTCGTTATGTAACACGGTCGCTAATCGGTAGGTTTAAGTAGGTTTAAGGTAAGCAGAGATTTCATTCATAAAGTGATGAATTAGTGATGAAATCTCTGCTTGAGCACTAATCGATGACTGAGCATCGTTCTGTAATACTTACCATAGTCATTTAAACAAACTTTTATTACACAGCGCCATTTAGTAAAAATTAATTAAGCAAAGCTTTGTACTATGGGAACCAAATAACTGATAGAATACCTACTTATATACTTTTCTATTTGTAAATACATACATAGCATACAATATAATACCCAGACACCGAACAAATATCGATGTTTATAACACAAATGTTTGTCCTGAGTGGGAAACGAACCCACAACTTACAGTACAGAAGGCAGGGTTACTACCAACTGAGCCTCGGGTCTTGTATTGATACTTTCTTTCATTATTACACTAGCGGCCCGTTCCGGCTTCGCACGGGTATAAAATATATAGCCTATGTCATTCACTGAAGAAATGATTAAAATCGATCCAGTAGTTTTGATTTATTCATTACTGCCCGTGGCGCGCACGCGTTAAATTTAGAGTAAAACAATCCTCCTTTCTATAACCCATAAAGATTTCCTACTATCTTTGGAATATCTAAATTCATACACTACATTTTTACTTATTTACTTTTTACATTTTTACATGTTATTATACATATAAACCTTCCTCTTCAATCACTCTAGCTATTTAAAAAAAACGCATCAAAATCTTTGCGTAGTTTTAAAGATTTAAGCATATATAGGGACAGAGAAAGTGACTTTGTTTTATACTATGTAGTGATGAGTCTTTCATGAGTTCATGAAAAAATATTCTGACAGCTACCTCCATAAACACCAATTACAATGGAATATATAGGTAAGTCGGTACTAAGTGTTTTCTTTTGTTTTATCTTTGCCTATTTCAAACTTGATAGAGAGAAAAAACCCAAGACCACAATTCTTTCGCTACCCAATGTTTATCAGCAAGGGAGTAGTGTAAATTATAAGGTGCCTAGATAGTATTTAATCAATATAGATATAGGTATTTAGTACCCAGCCTATATTAAATGCTTTCATTATCTCAATAGAAATTTCCCCCCGTAGGTTAGCTAGACCGGTCGCGACTTTCAATAGGATCCACTCTTCCAGTGGACGTAGTCTTCTCGATCCCCTTATCTCGGCAACGGCCCAAGCCGAGGCTCGCACCCCAGGGGTGCCCTTGAGCTAGTTGCCTTCCACTTTTGACGGGTGGGCGCCTTAAGCGATGGTGACGCTGTAAAGGTTGGTAGAGACCAACAGCATTAACTCGTTAAAAAAAATCTGAATAGAAAAAGGTTACATAACAACAATAAGTGTAACAATGAATAAAAAAATTAAGCGACGACGTTCAGAGAGTTACACTTACGCGGGAATTAGAACAAACATATCAGACACTTGAACACACATGAAACCACACGCTGACAGGGCTGTACTCTGCTAGTTGTGCGTCGGGAATAAAGTTTATGTTACTAGTTCGCCTGGGACTTGGACTCATATCAATAGGAACACGTATCATATGTCCATGAGTGGGCATGTATTGGATTGATGAACTCGTATCATACGCCCATGAGTGGGAACGTATTGGGTTGATAAACACGTATCATACGTCCATGAGTGGGCATGTATTGGGTTGATGAACGCGTATCATACGTCCATGAGTGGGGCCGTATTAGATTGATGAACACGTAACATACGCTCATGAGTGGGAACGTATTGGATTGATGAACACGTATCATACCCTCATGAGTGGGAACGTATTGGATTGATGAACACGTATCATACGCTCATGAGTGGGAACGTATTGGATTGATGAACACGTATCATACGTCCATGAGTGGGAACGTATTGGGTTGATGAAAGTGAAGGTTGAAGATGGGTCTGGGCTAGGTTAAACGCGATACAAACGGAATTAATTTTTCCTAGTTGTTCTACAATTAAATTGTGCTCCACAAATAAAACAAATGTTGTACTTATTCTATGGGCAGAACAAACTTGATTTGGGTTCGATTCCCGCGGCAGGACAAGTATTTGTGCACAGAAAAAAAACAAATACTTGTTACTGAGCCTGGGTGTTGTAGGACCATCGTTCTCGTAGTTCCCTGGTTCCCTAGACACAGGGAAAAATAGTTAGGGTCCAAGATCTATGTATGTGATCGTTGGGCGTTATTACTATTATTATTATTGTTATTATAAACTATATCACACTAATATTATAAAGACGAAAGTTTGTATGTGTGTATGTTTGTTACTCCTTCACGCTAAAACGGCTGAATAGATTTGAATGAAATTCGGTACCAAGATAGCTTATACACTGAATTAACATATAGGCTACATTTTATCCCGGAAAAGTGAAATGTTCCCGTGGGATGAGCAAATAATTAAAATACTTTTTTCTGCGGGTGAAACCGCGGAGCGCTACTTGTGTACAATAAATTAATTCATACTAATTAGTCAGAATATTGTTTCTTATTAGTCGGAATATTCTTTCATCCTAAGTACACCCCTGACGGGCGAAGGCTGCTAGCTGCCGCCAACAGGGCTACACCGCAGGCTGCCAACACTTCAGTCCAGCTCAGGCCCTCTTTTGGAACAGTTCTGTTACAGGCGTTGTTAACAGTCTTACTTTAACACGTGCTGGTTATAGATCACAAAATTTGAGCTTCAGACGGTGATGGAAACCGGCTTGTGGCTGAAAGCCACCTCGGCTTAGCAGGTGAGATTGATTCATTTCTATACTTCGTTTATTACGATCTGTAGGTACTGCTGCGTCTCTGACAGTAGTTGATAATGCAAGGAGAAAAAGTTTCATTTCAAGTTGTCTTGCAATTGGCCAACCCCAGAATCAAAAGTTTATAAAGTTTCAAATTATTCGATGTGGACAAATCGGTTAGATTATGTATTATATTAATAGAAGAAAAATATTTGAAGACATAGATTTGTATTTATTTGTAGTCGTTAAGCCAAGTCAAAAGCCTTGTCAAAAAAAAGTCGGATGGTCTAAAAATCCTGACACTAGACTACACGAGAGGAAGAAGTTAGATTATCAAGTTTTTTTTTTACATCTCACACAACGCCATCTAGCCCCAAACTAAGCAAAGCCTGTACTATGGGAACCAGATAACTGATACAATACTTAGATACTTTTTGTTTGAAAATACACACATAGAATACAATATTATAAAACACGCAGACACAGAACAAACATCGATGTTCATCACACAAATGTTTGTCCTGGGTGGGAATCGAACCCACAACCCGCAGTTCAGAAGGCAGGTCACTACCAACTGAGCTATCGGGCCAGTCAGTTCGACCTCAAGGAGGCACAGTTTTCACCAATCATGTCTTTATGGGTATCCATGAAGATATCGCAAATCCCTGTCGCCACTGGAAATGACGTACCTACACTACATATGCGAATTAAAATGCTCAAATTGATAAATGGTGTCGATTGGTTTGAAAATTCTCATGCTCTCTTTCTAGAACCAATAAACACCAATGAGATCAGTAAGAGTTTCTTGGGTACATTATATTTCCATGCCATCTGGACCTGCACCCCTACCGCGTAACTGTTCTGGGAATCGGCTTCACCTGCCATCCCGTACGCGCCAAGTAACAAATCCACGAGTGGGAGCAAGAGAGAACACGATTACGATCTCCACCAGACTTACGCAGTAAGGCCCCTGTATACACGATGGCATAGGAATATTATTTGGCAATGTGGCTTTTTCAAACCAACTTATCTAGACAGGCAAAGGCATATCCAGAGAATGGGCAGCAGCATTCTCATCGGTACATTCAAATTTGGAATCACCAAGTCAAGTCACCAGCGGCCAATAGTAAGCGTCCAAGGTAGCGTTATATGGCGTTGGCGGGGTGTATATAGCGTGTGTTCAGCAGGTGACCTCTCCCGGATGATGATAGATAGATAAAGATAGATAGAGAACTCTTTATTGTTCCACCAATGAAATATAAAAGTATCAAGAAAAACTTATAAACTAGTGTTACAATTGGCGGTCTTAAGCGATCTTTTCCAGACAACCTTTGGATGGACAGTATCAAATGCAAAAGAGTAGGTGGTGTATGACAATTTAAAAGAAAATGTGATGATTTGTGTAAGGAGAGACCGATGTCAAGCAGTTTGCTGAAAGAAGACAGCCTTGAGCCTTTTCATCGATCGTTGGTATTTATATTAGGAGAGTCTATAGGTGTCTTGTCTTTTGAAAGAGTCCCACATAGCCGTTACTCCGAAGAGAGCACTACGAGCGAGTTCTGTTGTATATAATCAATGTATTTTATTTACCCTTGCATATATTATTGCATGCAATGAAATACCTACATTACATATGCATTGTGTCGATCCTGTCAGGCTTATACCTGCATTTTTATTTTTATCTTACTAGGATTTAAAAACTCTGCTTTAAGTTGTTGTTATCATTTTTTTATCAATCAATTTTATTTCTTCAAATTGCGTTATGTTGGTGCATGATCTATCTACTATTGTTTGTGCGATGAATAATTTTCCATCTCCATCTATTTACCATTGAAAATTGCTACGATCATGCATAGCGATCGATAAATAAAATACTGTTATTTTATTATTTATACATAAGTAATTATTTTAAAATAAGCACATACTTACATAAAATAGAGATTTATTATATCCATTACAGGTGTGATTCTTTCTAGTACGACCAGAGAGGACGCCATCTTGTATATCAGTTACCTAAATAAAGTAAGAAGAGCAACAGAAAATAAAGGCGGAAACCAAAACTGCAGAACGTCTTCTGTCTTCAATTTTCACGGTAAGAAGAGGTTATTTTACTTACTTAACTAAATAAAATGTATCATCCTAAGAGTAGGTACCAAACTAAATGTCGCCGAATGACTCAAATGGTTTATCCACATTATATTTGCGCAGGTGAATCCGGCTTGCTGGTCTTGCCACATTGTTATACGTCTGGTTACAATTACAAGAAGGTTATCCAATGCATCGGTCCAAATTGTAGCAAATTTATGAATTATTTTATCTTTGACAGCTCGCATTAAAATTTGACCCGTTTCATCCGATGATATTTAATAGGCAGACGCGGTCAACCTATCCTATACATATCGAAGGCTTTTAAAAATAGGTATAACTTATGACACATAGATTCATCAAATTCAAACCATAGGAAAGGGTAAAATAAACCAATATAGGCAAAAAAACTGTTCCATTTGACTTATAAGCTTTTTATGTCTTTACCAAACTTCACAGGATCACCCAGCGGATGAGCCGGTTCATAGTCAAAACTGGGAGTCCTAGCGCAAAGGCATCCTTGGGATGGTAGGAGGCAGCATCGGCTTAGAGCGTTGCAGTGAGAAGAGGATGAAGACTAGGCCCACTGGAAAAGTGAACCCCATGGAAAGTCACGACCATTCTAGCTAAGAGACGACGGCATCTACTTTGGTTTCTGATTGATTGATCTAAATTAAAGCACACAAATTCGTCCAACATCAAGGAGCAATATTTTCGTTAACTCACCGACAAAATTAGCAATTTAAAATGGTAATAGACATCAGACTATATAGTTCACAGAACAGACAACCTATGCGGAAGAAAAGTGTGGCCACAAACCGGAAGACTTAGCATAGACCAGCCTTCTACTGGGTACATCGAGAACCTGGTCAAAATCGTAAGGTGCCGTTGGATACAAGAGGCAAGGGTGCTATGTACGGGGAAGGCAAACCTTATACCTACTACATACAATTTGCCTACGCTTTCAATAGAGCAGCGAAATCTTTGGTATTTCTTGACCGTTGCTTCAATCATTGAACTTTCTAATAAGGTCAGGTGCAGATTGTGTTGCGGTGACCTATAACAGTTCCAAAAGTGGTAACTAATCTGGAATTTTGATCTTTGAGAGTTAAAGCCAATAGCCGATGCGATGGTTTTTCTATGATAGATTTAATATTAATTTAGGGTTTGTTTTGTTTGTTTTATCAAACTTATTAGCTGTTATACATTGAGAAAACTCACTTTTTTTCGAACCCATATTTGCCGATGGCAATTCTTAAAGTTTCAAAAGTTTTATTTTGCTCTTTTGAAATTTGAAAAATACCACGTTAGTTAATCTTCAGTTTGTCTCTACCTAGCAGAACTGCGATCAAAAGCTTAAATTAATTGATTCCAGATTTCCAATTTATAATTCCAGGTATGTTAATAATAAGGATTTAACGAATATAATGAAACAAGAAGTAAGAAGAACAATCCAGCATTTTGTTAAGCGAAGTTGGTTTGTGACCGTCACTAACGGGCAGTGATAATAAAATTTGCCCGTTTTGACGATCGCAAAATGAACTCACTTGACTATATTCGACAGCTGAGAAGAATGTTGAAGAAGACTATGACGAAAATCTTACCATGGAAACCAGTTTTAACGAAAAAAAGAAAAGTCATTTATTCAGGACTTCACACAGCATTACATTACAGTAGATGAGACAGACATAGGAGAGATAATGTATAATTATATATATAAATATGTAAATATAAATATTGGTGGAGATTTCACACAGCGTTATCTAGCACAAAACTAAGCAAAGCTTATGGGAACCAGATAACTGATATACAATACTTTTTTAGAAATACATACATAAAATTCAATATAACACCCAGACACAGAGCAAACATCGATGTTGATCACACAAATAATAGGTCTTTACCTATGAAATTGCCGTATTGCAGTACAGACTTTTTCAAACAAAAAAAAGTTTTGATTGGCTATGAATTCTAAATTCAAATTAATTTTGTTTTAAAATATGACATTCTATTTACAATATAAGTCTTTTGTTTATTGATTAGCGTTGTATTTTCATTACATATCAACATTTTTCCTCATAATGGATACTTTGAAATTTCGTGTAATTATGGAATATGAGATCCGTCGTGGCACCAACGTGGCACAAACGACACGTAACATCAACGACGTTTACGGAGAGAACTGTACAAACGAACGTACAACCCGTTATTGGTTTGCTCGGTTCCGTTCTGGGAATTTTGACTTGAAAAATGAACCTCGTGGTCGTCCGGAAACTTTGGTCAACAATGATGAATTAAAGGCGATTGTGGAAGCTGATGAATCTCAATCTACAGCTGAGCTGGCAGCAGCTTTTGATGTTAGCATCAAAACAATATTGGTCCATTTGCGACAGATTGGCAAGATAAAAAAGCTTGATAGATGGGTGCCCCACGAACTTAACGATCGCCAGCGCAACGTACGCGTCGAGACTTGCCTTGCGCTGCTTAACAGGCACAGAAATGAAGGAATTTTGAACCGAATTGTTACGTGCGACGAAAAATGGATTCTTTTTGACAATCGAAAGCGCTCAGCAAGTTGGTTAGATCCTGGTTCGGTACCAAAGCAATGTGCAAAACGAAAAATTTGCCCTAGAAAGGTGATGGTCACAGTTTGGTGGTCTAGTGCTGGTGTGATTCATCATAGCTTTTTACAAAACGGCGAGAGCATTACTGCAGATGTGTACATTGAAGAACTGACCACAATGATGGCGAAACTCGCACGTCTGCAACCAGCTTTGGTCAATCGGTCGTCTCCACTGCTACTTCACGACAACGCGCGACCCCATACTGCACAACAGACCGTCTCTAAGCTGCATGAGTTGGGTTTGGAAGCTCTCCCTCATCCGCCATACTCACCAGATCTTGCGCCTACCGACTATTACTTTTTCCAAAATTTGGACAACTTTTTAGCGGGAAAAAAATTTAATTCCCGAGAGGCAGTACAAAACGCCTTTGAAGAGTTTGTTGTCTCCCGTCCTGCTGATTTTTTCAAGAAGGGCATCCATAAACTGCCACAGCGTTGACAAAGATGCATTGATTGCAGGGGTGATTACTTTGAATAAAAGAAATAAATAAGTTCGAAAAAAAAATACTTTAACTTTTTTCAAACAAAACGGCAATTTCATAGGTAAAGACCTAATATTTGTCCTGGGTGGGGATCGAACCCACAGCCTGTAGTTCAGAAGGCAGGGTTACTACTATCTGAGCTACCGGGCCAGTCAAATGATTTTTATTATTACGAAAGCTACTGTTTTCCCATACTACCGTTATGTATAAAGCGTGGTTTTAGTTTTATTTCCGATTCTGACCCAACATTCCGTAAACCCTTGAAATTTCCGCCATCAACTAGAAAAGCGCTGCTGACCTTTAAACGGTCGAACCAAATTTCTTGATTCATATCTAAGACAATCGAACTAAACCCTAAAACGAAAAATCATACTTGGTTCATCCGTTTAGGTGCTACGATGCTACAGACAGACTCAAAAATATGCACGTCTGTTTAGTCGGAGGTTAAAAACGAATATCTGTTAATAGCCGTTTTGAGCCTTAACCTCTATACTGCAAGGCTTAATACAATTAAACAAATAAATATGCTTTCCCGTTAAATAAAAAAAAGTGGAATTTACATTATTAAAGGCGTTTTATTTGGGACGGATTTCCACGGATTATTTGGGATGAAACACAAACCTGGGATGAAACTTAGATAGCAGTAATTTTTTATCTATAAATTTATTAAGTATATAGTGTTGTTTGACCTGCTATTTACCTACTACTTTGCTATGTTAATGAATGACGTGAAGAGGTAGTCGTTCACCTGATGTTAAGCGAAACTTTTATATTTTAGTGAATGATGTGACGAGCTAGTCGTTCACCTGATGTTAAGCGACACGGCCGCCCATAACAGAAGAGTGACACTCGGAACTCCAAAATATAAAGTTTCGCGTGACACTGCACTGCGCACATCATCCTGAAACATCAGCACAGTCTGGTAATAAGATTACTCGACTGTGAGATCAGATCATAAAGTCTCAATTGCCCAGTAATTTCACTAACAACAGTGCCCTTCAAACCGGAACACAGTAGTGCTTGCACTGCTTCGTGGCAGAATAACTGGCAAAGCTGTGGTACCTACCTAGACGAACTTTGCAGAAGAGTCCTAGTAAAATGAACTCTAACTTATGTTTATTTTTTATTTTATTTGAAAATTCGTTCTCTCGTTGTATGGCTGCTATGTTGGTTGTTTATTTATTTTATTTTTGTTTATTTATTTTTTTCCACCTTTACATTCTGTTTATACTCTTTTTGAAATCTCTGATTATTGTTTTTAAATTAAATTATTTATATTATTTATTTTTTTACACTAAATGTTATCACTATATAATTAAGGTTAAAAATATTTTCGTCACTCGAGGTCTGGGCTGAAAATCAGCGCCCTGGACTCGTCCACGGCACATGCTGAGCTCAGACCGTTTTGTACAGCACTGTACACAGCAACGATGTTCGCACACAGTAAGGAATAGGTTATAGTTATAAGTTAGTTTTAAATTTCACAAGATTATGTTTTGTTTTTTTTTTTTTTTTTAGTGTAATTATGAATGTTGTGTACAGTCCTTACAAATAAAGTGTTTCTTTCTTTCTTTCTTTCTTTCTAATGTAAAGTATTATAGTACAGTCTAAATTAATAAGATTAAGGGGTTTTAAGCATGTATTAAAATAATTGGAGGTGATAGAACAAGAGTAAGCTAATATTACCTACCTACCTATATAAGCAAAGAAGTTTGCTCTGCTCTCTAGTATATTATACTTACTTTTTATTTATACTTTAGCACAAAATAATGTACAAGGAGGACTTAATGCTATGAACCATTATCCAGTCAACTTGGATGTACAAGAAAAGAAATGGTAGCGGTTTGATTTGATATTATTTATTATTATGATTTTTGCAATAATCACAAAGTCAATTGATGGCACGTCAATGACCTCTTAAACCATTAGTTTAGAAAAATGGAACGTTGATACGTAAAGGTTCCCCACCCCTGTCATAGACCATATAAAGCATTTTAAAATCTTTAAGGTTTTTAGGCGGGAAAACGAAAAAGATTGCATCACCTAGGTACCACCGCTTTGCCAGTTATTCTGCCGCCAAGCAGTAGTGTGCAAGCACTACTGTGTTCCGGTTTGAAGGGCACTGTAGCTAGTGAAATTACTGGGCAATTGAGACTTTATGATCTGATCTCACAGTCGAGTAATCTTATTACCAGACTGTGCTGATGTCTCAGGATGATGTGCGCAGTGCAGTGTCGCTTGAAACTCTATGTTTTAGGGTTCCGTGTGACACTGTTCTGTTATGGGCGGCCGTGGCGCTTAACATCAGGTGAACGACTAGCTCGTCACAACATTCATTAACATAAAAAAAAAATCACCGCATTGTATTATTTTCCAAAACTTGTGCTATTTTCAGTGTTAGTGCATAAAATTGGTGGCATTTTATTCGGTAAGTGCTGGATTACAGGCATAAGTGTGGGAAAGTGGTAGTGGTATAAAAATAATAAAATAATGATGGTGAAACGTTTCTTTTCGTGTTGTTATTTCCAAAACTCCATAGAAGCTTCTGGTAAAGTTGCCACCACTTTACTAGGAGTATGACTTGACTAGACTAGACTATGACTTAACTTGATGATTTGGACTGTGACTTGACTTGACACATTATATGATATTAATTAACTTAAGATATTATCAATTACTTGACACTGGCTAAATACACAAAAGTGTGGAGCCATACCGAAACAAAAAAAAATGTTTAAATTTTTTTGTTCTAAGCACTGGTTTTTTTTTTTTTACTTCAAACTTGTCTAGCATTTGACCGCGCTCTCACCTGATGGGAAGTGACGATGCGATCGAAGATGTAGCATGCTAGCCAAGTAAATACCTATTCACTCTTCTCTTGAACACGCCCGGGTCATATTTCGCCGGAAACACAGACGCTGGCAGGGCATTCCATTCCTTAGCCGTTCTAATTAAAAACGTTGAGTCAAATCGCTTGGTACGAATGGGTGGTATTTCGACCACGAAAGGATGGCGCTTAGCCGAGCGTCTAGTAGTCCGGTAGTGGAATGGTGATGGGAGAATGAGATCATGCAGTTCTTGAGCGCATTCACCGTGGTGTAATCTGTAGAAGACCGACAGACTTGCCACCTTACGTCGATGTGCAAGGCTCTGGAGCCTTTCACCAACCAAAGTGTCGTCGTCAATGAGCCTTTTGGCACGCCGTTCAATCGAGTCCAGAGCCTCAAGCTGGTACTTGGCACACCCGTCCCACAGGTGGCAGCAGTACTCCATACACGATCGGACTTGTGCTTGATACAGA
Source organism: Ennomos fuscantarius (assembly GCA_905220475.3). Lineage (NCBI taxonomy): Eukaryota > Metazoa > Arthropoda > Insecta > Lepidoptera > Geometridae > Ennomos > Ennomos fuscantarius. The sequence goes on along the minus strand of HG992046.1, from coordinate 7,019,456 downwards.
TTTAGAAGCTGTCCAGGTGTGAAGTACCGCCTTACCTTGGACAATATGCCGAGTTTTTTTGAAGCTACTTTGGCTTTGGACTCGATGTAGGATCCAAAGTTTAGGTTTGACGTGAGATCAACACCCAAAAGCTCAAGATGGTTTCCTAAACTTACAGATACACCACGGAATGAAGGAGCCAGATGGAGTGGGCTCTTTTTAGCAGTGAATAAACACGCCTGTGTTTTTGCAGCATTGAACCTAACCAAGTTAGCATCGCCCCAATCGGACACGGCTTTCAAAGCCAGGTTCATGCGCTCAACCATAGCCTCTCTCTCAATCCGGACGTCGTCACCACTGGCTCGGGCACTGGATGTGTATCTTTCAACAACAGTACTATCATATGCATACCCAAAGGTACCGGGCTTTAGCAAATCATTGATGTGGAGTAAGAATAGTGTTGCTGAAAGAACTGACCCCTGAGGTACACCAGCATTAATAGCTAATTGATCGGAAGAGCAGCCATCAAGAACTACTCTAAGCGATCGTTCCCTCAAAAAGTCTGATATCCAAGTGCACAAACCAGCAGGTAGTCCGTAAGATGGAAGCTTATTCAGAAGACCGTCGTGCCAGACCCGATCAAATGCCTTAGAGACGTCTAGAGATACAGCAAGTGCCTCTCCATGCATCTCCAAGGCTTCGCTCAATATGTGCGTGGCGTATGCGAGAAGATCCCCAGTTGACCGGTTTCGGCGAAATCCGTATTGCCGGTCACTGAGGAGATCATTGACTTCAAGGTGTGCCAAGAGCTTGTTGTTGATTATACGCTCCATACTTATTAGCAGTATCTAAACGCGAAGCTTCTGCAAAGAGAGTGGCAAACAAGTTTGCTTTTTCTTTTGCAGTGTGAGCCAGCGATCCGTCAGGTTTTAATAATGGAGGCAGTGAAGATCGACAGAAGTTCGCTTCAACCGATTTGGCTAGGGACCAAAAAGCCTTACTACCAGCTGGATAGGAAGCAAGTTTAGTCCCTATTCGACCAATATGATTGAACCGAGCCTTCCTTAATTCCTTCTTACAGGCCTTGGCGGCAACATTAAAGGCTTTCTTCTTAGCTCGAGTGTCCGAGGCCTTGCGTTTTCGAGCGTCAGCCCATGCCAGATATGCCGCATGTTTCTGCGCTTCAGCGTGTGCACAGTCGGCTCCAAACCATGGGCTGGCTTTGCTGGTCTTGGGTTTATCGGAAAATGGAATAAAATATTCCATAGCCCGACATACTACCTCAGTAACCGCATTCGCGCAAACCGTCGGATCTCCAGAAGAAAAACACGGTATTTTCATAAACCAATAAATTAAGCAGTTTAACTATTACACCTTGTTTAAAGTAAGTATTATGTTATCTGAAGTTTAATTTACGACGATTAGTTAATTAGCTTATTGTGTGTGGACTTGTAAACACAAAGATCATAGCATAGATTAAAATAATCATATGAAAAAATAAGTTTTTTTTTTTATATTGTAAGGAATGACGCGACGAGCTAACAGTTCGCCTGATGTTAAGCGACACGGCTGCCCATATCAGTTGCAGTTTCACTCGGAACTCTAAAGTACAGAGTTTAGCGTGACACTGCACTGCGCACGTCATTCTGAGACATCAGCACAATCTAGTAATAAGATTACTAAGCTGTGAGATCAGGTCATAAGTCTCATTTACCCAGTAATTTCACTAGCTACAGTGCCCTTCAAACCGGAACGCAGCAGTGCTTGCGCACTACTGCTTGGCGGCAGAATAACTGGCAAAGCGGTGGTACCTACCTAGACGAACTTTGCAGAAAAGCCCTACCTGAAAAATTAAATGTGAAAAAAGTGACCAAAATGCTTGTCCCTATTTAGCCCAAAGACTAAGTATAGCCATTCAACGGGACAATGCCCCCAGCTTTTTTGTAACGTTGCCTATTTTAGTTTTGTTGTTTAACAACTTATAATTTCTTACTAAAACTTTTTAAGGTTATAGGTTAACTTAATTTACCTATCAATTAGGATTGTTTAAATAGAAAGTAAAACCAAAAAGAGGAATCACTGTATATATACAATAATTAACTTAGAATTTTAGTTTTTCTAAAATCATATCGTACTAATACTGTAATACGCAATACGTAAAAATATTGTATGGAAGTAGTTCTCCAAATTTTCAAGCACTATAATTTTTTTTTTTTTTTTTCAAATTATTTGGCCGGAGTGTTGTTCTAAAGGAATGACCAGATAAAATATTTATTTGACATCCGCATTTTACGTAATAAACCCGCAAAATTAACACGTTTTCATGCACAGACACAGTTTTTGATTGATTTTGATGATTAATTTGACGTTAGTCAAATGATCTTCGATTTCCAAATTTAAACAAAAAACTATGGAGACCACGTTAAAAAAAGTGCTATGACGCGACCTTAATTAATATGTAAGTATATAAAAAATATGTTCTTCATGCAGTCGTTGTGCTGGCCAGTGCAATGATTCGTTTTGTTTTTTTTTTTCAAACTTCTCTAGCATTTGACCACGCTCTCACCTGATGGGAAGTGACGATGCGATCGAAGGTGTAGCATGCTAGCCAAGTAAATACCTATTCACTCTTCTCTTGAACACGCCCGGGTCATATTTCGCCGGAAACACAGACGCTGGCAGGACAAGGAATGGAACCTTAGCCGTTCTAATTAAGAACGTGGAATCAAATCGCTTGGTACGGTGGTGGATGGCGCTTAGCCGAGCGTCTAGTAGTCCGGTAGTGGAATGGTGATGGGAGAATGACATCATGCAGTTCTTGTGTGCATTCACCGTGGTGTTATCTGTAAAAGACCGACAGGCTTTCCACCTTACGACGGTGTGCTAGGCTCTGGAGCCTTTCACCAACCAGTGTCGTCGTCAATGAGCCTTTTGGCACGCCGTTCAATCGAGTCTAGAGCCTCAAGCTGGTCCTTGGCAGACCCGTCCCACAGTGGCAGCATTACTCCATACACGATCGGACCTGTGCTTGATAGAGATTAAGAAGCTATCCAGAAGTGAAGTACCGCCTTACCTTGGACAAAATGCCTTCTGATGATTCTAAAACTTAGATGACTAGACTGGAAAAAACAATTGTATTAACTCGTCACATCATTTAAGTACTAGCATTTCAAAAAAATATATTATTTCGATCACCATTTATTACTCATGGCATGAGTCTAGTAAAGATATCAATCTTAGTAATAACAGGGTCTAGGGACCCAAGAACTACGAGGGTCATGGCCCCACAACACCCAGACACATGATTTCTTGACATTTCTTGAGCGTGTTTTTTTTTTTTTTTTTTTAAGGAATGACGTGACGAGCTTGCCGTTCGCCTGATGTTACACGACACGGCTGCCCATATCAGCTGCAGTGTTACTCGGAACTCTAAAGTATAGAGGTTCGCATGACACTGCACTGCGCACGTCATCCTGAGACATCGGCACAATCTAGTAATAAGATTACTAAACTGTGAGATCAGATCATAAAGTCTCATTTGCCCAGTAATTTCTCTAGCTACAGTGCCCTTCAAACCGGAACACAGCAGTGCTTGCGCACTACTGCTTGGCGGCAGAATAACTGTCAAAGCGGTGGTACCTACCTAGACGAACTTTGCAGTAAAGTCCTACCACCTAGTATATATAATAGCATATTTTTAATGGACACTGGCAAATTTGGAACAAATATATATTGGCTTTTGAGACTTAATCACTCCAAACATTAAAGTAGCCAAATAAAGGTCCCTCGTGTGCCTCATGGTCAAAATGCTATTTCAGTTCTAAAAATTAATAATAATAATAAATATTTGTGGACATTTCATACAACGCCATCTAGCCCCAAACTAAGCAAAGTTTGTACTATGGGGTCCAGATAACTGATACAATACTTGTGCACTTTTTGTTTGTAAATACATACAAAGAATACAATATAACACCCAGACACGGAACAAACATCGATGTTCATCACACGAAGTTTCTCCTGGGTGGGAATCGAACTCACAACTTTCAGTTCAGAGGTACTACTACCTACCAACTGAGCTATCAGGCCAGTCAGCTATATTATGTGATTGCGCGTCAAATTCGTCTAACCAATACTCAACTTAACGATTTTATTATTTAAACATGCGTACTATTGCTTTCTTATGTTACGAAATGACATAACGAGCTAGTCACTCGCCTGATGTTAAGCGACACAACTGCCCATATCAGTTGCAGTGATACTTGAAGCTCTAAAGTATAGTTTCACGGGACACTGCACTGCTCACGTCATTCTGAGACATCAGCACAGTCTAGCAATAAGATTACTAGACTGTGAGATTAGGTCATAAAGTCTCATTTGCCCAGTAATTTCACTAGCTACAGTGCGCTCCAAACCGGAACACAGTAGGTAGTGCTTAAAGCGGTGGTACCTACTTAGACGAACTTTGCAGAAAAGTAGATTAGATTATTATTTAGATATACTCTAAAAAACTATAAATCTAGGCTACATTTTTAACCAGGAACTTGAAAAAGAAATAAAATTACAGAACATATGCGCTAGACCGAAGGGCGCGTCTAAGTTAGTTAATAGACAACAATCAGAAATAGTATGCACTTAATAGAAAGAAAAAAAACAAATTATCAATCAAAACAAACTCGTTAAATAGGATTTCCTCAACCCTAAAAGTAAACAATATTTTAAGCGTTCATTACTAGGAAAGGCCTCCTAATGAGGATCAACCTTTAATGACATATTTAAGATATAAAAAGGTCAAATTTCTAAAATTATACATTAGTATCAAGTGTCATTTTGAACAGTGTGTTAGAAAAAACTAGAAGGCGTGGCGTTGTGTAGCCGAAAGTTTATTGTGATTTTAAGTAGGTACTTGTCCGGCTTTTTTCTATCAAAGCCTGGCTTTTCCTGCTTATATTCACGGTAAAAAATATCAAATATATTTGGGAAAAAGATATATCATATATGTGTGAAATTTGTGGTTTACTAAAACAATAGTGAAGAAGTTATGGTCAACACATTTTGTGACGTCACATTAAGTAGGTTTCATTTGACTGGTTACTTACCCCAGTCGGTGAAATCCTACTTTACGTGAAGTCCCAAATTTGTATATTTACAGAAGATTATTTTGTACTAGACTTAAGTAGATCTTTTCCGACTTTGCCTCCGAAAAGCCGGAGAACTTCTGCTTAGGTTTATTGCAATAAATCCAGCATTATATGCAGTTTCAAGAAGGTGTACCAGTGAATGTCTTTTGAAGATGTAAGTAGATTTTGGACGGCTTTGTTTATCATCAAAGCCGCTAGAAGTCTCCTTATATTTTTAAGATTAATCACGCGATGGAATTAGCTAACTGGCGTACTATATCTTTCGAGGTCGGGGGTTCGATTCCAATTCGGACAAGTATTTGTGCAACGAAAAAAAAAGTCGCAAATACTTGTTTTGAGTCTGGGTGTTGTGGGACCATGGTTCTCGAAGTTCTTGGGTCCCTAGACACAGGGAATTCTAGTTAAGGTCCAGGATCTATGTATGTGATCGTTGGGCGTTATTTATGTATTTATTTATCTTGACCTGGACCTGTTTTGTCTGAAATATCTGTGAAATATCTGTTTGTTTTGTACATCATTTATGGGACACAAACTTCCATTCATGACTTGTTTATAACGTTATTATTGGTATTTGATGTGAATTTATTGCAGCGATGGAAGACACTTTCTTTATAGTACTGTGGCATTGCAATAAGTTCGAAGAGTTCTTCAGGGCATTTCGGGAACCGATGACCAGTCTGCAGAGATTCAGGATTTTACATTGCGAGACGAGGTCAGGGTCGTCACTAATTGTAGTCTACACTGAACAAGCAAGTGACTGGAGTTTATACTCAATTAGTCATTGGAAATTGATTATTTTAAATTCGCGACTATAAATAGAATCTTTCATGAAATGGGTTTCGTTTGAAAATCAGTTATTAAGGTCTTACGCCCTTAATTGTTAGTCTCTTTTTTCGTGTGATTTGTCTTGTTTAAATGCCTTTCTGTAAAAATTTAATGTTGTGTATTGTCTTGAATAAATGTCTTTTTTTTCTTTCATTCTTTAATTTACTTAAGTGTAATAATAATAATGTAATAATGTGTATTCATGTGACGTAGTCTACCTACCAACCAATAATATCTGTAATTTTAGAAGTTAAGTAAATAATTTGAACACCTGAGTTAGTCACAATGTCAATATTAGTTAAAATGTGATACAAATAAAACATTTATTTAAGCAATAACTACTCTATTTTCTTTAATTATTCTAATTTGCTTGACCTACTGTAAGAATAGACTTTAAAAAAATCGATGTTAACCACAGAAATTAGACGTTAGATTTTTGAGATAGGTTCCTGCGTACCTTACATTTTGTTTATTTAATAAACGTTTCTATTTTTTGATAGAAACGAAGAGAAGTTTTCCATTGTTTATATATTTCAGGGTTAGGGCCCCAATTCTACCAATAAAATAATTGTTAATCTATTGGAAGAGGACCGTAGCCAAACGACAGCTTTAAGGTGTTTTTATCATTCCAATAAGTGTATATTTACAGCTTTGAAAACTCCGTCCCACGATGAAGCTGGTAGTGGTGCCTATGAATTAAGAAAAGCAAAGCTCTGAAGTTTATTGCCATGTTATACGATCAGGCACTATAGTATCTTGCAGCCAGCCAGGCAGTCAAGTGCAAAAACCTGATTAGCAATTATTTAAATATAAAATTATCACAAAAAGTATTTAGCTAGCAACATGTTGCTTGCTATCTAGCAACTTATAATTAATTTATATGATTTTTGTAAAATAATTATTTGATAATTTATATGAAATATTTGAACATATAGGACACTAGGAAGGAACGAGGGTTTTTGTAAGCAAATGGGCATAGCCACAAGTAAATGCTAATTTGTGACCTTATTTAAGAAACAATACATACAGGCACTCTATAAATAAAAAGTTACAACTAATAAAACATTATTTACAAAATAAATATGCTATCCAACTCACCACCGCGTGGTAAGGTTACCAGAATACTGGCAGCATTACCTCGCTGAATTAGAAGACTTAGAAGAAGAAGACATTAGAAGAATTAGCTTCTGAGCGAAGTATATGTGCCAGCTCTGGGATCCCCCGAGGCGAGAACCAATCGAGTAAAAACTTGTCGAATATTTTTTTTTGTAAATGCCTAGGTAGTAAATCGACTTCTCGTGGTAGCGTAAGTTATACCAACGTATTCATGATTATTTCCATCGGAGTTTACTTCACCGCTAGCAAAACCTTGATCTATTTTCACTACTAGTGCTGCTTGCTCTATTAAATTTGCGGCAAATAATGTAAATAAATAAACCTATATTTTGCACTTAACATTTTACTTGAACTTTTTGTCACTTTTTTAATCAAATTTATTTTATTTGTTTTTGTTATTTAAAGTTATGTCTAAGTTTAATAATACGCAGTGTATTTCATTAACATTACACAATTGTCTATGTACTAGGTGCGCCCCGCGGTTTCACCCGCGGATAAAAAGTATTTTAATTATTTGCTCATCCCACGGGAAAATTTCACTGTTCCTGGATAAAATGTAGCCTATATGTTAATCCAGTGTATAAGCTATCTTGGTACCGAATTTCATCCAAATCCATTCAGCCGTTTGAGCGTGAAGGAGTAACAAACATACACACATACAAACATTCGCCTTTATAATATTAGTGTGATGATTAAAGCAATAATGCATCTGCACCTAAATTAATTCCTAATATGGATCGTAGCGTACCGTTTTCGTCACCTATACACGTAGTCTAAAATGGTTTTTTTACCCAGTTTAACGATATGTCAATGATTAAGAAATGCTGTTTCATCATACTATAGTGTTAGGAGGTACTAAAATCTAAATATGTACAGACAAATCTCCTATTTGATGACTATTTAACGATTAGTGTTTGTTTATCTAAGATTAAAGTCGTTACTTGGAGAACTTTCTGGCACAGGGAGTAATCACGCAACTTTGAATGCAACGTAATAGAAAAAAACTCATTGCTAATTTGACAATTTCCATTCTTACTGTGCATGTAAGCGAATTTAAACTATCAAATCCATACAAATTGAGTTTATATCGGCTGCAATCCAGTTATGTGATTCCCGAGCTGTAAATTTTAAGTACATGCTGACACATATACTTTTAACTATGATACAATCAATCATTTGGACATTTTGACATGTGAACCAATTGCACCTTAAATCCTTATAGCGTGGATGGTCCACTACGAAGCAGCTAATTCAAATTTTGTATTAGATACATGAAATTTTTGGCTTTTGTATAGCTAAAAAAAACGCTTTGATGTGTTTTCAAATTATTATAAATACTTAAGTTGGAGTTTTGGCAGGAAACCGATAAAGATTGCGTCATTGCATTGTATTATTTTCCAAAACTTGTGTTATTTTCAATGTTAGTGCATACAATTGGTGGCATTCTATTAAGTGCTGGATTACAGGCGTGAGTGTGGTGATTGATGACTTCGACTGCGACTTGACACATATTTGCGTGAAATATCATTAACTTGATAAATTATCAATTACTTGACACTGGCTAAATACACGGAGGTGTGGAGCAAAAATAAAAAAAAATACTTGGGTTTTTTTGTTTGGTTTTGGCTCCACACTTTTGTGTATTTAGCCAGTGTCAAGTAATTGATAATATCTCAAGTTAATTAATATCATATAATGTCATAATAAGTCAAGTCAAGTCACAGTCCAAGTCATCAAGTTAAGTCATAGTCTAGTCAGGTCAAGTCATACTCCTAGTAAAGTGGTGGCAACTTTACCAGAAGCTTCTATGGAGTTTTAGAAACAACACGAAAAGAAACGTTTCACCATCATTATACCATTTTCCCACACTTACGCCTGTAATCCAGCACTTGACGAATAAAATGCCACCAATTTTATGCACCAACACTGAAAATAGCACAAATTTTGGAAAATAATACAATGCGGCGAAGCGATCTTTTTCATTTTCCCACCAAAACCAAAATACTTGAGTTGTGTCTGAACCTCATATGAATGATATTTTTTTTTATTTTTGTTTTGGCTCCACACTTTTGTGTATTTAGCTACTGTCAAGTAATTAAATGATTATTGTTTATGAGTCTATGTGTATTTCTATAGTCTGTGTTCTCATGTAGGAATACATACTCTTTGGTTCCGCAAACTGGTTTTCATCGGCATAAAAATGTACAACTTTCAACTTTGATATAAAGAAATCTCTATCTATATATCTTCTGATATAAAGTTGTTTATTTACAACGAGCTTCTGCCCGCAGCTTCGCCCGCGGCGTGGCCTATAGGAAAATAATTTAACCACCCATTTCACCCACACGTCATAAAATCTACCTGCATGCCAAATTTCAGCCCGGTCCATCCAGTGGTTTGGGCGTTGATAGATCACTATGTCAGTCAGTCACCTTTGAGTTATATATATTTAGATATGATACGAAAATTACTTGGAAAACTCTTGATAGACGTAGAAATTTGACCTTAATAATTGAGCTGTGCAGCAATAACCGGAAAATCCCTATTGAGTGCCAAATAGGATAACTATCAATTTGCAACATTGTAACACCCCACCCTAACCGGAGGATATGTCTGTTGCAATTTATCACTTGAAATTTAAACTTGCAGCCTGAAACCTTGTATCTAAATTGACATAGTGTGCGACTGCATCAAATCACAAAGGCCACATACGAGCCTAAATAAGGAAGTGATCGCTTAGTGCGCGAGGACCCTAATGGAGGTAAATCGTCGAAGGCTGGCCCGCGCCGTTGACCACCAATTGTAAAGCAGAGTTTTGGCGGGAAAACGAAAAAGATCGCGTCATCGCATTGTATTATTTTCCAAAACTTGTGCTATTTTCAGTGTTGGTGCATAAAATTGGTGGCATTTTATTCGTTGAGTGCTGAATTACGGGCATGAGTGTGGGAAAGTGGTATGATGATGGTGAAACGATCCTTTTCGTGTTATTTCCAAAACTCCATAGAAGCTTCTGGTAAAGTTGCCACCACTTTACTAGGAGTATGACTTGACCTGTCAGTTATAATTCAAGAATTGATGATGTAACCTTATTGGTTATAATAATTTTTAGCCGACTTCAAAAAGAAGACGGTTCTCAATTCGCCTGTTTTTGTAATGTTTTTTTTCCTCAGAACTTTCCACTGGGTGAACCGATTTTGATAACTCTTTTATTTGAAAGCTGTTGCTTCCCGTGTGGTCCCAATTCAATTTGGCCCAGTTTTGATAATGGCATCCATGAGAAAACCATATAAGTAACCAAAATTTGCAAATTATGTGCGCGACAAATGGATGACAAATGGTCGAATGGAATGGATACTCAATATCACGCCAACCGATTTCGATGATTCTTTTTTTAGTTGAATTGATAGAAGTTGGTTTTTTGTTATAATTTTATATTATACAAGACAAAAGTTGCCAGAATGTCCTCTTTCATTACCCGCATGGGGTGGCCCGTAGCGCCCTATTATAGGCACTTTAAAACTCGCCGAAAATAATGCAAAGGGAGCTCTGAATTTTTAGATGCAGTTTTGAGGGCTTCAGACTTAGGTCTTAAGGCTCAAGGATATGCCGGTCTCCTAGGTAAGATATTCCTGTAGCTGTCTGTATGTCAAAGAAGGTCCAATGACAGGTGGACACTTTCCCTAATAGGCTACTTTAATTATTATTATTCACTACTGTCGCTAATTCGAAACATTCCTGGATTCTTTTTTATTATTTTTTTATTTCAAATTTGTCTAGCATTTGACCACGCTCTCACCTGTTGGGAAGTGACGATGTGATCGAAGCTGTAGCATGCTAGCCAAGTAAATACCATTCACTCTTCTCTTGAACACGCCCGGGTTATATTTCGCACAACACAGACGCTGTCAGGGCATTCCATTCCTTAGCCGTTCTAATTAAGAACGTGGAATCAAATCGCTTGGTACGAATAGGTGGTATTTCGACCACGAAAGGATGGCGCTTAGCCGAGCGTCTAGTAGTCCGGTAGTGGGACATTCGATTCGACACATTCCTTCCTTGAATCGTTTCTCTACTATGGCTAATTCGACACTTTCCTGCCGCTCCCCTATCTGCTGCGCTGGGGTCACTGACCCAGTCTAGCCCTTCTGGCTAGGTACCGCTTTCGGCACCGGTATAGGATACCAGCGTAACACAATCGGATACCGACCCCGCCAGCGAGGTTGACGTACCCCCCGTAGGTTAGCTAGAACGGTCGCGACTTTCAATAGGGTCCACTCTTCCAGTGGACGTAGTCTTCGTAGGACGTGGGGCCCTTGAGCTAGTTACCTCTTACTGTAAAGGTCGGTAGAGACCAACTGCATTAGCCCAATAAAAAAAAAACAATTGCAATACCTACGAACTAATTTTGATCGCGCTTTGTTTAAAAGGTGACTTGAACAACAGTACTAATACTCATTAAAGGTGGTTTTGGGGAGCAGCTTTTTAATTTTTTTTTTTTGTTAAGTCACAATTTTAAGTCTAGACTAATAAGGAACATCCTTTTTACAAATCCTTTCCGTCGGAAGCGCGACGGTTTATTCGCGTAACTGATTTTAATTGCATTAACTTTATTTGGTTTTGTTATGTAGCTCTTCTTTCAGCAAAGAGTACATAATTTTATTTAAGTATGTCTTGTTTTCCACTTTGTGTATGACGCGAGGGATAAAGTTTTCTATGTCCTATAGAGTTAATTCATCTTGATCTGCCGAACTCAAAATCGATGTATACGTTTAGTCTTGTCAAGGGAACAGACACAGAAAGAGAGAAAAGAGGGAGAGGAAGAGGGAGTTACTTAAAAATTCATTTTTTATACGATTTCAAAATTTAAATGAGCTGTCCAACTGCGATTGTATTTTTTTTTTGTTACCTCAGTACTACTTTATTCATAAAATAATTAAAGTTTTTTTTAGTTTGAAATGTCATAATTCCAGATTGGTCCCACAAAAATTTCATCAAAATCAATTAAGCGATCATGGAACTTGAACGCAACCATTAGAAACACAAAATTGTATAGTTTTGACAGTTTCAATAAAATATTTATGTGCATAGATACTATGGAAATTTTCAAATTACGAATATATTTCTCCTGTCGCATTGAAATCAAATTTCCGTAATTACCCCTCAGATTGGTAGTTCAGTTTTTAAATGAAAATAAATGGAAATAATCTTAAATATATATATAACTCAAAGGTGATTAACTGACTGACTGACTGACATAGTGATCTATCAACGCACAGCCCAAACCACTGGACGGATCGCTGAAATTTGGCATGCAGGTAGATGTTATGACGTAGGCATCCGCTAAGAAAGGGTTTTCAGTAATTCCACCCTTAAGAGGGTGAAATGGGTGGTTCAATTATTTTCCCATAGGCCACGCCGCGGGCGAACTGCGGGCAGAAGCTCGTATTGCATATAAACACTTCTCAGCATAAAATTAGGGCGGCTAAAGTCATTTAACCCATTTTTAAAAGGATAATACTTATATACCTGCCTACTTTTATGTGCCTGTTAGTTGGCTACTAAACTGTTACTAAGGCACTGCTAATATACTAATACTAGCTGACCCGCCCCGACTTTGTACGGGCTAGTTCATTTTAAGCCTAAATGACCTCTCCCCTCTCTAAAATTTAGTTTGTATGTTTTTAATAACTATTTTTTTAAAAATTGGGTAAAAAACAAATGTTGGGGGGACCACCTTTATCACTTAGAGATATAAAAAATAGTTTACGTCCTATTATCAGACCTACAGATGAAAATTTCATAAGAATCAGTCAAGTCATTTCGGAGTTTTGTTACAAAGAGTGTGATACGAGAATTTTAGATATTTTTTTTATGTTTTGGCTCTACACTTTTGTGTATATAGCCAGTGTCAAGTAATTGATAATTTATCAAGTTAATGATACTTCACGCAAATATGTGTCAAGTCACAGTCGAAGTCATCAAGTCAAGTCATAGTCTAGTCAAAGCCATACTCCATATTGGTGGCACCTTTACTTGAAGCTTCTATGGAGTTTTGGAAACAACACGAAATGAAACGTTTCACCATCATTATACCATTTTCCCACACTCACGCCTGTAATCCAGCACTTAACGAATAGAATGCCACCAATTTTATACACTAACACTGAAAATAACACAAGTTTTAGAAAAAAATACAATGCGGTGACGCAATCTTTTTCACGTTCCCGCCCATTTTAGATATTAGAAGATAGACTATGTACTAGACTATGCCACAGCTCTAGAACTCTACAATAAAATAGGTGGCATTGCTCCCGGCCGTAATTCTTCCTATTTTAAATGACAACCGTCGTTCCGGGTGACCATAAATTCGGGTTGTGTTGCTGTGGCGCTAAAATTTCGCCTTTGATTTTTCTACAAACAATATTATAGTGACAGTGACACTGAAACTCCATGGACACACCGCGACCGACCTACACCTTTCACAAAATATTTTCAGAGTTTTGGCGGGAAAACGAAAAAGATCGCGTCACCGCATTGTATTATTTTCCAAAACTTGTGTTATTTTCAGTGTTAGTGCATAAAATTGGTGGCATTTTATTCGTTAAGTGCTGAATTACAGGCATGAGTGTGGGAAAGTGGTATGATGATGGTGAAACGATCCTTTTCGTGTTGTTTCCAAAACTCCATAGAAGCTTCTGGTAAAGTTGCCACCACTTTACTAGGAGTATGACTTGACTAGACTAGACTATGACTTAACTTGATGACTTGGACTGTGACTTGACTTGACACATTATATGATATTAATTAACTTGAGATATTATCAATTACTTGACACTGGCTAAATACACAATAGTGTGGAGCCAAAACCAAACAAAAAAAAATATTTTCAGTATTTTCTTCTTACCAAAAAAAAGTCATAGTCAAAAGATTCATCACACAAATGTTTGTCCTGGGTGGGGATCAAACCCATCACATACAGTTCAGACGGCTACTACCAACTATCGGGTCTGTCGGGAGCAAATAACATCAAGCTCAACACAGAAGCCAGTGATCCCACACCTCTTGGATCTCAATGGAATAACTAGATAATATGACCACTGCTATTTAAAGCTAATCAAACTTCGTTAGGGGCTAGTGTCGCGGCAGACGCGGGAGTGGGGAGTCACCCGCCATATTGAATCAGTCAACTTTTTTATTCACAACGCGCGCTCGTGTGTTCATAACCAGTGACAATTTGGATAGATCTTAGTGAAGTATTTGGCGGTAAGTCCGTAGAGGTCATATTTGAAAAAAATTGCGGGATTTTAGAAGCTTTTGTGTTTTCAGAACTGTTTATGAACTTTGCGTGTTGTTGTCATTACTGTTAAACTTTAGTTATGTGTGGTGTACAGAATTTAGTTTTGTTTCTTAATTTTTACTTTCTTTTAATAATTTACCATCATCAAATATCAATAAATCAGCCACTGTGGTGATGTATCATCGTTTAATTAATATTTAAACGTTAGTAGTTAATTTTTTAGTTTTTTTTGTTTACTCCCAACTCTAAATGCTTGCGAATGGCTACTGCAAAATCAATTTTGCATAAAACAGGAAAATAACAAGGATAATAGTCTATTCAGACATTTCTAATGCCTTACGTAGATATGGCATGACGCGATGCCATATATAGAGCATTTGGCAGACCGTTGACTCATACATCTCTAGGTGTCGTTAAATTAGGTTTAATTAGTAGGGGAGCATGGTATTTAGCGTGTTTTCGAATGTATGCTAGTTAGGGTATACGAATTTTAAAAATACTTGCGTTTGGACGAAGTTTTAAAATTTTCGTCATACCTATATTTATGTAATTTATAGCAGTATCGCAGCTTAGCGTATTAACAGATAACATTTTAATTTAGGGAAGGAAAATTTCGAACACGCTCTTAATTCAATTTTTTCATTTACATTATAAATTAATATGTCGCTCAGGTGAAATTCGGTTCACAAACTGATGATTAATTTTTGAGCTATAGCAGCATTTTATACAATACATTTCAAATTGACTGGCCCGATAACTCAGTTGGTAGTAACCCTGCCTTCTGGACTGTGGGTTGTGGGTTCGATCCCCACCCAGGAGAAACATTTGTGTGATGAACATCGATGTTTGTTCTGTGTCTAGGTGTTATATTGTATTCTATGTATATTTTTAAAAACAAAAAAGTATCTAATGCATCAGTTATCTGGTGCCCATAGTACAAGCTTTGCTTAGTTTGGGACTAGATGGCGCTGTGTGAAATGTCCACAGATATTTATTTATTATTAAATAGTCGTATCATTCGAAAAAATTACATTACTCCGGTTTAATTTTGCACACCAAATTAAATTAATTAATTATCTCTAACAATACATATAAATTATATCTATAGGTGAATCATGTATTGGTAAATTCGTATATATTTCTAACACAGTGATAAAAGAACCCGAAAAGTTATCTAAGTAAATTATATCACATAATGCTTGCTTTGCTTAGTTTTGTGAATACCCTTTTACATGGGTACCTAGTACCTACTTTGTGTATAAGTAAGTACCTATAAGCTGCGAAACAAAAAGTACAAAGACTAAAGCCATTTGCAACACTTATTGCAGCTTATCACAGAATTAAAAATGTGATGAATGTATTCCACATTCGGAAAACTAAACTGCATCTTTGTTAATACGAACCGTCAATGAACAAATAAGCAATAGACACGGCACTGTTTACAAGGCGTAGATAGATAAGTCAGGGTGGCAACTTGATACCAAAGGGCAAAAGTTAAAGATGAGTGTTATAAAGAGCTGATAATAGCTAGAGAACTGTAAGTGTGATGAACTTACCGTCAATGTAAACACTCATTATATTTTTAGTCTGAGTTATTGTTTAGACGAACGCCTACTTTTGCAATATTTCATCGATCCAATAAAATAATTAACGTTCTTGAGACCTTAGCTTTATTTGTGGAACGTTCACATTACACAGTCTGTGGAATTTTACAAACCAGTAAACGGATGCATTAATTATTATGATATTGTTTTGTGTTTATCGATAACTTTGTTTTCTTGTTTATTCGTGCTATCTGAAAGGGCTTTTAGAAAATTACTGATAGTTAATTAATGCAGAATTTATGAGTACACCTATCAGTTTATTGCTGTGTGTTTACGCAGATAACACAAGGGTGGTAATGAGATATTATTGACTTCAAGAGCTATTTTAAATTTATTACATATTGTTTACATTGTAACGTTAAAGTTTTTATCTTAGGTAGCACAAAAAAGGAACTTAATTCATTATTATTATTATGATTAGTAAAGTGAAAGTCAAAGTCAAGGGATGTTTTTGTTTATTTTGTTTATTTTTATGGATCAATGAACAGTATCACATACATTATTTAAGTTAACGGTATGAATAAAAAGTCTAAGCAGATGTTCATTATTGACCACAAATTAATAAATTGCTAATTATGTTATTGCAAATAGGCTATTTTTAGCACTTTTACAAGTCAAAATGAGATTAGGTACTTAAAACTAAGTTGTTGTACTAATCATATAAAATTAAGTGCTCAATGTCAAATATTGTATAGCAATCACATTACTTATACAATATGCGAGTTAAAAAAGTTCTCTTTCCCATTACTGGCGCAAGCAATCTGGCAGAATGCTGAACAGATAACTTCGATCCGAAGCTTCGATTACACCAGCTGTAAAGAAGCTACAAGAAACCTAACAGGGATGTCTTTTTATTGTTTTTTTTTTCTACTTTGTTTTGGTAAGTAGTTATAGTAAATCGTTACTTCTAAAAACTAAAACTGCAAGCTATTTTATAATTTGTTTATACGCTGAGCTTGAGGTGATCAACTATTGTACAGCCAAAAAGCGATATTATTTATTCAAAGTGGCAACATTATTTAAAAAACAAACAAATTACACTGGCAACATAAAAAAACCACGACGATTAAAAATAACTAAAGTTCAAATAACGAACAAGCGTCTCGGCTACCGAAAACGATGATGGTCATTCATCCCAATACCATATGGGCAAACACGTAGTCCTTACAACGCGCATGGGATAGAATTGACACGTGGTTATTTGCATATAAAATAGTAACTTTTAACGTTTGCGTATGTTGTTATGCCTACAATTTTCCTTTTGTGAGTCAATGGTGTTTATCATCGTTGAGTAATATACGAGTTCGATTCCCGCGGCAGGACAAGTATTTGTGCACGGGAGAAAAGCGCAAATACTTGTTCTGAGTCTGGGTGTTGTGGAACCATCGTCCTCGTAGTTCCTGGGTCCTTAGACAGATAGTTATTATTACTTATGTAATAAGTTATAATAGGCATTTGACCTGTCTCCTGCATGGTCAGGGGCCAAACCCGGACAACGACGACAGTGCTGTCAGATTTTCTATCCAGCTTTTATAATACCTTAAAGATAAACACATTTAGCTTGTGACGCGATTATTGCACTAATTTTGTTTTTGAAAAAACATATCTACTTACTTACCTTCCTACTTAACACAATGCCATTGTGGTCTAGTTTAAGATTGGTTATAAAAGGAAATAATACAATTTATCTTCCTTTCAAACTTAATTCATTTAAATTAGACATCGTTAAAAAATATTTAAGTAAATCAAAGAAGATCTGGTTCTTTTGAGGTAAAACTTCTTTACGCACGGTAAGCTGGTGAATGTGTAACGGAAATTGATCGGGCGAGGTGAACGGAAGTTGAGAGGGAGATATAAGTTAGTGAAGATAGAAAGAGAGAGAGAATTACGTTTCGTATATTATTTTATAGGGCAAGAGAGATGGAGCTAAATAAGTTTTACTTTAGTCGTATGGTCTAAAGCACACTCGTTTTTTAACATTATGTTGTCTATGATTACAATTAAACATATTGCGTTGACAACATCAAAGAAAAACAATCCGTAATTACGGGTTGATTTAAAGATGACCAGATTTAAAAGCCCTCATCATTCAATAGAACGAACAATCTGGTTTCACCTCGGGTCTGCTATTATAGAATCAGCCATAATTGCTGGATGCAATAGATTAATCGACCTAGGGTTACCCCTTTTTAAATGACAATTTTTTGAAGTAAAAATCCTTTACGCACGCTTGGTTTGGGGAGTAAACTTGTATTATTATAATATGTCCGGTAAAATTACAATTTACAATTGTCAAGATGGCGACATTAACATTAAACAAAGCTAAAACAAATTTATACCAGCCGATAGATGAAGCTAATTTTACTTCAGTCGTGTGGGCTAAAGCACACTCGGTTTTTTAATTTTAATTACTTGTTATTATAATTATTATTAATTAAAAATATTGCTACAGATATAATTTAAGACTAATTATTGTAAAAAAAATCGATTTTTGTAAAGCATTTTCATCAACTATATTTGGAAAGTAGAGAATATAATTATTAGATAGGCAATAAATTAGCATTGCTTTTATTATAGTAGGTGTAAAAAGAAATGTGTTTTCAATAATTTATTTGAGCGTAAAACCAAAGTAAAGATTTTTGACATGTCTACTAGTATCTTAATTCTACGGCGCGCGGATGTGACCAATTGAGCAATTAAACTCTGTAACAACTTAGCAAGCAAGTATAAGTTTGTCAGAATGCTTTCACGGCCTGCCTGCATGTGCTACACTTTTTTTTGTTTTTGTTTTGGCTCCATACTTTTGTGTATTTAGCCAGTGTCAAGTAATTTTTAATCTCTCAAGTTAATTAATATTATATATACGAGCATATGTATGTATGTATCAAGTCAAAACACAGTCCAAGTCATCAAGCAAGTTTTTTTTTATGTTAGGGAATGATGTGACGAGCTAGTCGTTCGCCTGTTGTTAAGCGACACGGCCGCCCATAACAGAAAAGTGTCACTCGGAATTCCAAAATATAAAGTTTCGCGTGACACACTGCGCACATCATCCTGATACATCAGCATAGTCTGGTAATAACATTACTCGACTGTGAGATAAGATGATAAAGTGCCCTTCAAACCGGAACACAGCAGTGCTTGCACACTACTGCTTGGCGGCAGAATAACTGGCAAAGCGGTGGTACCTACTTAGACGAACTTTGCAGTATTAAAGTCCTACCGCCTAGTGAAAAAGTCAAGTCAAGTCATAGTCTAGTCAAGTCATACTCTTAATAAAGTGGTATCAACTTTACCAGAAGCTTTTATGGTTTTGTAAACAAGACGAAAAGAAACGTTTCACCATCGTTATACCACTTTCCCACACTCATGCCTGTAATCCAGTACTTAAAGAATAAAATGCCACCAATTTTATGCACTAACACTGAAAATAACACAAGTTTTGGAAAATAATACAATGCGGTGACGCGACCTTTTTCGTTTTCGTAAACGAGTGTGACCATGTTAGACAACACGACTAATATAAAACTTCGCTAGCTCCATCTCTCTTGCCCTTAAAATAATATACGAAACGTAGCTCTCTCTCTTTCTATCTTCACGCTGGAGATATAAGTATATCTCCCTCTCAACTTCCGTTCACCTCGTCCGATCGATTTCCGTTACACATTCACTAGCTTAGCGTGCGTAAAGAAGTTTTACTTCAAAAGAACCAGATCTTTGATTTACTTAAATATCAGCGATGTGTAATTTAGATTCATCAACCTAAATTAAAGTAAATGAAATGGTTTGTTTCTTTCTATAACCAACTTCAAAGACCACAACACCCAGACTCAGAACAAGTATTTGCGCTTTTTTTCTGTGCACAAATACTGTCCTGTCGCAGGAGTCGAACCCGCCGCCTCCGTGTTATGAGCCGACCTGCTCAACCACTACACCACAGAGGCTGTAATAATAGCCTCAGTTCAACCAAATTTAGCCTTTCGTAACCCCCTAGCAACAAACTTACGCTGGTATAGTTAATCTTGTACACGCTATACCGTATTACTCATAATTATGAAACCAGACGGTTTAATTGATACACGCGGGTGGCGCTATCTGCAGGCGTCAAGCGAATCAAAATCTTTGGGGAACAATATAAAATATTATGATATTTTTAACTTTAAATACTGTGCTACCTGTCTTAAAGGTCCCGTCTGCCTTTTTTTATCGGAGATAATATCTGGTGGGTGATCACGAAACTTTGATTGCAATGCAACAGGAGAAATTTCCATACTAGCTTTGCACATAAGCTGCCTATTCAAACTGTCAAATCCATACAAATTTGTGTTTCTGTTTGTTGCAATCGAGTTACGTGATCGCCCAGTTGGCGTTTGTTCTTTGTTGTTCCTTTATGAACTTCGCGGCAGTTACTAATGAGCAAATGATACTAGCTGCCCCCGTGGCTTTACACACTACACTTTGCGCGGCTAAGCTGTCCCATCATCTCCATCAATCTATTTCCATACCAAATTTTATGAGAATCGATTTAACCGTTTAGTCGTGAACTCGTCACAAAAAGAAAAATAACATTAGCATGGATTATTCTGTAACTGGGACGATACTTTTGGGTTTATTTTTGGGTCACACGTTTCTATTGCATTCTTAATACAATTCCATAAACACTATTTTTGAATACAGTTTTTAAAATAAAAATAACATTCTTATTTACAAACCCGTTACCCCGCGGAGATTGTTTATTTTTTAAATTTCCAGTGATTCTATTTCTAAGGAGTAAATAATTACCACAGTACTTAATTGTACCTATTACCAAAGTCACAGAAAACTTAATAGTACAGTTACAGAAACTCCACTTCGCGAAGTCACTGAAATAAATACTGACTAGCTATAACGCAATAGAGTACAGTTCAGCTCGCTGGATTTAGTTCCGATTGTGTAACTTTAAGCCTAAAAGAAACTTATTATTACCACATAAGACTTAATTGGTATCTAAGTTCATATTACTTAAGTCACAGAAGTTCCATTCCGCGATGTCATTTAAATAAATACCGACTCTTGCTACAACGCAATAAAACGCAGTTCAGCTCGCACGCGCTACACGCCTACCCTCTTTCTCTCGCTAGTTCTGCTCTTCTGACGCGATACGTGTAAAGTACCGGCCCAGTGGTCGGGGCCGATCCCATGTACTCACAGCTTCATACATATCTAAAGTATAAAGTAAATGAGCATTATAATTACGGATACACCTTATTATTACATAGCAGTGTTTTAAATACTATTTAGGAGAATTACTAGGTGGTAGGACTTTTCTGCAATGTTTGTGAGGTGCCACCGCTTTGCCAGTTATTCTGCTACCAAGCAGTAGAGCGCAAGCCCTACTGCGTTCCTGTTTGAATGCACTGTAGCTGGTGAAGTTACTGGGGACAAATGAGACTTTATGCCTAGACTGTGCGGATAACGTGCGCAGTGCAGTGTCACGCGAAACTTTAAGAGTTCCGAGTGACACTGCAGCTGAACACCGAGCTCGTCATGTCATTCCTTAACATAAAAAAATATACCCAAACACGTATTATCATTACGCTTAACTTCAAAAAAATTGGAATTTCATTCGACTTTAATAATGCCGACTTTAATAACCTATCTAGAGGAAACTTATTTTTTCCAGCTCCATAAAAAACGCAGAAGAAACCAACAAGAAGAACAAAGCAAACTAAATCTTGTTCCTAAGTACTAGTGCCGCAGGAGTGTTTTTCCATTTCTCCTGCTGCTTAAGTGCTTATCAATGAGGATTTAGTCATTACAACAATATGAAGAATGAAGAAAGAAGAGTAATATAGAAGGCAAGAAGGTGAAGAAAAACATACGAAGTCAAAAAGACATAAAGCTTCCTATACACGACGCCGGAATCGCACCGGTGCCGGACCGCATGTTTGTGTATACGGTTGAATATCGCAAATGTCTCGCACCGCCGACCGCCATGTTGTTTACATTACAAATGCTTTATATCACGGCGCTTGCGGTGGTGTTTAAACAGTGCATTTCGATAAAAAAAGATCATTAAAATGAAGAGTTCGATTACGCCTACAATCCAACTTGTTCCCACAGCTGGGACACAGGCCTCTCTCATAATCGTCGGCGAAGTGCAAGTTAGGTGGGAGTTAGATTTTGAATTGTTAAATAATTTAGTACTAGTGAGGTATTATGGGACATGTGGATATGTGTAAATTATAAAGATGAGCTTTCTGTAATTTTTAAACAAAAAATTAGACGACTTTACAATTTCGTTTGCAATTTGAAAATGCTACACTGAACTGTGATCGTTTACTATTTAACTCTGTATCAATGTGGTGTATATGCGGTTTCAGTGCGATGCATACGAGAATTATAGTCGTATACACACATGCGGGCCATAGCTACACCTTTATAAATTTAACTTACCTTGACCCATTATCTCCTTAAATTAAATAAATTAATAACTCATAAACACCAACCCGCACTTAGCCAGCAAGGTAGATAATGGCCCACAATGTCTGCGAGAGCAGGAACCCCATCCGTGAGAACAAGATGGACTGTTGGCGTAATTGAACTCTCTCATTTTTGATGATCTTTTTTTGTAGATATGCACTGTGTGTACACCGCCGCAAGCGCCGTGATACCAAGCATTTGTAAATATACACAAGATGGCGGCACGGCGGCGGTGCGGCGCATTCGCAATATTTATTC
The DNA here is from genome assembly GCA_905220475.3 of Ennomos fuscantarius. NCBI lineage: Eukaryota > Metazoa > Arthropoda > Insecta > Lepidoptera > Geometridae > Ennomos > Ennomos fuscantarius. The sequence continues at coordinate 6,996,774 of HG992046.1, read as the reverse complement.
GTACACACAAACATGCGGTCCGGTACCGATGCGGTTCCGGCGTCGTGTACAGGAAGCTTTATCATCATCATGAGACAGAAAACGCCGAACATAATTACCTACATTTACTTTGCAGCTATGTGATTGTGTATATTACTTTTTTATATTTTTTTATGTTTTAATTTAGGAGTTAAATTGTTTAATCTACTATTACTATTTAATAAGTGCGTAAAGTTTTAATAAACTTTACGCACGTTTGACTTGGGGAGTAAGCTGGCGGGGCGAACGGAAGTTCAAAACTGTTGGTTAACGTAGATCTATCCACGTAACAACGTAAAAATGTGTATTATTATGTTGGTATACAGTCCGTTAAAATGACAATTTACAATTATGGTCAAGATGGCGATATTAACAAAGAAAAAAAAGTTATACCGGCCGATAGATGGAGCTTAATTAAATAAGTTTACTTCAGTTTTAAAGCACACTCGGTTTTATTTATTTTAGGAGTTAAATTATTTAATCTACTAGTATTACTATTTAATTATTATTAGTATCTTTGTCACTCAAAGTCTGGACTGAAAATCAGCGCCCTGGATCTTGATCTGGACACAGCAAAGAATCGGTAGGCTAATAAGTCAGTCTTAAACTATCAAATTGTAAACTAGGTTCTATTTTTTCTTTCTTTTAGTTAGTTGTAGTTATTATCATTATTTTTTACTGTGTAGTTTGGCCAAATAAGGTGTTTCTTCCTTCCTTTCTTTCTTTCTAATCGTATTGCTCTAATTGAGAGATGCAAGAGAACAATCCACCATCGTATTATTCCAGGCCTTTTGCTTTAAACTTTCGATTACTAAGTTGGATAAATAAATATCGAATGTTTCTATTGCAAAGATAAATACACTGGACTTGGGTATTTATCTTATTATATGAAATGAGGGTAAGTAATCATCGCCACCTATAGCCAAATCTGCAATACCGAGAGCATTGCCAATGCCGGTGCATTGCCAAGACCTTGAAATGTGAACCAATAAAAACGGCACCCCAATACATTTAGGCAATCATGATTGCAGCGGATGTGACATATCATCTCAATTCACACCAATCATCCTATCACCGGCCAAACCTTAGCCACTTAAACCATCAAACCCATGCAGTCGTCAATAAAAAGAATCACACGCGAACCGACCAATGCATAACAAATTAGAAAATTGCAATGAATCTCAATAACAAAATTGCCCTCGAATATAACGAAACGAATCATTTCCGCTGCGTTTTTAAATCTGCGGGCGTCACTCATAGACCGATTTATCTAGATCCGCTATACACGAAAAGCTCATACGTACAAGAGGTCGCGTTTAACTGGCCAGCCCGTATGCGAGATTAAGTCAATAAAGTCCCCTTGGATTGTAATAGTGAATGAAAAGGAACGACAACTATCGCAAGTACATCTTCCTGTTTGAACGGAAGACGGCGATTGGTCCAATTGTGGGCTCATTCACCAATCAGCGTTCGGGCGGTGAAGCCAATTTAGACTCAAATCTTGGGTGACACACTTTTATGATTGTGGCCGTTTTATGTGAAGTTTGAATTTATCATAACCTGTATCTATAACAATAGGTAGGTAGAAGATGAAAATTTTCTGCATGGATTCTCTTTTCAAATAAGTCTAACTAGGTGGTAGGACTTTACTGCAAAGTTCGTCTAGGTAGGTACCACCGCTTTGCCAGTTATTCTGCCGCCAAGCAGTAGTACTTAAGCACTGCTGTGTTCCGGTTTGAAGGGCACTGTAGCTAGTGAAATTACTGGGCAAATGAGACTTTATGATCTGATCTCACAGTTTAGTAATCTTATTACTAGATTGTGCTGATGTCTCTGGATGACGTGCGCAGTGCAGTGTCACGCGAACCTCTATACTTTAGAGTTCCAAGTGACACTGCAGCTGATATGAGCAGCCGTGTCGTTTAACATCAGGCGAACGGCTAGCTCGTCACGTCATTCCTTAACATAAAAAAAAAAAAGTCTACCACTTTGGCCGAAAGTAGTACGGTTTCTTTTTTTATGTTAATGATAGCAAACAATCATATGACCCACCTGATGGGAAGTGGTCACCGTAACCTATGGACATACGTAACACAGGGGGAGGCGTTACCAATGCATTGCTTACCCTTGTAGTACTCTTTTAACCCTCCGCATTTTGGAAAATGTGACATTTTTTGACAAAGCGTTATTTTGGGAACGTGATATTATACGTCGAAGGTTTAAAATCTATTTATCTATTTACTATTACATTATATGAATTGTAATTAATTACAAGACATGAAAAACAAATCAAACTTCTACATTACCAAATTTTCGTTCTATAACACCGTTCTTATAGGTGGTTAACGCCATCTAGTAACTAAATTGATAATTCATGGTAAGTGCCAAGTCAAGGTAAAAATCATAAAAAATTATTTATTTAATTATTTATACTTGATTTTTCCAATAGTTTCCCTAATTACTAGAGGTTTCTTGTTTTACTTATTCTCTATTTAAACTAAAATAATTAGGAAGTCATATTGATTATTAGATTAGTACATACATTTATTCGGAATAAAATAATAAAAGTATATATTTATAAAAATGCGAACACTTTTTGTCTTATTATAATTTATCATATAAAATCTACCCTATATCTCTATAAGGTATATACAATTTTAAAGGTTGCTTTACTGACCATTTTATTGTATAATACAATTATGTAATAAAATGTTTTTATAAATTAACATATTAAATAGCCAAATTGATATCAGTCTAAACTTGATTTAAATATATAAAATTACATAATAATTATTTCCAAAACCATATCTTGGGCGGTACTAACGCTAGCAGACATCTCTTTCTTTTATTTGAAGGCGAGTGAAACGGCAACATATATGAGCGATATCGCGATATCATTGCTAAGTTAAGTTAAGTTTTGCTAAGTTTATTCTTTTACAGCTTTATTAATAAACGGGTATTCTCGTAGTATTCTCGGGTAGTCTCGGGTTAGTTACTTCAGCTTTCGTCCTTTTTTTGCTACTGGAATATTTAGCTGGATCGAAAGAGACAAAAGACGGTGTAACTAATCTAAAGCTAGTTCGTTTTTATTAATAAGGCTGTTAATGTTTTGTGATTATGATGTTTCAACAAAGAGTATCTGTCTATATATTTACCCATTACAAATAAACACTGCATAATAGTTTAACAACTATAATACTCATTGTTTTTTCTTGCTTCGTCTCAGCCTATTTCAAACTTGATAGAGAGAAACAAAACATAAAATAACTATCCTTCCGCTACAGACCGTGTTACCACAAATACATAAACAAGCCTTAGACAGACGTCAAACGTGTGTTTAACTATACAAAAAGGTAGTTTAACATTTGTCTAAGGCTTGTTTATACCTTTTGAGGTTATACCATCAATGTTTATTATACTAGGCCTTTTTTTTAGTTTTGGCTCCACACTGATAATTTATCAACTTATCGATATTTCACGCAAATATGTGTCAAGTCACAGTTGAAGTCATCGAGTCAAGTCATAGTCAAGTCAGTCTAGTCAAAGTCATACTCCTGGTAAAGTGGTGGCAACTTTACTTGAAGCTTCTATGGAGTTTTGGAAACAACACGAAAAGAAACGTTTCACCATCATTATACCATTTTCCCACACTCACGCCTGTAATCCAGCACTTAACGAATAAAATGCCACCAATTTTATGCACTAACACTGAAAATAACACAAGTTTTAGAAAATAATACAATGCGGTGACGCAATCTTTTTCGCTTTCCCGCCAAAACTCACTAGGACTTTTAATTCGATACACAACTTGACAGCTAACAAATGTCAAAACACTAATGCCCGTTTTCACTAAAGTCTTCTGCTCTTAAGTTTGCACTTATTTCTATGATCTACTGCAACGCATTCGGGCCAGCCTACAGCCTAGAGAGATAAAGGCGAAATGAAGAGCTGTCAAACTTTAGTAAAGTCGGGTATTAAGTTACCACATCTAGACAAATAATGGTGGTTACAGTTCTGATTGACATGTGAAATGTGTATCAATCAATCTAAATCTTAATTTTTTTTTTTATAACATAGACAAACAAGCAGACGGTCCGCCTGATGGTAAGCAGTTACCGTCGCCTATAGACACCTGCAACACCGGGGGCGCTGCCAATGCGTTGCCTACCTTTTAAGAAAATGCTAGTAAGAAAAAAAATATGCTGGTAAGAGGCGTAATTTACGATTCCCAGAAGGTTTTCCAATATTACAATGAAGTAAAAAGATATTGATCAAAGTATCAAAATATTTATACCACAACTAGCTGATGCCTGCGACTTATCACCTACTAACTTCTGCCCGCGGCCTTGCCCGCGTGGCCTATAGGAAACGAAGATTATTTCAAATAGATAATTCAACCACCCATTTCACTCTCTTACCACCACTCTTAGAATTGGAATTTCGAAAAACCCTTTCTTAGCAATACCTAGGATACCTACAATTTACAAAGAACTCACTCTTCAAATTTCAACTCTAGGACCAGTGGTTTAGACTGTGCGTTGATATATAAGTCAGTCAGTCAGTCAGGACTTTGAATTTTATATGTATAGATGATTGACCAGTTCACTAAATTAAAAGATATTATCAGTGTCTAATTTTTTACATCACTACTTTTTTTTTTTCAAAAATTGTATCAGTAAATTTCGTGTCGTGAATTGAATTAAAAGTCCTAGCAAATGGGTGAGTTTATAAAATGTTTTATGATTCGATGTTACAATAAATTTAATTCTATTGGAATAGTTATTATGTTTTGTTACTCTCTACCAAGTTTAAAATAGGCTAAGATAAAACAAGAGAAAACAATGAGTAGTTTACAGTGGTGTCGATTCTGTGTCGCATTCTCTAAAGCTTAAGTAAACTTAAAATATAGCGGTACTCTTCTGATAAAGGTGAAATGAAAAAGACGGAAATATGTTAATTTCGTTTAACTTTAGAGAATGCGACACAGAATCGACACCAGTGTTTATTAATAAGGGATATAAAAACTGCACTTTTCAGAAAATTAAATTCAGCTTACCCATTGAATCCAAGTTGTATTTAGTACTTTACAGTTAATTCTGCACGAATTTGCATTCAAGTGTGCCTATTTTCTCGATCTCGCTTACGAGTACGTCGCCCGGTTGAAGGTATTCTGGTGGGCTGCGATACATGCCCACGCCCCCTGGCGTGCCTGTCAGTATGATGTCGCCTGGCAAGAGAGTTAGCACCCTGGAATTGTAAATGTTACAATTTGTCACGTAATAAAATAATACTTGATACTTGATACTACCTTCTGAACTGTGGGTTGTGGGCTCGATTCCCACTCAGGACAAACATTTGTGTGACGAACATAGGTGTTTGTTCTGTGTCTGGGAGTCATATTGTATTCTATGTATGTATTTACAAACAAAAAAGTATCTAAGTATTGTATCAGTTATCTGGTTCCCATAGCACAAGCTTTGCTTAGTTTGGGGCTAGATGGCGTTGTGTGAGATGTCCACACATATTATTATTATTATTACTTCCATTTTTATTACACATTAGACAGCCTCTGTGGTGTGGTGGTTCAGGAGATCGGCTCAGAACCCGGAGGCGGCGAGTTCGATTCCCGCTACAGGACACGTATTTGTGCACAGAAAAAAAAGCGCAACTACTATAAATATGCTTACGAGGAAATTCTCTCAATGAGCTGAGGTATCTTGTGCACCAACTGATCAGTCCTACTGCTCTGCTTCTCAACACCGTTCAAGCTGCAAGAAATCTTCAGGTTCTCGGGGTTCCCGATCTCATCGCTTGTCGTTATCCACGGACCGATGGGGCAGAATCCATCCATTGACTGTAGGTAAATATGTACTTTTATTAACGACCGGTTAAATAAACGATCTCTGGATAGAAACTCGTGCATTCCTACGTAAAATCACATAGAGTTAAAAAAAATACGCTCGCTTTTCAATAGAGTAATAATTAAAGGGATTGAGATCAAGAAGGGTTCAACTGATTTTTTTTCACAAAATGACTTATGGGTATCGTTGGATTCAGCGTGAAATTATCTACAATAATACACTGTCATTATATCGAAATGAGGCTTAAATCTCGAAATTGTCAGTCTAAAAACGGTTTATCTGACACAGGAATACAGTTCGCTTAACATAAAAACATTAATATTATGTTTATTATATTATATTTATTATATTATATTTATTATATTATATTTTTACAGTAATTGTACGAATTAGTACTATGTTTTGTATTTTAAAATAGAATAAATCCATTTTCAAGCAACTGAAACTTACATAAACCTTTTCTATTACTTAATAAACACTCTACATTTAATATGAAGCCGATGAAATATAAAGTAAATTTTCTCGAAAACTATCAATTTGACAGTTAAACCCTTTTTGATCTCACCCCTTGAATTGTGGTGGCATATTCTTGCCCTAAGCTGTCACTGTCAATGTCGCTTTGATAACATCTTTGGCTCGCCCGATAGCTCAGTTGGTAGTATAGCCCTGCCTTCTGAACTGTGGGTTGTGGGTTCGATTCCCACTCAGGACAAACATTTGTGTGATGAACATAGGTGTTTGTTCTGTGTCTGGGTGTCATATTGTATTCTATGTATGTATTTACAAACAAAAAGTATCTAAGTATTGTATCAGTTATCTGGTTCCCATAGTACAAGCTTTGCTTAGTTTGGGGCTAGATGGCGTTGTGTGAGAAGTCCGCACATATTATTATTATTATTAATTATTATTATTATAACATATGAATCATACGCCGCATCGGCAGTGGCCAGCTTACGAGCTCTCAGCTCGCCCAAACAGTTTTTGCTGTGTTATATAACCGACCGACCTATGACCGGACTCCCGCCATAATGCCGGCCGACCTCTGACTGAGAATTACAAGCTTATTGTAGTAGTTCTCACTGCCGGCTTGCCGTAAAAAGAGAATGCGGCCGGCAATCGTTCGGTTGATCGGTTAAGGCGTTTATGATTTGGTTTTTACGCTTAATCCTACGATACCTATAATTCATTTGTAGACTAGATGACTTTTTTTTTTTGTAACGAGCTAATGCTGTTGGTCTCTATCGACCTTAACAGCGTCACCGGGCGGGAGGGCTTTCGCTTAAGGCACCCAGCCGTCAAAAGTGTGAGGCAACTAGCTCAAGGGCACCCCTGGGGTGCGAGCCTCGGCTTGGGCCGTTGCCGGGATAAGAGGATCGAGAAGACTACGTCCACTGGAAGAGTGGACCCTATTGAAAGTCGCGACCGTTCTAGCTAACCTACGGGAGGTACGTCGACCTCGCCGGCGGGGTCGGTGTCTGATTGTGTTACGCTGGTATCCTATACCGATGCCGAAAGCGGTACCTGAGCCAGAAGGGCTAGACTGGTCCGGTGATCCTAGCGCAGCCGATACTACGGCTGCTATAGGATCATCCGGGTCGCTCAAGACGCGTCTCGGGCGGCGACGACGGGGTGAACACGACTAGATGACGTCTATCAAGTTTGAAATATACAAAGATAAAACGAGAAAAAAGTTCATGCTGCGCTTTATTTTGAACATAAGATAACATAACATAACATTTTTTAATAATATAACATTATTTAACTTTAGCTTAACTCAGCATAGTTGCAATATCTATTTGCCACCATAAAAAGACACAGGTTAATTTGATTTCAGATAGTGCCATCATCGCTACTCAATTACAGTTGGTGTCGTCTTACCGGACGACCTTTCCAAACGTATGACAACTAGATGGCGGGCAGCCTTAGGTGCAAGCCTCAACTTGGACCGGTGCCGGGACACGAGGATCGAGAAGACTACGTCTACTGAACCCCTTTTAAAAGATCACAACATCATGCAACAGTCGGAAGACATAAGCCTTACTCATAAAACGCATCATATACAAACAAGGTGGAATTTAATTCGTTCTTTCCCTTCATGTATGTATTCAGTCCATGCTATAGAACGCTCCCATATAACTAAATAAAAAAGTACTTATGAAATTAAATCTAGGTATTATCAAATTAAATTCTAAAGAAAAGCCTTGCGGCATTGAACAAAGCAGGTGTTTTATTGCCTATGAAACATTTAAAAAGCACTCAGCTGGTGCTCGTGCTGTGTGTACCATTAAATAGACATTTCGGCTGTCATGAAGTAATTTTAGGAGGCACTAAATACTAAAACAAAACCAATTTTTTAAATTGAACCTTGTACGAATATTCTATAGCATGGTCAGAGTACATACATTTAAGGAAAAGAGTGAATTAAATTCCACCGTGTATAGGTTTGCTGGTTTGGCGGGCGTCTTGGTGATCGCAAGATTTTAATGTACCATTCCCTGGATATTTCCCATAGCCGGCTCTTACGGCAGCCGCGGGAAGAGATATGGTGGTCCCATTTTGAAGCCGGAACCACACGGCCGTAAGGAAGGCTTATGGAAAGATACAGTCCTTATATCTTATCACTTACCTTTCCGAGCAGGAATTGCCCGTTATTTTTCTCCTTCTGCCAATCCCTGGCAGATATGTCTTGTGCTATAGTGTATCCCATTATGTAATCGAACGCGTCAGCCGCTTTCACTGAAGAAGCAGTTTTTCCGATCACTACTACCAGTTCCACTTCATAGTCGACTTTCTGGAAGAAAAAGGGGATTGAATTAAAAATGTGCTTACAAGTTTATTAGCGCAATGTTGCCTATTTGCTTGTTTCTTATTTTTTCTCGTGTAGGCAAGTGGATAATGTATGTAAAGTTTATATGTATATATGAGTGGCTTTAGATGAAACTTAGCACACAGACTGCTTATATTACCGACGATTTTTTTTTTATTCAGCGCAGAAACAACTGGATTTTAGTGACATTTAACGGGTAAATTTTAGGTTCTACAACATACAATAATTGGCAACCTGGTAAATTGTGGCACGACGAGGTTAAATAAACAATAAAAAGTGCCTGTATTTACGGAAAGGTATATCATTCAGGAACATTCAATTTCTGTTCCAAGATCGTGACAACTTTAGGCGATTTCAAAAGGCACACATTTCATATGAACTTCGTAAACTCACACCAAATATATTACTGACTGAAATGAAGACATACCACAATCAATGTGAAGATTTTTTGCTGAAAGTTTCAAAACGAATACTACTTTTATCTGGCCATATTTGCAGACAAGGCAAGCAAACCCCTAATGCCAATCCTTGTTTCGTCCTGCCACCTTGCAGCTATGGCAACCAAGTCCCAAAGCCGATCCTAGTTTCATCCTGCCATGCTGCAGCCAAGGCAACCAAGCCCCAAAGTCGATCGTAGTTTCGTCCTGCCATGCTGCAGCCAAGGCAACCAAGCCCCAAAGCCGATCCTAATTTCATCCTGCCATGCATTGCAGCCAAGACGAAGAGTACCTATTTGTTCGGGTAATAGTGCCAATGGCAGTATATAAACGTAGATCATGTTACACATAAACATACAGAGTATGGAACATTCAGACAGGTGAAAACGCCGCTAACAAGATGCTAGACTCCTCCACAGCCACATTATATCATAATAAAAGCCCTCCTACGCACGCTATGCATTACGAACTCAATTTACTTCAATAATTGACCCCAATTTGGCTTGTGGCTTGCGCTGAGGTCAGATTGTACCCATGATTCATTACACATTTTTGACCCTATCTGCTTCATGTAAACTCATGTCGTGACACGATGACGTTTTTGGAAGATTATACCGAGTCAGATTACTATTTATTTTTACCTTTACCTTAGAACGACGACTCTCTCCATAAATATAGATTTAGTTTATTAGTATCAATACTATACCGTATACTGTAGTTGGTACTAGATTACTAGAGGCATGCGGGGTTTTTTTTTCTTTTTTACCCGAGTTTCTTCGTAACGTATCTTAAACCCTGTGTGACACCTTTAGGGTTGAGTTTTCAAATGCCCTATGATTGTAAACTCTGGCGCCATAAAAGGAAAAACTAAAATCTCACCGGGCGTGTTCAAAAGAAGAGTGAATAGGTACCTACTTATTTAGCCAATAGCATGCTCCACCTTACCCACCTACAATCGCATCGTCACTTTCCATTAGGTAAAAGCATAATATGTATAATAATCTGATGTAAGAAAAGGTATATACTAAAAGTTTGGATGGTACGATGTTTCTTAGTCAATCAGTCAGCCTGTCAGTCAATCAGGACAAAGGCTTTTATCACACACAGAACAGTGTACAAGGTAAGCAAAGCTCGAGCTTCAAATGACTAGCCTTCAATCAAAAACGAAAAATCATGGGCAAAAATGGGTGTTAATTGCACTGTTCACTTTTATAGTGCAGCATGTGTAACCTGTGTAACTTGGCATGTTTATAGCATACCTTGGAAGAGGCCTATGTCTAACAGTAGGCTAACACAAGCTGGTGCTGATAATTAAGATGACTATGATGATGATATTTATTTGTTTTTGTATTATACAAACAAAGCTGATAATTTGTCTTTTACAATCATGCATGTATTTTTCAATTTGCTACCACCAGCTTTTTCTTATTGGAATGAAATTTTAACAAATAATTAAAATTTACAGATTTTCATATACATTATAGGATAGGAAAATAGAATTCACACCTGAGTGACATCAGTCCTTAGCCTAACTGGTTCAGTTGGTCCAACAATGGTGCTTGGAAACTTGTTGAATATCATGGGCACTGCTGGAGGTTCAAGATTCTGTTCCTGGCAATGATCTTTGTAGTTCAAACCAACGCAAAGCACTTTGTCCATACCAGTTATAGGGGCCAAGACTCTTACATCCTCAAGAGGTATTGATGCTGGTTTAGTACTGGGTAAACTGAAATGAAGAACATCAAATAAAAGGAACTATGACTTCTGCCAAAAGTTACCTAAGTTTACCTAAAGTAAAGTAAGCTTATCTAATACATAAGGTTCCCTCAAAAAGCTAATATTGTGAAATGTAATTTTGAGAAATATTTAAGAAGGAGGAGATTTAAGGAAAGTAAAGGGGACAGGATTACCTAAGTTTACCTAAAGTAAAGCAAGTTTACCTAATACATAAGATTGCATAAATAAAGAAAGGTTTAAGAAGTGGCTTGTAAAGAGGACAGGATATGGAGCACCATCTATGACTGAGTATTATTCTGTAATATGGGCTTAACCATCTCATTATCAGTTATTGTCCGGACTTTCACCTATAGACAGCTGAAATACTCCAGCCCAATTTAATGTTATTGATACAAATAATAATAAATAGGCACTTAGCTAACATACATTGTGATAGTTATTAATAAGACATTTTGTTTAATAAAATGTTGCATGCTTATGATTATATGACAAAGATGACAGTTATCAACAGAAACCAGTAAATATTTAAACAAACTGCTGATAAGAGTTGTTAAAGTTGATTAATAAGAAATAGAACTTGAAGTTTTCAACTGTTAGTAATGTGTTAAATACTTAGTATACAGATTTCAAAGTGTAAACAACACTTAAGGTATATATATGTTGAATATTTATATTATTTTATATTATATATTGTAGTACCTAAAAGTGTTCAGCAAACAACTAGATTTTAAGTCTTGCTTTCATGATAAGGTAATGATAAATAATATTCAATATCTCACTTGGAAGTAAATATACTATTTTAAGGTTAGCATATGAATTAGGTATACAGCTATTATGTTGATGTTAATTACCAGTTCATAGCCATTATCGACTATAGTGACTTGTGTTACAAATGCATTTATAATATTCTAAGGTCTTCGTAAGTTCATAATATTTGTATACCTAGGTACTACGTAAAACCAAACATTCTAATTGGTAATAACTTACTTTAGAACTTGTTCCAATTTGTTCTTCTGGAGAATTTGTAATAGAGTCTGGGGTAGGGAAGGATCTACTCTATTTATGTCCACAACTCTTTTTTCATCCACTAAATATCCAACGCGTACCTCACACGGGCACTCGGCCGTTCTTGTAAATTGTAGTATTTTCATATTTTTACTACTCGTAACAGAAAAACACCTAGCTGACTTTAAGTTTATAATATCACTGGCAGTTTTCTGAGATATCCACCCGTTTGCGAGTTTAGATAACGCAGTGCGGCGAATGAAGTGTCTATAACCCATGATCATAGCTCTGTTTCGTCACTATTTTGAATGAAACGTGTATACGATTCTATTTTGATTGTTACGTAATCGGCGCCGTTAGGCCGCCGGTTTCGTTCGAGTGCCGGTCCATGTCCATTCATCCTATAACAGCTGACTACTGACAATCAATGTCAAAACCAAATGTTTGATTGAATTGAATTGAATCTTAGGTATAAATGTTTGATATTAATGGTCAGCTGATATGGTATGACAATGACACTGACGGTTACCATTCCGTTCATACTGTTACTTTGACTTCGCACGGTTTGCGTATTTAGCTAGTTCTAATGTTTTTGTTTTGGCTTCACAGTTTTGTGTATTTAGCCAGTGTTATGTAATTGATAAGTCTTAAGTTAATTAATATTGTATATTCATGTGTCAAGTCACACAACCATGTGCAATTTTAGACAATTTCTATATTGTACAATGGGTACGTGAACCATTGTACAATATAGAAATTGAGTGTGTGATTTATAAGTATATTAATTTCACATACTGATATTGCCAATATCAAGGTATATGATATTATTTATGTATAAGTAGGTGCCTAATAGATTAAGGCCCATAATTAAGAATGATGCTCAGTCATGGATTGGGAGGAGTGCTCAAGCAAAGATTTCATTCACTAATTGATCACTATATGAATTAAATCTCTGCTTGAGCAATGATTGATGACTGAGAATCATTCTGTAATATGGACCTAAGTCAGGTACCGACTATTATATCCAACTTGAGCAATAAAAGTAACATTCATTTTATATGTTCAGTATCTTATCTTAAAGATACTGAACATATAAAATGAATGTTTACACTTACTGTTTTACTATGGATATAGGGATTTTATAACTGACCATACAAATGGAGCCTGAGCATAGGGTGGAGCTGTGGAGAATTAGATAACTACGAAAAGTGGATGGATATCTCAATTTCCTGCAACTAAATTTACAATTTTTACAACTAGTCTAAATAACATTGAAAAATTAAAACTAAATATAAAAGAAATACAATTTACCTTGGAAATTTTGTGTTTTTGTATATAATAAACTGACACATCAATTTTGACCACAGCAATATCAAAGAGAAGAGTATATAACCCACAGAACAATATATATTACTCTTCTAAGCAAGAAGTTTATATCAAAGACAGTATGTAATTGAATAAGTATTTTTTATCACATTATTATTTTTATTAATATTCAATTATCTTTGGTTATAACCTAAATTATATACTATTGTATAATTACTTTGAGATATAACTGCTATGCTATAGAGTATATAAAATCCTTATATCCAATATATAAGGAATTATATATAAGCAGAGATTTCATTCACTAATTGATCACTTTATGAATGAAATCTCAGCTTGGGCACCGATCAATGACTGAGCATCGTTCGGTAAAACGGTTCTAAGATTCCAAAAAAGTTAGCATGTCATTTGTGGCATTAAATTCTTTTGTTATTACCATATCATGGATATTAATCATTTTATAAAATTACATAGCTCTAACAAAAAATAATAAATTATTATATAATTGCCTATTAAATGCATGCAAGGGATACCTAATATATAAAATATCTCACTAAAGATATTATTTCTTGACTTCAACCATGTTTTATATTAATTTATTATTTGCATGAATAAAAAATAATTTAAGTCCATAATAGTGTTTTATTTCATTTATTAGGTGGTAATATCATTGACACATATTTTCACTGAATTAACTACATGAAATACTATAAAATAAAATCAACTGTTCCCTATTGGCTTCTTACGAGTAATGTAAAACTCATCTCTCATATGATATGGAGCATAGGGATCATCAACATAATGCTTTGGTCTTTTCCAGAATTTAGTAACCATTTTGTCAAGCATTGTGCTCTGAGTAGCGTTACAGAATACATGTTGCCTAAGCCGCCTTTTTTGTCCTGGACTTTTCTTCCACAGCTTTTTGTTTCTACCAACTTTTGGCCGTATCCACCCTCCCCAGTCTAAGCGGTAGAATCTCTTTAGGGCTGCCTTTACAGTCTTCCTTTTCCCCTTTTTTAAACTGAATTTCGTAACTGTTCTTACCTGAACTGGTGATATATTATTAGATATTTCCAAAATATGCTTATTATTCATTAGGTATTTCTGGGGTTGTCCGAAGTTGGAAGAATACAGGAAAACATTGCACTTCGTTGAAAAAGTTTTCACATCATTCTGAACGACTCCAGCAGCCTTGCAATAGGAAATTGCAAGAGGTCGAATGATTCGAGCAGCTGAAAGAGGAAAAATAACCTCAAAAAATGTAAACAATACTACAATATAGATAACATTTCTACAAAATTATGTAATATATAATATAATGTAATACGGTTTCACTAAATAGAAAATAAGTCCTTTTTACCCAATTGTAACCCTCTAAGCATCTTCACAAAAATTATTTTTCAGTTTTTGTACTTTTTTTTTAATATTTTGGCTCCACACCTCCGTGTATTTAGCCAGTGTCAAGTAATTGATAATAATAGGTCTTTACCTATGAAATTGCCGTATTGCAGTACAGACTTTTTCAAACAAAAAAAAGTTTTGATTGGTTATGAATTCTAAATTCAAATTAATTTTGTTTTAAAAATATGACATTCTATTTACAATATAAGTCTTTTGTTTATTGATTACCGTTGTATTTTCATTACATTTCAACATTTTTCCTCATAATGGATACTTTGAAATTTCGTGTAATTATGGAATATGAGTTCCGTCGTGGCACCAACGCGGCACAAACGACACGTAACATCAACGACGTTTACGGAGAGAACTGTAAAAACGAACGTACAACCCGTTATTGGTTTGCTCGGTTCCGTTCTGGGAATTTTGACTTGAAAAATGAACCTCGTGGTCGTCCGGAAACTTTGGTCAACAATGATGAATTAAAGGCGATTGTGGAAGCTGATGAATCTCAATCTACAGCTGAGCTGGCAGCAGCTTTTGATGTTAGCATCAAAACAATATTGGTCCATTTGCGACAGACTGGCAAGATAAAAAAGCTTGATAGATGGATGCCCCACGAACATAACGATCGCCAGCGCAACGTACGCGTCGAGACTTGCCTTGCGCTGCTTAACAGGCACAGAAATGAAGGAATTTTGAACCGAATTGTTACGTGCGACGAAAAATGGACTCTTTTTGACAATCGAAAGCGCTCAGCAAGTTGGTTAGATCCTGGTTCGGTACCAAAGCAATGTGCAAAACGAAAAATGACCCCTAGAAAGGTGATGGTCACAGTTTGGTGGTCTAGTGCTGGTGTGATTCATCATAGCTTTTTACAAAACGGCGAGAGCATTACTGCAGATGTGTACATTGAAGAACTGACCACAATGATGGCGTAACTCGCACATCTGCAACCAGCTTTGGTCAATCGGTCGTCTCCACTGCTACTTCACGACAACGCGTGACCCCATACTGCACAACAGACCGTCTCTAAGCTGCATGAGTTGGGTTTGGAAGCTCTCCCTCATCCGCCATACTCACCAGATCTTGCGCCTACCGACTATTACTTTTTCCAAAATTTGGACAACTTTTTAGCGGGAAAAAAATTCAATTCCCGAGAGGCAGTACAAAACGCCTTTGAAGAGTTTGTTGTCTCCCGTCCTGCTGATTTTTTCAAGAAGGGCATCCATAAACTGCCACAGTGTTGGCAAAGATGCATTGATTGCAGGGGTGATTACTATGAATAAAAGAAATAAATAAGTTCGAAAAAAAAATACTTTAACTTTTTTCAAACAAAACGGCAATTTCATAGGTAACGACCTAATATATCAAGTTAATGATATTTCACGCAAATATGTGTCAAGTCACAGTCGAAGTCATCCAGTCAAGTCATAGTCAAGTCATAGTCGAGTCAAAGTCAGACTCCTAGTAAAGTGGTGGCAACTTTACTTGAAATGCCACCAATTTTATGCATCAACACTGAAAATAACACAAGTTTTGGAAAATAATACAATGCGGCGACGCGATCTTTTTCGTTTTCCCGCCAAAACTCGTTGCTACTCTTGGCATTATATCTAATTTTATGCACAGACTAAGGAAAGACACTTCGTATCAAAGAGTATGAAAGGCTAAGCTAAGTTTTAAGTTAAGTACATCACGTTATCTTGCACATCAGTGGGTAACATCTGTCAAATTCACACCACAATTGACAGTTGTGCTCTTCTAATTTGTTTGTGGTCTCTGGTTTTTTGACAGTGCAAGCGGAAGGAGATTTGCCGAAAATGTTAAAATTTACGAACAATTTCTCCAATACTAAACTGGTATTGGTATGTACATTATATTGTTTAGTGTTTTATGTATTTTAAAGAATTTCAGCTTTATTTACTTGCTTTTAAACTGAATTGTTTGAATGTTTATGCGAGCCATATTTACCAATGTTTTGATGCTTAGACCCTGTGTTTGAGGGTTATTTGGCCTTTTTAGATGCTAAATATAACTCTTATTATAATCATATAGCGTTTTCAACAACAATATTAGCGTAGACCTTGAGTTTTGTTGCCCTTACATAATCGGCAAACGTCATTTTCGCAAATAACCTATAAACAATTAGGGTGGGTACATACCAGGCTTACAGTCAGCTGATTGGAATAGTTCTAAAAAGATTTTGTTTTTAGGTTCGAAGACACATAGCTGATGGATCATGTTCGGCCCTGATCATAATGCGAGCTCAGCCGTACCTGAAGCAACAAACCAGGCATTGTACTACGCGACCCAAGCACCAAACCGCTGAAATCCGCGATTGCCCTACGCCACCGAGAGCGCCTAAATCTCGCAAGTTGTTTTATGGAACCATAGGAGCTACACTCTTAACTGGGGCTGCGGTAGTTTATGCTAAGTGAGTGTAGAATATATGAATCTATAAAAATAAAATGAAACACTGTTTGTTAGCGAGTGAAGCACTTCAAAATGACTGGACTAATCATGCTATTTTAGGTTTTGAAATATGCATAATAATATGAATTTGAATTTTATGTACATATGTTTTCTTTATTTTCCGAATGATGGAATGACTATGATGAAACATCAGTCAGGTCAGCTAGTAGTAAATAAAAGAATGATCAGAATCATTACATTGCAATAATAGTAATGGTATTTGTTTTTAATGGCATGTGAATATGTATTTTCTAGCTATCTACCTGCTCTATCATTGATTGCATGGTCAGTTAAAATCAGGTTAGATAATGGTCAAACTTAAACCAACTATTAAAATAAAAATTAAATATAAAATTGCTATATTTCTCGCATGTTTTGACTTCAGGAGCAGCCCAGAGGCCCGCAACTGGTTAGAATCAAACATTCCTTGGGCAAACAACTTTGTGGCGCTTGTTTATCAGGAGAACACCACCTACTGGAAGTTTTCTGTCAACCAGTTTAACAAAATGACCACCGCTATCAGTCACTTTATGTTTGGAAAGGTAAATGTTGCAAAATAGTGGTGGAATAGCCACAGAAGCCACTTACTAAGATTCAATTCAATAACAATGTTGTTTAATCGCAAATGGCGATAAAGCCCTTTATTATTGATTAAAAAAAAAAAACAATGTTGTTCTACAACAGTCTTTTGTAAGTATATTCAGAGACAATCATTTTGGGCGGCAAAATGATTGCCTCTAAATGTTATAACATACCAGCCACTAGCAACAAGCAACTAACTAAGATTCAATTTCAATTCCAATGTTGTTCTAGAACAGTCTTCTGTAAGTATACTCAGAGACAATTATTTTGGGCGCCAAAATGAATGTTAATCATTTTGATGCCCAGTTTTATCACTGTATGATATTAATGAACAACTCCTAATAATGTTCATATGACACAATATTTTATTTGCTACATGTCTTTCATTAATAAAAATAGGAGGACAAAAAGGTATGTCAGTACCCAAAGTACTCCTGGCACATTATCAATATTCAAGCCTCTAACACATTAGTGTAATACCTAAGCAAAGAAAGTCAAATAAGACCAAGTAAGAGAGAATAGACAGTAGTATTTGCTATGTATATGCGTAGATTATAATCAATTTTTTTTACAGCCTTTGTGGTAGTTGACCAGGTTGGCTCATAGCCTGGAAGCGATGGGTACGATTCTGCGAAAGGACAAAGTACTTGTGCACAAAAAAAAGCGCAAGTACTTGTTCTGAGTCTGGGTGTTGTCGGACCATGGTCTTTGTAGTCCATTGACACACAGAATGCCATTTAGGGTCCAGGATCTATGTATGTGATTGTTGGGCGTTATTATTATTATTAATTCAAACACTAAACCCAAAAATAAAAGGTTTTGTCTTTTCGAGGGTGAAAACCATTTTTCTCCAAAACGCCAAAATGTAGGTAAATATCACTTTCATTTATATAGGCTGCAATTGTCTCTGTTGAACAAAGTGATCTTCATGAAGCTAAATGTATTTATAAGAACAAACTATATTATGAATGAAACTATATTATGCAGGAAGGAGTGTCTCCGATGGATTTTCAGCAGAGATCTGAACAGGATATAGAAGCAGATGCAGTTAAGGCATTTGCTAAAAAAGACTACCAGTGTAAGTATTGTCATCAAATTGCTAATCTTAAACCTAACAAATATTATGGCATGATACATTTTTCAGCTTATACCTACTATGTTATCACTTGATATATTAACTCTTACTCAAAAATAAAAATATTATGACATTATCTAAATATATATAACTTAAAGGACTGACTGACTGACATAGTGATCTATCAACGTACAGCCCAAACCACTGGACGGATCAGACTGAAATTTGGCATGCAGTTAGATGTTATGACATAGACATCCGCTAAGAAAGGATTTTTCGAAATTTCACCATGAAGAGGGTGAAATAGGTGGTTGAATTATTTTCCCATAGGCCACGCCGCGGGCGAAACTGCGGGCAGAAGCTCGTATGTTATAAGTTAATTTACCCAAGTCTTTTTGTGGCATAACTATGTTTCCATCACACTTGATTGTAAAGTGGCTATTATTACACTGCTTTTAGGATCATAATCCAAGATAATATGCGTGCTTTTTACTTGACATTACCACACTAGTGTTTTATTATTATATCCCGATTCAGTTGAATTTGTATCTCAATGCAAGTTATATGCATATAGAAGAAGAATTCTATTACACAGATTCAGTATTTTACTAACAAAAAGTTAGTATGTAAATAGTAGGTGATTTACTTTTTTCGTCATTTCCTTGATTAAATTAATTGTGACTCCATCGTAAATATTTAACTTTCTCAAATATTCACAATTAGTTAATGATCAAAAGTACGAAAATATTTATATGCTTAATTACTTATTTGATATCGATTATTTTCACACCACCATAAATAAAAACAAAAGTATAAATACTGTAAATCTACCGTAATTACTTTGGATACAAGGATTTATGATTTATATCAGTAATTAATTGGCGTAATTAACACATTAACTTTTAATGTGAATTTAACATTTATAATCTATACTTTAAATATTAATCTGTACGATATGGCAACACTGGTGGTACTTATTATTAATTATGTCTGTAATGCTTAATTTCATTAGTTACACATACCATGAGATTGTAAATTAAAATTTACTAATACTACATTCAGCTGCCATTGTTTGCTAACAGTACCACCGACGAAATTCGAGCCACTGTATTATGAAGAGAAGCCCATCACTCCACGTGACCTTGATACGCCAGGTGAGGAAAAAGTAACGTTTTTTCATGTTTTATTAATGTTCTATTTCACTGATTTTCTAGTTACAGACAGATAAAATAGATTTTGTACGTGCCTTCACACACACACACACTCTGTCACACACACACACACTCACTCTATCACACACACACACACTCTGTCACACACACACTCTCACTCACACACACTCACTATCACACACACTCTTTCACACACGAGCACACACACACACACACACTCACACTCACACTCTCACTCACACTCTCACTCACTCACTCTCACACACACACACACACACACACACAAATGCTTTTTTTTGAAGGTTCAAAGAGAAGATCCGAAGAGAGAGAAAGATCCTATTTTTCCTTTAGAGGGAAAAATATTTAATTTAATCAACGAGCCTACGATGGCAAAATAATGTTTGTTTTATTATTCTTATACAGGGAGTAACAAAAACCCTGTTAAATAAATGAAGTATGTGTACAGATAATTACAAGTAGTCATATAAAAATGTCTAACAATACCTAAGTTATACGTATCTGAAGTTACAGGCAGTATCTAAATACAAAAAAACAATACCATTTCCCAAAAATGTTTGTGCCACAAGCCGTGCCTATTTTTAAATAGCTAAGTAACTAAGGTAAAAGTAAACGCGGAACCGACAAACGGGGGCCGCCTTTGTCGGCTCTTTTGTAGGATGCCGCTCCTGCACCTGTGTGCCTACGGGGAAATGGGGTGCGCGGGCGGTGCGGCATAGGCGCGGCGCGGCCCGCGGCTTACGCTCAGTCGCACGTGCTCTCTCATGCAATTTAGTCGTTTCCAGTTTGACCGTCGCGAATTTAGTGTCGAGTGTGATGTCGTATTCTAACGACGAATACTACAATATGTTAATGTGCCTTGGTAGAAGTCACAATAATTATGCGGCAGCACGTAGAGAATACGAGCATAATTTTTCTATTTCGCGTGGAATTGAGTTACCGTCATTAATGGCATTCCAGCGATTGCACTTACGTGTTTACAACACCGGTAGTGTAACGGGCCGTGATCAGCAAAGATTTGATGCTGGAAGACCACGAGTATTACATGATGCTGAAGAACAGGTGCTCGATATGTTTGTGCAAGACCCAACACGTAGCACACGCAGCATGGCAAGAGAAATTGGAATTAATCACATGCGTGTATGGAGGGCATTGAAGGAAGACGGTCAGCACCCGTTTCATTATCAACGAGTGCAATCATTGTTGCCCAGTGATTATGAGCCCAGAGTGGCAGATGACGCAGAGTTTTTGAGTCGTATTTTATTAACCGACGAATGCTCGTTCGTCCGAACTGGCGTTTTTAACTGCCATAATGAGCACGTATGGGCTGTGGAAAATCCAATCCGCCAAATCAGCATTTTGATTGATTGACTGAACATGAAAATCGCCTGCCGACAGATGTGTTTTTGAAAGCTCTTTTAAGAGCTAAAAATTACGTACTTATCTTGTTTCTTGACAATACAAAATCACACGTGAATTCGATTGTTTAGAGTGTGGCAGAAAGGCGCGCAGCACTTGTGTGCCTACCACTATTGGTCAAAGAGATCTTTTACGTCATTAAGTTCAGTCTCGCAATCCTACAACGTTGTGGTATGTGGTATAGGGCACATAATCGTATGAAAAACGCTTAAAAAGTAATCTGTGGAATAAATAGCTTCTAGTTCCGTCGCAGTAGGTATGCAAGTTGAATAGACTTAGCGTACCATGGCGGGCGGTGCGGGGTGCGGGCAGGCAGCAGGCTGCGTCGGTGGTGCAAGTACCTATGTTGTCAATATCTGAGGTCGTAAACATTTTTAGTAACGGCATAAAAGGTTTTAATAAAAAGCACACGTAAGTTTTGTATGTCTCGTATTGAAATAGAACTAGTATTACTACAACCTTGAGTTGACACTGGATACGCAGCTCGCGGATATAACAGGGTTTTTGTTACTCCCTGTATATATATATATATATATTATTATTATAATATCAATTTGTATTATTATGTTGGTATGTCCGGTAAAATGATAATTTAAAACTGTCAAGATGGCTTGACTTGACTTGACTTCTTGGTTTTGGCCTCTGCGACTAACAGACGTCGCAATTTTGCCAGTGTCGCGTACTATACTAGGATAACAAGTGATGGAGAATAATCTGTGTGTACGTAGTAAGTACCGTGTATGATATGGGAGAATCAAACTCCGGCCTTCAGATTCAAGGGATTTTTATCTACAACAAATAGAACATCACATAAGCACAACACAATCTACATAAAAAAAAATATACACACTCATAACACTCAAATATATAACATTAAACAAAGCAAGAACAAAGTTATACCGGCCGATAGATGGAGCTAAACTAAAGTTTTACTTCAGTGTATGGTCTAAAACACACTGTGTTTTTATTGTTGTTTTCAGCAACACTAATCCAAACGGATAAGTGTGAACCCGCGCCGCCACCGCCCGTTCATATAACCAAAGACATGGTCGAATTGGAGCACGACATGCACGAGAATACCAAGATCGCCATAGACAACTTTAAGGCTGCTACGAAGCATTTTGCTGAATACAACAAGGCTCTTTTTAAGGTAATAAATGTTAACAGGTTTTGGCGGGAACGCGAAAAAGATGGCGTCACCGCATTGTATTATTTTCCAAAACTTGTGTTATTTTCAGTGTTAGTGCATAAAATTGGTGGCATTTTATTCGTTAAGTTCCGGGATACAGGCGTGAGTGTGGGAAATGGTATAATGTCGGTTAAACGTTTCTTTTCGTGTTGTTTCCAAAACTCCATAGAAGCTTCAAGTAAAGTTTCCACCACTTTACTTGGAGTATGACTTTGACTAGACTATGACTTGACTTGATGACTTCGACTGTGGCTTGACACATATTTGCGTGAAATATCATTAACTTGATACATTATAAGTTACTTGACACTGGCTAAATACACGGAGGTGTGGAGCCAAAACAATTAAAAAAAATGTTAACAATATAGGATTATTTACACATTACACACATTAAATGTAAAAGAGTTGCTATAGTTAGTCAAGTTATTTACAATATTTATCGTTACGTTATATACAAAAGTAGTATTGAATAGTGTAATTACACTATAAAGTAAAATATATATATAAATCAATTGACTTGTGGACGGTTTGTTGACTTGCCACTAGGTGGCGTCGTTATCGACTGTCATGGCCGAAACTTGTTCCGTCGCCTCTTTAAAAAGGGCAGAACGTTGTTCAGTGGAGTTCAGTTGGTCCTCGGCAGCGGAGTGAATAACACGAAACTATTGCCGATATACTGTGAAACAGGAAACATATCTGGAGGTTGTTTATTAATTGTGCAGCAAATGTCTATGAAGTTTAGATAATATAAACGACTAGTATATAGTTGAATCTACTTGCGGTACATTGGTCGTGCGTTCAGCTGGGCGATTACGTAACTCGATTGCAACCGATAGAAACACAAATTTGTATGGATTTGACAGTTGAATACGCAGTTTATGTCCTTAGTTAGTATGGAAATTTCTTCTTGCAATCAAAGTTTCGTGATTACCCCCGTATCTTGCAATGGCACACTTAAAATTATATTTTTTTTTTAGGTTAAGGGATGACGTGACAAGCTAACCGTTCGCCTGATGTTAAGCGAAACGGCTGCCCATATCACTTGCAATGTCACTCGGAACTCTAATGTATAAAGTTTCGCGTGACACTGCAGTGCGCACGTCATCCTGAGACTTCAGCACAAGATGACGTGCGCACTGCAGTGTGACGTGTGCAATGCGGTGGTACCTACCTAGACAAACTTATATTTTTTTAATTCACTTCATTTAATGTCACATAAAAGTATATATACAGAAGATTAATTCCACGAAATCATTTAAATAAATAACGACTTTTCTGCAACGCAATAAAGTGTAGTTCACCTAGCACAACACTACAAGCCTCCTCTAAAATTTAGAGTAGGCTATTGTAGGGTAGCGTCGGCAAATATTTAGGGCCAGTTGAAAATTATATCAACCAACGTTAAAAAAGGACCAGGTTGTCTTTTCGGATATATGTTTTTTCTAAACGTTAGCATAGTTTATTTGCATTGAAAGGCTCGGAAACTACTGGACCCATTTCAAAAATTCTTTCGCCATTTGAATCCTACATTACTGATGAACATAGGCGATAGAATGTATATTAAATACCCGCGCGAAGCCGGGGCGGGCCGCTAGTAGATGATAAATTCAAGAATTTAATAATATGAAGAAATACTTTGCGATTGAAGTTCCTTAAACCGTTTTTTTTTAATAATATTCATTCTTATATTATACTAGCTTCTGCCCGCGGCTTCGCCCGCGTGGCCTATAGGAAAAGAATGGCATATTTTTCTGCCAAAACAAACATAAACGCTCCCACTCTAAAAAAATTATACATAATTTCAACCACACATTTCACCCTCTTAGGGGTGGAATTTCGAAAAACCCTTTCTTAGTGAATACCTACACTTAACAAAGAACACACCCTCCCAATTTCAAGTCTCTATAGGACCAGCGGTTAAGGCTGTGCATTGATATATAAGTCAGAATTTTAATGTACAGATATAAATTGAAGGGGTGAGAATAAAAAGGGTATAACTGATTTTTTTCACAAAATGACTTATGGGTATCGTTGGATTCAGCGTGAAATTATCTACAATAATACATTCTCAAAATACCGAAATGAGACTTAAATCACGAGATTTTGAGTCTAAAAACGGTTTATCTGTCACAGGAATACAGTTCGCTTAGCATAAAAATATTATTATATTATATTTTTACAGTAATTGTATGAATTATACTATATTTAGTATTTTAAAATAGAATTAAAACATTTTCAAGCAACTGAAACTTACATAAACCTTTTCTAATACGTTATAAGCACTTTACATTAAAATGACGCCGTTGAAGTTTAAAGTCAATTTTCTCGTAACTGTCAATTTGACAGTTAAACCCTTTTAATTCTCAACCCTTCAACTATTCCCAGGTGGTGGAGTCTTCCATCGGAGACCTGGACCGCAAGTACTTCACGACCCTGCAGGGTGCGCACAATGAAACAGATGCCTCGCTAATGAAGGCTAAGGAAGCCTCGGCTAAAGCGAAGTGTGCGATCGGTATGCCAATGATTTCTTAATTAATTAAAAGGCGCAAATATAGCAATCTTGATAGCGGTTTTATATTTGCGCCTTATGCTGTTGAGACACTGGGGCCTTGGGGACCGAGTGCTCACCAAATTTTTAAAGCCCTTTCTAAACAGGTCAAAGCAACACGTGATCAAAATTCTGGCCTCTACTTCGGCCAAAGATTGAGCATTGCCATTCAACGTGGCAATGCTGCCAGCATAATGGGCACGTTGCCTACTGGTAGTGGTTTGTTTGATTAAGTTCCCTTTTTATTGTTTTATGTTTATTAAATAATATGTTGTAAGTCACAGTCCAAGTCATTGATCATTAATTACAATGACGTGTTCTAAGATGGGGCATTTTCGCCTAGAAGTTCACCGTTTACTTGAAAACTCCCAGTTAGTTAACTGGAATCAAGGACGCCGATGAGCTGTCAAAACAATTATTTTAATAACTACAACTATTACACGGCTAACACTCACGAGATACAGTCGAATAACTCGACCGGTGTTCGGGCAATATAGATGCCCATCCTCAAGGAGTACGCGCGGCTTGAGGATGGGCATCTATATTGCCCGAACACCGGTCGAGTTATTCGACTGTATCTCGGGAATGTTAGCCGTGTAATAGTTGTAGTTATGAGTACTACTCACGTCAGTTTCTATAATATTATAATTATTTTAATCACACTAATATTATAAAGGCGAAAGTTTGTATGTGTGTATTAGTTTTTTGTTTTAAGTTTGGCTGTTGTGGAACTATGGTCCTCGTAGTTCCAGGGTTCCCAGATACAGGGAATGCTAGTTATAGTCCAGGATCTAAGTATGTGATCGTTGGGCGTTATCACACTATAATAAAGGCGAAAGTTTGTATGTGTGTATGTTTGTTACTCCTTCACGCTCAAACGGCTGAATGGATTTGGATGAAATTCGGTACCAAGATAGATTATACACTGGATTAACATATACGCTTCATTTTATCCCGGAAAAGTGAAATGCTCCCGTGGGATGATCAAATAATTAAAATACTTTTTATCCGCGCGTGAAACCGCGGAGCGCCACTAGTTATTAAATAAAAAGTTATTAGTAATAATTAATAATTATTACTAATAATTATTACTAATAATTTTTTTAAATAATTTTTTAATGATCTACTTGTCATGTATTTGATTTTCTTACTGTTGTGGAACAGTAATAAACCACCACTAAATTTTTACTGTTGGTTTATTACATGTACTGGTCTAAATCACACTCGTTTTTTTCCAATCAGACACGCTGGACCGCATGATTGCTGAAGGAGTGCAAGCACCTCCGGAAAGCATTGCGGTTACGAAGCGGTACATCAAGCAGTTCCGAGCTGATCTAGAGAAGGCCGAGGACGACTACAGGGCTGAGGTCGACAAGTCTGTACTCAGCGATAAGTACTGGAACAAGGTATGAATCCAAAATTTACCACATAAAAATACACTCACACCTCTATAGAAACGCCTTCCCTGCCAAACTATTTCAAATTTTTTACCCTAATTTTTATCGCTTTTATTAAAACTTAGTTGCTAAATAAGAGACAGTAATTTTTATATTTTGTTTTCAATACAATTTTTAAAATTTGTTAGTATAAATAAACAAATAAGTCCAGCGAGTCTGAATGGAACAAAACTAGTGTGCTTTAGACCACACGTGAATTAAAACTCCTTCCGTCTTATTACAAAACGCAGACCAAGCGTGGACTAATGTTAGTAATCGGTCTAAACCTAGACTATTTAAAAACCTTATTACAAAAACAAGTTTATCGCTGATAAGGGGATCGTCCTTGGTCTAAAGTTAGTCCTCCGATGACCCTAGTTTAACTATGTTACTAACTCGCTAAAGGAAAGAAACTAGCGCCACGGTGGTGGAAAAATGAAACTTTTAAGATTAAAAACTATTTACGCGCCTAACGCCAATGTTGGGTTATCAACCTTCTTTGTTACACGATTTTGAGGTTGTCTTGGTCTTTGATAAAATATATTTACTTGGTTCAGTTTTTATATTTTGTTGCTCCATTTTTACGATATTTATTATAGTGACAGTTAGTTATAACAAAAATAAACAGAAATATCAATTTCCGCGCGTTAAGCAATGCCATATTTACGTTCTGATTCTCGCAAGCCTCGTTGGTAACTATTAAAACTTAATAGATTTATTAGTTGAAAATCATTGTAGCAAAGCTGACTTTTATGAATCTGATTATGTAGAGCTTTAAAAAAATATGCAAACAATAAGCTTTCCAAGGCCAATGCACGTATATTATAGACGAAAACAAAAATTCTAAATATATGAAACGTGAAAAAAGGATCGTGTGAATAAATGTGGTCCAAATGAACAAACTTTTTTCGTATTTAATCTATGGTCAATATTTAAGCTATGGACTATCTCTGGTATCAGCTAGTCTTCGATTAGTCGCCGTTTTGTAATAAAGTCAAGGTCTAACTAATTAGTACCGTAACAAACTAGGACTAGTTGGTCCAGGTTTAAACCTCTACTTAGTCTACGTTTTGTAATAAGACGCAGTCTTATTACAAAACGTGGACTTTTGTAATAAGACTGCGTCTTATTACAAAACGTAGACTAAGTAGAGGTTTAAACCTGGACTAAGTAGTAACACTAACACTGAAAATAACACAAGTTTTGGAAAATAATACAATGCGGCGACGTGTTCTTTTTCGTTTTCCCGCCAAAACTCCCAAAAAACACTTTAATGATACACTTTTATCTGATATTGTGGTGTTATATAATTGCAGGTAGAAGCGGCTCGCAGCATGTTCAAGGACGAACTACAAGCTCTGTTTCCCGGCATCGATCTCAGCGCGCGGAAATTGGACATCAAGGGCGACACCGATCTCTTGCTCATTTACACTCTCAAACAGGTAATTATATAACAGATATGACGGCGGCTACGTCCAGTTATAAACTCTATGCGCAGCGGGCAGTACCGTAATTTACCCTGTGGCAGCTAAATTTATTACAGTGGCAACACCGGCAACTGTCGTCGCTGCCCCACCCATCTGGCTATATAAAGGGATCGCTCGGTGTACTACGATCATTCTTGCTCCGGACACTGCCCGGTGTGGTTGCTGAAGGCTGATAAAGAGGAACTGAAAAAGACGGAAATGTGTTAATTTCGTTTAGCTTTAGAGTATGCGACACAGAATCGACACCATTATATGACCATATTGTATTCTATTTTTTTTTAATGTTAAGGAATGACGTGACGAGCTAACCGTTCGCCTGATGTTAAGCCACACGGCTGCCCATATCAGTTGCAGTGTCACTCGGAACTCTAAAGTATAGAGTTTCACGTGACACTGCACTACGCACGTCAACCTGAGACATCAGCACAATCTAGGAATAAGATTACTACGATAAGCCATAATATAGACTTGTAATTTTTTATAATTATCAATAAACTTATCATTATCAATCAATGAATCAACACAACGCATGTGTCGCTGGCTGCTTTGCCAGCAGAATTTCACAGCAATTTGTGCAGATTTTGAGAAAAAAACCTGAACTTGGTTTCCGTAGTTTATTATCTATCTACGAATTAGTTACTTCTAGGAATTTCACAGCGATTTGTGCAGATTTTGAGAAAAAAACCTGAACTTGGTTTCCGTAGTTTATTAATCATCTATCTAGAAATAATAATAATAAGGATCTGCCATAAATAATGTGTCATATAAGCCTTATAACTGGGTCTTCCCAATCTCGAGAACTCCACGATATATTGTGTCCAAATAAAGTTGAATTACTACATTTTTTTAAATACACCTAATTATAAGGAATATTGTCATTTAAAATTAAAGACAAAAAAAGGTTTTGTAAATAATTTATTAGTGCACCATTCACTTGATTACATACAATATACAAACACAAACATTGTAATTTTAAGTATTTTTTTTTTAATACATTGCAATTCACACCGGAACACAGTAGTGCTTGCACACTACTGCTTGGCGGCAGAATAACTGGCAAAGCGGGGTGGCACCTACCTAGACAAACTTTGCAACAAAGTCCTACCACCTATTAAAATAAAAAAAACCTAGTAAAGTTATTATTATTAATATTAATCAAACATTTATTTTCTTCAATGTTACAGATACAATACTTGCAAAACGAACTAGCTGAGTTGCACACTACAAGGGAACTCAAAATCAACAGAGCTATTGAATGTAAGTTTATTTTATTAATCACAAGCTGCGCCCCGCGGTTTCCTCCACGCGGTAAAAATTTTCTAACTTTCTACATTTTTTCTTAAGAAACTTCTCCTGACAATAATGAACACAAGAAAAAAAGAATCAGCGAAAATGTTCCATCCGTTCACGAGTGATGCGATCTGTGTGTATATTGATTTTATATTAAACTAGCGGCCCGCTCCGGCTTCGCACGGGTATAAAATATATAGCCTATGTCATTCACTGAAAAAATGATTACAATCGATCCAGTAGTTTTGATTTATTAATTACTGCCCGTGGCAAGCACGCGTTAAATTTAGATTAAAACAATTCTTAAAAATGTTATTGTGGGATATCCATAAGAGATAAACATATACCATAGCGGAGTTTTCTGTAGACGTTTTCAATGTGTACAATACTTAGTACATTATATTGATAAATGTCGTAGGGTTCAGCCTGCGTTTGCAATGTAAGCGGAAAAAATTTAATTATTTACGACATCACATTAGAAACCTCAAAAATAACAGTTTTCACTCAAAAATTTCTCCACTATTTAATGGATGTTATTATTATACATATAAACCTTCCTCTTCAATCAATCTATCTATTTAAAAAAACCGCATCAAAATCCGTTGCGTAGTTTTAAAGATTTAAGCATACATAGGGACAGAGAAAGCGACTTTGTTTTATACTATGTAGTGATAGGAACGAATGAAAGAAATAAAATGTATTTATAGGCATATATTAGTTCTAGATACATGACCCTGAAGGGCACAATAGGATGTTACTAATATCATAAAAAGCGAAAGTTTTTTTTATCTATGGATGTATGGACTCTGACGCTTAAACGGCGGGACGGATTTGGATGAAATTTGGAATATAGATAGCTTATACAAGGTGGATTTTTCGTTCTTTTCCTTTAATGTATGTATTCAGTCCATGCTATAGAATACTCCCATATAACTAAATAAAAAAGTACTTATGAAACAAAACTTAAATCTAGGTATTATCAAATTTAAATTCTAAAGAAAAGCCTTGCGACATTGAACAAGGCAGGTGTTTTATTGCCTACGAAACATTTACAAAGCACTCAGCCGGTGCCCACGCTGTGTGTACCGTTAAATAGACATTTCGGCTGTCATGCAGTTATTTTAAGAGGCACTAAATACTATGACGAATCTTTTTTTTTTTATTTAACCTTGTTCTAATATTCTATAGCATGGTCTGAGTACGTACATTTAAGGAAAAGAGTGAATAAAATGCCACCTTGTATAGTGGATTAACAAATAGGCTACTTTCTTATCCGTGGGTGAAATCGCAAGGCGCGGCTGGTATTCAATAAAGGCTTATGATTATTTACATTTATTATTACATCTATTATTATTTCGATAACAATCGTTTTAGGTCACGACGAAAAGGCGATTATTGAAGCAAAGGTTGAAGATATGGTCAAGAGAGAGAGAATCGAAAGAGAAAGGGAATATCAGAAGAAGGTAAATGCACCAGTTTCAAATTTTATTATAATATTTTTTTTAATAATTTGATATGTAGTGACTATGCGATCTATGGTGTAACACTCTTGCCTGTTCACTCTCGTTTTGGAGAGTTCCAATATTGTTTTATTCGGGAAATAAATTTCCACTCTGACTGTTTATATGATAAACTTGGAAGCATATTACTGATAGCATATTACCAAGCGATTTGACTCAACGTTCTTAATTAGAACGGCTAAGGAATGGAATGCCCTGCCAGCGTCTGTGTTTCCGGCGAAATATGACTCGGGCGTGTTCAAGAGAAGAGTGAATAGGTATTTACTTGGCTAGCATGCTACACCTTCGATCGCATCGTCACTTCCCATCAGGTGAAAGCCGTTAAAATGCTAGACAAGTTTGAAGTAAAAAAAAAAAGCTCAGTTGGCAGTAGCTCTGCCTTCTAAACTACGGGCTGTGAGTTCAATTCCCACCCAGAACTAACATTTGCGTGATGAACATAGATGTTTACTTTAATATTATATTAATAATAATAACGCCCAACGATCACATACATAGATCCTGGATCCTAACTAGTATACCCTGTGTCTAGGGACCCAGGAACTACGAGGACCATGGTCCCACAATACCCAGCCTTGGAACAAGTATTTGCGTTTTTTTTTCTGTCCACATATACTTAACCAGCCGCGGGAATCGAACCCAATTTTTGCGGGTTATGAGCTGACCTGCTCCACCACCATACCACAGAGGCTGTCAGATTGTATTCTATGTACATAAATACAAACATAAAAGTATCTAAGTATTGTATCAGTTATCTGGTTACCATAGTCCGAGCTTTGCTCAGTTTGAGGCTAGATGGGGCTGTGTGAAATGTCCTAAGTCAATGTCAAAAAAATTATTGCAAATAGGCTATTTTTAGCACTTTTATAAGTCTAATTATGTTAGGTACTTAAAATTAAGTATTTTTTACTAATGACCACAAATATTTTTTTATTTATTATTAATTTATATTGTTCTGTTTGCATATGTACATTTGGTTGTCCGATGGTGGAACGGTGATGGCAAAATTAGGTTATGTAACTCTAGTACGCACTCTAAAATGTATTCAACTTCTCTAATCTGCATGAGTGTTTACCACCTTTTTGGGGAAAATTTATAGTATCCAAAATACATTTTTTTCTTTCAGGCTCTATATCTTCAGGCCGAGGCTAACAAGGTCCTGAAGGAACAGATAAAAAAACAAGTCGAGATTCAACAAGAAATTCAAGCAGATAGACTTCTTAAAAAAGAGAAAGAGGTGTGTATACTAGATGATTTTTTTTCAAGTACGCTTTGCTCGCGTATTTACGAAACGAAATAACTATTTTTGAAAATAAAAAATTAAAAATATTAATGATGGTCAAATAGGGATCTAATTCGTAGTTATTTCATACATTACATTGTAGTAATACCAGGTGTATCGTTGACCTTTAAGGTCAATGACCTTAACTCTCAAGAAACAGCTGATATTAATTTGATTGTATCTTCAAAATGTTCTCAAAACATATTAAAAGGTCTTATGCCGGTCTCTAGTAAAATTTGATAATACTCATTTTCGCATCTGTCCCAGTAATGTGTCCCAGAAAAGTGCGTTTAAATTGTGGTTTAATTCCAGGTTATGGCCAAATTCAGTCGAAGCGTGTCCGAACAACTGGAAGGGGAGCGAGTTGCGTTCAAACGAGACCTGGCCGCTATGGCGGGGAAATTAAAGGCCATCGAACAAACTCTTATACGTAACTATACTTTTCTTTTTCTCGAGTTTAACCCTACAAAGACACAAGTCTGCGCATTTACTGCCAAAAAGAAACCCTTTTCTGTGGCTGCACAGTTCCAGGGCATTCCTCTTACCACCTCGGTGAAACTTGGGATCTTAGGTGTCGACATTTCTAGCGAAGTCCAGTTTAGGAGTCACCTCGAAAGTAAAGCTGGTCTTGCTTCTAAGAAGCTGGGTGTACTCAACAGAGCCAAGCGGTACTTCACGCCGGGCCAACGGCTTCTGCTTTACAAAGCGCAAGTCAGGCCCCATATGGAGTACTGCTCTCATCTCTGGAACGGTGCGCCAAAGTACCAGCTTCAGCCCCTTGACTCCTTACAGCGACGAGCCGTTAGACTCACCGACGATCCTGAGCTCACCAAAGATTTAGAACCACTGAGTTTACGCCGAGATATCGGTTCCCTCTGTGTGTTCTACAAATCTTTAACGGGGAATGCTCTGAAGAACTGTTTAACCTAATACCTGCGTCGCGGTTTTATAATCGCACAGCTCGTTACCGTGAGAAAGCTCATCCACACCTTGTAGACCCGTGGAAATCTCGCACAGTCCCTTTTTCGAGATCGTTTCTGCCACACACCTGCAAGTTGTGGAATGAGCTACCTGAGGTATTTCCGCTGAGCTACAACATGGGGCACTTCAAACGTCGGGTAAATAGAGTCTTAAAAGGTAGGCAACGCACTGGCAGCGCCCCCGGTGTTGCAGGTGTCTATAGGCGACGGTAACTGCTTACCATCAGGCGGGCCGTCTGCTTGTTTGTCTGCCTATATAAAAAAAAAGAACTGTAGGTTGTGGGTTCGATTCTTACCCAGGACAAACATTTTTGTGATGAACATAGATCTCCATTGTCAACATAACAAAGTTAAAGATGTATATTATCATGTTGTCGGACTTTTTAATTCACAATTGTCAAGATGGCGACATTAACATTAAACAAAGTTATACCAACTGACAGATTGAGCTAAAGAAGTTTTACTTCAGTCGTGTGGTCTAAAGCACACTCGTTTTTTTTAAATCTAAACCTGATAGTTCGCCAGGCCTACCACCTTATTGTTAACATAATTCCGCCATACTTGTTGCAGAGAGGGCGAAGGCCGAGGCAGAGGCGCGGCGCTCGCAGTCTCTTTGGGCGGCGGCTGAAGCCCTACTGGCTGCCACGCGGAGCCCCTCCACTGAAGCTAGTGTTAAAAACGAAATTAAGGCGCTAGAGAAGGCTGGTATGTATATTCAATAATGATCCTACAATAATTAATTGATTGTACAATAGATAGATAGATGAACTCTTTATTGTACACACCAAATAATAAAAAATACAAAGAAAAAAAAATAATTATATAAAGTGTAACAATGGGCGACCTTATCGCTAAAAGCGATCTCTTCCAGGCAACCTTTGGATGGAGATAATTTGACGAAGTGGTAAAGGATGGGGTGCACATAATTATTTCGTTCATATAAAGGACATAATTGAAGGGTTGAGAATAAAAAGGATTTAACTGACAAATTGACAGTTTCGAGAAAATTGACTTTAAACGTCAACGGCGTCATTTTAATGTAGAGTGCTTATAAGGTAATAGAAAAGGTTTATGTAAGTTTCAGTTGCTTGAAAATGTTTTATTTCTATTTAAAATTACTAAATATAGTACTAATTCATACAATTACTGTAAAAATATAATATAATAAAAGAAATAAAGTAATGTTTTTATGCTAAGCGTACTGTATTCCTGTGACAGATAAACCATTTTTAGACTCAAAATCTCGAGATTTAAGCCTCATTTCGGTATTTTGAGAATGTATTATTGAAGATAATTTCACGCTGAATCCAACGATACCCATAAGTCATTTGGTCAGTAAAATCAGTTAAATCCTTTTTATTCTCACCCCTTCAATTATAATACTTAACTTGATTAATAATTGATTGACTCAGGCATAATCTCGCAGAAGTTCATTTTAAAGAATATCATCACTACATAATATAAAACAAAGTTGCTTTCTCTGTCCCTATGTATGCTTAAATCTTTAAAACTACGCAACTGATTTTGATGCGGTTCTTTTAATGGATAGAGTGATTGAAGAGGAAGGTTTATATGTATATTAACATCCATTAAATAGTGGAGAAATTTTTGAGTGAAAACTGTAATTTTTGAGTTTTCTAATGTGATGTCGTAAATAATTACATTTTTCCCGCTTACATTGCAAACGCAGGCTGAACCCTACGACATTTATCAAAATAATGTACTAAGTGTTGTACACATTGAAAAGGTCTACAGAAAACTCCGCTATGGTATATGTCTATCTCTTATGGATATCCCACAATAACATTTTTAATAATTGTTCTACTCTAAATTTAACGCGTGCTTGCCACGGGCAGTAATTAATAAATCAAAACTACTGGATCGATTGTAATCATTTTTTCAGTGAATGACATAGGATATATATTTTATACCCGTGCGAAGGCGGAGCGGGCCGCTACTCTAGCATAATTCCGCAAAAAATATTAATATTTGCATACAAACATTGCATTTTTTGTACCTATATTTAGGCATTTATTCTGTAATTTTTTTTAACCTTTGCTTTTTTCCACAATTATGTGGGTAATTTGTGTAACGCGCTCAAGAACTGCATGATCTAATTCTCCCATCACCATTCCACTACCGGACTACTAGACGCTCGGCTAAGCGCCATCCTTTTGTGGTCGAAATACCACCCATTCGTACCAAGCGATTTGACTCAACGTTCTTAATTAGAACGGCTAAGGAATGGAATGCCCTGCCAGCGTCTGTGTTTCCGGCGAAATATGACCCGGGCGTGTTCAAGAGAAGAGTGAATAGGTATTTACTTGGCTAGCATGCTACACCTTCGATCGCATCGTCACTTCCCATCAGGTGAGAGCGTGGTCAAATGCTAGACAAGTTTGAAGTAAAAAAAAAAAAAAAAAAAAAAAAAAAAAAAAAAAAAAAACAAAATTTTACTTCGTTATGCTCCAGTATTGACACATTTCTAACTATATTTTTGTCTATTCGTGAGAACCTGTAATCGGCTTTCTACGGTTAAATTGATGTATATTTTGTTATGATAAGCTGTTGGTTTTCCTATAAATAAATAAATAAATGATACAATAAAAAATCTTTTACATTTTATTGTTGTGCAGGTACAGGCGACAAGCTCGTTGAGACGGTGTTGAAAGGATTACCAGCTGATGTGCGGGAAAATGGGGTCGCCACTGAAAAATCGCTCAGGGATCGATTTGACAAGGTAAGGTATTTTTTTTATGTTATGGTATGACGTGCCGAGCTAACCGTTCGCCTGATGTTAGGCGACACGGAGGAACACTCTATAGAGTTCCGAATGACAGTGCACTGCTCACGTCATCCTGAGACATCAGCACAATCTAGTAATAAGATTACTAGACTGTGAGATCAGGTCATAAAGTCTGATTTGCCCAGTAATTTATGTTAGTTTTTTTATATGTTATCTAGGCAATCTATATTTAAGTTGCGTTGCACTGCCCTGCAAAAATTTCCATACACCCAGGTTAACTGGAAGATAATGCTCTCTAGCATTAAGTTCGCCTTTGTACCTACATTTGTTATTTGTGCAATAAAGCATTTTCTATCTATCTATCTATCTAATTTCACTAGCTACAGTGCCCTTCATACCGGAACACAGCAGTGCTTGCGCACTACTGTTTGGCGGCAGAATAACTGGCGAAGTGGTGGTACCTACCTAGACGAACTTTGCAGAAAAGTCCTACCACCTAGTAAATTTTTAATAATATTATTATTATTATTTCAGTTGGAGAAAACGGCAGCCAAAGTGGCTTTAGTGGGTCGCGAGGGAGCCGCGCTACCAGTATACTTCCTATCGTGGCTGCAATCCAAACTACTTTTCCAGAAGGTACAATAAAAAATGATTGCCAAGTAAAAATGGACCTTTTAGACCTATGCACACATACAAAATATTCTTTTATTTAATTTATGTGAGGAAATGACGTGGCGTGCTAGACGTTCGCCTGATATTAAGCAACACGGCCGCCTATAACAGTTGCAGTGTCACTTGGAACTCCAATAAGTGTATAAAGTTTAGTGTGACACTGCACTGCGCACATCATCCTGAGTTCATCACAATCTAGTAACAATGCTACAACACTGGTTATAAAGTCGCCATCTAGCCAAACTAAGCAAAGCTTGTACTATGGGAACCAGATAACTGATACAATATTTAGATACATTATATTTGCAAATCTATACATAAAAAATTCAAATTCCGGACTGACTGACTGACTGAATGACTTATATATCAACACACAGCCCAAACCGCTGGTCCTAGAGACTTGAAATTTGGAGGGTGTGTTCTTTGTAAAGTGTAGGTATCCACTAATAAAAGGTTTTTCTAAATTCCACTCCTAAGAGGGTGAAATGAGTGGTTGAATTATTTTCCCATAGGCGACGCCGCGGGCGAAGCTGAAGCTTATTGTTATTTTGTTATATTGTTATTGTATATTATTATTTGGTTTCAGTTGTCCGAAATCCCACAAGATGAGCTCGACAATTTACCCGTGGACTTCTCCAAATTGGACACATTCGACATTATCCACAGAGCGAGGTAAGTACGTGCTTTTTTTATGCTAAAATGGGCATACGTTGGAGAACAACTCACCTGATGTTAAGCGACGAAGTTGTCTAAGTTGGAGCACGCTTGCCCAAAAAATGCCCATTCACTCTTGGCTTAAAAATACCCAGGTTATACCTAGGAGGAAACACTGTTGCTGAAAGGGCATTCGATTCCTGGGCCATTCGGACTATGAATAACCCATCAAAATGCTTAGTGCGCTTAGTGTGCTAGTTCTTCGCCAAATGTTAAACGTCACGCCTGCCCATAACAGCTGCAGTGTCACTCGGAAAGCGAACTTATGAAGTATCGCGTGACACTGCACTGCGCACGTTATACTGAGACATCAACACTGTGATCACGGAACTTTGATTGCAATACAAACAGGAGTAATTACAATCCTAATTTGATAATTTCCATAATAACTATGCACATAAACAGCGTATTGAAACTGTCAAATCCATACAAATTTGTGTTTCTATTGGTTGCAATCAAGTTACGTGATCGCCTAGCGGGTTATAAAGTCACATTTGACTGGCCCAATAGCTTAGTTGGTAGTAACCCTGGCTTCTGAACTGTGGGTTGTGGGTTCGATTCCCACCCAGGACAAACATTTGTGTGATGAACATCGATGTTTGTTCTGTGTCTGGGTGTTATATTGTATTCTGTTTATGTATGTACAAAAAAAAAAAGTATCTAAGAACTGTCATGTAAATCAGTTATCTGGTTCCCATAATACAAGCTTTGCTTAGTTTGGGGCTAGATAGCGTTGTGTGAGGTGTCCACACATTATTATTACTACTACTGTTATTATTATTATTTACCCAGTGATTTCTGTAGCTACAGTTCCCTTCAAACCGGGAACAAAACGTTTTTTTCCAAGTAGTAAACATCATTATTTATCTAGGTACCACATGGAACACGGCGATCTTCCTTCTGCCTTAAGATACGTGAACCTTTTACAAGGCGGCGCCCGAGCCGCGGCTAAGCCCTGGCTTGATGCAGCCAAACGACACCTAGAGGTCAAACAGGCCGCAGAAGCAGTTATGGCACACGCATCCGTTTCCGGTCTTTTATATTTGTAAAAATCTTACACCTATAGGCGAGACTAACTTGAAATGTTAATTAGACAAATTGAAGCATGTTTAAACAGCTTGAGACGTAACGACAACTTGAAACTTAATTTAGACAGTTTGGGATATTAGGACGGTGATAATGAAACTTTGATTGCAATGGAACAGGAGAAATTTCCATACTAACTATGCACATAAGCGTATTGGAACTGTCAAACCCATACAAATTTGTGTTTCTATTGGTTGCAATCGAGTTACGTAATCGCCCAGCTGTTAGACAATTTCAGATATCATTTAGACAGTTTGAAACTTAATTTAGATAGTTTCGGAAATGATTTAGAATAGTAGATTATTTCAGATATCTTATAGACGGGTTAGAACAACATTTCAACAGGTTGATATAGCTTAGTTTCAGACGATAATAGGACATTTTGAGACAACATTTTGAACAGTTTGTACATCATGTAGACA
Source organism: Ennomos fuscantarius (assembly GCA_905220475.3). Taxonomy (NCBI): domain Eukaryota; kingdom Metazoa; phylum Arthropoda; class Insecta; order Lepidoptera; family Geometridae; genus Ennomos; species Ennomos fuscantarius. The sequence continues at coordinate 6,958,052 of HG992046.1, read as the reverse complement.
GCTTAAAAGATATTTCGCGACTTTAAGGTCCGTATTATAGAACGATGCTCAGTCATCGATCGGTGCTCAAGCAGAGATTTCATTCACTAATTGATCACTTTATGAATGAAATCTCTGCTTGAGCACCGATCGATGACTGAGCATCGTTCTGTAATACGGATCTCAGATATCATTTAGACAACTTGATACACAATTAAGGCGGCCACTTTGATATATTAAGTTAGCGCTTATTGAGAGACGAAAGAGGAAATTGTGCATTGAAATAGATTGTTTTTAGCTCGTGGCATTATCAAGGCGTGACGTGATTATTTTAGAGCTGTAAGATTTGTCTATCAATCTTCAGTTTTAAAAACTTAAATATCATTCAGATTATAAAGTTTGGTGTTCGCGCAAGTTTTCAATTTTTTCAAAATATTTTTTTTTTAATAATACCATACATTAATTAATAAAATAAATAAATATACAAAAAAATCAGATTAATAATGATAAAAACAAACCAGAGACCACCATTATTTTTAGGACTAAATCCGATTTTCAAAATGCGCTGCGATCATAAGACTTTGTATTAATCAGTTAAACAACGAGCGTTACGAATTGCTATTATTCTGTTTTGAAAACTGTCCTAGGTAGTAATTTATTTTACACTATATTTATTTGAATTAAATTAAACTGGTTTTACACATTGTAAACTCTTAAACGAATTTTCTTATGTTTTAGGTGGTTTAAAAAATGTATTTCCATGATTATTATTAACTATTTATATTATTATAAAGTCGAAAACTCGTTATACGTTAAAAAAAACGCAAATAGATTTCGTTATCAATATAAAATAATACTGATTACCTTATCTAATAACTGTACCGTAATATTTATTTATATCTTGTCATTTACTTGCATTATTCAAACTCTTATTAATATTGTAATTTAAATGCAGATTTTCAGTTTCGGTGTATTTATTATTTTTTCAAATGGCAACATTCGGATAATATTCTAATTATGTTGAAATATAATTAATTTGAACTGAAGCCATACTTGGACAACTTTTGACCTTATATCTATGAAAGAAGACCGATAATAGATAAATTGTACATTTCTTGGTTGAGACACGGTTAAGTCCAGTTGTGAATGTTTATTTATTTTTACCTATTTTATTTTGTTTATCGAGTAAGAAGAGAGTTAAAGAAACGCGTACAATGAATACAAAAGTACTGAACAGTTGTGTACAGTAAAAATAGTAAAATGAGTTCAACTTGCAAGTGTTTAGATTTTTGGTCGCTGGTTACACTGTACCTATCAAATAAGTTAGCATAACTATAGGTACTGTTTGCATTTAAAACAATAATTTTATGGTATCCAAGTCCAGCTGTACCATCGGCTAAATCCAAGGTTCTGTTAGTTAACTTGTGTAAATATAAAAATATATTGTAATTTAATAAATTAAAAGAATGATTTTTATTTCAATGTGTGTGTTTTATTTTAGCAGTATTATTTGAAGCACTATGAAATTGAATAACCTGATTCATTCAGAAAAAGATATTTATAGTTTATTCCGTGATCACACTTGGCAGATGGCTTTGTGATCGCGGAAGGTTTTAATGTATCGAGGAGAATGCTGCCCATTCTCTGGATATTCCTTGAGCCGGCTCTTAAGCACCCAAGCGAAAAGGGGATGGGGGCGGAGGGTTTATAATAATAATAACGTCCAACGGTCACATACATAGATCCCGTATCCTGACTAGGATTCCCTATATTAAGGGACCCAATAACTACAAGGACCATAATGGTCCCACAACACCATAATAAGTATTTGCGTTTTATTTCTATGCACGAAAACTTGTCCTGCCGCGGGAATCGAACCCACCACCTCTGGATTATGAGCCGGCCTGCTGGAGTAGCATACGAAAGATGCTGTCAATAAAACCTCTATTCGTTTAACTTAAAGATTATGAAAGTTGACTTTAAATATAAATAGAAAATATCAAAATGCCAGAATTACCAGATGTCAAAACGATAGAAATATGGAAGGAAATAAAAATGGATTTTTACGGGTGTTGTGAATAATTTTCGTAAACTAAAATAAACAAAAACAATGTTCAGGATAACATCATCTGTTATAAATGCTAGAGCACTTCTGGTAAGTAAACATATCAACAAATCGACATTCGGTGGTCCACTGCTGGAAACTGGCCTCCCCATAAAACGCCCCTTGGTCCCCCTTGGGACGCTTAACGTAAGAGGGGCTTGCCACAATCCCCATTCTTATAGGCAGCTTGGTGATTGTATATTTTAATGTACTGTTGTATTGTTTTAATGTAATGTATCTACCGAAGAGAAAGCTACTGCCCATTCCCTTGATATTCCCTTAGCCAACTCTTACTGAACAAACGGGAAGAGGTTACAGTGGTCGTATTCTCACACCGCCGGAGCCACGGGGATCTGGTAAGTACATTTACAATTTTATTGCATTAGTATAAATGCCACGCTGGTCTACTGCGGGTTAGGCGGATGAAATATATTCTCGAATTAATTCTTGAACATGCTGGTTTGGTCACGTAAGAGCGAATGCAAATTTTATTTATTTGACCAAAGAAAACAATACAATAGCTAAAATTACGTCTGGGTGGCATTTCGACCGTGAAAGGATGGCGTTTAGCCGAGCGTCTGGAGTCCGGTAGTGGATAGAGCTGTCAAACTTGATGCAGGGCATTTTTATTTTAGTATCGTCGCGTAAGGCTAGAAATCCACGCTGCTGCTATCACCAGGCTCTCTCCCAATTGGGCGAAATATGCGAAGCCGCAGGAACGTGACCCGTGCCCCGTTCCTCCAGCGGTACCACCGCCTCCGCCTAAAGATGACACCATGTTCTGGGTGGGAATGACCCTGCTTTCATTGGCTGGAGGATTCGCAGTATACGCCAAGTGAGTATTTTGAAATTATAATAATACCCGCGTAATAAGTCATTTAGGTAAATCGGATCGTTTAAAATTCTAATCGTGTCATTTATAAAAGCTATGTTAAGTGAAAACTATTGGAAAAGCGGTGCCAAGAGCAGTCGTGAATGGACATCTCATGAGCAAACGTCCTCCATACTTCATCAAATTCCATCCCATCAGGTGAGTCTCACTCTTACTACATTTTGCACCTAATAGTAGAAGCGAGAAAGCAGTATGTTTGTAGCTTTCGTCAGTACCGCTTTTATAATGACATTGAGCCTATGACTTTTCCACGGTTTTCAGATCTCGGTATAGACGTTTTTAATACACCTATTTTTTTTTTGTATTCTTCGCCTATTATTATTTTGTTGTAATATTTACTACGCTCTTCACCAACTCTTTCGTATCCCTTTTAAAATGTTTGACAAGCTCATTCGATTATATTTGTTCCAAAGAGTTTATGACCATACTCAGACCGACCAGTGCAGAGACACGGACACCTAGACACAGAAAGAGTAAAAAAGTCGGACCGCAATGAAATGTATGCCTCGATTATGTATGGTTGTCTTCCCTGATGGCCCAATGAATTTCCTCGGAGCATTTTCATCCCTAATATTTCCACTTTCAGAACAAATCCAGAGTTACGCGATTGGCTCACGATAAAGGCGCCATGGATGGACGATATAATAGCGGTCCTATATCAGGAGAACATGACATATAAGGAGTTCGCCACACAATGCATCGACGATACGAAGAAAGCCATTGGCGATTACTTTAGGGATAATAAGCCGAAGCAGTGCACGTCAGACGGAAAACCTTTGCCGCCTGTAGAACGTGGGTACCACTAAACTTCAACAGCCTTATTAATAAACACGAACTAGCTTTAGACTAGTTACAACATCTTTTGTCTCTTTCGATCCAGCTAAATATTCCAGTAGCAAAAAAAGGAAAAAGCTGAAGTAACTTATTTGAGACTAATACCCGTTTATTAATAAGGCTGCAAGAGCTGTTTTTGCCTTTTTAACCCCTGACTCTAACTCACTGAAATAATGATATAATGACTCTTACTACAAGGAAATAAAGTGCAGTTAAGCTCGCATAGCGTTATAAGCGTACACTAAAAAGGTGTTTCTCTTTCTACATACGATTGACTTCTGGTTTGTCCGTGTCCAATTTAATAAATAAGAGATATCTGTTCCTTCACTATACCTAAATTTTTTTCTAATTTACTAATTTTTATACAATTAAAGTCTTTCTTATTCTTTTTGTAAGATAAATAACGGCTAATCTCACGTCAACTAAAAAGTCGAAGTTACTCGTTTAGGACACATTCAATGTCCTTCTTCCGGGAGCCCGTTACTAACACAAGCCGCGACGGCTTTAGCGAGGATCAGCATGTTATTTATCTTTCAAAATAAGTCATACTCACGATAGTTTTCAAACCTATTGTATTTATTAGCGAAGGGTCCTTCGTACCTAGTTGTAATGATCATGATTAATAATGTTAGCGTACATATTGATTTTCAGCTCCGCCCGTGGAATTTGAGGAGTGTCCAGAAGACACTGAAGGTGACTATGTCGTTGTCAACTTTTACAATGTTAATAGTGGGTTAATAACGCAATGCTTACCACCGAAATGATATGATATTGGTTATATGTGAAAAACCAATGTAAATTTATGATACTACATTAGCTTCTGCCCGCGGCTTCGCCCGTATGGCCTATAGGAAACGAAAAATAAAATTTTTCATAGATAATTCAACAATCAACACCCATTTCACCCTCTTAGGGATGGAATTTCGAAAAACCCTTTCTTAGTGGATACCTATATACACTTTACCAAGAACACATCCTCCAAATCTCTAGGACCAGCGGTTTAGGCTGTGCGTTGATATATAAGTCAGTCAGTCAGTCAGGACTTTGAATTTTATATGTATAGATAATACGTCTGGACAAACATCGAAACAAGATTGGTTGTATGATTGTATGGAATAATACGAATTTAAAAAGTTGTAAAGTGTAGGTAGGTAGATATTTCTTTCAAACTAAAATAGAAAAACGCTTCTTTGTACACATCAATGATAAAAATTAACAGTTTAGTTACAATGATTGGCAAGAAAGTGTTACAAAGTATCTCTAATATCTACCTATATCAAGTTATCATGCAAATTACCTATCTCTAAAAACTTTAATAATACCTAATATTATAAACGCGAAAGTTTGTATGTAGGTATGGATGTTTGATACTCTTTTATGCAAAAATGGATTTTAATGAAATTTGCAATTCAGTTTGCTTTTACGCTGGATTAACACATAGGAAACTTTTATCCGCCGATGAAACCGCGGGGCGCAACTAGTCAATGATAAAATTGAACTCGAATGATTGGCAATAAAGTAAGTAACAAAGTATCCACCCATATCAAGTACTCATGCAAATTATGCCTAAAAATCTAAAGAAACAATTTTTGTATGTAATTTTTACAGCGGTGAATGAAGATTTAGAACCATGTGAGAGGCTACCACCGCCAATCCTTACAAAAGATATCTGCGAGGTCGAACGCTGCCTTAAAGACTTGGGCGACACTGCGATCATCAACTACATGTGTGCTCGAGATGCCTGCATTTATTTTAATAAGGTAAAAAAAAATTAAAAAATATAAATCTGAAACACACAGCCTTGCGCCACGCGAGCGAAGCTGCGGTCAGAAGCTACATACAGCGTAATACATTAATACACGTATAATGTGTAATTATTGCGCCAGGGCCCTTCAGTAAACCATGCATGGGGCAGTTTAAAAGGAGGGTTAAAAAGTTCTATGCATGATCGACACCTCTCAGTGTTGCAGATGTTAAGGAGACGGCTTTCCATCAGATATTATGGGCTGTATATGCTTAGGCCCCTTAACAAAAACATCTTTAGCTTGTGTTATCTTATTAGGTAGTACTGCTGGACGTCTCCTCTCCCAAGGTACGCCATTGAACTTATATGCTAGAAAGACTTATTGCTCATGCCTTCGAAAGCTCAGCTCAGTTAGTAAATTTTATTTTATTATTTATTTACAGTTGGTAGAAGAAACCATGTTGAATTTTAGCTTCCGTGGATTGTATGAGTTGCAAGGCGCAAAGGAAGAACGGGTTAGGATAGTCAAGGAGTCGTTGGAAAATGCTATTTGTGCTGTTGCCAAACTAGGTATGTATTAATTTATATTTTTTTACGTCTTATGTTGAGATTTTTAGGTATTATAGTATGATGACTATCTCTGTATATTATATTTGTTTTCTAATCTAGATGTAGCTTCCAAAAGGGTAGACCGATTTGAGTGCGGTTTTTGAAATCTTAAATCAAGTGTGCTTAATTGACTGGCCCGATTGCTCAGTTGGTAGTATCCCTGCCTTCTGAACTGGAGGTTGTGGGTTCGATTCCCACCGAGGACGAACATTTGTGTGATAAACACCGATGCTTGTTCTTTGTCTGGGTGTTATATTGTATTCTATGTATATATTTACAAACAAAAAATATATAGGTATTGTATCATTTGTCTGGTTCAAATACTGCAAGCTTTGCTTAGTTTGGGGCTAGATGGCGCTGTGTGAAATGCCAACTAATATTTATTTATTTAATGGCTTTTTCTTCTTACAGATGAGTTAGCCCGGTACTTCGAATGCGGAGTGCAAGCTTCGAAGGAGGCTATAAAGAACACGAAGGATTTACTGAAAGAGTACAAATCGAAGATCACAGCTATCCGGATGCAGTACCAGTGGGAGAATGATAGGGCGACAGCTATGGACGCGCATTGGGTGCAGGTATTTAAATTAATTTTAACAACCAGCTGAACGAACGAATGAACGAACTTCGTTCCGCCTAACAGTCAATGAATGTTTATGGGATTATAATTTTTTTGAAGAAAAAGTTCTTTACGCACGCTTGGCTTGGGAAGTAAGCTGGCGAGGCGAATGGAAGTTGAAAGTTGATGTTTCGCGTGGATCTCCATTGTCAACATAACAAATTTAAAAATTTGTGTTGTTGTTGGTATATCCGGTAAAATGACAATTTACAATTGTCGAGATGGCGACATTAACATTAAACAAAAGAAAATCAAAGTTATACCGGCCGATAGACGGAGCTAAACTACAGAAGTTTTGCTTCAGTCGTGTGGTCTACAGCACACTCGTTTTTTTTTTTGGTTTAAAGACAGTCGTGCCCGCCACGCCTGGACTAAAGTTTGACAGCGCCTATATAAGTTCGCGCTTAGCTCTCTAACCCCTGGTTTCTCGTATGTTTGTCAAATTCGTGCCAAGTCAACACAAATGTTATACGCTCATTGATTGAAGACAGTCAATGATGAACAATGTACCAATGAGCGTTCAATATATATGGTGTGCCAAGTTCACACAAATTTATTCTTCCAAACTTTTACTCCGATAACTTGAGATTTTCCGCAGGAAAACGGGTAAGTTCCGTGTGGAGCCGCAGGAGCCTCTTGTAACTAATAAATTGTTTTCTAGGTAAAAGAGATAGTAGACAAGTATACGGACGAAACTAAGACGATGTCGAAGAACTTGGATTACATGACTGACAAACCTGTTTTATTGGGAGATCCGGATCTGCTGCTTCATCATACCAAAAGATACGTAAGTGGCTTCACAGGAATACACGAAAACACAAAGAAAACTCCCTGCACCACTCTATTATCGCAGAAATCAGGCAGCATGCAGTTAAGCGCTAGACCTGTAGTCTTTAGGGCCTTCCAAAAATAATTCAATCGCCTAATAAGCAAGATGTCTAAAAAGCACGATAGCTAAAATGCACTCATGTCTAAAAAGCAGGGTGTCAGAAATCCTCCATGTCTATCAAGCAGTGACTGAAGTGCATCATGTCTAATAAGCGAGGTGTGTGAAATGTACCATGTCTAACAAGCAAGTTTTCTCTAATGCATCATGTCATACAAGCTAGGTTTTGGAAATGTACCATACCTAACAGGCAAGGTCTCTGAAATGCTGCATGTCTAACAAGCAGGATTTCTGTAATTCACTTTGTCATAAAAGCCAGGTTTCAGACATGTATCATGCCTAATAAGCAGGGTCTCTGAAATGCACCATGTCTAACAAGTTGTGTGAAATGCATGGTGCATTTCACACAACTTGTCTAACAAGCAGATTTCCTATGTAAATTGATTTTTTTCCAGGTTGAGTTGTTAAGGGAACAATTATCGGATACAATTTTATCCATGACAGAACGCGTCAACCGTGGTCTTGAAAGTAAGAATATAAAAATGACTTTTTATTTCATAACAATAAAACAAAATGAATGTGATACTGTTGTATAACAGTGCAACAACAAAAAAACTTTTTATTGATAATCATGTAGATGAGAATTACATAAGTAATTATATAGATAGGTACAACGGGCGGTCGTATCGCTAAGAGCTATCTCTTCCAGATAACCTTATAAGCACTAACAGGTGATGTGATGAACATCGATGTTTGTTCTGTATCTAAAAAATAAACGCAAAGATAATATTGTCAGCTAATTGCTCTATGGATAATAATTAATATAATTCAATAAGGCTATGGTGGCACAGGATCGTTCATCGTTGATGGAACATTTTTTTTACTTCAAACTTTTCTAGCATTTGACTACGCTATCACCTGATGTAAAGTGACGATGTGATCGAAGGTGTAGCATGCTAGCCAAGTAAATACCTATTCACTCTTCTTTTGAACACGCCCGGGACATATTTAGCCGGAAACACAGACAGCGCACATCAGCACAGTCTGGTAATTAGATCACTAGACTGTGACATCAGGTCATAAAGTCCCGTTTGCCCAATAATTTCACTAGCTACAATGCCCTTCAAGCCGGAATAGCTTGTCGGCAGAATAACGTCAAAGCGGTGGCGAACTTTGGAGAAAAGTTGGTAGGCCACCTGGTAAACTCACACTCTCTTGCCCTCTTATTTTTGCAATAAGTATTTACAATAAAATTAAAACGTATCTTTTATTTTGACAGCCTCTGTGGTGTAGTGGTTGAGCAGGTCGGCTCATATCCCGGAGGTGGCGGGTTGAATTCCCGCGGCAGGACAAGTATTTGTGCACAGAAAAAAAACGCAAATACTTGTTCTGAGTCTGGGTGTTGTCGGACCATGGTCCTCGTAGTTCGTGGGTGCCTAGACACAGAGAATCCTAGTTAGGGTCCAGGATCTATGTATGTGATCGTTGGGCGTTATTATTATAATTTTATTTTCGCCAACAGCTCTACCGCAAGGCGAGAAAGAGGTTAAAGATAGAACAGCTCAGATAGAATCTCTGTACAAGAAGAAACTGGCGGAGCTGGATGCGGACTATGTCAAACGGGTATCTCATTTTTATTTATAACGAGCTTCTGGCCGTAGCTTCGCCCGCGGCGTGGCCTATGGGAAAATCATTCAACCACCCATTTCACCCTCTCAAGGATGGAATTTCGAAAAATCCTTTCTTAGCGGATGCCTACGTCATAACATCTACCTGCATGCCAAATTTCAGCCCGATCCGTCCAGTCGTTTGGGCTGTTGATAGATCATTATGTCAGTCAGTCAGTCACCATTGAGTTATATATATTTAGATTATAATTGTTACTAGGTACCTATTACTCATAATTGCAGAGGTTCGGCATAATCTGCACGGTTGGCAGGCGACTTTAAGGTCCCGGTAGACTGTATTGAAAACCGCGATTGCTGCTTCCCGTTCCTTGGATATTGCCTTAGCTGGTTCTTACGACACCCACGAGAAGAGATGGCGTGGTCCTATTCTTTCGCAGGGACGACGCAGTAGCTAGTTTCCCACCTAGATGGGCCGGAGATCTAGTTAAGAGCTGTTGGAAGCAAGATGCAAGTAGGGATCTATAAGAGAAGCCTATAAAACGTGTTTAGCAGTGGACGCCTTCCAGCTGATGATGATATTGATGATGATGATCGTGGTGATGATGATGATGATGATGATGATGATCGTGGTGGCGATGATGATGATCATAATGATGGTGGTCGTGGTGATAATGATGATGATCGTGTCACAGCTTTCTTACCGGGCGAAGAGATGGTAAGTGGGTCTAGACAAGGCATGCGGAGCGTCGGTCGTGCGGCTGTCATATGGGTCGACGATATTGTTCAGATCGCGGGTCAAAACTGGATCCTATTTACACAGGACCGATTCCATAATAAAACAGAGGCCTATCCCGTCAGTGGGATTATAAAATGATGATGATGTTACTAGCTGTCATGGAAAGTATACAAACCACAGCATAGTTTGTCCGGGAATACGAACATACTTTAGTCTAATCCGGTGAAATAATTTTTTTTTGTAAAATTAATAAAATAAAAGAGGCATGGGTTTTAAACCCGCTGGTTTCTAGATTTTAGAGACTATAATGTCTTAGTTTCAAGCTTTGTAACTAAGGCATTGTGGTGTTTTATTACCCGCGTTGATGATTGCGTTATCGTCACAATAGTCACACAACATTCCAGGATAAAAAGTTACTAGAAAACGATCACATACTAAAATTCGACAATTCGTTTTTTATATTCGTCGTGGCATTAGTTTCGATAGTTTCCTCATTAGTACACACCAAGTTTTCGCATTTAAAGTATTAGTGGGAATAGGGACAATTGAGAAAATGGTTCAAATAATTGTAAAATTATCCAATCACCTTGCAACTAATTTTCTTCCCGCAAATCAATGCACTCTTATCAGGTTTTTTTTTCAGTTTAACGACAAAAAAGCTGAAAACGACCAATTCCTAAAAGATGAAATAAAACGGACGCTGGAACAATCTCAGGAGACTTTGATTTTGCGACTGGAACAAAAGGAAATTGAGGTATGTTTTTGTTTTATTCTCAAAGGAAAATTTACAACTACAGTTATATATACAGTAAATAACACACTAATATTGGGTACGGAGAGCTAATCGAAAGTTTTCAAAAATCTATATATATAAAAGAAAGTCGTGTTAGTAATACTATTTATAACTCAAGAACGGCTGAACAGATTTGGCTGAAAATTGGCGCGTAGCGAGTGCGAGGTAGCTTAGCACCGGGACATAGGATACTTTTTATCACGTTCGACCGCGTTTTACTAATTCATCCGTACGGTCAACTTGTAATCAATATTATCATTTTTGTCATTAGATCAGGACGGATTTATATAGGAGGCTGAAAATTCAATCAATCAATCAAGTTTTGATTTCAAAAAAATATTACATATTTATATTTATGGGCATTTATAGCAATTAATATAACATTAATTCTCATTATGACCTTATTATGAGAAAATTCGAATTCAGGGGCCAGAGACTGTTGGACTCAACATGAAACTACCGCGCAAGTATATCAACCCCAACAAAAAAGTCACACAAATTAAGTAGTCAAGCAATCTCAAAAAAACTATCATTCCTCCTCCTTTTGAAATCGGTTAAAAAGAGAACGCCGCCATTTTATGAAATACCTATGTGTGTCCAAAAAAGTCTCGTCGAGTGCCTACTTAGTCCTACGTTGCCAATTAATTACATCTATATGACTAAGTTAGGTACGGTGAATAATAATAATAACGCCCAACGATCACATACATAGATCCTGGACCCTAACTAGGATTCCCTGTGTCTAAGGACCTTATTTAGGGTTCCTGGATTCCCACAACACCAAGATAAAGAACAAGTGCTTGCGCTTTTTTTTTGTCTGTGCACAAATACTTATCCTGTCGAGGGAATCGAACCCGCCGCCTCCGGGTTATGACCCGACCTACTCAACCACCACACCACAGAGGCCGTCTTAATAAATAGCAAATCCGTGAAGCTGTGTTATTCTACTACTTTTTTCAGGCTAATAAGAAATTGGACAAAATGGTGGCCGAAAAAGTGGCCGAAGAAAAGAGAATGATGGCTAGAGAGATCAACAAAATGGCTAGACAGCTGAAACTTCTTGAAGATAAGCTTAATGGTTACTATTTTTACCCGAATATATAAAATATATAAATAAAAAATAGAATAAATAAAAATTCACAATTGTCGAGATGGCGACATATTATTACCTAACATTAAACAAAGCAAAAACAAAGTTACACCGGCCGATAGATGGAGTTAAACTAAAGAAGTGTTACTTCAGTCGTGTAGTCCAAAACACACTCGTTTTTTTTTAAATGATTGTTTCGATTTCAGCTCGTCTAAAAGCGGAACGCGAAGCTCGTCGTTCTCAAGAGCTATGGAGCGCTGGGGCGTCCCTTCTCGCAGCTACTAAGAAAGGAGACCCTTATGTTAGGGTGGATAAGGAACTGAGAGCTATTGGGAAGGCATCCGGTAAGAAGCGGTAGGCAAACACCAGTTAGAGTTTTAACGCTCTTAGAATTAGCAAGCTGAAATGGCGCGGTTTGAGTTTTTTTGGCGGGAAAACGAAAAAGATTGCGTCACCGCATTGTATTATTTTCCAAAACTTGTGTTATTTTCAGAGTTAGTGCATAAAATTGGTGTCATTTTATTTTCTGAGTGTTCGATTACTGTCATGAGTGTGGGAAAGTGGTATAATGATGGTGAAACTTTTTTTTCGTGTTGTTTCCAAAACTCCATACAAGCTTCTGGTAAAGTTGCTACCACTTTACTAGGAGTATGACTTGACCAGACTAGACTATGACGACTTGATGACTTGGACTGTGCTGTGACTTGACTTGACACAAATATGCATGATATTAATTAACTTGAAAAATTATCAATTAAGTACTTGACACTCGCTAAATGCACAAAAGTGTGAAGCCAAAACAAAAACAAACCTAAAAAAGTAGCCGGTTAAAATAGCGCTCTATGGGGGAGGGGTATATGTTCAGCAGTAGACATCGTCAGGATGATGATGATCGATGAACACAAGTTGGTCGATGGTCGAGTGGACAACGTGGGTTCGATAAAGACGTGGCTGTACTTCGCCAGAACCAATTAAGTCTTACTGCCACAGAACAAAAGTTTGCTGCGTTTTAATATCTTGATCGAGTGTCTGCGAATACGAGTCGCCAATATCATCATCATCATCACTATCATCATCATCATCATCACCATCATCATCATCATCGCTATGCTCCACATTGTTCTTCTCCGTTATACGTCACTACGATTGTTTGCCAATCGTTTGCATTCAACAAATTCCCGCTAAGACAGGATGCATACTAATTAAGTATCTTATATTACGAGGGTCATACCAAAAGTAATTGGATCAAATTCCTCTAGCGTTACCGTTTCTATGTCTGTGCTATACCTTCTAGTTTGCAACTATGCCAATGTCAAAACTAGAATTAGTAAAGTGTACCTATAACTTCTTTCAGCCATCGGTAAATGTACCTACTGGATCTATATTGTATGCCCGACGCTGAAACTCCCTTGTCCCCTAATAATTACTACCTACTTTTATTTTATGTAGGTGACGGTGACAAGCTGGTAGCAACGGTATTGAAAGCAATACCAGATTCAGTGCGAGAGAAGGGAGTTGTACCGGAGAGCGTGATTCGCGCGAAATATCACGTGGTAAGAACATTAATCATTCAGCGACATTTTTATGGAAATTGATGGATTTTTTTTTGTTTGGCTCCAATCTTTTGTGTATTTAGCCAGTGTCAAGTAATTGATAATTTTTCAAGTTAATTAATACATATATGTGCGTCAAGTCAAGTCACAGTCCATGTCATCAAGTCACAATCTAATCTAGTCAAGTTATACTCATACAGCCTTATTATAAACGGGTATTAGTCTCGGATTAGTTACTTCAGCTTTTGTCCTTTTTTTGCTTCTGAAATATTTAGCTGGATCGAAAGAGAGAAAAGATGGTGTAACTAGTCTAAAGCTAGTTCGTGTTTATTAATAAGGCTGCTAGTAATTAAGTGGTGGCAACTTTACCAAAAGCTTCTATGGAATTTTGGAAACAACACGAAAAGAAACGTTTCACCAACATTATACCACTTTCCCACACTCATGCATGTAATCCAGCACTTAACGAATAAAATGCCACCAAATTTATGCACTAACACTGAAAATAACCCAAGTTTTGGAAAATAATACAATACGGAGATGCGATCTTTTTCGTTTTCCCGCCAAAACTCCACAGAAGATTTTAATCTACCGAAGAGAATGCTGCTGCACATAGTTGTGGGTGAACCGTGAGGTGGGAAATGAGTTTTATCTTTGACTTATTTTTTTTTCAGATTTGGCTCCACACTTTTGTGTATATAGCCAGTGTCAAGTAATTGATAATTTATCAAGTTATCGATATTTCACGCAAATATGTGTCAAGTCACAGTCGAAGTCATGCAGTCAAGTCATAGTCAAGTCAGTCTAGTTAAAGTCATACTCCTAGTAAAGTGGTGGCAACTTTACTTGAAGCTTCTATGGAGTTTTGGAAACAACACGAAAAGAAACGTTTCACCATCATTATACCATTTTCCCACACTCACGCCTGTAATCCAGCACTTAACGAATAAAATGCCACCAATTTTATGCACTAACACTGTAAATAACACAAGTTTTGGAAAATAATACGATGCGGTGACGTAATCTTTTTCGCTTTCCCGCCAAAACTCCCCTCCATATCTTTGACTTGGAATAGACACATATTAGGGGAGTTGCCTGTGGTATTAATATTCAATAGACGTGCAATTAACACCAAAACAGTTTTATGTGTCAACAGATGGAGGACGTTGCCCTGAAGGTTGCATTAGTAGAACAAGAGGGCGCCCCGATGCCTGTTTATTTTCTATCTTACCTGCAGTCTATATTTCTTTTTATGAAGGTATATTAATTGGTCTTTAACTTTCATATATTAAATAAAACCAGGAACACCCACCCCTTCTGTTAATTTACTTTCTCGTAGCTTTTCACTAGTATAAGTTAACCACACTCAGGGTGAAGTTCACCAGATTTTTAAACGGCCGGTTACCAGTTTAACGGTCGGTTAAACCGGTTTTGGTGACAGACAGACGGTTAAATACCATAAACGCCCGATTATTTTAACCGACCTCGACAACGTCGTTTAAATCTCGGTTACGCCATATGATGCATTTTTCTGAGCTGTCTTTGCGATCAGAGCAACATAGTTGGTTACTTTATTATATTCCTGGAGTTATTACCGAAATAAATAAATAATAAAAAAATCTTTATGAACATTTCACATAGCGCCATCTATCTAGAAACTAAGGAAGCTCGTATCGAAGTACTATGGGAACCAGATAACTGATAAAATACTTAGATAATTTTTGTTAGTAAATATATACATAGAATACAATATAATACCCAGCCACAGAATAAGCATCGATGTTCATCACGCAAATGTTTGTGCTGGGTGGGAACGAACCTTTTTAAACGAATTTTAATCATGAACATAAGTACTTATTATATACGTATAATGTCAGCCTAAGAACTATTGTGCCTACGTAGGTAAGTAAGTATGTCTTCTTACCTCTACCGTTCTTTATACCTAGATGATATAATTATTTTTTTCCATAAATAATTCTCTGGCAGTTTACCTACCCAAATTGGAAACTGTAGTGCAATAGTGCTATGCGTACGTTCTAATGCACTTTTAAAATTGAAAGTATTATATTTTATGCTGCTAAATACAAAAAATCCGTCATGGTATCGACTACGTACCGATAAATAACTTTTCAAATAAGTTGCCTTATAACGTTCGTTCATTCACTCTGAATGCCGCACTGACCGGGTGATTTAGTGATCATGGTCCGAATTTGCGTGGTGAACAGCAAATATTTAATCAATCGGTTAAACGACGTTTGGGAATTCATCGGCCGATTACGTAAACGTTCGGTTATCATAGATTTGGTGAACTCCACCCTCAACCGTGTGACCAACGCGCCCGTGCAGTCAGGTGTGTAAGTGCTGCCAAACAGAAAATATCCGAACTTAATTTATAAGAATAAATTCACGACATTTCCATAATGTGCATAGATTTTATACAATAATTTGATAAGGTTTTCTTGGTGGTGGTTTAACCGTTGATTTTGAAGTAAAACTTCTTTACGCACGCTTGACTTGGGAAGAAAGCTGGTGAATGCAAGGCGAACGGAAATTGAAAGTTGTTTGCTAACATAGATCTCCATTTTCAACATAAAAAAGATAAAAGTTATATCGAATTTGTGTTATTATTTTATGTAGTATGTCCGGTAAAATGACAATATACAATATATACCAGTGGTACCACTTTGCTTTGTCTAGTGGTACAGTGGTAGTGGAGCCAAACTAAAGAAGTTTTACTTCAGTCATGTGATCTAAAGCACACTCGTTTTTTAAAACACAGATTATGTAGTTGGCGGCAGACTTAACACGGCTGTGGCAGGCAAGCACTGGAAAATGTCATTCCACCGTGTTTCATTAATCACAAAACTTTTTTGCTATGAGTTTGACAAACGTACTAGAAACGTGGGCTAGGGAGATAAGTACGAACTTAGCAGCCCTCAAACTTTAGTGCAGACGGGTATTAGGCAATCGTTAACAAATTTGTGAACGAACCCAGAAGTTTGGATTCACGAATTGAATACCTGAAATTGCAAGTCTTCTTTGCACCGTTACAACACTATGCTTTTATCATTTTAAATTATGTCAGAGATAGTGTTGTTTTAGTGAATGAAATAAAATGTAACACACGTTGTATATTTCAGATTAATGGAATACCTCAAAAAGAGTTTGAGAAGCCCCCTAAAGAACCGCCCACGGATTTAGACACCTTTGATTTACTACAAAGAGCAAGGTGAATAACTTTGTTACAATGTGCTGCAACGCCCGTTACGTCGCGTCGTACCGCATCATCCTAAATAGGTTTCTTATTTTTACCTGATGGTTTAGGTTCTGGATAGAGCGTGGCAACATTGCCGCGGCGTTAAACTACGTGACAGCGCTAGAGGGTGCATCTCGGGCCGCAGCCGCCTCTTGGCATGACGCCGCGCGTTCGTACCTCGAGACGAGGCAGGCGGCCGAAGCTGTGTTGGCACATGCGGCTGCTCTAGGCCTACAATACATTTAGTCCAATGACGTCATGTAAGTATAAACTATGTGAACAGTGCAGACCTAGCGTTGTTTGCGAAATTAACTGCCTTAATACGATTTTTTGGAGTATTTTGGCAGTTAGCGTCTTAATTTATTTACTTACTAATTTATCAGCATTTTTTATAATAATGATTGTGAGTGACACAGTGATTTTTTTTGTTTACAGGTAAAGCATTAGAAAGTCTTGATGCGTACCGAAATTCAGTAAAAATTAATCTGACCTAGATTTATATGTTTGGTTTGGTAAATATAGTAAAATTATTCAAGACAAATCTATTAATAAATACATGCTCCTTTATGTACACGCTTATTTTTCAATAGGCTATTTGACTAATTTTGGAAAATCGTTTAAATCTATTCTTTGCTACATTATATGTACAGCACATTGATATTTCCAGAATATTTACTGTATTTAGCATTAAAAATTAATGTTAAAGTTTAAATTTACATAGCCGCGCCAAAAACGCTGATTCTGTAATGGCGCTGATCACGTGACACGTGTGACGTCACACACAAGTGCCCATGTCAATTTTGTATCAATATCCTTAGAAAACAGTGCAGCTGAAGTGAATTTTATCCTTATTCTTCGATTTTTTTGGTTAATATGGTGTATAAATGGTGTGTAGTGCCACAATGTACAAATACGACTATAAATAGTCCACTGAAAGACTTTGTTTCTGTTCCAACGAATCCCAAAAGACGAAAATTATGGTTACAATTAGCTCGAAGAGACCCAAAGAGCATTATGTCCCATTCAAATGTTTTTATGTGTGAAGATCACTTTGATGTAAGTAATATTTAATGTAATTATTCTACCTAGATAATGCCCAAAAACTAGAGGTTTTTATATAAAAAAAATAACATCTTTGACACCCTAACCTCCTATGTAATATGGTACTTTTCAACCCTACGTTGCAGCACAACGCTCCACTTTGAGGGTTAAAAATGTTTTCTGTCATGTTCTTCGGATATATTTATTGTCTGTCTAGCACAGAAAACTATAATGTATGTCTTGTCAATCATAATATATATATACTTCACTTTTTATATCAGCAATAATTTTGAATTATAGATGGAGAAAGACACAATTAACTACATGAAGTACAAAATGGGCTTCAGTCAAAAGATACTTTTGGCAGATAAGGCTACTCCAACTAAATTTCACTGTCAAGAGGATCGCAAAAGGCGGATATCTGATGCTGGATTTTCTCGGGAAGTCTTTTTGAAAAGGCAAAGAATTGATCTTATTAATGAATGTCTTCAAAGTCAAAGTACTACTGAAAGCCATAGTGAAAGCTTACAAAATGATGATAATACAATACCAGAAGTTATTGAGCCTAAAGGTATGTTATCTATTTGTTATAAAATATCATAATAGTTATTGTTTTAAATAATCAAGTTCATGTTATGCACATTTAAATAAAGTAATTCATTTTATATTTTTGTGTTTCCAGAATCACCAAAAAATCAAGACAAAGAAACAATCACTAACCCTATCATAACTGTAGAAAAATCTGTTCAAGTAACAACAAAAGTGAATAAGCATTATAGAAGCAAAGCTGTGCAAACAAGATGGCAAAATAAAAGTGTATCTACTTCACCATTGCAAGTTTCTACAACATCTTGTTCCACTTCACCATTTAAAATTAAACCATGCCATCTTGAACCATCACAGTCAGGAGTTGTTAAAGTAGTTAAGAAAAATATTGCCCGTGAAGAAAAATCAGATAGTGATATTTCTTGGTGTGAAAGTGGTCAAAATTCATCACATTTTGTAGCATCATCATCATCAAAGTTTACTGATTCTGATAGTAATGTTACAGATACCAATGAGGATATTGAAAAATTGCACTGCCTCAAAAGTACTATGCATTTAATTAATAAGAAACCTTTGATGTATGTTGGTGTTCCCAAAGAATGTTATTTTTTAATTCAGTTGTTGCATAAACATACAAATATAAAAACAGAACACATTTTGCTATGCTTGAAAAAAATTAGATTGAATAGTACATTTTCTGAATTGGAAGATAATTTTGGTGTATCATTATCTTACGCCAGTAAATTATTTTTAAGAAATATACCTATAATAAGTAGTTTTTTAAGACCATTCATTGTAAACTTAGACAAAAATTTAACAAAAAAGAATCTTCCTATTGCATTTAGACTTAACTACCATAATGTTAGCTGCATAATTGATTGTTTAGAAATTGACATACAAAAACCATCAAAGGCTCTTTATCAGGCACTGACTTGGTCAGAATACAAGAAAGGGAATACTGTGAAGTATCTCATATCATGCACACCTAATGGTTTGGTTAATTATGTTTCTCAAGGGTTCGGGGGTAGAACAACTGATGTTACCATAGTAGAGAACTGTAACTTTCTCGATGGATTGCAACAGGGAACTTGCATTTTAGCTGACAGAGGCTTTAAGCACCTTGAACAGATACTTCATGTGAAGGGCATGAAACTATTAAGACCACCCAGTGTAAATGCTGGTACAAAGTTATCAAAAACTGAAGTTCGACAAACTAAAATAATTGCTAGCTTGCGAATTCATATTGAAAGGGTAATTAGGCGATCAAGAGAATTTCACATGCTAAAGCAACATTCAGTGATAAATACTAACATACTTAGAGTCCTTGATCATGTCATTATTATAGCATGTGCTCTAATAAATTTGCAGGATTCTCTTATTAAATAAAGAATAAAAAAATCATAAATAAATGTTTCAATCTGTCCATGTCATAAAGATATTTATAAAAAGAATGTACTGTAAAATATGAATGTATTAACTTATAATAAATAACCAGATGATGTTAAAATACTCCAGGGGAACATATAAAGCTGCTTGCAAGCTGGATAGTGACTGACATTTCCTGAAATCTAAAATGTAATTTGTTTTGTGTGTATCCTAGCAAATAAACGATTGATTATGATTTTAATAAAACAAGAAATGTAGAATTATTTTTTATTTAATCATTATCCCTGACTGGTATTACAATACAAAATCGGATATATATTTGCTTTCCAGAAAAGAGTTAGCTTTTGTACTAAATTATTAACATAATTACTATCATATGTCACTAATATGATATCTACATTCTTTGTTTCTTCAAAGTTGACATCGGCAACACAAAAATAACACTTTTACACCAGTTGCATACATTTGCAGTTGTACCTGTGCCTTACATTTCTCTGTGATAACACCAATTTTCAAATAACTTTCTTTGGCTTTTGTAAAGCAAAGTAGGGCATTTTATTTCAATAACAGCATCATCAATTAAACCATCAGGTGATGCTGCAATCATGGGATTCTCTTGGCATACATAAAGCCCACATGAAGTGATTTTTTTTTTTCATTTTATTAGCTACCATCTTTCGGACAGATAATTCCAAATTTCTACCTCTTTTCATAGCAGCTGTATCCGGTATTTTTGCACCCATTATAGTAGCCACCAATGAACCATCTGGTGTATGACAAACACTTACTTCGTGTGCCTTTGAAGCTGTGATACGGCCATATCGCATCTCATACCACAAGCTGCTTTTGTTCTGCCTCCTTGTTGCTTCTTCAATGGTTCTTATTACAGCTTCAGTGAATGTTGTTTTCATCACATATACAAACATATCTACATCTGTTCTAATTTCTGTAGATTGATCCATTGTAAAATGGTGCAATGAATACTGCATTATATTTGCATGTTTAAAATCATGCTGATATTTTAGCAATTCACAGTTGTGAATTTTTCTTCGTTTGGCTTCTGAAATAAATTCATTATAAAGTGCTAATGTACTTGGTCTGTGAGGTACTTCTTTTTTAGACATCTGCTGCACGGTGATATATTTCAGAGTAGTTCCTACTTTGGATAAAGTAGGCTTTTTCCAATAGCACTCTATAGAAGTACATGCAGGTTCCTCAGTGCAGCGATGGACCCACATCAAAAAAGCAACTGCATGCTTGCACCCTCCAGCTGAAGCAGCACAGTCGTGGCACTGACAGCTCATAATTTCACTGTCATTTTCATTAATTACCATCGTCACATTGTAAGCTTTTGTTCTTACTTTATGTTCTGGGCACATTTTGCACTTAACTATGCAAACCCCACGCTCCCGATGTAGTTGGACATATCCAATCGCATCATCACCATAGGATTCCCTTGCAGACCTGTGAAACAACAGCAAAGACCATTACAGGAGAATATGTACATGAAATTTCTAAGTATTTAATATCATAACCTACAATGAAATGTTTCAAAATATCTGACTGATCATACATAGTTTTGCAAATCAATAATCCCTACGTGGTACTTACACTGCTGTTTTTACATTCTTAAGTTCCGCAGAATAGTAATCAGCGTTATTATTAAAGAATAGTGCAACCATAAATGCGTCTATTTTAGGTAGGTTGCTGTTATCGGCTCGCACAAAATTAGACTCCATTTTGAGATAAAATGAATATTTATGCCACTAGTTATAAGATTTAACAAAAACTGTTACAGAAATAGCTCAAAGATTGAAAATAACATACAAATACACAAAATGCGAACTACAATCTTCGTAATTTGTTACTACAATGAGTCGAAGCAGCCATGTTTACCTGCATGTGTCGTCACCAGAGTTTCAACCAATCACAGGGCGTTCACAATACGGAAAAAAAATTCAAAAATTATTATATTTTAATCATGTAATTTGCAATTAATATACATATTTTAGTTTAAAATAAAGTGAAATATATATTTTAAAGCTATTATCTGATAGGATGACCACAATTTGTAGTATATTTTCAATGTTGTCAAGTAGCCTATTATTTTACTGCTATTACCGGAAATTTTAAATTTATTGTTAACTGTCAACGTCAAATTCATATTAACGATCACGATAGAATGACGTATTACCTCATGACTGTCAAAATTGCCAAAGTCATTAGAATTTTAGAGGTCAGCCGGTTGATTATTTCTTTCTAAAAGGAAAATACTAGAAATTCCAATTACTCTCAAGCATTTTAGCATCCTTTTGTTGAAAACAATAAATGACTAATATGTCGTTATTAGTAAAACAATTCGCCCGCAGGGTAGGTGTAATTTCATTACAATTTATAACCAATAAGAGAAGACTTGTTTTTATCAATATGAATTTTATTGTCTCTGTTCTCAGGTCTTCGCGCCTGCAATTCCTCTTACAAAGAGTGTTAATTTCAGCACAAGTAAGTTTTCTCAGTTTTTCTATGTTATATTCTGTTACATAACCTAAAGTGTAGGTACATAATTTATTTACATTCCAAACCGGCGTTTATTATGAGATTCTTTGTCGGAATCCATTCTTTTTGCTATTCAATACAACATCAAGACTGCCAACAATTGTTGGCAGTCTAGCATGCTTAGCGGTAGCTAGAGTGATCACCAGGCCAGCATTGTCATGGCCAAACAGATCAATCACAGGTTCACAGGCATTTCACATTCAGCAGTAAACAACCCATGAGTGACATCAGCAGACAATGATGACAGCGTAAAATATAGTGTTATTGTTACAGCAACTGCAGCATTTGCTCCAAAAATCCAAAAGCTGGCACCTGATTTTGAAGGCACAGCAGTTGTTGATGGCAGCTTCACAAACATTAAACTAGGAAATTTCAAAGATCAATATGTTGTACTGCTCTTCTATCCACTTGATTTGTAAGTATTTAATAACATGAGTTTTATTAACTTCGTAATTATTTTGATTCCAATCCTACAACTATGAGACATAAATGCACAGTCTAATTTTTTTATAATCCTGAGTAGCTTATCCCACAATCCATTGGAAAGGTTCTAATCGCAGAATAATATTACTTGCAAGAAGTTCAGATTCATAATGAGTTATTTAGATTAAGTAGACAAAGGAGACTTAAGTAGATTTTGAATCAAAACCTTGCTAGTTGTGTTTGGAATATAGAAGTAGATCTGGGATTTTGATGATATAATATTCATAGCTTTCAGTTTTATGAGAAATTAATAATGTCTGTATTGTATAGTGTCTAGCAAACAAACAGTTTTCAGTATATGAGACACAAGTGTAACATGACAACTCCGCTGTCATAGTGGACACACTCCTCACAGGCTAGCTAGACTGGAACTGTTGCCACTTTCCATATATTGCACTGTTCTGGAGAACAGTGTTGGTCCTTTTCCCCCAGTAACTGCCCAAGTTGAGGATCCCTATTCTTGTACTCTTAAACCAGTTGCCTACTTCCTTTGACAGCATCCTTTGACAGAATTGTAAAGTATAAGAGAAATGCTGATAATATATTCCAAACAAGTAACAAAAACATTATTTAATATTTGCACACTTGCATGCAGGTTGAACACAAAATGTCTAATTATTTTAAGAACTTACGTTAACATCTCTTGTAAATTGTTTTCTAGCAAATAAATATTTGATTTGATTTGATCAAAGTTACAATCCAAAAGTTAGCCGGCTTAAAATTAATTAAATAAAGATCTTTAAATTGTATCACATGTTTTACTTTCAGCACATTTGTTTGTCCCACGGAACTGATAGCATTCAGTGATCGAGCAAAAGATTTTGCCGGAATTGGTTGCAATATCATTGGAGTCTCCACTGATTCTGAATACAGCCATCTGGCATGGATCAACACTCCTAGAAAGGTACCCTTGATTAATTTCTACTTGTTGCTGTGTATAATACGGTTCAATCTGGCGTTATGACCCAAAAGCATTTGGTTTTTATACTGTAAGCTTTTTGTGTATATAAATAAAAAATACTCCTTTCATTGCTAAGTTTATACCAGCATTTATTTTACTCCTTTTTCAGGATGGAGGTTTAGGTAAACTGGACTTCCCCCTTCTTTCTGATTACAAGAAGAAGATATCGCAAGATTATGAAGTACTTCATGAAAATGGTTTTGCATTTCGAGGTAAGCTATATATATTATTATTATATATAGCTTATTATATATGGGCCATAATTCCATGGATTTATGAAAGGTAAAGTTGTATGTATGTGGTAATCTTTAGAACTACTGATCCAATTAAACAAATTCTTTCCATGATAGAAAGCTACATTATACCTAGGGTATGTTTTATTGTGATGGTAGTTTCGCCTCTAGGCTATACCTGATAAAAAGATCCTTATATGTAAAGTAAAGAAAAAAAAGTAAAGACTTAAAAATAAATTTAATGCACCCAGGTGAATAAGGTGAATAAAGTTTTTTAAAGTAACTTTTATGCACCCAGGTGTTTAAAGTTAACTAAAGTGAGTTTCAAATTAAATCAAATAATTTAGTTCATAAAAACATATTATAAATTTGTATCCATATTTTATCCATTTTTTTTTGTATCTAGGTGAATAAACAACGTTATTTTTTACGTATTAAAGTCTCATGTTATATTTTGATAATATGCATCTCCATTTATCAAAGGAATTTTGTCAAAATTTAGTTGGTATTATTGAGACATTCAATAACCATAAAAACATTACTGTTCCAACCAACTTCAAAAGGAGGTTCGTAATTTGGTTACTTTTTTAATGTCAGTGATTCGTGATTTGTTAAATGTTGAAGAACTTTCAGATAGGACCCATAGAAAATTCATCAAAATCGGCTCAGGAGTTTTAAAATTAAAATAACGGGAAAATATGCATAATATGACAATATCATCCAAGTATTTTTTAGTATGAAATTAAGGTCGGATCGAAGTTGGTTTAACCCTTGTTTTACTTAAAAGTATATTACATACATGTAAAATCACAAGTTACTTCTTCCTCACTAGGTGGACTAACAATCTGGTTAAAACTGTAGAAAGCCAATGGATGCAGGTGGGAGAGGCCAATGTTCAGCAGTGGATATCTTCAGGCTGTTGATGATGATGTTGACCTTAGTTCTTTACTTAAGTTTTTACTAGGTGGTAGGACTTTACTGCAAAGTTCGTCTAGGTAGGTACCACCGCTTTGCCAGTTATTCTGCCGCCAAGCAGTAGTGCGCAAGCACACTGCTGTGTTCCAGTTTGAAGGGCACTGTAGCTAGTGAAATTACTGGGCAAATGAGACTTTATGATCTGATCTCACAGTTTAATAATCTTATTACTAGATTGTGCTAATGTCTCTAGATGACGTGCGCAGTGCAGTGTCACGCGAAGCTCTATACTTTAGAGTTCCGAGTGACACTGCAGCTGATATGGGCAGCCGTGTCGTTTAACATCAGGCGAACGGCTAGCTCGTCACGTCATTCCTTAACATACAAAAAATTAAAGTGAAATGTACTCACATACATACATACATACATACATACTCACATGTTTTGATGTTGTAGGTCTGTTCATCATTGACGGAGAGCACAAGCTGAGACATATGTCTATCAATGATCTGCCCGTGGGGAGATCTGTTGATGAAATCCTGAGGCTTGTGAAGGCCTTCCAGTTTGCTGATAAACATGGCGAAGGTTTGTTGATATATCATATATATAATACACATCATTACCCAGAAGACATGCACTGCAGAGCGGTGATCACGAAACTTATGCAATGCAACAGAAGAAATTTCTATACTATGCACATAAACTTCGTATTCAAACTGTCAAATCCATACAAATTTGTGTTTCTATTGGTTGCAATGGAGTTACGTGATCGCCCAGCTGAACCCATTCCTCCCCCATAAGGGATTTACCATAATCACCATGCTTGGCAGGCGCTTGGTAATTGCAGATTTAAATGTATCGAGGAAAATGGTGCTGCACATTCCTTGGATATTGCCTTAACCAACTCTTATGACACCCATGGAAATCGGGTGCAACATGCACTTGATAGATAGATTTTAGCCTGATTTCTTTTCCAGTGAGAGAATGTAAATGTATGGGCTATGACAATCGATTTTACTTTTACTTAATTCTGTACATAAAAAAGTGTAACAAACAAACTAGATGGCGCTGTGTGAAATGTACACTAATATTTTTTTTATTCCAGTATGCCCAGCGAATTGGAATCCTGAAACAAACTCAAACACCATCAAACCAAACCCGAAAGAGAGCAAGGAATACTTTAAGAATGCCAACTAATCGGTGTAATTGTAAAAATATTGTATCTTACAACAGGACAGTGTTGCCAGTAATTAATATCATATGTGTTGCTATAAGAGTAATGAAGTTAAAAAACGGTACAGTCTGGTCGCCGAAGGAATGCATTTAACTGCTTTTATATCATCGTCGTTTTATTAGTCTCTTTGATACAGGAATAGGTATAGGTAGCGGGTTATACTATACCTAAACACAGAAACGGTATCCTATGGCAACATTTTTTCCGTGCGTCAATCTTCTAAGCATTTATTTATATCGAGCTTCTGCCCGCAGCTTCGCCCGCGGCGTGGCCTATGGGAAAATAATTGAACCACCCACTTCACCCTCTTAAGGGTGGAATTTTGAAAAATCCTTTCTTAGCGGATGCTACGTCATAACATCTAACTGCATTCCAAATTTCAGTCCGATCAGTCCAGTGGTTTGGGCTGTGCGTTGATAGATCACTATATTAGTCAGTTAATCAGTCAGTCCAGTCACCTTTGATATATATTTAGATAGTAACACATTATTCTTTGATAAATCAATCGGGGTAGATACGGTACTGTCATTCAGTCCTGCCTCTGCTCAAATAAATACATAAGACGCAGTCACATCACAGATCAGTCTGTGCTCGGAACGTCGAGCGGCGAAGTTGAGAGCTTGTATGTTCTCATAAAATACCAAGATGCCTCGAAAAGTGCTTTAATCACTCCAGTAAAAAAACGAGTGGGCACGACACGACTAAAGTAACCACACGACTGAAGTAAAACTTCTTTAGCTCCATATATCGGCCGGTATAACTTTGTTTTTGCTTTGATTAATGTTAATGTCATCTTGACAATTGTGAATTGTCATTTTATTGGACATACCAACATAATAATACAAGTTTTAAGTAATTTTTTACTTTGCTATGCAATGCAATGGAGATATTACGTTAACCAACAACTTTCAACGTCCATTCGCCTCGTTAGTTACACATTCACCAGCTTACTCTCCAAGTAAAGTGTGCGTAAATAAGTTTTACTTCAAAAAATTAGATATTATGGAATCATTTTACACTTACTTTAAAAAAGTTAAAATAATTTAAACTAATTTAATTTTAAATAGGTGGTAGGACTTCTGTAAATTTCATCTAGGCTTTGCCAGTTATTCTGCCGCAAACATTACTGTGTTCCAGTTTGAAGGACACTAGCTAGTGAAATTGCTGGGCAAATGAGACATGACCTAATCTCACAGTCTAGTAATCTTTTTACAAGACTGCTGATGTCTCAGGATGACGTACGCGTGCTGTGTGACGCGAAACTGAAGAGTTCCGAGTGACATTGCAACTGCAATAAGCCGTGTTGCTTAACATCAGGCGAACGTCTAGCTCGTCATGTCATTCCTTAACATAAAATAATGTGTTATTGTTGGCCCTTACTGTCGAACATTGGTATCAAACGAGTTGCATTGTCCACCACTGGTGATCATCACAACTAAGCAGCCAGTTCTAAATCCTTCATAATTTTTTACCGTATCTCGTATATTTGAAAGATTTTCCGAGAATCGGTTTCCTTTCTTGAATACACTGCTCGATACTGGCGGGAAGTTTTATAATGTATGTATTAAGTATGTATAAACTGCTGTTTGAATGGTGAATAAATCAATTTTGTGTATATTGTTGTTTTACTATACATACGCCCGTCGGGCTTATACACACATCACTATGTGCCTACTATTATGTATTCTGTGGATACATCAGATTTTTATACGGTGTACAAAAAATAATAATAATAATAACGCCCAACGATCACATACATAGATCCTGGACCGTAACTAGGATTCCCTGTGTCTAGGGACCAAGGAACTACGAGGACCATGATCCCACAACAGACTCAGAACAAGTATTTGCGCTTTTTTTTCCTGTGCACAAATACTTGTCGTGTTGTTCACGTTTACTGGATCCGACACGATCTCTGTCACTCTCGAATTAGCATTATTGAATATTGGCTCATACCCCGATGTACAGAGAAAACATTTTGAGGAGTAAGTTCAAATTAAATGTGACAATTAGCGCGTTTCAGCGCAAGAATATGACCATATTTTCTCAATTATTATCCAAAATCTTCTCGTGGGTGCCGTACACAGTCTAAAATTCGCACACAATCGCTTTCCGTTTAAACGTTGAAATAAACTTAGAACATCCAGCATTCGAGCGACCATTTCAAAAAGTGTTAAGGCGGGCGACGTGACCAAATACCATTTATACTGACAAATACTTGGATGATATCATCATCTACATACAATTTTCCAATTATAGCGCCTATTTGTAAACTATATTAAGTAATTTGCATGCCAATATTTTAATTTAATTTAACAACTTTAATGTAATTTATTTAAAATTTATATATTTAATGTAATTCACACAATGTATGTCGTTCATGAATAAAATACAATACAATTATTATGATTTAAAAACCAAACCACTGAACCGATTTGATGAAATTTCTGTGAGACCAATATGAAAGTACTTATAACATTGACTGGCCCGATAGCTCAGTTGGTAGTAACACTGCCTTTTGAACTGTGGGATGTGGGGTGTCCACCCAGGACAAACATTTGTGTGACGAACATCGATGTTTGTCCCGTGTCTGGGTGTTATATTGTATTTTATGTTTTTTTTTTTTTTTTTTTTTTTTTTTATGTTAAGGAATGACGTGACGAGCTAACCTTTCGCCTGATGTTAAACGACACGGCTGCCCATATCAGCTGCAGTGTCACTCGGAACTCTAAAGTATAGAGCTTCGCGTGACACTGCACCGCGCACGTCACCTAGAGAAATCAGCACAATCTAGTAATAAGATTACTAAACTGTGAGATCAGATCATAAAGCCTCATTTGCCCAGTAATTTCACTAGCTACAGTGCCCTTCAAACCGGAACACAGCAGTGCTTGCGCACTCTGCTTGGCGGCAGAATAACTGGCAAAGCGGTGGTACCTACCTAGACGAACTTTGCAGAAAAGTCCTACCACCTAGTAAAAGTAGTTCTATGTATGTAATAGGTCTTTACCTATGAAATTGCCGTATTGCAGTACAGACTTTTTCTAACAAAAAAAAAGTTTTGATTGGCTATGAATTCTAAATTCAAATTAATTTTGTTTTAAAAATATGACATTCTATTTACAATATAAGTCTTTTGTTTATTGATTAGCGTTGTATTTTCATTACATTTCAACATTTTTCCTCATAATGGATACTTTGAAATTTCGTGTAATTATGGAATATGAGTTCCGTCGTGGCACCAACGCGGCACAACCGACACGTAACATCAACGACGTTTACGGAGCGAACTGTACAAACGAACGTACAACCCGTTATTGGTTTGCTCGGTTCCGTTCTGGGAATTTTGACTTGAAAAATGAACCTCGTGGTCGTCCGGAAACTTTGGTCAACAATGATGAATTAAAGGCGATTGTGGAAGCTGATGAATCTCAATCTACAGCTGAGCTGGCAGCAGCTTTTGATGTTAGCATCAAAACAATATTGGTCCATTTGCGACAGATTGGCAAGATAAAAAAGCTTGAGCACGAACTTAACGATCGCCAGCGCAACGTATGCGTCGAGACTTGCCTTGCGCTGCTTAACAGGCACAGAAATGAAGGAATTTTGAACCGAATTGTTAGTGCGACGAAAAATGGATTCTTTTTGACAATCGAAAGCGCTCAGCAAGTTGGTTAGATCCTGGTTCGGTACCAAAGCAATGTGCAAAACGAAAAATGACCCCTAGAAAAAGGTGATGGTCACAGTTTCGTGGTCTAGTGCTGGTGTGATTCATCATAGCTTTTTACAAAACGGCGAGAGCATTACTGCAGATGTGTACATTGAAGAACTGACCACAATGATGGCGAAACTCGCACGTCTGCAACCAGCTTTGGTCAATCGGTCATCCCCACTGCATACTGCATAACAGACCGTCTCTAAGCTGCATGAGTTGGGTTCGGAAGCTCTCCCTCATCCGCCATACTCACCAGATCTTGCGCCTACCGACTACTACTTTTTCCAAAATTTGGACAACTTTTTAGCGGGAAAAAAATTCAATTCCCGAGATGCAGTACAAAACGCCTTTGAAGAGTTTGTTGTCTCCCGTCCTGCTGATTTTTTCAAGAAGGGCATCCATAAACTGCCACAGCGTTGGCAAAGATGCATTGATTGCAGGGGTGATTACTTTGAATAAAAGAAATAAATAAGTTCGAAAAAAAAATACTTTAACTTTTTTCAAACAAAACGGCAATTAGGCAAAGATTAGGTAAACATAGGTAGTCAAAGTCAAAGTCAAAGTCAAAAGATTTATTGCAAATAGGCTAATTTTAGCACTTTTACAAGTCAAAATTATACTAGGTACTTAAAATTAAGTTATTTCACTAAGCATATAAAATTACAAAGTGCTTATTGTCAAATAATATAGCAAGCCCATTACAATATATGAGTTTGAAAAAAAAGCAGTTCTCTTTCTCACTACTGGTGCAAGCAATCCGGCACAATGCAGAATTGAAAACTTTGATCCGAAGCTTCGATTACAACTGTAAAGAAGAAGCTACAAGAAACTTTAAAAAAAGACCTAATATTTAAAGACCTAATATTTACAAACAAAAAGTATCTAAGTATTGTATCAGTTATCTGGTTCCCATAGCACAAGCATTGCTTAGTTTGGGGCTAGATGGCGCTGTGAAATGTCCACAGATATTTATTTATTTATTTAACATTTTTAATATATATATATATATATATATATATATATATATATATATATATATATATATATATAAAATGTTTATAAATGACGGAGATCTGAGGTAACAAACATAAAAAAGCATAGAAAAACACACCTAAATTGAGTCTTCTATTTTGAAATAGTACAGTCCTACTTGTCTCATAGAACAGACTAGTACCTACACCCTACACCTAATAGGGTGGGTGGGGGTAGGTATATAATTTTTGCTCATAGTACTGATTATGGTCGTAGGATGGTAGGTACTGATATTATGTATATGCCAATAACTTGCCTACACAAGAAGAAAGATCGCCATGATTTTCAGATTACAAGAAGTATTTCATGGATCGGATAGAGATAGATAGATAGATAGATGAACTCTTTATTGTACAATAAAAAATACACCAAATAATAAAAAATACAAAGAAGAATATAAAGTGTAACAATGGGCGACCTTATCGCTAAAAGCGATCTCTTCGAGGCAACCTTTGGATGGAGAGAATTTGACGAAGTGGTAAAGGACGGGGTGCACATAACTATTTCGTTCATATAAAGGACTTAATTATAATTATAATACTTAACTTCTTAAAATATAGAAGAGATATAGATACATATATATATATATATATATATATATATATATATATATATATATATATATATATATATATATATATATATATATATATATATATATATATATATATATATATATGTGTGTAACATATATATACATACACACATTCTAAACAATACAATAAATAAATACATACAAACGTACATAAAATATATATAACGCAATAAGTATAAATATATATACATACACAATGTACCTAAATACAAATAATTATATATATATAACGCAGCAATAATAAACAGAGTTATTAAAATGTATTAGCAGTAAGCAATAACAATAAAAAAAAGAAAAAAAATAAATAAAAAAAAACAGCAGTTATCCAGACAAGTAAAACTCCTTCACTTGATCCTTAAAGATGTACAATGAAGGGGCCTTCCGTATAGTCACAGGTAGTGCATTCCAGAGGCGGACAGCCTGAATGCTAAAAGACCGATCATAGAAACTGCTACGATGTAAAGAGACAAGGTGTGCGGACTGTGCATGAAGTTAAAACGTTCCTTAAGATAGCGCGGAGTGGATGGAGTAAACAAAACATTGTATAAAAGAGAAAGGATATGGGCATTCCGGCGCAGACGTATGGGCAGCCACTTGAGCTTTGCACGAAAATGAGAAACGTGGTCATATTTGCGCAAGCCAAATATGAACCTAATTGAGAAAACGCTCTACGTTTGTAAACGCTCAAGCTTACTCAGCTGGTCTTCTGTAAGGTCGAGGTAGCATACGTCAGCATAATCTAAAATGGGGAGCAAGAGAGATTGTGCAAGCGATAGAGATGCGGAAAAGCAAGACATGGTACATCTGAAGTACTTAGAGGCAGTAATAAGAGAAAGCATGCGATTGTACCCGGCTATTCCTTTGGTGGCGAGAACTTTGGACAAAGATGTGGATATCAGTAAGTATAATCTAATTTTTTTTTATACATTAATCAATATCTGTTGGTATTTCACACAACGCCATCTAGTCCCAAACTAAGCAAAGCTTGTATTATGGAAACCAGATAACTAATACAATACTTAGATATTTTTTGTTAGTAAATACACACATAGAATACAATATAACACCCAGACAAAGAACAAGCATCTATGTTCATCACACAAATGTTTGTCCTGGGTGGGAATCGAACCCACAACCTACAGTTCAGAAGGCAGGGTTCTACCAACTGAGCTATCGGGCCAGTCAAATTTGCATATTATTAATTGACAATTAAATATCATTTTAAAAACGGGGTTTTAAACGGATTTCATTCGCCTTAAACTTCAGCCAAAGCGCGTCTGCGACGCGAACTACGAGTCACCGATCAAACCGGGGTGAGTTCGTCGAAAAATCGATGCCAAGATTGCCAAGTAGCCTAAATTCACCTAGTTATATTTTTCTTTAAAGTAGCTTAATGTCGCCTCATTTTCAGTTAGTTGGTAGTGGTAGTCTAAAATGGCGATTTTTTTTATGTACCTATGTAAACCTAGTTTTTATCAAAATTATACGACTCTTTCTTTTAAATGCTGCATTTTGTAGCTCTGGGGAAAAAGCGTTGTTGGAATCTCCTTTGAAAGCCTCTGTGATGTGGCGGTTGAGCAGGTTGGCTCATGACCCGGAGGCGGCGGGTTCGATTCCCGTTGCAAGACAAGTATTTGTGCGCAAATACGTTATGAGTCTGGGTGTTGTGGGACCATGGTCCTCGTAGGTTCTGGGTCCGTAAACACAGGAAATCCTAGTTAGGGTCCAGGATCTATGTATTGTGACCGTTGGGCGTTATTATTATTGTTTATTATATTATTCTATATCTCACGGACATCGTACGGATTTACCCCATTTTTAACTGTAGGAAAATTAAATCGAAAGCTAAGTTTCTTCTAAGCATTGAAGGAAACTTATAAAAAGTTTGTATTAGTTAGGTATTTACTAAATGAAACTTAAAATATTTTTTCTTATTACGATCCCTGCACTGACAGCTCCATTATCATGATGCTAAAAATTATGTACCTACCCTCTCTATATTATATCTGTGCTTTGAAAATAATAAAACTCATTAAACGATTTCTAACGCTCAACAGAAAACTACACCCTATCTTCTGGAAAAAGATGTTTCGTATCTTTATACGCGGTGAACCGACACTCATCGTGGGGTCCTGACGCGGAGGAGTTCCGTCCAGGACGGTGGCTGGATCCGGCTAGTTTGCCAAGCTGCTCTTCCTTAGCTTCGTTCGGTTTAGGAAGGAGAAAATGTATAGGTAATTGTAGATCATGCATTCCTATTTATTCTGTACGAAGCCAAAGCAAAAAGAAAAAACCCAGTTTACTAGACAGTAAGTAGGTACTCTTAGATTTCGCTCTGAGGTTTATACTTATATCGATTATTCAGTGTCGGACAGATTCTTGGATTTGGAAACTACTGCTTGGCGGCAGAATAATTGGCAAAGCAGTGCCAGGTGGTAGTAGTCAACAAATCTGATAAGGAATAAGTAAAATAGATGGACAAAATTTATTTCGTCAGTCATTGCATACCTACTCTTAACCCCAGTTACTAAACTGGTGGAATGTAAGTTGAACAAATGGGTTATTCCCATAGGACCCTACTTTGGGACCCAATGGGAATTTTTCTTGGCCCCACCTTTACAAAACGCTTAATCGTGATTTGATGCTCAAAGCAAAATTAAAAATTGTTTCTTTTTTAATTACTGGGCAAATGAGACTATGACCTGAAATCACAGTTGAGTAATGTATTACCAGACTGTGCTGATGTCTCAGGATCATGTGCGCAGTGCAGTGTCGCACGAAACTCTATGTTTTGAGGTTCCAAGTGACACTGCTCTGTTATGGACGGCTGTGGCGCGTAACACTAGGTGAACGGCTAGCTTGTCACATCATTCACTATAACATTTAAAAAATCGCATCAACTGAGTTGGTCATTGTGATATGGACATAGAATAACTACTGACTTGTATATTAACCGTGATCACCAGTGGATCATCATAATATTATTTATCCTAATACTTTCTAGGGTTGAACTACGCCATATTGTTGTTGAAGCTAACACTCACACACTTGCTGCGGAGATACCATGTGTCTGCTAACATTGCTGAGTTGGAGCAGACCATGAATGTGATGGCATATGCAGTGCCCAAGGACTATATCAGCATTGAACGGAGAGACCTAATCGATATTGGGCAACAACTCCAATAAGAATCCCTGTATCTATTTAATTTAAATCTAAATAATATTTTAAGTAATGTGAACATGATCTACAAAAGGTTTCTTAAGAAAAATGGAAGGGTTTAACATGGTAGTACAACTAAGTTTTTGTCATAACTTGTATATAGTACAGTAAAAGCTCTTTATTCGCGGGGTATATGTTCCATAAATATGCCGCGAATACAGAAACCGTGAATACGGATTGGTAATTTATATGGGATTATAGGGGATACGTTCCTAGGTGAGAAAAAAAAAACTAATACATAAAATTATTTAATTAAAGTTTTTGAATATTTAAATTAATTATCTTAAGGCTTAGGCAATGGTTTGAAGTATTTTGTATTTTTTCCTTGCTTGGCAGTTTTCAAAAGCTCCTTCAATTCAGACTGATACACAGCAGTCGCATTAGCAGCCGATCGCGGCGAAGGCGGCTTGTGTCAAAGGCCTCGGCGATATCATTTAACAACATACTTTAGGCTAACTTGTAATAAGATCTATTTTACTTTTTTATTAGTCCATTTGACAAGGATATTGGAATAATTTTATTATTATATATGTACTTATTAAAAAAAAAAAAAATGTAGGTACTTATTAGTACCGCGAATAAAAAAATTTTTAGTCTCGAATATAGAAATTGGGTCGCATTTTTTAAATCCGCGAATAAAGGAAGCGCGAATAAGGAGCTTTTACTGTATAAGAAATAACAAATAAACATTGATGTTTTGTTAAATATGACTCGGGCTCAGGTAGGCCCTCAAGACATTCAAATCACTTTGGATAGCTTGGCAATTGTAATTTTTATTAGATTTAATTAATATGGTGGATCTGTCAATAAGTATAGAGTGTAGTGATACAACTGAGATTGAATAAGTTGGAGTCAGCTGTAAAAAACAGTTATTATCAGTATCTACCAGATACATGTATTAACAAAATAAACATTGAAAATAAAGATTTCTTTAAATTTTTTATACCATTGTCCTTTGTAACCAATTGGTTTATCTGGTAAATGCAGCTAAATTGATGGACAGTTGTAGACAGTTTGTCTATCACATCAGTTACAAGCAATATGAAGATCACTATTCCTAATCGTCATAAAGGCTCATCATCAGAGTCCAGTTCATCTGATGATGAATCTTCATCATCATCACTGCTATCATCTGATGAATCTACATAGCTTTCATCACTTTCATCAATATCGGACATGATATTCTGTCTGGTCAAATTGGGCAGTAGTGACATAGATGCCATTTTAACGGCCATTTCGTTTTCCATTATTTGAGACTCCTCCTGTTGAACCATGTGTGCGGCTTGTTCTAGTTCAACTAGCTCTAAACCAAGATCTTCTTTCTTGATCTCAATATTAAAGATATTGTTGCAAAGATCATCAATTTCCTCATTTCTACACTTCTGAAGAAACACCAAATAGTCTTTGATGTATAGCTGGTTCAGTATGTAGCGGGCATCATTACTGGCATTAAACATCTGGTGGATTTCAATCATACATTTGACTGTAAACTTCTTTCCCTGCTTCAATAATAATACTAAATCACCTTTGACTTTATGGCATAGTTCAAAGTTTCTAAATATTGGATATATAAGAGCTCTACGGTAGCATGCTGTTAAGACTTCTTCCATATCTTTGAATACACAGAACCAGCTTAAAGTTGAAGATAGTTTGTTTATAGTCCAGCTTGACTCTACTGTGCTTTCATTTAGAGTAGTCCTCTTATCGTAGCAATAACCAAATAAAATATCAACCAGTCCTAGGACCACTTGTTTATATTCTGATTTTGAGAACAGATAATGCTTATTTGGAAGCTCTTTCAATATGCTCACTTCATCATCAGTGAATTGTATGTCTTTATTAAAGTCAGGGCTATTCCATGATGCCACAGCTGACTGATACGGTTCTAGCAATTCATCATCAAAGTAATCAGCCATGTAATGATCTTGGGAAAATTTTTTGTTTTCATGTTGTATTCTTAAAATGTTACGCTCTTGTACCGAAACATTTTCAGGTGTCCTAAGTTCAAATATCTGTGTAAATTCACTACCTATATTATTGAACGCTGTGGTGACTTTGTTAGCAAAGCCATAAGTAAATTGATTCTCATTGCTCGATTCGTTATTATCGTTTTCTAAGGTGATGCCATCTTCTTCTAGCATTTCTACGAGATTAGGGTTGATGTCCGGAATATCTCTTGGAGCGAGCAAACTTGTGATCATGTCCAGGTTTTCAAAGTGTTCGCCAGGTGTTTCTTTATCGAAGGTTAGGTTAAACTCTCCACTGTCGCATTCGTATGAACCTTTGGCTAGTTCATTGTCCAATATACTCCCGGGCAGCCGTAGACGGAGAAAGTAAGGAGACGACACAAACAGGAAATTTTCTCCATCAACATCTATCTCTGTATCAGCAATATTTGTGTACGGCGCATGCACGTTTATGTAAACATGGTTGTCGTCCTGAGTAAGTCTAAACCTTGGAGTTAACATTTTTAGCTGTGTACAAGTTGTACAATTAACTTATTTACACATTTATACCATAAGTACCTATGTACTCAGTGCTGTGATCACAGAATACTATTACTTTTCCCGAGACTGTGATTATCATCACAAACTAGATAGAGATAATTATCACGGTATTTTGTCTTTCAGCGTAACATTATTGTTTTTTTGTTGTTTTGGTTTTGGCTTCACACTTTTGTGTATTTAGCCAGTGTCAAGTAATTAATATTTGAAGTTAATTAATATTATACATATTATGTATGTTATATATGTCAAGTCAAGTCACAGTCCAAGTCATCAAGTCAAGTCAGTCAAGTCTAGTCTAGTCATACTCCTAGTAAAGTGGTGGCAACTTGACCAGAAGCTTCTATGTAGTTTTGAAAACAACACGAAAAGCAACGTTAAACCATCATTATACCACTTTCCCACAGTTATGCCTGTAATCCAGGACTTAACGAATAAAATTCCACCAAGTTTATGCACTAACACTGAATTTAACACAATGTTTTGGAAAATAATACAATGCAGTGACGCGATCTTTTTCGTTTTCCCGCCAAAACAACATTTTTTTTTCTATGGAGCTTCTGTGGAGTTTTGGAAACAACACGAAAAGAAACGTTTCACCATCATTATACCACTTTCCCACACTCATGCCTATAATTCAGCACTTAACGAATAAATGCCATCAATTTTATGCACTAACACTGAAAATAACACAAGTTTTGGAAAATAATACAATGCGGTGACGCAATCTTTTTCGCTTTCCCGCCAAAAAAAAAAAACAACAATATTTTTCTCCCGATCACAGATTAGTAACACAAAGAGTATATCTGTCCTAAAGAATACTTCTCCCGATAATTCGTACAAAACCACAAACACATGACATGAAACCATGGGCCTATTCTGGTACTAGGCCTATGAATGAAACACACAATGTAGATAGCAAAGCTATAATATAATAAGTTTAGTAAGGGCTTACCCTAAAAAAAAAAAAAACTGCCATTCCTAGGACCGTATTACAGCAATCAAGTAGAAACATCATTCATAAAGTCATCAATTAGTGAATTAAATGTCTGCTTGAGCACTGATCGATGATTGAGTATCGTTCTGTAATACGAACCCTAGGTCCGTATTATAGAACGATGCTTAGCTATTGATCGGTGCTCAAGCAGAGATTTCTTTTATAAAGTGATTAATTAGTGAATGAAATCTCTGCTTGAGCATCGATCGATGACTGAGCATTGTTCTGTAATACGGACCCTAGAATGGCAGAATTTTTTTTTGGTTTTACTTAGCCATGGCACGGTTTGTTTGTTGTGCCAGTTTCCAAGTTGCTAAATTCTATTCTTGATTTCTTATGCCATTTTTTTGGAGGCATAAATGTACGGCCAATGGATCGTATAGTCCGTCAAGCATAAGTTGGCACTGCTATGGCGGCAGTGATCATACCTACTTATTCTTAATTTGTGCTGAGTTCAGGCAAATTTTAGGTAAAACTATGTCTCCAAACCTCTAATTTATTTCAGTACAGCCAGGAATCCATGTATATGCACAAAACAACTCATGTCTAATGCACAAGTTCCGCCTATACCGGTAATTGTTAGGAACAATATTTTCGTAGTTGTCGATGAATGTGTGTACCTAGAGTGCAAGATGGATGATTGGATGTAATAGTCGAGCATCCATTCTTTCAAAGTGACGTTCTATAGGGAGGTCTATTTTCAACAGTGGACGTTTTCAGGCTGTTGATGATGATGATAATGATGTTGGTGCTATTTGACGATGATATTTGTGAAAGTTGAAATTAATGTTCGGAGCAACTATTCCAATGTGCGCCATTCCATAGTTGCACCAATAATTAAGATGAGTGTGAAAACATAAACGAGTGTGCTGCTGCGAGACCACACGCTCCATCTATCGGCTGATATAACTTTTTTTTGCATTTGTTTAATGTTAATGTCGCCACCTTGACAATTGTAAATGGTCAATTTACCGGACATACCAACGTAATAATACAGATTTTGAACGTTATTATGTTCACAATGGCGATCTATGAGAAAACCAATTTTAGCTTCCGTTAGCACCGCATTCACCAGCTCACTCCCCAAGTCAAACGTGCGTAAAGAAGTTTTACTTCAAAAACGTTTTTTCTCCAATATATCAGAGTGCATCACTTGGCTGGTTAGTTCTCTATATTTTTTTTTTCTATTGAATGGCACTTTTTTTTCAGAGGCCGCGATTTTCAAAACGGTGGATTGTGGGTATGACAGACTTTATACAAAAATGTTCGAAGCTCATATTGATCGAGCTCTGATTCCATATCTCGAGTAAAACAAAATATTAGTCTCAATTCACAAACTCAAACATTATAGAGTTTCCAACTAAATAAGATTATATTAAATTATTGTAATGTTAGGCATATCATATATAGTGCTGTTAGGCATTTCGATTTAAAGCCAAAAACGACAATTAATTAACTTGCTTCTGAGACAGTGGCTATGGTATTATAATTATTATTTGTGAAAGAAATTTGTTCAAGAGAAATCCACTTTTTATAAATAATTGGAATGGAATTGAATTTTATAATTACACGAATTTTACTCAAAGAAAGTATTGCTTTATTTTTTTAAAGAAATAAATCTGTTATTAAAGATTTTGAAAAACTCGCTTGAACCAGCTAATATCTGAAATATTTACATCTATTTCATTTGAATAAATTTTGGTATCTTCAGTATTGAAAGGTATTTTCTTACGGGTGGTTCTTAAACATTCTATTCTGTATATGTATAAAAATAGTACTTCCAGCCCAAACGAAATCAGCGTGCTTGAAGTTAAAACTGAAACAGGCCACCAGCCACACAGGAAATCATATTTTGTACAAAAAGATTCTATTTTTAAAATTGGGCAGTGGGCAATGTCCTCCTTGTGTCGTTTGTGTCCTTCCTTCCAGTGAATCTTTCTGTTACGTACATAAAAAGTTACCTATGCCTCTGTCTGTGGTTACGTACCATACGTGTGGTGGGTAAGCTTAGTGCGAACGTCATATTTATCATTATATTTCATTGCGTGGGAGTATCGCGTAGGTTTAAACTTATACGTAGCATTTCGAACTATAGTGTTAATTTTTCTGTTATTATACGACGAAAATCGGATTTTTGCTACTTTAAGATTTTCTAAATGTTTATAAAACATTTTTAGGCGTTGTTTGGTTTTTCACCGCATTATTGCATTGCAAGTAGTCTGTGATTACGGCTAAACTAGTGTTACGTTTTAGAGTTATATAGCGTAGCATCCATATTTGCAACATTGAAAATCGATTTTGCGCAGAGATAGCACTTCACTTTTTTTTAAACTCATTGTGCCTATATGGGACCTGACATTGACATAATTGTGACAAAATTAAAATTGCAAATATAAAGTTGTGCCAATTTTCAACAAAACGAAAACAATAACAAATTAATTCGACAAACGGCAACTTTGGATTATCTTAATCTACTAATTAATTTACTGTTCAGTGTTCATATCAAAAGTATTTAAGGAAATGCCAATAGGTCGCAAACGCTGGAATCTTCATGGTAAGTAAAATATTTAATCGATATATACTCGTGTTGTCTTGTGCTCCTTGGCCTTATATTTAACAGAAAAACAGGTTGTAAGAACAATAACACCAACAATTATGGTTTACTTTTTATTATGGCTACCTACCCCTACTTTGTATCTGCCAGTTTAAGCAGGTAGGTAGTTTTTTTACCCACACTCATTATTATCTTCAAACCGTATGTATACTTTTTAAGCTCGTTTTTGCTCCAGATGGTCCACAAGGGTCATTGAAAAGGCTACGCAACCAGCTTGCCGAAGATGGGTGTGCTGAGTCTCAAGTTGTTCTAGCCAAGCAGTTATTGGATGAAAAATGTGGTAAGTTTAAAATTGGTATTAAGCATCGTAAGAATTCTATCAGTTATATGGTTCCTATAGTACAAGCTTTGTTTAGTTTTTAATACTTATAATACTGTGGTTTTTGGGCTAGATGGTGCTGTGTGAAATACCCACAAATATTTATTTCTAATTCTAATTTGATGTGGATAAGATCTGCACTGCTTTCACCCTGCTTGGGGCATGCAATCTATACAAAGAAACAGGTTTGACATTGAAATCCTTTGTTTTATACAAAATATAAATGATAAAGTATTGTGTGATACTGCACTGCACATGTGCAGATCTACCTGAGACATCAGGACCATCTAACAATAAACTTACTAGGCTGTGAAATCATCTAGGCGATCACGGAACATGATTGCTACGGATAAAGTCTCATTTGCCTAATAATTTCATTTTCAGTAACCTTCGAACCAGACACAGTAGTGCTTGAACACTACTGCTTGGCAGCTTGCTGATCTCACGGCCCAGTAATTTTATTGTTAGATGGTCCTGATGCCTCAGTTTGACGGGTGCATGCCTAGAGGAAGTTTGCACCAAAAGTCCAACTACCGAGTAATTGTTTTCCGATTTATACATGTATATTAAGCATAGGTTTTTTGCAGCGAAATCTCAACAAAACCTATACATGCTTTAGGTAGGTAAACATGCATTGTAAAAACTTGCACCCTTTACATGGTTTTGGTGAAAACACTTGGTTGTATAGATCCATGGATTTGGTTCTCACAACAAATCCGGAAACTTTTAATGTGTTTTGGTGAAAACACTTGGATAGCCAGAAAAAATTGCAGGCAAATGGATAAAAATCGTTTCGTTTCTTACAGAATTAGAGGCAGATAAAATATCGAATTTCAAGCAGGCATTGGACTGGTTGATTTGTGCCACAGAACAAGCACATCCAGAAGCTAGAAGAATGTTGCGGAGGTATGAGAACTTTACATAACACGATAAAATGTTACTAATCTCTATGATACCTGATATAACAGAAAATAGCTACATAAGAGTGGCAAGAGATCAAATCAAGGTGAATGCCAAAACCAATGGGAGACTTATACCCAGCAGTGGGAAATTACAGACCAATGATTGTCCTTGTGGTCCTGGCTTAAGAATATGACAATAGGACTCCATATCTTCCCGTGCGTTAAGAGCTGGCTAAGAGAATATCCAGAAAACGGGCAGCAGCATTTTGTTTTGTTTTTGTTTTGGCTCCAGTATTTAGCCAGTGTCAAGTAATTCATAATTTCTCACTTGTCAATTTCTCACTCACTTGTGTCAAGTCACAGTCCGAGTCATCAAGTCATAGTCTAGTCTAGTCAAGTCATACTCCTAGTAAAGTGGTGGCAACTTGAACAGAAGCTTCTATGTAGTTTTAAAAACAACATGAAAAGCAACGTTCAGCCATCATTATATCACTTTCCCACACTCGTACCTGTAATCCAGCACTTAACGAAAAAAATGCCACCAATTTTATGCACTAACACTGAAAATAACACAATTTTTGGAAAATAATACAATGAGATGACGCGATCTTTTTCGTTTTCCCGCCAAAACTTAAAGGTCTGTGTTGTGTTTAAAATAAGTCTTAAATAAATAACGCTAAGAGTTACGTTCCGTTTTTCACAGTCTGCATTATGATCTACTGTGACCACCAGGACAACTACCAACCGTGGCGGTAAATAGGAACGTTCCTGGTGTGGTCCAGGTGTGCGAATAGGACCTCTTAGTTCATGCAGGTGCTGTAAGACTCAGCTAAGAGAATATCCTAAAAATTTCACCTTGGTATATTAAAATTTGTGATAACCAAGATGCCTGCCAA
This sequence comes from Ennomos fuscantarius, assembly GCA_905220475.3. Classification (NCBI taxonomy): domain Eukaryota; kingdom Metazoa; phylum Arthropoda; class Insecta; order Lepidoptera; family Geometridae; genus Ennomos; species Ennomos fuscantarius. The sequence goes on along the minus strand of HG992046.1, from coordinate 6,915,183 downwards.
GTGATCTTAGTATATAAACGTCCAAAGTGGCGTTTTATGGAGGAATCCTATGGTCATCAGTGGACATCATCCGGCTGGTGATGTGATGATGCACCCAACGGAAACTTTAAAATTATAATTTACCAGCTGTGCCCCTTTGAAAATTTTCCATATCTTAACTTTTTCTTAAGAACCTTCTCCTGCCAATAATAAACAACGAAAATAGAATTATCGAAAATGTTCCATCCGTTCAAGCGTGATGCGATGACCAAGGGAAATAGAGATTCATTTTTATATATAAAGATTAATCATCTTTAAGTTGGACTTCCATGGCAAACGATAAGGAATTTATTTATACATTTATTTCTCTTTAGAGAAATCTATAGCATACCAAAGAGTCCCGCGTCAACAACAACAAAAAACAAAAAGCGGTAATGACACTTCGCGCCATTTCAAAACAAACCCAATGCAAAATTCTGTGAAGGCAAAACCGTGAATTCCTGGCATAATGAAATGAGGTAATACGCATTATTGTCTTCAGATTTCATAACACGGCTAGTAAAAACATTTCCCCGCATTCTGCCCCTTTGTGGAGAGTTAACCGCGCGTTTCAAAGGCCTACATCACGCGTCTCATACATATATTTGATTCTTATCGTATTGTTTTTTATAATTCCTTTTCTTTTCATTCGTGTACGTTATTTAAATCAATGAGTGGTAATGTAAATGATTTTGCGATGTGGAAGATTAGATGGGACAAAGTGCGCGATGAGCTGCGACGTTCTATGTAAGATTATTTGACGTCTTGTGTAAGGGCTGTTAAAGTAAGGGCTATGCGGCAGAAGTATTTGGAATAGTGTGAATAACACAAAGAGCTTTAACAAAATATAATAGCAAAATATATTAACTTTTAGTACATAGATCGAACTCTCATAATAACAGATTAAACGTTACTATAGCAACATACCATAGCCTATGTAGGTCGGTGCTCCACAATGGATACATAAGGAGTATGTATTCCTAACAAGGGCTTTATACCGAAGAGGTGTTTTTTCTATGGCAATATAAAAGTAGAATTTTGGTATGTTTGAGGCCGAAACGGTCATGGAAACGGAATGACAAAATTCTGAAGAAGTGAAAAAGTAGTTCGTTGATGCCGATATGCAAACGATTGAATTTTTTTTTGTAATAGGTTCGGTAACAGACAGTAGGCCATTACATACAGTACAAAATCAACACACAGCTATGTAAACCTAAAGTCCAATTATAACTGTACACAACTTACAACTAAGAAATCTTCGACACTATATAAATAAACAATTATCCTAAATTTGTATAATATTAGTTACTTAATTAAATTATTGATAGCAAGTTTGAAGGTTGAAAAACTGCATGAAAACATGTCACTGGGAACACTTAATTCATCATATGTGCGGCACATTCTAATCAAGGACGGATTTAAGCCCCCCAGACGGTATTTATGTGTATTGTGGAGATTCCATCACAGTACAAACTTAGAAGCAAATACTTGAACTTGTAGAAACAAACTTGACTTGAATAATAATAATAATAAGTATATATAATAATAATAATAATAATATGTGTGGACATCTCACACATCGCCATCTAGCCCCAAACTAAGCAAAGCTTGTGCTATGGGAACCAGATAACTGATACAATACTTAGATACTTTTTTGTTTGTAAATACATAGAATACAATATGACACCCAGACACAGAACAAACACCTATGTTCATCACACAAATGTTTGTCCTGAGTGGGAATCGAACCCACAACCCACAGTTCAGAAGGCAGGGCTACTACCAACTTAGCTATCGGGCCAGTCAAGTATAAGTTGTTTAAGTATACTTCAAGTTTGTTTCTAATATCTCCTGTTGATTTTTTTGTCAGTCTGCCCCCTTGTGCCCCCAAAAAAAAACCTGGATCGACCCTTGATTCTAATTAAAGGACTGTTCCGTGAAACGTTATTGTAGGTAGGCGGCATGTTAAATAGCTGAAAACTACGTACAGAACGTGAGGGTACTTTGAAATTGACATTCATTAACAGTTCATTACCAAACATACCATTACTATAATTGAAGGGGTGAGATCAAAAAGGGTTTAACTGATTTTTTTTCACAAAATGACTTGTGGGTATCGTTGGATTCAGTGTGAAATTATCTACAATAATACATTCTCAAAATACCGAAATGAGGCTTAAATCTCGAGATTTTGAGTCTAAAAACGGTTTATCTGACACAGGAATACAGTTCGCTTAGCATAAAAACATTATTATATTATATTTTTACAGTAATTGTACGTAGTACTATATTGGTGTCGATTCTGTGTCGCATACTCTAAAGTTAAACGAAATTAACATATTTCCGTCTTTTTCATTTCCCCTTTATCAGAAGAGTACCGCTATATTTTAAGTTTACTTAAGCTTTAGAGAATGCGACACAGAATCGACACCATTTTGTATTTTAAAATAGAATTAATACATTTTCAAGCAACTGAAACTTATATAAACCTTTTCTATTACCTTATAAGCACTGTACATAAAAATGAAGCCGTTGAAGTTTAAAGTCGATTTTTCTCGAAACTATCAATTTGACAGTTAAACCCTTTTTGTTCTCCCTTCAATTGAGGGGTATAGAATCAAAAGCAGCTAGTTGCATTTTTTTTAAATCTGACCTATGAATGCAAAAATATAGGTCTGTCAATTGTGTATGATCTCAACTTATAATTTTGCATCGAAACCAGCTTAAAATAATACAAAAACCAGATTAAAAATCTGCATTGGGGTCAAAGTCAGCTTAAAAACGGCATGAAAACATCAAAGACAGCTTAAATTTTAAATTGAAGGTTGTGCTCGTAGCTGCATTTGATTCTATACCCCTCAATTGTTGTTTGTGTAACCGTCAATTGTTTGTCGACAGGTGTATACGTAGCGGCGTAATAGATGAGGATAGTGCTGCTATAGTCCGAGCCAAGTCCTGCCTCGCCGCCAGCCGGCAAGAAACCGTTGCTAGGAAAGCGGCGAGAGATCTGTTTGCTAGGTAAGGAAACCAATATGGTAGGAAAGAAAGAAGGAAACATTTTGTCTCACGCGAAACTTTACATTTAGTTTTACATTGGAGTTTCCAGTGACACTGCAATTGTTATGGGCGGCCGTGTCACTTAACATCAGGGGCTGATCACGAAACTTTGGTTGCAATGCAACAGGAGAAATTCCCATACTAACTATGCAACTAAACTGCGTATTGAAACTGTCATCCATACATATTTGTGTTTCTATCGGTTGCAATCGATTTACGTGATTGCCCAGCTGGTGAACGACGATTGCTTAAGTCTCAAAACTTGAACGAGCAAAGCATAAAATTATTTGTTATTATGTATGTGGTTTGTATTTTATTTAATTATGTATATATTATTTATATTATAGTATTACTATTCATTTTACTTTGACTGGCCCGATAGTATTCCGGCCTTCTGAACTGCAGGTTGTGGGTTCGTTTCCCACAACAAACATTTGTGATGAGCATCGATGTTTGTTCTGTTTCTGGGTGTTTATATTGTATTCTATGTATGTATTTACAAACAAAAAGTATATAAGTATCAGTTATCTGGTTCCCATAGTACAAGCTTTGCTTAGTTTGGGTCTATATGGCGCTGTATGAAATGTCCACACACATTTATTTATTTATTATTATAAACGACTAGCTAGTCACGTAATTTATTAACATAAAAACATTTATTGATTGCTGTAGTAGTGTAATGTAATAGTTTATTGCAGCTTGTCGAACGGAGAGCAGTACATAACGACGTCACAGCTAGAGCGACGCATTCGTGAGATCTGCAATACGACTCTGCGGAAGGACAGCGAAGATAGTGACTCTCCAGACGATGACTCTCCAGGTAACACTGGAATGACGGGGACAACACCCGCTCGTAGTTCAAACTTTAATTAATCTGTGTAGGTGTAACGTGTTCTGTCTCGTCTCCCAATCATCAACCGTCTTCTTATCTATAGTGCGAGGGACTCCAAGGAAAACTAAGGATCACTGAATAAATAAATATGTATATATAGGCAGAAAGGGTTGTGCGTAGGTTGCAACCTATATAACTATAGGCCTTCAGCGTGCGCACCGGGCCACGACCGCAGTAACAATGATCTGTAGTACACCGAGCGCTCCCTTTATATAGCCAGATGGGTGGGGAAGCGATGACAGTTACCGGTGTTGCCACTGTAATAAATTTAAATGCCACCACAGGGTAAATTACGGTACTGGCGACTGCGCATAGATTTTATAACTGGACGTTGCCGCCGTCATATATATTTCGAGTCGGTATACATAATCGGTTAAATTACAACATGACGCGTACTGGTGGAGAGACGGCTGAGGAGGCCAGAGGCGTGGTCGCCGCGTGCAATTTCTGTCGCGTTAGCATTCTGTGCACCCACACTGTGGATCACGCTAAGTATGCATAACTGCTTTCTAAATTAATATTATAAAGAGGAAAGATTTGATTGTTTGTTTGCATTGAACAGGCTCTGAAACTACCGGACTGATTTGTAAATTATTTCACGATTAGAATCTTATTATCTCCGATGAACATAGGCGATAGAATACCCGAGCGAGGCCGGGGCGCACCGCTAGTAATTCCAATTTTTTTAAAATTTAAATTCGCCGTATATTAATATTTGTTTTTATACTATAGATATTTATACTAAAGGTAATAATGCCAAGGTTGCGGCTTTTGTAAAATGTAGGTATAACCGTTTTTAAGATACTTATAAAAATTAAAGAAATCCTTTCATAAAAACGCGTTTCTTGTGTGACCTCCAAATTTATTCTTTTTGTAATGTTTATTATTTATTCGGTTATCGGAAAAATAACGCATATGTTTTTTGAACATTACAGCCGGCTACCTATTACGGTTCAAAATAGACAGCCGTATATTATATATAGCATTGAAAGACAGACATACATACAGATAGACACCGGAGGTTAAGAAAAAGGTTCCCATTTTACACTTTGGATACAGAACTATAAAAAAATATATTGTTCAATGATGAAAATATATATTGTTCAATGGTAAAAAATATATTGTTCAATGGTAAAAAATATATTGTTTAATGGTAAAAATATATTGTGCAATACTTAGTACATTATTTTGATAAATCTCGTAGGGTTCAGAATGCGTTTGCAATGTAAGCGGAATAACAGTATTACCTCAAAAATAAAAGTATTTGTCCACTATTTAATGTGGATGTTATTATGCATATAAACCTTCCTCTTTAATCACTCTATCTTAAAAAAAAACCGCATCTAAATCCGTTGCGTAGTTTTAAAGATTTAAGTATACATACGGACAGAGAAAGCGACTTTATTTTATACTATGTAGTGATTGTAAAAAATGTATTGTTCAATGGTAAAAATATATTGTTCAATGGTAAAAATATATTGTTCATTTGTAAAAAGATGTATTGCTCAATGGTAAAAATATATTGTTCATTTGTAAAAAAAAATATTTTGTTTAATGGTACAAAAATACATTATGCATTAGTGAAAAAAAAAAAAAAAAATATTGTTCAATGGTAAAAAATATATTGTTTTAGAAGAGGCACGAGCTTTGGACGACGGTATTAACCACGCCTTGGAGCCGCAACTACAAGCCGGCGACGCAATTGCGAACGGGACCGTAAGGACGCATACGCCAGATGAAGGTAACCACTTGTTTTACTTTTCATCATATTCATATCATCATCACCAGATGGAGGGGTTTATATATCATACTAGTACTAAATACTACTAGCTAAAAAAGGTTAATTTTAATATTATAGAAACTTACGTGAGTAGTACTCATAATTACAACTATTACACGACTAACACTCACGGAATACAGTCGAATAGCTCGACCAGTGTTCGGGCAATATAGATGCCCATCCTTAAGAAGTAAGCGCGGCGGCGATGGCGTTGCCCGAACACCGGTCGAGTTATTCGACTATTTCGTGAGTGTTAGCCGTGTAATAGTTGTAATTAAGGTTAATTTTCTTAACAAACTTTTTTATTATTTTTCAGAATATCCTGACAGATGTGGCCCAAGCGAAGACATACGTAACTTAACCGTCGACAATCTAGTCACAGCCGCCGTAGACTATTGCCAGGGTGAACTACCCCTAGTCACATACGCACTTACCCTTACAGACCCCAACCTCAAGTCTTTGGACCACATCCCCTTATTACAACAAGCATTCCTTCACCCAATAATGTTTATACAAGTTTTATATTTAAAATTACTCTATTACTTCGGCTCGTTCAGCTTTACATTGTCCAATGTAGAATTATCGTTGGTTTTAATAGCATACTTATCGGTGAACAGTGAAAATCTTTACCATTTGGTGCCTCTAGTGATTTATTGCGTTAGTTTCGTTGCGATGGTTGTGTGTACGTTCAAAATGCTACACGCTAAAAGACAGTTTATTGATTTTAGAATGTGGTCAGGGTTGTTTCTAAGATACAGCGATGGTAACTTGCAACCTGACATATCAGAAAATCTATTTGTTAGAAACAATTTGGGTCCATTTGTCCAGTTCTTCCTAGCTTTATTTACGAATTTATTTTTATATCCCTTTATCGCTACTCAATGGGTACCTTTCTCAGAATTCTGCGTGCTGTCATTCTTCTTGATGTTTCTTACGTTATTCTCCTTCGGGAATAGCAGGAGTTATCCTGATATATTGGCGTTGTTATCGTTCGGTATAAACGTCTTAGCGAAGTATCCGTACGAAAAGGATACAGTGGTGCATCAAGGTTGGCGATTCCTGGATTTACACATATCGAATTATCCGTCTTATATACTGGGGAATAGCATTGAGTTTTGTTTGAACGCTCGCGTGTTTTTCTCTCTACTCATTCCAGCGATTTTGTTCCTAATGGCTAAGAGGGGTAATTGGCAAGGGTTCTTCAAGTACACTCTTCCACATTGCGTGACATTGAGTTGGCTGCAGATGTTTATAATGTGCTCCCATGGGTGTACAACTTATGGCCTTATTAGAGGGACGTTGACTTTAGTTTGTTCCTTCCTATTTATACCTTTGATTGGTGTTGTGACAGTAACTTTGCCTGTTATAGCATTTTTACAATATATAACTCTCTCAAGGGTGATTTATGTGGGGTTGGTTGTGGTCTGTTTGGGGGTGAGTTTGGGTGTCACCTGCTTTCTGGCTCGGTCTGAAGCTACGAGGAAGTTTGTCACTCCGTTTCAGGTGAGGATTAAAAGATCTAAGTTTTTGTGGAAGTAATGAAAGATTATCCGTGCTACCACAAATACATAAACAAAGCTCAGACAGACTTCAAACGTGTGTTTAACAAAACACTTGTTTAAGGCTTGTTTAAATATTTTGTGGTTACAAAAAAATACAAATATGTTTAGTAATAAATAATAACGCCCAACGATTACATACATAGATCCTGGACCTCTAAATAGGATTCCCTGTATCTCTGTTTCTGAACTACGAGGACCATGGTCCCACAATACCCAAACAGAACAAGTTTTACCAACATAATAATACAAATTAGTAGTTTTTAACTTTATTATATTGACAATAGAGATCTTCGTGAACCAGTACAACCAGCCTCTCTCTTGCCCCTACATTAATATACGAAACATAACTCTCTCTCTTTCTATCGTAACTTATATCTCGTGACGCATTCACCAGCATACTCGCCAAGTCGAGCGCGCGAAAAGAAGTTTTACTTCAAAAGTACAGGAAAATAAGAACAATTTAAGGCGTGAGATCAAGAAGGGTTAACTGATTTTTTTCACAAAATGACTTATGGGGGTATCTTTAGATTCAGCGTGAAATTATCTACTATTACTTTATTACATTCTCAAAATACCGTAATGAGGCTTAAATCTCGAGATTGTCAGTCTAAAAACGGTTTATCTGACACAGGAATACAGTTCGCTCAGCATAAAAACATTATTATATTTATTATATCACATTATATTTCGACAGTAATTGTACGAATTAGTACTATATTTTGTATTTTAAAATAAAATAAATAAATTGTCAAGCAACTGAAACTTACATAAACCTTTTCTATTACTTAATAACCACTGTACATAAAAATGAAGCCGTTGAAGTGTAAAAGTCAATTTTCTCGAAACTATCAATTTGTCAGTTAAACCCGTTTTATTCTCAACCCTTCAATTATTCTAAAAATAACCGTTTTTTTCCAGTTATCCATCGGCCTGATAACCCTAGTCTACTTCGGCAACCAATTCCTAATTACCGTACACGACGACGGCCTACCTTCCGGACTGATAGAACTAATCGGCGATGACAAATCAAGCATCAAGAACCTACTCAAAAACGAGTTCCTAACCGACTTCGAAGATAACACCTACCAAATAAACTGGGACGATTATTACAACCATTGCAACAATCCTTCTTGGTCGGATTACAATATGGCCGCCACTCAAATCAAGTGCTCAATACTAGATGGCGCTGTTGTTAATTGGGAAGGATACATAAAGGAGGTTAACTTGATAAGTGTGAAGAATCGATGGAATGATTTTGCCGGGTGGTTGCCAAACTTTCTACAAGAGTATTTCAAGTGTTATTATGGCGAGGAATATTCGACGTTATGTCGTACGGCGGTGGGGCGACAATCGATTAAGGAATGCGAGTTTGTCACGAGTGTTGCCAGACAGAGTGGGAAGAGCTGTCATTTAAACAATTTGAATGAGTAAGCTTATTATAATCTATACATATAAAATTCAAAGTCCTGACTGACTGACTTACTTATATATCAACGCACAGCCTAAACCGCTGGTCCTAGAAATTTGAAATTTGTAGAGTGTGTTCTTTGTAAAGTGTAGGTATCCACTAAGAAAGGGTTTTTCGAAATTCCACCCCTAAAAGGGTGAAATGTTTGGTTGAATTATATGACTGAAAAAATTTCTTCTTCCTTTCCTATAGGCCACGTGAGCGAAGCCGCGGACAGAAGCTAGTCTTATATAAAATTAATCTCTATTTCCCTTAAATAAATAAAAAACTTTCTATATTAATTAGTAGGGATTGGAATTTGTTAAGATTGTTGTTTATTAACCTAATTTCATAATTTCAGATACACGTACGAAGTAAAATTGATTATGGAAGCAAGCGGCGGTCTATTGAAACGACACACCGAGATCTCAGTACATTTCGACCACCACTTCACAAACTACACTCGCTTGTTACGGTCTGACGACAGAATCAGTTTTAAAGGCACGCTATCGAATGAAAATGGACCCTACGTCATCGGCGCTAAGGTCTTAAATATAAAAGCGTATCAAATAAACTGCATAGAATGCAAGGAGGCGAGTGGAACTGTGACCTCGAAAGTGCCATCTAGTTGTAAGTTTTCGGAACTATTGAAGACTGTAGTTAACGATTGTGTTGTGTCTACGAAATATATATTGAATTTCCTGTTAAATCCAGTTATAGTGTTTAAATAATGTTTCATTGTTTGAGATTAAATTATTGTAATTAACTTTTGAATTTTTGTTTTTTTTGAACGTGTGTACTAATAAATAGTTCAGATCTAAATAAAATTTATAAATAATATGGTGTGTGGACATTGCACACAACGCCATCTAGCCTCAACCTAAGCAAAGGTTGTATTATGGGAACCAGATAGTAATAAAATTCTTAGATATTTAGTACTAAATAAAATTTATGAATATAGTGTGTGGACATTTCACACAACGCCATCTAGCTCCAAACTAAGCAAAGTTAGTACTATGGGAACCGGATAACTGATACAATACTTAATTTTTTTGTTTGTAAATATGTACTATTAATTTATTACTCTCAGCGATCTTTTGCCTGGTCCCGCAAAAGCGTCCTACTTAGTTCGCAGCAGGCAAAGGAGCTGTACTTATATCTACTACTATGTTCTCTTTTGTTTACAAATTGTTATAGCTTCTGTTGTAATAACTACTAACTAGGTACATTTCCATATTTATTTATTAATTTAGTACCATTGCATGGTATTTAAGAAAAATCTTTTTTATTAGTACCTATAGGCCTTCAGTCTATTTAGGTAATGACAGAAAAATATTAAGCTAGGTAAGTACTAAAAATATGTTATAGATAGTTTCGATGAACATAAGTAAGTATTTATTAAAACTATGTAGGACGGTATTCTTAATGTTTGTTAAGGTGAAAAAAAGTCTTTAAAATTAACCATTATTTATGTAATCGATATTTAATATATTCTAAGTAAGAATGATATGTATGATCATCGTTCTCTCTCCCACTCGCGACATGCGCCTCGCAGCGCGGTGCGCTGGAGAGCGCGGCTCTCTCGCCGCTCGCCACAAGTCAGTCGGTCAAACAACGAACGAACTAAAATCAGACGCAACCGATACCTGTTCACGTAGTTCGCACAAAGGAGCGCTCTTTTGAACTAGGTCGTTCGCGAACTACACAAGGCTAGTGTAGGGCCTGGTCTCCATACTACCGACTTACGCATTATATCAGACATATTGTGCGTAAATTGGTAGTTTTGAAGAAACAGGCTTTTTCGAGTGTGGCTTAGCGGTAGACTGCGAAACTTTCTAACCCCTGCAACTATTATATTCTGTGATCCTGGTTGAAATCCCGCCTTATCAGCGCCTGGTCGATGCGACGCGAGACCAAAATGCTGGCACTTATTTGACACAAATTACAAATGGTTTGGTTTTGACTCCACACTTTCGTGTATTTAGCCAGTGTCAAGTAATTGATAAGTCAAGTCAAGTCACAGTCAAAATCATCAAGTTCTAGTCTAGTCCAGTCATACTCCTAGTAAAGTGGTGGTAACTTTACCACGAAACAACACGAAAAGAAATGTTTCGCCATCATTATACCACTTTTCCATAATCATCCTTTAATCCAGCACTTAACGAATAGAATGCCACCAATTTTATGCAGTAACACTGAAAATAACACAAGTTTTGGAAAATAATACAATGCGGTGACGCGATCTTTTTCGTTTTCCCGCCAAAACTCCATCTGTGCTTTTGAGTTTTGCCTATAAAATAAGGTTTAATTCCCCATTGCTTAGGACAATGGATAGATGTCGCTACTGGACCATCCAAGAAAAAAACTCGCATTTTTTGCCATATCTTTTAATTAATTTCATAAGGATTTAAGTAAATCTATAAATATTAACTTTTAGAGCATTGTCCGCCGTATTTCAATATTTATAAGAAGTAATAGCGTGCGTCAAATGAAAAAAAAAGGACATTTCCTAAATCACGCAAGCGTTATTTTCGCGTTAACGTTTTAGGTATTATCAACTCTAAAATTAATTGTTGGGGTCAGTCGTCTCAGGGTAAGCCAGTGGGCCGAGCTGGAATTAATCGGTGATGCAAAGTAGAGGATTAGTACAATGATTACTTTCTGCAATCATTCTATTCTCCAGAATGGTTTAACTATTCTGGACCAACCTTGAAGTACAGACGTGACAGCAGAAATGCTAACTCGACCTCATTTTAAAACTTAATTCATTTTTGACATTTAAAATTATCTAGAACAGAAAATGAATTTTTTAGAGCCGGATTATTATGTTTTTAAATTACAATATTATCTCTAAAAGACCCAATAGCGCAGCACTAATACGAAAAACCATTATCATGTTGCCAGGCGTTGGGTTCGATTCCCGCGGCAGGACAAGTATTTGAGCACAGAAAAAAAATCGCAAATATTTCCCTGGGATATGAAAGGACTCCCTGTGTCTAGGGACTCAGGAACTACGAGGTCCACGGTCCCACAACACCCAGACTCAGAACGAGTATTTGCGCTTTTTTTCTGTGCACAAATACTTGTCCTGCCGCGGGAATCGAATCCGCCGCCTCCGGGTTATGAGCCGACCTGGAGTCGTCGGCAATGAAGTTCATTGAAAATTTTTGGATGATGTTCATCCGAATTAGGCGGTAAGCCTGCAGTAAGGGCACTGTATTGGTACAGTGCCTTTCAAACCAGAACTAGTGAAATGGCTGGGCAAATGAGATACTATGACCTGATCTCACAGTCTAGCAATCTTATTACTAGATTGGGCTGATGTCTTAGGATGACGTGCGCAGTGCAGTGACACGCGAAATTATACTTTACGAATTGCTAATGACACTGCAAATGATATGGGCACCCGTGTCGCTTAACATCAGGCGAGCGGTTAGTCACGTCATTCCTTAACATAAAAATGTTAACGGCAAATGCTCTTAGATAATGATATATTATGTAAAAGTTAAATAGTTTATTTTGAAACCTAACGTGCTAGGCTATCATGCATGAGTAGGTAATTCATTTTAATTAATTCTGAAACACAGCTGGCGGTGAATCCTCGTCGGGATAATGTTGAGGGATAATAGACAAGAGTTTAGCCGCGTTTCCGCAAATACGAAATACTTATTGCCCGTGTGTTTGTTTGTATAGCTTTCACCTTTATTTAATATTCTGTTATTATTGTAATTAGCATTAAGTATAGTTTTTCCTGCATCTAAAAACCACCGACCCTATTGTTTTTTTTCCCCCTGCGTTTTTGGGTTGTCTGGAAGAGATCGCTTTAAGCGATAAGACCGCCCATTGTGACACTTAATCCTTGTGCCTGTAAATTGTTCCTACAATGTGGTGTTTCAATAAAGAGTTTTATCTATCTATCTAAAACAGCTGAGCTAATGTGTGTTGTTTTCTACACAAATTGCTTACACTATTGCGATTTATACATATATGAATGCCTGTTGTAGATTTAATGACACTCTGTGACATTATCTATAAGAAATATTAACTAATAAAATGTAAAAAGGCAGACATATAAATACCTATCATATACCGATTAGAATGGTGGCGTCGTTGTTAACTTGTTGTAAAAATATTAAGTTGCTACAATCGTAAGATTATCTGAACTCTGAAGATCGTGTTTCATTTGGTGAGCTAAATGGAAAAATCTAGAACAATACCTTTTAACCGGAAAAGGAGAGTACTTAAAAAACGGGTAAATTGTGGGTAAATTAAAGAGTATAATAACTGTCTTGGGTAAATCCGCAAGGCGCCTTTTGTGCAGTCATTTTGTTCCACTGCAGTTGGCTTGATGTCCATTACGTAACTACGCGAAAGTTTTGTTGTTGTATGCGGAAATTAGCGTATTGAACTACGCAAAAGTTTTCTTGTTGTTGTATGCGGAAATTGGTATAATTTTAAGCTTTGCTAATTAATTGGGATGATTCTGTACTTGGACATACGAAGTAATATTTGACACGAAGACGTTTCGCATCGCTAAGTCATAGTTTTTGTGTGTTTTGGCTCTACATTTTTGTGTATTTAGCCAGTGTCAAGTAATTGATAATTTATCAAGTTAATGATATTTCACGCAAATATGTGTCAAGTCACAGTCGAGTAATAGTTTAGGCTAAGTCGTACTCCTAGTAAAGTGGTGGCAACTTTACTTGAAGCTTCTATGGAGTTTTGGAAACAACACGAAAAGAAACGTTTCACCATCAGTATACCGTTTTCCCACACTCATGCCTGTAATACAGCACTTAATGAATAAAACACTACCGATTTTATGCACTATCACTGAAAATAACACAAGTTTTAGAAAATAATAGAATATGGTGAAACGATTTCTCGTTTTCCCACCGCAATTATTATTTACAAGCTTCTGCCCGCAGCTTCGCCCGCGGCGTGGCCTATGGGAAAATAATTCAACTACCCATTTCACCCTTTTAAGGGTGGAATTTCAAAAAATCCTTTCTTAGCGGATGCCTACGTCATAACATCTACCTGCATGTGAAATTTCAGCCTGATCTGTCGAGTGTGTGGCTGTGCGTTGATAGATCACTATGTCAGTCAGTTAATCACCTTTGAGTATAGATTTACTTATAAATATGTCTGGTTTAAATATCTACGAACGTTTTCTGTTGGTCTTGAATGTTGGTTGTATTAATTTACAATAAAAACGTCTAACAAAAGTTGACTACCTACTTACAGTAGTAGCTTACAGCCTCTGTGGCGTGGTGGTTGAGCAGGTTCCTTCAAAACCCAGACGGGCTGGGTTCGATTCACAAACACATGTGAGGACAAGTATCAAAAAAAGTGAAAATACTTGTTCCTTGTTGTCCTACTATCTACTTAGATACAGGGAATCCTAGTTAGGGTCCAGGATCTATGTATCTCATCGTTGCGCATTATTTATTTATTTATTTTGTAAATGGTGGTTTAGTGTTAAGTCTGTCAGCGTGCACGAATGTTAGGAAATGGTTCCAAGTTTTAAATCCATTACTTTTTGTGTCATTTCCTCCTCCTGCAAGCTATCAGTAAAGTATCCACTATATTTTTTTTTGTTTTGGTATGGCTCCACACTTTTGTGTATTTAGCCAGTGTCAAGTAATTGATAATTTTTCGAGTTAAGTAATATATATGTATGTCAAGTCAAGTCAAGTCACAGTCCAAGTCATCAAGTCAAGTCATACTCCTAGTAAAGTGGTGGCCACTTTACCAGAAGCTTCTATGGAGTTTTGGATACAACACGAAAAGAAACGTTTCACCATCACTATACCACTTTCCCACACTCATGCCTGTAATCCAGCACTTAACGAATAAAATGCCACCAATTTTATGCACTAACACTGAAAATAACCTAAGTTTTGGAAAATAACACAATGCGGTGACACGATCTTTTGCGTTTTCCCGCCAAAACTCCATCCACTATATTACGGGATTTATGAGTTTGACAACACACTTTGACCTTTGACGTGCGTGACATAACCGTACAATATGTCGTTCACAAACCGAAAAGGATCTGGTCGGGCTGAAAATGGCGGTTGTGAATTTTGAATTGTTTTCCATAACCCTTGAATTTTTGTATTTTAACGTGTGATAAGGGTGGATTATTATCCGTTAAGTGTTCGTTAACGTGCACGAGTGTTGGCAAATGGTTCCAAGTTTTAAAACCATGCCTTTCTTTTCAAGGCTTCCCAAAGCATTCAGTAAAATATCCACCATTTTACTATCATCAAGATATCACTTTTTGACATGACATAACCGTACCAAAATTCCTTACTTGACATTGGCAGAAAGCCATTAAACGAAGAGAAGAAGAATGGATGTGGTGTACAAGCAGCCTTACCCTCATAGTTACTCTTATAAAACAACATATTGGAAAGAGATAGCATCGGATAGTAAAACGAGAAATAAAGGTAAAATGGACGTTATAACGGAAATACAGCGGACAAAATCCATAGTAAGCTCTGATGTGGTAGACATTAAATGAAACTACGATTTATGATATATTTACGATATTTTATGACAGTGTCGGTTTTAGAGGCTAATGTTGTGAGTTTTCACGTTACATTATAATGCGTTCTAAGGTCCGTATTACAGAAAGATGCTCAGTCATCGATCGTTGCTCAAGCAGAGATTTCATTCACTAATTGATCACTTTATGTATGAAATCTCTGCTTGAGCACCGGTCGATGACTGAGCATTGTTCTGTAATACGACCATAAGTTATAGTGAGGTCGTAATAAACGCATTAGGACTGACTTTAGCTGGAATAGTTTGGGTCTATGTTCAGCAGTGGTTCATGTTTGTCTTTAGGTCTTCCGTCTTCTGGTTGATGATGAAGTTGATGATGACGATTGAATTATTTAGAAAATCAGCGCTGGATGTCTCCGATGCACAGCAATATGCTGAGTGAGTTTTGGCGGGAAAACGAAAAAGCGTTACCGCATTGTATTATTTTCCAAAACTTGTGTTATTTTCAGTGTTAGTGTATAAAATTGGTGGCATTTTATTCGTTAAGTGCTGGATTACAGGCGTGAGTGTGGGAAAATGGTATAATTGATGGTGAAACGTTTCTTTTCGTGTTGCTTCCAAAACTCCATAGAAGCTTCAAGTTGCCACCACTTTACTAGGAGTATGACTTTGACTTGACTATGACCTGACTTGATGACTTCGACTGTGACTTGACACATATTTGCGTGAAATATAATTAACTTGACAAATAATCAATTACTTGACACTGGCTAAATACACAAATGTGTGGAGTCAAAACCTTAATAAAAAAAATATGTTAAGCCGACGCACATTTGTTTTTTATTCGTTATGTACATATTATGTAATAATATAACTTGTTTTTGTACTGTAATTTTAGGCATGTATTGAATAAATGTCTTTTCATTTTATTCTTTTCTATGCCTATTGAGTTGCCTGCTTATTTACCTAAAGTAAATCGATAGGTAATTAGCTAAATAATTGAATGCTAACAAATTCTATTTAATAAAATGGTTACCAACGGAAGTTGAAGTTGTTTCACGTAGATCTCCAATATCAACATAACAAATATAAATTTGGTTTATTATGTTGGTATGTCTAAAAATGATAATTTACAATTGTCAAGATGGCGACATTAACATTAAACAAAGCAAAAAAAAGTTATACCGGCCGATAAATGGAGCTAAACTTAAGAAGTTTTACTTCAGTCGTGTGGTCTAAAGCACAGTTTTTTATGTTAGGTACCACCGCTTTGCTAAATATTCTACCGCCGAGCACTTCCTTTTACACTATGGTATGGTTTGCCACTGAAGCAAGTGGAATTACTGGCCAAATATACACGGTGGAATTTAATTCGTTCTCTTCCTTTAATGTATGTATTCAGTCCATGCTATAGATCGCTCCCATATAACTAAATAAAAAAGTTTTATTTTATAAGTAGGTACTTATGAAATAAAACTTACATCTAAGTATTATCAAATTTAAATTCTAAATAAAAGCTTTGCGACATTGAACAAATCAGGTGTTTTATTGCCTACGAAACATTTACAAGGCACTCAGCCGGTGCCCGCGCTGTGTGTAGCGTTAAATAAACATTTCGGCTGTCATACAGGTATTTTAAGAGGCATTAAATACTAAAACAAAACCATTTTTTTAATTGGACCTTGTATATATTCTATAGTATGGTCTGAGTACACACATTTAAGGAAATGAGCGAATTCAATTCCACCGTGTATAATGACTGATCTCACAATTTTGTGATCTTATGATCTTATTAATTAATTACTTGAGTCTTAATATCATCCCGAGACATCAGCACAGCCTAATAATGAGTGATGATTGGGCAGGTCAACGACTAGCTCGTCACATTATTTTTTTTTGCATAAAAACATGTTTGAAATTCGCCACAAGCAAAATAATATCGGGCGGTATAATTACAGTAGCACATCTGCAATATTTCCGAGGCAACCACATCCCCTGTCAGCCATGACGGCAGCGGCCCCGGGCGAAAACTTTAATGAAATAACTGTCAAAACTTGCTCACAGATTCGATGAGCGAAGCGCGGACCAGTATGGACACATGCTTTACATAATAGACTGGCCCGATAGCTCAGTTGGTAGTATCCCTGCCTTCTGAACTGCAGGTCGTGGGTTCGATTCCAACCCAGGACAAACATTTGTGTGATAAACATCGATGTTTGTTCTGTGTCTGAGTGTTAATATTGTATTCTATGTATGTATTTACAAACAAAAAGTATCTAAGTATTGTATCAGTTATCTGGTTCCCATAGTACAAGCTTTGCTTAGTTTGGGGCTAGATGACGCTGTGTAAAATGTCCACAATTATTATTATTATTATATTCAAGAGATTATCTCTTTTACATAAAGAGTACGTAAGTTACGTAAAAGATTTATGTAAATGCGATAACTTCATGCTGCAAATTAATAAACATTTCTTTAATACTTTTTTGGATTCCAGTGAAATCGAGGCGATATTGTGTGTAATTACAGTAACGTTTGCAACTGCCCATACTGCAAATTATACTTATACGTTATGATAGAAAGCAAGGGTTACCTAAAGCTACAGTCGAGGTTAGATCGACTAGATTACCACGGCAGTAGGTAGGAGGGGGCGTTGTGGGGCAAGGTTGTGTACTGGTTGTTGTTGTGTACTGTTTGTTGATCCTAAATAAATAAAAAAAAAATGCCCTACCTTGGAATCGCAATGTTTTTTTTTTGTTTTTACAATAATTTGATTGTTCGTAGTTTGAGATAAAAAAATCTGAGATCCATGCTCATGTTCTGTCACAGAAATTAATTGCCTACGAATAGCTAGTGATGGTGATTGATTTGGGAGCCCTTCCTTGAGGGATCAATTTTGTTTTTTTTTTTTCTTTTACTTCCGCCCTACCCTGTACCACTGCAGCCCCACCTCAAATTCGACTAGCTACTGCCCTGTAGATTACAAGTTTTAGGGCGAGGAGGCATAACAAGCAATCTGGGGTAAAACAATTGAAGGGTTGAGAATAAAAAGGATTTAACTGACAAATTGACAGTTTCGAGAAAATTGACTTTAAACGTCAACGGCGTCATTTTAATGTAGAGTGCTTATAAGGTAATAGAAAAGGTTTATGTAAGTTTCAGTTGCTTGAAATTTTTTTAATTCTATTTAAAATTACTAAATATAGTTGTTTTAACAACAATTACTGTAAAAATATAATATAATAAAATAAATATAGTAATGTTTTTATGCTAAGCAAACTGTATTCCTGTGACAGATAAACCATTTTTTAGACTCAAAATCTCGAGATTTAAGCCTCATTTCGGTATTTTGAGAATGTATCATTGAAGATAATTTCACGCTGAATCCAACGATACCCATAAGTCATTTTGTAAAAAAAATCAGTTAAATCCTTTTTATTCTCACCCCTTCAATTGATAATAGCGGCCAGGAGTTCCATTTATTTTTCACTGATGTAGCTCAGCAGGTTACCTATTTAGCGAGCTGTAGTGGCAATGGACTGGTCTTCCATGTTGCAGGTTTTCCAATAGTTTTTGTCCAAAATCTACAATTCAACCCGTCTATAATTATTTTTTTTTTTTACTTCAAACTTGTCTAGCATTTGACCACGCTCTCACCTGATGGGAAGTGACGATGCGATCTAAGGTGTAGCAAATAGCTATTATTATACTATCTACTATAGAATAAATAATTTTATTAGTACATTATTAAATCTACGTCGTAGAGATTTCTTAATGTAAATAAATTATTGTCAACTGAAACAAAAAATCATTCACATCAGTAAAAATCTTTAAAAAAATATAGTACAATAAAAAGTTTAGTGATACTTTTTTGTAGAGCCTATTTTACTTATCACACTAATTTTACAATATAAAGGCGAAAGTTTGTATGTGTGTATGTTTGTTACCCTTTCACGCTCAATGGGTTGAACAGATTTAGATGAATTTCAGTACCAAGATAGCTTATACACTAGATTAACATATAGGCTACATTTTATCCCGGTAAAGTGAAATTTTCCCGTGGGATGAGTAAATAATTAAAATACTTTCAATCTGCGGGTGAAACCGCGGGGCGCAACTAGTACATTATAACATTTTTAGGAAAATTCCTGAATTTCTCTAAACTTTTCCTTTCGACCAATATAAATAGATAGTCAAATATTGTATGTGAATTCTTACATCATCGTGAAAATACCTTAACCTCCAACAAATGTTATTTCCGAAGCTTGTAAAGAAAGCATTCAGGACGGAACCCTTAAGTCGGATCAATCGGGCTAAAGGTCTCTATCGACCTTTGCAGTCCTTCAATTAGTTAATCTTATTGATAGTGAACTCTTAAAAAGCTCTCTGACGCAGTTCGGCCTCAACTGCTATTTTTAACCAACTTCAAAAAGTTCTCCATTCGTTTGTGTTCTTTATATTTGTTACTTCAGAACTCCGTCATTCTAAAACAATTTGGTTAAAAAATAATAATTTTAGATTGATCCCTTAGAAATTTTATTAATATTGGTGTAGTACTTAGTACTATACTAATAGTAACCTAGTAATACGCGTGGCCTATAGGAAAATAATTCAACCACCCATTTTTTATTGGATACTAGTTGCGCCCCGCGGTTTCACCCGCGAATAAAAAGTTTAGTTAAAGTAGCTGGCAGTAACTGGAAGAGTAGAGCCGAAGACCGGGCTCAGTGGCGTGCTTTGGGAGAGGCCTATGTCCAGCAGTGGACTATTGTGGGCTGATGATGATGATGATACAGACCACACTTTATTGTAATTTGACTGACCTGATAGCTCAGTTAGTAGTAGCTCTGCCTTCTGAACTGTAGGTTGTAAGTTCGATTCCTATCCAGGATAAACATTTGGGTGATGATATGTGTCTGGGTGCTATATTGTATTCTAAGTATGTATTTACAAACAAAAAATTCTAAGTATTGTATCTGGTTCCCATAGTACAAGCTTTGCTTAGTTGGCGCTGTGTGAAATTTCCACAAATTTTTATGTTTATATTTATTGTATTTACTGTTCTTTTTGACGTATGTTTGTCAGATAGTTTTTCTAAAAATAACCATTCTCTATATAACAAGGTTTTGGTATTTTCTTGTATGAAATTCAATTTGTGTACGAGCGTCGATCTGTCCGGAATCAATCGAGTTTTCTGACTGAGAGCATCTATCTCTAGGGTTCGCCTTAACACAGTTTGGCTTCGACATCGGGATAAGAAATAATTTATCATTTTGAAGAAATACTTCTTTATGCACGCTTGACCTGGGGAGTAAGCTGGTGAATGCGAGGCGAACGGAAGCTGAAGCTGGTTCACGTAAATCTCCATTGTCAACATAACAAAGAAAACAATTGGTATTATTATGTTGGTTTGGTAAAATGACAATTTACAAAGGGGTGAGAATAAAAAGGGTTTATCTGATTTTTTTCGAGAAATGACTTATGGGTATCGTTGGATTTAGCGTGAAATTATCTACAATAACACATTCTCAAAATACCGTAATGTGGCTTAAATCTCGAGATTTTGAGTCTAAAAACGGTTTATCTGTCACAGGAATACAGTTCACTTAGCATAACAACATTATTATATTTATTTTATTATATTATATTTTTACAGTAATTGTATGAATTAGTACTATATTTAGTATTTTAAACTAGAATTAATACATTTTAAGCAACTAAAACTTACATAAAGCTTTTCTATTACCTTATAAGCACTCTACATTAAAATGACGCCGTTGAAATTTAAAGTTAATTTTTTCGAAACTATCAATTTGACGGTTAAACCCTTTTTATTCTCAACCCTTCAATTGTCAAGATGGCGACATTAACATTAAACAAAGCAAAAGTTATAGATGCCGATAGATGGAGCTAAACTTAAGGAAGTTTTAATTCAGTTGTGTGGTTTAAAACACACGTTTCTTTGTAAAAAAAAAAATCCTTTTGATAGTAGCTAATCCACCATCCTTCATAAGACAACCATGCACCATTTTTCGTAATCTAATATTCGCTGCGTGTATTTAATGTGCTTATTATTTCTGTTCATCAAATATTTAGCGCCATATTGCATTTATCTTATTGCGTGTATCTAACGTTGTTAGCAATTTTATGAGCTTATTTATAAGTAGTGTGTTACCTACTGGCGAAACAGTGCCAAATGTTATTTTCCATGACTGGACCTAACATGTACGAAAGAAAGAAAAAAAATCTTTATTTCAACGCTCACTTATAAACATTAGAAATAAAAATTACAAGAGTATCATTCGCGTGAATACAGTTAAATATAAACTTAGTTGAGAATACATAATAAGAGATATAAAAGAGAAATAGAAGAGTAGATATAGCACGGAAGCATTGGTGTCGAAAAAGCTTAACTCAACACCAAGCACTGATTTCAACTTTCAAGTTAATTTTTTTTTACTATAACATTAAGTTTCATCATCTGTAACTGTTTTTTTCTGGTGTACAATAAATAATTTTTGTATTGTGTTGTATGGGAACAAGATAACTAATAGAATACTTGGACAATTTTTTTTGTAATCATCTACATAGAATACAAAATAACATCCAGATACATGAACAAAACATCGATGTTCATCACACATTTATTTAATATATGCTTGGGTGGGAATCGAACTCACAACCAATAGCTCAGAAGGCATGCTTACTACCAACTGAGCTATCGGGCCAGTCAAATAATATATACATAATATATAGGCTTTGTTTACTAAACTAAGCTGATTACGAGGCTTATACGCTACGGCCCACATAGATTAGCATTATTCATTCATTGTAATAATACACTACTGAAAGTGTTCATGGCATGGTGGGGCTGCAGTTTATGACACAGACATAAGGTATAATTTAGTTTGATAATACAAAAGCTAGGATATGGAACGGTTTGGTGTTAGGTAGTCTAAATAAACTGGCAGAATGTGTAGGTTATTAGATTTAGAGGCTATATTTTTTTACTTCAAACTTGTTTAGCATTTGACCACGCTGTCACGGGATGGGAAGTGAGGATGCGGCGGGTTTGATTCCCGCGGCAGGACTAGTATTTGTGCACAGAAAAAAAAGCGCAAATACTTGTTCTGAGTCTGGGTGTTGTGGGACCATGGTCGTTCCTAGGTTCCTAGACACAGGGAACCCTAGTTAGGGTCCAGGATCTATGTATGTGATCGTTGGGCGCTATTATTATTATTATTTATTTTATTGAGTGGGGTAATTATGCGATAAGCTTATATGATAATAAAATAATAATAATATATGTGGACATTTCACACAACGCCATCTAGTCTCAACGTAAGCAAAGCTTGTACTATGGGCACCAGCTAGGTGATCACTTGATTGCAGCCAGTATTAGAAATAAATTTGAATTTAACAGTTTCAATAGGCAATTTCAAATGTGGAATGAAATTACTCCATATTACAATTATATTGAACCTAAAGGCCAGTCTAGACACCATGAAGCTACTGTTTATTATTTTATTTAACAAAACATTTTCTAAGAAAATACTTCAAGCTTTTACGTTTTCCGAAGCGATTGCCGTAGTAATTTCAGCTGGCAGGAAATTATCTGCGACGGTAGTTAGTTTTAATTATGCCTGGATGATGGGACGTATTCAGGATTTATACCGGGGGCAAAAAATTACAAATAAAAGTTTATCCAGCTAGTTAGTTCAGCTAGTTCATTTGGAAGTTTAATTTTTTCGAAATTCTAAATAAGAATCTCGAATTTGAATAAAATTTTACCAAGATTTTTGAACAAGATTTTTGGTCATAGCCCGTAGCATAAACGTTAAACCACCCCATCACTTACTCACTTATAAATTAAATTTATGAGTGTATAAGTTCACAATCACTCATTCACTTATAAATTAAATTTATGTTAGTATTTTTATATGTTATTTAGATAATCTATATTTAAGCTGCGTTGCAAAAATTTCCATGCTACACCCAGGTTAACTGGAAGATAATGCTCTCTAGCATTAAGTTCGCCTATGTACCTACATTTGTTCTTTGTGCAATAAAGCATTTTCTATGTATCTATCTACTTACGGGTGTCATAAGAGCGGGCTAAAAGTATTCCTAATGTCCAGGGAATGGGCAGCAACATTCTCCTTGGTCTGCATTCTTCTATTGCAATCACCATAACGCCTGCCACGTGGTAATTATGGCAACCCCCCCTCCTAATGGGGAGGCATACGATCAGCAGTAGACGCATATAAGCTGATGATGTGTGATGTATTTATCTATTAGGTCATGCGGACGTTTGTGCTCACTGGGTCTACTTTTCGCAGAACTAATATAGTAATTTTTGTAGGCTTGATTATGTATAATTATTGAAGCAATAATCAACATCATAGTTGATTCTGGTAGTTATGATTCGTACACCCCCCGATCGCGAGTTTCAACGGCCGAAGCCGAGGCTCGCTCAGGGTTGCCCTCGAGATAGTTGCTTCTCATTTTGACGGCTGAGCGCCTTAAGCACCTGCCCTCCTGCCTGGTGACACTGTAAAGGTCGGTAGAAACCAAAAGTATTAGCGCATTCAAAAAAAGGTAGCTATGAATTATTATATATGTGTGGAATAATAATATGTGTGGACATCTCACACAGCGCCATCTAGCCCCAAACTAAGCAAAGCTTGTACTATGGGAACCAGATAACTGATACTGATACTACTGATACTGATATTGGGTGGGAATCGAACCCACGACCTACAGTTCAGAAGGCAGGATTACTACCAACTGAGCTATCGGGCCAGTCAATTATGGTTATGAAGGTGACAATTTTTTGTAGTTTAATTATGAAACTTACGTATTGGTTTATTTATTATGTCATAATGTAGTAATTATTTGGAGATATGATTAAGAATTTATGTAATTTTATCTCGCCCCAAAATATTCATCCTAGATCCATACCCTTTGAGTTATTAAAAGAAATCAATTTGCCCCG
Source organism: Ennomos fuscantarius (assembly GCA_905220475.3). Lineage (NCBI taxonomy): Eukaryota > Metazoa > Arthropoda > Insecta > Lepidoptera > Geometridae > Ennomos > Ennomos fuscantarius. Next base: position 6,890,919 of record HG992046.1, on the reverse strand, counting down.
CGCCAGGTTATTGCCGTTTGAAGTCAGCCGCGCAGATTCAACTTCAAACGAGCAGTTTTAATTAAGGGATTTGCTTTAAAGCTCCCTGTTGGCGATTTATGACTGGCTCTATGATATCATGTTAGTTTTTCATGTGACACTACATGTAGCGTCGACATTGTAGAATCATAAAATGTCTGAAGAGGGCCGAGGAAAATGAAAATGAGGAGTGTTGTAAATTTTGATAATTGGTAATTGTTATTGTAAACCATCAATGTATCTCTTCCTGTCGCAGCGGCTGTATACACATCTATATGTCCTCCGTCTTTTATATTATGGCGTGTGTGAATGTAAGAAAATTTATCTTCAATTGAATTAAAACCTCTTTACGCATGCTTGACTGAATGCGTAACGAGGCGAACAAAGCTGAAGGTTCACGTAGTTAAGAATTACTTAAAATTTGTGTTATTATGTTGGTATGTCCAGTAACATGACAATTTACGATTGTGAAGATGGCGGCATTAACATTAAACAAAGCAAAAACAAAGTTATACCAGCCGATAGATGGAGCTAAAGAAGTTTTACTTCAATCGTGTGTTCTAAAGCACACTCGTTTTTTTCAAACAGGATTTTTACGATTTTCTAATATTATTTATTTATTTATACTTTAGCACAAAATAATGTACAAGGAGGACTTAATGCTATGAAGCATTATCTACCAGTCAACCTGGATGTGCAAGAAGAGAAATGGTAGCGGTGCAGTAAAAATTGATATTAGAATAAAAAAAACGTCTATGTATATAATAATAAAAATATATACATATATATATACATATATATATATATATATATATATATATATATATATATATATATTACGTATAATATACTTAATTATATAAAAATAATATAATATACCTACTTACATAAGTATAATGAATAAAATTACTTACATATATAAAACTTACTATACTTATATTTATAACATCGAGATTGAAGAGTTCATATTATGATAGCTGTGAGAATCAACAACGGTTATTATTAATAATGATTAGTTGGAGCTTTATTTGGCATAATACTTTTTAACATAATAGTCGCGAACTTGCTTTTTAAACACATCTTTAGACGTAATCATTTTTGATTCCTTAGGCAAGGAATTCCATAACCTGACAGCTACAACAGAAAAAGATTTGTCACGGAAGGCGGTATGGTGAATGGGAGGAGCCAGGAGAAGGTTAGACGTCGATCTTAGCTCTCGCACATGAGTGTCACCAAGATATTTAAATAATTCCTTTAGGTACACGGGAGTGTTTGGATCATTTAGAATAGAGTACAGTAGACAAAGAATCCTGACACTTCTACGTTCTCGAATTGGCAGCCATCTGAGTTTCGCCCGAAAATCCGAGACATGTTCGAACTTTCGAAGACCGAATATAAACCTGATGCACGAATTCAGCAAACGATCCAGCTTGTTAAGGTGATCAGCGGTAAGATCAACAAAACACACATCAGCATAATCTATAATCGGGACCAGAAGAGAGTTAACGAGAGAGGTTTTAGTTTGAATGGGAAGGAAGTTCTTGAACCGAATGATGAGAATGAGTATTAGTTATTTATTATTTCTTAATAAAATATAAGTTTTTTTTGTTGTTAAATCTCAAACGTTATTATTGTATTAATCGCATCCCCAACAAGGTTGGGGGAAGAATCGCGCAGAACTGTTAGCCGATGGGGAAGGAATGTTCTCGAGTAGCGAACATGTTCCGGAAAATGAAACGTAGGTCCTCCATTAGGTGGACCAACGACTTGGTTAAAGACGTAAGAAGCCGTTGGATGTAAGAGAGAAGATCCAAGAGACTGACTCTTTCTCTTTTCTCCTTCTGTTGAAGGCTTACACAGCTGAACATTATAGGCATTGCATAATTTGCTAGCGGCTGCTTGTCTCTTGCATCCAATGGCACCCAGGGGTTTTTGGCGGGAAAGCGAAAAAGATTGCGTCACCGCATTGTATTATTTTCTTAAACTTGTGTTATTTTCAGGGTTAGTGCATAAAATTGGTGGCATTCTATTCGTTAAGTGCTGGATTACAGGCGTGAGTGTGGGAAAATGGTATAATGATGGTGAAACGTTTCTTTTCGTGTCGTTTCCAAAACTCCATAGAAACTTTAAGTAAAGTTGCCACCACTTTACTAGGAGTATCACTTTGACTAGACTGGCTTGACTATGACTTGACTTGATGACTTCGACTGTGACTTGACACATATTTGCGTGAAATATCGATAACTTGATAAATTATCAATAACTTGAAACTGGCTAAATACACAAAAGTGTGGAGCCAAATCCTAAAAAAAAAAATGGCACCCCACAGTTTCCCAGCAGGTCATCGACCCCACTAGTCGGGAGCCAGCCTACACTTCGTCTTCTGTTTCGTGGCCGCCGCTTGAGAACCGTTCCTCTCCATATAGGTTGTCTTCCATTTGTTATCTTAATTAAATTATTTACCTTTCTGTGTTAATTGTCGAAATTGTCTCAAGTTCAATTAAATGCGATCTTCATTACGGGCGAGTTGGTTGATGGTTCGTTAATTTTCAGTTGTTTTGTTTAGTCGTAAATTATTTTGGTTGATGTTCGTTCAAAATAAGCCAAGCCAATGTAAGCATAGAAAGGCAGCTGCTTAGGGTAGTTTGACAGCACTGTGCAAGTTGAACCATACTTTATTGCATTATAGCAAGAGTCGCTATTTAATTGAGTGAATTTGCAGAGTGATTCTTCTGTATCTTTACTATTAAGTATTCCGTAAGTACGTAAGTATTAAGGCCCAGATTATATATTACTATCCTAGTATAGTATAGTATTAAAAAAGTATAGTATGATACATGTAAATATCACTCATACGAATAAGGACAGTCCTTTATGCCCACGGGCTTTTGTAGGCAAGTGTTTCTGTACAAAATATTTGCGATAAAAAAGAGCTGTTTTTCAATATCGAATAGAATAAGAACAAGGCTGTCCCTTTGAAGATATATTTTGTTTGCTATTTACATAATCATTGGACCTCTCGTATTGAAAACGATAAGCTTGTAAAGTTTACAGTAACTGCACACTCACGATTTTGCAGTATTTCCAAGTCTCAAGCCATATATCTGATGTAAAAAATGCAATCTTTACTGCAATTATGCATACAAAACTTAATAAATAATAAAAATAAAATAAAAATTGTAAACAAAACAGAACTTTTGTTACATATTTTGCTGTGGTGGTAATTAAATGCATATAATTTTTGCATGCGTTCTATAAAATATCTACGTGACAAAAAAAAGTTGACAAGAATGCTCGGCAGCCGACATTTTTAACTGATGATGTAGATGATGATGATGTTTGATCATCAAAAACAATTCATTTCATCAAACATTCATTCACAACGAATCAGTATTGCGATTCAACGGGGCAGCCCTGCCAGCATGTTGGGTACGCTACCTACTGGTATTGGGCTGGGGCATTTAGTAAATAATAAAGAATAATAAATATGTGTGGACATTTCACACAACGTCATCTAGCCCCAAACTAAGCAAAGCTTGTACTATGGGAACCAGATAACTGATACAATACTTAGATACTTTTTGTTTGTAAATACATACATAGAATATAATATAACTCTGGTCGTCAGTAACTCGTTGGTAATATGTGTACATATACTTTTAAAGATATCGTGGTGAGTAGTACAATATGGAACTTCTGAAAATTTCGAGCGTGTCGAGATGCTTATTTATCGGAAGTATCTTTTACTTCATATTTTCTTTTATCGCATCATAATAAAAGTCTTAAATCTTTCGGCTTTGAATAAATTGGCTCAATAAGCTAATGTATCGTTTCGTGCTCCACGGAATATCCATTTATATTCAGTGATCTTTCAGTTAAGCTGATCAGCAAAATTTGTAAGGCAGTACAACCTTTATCTTAAACGAGCTTCTACCCGCAGCTTCGCCCGCGGCGTGGCCTGTGGGAAAATAATTCAACCACCCATTTCACCCTCTTAAGGGTGGAATTTCGAAAAAACCTTTCGTAGCGAATGCCTACGTCATAACATCTACCTGCATGTAAAATTTCAGCCTGATCCGTCCAGTGGTTTGAGCTGTGCGTTGATAGATCACTATGTCAGTCAGTCAATCGGTCAGTCACCTTTGAGTTCTATATATTTAGATTAGATACGTAAGAAAATCAAATCCAAAAAAACATTTATTTATTATCAATATCATCATCATATTCTTCATTATCAAATCATATTGATAGCCTCTGTGGTGTGGTGGTTGCTCAGGTCGACTCATGGCTCAGAGACGGTGGGTTCAATTTTCGCGACAGGACAAGTATATGTTCATATATGCCTACTTAGAATTTATTATTATATGTATGTACAGATTAAAACTTAAATATATTTATGTAGACATAAGTGCCACGTAATGTTAAAAATCTTAAAACTAAAAAAACGTTCATGGTTATACGGTAGTACATAGGTACACAAGATTCTCTTTTGAAAAGCCAGCGCATCCCAAAAGCACTCATATTTCATTCGTTGGAAATGCAAATTCTGCTCTAATTCCAAATTGGTATTAAAATGAAGCTTGAAGCAGTTTGTGCGCATTTGTATGTTTTGTATGCGTTTGTATGATTGTGTGATATTACTGTACTGTCTTTTCATAAATAAGGTAAAACTAGTAGCTGCAGAAACCACCATCGAAAGTTAATAAGGCAGATATTTGAATGACACGTCACCGGTTCAAGATCGCGCGTTCAGTAACAGTTATCCAGATAAATAAAATATAATAAAAAAACGAGCGTGCTTTAGACCACACGGCTGAAGTAAAACTTCTATATGAAACGTAGCTTTCTCTTTTTTATCTTCACTAACTTATATCTCCCTCTCAAGTTCCGTTCGCCTCGCCCGATCAATTTTCGTAATGCTCTCGTCACGCATTTACTTAGTTATTTTTCGGCTTACTCCCCAAGTCAAGCGTGCGTAAAGTTTTACTTCCATAGTACAATTAATGGATTAGACAATGCATGTCGCATTGTAACGTTTGTTTGCCACCATCAAGTAAGATTGATTTCCCAGCAGGTTTCAATATACACCGGCAGCCTTGTCATCGCCTGATTGTGTTTTTATTTCTTTAGACTCAACTCCGATTGAATACTGAAGTATCTTCCAAAAATGTTGAAGAGACTTACGTCATTTTTCCACTAGGATTAAAACAGTTTCCCTCCGTTTGTCAGAGGTTTGTGAAATTGAACCGTGTGGGGAATTCGGAAGGTAAATTGAAGTGGATATCCGATTGCTTTGATTGGTGGAACGTAAAATAATTGGGTCACAATTGCAGACATTGTTATTTACATTTATTGCTAAAAGTAGAACCGACTGTGTCAGTTGTACTATGGATAGTTGTTTACAATCCGTGGCACAACTATATATTTTTTTTTACATTGATCCTGGACCCTAACTAGGATTCCCTGTGTCTAGGGACCCAGGAACTAGGAGGAACATAGTCCCACAACACCCAGACTCAGAACAAGTATCTGCGCTTTTTTTCTGTGCACAAATACTGGTCCTGTCGCAGGAATCGAACCCGCCGCCTCCGGGTTATGAACCGACCTGCTCAACCACCACACCACAGAGGCTGTCGCACCGCTGCGCTGTTTCACCTACCGTCATCTTATGCAAATATTATAATGAATTAAAGTTTGTTGATTTATAATTATGTACCAGCTAATCTCTGAAAGTAACGATCAGATTTAAAAAGATCTTCCAATGATAGAAAGCTACACTATTCTTGAGTAGCATAAGTTATATTTTACAGTGACGCTTCAGCTTCATTCTTCAGCTTCCGCCCATGGCTAGGCTCGCTTAATATTATCTATATTATATTCTTTTTATCTGTCCATGCAGAGAATGCATTTGGTAAGTATTTTTAAATACTTTGCAGTTTTTCTAATTCTAGAACTTCAGTGATAATCATCAGCCTAAAGCAGTCTACTACTGGATCTATAACGTCCATAGAGCGCCACTTTGAACGGCTATTTGACTCTTGCATCCGACAGTACAAAGGTTAAGCTTTTTTAAAAACATTCTAACACTTCGTTTGAGTTTAAAATTGCCAATTTCAGAAAAGAAAAAGCCTTTTGACTTTCAAGAATACAACAGTGACTGCACTGTTTCAGCTAAAATGTGACTAACAAACGGGTCGTTTAGGGTTGCACGTAGATGATGCATTGCATCATGCATTATTTATTAACTGACTCTAAAAAGTGTTGATTTAGGCATCATAAACTTACTGTACTAGGTGCTGATACTACTAACGTATTGGGGTACTAGTCTTGCATTAGCGTGAAGTTGCTTTGGCATAATTGCAATAATGGATAATTACAATAATAAATTGGATAACGAGCGATTAAGTAATCCAGTTTCAATAGTATACCTACTCCTTTGTCGAAACTTCGATGGCCACGCGCTCACATTCCACACATACCAAGCATCCCATCAAGCCGTTTGACCAATCGGAGGACGGCGAATGTCGCATCTGCAGCAAAGACCAATCCCCGGCGCTCCACATCACGCGATCGCCAGCTAAACCCTCCGTAAAAACTCTACGCCGCTACCTCACCCTCATTTTCAACACTCGCCTACTTGCGCCACTCGCGACTACATCTACCTACTTTTTAACTGACTTCAAAAAGAACTAAGTTCTCAATTCGACTGTCATTTTTTATTCTGTGTTCTGTTTTGTTTTGTATGTTTCTTGCTTCAGCATTTTTTAAATTATTTTCGACTGGATGAACCGATTTTGATGATTCTTTTTTTATTTGAAAGCTGCCTGTATAGTCCAGTTCTGACAATGGCATCCATGAAAAAACCATATAAGTCTAGAGTCAGTTTTATACTTTGCATTTGTTATCTACACTTATATCTGCATCGAATAATATCAAATTTGTCTATAGACCATTAAAATATGGTAACATACCAAATAATTTTTGTTATTCACTATTTTCCAAACGTCCTTACTTATTAGAAGAGGAGTTGCTTGCAATTTATATATTTTTGACGTGGGGTTTTAAGTAATATTTCTATGCAAAACATGTTCGATAATAAGAAGCAGTGTGATTATATTCTATAAAATCTATGATACGATTGACAAGTGACGTAGTCACTTATAAAGCTAATTTTGCATTCCCATTGCACAACTAAGCTTATGTTCTCAGCAGGCTTAGCACGGCATGTGGAGAAATTGTCTTTCCCCCGGTTTTTTCCACCTGTCAGTGAAAATAATCCCCCTCTCCACCTTACGTAGCACGGCAACGAGGAGAGGAAAGAAATATTTCCCTTTGACATTATCGTAGACATTATATCCCGCTACTCCCAGCTTCAGAGCACGGACTGGGAAAAAAGTGGATAATATTCTCTTGAATTGACACAAAGCAGAGAGTATTTATCTTCGACTCTTGTAGGTGGGTATAAGGAAGTCAAAGTGTTTTAATAGGCACAAAAATGTCGCGTGCCTATTATAACTACGTTTAATCGCGGGAACTCGAATTTTGGAGCGAAAGTTACACCGGGAGGAGCATTTGGAATGCAAGTAATCCCTTCTAAATCCCGGGAAATTAGTTTCAATACAAAAAAAAATACATTTCGTGAAAATACAATTATTAGTTTAGTTTTAATAGGGAAATTATTTAATTTACGTAATTAACTTAAATGATGCATATATTTTTTGAGTATATTTTATTATAAAATACATACATATAAAAATTTAAAATATAACTACTACACAATAATTAATCACGTTTTTCCGCTCATATTACAAACAAAATAAAATTAATATAAACTATTCACTTACTCTCACTCATATACATAGTATTCGTTACAAACTCTTTGATTAACACAGGGACACAGACTCATAATTTTTTCTTATAAAACCTTATTTTTTTATATTTTGTCTTCAATCTTAGTATATTTAGCCGAACAATTATCGATGGTTTGATGGACTGAACAAAATATTGAAGCATGTAATGTCATTTTAGTTAAATTTTCTCATACTGGCAACAATACGGTAGAGAAAACTTAAAACGCTACTCCTTGGCTACTCCCCTCATTTATCCCCCGGATAAAGCTTTCCGCTGCCGCGGCCGTGCTCGCAGAGTGGAATAAAGTGACAATGAGGATAAGTTTGTTATCCTCTACCTGGGGAGAAGTTGTCTACCAGCCGTGCTAGGCCTGCAGGTATTAATTAACGCTAAAGGCGAATTGAACCAACCCTATGTCTTACGTTATCGAACCAAGTTATTCCAATGCCAAAGGGAATATCGCAAGTCATGCGCTAAATTCGGGGGCTATTGTACCAGGAATTATTCACAAAACGTTGTTCAAGGCTGACTCACGCAGTGAACACAATCAAATAGAAAATATTGAAAATGAGTTGGCATTGCTGAGGACCAAAGTCGAAGACGCTACACAAATCCATAGCTTGGTATTACGGTTACATCTGCTTGGTTTTACCACTAAATATTTTTCTTTTTGAGTGGTTAGCCTCGGCGTAAGAATTATTAAACCGCACAGAGGCTTTTGACCTTCTAAACTTGACTGGCCTGATAGCTCAGTTGGTAGTAACCTTGCCTTCTGAACTGCAGATTGTGGGTTCGATTTCGACAAACATTTATTTGATAAACATTGATGTTTGTTCTGTGTCTGGGTGTTATATTGTATTCTATGTATGTATTTACAAACAAAGAATATCTAAGTATTGCATCAGTTATCTACCATAGCTTTGCTTAATAGAGTATTTAATGAGAGAAATAAAAGAGTAGATATAGCACGAAAGCAGTGGTGTTGAAACACAGATAAACAAACATAAATTAAAACATAGATAATCTTATCACTGTTTTTGGCACCAAGTATCAAACTGGATAATGGAGATGACTTCTCAAGTACTGCTTCGTCTGTCAGATGTCATTTGCAATAACTTGCCTTCTGTTTCAAAGTTGCGTACTTTAACTTGCCTTCTTGACATTTAATCTAGGAACAATAGGGAGGTGCTGTGAAAGTTATTTATCGATGATCTTGATAGAGATACACATAGTCATAGTTAAAGATTTTTGTAGTTTTCTTGAGATTATAAGCAAAAAAAGCTAATCTACATAGTACGGTGTCGTGAAAATCCAGCCACGATTTATGCGAACTTTCTTAAAAAATACAAAATAATTAAAACATATTACACAATGGTGACATCGTAAAAGAAATCAAGAATACATAAAAGATAAATAACTAACAATCGACAGATTCGAAAAGAGAATCATTTTTGTGTTTTGTTTTTATGATTTGAGTTAGTTAAGGTGACAAATGTCGCTCTTATGACCGTCTGTACTAAAGTGTGATAGCTCTTAAGTTCGCGCTTATATCCCTAACCCACGGTTTCTCGTACGTTTGTCAAACTTGTGTCAAGTCGACATGCCTAATACTGTACGTTCATTGGTTGAAGACAGCCGGTGACCATCAGGCAACCTATGAGCGTTCAGTTTTTGGTTTGCCATGTTGACACAAATTTACGAGAACTCGGGGAAAGTGTTACTTACCTAAGTTGTATTTTAATAAGACATTAGCAAAAATTCGTTATACTAATATTTCAAAGTTCCCCTATTATTTTTTCTCCTTCATTCATTTTATGTGTCTTGAAAAATGATAGAGAGATAAAGACGGTTGCCAAAACTATCGATAAAATTTGATCTTCCATTACCATCGCTCGCATCACTAGCTAGTTGGAATTAAGTCTCGTTTCTATTCAAGAAAACTTAGCTACGGCGACGATTATATAATACTATGCTACGGTAAGCGGGTGCTGATAAAATAATGTTATAGCCGATGGCACATCGGAAGTTTAGAGTGCACGAAGTTTGTAAGATAAGCAACTCCTAGGTAAGTTATTGAGAGAAGGTTACAAGCTTAAACTAGAAGAAAATATTGAAAGAAGACGACACACTTCATACAAACAAAGCTAAAAAACGAATACGAAATGGAAAATATTGCCATTTTTACAAATTGGTTATAGGCAAATCATTTGAACACTTCCTCGCCTGATGTTAAACAATGACGTGGCTAAAAAGAACCTACCTAGAAAATACCTATTCACTCTTGACTTGACAGCTCCCAGGTTATAGTTAACTGGAAAAAAGGACGCCGACAAGCTGTTCCATTCATTTTAGGTTGCATTACTTTGAAATAGTGGTCTTCAGATGATAATGTCAGCCTACAGTAAACTCAATAGACAACTCTGGACTCGGAGGTCCCTGCGACACGACTCGCGTCCCTTTAATTAAAGATTTAATTTCATTGAAAGACACCGAAAATCTACAACCACTTCGAGATTACCTATTTTATAAGAATGTCATACAAAAATATCAGATTTTTATATTCAGTATTTCTCAAGTTACACAAAAGCAACCTAAACTTTACAAATACGATATGACCAAGCCTTATTATATTATAGCCTTTATTAGAGACAATAAAATAAAAATAGATTAATACAATCAATAATGGTTACTCAGTTGTTTCATCATGAATCAATCAATCAATCAACAATAAATCAATCAATCAACCAATCAATCAATCAATCAGACAATCAATCAATCAGTCAATCAATCAGACAATCAATCAGTCAATCAATCAATCAGTCAATCAATCAGACAATCAATCAGTCAATCAATCAGTCAATCAATCAATCAATCAAACAAACAATCTCAAATAGTGTTTTATATTCTGATATAAAAATATCAGATTTTTATATTCAGTATTTCTCAAGCTACACAAAAGCAACCTAAACTTGTACAAATACGTTATGACCAAGGCCAAGGCGTTCTATTTTTCTGTCATAGGTAGACGTATTCGTCGACATCTTCGAAAGTATCGTTTCTAATGTGCCATCTATGATGTTGTTCTTTTATTCTGAGATCATGGGTTCCAAGTTTTTGATCGCTCATTGGTGAATGGAATATGAATTGAAAGAGTATTCTGAAACTTTAACGGAGATAGCTTTTATTAGAGAAAATAAAATATAAATATATTAATACAATCAATAATGGTTACTCAGTTGTTTTCATGGCGCGCAACATATGTATGAAAAATCCGCAATAAATTATAGAATGTTAATATTATGTTGGGTTTTGGCGGGAAAGCGAAAAAGATTGCGCTACCGCATTGTATTATTTTCCTAAACTTGTGTTAGTGCATAAAATTGGTGGCATTCTATTTGTTAAGTGCTGAATTACAGGCGTGAGTGTGGGAAAATGGTATAATGATAGTGAAACCTTTCTTTTCGTGTTGTTTCCAAAACTCCATTGAAGCTTCTGGTAAAGTTGCCACCACTTTACTAGGAGTATGACTTTGACTAGACTATGACTTGACTGACTTGACTTGATGACTTCGACTGTGACTTGATACATATTTGCGTAAAATATCATTAACTTGATAAATTATCAGTTACTTGACACTGGCTAAATACACAAAAGTGTGGAGCCAAAACATACAAAAAAAAAATGTTAGTTACAAATTCCCGCAGTTAGGTGTGCGTAATATAATGTTGTGTGAGGGTGTATGCGTGTGTGTGAATACGTGTCAAAGGTGTTTTATTTATTTGTCATCACAGTTATAGGTAAAAAGTGCATGCATAGTAAAAAAGAGTGTCTTGAAACTACTGTTCAAAGAATCAATAGAGCACCATACATAGATAAATTGTACGATTAATTGGTTAAATTGATATAATATTATCGATAGTACAAGAATACCTAGAACGGTTTTATCTCCGCAAATAGAAGCTTAGAGGTAAACTTTCTAGGTCACCACTAAATAAATGATCCTGCAATTTGCGATACATTTTCTAAGACAGTTTCAGAAACAATTTGAATATACAAGTTCCATTTACATTCGGAATGGTTTAGTTTCGGTTAGCAATGCGAATATTAAGAATGCTTCAACCGGGATGAAATTAGGAATTCAAGTTGTGATATTGTTCATGCATTTCGTTACGAAATTGACTTCACATTGTTCACAGCGTATGTGTAACGAGCTTCTGCCCGCAGCTTCGCCCGCGGCCTGGCCTATGGGAAAATAATTTAACCACCAATTTCACCCTCTTAAGGGTGGAATTTCGAAAAATCCTTTCTTAGCCTGCCTACGGATGCCTACGTCACAACATCTACCTGCATATCAAATTTCAGCCCGATCCGTCCAGTGGTTTGGGCTGTGCGTTGATAGATCACTATGTCAGTCAGTCACCTTTGAGTTTTATACATATAGATATATTGGAATCACCTTTTTTATGTCCACTGAACATAGGCCCTAGATTAGTGGCCCCTAGACTGGGGGTTGTCATAATTTCACACTTGGCAGGTTAAGTGATCGTAGATTATAATGCAATCTAGATCGAGGAAAATTCTGCTGCTGTGCATTCCTTGGATATTCACTTAGCCGGCTCGTACGGTACCCATGGAAAGAGATAGGATGATCTTATTTCTACATCTAGACTACACTTAACCAGATGCAAAAGCTTAGATTTTATACATCTACTAGCTTCTCGCCGCGGCTTCACCCGTGTGGCCTATAGGGAAATAATTTAACCACCCATTTCACCCACTTAGGGGTGGAATTTCGAAAAACCCTTTCTTAGTGGATGTCTACATTTTACAATGAACACACTCTTCAAATTTCAAATCTCTAAGACCAGCTGTTGAGGCTGTGCGTTGATATAATAGGTCTTTACCTATGAAATTGCCGTATTGCAGTAAAGACATTTTCAAACAAAAAAAAATTTTGATTGGCTATGAATTCTAAATTCAAATTAATTTTGTTTTAAAAATATGACATTCTATTTACAATATAAGTCTTTTTTTTATTGATTAGCGTTGTATTTTCATTACATTTCAACATTTTTCCTTATAATGGATACTTTGAAATTTCGTGTAATTATGGAATATGAGTTCCGTCGTGGCACCAACGCGGCACAAACGACGCGTAACATCAACGACGTTTACGGAGAGAACTGTACAAACGAACGTACAACCCGTTATTGGTTTGCTCGATTCCGTTCTGGGAATTTTGACTTAAAACATGAACCTCGTGGTCGTCCGGAAACTTTGGTCAACAATGATGAATTAAAGGCGATTGTGGAAGCTGATGAATCTCAATCTACAGCTGAGCTGGCAGCAGCTTTTGATGTTAGCATCAAAACAATATTGGTCCATTTGCGACAGATTGGCAAGATAAAAAAGCTTGATAGATGGGTGCCCCACGAACTTAACGATCGCCAGCGCAACGTACGCGTCGAGACTTGCCTTGCGCTGCTTAACAGGCACAGAAATGAAGGAATTTTGAACCGAATTGTTACGTGCGACGAAAAATGGATTCTTTTTGACAATCGAAAGCGCTCAGCAAGTTGGTTAGATCCTGGTTCGGTACCAAAGCAATGTGCAAAACGAAAAATGACCCCTAGAAAGGTGATGGTCACAGTTTGGTGGTCTAGTGCTGGTGTGATTCATCATAGCTTTTTACAAAACGGCGAGAGCATTACTGCAGATTGTACATTGTACATTGTACAGTGTACATTGTACAGTGTACATTGAAGAACTGACCACAATGATGGCGAAACTCGCATGTCTCTCCACTGCTACTTCACGACAACGGGCGACCCCATAATGCATAAAAGACCGTCTCTAAGCTGCATGAGTTAGGTTTGGAACCTCTCCCTCATCCGCCATACTCACCAGATCTTGCGCCTACGGACTTTTACTTTTTCCAAAATTTGGACAACTTTTTAGCGGGAAATAATTCAATTCCCGAGAGGCAGTACAAAACGCCTTTGAAGAGTTTGTTGTCTCCCGTCCTGCTGATTTTTTCAAGAAGGGCATCCATAAACTGCCACAGCGTTGGCAAAGATGCATTGATTGCAGGGGTGATTACTTTGAATAAAAGAAATAAATAAGTTGGAAAAAAAAAAATACTTTAACTTTTTTCAAACAAAACGGCAATTTCATAGGTAAAGACCTAATATAAGTCAGTCAGTCAGTCAGGACTTTGAATTTTAAATGTATGATTATTATGCTAAAAGTTTAACTCATATTTCAAAAAAACTACTTCTAAGAAAACTTTCTAAAAGCTCGAGCCTTTTTAACCCGACCATGTTCATTTCAGTACTGAAGGATATAATAACAAGATGTGGAATTTTCAAGACTTCGACGAAACTAAGTTGTATTTCGGTAAGCGGTTGAGTCGTTGTGACACACACGCCTGTAAGATTTCAAGCTTGTGTGCTCAATTTTAGCCCCTGTCGCAAACAGAAGGAGTGTTATAAGTTAAGCGTGTATCTGTCTGTGGCATCGTAGCTTCCACACGGATAAAACGTATTTTTGAAGATAATGCTCTTTATTATTAAATTCGGCTGTCTGTTGTTATATAGTTGTTTAATAGTTGTTTATGCAATAAAGCATTTTCTATCTATTTATCAAGGAGGGTAATCTTGATAATCTTGAGTTCGTTTTTAGTTATTAGAGGTTATATCGTGGTGGTTACTTTTGTAACATATTAATTATCTCAACTGTAATGAATTATATACATTGTAAAAGACAGAAAGAAAAAAAAATACATCACTGTAAAGTTTCTTGTAGCTTTTTCTTTACAGTTGTAATCGAAGCTTCGGATCAAAGTTTTCTATTCTGCATTGTGCCGGATTGCTTGCACCAGTAGTGAGAAAGAGAACAGCTTTTTTTTCAAACTCATATATTGTAATGGGCTTGCTATGTATTATTTGACAATAGGCATTTTGTAATTTTATAAATAACTTAATTTTAAGTACCTAATACAATTTTGACTTGTAAAAGTGCTAAAATTAGCCTATTTGCAATAAATCTTTTGCCTGTGACTTTGTAGGAGAACTTAACTACTTAACTTAACTTAAATTTTTACTTTTCTTCTCTTACTCTTGTTATCGGTTTTTAATCTTATGTTATGTTATGATCTGTCGATCATACATTTATTTAAAATAAAAACACTTCCTTTCATCCTTTTGAGAGCTACAGCTAGTAAACACACAACAAGCTTTTCAACTTCTTTCTTAATTTTTCAGTCATTTGAAGTTTCGAGCATTTACGTAGAAGCTTTTCGTAGCACTTCTACGAAAATGCTACGCGAACAAGCTCGCGAGCTTATCAACACATCTGTCCCTTTAATGGTGTTGTAATAGATATAGGTCGTCTTAACCATATGCCAATACTGGCAATATTGTAAATAGTTTTTAGATACTTTTTGGTGGTGTGACCGGGCAACATTGATCATTGCATCATCTCATACGCATTATATTGTTTGATCTAATAAAAGTCTAAAATTAAATTAAAAGTGTATTTTACTTAAATACTACTAAAATATGGTGTCAGAAGTAAACAAGATATAATAAACTATGTCAAGTCATGAAGAAAACGATAATGTCACACACCGACCACCGAAAATAAGAAAACCGATTGATCATGGCATCATCTCATACGCATTATATTGTTTGATCTAATAAAAGTCTAAAATTAAATTAAAAGTGTATTTTACTTAAATACTACTAAAATATTGAACTAATATTGAATTTGGCTATTAAACCGATTGAAATGGCGTCGTCAAGTTCAACAAAATTCAATATGGCTGGTTGCGCGCCAATGATATTTTCAGGAAACTTATGTGTTAACTGGAGAAGATTCCGCCAAGCTTTTAAAATATATTTACGTGCTGCATTGCTCGATGAAGAAAATAATGCAAGAAAAGTCGCCTTATTTTTGCATTACATAGGTGAAAAAGGTGTAGAAATTTTCAACTCATTCGGCGTGGACGAAGATGAGGTTACGTTCGAACAGGTACTCAAACTTTTCGAAGAACATTTTGTACCGAAAACTAATGTAACATTCGAGTCGCACAAGTTTTTCACATATAAACAAGGGCCAGACGAGTCCATAGAAGATTTTGTCGCTACATTGAAAAACTTAAGCCAGTCCTGCAAGTTTTCTTCGTTACAAGATCGCCTCGTCAAAGATATTTTTATTTGCAACATGCATGACAAGTACAAACATATAAAAGAAAAACTTCTTCTCGAAGATAAGTTTTCTTTAGACGAATCGGTAGAATATGCAAAAACCGTTTTCCAAACCAGTCAACAAGCGTCAACATTGTCTTCAGTAGACGACCAGTCGTCAGTACTGTACATGCAAAAGAAAAAGTCGACAAACTACAATAATAAGAATAGATCAACGTCACAGTCTCGTAACAACAGTAAGTCACAAGATCAATCCAAGTTAGTTTCAAAGTCAGTATGTGGAAGATGCGGTCAAGTCCATAGATACAAGTGTCCAGCTTTTGGTGCTGTATGCCGTGCATGTGGTGTCAAGAATCATTTCCAGTCAATGTGTCGCAACAGAAAAAACGTCAGGAATATTCAAGTTGATCAAGAAACAGAAGAACTATTTATAGGTCATATTAAATCACAAATTAAATCAAGTGCTGATTGGTGTATACCCTTAGTAATCAATAATGTCAATGTCAGCTGTGTGCTTGATACAGGCAGCGATGCAAATGTCATATCCTATAAAATATTTAAGTCTTTAAATGTTAATGTGCCCGTAAATAAGTGTTCCAGTAAAATAATGTCATACAGTGGTGATACAATTTCTGTTTTTGGTGAATGTGAGCTATTAATACAATATAAATTACAAAACAAAAATATGTCGAGTCGAGTCACTTTCATAATTGCCAATACAAATTCACCGACAGTGATTGGACACCACACGTGTACTAAATTAGGCCTAGTACAGCGTATATATCATATGAATAGTGAAATTTCAGTGAGTCAAGCAAGTCTAGGGAACAACTTAATAATTTGATCGATAATTATAAGTCTGTATTTGAAGGGTTAGGCTGTCTCCCAGGTCTTTGTCACATTACAGTACAAGAAGGTGTCCAGCCAAAAGTCGATGCACCACGAAAAGTACCATTTGCATTATACAAGAGCCTCGAGAATGAGCTACATAACATGGAAACCATGGATGTCATCATGAAGGTCACGGAGCCTACAGACTGGGTAAGCTCACTTTTATTAGTAGAGAAGAAAAATGGGAAATTACGTGTCTGCCTAGATCCTAGAAACTTAAATGAAGCTGTCTCTAGATCACATTACCCAATTCCAACAGTAGATATGATTCGTTCCAAGGTCGCAGGTTCAAAATTCTTTTCAACCCTTGATGCCAGTAGTGGTTTTTGGATGTGCCGTCTGGATGAGGAAAGTTCATACCTCACCACATTCAATACACCTTTTGGTAGGTATCGTTTCAAACGACTTCCATATGGTATCAACTGTGCACCAGAATATTTCCATCGGGTGATGACTGAAACCTTTGGAGATATCCCTGGAATTGCTGTCTACAGCGATGATCTGATGATATCAGGAGCTACTTTGGCTGAACATAATGAGCGTCTAAGGTTAGTCTTTGAAAGAGCAGCACAGTTCAATGTCAAATTCAATAAGTCAAAATGTACTTTTGCTACTCAGCAGGTTAAATACCTAGGTCATATTTTCTCAGGTGATGGAATTACACCTGATCCAGACAAAGTCAGAGCCATAAAAGACATGCCTTCTCCATCATGCACAAAAGATTTGCAAAGGTTTTTAGGTCTTTTGAATTATTTGAGTCCTTTCATAAATAATCTTGCTTTTGAAGTTAGTCCTTTAAGAGACTTACTCAAAAAAGATGCTATGTTCATGTGGAATGCTAATTATGAGCAAGTTTTTAATCATCTTAAAAGTCTAATTTGCAGTGTTCCAGTTTTAGGGCATTTTGATGTCAATGAACAGATCACTTTGTCTGTTGATGCAAGTAGCATTGCTGTGGGTGCAGTTTTGTTACAAAAAGGTCACCCTATATACTATGCATCTAAAACACTAACTCAAACACAACAAAGAATGGCACAAATTGAAAAAGAATTATATGCAATAGTCTTTGGTTGTATCAGATTTCATCAATTCATTTATGGTCAAGTAGTCACCGTTGAAACTGATCACCGTCCATTGATTACTTTATTCAAAAAGCCTCTTGTGGAAGTTCCAACTCGTCTACAGCGCATGATGATGAAAATACAAGCCTATTGTCTAGAAGTCTGCTATAAAAGAGGTTCTGAAATGTACATTGCTGATACATTATCTCGAGCAGCCTTACCAGAATCTAGTTCAGATGAACTTGATGATGATGTCATTGTCCATGTCAATATGCTAATTAAAAATTTACCTGTCTCTTCAGAACGTCTGCAGTGGCTGAAAGAATCTACAACCACCGACGATAGCATGCAGATGTTGAAGACCTACTGTCAAACAGGCTGGCCATCATGTAAGAAAAAAGTACACAAGTCAGTACAAGAATATTGGAACTTCAGAAGTGACATACATACCGAAGCTGATCTGGTATTCCGAGGTAACAGCATTATTATACCTAAGAAAATTCGACCAGAAATTCTCAAGATAATACACAGTGGTCACCTTGGGATTGACAGATCAAAAAGCTTTGCACGAGGTATTGTTTTCTGGCCATTCATGTCAACAGATATAAAAAATATAGTTGAGTCATGTCTAACATGCTTAGCACATAGGAATGCTAATCCACCTGAACCAATGCAGCCACATGAGCAAACTACTTTGCCATGGGAGAAAGTAGGTGTAGATTTCTTTGACTGCAAAGGTAAAAAGTATGTAGTTATTGAAGATTATTACTCAAACTTCATAGAATTAGCTACAATACCTAACACAAGCGCTAAAGCTCTAATTATGGTATTAAAATCAGTTTTCAGTCGTCAAGGCATACCAGTAATTCTTCAGTCTGATAATGGACCTCCATTCTCATCAGCTGAGTTTAAAAATTTCATATATGAGTGGGGTATCCAACATACTACCTCGAGTCCATACTTGCCAAGATCAAATGGTTTGGCCGAGTCAGGTGTGAAAGTAGCTAAGAGAATCCTAACAAAGTGCCAAGAAGCAGGCACAGATCCTTACCTTGCTCTACTACAATACCGTACTACACCAAGAGGTAAAATTGCTTCACCTGCTCAATTATTGATGTCACGTTCACTTAGAACACAGCTTCCCACGGTGAAAGAAAATTTAAAATCAAAAGTTATCAAGTTTGATGATCATATTAATTGTAAAAATGAAAATGTAGATAGAATGAAACAGTACTATGATAGGAAAACAAAAAAATTATCAAATTTAGAAGAAGGAGATCAGATATTATATAAGAAAAGTCCTGAAAGCTTATGGTCACCTGGCATAGTCAAGAAGAAGTGTACAGAACCTAGATCTTACATAGTAGAAGCACCAGAAGGTTCAAGTTGCAGAAGAAACAGGCAGCACATCTTGAAAGTTCCAAGACCTCCAATATTAAGTCCGGTACAAGCTAAACATGTAAGTAAACAGCAGACTAGCAGTGATCCTGATCCTCCAGATGTTCCAGGTGCTGACAGTAAGTATTCACATAAGTATGTGACAAAGAGCGGGAGGCAGATTAAACCTGTTCAAAGATTTATACAGCAGTAGGTGTCTTAGGTCTTAATCTATGTACTCATTATGTCTATAGTTAGGCACTAACTAAAACAACTTTGTGTAAAATAACATATTTAATTTCATACTTTCTATACTTACTGAGTTGATTAGATACTTAATTTGTGTTTATCATGATAATCTGGAAAAGATAATTAAAAATAAACTATTATGTCCTAAAATACATGTAACCTACCATAACTATAAGTTAAGTTTGTAAATTGTCTTAAGTCGGTTCTTACCTTGTGATGTATGATGCCTTTTGATATATATTACTATTATTTTGTCTGATATATCTACCTAACCATTATAGTTCCAGTCCTAGCAGTTCTGTATAGGTGTAGTAAATGCATTAAAAGCATTTTTAAATAAAATAAGGATGATGTTGTAATAGATATAGGTCGTCTTAACCATATGCCAATACTGGCAATATTGTAAATAGTTTTTAGATACTTTTTGGTGGTGTGACCGGGCAACATTGATCATTGCATCATCTCATACGCATTATATTGTTTGATCTAATAAAAGTCTAAAATTAAATTAAAAGTGTATTTTACTTAAATACTACTAAAATAAATGGTAGTATTATGACGTACCTACTATTATGTATTCTGTGGTATTATTATATATGTAGATGTCTAGAAAGGTGTCACGTATGTACTTGAGCGGTACAAGTCGGCGTGTGCGTAAAATTGAACGGTTATTCTGAGATCGTGACTTATTTTGGGTGGCGTAAGTTAGATGCGCAGCCGACTTTGAATAATACTCAATACTTTGTGTTAATACTAACTAACGCATATTTGTAATTGTCAATTTTATTTATAGTTTGTAATTTTTTTTAATAACAATAATAATTATTTGGTAATGTTTTTGTTTTGCTCATAAACAATCAGACAATTGGTAAGTGAAAGTGATATTGGTTTTTTAACCGGCTCCAAAAGGGATGTTATTTATGTTCATATGAAATTTGAAATTAATTAATTGTTAATTATTTTATTTAAATTTGGTGATCTAAGTTCTCTATAAAATACACACAATTTTTAAAGCCTATTATAAATCATATCCCATCCTACTAATTTTGTAAATGCGAAAGTTTGTGGATTTTAATCACCAAAATTAACGCTAATAACGTACGCTATACCTTATCGCTTGTACCATTAAGTCATCACCTTCGCATTGTCGCTTTGATCGCCAGAGGTACGGCGTAAGCCACTCGCCGGTTTTTTTACTTATTTGTGTATCTATGTGACGAATAAGGGGAGATTTCAGATTAAAAATTGTCTCTTAAAATTCATAAAGATTTGAGATTTATATTTTGCTATATTATTTAATTTTATACTAAATAAGTTCCGAAACAACGTATCTTAATACGAACAGGTAAATCAGTTAAGAAAAAGTAAGAGCCAAAATAACGTATGTCAACCAACTTGTGAAAAAATATAAATATTTTGTCTAATAAATGCACATAATATATATTTTTTACTACATTTTATTCTTTAAAAGTATTAGTGCTTTCTGTATACTTTTTTCATTAGTCAAATATATATTATCCGTTGTATAACACTTCAAAGTTGAAA
The DNA here is from genome assembly GCA_905220475.3 of Ennomos fuscantarius. Lineage (NCBI taxonomy): Eukaryota > Metazoa > Arthropoda > Insecta > Lepidoptera > Geometridae > Ennomos > Ennomos fuscantarius. The sequence continues at coordinate 6,869,720 of HG992046.1, read as the reverse complement.
AAAGTGGAATTTGCACAGTTTTAAGCTCTCCTGTAAAATTTAAAATTTGTAGATACGTTTATGTGGATCTTACACCACGATCTATGATCCGCTTATGTACTTAAGATGTCTTTGTGAAGTGCAAAGTTATTATAGTAACCGACCGATCGACCGACCGACGCTGTCAATCAATCAATTAATCAATCAATCAATCAATCAATCAATCAATCAATCAATCAATCAATCCATCAATCAATCAATCAGAAATAGTGTTTTATATTCTGTAGTGTGTTGTGACCAACTTAATTTTTGCCAATACATTCCCCTCTTTCTTTTCTCTTCAACTGTCTACCTGTAACAATGTCGCGAATCATAACAAAGAAAATACAAAACAATAGATTACAAGTCAACTGTTAAAAGCAAAATGGCCGCCATAGATGACTGCCCGTTTTATTGTGCGATAATTGTACAAAAGACATAATTGCTCGGGAAGATTGTAGACAGGTAAGTGTTGTTACATTTTATTACTTCTTACTTTGAATCAAGGGAATCATATGAATGGAGTAAGCCAAGTGTATCGAGTGAACTGAGTGAGCTGAGTGAACTGAGCGAACTGAGTGAACTGAAGGAACTGAGTGAACTGAGTGAACAGAGCGAACTGAGCGAACTGAGTGAACTGAGTGAACTGAGTAAGTGAGTGAACTGAGTGATCCGTTAGTGAATTAACTGAATTGAGTGAACCGAGAGAGTAAACGAAGTAAAGTGAACGAATCGAGTGAGTTTCTATAACAGGATTACGCTTACATAACAATAGGGGCATACTCTAAACATCAATTAATCAACTTGTTCACCTGTGTGAGTAAATCTGCATACGCAGTACTCGTACATGTGGGTATATATAAAATACAAAGGCGCTCTTTGATGTTATGAAACCAGGTCGAGTCTCTCTGCCTAATTTTAAAGGAGAGCCTTGCATTTCCAGTCATAAAAGTTCCACTTTGTTACGAATACAGAAGAGGCGCTGCAAAGGTTACCTATTTACCGTGACATAATGGGATGGAACATGAATAGAGATTCAACTTTTATAACTGTTAATGTGTATGAATAAACATATTGGCTGTGTGGTTCCGGTGATGTGAGAATAGGACAAGCCTATCTTTACCTACTTGTGGGTGCTGTAAGAGTCAGCTTTTTTTTTTAATGATGTGACGAGCTAGTCGTTTACCTGATGTGAAGCACCACGGCCGCCCATAACAGAACAGTGTCACTGGGAACTCCAACGTGTAAATCATATTAGTGTGAAGTGTGATTAGTGTGATAGTGTGATACAATACGATTTACAGTCCGTATCATTTTAGGGCATGCTTAATTAGATCTTAAACTATATTTTAAGCGTTAAATTAGTTCAGCGATTTTTACTAGAATTATCTAAAGTTTTAAGAAATTTTGAAAATTTCTATAAATTAAATGTAATTTGCACTATTTTTGCTTGTTTTTTATTATAATTATATACACGAAAGAACTGTAATAAGTGACTTAATTCTCTAAGAGGGTACCAGCCATATTACTTAGTTTAGTTTAGTAATTACGAATATTTTTTTTATTTGGGGGCCTTACAGCTATCATAAAAAAAAAAACTAAATAATAACGTAAACTTGAAGAGCCAATTAAAAGCCTCCACAACTAGTTATGAAGATAGAAAAACATACAATAGCCTAACATGCAATGCGGGGCGAGACACAATCTTTAAGGGAAAGAGCCTTGCTCACTGACGCTATGCTACTTGTGAATAAGTCTATGGTCGAGAGATCAGACTTCATGAGTTTGTTGAAAACTGTGCAAGATCGCAAAATGTAAGAGTTTTGGCGATGAACAGTGCGTGCAAATGGGACGTGAAGCAAGTTTATATATATATATATATGTTATTGAATGATATGACGAGCTAGTCGTCCACCTGATGTTAAGCGATACGGCCGCTCATAACAGAACAGTGTCACTCGGAACTCCAACATGTAAAGTTTCGCATGACTGCTGCTCTGCGCACATCATGCTGAGACATCAGCACAGTCTGGTAATAAGATTACTCGACTGTGAGGTCAGATCATAAAGTCTCACTTGCCCAGTAATTTTACTAGCTACAGTGCCCTTCAAACCGGAACACAGTAGTGCTTGAACACTACTGCTTGGCGGATATATATATATATATTATATAGATCATATAAATATGTTTAAAAAAAAAGATGTTAAACCCTGAAGATTCGCAATATATTTTTTTCGTCTATACGATCACGCTAAAAGAAATTGCTCTATCAATCAAAAGAAATCCATGATTGATCGTGTATTAGGGATTGATGCGAAACCAATCACAACTACCATGTCGTCGTATTTAAGGTTAAAATAAAAACTGGCTCGGTCACGCGATTGGCCAAGGCCGCGCTGGTCTGTCCCAACGTTCAATAAATGAAAAATTTAGGTCACAATCTCAATTGAAGGGATGAGATCAAAATAAAAAAAAATAAAAATTTTAAAATAGAATTAATACATTTTTAAGCAACAGAAACTTACATAAACCTTTTCTATTACTTCATACGCATTCTACATTAAAATGGGGCCGTTGAAGTTTAAAGTAAATTTTCTCGAAACTATCAATTTGACAGTTAAACCCTTTTTATTCTCACCCCTTGAATTGATTCAATGCATTTTGTAATGGCTCATAAATATTTGTTCATTCATTTTTCACAGAATTATATTTTTAAGAATTTCCTCCAGTAGTCTAAAGCATTTTTTGTCATAAATGATTTCATGCCAGAACCGTTGAAATGCTTTAGATGAAATATACATCGCTTGCCAATTATATCGTGGGAAATTAAAAGTACGTGTGCGAAAATTAGGGAATGCCTTTATAAACCGTGTCATTTCGTTACTTACAATCTATACAGATATTATTCAGATAATTGCCAAATCATTCCATTCCTGAGTAAAACGTTAAAAGCAACCGCAACCCCAGGCTCATATTAATAAGCTTGAAATTAATTCAGAAACACGAAAACAAACTTTGAAAGGATTTTCTGAAGTTGTTTGTCGAATTTCAACACCTGGCTCTATATTAAATAATCTGTTCATGAAGCACTAAGACTGAATTTAAGCTTGGACTATGATGGCTTAAGACTTAAGTTACAGTCGAGTATAATTTAAGTCGACTTAAACATAGTTTTGTAGTTACATAATATTTGACTGACTTCATTAGTCCAGTTGGTAGTAGCTCTGACTTCTGCGTTGTAGATTGTGGGTTCGATTCCCACCCAGGGAAAATTCAAGAAAATTTAGTTTTAAATTTTTTTTTTTATTTATTTGTAAAGTGGTTTGGTATTTAGTTGGTATATTATATTATGACGAGCCGCAGCTTCGCCCGCGGCGTGGCCTATGGGAAAATAATTCAACCACCTATTTCAACCACTTAAGGGTGGAATTTCGAAAATTTCTTTCTTAGCGGATGCCTACATCATAACATCTACCTGCATGCTAAATTTCAGCCCGATCCGTCCAGTGGTTTGGGCTGTGCGTTGATAGATCACTATGTCAGTCACCTTTGAGTTATATAAATTTAGATATGTATTTAGTAGTATTATTAAAACGTATGTAAGTATTGTATTACTTATCTGATTTCCATATCACTGTATTATCACTGTAAAGTTTCTTGTAGCTTATTTACAGGTGTAATCGAATTTGGATCGGAGTTTTCTGTTCTGCATTATGCCGGATTGCTTGCACCAGTAGTGGGAGAGAGAACTTAATTTCTTAAACTCACTTATTGTAATGATATATAATATTTGATATTAAGCACTTTGTAATTTTATATGCTTAGTACAATAAATTAATGTGAGTATTATAAGAACCTAATGTAATTTTTCGATGTAAAGTGCTAAAATAGCCTATTTTCAATAAAATTCTTTACTTTCATATACAAGCTGCTTAGTCCACCCACATTGTAAATGTTTATAATTTCGTTTAGAATCTTTATGACTATAAGTTGCATCATAAATATAATTTATATAGAACTCAATTTTTTTAATAAATATATATAAATAAGTGTGACATTTCACACAGCTTCATCTAGCCCCAAACTAAGCAAAGCTTGTACTATGGGAACCAGATAACTGATACAATACTTAGATACTTTTTGTTTGTAAATACATACATAGAATACAATATTAACACTCAGACACAGAACAAACATCGATGTTTATCACACAAATGTTTGTCCTGGGTTGGAATCGAACCCACGACCTGCAGTTCAGAAGGCAGGGATACTACCAACTGAGCTATCGGGCCAGCCAAATGTAAGAGACAATAATGACAAAAGAAAGGGAAAGAGAAAATATTTCGCTAACCAGCAATATTCGGATCTGTAACTTCCAGAAGTTGGAAACTTAAACTCCCTAATTTTGCTTACCTTCAATAATAAGTTATAAAAATGCTTTAATTTCATAGTTCTATTAACGTAAAAGATTTTCTTAAGTATAAATGAAACTTTAAGTAATTTCATTAAAATTATAAAGTTAAATGCGAGTCGTTATTTGCTGATAAGACAGCAATGCTTAGACTTTCTTTAAGGACAACTCTTTACATTAGAAAAGTTTTGAATTAAAATAAACAAAAGAAAGTCGCTCGCTTTCGAAAGAGTCATTGGTTCATTTGTTTTATCGAATATATTTTCAGGTGGGTCCCATATACATTTGGTTAGAATCATGGAGTACCTACTACATAAAACCTGGAAATCGGAGTTTTGGCGGGAAAACGAAAAAGATCGCGTCGCCACATTGTATTATTTTCCAAAACTTGTGTTATTTTTAGTGTTAGTGCATAAAATTGGTGGCATTTTATTCGTTAAGTGCTGAATTACAGGCATGAGTGTAGGAAAGTGGTATAATGATGGTGAAACGTTGCTTTTCGTGTTGTTTCCAAAACTCCATAGAAGCTTCTGATAAAGTTGCCACCACTTTACTAGGAGTCCGACTTGACTAGACTTGACTATGACTTAACTTAATGACTTGGACTGTGACTTGACTTGACACACTATATGATATTAATTAACTTGAGATATTTCAATTACTTGACACTGGCTAAATACACATAAGTGTGGAGCCAAATCCAAACAAAACAAAAAAACCTGGAAATCGCTTAATAAATCAAAGAAATCTCTCCGTAAATTTATCAAAATTGCATTCTTCTAATAAATAGCTGAAGGAATCAGTTCTTAACTGACCTAATCATTCATTTCGAAGACTATAGAACTCCTCAAAGAAAAGTAGCTCATGTAGCGGAACTAAGTTAAATAGCTGTATAGATAGTTAGTTGTCAATATTTCAAACAATGGACTTTTAAGGTACTCAAAGAAAGTTCTTCAACAACAAACAGCTCGAGGGTGTTAAATTGGAGATTACTGGATATAGTTGTTAATGTATCTTTTTTTGTGTTTTGGCTCCACTTTTGTGTATATAGCCAGTGTCAAGTAATTGATCATTTATCAAGTTACATTCAAATTGTTTGTAATAAACACATCAAAAACGCATTAAAAAAAGATTAAAAGTCTTCCTAAACTATAAAAAAAATTAAATAACGTTTTTTCTATCTAGTACCAAGGTTTTCGAACCATTATTTTGAATTAAACTGTACTCTTCATTTCCATATACAAGATGTGTGGCGGTTGTTGCGGAGGCTGCTGCGGCGGATGCTGTGGTGGATGCTGCGGTGTCTGTGGCTGCCCATGCATAACCATCCACACGTGCTGTACCAAGATCTGCTAACCTCCAGTGCCCCCAATTTGGAGATGTGTGCTGGTCGGTATGGGTGCGTACACTCATGCATGTAATCCAGCACTAAGCGAATAAAATGCCACCAAGTTTATGCAATAAAACTGAAAATAACTCAAGTTTTAGAAAATAATACAATGCGGTGATGCATTTTTTTTCGTTTTCCCGCCAAAACTCGTTAATGTACTTGTCAAGTAAGAAAATCACGAGCTTTGTAGATATCCTAATATAATATGGAACTTATAATATGATTAAATTAAATATATGTATTTAAGTTATTATACTGAAGGTGACCGGAAATAGTTGGTAACATTTTGATTTTCTCACATTTGTCACATGCTTTGATCAAAACTCTTCAGTATATGAAAATAAAGCACGCAACTCCATTTTTAAAATGATGATTATTATTACGATGGAAAATAATACCATTTCTATAAGCTTATTGATGTTTATATTGGTGTCGATTCTGTGTCGCATACTCTAAAACTAAATGAAATTAACATATTTCCGTCTTTTTCATTTCCCCTTTATCAGAAGAGTATCGCCATACTTTAAAATTACTTTAGTTTTAGCGAATGCGACACAGAATTGACACCATATGGATCTAATGACTCTTTTTTTTTTTATTGGTATAGGCAAAGCATTTGAACACTGCATCGCCTGATGTTAAGCAATGACGTGATCTAAAATGGGGCATGCTAGCCTAGAAGATATCTATTCACTCTTGACTTGCTAAGATTATGGTTAACTGAAACCAAAGACGGCAAGGTTTCGGCATTTATGAGCTGTTAAAACTAACACAAAAATTCAGAAGAAATTAACGTAAACTTACAAATAGTTAATGCTTACACATTGGACCAAACACCTCTCCAAAATGTAGTGGAATTATTAAGAAAATGCAGCCCAATATAGTTGCGCGAAATCCTGCCTGCAACGAAAATTCTGATGAACTATTAAAAGAATTCCTCGAAATTTCCACAGCGGTGTCACAGTGTAAAGCAGTGGATAAGATTAGATTTTTTTATAGGGGTCAATCACTATCGCACCTGATGGTAAGTGACGATGTGGTCTAGGTTTTAATACGCTTGCCTAGAAGATACCTATTACTAATACTGGTACTACAAATAAAAGTGCCGGAAGGTTCAAGTAAAAATACATCAATAAATTTTGTGTAGATGATAGTACAGCTTATGTACTTGGCTTAACGACTATTGTCGCACAAGACAACAAAACAAGTCAAGACCTTTATTTTTTTTTATTTAAGCTTTAATTTAATAAAAAACATGTGTGCTTTAGGGCCAAAGAAGTTTTGTGGCCACACGACTGAAGTAAAACTTCTTTAGTTTAGCTCCATCTCATAACTTTGTTTTTGCGTTGTTTAATTTTAATGTCGACATCTTGACAATAAATTGTAATTTTACCGACTAACGTAATACTACAAATTATTAACTTTGTTTTGTTGACAATGGAGATCTACGTGAACCAACTTCAACTTCAGTTCACCTCGCATTCACCAGCTTACTCCCCAAGCCAAGCTAGCGTAAAGAAGTTTTACTTCAAAAACTGGCTCGTAGAGAAAACTTTTTGTACAGTTGGTGAGCTCCTCACTCAGATCTATCTAAATATATATAACTCAAAGGTCTGACTTGTTTTGTCAGACTTGTTGTTGGTCAACACTGACTGATTGACTGACTGATATAGTGATCTATCAACGCACAGCCCACACCACTGGACGGATCGGGCTGAAATTTGGCATGCAGGTAGATGTTATGACGTAGGCATCCGCTAAGAAAGGATTTTTCGAAATTCCACCCTTAAGAGGGTAAAATGGGTGGTTGAATTATTTTCCCATAGGCCACGCCGCGGGCGAAGCTGTGGGCAAAAGCTCGTTACATAATAACTAACTTGTAGAATGTTTTCCAAGCACTTTCAATACATTTAGCAATAGATTTTTCAGGTGCCTATCATTTTGGTTCCCTAACATTTACTTCAGAAATTGAAAGTTTTTAGACATTCACGGCAGTTTACGTACTGCATTCCGCAGCACATCCGTGGTATTTATTAAATTTTGCAAGAAACGTCCTCGAGTGCAATCTGAAGAGATTTTATGCAGTCGGGATGAGATGCTGTAATGATATTCTGTTTGTAGGATTGTGGAGGAATTATGATATTTTTTCGTTTAATCTTGAATAATAAACAACTTAAACAAGTTAAGTTTAATCTTGAATTGCAATATTTGCAATTGTTATTATTGAATTTATTTAAATAGTTTATTATTTACAACGAAGTAATCATTATCTTAGTATTAAAATTCTCATGAGTGTGATTCATTTTAAACTAATATATTCCCGATTGTTACTCACGAATAGTATGTCGATTTCTCGACCAGGTTTCGAGCATATCCGATGCTCTTCCTCAGGAGGTGATCGACATACTATTCGTGAGTAACAGTCGGGAATATATTAATTTAAAATAATCATTATCTATATATATAAAAGAAAGTCGTATTAGTTATACTATTTATAACTAAAGAACGGCCGAACCGATTTGGCTGAAAATTGGTGAGGAGCAGCTTAGAACCAGGAGACGGACATGGGATACTTTTTTACCTCGTTCGTATCCCATGTTTATTGTATGTTCCTAATAACGAAATTTAACTTGAATTAAGTAACTATACAATCGATCGCATCGTCACTTCCCATCAGGTGAGAGCGCGATCAAATGCTAGACAGGTTTGAAGTAAAAAAAATACAAACAAGATCTGTATAAAGGTACCCTAATGATGGAGTATTACGTTATTTTCCTTCTGTTAAAACTTTTTAACTTTTTTAGTTCAAATCGTCTATAAATATAAAAAAAAAAATCAAAAGTGTTTTAGGTCACACGACTGAAGTAAATTTTTTTTTGCTCCATCATTCGACTGCTATAACTTTGTTTATGCTTTGTTTAATGTTAATATCGCTGTCTTGACAATTGGAAACTGTTATTTTACCAGATATACCAACATAATAATACAAATTTTTTACTTTATTATGTTGGCAATGGAGATCTACGTGAATCAACTTCCGTTCGCCTCGCTACGCATTCACCAGCTCACTCACCAAGTCAAGCGTGCGTAAACAAGTTTTAGTTCTAAAATCTTCAATTTTCATTAAAAATACATTTATTTTCATGAAAATTCAGTTCAGAGAACAAATGCTATGCGACGGTTGAATAACCCGACAAAAGAAAGTAATTCACTAAAGTTTCACGCACAAAGCAAACTCCAAACAAAATGTTATACCAAACTTTGGCAGCTTTGAGTATTTAAAAATAATCATAAACAATAATGGAATTCGAGACAAACCAGCTGATATTGAGCTAAAATATTTTTCAATACACGAAGGAATATATGTATATTAGATAGGTTCCATTATAAAGATTTATGATTAATTATAATGTAAAAAATGAATCACGAGCAAAATTTGAACATGCATCCAACCGATGTATTTCTATCCTATAAATAAATAAAAAATAAAATAAATCAATATTTGTAGACATTTCACACAACGCGCCAAACTAAGCAAAGCTTATACTGTGAACCAGATAGAACTGATAGAATACTTAGATACTTTATTTTTTGAAATTACAGTCTTTCGCCATTGCATTATAGCACCTGCATGTTCTAATTAAATAGTTGTTCAGCCTGTAATTACATTTTACTGTAGGGGTATAAATAAGGTTTTTTTTAAATGTATTGGCTCCACACATTTGTGTATTTAGCCAGTGTCAAGTAATTAATAATTTATCAAGTTAATGATATTTCACGCAAATATGTGTCAAGTCATAGTCGAAGTCATCAAGTCAAGTCATAGTCAAGTCATAGTCTAGTCAAAGTCATACTCCTACTAAAGTGGTGGCAACTTGAAGCTTCTATGGAGTTTTGGAAACAACACGAAAAGAAACGTTTCACCATCATTATACCATTTTCCCACACTCACGCCTATAATCCAGCACTTAACGAGTAGAATGCCACCAATTTTATGCACTAACACTGAAAATAACACGAGTTTTGGAAAATAATACAATGCGGTGACGCAATCTTTTTCGCTTTCCCGCCAAAACTCACACATAAGGTTATGTTTACTAAATGAGGCCGCATCTCGGGACAATCGATCGTAATCGGTCACTATATTCGATTCGATTCGATGGGACTCGATTCGCAATATTGACAAACTAAAAAGCAAAGTTGGCAAAACATCTGTCATGTAGCTTATTAACTTTTATTAAAATTTTATAAACCTACGATACGATTTAAAATGACTGCATTGTGGTCTCGGTGGCGTAATTAAAGTAGTTAGTTTGCTCATTAACTAAGCATGAGCGCAGTGGAATGTAAAGTTCAGCCCTACACAATAAATAGCGAAACAGTAAGAGAAGTCTCTACTTTTTTTTATACAAATACAAATTTTATTTATTGACACATTTGTTATAAGTTATAATGAATCCATAGACTCCCGAACTAGTGGAAACTGTATTTCAGAAGTCAGTGGCTTCTCCCTCTCTTCTTTTAATTTTTTATCATTTATACGTAACCGTTAAACTCACGTCAATGAAAACAAGTTACCTATGTCGACGTGAAAGCCGCCGCGGTTTGCGTTGGTAATTAGCTTCCAGAAGAACATCGAGTATGTCCGAAGTCTGGTCGACTTTTTATTGACGTACTATGTGGTAGGACTTTTCTGCAAAGTTCGTCTAGGTAGGTACCACCACTTTGCCAGTTATTCTGCCGCCAAGCAGTAGTGTGCAAGCACTACTGTGTTCCGGTTTAAAAGGCAATGTAGCTAGTGAAATTACTGGGCAAATGAGACCTTATGATCTGATCTCACAGTCGAGTATTCTTATTACCATACTATGCTGATGTCTCAGGATGATGTGCGCAGAGCAGTGTCACGCGAAACTTTATATTTTATATTTGGATATTTTGGAGTTCCGAGTGACACTGTTCTGTTATGGGCAGCCGTGCCGCTTAACATCAGGTGAACGACCAGCTCGTCACAAAATTCAATAACATAAAAAAGATCAGATTCAGCCGTTATTCATTTTTTCTAAATGTAACATACAATAGTTTTCAAAGTAAAATTTAAATATAGATTAGTGGCAGCTAAGCTCACGTGTTATTTTCCGTTGATATCACTCCAATCATCCGAGCCAGAAAGAAAATTGCACGGTAGTTTTGTTTACGCATTATCTCGTACAGAAACGTCAAATTTATATTTGGTATTTGACGTTTAACCATGAGTTATTGCGTTTTCGATGTTCTTCGACACTACTTACTGGTTATATTTTTTTCCAGATTTGCTAACTAAATGCGAATGTTACTTGTTTCTATTTTTTTTTATTCCAAATCTGTAATATTTTTATTTCAATAATCGTGAATACAAAACTAAACTAGACCTAAAGAACTAAACTAAACTAAGAACTTAAAATAAATTGAAGTTTGAAGGTTTGAAGGGCACTGTAGCTAGTGAAATTACTGGGCAAATGAGACTTTATGATCTGATCTCACAGTTTAGTAATCGTATTACTAGATTTTGCTGATGTCTCTGGATGACGTGCGCAGTGCAGTGTCACGCGAACCTCTATATTTTAGAGTTCCGAGTGACACTGCAGCTGATATGGGCAGCCGTGTCGTTTAACATCAGGCGAACGGCTATCTCGTCACGTCCTTTCTTAACATAAAAAAAAAATAATAATAAATGAAAACTAAAAATTAAAAAAACAAGTATAAAAAATAAATAATAATAATAAGTTACTTATTTATATGCATTTATCCAAATAAAAGTATTTTTCAATTTTTTTCATTTCATTGTCAAAATGTCATTCGATAAAGGTCAATTATTCGTAAAGCTTTTGTACTAATAAAGATCAGCTGACGCCACCTAGCGGAAAAAAATATTAGTGTCTTTCTCCAACGAAACACCCATACTGTTGTACCGTTCTAGGTAAGTCCGCTTGATTACGCCTAATGATGCGATACTGCCGTTGCCTTTAATTAATTTATTCCAAACTGAAACGCCTGGTTTACTTTAGGCAGTGCTTTGATTTTGTTGCGCACAACTCTGTAATTTAGTGTAGCCTATTTTCACTAGTAAAGTTAGTAGAGTTGGGACCAATGGATAACTATGCTTGTTATTTCAACAGAGCTTTAGGAGAGTTTCCGATTTTTTTTGTAGCTAGACTAAAGGTCCTGGGGCAAAAAATAAACTAGGGCCCCAACTAAACCACTTAAAATGGTATTTATCCTGTTTTATTTTGTTTTATTAATTTTTAGGAGAAACAAACAGTACAATATTTAATTTAATAAACTAATATTACTAATACTTAAATTAATAAAGTTTCTACATATTTATAAATCATTAACGAAAGAAAGAAAACACCTTATTGAATATAAGTAGGTAGCAACCAACAATACATTACAATTTTATAAATTAAGAGAAAAAGGGAAATGATTTAAATTACCTACCAACATACATACATTTTGAAAAATAACAGGTTCCAAAATGTTCAAATTTCAAGTAGTCCAGTATACAACCAAACTACAATAAAACAAGTACTCCAGATTTGTCATAATCCAGATTCGTCGTACTCGAGCGTTTATTCATAATCCAAATGTGGGAGTGTCAATTTATAATTTGTAAGTCAGAGTCCGAGAGGCCCTTGAGCTTGGGGCCCCTGGGGCACTGACTCACCAGCTCTCCAGTAGCTACTCCACTGGATGAAATCCTTAGTTGTACGATCATTGTAAAGTATTTAATAAACTGACACTAACACTTACGAAAGCACACGCACAGCTATTTTCAATTCAAATGAAGCTGTCACAATCATGGTTAATAAATAATAACAAATTTATATTTATAAAAATAAATCTCTATTTTCCTTGGTCATCGCATCCTCGTGAACGGATGGAACATTTTCGCTAACTCTTTTTATGTCGTGTTTATTATTGTCAGGAGAAGGTTCTTATTAAAGAAAAAACTAAAAAAGTTAGAAAATATTCACCATGTGCGTGAAACCGCGGGGCGCAGCTAGTATTTTATATTTTAAGAAATCGTATCACTACTGGGTATTTAGAATATTCCTGATCCCTATCCTTTAGTAATATTTAGTGTTACGTAAGTTTAAATATATATAACTCAAAGGTCACTGACTGACATAGTGATCTATTAACGCACAGCCCAAACCACTGGACGGATCGTGCCGAAAATTGAGATGCAGGTAGATGTTATGATGTAAGCATCCGCTACGAAAGGATTTTTCGAAATTCCGCCCATAAGAGGGTGAAATGGGTGGTTGAATTATCTTCCCATAGGCCACACCGCGGGCGAAGCTGCGGGCAGAAGATCGTCTTGTTATAAATCGTTTTTTATCTACATAATAATTACAAGTATTATGTCTTCAATTGAATAGGTTAAGCGATACAGTGCAGTAGTCCAGATACAGTAGTAGTATTAGTACAATCGTCTTCACAAAGTCGTTATGCAGGCACCCTTCAATGGGAAATCGGGTAGTGCATGAATTACCCCTTTGCATTTTATCACATTTTCGTTTAGTTTATTGGACAGTATTACCTTGTTTAAAAAAAACTTTGCTACCTTAAAAATAAAAAGAAAGTGCTTTAGACCACACGAATGAAGTAAATCTTCTTTAGTTCCAACTATCGGCCAGTATAACTTTGTTTTTTCTTTGTTTAAGGTCGTAAGGTTGTTGGTTAATGTCGCCGCCATCTTGACCATTGTAAATTGTCATTTTACCGCACATGCCAACATGGTAACACAAATTTGAAGTAATTTTTAACTTTGATATGTTGACAATGGAGATCTATGTTAACCAACAACTTCCGTTCGCCTCGTTACACATTCACCAGCTTACTTCCCAAGCGTGCGTAAAGAAAAAAACCCTTTACGCAAAATGCTTCTACTAGGTAAATACGAGTACAACTCTATCAAGTATTTCAAATAAGATGAAAATCAAACGTTGCCTTAGGCAGAATACACGCGTTAAACTTTAACACTGCCGTTTGCATCAAAATTTAATAAAATGGTACTTATGAACTTGTGGGCAGAAACAGGTTGTGCGTAGGTTGCAACCTATATAACAATAGCCCTTCAGCAAGTGCACACCGCGCCGTGTCTGGAACAAGAATGATGCGTAGTACACCGAGCGCTCCTCTTTTATAGCCAGACAGGTAGGGGCGCCATGACAGTTGCCGGTGCTGCCACTGTAATCAATTTAATGCCACCACAGGGTAAATTACGGTGCTCGATCGCTGTGCATAGTTTATAACTGGACGTTGCCGCCATCAAACTTAATACTTATCTCATTAGTATGTAGTATTTGTATTATTATGTAGTTAAGTGCACCTCGTCCATACGACTTTGTATAAATCCTCGTCACCAAAGGTTGCCTGGAAGAGATCGCTTTTAGCGATAAAGTCGCCCATTGTTCCCCACTACTTGTGATTCATTGTATTATTTGATATTTTTGTTATTGTGTGGTGTGTACAATAAAGAGTTTATCAATTACCAGTTGCGCCCCGCGGTTTCACTTGCGGATAAAAAGGATTTTAATTATTTGCTCATCCCACGGGAGCATTTCACTTTTCCGGGATAAAATGTAGCCTATAAGTTTTTTTTATGTTAAGGAATGACGTGACGATCTAGCCGTTCGCCTGATGTTAAACGACACGGCTGCCCATATCAGCTGCAGTGTCACTCGGAACTCTAAAGTATAGAGGTTCGCGTGACACTGCACTGCGCACGTCATCCAGAGACATCAGCACAATCTAGTAATAAGATTACTAAACTGTGAGATCAGATCATAAAGTCTCATTTGCCCAGTAATTTCACTAGCTACAGTGTCCTTCAAACCGGTACACAGCAGTGCTTGCGCACTACTGCTTGGCGGCAGAATAACTGGCAAAGCGGTGGTACCTACCTAGACGAACTTTGCAGTAAAGTCCTACCCTGTTAATCCAGTTTATAAGCTATCTTGGTACCGAATTTCATCCAAATTCGTTCAGCCGTTTAAGCATGAAGGAGTAACAAACATACACACATACACACGTACAAACTTTCGCCTTTATAATATGTTTATCTACAGTATGTTCTGTGATACAAATAGAGCGAACTAACCACGAAACTAAACAAGAAGTAAAGGAAAGTAACCGGCACGAAGGTTTACTCAGAAATCAACCTGAAACGAAACCACGTAATGGATTTATCGCTCGCTCACGCGAATATACTGCCTGCCTGGTTTCTACCGAAATATTAGTGGACTTCAGAAATAGAAATAAACTATCACTATTATTAATACTAGGCTTTCAGTAAGATATTGAGCTTCGTAAATGTTTTTATTTTATTTATGTTTTGGCTCCACACTTTTGTGTATTTAGCCAGTGTCAAGTAATTGATAATTTATCAAGTTAATGATATTTCACGCAAATATGTGTCAAGGTCAAGTCATAGTCGAAGTCATCAAGTCAAGTCATAGTCAAGCCATAGTCTAGTCAAAGTCATACTCCTAGTAAAGTGGCAACTTTACTTGAAGCTTCTATGGAGTTTTGGAAACAACACGAAAAGAAACGTTTAACCATCATTGTACCATTTTCCCACACTCACGCCTGTAAACCAGCACTTAACGAATAGAATGCCACCAATTTTATGCACTAACACTGAAAATAACACGAAGTTATGGAAAATAATACAATGCGGTGACGCAATCTTTTTCGCGTTCCCGCCAAAACTCAAATGTTTTTTTATAAATACAGCTATGAGTTTAACCTCGTTGAACCATTTTACCTCAAGGGCGTAAATCCTCTTTGTATGTCCGGCTTGCGCCGTCTCAAATATACAGCTATACAATTTTATTTATAAATAAAACAGAAAACTTAATCTAACAAACCACTACCAGTATGCTCAGGCAATTTTGTTATTGTATTTTTTGTATGTTTTGGCTTCACACTTTTGTGTATTTAGCCAGTGTCAAGTAATTGATTTTCTTTAGTTAATTATATTGTATATGTATATTTGTGTCTAGTTACAGTCCAAGTCAAGTCATAGTCTAGTCTAAGTCATACTCCTGGTTTTGAGTTTTGGAAACAACACAAAAAGGAACGTTACACCATCATTAGGCCACTTTCCTGCACTCATGCCTGTAAGCCAGCACTTAACGAATAAAATGTCACCAATTTTATGCACTAACACTGAAAATAACACACGTTTTGGAAAAAAATACAATGCGGTGATCTTTGTCGTTTTCCCACCAAAGAAAATCAAAACGAGAACTTGCTAAAGTGTATAGTTGTGAGACAATAAAAAGTCCTCCGATCAAGTAACTTAAAAAAAAAAAACAATTTGTACTATTAAGAGCAAACCAGAATCTTGTTTTTTAAACTGCAATTCGATGAGGTTCTCAAATCGACTGTTTTGGTATATTTGTTACCTCAGTATGTTTGACTGGGTGAACCGATATTGATGATTCATTTTTTATTTGAAAGCTGGTGCTTCCGTGTAGTCCCATTTCAATTTAACCCAGTTCTGACAGTGGCTTCCATGAGAAAACCATATAAGTCTGAAGTCTGTTTTTTATGCTTTGTTTGTTACTTGTTTTTCTTCAAAATAGCGGTCACTCATAAAACTGATAAATTAATCGATACCTGAAACTACTATCAAAAAGTCTTGTATGAAACGATTTTTTTTTATGCTACTGAGTGATGTGACGAGCTAGTCGTTCACCTGATGTTAAGCGCCACGGCCGCCCATTACAGAACAGTGTCATTCGGAACCCCAAAACAGAGTTACGAGTGACACAGCACTGTGCACATCATCCTGAGACATCAGCACAGCCTGGTAATAAGATTACTAGACTGTGAGATCAGATTATAAAGTCTCAATTGCCCAGTAATTTCACTAACTACAGTGCCCTTCAAACCGGAACACGGTAGTGCTTGCACACTACTGCTTGGCGGCAGAATAACTGGCAAAGCGGTGGTACCTACCTAGACGAACTTTGCAACAAAGTACTACCACCTAGTAAAATTTCTTCCAGCGTCACGTTTCCAAGACATACCGCTTCGAAAGTTATACTTACAATATAATTTAAGGCACTTTGTTCAATAATGGAATTTCTGTGATCTTTTTATTTAATGTTGAGAATAGTACTGTTTTGAGATCCTATAGAAAGGAACGTTATGACGAAATTCTGGAGTATACAGTTGTTGGAAGAAAAAGAATTTATATTAATTTATCGGCCAAGTACTTACTCAGGGAATTTTTCTGTACAACCTTACAGACGTATTCTAGAAAATGTATTATGAAACAGCTTGGTCATCATAGTCAATAGGATAAAAAAGCTTTTCGCCCTTCACCTGAACGGACGTTTATTTATAGAACCCTGATTAAAATTGATTTCACCAAGCTGACGTTTTTCCTTTAGATGACTTTGAAAATGCGGTGCGTTAATTTAATGGCGCTCAGATTACTTCTTTTGGGGTATTATAAAATACTATTTATTTTATTTTATTTATTTCACAAAATCCACAGATCTTAAGTTAAAAAATAGTTTCGCTTAATATTAGAACTTACATCCAATTACGGATTTACTTTATTTTATAAAATTCCATACTGAAAATAGAGAGCAGAAAGTACAAACTTAAGAAGGTTACATTGACAAGAAGGAAATGGAAGAGGAAGGTAATAACTTAATAAACATACTAATACATAGCACACGATACAATACAATATCTAACAGACTTAAATTTTATTAATACTTAATACCTTTTTAACTTTTAAGTACCGTTTGCACATAACAAGGAACAAGGTACTTTCAAGTTTTGAAATAATGAGTGATATTTAAAGTGATCACTTAACTGTCTCTTTTATAATAAACTAGTTAACCCGCCCCGGCTTCGCACGGGTGAGTTAGTAAAACGTAGTCGAACGGGATAAAAAGTATCCTATGTCCGTCTCTTAGTTTTAAGCTACCTCTCCACCAATTTTCCGCCAAATCAGTTCAGCTGTTCTTGAGTTATAAATAGTGTAACTAGCACGAATTTCTTTTAAATATACACGGTGGAATTTAATTCGTTCTTTTCCTTTGATGTATGTATTCAGTCCATGCCATAGAACGCTCCCAAATAACGAAATAAAAAAGTACTTAGGATATAAAACTTAAATTTAGGTATTATCAAATTACTGCGAATTAAAATTCTAAAGAATATCTTTGCGACATTGAACAAAGCAGATGTTTTATTGCCTACGAAACATTTACGTAGCACTAAGCCGTTGCCCGAACTGTGTGTAACGTTAAATAGACATTTCGGCCGTCATGCAGTTATTTTAGGAGGCACTAATTACTAAAATAAAACTTATTTTTTTAATTGGACCTTGTACAAATATTCTATAGCATGGTGTGAGTACATACATTTCAGGAAAAGAGTGAATTGAATTCCACCATGTATAGATAAATATGTGTGTGGACATTTCACACAACGCCATCTAGCCCCGAACTAAGCAAAGCTTGTACTATGGGAACCAGGTACCTGAAATAATACCTATAAATATACCTCTGGTTTGTAAATACATACTTAGAGTACAACTAGTTGCGCCCCGCGGTTTCACCCACGTGAAAAACGGGATGGTGATAACGAAATATAGCCTACGACCTATCCTCAGACCTACTGAATATACACACAGAATTTCATAAGGAACGGTCAAGCCGTTTCGAAGAAGTTTTGTTACAAACACTATAACACGAGAATTTTATATATTAGAAGATATAACACAGAACCAACATCAATGTCCATCACATAAATGTTTGTCCTGGGTGGGAATCGATCCCACATCCTATAGCTCAGAAGGCAGGGCTATTACCAATAATTGAGCTACCGCTAAGTTGGATTTGAACTTGGTTGACTCGGGTTGATGCTCGCAAGATTTATGTTAAATGTGGCTGTAAATGAAAACAGTTTGTGGGGAAAATTAAGTTTTTTTGTGAAATTTCTGCAATGCTTGCAAGCCTAATGAGCGTTTTGGGAATAAAACTTTGTAAAGATACTTCATAGAAACCGGGATAAACGTCGGAACTCCTGCCATAAATGTTATAAGCTCTTTTATCTGCACTTAAAACCTACTTTGGCATAGCTTAGGCTGGAGTATTAAATTATGGAGGTACCACTTGTCCACCACTTGGGAAAAGTTTTGTGGTTATGATGATGTGGTTTTTCTGACACCTTTTTCAGCCTTGACGAATTTATTCCACAGAATTTATAATTTAAAGTCTAAAAACAATAGAGTAGCAAAAGTATTTTAGGTCTGTGGATAAAATAGTCGATTGTTTTTTGGTCTAATCTGTGGGATAAAACAATAAAACACTTTCTTTATCTAGTTGGATTATTTCGGGTGAAATCACCCTTCAGTTTATAAATTCATTTTTTTTTGCTTAAATATACATCGTATGAAGATTATTTTTTAATAGATTCTTTCAATAAACCAATAATATAGTTTTATTGTAACAAAAAAATGTTTGTTTATTTAAAACAAAAAAACCTGCCCATTAACATTCTAATGATTCATCAGTGATGGTTCAATTTTGTGATGATTCGGTGTAAGGTATAAAACATTGTTTGAATTACGTAATGGAAATTTTGCAGAACACATTTTAATTATTTATTTCAATTATTACCTACAAACAAATAAACAAACATTTCTTTTGTTACAATGAAACTATATTATTGGTTTTTATCTTGAAAGAAGCCTGCAATTTTTGTTCAGTCATAAATCTATTGATGTACAGTGCGCCATCAATCGTCGGGTTAAAAAGACTTATATTATAATTTATTAACCTATTAATGCAATGTTTTTTTGTCTTTCTTTAACGACTTGGTATTTGAATGTTTTACGACTCCACTAACAACTTCTAACAGCTATATATCAACAACACAAGCCTAGTTGTTATTTACGACCAAAATATTCTCTAATTTTATTTGATAACGTTTTTATTATAAGCTAAATTATTGTTGTTTCAACTTTCGCCATCATAATATTACTTAGAGAATCTGTGCGAAAGCGATTCTCTAACTCACTTGATATATTGCCCCCTAGGGTGTGATTCAACTTTTAAAAATAAGTTGTTAAAGAAAGATAACAACGTAATATGCTGAAAATATGATCAGATAACTTGGTAGTTAGGTAAATATTATATTGGCTTACGGGTCCCGTATGCATCTTTAAGGAGGCTTTGCACATTGCATGTTGCCGAAGGTAGAACCAATTACAGACCACATTCATATCTATAAAGAGCTAGCAAGTGTTTCAATGTGGCTGTGTGACATAATATCGACCTTTTTAATACTTCCGCTAATCAGATCTGATGGGCAATGCATTTTTCAATAATTAGGGAGCAAAGTGGTGTGAATTGCGTGTAGAAGTTGTATTTTTTTTTCTTTGCGTGCGTTTCTTTATATGGGTAATTATTTGTTATTTTTTTTACGTATCTATGGAAACTTCTTTTTTTTATTGTTAGATAGGCTTGCGTTTGACCACTATCGCACCTGATGGTAAGTAACGATGCGATCTAGGATGTAGCACGCTTGCCTAGAAGATACCTGTTCACTCTCGATTTGAAGAGTAATTAAATAATTAATTCTAATGGACTTCTTTATATGTCTACTATTCTATATGTACCTATACGTAAGTTTTCTTAAAAAATAAAAATAAAATAAATATGATTTGAGTTAAGATAGATAGGTGGAGCATGCTTTACTCTTCCACGTTCTGTCAGACCTCATCTTAACATTTACTCCCTTAGCACACATATTATTCTTCAAATAGTACAACTATACCTTTTTGGTTTTCCTCTACCTTTTTGCCATCAATATTCACATCCAAAACTCTTTCGATAGTTTTTTTTACTTTTTATAACGGCTTTTTGCTTTTTAGGCTTCCATCACTCCTCATTATATGGCTAAAAAAACCTGAGTCTTTTAGAGTTAAAATAAATCTAAGCATTAATAGGATTTGAAAAATTTTTATCCCGAGCGGGGTTTGAACTTATGCCGATCCGTCCCTAAAGTCGGGCCATGGCTACCGTGGTAAGTTGATGATCTGCTGATTTCGATAATCGGATAGTCAATAGGATATTTGACTGCTATTTTTTTATTGCGTAAATAAATAATATATCTCAAAAAATAGACAATCGTTAAAACATTTTTTTTTCTGTGCACAAATACTTGTCTTATTGCGGTGCTCGAACACGTGACCTCCAGGTTATGAGACAACCTACTCAACCCCTACAAGGCACAAGTATTTCAAATATGAGTAAGAACGGTCGTCGCAAGTTTTTATAAGTTAAGAAACACAAAAATTGCATAAATTGTGCTCACGAGGTCTAATGTGCGTAGAAGTAAAATTAATACCTATTAGTGGATAGGAACAGTTACTTACTAATTAAATATCTATTTAGAATCTAAACATTAACATATTTTGGTTAACATCGTGAGAGTAGAGGCGACGGGTGACACGCTTCACTGAACTCTATTGATTTTGTGGTATTTTTAACTGTCTCTTAGGTCGCTGTGGTCAATAGACTGAGGTCGTTGGATGGAGAGAAACACAATAAATTTTATTTTATTTTATTGAAATAGGTTCTGTAACAGACAATAGGCCATAAGATACATTAATACAGAATCAACATGATACAGCTATATAAACCTAAAGTCTAATTATAACCGTACACAACTTAAACTAAGAAATTTTTAACACTATGTAAGTAAACAATTATTCTAAATTACTTCATTAAATTAAATTAAATTTTAGTTTGAAAACTATCGTGAGTATGACACATTTTGTAAGATAAATAACGGCTAAAACTCACGTCAATTAAAAGTCGAAATTACTAAGACCAGGTTTCTGACATATTCGATGTCCTTCTTCTGGGAGCCAGTTACTAACGCAAGCCGCGGCGGCTTTCGCGAGCGTCAGCAGATAACTCAATAAAATATATCTTAATTAAATTATTGATAGCAAGTTTAAAGGATGCAAAACTACATGAAAACATGTCACCGGGATCACTTAAAAAGCTACAATGATTAAAATCTATTTTTCTAATTGTTTTTAATCATTTAGAAAATTATAATAATATAATAATATGTGTGGACATCTCACACAACGCCATCTAGCCCCAAACTAAGCAAAGCTTGTGCTATGGGAACCAGATAACTGATAAAATACTTAGATACTTTTTTGTTTGTAAATACATACATAGAATACAATATGACACCCAGACACAGAACAAATATCTATGTTCATCACACAAATGTTTGTCCTGGGTGGGGATCGAACCCACAACTTGCAGCTCAGAAGGCAGGGTTACTACCAATTGAGCTATTGAGCCAGTCACTGAGCTATCGGGCCATCGGAACATAGCCTCCCTCCTCGTTGTTAACAAGTAACAATGTTGTTCAAATATATCTAAAAGTAAAAAAAAAGTTTTGACTTCTATAAAATAAATTGGACCACTGTCAGGTTTTGGATTATTAAAGTAACATATTGTTTGGTTTAATATTACAAGAACTCTAGAAAGTATCTTCAAGTTTAGTTTATTCATTAAATTACGTGAAGATATCCTTTGTAAGACAAGGTGATGGGAATTTCCCGGAGTTAGAGCATAGTTCAACTGAACTGCACTGAGTTTTACTTTGAGCTAAGAACTTCTTGTAAATATTTTGCTTGAGAATGACGTGAATCTAGATTCTAGGTAATTGTAAAAGATAACAAAAGACAATATAACTATACGAGTAGGAGTCAACCAGGTACAACACTATCAAAAATAACTTCATGTAAATCACACTAATATTATAAAGGCGAAAGTTTGTATGTGTGTTTGTGTGTATGCTTGTTACTCCTTCACGCTTACGGCTGAATGGATTTGGATAAAATTCGGTACCAAGATAGCTTATACACTAGATTAACATATAAGCTACATTTTATCCCGGAACAGTGAAATTTTCCCGCAGGATGAGTAAATAATTAAATAATTAAAATACTTTTTATCCGCGGGTGAAACCGCGGGGCGCAACTAGTGTAATCTATATGCAACGCTATTTTTTGAGGGATTGGTTTTATTGGTTAAATTTTTATCTATACATATAAAATTAAAACTCCTGACTGACTGAATGACTGACTTATATATCAAAGCACAGCCTAACCCACTGGTCCTACAGACTTGAAATGTGGAGGGTGTGTTCTTTGTAAAGTGTAAGTATCCACTAAGAAAAAGTTTTTCGAAATTCCATCCCTGAGAGGGTGAAATGGGTGGTTGAATTATCTATGAAAAAATTTCTTCTTCGTTTCCTATAGGCCACGTGGGCGAAGCTGCGGGCAGAAGCTAGTTTATAATAAATGACATAACGAGCTAGCCGTTCACCTGATGCTAAGCGACATAGCCACCCGTAACAGAGGCAGTGTCACTGTGTACTCTAAGATACCTATAAAATTTCACGCGACACTGCACTGCGCACGTCATCCTGAGTCATCAGCACAGTCTAGTAATCAGATTACTAGACTGTGAGGTCATAAAGCCTAATTTGCCCAGTAATTTTACTAGCTACAGTGCCCTTCAAACCGAAGCACAGTAGTGCTTACACATTACACTGCTTGGCGGCAGAATAACTGGCAAAGCGGTGGTACCTACTTAAACGATCTTGGCAGAAAAGTCCTACCTCCTGGTAGGTAATAATAATAATAGTAATAACGCCTAACGTTACATACATAGATCGTGAACTCTAACTAAGATTCCATGTGTCTAGGGACCCTGGAACTACGAATAACATGTTCCCACAACACCCAGACACAGAACAAGTATTTGCGCTTTTTTTCCGTACAAAAATACATGTCCTGCCGCGTGAATCGAACCCGCCACCAACGAGTTATGCCAGTTACGCCACCACACCACAGAGGCTGTCATAGTAGTTGCGTAGAGTGGAGTAGATATAAACGAATTCAGTTAGTACTCAGAATTCACTATCATTAATGATGTGAAATTTTCCGGAAAATGAGTTGTAAGAAATATGGATAAAACCGCAGAAAGCTTTTACTTAAAGTAAATGGACAAGCTTAAAACAAAACTCCAAACAAAATGCTGTGAATCAGCGAAACATTCGCAAAACGTAGTTTGTACGGCAAAGTTTCACATAATACTGACGCTGTGGGTGCTAACGAGAAATGTTCCGGACGTGCCTTTCGGGAATGCTTTACAGTTTTACGAGCTAGTACCTAATTGATCATGTGTCGAGGATTTGCCCATTTCAAAGAAACTCAAAACGAAGGTATTTTAATGGGCACAGCTTAATAGCTTTTTTTTTTTGAGGGTGGAAATGCCCTCGCACTTCCACATACTCTACCACGGGGGTGGTGGCAGGGGGTATGTGGGACTCGAACCCACTAAAACCCCCCCGTGAGCCCTCGTCTGCCGTACCGGGGCGAGACACCCAGCGACAACACCCAGACTCAGAACGAGTATTTGCGTTTCTGTGTACAAATACTTGTCGACCTGCGGAAATTGAACCCGCCGCCTCTGGGTTATGAGCCGACCTGCTCAACCACCACACCACAGGGAGATATGAGTATATCTCCTTCTCTACGATAGAAAGAGAGAGTTCCGTCTCGTATATTACTGTAGAGACAAGAGAGATGGAGCTAAAGAAGTTTTACTTCTGTGGTCTACACACTCGTTTTATTTTGCGTATAAAAATATTTTGATATACTAAATTATTTAATATTTTATCTATATAACAATACACAAAAATGGTTACTTATATAATTGAACTTAGGAGAAAAAAAAACTAAAGTATACATAAGAACTTAAAATAAATAATAATTGAAGAAAATGTAATATTGTAGAAAAAGGCAGTCATAAATAAAACACAGAATTTAGATCACCTTCTGCAGGAAGCGATCCCAAAAAGCTGGCAACATTTCCTCGTTGAATAGCTAGGCTAATTCGTTGGCCGAGGTATGCCAGCCTTTTGGTCTCGTGTCAGCTCGACTAGGCGTCTGGAAAGCTCCTTGACAAGGAGCCGCGCCTGCGGGCCTCAGGGGTCCATTGTTTCAACCCCAAACGGAACAAATAAGTAATAATAATAACCTAGGGATTCATATTTCCTCCGTTTGAGGTTTTATATAGGTTTGATATACTCATATCTCCCTCTCAACTTGCATTCGCCTCACCAGCTTACCCCCAAATCAAGCGTGCGTAAAGAATTTTTACATCAATACTTTTCACAGTAGTCCTCAGTCCCGTCGTGATAGACAGCTTTCAACAACCTGTCGTTTCCCAACGCTTATTTCGCTGTTTTCAGCAGTTAATGAACATCGAGCGCGGGCGGTTTTATTCGGATTAAGTGGCTGCTTCAGGTTTTACTGCAACTGCAATTAATAGGTACCTATGATTATTATATCTTTGGTTAAACAAAACTTAGCTCATCTTCAGACTGGCCCGATAACTCAGGTGGTGGTAACTAGAGATGCGCCGAGTACAACTTTTACTCGCTAAACGGAGCCGAGTCGAGTTACTGAGTAGTAAGGTTTAAATTGTAATAAATGTGCTCTTTACAAAGGGGACATACAAAATGCAATATAAGGTAGGAACATTGAATTAATCTCTAGTTTTATCTTACGTTTTACAAAGTGTTAAGGCATTAAAAGTTATTTTTCTATTGTTAATAGAATTAATAAAGGCGTTTTTAGTCTGTAAGTCACATTGTTAAATTCTAAGTCAACAGTAGCTATTTGACTTGTAGTTTTTTTTTGTTTGGTTTTGGCTCCACACTTTTATGTATTTAGCCTGTGTCAAGTAATTGATTATATCTCAAGTTAATTAATATCATATAATGTGTCAAGTCAAGTCAAGTCACAGTCCAAGTCATCAAGTTAAGTCATAGTCTAGTCTAGTCAAATCATACTCCTAGTAAAGTGGTGGTAACTTTACCAGAAGCTGCTATGGAGTTTTGGAAACAACACGAAAAGGAACGTTTCACCATCATAGTACCACTTTCCCACACTCATGCCTGTAATTCAGCACTTAACGAATAAAATTCCGCCAATTTTATGCACTACACTAACACTGAAAATAACACAAGTTTTGGAAAATAATACAATGCGGCGACGCGATCTTTTTCGTTTTCCCGCCAAAACTCTTGTAGTTATCCCATTATTACTATAAACATTGACTGAATAAAGATTCTACCCTCGCTTGCGAATGTGAGTGGACGTAATTTTGTTTCTCGCTTCATAATTTGCTGTTATTAAATTTATAATCGGCATTGGTGAGTCCTACGTAGTGTTATTTTGTGAAAAGTGTGATAAATAATCAATATTGATTGTAAGTTTCGCATAAAGTTCGTGTGAAAGTGCAAATACGACCGACAGTGCCGCCCGTACATTACGCAAACACGTACGTATTCGCGTTTCTACGTCTCAAACTGTTTAATATAAAATAAACACGATAAAATGCATGTGTCGCATTCACCTAAGAAGACCCTCTCAAACCCGGACCTTACAGCTTCACCGGCAGGAGAACGGTATACCAATCAAGGCCGTAAAAGAAAACAGCCGGAGGACCCCATAGCTGCTCAAATTGCTATCTTAACAGCGAAAATGACAACCTGGCAACAGGGCATAGAAGGAAGTATACAAGAAGTAAATAAAAACATTAATGAAGTCATTAAAACTGAGCTCAGCTGTCTGTCGGAGCGAACCTCAAGTATGCAAACCGACATTGTTAAATTACGTAGTGAGTATTCGCAATTTAAGGCTTCTGTGGATAGCATCAAAAAACAGCAAATGATAACAGATAGCGAGGTCACTAATATCAAAACGTGCTTAGAATTTCAAGCCGCTAATCAAAAAGACCTCATACAGGAAATATCTGATCTATCATTCAAATCATCGGATCTGACAAAACGTATGGAGAAGGTAAATAACCTTGAATATGAAATTTATGAGTTACGAAAAGAACTTAACATGCACCAACAGCGAGAACGGCTTCACAATATAGAAATAGTGGGCGTACCGGAAGTAAAAATTGAAAACCTAGAAGGAATTGTCATCAAGATTGCTCGTCACGCTGGAGTGACACTATCACCACAGGATATAGATCACGCAGTGAGAGTTCAACCACGTCAACCAATCCGCGGCCGCCCCAGGGTGATTATTGTGAAACTAAAAACACGACTTCTAAAAGATTCTATCTTGTCCGGTATGAGGAAATGCCGCGGTATTTCTACAAATGACATCGAGATCCCTGGCGAACCGAGACGCATGTTTATCAACGAGCACCTGACTGTTGAAAACAAAGCACTGTTGAAAAAAGTGAAAGCAATCGCGAGTAATAAATTATATCAATACGTCTGGATAAAAAACTGTCAGATTCTAATCAGAAAAAACGATACTTCACCTCCCATTCACATCAGAGACGAAAGCGACCTAAAGAAAATTGTTTAATAACAGTTACGTTTATTAAGTTGTATTGTTTGTTGTTCCATTTTATAGTTGTTAGTTTATATACCTATATCTATTCTATTTGTGTACTAAGATCGTCGAAATTTTATAATTATGTTATGTTCCTTGCTTATCGCAACAATGGTTCAATTTTGAGTATATTACTTAAAATGTGTTTGTACCTACGACTATTTTATTCCTTTATTTTAAAAACAAGTTTGCATAGTTTCATAATACCTGTCCCGCCTCCTGCAGCGATATACATACCCTCCAGTATTTTGCTAATCTACAACCCGGCCATACTTCATTTTAGGGCAACTACACACGTCGATCATATTATTGTGCATATTATATTATGCATAATTCATATTATTGTGTATATAAATATTTTGCTCTTACCTGTTTTAAAAATAATGACTTATTTGGCATTGAATTATTATGCTATTCAAAGCCTTAATAGTTTCTTTACCTTAGAAGACCATGAATTATTCTTTAATAATTTGATATATACTATTGGACTAAATATATATACAACTTTTTATAAAAATGGATTTATCTGGTCTTAAAATTTATTTTCAAAATGTTCGTGGTCTTCGAACAAAAACACACGCGTGTTTCCAAAACATTATGGCAAATAACTATGACGTCATAGTACTGGTGGAGACATGGCTTTGTGAAGGTATCTTTAATAATGAAATATGTGATAGCCGCTACGATGTGTTTCGTTTTGATAGAGATTTCTTAGCAGTAGGTAAAAGTACTGGCGGCGGTGTACTTATCGCTGTCCGATGTGAACTAAATGCCATGGTTTTACACGACAAATTATGTTCACCTACTGAAATTTTATGGGTTGCGATTCCATCTAATTCCCTTAACTCTAGTAAGGAACTGCATATATTGGCAGCCTACGTTCCTGGGGGATCCTCCCAAATACCGGATATGGAACGTCTGATTATAACATTTGAAAATTACAGTCATAAATTTACACAAAATCATTGCATTATTCTCGGAGATTTCAACCTACCTTTCATTAAATGGGAACATGACGGCCCTATTATGAACAGCAGATATACATCAGATTTACATGTTTTGACTAGGGATTTGTTAAATGTATTTTTATCCAATGGTTTTACTCAACATAATCTATTCTCTAATCAATCTGGTAACGTTCTAGATCTTATATTTAGCAACTTTACCTTAGAACTTTTTAAATGCGAATTTCCCATTCTAAGGGAAGATGTTTATCACCCATCACTTTGTATTGATGCAACCGATTTAATTTGCAAACCACTACCTGCTGGCTCATTTAGGAAATGTTTATTCCATAAAGGGGACTATATTAAAATAAATGAATTTTTAAATGGAGTGGATTGGCAAAATGAGTTTAAAGATAAAAGCCTTGATGAAGCTGTTGACTCGTTTTATAGTAAACTTAATCTCAGTATCGAGTTATATGTACCAGTTTCCACAAAAAAAGTATCAAGACATAGTTTTCCAAGTTGGTATTCTTCAAGTCTCATAAGAATAATTAAAGAAAAAGATAATATACATAAGAGATGGAAAAGGTTTAAGAATCCTCGAGATTATGACGAGTTTAGCTTGATTCGAGCGAGATATCATCGTGTTCATAATGCATGCTATAATTAAGAATCAAACGAACTTACCTGGTGATATTTGATATCTAATTATACGAGCGTCTTGAAAGAAGATGATTACAGTTTACATGCAGCAGCACGCGAGATGATGCTATCCTTATCACACATTTAGAGTTATTTTTACCACCTTAAAATTCTTGCAATTTGACGTTTACTTCACTATTCACTCCGCCATATTGGTTCCCGTCAGTTCTCATTCTTCAGAGCCTTATTTTTTCGATAATGCTAGGGATTTTGAAAAAAAAAAAAAAAGGGGGTGTGTGGGAGTGTAATCGTCTTCTTTCAAGACGCTCGTATAATTAGATATCAAACATCACCAGGTAAGTTCGTTTGATTCTTAATTATACATCGCATCTTTCAGAAGATGATTACAGTTTACATGCAGATGTTTAGAGCATCGAAAAAATACAACAATGTAATGACAATCAGTGTTACTATATATTTATTTTACTTATTAATAATATAATCATATAATTCACAGATAGAGAAACCCAAGAATCAATGATCACCACGATTATCACGATTACAAATAACGCGTCTATTTAACAACTTTAACTTCGGAACAAGGTATCTACAAATTTGTTTTGACCTGATTTTGACACTTCTTTATTATAATATTTAAAAAAAACATTTGAAGATTCGGACCAGCCTGCTGCTTTCCGAATGATTTCGAGATTGACTCCTGCTCTGTGAGCAGCTGATGTCGACGCATGTCGCGTACTATGAGCCCCGTATAACGTAATATCAATACCACTTTTATCTAGAATTGATTTAACCCAATGGGATAACGTTTGAGAACCAACTTTTTTGTGTGGTTTTTGATGACTAATAAAAAGAAAATCTTGGTTACGTAAAGGACAAGTTCTGTCTATGTATGTTTTTAAACACAGGGCTGGACAAACTTTAGGATTTTCCTTGACATATGGTAACACAATAAATGGTTGAAAGGCATTTGGTCTGGAAGTTTTTATAATATCATCAACTTTGATTTGAATCTTTTCTGAATCAAATATTATATTTTGGATTTTAATAAGACTAAGTGTCTGCATTCTTTGTGCAGATGCTAATGCCAAAAGAGTTATTGTTTTTTTAGATAAATCTTTTAATGAAATCAGATCATTGGGAAAATAGTTATTTAGATAATTTAAAACGAGGTTGGGATCCCAGGTCGTATCATATTTTGGCGCAGGTGGTTTTATACGATAAATACCTTTAAAAAACCTTTTGATGGTATCGTGACTAGTGATTTCTTGGCCCAATAGTATGGATAGAGCTGATCGATGACTGTTTAATGTACTGTAGCCTACGCCAGAGTTAAATTTTTCTGTCAAATATTCGATCAACTGGGTAATATTAGGATGACAATAATCTATGCCTTTATTCTCGCAGTATAGCCACCATGATTTCAAAGATGAGTTGTATTGATTTAATGTATTATTAGAAAAAGACGCCATCATTATGTCTAACGATGCGTTAGGTATTCCGCGTCTCAGTAGCGACTGCCTGATAATCTCCCTGCCATCAGGGTTAGATTTGCATGTAGAGGATGCCGGTCGCTGAAAGGAGAGATTAGTAGATTTTTATTAGGCTGAAAATATAACACCTCTGAAACGAGTAAATTGGTCCATATGGGATACCATGGTTGAGTGGGCCAATAAGGCAGTACGATAATGCCCTCTGCCTTGTCATTTTTAATTTTGTTTAAAACTTTAGGAATCAGACTAAAAGGTGGAAAAGCATAAAAATGTATGTCTCTCCATTTAAATGTAAATGCATCAATAATTTCAGAATTCGGATCTAACTTCCATGAAGCGTATCTTTGACATTTACGATTTTGATTACTAGCAAACAAATCAAATTCAGGGGTTCCGAAATTAGTCTTTATCTGGCGAAATGCATAATCAGCTAGTTCCCATTCAGAATCTATGTTAAACTTTTGACGAGATTCAAAATCGGCGACTACGTTCATATTAGATTGGATGTAAGATGCATAAATGTGTAGATCACGTTCTTTGCACCATTGCCATATGTCACGTGCAAGCTGGTTCAAGTGTTTAAATTGTATACCGCCCATTTTATTGATATAAGCGATAGCTGTTGTATTGTCTATTCTTAGTAAAATATTGCAATTCCTAAGCCCTGATGCAAATACTTTAAGGCTATAAAAAGCTGCAATTAATTCGAGAGTGTTTATGTGTAATGATAGCTGCGAGTGATTCCAGTGGCCATGAGCTGTTTCATCATTACAAGCTGCCCCCCAACCAGTTTGACTAGCGTCACTAAATATTACAAGTGAGTAATCTTTATATTGAAACGAACAACCCGAAGCATCAATATGATCCCTCCACCATATGAAGTCATCTTTTAAATATTGGGGCAAGTTCATATATATGTTATAGTTGTCAGAATAGTTGAGTGCCAACCCACCCGTAGTCGACCGCGGGGCATGATGACGTTAGCAAACCAACATAACTAGCTAGTTCCCTGATTTTGCACCGTTTTGTATTTAATAATTTGTTTGTAGCTAATTTTATACGATTTTTCTTGTCATCTGGCAGAGTCAAATACATTGTTGATGCATCAAAAATGAAACCCAGAAATAAGCATTGTTTCTTTGGGTACATTTGACTTTTTGATTCGTTAATCAAAAAACCTAATTTCGCAAGTAAATTTTTGGTGGCATTCATGTTATCAAGACAGCTAGAAAATGAATTTCCGATGCATAGAAAATCATCTAAGAAATTTACTGATAAGTGGCCTAACGTGCGTAAATGGTGTAGGACTGGCTTTAGTAACTTTGTAAAGACGTAAGGGGCAGTGCAGAGACCAAACGGTAAAACGTTAAATTCAAACAGTCGATTGTTGTACATTTCAGAATTCCATTTAAAACGAAGGTAGATTCTATCACTTTTAGCGACTGAGATAAAAAAATATGCATCCTTTAAGTCTAAAGTAGCCATAAAACTATTTTCGTCGATTAATTTTAATGCGGTACGATAGTCTTCCATTTTGAAGTGATTCACAAGGATAAATTTATTTAATTCTTTTAGATTCAGAATAAAACGATGTTTTCCGTTGGGTTTAGGCACTGTAAAAACCGGTGAGATAAACTGTTTTTCAGATGGAGAACAGGCGGAAATATAACCCGATTTTAATAAATCCGCAATACACTCATCGATTATGACAACATCTTCCGGAGAGTATGACCTACTTTTAGCTGTATGTGTTTGATGTGGATCAGAAATAAAAGGTATTTTATAACCTTCTATCCAAGACAAAATGGTTCTATCATTCGTAATGTGATGCCATTCATGAAGAAAAAGCTTCAGTCTGCCAGCATTAGGTAAACACGTATCTGGGCTATGTACCTGCGACGGAGAAACTATCGTCGTCGAGTTTGTGGGTAGGCCTTCGGACGCTGAGTCGTTGCCGGTGGAGGCGCACGACGGTAATCGCGCGGCGCGGGCGCTCGAGTCGTCGCCGGCGGTGGGTGCCGATACTGGTTCGGGTACACTCGCGTCTCGGCGGCTGGTGCCCGCGGTGCCCCCCGTACGTTTAAAGCCCCGGGGTTACTAGCTGAAGTACTTGGCTGTGAGCGGGGTTGATTGAATTTACCGCTATTAAATCTCAGCTCCGAAGCGGACTGCGATATGGTCTTAAATGATTTCAGGTGTTCTGACAGGTTGGAACCAAACAGGTGCTCATCTATTTTGGTATTTTTTATAACATCTCGCTTTTGCTTGGTAATCGAGTTAACAATGGCAAATCGTCTTGAAAGTGACTCCCTGTAGTGAGTATCGCATAGTAACCGCCCTGCGTCACTTAGTTTTTTATAAGTTCCTGTGAAATATTATCCGTTTGTGTTAAAGCCAAGTTTAATGCTTTGCCTATAGCCGAGATACAGCTGGACATTTGATTTTGCTTTTGTTCACTGTACGAGTCCCTTTTAACGTTGATCTCAGATAATGCAGATTTTATCTCGGGGTTTAATAAGGGTGCTTTCATATATGTACAATTTTCGGCTGGCAAATATTGTTTTAGGAGCTCGATCTTTTCTTCTTTAGGGAGCCCAGTAGTTAAAATGTGTTTCCATCGTGTGGCCAAATCTTTGTGTAGGTTTTCTCCGAAGGTTTTGTCTTGTGTTGGGTCGGACCCTAACAGCTGAAGTATTTCTGGATCTAAGTTGTCATTTTCCTCTATCAAGGGTTCCTCTATTGGAACCTCTAGTGGGATCTCGTCTGTAAAGACGCAAAGATAACCAATTACGTAACCGCAATTTCTTTTAAATAATGTAATTTACTTGTAAGCTAAATGCCATTAAATAGGTAGGTTGGTTTCATTATAGAAACGTGATAAAAGAGAACAAGCTGATACTAAAATTAAGCAAGTAGATTTCATCCACACACAGTATATGTCGGGATAAGTATATGTCATTTTATATGTAGTTATTAATTCAGTAGGTATCCACACACGATATACGTCGGGATCCATTTTCCACACACGTTTTACGTCGGGATTATGATAATAATTATGTCAAATAGAGGGTAGGCGGATCGATTCAAACGAAAAATCCTGAGAAACCATTGGAACTAACCTTGAACTTCTTGATCACTGGCTTGCGAACTGTCAGACGATGAGGAGATGATTCTTCTTCTCTTCTTCACCAGTTTTTTCATCGTCTTTAAAAATCTTTCCATGATCTGGTCTTCGTCCCTATCTGTCCGCTTTCTTTTACCCATTTTATTTTGTTTTTGGGAGAGGACGTGTGACTCGGACAACACAAAATCACGTAATGAGAACTGACGGGAACCAATATGGCGGAGTGAATAGTGAAGTAAACGTCAAATTGCAAGAATTTTAAGGTGGTAAAAATAACTCTAAATGTGTGATAAGGATAGCATCATCTCGCGTGCTGCTGCATGTAAACTGTAATCATCTTCTGAAAGATGCGATGTATAATAGATTTTTGTGTTTAAATCAAATATCTATAACTCGTAATCCAAAACAATTTTGGAATTTTGTTAAGTCTAAGCGTGATCAAAACATTTACCCATCTAGGCTCACATATAACAATATCAGTCTTACTCGTGGTGAAGACATAGCACAGGGTTTTAATGACTTTTTTCACAGCATGTTTTCGCCGCAATTGACCCATTATCAGCCATATAACACTATTGCACCTCAAAATAACTTTGTCGACCATGTCTCCACCACTTCTTTTAGTAATAAACTAGTATTACACGTACTGCGTAATCTAGACACTACGAAAAACGCTGGATGTGACAATATACCTCCCTTTTTTATATATAAATGTTCAGAATCACTTGTCCAGCCTCTCACGTTGTTGTACAATATTTCAATCCGCACGGGTATTTTCCCTCGTGTTTGGAAGCAGGCGCGTATTGTACCTATTCACAAAAAAGGCTCTAGAAGCAAGGTTGAAAACTATAGACCGATTTCAATACTAAATACATTTGGGAAACTGTTTGAGAAGCTTGTTTATGATACTATATATCCCATAATTATAAAAGGCATTCCTAAACAACAGCATGGGTTTCTAAAAAACCGATCCACGGTGACCAATCTTGCACTTTTCTCCAAATATGTCTTGGACTCCATGGAGCGCAGTGGCCAAGTTGACGTGGTCTACACCGATTTTGAAAAAGCTTTCGATCGTGTGGACCACGTCATACTTATCTCAAAATTAGGTGCATTAGGAATACAAGGCGATTTGTTGAGATGGGTCGAATCATACCTGACTAATAGGTCCCAGTTAGTTGCACTGGGCGGTCACAGATCTGGCGTTGTAAATATACCCTCAGGCGTCCCACAACCAACCCTGTTTGAATTATTTTGAGAGTTTTGCTATCCAAACTAACTACCGCATACATTACACTCCACCGTCGAGTCAATTTAAAAGACACCTATCTATACGCCATCCAAGTTAGGAACCGACGACGATCCTCGTAGTAAAAGAGCTAACTGCTAAAATTATGTACCTAGTTTTAATTATTGTTGGTACAGATATAGATAGACTACCTTCTTCCCGCAGCTTCGCCCACGTGGCCTATAGGAATTGAAGAAGTGATTTTTCATAGATAATTCAACCACCCATTTCATCCTCTTAGGGGTGGAATTTCGAAAATCCCTTTTTAGTGAATACCTACACTTTACAAAGAACACACCCTCCAAATGTCAAGTCTCTAGGACCAGCAGTTTAGGCTGTGCATTGATATATAAGTCAGTCAGTCAGGACTTTGAATTTTATATGCATAGATAGATAGTTCTTTATTGCACAAACAACAAAAGTAGGTACATAGACGAACTTAATGCTAGAAAGGATTATCTTCCAGCTAATCTATGTGTAAAGTGGAAATTTTTGTGTGTTCAAATATAAATATGCTCACTAAAGTATACAGTTTTGCGTAGGTAACACTGCACGGAGCACGTCATCCGGAAACATGAGATATCAGGTCATAAAATCTCATTTGGACGGTGATTTCACTAGCTACAGTGCCTTTTAAACCGGAACAGTAGTGCTTGCGCACTACTGCTTGGCGGCAGAATAACTGGCAAAGCGGTGGTACCTACCTAGACAAACTGGATAAAAGTAAGTCACATCGTCAAATCTTTTCTTTGTTGAAAAGTGTACCTATCAATTTTCATTAAAACAGCAAATATTATATAAGCATTGAAACTTTTCTTTAAGCATTGAATTTACTAGGTAGGTCTTTGTTGCAAAGTTCGTCTAGGTAGGTACCACCGCTTTGCCAGTTATTCTGCCGCCAACCAGTAGTGCGCAAGCAATACTGTGTTCCGGTTTGAAGGGCACTGTAGCTAGTGAAATTACTGGGCAATTGAGTCTTTATGATCTGATCTCTCAGTCGAGTAATCTTATTACTAGACTGTGCTGATGTCTCAGGAAGATGTGCGCAGTGCAGTGTTGCTCGAAACTCTATTTTGGGGTTCCGATTGACACTGTTCTGTTATGGGCAGCCGTGGCACTTAACTTCAGGTAAACGGCTAGCTCGTAAAATCATTTATTAAATACATTGAAAGCGCTTACTTAATAAGCTTAGATATCTCATTGTCATCTCAACTGCTACCGACCACTCAACTTATTTCGCGTTCTAGCAATCGTAAGTATCTCGAACCATTCAATTTGAGAATAAGAAAACTGGAAGTAATATCGAGATGAAATTGCATCTTAGCTTTTAAAAATTGGACCTTAGAAAGAAAAGGGCATTAGAGGGTCTTCCCTCGTCCAAAAGGATTGGAGAGACTGTTTCATTCCATCTTTGTCTATTACATAGATAATTTAAAATAAAATGTATGGTAAATATATAAAAAAATAGATGACTTAAACTCATAACGATCATTTTAAAAATTCATCAAGTATCGACATATTTCGTGTACGTATTGGTGTTTTAATTTTACACACTTTTGTGTATTTAGCCAGTGTCAAGTAATTGATAATATCTCAAGTTAATTAATATCATATAATGTGTCAAGTCAAGCCAAGTCACAGTCCAAGTTATTAAGTTAAGTTATAGTCTAGTCTAGTCAAGTCATTCTCCTAGTAAAGTGGTGGCAACTTTACCAGAAGCTTCTATGGAGTTTTCGAAACAACGCGAAAAGAAACGTTTCACCATCATTATACCACTTTCCCACACTGATGCCTGTAATTCAGCATTTAACGAATAAAATGCCACCAATTTTAAACTAAACTGAAAATAACACAAGTTTTGAAAAATAATACAATGCGGCGACGCGATCTTTTTCGTTTTCCCGCCAAAAACTCATTGGTGATTTTTGGAGAATTGTGTTGGAGGTCTTGAGTGGTAATGGTAGCAAGCATTCCACCTAATAGTTTTTGTTTTATATCTACATGCCTTACCTATTTTGTCATGGCTATGTTTGCCTCATCACTGCTCTTGGCCCACTGATTACGACAACTGTCTTGTTACTATGTATGTAACCTGGTGATTCTAAAAATAGTGGTAAGTATTATTTTTATTTTTTATAAATTTCATTATTCTCAATTTTACTTAATTCGTTTACACCACCGACCTCTATCTCTCTAACAATTCTTTCCATCCAAAGGTTGACTGGAAGAGATCGCTTTTAGCGATAAGTCCGCCAATTGTACTATAGCTTTAAGTTTCATCAACTGTAACTGTTTTTTTCTTCTGGTGTACAATAAATATTTTTGTATTGTATTGTATTGTATTGTATTGTATTGTATTGTATTGTATTGTATTGTATTGTATTGTATTGTATTGTATTGTATTGTATTGTATTGTATTGTATTGTATTGTATTATGCCTGCCAAATAAATTTATATCTCTATAATTTAGAATGTTAGAATCACCATTTTTTATAGGATAAAATTAGAAACTCACTTTAAGGCATAGTTAGGAATCAGTTACTAAATATCTTAAGTAACATTTCTCTGTTCTGTTTCCGTTATATTTTTTATCAATCTGTGGTCAGCGTTGTTGGTACATTAACTACTTACATTCTAGACTACACTATTGAAAGACTATCGTTTGTTGTACAATGCTTGTTAACTTTAAAAAATATTGGATAGTGAGAAGGACGAGAGAAATGGATCACGCTATCTTTGTTTATTATATAGAGGAATTGGAGAGAGAAATAGATTGGAGAGACTCTGGGATCAGTTATCTAGTAGGTACATAATAAAGTCGAAAACCATGTAACAAGCTCTCACGCTATAAAAGTATCTTGTGGTACGGAGCCCGAGTGAAATTATTTAAACTGCGACAAGCTGCTAGCGTAATGGAATGTAAATTGAGCAAATATGTTTGCTAAAGTATGAAAACACGGTTTTTCTGGAAAACACCCGGTTTGTTCCAGTTCAATAGACAGATTAGAGTTTACATAAGCCCGTGCGATGGCGTTTCTTTAGGTTTTTGTTATTCTTACATTAAATAATAAAATTCAATAATAATTTATTGAACACCATTAAATAAAAATGTACATTATTTACAGATGAATGGTAGAACAGCTGGCGACACTGTCACATAGCGATTTCTTCCGTGCTACCTTTGGATAGATAGGAATTAAAGAACTAAATTGCGTCTGGTGATGTTACAACTTGCTAAAAATAACAATGCGATGAAATATGTATAATCATCTAAAATATAAAAACAATGTATAATAAACTCATCACACTATCACACTAATATTATAAAGGTGAAAGTTTGTATGTGTGTTTGTGTGTATGTTTGTTACTCCTTCACGCTCAAACGGCTGAATGGATTTGGATGAAATTCGGTACCAAGATATATTATACACTAGATTAACATATGGGCTACATTTTATCCCGGAAAATTTAAATTTTCCCGTGGGATAAGTAAACAAAATACTTTTATCCGTGGGTAAAACCACGGGGCGCAACTAGTAATACATAAAATGAAGAAAAAACACCATTTATTCAGATCATACAGCATTACATTATTACTCACAACATGAACATAGAACAATAATAGAACAAATAATAAAAAAAAACATACAAATGTAATGTAGTATGACGTCATGATATACGTTCTGTCAAAAAAGAGACGGTTTCAAGAATATACATGCATGGATGCATAAGACTTTCTTACGTATTCAGTATTCATAACAAACATTAATGCAGCTGAAAAACGCAGAACAATTTTAGGCCTATCTTAGTAGTAATCTACCTAACAAGCGTTTCAGTTAAGTCATTAAGTCATAAAAATAACACTTAAAACCCCTCCGAGAACCCCCATCATCTCCAAGCATTCTCGCTCCTTATCAATTAACCGCGAGTATTTTCGCCCGGACCATTACCGGTAATTGGACAAAACGATCGACTTCACGAAGGCCGGTCAAGTGCCCACTTAACGTGCGTTAGGGCGATTGTTGGTTTAGGTCGCGGACTGGTGCTTAAAGCTAGCCATTCACTGGGCAACAATAGGCTATTTGACTACTATTAAAAATGAATAAGTAAATATTATTTTCATAAAGTAGGTTAAAAATGAATGTATTCATTGTAAAAATAAGCAAAATCGGTAAGTTAATCACGGAGTAGTACGCTTTTAAAGTTTCATCGCCTGTCCCTTTCTCGCAAAACAGAGATCGTGTTGAGATTACTCACAGCTACTATGAAGGCATGGCTTGTGACGTCACATGCCAAAAAGATTGTATGTAGAGCTACCACAGCTTAGTAATGAGTTACTGTGAGGACTGGTAACTGACGTCACTGCGTGTTTGAGTTGTCTCTTTCTATTTCTGTATTTTAAAATGCCTGTAACTTAGTCATATTTGAGATATTCAAGTTTTGTTTTCACAGTTATCTATTTTTTGAGGTATATTATTTATGTATGTAATAAAAATATAGTAGTCAAATAGCCTATTACATTTTAAACCTATTAGAAAAAGTTGCCGCAATGCAAAAGCGTAGCTCCTAAAAAATAGTCTACTCAAAATCAAATTTGTACATTCAAATCAACTATTATTTGGCACAACGAATTAGTATGGCAACGGGGAAATGCTGCCGCTACCTACTGGGCACTTGGGTTGTCTATACGTCATCATCATCATCAGCCTACAATAGTCCACTGCTGGACATAGGCCTGTCCCAAAGCACGCCACTGAGCCCGGTCTTCGGCTCTACTCTTCCAGTTACTGCCAGCTACCTTGCGTATATCATCGCTCCATCTTGCCGCAGGGCGTCCTACACTACGTCTGCCGGTTCGCGGTCTCCACTCTAGAATACGTCTACCCCAACGGTTATCGGTTCTTCGGCAGATATGACCAGCCCACTGCCACTTCAGCTTGCTAATTCGCTGAGCTATGTCGATAACTTTAGTTCTCTGGCGAATGACTTCGTTTCGGATCCGATCCCGCAGAGAAACACCGAGCATAGCTCGCTCCATAGCTCGCTGAGCGACCTTTAATTTGTGGACCAGTCCTACCGTGAGTGTCCACGTTTCGGCTCCGTAGGTCATGACTGGTAGGACGCACTGGTTGAAGACTTTCGTCTTGAGACATTGCGGTATGGACGATGAAAAGACATGACGAAGTTTCCCAAATGCTGCCCAGCCTAGCTGTATTCTTCTGCTGGCTTCACTCTCGAAACGTCATCGCGGCTAGTATATAGTCCAAACGTTTCGTTTGTAATAAGGTGTAGCTGGTAGTATTTAGTAGTAGTTATTATATTATTGTGGTAGTTAGTTAACAGAATAAAAGCACTTTGCTCTTTAAAATAAATGTATACAAATAATATTTTGCCGCTTTGCTTAATTTTAGACTGGCCCGATAGCTCAGTTGGTAGTGACCCTGCCTTCTGAACTGCGGGTTGTGGGTTCGATTCCCACCCAGGACAAACATTTGTGTGATGAACATCGATGTTTGTTCTGTGTCTGGGTGTTATATTGTATTTTATGTATGTATTTACAAACAAAAAGTATCTAAGTATTGTATCAGTTATTTGGTTCCCATAGTACAAGCTTTGCTTGGTTTGGGGTAGATGGCGTTGTGTGAGATGTCCACACATATTATTATTATTATTATTATTTAACTACAACTAGCACACGGCTAACACTCACGAAATACAGTCGAATAACTCGACCGGTGTTCGGGCAATATAGATGTCCATCCTTAAGGAGGACAATTATCCTCCTTCCTAGTTATGAATACTACTCACGTCAGTTTCTATAATATTTTATTTGTATAGACGAGATAAAATCTCTATTCAATTGCCTCCTTCACTTAAGTGATACACAATAAATTAATGCATTAAATAAATGAATACCGTAAAATTACATCGTTTTACTTTTTTGACCAAGGACTTTGTGTGAGTACGTCAGTGATTGCTTATTTTAAAATTAATTTAAATTGAATGCTTTACGCACATACTACTTATTTTTACTATTAAATTTGTTAGTAGATTTATTACGATACAAACAAAACGTTGAAAAATTCAGCGCGTCGCTGTCACCGAGCAAAGTTGCGAAATATGTTGAGGTAGTTTGCGTTAACGGTACCGTAGTGAATGTTCCGCTTTACACAGTTTTAGTTCACCTCGCTTCACTTGAGTGGTGTCTTAATCTGTAGGGACCAGACGGTGTGATTGATTTCGAGGTCGCAAGCAATTTTGAATTCTATAACTATTCATATTATTTTGAGACAAACAACTTGTCAATCAGTTAAATTTTAAATTTAATAAATACTTTCTTTAAAAACTCCGTTTCTAAAATAAGTGACTCTAAAAATTGCAGTACTTACCTAAATAACAAGCACACTCTATATAAAAATTATTTGAATTTAATTTTTTATTATGATCTAAACGAACGACGTGACGAGCTAGTCCTTCACTTGATGTCACAGCTGCCTATAACAGAATTTAGCATGACTCGGAACTCTAAATTATAAATTTCCACGTGATACTGCGCACGTCATCCTAGACTGTGTGATGTATTAGAAAGACGGGCGCAGTTTTGGTAATCTAGCATTATGATTACTAGACTGTAAGATCAGATCATAAAATCTAATTTGCTAGTAATTTTACTAGCTGCAATGTCCTTCAAACCGGAACGTAGTAGTGCTTGCACACTACTGCTTGGCGGTAGAATAACTGGCAATACAGTGGTACCTACTTAAGCGAAATTTGCAGAAAAATCCTGGTAGGAATTTTCTAGTAAACCTGTGACAAAACCAAACGTACATAAATTTCTAAATTGCCAAACGACATAATCAAAAGGGCGACGATTATCGCGCCATCAAAATGTCCGGCTCATGGCATGTCCCGAAGTTGTAAATGGCCAATTTGGAGTGAGGCGAATTATGTTTGGAACGCCCCGAGGAAGGATGCAGCGTACTTTAGCATTATATAGATTATAGTACTATTGTGGAGTGTACTAACGACGTTTATTACAGCTGGCTTAAAATTTACTTTAAAAGCCCTCATGAAAGAACATCTTTGAATCGTCGATCGTCGCGAAAGTTAATATTTCTTTCACAAATTTATTTATATTCTCAATTTGATTGTTTTTTTTAATGTTTGTTGTGACGTCAGAACTTTCGACTGGGTGAACCGATTTTGATGATTCTTTTTTATTTGAAAGCTGGTGCTTCTCGTATGGTTGTATTTAAATTGATCAAGATCTGACGAGTAATTTTTGAGTTATCCTTAATATTGCGTTTCTCAATTTTAGCTATAAATATATAAGTATGTGTGGACATTTCACACAGCGCCATCTAGCCCCAAACTAAGCAAAGTTTATACTATGGGAACCAGATAACTGATAATACTTATATACTTACTTTACTTACTTTGATGGTGTTCTCATTGGGATTGAAGTTGTATAAAACCCTTTTTTAAAAGGAATTATAATGTGATGAAATGCGTCATTTAACATCCCACAGTTGGCTATAATAAAATAATTTTCTCTCAGAATCACTTTCAATGTCACTTTATTAAAATCTCAAACGTCATTACGTGTGAACGCGGCACTGTGACTTTTTGTCGTATACTTACATTCCTTGCGGACGCGGATATGAGATGACAGTTCCAGCAACAGTTGCGATTTGGGTCAAGGACTTAATTTGTGGCTCGTGTGAAACTTTATGTATTACCAACTAATCGGGGAGGGAATTTTATCGAATTGCTTGCACCAGTAAAAGGAAAGAGAAACCGTATGTTTTTAAACTCATTCTTACTCCTTAATATTATAAGCGCGATTTGCGATTTCACGCAAAAAATGAAAATCTTTGTTTTTATAGACCAGTCTTTGACAATTTTTTCTCCGTTGTAAATGTACCAATCATGAAAACCAATTACCAAAATGATGTAAATATTATGATAAATGAGATACATAAATATTTGTTACAAAGTTTTTGTAGTTGCTGAGAAATATTGAGATATCTATTGCAATTTTTTTTTTACTTAAAACTTTTCTTGCCTTTGACCACGCTCTCACCTGATGAGTGACGATGCGATTGAAGGTGTAGCATGCTAGCCAAGTAAATACCTATTCACTCTTCTTTTAAACACGCCCGGGTCATATTTCACCGGAAACACAGACGCTGGCAGGGCATTCCATTCCTTAGCCGTTCTAATTAAGAACGTGGAATCAAACCGCTTGGTACGAATAGGTGGTATTTCGACCATGAAGGAATGGCGCTTAGCCGAGCATCTAGTAGTCCTGTAGTGGAATGGTGATGTGGGAATGAGATCATGCAGTTCTTGTGCGCATTCACCATGGTGTAATTTGTAAAAGACCGACAGACTTTGGCAAGCCTTACGACGATGTGCTAGGCTCTGGAGCCTTTCAGCAACCAAAGTGTCCAAACGAATTAACTAAAAATATGTATAAACAAATTCGCGATTCGAGCTAGGCTAGAAAATCGTTGAACTTACGGTTAAATTGCCAAAGAAACATGGTCTAACTTATAGCGACAAAATAATATTTCAAAGTGAGCTTGTGATATTTATAAAAGCAACGCTAAAA
The DNA here is from genome assembly GCA_905220475.3 of Ennomos fuscantarius. Classification (NCBI taxonomy): domain Eukaryota; kingdom Metazoa; phylum Arthropoda; class Insecta; order Lepidoptera; family Geometridae; genus Ennomos; species Ennomos fuscantarius. The sequence continues at coordinate 6,826,236 of HG992046.1, read as the reverse complement.
TATCCCCAAATGTGGCCGTTTTCACAAATCATCGTCTAATGCTTTCAAACGCACGCGCTCAAACAAGTTGAAAGCGAATGACTGGTTCACTTAAAAGTTTACGTATTGTCTTAACTTGACAGAGTTCGCTAAGTTGTTTGTAGATTTCTCTTGAAAAATACGATTTATGACCAAGTATTTACATTATCTGGTATCGTAAATCGGTGGATATCATATCTTTCTCGTCTACTTTATCTTTCCGATACCTCTTATTGAGTGTAGTAAAATAATTAAATAATATGATTTTGACCGCCTCTGTGGCGTGATGGTTAAGCAGGTTGGCTCATAACCCGGAGGTGGCCGCAACAGGATAAGTATTTGTGCACAGAAAAAAAAGCGCCAATACTTATTTTGTGTCTGGGTGATGTGAGACCATGGTCCTAATATTATAGAAAATGACGTGGGTAGTACTCATAACTACAACTATTACACGGCTAACACTCACGAGGTACAGTCGAATGACTCGACCGGTGATCGGGCAATATAGATCCTCAAGGAGTACGCGCGGCGGCGGAGGCGGCTCGGCGCTGACTGGACCATGGTCCTCGTAGTTCCTGGGTGTCTAGATTCAGGAAATCCTACTTAGAGTCCAGGATTGATTGTAAGGCGTTATTATTATTATTATTATTTCACACAAATAACTTACAGCACTTGTAATAACGAATAAAAATATATATAAACCGCTCTATATTGTACCTTGTACCATAAACCATAAAGGTGATTATAACAAACGACCATTACGCCGAGCTTTGGTGTCAGCGATTGAAATGTTGATGACTAAATGGCACGGGAAGTAATGGGACGTGTACACATCCTAATTTTAATGACTCATCTTATATGGTTCCATAATATAATAAATATGTGTGGACATTTCACACAGCGCCATCTAGCCCCAAACTAAGCAAAGCTTGTACTATGGGAACCAAATAACTGATACAATACTTAAATACTTTTTGTTTGTAAATACATACATATAATACAATATAACACCCAGACATAGAACAAACACCTATGTTCATCACACAAATGTTTGTCCTGGGTGGGAATCGAACCCACAACCCTCAGTTCAGAAGGCAGGGTTACTACCAACTGAGCTATCGGGCCAGCCATAATAGTGCTTCTTTAAAACAAAAGCTATAAACTCGGTACACTTAGGAGATGACATAGCTTTGAATTACATGCAACACGTTAAATACTTTTCTTAATTAAAAATATTTAACCATCAATAATTAAAAATAATAAACTGCGTAAGTGCATTGAAAAATCAAAAATGTCAAATCCATACTAATTATAATAGTAATAATAATAATATGCGTGGACATCTTACACAGCGCCATCTAGCACCGAACTAAGCAAAACTTGTGCTATGGAACCAGATAACTAATAGAATACTTATATTCCTTTACTTACTCTATTTACTTTACTTACTTTGATAATGTTCTCATTGGGATTGAAGTCAGTTAAAACTCTTTTTTAAAAGGAATGTAATATGGGAATCAGATAACTGGTACAATACTTAGATACTTTTTGTTTGTAAATACATACATAGAATACAATATAACACCCAGGCACAGAACAAACGTCTATTATGTTCATCACACAAATGTCCTAAGTGAGAATAGAACCCACAACCCACAGTGCAGAAGGCAGGGTTACTACAAAGTGAGCTATCGTGGCAGTAAAAAAAATCGAATTGTAATTTCAATTTGTTTTTAATGAAGTTCTTTAATCGCTTAGCTTATGCATGTATACCTTTTGTATTTTTATTTACATTCGTTTTGGCATGACCATCCGGTAAAATTGTTAAAAAATAAAACCAACCAAGTGTTTACGTGACAAAATATAATTAACATTGTTAGCTTTTTAAACTGAGTAGTTTTAAAATGTTTCAGTCTGGTTTAAATTAGACAAATAAACACGTTTTTTATATTATAATTCAGTGTTATTTGTTATAATAATGAAAATTCTCATACAAAACGTCATACAAATCTACCTAAAGCTGAAAGTTAGTAATTCGCCCAAGCTTAGCGAACGACAGCCGAGCGAACGCCGCCCGCCCGTCAGTAGACTCTAGGGCGCCGTACCGATTACCCACCAGTTGCCGCGCCAAGTGCAAGTTCGAAATTCAAACATTCGAATTTCACGCGATCCAATTCGTGTATTCCAATTAAAAAAAGAAAACGATAATAGTTTTTTCTCAAAAGTTTATTTTTGGACAGTATTGATATAGTAAGATTTTAGTGTAGTGTGAGTGCAAAGTTCCGGTTGCAGCAGCGCTGAACTTTTTAAAAGCAGGGAAAGAGTGTTACAGGTAAAATAGAATGTAAAATTCATTTATAACCGACTTTTGCACTTGTAACTTACGATGAAAGTTTACAGCTTTATTCATAGTTTAGTAATAAATGGTATATCGCTACGACGCTAGCATAAAAATAAAGAAAATAAACCCTGAAATTTGCAAAAACCTTAACTATTTTCTTACACTATTTTATCATTTAAGTATACTACAAATTGCTCACGTTTTAAATATTAGTTTATTAATTCTTGTTTCGTGCTTCATTGCATATAACATAAGTGCATAATAATTAGCTTATTAAAGAGACGGGTTTAGACGTTAAGATAATTTCTCGTTTACTATAGTAATAATTTTATTTAAAAGGATTCAAGTACTGCCGCAACAAAAATCGAAAATAACGTAGAATGTCTTAGCACTTTACTAGCGATCGCCCTTAAGATCATTAATATAAAGCACATAAACTATAACAGCCAAAAAAATATGACCGAATACAATACCCGTTTCGGTAGTTTCCTATTTAATTGGTTAAAATGCCGCAGAGACTAATCTAGATTTTTGATAAAATAATATATTAAAATTTTGATAAAATCTCAGACAGATTTTTACAGACTACTTTGATTCATACTAAATCAAAATGTTGTTCCTAAGTAGAACAACGATATGAAGTCAAAATTTGAATAAAAAACATTGGAATTGTAAATCATCAAAATCTATAAAATATACATAATCCTGTGTGTGTCTATTCCTATTCATATAAAAGCTAAAATAAAATTTCTGGTGAGCCTTTAAATACAAGCCAATTAAAAGTTCCAAAAACAACAATGGAAAAATAAATGAAACGGAACAAAGTCAATCGTTTCGAGTCCCTATTTGGAGAGGAAAAATATTAATGAAGATAATTTCGTCTATTTGCGGGCAAATATATCTTTAGGCCCGGAAACGGTTGAAAATATTCTTCTACCCGCATTAAATAATTGACTTTATTAACAAGCTGTGTATGTTTTACAATGTAAATCAAACGCGGGTTTATTCTCTACATGCAAAAATTGGGATTTAGATTGATGCATGCACGAATAAATTGCCGGTAAGTTTAACAAGTTATTGGTATAAAGATAAATAGATTTATTTTAATGTAAAGGATACAAATTTAAATCACGAGCGCATTATGGAACTGTTGATTGCGCTAAGCAGGAGGATACAATGCTATACATACAATATATTTATTATTTTATTAAATAACAAGTCGCAGTTTTTAAATTAAGTTCTTTTGCTGTCTTTTTTTTTGTTTTGGCTCCACACTTTTGTGTATTTAGCCAGTGTCAAGTAATCAATATATCTCAAGTTAATTAATATCATATAGTGTGTTAAGTCAAGTCACAGTCCAACTCATCATGTTAAGTCATAGTCTAGTCTAGTCAAGTCATACTCCTAGTAAAGTGGTGGCAACTTTACCAGAAGCTTCTATGGCGTTTTGGGAACAACACGAAAGTAAACGTTTCACCATCATTATTCCACTTTCCTACACTCATGCCTGTAATTCAGCACTTAACGAATAAAATGCCACCAATTTTATGCACTAACACTGAAAATAACACAAGTTTTGGAAAATAATACAAGGCGGTGACGCGATCTTTTTCGTTTTCCCGCCAAAACTCCTTTTGCTGTGTTACCATCAAATTTACGCGATACACCTTCTCATCAGTACAAACAGGTCCTTAGACGCTTCCAACTTTAATTATTTAGACGACGTAACCGCAGACGCAGTCCGCAAGTTCTGCTCAAACTTGGTGGCTCATTCCAGACTTACTTAATAAAGTTGTTGCATTGCATAAACAAACCCGACAATGCAATTTACAAAGATTGTACGTTAGCTACTAATTAAACAATGCAGTACGTCTAATTTTGTGTGCACTATAGCCGTCTCCACACTGGACTATCCGCGGCAGTAGCAGCACGATCCTATGCAATTTCTAGCTAACACGCTACTGCTTTGCTGATTTATTTCAGGCTGCGAAGAGAGCGCTGTAGCGCTGTAGTGGATCGTTTTATGTGAACAAAGCTTAAGATGTTCAAATTAGAGATACAATTTTCTAATGTTTCCAAACCATTAAATACGAAGCAAGCAATTAAGAATTAAGTACATTTTTTTTTTTTTCCCTTTCTTTATTTATTCACATTTGTAATTTTACATGAACAATGCTTAAATATTAGGTTCTGTAGGTTACAGTTGTACGCTAGATTGTGGAGTAGAAAAATCTGCGATTTGATACAGATTTTAATACTGCAATCTAGAGAGAGAATAGAGGTGTAATGTTACCTACTTATTTTTACAATATAGAGATATTTTTGAATCGGCTACTACTAATTTAATTATTATTAATGACAATATTACAATAAAGAAACGACTAATCACAAACACATAAAATAAAATAACAGAATGAAAAGAAAACAGATAAAACAAAATAGACTGGGACCGGTTAATCATTCAAGTCCCATTAAACTCTTATAACAAGTGTTTGCCATGAATCTATGGCTGACTCTTTACGAATAAGATCGCTTAGATTATATGGTGATACACCCAGAAAGCCACACAGCGCCTCGTGTTGGTGTCTGTAACGGCTGAATTCCGCGCACTGCTCAAGCAAATGTTTAACTGTTTGGATGTTATTGTAATTGCATGGACACCTATCCGAATTAACGATTTTAAAGCGATGAAGGTATGATTTGTGAAAACCATGGCCGGTGAGGGCTTGTGTTGTATAAAAAGACGTGTTAGTGTGTTCCCTTAGCTTTTTAAATTTAGGTACATATTTTTACCCCTAATCTTTTTGTTTTATTTTTTGAGGGGGAAATGCCCTCCCACCCCTTCCAAATACCCACAGTTACCACGAGGGTGATAGCAGGGGTATGTTGGAATCCTCTAAAATCCCTCTGTGATCCATCCGCCGCTGGGATGGGATGAGATGGGTTCGCGTTAAAATCTACCACCACATCTACCATCCACTTTGCCAGAGGGCAGTACGCTCTCTCGGGCCCCTGCGCCAGCGGGTGAATAACCTTGCACCTTTGTTACCCACCAGCCATGCGGGCCTGAGTAAATTGTCTTCTCCAGCATACAGCGGAGGTATGTGCTGGAGTATACAGCGCCCCATATTCATGGCAGCTCCGTCACTGATGCTCGGTGAAAGCGTTAGATAAATCATTATTTTTACACCCCTTGTTAGCATTGATATAAGGCTACGATTATACAATATACATAGGTGTTTGTTCTGTGTCTGGGTGTTATATTGTATTCTATGTATGTAATTAAAAAGTATATAAGTATTGTAACAGTTATCTGGTTCCCATAGTATAACCTTTGCTTAGTTTTGTTTTAGTTTGGGACTAGATGGCGTTGTGTAAATTGTCCACCCACACATTTTTATTTATTTATTTAATATTGAACTTTCCTACTGACGATTCCAATAAAGTGTAATAACGCAATAAAGAATAAGCTTAGCTTCAAAACAACACAAAGAGAGCATATGTATTATTCACAAAAAGGCAAGACAAATCCCTAAAGGGATAAAAGACAAGATCAATTGTAGATATTCTCGTGAAATAGTGTTTTCTTTTTAATAAAACGCCCAAAAGGCGCCTATCTGAATTTAAATCTCCGCTATACGACCATATTGGTATTTCTGGGCGGCTTTTCTTTTGTTCACGTTGCCAACTGATTAGAATGCAATTCTATTTATGTGCTTTGAACGTTGGATTTTGCCACGTCGTTGCCGTCCGGTAGAGCTAGGGTCTTCTTACCTATTTTGATTTAATTGAAGATTTAAAGTGAATACTGTAATGCATTTTGTAGATAGATAGATAAACTCTTTATTGACACCAAGGCAACAAATACAAAAACAGGAAATAACTAATGAGTAGGTAATAATGGGCGGTCTTATCGCTAAAATGCGATCTCTTCCAGACAACCTTTGGATGGACAGAGATAGATCAACGAGCAAGGACGGTGGTGCTAAAAAGTTACTGTGTACATACATACTAAGACAAATATAAAATTATATACTACTTAAAATACAATACTAATACATAAACATACACAAATAATACATAATATACAAATACTAAGGAAACAATGAAGGTTTATTTCGAAGTCAAACTAGAGAGATAGAAGTGCTTAATTTGAGTCTTAAAAGCAGTGAGTGATTGTTGAGCCTGTTTAATATTGAGAGGTAGTTCATTCCACAAGCGTACAGCCTGAGCAGTAAATGAGCGGTCGTAGAAGGTGGTACGACGCACCGGTGGCTTGAGGAGGAGGTTCTCTGATGACCTGAGACACATAGTATTAGAGTGAGAATTATAAAGGTAGTCGAATCGTTCCTTTAAATATTGGGGAGTAGGTATTTCATTTAAGTGTTCGTTTGATCCCACTGACAGATGTGACCTTTGTGTTTATCCTTTTACCTTCTTGTTAGACTCATTAATTGAGGAACCTACCTATTTAGCTTGAATCTAAAACAGTTTATTATATTATTATATTTGACTGGCCCGATAGCTCAGTTGGTAATAACACTGCTTTCTAAACTGTGGTTTGTGGGTTCGATTCCCACCCCACCCAGGACAAACATTTGTGTGATGAACATAGGTGTTTGTTCTGTGTCTGGGTGTTATATTGTATTCTATGTATGTATTTACAAACAAAAAGTATCTAAGTATTGTATCAGTTATCTGGTTCCCATAATACAAGCTTTGCTTAGTTTGGGGCTAGATGGCGTTGTGTGATATGTCCACACATAATATTATTATTATTTAAAAGAAAACCTATTCGTATTTCTAATTGTTTATTTTAGGTTAAAAATTAATCATTTTTAATTTTACTGTATTTTAGAAGACTTTCTAATTAGCTTTTGTATGGGGCAATACCGAGAGAATAGTCTAATAGTCTCTACCGAGCTTTACAGTGTCACTGGACAGGTTTTTAAGTATACTATAAGTTAACTGGCCTCACGTCACTGTTGATATAGCCCAGTCTTATGACCTGTAGGTTGTGGGTTTTATTCCTACCCAGGAGAAACAGTTTGTGTAATGAATATCAATGTTTGTTCTGTGTTATATTTTATTAAGAATATGTATACACACAAAAATTATATAAGTTGCTATTGCATCAGTTTTCTGGCATCCATTATATAAGCTTTGCTTTGTTTGGGGCTAGATGGCACTGAGTTGAATAGTTCATTCAATCAAAAATGAAATAACAATGGATAAAACAATGAAAAAGTTTAGACTGCTCGTTGAATTGAGCTTTTCCATACATGTATAAAATCTACACTAAAATTATTATCATCAACTCAACTAGTTTAGTTTAAAACCTCCTATAAACAAGCTTCGAACTCAACTCAACTGAACTCAACTATAAGTTACCAACTTCAAACTATTTGCAAATAAAATTAGCTTCACCGCAGATTTCAAGTGGGAACTAGTTGATGGTTTCATAACATTATTGTGCTTTTAAGAAATGGAAGTTGCAATTTGCCCTATAATATTTTGTGTGGGTTTAAATAACAGGCTAAAATAAGGTATTTTATTCAGTTTCTTCAATTTACATAAAAATATTTAATAAATAAAATAAAATATAAAACACTTTTAATAACCCGTTGGTGGAAGAAAAAGTGCCAAGAATGCTGGCGACATTACAACGTTGAATGGCAATGTTTAGTTTTGTCCAAAATAAAAGCCAGCATTCTGGTCACCTGGGCAATCGTGTAACTCGATTGCAACCGATAGAAAAACAAATTTGTATGGATTTGACAGTTTGAATACGCAGTTTATGTGCATAGTTAGTATGGAAATTTCTCCTGTTGCATTACAATCAAAGTTTCGTGATCACCCCCCCCCAAAAAAGGCCCCCACCAAACGTTTAGCCAAGTCCCTTTATGTTTCTATGACAATAATGTATTATATAAGATAATACTATAGTAAAGTCATCTTTGACAGTTTTTTCAATCCGTATTTTTAACTTAATATTATATTACTTAACGAGCATCTGCCCGCCGCTTTGCCCGCGGCATGGCCTATGGGAAAATAATTCAACCACTCATTTCACCCTCTTAAAAGTGGAATTTCGAAAAATCCTTTTTTAGCGGATGCCTAAATGCATGCCAAATTTCAGCCCAATCCGTCCAGTGGTTTGGGCTGTGCGTTGATAGATCACTATGTCAGTCAGTCAATCAGTCAGTCACTTTTGAGTTTTATATATTTAGAAGATATCATGATAAAGATAATAGCTTTTTTATGCTGCTTTACCACAGACTATTCTTGGGACTGTGCTCTTTTTTAATATAGTTAGTTGTGTTATTATTATTAGGGAGGGAATTATTTACACTTTTTTTTATATTTTTGGATTGTATAAATATTGGGAATATGAATGACTTTATTTCTATTTGCGGTATACACCACGAGCAGACCAGATCCCGCAATCAGGGCCCGTTCACGAGCTTGACGCATGTTAGCTTTATTTCTGTCTGTTTGTCACGACTGAAAGGATGAACCGATCTTGATAAAATTTAGTACGGACATAATTTAAACCCACGGAAAGGGCACAGGATACTTTTATCGCGCCTTGCATGAGATTCGGCAATTTTTTTCGTAATGTATTCAAACTATAAAAAATGTTTTGAAAACATTTGAACAAATTCTGTTCCTTTGGCGACTTCTTTTTTGAAGTTGGTAAATATTGGCATACCTAATGCTTATCTGCTGGCGTATTATTCTCATGACGGTAAAGTATTGAATACGACAGAACCTCATGTATCACAATCTATACAATATCATACAGTATCATACTACATAATATTTCCGACATCTAACGGTGCGCCGCAGTTTTCACTGCTTCTGTAGTGTGGAGGTTGGCTCATAAACTGGAGATGGCGGATTCATTTCCTGAGATAGGGCAAGTATTTGTCTACAAAAAAGCGCAAATACACTTTTTGCCTGACATAGTGATTTGCGCTTTTTTGTACCATAACACCCATACCATGGTCCTCATTATGTATATCTTTGTAGACTGCAGGCGTCTTGGTGAGAGCAGAAGATTTTAATGTGTGAATCTTACAGCACTCACAGGAAGAGATAGAGTGGTCTTATTTACACGCCAGAGTGTACGCCAATATGTCTTAAGAGCTGTAATATACACTCCAAGCATAATTGGGCAGAAAAGCTTTCCTTCTTCCTATCAAGCCATGCCTCAATCTTTCAATCAAGCTATCCTTTAGCAGTATGCTGCTAAAACTTGCCAACCCTTGGAGAAATAAGATGCTTAAATATTAACAGGCAAACCCCAAAACTGCGGGAAGAAAAATTTGCTCCCATCAAGAACTTACGTCTACGTTTACCTTAATGAACGTTACAACCTTTTTGTATAAACCTACGCAAGCACAACGATTGCAAAAGAGTGTTTACTGAGTGGCGAGATTTACGTTTTTGTAGGGCATATAATATTTTCCAAGGTATTTGTAACCTATTACTTAGTGCACGCTAATTTGGCAATCGACATTTAATTGTTAAAGTTACAGTAAACAATTTAATGTGGACGAGTATCATTAGGTCCAAGACATTAGTAACTAACTTGACACTGGCAGAAATGTATAGCCTAAAACAGATAAAATATCGAGTGCGCTTTAGAACACATGACTGAAATTAAACTTCTTTAGTTTAGCTCCATCTATCGGCCGCTATACCTTTGTTTGTGCTTTGTTTAATGATAATGTCGCCATCTTGGCAATCGTGAAATTGTCATTTTACTGGACATACCAACATAATAATAAAAAAATTTTAAGTTTGTTATGTAGACAATGGAGATCTACGTGAACCAACTTCAAGTACCGTTCGCCTCGCATTCAACAGCTTGCCAAGTTTTACTTGAAAAATTTAAGTTTTATTTATATCAAGTTATGCTATTCTCTAATTAGGATATAACCTTCTTGGCTTATCGTTATAAAATGTCATAGTCATGTAAAATATATTTGATTTATTTACGGTTCATTGACGCTATAACCTTCTAGTGCAGCGCCATCTTATTTTATTTATTTATTTATTTATTTATTTATTGTGATAAAAACGACAAAATCAATTACAATTATCACATAAAGTATTACAGACATTAACAAAAAAACAAATCAGGGTTATAAAATAATAAAATAATCCAATTAGGCTATTACAATAATGTCAAATAAAATTAAATAATGTCAGAGTTAATTAAATAAAAAGAAAATATTGCTCCATTGGTCACTCACGCTTTCACAATATGTTAATACTGCAGGAACAATAATAGACCACTTGTCAAAAGAAAAATCAAAATCAGCGTTGGCGTCGCGGAGTGCATTGAGGTGGCGTAGAGGGCGAACCAGCGGAGACATCGCTCGTGCCCTTGTGTGACCGCTATCAACTGAGAAGAGTTTATGTTGTCTTCTGTCACCACGCCTACTTGACGGGACCTCAATTTCGTCTGGGACGTACAGCACACACAGTAGATTGTGCAAGAGCAAACAGTCAACAGAACCCCTCAGCACTTTGAGGCAAGTGGAGAGCTGATCAAATATTCTTCTCACCTCCAGAGAGTTATAGCCTAAGTGCCCGAGGAGAAACTTGGTCGGGTACCGGAATGGGTAGTAACCATAGACTTTTTTGTAAAGGCATCTTAAAAAGGCTTTTTGGACCTTTTCAAGCATCCGTGCATATGTGACATGATGCGGATTCCAGACACACGCGCCCGATTCAAGTTTGCTTCTGACTAAGGCGTTATACAAGGTTGTTAAAACTTGCGGATTGTTGAAGTCTTTGGCGTTTCGTAAGACAAAACCCAACCGTTGATAGGACTCTTTGGCGAGACTAGCTATATGATCATGAAAGGTCAAAGAGCGATCGAAAGTAACTCCAAGGTCTATAACACTGTTTTTCCTATTAATACATGTGGTGTACAAATAATAATTAAAATTAATAAATTAAATCTTAATTTTACTGTAAGAAATATGAACCCTTTACAACTTTTCAGTTACAATAAGTAGCTTAGGTATGTAACAAAAATTATGTGGTACTATAATAATTGAGTAAACCAAAATACTTCTAAAAAAATTTCAAGTGTAGTAGCGGAAATCAATTTGTCATAATTAATTATAGGGAAGCTATTTGTATTCTATGACAAGCAAAAACAACTTGTGAGCTTACATTATTTAGTAAAAAAAATTGGGGCGCACCAAAAGTTTCCAGACTGAAGAAAAAAATGACTTCAAGTGTTTTAAAATGAATTTATTGTTTCTCAAAATATTCTTCGTAAGCTAAATGCTATTTCATATGAATAACTGAATTTGAAAAAAAAAAACCACTTCTGCTTGGTGACGTCGGAAAATAGTTTTTCATTAGGCTATTAGGCTATTTTTTAGCAATTTTATGAGTCTAAATTAGATTAGATACTTAAAATTAAGTTATTGTATTAAGCATATAAAATTACAAAGTGTTTCATGTCAAATATTATACAAGCATGTCCATATTCTTTGGGGATGAAATTCATAGACCGCGTAGCTAGTTCTTAATTTATGAGTCAAAAATTCAAATTGGTGAAGTTGTCACACCAAATTTGACGTCCCTTCGTTGAATCTGGTAAGCATGGCATAACAACAAGTGATGCGGCCCGTTTTGGAGCTTCAGTAAAATTGTGTAGGATCCACCGAGAGCACAGTTTTTTGAAACCCAAATTTTCGTGTAGGATTGATTGTATTTGGCTCATGCCTGTACATATTTATATGCCAGTTTTTTTTTATGTACCACTTTCTTGGAAGAGCTTTATCTTGCAATGGCTCTTCTACGGCTGCGCGTCCCTCGTGGCTACCATATATAATTGCATATATATCTATTTTTTGTATAAAATGGCAACGAAAATCTTTATCCGCCATTTTTGTGCCTGTACAAAGGAAATTCCACAGCGAACTCTAAGCGTAACAAGTGGCCTAATTTTCTGGAAAAATGTCTCCGAGACCCCTAACTGACTCATTACTACTGACGTGTCTGGTCCTTCGGGGCCCATCGTGTGTCCGTTACGTCATTAATCAAGAGTTTATTCCAACCGTACGTGATAAGGGATGTGATATAGAGTTCAATGTCGATGGTGATAGAGAACTTTTTATATCGATAAAAAGTGATTATGTCGATAAAATTGTATTGTTATTCAAGACAAGGCAACTCTAAAGTTTATAATTTGATTAACTGACCAGAACCAGAATTAGAGAATTAGAGGTCCCCCAATCCTTATTCCCAATAGGTCTATAAGTAGAGGACACTCACGGAAACACGAAGCAATTAACGAGAAAATGCAGGAACAGGTGAAAATATAACTGAAATAGTATATTTGATAACAGTTGTTATAGATATTAACAATAATTTACATTGTAGTTAGCCCAAAATTTGCTGAAAGTTAAAACTTATTCAAGAACGAAAAATAAAAATTAGTTATTAATGGGACAGAGTGCTCACCAAATTTTTAAAGACCTTTCGAAATGTCTGGTTGAAGCCACACGTGACCAAAATGCTGGCCTCTACTTCGGCCAAAGATTGAGCATTGCCATTCAACGTGACAATGCTGCCAGCATAATGGGCACGTTGCCTACTGGTAGTGGTTTGTTTGATTAAGTTCCCTTTTTATTGATTTATGTTTATTAAATAATATTATGTTGTATGTTTCAAAATAAAATAAAAATAAACTTTAATTTGTTGTTCTTTACTCCTGTATACGCTCTGGAAAAAACCCTATAGATCAAAAATATCATTTAAATGCGGTGAAGATATCGTATCATATTTAACTAATCCTATCCTACTAATATTATAAACGAGAAAGTTTGCATGTGTGGATGTTTGTTGCTTTTTCGCGCTCAAACGACTGGACGGATTTGGATAAAATTTTGAATACAGTGGATTAACACATAAGCTACTTTTTATCTGCAAATGAAATCAGGGGGCGCAGCTACTTATAATAAACGAGGGGAATTACCCAAAACAATACTGTAGTCTGCATGTTTTGTTAAACTGTCGATATTTTTATAACGTGTCGCATCTCTATTTGTGTACCTTTTTTGTGTCAGCTAGTATCGTCGACACGATAAAGATTGATTATTTTATGTAAAAGAGATGATTGATGATCAGGTTTCTTGAAAAGAAATTACTGAAAAGGTAATCTATTTTAACAGGATTAGGTATTTAGGCGTAGGTGTAGGTGTTACTTTGTACCGTTTTTCGACCTGATAACCCGTTTTTCATTTTTAATTTTTGTAGCATTAATGAGTGGTGTGCAAAAGTTTGTCAATATAAACGAAGAGTTTAATGGTGATTGTAAAAGTTTTCTACTGTGAGCTAATTATTACAAAATTGCGTAATTTCGTGATACGTAACATTGTCAGCCTGTGGTGTGGTAGTTGAGCAGGTCGGCTCATAACCAGGAGGCGGTGGGTTCGATTCCCATGACAGGACAAGTATTTGTGCACAGAAAAAAAGCGCAAATACTTGTTTTGAGTCTGGGTGTTTTGGGACCATGGACCTCGTAGTTCTTGGGTCTCTAGATACAGGGAATCCTGGTCCAGGATCTATGTATGTGATTGTTGGGTGTTATTATTAATTTTATTTTTATAGATTTTAATTTTTTCAAGATTTTAATGTATCAAGGAGAAAGCTGCTGTCCATTCCCTGTCTATTCCCGTAGCGGGCTCTTACAGCACCCACGGGAAGATATGGCGTGGTTTTACTCTCACACAACCGGAACCACACGTTTTTTTAAAGTACTTTAGTGCTCAATTGTAAATACCATTTTTTGTGTTGTCCAATTACAGTCCCCATTCCAATAATTGATGTTGGTCTCGATTGCAATACATTATACAGCAAGTGTTGTAGTCCTCATTAATGATGATTGGCTTCATGTCAGCACTATTCAATTATAAGGAACTAGCTGCGACCCGTAGTTTCACCCATATATTTTTTAATGTTAAGGAATGACGTGACGAGCTACCCGTTCGCATGATGTTAAGGAAAATCCTTTCTTATTGGATGCCTGCGCCATACAAAGAACACACCTTCCAAGTTTCAGGTCAGGTCGATCAGCAGTTTAGGCTTTGCGTTGATCCGTCAGTCAGTCATGCCGGACATAGTAGATTATATGTATAGAAGATAGACAGATTATAATAATTACTCAGACGTAGTAGCTATAAATACAATTTTTGTCTATATCCATGCTCGGTACGATCCTGATTCAATACAGTAAAAAAACAAAAGCACAAAATGTATCAAACTAGGCACTATGACGTAACTTTTAGTATTGGAATGAAAGTTATTTGAAGATTAGTTGCGCCCTGCGGTTTCACCAGCGGATAAATAGTATTTTAATTATTTGCTGATCCCACGGGAAAATTTCTTTTTTCCGGGATAATATGTAGGCTATATGTTAATCCAGGGTATAAGCTATCTTGGCACCGAATTTCATCTAAAACCATTCGGTCGTTTGAGCCTGAAGGACAAACAAACATACATACACACTTTCGCCTTTATAATATTAGTGTGATTAGTGTGATATCGTAACATACACCACAAGATGTGTCACGGAAGAAACGCTATTTAGATGGATTGTTAAGATTAACTGCAAATAAATGAAGATTTTTGAAGCCTTTTTCGCTCAAATCGATTTTGGAATTTGAATGAAAAATTGATAAAAAGAGGTATAATAGAATCGGGGTTTTCAAGCTTTCTTTTCTATTTGTTTTTTTTTCTGTGCACAAATACTTGTCCTGTCGCGGGAATCGAACCCGCCGCCTCCGGGTTATGAGCCGACCTGCTCAACCACCACACTACAGAGGCTGTCGAATGTGATATGAATGAGATAAGCATTGAATACGTAAAAATCTATTAGTCAAAGTCAAAGTCAAAAGATTTATTGCAAATAGGCTAATTTTAGCACTTTTACAAGTCAAAATTATATAAGGTACTTAAAATTAAGTTATTTCACTAAGCATATAAAATTACAAAGTGCTTATTGTCAAATAATATAGCAAGCCCATTACAATATATGAGTTTGAAAAAAAAGCAGTTCTCTTTCTCACTACTGGTGCAAGCAATCCGGCACAATGCAGAATTGAAAACTTTGATCCGAAGCTTCGATTACAACTGTAAAGAAGAAGCTACAAGAAACTTTACAGTGATGTATTTTTTTTAGTCTTCTTTCTACTGTCTTTTACAATGTATATAATTCATTACAGTTGAGATAATGAATATGTTACAAAAATAAGCACCACGTCACATCGGTGCAAGGAAATACCGTGATTATCTTATTATAAACATTACAAATAGAAACTGAATTTATAGATAGGAATAGACAATAGGCAAAGTACCTAAGATTTCATACCGTTAAGCTTGGGATATTCAGGCCAAGCTTTTTTGTCCGACGATTAAAATACATAGTTACTGTTAGATTAAATTAATGACAGTAAAAATAGGATTCAAACCTAACCTATGTGGGAGCTAGCTGCTAACAACCATTTAAGACCTTATGACTCATATTTTCACGCTTCTAAATCTAATAAAACATTTCCAGACTATCATTATAACCTCTAAGTCTATTACAGTAGAAAAATTGGCGTGGTTTCCATCGTCTGTTACTATTTCGACATTTTCGACGTGTATTAAGGTTTTTACGTTGCGAGTACTTCGTATATTTACCTCATTTCAGCCAGCTAGACAGGAATTGGGTTAGGTTCAAACTAAATTTAATGCATCGATAAATTTTGAGGGTAATCGTGAGAAAGTTCAGTTAACTTATGACGCGACGAGCTAACCGTTCGCCTGGTGTTAAGCGACACGGCTGCCCATATCAGTTGCAGTGTCACTCGGAACTCTAAAGTATAGAGTTTCGCGTGACACTGCACTGCGCACGTCATCCTGAGACATCAACACAATCTATTAACAAGATTACTAGACTGTGAGATCAGGTCATAAACTCTCATTTGCCCAGTAATTTCTACTACTACTAACACTTGTTAACAACGTATAAATGTAACACACAATTAAATTAAAAGTATTACTTTATAGTTACGTAATTTTAAACTGAAAAGAAGTGTTATTGACTTGTTGACGTGTCGTGGAATCACCGCTTGGCGGCTTTGTAGTCAACTGTCATGAAGGTTCGTGAAATCGCCGCTTGGCGGCGGTATTTCCGACCATTGGGAAGGGAAACGTGTTCGGTTGCCTTTATAAAGGGCAGAAATTGCTTCCAAAGCCTCAGTTGGTTTCAAGCAGCGGAGTAGACACCACGACACAGTCAACCACAAGTTAAATCGTGGAACAATTGTAAAACAACTGTAAGTGTGAAGTTATTATATCTAATTAAATTAATAATTGAACTGTCTGTTAATCGAATTTTAATGGCTTGCGTTATAATCGAAGTAAGTTATATGCGATGGTGATGATGTTATGTGTGTTGAACTTTGTTGATATTGTCAAAATCTAAGGCTTAAAACTTTGTGTTGTTAAGTGAGGTCGTAGTAGACGAATTACAACTAATCTGAGCAGAAGTGTTGTTTCCTTGATAATCTTAAAATACCCTTAGTTAACACGTATTATTACTGATGTGTCTAATATCAGAATTGGGTTTACTCACGTAAGTAATACATTTACCAAGTACGGTATCACGAAATTACCCATACGACCCTGTTTTGGAATATTTAGTTCGGCTGTACCTTTTTTCAGATGGATATAGACAAATCGGATGAGGGAAGAGTTGGTTCGCCCATTCTGCAGCGCAGAAGTCGGACTTCATTGCGCAAAGTGGCAGAAAAACGTCGACGCCATGCGAGCCGCAGCCCTGGTCGTACATTACGAAGTAGTCGCAGTAAATCACGACACCCAAGGAAGATACGGCGTGGTAGCCGTACAGACTCCTTACAGCGGCGTACAAGTGCGGAGCGTTCAGCAGAGCGTCGTCGCAGCCGGGAACGTACGGTCGAGCATCGTACGAGTGACAAGCGTTCTGTAGAACGCAGCCACAGCCGGGAACGTACGGTCAAGCGACGTACAAGTAGCGAGCGTTCTGTGGAATGCCGCCGCAGCCGCGTACGTACGGCTGAGCTTCGTAGAAGTGGCGAGCATTCTGCGGAGGACCGCAGCAGCTGCGGACGTACGGCCAAGCTTCGTACGAGTGGCGAGCGTTCTGTGGAGCGCTGCCACAGCTGGGGACGTACGGCCCAGCGTAGTACGAGTGACAAGCGTTCTGTGGAGCGCTGCCATAGCCGGGGACGTACGGTCGAGCGTCGTACGAGTAGCAAGCGTTCTGCAGAACGCTGCCACAGCCGGGGAGGTACGCCCGAGCGTCGTACGAGTGGCGAGCGTCCTGCGGAGCGCCGCCTTAGCCAAGGACGTACGACCGAGCGTCGTACGAGTGGCGAACGTTCTGCGGAGCGCCGCTATAGCCGGGAGCGTACGGCAGAGCGTCGTACGAGTGGCGAGCGTTCGGTGGAGCGTCACTGCAGCGGGGAACGCACGCCTGAGCGTAGTACAAGTGGCAAACACAGGAAGGACTCCTGCTCAGTTGCTCTTTGGTTTAAGGTTGACTGGGCCTAGTGACAGTGATTTAAAACTAAGCGTAACCGATGAAACTCAGTCGGAAGTAACGAACAACCTTCAGCAAATACGAAACTATGCTCTGAGTAGGATTATTCATACACAAGAAAAACAAGACTATAATTTTAATAAGACACGCGCTCCTCCTCGCCAATTTAACGTTGGCCAGTTAGTTGAGAGACAGGTATCACAAAAAGGGAAAAGCACGAAATTAGTCGCTAAATGCTTAGGTCCATATCGTATAATTAAAGTAATGCCAAATGATAGGTATGAAATAGAGGATACACCTATTACACGCAAAAAAGGCAAACCAAAATATACTAGAATTTTTCCCGTAGATAAGATTTATCCATGGCTTGTTTTTAGAACAAATATTGAAACTGAAAATTCTTCAGAAGATAATGTTAACGAAATTGAGTAGGGTGAATTAAAAATGGCACCATTATTACTGTTCTCTTTTTAATTATTGTGCATGACGTCAATACATTGTTTATCGTTGTTATGATCGTTAAAGTTTGTTATTATTTTGTTTTCTATCAAATTTTGTTACATTCTCTGCACGATACGTTTAAACATATAATTAGGATATACGGTTGTAATTGCTGTTGTTAATATTTGTCCATTCACAATTTATCGTGAGGACACGCTAGGATTATCAGGATGGACGAATGTTAACAACGTATAAATGTAACACACAATTAAATTAAAAGTATTACTTTATAGTTACGTAATTTTAAACTGAAAAGAAGTGTAATTGACTTGTTGACGTGTCGTGGAATCACCGCTTGGCGGCTTTGTAGTCAACTGTCATGAAGGTTCGTGAAATCGCCGCTTGGCGGCGGTATTTCCGACCATTGAGAAGGGAAACGTGTTCGGTTGCCTTTATAAAGGGCAGAAATTGCTTCCAAAGCCTCAGTTGGTTTCAAGCAGCGGAGTAGACACCACGACACAGTCAACCACAAGTTAAATCGTGGAACAATTGTAAAACAACTGTAAGTGTGAAGTTATTATATCTAATTAAATTAATAATTGAACTGTCTGTTAATTGAATTTTAATGGCTTGCGTTATAATCGAAGGAAGTTATATGTGATGGTGATGATGTTATGTGTGTTGAACTTTGTTGATATTGTCAAAATCTAAGGCTTAAAACTTTGTGTTGTTAAGTGAGATCGTAGTAGACGAATTACAACTAATCTGAGCAGAAGTGTTGTTTCCTTGATAATCTTAAAATACCCTTAGTTAACATGTATTATTAGTGATGTGTCTAATACACTATACTAATACTAGCTACAGTGCTCTTCAAACCGGAACACAGTAGTGCTTGCGCACTACTGCTTGGCAGCATAATAACTGGCAAAACGGTGGTACCTACCTAGATAAACTTTGCAGAAAAGTCCTACCACCTAGTAGACTTTAGTAACTTTGAGACTTTTAAATTAAATTAAAGTAAAATGGTAATTACATATTTAAAACTGTCGTTAAGTAAAAAAACAAGCCACCGTTTCCAATTTTACTCTAGATATTACTACATATGTGCTTTGAATATCTATGAGTATGAATTTTAAAATGTTTTGGAAAGTAAATCATGGCTACACAACTTTGATGTTATTGAGATATAGACAATGAATTATATTGTTTATTGTGTTACCATTGCTATCAATAGTCAATAGAAAATACATGCAATAATAAAATAAACCCTAAATAGTAAAAGAAAAAAAAAAATAGGCATTTTTAACTAATTTAACAGCTGGCGGTCGTATCGCTGACAGCGATCTCTTCTAGGCTACTTTTAAGTAATTACTATATTTTGTGGGTACCAAAAATTAGCAATATTGATACTGCCGATTCGGTTTAAAGGGCACTGTATCTAGTGAAAATATTGGGTAAATGAGACTCTTATTACTAGACTGTGCTGATGTCTTAGGATGACGTGCGCAATGTTGTGTCACGCATCAAATTCATCTTAAATCAAAGCATCATTTTTCAAGTTAAGATTCCATTCGGGAAATTATCAATTTGTGAATGAAAGCTAGCCTTGAGTACCGACCGATTCATATTTTGTAATGCGGGCCTAAAACTGCCCAGTGTCTCGCTCTACTTACCGCTCAAGATACGTATTACATAGGGCTTACTATATGTTTTCGGAACTGGCCACTTTTTTTGTTTTGTTTTGGCTCCACACTTTTGTGTATTTAGCCAGTGTCAACTAATTGATAATATCTCAATTAATATTATATAATGTGACAAGTCAAGTCACAGTCCAAGTCATCGAGTTAAGTCATAGTCTAGTCTAGTTAAGTCATACTCATAGTAAAGTGGTGGCAACAAAATATATAATATGTTTTCAATAATGCCAACGGAAAATATTTTGAAACACAATAAATTCATTTTATGTCAATTTTTGATTCCTTTTATTAAATCTAGAATTATTTCTGTTCAAAAAAATAAAATAGTACATGACGTTACTTTAGAGTTCCAAGTGACAATACAACTGATATGGGCAGCCATGTCGCTTAACATAGTGAAACGCTAGTATCACCATTCCTCAATACATAAAAATAACCGTTAATTATTTCAACTCGGCAAATTTCCTTTATTTTTTCAACTTAATACTACAATGATAATTATAATAACATTTTTTTTTTTGAGGGGGTAAATGCCCTCGCACTCCCCTGCCACTACCCCCGTGGTGGTATGTGGGACTCGAACCCACTAAAACCCCCCCCGTGAGCCCTCGTCTGCCGTACCGGGGCGAGAAGGGGTCGCGACTGCAGTCCAGCCAACTATAATTATAATAACCTATACTAAACACTACCAACGACTAAAAAAAAATTATTTGGATTATATACTGGCCGCGATGACAGTCCAAATGCTCCAGCTTACTACCAGTAGGTAGCGTACCAAACATTCTGGCAAAAAAAAAATATTGTTACTACTATCGATGTTTATTTAAGTCTGTAAGTTTTAGAGGCGACACCATCAAATCTACCGATAGACAATCTATTTGCTCTACACAACCTGAAACCAAACATTTCATTCCCTAATCGGTAAATTCCACAATCAGCTCCAGGCGGCAACCACACGTGTCAACCACACGTATTGCTGTCGGCAACACGTCCAATTGCAGACCACAGCCGTTGTTATTCCGGTGCATTACGCTATACTATTTAGGCATGTCTTTGTGTGATAGTTCTCAGAGATTACGATACTAGCTACTAGGACTTTTCTGTACAGTTTCTACCTGTTTACTAGGTAGTAGGACTTTTCTGCAAAGTACTATGTAGGTACCAGTTATCCTACAGTTATGAGACTGGCCCAATAGCTCAGTTGGTAGTATCCCTGCATTCTAAACTGCAGGTTGTGGGTTCGATACCCACCCAGGACAAACATTTGTGTGATGAGCATCGATGTTTCTTCTGTGTCTGGGTGTTATATTGTATTCTATGTATGTATTTACAAATAAAAAAGTGTATAAGTATTGTATCTGTTATCTGGTTCTCATAGTACAAGCTTTGCTTAGTTTGGGGCTAAATGGCGTCGTGTGAAAATTTCCACAAATGTTTATTATTT
Organism: Ennomos fuscantarius; assembly: GCA_905220475.3. NCBI lineage: Eukaryota > Metazoa > Arthropoda > Insecta > Lepidoptera > Geometridae > Ennomos > Ennomos fuscantarius. The sequence continues at coordinate 6,804,694 of HG992046.1, read as the reverse complement.
ATATTTATTCATTTATTATTTTGCTGCCAAGCAGTAGTGTGTAAGCACTACTGTGTTCCAGTTTGAAGAGTTGTAGCTAGTGAAATTACTGATCAATTGAGACTTTATGATCTGAAGATCACAGTTGAGTAATCTTATTACTAGACTGATGACGTCTCAGGATGTACGCAGTGCAGTGTCACGTGAAACTATATTTTGGAGTTCCGAGTGAGTATTATGTTATGCAAAACAAGAAATATTCTAATAACAGCTAATAACAGCTGTATTACTCGAGGGCTATCCACAAACCTCCACTAAGATAGCTTGGTGGATCGATCTTTCTTTCTGTGAGAGAATACTTTTTCCCTGCATAGGGGAAACATATGGTACTGATGGTATTCATCCCCCCATCGTTCTCTCTCTCTCTCTCTCTAAAGGAGAATTTCTTATTCATTTCACTCGGTCATTATTAACGAGACAGATTATTAACGTTGTTAGACTTGATTCCAATTCCCTCAACTGATGCAAAGTAACGATATGATCGAGCGTGTTTTAAATTAGGCTGGGAAAAATCTACTTAATTTATTTCCTATTAGTTGTTCATTAAATTTTTCAGTTCCAATTATTATGTTTCGTGTGTTCAAATTCATGTTAAAACAAAATTTGTATTCATTTATTTGTTAATTCGCAACTAAATAAGACCTAAAAACTAAACTATACCTAAGAACTTAAAATAATAAAAAACTATAAATTTAAAGTAAACTGTTGGTGGAGGAGAAAGTGCCCAGAATACTGGCAGCATTACCACGTTGAATATGCTTGTTATGTATGTTGGTAATGCTTATTTATGACCAAAATAAAAGCCAGAATTCTGGCCACCTGATGCCTTATTATTATTATTATTAATTATTGTTTAAACTATGTAGATTAATGTACTCGAAGGAATGTAACAACGTAAAATGCTTATTTTTTTAAACTCATCGTTTTTTGTAATAAGTAATGCTTTATTGCTACCAAATATCGTATACGTTTTCAGCACGCGTGCAAGTAAGATATTACTTATAGATTATCTATACAAATAAAATTCAAAGTCCTGATTGACTGACTGAATGACTTATATATCAACGCACAGCCTAAACCGCTGGTCCAAGAGACTTGAAATTTAGAGTCTTTGTAAAGTGTAGGTATCCACTAAGAAAAGGGTTTTTCGAAATTCCACCCATAAGAAGGTGAAATGGGTGGTTGAATTATTTTCCTATAGGCCACGCGGGCAAAGCCGCTGGCAGAAGTGTCATGTACAGCATCTAGGTCACGTCCAGCGCTTTGTCAATAATGCTATTCTATGTGTGTGACATACTTTGGAGAAATTATATTTTGCTGTTACCGTATTGCCGTGGGGAGGGTTGAGATTTTCAACAGTTAACATTCATACTACTAGTAAATAATTCACTGATTACTAATCAATTTTTCGATTCAATAAACTAATTAATTGATAAAACGTTTGGACTTAGTTAAAGCCTACTTATTGCAAATAAGCTTTTACAAGTCATAGTGATACTAGTTACGTAAAATTAAGTTATCGTACTAAGCATGTAAAATTACAAAGTTACAAGGTACGATATGTGAGTTTGAAAAACAAAAAAGATGTTTTCTTTTCCACTGCTGGTGCAAGCAATCCGGCATAATTCAGAAGAGAAAACTCCAATCCGAAGCTTTGATTACACCCAAAAAGAAGAAGCTAAAAGAAAATTTAAAGTAATGACTTAAAAAAAACCACTACCTTTTACAATATGTTTTACTAAATTTCCATAGTAAAACCCGCAAATTAGTTGTAAATGGATATGTAAAACGTCAATATTAAACCTAGCGTATTATCTAAGCTAAGCTTAACCTGAGTTCGACACGAGGATCTTTAATATTATTAAACGGGGTTTCCAATTTGCTTGGTTTGACATTATCGTCGAGATTATTAAAATGTAGATATTTTGGTACTGGAATATATTTCAAAATGAACCGATTGTGAAAATAAAAGTTTCTTTGTTTGAAAATTGAACTTTAATTGTTAAGTAGTTGCGTCTTAGCGCTAAAAAGTTAGTATTGTGTTGATAATTAAACAATCTAAAATTCGAATGCGTTCAGCCATTGCCACGCGAAGAGGAAAAGAAACAAACACACTTTTACTCACACACATTTGCATTTATAATTTTAGTGTACTAACTCTTAAATTGCTATGGAATCTTTACTTCCTTCCTAAATATCAGCGTCGACTTGGAAAGTTTCTCAACACTGCACTGCTTAAATCATCGTGACTGGCCTGATAACCCTGCCTTCTGAACTATCGTTCGTGGGTTCGATCCCCATCCAGGAGAAACGTTTGTGTGATTAACATTGATGTTTATTCGTTGTCTGAGTATTTTATTATATTCTATGTATGTATTTAAAAACAAGAAGTATCTAAGTATTGCATCAGTTACCTGGTTCATCATATTTCAAGTTTTGCTTAGTTTGGGAGCTAGATGGCGCTGTGTGAATTACCCACAAATATTTATTATTATTGTGAGACATCAGCACAGTCCAGGAATAAGTTTTCTATACTGTGAGATCTACATAAAGTCTCTTTTTTACAGTTTCATTATTCGCTCACTGGTTTTATCTAACTATAGTGTTTCCGTTTCGAGTAACGGATTTAATCTATTTAAATATTTACAAAATTAGCATACAAACTGCGCACAAAGCTCTTAGTTTTATACAATACACTTGCACTGCTTAGCTGCTGAAATATGCAGATAGATGTGCCGATGCTTAAGGATTTAGCACTTCAGTAGCTGTTGCTTGCTTCTTTGCATTTGTACGTATCTTTTTAATAAACATTGCATAAGAGTTCTCTCTTATGCAGTTAGTAGATACTCAGTGTTTGCTCTTGTTTCTTCTTATGGAAATATGTATATTTCCAATTTGAAAAAGTGAAACTGTAGTTTATAGAATATAATGATTACAACTAATTTTAATAATAATATAATATAATATAATATATAAACTAATGTAATATAAATAAACTTACATTTAATTCCTCACTAGACAACATTTAATTTTGGGAGTTTTGGCGGGAAAACGAGAAAGATCTTGCCGCCGCATTGTATTATTTTCCAAAACTTGTGTAATTTTCAGTGTTAGTTCATAAATTTGGTGGCATTTTATTCGTTCAGTGCTGGATTACATGCATGAGTGTGGGAAAATGGTAGTAGTGGTAATGGCAAAGGTGGAGTATGACTTGACTAGACTAGACTATGACTTAACTTACTGCTTTATTCTTCTACTACTATAATTTGTGTTTTAACACAAATTAACTATTCTTCCTCTTCAATAGTTACATCAGTAAGTTAAGTTATAGTCTAGTCTAGTCAAGTCTTACTCCACCACTACTACTACCACTACTACCATTTTCCCACACTCATGCATGTAACTCATGCATGTAGAATAGTTAATTTGTGTTAAAACACAAATTAATTATTCTTCCTCAACACAATGATTAATAGTAAGGAATATCTATTTATGAAGTAGTAATGTTTTTTAATACTCGCCGGACTAGTTTACCCTCTGTGTTTGTGGCTACCTCACTTAAGAGTCAGAGCCTAATCCAAACATATTGTAGCGCCATCTTCAGTTATATTGACACATAACATCCGGTAAAATGTGGTCCACTTTATATCACAGAATATTTAATAATAGTATAGCGATATTAATTTGGCAGGAGTCGTAGCACCTAAGCATCGTAGCACAGTTTGTCCGCTACGACAATGCTACTACGTTGTAAAATATTGATGGTCTACGACGTCGTAGCCGTAACTTTGGTTGGCACTTGAGTCAGCACTTACATTATATTGTATGTAGTACTTAAATATTGAGAAACCAATATTGTATATACTTAAATATTTAGAAAACAATGTACTTAGATATTAAGTGGCTTTATTAAGGTTAAGGTCATAATTGAATTTAATATTTCAGACTTACGTATTTCATCTGTGGTCGTATCGTTGCTTACATGAAATATTATATAATAGTACAGATCAGCCTAGACAGAAACATATGAACAAAACGTGTCCAACAGCATGTTCCCAAGTTACTTTTTCCGTGTGAATGCCCACGGTAAGTGTTTCCTTATCTTAATGACCACTATTAGGAGGTAATAGGTGGCTTTACTATGGATACATAGACTAAAAGAATATAAAAGTCTGAATAAAACTAGAAAATAAACTATTAAAAGGAATAAACCACAGATAACATACTAGTAGTGAAACCTTCTCGAGGATCAGTGGAAAATAAGTACAGGGATGCTAAGTTAAGTACCTTTTATAATTTTGAGTTGTAAAAGTGCTAAAAATATCCCATTTGCAATAAATTTTTTGACTTTGACTTTGACTTTGAGAAATACTGAAGACTTGAAGAGGTGATGTTATGAATATTTTGTAAAACTACAGGGAAAAATAAGACCTGTGTAAGTAGAGTGGGAAAGAAATCCTCAGTGCTAAACACACTCGGTAAAACTACTGGAAAAAATTCAAACTCGAATTTGAAGTTATGTAGAGACAAAATAAACGAAGTTCTTTGAGCGTCAATCTACTTTTGACGTTCTTCCCGAAAAATCTGAAAAACTAAGTGCACTGGCTTAGCTGCAGAACTGACAAAAAAAAACATGCATGTTTTTGAATGGAGATTGCAACCGAGTAGAAATATAATTTAACTATTTGGCATAATATAGACATATCCACTTTCTAGATCCAATAAGTAGTCTTTTAGTCGGAGATATACTAGCGTCTGGGATAAAACGACCGCGCCATTCCCGTACCTTAGTAAATATACAAGAAGTACAGTAAATAGTTGTCTATTTATTTTCTAAAAGCTAATGGTGGTAAGGCACGTTTGAGTGCTCGCGTCGGTACCTAACGTAAGCAAGGACCGTAAACTTACCTAGTTTAAAGGCGCCGGGAAGTAAGCCAATTGCATTTACTGCTTATGCCGAATAAATGTGGCGTGTTTATTAGGCTAAATGCTTTGGTCACACTAGGCCAACGTTAATAAATAGTTATAGTATATTAGTTATATATATACTACTTGCTCCGCGTGGTTTCACCCGCGTATAAAAAGTAGCCTATGTGCTAAAAAACTAAATATACATAACTTAAACATGACTGAGTTACTAACTGACTGACATAGTGATCTATCAACGCACAGCCCAAACCACTGGACGGATCGGGCTGAAATTTGGCATGCAGGTAGATGTTATGACGTAGGCATCCGCTAAGAAAGGATTTTTCGCAATTCTACCCTTAAGAGGGTGAAATGAGTGGTTGAATTATTTTCCAATAGGCCACGCCGCGGGTGAAGCTGCGGATAGAAGCTCGTCCACTATATAAGCTATCTAGATTTAAAAATAACTAATAAAAAACGTAAATAAACAAAAAAATCTTTTCCACCTCAGAGGCAAATTAGTTTTTTTTCAATCTGATTTTGGATATTATTAAGTTAATTTTTTAAATTAGAAAATACTAATTGAAAAATGGAGTATTTTAATGATTCTTTATTGTTCATGACTAACAAACAGATTACTAATTACTTATATTTAATGAATTTACTTTCTCTCCAATAATTAAATATTGTTTAGTTTTAGTTAGGTACTGTTTTTAATTAGTCAAAAATAAATAAGGTAATTTATATATAGATCGTAATAAATAATACTATGAGTGAATACAAAAAAAAAAAAATAAAAAAAAAATATAGATAATAATTTCTGTTGCTTAATGTATGACTGTTTAATAAAAGTAGATTTTCACACAAACGTCTGTAGTTACAATTTGATTATTTAACATAATTTCAAAGATCCCGCGCGGGATTGATTAATCCCGCATATCAATCCCGCGGGATCGAATGAGCTGCGGGATTCCAATCCCTATCAGCGGTGCACTCTTTTCCCTTTCCATTCTCTGAAAAATATGTTACTGTAACATATGCTGTGGCCCAGCAGCACCTTATTACAACACAACAGTTTCGTAAGCTATTCTTCGAGGTCCTGAATAAATAGTAGACATCTATCTCTAGCGGTCCGGTTTGTTTACTTACTGGAGTGTGATTGTCATTCCTTCTGTATTCTTTCGAATAAAGGGATTTCGAAATTTAAGATACGTAAGAGTTTTCGAAACGATAATGGTTTGGGTTCGTGAATAAATCACGTCCCCGTGGGAATACTCAATGTTCCGGGATAATGTATTTTGTGTTTAATTTGGTAACATAAACAATTTGTGTGCAAAAATTATCAAAAATGTTACGCGTGTAACGTTGCCGAGTGACGTCACCAACCGTGTAGCATCAGCTGAACAATGCAGCGACAGCATGTAAGATGTCATTTTAAAGTGTAAATTTGCTTTATATAAACACTCCGGTTCCAACCTCGGGGCCAGAAGTACCTCTCTAGATTGTAGGAATTTAAAAAATAATGTAACTATAGAATAAATTGGCTGTAGAAATGCATATTAGTTTCTCTTCTGCATGCTCCACCTGCAGCCTACGTAAATCGCGTTTGGCGTGAATGTTATACACATAAACAAACTTTTGATGTTAGAAATTAGAGATGATTTTACCTTGGTTAACACAATGATAATGTACTCTGAATAATGTGTCTGCAGAATAGTAAATGTGCGTAATTATGAATAACCGAATAAATATGCTTAACTTATGTCGATTAAAAGTAAAAATATAAAAAAAAAAGAAAAAAAATATGCGTAAATATATTTAAATTAAAACTTGGGAACCTTGAGTTTTGAGCAATGCCAAAAAGAGAATTTAAATAAGGTACCTAATTTAGTTTGTGAATGCTAAGATAGCATTATTAGAGCAGACACTAACAGTAAGAAACTGTTTATTTTATTAAATAAGGGTTGGTCATTCGTTTTAGTAATACTAATTTAGAGCTGGTCTAAATAATTAGTTTATATGATTTTATTTCATGTATTTGACATTATCATTATCAAAACAGTTTAGCAAATAAATTTAAAAGAAAAGGGAATTTTATAACTATGAACGGGGTTTAATCCCTCATCCAATCATCGTTAGTCGAGACATGTTTGTGAGCTAGCACGGAAAATATCATGTCCAAATTGATCCTTCATATCTTTACAATTAAATGATGGGCAGCCAGAGTCAGCTATTTTTTTTTTTACGTTTTGTTCCACACTTTTGCGTATTTAGAGTCAGTGTCAAGTAATTGATAATTTATCAAGTTATCGATATTTCACGCAAATATGTGTCAAGTCACAGTCGAAGTCTAGTCAAGTCATATTTTTATTTATTTCGCCTTTTATATAGTTATGAGGTGGAAGTCACTCTACGCCCAGATAGAGAGATATATAGATATATATATATAAATAGAGTATCTATATTGTTATAATTACTCACACTGAAAACTGAATGATCTGTAAACTTAGCTTACCTATAATAATAATACCTAACAATCACATACATAGATCCTGGACCCTAACTGGGATTCCCTGTGTCTAGGGACCCAGGAACTACGAGGACCATAATCCCACAACACCCAAACTCAGAACGAGCGAATGCACTTTGTTTTTCTGTGCACAAATATTTGTCTCGCCGCGGGAATTGAACCCGCCGCGGGACGGGAATTATATTGTTTATACGTTGTTTTATTAATGAAAGTCATATTTTGAGTTTAAATGGAGTTCGAATTGTTTTATCTCCCACATATATATGTTTTTATTTTATTTTAGATACACGTAGGCAATCACAGCTACAGCCGTATAAATACTACTACAGTAAACTTAGTAAGGAGTTTTGGCGGGAAAACGAAAAAGTTCTCGTCACCGCATTGTATTATTTTCCAAAACTTGTGTTATTTTCAGTGTTAGTGCATAAAATTGGTAGCATTGTTTAGTGCTGAATTACAGGCATGAGTGTAGGAAAGTGGTATAATGATGGTGAAACATTTCTTTTCGTTTTGTTTCCAAAACTCCATAGAAGCTTCTGGTAAAGTTGCCACCACGTTACTAGGAGTATGACTTGACTAGACTAGACTATGACTTAACTTGATGACTTGGACTGTGACTTGACATACTATATGATATGAATTAATTTGAGATATATCAATTACTTGACACTAGCTAAATATACAAAAGTGTGAAGCCAAAACCAAACAAAAAAAACTTAGTAGGAGACACTTTATGTCGTTAGTTGTATGTAACATGTACACAAGTCTCTTCGTAACTTCTAGCTGTATTAAAATCTCGACCCACTCGTCAAAATATTGTGAGAACACAACAATAATGCTTGTTCTAGTTGCTCACTGCCTTAAGAATTTTCTGTACTCTGAAATACAAGTTTTTACTTAGTTCGGAGTCGGAGGTCTCTAAAAGGTAGTGGGCGGAACACTGAAAAAATGAGCTTTGATAAAAATTGTTTGTGCCGCCAGTTTCTTATTTTTTGTATTTTGTAAAATTGTTTTGTAAAGTTGTACTATTTGTATAGAAATAAATACATATGACGGCGGCTACGTCCAGTTATAAACTCTATGCGCAGCGGGCAGTACCTTAATTTACTCTGTGGCAGCATTTAAATGTATTACAGTGGCAGCACTGGCATTTGTCATCGCTTTCCTACCCATCTGGCTATAAAAAGGGACCGCTCGGTGTACTACGGATCATTCTTGTTTCAGACACGGCGCGGAGTGGACATGCTGAAGGCCTATAGTTATATAGGTTGCAACCTACCCACAACCCCTTCTGCCTACACATACACATCTACAGTGTATGAGGCTAAGTTTTTCAAATAAATAAATAATTCATTCAATCAAACTAAAGTAAATAACACCTTTCTATTTACTTTCTAAAACATTGTTCAATCTACTAACGGAATCCTTAAACAGTATTGTTCGCTTTGATTGAAACTGTACCTTTTTCTAAGAGCTTCCAAAGACCTATCTACTAACCACTTTCAACTTGACTATTTGATTAGGAGGCTTAGCCTTAAGCTCGTTTGAACATACACAGAAATAAAGTGGAATTTAAAACCGTCTAATTTTGTGAAGTCATTTGTTGGTAGGATTTCATTAGTTCTATTTTATACAACAAAAAAAAAATGCTTTTGTTCTTGGTGTTATTTGGCGATCTACCGTTAAAAATGTTTTTTTTTTTATCACAGGAACTCCTCTTTTTTTACAATAAAATACATTTTGGTTTATGAAAAAGATTTATAATACCATACAAAAAATAAACATGTAGAAAAGAGAATTAAATAATAAGATAGGTATAATGGGCAGTCTTATCGCTAAGAGCGTTATCTGCCAGACCTTTGGATGGACAGAGATATGAGACACTATGAGCATGGACGACGGTGAAAATAAAGAGTATATACTTACTAATACTTAAATAATATATAAAAAAACAGATATATAATAAATAATGCAACACTTGAGATTTAAAATTTGAGGTTTTTCTATGATCTTAGTGACATAAAGTTGGAATGGAAGTGATAAAGAAAATCGAATCAAGCCTTCAAATTGTGGGAAGTAGCTAAAACAAATAAAAAAGTCAAACAGTATGTTATAAAGAATAGACAAGATTTTACTAGGTGGTAGGACTTTACTGCAAAGTTCGTCTAGGTAGGTACCACGGCTCTGCCAGTTATTCTGCCGCCAAGAACTACTCTGTTCGGGTTTGAAGAGAGCTTGTGTTTGTAGCTAGTGAAATTTCACCCAGTAATTACTGGGAAATTGGAGCTTTATGATCTGATCTCACAGCGGAGTATTATTATTACCAGATTGTGCTGATGTCTCAGGATGATGTGCGTAGTGCAGTGTTGCATGAAATTGTATGTTTTGGAATTCCGAGTGATACTGTTCTGTTGTGAGCGGTTGTGTTGTTTAACATCGGGTAAACGATTGGCTTGTCACATCACTCATTAACATTTAATTGTGACACTTAATTCTTAAGTTTGTGCTTGTAAATTGTTCCTACAATGTGGTGTTTCAATAAAGAGTTTTATCTATCTATCTATCTATCTATTTAAAAAATATACATGTGAGTATTCCGGCAAAGACGTAAGTCAAGATGATAGTTACTTAAAATTTAATTTAATTTTTTAATTTGCAGTAAATGCTTGATTATATACTGAAACGAGCTTCTGCCCGCAGCTTCGCCCGCAGCATGGCCTATGGGAAAATAATTAAACCACCCATTTCACCCTCTTAAGGGTGGAATTTAAAAAAATCCTTTCTTAGCGGATGCCTACGTCATAACATCTAACTGCATGCCAAATTTCAGCCCGATCCATTCAGTGGTTTGGGCTGTGCGTTGATAAATCACTATATTAGTCAATCAGTCAGTCACATTTGAGTTATATAGATAGTATTTACTTAAAACAAGATGGTAGTTACTTAAAATTTAATATAACTTTTTAATTTAATAAATGCTTGATTATATACTGAAATATAATGCTTGTAATGCATGTAATGTTTAGTTCTGTAAACATCCAAATTTATGCTAAAAGGTTCAATGCTCGATTTCTTGGTTCGTTATCGATCGAAGTAATTCGATTTGAATTGTTAATTTTAAACACACATGATCCTTGTTCGTGAATTCGATGTTTCAGTCAGTGAGGGCTGTATCAATATTGGTGGAGGATAATAGATTATTTGAAAGGCCTACTCGAATTTTACAATGATCACTTTTAGCACAAGAAATATACCTTTATATTTTTTTTATATATCACGTCATTCCTTTTTTTTTGAAGAAAATAAATGCCTTCGCCCTGCCCTGCCACCACGGGGGTGATGGCAGGGGTTTCAGGGACTCGAACCCACTAAAACCTCCCCATTATCCATCCGTTACCAGGATGAAGGGAGATGGGGTCGCTTCACCACCTCGCCTCGGTGGATCACCGGTTCACCATAAGACATCACATACCCAGGTAAAAATAAACAAGTTATAGTTTTAAATATATTTATCTAATTTATTTAAAGATAAAGCGCTTAATAGTTCCAGCCTAAACGTTCTCATTACTGGGACAAGAGCCTTTCCTCACAGAGAGTAAAAGCCATTTGGTGGATTGTTAATTTAATTATCAAACAACTATTTTTCGCACTGGGCATCTGAACGCTTAACACACTATGGATTCTTCACTATGTAAGAGTTGATATAATTTGTTGTTTGCTTAATGGTAAAACAAATGGGTAATCATTATTAAGTAATAAACAAAAAAGAAAACAGCAAAAAGAAAACTTAATCTAACAAACGCTACTACACTAGTAGGAATCGTCCTGAATATGCTGGCAGCATTGCAACGTTAAATGGCAATGCTCAATCTTTGGCCGAAGTAAAGGCCAACATTTTGGTCACGTGTTGCTTTGACTAGACGTTTAAAAAGATCATTAAACAATTGGTAAGTCAATCAGTCAATCAGAGCCACAGTCTTAACTGCAAAAGGCGAAAATATAAAACAATTTGTATAATTGTTTTTAGAATTTTGCAATCTTAACTAATTTCAAAAACAAAGCAATAAGCCCCAACAACACGAACAAATAAACTGGCAAGCGCAAAATACGCTAATCAGTTGCGATTGTTGAAATTTAAAATTAACTTTTGCCCCAAGAGAAAATATTCCTTACAATTCTCCAGCGACAAAACAAAGGGATTAAAAAAGTTTCAGTCGCCACCGCTAACCCGTCACCTTGAAACTACGAAGCTAAGGTTCGAAATGGAAGAGCTGTGGCAAAACAATTTACCTGTTTTTTTTTTAATGGCTACTTCGTTTTTAGAGAGGTGTACCAAGAAAAGCGGCTTTTCCTTCTGTCGACACGAACTTGCAAGTTTCATGAGCTTGATAGCCGTAAGCTTTAGTTATTATATTTCTTGCGTTTTCTACAAGAATTTATATTAACAACAAATATTAAACTTATTAAAAAGTCTTAAAAGAACGTAGTTTTTTTATTAGCGTTGTTTTACAGCCAAGTTTTGAACCTACCATCATCTCTTGGCGCGTTTCAAAATAAGAACTATTGTGAAACGCTTCTGTAAGATTGTAATGTAGTATCACTTAGGTCTTCAATTGAATCACGCTAAGGCATTTTGGGTTGTGAGATAAAAGAGTAAGGTTGCTTATGTCTTAATCTTTACGGTAATTTTTGGAATTATTCATTGAAAATCCAAATTGAACAAAACTTTTGCCTTCTTTCAGTCTTTGTTTATTAGTCAGGTTTAGTATAAATATGAAAATCTTTTATCAAAATAAGATCCTTAATGTTTTTCTAAAAATCACCCTTGATAAATACATAAATAAATAAATAACGCCTGGGCTGTAACTAGGATATCCTGTATCTAGGGACCCGAGAACTACGAAGAACACAGTCCCACCACACCCAGGCTCAGAATAATTTGCGCTTTTTTACTGTTACTTGTCCTGCCGCGGGAATCGAACCCTCTGCCTCCAGGTTATGAGCCGACCTGCTCTACTACCACACCACAGATGCTGTCAAAATATTTAATAATTTGAGAAAGGAGTAAAATTTAAGCCAGCTTAAAATTTTTCAATAAATGTGATATCACAATATTTGTTGAAGAAAGGTGAATAAAGGTGATGAAGTAGTAGTGCGTCACGAGTTAAGCACTACTACTTCATATATTGGGAGATCATAATATTGTAGTGGTAAAGTTGGCTTTTCTGTACACGAAATTTGTAATTAATTTAGGACATAATGTAAACAGTAGCAGACAAAAACGGTAACTCGAATTGTGCATTTTTACAGTTTTCTATTTGCCCTACTATACCTACTATATATTCGAGAAGAACTGACGAAATAACTAAAAAACACAAAAGTATACCATTTTATTATCCATTCAAAACCCCTAACATTTTTATAATCATACTCATTTCAGTGAGCCCAAAATAAAATAAACATCAATAAATAAATAAATATATAAATATTTGTGGACATTTAATACAGCGCCATCTAGCCTTAAACTAACCAAAGCTTGTACAATGGGAACCAGATAACTGATAGAATACAAATATACTTTTTGTTTGTGACTGAAATGCTCAGACACACAACAAAAATGTATATATATATATATATATATATATATATATATATATGTATATATCAAGACAAACATTTATGCCAAGCCTTTATATACATATATATATCAAACATTTGTTATTTATTTATTTAAGACAAATTTATATAAATATATATGTCATGATATATATATATTTCGTCCTCCGAAACAGCTAAACCGATTTTGATAAAATTTTATATTCACACTTGGTAGGCCTGAGAATAGGTTGTTATCTACTTTTCATCATCATCATCATCATCATCACCGTTTTTCATCACCATCGGGTGATACCGCGGGGCGCAGCTAGTTATTTAAATATTACTAGCTTCTGCCCACGGCTTCGCACGTGGCCCCTTAGAAATTAAGTAGATTTCATAGATAATTCAATCACCCACTTCACCCTCTTAGGGGTGGAATTTCGAAAAACCCTTTAGTGGATACCTACACTTTTCAAAGAACACACTCTCCAAATTTAAAATTTAAGACGATCGGTTTTGGTTGTGCGTTGATATATAAGTCAGTCAGGACTTTTCATTTTATATGTATAGATTATCAATACTTACAATTAAATTAGTAAGGGTTATCTATGAATAACGGCGACTTACTGCTAAGATTAAAACAATATTTTCTATCCTATAACTATGACTAGTAATATTGTTATTATGTAAAAAATCACTCTTTTTTATGTTACAAAATGACATGACGAGCTAGTCGCTTGCCTGATGTTAAGCAACACAACTGCCCAAATCAGTTGCAGTGACACTTGAAACTAAAGTATAGCTTCGCGTGACACTGCAATGCGCACGCCATTCTGAGACATCAGCACAGTCTAGCAATAAGATTACTAGACTGTGAGACTAGGTCATAAAGTCTCATTTGCCCCGTAATTTCACTAGCTACAGTGCCCTTCAAACCGGAACACAGTAGTGCTTGCGCACTACTGCTTGGCGGCAGAATAACTGGCAAAGCGGTGGTACCTACCTAGACGAACTTTGCAGAAAAGTCCTACCACCTAGTGAATTCTAAATAATAAAATCTAAAACCTTCTTAAACGTAGGACTTAAAGACTGAAAAAAGAAGTAATTAAATGTAAATTCAAATATTTTCCTCAATCTAATAATCAAATTCAAAATTCCATCTTTTGTGCACCATGTTCACCATAAGTTATCAATACGAAATAGTTTTCAAGACGGGTTGCGTCAAAACGTGAGCGATTTATGTGAAGTAAGCTTACTGCGTTCAAATTGTAATGTAGGAGAGTTGTGCCCAGGGAAATCAAGAAATAGTGCGAAGTTATCAGGCAAACAAAATTTTAATGAACACTCATGTTAGAGATAAAAGCCTCTTGGAATCCGTAACTTAATACATTAATACGAATAAATGGAATCTATTTACGGATAAGGAAAATGACACAGAATATAAATAAGTCAACAAGTTAAAACAGCTTTAGATTATGTTTAAGTGCTTAGGGTGTTTTAATTAAGCTTCAATAAAACATGAAAGCTACTTGAGGATACTCTTATTAAATTTTAATTAACTTAATAATTATTAAGTATATAAGTTTTATAATATGAACAAAATAAATGTAGGTCCAGTGGATCTGATATGCGAATTTGACCCATCACTTCTTGCGGGTGCCGTAAGGGCCAGCAAAAAGAAATTCCGCAGAATGGGCAGCAGCTTTCTCCTCGGTGCATTCGAACTTATGTTGGTGATTATGGCAAATCCCTTGCCCCACCATCCCTCCACCCCTATGATTTTAGGCCTATGTTCAGCGGTGGATATCTGATGTGAGGCAAAGAAGTGTATATGATAGTCTTTATTATTAGCTTAAGTTATTGTAAAACGTGCCGTGATGCCTTTAAAACAGTCCCAACGGAAGACCAGTGCTGGTTGTATGACCAGCAATATGCTGAGTTGGGACCGATTCGTGGCTACGGGCCAACAACGATTTATTTTTTGTTACACTTAATGTTTAAGCCACTGCCTTTTGTCATGAATAGAACATTATTGCAAAGGCAGCGAAATAGGCAATTGCCATTTCGGCCCAGGCATATATAGTGCTTCTCTTAAAAAAATGCAAGGAAATAAAAAAGGGCCTTTTATATAATTAATTTAATTTTCTTTTGATTTCGCTGGATGCAGGTTTTTCATTGCTAATTTAGCTTCCGATCTTAAATCTGGTGAAGTGCAGTCAATGTCCATTTCATTTTCACTTTCAGAATCATCGGAACTCATTTTAATTTATTTTTATCAACCAAATATCCGCTTTACCGCCAATTTTTATTTTATTTTACAGTTTGTGCCGAAAGGTAAACGCACCTGTGGCTATACAGCCACGAGAACGCAATGTGTACGATAGATGAAAGAGTTCTAAATTCAAACAGCACACCGTTTCATACAACATTGCCGGTGTGCTCTTCGTTCCAAATTCAAAGTATGCGCCGGGAAGTGATTTTGGTTTTTCAGTCTACGTAAATATGATACTTAGCGTGTTAGCTTTATTCAAAAGTACTCGTAATGATAATATTTCCGCGCATGTTTAATAAATAAATATTTATTTTATTCTATTCTATAAGTAATCCAATCAAAGTTGAGTACCGCGACTGAGTTTAAGTTATGACATACAGTTTAGAAAACATAAATTCATACTATTTACCAACGCATTTCGGCTAAGCCGCGGTGCTGCGAACTCATGATATATTCAACGCAAGGAATGGATGTGAAACGATAAATTGTAGTGACAGACGCGGTTGGAGAGTTGCTTTTATTTATTTAATAGAAATTTCATATTTGCCTGAAACATGGTTATTTAAAAATTAAATATGGCTGGCATGTTGCGACACGTGACGTTTTTATTATTAAATTAAGCGGAAACGCCACATTGGGAAAACGAGGTAAATATTCGGCTGAGTTCATGAATTATGGCTCTTAAATCCATGTACTTAAGTATGATAGATGTTATAGGATTTTGTAAATTGCAAATAATTAAATTTGTCAATATGACCCAGCTACCTACATCCTAATTCATCATAATATAAGTCGTGCGATGTAAATGACGACAAGAAAACGTACTTAAAAGTACATTTAAGTAGGACAAGAATTTGCAATGCAAAGACATTAAATAGAATAGAATAGAAATAGAATAGAAAAACATTTATTCAATACTTGTCTAAAATTAAAATACAAAAACAGGTTAAATTTATACACATTATATGTACCTAATGAATAGAAAAAAAAAACAAGTATCGAATGGCCGTCGGCTCAGCATATTGCTGGTCAACAGACACATCCAGCGCTGATTTTCAGCCTAGACCCAGAGGGGGTGGAACCAATGCACAAATTCAAAAAAAATATTTTTATTAATGTTTAAACAATGGATAAACAAGAATAATTACACATAAAACTACATAATATACATATATACATATTCAATCATACACTGACACTGAAATGCTATGAACTATGAGATCACTAGGTAAATCTTTCCTTTCGTTATTTGCATATTTTTTCCGTATCTCAGAACAATATTTAATAAATGGGGTTAAAACGACTTCAATCTGGAAGTATAGTCTATTAAAAATGAAAAAAAAAATGTTCTACGTCAGTCAATAAATGACGGAGATTACGTTTTTTAAAACACACACACTTCGAATTGAGAACCTTCTCTTTTTTAAAAGGTTGGTTTAAAGTAACGTAATATATATTTTATATTATTATATACATAGACGTATTTTAAACTAATATCAATGTTACTGCACCGCTACAATTTCTTTTCTTGCACATGCAGGTTGACTGGTAGATAATGCTTCATAGCATTAAGTCCTCTTTGTACATTATTTTGTGCTAAAGTATAAATAAATAAAGTAAAAACTCAATAATACAAACTTTAAAATAAATATAATAAATAATCTAACAAAATGCACGGAACCAATTGTCTGTGGAAATGCAGATTAAAAAAAAATTTCGAAGCAAAATTGAAACTCATTATTATTTACATTTTTGCATTTTTGAAGAACATTTTGAATTATTACTCGTATGTTGAATTTTCTCAACGATCTTATATTTTTATTAAAGTTCTTTTAACGTGTGCTTAAATTGCCTTTGCAACAGAACGGCTTCATTGTATAATACTCTTGAATTGAAATGAAAACCAGACGATCGGATATTGTTGAAACGCCCTTGAGTACACTCCGGCTAGTATATGGTAAACATAATACGTCCAACACTCTTGTGTTTGTGATCTACCTTTGCAATCCGATACTGTTCAATGATTGCATTACACAGATGTGTGCTTCCAAAACTGATTTTGAAATACAGTTATGTACATATGTTAAAGGGAGCAAACAAGCATACGGCCCACCTGTTGAAGAAGAGAAGTACAATGATGTTTGTTACTTCTTCACGCTCAAACGACTGAATGGATTTGGATGATATTCGGTGCTAAGATAACTTATACACTAGATTAACATATAGGCTACATTTTATCCCGAAATAGTGAAATTTTCCCGTGGGATGAGTAAATAATAAAAATACTTTTTATCCGCAGGTGAAACAGCGGGGCGTAACTAGTGGTCTATATTTTAAAAAACATTCTCATTTCAAAACTAGTTTGAGGAATATAATTTTTGTATACTTGTTATAGTATAATAACTAGGCAATTCCGAACTTGATTGCAACCAATGGAAACATTAATTTGTATGGATTTGATAGTTTCAATACGCAGTTTATGTGCATAGTTAATATGTACATTTTCAAATGAGAATTTTTCTGTTGCATTGTAATCAAAGTTCCGTAATCACTCCCCAGGTTTTATTGAAAAAATCTATATCAAACGTTTTTGGTTTTTACACCATCGTTATCGCCATCAATCCAATACGTTTTTACTGCTGGGATACGGCCTTCTTCCACAAGGAGTATAGGCCACAATCAACCATTCTGATCATTTCATCTACTTAAATGGCAATGAAAAAAAAAATGGTGGATGGAACATCATGTGCTTGAATTCTAGCTTAAATTTTGGTCTCGAACATTCTCGAAATTTCTTCGTATTTTTTCACTGTTGTAAGAGATTTTTTTTTCAATTTGCACCATTTGAAGTATATTGCAAAATGCAACAACTTTTCTAAGCAATTTGTGGCTCACACAGATGCAGGTCACGTTCCGAACTGGGAGAGCACGGTCCAAATTCCTAGAAACTTGTTCAATTTCCTAGTAGTAAATTGTTGAAAACACAAGATAGTTTTAAGTGGTTCAGTAGATTGGAAAAAAGTATGGATACAGATTGGTTTCATAAAAATCACATTGTGGTATTTATTAAATTGTACAGAATTACGGAACTAATTTTTAACTTCTAATTTTATTAAAATCATTAGTCTGGTGCCAATACTCATTTAGATTGTCATTAGTCCTCCAGATGAGTCTTATCTTACCCTAATTTATGTTATAATGATAAAACGGGTAGACCCGTTTTATCTTTATCGCACACAAATTTTACCAAAACATAATTTTGACTTACCTCGACGTTGGTCGTGGTCGTTGAGTGACCCCAATTTACCACGATCACAGAATAAATTAATAGTAATAGCAATAATAACGCCCAACGATCACATACATACATCCTGGACCCTAACTAGGATTCCTTATACCTTGAGACCTAGATGAAAAGACCATGATACCGCAACACTCAAACACAGAACAAGTGTTTACGATTTTTTTTTTGCTCACAAATACTTGTCCTGCCACGGGAATGCAACCCGCCACCTCCATGATTAAGAGCCACCACAGAAGCTGCATACTATCGGCAGTAATAATAAATAGTAGTCCAAAAATAATAATCCCAAAAAATGCAGATTAACCGCCTCCGTTTATAGCTTGTGTACCAATTTTTAGTAAGTACTTAAAATGATTAGAGGGGCAGAAATAAAAAAGAGCTTAAAAGCGAATTCGTTCGGTTTAAACTTAAATGTGGAAGAAATTTTCAGTTGCTCAGAAAAATTGTGAATACAAGCTCGAAATGAGTATTGGTTTAAGAGGGGTCGGCTCTGAGAGATTTCATTCTATCTTGTTTTTCCAGTTTACGAGTTTGCCAGCATCCGTCTCCTTTTGTTATTCCAATGTTTCGTATTTTCTGGCTTTTTCTTGAAATAAATCAGATTTAAAATTACGGTTAAAGGCTTTAAAGTTAAAATATTAAGCGGTTAAAGTCTGCTCGAGAATTCATTGCTAGCTTTTTTAGTTGTTCCAAGAGTAAAATTTTGTTACAATAAAATTTAAAGTATATGGTTTAGTGTATAATAATAACATATACTTGTAAATTTTAAATAATTAAAATAAACAATGAAGGTTTTTTTTGTTATCCTCCGCAAAAAATGCTAGACTAAGATAGGATTTCCAGTTCCATCAATCAAAACTAATCAAAGTTTTATTTTATTTTAAAATATGCTTGCAGTGGTTAGTGAAGTTAAAATAATAATAATTATCATTTTAAATATAAAATGTAATTCCAGTTACGCCTGGGATGATCAAATTTCCGGAGACAAAAACTTGCCGCCTAATTTTTCTCTACAAACATTTTCAAATAATCACAATTTTTGTCCCCAATCCATGCAGTGGAAACGGTACATAATGTTTTATAAAACAAAAAACGAATTAATCGGCTGATTTTTCTCATAAAAGTCTTTGATAGTTTCTTTAATGGCAATACTGGCATCAACATTAAAAAAATATTAACGTTGCTAAACAACGTAACGAAAGGTCAGTCAATTAGCACTGATCAAAAGTCACACGTCCATTGTCCCCTCCAATATATCACGACAACGGCAAATGGCAGCCTTTTGTGCCTTATCGGCCCCAAACTTCTAACAAGCCCTTCCATTATAGGCGGCGATAGAACGATAAATGATTTTTTTCGATTACGTTACTACGGCTACATGGCCTACGCCGTAGTGTAAGTTTTCGTAGCGTGTGCTACGGCGTAGTTTCGCGTAGAGCTGACGTAGCTTCATTTTTACACAGTAATTGGATTTTTGTGCGATTAAGCAATATTATGTTAAATTCGACCAAATAAAAAAAATGTTTAATTTATTTTCAATTAAATGCGTGTTTTTTTTCAAATGAGCATGAACATATTTAAAATCTATATCTCGTATTCGCGTATAGTTACGAAAGTTTAAAAAGTGTTATCTATATCTCGTACAAATATTTGTTATAATAGAACAAGTAATAAAAAAAATTGATGGTAATTTATTTTGTGGCTGTATAATTTGTTTGCTGAGTTCAATACTTGAAACAGACATTGAGTATATTATCACTATCACTACATAGTATAAAACCAAGTCGCTTTCTCTGTCCCTATGTATGCTTAAATCTTTAAAACTACGCAACGGATTTTGATGCAATTTTTTAAATAAATAGTGTGATTAAAGAGGAAGGTTTATATGTATAGTATAACATGTAAAAATGTAAAAAGTAAATAAGTAAAAATGTAGTGTATGAATTTTAAATATTCCAAAGATAGCAGGAAATTTTCATGGTTTGGAGAAAGAAGGATTGTTTTAATCTAAATTTATCGCGTGCGGGCCACGGGCAGTAATTAATAAATCAAAAGTACTGGATCAATTTTAATCATTTTTTCAGTGAATGACATAGGCTATATATTTTATACCCATGCGAAGTCGGAGCGGGCCGCTAGTAGGTAATATGCTAAAGTAAACTGGACGATTAAATTATGGTGCTCAAATTGAACAATGTTTCGAAACAATCGTTACGAGGACCGTTAATAAACGTACAATTTACGGCCAGTGCTGATGACGCTGAGTTCTAATAAATTATGTAAGCAATTCAAATGTGTTTCACAAAATTACAGCTTAAAATGGTTTTAATAATAGATAAATAATAAATGACGCACAACGATCCTATACATAGATCCTGGAGCCTTACCAGAGATTTTTAGTGTCTAGAGACCTAGAAATTATGAAGACCAAGGTTTCACAATACCCAGAAACAGAACAAGTGTTTGTGTTTTTTCTGTGCACAAATAGTTGCCACGCGGGAATTGAACTTTCCTACTCTGGGTTATAATCTGACCTGCGACCTGCTCCACCACCACACCACAGAGGCTGTCAAAATATTTGACAATACTATGAGAACGGAGTAAATTGAAATTAGCTTAAAACTTTCAATAAAAATAATATCACAATATTTGATATTGAACACCAATTAAACCCCAAGGCTTTACTGCTTTTTTAATACCAACTTTGATCATCGGGAGAAAAAATAGGGGAAGAAAAAGAAAGTAAAGATTGATTTTTATATTAGCAAGTTGTTTTAGTATTAAAATTATAATTTAAGCCTGTCAATTGATTTAAAGTTAAATAATTGTTTACAAATAGGCTACTTTTAAAACTTTAGCAAGTTAATATCTAATTAGGTACTGAAAACAATTAAAATCAAAATGTAAGCAATTAAAATTACAACGTGCTTAATGCTCGAACAAAACTAAACAATGGCTGGCTAAAAACAATGGTGACTCTAGACCCAACATTAGAAAAATATACAAGTGCCGTTCATAAATGGAATAAGTTTGTTTTTTTTCTATCATTTTTTTTAAATATATCGTGTATTTGTAGAAGCAGGGAATCAAAAGCGGTTAATAACTTATCTACATAATTATATACTTTGCGTAGAACAAAACGCAACAAGCTATGGAATATATTGTTTGTTCTGTGTCTGGGTGTTATATTGTATTCTATGTATGTATTTACAAACAAAAAGTATCCAAGTATTGTGTCAGTTATCTGGTTCCCATAGTAGAAACTTTGCTTAGTTTGAGGCTAGATGGTGCTGTGTGAAATGTCTACATATATTTATTTATTTATTTAATCAACTAATATACTACTCTTTACGAGCTAGCAACGAACTTTCTGTTAAATACCGCAGTTTAATTAAAATGAAAAATCTAGTCAAGAAAATAAAATGGGAATATTTTTGCTATGGCCATGTTTCGTACTACAGATCCCACTAACAAGGTAATTCTAAAGATATGACAGGTATAGGTTATGTACTAGCAAAACCTAAATTATTATAATTTTCACAACTTCTACAACCTATATATACCTATATTTAAAATGTATTAGCTGTAGCAAAAATATCTGTAAATGATCATCGAAAAGGCTGGGTCTCAAAGTACATAGAAAGGCGCCATCCTACTTTCTAACACGTAATGTCAAATTACACTAAGCCTATAATAATTAGGATAAGAAAAGTCTTTTTCTATAATACTGTATATACATAATATAATAAATTAGTTTTTTATTCTACAACTACTGCAAGGAATCCGATACAACACAGAAAAGAAAACTCCGAACTGAAGCTTCGATTACACCTCTAAAAAAGAACCGCTTCATTAATTAAATATGTACAATACAAGTTCATATCAGACTATCTATTTTAATCACTGATGCGTTTACGTAAAGGCCAATCCAATCAGCGCGCTAACAATCGATCGCATCTGATCGTCCCATATTAATAATCAAGCCGAGTCTATTTACAGACGTTGAGTTTGTATAACTGAGTGTATCAACTCACCACAGGCTCAATATCTTAAGTAAACACTTCACGTACTTAAATATTTTTGAAACACACGTTCTCTTTACTAATAAGCACTGCACACAACAGTTGAATAGCTACTGACTATTTTTTGTTGTTTTATCTTGGCCCATTTCAAATTCAATAAAAGAAGAGAAAATATCAATTCCTCCGCTGCACAATATTTATTGGTCAGTCAATATGCAGGGTTCAAGAAGCTTAGAAACACTGGCATGGCCTAATCCCTGCTCTGCAATGCTATTACCATACTACCGTTATATGGCAATTATGGCCATAATTAAGACAACATTTAAGTGAAGCCAAAATTAAAGGCCATATTGTTACAATGACACTCAATATGGCATACGGCCTTAAATATCATTAAATAAATAATTCTTCCAAAGAGGATATATAGTGGACTATCAGCTTATGGACGAAGCCTTCACGGGACCCCGCATGCTCTAATAGTTGATGTTTCTCAATTTAATTTTAGAATAAATGGTATACATTAACAGAGATAGAACAGCGTGTCTTGAAATCGAGGAGGCTTTTACACAAAGACGGGTTCCGTAATCAAATTAAACTAATTTCAGAATAGCTTTAATATTGTGCTTTAAATGAATTAAATATTTTATTTATTGTGTAAATCCATTGTAGAAGTACAATAAAACACATTACTATAAAAAGCTATTGAAGTTATTTATCCAATAACCAAAAGCAATACGTTTCTTTACCGTTAAAATGTAATGTAAGTTTAGCTACATAAGCAAAATACATTACAAACACGCTTAAAATAAGCAGGAGACAATTCTTCGCGCGTTCTCTCAGAATCCAGTAAATTTTCACCACCAACACGCAAAACCTCTTAATTTCACTTTTACAATAATGCTATTTGTCAAAGTCAGTGGAAAAATTCTCGTGAATATATTTTCAAAGCAAACGTCGGTATTTTTCCTTGTATTACCGTCGTGGTGCAATAAAAATTTCAGATTTTTCTCGAGCCTACATGATAAGGCTGATGAAGAGACAATGCTTTACTTGATTACACGTTACGTTCAAGGTATATTGAATTTTTGAAGTAAAACTTGATTTGGGGAGTAAGTTGGTGAATGCATGACGAGGCGAACGGAAATTGAAAGTTGTTGGTTTGCGTAGATCTCCATTGTCAATATAACAAAGTTGAAAATTACTTAAAATTTGTATTATGTTGGTATGTCCGGTAAAATGACAATTTACAAATTGTCAAGATGGCGACATTAACATTGTTGGTATGTAACCTTTTTAGGCACAATACCAACCTACGCTGTATTCCATTAAGAGAATATTAGGTCTTTACCTATGAAATTGCCGTTTTGTTTGAAAAAAGTTAAAGTATTTTTTTTTCGAACTTATTTATTTCTTTTATTAAAAGTAATCACCCCTGCAATCAATGCATCTTTGCCAACGCTGTGGCAGCTTATGGATGCCCTTCTTGAAAAAATCAGCAGGACGGGAGACAACAAACTCTTCAATGGCGTTTTGTACTGCCTCTCGGGAATCGAATTTTTTTCCCGCTATAAAAATGTCCAAATTTTGGAAAAAGTAATAGTCGGTAGGCGCAAGATCTGGTGAGTATGGCGGATGAGGGAGAGCTTCCAAACCCAACTCATGCAGCTTAGAGACGGTCTGTTGTGCAGTATGGGGTCGCGCGTTGTCGTGAAGTAGCAGTGGAGACGACCGATTGACCAAAGCTGGTTGCAGACGTGCGAGTTTCGCCATCATTGTGGTCAGTTCTTCAATGTACACATCTGCAGTAATGCTCTCGCCGTTTTGTAAAAAGCTATGATGAATCACACCAGCACTAGACCACCAAACTGTGACCATCACCTTTCTAGGGGTCATTTTTCGTTTTGCACATTGCTTTGGTACCGAACCAGGATCTAACCAACTTGCTGAGCGCTTTCGATTGTCAAAAAGAATCCATTTTTCGTCGCACGTAACAATTCGGTTCAAAATTCCTTCATTTCTGTGCCTGTTAAGCAGCGCAAGGCAAGTCTCGACGCGTACGTTGCGCTGGCGATCGTTAAGTTCGTGGGGCACCCATCTATCAAGCTTTTTTATCTTGCCAATCTGTCGCAAATGGACCAATATTGTTTTGATGCTAACATCAAAAGCTGCTGCCAGCTCAGCTGTAGATTGAGATTCATCAGCTTCCACAATCGCCTTTAATTCATCATTGTTGACCAAAGTTTCCGGACGACCACGAGGTTCATTTTTCAAGTCAAAATTCCCAGAACGGAACCGAGCAAACCAATAACGGGTTGTACGTTCGTTTGTACAGTTCTCTCCGTAAACGTCCTTGATGTTACGTGTCGTTTGTGCCGCGTTGGTACCACGACGGAACTCATATTCCATAATTACACGAAATTTCAAAGTATCCATTATGAGGAAAAATGTTGAAATGTAATGAAAACACAACGCTAATCAATAAACAAAAGACTTATATTGTAAATAGAATGTCATATTTTTAAAACAAAATTAATTTGAATTTGGAATTCATAGCCAATCAAAACTTTTTTTTGTTTGAAAAAGTCTGTACTGCAATCCGGCAATTTCATAGGTAAAGACCTATTATTTCGATTTGAGTTTTGGCGGGAAAACGAAAAAGATCGCGTCGCCGCTCGTATTATTTTCCAAAAGTTGTGTTATTTTCGGTGTTAGTGCATAAAATCGGTGGCATTTTATTCGTTAAGTGCTGAATTACAGGCTCATGCCTGTGTGGGAAAGTGGTATAATGATGGTGAAACCTTTCTTTTCGCTTTGTTTCCAAAACTCCATAGAAGCTTCTGGTAAAGTTGCCACCACTTTACTAGGAGTATGACTTGACTAGACTAGACTATGACCTAACTTGATAACTTAGACTGTGACTTGACGTTATATAATATTAATTAACTTGAGAAATTATCAATTACTTGACACTGGCTAAATACACAAAAGTGTGAAACCAAAACAAAACAAAAAAAAATTGATTTCGATTTGTATGTAACTTATGTCATCTAATGTCGTATGTGAAAATATTGGTACAGTCGTTATAATTGTTTTATATATCCATAAATATATAGCTACAACGGCTTAAGACGTTTTAACGGACGGTAGACGGTATTACTTTTTTACACCTTACACCTATCGGTGGAATTAAAGAAGTTTTACTTCAGTCATATGGTATGGCACACTCGATTTTTCAAAATAATTTTATTATGTTTTCCCACGTAAAATATATTGTGGCAAAATCCTGTGCTAATCTCGGTAGTGTATTCAATATGTTTTGCAAAAATTTGGTTTAATTTCTACTACAATTGATTTAACTATAGATAAGACAGTTGCTGTATTGTTATTCTTTGTTGGTTATTCAATAAAAAAACAATGATTGTATATTTGTATTTGTTTCGAATACAATAAAAGGATATATTGTAAATAATTTTTCTTTTAATCTAATTAACTCTGAAGATGTTATTTTATTTGACATTATTGTAATAGCCCATTGGATTCTTTTATTACTTTATATCTCTGATTTGTTTGTTGTTAACCTATAAAATATTTGTGTGGTACTTTTAATTGATTTTGTCGTTTTTATGACAATATATAAAAATAAATAAATAATTATATATAAATTTATTGCTCTCTAAATCACAAACATCATTATCATCATCGTAAGGAAGTTTGTTGTAAACAAATGCCAAACAGCTTTTGGTTATTGTGAGGTTCCATGACGGCTTGATTTCTTTGAGGACACAGTACAAAAAATGCCTGGTCTTTTAGTGATGAAATTGGACAACGTCTCCTCGCCTAAATTTTCATGTGCGGCTGAGTTTATACGATCCACTCAACAAGTGTAATGGTTATGTTACGGTTGGCGTGGCTGTGTGTATATATTGTTACGCCTACCAAAATATCTTTGTGTATGTTTTTACGTCACCAGTAAATGGACCGATAAAGTAATGAAAATAATTTCTTATTACGTCTCGGTCTTTTCAAAATGTACCTATTCTGCTAACAAGCCATCTTGAGCTGTTAGGTATTTCGTTAACATCCAATCTCAACTTTGGCTTGTTTATCGAGTCTAAGGCTAAATCATCTGCAAAATAGCTAGGTATTCTATTCTATTCATCAGATCATGACATCGGGTCAGTTCTTGAATCTCTATCAATAATAATAATAATAACGCCCAACGATCACATACATAGATCCTGGACCCTAATTAGGATTCCCTGTGTCTAGGGACCCAGGAACTACGTGAGTCATGGTCCCACAGCACCCAGACACAGATCACGGTATTTTTCTTGCACCGGTGTGACGTGGTGGTTATTTTTGTAACATATTCATTATCTCAATTGTAATGAATTATATACATTGTAAAAGACAGTAGAAAGAAGACAAAAAAAAAAATACATCACTGTAAAGTTTCTTGTAGCTTCTTCTTTACAGTTGTAATCGAAGCTTCGGATCAAAGTTTTCAATTCTGCATTGTGCCGGATTGCTTGCACCAGTAGTGAGAAAGAGAACTGCTTTTTTTTCAAACTCATATATTGTAATGGGCTTGCTATATTATTTGACAATAAGCACTTTGTAATTTTATATGCTTAGTGAAATAACTTAATTTTAAGTACCTAGTATAATTTTGACTTGTAAAAGTGCTAAAATTAGCCTATTTGCAATAAATCTTTTGACTTTGACTTTGACTTTGACAGAACAAGTATTTGCTTTTTTTTCATGCCACTTATCTTGCCGCGGGAATCGAACCCACCGCCTCCGAGCTATGAGTCGACCAGCAACCGACTAGTCAAGTAAGTTCTTTTGTGGAGTATTGTAACCATCTCTGGGATGGTTCGGCAATTTTTTTTTTTTTTATGCTGTTGACTGATGTGACGAGCTAATCGTTCACCTGATGTTAAGCGCCACGGCCGCCCATAACAAAACAGTGTCATTCGGAACCCCAGAACAAAATTGCGCGTGACTCTGCACTGCGCACATCATCCTGAGACATCAGCACAGCCTGGTAATAAGATTACTTGTGAGATCAGGTAATATAGTCTCAATTGCCCAGCAATTTCACTAGCTACAGTGCCCTTCAAACCGGAACACAGTAGTGCTTGCACATTACTACTTGGCGGCAGAATAACTGGCAAAGCGGTGGTACCTACCTAGACGAACTTTGCAACAAAGTACTACCACCTAGTAAATATTGTGTATAGTGAAATTTTCCCGCGGGATGAGCAAATAATTAAAATACTTTTATCTGCGGGTGAAATCGCAGGGCGCAACTAGTAATTTATATAATGAGCTTTCAGAATTAATAACAACAACTATTTTTGAAATTAACTTTACTCATATTAACTATAAGTAGAAATTACACCGATCAAGTTTTGGAAATGTTCGATGCCCTTCTATTCTTTCCTTCTTTCGGGAGCCACTTACAAGCGCAAACCGTAGCAGTCTTTGCGATTGTCAGCCCGAACTCCAATATGTCCGAAACCTAACAGTTATTTCGACGTTTAATTGACGTGAGCCAGCCGTAATTAACTTCCAAACTAAAATCATACTTACGATAGTTTTCTAACTAAAATAGCAACTATCTTTTCCAGACAGACAGATGTTCTTAATCTTATTGGGCGAGGTGCTGAAGTCAATTAAATATCTCTATATAAATCTTCACACCCCTTTGATATTTTTTAAATTTTAATATCGTTCGTTTGTGTAGCTAGTATCAAACAGGGTAAGTAGAGTTAAACATTTTATTATAATAAGTATATTTTGTCACACTAGAAACGAGCAAATTTCTTTCTCTATTCTCTGATAGACTGACCCAAAAGCTCAGTTGGTAGTGACCCTGCCTTCTGAACTGTAAGTTGTGGGTTCGATTATCACCCAGGACATACATTTGTGTGATGAACATCGATGTTTGTTCTGTATCTGAGTGTTATATTGTATTCTTTGTATGTATTTACAAACAAAAATATATAAGTATTGTATCAGTTATCTGGTTCCCTTAGTACAAGCATTGTTTAGTTTGGGACTAGATGGCGCTGTGTGAAATGTCCACAGATATTTATTATTATTGTTTCGTTTGTACTTTTTTGTTTGATGTGTGCCTAAGGCTAAAACGGTTGAAGTGATTTGAATGAAATATTGAGCACCTATTAATGATACTACTAAGGTCTACATTAGATACCTACATTTAATTTAGAGTTATGTTGAAAACAAAAAAGGAAAATTGGGTGGGTAAATAGCGAGTGAAACCGTAAAGCACCTCTAGTGATCCATAAAGTTAATAATCATCTAAAGTTTGACGAAACAGAAGAACTCTTTAAGTGTAATTTATTAAGCAAGAGAAGATAAGTTTGAACTTTGAATTGATGACGGCCTAAATATTTAACGAAATATCCCGACGCCTTAAGCATCTAAACATCTTTAGTCATTAAGCAATGACCTAAGTTATTAAAGCCAAATCTCAAAGAATCCCAATGAATATTAATTTAATTTGAGTTAACTTTAAAATAGAGATATAAAAAAGGGGAGGAGATCGCGTCGGAGGCGTCTATATTTATAATTTGCTTGTGAGTTGATCACTTTAAAAACTAGTTATATGTACAATAAGTTTGTTGTCAAAATTTCACAAAATTAGTTTGGACTTGCGTTAAAAATCTAATCTAATAGAAGTATTTAGTTTGGAAAAATTAGATCATTAGATCAAAGTCAGTAGACCTGGGGCCTTACCACGTAAGTAAATTTAATTACATAATTTTTTAATTAATTAATTTTTTAAGGGTGCTGCATCCCTACCTCGTAAGCGTTCTGGCAATCAGCTTCGCCTGCCATCTCGCACGCGCCATTTGACAAGTCCACGAGTGCGAGCGAGAGAGAACACAATTACGATCTCCACCAGACTTACGCGGTAAGGCCCCTGGTCAGAGTAATTTCGACTTTTAATTGACGTGAGTTTAGCTGTTTTTACATTATTTACTGGTTTCATATTTATATTAGAATTAAATTATAAATGATGTATTGATGACTCCATGAATTTGAAGGTCGATCCATCAAATGTTGCTGTCTATCAAGCGAAAGTACACATGTCTGATAGACTGTAACAAGACCTTGAAGGTCTTCGTTAATGTTTAAGCCACAGACGAAAACAGTATAGACGACGCATTTAAAACTGGAAAGCGTAATCAAAAAGGGTTCGACATCCTAAACAGCCGGGATTTATGAATGTAAAATATTGATGCAAAATTAAATATTAATATTACACATGAATAAGATATTAAGTTTAAATTGGGAAAGTGCGTTTAATCTTTAAACATCAAACTACAACTAGTTTCACTAACCTATTTTTTTTATTTGGACTTTATACTAGGTGCGTTGAACTATAGACAGTCCAAATGCTCCAGCCAACTACCAGTAGGTTTCATACCCAACATGCTGGCAGCATTGTCGCGTTGAATTGCAATGCTGATTTGTTGTGTTAAATAAGTGTCAGCATATTGGCCATGCATCGTATAACTATTATATTAGATAGTGTGAATTTTATATACCCGCTAGGTACTCTCCTACTTGATAAAAGTTAGGACTGAAATAGTTGTGTCGTGAATGTATTAATTTGTTCCTATTTTTTTGAATTAACTTTGTAGAATTGATTCTTATGCTAGGCAACACTGACTGCCGTCCGTGATTGGACGACAAGGTGAGTCGGGTAGTTGAGTGGAAGTGATCAATTTCTTAGTGTTGCTGATAAAAAGTAACGATGTATTTTCAAGAAACCTGAATAAACAAAAGTTTAAGAGGTGCTTCGGGTTTTTTAAATAGTTTTACAATACTTTCTTTTTTGTTTTCACTTCATAGTAAGTTGCTTCGTTTATATTATTTTTTCAGTCTGAGGTTAGAGCTTCGATAACAGCTTGGCTAAAACAAACGAGCTGATTCGATAACCCAGAGCCCTCGTTAGGAAATCTGAACATTAAATATTTGCGCTTTTCACTTCCACCGGGCACAATTAATTTCATGAAGTTATTGTAGGATTAAAAAATTGTTCTAAAACTACAAATAGACTGAACCGAAAGGAAATGAATTTAAGCCTTAAACCCAGCTTGGGTTTAGGGTCTAATAGCTCTGAACATTTTACTTTGAAGTAACGCGTCCCTGTGGCTCTTATCGTCTAGGAAAGCGGTATCTTCTTATGACAACAACCGGGAGAAATGTGGTCAAATGCAAGCCTATCTACTAAATTAAAAAAAAACAGGATCGTCGTTTTAATTTTTAATCTAAAGCATGCTTAGTTGTAAAAAAAAAACTATTTATAACGGTTACCCATCACTTTACCTATCACTACGCTTCACATGAATGTGAAGGACGGCACCCATATATGGATGACGTCTGGTCATACAATGGAGGATGGAGGAATCGCGCAACTCCAGTATACTTAGCTTAATGAACGCAATTAGATTCAGGTTTGGCCTATTTTAAGTGAATCATATTTAAAGTTTATATAATTTATATTATATAATATTTAAAGTTTTCGATTCTGCATTGTGCCGGATTGCTTGCACCAGTAGTGAGAAAGAGAACTGCTTTTTTTTCAAACTCATATATTGTATGATATACGGATAATATTAAGATACTGCAGCAGGCCTAGCACGGCCGGTGGACAACTTCTCCCCAGGGAGTAGATAACAAACTTATCCTCACTGTCACTTTATTCCACTCTGCGAGCACGGCCGCGACAGTGGAAAGCTTTATCCGGGGGATAAACGGCGGGAGTAGCGTTTTTAGATTTCTCTACCGTATTGTTGCCAGTACGAGAAAATTTAACTAAAATGACATTACATGCTTCAATATTTTGTTCAGTCCATCAAACCATCGATAATTGTTCGGCTAAATATACTGGGATTGAAGACAAAATATAAAAATTAAGAAAATATAAGGTTTTTGAGTCTGTGTCCCTGTGTTAATCAAAGAGTATGTAACGACTACTATGCATATGAGTGAGAGTAAGTGAGTAGTTTAAATTAAAATTTTATTTTGTTTGTAATATGAGCGGAAAAACGTGATTAATTATTGTGTAGTAGTTATATTTTAAATTTTTATATGTATATATTTTATAATAAAATATACTCAAAAAATATATGCATCATTTAAGTTAATTACGTAAATTAAATAATTTCCTTATTAAAACTAAACTAATAATTGTATTTTCACGAATATTTCGCTATGTATTTTTTTTTGTATTGAAACTCATTTCCCGGGATTTAGAAGGGATTACTTGTATTCCGAATGCTTCTCCCGGTGTAACTTTCGCTCCAAAATTTGAGTTCAATCGCGATTAAACATAGTTATAATAGGCACGCGACATTTTTGTGCCTATTAAAACACTTTAACTTCCTTATACCCACCTACAAGAGTCGAAGATAAATACTCTCTGCTTTATGTCAATTCAAGAGAATATTATCCACTTTCTTCCGAGTCCGTGCTCTGAAGCGGGGAGTAGCGGCATATAATGTCTACGATAATGTCAAAGGGAAATATTTCTTTCCTCTCCTCGTTGCCGTGCTACGTAAGGTGGAGAGGGGGATTATTTTAACTGACAGGTGGAAAAAACCGGGGGAAAGACAATTTCTCCACATGCCGTGCTAAGCCTGCTGGTGGAAAAAACCGGGGGAAAGACAATTTCTCCACATGCCGTGCTAAGCCTGCAGGGAAACATATTTAAAAGATGTTTGTATAGTTGGCTGATCGACGAGAGTTTTACAGCATGCAAGAGTTTTTAAATTTTAAGTAGGTAATAAGTTATAACAGTGATAATTTTAAATAAAATAATTGACATGTAATAATAATAACAATATCAATTTAAATTTCAATTAATTTATATAAATATTTGCACGCCTGCTTGCGGGCCGGGTGCAGTGACTGTGACATTACCTTTAATCTGAAATGTATTTGATGTGTGTATCCTAGCAAATAAATGATTGATTATGATTATGATTAAGTAATGGGCTTGCTATATTATTATTATTATTGACAATAAGCACTTTGTAATTTTATATGCTTAGTGAAATAACTTAATTTTAAGTACCTAATATAATTTTGACTTGTAAAAGTTCTAAAATTAGCCTATTTGCAATAAATCTTTTGACTTTGACTTTGACTTCTACTCCACTATTGTGTCACATTTTTGACCGAGTTTAATATAGTTATTTTTAAAGTAAATATAGTTCGGTAATATAGTTTATATTTAAGTCATTATTCATTACTAATCCATCATACCCACAAAAGGCTTTGTATTTATAATACAAAGCCTTGCAACATGCAAACAATTGTGTATAGTTTGCCCGAATTTCATAAAAATGTAGCATGTTTCCGACGTGTAATATGACAGGGGAGTGACGGCACAAACTATGTACATAAAGATGCAATCAGCTTTATTACTCCAGTACTCTGCTCTTATGCCAAAGGAGTAAGATCCAAAGTTTTGTGACAAACTTATTGTGTTTAGTAAAGTCGATCGTTAAAGTATGAACATGTTGTTTAGGTCATACCGCAGTCGGTACGATGGAATTTCAACTTTTGTGAAATTGAATACGATATGAAATAATAGTATTGTATATAGTTTATTGTCCTTTAAATATTGTACTGAACTAATATTTAAAAATTGTTTTAGTATTAACATATTCATTATAATTTGCGATTCATAGTGATACATAAATCTACTTGCAATTTTATTGTTAATTCAAAATATATCTTGTGGTAAACATACGAGTATGTCTGCGATGAATATAATTTATGATATGTGATGTGATGCGAGTAATTTGGCGAAAATTAAATATAAATAAGTCAAAAACGTTTTTAATTAAAAGTTGTGGTTTCGGAAGGCACGTTTGACAGCCTCTGTAGTGTAGTGATTGAGCAGGTCGGCTCATCACCCGGAGGTGACGGGCTCGACTCCCGCCACAGGACAATAATTTGTGCACAGAAAATAAGCTCAAATACTTATTCTGAGTCTGGGTGCTGTGGGACCATGGTCCTCGTAGTTCTTAGGTCTCTAGACACAGGGAATCCTAGTTAGGGTTCAGGATCTATATATCATCGTTAGACGTTATTATTATTATTATTATCGTTATGCCATCGATGTCATTTGTTGTCGTAAGGCAACAGTCATGATGGTGATAATTCAAGGGGTCAGAATTAAAAGGGTTTAACTGTCAAATTGATAGTTTCGAGAAAATTGACTTTAAACTTCAACGGCTTCATTTTAATGTGCAATCTACATTACTTTATATTAAGTAATACAAAAGGTTTATGTAAGTTTCAGTTGCCTGAAATGTATTAATTCTATTTTAAAATACAAAATATTAGAGTACTAATTCGTACAATTACTGTATAAATATAATATAATACTGACACTGAAAATCTCGAGATTTAAGCCTTATATAGGTATTTTGAGAATGTATTATTGTGGATTTCACGCTGAATCCAACGATACCCAAATGTCATTTTGTTAAAAAAAATCAGTTTAACCCTTTTTGATCTCATCCCTTCATTATTATAAAAAAGTTTTAGAGAAATATGTCAGATTGTTCGTCCATAAATAAGCTACAGAACGTGGCTCAAGCGTGCTTAACTTATGCTTTAATTGTCTAAGGCTTGTGCACGTTTTAATTCCCTTGCAAGAATTCCCGAGTTCCAGTTCATGATTTATTTCACTTAATTATAGCCAAGTTTAAGTTTTTAACTGCAGTTACGAGTTATTAGCACTTAATTACGGGAAAATGGCTGGAATTTTCAAACGCAAAGAAAAACAGGGTGCATTCTGGAAAATATATTTATTGAAATGGCCATTTTGGGACTTTAAAAGAACAAAGTATTGAAGGTGAATAAATAAAAAACCCTCGTTGTTCCTGGGTTGCTTGATGCAGGGAATCCTAGTCAGGTTCTATGATCTATGTATGTGATCAATGCACGTTATTATTATTCACATTTTACGCGTTATGCTAAGAGAAGGACTGTGTAAATATTTCATAAATAAATAAATATTGGTGGACATTTCACACAGCGCCATTTAGCCCTAAACTAAGCAAAGCATATACTATGGGAACTAGATAACTGATACAATACTTAGATACTTTTTGATACATACATAGAATACAATATAACACCCAGATATAGAACAAACATCGATGTTTGGTTACAAAAATATTTTTTATATTATTTCATAATATTATAATGATGGGGACTGTGAAGCATATTTTTTTTGTCTCATTGAATATTTTAATAATTGAATATTTAATTTTATATTTGAATATTTTAATAATTGGTGTGTTGAACATAGGTGTTTTTCTGAGTCTGGGTGTTATGTTCTATGTATGTATTTACAAACAAAAAGTATCTAAGTATTGTATCAGTTATCTGGTTCTCATAGTACAAGCTTTGCTTAGTTTGGGGCTAGATGGCGTTGTGTGAGATGTCCACATATATTATTATTATTATTTTTCTGCCTGAAAGAACAAGACCGTCAAGTTATTGGCTCTTTCAATAATAACAATGTCATTATAGCTTACTACTTAGGTACAATGCGATGTTGTTATGCATGTTATGGATTCAAACGCTTGACCACTAATGTAGGTCAGTATTCCGCCAGTTGGTTTCCCAGTTCATGTATATACTGAATACGCGACAAACCTAGAATATACTGACGTACGTATATAGTCATTAGTCCGCAAGTGCTCACTGTTGGGACACGAGCTTTTTTACAGGGAGGCAATGAGGCTAGCAGGTCAAAGTGATCCTCTATGGGGAGGGTCGTTCAGCTTACGTTACATTCAATAGGGTCCACTCTTCCACTGGACGCAGTCTTCTCGATCCTCATAACTCGGCAAGCTGAGTCTCGTACCCCAGGGTCGCCCTTGAGATAGTTGCCTCCCACTTTTGACGGCGGGGTGCCTTAAGTACCTGCCTTCCCGCCCAGTGACTCTTTAAAGGCCAGGAAAGACCAACGTACAAACAAAAGTTCAGCAGTCTGATTAATTGAGCGATGTAGTCGCTCAAAAAATCAGAAGTTATCTTAATTTTAAACCTAATTCTACAAGCCTATACAGCATTATGACTTTATTAGACAGTGGTAAGTCCAACATGCTATTGCATTGTCCGACATTACCAGATATTCTTAAATAAAAAAAAATAATAGTTATGATATATTTTAGTGGTAGGGTAGTTGAGCAAAACTGAACAGTTTTTTTTACGTAAAATGACCATTTTACGTATGATTTTGATTACTCAGGATAGGTATTGGAAGTTGCCGGTAAGCCGTTGACCCCACGCTGGATATATATCGCAACATTTACGTAGCGATGGTTTGCATTAATGGCTATTTTACTGCGTACCGTCGAGTGGAAAAGGTTTTGCTTTTTTACGATTCGGTTCGGACGAGTGGGCGCAATTAAGAGAAAATGTGGGGTCAAAATGTTTTAGACATAGTTTGCGTTTGACGTAAAAATATGCCTGCTTTTTGTTTTCACCGGGAACGTGATATTCCGTCCTCGCGTAACATTCGGTGTCTCGAATTGCTTGACGCCGTCAATATTGCAAAGCTTGTTTTATTTTCAGCCTACTAGGCCTAGGACTTTTCTGCAAAGTTCGTCTAGGTAAGTAAATACCTAAAACTAAACTGGCTCCCAGAAGAAGGACATCGAATATGTCCGAAACCTGGTTGGAGTAATTTCGACATTTTGATTGACGTGAGTTTTGCTGTTATTTATTTGATAAAATTATTGTCAATTACTTTTTAGCAAAAATCACAACGAAAGTTATAATCCATTACAACATGTTTCAAACAGCTTTGAACCGTCGGTTTATTTTGCAACACTCCATGCAATGTAATGTAAGAAATAAAATCGAAATCTAACTTAGAACAAGTTTATTTACCGTAGCGTGTCAAAGCAATACAAACAAAAGCGCTTGCATCCACAAAATATCTGTAAATGTATTTTGCAAACACAAATTCAATGTTTGCATGGCTGGAAAAGCTTTGCTGAAAAGCTTTCTGCTTTTGACTTAAAATTTTTACCCATTTTTTGCACGACAAAAATGTAAATTGTAGGGCATAGGATTATAACAAAGCTATAAGAATACGATTAATTAAACGACAAATGTTCAAAATTTAACTGCGTGTGCAATTTTTATCTGTATTTATTACGAAATTAGAGTATTGTTTTCTGTAAGAGGCCGGCCACTCAGATTGCGTTGAACAAAACTCATTAAAAAACAATGAAGTAATGTTGATGTCTTGAGTATTTTAGTACTAAAATGTATAATAATAATAATAAGTGTGGACGCCATCTAGCGTCAAACTAAGCAAAGCTTGTACTATGCGAATCAGATAACTGATACAATACTCAGATAATATTTGTTTGTAAATACATACATAGAATACAATACAATATAACACCCAGACACAAAACAAACACCTATGTTCATCACACAAATGTTTGTTCTGGTTGGGAATCGAACCCACCACTCACAGTTCAGAAGGCAGGGTTACTGCCAACTGATCTATCGGGCCAATCAAACTTAGTATGAGACAATAATAAGTGTAGAATATTGGAACGCTGCTAGTCTTGCTAAATAGCAACCACAATGAAGAAGCTGTTTTATCGTACGATATTCTATGTTGTCGTAGAACGTAAAATATAGTAGATATTATGTATTCTGTGCCATGGCTGTAGTACTGGTACCCTTCACTAAAAACTGAACCTATTCAACTTAACTTTTCCGCCCGGATGAGTGTTTAGGACTGAAGCATCTGTCGATAGTCATAGTGCGTAGAGTACGTTCTATGACAACCTAGTCTACATTCTAAAGTTTATATATAGTCAATTTTTAAAATAGTGAAATAACATCATAAATTAACAGCATTTACATTTTTATTCGCGTTAGTACTCAACGCCTTCAGCGGGGCGGAAAAACAAAGTTAATATCGTTTTATTAAAACGTGGTATGTGCAATGATCCAGTTTCCAGTAAAGTTTACCTATTGCCAAAGCACAGATTACACAATATCTAGTACTACGTAGGCAGAATATCCATTTATTTACCGTTATGTAGTTAGCAGCCCAAAACGGAAGAAAATTATGATTAAATAAATATGGGCCAATTTTTAAAAATTAAATTATAAAGTCTTTTGTAAAAAAAAAAACACTACACAGTAAAGTTACTTGTAGCTTCTTAACAGATGTTGTTGAACCTTCAGATTGGAGTTTTATGTTCTGTGTTGTGCTA
Source organism: Ennomos fuscantarius (assembly GCA_905220475.3). Taxonomy (NCBI): domain Eukaryota; kingdom Metazoa; phylum Arthropoda; class Insecta; order Lepidoptera; family Geometridae; genus Ennomos; species Ennomos fuscantarius. Next base: position 6,766,710 of record HG992046.1, on the reverse strand, counting down.
GATTCCTTGCACCAGTAGTGGGAAAGAGAAAGTTTTTCAAACTCGCATATTGTACTTAAGGGGCTTGCCATATAATATTTAATAATAATAATAGCCGCCCAACGATCGCATATATAGATCCTGGACCCCAACTAGGATTCCTTGTATCTAGGGACCCAGGAACTACGAGAACTATCGTCCCACAACACCCAGACACAGAACAAGTATTTGCGCTTTTTTTCTGTGCACAAATACTTGTCCTGCCGTGGGAATTATTTATGAGCCGACCTGCTCAACCACTGCACCAAAGAGGCTGTCATTTCAGAGATTGTCAATTAGGCTGTGTTATTTGACATTTAGCACTATGTCATTTTATATGCTTAGTACAATAACTTAATTTGATTACCCAATATCATTTTGACTAGTACAAGTGTTAAAAATAGCTTATTTGCAATGAAATCCTTTGACTATTCCATAACGGTGAGTATAGGGCACCAGTTTTAGAGGATCCATTTTTTTCATCCCGGATAGTAGCGTTGAACGTTAAACAAGGATTATGGGGGATAAAAGTAAGGGCTACCACTACCCTAAGTTCCTCTTTAAACACGTATTTATGTAAGGGCCCTCGTTTCTGTAGTTGACCTACTTTTTTCATTTTCGATCAATGGTGGTTTTCACGGGCGCTTGGTGTTTTTGCACACAATTATGATCTGCTTGACAATAAAGTTCTAAATCTGACGAAAGTAAGACCTTTTTTTTTCAAATTCTATACAAATAAAAGGCTTTTTCCTGAATGACTGACGGATCAACGCACAGCCTAAACCGCTGATCGTAGAGACCTGAAACTTGGAAGGTGTATAAATAAATAAATAATAAATAAATATTTGTGGACATTTCACACAGATTTTTTTTTCACATGTGTACTCTTTATATAGCGTAGGCATCCAATAGGAAAGGGTTTTCCAAAATTTTACCCCTAAAGGGGTGAAAAATGTGCACAAAATTCGTAAGGGAAAACGTGATTCCGTGGTCCAATCTACTTCAAACTTTGCATAAACCTTTTTTAACAGAATTGGTGGAAGACGTGTTTCGTATTTTATTGAAATTCTTCCCCATTGGGTTAAAATGGGGTAGGAAGTTATTTTGGGGGTGATTTGCTTCGAATTTGATATCAATATTCCTTAGTGACGAAAATTTATTTTGACACATGTTTGAAAGCTCAATCCGATTTTTACAAAATGATCATAGATGGCGAAGAAAAGCGTGTTTTTTTTTGTTTCTTTAATCAAAAAAGGTTTTGTCGCTTAGTGACCATAACACTCAGTCGGTAATATAAAAAAACAAAGCTTAAGTTACGTTCTAGACAAACATTGGTCTGCGAGGCGATATATGTTTTGGGCTTCATCTTACAATGGTAACGCTAAATACTGTTGCACAGACCTATTTTATTCTATGTATGTATTTACAAACAAAAAAGTATCTAAGTATTGTATCAGTTATCGGGTTCCCATAGTACAAGCTTTGCTTAGTTTGGGGCTAGATGGCGTTGTGTGAGATGTCCACACATATTATTATTATTATTATTCTACTAATATTATAAACGCGAAATTTCTGTATGTACGGATGATGGTTACTTTTTCACGCTCAAACGGCTGGACAGCTTTGGATGAAATTTATAATATAGATAGCTTACATGGATTAACACATTGGCTACTGTATTATCTGCGGGTAAAACCTGGTATTATAATAGATTACTCAATATTTTTTAGTTTCTATTTTATTTCTCTATGTGACAAAGTTATCATCACTGTCGTGCCGTTAGGCTCTTTTGAAACTGAGAGAAACAAACCGACTTTTGTAATGAAGCTTTTAACTTTCTTTCTTTCTCTGTCTCTTTCTCTTTCTTCTTTCTTCCTTTCTTTTCTTTATTTGAACCCCCACTTGATCATTTCTTTCACATGCAAATTCCTCTTTATAAGTTTCATGACAAAATACATTAGAATTTGCTTGACACAAAACAAAGCAAATGTCCTCCAACTAATATAAAAAATAAATATAAATAAATAATAATTGTACCGCCTAACGATCAAATACTTAGATCCTGAACTCTAACTAGGATTCCCTGTGTCTAGGGACCCATGAACTAGGAGGACCATGGTCCCACAACACTCAGACTCAGAACAAGTAATTGCGCTTTTTATTCTGTGCACAATTACTTGTCCTGTCGCGGGAATCGAACGCGCCGCCTCCGGGTTATGAACCGACCTGCTCAACCACCACACCACAGAGGCTGCCAAGCATTTACAAATACATTACTAATGCTTTAATATTATAGAAACTGACGTGAGTAGTACTCATAACTACCACTATTACACGGCTAAAACTCACGAGATACAGTCGAACACCGGTCGAGTTATTCGACTGTATCTCGTGAGTTTTAGCCGTGTAATAGTGGTAGTTACTAATGCTTTGTTCCAAATTCGCGTATTTTTGTCATTGTATTATTTATTTAAAATCAACACATGTCGTAAAGAAGGCGCGCCACTACCATAGCTATAAAATGTTTTATAGCCAGCATCACGCATGGTTTATGGCTCATCATTATACACCCTAATGGCCACTTTGCTTGAAGATACATAGCTTTATTTAGCATAGCGGCACTTGGTTGTTGGATTGCGTGTACGTAGGTTATAGTTTTGTGAAAATCTATACTTTACTAGGTGGAAGGACTTTTCTGCAAAGTTCGTCTATGTAGGTACCACCGCTTTGCCAGTTATTCTGCCGACAAGCAGTAGTGTGGAAGCACTGCTGTATTCCGGTTTGAAGGGCACTGTAGCTAGTGAAATTACTGGGTGAATGAGACTTTATGACCTGATCTCACGGTCTAGTAATCTTATTACTAGATTGTGTTGATGTCTCAGGATGACGTGCGCAGTGTACTACTCACGTCAGTTTGTATAATATTATAACATAAAAATATATACACATTTCACAAAGCGCCATCTATCACCAAACTAGACTACGTTTTGTTTGTAAATGCATACATGGAATATAATATAACACCCAGATACAGAATAAACATCGAAGTTCATCACACAAATGTTTGTCCTGGATGGGAATCGAACCCTCATCTTACAGGTCAGAAGGCAGAGGTACTACCAAATAAGCTATTAGGCCAGCCAAATACTAATACGTGGGACACAATGGGACCACACGGGAAGCACCAGCTTTCAAATAAAAATAATTATCAAAATCAGTTCACTCAATGTAAAGCTCTGAGCTAACGATTTTTTTAAGGTCAAATTGAATCTGTTCTTTTTTTGAAGTCGTTTGTTTTGTTTTGTTCGTTTGTTTTTAAAACCAAAAATACTTTCGAGCATAAAGTATTTCTTTGTAACATTAATATTATGCTCGCCCTTCTGCCTTGAAGTCACGCCATTCTTTAACGTTATACGGTTCACTTCCTCCATACTTCCTCCATCAATCTTTTTACGTCACGCATGTACTCTGCACTATTTTTTTATTAGAAAAACCTACTGGTGTTTAAAGCGACGGCGATGTAAAGAGAGGGTTCTGAAAGCTCAGTTGGTAGTTCTGCCTTCTGTACTGTAGTTTGTCGCGTTTGAGAGCGGCCATGTCACAACACTAGCTGTGCGATCACGTAACTCGATTGCAACAAAGAGAAACACAAATTTGTATGAATTTTTTTTTCCTTATTCCTAGAGTACCTTCAAGGTATGCACTCTAATCGAACTACAATCTAGCCATATTTGGCTAATAAGCAATTTTACTTTAACTTAAACTTCTAAAAACCTAATGAATTTGACAGTTTGAATACGCAGCTTATGTGCATAGTTAGTATGGAAATATCTCCTGTTACATTGCAATCAAATTATGATCACCTTCCTGATCTTCGGTCCACTTAGCGACGCTTCGCTTTTCGTGGTCACCACTCGAAAACCTTTCTTCAGCTATCCCGTTCACTTTTCGGGATATTAAATAGATACCTAATATATTAGGTCTTTACCTATGAAATTGCCGTTTTGTTTGAAAAAAGTTAGTTTTTTTTTTTTCGTACTTATTTATTTCTTTTATTCAAAGTTATCACCCCTGCAATCAATGCATCTTTGCCAACGCTGTGGCAGTTTATGGATGCCCTTCTTGAAAAAATCAGCAGGACGGGAGACAACAAACTCTTCAAAGGCGTTTTGTACTGCCTCTCGGGAATTGATTTTTTTTCCCGCTAAAAAGTTGTCCAAATTTTGGAAAAAGTAATAGTCGGTAGGCGCAAGATCTGGTGAAAATGGCGGATAAGGGAGAGCTTCCAAACCCAACTCATGCAGCTTAGAGACGGTCTGTTGTGCAGTATGGGGTCGCGCGTTGTCGTGAAGTAGCAGTGGAGACGACCGATTGACCAAAGCTGGTTGCAGACGTGCGAGTTTCACCATCATTGTGGTCAGTTCTTCAATGTACACATCTGCAGTAATGCTCTTGCCATTTTGTAAAAAGCTATGATGAATCACACCAGCACTAGACCACCAAACTGTGACCATCACCTTTGTAGGGGTCATTTTTCGTTTTGCACAATGCTTCGATACCGAACCAGGATCTAACCAACTTGCTGAGCGCTTTCGATTGTCAAAAAGAATCCATTTTTCGTCGCACGTAACAATTCGGTTCAAAATTCCTTCATTTCTGTGCCTGTTAAGCAGCGCAAGGCAAGTCTCGACGCGTACGTTGCGCTGGCGATCGTAAGTTCGTGGGGCACCCGTCTATGAAGTTTTTTATCTTGCCAATCTGTCGCAAATGGACCAATATTGTTTTGATGCTAACATCAAAAGCTGCTGCCAGCTCAGCTGTAGATTGAGATTCATCAGCTTCCACAATCGCCTTTAATTCATCATTGTTGACCAAAGTTTCCGGACGACCACGAGGTTCATTTTTCAAGTCAAAATTCCCAGAACGGAACCGAGCAAACCAATAACGGGTTGTACGTTCGTTTGTACAGTTCTCTCCGTAAACGTCGTTGATGTTACGTGTCGTTTGTGCCGCGTTGCTGCCACGACGGAACTCATATTCCATAATTACACGAAATTTCAAAGTATCCATTATGAGGAAAAATGTTGAAATGTAATGAAAATACAACGCTAATCAATAAACAAAAGACTTATATTGTAAATAGAATGTCATATTTTTAAAACAAAATTAATTTGAATTTAGAATTCATAACCAATCAAAACTTTTTTTTGTTTGAAAAAGTCTGTACTGCAATACGGCAATTTCATAGGTAAAGACCTATTATTATTCATTTTGGTAGTGTAATCAATGTTTCAGAGACTACAAAATTGTTACTACGCGTATAATTTCAAGTTAACAAATAAAGAACACTGTTTTATAAATTGCCTCATTCTCATCTTCGATCTTTGACATTACAAATAACTAGTTGCGCCCCGCGGTTTCACCCGCGGAAAAAAAGTATTTTAATTATTTGCTCATCCCACGGGAAATTTCACTTTTCCGGGATAAAATGTAGCGTATATGTTAATCCAATATATAAGCTATCTTGGTACCGAATCACATCCAAATCCATTCAGCTGTTCGAGCGTGAAGGAGTAACAAACATACAAACATACACACAAACAAACTTTCGCCTTTATAATATTAGTGTGATAGTCCAGTGTATAAGCTACCTTGGTACCGAATTTCATCCAAATCCATTCAGCCGTTTGAGCGTGAATGAGTAAAAAACATACACACATACAAACTTTCGCCTTTATAATATTAGTGTGATAATACGGTGTATAAGCTATCTTGGTACCGAATCACATCCAAATCCATTCAGCTGTTTAAGCGTGAAGGAGTAACAAACATACACACATACAAACTTTCACCTTTATAATATTAGTGTGATAATTGTTATATTTTATTCTAAACGTTTTAGCATGGCTGGGCATTTATTCATCTCTAAATTACTTGACAAAATGTATGACCTGCTTATAAATTTCCTTAATAACAAGAGAAGGCACCGCCATCAGAGACTTTAAGATACTCCGTCATACTTCCCCGTAACATCATTAGGAGTTAATCAAAATTCTAATTAATCCCTAGGCTAGGTTATTACCAACACGGGATGGCAAAGGTGGATTTTGAGCTTTTAAGGCTAATAAGTTTGTGATAGGTCTTACCCGATATTTTGATGATAAAATCATTTAAATTAGAAGTAATGATATACTTCTATTGAAGGGTTGAGAATAAAAAGGGTTTAACTCAAATTGGTGGTGCTTATAAGGTAATAGAAAAGATTTATGTAAGTTTCAGTTGCTTGAAAATGTATTCATTCTATTTTGAAATACTAAATATAGTAGGTACTAATTCATACAATTATTGTAAAAATACTTTTTTTTTTTTTTTTATGTTAAGGAATGACGTGACGAGCTAGCCGTTCGCCTGATGTTAAACGACACGGCTGCCCATATCAGCTGCAGTGTCACTCGGAACTCTAAAGTATAGAGGTTCGCGTGACACTGCACTGCGCACGTCATCCAGAGACATCAGCACAATCTAGTTATAAGATTACTAAACTGTGAGATCAGATCATAAAGTCTCATTTGCCCAGTAATTTCACTAGCTACAGTGCCCTTCAAACCGGAACACAGCAGTGCTTGCGCACTACTGCTTGACGGCAGAATAACTGGCAAAGCGGTGGTACCTACCTAGACGAACTTTGCAGTAAAGTCCTACCACCTAGTCATCAAATATAATATAATAATGTTTTTATGCTAAGCGAACTGTATTCCTGTGACAGATAATCCGTTTTTAGACTCAAAATCTCGAGATTTAATCCTCATTTCGGTATTTTGAGAATGTATTATTAGTATAGTATAGATATTTTCACGCTGAATCCAACGATACCCATAAGTCGTTTTGTGAAAAAAATCAGTTAAACCCTTTTTGTTCTCACCCCTTCAATTGTCACTTTCGATGAGATTGTGACTATTAGACTGGCCCGATAGCTAAGTTGGTAGTAACCCTGCCTTCTGAACTGTGGGTTGTGGGTTCAATTCAGGACAAGTAGTCGCACAGGCAAAAAAAGCGGAAATACTTGTTCCGAGTCTGGGTATTGTGGGACCATGTTCCTCGTATTTCCTGGGTTCCTAGATACAGGGAACCCTAATTAGGGCCCAGGATCTATGTATGTGATCGTTGGGCGTTATTATTTATTTAAATAGAACATCAAGAGAATCGGCAGTAGCATTCTCTTCGGTACGTTAAAATCTTCTACCATCACCAAGCCGTGGTGATTATGGAAAATATCTCTTATGATGCTATCATAGGATTCCTATGTTAAGCAATAGATGTCTTCCAATGTACGTGATGTGATACGAGAATGTGGCTTAAGGTATATTATAGTATAGAATAGGTAATGTAAAGTAAACAAGGCATCGCGACGTACACGCAAACATCGCTCGAACATATCATTGTTCAGGGTCCACGATCGGTCTCATGGCACATAATATATATGATATCGTTACCTATTTGGTATGTTTTATCATCGGCTAAAGCTTATATTAGACTAGTTGCGACTAGTTCACCCACGGTGGTAAAAAGTATTTTTATTATTTGCTCATCGAGACTCGGTTGTACTCACGAATTAACTTATTGATGAGCGCGTTCTGACCAAGATTGGATTTACTAAATTTATCTTTTAACAAATTAAATCTAGATGCCCTGGGCAACCTTGACGGTGCAGAAAAACTAAGCTAACTAATTAAATTCATGTTACTAAAATGTAGTCTATATGTTAATCCAGTGTATAAGCTATCTTGGTACCAAATTTCATCCAAATCTATTCAGCCGTTTGAGCGTGAAGAAGTAACAAACATACACACATACACACAAACACACTTACATACTTTTGCCTTTATAATATTAGTGTTTCCGGGATAAAATGTAGCCTATATATTAATCCAGTATATAAGCTATCTTGGTGCCAAATTTCATCCGTTCAGCCGTTGAAGCACGAAGGAGTAACCAAAATACACACATACACACAAACACACATACAAACTTTCGCCTTTATAATATTAGTGTTTCCGGGATAACATGTAGCCTATATGTTAATCCAGTATATAAGCTACCTTGGTGCCGAGTTCCATCCAAATCCGTTCAGCCGTTTGAGCGTGAAGGAGTAACAAACATACACACATACATACAAACACACATTTGCCTTTATAATATTTGTGTGATTAGTGTGATGATGTGATAGCGTGGTAGTTAGAACCTCTACTTTTAAATTCAATACTGATCCTTATTGTGTGAGAATAAGATCACTCCATCTCTTCCCGTGGATGTCATAAGAGCTGGCTAAGAGAAAATCAGCAGTAGCATTCTCCTCGATACATAAAAATCTGCGATCACGAACCTACCTGCCAACCGTGATCGTTATCCTTATTATAAGCCTTTAAAGTGGCTTTTTATGAGGGAGGCCTATTTTTAGTTCCTGTCCTCCTTCCAGTTCTATTAAATTTATCACAAAGTTTTATATCAACTTGTGTTTGTCTCGTAAGTGATGTAGGTACAAGTTATTCATCAAATAGAATATTTTGGAATAAACTGAAATGAAATATATAATGAAATGAAATAAACTTTATTCCTGACGCACAATATCGCATAGGTAATATAAACATAAAGACAATAGAAACATATATACACAATCACACACAATAATATGCGATACTGTGCGATGTCAGAAATAGGTCCCGGCTCAGCATATAACTGAGGCTCCAAACAACAACCTCGGTTACTGATTTTCAGCCGCACCCATTACATGACATCACGGATGCAACACACCTTAATATACTACTACATTTTCAAAAATATTCTTAAAAAAATTACCATCATCGTGGTTTTGATTGGGTGCTGCATAAGTATGTTTTAAATGCCAAAAGCTTAAAGATTTATTTGTTTTATAATTTTGTAATTACCTACCTGTAAATCAGTTTGAATGAAATTCAGAAAAAGATTTTTTTTTACTCCAGACTTGCCTATCATTTGACTACGCTCTCGCCTGATGGGAAGTGACCATGCAATCGAAGGTGTAGCATGCTTGCCGAGTAAAATATATTATATAAAAAGTAATGATAAATGAAAATATCACAGAATATTTTTGATCTAATTTAGTTTAGCTTTTTAAATAGATAAATATACAATTTTATATAATTACCTAATTACTTGCATATATTACGGTATGTTAGTTATTCTTCGGGCTACAGTAGTAGACTATAACTTAATTTAATTAACAAAATTGCATGACCCAAAGCTGTGATATAGTAGAAACTTTTAAAGCCAAAACTAGAGATAACTTTACCACAAACTAATGAAATAATTAATTACCAGCTGACATTGACGAAAATGTCTAAATACTAGCCACAAACCAAATTTACGTAAATGTTAATTCATACAACGAACTTCCAGAGGTCACGGACGGCTACCCATGAAAAGATTATCAAATTAGAAACAACCAGGAATGGTCGAGACCTTTTCGAAATCTCACCTAAATTAGATAAAGTGCCTACCTAAGCATCTCTTCCATTAAATTTAATTGAATACGTATCCCGTAAAGCGTTAGACCTGCGATCCTGTAGGTATATCATAATTAGCAGGAGGCTGGTAAGATTTACATCCCAGATATAAATTTTCCAGTCTTTTTATGTGTAAAATACTAATTATAGCTGCTTTTAAATAATAATTACAGAGATTCAGTGGAAAATAATTTCAAATCTCACTAATTTTATTTCGGAGTGCCTAAGGGTAGTTTTCTCAGACGTCAGTTTTATAAACTCTTATGAGTCCAAAAAGTTACACAAAAGCATACAATTATTTAATGAATAAACCAATTCTCATTTTTTGTGTAAAATGGCAACAATCTTAAGATTGAAAAGGTCTTTATGAGCACATAATTTAATTTAAAAGTCCTTGAAACCAAAATTAGCCACATTTACATTTTACGCTAATTTTATATCATTAATGCGTTTGTCCCACGAGACCCGTGACAAATAAAGAAAATAAATTTCCAGAGTGGAAAACACGTTCAAAGCGAGCTCGTATGCTTGGGCGAGAAAATCCAGTGGGATGGAATGGTTTTCCAGTAGAGCGGCTTGTGGAGCTTAGGTACTAGGCTCCCATTCATATTTGTGCGTAGTTATTGATTGATTTGCCTTTATAAGAGCCCTGGCCTTTTTAGTAAGCGTGACGTTAAGGGTTCATTAATGTTTTGATGAAGTGGTTTTTGAATAATCACATAAAATTCTCCATTCAATGGCTCTCTCTCTCTGTCTCTCTCTTTGTACATCTTTTTTTGGTTTATATAGCAAGCGAAGAAAATTTATTTCGATGACATCCTTTGGGTTTTACTTAACAATTCTAGTGTAATTAGTAAGTAGTAAGCTGAGCAGGAGTCTAAAAACTGGTAAAAAAATAGGTTAATATTAACATATTATTATTAGGTTACTCAAATATTTAGATTTTGTATTTTCTAGGGCAAACATTTGTGTGATATACTTCGATATTTGTCTGGATGTTATTAGTATTGTATTCTGTGTATGTATTTTCAAACAAAAAGTATTGTATCAGTCATCTGTCCCATAGTACAAGTTCTGCTTAGTTTGAGGCTAGATGGCACTGTAGGAAATGTCCACACATTTATTTTATTTATTTATTCATATCTACATTGTAGGGGTCTATATAAACATTCTAATGTTATTCTATAAGGTTCTAAATCATAAGCTGTCTGGTCAGTATAGGTCATTCTAATATTGTCAACTACTATTCTGCACTGCAAACTAAAAGCAACCTTCAATACGAAAATTATGGCTCGTTCAATGGTTTTGGTTCGTTGATTTTGTACACTGGCGTCAATAAAGGTGAAAATTGTATGCCTGGCAAATCACGATCCATTGTATTTATTTTCTGTATACTTTGTTAACCTGCACTATCATCACATTATTAATTATTGTTATATATTTTTTATGTTTAATGAGGCAAGTCTATGTTCAGCAGTGGACGCAAGAAAACTGATGATAACAAATAATAAACAATATTTATTTAAAATAACAACCTCTGTGGTGTGGTAGTGATATAGTAGGTAGGTGAGGTGGTTGGCTCATAGCTTGGAGGTGGCGGGTTCGATTCCCACGACAGGACAAGTTATTGTGCACAGAAAAAAAGCGCAAAAAATTGTTCTATTTCTGATATAAAAAAATAATAATAATATGTGTGGACATCTAACTCCAAACTAAGTAAAGCTTGAACTATGGGAACCAGATAACTGATACAATACTTAGATACTTTTTGTTTGTAAATACATACATAGAATACAATATAACACCCAGACACAGAACATAATATTAATATACGTAAGTAAGGTAAGTGGTACGTGTAATTATTGGTACATAATGTTTCATATCATTAAGTCGTTCTTGTACATTATTTTGTGCTAAAGTATAAATAAATAAATAATGTGGGACCATGGTCCTCGTAGTTCTTGGGTCCCTAGATACAGGGAACCCAAGTCAAGTTATGTGTGTGATAGTTAAACGTTATTATCATTAAATCTTAAAGCCCAAGAACGGTGCAATTTATTTGAAAACACGCAGAAGGTATCAAGATATCGACACGTCTTAAATTGTGTTTACAAACGCTCTAAGCCGCTGGATATCGGCTGTGTGACGTCACTAATCCCAGCTCAAGCTAAACCTTGAACGATACGATTAGGCTTTGAAACGAACAGTTCTACAGATTTTCAAGGAATATTTTTGTGGAGTAAACGATTACGTTATTTTAAACCCCGTTAAAAAAAATGAGTGTGCTTTAGACCACAAGACTAAGGTGATTTTTTAGCTCCATCTATCGGCCTCTATAACTTTGTTTAATGTTAATGTCGCCATCTTAACAATAATTGTCATTTTACCGGACATGCCAACATATTCTATATAAATCACACTTGGTTGTTATTTTTTTCATCTCCCTAAGTGACAAGGGTGGCCTACCCTAAAATTTTGTTTTCATTTTTCGGATGATTTTTTTAATGATGTGGAATTGAAAAATACATACAACCCTAAGAAGGTAGTTAATCTTCTTCCATCATCCCCTATTTTCTAATTTATATGGCAAAACAATGTTTGCCGGGATAGCTAGTAATAATATAAATTGTAAGTAATGCTTAACTTTATTATATTGATAAGTCAAAGTCAAAGTTAACTCCCAAATCAAGCGTGCGTAAAAAGTTTTGCTTCCAAAATCATATACTCAAATTTTACTAAAATTTTAAACTTTTTTCTAATATTCAACAAATATTAACATAAAATATGATTTGTATCAGTATCGCCTTGATTAGTGTAATCAATAAATATTTTAGTAATATATTATAAGTAATATTTAAATATATATAACTCGAAGGTAACTGACTCATTGATTGACTGACATAGTGATCTATCAACGCACAGCCCAAGCCATTGGACGGATCGGGCTGAAATTTGGCATGCAGCAGGCTTAGCACGGCATGTGGAGAAATTGTCTTTCCCCCGGTTTTTTCCACCTGTCAGTTAAAATAATCCCCCTCTCCACCTTACGTAGCACGGCAACGAGGAGAGGAAAGAAATATTTCCCTTTGACATTATCATAGACATTATATCCCGCTACTCCCAGCTTCAGAGCACGGACTCGGAAGGAAGTGGATAATATTCTCTTGAATTGACATAAAGCAAAGAGTATTTATCTTCGACTCTTGTAGGTGGGTATAAGGAAGTCAAAGTGTTTTAATAGGCACAAAAATGTCGCGTGCCTATTATAACTATGTTTAATCGCGGGAACTCGAATTTTGGAGCGAAAGTTACACCGGGAGAAGCATTCGGAATACAAGTAATCCCTTCTAAATCCCGGGAAATGAGTTTCAATAAAAAAAAAATACATAGCGAAATATTCGTGAAAATACAATTATTAGTTTAGTTTTAATAAGGAAATTATTTAATTTACGTAATTAACTTAAATGATGCATATATTTTTTGAGTATATTTTATTGTAAAATATATACATATAAAAATTTAAAATATCACTACTACACAATAATTAATCACGTTTTTCCGCTCATATTACAAACAAAATAAAATTTTAATTTAAACTACTCACTTACTCTCACTCATATACATAGTAGTCGTTACATACTCTTTGATTAACACAAGGACACAGACTCAAAAACCTTATTTTTTCTTAATTTTTATATTTTGTCTTCAATCCCAGTATATTTAGCCGAACAATTATCGATGGTTTGATGGACTGAACAAAATATTGAAGCATGTAATGTCATTTTAGTTAAATTTTCTCGTACTGGCAACAATACGGTAGAGAAATCTAAAAACGCTACTCCCGCCGTTTATCCCCCGGATAAAGCTTTCCACTGTCGCGGCCGTGCTCGCAGAGTGGAATAAAGTGACTGTGAGGATAAGTTTGTTATCTACTCCCTGGGGAGAAGTTGTCCACCGGCCGTGCTAGGCCTGCAGGTAGATATTATGACGTAGGCATCCGCTAAGAAAGGATTTTTCGAAATTTTACCCTTAAGAGGGGGAAATGGGTGGTTGAATTATTTTCCCATAGCCACGCCGTGGGCGAAGCTGCGGGCAGAAGCTCGTAACCAATATAGAGAAAAAAATTGTGTAAAGAAAACCGTCACTAAACAAATGAAAAAAAGGCTGTTATGATAATGATAGAAATAGAAAACGATTATAATAAGCACTCTAACCTCTTAAGATTTGATTACGTTTACGCAGATGAGGATTAGGGCTTAGGCAATTATCCGAGACGAATTAAACTCACATGAGCCGACTTTAATAATACCATTACCAACACGTTACTAACATCCCAAAAAGCGTGCAAAAAAACCATGCTGGTTTTCCTACTATTTTTTGTAGAAATTTCGAGGACTTGCTGAAAAGCTACCATTCATTAAAATAGAAAAGGATATAATTTTTGAAGTGAAAACTTCTTTGCGCTGAGCACTTTTTGGGTGAACAAAGAGCGCGAAACTAGCGTCATCGTCACGGCACGCTTCACATGAGCTATATGTCACAATTTTTTTTTTAACAATAGCCAGTTAATATGCATATTTCACGTAATACACAGAAAAACAATGAAATAAACAATAAAACTTAAATTAAATTAAAAACTATGCATTAGCAAAACTTAATCTAAGAAGCCGCTACCAATAGGCAACATGCCCAAAATGCTGGCGGCATTGCCCCGTTGAATGGCAATGCTTAGTCTTGTCACAAGTTACTTAGTTTTCACGTCTATCGGTAGTCCCCAAAGACTGCCAATATTTTTTTTTTGTCAGTAGTCAAACTGTGTATATACTGTGTCGATATGGGGGACCTAATATCCTAAACACAGGTTAACTTAGTTAGGAGTTAGTGCTCAGACATTTATACCTACTCGAATTATGTTATACCACTAATAGTGTATCAATTCATACTGTCATCTATATGTGAGCCAAGTTACACCTACATCTATAAACTGTTAAAGTTTCAAAAGTACACAGTTTTAATATCTAAAAATATAAATCCAAGTTTTTTTAAGTATGTATTATTAATGTAGCTCTAAATTTCTTCAAATTGCTACGATGTTTGAGTAGGTGGTCACCTATTTTTTATTTTCCGAAATAAATATCATTTCATACAAAAGTTATGTTCGGTACATTTTAATTCAAGTTTCCTTTTTCATTTTCCATCATGTTTTATCTCTCAATAACGCAGTATACATAGCACCTATCCATACAAAGATAGTATAAATGAAGCTTTTCAAAAGTAGTACAAGCAAGCTTTAAATCAAAGAAAAGCTAAAAAAACAGTGACTAAAGATCGTGTCTAAAGCGACGAGAAGAACTTCTTCCTTTTACTACTTTTACATTTCTTTACTTATTTTACCTTAGTTTTTCTTTTTACTTGTTTTACTGTCGTTCGTGTTGCCGCAGAGCTACTTTCTGACTAACATCTTGTAATATGTTTTTAGGTTTAGGTTTAAGGTTTAAAGAAATTTATTCTCAAATAAGACAAAAAAGTCACTTCCATGAGAACATATGACTAAAGACTAAAAGAATTCTATACAAGTACATTCGTCGTCACTTTAAATAATGTAGGTATAGTAACATAAATATAAATACCTGCTTAAGTAACATTACATTTCAACACGACATAATTTAAAATGTTTACTTCGGCAACTCATCCGTCGATAGGTATTGAGTCAATTGTTTCTTGAATTCGTTAAATGAATATATTTTTTTAATATGCGAGGGTATTTTATTATAAAGTTGTGCTCCTTCAAAAGTAAGCATTGTTTTGCCATAATTTGTTCGAGGTTTCGGAAGTACAAGAAGGCTACCGCGACGATTGCTGCGCTTTGAAACCTGTTTTACTTTACCGGTGTGAACTTGGCAGCCAAAAGTTAGCAGCCAATAATCCGACCAAATTAAGACGGTCAATTTTTTAACTACTGAAATATTCATGTATTGATACTGAAACACCAAGATTTATGTGCAGGCTGTCACGCAAGCACTAATTATGATGCCGGATTAGAAGTGATTTACCCCACGAGCGTCGTGGAGAATATCTTCCATAATATTTAGTAAAAACTTATTGAAACGCTTTTCACCCCAGATACACCTGTAATCCCCTGAAATTTGAAAATATTTTTATTGAATTGAAAAGCCTACAAAAGTACCTTTACTATGAGTATGGTGAAAACGTGGCTTTGAAACGATTTATGCATTCAAATAATCGATCAAACTATGAAAAATCAAAAATATCTCGAAATTTTTGGCTGTTGAAGATTTTCAGTGTGTAAAACGCTGAAGTTTTAGCATATAGTTACTGAAACATCTTGACCATTCTATAGGCTATAATACCAGTACTATGTTATGCCGGCTTCGAAAAGATTAAACCGGCGTCTTCCATAATATTTAGTAAAAACTTATTCAAACGCTTTTCGCCCAAGTACAACCTGTAATCCCCTGAAATTTGAAAATATTTTTATTGAATTGAAAAGCCTACAAAAGTACCTTTACTATGAGTATAGTGAAAAGGTGGCTTTGAAACGATTTATGCATTCAATAATCGATCAAACTATGAAAAATCACAAATAACCCGAATTTTTTTGGCTGCTGAAGATTTTCAGTGTGTGAAACGCTGAATTTGTAGCATATAACTACTGAAACATCTGGCACTATGTACAGGCTATCATACCAGAACTATGTTATGCCGGCTTCAAAACGATTACACCCACCAGCGTCTTTCATAAAATCGAGAAACATATTTTTCAAACACTTTTCGCCCCAGTACAACCTGTAATCCCCTGAAATTTGAAAATATTTTTATTGAATTGAAAAGCCTACAAATATATCTTTACTATGAGTATAGTGAAAAGGTGGCTTTGAAACGATTTATGCATTCAACAATCGATCAAACTATGAAAAATCACAAATAACCCGAATTTTTTTGGCTGCTGAAGATTTTCAGTGTGTGAAACGCTGAATTTGTGGCATATAACTACTGAAACATCTAGAACTATGTACAGGATATCATACCAGAACTATGTTATGCCGGCTTCGAAACGATTGAACCCACCAGCGTCTTCCATAATATTGAGAAACATTTTTTCAAACGCTTTTCGCCCAAGTACAACCTGTAATCCCCTGAAATTTGAAAATATTTTTATTGAATTGAAAAGCCTACAAATATATCTTTACTATGAGTGTAGTGAAAAGGTGGCTTACAAACGATTTATGCATTCAATAATCGATCAAACTATGAAAAATCAAAAATAACCCGAATTTTTTTGGCTGCTGAAGATTTTCAGTGTGTGAAACGATGAATTTGTGGCATATAACTACTGAAACATCTAGAACTATGTACAGGATATCATACCAGAACTATGTTATGCCGGCTTCGAAACGATTGGACCCACCAGCGTCTTCCATAATATTGAGAAACATTTTTTCAAACGCTTTTCGCCCAAGTACAACCTGTAATCCCCTGAAATTTTAAAATATTTTTATTGAATTGAAAAGCCTACAAAAGTACCTTTACTATGAGTATAGTGAAAAGGTGGCTTTGAAACGATTTATGCATTCAATAATCGATCAAACTATGAAAAATCACAAATAACCCGAATTTTTTTGGCTGCTGAAGATTTTTAGTGTGTGAAACGCTGAATTTGTAGCATATAACTACTGAAACATCTGGCACTATGTACAGGCTATCAAACCAGAACTATGTTATGCCGGCTTCAAAACGATTACACCCACCAGCGTCTTTCATAAAATCGAGAAACATATTTTTCAAACACTTTTTGCCCCAGTACAACCTGTAATCCCCTGAAATTTGAAAATATTTTTATTGAATTGAAAAGCCTACAAAAGTACCTTTACTATGAGTATAGTGAAAAGGTGGCTTTGAAACGATTTATGCATTCAATAATCGCTCAAATTATGAAAAGTAAAAAATATCCCGAATTTTTTTGGCTGCTGAACATTTTCAGTGTGTGAAACGCTGAATTTGTAGCATATAACTACTGAAACATCTGGCACTATGTACAGGCTATCGTACCAGAACTATGTTATGCCGGCTTCAAAACGATTACACCCACCAGCGTCTTTCATAAAATCGAGAAACATATTTTTCAAACACTTTTCGCCCCAGTACAACCTGTAATCCCCTGAAATTTGAAAATATTTTTATTGAATTGAAAAGCCTACAAAAGTACCTTTACTATGAATATAGTGAAAAGGTGGCTTTGAAACGATTTATGCATTCAATAATCGATCAAACTATGAAAAATCACAAATAACCCGAATTTTTTTGGCTGCTGAAGATTTTCAGTGTGTGAAACGCTGAATTTGTAGCATATAACTACTGAAACATCTAGAACTTTGTAAAGGCTATCATACCAGAACTATGTTATGCCGGCTTCGAAACGATTGAACCCACCAGCGTCTTCCATAAAATTGAGAAACATTTTTTTCGAACACTTTTCGCCCCAGTACAACCTGTAATCCCCTGAAATTTGAAAATATTTTTATTGAATTGAAAAGCCTACAAAAGTACCTTTACTATGAGTATGGTGAAAACGTGGCTTTGAAATGATTTATGCATTCAATAATCGATCAAACTATAAAAATCAAAAATATCCTGAAATTTTTGGCTGTTGAAGATTTTCAGTGTGTGAAACGCTGAAGTTTTAGCATATAGTTACTGAAACATCTTGACCATTCTATAGGCTATAATACCAGTACTATGTTATGCCGGCTTCGAAAAGATTAAAACGGCGTCTTCCATAATATTAAGTAAAAACTTATTCAAACGCTTTTCGCCCTAGTACAACCTGTAATCCCCTGAAATTTGAAAATATTTTTATTGAATTGAAAAGCCTACAAAAGTACCTTTACTATGAGTATAGTGAAAAGGTGGCTTTGAAACGATTTATGCATTCAATAATCGATCAAACTATGAAAAATCACAAATAACCCGAATTTTTTTGGCTACTGAAGATTTTCAGTGTGTGAAACGCTGAATTTGTAGCATATAACTACTGTAACATCTGGCACTATGTACAGGCTATCATACCAGAACTATGTTATGCCGGCTTCGAAAAGATTACACCCACCAGCGTCTTTCATAAAATCGAGAAACATATTTTTCAAACACTTTTCGCCCCAGTACAACCTGTAATCCCCTGAAATTTGAAAATATTTTTATTGAATTGAAAAGCCTACAAAAGTACCTTTACTATCAGTATAGTGGAAAGGTGGCTTTCAAACGATTTATGCATTCAATAATCGATCAAACTATGAAAAATCACAAATAACCCGAATTTTTTTGGCTGCTGAAGATTTTCAGTGTGTGAAACGCTGAATTTGTAGCATATAACTACTGAAACATCTGGCACTATGTACAGGCTATCATACCAGAACTATGTTATGCCGGCTTCAAAACGATTGAACCCACCAGCGTCTTCCATAACATTGAGAAACATTTTTTCAAACGCTTTTCGCCCTAGTTCAACCTGTAATCCCCTGAAATTTGAAAATATTTTTATTGAATTGAAAAGCCTACAAAAATACCTTTACTATGAGTATAGTGTAAAGGTGGCTTTGAAACGATTTATGCATTCAATAATCGATCAAACTATGAAAAATCACAAATAACCCAAATTTTTTTGGCTGCTGAAGATTTTCAGTGTGTGAAACGCTGAATTTGTAGCATATAACTACTGAAACATCTGGCACTATGTACAGGCTATCATACCAGAACTATGTTATGCCGGCTTCAAAACGATTACACCCACCAGCGTCTTTCATAAAATCGAGAAACATATTTTTCAAACACTTTTCGCCCCAGTACAACCTGTAATCCCCTGAAATTTGAAAATATTTTTATTGAATTGAAAAGCGTACAAAAGTACCTTTACTATCAGTATAGTGGAAAGGTGGCTTTCAAACGATTTATGCATTCAATAATCGATCAAACTATGAAAAATCACAAATAACCCGAATTTTTTTGGCTGCTGAAGATTTTCAGTGTGTGAAACGCTGAATTTGTAGCATATAACTACTGAAACATCTGGCACTATGTACAGGCTATCATACCAAAACTATGTTATGCCGGCTTCAAAACGATTGAACCCACCAGCGTCTTCCATAACATTGAGAAACATTTTTTCAAACGCTTTTCGCCCTAGTTCAACCTGTAATCCCCTGAAATTTGAAAATATTTTTATTGAATTGAAAAGCCTACAAATATATCTTTACTATGAGTATAGTGTAAAGGTGGCTTTGAAACGATTTATGCATTCAATAATCGATCAAACTATGAAAAATCACAAATAACCCGAATTTTTTTGGCTGCTGAAGATTTTCAGTATGTGAAACGCTGAATTTGTAGCATATAACTACTGAAACATCTGGCACTATGTACAGGCTATCGTACCAGAACTATGTTATGCCGGCTTCAAAACGATTACACCCACCAGCGTCTTTCATAAAATCGAGAAACATATTTTTCAAACACTTTTCGCCCCAGTACAACCTGTAATCCCCTGAAATTTGAAAATATTTTTATTGAATTGAAAAGCCTACAAAAGTACCTTTACTATGAAAATAGTGAAAAGGTGGCTTTGAAACGATTTATGCATTCAATAATCGCTCAAATTATGAAAAGTAAAAAATATCCCGAATTTTTTTGGCTGCTGAAGATTTTCAGTGTGTGAAACGCTGAATTTGTAGCATATAACTACTGAAACATCTGGCACTATGTACAGGCTATCATACCAGAACTATGTTATGCCGGCTTCAAAACGATTACACCCACCAGCGTCTTTCATAAAATCGAGAAACATATTTTTCAAACACTTTTCGCCCCAGTACAACCTGTAATCCCCTGAAATTTGAAAATATTTTTATTGAATTGAAAAGCCTACAAATATATCTTTACTATGAGTATAGTGAAAAGGTGGCTTTGAAACGATTTATGCATTCAATAATCGATCAAACTATGAAAAATCACAAATAACCCAAATTTTTTTGGCTGCTGAAGATTTTCAGTGTGTGAAACGCTGAATTTGTAGCATATAACTACTGAAACATCTGGCACTATGTACAGGCTATCATACCAGAACTATGTTATGCCGGCTTCAAAACGATTACACCCACCAGCGTCTTCCATAACATTGAGAAACATTTTTTCAAACGCTTTTCGCCCTAGTTCAACCTGTAATCCCCTGAAATTTGAAAATATTTTTATTGAATTGAAAAGCCTACAAATATATCTTTACTATGAGTATAGTGTAAAGGTGGCTTTGAAACGATTTATGCATTCAATAATCGATCAAACTATGAAAAATCACAAATAACCCAAATTTTTTTGGCTGCTGAAGATTTTCAGTGTGTGAAACGCTGAATTTGTAGCATATAACTACTGAAACATCTGGCACTATGTACAGGCTATCATACCAGAACTATGTTATGCCGGCTTCAAAACGATTACACCCACCAGCGTCTTTCATAAAATCGAGAAACATATTTTTCAAACACTTTTCGCCCCAGTACAACCTGTAATCCCCTGAAATTTGAAAATATTTTTATTGAATTGAAAAGCGTACAAAAGTACCTTTACTATCAGTATAGTGGAAAGGTGGCTTTCAAACGATTTATGCATTCAATAATCGATCAAACTATGAAAAATCACAAATAACCCGAATTTTTTTGGCTGCTGAAGATTTTCAGTGTGTGAAACGCTGAATTTGTAGCATATAACTACTGAAACATCTGGCACTATGTACAGGCTATCATACCAAAACTATGTTATGCCGGCTTCAAAACGATTGAACCCACCAGCGTCTTCCATAACATTGAGAAACATTTTTTCAAACGCTTTTCGCCCTAGTTCAACCTGTAATCCCCTGAAATTTGAAAATATTTTTATTGAATTGAAAAGCCTACAAATATATCTTTACTATGAGTATAGTGTAAAGGTGGCTTTGAAACGATTTATGCATTCAATAATCGATCAAACTATGAAAAATCACAAATAACCCGAATTTTTTTGGCTGCTGAAGATTTTCAGTATGTGAAACGCTGAATTTGTAGCATATAACTACTGAAACATCTGGCACTATGTACAGGCTATCGTACTAGAACTATGTTATGCCGGCTTCAAAACGATTACACCCACCAGCGTCTTTCATAAAATCGAGAAACATATTTTTCAAACACTTTTCGCCCCAGTACAACCTGTAATCCCCTGAAATTTGAAAATATTTTTATTGAATTGAAAAGCCTACAAAAGTACCTTTACTATGAAAATAGTGAAAAGGTGGCTTTGAAACGATTTATGCATTCAATAATCGCTCAAATTATGAAAAGTAAAAAATATCCCGAATTTTTTTGGCTGCTGAACATTTTCAGTGTGTGAAACGCTGAATTTGTAGCATATAACTACTGTAACATCTGGCACTATGTACAGGCTATCATACCAGAACTATGTTATGCCGGCTTCGAAAAGATTACACCCACCAGCGTCTTCCATAAAATCGAGAAACATATTTTTCAAACACTTTTCGCCCCAGTACAACCTGTAATCCCCTGAAATTTGAAAATATTTTTATTGAATTGAAAAGCCTACAAATATATCTTTACTATGAGTATAGTAAAAAGGTGGCTTTGAAACGATTTATGCATTCAATAATCGATCAAACTATGAAAAATCACAAATATCCCGAATTTTTTTGGCTGCTGAAGATTTTCAGTGTGTGAAACGCTGAATTTGTAGCATATAACTACTGAAACATTTGGCACTATGTACAGGCTATCATACCAGAACTATGTTATGCCGGCTTCAAAACGATTACACCCACCAGCGTCTTTCATAAAATCGAGAAACATATTTTTCAAACACTTTTCGCCCAAGTACAACCTGTAATCCCCTGAAATTTGAAAATATTTTTATTGAATTGAAAAGCCTACAAATATATCTTTACTATGAGTATAGTGTAAAGGTGGCTTTGAAACGATTTATGCATTCAATAATCGATCAAACTATGAAAAATCACAAATAACCCGAATTTTTTTGGCTGCTGAAGATTTGCAGTGTGTGAAACGCTGAATTTGTAGCATATAACTACTGAAACATCTGGCACTATGTACAGGCTATCGTACCAGAACTATGTTATGCCGGCTTCAAAATGATTACACCCACCAGCGTCTTTCATAAAATCGAGAAACATATTTTTCAAACACTTTTCGCCCCACTACAACCTGTAATCCCCTGAAATTTGAAAATATTTTTATTGAATTAAAAAGCCTACAAAAGTACCTTCACTATGAATATAGTGAAAAGGTGGCTTTGAAACGATTTATGCATTCAATAATCGATCAAACTATGAAAAATCACAAATAACCCGAATTTTTTTGGCTGCTGAAGATTTTCAGTGTGTGAAACGCTGAATTTGTAGCATATAACTACTGAAACATCTGGCACTATGTACAGGCTATCATACCAGAACTATGTTATGCCGGCTTCAAAACGATTACACCCACCAGCGTCTTTCATAAAATCGAGAAACATATTTTTCAAACACTTTTCGCCCCAGTACAACCTGTAATCCCCTGAAATTTGAAAATATTTTTATTGAATTAAAAAGCCTACAAAAGTACCTTTACTATGAATATAGTGAAAAGGTGGCTTTGAAACGATTTATGCATTCAATAATCGATCAAACTATGAAAAATTACAAATAACCCGAATTTTTTTGGCTGCTGAAGATTTTCAGTGTGTGAAACGCTGAATTTGTAGCATATAACTATTGTAACATCTGGCACTATGTACAGGCTATCATACCAGAACTATGTTATGCCGGCTTCGCAACGATTGAACCCAGCAGCGTCTTCCATAATATTGAGAAACATATTTTTCAAACACTTTTCGCCCAAGTACAACCTGTAATCCCCTGAAATTTGAAAATATTTTTATTGAATTGAAAAGCCTACAAAAGTACCTTTACTATGATTATAGTGAAAAGGTGGCTTTGAAACGATTTATGCATTCAATAATCGATCAAACTATGAAAAATCACAAATAACCCGAATTTTTTTGGCTGCTGAAGATTTTCAGTGTGTGAAACGCTGAATTTGTAGCATATAACTACTGAAACATCTGGCACTATGTACAGGCTATCAAACCAGAACTATGTTATGCCGGCTTCAAAACGATTACACCCACCAGCGTCTTTCATAAAATCGAGAAACATATTTTTCAAACACTTTTCGCCCCACTACAACCTGTAATCCCCTGAAATTTGAAAATATTTTTATTGAATTGAAAAGCCTACAAAAGTACCTTTACTATGAGTATAGTGAAAAGGTGGCTTTGAAACGATTTATGTATTCAATAATCGCTCAAATTATGAAAAGTAAAAAATATCCCGAATTTTTTTGGCTGCTGAACATTTTCAGTGTATGAAACGCTGAATTTGTAGCATATAACTACTGAAACATCTGGCACTATGTACAGGCTATCAAACCAGAACTATGTTATGCCGGCTTCAAAACGATTACACCCACCAGCGTCTTTCATAAAATCGAGAAACATATTTTTCAAACACTTTTCGCCCCACTACAACCTGTAATCCCCTGAAATTTGAAAATATTTTTATTGAATTGAAAAGCCTACAAATATATCTTTACTATGAGTATAGTGTAAAGGTGGCTTTGAAACGATTTATGCATTCAATAATCGCTCAAATTATGAAAAGTAAAAAATATCCCGAATTTTTTTGGCTGCTGAACATTTTCAGTGTGTGAAACGCTGAATTTGTAGCATATAACTACTGTAACATCTGGCACTATGTACAGGCTATCATACCAGAACTATGTTATGCCGGCTTCGAAAAGATTACACCCACCAGCGTCTTCCATAAAATCGAGAAACATTTTTTTCAAACACTTTTCGCCCAAGTACAACCTGTAATCCCCTGAAATTTGAAAATATTTTTATTGAATTGAAAAGCTTACAAAAGTACCTTTACTATCAGTATAGTGGAAAGGTGGCTTTCAAACGATTTATGCATTCAATAATCGATCAAACTATGAAAAATCACAAATAACCCGAATTTTTTTGGCTGCTGAAGATTTTCAGTGTGTGAAACGCTGAATTTGTAGCATATAACTACTGAAACATCTGGCACTATGTACAGGCTATCATACCAGAACTATGTTATGCCGGCTTCAAAACGATTACACCCACCAGCGTCTTTCATAAAATCGAGAAACATATTTTTCAAACACTTTTCGCCCCAGTACAACCTGTAATCCCCTGAAATTTGAAAATATTTTTATTGAATTAAAAAGCCTACAAAAGTACCTTTACTATCAGTATAGTGGAAAGGTGGCTTTCAAACGATTTATGCATTCAATAATCGATCAAACTATGAAAAATCACAAATAACCCGAATTTGTTTGGCTGCTGTAGATTTTCAGTGTGTGAAACGCTGAATTTGTAGTATATAACTACTGAAACATCTAGAAATATGTACAGGCTATCATACCAAAACTATGTTATGCCGGTTTCGAAACGATTGAACCCACCAGCGTCTTCCATAACATTGAGAAACATTTTTTCAAACGCTTTTCGCCCTAGTTCAACCTGTAATCCCCTGAAATTTGAAAATATTTTTATTGAATTGAAAAGCCTACAAAAGTACCTTTACTACGAGTATAGTGGAATGGTGGCTTTGGAACGATTTATGCATTCAATAATTGATCAAACTATAAAAAATCACAAATAACCCGAATTTTTTTGGCTGCTGAAGATTTTCATTGTCTGAAACGCGGAATTGTTAACATATAGATATCGAAACAGATAAATACAGAAACTAGATGTTTCAGTAAATATATGCTAACAATTCAAAGTTTCACATAATGAAAATCTTCAGCAGCCAAAAATTTTCGGGATGTTTTGGAATTTTCATAGTTTGATCGATTATTGAATGCATAAATCGTTTCAAAGCCACGTTTTCACCATACTCATAGTAAAGGTACTTAAGTAGGCTTTTCAATTCAATAAAAATATTTTCAAATTTCAGGGGATTACAGGTTATACTAGGGCGAAAAGCGTTTGAAAAAATGTTTCTCAATGTTATGGAAGACGCTAGGGGGTTCAATCGTTTCGAAGCCGTCATAACATAGTTCTGGTATGATAGCCTGTACATATTTCTAGATGTTTCAGTAGTTATATGCTACAAATTCAGCGTTTCACACACTGAAAATGTTCAGCAGCCAAAAAAATTCGGGTTATTTGTGATTTTTCATAGTTTGATCGATTATTGAATGCATAAATCGTTTCAAAGCCACCTTTTCACTATACTCATAGTAAAGGTACTTTTGTAGGCTTTTCAATTCAATAAAAATATTTTCAAATTTCAGGGGATTACAGGTTGTACTGGGGCGAAAAGTGTTTGAAAAAATGTTTCTCAATTTTATGGAAGACGCAATTCAATCGTTTCGAAGCCGGCATAACATAGTTCTGGTATGATAGCCTTTACAAAGTTCTAGATGTTTCAGTAGTTATATGCTACAAATTCAGCGTTTCACACACTGAAAATCTTCAGCAGCCAAAAAAATTCGGGTTATTTGTGATTTTTCATAGTTTGATGGATTATTGAATGCATAAATCGTTTCAAAGCCACCTTTTCACTATACTCATAGTAAAGGTACTTTTGTAGGCTTTTCAATTCAATAAAAATATTTTCAAATTTCAGGGGATTACAGGTTGTACTGGGGCGAAAAGTGTTTGAAAAAATGTTTCTCAATTTTATGGAAGACGCTGGTGGGTTCAATCGTTTCGAAGCCGGCATAACATAGTTCTGGTATGATAGTCTGTACATAGTTCTAGATGTTTCAGTAGTTATATGCTACAAATTCAGCGTTTCACACACTGAAAATCTTCAGCAGCCAAAAAAATTCGGGTTATTTGTGATTTTTCATAGTTTGATCGATTATTGAATGCATAAATCGTTTCAAAGCCACCTTTTCACTATACTCATAGTAAAGGTATTTTTGTAGGCTTTTCAATTCAATAAAAATATTTTCAAATTTCAGGGGATTACAGGTTGTACTGGGGCGAAAAGTGTTTGAAAAAAATGTTTCTCAATTTTATGGAAGACGCTGGTGGGTTCAATCGTTTCGAAGCCGGCATAACATAGTTCTGGTATGATAGCCTTTACAAAGTTCTAGATGTTTCAGTAGTTATATGCTACAAATTCAGCGTTTCACACACTGAAAATCTTCAGCAGCCAAAAAAATTCGGGTTATTTGTGATTTTTCATAGTTTGATCGATTATTGAATGCATAAATCGTTTCAAAGCCACCTTTACACTATACTCATAGTAAAGATATATTTGTAGGCTTTTCAATTCAATAAAAATATTTTCAAATTTCAGGGGATTACAGGTTGTACTTGGGCGAAAAGTGTTTGAAAAATATGTTTCTCGATTTTATGAAAGACGCTGGTGGGTGTAATCGTTTTGAAGCCGGCATAACATAGTTCTGGTATGATAGCCTGTACATAGTGCCAAATGTTTCAGTAGTTATATGCTACAAATTCAGCGTTTCACACACTGAAAATCTTCAGCAGCCAAAAAAATTCGGGATATTTGTGATTTTTCATAGTTTGATCGATTATTGAATGCATAAATCGTTTCAAAGCCACCTTTTTACTATACTCATAGTAAAGATATATTTGTAGGCTTTTCAATTCAATAAAAATATTTTCAAATTTCAGGGGATTACAGGTTGTACTGGGGCGAAAAGCGTTTGAATAAGTTTTTACTTAATATTATGGAAGACGCCGTTTTAATCTTTTCGAAGCCGGCATAACATAGTACTGGTATTATAGCCTATAGAATGGTCAAGATGTTTCAGTAACTATATGCTAAAACTTCAGCGTTTCACACACTGAAAATCTTCAACAGCCAAAAATTTCGGGATATTTTTGATTTTTATAGTTTGATCGATTATTGAATGCATAAATCATTTCAAAGCCACGTTTTCACCATACTCATAGTAAAGGTACTTTTGTAGGCTTTTCAATTCAATAAAAATATTTTCAAATTTCAGGGGATTACAGGTTGTACTGGGGCGAAAAGTGTTCGAAAAAAATGTTTCTCAATTTTATGGAAGACGCTGGTGGGTTCAATCGTTTCGAAGCCGGCATAACATAGTTCTGGTATGATAGCCTTTACAAAATTCTAGATGTTTCAGTAGTTATATGCTACAAATTCAGCGTTTCACACACTGAAAATCTTCAGCAGCCAAAAAAATTCGGGTTATTTGTGATTTTTCATAGTTTGATCGATTATTGAATGCATAAATCGTTTCCAAGCCACCTTTTCACTATATTCATAGTAAAGGTACTTTTGTAGGCTTTTCAATTCAATAAAAATATTTTCAAATTTCAGGGGATTACAGGTTGTACTGGGGCGAAAAGTGTTTGAAAAATATGTTTCTCGATTTTATGAAAGACGCTGGTGGGTGTAATCGTTTTGAAGCCGGCATAACATAGTTCTGGTACGATAGCCTGTACATAGTGCCAGATGTTTCAGTAGTTATATGCTACAAATTCAGCGTTTCACACACTGAAAATCTTCAGCAGCCAAAAAAATTCGGGTTATTTGTGATTTTTCATAGTTTGATCGATTATTGAATGCATAAATCGTTTCAAAGCCACCTTTTCACCATACTCATAGTAAAGGTACTTAAGTAGGCTTTTCAATTCAATAAAAATATTTTCAAATTTCAGGGGATTACAGGTTATACTAGGGCGAAAAGCGTTTGAAAAAATGTTTCTCAATGTTATGGAAGACGCTAGGGGGTTCAATCGTTTCGAAGCCGTCATAACATAGTTCTGGTATGATAGCCTGTACATATTTCTAGATGTTTCAGTAGTTATATGCTACAAATTCAGCGTTTCACACACTGAAAATGTTCAGCAGCCAAAAAAATTCGGGTTATTTGTGATTTTTCATAGTTTGATCGATTATTGAATGCATAAATCGTTTCAAAGCCACCTTTTCACTATACTCATAGTAAAGGTACTTTTGTAGGCTTTTCAATTCAATAAAAATATTTTCAAATTTCAGGGGATTACAGGTTGTACTGGGGCGAAAAGTGTTTGAAAAAATGTTTCTCAATTTTATGGAAGACGCAATTCAATCGTTTCGAAGCCGGCATAACATAGTTCTGGTATGATAGCCTTTACAAAGTTCTAGATGTTTCAGTAGTTATATGCTACAAATTCAGCGTTTCACACACTGAAAATCTTCAGCAGCCAAAAAAATTCGGGTTATTTGTGATTTTTCATAGTTTGATGGATTATTGAATGCATAAATCGTTTCAAAGCCACCTTTTCACTATACTCATAGTAAAGGTACTTTTGTAGGCTTTTCAATTCAATAAAAATATTTTCAAATTTCAGGGGATTACAGGTTGTACTGGGGCGAAAAGTGTTTGAAAAAATGTTTCTCAATTTTATGGAAGACGCTGGTGGGTTCAATCGTTTCGAAGCCGGCATAACATAGTTCTGGTATGATAGTCTGTACATAGTTCTAGATGTTTCAGTAGTTATATGCTACAAATTCAGCGTTTCACACACTGAAAATCTTCAGCAGCCAAAAAAATTCGGGTTATTTGTGATTTTTCATAGTTTGATCGATTATTGAATGCATAAATCGTTTCAAAGCCACCTTTTCACTATACTCATAGTAAAGGTATTTTTGTAGGCTTTTCAATTCAATAAAAATATTTTCAAATTTCAGGGGATTACAGGTTGTACTGGGGCGAAAAGTGTTTGAAAAAAATGTTTCTCAATTTTATGGAAGACGCTGGTGGGTTCAATCGTTTCGAAGCCGGCATAACATAGTTCTGGTATGATAGCCTTTACAAAGTTCTAGATGTTTCAGTAGTTATATGCTACAAATTCAGCGTTTCACACACTGAAAATCTTCAGCAGCCAAAAAAATTCGGGTTATTTGTGATTTTTCATAGTTTGATCGATTATTGAATGCATAAATCGTTTCAAAGCCACCTTTACACTATACTCATAGTAAAGATATATTTGTAGGCTTTTCAATTCAATAAAAATATTTTCAAATTTCAGGGGATTACAGGTTGTACTTGGGCGAAAAGTGTTTGAAAAATATGTTTCTCGATTTTATGAAAGACGCTGGTGGGTGTAATCGTTTTGAAGCCGGCATAACATAGTTCTGGTATGATAGCCTGTACATAGTGCCAAATGTTTCAGTAGTTATATGCTACAAATTCAGCGTTTCACACACTGAAAATCTTCAGCAGCCAAAAAAATTCGGGATATTTGTGATTTTTCATAGTTTGATCGATTATTGAATGCATAAATCGTTTCAAAGCCACCTTTTTACTATACTCATAGTAAAGATATATTTGTAGGCTTTTCAATTCAATAAAAATATTTTCAAATTTCAGGGGATTACAGGTTGTACTGGGGCGAAAAGCGTTTGAATAAGTTTTTACTTAATATTATGGAAGACGCCGTTTTAATCTTTTCGAAGCCGGCATAACATAGTACTGGTATTATAGCCTATAGAATGGTCAAGATGTTTCAGTAACTATATGCTAAAACTTCAGCGTTTCACACACTGAAAATCTTCAACAGCCAAAAATTTCGGGATATTTTTGATTTTTATAGTTTGATCGATTATTGAATGCATAAATCATTTCAAAGCCACGTTTTCACCATACTCATAGTAAAGGTACTTTTGTAGGCTTTTCAATTCAATAAAAATATTTTCAAATTTCAGGGGATTACAGGTTGTACTGGGGCGAAAAGTGTTCGAAAAAAATGTTTCTCAATTTTATGGAAGACGCTGGTGGGTTCAATCGTTTCGAAGCCGGCATAACATAGTTCTGGTATGATAGCCTTTACAAAATTCTAGATGTTTCAGTAGTTATATGCTACAAATTCAGCGTTTCACACACTGAAAATCTTCAGCAGCCAAAAAAATTCGGGTTATTTGTGATTTTTCATAGTTTGATCGATTATTGAATGCATAAATCGTTTCCAAGCCACCTTTTCACTATATTCATAGTAAAGGTACTTTTGTAGGCTTTTCAATTCAATAAAAATATTTTCAAATTTCAGGGGATTACAGGTTGTACTGGGGCGAAAAGTGTTTGAAAAATATGTTTCTCGATTTTATGAAAGACGCTGGTGGGTGTAATCGTTTTGAAGCCGGCATAACATAGTTCTGGTACGATAGCCTGTACATAGTGCCAGATGTTTCAGTAGTTATATGCTACAAATTCAGCGTTTCACACACTGAAAATCTTCAGCAGCCAAAAAAATTCGGGTTATTTGTGATTTTTCATAGTTTGATCGATTATTGAATGCATAAATCGTTTCAAAGCCACCTTTTCACTATACTCATAGTAAAGGTACTTTTGTAGGCTTTTTAATTCAATAAAAATATTTTCAAATTTCAGGGGATTACAGGTTGTACTGGGGCGAAAAGCGTTTGAATAAGTTTTTACTTAATATTATGGAAGACGCCGTTTTAATCTTTTCGAAGCCGGCATAACATAGTACTGGTATTATAGCCTATAGAATGGTCAAGATGTTTCAGTAACTATATGCTAAAACTTCAGCGTTTCACACACTGAAAATCTTCAACAGCCAAAAATTTCGGGATATTTTTGATTTTTATAGTTTGATCGATTATTGAATGCATAAATCATTTCAAAGCCACGTTTTCACCATACTCATAGTAAAGGTACTTTTGTAGGCTTTTCAATTCAATAAAAATATTTTCAAATTTCAGGGGATTACAGGTGTATCTGGGGTGAAAAGCGTTTCAATAACTTTTACTAAATATTATGGAAGATATTCTCCACGACGCTCGTGGGGTAAATCACTTCTAATCCGGTATCATAATTAGTGCTTGCGTGACAGCCTGCACATAAATCTTGGTGTTTCAGTATCAATACATGAATATTTCAGTAGTTAAAAAATTGACCGTCTTAATTTGGTCGGATTATTGGCTGCTAACTTTTGGCTGCCAAGTTCACACCGGTTTTTACTTTGGTGAACGTTATGTTAGTGTGGATATCCCGGTCAAGTGTTTTGCGGATGAATATGCAGATGTTATAGTTGTATAATTTTTTTATGTTCATTATTTTAGTTTCAGTTTATGAAATAAAGTATTTGATTTAATTTGATTTTAAGCGTATCCAAATATAACAAAGATCGGACGTAGTGAGTGGGCTTCGTAGAAGTACCTTCACTCGTATTGAGCAGTCGAGTAGAGACGCAAATGTTTAACGCAATGATTAAAGGACGGTGTCTATCATTAAAACGGATCGTTACTTTAGTCGTTTTCACTCAATCTTCATGTTATGCGTGTATATGACACACATATTTTGAGTTAGCGAAGGCAAATCTTTGGCGAAAACAAACCTGAACAAAGAAAAATCTTAAATTTGATTTGACTACAGACATATTGAATGTCTGTGGTCTACACACACACACACACACACATACACATACATAGACACACGCACACACATATACATACACACACATACATACACACACGCACACACATATACATACACACACACACATATATATACACACACACACACGCGTTGATTTTTTTGTGTAACTACACTGAGTTTAAGTTTTTTTTTCTATCTCGAAATTTCACAGTATGTTTTTTTTTTCGTATGACATAATTATAAAATTTTAAAATATTGGGAGAAGCCACTGATCCCTGAAATACAGTTTAAAAACTAGTTCGGGTATCTATGGATACGGTTTTTTTTAAATTTATTGTAATAATACTTATGTCAATAAACATTTTTGTATTTTGTATTTGTATTATTAGGTAAAATAATTTATTGCCGAAAATGAAATGTTGAAATTTGTTAATTACAGTGCAAGAATAAACATTTCTTTCAAACTACACTTAACTATGAGCCCCAAACTAAGTACGAAGCCTGTATCTTGGGATTATATTTTGCATTGCTTTGCTATTTGCATCGTATTGCAATGCATTGCATTGCATTGTGTACCATACCGTACTGTATTGTATTATTAGCAAGGGGCTAAATTCTCAATCATTGTACGAATTCATTTAAGTAGCTACACAACTAATATTAGTTACTTAACTTTTATGCGAATGATAATCGATTAAATAATTTACTCTACTTAAAACACCAGAACAACAATTAACCCATTAAATAGATTCGCGCTCAATTAATCACTGTAATTAAGCAGTTCTGAACAAGAAACAAAGATTAACTCCAAAGTTGCAGAGTATTTGATAGAAAGATAAATGTGAATTCTTTTTGGAGAAACTAAGATCTTAAACCTTAATCTATAGATTAACTTCTAGACGCGTTAATTTTTCTAATAAAAACTAAATGTTTAAAAGGTATTATGACGCTACTAGCGGATTTTTTTATATTCTATGTAACAAGGCATTTTATTTATTTTGGGATTGGATTTTTAAATTTTTTTCCTACTTGTGTCCAAGTAGGAAAAACCTTTAAAAATAATTATTTCGTATTTGTAAAAAAAAAAATTAAACAAAGTAATTATATACATAAAAAGAATAAATACATAAAATATCATACACATAATAAATAAATATATAATAAATAAATAGTGACAAATCGTTAAACTAGGTTAGGAAGGGTTATTATAATAGTGCTCCCGAACTAACTTTTTAAACACCTCTTTAGATGTGACTTTTCTTATTTTAGGTGGTAGTTGATTCCAAAGACGTACTGCCGCAACCCCAAATGAGTTGTCGCGAAAAGAAGTGGTGTGCTTAGACATAGCAAGAAGTATATTATGTATAGGGATAACAAGTTATGTTCCTTTTACAGGAATAAATTGCGATTGTAATAGTTTTGCACATGTGAGGCTCAAAAAACCAAAGAAATCATAATTTATCGTACGTATCTACGCTTCATAAATTAAGGCCTGAATACGCCTGGCTTGCGGGATGTCAACGTCATTAATATGGATGGCGCGTTGCCGTCAACATATTATCGTCAAAATACGTGTTATTTTTGTATTATTATGATCGATCCGACTATTATGTGTTGTAATTTAATTGATGATGCTTGGGATGAGAACTCCTCAAACAACTGTGCAACATATGGACAAGTTAGAAGTTATAATGCGGTTCAAATAAGATTTAAGGCTTAGATTTTGTAGAGTGCTAGATTCTACCCGAGGTTTCGCCCGCGTGGCCTAGAAATGCTCTACGCAGGGCTGGTTTTCAGCATGCCCCGGTTCTCGAGCAAAGATGTTAGCGGAGTTTTAGCGAGTTTGCGCGGATCATTGCAACCTATATATCTATATAAAATATAAAGTCCTGACTGACTGACTGACTTAATATATCAACGTACAGCCTAAGCCGCTGGTCCTAGAGATTTGAAATTTGGAGGGTGTGTTTCTTGTAAAGTGTAGGTATCCACTAAGAAAGGGTTTTTGAAATTCCACCCCTAAGATGGTGAAATGGGTGGTTGAATTAACTATTTTAAGAAAATCTACTTCGTTTCCTATAGGCCACGCGGGCGAAGCAGTGGGCAGAAGTTAGTAACTTATATATTTATGATTCCTAACGCTTACTATGCTTACCCATTGCGTTATAGAGCTTTAGCTAAGTACCGATAACCTCACTGCTCGATAACCTCACTGCTGATCGCCTACAGACAGTGGCAATTACTGTAATCCTCGCAGGTGGATATCGTTAGCCGTTAATCAATTTTAGTGGTCCTCTAGTTGAGGATAAAAGAGATAGATAAGCCATACATAAGGCTTGAATTAGTCATGCTTAGAAACTTGGATGAGGTAAGTAACCTGCTCTGTAATTTTTTTAGGAATGGACGACATTTTGTTTTATTTTTTCATTTAGGACGATAATTTTTGATCCTCAATTTATTTTATTAAAAGTTTGTTGAAAAATAAAAGACAGTTATTTTTATTTTTGACGCATATTTTTTTCTTCTCTTTCTTGGAATAATATGTTCTGAGGCAATGTTTTTTTTATTTTGAACTAGTAGGTATATAAAAATATATTTATACAAAAAAGTAGATTGTTTTAAAAATATTTTATTTTAAGATTTTTATGTTTTTTTTTTATGTTAAGGAATGGCGTGACGTGCTATCCGTTCGCCTGATGTTAAACGAAACGGCTGCCCATATCAGCTGCAGTGTTACTCGGAACTCTAAAGTATAGAGTTTCGCGTGACACTGCACTGCGCACGTCATCCTGAGACATCAGCACAATCTAGTAATAAGATTACTAAACTGTGAAATCAGATCATAAAGTCTCATTTGCCCAGTAATTTCACTAGCTACAGTGCCCTTCAAACTGGAACACAACAGTGCTTGCGCACTACTGCTTGGCGGCAGAATAACTGGCAAAGCGGTGGTACCTACCTAGACGAACTTTGCAGTAAAGTCCTACCACCTAGTACTTTGGTAAACCAAAGAAGCAAACAACTATTTTTAAAGCGAGAGTGTTGGTTTGGTTGGGTGGTTGGTTGGGTTGGTTTCTATAGTAGAATCCTGAGCGCAGTGTTATGTTATATCTTAATCACCTTCTATGAGTATACCATACCATAGGTACCATTTATCACCTCGTCGTGCGTCTTGTTGAGCGTCCGAGTACATTTTATAACATTTTCCTCTGGAATTAATATAATGCTTTCATTGACACTAGTTTAGAAAGACACATTCATTTTTCATAAAACTAAGTAAAATCCGAATTTGAGTTAACAAAGGCGAAACGAATTTCAAGGGGTTTTTAAGAATTACGTTATTTATTTATTTAGCGAGCGGTATTATATTATCTATGATTTATAATTTATGTTCATATGTGTTCGTCATTGATCTTTTTGGTGATTGGATATTTTACTAAAAATATCCAATATCTATAGATATAAAATTCAAAGTCCTTTTTTTTTACTTCGAACTTGTCTAGCATTTGACCACGCTCTCACCTGATGGGAAGTGACGATGTGATCGAAGGTGTAGCATGCTAGCCAAGTAAATACCTATTCACTCTTCTCTTGAACACGCCCAGGTCATATTTCGCCGGAAACACAGACGCTGGCAAGTCCTGACTAACTTACTGACTTTTATATCAATGCACAGCCTAAATCACTGATCCTTGAAACTTGAAATTTGGAGGGTGTGTTTCTGAAGTGTAATCAAAAAGTGTAAAATGTAAGCATCCACTCAGAAAGGGTTTTTCGAAATTCCACCCCTAAGAGGATGAAATGGGTGGTTGAATTATTAATGAACTTTTTTTCGCCACACAGGCGAAGCCGTGGGCAGAAACTAGTTTAAAATATGAATCACTTTTACGCCCTAGAGATTAAAGAGCTATTTTAGCAAAACAGCTCTTTTCGAATAGATGCGATAAGAAAATCTTTTTGTAGATAAAAAGGTTTTTTTTTATGTTAAAAGGAGCAAACAAGCATACGGCCCACATGATGGGAAGTGGTCACCGTAGCCTATGGACATCTGTAACACCGAAGGAGGTGTCACCAATGCTTACCCTGTAAGATATTGATTAAACGTCGTTTTACTGAGTTAGTTACGTCAACTACTGAGCGTCGTTCTGTAATACGGGCTTTTAATGGGTGTTGTTAAATAATAAAATAACTGTAAAATTTTATTATGAATCTCCACGTTGCATTTCGTAACATACCCCAAGGTAGAACTATACCGAGAGTCGGTAAAGTTCCCGAGTTGGCCATTGAAAGAGCCATACATTCTACTCTAATACTTTACGACTTCTTTATTACGCTGTACGTTGATCCCTTAGAGGCGGCATTAAACAAAGCTTGCGCCTATAAAAGATGCAAGTTATAGCTTTCCAACCGCCTTAAAAAAAGGAGAAGGTTCTCGGTTTCTTTTAGGTTTATACCTAAGATTTCCATCATTTATAAACTGATTTAGATAATCACCTCTGTAAATAACTCGTAGGCATCAGGGTCGAAAAATAGGCGAGTTTTCGTTTATGTAGTAAAATGGTAATTTTGACTGTCTTGATAGCTTAGTTGGGGACCCTGCCTTCTGAGCTGTAGGTTGTGGGTGCGATACCTACTCAAAGCAGATAATTGACTGGCCCGATAGCTCAGTTGGTAGTAACCCTGACTTCTGAACTGTGGGATGTTGGTTCAATTCCCACCTAGGACAAACATTTGTGTGATGTACATCGATGTTTTTTTTTTTATGTTAAGTAATGACGTGACGAGCTAGCCGTTCACCTGATGTTAAACGACACGGCTGCCCATAGAGGTAGAGGTAGATAGAGAGGTTCGCGTGACACTGCACTGCGCACGTCATCCAGAGACATCAGCACAATCTAGTAATAAGATTACTAAACTGTGAGATCAGATCATAAAGTCTCATTTGGCCAGTAATTTCACTAGCTACGGTGCCCTTCAAACCGGAACACAGCAGTGCTTGCGCACTACTGCTTGGCGGCAGAATAACTAATGTTCTGTATCTGGGTGTTATATTGTATTATATGTATGTATTTACAAATAAAAAAATCTAAGTATTCTATCAGTTATCTCTGGTTCTCATAGTACAAGCTTTGCTTGGGACTAGATGGCGTTGTGTGAAATGTCCATAAATATTTATTGATGAAACTTTATTTTCAAACTAGATAAGCAATTTCTATGTATATCACAAGGACATTTATTGAGACTAAATAAATAGAAACAGATTAGTTACCTAGTACTAATGGAAACGTGAAAGTCCTAAAAAGTTTTACTTACCTTTTACTTACCCTTTTGTGAACTTGCCCCTGGAATCCTATTAAAACAAATAAGCTTCGTGTCAACTTTTTCGTGAAGACCTTCTTAACTGACTTATAAAATAAAAGGTTCTTGTAATGTGTACTTTATAAGAGTTGTGGGGGTGACGTATTCTTTCTTGTCTTCCATTATCAAGCGTGTTCCTATCTATGGTGCGGGGGACTGCAAGGAAAATAGAGGCAATGAGAGCCAAAGTTGCCTAACTGCATTTTTAAATACCTTTATTATATTGTACTCTATGTACATTATAATAAAGGGGAGGAGCCATTTTCTCACTTCTTCTGTCATCCTATTTTAATCCCTATTTATTGGAAGCCTTTTATTGGTGGATTTATTTATTGCGCTATAGTTTTTACCATTTAGAGCAGACTCCAATAAAAATATGAAAATTGAAAAAAAAAATGCAGTTAGGCCACTTTGGCTCTCATGGCCTCAATTAGGGCTCACTGAATAAATAAATATATAATTCGAGTTAGTATACATAGTCGGTTAAACTACAACATGACGTGGTACTGGTGGAGAGACGACTGGAGGCCAGAGCGGCGCGGTCGCGTGCAATAATTTCTGCCGCGTTAGCATTCTGTGCCCCTACAAGAGTGTATATTTACCTAAAAAGTACATTTGAGACTTCACAGTATCAAAAACTATCACACACTTCACAGTCTCATCATCAAAGTGGACTCAATCTCATCATAAAATAGACTCAACTTATCATCAAAGGGAACTCAATCTCATCATAAAAATGGGCTCAACTCATCATCAAAGGGAACTCAATCTCACCATAAAAATGAGCTCAACTTATCATCAAAGTAGACTCAATCTCAACATAAAAATGGACTCGACTCATCATCAAAATGGACTTAATCTCATCATAAAAATAAACTTAACTTATCATAAAAATGGACACAATCTCATCATCAAAGGGGATGTGATGAAAACTTTAAAATTCGAATAATTACATATAAACTTGACACTGACTATATGAGTATGTGCTAATCACAAGCTATCGTAAATCTGACATTAATTCCCATCTGTACTAAAGTTTGACAACTCGTAAGTTCGCGCTTATCCCTCTATGAAACACCACTGCAATACAATTCGGTATGTCACAGAGAAATAAGTTCGAACTTAAGAGGTTTCAAACTTTAGTACACAGGTCAAAAAACTTACCCCTTGGCAATAATAAGGTTGGAATAATCTAACGCAATTGAGTTCCGTGCGATTGGGGGCCTGGGCTTGTGGGACGCAATTTATCGCAGCTGCTCACGGCGGCGCGGTGACGTAGCCTGCCCATTAGACCACGAGAAGATGAGAAGGAAGAAATACAAGAACATTTTCATTGACCGAGTGAACGCAAAGCGTCTCCATTTCAGCATGGGTGAAAATAATTTAGTATGTCCGCCGGACCACTGGCTCTCTAGCTATCTGTAAAGCCGGAAATGCCTCTACAGTTCACAAAACTCAACCAATTCCCGATTCTCTTAAAATTTTGTGAGTAGATTCGATAATTATGTAGTATTTCTCCTCGTGGTTCTTGGGTCCCTAGACACAGGGAATCCTAGTTAGGGTCCAGGATCTATGTATGTGATCGTTGGGCGTTATTGTTATTATTTTTATAGTGAAAACTTATTTAAGGTGCGTTGAGCACTTTTTAGGTGAACAAAAAACGTAGAACTCGCGTCATCGTCACCGCACATTTTCTATGAGCTATATCGTCCCCAAAGACTACCCTTAATTTTTTTTAATGGATAGATAGATAAAACTCTTTATAGAAACACCACACAGGAACAAATGACAAGCACAAATTTATAAATTAAGTGTCACAATGGGCGGTCTTATCGCTTAAAAAGATCTTTTCCAGACACTCAGATTAGATTCAGTATGAAAAAAAAATGCTTTTCATTAACTAACTTATTTAAACTATCCAAAGAGACTCGTGAGACAGACACTAGTCTATATACCTAAATACGCCGGTAAAAAGACTTAAGTCTTCAGAACAAAACCTAACAAAAGTACAGATTGGGGAACATATTTTACGTAAAGAAAATACATCTCCTATAAGGTTCCTGTAATATCTTCCAGGGTAGGTAAATGCGAAAATAATAATACCCAAGGGAGCAAGGGTTCCGTGATAACGGAGTTTAGCGAGGTTAGTTTGGGAAAGTGTTGAATGAGGTTGAACTGGGGGTAGATGGAATATTTTATATGAAAAAGTTATGAGGATCGCTTGGGGAAAAATGGGATAACTTGATAGTAGATCGTATTTCGGGATAAGTATTGACGTTAATGTTGATGAAGCAGAAGATTCTACGCAATGGCTTCTATATTTGATTTAATTATTTAATAGAAACATTAATATGTACAGGCGCTCTATAAATAAAAAGTTACAACTAATAAAACATTATTTACAAAATAAATATGCTATTCAACTAAACACCGCGTGGTAAGGTTCCACTTTACGCTTAATTTTATTTAATTGGACTTATTTTAATTTTCATAAGATATAATTTTATTCGTGTATTTATAAATTGTATGTCCTTGCAACGTAATTTTTTTTTTTCCTTCAAACTTGTCTAGCATTTGACCACGCTCTCACCTGATGGGAAGTGAAGATGCGATCGAAGGTGTAGCATGCTAGCCAAGTAATACCTATTCACTCTTCTCTTGAACACGCCCGGGTCATATTTCGCCGGAAACACAGACGCTGGCAAGGCATTGCATTCCTTAGCCGTTCTAATTAAGAACGTTGAGTCAAATCGCTTGGTACGAATGGGTGGTATTTCGACCACGAAAGGATGGCGCTTAGCCGAGCGTCTAGTAGTCCGGTAGTGGAATGGTGATGGGAGAATGAGATCATGCAGTTCTTGAGCGCATTCACCGTGGTGTATTCTGTAAAAGACCGTATTTGTTTATAAGCCACCGTTTCACCAGCGAATAAAAAGTAGCCCATGTGTTAATTTTGCGTATCAGCTATTTATATTCCGCGTTTCATTCAAATCCGTGCAGCCTTTTTAGCGTGAAAGAGTAACAAACATACAAACACGCATACAAACTTTCACGATGAGGTTATTTTTAAATGGAGGAATATCTCAAAGAAAGTTTGCATTGACACAGTAAACACACTAAAATGAAACTAATTGTTTAGAAAACAAACAAAGCAATGACCGACAACTTCGTGTTCCATTTAACTTGCAGATACATCTCCCGACCTCTCTTGAAGATGGTAAATATATACAGGACTACCCGGATATCAGTACGGATCTAATAGTTAAGGACCTACTGCTTACTTTAATTAGGACACAATTTTTTTTAAAGTTACTTTTGGCGTTATTACCTCTTATTTTTATTTAAAATTTTAATATGATCAAACGAATCTGGAGTGAAGTTCGATCTTAATTATCTTGACTTCGTCGAAGAGATTTAGGATACCACCCATCCCTTTTGCAATTCGATCGCCCTCTAATGTTGTTTGTTACTCCTTCACTCTCAAGGGGCTGAATGGATTTGTATGAAATTCGGTACCAAAATAGCTTATACACTGGATTAACATATAGGCTACATTTTATTCCGAAAAAGTGAAATGCTCGGGAACATCGGGAGCGTGGCATGAGCAAATAATTAAAATACTTTTTATCCGCGAGTGAAACCGCGGGGCGCATCTAGTACTTTCATATATTCGTAATCAACCCAATATACGTTTCTACTGCCAGGTTCAGGCTACAGGCTTCTTTCACAGGTAATAAAATTGGACAGCTAGCTTCTGTACTACCTAGCCAAGGATCAGTTTACAAGATCCAGGGGAATCAATCACTATGTTTTCCCTGGCCCGGCCTTATTCCGCTCCGGATTGATTCCGCGAAACTTATCACGCTTTAGAGGGATTGTTTGAACAGTTTCCCTTTTGTTCTGTTTTGTTGGATTTATGGTACTGAAATGAAATTGTAAAAATATACGATTATGAAATTTGTAGACTTTTTCCTCCTGGTGGAACTGCAAATAATAATAATAATATGTGTGGACATCTCACACAACGCCATCTAGCCCCAAACTAAGCAAAGCTTGTACTATGGGTAATAAATGCTTGTAATATATATATTGTATATGTGTGTATATGTGTATATATTGTGTATCAATGATTTAGTTATATGTATTTTATTATTATTTATTCTTATGTATTATAATATTTGAGTATAGGTTAGTATATAGTATTTATTTGCACCGCCGTCCTCGCTCATAGTGTCTCATATCTCTGTCCATCCAAAGGTTGTCTGGAAGAGATAGCTCTTAGCGATAAGACCGCCCATTGTACCTATCTTATTATGTGATTCTATTTTCTACATGTTTATTTTTGGTGTCAATAAAGCGTTTTGTATTGTATTGTATGGGAACCGGATAACTGATACAATACTTAGATACTTTTTGTTTATAAACACATACATAGAATATAATATGACACCCAGACACAGAACAAACGAACATGATCATCACACAAATATTTTTGTCCTGGGTGGGAATCGAACCCACAACCAAATGTAGACAAAGTTAGAAGAGTTTGTTATTCTAGCTTATAATTAGCTTATTTTGGTTGCATTATCAACCTTAATGACATGCGTGTGAATTGAGATCATTATAATCTCGACCTCACGACTGGCTCGATAGCTCAGTTGGTAGTAGCTTTGCCTTCTGAACTATCGGTTGTGGGTTTGATTCCCACTCAGGAAAAATATTTGTGCGATGAATATCGATGCTTGTTCTGTATCTGGGTGTTATATTGTTATGTATGTACAAACAAAATAGCATGGGTATCGTATCAGCTATCTGGTTCTCATTGTACAAGCTTTGCTTAGGTGGGGACTAGAAGGCATTGTGTGAAATGTCCACCCATATTTATTTATATATATTTTATCTATTATTACATAAATAGATCTTGGATACTAACTAGGATTCCCTATGTCTAGGGACCCAAGAACTACGAGGTCCATGGTCCCACAACACCCAGACTCAGAATAAGTATTTGCGCTTTTTTCTGTGCACAAATACTTGTCCTGCCGCGGGAATTGAACCCGCCGCCTCCGGGATATGAGCCGAAGTGCTCAACCAACACACGACAAAGCTGTCAGAGAGAGGTCAGAGGCAGAGCTGTCATATATATATATATATATATATATATATATATGTGTGTGTGATAGTAGTCGACTCTTTGACAAAAGGCCTTTCTTAATATTCACCTGCACTAAGCGGAATCTTAATATATTAGTATGTGAATTCCTTAACCCATAACTTAATATAGTTAAAATTTAAAATCAGTTAAGTTAAATAAAACTATGTACCTATTTACAAACAAAAGGTATTTAAGTTCCGAATACATTGATGCGGTAATCATTTGGTGAAAAAATAGCTTTGGTGAAGTCCGCAATTAACTATATTAAGTTATGGGTTAAGGAATTCACATACTAATATATTAAGATTCCGCTTAGTGCAGGTGAATATTAAGAAAGGCCTTTTGTCAAAGAGTCGACTACTATCACACACACATATATATATATATATATATATATATATATATATATATATATATATATATATATATATAGGTACCTTTATCTATAAGTACCTAACTCTGTTCATAGAATGCTATTACTCTGCTCTTTATCTACTGCGATGCGGACTAGAGAGTAGCAGCGGAGATCGTTTGCGGACTTCACCAAAGCTATTTTTTCACCAAATGATTACCGCATCAATGTATTCGGAACTTAAATAATTTTTTGCGTCATTATATATAGCTATAGATTAATAGATAAAGTCTTTATTGAAACACCATATGACGCCACTAAAAACTAAACAAACTAACAGAAATGTAACAATAGGCGGTCTTATCGCTCATAGTGGTTTTCCTTGCACCATAGAAAAGGAATAACATAAAAAATATATGGCGAGAAATTTTATAAAAAACGACGAGCATATAATATAATAAATTGTGTGGACATTTCCCACAACGCCATCTAGCCCCAAACTAAGCAAAGCTTGTACTATGGATACAATACTTAAATACCTTTTGTTTGTAAATAGGTACATATAATACAAAATAACACCTACACATTTAACAATCATCGATGTTCATAACACAAATAATTATCCTGGGTGGGAACTGAATCCATAACCTACAGTTCAGAAGGCAGGGCTACTACCAACTCAGCTATCAGGTCAATAAATGTAATTATACACGTCATAATAGGTACTGCGTAAAGGCTTTGAGTATAACCTTAATTAGGCGTCGTACTGAAATTCTCTCGCAATAACCAAAAATGACTTCACATCAAAATTCTGCACACACTGTTCGTTCAAAAGTAAATGGCATAATTTCAACTCCAATTTCAACGACCATATTCGAAATATCCCATGAATATCATAAGACCCTTTTCGATTATTAACCTTAAGTCTGTGTCTCTGAATCCAACTCGTTATTTCCGAATGTAAACTTTTTATTGCCGATAAAATTTACGGACAATGAAAATCTATACGAGCCGTAATCATTTCAATTAAATTGGGCTGTTTGCCAACATCTATTAGCAAATGGGTTATTTTATGAAAGGCTTGCTAAAATAGGTTCAGGTACAGTCTTAGCTAAGGTCCAAGATGGATCTTGGACCTTAGCTAAGACCTGTACCTGTAAAGGTTGTCTGTGTAATGCTACTGTACTGTTACACAATTTACTACTTGTGTTAACTTGTGTTGTGCACAAGATCCTTCTTGGACCTTAACTAAGACTGTTGCTAAGACTGTCATGTCTATATGTGATCATTGGGCATAATCTTATCGTATATATATATATATATATATAAAACACGGCATCACTATGCCAGTCAGTCAATTAGTCAGTCACCTTTGAGTTATATATATATAAGATAAGACATGACAGTCTTCATATATATATATAACTCAAAGGTGACTGACTGATTGACTGACTGGCATAGTGATCTATCAACGGACAGCCCAAAGCACTGGACGGATCAGGCTGAAATTTTCA
Source organism: Ennomos fuscantarius (assembly GCA_905220475.3). Taxonomy (NCBI): domain Eukaryota; kingdom Metazoa; phylum Arthropoda; class Insecta; order Lepidoptera; family Geometridae; genus Ennomos; species Ennomos fuscantarius. Next base: position 6,722,233 of record HG992046.1, on the reverse strand, counting down.
TCCGCTAAGAAAAGATTTTTTGAAATTCCACCCTTAAGAAGGTGAAATGGGTGGTTGAATTATTTTCCCATAGGCCATGCCGCGGGCGAAGCTGCGGGCAGAAGCTCGTCTGTATATATAACACGGCATCACACTATTTATAACTCAAGAACGGCTGAACCGATTTGACTGAAAATTGGTGTGGAGGTAGTTTGGAACCGGGAGACGGACATAGGATACTTTTTATCCCGTTCAACCGCGTTTTACTAATTCCCCCTTACGAAGCCAGGGTGGGTCAACTAGTTAATTACAATAACGATTAATAATTAAGTGTGTGATTCAAATTTTTCCTTTACAAATTAATCTAATAGACAGCCTTTGTGGCGTGGTGGTTGAGCAGGTGGCTCACAGCAGGGTTCGATTCCCGCGGCAGGGCAAGTATTTGTGCACAGGAAAAAAAGCGCAAATAAGTGCTTGTTCTGTGTCGGTGTTGTGGGACCATCTTCCTCATAGATTCTGGGTCCCTAGACACAGGGAATCCTAATTAACGTCCAGGATCTATGTAAGTGATCGTTTGGCGTTATTATTATTATCATTATAATTTATACGATAATCTTTGTACAGTAGGTATATCCATAGATTGTGTGATAGTTTTTTGAGTATACTTTTTTTTTTTAAATTGTTTTGGCTCCACACCTCCGTGTATTTAGCCAGTGTCAAGTAATTGATAATGTATCAAGTTAAAGATATTATAAAAAATGCGCAAATATGTGTCAAGTCACCGTCGAAGTCATCAAGTTAAGTCATAGTCAAGTCATAGTTTAGTCAAAGCCATACTCCTAGTAAAGTGGGGGCAACTTTACTTGAAGCTTCTATGGAATTTTGGGAACAACACGAAAAGAAACGTTTCGCCATCGTTATACCATTTTCCCACACTCACGCCTGTAATCCAGCACTTAACGAATAAAATGCCACTAATTTATGCACTAACACTGAAAATAACACAAGTTTTGAAAAATAATACAATGAGGTGACGCAATCTTTTTCGCGTTCCCGCCAAAACTCATATTTATTCTTGTTAACAACACTAAACTGGTCGGTCAAACTATAAATAAGTATAATGTTTACAAATACACTAAACCCATATCTGATGACCCGTCAATCCCCGTTTCCATCCGTTACGAGGACGGTTTGATCGAAATGGGTTATCTCAAACTTCGCACTTCCCGATCGTTCAAAATCGTTAACGTCAGAAACGTGAACCGTTCTTATTTGATTATCAAAATAATTAATTAAACGTAGTTCTATTTTATTTATTTTGAAAAGTTCATTAACCAGTTATCTTTGAACTACACTACTCACTGTGACACTTAGTAAAAATTAATTAATAGTAGTGTTAGTTAGTAAGTTTGTGATTGTCAATAGGTCCTGTAATGTGGCGTTTTAATAAAGAGTTTTATCTATCTATCTTTACTTCATGGTTTTTTTTTATAAATGATGCTTTAGTTATAGTACAAGCTTTGCTTAGTTTGGGGCTAGATGGCGCTAAGTGACATGTCCGCAAATGTTTATTTTATTTGATGATGAGCTTTTCCATTCGTTCATCAAAGGTTTCAAGTGTCAGGGAATCATCGAACTTTGATTGCAATGTAAAAAGGAGAAATTTCATTCTTTATTTGAAAATTTCCTCAGTAAATACATATAAACTGCGTATTGGAACTGTCAAATTTATAAAAAGTTGTGTTTCTATTTGTAGCAATCAAGTTACCCGATCGCCTAGCAGGACACGTGTCAAGCCACTTTATTATTAATCTTTTAATATATTCAATGACTGTGTTTCAGAAAATAAAAACAAAAAACTGATTTAAAAAAAAAGAGGTTCTCAATTCGGTTGTATTTTTTTTGTTTGTCATTTGTAAACTGATTTGGAAAATTCTTCTTTTTTATGTGAAATGATATACATGCAGATTCAATCCATAAGAGTTCACCAAAGTAATTTGAGTGGTTTTCTAAATCAAAATAAACAACTGGAAAAAATATATCATCCAATCAGTATGAACTTGGTTTAAAAAAGAGATTGTGCTTTAGACCACACGATGGAAGTAAAACTCTATCTCTATCTCTCTTGCCCCTACAGTAATATACAAAAGGTAAATCTTTCTTACTATCTTCACGTAAAGAGGGAGATATAAGTATATCTCTCTTTCAACTTCCTTTTGCTTCACCAGCCTACCCAGTAAAGCATGCGTAAAGAAGTTTTACTACGAAAATTTTTTTTCAGTAATGTTAGTGATTGACAATCTCTTGTTCCAGATATGTAACAAGTCAACATGGGGGCTCTACACATAGCGTGGCGTACTCGCGGACAACTCAAGAGCATCCTCTTGAAGGCGGACACCAATACCTGAACATGAGTCCCGCAATACTGGCTTAAGATGGAGTTCGTCTCTGTATTACCTACCAATGTGAGTGATTTTTACTTATTATCTATGCTTTTAAAGCGATATGTAATTACTAATATAAAATAAAAAATTCAACATTTTTTTTTGAGGGGGGGAAATGCTCTCGCACTTCCCTGCCATCACGGGGGTGGTGGCAGGGGGTATGTGGGACTCGAACCCACTAAAACCCCCCCGTGATCCGACCGCCGCCGGGATGGGGCGAGATGGAGACACACTGCATTAACCATCTAAAAAAATTCAACCTGCTCAACTACCACACCACAGAAGCTGTCATAATATCTACTTCTTCTTTTCTTCGTTTAATGACCTGCTATTGCTTTTAGTGACAATTCTGCCAATGTCAAGTGAGGAATTTTGTACGGTTATGTCAAGTCTTATTTTGTCAGTCAAAATGCCACAGTTAAATGGTGGATATTTTACTGAAGGCTCCAGGACGCCTTGAAGAGAAAACGAAAAGGCATGGTTTTAAAACTTGCAACCATTTGCCAACACTAGTGCACGTTCACGAACAGTTAACGGATAATAATCCACCCTTATTATACATTAAAATTAAAAAATAATAGTAATAGAAAAAAGTTTAAAATTCACAATTGCCATTTTCGGATTCTTTTTTAATAACCGTCATAATATCCATTAATAAACACTAAACTTTTATGTGTAAATTAGAATACACTTTATACATTAACCACAGTATAATTAGCATACATTAACGTGTATAATTAATTTGTTATAAATTTAAACATTATATTAATAATTATCCAAATTAATATTAGTCTCAAGCAGGCCTTGCGTCTCGAAATATTAATTTACCCGCCTTAGATCAGGTACAAGTAGTTACACTACAGTTGGTATAAAGTACAAGGTACAATATAAGGCTGATTTCACGTGAATAAACAAAGCAGCGAACCGCATGTGAATTTCGATGAATTTGCCCAATATTGGTTTAGGAGGTAGCTGTCGTTTTTGTTAAGGTCGGTCTGTTTTGTATTTTAGCATTTGACCAGTTTTTTTAGATCTGAATAATATATTTGAAGAAAAACCTTTACTATATGAATCTCAGATTTATGTAGTAAAGGATTAATTTTCTATACTATACAACTCAAGAGATAATATATAGTATATAGTAAAAGATTATCTTTCTGTGTTAATTACTAAGAATTAATTAACAATGCAAACTCTTTCTATATGGTCTACTCTTCCAGTAGACGTAGTCTTCTCGATCCTCTTATCCCGGCAACGGCCCAAGCCGAGGCTGGCACCCCAGGGGTGCCCTTGAGATAGTTGCCTTTCGCTTCTGACGCCGGCGCGCCTTAAGCGAACACTCTCTCGCCCGGTGACGCTGTAAAGGTCGTTAAAGATCAATACAGCATTAGCCTGTTTAAAAAAACACAGTGTAAAGTGGAATAGCTATCAATTTTTCTGTTCTATCTTTGCCCATTCTACAGAGGTATAAAATCTTAAATTGTAAAAATGAATCTCTATTCCTCTTGGTCATCGCATCACGGGTAAACCGATAAAACACTTTTGCTAATTCTATTTTTATTATATTTTTTATTATGAAGAGAAGGTTAAGAAAGATAGTATGGAAAATTTTCACCACGCGGGTGAAACCGCGGGGCACAGCCAGTAAAATATAAAATTGAGGAAGATAAATAATGGCTTAACGCTCGTCAATTAAAAGTCGAAATTACACCGATCAGGTTTCCGACATATGTCCGAAATATAATACTACACGAAATGTAATGGAATATTCACGATAGTTTTCAAACTAAAATAAAATAAAATAATTTTGTTAAGTGTTCTTCTTAATTTTTTTGTGTTCTATTAATCGATTAGCAGTAATGGTTGTAAAAATTGAAAAAAAATCTCTGCGATTTAATTTAATACCTGTTAAGGCTATTGCAATTGATCCTCAAGTCATTATAACGTAATTGGAGGATGAGACCACGAAGTCATTCAAATCTAGGTTTGAATAAACGTCTCATCCATCCATTAAAAGCCCTTATATACATCGAGCACTAGCTCCCCATCTTCAACCCTTAACCAAAGACACGTAGCAAAACCTGCCGAATTTTCCATTAATTGGACATTGATCCTCGGATAACTTGCTAATTGAAAGTCTGTGAGGTTTCGGATTCATTCAGTATACGTAATTTTGTTTAATTAAAATACTTTAAATCGATGTTTTACGTTGAATCTAGTAAAATTGAAGGGAGATATTTTAACAATTTTTTGAACCAATTTACCTACTTTAATACTACAATCGCAAAGTTTCTTGTTTGATCACTAGATCTGAGTGTCTTTTGACACTCTAACGAGTTGTTGTGGTCACAAAATACGGAATACTATTGTTCCAAAATGAAAGGAATATTTCAAATGGCCGGACTTTTAATTCATAAATAAAATCAACCCGGTGTAAGTCAATGGAATTTACGAGCAAATTCGTAATTAATTATATAATAGCTTACATTTGTTACCTATGATTCTGGCTGTTTTTAATTAATTAATAATTAGGATAGAGTAGGGCAGGGTAAGGTAGAGTAGGGTAGGGTAAAGTTTAGTAGAATATAGTAGAATCTAACGCAGGCGGTTCTGCTATAAATTACAAATCTTTATTGAAAAAGCTGCAGTAATTTTTCGTTTGCTTTTTTTGAATGCGCTAATGCTGTTGGTCTCTACCAACCTTTACAGCATCACCGGGCAGGGTTTTTTGTTCGTAGGCCAATTTTTCAGCATGTATTTTATGTTCCTTTATCGTTTCTGAATAACGATAAATCCGCACGTAAAGTCATTGATACAAGACTTAGATAGGAAAATGAAAAAGATCACGTCACCGCATTGTATTATTTTCCAAAACTGGTGTTATTTTCAGTGTTAGTGCATAAAATTGGTGGCGTTTTATTCGTTAATTGCTGGATTACAGGCATAAGTGTTGGAAAGTATAATGACGGTGAAACGTTTCTTTTCGTATTGTTTCCAAAATTCCATAGAAGCTTCTAGTGAAATTGACACCATTTGCCAGGAGCCACCACTAGGAGTATGACTTGACTAGACTATGACTTAGCTTGATGACTTGGACTGTGACTTGACTTGACTTATGACTTAACTTGAGAAATTATCAAATACTCGACACTGGCTAAATACACAAAAGTGTGGAGCCAAAACAAGACCAAAAAAAAAAGACTTAGAATTTCAGCTGTGAGTACAAGACTTCGAACTAAACTCGTTATATTTCGCACCGTTTCTCCGCGGCAATGAGGATTGCAGGCTGCTCTCATATTGCTTCAGGCTATACTACTAACAAGTGGAATTGTTCAAATTACGATGATATCTCGTTGAGGCAAGATTGCGAGCGATATCATGGGTTTTGAAATGTAACCGCTGAATTCTGATCTCAGTAGATACGTTGCGTTTCTCTGTGATGGGTTGTAAGGCTTCACCCTTTACAACCTGTCATAGTGAAACACAAAGCACCAGCTTGGCCAGCGGGTTCAAATATCGAAATCAAAATATAATAGAACATCAAAACATTTTTCCTCATAATGGATACTTTGAAATTTCGTGTAATTATGGAATATGAGTTCCGTCGTGGCACCAACGCGGCACAAACGACACGTAACATCAACGACGTTTACGGAGAGAACTGTACAAACGAACGTACAACCCGTTATTGGTTTGCTCGGTTCCGTTCTGGGAATTTTACCTATGAAATTGCCGTTTTGTTTGAAAAAAGTTAAAGTATTTTTTTTTCGAACTTATTTATTTCTTTTATTCAAAGTAATCACCCCTGCAATCAATGCATCTTTGCCAACGCTGTGGCAGTTTATGGATGCCCTTCTTGAAAAAATCAGCAGGACGGGAGACAACAAACTCTTCAAAGGCGTTTTGTACTGCGTCTCGGGAATTGAATTTTTTTCCCGCTAAAAAGTTGTCCAAATTTTGGAAAAAGTAATAGTCGGTAGGCGCAAGATCTGGTGAGTATGGCGGATGAGGGAGAGCTTCCAAACCCAACTCATGCAGCTTAGAGACGGTCTGTTGTGCAGTATGGGGTCGCGCGTTGTCGTGAAGTAGCAGTGGAGACGACCGATTGACCAAAGCTGGTTGCAGACGTGCGAGTTTCTGCAGTAATGCTCTCGCCGTTTTGTAAAAAGCTATGATGAATCACACCAGCACTAGACTGTGACCATCACCTTTCTAGGGGTCATTTTTCGTTTTGCACATTGCTTTGGTACCGAACCAGGATCTAACCAACTTGCTGAGCGCTTTCGATTGTCAAAAAGAATCCATTTTTCGTCGCACGTAACAACTCGGTTCAAAATTCCTTCATTTCTGTGCCTGTTAAGCAGCGCAAGGCAAGTCTCGACGCGTACGTTGCGCTGGCGATCGTTAAGTTCGTGGGGCACCCATCTATCAAGCTTTTTTATCTTGCCAATCTGTCGCAAATGGACCAATATTGTTTTGATGCTAACATCAAAAGCTGCTGCCAGCTCAGCTGTAGATTGAGATTCATCAGCTTCTACAATCGCCTTTAATTCATCTTTGTTGACCAAAGTTTCCGGACGACCACGAGGTTCATTTTTCAAGTCAAAATTCCCAGAACGGAACCGAGCAAACCAATAACGGGTTGTACGTTCGTTTGTACAGTTCTCTCCGTAAACGTCGTTGATGTTACGTGTCGTTTGTGCCGCGTTGGTGCCACGACGGAACTCATATTCCATAATTACACGAAATTTCAAAGTATCCATTATGAGGAAAAATGTTGAAATGTAATGAAAATACAACGCTAATCAATAAACAAAAGACTTATATTGTAAATAGGATGTCATATTTTTAAAATAAAATTAATTTGAATTTAGAATTCATAGCCAATCAAAATTTTTTTTTGTTTGAAAAAGTCTGTACTGCAATACGGCAATTTCATAGGTAAAGACCTATTATTTAAAAAGTTAGTAACGAAGCTTTAAATTATTACAATAATGTCAGGGCTAATTAGATTCTAAGAAATATTACACATTATATTATATAGTGTATATTTAGTGTGATTAGTGTGATGTGATACTTTTCCAATATTTTATATGCTTAGCGTAGTCTACAGATTTTTAGGTTTCTTACTCTTCGAATTAATTTGTAGAGACACTACTTTCGGGATTTCGTATTGCTCCATTGACCACTTGCTTGCTTTCACAATATGTCTTTTTCTTCTCTTGGTTTAATGGCTTTCTATCGCATTTTAGCAATCATTCTGCCAATGTCAAGTAAGGATTTTTTGTACGGTTATGTCATGTCAAAGTCTTATTTTGTCAGTCAAAATGCCACAGTAAAATAGTGGATCTTTTACTGAAAGATCTAGGAAGCCTTGAAGAAAAAAACAAAAAGGTATGATTTTAAAATTTGGAACCATTTGCCAACACTCGTGCACATTCACGAACATTTAAGGGATAACAATCCACCCTTATTATACATTAAAATTCATAAATACCCGGGTAAAAAAGTTCAAAATTCACAACTGCCATTTTCTAACTTTAAAAACTTGGTACCAAGTTTTAAAACAAGAAACACTCTTGTACATTCACGAACACTTAACGAATAATAATCCACCCTTATCACACGTTACAAACACACGAGCTATTAAAAAAAAAAAACAAAATGCACAACAGCCATTTTTGTATTCTTTTCAACGAATCCACAATATGACAGTACTGAATCAACAATGTTAGAGCACTTGTCCAAAGCTATAATCAAAATGTATATTAGCGTCACGTAGTGCATTGATGTGGCGCAAAAGGAGAACTAGCGGAGACATCACTCTTACCTTTTTAATACCTAATATTGATGGTGATGATTTAATTATCACTTGTTGTGTCGTTATGTTGGCAGGAGGAAATGCACAATACACCCCATGCGGGACGTCAGCGCCAACCTTACCGCCCCCAAATAGAATTAGAATAAGAGGGTAATGATGATGGTGAATTTGATCGCTACTATTAAATTCACCATTCCATCAGATAAATTATTTTGCTTTATTATTAAACGAGCTTCTTCCCGCAGCTTCGCTCGCGGCGTGGCCTATGAGAAAATAATTCAACCACTATGTCAGTCAGTCAGTCAGACCTTTGAGTTATATACATTTAAAGAAGATTAGTATAATTTTGTATTTCCACTTCTTTACAATTTTTAGGCAAGGAAATATGATATATGCACTTACTAATGTGCTAAGTATATCCTTACACCTTAAGGCAAAAAAGCCTTTAATACACACCCCAATATGAAAACCTCGTCCCAATATTTTCGTTTACAATCGACAATCGTTTGCAAACCTCTCTTGTGAATATAAAGTGGAAATAGGTCGAAGTGTATTCCTACCACGTCACCTTACGTTCTCTCACGTCGTAGTAGCTGGGACATATTTTCTGGAACTAGGATAGCAATTAAACTGGTGAAGAATATTTTAATAATAAATATGTGTGTTTTAGTTTTGGCAGGAAAACGAAAAAGATTGCGTCACTGCATTGTACATGTTATTTTCCAAAACTTGTGTTGTTTTCAGTGTTAGCGCATAAAATTGAAGGCATTTTATTCGTTAAGTGCTGGATTACAGGCATGAGTGTGGGAAAGTGGTATAATCATGGTGAAACCTTTTTTTTTGTTGTTTCCAAAGCTACATAGAAGCTTCTGGTAAAGTTGCCACCACTTTACTAGGAGTATGACTTAGACTAGACTATGACTTAACTTGATGACTTGGACTGGACTTGACATGTGTCAATGTGTGTAGATATGTATCTATCTGCATGAAATATAATTAACTTGAGAAATTATCCATTACTTCATACTGGCTAAATACACAAAAGATTGAAGCAAAAAAAAATCAATGGAGAATTATTTGTTCGTGTCAAATATCACATGTCAAAGTATATAATACTAGTTGCGCCCCGCGGTTTCACCCGCGGCTAAAAACTATTTTAATTATTTACTCTTCCTGTGGCATGAAATTCATTTTTGAAAATAAATTCACTTTTCCGGGATAAAATGTTGCCTATATGTTCTAGTGTATAAGCTATTTCGGTACCGAATTTCATCCAAATCTATTCAGCCATTTGAGCGTGAAGGAGTAACAAACATACACACATACAAACTTTCACCTTTATAATATTAGTGCGATACGTGTTCCACTTAAATAAATTAAGCTTGTATTAAAAAAATATAACGGAACGAGCTTTTGCCCGCAGCTTTGCCCGCGGCGTGGCCTGTGGGAAAATGATTCAACCACCCATTTCACCCTTCTAAGGGTGGAATTACGACAAATCCTTTCTTAGCGGATGCCTACGTCATAACATCTACCTGCATCCCAAATTTCAGCCCGATCCGTTCAGTGGTTTGGGCTGTGCGTTAATAGATCACTATGTCAGTCAGTCAATCAGTCAGTCACCATTGAGTAATATATATTTTAAAAATACAACAGAATAAGTGGATAATTTAACGTGCATGATAAACGACTAGGGACTTAACCCTGAGATAATTATTAATTTAGCTAATCCGGTGTTAAACCAGAACGCGCAAATGGGCCTAAGAAGAAGTCGTCTTATTAATTAGATACTAATCCAATTAATGAGTTACGACGTCTTATATAGTTATATATATATATATATATATATACATAATAGGAAACAAATTCACAAACGAAAATTCAAAAAAGACAAAAGTTCTTTTATTTACTGGCCCGATAGCTCAGTTGGTAGTAACCTTCTGAACTGTGTTGTGTCTGGTTGTGGGTTCGATTCCCACCCAGGACAAACATTTGTGTGATGAACATAGGTGTTTGTTCTGTTTCTGGGTGTTATATTGTATTATATGTATGTATTTACAAACAAAAAAGTATTTAAGTATTGTATCAGTTATCTGGTTCCCATAATACGAGCTTTGCTTAGTTTGGGGCTAGATGGCGTTGTGTGAGATGTCCAACACATATTATTATTATTATTGATCAATATTTTTGGATTAAAATAAGGATGTTTTTAACAGGTGGCCTCAGAGTTGAACGACACGGGCGAGTTGAACGATTTGTACGACGATTCAGATGATCCTGACGCTGTCACCCTTCTCTCTATATTGCTTGTCGGTAAGTTAGATAAACTCTGTTTTAAATGTTCACTCTTGTTCACAATACTCACAGAATCATTACCGTGATTGGAACCTATCCAACTATTATTATGTCTCTACGGTACGACTCTAAGGTCCGTGTTATAGAACGATGCTCAGTCATCGATCGGTGCTCAAGCAGAGATTTCATTCACTAATTGATCACTTTACGAATGAAATCTCTGCTTGAGCACCGATCGATGACTGAGCATCGTTCTGTAATACGAACCTACGACTGTCCACTACATATCACCCAAACTTAGTTCTATTTTTGAATTAAAACTTTTTCATGCACTCTTGACTTGGGTAGTAAGCCGGTGAATGCGTTGCGAGGAGAACGGAGATTGATTCACGTAGATCTCCATTGCCAACATAACAAAGTGAAAAAAGTGTATTATTATGTTGGTATATCCGGTAAAATGACAATTTACAATTGTCATTAATATGATGGATAGAGATGGATAGATGAGCTAAACTAAAAGACTTTTACTTCAGTCGTGAGGTCTAAAAAGCACACTCGTTTTTTTATGCTTTACAAAAACCCTTGTGTAATTCTATGTAATTCTGTGTTAAAATGATGATTTAAGAAATCCTTCTACAGTACTAAGTTATAAACTAAGTTAATGTTGTTGCCAGGTATATTCCTGTCCCTTCTGATATTCCTGAGCGTTGCTGGCAACATTCTGGTCTGCATTGCCATTTACACCGACCGAGGGCTGAGAAGAATCGGAAACTTATTTCTGGCATCATTGGCGATTGCCGACATGCTGGTCGCGGCCGCTGTCATGACTTTCGCAGGAGTCAATGACTTGCTAGGGTGAGTGGTCTTCAGTTCTGTGCACTACGGGACCGAGTGAAAAAAACTACTTTTTCTCTGACTAGCTAGCGCCAATGTGTTAATTTCCTCACTTTTTAAACCTTTCCTTGACTACGACAAACATTTCAAAATAAAAATCACCTAAATCGGTCAAGCCTTTCCCAAGTTTTAGCGAGACAAACTATGTGATGATATATTTTTTGATTTATTGTTTATGTTTATTCTACTACATTTTCTTGTTTGTGTTTAAAAAAATCTTTTCAATAAATTATTTTTAATTCTCTGATGTTCGTGATGTCATGACTACGGGTTCCGCCTGAAAATTCATTTTTAAGATCGCGCGTTGACCTTTTTCTCATGCTGAGTCGGGACCTGGTCAAGACATCACACAACGTTACCCTGTTACTTTGTCTATTCTTCCTAAATTATACTGTATACTCCTATAATGTAAAGTGTGTAAAGAAAAGACAATTATTCAGGACATATTTTGTGATGTCCTGAATTCTTGTCTTTTCTTTCTTTCTTTTAGCAAAGTATAGCCTACAACTTATTCTCAGAGCTACCAAATATACACTTATGGATGACGGGTTGAGCACGGGTTGTAACCTATATAACTTACCTTCAGCAAGTGCACCGCACCGTGTCTGGAACAAGAATGTTCCGTAGTACACCGAACGGTCCCTTTTTATAGCCAGATGGGTGAGAAAGCGATGACAAATGCCAGTGTTGCCACTGTAATAAATTTAAATGCTGCCACAGAGTAAATTATGGTACAGCCCGCTGCGCATAGAGTTATAACTGGACGTTGCCGCCGACACACACATTCATAAGAATAGGTTTAGCCGTTTCGGAGTTTCTTTACAAATACTATGACACGAGATTTTTAAATATTAGATTATGTACGTAGATTATAACATATGTTTCGTTTTGTTTCTTCAGTTCTCGTTTTCTTCCAGATACTGGGTGTTCGGCGAGCAGTTCTGCGATACGTGGGTGGCATGTGACGTCATGTGTTCAACCGCTTCCATCCTCAACCTGTGTGCTATATCCTTGGATCGGTATATCCACATCAAAGACCCTTTGAGGTTCGTAATATTTTCGGAAAATAAACTTCGATGAATAATTTTTCTCTTACTACACATTGTGTTTACCTACTTTTCTGTACTCTGTGTTTACCCACTTCTCTGTACTTTTTGTTTACCTAATTTTCTGTACTTTTTGTTTACCCACTTTGTTTAAATTTGTGTTTATCTACTTATATGAAAATCGTGCCTACAGAATTTTTTTCTGAACTTCGTGTTTTCCCACTTTTCTATATTTAGTGTGTATAATAATATTTTTATTTGTACAAATATGATCATGAGGGTAACGTTCTGGCTGCAACTTATTTCAGTAAAGTTCAATCAAAATAAAGTTCAAGATGTAACTGGAAAATCTATCTAAGTCTAGCATTTGCTGCGGAGGATAACAAAAAACCTTCATTGTTTATTTCCCTACCTCATGTAGTTTTAGTTATTTATGCCAGTTATTCTGGCGCCAAGCAGTAGTGTGCAAGCACTACTGTGTTCCGTTTGAAAGCACCGTAGCTAGTGAAATTAATGGGCAATTGAGACTTCATCATCTGATCTCACAGTCGAGTGATATTATTACCAGACTGTGCTGATGTCTCGGGAAACTTTATATATTGGAGTTCCGAGTAGCACTGTTCTGTTATGGGTGGCCGTGTCGCTTAACATCAGGTGAACGACTAGCTCGTCACATCATTAACTAACAAAAAAAAACCTTATACCTGTATTCGTCATACATTGTGCTCATAATAATATTACAGCGTCATAACACGAAAATTCCCAAAACATATCAATAAGACTAGCTCATGATCATAGCTCGGGATCATAAAATTATATGACCGTAATATTATTTTTCCATTTATTGTTTTATTGCGTTTGTTTACGAGATATTTTTACAATCTATAACGGCTTATATTATATATTCTCGACTGATTTCTCATAGGTTTAGGAGTTATTATTTTTGTTTTTATTTTCAGTGAGATGTTAAATTTTATACCTATATAATTTATGTTAATCCGTTAACTAAATTAAAACTTGAGAGTTCAATACATTTATACGAAAAAAAAACTTACAAAGTATAATGTATACTTTGTAATAAAAAAAAAATATATTACTATGATATTTAGCAGGAAACTATACCTAATATAAGCCACTAGCATAAGATTTTTATTCACTTATTGGCAAGTATATTACTATTACTATATTTTAGCAGAAAACTTAATCATCTGTAACAATTCAGAGCACAAAAATATTTGATAATGTTCTGTGACGGGCTTTAAGGTTGGGAGATCTTGAATAAATAATGGAGTAAAGTGCAGTTTAGCTTATTTAACTAACTGGTGCAATGCCAGCCAAAAGCCTCGGTGGTGTGGTGGTTGTACAAGTCGGCTCATAGCCCAGAGGCGGTGGATTAGATTTCCGCGGCAGAACAAGTACACAGAAAAAACGTGCAAATACTTGTACTATGTCTGGGTGTTGTGGAATCATGGTCCTCGTAGTTCCTAGGTCCCTAGATACAGGAAATTCTAGTTAGGTTCTAGGATCTATGTATGTGATCGTTGGGCGTTACTATTATTAATGTTGCCAGATATTTCAGTGTAAGCTGTACTACTGTTACATAAAAATTGAATTAACTTTTATAATGCAAAATAAAAAATCAATTAAATCGGGAGTTTTGGCATGAATAAGTACAGCTTTAGTTGTAATTGTTATATAAAAATCTATGTATGTAAATAGTTTGTCTCGTTTTCGCTTATGACATTTGATGTCAGCGAGAAGTTGACATGAAGCATTGATAATATTGTACATTATGTTGAATGTCGTTGAAAAGAATCCAAAAATGGCGTTTGTGGATTTTGATTTTATTCCTTAACCCGTGTATTTTTGTGTGATAAGGGTGGATTATTCCGTTAAGTGTTCGTTAACGAGCACGAGTGATGGCGAATGGTTCCAAAGTTTTGAACCATGCCTTTTCGTTTTCTCTTCAAGGCTTCCTAGAGCCTTCAGTAAAATATCCACCATTTTACTGTGGCATTTTGTCTTTGACAAAATAAGACTTACATGACATACCCGTAAAAATACTTAATAATTAATACGTCACTTAACATTGCCCGAAGGTCGTTAAAAATAATCCGGATATGGCGGTTGTGAATTTTGATTTTTTTTCCATAACCCATGTATTTTTTTTATTTTAACGCCTGATAAGGGTGGATTATTTAATATCCGTTTAGTGTTCGTGAACGTGCACGAGTAATGGTAAATGGTTCCAATTTTTTAAACCATGCCTTTTTGTTTCCTCTTCAAGGCTTAGTAGTATATATATATATTTTTAAATATATGTGGACATCTCACACAACGCCATCTAGTCCCAAACTATTTATATATATATATAGGCTTATTTGACATGACATGAAATAGCCGTACAAAAAATCCTTATATGACATTGGCAGAATTATAACTAAAAAGCGATAGAAGGCCAATAATCCAATAGGAGAAGAAGAAGGCAGCAAGGATAACGCATGGTTTTTCTTATTTTGGATACACTGAACTTGGGTATAATTAATCGTAGGTATTTAGCTAACACATAGGTAAAAGTGTCTGCTTGAGGAGCAGAGCTAAAGCCATTCCAGATGCTAGTTGTGAATCCGAGAGCACGGAAATGCACTCAAGTCTAGTCAAAGCCCTGGCGTCTTTGGTTATCTTAGTAAAGTGACTTCTTACTTAGTTGTTATTCATGAAGTGTAGAAAAGTCAGCGAAGCTGTTCTTATCTTAAATATTTTATAAATAAATAATAAATTAATATTTTTTGACATTTCACACAACGCCATTTAGCGCTAAACTAAGCAAAGCTTGTACTATGGGAACCAGATAAATAATAGGGTACTTATTTGCTTATTTTTAATATTAGTATGAGAATCAGATTAATAATAAAATAATAATAAAGTAAATATATAGTTTATTTATCACACAAATATTTTAGCTAGATGGGAATCGAACCCACAACCTTTCAGAAGGTAGGGTTGCTATAACTGAGGTATCGGACCAGGCGAATAACATAAAGAAGTCAGATGAGCCAATTAAATCACTTTTATATTATTCTTCTAAAGTTAACTTGACTGAAATATATGCCTCTGCCGGATAATCAAAATTTTCTGTTACATTGCACGGAAAAGATTAAGAGTAGGCTAATAAATATTAAGGTTTATTTTCTAGTCTATTGGTATTTAAAGCTATCATATGCTCAGGGTTTCCTTCCGAGATAAGGATCTGCAATAATTAAATCCATTCCGCAACGATGAGATCCATGAGAGATCCGCAAGAAAACTAAAGTCACGAATATATTGTAAAGATAAAACGGGTTTAGTCGCGCCCAAAAATTATTTTACATTATTTTGACTAACCTCGACGTTTTGGCGACGTTTTATCTTTACAATATGAATTCAAGTCGCGAAAGTTTAAAAAGTGTCACGAATATAGTTCTTATAATTAGCGATTGAGAATGGGCAAGCCACATCGCTCGCAGAACTGACAACCAATAGGGAGTAAAGGTTCCCATGTGGTGACCACGAATCGGAAGACGCAGCGCAGGACTAGGTGGATCGACGACCTGCTGGCGATTGTGGAAATTTTTTGCAATTGCAACCAATAGAAACACAATTTTGTATGAATTTGGCAGTTTAATATATAGCTTACTAGCTGATAAAAAGCAGCCTGTGTTCATTCACTATGGACACTATCTATATTCCAATGATTACCATTTTAATATGGAACGCAAAAAAATCAAATTTATTTTTTTAATTTAATCAATTTTAATTTAATAATAATAATACCGCCTAACGATCACATAGATAGATCCTGGACCCTAACTAGGATTCACTGTGTCTAGGGACCCAGGAACTACGAGGACCATGGTTCCACAACACCCAGACTCAGAACAAGTATCTGCGTTTTTTTTTCTGTGCACAAATTCTTGTCCTGCCGCGGGAATCGAACCCGCCGCCTCCAGGTCATGAGCCGACCGGCTCAACCACCACACCACAGAGGCTGTAAATTTTTAATTTTTAATTAATAAAGCTGTAAATTTAGGTAATTAATTTAAACTGTGTTCCAAATTCCATCCAACATTTGAGTTATATATATTTAAAGATAGATTCTCCTATAATGCAATGTAATGTTGTGTGGTGTCCTGAATAAATATGTTTTTTTTCTTTCTTTCAAATAATCAATTTTGTACAGATACGGCCGCTGGGTGACCCGTCGCGTGGCCATCATCACAATCGCCATGATCTGGCTGTTAGCCGGTCTGGTCAGCTTCCTCCCCATATCCCTGGGGCTCCACAGGCCAGATGAGGAGGCCCTCGCTACTCAGAGACCTCCACGCTACCCCACGTGTGCGCTGGTGCTGACGCCGACCTACGCCGTGGTTTCCAGCTGTATATCGTTTTACTTGCCTTGTATTGTGATGATCAGTATATATTGCAGGTGAGTGTTTTATCGTTCTTATGATTTACTTAATTGGGGAGATTTTTGCCCAACAGATATAGTAAAAATAATTGATTTAAATTAAACGTGTCTAAATTTTTTTTATAATAATTGAAGTGAAAACTTCTTTAGGACCGTTGAGCACTTTTTGGGTGAACAAAAATCATGAAACTCGCGTCATCGTCGCCGAACGCTTTCTATGAGCTTTGTGCATACCGTGTATAATTATATAGGTATTTGTACTTTTTGGGTGAAAAAAAAGATAAGCTCGCGTCATCGTCACCGCACGCTTCTCATGAGCATGTCACAAGTTACTTAGTCTTCACTTCTATCGGCAGTCCCCAAAGTGCCCGCTCATTTTTTTTGTAATCTAGGTGGTTTAGTATACTAGTATTGTAAGATATGTATTAAATATTAGTTTATAGGTAGCCGCTGATTCACCTGCGGCTCACTATACAATATTTAACACAATACTATTGGGTCAAATTTTCAAATTTCCCGCAGTACACCACTCCGAAATGAAAGAAAGGTATTTTCTATAATGGTGCTGATATACTGGAACTTTTCATATTTATCAAATATTATTTATTAATAAGTATACCCATACATATAAATAGTGTCTCAGTCTATTCCATGTCAGAGCCTATTCCATGCAAACAAACAATTACATCTTTCCTCTATATAATATTAGTTCAAACTACTGGTTACTGGTCGGGAGGGCTAGAATTCACGCGGTTGGAATGTAGGTATACGCTTGTTGGAGAGCTCTTACCTCGCATGGTATTGTTATTACATTTTGTAGGCGGAACATCTGTTAGGTCTTTTAGTCTAGGAATCTAGGCTGAACACACTCTGTCAGTCAGTCATTAAGGACAAAGCCCTTTTTATGTAAGTTTAAAAGGACGTAACGAGATGGTCGTTCGACTGCCACCTGTGGTACCTGAACAGACGAACTTTGAAGTCCTACCAATGAGTAAAGTTACAGATACAGATAGATTAAACATTTGATTAGCCATTAAAATTATAATTTGGTAATGATAATACATTAAACTTATACTGAAATTGATTACAAAGTTACATTAGAAACTTTCCAAGAACCAAGAAGTATCTGCTTTAGGTAACTTCGTAGGTACGCATTAATATCATATGGACCTACTTACAAAACCATACCCAATTGGAATAATACCCCTTCATGTGTACTCGAGAGAGTTCTCGCATAAATTCGTGTTCCGGAGTTTGAGATCCAGTTATATCTTGGTATAATGGTGTATGATGGTAGTATAAGTACTTATTATTACAGATAGAATTTCCATGCTTCCCGGGATTTATTCTAGTTTAGAGGGTATCTGGGGGGCTTCATCAAGCGTCTGGGGGGCTTCATTTGTAGTCCGGGCTTAAAAATTTAAAGTCTTGCGCCGCCCGCGACGCACGCCGCGATCAACCGACTATTAAAGCTGATTATTGAAATAATTTTTTTTTTTTTTTTTTTTTTTTTTTTGTTAAGGAATGACGTGACGAGCTAGCCGTTCGCCTGATGTTAAACGACACGGCTGCCCATATCAGCTGCAGTGTCACTCAGAACTCTAAAGTATAGAGGTTCGCGTGACACTGCACTGCGCACGTCATCCAGAGACATCAGCACAATCTAGTAATAAGATTACTAAACTGTGAGATCAATTGAACGGCGTGCCAAAAGGCTCATTGACGACGACACTTTGGTTGGTGAAAGGCTCCAGAGCCTTGCACATCGACGTAAGGTGGCAAGTCTGTCGGTTTTTTACAGATTACACCACGGTGAATGCGCTCAAGAACTGCATGATCTAATTCTCCCATCACCATTCCACTACCGGACTACTAGACGCTCGGCTAAGCGCCATCCTTTTGTGGTCGAAATACCACCCATTCGTACCAAGCGATTTGACTCAACGTTCTTAATTAGAACGGCTAAGGAATGGAATGCCCTGCCAGCGTCTGTGTTTCCGGCGAAATATGACCCGGGCGTGTTCAAGAGAAGAGTGAATAGGTATTTACTTGGCTAGCATGCTACACCTTCGATCGCATCGTCACTTCCCATCAGGTGAGAGCGTGGTCAAATGCTAGACAAGTTTGAAGTAAAAAAAAAAAAAAAAAAAAAAAAAAAAACAGATCATAAAGTCTCATTTGCCCAGTAATTTCACTAGCTACAGTGCCCTTCAAACCGGAACACAGCAGTGATTGCGCACTACTGCTTGGCGGCAGAATAACTGGCAAAGCGGTGGTACCTACCTAGACGAACTTTGCAATAAAGTCCTACCACCTAGTAAAATTTGTAAAAAAACTGTAATAAAATTCTGTTTTGTTAGGTGCATTTAAAATGATGATAAGAGATAACTAAATATATAAGGTCTGAATTAAAAAAAAGCGATTATTTAGATGATAAAAGGTGATTGACTATTTTTTTAAAAACGTTAGCTTTTGTCCGCAGCTTCGCCCGCGGCGTGGCCTATGGGAAAATAATTCAACCACGCATTTCACCCTCTTAAGGGTGGAATTTCGAAAAATCCTTTCTTAGCGGAAGCTTACGTCATAACATCTACCTGCATGCCAAATTTCAGCCCATTCCGTCCAGTGGTTTGGGCTGTGCGTTGATAGATCTCTATGTGAGTCAGTCAATCAGTCAGTCACCTTTGAGTTATATATATTTAGATTTAAAATTTTCTCGTCTAATCTCAACGCTGTTTTTTTAATGGGTGTCATCGAAGGCAAGAATTGTCATCGAATTTTACATTGTAAAAGCGGTAAGTGTTGAATAAAATCAGTGTTCGCTGAATTGGTTTAAATTGCGTTTCAATGTACACGCGGAAACGAAATTCTGTGCGGTATTACGTTCTGTAACTGCCAATTGACGGAGAATGGGTTTAATGGAATGATTGCAGGATAATTGGTGTAAAAGGCAATCATTGTTCATTTATGTGATAGCTAGCATCCCGCCCCGGCTTCGCACGGGTATTTAATAAAAATATAAAAAATTATAAATTTTAACTCACACACACACACGCACACACGTCCTCAAACACACACATACACACACACATACACACACATACACACACAAACACATACACACACATACACACACACTCTCACACACACCTTCTTTCTGCGTCGGGGATTACTAAGTTCATCTAGGTAGGAACCACTGCTTTGCCAGTTATTTTACCGCCAAGCAAGTAGTGTGCAAGCACTACTGTGCTCCTGTTTAAAGGGCGCTGTAGCTAGTAAAATTACTGGGCAAATGAGACTTTATGACCTGATATCACAGTCTAGTGATCTGATTACCAGACTGTGACGTCAGTGACGTGCGTAGTGCAGTGTCACGCGAAACTTTATATTTTAAAGTTCCGAGTGACACTATAACTTTTATAGGCAGCTGTGTCGCTTAACATAAGGTGAACGACAAACTCGTTACGTCATTCATTTTCATTAAAAAAAAGTCCGGCCTTAGTCAAGTTGAAATAATTTCTCGATACTCGTTTCTATTCGTGATTGATTTCCCTGTGAGCGTTTTAGGTGGCCATTTCTTTCTGTGTGAAATATTTAAACTAAGCACAAAGTTAAACGAAGTATTCCCAACTCATCCATCAAAGTCTAGTTGTTCTCGATGGACGCTTCAGTGATTTCCCGTTAGATAATAGATCATTTTGTACTTTGATTTGGATAAAGAGTTGTATATCTAACAAAAGTTCTTGAGCGGAATTTGAATTTTTTTTTTATTTAATCATAAGTTTCTGGATATTTTTGATAAAATTTATTTGTACATAACTACGAGTGGAGGTATCCTAATAATAGGGTAGGTAACTCTACTAACGCGAAAATTTGTATGTGTGTTACTCCTTCACGCTTAAACGGATAGACAAATTTGGATGAAATTTGGAATAACCGCATGTGAAACAGCGGGTTGCAGTTAGTTTTATATATTGGGATGTAGCAGTTAATTTATAAGATAATTATTTATTACACTACTTTGTTCATTTCTATAGTGTTAAAATGTTAAATTGTATTAGTAATTGTTAAATGTAAAATGGTGGCAACACAGTGAGTTTCCATAAATTTGCTTAAATACGCCACGCGAGTTTTGCTGGCGAAGATGTTGGCAATGCACCAGTCTTATTCTTCTTCTATGACGTTTAACACCTCGTTTGAGTCACTAAAAGCGCTAAAACAATATGTTTTAGTCGTTAAAAATTATTCATCGACTTGATTTATATATTATATACATATACCGACTCCTACTTTATACGTGTAAAATAAGTAATAATTAAGTAGTTATGTATAGGGATACAAGAAAGTTATAGTTATGTTAGTGTTTTTTATATTTTTACTAGATTCTGCCCGCGGCTTCGCCCGCGTGACCTATAGGAAATGAACCCACCCATTTCACCCTTTTAAGGGTGGAATTTCGATAAATCCTTTCTTAGCGGATGCCTACGTCATAACATCTACCTGCATGCCAAATTTCAGCCCGATTCGTCCAGTGGTTTGGACTGTGCGTTGATCACTATGTCAGTCAGTCAATCAGTCAGTCCCCTCTGAGTTATATATAAAAAAGTCATTAAGTCAGTCAGGACTTTGAATTTTATATGTATAGATTAGGACAACCTATATTTAAGCTGCGTTGCACTGCCCAAAAAAAAACTTCCACGTTACACCCAGGTTAACTGAAAGATAACGCTCTCTAGCATTAAGTTCGTTTATGTACTCACATTTCTTGTTTTTGCAATGAAGCATTTTTTATCTATCTATTTATATAAAAGTCTGAAAGGCTTTCCCAAGTTGGTGACAAGCTTATTATAAAGGCTCAAATTTTCAATTCGTATTTCAATGAATACATTGAAATACGAATTGAAAATTTGGATATTTTAGACGGCCTGTATTCGAGTTTGTTGCTGAATAAGAGCACTTAAATATTACTCAGCGAGTTACTGTTATTGAATGAGAAATTGGCTTGATTTAGTTTAATTTAATTTAAGATAAATCAAATTAAATGTTGGAATACATTGATGCTGCTTTGACCTACCGTCGCTAGCTACGCGATCGTTGGTTGTCATTTTATATCGTCTAATACGTTCCCACTGCTGGGAAATGGACATTCTTTCACAGAAAAGAGTGCACGCCGAAATCTACCATTTGAATAAGTGCAGGTTGGTGGCTATGTCCCCGAATCTTGTTATTCATGAACTCCTTAGGATGCTTTTTCGCTGTTGTAAGAGCGAGTTTTAATTCCGCTTATAACTTGGAAAGTCATTGATGTGCCAAATGGAATTCTAATGAGCGAAGTGAAAACGTGTGTGAGTGCGTTACCCGACTGAAGTAAAACTTCTTTGACTCCATCTATCGCCCGGTATAACTGTGTATTTGGTTTGTTTAATGTTAATGTCCCCATCTTGATAACTGTAAACTGTCATTTTACCGAACACACCAATATAATAGTACAAATTTGAAGTAATTCTTAATTTTGTTATATTGACAATAAAAGTATACGTGAACCAGCAACTTTCAACATCCGTTCGCTTCGTCACACATTCACCAGCATACTCCCCAAGTCAAGCGTGTGTAAAAAAGTTTTAGTTAAAAAAGCTGTATACAAATACTGACCAATAATTGATTTTCAGGTTATACTGCTACGCCCAGAAGCACGTAAAGTCCATCCGGGCTGTGACGCGGACGGTGCAGCTCCCGGACAACCGGACGAAGTCTGTCCGGACCCGAGTCCACACCCACGTGCACTCGTCCCCGTACCACGTGTCCGACCACAAGGCGGCCATCACCGTTGGCATCATCATGGGAGTGTTCCTTCTGTGCTGGGTTCCGTTCTTCTGCGTTAATATTGTCGCTGCATTCTGCAAAACGTGTATACCAGGCAAGTTTACCGACTTCAACAATAAGGTTCTCAATTCGACATTTTTTTATCTGATTTCAAAAAAGGAGGCGATTCTCAATTCGGCCTCTTTTTTAATCGACTTTTGTTAACTTTTTTTTTATACTGCATTTCCACAGACACCTGGGTCCGTGCTTTTTGTTAGATTATTTTTATATTTATTAATTAAGCCTATTATTAACATGAACATATATATAATACAGGGAGGACAATACAGCCAATAACACTTTTGTTACCTTGGAACTTTTGACTGGGTGAACTGATTTTGATGATTGAGACTTCCCGTGTAGTCCCATTTCAATTCGATCAAGATCTGATGGGTGATTTTTGAGTTATCTTTAATAATGTAAATTTTGACTTCAACTACATTGATGGTGTTCTTATTTTTGTGATATATTACGTGAATTTGAAAAAAAGAAGTTCATTAATTAAAGACTTTTCCAGATCTGGCCTTCAAAATCCTGACCTGGCTCGGCTACTCCAACTCGGCCTTCAACCCGATCATCTATTCCATCTTCAATACCGAGTTCCGCGAGGCTTTCAAGAAGATCCTCACCTCCAGGTATCCAATCTGCTGCGGGTACCAGAGCGTCCGTGCCAACACCCCCACCAGAAATGAGAACTTCGTCACCGATTACGGTACGAAGACATTAGTAGTACGCAGAAGTGGGTCTTTGGGTCTATCCGGAGTAGACCCTACTCCAAGGTCTTCTGCTGAGTCAGTAAGACCGTTAAGGGATTATCATATTTGACAAGACGATGGTGGCAGCAACAATAAGCTGCTTGATAAAAGTGACGAGGTTTGATTTGGGCTTATGTACGGTTTTATGTGACGCATAGAAGTTTACAGCCATAAATATTTGATTATTGATAGCCACAGGCGTGACTTCGCGGAAATATTAGGTCTTTACCTATGAAATTGCCGTTTTGTTTGAAAAAAGTTAAAGTATTTTTTTTTCGAACTCATTTATTTCTTTTATTCAAAGTAATGACCCCTGCAATCAATGCATCTTTGCCAACGCTGTGGCAGTTTATGGATGCCATTCTTGAAAAAATCAGCAGGACGGGAGACAACAAACTCTTCAAAGGCCTTTTGTACTGCCTCTCGGGAATTGAATTTTTTTCCCGCTAAAAAGTTGTCCAAATTTTGGAAAAAGTAATAGTCGGTAGGCGCAAGATCTGGTGAGTATGGCGGATGAGGGAGAGCTTCCAAACCCAACTCATGCAGCTTAGAGACGGTCTGTTGTGCAGTATGGGGTCGCGCGTTGTCGTGAAGTAGCAGTGGAGACGACAGATTGACCAAAGCTGGTTGCAGACGTGCGAGTTTCACCATCATTGTGGTCAGTTCTTCAATGTACACATCTGCAGTAATGCTCTCGCCGTTTTGTAAAAAGCTATGATGAATCACACCAGCACTAGACCACCAAACTGTGACCTTACCATCACCTTTCTAGGGGTCATTTTTCGTTTTGCACATTGCTTTGGTACCGAACCAGGATCTAACCAACTTGCTGAGCGCTTTCGATTGTCAAAAATAATCAATTTTTCGTCGCACGTAACAATTCGGTTCAAAATTCCTTAATTTCTGTGCCTGTTAAGCAGCGCAAGGCAAGTCTCGACGCGTACGTTGCGCTGGCGATCGTTAAGTTTGTGGGGCACCCATCTATCAAGCTTTTTTATCTTGCCAATCTGTCGCAAATGGACCAATATTGTTTTGATGCTAACATCAAAAGCTGCTGCCAGCTCAGCTGTAGATTGAGATTCATCAGCTTCCACAATCGCCTTTAATTCATCATTGTTGACCAAAATTTCCGGACGACCACGAGGTTCATTTTTCAAGTCAAAATTCCCAGAACGGAACCGAGCAAACCAACAACGGGTTGTACGTTCGTTTTTACAGTTCTCTCCGTAAACGTCGTTGATGTTACGTGTCGTTTGTGCCGCGTTGGTGCCACGACGGAACTCATATTCCATAATTCCACGAAATTTCAAAGTATCCATTATGAGGAAAAATGTTGAAATGTAATGAAAATACAACGCTAATCAATAAACAAAAGACTTTTATTGTAAATAGAATGTCATATTTTTAAAACAAAATTAATTTGAATTTAGAATTCATAGCCAATCAAAACTTTTTTTGTTTGAAAAAGTCGGTACTGCAATACGGCAATTTCATAGGTAAAGACCTATTATATCTTAAATGCAAAATGAAACAAGAATATCTAGTGTGATTCCGCTAAAACACAGGTTGGTTTTAGCGGAATCACACTTAACATTTACTGTGATTTCACTAAACTAGTTTAGCTTAATACCTATTAAGCTAAAATAGTAGCGTGATTTCACTAAACTAGTTTAGCTTAATACCTATTAAGCTAAACTAGTTTAGTGAAATCATAGTAAATGTTCTTGCTTCGTTTTGTTTAAAGATTTGAGTTGCCAGCTTTATATGGTCACTATTTACAAATGCGTTTACTAAAAGGTAGTTTCAATGAGGATTTTTCTGATACTGGCAATTAATTGAGACAAAATGAATAAAGGTAATTTAGTTTATATTAGCATCATATAACATAAGGTTATGAATCGGGTAATTTGATTGATAGAAATTGTAAAATTCTATAAAATGTAATATGTAATTGTATTTAGGATTTTCGTTTTGATATTATAATTCAGATAGTGTTTAATGTATAATAGATTAACTAATAATAATGTAAAGTAGTATTGGAAATAGGAATACTTTTATTCACAGTTGAAAATTATTATAAAAGTAAGTTCTCGAATATTCATAGGTAGTGTCGTGAATGTTATTAATTTGTGTAAAAATTTACCCGCTTCAAACATGTCAAATTTGTGGATAATTAAATATTGAAGTTAATTAAATTCCAGTTAGAAAATAAACATCACAATTGTAGTAAAACTCTTGTTTCAAGGGCACACACGTTTATTTTCAATTCGCTTGTTGCCGGTATCTTACAATTCTTCTGCTTGGCGCCGAATGCCCGCCCTCGCCGCCATCTTACATTTTTCTACTTTTTTCTTAGTGTTGCCACTTTATCCATCAATTTAATGCTAAATCCGAATAACCTTACAAAATATAGATATTTTGTGTTTATATGATATCAAAGAAAAACATAATTACCTACTTATATCAATAAACTTATCGCGATACTCAAACAAATATTTGAGTTACACACAAAATTTTACTTTAACAAGTTGAGTTTGAAGAATGTTCAAAAGCTTATTAAACATATATGTTATTAAGTACGTAGTTCTTTATGAACTTCAATATTAAATCTTCAATATCAAGTTTTATATTAAAGTTTCGGGTAAATAGCTTTCTTTAACCAAAGGCCATAAATAAATATTACTTACGATAGCATTATTAATACAAAGAAAACTCTTACTTATATCACATCATTAATAAAGATGTGTTCTGAAGTCTCGCAGTAGCAGACGCAACGGTAGCTACGACGTGTTGGGTTACTTTTTGTCTCTTTTTCCCGAGTTCAATATTTCCAATAACGAAACAAGACAAAAGTTGGGATCCAAAATTAAGTCATGTATTGTATGTTTATTCAATAGAATCATTAATAAGTACAGGCACTCTATAAATAAAAAGTTACAACTAATAAAACTTTATTTACAAAATTCATATGCTACCCAACTCACCACCGCGCGGTAAGGTTCCCAGAATACTGGCATCATTACCTCGCTGAATTAGAAGACTTAGTTTTGAGCGAAGTATGTGCCAGCTTTGGGATCCCCATAAGTAGATATATATACCTATAGAATAGATGTGAGTTTCTTGACATTATTTTGACTCCAGCTTTTTGAAAGTCTTTGAAAAATAGTGTTCATAAAAATGAACACTATTTTGCAAAAGCAAGAGGTTCAAAGGTCAGGTTTTGACCCTCTTAAACCCGTGATACTTGGCTTGTACTTTTGCTGCACAATATATTCCTTCTGCTGGGACACGAACCTTCTCTCATGTAAAGAGAAAGTTTATTTAATTTTTTACTAATTATTTATTTTATAGTTTTGTTAATCATGATGTATGCACATGTTTTGGGGATGTAACCTAGCTCAAAATTAATATAATTTTTTTTTATAGTTCATGTGTTGATTATATTCTGTTTTGTGTTCTAATAAATAAATCTATACATTATAAAATTCAAAGTCCTGACTGACTGACTGCCTGACTGACTTATATATCAACGCACTGCCTAAACCGCTGGTTCTAGAGAGTTGCAATTTGGAGGGTGTGTTCTTTGTAAAGTGTAGGTATCTACTAAGAAAAGGTTTTTGAATTCCCACCCCTATTTGGTTGTGAAATGGGTGGTTGAATTATCTATGAAAAATCACTTCTTCAATTCCTATAGGCCACGCGTGCGATGAATCAGGCAGAAGCTAGTAAATATATAAGTAAGGTCATAATCAACATTGTTCGCCAAGTGCGGGTAGGTGGACAACACGTTATGTCTAAAACTGTGTTTTCCGTAAGAATTGAGTGAGAATAACCAAACTTTACTTTAAAAATCATGGGTGCATCACTGAGCGGGATTTGAACCAGGGTGCGTCTGCGTCGCCATTAAAGTCGCATTATTCCGTGCGACTTTCACGTATTTCGCTGTGCTGCTGTGCTGTGCTTTTTGCACTTTCGCTGAACCACACTCGCTCTTACGATATTTGTAAATATTGTGAATGTAGATATATGAAAGATGTGTCATAAAAAACTGATGTATATGATAGATGATGCCGTTATAATTTCATAATCAATAATTACTACGAAAATCCATTACGATGAGTTGTAAGATTACATTAAAATAAGCGTATTAAATACTTATCCAAAAGCAATAATAACACTGTATATTCAGGGGCGTAGCCTGGACGTGAACGTGGGCAAAGTCATATTACCGAGGCCCCTTTTCTTTCGTTCCCAGAATCTACCTAATAAATCTATCTAACAAAGGATGCTTTGACACGACATACCTACTTATGATAGTAAAAAAATATAAATGGGCGGTGTGAGGATATTAAAGAACATATAGATTTTGTAACTAAAAAGTTTTTTTTATTGAAGTAATGTTTATTTGGCTAATTGCTTCACATAAGTCCTCTAGTAAGGATTTGTAATTAATTTTGGCAGCTAAATCTGCTTGGATTGAGAGTATTACTAAAGCAGACAGTCGGTCCTGCCTCATACTGTTTTACTGTAGTTTTTTATAATTTTTAACTTAGAAAAACTTAACTAACTTAGGAAAACTACTAAAAATTAACGGCAATTTTAAGTGTGGTAGCATCGAATTTAAGGAGGCTTTGCTAGGCCCCTTTAAGTGCGTGGCCCTGGCCGTGGGAAAGGGCCCACTTCGCCCACGCCTAGCTACGCCACTGCGTACATTTAAAATAAACGTTCCATTTTCGTTCTTGTAATTTAACTTAAAAAATAATTTATGAATACCATAAACGAAAGCTTGAATAAGGAAATTAGGCCGTTTAAAAATTATTATGGTTATAATGGTTTGCATATTGTTGTTATTGTGTCGAATCTTTAATTCAAATATGTAATGATATACCTGCATTTATTTATAAAATATGTTATTAAATGTTATGTTTACAATTATCCTCTATAATTAATATTAAATTAAAGAATGCGTTTAATATTTAAATAAAAAATATAAAAACCTCAAAATGCTTCAATACTTGAAACGTAATCATAATTTTTAAGTCGAATATACTTTGTTTTTTTTAAATAAATATAATTATCATTATGAAATATTGTTAAAATATAAAATAATTGCATGTATAATTTTAATAGATGGGGAAAAGCGCTAATGAAGTATAGATTATTATTATTATATAAAATATAATACATTTGTGTATAATGAATTAATTAATTATAATTATAGACGATGACAGTATTAAATTATAATTAATATCTTAGTACATATCAAGCATCATTCCAAAGGAATTTAATATGTATAGAGCATGTATATAGTTTTAGTGATAATTTACGTAACATCACATAGATATTGTAATTTTTTTTAGTATAAATTATTACTATATACCATTGTAATTAAGCATAACATACATGTTTTCAATAACATTAATTGTAAATAGCCGTTTTTCTGTAACAGTTATGTTTTAATATTAATAGTTATATATATATAATTGTCATTTTGTTTGTGGTTTCACTTATTTCAGCGTTGATTGGTTGATACTGGTGTCGATTCTGTGTCGCATTCTCTAAAGCTAAACGAAATTAACATATTTCCGTCTTTTTCATTTCCCCTTTATCAGAAGAGTACCACCATACTTTAAGTTTAGTTTTAAAACTAAACTAGAAGAGTACCACCATACTTCAAGTTTAGTTTTAAAACTAAACTTAAAGTATGGTGGTACTCTTCTGATAAAGGGGAAATGAAAAAGACGGAAATATGTTAATTTCGTTTAGCTTTAGAGAATGCGACACAGAATCGACACCACTAACTATGAAATCATATCTTATTACTAGACTGTGAGATTAGATCATAAAGTCTCATTTGCTTAGTAATTTCACCCACACTCTAGTAATAAGTAAGTAATAAGATTACTGGACTGTGCTGATGTCTCAGTATTTGAATAAATTAATAATTTTTTTCGATTTATAAAACATATAATTATTTTTCCGTTGCAAAATGAACGCTACATTAATTAATCTGAATTATGATAAGTCTAATAAAGGACTCATTTTGAGTAAATAAATATTTTTGACTTCATCCTATTTTTTGGCAGTTTTACTATTAAGTGTGTTCAGTAGAAATCTCATCTGTTTTCAAGGTAAGAAAAGCAATGTTAGTGATTGAACCTTAAACTTTACTCAATGTTGTACATAGTTTTCTATTTAATGTTCAATGGTAGGCTGCTGTGTTTCCAAGAATATGAATTGGACGAGTATCTACATTTCTAGTCAAAATAAATTGGATTCAAATTGACTGTTGTTTTTGTTACCTCTACTACTACTTGCCTCAAAGCGCTGAGGAGTTCTGTAGAATGTTTTTTTTATGGTAACGAATGACGTGACGAGATAACCGTTCGCCTGATGTCAAGCGACACGGCTGCCCATATCAGTTGCAGTGTCACTCGGAACTCTAAAGTATAGAGTTTCGCGTGACACTGCACTGCGCACGTTATCCTGAGACATCAGCACAATCTAGTAATAAGATTACTAGACTGTGAGATCAGCTCATTAAGTCTCATTTGCTTAGTAATTTCACTAGCTACAGTGCCCTTCAAACCAGAACTCAGCAGTGCTTGCGCTCTACTGCTTGGCGGCCGAATAATTGGCAAAGCGGTGGTACCTACCTAGACGAACTTTGCAGAAAAGCCCTACCACCTAGTAAAACCTGCCACCTGTTTACTCTTGCACGGTTCAAGACGAAATTGAGATCCTAGGAGTCCTAGTAGGTGTGGCGATAGGAGACAACATAAACTGTTCTTCTGTGTTCACAGGCCACGCTGCGGGCGAAGCTGCGGGCAGAAGCTCGTTAATTTATACAACGATGCTAATTCCAAACAAGTTACGCGGAAAACTCCTTTGAGCTAGATGGGCCTAGTGCCAACTTTATGCTGGCCTGCTTAAAGTGTGTAGCACCCCTTAAAGGCATCCCTATTATTAGCCTTTGCGTTATATTAACGCCAGTTATCCCTTGTCTAGTATCCGGATGAAAGGAGATAAACCACAATGAGGGAGATACGTCATCAAAGTGAAAGACTAATTAATTTTCTTTGTTAGATGGTATCATACCGCACGTTACATGTGCCTGGCTGTAATTATATGTTCGTTCACTGAAGTTCACCTATATTGCCGACAATTAAAATTTCTTCGAAATTCATTCGGTTGATTATCCCATTTCATAATTGAAGGGGTGAGAACAAAAAGGGTTTAACTGATTTTTTTCACAAAAAGACTTATGGATTTCGTTGGATTCAGCGTGAAATTATCTACAATAATACACTCTCAAAATACCGAAATGAGGCTTAAATCTCGAGATATTGAGTCTAAAAACGGTTTATCTGTTACAGGAATTCAGTTCGCTTAGCATGAATACATTTATTATATTATATTTTTACAGTAATTGTACGAATTAGTACTATATTTAGTATTTTAAAATAAAATCAAAATATTTTCAAGCAACTGAAACTTCCATAAACCTTTTCTATTACTTATAAGCACTCTTCATTAAAATGACGCCATTGAAATTTAAAGTCAATTTTCTCGAAACTATCAATTTGACAGTTTAACCCTTTTTATTCTCAACCCTTCAATTTGTAAACTATCTTGGGTATTATAAATGGTCGGAGTGGGTCAACCCAGGCTTATTAGGTGGTCTGCAGCCGCGACCCCTTCTCGCCCCGGTACGGCGGACGAGGGCTCACGGGGGGGTTTTAGTGGGTTCGAGTCCCACTTACCCCCTGCCACCACCCCCGTGGTGGCAGGGAAGCGCGAGGGCATTTCCCCCCCTCAAAAAAAAAAGGTTTATTAGGTGGTAGAAACAGTAGTGCGCAAGAACTACTGTTTTACAGTTTGTCAGTCTTCACTAAGTGGTAGGACTTTTCTGCAAATTCATGTAGGTAGGTACTAGGTACCACCACTTTGGCAGTTATTCTGACAAGCAGTACTGCTTGCAAGCACTGCTGTGTTCTGGTTTGAAGGGCACTGTAGCTAGTGAAATTACTGGGAAAATGAAACTTTATGACCTGATCTCACAGTCTAGTATTCACCTAGTCTCGCAGTATTAGTAATATCTTATTACTAGACTGTGAGATTAGGTCATAAAGTCTCATTTGCTTAGTAATTTTACACACAGTCTTTTTAAGTAAATAATAAGTTAACTGGACTGTGCTGATATCTCAGGATAACGTGCGTAGTGTAGTGTCACGCGAAACTCTATACTTTAGAGTATCGAGTAATTTGGACTGTAAATTGAGCTTAGCCATTGTTATTTACCAATACATTTTGTGTTACACTATTAAAATTAATATTCAAATTCATATAATAAAGTACTAGCGTAGCATGGCGTGAATTTATAAAAAAAATATTGAACTGAGTTCCATGTATTTAGAAGAAATGAGCATGATATATCTTTATTATCATAATATGTAAATTACCATTCGCGTGCTGGTAACGGAATCTATATTAGGCCGACATTGAAGATCGGTACTCGTGTGTGCCGAAAACGCGTCGAACAAGGTCTGAACTCAAATTGAATTTCTACGACGCGCTTAAGCGAGTTTCTAATATAAATTGCTGACCTTCCAGCTGTCACATTTCTTGGCTGTAATATATCCTATATGCCAATTTCTCAAGCATTCATAAAAAAATTCAATTCTTGGAAGCTTGTTGAAATTATATATCTATATAAAATTTTAAAACATCCTCAAGAATCGAGTATATAGCTATATATTACTCGATTCTTGACAGCTGGAAGATCAGCAATTTATATAAGAAGACAAGAATCGAGTATATATAGCTATATACTCGATTCTTGTCTTCTTATATAGTTATATAATTAGATAGTTATTATATTGTATTGTATAATTATATATAGTTATTATATTGTAGTGGCCTTCTGCAACTAGGATAGGTTTTTTTTATTTTTATTTTTTGTATGAGTCCTTTTTGATTTGCGATTTGGTTAAGTAAGTATTATCTGGTATATTTTGCATGCTGTTTCCTTTAAATAGACAATGCATTAAGGAAAATTGTTCGTATAGAAAGTAATATCATTTAAGATATTTGTCAATAGAAAGTCGAAATAAATAAATAAAAATAGATAATAAATAGCCTTCTTGATTTTTCTATCATGTTTTAATGTTTTCGTTCACCGAAAGCTCAGCTGTTATTAGTAGATGACGTCATTACCAACCAATTCTATGTTTCAAATGAAACAATTATTTATATAGACAATACTCTGTGGACCGCAGAACAAACAGTTTACGACGTCTCGACGTATTTCCAGACAGAGTCGTAACTGTTTTCAATGTTACAGTGGAAATAAAAGCCAGATTTATGTTTAACAATTTAACATCAAGTTATTATGTTTGTAGGATTTTACTACGCCCTACTTATTATTTTACGTTGTTGGGGTAGATATTCTTGAGAGAAGACTATGTTTTACATTTTGGAAGAAAAACTTCTTTATGTAAGCAGAGTAAGCTGGTGAATGCGATGCGAATGAAAGTCGAAGTTGGTTCACGAAGATCTTCATTGTCAACATAACAAAGCTAAATTTATTATGCTATGCTATTTATGGGGGTCTCTGTTACTCGCGTCCGTAGGCTTTAACTCTAGTTTCCCTACACGTGACCCCTGGGTAGTGCTAAATGAGTAACCAAATCACTGGTGGTAGGCTTTGGCCGCCGGTTTAGTTACCACCTCATGGTCAAAGCCGCGGTGCCAAACGATCTGTCGTGTTCCACCGTGATGACCATGAAAACCGTTTTTGACGGGTTATTTTGTGTGCAGTTGTGTCTGGTATGCAATTCGGATCCAACAGCCAGGTTTTCTCTGCGTCGGTCGCTTTGTTTGGAGGGTAGCGGGATCCGAAGCACGGTGTTCTCTGCTGGCCGACCGCAAGTTGTAGGGGGCCCAAGTAATAGCCTAGCCAACTATGAAAGGCTGCCCCACCGCTTGTGTAAAGTCCTGAGAATGTTTATCAGGCCGGTTGGCGACCGGATGTGAGGAACTGATAAATAGTCTCAGGGGGGTTCGGGCGTCCCCGCAGTCTCCAGACAAAGCCTCTAATGTCGCAGCTATTCTTGGACGTTGCTTGACTCGCTGCCTGTCATCTCGCACACTTTTTAACCCGTCCACCTATTTACACCAAAATTATGAAATACAAATGCAAGAAGAGTAAGTTAAAACGGCAGATGCACGTCCTCACACTTAAAGTGCACCTCACGAACATTCGAGGATTGCACTCCAATCTTGAATCAGTCCACCACCACCTAGAGACTAACAAACCCCACTTACTTTTTTTTTGACAGAGACACAGATAAAAAACCCAGCAGATACTTCGTATCTCCAATATCCTGGTTACACCTTGGAAGCACACTTCAAACCGCGCGCGGGAGTGTGTTTTTACGTCCGCGATGATATCTGTTGTAAACGTCTCCTCAACTTGGAATCACCAGGTTTGTCCGTGATATGGGCATTGGTTGATACTGGATTGGAGCAGGTTATTTACGCCTGTATTTACAGATCACATAGTGGTGACGCTGAAACATCTCGCTTATTTGAACTCCTCAGCGACAGAACAGACACCGTGCAGCAAAAGTATCCTCGAGCTAAATTAATGATCCTAGGGGACTTCAACGCCCACCACCAAGATTGGCTGTATCCCTATCAAAACACGGATCATGCTGGAAGAGAAACTAAGAATTTCGCTTTGTCTTACGACCTCACTCAGCTTGTTGACCAACCAACGAGGATACCCGATGTAGCTGGACACACCTCAAACTGCTTAGACTTGCTCCTAACGAATGACCCGGATAGATATTTGGTTTCTGTAGCTGCACCACTGGGAACATCTGACCATTGTCTAATTAAAGCAGTGGCTAACTACTCTCCCCCGGATCTTAGTCCCAAAAGTAGCAGGAGGCTCTGGCGATATAAAAGAGCAGATTGGGAAGAGATGCGTCATTTTTTCGCATCGTACCCTTGGCGGCAAACGTGTTTCTTCTATGACGACCCTTCAAAATGCGCCAAAGCTGTAGAGGAAGTAGTTTACCAAGGCATGGAGTACTTCATTCCTTTCTCAGACGTAATTCCTAGCCCCAAAACGCAGCCCTGGTATAATCCTATCTGTGCTGAAGCCGAAAGGCTAAAGCAAGATAAGTATAAAGCATGGGCTGAAGCTAGAGCAGTCAAATCCCCTTCACTTGCTCAGTTAAAACATGAATTTAACGTTGCGACTAAAGCTTATAAAAGGGCATTACGTCAAGCTGGGTTCAATCGAGTTGCCCGCATTGGAGCTAAACTAGCCTTACACCCTTCGGGAAGCCGGGCTTTTTGGTCCTTAGCGAAGTCGATTGAATCTAACTTCTGCCAAAGCTCTCTTCCTCCGCTCACCAAACTTGATGGGTCGCTAGCACACACTGCGATCGAGAAAGCAAATCTTTTCGCTTCGCTTTTCGCAGAAAATTCTCGGTTAGACACAGGTAATACTACTCCTCCTTCAATACCAATGTGCACCTCAGAAATGCCCGAAGTTTCTATTCACCAAAAGGATGTACTAAAAATCTTGAGAAGCCTGGACGTGAATAAGGCCAGTGGTCCTGACGGTATACCTGCAGTTGTACTCAAAATGTGTGCGCCAGAACTGGCTCCTGTCCTGACTCGGCTATATCGACTATCTCTCAAGTCAGGTTCTGTGCCAAAAAACTGGAAGCTAGCCAATGTCCAACCAGTTCCCAAAAAGGGATCTCGTGCCAACCCCAGCAATTACAGACCAATTGCCATCACTTCCATATTCTGCAAAGTTATGGAACGTGTCATCAACTCTAGGCTGCTGGACTACCTAGAAAAATACGAGCTGCTCAGTGACCGGCAATATGGCTTCCGCCAGCACCGGTCTACTGGAGACCTTCTAGTTTATGTCACTCATTTTTGGGGTGAGGCTATCGAGCGGCATGGTGAAGCTCTCGCTGTGTCGCTTGATATCTCGAAGGCATTTGATAGAGTCTGGCATGCTAGTCTGCTAAATAAGCTTCCTAGCTACGGAGTTGCACCTAATCTCTGTAAATGGATTACCGATTTTCTACAAAACAGATCCATACTCGTAGTCGTTGACGGCTGCTCTTCTATTCCAATGGATATTAATGCCGGAGTACCGCAGGGATCTGTTCTCTCCGCGACTTTATTTCTTCTGCATATCAACGATCTCCTTACGACCGATATTGTTGGGTATGCAGACGACAGCACGGTCGTTGAGAGATATATTCCCCCTCCGACAGCCAAGGGATCGGAAATCCAGTCGTTAAGATCAGCCATGATTGAACGAACAGATACATCACTTAAAACAGTGGCTGATTGGGGTGCAGCAAATTTGGTCACCTTTAACACCAAAACGACACAGGCTTGTCTTTTTACGACCAAACGGGATCCCATAGTCGATTTCCCTTCATTTCAGGATGTGTTGGTACCATTCCAGGACAGAATCGATCTTCTCGGCATGCCCATAACTCCCAACCTCAACTATGGACTTTCCATTGAATCTAAAGCCAAGAATGCAGCCAAAAAGCTTGGTATATTAAACAAGGTCAAACGGTATTTTACATCTTCGCAACTATTGGACCTCTACCAAGCTCAGGTACGGTCTTGCATGGAATACTGCAGCCACTTATGGGATGGCTCTGCCAAATACCAGTTGGCTGCATTGGACTCAGTGGAACGGCGCGCAATAAAAATCATTAATGACGAAGCGCTAGTTGGGAGTAAACTGCAAAACCTTAAACATAGACGTAAGGTGGCATGTTTGGCTGTATTTTACAGAATTTATTTTGGAGAATGTGCCCAGGAGCTTCACAATCTTATCCCACCGTCTCCATTCCACTACAGGACCTCACAGCGAGGTCAGAGTTACCATCCTTACGTTGTTGATTTACCTTTTGTTCGTACGAAACGCTTTGCAGATTCTTTTATTGTGCGTACGGCTAGGGAATGGAACTCACTCCCGTCGTCGGTGTTTCCATCCACATACAACTTGGGTGTCTTTAAGTCAAGAGTAAATAGGTTATTTCTGGGTAAGCGTGCTCCACCTTCGACCTCATCGTCACTTACCATCAGGTGAGATGTAGTCAAACGCAAACCCATCAACAGTAAAAAAAAAAAAAAAAAAAAATTTGTATTATTATGTCCAGTAAAATGACAATTTACAATTATCAAGATGGCGACATTAACATGAAACAACAAAAGTTTTTACTTCAGTCGTGTGGTCTAAAAGCACATTCGTTTTTTTATGGTA
Organism: Ennomos fuscantarius; assembly: GCA_905220475.3. Classification (NCBI taxonomy): domain Eukaryota; kingdom Metazoa; phylum Arthropoda; class Insecta; order Lepidoptera; family Geometridae; genus Ennomos; species Ennomos fuscantarius. The sequence continues at coordinate 6,685,372 of HG992046.1, read as the reverse complement.
ACCTGATATTTTTCGTCACATAAAAAACTTAGTTGTAAACCAGCACCGTATCATGCCATACAAGAACTCTTGAAAAATGCTGAGCCCGCTGGCATAGAAATTTTCTAGGCAAGCATATACCATCGTTGACCGCGTCATTACTTTTCATCAGGTGAGACTGCGAGCCTATAACCATTTTCAACCCACTTCAAAGAGATTTTCAATTTGGTAGTACTTTTTTTTACATTATTTACAAAGAAAGTAAGAAAGAAAAAACATTAATTCGTGACACACAACCGATAACAAATACATGACGGCGGCAACGTCCAGTTGAAAACTATGCGCAGCGGGCAGTACCGTAATTTACCCCGTGGTTGCATTTAAATTTATTACAGTGGCAACACCGGTAGCTGTCATCGCTTCCCCACCCATCTAGCTATAAAAAGGGATAGATCGGTGTACTACGGATCATTCTAGCTCCGGACACGGCGCGGAGTGGACATGCTGAAGGCCTATATTTATATAGGTTGTAACCTACGCACAACCCGTTCTGCCTATATACATAACACCAAAAGAATAATACGTGGTGTCACGAATGGGCTCCGACTCAGCATACGATTAAGGTCCTAAGACCTTAATAACTCAACTCAACTTAATATCTCCGTCTTTTATATACCGATTTGGAAAATTATTTGAAAGCATTAATTTTCGAAATGAAAGCAAAATTTAGTTTGTTTTTAATTCAAAATAACTGGAAAAAATTAATGGATGATAATGTCATCCAAGTATTTCTCAGTATGAAATTACAAGTCGTCTGAGTCGGCTTAGCCCTCTTTTTTAAAGGATATCATCAACACCACTATTTTTTTTACCATTTAATATTTTCACGCTCTTGAAGAACATTACATTTTTACGCGAGAACTTTTCAAATCGGTTAGTTACGTGAAATAATCTATAACATGAAATTAAAATATTACATGAAGTAATTATTCTAATATGCCTAAATTTTTTTTTTATATTAAGGAATGACGTGACGAGCTATCCGTTCGCCTGATGTTAAACGACACGGCTGCCCATATCAGCTGCAGTGTTAGTCGGAACTCTAAAGTATAGAGTTTCGCGTGACACTGCACTGCGCACGTCATCCTGAGACATCAGCACAATCTAGTAATAAGATTACTAAACTGTGAAATCAGATCATAAAGTCTCATTTGCCCAGTAATTTCACTAGCTACAGTGCCCTTCAAACCGGAACACAGCAGTGCTTGCGCACTACTGCTTGGCGGCAGAATAACTGGAAAGCGGTGGTATCTACCTCGACGAACTTTGCAGTAAAGTCTTACCGCCTAGTCCTACCATCTAGGTGACTTCCAGTGCCAAGGTCGGGACTGGAGTGCCTTATACATTTCTAATAATTAAGTAAAATGACACAATACACATATGCAACGTCGGCGCATTACACAGCTGACGCTGGCCGCGGCATGCGGTGGTGACGTCATACGACAGCGCGCGTAACATGTTTATAAATGACAGAAATATGAGGTAACAAACAAATTTAAAAAAAAAACTGAATTGAGAGCTTCTTCTTTAAAGTCAGTTGAAAAGACCATGTGGTGATCACGAAACATTGATTGCAATGCAACAGGAGAAATTTCAATACTAACTATGCACATAAACTGCGTATTGCGAATGAATCTGTCAAATCCATACAAATTTGTGTTTCCATTTATTGCAATCGAGTTATGTGATCGCCCAGCAGAATATCTATACTTTTCTTTGATTTTATAATGACAAAACCTTATTCAAACTTTTTCATCTAATTCTCAGACTATTCAGAGTCCGTGAAATTGTAAAAGGGTTACAAAACCCCCATAAGTGATTCTTGTGTCTATCATATATAAATTTACCAACACACTCCATGAATTCTCGGCGAGTGCACAGCGGTGTGTCTTTTACGACGAGAATAAAATTCTCGTAAACCGAGATTCTCTATCTTGCAAGAGGCGAGGTGAGTGGAGGTGTTTTATGAATTTTTCTGTGGTTTTAGTGAAGAGGACACGCTTCTGTAATACCATTGTTTTTCATGGTTGGAGATAAGTAATTGGTTCACGTATCTAAGTCTGTCAATTAGAGGTCTTAAAATAACTGCTATAAGGCTTATACTTGCTTGAATATTTTCAATTTTCAACCAAAACTCGTGCCAAATAAATGCCATAAATTTCATCAGAATCGAATTATTATAGTCATTTAATAAGTTTCTCAATATTGCATTTCAAGAAATTAAAACTTCTCCGTTGACGCTACGTAACGTAACAAAATATTTGCTGGCAGATAAAAGTTTTTAAACGAAAAAGTTTTAACTAAAACTCACACGTTACAAAGAACGAGTAACGCACGTATTTTACAATTGAATAAAAAAATGTTTCAGTTAAATAACCAATGTTTAACCGACTTTAAAAAGGAGAAGGATCTCAATTCAGTTGAATGTTTATCATTTTTTATTTGAAAGGACATTTCAGATTTGTCCCATATAAATTTTTATCAAAATCCGTTTAGTAGTTTTGTTCTTAAGTCAATATATCTAAATCATGAAAAATAATCATTCAATTATACTTTCAGTATGAAATTAAGGCGACTAAAGTCTGTTATATATAACATTATTTTAACTTATCATTTAAGATCATACAATTTTGACAGCCTCTGTGGTGAGCAGGCCAGCTCATAACCCGGAGACGGCTTAATTCCCGCCGCAGGATAAGTATTTGTGCACAGAAAAAAAGCCTTTCTGAGTCTGGGCATTGTGGGACCATGGTCCTCGTAGTTCCTAGGTCCCTAGATACAGCAAATCTTAGTTAGTGTTCAGGAACTATGTATGTGATCGTTGAGCGTTATTATTTTTTATTTTATTATTAATTTAATTATCAGGCAATATAATACATCACACATAATTTATAAACTACGTTGGATGCATTTATGCACCATATTCAATCTGATGGAATCTATTTCAGCCACGCTAACCAGTGAAATGTCGCTTATTACGCCGAGCCACTGCTGAATAATGATGCGAAAGATTAAATTAGACCGGATATGGTGAACAAAATTTTGCCGGATAATTGAAGTAAAGTAGATTTTATATAATTTCTTCTTTTCCTTTTTAATTTAAAAGCAAATTTGTAACTCTTGTATTTTTCGTGAAAACTTTACAGTTTCCGGATTTTAACGTTTTGTATGTTGCCTGTTTTATTTGACACATTGGACATGAAAAGTGATTGATAGCAGAATACGATGACAAAGGGAGAGAAATAAAAGGATAAAAATCAGAATAAAGATCTATAACAAAATAGAATTAAATTAAATTTATTTAATACTTTCCGAGAAATAAGGTACGCAATGGGCATCGGCTGAACATATTGCTAGTAATCGATAATATTTAATGCTGGTTTTTATTCTAGACCCAAAGGGGGTGGAACTAAAGTGCAATTCAAAAGTCGCCAATTGGGATCGCGCCATCGAGGATGAACGTGCATACTCTCTGGTGAGAGGCCTAAATGGATCAAGAGATCGAAGAGAAAAGGGATGTAAAACAATAATAAAATAAATGTAAAAGCGACCGAGATGTATTTTTATTTGTATACACAGGCATAAACAAGTGACAGTAAGTATGATTATTTTTTATTAAAAACGCTGTAAGAAAGAAAAAAAACTCTCATTGATTTGTGTTTACAATTATTGTAAAAATTGTTTTCGCAGTGCGCGTTTCAAACAATTTTAGGACAAAATGTACCATAATGTAAAAATTATAACAATCGTTTCTTCTATTATAGTAATTCTTATGCAATTACTTTCAGTTTTACGCCATACTAAAATTAACGTTGTATATTATAATTATATGCTTTATGCATACATGTATTTATATTACATACACATGCATAACTTTAAAAAATCAAATATAATAAATAATTGCTTGAAATATCTTTAAAGTAATTCATTAGATGCGCAGACAGGGCAATAAAAAAACGATATCGGCGTAAACCAAACTTTGACCGGGTACTCGGCACATATCTATTAGAAATCCTGGGTATAAATTTACCAAACTGACCTTTGTCTTCGAACGCCAATATCAGAATTCTTTGGAATTCTGATTTATTTGGATATCAGATATTACAGTAGAAAAATAATTTTAAAGTCGAATATTGCAGTTTCAATAGATTTATGTAACGATCAAAATATTCAAATTAAATAGTAGATACATTTTTATAACTTTGACCATGAATTGTAGTTTTGACTTCACATTTTTGGAACAATTCTGGGTCTCATCTGACAGGCCAACGTGCTTCACCTTAGATAAAAACTCGTCATTTCGCATCACGTAGGCTAATTTTAGCATACAATAATAATAATAATAACAATAACGCCCAACGATCAGATGCACAGATCCTGGACCCTAACTAGGATTCCCTGTGTCTAGGGACCCAGGAACTACGAGGACCGTGGTCCCACAACACCCAGACTCAAAACAAGTGTATGCGCTTTTTTATGTGCACAAATACTTGTCCGCGGGAATCGAATCCGCCACCTCTGGGTTATGAGCCAACCTGCTCAACAACCACACCACAGAGGCTGTCAATAATAATAAATATATTAGGTCTTTACCTATGAAATTGCCGTTTTGTTTGAAAAAAGTTAAAGTATTTTTTTTCGAACTTATTTATTTTTTTTATTCAAAGTAATCACCCCTGCAATCAATGCATCTTTGCCAACGCTGTGGCAGTTTATGGATGCCCTTCTTGAAAAAATCAGCAGGACGGGAGACAACAAACTCTTCAAAGGCGTTTTGTACTGCCTCTCGGGAATTGAATTTTTTTTCCGCTAAAAAGTTGTCCAAATTTTGGAAAAAGTAATAGTCGGTAGGCGCAAGATCTGGTGAGTATGGCGGATGAGGGAGAGCTTCCAAACCCAACTCATGCAGCTTAGAGACGGTCTGTTGTGCAGTATGGGGTCGCGCGTTGTCGTGAAGTAGCAGTGGAGACGACCGATTGACCAAAGCTGGTTGCAGACGTGCGAGTTTCGCCATCATTGTGGTCAGTTCTTCAATGTACACATCTGCAGTAATGCTCTCGCCGTTTTGTAAAAAGCTATGATGAATCACACCAGCACTAGACCACCAAACTGTGACCATCACCTTTCTAGGGGTCATTTTTCGTTTTGCACATTGCTTTGGTACCGAACCAGGATCTAACCAACTTGCTGAGCGCTTTCGATTGTCAAAAAGAATCCATTTTTCGTCGCACGTAACAATTAGGTTCAAAATTCCTTCATTTCTGTGCCTGTTAAGCAGCGCAAGGCAAGTCTCGACGCGTACGTTGCGCTGGCGATCGTTAAGCCCCACCCACCCATCTATCAAGCTTTTTTATCTTGCCAATCTGTCGCAAATGGACCAATATTGTTTTGATGCTAACATCAAAAGCTGCTGCCAGCTCAGCTGTAGATTGAGATTCATCAGCTTCCACAATCGCCTTTAATTCATCATTGTTGACCAAAGTTTCCGGACGACCATGAGGTTCATTTTTCAAGTCAAAATTCCCAGAACGGAACCGAGCAAACCAATAACGGGTTGTACGTTCGTTTGTACAGTTCTCTCCGTAAACGTCGTTGATGTTACGTGTCGTTTGTGCCGCGTTGGTGCCACAACGGAACTCATATTCCATAATTACACGAAATTTCAAAGTATCCATTATGAGGAAAAATGTTGAAATGTAATGAAAATACAACGCTAATCAATAAACAAAAGACTTATATTGTAAATAGAATGTCATATTTTTAAAACAAAATTAATTTGAATTTAGAATTCATAGCCAATCAAAACTTTTTTTTGTATGAAAAAGTCTGTACTGCAATACGGCAATTTCATAGGTAAAGACCTATTATTAGATAGATAGATAGAATGAATATAACTCTTTATTGGCTCACCTACATAACATAACATTAACATAATACAGGAATATAATAAATCTTACATTCTAGTGCAACAGCGGTCTTATTATAATAAGACCGCCCATTGTTGGGTGGTAATATTATAAGACAAAATATTAAAAAACACACGGGTCTCTGGGGCCCGCAGGTGTGGCTCCTTGTCAAGGAGCTTTCCAGACGCCTGGTTGAGCTGACGCACGACCAAGGGGCTGGCACATACCTCGGCCAACGAATTAGCCTAGCTATTCAACATGGGAATGTTGCCAGCTTTTTAGGTACGTTTCCTGCAGAAGGTGATCTAAATTCTGTGTTTTATTTATGACCCCTTTTTACCTACACTATTACTCTTTTTCAAATAATTAAATATAGTTTAGGATTATGTTTATATGTAAGTTGAATCTTTGATATAGTGTTAAAAGAAAGTTCGTTTTCATGTTTATAATAAAAACACACGAGGTTTTAAGTATCAAAAAGGTTTTTCAGGATAAAGGTATTTTTAAAAGCTTTCAGTAAAAAAATTGTTAAAAATCATATCCTTTGACTGATCTTTTGATATTTCAATGCTAAAAGGCGAAAGTAATATCAGATTGGCATACGAATTTTTAAGCGGGAGAGTTTTTAGCTTCAATAGACGGTATGTTTTTTGGCAGTGGCGTGTTTTCACGCTTCTAGTAAAAAGGCTTGTTTTTAATCTAAAATTCATTGTGTCACCTCTGGTTTATTTTATTTTATTGGATAGTTAATATTATGTAAGTTTTCAAAAAATAAAAGAGAGAAACATTTTATTATAACAAAAAATAAACTATTTTTTTTTATTAAAAGTTATGTTCACAGAAAAAAAAAATCCTCAAACCAAATGCTACAATAACACAAGTACTACAATATGCCACCCTACCGACTAAGTTCGTTGATAATTTCAAAATAAATTCTACTACTTCTTGGCAGGACTTTTCTGCAAAGTTCGTCTAAGTAGGTACCACCGCTTTGCCAGTTATTCTGCTGCCAAGCAGTAGTTCATGTACACTACACAAGCACTTCTGTGTTTCGGTTTGAAGGGCATTGTAGCTAGTGAAATTTCTGGGCAATCGAGACTTTATGATCTCATCTCACAGTCGAGTAATCTTATTACCAGACTGTGCTGATTTCTCAGGATGATGTGCGCAGTGCAGTACCACGCGAAACTATATATTTTAGAGTTCCGAGTGACACTGTTCTGTTATAGGTGGCCGTGTTGCTTAACATCAGGTGAACGACTAGCTCGTTACAACATTCATTAACAGAAAAAAAACCAGGTACGAAAGAGAGTATATTTGCGAGTAAATCAGCGATCTTTAGTGTGAGCCTCTTCATATAAATTGGTTTAGCTACCCAGGACTTACATGTCAAATCATTGTAAAACACACAGATTAAAAAACTGGCCATATGCTTTTAAAAAACGAGTGTGCTTTAGACCACACGACTGAAGTAAAAGTTTTTTAGTTTACCTCCATCTCTCGGACGGTATATTGCTTTATTTAATGTTAATGTCGCCATCTTGACACTAATTGAAAGGGTGAGAACAAAAAGCGTTTAACTGTCAAATTGATAGTTTCGAGAAAATTCACTTTAAACTTCAACGCCTTCATTTTAATGTAGAGTGCTTGTTAAGTAATAGAAAAGGTTTAGGTAAGTTTTAGTTGCCTGAAAATGTATTAATTCTATTTCAAAATAATACATACAAATAATATAGTAAAATAATATAGTACTAATTCGTACAATTATTGTAAAATATAATATAATATAATAAATATAATAATGTTTTTATGCTAAGCGAATTGTATTCATGTGTCAGATAAACCATTTTAAGACTGAAAATCTCGAGATTCAAACCTCATATCGGTATTTTGAGAATGTATTATTGTAGGTAATTTCACGCTGAATCCAACGATACCCATAACTCATTTTTTGAAAAAATCAATTAGACCCTTTTTGATCTCATCCCTTCAATTGTAAGTTGTCATTTTATCGGACATACCAACATATTTTTTATGTTAACAATGGTGATCAAAGTGAACCAACGTCAACTTCCGTTTACCTCGTATTGACCAGTTTACTCCTCAAGTCAAGCGTGCGTAAAGTTTTACTCCAATAGTATTTGAAGTATGACTCCATTTTTAGCTTAGTATTCAAGCCTTTTACCCATGAGTTTCCTTTAATAATTTGAACAAATTAATACTGACAAAAAAGCTGACACACCATATTTCAGAATTAACGCGCAACATTTTTCATTTCCGCCGGTCAGATTAATGAAGGCACCTCAACTTTTACATTACAATAACAAAGAAAAACCACATACAAAAAGAACAAACCTAATTCGCCTAAATCGGGAAATGGGAAATGGAAAATGACAAATGGTGCGGCTGTTTCATGACAGGAATCAATTATCTTTCACCTTTACATTCAAAGTGACAGCTTAGCACGCCTCAGAGTGGGGTCAACCGAGAATTTAGCTATGGCGGAATTTAGTTACGTACATACCTAAATTTACCTATAGGTTTTTTTTTTAAGTTTTGGCTCCACACTTTTGTGTATTTAGCCAGTGTCATGTAATTTATAATTTTTCAAGTTAATGATATTTACGCAAATATATATCAAGTCACAGTCGAAGTCACCAAGTCAAGTCATAGTCAAGTCATAGTCAAGTCATAGTCAAGTCATAGTCAAGTCATAGTCAAGTCATAGTCAAGTCATAGTCAAGTCATAGTCAAGTCATAGTCAAGTCATAGTCAAGTCATAGTCAAGTCATAGTCAAGTCATAGTCAAGTCATAGTCTAGTCAAAGTCATACTCCTAGTAATGCGGTGGCAACTTGAAGCTTCTATGGAGTTTTGGAAACAACACGAAAAAAAACGTTTCACCATCATTATACCATTTTCCCACACTTTACGCCTGTAATCCAGCACTTAACGAATAAAATGGCACCAATTTTATGCACTAACACTAAAAATAACACAAGTTTTGGAAAATAATACAATGCGATGACGCAATCTTTTTCACTTTCCCGCCAAAAAACTCCAACCTATAGGTTACTAGGTACTAAATATGTACATAGTTTTTTATGTTACGAAATGACATGACGAGCTAGTCGCTCACCTGATGTTAAGCGACACGACTGCCCATATCAGTTGCAGTGACACTTGAAACTTTAAACTATAGTTTTGCGTGACACTGCACACGTCAATCTGAGACATCAGCACAGTCTAGCAATAAGATTACTAGACTTTGAAATTAGGTCATAGTCTCATTTGCCCAGTAATTTCACTAGCCACAGTGCCCTTCAAAACACAGTAGTGCTTGCGCACTATTGCTTGGCGGCAGAATAACTGGCAAAGCGGTATTTATAACGGTAGTTTTATGTAAATATACACCTACATCGCTATATACATTATAATACTATGTGTATAGCGCCTAAGTCTTTTCTTTAAATTTTAGTTGGTTATCACACTAATCACACTAATATTATAAAGGCGAAAGTTTTTATGTATGCATGTGGGTTTGTGTGTATGTGTGTATGTTTGTTACTCCTTCACGCTCATTAGGCTGAATGGGTTTGGATGAAATTCGGCACCAAGATAGCTTATACACTGCATTAACATATATGCTACATTATAAATTCCCGTATTTGAATAAAAAAAAAGGTTTCTTTAAAAAAATCTAAATCAATCCAATTACAGGATTCCAATATTCTTCCGTTTACTTTATCCCAAAGATAATAAAACTTCATCATAAAACCGGCAAACTTAATATACCCAAATACCTCTTAATTAAAATAATTAAATGCTAAATAATTCACATGTGGTATAAGCTCCCCCCCCACCCCTTCCCCCCGCATGATAAGTACGTCTTGTCAAATTCTCGAAATAATCTAAACCGTGCCTAAATCACTCATCCCAAAGACTTCGCACACGAACCTTCAATCATCAAATTTAAATTCACACGTTCTGGTATTGTGCCGTCATAATATTCCGGGAGATAATTTAATTTTACCCTGAATGAAGGTAGGGAACGTGGAGTTACGAAATATGCGGTTGGGGGGTGGGTAAATAACTTGGGGAATATTGGGCGGTGTCAGAGTAGCCATATATTGCAAAGGTTTGCTTGATTTATTAGTAACACAATATTGTTGATAAAAATTGGACAATATAGATAGCAGTACCTTTTTTTTATGTTATTGAATGATGTGACGAGCTAGTCGTTCACCTGATGTTAAGTTCCACGGCCGCCCATAACAGAACAGTGTCACTCGGAACTCTGAAACATATAGTTACAAGCGACACTGCACTGCGCACATCATCCTGAGACATCAGCACAGTCTGGTAATAAGATTACTCGACTGTGAGATCAGATCATAAAGTCTCAATTGCCCAGTAATTTCACTAGCTACAGTGCCCTTCAAACCGGAACACAGTAGTGCTTGCACACTACTGCTTGGCGGCAGAATAACTGGCAAAGCGGTGGTACCTACCTAGACGAACTTTGCAACAAAGTCCTACCACCTAGTAAAACCTTAAGCACCTTATTGCCTGTTCGTGTTTTGGAAGTAAAACTTGTTTACGCACGGGAGTTTAGCGCGGCGAACGGAAGTTGAAAGTTTTTAGTCAACGTAGATCTCCATTCTCAACATAACAAAGTTGAAAATCTGTATTATTATGTTAGTATGTCCGGTAAAATGATAATATACAATTGTCAAGCTGGCGACATTAACATTAAACAAATCAAAAATCAAGTTATACCGGCTGATAGATGGAGCTAAACTAAAGAAGTTTTTCTTCAGTCATGTGGTCTAAATCAAAGGAAATCTATATATAAACTTAACTGGCCCGATAGCTCAGTTGGTAGTATCCCTGCCTTCTGAACTGCAGGTCGTGGGTTCGATTCCCACCCAGGACAAACATTTGTGTGATGAACATCGATGTTTGTTCTGTGTCTGGGTGTTATATTGTATTCTATGTATGTATTTACAAAAAAAAAGTATCTAAGTATTGTATCAGTTATCTGGTTCCCATAGTACAAGCTTTGCTTAGTTTGGGGCTAGATGGCGCTGTGTGAAATGTCCACACATATTTATTTATTTATAAAATCCTTCAGTCCAGCAGTTTGAACTGTATATTTTCACTCTGGACAAAGATTTTTAATAGTCCGAGATTCGAAAAAAAAAATGTGCAGGGCATTCTTTGGGTCGCCGATAGAAGTGAAAACTAAGTAACTTGTGACGTGACATATACCTCACAGGAAGCGTGCGGTGACGATGACGCAAGTTTCACGTTTTTTGTTCACCCAAAAATTACACATATACACTATGGAAAGCGTTCGGTGACGATGATGCGAGATTTATGATTTTTGCTCATCAAAAAATGCTCAACGCGCCTAAAGAAGTTCATACTTCGAGAACGTTTTGCATCACTGACAAAGTGCCGTGTCCAAGCGTATCTCCCCAATAATTATCACATTTTTCCCATTCCCATCATTCCCGAAGGAACGTGTCAAACCAATATTAATGGGCTTTCTCTCAAAATATTATCGAGATAAAGGAATTAGCGATGAGCTTACGTAGCTCTGAGGTATTTACTAAGAAAAAAATCTTTGTAAGTATAATGTTATTTTTATAAAAAATACAATATTTATCTATACATATAAAATTCAAAGTCCTAACTGATTGACTAACTGACTGACTATCAACGCAGAGCCTAAACCGTATTCTTTATAGATTTTAGGTATCCACTAAGAAAGGGTTTTTCGAAATTCCACCCCTAAAAGGGTGAAATGAGTGGTTGAATTATCTATGAAAAAATGTCTTCTTCGTTTCCTATGGGCCACGCGGGCGAAGCCGTCGGCAGAAACTAGTGATGATATACAATCAAACGTACTTACAAGTGAAGTTCGATAGATAATATATTAGTCTCATTATTCGAAGATATAAGCCGATGCTACCTTGTCGTAGGGAAACTACATGTTGTAATTATACTTATATCGAGAATAATGTGAAGAAATATAATTTCTATTAAAAAATAACCAACACTAAGTGGCTCTGTGTGCTATACTTCGCGATTCTGTCTTTCATAGCTTAAAACTATAAATCTATTTCTTACGTTTTCAATTTCCTTGGCTTGGAAAAATGACAAAAATACCCACATAATTATCGAACCTGCTTACAATACTTCATGAAAATCGGTTGAGAAACGCGACCTGTAGAGAAGAACAGACATACATACTATATAGACATATATACTAGGTGGTAAGTTCAAAGTTCATCTAGGTAGGTACCACCGCAGTAGCACACAAGCAGTAGTGTGCAAGCATTATGGGGCAAATTAGACTTTATGAGCTAATCTCACAGTCTAGTAATCTTATTGCTGACAGCAGTCTACTATCAGCAATAAGATTACTAGACTGAGAATGTCTCAGAATGACGTGCGCAGTGCAGTGTCACGCGAAACTACACTTGAGTTTCAAGTGTCACTGCAACTGATATGGGCAGTCGTGTCGCTTAACATCAGGCGACCAATTGCTCGTCATGTCATTTCGTAACATAAAAAAAAATCTGAGAGTTTTCAAAGCAAGAGTGAATCGATATCTTCTAGGCAAGAATAAGAATGTTCCATCGTCAATTACGACATCACTTACCATCAAAGGTAAAAATAGTTAAAGTTAGTTTAGTTAGTTAGATTAGTTTTTTAGTTTTACAGTGGTCAAATACAAGCCTATCAGAGGAAAAAACAAACCTTCAAATTGTAATTGAATCAAACGTACAGAATTTTAAAACAACGTGATTTCCGAGTCAACAAAAAAAAGTTAATTAAGTATTAACCCACATGTTCAGTTCATACCTGACTAAACATTTTAACACCTTGTCACATTAAGTATTCTCGGATAATAACTCCGCACTTTTTGCGATTCTGTAAGCTTTCATATTACCACATGGTATTACAGTGATTCATTATTGAGACAAATGTGTAATTTCCTTCATTTTTTTTCAATTTGTTAAAATATTTTTACATGTCTATTTTCAAATGAGTGACTGTTATGAACATTGCTTTATTAGTTGGTGTTCAAATGTTAAAGTATTATTGTATTGTATTGTATTGTATTGTATTGTATTGTATTGTATTGTATTGTATTGTATTGTATTGTATTGTATTGTATTGTATTGTATTGTATTGTATTGTATTGTATTGTATTGTATTGTATTGTATTGTATTGTATTGTATTGTATTGTATTGTATTGTATTGTATTGTATTGTATTGTATTGTATTGTATTGTATTGTCTTGTATTGTCTTGTATTGTATTGTATTGTATTGTATTGTATTGTATTGTATTGTATTGTATTGTACTGTATTGTACTGTATTGTACTGTACTGTACTGTACTGTACTGTACTGTACTGTACTGTACTGTACTGTACTGTACTGTACTGTACTGTACTGTACTGTACTGTACTGTACTGTACTGTACTGTACTGTACTGTACTGTACTGTACTGTACTGTACTGTACTGTACTGTACTGTACTGTACTGTACTGTACTGTACTGTACTGTACTGTACTGTACTGTACTGTACTGTACTGTACTGTACTGTAATGTACTGTACTGTACTGTAATGTACTGTACTGTACTGTACTGTACTGTACTGTACTGTACTGTACTGTACTGTACTTTACTGTACTGTACTGTACTGTACTGTACTGTACTGTACAGTACAGTGTATTGTATTGTTTTGTATTGTATTGTATTGATTTTGATAATTAAGTTTTTTTTTATTAACTTTGTATTTTAATCTGGTGAAAAAATTATGATCAAAATTATATTAGAATGCAGGGTCATTATGATGTGGGATTTATTTGTGGAGTAAAAATATCATCTATATTTATAAGTGGTAGGACTTTTCTGCAAGAGTATACATATTTGATCAAATTAATTGTGTTTTATTTTACTTTTAAGGACCACTTAAAGGACCTGCGTAAGTTTTATTTTCAATGCAAACAAGACGGTTCTTTTCACCAGCGGTCACCAGACCACACGTTCCCACTGCATTGAACGGGAGCCTTCTCTCATATAGAGAGAGTTGGCCATGATTTCTACGCTGGAAAAGTGCAGGTAGATGGATGGCACATGTTTTTCAATTTTGTGATGTCGATTTCCGCACATAACTTTTAAGTTAGAACTTTTATTACATTTACGGCATTTACTACGGCACAAGATTATTTCTTAAGCACGGGCTACCGCTGACCTACACTCGTTCTTTCGAGACCTTTCTTATATGTTATTTAAGTAGAATAAAAATAACACAAGCAAAAGTAAGTATCTAACCTAATAATTGTAACGAAGACATATGTAGTTCCAATGAAGCAAAAAAGTATTTTTTCGCATCTATGATTTTATTTACCTTTATGCTTCAACTCCAACATTTATAAAAACACATTGGAATCTCTTTTACTTCACAAAACACGTGCATCACATTTGATGCTGAAATGTTTGCTTGGACATTTCCAAGCAAACATTTCCGAGACTTCCACTTCGATACACGGCGTATATCATTTCCGGTCTACTAAACGTGCGACGGATTGTCTATTAGTCTTTGTAATGAAAGACCCGGTTTTTCGTAAAGAAAATACTCACAGTTAGAGCTTATGTGAATTGGTGCATATTATGTAGATAATAAAGGCCAATAGTGAGGCCATATTATACAAAAATAAATACCATTATAAGTTTCTTTTTTTTTATGCTGCTTTACCACAGACTCTTGGGTCCGTGCTCTTTTTTAATATACTACTTACATATTGTTAGTTGTGTTTTATTATTATTTATTATATACAGGAGGGATCATTAGGAGTATTTATGTATTTGTAGACAGAACGGGTTGTGCGTAGGTTGCAACCTATATAACAATAGGCCTTCAGCATGTCCACACCGCGCCGCACAGTGGTCCCATTTTGAAAAAAGGTGGACTTAGGACCGAAAGTCGGAATTTCGGGCTGTTTTTTTTTTATAGAATAGGTCTTAACTATCCTAACAACATCTATTCTATAAAGAAAATCCGTAAGATGCATAGTTTTCGAGAAAAAAAATAATCTTTTTTTTCTTGTATGGAGAAAAACATACTTTATTATTTTTCTCAAGTTGGGTGAAATAGTGACGGCTTTTGTTGATATTTTATAAAAGCCCTAGTGGTATTGTATCCAGAAAAAAATAAAACCAATGCGGTCACCTGCGGCCGCGGGAATAATCAGATGTCAAAAATTGATTAATTTTTTTTGCGTATTTTGCAAACATTGTTCGTTTCTGGCCAATTATTTATGTATTTTAGGTTAGCGCTCCATACTTTAATTCGAACTATTATATAACATTTCAAAAAAGTTAATCAAAATCGAGTAATTTTTTTTTATAATTGCTGTTTTACTCATGAAATTGCACGCATACATGGTTAGTTCAAAATGCAAATTCTATATTACTCAGTATAATGTACAAAATAAACATGCACGTACCTAAAACGTAAAAAAAAAAAAAAAAATTTTAGTTTTTCGTTTATGCTTACTAAAAGTCACCGGTAATGGTTACCGACATTACTTACCTACCACTGGCGGGCATTATCTGCATAATCGATTTCTTGCTTTGTATTTTCAAAACTGGTTTTGCGACAGCATTTTCACAACCGCGGTTGTTGAATGCGAGGCAGGATATAAACAAACGAGTCACATCTGATACTAGCTGTGACTGGTCGCTAGCTGGTCGCTTTGTTCCTGACAAATCCTGACAACAGGATAACTCGTATATGCATGCAAGTAACTACCCCCTAAAAATAAAAGTGATATAGCTCATCAATAATAATTGGCGTATGTTATACACCAATAATGTTTGTTATTGGTGTGTTTTAATCTTTCTGTCATCTGTATACGTATGATTTTCTACCAGAAAAAATGACTCATTTGTTTGTGCAGATTCCTGATTACTTATTACACGTTACTTAGCTCCCATTGGCGGACTTTATCTATACAAACAAATGAGTCATTTTTGATAAATGGCTGTGATTGGTCGTTTACTATTACCTTGCTCTTGCACATAGTGACTAATGACCTATCTGTTATGGCGTATTAAATACAGAGCAATGTTAATTTAAATTGATTCATCGCTAACTGTGAAGTACTAAAAATTACTATTTTGAATTTGCAATGGCTGGCTTAGGCACATATTTTGATATGTTCTTGATTCTTAAAGATAGTGGAAATCTTAAGGATTACAATAAATTGTGTGAATTTATAGTTTCCAAAATACCATGTGAAATATCTGAAGATGACCATCAAACAATTAAGGAGTTTTGTCGGATATTCACCAATCTTGTAACTAAGAAGTGGAAAGATGCAAGCAGAAACTTGAAGACATTTATGAATCGGGAAAACAACCGCAAGTGGTTAGAGACCAATATTAATTGGCCTACTTGCAATACGGTTGATCTTGTTACTACAATGAGAATGCCAGAGGACTTAGTTGAAGAGCCGGAATTACTGCCGGTTGCTATTCCATCTGTCTGCACTGCGGAAGCAGGTACCTCTACTGTAAAAGAAGTTAGAGTGCCCTTTGCCGATTTGGGCAACAAACAGAAGAAAAGACGTTCCAGTGTCTTTGTTAACGATAACTCTGAAGAAGAACTACAGTATTATTTTATTTCCAAGTTAAAAGAAAATGGAAAATATGCTTTAGCGAAGATTGTGGAATATCTGTGCGAGACTCCCGAAGTTGTATCAGATGTAACAAAACTCCTTTTCAAGGAAGAAAAAGTAGTCAGTATAGCAGAGGATACATCTTTGGCTTTGTACACAGCCCTTAGCTTATCCAAATGGCAATACTTATCCTTGAGAATGTTTCTGAAGGATGAAAATTGTTCAGCTGCCTTTCCGTCTTATCACAAGTTACTTGACGCTAAAAAGAGATGTTACCCATCTGAAGAACACGTGGAAGTAACGGAAATGGGAGCTCGCATAAGGTATTTATAAAATTATACTATATGTTGTTTTAAAATTTTTAAGCTTCATTAGCTTACTTTTATTAATTTATTTTATTTTTCAGGTTGCAAGGACTTCTTAACCACACAGTGGAAAGAATTTTGCTAGACTTAAGACCAATCACAAGTTCAACCAAAGAAGGACTGAAGTTGATATGGAAATGGGGCCTTGACGGAGCATCGTCACAGAGTAATTACAAACAAGTCTCAGCTCCTGAGTTTGACGATTCCTCTGTTGTATTGATCAGCATCGTCCCACTCCGACTAGTTGATGGGGGAGAAATGATTATTTGGGAAAACCCGAATCCTTGCTCACCACATTACTGTCGGCCAGTGAAATTCACGTTTACTTCAGAGACTGCGGAGTTCATAAAAGGGGAACACTTAGAAATGCAGCGCGAAATTACAAAATTGGTACCAACAAATTGTGGTGATGTGGAGATAGCCCACGAACTGCACATGACTATGATCGATGGGAAAGTGGCGAATATTATTGCAGATGTACCTTCATCAGCAACGTGCCCCATTTGCTTGGCGAAACCAAGTGAAATGAATAACTTGGAGCTTTTGGCCACGAGACCGCTTCGACAGGATTTGTACCAATATGGAATTTCATCGTTACATATGAAGATAAGATGTATGGAGTGTCTACTTCATATATCTTATAATATGGACTTCCAGCGCTGGAGTGCTCGTGGCGATCACAAGGAATTGAAGCAAGCAAAGAAAAATGCCACACAACAAGAGTTTCGGGAACAGACTGGAATACTCATCGATATTGTAAAACAGGTAATTTTTCCTTTAATTTGCTTCCTTTATATTATATACTCGTCTGTTTTTGTATGCCCTACTAACTTAATTTCTTCTTTGCAGGGCTTTGGAACAACTAACGATGGAAACACTGCAAGACGTTTTTTCCGAGATTATAAAAGATCATCGAGAATCACTGGAGTTGATGAAGATTTGTTACTCCGATTTTCTGTCATTCTGCAAGTTATATCTTCAGGAAAGAACGTCAATATTGCGAACTTCAGACGTTATTGCAAAGAAACAGCAGAACTGTATGTGCATCTCTATCCGTGGTACTACATGCCTGTTAGTGTCCACAAACTTCTGATGCACGGAGCAGATATTTGCAGTCATTTTTCAGTTCTGCCTATTGGTAAGTAATAATAGATCAAGACAAATGAAATATAAAGCAGTTAACTAACTGTAAATCTATAAACACTAAAATAATAGTTTCAATGTCAACTTCAACGTATAATTATAGCATATTTTTTATTATTTTTAGGGTCCTTGTCGGAGGAAGCTTCCGAGGCTCGTAATAAAGACTTCCGGAACGTAAGAGAGAAGAACACGAGAAAGACAGGAAGGATCCAAACAAACGAGGACATACTACACGGGCTTTTAATAAGTTCAGACCCCCACATATCATGGCTTAGACCAAAATTTTCAAAGCCTAATCATCTAGAGATGCTTCCTGAGGCAATTCAGTTGCTCGAAATAGACTCGGAGTGCGTATACGTGGAAGAAGAGTAGAAAATGAAAATATACCAGATCCAATGCTATAATTTTTTATTTATTTTATCCTTTAAAAAACTACATATAAAACAGCCCTTTTCAAGGCTACACATTTATCTTATGTTTCTGGTAGAAAATCATACGTACACAACTACATAAGATTAAAACACACACCAATAACAAACATTATTGGTGTATAACATACGCCAATTATTATTGATGAGCTATATCACTTTTATGTTTAGGGGGTAGTTACTTGCATGCATATACGAGTTATCCTGTTTTCAGGATTTGTCAGGAACAAAGCGACCAGCTAGCGACCAGTCATAGCTAGTATCAGATGTGACTCGTTTGTTTATATCCTGCCTCGCATTCAACAACCGCGGTTGTGAAAATGCTGTCGCAAAACCAGTTTTGAAAATACAAAGCAAGAAATCGATTATGCAGATAATGCCCGCCAGTGGTAGGTAAGTAATGTCGGTAACCATTACCGGTGACTTTTAGTAAGCATAAACGAAAAACTAAATTTTTTTTTTTACGTTTTAGGTACGTGCATGTTTATTTTGTACATTATACTGAGTAATATAGGATTTGCATTTTGAATTAACCATGTATGCGTGCATTTTCATGAATGAAACAGCAATTATAAAAAAAAAACTCGATTTTGATTAATTTTTTTGAAATGTTATATAATAGTTCGAATTAAAGTATGGAGCGCTAACCTAAAATACATAAATAATTGGCCAGAAACGAACAATGTTTGCAAAATACGCAAAAAAAATTAATCAATTTTTGACATCTGATTATTCCCGCGGCCGCAGGTGACCGCATTGGTTTTATTTTTTTCTGGATACAATACCACTAGGGCTTTTATAAAATATCAACAAAAGCCGTCACTATTTCACCCAACTTGAGAAAAATAATAAAGTATGTTTTTCTCCATACAAGAAAAAAAAGATTATTTTTTTTCTCGAAAACTATGCATCCTACGGATTTTCTTTATAGAATAGATGTTGTTAGGATAGTTAAGACCTATTCTATAAAAAAAAAAACAGCCCGAAATTCCGACTTTCGGTCCTAAGTCCACCTTTTTTCAAAATGGGACCACTGTGCGCCGTGTCTGGAACAAGAATGATCCGTAGTACACCGAGCGCTCCTTTTTTATAGCCAGACAGGTAGGGGCGCCATGACAGTTGCCGGTGCTGCCACTGTAATAAATTTAATGCCACCACAGGGTCAATTATGGTGCTCGATCGCTGTGCATAGAGTTTATAACTGGACGTTGCCGCCGTCATATTTTTATTAATTACGTTGCTTTTGTGCTTTATTTGAAAGGTATTTTTAAGGAATACCGTTTTGGTATTTTAAGTTTTTATTGCCATCGCTCTGCTCTCTGCACGAGGGACAGAAACAAAAGAGTCCGTGAGTGAATTTATCTACATTTGAGCGTTTCGGGGACAAACGATTTTCACCCTCTAAATCTTGGCAATACCTTTTGTTTTTGGTATTGTTTGGATTAATATATGCTTGTACGTGTTGTTTTATTTTAATTACAATTACTTTTCTTCGCCTAATTTTGGAGCGAAAATTTGTTATTTTGGGTAACTATAACTACGAATTGCAAAAACTAAAAATAAGACATCGCACGACCGCAGTTTTCTACTGTGTAGACATTATATAAAAATCATCAATTTCTGGTAACATTTAGGAGCAGAAAAAAGCTTAGCAATTTTGGTGTGGACAAGAAAATAGATACAAGTTTTAGCTCATGAGTGACTGATTAACAGACAAGTAACAGCCCAAACTGCTGATGAACATAGAGGCGTGAAATTTGTAGGGTGTCTTTCCTTGATGAAATGGTTTTTAAAAAGTACAATCCTAATGGTTCAAATGGGGTGACAAAGAGTGAGTAAACAAAACACGGGTGATTTACGAGGCACCGTATTATATACCAGCAAGACACACCCTGAAGCTTGTGTGTTAAATTTTTTTGTCCCCTTTCAACCTTGTTAAACGTGACGCACGGGAAAAGTTGAAGACATGGGATAAAAAATAGACGAATAAAAATAGTAAACGCGCAGTACCGTGCAACCTTAATTGCACCTTATTGCGTAGAAACAAGTCGCTATTTATGTACGTGCCTTTTCAGAGGGAATCTTCTGTACTGTGTACTATTATTTAGTATGTGCTATAACGAATATATTTCAAAGGTTGTCTTTCAACACGTCACATCAGCATTTGTTCTACAACACAAGGTATGTTGAATGAAATGTGGGCTCCTGAAACGAACCAAGTCACGATTTCAATTGCTACCGAGTGTCCTTAATGGCTGCTATGAATATCGTATAACACGTATGAATATATTACGGATGTGAGTGAAGCTTGAGATAAACGCCTTTTGTATTTGGTAGTGCAAATACTAAGGAAATTATTGTTCGTTAAAAATCACATCCGTGTGAAATTTTGTCAAAAAATTGATGAATGGATTTTTTTTGGCATTTCCCAAAGCTTGTACTATGAGAACTTGCTGAGCGATCACGTAACTCGATTGCAACTAATAAAAACACTAATTTGTATGGATTTGATAGTTTAAATACGCAGTTTATGTGCATAATCAGTATGAAAATTTCACCTGTTGCATTACAATCAAAGTTTCGTGATCACCCCCAGATAACTGATACAATACTTAGATTTTTGTTTATAAATATAAAATACAATACAACACCCAGACACAGAACAAACATCGATGTTCATCTGGAATGTTTGTCCTGGGTGGGGATTAAACCCACAACCTAAGGTCAGAAGGCAAGATTACTACCCACAAAGCTATCGGGCTAGTCAGCCAATATTTTTAAACTGCAAAGATAATAATAATATAATGATAATAAGGGTATGATAATGAGGGTATGTCAAATTTTTTATACCATTTTTGTTACGAGGTCTATCTTAAATCTAAATTAGCTATGAACCAGAAATGAATATATATTATATGTCATATCGAATTTTTCAGAAACTAATACTAAAAACTGGTAAAGCACGTGCCAAAATTGAGCTATTGACCCCGAACCAAAGGGACGAAATGAGTTGTGTGGTACAGAATTTTCAGTACGCGAGTCCAGCCCACACTTGTCTGACATTTTAAATGACGAACACTTTGCGTACTGAAAAATTGCAGTTGCATTAATACAACTCAAAAAAAACACATCTACAATTCAATTTTAGCTAGGTCAAAAGGTTATTTTGCAGGGAAATCGTGATAACGAACGTCTGACATTTCGCAATTTACTCGTAGAGCTTTTGAAAAATTCTCTTTCTCTTTATGACAATTTCATGATTTTTTTTGAAAAATACCGTGTCTCTACTTTTTCAATTAAAGCTTCCTGAAATAGCGATAAAACGACAATAGCGTTCCGTTCCGCATTGTGCTGGATTGCTGTACCAGTAGTGGGAAAATGAACTTCCTTTCTTTTCAAAATCACATATTGTTTTAGGCTTGTCTATATATTTGACATCAAGCACTCTGTAATTTTATTAGTATGAACAATTCTCATCAACATAGATTAAATTTTTTAAGTTATCTCATTATGAGTACTAAAAATAACGTACAAAAGTACTAAAGCATTTTTGCAATAAATCCTTCGACTTTAGTAAAAACTGTAACTTTATTTGCGCTAGAACTTTTATGTTATAGTAAGATTTACTTTTTAGTAGTCACACTTTATAAATTAAAGTTTGTTTATTAACCGTTAAAGTGACTTTTAGCTTGACAAGACACTTAAACAATATATTTCTTTAAATGACTAGTAAAAAAGTTCAGTACGTTCAAAATGTCCAAAAAGCTTAATCCAAAGGATGTCGGACAAACGGACGTTGAAACTATACACGTTTAAAATTATAAATTAATTGTTATGAACAAAATAACAACAATATGTTTATATAAAAGAAAGTCGTTTTAGTTACACTATTTATAACTCAAGAACGTTTGTACCAATTTGGTTGAAAATTGGTGGGGAGATAACAAACGAAATGTATCTAAATATAGTATCAGTTACCTGGTACTCCCATAGTAGCTTTGCTTAGTTTGGGGCTAGATGGCATTGTGTAAGATTTC
This sequence comes from Ennomos fuscantarius, assembly GCA_905220475.3. Lineage (NCBI taxonomy): Eukaryota > Metazoa > Arthropoda > Insecta > Lepidoptera > Geometridae > Ennomos > Ennomos fuscantarius. The sequence goes on along the minus strand of HG992046.1, from coordinate 6,662,754 downwards.
CACATATATTATTGTTACTATTATTAGTATTGTACAAAAGTGGTCCTTCGAGCCGGATATTTTTATAAATCACTAGTTTAATGGAAGAAATATATAATAGTAGACACAATCTATCCTGCTTTGTAAGAGGCACGTAGTCTGGTCTCGTATTAAGCTGCAACAACCGCATTGGTCTCACACAGGACGAATGAGCGAAGTCATAGAAACGACCTCTCTAAGGAGTGAAACCTTGTATCTTAATCATGTTCTCACGTGAGGTCTTTTTGTTAGTGGGGCGTATTTAAAATGTAGCTGCACCCTGCGATTGCGCCCGTATCCTTCAGGAACAGTACATTATTTTAGTATAAAGCTATTTATTTGCTTATACTAATTCTTACATGACTGGCCCTATAGCTCAGTTGGTAGTAACCCTGCCTTCTGAACTGTGGGTTGTGGGTTCGATTCCCACCCAGGACAAACATTTGTGTGAGGAACTTCGATGTTTGTCCTGTGTCTGGGTGTTATATTGTATTATATTCTATGTATGTATTTACAAACAAAAAGTATCTAAGTATTGTATCAATTATCTGGTTCCCATAGTACAAGCTTTGCTTAGTTTGGGGCTAGATGTCGCTGTGTGAGATGTCCACACATATTATTATTATTATATTCTTTTATTTTATTATATTATACTTATGTAATTTAGTGGTTCCCACGGACTCTGAACATGGACTCTGAGTCAGGGAACTAGTTGTTATATATATAATTTATATTTAGCTGAATTTTTCATTCATGATTAATTATATTGATAACTCATCAACTAACTACATTTTGAGTTTTGTATTTTTTCCAACTCCATGCTTCTCCAGCTCTCGCTATGCAATCTTTCCTCCAATTTTGTTTGTGTGGTTGTCTTTTTGTGTCTTTTCTGATTTCAATTTTCTAATTTCGTTTCTTGTGCTTGGCCAAAACTAAGAAGGTTTTATACAAAAATACAAAGTTCATAAGAAGCAGGTTGATTGATGAATTATGAACGATTGTGAATTAAAAATACAGCTGAATCTAAATTATATTACACAGTTATCTCTGGTTCTACTAGTCACACTAAAAAACTTTTGCATACCAGCTGCGCTGACCCGTAGACAATCCAAATGCTCCAGTTTATTACCAGTAGGTAGAAAACTCAACACACTGGCAACATTATATAGTTCAATCGTTATTCTACTGCTTATTTATGTGCATACGTTTCGTTTCACAAAGTCAGGAAATTTTCCCATTTCCGGGTAGTTCCTTCAACGGCATTTCTCCGGAAGTCGCAAATTACTTTGAATAATGTTAATCACATTTTAGGCCGAGACTTTGACGCTTTGTCCATATTAATTAGTTAGGGAAAATGACCATGTTAATTAATAATCACTTGTTAATGAATTACATCGTGTTTTTGTCAATCTATGTATGTACACTTTGTTTAAACAAATATTTTTTTACTTTACTACTAGTTGGTAGGATTTTACTGCAAAGTTCGTCTAGGTAGGTACCACCGCTTTGCCAGTTATTCTGCCGCCAAGCAGTAGTGCGCAAGCACTGCTGTGTTCCGGTTTGAAGGGCATTGTAGCTAGTGAAATTACTGGGCAAATGAGACTTTATGATCTGATCTCACAGTTTAGTAATCTTATTACTAGATTGTGCTGATGTCTCAAGATGACGTGCGCAGTACAGTGTCACGCGAACCTCTATACTTTAGAGTTCCGAGTGACACCGCAGCTGATATGGGCAGTCGTGTCGTTTAACATCAGGCAAACGGCTAGCTCGTCACGTTACTTTTCCATCTTTTAACACTATCTCACCACCAACTCGCCTGATAGTAACGGACGGTGTGGCCAAAAATGGAGCATATAAATATAGGAGATTTACTCTGAAATAAAATATTACTGAGACGTGGAAGATACAATTTTTTCGTGCTACCACAAAATCAAATAGTCCATCAAAACCCTAATCGAGACTTGTTCCCAGAATATCTAGAACACCTTGGATAAATGGTACGAAATTTGTCTGAAATCTGCATTAAAAGTAATCATTTATATTCCTTATTTTCAATTGACTGGGCCGATAGATCGGTAGGTAGTAACCCTGCCTTCTGTTCGGTTCTGTTCGGTTCGATTCCTACCCAGGATAAACATGTGTGTGATGAACATCGATGTTTGTTCTGTGTCTGGATCTTATATTGTATTCTAAGTATGCATTTATGTATTTACAAACAAAAAGTATCTAAGAATTGTATCAGTTATCTGGTTCTCATAGTACAAGTTTTGCTTAGTTTAAGGTGAGACGCTGTGTTAAATGTACACAAATATTCATGTAATTAATAATATTAATTACGCGCGAATTACTAACGTTAGTTAATTTGCTTAAATTAAACCACTTTTAAACTAATCTAACCAAAACTCAAGAAACAAAACTTTTAATGGACGTCTAGTATACTTGGGGTAAAGATCTCAACTTTGATTAAGTCACTGCTACCCTATTGTTACCCCTTACACACATTATGAAACCAGCGTATCAAATGCGTATCATATTTTTTAGTTTGATACGTAACTGATGTTTGGTTGTCATTTTTTAGTTGGCCTCATATCTCAGTTGGTCATAGTTCTGCCTTGTGAAATGTACGTTTTAGGTTCGATTTCCATTCAAGCCAAACGTTTCTGTGTGTTCCAAATCCCATAAAGAGAAAGAAGAGAGAAGAGAAGTACCTTAAGTTTAGAAGTTAACAAATTAAGAAAGTGTTCCAAATCCCATAAAGAGAAAGAAGAGAGAAAAGAAGTACCTTAAGTATAGAAGTTAACAAATTAAAAAAAAAACTTTTGTCTATCATATATCGTAATTAGGGTCCAGCAACTATTTATGTGACCGTTGAGCATTATTATTAACTATTAAAAGAAAGAGATCACCTATTTCTATTGTAAAATTCAATGAAATTGATTTTATGTTATCTTCCCATAACTTTGTACTCGCTCACATCAAAAAATTTCTAATAGAAAGTTCGCAAGCTGTCTTCACCTATAATTATATCGACACTTAGCTTTATATAATTATTGATTTAATTACTGAAGCATGAATTGGTGTTTGTTATGTTGGTGTTCAAATAAATAAATAGATTAATTAAACTTACCTGTAAGGGAAGTTCAATATATATTATACGATCTGGTTCTTCCGAAAAAATTTTAAGCATATTTTTTTTGTTTTTTAATGTTTTGGCTCCACACCTCCGTGTATTTAGCCAGTGTCAAGTAATTGATAATTTATCAAGTTAATGATATTTCACGCAAATATGTGTCAAGTCAAAGTCGAAGTCATCAAGTCAAGTCATAGTTTAGTAAAATTCATACTCCTAGTAAAGTGGTGGCAACTTTACTTGAAGCTTCTATGGAGTTTTGGAAACAACACGAAAAGAAACGTTTCACCATCATTATACAATTTTCCCACACTCACGCCTGTAATCCAGCACTTAACGAATAGAATGCCACCAATTTTATGCACTAAAACTGAAAATAACACAAGTTTTGGAAAATAATACAATGAGGTGACGCAATCTTTTTCGTATCGTTCCCGCCAAAAAACTCAAACCTATAGGTTATTAGGTACTAAATATGTACATAGTTTTTCATATGACGAAATGACATGACGAGCTAGTCTCTCACCTGATGTTAGCGACACGACTGCCCATATCAGTTGCAGTGACACTTGAAACTCGCGTTTTTTTGTTTTTTAACTCTTTTTTCGCGTTCCCTACCTACATAGTTCAATACCTACATAGTATGGTACCTATTTTAATGTGCGGGTGCCGTTATCCTTTTAAGTTACATTAGTTGGGGTAAAAAAGGTTCTTACAAAAGGCTGATTTGCGAGCCGAAGACGAAGTAACGTTGTTGTGGAAATCACATCAACTTTCTAATTTAACTTTTGGTGGGCTGACTTAGTTAGGCCGAAGGATACCAACAGCCGCAGTAGCCGAGTGGGCAAATTGGTCAGTAGGTGCCCTTTTAAATAAATTTTTAGGATTTTGTAACTGTAAAATAATAATAAAAAGTGTCATTTTCGAATATAAATATTTTCGGTCTTTTACAGATTACACCATGGTGAATGCGCACAAGAGTTTTAGCATGATCTCATTCCCCTATCACCATTCCACTACCGGACTACTAGACGCTACTAAGCGCCATCCCTTCGTGGTCGAAATACCACCCATTCATACCAAGCGATTTGATTCCACGTTAATAATTAGAACGGCTAAGGAATAGAATGACCTGCCAGCGTCTGTGTATGCGGCGAAATATGACCCAGGCGTGTTCAAGAGAAGAGTGAATAGGTATTTACTTCGCTAGCATGCTACACCTTTGGTCGCATCGTCGATTCCCATCAGGTGAGAGCGTGGTCAAAAACTAGACAAGATTGAAGTAAAAAAATTTAAACAGTAATAGCTGGGGTCACTTTAATGTTAGTTTTTTCGTTATTAAAGTCTTGTAGAGACACACGTTGTATACCTTATTGACGACGTCGGCGCCGTCCTCATATAAAAAGCACGAGATTTAGGAATTAAAACAGTTGCATAAGTAGTTCGGTGGTTGCATAGAGTTGTATAGTAGTCGCAGGTACACGTGCAAGGAGTTAATTTTGATAGTTCCTCTATACCCTTTGAGACGCGTGTCCGCACATATCCAGTTATCCAGGGTTTATTAATTTTATTTTATTGTGAATCATGTGTTCGTTCGTGTGTTTTACATAATATAAATATATATACATTAATAATAATAACGCCCACTGATCACATATATAGATCCTGGACTCTAATTAGGATTATCTGTGTCTAGGGATTACGAGGACTATGGTCCCACAACACCCAGACTCAGAACATGTAATTGCGCTTTTTTTTTCTGTGCATAAACAGGTCTTTGGCAAAAGAGACACTATTAAATCGGTTTACGGGTCCCTTACCTCCCGTGAACCCCCCCAGTGAACGTGTGGTGAGTTTATAAATATCAGTACATACTAGCTTCTGCCTGCGGCTTCGCTCACGTGGCCTATAGAAAAATAATTCAACCACACATTTCACCTTCTTAGGGCTTAGCTACACTTTACAAAGAACACACCCTCTAAATTTCAAGTCTCTAGTACAAGCGGCTTAGGCTGTGCGTTGATATAAAAGTCAGTCATTCAGTCAGTCAGGACTTTGAATTTTATATGTATAGATTTTATTGTATCCTAGAAGTTTTACTTAAGTTTTGAGTTTAGTTACTGTCTCAATGTCGTTCCAGTTTAGTAATTTGACGAGTTATGGCATCGTAAAATCAGGTTGCCGAAGTGAGTTCTTTGAGAAAGTTTTAGAGGCAAAATTTACTAAGAAAGTTACTGCAGACAGTATTGAGTTAGTAGTAAGTAAGGAGATAGGAGTAAACTTATGGATATTATATATATGTTGAAAAATATTGTACATAGTTTGTTCATAAAATAAATGTAAGAATTAAAAATAATCAGAAAGTATGAAATTATATGACGTAGCCCTAATTATATAGGTCAAATCTTAATTTTGGCTTTCTTGGAATTCATTTGTAGCGTGACATTTTTCAGGCCGTCCCAAAACGAATAATATGGGTTAACAATATGGGATAAGTATTTGTGCACAGAAAAATAAGCGCAAATTCTTTTTCTGTGTCTGGGTGCTGTGGAACTACGGTCCGCGTAGCTTTTGGATCCCCCTAGATACAAAGAATCCTAGTTAGGATTTAAGATCTATGTATGTGATCGTTGGGCGTTCTTATTATTATTAATAATTATATAGGTCAAATTTTAATGATGGCTTTCATAGAATTTGTTTTAAGTGTGACATTTTTTAGGCCACTCCAATATTACTGACATGGGTTAACGGTATGGGGGAAGCCATTGCTTTAGATGTCTTTGAAATATTTATAGCGATCAGTTGTAAACACTGATTTATTAGCGGTTCTAATACTACAGAAATTTAAGTGTGTAATGTGTAAATAGGTAGTTACCTATTTACACATTACACACTTAAATTATACACCAAAATTAGTAAAAGCACGAAATAAGTAACACCAATAGAGGCGAGATTTGCGCAACAAAGGCCTCAAAGTTCGACAATAGGTCATTGTACCTCTATCTGCGGCGGCCAGGCAACTCGATACATAGGTAGGTAAGCTCGTACGTAAGCTCAACTCAAATTGCTGTTCTACGGAGTGATACAGTACTATCAACATTTGTTATTTAGGTATATTTATAAGTTGAATAGGTGTGAGTTAATAATTTATTTAATACTAGTTGCGCCCCGCGGTTTCACCCGTGGATAAGAAGTATTTTAATTATTTGCTCATCCCACGGGTATATTTCACTTTTCCGGGATAAAATGTAGCCTATATGTTAATTCAGTGTATAAGCTATCTTAGTACCGAATTTCATCCAAATCCATTCAGCCGTTTGAGCGTGAAGGAGTAACAAATATACACACATACAAACTTTCGCCTTTATAATATTAGTATGATAAAGGAATGAGTTAGTAATTTATTAAATTTAAAAAAGCCACTCTTATTTTATAACTAGTAGTGGACAATTTTCATTCAAACCCAATGTTATGCAGCGTTTTATATTCCACTGGATATATCTACTACATGTAGGAAACAACCGGATACAAGATTAGTGGAAAAATCGTCAACATAATAAAGTTAAAAATTGCTTAAAGTTTGTATTATTATATTGGTAATGTCCGGTACAATCACAATTTACAATTTGTGAAGATGGTTGAACTGAACTGAACATTAAATAAAGCAAAAACAAAGTTATTCCGGCCGATAGATTGAGCTAAACTAAAGAAATTTCACTTAATTCACATTCGTTTTTTTTTACGTAACAGCCTTGCTTTTCATTCAAAGTCTTCAGAACTACAGAGCAGGTGGTCAGAACCATATCTGGTCATCGCCATCTAATGGATTTGAATGCACTATTTTTCATTTTGTAAGATAGTACTTGACACTGGCTAAATACATGGAAGTGTGGAGCCAGAAAAAAGAAAACCTCCCATTGCCTTAGCAAATACTTCATTTTATTTACGCTTTTGAATCTTTACCTATAATTCTTTCTAATTTAACTCAGCTTTGACACTTCTCATCTCATTTTCAACGTCACTGAATCTAAATTAGATTTCAGAGACACCAAATTAATGGTCTCGAAAAACATTTTCTAAGTAAAATTAATGAAAAATTATACCGAACTTCTTAAACTTTGCACAAATTAAGAATAGAAAGAAAGCGTCTAGAAAGCGCACCGTGCAGTAATTTGAGTTTAAATTGACTGTGTACAATATTTTATTATTCTTTTGATCATCAATAATTGTGTACTTTGTCAACTAATTTGTTTCGTTTCGTCTGAATTGATGAAATTTTTTAAAGAATTTCCACATTTAATCCTCCTACATTATGCTTTAATTCGTTAATATTAAGCTTCAAAATCCAATGATACGGATTAAGATATTCGAATCGTTGAAATATTGAAACAAGCACGTCCGCAGCGAATTTCCATTGGCGATGGAATTTCAGTTTTATGGCTTTGAAAATAGAATTGGGAAATGTTTCGTGATTGTTTGTTTCGATAAATTGTTTCACGGCTTTGATTTGATTCCGGAGGGCCAATGGTCGCTTGCTATTTAAGAAAAGACTCTCGCTTATTGAGATTGGTTTTGTAGAGAATTAAGTAGTAAGAATTAGGTTCGCCGCTTTGTTTACGCATCGTGATGATTGTGGAACAAAAGATTGATAAAACTTATGCCCCATTACCCTACTAATATATTAAAATGAAAATGTCGTCCGTCTGTTTGTATGAACATATAAATATGTCACACTACCATCGAACATCAAAGTAACAAAATCTTGTACAGAAACCGGATAACTGATATAATACTTACCTTTTCTACATACCCTTTGGTTTTAAAGTATATTTTACTAGGTGGTAGGACTTTGTTGCAAAGTTCGTCTAGGTAGGTACCACCGCTTTGCCAGTTATTCTGCCGCCAAGCAGAAGTGTGCAAGCACTACTGTGTTCCGGTTTGAAGGGCAATGTAGCTAGTGAAATTACTGGGCAATTGAGACTTTACGATCTGATCTCAGGATGATGTGCGCAGTGCAGTGTCGCTTGAAACTCTATGTTTTTGGCTTCTAAGTGACACTGTTCTGTTATGGGCGGCCGTGGCGCTTAACATCAGGTGAACGACTAGCTCGTCACATCATTCAATAACATAAAAAAAAAATAAAAAAAAAAATATGTAAAAAAACATTGAAGTTCATAACGAAAATAATTATCCTGGACATAGATTGCGTATACTGTCAAAATCAACAAGTGATACTTTTCGTTCCGACAAATTTAAATTTCTCGCAGAATTATGAGGATCTAACCGAAAGGCACATGGCTTTTGGAATTACTTATGGGGTTAAGGTACTCACGTTTGATTCTTGAAGATGATATTCAAAAATGGAAAAGAATAAACTTAATAAAATAACTACATATCATTTTCACTCTCGAAAGCCTAACAAAGTTTAACAAATTAAAGCAAAATTACTCCAAAAGTCAAATATTAATGGTAGTTTTTAGATTTATTTTAAGCTAGTAATTAATATTATGATAATAATGATATTAAAACAGAATCATTGAAACTTGCTTTTGTTTGCTTGTAATTTGTGTGTATTTGAAAGTTTTCAAACATTAACAAATAGTGTAAAATATATGATCTACGAAATTAATCTACCCTCAAAATTTTGTGATGAATAGCCGTATCGGATAATTGATTATTATCGTAATTTAAGATAACGACTATTAATTAGAAAGTGAAATTCAATGCAAAAATTAGCAGTCAGTGTATTCAAATAAATCTTTAATCATCTTAATGAATTGAGTAATATAATAATAATAATATAATATGTGTCGACATTTCACACAGCGCTATCTCGCCCCAAACGAACTAAGCGAACCTTGTACTATGGGAACCAGCTAACTAATAGAATTAGATTCTTTTTGTTCCTAAATACATCATAGAATATAACACCTAGATAGAACAAACATCGATGTTCATCATGCAAATGTTTATCCTGGGTGGGAATCGAACCCACAACCCACAGTTCAGAGGGCGCCGTAGATCTACTACGAGCTACGACAGTCTGCATGATCTATGCTCTTGGAGCTAAAATTTACGCGTTTACGTAACAATATGTTTGTTTTGACATGTTTACGTAACATGCAATTGTGTGCTTAGCTGTTACAATTACAAACTAGAATAGGCGTTAGTTACAAACTGGTAATTGAATTCATACTATAATAATACCAGAAAGTCACCATTTTCTGTGATACTGTAGATTTCCAAGAATCTAATTGCGTTATTGGCTAGAATCGGCCGCGCGATAGCGGTACATTGAATAAACCTTTAAATTGAGAAGCTATCCAATATCCAAAATAGTTTGAAAAGAGATCGATTCAAAAACAGGTCGGTTCAGATTTTCAAATAATCTAACATTCGTTTAATAGACGGATTACAGGCATATGTGTGGGAAAGTGGTATAATGATGATGAAACGTTTCTTTTCGTGTTGTTTCCAAAACTCCATAGAAGCTTCAAGTAAAGTTGCCACCGCTTTACTAGGAGTACGACTTGCCTAGACTATGACTTGCTTTATGGCTTGGACTGTGACTTGACTTGACATATATATATATATATTATTTAACATGAAAAATTATCAATTACTTGACAATGGCTAAATACATAAAATTGTGGAGCAAAAAAAAAACATTCGTTAACCTCAGTGTCATATGGATTTATTGGGTGGAGCGAATATAACCCAATGACACGTTATCTGTGGTCGAGTTTACCAGGGCCGATGGCACTCTTTTCCGCCTGCTACCGAAGCTGAACCAAACCAGTCTTTTGAATATCTATCTAAATGTATATAACTCAAAGGTGACTTACTGAATGACTCACATAGTGATCTATCAACGCACAGCCCAAACTACTGGACGTATTAGGCTGAAATTTGGCGTGAAGATAGATGTTATGACGTAGGCATCCGCTAAGAAAGGGTTTTTTGAAATTCCACCCTTAAGAGGGTGAAATGGGTGGTTGAATTATTTTCCCATAGGCCACGCCACGGACGAAGCTGCGGGTAGAAGCTCGTTCTGTATAAGTGTAGATTTAGTTTGAGAATAACTAGTTTTCTAAAATGTTTGTTCAAATACTCAAGTAAGTTTTCAATTAAGTTAATATAATATTAAGTTTGAACAAATACGTTTTTAACTAAGGTTTCGACTGAGTTTTTAACTTTAATTATGTATACAAATTTGTGTTGCTGAAAAAACGTATAAATTTTATAAAAGTAAGGTTACTAAAATCATCAAATGCTTCCAACTTCAACCGTAACTTCAATATATTACGTGATGTGACGGCACACATTTTCTCGTAGCATACGTGCTACGGGCTGCAGCACGTTCAACCGTAGCAGTCGTAGCATTCGTAACCTTACCGCGTAAGTCTGGTGGAGATCGTAATCGTGTTCTCTCTTACTCGCACTTGTGGACTTTTTAATTGGCGCGTGCAGGATGGCAGGCGAAGCCGATTCCCAGATGGGTTACGCGGTAGGGGTACAGGTCGGAAATCTGGTTTTATCCTGCCAATCATAAAAATCAGTTTCAATTGATCATTTAACTTCTGACTACATTTATATCGTTTTCATCTGAGATGTTATATATAAGATTCGTTTTTTTTACATAGGATAAACTTTTATTATCAAACTAAATTCTACAATGATATAATAACTAATACTAAACACTACCTACTAAAACAAAAAAAAAATTGGACAATATACTGGCCGCGATGGCCATAGACAGTCCAAATGCTCCAGCCCACTACCAGTAGGTAGCGTACCCAACATGCTGGCAGCATTGCTGCGTTGAATTGCAATGCTTATTCGTTGTGCCAGCATTTTGGTCACGCGTAGCATCGACCAGGCGCTTTGATAAACTTTGATAAGCGATGAGCTCCCAGCCCCTACGGACCCAGGGCCTTCGATTAATGTAATGTATGAAGGTCTACTGTAGGGTCCATTGGTGATGCTTAAGTAAAATTTTGTTACATAATGCCCCACTACTATTATTCCCGAAGTACCGCACTTCATTTGGATCATGATGGATCATGTCTCAAATGCTCCATCTTGTCTATCCAGTAGTTCTTTAATCCACATCGTTACGCTTCCTAGCGGATATCTACACGAATTAATTGTTTGTAACGAACGAGATTTAGACGTCGATGGCTAAGAAAGCCGGGGCTTGTAATGGATCAGATGTATCTTGGTAAATAAAAGGAAGGCAGCGCGATTTAAGCTTGGTCCTACTTGTTTTGCAATCGAACTAAAAAAAGGAGGTTCCCAATTCAATCATTTTTGTTTTGTTTGTTGCCTCCGTCATTTTGTTTTTGTTATTGTTTTGACTCCACACTTTTGTGTATTTAGCCAGTGTCAAGTAATTGATAATTTCTCAAGTTGATTAATATTATGCATATTTGTGTCAAGTCAAGTCACAATCCAAGTCATCAAATCAAGTCATAGTCTAGCCTAGTCAAGTCATACTCCAAGTAAAGTAGTGGCAACTTTACTAGAAGCTTCTATGAAGTTTTGGAAACAAAACGAAACGAAACGTTTCACCATCGTTATACCACTTTTCCCATGCCATGTAATGTGCCACCCATGCCTGTAATCCAGCACTTAACAAATAAAATATCACCAATTTTGTGCATTAACACTGAAAATAACACAAGTTTTGGAAAATAATATAAAGTGGCGACGCGATCTTTTTCGATTTCTTGCCAAAACTCACACACAATGCAATTATTTCTTTATCACTAATCTGTGCGACAGGTTTATAAAATTTAAATCGATTTCGATTGTTTTTTCTCTTATCTGTGAGATCTAAGGAATTTAGCCTGTAGTTAGCTGCCTATCTATATGTGTCGACTAACTGACCTCCTTGCTCATCCAACTGTCTAACCTTATAAAGCCTCGGTCATGCTGACGTATATTTAGATCATATTCAGTCAGAAAATAATTTAATAGTACTAGAATAAATAAAGGTAAATATTGGTGAACATTTCACACAGCATTATCTAGTCTCCAACTGAGCAAAGCTTGTAGCCTCTTGTTTCAGCCTTTGTGGTGTGATGGTTGAGCAGGTCGGCCCGGAGGCGGCGGGTTCTATTCCTGCGGCAGGACAAGTAATTGTGCACTGAAAAAAAAGCGCAAATACTTGTTCTGTTGGGTGTTGTGAGACCATGGTCCTCGTAGCTCCTGGGTCCCTAGACACAGGGAATCCTAGTTAGGGTCCAGGATCTATGTTTGTGATCGTTGGGCATCATTATATTTATTATATTTATATTTATTCATACAAAATATACTAAAAGTAAGGATATTTTTAAACATAAAACGAATAACATCTCAAAGAATATGAATACAATAATAATAATATGTGTGGACATCTCACACATCGCCACCTAGCCCCAAACTAAGCAAAGCTTCTACTATGGGAACCAGATAACTGATACAATACTTAGATACTTTTTGTTTGTAAATACATACATAGAATACAATATAATACCCAGACACAGAACAAACATCGATGTTCATCACACAAATGTTTGTCCTGGGTGGGCATCGAACCCACAACCCGCAGTTCAGAAGGCAGGGTCACTACCAACTGAGCTATCGGGCCAGTCAAATATATTCTTATAATATTTGTATATAATTTCTGTTATATTTATATGGTATATAAATAATTTAAAATAAAGAAACACCATCTTTGATATTCAAATTTGGTACCAGTTTAAAGTTATCAGCGTTCTAAGTTTAGGGTCGCGGACTGAATAAATTAGTTAATTGCTTCTTTAACTAGATTGGCATCAGTTATGTTTTGCAGGAGAGAGATCAATTATGCTAAAACAAATTTAGATGCCAAATTACTTTTTACTTTATTGTTTGTAACTGAAAAGACTATGTGTCAAAGAAAACTTATAAACAAATACAATTTGGTATCAATAAGTGCCCCCATAGAGCGCCATTTTGAGCGGTTGCTTGGCAATTACATCCATCGGCTCCCGGAAGACGTAAAGATATTGAATCTGCGGATATTTCCTATTAATTTCCTTACTTTATTGTATTTTATTTCAATTACAAACTTAAACAAAACTCATACTGTTATTAACCAAATATCCATGGACAATATAAAGAACATAGGTATTCAGGTATTATAGATTAATCAAAAATATAACATCAAACCAGTGTCTTCAACCAGTGTCTTCAACCAGTGCGTTCTACCGGTCATACCGGGCCGAGTCATGGACTCTCATGGTGTAACTGGTCCATCGAATTAAAGTCGATCAGAGCTCTATGGACAGAAGAAAGAAAGAAAGAAAGAAAGTGTTTATTGAGCACATCAATACATTTAAAGTAACAACAATAAAATAATTAATGTAAAAATAAATGAGAAGCAAATGTTATTGACATGCACAAAAGGAGCAAGTTCAGCATAATGCTGCGAATACAAGCTTCCCAGAGCCGGTTTTCAACTAACTCCTTTCTTATGCTAAATTTACCATAAACTATATAAAAATTACCATAAAATATACACTAGCTTTAATACACAATATAACATTTTTATGGACACCAGTATAATCATGTTGTCTGTACTATAAGTATTAGGTAAGATTAGTCCAATTATTATACGAGTACTTTTAAACAAGTGATTTATTAGAAGTGACTCTCTTGTGGAAAAACAGTCATATGGATGGAATATGAAAATTATAGATTCTTTTTTAAATTTTTCCTATTTGTTTTTTACGACTTAATTACTAAAGAAATAAATGAATGATACAGTAGTATTCATTATTGATTATTAATGAGTACTACTATACATGATTAATATATAATAACAGGGCTAATGACAGGGCTATGTTTCTTTGAAGCGGGGGCTTGGAGTTTCTTTGAAGGATCGAATCAGAAATGAAATGATCGGGAGAACCAAGGCCACCGACATATGCCACCGAAATAGCAGACTGAAGTGGCAGCGGGCTGATATTTGCGGAAGAATCGACAATCGTAAGGGAAAGCGTGTTCTTGGGAGGCGACCGCGTCTTGGCAAACGTAGTGTAGGAAGCCTACTGACTCGGTGCAGCGAAGAATTACGCCGAATAGCTGACAGTAATTGGACGAGAAGAGCCGAAGACCGGGCTCAATGGCGTAACTTACGAGAGGTCTATGTCCAGCAGTGGTTAAGAGTTAAGAGACGTGACTTGACAGAACATAGTCTATCACGAACACAATGCAAACTTTCCATCTATTTTTATATAGCTGTTTTTCGTTAGTATGTGACTTACATAAACAGCCACACAAAGAGTACATATTAAAAGAAACATTAACAACTTGTGACGACTCGTCTCGATGTACGAAGCTTCGGCTAACTATTGTAGGGTGACCAAATTTACCATTTGGATTTTTTTTAACCTATTTAGTGCGAAGACACTTTCCTGGCTTGTAACATTGAATGTAAAAGGTCTTATTCGACGAGTATCAGAGAGGGGTAGTTTGTTTGTGAAACGTTGATGTTATTAGGCTTTGGCGCGATCGTTTTTACTTTAATTTATCCTCCAGTTTGAAATGGTTTTTCATAGAAACACAAATGACAAGAATGTAAAATATGAGACGTCTATTTTGTGCCGTATCTTTGTGTCCATATTTATGTGTTCTTTGATGCATCTATATCTGGCTATTAAAATTGTTAATTTGGATTTATCAGAATCTACACTTTTTGACCTACTGGTTGAATTATACAAGTTTTAACCACTGTAAGTGTTCCTTATGAAAGCATAAGGCACACCTACAGTGGCTAAATTCTGGAAAAAAAGACATCCTGCAACCGACTACGCAAGCCAGTACATTCAGCATACATTTTCAACAACTGCATTCTGACTGCAGACTAGCTGCACGTGTGTAATGCAGTCTTAATGCAGTTTCATCAATTACACTCACACCATATAAAAGGAACCGACCTGATAATTTGTTTATACCTGTCAATCAAACAGTCAATTTGAATCAAAAAGCCCTGTAAAATGTATTGCAAATTACGCTTTAAAGCAAGGAAATATAGTCTTAAATAACGTTTATGTTTTTCATCTATTTCTTACAGATGACACGTTTAACGTCCTTCAAACGTCATTTGTTTGCTACAAAGCGTGGTGCGAAATGCATACTCTAATGTGTTACATAAACTTCTTGATCTGGACTTATAATATAAAAATTATGGATATAACGCATGGCAACCCTGCAATACTGAAGTTATACATCGTTAAAGCTTCTCGTAAACCTACTTAGCCGTTCTACACGATCTATACAAATACCGAAGGATGTCGGATGCTTATAAAGCATTAACAAGTGAATTGAGTGCACTTTAAGCAGCAGATATATAAAAGACGAGATAATAAAGTTATTTAGTTGGTAAATTAATAAATAATTGGTTAAATATTCATAGTATTTGTTTGTTCTGAAATCATGCTACCAATAATTCCAGACACGGTTTTATTATTAAAGTATTCAGATTGCTTATTTTGTTTGTAGACATGCCGTTCAGCGACTGATTTAGATGCCTTCAAAAATAAAGTGATTCATTTTAAGAATATTAAATTCTAGCAATTCTTTTTTCAATGCATTGTTTGATATTTGTTTACTGCCTTGAAAGTTTAGTGTGAACAATTTTAGTAAATAACGAAAATGTGAATTATTCATTATTATGTGACGCGCTAATCACCTGATGTTAAGCGACACGTCCGCAATGTATAATTTAGCGTGACACTGCACTGCGCACGACATCTTGCGATGTCTAAACAGTCTAGTAATGTTATTGCTATAGACTGAGATCAAATCATAAAGTCTAATTTCTCAGTAATTTCACTAGCTACCGTGCCCTTCAAACCGACATACAAACTATTCTAATGTATAGTTTAGCGAGAAACCGTACTGCCCACGTCATCCTGCGACATCTGCACAGGCTAACTTATTACTAGACAGAGATCAGATCATAAAGTCTCATTGCCAGTAAGTTCACTAGCTACAGTGCCCTTCATACCGGAATATAGTGGTATTTGCACATTATTGCTTGGCGGCAGAATAACTGGCAAAGAGGTGGTACCTAACTAGATCAACTTTGCAGAAATGTCCTACCACCTAGTTGAATTAAATAAATAATAATAATATGTGTGGACATCTCACACAACGCCATCTAGCCCCAAACTAAGCAAAGCTTGTGCTATGGGAACCAGATAACTGATACAATACTTAGATACTTTTTTGTTTGTAAATACATACATAGAATACAATAAATTAGGCAAAGACAAAACAAAAGAAAACATTTAGTATCTAAAAGAAACGCTGCAATACAATTTGTACTGTAGCTTGATTACTTTAGGTTTTCATTTGAATGGAGCTAAACGTGGTAAAGGTGATGGTAAGAACCTAAGTCTCCTGTGACAAGTTTAGCACTTTCGAGATCTACCTATCTATTGTAAGTATATCCTTGTTTTTCTTCCACAGATCAGCTTATTTATATGCTACAGTAAAAACACGTTAGTAGTGAGAACGCGTTTGCGCTAGTTAAAATCAGTTTTTTCTAAATATTTTTGGAAAATCTGAAATTTTCTAGTGTCTTTAGTGGGAACGAGTCTGCACTAGTTGAAACCAGTTTTTACTAAATGTCTTTGGTAAAATCTATAATTTCTTTGTGTTTTTATAGTGAGAACGCGTTTGCGCTTGTTAAAACCAGTTATTAAGTACTAAATGCTTTTGTAAAATCTGGAATTTCTTAGTGTCTTCAGTGAGAACTCGTTTGCACTAGTTAAAACCAATCTTTACTAAGCCTTTATAAAATCTGGAATTTTCTAGCGTCTTTGGTGAAAATTCGTTTTTACTAATTAAAACCAGTATTATATACTATATGCCTTTGTGAAATCTGTAATTTCCGAGTGTATTAAAAATTCTAGATTTTACTAATCTTAGTAGAATCTAGTGGTTTTAACTAATGAAAACGCCTTCTCAATAAAGACTAGAAAAATTTAAGATTTTACTAAGGTTAGTGAAAACTGGTTTTAACTAGTACAAACGCGTTCTCACTCAAACGAGTTTTACTGCGACATATACAGCGAGCTCAAGATGTCCCAGAGCAGACAATCGGCTTCCATTGTCGTTGATAACAAACGCTATTGTCTTTGGCGCTTGCTGTGCACGGTTCTTACTAGTCGATCTGCCACTCGACTGGGATTTTCAATGCAGTATCTATTATTGAAATACTGTGTTTTATTCTAGGAACTAGTAGCACGATATTGATTGCTTCATTGTTAAAAATGCCCGCTGACAGCTAGCATTTTGGTGTTACGTTACAAGTCCGTCCAGGATCCTAGGATGCCTATATAGATCCTGATCAGACCCTGGAAAGAGACGGCGACATAAAAGTAAGAATGGGCTGAAAAGAAAGACACTTTATATATACAGTATAATAAAAATAAATAGAAATACAGACAAGTATACTGACTGGCCCGATAGCTCAGTTGGTAGTAACCCTGCCTTCTAAACTGTGAGTTGTGGGTTCCATTCTCACCCAGGACAAACATTTGTGTTCATACATAGACATAGGTGTTTGTTCTGTGTCTGGGTGTTATATGTAGTATTGTATCAGTTATCTGGTTCCCATAATACGAGCTTTGCTTAGTTTGGGGCTAGATGGCGTTGTGTGAGATGTCCACACATATTATTATTATTATTAAAACAGGATAGGTTCTGAAATAGATTGAGACGAGGGAAGACATATCAGATAAAATACGTATCCATGTATGGTTATAATGGAAACTCCTGAGTGTTTGTGGCGCTAATGGCTCTTGGTGCTGGCGAAGCTCAAACTCCAGTCTTACCACGCTAAAGGATTTCGAGTAGTATATTCAATCTTCTTCTTTCAACAAATTATAACAGCGCCAGTATATAAGTATTTCAAGGCTCATAGCTTCATTCTTATTGACTTTACCATAAAATCAGGATCTCAGTCAACCCAGCTCATGTAACAAAGCTTTTTTCATTTTTTTTTGACGTTTCTCCATCCCTCAGTTCTTCCTTTTTTTTACTGAATTCCAGACCTATATAAAAAAGTTAATATTAAAGGACAATGTCAAATTTCGCCCTGTACGATAACAGCATCGGACATTCACGATAATTATTAGTTTTTTTTAAAATATAAGTTGCATACATCTGTTTAACACGGACTAGCAGCAAATCGTAATGAAAAAAAAAAAAAGTATTTGATGCGACATTAAACATCCGACACGCCGCCATCTTTGCCAAATGACAATAACCCACAGACCACTTTGGAGAGACTACAATGACCGCAGAGCACCAATATATTAATGACCAAATGTTATGTTAGAGTTTTGGCGGGAAAGCGAAAATGTGAAGTTGTTGATTTTGTATTAATTTCCTAAAACTTGTGTTTCTGCGAGTGTTAATGTGGAATATTAACCATTAGGTGTTCGTTAAGGTGCACAAGTGTAAGCAAATGATACAAACGCAAAAACGTGCCATTTCTTGTTGTCTACAAAACTCTTTCGGAAGTTTCAGTAAACCTGTAAAGCGTCCACCACTTTACTGAATCGTGACCCTGACTAGACTTTTAACTAGGTACCTGACTGATTGGGACTCGATATATTGACTATTTTATTGAAAAACATACACAGCCCTATTAATAAACGGGTATTAGCCTCGGATTAGTTAATTCAGCTTTTGTCCTTTTTTTGCTACTGGAATATTTAGCTGGATCGAAAGAGACAAAACATGGTGTAACTAGTCTAAAGCTAGTTAGTGTTTATTAATAAGGCTGACAATGTTTAATGTTTAATATTATCTGTATACTTCGACATGACACTGACTAAATGAACTAATCGCGCGGAGCCGACAAACTAAGAAAAAAACCTCACGTCACTTCACTCGCGCTCGCTCGTTTTTCGTGATCGTGACGTTTAGTGTGTTTTCAATTTAATGGATCAAAAATAAGGAGACAAACAATTGTGCAATATTGCTGTACCTAGTTGCATTGTTGGGCGCAGGACATTAATAAAGTGGTTTTGTCTCGTTTCAAAACCAATGTAAGAAAGTAGGTACATATCCCCAAGTCCGCACTAAGCGTTTTGCTGACTCATTCATAGTCCGAACGGCCAAGGAATGGAATGCTCTCCCAAAAACAGTGTTTCCTTCAAGGTATAACCTGGGTCTTTTTAAGTCAAGAGTGAATGGGCATCTAATGGGCAAGCGTGCTCTACCTTAGACAACTTCGTCACTTACCATCAGGTGAGTTGTTGTCAAACGCATGCCCATTTCATCATTAAAAAAAAAAAAAAATGTTATACATAATATATACCTACTTTCTTACATAGTTCTTCTTCAGCGCCATCTAGCCCCAAACTTAGCAAAGCTTGTACTATGGGAACCAGATAACTGATAGATTACTTAGATACTCTTGGTTCTTTATATATTGATATTTATTGGACTATAACTACTATCTTTATAAGTACTCGGATGTCGGAGCTATGAAAAATCATGGCTTTCACGATACGATTATAACCTCAAAATCCGAGACTTTTTTTGTAATAGCGCAATTTTCCAGCTAGTCCGCTATAAAATGATGATTGTATACGAAATCAGTAATGTTTTTCAATATAACACATAATTTTTCAAAGCTATTGGTTCAGGGCAAATAATGTATGGGCGCAGAACAATGTCCTTTATAAATTAAGAATGGCTGATGAAGATGGTCTATAATCGTCGAATGTAAGCATGCTACAGCGTTCGCAATATTTTAGTTACAACACAGAAATCGTGTTCATTGCACCTAATTTTAGAGAAGCTAGAGTGCCTTGTCCATTCTGTTATTTAAATCCACGGTTAAAAATCTATTTTATAAAATCACATATCGCTTCGAATGAAACTGAATTCTGATTGAACTTCACACGGTAAGTTCGTTTGATCATCAATACATAAGAACTAGTAATAATATTTCTAAATAGAAGTACAACCATGTACCCTGAATTGTATTTTTATGCTTGTTAAAATACGAGTAGACTTCACTCAAATTACTAATTTTTCACCTTCCTAAACCAATTTTCTCTTATTTCATAAAATAGCTTCATAAAATAAATTCCACTCAAGTCTGAGACGTTGGAAAATATTTTAAAGTCTTATCTCTTAATCCATTCATTATGCTCAGAGGAAATTACGAACGGTTCTTTGAAATCTATAGGGAATAGATACCGGCTTCAATTTTTTTATTTCCCTTCTGCGTATCTGAGAGTTTCTCTGAATTATTACTATGACATGCCGTTTTGTGAAATGAAATCTTTAATTCTGAAAAGATTTTTTTTGATAAATTTCTTAATGTAATTATGATTGATTTCATGGTTGTATGCGCAGAACAGAAATTCATTATCATTTGTTTTTCTGCTCTGTGGCTACATCTTTGAGAATTTATCAATTTTGACTAACTTGATAGCTCAGTTGGAAATAACTGTCTTCTGAACCGTGGGTTGTGGGTTCCATTCTCACCCAGAACTACCATTTGTGTCATGAAGATCGATGTTTGTTCTATATCTGGGTGTTATATTGTATTCTGTGTATGTATTTACAAAGTATATTATTAGGTTCCTATAGTAGATTTGCTTAGTTTGGAGCTGAATGAAAATGAAATGAAACACTATGCGAAATGTCTACGAAAATTTTATTATTTTTAATTTGAAGTATTTTTTATGTGTATACTAACTAGTAAACTAGCGCAACTGCGCGCCGCGGTTTCACCCGCGGATAAAAAGTATTTTAATTATTTGCTCATCCCACGAGAAAATTTCACTTTTCCGGGATAAAATGTAGCCTATATGTTAATCTAGTGTATAAGCTATCTTTGTACCGAATTTCATCCAAATCCATTTAGTCCTTTGAGTGTGAAGGCGTAACAAACATACACACAAACACACATACACATATACAAACTTTCGCCTTTATTATATTAGTGAGATAAGCTGACGGGTTGTGCGTAGGTTGCAACTTATATAACTATAGGCCTTCCGCATGCGCACCGGGCCGTGTCCGGAGTAAGAATGATCCGTAGTTTTTTTTTTTTTTTTGAACGAGCTAATGCTGTTGGTGTCTATCGACCTTTACAGCGTCACCGGGCGGGAGGGCGGGCGCTTAGGGCGCCCAGCCGTCAAAAGTGGGAGGCAACTAGCTCAAGGGCACCCCTGGGGTGCGAGCCTCGGCTTGGGCCGTTGCCGGGATAAGAGGATCGAGAAGACTACGTCCACTGGAAGAGTGGACCCTATTGAAAGTCGCGACCGTTCTAGCCAACCTACGGGGGGACTAACCTACGGGGGGATCAATGATCCGTAGTACACCGAGCGCTCTTTTTTTATAGCCAGATGGGTGGGGAAGCGATGACAGTTGCCGGTGTTGCCACTGTAATAAATTTAAATGTTACAGGGTAAATTACGGTACTGCCCGCTGTGCATAGAGTTTACAACTGGACGTTGCCGCCGTCATATACAATTTTTACAATAATGACAAAAAAATACTAGGAAAATAACTATCCAAAGCCTTCTGGTCCTTCTCTACTATTCGCCCATGTATTTCAGAAGCCAGAAACGTCACGGAGAACGATGTGGGTAACAAAAATTATATCATAGAAACTAAGTTGTAGCCTTTCTAGTGTTAATCTTAGACAGATGAATCAATATTTCAGAAAAATTTATTTTAGAAACCGTTTTTACATAAAACAAAAAAAAGGGAACTTAAACAAACCACTACCAGTAGGCAACTGTCACTTACAGTCACTTAGGTCCTTTTGAGTATATTAGCATAAAAGGGGTGCAATACGAGCGAGTAAACTCGACGGCATTCTAGACATCTCAACGAACCAAGTATCGCCCATACTGATCGTCGAAGTATAAAATCAAATTCTTGCATAAAAACCGCAATTTCAAAGGTAACTGAGTGGTAGGCCGCCAAGCAGTAGTGTGCAAGCTCTACTGTGTTCCGGTTTGAAGGGCAATGTAGCTAGTGAAATTACTGGACAAATGAGTGATCTGATCTCACAGTCGAGTAATCTTATTACTAGACTAAGTTGATGTCTCAGGATGATGTGCATTGTGCAATCAATGCAGCAGTCATGCAAAACTTTACATGTTAGAGTTCCGAGTGACACTGTTCTGTTATGGGCGGCCGTGTCACTTAACATCACGTGCACGACTAGCTCGTCACATCATTCAATAACATAAAAAAAAAAAAACTAATAATATTTTTTTTTTAGTTTGATAGGCTCGCGTTTGACCACTATCGCACCTGATGGTAAGGTAACACGCTTGCCTAGAAGATACCTGTTCACTCTCGATTTGAAGACTCCAAGGTTGTAGTTATCGGGAAATACGGACGCCGGTAAAGCGTTCCACTCTTTGGCTGTTCGCATGATAAATGTGGAGCCAAATCTCTTTGTTCGCACATGGGGGATATTAATATCATTTAGTTATCTAATATTTGTATTTACTGGACATCGACGAGCTCCTTAATTCATAATATATTTCTACCCATCCAATGGTTGTCTGGAAGACATCGCTCTAAGCAATAAGACCGCTCATTATGACACCTTTTTGACTAATATTTTGTTTGTTATGTATCTGTGTGTGTATTTGGTGTGTAATAAAGTATTCTTCCATTCTATTCCAAAATAGCGTGAATTAGGCGTCGATGTAAACTAGTTTCAAGTGAAAATAATAATAATAACGCTCAACGATCGCATACATAGATCCTGCACCTTAACTAGAATTCCCTGTGTCTAGGGACCCAGGAACTACGAGGGCTATGGTCCCACAACACTCAGACTCAGAAAAAGTATTTGAGCTTATTTTTTATACTTACGTCCATCCGCGGGAATCGAACCCGCAAAAATTCGTCGAAATAGGAGGCAGTAAAAGCCAATCACCTTCTCTGTCATAAATTTTAAGCATTTGTTATTAAAATAAGCGATTTTATATTATGATATATTACTAGGTCATTTAGTAAGCATACATAATAATTTAAAAAATTATACCATATTCGTTATTTCCTTGCAAGGTAAGATCCGAAATTAGGAGATTCGCAGGACTTAAATCACCCCACCTAGTGACGTTGTAAAGGTCGGTAGAGACTAACAGCATCAGCCCGTTAAAAAAAGGACTAAAATCAACGATGTAGCTCTTAATATTAGCATCGCTTTTTATCGCTTTGACGGAAAGACTGACCGTTTGCATGACTTTGTACAGACAGAGTTGTTAATATTCACATCTGAATATTTATATCGTATAGCCAGGCGTTCCATATTGAAGATTAAAGCATCCGTAAAATAAATTAATGGCTTGACATCGAAGAAAACCTTTGAAAGGTTGTAGGCTGGTTTCCATTGCCAACTAGGCCGATAAAAAGCCGGATGGTTTTAAATTAATCACACTATCACACTAATATTACAAAGACGAAAGTTTGTATGTGTGTAGTGTTTGTGTGTATGTTTGTTACTCCTTCACGCTCATACAGCTGAATGAATTTGGATAAAATTCGGCACCAAGATAGCTTATACACTAGATTAACATATAGGCTACATTTTATCCCGGAAAAGTAAAATTTTCCCGTGGGATGAGTAAATCATTAAATACAGATACTTTTTATCCGCGGGTGAAACCGCGGGGCGCAACTAGTAATAATGATATTTATGGACATTTTATACAGCGCCATTTAGCTCCAAATTAAGCAAAGCTTGTACGATAGACTTGTTTGATTTTGAGATTTCTGCGTTTTCTTGTACCTGAAAAATCATTGGAGCAGGGCCAAGAGGCATTCAAATCAGACTTGATTTGTGTGGGTAAAAGAAAGACGTGGGTAAAAGAAAGAATACATTTATTCAAGACAACCAATTACTTAGTGTCGAACAATCCTATCCTACTTTTTATCGGTAACGTAAGTGTAACAGTCATGGAAATGTGCTTTTAAATCTGGTTTTTGATCAGAGGCTGATATGGCTTAGGTTTAATCAATGGATTAAAACACCAAATTTTTTGCCGTATCCATGTCAGAGATTACGTGGGTTTACTGATGAGAGTGCAGATCGAAGATTAAGGGAAATGATGGAATGATATATATATATTAAATGATGTGACGAGCTAGTCGTTCACCTGATGTTAATTGACACGGCCGCCCATAACAGAACAGTGTCACTCGGATCTCCAACATGTAAAGTTTCGCATGACTGCTGCAATGCGCACATCATCCTGAGACATCAACACAGTCTGGTAATAAGATTACACGACTGTGAGATCAGATCATAAAGTCTCATTTGCCCAGTAATTTCACTAGCTACATTGCCCTTCAAACCAAAACACAGTACTTCTTGCACACTACTGCTTGGCGGCAGAATAACTGGCAAAGCGGCGAAGATTGCAGAAAAGTCCTACCACCTAGCATAGTATATATAGCAAATAAATTTGTATAAATTAATTGTAATATAAAAAAATATTACAAATTATATCTCCTCTCCTTAAGTATTAGTCAAATTTGATGATAATTCTTCCATCTCTTTTATGCATGCATGCTGTGTATACTCATGTGTTTATTTGTCTCTTTTTCTTTCTTTTTTTTTAAATATTATGGTGGTATGCACGACTTATACGGTTTATACGAGTACTCCATCTATAAATACAATCCAATATATAGGTACTACAATTAATTGTTTCTTCTTAATTACAGGCGCGAACGTAGTTCAGATTGGATCGATGTTTTCTTTCCTGCGTTGCCAGATTGCTTACACTAGCAATAGGAAAGAGATGCTATATTTTTTTTTTAAGTTTTGTTTTCACACTTTTGTGTATTTAGCCAGTGTCAAGTAATTGATAATTTATCAACTTATCGATATTTCACGCAAATATGTGTCAAGTCACAGTCGAAGTCATCAAGTCAAGTCATATTCAATAGTCTAGTCAAAGTCGTACTCCTAGTAAAGTGGTGGCAGCTTTACTTGAAGCTTCTATGGAGTTTTGGAAACAACACGAAAAGAAACATTTCACCATCATTATACCACTTTCCCACACTCATGCCTGTAGTCCAGCACTTAACGAATAAAATGCCACTAATTTTATGCACTAACACTGAAAATAACACAAGTTTTGGAAAATAATACAATGCGGCGACGCGATCTTTTTCGTTTTCCCGCCAAAACTCGTTCAAATTTATATTTCTTCTTAACAATGACTTAAATTAGTTATTTTGAGTATTTCGATTTTGACTTGTGTAAGTGACTAGCTTCTGACCGCGGCTTTGCCTGCGTGGCCTATGCGAAAATAATAAAACCACTCATCACTCTCTTAGGGGTGGAATTTCGAAAAACCCTTTCTTAGTGGATACCTACACCTAAACACACCCTCCAAATTTCAAGTCTCTAAGACCAGCAGTTTGGGTTCTGGGTTGCAATATACTTGTAAGTTAGTCAGTCAGTCAGGACTCTCTCTCTGAATTTTATATGTATTGATAAAAATAGTCTATTTGCAATAAATTATACGACTTTTACATTAAAATAAAATAAAATAATAAATAAACATAAATATAGGTATGTGGACATTTCACACACCGCCATCTAGCCCCAAACTAAGCAAAGCTTGTACTATGGAAACCAGATTGAATTATAAGTTTCTCATAGTTTAGATTTAGATAAAAATTCACCAAAATGGATTTCCCTTTATACCGGGAAAGTTGAAAGCCAACGGTTCAAAATCAACCTTTCAAACTGGCTTTAAAATCGCCGACTCGGAGACAAATTTAATTTAAAAACCGTCGCTTCTGTAGCAAGACCCGCCAACGGGTTTATTCGATTCGACCGCGCTTTTAGTGTACAGTTTATTTTATTGGACGTGCCTTTGACTGGTTTGTTTCGTGTACTCGCGTTCAATTTGTCATGGGTGCTACACTTTTACATCAGTGGCCCGTATTATTGAATGATGCTCCGTCGTGAATTTTGTGTTTAAGATGTTTAGGTTGACATTTCATGTGGAAAATTTTCGAATTCACGACCGGCGCTCTGTGTACCACCTTGGTGTTCCTCAGGGCAGTATTTTAGGCCCTACCCTCTTTAAGCTTTATAAATATTAAACAGTCTCTATTTAATTAAATCTCGATAAACTTTTGCTGATGATGCCGTTTTACTCTTTCGAAGTAAGAAGTTGTTTATCCTGTTAAGACAGGACACTGTCGCGGAATCGAACCACCAGGAATCGAGCTACCTCCAGGTTATGAGCCAACGTGCTCAACCATCGCACCACAGAGCCTGTCAAAATAAGAATAAAAAAGTGGTAAAATAAGCTAGTTACTAAAATACTCAATATATTTTTATGATAAATAATAATATTGTGTTCCAACTTTTCTTATAAGATCGCCATCTTATAAGAAAAATCACATATTATATGGCAAAAAAGACATAAATCAAAATATAGCTACAACATTTACCGTAAAGGATAATAACAATCTACATCAATATTATACGAAAATAGCTCTTACTTTAAAGCATTAAGGTCTAGTCAATAAGCCGTAGCTTTACATTAATTTACATACGCTTTACATTACAATGTTTAAGCACTGTAAAGAGTCGACTGCGTCATATTTCAGTGGTGTAGTGCTGTGTCATTATAAATAATTTAACTTTACTCTAGCCAATGAGTGTTCTAGAGAAAATAATGTTATGTTTAATTGGATCGCGCTGGGAGGTGATTGATGTTGTAGTGATATTAAAAATAGTACAAAACAACTTGGTTTGAGCAGGTCTACTCATAGCCCGGAGGCGGCGGGTTCGATCTCCGCGGCAGGACAAATATTTGTGCACGGAAAAAAAAGCGCAAATACTTTTTCTGAGTCTGGGTGTTTGTGAGACCATGGTGCTCGTAATCCCTGGGTCCCTAGACACAGGGAATCCTAGTTACGGTCCAGGATCTATGTATTTGATCGTTGGGCGTTATTATTAAGTATTGTTATTGTTATTATTAATATTAATAAATATTAGTGGACATTTCACACAGGGCCATCTAATCCCAAACTACTATGATGAGAACCAGATAACTGATACAATATTTTTTGTTTATAAATACATACTTAGAATACAATATAACACCTAGAACCAACATGGAGGCTTATCACACATATGTGAGTCCTGGGTAGGATTCGAACCCACGGCTACACTTCAGAAGACAGAATTACTACCAACTGAGTTATCAGTCCAGTCAGTAAGTCTTCCGATTGAGTGTAAGTCGTTTTGTGACGGATTTTTTAAGCACTTGTGAGTGGGAGTCGTTGTTGTTTCCTTCAGAGGAAAAAAGTTACAGTAAATACCATTGGTTTTTTATTTTTCATTTTTTGATAGGCTTGCGTTTGACCACTATCGCATTTGATGGTAAGTAACGATGCGGTCTAGGATGTAACACGCTTGCCTAGAAGATACCTGTTCACTCTCGATTTGAAGACTCCAAGGTTGTAGTTATCGGGAAATAGGGACGCCGGTAAAGCGTTCCAATCTTTGGCTGTTTGCATGATAAATGTGGAACTAAATTGCTTTGTTCCACACGCTTACCTTTTACATAAAATACTTTTTTTTTTATTAAGACATCATAGCTTTAACCAGTCATGAATTCAATACAAAACGTAATACAAAAGTTTGTACTACGTTTTGTAAATAATGAACCTTTCATTGGTTGAAATGGATTGCGAAACAAAAGGCTTTCACAAACCTTATTCAGGTTAACCTACTTGTGTAATGGTACGTTAGGAAAATACAGTATTATTTTCTAAAAGAAAAACCGGTCTATTGTTACTTTACTTATATATTGGCTTTTACCATCATGTAAATAAAAAACGATTGTGCTGTAGACCACAGAACTCAAGTAAAACCTCTTTAGTTTAGGGTGGATTCGACCAAACGAGAGTAAATTTTGTTCTTAGAATAAATCGCCATTTGTTCGAGAGTAAATAAATTTCACATTTTACCATCTACAATTCTAAGAATAGCAAGTCTATTCGAGTATTATTACTATACTACCGTTTTTGGTGGAATAACAGAGTTATTCCGAGAATATTTTAATTCAAAATAGACAAAGATAAAAAAAAGAAGTCCAACCATGTATTTTGTCATTTACTTTCCTGCACTATAATACGACAAAAGCGAGTTGATATGACATAAGCTTAAATACCGTGTCGTTGTAGAACAACAATTGTTAACTGGGTAATAGATTCGTTCATCATTTATTCCGCTATTCGCGTATAGTAAATTCTAAGCGTAGCTAAACTAACTATTGCGTGGAAAAACGAAGAATGAATTACTCGAGTATAATATCGTGGAATAGATTTATTCTGGTATAGTTACTCGTGTATAAATCCAAGTTTGGTCGAATCCACCCTTAGCTATCTATCGGTCGGTATAACTTTGTTTTTGTATCGTTTAAAATTAGCCTTGATAATTGTAAATTTACTAACATCATAATACAAGTTTTTAATTTTGTTATCTTGACAATGGAAATCTACGTTAACCAACAACTTTGAACTTCCGTTCGCCTCGCCAGCTTACTGTCCAAGTCAAGCGTGCGTAAAGAAGTTATACTTCAATAAAAAGAAAATTAGGTCCTAAGCTAAATCTTGTCTATATCATTTGGTGCAATTCACTGTGCGTAGAAAGTAGCAGTACCTGAGTGTTGAGTTGTGGTCTACCAAAAATAAATATTGACTTATTTTAGATTTATTAAAGTCAATGCATAATTTTAATGCATAGTTTTTAATTTTCATTTAATCTATGTCAGAAAATAATTGTAAGTGATTTTAGTTTTTTATATTCATACTAGTCTATAATTTTAAATGTTTGTGTTATGTAGTTGAACTTAAATAAATAAATTATTAAAGTCAATATTTTTTTCTCTTATCTGTGGGTATCACTCAGATTTGAGAAAAAAAAATACGTTACGATTTATCCGCGTGGGAGCTACTAAGAAGGTTGTTAAAGCAAGTCTAGCTGAGTCCAGCTAAGGCATCGTACAGACTCATTTCCTGTAGTGGGGTCTGTATGTCTGTATGTCCTCCCCATTAGGAAACACCTTTATTTGCGAGAAATGCTGCGGAGAGCTAATAAAATTTCGTCATACTAAGCAGGATACGTTTATATTTTCAAAACAGCAAGTAGTAGTATTAGTATTAGTAGTACTAGTACAATCAGATGATTGTTGCGGTTTTGTCGTACTTTTTTTTTTTACTTCAAACTTGTCTAGCATTTGACCACGCTCTCACCTGATGGGAAGTGACGATGTGATCGAAGGTGTAGCATGCTAGCCAAGTAAATACCTATTCACTCTTCTCTTGAACACGCCCGGGTCATATTTCGCCGGAAACACAGACGCTGGCAGGGCATTCCATTCCTAAGCCGTTCTAATTAAGAACGTGGAATCAAATCGCTTGGTACGAATAGGTATTTCGACCACGAAAGGATGGCACTTAGCCGAGCGTTTAGTAGTCCGGTAGTGGAATGGGGAGAATTAAATCGTCGTTGTGAATGAAATCGTGTTATTTAATTCATCTAATCTATTGATATTTTAGTATATTTATTACTTACACACATTATTTTACACCATTTTCAATGAAGAGATGAATTCAATATAAAAACGGATAACTATATCTCATCTCGACTTGGTTCAAGGAAAGTTGTTTTCTTTTGAATGACAACGGCGGTCACAGAGATAGGCCGTAATGGAAAAAAATTTGAACCAATCGTTTTAGTACCTCATCATGTCTGAGGTGGTAGTTGAGCAGATCGGCTTTTAACCCGAAGGCGGCGGGTTCAGTTCTTGCACCAAGACAAGTATTTGTGTACAAGAAGAAAGCACGTCTGGGTGTTGTGGGACCATGGTCTTCATAGTTCCTGGTTCCCTAGATACAGGGAATGCTAGTTAGGGTCCAGGATCTATGTGTGTGATCTTTGGATGTTATATTATCATTATAATAACATACAAAATGAATCAAATATTGGTTACAACTTTTTGGGAGCTACGATACCACAGACACACATTACTTTTAATTGCGTCGGGGACAATTCTTGATAGGTTTGGGGATTAAAAAGAAAAAGATGAATAAATGAATAAAAATTACAATTTCAATCTGGTGTCGATTCTGTGTCGCATACTCTAAAGCTAAACTAAATTAACATATTTCCGTCTTTTTCATTTCCCCTTTATCAGAAGAGTACCACCATACTTTAAGTTTACTTTAGTTTCAGAGAATGCGACACAGAATCGACACCACTGGCCCTAGTAAATATTTTTTTTTCTAATCTGTGACTGGCCGTGACGTATTCCAGTGCAATATCACGCCGAACTTTATAATATAGAGTCCCAAGTAGCCTGAACTCTATGGGTAGCTGGGACGGCTATAATCGGCTGAATAACTAGCTATCACGTCATTTATTTATATAAAACAAATGAAAACAAACTTTAGTAATAACTTTACTGAAACAAGCAATCTTTGTGAGTGACATTTCGTTTAGTTCAATAATGTTAGTGTTGAATAGTGTAGATCCTTTTTGCGCGCGTCATGTTCATGTCAGTTGTCTGCTTGTCACCTGTCAGTCTTCCATTTTTGTAGGCAGAAGGTTATAATAGAGTTTTCGGCGGGAACGCGAAAAAGATTGCGTCACCGCATTGTATTATTTTCCAAAACTTGTGTTATTTTCAGTTTTAGTGCATAAAATTGGTGGCATTCTATTCGTTAAGTGCTGGATTACAGGCGTAAGTGTGAGAAAATGGTATAATGATGGTGAAACGTTTCTTTTCGTGTTGTTTCCAAAACTCCATAGAACCTTCTAGTAAAGTTATCACCACTTTACTAGGAGTATGACTTGACTAGACTAGACTATGACTTGACTTGACGTCTTGGACTGTAACTTGACACATACAATTACATATTAATTAACTTGACAAGTTATTAATAATTTGACACTGGCTAAATACACAAAAGTGTGGAGCCAAAAATAACACAAGTGTGTCACCCTGTCACCTCGTCGACACGGCAATCCTCTCTAGTGATTCAATAAGGCTGTGTAATAGCTTCCTAACTCCCGATATCGGTAAGAGGTGGCTTGGGAACTGGGTAACGACTTTAACTGGTGTAACTAGCATTTCTCGAGAGGAATACGATTATTTATTAATCCTCCAGTTTTCCTGGTTTTTTGT
Organism: Ennomos fuscantarius; assembly: GCA_905220475.3. Classification (NCBI taxonomy): domain Eukaryota; kingdom Metazoa; phylum Arthropoda; class Insecta; order Lepidoptera; family Geometridae; genus Ennomos; species Ennomos fuscantarius. The sequence goes on along the minus strand of HG992046.1, from coordinate 6,631,347 downwards.
CTCGTAATTCTGTTTGTTTGTTTACAAGCTAGCATGCATAAAGGGTGTGTGTGCGTGTAGTTGTGTGTGTGTGTCACCCGCACACGCACTTGCACACGCACATACACACAAACACATTCGAGACGTTAAAATATTACTCTTAGGTTATCAGTCAAATCCCAAATGGAAATCCGGTAAAGTCCCACCCAAGCTCGATACTGGAAAGTAAATTGAACATAGATCCCTCGAATAAATTCATTACCGCGCACAAAATTTATCACGCGTTAGGTCAACCGTGAAAATGAAAAAGTATTTATCGATTTAAACGAAAATTTGTTCTGACTTCTCGGAAGGATGTACCTTAACCCTACCTTTGGTATTTACATTTCTCCAAAATGTTAAAGGTCCACCGATTTTATTCAAGGTTATCTTCATACTTACAGACGTATCAGTAAACTTGGAATAGCCTTTATTTATGTTAAGGAATGACGTGACGAGCTAGCCGTTCGCCTGATGTTAAACGACACGGCTGCCCATATCAGCTGCAGTGTCACTCAGAACTCTAAAGTATAGAGTTTCACGTGACACTGCACTGCGCACGTCAACCTGAGACATCAGCACAATCTAGTAATAAGATTACTAAACTGTGAGGTCAGATCATAAAGTCTCGTTTGCTCAGTAATTTCACTAGCTACAGTGTCCTTCAAACCGGAACACAACAATGCTTGCGCGCTACTGCTTGGCGGCAGAATAACTGGCAAAACAGTGGTAAAACCTTTGAAGCTGTTGTGTGTAATATCAATTTTTTGCTACAAAATCATTCCCACTCAAAAAACATTGCCCTTTTCTTGACAACCTATAGACAAAAAGCACTGAGATTTCCTTACTACGCTAACATGTATATAAGATTCACTAACATTCGCTTGGAAAATTACTAGCATTTATTTATACATTGCTAAGTTACTAATTACTTAAAAACCACTACCTGCTTAAAAACCAACATTTACGTAGAATTCACTAAATTAACTAGAAAACCAGTCTTTAAATTTAGTTTTTCGTGGGAGCTGATTTGCACTTTATTTCGTTGCAGCTAGAGTGTTTATTTATATGTGAGTCTTTGAGGTGTGAAGCTTCTGTACCCGTACTATTAAAATTTCAGTCTTTACTAAAAGTACGGTGATAAAATTCGTTTTACTGTTTACTTTTGGCTCTCTACAGGCTTGATACTTGATCAAAATTGAAGGGTTGAGAATAAAAAGGGTTTAACTGTCAAATTGATAGTTTCGAGAAAATTGACTTTAAACTTCAACAGCCTCATTTTAATGTAGAGTGCTTATAAGGTAATAGAAAAAGTTTATGTAAGTTTCAGTTGCTTGAAAATGTATTAATTATATTTTAAAATACTAAATAAGTATAGTATTAATTCATACAATTACTGTAAAAATAAAATATAATTAAATAAATATAATAATGTTTTTATGCTAAGCGAACTATATTCCTGTGACAGATAAACCATTTTTAGACTAAAAATCTCGAGATTTAAGCCTGATTTTGGTATTTTGAGAATGTATTATTGTAGATAATTTCACGCTGAATCCAACGATGCCCATAAGTCATTTTGTAAAAAAATCAGCTAAACCCTTTTTATTCACACCCCTTCAATTATCTTCAGCTTTTTACTGTATATTAACACTTCAACTTAAATAGCGTGTCTAACGTCATGCGAAGTCGTGGTATTACTCAAAAATACGTCCCGAATGAGGCGCCCAGCCTTATTCGACTAAGAAGACGGTGAGAATTGATTGAACAATTCGTGGTAATAAACTTTCATAAATATGGCCATAGGTTGATCTATATATTTAAAAGTACAGTAGGTAGCGTACCCAACATGCTGGCAGCATTGCCAGGTTTGTTTTTTGTTTTTGGTTTGGCTCCACACTTTTGTGTATTTAGCCAGTGTCAAGTAATTAATATTTTTTCAAGTTAAAATGTGTTAGATATTATGTGTCAAGTCAAGTCAACGTCCAATTCATCAAGTCAAGTCATAATCTAGTCTAGTCTAGTCAAGTCATACTCCTAGTAAAGTGGTGGCAACTTTACCAGAAGCTTCTATGGAGTTTAAAAAACAACACGAAAAGAAACGTTTCACCATCATTATACCACTTTCCCAGACTCACGCCTGTAATCCAGCACTTAACGAATAAAATACCACCAATTTTATGCACTAACACTGAAAAGCACCAGTTTTGGAAAATAATTCAATGCGGTGAAGCAATTTTTTTCGTTTTCCCGCCAGTTCTCCATTTTGCCAGATTTAGTTCGTCTTTTAACACCTTACGATTATTCAAAACCCGACCCTAATGCAAAATGTGAGCAACATTTCTTAATTTTCAACATCCTGTAGGAGACGTACAAAGCCGCTTGCGGTTTAAGGGCTCGTCTTACCGAAAGCTTGACGTTTGAGCGACTTTGAATGATAACTTACAAGCCTATATATACAGCTATCGTAGAAATACTGAGTTTATAATGCTGAGTTAATCATTACGATAGTCAACTGTTTCAGTGAGTTAACCAATATACTGTGATTGATATAAGTACGAAATGGAGTTTTAGCGGGAAAACGAAAAAGATCGCATCGCCACTTTGTATTTTTTTTTTTTTTTTTTTTTTTTACTTCAAACTTGTCTAGCATTTGACCACGCTCTCACCTGATGGGAAGTGACGATGCGATCGAAGGTGTAGCATGCTAGCCAAGTAAATACCTATTCACTCTTCTCTTGAACACGCCCGGGTCATATTTCGCCGGAAACACAGACGCTGGCAGGGCATTCCATTCCTTAGCCGTTCTAATTAAGAACGTTGAGTCAAATCGCTTGGTACGAATGGGTGGTATTTCGACCACAAAAGGATGGCGCTTAGCCGAGCGTCTAGTAGTCCGGTAGTGGAATGGTGATTGGAGAATTAGATCATGCAGTTCTTGAGCGCATTCACCGTGGTGTAATCTGTAAAAAACCGACAGACTTGCCACCTTACGTCGATGTGCAAGGCTCTGGAGCCTTTCACCAACCAAAGTGTCGTCGTCAATGAGCCTTTTGGCACGCCGTTCAATCGAGTCCAGAGCCTCAAGCTGGTACTTGGCAGACCCGTCCCACAGGTGGCAGCAGTACTCCATACACGATCGGACTTGTGCTTGATACAGATTTAGAAGCTGTCCAGGTGTGAAGTACCGCCTTACCTTGGACAATATGCCGAGTTTTTTTGAAGCTACTTTGGCTTTGGACTCGATGTAGGATCCAAAGTTTAGGTTTGACGTGAGATCAACACCCAAAAGCTCAAGATGGTTTCCTAAACTTACAGATACACCACGGAATGAAGGAGCCAGATGGAGTGGGCTCTTTTTAGCAGTCAATAAACACGCCTGTGTTTTTGCAGCATTGAACCTAACCAAGTTAGCATCGCCCCAATCGGACACGGCTTTCAAAGCCAGGTTCATGCGCTCAACCATAGCCTCTCTCTCAATCCGGACATCGTCACCACTGGCTCGGGCACTGGATGTGTATCTTTCAACAACAGTACTATCATCTGCATACCCAAAGGTACCGGGCTTTAGCAAATCATTGATGTGGAGTTAGAATAGTGTTGCTGAAAGAACTGACCCCTGAGGTACACCAGCATTAATAGCTAATTGATCGGAAGAGCAGCCATCAAGAACTACTCTAAGCGATCGTTCCCTCAAAAAGTCTGATATCCAAGTGCACAAACCAGCAGGTAGTCCGTAAGATGGAAGCTTATTCAGAAGACCGTCGTGCCAGACCCGATCAAATGCCTTAGAGACGTCTAGAGATACAGCAAGTGCCTCTCCATGCATCTCTAAGGCTTCGCTCAATATGTGAGTGGCATACGCGAGAAGATCCCCAGTGGACCGGTTTCGGCGAAATTCGTATTGCCGGTCACTGAGGAGATCATTGTCTTCAAGGTATGCCAAGAGCTTGTTGTTAATTATACGCTCCATACTCTTACAGAGAATGGAGGTAATTGAGATGGGTCGATAGTTGGCAGGATCAGCACGACTGCCCTTCTTAGGTACAGGTTGTACGTTGGCTAGCTTCCAACTCATAGGGACTATTCCGGTGTCTAGAGAGAGGCGAAATAGGCGTGTTAGAATGGGAGACAACTCGGGTGCACAGCTCTTAAGTACAATTGCAGGTATACCATCGGGACCACTGGCTTTGTTCACGTCTAGACTGCGTAATGTTTTTAGTACTTCCTTCTGACGTATGCGTATTTCCGGCATGAAAACACCGCATTGTGGAAGGCAGGGAGGTACCTCATTAGCAGTATCTAAACGCGAAGCTTCTGCAAAGAGAGTGGCAAACAAGTTTGCTTTTTCTTTTGCAGTGTGAGCCAGCGATCCGTCTGGTTTCAATAATGGAGGCAGTGAGGATCGACAGAAGTTCGCTTCAACCGATTTGGCTAGGGACCAAAAAGCCTTACTACCCGCTGGGTAGGAAGCAAGTTTAGTCCCTATTCGACCAATATGATTGAAACGAGCCTTCCTTAATTCCTTCTTACAGGCCTTGGCGGCAACGTTAAAGGCTTTCTTCTTAGCTCGAGTGTCCGAGGCCTTGCGTTTTCGAGCGTCAGCCCATGCCAGATATGCCGCATGCTTCTGCGCTTCAGCACGTGCACATTCGGCTCCAAACCATGGGCTGGCTTTGCTGGTCACGGGTTTATCGGAAAATGGAATAAAATATTCCATAGCCCGACATACTACCTCAGTAACCACATTCGCGCAGACTGTCGGATCTCCAGAAGAAAAACACGTTTGCCGCCAAGGATATGAAGCGAAGAAATGTCGCATCTCGTCCCAGTCTGCTAAGTTGTATCTCCAGACACGCCGATTGCTCTTAGGGCTTGGGTCAGGCGGGGAGTATACTGAAACGGACTTGACCAGTGATCGGAATCATTGTATTATTTTCCAAAACGGGTGTCATTTTCAGTGTTAGTGCATAAACTTGGTGGCATTTTATTCGTTAAGTGCTGAATTATAGGCATGAGACCGTAAAAGTGGTATAATGATGGTGAGGCGTTTTTTTTCGTCTTGTTTTTCCAAAACTCCATAGAAGCTTCTGGTAAAGTTGCCACTTTACTAGGAGTATGACTTGACTGGACTAGACTACGACTTGACTTGATGACTTCGACTGTGACTTGACTTGACACATTATATAACAGTAATTAACTTGAGAAATTATCAATTACTTGACACTGGCTAAATACACATAAGTGTGAAGCCAAAACATAACAAAACAAAAAGTACGAAATGTGAATTAATTTCAACTAATTACTAATATATTAATAACAGCTACTAAATACTACTAGTTTTACTAGTAGCGAAAAAGATCGCGTCGCCGCATTGTATTATTTTCCAAAACTGGTGTTATTTTCATTGTTAGTGCATAAAATTGGTGGCATTATATTCGTTAAGTGCTGGATTACAGGCGTGAGTGTGGGAAAATGGTATAATGATGGTGAAACGTTTCTTTTCGTGTTGTTTCCAAAACTCCATAGAAGCTTCTGGTAAAGTTGTCACCACTTTACTAGGAGTATGACTGTGACTATACTATGACTTGAATTGATGACATTGACTGTGACTTGACACATATTTGCGTCAAATATTATTAACTTGATAAATTATCAATTACTTGACACTGGCTAAATACAAGGAGGTGTGGAGCCAAACATAAAAAAACTACACTATCTACTACTCCATTATCATCTAGAGCATCTATCATATACCAAACGTTTTGTAGACGATTTAAATAAATAATGTATATACAATATCTAATATTTATTTAGTAACGATATAAATGAGTATTTTTGCTCTCATTTTATAAGGGGTTGCCATGTTTACAAACACATTTGCGTCATCGCAACAAATTTAACCAAAATTGACTGGAATGGATTGAACCGTGTACGCTCCGTGTATTTGAACCCTTTACGCCTATTACGAGGGAAGCGATGTGTACTCATTGGTATTCGGAACAGGTGCTCATATCGAGTCGCTCAAATACGTGGGCATACGAGAACCGATATCCGGGTGTGAGCTTGTGAAGTGATTGATTTCGAATGTTTGAATCGGTTTGGCAAGGCTTTAACTGGGATTAGCTTGCTGTGCCCTTGCTGAGCTGTGAGGATTTGTGCTGAATTGGGACAAGCTTAACACTATGCGTTTCAATCAGTAACTTGATTACAACAAAAAAGAAATTTTTACTATTAATTTTTTTTACTGTGTAGGTAGGACTTTTCTGAAAAATTCATCTAGGTAAGTACCACTGCTTTGCCAGTTATTTTGCTGCAGAGCAGTAGTGTGCAAGCACTGCTGTGTTCCAGTTTGAAAGGGCACTATAGCTAGTGAAATTACTGGGCAAATGAGACTTTATAACCGGATCTCACAGTCTAGTAATCTTATTACTAAATTGTGCTGATGTCTCAGGATGACGTGCGCAGTGCAGTGTCACGCAAAACTCTATATACTTTAGAGTTTCAAGTGACACTGCAGCTGATATGGGCAGCCGTGTCGCTTAACATTAGCCCGTCACGTCATTCCTCAAAATAAAAACAAAATAGGAACACAAATTTGTATAGATTTCAATACGCAGTTTATGTGCACTACAGAAACTATGAAATCAGGAATGAAATTTCTCCCGTTTCATTGCAATCAAGGTTCCGTGATTATCCCTAGGATAAAACCATGAATTTTTAAATATTTCTTAGTTATCGAGACGATAATTTTTAAATTCGAGAGTCTTTGTCACACCACTTATGGTATGTACGTTCGTTTCTATAGACCTTGTAATTTTATTTAAGGAATGACATGACGAGCTAGTTGTTTAGCTAATGTTAAGCGACATGGCAGCCGATATCAGTTAGTGTCACTCGGAACCCTAAAGTATAGAGTTTCACGTAACACTGCACTGCTGCCATCATCCTGAGACGTCAGCACAATTTAATAATAAGATTACTAGACTGTGAGATCAGGTCATAAAGTCTCATTTGCCCAGTAATTTCACTACACACACAAAAGGCTACAATGGCCTTTAAACCAGATTTCACACTTGTCTCTGCCTGTGCACCTAATTAGACAAACGTTGCAGAAAAATCCTACCACCTAGTTTGGCTATAATATTATAAATGCGAAAATTTGTATTTGTAATTTGTATGGATTGTGGTTTCGGATAATAAACCGTATGGGTAGGTATTACTGTAAATATTTGAAAACACCTACAATACTATTTATTGCAGAAAATTGTGATCACGCCTGTAAGCTGTAGCCATAGGGAATAAATTTCTTTCACAGAATTCCTTATGACATTTTTCTTTGACACAATTTCTTTGAAGTCTTCGTCGCTTCTAGTCATTAGTGCCGACAATAAGATGGCTTAGCTTTGTCACTATAAAGTCTTTGAAACCTGTTCTATCAATTAGGACCTTTTCTAAAGGATTCTTTCATTGAGAAGCTTATTATATGCCTTTGTTTTTGTACGGTAATGTTTTCTTTACTTTGTCAGAAATCACCAAAATGTGGATTGTTATTGTACAACGACATTGTACAATTCTCTTTATTAAGTTTGTGCCTACGGCGTACGGCTACAATTCAGTTAGTCGATGATTAGGCGAGAAATGGAAAATTTTCCGTTGTGTTTTGAGCGTTTTTAATAGTTTTCAGTGGACAATAGGTACACGGTAGTCTGCTAGATCAGGCATAGTAATGATTACACATTTATAGTTTACTGTGTTTTGTTCACAGAATTTATAATTATTAAAGATAACTAACGGCTAAAAAACGGCTTGTCAAATTTTGATCAAATTTATAAGGGACTACGCGGAAATCATCAGCTTTAAAATAAAAATAAAATCATCATAATTGGTTTACCCAGTAGAAAGTTCTGAAGTAATTATTCTTAATTAAGTGAGATAACACATGAAAAAATATTTTGTAAGATAAATAACGGCTAAGCTCACGTCAATTAAAAAGTCGAAATTACTCCGACCAGGTTTCGGACATATTCGATGTCCTTCTCGGGGAGCCAGTTACTAACGCAAGCCGCGGCGGCTTTCGCGAGCGTCGATACAAAAATATACAGTAATACTGATACTATAGTATGTAGTTAATGTAATTTGCTGATTGGACTAAGAGAATTGAGCGTGAGTTTAAAGCCACTAAGCTGTCGTCAGCTTGTGGCGTTTAAACTCACGCTCAGTTATTTTCTCACTTAATTAATAACTCATCATCACCATCACCATCATTATAATCATCATCAATAGCCGGAAGATGTCCACTGATGAACATTAGCCTCCCCTATAAAGCGCCACTTTGATCGCTTCGTCTTGCATTAGTCTTATTACGCAAATGAAAACCGTGACCTAGCAAGAATTTATATGGAATCAAAAACTGATAAACTTTCTTTTAACAAGATAAAACGTCGAACTGCGCAACACGCCGTCAAATTACAATAATCGGATTAGTCCGCTATTTATTTTCACTTAAAATAAGTGGATGAAAAGAACGACCAAATTGAAAACTTCTACACTGTACGCAATATATTCAGTAAACTTATTACACACAATTTCACAAACCATGGCATTAATAAATAGATCATTGTTCATAAATAAGAATTCTTTTGTTCAATGAGTTTAAAATATAATAAAGGTGTCCCGTTACAGATTTTAAAAAATGATGATGAATGATCAAAATGATCAAACGTTAAAAAATTTGTAAATAGAAAATAAAACCGAAAACAGGAATGACCGAACAAAAATTAAGTTTACTTGTGATTTATAAAATAAAACCATTCTAAACACCTTAAAAATACTTTGTGAACGTATAGTTTCAGTTTCAACAATAACAATACGTTTTTATAATTAATTAGTCAGACTGGTGTTCTAAAGAAATGAACATATAAATTATTAATCCCATATTCTTATTTCCAGTACAAGAAACGCGCAAAATTAACACATTATCACTTGCAAAGATACATTACATACATCATTATTATTATTACATCATTATAATGTGCGATTTTCAACTTTAAACCAATAACTATAGAGACAAAAAAGTGCTATGACGGGGCATTTATGGTTATTACTATTTGTTGCTAATGCTTCTTCCATTGTCTTTAGTCAATGTTCGAACAAAAGTTCTGAAGTACGGCACGTACAATTAATCCGTAGATATAGCATTTGTCGCTTTATTGTGATATTTGTCCTTTAACAATAAAATGAATTCCTACTATCTAATAAAAATATATAAAACCTCAAAATATATAGAAAATATTATGTTTGTTGTTGTTTTTTTTTTTTGTATAGCATTCACAGTCCCAAATGACTGGGAATTTGGGATATAATTTTTTAAATTAGCTTTAGATGATATTTTTCTTGTAGTACCTACGTTGATTTACAATACTTTCATATTATACCCAAATCAACCTAGAATCCCAAAAACTTGAAAGTACCCACGGAAAAGTCTAAATTTCAGGTAAATCGGGCTAATTATAAGTATATTTTTTAATAAAAATTACAGATGTATTTGATGCAAGTTGCGCTTCTGTTTATACGATGTATTGTGTTTTAAGAGTGTTTCGCGCATTTTCGCTGTTATTTCTAATTTATTTTTCCGTCGTTTTTATCGAGATCGCATCTTAAATTATAATTTTATCGATATCCATTGATTATTCCGCATGCGACCTTCGTTTAGGTCCGTCTCATTATTACAAGTATCATTAAAAAAAAAGATGTAGGGACGAGGCTTTAAACAATTTCATTACTTTTGTTGCTTTAGTTTTGATTAGGGACTGTTGCTTCAAAATACAAAATCTAAGGCGCGCAATTGAATGATTTAGTATTGATTTTTCAATTCAAAAAGAAAATGGTAACTAGTTTCTGAATTAAACACACTGGCCACCACGGATGCAAAGTCTACCGAGTTTTGAATCTGCCCTCTGATTGGTCATTGAACTCCCAAAGTAGCCTTGACTGCAAAATCCAACAATTAAGTTTGAATATTTTTCGCTGCTCTGTGTTAAATCTAAGCCCGTTTTGATCTAAAAGTTAGTTATGATATTATAAATAATAAATAAATAAATATGTGTGGACTTTTCACACAGCGCCATCTAGCCTCAAACTAAGCAAAGCTTGTACTATGGGAACCAGACAACGGATACAATACTTATATACTTTTTGTTTGTAAATACATACATAGAATACAATATAAACACCCAGACACAGAACAAACATCGATGCTCATCACACAAATGTTTGTCCTGGGTGGGAATCGAACCCACAACCTGCAGTTCAGAAGGCAGGAACACTACTAACTGAGCTATCGGGCCAGTCGACATTAAAAGAACAAAGTAGTCATCTATATATATAAAACAAATTTGTGTTACACCACTTATGTTCTCGAGTTATAAGTGTTCTAACAAACCCGACTATATAATAGGTCTTTACCTATGAAATTGCCGTATTGCAGTACAGACATTTTCAAACAAAAAAAAGTTTTGATTGGCTATGAATTCTAAATTGAAATTAATTTTGTTTTAAAAATATGACATTCTATTTACAATATAAGTCTTTTGTTTATTGAATAGCGTTGTATTTTCATTACATTTCAGCATTTTTCCTCATAATGGATACTTTGAAATTTCGTGTAATTATGGAATATGAGTTCCGTCGTGGCACCAACGCGGCACAAACGACACGTAACATCAACGACGTTTACGGAGAGAACTGTACAAACGAACGTACAACCCGTTATTGGTTTGCTCGGTTCCGTTCTGGGAATTTTGACTTGAAAAATGAACCTCGTGGTCGTCCGGAAACTTTGGTCAACAATGATGAATTAAAGGCGATTGTGGAAGCTGATGATTCTCAATCTACAGCTGAGCTGGCAGCAGCTTTTGATGTTAGCATCAAAACAATATTGGTCCATTTGCGACAGATTGGCAAGATAAAAAAGCTTGATAGATGGGTGCCCCACGAACTTAACGATCGCCAGCGCAACGTACGCGTCGAGACTTGCCTTGCGCTGCTTAACAGGCACAGAAATGAAGGAATTTTGAACCGAATTGTTACGTGCGACGAAAAATGGATTCTTTTTGACAATCGAAAGCACTCAGCAAGTTGGTTAGATCCTGGTTCGGTACCAAAGCAATGTGCAAAACGAAAAATGACCCCTAGAAAGGTGATGGTCACAGTTTGGTGGTCTAGTGCTGGTGTGATTCATCATAGCTTTTTACAAAACGGCGAGAGCATTACTGCAGATGTGTACATTGAAGAACTGACCACAATGATGGCGAAACTCGCACGTCTGCAACCAGCTTTGGTCAATCGGTCGTCTCCACTGCTACTTCACGACAACGCGCGACCCCATACTGCACAACAGACCGCCTCTAAGCTGCATGAGTTGGGTTTGGAAACTCTCCCTCATCCGCCATACTCACCAGATCTTGCGCCTACCGACTATTACTTTTTCCAATATTTGGACAACTTTTTAGCGGGAAAAAAATTCAATTCCCGAGAGGCAGTACAAAACGCCTTTGAAGAGTTTGTTGTCTCCCGTCCTGCTGATTTTTTCAAGAAGGGCATCCATAAACTGCCACAGCGTTGGCAAAGATGCATTGATTGCAGGGGTGATTACTTTGAATAAAAGAAATAAATAAGTTCGAAAAAAAAATACTTTAACTTTTTTCAAACAAAACGGCAATTTCATAGGTAAAGACCTAATATATACACACCGGCACAATTAGCGGAACATAAAAAAACATCGAGAACATCGTCATTGGGATTTGAACGAATGGCAGCAGGTTCTCTTTACTGATGAGTGCAGAGTTCTTTTAAAACAGATCGATGGGAGACAGCGAATATGGAGACGCAAAGGCTTATGGTGGCGGCTCGATTATGGTTTGGGGAGGGATATGTTTGGGAGCTCGCACGGAGTTAGTGATAGTCACAGGAGGGACCATGACAGCAGATCGATACATCAGAGACATTTTAGAAGAACATGTTTTACCATTTGCCCCATTTATTGCTGACGACTTTATTCTAATGCAAGATAATGCTCGTGCTCATAGTGCACAATCTAAAGTATCTGAGCCACGTAGGAATACCGGTGATGCAGTGGCCAGCAAATTCTCCCGATATGAATCCGATAGAGCATGTCTGGGACTTGCTAAAAAGAAGGGTTAAATCCAGAATGCCACCCCCCAACAATCTGAATGAACTTGGAAACGCATTACATGAGGAGTGGGAGCGGTTGCCTCAAGAAATCATCGATAACATAATCTGTAGCATGCCCAGACGAATGGAAACCGTAATCAGAGCCAGAGGGGGAAACACTCGTTATTAATTTTGCTTTAATTTTATTGTTAAATCATTTAATACTTACTTTTTTATATTTTTTGTGATGGTTCATAATCATCTAAAAATTTCATTTATTTCAAATTTCTTTATTTTTCATTAAAAAATAACGAAGACTTTTCAAAGTCGTTGTTAAAAGATGTTAATCAATTTGTTATTTTGTGTCTAATTACATTTTCGTCAAATATATGCGTTATTATCTCATAGTCTCACTTTTTTTTTCTGTTCCGCTAATTGTGCCGGTGTGTATATATATAGATTATGAACGTTAACTAACCAGCCATAGTAATAAATTATGAGAAACAATAGCTTATACAGATTACACTCTGGAAACGAGAGCCTGTGTCCATTGTTGTTTTGATATAAAGGCCGCGTCATAACACTACCTTTTGACGGGTTCTCTATAGGTCTCTGTAAAAAAATTGAAATCGAATATCTACTCATAAAAATATGTTGATGTTGCGTGTTTTAGTGTTGATATTGATTATATTTATGATATTATTAGCTCTGGCGCCACTCATTAAATTGAATGAATGATGATTATAACAATAATTACAAAAATGGTGATTAACGAGCAATTTACAATTATATTTAGTTTAAAATTACAGTTATATTACAATTAAATTAAGTTTACATTTACATTAAATTTACAAGTACATTTAGTTTACATTACATTTAATTTACAATCACATTAAAATTACAATTACTTAGAATTGTAGGTTACTGTTTCGGTCTTATACTATTTGTTTTATAATCATTCAAGCGTCATTATTTACCGTTCGATTTGTGTTGTCGCGTTCTCGATACAGTGGAAACAGTCGTAGGTATTTGGTCAGCCAAGTTGGACATCACTTGCCCACTTGAGACGATTAATAATTCCCCGAGAATCGCCAACTCACGAGCTTTGAAATGCAGTACAATGTGGTGGAAGTAACAGAAAAGTTTCAGCTAAACTTTTAAAACAAAGGAGCAGACGGGAAGTTTCAAGACATTGCCGACAGTTTAGTTGCAAAATTTAAATTGCTGTTAGTGAACTTCTCAGATTTGTTTGACTGATTAGTTGGACTGTTCTAGTGTGCTGATTTGCTTTTGAGGCGGATAGATATCACTGGAACAGTCCTTGACAATGGAACAGCTGTGCCAGCCACCCAAGACTATACTCTACAATATAATGCAAAGGTTTTTCAAGTATCTCTCTAGTGTTATAACTAATTATCTAATCAAAAAGATTTACATATAAGTCAGACGTAGAGATTTCCGATTTAAAAGCGGATTATTCAGTACAAGTGCGCCGAGCGCCTAATTACTGTACAATTCGTATAATTTTTGTTATTTAGTGCTACTTAATAGGTCACTTCTGGTCTTCCTTATTCTTTTAGTACATGATGGATTTATATTGAACCGTTTTATAAATTTGATAATTAATATTATGTTTTTGATTGTTATTCATGCCTTATTTTATACTTCGTTAATCTATTACTATACAAACTAGTGGCATTCGAACCATATAAATAAGACTTAATTTAAAAACCAAATGTAAGCTTACAAATGACTTTACAATTACGAATTTGACAGCCTCTGTGGTGTGGTGATTGACCAGGTCGGCTCATTCGATTCCCGCGGCATGAAAAGTATTTGTGCACAGAAAAATAGCACAAATACTTTTTCTGTGTTGTAGAACCATCGTCTTCGTGGTTCCTGGATTCTTAGACACAGAGAATCCTGATTAGGGTCCAGGATCTATGTATGTGATTGTTGGGCGTTATCATTATTATTTATTATTAAATAAGGGACTGTATTACAAGACATCCGAGATCAAAGTATCCAAAAGAGACCTAAATTAGTAGGGTAGCATTTCTGTCAACACTTTTCGTAATTACTGCGGACCTATTACAGATTAAATATTTCTCAATTCTATTGTTATTTCGTGTCCAGACACCGGTTTCAATAGAGGATCCATTTTGAGTTTGAGCTGTGTGACGTCACTAGACACGCGGTACTGGCGCAGCATGTGAGCGAGCGTAGTCTTCATCGACATCATGGCGTAGGTTTGGCCTAAAAGAATCTTGAATCATTATTATGCACTCTATTTATACTTATCTATTTGGCTATAAGTAATTTTAATTAATAAGCCAGGTGGGCCGTCTATGTAATCAAAACCGCGGAGAGCCCCAAAGCGGCTGTAGTGCTTATGGACCTTTGTTCAGCAGTGGACGTCTTCAGGCTATTGATGATTGATACATTTTAGCCTAACATAATATCCAAAAATGTGTCTATTAACCCTTTTTAAGCTAAGTGGGGCTGCCAAGATACTTTTCATCATGATAAAAGACATATTTTGTTAGAATTTAATCACACTAATACTATAAAGGCGAAAGTTTGTATGTGTGTATGCTTGTTACTCCTTTACGCTCAAACGGATGAATGGATTTGGATGAAATTCGGTACCAAGATAGCTTATACAATAGATTAACATATAGGTTACATTTTATCCCGGAAAAGTGAACTTTTTCCATGGGATGGGTAAATATTTAAAATACTTTTTATCCGTGAGTGTTACAGGACGCAACTAGTGATTGTATGTAATGGAGCTGACATAATCGCTATGCGACTAAAGCTACCAAAAATTATAAATTTAAAAAAAGTACGTTACGTTTCAAGACGAAAGTATTCTATGTTATTGTATTCTCTTTAGGTAGCACATACTCGTACACAACATCACGTTAGACTAATACAAAATTAATATAGGTACTTACCACGATTTTTTTTTGTGGCTCTTAGATCAGAATATTATGAAGTTTTTAATTTTTTAAATCGCTTGTTACACCAGATATACAAGGTGGAATTTAATTCGTTCTTTTCCTTTAAGGTATGTATTCAGTCCATGCTATAGAATGCTCCCATATAACTAAATAAAAAAGTACGTATGAAATAAAACATCAATAGAGGTATTATCAAAGTTAAATTCTAAAGAAAAGCCTTGTGACATTGAACAAAGCTAGTGTTTTATTGCCTACAAAACATTTACAAAGCACTCGGCTGGTGCCCGTGCTGTGTGTACTGTTAAATAGACATTTCGGCTGTCATGCAGTTATTTTAGGAGGCACTAAATACTAAAACAAAACCTATTTTTTTTAATTTGCCCTTGTACGAACATTCTATAGCATGGTCTAAGTACATACATTTAAAGAAAAGAGTGAATTAAATGCCACCGTGTATAATTCAAGTGGTTTTAAGTTATTATTACTACACTATCGCTATTTTAGCAATTTTGACGTAATAATTATTACCAGCTCACCTAAACACAATCGCTTTCCAACACCGAACGCTGCAAAAGCCTTGTGAACAGCAGCATCAGGATCTGCAGTGGCTTGGTCTAGCCATCGTTCAGGCCGGAACTGGTCCACGTCTGGACCCCAAGATGGGTGACGATGGAGACCACAGACGAATAGCAGGCAATTGCTACCAGCAGGCATTGTGTAGTTTTCTATGTTAAAAATTATTGAATATCATTAATAATAATAACACCCAACGATGACATATACATAGATCCTGGACCCTAACTCGGATTCCCTGTGTCTAAGACCTAGGAACTACGAGGACCATGGACCATTTTGCATCATATTTGGGACTTTTAAAAATTAAAGTTATTACTAAGTATGTTGGAAAGAAAGAATTTATTTTGGTATCAAAAATTTCAACAATAGACAATTTTATAAAAATGGGTAGAAAAAGCCGAATAAAATACATAAAAAAGTAAGAATTTTTTTAAATAAGATTTCTCAGTATTGCGGTATTGCAGAGGCAAGAAGAAGTAGGTAAGAAATAATAAATAAAAACAATCATTAAAATATTACTTAAAAGGTTATGTTTCTAAAAGCCAGTAACTACACTCAGTGTTTTGTTTAGTAAAAGCTAGTCAAATTTAGATGTAAGTAGTTATGTTTGATGTAGCAGTTAGTTTGACTTACTTAATTTAACATCAGAATCCACGCATCTGAACATGGAAGGAGTGATTGTGTACACTCTCATACTCTCCTTAAGAACCGCTTCTAAGTAAACCAACTTGGACAGGTCTTGCTTTTCCACATCTCTTTTCGAATCACCAAAAACTGAATACAACCTGAAGAGATAAATAAAACAGTTTAATTATAATGACTAGCTAGTGTAATATCTTAGGGTAAGTAGGGGTAAGTAGCACATTCCGGGGTGAGTCGGCTGGACTACAGTTGCGACCCCTTCTTGCCCCGGTACGGTAGACGAGGGTTCACGGGGGGTTTTAGTGGGTTCGAGTCCCACATACCTCCTGCCACCACCCTGTGATGGCAGGGAAGTGCGAGGGCATTTCCCCCTCTCAAAAAAAAGTAGCATATTAGTAGCACGTTGAGTATTACAGGTATATAAAAAAGCTACGGTGGCTGCTTTCCATCAGGAACGCCGTATTCTTGTTGCTACCTGCATGTACAATCACAAAATATCACTATGAGTTTTGGACTGAATATAAAAATTACTAATAAGCATTTTTTTAATAAGACTAGTATCTTACTCCTCATAAGCCTTGTTTTGCACATTGGCATGTGATCCAAGCAATAATAGCGTATACATCAAAGCTTTGCCAGTTGTTTCGTAGCCAGCTGCTATAATGGTATTCATTTCTTCGTACACTTCAGTATCTGTAAGTTCTCCTCTATCAGCCAACTCCAGCGCTAAATCCACAAATGCTTTGAATTTAGTTCCTGTAATGAAGAGTCGGTGTAGTTCTTTACAAAGGGTTTTTATCTCTTTCTACTCCTAATTGCAACGTAGGAAAAGACTGCACTTGTGTTGTTTTAGATTTTAAATTTGCTTTTCATAATAAGGATCGCTTAGCCAAATGTAAGTATACCACTCTATAGCTAATTTGTGTACATCAAAATCATAAATGTTATAACGATAACATGAAAACGGACAATTAAAACTATAAAATATGGACAAATTGAAAATTTTTCAGAGGGTGCTTCAGGGTAATTGTCTAGATCCACTTTTTAATTCGCTGTACTAACCATAATATTTGTCGTACGCAGCTGTTGTTCCGCTCCTTTTCAATTTAATCACCTATAACAAAAATGTATTCTTCAGTGATACACTGAATACAGTTCTATAGGTAAAATTAAATACCGTTCACTAATACAATATACTTACGGTTTTACTAATACCATTCAAATAACTAACGACTTCATTTTGTTCTTTCTTCTGTTTTGTGACACTGTACAATAAGTCACTATGAAGCCACCATTTCTGGATTCTCTTTGTAACGAAGTGGAACATTTTGTCTACTGCGGTCATAAATGTTCTTGTGTCAAAGTTGTCAACTTCGCCTGATCTCACTCCAAAAGCGGTTTCTATAAATTAAATTTATGCTTAAGTACCTGCTTATGTCCTGTCATTTTTAACATAACTAACATAATTTTATCATAATTTTTGACAGATTCTAATAATTATGAGATGCTATTCATTCTAATGGTCAGGTCCGGTCAGGTCAACTGATCTTTGTTAATTTGTTATATCACACCTCCAATTATTATACAATATCATCATATCATATAATATCAACAAATTGTGCCTAAAGTTGAAAAATTTACATAAATGCATTAACTTACGGCAAACAGCCTCCAATGTTAACCAATTCAAATAAACGGAATGGTCAAACGGTCCTCTACCAACTTCTTTTGCTAAATCATCAACCATAT
This sequence comes from Ennomos fuscantarius, assembly GCA_905220475.3. Lineage (NCBI taxonomy): Eukaryota > Metazoa > Arthropoda > Insecta > Lepidoptera > Geometridae > Ennomos > Ennomos fuscantarius. Next base: position 6,613,225 of record HG992046.1, on the reverse strand, counting down.
TGTTGGAAACCGTATTGAATATGTGTAAGAATCCATCTAAAACATGCTGCCTGAAAGCGGGGCTCAGCAGCTTGCGATGGCGTTTCCATATAGGAACATCTGCAAAGGCATTACAAGTTACAAATTGTATACAAAAGGTAAATTAACTGATAGTGAAGCAATATGCGGATAGAGGGAAACCGATGGATGCAGGAAGCAAGCAGCTGCTGGTGACTGATCTATAAATCAAAAGTTTGAATGATGCAATGAGATTGACTTGGGCTTCCAGTAAAGGAAAATGTCAAACCAAGCAATAGTTTGATGGCAGGAACATTTCTGGAGCTCTACATGATTAGCTTACCTACAACAAAGGTTAGACAATCAGTCGACAAAGATATATCAAACAGTGCCAACAGTAGCTTCACTTCTCAGTCCTTGGCTGAATTGTTGGTCAGTATTACCATTACTCAGATCTGGTGTTTAAATTACAAATTTTAATGTATGTCAGTGACAGTAGACTAGTCAAAGTTAAATAATTTATCGTTCAATTAAAATTACGGTTCAATGCCCATGACAGACACGCTTATCCAGAAGTGAACTATTCACTTTGCTCTTGAATACGTCTAGATTGTATATGGAAGGATACACCATTGCAGGAAGCAAGTTCCATTCCTTAGATGTGCAGATGAAGGAAAAATCAAAATGGCTTATTCTGTGTTTGGGTGTTGTGGCACCATGGTCTTTCCTGGGTTTCTAGATACAGGAAATCTTAGTTAGGTTCCAGGGATCTATGTAACGTGAATGTTGAGCGTTATTTATTTATTGACTTAGGGATGGTTTTTCAATAAATCAGATAAAACAAAACATATAGAAAATAAAAAAATAATTTTGTGTACTGAACACTGCAGTAATGATGGTACTATTACTTTTGTCAGATTTTAATTTGAAGGGTTGAGAATAAAAAGGGTTTAACTGTCAAATTGATAGGTTCGAGAAAATTGACTTTAAACTTCAACGGCTTCATTTTAATGTAGAGTGCTTATAAGGTAATAGAAAAGGTTTATATAAGTTTCAGTTGCTTGAAAATGTTTTAATTCTATTTTAAAATACTAAATATAGTGCTAATTCATACAGTTACTGTAAAAATATAATATAATAAAATAAATATAATAATTTTTTTATGCCAAGTGAACTGTATTCCTGTGACAGATAAACCGTTTTTAGACTCAAAATCTCGAGATTTAAGCCACATTTCGGTATTTTGAGAATGTATTATTGTAGATAATTTCACGCTAAATCTAACGATACCCATAAGTCATTTCTCGAAAAAAATCAGATAAACCCTTTTTATTCTCACCCCTTCATTTGTTAGTTGAATAACATTTATCAAATTGAACAAAATCGCACCTTAGTGTAATTTACGTACTTAAATGATGATGATGTTATTGAATATGATGTGCGACATATCTCTCAATCTCTCATACGATTAGAACTATGTAATTGTAAACTAAAAGTCCCTGTTTGAGCATTATAATATTTTGCTGATGATCTGCTTAAGACCCATATGATTATCTAAATAAAAGTTTAATTTTTGGTGTCACTACCTACCTGTTCCAGATACTAGTCCATCCCCAAGCCACGGTTTTAGAAAATTGTGAGTGAAATGCGCTTTTAAACACTGGTTGGCAGCTGTCGTGAAATCATCTGGATCTGTTAATACTGGAAGAACATAATGGATCATATTACACACTTGCAGTACCTACACTAGTTTATGACTCTACTTTTGGACTCGGGTACATAATATATGATAGTACTGTGTACAGAAGGTTCACTCCGCAAACCATTTAAAAAAATAGTGACTTTTGCTCCGACACAATAAAGTGCAATTCAGGTCGCACATTGCTATTAACCTACCTTTATATTCACCTAGGATCTAGAAGTTGCTATTTTATCGTAACTCTTATCTCTGTCTTCTATCGACGTTAGGGTTTGTATTCATTCCCTTATTTTTTGTTTTGTTTGTTTTGTTTAATTTTTAATTAATTTTTTTTAATTTTTTTAAACTTGTTTTGACAAATTAGCTTTTTATTAAATAAGATATATATTGTAACTATTATGTGAGTACACCATACTTGCTTAGGCTATAAAATTTTTAGGTTAGGTGGCTGCCGCAAATTGTTCAAGCACTACTGTGTTCGGTTTCGAAGGGCATCGCAGCTAGTGAAATCACTGGAAAAATGAGACATAACGATCTGATTGCGTAGTCTTAGACTGTGTGATGTCTCAGGATAACGTGCGGTTCCGTAACGTAAAGTTCCGTTGACTTTATAATTTCATTTAGAGTTCCGAGTGACACTGCAACTGTTATGGGCAGCCATGTTGCTTAACATCAGGCGAACGACTAGCTCGTCAGGTCATTCATTAACAAAATTTAATCTTTCTTACCATAATAATCTGCCAGACCTATTTTCAGTACAAGAACACCGCCTTTTTCGTTGGACTCCTTAGCAATCGAGTAGACACGACGGCAAAAAACTGAAACACAGTAACAGAGTAAATATGACAGAGTAATAGTTCTAGAGTAGATGAATAGAATGATAAATAAACTACGTAAGCCTAGATATGATAGCTACGTAAGTGTAGATATGTAACTACGTAAGTTTATTTTATGCTATATATAGCAAACAAGGATACGGTGGGAAGAGGTCACCGTAGCCAATGTTAGGTCTTTACCTATGAAGTTGCCGTTTTGTTTGAAAAAAGTTAAAGTATTTTTTTTTCGAACTTATTTATTTCTTTTATTCAAAGTAATCACCCCTGCAATCAATGCATCTTTGCCAACGCTGTGGCAGTTTATGGATGCCCTTCTTGAAAAAATCAGCAGGACGGGAGACAACAAACTCATCAAAGGCATTTTGTACTGCCTCTCGGGAATTGAATTTTTTTCCCGCTAAAAAGTTGTCCAAATTTTGGAAAAAGTAATAGTCGGTAGGCGCAAGATCTGGTGAGTATGGCGGATGAGGGAGAGCTTCCAAACCCAACTCATGCAGCTTAGAGACGGTCTGTTGTGCAGTATGGGGTCGCGCGTTGTCGTGAAGTAGCAGTGGAGACGACCGATTGACCAAAGCTGGTTGCAGACGTGCGAGTTTCGCCATCATTGTGGTCAGTTCTTCAAAGTACACATCTGCAGTAATGCTCTCACCGTTTTGTAAAAAGCTATGATGAATCACACCAGCACTAGACCACCAAACTGTGACCATCATCTTTCTAGGGGTCATTTTTCGTTTTGCACATTGCTTGGTACAGAACCAGGATCTAACCAACTTGCTGAGCGCTTTCGATTGTCAAAAAGAATCCATTTTTCGTCGCACGTAACAATTCGGTTCAAAATTCCTTCATTTCTGTGCCTGTTAAGCAGCGCAAGGCAAGTCTCGACGCGTACGTTGCGCTGGCGATCGTTAAGTTCGTGGGGCACCCATCTATCAAGCTTTTTTATCTTGCCAATCTGTCGCAAATTGACCAATATTGTTTTGATGCTAACATCAAAAGCTGCTGCCAGCTCAGCTATAGATTGAGATTCATCAGCTTCCACAATCGCCTTTAATTCATCATTGTTGACCAAAGTTTCCGGACGACCACGAGGTTCATTTTTCAAGTCAAAATTCCCAGAACGGAACCGGTGAAACCAATAACGGGTTGTACGTTCGTTTGTACAGTTCTCTCCGTAAACGTCGTTGATGTTACGTGTCGTTTGTGCCGCGTTGGTGCCACGACGGAACTCATATTCCATAATTACACGAAATTTCAAAGTATCCATTATGAGGAAAAATGTTGAAATGTAATGAAAATAAAACGCTAATCAATAAACAAAAGACTTATTTTGTAAATAGAATGTCATATTTTTAAAACAAAATTAATTAGAATTTAGAATTCATAGCCAATCAAAACTTTTTTTTGTTTGAAAAAGTCTGTACTGCAATACGGCAATTTCATAGGTAAAGACCTATTATCTAATTAATTCTAATTATAATTTTCCAAAATAGACATAATAATAATAATATTAACGTCTAACGATCACTTACATAGATCTTGGACTCAACCTAGGATTTACTGTATCTAGGGACCCAGCAACTACGAGGACCATGGTCCCACAACACCCAGACTCAGAATAAATATTTGCCTTTTTTTTCTGTGCACAAATATTTTTATATGCTTTCGCGGGAATCGAACCAGGCACCTCCGGGTTATGAGTTAACCTGCTCTACCATCACACCACAGATCCTGTCAAATGTAATACTAGATGTGCCACTAATGCCTACCACTAGTGATTGTAAGTCTTATAAATTGGGAATTAAGCTAAGTCCCGCTAAACCAAAACAGTTTTGTATAGAACTTAGGACGGATCAGTTTATGAGTACGTGACCCTGATAATAATAATAATTTTATTTAACAAAAGAAAACAAGTACAAATACCGTGGCTAAAGTTGGTACATCGAAGGCTGTTACAGTATAAAAGGTGTTTAATTAATATTAAACATTTAAATAAGTTTGTAAAATCATATAATATTTAAAATGGCGTAAATTCAGATAATTAGCGATGGCAATATTTTCCTTTTTTGATTTTACCATTTTTATAAAGTGGAAACTTTTTTTTTCACTTCCCTTTTTTTCTGCAAAGGTGAGCAAAATTAAAATAAACATTTTATAAAGATTAATCAGTGCATTTTTATTATACAAGAGGATATGATAAATAATGAAACTCTGATTCTCACACTAGGGCAACCTGTGTCGTGGGGTTTCCACTGCTAATGATTTTATAATAAGAAATAAACAAGTAGAAATGACAGGGAATGAGATGGAATTATCATGAATCTTTGGATGAGTCAGATCTTGTAATTTATTTCCACACTCTCTCAAATACAGCGCGTAAAATAGGCTCGAGCCTGGACGTATTTTTTTTCCTGCTCTGTGGCTAACTTACATTCACTGTCTCCTAACATCTTGTGTGCATGGCCGATTAGGGGCAATGCTCCTGAATACACAGGCGGGGACGCTTTCACACGCACACTTTTACGCGCTACCAATGCGCACACGCAAGTTAATACAAACAACAATATAAATATAAACATATTGGATAATTGAAAGCTAAAAATACCAAAGGGAATAAAAAATTAAGGTATTTGTTATGGCGTTTATATATGAATGTAATCAAGTCGATTGAAACTTGAATACTTATACTTAACTAAAAAATTTAAAGTGGCCTTGTTAAACAGGTTATTATTAATATAAACAAATATTTTACATATTTACTTAAACATTAAAACAAACTAATGTTTGTTGTAGGTATTCAAAATATACGATCTTGTTTACTTTTGTATCTGGTAATATATAATTTATTCAAAAAAGAGATACAGTTATGTTGTTTATATATCTATACTAATATTATAAAGAGAAAAGATTTGTACGTAAGTATGTTTGTAACGAATCGGCTCATAAAGTACTGGACCGATTTTAAAAATTCTTTCACCATTTTAATGCTACATTATTACTAATTAATATATTAAGCTACATTAACTGCAAGTTTATGCCAAAATGTTTATAAAATAAATGTCCACCCGTGCGAAGCCGGGACGGGCCGCTAGTGTAAAATAAGTAGGTAAATCAAGATTCATGTTTTCAATAAATAAAAATTAAAGTATAATTAAAAACTATGCATCAGCAAAATTTAATCTAAGACGCCGCTACCAGTAAGCAACGTGCCCAAAATGCTGGCGGCATTGCCCCGTTAAATGGCAAAGCTTAATCTTTGGGAAATAATAGAGACCAAATAAATTATATTAATATAGCACTGTAGCTAGTGAAATTACTGGGCAAATGAGACTTTATGACCTGATTTAGCAGCTTAGTAATCTTATTACTAGATTGTGCTGATGTCTCAGGATGACGTGCGCAGTGCAGTGTCACGCGAAACTGTATACTTTAGAGTTCCGAGTGACACTGCAACTAATATGGGCAGCCGTATTGCTTAACATTAGGTTAACGGTTAGCTCTTCACATTCCATAACATAAAAAAAAATACTATGAGGTTAACTTTTATTGTACTTCTGACTGCAACTATGTGTATTGATTCATCATCAGCGGACGTGTTAAGACTGGTGATGATGAAACAACATAGGTTCATCATCACCAGCCTAAGGACGCTGATGAACAGAAGCTTCCTTCTCATCGTCATTGAACATCCAACCTCTTGCATCCAACGGCTTCCCGCGGGTATTCACGGAAATTTGTTTCCAATGCAACGGGAGAAATTTCATCTCAATTGGAAAATGTTCATAGTAACTGTAATAAAACTAGCAAGTTGGATGAACACTGATTTTATTCTCCAGGGTAGCTTACATAAAAACTTATTTAAAGGTACCTACAACTACTTTATATTAATTCTACTACATCTTTCCCCTTAAAAATAAAAAGAAAACATTATTAGTCCGTACAGGTAAATGAAGTGATGCATACCTACCACAGCATACCTTCATTACGTAGATATCTATATTCCGTTAGGAAACAACCGATAGGCACACTTTCCTATTAATATATAATAAACGGGCAGTTATTTAGGTTAGTGCCTTGTACTTAATTACTTATAGGTATATTATCATTAATGAAAGTAAATATGTATATATTATGCATTTCTTTTTAAACTTATTTACGTGACCTTAATATCTAAATTACCTCTTACACCTGCCAGTTTTATTTTTTATTTTATTGATACATATATATTTTGTTACCTATTATCCAGTAAACTTACAAACAAAAACATAACCGAATATACATACGGCATTAATATTCTGTGATAACGTACAGTGACGTAGTGACATACATTATGATATAAAATCTAAAACTTAGTATTGTGTAAAAAAGAATAATAACAAAAAGAAAACAACATCTCAGTCTGAGCTGTCTGTAGGTATGACCTGTTGTGAACCAGCCAACATTCGGGCTTTGCTTCGAGTTACGGGACCTTGACCTGTATATGCCTTAGATACTGTTGGGCTAGCACGTGTATTTTCATTTGACTTAGCATGAGCGTCCTGCTCCGGATCAGGGTTGCTGGACCCTGGAGCCGCGCTGGTAGGCACTTTCAAACCATCATCTGCATCCTCATACTTCTCAACATTATCTGCATCATGGACACTAGTCTCACCCTCCGTAAACCCTTTGTTACGACATATTATGTGTCGACGATTCCGGCGGTACCTATTACCTACTGCGTCTTCCAGTAGATAAGACCGCGGCTCCACGCATTTTTTCACAACTTTCATACATTTCCGCTTCTGACCATCCGCTACCACTACTTTTTCATTTTTTCGTAATGCAGGGAGATCTTTTGCTTTACTATCATACCTCATCTTTTGTCTGTTCTGTTCATTTAAAATTTCTGTATGATTTCTTTTAATATCAACTCTTTTTACTAATAATTCCCTCTGAATAGGCAGCCGTGTATTCAACCGCCTACCCATAAGTATCTCAGCAGGTGAATCTATCTTATCCCTCGGAGTAGAACGAAAATTTAGTAAACTTAGGTGATAATCTTGACCTGACTCTATACACTTCTTTAACATGTTCTTAACTGTTTGTATAGCCCGTTCGCTTTTCCCATTGGATTGAGGGTACAGTGGAGACGAAGTCAAATGCCTTAACTCCCAATCATTCAGAAACTTTTTAAATTCCTTAGAACTGTATGCCGGTCCGTTATCTGTTACTAACTCATTCGGAATCCCATGTCTAGCAAATTGATCCTTCATGGCTGCGATGACGGACCTGCTATTGATCGATGACAGTTCATTTACTTCTACAAAATTTGAAAAATAATCCACCAGAATTAAAAAATATTTCTTTTTAAGTTCGAAAATATCAGATCCAACTTTCGACCAAGGCACGTCCGGTACATAATGTGGCATTAGTGGCTCGCGGTGTGGTGTAGCAGCGTACAGCGCGCACGCTCTACAGCCGCGCACACTTTGTTCGATATCGCATGACATCCCGGGCCAGAATAGCACACCGCGGGCCCTCCTCTTACACTTATCAATTCCTAGATGCCCTTCATGTATACGATTGAGCATTTCACCACGCAACGACTGCGGAATGAATACGGAATCATCTTTAAAAATGACACCCTCAATGTACTGGAAACATTCCCTATACGCCCAATATTTACGGATTCTTTCTTCTATCTGATACTTACTTCTCGGCCACCCGTTCTCAATGTAATTAATTATTAATTTTGACTCTTCGTCCTTCATAGTATACTCTTTCACTAAATTAAGTTTTTCATCACTAAATGGTACTTGTTCTATCATAAAACAAGTTTGCGCTTCGATTTCTTCATTCAATCTTTCATGCATCAACTCAGGCAGAGCAGCACGTGAAAGTGTGTCTGATAAGTACATAAATTTACCCGGAGTATACGTCACCTTTATATCATAAGTTTGAATACGCAACATCATTCTTTGTAACCTTGAAGGCGCGCTAGCTAACGATTTTTTAAAAATTGATTCTAGAGGCTTATGATCTGACTGTACCGTCACATCTGCACGCCCAAAAATGTATTGATGAAATCTTTCACACGCATACACGATAGCCAGCAACTCTTTCTCAATTTGAGCGTAGCGGCACTGTGTATCCGTGAGTGTCAGTGAAGCAAATTCTACGGGGCGCCCTCCTTGCATAAGCACTGCCCCCCGGGCAGTGGCGCTCGCATCTACTGATACAGTTATAGGCAAATCATGAGAATATAAAGATAGCACTGGTGCCGTTGATATTTTTTGTTTCAGTAATCTCACCGCCTCGGTGTGTTGATGTTCCCAAACCCACTCAGAACTATTTTTTAACAATCCTCTTAATACAGCTACCGATTGTGAATAGTTCGGTATAAATTTGGACAAATAATTCACCATACCAAGAAACCTTTCTAATGCTTTTTTATCTTCTGGGTTCGGCATCTCCATAATAGCTTGCACTTTTTTACTGTCCGGCCTCATTCCTCTGTCATCAAACACATGACCCAAATATGTTATCTCCTTTACCCCAAACTTACATTTTTCCTTATTAAATTTAATTCCTACTTCCCTAGCACGTCTCATCAATTTTTCCAATCGTCTGTCATGCTCCTGTTTCGAACAACCCCAAACAATCACATCATCACTAAATGAATCGGTCCCTTCAAGATCTTCTAGTAACTGTCTTACCTTAGCATGGAACATTTCCGGTGCGCAACTCACTCCATAAGGTAACCTCGTGAATTGGTACCTCCCAAAAGGAGTGCTGAAGGTGCAGAGGTCAGCACTGGCGTCATCTAAACAAAGCATCCAAAATCCACAACGGGCGTCCAGCACACTAAAGTACTTTGCTCCATTCAACCGCGCAGCGATTTCACTAACTGTGGGCAAAGAATAATGTGCACGCCTAACGGCACGATTTAGGACCCTCGCATCTAAACATACACGTATATCACCATTTTTCTTTGCTGCTATTACAATAGGATTCACCCACTCTGTTGGATGGTTCACTTTACGTACGACACCTAACTTTTCCATTCTTTCTAATTCGGTATGCAATTTTTCGCGTAAGCCTAACGGTATTTTACGCGCTGGGCAGATAATAGGCTGCGCAGAACTGTCTGTTAATATTTTATGCACACCTGATAACATTCCCACACCGTGAAATAAATCTGAAAACTCATCTAGGAAATTTTTAGTTAACGTATCAATCCTTTTTATAAAGCCCAATCTTACACTGTCCTCCCCTCCTAAAATATTTTGAACTTTCATATCAACGACCGCACATTTCAACAAGTGTTGCTCTTGGTTATGATTAATATTTAAATTGCATTCTCCAATTATAGGTAACCTGTTTTTCGTATATGACAAAACATTGTTTGTGTGTGGTCGTAGATTTGACTCGTTCAATCCTAAACGATAGAAATCACTTTTAGAAATAACGTTCAAGTCTGCCCCACAATCTAATTTAAAACAAACTTTCATACCGTTAACGTTAATATCTTCTACCCATTGTCCTTGAAAACTGCTCTTCTTTATTTTCAGAACGTTCACATACAGCATGTCCTCCTCTTCTGACTCCGTAAGCTGCGACATGTCCAGATCATGCACTTTTTTAATATTTTTATTAGGACACTTTCTAGCAAAATGCCCGCGATTATGACACACAAAACATAAAGCATTAATAGCCGGACACCTTTGGCTATCTACGCAAAACACACCACCACAACGTATACACTGATCGCGCTGCCGGCGCTGGGCCGCTACCGCCGACCCGCTGCCACCGGCGGCGCCCCCGTGGCGCCGTCCGTCACGGAACCCAACGAAGCTGCCACGCCGATTACCGCTGGCAGGCGCGCTGACTCCTCGAGCAGCGCCCGCATAACGTCCCGCCAAGGAGTCTACTTGGCCACTAGATGATCTTGTACTATTCGTCATCTCAATTTGCCGGCTCTCCTCCCGGGACAACTCTTCGGCTTCCCCGATTTGTACCGCCTTCGCCAATGATAGCTCCTCTGTTCTCAACATCCGATCTCTGACAACGTTACTTAATACACCACAAACTACGCGATCTTTTATCAGCCCGTCGGTCAGATGTGCAAACTCGCAACTCTGGCTGAGTAATTTCAGTGCAGTAACGTATTGACTGATCGTCTCCCCGACTAGTTGGTTACGAGTGAAAAACTTGAAACGTGACATGGTCACGTTACATTTTGTTCCAAAATGGCTATCAAATTTTGACTTCAGACACGACAAAGAGTCGGCGTTCTCTTCTTTCGTGAACGTGAACGTCGAATAAATCTCGTAACCCTCCGCTCCTATGAGGTTCACCAGCAAGCTTGCTTGTACACTCTGCGGTTCCTTGCTAACGCCGGATGCTTTCAAAAACACGTCAAATCGCTGCCACCATTTTCGCCACGCGTCTGCGCGCGCGGCTGGGCTGCCTTCAATCTGCAGATCTGGAGGCGGACGAGCGTGTTCCATATTTATTCTAGCTCACTTATCACTTCCTTATAACAACACAGCCACACAACTACTGAAAATCTATTTTTACTATTATTTTCGTAAACACCGCTGTCTCCATGTAATAAAACTAGCAAGTTGGATGAACACTGATTTTATTCTCCAGGGTAGCTTACATAAAAACATATTTAAAGGTACCTACAACTACTTTATATTAATTCTACTACAGTAACTACACATATAAACTGCGTATTGAAATATTAAATCCATACAAATTTGTATTTCTTTTTGTTGCTATTAAGTCACGTGATTGCTTAGCTGGTCATTGTTCTATCTAGTAGTGAGCTAACCTTACGTTTCGTCTTTGATTAGATATGATCAGCAAATTGCAATTTATTGGCATGTAATAAACAATAATTATGATTTATGAAAACAACTATAGGCTCGATTATAATTTCGATTTGTCTTAAGAGAAAGTAAAAAATAGCTAAACCTTATTATAAACAAAGAACTTGAAAGAAAAAAGTATGATGATATTTCTTTGTTACCATCTTGGGACTAGTACTGAAGTAACAAAGTTACTATGATTACAACAGAAAAACTATATTTATTACGTTTTATTAAAATATTACTATTTATTATACTATACAACACACAACGCTCAATATATTTTTTTCTAAGTACAACTTTCAAAAGTACCTAATATTTATTTGGTATAAATGAAAAACTAATTAATATACAAATACACAAATAATGTAAATACAGTATAAGTATAAATACAGTATAAATTTATAATAAAGTAAATACATAAATAATATACAAATATAATAAACAAATAATTCTATTACTACTTTTATCTGGTTGATAGTTGTAGCTACTTATAAAAGACGTGATTTTAGTATGTCTCAGACACAAACCTTTACAGTTGCGCCATGAGCCGCTTAAAATGTGGGGCAGCTGGAATAGTATCTAATTACTTTTTGCTTGGAGTTTCTATGAAGGATCGAATCAGAAATGAGGTGATCCAACAGAGAACCAAGGTCATCGAAATATCCCATCGAATTAGCAGGCTGAAGTGGCAGTGGGCTGGTCATAGTTACCGCAGAACCGTCGGGGAAAGCATGTCCTTGAGTGGAGACCGTGACTTGGCGAACGTAGTGTAAGACACCCACTGACTACGTGGAGCGACGACTTGCGCTTGGCTGGCAGTAGTTGGATGAGAAGAGCCGAAGACTGGGCCCAATAGCTTGGGAGAGGCCTATGTCCAGCAGTGTACTAACACAGTCTGATGATGATGATAATAATAATAATATGTGTGGACATCTCACACAACGCCAACTAGCCCCAAACTAAGCAAAGCTTGTATTATGGGAACCAGATAACACATACAATACTTAAAAACTTTTTGTTCGTAAATACATACATATAATATGATATAGCACCCAGACACAGAACAAACACCTATGTTCATCACACAAATATTTGTCCGGGGTGGGAATCGAACCCACAACCCACAGTTCAGAAGGCAGGCTTACTACCAACTGAGCTATCGGGCCAGTCATGATTATTTTTTGCAACTCCTTTTCTGGTTAAAATTGCGCCATCTACTTTATTTTATAATCTGACTTTTATACTTGAATGAAAATTATTATCAAAATCCATTATAAGGTATAAATACCTAACCAAGGTTGAACAATGTGTCTTTATCTCTAATACAAATATGATTTTAAATTCAAATTTAATCACAGCTGCCTATTTGTATCCTACTATGTACTCTTAAAATGCCTTGAAGACATTTTTTATGGTATTGTGAGTTTAAGGAAAAACCTTCAATACTTATTAGCTCTTTATTGATATAAATAGTATTGTTATCCTTCACAAAGTTGATACCATAGATTATCATAGAAATTACTATTCATATGTAGTAAGGCTATTAATTATTCTATGACCTTAGTTTCAATATATCTTTTAACTAATTGCGCCCCGCGGTTTCACCCACGGATAAAAAGTATTTTAATTATTTGCTCATCCCACGGGAAAATTTCACTTTTCCGGTATAAAATGTAGCTTATATATTAATTCAGTGTATAAGCTATCTTGGTACCGAATTTCATCCAAATCCATTCATCTGTTTGATCGTGCAGAAGTAACAAACATACACACATACAAACTTTCGCCCTTAGATAAGGTACATAAAAGCTATTAGATAAACAAAAATCTGCCTGAGTGAAATCGTAGGTACTACTCAGTAATAGTAAAATTACTTATCAATAAGCCAAAATATAATACAAAATTCGCCCTTTTGTATTTGGTTATGTAAGGCTAACCTTTGACTACAACTTACCTGGTCAGCGATCATGTAACTTGACTGCAAACAATAGAAACACAATAATTTATGGATTTGACAGTTTTAATACGCAGTATATGTGCATAGTCACTATGAATATTTTCAAATTCGGAATGAAATTTGTCCTGTTGCATTGCAATCTATGTTCCGTGATTACCCTCCGATGTTAAGAGACTATGCAGTCCAAGGTTTGGCCTAAACTACATAACACTATGCCCGTCTATCATCATCATCATCAGCCTATATCAATCTACTGCTGGACATAGGCCTCTCCTAAAAATAAAACGGGGGGCCATTTTTTGGTTGTGCCGTTCATAATGAGGGTTTGCCCATAATCGCCACGCTGGGCATGCGGGTTGGCGACCGCAGAGCATAGCTCTTCGCACCGGTGACGCTGCTGCCCATCACCAGCCTGTGTTATTTGGCTACGCTTAATTTAAGGATGGTTATACCGCCATCCATCGGTCGTCAGAGCCTCGTTCGTTGTCTAGCAGGATGACCACGAGCTGGTGAGGTTGACTTGGAGCAGTAAGTAATTAAGTTGCTCCCTTACATCCTTACATGCCCGTCTATACTTAAGCCTATTATATAATAACGAGCTTCTGCCCGCAGCTTCGCCCGCGGCGTAAAATAATTCAACCACCCATTTCACCCTCTTAAGGATGGAATTTCGAAAAATCTTTTCTTAGCGGATGCCTACGTCATAACATCTACCTGCATGCATTTCAGCCCGATCCGTCCATTGGTTTGGACTGTGCGTTGATAGATCACTATGTGAGTCAGTCAATCAGTCAGTCACCTTTGAGCTATATATATTTAGATACAACTTAGCTAAGCAACACTTTCCCCCAGGATCTTATATACATTTGTTAAATTCATATACATTTGGTAGATCCTTTTTTTTTTTACTTCAAACTTGTCTAGCATTTGACCGCGCTTTCACCTGATGGGAAGTGACGATGCGATCGAAGGTGTAGCATGCTAGCCAAGTAAATACCTATTCACTCTTCTCTTGAACACGCCCGGGTCATATTTTGCCGGAAACACAGACGCTGGTAGGGCATTCCATTTCTTAGCCGTTCTAATTAAATTAATTAGATGAAATACATAAGCTCATTGGTTGCTTTTTGATCATGCACCAATGACTTTACACGATTTTTAACGTCTTTATGTCAGAATATTCCATCCCAGCCATAGTCATTCTCCTTAAAATTGTAATTGTAGTATACAGTTGTGACGGGGGTGCCAATCTGCAAAGCTTGTGGCTTTATTGATGGGTGCTTTCATCCACATTTTTCTCGATGGTCACTTTATAATTTCATTTTTCTGTGTACACATAGTGTTAAGTTACAATCCAGATCATTATTAAGGGGTGAGATCAAAAAGGATTTAACTAATTTTTTCACAAAATGACTTATGGGTATCGTTGGATTCAGCGTGAAATTATCTACAATAATACATTCTCAAAATACCGAAATGAGGCTTAAATCTCATTTTCAGTCTAAAAACGGTTTGTCTGACACAGGAATACAGTTCTAGGAATAAAAACATTATAATATTTATTATATTATATTTTTACAGTAATTGTACTAATTAGTACTATATTTTGTATTTTAAAATAGAATTAATACATTTTCATGCAACTGAAACTTACATAAACCTTTTTGATTACTTAATACGCACTCTACATTAAAATGAGGCCGTTGAAGTTTAAAGTCAATTTTCTCGAAACTATCAATTTGACAGTTAAAACCTTTTTATTCTCACCCCAATTTATAAGCATGTCTATGTAGAATAAGTCAATGATTGCAATATTTTTTGTGTACCTATATAAAAAAATAAAAAATTATGTCTCTTATAACAATGAGTCATGATCTTGAACAAAACAAGTAATTCATTTTAATAAAAGAGTCCAAACGACTTCAAACCCACTGCATTTGTTTATTACAAAAATGAGAACATCAATGTAGTTGAAGTCGAAATACACATTATCATGGATAACTCTCATGAGATCTTGAGTATAATAAAATAAAACACAGAAAACACTAGCTTTTAATAAAAAAAACATCAAAATTAGTTCACGTAATCGAAAGTTTTGAGGTAAAAAAAAACTCAGTTTTTTAAATTGGTTGATAAACAAATTGTATCATGTGAATGACACAATTTGTTCTCTGCTCACTCGGTTAGAGCGATTGACTGTTCTTTGTGAAGAAAGCAACGTGCCCCCACAGTAGAAATATGTTTTTTAAATTACTCGTAGGTAAGTAGTAGGTAGTATTAGTTATTTAACAAAATAAATTATTCCGCTCTTGATATTATGATGATCAGTAATATACATGGTCAATGGTCATGGGCATGGTCATGTTCGTTTGGTGACGTGTAGGTAGGTTTATTAGTAATCGTGATTGTAGTAAGACCCAGTAACGCGTGTTAAATGTGGGTACCTACCCACATTTGTTATTTCATGAGTATTTCTTGTTTTTAACTGACTTCTGAAAAGGAGGAGGTACTATGTTCGTCTGTGTTTTTTTTTTTCTTAATCTGGTATAATACTTAAAACGTAGATAGTGTAGTATTTTTATAGTATTCATTTTATTTCTAAGTGTGCAGACCTCTTAATGGCTTTATTGTTATTGAATTTCACTGTAAATTTTACCTTATAATAGTCGATAGTCTTCTAAAACTTAATAAATATATTTTACGAGCTTCTGCCCGCAGTGGCCTATGGGAAAATAATTCAACCACCCATTTCACAATCCTAAGGGTAGAATTTCGAAAAAATTTTCTTAGCGGATGCCTACGTCATAACATCTACCTGCATGCCAAATTTCAGCCCGATCCATTCAGTGGTTTGGGCTGTGCGTTGAAAGATCACTGTGTCAGTCAGTCAGTCAGTCACCTTTAAATTATATATATTTAGATTTAACTAAGTGGTAGACTTTTTGCAAAGTTCGTCTAAGTAGGTACCACCGCTCTGCCAGTTATTCTGCCGCCAAGCAGTAGAGCGCAAGCACTGCTGTGTTCCGGTTTGAAGGGCACTGTAGCTAGTGAAATTACTGGGCAAATGAGACTTTATAACCTAATCTCATAGTCTAGTATTTTATTACTGGATTGTGCTGATGTCTCAGGATGACGTGCGCAGTGCAGTGTCACGCGGAACTCTATACTTTAGAGGTCCGAGTGACAGTGCAACTGATATGGGTAGCCGTGTCGCTTAACATCAGGCGAACTTCTAGCCCGTCACGTCATTCCATACCATAAAAAAATATACTTGCATGTTTAAATGGTTCACTTGAACACACATAATTACCTTCACACATAAACAACTATGTCAAAAAGTCCTAACAATCAAATTTCTTTAAAACACCTTTACATTTCCAGTAAGGTTACACGGTTACTAGCAAGGTTCGTTCACACGTAGACATTAATATTAATCCCATAAATACCACTTTGACAATGTTATACGGCAATAAATCCTTTAATTTCTCAGAACACTGTTCGAATTTCAAGGTAAACTTAGAACTAGATCGCAACTTATATCTTATATCACAGTGAATGTATTCCATACAAATCAACCGAGCCATGCTTACGCAATCGTCAGCGTTTTGATCGCATTCATTTACTTAAACCAACTCTCGCGCTATCTCTACTACCGTAATCACATCACACTAATATTATAAAGGCGAAAGTTTGTATGTGTGTATGTGTGTTTGTTAGTTACTCCTTCACGCTCAAACGGCTGAATGGATTTGGATGAAAATCAGTACCAAGATAGCTTATACACAGGATTAACATATAGGCTGCATTTAATCCCGGAAAAATGAAATTTTCCCTTGGGATGAGCAAATAATTAAAATACTTTTCATCCGCGGGTGAAACCGTGGGGCGCAACTAGTGTTAAATGACAATCGCTGAAAAATCGCTTCTTGAAACGGTGACCACTACAAAAAGTTGTATTTACAACTGACCGCTAAACGACGTGACGTTCACTAATTGATCACTTTATGAAAGAAATCTCTACTTGAGCACCGATCGATGACTGAGCATCTTACTCACGGACCTTAGTCACTGTCTCTTAGTTATACTGTTATAGGTCGCATCTGGGGTCTATTTTACCCGCATGGATTGCGCCAAACTTAGGGCTTTTGAGGCGACCAGTATGTATTTTATAGGTCCATTTTGGGAACACCTTGCGTCATGTGTTGAAATAGGACATTCTTAAGTTTGCTGAATTTTAAAATATCTATCTATATCTATATATATGAAACAAAGTTGTGTTAATTATACCAGTTATTAACTCAAAAAAGGCTGGACCAATTTCTATGATATTTGTTTTTTTTTTATTTATCTTCGTAATCTTAATATATAAAAATCAATCTCTATTTCCTTTGGTCATCGCATCACGGATACAACATTTTCGGTAATTCTTTTTTTATTCTGTTTATTATTTTTAGGAAAAGGTTCTCATGAAACGAAAGTTAAGAAAGTGTGGAAAATTTTCACCACGCGGGTGAAACCTCGGGACGCAGCTAGTATATTTATATACTACTTCTTTTAAGTTTGTAAATTTGTTACTGTATACTATGTTATTCACGCTGTTGGATTGCCTAAATAAATAAAATAAAAATAAAATAAAATAAATTTTAATAACTTTAACTGGAAGTGAAATATTGGTAAATACATTTGTTTTTACATCAAACTTGTCTAGCATTTGACCACACTCTCACCTGATGGGAAGTGACGATGCGATCGAAGGTGTAGCATGCTAGCCAAGTAAATACCTATTCACTCTTCTCTTAAACACGCCCGGGTCATATTTCGAAACAAACGCTGGCAGGGCATTCCATTATTTAGCCGTTCTAATTTTGAACGTGGAATTGAATCACTTGGTATGAATAGGTGGTATTTCGACAATGATCACCAACCAATGGACTGTGGATAAATGACTTAGTCACAGCCACGGGGATCCGTTGGATGCAAGAAACAAAAGCTGTTCAAAGAATCGTAGTATGGCGAGACCCTCTGTTCAGCGGTTGGCGTCTTCTGGCTGGAAAATAATTTTATTTTTGGCTTACCTTTTCTGTAAATCATTTAAACTTCTTATCGAAAACGTCGTCAAGTGGACTTTAATGAGATTGTCTAGAGTTTATTTCACAAGAGCATCTTGAAACAAAGGTCAGGGTTTTTGGAAGTAAAGTTACGAGAAAGCGTTTTCATTATTAGTTAAAACCAGTTTTTTCTAAATGCTTTTGTAAAAAAATACAATAAAATACTACATAAACATTAAAATGGTTATTGCACATTGTTCTTTTTTTATTGTTGGTCTCTACCGACCTTTACAGCGTCACCGGGCGGGAGGGCAGGCGTGTAAGGCAAGGGCACCCCTGGGGTGCGAGCCTCGGTTTGGGCCGTTGCCAGGATAAGAGGATCGAGAAGACTACGTCCACTGGAAAAGTGGACCCTATTGAAAGTGGCGACCGTTCTAGCCGCCGGGGAGTACGTGGACTTCGCCGGCGGGGTCGGTGTCTAATTGTATTACGCTGGTATCCTATACCGGTGCCGAAAGCGGTACCTGATCCAGAAGGACTAGACTGGTCCTGTGGTCCTAGCGCAGCCGATACTACGGCTATAGGATCATCCGGATCGCTCAAAACATGGCTCGGGCGGCGACGACTGGGTGGGGTTGAGGACAGGGTGATATTGCACATTGATGCAGTCTGTTTTGAGTACATCTTAACAATGCATCTAGTATTAAGAAATAGAAAACTAGACAAGCATTTATATATTTTATTTGATTAATTATATACATACTATTATAAACATTATATACACTGTTTTTTGTAGCCGCCTTGTCAGCCTCATCGTAGTCCACCTGTTGAAGATAGGCCTTTCCCAAAGAGTCCAATTTTGAGCCGCTGCTTGCCTCCTGCATTTATAGACTCTCCGTGGTTTTGATGTAGTCGGTCCTTCTAGTGGGAGGCCGTCTGCCGTGTCTTCTAGTTCGTAGTCGCCATTGCGACTATTTACTATTTTTTCTGTGACTTAGTATTTTGGGACTATAGAATATGGTACTAGTATTGTTGTTGTTGTATTCGACAGCCTCTATGGTGTGGTGGTTGAGCAGGTTGGCTCATAGCCCAGAGGCGGCGGGTTCGATTCCAGCGACAGGGCAAGTATTTGTGCACAAAAAAAGCGCAAATACTTGTTCTTTGTCTGGGTGTTGTGGGACCATGGTCCTCGTAGTTCCTGGGTTCCTAGACACAGGGAATCCTAGTTAGGGTCCAGTATCTATGTATGTGATCGTTGGACGTAATTATTGTTATTATTATTATAATTTTTGCCATGATAAATTCGTGTCGATTTTCACAAAATTTTCATCGTTATTTATTTTTCATTTATTTAATTTACCGTCCCAAAACATTTTGAGGGGGAAGAAGCGTTATTTACGCTTTCTAATAAAATGTTTACATTCACTTAAAAGCTAAACCTTGGAGGCTTCGTAATGCTGGTGCTTCCATATTGAAAAATGTTTTGCTTTCATAAAATAAGTTCTTTTTGTTTTTTTTTTTTTTATAAGTACAAGAAAGTTGTTTCAACGTAATAAGCAACATTGTTTACTGATGGTTCATTGTTTTTACAAGTAATTATGGTATTGGACGTATGGCCAAAATAACTGACTATTAACATTTTGTAGTCGCTTTAAGTCAAATTCTCATGAACTTCGTGATTCAAGGTCTCTTTTTTCCACTTCTACTCATTTTTATTGGCTTCTGCGGCAGTTTCACCACAATTTCGCCAGTGCAGATACAATAACAACAACAATAATAACAACGCCCAACGATCACAAACATAGATCCTGGACCCTAACTAGAATTCCCTGTATCTAGGGACCCAGGAACTACGAGGACCATGGTCCCACAACACCCAGACACAGAACAATATTTGCGCTTTTTTTTCTGTGCACAAATATTTAACTTGCTGCGAAAATCGAACCCGCTACCTCCAGGTTATGAGCCGACCTGTTCAACCACACCACCGAGGCTGTCAACATAAGTATTGAAGCAAGAGGTTTAGCTTTAGGTAGATTAATCTCATTACATGGTGATTGTATGTCAGGTGGGTTTGAATTTATGAGAATGAACTTCTGACATGACTGTATATGTCATTGATGTAAAGCTAAGAATTTTTTTTTTTATTGGTTGATAGGCTCGCGTTTGACCACTATCACACCTGATGTAACACGCTTGCCTAGAAGATACCTGTTCACTCTCGATTTGAAGACTCCAAGGTTGTAGGTTTCGGGAAATACGGACGCCGCCACTCTTTGGCTGTTCGCATGATAAATGTAGAGCCAAATCTCTTTGTTCGCACATGTGCAATGTAGGAGATAAATATTTTTTCTTAAGTTGTTTTGTGTTTAAAGATTAATGTTATCAGTTCCAGTGTGTTTTGTAATGTTTTAGAAGAAAGCTCTTTGGTTATTAGTTTATTATATATATGTGTTTCCTTGCGAAAACTGCGTTTGATTATGGTACACTCTGCTACATAAATTAGTGTACAAGCGCATGAGGAAGTGCAATACACTAAGAGGGATCCAGAATTACAACAATAAGATCATATTAAGGAGATCGGTCGGTATTTGTCACCTAACCTAGACGCTAGATGCAAAAAGTTTGCGACTCATTTCTGCAAGCTGTCTATCAATTGAAAGGGTCAGAACAAAAAGGGTTTAACTGATTTTTTTTCACAAATTGACTTATGGGTATCGTTGGATTCAGCGTGAAATTATCTACAATAATACATTCTCAAAATACCAAAATAAGGCTTAAATATCGAGATCTTGAGTCTAAAAACGGTTTATCTGTCACAGGAATACAGTTCGCTTAGTATAAAAACATTATTGTATTTATTTTATTATATTTGTATTTACAGTAATTTTATGAATTAGTACTTACTATATTTAGTATTTGAAAATAGAATAAAAACATTTTCAAGCAACTGAAACTTACATAAACCTTTTCTATTACCTTATTATAAGCACTCTACATTAAGATGACGCCGTTGAAGTTTAAAGTCAATTTACTCGAAACTATCAATTTGGCAGTTAAACCCTTTTTATTCTCAACCCTTCAATTAGTATACCCAGATTCTTCACGGTGTCATAATACTCAGAACGTTGGCCATTACTGAAATTAAAATTGGTTAATATTACGAGTATTCTCCGAATTCCAGTCACACAAATGGCGCACGTAATCTCTCCTCGACACCTATCAATTCAATTTTGAGGCTTAAAAGCTTAAGCTGTTCGTGGTTGACAATCCAAATTAAGGTTGGTTACTGAATTGCTGCAAGCATTCGTTAACAGCGAGTTTTGTCGCACGTTTCGACATTTATCATACAAGCAATTCCATTATTCGATTGACATATTTTGTGTGTGTGTGTGTGTGCAGGTGTCTGGGTGAGTGTGTATTTGTGTGTGTGTGAGAGAGAGATAGAGAAACAGGGACAGAAGAAAGGAAGGAGTACCTAAGTGGGTTTTTTTTGGCGGGAATGCGAAAAAGATTGCGTCACCGCATTGTATTATTTTCCAAAACTTGTGTTATTTTCAGTGTTAGTGCATAAAATTGGTGGCATTCTATTCATTAAGTGCTGGATTACAGGCGTGAGTGTGGGAAAATGGTTTAATGATGGTGAAACGTTTCTTTTTGTGTTGTTTCCAAAACTCCATAGAAGCTTCAAGTAAAGTTGCCACCACATTACTAAGAGTATGACTTTGACTGGACTATGACTTGACTATGACTTAACTTGATGACTTCGACTGTGACTTGACACATTTTTGCGTGAAATATCATTAACTTGATAAATTATTAATTACTTGACACTGGCTAAATACACAAAAGTGTGGAGACAAAACTTAAAAAAAGGAGTAAGCGCGCGGAATATGTTTATGTTTTGAGCGTTTTGATCGCTATTAGCCCCCATGCACATCACCAGCGTCAAAAACGCTCGTCAGAATAAACCTTAGAAACTGCAGAAACACACTAATTGATTGTAGATTGCTCCCGCTGATAGTGCATAGGCTTGATGGAAGTACGATTGCGGATTAGAAGTGTTCAAATGAATGTCGATTAAGCTTACCCTGTTTTGTGTTTATCTTTAGCCGTCTTGCTTCAGCTACCGAGTACGTTCATTGCCCAAGCATCGCAAGGTCTTAGAACCTTCTAGAAGCGCGCAAATTGTCATATTTTTATAAGAAGTATAGTTTTAATGCAAGCTAGCGTAGCGTTTTACCACAATTTATCGGCAACATGATATGCTTGGTTAAAAACTATAAGAAGCAGCGTGAAATTATTATTAAATTATAAAAACCTTTTCGTATCAGAACAACCGAGTAAGCAGTTCGACCAAGCATTTGGTCCATTTACCTTCTATTAATATTATTCTAGATATTTAAATAGCAATTGTCCAAGAGCATAACGTTAAGGACTCAGAATGTCCATTGAGCTAAACCACCAAGCAGGCAATAAGCGTAGGTATCAATAAAACTCAAATCGTATATACAAGCAAGCCAATCAATCAGCAAAATGTTAACATTCTAAATCAACAAATCAGCAAAAATATTTAAATTTATACCGTATTGCCATGGCAACATACAGGGACTTGGCCAAACGTTTGGTGGAAGCATCAGGTGACCAGAACGCTGGCTTTTATTTTGCAAAAAAAAATAAGCATTGCCATTCAACGTGGTAATGCTGCCAGCATTCTGGGAAGTTTCCCCTCGACCAACGGTTTATTTTAAATTTTTAGTTTATATTTATTTTAAGTTCTTAGGTATAGTTTAGTTTTTTAGGTCTAGTTTAGTTTTGTATTAACGAATATTGAAATACCACCTATCCGCTTGCTATATATGTGCTTTCTATAGCAATATACCGTAGGAAAAAAAATTATATCCTCCTGTATTGATTTAAGTTTAAAAAATACAACAAATAAATATATGCAAGTTGTATATTAAAAAAGAGCACGGTCCCAAGTCTTTCGCCGAAAAGAAAAAAAAATGACTTTCCCTGGTTTTATTTATATTTTTTTCATCCACAGCGTCTTATTAAAGTCCGATTTTTTTTTAAATAAATTTAAATTAAGCTAAGGGCGAGTCTTATAAAAATAATGACATTAATCCGATTATATGATTTATATAATATTGCAGGAGCTCACAAACGAAAGAGAGTTCAAACAGACGTACTAAATTTCTCACTTGCTTGTTTAAAATTCATAGAAAAATTTAGTTAGTAAAACTCTTCACAATTTCTAAGAACCACGGATAATACTCTCACAAAAATTCATGAAAAGGGACGCTATGAAGTTTTTCGTGTTCCATTGAAATCCCCAACTGCTCTCTGATATTTACAATTACGGCACTATACATTACAAACAGCGTGTGGGTAAGAACTTAGTTTCTTTCACAAAACTACTGTTCACACTACACTGCTATAACACACAGCCTCTGTGGTGTGGTGGATGAGCAGATTGGCTCATAGCCCAGAGGGAATCGAACCCGCCGGGTTCGATTTCCGTGGCTAGACAATTATTTAATTGTGCACAGAAAAAAAGCTCAAATCAATATATAGCGCAACTGACTATCCACATAAACTGCGCATTGAATTCGAATCATACAATTTTGTGTTTATATTTGTTGCAATCGAGTTACATCGCCTAGCAGATCGCAGTCTTAGGTCCGTATTACAGAACAACGCTCAGTCATCGATCAGTGCTCAAGCAGAGATTTCATTCACTAATTGATCACTGTATGAATGAAATCTCCGCTTGAGCTCCGATCGATGACTGAGCGTTGTTCTGTAATACGGACCTAAGACTGCGATCTGCTAGGCGATCATGTAACTCGATTGCCGAAGGTCCGTATTACAGAATGATGCTCTTCTGTAATACGGACCTTAGACTGTGTAAAGTTTAATATAAAGTTTCACATGACACTACAATCTGTTATGGGCGGCCGTGACGCTGAACACCAATTGGACGATCACGTAACTCGAATGCAACCTATAGAAATACATATTTGTATGGATTTGACAGTTGGACAGGCAGTTTATTTTATTGCCAGTATTGCAACATAATAAAGACTATCTGTCTATTACAACAGAACTGTAATGCCTGTTTTTATATTATGTATTTATTGTTCTATATTTCTATACAGTTTATTGTGCTTTATTATAATAAATATCAATGATTATCAATGGTTTAACTCCATAACATTTGACGTTACCATATTAAGATATGTATTTAGGTATTATTTTTCTCAACACGGAAGGATAAAAAGGAAAGCTCCCTCTTGTGACCTTCCTATAAACTTTGTACGTAATGATAATGCTTATGTCCGTGCAACCTTACCGTACATTACAATAAGGTATTGTATTTATGTACGGGGACCTCTGGTAACGATGTTCTGGTACTCACATGTTGCAAAACGTTGCTGTGAGAAATGAAAATCATTAGTATTTCGATATCTGTTACGGATTGGATATATCTAATAGAATTTCAATCTACAGTTATATATTAAATTCAAAAATGAATCACGCAGACCTACGCACACACACACACACACACACACACACACACACACACAAACACACGCACACGTGCATATCATTGGGCAGAAGAAATCCGCTGCTGAACATAGGCCTTCCCCCATAAAATGTCAATTTGGATAGGATCCCAAGGAATATGGAACTTGTGAAAAGAAGGTAAAGTGACATGAAGGTTATTAGTAATAAAAGGTTTCCCTTTTCAGTGTACCCAATATTATTAATTACCTGAATTTCGTATAGGAAAATATACACACACTTACACATAAGTAGTACATTTATTTTTATTTCAATAATCGTTAAAACTAAACTAGACCTAAGAAATTAAATTGGTAAAATAAATAATAATAATAAAAATTAATTGGTTAAATTACACATAATAATAATAAAAATATTATGCACACCGAAAACACAACCTTCAAAATCACCACAAGCAATTCGCCTAGCGCAAAAATAAATTTTCACTTTTTTATCTAGATACTAAATAACATAAACATGAAACTTTATCTGTTTTCGTATGGTTTTCATAAACAATACAACTAAACCAATTTAGATTAAATTTGGCACAAGGATTGCTTACATTCCTGAGATTATCTAGCTGTGTACTTAATCTCAGAAAATTAATTTTTTGCAAGAATACGGGTAATCAAATTCTTACGTTCCGAAACATCCGAAATGTACGACAAACTGACTAGAACCTATCAGTGATAGGAATTGACATGACGTGATAATGTAGTTTATGTAAATCTTGACACCAATTACTAATCTTCCACGACATTAAGCCGTTCGAGGGAAGTCAAACTTGCAGTCAAAGTTGGGCAACTCTCGGTAAACTAACGTAGCAACCTAAATAGAGGAGGGTGGGGGAACTTGGAATGACAACGCGATTAAAGTTCAGAATAGTTTTTGATTTATGGTGAACCAAATGCCTGCCAAAACCTGAAGTAAATGGAATCTCAGAAGGCTTTACAAAACTTACCACGAAATGTGAAGCATTGTAATGAGCGATTAACTTATTTATAAATTAAAAGCATATCAACATTTTTTGTAGAAGGGTACTGCCATTTGATAACGATGTTTTAAAATCATGGCACTGACTCCGTAAAACTTCTTTAGTTTAGCTCTGCCGGTATAACTTTTTTTTTAATGTTTTGGCTCCACACTTTTGTGTATTTAGCCAGTGTCAAGTAATTGATAATTTATCAAGTTAATGATATTTCACGCAAATATGTAACCAGTCACAGTAGAAGTCATCAAGTCAAGTCATAGTCTAGTCAAAGTCACACTCCTAGTAAAGTGGTGGCAACTTTACTTGAAGCTACTAAGTTTTGGAAACAACACGAAAAGAAACGTTTCACCATCATACTATTTTCCCACACTCACGCCTGGAATCCAGCACTTAACGAATAGAATGCCACCAATTTTATGGACTAACACTGAAAATAACACAAGTTTTGGAAAATAATACAATGCGGTGATGAATTCTTTTTCGCCTTCCCGCCAAAAAAAACCTGTTTTTGCTTTATATAATGTTAATGTCGCCAACTTGACAGTTGTAAATTGTCAATTTACCAGACATACCAACATAATAATACAAATATTGAGTATTTTTTCGTGAACCAACTGGCTCGCCCCAAGTCAAGCGTAAAGAATTTTTATTTCAAAAAGCATTATCATAAGCTTTTCTCATTTGTTAACGATGTTCTATAATCGCGGCGGGCTGCACCAACTCTGTATCACGATTGATAAAAATAATAACTAACGAGGATTCTCTGTACCTAAGACCCAGGAACTAAGAGAATCATGGTCCCAGAGCACCCAAACACAGAACAAGTATTTGCTGCCCCTTCCAGGCTATGAGCCGGTACTGGATTTATGATTATTTGTATGTATGGAGTAGGCAAGAAATATGAATTAAGACAGTCTGGAACTAGCAATCATGTTGTTGACATCAGAGGGTGATCACAAAACTTTACATTGTAACAGGAGAAATTTCCATACTAACACATAAACTGCGTATTCAAACTGTCAAATCCATACAAATTGTGTTTCTATTGGTTGCAATCGAGTGATCGCCTAGCAGATCCAACCTGCTTAACCACCACACCACAGCAGCTGTCATTGCTGGCATTCATAAAGTATAAGTAACGCACAATTTTATTATTATATGAATATTAGAAGAGTTTAAATAATGTTCGCAATCAATTTTACAAGAAACAACTCCACTGAATGGGATTCATTGTTAAATTGATATCCATTCAATTCTCGAAATTCTCATTAAAGTGTTTGAGATAACTTTGTGGTTCGACAAGTAAGCAATATTCTGGAGACTTTAATTAAACATAAACTGATTTATTTTTGAGCTTCAGCTTTTGTAACATGCAACATCGAGAATTTATCTAGATGACATTATATCTTGAAACTTTAATGATTTGTTGATAATAAATTAGAGGTTGGGGTTTTGGCGGGAAAACGAAAAAGATTGCATCACAGCATTGAATTATTTTCCAAAACTTGTGTTATTTTCAGTGTTAGTGCATAAAATTGGTGGCATTTTATTCTTTAAGTGCTGGATTACCGACATGAGTGTGGGAAAGTGGTATAATGATGGTGAAACGTTTTTTTTTCGTGTTGTTTCCAAAACTCCATAGAAGCTTCTAGTAAAGTTGCCACCACTTTACTAGGACTATGACTTCTAGACTATGACTTGACGACTTCGACTGTGACTGGACATATTTGCTTGAAATATCATTAACTTGATAAATTCTTAATTACTCGACACTGGCTAAATACACAAAAGTGTGGAGCTAAACCGTAAAAAAAATGAAATTAGAGGTTTATGATTTTTTTTATTTAGTAGCCGTTGAACGTTGATTTTGCATAGCAATGGATATACAATTAAAAGCTGCACATATGGTCTCCATCCGACATAGCTTAAATTAGCAATAAAAGTTCCTCCTAGTCTTTAGTTCCTTTTTATCGTTTTACGAAGAACTAAGAAAATCTTACCCCATCTCACTCTAATATCAATCGGTCAGACAAGTTCTACGTTAGTTATTCGGAATTTGAAACTTATGAATAACAATCCATTCCGAAGTTTGAAACCAGTTGCTATACTAGTTACCCGGTGGTGAGGAACTTCAATCCAGCTGAGGTACCTCAGTACGTAACTATATACATTCTGGCTTACTAATACATATAAAATACAAAGTCCTGATGGACTGACTGACTGACTTATATATATAAGACTTTGTTGATATAACGCACAGCCTAAACCGCTGTTTATAGACTTGAAAGAGGAGTCTTCAAATCGAGAGTGAACAGGTATCTTCTAGGCAAGCATGCTACATCCTAGACCGCATCGTTACTTACCATCAGGTGCGATAGTGGTCAAACGCAAGCCTATCTAATAATAAAAAAAAGGCTATGGAGGGTTTGTTCTTTGTAAAATGTAGGTATCCACTAAGAAAAGGTTTTTCGAAATGCCACCTCTAAGAGGGTGAAATGGGTGGCTGAATTATCCATGAAAAAAATTCTTCTTCGTTTCCTATAAGCCACGTGGACAAAACTAGACTATTATATAAAAGGCTTTGTTCTGACTGACTTACTGACGGATCAACGCACAGTCAAGCTGTTGATCGTAAACACCTGAAACTCGGAAGGTGTGTTCTTTGTATGACATAGGCATCAAGGCAATAGGCACATAAGAAAGGATTTTCCGAAATTCAACCCCTAAGGGGATGAATAATAGGGGCAAAGTTTGTATGGGACAACGTGATTCCTTGGCCCAATCTTCTTAGTTATTTTGGCGGTGATTTGCTTAGAAGTTGATATTATTACTCCTTTGTGCTTTTCATTTAAATTATATTTTATTTTGACACATGTTTGAAAACTCAATCCACTTTTATTTAAAAAGGTTGAACTCACTTAAAAATAGCAAATAAAATTGGAATGTCTCGAAACTAAAAAAAAAAAAGGTATTCATATAGATGAATACCTTTTTTTTTTTTTTTTGAGGGGGGGAAATGCCCTCGCACTTCCCTGCCACCACGGGGGTGGTGGCAGGGGGTATGTGGGACTCGAACCCACTAAAACCCCCCCGTGAGCCCTCGTCCGCCGTACCGGGGCGAGAAGGGGTCGCGACTGCAGTCCAGCCAACTCGCCCCCGGCGGCAGGCCCTTTCGGGCCTCTCCGCGCCAATGGATGGGTGACCTTGCTCACCAAGGTCACCCACCAGACGTGTGGGGCCGTGCAAGCCGGCGGAGAGTCCCCCGACTCTCCACCAGTGGCCCCACTAAGGGGGAAGGGGAGGAGGTGCGCGTAACGCCTCCTCCTCCCTCCCGCTCGTCTGCGCCGGAGCGGGTCAGCTCCAGCGGCCTCCTCTCTGACCCGCTCCGCGGTCTCCTTCTGCGCCATCACGTACTCGCAGAAGGAGACTACCGCCTGCCATGTAAAGTGTGTGCCGCTGCGGGTCCCAAGCGGCACACACTTCCAGTGTGTGGGGCGCTGTATCCTCCAGCGCTCCACACTCATGGCAGGCGGGGGTCGCTTCCCGCCTCGCGATTTGGTGCAGGTACTTTCCAAAGCATCCGTGCCCGGAAAGCGCCTGCACCAACCGGAAGGTCAGCGACCCGTGGGGCCGCCTCACCCACCTCTGGAGACTATATGAATACCTCACTTAAAGGTTTCTAAGCTTAACGAGGTTATGCACTTTTAGGACACGGCCTCATAGGGACGCCCAAAATTTTTTAATGGTAAGGACTAGAACATTTTGGTTATAAATCATACGAATCATTGCATATTAAAAAAAAAAAAAAAATAACATGTAAAATATGCGGTAGGTGTTATTTCGATTTCGTTGTAAATTAAATATCACGTTTATTTAACCTTACACTATAATAAAGATTGTTATATTTAATAAGTATTCAAACATAATAATTCATATGTTATAACAAAATCAATAACGTTAAAACCCAATTTAATCCCTATTAGAACCATTTTCGACTTCTACGCGGACGCAGTCGCGGGCAAAAGCTAGTCCAATAATATAGATATTAGACTGTGAGATCAGGCCATAAAGTCTCATTTCAAGCTATACTTCCCTTCAAACATGAACACAGAAGTATTTGCGCACTACTGCTTGGCGGCAAAATAACTGACAAAGCGGTGGTACCTATACCTAGACGAAGTTTGAACAAAAGTTCTACCATCTAGTGAACAATAGAACAAAAGCTAACTTGGAGGTGTCTAGAAACAAAAGCGCTGAAGGAAATAAAACAACTTATAGTCAAGTCAGGTCCCAGGTTATGTCCCAATTTATAAGTAAAAATTGGTCCTCGGAATATTTTTAATTTAGTAGACATTACTAAATTATAATTTTTATCATTCCATTCATTTCCATGAAACCGTTTTAGTAAAATATTGAACTACATTAGGCCCAAAAAGGTGTATAAATTTCCAAGTATAAATAAAGCTACGGAGGAGACCTCGTTCGTTC
Organism: Ennomos fuscantarius; assembly: GCA_905220475.3. Lineage (NCBI taxonomy): Eukaryota > Metazoa > Arthropoda > Insecta > Lepidoptera > Geometridae > Ennomos > Ennomos fuscantarius. The sequence goes on along the minus strand of HG992046.1, from coordinate 6,582,787 downwards.
TTGCCAATTAGTGAGGCAGTCGAATCCATTATTGGCAGTCTCCGTTCCAATCTGCGAACGAGTACACGGAATATGTGGGAATGGAAACGAATTTACGCCGGAATTTGACATTACCAACTCACGCATTCACACACACATTCTTGTACACACAGTTTGCGCATTAAATAATTAATTCATTCTTTTATTCACTATTTAATTCATATTGTCATTCGTTGTTTCTTCTTTCATTTATTTTTTTATTCATTCTTTCTTTAATTTATTCTTTTTTTTATTATTTAAGTTTTGGCTCCACACTTATGTGTATTTAGCCAGTGTCAAGTAATTGATAATTTATCAAGTTATCGATATTTCACGCAAATATATGTCAAGTCACAGTCGAAGTCATCAAGTCAAGTCGTATTCAAGTCAGTCTAGTCAAAGTCACACTCCTAGTAAAGTGGTGGCAACTTTACTTGAAGCTTCTATGGAGTTTTGGAAACAACACGAAAAGAAACGTTTCACCATCATTATACCATTTTCCCACACTCACGCCTGTAATCCAGCACTTAACGAATAGAATGCCACCAATTTTATACACTAACACTGAAAATAACACAAGCTTTGGAAAATAATACAATGCGGTGACGCAATCTTTTTTCGCGTTCCCGCTCAAACTCCCATTCATATTTTCATTCGTTATTTCTTCTTTCATTTATTCTTTCATTCATTCTTTTATCCATTTGTTCATTCATTCTTTGGTTTATTCTTTGTTTTTTATTTAAGTTTTGGCTCCACACTTATGTGTAATTAGCCAGTGTCAAGTAATTGATAATTTATCAAGTTATCGATATTTCACGCAAATATCTATTAAGTCACAGTCGAAGTCATCAAGTCAAGTTGTATTCAAGTCAGTCTAGTCAAAGTCATACTCCTAGTAAAGTGGAGGCAACTTTACTTGAAGCTTCTATGGAGTTTTGGAAACAACACGAAAAGAAACGTTTCACCATCATTATACCATTTTCCCACACTCACGCCTGTAATCCAGCACTTAACGAATAGAATGCCACCAATTTTATGCACTAACACTGAAAATAACACAAGTTTTGGGAAAATAATACAATGCGGTGACGCAATCTTTTTCGCTTTCCCGCCAAAACTCCCAAATTTATTCTTTCATTCAAACTTTCATTATTTCATTCATTCTGTCATTCATTCTTTCATTCAATCTTTCAATCATTCTTTCAATCATTCTTTCAATCATTCTTTCAATCATTCTTTCATTCATTTTTTCGCATATTCTTTCATTCGTTCTTTGTCAGCCTATCCTTTTCTACTGTTGGATATTGGGCTACCACACCATGCTACCTGACGCCACGTAAGGATACGCTATGCCACGCCAAGTCACACAATGTAAAGATACGCCACGCCATGCTGGGTCATCACCTCCGTACATTTAATTTCTACCAGCCATTTTCTGGAGGCCGTGTGGTCTCAGTGGTATGTGAATAGGACTAACCCACCTATTCCTGTGGGTACCATAAGGGAATATCGAGGAAATAGGCAGCAGCAACCTCAGTAAATGTAATTTATTAAATTATATTAAATTAAATACCGCGATCAGCAAACCGTAAGCGTACAAAGTGGAGTTTTATGAGGGAGACCTATGTTCAGCAGTAGACATCTTCCGGCTATTCACGTGAACTTATATAAATAAATTAAATAAATACGTGTGGACACTTCACACAGCGCCATCTAGCTCCAAACAAAGCTTGTACTATAGGAACTAGATAACTGATACTATACTATCCGCAGACAAATTTATGGTTATTGTTATACTGTTGCATTTTTAAAATATCCTTTATTTTCAATTATTTATTATCTCGCTGAGTGCTCTTTAGTTCCTCTATCCCTCAACCAATGGCGTTTTACGAAATATATATATAGGCTGACGGGTTGTGCGTAGGTTGCAACCTATATAGGTATAGGCCTTCAGCATGCGCATCGGGCCGTGTCCGGAGCTAGAATCTCCTAAGTGGTCTGTGGCTAAATTGATCCGTAGTACACCGATCGCTCCCTTTATATAGCCAGATGGGTGGGGGAGCGATGACAGTGGCCGGTGTTGCCACTGTAATAAATTTAAATGCTACCACATAATAAATTACGGTACTGCTCGCTGCGCATAATTTATAACTGGACGTTGCCGTCGTCATATGCAAAAATATTCATTTACTACATGCATTATTAGTAAAGAAAGCAGACAGTTTCATTAAAAAACATTAACGGTGACCGTAGACAAGCAATTTTATGACTGCAAATGTCTAGCCGGCTAGACCAATACAGTTACATAGAAAATCCTCGCGTATTCGTACATCACTATAGAGATTCAGTACCCATTAGAGCGAGGTTTCGTTTTTTTTTGTCTATGCGAAGCTCTTCCAGTAATTCCAAATTAATGCTACGTGTGCCGTCTCGTTTCAGCCGAAGCTGTTATTTCATCGCTTCTCTGTAATCATAATCATCAGAAACTCGGAGGTGGAATTAGCAAAAATGTAATTACTGAAATTACTGAAGCTGACCGTCTAATTTAAAATTGGAATGTTCGCTGTGTTGTAAAATTTGTGGGTATCCGGGATATTTTTTTGTCTTGTTTGTAATACTTTTTAATGAACGATTCGAATTTGTCTTTTATAATAATAACGCCCAACGATCACATACATAGATCCTGGACCTTAACTAAGAATCCCTGTGTCTAGGGACCCAGGAACTACGAGGTCCATGGTCCCACAACACTCAGACACAGAACAAGTATTTGCTCTTTTTTTTCTGTGCATAAATACTTGTCCTGTCCAGGGAATCGATCCCGCCACTTCTGGGTTATGAGTCGACCTGCTCGACTGCCACACCAAAGAGGCTGTCAAACGAGTAGTTTATTCAATAACGATACAAAATTTATGTATGGTTATTGAATATTACTACGTATTAACTCCTAGAACAAGAAGTTTATATTTTGTCGTGTAATATGCTTGTCCTATCAAAATATATAAAAGAAAGTCATGCTAGTTACACTATTTATAACTCAAGAACGGCCGAACCGATTTGGCTGAAAATTGGTGGGGAGGTAGCTTAGAACTAGGAGACGGACATAGAATACTTTTGTTCTAATTAACTTAATAAAATCTTAAATCTGATTATTTATTGCCTCTAAAGTGGAACATAGATTTTTTTTCTTTTTTTTCATGTATATAGCTTATATAGTGGATGGACCGCGGGGCGCAGCTATTTATTAATATTATTATTGTTTTAGTTACTAAGGCTGTCTAAATAGATAAATCTATAGAATATTCTTCTCAATAGAGTAGTTCAATCTTATAGTTTCATACCTCTATATCTGAATCTAAATATTGGTCTATGAAATTGCCGTTTTGTTTGAAAAAAGTTAAAGTATTTTTTTTTAACTTATTTATTTCTTTTATTCAAAGTAATCACCCCTGCAATCAATGCATCTTTGCCAACGCTGTGGCAGTTTATAGATGCCCTTCTTGAAAAAATCAGCAGGACGGGAGACAACAAACTCTTCAAAGGCGTTTTGTACTGCCTCTCGGGAATTGAATTTTTTTCCCGCTAAAAAGTTGTCCAAATTTTGGAAAAAGTAATAGTCGGTAGGCGCAAGATCTGGTGAGTATGGCGGATGAGGGAGAGCTTCCAAACCCAACTCATGCAGCTTAGAGACGGTCTGTTGTGCAGTATGGGGTCGCGCGTTGTCGTGAAGTAGCAGTGGAGACGACCGATTGACCAAAGCTGGTTGCAGACGTGCGAGTTTCGCCATCATTGTGGTCAGTTCTTCAATGTACACATCTGCAGTAATGCTCTCGCCGTTTTGTAAAAAGCTATGATGAATCACACCAGCACTAGACCACCAAACTGTGACCATCACCTTTCTAGGGGTCATTTTTCGTTTTGCACATTGCTTTGGTACCGAACCAGGATCTAACCAACTTGCTGAGCGCTTTCGATTGTCAAAAAGAATCAAGAGAGTAACAATTCGGTTCAAAATTCCTCCATTTCTGTGCCTGTTAAGCAGCGCAAGGCAAGTCTCGATGCGTACGTTGCGCTGGCGATCGTTAAGTTCGTGGGGCACCCATCTATCAAGCTTTTTTATCTTGCCAATCTGTCGCAAATGGACCAATATTGTTTTGATGCTAACATCAAAAGCTGCTGCCAGCTCAGCTGTAGATTGAGATTCATCAGCTTCCACAATCGCCTTTAATTCATCATTGTTGACCAAAATTTCCAGACGACCACGAGGTTCATTTTTCAAGTCAAAATTCCCAGAACGGAACCGAGCAAACCAATAACGGGTTGTACGTTCGTTTGTACAATTCTCTCCGTAAACGTCGTTGATGTTACGTGTCGTTTGTGCCACGTTGGTGCCACGACGGAACTCATATTCCATAATTACACGAAATTTCAAAGTATCCATTATGAAGAAAAATGTTGAAATGTAATGAAAATACAACGCTAATCAATAAACAAAAGACTTATATTGTAAATAGAATGTCATATTTTTAAAACAAAATTAATTTGAATTTAGAATTCATAGCCAATCAAAACTTTTTTTTGTTTGAAAAAGTCTGTACTGCAATACGGCAATTTCATAGGTAAAGACCTATTATATATAACTCAAAGGTGACTGACTGATTGACTGACTAGTATGATCTATCAACGCACAGCCCAAACTACTGAACGGATCAGGCTGAAATTTGGAATGCAGTTAGATGTTATGACGTAGGCATCCGCTAAGAAAGGATTTTTCGAAATTCCACCCTTGAAATGGTGAGTTGGGTGGTTGAATTATTTTCCCATAGGCCACGCCGCGGGTGAAGCTGCGGGCAGAAGCTCGTCGTATATATCTTGCATTAAGTATTATAATGTACTATTTATTTGAATAGGAACATTAAGTATAATAATGCTTGCTTCGTTTGAATTTAGGGTTCAAAATTAAAAATAGGGACATTTGAATCAGAAAATGACAAGACCAAAAACTCAATATAACATTCGTTTTATATCAACTCGCGTAGGTACAAGAAGTCAATTTAAAATGGAATCCAATGAAACGAGTTTTTTTTCTAATTCTAAAACTATTTATCTGAAATTGAAATCCTAACTGAAAACCAACGTTCAACGGGCCAATATGTACGGTTTAATTGTGCTTTACGAAGAATTCAATGTATCAAGATAATAAACAACCTTTTAAAGGTAAAATACCGCTTTACTAGTAAATGATATATTGCTAAGTTTGACTCGAAATATAAAATGATACCAATTGTAAGATTAAAAATGTGCCAGAATTTCAAAGTAACATTTTTAGTTATTGAAACTCGAGAAAATTCTCTCGAATAAATATATTAAAAATACAGGTTTATTTATTGCTTTTCAACAGCTGTACCTAAAATTATTTAACTGTATAAAATCAAGTGCTAAAAGGACTGTTTTCATTGAAGTCTGCAGATTAGTCTGGTAAAAGAAAAATTAAACCCATTTAGTCTTACCCAGTATTTATAACCTCATTTTTTCGGGAGGTCAACTTATAGATGGTAAAACTACATATATAGAAGACGAGCTTCTGCCCGCAGCTTCGCCCGCGGCGTGGCCTATGTGGTCAATCGGTAGTCACCTTTGAGTTATATATATTTAGATTGCTTGAGTGGCACCGATTTTGCTACTTTACATCGGTGAATTGTCAAAGAATGCAGAGCATTGACAATTTTTGTTATAACTCACTTAAAGAAACCTTGCTGTGATCCAACGGAATATAAATAATAATAATGCAATTGGGAATATACTATATAAAGAGGTACGAAACTTGGGGTTGATCATCGATCAAACTATGTCATGGGGACCCCAATTGCAGGCTGTCAGTCGTAAAGTGTTTGCTTCTGCAGGCTCTATCAAACGACTCCGGAATTTCCTTCCAACTGCTACCAAAGTTACGCTCGCACAATCCCTGTTGCTCCCTATCTTAGATTATGCTGACGTCTGCTATCCTGACCTTACAGAGGACCAGCTAAATAAGCTTGAGCGCCTTCAAAACTTCTGCATCCGGTTCATATTTGGTCTGCGCAAATATGACCATGTTTCCAAATTTCGTCACAAGCTCAAGTGGCTTCCTATACGCCTTCGCCGGAATACTCATATTCTCTCACTGCTGTACAATATACTTTTCAACCCTATGTCCCCGCGCTATCTTAAAGAAAGATTTGGGTTTGCTCACTCTCAGCACTCCCGCACTTTGAGGTCGACCAAAACCCTTCTTTTACATATGCCTTTGCATACATCTTCTTTTTATGATGCCTCTTTCACCATAGAATCTGTTCGCCTTTGGAACAATTTGCCGGTGTCGATTTGGCACTCTAAGTCTCTGCAAATTTTTAAAGATAAAGTTAAAAACTTTTACTTGTCGCAAGTCGGTGTAAAGTAATTTTACTGGTAGTTGGTACAACTCCAATCTTCTTTTTTTATTTATTTTTTTATTTACTTTTTGTTAAAGAAGGTACCTATATATAAATATGTTAATCAATCGGTATATATATATATATATGTACATATTTAATTATATATATATATATTAATATTATATAGTATGTATATTTGTTTGTATGTTTAGATATTATTTGTATATATACTTATTTTAGTTAATAATGTAGGACAACTTATTGAAATAGTTTTAGTTCATTTTATTTTTACCTGTACACCAAAGCCCAAAATTCTAAGCTACAGATTCCTCCGATTCAAAGGTTGTCTGGAAGAGATCGCTCTAAGCGATAAGACCGCCTGTTGTACTAGTACTAGTTTATTATGTAAGTTTTTCATTTGTAAATTGTTTTCTTTTTTACGGTGTACAATAAAGTGTTTATCTATCTATCTATCTATCTATAATTAATTTAAGAAAAGCCAAATTTTAGACACAGAATTTAGACCGCCTTCTGCGAGAAGCGTACCCAAAAAGCTGGCAACATTCCCTCGTTGAATAGCTATTATTGGGAATATAATTGTATTTTGGTAATATTAATGCAATTTTGTCCAATTTTAAATTCATCCAATGTGGAATCCGTCCAAAGTGAATACTTATAATTTCAGATGATATATACATCAGTTAAAAAAAACTGATGTATGTAATGCTACCCAAAATCGTTGAAATAAGCTACGCTTGGTAACTGGCTTTTAATGGGGTTCTCCAAAACAAGAGCAATTTATAAATACTGGCCAGACTCGTACAAATTTTTTAAAGGACTTATCATAGAAAGAATGGACACTTGGTACTTGGAGCGAGGGTAGCTTTACTTTTTTGTGAGTCCTTTTTGCGTGATGGAACCATAGACATATTATCATCCTGTGATACGATCTTGGATGGAATAATGTTTATGTTTGCATGTATATTTACGAATAAACCAAGTTCTACGTATAGGCATGATGTTTATTTTAATTATTAAGCTTTGGTATGTATCGTCTAAACTCAAACAAAACTTAAAGGACCCGCATCTGCTTGCGTAAATGTTACGGTGAACTGCAAATATTTGTCTCTTTTGGCCGCCTTGCTTATAAGATTTACAGTTCTTTTTTGCTATCGTTATTGACCTTTTTTAATGCATCTATTAAGTAAATGAATGATATGAAAAGGATTCATCTGATTTTAAGCGCCACGACCGCCTAAATGTTATTATAACGGATTTTTTTATTTTTATTTTATTGAATGATGTGACGAGCTAGTCGTTCACCTGATGTTAAGCGCCACGGCCGCCCATAACAGAATAGTGTCACTTGGAACCGTAAAACATAGAGTTTCAAGCGACACTGCACTGCGCACATCATCCTGAGACATCAGCACAGTCTGGTAATAAGATTACTCTTAAAAAAATATTTATTTACTAAATACAATCAAGAGCATTGATTACGTACTTACTCTAATATATATTTTTATATGGAAGGAATAATCTAAGAATAACGTGAAAATAAAAGTACTGTTAAAGTTTTCCACTTCCAGCATCAGAGTACACCTTAAAGACTAGAAATACTTAGTACACTTAGAAAACAGGGTCTTGGGACCACCATTATAGTACCTACATACCTAAAGAAATTTCAATTATGGAATTGTCATTATAATTATGTAGGTAAGTAGGTATATAATATTATTTTTTATATAATGAAGTATATTATAATACGTAATATTTTTGATAATATCAATTTTACTACACCGCTACCATTACTTTTCTTGTACATCCAGGTTGACTAGTAGATAATGCTTCATAGCATTAAGTCTTCCTTGTACATTATTTTGTGCTAAAGTATAAATAAATAAATAAAATAAAATATAGAATAACAGTAAATAGAACAAAGACAAAACAACAACACGGTTTCTATCGAAAATGTTCTAAGCAAGCGTCTCTGTAAAAATGCCTAAATAAGTAATCGAAAATTTAATCCAGCCACATTTTTAACTAATTATTATCATAATAAATCAAGGTCAGAGCCGAGCAATTAGCAGCTGCCAATCGCAGTCGCTGGGGGTGAGATTAAAAAGAAATCTGTTGAATACCGAGATTCGTTAGGATAAGGCTATTTGCAGGAAAAAGTGGTTAAGCAACGACAACGCTAAAATCGAGCTTACATTTTATATCTTTTTTGTTTTATAGGCTTGCGTTTGACCATATTATTATGTGCTGACATCTATCACAGGATCTATAAGATATCTAAACAGACAATAATTGATCAACACAAAATGTAAGCAACTCTTTTGTACTATTAAACACGTGTTTGAAGTTTAGTTTCGTATACATTAAGCAACATTTATTATAAACACGATTGAAATCATAAACAATTTGTATTTATGTAACTGCCTGATAGTATGACTAAATATATATTAGTTTGGTTTTAAATTTAAATTTGTAATATAAAATTTCGCGTGTAAATGAGAAAAATAGACAAAATGTACATTTGTAGAAATGTACATTTTAAAATATACATTAGTTTGATTTTAAATTTAAATTTGTAATATAAAATTTCGCGTTTCGCATTTCTACAAATGTACATTTTGTCTATTTTTCTCATTTACACGTAGATAGAAAAAATAAAAAAGTCTTTTTTTAAATTAGAACATGTCACATTGTGCAGTGGCGCTGCCTTGGCGATTTTTATTAGTATTTTTTTTTAATGATAAAAATGGACATACGTTTGACAACCAACTCACCTGATGGTAAGTGATAAAGTTGTCTAAGGGGGAGCACGTTTGCCCATTAAGTTTTCGTAAGATTAATTTAACCAAACACAGTTTATACACTGTAATAATATTAAATATATCGGCTACGGGTTAGGCATGGAGGGCAAACTATAAAACTATAGGCCTTCAGCATGCGCACCGCGCCTAGTCTGGAGCAAGAATCATTCATTAGTACACCGAGCGGTCCCTTTTTATAACCAGATGGGTGGGGGAGCGATGACAGCTAGCGGTGTTGCCACTGTAATGAATTTAAATGCTACCACAGGGTAAATTACGGTACTACCCGCTGCGCATAGAGTTTACAACTGGACGTTGCCACCGTCAAATATATATTCTGTTGGTGTTTCGTCAGGTTTCGACGACATCCTAGTGACAAAGTGTGGACGGCAATGACTAATAACAACAGTAAAGAGAAAAATAGCAAAAAGAAACAGTATTTACGGTAAACTTGTTTATAAACATGATGATCAACTTTATAAACAACAAACAACAACAACAACAAAACCAACATCTTTATCAATAGCTATATCAATAAAACTTGTTGAGTTTTAGTACGTAAATTCAACCTGCACTTTCAGTAATTAGAAATGTATGCCCTCACCATTTCATTCTCATTAGTTACATTCCGCGAGCTAATCTGCAAACTAAATTAAGACCAAACTTGGCCACTTACTCGCTGTAAAGTTAGACGTGTTGCAGGTAAATTACCCAGGTGTGTCGTTGCTACAATTCAGAAATTACAGAGTGAGAGGGCGCTCCTCGGAGAAATGCTGCTGGTATGAAACCTATGAAATATGTGAGTTACAGCATTGTGAACTTTATTGATTCCCTTTTCGTAGATAAAACTTCAATGCCTGCATTTCTTTTGCTAACACATGCCACATCGGATAATGACTTCAAAACGACTCGACTTCAAAAAAGAGGAGGTTCTTAATTCTACTGTATTTATTTAAATGATTTTTACCTCAGAACTTTCGACTGAGTGAACCGGTTTTGATGATACTTTTTTTATTTGAAAGCTGGTGCCATTTCAATTTGGTCCAGTTCTGACAATAGCATCCATGAGAAAACCATATAGAGTCCGCACCACCACTGAAGTCCGACGGCAAAATTTGGAACTAAGAATGACAGATCCGCCATTTTTTTGTTTACATAGAGTGTGCTAGTCTAGGATTTTTTAGTTGTTTTATGTGAAATACTGGTGATAATGGAGCGAAGTGTTAAAAAGTGCAGCTCGCGAAATAGTTCTCAAAGTAAAAGAATTTTGCGAGTTGGAAAAGAAGAATAAGGAACTATTAATACCACTTAATAATGTGCAGATGAGAGTCGCTGCCATGACAGGTAATGTTTTAGGGATGCCAGTGATGGTCATTTTGTCTAATTTATGAGTAATAAAGTATGTTAATTATTGACAACTATTACGTGAGCTGAACTTATAGTAATAATAATTCTATACTATCATATGAATTCCTATGTCTTATGAAAATTTAGATGTTTTATTTTATAACTGCGGAAAACCATTGTAGATAGAAATATGATATCTGAAATACATATACTTCCGTCGTAATCTGAAAATACCAGATAGGGATAAATGTAAAGATAAACGTTTTATTTGTTTCAGGGGTATCCGTGAAAACAGTTTCTCGAATAATAAAAGAAGGAGACGTAGCACTTCAAAGAGAATTGTTACGCCTGGAAAGAGCCGACCACAACCAAAAAAAAATTGATTTGGATGATTTTGACTTATGTGCTATACGTCAGAAAATACACTTTTTCTATACAATTAAAAAGGAGTTGCCAACTGTACACAAGCTGCGCATTCAATGCGACCATGTGAGAAAAATTGAAGACGACTATTTCAAAAACGACGGTCTCATTGATGTGGAAATGGAAAGATTCGTCATCTCTACAGAAAGTGACAGTGATACTGAATCAGATCACGACAGTGACTGCGATATGTCAGGCATAAAATCTATCAACGAAGACCATAATTACAGTAAAAAGTTATTTTAAATAAATAAATATAAAATAAATTTAAATTATTTTGTTTTATTTTAGTAAGAAACAAAAGCAGGTACTGACTTTCACGTTTAACAATATTCATTTTATTAGTTTAATTACTCATCCGTAATCTTTACAGTGGTAATGAGTAAATTATTTTTCTGAATACGGCAACATTAGTATACTCGATTGCAGCGCCTCGCCTATCGGACTTCAGTGGTGGCGCGGACTCTAAGTCTAAAGTAGGTTTTTTACGCTTTGCGTTTCGTTATTTGAGTACTGGATTTACAGATTCTGTTGTACAAAATCCAACTAAACGTTTATTACAAACATAATTGACACCAATAGCGGTCCTGACAATGAAAATTGAGCCCTATGTTGTATGTATTTACCCAGCTTTCAGGATGGACAGGTAAGCACCACAAACGTTAAATTAAGCTAAATCACAACAATGAGATCAACATACGTAATGCATAATACAGACAGTGCTTACCTATTCAACCATTACTCTGGGACCCTTAGAGAAAACCAAAACTCGTGGAACCCTGGCTTGATAAATACACATACACTTGTTAAAAGGATATTGTAACGCGACAGGTCTGAGGAAACTGGTGATGTTCAAGCATTAGCAAGTTTCCGACTTCTCGCATAATGCGATCCATTTAACTTCGCGAACTTAAAGAACCTAGATGTTGTTGACAGTTAAAATAGTAAACTTACCAAGACAAATAATACACAAAAGTTATTGCACTGGAAATAAAAATACCACTTGAGGAATTACTTTCTATGAATTCATATATACAAGGTGGAATTTAATTCGTTATTTTCCTTTAATGTATGTATTCAATCTATGCTATAGAACGCTCCCATTTAACTAAATAAAAAAAGTACGTATGAAATAAAGTTTAAATCTACGTATTATCAAATTAAATTCTAAAGAAAAGCCTACGAATGATTTACAAAGCACTCAGCTGGTGCCCGCGCTGTGATTAAATAGACATTTCGGGTGTCATGCTGTTATTTTAGGAGGCACTAAATAATAAATCAAAACCTTTTTTTTTTAAATTGAATCTTGTACGAATATTCTGTAGCATGGTCTGAGTACATACATTTGAAGAAAAGAGTGAATAATAATAATAATAATAATAATAATATGTGCGGACATCTCACACAACGCCGTCTAGCCCCAAACTAAGCAAAGCTCGTATTATGGAAACCAGATAACTGATACAATACTTAAATACTTTTTGTTTGTAAATATATACATATAATACAATATAACACCCAGACACAGAACAAACACCAATGTTCATCACACAAATGTTTGTCCTGGGTAGGAATCGAACCCACAACCCACAGTTCAGTTCAGACAAGCAGGGTTACTACCAACTGAGCTATCGGGCCAGTCAAGAAATTAAATAACAGAATTAAATTCCACTGTGTATAGTGTAAGAGTAGGTTATATGACACGTTTCTTATGGTGTTCAAAGTTTTGAATGGCAAGAATTACATATTAGTAAATGCCCAACAGCGATCATTTACTATCAATGCTATTATTTACTACCATTCATAATAATAATAATAAATTTAACATTTCATAGCTCACATAAAACTTAACTAACATAAGCCAATAAATTTTATTTTATACATACGACGGTCGTCGTTGCTGATAGACTAATAAAAATTTTCATCGGATAGTAGAGCTCCGAGGGCAATTGAATAAATAAACTGTGCTACTTCAATAAATATAGATAGTAAATATGAGCGTAGCTGACCGAATAAATATTAAACTTATTCTTGAGTGATCATCGTCGTTTCCGTATTATACCAGTGACTCCTTGAATATTGGACGCAGATAGGAGAAAATCGTTTCTAGGCACCACTACGTAGAGATGAGGGTAATAATAGTGTAATTGTACTCACGTTTCATGATTTTACTCATATTTATATTTGTTCATTTGTAAGTGATTTTAAATTTTGTTGATTTTATATATTTTGTTGTAAATTGATGTGCCAGTGTAACGCGATGTTATAAGGTGAATAAATCTATGAATCTTTGAATCTAATTTTTCTGTCGATATATATAAACTTTCAACTATCTGTTCCTAGGTAGGAACAGATAGTTCTACTCACTCACCAATAGGTATTACCAATAGGTATTGTATTAATCGCATGTATTAATCGCGGCCAGTGATATATTCAAAATGCTTTTTTTTTGTAGTAGGTAGTGTTTTGTATTAGTTATTATATAACTGTAGTATATAGTTGAAAGAATAAAGGCAATTTGCCGGTTTACTATATATCTTTATTGACTGGCCAGATAGCTCAGTTGTGGGTTCGATCCCCACCCAGGACAAACATTTGTGTGATGAACATAGATGTTTGTTCTGTGCGTCGAGCTAGTCATTCACCTGATGTTAAGCGATGCGGCCGCCCATAACACTCACTCACTCACTCTTGAACTCTAAAATATAAAGTTTCGCACGACACTGCACTGTGCACATCATCCTGAGACATCATCATAGTCTGGTAATAAGATTACCTTCTCGACTGTATGATCAGGTCATAAATTCTCATTTGCCCAGTGATTTCACTAGCTACACCTTCAAACTGTGCCTGTCAAACTGTGCCCTTCAAACTGGAACATAGTAGTGTTTGCACACTACTCCAGGGCGGCAGAATAGCTGGCAAACCGATGGTACCTATTTAGATAAATTTTGCAGAAAAGTCCTGTCTCTTAGTTATGTAAATAATAATAAAACATCGATAAAAAGTAGTATCGATATAATATTTATCGACAACATGGATGTCACTACGCAAGATGCAGCCAGTAGCTACCGAGAGGCGACCGGTCAGCTTCTAATATCGTGTATCCTGAAGCCCACTTGTACTCTCTGCTGTTGGAATAGGATAGCAAGTGCATTACCAATGCATAGAGTATGCTTTGTCTTGTGTGTTTGGAATTGTTGTTTTAACGGCATCCAAAACCTTGTTTCATATTGAACTTAAAAACAATTATTTTTTGCATTTCAATATTAGAGAAAATTAATTAAGAAATTATGTATCAAAATAAACAAAAGAGAATTTTTAGTATAATCAAATCATAAAATTTAGGACCTTTCCCAAAGCTTTTTTAATTAAGACTATTTGAAACGTTTTCGCAGACATTTGTCGCGACAAAGTTGTTCAATCATATCTAAGGCTTATAAGCATGAAAGATTTGCACCCTTGTCACAAACTTCGACACCTGCCGAATTTGTCGAGAGCTTATTCATAACGGGTATTTACGGGGGATGACCTATGGCGCAGAGCGCAAACTCTAATTAAGCTGCGAGTTTGCTATTCTTACAAAGTTGAAAAATAAATAAATCGGTGGACATTTCACACAGCGCCAACTAGCCCCAAACTAAGCAAAGTTTGTACTATGGGAATCAGATACCTGATACAATACTTAGATACTTTTTGTTTGTAAATACATACATAGAATACAATATAACACCCAGACACAAGACAAACATCGAAGTTCCTCACACAAAGGTTTGTCTTGAATGGGAATCGAACCCACAACCTGCAGTTCAGAAGGCACTATACTACCAACTGAGCTACAACTGCCGTTCAAAAAAATAACACTCCAAATGACACTAAATTACTTTAAGGTTGGAACAAATCTACGTGACCTTGTGATGTTATTACCTTTTCTTTGCTTTTATCACATCACTGGACATAGCACATATAACACATAACAACATATCGTCCATTATGTTGCTACATTTTTGCTCTTTATACACATAAATCTTGGTTTCTTTTTACAATTTTCTCGATTTTCACTGAAAATATTACTGTTATGATTTACAATTGTTGTACGATTCGAATTTTGTTTTTCTTCAAATTAATCCTTTCTTCTTTTTTATTATCAACGAGCTTCTGCGCGCAGCTTCGCCCCCGGCGTGGCTTATGGGAAAATAATTCAATGGTTGGTTGAATTATTCGAATATATATATTAATGAATATATATATTAAATATATATATGAATGAGCGGTTGAATTGATCGAAAAGTCCTTTCTTAGCGGATACCTACGTCATAACATCTAACTGCATGCCAAATTTCAGCCCGATCCGTCTAGTGGTTTGGGCTGTGCGTTGATAGATCACTATGTCAGTCAGTCAGTCAGTCACCTTTGAGTTATATACATTTAGATTTCGGTGAGGCTTTTCATAGTTTGACCAAGATTTTATGTATTTCAACTCTACATTTTTAGTGTTCTGACGTTACTTCCTTGCTCTTTGTGGAGAGGTAGGATGAAACGCCACAACCGATATGTAAATGACAGCTCGCCGCAAGCAGTTGATGGTTTCTCCAACTTCTATCTGAATTGCAGCTCAACGCTAGCCACAAATGCAGTAAAACAATAATCGCTTTTGTGTGATCGATTTGCGAAGCGGATCACAATTGAGGACTTTTTATTTGTTATGTATCTGCCAATTGATCTCATATTTGTATATCTAAATATATATAACTCAAAGGTGACAGACTGACTGACATAGTGTAAACGTACAATACGCTTACTAAAAACGCACCCTAATGTTTACCTGTCAAATTTGACAATAAAACACTTTATTAGAACACTAGCACATTTTCTCATGGGCAGGATAATGCTAATATCAATCTCTGAGTGTAAGCGGTTTTTATGCAAAACTTCTTTCAAAATTGGTTCATCCGTTTTGGGATGACAGTTCTCAAACAAATATCGTCCCTAATAACCTCCCAAAGCCCAAACATACCTGCATAGTTGCGTATACAACTGAGTACGTACACATTTAACGTAAGCCAAAATAATGTTAATCCAATATGAATGTAAACGCCGTTGACCGGAAACGCTGCGATCAGGCAGATTATTAATTAATAAACTAACAGCACTGTTCATTCGGTATTGAGTGGTATTTGAGGAGAGGGATCAATTTATGCTGCCATTCTGACTGATACATCCCAATCTGACTATGGTCTGTTGACTCTGTACCTAACCAATGGATAGTCTGCATTTAAATCAACGAAACGTCGAGAACTATTTTACCTTTTTACCTTAACCAATCTAACCCACTAAACTTTATTGAAGTAAAACTTCTTTACTTTGACTTTGGGAGTAAGCTGGTGAATGCGATTCAAACGGAAGTTGAAGTTAGTTCACGTAGATCTCCATTGTTAAGATAACAAAGTAAAAAAGTTGAGTTATTATGTTAGTATGTCCGGTAAAATGACAATTTACAATTGTCAAAATAGCGACATTAACATTAACAGCTAAACTAAAGAAGTTTTATTTTAGTCGTGTGGCCTAAAGCACACTCGTTGTTGAAAGCAATGTAACATACCAAGTTTCATTATTAATTTATATTTAAAGTGCACATAAGCTATTATTATATTGAAACTGTCAAATCCATGCAAATTTTTGTTTGAAGCGGTTTAAATCAAGTTACATAAACTGATTTTAAGTGACGGTGAGGTCGATGTAGCATGCTCATCTACAAAATATCTGTCCCTATCAAAATCTCCAGACTTCTAGTAAAAGTAATACTTACAGGCAATAGATGTTACAGATTTTCCTTCCAAGGATCGCCTATTTTGCCACTTCCAAAAGCTAATCAGCTAACACGGGCGCCTTAAGAACAAATGTAAAAAGATTTCTTATGCATAATGTAACAATTCCTCCGTCACGGAGACATGACAAATAAGCGTATAAGAATACTATTTCTCGAAGGTCTGGACCCTCGTCAACCGTTCACATGTTAAGACAGGTGTTGTGCAATTTTCTGCACGATTTGTTGGCACAAACGGATCTGTTGGTCGAGATCTTGAACGTTTTTGGAGGTCAGGGGTCTAACAGTATCAGTTACGATATTATTTTCTTCCAAACTAGAGTAGATAAATTCGAGGGTACGTTATTACTTCATATCTCAGCCTTTTTACGTCAACTGCTATAGGCTTCCCAAAGGGGATTTGCCATAATCACCACAATACTCATGGTTCATGGCTTTTCTGCAAAGTTCGGCTAGCTAAAACTAACCTTTACTAAAACTAAACTAAATCTAAAACTAAACTTGATTTAAAATTATTATTATAATTAAATAATTTATTTAATATAAGAAAAAGCGCAAATGCTTGTTCGGTGTCTGGGTGTTGTGGTACCATGGTCCTCGTAGAAGATTCCAGGATCTATCTATGTGATCGTTGGGCGTTATTATTATTTTTTTTTGTTAAGGAATGACGTGACGAGCTAGCCGTTCGCCTGATGTTAAGTGACACGGCTGCCCATATCAGCTGCAGTGTTACTCGGAACTCTAAAGTATAGAGTTTCGCGTGACACTGCACAGCGCACGTCATCCTGAGACATCAGCACAATCTAGTAATAAGATTACTAAACTGTGAAATCAGATCATAAAGTCTCATTTGCCCAGTAATTTCACTAGCTACAGTGCCCTTCAAATCGGAACACAGCAGTGCTTGCGCACTTCTGCTTGGCGGCAGAATAACTGGCAAAGCGGTGGTACCTACCTAGACGAACGTTGCAGTAAAGTCCTACCACATAGTAAATTATTATTAATAGTAATCAAATACAAAAAGTTTTTGTTTAAAATACACGTTTTTGCTAAAGTCTTATCAATATTATTAATGTTGAAGAAGGTAAAGGGTCAACCTTTGACAGAACATGGCGTGTCAACCGATATTAAATATTATGATAAAACTAATTTTTTACAAAGATTTTCTAAAGCGAATGCTTCAACTTTTCTATTATATAAGTTATATTAAATATCCAATTTATCTTTTCGATCTTGATGTAAAAACTATTATTCTTTTGAAATAATTCCATTAAAAGTTATGATCATAAATTAACTTATTTTGTTTTTAACCGCAATAGTAAAAGCACCTGGCGTTTTCGATTAACGCTGCCTCAAAAAATCTAAGATATATAAAAGGGAGATACAACATTTCAAACATATGAAACATAATTATGTGAAGGCTTTGCGTTAGAGCTCTGTTGTATGCCCGTTTTCAGTAAAGTTGTACAGCTCTTAAGAGCACACTTATCTCTTTAGCCTCCGGTTTCTCATGTTGTCAAACTCGTGAGTCAACACACCAAATAATGTACACTCATTGCTTGAATACAGCCGATGATTTTACTAGGTGGTAGGACTTTGTTGCAAAGTTCGTCTAGGTAGGTACCACCGCTTTGCCAGTTATTCTGCCGCCAAGCAGTAGTGCGCAAGCACTACTGTGTTCCGGTTTGAAGGGCACTGTAGCTAGTGAAATTACTGGGCAATTGAGACTTTATGATCTGATCTCACAGTCGAGTAATCTTATTACCAGACTGTGCTGATGTCTCGGGATGATGTGCGCAGTGCAGTGTTGCTCGAAACTCTATTTTGGGGTTCCGATTGATACTGTTCTGTTATGGGCAGCCGTGGCGCTTAACATCAGGTGAACGGCTAGCTCGTCAAATCATTCAGTAACATTAAAAAAAAAGAATGATCAACAGACAGCCAATAAGCGTTCAGTATTATTTAATGTGCCAAGTTCACACGAATTTAATAAACGTAAACCCGGGGAAAGTGTTGTTTAGCTATGTTATATTTTAATAGACTTTAGTGCCAACGGCTATTTTTAGACCAATAATAATTGATGCTCTTTATTCTCTCAGTCATAAAGTTTATAGTTAAGTACCTACTGCAGTGATTGTGTTAATTTATACCAGTTACGTATAAGTACAAATCTATAAACGATGAGCTTCAAATAACAAAATGAAACTCTCATTTTCATTTTATGATTTTAACTAAACATTTGGAAATTAATGAAAATATTACCTTCATTTCGAACTTTGATTGGCTTTATTGGAATGAATGGATCAGACAATGCCTGGTTAAATGTCTCCTGATTTTTGTACTTTATAATTTACCACGGGGAACGGGTTAATTTTCCGGAATAAAAATATCCTGTGTTTAAACAGTATATTAAGCTTCATTCCAAATTTCATCAAAATTTGTTTAGTATTTACAGAGATATAAGTTAAGAGATAAAAGGTAAGCATTTACACACACAAGCAAAAAACTATCCCCGCATTTTAGAAATTTCCAGAACATACCACTTAAAATCACCAAAAATTAGATTAACTGAGTTATTTTCTCCGATAAAAGCGCTACAGAGATTCAAAGTTTGTTGACAAACTGATTAGGTTAGCTAACATTACCGAACAAAAGTGTGCGCTATTTGAACCAAAGGTTTTCAAATAACCGGATTTGGAACTAATCTCCCAATATATTCTTATTTCGGAAAATGAAAATTTCTTACTAGAAAATGGGTAATTCACGAGTAAAACTGTAAACATTCTCCCAGTAAAGCCTAAAATCACTATGACTTTGCAAAACATAGCTTTATAAAATTTATATTCAAAAATCTGTGTTCCGGTTTGAAGGGCAATGTAGCTAGTGAAATTACTGGGCAATTGAGACTTTTTGATCTGATCTTACAGTCGAGTTATCTTATTACCAGACTGTGCTGATGTCTCAGGATAATATGCGCAGTGCAGTGTCGCTCGAAACTCTATGTTTTGGGGTTCCGAGTGACACTGTTCTGTTATGGGTGGCGTGACATCATTCACTAACATTTAAAAAAAAATCATTTTTTTTTTCCTCAATTTTAATGTGAAATTATGGTTATTAGTTTATCTTTCAGCGACGTGGAACGGTTTGACAAAGCTAAAAACCAAATTATTATTAACTTTTTTAAGAAACAAAAATAATTTAGCTCATGTTCTCTACTTCGTGCCCGTAACTCTATTAGAGTAGATATCGAACTAAGGTTATTACATTTTGCTTGAAATGCTCTTTCTTTCGCTTTTTGTTATCTGAGGACATCGTTAAGTATTTTACTTGACTATTGTTTTCAGATAAATACATCATTAGTGTACAGGTTAAAATCGCTTAACTAAAATTAAATTAATTTCATAACATTAGAAATTTGAAACTCATTTCGTGGCTAGAGAAAATTTGCTACAATGAAATCTAATCATTTTTGTGTAAGATAAATTTATTGAATTGTTCTTTATATCCATAACTAGTTGCGCCCCGCGGCTTTACCCGCGGATACCGAATGTCATCCAAATCTGTTTAGCTGTTTGAGCGTGAAGGAGTAACAAACATACACACATACACATATACACACATACAAACTTTCGCCTTTATAATATTAGTGTGAAGTGTGATGTGATTTAAAGGATAATTTCACCAGCCATAATTATAATAGGTAGGTGCTTACTATAGAATAATTAGACGGACCCATAATCTAAGGAATGTTGGACGTACCACACCTTTATATTTAATAATAATAATATCTTTCGCACAGCGCCATCTAGCCCCAAACTAAGCAAAGCTGGTACTATGGGAACCAGATAACTGATACCATACTTATATACTTTTTTGTTTGTAAATATATACATAGAATACAATATAACACCCAGACACAGAACAAACACCTATGTCATCACACACACAAATGTTTGTCCTGGGTGGGAATTGAACCCACGACCCACAATTCAGAAGGCAAGGGGAACTAACTGGGCAATCGGGCCAGTCAATTTTTTTAATATATTGTAATATAAAGACATAATTCAACCAGGGGCCTTTCAGCGTAAGTCTGGTGGAAATGGTAATCGCATTCTCTCTTGCTCGCACTCGTGGACATGTTAATTGTTTTGTTAGTCCAGTATGTATGACTTACGAGTAATTCCTTAAGTATACAAGCAACTTCACCTATTAATTAATACTTTTTAATTCCACCTATAATATTAGTATTGACAAAAACTACAGCTGACGAACGTCGTTAGTCCAACATACAAACAAACCGACAAATAAACCCCCATGGAAAACATTTGCAATGGTCATTCGCAAAAGGAAATAGAACGCTAACCGGATTGACTCAGAGCGTTGCGTGTTTGGCCTACTTGTGGCCTGCGATCGGTCATAGAATAGGTAGGAATTAACAGAAGGTCAACTCTGTAGTAAGACTGATATGACATGACATTGCCTATTGACATTTTGACTTGATAGCTAAGCCTTATATCGTAGGGGTAATATGCAAGACACAACGCTCGTAGAACTGACGACCGATGAAGAAGAAATCGTCTTGAGTGGCGATCACAAACCAGATGAACCAGATGCAGCGTAGACCGTCCCCCCACTAGGTGGAGTGAAGATCACGGGGTGATCACAAAACTTTGTTTGGATTGCAACAAGAGAAATTTCATCCCTAATTTAATAATTCCCTTAGTTACGCATAGTAACGCCTTAGTTAGTGCATACATAAACTGCGTGTTGAAACTGTCAAATCAATAAAAAATTGTGTTTTTATTGGTGGCAATCAAGATCGCCTAGCTGGAAGAGGCAAGGAGCTTTTTTTTTTTGATAGGCTTGCGTTTACCACTATCGCCCCTGATGGTAAGTAACGATGCGGTCTAGGATGTAGCACGCTTGCTTAGAAGATACCTGTTCACGATCAGCCGTGGACGTCTTGAAGCTGTTATTGTTGACGATGAGGGATCAGAGATCTACATCTAATACTCCGTAATAGTCAGTTTATCCCTGTGTACTCTGTAAGGAGTTTTTTATTATATTTACGCTATCAAGTATGCATCGTAGAATATTTGTATGAAATCCATAGTTTCTATGCATCAGCAGAGTTATCTAACGATATAATGACAGGCACCCGTTTGTGCAGTGCGAGCTGAATTGCACTCTGTTGTGATGTAAGAAAAGTCGCTATTTAATTAAATGACTTCGCTGAGTGAAACTTCTGTAGCTATCTCTGAGCTATGGCTTCAATCCCGAGATAACTATGCAAAGCTTTTATTTTTTATTTTTATTCATTTCACACGTCTACTGAAAGCGATTTTATTTTAGTCATCAGGTACAAAAAATCTGTGTTTAAAAGTTTGTATAGGTACTTAGATGGCGTTAATGAATTACCTAATATCCACAAAATATATTTATTTGTTAGGTAGATAATAAAAGGGCCCTACTACTGATTTTACCCGCTATTTATCGTGATGAATAATTATTGATTTTGGTAGTTTTTTTTTCATCTAGTTTCGGTTTATTGGTCTAGATTGTCTCTGTTAGTACTACAAAACGCCACTCTAATCTAGCTCCGACTCTACCCAATTATCCCTTTCAGTATCAAAGACAACGATATGCATTATTTACCACCGCGTTAATAGCACAAACAAAACACTTCTACGCGTTTCCACTGTCATTTGTTTCTCACAACTTATGCATCATTGTAAGATTTGTAAGGGAGCTTTGGCGGGAATGCGAAAAAGATTGCGTCACCGCATCGTATTATTTTCCAAAACTTGAGTTATTTTCAGTGTTAGTGCATAAAATTGGTGGCATTCTATTCGTTAAGTGCTGGATTACAGGCGTGAGTGTGGGAAAATGGTATAATGATGCTGAAACGTTTTTTTTCGTGTTGTTTCCAAAACTCCATAGAAGCTTCAAGTAAAGTTGCCACCACTTTACTAGGAGTATGACTTTGACTAGACTATGACTTGACTTGATGACTTCGACTGTGACTTGACACATATTTGCGTGAAATATCATTAACTTGATAAATTATTAATTACTTGACGCTGGCTAAATACACAAAAGTGTGGAGACAAACATAAAAAAAAAGATTTGTAAGGAAACGTGAGATAGATAACCGTGACCACTTCATGATCTATTCAAAGTCACAAACTGCGGCCATACTGCATTCAAGTTTAAATTACTTACACGAGCGATGTAAAGTTTGGTCTGATGACGTCTTTTGGAATTTATGTGCCCTATAATAGGTATATGTATTACTAGTTGCGCCCCGCGGTTTAACCCGCTGATAAAAAGTATTTTAATTATTTGCTCATATCACGGGAAAATTTCATATTTCCGGGATAAAATGTAGCCTATATGTTAAACCAGTGTATAAGCTATCTCGGTGCCGGATTTCATCCAAATCCATTCAGCTGTTTGAGCGTGAAGGAGTAACAAACATACACACATACACACAAACACACATACAAACTTTTGCCTTTATAATATTAGTGTGAAGTGTGATGTGATTAGTGTGATATACAGTTAAACAAAATAAAACGCAAAATACCGTGCTCCGGACAGCATAGTTGCAGAGATTACCAAATAGTTGTTTGTCGAGAGCAACTGGGACAGCGACTTGTCACAGAAGCCTTAAGGCGGCTTAGTTCTGACTCCAGGGTTTGTCCTTATGGAGAAGAAAATGGAAGCCGTCTTGTATTTTTCTGTATACCAATTTAGGTACCTATCCGTAGGAAATCTAATCCGCAAAATGGTGTACGGTGATGCGAACTAGGGCCTTCATTTCCTAAAACCTATATACTAGCGAAAACTGTATATACAAGATCTTCAGATATCAAGTACCTTCTCTTTGTATTGGATATAAAATAACCTGCCGAAAAAAGTACTTATTTGTGCCTCATCATCGTCCGGAAGACGTTCGCTGCTATATATATAATATAGGGCTCTCATTAGAATGCCACTTTGAACGACTATCCTTACCTTACCTACTGCTTTGTTTATTTTTTACGATACTTATACCTAGCTCGATAAATTACGCTAATCCTTTTTTTTTTCAAAAGCTGTAAATAAAGAACATTTCTGCATGACCAAATATCAATAACTTGATATCTACTAGGGTATTGTGGGACCATGGTCCTTGTAGTTCCTGAGTCCCTAGACACAGGGAATCCTAGTTAGGGTCCATGATCTATGTATGTGATCGTTGGCTTATTATTATTATTACTTGAATTCTCAATATTTTCTTCCCTAAAAATCAATACTTTTGCGGAAAAAAAAGAGGTATTTGTTCAGTTCCAAAATATTATTCGATTTTTAAAATTTTCACTCAAATACGGATAAAAGTATTTCAATTGTATTAAACTGTAAAAACTTTACCTGTTAGAATCTATGACCCCCTTTTTACCTACAATATTACCTTTTCTCCAGTAATTAAATATAGTTTAGTTAGAATCCTTATTAAGTTCTTTAAATATTAATCATTATTAATAAACAAATATGTAATGAATTATAAAGGCGAAAGTTTGTATGTGTGTATGTGTAAATGTTTGTTACTCCTTCACGCTCAAACGGCTGAATGGATTTGGATGAAATTCGGTACCAAGATAGCTTATACACTGGAAATATATGCTACATTTTTTCCCGGAAAAGTGAAATTTTCCCGTGGGATGAGCCAATAATAAAAATACTTTTTATCCGCGGGTAAAACCCCGGGGCGCAACTAGTATGTAATAAATGATTCTGGGTTTGCTATGTTTTACAATAATCAATTTTACATGCTTAGAAATAAGGATAAAAAGGATAATGGGTGGAAAATATTTCTTTTACTTTTTGAAATAGCATATTAGTATTGATTTAATCCCACCAGTTACAAAAAATACAACTAAAGAAAATATAATCTAATTCATACTTACAGAACACGAAAAGTCTTTTTCCCTAACATATTATGTCAGATGGTTTAATCTATTCAATTTGATTAAGTATGTAGGGATTCGATATTGTACGACATGAAATACAAGATCCAAATCAGTTCAGTTCTGGTTAATTTCACATTGCTGATGTATTATGCTAATGATGCGTGTACCTTGTCGAACAGGAGACGATGGCTTTGTTTGATCAGTGGAGTGATCACGGAACTTTGATTGCAATACAAGAGGACAAATGGGAGTTTTGGCGGGAAAGCGAAAAAGATTGCGTCACCGCATTGTATTATTTTCCAAAACTTGTGTTATTTTCAGTGCATAAAATTGGTGGCATTCGTTAAGTGCTGGATTACAGGCGTGAGTGTGGGAAAATTGTATAATGATGGGGAACGTTTCTTTTAGTGTTGTTTCCAAAACTCCATAGAAGCTTCAAGTAAAGTTGCCACCACTTTACTAGGAGTATGACTTTGACCAGACTGTGACTTGATGACTTCGACTGTGACTTGACACATAATTGCGTGAATCACCATTAACTTGATAAATCATCAATTACTTGACACTGGCTAAATACACAAAAGTGTGGAGCCAAAACATAAAAAAGGCTCCTTATTGGAGGCGCGAAAGGTAACCTAAAAACATAAGTAGGATGTAAAGTGAGATACGATAAGCCAGTTACATACAGGACATTGTTATCCCGGACTAAGCTGTGGGAAAACTAGTTTTGCGAATGTAACCGCAGAGCTCCACTATTAGGTAGTGAAACCACATCTGCTAGGCGATAACGGAACTTGAATGCAACTGAAAGAAACACAAATTTGTATGAATTTTAGTTTCAATTCGCAGTATAATAATAATAATAAAAAAAGACGTGTGGCACTCGGAGACTGCCGCGGTAAAGCTATTGCATAACATTTTTTATCAACTTATGCAATTATACGGTTCGGAGTGGGGGGTGTTATGTTTTTTTCGTTACGGAATTCACACACACACATTCACACAATTCAAGCAAATTCACAGTCGAAGTCATCAAGTCAAGTCAGTCAAGTCATAGTCTAGTCAAAGTCATACTCCTAGTAAAGTGGTGGCAACTTTACTTGAAGCTTCTATGGAGTTTTGGAAACAACACGAAAAAAAAACGTTTCACCATCATTATACCACTTTCCCACACTCACGCCTGTAATCCAGCACTTAACGAATAAAATGACACCAATTTTATGCACTAACACTGAAAATAACACAAGTTTTGGAAAATAATACAATGCTGCGACGCGATCTTTCTTTTTCGTTTTCCCGCCAAAACTCTAAGGAGAACGACTAGCTTAACATCAGGTGAACGACTAGCTCGTCACATCATTCGCTAACATAAAAAAGCGGGAAAACAGAAATTGAGCGGAAACGACCGTAGATCGTTTTAGTCGTGGTTAAATAAAAAAATGAACAGTTTTAAGCCTCCACCAATATTACCCGAGTTTTGTCATCATCTCTAGGACGCGACAGAACGCAATATCATTTGGTACAGATTGCGTTCCGTCCCGCTTCATTCCTCAAAGCCTCTGTTAACTAGTTCCCGGATTGTTTATCAAACCTTCCAAATTAAATGTTGAACCAGGACGACGGTACACAGAGTATTGTATACACAGGTCAGAATCATACCTGGTTGGTAGAGATAAGTATACTGCTCTATGGCACAATAAAAAGAGTGCTTTTTTGTTTTTTGTATGACTCCACAGTTTTTTGTAATTAGGCTGTGTCAAATAATTGATAATTTTCAAGTTAAATAATGTATCAAGTCACAGTCCAAGTCATCAAGTTAAGTCATCATCTAGTCTAGTCTAGTCAAGTCATACTCCTAGTAAAGTGGTGGCAACTTTACCAGAATCTTCTATGGAGACTATTTCTACTTCCAAATTACTATGTTACGTTGATAATGGAGATCTACGTTAACCAACAACTCTCAACTTTCATTCGCCTCGCCAAGCTTACTCCCCAAGTCAAGTTTTCATTATAAAACGACCGAATCAAGTGATACAAACTAAATATTTGTGGACATTTCGCACAGTGCTGTCTAGCCTCGAACTAAGCAAAGCTTGTAGGTACTATGGGAACCAGATAACTGATACAATACTTAGATACTTTTTGTTTGTAAATACATACATAGAATACAATATAACATCCAGTCGTAGAACAAACATCGATGTTCATCACACAAATGTTGGTCCTGGGTGGGCATCATTCAGGGTTACTACCAACTGAACTATCGTACTAGTCAGATGCAAACTTCAACTTCGATTTCAAGTTCCAACATAACCGAAAAATCAATATAAGCGGCTTAGAGAAACATAGACGAAACATTACCATTTGACTTATAAAATATGGTTAGGTAAGCATTTTTAGCTCCACTGTTTATTCCATAATAATATTATTAACACACCCTTCAAAGAGCGTGCCAAAATAAACATTTTGGCTTAAACTATATAATCAATGGCATTATATTATAGGCTTTTTCATTTTCAAAATCCTCCAACATCAAAGTTAATTGAACCTCTTTGCAATATCCCGCCAAAACGCAATAAACAGGGTGGAAGGAAAAATCACATGTAAAAAAAAAGAATAATCCCGCCAAAATTGTGATCGAAAAGCAATTCAATAACGTTCACAATAAACGCGCTTCACCTGGCTGTATGCGATGATATGGCCAGTGCCTGCGGATAAATGAAGTGATTTGAAGAAAAAAAAGAGTGTGCTTTAGACCACACGACTGAAGTAAAACTTCTTTATCTTTACGCACGCTTAACTTGGGGAGAAAGCTGGCTAGTACAGAAGTTGAAAGTTGTTGTTTAACTTAAATCTCTATTGTCAATATAACAAAGTTAAACATTTGTGTTATTATGTTGGTATGTCCGGTAAAATGACAATTTACAATTGTCAAGATGGCGACATTAACATTAAACAAATCAAAAACAAAGCTATAACTGTCAAGAGATGGAGCTAAACTAAAGAAGTTTTACCTCAGTTGGGTGGTCTAATTACACTTTTTTTTTATTAATTGCAGTGATTAGCAGTAGGTATGCTATTTTGTTGATGATTGTACTTATTTTATCATAATAGAGAAAGCGAGTTCAAAGAAAGAATATTAATAATATAATTGAATTCATTGACGCTGCTTGCTAATATACCGAATTGAAACTAAATTAAATAAAATGAGATTAAAAATAATATAGTCCATAGAAATTATACTTTTCTGCAAAGTTCGTCTAGGTAGGTACCACCGCTGTGAAAGTTATTCTACTGGCAAGCAGTAGTGTGCAAGCATTACCCTCCTCCATTACGGTTTGAAGGGCACTGTAGCTACTGAAATTACTGGGCAATTGAGACTTTATGGTCTGATCTCACAGTCGAGTAATCTTATTACTATACTGTGCTGATGTCTCAGGATGATGTACGCAGTGCAGTGTCACGCGAAACTTTATATTTTGGAGTTCCGAGTGGCACTGTTCAGTTTTAAGCGGTCGTTTCGCTTAACATCAGGTGAACGACTAGTTCATCACATCATTCATTAACAACAAAAAATATATGGAAATATGTAACCGCATCAAATTCAGACTCGTTGAAAAGAAAGAAAGATCTTTCACTGAACCAAAATATTTGATTACAAATTATGAGTTACAAAGTCTTCTATTAACATAAAGCCTTCGGTTACTATGTAAAACGATGTAAGAATATTTTACGAGCCAATAAAAGCCTATAATGGTCCATACTGTAACTTTTATGGATTTTGTGTGGAACAATGTATTCTTTGTTGTAGTAACAACTAGTTTATCGTAGTATAAATTTGTTAATTCTTAAGAAATCATATAAATGCAAACCGGAGGACAATAATCATTATCATCATACATTTTCACGGGGATATTTATTTCAAAAATTCGTTATTTTAATAAATATTACATGTTACGTACAACTTAGCGCTAGAATCTAAGCTATAACTGTCTTAAAATCAAAATGTTTTACAGGCTAAAAACCGCCTTATTAAACTTTTAGTACAATACGTAAAAAAAATTGAAATTCTCATTAAATCATAATCGAGGGTAGTTACATTAAGTTTTAACATAATTATTGTTTCTACGTACTACTGAGTTACTTCATAAGTTTATGTCCTAAGAAATAATTGGATTATCGTAAAGTGATATTTACACAGTTTAAATGCATACATAGTCAAGGGGAGATTGAATCACGTTATTTTCTTAGCGCACCAAATAAAATGTATATACTTATAATGAAGAAGAGTCATCCTGGCCATTCATGAGGGAATTACGCCAGCTTTTTGACCACACTTCCTACAGAAGGTGACTTAAATTCTGCAGTGGTTTGTTTGCTTACATAAATGTAACCTTTTATTACCTTGTTTTGTTTCTTATTTATATTAGCTTACTAAGGGTGGATTCGACCAAACTTGGATTCATACACGAGTAACTATACTAGAATAAATCTATTCTACGATATTATACTCGAGTAATTCATTCTTCGTTTTTCCACGCAATACTAAGTTTAGCTACGCTTAGAATTACTATACGCGAATAGCGGAATAAATGATGAACGAATCTATTACCCAGTTAACAATTGTTGTTCTACAACGACACGGTATTCAAACTTACGTCATATCAACTCACTTTTGTCGTATTATAGTGTAGGAAAATAAATGACAAAATACATGGTCGGACGTCTTTTTTATCTTTGTCTATTTTGAATTAAAATGGTCTCGGAATAACTCTGTTATTCCACCAAAAACGGTAGTATAGTAATAATACTCGAATAGACTTGCTATTCTTAGAATTGTAGATGGTAAAATGTGAAATTGATATAGGTACTCTCGAACAAATGGCCATTTATTCTAAGAATAAAATTTACTCTCGTTTGGTCGAATCCACCCTTAGGTTTTTAATTTGTACATAGATGTATATTATAGACGTCGCGCCTGCGCTCTGCGGATTCACTTGCGTGGCGAAGAAAAACGGTGATGGTGATTATAAAATATAGCCTACGACCTATTCTCAGACCTACTAAATATACACACACAAAATTTTATAAGGATCGGTCAAGCCTTGTTTCGGAGGAGTTTTGTTACAAATACTGTGACACGAGAATTTTATGTATTAGACTAGCTTCTGCCTGCGGCTTCGCCCGCGTGGCCTATAGGAAAATAATTCAACCACCCATTTCACCCTCTCAGGGGTGGAATTTTGAAAACCCTTCTTAATGGATACCTACACTTTACAAAGAACACACCCTCCAAAATTCAAGTCCCTAGGACCAGCGGTTTAGGCTGTGCGTTGATATGTAAGTCAGTCAGTCAGTGAGTCAGTACTTTGAATTTTATATGTATAGATTAAGTATATTATGTGGGTTAAAGAAGTTTCGATCGAGCCGATCGTGAAGCTGTTCCACTACTTTTTCAAAAAACCCTACCCTATGTTTTATTCAAAGCGGTGTGGCTTACTCCAATCGTATTCAATGCTTCTATACCATCGAACTGTAAATTTGCATTTCGAATGAGAGCATTCATAGAAAACCGATACTGCGATAACCTGCATTTAAATTGTTGTATTTGTGACTTTCTGACGGTAACACGGACAAGAGACGGAATTTTATCACCTTAATTAGATGCCTTGCAGTTTTGGGAAGCTATTTTCCCGCAGAAAACCTTTATTTTTTCGGAATAAGAGTGGCCTATGCTGACCTCGATCGTACCAAACGATTTTGTGCTCAATTTCATCCAAATCAGTGCAGCCGTTGCGCTGCAAAAGGAATACGAATGAACAGACAATGTTTAGCTGTTTTTATATTAAACATATCATAATAAATTTGAATATTTCATCGAGATCCTACTTTGCCATAAGCTAGGCTAGCACTTCTATACCCACACTTTCAATACAATTAGGTACCTGTTGAAAATGCATTATTGAAAAAAAACGCTTTCTAAAACACTTTGTTATTGCTTTATTTTCAATAAAATGCAATTTTATAGAACTTTTGACATGAAAACAAAAATTCAGGATAAACATTTTTAAGGTTATAGGGAATGTGTTAATCGGTGTGTTAATTAAGTTCTTGTACCGTGTCGTTCTACAAGTAACTTGAATGCAACAAATAGAAACACAAATTTGTATGAATTTGATAGTTTCAATACGCAGTTTATATGCATAGTTATTATGAAAATTTTCAAATTATGTATGATATTTCTCCTGTTGTATTGGAATTAAAGTTCCGTGATCTATATAAAGAACCGTAAGGGCCACCCTATCTCTTCTCGTGGTTGCTGCAGAAACCGCCTAAGAGAATATCCAAGCAAATGATAGCAGCGTTTACTTTGGTTATAATCTACTACCGATGACTACTGTAATACAATCATGGTGATTATAGCAACCCCAAGATGAGGCGTAGGTTTAGCAGTGAAAGTCGTACGGCTAATTACAAGAAGTACTAGGTGGTAGGACTTTTCTGCAAAGTTCGTCTAGGTAGGTACCACCGCTTTGCCAGTTATTCCGCCGCCAAGCAGTAGTTCGCAAACACTACTGTGTTCCGGTTTGAAGGGCACCGTAGCTAGTGAAATTACTGGGCAAATGAGACTTTATGACCTTATCTCACAGTCTAGTAATCTTATTGCTAGACTGTGCTGATGTCTCAGAATGGCGTGCGCAGTGCAGTGTCACGCGAAACTATAATTTAGAGTTTCAAATGTTACTGTAACTGATATCGGCAGTCGTGTCGCTTAACATCAGGCGAGCGACTAGCTCGTCATATCATTTCGTAACAAAATAAAGTTTTTATTATACATCTTATCGATGTTTAGGCTTGTTAAAAAAAGTAATTTATCCTTTCAGGGATACTAATTAAAATTTTCTTAAAAGGCTCGGCATTTTGTGTCAGGCAACAGTGCGTAAACTCGTTAGCCAATCACTACGCACCAATTCTCCGCAGACGAAAACACAAAATTGATGACTTGGCAATTTCCCGTATAATTGAAGGCTATTTTGATAGCTATAGACAATTTGATGGAAAAGCTATAAATTCAGAAACAAGTATAGATAATAATAGAGCTATAAAATACCAAAACACACACGACAAATAATATGATTAGTACGTTCTATAGTAAACGTAGATCACCAAGTCTACTACGTCGCCGTCGATCAGAAATTGGCATGTTTGAGAATCACAAAATTCTAAAACACTCATTCCGCGAATCTGCACTTGGCCAGAGGTATGAGAGAATGTCCGGGTCAAAAGTATATATATGTCTGAAAATACTTATCAAAACTAATATTATAAAGATGAAAGATTTGATTGTTTGTTTGCATTAAATAGGCTCTGAAACTATAGGACCGATTGAAAAAATTCTTTCTCCATTAGAATCCTAAATTAGTCCTGATGAACATAGGCGATAGTATATAATTATATATATAATACCCGTGCGAAGCCGGGGCGGGCCGCTAGTAATATTAAAGAAGGTTATTATTTAGGTACATATATAAAACGAGCTTCTGCCCGCGGCTTCACCCGTGGCGTGGCCTATGGGAAAATAATTCAACTACCCATTTCACCCTTAAACCACCACCCATTTCTACCTTAAAGGTGGATTTTTGAAAAATCCTTTCTTAGCGGATGCCTACGTCATAATATCTACCTGCATGCCAAATTTCAGCCCGATCCGTCCAGTGGTTTGGGCTGTGCGTTGATAGATCACTAAGTCCTAGAGCACTCTATATGTAACCCCAGCATTATTCAAAAACTGAGTGACAAAATTATGTTCTCAAAACATATTAAAACAACGGGGTGACAGAACAAAACATTTTAATAATCATGCAAACAAAAGGACCAAATTCTCGACAACAGAGTTATCACAAAATTTGATAACAGTACATAACATAAGCAGTAAGTTAACTTTAGTGTAAAAAGGCGTTTCAATACACGATAAAAAAGGGTGAATAAACTAGTACAGTAATAGTTTTCACGATGTTCATTTTGCATATATAGCTAAGATTTGTTTCTGATCTGTTTGTATTAATTACCTTAGATTTATACTTAAAATATTCTGCTAAGCGAGGGTGCCTTAGTTTTAGCTCGCTTGACTTCCAAATCGACGCTTACTCAGAATTCAAAATGGCTGTCTTACTTATGTCGTGAAATGTATCAATTGATTGATTCTTACTTTTAAAAATTAAGAGGTGTTAAATTAATTTTGACTTTGATAGAATGTAAAAAAAGGAGTTTCGGCGGGAACGCGAAAAAGATTGCGTCATTGCATTGTATTATTTTCCAAAACTTGGGTTATTTTCAGTGTTAGTGCATAAAATTGGTGGCATTCTATTCGTTAAGTGCTGGATTACAGGCGTGAGTGTGGGAAAATGGTATGATGATGGTGAAACGTTTCTTTTCGTGTTGTTTCCAAAACTCCATAAAAGCTTCAAGTAAAGTTGTCACCACTTTACTAGGAGTATGACTTTGACTAGACTATGACTTGACTTGATGACTTCGACTGTTACGTGACACATATTTGCGTGAAATATCATTAACTTGATAAATTATCAATTACTTGACACTGGCTAATACACGGAGGTGAGGAGCCAAAAATTATTAAAAAAAATTTTTGGTTGGCAACACTGTCGGAAGGGCCATGATTGGTAGGTACCATCAGCCAATCATGGATGGTTCCGGCTCATAAAAATTGAGTTTGGTAGGGGGAAGTTGAGGCGCGACAAAAAGGTCGAAAAAGCGGGAAATTCTCGTTGTTCGGCAGAAGCGTCAAGACATCACACTTGTTAGTTGACTTTGTATTGTAATGTAATGTGATGTGTAATGTAAAAAATGTGTATAAATAATAAGAAATATACAAATGGAAATTCTATGTGTTTTCAGTTCACTTATGACACGTACTCGTACCTACTATGAAAATAGCTTATTTTTGGCTATTTTCCCCAATATTCGCGTGGGTGCCTTAGAAAACCGTTAAGGGAATATCCAGTGAATGAAAGGTAGCTTTCTCCACGGTCTTTATTATAATTTACTGCGACCACCAAGATGCTTGCCACAGCAATGATTATAGCGACGCCTCCCTCTTGAAAACCAAAAGTAATCAGAGTGGTCAAAACCGCAGCGAACCGATGGATGCAGGAAATGTGGGGGTCTGTGGGGGAGACCTATGTTCAGCAGTAGACGTCTCCAGGGTGCTGATGATGATTGATGATGTACTAGCAGAATACAGAATATGAATATGAAATAATAGTAAAAATAAAATAGGTCTTTGTACGTTGTAAATGCATTGGTAACTGCGTATCAATTTATACTGTGTCACAACGGAGTTAATAAAGCACTTGATAGTAGAATGTTATTGACAACGGGGAGGATATGACGTCCCGAGCCCAAGTTTAAACGCTTTGGGAATTCATCAAAGACCTCAGCCTCTTGTGTAGGGAAAGTTTAATTGCTTGTGAAATATGGATATCTTGTTGAGGAAATTTTGACTTTATAAAGAATATACTTTAAACCTCCAAGAATCTTCTACCTATGTTAATTACTCCAGTTGTAGTAAAGTATTTGATTTATTTATTTACACAGTGTAGTCATTAGTGTGATAAATAAACCGTGAAAAGCTCATTCACAAAATATTCAGTCGTGAAAATCTCCTACGACTCTATTTATGCGCGATTTTTTGCTGTAAGTATAATTGAAAATTGTAAGTTGAAACCGGAGGTCGGGTAACCAGTTACGGTAGAAGAGTAGGACAGCCTCTGTGGTGGGGTGGTTGAGCAGGGGCCTTACCGCGTAAGTCTGGTGGAGATCGTAATCGTGTTCTCTCTTGCTCGCACTCGTGGACTTTTTAATTGGCGCGTGCGGGATGGCAGGCGAAGCCGATTCTCAGAACGGTTACGCGGTAGGGGTACAGGTTGGCCCATAACTCGGAGGCGGAGAAAAAAAAGCGCAAATACTTGTTCTGAGTCTTGGTGTTGTGGAACCACGCTCCTCGTAGTTCCTAGGTTCCTAGATACAGGGAATCCAAGTTAGGATCCAGGATCTATGTATGTGATCGTTGGGCGCTATTATTATTATTAGTTACGATGGAATACGTTTTTTTTTTCTTTATCCGATACATACTTTTTAATTCGTAACTAGTTTCAGTGAAATAATACTTTTTCCAAGTAGGTAAATAAGTATTAGGTACCTATTGCAAAAACAAGTTAAGCAATTAACTTTTCCATGAAACCGTGACTTTACTAATCGAATTCAATCAAAACAAACTATAACTTAAGAACTAAAGAGAAGAGAGAAAATTAAACATGACTAATTTATACATCCTAGTCATGTTATGGCTTATTCATCATATCATGGTATTATTTCTATGTAAGATTACAATTATATTATACTGACCTATAAAATATTACGTCATAAATTTGGTTACTCGAATAAGCTTTCCTTCGACGATCTACACTTAATAGATTTAATGGCCCGCGGTGTAATTGGGTTGGACCGCTACACAATAACATTCTTAGAGGAATACATTTTTTAAAATTTATTTATCTAATTTTTCAATAGTTCGGACAGATAGGACAAGTATTTGTGCACAGAAAAAAAAAAGAGCGCAAGCACTTGTCAAACCACACGTCGTACGTCGTAGACACAGGTAATTCTAGTTAGGGTCCAGGATCTATGAATGTGATCGTTGGACGTTATTTTTATTTATTTATATATGGGAAGACCAACAGATTTTTATTACATCGTAGAATCATATTATGCACTAGGAAGCCAATTAAAGGTCCTCACGACTAGCATTTATTATTAACTAGTTGCGCCACGCGGTTTCACCGGATAAAATGTATTTTTAATTATTTACACATCCCACGGGAAAATTTCAATTGTCCGGCTTAAAATGTAGTCTATATGTTAATCCAGTGCATAAGCTATCTTGGTGCCAAATTTCATCCAAATCCATTCGGCGTGAAGGAGTAACAAACATACACACACACAAACTTTCGCCTTTATAATATACACACCGGCACAATTAGCGGAACACAAAAAAATATCGAGAACATCGTCATTGGGATTTGAACGAATGGCAGCAGGTTCTCTTTACTGATGAGTGCAGAGTTCTTTTAAAACAGATCGATGGGAGACAGCGAATATGGAGACGCAAAGGAGAACGCCACATACAGTCTAATTTTGAACACACAGTGGCTTATGGTGGCGGCTCGATTATGGTTTGGGGAGGGATATGTTTGGGAGCTCGCACGGAGTTAGTGATAGTCACAGGAGGGACCATGACAGCAGATCGATATATCAGAGACATTTTAGAAGAACATGTTGTACCATTTGCCCCATTTATTGGTGACGACTTTATTCTAATGCAAGATAATGCTCGTGCTCATAGTGCACAATCGGTACAGGCATATCTGAGCCACGTAGGTATACCGGTGATGCAGTGGCCAGCAAATTCCCCCGATATGAATCCAATAGAGCATGTCTGGGACTTGCTAAAAAGAAGGGTTAAATCCAGAATGCCACCCCCCAACAATCTGAATGAACTTGGAAACGCATTACTTGAGGAGTGGGAGCGGTTGCCTCAAGAAATCATCGATAACATAATCTGTAGCATGCCCAGACGAATGGAAACCGTAATCAGAGCAAGAGGGGAAAACACTCGTTATTAATTTTGCTTTAATTTTATTGATAAATCATTTAATGCTTCCTTTTTTTTATTTTTTGTGATGGTTCATAATTATCTAAAAATTTCACTTCTTTCAAATTTCTTTATTTTACAATAAAAAATTAACGAAGACTTTTCAAAGTCGTTGTTAAAAGATGTTAATCAATTTGTTATTTTGGTGCTAATTACATTTTCGTCAAATATATGGGTTATTATCTCGTAGTCTCGCTTTTTTTTCTGTTCCGCTAATTGTGCCGGTGTGTATATTAGTGTGATAATGCCCATAAAGCCGAACGATTAATTCGCTAGTTTAGATTCAAGAAAAAAAATTCAACACAATACGACAGCAATATTATTAAATTATCTCGCCTCCCTTTGTCTCTTTCTGCCTCTGAAAACAGAATTCAAAAGACGATTCCCTTTCCCTCACACCCGCTGATTTTATAACTCGCCTTTCTTCCCCATCATCGGTGGTCAGTTCTACAGCCCCGGTTCTACGAGCCCTGGGCTCGCTCGTAGATATGTGCCCATTGCCATTTCAAATTACTAATTTTCAATTTGTTTATCTAGTATTATGAAAATTAATGGCATTCAAAAGCATCTCGATCTCCTCTCGCCAAGTGGAATAGGTCTACTACTATTACACGGCGTAACACTCACGAAATACAGTCGAATTTAACTCGACCGGTGTTCGGGCAATATGCCCAGCCTCAAGGAGTACGCGCGGCGTCGATGGCGGCTCGGCACACACATTATGAGTACTACTCACGTCAGTTTCTATAATATTATGGAATAGATCTGCTTCAGAAGGCCGCATTGTATTGTTTGTTCCAAATTTCTGCACCAGTTTTTATAAAGCATCCTCCCTCTTTTGTGGCGGTTGTGTTTTGAGAGGGGAATGCTATTATTCTCTACTCGTAACTTTACCGACCTTTACAACTCCGTCCTTGCCATAAGATGCCCATGAGAAAACCTTAAGGACGCTGTAGGGGTGAGTCTCGCCATATACTTATAAGCATCCTTTTTCCTTACTCAAAATTCTGCTGCCTCAAAGTGGAACCCGATTATAATTCGTGATTTGAATTGAAAGTGCAGGTAGGTAGCCAGTGGATCAAGAATAAACCTAATAAAGGTACTCAACTAATTAATTATATTGCACTATACGATAACAATACAAATAAAGCGGTGGCTGTAAGTTACAGTAGTTGCCTGTATAGGCACAGAAATCCTCCTTCAAATTAAACCACCAGT
Source organism: Ennomos fuscantarius (assembly GCA_905220475.3). NCBI lineage: Eukaryota > Metazoa > Arthropoda > Insecta > Lepidoptera > Geometridae > Ennomos > Ennomos fuscantarius. Next base: position 6,545,039 of record HG992046.1, on the reverse strand, counting down.
AAATCCTTTTTATGACGTTTATTTACAATTTGAATTATGTAACTAAGTAACCTTAAAATAATGTTTAAAATAGTTATTCATTCGGATATACTTTTATTATACAAAAAGCTATGGAACAAACCTATGTATACATTTATATTAGATATCAACGCCTTTACAAAATTTACATAAAATATATTTAATTACTCTAACTGTTAGTTATAAAAATTATGGAATCTTTTTTGTTGTGTTATTTTTTCAATTACATTAATTTCAACCATTAAAGGTAAATATGAGAAAAATATAAACAACGATTAATGATTTACTTAAAAAATAAATTTCTTACGACTAATTAAAATAAGTCTTAATAATAAAAAGAATAATAACTCTTGGGGCGAGATCATGACACTTGCCCACAGACCACAGATAATGTACCAAACGTGTAATGTATACTTTTTAAATATATAGTAATGTGACAAACTGCATCATTGTTATATAAAAATATACCGAAACGGGCACTAATATGTATTACAAACATTCACAGAAAATTTGTTACGGCCATAGTACATGAATACAGGAAAACATCTTTGGTGTAACCACAAAAGGTTTAAACAAGCCTTAGACAAATGTTAAACTACCTTTTTGTATTGTTAAACACGTTTGACGTCTGTCTAAGCCTTGTTTATGTATGTGGTAACACGGCTTAAATTTATTAATATTGTACGTAAGCAAGTGCCATATCATAAGAACGATATTAAATGTGCTCGAAGGACGTTTGGACAATAACTTTTCTATAGAATCACAATTAAATTTTCCCGTTGTTTCATTCCATGTTTTCATATTCATACAAGCTTTTGAGATTACTATATTAATTAAACCGCTATAATTATTAATCGAAGCAACACGTGACCAAAATGCTGGCCTCTACTTCAGCCAAAGATTGAGCATTGCCATTCAACTTGGCAATGCTGCCAGTATATTGGCCACGTTGCCTACCGGTAGTGGTTTGTTAGATTAAGTTTTATTTTTATTGTTTTCTGTTTTATTTAACTATTATTATAATAAATGACATTATTAATTACATCTAAATATATCCAAACCCAAGTGTAGAAGTGTGAGCGAAAAAAGCGGGTCTGAATAATTTCAAACGTATGTAAAAAAAAGTTCACGAAATTTTGTATACTTACCTTCGAAATAATACAAAAAATACTTTTGCTCCAATAAAAATGAAATTTTAAGGTATAGATATAAACACTCAATAAATAACACAACATCAATAAATTTTATAAAATAGAAGACAACAATTTTATACCACTAGTTTTATTTGGGCCACAATTGCTTTAGATTGTTTTATAACGGTTCAATTATTAGTAATTACAATTTATTATCATCATAAGATTACATAAGGACTAGAAATAGTGATGTTGGAATTCGGATAAAGCTTTATAGTAGAAAATCAAATAAACATAACATATAACTTTAAATTGCATTCAGTCATATTATAAACCACAAAAAAAAAACGTTCCGAAACGCGCAATTCGTAATCACAGTTAATATGAAAAAAAAAAAAAAACAACACTATTTCTAGATTACACATTTAAAAACTCGAATCACACAGTAAAACACTTATATGATATATTTAATTTATCATATTACATTACGGGCAATAATGGACCCGATATATTTGATGGTATTGTCGATTAATTTTCTGTGCTCCGAGATTTAAAATAACGTCACATTTACACCGGACCTTTAAACTGTTTCTACGAATAACCTCTACATAGAAATTCCTAGCACTAACTATTACTCCAGTACACTATTGCATGTGTTTTTTCGTGCAGATTCTAGTTAAGACTGCTCCATCTTTAGTCAAAGATATTCCCTGCGCAATAATATGAAAAACAACGCCTACTGCATTTAATGGCTTCCCGCGGCAAATTTTAGCGTTTTTACAAGTCAAAATCAAGTAACAAAGTAGCAATATTTGTGCCGAGTATAAATGCGCTGAGCGCTTACACTATTGACAAAACTGGAAGGATTAAAAAATATCATGATATCTGCGCAGGTAAACCATAGCAGCCTTATTAATAAACACGAACTAGCTTTAGACTGGTTACACCATCTTTTGTCTCTTTCGATCCAGCTAAATATTTCAGTAGCAAAAAAAGGACAAAAGCTGAATTAACTAATCCGAGACTAATTTTAATTAATACGGCTGCAAATGTTTTATTCAAAAACGTGACACGTTTGAATTGTATGAATAGTTAGCAAGGAAGAAAGGTATTTTTCCTTATTTGTGATTCATTACACTGTCATCACCAATACGTTATGCTGATAGTATTCAACTGAACGTTCGACGTCGTAACTTACGCAGGTGTGTCGCTACAATTACGTACCGGAATTAGGATTTAGCGATGGAATATGGTTATTTATTGCACCAAATACTCCGAAATAACAGAAAGTCGAAAAATAAGTCCTGTTTTAGTGGTCACAGGGCAGTTTGTAATACCACGCGAGAGTTACTAGACCGGTGTAAACGAGACATTGATAGCAAACAACTTTATTAGAGAGCTAACTAAACAGCTAAAAACGTCTTACCCTAAACATGTTTTCATTTATCAGTCATTATGGAAAAATATACATATTTTTATTATTCTACATTATCATAGTCAACAATTACAATATAAGGTTAATATAATAAAAGTGGTATTGGAATAACATTTCAAGTATCACGTAAATATGGGAATATAAAGGTAACGGACCAAAAATAGGTTTATAGTAAAACGAGTCCTAACAGTAACATAGTCTAATCACAGTAAATGTTAAAATCGTATGTAAGAAACCACGTACATTCGCGAGACGTTCAATAGATATTAATTTGATTCTAGAAAAAGAATGAAAGTTTGAAACCGTTCAGCAATTGAAGCAATTGAACGGTTGAAAAGGAACACTTCTATTTCGGTCCAATCCTCACATCACTCAGATTTCTTACCAACTTATACACAGATTAAAACGCTTATTCATTACTGCCTTTTACAAAACAATGGTCCTTATATACAGGTAATAACGTCCATAATTGTATAAAGTCACAACTGATTAAAACAAAAGCAGGAGAATGACAACTTTATCCGAGACTTTTGAAAACCAATCTCCAGCTTTACTGTAATTGGATAACAAAGAGAGAAAATGTTCCATCTCCTTTTAACTTCAATCTGATCTAATACCACTTCTAAAACTACATTGGCAGGTATTAATGAGGAAAAGGACCAGCTATTTAACTAATCACAACATATTTACGGTCAGGATCAGACTTCGTTATTGGGATCAAATGTGACTCTATACATACCAACCATGGTGCCACCACCTAAATTTGGCCACTTACATACATTACGTTCAGAACCTTTAGGCACAAGAAATAATTTTATTGTTCGATTCATCTGATATTACAGAATGTTATAAAGAAACTACGAAATTGTATTTTTTTATTAAATTAATCTTGTATGAATGACTAAAATCGAATAAAGTTGAGAAGATAATAAGGTCTAACTTTCATAGATGCCGTAAGATTGGTATCAATTCGCAACTACGAAATTACCACCACGTATCACTAGAAATGTCGAAAACTGAGCCTTAAGAACTAAAAGCCAAAAATCGTAAATGGACTGCAGCTCATTTGCCGATTAAAAAAGAAAGAATAGCTCACTTCTACATTCAAAACTAAGCCTCAGGAGCTGAAACGTAAAGCAGTAAGTGGTCCAATAACAACAGCGCTCGACAATAACCGCAGAACTTCGATCACCGGCACACTTGACATTGAGCCTTATGAGCTGGGACGTAAAGCCGTAAGTTGTGTGATAGAAGAAGCAGTCTCACCGTTGGCTGGTCCGACGGCAGGTGGTAGCAATGGATCGGAAACACTCTTCGCACACTCGCACCGGTTTCAACTGACCGTAGCGTGGGAGAGGGATGGAGTTTGAACTGCATGAGGCGCAGAATACTTTACCTGGAAATGTGAAGGTCATTTATAACTTTATAGTCATAGTCATTTCTTTACATTATCTAGGATGAGTTGCGTAATAATTGTCTAGGGCTTTAAAGTCGCCTCTTAAGGTTCAAAGACCTAAAGTGTATCGTCGCTATATAATTTTAGTTAGTGAATTATGGGTTAGAGTCTGGGTGTTATATTGTATTCTATGTATGTATTTACAAACAAGTATCTAAGTATTGTATCAGTTATCTGGTTCCCATAGTACAAGCCTTGCTTAGTTTGGGGCTAGATGGCGTTGTGTGAGATGTCCACACATATTATTATTATTGTGACGAGCTCGTCGTTCACATGATGCTAAGCGACACGGCTGCCCATAACAGAGTGGTGTCACTCAGAACTCCAAAATCTAAAATGTTTCGCGTGACACTACACTGTGCGACATCCAGAGACATCAGCAAAGTCTGGTAATAAGATTAGGCACTCTGTGAGATCACATCATAAAGTCTCATTTGTCCAGTAATTACACTAGCGATATTGCCCTTCAAACCGGAACACAGTAGTGCTAGTATGGCGGCAGAATAACTGGCAAAGCGGTGGTACCTACCTAGACGAACTTTGCATATAAGTCTTACCACCTAGTAAAGTTTGCTACAATAGCACCCCATCTCTTTCCGTATGTGCCGCACGCCTTTGCTTAGGTGTGGATTAGTTGCGTTATATTTTAATATAACTGACTAGGTGGTAGGACTTTGTTGCAAAGTTCGTCTAGGTAGGTACCACCGCTTTGCCAGTTATTTTGCCGCCAAGCAGTAGTGTGCAAGCACTACTGTGTTCCGGTTTGAAGGGCACTGTAGCTAGCGAAATTACTGGGCAATTGAGACTTTATGATCTGATCTCACAGTTGAGTAATGTTATTACTAGACTGTGCTGATGTCTCAGAATGATGTGCGCAGTGCAGTGTCGCGCGAAACTCTGTGTTTTAGTTCCGAGTGACACTGTTCTGTTATGGGCGGCCGTGGCGCTTAACACCAGGCGAACGACTAGCTCGTCACATCATTCACTAACATAAAAAAAATATATATACTTTAGTAAAAACGGGCCTAAGTATTCATTTGAATAACGTTAAGATACTTACGGCGCAGTTATTTTTTTAAATATATAGATCAGCCTATTGCCATATTTATTTTATTGCCAATAATCGTACAATTAATTCTCACCGATCTCGAGCCTTCTTCAAAGTCGAATGAGGCTGGCCGCTTCTGAGGAATGTGTTCTTGAGTAATACCACGACTTTGCATGACGTTAGACACGCTATTTAAGTTGAAGTGTTAATATACAGTACAAAGTTGAAGATAATTATGGTCAATGGTGTAATTTAAGAACTGTTCGTCTGCTGCTGGTTCCAGGCTGCTTGCTGCTGCTGCTGATGATGATGATTATGATGATGATAATGATGATGATAATGATGATGATAATGATGATAATGGTTATGACTATTAATATGATGATGGTAGTGGTGATGGTGATGATGATTACTCACTGCAGTTCCGGTAGTGGTGTCTATTAAAAATATAAGAACTATTCGTCTACTGATGTATTCTACTGCTGGTTAGAGGCTGCTGCTACTGCTGCTGCTGATGATGATGATTATGATAATGATGATGATGATGGAGATGGTGATGATGACTCACTGCAGTTCCGGCAGTAGTGCCTATTAGAGATTTAAGAACTATCTACTGATGGTTACAAGCTGCTGCTGCTGCTGATAATGATGATGATGATGAAGGTAGTGACGACGATGATGAAAATAATGATGATGGTGATGCCGACTCACCGCAGTTCCGGCAGTGGTGCCGGCGGCGGAAGGCCGTGAAGTGCGCGGCGCAGCGCATGCAGGCCGCGGCCGCCACGTCCGGCACCCACTCGGGCGCGCGCTCCACGCCGCCGCCCGCCATACTCTCCCTAAGGATAGACATACATTCATTTCTTTGTTCTACTTTTGGCTCCACACCTCCGTGTATTTAGCCAGTGTCAAGTAATTGATATTTAATCAAGTTATTATTATTTTACGCAAATATGTGTCAAGTCACAGTCGAAGTCATCAAGTCAAGTCGTAGTCTAGTCAAAGTCATACTCCTAGTAAAGTGGTGGCAACTTTACCAGAAGGTTCTATGGAGTTTTGGAAACAAGACGAAAAGAAACGTTTCACCATCATTATACCATTTCCCTACACTCACGCCTGTAATCCAGCACTTAACGAATAGAATGCCACCAATTTTATGCACTAATACTGAAAATAACACAAGTTTTGGAAAATAATACAATGTGACCAAAAGATTTGCATAGCCACCGGGATTTTAACCCGCTTGCATCCGTCCCGAAAATCGGGACACGTTTTGCTTAGTCCAAGCACTTTTACGTATATTACGAGGGCTTTAGAGGGTTTTGTTTAAAGTTGAAAATCACAGATCATATTTTAATGTCAACGTGAATAATAAGAGCCTCACACGTCTTAACCAACAGAGCAAAAAAATATAAGTATTTTAATTTTTTGCTCACCACAAAATTGTAATTATTTGCTCACCCCAAAATTTCACTTTTCCGAGATAAAATGTAGCCTATATGTTAATCCAATGTATCATCTTGGTGAATTTCATCCAAATCTATTCAGCCGCATGGGCGTGAAGGAGTAATAAACATACACATATACACACATACAAACTTTCGCCTTTATAATACTAGTGTGATAGTGGTGTCAATTCTGTGTAGCATAATCTAAAGCTAAACGAAATTAACATATTTCCGTTTTTTTCATTTCGCCTTTATCAGAAGAGTACCACCATACTTGGAGTTTAGTTTAGTTTTAGAGAAGGCGACACAGAATCGAACACTACAGTCACATTACAGTACAGCACTTGGTCATATACTTACGTATCCAAAGTCAAGTCCCCAGTGGACACAGCTGCCTGTATATTGGCCGGCGCGTCCACAGACTTCCTCCTAACTCCACGAGGTTCGGTGCCGCCCGCTTCGGTCAAAGTAGCCGAGTTGACTGTATTCCGCCGCGCGAGGCGGGAACCCGGCTCGGATGGGGTGTCAGAGTTACTATCTGCGTATACCTCTTCAGCCGAGTAGACACTGTCGAATGAGCTACCTGTAAATATAAAATAGAGGAGGCTTTAGTATAAAAAAAGCACCTATAGACAAAATAGAATCAATAAGAAAAACAACAAAAATTCTTGTCCCAGACGAGACAAGAATTTTTGTTACAAGCAAAGCATGTACTATTGGAACCAGATAATAAATAAATGCTTCGTTTTCTATTTAAAGCGACGTGTCTATATTTGACCACCAACTCGCCTGATGGTAAGTGATTGTGTGGCCAAAGATGTAGCCCGCAAACCTAGAATGTACCTATTCACTCTAGCCTTGAAGGTCTCCAGGTTATAGTTTTCAGGAAACAGAAAAAGTAAGTAATCTAAAGTAAAAGTAAAGTATCTATCAGCTATTTATACCAACTTTGTTTAATGTTTATGTCGCCATCTTGCAAATTTTCATTTTACCGGACATTCAAACTTGATAATACAAATTTTTAACTGTTATGTTGACAATGGAGATCTACGTTACCCAACAACTTTCAACCTGCTTTCGCCTCGCCAGAGCTTATATTCCCAAAATCAATCGTGCGTGAAGAAGTTTTACTTCAAGAACTTACCATTTTGTATAACCTGGTCCTCAGAAGCTTCATATTCGATCGTGGGCCCTTTCTCCTTATCAGGTGGTGGTTCAGGCGTCTCGTCTGCATCCGGGGTCTGATTCATGAGGAAAACAGATTTGAGGATGTTCCTCAAATCCGCCGCAAAATTAGTTTGTAGCTGGTCGGCGACGCCCGCGATGCAAACGAACAGTCTGTGTATTAGGTCTTCGCTTGACCTGGAAAAAGAAAGGATCCAATTGCATTAAGTTGTTTTTATTCAATACGTTATTGAATCAGGTGATGAGCTAGTTACAGTGCCACTAAAATCATACAGTCTCATTTGCCCAGTAATTTCACTAGCTTCAGTGCTCTTCAATCTGGAACACAAAAGTCTGCTTGGTGGAAGAATAACTGGCAAAGCGGTGGACCTAGACAAACTGCAGAAAATTCTTATTACCTAGTAAAGTCAGCTTTCAAACTCACATATTGTACCTGGTCTTGCTATACAATATTTGACAAAAGCGCTTTGTAATTTCATATGCTTAGTACAATAACTTGATTTTAAGTACGTAATATCAATACGATTTATAAAAGTGCTAAAAATATACCATTTGGAATAAATCCTTTGACTTTGAATGTAAACTGTATAATAACAAAATTACAGAAGATATGGTTATGCAGCGCTCGTAGCGAGCTAAAAGAGTGGATGATTCGAGTGGCCTCAGAACTCAGTTGGCAGTAGCTCTGCCTTCAGCATGAGAAATTAGCAATTGGATTGAACATTGATCGCTTGACTTACTTGAATTTTCCCCTAGCTTGTTGCCTCGCGGCTAACTCTTGGGCTTGCAACGCGAGCGCTATTTGCTCGTCGTCCGCGCATTCTGATGTACTGCTGAAATAAAAAATTAAATACATAAGGAAAAACTTAAATTGTGTCATTACTGTTTCCCAGGGCATCGCATGCATGGACTAAATATCGCGATTACGATATACTGTCCTATATCCTTTTCCAATGTTTAAATTAATATCCGAACGAAATTTCAATCAGTGATTAAGTTATTTAATAAAAAAAACAGGCATTACTAATGAAATTATAATATTAGTGTGGATTTTAACATAGATTTCCTTCGGGATTTCCTTCCTTTTGTGTCGCGACTGTAATACGTGTATTAGTTAGATAATGAATGTTAATTTCACCAAATAGGTTTAAAAAAAGCTCACCTTTCATCAACAAAATGGTCCAAATCCAGCCTCAAAGGATTGCTCTGGCTCGATCGACTATCCAAAATCACTAATCCAGGTGACCACATTTTACTTTTTTTTCTCTTACTCTTAGCCGTAGCTTTTTTTCTTATCTCCTTCTTTCTAGAACTACTCTGCGAACTGTTAGGGGCTTCAGTATTATTGTCGCTCAAGTTCATCTTCTCTTGTCTATGCCGTCTCAACTCGGATATGACGTCATCTATGGTTTTAAATTCCTCGTTTTCCGGCATAGTCATACCCCAGTCTGCCAGCACTCTCCTAGCTTCACTATTATCATGATTGGTACTTCGGACATTTGTTGCCTCGTTCAAATCTTCTTCTGGACTTATATTATTTACAATACTAGATGAGCCAGCCTCATTTTTTTGAGTATTTTCCTCGACGTAGTTGATATTTACAGTGTCGAACGTGCTTTCTATAGTTGTTGCTTTATCGTCTTCGCTATTGCCGTCTGGACTTTTAAGGACCCTATTTTGTTGCATAAAGTAAGCATCTTTCAATTCCTTGTGATCTGTGTCAGGCGATCTATCCAAGCTGGTGTTTTCTGTGCTAACACCCGAATCCACAGGCGATTCATGATCGCTTTCGTATCCTAACAAAAACTTTACTTTATCGTCCTCTTTATCTAAAGGCTCTTCGAAATTCTTCGCTGAATGAAAGCTGGTATTATCATCTTCGTTTTGATCAATGAAACTCTCTCGGTATTCCTCATTGGTAAGCAGCAAAGAGCTTAAATTAGCGTTAGCAATTGATAAATTCATATTAGTGTTGACTTCCGAATCGATATTTTCCGGTATTATCATCGGAAGTTCGGAGTTCAACAACGCATTGTTGATATCAACAGAATCGTCGTCCTGGTTGAAAACTGCGGAGTTATTGTGTGAAAGAGAAGACAAGACTACGGGTTCGTGGCTGATCGCGTTCGGTATTAGATAGCCGTGACTGGTCGACGGCATACAAGTTAACTGTTCGTTGCCGAACGCGTACGTTTCCGAATCGTCAGTTGAGATCAAAGTGGGCATATCGTTAGTGGAATAGGAATGGATTTGATCGATTATGTCGACGTCGTTAGCCGCGATCGAAGACAGTCTATCGGCAATTTCGGTCACTTGTTCGTTCAGTGACGTCACTAAGTCGTGATCCGGTATCTGCCGATTCCCGTCATTTGACGTCGACGCCGAAACCGCGTTTATAACTAGCGGGTCAAACATCATAAGCCCGTTCGTTGATAAGTTACGAAGCGCGGAAAGATCGTTGCCTTCCGTTTTCGATGTTTTCCTACTCCTATCCTGGAATGTGTCTGTGCTTTCAGAGAATTTGTCCGATTTATCGGAGAGTCTGTCCGATTTTTCGGTACATTTTTCCGATTTTTCGGAACCCTTATCCGAATTTTCAATGCATTTCTCCAGTTTATCGTTGCTTTTCTCCGTTTTTACGCTACACTTGTCCGATTTGTCGTCGATCTCGTTGTCGGTTTCTTCGGCGACCTCCGTGAGACGTCGGAAGCCGTCGATTATTGGAGTCATGACCTCGATGTTGTCTGGAAGATAGTCACCGTCTGTGATAGTCGACTCGCTTGAGCTGAAAACAATTTTGTTACGTATAAGAACCTATAAAGTTGCCCTCTCAGAAAAAAACTCGACTACAATGTAGTTAAATGTAGTCGTTATCAGATACTTTCCATAATCCTCATCCAATCAAAATCAACAAGCAAAATTACATCCCCTATTCTTTTTGCAATCTGGTTGAATTGGAAAAGGAAAAAACATCAAAACAAAGAAAAAAAGGTTAAACATCTGACCAGTTTAAAAAACGGTTCATTCATTTGTGAGCTTACAATGCCACAAACACACAATAATAATAACAATAAAGGCCAACGATCACATACATAGATCTTCTAGGGACCCAGGAACTACGAGGACCGTGGTCCTAGAACACACAAAGCTTATATGCGCATCGGGGTCAATTAAGTAACTATCATTCCACTGTCATGGATTATTCATTTATTTAATACTTTATGCACATAAAAAGTACAAAGGAGGACTTAATGCTAACAGCATTTTCTACCAGTCAACCAAGGCGTGCAGATAAACAATTTGATTAGGCGTGCATATAAGGAAATGAGCATAATTTTGAACATTAATTTTGATCATCATATAAATTAAAATAAAACTATAACAACGATACAACTATTAAGGTATAGATATACATATTTTACAAATTTAATAAAATACAAATATTAATAAATACCACAATATAGATAATATATACATAATTAAATAAAATACAAACCACATAATAATAAATAATACTATGTTCTGCTAGTTCAAGTTTAGACACTTTTTAGCAAAAAAATTATTCACCTCACAAACTTTGAAATATGACGTTGTTTTCCATTTATATTATACATATCTCTTTTTATCTCACTCCAAAGAGAGAGCCAGTAGTATACTAAAGATATACCTTTGAGCAGTGTAAAGATCGCGGCAGTTGGCGTGGTCTGCATAGAACCGCTGAACAAACTCGCCGAGGTCCGGATAAGGGCACGACGGGTCGTCTATCAAGTCGGAGGCTGCAACAATATTATCTATTACTAGCTTCTGCTCGCGGCTTCGCCCACGTGGCCGAAAACGAAACGAAGATAAAAAAATTGATAATTCAACCACCCGTTTCACCATTTTAGGGGTGGAATTTATAAAAACCCTTTCCTAGTGGATACACTTTACAAAGAACACGCCATCCAAATTTCAAGTGTTTAGGACCAGCGGTTTAGGTTGTGCGTTGATATATGTCAGTCAGGACTTTGAATTTATATGTATAGATTGTACAAGCTATGGTTTTAAACAGGCCCAATACTTATAGAGTTCAGTGTACTGTCTATACTGTACTGGAATTACCAAAAAAAAATTAAAATTACACATTTTTTAGTATTAAACTGCTATCTATAACTTTAGGTAACCTACCACAGCCGCACAGTATTAACCTAGAGGTGTACTATAGTTTGTTCTGAAACTACGAAGCAAATTGTTTAACATTGAAAAGTTGCAATTTACCTTATTTTTTTTTTTGCAGTGGCAAGTAACTGTCCCAAACCAAAACTTCCCTAATTCCGCGTGTGTGAAGCAGCGCTAACAGTATTCTGCAGACGATGAAAACGAACTCGAAGGGAATAAGGGAGAATAATATACAGGAAATGGGCAGCAGCATTTTCTTCACATTAAAATCTGTTGCACCTGATAATAAGCGGTCAATGTGGGGTTACGTCACTACCTGTGGACGTCTTAGACTGTCCTGTTCAGAGTGATCTGCACTCCTATCGCGTAACGGTTCTCGGAATCGGCTCCGATTGCCATCCTGCACGCGCCAATTAACAAGTCCACGAGTGCGAGCAAGAGAGAACACGATTACCATCTCCACCAGACTTACGCGTCAAAGCCCCTGGTCCCGTAGTTCCGTACCTGCTCGCAGCTCCACAGCCCCGACGGAGGCCACGTGAGAGTTGGTGGCTAGCAACCGTTCCAGCGCTGCCAGCTCGCGCCGCTCTAACGTCCACAGCAAAGACCGGATCTTATGAAGCAGAGTCCGGAATGGACGGAACATGTCCGACATCTCCTCTGAAAAAGCACAGTACACATGGAATTCAAAAATTTGGCCTATCCCAAGTAATAAGCAATTATGGGTACAATGTAAATAATGTACATCGAGCGGAGTTGGAGATAATCGCTTAGCTTCGGCTTCTTAGAGCGTTGTCTCTGTCTCACGGAGTATAAGAGCGACAAAACGTCACATTATGTACTCCTGTCTTCTTCTTCTCAAGTTGGTAAGTGTTTAGTTCTAGTGTCAGAAGTTTTAGGCCGCCCCAAGGCTTCTGACTTAGCTTAACGACTATTGCCTTCCAATAACAGCTAGGACCGACGGCTCAACGTGTACTCAGTGACAGGAAGATTATACTACCGATTATCTCCCACTGAGTGACGAGAGACCACGCTCTACAAAGCCAACACTACCCATCTCCCTCGACTCACTCGACCACCAAAACCTATAGGTAGTATATCAATTTTCAACATAAGAAAACCTAACACCATTAGAAAAGGAGAGGGGATCTTACCAGGTGGTTTATCTATGCTGAGCGGACCGCTGGAATAGATGAGGAGACCACTGACTATGGCTAGACGGGGGACTGCAAACATGAGGGCAGGATCGTAAGCGTCGACCTGAAATCAGTTCCAAAGGAGGCATTGAATAGGTATTAAGGTGTCGTAGAGCATTCATAGAAATGGAAACAGCATATGTCTCTAAAAAATATAGACCTATAACCTATACCTATAACTAAATCAAGACAAATGCCACCTTCTCCAACTTACAATGCAAGGTAAAATCTAAGAAAGTAGAAGACCTGGATGAAGACGCACTTCATGGCTCAAAAGTTTTCGGACATAGTTCAAACTTATCACGAGATCTTGGTTCCAAGCAGAGCATAATAAGGATTGCCTTAAGCCGGCGACCAAGCACAACTATTATGTTTTGGAGGGGTTGATAGTGCTTTGTTTAAAGTTGAAAATCGCAGTTCATATTTGAACTGCGATTGTCAGACTTGGTCTGCGCTGTGTTAATTTTGGACAATTTTGCAGGTTTTTTATGGATAAAGTGAAATACGCAACTCGAATAAAAAATGTTACTGGTTATATGTTTAAAACCCGTCTGGCTGATAAATTCGTATGAAAAAGTGGCTGTCATAGATACGATGATGACATTATTTGTCATTGTACGATTAGGTTTTGGAAAAACCTAACTAATTATTTAAATTGTATTAGGTCATCGTTCTTCTTCGCTTTATTTCCTAGTTACATAGTTTTTTACAACTGATTATTTGGTTTGGTTCTTCGCAATGAGCTTGATAAATTAGTGCTACACATTTTGTTGATTTTGATTTTTTGATGAGACTCCGCCTTAATGATATCCGACCTTTGATAGGCGATAACACCATAAAAATAATTTACCTGTTCTTGAGTAAGAAGATTTTGCTTGAGCGCTCGTCTCAGACTCTCGGAGAATAGAACACAGATCAGCTGCTGCGCTTCGAATTCATGCGGACTTTTCACGTTGACCATGGCGCTAACGTAGCACAATTCGAATTCGGCGAACAATCTGTATGTAAATAAAAATGAGGAAATATTGTAATCGCATTCCAGATTTTGCAATAATCCTACTATATATTAATCCTATGGACTGCGCCAACTTTTAAACTCTTACAGCCTTATTAATAAACGGGTATTAGTCTCGGGTTAGTTACTTCAGCTTTTGTCTTTTTTTTGCTACTGGAATATTTAGCTAGATCGAAAGAGACAAAAAAAGGTTTAACTAATCCAAAGCTATTTCGTGTTTATTAATAAGGCTGTTGATGATGATGACATCGATAAATATTAGAATAGACGCCAGACGTCTGCGACGCGCTACGTCGATCGATACGATTATCAACCGACTTCAAAAAAGTAGGATGTTCTTAATTCGATTGTGTTCCTGACACACGACATACTTTTAAATTGGTCCCAAATGGTTCAAATTTCATCAAAATCGTTCAGTAGTTTGGTGTTTTAATTAAAAATAACTTGAATATTAAATCATCATCATCAGCCTGTCCCGTCAGGCAAGCTAAGTCGTTTTAACCTCTTTTTTAAAACGATATGCCACACACGCACACTATGTCAAAGATGCTATAATAAAAACTAACCTGTCAAATATCTTCAGACTCTCATGCAGGATATCATCAGCGGTTATTTGCTGAGCCAAGCTCAAGCCACGGGATCTGAGACAGCGCTCTCTCAAAAGGAACCTCACGGTTTCCAAGCTCCGAGTGAGGGCTTTAGCTAGGGGACGCATGGCTGCCGATTCTTCTTCCCGATTCAAGATGGACGACCCCGCTGCAAGACACTGCGATGGCAAATGTAAAAAAAGGCGATGTAAAATTATTTGGTCTAACGAATGCTAAGTCTATATAGGAAAAAAAAGTAATAAATAAATAATTAAATGTATGTGGAAATTTCACACAGTGCAATCTTTTTTTTTTTTGAGGGGGGGAAATGCCCTCGCACTTCCCTGCTACCACCACCAGTCCCACATACCCCCTGCCACCAACCTCGTGGTGGTATGTGGGACTCGAACCCACTAAAACCCCTCCGTGAGCCCTCGTCCGCCGTACCGGGGCGAGAAGGGGTCGCGACTGCAGTCCAGCCAACTCGCTCCCGGAGCAGAGTGCCATCTAGCCTAAACTAAGCAAAGCTTGTACTATAGGAAACAGATAACTGATACAATACTTGTATATTTTTTGTTTGTAAATACATACATAGAATACAATCCCAGACACGGAACAAACATCGATGTTCATCACACAAATTTTGTCCTGGGTGGGAATCAAACCCACAACCTGCAGTTCAGAAGGTAGGGATAGTACCAAGCTACCGGGTCAGTCTAACCAATTACATATTTGAATGCTTTTTAATTTAGATGGATTGGCTGGCAGCATAGATGTATACATATTAAAAGAGGAAGATCAATACGGGCAGTATGAGCTGTAGAAATCGACATATCCAATGAACCAATGAATGATCACGCGGATCACGTCATAAAACTTTTGTTGCATTTCGTAATGCTTGATTAAATCACCACAATCTTCAAACTTACCTCTGCACCAAACCAAAGCTGGCCAGCCAGGTTGTCCTGAAGCACGTCCTCGGGGAACTTAACTCGGAAGCCACGCGCAACCCTCTCGTCTCCAAGTAGCTGGTCCATTATTTGGCTCGTGATGTTTAGCACTCGATCCTGTGAAAAAGGACAACGGTCGTATAAAGATTTGAAGTCAGAATACGTTTATATTTGGAGCTCAAAATAAACTTAAATACCTAAAACTGAGGGACAGGGCACCAATCGTAAATTGACTTGTACATTAATGACAAAATCTAGTGTTACGGATTTTTAAATACACTTAAAATTAAACCCCAAAAAAGAATCAACACTGAGATCGACTAACAAAGTCCATTCTGGGCACATGTGCTGTAAAAGTTCGGACTATGGTAAATCTTAATATTTTCCAGTAAAACTTTGGATTTATCAGCTCTTCAATGCTCTAAGACTGAAATGTTCAGAATTCATTCGGTATATCTTACATTTTACCTCAGAGTAATGGGAAATATTGAACAAATAGTCAATCCTTGAGGTGTCGGCTAGTAGTTGCGGGCAGTGTGCACTATCCCGTATCAGCAGAAACTGGTCATCATTGGAGCATGTATTATGTCACCGCATTTAATCTCATCCAAACGACATGGGATAATACATGCTTTCACATTAAATCAATTAGATCTCAAGCCATTTCTGAGATCACCTTTCCACGTGTAAGTCCTTCTTTAAATGTTCAGAAATACTTTTTAAAACGATGTTAATTCTTTACTATCGTCCTTAAATCATGATTGAATCGATTCAAATTATTCTGAAATTGTGTTTTGAGATAACCCGACTGCGGCTGATGCACTGCAATCAAATCTAGATAGAAACAAGCGATTATCGTTTCAGATAGTAAATGGACCAAAGACATTATTCGGCGAGGTGCATTGGACAGCCATACTTAGGCAAAATATTTTTATCAGCTGACGTTAATATACCGATGACTGCATTTATTTAAATGCGTAATTAATATATTTACTTATACACAAGTCGTCTATACGTATATGTATATCGTAGAACCAATTACAATTGAAATGTTTGTATAAAAATATTTGAGGTTTCATTTTTTAAGTTTGTCAATAAGCTATAGATTTCACCTAAATGGGTGACGAATCGATGACCGCATTTTACTGCGTTCTTTTGAAGTACCAGCTTTTTCGTGAGAAGGGCCAATAATATTAATGTAATGAATGGGCCCGCATAGATCACGCCAGTTGTTTATGCGACCCATTTTAGCAGAATGTTGATGAATATTAGGCCGACGAAATCGATACCATGTGATTCATTACATGCCTGGTGAGACACCCAAAACAAATACAAGGATAGATGTCCGACTATTTAAAGTAACTTTTCCTCTGAAATGTTAGCATGCCACATATACAGATTGATTTTTCATGAAATGCTGACCCTTGCAATAAGATTTATCTCGATATCTATGAAAAATGAGGAAAATTTTCAATTCATTAAAATCGGAAATAAAAAAATATCTCAACTAACGAACTGTTAAAAGTTAATAATTGTTAAATAATTATAATCTTTTAATAATTATTTAACTAATAATAATAACGCCCAACTATCACATACATAGATCCTGGACCCTAACTAGGATTCCCTGTGTCTAGGGACTCAGGACCATGGTCCCACGACAACCAGACTCGGAACAAATATTTGCGCTTTTTTTTCTACTTATAAGTATTTACTTGTCCTGCCGCAGGAATCAAACCCGACCTGCTCAACCACCACACCACAGAGGCTGTCATAGATAGCCTAAGTCCTATTTAAACATATGTACCCTGAAAAATACACAAAGAACCAATCACCATGTGTAAACATGTAAAAAAACGGCGTCATTTTAATGTAGAGTGCTCATAAGGTAATAGAAAAGGTTTATGTAAGTTTCAATTGCTTGAAAATGTTTTAATTCTATTTGAAAATACTAAATATCATATAATTATATATATTCATACAATTTCTGTAAAAATATAATATAATAAAATAAATATAATAATGTTTTTATACTAAGCGAACTATATTCCAGTGACAGATAAACCGTTTTTAGACTCACAATCTCGAGATTTAAGCCTCACTTCGGAATGTTGAGAATGTATTATTGTAGATAATTTCACGCTGAATCCAACGTAACCCATTAAGTAAATTTGTGACAAAAATCAGTTATACCCTTTTTGTTCTCACCCCTTCAATTATTATTATTTATCAACCGGATTTATACGGTTCAAACGTTTATAATAAAGTCTATATTAAGTCCACAGAAAGACTGGCTCAAACCTCTTAGGAGCTATTATTATACCTAATGCTGTTAATAATAACAAATGCATAAAGATGCTCGTAGCTTAATATAATAAAGCAATAATACATATTCAAGATTTGAGCACGTGTTCCAAAATATATATTACCACCAACACGCGTTTACTTCTGCAATAGTTTTGTTTTGATATCCAAAACAAACTACAAACGCTACGTTCAATACGAAAATAAGTAATTTACCAGCGTTATAGTACCTATAAGGTCATGTACCTTCGCACTTGATTATCGATTGAGAACTTTATTACAAACCGATAAGGTTGATTGAAACAACTGATGTGATTCAAAACAAGTCATTCAAGGTAAGTGAGTCACTGGCAGCGGTATTTGTTTACATTCGAATTCAAAATCACACTTTTCGCATTTGTAATTAGTGAAACATCGTTCGAACGAAAATTGGCAAATACCTAGATTTTGCATTTTCGTGTTTTCTCTGAAAACGATTGTCATTTTATTTTCCTCATAAACAACTGATTCTAGCATCTACATGGTTATTTTGGAATGGTTAAAAGATTTTGATTACGAAGGTATTGAAACTATGTTAGCAAGTTATTATTTTTAAGTTATATATATATATATATATATTATGTGTGCTACGCATGTGTGTATTGGTGTTCTTTATCATGAAATTCAAATATAATAATTATAATATTTTTAAAATTAAAACTAATAACTATATTATTTAACAAACATATTATTATATAACACATATATATTGTATCTACATAGTATTATTTATAATATTACTTAAATCACACACACACACACACACACACACACACACACACTTTGCCTTATTCTTAAATGTTGTTTATTTTTATGATGTTCTGTTAAACTAATTAGTATGACATAGCTTAGATAAAATTAATAATGGGTGAAGCCACTGACTCCTGAAACACAGTTTCCACTAGTTCGGGAGTCTATGGATTCATTATAACTTTGTAACCAAATTTGTTAATAAATAAATTTGTATTTGTTGCTATTTGTTATTGTTTATCTACATTCTAGTGGTGATAACTCTCATTACAAATGTTAATACATTTGTAATGAGAGTCATTAATACAAATGTATTAACATTTGTAATGAGAGTCATCACCTCATCAAGCAACATTTGTAAACAGCGTTATTATTAACTAACGAGGCTTATGTCCAGCAGTGGACTAACACAGGCTAATGATGATGATGATGATTAACTAACGGTTACACTCACTTATTAAGAATTGTAACTGGTAGGTATGGTATTTATAGCGTGGTTTATCGTGCAGTAAGGTATCGGTAGAAGCATCGGATCTATTGGTCTTACGAGTAGACGAGTAACGGGAGATGTCCCCGCACTGGTATTCAAATTTAGGAATAATAAACAGCCGGCTATCTTGTTTTAAACATTTATTATTATTATAACTGAGAGACCTATGTTCGATCTAACAGCATGGAAAAATATTGTTCAAAGTCCAGAAAACCAAGTTCCATGGCGTGCCTTGGACTCTTCCAATCATGTTACGCGTTTATAATTATTTATGCTATGTTTTTAATGCCAGTAAAAGGCTAATATATAAGGCAAATAAATTTGGAACACAGATAGTTTATGACTTGGATTAACACATAGGATACTTTTTATCCCGATATTACGTTCCTGTGGGACAATTATCGAACACCACGACGGCGACGCCGCGGGCTTTTTACGCAATAACTACTGAACGGATAAAGAAATAAATAAAAAATACCTAATTTTATTCGCGGGTGAAACCACGGGGCCCAACTAGTATATACATATACGTATTGGAAGAATCAGATTAATAATAATAATAATATGTGTGGACATCTCACACAACGCCATCTAGCCCCAAACTAAGCAAAGCTTGTACTATGGGAACCAGATAACTGATACAATACTTAGATTTGAAATATGCCGCGCTGCGGAGTAATAAAATAACCAGCTGGGTATATAACGACACATGCAAAGTCGCGAGTCCTTACTTATGTAGGTTTTTAGACGTACAGCCTAGCCTCTTTACGAGGCACGATCGCACGCAAGTTCAAAACAAGCCAAAACTCCTATATAGTTTCACGAATAGCTCCAGCTCCATAAAGGCATGTAATTTAAACCATATTTCCACGCGATTTCGTTACAGTCACGAAGTGTTAACGTGAATTAGTTTTCGTAACACAGTTATTGCTAATTAGCTGCATAATTATAACCTACTAGTGAGTGACGTAGTACGTACGAGTTGTGATTGTACTCGACCTTACAGATCCCTCGATGACATTAAGCACCACGGACAATAGCAGCATGCAAAATGCAGATGTGTAACAATGTAACCCAAGAGATTATAATATGTGTGGACATCTCACACAGCGCCATCTAGCCCCAAACTAAGCAAAGCTTGTACTATGGGAACCAGATAACTGATACAATACTTAAATACTTTTTGTTTGTAAATTCATACATATAAAACAATATAACACCCAGACACAGAACAAACACCTATGTTCATCACACAAATGTTTGTCCTGGGTGGGAATCGAACCCACAACCCATAATTCAGAAGGCAGGGTTACTACCAACTGAGCTATCGGGCCAGTCAATCAGAGTCAGATTGTTTCCAAGTTGTATGTAAAACAGAAGAAGCACCATCTCTCCAACATCCGTTACACTCACACGCTTATCTTTATCTTCAGTAGATTAGTTTTATAGTGCTGTTTTTTTCTTTCCATATACCTAAGTGGGCATGGGATATTCAAATTTTAAACATTTTGCTAAGTCTGTCAATGCAAGAATATTGAAGAAACCCTAAGCTAGATATTAAAATGATTAGTTTTACTAAAATTGTGTACTTATATAATGTGAATTGTTCATTAGTAGTTCAAAATTGCTTTCCGCCTTCGCACGCACGAATATAATTTGTGCAACGTCAAGTTTTTTAGGTTAAAGGATGCACAAAAACGATCTCGGATTTCTTGCTGGGAAGTTTTCAACGTAGCCTATGGACATCTGTAACAATGGAGGTGTCACTGATGTTGCTTACCTTATACAACTCTTTTAAAATGCTTGTCAAGTCTGTGATAGGATTGCCTTATACTCCTGAGTATAAGGCAATCCTATCACAGACTTGACTATATGGCAATCTTATTAGGGTTATTTATGGAATTTATTTAAAAAAATGTAAATATCAAACAACGTCATCTAGCCCCAAACTAAACAAAACATGTACTGCTAGTATGGAACTAGATAACTGAAACAATACTTAGACACTTTTTGTTTGTATACATTACCAAAATACAATATAACACCTAGACACAGAACAAACATCGATGTTCATCACACAAATGTTTGTCCTAGGTGGGAATCGAACCTACAACTTACAGTTCAGAAGGCAGAATTCCACCACAGGTACCAATTGAGCTGTCGGCCCAATCAAACATATCATCATTATCCTCATACCTCACGCATACATGCACAGAACAAAATTACAGTTTCCTCAATTCATAAATGTATGCAATCACTACATATTCAAACCAAATCGATCACAGAGCTGCTTGCAGGCCACGCGTTTGCAGGCACAAATAAAAAATCCATGATTGTTCTATTTTTTTAATTAGTAATTACTATTGTTACAAAGTATAGAGTAGTTCAACAGTTCAACTTTAAACGAGTCAGACAGTCTAAAGTTATCAGTTGTTCTACTGGACTTGAAAATGTAGGTTGAATGTGACTCGTAGAGCTACGATACAGCATTGATAACTTGGATCAAACTAGATAGACTCTTTATTGTACACAGCAAAATATTACACAAATTGTTTATATGAAGTGTAACAACAACCTTATCTAGGACTGTCCGGACTCGCCGCCCGCGTCCTTCTTCCCTTGTACCGCTCCCTGTATCGCTTATACGAGTATAGGAGTTATTAACGTTGTTTCAACCGTACCCTTTTTTTTTTTTTTTTTTTGAGGGGGGAAATTCCCTCGCACTTCCCTGCCACCACCTATGTGGGACTCGAACCCACTAAAACCCCTCCGTGAGCCCTCGTCCGCCGTACCGGGGCGAGAAGGGGTCGCGACTGCAGTCCAGCCAACTCGCCCCGGCGGCAGGCCCTTTCGGGCCTCTCCGCGCCAATGGATGGGTGACCTTGCTCACCAAGGTCACCCACCAGACGTGTGGGGCCGTGCAAGCCGGCGGAGGGTCCCCCGACTCTCCACCAGTGGCCCCACTACGGGGGAGGGAGGAGGTGCGCGTAACGCCTCCTCCTCCCTCCCGCTCGTCTGCGCCGGAGCGGGTCAGCTCCAGCGGCCTCCTCTCTGACCCGCTCCGCGGTCTCCTTCTGCGCCATCACGTACTCGCAGAAGGAAACCACCGCCTGCCACGATCTCTCGCTGTCGAGCTTTCAACCGTACCCTGTTTCAACCGCACCCAGTCTCCCCTATTAAAGCGATCTCTTCCCGACAACATTTGCATGGAGAAAATTTAACGTAAGGTAAAGGACGGGATGCACATAACCATTTAGTTTATACTGAATGCATAATAATTATAAATACATAGCATAGGTTCTTAAAATGCAGATTTCAAAAAACTTTCAACTATAAAATAAATGTAGTATTTTTCTTTCATACCAGCTCTACTTAGTTTGAGTTGAGTTCAGAGGCAATCAACTGCTCAAGTGGTTATCTATGGGAGAGGCCTATTTTATTTGGTGGACGTCTTCCTGGTAATGATGATGATGATGATGATGATCTGCTGTAATTATCAAGTATTCGAGATGGAAGAGCGGGGGAGCGGAGTTGAGTGGATTGGGTGGGTGGAGTCAAGAAATTATTATAAATTGAGAACCAATAATGTCAGAGATTTGGGTTAGTCCAACGATAATGTCTCAACTTGCGTTTCATCAATTACATCAATGAGTCCAATACCGTAAACTTCCTAAAGCCAGAACAGTCAGTGCACCACATGGCATTGTGACGTCACAATCACCGATCACAGTATACCTAACAGTTGGTTGTGCATGTGGCGTCCGCGTGAGTCATTTAACTACAATATACGCAAATCCCACTCAAGGTGCGTAGTTACGTACACAGCGGGGAGATTGTTGCACCGAAGTAAATTCCTAGGAAGGGTATCTACCCTCGATATACCTATATCGAGGACCTGAAACTAGGCAAATATGGGCCTTCAGGGCATTAGATATAGGAATGGTATTGTAAGATATAGAACTGGTAACTTCAAGCATTACATCACGACTTACGCTTTCTTGCTTTGTCAGTCCAGTTGAGATTGGAAGACTCCCCGACTCTCTGATAACGAAGAGTCGGAGAAAGACAGCATTAGGTATAAGAATGGTATTGTAAGAGACACATATGGTAACTTCAAAACATACCGAGGCATCACGAGTTACGCTTTCTTACTTAGTCAGTCCAGTTGAGATTGGGAAACTCCCTGACTCTGACATTTGAGGAGTCGGAGAATTCAGGAGTACAAGTGTAGGACATTTCTTGCATTGAAGCCAACTAGGAGACATTGAAACATACCGGACCTATGAGGCATTATGGGTCCCAGAAAAATAGTGAAAAATAGTTTACGAAGAGAACTAGAGATCTATTTCCATGGCACCAGTAATAATGGTAGAAAAAAGTGGTCCTTCAATCATTCTTCTAAATTATTTACTCGTTAGTTACATAGTTGAAGTTGATGAATTGTAACTAAATGACGGTTGAAGAGCTCTTATAAAAGCACATAAAGCCCAAAACCAACCAAGCCCAATCTATGTGACTCAGAGGTACATAATTATTGTATACTTCAAATCGCAAATAATTCAACGACTAATAACGCTTGACCTCGGCGCATTGATCTCACATAACCATTCCTTCTCAATTAGCACTGCCTACCTACATTAGCAGGTGTAAAATCACCGATTATCATTGATTATAGTTTTAATCCGATTGATTACTGCATCTAGCTTTTATTTAAAACTGATTCCACTTGACTTTGACTTGATCGTGACTATAGATTAGGATTAGACGAGACTTTGACCCGCTTTAACTTATATAAAGGCAAGCAAAGGCAAAAGTCAACATTGGCTAAATACGCAGATAGCGTGAAGCCAAAGCCAAATAAAACGAATGGTATACCTAGTTCTTTTTATAATTGGTATAACTCCTATCTCGCGAAACGATTTTAAAATTAGCTGAAAAATATCGTTTTCTAAGTACCTGTCTAAAAATAAAACTGTCAAGAACACTTCAAACGTTTCTTTATGTGCACTGTCAAATCACATCAACCGCCCAGAAGACGACTGCTGAGCACACGCTTCCCCCATAAAACGCCACTTTGGACGTTTATAACTATATCATAAGGAGGGATTTGCCATAACTACCACGCATGGCAGGGGCGGCTTGGTGATCGCAGAAGATTTTAATCTACCGAGGAGAATGCTGCTACTCATTCTCTGGCTGCCGGCTCTTACGATACTCATGGCTGGGATGGGGAGGCTCTATTCTCAGATCAAAGGGACCACACAGCCAATACTTCGTTTGAATTAAGCGAGGAACGTTTGATACTGCTAAACTAACGCACTGCGGTTCGATGAAGTACATTTTATTATCAGCACTTGGTTTTTTTTATTTTTGTTTAAAGGCTTGGATCGTTTTAACTTTGCAAAAACAGCAAGCAATCGTCTTTTTAAATGATTGATCCTCTTCCATTGAGACATAAAATAAATCAAGGCACATTTTATTCTGTTTACTTTTTTTGTTTCTTTAATGTCAACGAACCTACCGGTGACCCAATACATTTTCTGTCACTTATGTCTAAAAACAGGATCAAATATTATTTTTGTATGTATACCAAAATATTAATTTAAAGATTAAACATAATAACATCATTCATTTTCAAAAGTGCTTATTTACAATAGATCAATTAAATATTATAGGAGTAAATTATATTTATAGTTCTTTGTTTAAATTGCAAAGCGGTGTGACAGCCGTCCAATAAAATGCAAGGCGATAGTTCAAACATGTTTTATCAACGTATTACTCTGTTTCCGAAATAAACACAAAAACGAGGTGTTTAAAATGATAACCAGACCGTGAAGTTGATTCGGCTACGAAAACGTTTGTTATTTAACTTTGGTACGTTTGAAAAAATAAAACGAAAATAGGTTTAATTATAAAAGTGGTAGTAGTAGTAGCACCATTACACACCCTCACGCTATAGAAAAAGTTGCAGGAAACGAGCAAGAAACGAGGAAGGAGGTAGAAGGAGAAAGAAGCCTTCAAATTTCAAGTCTCTAGGTGTAATTTGGATGGTACGTTGGCACGTTTTCTGTCAGCTGCAAGCTGACTGACTGAGTATTTTTCGAAATGGCGACGCCCTGGGGTTTAAACGTAAAAATAGGTTTCAGTTTTAAGTTAATATGCGAGATCTACAGCTCACAAAGCCACTAGTCAATATATCTAATACGTATATTAATGAAAGGTTTTTCCTCGTAGTTAACACTTTTTAAAATAAAACTTCTTTACGCACGTTTGACTTGGGGAGTAAGCTGGTGAATGCGTAGCGAGGCGAACGGAGGCGTACGTAATTCACGTATAGATCTCCATTGCCAACATAACAAAGTCAAAAATTTATATTATTATGTTGGTATATCTAGTAAAATGACAATTTACAATTGTCAAGATGATGGCATTAACATTAAACAAAGCAAAAACAAAATTATAACAGCCGATAGATGGAGCAAAACCAAAGAAGTTTTACTTCAGTCGTATGGTCTAAAGCACACTCGTTTCTATAAGTCTTTGCACCAATACATTAACGTGCCTGAAACAAATATATTCACCTACTAGACTCTTCCACCTACAACAACAGTTGACAGACATGCCTCTTCGACAGGCATGCCTTTTATAAACATGTACCGAAATAAAAGCACCATTCAAAAGGCAACTTGAGAATGACATCAGCGGTTGCTCAGTGGCATGCTGGCATGCCTCCTTCAGTGCCATATTCGACACTTGGAACTTGCACATATGAACTTGTCACGAGAAGATTAATCCTTGAATGGAAGCAAACACGTCGTTGCTGGTTAAAAATAGCATTTTAAGGATAAAGTGTAGATGGGTACTTGTTTTTATCTAGAATAAAATGACACATATAATGTTTGCAGTTATGCAAACATTATATGTGCAAAGAATTTCATGGTGGCTATGTGACTATACACACAATGTGCACTTTCTTTTAACAAGCTTTTATTATACTTCGCGATATTTTTTATTATTTATGTATTTATTTATTTATTTGTTTGTACGGTACAAATTTTGGTAACTATTTTAAAACCAACGTCCGATCGAGTTAAACTTGGCATGGAGCTGTATATCCGATGACATAAGCTTTATATGGTATTATGAAACTGGTCCGATGACCATCGAAGTTAGAGCCAGGATTTCGTGAATAGTCTCTTTTAAATACATGCAAATATAACTTCTATTGCTACACAATAGAAAATTAAGAGGTGTATATTGTCAACTTCACTGACGCTGATGATTAGATCACCGAACAGGGCAAAGTTAACAAAGTCAACATCTGCTGGTTTTAGGTAAACTGCTGCTTATATAAAAATTATTAGAATAATTTCGAACACATTCCTTCAAATTCGTGACATCTACTCGTTAACTAATCGGCTGTTGTGAAAATCAATGGAATAACAAGATGCCAAATTGATCTAATAGCCAGAAGTTAAACGTTTTAATATATTTTTAAAAATCTACATAATTGTTTCAAATTTTAAATGTACATAAGCAAACTAAGCCATGAAACGATATCTAACACAATATCGGATAACCGATTCGATGATGTGAAATTATGATTGATTCAACATCTGAATATGTACAAAAATTGCAGTTTCAATTGGCATTATATAGACATTGTTTATAGCCTGTGGTGTTATCTAACTGGTGGTGGTGTTATTTTATCTTACTACTTATTTATTTGTTTTTTTTATTGAAAGTTTACAAAACTGGGAATATTTTACTTATGATACTTTAAAAAACTAACCTTAACTACTAAAATCATGCGGTGCACATATTCCCTTCTGGATGTAAACCTACGCGTTTATAGCTAACAAAAATGACGCTATCTCTTGACGCTAGAGCGCTAGAGATAAACAATAAAATTAAGTTCTATCACAACAAAATATACATACTTAAGTATTAAAGATATATATATATATATATGTTATAAGTATAAAAATAAAAATAACTTGTAATTGGACATACAAGTACTTGGACGTACTACGATATATACCATAGGTATATAGTAGGGAATTTGTCCGTACGATTGTTAAAATTGTGTCAATTGACCGAATAGCGTGTTAGAGAGTTTACAATAAACAACGGTTTGGTTTTTCAGTATGTTGTTACAACCTAGGAAGTTTAAAAACGGAACCGGAGGCGGAAACATTTAGGAGTACCTTGGCTAGCGTGGTAAGGACACATTACGCGGAGGGATGAAGGCTGTTTACGAAGAGGAGTCTAACCAAGAGTGTCAATGGCAAATGGAGTGTATGGGAATGCTGCAGTTAGGTTAATGCTCGCTGAATCGGATGCACTGATTTCATTAGATCCATTGCAGGTCTCCGACACTCTACGAGTTAACGGTTTTGGGAAATTCAACGCCTAAGCGGTCAACTCGAGTTTATTCATATAACCTTTAACAGCCCAGGAACCACACCTCACTCATCACTATCACTAGGTGGTAGGACTTTTCTGCAAAGTTCGTCTAGGTAGGTACCACCGCTTTGCCAGTTATTCTGCCGCCAAGCAGTAATGCGCAAGCACTACTGTGTTCCGGTTTGAAGGGCACTGTAGCTAGTGAAATTACTGGGCAAATGAGACTTTATGACCTGATCTCACAGCCTAGTAATCTTGTTACTAGATTGTGTTGATGTCTCAGGATGACGTGCGCAGTGCAGTGTCACGCTAAACTCTATACTTTACAGTTCCGAGTGACACTGCAACTGATATGGGCAGCCGTGTCGTTAAACATCAGGCGAACGGTTAGCTCGTCGCGTCATCCCTTAACGTAAAAAAAAAAAAAAAAAAAAAAAACACCTCTTGTAATTAAAAATTTATGATTGTTTTTGTAATAGTGAAACAATACATTTATTTATATAGTAGGTAATCTGACTCAGTCGTGCTCATTTAGGTTAATATCATCGACCCCACCTTAGTAACTTTGACAATTACAAAAACAATTGATTTCAGCGTCAGTTACGGCTACTTACTTCTCCTAATTTAAGCCTTAAAAGTAAGGCAGAAGGACAGTCGAAGTTCTTTCAAATAATATGGCCATGGTTTTGTAAATATTAATAAGTATGTAAATAGTAATGAATATTCACTAAAAATAGCGCGGCCATGAAGCCTGACCTATGGAAATCGTTCTGTATTGTATATGTTTAATAATAAGTATACCAAACTGTTCACCGAATACTGAAATGTGGCGGCGGTACGTGACGTAATTTTATTTGCAAGAAAATTAATATTCGACTTCATCATGTAAATCATTCGATCATCCCGTAGCATCTTCCTTATTACATCACAGTTAGAGTATGTATTTTGTGATCGGTGAATAGATATAATTGGTATGCTCTACTTAATTTCTCTTTTCCTGTTTTATTGTTATATATGCTATATATCTGTTGATGGTCGTTTGTGCTCATTAGATCATCGCCACTTTAAGTTACGTCCAGTAGGAATAAAGTATTTCAAGTTGTAATAACGTACAATATAAAATAAGGAATTTTAAATGAACGAAGTAGCGCAATTGTTAAATAAAAAGTATGGTGACAAAACAAGGGCAAATAAAGATAAAATGGAGCCAGCGTATGCTATCAGTATCACCAACAACTTTATTAATAGATGTACTACAAAATATCACCTTTGTAAAACCACTCGTAATACAACAAGGAAAAAGTTGAAATCGACTTAAAAATGTACACCAAAAGTTAAACGATTTCGCACCTAAATGTAAGCTAGATTTATTCAGAACCAGATCAAACAGTGTTCTAATGTAGACGGAGATAATTAGCACTTATATGTAGATTATGAGGCTTTACTAGTGATGCATTGAAATGGAGCTCGTAGGTACTAAAAAGGTATCGATAAAATGAGTTGCTAATCAAAATATTTTTAAGTCCAAACTGTACTTAAAATATAGCTAATACGAGTAGCTTTATGCTCAATAGCTAATAGATACCAAAATATAACAATTGTTTTAAATAAAAATGATTTTAGTGATATCTTTGCAAATTATGTAACTAATAATACAAATGATGAGTGAGTAAATTTATATTCTATTAATAGTCAAGGTTGGAATGCTCCACACTCTATACTCTTACAGGTTCTTTGATTATACTCTAACCCATCTCATTTTACCCATTTCATCAATACACATTGTGAATCTAGGCTCGTGGTTCGATACCATACGAGTATGTACTATCGATATCCAATGTCGATATTTGTAACTCAATCTCTAAATATTAAAATATTTGTCTAGATAAAAAGTAACACCAATACTGGTAGAAAACGTCTAAGTTTCCAGGCCGTTCGCAGTTAACTTGTGAATGCTAAAAAGTTTGGTGCCAAGTATCCTGTGTAACGGGAAATTCCATTCTTACACTATTTGTAATTTCCCATGCTGAAATAAACGCCGAAGACTTTATGTTCTTTTTGAAAAGAGTTCAATTATTAACAGCTGGTGTATAAAATAATTATTAAAAAGGCACAAGTTCATTCCTTCTCGAATTGTCAGTGACAGTTTTGATGTCGGAATTTATAAGCCATCAAAAAATTTAGATATCTCCAACTCCCAAAACAACGAAACCCACCAAATCAATAACATCTAATATTTACTGCTACTGATACCACAAAATTAAAATTTTGACCCTTTTTTTTTAAATTAGTATAGCTTCTTTTGTTTTCCTCTAGTTAAGCGATTTCGGTTTAAAAAGTTACTTAAGTAATCGATGCCATGGGTCATGGTCATGGGTAAAAGATATGTCGTGCCGCGCTACTTTATGAGCCACTCAGACATCACCACAGATCATAAATTGGCACATTAAACCACCGATTGTAACCAAATGAAGGACAAGAAATCATTATAGTCATAAAGATAATCTTTGCCTATCACGTAGTTTCTAATGTTGAAATTTGATAGGTCTGAGAGAGGCTTGAAAAGCCTAACGCAATAGGAGAAATTTTATACTTTAGTTTAAATAAATGCTGTAAAGTTCTAAAGCAATTCCCGAGGATTAAGACTATTAAATTTTGATTAAAGTTTTAAGGCGGAGTCAGATCAATAAAACCACTATAATATTTGAATGCACAATGCGACGTGACGAAACAAAATAAACAGATGAAATAAAAAATGTGTAAATATTTTTAAACTAATTATTATTAGAAATTAATTATTAGCAAATAAAAACGAAACGGAACGGTGACCGAATTTAATTTCTGAGTAGTTTGGTTTTCCAAACTTGTGTTTCACGGAACCATTTTCTGAATGCACTTAAAACATGGCGCGGCGCGGGTTCCGCTTTATTAAAATACTTGAACATTTAAATGTTTTTTTTTTTTAATTTAGAATTTTATTTAATAAGAGTAATTAATTAATATAGGATAAGTGCTATGCGCTAGCCGCAACGTTACAAAATCATACAATGACGCCAAAAAACAATTATTTTTCAACGATAACAACAATTTACGAAGGAAATAGCCAGAATGCTGTTTTAAGCATATCACCAGTTTATTTATGTAGTATATAATAATGATATACCTATTTCACTTCATCCACAAAAACCCCACAAAAAGTTTCAAGCGCAGACCCAGTTTGACATAAAATTTTTCAATTTTAAACAAAGCCCTCTAGAGATGCACTCAATCAAGACGTGCTCAGATGCCGCCTTAAAGTTCTAAAGCAACCCTCTAGGATTGAGACTTTAAAAATAGTTTAAAGCTAGAAGAATAGCAGTGGAGAGACTACGAAATTCACGAATCGCGGTGGCATTGTAGGGTTGCTTAGTTTATGTTGGTGTTCTGTTCAGTCTTCAGCCAGAGAAAGGTATAAAAATTCACAACCTACTTAATTTAACATCTAGTATAAAGATCATAGATAATAGCTCACATCATATCAACCAGGCACGAAATACAAAACCTAAATTTTATTCGACTTCCAAAGAGGTTCGAAAGGCGGGGGCTTATTTATGCATCCGTTCCTCATATTTTTGGGCCGATAAGTGTGGATCTGGTCCGGTTTGTACGATAACCCTCGAGGTAGGTAATCGTATTTTTTTAACGATGGCAACAGTTTTATATATCCTTTTACAACCAGTCCTTAATTTCAAAATGTATTATCGTGCCCAAACGGCTATTGAACTTAGGGACACAGTATAGATAATAGTATAACAGGGATCACACTTACACGATACATAAACGGGCTGTCTACATGTCAAGTTAACAGAACTGTTACAAACCTGCGCCTGCCTCAGCTGGTTGACGAGCGTGGAGCAGCGTTCCGGGTCTTTTCGACCGTCGAAAGAGTCCAGCTCAGCGGCCACCATATTGAGAGCATCGTCAGCGAAGAAGAACTGAGCGAGAAGTGACCGGTCGTCCCTCTGGAATTAAAGATTTAAGATATATTAATTTCTAATTAATCATCACCGTCAGCAGCCCATACATTAATAACTACAACTAGTACACGGCTAACACTCACGAGATACAGTCGAATAACTCGACCGGTGTTCTGGCAATATAGATGCCCATCCTCAAGGAGTACGCGCGGCGGCGGGGGCTGCTCGGCGCTGATTCACGTCAGTTTCTATAATATAGCCCATATATTCCCTCTACTAGGCTACTACAATCCTACACTCTGAAAGAAGACCTGTGCGTGCCCAAGTAGCCATAATCCACCACGCCGGCAAATTTTAAGCTGGTGGATGACACGTCATTAACCTCGAATTTTGTGATTTTTGATCATGTCGGTTTCACTCACATTACTTACAACTTTATGCTTACGGTCTATGTAGTGATTTAGTATTGGAATACAGATAGAAAGAATAGAAAACCAGTGTTTAGGGTAGAGCAGGGAGATTAGCAATGAGTAGCAGGTGTAACCTAATGGAGCCTGCAGCGAAAACCGACCTTGAGAAGGATGGGTCGATGACATCCAAACCAGACTTTGATAAAGCCTGCCCAAAACTTGTTTGATGCAAAGATAGGGTCCACTCGTGGCTGGGGTTTGGAGGAGGCTTATTAATATTTTTACTTCGATTGTGCCTAATTTCTTTTCTGCATAAATAAAAAACAAAAGCACCTGCCCTGCATAGTGGATTGATCTTATAATGATGATGAAGATAGCAATTTGGTACCTGCACACCAAAATATCTCGGGAGAGCCGGTTCAACCCGTAAGACCATCAAAATTTTCGTTTTTAATGGTCGTGAAGCCTTTACAAGTACAGCGTTATGCTTTTGGTACCTATGACGTACCCATAATACCAAGTCTCAGTTGGTTGTGGTTATAATTTAACGAACAGTTAAAAAATCATCAGTGTTCCGTTAAATATCTAATAATTCCTTCTCGTGTAGGTGGGTTTGTGGTCGTACTCGACTAGCTGTTTTCTTATAATTAATCGGTAAAGTAATCAACGGTTGCTTCGGTCTACTCAGATGGGTGACCGCTACAAAATGTAGTATTTACAAATGAGACGCCGTGCTTCGGAGAGCATCCCGACTGTATCATTACAGAGTATACGCCGCCAGTGCTGACCCATAGTCTTCGCGTTAAATACTAATGAAATAGTAGAAAAAATTTATCCAAAGTATTGCGTGCTTGCAGTTAGCTTTGAGTAACCTTTGATAATATCCTGCATCATTTTAGTAAACCACGTTCTGAAATGTTAAAATATGTAGTTGGACCTTGACTAAGACATAGACCGTACTTGGCGCAGTGCAGTATGTCCATTATGTATAATATTTACAAGTTCATGGTCTGTCCGCACGTTCCATTCCACCGGTCATAGCATAGCACGGTTCAGTTTCTTGTTTGTCAATCCAAGAAACAGAGCCGCTAATTATAGGTCTCGTCTCAGGGACCTGGATTGATTGGAAGTATTGGGAAATTTATTTGTTTGTAACTTGGCCTTTCCAAATCTAAGGCTAAGAGCATTCTGCTGGCCAAAGATTCCGACAGTAAAGTTACTAAGTACATTGTCTTAAAAGTACGTAACTACAATATTTTTACGAAGGATATGTTTCCATCATTTCGCAATAAAATTATAAAATCTGTTATTTAGATAATCTAATTCAGTGGAGAGGAAACGGCTATTAACTAATTGAAAGAAAACACAATCTACGCCGCAGATTATAAGCTAGCCAAATAAAGATGGCATTGCGATGGCTTTTCTGTATTCTATAATTACGTCAACAGACAACAATAAAATAACGCTTTTTATTCGTGTCGTAAGGAAGGAAATCAATAAAATAGTAATGAGCTCAAGGATGTTTCTATAATTGCTTGTGAAATATCCAAACTAATATATTAATATTACCAGCGGTTAATGAATGAAAAGTATTGGTTTCTTCCCATCTTAAGTTCACTCAATTGAATACATAACAGAAAAGCGTTCGAATTTAAAGCATAACAGTGACTCAGAATACTTGACACGACGACGCGTAATACCAAAGAAACTAATTACAGTGATTACAATTTCTAGGAACGATGAAACGTAAATGCAGCACATAGCTTTTCGTTAGTTGCTCTTCAAAACTTTAACAAAACAAGATTCGAATAATATTAAAACAATGCACAACAAAGTAGCTGGAACAAATTCTGTAGCCAATATTATTTATTCTGTTCTAATGTGGTGGTGTTGGCATTTTATTTTGTACTTATTAGATTATCATAAATTGCTATATAGGTAAATTTATAAACATATGTTGTCTTTGCAACGAAACTTAGCTTAATTTAGAAACTTGATTAATGTATATGTCTAATAAAATGTTTTGGCTGGTGATGATGATTATTATGGTGATGAATAAGATTCTGTTAGTAACAGGTAACAATTTCACAAGACTATACAGATCTAATTAGTAGAAAACCTTCAAGCGTCATTTGATATCTTCAAAATTACCATAATCATATTCGTAGTCTTGCGTAAAAACTAGTGTTTAAAAAAGATTAAGCAGCGTTTATTTCAAATAATACTCAAGACTTCGATAGTCTCAAGTCTAAGACATCCTACACATTTTCTGAGTCAAACGACCAAACTAAAAGCCTTGGCGATCCTGACTGTCAAATCGGCCAGTCCAAATTGACATTTGGGATTAATGTGTGTGATGTGAAATAATCGATAATTCAATCAATTGTGTCACCGACATATTTTAACGATTATCACAATAACCGAATAGGCACATCTACAGTCAACTGCTTATGCTTCTTGCTCAGTCCACTTGTAAGAGATGTAGTAAAAGTCGATATCTAAAATGTGCTATGTATTTAAAATACTCCCATTGCATGGCTAGCCCCCACACTTTTTCGACTATCCTGGAATGTTGATTGGCGTAGTATTCACAACGTATGTAGTAATTAAAGCGGTTTATAGCATCTACACTTACAAACATAACATATTGTCACTTCTTAGTTACTTAATTTTATATTTCAAAAAGTAACTGTTTTTATCTACGTACAAATAATAATAATATACCTTATCTGATACACATAAGGTAGTTAGATTGCTAACTATTCATAATTAAAACTACTTCAGGTACTTAGTGATAATAAAACAAAATGAAACACATTATATTATCACATCAAACTATAAATAAACGTCACGAAACAATAAGGCGTGGAATAAACGTACATAATTCAATTGTTTTTATTATAGGTCTTTCAAGTGTGAATGTTGACATAACTACTAAGTACGTGCCGATATCGAAGGATTAAAAAGCATCGTCGCTATGAACGCTTGGATGCCACAAGCCAGTTATCTCTGTGGTAACTTTACTGGCACCTCTTGCTAAAAGTCTTTAGTAAGTGTATCGATAGCCCGTGCAGTCCCTATGCGACCCGTACTGAACATCAGGATCAAGCCAGCTTTTGCCCATTTGCTCCACGCGACAAAATGGTACTAAATCTTAAAAGAATTTATAAGCGTACAATGTTCATCCATTATTCATATTATGATGCAGAAGGAATGGCATTCCCGCAACCAGCATAGTATAAAGTCAGCAAGTCAATACTCGACATGAGGTTATTAAAATTAGGAATGTTCAGTACATATTTGTAAATGAATGTGTAATTTATTGGATGACTGAGTAGTAGCCTCACAGGCTCACATACTTGGACCTTTCTACTTGCTCCCATGTATTCGAAATCTCGCAGGCTTACCATAGCGATTTCGCTTCAGTTTCGTTTTTATGGTACACGTTTTTCATGTATGATAAGAACTGTAGCCACTTCTACCAATAACTAGGTGAATAGGAATACTCACGACATGTTTTGCAAAGGTTTTATCGCTTTCTACATCACGTTTCATCAGATTACGGCAGGCCTGCTACAAGGGAGCGTTCTAGGTCAAGAGTCAAAACTATTGGACCGCTGCCAGATATGGTTCAAAAGAAAGCTGAAAACATAAACATATCGAGCTTGTCATATTAAAGGCGAACCTAAAAAAAATCATTTTCATAAACCTGATCAATATTTCAACTGAGGTTGCGTTGCTAAGGAAACACTTGAAAGTAACTTTAGCTTCATCATCAGCCTGACGTTAATAGCGAAACATAAGCCTACGCCATGAAGCGCCTTTTAGAGAACTTTAGCTTAAATTAGGATAATTTCTATGTTGTTCCATTTACACGACCCCATCGTCGCGGAAAACGACTGGGAGTTTCCCATTCAAAAATAATACAATATCAGGACAGGACATGATATATTTTTTGATTCGCCATAATATATATATTCGCCATATTTCAGTAATAGCAGTGGAATTAAAACCTTCGTGTGCTAGTCCAATAATAGTTTATTTAGCACCAGACTTTGCGAAATCAGGTACTGCTTTATGAAACGGTGTTTTAAGGCCTAAGCTTGGCTGGCCGTTATCATAATTCATAGCTTCACCGTGCCCATTATTACTTTTAATACATACTTTGAGAGCTGTTCCTTTACTTATGAAAACTAATGAGGTCCTGCCTGTTTATATTATTGAGTCAAATCCTGTTCGATAATCGTCTTCACCGAGATATACAAAGTTACTCTATCAAAAAGTGACTTAGCGTATCACTGAGTACTACAGGAAGCAGCTAACGTACTGGATAAATTCATGTGTTGTGCCAAGTACATAATTTGAAACATAAGTTTATAGAACCGTTCACCTCGACATTGACATTGCATATGTATAGCATTATTTGAAACAGTGTTTTTATCGAGCTCAGACTTGGCTATGACTCATAGGATTAGGTTCATGGAAGCAAATGAGGTTTACCGTTTATTTGTTTTGCAATATTGCGAGTAAATTGTCTAACAATTGTAGGTGTATCGATGCCATTGCGAAAGTCATATCGATAATATTCACATGTAACAATAATATCGATACTATCAATTGTTTCGAATGAACAATACTGTTGATAACACTA
This sequence comes from Ennomos fuscantarius, assembly GCA_905220475.3. Lineage (NCBI taxonomy): Eukaryota > Metazoa > Arthropoda > Insecta > Lepidoptera > Geometridae > Ennomos > Ennomos fuscantarius. Next base: position 6,508,404 of record HG992046.1, on the reverse strand, counting down.
ATACCAGCATTGATAGCCATATGAACAAAGCCATAAAATATTATGTCAAATTTTATACGAAAAAACAATAACTTACTTTAAAGTTTCCAAGTTTAAAGTTTCTTGGAAACTTTAAAGTAAGTTATGTAATAAAATATTACTTTTATTTAATAAGACTTAGTCATACTTCTATTTGTACAGGATTTTAATTGGCGTTTTACAACTCGCCAAGTGGATGATTTAGCCAATAACCTATTTTATTTATAATATGAACGCATTTGCAATGATAACATATTATCAAATACTTATCAGTAATAAAAATCTTCAACTAAATAAATGGAATTTACGGATAGGGTGATCACAGAAACATCAAACATTCGATCTAGGGTCATACGACTCACAAAATGTGAATAATAAAATTTAAAAAAATAGGCTACTTATCGCAAAAAACGTCCTATGTTTGTGTACTTAACAGTGGCAGCGGCAAAAAAGAAAAATAGAGACAAAATAGAGCATAAGATGACCGAATTTTCATTATTCGTACTATGAAGTTTTCCTTAAGTAAACATGTTTAAGGAATCTAAATATATTATAACTCAAAGGTGACTGACTGATTGACTGACTAATATAGTGATCTATCAACGCACAGCCTAAACCACTGGACGGATCGGGCTGAAATTTGGAATGCAGTTAGATGTTATGACGTAGGCATCCGCTAAGAAAGGATTTTTCGAAATTCCACCCTTAAGAGGGTGAAATGGGTGGTTCAATTATTTTCCCATAGGCCACGCCGCGGGCGAAGCTCGTACTGCATATGGCTGTTACAAAAGTCTAAGATAAAGTCTAAGAAAGTCTACGATAACATGTATCAATTGTTATTATTATTATGTAATTGTCAGGGTGATTGTTCATCAGTCATCACGACCTCATAGCACGTTCATTCCAAACGTCGTCGGGAAAACCTAATTCGATAATGGCACTTAGATGGGGTCTCGCTCCCTAAATCTCGTTAATCAAGCATCCAACTGGCATTCCCAAAACTAGGTGACTACACTGGCAAAAATTATAAGCGCCCATTCCACAAATTAACGACTTTTTAGATGCTTAATACGTTTCCCAGTGGGTATACAATGAGAGTTCATTATCAAGTTGATAAAAAGGTAAATATGGTCAATGGTTTCACACCTGAAGAAGTGATCAAATGCAAGCCTATTAAAAACTATACATGTACAAAAAAATCTTAGCTCTGACTGAACGGTGCTTTTAGTTTTTAGTTTGTGGGAAATGGCGTATGTAGATTTTAATAATAATATAAATGGTATACTCATTGAACTCTCAAGACCTCAAGGGCGTTCTGAAATGTGTTCTATGTTTGGGCTAGGTACTATACCTTAACATGACTAAAAAAACTACACAAGTAACTTGACTGACTGGCCCGATAGCTCAGTTGGTAGTAAGCCTGCCTTCTGAACTGTGGGTTGTGGGTTCGATTCCCACCCAGCACAAACATTTGTGTGATGAACATAGGTGTTTGTTCTGTGTCTGGGTGTTATATTGTATTCTATGTATGTATTTACAAACAAAAAGTATCTAAGTATTGTATCAGTTATCTGGTTCCCATAATACAAGCTTTGCTTAGTTTGGGGCTAGATGGCGCTGTGTAAAATGTCCACAAATATTTATTTATTTATTTAACTATTATGGCAGTATATAATATCATTTTTAACGTCGAAATATGGAGTGGGAACAGTTGCTTGTAAGCTCGATTTGGTTTTTGTGTTTTGATTCATCAAATTACACAAATCACGCATCTTTGACCTACTTTTGCACAGTACAATGTAATTAAATCCATAATAACAGTACGCCTCATAGCATACACCAGTCAAAACTGAATCAAGTTTATGGACTGGAAGGATGACTCATGCAAAGCGTACAATAGATTGAATCAATTAACCCACCACGAATGCTTGTATCACTAAAGATAAACAAACCTTGTTAGGTTGCATATGCATACTTTCATAAGTTACTCCTTCTTAAAGTTTTATTTTTGGGAAGCAGTAAGGAGCATAAACGCCCCGCTTTAAGACGTATTACCTTTTTATAGCCGGTTTTCACCATAACATTTTCAATTCCTGAATAGACCAAAACGCGGCTTTGTGTGCTGGTACTCCAAATCTGATGAATCTCTTGATGATGCTAATGAGGATGAAAAATTCATTTGACTTACATACTTTGACAATTTTGTACTTTTATTCTAAAACTAGTTGCGCCCCGTGGTTTCACCCGCGGATAAAAAGTATTTTAATTATTTGCTCATCCTACGGGAATATTTCACTTTTCCAGGATAATATGTAGCCTATGTTTATCCAGTGTATAAGCTATCTTGGTACCGAATCCATTCAGGCGTTTGAGCGTGAAGAAGTAACAAACATACACACAAACACACATACAAACTTTCGCCTTTATAATATTAGTGTGAAGTGTGATAGTGTTCGACAGTACATGTGTCGGTAAAATATTATTCAGAGTCATGCTAAATAATCTAATCGCCCTTTATACATTTTCAGTAAATAGAAATCATTTATGTATCTAAAACTACAACAAAACGCAGAATTGTTTAGAGCAAATAAGTGAGAAAAATACATAATAAAAATTTAAAACCAACTATAGCTATATGAAAGCAGAGTAAACCTCTAGCAAATACAACAGACGAAACGAATTCATTATGCCTACATTTTATTATTGTGTTTAGTAACAATTCTACGGTTACGGTCTGATAACTTGTACCTATGTACTGCTTGCTTTATTCATAGTGCTTTTTTTTTATTGTACTCACAGTTCTACGTTGCAATAAGAATGTCGATCGATGTACCTACTCTTTTTAACATAAATAATAATAATAATATGTGTGGACATCTCACACAACGCCACCTAGCCCCAAACTAAGCAAAGCTTGTACTATGGGAACCAGATAACTGATATAATACTTAGATACTTTTTTTTTGTAAATACAATATAACACCCAGACACAGAACAAACGCCCATGTTAATCACACAAATGTTTGTCCTGGGTGGGAATCGAACCCACAACCCATAGTTCAGAAGGCAGGGTTACTACCAACTGAGCTATAGGGCCAGTCATATAATAAATAATATAAAAATAAAATACATAATGTTTAAATACATAAAATTAGTGACAATGAATAGACATTTACAAAAATTTTTCATACCTTATGATGCTGAACTATTCAAAGATTGTGTATTGTGTATATAAGAATAAGAATAAGTTTATTTGGCAACAAATGTCAGTTACAAAAAAGGTTATTCATGTAATTTGGACGATTTAACAATTATATAATCCAAGGTCGTCGTAAAAGTGCAATAATTAATAGAATAGAACGCCTATACATTTACGACAGTGATGAATAAAAATGATCAAACGAAAGTGAAAGCGGCATTCACGCCGGATTGGCAATAAGGTTTTTGAGCTCCGAAGACAATTGAAGGGTTGAGAATAAAAAGGGTTTAACAGTCAAATTGACAGTTTCGAGAAAATTTACTTTAAACGTCAACAGCGTCATTTTAATGTAGAGTGCTTATAAGGTAACAGAAAAGGTTTATGTAAGTTTCAGTAGCTTGAAAATGTTTTAATTCTATTTAAAATTACTAAATATAGTACTAATTCATACAATTACTGTAAAAATATCATACAATAATGTTTTTATGCTAAGCGAACTGTAACAGATAAACCGTTTTTATACTCAAAATCTCGAGATTTAAGCCTCATTTCGGTATTTTGATATTGTATTATTGAAGATAATTTCACGCTGAATCCAACGATACCCATAAGTCATTTTGTGAAAAAAATCAGTTAAACCCTTTTTATTCTCACCCCTTCAATTTAGGGGTCACGCTGGCATTAAACACTACTGTCAGCATTTTATGGTACAATTACGATACTTATTTGTGAAGACAATGAGCACTGAGCAGGTCATGCGGCCAAGCAGTTAGTTATCTGTGACAGTAGACCCTCCTGCCGAGACCTCGAATCTCCAATGCAGTAATCGGCAACCGAGGACGAAGAATGAACCCTTCCGGTCGTTACTTTTAATTTTATCCAATTTACAAACATAAGGTTTGGTATTGTGACAATGTATCCAATTTTTTTTTTTTAATTTTGGCTCCACACTTTTTGTATTTAGCCAGTGTCAAGTAATTGATAATTTATCAAGTTATCGATATTCACGCAAATATGTGTCAAGTCACAGTCGAAGTCATCAAGTCAAGTCAGTCTAGTCAGTCATACTCCTAGTAAAGTGGTGGAAACTTTACTTGAAACTTCTATGGAGTTTTGGAAACAACACGAAAATAAACGTTTCACCATCATTATACTTGTTTCCCACACTCACGCCTGTAACCCAGCACTTTTATGCACTAACACTGAAAATAACACAAGTTTTGGAAAATAATACAATGCGGTGACGCAATCTTTTTCGCTTTCCCGCCAATACTCCATCTATCCAATTTTTCATTGGATATGTTGTGCAGTTTATTACGATGACTTCTTGGTGCTGAATGATGATTGGATGATCTTCTAACTTTACTACGCTTGCATCAGATGTAACCGTAAATGTAATGATGACAGTGTTCAATATATCAGCAGGTTCATGTTATCGTAGCATACAGCACACATGGCGTATTAGTAAGCTAAACGCTAATGATTCGGGCTATCACAAAATGTAGGACAAAAATGGCACTAATTTTTTTATCTAAAAAGAAAGTGATTTTTAATGTATTTATGCAAAAAACATTCCAAGCATACTCTCATTAACTTATTCCACGCTAACAGTGCATGCAAACACTAACAGAATGTGAATTAGCTAAACCAACTGACGCAATTAAGTTGGGCTGATGGATTTCTTGAATAAAGACCCTACTTATCGAGAGTCCCATCACAAACTATACGGTGTCAAGTATCGAGGTCTTCTTAAAACAGATTTCATTGTGTGCATGGGTTTGTTTATCTCTGAGATTCACATATTTTATTGGGGTATATCCTAAAATCTGTTCTGAAGATTATTTACTTTCTAGGGATTACATGTCTAAGGTCAATCTTCCTATAATATGCTAATGTATACGTACGGCATCAAATATGACACAAAATGAAACGGCTTTAAAATTACTCCGATTAGACCACGAGACAATGTGGTTATTGTTAAAGAAATGCGTTCACTAAATACCATGGACTGGCCAAAAGCTGGCAAAAGGGCGTTTTTTCACATCGAATATGGTTTAGGAAGTTAAAATTATTGCAAAATGCAGTTAAGAAGTTAGATACAATGAATCGTGGTGACGTGAAAACTTGTCGAGAACACGTCAAATGTGTCCAACACGCCAAGTTTTTCAAGACTTATTGTTAGGAATAATTGTAAGTTACTTTTAGTAGCTGTACTACCTGATTCCCTAACCGAGGGCCGATTACCGAGGTTCTTGAGTCTTATAGGAATCATAAACAGCGAATATCATGAGACACAGAAATAAATTTGCGAACCCTGTGCGTTTGGATTTGGAAATATTATGTGCATAGTTTAAACAAAACTCAGGGGGTGTTTAGTAAACTCGAGACGTATTTATTATCTAAGTACTTAGGTTCAGTTTCTGTTGAATGCTTAGTGCAACTTCGTCTCTTTGACAGCGTTTATTCCCGGTTCAAAACAAAATTGAGCGGAGAGAAAAGAGCAGTATTTTGTATACTACCTATAAAAACAGCTGGCCTAAAAATACTCCAAAACCATTTGCTTTATGTTATCAGCAACCGCAAAGTGACTTGGTATTTACTAATGGCATAATTATCTAGTTATATTATCAGGCATTCAAAGTCAAAATAAAACAAATAAACACTCCTTATCAAGCGGAACTGTGGACAACCGTGATGATTGCACGTCAGAAATTGATAAGCGAAAGTTCTTTGAACAAAGAAACTATAATTCAGTTGTATTTAAAGGCAAATGCAAAACTATGAGGACGAGGGAGCGAATTGAGACTACCGAGTGCCATGCATAAACTCATTTATTTTTCCCTACCTTCACATCATGTACATTATTCTTACACTTGACCTACCTTCTTAAAAACAAAAACATTAATACCTAGTAATTATATTTCAATAATAAACATACTCATACTATACCTAGTCATGTTCATGCTTTTATGATTATATTTTTGTCTAAGTATTTATATTCATACTAGTTGCGCCCCGCGGTTTCCCCCGCGGACAAAAGGTACTTTAATTATTCGCTCATACCACGGAAAAATTTCACTTTTCCGGGATAAAATGTAACCTATATGTTAATCCAGTGTATAAGCTAACTTGGTACCGAATTTCATCCAAATCCATTCATCCGTTTGAGCGTGAAGGAGTAACAAGCTTACACACATACACACATACAAACTTTATTACATTAGTGTGATATGATATGATGTGATTTATTATTAAACAAGAATAAATTTATTATTTTTATATTTGACTGGCCCAATAGCTCAGTTGGTAGTAACCCTGCCTTCTGAACTGTGGGTTGTGGGTTCGATTCCCACACAGGACAAACATTTGTGTGATGAACATCGATGTTTGTTCTGTGTCTGGGTGTTATATTGTATTCGATGTATGTATTTATAAACAAAAAGTATCTAAGTATTGTATCAGTTATCTGTTGTGTGTCTAGTTTGGGGCTAGATGGCGCTGTGTGAAATGTCCGCACAAATTTATTATATTTATATTACTACACATATCTGCATGCACATAACAACAATAAAAAATACATAAGTAATTACGCCTAACCAGCTTGAGTAACCATCACTGGCACCTATTGGATGCGAGCCTCGGCTTAACTTGTTGCCGGAAAGAGAAAATCCGGAGGACCTATCATGCAACCGGACCGTACGTAAGCTATGGATTGGTGACCGTTTGCGTTCGCCTACTGGAGTTACGTCTTTTTCCCCTAAACCCAACTCTAAGGTTACCGTGTTACCATCTACCATGATACCGTCGTTACACACAAAGCCATCAAACGGAAGCCTAAGACTTAAAATATAATTCCTCCAACAATAAAACAATGCTAAGAGAAATCTGTTACGTGCACAAGACCAGTTTAATCTTATTGAATGGCCAATGCCTTCTCGATTCGCGAACATTTGGCAAAGGCGACCGAGTTTCGCCTGCTATTGGGAAAGTGGGGAAAAAAAGTGAAAGTGAGCAAGCGAGACGGATAGACCAAAGCGGTAATGTTAGATTGAGACGGGTGATTATGTCACACATTTTGATAAGTTGAATAAAAGAAAAAAGGCTGCTGAATTTGTAGCCGAAATGTTAAGGATTATTGAATTGATAACAGAGGTCTCAGTGAAATACTCAGTTGTAATGATAAACTGTATCATAATGACAAGATAATTGTAATGTAATATGTTTATTAAATCACGTAATGTATGATAATTATGTAGTAGGTAATTATTATCATCGCATTTAACTACTTCGTTATGGACTTAATAGTTGTTAACAGAAACAACTTTAGTTGTAGGTTGAATTTTAAAATAGTGTAGGTTTCGGTAATTAATTTAAGGTTTTATAATTTTATTGGTAGCGTTTTATGTGGTTTATCGAATTAAGATTGGATATATACTTAAAATTTTCCCTACCTACTAGAAAATTGAAATGGATTACTCTCAAATAACAATACTCTCAACTGACCATGTCACCTACATTTGATTTTAATAATACCTATCCTAGACTTTCAAAGATGGACACGGTTTTGATTAATTACATACATAACCTTTATCAACAGCTGGAAGATGCTGCTGAACACAGGCTTCCCTCATAAAACACTACTTTGGAGCATGGTGATTATGGCAAACATTTGTGTGATGAACATCGATGTTTGTTCTGTGTCTGGGTGTTATATTGTATTCTATGTATGTATTTACAAACAAAAAGTATCTAAACATTGTATCAGTTATCTGGTTCCCATAGTACAAGCTTTGCTTAGTTTGGGGCTAGATGGCGCTGTCTCAAATGTCCACAGATATTTACTTATTTATTTAAATATGATAAGCATATCATATTTGTCACAATCACCATGCTTGACCAGCGGCATGGTGGGTGCAAGATTTGAATGTACCATGGAGGATGTTGCTGCCCAATCTGTGCATATCTCTCCCACAGGGAGATGGAGTGGTCCTTCGCACATCACCGGGACCACACAGCCAGGGCGATAAGTTAAGTGTACTACTTATATTTAGACACAAGTAAATTGCTGGGAAAACCGAAAAGGTCATTCATGACAGTTATTCGCAAACCTGATCTATTATATGATCAAGAGCTTGGATAGTATACATTTAAGATACTATAACCAGGTTTCAGACATATTCGATGTCCTTCTACTGGGAGTTACTAACAACTACTGGCAAGCCAAATTTGACGCCATTAATTGACGTGAGATTTAGCCGTTATTTATCTTACAAAATGTGTCATACTCACGATAGTTTCAAACTAAAATTAAGATACTAACTAAAATACATACTGGTTTACAAGCTAAATTTATGGCATATCAAACATATAATAAAAACCATTTTTGTTATTACCTATTATTGATTTGATAACACTCATAGTTGTATGACACATATTGTCAACACACACAATCAAATATATTTTGGCCGAAATTTTAATAATATTTCACTCACGCACCCTTTGTATTTTCCACATTTTAAAGTTATCAATACTATAGACTACAGACCATGAAGAAAGAGTAATGATGAGAACTACCAAATTCAGTATGAGTTGTCTCCACCTTTCTGTAAGTACTACTTTATTAGCTTCATGGGCAAAACCTTCGCTGTCATTGCGCAGCTTCAATATATTTATCATTATTATTTTTTACAACCAACTTATGTAGCATTTGACCACACTCTCACCTGATGGGAAGTGATAATGTGATCAAAAGTGCTAAGCAAAACCTATTCAATCTTCTCTTGAACACACTTAAGTCATATTTCATGAGAAAAAGACGCTGGCAGTGCATTACAATCTTATTCCTTTATTTGATGATATATAAGCAGCATGATGTGTCTATAATGTTGAAAACTCACTCCACAATGGTTGTTAGGTTTAATTATCTTACATTATTTAAATTGGGCAACAACCAACAAAATCTTGTCAATATAAATAAAACACAATATTCTTTCCATAAATAGTTTTATGAAATTAAACTACTTTCTTCTCTCTGATAAACTCTGATCACACAAATATAATCAAGTCAAAGAAAAGTAATAAATAAATATGCCTAAAGATAAATCAAAACATTTGCTCAACAGTCAGCTCTTTATTTGGCTAACAAATATGGAAAACACTGATTTGTAATAATTGAAGTAGGCTTGATGAAAATAAAAAAAATTGTCTAAAAATAAAAAAGAAACGGAAAATACCTCAGTCTCAATTGAATTTCTCATTAATGAGAACTACAAGAGTTCTCTGGATTTCCCAGGAATAACCCTAGTACTACCTGAGCTATCACTGCACTGAAGTCTCAGCAGAGTATCCCAGAGTATTTTGCATTTATACAAGTCCATGTATTAATCAGTCTCATGCAAAACAACTTTAGGTCCTTATACAAGTATTTCCCATATAAATTGATAAACCAGGTCAGTAACTTTTTAAAGGAAAATACAAAACAGGTCTGAGGTCAGCATTGAGTCAACAAAGTCTTTTCGTACACCAATTAAAATAAAAATATTGTATAAAATGCTCATTTTATGATAAGCTTGTGTAGGTGGTTCAGATTGATATCATCATATCTTAGTAATCTACTTAACTTTTTTGGTGCAGTGTAACTTCAGTCGATAAATATTAATTAAGGGCAAAGTAATGCACCTAGTTATTAAGAGAAGATTATTGGCAAGACTTTCACACTAAATAGTAATACTAAAAATATTTTTTATTAATAATACTTCATTGGTTAAGATATGTACCATATCTTCAAGAGTTGCTTAACTTATGTACCATATCTTCAAGAAAAACAATTATAGTCTTAAAGCTAGTTATTAATGTATTATTTATCTATTAATAAGTCATAACAATTCCCCAATTTCAATCTAGACTTATAATTAACCTGAACTGTGAATGCTATAATAGTACAATTTAAAACCATACCTAGTTTTTTACAATACCTAGCTTTGTGACAAATTGACAATGGAATGAACAGCAAAACATTGTTGAAACAGGTGACCATTGATTTGCATAAAACCACAAGGCCTCGAATTTAAACAAACAACTAGCGTTGTAACGCAAAAATATTACCTCCGAGAATACCCTCTCTATAGGAGTAACTAGTTTTAAAGGCATTTGAATACGTTTAATGCTTACAAAACAAACTGAATCATTTGCTAACTACCTATGACAAAGAATCAGCACGTTCATCTGTGAACTTAGGCCACACCTGGGAAATACCAACCAAGTGACGAAATATACTTTAAAGTCAATGTACAATAAAGAAATTGCACGCCAAAGTCACTGAAGGATATTTATATGAGGAAAATAGTGTTGACGTACCTTTGGTTTGTAGAACCATTTTCTGAGAGACTCCATCGGACCAGTTCTATACAATAGCCTCATGTGAACAGATCACTGCACGAACACACACATCGTAAATATCAAAATAGCACCTAATCACAGTGGGAACACCAACTTAAATGTAATTTTTGCACAATATTTACGATTTTACGTCAAAAAACACAAACGGCAGACATGATTTCTCGATCCGCGACTCGCGTTCTATTTCCAATCATTCACCATTCGGAATGAATGAAAGGAACAGGTTAATTTGTGAACGAGCATGAACAATTTTCAATGCTGCCAGATACCAATAGTGTTGTACTAATTGAGGAGCATCTTAACCGCGTCATTGAATATTGTATGTAGTGGTTTCATAATATATTAACGTTTACAAATGGATTTTAAAAGTTATTTATAATAGTATCGCTTAGCGTAAAATTATAAAACGAAAATATAATAAAATTATGGTACCTCCTTCATTCCTTTCCTTTGAATATTCATAATGTAATATTGGTTACCATACAAGCCAATTTTTACCCACATCTCGTTTTCCGATTGAGCTGATGCATACTTATCTAAGCTTAATAACAATAATTACAAAGAATTTAAAAAAAAAGAACCAACTAAAAACCACAAATAGGCACTTAGGTCCGTATTACAGATCGATGCCCAGTCATCAATCGGCGCTCAAGTAGAGATTTCATTCATATGATATTTCATAGATTTGTGGTTTAAAGTCGGTTCTTCTTTTTTAAATACTAGCTGAGCTGAGCTGAGTTAAGGTGAATGTAGGTAGATACCCAGTAGTAATTGAAGGGTTGAGAATAAAAAGGATTTAACTGACAAATTGACAGTTTCGAGAAAATTGACTTTAAACGTCAATGGCGTCATTTTTATGTAGAGTGCTTATAAGGTAATAGAAAAGGTTTATGTAAGTTTCAGTTGTAAAATTACCAAATATAGTACTAATTCATACAATTACTGTAAAAATATAATATAATAAAAGAAATAAAGTAATGTTTTTTATGCTAAGCGTACTGTATTCCTGTGACAGATAAACCATTTTTAGACTCAAAATCTCGAGATTTAAGCCTCATTTCGGTATTTTGAGAATGTATTATTGAAGATAATTTCACGCTGAATCCAACGATACCCATAAGTCATTTGGTCAAAAAAATAAGTTAAATCCTTTTTATTCTCACCCCTTCAATTATGTTTACAGTTTATACCCAGTGTATTTTCTTTAATATAAAGTGTGGCAGCACTGAAGGAACGAATGAACTCGTTTTCATTTACTCTGTGCTTCCATCAAAGAATAAGATAATACCGTACTAGGGATGTCTCTAAAAACTTATTGACAAAATCGATTAAATGTGTCATAAAATGGTTTTGATTTAAATATAAACGATGCTGGATGCAGCGTAGGCGTAGGCTGCTGCGGACGAACGATCTGATCTACACTTCGGGGAGCCGATGTATGCAGGAGGCAAGCAGGCACACAAAGTGTCATCCTTTTTAGTTCTGGATATTTTTGGTTAAAAATTTGTTCCAAATGGTGTCGAATGGTACTGGAGTGGTACTTAGAGTGATTTCATCATTTACACTATAATATATCGATGCTATCGGTGGTTAGTCTCAGAGTAACGACGACATAGACAACAGTAAATCAGTACGTTTTTCATGTTTTGTTATTATCTGTGGTTATAACTTACGATCACATACATTGCATTTCTTCAATCTGTGGAAAGAAATATTATGGATACATATTTATATGATTATGTAAATATCTTAAAATTCTTGTTAATACGTACGTACGTCAATCTTTGCACACCAAAGCACAAAACTTTGTTTTTGACAAAAATTGAAATATACATTACAAATATATCTATTTTTCATAGTTCTGCTACTTGATACTAGACTACTTTCTAGTGTCAAGTAGCAGAACTATGAAAATGATTAACTACTTGACACTAGATGGCGCCAAAGATAAACAGTTACTGACATCTAATATCAAATCAAGTAGAGTTTTGGCGGGAAAACGAAAAAGATCGTGTCACCGCATTGTATTAATTTCCAAAACTTGTGTTATTTTCAGTGTTAGTGCATAATATTGGTGGCATTTTATTGGTTAAGTGCTGAATTACAGGCGTGAGTGTGGGAAAGTGGTATAATGATGGTGAAACGTTTCTTTTCTTGTTGTTTCCAAAACTCCATAGAACCTTCTGGTAAAGTTGCCACCACTTTACTAGGAGTATGACTTGACTAGACTAGACTATGACTTAACTTGATGACTTGGGCTGTGACTTGACACATTATAAAATATAATATTAATTAACATGAGGAAATTATCAATTACTTGACACTGGCTAAATACACAAAAGCGTGGAGCCAAAACAAAACAAAAAAGACGAAAGCACAAACTAGATAGAGATGTCGAAAGTTGCTTTTGGTAGCTCGGAAGGTACGAGTATATAGTGGCGAAGTAAGGAGACCTCAAGAGTTGCTTTACTTTGCAGTTAGAAAGTTTTGAAACTTACTATTAGTTCTCTATTTTCTATTTGACAGCCTCTGTGGCATGGTGGTTGAGCAGGCTTATCACCCGGAGGCAGCGGGTTCGATTCCCGCGCAGGACAAGTATTTGTGCACAGAAAAAAAAAGCGCAAATACTTATTCTGAGTCTGGGTGTTGTGGTATCATGGTCCTCGTAATCCTGGATCCCTAGACACAGCCACCCACGATACCTATTTGGCCTATCCATTGACAACTTAACTAAACCCAAAATTTTGTTGATTTTTCAATCAACAAAATTTTGACTACAGCCAACACTTTTCAACCAACACTGAAGTATGTTTATTTTAAACAGATATAAATCAAAAACCATACAGTGTGGCATAAGCGAAAATGCCCTTTAAAAAAAGCAGTTTCAAGTAGCTATCATTATTTTATAGTGTAGGCGGATCTACAAACTACCAAAATGGGAGCAGCCAAATGATGGCAACTTGATACCTTTTGAAGCACAACAGTATCCATATCAATAATACGACGCGTGTTCGCAACCACGTAATATACATACGTACAAATGGCTTGTTTCACCTTTTTGCGTTGGAACACCAAAATATTGAGTGTAGGCTGGCCTAATGGCTCAGTTGGCAGTTGCTTTGTCTTCCGAACTGTAGGTTGTGGGTTTGATACCCAGCCAGGACAAACATTTGGGTGATGAACATCGATGGTTGTTCTGTGTCTGGGTGTTGTATTGTTTTCTATGTTTATGTTTACAAGCAAAAAGTATCTAAGTATTGCGTCAAATGAAAAAAAAATAATGAAAAATTTGGGTTGTCTGGAAGAGATCGCTTTAAGCGATAAGACCGCCCATTGTGACACTTAATTTTTAATTTTTTACTGTAAATTGTTCCTACAATGTGGTGTTTCAATAAAGAGTTTTATCTATCTATCTATCAAATACCAAGAAAATGTCGATTGAAAAATGTCAAATAAAAAGTATACAATTTAAAATTCTAAATGGTAAAAGTAAATAACGATTGAAATTGTCGAATGTAAAAGCATTATTCATTCCACATTTTCCATTCGATATTTCCTATTCGTAATTTTTCATTTGAAATACTTAGGTCCGTATTACAGAACGATGCTCAGTCATCGATGGGTGCTCAAGCAGAGATTTCATTCATGGAGTGATCAATTAGTGAATGAAATCTCTGCTTGAGCACTGATCGATGACTGAGCATCGTTCTGTAATACAGACCTTAGTCAGTTTCATGCATTATAGGTAGGTACCTACCTCAATTATTAAAACATTTATCATTGACAACACAGCTGTAGGAGTTTTGGCGGGAAAACGAAAAAGATTGTGTCACCGCATTGTATTATTTTCCAAAACTTGTGTTATTTTCAGTGTTATTGCATAAAATTGGTGGCATTTTATTCGTTAAGTACTGGACTACAGGCATGAGTGTGGGAAAATGGTATAATGATGGTGAAACGTTTCTTTTCGTGTTGTTTCCAAAACTCCATAGAAGCTTCTGGTAAAGTTGCCACCACATTACTAGGGCTTGACTAGACTAGACTATGACTTGGACTGTGACTTTACTTGACACATACAACATACATATATATAATATAAATTAACTTGAAAAATTAATTAGTTGACACTGGCTAAATACACAAAAGTGTGGAGCCAAAACCAAACTAAAAAAACAGCTGTATTTTAATCTAAATGTCATAATAGTGTCTAGAGACGACAGGCGGGCCATCAGCTTATTTGTTGGTCCATGTTATAGATAATAAAAAAGAAGGCGATAAGTACACGCTTAGTTATTAATAACCTACATTATTGTGGCATTTGTATCACTTATTTGTAAAGATATTAGGAAGAAAGTAAGGTCATTTTTACGCTAATTTACACTATTCTGAAATTCACCAAACTTATTATCACCTTTTATAAAAGACGCCCACCTGGAAATCCCTGATGCTCGCGTCTATTTAATAATTTGATGCTTCGTTTGTATTGTCTAGCTAGTGGAAACACCTAAGCGACTTGAATCTACCACTGATGGCTGCATATTAATTTAAAGATAGTCCTAATATAGTGTCAAGTGGAAGTCCAGAGGCAGAGCACGCCCTAGGATACCCCAATAACCTGCATGTGGGTTTATTTTTGGGTAGGATTTAATTAAAAATTATTTGAAATGCCTATTAAAAAATCACGGAAAATAGGTTAGAGTGATTTGCAAAAAGAAAAAACCTGCTCTGTGATGATAATTTATATCTATGATAGAGGTACTACCATACTGACTGTTAAGGATACGGTCAAAATAAATATGTACAAGTTTATAAAGTAGGAAATGCCTTTTATTTCGGCTTTTACAATTTTAAATGAATATTTTGAGGTTACGTTTTTGCCGGTGGCTGTCGATGGCTAAGTGCCGTGAAGTTGCAGACGTAGATTTGCGCGCGGGAACTTCAAACGGCTGTCTGAAGTTATATTCAGTATTTGTTTGCATAAACACTGACTCATCTCGATGTTATACCCTGTTATTCCAATACCCATTTGCACTAAAGCCCAGTTAACTCTTAACTCTCTAGGACGTACCTACACACGTTACAGTATTAGATATACGTGATGCAGGTATAAATGTGAGCTGAATTTGCTCTATTATGGTGTGAACTTAAGAGCTGTCAAGTTTTAAGTTTTTGGGCATAAAAATAGTTAAGTACGTATGCTTACCCTGGTGCAAGAAAAACGCGTACATACTAGCGACAATAGAAGCGAAAAGAGGAAAAATGTTTGGCAACCTTATACGACATGACAATCTAAATAAAATATCATAGAAGGAAAGGTAGAAGGGAAGAGAGGAAGAGGCAGACCTAGAAGGGCTTATACAGGTCAAAAAAAAGAAAAAATAGATGTCATGTCGTACAGGGAGGTTAAAACGTTTGCCGAAGACCGAGAACGATGGCGATTACTGCACCGACAAGAGCTGGACTCTTAAATAAGAAGAAGAAGTACTTATGGTGCTAATTTTATGTACGAATCTACTTACTTGCAAGTGTTTACTTCAGCATGTACTTAAAGCAGCTAAACTCAGAACTGGATCATTGCAAACGGTTCATCAAAGTTATTTAAAATGAAATTACAAGTCACCAAAAATTAGAAATAACAAGTTCTTTCTCAACGTTTAATTCCCCAATCAATTTACATCGAAATTCAACTCATTTCTTCATCTGTTATTATTATTTTAATCCTTGGCGAAAAGGAAGGCAAAGGCGCCTTATAATACTCGGTTATTTTCTTCATTATGACCCGTATTTTAATTTTAAGTAATCTTTGAGTAATGGAATTGGTTGTGCCACAGTCGTGGATTGGTGAGTATAATAGCCGTCTTACCACAAAAGATTTAGACACGCCTTAAACATGTGTTTAATGACATCTGTCTAAGGTCCGTATTAAAGTTAAAGAAAAAAAGTAGAAAAGAAAAGAAGAATTATTAAAGAAATTATTAAAAATAAATTTAATTAATTTAATTAAATTAAATCTTCTTATTAAAGAACGATTACACGAACAGACAGTCATCGATCACTGCTCAAGCAGAGATTTCATTCATAAAGTAATCAATTAGTGAATGAAATCTCTGTTTTAGCACCGATCGATGACTGAGCATCGTTCTGTAATACGGTCCTAAGCCTTGTTTATATATCTGTGGTAACACGGTAGATGTCTAATTATATACCTATATGTCTAATTACCTATGTAATAAGCAGGTCTATTGTATGATCAGTGGCAAAAATGGCTGGATATTTTTTATTAGCCTATATGCATCAACATATTTTTATCCTTTGATACTTTCCATCCAAAGGTTGCCTGGAAGAGATTGCTATTAGCGATAAGACCGCCCATTGTTACACTAGTTCGTAAGATTTATTTTATTCCTGTATTATGTAAATTTCATTGGTGAGACATCAGTTATCTATCTATCCGCATATTGACATTCTCTGTGGCGTGGTGGTTGAGCAGGTTGGCTTATAACCCGGAGGCGGCGGGTTCGATTCGCCAAGCGTGGTGATTATGGCAATCCCCTATGATAAGTTTCCAAAGTGGCATTTTATGGGGGAAGTCTGTGTTCAGGAGTGGATGTCTTCCGGCTGTTTGTGTGTGTGTGTGTACGTGTGAGCGACCATTTGTGCTCACACAGACTCCTCTAGTCCTGTATTATCAAGTGATTCTAAATTAATTACATAAACCCACGCATAAATATATACAGATATTTTCTATACCATTCTAGATTACTACGCACTATTAATTATGGCAACAATAATTGTACGCTACCTATTAATTACTTTCCATGGTGTGTAATAAGCTATACCGTCTTAATCAAAAGGGTTTAATTGGTTATTTCTTGTATAGTTCACTGGATGTGGCCTATTTGCTTAGTCAAACCCTATTTGACAGCCTCTGTGGTGTGGTAGTTGAGCAGGTCGGCTCATAACCCGGAGGCAGCGGGTTCGATTCCTGCGTCAAGTATTTCTGCATATTAAAAAAAAGCGCAAATACTTGTCTGGGTATTGTGGGACCATGGTCCTCGTAGTTCCTGGGTCCCTAGGTGTGCCTCTTCCAGGTTTTTTAATGCATTGTACTAATAGCGAATCGATGAAATTCATGGTAATTGACGTAGAATTTTACTGACTAGATTCGCCCCGCGGTTTCCTCTGTAATTAACCTATGATCCTATAAGAAATCAAAATTGTCCGATATAAAAGAGTCAGATAATGTAAGAAGCCCTTGAAAATGAAATTCATCCAAATTGGCTCAGCCCTTTTCACGTCAAAGTTTCTATGGTTAACTTTAGGCAGCGTCAGCACCATCTGGCAGAAAGACGGGTGAATAAGTTGCATCGCCGCCCGCGGATTTATTCCCGTTGGGCCTTACGTAACGCTTCTATAGGACCCAACGGCACTTTCATTTTCTCTTTGGCTATTTTATAAATATAATATATTGTAATATATGTATTATATTACGGCAACAGGCCAAGCCAAGGTCGCACCTCGTGGCCCCAAAGTAGGTCCCTTGAGTTAGTTACCCCTGCTATAAGAAATGATTATTTTATGTGGATATTGTGATATTTGAAATTTTTTTTTTTTTTTTTTTTTTTTTTTTTTTAACGTGGGGGAAATGCATTTACGCACACCCGCGGCTGGGTCGGCCACGAGTAGTGTCGGGCTCGATGCCCGGAAGGGGCACCCATACCGACTAAAACCTCCACGATGTTCCGCCTACTCAGCTGGAAGCGGGGCCGCGGGCCCGCTTGCGCATTCTCCGCAGCCCCGCTTGCGCTGTTGCTCGCTCCGTGCAGGAGCGAGCCCTCCTCGGGGGGGGTGTATAAAGCCCCCTCCCGGAGGGGTGTATAAAGCCCCTCCTCCTCCTCGAGTGATGCCCCGGAACATCTGGGGCACCAACTCCTCTGGGGGACCCTGTTTTCAGGGACGTTGGATGGCCCACATCCAGCGCCCCGAGTCCCCGCCGCAGGGACGGAGTCAGGAATTTAATCCCAGCTCCGTCACCGCGCCCTCAGGAGTGGGGGAGAGAGAGTACTCCGTTCTCTTTCCCCCGCCCCTAGCTTGCGCCGTTGTCTGCCGCAATAGGCAGGGAGACGACGGCGCGAGCTCCTCCTCGGGGGGGGGGTGTATAAAGCCCCCTCCCCAGACCTCTCCTCGTCGAGCGCTCCTAGCAAGACGGTCGACGGTGAGAGGCCAATTCTGCAGCCACCTGCTGCCACTCGCGCCGCCGCCTCCGGCCCTCAGAGACGTCGGCGCGATCCTCCACGGGGGGGGGTGTATAGAGCCCCCTCCCCGGAGGGGTGTACAAAGCCCCTCCTTCATTCGCGAGAGCGATAGCGATGCCCCGGGGCTATAACGGGGCATCGCCCCCGCCCTCTGGAGCGGAGGAGCGAGAGGATGGCAATCTCTCTCCCCCGCCCCCCACCTCCCCGGGCCTTTCCTCGTCGAGACGACCGCAACGAATCGACGGTGAGAGGCCGATCCTGCAGCCGCCTGCTGCCCACTAGCGCGCCACCGTCGCCCCTCCGACCAAAGGCGACGGCGCGCGCTCCTCCTCGGGGGGGGGTGTATAAAGCCCCCTCCCGGAGGGGTTTTTAAGCCCCTCCCTCACCAGGGGCGATGCCGCTTACTCCTGGACATCGCCCCACCCTCTGGAGCGAGGGAGCGATAAGACACTCCCTCCCCCGCTCCTTGGTCCCCCCCCTGCGAACAGAAGAGGGACCACCTCCCCGGTCCTCCCATTGTCGAGCATGGCTAATTGCTCGACAACGAGAGGCCGCCTTGACTCGCACCACCGCCTCCCATGCCAAGGATGCGACGGTGCGAGTCCCCGCCTCTCTGCTGCGCCCTATGCCGAGGCATAGGGATCGCAGAGAGGCCCCCCCCCCCGCCAGGAATTTCGCCAACGGCTAACAAGATCCCCGAAGGAAAGTTGTTAGCCGTTGCCCAGGGTGCACCGGTCCAGGTGCTGCCCTTCCCCCCGAATGCAAGCATTAAGAGGGAATTGCAGCACCCGAGGCAACGTGGAGGTATCCTGGCATTGCACCCCAGATATTTGAAATTTGAAATTACATACATTTAGTTGGCCATCACTAAATTACTTAGGACCCAACGAAATTATATACATTTTGGTTTTTTTTTTTTTTTTTTTTTTTTTTTTTTTTTTTTTTTATTCCTACCTGTCCGGGCGCGTGGCCCGGCCCGCGAGCTAATACACCTCTGACTCTAATCAGAGACCTTCTATTCTTATGTTATTTCTATCTATCGGGATGATTGGGGTGTTGGGTTTTTTTAATCTTTTTTTTTTTTTTTTTTTTTTTTTTTTTTTTTTACTTCAAACTTGTCTAGCATTTGACCACGCTCTCACCTGATGGGAAGTGACGATGCGATCGAAGATGTAGCATGCTAGCCAAGTAAATACCTATTCACTCTTCTCTTGAACACGCCCGGGTCATATTTCGCCGGAAACACAGACGCTGGCAGGGCATTCCATTCCTTAGCCGTTCTAATTAAGAAAGTTGAGTCGAATCGCTTGGTACGAATGGGTGGTATTTCGACCACGAAAGGATGGCGCTTAGCCGAGCGTCTAGTAGTCCGATAGTGGAATGGTGATGGGAGAATGAGATCATGCAGTTCTTGAGCGCATTCACCGTGGTGTATTCTGTAAAAGACCGACAGACTTGCCACCTTACGTCGATGTGCAAGGCTCAGGAGCCTTTTACCAACCAAAGTGTCGTCGTCAATGAGCCTTTTGGCACGCCGTTCAATCGAGTCCAGAGCCTCAAGCTGGTACTTGGCAGACCCGTCCCACAGGTGGCAGCAGTACTCCATACACGATCGGACCTGTGCTTGATACAGATTTAGAAGCTGTCCAGGTGTGAAGTACCGCCTTACCTTGGACAATATGCCGAGTTTTTTTGAAGCTACTTTGGCTTTGGACTCGATGTAGGATCCAAAGTTTAGGTTTGACGTGAGATCAACACCCAAAAGCTCAAGATGGTTTCCTAAACTTACAGATACACCACGGAATGAAGGAGCCAGATGGAGTGGGCTCTTTTTAGCAGTGAATAAACACGCCTGTGTTTTTGCAGCATTGAACCTAACCAAGTTAGCATCGCCCCAATCGGACACGGCTTTCAAAGCCAGGTTCATGCGCTCAACCATAGCCTCTCTCTCAATCCGGACGTCGTCACCACTGGCACGGGCACTGGATGTGTATCTTTCAACAACAGTACTATCATCTGCATACCCAAAGGTACCGGGCTTTAGCAGATCATTGATGTGGAGTAAAAATAGTGTTGCTGAAAGAACTGACCCCTGAGGTACACCAGCATTAATAGCTAATTGATCGGAGGAGCAGCCATCAAGAACTACTCTTAGCGATCGTTCCCTCAAAAAGTCTGATATCCAAGTGCACAGACCAACAGGTAGTCCGTAAGATGGAAGCTTATTCAGAAGTCCGTCATGCCAGACCCGATCAAATGCCTTAGAGACGTCTAGAGATACAGCAAGTGCCTCTCCATGCATCTCTAAGGCTTCGCTCAATATGTGAGTGGCATACGCGAGAAGATCCCCAGTGGACCGGTTTCGGCGAAATCCGTATTGCCGGTCACTGAGGAGATCATTGTCTTCAAGGTATGCCAAGAGCTTGTTGTTAATTATACGCTCCATACTCTTACAGAGAATGGAGGTAATTGAGATGGGTCGGTAGTTGGCAGGATCAGCACGACTGCCCTTCTTAGGTACAGGTTGTACGTTGGCTAGCTTCCAACTCATAGGGACTATTCCGGTGTCTAGAGAGAGGCAAAATAGGCGTGTTAGAATGGGAGACAACTCGGGTGCACAGCTCTTAAGTACAATTGCTGGTATACCATCGGGACCACTGGCTTTGTTCACGTCTAGACTGCGTAATGTTTTTAGTACTTCCTTCTGACGTATGCGTATTTCCGGCATGAAAACACCGCATTGTGGAAGGCAGGGAGGTACCTCATTAGCAGAATCTAGACGCGAAGCTTCTGCAAAGAGAGTGGCAAACAAGTTTGCTTTTTCTTTTGCAGTGTGAGCCAGCGATCCGTCTGGTTTCAATAATGGAGGCAGTGAGGATCGACAGAAGTTCGCTTCAACCGATTTGGCTAGGGACCAAAAAGCCTTACTACCAGCTGGGTAGGAAGCAAGTTTAGTCCCTATTCGACCAATATGATTGAAACGAGCCTTCCTTAATTCCTTCTTACAGGCCTTGGCGGCAACGTTAAAGGCTTTCTTCTTAGCTCGAGTGTCCGAGGCCTTGCGTTTTCGAGCGTCAGCCCATGCCAGATATGCCGCATGCTTCTGCGCTTCAGCGCGTGCACAGTCGGCTCCAAACCATGGGCTGGCTTTGCTGGTCACGGGCTTATCGGAAAATGGAATAAAATATTCCATAGCCCGACATATTACCTCAGTAACCGCATTCGCGCAGACCGTCGGATCTCCAGAAGAAAAACACGTTTGCCGCCAAGGATATGAAGCGAAGAAATGTCGCATCTCGTCCCAGTCTGCTAAGTTGTACCTCCAGACACGCCGATTGCTCTTAGGGCTTGGGTCAGGCGGGGAGTATACTGAAACGGACTTGACCAGACAGTGATCGGAGCTACCAATGGGTGAGGATACCGCCACAGAGTATCGGTCTGGTTCAGTCGTGAGCAGAAGGTCGAGGCAGTTAGCAGTGTGGCTATCAATGTCGGGCACTCGCGTTGGCTCTTTAACAATCTGCGTTAAATTGAGCGCCAAAGCGAGCTTACGCGTCTCTCTCCCAGCGTGGTCCGTGATCCGGTGTGGGACTAACCACTCCTGGTGGTGAGCATTAAAGTCCCCCAGAACAACAAGCTGAGCCGAAGGATAGCGTTGCTGAGCCACATCTGCCGTTTCACTGAGATACTCCATTAGAAGAGTTGTCTCCCGGTCACCGCTATGTGATCTGTACACACCAGCATAGAGAATTTTCTCAATGCCGGTGTCCACAAGCACCCAAATCACCGAAAAGTGGGGATGTTCAAGGTTTCGGAGACGCAAACAGCAAATGTCATCACGGACGTAAACGCAGATACCAGCGCGTGGAAGGAAGCGGTTTTCCAAGATGAATCCTGGATAGTCCAGATATGCCGTGTCTGATGGACATCCTATTTGCGTCTCAGTCAAGAAGAGCAAGTGCGGTTTGTTGGTCTCCAGATGATGATGGACCGCTTGCAGATTTGAGTGCAGCCCACGAATATTTGTGAGGTGCACTTTAAGAGTGAGGACGTGCATCTGCCGTTTAAACTTGCTCAATTTATTTGACTTTTTCATAATTGGGTGAGTTAGGTAGACAAGTAGGAAGTGGACGAGATATTGGGATGCTAACCCTCAGTAATAGAGAAGCTCCTACGCCAATGGAGAACTTGCGCGGAGACTGCGGGGACGCCCGAACCCCCCTGAAATTGCCCACAAGTTCCTCACTTCCAGTCGCCAACTGGCCCTGTGGACAACCTCAGGATTTTACACAAGCGGTGGGGCAGCCTTTCGTAGTTGGCTAGACTACTACTTGGGCCCCCTACAACTTGCGGTCGGCCAGCAGAGAGCACCGTGCTTCGGATCCCGCTACCCTCCGAAGCAAGGTCTCCGACGCGAAAGCATCTCCATCACCAATACCGGTCTGCATACCCAACACAACTGTCCACATCTACTCGTCAGAACGGCTTCATTAGACATCACGATGGAACACGACGAGTCGCTTGGCATCGTGGTTTTGTCTAATGGGTGGTAACTAAGCCGGCGGCTAAGGCCTTCCACCAGTTATTTGGTTGCTCTTTTGGCACCACCCAGGGGTCACGTGTAGGGAAACTAGGGTTAAAGCCTACGGACGCGAGCAAACATAAACCCCCAAATATTATATCCTATTTGCTATCGGTTACAGTATTTTGCCGTCTGTTTCTTTCTTTGTACATACATTAAGAGTAGTATTACCACTGTACACGCATTTACCCTACTTACATCACATACACTATTTTATTTATTTTTACATTACATTTTATACAACTTACTTATGTCTAGCTTATTTTATTTCTATTCTAATTTTACATTTATGCTATTTATATATATCTTAAATATATATAACACATAACTTATTTATCTATTTTTATTTTTTACTATAACCTTATTTCCTATTTTTACACAATAATTAATGAAGCTGTCCCTAAGCAGCTTATCCGTCATTATATTACACATGTTTTCCAACTTAATCTCTATTCCTAATTCCTGCTCTATATCGTATCTTTCGCGACCGTATATGGGACATTCAGTGAGGACATGGATTGCCGTTTCGTCGACCCCAGGCTCACATGGGCAAGATGGGTCCTCTTTACACTTAAACCTATTCAAGTATTCAGAGAACCCACCGTGCCCAGTGATCATCTGGGTGAGCACTCCTGTTGGCTCAATTACGCGAATTATTTTGTGGGCCCGTACTGCATCTGGGAAGAATATTTTAGTTGCGCCAGCGGTCTCACCAGATTTATATCTACGATTCCATTTGTCAAGCGAATCCGTTCGGATTTGTCGCTTGACAAATGAGATCGGACATTGATCATAATCTGGTTTTCGCTTAATTCGCAGTGCCGCTTCTTTCGCTAGTTGGTCTGCGCGCTCGTTCCCTTCAAGTCCTGCATGGGCCTTTATCCAAAACAGCGTTATCGTCTTGTTTTGTCGCGATATCGCTCTCACATTCTGTCGGGTTTCTACTGCCAGGGGATGCATTGTTCGGTTGTTTGTAATAGTTTCAAGCGCGGATCGCGAGTCACTATATACGCCGAAGGTCGTTTTTGGGCTTTTCAAGACCTCCCTTGTTGCCACGCATATGGCTAGCAGTTCTGCCTGGTAGACTGTGCAGTAGGACGGCAGTTTCAATTTTCGGTTCTTGATCTCAGCATCATTGCTCCAAAGAGACAATGATGCCCCGACCTTACCTTCGATTTTGCTGCCGTCTGTGTATATTCGCACTTGTTGGTGGTTATGCGCGTCTACTTGTTCTTGGTCTACCAGGCAAAGGAACTCCAAGCTCAAATGTTCTGCCGGGTGAGGAATGTTTGCGTACAACTCCATGCTCTCCACCTCCCTGTCTCCGAGTGCTGGCTGGGGGACCCCCCTCTTAGCCTCGTACAGTGCGGCTGCTTCCTGTATTCTGAGGTCCAGGGGGAGTATCCCAGCCAGCACGAGTGCCGAGTTGAGGGAGACGGTTCGGTACGCTCTACAGAGTTTTTGCGCGAACCCTCGCTGTACCGCATTCAGCATTTTTTGGACGCATAACTTTTTGGTCGCTGAAGCCCACACGCCCGCGGCGTACATAATGACCGGCTCCACTACGGCTGTGTATATAGTCCGAATGATCTCCGGATGAAGGCCCCAGCTTATACGGGCGGTTTTTGCCAGTTGCTTGTAGAAACTTAGGGCTTTCCTACAGACGTTACCCACATGGCTGTTGAAGGTGAGTTTCTCGTCTATAGTCAGCCCCAAGATCTTTATCTCTTTGGCCATGCCGATGGCGATCCCGCCCATGCTCAGGTGCGGGGTGTCGTGTTTAAGCTTTTTCGTGATTAACATCGCGTTAGTTTTGTGCGGGGCAAATTTTAGCTTATTCTTGACGCCCCACTCCTGGACATAGGCGAGAGCGGCATTTGCTTGGCGCTGGACTTCCGCTGCTGTGTCTCCATCAAAAACTAGGACAACGTCATCAGCAAACGCCTGACAGTAGTCCCCTCTCCGATCCAAGCCCTTAAGTAGCGGATCCAGCAGTAAATTCCACAGGATTGGACCTCCGATCGAACCCTGAACACATCCCTTGTTCGTATCTTTGGAGGCTGTTTCACCGGCATACCTTATCGTCACTCTTCGGTTTTTTAAATAACTGTCTAGTAGCCTCCTAAGGTTTACTGGGCATTGTTCCTCGGCCAAACGTACCCTTATCGCAGGCCACCATGCACTGTCAAACGCTCCCTCTATGTCCAAAGATACCATGGTTATTATTTTCTTTTGTTTCAGCTTATCGCGTATATACTGTATCAGGACATAGAGGGAGTCTTCCGTGCTCCTTTGCGGCATGAAACCGAACTGTCGCGGACTCAGTCTCGGAAGCACATGCCATTTCAGCCTGCCAATGAGCATCTTTTCAAGAATTTTTCCCATCACTGGCAATAACCCGATCGGCCTATAGGATTTTGGCTCTGTATACCTTTCTTTACCTGGTTTCCTCAGAGCCACCACCGTTGCCTCCTTCCAGATGATCGGGAAGTGATTCAGCTCAAGGCATTTATTTGCCAGTGATAGGTAAACTTCAGGACAGTTATTTATGGCTCGTTCACAAATATCGGCCGTTAATCCATCTGCCCCTGGGGCCTTTTTGGGATTAAAACTGATTACCGCGGCCTTGAGCTCCTCTGAGGTAAACGGTGGATCATGAAACTCATCATGTTCCGGTCCGTTTACCTTATCAGCTAAAGCCCTGATGTTCTTGTGATATTCGTTATCGTCCTCCTCTCTGTCCTCGGGATAAAATGTCTCCGCTAGCAGTTTGGCCGATTCTTCCTGGTCTAGTACCCTTCCGTTCTTCTCGAGAGGAAGATCTTCCTGCCTCCTCTCCGTCCTTCTAATCACCCGATAGATACCTTCCCAGAGACCCTCCTTAATCTGTTTCCCACAAAATTCCTTCCAACTGTCTATTTGGCTTTTAATTGCTTCTAATTCATATGTTTCTTTTGCTTGCAGGTACTCCTGGATGACCTTCTTCCTTCGGATTGGCGCTGCACATCGGATTCTCCTCTTCTTGGTGGCGACTTCCTGCTTCAGTTTGACAAGCTCCTCCGTCCGCCATGCAAAGGTAAGTATCGTTTTATTTTTCTTTTTAGGTATGCTTTCATTGCTTGCTTGTATTACTATTAAAATATATTTTTCTATCTGTGTTTCTAATTCTATTTTATTATTTAATTTAATTATTTCTGTTTTGTTTATTTTATTTTCCCCCAGCAACTGAGTCATTTTCTCATGAAAAAGACCCCAATTTGCTTTCTTACTATTATACATTTTGGTTGGCCATCACTAAATTACAATAGATATCACAATCTCAATATAAAATAATCATTTCTTATAGCAGGGGTAACTAACTCAAGGGACCTACTTTGGGGCCACGAGGTGCGACCTTGGCTTGGCTTTTGCCGTAATAATACATATATATTACAATATATTATATTACATATAAAAATGAACATACACATTTATAAATATAGAAAAATAAAATTAAAATTGATAGATAGTTGACAGATACTAAGTAAATTAAGACTGTTCCGATCGGAAAACAATAAACTACAAATTGTCGTAGACAGGTCAGGTAATTTAAAATTGCAATTGTACGGTTTCCCCAAGAAAAGGAACAGTATTGCAGAAAATGTTCCCAGAATGTTCGTTTAATTAAATGCAGCGTTGGAAAATTAATTGGGTTTGTCACGTTTTAATGAAGACGGGCTTCTGTCCGCAGCTTCTCCCGCGGCGTGGCCTATGGGAAAATAATTGAACCACCCATTTCACCCTCTTAAGGGTGGAACTTCGAAAAATCCTTTCTTAGCGGATGCCTACGTCATAACATCTAACTGCATTCTAAATTTCAGTCCGATGCGTCCAGTGGTTTGGGCTGTGCGTGGATAGATCACTATATTAGTCAGTCAATCAGTCAGTCAGTCACCTTTGAGTTATATATATTTAGATATAGCTAGTAAGATATTGTTATTAGTTTTCCTGCTGTATATATTAGTACAGAGTACTGGAAGAAGCTCAATCCTTTGGAAAGGTGAAAGAAGAATTAGTGTAATGGCTTGGGAACGCCATCTAGTCTCAAACAAAGCAAAGCTTGTACTAAAGCTCTGCCTTCTGAACTGTAGTTTATGGGTTCAATTCCGACCCAGAACAAACATTTGTGTGATGAACATAGGTGTTTGTTCTGTGTCTGGGTGTTATATTGTATTCTAAATCAAATAAATATATATGTGTGGACATTTCATACAGCACCATCTAGCCCCGAACTAAGCAAAGCTTGTACTATGGGAACCAAATAACTGATACAATATTTAGATATTTTTTGTTTGTAAATACATACATAGAATACAATATAAAACCCAGACACGGAACAAACATCGATGTTCATCACACAAATGTTTGTCCTGGATGGGACTCGAAACCCACAACCGACAGTTCAGAAGGCCGGGATACTACCAACTGAGCTATCGGGCCAGTCAATGTATGTATTTACAAACAAAAAAGTATGTAAGTATTCCTTCAGTTATGCTCCCATAGTGAAAAGTTTTGCTTTGTTTAGGGCCAGATGGCGCTGTGTAAAATGTCCACAAATATTTACTTTTACCAGAAAATTGATAGAACACTTAGATACATACATAGAATACAATATAACACCCAGACACAGAACAATCATAAATAGTCACCACACAAATGTTTGTCCTGATTGGGAATCGATCCCACAACCTACAGTTTAAAGGCAAGGGTAGTTAAACTACGGTATCATCTTTGTCTTCAATCCTATAGATTTTTTATCATGTAGACGTGAGTTGTGCACGCTTTATTAAATCTATAAACACGTCGCTAGAAACTGTAACCAAAATCACCTGATCCACCTGCGTGGGTGTTCTAGGGGAGGCACATGGTTCCCCCGCGGTTTTAGGGTTCCGTATCCGAAGACCACAGTGTCTGTGTAGATACAGAAATTGAAGGCTTGGTCTTTGAATACAGCCTACATTAGCTAGTGATATTACTGGGCAAATGAGACTTTATCACCAATCTCACAGTCTAGTAATCTTATTACTAGATGGTATATCTGGATATATCAGAACAGTCTAGTAATTCTGATATATCCAGATATATAATACCATGCATCTATCTATAAACGGCTGTATCTTAGTACCGGATATATAATATATCTATACTACTATACTATACTAATATATCTATATTTATACGTCGCATTGATCCCATATATCTCTTACACCATGATAGGTAGCTGGCTGAAATTTTCACAGATTTTACTAGGTGGTAGGAGTTTACTGCAAAGTTCATCTAGGTCGGTACCACCGCTTTGCCAGTTATTCTGCTGCCAAGTAGTAGTGTGCAAGCACTACTGTTCCGGTTGAAGGGTACTGTGGCTAGTGTAATTACTGGAGAAAAGATCCCTTACCTTATCCCACAATCTAGTAATCTTACTACTGGAGTGTGCTGATATCTCAGAATTACATGCAGTGCAGCGTCACGCGTGTTTATTCATACAATCTATATTACCCCTTTTAATCTTAGGGACTGAATTTTCATAAACTCTTTTGTGGTACAGCCCTATACTATACATATACAAGGAACAAAACGTCCAAATTGTAAAGATAAAACGGGTCTATTCGCGCACAAAAATTATCAAAGTATAATTTTGACTAACCTCGACGTTTCGACCAAGTTACATTGGCCGTGGTCACGAGGGTACTGAGGGGAGGAAACGTCGAGGTTAGTCAAAATTATATTTTGATAATTTTTGTGCGCGAATAGACCCGTTTTCTCTTTACAATATGAGTTCAAGTCGCGAAAGTTTAAAAAGTGTTAAAACCTCCAAATTTCAAACCCCGATGTGTACCTGTTTGGGCGGTACTTTGTCTGTCAGTCATACAGTCAGTCAGTCGCCTTTTATTAATATAGGAAACGCACAATTGAGTAAAAATACAGAAGTTACCTACTTTTTAGTGTTCCGTACTAAGTTATTTCACAAAAGCGGAACCCTTTGTTGTCCGTCTAATATCTGGGTACATCTACGTTTATCTGTGGGGTGATCACGAAACTTTGATTGCAATGCAACATGTAAAATCTCATTCCTAATTTGAAAATGTATAACATAAACTTTATAACAAATTTAAAACAGGAGTTTTTGGCGGGAAAACGAAAAAGATCGCGTCGCCGCATTGTATTATTTTCCAAAACTTGTGTTATTTTCAGTGTTAGTGTATAAAATTGGTGACATTTTATTTGTTAAGTGCTGGATTACAGGCATGAGTGTGGGAAAGTGGTATAATGATGGTGAAACGTTTCTTTTCGTGTTGTTTCCAAAACTCCATAGAAGCTTCTGGTAAAGTTGCCACCACTTTACTAGGAGTATGACTTTGACTAGACTATGACTTGACTATGACTTGACTTGATGACTTCGACTGTGACTTGACACATATTTGCGTGAAATATCATTAACTTGATAAATTATTAATTACTTGACACTGGCTAAATACACAATAGTGTGGAGCCAAAACATAAAAAAAAAGCGGGTGGTGTTCGAGAAATACTGGAACCCTCAGAATGCAAAATTCACTCGCTCCTTAGTCTTTTACTTAGTCTGTGTAACATATTGTACGTAACAGCGTAGATCACGTATTGCAATGTACCATAACATGCTATTTTATCTGTGTTAGTATCCCAGAATCTACGTTATATTTGAAAAAAACAACGCTTCTACGTGCCACGCTACGTGTACAACACCCACGTAAAAATAGATTTTTTTTATGTTATTGAATGATGTGACGAGCTAGTCGTTCACCTGATGTTAAGCGCTACGGCCGCCCATAACAGAACAGTGTCACTCGGAACCCTAAAACAGAGTTTCAAGCGACACTGCACTGCGCACATCATCCTGAGACATCAGCACAGTCTGGTAATAAGATTACTCGACTGTGAGATCAGATCATAAAGTCTCAATTGCCCAGTAATTTCACTAGCTACAGTGCCCTTCAAACCGGAACACAGTAGTGCTTGCACACTACTGCTTGGCGGCAGAATAGCTGGCAAAGCGCTGGTACCTACCTAGACGAACTTTGCAACAAAGTCCTACCACCTAGTAAAATACCACACATATAACCACATAGATGCTGAAATGCGGGAAAAGAGCATACTGAAATGCAAAAAGCTTAATTCAAACTTAATTCAAGGCCTACGTAATCCCCGAATTTTGTTTTTCAAACAAGGTAAATTTCTTAACGATACAAAACTCATTTCCCAAAAAGAGTATTAACTGCAAGAATTGAAGTAAAACTTGTTTACGCACGCTTGACTTGTCGAGTGAGCTGGTGAACGGAAGTTGAAAGTTGTTGGTTCACGTAGATCTCCATTATCAACATAACAAAGTTAAAAATCACTTGCAATTTAAATATATTATAATAAACAAAAAATAATCAATTTATTATGTTGGTATGTCCGGTAAAATAACAATTTACAATTGCCGTGATAGCGATCCAGAGACATCAGCACAATCTAGTAATAAGATTACTAAACTGTGAGATCAGATCATAAAGTCTCATTTGCCCAGTAATTTCACTAGCTACAGTGCCCTTCAAACCGGAACACAGCAGTACTTGCGCACTACTGCTTGGGGGCAGAATAACTGGCAAAGCGGTGGTACCTACCTAGACGAACATTGCAGAAAAGTCCTACCACCTAGTGAATATATACAGCTGGCTAACACTGGGAAGCTCCACATTTAGTCCCCAAAAGTATACGATTATAAAACTTATTTCCCAGCTTTTGTCCCCACTCCTAAAAACACTCTCAAAAAGCATACTCGAGCAAAACTTACTCTCCTAAACCACAATCAAACGAAGCCTACTCCCCGCAAGCACACTTGAGTGAAGCTTACTCCCTAAAAGCACACTCAATTTATCCTTACTCCCCAAAAGTGATGCGATGCTTACTTCCCAAAAAATACTTAAGCTAAGCTTACTCCCTAAAAGCACGCTTAAGTAGAACTTTCCAAAGCTCACTCAAACAACACTTAGGCTAATTAATTTATTATGTTGGTAGGTAAAATGGCAATTTACAATTGTCACATTAAACAATGCAAAAACAAAGTTATACCGACCTATAGAATCAGCTAAAGAAGTTTTACTTCAGTCGTGTGGTCTAAAGCACACTCGTTTTTTTAACGGTGCTAGGGTTTCAGTGGCTTACGCCATAATGGTGGCATAAACAATGCAAAAAACAAAAACAAAGAGGTGAAGGGTAAAGGTTAACTTGCAGTCATGATTAACATCTAAGTACGTTATTTACAGTAATATATTGAATTCTAATTAAGTTAGTCATAGTGTTATATTAGCAGATTTAATTTTTCAAATCAGTAGAGTATTTTTAGTAATTATTTGCCAATTGATAAAAACCAACAATCTCTTAATAAGCGAAAATGGATTTGCGAATGGAAACTAACGATTTCTTAATAAGCGGAACCTTTAAGCACCATTACATAACAAACCGCTTTTTTTCTATGACTTTAAAAACATAGCTTAAAAAATGTGTTTAACTAAGTGCTACCTAAATATAATTTATCTACGATTTCAAAGAAAATTAAACAGTTTTAAATTTCTGAAGACCACTTTCATTGCATTTGTTTAGCCCTTTAGCTATACGTAATAATATCACCCACACGAAAATTGAAGGGGTGAGAATAAAAAGGATTTAACTGATTTTTTTGACAAAATGACTTATGGGTATCGTTGGATTCAGCGTGAAATTATCTACAATAATACATTCTCAAAATACCGAAATGAGGTATAAATCTCGAGATTTTGAGTCTAAAAATGGTTTATCTGTCACAGGAATACAGTTTGCTTAGCATAACAAAATTAATATATTTATTATATTACATTATATTTTTACAGTAATTGTATGAATTAGTACTATATTTAGTAATTTTAAATAGAATTAAAACATTTTCAAGCAACTGAAACTTACATAAACCTTTTCTATTACCTTATAAGCACTCTACATTAAAATGACGCCGTTGACGTTAAAAGTCAATTTTCTCGAAACTGTCAATTTGACAGTTAAATCCTTTTTATTCTCAACCCTTCAATTGCGACCATTCCCGAACGCCCATCCCCATTCCCTTATAAAAGGCTCTCGTTGCCAGTTCCTTGCACAGTGTAACAGCGATCCTCTGAGTCAACAACATTTCATAGTCTTGAATTTGTGGTTGAATTTGTAACGTAGTTTTTATTTATTACAAATAGAAGGTTGTCAGACTTGCAAGCGTCAAATTCGGATTTTTGTGTTATATTTGTTAATCCTTTGGTAAGTCAATGTATTAATTATTAGATTAACTTTTCTTTTTATTGTTTTCTGTTTTATTTATCAATTATAATAAATGTCCCCTTATAGAGGAAGTTAATTAAATTTGAAAATAATATGATATAATTAATTATAATGCCGTTTTTTTGTATGTACTATAATTGCCAGATTTTTTAGTTTATGTAACAATTTTATTATTTTAATTTTAGAAATTCGCATTTCTACTCGTAGTTATAAATTACTACGTATAATGTATATATTTGTTTTATTTTCTCATAACACAAAGTTTTAATTTTTTTATCTAAATTAAGATTTCAATTGTTAAAATTTAATACATACAAAGTTATAAAACGAATTTCATACACTTTACTTTTAATACAAATTAAACTTATTTAAATTTGAGTTATTTTTGATAATTTAATTCAATGCAACCTACGCATAAGATTACATAATTCAATTTCTTTTGGTCAAATATAAGTAAAAGTCACTACAAGTATTTTAATTATAAAACTTAAATGGTTAATTAATTACTTAACTTTTATTAGTATAGATATAACAGAAATAATGGAAACGGCGCATCTCGGCGTCCTCTTGTCCCAAAATGAGATATTTCCAACTCCATTTGGATTCCTTGAGGACTATTAAAGAAACAGCAATCGGCCCCCTCGACGCGTAATATCTATGATTTATGTACAAATGTGCAGTATTTTCTTCCCGTTATAAAAGTAATAATAGTGATAGTAAAAATATATGTTTTTTTATGGGAACCAGATAACTGATACAATTACTTAGATACTTTTTGTTTGTAAATACATACATAGAATACAATATAACACCCAGACACAGAACAAACACCTATGTTCATCACACAAATGTTTGTCCTGGGTGGGAATGGAACCCACAACCCACAGTTCAGAAGGCAGGGTTACAACTGAGCTATCGGGCCAGTCATTATGTTGTTTGCAAAGAATCAAAAACTTTTAACGATAAGACCGCCCTTTGCTATAGAGCTTTAAAATTTGTATTTATTAATTATAAACAAAATATAATGACAAACTAAATTAAATCTAAAGATAAACTATATATAATTAAAAAACCTAATTTAAAGTAAAAGTAATAACTATAAATTTATATTTATCTAATAATTATCTGGAAGTAACCAAGAGTAAGCCACTAATTTTAATAGCTTTTTATAATACCTATAATAATTATAATACCTATATGATAGGTAAAATCATCCTACAGTTAACACTAGCGATATCTGGCGATCGTTGAATGTATCTATTTTATCCCTATATGCATCAGTGCGTTTGCCGACAATAAGATAATATTTTTTTTAAGTTGGTATTTTGTATCTTCTTATTTAATTTTTTCCTAAAGGAAAAGTAAAAATTAGTTTTTAACTTGGGACAAATTTTCGCTCAATCTTATCAAAGTCTATGTAATTATAAATCTAGTATAATAATAATAATAATAATAATATGTGTGGACATTTCACACAACGCCATCTAGTCCCAAACTAAGCAAAGTTTGTATTATGGGTACCAGATAAATGATAGAAAGAATACTTATGTACTTTTTGTTTGTAAATAAGTTTATACAAAGAATACAATATAACGCCCAGACACAGAACCAACATCGATATTCATCACACAAATGTTTGTTCTGAGTAGGAATTGAACCCAGAACCCACAGTTCAGAAGGCAGGGATACTACCAACTGAGCTACCAGGCCAGTCAGTATAAACCGTAGAATCCAAGAATTTACCTAATCTATGAACCTGTCAAACAGAGAATCTTCCTTATTACGAATCTGTCCAACATCCAACAATTTGTTAAGGGGTAACAGGTTAAGACTCTTTTTGTTCTTCTCACTAATAATTAATCGGTTAAGAATTATTTATTATGCACTTTATTGTGCAAACAGCTAATGAGTGGAAAGCCTATTTATCCGCGTCCATGTTTCCACCCAACTACAATCTGGGAGCATTGAAGTCAAGAACAACTCGATTGCAACCAATAGAAGCACAAATTTGTATGGATTTGACAGTTTCAATACGTAGTTTATGTGCATAGTATGAAAATTTCTCCTGCTACATTGCAATCAAAGTTCCGTGATCACCCCCAGGTATTTTCTAGGCAAGCATTGCACCATCGTAGACTCCACCGTCACTTTCTATCACGTGATACAGTAGTCAAACGCCATGTGTATAAACAATATAAAAAAATACGCTGGCCTTGACACTATAAGGAAATTGTCAGATTCTTGATACTTTCATAGATTACTTTCAAACTTATATCGACAAGAGATTATTAGTTCTTGATACTAGATTGAGTGATTGCGTTTTGGTGATTAGGTAGGCTTCTCTGACTTCTTCTATTTTGACAAATTTGTGTAAGTAAGGTAACCTAAATAAGATTACCGCTAGCTGAATTAATGATATTTATTCTCATCATCATCAGCCGGAAGACGTCCACTGTTGAATGTAAGCCAAAGGACGTCGCTTTAAATAGGTCTTTGTCTCCTGCACAGAATGCCTCCCCGCATTTTTCACCAGGTCGTTGGTGCACCTAGTAAGGGCTTGCCTCACTGTCACACTCGAAAACCTTTCTTTTCCATCGAGTATTACCTTATAAGTTTAAAATCGCGATGATTTATATTGTACGAGCTTCTGCCCGCAGCTTCGCCCGCGGCGTGGCCTATGGGAAAATAATTCTACCACCCATTTCACCCTCTTAAGGGTGAAATTTCGAAAAATCCTTTCTTAGCGGATGCCTACGTCATAGCATCTACCTGCATGCCAAATTTCAGCCCGATCCGTCCAGTGGTTTAGGATGTGCGTTGATAGATCACTATATCAGTCAGTCAGTCGGTAACCTTTGAGTTATATATATTTAGATATTTTATAAAACCATATGTAATTAAATCTTAGTCCAACACTTGGTTACCGTTTAAGAATACAGCATCACACCCGGAAAAATTCCACTGCTAAAAACTGGAGTCCACCATAAAAACCTCACTTTGGACGTTTTTAAGGAGTGTTTGCCATATAATTACCACGCTTGGCAGGCGGCTTGGTGATCTCAGATTTTAATGTATCGAGTAGAATACTGCTGCCCATTCTTGGACAGCCTCTGCGGTGTGGTGGTTGAGCAAGTCGGGTCATAACGCCGAGGCGGCAGGTTCGATTTCCGCGGCAGGACAAGTATATGCGAACAGAAAAAAAGAGCAAATACTTGTTCTGAATCTGGGTGTTGTGGGACCATGGTCCTCGTAGTTCCTGGGCATAATACTTGTTGCGTAATATTTGTCCTATCGCGGGAATCGAACTACCGCTTCCGAGCTATGAGCCAACCTGCTCAACCACTACACGACAGAGGCTGTCAAACTCCACTACCTACTCATATATCCAGATTTTCATGTGTTCTATCTAATTTACAAACATAACCTCTTAACAAACAATACTAGTAAAATGTATAATAGTAACATATGATTTTAAATTCTAGATCTAACAATGGTGACCAATACCACCCTTCTCCTCATTTTCGTGACTTTCGCCTCGGTGACAGCACAGACGTTCCAGTATTCTCGAGGATGGACAAATGGCAAACGGGACGGGCACAGGAGGACTGATGACCCTCGGGAGGTTGCCAGCAACTTGGAGAAGATCCTTAGCCCTTGCCAGATGAGCAAGCTCAGATATGTCTTGGAGGGAAAGCCTATAAATGAGAGGGTAAGATATTACGATCTTTAAAACATTTTGAAACAGTTCGGTCGACTTATAGTACATGATCCAAGGTCAAAGCAAGTCCCATCTTACAACACGTCATTGCTTAACATCAGGAGACAGTGGTCAAATGCTTTTCTTATAACCAATAAAACAAGCTGCAAAATAAATCGCAAATCCGCATTTATTGTCATAAGCATTTACCATTAGATTAGATAATAAGATCTGAAATTGTAAGTACTACCTACAATTTCAGATCTATAATCGTTTTCGATTCTGCTGATAAGAATTGTAATACTCATTAATTTTTATGGACATTTTATAAGCGAGGACATATATTATAGTCAGTGCTATCACAGATCAGCTAAAGCCATTTCTGGCATCACATCATCAGCTAGAAGATGTCCACTGCTGAACCATATGAAACTCTATGGCCTCCCCCATAAAGCGCCATTTTGTACGCTTATCATAAAGGGAAGGAAGGGTATTGTTTGCCCTAATCACGGCGCTTGGCAGGTGTCTCAGAGATTGCAGAAGATGTTAATGTATACCAGGGAGTACAGCTGCATTCAGCTGTACTCCCTGGATATTCCTTTAGCCAGTTTTTATGACATCCATGGAAAGAGACAGGGGTACACTTTTCACAACGGGACCACAAGGAAACCAAGTCATCTATAAATCATGTTTGGAGAGCCATTAAATTATTACATAACGCCTGCATTAATTAGAGTTCTAAGCACAAAATAGGCAAAGCATACCCTACCTTATTGTTTCATTAAAAAGGTCATCAGATCAATCTAATTATGCGTACGGTTCCACAGCTCTTCGTACCCTGTGACTACACCGATGACGACGAGAGCCCCAAGAGATACAACACCGACAGAAACCAAGAACCACTCTTTGATGTCTTCCAATAATAGCACACTTTGGTTCTTTTGTTAATCTTTCCTTTTAATTTATTTTACTGAACGTCCATTGTTAAAATATCAAATAGCTGTTTTCGTGATCGTCTATTGGACTCTTGTAATGTCTGCTGCTCATTTATTAGTGCTTCTTTTTACTTCTTTCTTCTCAAACAGGCGATTGTGGCCAGCCCTGGTTTCATGAGCCTTCCAAAATGTACTTCTTTTTGACAAAAAGAAGTACATTTAATGTACTTCTTTTTGTCTGACTTGTTTGGGAAGTATCATCAATTGCTTTATAAGTCTTTATGACTCCGTTTAAAGTATACTCATAAAGTACCTACCTAGCTCCTTACAAATATTTTCCACTTCACCCTAATATCGTAAGATTTACCCATCGCTGCGAATGGGTTGATTCCTCTAAGTCTGATAATGGAAGATTGAAGTGATGTCTCAAAACAGCTTCTCTGTTCGAAAATATCAATTTATTTTAAGTGGAATCGAACATTGTTTAAGTCTAAGCGTAGCACGAGACTATTGTTTACTTCTCAAATCGAATACAAAGCTATATCCAGGCTGTCAACTTCACGTTTATGGACAAAACGTGGGCAGAAATAATACCAATAATTATCTACTACAATTTCTTCAGTAGGCAGGTAATTGGCTAGATAATGAATACATTCATTTTACCCTATTTCCTGTCTTTGGTTCTGATTTCTTAACGTGAGATTAGAAATTGGAACCGATTATTAAAGATAGTAATGTATGTAAGCATAAAGCTTGCCTTCGATATCTGATACTAATTTCGTTGCTGCTTCCGTACACTTTACTATTCAGCTTTTACTTAATGCGGTTACTGCGATTCAAAAAGTGAAGGTAAATCTAGAGAAGACAAAATAAAAAAATCATAATCATTCCACTATTCTTGACCACTGATCGAAGGCTGCTGGTCAGAGTTATTCCGTCACAAATTTTATCAGCGAGAGCGATGGAAATAAGACATACTTAAACTTAAAAATAAATCAGTACAGGGCCCCAAGTCTACTAGAAAAATTGCGTTAACGTTGCTTCACAATTGTAGATTTTTGACAGAATTTGTTTCGAAAATCTGTCAAAAAATAAAATTTTAGAACAATCGAATCCTCAAATCAATTTTGTAAGTAGACTCGGGGCCCAGGTGGAAGGTATGATTTTAGGACATCCTACTTACAGATGATTATAAATTAAATTAATTTTGAAACCATTGCTGGATCAATGTTTAACGATTCAAGTAAGTAATGCATATTTCGGCTGGATAATATGCATTGCTAAGCTGGTGGCTTTATTTCTTAAAATTAGATAAAATAAAATACACTTGTAAGTGTAACTTTTTACATTATCAAATTATCATTATTACTGCTATTATTGGAAAATAAAAGGGTATAATCAGAACCTTAGTAGCTATCTATATAGATTAAAAATCACTCATATTATCCTATAAGCTACATCGACTTTCCATTCCAAATCTTTTTCATTTAAATTAAATCTAACCTTACATAACCTTAGCATATAAACATTAACCTAAGTAAATTATGACTTTTGTATTACCATTTGGCTCCATTTACCGTTTTCAAAATTATTAACTAAGTATTTTAACTAGGTAAGTAACTACATAAAAAGAAATAAAATAATTATAATATGTGCCATTGTATAGTCTTAAGTTATTTATTGAAATGTTAATTAAATATTATTAAGTATATTTCATGTTATATAATAATTATAGAAATGTTGACAACAATATTGTTTAATGCCTACTTGAAAATATAAATAAAATTGGTAACCGATGTCTATATTATTATTTGAGTGTTCGTATATTTTTATGTTTCTACAAACTCAGTGTGATCTTAATTTTCACGAGTTATGAATAATAATAATTAATTTTAGAATAAAATATTACAATACATAGGTAGGCTTATATAACCTAAATAACGAGCTTCTGCCCGCAGATTCACCCGCGGCGTGGCCTATGAGAAAATAATTCAACCACCCATTTCACCCTCTTAAGGGTGGAATTTTGAAAAATCCTTTCTTAGCTGATGCCTATGTCGTAACATCTACCTGCATGCCAAATTTCAGCCCGATCCGTCCAGTGGTTTGGGCTGTGCGTTGATAGATCACTATGTCAGTCACTCAGTCAGTCAGTCACTTTTGAGTTATATATATTTAGAAGAAGATAAAAAAATATATAACACCCAACGATCACATACAAAGATTCTGGATCTTAACAATAGGATTCCTTGTGTCAGAGACTCTGGAATTACGAGGACCATGGTCCCACAACACCCAGATTCAGAACAAGTAGATAATTGCGCTTTTTTTTCTTTGCACATATACGTTATTTTCCTACTAAAAATAATTTGATTAAGTAAGTATATCAGCTAGGCAATCACGAAACTTGATTGTAACCAATAGAACACACGTTTCCATAATAACTATGATGACCACATCATAGTTATTATGGAAGTTTTCGAATTATAAATGAAATTGAGCCTTTTGCACCACCACCAGGTTAAATAATATTAGGTATAGAATCTGCTAAAATGTATTAGATTTGTGTTTATATATACTGCCATCTAGCGGAAACTACATCAAACAATGCAACCCTAACTTTTTCTTATGCTGCCATCTAGCGAAAGTCTTTAAAACCAATTAGTAAAAAAAATCAAAGCGCCATCTAGACAACAATGTGCACACTACGTTCACCCTTTGATAGCTAGCTTTGTGAAAGTCAAGTTAGCACCGCTGCCCGGCACTAGATGCCAGTAGGCACTAGATCCTGGACCCTAACTAGGATTCTCTGTGTCTAGTTGTCTATATACGGACCCAGGAACTACGAGGACCATGGTCCCACAATACCCAGACTCAGAACAAGTATTTGTGCTTTTATTTTCTGTGCACAAATACTTTTCCTTCCGC
This sequence comes from Ennomos fuscantarius, assembly GCA_905220475.3. Classification (NCBI taxonomy): domain Eukaryota; kingdom Metazoa; phylum Arthropoda; class Insecta; order Lepidoptera; family Geometridae; genus Ennomos; species Ennomos fuscantarius. The sequence continues at coordinate 6,468,032 of HG992046.1, read as the reverse complement.
GGGAATCAAACACGCCGCCTCCGGGCTATGAGCCGATCTGCTCAACCACCACAGAGACTGTCAAATTGAACTCTAGTTTAGGTAAAGCCACTAAATACCTACTAGATAATACCTAGGTACATATATTTAACCACACATGAAGCTGTTTCAATGAATGAATTTTACTTACAGTAACAAGAACAATCATGTCGTTGGATACAAGCACTCGTTATGATCGTTGGTAATGGAGCCACCCACTGCGACAACGGTCATGAAACGGTGACAATTTCGACCTTATAACTAGGTGCTTAAAGACGGCCATTGTCTGTTTATCAATTTATCAAATTACAGCAAAAATAACTCTATTTGATAAAAATTTGTGTAGCTCTAAGTGTAGTGACACATCTGCCGAATGTTCGTCGTTATGTAACAATAAGTTAAACATTTTTAGCCCCCGTATATAAAATTTTTAGCCCCCGTATATTGCTATATACGGGGGCTAAAAATGTTTATCTTATCTATCTTAAATATGTATCTAATTATACAGTTTTCAAATCAGATTCTTTAGCACACTGTGCAGTAAAGTCTAAAATGCTGTATGTAGGTACATATAATATTACTTTTTAATAGTTGTAGCATCGATTCTAACGTAAAGAGTATTCATGACTTTTTGATGATGAAACTCTTTTCTTCATTTAAAAGTTAACACATTAAAATAATCGAGTTTTGGCGGGAAAACGAAAAAGATCGCGTCGCCGCATTGTATTATTTTCTTAAACTTGTGTTATTTTCAGTGTTAGTGCATAAAATTCGTGGCATTCTATTCGTTAAGTGCTGGATTACAGGCGTGAGTGTGGGAAAGTGGTATAATGATGGTAAAACGTTTCTTTTCGTGTTGTTACCAAAACTCCATAGAAGATTCTGGTAAAGTTGCCACCGCTTTACTAGGAGTATGACTAGACTAGACTATGACTTGACTTGATGACTTGGACTGTGACTTGACTTGACACATATTAACTCGACTCGACTTAACTCGAGAAATTATGAATTACTTGACTGGCTAAATACACGAAAGTGTGGAGCCATACCAAAACAAAAATAAAAAAATAATCGCATTTGTTATAATGACATTTATCAAAAATACTAGTCTCTATGCCAGATAATATTTTATCATATTTTTACCAAAAGTTTTCAAACTTTTCTAGACGACCTTTGGAATGTAATAATGTTTGAAGGTAATAATTATCAGCGATGGGAGTTTTGGCGGAAAAGCAAAAAAGATCGCGTCACCGCATTGTATTATTTTCCAAAACTTGTGTTATTTTCAGTGTTAGTGCATGGAATTGGTGGCATTCTATTCGTTAAGTGCTGGATTACAGGCGTGAGTGTGGGAAAGTGGTATAATGATGGTAAAACGTTTCTTTTCGTGTTGTTACCAAAACTCCATAGAAGATTCTGGTAAAGTTGCCACCGCTTTACTAGGAGTATGACTAGACTAGACTATGACTTGACTTGATGACTTGGACTGTGACTTGACTTGACACATATTAACTCGACTCGACTTAACTCGAGAAATTATGAATTACTTGACTGGCTAAATACACGAAAGTGTGGAGCCATACCAAAACAAAAATAAAAAAATAATCGCATTTGTTATAATGACATTTATCAAAAATACTAGTCTCTATGCCAGATAATATTTTATCATATTTTTACCAAAAGTTTTCAAACTTTTCTAGACGACCATTGGAATGTAATAATGTTTGAAGGTAATAATTATCAGCGATGGGAGTTTTGGCGGAAAAGCAAAAAAGATCGCGTCACCGCATTGTATTATTTTCCAAAACTTGTGTTATTTTCAGTGTTAGTGCATGGAATTGGTGGCATTCTATTCGTTAAGTGCTGGATTACAGGCGTGAGTGTGGGAAAATGGTATAATGATGGTGAAACGTTTCTTTTCGTGTTGTTTCCAAAACTCCATAGAAGCTTCAAGTAACGTAGCCACCACTTTACTAGGAGTATGACTTTGACTTGACTATGACTTGACTTGATGACTTCGACTGTGACTTGACACATATTTGCGTGAAATATCGATAACTTGATAAATTATCAATTACTTGACACTGGCTAAATACACAAAAGTGTGGAAGGTCAGTGATATAGGTACATGGTTTTTTATTTAGGAGCTCGTGCAGAGGACAGATCAATTATGATAAATTTATAATTTACGAGCTTCTGCCCGCAGCTTCGCCCGCAGCGTGGCCTATGGGAAAATAATTCAACCACCCATTTCACCCTCTTAAGGGTGGAATTTCGAAAAATCCTTTCTTAGCGGATGCCTACGTCATAACATCTACCTGCATGGCAAATTTCAGCCTGATCCGTCCAGTGGTTTGGGCTGTGCGTTGATAGATCACTATGTCAGTCAGTCAGTCAGTCACCTTTGAGTTATATATATAAAAAAAAATAATATAATTTATTACCTGTAATTAATGCTGCCCTACCTAAAATTTGACCCTAGCTAGTAGCTGCAGCCCTGTGGGGGTGTCTTAAAGAAAATGTCTACAAAAAAGAAATACTTAGCTTCTTTAGGTCAATTAAGGCAAAGCATTTAGACTGTTATTTTAAGTTATTGTTCTAAGCATATAAAATTGCAATGTGTTTAAAATCAAATTCAGCAAGCCCAAAGCAAAAGGTAAAATTGAAAAAAAAAGGAGTGTGCTTTAGACCACATGACTGTAGTAAAACTTCTTTAGCTCCATCTATCCACCGGTATAAATTTATTTTTGCTTGTTTTAATGTTAATGTTGCCAGCTTGACAATAGTAAATTACCATTTTACCGGACATGCTATATAATATAACTAAACAAAAAATTACAATTACAATTAATAATCAGTCTAATTAAATTTTCGTCTAATATATGCGTTATTATCATATATCATATTTTTTCTGTTCCGCTAATTGTGCCGGTGTGTATATAATATAAATAATACAAATTTATGACTTTGTTATGTTGACAATGGAAATCAAGGTAAACCAACAACTTTCAACTTTCATTCACCCAGCCAGCTTACTTACTACTAGCCAGCTTACTCCCCAAGTCAAGAGTGCGTAAAAAATTTTTACTTCTAAAGATTTTTTTTTGTAGTTTCATGAATAAAGAATAAGCACATACTCCTTCATCATGATACGCAAAGGTTGTTGTTTAAAAAAGTTTCGTCTGAAGTTTTACGAACGCAATACAAGAGACTTGATGAAATTGGTGTGGGGCAGACGTCTCAAACTGCGGCAGTCGGAGTCGCTTAGTGTAACTTTGCCGAGAGTCTAAATTACCTGACGTAGTGATGTGATAGTGTCGATAAAATTTAACAATATTAATTCATTACATTGTTTTATCTTATTGTTGTCTGGCCTGATAACTCAGTTGGCAGTAGCTTTGCCTTCTGAACTATAGGTTGTGGGTTCAATTCACACTCAGGACAAATATTTGTGTCATGAACATAGGTGTTTGTTCTGTGTCTGGGTGTTATATTGTGTACAAACTCTATGTAGGTATATATTTAAAAACAAAAAGAGGTATCCAAGTATTCTATCAGTTGTCTGGCTCTCATAGTATAAGCTATGCTTAGTTTGGGGCTAGATGGCGCTGTGTGAAATTTTAACGAATATTGTATTTATTTATTTTTACTAAATTTTGAGTTTTTTAATACCTTATTGCTTAAATGTATCGAGCCTTTGTATAATAAGATTTCTCAGCTCTGGTAAAGCAATTAGAAAGTGTGGGCTCAGCGGTAGATCATGCGACTTTCATACAGACCATAGTTCGAATCCCGTTTGGCTTGTCTGATGACTTTCCAAGTTACGCGCAGAATTTGAATTAGCTCTTAACAACGGTGGAAGTTAACACCATGAGGAAACCGTCAAATTCAAAAATTATAAACTGCAAGGATACAGTGTGTCATCCTACAACCCGCACTTGGCTAATGCAGTGGATAAAGTAGCCTACACTCTTTCTCTCTCTCTGCTTGTGAGAGAAGGCCCATTTCCCAGCTGTGGGAACGTATGCGCTGATTAATATAATTTTATATAATTAAAATTAAACAAAAAGCTAATTGTACACTGTACGTCATTTTTTTGTAAAGAAGAAAATATAAATTATAAATAAATAAAATAATAATAAATAAAAAATAGTTTGCCTACTTTACTACTTACCTACTTTACTAGAATTTATATAAATTTCATAGTAGAAATTGATTTTTAAGTCGTAGTATAATTTTTTTTTGATGAATGGCTTTATAGCCATTCATCAAAAAAAAATTATACTACTTAAATACTTTAATATAACCTATTTTTGAAAGATAAAACGATCTTATATTATTATAAGATCGTTTTATCTTTCAAAAATAGGTTAAAGGATATTTAGGTTTACATACACAATAAGTTAATCATCTTATTTATACTAAGTAAGAGATTACTAGATTACAATAAGTTAGTCATCTTATTTATACTAAGTAAGAGATTACTTAGATTATTTTGGGAACGTATACTACTTATCGATATCTGAAATATTCTATCCTAATTCCATCTCTACTGATTGTAAGAATGAGATGCCATAGACTTAAATCCGTTTCCTGCCATCGCACAATCTGAACCAAACAACCAACCAATCACGCGTAAGGAGGGCGGCGCGCGACAACCAAAGGCCAACGCTGATTGGCTGAAAATATTAAACGGGTTGCCCATCATAAAAAGTACCCGCCGCGTAAACCTTACAATTGAGTGCCACTTTTTGTTCGTGTTAAATTGATGAAAAAAGACTCGGAAAAATTGGTATGGAGATGAAATAAAAAATGATTTATTATTTGCGTCGCTTAACTTTTTAACTTATTGGACATTAATGACTTTTGATTTTGCATTCTATTTTCGAAATTCACTCATCTGAACGTGTTTCTTTTTTATTTATAGAGTGTTGCCAGTTATTATCTGGACGTCTAATTTGGTCAATTTGCCGCGATGGATTTTAAATTGGATTTTATTGTAGGATGGATGAAAATAAGTTTGGAGTAAAATGTGATTGCCATTTTAATTTTGTAATCTTGCTGCTACCTGAGTTTAAATGAGATTTCGATGCAGTAATTGTGAACTTTATCGGAGTTTTATGAAGGGTATTATTTTATTGCCTAAAGGGCAATAAAATTTTATATTATCATTTATCTATGGATGATCTATACCATACGATATAGAGAATATAAAATAGACGGATAAAGGAGAAAAAAAGGCTAAATTGGATATTAAGTACTTTGTAAACAAAGTGTCTAATGTCAAATTATAATAGCAAGCCCTTATGCAAAATGTCAGAGATTAGAAAAAAGAAGTTCTCTCTCCCACTACTGGTGCAAGCAATCCGGCACAAAGCAGAACAGAAAACTCCGATCCGAAGCTTCGATTTACACCTATACTATTCCTATATTATATTATTATACATTTTGTAAGAAAGAAGCTATAAGAAACTATACAGTGATATCTTTTTTGATTTTTTTTTCCAATTGATGTAAGCTGGTGAATGCGAGGCGAATGGAAGTTCACGTAGTTGGTTCACGTACATCTCCATTGTCAACATAACAAAGTTAAAAATTTGTATTATTATGTTGGTATGTCCGGTAAAATGATAATTTACAAGATGGCGACTACATTAAACAAAGCAAAAACAAAGCTACACCGGCTGATAGATGGATCTAAACTAAAAAAAGTTTTACTTCAGTCGTTTTTTTGCGGTAGTCATTGTAGCTAGTTACATTTAACAGTAACAATTTTTGTTTTTAAACACACGTAGATCCTGGACCCTAACTAGGATTCCCTGTGTCTAGGGACCCAGGAACTACGAGGACCATTGTCCCACAACACCCAGACTCAAAACAAGTATTTGCGTTTTTTTTCTGTGCATAAATACTTGTCCTGCCGCGGGAATCGAACCGCCGCCTCCGGGTTATGCTGTCCTGCTCAACCACCACACCACAGATGCTGTCAAGTATTATTACTATATTATATTAAGTATTATTATTATATTATAGTATTATTATTATAGTACCTAGCTTACATTAAAAAATGTTTTTGCACTAAAATAAAGACTTTAAACAAAATCTTCATTTCAACAATACATTCTTCATTTGAAAAAACCCGCTGTGTATTTTGACAAAACAAGTTGCGTGCAAGCGTGGGCGGCGTACGGTGAGGCTTACTGGGTCAATGTCAGATTAAAAAGTCGGGCATATGGGACCAGCTTTGTGGTAAAGAAATATTGAGCTTTTAATGTTCATTCAAAGGCAAAAGATTTATTGTAAATAGGTTATTTTAAGGTTTTTTGGCGGGAAAGCGAAAAATATTGGTTCACCACATCGTATTATTTTCCAAAGCTTGTGTTATTTTCATTATTAGTGCATAAAATTGGTGGCATTCTATTCGTTAAGTGCTGGATTACAGGCGTGAGTGTGGGAAAATGGTATAATGATGATGAAACGTTTCTTTTAGTGTTGTTTCCAAAACTCCATAGAAGCTTCAAGTAAAGTTGCCACCACTTTACTAGGAGTATGACTTTGACTAGACTATAACTTGACTTGATGACTTCGACTGTGACTTGACACATATTTGCGTGAAATATCGATAACTTGATAAATTATCAATTACTTGACACTGGCTAAATACACAAAAGTGTGGAGCCAAAACATAAAAAAAAAAGAAAAAAAGGTTATTTTAAGCACTTTAAAAGTCAAAATGGAGTTTTGGCGGGAAAGCGAAAAAGATTGCGTCACCACATTGTATTATTTTCCAAAACTTGAGTTATTTTCAGTGTTAGTGCATAAAATTGGTGGCATTCTATTCGTTAAGTGCTGGATTACAGGCGTGAGTGTGGGCAAATGGTATAATGAAGCCAGCAGCTTCATTATACCGCAGCAGCAGCTTCGCCCGCGGCGTGGCCTATGGGAAAATAATTCAACCACCCATTTCACCCTCTTAAGGGTGGAATTTCGAAAATCCTTTCTTAGTGGATGCCTACGTCATAACATCTACCTGAATACCAAATTTCAGCCCGATCCGTCCACACGTGGTCCGTGGTTTGGGCTGTGCGTTGATAGATCACTGTGTCAGTCAGTCACCTTTGAGTTATATATATATTATTGGTCTTTACCTATGAAATTGCCGTTTTGTTTGAAAAAAGTTAAAGTATTTTTTTTTCGAACTTATTTATTTCTTTTATTCAAAGTAATCACCCCTGCAATCAATGCATCTTTGTCAACGCTGTGGCAGTTTATGGATGCCCTTCTTGAAAAAATCAGCAGGACGGGAGACAACAAACTCTTCAAAGGCGTTTTGTACTGCCTCTCGGGAATTGAATTTTTTTCCCGCTAAAAAGTTGTCCAAATTTTGGAAAAAGTAATAGTCGGTAGGCGCAAGATCTGGTGAGTATGGCGGATGAGGGAGAGCTTCCAAACCCAACTCATGCAGCTTAGAGACGGTCTGTTGTGCAGTATGGGGTCGCGCGTTGTCGTGAAGTAGCAGTGGAGAGGACCGATTGACCAAAGCTGGTTGCAGACGTGCGAGTTTCGCCATCATTGTGGTCAGTTCTTCAATGTACACATCTGCAGTAATGCTCTCGCCGTTTTGTAAAAAGCTATGATGAATCACACCAGCACTAGACGACCAAACTGTGACCATCACCATTCTAGGGGTCATTTTTCGTTTTGCACATTGCTTTGGTACCGAACCAGGATCTAACCAACTTGCTGAGCGCTTTCGATTGTCAAAAAGAATCCATTTTTCGTCGCACGTAACAATTCGGTTCAAAATTCCTTCATTTCTATGCCTGTTAAGCAGCGCAAGGTAAGTCTCGACGCGTACGTTGCGCTGGCGATCGTTAAGTTCGTGGGGCACCAATCTATCAAGCTCTTTTATCTTGCCAATCTGTCGCAAATGGACCAATATTGTTTTGATGCTAACATCAAAAGCTGCTGCCAGCTCAGCTGTAGATTGAGATTCATCAGCTTCCACAATCTCCTTTAATTCATCATTGTTGACCAAAGTTTCCGGACGACCACGAGGTTCATTTTTCAAGTCAAAATTCCCAGAACGGAACCGAGCAAACCAATAACGGGTTGTACGTTCGTTTGTACAGTTCTCTCCGTAAACGTCGTTGATGTTACGTGTCGCTTGTGCCGCGTTGGTGCCACGACGGAACTCATATCCCATAATTACACGAAATTTCAAAGTATCCATTATGAGGAAAAATGTTGAAATGTAATGAAAATACAGCGCTAATCAATAAACAAAAGACTTATATTGTAAATAGAATGTCATATTTTTAAAACAAAATTAATTTGAATTTAGAATTCATAGCCAATCAAAACTTTTTTTGTTTGAAAAAGTCTGTACTGCAATACGGCAATTTCATAGGTAAAGACCTATTATTTAGATAGATAGTCTTATAAAACAAAGAATACCTAATCCTCATAAAAAGCAGTATCCAATCTGCGAGTAGGCGTAGGTATGTGAGTATTGGAGTCGATGCAAACTCAGCGTTAGTTCACAATTTATTTAGTGCTGATATCGTCGCCATGAACTGGTCCTGAGTTGATACATGTAGCAGACGCTACGGTTAGGGCTGTAGGAAGTCGAAGCTAAGAGATAAGTAAAGCCGCAGACACTTGCTATGGGCGTGACGAGCAAAATGTTTTTATTCTTTAAATTAAATACGACAGTTATAAAAAAAACGAGTACGTTTTACACCACACGGCTGAAGTAAAACTTTTTTAGTGTAGCTCCATCTATCGGCCGGTATAACTTTGTTTTTGCTTGTTAATTGTAAATTGTCATTTGAGCGGACATACCAACATAATAATACAAATTTTAACTTTGTAACTGTGCATAAAAAATTTAGGAAACAATGAAATAGATTAACTTTTAATAAGGCAATCTAATATAGTTCAATTAAGAATAAAATAAGCTTTCATTTGATATTTTTTCAACTAAATAACTAAGGAGGGTAAGTACCTTCATTAGTATACAAGTGTATAAATAACATTCACTCACCTGTTTATACCTGGCACTCACATAGTTGCGCAGTTGTAAATGTAGGCAACCTCTGATGGCTATATTTTTTAAACTAGTATACAAATGTTAAAAATAACCAACGATCATTGGTTATTTTTAGATTACGAGTAAATAAATTTAATCAAAAGCTCAGTTATTTAATACTAATTGCGCCCCGCGGTTTCGACCGCGGATAAAAAGTATTTTAATTATTTACTCATCCTACGGGAAAATTTCACTTTTCCGGGATATAATGTAACCTATATGTTAATCTAGTGTATAAGCTATCTTGGTGCTGAATTTCATCCAAATCCATTCAGCCGTTTGAGCGTGAAGGAGTAACAAACATACACACATACAAACTTTCACCTTTATAATATTAGTGTGATGTGATAGTGAGATAGTGTGATGTGATAGTGAGATACTGTGATGTGATAGTGAGATAGTGTGATGTGATAGTGAGATAGTGTGATGTGATAGTGTGATAGTGTGATGTGATAGTGAGATAGTGTGGATGTGATAGTGAGATAGCGTGATGTGATAGTGAGATAGTGTGATGTGATAGTGAGATAGTGTGATGTGATAGTGAGATAGTGTGATGTGATGGTGAGATAGTCTGATGTGATAGTGAGATAGTGTGATGTGATGGTGAGATAGTCTGATGTGATAGTGAGATAGTGTGATGTGATTACCTGGACGCGATTTAACAAGGCAACCTATTTGTAATATGTCAATGTTAATATTATCTATACTTTATTTCTCATCAGTACTTGTACTATTCTCATCACTAGTAACAGATAAGGGATAATATTTTTTATACCGGGACTACTATGAGCCCAATTTAACTACCAGTCAAATTAAATACCTATTATGAATCTGTCTTCTCTTACAGTAGATGCTCAAGTTTACACCAAGTACTCGATCGTATAGCAGTCCTCTACAGCCGTGGGCTGACCGATACCGATACGATATCGTGACGACTTTATTCTGAAACGACTCGCCGATTTATTGTCGGCGGACTCTGATAATGGCGAATTGAGTGCGTAGAGAGTGAACAATATTGTGTTTTGGATTGCAAGCTTAAAGAAGATTCTCATCTATTGAAATTAGTAAACTAATACAAAGGTAAGTAATGTAGATATTAAATTTATATGTTATGTATAACATGTTAATTTTATTTATAAACCTAAAGCATATTTAAAAAAATATATATATTTAAGTAATATTGACACATTAATTTCTATAAAAACTAAACTATAATTAATAATTGGAGTAAAAGTACCTACTAAATGAATTGTATTAAAGTAAAGTGAAAGTATTAATTGAACATAATTACACTATATTATTTTTGAAGTAAAATTTCTTTACGCACAAGCGTGCGTGAAGATTTTTTTTTTTCATATTTCTTTACTTGACTTGGGGAGTAAGCTGGTGACTGCGAGGCGAATGGAAGTTGAAGTTGGTTCACGTAGGTGTCCATTGTCAACATAACAAAGTTAAAAATATGTATTATTATTTCAGTATGTCCGGTAAAATGACAATTCACAATTGTCTAGATGGCGATATTATTAACATTAAACAAAGCAAACACGAAGTTATACCAGCCGATAGATGGAGCTAAACTAAAGAAGTTTTACTTCAGTCGTGTGGTCTAGAGCACACTCTATTTTATTGAATTTTGTAATATTTTATTATGCAATTCTCAGCTGATAATCAGTTCATATATCCCCATTGACTTTGACTGGCCCGATAGCTCAGTTGGTAGTAACCCTGCCTTCTGAACTGTGGGTTGTGGGTTCGATTCCCACCCAGGACTAATAGTTGTGTGATGAACATAGGTGTTTGTTCTGAGTCTGGGTGTTATATGGTATTATATGTATGTATTTACAAACAAAAAGTATTTAAGTATTGTATCAGTTATCTGGTTCCCATAATACAAGCTTTGCTTAGTTTGGGGCTAGATGTCGTTGTGTGAGATGTCCACACATATTATTATTATTATTGTTGGGAGAATAGTTTTATGGCAATGGGAATGTATTGAAAAAAAAAATTACTGATTGACTTGACTTATTTTCAAAGACGTATAAAATGGTAATAGGGTGGAGAATAATCTCTAATTTTACAATTTTTTACAATTATTTAATACAAGTATAGTATTGCTTTATATTGCTTCCTCTAATAATATCCAAGCCAATTAATACAATATTATGTAAGTATAAAATACGAAATGATGTTTCCGCAATTTCCTGACTGTCCCGATAGCTCAGTTGTTAGTAATTCTGCCTTCTGAGCTGTAGGTTGTTCGATTCTCACTCAGGACAAACATTTGTGTGATGAACACTGATGTTTGTTCTGTGTGTGTGTGTGTGTTTTTTTTTTTTGGTTTTGCTCCACACTTTTACGTACCTATTTAGACAGTGTCAAGTAATTGATAATTTTTCAAGTTAATTACTATTATATGTGTCAAGTCAAGTCACAGTCCAAGTCATAAAGTCAAGTTATACTCCTGTAAAGTGGTGGCAACTTTACCAGAAGCTTCTATGGAGTTTGGAAAACAACATGAAAAGAAACGTTACACCATCTTTTTTTTTTACTTCAAACTTGTCTAGCATTTGACCGCGCTCTCACCTGATGGGAAGTGACGATGCGATCGAAGGTGTAGCATGCTAGCCAAGTAAATACCTATTCACTCTTCTCTTGAACACTTCGACTGTGACTTGACACATATATATATCTATACTAATATTACAAAGAGGAAAGATTTGTATGTAAGTATGTTTGTAACGAATTGGCTCAAAAAGAACTGGACCGATTTTACAAATTATTTTTCTATTTGAATGCTACATTATCATTGATTAATATAGGCTATTTTTATTGCAAGAAAAAATGTTTATGCCAAAATGTTTAAGAAATAAATGTCCACCCGTGCGAAGTCAGGACGGGCTGCTAGTATAATATAATTTAACTTGAGAAATTATCAATTACTTGACAATACACAAAAGTGTGGAGCCAAAACAAAAACAAAAAACTAACTAGTACCAAATAACAGGTACACAAATACCTAGTACGGTGTGGTATCGGTCGGGTATTGGTCAGGGATCGCATTCATTAGTATCGCGTCGTTTATCGCGCTTTCATTTAAATGCCTTCGTCGTGTAAGTGACGACTGATTGTACGGCTATACGAAAGTACTAAAAGACTTGACAGATTCTTGCCTCAAAATAAACCCATGATTAACTGACGAAAGTTTTAAACTGAGGTCAATTTTTCTACCTTTCTCAGTTTAAAATTATTAATATTATTTTATTAAAGTTAAACTTCTTTACGCACGCTTGACTTGGGGAATAAGCTAGTGAATGCGTAACGAAGCGAACGAAAGAACAGTTGAAAGTTGTTGGTTCACGTAAATCTCCATTGTCAACATAGCATATATATAAATTACTTAAAATTTGTATTATTATGTTGGTATATCCAGTTGTATTACAATTGTCAAGATGGCGGCGTAACATTAAATAAAGCAAAAACAAAGCTATACCGGCCGATAGATGGATCTAAAGAAGTTTTTCTTCAATCGTGTGGTCTAAAGCACACTCGTTTTTTATAAGTTAAATTAAACATAATAAATAGAACAATAAAAAGGGTATTTCTAAATACGCCTAAGATTAAAAAAGCGTTTATAAAAACAATTAAAACCTTATGAAAAGTTCAGATAAAAGTTTTACTAGCTAGGTATAGAACAGCTATGATTAAAATTAGAACAAAATAGATTCTTGTAACGCCAAAAAACACCACATATAATTTCATGAGAGATTTAATAATTTTAATAATAAAATAATCATGTTTGATGTTAGACTTAACACTTTTTTTTATGTTTTGCTCCACACTTTTTTGTATTTAGCCAGTGTCAAGTAATTGATAATTCATCAAGTTAATAATATTTCACGCAAATATGTTTCAAGTCACAGTCGAAGTCATAGTCTAGTCAATGTCATACTCCTAGTAAAGTGGTGGCAACTTTACTTGAAGCTTCTATGGAGTTTTGGAAACCACACGAAAAGAAACGTTTCACCATCATTATACCATTTTCCCACACTCACGCCCGTAATCCAGCACTTAACGAATAGAATGCCACCAATTTTATGCACTAACACTGAAAATAACACAAGTTTTGGAAAATAATACAATGCGGTACGCAATCTTTTTCGCTTTCTCGCCAAAACTGACTTAACACTTACTTCCTCCCTAGCCCAAGGCGCATAATAAAGTTTGAACAGAACATAATATTAAATAGCTTTTAACATTCTTCTCGGTATCTTAATGTCTGTGGCGGACATTTATATTTAGCCCAATACGTGTTCAATGTTTACCTTTCTGCCTCTTTATCGCGGTGCTTTTTTGGCTTTATGGGTATTGGGGGCTCGTGAACAAAAGTTGTATTTTTAGAATTAAAAATACAACTTTTAGAAATACTTAGTGTTGGCTAAATACGTTAGTCGCATGCAAAATTAAAAAAAAAGTATACCTACGGAAAAGTAAAAACGAAAATTGTATTTTTAAAAGTAACAAAATACCATAACACTGGCTAAATACGCTCGGTGATGTGACCATTCTCGTTTTCCCGCCAAAACTCCAAGTAGAAACTTTCTTTTACTTTTTCGTAGGGATAGGTTTTTAAATTTTGCTCCATGCGACTAGCGTATTTAGCCAGTGTTATGTATAGCAATTTTTCCAAAAATTGTGCTAGTTTCAGTGCTAGTGCATAAACTTGGTGACGTTTTATTCGTTAGTGCTGGATTACAGGCATTAGTGTGGGAAAATGTTACAATGACGGTGAAACTTTTCTTTTCGAGAAAACTACATAGAAGCTTCTAGTAAAGTTGCTATCACTTTGCTAGGAGTATGACTAGACTATGACTTGACTTGATGACTTGGACTGTGTCTTGATACATATCTGCATAAAATATAATAATTATATAACTTAATAAATTGTCAATTACGTGACATTGGCTAAATACCTACGCAAAAGTACGGAGCCAATACACAAAAAAAAGTTTCTAATTTATGGTTGGCGCGTCGATGCAGTGCTGTGGTTGGTCGATTTGACTGTTGTGCAAATGGTTAAATCAAATTTTGAACATAATTGGTGAATATTTAACAAGAAAACATCACTTAGGTACTTTACTGTTCAAATGATCATAGTTCTAAGTTATATATTATTTCCAAAAGACACGTTCACTAAAAAATAAAAAAAAAAACACCCAACTATTACGTACATAGACTTTGGACCTTACTTGGATTCCCTGTATCTAGGAACTTCGAGGACCATGGTCCCACAACACCCAGAATCAGAACAAGTTTTTGCGTTCTTTTGTGGGCACAAATATTTGTTCTTAAAACAGATTTGTTTTCTTTTTTAAATACATTTGTTGCTATTTTCATCGGTGCTCTAAAAATTGTGTGTTCCCTATTATTCTTCTATGATTTTCTTATTTACTTTTTATTATTCTTTTATTTTATATTCTTCTATTATTATCCATGGAATACTTGTGTTCTTAGTGAACTTGAAGTCAAAACGAAATCCGACGGAACCCACGACTAAAAAATTAAAAGGTGTAATATCGAAGAATGCCACAAAGTGATTTGTGGGGTTTCGCCTCACATATTGAACGTTTTTAAAACCTTTTAAGTTTGGACCGATGCCTGATAAAATTGTTATAACATATAATTAATTGGATATATTAAATAGACACATATTTCTTTGGGGAAATATTGATAAGGAATACTTTATTGGTATTTGATTGTGGCAGAAATTGTTTGAGTTTGAGATATACAATATAAATATTTACTAATAACTAGCTGACCCGGTAAACTTCGTTTCGCTAAGGGCGCATGCACACGTAGTATTTTAAACGCACACGATGCGCAGAAAACGCGCGTTTACGCGCTTCAAACGAGATTCAGCAGTAACGACGCGCCCTTTGATATTTGTATTGTTTACTTAAAAGTCAAGCAACAAACCAACACAAAAATTATTCATTTACTGCACAAATATAAATCATTCGTATTTTTCTTCAATAATAAATGGGTCAAGCCAATGCAGACTACGGAAAAATGAGAAATAATTTAATTAGGGACAATTAAATTAAGTTTATTGGGGCATGCTAACGGGGAATGGGAACCAACATTTTAGAAATTTTTTTTTGTACTCATGTGTTATGTTTAATTTATTAAAAGTTAGGTAGGTAATAATAATAATAATATAATAATAAATACGTGTCGTGGTTTTTTGGGTTATTTTAAAATAGTGTTTACATTTTCTATTGAGTGGGGATTTTGAAACTTTTATTCTTCTTTAGAGCTGTAATTTCAGATTCAAAGAGATCTTGACGCCTAACTAACTTTGTAACTTATACTATAGTCGAAATAAACTCTTTTTTTCGAGCTTTCTCGTATAAATAAGGAAACGCTCTAGAAACGAATAAACTTAACCGTCTCCTTAGCTTATCCGCTCTATAAAATCAAGAAACCTACGTCTCGAATATTCCATAGGTCATTGATATTCTCCAGCACGTCCATAGTATGAAAGTTTGATGGTGCTGCAGTGATTTCCATCGGTTCCGTACGTGACCACGCCGGGGGCTTCCCGCGTTTTATGCGGAACTCTAATTTTATATGACTGGTTGTACGTGAATGGTCAGATATTTGAAGTTATGGTTTGGATCGGTTGCGGTCCGTTTTGGCATAGGTTATCTGAAATATAAGTAGGTACCTAACCTACTGCAAATTTACGTCTTATACAGCTTTATTAATAAACGGGTTTAAAAATGATTTTAGTCTCGGATTAGTTACTTCAGCTTTTATCCTTTTTTTGCTACTGGAATATTTAGCTGGATCGAAAGAGACAAAAGATGGTGTAACTAGTCTAAAGCTAGTTCGAGTTTATTAATAAGGCTGATAAGATCTGCTAGACGATCATGCAACTCGATTGCAACTAATAGAAACAAAAATTTGTATGGTACAGTTTGAATACGCAGCTTTTGTGCATAGTTAGTATGGACATTTTTTCTGTTGCATTGCCATCAAAGTTTCGTGATCACTCCCCTGGTTTCAGGCTAGAGGGTTAGAGAAGCTAGTCCCGAACTAAGATTTATCATCATTTATAATTGTACTCTCTAACACTACTGTTTAAACTCTACTGCTTAAACTCAAATGATTGAAAATAAATTGTAAAATTTTCTCCGATCTAGCTGAAAATTGATATCTGAGTTTCCCTTAAGTAACTGATCAACATTCTTAAGTTAAAGTATGTTCCGCCATTTTCCAAAATGGCCGCCATGCGCAAGTCACGTCAAGTCACTAATATTCATAATGTACGAAAAGGGTTTTGGCGGGAAACGAAAATGATCGCATCATCGCATTGAATTATTTTCCAAAACTTGTGTTATTTTTAGTGTTAGTGCATAAAATTGGTGGCATTTTATTCGTTAAGTGCTGGATTACAGGCATGTGAGAAAGTGGTACAATGATGGTGAAACGTTTCTTTTCGTGTTGTTACCAAAACTCCATAGAAGCTTCAAGTAAATTTGCCACCACTTTACTAGAAGTATGACTTTGACTATACTATGACTTGACTATGACTTGACTTGGTGACTTCTACTGTGACTTGACACATATTTGCGTGAAATATCATTAACTCGATAAATTATTAATTACTTGACACTGGCTAAATACACAATAGTGTGGAGCCAAAACATAAAAAAAGGGTTTTGGTGGAGTTTTGGCGGAAAAGCGAAAAAGATTGCGTCACCTCATTGTATTATTTTCCTAAACTTGTGTTATTTTCAGTGTTAGTGCATAAAATTGGTGGCATTCTATTCGTTAAGTGCTGGATTACAGGAGTGAGTGTGGGAAAATGGTATAATGATGGTGAAACGTTTCTTTTCGTGTTGTTTCCAAAACTCCATAGAAGCTTCAAGTAAAGTTGCCACCACTTTACTAGGAGTATAGAATAGACTAGACTATGACTTAACTTGATGTCTTGGAATGTGACTTGACTTGACACATATTATCACACTAATATTATAAAGGCGAAAGTTTGTATGTGTGTTTGTGCGTATGTGTGTATGTTTGTTACCCCTTAACGCTCGAACAGCTGAATGGATTTGGATGAAATTCGGTGCCAAGATAGGTTATATAATGGTTTAACATATAGGCTACATTTTATCCCGCAAAAGTGAAATGTACCCGTGGGATGAGCAAATAATTAAAATATTTTTTATCCGTATAACCAGTATATAATATTAATTAACTTGAGAAATTATCAAATACTTGACACTGGCTAAATACACAAAAGTGTGGAGTCAAAACAAAAAAAAGTAGACTAGTATTTATCTGTGGCGAAGGTAAGGAACGGTTACCGCAACATCGTAAACGTCTCCGACAAATTACATAAGAACAACACCGTGGGGTGAGCACGAGGTAGAACAATTGTGGGACAGTTTGCAGGCGAGACACGTCCGTATTTGTAGGGGCTGTGTCGATGCTGTACGCGGCCCGAACGGGTTTGATACTTGAACATTACATGGACTTGTAAAAGTAATTGTAGAGCTCTCACGTTCAATATATTCAAGCGTTAAGGAATGGAACTTATTTTAACTGCCTTAGTTAACTGACAAATACATTTTTAGTTTCTCTAAGACTAGAGTGAATTCATATTCATATTCATATTCATTTATTTGCATTCATGTACAATTTATATATCATGTCAGGTCTTAACAACTAGTTTAGTAGGTACATGAACCCTGTAAGGGCGCTTGCAACTGAGTGCGATTAAAAATAAATTTATTGATTTCAATTACATAATAGATATATCGTCAATATTTAATAATATAATATAATATTTTCAAGCATTTCATTACTTAATTATTTGATTATTCAATTAATTACCTATTAAATATGTCAACTCAATAGGTAATATGCAACTAATCTAATCAATCAATTTATTTTAGTCTTTTTATGCTACTACCCACTCTTTACAAAAATAAAAACAAATCCCACTGGTTCAACGTAGATAAGGCAAACAAGCATAACTGGATAGGTAGGTATACAACACATGGTGGGCCGGTTTATAACTGGACAAATTTTATGTTTATTTATTGTTATGAAACTCTTCGACCGAATAATAACATTTTTTTAATAGGTAGCTTTTTAACTTACTAACAAAAATTTCGTCTTTTTCAACTTCTTTTATTTCGTTGGGGATTCTATTATAGACGTTCACGAATCTAAAGTAAGGACTTTTTCCAAATATATGTAATTTTGCAGTTGGAAGGATAAGATTGTGTTTGTTCCGTCTGTTGTAATTTTGGTGCAGTTCTGAGTTTGATTTGAAAAAGTGTCTGTGTTTTTTTACGAATATGCCTACTTGCAGTATATATAAGCTCGGTAAGGTAAGTATTTTCCTTTCTATAAAGTGAGGTTTACAAGAATTAGTTTTTTATAGATCGTCCTGCACTTTGAACTGCATCGTGGTTTAATATACAAATAGGCCAAAGTTTGACCGCAATTTACCTGGAGTTCTGGCCAACTTTGGCCTATTTTTACATAAATATAAAAAATAAAGCGCATGCCAATTAGCGCTCTCACAAGTAAGTCAAAGCACAGTTAATTCGACCAAAACGATACCAACTAGGCAGCAATAAGAAAAGGTCAGCATTAACAAATCGCCACCTAAAACTTATCTTAAAGATACTATATACTAGTAGTAGTTGTTAGCTTACTTTTGGTGTAATTTTTCATTCAGATTTAATTAATTAATCAATCTATATTTATCAATTAAGCTGCAAGCTGAAACAAACCTTCTTGGTTTTATAATAAGTATTATGAACTGCGATCACTAAGAAGCTTGCCAAGCGATTATGACAAACAAGTGACCTATTTAAATAAAATGGTTTTATATGTAGATGAAGATAGCCGCTTGTATTATTTTATATACGCCAAGAATATCTACTTGGTTAGTTAATTCCTTCTGTATCTGTTTTATATCTGGTGCGCAATATTTTTTTATGTATGTATGTATATTAATATATTTTATTCTAATCGCTAGATGGCACTGTGTGAAATGTCCACACATTTTATTATTATTATTATTATTAAATGAGGTAATATTAATAATAATAGCGCCCAAAGATCACATGCATATATCCTGGACCCTAACTAGGATACCCTGTGTTTAGGGACCCAGAAATTACAACGACCTTGGTCCCACAACACCCAGACACAGAACATATATTTGCGCTTTTTGTTCTGTGTTACTAACTTTTTGGGTACGTTCCCCGCATAAGGTGATCTAAATTCTTTGTTTTATTTATAGCCTCATTTTACCTGCTACAATTTTGCGCACAAAATTATTTAAATTTAAATTTGTACTTTTTATATCATTCGTAGTAAATAAATAAGCAATAGGTACATTTTATTGAATATAAAAGCTTAAAGTATCAAAACTACTGAGATCACTCACATAAGAATGGAAGTTCTCATAAAAATTATATCGAAGTAGGCCTCGTATTCTCATAACAATACTTACATACCTATGTACGTATACATAACTGCAGATATATATTACATTGTATAAATGCAGAAGAGGTGGGGGAGGGGTACCAATTGGCATAAAACTAATATAATATGATATTAAATATATTATAGATTGTTGAGCACTGTTCAAATGCACCAGCCAATCACAGCGCGTTTAGAATAGATGAATATAATTAATAATATAAATCTACTAGGTGGTAGGACTTTGTTGCAAAGTTCGTCTAGGTAGGTACCACCGCTTTGCCAGTTATTCTGCCGCCAAGCAGTAGTGTGCAAACACTACTGTGTTCCGGTTTGAAGGGCACTGTAGCTAGTGAAATTACTGGGCAATTCAGACTTTATGATCTGATCTCACAGTCGAGTAATCTTATTGCCGGACTGTGTTGATGTCTCAGGACAGGATGATGTGCGCAGTGCAGTGTCGCTTGTAACTCTATGTTTTAGGGTTCCGAGTGACACTGTTCTGTTATGAGCGGCCGTGGCGCTTAACATCAGGTGAACGACTAGCTCGTCACATCATACAATAACATAAAAAAATATATATAATATGTGTTGGACATCTCACACAACGCCATCTAGCCCCAAACTAAGCAAAGCTCGTATTATGGGAACCAGATAACTTATACAATACTTAAATACTTTTTTGTTTGTAAATACATACATATAATAGGTACAATAACACCCAGACACAGAACAAACACCTATGTTCGTTCTGGGTGTCGATATTGTTTCAACATAATTTACAAAAACAGGGCTTAAATAAACTAACGTGCTACAATGGGCGGTCTTACAGCTGATAGAGATTTCTTAAAGCTCATAACAACTTATTAATTATATTATATAGAATAACTAGTTGACTTGCCCCGGTTTTGCACGGGTTTAATAAAACGCGGTCGAACGGGATAAAAAGCATCCTATGTCCATCTCCTGGTTTTAAGCTACCTCATCAATTTTCAGCCAAATCGGTTCAGCTGTTCTTGAGTTATAAATAGCGTAACTAGAACGACTTTTTTTTATACATATTTTACATTTGATAATAGTCTAGCGTCACTTTCCTGAAGTAGAGTTACAAAGTGAAAAAGTGCTTATAGCCACTTTTTAAATGACTATTAAAATTATCTATAATTTATCGGAGCAACTTAAGTTTGGAGTTTTTTCATACAATAACACGTCCACTTTAGCCCCACCACTCGGGGGTATTCGATAACTCTGCAGCAATAATCGAATCAAACTATTTTTTAACGTGCCAAAATTACTCTTGTAACTAAAATACGTAATATAAAATCATCAAAAATCATGCCTAAAAACCTTACCATACAATAACACAATCACTTTAGCCCCACCACTAATCGATAACTCTGCAGCAGTGATCGAATCGAACTATTTTTTTAACTTTCCAAAATTACACTTTAAATCTATATGTATAAAAATTTCATGTCACAGTGTTTGTTGACATACTCCTCCGAAAAAGATAAACGGGTTTTGATGACATTTTATATTCACACTTGGTATTGGTAGGCAACAAAAATCATGACCCTAAAAATCTTACCATACAATAACACAACCACTTTAGCCCCACCACTCGGTAATCGATAACTCTGAAGCAGTAATCGAATTACCCCGGGTAAGCAGGGTAAGCGCCCACTAGATAAATTTGAACGGCACGCGCCGAAATTACGGATTAATTGGGTTTGGATCATCTGATGCTGTTAGCGAGATGAATGGGCTGTGTAACGTGACTACTTTGGATCCATTGCGGCGCTGTTAAGTTGTTTATTGGAGAACTGCAAGGCATATAAAACGCAGCGTTTTTTTTAATTGCTAAGAGGCTATGTTTTTGTGCTAGCGATAGTATGAACCTCCCCTTTTTTATGTTAATAAATGATGTGACGAGCTAGTCGTTCACTTGTTGTTAAGCAACATGGCCGCCCATAACAGTTTCAGTGTTACTCAAAACTCTAATGTACAGTTTTGCGTGACACTGCACTGCGCACGTCATCCTGAAACATCGGCACAAGTCTTATTACTAGATCAGATCATAATGTTTCATTGACCAGTAATTTTACTAGCTACAGTGCCCTTTAAACCGAAACACAGTGTGCTTGCACACTACTGCTTGGCGGCAGAATAACTGGCAAAACGATGATACCTGCCTAGACAAGCTATGCAGAAAAGTTCTATCACCTAGAAGCGTATGTTGCATTATAAGTTTTCATGGTATAGTTTTAGCAAAGAAGCTTTTGGCTTTTTCTATTTTGATGTCAGATTTGTAGTTTTTTTATGCTTGCGTTTGATCCATATTTCCTGACAGTAAGTGACAATGTGTTCAATGATATAGCATGCTTGCATATAAGAAACTAGTTCACTCTCTAGGACTATTTTGCTGTTATGTCTGTAAATTACAGACTGTAATACAACTGATACATATTGACATAAATTAGTTACACATGTTTATTGAATTCATAGACACCGGACTAGGATGCTTAATGTAAACCGTGTTGCAACCAGCCCTCAAAACAATAATCTTAAAACAATAAATTCGTGAAAATCGTTGAATTTTATATTTAATTTTTGTTTTCACTTATTTAATACAACACATAAAAAACATGGCCATACTAACCATTGAATAAAAAAAATCTCAAAAAATTAATACTGTGTCAATTGAAAAAATATCTATCATCATATCTATATCTATATCATATCATCATCTGAGCTAAACAAATAATTAGGCTCATTTAGAAGACAAAAACGAAACGCTCAAACTAAAGTAGTAGCGCTACAGCGCTAAATTTAATACAGCTATTAATAGAAACCGCTACGGTTAATCACTTAGCGCGTGGCATTGCGTTACTGCAATAACTGATTATATTTATCACTATAATATAATCATTGAAATATAACTACTATAACTATATCTTAATCAAATATTTCACTGGTTAGTTAAGGGAATCAGAACTCTATGGGCACATAATATGTGGGTTAGGTTTATAATTTATTGAGAAGATTCTGTAAGCTAACATAAAGTAGGTATTTTATGTTTTTCACGGCGTACGTAGCAGCATTTGTGACAACCATAGACCTAAATATTTTCGCTACTCATATGTACAAACTAATTTCATCGCTATTCCTTTCCTATAAGTCTTATAAAAGCCCTGCGGCTTGTTATTTTTTTCAGCGATAACGAAGATGGACATACCAATAAATCTCGAGAAAAAGAAGAAGGAGACAACAAAAAAGGAAGGGAAGAAGAAAAAACCAACAACTTTAGTAATACTTTGGTAGATTTTTTTAGCAAAAAGGATACTTATTAGAAGGTTAGTTCTTGAATCAAAAATTAGGTGGTTAAAATTTTATTGAGATAAATACTAAAAAGATATTTAAATATTCAAGTATTTATGTACGTAAAATACTTCTATATAATTTATTACAGTTATTTTAGGTACCTATTTATTAAGAAGTTTTTACCTGACGTAAAGTAATCCATGGAAATAGGACAACTGGGCCTTCGCAAAGCATAAACGTAAATTCAATTGGTCCTATTAATGGTCGCCTAAATAGTTTATTTCAGAACTGCAAGACGAAGTTTGCATTAGGCTTAGTTTAGATAGCTTGATTGGCTGCTGTCCATTCGTTCTAAATTGAGTAATCACCGAGTAAACCCCTGTACACACTAGGAAATTAGTATCTATGAGAAAAATATGCTTTAGACCACACGACTGAAGTAAAACTTCTTTAGTTTAGCTCCACCTATCGGTCGGTGTTTTTGTTTAATATTGATGTCTCCATCTTGACTATTGTAAATTGTCGTTTTACTGGACAATTGACTTTGAGCGATTTGACTCCACGTTCATAATTAGAACGGCTAAGGAATTGAATGCCCTGCCAGCGTCTGTGTTTCCGGCTAAATATGACCCGGGCGTGTTCAAGAGAAGAGTGAATAGGTATTTACTTGGCTAGCATGCTACACCTTCGATTAAGATTATATAGATATGAGATAGTTTTGAAGTAAAAAATAATATACCAACATAATGATACAAATTTTTAACTCTATTATGTTGACAATGGAGATCTATATGAACCAACTTCAACTTCCGTTCGCCGCGCATTCCCCAGCTTACTCCCCAAATCAAGCATGCGTAAAAAACTTTACTTAAAAACTTTTATAAATTATGTAATGTATGAAATGTAATGTTCCTAACATTACACGAAGGCTGAACTCCTTTTTCGAGGTAGAAGATATTATTAGCGAAGCAAAACTAGACTATTTTGTGGCTAAACTTAAGCAAAGTTCGCTGTCATTAATCACTCGCATAGGTAACCGCTACCAATCTTTACTTTCTTTCAGTGGACATGGTCTTCTCGATCCTCTTATCCCGGCATCGGGCTAGTTGCGTCCTATTTTTGACGGCTGGGTGCCTTAAGCGCCTGCGCTCTTACCCGGTGTCGCTGTAAAGGTCGGTAGATACGTTGGTCTTCTTGCAAAAAAGTCCTACCGCCTAGTATTTTTGAACGGGTTATAGCTGTTGAGCTAGCTTGTTCAAAAATACTAGGTAGGACTATTCTGCAAAGTTCGTCTAGGTAGGTACCACCGCTTTGCCGGTTGTTCTGCCGCCAGGCAGTAGTGCGCAAGCACGACTGTGTTCCTGTTTGAAGGGCACTGTATAGCTAGTGAAATTACTGAGAAATTGAGACTTTATTATCTCATCTCACAGTCGAGTCATCTAGTATTACCAGACTGATCTCTTAGAATGACGCAGTGCAGTGTCACACGAAACTATTCTTGTTGTGCTATACTTTAATAGAGTTCCGAGTGACACTGCAACTGATATGCCGTGTTGCTTAACATCAGGTGAACGATTAGCTCATCACATCATTCATTAGCATAAAAAATAGTTTAAACCACTTTTATAAACGAGAAAGAAGTCGTGTTTATATCGCATGAAATTCAAAGCCACACAGCTTGTATCTGTCGACAATGCTAACCGCTGTTTGATCACTCATTACGTCAATTATGACGTCAATAAATAAATAAGCTCGTCGAGCTTTATCGATACTTAATTAATCATGACAGGTCATTACCGATTGCATAATAAGCCGGCACCGGCTGTTAATACAGCAATGAAATAAGGTGTCGGCGAATGCTCCGTACAATATCTATTTGTATCAGTGTTACCACAAATACATAAAGAATGAATTTTTGAATGAAACATTTTCACAAAAAAACAATTGACCAACGTGTGTTTAACAATACAAAAAAGTAGTTTAACATTTGTCTAAGGCTTGTTTAAATCTTTTGTGGTTACACCATATCAGCCTTATTAATAAACGGGTATTAGTCTCGGGTTG
This sequence comes from Ennomos fuscantarius, assembly GCA_905220475.3. Lineage (NCBI taxonomy): Eukaryota > Metazoa > Arthropoda > Insecta > Lepidoptera > Geometridae > Ennomos > Ennomos fuscantarius. The sequence goes on along the minus strand of HG992046.1, from coordinate 6,443,029 downwards.
GTTACTTCAGCTTTTGTCCTTTTTTTTGCTACTGGAATATTTAGCTGGATCGAAAGAGACAAAAGATGTTCTAATCTAAATCTAGTTCGTGTTAATTGATAAGGCTGTATGTGTTTCGTTAATCTATTGAAAAATTTTGATTGCTCTAAAACGCTTAGTGGCTAGAAAAGTGACGTCATAATTTAGTAAATAACTATTGTTTTTTGTTGATTGATTGCAGTGATTCACGGTTGTTTTGAAAAGTAGCTGCGCTCCGCGGCTTCTTTCGCAAATAAAAAGTAGCCTATGTTTTAATCCACTATAAGCTATCTATATTCCAAGTTTCATCCAAATCCTAATAGGTGACTTTTCTGCAAAGTTCGGTATGTACCACCGCTTTGAAAATTCCTCTGCAGACAAGCAGTAGTGTGCAAACACTACTGTGTTGCGGTTTGAAGGGAACTGTAGCTAGTGAACTACTGGGCAAATAAGAGTTTATGATCTGATCTCACAGTCGAGTAATTTTATTACCAGACTGTGCTGATGTCTCAGGATGATGTGCGCAGTGCAGTGTCGCGCGATACTTATATTATAGAGTTCCGAGTGACACTGTTCTGTTATAGGCGGCCGTGTCTCTTAACATCAGGTGAACAACTAGCTCGTCACATCATTCACTAACATAAAAAAACCGTTCAGCTGCTTACAAACATCTATACATACAAACTTTCGCGTTTAAAATATTAGTAGGATCATATACAAAAAAATATATCTTGTCCCAAACAGAAAACGAGCTTTTTTATACACAAAAAATATAAGTATCTCGAACATCCGAAACAGAAAACAGACTCTTTAGTGAAGTTGCGTAAAAATATGAACAGTACGTACCAACACGTTCAGTAATTAAGTTAGGGAGTTTATCAGGATGCAGGACTTATGTTTGACGAATTAAAAAGGGGACTGGAGTGAGGGATGGTCACGGCGTGCCGCATTAAATTGGAAGCGTTTTTGAAAATGAGTATTTATGTACCGTCAATTGATGGTTCCAAAATACATGTTGTTATTCGTTTTGCACAAAAAATAAATAACGCCCAACAATCACGTGTTACCAATAAAGCCATAGTTAGTCAAATTATTTACAATATTTAAGGCAAGAAAATATTTTTTTTGTTTTTGTTTTGGCTCCACACTTTTGTGTATTTAGCCAGTGTCAAGTAATTGATAATTTCTCAAGTTAATTAATATTATGTATTAATTAACTTGACTGTGACTGTGTGTGAACTGTGAATTGACTTGATACTATCAAGTCAATTCACAGTCCAAGTCATCTAGTTAAGTCATAGTCTAGTCTAGTAAAGTCATACTCCTAGTAAAGTGGTGGCAACCTGATCAAACACCAAATCAGAACAGAGTGTAAAGAATTAATACTACTGAAACTAACGCTTTCTAATTTTTAATAATTAAATATATAATATGGATTACCACGAATAACCCTATTATATAACACTCACGGTTTCTATTAAGAAAGCGTGAGTGAAACCTATAGGGTTAGGGAATTCCCGACAGTTTCAAAGTCCCGGGAATTCCCGGGACTTCAAGACTTAAATTTGTAAGATGTGTTTGTAATGTGTATGTATATATATATATTTTTTTTGTTAATTGTAGTAAGCATTTTTTGAAAAAATATACTTGAGTTAGTTTCTGGTGAAGCGTAGGTATTTAAAATAGGCATTGTAAAAATTACATTGATTTTCATGACATCAGCCTCGTTTTTAGGCGTTTTATATCCTCGCTGGGTAATACTCTCAGGAATGATTATACTCTTTGCCTTATTATGCCTTAAGTAAGTCCATCCTCTATTGTGTGCTCAGTAATTACGTAGTAGACTAAGTAATTATTTAAACTAACAGATGGCGCTAGGCTCCTTCAATTATTGTAAAATAATAATGATTAAATGACAATTTCGACAATCTTGTCGAGTAGTCTCGTTTCGAGTCTCGACCCGAAAGTCCCGGGACTCGAGACAACTAAAATGACTAAAATTCCCGAGACACGAGACGTCTCGGGAACCCAACCCTAGTAAAACCACAAGGCGCATCCAGTGTTCATAATTACTATAGTCACCCATCACCATAAAAGGGACAATAACCGTAAAGCAGTAAAATGACAGTAAAACAAAAGCATACTTAACGATGACCCGATGCCGATACCCACCCCTCGTTGCAAACAATTAACTTATTGCAACACTTCGGGATGCATAGAGTAGATAAATGCAGAAATGTCACTTCGCTAATCTTAACATGATTAGTGATGTTTGATGGAATCCTTACAACTTATGACAAGGCTGTCATAAGTTGTAAGTCTATAAAAAATATTGGGTCTTTTTTTTTGGCGGGAAAACGAAAAAGATCGCGTCGCCACATTGTAATATTTTCCAAAACTTGTGTTATTTTCAGTGTTAGTGCATAAAATTGGTGGCATTTTATTCGTTAAGTGCTGGATTACAGGCATGAGTGTGGGAAAGTGGTATAATGATGGTGAAACGTTTCTTTTCGTGTTGTTTGCAAAACTTCAAGCTTCTTGAAGCTTCTAGAAGCTTCAAGTAAAGTTGCCACCACTTTACTAGGAGTATGACTTTGACTAGACTATGACTTTACTTGATGACTTCGACTGTGACTTGACACATATTTGCGTAAATATCATTAACTTGAAAAATTATCAATTACTTGACACTGGCTAAATAAGCAAAAGTGTGGAGCCAAAACATTAAAAAAAAATAATTGGAAATTACAATATTTATCAGCAGAATCGAAAACGATTGAATCTGAAATTGTAGGTAACTACTAATATGCTAAATATCTTAAGTTTATGACAATAAATGCGCATTTGGGAGTTATTCTGCACCTTCTTTTATTTGTTATATTAAAAGCATTTGAGACCATTGTCTCGCCTGATGTTAAGCAATGACGTGTTGTAAGATGGGGCATTCTTGCTTTGACAGCCTCTGTGGTGTGGTGGTTGAGCAGGTCGGCTCATATCCCGGAGGCGGCGGGTTTGATTCCCGCGACAGGACAAGTATTTGTGCAGAGGAAAAAAAAGCGCAGATACTTGTTTTGGGTCTGGCTGGTGTGGGACCATGGTCATAGTTCCTGGGTCCCTAAACACAGCGAATCCTAGTCCAGGATCTATGTATGTGATCGTTGGGCGCTATTATCATATTATTATTACATGGCCTGGTAGGTCGTTGAAAAGAACCCGAAAATGGCGGTTGTGAATTTGGATTTTTTTTTCCATAGCCCGTATTTTTGAATGTTAATGTGTGATGAGGGTGGATTATTATTCGTTAAGTGTTCGTGAACGTGCACGAGTATTGGGAAATGGGTCCAAGTTTTAAAACTATGCCTTTTCGTTTTCTCTTCAAGGCTTCCTAGAGCCTTCAGTTAAATATCCATAATTTTACTGTGGCGTTTTGACGGACAAAATAAGACTGACATGACATAACCGTACAGTAATTCCTCACTTGACATTGGCAGAACTATCGCTAAAAAGCGATAGCAGGCCATCAAACGAAGAGAAGAGAAGAATGATAGCCTGATATTTAAAAAAAAATTGTTAAACTATAATATTACGCTTCAAATACCTATAGCTTAAGACTTGTTCTTTTGCTCATAATTTTTGTGTAGCAAAAGCTGGGCTTCTCAGAAGAAAAATACATTTAACATTTATTCATAAAAATTTGGACCCAATTACTCAATATTGGTCTAAAAGTGTGTACGAGTTACGATCCGGAATAACTCTTTACACTGCAAACCACTGTAACACTGCCTGAACCGTAGATAAATGAAAAATAGAAAAAAAGCTCTGCACTTGCGACTCTTGTGAGCGCAAGACAGTACAAATTCGGAGATTAATAAAAAAAAAGATTAATAATCCCGTAAGGACAGCTATGTAGGTATTTTGATAATACGCATTTAATTCCAAAAATAATAAATACATATCTATACACTACTCTTTGTCTGTAGACACTGCGATCACAGCCTATTCAGTTTTAACGCACTTTTGAGGGTTAAATAACTGCCCAGTATTAAAAGACCTCCCAGCGTCACCTTACTATTCGGGACTACAAAAGCTGTAGAGGCCATATTAATCTGGAGAATGTGGTGAAATTTATTTGTTCGTGATTCGATTATAATCGATCTTGTTGCGTGATACGAATCTTAATAATAATGGAAGTTGTATGGTTAAGTAATTGAATTTTTTTTTGCTTTGCCTGATATTCGCTGCCAAGCAATAGTGCGCAAGCACTACTGTGTTCCGGTTTGAAGGACTGTAACTAGATTAATAACTGGGCAAATGAGACTTTATGTCCTAATCTCACAGTCTAGTAATCTTATTGCTAGACTGTGCTGATGTCTCAGAATGGCGTGCGCAGTGTCACGTGAAACTATTATTTAGAGTTTCAAGTGTCACTGCAACTGATATGGGTAGTCGTGTCGCTTAACATCAGGCCAGTGTAATGTCATAAAAAATATCAATAAGGTGACATAAAAAAAAATTTAAATGTAGAAAGATCAAATATATATAATGTTATTTACTTTTTGCAGAATATTATGTTGATTTTGTATGATCCCACGCTTTGTAAAAGAATTTTTTTTAAAGCATATATTATTAATTATAGGTAGCGAGCGATACTTTCTTACCACAACTACATAGGTTCAAGTTCCACTCGGCTTTTTTTTATTTTTAAGTTTATCTGCATTTCCACAGACACCTAGGTCCGTGCTTTTTGTTGAATATCTTTTATATTTATGAATTAAGCCTATTATCAACATGAACATACATAACACAGGAAGGACAATACAGCCAATAACAAGACCACGAGCAAATCAGCTTCCGCAAGCAGTACCCGTTCACGAGCTTGACGCATGTTCCATCCATCGCCCTCCTCGACCATGTTTGAGGGAAGAGGACGACCCGACACACGACGCCGCCGCAAGAAGAAGCTTTTTACGTTCACTCGGCTTTGGACCAATGACTTTTCAAGTTAGGCATTTTCAAGAATAAGAAAATTTAATAAATTAATATTTGTGGACATTTCACACAGCGACATCTAGTCCCAAACTAAGCAAAGCTTAGGTAACTGTTACAATAATACTTTTTGTTTGTAAATACATATATAGAATACAATATAACACCCAGACACGGAACAAATATCGATGTTCATCGCACAAATATTTGCCCTGGGTGGGAATCGAACCCACAACCTACAGTTCAGAAGGCAGGGCTACTACCAACTGAACAACTGGGCCAGTCTGGCCACCGGATTTTATACTCGCGGTGACAAGGGCACGAGGTCTATGATATTATGTGATAAGGCATAGAGCATAGAATTTTTGAAGTAAAACTTCTTTACGCCCTCTTGACTTGGGGAGTAAGCTGGTGAAGGTGTAAAGAAACGAACGGAAGTAGTTTATTGGTTAACATAGATCTATTGTCAAAATAAACAAGTTCAAATTTTCTTAATTTTTTATTATTATATTGGTATGTCCGGTAAAATGCCAATTTACAATCTCAAGATGGCGACAATAACTTTAAACAAAGCATAAGGGAGTTTTGGCGGGAAAACGAAATAGATCGTGTCACCGCATTGTATTATTTTCCAAAACTTGTGTTATTTTTAGTGTTAGGGTATAAAATTGGTGGCATTCTATTCAAGTGCTGGATTACAGGCGTGAGTGTGGGAAAATGGTAAAATGATGGTGAAACGTTTCTTTTCGTGTTGTTTCCAAAACTACATAGAAGCTTCTGGTAAAGTTGCCACCACTTTACTAGGAGTATGAATTGACTAGACTAGACTAGATTATGACTTGACTTGATAACTTGGACTGTGACTTGACTCAACACATAAATATACATTAATTAACCTAAAAAATTATCAATTACTTGACACTGGCTGTTTAGGCCCAATATTATAAATATGTTTAGTGCGTAAGAACAAAACTAGATGGCGTTGTACACCACTAAAACACGCAAGCGTTTGGTGCACGATATCTTGCTGTCTTACCAAGTGAATTAATAAATGAGCTTTTTCCCTCGCAAACCGAATTTTATTTCAATTTCGGAGCATTTTTTAGGACGATGTACATGTTCCTCTCGTAGCCGAATAATTTGTTTGGCACTTGGGATTTGTTGGCGTACTTGTACGTGGTCCACTCCCGAGTCTTCCGATAAGACAATCAAGATCGCGGTTAGCTGGCCACAGTATCGGCAGCAGTTAGTACTGAGCAATTCATACTAGCAGCGTCAGTACTAGTGAAGCCAGTGGTAGTGGCAATAGCCACAGAAGGTGTACTAGTTAGTGCGGATAGGCCGCACTAACTACTGGCAAGAGCGGGAAGTCGGAATTGAAGCCAAACCCAAGTGCGGAGCCGAACCAGCAGTATTGGCAGGAGCAGGGGGAAGTTGAGCAGCGGGGGGAGCACCCCCTTGGACACCCTTGGATATCAGTTACGAGCCTTATGAGTGTGAGTGAGTTACGGATTGCAACTGTGAGTACAATTTGAACCTTATTACCTAGAAGTGTTTGACTTTAACTAATTTCGAGTAAAACTGGACATAGTGCAAATTTCAAGAAATTTCTCATCGACTTAGAATAATTCGTTGTAATTTAATATTGACTTAGAATATTTGCTGTAGTTAACTTTGTAGAATTTTACAAGTGTTTGCATGGACTTAGAATAGTTTAAGAAAAAGTGAACCGACGGGGAACCTATGCCCGATTTCACTTAGACTTAAACTGATTCTCAAACACTTAGAAAATTTCTGCTTGTATTTTCATTGACTTAGAATAATTCGTGGAAGTTGTTAAACACTTATAAAATATTTTGCCTGGAGTTATTATTGGAACTCGTGATTTTGTTGTAGTGTTTTTGATCGACATAAGTTTTGAATAATTGTAATTATGGATAAGTTAATCAGATCACAAGAAAATCTTAAAGAAAGAATAGCAAAGGCAAAGATTAATTTTGGTAAACAGTCAAAAGATAAAATTACTGTTACATATTTAGAGACGCGCTTGGAAACGTTGGATAGTTTTTGGACGTTATTTACTTCGAATAATGAGAAAATTGTGATGGAGAGCGAAAGTGTGGAGCTAGAAGCGACAGATTATTATAAAAAAGATTTGTTTGAACAAGTAGAAGAAATTTATGTAGATTATAAGTCAAAATTAAAAGAGTCAATGTCAAAGTTTAAAGCCGTAGTGAAGCCAACTCAAGACTCAATGCAAGAGTTTTCACCGAATAAAACTTTAAGCGTGCAATTACCAAAGATTACAATACCTACTTTTTCAGGCAAATACGTTGAATGGACTAGCTTTAAAGATTTGTTTGTGTCGCTCATACACAACAATAAGAACCTGGATGACGTTCAAAAACTGCACTACCTGAAGGGTCACCTACAGGGAGAGGCAGAGCAGCTGTTACGGCACATCCCTATTACTGATGATAATTATAAAAATTGTTGGTCCCAGTTAGAAGACAGGTACAATAATAAAAAGTATCTTGCAAATTGTATCCTGCAACGGTTCATGAACCAAAAGAATGTTAATGTTGTATCATCAAGCGCCATTAAAGAGTTGTTAGATGTGACAAATGAATGTTTACATGCGCTTGAAAATTTGGGGATTGATGTTAAGTCATGGGACATAATAGTGATTTATATTGTCAGTCAAAAATTAGATTCTGAGTCTAGACGCTTATGGGAGACTAAGAATAATGAGTGTTCTGGGGAATTGCCTGAGCTTTGTCAATTTAAACAGTTTTTAGGAAACCGGTTCCGAGCGCTAGAATGTTTGGGTTCACAGTGTACTAAACAAAGTAATATTAAGAATAAAAATGCTATGGCATTACATGTAACCACCACAAATTCAGGTTGTGTTTTTTGTTCCGACAAAAATCACAAATTATGTAACTGCAAAGGTTTTGCTAAGGAAGATGTAGACAAACGACGTAAGTTCGCCCAAACCAGTAGGCTATGTTTTAACTGTTTGAGCGCGAATCATTTGGTGTATGCATGTCGTCAGTCTACAAGGTGTCATCTATGCAAAAGGAAGCATCACTCACTTCTCCATCCTAAAAATGCACCGACCTCGGTTGAGGAAGTAAATTCGGATCAGTCTAATGGTAAGGACGTTGTGACGTCAGAAGAGTCATCGTCCTCGAAGGGAGAGTCCACCAAGGCCATTTCGTGTTTTGCAAAGGCTGGCAGGTACTGTTAGCCACTGCCTTGGTTAATGTCGAGTCAAGAACTGGGACTTCTGTTTGTTTAAGATCCTTGCTAGATCAGGGGTCTCAGGCTTCGTTCATCACGGAGTCCGCAGTCCAGTTACTGGCTTTAAAGAAAAGTCCTATTAAGACTTTTATATCAGGTCTGGGCGGCGATTCACAGGCTTCGTTAGCTTGTAGGTCGATGGTTTACATCAAAATTCAATCCCGCCACGATCCCAGCTTTGTCATTCCAGTCAAAGTTTATGTTATGAACAAACTTACCACACTCCTTCCTGAAAGAAAGGTTGTCGTTCAAGAGTTGCCCGCGTTGCCAACTGTAGACTTAGCCGATCCATCGTTTGATACACCCAATAAAATTGATTTATTGTTAGGAGCGGAGGTCTACAGCCAGATTTTGTTGAGTGGTCTTATCAAAGGTCCGCCAGGCTCTCCTATTGCGCAGAATACTACGCTTGGCTGGATCTTCTCTGGTGAGGTAGACGCGGTAAGTAACGAGCCAAATGCATGCCATAGTGTAGTAGTCAGCATGCATTCAGCTCATTCAGAGGAGAATGAGCTTTTGAAAAGATTTTGGAAGCTAGAGTCAGATCATTATTCTAATGAGAAGAAATATTTTACTGAAGAAGAGCAGCAGTGTGAACGGTTGTTTGCGAAAACCACCCAGAGGGACGAATCAGGTCGTTATGTAGTGAGATTGCCCTTTCGCACACAAGATCCTCAGTGTAAGTATGGTGACTCTCAGCTAATCGCCCGTAAAAGGTTTCTTCTGTTAGAGAAACGGTTGCTGAAGAGCCCTGAACTGAAAAAAGAGTATGTTGGGGTTATTAATGAATATTTGAGACTTGGCCACATGGAGGTCGTCGAAGACCAAAATAAATCAGATGCGGTATATTTGCCACATCACGCGGTCGTCAGGAATGACAAACTGACGACAAAGGTAAGGGTGGTTTTCGACGCATCATGCCAAGGTAAGAACGGGGTGTCGTTGAACCAAGACCTGATGGTCGGTCCAACTCTCCAGTCAGAGCTGCGACATATTTTGATGCGGTGGCGCTGCTTTCCAATATGAGACATACAATACTAGACAGTAGCTGACGTCATCAAGATGTACAGACAAGTAAAAGTGGCTGAAGATGATGTAGATTTTCAGCGTCTGTTATGGCGAGAGAATCCTGATGACGAGCTACAACATCTTCGACTTTTACGAGTCACTTTTGGTACATCTTGTGCACCACATTTGGCCGTCAAGTCGTTACAGCAAGTCGCACTCGATGAAGGAACAATGTTTCCGCTGGCATCGAGTCGCGTGCTGAGAGATTTTTATATGGACGACTTGATGACAGGGTGCCAGACTGTAGCAGAAGGAGCTGACATCTATCGAGAGATGAATGAGTTGCTTGGTCGTGGAGGTTTCCAGCTCCAGAAGTGGGCTACTAATAGCAGTGATTTGCTGGAACACATAAAAAAAGACAGGGAGGTATTAGAGGAAAATCTGGAATTGAAAACCGATAAAACTAAAATATTAGGACTTACCTGGAACAGAATATCCGACGAGTTCGAATATACCGTACAGCTCCCTCCACTGGAAACACCTGTTACCAAGCGTAAAGTCGTGTCAGATATAGCTAAACTTTTTGATCCCCTCGGCTGGATTGCTCCGGCAATAATAACAGCGAAAGTGTTTATTCAGAAAATTTGGCTCTCAGGGATCGAATGGGACCAGGAACTGCCACCATCATTACTGAAAGAGTGGTTGAGTTTTAGAAAAGATTTATGTCAACTTACCAACTTTCGGATACCCCGATGGATTGAATCATCCGCCGAAGATAAATGCATTGAATTGCATGGATTTGCTGACGCTTCAAGTGTTGCATATGCTGCTGTTGTGTATGCTCGTGTGATTGACAAAAATGGGTTAGTCCACGTGAATTTGATTACGTCCAAAACAAAGGTGGCTCCAATAAAGCAGGTGTCGATCCCCAGGCTCGAGTTGTGTGGAGCCGTGCTGCTGGCAAAACTGCTTCTGGAGGTTTCAGATGTTTTGAATGTACCTAAATTACACCTGCACGCGTGGACAGATTCGTTGGTCGTTTTAGCCTGGTTGAGGAGCCATCCCAGCCGATGGAAGACATTTATAGCGAATAGAGTGGCAGAGATACTTACCGTTATGGATGGAAACCAGTGGTCGCACGTACCGTCGAAGCAGAATCCCGCAGACTGCGCATCTAGGGGCGTGAACCCATCTGAATGCGCTCATATCCAGTTGTGGCAGCAAGGTCCAGAGTGGCTGAAACATAAAAAGATAGATTATAGACATGAAGAAATAGACACACAAATAGAAGAAAAGAATTTGAAAACTTACACGATTGCCTGTAGTGATGCAGAAGATGAGCTGTTTATGAAGTTTTCTTCGTTGAAACGACTTACCAGGGTCATTGCGTACTGTAGGAGATTTTTGAGTCCCAGAATCAACGGTGCTCTAACTGCAGAAGAAGTAAAATTGGCTTTAAATTGTTGCATCAAAATGTGTCAAAGGCACTGGTTTCATGAAGAGATAGACAGTTTAAAGAAGAATGGTAACGTAAACAAGAAAGGTAAACTTACCTCGTTGAATCCTTTCCTTGACGCAGATGACATCTTGAGGGTTGGCGGACGTTTGCAGAAGGCTGAACTCGTAGATAGTACGAAACATCCAATTTTGATACCACACGGTTCAAACTTCACGAAGTTGTTGGTTGCTGACGCTCATCAGAGAACTTTGCATGGGGGGCCTCAATTAATGATAAATTATTTGAGACCCAATTTTTGGATTTTAAATGCAAAGAGTCTCGTTCGGCAATGTTTTAGGAAATGTGTGGTTTGCGTTCGTCACTCAGCAAAAACTAAGCAACAAATGATGGGCCAGTTACCTGAGGCACGAGTAACTGCTAGCCGACCTTTCCTTCGAAGTGGCGTCGACTACGCAGGTCCAATTAGTATCCGCTCTACTAAGGGTCGTGGCCATCACTCCACTAAGGGCTACATATGTTTATTTATCTGCATGGCTACGAAAGCCATTCATTTGGAGGTAGTTAGCGATATGACAGCTCAAGGTTTCATAGCTGCCTTCAAACGCTTCGTAGCCCGGCGTGGTCATGTAGCCGAAGTATGGAGTGATAATGGAACCACATTTGTTGGCGGTGCTAAGGAGTTGAAGGCGTTGTTCGATGCAGAAAGGTCCGGTCTAGCACCTGAGATTGCTGATTGGGTTGCAGTTAATGGTACGAATTGGCACTTCATACCTCCGCATTCTCCAAATTTTGGAGGATTGTGGGAGGCAGGAGTGCGATCAACTAAGCACCATCTTAAGAGAATCATTGGCAACAGTACTCTGACTTTTGAGGAGATGACCACTCTGCTATCACAAATTGAGGCGTGCCTTAATTCAAGGCCGATTTCTCAGCTACCAACTTACCCAGACGAACCGTATCCTCTCACCCCTGGTCACTTTTTAGTAGGTGAACCACTGGTTGTAGCCCCTGATAGGAATTATGTAAATAGCAGTACTTCTTCTTTGAGTAGATGGCACCTAGTACAAAGAATGTGTCAAGATTTCTGGCGCAAGTGGTCGAAGGAGTACCTCACTCAAATGCAACATCGTTATAAATGGAAGGATGTAGTTCTTGAGCCAAATATAGGCGACGTCGTGTTAATCAAGGAAGATGAGCTCCCACCAGCTAAATGGCTGTTTGGAGTTATCACAGAGAAGCATACTGGTTCGGACAAACTTACGCGTGTGGTGAGCGTAAAATGTAAAAATAGCGTTATAAAACGACCTTTGTCGAAATTAATTGTGTTACCTGTTACTTAAGATAATACGGATAAGAATTACTTATACAGTCCACTGTTCTATGTTGAAGTTTATTTTGTTATAGAAGCTATTGTGTTTTACGTTGTGAATTTTTAGTTAGATTATTTTTGAGTTCATATTGTTATAATTTATCAAAATTTTGTTGCACTTGGGAGATAGTAAATTTGTGTACACGTTTTTTTTTTGGAAGAAAGTATTAGTTTTTGTTTGCTTATAAATGTTATAACATTGTTTCCATTTCTATTGTTCTTATTTAATGGACTGTCCGTCCATGGCGGGCGGAATGTTTAGGCCCAATATTATAAATATGTTTAGTGCGTAAGAACAAAACTAGATGGCGTTGTACACCACTAAAACACGCAAGCGTTTGGTGCACGATATCTTGCTGTCTTACCAAGTGAATTAATAAATGAGCTTTTTCCCTCGCAAACCGAATTTGATTTCAATTTCGGAGCATTTTTTAGGACGATGTACACTGGCTAAATACACGAAAGTGTGGAGCCAAACCAAAAACAAGAAAAAAAAAACAAAGCACAAACAAAGTTATTATAAGCTCATAAATGGAGCTAAAGAAGTTTTACTTCAGTTGTGTGGTCTAAAGCGCACTCATTTTATTTAATAAAATATTTTGTAATTACTATTATAACCTCTATAAAGTGAGCTCGATCGTGAAACAACTAAATTGTTTGACAATAGCAAGCAAATAAAACAATCTGTTGTAGCAACAAGCAGAACGTTTTGCTCTTGCGTCTGTCGGTGACTTGACAAGCCATTTAAAAAAAAGTTAGGGTTGCCACTTCATTAATGTTTTTATTGTGTGGTGTAGTATTTCTTTTGTTTTTTTAATACAGTGTTTAGGCGTTTAACGTCGGAAATACGGATGTGGAAATAATTAGATTGTTCTGTTATGGGCGGCCGTGTCGCTTAACATTAGGTGACCGACTAACTAGTCACATCATTCTATACATTGAAAAAAAAATTTAATAAATCTTACATACAAGTGCAACAATGGGCGATCTTATCGCTATTAGTGATCTCTTCCAGATAACCTTTAAATGGAAAGTATCAGCAGATAAAATAATACATGGCATTGCTAAAAATAAAAAGAAATACAGATAAATCGATCAAAATTATGAACTTTTGAATTCAGGCTACTTTTTAATTTTTAAAATGTTGTGTACTTATATAATTTGTAATGGATTATTAGCTGTTTAAAATAATAATAATAATATGTGTGGACATCTCACACAACGCCATCTAGCCCCAAACTAAGCAAAGCTTGTGCTATGGGAACCAGATAACTGATACAATACTTAGATACTTTTTGTTTGTAAATACATACATAGAATACAATATGACACCCAGACACAGAACAAACACCTATGTTCATCACACAAAATGTTTGTCCTGAGTGGGAATCGAACCCACAACCCACAGTTCAGAAGGCAGGGCTACTACCAACTGAGCTATCGGGCCAATAAATATATGAATATTATCGGTAAATAAATATATGAATTTTTATTTGATTTTTTTAAATAAATACATATATTAATTAATACAATTTCACGTGACGTGACAACCCTAACAAGATAAGAGTGAACGCACACCGTGTCCCGCACAATAAAACCGGCGGCGCGTCTGATCGAATTATCCCATAATATAATACGGGAATAATATGCACCACACTGTCGTGGGGTAACCAGCTGATATTATTGGAGGGGCCTGGTGTGCTTCAAATATTTATTATCATTGATCCATCTTACTAATATTATAAACGCGAAAGTTTGTACGTATGGATGAATGTTTGTTAATCTTTCACGCTCAAACGGCTGGACGGATTTGGATGAAATTTGGAATATAGCTTACATACAGAAACATTTTTAATAATAGTAATAATAATAAGTGTTAGTGGATATTTTACACAGCGCCATCTAGCCCCAAAACTAAGCAAAACTTGTACTATGGGAACCAGATAACTGATACAATACTTAGGTCCGTATTACAGAACGATGCTCAGTCATCGATCGGTGCTCAAGTAGATTCATTCACTAATTGATCACTTTATGAATAAAATCTCTGCTTGAGCAACGATTGATGACTGAACACAGTTCTGTGATACGGACCTTAGATACTTTTTACATACCTAATACATATGACGGCGGCAACGTCCAGTTATAAACTCTATGTGCAGCGGGCAGTACCGTAATTTACCCTATGATAGCATTCAAATTTATTACAGTGGCAACACCGACAACTGTCATTGCTCCCCCACCTATCTGGCTATATAAAGGGAGCGATCGGTGTGCTACGGATCATTCTTGTTCCGGACACGGCCCGGTGCACTTGCTGAAGCCCTATAGTTATATAGGCTATAACCTACGCACAACCCGTTCATCCTATACATACATAGGATACAATATAATCCATTCACGGAACAAACATTGATGTTCATCACACAAAAGTTTGTCCTGAGTGGGAATCTATTCATTAATTCAATAAATTTAAGTTCACAAACATAAACTTTTGTTCAATCTCTGTGGCTTATACTTTAGTTACGTACTTGAACAAACTTTTAGGGCAGGAGTCGGCTTGGTCATGTTTATAAACAAATATAAATGTTTAATAAGTGCTACCCACACATTCTTAGTTCAAAATTACATGGCCCATTCGCTTCTAATCTGGCAAACCAAGCGTGAGAAATTACAAATATGGCAGTATAATACAGACGTCATGCGCCCTCCTTCACCCTCCGAACAAGATGCTATCCATTCACTACCGAACAAGTGCAAAATTCACTTCTGCACACGCGTTACTGATTATGAGAATCACGCTTTTCTTTCCAATCTAAAACGATATTAGGATCGTATACATCTTCAACGGAATTTCATTTCAACCACCGTAAATATTGAGATGATTTTCGATTGCTGGGCGTATACGTAACAGCAATTACGTCTATCAAATCATCAACGTCATATATATCATCTAAAACACGTTCCAAATTCAGTTTTATTTTGGTGTGTGGAAGATCGGTTTTAACTTGTATGGGAGGGTTAATATCAAGTGTGAGTTAACACTGGCAATCCCTTGGGTCACAGCCCCAAAGCTTTGTGGGGTCCAGATGGAGTTTACGAGGTTCACTTGTTAGCTTTGGGGATTAAAAAAACTGTGTTATTGTTTTGTATGGAGGGGGATTTTTATTTTACGAGTTAATAAAACTCCGATGGAGATTGGTGTGGTGTGAGTGAATTGGGATCTAATGGTGTATAGTTGTTTTATTTGTTGTCATTGCCGGGGCTGGAGCCTTTTGTTGTGATAATGACACTTGACTGTACGATACTTGCGAATGTTTGTTTGATTTGTGAAAATGGGTTACGGTGACTTTGACCTTTTCAATCTTCGTTATATAGAAATGAGGTCGGCTTTGATTTGGCGTCAGGTTTTTACGAATGGATTGGCAGGTCTGCGGAATTGTGACAGGAAAACCCACTACAATTTTGACCCTTGGGATGAGTTGTCATACTTTGCATATCTGCATTACTGGGAACAGGAAAATCGTTGACCCGTTACTAGAATTCATCATTATTATTATTATTATCAATAGCTGGAGACATCTACTAATGGACATAGGTCTTCTCTGTAGAGTACTACTTTGAGGCGCTGCTTGCTTTCTGCATCCAACCGGCTTCCTGCAGTCTTCTTTTGATGTCTTCAGATCACTTCTAACTAAACTTGATTTTTTAATTCTCTATTAAGCATGTTTCAAATGAAAACCGAATCGCTAAAGTATAAATTGTAAGCGATTCACTTTAGACCTTTAATTTAATAATAGTTGACGGTAAGGCCTCTAATAGCTTACTTACTTTCATATATAAAATATTTTCATTCATTTGTATTTTATATATTTGACGGCGGCTACGTCCAGTTATAAACTCTATGCACAGCGATCGAGCACCGTAATTTACCCTGTGGTGGCATTAAAATTATTACAGTGGCAGCACCGGCAACTGTCATGGCGCCCCTACCTGTCTGACTATATAAAGGGATCGATTGGTGTGCTACGGATCATTCTTGTTCCAGACACGGCGCGGTGCGGACATGCTGAAGGCCTATAGTCATATAGGTTGCAATCTACCCACAACACGTTCCTGTCTACATCAGAAGTGGGATTGCCCAATGCCCATTTTTACATCACTCTTCAAGCAAAGCGAAACGTGACGAGACGTGATGTGAATGATGACGTGACGGCGGGTGACACTAATATCAAATTTAGTTGCAGGGTTAACCCGGACCAGTGAAAAAAAAAATGGAAAAAAGTAATGATTCGTTTTTTTTTTCGAGAAAAAAAAGAGAATGTAAAAATGATGACAAGAAAAATGTGTCCGAATGCTAAAAGGATAATCTATCCGGACTAGCACTAATGGTCCATAAAAAAAAGATGTTGGTTGCTAAAGGGATATCTATCCGGTCTAGCACTAATAGGTCCATTAAAAAAAATGTAGGAATGATGATTTTTGGTTGCTAAAGGGATATCTATCCGGTTAGCATTATTCGGGTCATTTTTTTATAAATGAAGGTATATTGATGGTCCTGAACTGGGTTGTCGATGGGTTAACCCTGACAATGACTGGCAGGTTAAAATGCTTTTGACTAATCAAATTGAAACCTGATCTTTTGACATTGACTCCAAGTTTAACTCAATTTAATTGTCAGGATGAACGAGCAATAACACTGATACTCATGTCCCTCACCAGGTACAAAGTGAAGCTAAGCGTACGAGGACGTACGCACGTCAGTATGGCCGTGACGGCGGCTACGTCCAGTTATAAACTCTATGCACAGCGATCGAGCACCGTAATTTACCCTGTGGTGGCATTAAAATTATTACAGTGGCAGCACCGGCAACTGTCATGGCGCCCCTACCTGTCTGACTATATAAAGGGATCGATTGGTGTGCTACGGATCATTCTTGTTCCAGACACGGCGCGGTGCGGACATGCTGAAGGCCTATAGTCATATAGGTTGCAATCTACCCACAACCCGTTCCTGTCTACATATTTATAATATAAAAATGAATGTTTGTTTTGTTGAACGGCAGCGCTGCCGTTACATCAGAATGCGATGAAACTTGACTAAATCATAGTTTGCATTTTCGCAAAGGTTGTAGACACCCGAGCGGACCTGCTTAATAAAATCTAATATTAATCTTTCTTACATTTTCAACTGCAAACTGTCAAAAGCGTGGGACCGTATCAAATTCATGTGACGATTTCCAAACATTTATGATTCCTCTCTTGAGAATAATATCATTTTGAGGGCTTATCACATCAACCGGTTTGTGTAGACCTCTACGGCCCTTCGTATCACTTTGGTTTATCTCTATGGTTATGATGGTGAGAGGTCTACATAAAATTGATCTTTGGTTCGGATATTTTGTAGAGTTTGTAGTTTCGCACGAGTATGATATTACGAGGATTAAATAAGAGGGATGGGATAAGGGTCAATGAGATTATAGCACAAAATTAAAGTAATGACGATGAATTTGTAATTACTTTTTCTTATCTCTAACAACTTGATCACTTCATAATTTGATTATTAATAATGAAAGCTTCGTAAATTTTATTATAAAATAAAACTGATATGCATATATATATGATATGCAGCTGATATGGGTAGCCGTGTCGTTTAACATCAGGCGAACAGGTAGCTCGTCACGCCATTCCTTAAAAAAAAAAAAAAACTAAATTGTCACTTTACCGGAAAGATCAACATAATAATACAAATTTTTAACTTTGTTATGTTGCCAGTAGAGATTTACGCTAACCAACAACTTTGAACTTCCGTTCGCATGAGCCAACCTGCACAACCACCACACCGCAGAAGCTGTCATCTAAGTCTTTGACTTAAATTTATGGTGTCATCCTTAAGTTTGTCAAACTCATTATCTTAATAGGAACGAATTAGAGACAAAAACATCCTTAAAAGTTAAAGTTTTTTGATAGATCGCGTGACGATATTTCGAAATTAGTTTTTAGATTATACATAAGGGCAACTCGTCCGCGGGAAACGCGGGGCTCATGTTTTTTTTAATTGGTGACATGCAATCTAGAATATTCTCTGGAAGTGTAGTGGGGACGAGATGAATTGGTAGTTGCGTTGTTTGACACTAAAATAAAAAAATATTTTTTAGAATTAGGTTTTGTTAGAAACGGGGTCCACATCAATTCTAAATTATTATTTATTTTAAGTAATATTGACACGTTCATTCCTATAAAAACTAAACTATATTTAATTATTGGAGAAAAAATAATATAATAGTAATAATGTAGGTAAAAAGGGGTCATAAATAAAACACAGAATTTAGATCACCTTCTGCAGGAAGCGTACCTAAAAAGCTGGCAACATTAAATTACATTTAAAGTACTATTTATTATAAAAAGGAAATGTCAAACAAACAAACAAAAATGTTTATTGACATAAATATTATTATATTAAATTAATGAATTCATAGATTCCCGAACTAGTTTTAAAACTGTATTTCAGGAATCAGTGGCTTTTCCCAATATTTTAAAATTTCATTATCACACAAAAAAACATACAGTGATATCAAGAAAAAGAATCTATTAACTATTTATTTATTTTATTTATTTCGTGTTAACTAATGCTATTTATAATATCTCTAGTATTCGGTAAAATGCATGAAAATCTAGAATCACCTAATTTCATTCAGATTAATTTTAATGTAAAGATTTTTTTAAACCTGGAACTTTAATTTTTTTTTCGTTTAAATTAAAATTAATCCGTTGGTTACGCTAACCAGGTGCTGTAAATCCTAAATTTTACCCTCTATCACTTCTATTCAAACATTCCAATATTTTTATTTTTAGTATATTATGGATAGCCTAGCATTTATTTTTCTGGGTACTCTTACAACTTGCAATTGTCACAATGTCCAATTACTTATCTCTTAAGCAACTGACAATCGCGCGAGTTGCATAAAGTAGCCTGAAACTATAAATATGGGAGTTTTGGCGGGAAAACGAGAAAGACTGCTTCACCACATTATATTATTTTCCAAAACTTGTGTTATTTTCAATGTTGGTGCATAAAATTGGTGTGGTGTTTTGTTCATTAAGTGCTGGATCACAGACATGGGAAAGTGGTATAATGATGGTGAAACTTTTTTTTTCGTGTTATTTCCAAAACTCAATGAAAGCTTTTAGTAAACTTGCCACCACTTTACTAGGAGTATGACTTAGACTACACATGACTTGACTTAATGACTTGGACTGTGACTTGACACATATCTGCGTGAAATATCATTAACTTGATAAATTATCAATAACTTGACACTGGGTAAATACACAAAAGTGTGGAGCCAAAACATACAGAAAAAAAAAACTGCAAATATACCAATTCTTCACGTTTCGACTATTCCCTTATTAGCATGACAAAATTGACATAAGCATTTTGTGACCAATTTGAACGACACGGCAAGTCTCAGTCACGCATGAAACCCTTGTATTTATTTAATAGGCCTTCATTTTAAACTAAATATATTGTTTAAAAAGTTTAAAAAAACTTGGGTCAACTTGTACAAATTGCGCTCACGGAAGGGTTTTTTGAGGTAACTGTCATTGGATGTACCAGGAACCGATTCCTAAGTACTCGTACTTTAGTGCCAATTTAAAGTCAAATTAACTATCACCTTTATTCCTAAAAATTACTAGGCGGTAGGACTTTACTGCAAAGTTCATCTAGGTAGGTACCACCCCTTTGCCAGTTATTCTGCCGCCAAGCAGTAGTGCGCAAGCACTGCTGTGTTCCGGTTTGAAGGGCACTGTAGCTAGTGAAATTACTGGGCAAATGAGACTTTATGATCTGATCTCACAGTTTAGTAATGTTATTACTTATGCTGATGTCTCAGGATGACGTGCGCAGTGCAGTGTCACGCGAAACTCTATACTTTAGAGTTCCGAGTGACACTGCAGCTGATATGGGCAGCCGTGTCGTTTAACATCAGGTGAACGGCTAACTCGTCACGTCATTCCGAAACATAAAAAAAAATAAAAAAAAAATTTAAGATTTTTTTCTGATTAGACTTAATTCAGGAAAATACGAATTATTTAGCTCATAAAAATAGGAAATATTTATTTGAAATCCAATAAAAATGCACCATAACTTTACACTTAAAAGTGTTCTATAGTATCACGATTTCAACTCTTTCTTTGATAAACTTACTCAAGATTCTAGACCTTAAAAAGCAATGCCAAGACAGGATAGAAAATCTTTCAAATATGTAATTATGACGTCACAGTTTTAATACTTTCACAGTTATTCACTACATATTTAAAAATCCCGTAAGTGCTTTTAAAAATGTATATTATGAGATCTCTCACACATATAACTCCAAGGTTAAGTAAATCTAGATCTATAACCTTTTTTCTCCCAGCTCTGCTTTGAGATATATTTTCTTATAAAGTAAATAAATAAATAAATAGATTTCTACTATATATATATATATATTTTTTTTTTAATATGTGTGGACATCTAACACAACGCCATCTAGCCCCAAACTAAGCAAAGCTTGTGCTATGGAAACCAGATAACTGATACAATACTTAGATACTTTTTTGTTTGTAAATACATACATAGAATACAATATGACATCCAGACACAAAACAAACACCTATGTTCATCACACAAATGTTTGTCCTGAGTGGGAATCGAACCCACAACCCACAGTTCAGAAGGCAGGGCTACTACCAACTGAGCTATCGGTTATCTAAAGAGAAACATAGACCCTCCCCCCTATCCCCTAGATATAATAGTGTTCCGCGTGGAAAGCAATTAGAGCTAAACTGAGACTGATTAGTACCGCATCAAATATAATCCCGGCTCGGATGCAATTTGAGGTGAGACTTAGATGCAAGAAAAGGTGAGAGATGGAGGAGAGGGCTTAATTGAAAATCAGCTCCAAGTGTTGAGTACACCAGCATGAATGCTGAGTTATGCTCTTTTCGACACCACTGCTTTCAAAATACTTCTAACTAGGTACTGTTTATATTTAATTGTATTCTCTTGTTGTATGTATATTATTGTATGTTCTTGTAAATTTTATTTTATTTTTGTGAGTGTTGAATAAATATTTTTCTTTCTTTCTTTCTTTCTTTAGAGATTCCATCTCCATTCTAATTCCATCTAGTACTTTACTATTTCTCTTAAGATTTTAGGATTCAGTACCTGTAGGGTACAAACCAAATGGGAACGTATTAAGGGGACCGTTCTGGTATTTGTAAATGTTATTGCTGTCGCTCTGATGTCTGCACGTGTGATAGAGACAGGTAGAGCCCGTGAGTGAATTTACCTACATTTTAGGATTACAAGGGAAAACGGTTTTCACCCTCTAAATCTTAACAAAACCTTTTGTTTTAATTGTTTGAACAGTTTATAATCAATGCTACAATTTTTTTTAAACTCTCCGTCATAATTTCAACACAATATTTATTTGTGTGGCTACAACAGCTATGAAGATTTTGCAGCATATTTTTTTACTTTGTAAATGACAGAATCGAAATCGGATAACATTTAAAGGAAGAAAAAAATATTTAATTTTTTCTTGAAAATAAGGTGTTTTTGTGGAAAGTACGAAAGGCGTTTTGTTTATTTTTATATGAAAACCACCCCCCATATGCTACCGAGTTATTTCTGTCTGTTCAAGGTTGTCTAAAAGCGATAAGACCACCCATTGTTACACTTTGGTTAAGTTTGTTCACTTTTTTGATTATTTATGATGAGGTGTTTCTGTATCTATCTATAAAGTAGTATACTCTCGTCTTAAGGACTGCCAAAACTGGCCAAGAGTCAGTCAGGTTTGCCCTAAATAGGATGAAATGGTTTGTTAATACCATTTCTGTACTGACTCTAAAGAAAAGCTGTTCAAATGTTGAATCAAGCTTGTTTGAGCAAGGCCCTTTTCGACACCACTGTTACCTATATCTTCTCTTCAATTTATCTTTCCGTACATACTTAGCTAGGTACTGTTTTCATTTAATTATATATATATTTATTTTATTCGTGGAAGACCAACAGCTGATATAATTACAATAGACATAACTTTACAAAAAAAGAAGCCACTAAAAAGTCCTCGCGGATAGACAAAAAAGAGTATCATTTAAATGAAGTGAACACCTAAGAGCACTACCTACACACGCACTGCATGGAATTAGTAAGTTATAGAATAGCTATGCACAATAATAAGTTACAAGTAAATAAATAATTAAATACTCAAAAAATAATTAAGGTAGCAGCTAGCCTAGTAACTAAAAATACTACAGTGAATAATTAGTAATTAGTCAAAAAATTCACTGCTCAACCGCTGCCTGGCCGATGCTACGCTTGTACAGAATAGGTCAAAGTTAAGACGCTTATCAAGTACATTAAACCCATTGCTGGCCCTCCATAAATACGAGTTTTGTCTGTAGTTTGTGTTTACTACCGGTGCACATAGAATGGAATTAAATCTCAATGATTTCGAGTGAGCAACAAATTTTGTATAAGAGTTCGAGACAATCAATTTCATTTGAACAAACATAACGTAGGTAAGTTATATCAGCTATGTCTTTTCTTTATAGCATATTATTTAATACATTTTTGTGAGTTTAGTGTGAGTGTAATGTTTTGTTTCTTTAATTTTCTTTCTTTCTTGTCATTGGAATCTGGTGCCCACATTGTGCAAGTCCAACTCGCAGTAGACTGTCGAATCAAGCCAACTTAATCTATTCACTCCAGCGCTTTGTTTTCTTTCCAATTTACCTCCTCCAACCGATTTTTACGTCCAGGTTCAGGCTTCATCGAACTCATTAGCCTCCCGTAGCGGTAGTGCGGTAGGGCTTCAGCGACAAATGGAAACAATCAATTTCGGTTTAGCCAGACACCAGGTAAAGTTGACTTAATGACCTTAATTGGTATAATATTTCTGAAACTTTCTCAACTTAACAATCATTTTGTAAAATTAATAATGGCTAAACTCACGTCAATTAAAAATTGAAATTACTCCAACCAGCTGCGCGATCACGTCACTCGATCGCAACCGATAGAAACAAATATTTGTATGGATTTCACAGTTTCGATACGCATCTTATATATATATATATATCTTATATCATTCTGTGTATAGTTAGTATGGACATTTCTTCTGTTGCATTGTAATCAGAGTTTCGTGATCACCCCCTATTTCGGATATGTTCGATGTCCTTCTTCTAGGAACCAGTTAGTAACGCAAGTCGCAGTGGCTTTCGCGAGCATCAGCACGTTTTAATTCACCTTTTTTTAATTAATAAATAATAATAATTAAGCATAATAATAATAATAATTCACATATTTATAATCACGATAATTTTCATGAAACAAGATGTGTTGGTGTCAATAACCAAACCAAACCGAGTATCCATTTGAAATGACCAGTGATTTCATAATATTATAGAAACTGACGTAAGTAGTACTCATAATTAGAACTATTACACGGCCAACACTCACGTAATACAGTCGACTAACATCTACATACAGTCAGCGCCGAGCCGCCACCGCCGCCGCGCGTACTCCTTGCGGATGGGCACCTATATTGCCCGAACACCGGTCGAGTTATTCGACTGTATCTCGGGAGTGTTAGCCGTGTAATAGTTGTTATTTTAAGTGATTTCATATCCAAAATCTTTCAGCTTTTATAAGTAACTTACGGGTTGGTAAAGTCATTTGTTAGCAGATTCTTGAAACTCGCCGCAACCATCAAGGTTAAGTTCCATCAACACAAATGTTAGAGAAAACGCTTCCCAAATCGAGTTATTCATGATTTTATGATAATAACAATAATAATAACGCCCAACGATCACGTACATAGATCCTGGGCCCTAACTAGGATTCCCTGTGTCTAAGGACCCAGGAACTATGGGGACCATGGTCCCAAAATACCCAGACTCAAAAGTATATGCGCTTTTTTTCTGTGCACAAATACGTCTTGTCCTGCCGCGAGAATCGAACCTGCTGCCTGCTCAACCACCAAACCACAGAGATAGATAGTGCTAAGCATACTCAACAAATATTTTTTTAATATAAAGTAAAAATGCATACATAAGCTTTTAAAGATGGCGCCGCAGAGAATTCACCTTATTTTAATATGAAAAAAAAACTGACCGTTAAAACATATCTAACCTAGACCTCCACCAACTGATCGAAAATCCTCTAAATTATTTAAGCAGTCAACATTTCAGTGTTAAAATTCGGTATTTCACACCCTCACTCGACGTCGCTTTTATTCTCCCCCGAAAAGGAAAAAAAATCGAGTAAATTTAAAGTTTGACGGATGACAGAAAGTGACCCTCCATGTCACAGATTAGAGAAAAAACAATTGAATTGTGCTCTGTCTTACCATCGAATATCAGGGTGTGTCGGCGACGGCAAAATTGTGTTAGGATATGAAAAAATTACTTATTTTTTCTGTTTACAAATGTGAATATAGAAACTTTACTTTTAAACTCGGCTTAAATTGAGTAAAGTTTATTTTTGGGTTGTCTGGAAGAGATCGCTTTAAGCGATAAGACCGCCCATTGTGACACTTAATTCTTAAGTTTGTGCCTGTAAATTGTTCCTACAATGTGGTGTTTCAATAAAGAGTTTTATCTATCTATCTATCTAATTCCTGCTCAATACAAAATAGAGTAGGTACGCAATTTTCGCTTTTTTTTAACGGGCTAATGATTTTTATCTATACCGACCTTTACAGCGTTACCAGGTGGAAGGGCAGGCACTTAAGGCACCCAGTCGTCAAAAGTGGGAGGCAATTAGCTCAAGGGCACCAGCCTCGGCATGGGCCGTAACCGAGATAAGAGAATAAAGAAGACTACGTCCACTAGAAGAGTGGACCCTATTGAAAGTCGCGACCATTCTAGCTAAACTACGGGGAGTACGTCGACCTCTCCGGCGAGGTCGGTGTCTGATTGTGTTACGCTGGTATCCTATACCAGTGCTGAAAGCGGTACCTGAGCCAGAAGGGCTAAACTGGTCCGCTGTTCCTAGCGCAGCCGATAATACGACTGTCATAGGATTAATCGGGTCGCTCAAAACATGTCTCGGGTGGCGACGAAGCCGTGACGCAATTTTCGCTAAAATGACGCTTAATTATGAGGATTTTGTAAGTAAAGGCTATTCAGATCGACAGAGGAAACGTCCGGATTCCCCCATAAAATGACAATTTCGACGCTTATCATTAGGGTTGGCGGGTGGCTTGGTGATCGCAGAAGATTTAAAGGTGCCACAGAGAGTGCTGCTGCCCATTCCTTGGATATTCCCTAAGCTGCCTCTTACGGCATCCACGGGAAGACATGGAGAGGTCCTATTCGCACACCGCTGTGACCACATGGCCACCAAATTTCATTTATAAGATATTTTTATAATAATCGGATTTGAACCACGAGCCTCAAAACATTTTTTTCCCCTTCATTTAAAATAAATAAACACTTGTGGACACTTCATACAGCGCCATCTAGCACCAAACTAAGCAAAGCTTGTACTATGGAAACCAGATTACGGATAAAATACGTTTTTAAATAAAATACAATATAACACCCAGACACAGACAAACGTCGATGTTCATCACACTAATGTTGGTCCTGGGTGGGAATCGAACCCACAACCTACAGCTTAGAAGGCAGGGTTACTACAAACTGAGCTATCGGGCCAGTCAATTTATGTTATGGTTAATCTATTGTTATGCGACCCGTAAGTAAACATTAACATTACTGTAATATTTTTATCACAAATTATATTTTACAAGTCTTAAGGAAACCACTCGAAATGCTGAGAAAAAGTCGTATAAAGTGACAATATCACAAAAAACCACAATGAATGGCAATTTGATCGAAAACCACAAGCTTTATCCCTATTATAAAGGATAAATTAGGGCGCCCCCAAACTATCAGTTTATTTTTTCCGCGGTTGAAACAAAGGGTCCAATCCAACCTCATAATGACAACACAGAAGTCACGTACATAATGCATCGCCATCGTCGAACATTAAAGTTATATTATAGTATCATATTAATGTGTAATTGTCCTAAATCGACCGTTTTAAGCGACGGAAACACTCGATTTGACGTGTTCCACTCGAAATCGAATTCGTTTAAAAATAGTTTTTGTAATTGTTTTCCGTTTTGAAAGTTTGAAAGCTTTTTTGGGTCATTTTTGATAAATGCCTAATGAGTTTTTTGTTTTGTTTTATGTTACAACTTCTGTCGCTAAATGTGGGGTCATTTATTTTCGATTAGTTTTCTTTGCTCTTTTTACTATTTGAGTTCATATCGTGTAGTTGGATACATTTTGATGATTCACTATGGTTAAGTTACAAAATGTGCATTAAGTACTAACTAGTAAGTATATTGATAACGAGCTTCTGCCCCCAACTTCGCCCGCGGCGTGGCCTATGGGAAAATAATTCAACCGCCCATTTCACCCTCTTAAGGGTGGAATTTCGAAAAATCCTTTCTTAGCGGATGCCTACGTCATAACATCTATCTACCATGCCAAATTTCAGCCCGATCCGTCCAGTGGTTTGGGCTGTGCGTTGATAGATCACTATGTCAGTCAGTCAGTCACCTTCGAGTTATATATATATATATTGATAATGATAATTAATATGGCAGGCTTATCAATAAAAAAAGTATGATCGCTATTTAATAATGATAAACTGCTATCTAATTGTAAGGCAAAACAAGGGTTACCTAAAAAGTATGTATAAAAAATACAATAAATTAAATAAGTACGTAGATAATAATCAAAAAGACCTTAGGAAGACACAGAAAAATGCCCACAACGATGACTGCATTTCTACGCCGTACAGCAAAGCCAATTATTTAGTTGAAATACGAGCAAGTCCTTTTGTCACCAATTATCTCTATTAAATTATAAATAAATGAATATTTGTGGACATTTCACTAGTGCCATCTAGCGCAAACTACGCATAGCTTGTACTATGGGAACCAGATAACTGATACAATACTTAGATACTTTTCTCTTTGTGAATATATACATAGAATACAATATAACACCTAGACACAGATTAAATATCGATGTTCATCATAAATGATTGGATCACTTTATATCGGTGAAAGAATTTTATGAATGGGATCAGTAGTATCAAATTATACCTTCTAGAAACATGCATAATTATTAACGCTATTGACCTCTTTAGTAACTATACATCTACCTTATACGTAATAAGCTATTTGACTGCTATTTTTTATTGCATAAATACATAATATACCTCAAAAAATAGACGATCGTGACAACAAAAATTAAATATCTCAAAAAATGACTAAGTTACAGGCATTTTAAAATACTGAAATAGAAAGAGACAACTCAAACACGCTAGACGTCAGTATTGCCAGTGCTCTAGTAACCCATTACTAAGCTGTGGTACTTCTCTGGTAGGTCTACATAAATTTTTTGGCATGTGACGTCATTAGCAAAACTTCTTGCTATGAAGAAGTTTCTCACGATCTCTGTTTTGCAAGAAAGGGACAGGGGATGCTCACTCCAGAAACTTTAAAGGCGTACTACTATGATTTATTTACCTATTTTTAAACTACTTTATGAAAATATTTTTTTTTTATGTTAAGGGATGACGTGATTAGCTAACCGTTCGCCTGATGTTAAGCGACACGGCTGCCCATATTAGTTGCATTATCACTCGGAACTCTAAAGTATAGAGTTTCGCGTGACACTGCGCTGCGCACGTCATCCTGAGACATCAACACAATCTAGTAACAATATTACTAGACTGTGAGATCAGGTCATAAAGTCTCATTTGCCCAGTAATTTCACTAGCTACAGTGCCCTTCAAACCGGAACACAGTAATGCTTGCCACTACTGCTTGGCGGCAGAATAACTGGCAAGGCGGTGGTACCTACCTAGACGAACTTTGCAGAAAAGTCCTACCACCTAGTAAATAGCCTAGTAATATTTATTTTTCATTTTTAATAGGAGTCAAATAGCCTATTATTGAATAAATTTCCTTGTCGTTGTCTGAGGCGGCTTGGGCTACCCACAGGCGATCGTACCGCAGCTATAGTATTTACCATGCATTAATCATTAAACCAGTCTAACTCTTCAAGCTCAATCACCTATTTCGCATCGGTATAAGTAACTTGACCAGACTGTGGCCTCTGGTAAGGTTAACATACAACCCATAGGTTAGCTAGAACGGTTGTGACTTTCTATAGTGACCAATTTTCAAATAGACGTAGTTTTTTCTATCCTTTTCTCCATATCCAAGGTTCGTACCCCATTGGTGTCCTTGAGATATTTAACTCCTGCTTTTGACTGTAGCAGACTATTAATATTGATAGACACCAATAGCATTAGCTATTCAAGAAAAGGATAGGTATATAGTACAGACTACGGTTTTTAGTTATAGGCAAGGGTGGATTTAGGAGGGGGGCACGTCCCCCCTCCCCCCCCAGACAGCATTTTTGTGTACTGTGGAGATTCCATCACAGTATATTCTTAGAAGCAAATCAAATTTTCAGAGTCGTTAAAATATATTAATAAAATAACAGAAAGAACATGAGTGAAACTCTGTATATTTCTGGCTGGTATTGCGTCCCTTTTTTGCTCTTTGCATCCCTTTCACGCACTTGCAAATGACAGATGATAATCTGTAATCAGCGTTAGCAAGTTATCAATAAGCAGTGCTTATTAATAATTATTGTTTTTACACTTTCATTAAACCTTTATACTTTAACTTGTAGAAATAAACTTGACTTGAAGTTATGATACTTCAAGTTTATTTCTAACAGCTCTTTTTGTTTTTTTATCCATCCACCACTTGTGCCCCTCCCAGAAAAAAATCTTGGATCCGCCCTTGGTTATAGGGATTCACTAAAACTCAAAGTTAGAGATTTATATTTTATTATATTGATTCACTTGAATGCAGGTCAGCATAATGTAGAAATTTATAAAATAAATTATCACAATAATCACAATTTATATTACTAATTAGCGTTGTAATAATGAAAAAGTTTATTTTGACAACAAAATACTTAATTAGACGGGGCGCTGTTCTTTAATGAGTTCGATTAGGGTTATCATGAGACTGGTAATAGTTAAGAATTGTGTCATATTTTTTTATTAACTCAAACACTTATTATTAAGAAAAAAAGAGTTTATTTAAGATTCTTTTACACGTTCTTATTCTGTAGCATTTTTATTTCCACTTCATACTTTTTGGTCAAGTATTGACATATAAAAATGACAGCAACTATTCTGTGAAAATATTACAATGAGCCTGCACTTTAAAATAAGGAAAAGTATGATTAATAAATCACCCCGTCGTCGCCGCCCGAGACACGTCTTGAGCGACCCGGATGATCCTATAGCAGCCGTAGTATCGGCTGCGCTAGGATCACCGGACCAGTCTAGCCCTTCTGGCTCAGGTACCGCTTTCGGCACCGGTATAGGATACCAGCGTAACACAATCAGACACCGACCCCGCCGGCGAGGTCGACGTACCCCCCGTAGGTTAGCTAGAACGGTCGCGACTTTCAATAGGGTCCACTCTTCCAGTGGACGTAGTCTTCTCGATCCTCTTATCCCGGCAACGGCCCAAGCCGAGGCTCGCACCCCAGGGGTGCCCTTGAGCTAGTTGCCTCCCACTTTTGACGGCTGGGCGCCCTAAGCGCCCGCCCTCCCGCCCGGTGACGCTGTAAAGGTCGATAGAGACCAACAGCATTAGCTCGTTCAAAAAAAAAAAAAAAAAATGATTAATAAATAACATTAACATAACATTTTGTTTGTTATTGTTTAATAAAACAGGTTGCAATCAGTAAATTATTCGTAACATTAATAATGAATTGAGCTAGATACATTATTTGATTATACATTTGTATTTATTTACAACTTAAAAATAGGGTTAGGTAATCTTAAAAAGTTATGGGGATATTTCACAGATCTCGTTGACGTATTTAATCATAATAATATTCAATATCGTAAACAATATATAATTGAATTGTTTAACATAAATATTGGTAAATCATTTTATCTATAATTTAATTTATTGTTATATGTAGTGTGTATTTAAATAAATACTGGAATGTCTAATAAATTCTTGACACAAGAACTTTCTTAACGATTGAAAATTTATTTATTTTTGGAAAAACCAAAATACTTTTTTCTCTTCCATAAGGCCCACAAATCATAAAACATAAATTAAACATAAGTACTGCATGTTTAAAGCAACGTACACAATTCAATCTTTCAATGTTGTTCGACAAATTAGGTTCAGCTAAAATAAAGTAACAACTAAAAAGGAGTAGTCTCCTCGGTGTTAAATAAACACGGCTACTTTACAAGATTTTTCGTACTCATACATGTATTAAAATATCCAAATGAGTTATACCTTTTTTTTAGGTTTATTTTGTAGTCTATTTTCAACCTGCTAATTCGGTAGTGAGAATAGGTTATTGCAAAAGTGGTTTACCAAAAATTAATGAAGAAAGGTACAAATAAACTACTTTTCATGTATATATTAACTATTTATTTTATAGTTAAAAAAGCTTTTAAACACTTTATTTCAGATTTCGCCTACATAGAACTCAGCTATTTGTGTTTTTTCCTTCTACAAGCATTATCTTGCATTTATTCGAGATCTAAGAGATTTAAAAGTTTATTCAATAATTACAATTTTTTTCGTAAACACTAAAACCTATTTTCATAAAATTACTTTACAATTGGAGATAGAAAATGTTATAATAATAATGATGTGTATGTACACAGTATTTTATTTCTTATATTTTAAAATAATTAACTTTTAATTCTAAAATGTACGATAAGTAAGTAATTTAGATATAATTGGATTGCTATAATTATAATACTGTTGATATTCATACTTTTACGTTTACATATTTACATTTTGTCCTATTTCTAAATTATTAAATAAGAATTCAAATATAAAATGTTATAATATCATCAGCCATAATGCGCGATTCGATTTACCGAATTTATTGAGAACGTTACTAATCGAAAAACAATTGAAAGGTTGAGAATAGAAAGGGTTTAACTGTCAAATTAACAGTTTCGTGAAAATTGACTTTAAACGTCAATGGCTTCATTTTAATGTAGAGTGCTTATAAGGTAATAGAAAAGGTTTATGTAAGTTTCAGTTGCTTGAAAATGCTTTAATTCTATTTTAAAATACTAAATATAGTACTAATTCATACAATTACTGTAA
This sequence comes from Ennomos fuscantarius, assembly GCA_905220475.3. NCBI lineage: Eukaryota > Metazoa > Arthropoda > Insecta > Lepidoptera > Geometridae > Ennomos > Ennomos fuscantarius. Next base: position 6,411,639 of record HG992046.1, on the reverse strand, counting down.
AAATATTATATAATAAAATAAATATAATAATGTTTTTATGCTAAGCGAACTGTATTCCTGTGACACATAAACCGTTTTTAGACTCAAAATATCGAGATTTAAGCCTCATTTCGGTATTTTGAGAATGTATTACTGACGATAATTTCACGCTGAATCCAACGATACCCATAAGTCATTTTGGGACAATAATCAGTTTTTTTTTTTAATGTTATTGAATGATGTGACGAGCTAGTGGTTCACCTGATGTTAAGCGCCACGGCCACCCATAACAGAACAGTGTCACTCGGAACCCTAAAACATAGAGTTTCAAGCGGCACTGCACTGCGCACATCATCCTGAGACATCAGCACAGTCTGGTAATAAGATTACTTGACTGTAAGATCAGATCATAAAGTCTCAATTGCCCAGAAATTTCACTAGCTATAGTGCCCTTTAAACCGGACCACAGTAGTGCTTGCGCACTGCTGCTTGGCGGCAGAATAACTGGCAAAGCGGTGGTACCTACCTAGACGAACTTTGCAACAAAATCCTACCACCTAGTAAAAGTTAAACCCTTTTTGTTCTCACCTCTTCAATTACAAACTGATATTTTTCTATATATATTTACTTGTGATTGACCAATGCGCGTGTCACTGACGCAGAATGATACAATCATTTGCTATTTATTACTAACGCATGATTATTTACAAAAGTATTACTGTTGTGCAAAATTACGAATTAAATAGACAGCTCTAAAAATATTGCTATACTTTTCATATAGGTTGAAATGACAAGGACCGCAATAGTTTTAAGACTGTTATTTTAACTTTCGTTTTCGGACAACAGACTTTAAAATTCCTAAACTGCTAATAACGCCTATCTCAACATATAGGCGAAGCGACAGGCGGTGGCGGATGCGGCGGCTGCGAGTTTGCCTGAGCGTTCATGAAGCTTGCTTGGTTTCCCGCCCAAGGCTGTAAGTTCTGCAGCGCGCTCAGCGCAGTATTAGACGGTGGTGGGGCAGCATTGCCGCCCGCGTTTTGGTAGTGAAGCGCGGATAGCTGGCCTGGTGTAGGTTCAGGCATATAACCTTTGGAAAGCGCTTCTGCTTGTAGCGATAGCATGAGGCGGTTAGCCGCTTGACGCTCCGCTTCTCGCTCCTCCGCCGTCTGTCGTCTGTAACAAAATTAAACTATCATTAGATTTACAATTTTTAAAATATGAAATACTGTAAGTTTAGTATAGTTTTAGATTTTGATACAATTTTTTTTTTAGTTTAGATTTAATTTAGTTTTAGTCATTACATTTATTAGTATATTCAAATGAATAAAAAAAATCATTTTTATTCTTCCAATATACAATGATAATGCAATTCAACGGGATTATGTTGTACTCATACGCTACCTACTAGTGGTGAGCTGGAGCGTTTGGACTGTCGATAGGTCATCGCGACTAGTATACACGGTGGAATTAATTTCACTATTTTCCTTAAATGTATAAACTCCAACCATGGTATAGAATATTCGCACAAGGTCCAATTTAAAAAAAAATTGTTTTGGTATTTAGTGCTTCCTAAAATAATTGCATGACAACCGAAATGTCCATTTAACGCTACTCACAGCGCGGGCACCGGCTGAGTGCTTTGTATATGTTCCGAAGGCAATAAAATATCTGCTTAATTCAATGTCGCAAGGCTTTCCTTTAGAATTTAAATTTGAAGTAATTTGATAATACCTAGATTTAAGTTTTATTTCACAAGTACTTTTTTATTTAGTTATATGGGAGCGTTCTATAGCATGGACTGGATACATACATTAAAAGAAAATAACGAATTAAATTCCACCTTGTATAAATGTAATGTAATGTCCAAATGTAATTTTTTTGTAGTTGTTTGTGTTTAGTGTAGTTGTTATATGATATTGATTAGTTGAAAGCATACGTACTTAGCCCGTAAAATGATAATGTATCATATATATGAAAAATATAATTACGTACAATACTAAAATAGATGGTTTAATTAATTATCCACGTAGGCAGTATGTAAACACACAAATGGCTAACAGCAGTATGCGGCCAACCTAATAGGTTGCTGAATTAATAACTAGCGGCCGAAAGCATTACGCTTTCGGACAAGTTACAGTCGGTTCAATTTAGGGCTGCTTATATTTGAATTTTTAGGTCAGACCAATTAATGTTGGATTGATTATAATATTTGGTAACTACCTATGAAATTTCCGTATTTTCATGAATAAAATTACCGTTATTAATTCTATTTTTTAAATGTGCAATTGATGCATCTTTGCCAACACAGTGGCAGTTTATTGATGTCGTTGTTGAAGAAATCAGCTGGACTGGAGGCAACAAAGGCATTCTGTACTGTTTCTTGGGTATTGCATATTTTTTCATGAATTTATTATTACAATTCTAAGTAAGTAGGTGGACTCTCGACTCAAAATTATGGAGAGCCACACTGCATGCAAAAGGCAAATATCCGTTCAAAGTGAGAGATACCTATGTTCAGCCAAGAACGTCTTTCAGATTGATGAAGAAAACGAACTCACTCTCACTCAATGACATGGACACCAACTGGACTTTCATGGTCTTCTCGAAAAATCATTTTTCGCTGCCGACTATTATGTAAAAGCAAAACGTAGTTGGTTTTTGGATGAATCTTTGATTGTATAGCTTTTGTAATAATGTCTGGGTCATTATCATTACCACCAGCATCAGTTGTAACGCATCTGGATCCATCCCTATTGAGTGCATAGCTACAGACAGACGATACCTCAAATGATAGTTCTATGTAATAATTCGGTATACGATACAAACACCTACAATTTTATAAGCATCTTCAGTTTTAAAAGGCATATAATGATTCGGTATGCGATAGGAACACGACTCATAATTTTGAAAACATCCTCAGTTTCAAAAGGCGGTAAACAAAAATCGATGTTTAACAAGTTTCGTAGCCTCGTAGCACATCGCTACGAGCATGCGTTGAAGTTTTTTTGTGGCTTTTCAGGCTACATACTTATCTACAAGGCTAAGGCAACAAGGCTAAGGCAACAAGGCTAAGGCAACAAGGCTAAGGCAACAAGGCTAAAGCAACAAAGCTAAGGCAACAAGGCTAAGGCAACAAGGCTAAAGCAACAAGGCTAAAGCAACAAGGCTAAGGCAACAAGGCTAAAGTTAAGTCTAGAAGAGTAAGGTTAAGGCTATAATACATACTTAACTATCACTACACGCATCAGTGTGGTAGTTTTAGTACTAAGAAACAGTACGTCATAAATATATCCCTAAATCTTAAACCTGTATGTTTATTTGTGTGATTTTTCACGTTGCAACGCAAAAAAATATTGATGAAATTTCATTGAGACTGCTTGCAGTACTGTGATCAACAAAGAATATTTTTTATAAAGTTCAACATAAACTATTGTATAATAAAGGCTGGATTCCTAGTAACCTGCCACCCCTATTTAAACCCGAAATAAGCAACATTTGTCATTGGCTTTGACACGAGCTTATTAGCGTCATATTTGAAAGGTGTTGACTTGACATTACGCTACATTTGTCAACTGTCATCTGTCAGAGGAATTGGTCAAATATGGCATTCTGTGGTAATGGAGTGTATTCTTTAATGAGTTAATGTAGTTTGTATAGCTTAGTGTTTTTATATTTGTGTATTTTTGTATTTGTTTCTGATTTGTTGCAGTGGCTGGTGACAATGAATATTATGGTGACTTTGAAGTGACCGGCAATTTTTTTAAATTATCGAACAATCTCCTTCGTTCGATGGTCTAACTTAGTACATGACATTGGCGAATTTCTGGTGAAATTACTGCAAAAGCCACTAAGTTTAAATTCAATGTAGTTTGTAATACGTTTATGCTTACGCTGAACTCCTAGTTATAGTTTATTCGTACTGTACTTGATATCGAGTATAGTAAAGATAAATATTATGAAATCCCAGTAATGCGCTCCTAGCGGGAACTAGAATTACAGTAATTAAAATATTTTTCTATACTCGATATCGTAATGTATATTCGAATAAACCTGTACTAGGGGTACTATATACTGGAACAGTATAGTGGAGTATCACCAACTGATCTCTACGTATAAATCTTAGAAAATCAATGCTTAAAACGCACTACCCAGTTTTCGTTCGTGAGAAGTTGTCAACCTTTTTTTGACGAGTACTTTTTTAGTATTTATTAAATTTTACTAAAATTTATAAGTAAGACGTTTTATTACAAAATGGTTAAATTAAATATAATATATTTAAATAAAAAACCGAGCGTGCTTTAGACCACACGACTGAAGTTAAACTTATTTAGCTCCATCTCTCTTGCCCCTAATGAGAAACGTAACTCTTTTTTTCTATCTTCACGGCCAACGGAGTTTGAGAGGGAGATCAAATTTGAGAGGAAGATACTTATATGTATCTATCTGATATACTTATATCTCCTTCTCAAATTCCGTTCGCTTCTCCAGCTTACCCCCAAGTCATGAAAGCGTAAAGAAGTTTTACATCAAAAATGTAAGCCGTTATGGTGAGATGACTTAATTAATACTAACTAAATATTATGTTCTCGTCTGTCATCATGCTTTTCATACTGATATAAGTACTGCAGTGGCAGACGGTAAAATTGAGGTGGATACGTGTGACCGTTTGCCACCACGTGGGGGACATCCTTGAGAGCAGACGGTAATGATTCATCTCCCAGTCATTGCTCTAACCAAACATTCTAAACGATTCTAACCGTCAAATCCCTCTCTCTAAACTTTCTACATAATATATGAGAGTTTGAGATCCTACAGTAAGGTAAATGATTTACGTCAATTAAACGCATAAGTCAACGACGAATTGCTGATTTGTCGGTAACTAATTCAGAATGTTGTGTAAAATTAATTCATTAAATTAATCTATTAATAGGCTAAGAATTGAAGGTATGTACAAGGTTAGGCTGGTCTTGGGTGAAATTGATTTTAATTGACTTCGAAAGGAGCGAGGTTATTATGTTCAACTATGTGTATTTTTTGTATTTTTTATTTATATTCACCGATGTCTCCGAGATTTTGGAACTGATATACGTGATTTTTTTTTAAATATTTGTACCTTGCGAGGTTGTTCCAGATCTGATGAAGGTCTTTGGAGACACAACGAATTTCTCAATTATTATTTTATGAAGTTAAGGCAATTGAAGTTGATATAAAACCTTTTTGTAAATGATTAAAAACTATTTTTACCCGACTATTTTTTACTACTTATTACTATTTTTGCCAACCCGGGTGGGTCAGCTAGTCATTTAATATGAGTATATGTATATACGTACGTATATGTAATTATTAACACATTAATACCACAATATAACCACTGCATAAGCCGATACTTAATTTTAATACCCGATAAGTACACTACATCTCACTTTAGCCCTTAACTTATACATATAAATGAGCTTGCCCAAATATAATCGTCTTTAAGCGTCGTTAAACGGCTGACATGTTGATATTTATGCTAAAATTACGGTAAAGGTATAATAGTGAAGGACGCGTCACATGAACGATATCGAATATCGATATAATTATGTCAAATAATAATATTAAAGATTTAAACTGTACAATGTAATACACCATTCATAAATATGTATCTTGTATGTGTCCTTCTGCTAAATAAATAAAAGATGTTTGGATTTTATAAATTATTGTGTATTTTTTGTTTGCCTTTTTACGTTTCAATAATAGTATATAAATTAAAATGTTTGCTCACAGAAATTTATCAAAACATAATTTCGATTTATCTCAATGTTTCGACCGAGTTGTATTGGCCATGACCTCGAGGGGACTGAAACGCTTAAGTTTTGGTATAAATTAGCATTATTTTGTGTAAAGACGAATCAATTTATATTTTTGTTTGATTAGCTTTGTTGCCGATCATTTAAACTTTAAAGTATAGCAATGATTATTGTGAGAAGCAATCATTTGAGTAGACATAGGTAGCGTCACGTTAGAAGAACGCTAGACGTTACCTACACAATGAGCTGTTATTTAATTCCGGCTTATTCTAAAGTACTAAACTGTAATTACGTATAACAATTACTGTAAAATCATATTGCATACTTCACTACCTACTTAGAACTTAAAACAACTGGGCCCCAAGTCTACTATTTCAATTGTGTCACAATTGTTCATGAATTGCACCATAATGACCAATATTGACACTATTGGTAGTCTACAAACAATAATGGCTCGAGAATGGTTTTTCAATAGCACCATCATGACACCAATGATAAACCATTTAAAAATCGGTAGTCTCTGGAATTAAACAAAACCGTCCGTGCGCAGGCAAACTACCAGTGATTTTCTTACGTGACGGGACTTTTTTTAAAATCTATTTTTAAGGGGCTTTTAAGCAAAGTTGCCTTATAACTGTCGAGTTTATGAATGACCACTATAGTGCTTCAGAAGCACGCTTAATCACTGATTCTCAATGTCAAAAACCTTTTGGTAGCTTAAAAGTATTGAGAGTACGGCCAAAAACTACTGGCTTATATGCTATATGAGAAGGAATTAAAATAGAATCACCTAATTATAAAATCTCGTCTAACACGTGCTAATAATAATAATGATATAAAAACTACATTATCTATTTTATGATTAGTACAAGGTAAGTAATAAACATGAAACGTTATGCTAAGTGAAACATAAAGTATGACAAAGTCGATACCAAGCGTTATATAGGATTGCTGTTAATTTTAATACCTGATAAGTAAAGTACTACATCTCACTTAAACCTTAAGTTGTGGTACATATTAATGAGCATAACCAAATATCATCGATATCGAGCCGACATGGTTATCAACCTTAAATTTCCATAAGGAATAGTGATGGACTTTTATCGATAGTCTTGAATATGTCAAGACTATCGATAAATCTTTGTGTAAAAATAAATCTTTGTGTAAAATTTAAAAATCGCGGTGATTTGAAAAATTATGAATAACGAGCTTCTGCCCGCAGCTTTGCCCGTGGCGTGGCCTATGGGAAAATATTTCAACCACCCATTTCACCCTCTTAAGGGTGGAATTTCGAAAAATCCTTTCTTAGCGGATGCCTACGTCATAACATCTACCTGCATGCCGAATTTCAGCCCGATCCGTTTAGTGGTTTGGGCTGTGCGTTGATAGATCACTATGTCAGTCAGTCAGTCAGTCACCTTTGAGTTATTGAAAATAATAATCATGTAGTCTTACTAGCTACACAATTTCTTGAAACAATATGATGTAAGTATAATATATTTTTTATATTGATATTCAATTGTCTAGTAGTCAGATGAGCTACAAAGAATTCTTTAGAGAAGTAATAAATGGATTATAAAGTTAAACGATACAAAGATGCAGGCGCTACCTTGCCTGACATTATTTTGATCATGATTGGATGATATTCATACCAAAAAGACATACAAAATAAAACAAATGCGTTATATATATTGTACCCATCAAAATTAATACTACAACCAAAATATATATAATGATTTAGAAAAGAACGATTTTGTTTGTAGACGTTAATTTATATTCAAACCAGCAAATTCAATAAAATAGATCGATAATAAAGATCTCAACACTAAACTCAACTCTTATCGACAACCTTCCCGATATCACTGTGACATAACACAACCCTTAAAAGCCTCAATAACTTACCCTTTGTGTCAAACGATAATGAGTTTTACGCCGTTATCTTAAAGATAATACGAAATAAACTTATAAGTTTGTTTATAAGCATGCAAATTAATGTTAAATGAACCACTCAAAGTGCACAGATATCTTAATAAGTTAATACAGGGAGCCGACAATTACGAAGAAGGTATTGCTCGTTTTATGTAAAGTGAATCGGATAATTATTCTTATTTCGTTCTGTAATCTCTACTTAACCTCAAAATATTCTTTCGTTTTGAACAATCATTGCTGTACTTAATTTAAAGGTTTTTTGAGTCTGGCGATTATTCAGTCAATGAAAATTCAATGATTATCAGTTATCACAAAGACTGTTATTGGTCTATTCTTTTAGTAAATGAAGGCCCGTTGAGTAAGGTAGAGACATTGAGTAGAGATTGTTTTGAAAAGATCGATGATGAAGATGACAGGCAATTTTGCGATATTCAATTTTAAGTTTTTGAAGTGAAACATCTTTACGCTCGCTTGTCTTGGGAAGTAAGCTGGTGAATGCGTGACGAGGACGTTATGGAAATTGACCGGGCGAGGCGAACGGAAGTTGAGAGGGAGATATAATTTAGTGAAGATAGAAAGGGAGTTACGTTTCGTATAGAAGTTTTACTTCAGTTTTTTTATCTAAAGCACACTCGTTTTATTTTACCTTAGTGTTCAACACAGATTAAAAAAAAACAATTGAATAAGTATTATATATCGGCAGAAACGGGTTCTGCGTAGGTATGTTGCAACCTATATAACTATAGGCCTTCAGCATGTCCACACCGCGCCGTGTCTGGAACAAGAATGATCCATAGCACACCAATCGATCCCTTTATATAGCCAGACAGGTAGGGCCGCCATGACAGTTGCCGGTGCTGCCCCTGTAATACATTTAATGCCACCACAGGGTAAATTACGGTGCTCGATCATTTTTATAACTGGACGTAGCCGCCGTCACGGCCATACTGACGTGCGTACGTCCTCGTACGCTTAGCTTCACTATGTACCTGGTGAGGGACATCAGTGTTATTGCTCGTTCATCCTGACAATTAAATTGAGTTAAACTTGGAGTCTAAGTCAAAGTCAAAACATTAGTTTTCAATTTGATTAGTCAAAAGTATTTTAACCTTCCAGTCATCGTCAGGGTTAACCCTGGTCTCCTCTCCACAAAGGCCATTTACAAAGAGTTGTAATTGAAGGGTTAACCCTTCAGGACCATCAGTATCCATTCATTTACAAAAAGTGGACTGGATGGTGCTAGGCCGGATAGATATCCCTTTAGCAACCAAAAATCAACAAACTAATACCTTATCCCTTCATTTATAAAAAATGGACCGGATAGTGCTAGACCGGATAGATATCCCTTTAGCAACCAAAAATCATCTTTTCAACTAATACCAATTAGTGCTAGACCGGATAGATTATCCCTTTAGCATTCAGACACACGTTTTTTTGTCATCATTCTCTTTTCTTTCTTTTTTTTCACTTTTTTTTTTCTCTTTTTCTTACCCTTTTTTTTCTCTTTTTTTTCTCTCACGAATCATTACTTTTTTTACCAAAACTTTTATTCTCTTTTTTTTTTCACTGGTCTGGGTTAACCCTGCAACTAAATTTGATATTATTATTATCACCCGCCGTCACGTCATCATTCACATCACGTCTCGTCACGTTTCGCGTTGCTAGAAGAGTGATGTAGAAATGGGCAATCCCACTTCTGATGTCGGCAGGAACGTGTTGTGGGTAGGTTGCAACCTATATAACTTTAGGCCTTCAGCATGTCCACATCGCGCCGTGTCTGGAACAAGAATGATCCGTAGCACACCAATCGATCCCTTTATATAGCCAGACAGGTAGGGCCGCCATGACAGTTGCCGGTGCTGCCCCTGTAATACATTTAATGCCACCACAGGGTAAATTACGGTGCTCGATCATTTTTATAACTGGACGTAGCCGCCGTCATATACAATAATACAATGAAAAACAGTATTTGTGCTATTAGCAGTCATCTTAAGGTTTTACCTCCTAATAACACCTAACAAGCTGGATTTTTGTAAAAACGGATATTTTTAAAGTCTAAATCTTTCATAAGGTCACAGGTTAGCCATAAGAGATACAGAAAGGGAGATATTAAATTTTTTTTTGTAATTTTTGACCTTGAATATCTAAGGACGCTCCAATGTGATCTTATAAGACTTTTTGAGACATCATTTATAATGCCAAAATATACGTTCTTACAAAAATTCAGCGTTAGATTTCATTGGGCGGTCGAGGCTTACTTTTAGTGTATTTACTGGTCTATAAGACGTTTCATCTTAAATCAAGAAAATTAAGTCTTTAATTAAAAAAAATGCTTAATACGTTTCCAATTTCGAAACCTGAAAGTTATGCAAGAAAATGAGTTAGTTTTAAACAATTAAAGTAGATTTACGTATATAAGTTGTATGCTCTTAGCCTCCAAGCACAGATATGTTGGGAGACAGAGGTAGACATTAAAGGGAGGTTGTACTGCATAATTTGTCGTCCCTTTTTTCACTTTTCAACCGCATTTCTCTTAAGAACTCATGAAAGTCCACCTTAAAGTTCAACGAGTGTTATGTTTCAACTAATGAATATTTTATCAACCAAATATCATTTACCTCAAAGTGTATTCACCCCTTTTATGTACAGACTGGAGGCCACCGCTGGAGTTAAGCTTAGGAGCGTTATCGTTGTACTTAGTTAAAATACAACACAGATACAAAGTGGCTAGAAGAAATCTTGGTTCTGCTAGTAAAGAAATAATATAGTTTTTTTATGTTAATGAATGATGTGACGAGCTAGTCGTTCACCTGATGTTAAGCAACACGACCACCCATAACAGAACAGTGTCACTCGGAATTCAAAAATATAAAGTTTCACGTGACACTGCACTGCGCACATCATCCTGAGACATCAGAAGTCTAGTAATAAGATTACTCGACTGTGAGATCAGATTATAAAGTCTCATTTGTCCAGTAATTTCACTAGCTACAGTGCCCTTCAAACCGAAACACTGTAGTGCTTGCACACTACTGCTTGGCGGCAGAATAACTGGCAAAGCGGTGGTACCTACCTAGACGATATTTGCAGAAAAGTCCTACCACCGTATCGTATACTTAAACGAACTCTTGGAACGCTTAACTGATATGACGAGAACACTGGAGAGAGATAATTCAAGTCGCGAAAGTTTAAAAAGTGTTACTGGAGAGAGAGGCCATACAGTTGGTAGTACTGAATGTCATCCCATGGTAGTAGGTAGGTAATACTGGTACAACAAGGTACTACTCCAACAATCATCCGATATCCTACTGTACCCTTAGCACGAGTTTATATGGGTTATATTAGAATGGTCAGATCGCAAAATAACTTCATCTCACTTAGGCCAACTCAAAATATCCATGTCGCATTAATTTCGTAAGGATATATTAGGTGTCAAACCTCATTATATAACTCTTTTCTAATGCAGCTGTCTATAATAATAATAATAAATCACACTAATATTATAAAAACGAATGTTTGTATGTGTGTATGTTTGTTAGTCCTTCAGGCTCAAACGGCTAAATGGATTTAGATAAAATTCAGTACCAAGATAGCTTATATACACTGGATTAGCATATAGGCTATATTTTATCCCGGACAAGTAAAAAGTTCCTGTGGGATGAGCAAATAATTAAAATACTTTTTTTCTGCGGGTGAAACCGCGGGGCGCAACTAGTATCACACACATAGATTCTAGACCCTAACATGGATTCCCTGTGTCTATCAAGGAAAAGTGTGATTAAAAATATATAGCGTTATCATTTAATGAAGTAGCAAGAGAAAAATTATTTGCTCTGAGTGTTTTAGTTTTATTATTGCGAAGAATGTATTTATACAATGGAGGCAGGCAATTTTATTTATAGGTGTGGAATATTGATGAAAATTTTCACGTAATTTTAAAAAATTGACAATCTCATCTTAACAAAGCATACCCCCTATTTTTTAGGCACGCTTCCCCCATCTCAGGCTACGTCATTGCGTAACATCAGGTGGGATGGTCAAATACTTTGGTAAAAAAAATAAACTTTTCTATACATCAAAATGTGAAACTACAGAATGTTGTTATATTTATTTCTTGTTTTTTGTAGCCATTTCACACAACGCCATCTAGTCCTAAACTGAGCAGATCTTGTACTATGGGAACCGGATAACTGATAGAATACATAGATACTTTTTTTTAGTTTGTAAATACATAGATACATATATATTTGGATTTTATTTAATTTATTACTTAATTTATTACATATTATTATTATTATTATTATTAGATTTTTTTTCTTGTTATCATTATTATTCATATTACGAGACGGCAGTTATTTTTCTTCAACAATTTTGTACGCCTACGCAGGCAAGACATTGTGGACTAAAAAACACCATAACACCAATGCATGTATATTTTGTGTAATTTACTCATGCTCTAAAAAAATAAATTATCTTTAGCTTTGCGTAAAAAAGTTACCTATACTTCAAAACTTTTGCACCTTCTTTACTCTTTCTTGTTATATTTGATCTTTGTAAACATTGAACAGCTTACTTTAAAACGTTGACTATCAACCAGTTGTGCAACCCGTCTCACCACCGACCGTGGTTGCGGTGTCACCGCGATACTGGGATGATTCAAGGTAAAATGTTTGGTTTACATTTTCTTTGCCTTGGTTAGTTTAGTTATATATCCGAGCTAGGGTATGACCAAAATTCGTTGTAATTTAGACTTTATAACAAAACAATAAGTCAGGTTGTTTAATTTCAATTCTACACTTTGATATAGGTACCTATAACTGTCAAAATCCTACACGAGTCAATGTAAAACGTATCAGGATTAAACGTTCCCGTTTAATCTTGAATCTAAAATCTCATTTATGACGTCGCTACTCACGGAATAAATGGGATCTACCTACTTTACATATAATAAACCAGACTGAATAATTGTTTTTTATATCAAAATAGAACAGCGCTTTGTAATTCTATATCACGCGCTCTTTTTTTTTTTACAAATAATCTAAAATATAAATGTCAACTAAGCACAAAGTGCAATGTTTTAATTTTGCATGGGTTTCAATTAGATTTAAAAGCTCCTAGGCACAACGGTCTTCTAATTTAGGTGAAAAACATATTTTAAAACTATGAAGAGTACTCTCATTTGGAAGGGATAGAATGTTTTTAAATTTCTGTAGGTGTTGTATAATATAGAAAAAATTTAAAAATAACTTCACTCTGCGAGTGCGTTATGTGAAAATTACAAATTGCTATTGTATGTATCCATTCAGGGTAAACATAAATAAAAATCGATTTTTACCGAATGCTTCCATCACAGATAAGAAGAAAAATCTAGCTTCTAAATAAACTTTTTTTTTGTTTTTGGTATGGCTCCATACTTTTGTCTTGTCTTTAGCCAGTGTCAAGCAATTGATAATTTTTAAGCTTATTAATAAGTCAAGTCACAGTCCAAGTCATCAAGTCAAGTCACAGTTCAAGTCATCAAGTCAAGTCACAGTCCAAGTCATCAAGTCAAGTCACAGCTCAAGTCATCAAGTCAAGTCACAGTCCAAGTCATCAAGTCAAGTCATAATCTAGTCTAGTCTAGTGAAGTCATACTCCTAGTAAAGTGGCGGAAACTTTACCAGAAGCTTCTATGTAGTTTTGGAAACAACACGAAAAGAAACGTTTCACCATCATTTTACCAGTTTCCCACACTCATGCCTATAATCCAGCACTTAACGAATAAAATGCCACCAATTTTATGCACTAACATTGAAAATAACATAAGTTTTGGAAAATAATACAATGCGGTGACGTGACGCAAAACTCCTAAATAAACTTTCAGATTTTTGCAGCGAGATAGTATGGTTTTTATTGATTGCACCTTGAATATATATTTCGTAAAGGAACGTAAGAGGCTAAATCCTACGACACAGACACGCCAAGCGCGGGATATAATGAATCCATAGAATGTAATAGTTATTATATTAGTTACCTAAATTGTACAATGTATAAATCTTGAATATGTGCTTTTAAATTATTATATATACCATGATCTAACAGATCAGAGAAAACATTTCAAATCTAAACATTATTAAACGACTTGAACTCATACTATAAAGATAAAACGGGTCTATTCGCGCACAAAAATAGTTTAAAAAGGTTATTCAAAATTAAGTTTTGATAATTTTTGTGCGCGAATACACCCGTATTATCTTAACAATACTCTCAAATTATGTTCAAAATAAAATTAAAAAAATTAAAATTAGAAATCGACTTGTTTCTCAAACAAGTCTTATTTTATTTGAGTCGATAATTGGAAACCAATCGTATAAACAATAATTTGAATTTGTATGAATTTTGTGAAACTCTACCTCACGTTACCTATCAACTTTTTTCGCGCATTAAACATGAACACAGTTTCACGTCACATCACACATGTGGTGTGATCATGTGATCATGATCACACTTTGGACGCTTATCATAGGAAGAGTTTGCCATAATCACCACGCTTGGTAGATGTCTTAGTGATCGCAGAAGATTTTAATATACTGAGATGAACGCTGCTGCCAATTGACAGCCTCTGTGGTGTAGTGGTTGAGCAGGTCGGCTCAGGTTCGATTCCCGCGACAGGACAAGTATTTGTGCACAGAAAAAATAGCCTAAATACTTATTGTGTCTGGGTGCTGGGGGACCATGGTCCTCGTAGTTCCTGGGGTCCCTAGATACAGGGAATCCTAGTTAGGGTCCAGGATGTTTGTGATCGTTGGGCGTTTATTATTATTAATTCACTGGATATTCCCTGCTTAAGTCACGGGAAGAACTGGGGTGGTACTATTCCAAACCGCTACCACACGGCACACAGTTTGAAACAAGGATAAATCGGCCAACATACCCGACCAGTCGTCCAACAAGTCTGCTATACATTATGCAGATGCTTGGCTAACATCTGCGACCAACTTTGCGTTTATCGCCGTTTCGGAGCGCTTGACTCTGGGGTCAAGCGCGAGAGCTGTTAGCTGTAACCGTACCTTATAAATACTCTTTTGTGTAAAGTTTAAACAAGACTGTTTCAATGACGCTGTAATAAAATTTAAAATGTTTTTAGTAAGTACATTATGTAAGTTGTGTTAGAATATTATGCATAACCATCTACACGTGCTGTACGAAGATTTGCTAGCCTTAGAGGCTAGCAAATCTGCTGTACAAGCTGCCGAAATGGGCGTGGGCGCAAGAAAGTTGGCAATGTGAAGTATATTTCCGTGGCGCTATGTGCTAATAAACTGTTATACATAAGCAGACATTTCAAGAAACAGACCTTTTGGAACACGGAGATTATGAACAAAGCGGTCATTTTGAGTAACGTGCAATTTGAGAAACGGAAGTTTCGGAAAACTGACAATTACGGATAAAATTGTGTTTACAATTGATTTTTACTAGGTACCGCTTTGCCAGTTATTCTGCCGCCAAGCAGTAGTGTGCAAGCACTACTGTGTTCCGGTTTGAAGGGCACTGTAGCTAGTGAAGTTACTGGGCAATTGAGACTTTATGATCTGATCTCACAGTCGAGTAATCTTATTGCCGGACTGTGTTGATGTCTCAGGATGATGTGCGCAGTGCAGTGTCCCTTGTAACTCTATGTTTTAGGGTTCCGAGTGACACTATTCTGTTATGGGCGGCCGTGGCGCTTAACATCAGGTGAACGACTAGCTCGTCACATCATTCAACAATATATAAAAAAAAAATATGAGCTTATCGCGTTTTTAAAAGTTTATCAGAGCGCTTGGTCGACGCTACGCGTGACCAAAATGCTGGCACTTATTTGGCACAACGAATAAACATTGCAATTCAACGGGGCAATGCTGCCAGCATGTTGGGTACGCTACCTACTGGTAGAGGGCTGGAGCATTTGGACTGTCTATCAGTACATCTACAGTCATCGCGGACAGTATATAGTCCATTTTTTTTAGTAGTAGGTAGTGTTTAGTGTTAGTTATTATATCATTGTAGTATTTAGTCACACTAATATTATAAAGGCGAAAGTTTGTATGTGTGTTTGTGTGTATGTGTGTATGTTTGTTACTTCTTCACGCTGAAACGGCTGAATGGATTTGGATGAAATTTGGTACAAAGATAGCTTATACACTGGATTAACATATTGGCTACATTTTATCACGGAAAAGTGAAATGTTCCCTTGGGATGAGCAAATAATTAAAATACTTTTCATCCGCGGGTAGAACAGCGGGGCACAACTAGTTGAAAATAAAGGCAATTTGCCGTGTTTAATAAAAATGGATGTGGGTATTATATTAAAAGCGGACATTTAGGAACCGAAGGCATATGTATAGCGAGTGGAATTTTCCGTTAAAGGCATAATGTTATATGTAACCTTATTTAAAAAATACAGATTTATTATTTGTTTTAGTAATTACATATTATATAATTCCAAACAAAAAGCATATAAGTATTGTATCAGTTATCCGGTTCCCATAGTACAAGCTTTGCTTAGTTTGGGGCTAGATGGCGCTGTGTGAAATGTCCACAATTATTTATTTATTTATTAAATAAGCATAAACCGAAGCGAAGAAACTTTCATAATTCACGTTTCATTAGAACCGACACAGGCATATAAAGTAAATTCAAATTCAAAGTTTAGACTGAAATATGACCACCCCCTTTAGCGCACAACCGGATAAGTAAGACCCCTGGCTCTACTTATTTTAATGATGTTTGTTTGAACAAAGGGTTGGTAGAAGGTTCTTGTTAGCTTGGGCGGTGTGTGAGGATAATGAATGATGGAACAAAGCGTTAAGTCTATTATAACGCTGAAGAACTTTATTAGAACGGTTAATGTACGAGTAGGGATGCGCCAGTCACGTGTGTATCGATAAATACTATCGATAAAAGTAAAACTAATTTAAAAATAAACAAGTGCTTTAGACCACACGACTGAAGTAAAATTTCTTTAGCTCCATCTATCGGCTGGTATAACTTTTTTTTTTAAATGTTTTTGTCGCCATCTTGACAATTGTAAATTGTCATTGCACTGGACATACCGATATAATAATACAAATTTTATCTTTGTTATGTTGACAATGGAGATCTACGTTAAACAACATCTTTGAACTTACGTTCGCCTCCCCGGCTTACTCCCCAAGTCAAGCGTGCATAATGAAGTTTTACTTCACAAATCTTCTCTTTAGTATTAAAGAATATTTAAAATATTGATGACAGTTACCAGAAATATCAAAAATCTCTGATTTTATCCCTGCCTTTCACAATGCGTATATGAGAAGACTGCACAAAACCACCTTTAAATTATTAAAAGGAAAAGTAGATATCTTATTTATTTATTAAGCTTTTTATACGGCACCCAAAAAAAACTCTTGAAGGATAGTCCACGCGGGTGAAGCCACATGCAAAAGCATATGAGAACATTAACGTGTGAACCTAGCATATCTGTTATTTCTGTTCCAACTTCGCGTTCACTTTGCCGAGTTAAACGACACATTGTTAATAATAATAGGTCTTTACCTATGAAATTGCCGTATTGCAGTACAGACTTTTTCAAACAAAAAAAAGTTTTGATTGGCTATGAATTCTAAATTCAAATTAATTTTGTTTTAAAAATATGACATTCTATTTACAATATAAGTCTTTTGTTTATTGATTAGCGTTGTATTTTCATTACATTTCAACATTTTTCCTCATAATGGATACTTTGAAATTTCGTGTAATTATGGAATATGAGTTCCGTCGTGGCACCAACGCGGCACAAACGACACGTAACATCAACGACGTTTACGGAGAGAACTGTACAAACGAACGTACAACCCGTTATTGGTTTGCTCGGTTCCGTTCTGGGAATTTTGACTTGAAAAATGAACCTCGTGGTCGTCCGGAAACTTTGGTCAACAATGATGAATTAAAGGCGATTGTGGAAGCTGATGAATCTCAATCTACAGCTGAGCTGGCAGCAGCTTTTGATGTTAGCATCAAAACAATATTGGTCTATTTGCGACAGATTGGCAAGATAAAAAAGCTTGATAGATGGGTGCCCCACGAACTTAACGATCGCCAGCGCAACGTACGCGTCGAGACTTGCCTTGCGCTGCTTAACAGGCACAGAAATAAAGGAATTTTGAACCGAATTGTTACGTGCGACGAAAAATGGATTCTTTTTGACAATCGAAAGCGCTCAGCAAGTTGGTTAGATCCTGGTTCGGTACCAAAGCAATGTGCAAAATGAAAAATGACCCCTAGAAAGGTGATGGTCACAGTTTGGTGGTCTAGTGCTGGTGTGATTCATCATAGCTTTTTACAAAACGGCGAGAGCATTACTGCAGATGTGTACATTGAAGAACTGACCACAATGATGGCGAAAATCGCACGTCTGCAACCAGCTTTGGTCAATCGGTCGTCTCCACTGCTACTTCACGACAACGCGCGACCCCATACTGCACAACAGACCGTCTCTAAGCTGCATGAGTTGGGTTTGGAAGCTCTCCCTCATCCGCCATACTCACCAGATCTTGCGCCTACCGACTATTACTTTTTCCAAAATTTGGACAACTTTTTAGCGGGAAAAAAATTAAATTCTGAGAGGCAGTACAAAACGCCTTTGAAGAGTTTGTTGTCTCCCGTCCTGCTGATTTTTTCAAGAAGGGCATCCATAAACTGCCACAGCGTTGGCAAAGATGCATTGATTGCAGGGGTGATTACTTTGAATAAAAGAAATAAATAAGTTCGAAAAAAAAATACTTTAACTTTTTTCAAACAAAACGGCAATTTCATAGGTAAAGACCTAATATATTTTAATAGTGACACGGTAATATTTTTGGTCTAAATATATATAACTCAAAGGTGACTGACTGACTGACTGACATAGTGATCTATCAACGCACAGCCCAAACCACTGGATGGATCGGGCTGAAATTTTGCATGCAGGAAGATGTTATGACGTAGGCGGATGCCTAGAAAAATGCTAAGAAAGGATTTTTCGAAATTCCACCCTAAAGAGGGTGAAACGGGTGGTTGAATTATTTTCCCATAGACCACACTGCGGGCGAAGCTACGGGTAGAAGCTCGTCAAACATACATTTTTAGATGGTGAAGCAAAATCTACAAGACAAATTTGCCAGTAGTGTTGGCCGAAATTTAAAATTTCATCGACATACCCCAACACTAGCTCATCGCCGCTCATTCCCGAGTTAAGCCGAGTCTTCATAATTAGATAAAGTGAAGTACAATTAAACTTTCCTTAAATAAGCCAAACGCGGGAGGCAATTAGTAATTTCGAGCTTATTATTTTATAAGTCACTTACGAGGATAAGGTGAACTGGAAGTACCTACTGTCTCTATCTATCTAAATATATATAACTCAAAGGTGACTGATTGATTGACTGACTAACATAGTGATCTATCAACGCACAGCCCAAGCCAATGGACGGATCGGGCTGAAATTTTGCATGCAGGTAGATGTTATGATGTAGGCTTTTTGATTCGCTAAGAAAGGATTTTTCGAAATCCACCATTAAGAGGGTGAAATGGGTGGTTGAATTATTTTCCCATGGGTCTGCGAATTTTATCATAGCATACTATTATAGTTTAAATATGTTTTAGAAACTTTGTTGAATTCGATTTTAAAATATTCTTATATAGCCACATCTAGACAATCTATTTTATATCTTTTACAGGCAAGCAGCGCGAAGCGGTTGATCCAACAAATTTATGCCATGAATTAAGTCCAGCTTTATTAATTACTTTTGGGTCTATTTCGTCTCTTTTTTACTTGATTACGTTTTTGAATCATCTTTGTCAATGTGATAATAGGATTTTTTCTTTTTTTTCCTTCCGCTTTTGTGGAATGGATGCCGCCGCACGTCTTGTGTATTTGCCAGCTACATATTCACAAGTTTTCTTTAAGTCATTTTCGCTTGCGTATTTATTTTGTTATTTTCGGTTGGAATAAGGTTATTATAATAGAGACTACTACGTTATTTTTATTATTATCATCCACTTTAATCTATTACTTGACAGCGGTTGAGCAGGTCGGCTCATAACCCGGAGGTGGATTGCTCGATTCCCGCGCAGGACAAGTATTTGTGCACAGAAAAAAAAAGTAAATGCTTGTTCTGAGTCTGGGTGTGGTGAGGCCACAGTCCTCGTAGTTCCTGGGTCCCTAGATACAGGGAATTCTATTTAGGATCCAGAATCTATGTATGTGATCGTTGGGCGTTATTATTATTATTACTGGCCTGATAGCTCAGTTACTCTGCCTTCTGACCCTTCCCACCCAGGAAAAATATTTGTGTGATGAACCTATGTTCATTACACAAACATCAAACACCTGTGTTTGCTCAGTGTCTGTGCGTTATATTGTATTATATGTTTACTAACAAAAAGTATCTTAGCATTTTATCAGTAATCTGATTTCCATAGTACAAGCTTTGCTTAATTCAAGACTAGATGGCGTTGATTATGTTATGATTGATTGATAGTACCTACTGTAAAGTGGAGGCACTAAAAGTACCGACGACCTAGGGGGTGATCACGAAATTTTGATTGCAATGCAACAGGAGAAATTTCCATACTAACGAGCACATAAACTGCGATTCAAATTGTCAAATCCATACAAAATTATGTTTCTATCAGTTGCAATCGAGTTACGTTAAAAACGCCAGGCAATGGATACAGGTGGCAAGCAACCGTTTATAGTGGTGACCTATGGGACCTATATTCAGTAGTGGACTAATACAGACTTATGATGATGATGATGATGATGATTAACTATAACTATATATATCGCAAGTACACAAACAAACAATCCTTATAACAAGGAAAAGTACTTAAGCATAAAAATGTTTACTGCCCCTGGCAGTTATCAGAGCAGTCAAATAAATCCGAGGAGCGTTTTAAAACTTCAAGACGTTACAACTCGTAAAAACTCCGTGCATTATAGATGTACTCTGAATCTGTTATGACGCTCTAAACTCTCTGAAGTTTGGGGTGAAGTGTCGTTTTTAATAAAGCGTTGGTATATTTTAAGGTTTTACGAATCACTAGCATTGCCATGGCTTTAATTAACTTACCCTCTTTGCAGCGTATATCCTGAGAATCTAGACTAAACCGCCCCAAACCAGTTTAATTCAAAACAGAACTAGCGGAACGACCTAATGCTAACTAGCGTTAGCTATGAGCTTTGGCGGGAAAACGAGAAAGATCGCTTCACCGCATTGTATTATTTTCCAAAACTTGTGTTATTTTCAGTGTTAGTGCATAAATAGGTGGCGTTTTATTCGTTAAGTGCTGGATTACAGGCATGAATGTGGGAAAATGGTATAATGATGGTGAAACGTTTCTTTTCGTGTTGTTACCAAAACTCCATAGAAGCTTCTAGTAAAATTGCCACCATTTTACTAGGAGTATGACTTGACTAGACTATGACTTGGCTTGATGACTTGGCCTGTGACTTGACTTTTGACTTAACTTGAGAAATCGTCAAATACTACTAATACCTATTCCTTGGCTACAGTTAAAGACTATAATTATTTATAATAGTTTACCTTCTCAGTTATAAATTGTTTTGGACGCCTAATGTGTACTATAAAATTGTAGTCAATATAAAACATAGATATGAAGAAGTATATAGGTTAGAATCATCACTTATTCAGTAAGTATTTTTCTAGAAAGAGAAACGACGTGCAATAAAAATTAATGACGAGGAAACGCATTCCTTCCCCTCCAGTCGTATCAATCAGCCAACGGATTTGTTTCCTAATTCCTGAGGAGACAACCTACAAGCAACAATTATCCAAAAGACATCCGTGTCACTGACAAAAAAAACAACACATTTACTACCTTATTCCTATTTACTTAAGCGTTTTTGTTATTTGAGACGCTACTTAGACTCGCGAAATTAAATCGCAACGGAACAACCTTTGGAAAAGCAGCTCTATGCGTTTGGTTTAAGGATCGATTGGGACGCTTTGATATATCCTTGTACAAGGGAAAAGAATTACACGAAGAAAATGAAGCAGGGAGAGTAAATAAATTATAATGGGAACTTAAGACGCCATGTTGGTAACATTACGTGTAAATCGTGTTTCCGATTCGATTTGTCGGAATGTCGGGGCACGATTCCGAGAAATTGGTATTGCCTCTAGAATGTGTAAATAGTTGGGGGATGGTGAGGTAATAGGGCGGAGAATTAGGAGCGAAGTCGGTAATAGTAGCTCATTTGCTTGGGTGAAATGTTCCTTAATGTAAAACCATTAAGGATTCAGAAAAGTGACTGAAAGAAAACACGGAGGTAACTAAGAGTCGGTTGATGAAAGCGATATTTAAAAATATGTCTATAAATTAACATAAGATATTAGATTAAAATATAACCCAAAGTATTCATTCTGTTATACTGCCGAAGTAGCAAATTTAAGTTTAAGAAAAATCAGTATTTTCACGAAAAAAAAATGGTTGTCTGTAAAGTCGGTTTACGGACTATAATTTTTATTATTAACGTCATAAGAAAACATTAAGCCAAAAAACGTCAGGCCGATCATGCCTCTTTATCAATTGTTCCGCGCTCTCGCTTGCACGCTCGGCTCAGGCGGAACGTGACAACTTTTCGTGGTTTTTGACGGGAATGCGAAAAATATTGCGTCACCGCATTGTATTATTTTCCAAAACTTGTGTTATTTTCAGTGTTAGTGCATAAAATTGGTGGCATTCTATTCGTTAAGTGCTGGATTACAGGCGTTAGTGTGGGAAAATAGTATAATGATGGTGAAACGTTTCTTTTCGTGTTGTTTCCAAAACTCCATAGAAGCTTCAAGTAAAGTTGTCACCACTTTACTAGGAGTATGACTTTGACTAGACTATGACTTGACTGGATGACTTCGACTGTGACTTGACACATATTTGCGTGAAATATCATTACCTTGATGAATTATCAATTACTTGACACTGGCTAAATACACAAAAGTGTGGAGCCAAAATATTTAAAAAAAAACTTTTCGTGCATCCAGCCGACGTTTATCGATTTATAAGACGTCAATCATCACGTCAAAAAAGGTCTAAATAAAAATAAAATATCTCTCCCTTTTTAATTGTCTTTTAATTAGACTTTTAATTCCACTATATGAGCACAATCCTCGGAGAAACAATAAACACATGAGCATCAACGCTCTCCAAATAGAAGTAAAACTATGTAAAAAGTTAAAAACAATAAAACGAAAAATACGTGAACATCAACTCTTTTCATTTAGAAGTGAAACTATGTAAAAACGAGTGTGCTTTAGACCACACAACTGAATGAAAACTTCTTAAGTTTAGCTCCGTCTATCGGCCGCTATAACTTTGTTTTTGCTTTGTTTAATGTTAATGTCGCCATCTTGACAATTGTGAATTGTAATTTTATCGGACACACCAACTTAATAATACAAATTTTAACTTTCTTATGTTGATTACGGTGATCTACGTGAATCAACTTCAACTTCCGTTCGCCTCGCATTCACCAGCTTACTCCTCAAGTCAAGCGTACGTAAAGAAGTTTTACTTTAAAAGCACGTAAGCATCGACGCTCCTCAAACATAAGTAAAACTATGAAAAAACAATAGACAAACAAAAACACGTGAGCATCAACGCTCTCCAAATAGAAATGAAGCACATACATTAAAAATAATCAACCAAATCTACATTCAACGCAACAACCACATAAAATAACCTAAAACCGACGTAAAAGTCACAAAAATAGGCTATAAAGTACCCACGGCAACAATGCATGTAAAAAGTAGAGCTTCTCCTCCACCACACTTAATAATTGATGGGCCAAACTGCCGAGTTGTGTTCCTCATATAATATTAACATCTACCTACCCCTAGATGCCCCATGTTGCCGCCTGCTTGCTATATAAGTACGTACCTATCTACAATACGTAGGGGTATTTATATGTATTATAATTGTTAGTTTCTGATTGATGTTTGAAACATTGATACTATTGATCTTTAATTAACAAAAAAATGCGTTATGTGAATTTTGTTTTAAATTTACTATTTTTAACTAATATTATGGCAATAATAAGGTACTATGTAGTTATATAATGGTTTGTAATTGCTAGCAGGCCATAAGTCTAAAATTAAAGAAATAATAATTTAAGGAATAATTTAAAAATACTCACAAAACTGTATGTAATTCAGATAAAATTACATTTGTTACAAGATAAATAAATACATTTGCATACGAAAAGCTTAGATAACCAAAGATTATAATAAGATGTATCACAACCATAATAAACTTTAGTTTTAATTAACTGTAACCATAAGGAAGGATTTTCTACGGCTCCTATTGATGCCTACTTTTGAATAATGTATTTCGTCTTTACATGTAAATGGCAAGAGACAATGATTAATAGTTGAAAAATGGATTGCTTTATGTTCAGTTCTTGTTATCGATGTTTCTGCCTTTATCGATACCTAAGCATATTTCAATTTATTACTTTGTCACATCACTAATCGATTCGACTATTGTCTTTTGTTCCAAATCTTTAGCTGATTTTTTCATACATAATAATGTATCAGATTATTATGTCAAAATTATGTATGAAAAAATCGATAGGTAGGCTGGTCGTCGTAAAGTACAGTCATTGTAAATAAACTGAACATCGAACAACAAAATTATTAATGTGTTGTTTTGATTATTTAATATATTGTCATTCAACACCGACCCTGTCAGACAAATTTTGAAAAAAAAAAAATTACGTTTAAAATTAGCTACTTTCACATTCAAAGTGTATTAGGCTAAGTTTTTGTCAAATAAATAAAATCTAATAAATCTAATAATAAAAACAATAAGATTTCAATGTTTTCAACTAGAAGATAATTTCGTGAGATTGCTTCATATTTGACCACATTATCAGTTAACATTAGAAGAGATGTGATCAAACGTAAGCTTATGTATTATCTAACATAAAAAGAAAGAAACCAATGGAATCCTGCAGATAAATATAAATGAGTGTGCTTTTAGACCACACCACTGAAGTAAAACTTCCTTAGTTTAGCTCCATCTATCGGCCGTTATAACTTTGTTTTTACTTTGTTTAATGTTAATGTCGCCATCTTGACAATTGTAAATTGTTATTTTACCGGACATACGAACATAATAATATAAATTTTTAACCTTGTCATATTAACAGTGGAGATCTACGCGAACCAACTTCAACTTCGGTTCGCCTCGCATTCACCAGCTTACTCCCCCACCAAGCATGCGTAAATAAGTTTTACTTCAATGATAAAAAGTTGAGATAAATCTCGGTAATATCACCTGTGATTGAACACTCTCCTCGCAATCAATAAAATGTCACATTCACAGTAGCTCAATGAATTTATTTAGAATCCTTTCTTGAGGCGATAAAACCGACCCCATTTGTCATAGATAAAACATTATTTCATTTAATTTATGTCCGGCTATCTATATTTGGGGTACTCTAGATGTTTGTGAGTATAAATGTATTTTTTATATGTAAGGGTATTTTATTATAAAGTCGTGCTCCTTCAAAGCTAACCATTGTTTTGCCATAATTAGTTCTAGGAAGTACACAAAGTTTTAGTTTGGCGAACGTTATGTTACTGTGGATATCCTTATTGAATATTTTGAGGATTAAAACGCAGATCTTATAGTTTAATATTTTTATATTTTTTTTATATTCATTGCGTTCCGCTCTTTGGCTGTTCGCGTGATAAATGTAGAGCCAAATCTCTGTTCGCACATGGGGGATATTGACCATGTAACGGTGGCGTTTTTTTTTGCGTTTTATATAAATATTTTATGAAAAATTGTTTCAGTTGAGCCTGAAAATCATCAGCCGGAAGACGTCCACTGCTAAGCGTGGGCCTTCCCCATTAGGAGAGTTGCCATAATCACGACACTTGGAAGTTATCTTAGTGATCTTCAGAATAGAGATAGTGAAAAATTGACCTCGACAGATAAATTGGTAGCACGTAGGATCCTTTTTATCCCGATTAAGTGAAAAGAGGTAAATTGCGGGAGAAACCACGGGGTGTCTCTAGTTTAAATAAAATGCATAACGAATCATCAACATATTAAAAAGATAAAGCTGGTCTAAGAACATTATCATTCCAAAAGTTACCACTTTATTAAGTATGCATGAAAATATTCTTTTAAAATCTTATAAATCTGTGTAAATTAATGTTACCTTAATCACTTTTTAAATGAACCTTTTTGGAAATTCATTCGCGAAATGGAAACACTGCATTTTTTGTTTTAAGATTATTTTTATTATCTGTTAAATAAGGCGGGATGAATAGAATTATCGCAGATTTTAAATGTATTTTAAATGAATGTTTTCATTTAAATAATATTTTATTTTATTTCTACATGGTTATTTAGTTCTTTAGCCTCGTTTACGTTTTTATGAACTTGTTGACATTTAGAAGTGTGCACATCACTTTAAAGTCTAATTTACATAATTTTTACTATTTTGATAAAACAACTTAATTTTTGGGATTTTAAAATGTATTTGTAATTTAAATATCATTTTGATTTATCCATAAAAAGATCAGTTAATAAAAAACAGTGGCTGAATGCATTAAGCCGATAATCTTCAAGGAAATCTTATGACAGCCTCTGTGGTGTGGTGGTTGAGTGGATTGGCTCATGGCCCAGAGGTTTGATTCCGGCAAGACGAGTATTTGTGCACAGAAAAAAAAGCTCAAATCCTTGTTCTGAGCCTGGGTGTTGTGGGACCATGGTCTTCGTAGTTCCTGGGTCCCTAGACACAGGGAATCCTAGTTGGGGTCCAGAATCTATGTATGTGTTCGTTGGGCGTTATTATTATTATTATTAATCTATTGCCGCTTTAAGGTTTGCTGACTTGATATCTTAACTAAGCCAACTCTTTCAGAGGTATAATGCTACAGTCATCTGTTTTTTTTTTTACAAATATTACATGAATTAATGATTCATAAGCAGTATCGTAGGTAACTCCCAACTATAACCTAGTAATTACGAACAAATAAACATTGAGATCGTAAAAATAATACATAACTGTAGAAAATGCAGTAGATTTTGCTGTAGAAATAGACCTATTAAAAATGGTTGTCTGTAAAGTCGGTTTACAGGCGATAATTTTATATGACGACGTCAGGCCGATCGTGCCTCTCTATCGCTTGTTCCGCGCTCTCGCTTGCACGCTCGGCTCAGGCGGAACGTGACAATTTTTCATGCGTGCAGCCGGCGTTCATCTTCTATACTTATAAAATTCAAAATCCCGAATGACTGACTTATATATCAACGCACAACCTAAACCGCTGTTCCTAGAGACTTGAAATTTGGAGGGTGTGTTCTTTGTAAAGTGTAGATATCCACTAAGAGAGAGTTTTTCGAAACTCCACCCCTAATCGGGTGAAATGGGTAGTTGAGTTATTTTCCTATAGGCCACGCGGGTGAAGCCGCAGGCAGAAGCTAGTCGATTTATAAGACGTTACGCGTCAAAAAACTTAAGTGTTACGTAGAGTTTGCATAGATATCTACTATATTGTAGAAAATATTTCTCGATATAAATATATCAATACACTTTATTCCTTACTTTATTCTTTTGAGACCAACCTAGTTTTTTACGTTGACGACGTCAAGCTGTCGAATTGTGTGATAATTTTTATTTAAGTCTAAAGATAAATACCTATTTTGTTTGTTAATCTAAGCAGAAAAAACACAGATCCATTATTAACCGGAAAATTGAAACGGTCGGGCTTTTAATAACAACTAAACAAAAGTAAGGGGTTATAGATAAGACGCCATTAACACGGCTGGTTAATACGACGAGACAGTTGATAAATTGACCAAAAAGAAAGTGTTGTCTTCTTAGGACTCCGTAACTAAGATAACACATTTTTTGTTACAAGAGTCGGTCATTAGTATATGATTTAAGTGTAGGTACTTTCATATTAGAGGACTTTTCTGCAAAGGTCGTCTAGGTAGGTACCCCCGCGTTGCCAGTCATTCTGCCGTCATGGAGTAGTATGTGTGTGTGTGTATGTGTGTGTGTGTGTGTTCCGGTAGTACGTGTGTTGTTGTATGTGTGTGTATGTGTGTGTGTGTGTGTGTGTGTGTGTGTGTGTGTGTGTGTGTGTGTGTGTGTGTGTGTGTGTGTGTGTGTTCCGGTTTGAAAGGCATTGTAGCTAGTCAAATTACTGAGCAATCGAGACTTTATGATCTGATCTCACAGTCGAGTAATCTTATTATCAGTTTCTGCTGTTGTCTCAGGATGATGTGCGCATTGCAGTGTAACCTGAAACTTTTTTGATATCTATTTAAAATCGATATGAAATCAACCCAATTCAGTTAATTATTTTTCAGGTTAATTCGTTTTGTTGGTTATTTTTGCAGATTTCATTTTATTTTACAGATGTTATGCGCAGTGCAGTGTCACGCGAAACTTTATATTTTAGAGTTCTGAACGACACTGTTCTGTTATGGGCGGCCGTATCGCTTAACATCAGGCGAATGACTTGCTCGTCACATCACTCCTTAATATATATTTTAAAAAAAACACAGCTAGTTCGCAAAAATGAACAATATTTCATTACTCCAAACCTTAAAAGAAATATGACTGCGAAACATGTTTAACGATCAAAACAAATTAATCTAAAATAATATTATAAAATTGTTTAACTAAACACCTCACCATTTTGCAATATTATTTTCATTATTGTATTTATCTTTCGTTTTCTTATTATGTTGGTAGTAATCTCAGATAATATACACTTTGACTACTACCTACATTCCTACCTATTAGTATCTAGTAGTATGTTATAAAAAAAAAACATTTTTTTTCTTTTTTTATTATGTTGGTAGTGCTCACAGATAATATAATACTATACCGAGTGATTATATACTCTTTGACTACTACCTACCTACCTACTAGTAATAGTATATATGTAAATAGTATAGTATGCTATAAGATAAAATTCCAAAATCAAAACCACTTGGAATTCGAATTAAAACGTAAAACAAACTCATATCGGACAAGTAGATCACTAAAAATGCTTTCCTTTTTCAACAATAAAATCAGTGGCATGGCGCCTCGCGTATCGAGCACGGGTTATCTCTCCCGAACACAAACAGCGCTTGTCCATTAGAACGTAATCGGTTGTGCCACCAACAAACACACAGCGTTCGATTTTCGAACGAAACGTATGTATTGTCCATTGTCCTGCCAACTAGCCATTTTTTAAATATGGAATTTGGTTTTGTGCCAGTGTTATATTATATTAAAAAAACGAGTGTGCTGTGTGTGAGTGTGTGAGTGTGCACGCGATAGAAGTAAAACCTTTTTAGTGGAGTTTTGGCGGGAAAGCGAAAAAGATTGCGTCACCGCATTGTATTATTGTCCAAAACTTGTGTTATATCCAGTGTTAGTGCATAAAATTGGTGGCATTTTATTCGTTAAGTGCTGGATTACAGGCGTGAGTGTGGAAAAATGGTATAATGATGGTGAAACGTTTCTTTTCGTGTTGTTTCCAAAACTCCATAGAAGCTTCAAGTAAAGTTGCCACCATTTTACTAGGAGTATGACTGATTAGACTGACTTGACTATGACTTGACTGGATGACTTCGACTGTGACTTGACACATATTTGCGTGAAATATCGATAACTTGATAAATTATCAATTACTTGACACTGGCTAAATATACAAAAGTGTGGCACTAAAACGTAAAAAAAAACTTTTTTAGTTTAGCTCCATCTATCGGCCGGTATAGCTTTGTTTTTGATTTGTTTAATGTTAATGTCGATGTTGGCAATTGTAAATTGTCATTTTACCGGACATACCAACAATAAAAATATTAAACTTTGTTATGCTGACAATGGTGGTACGTGAACCAACTTAAACTTCCATTCGCCTCGCATTCACCAGCTTACTCCCCAAGTAAAGTGTGTTTAAAGAAATTTTACATCAAAATTATTATGTTAAATAAAACTCCCCTAATCACACTTATACTCTTTTTTTTATGTTATTCAATGTTGTGACGAGCTAGTCGTTCACCTGATGTTAAGCGCCACGGCCACCCATAACAGAACAGTGTCACTCAGAACCCTAAAACATAGAGTTTCAAGCGACACTGCACTGCGCACATCATCTTGAGACATCAGTACAGTCTGGTAATAAGATTACTCGACTGTGAGATCAGATCATAAAGTCTCAATTGCCCAGTAATTTCACTAGCTACAGTGCCCTTCAAACCGGAACACAGTAGTGCTTGCACACTACTGCTTGGCGGCAGAATAACTGGCAAAGCGGTGGTACCTACCTAGATGAACTTTGCAACAAAGTCGTACCACCTAGTAAAAATCCTCCTCGTATTATAAAGGCTAAAGTTTGTATGTGTGTTTGTGTGTATGTTTGTTACTCCTTCACGCTCAAACGGTTGAATGGATTTGGATGAAATTCGGTATCAAGATAGCTTATACACTGGATTAACATATAGGCTACATTTTATCCCGGAAAAGTGCAATTTTACCGTGGGATGAGCAAATAATTAAAATACTTTTTATCCGCGGGTGAAACCGCGAGGCGCAACTAGTAATTACTATTAATGACTGTTGTGTGTCACAGTTATCATAATATGTACTCTTTGATCTCGACGCTATGTTAAAAAGGTACATTAAATTATTTTTATAATTTATAATATGTAATATTTTTATTATTATTCGTATTTTATTCTAATCTCAATTTTACTGCACCGCTATAATTTTTTTCTTGCACACCCAGGTTGACTAGTAGATAATGCTTTATAGCATTAAGTCCTCCTTGTACATTATTTTGTGCTAAAGTATAAATACATAAATATCTTTTCCTAAATCTGGCAATTTCTCTATGATTTTTTCTATATCATAAGTAATTTTGTCACGCTAAATTTGACAGATTCAAAATCTTGCGCGCCTTAAGCGCCCGCCCTCCCACCTGGTGACGCTGTAAAGGTCGATAGAGACCAACAGCATTAGCTCTTTAAAAAAAACAGATTCAAAATGATGAGTGTCTCTATATAATTAGGTATGTGCCTGATAGATAAGTAGTTAAACTACATAAAATAGTATTAACAGGCAAGCAAACATTAAACATAATTTATTCAAATTACTTACAATAAAATCAATTATGCATAACACCTTAACATAACACCACGGGCATACAGAACGTGCTACAAAAATTAAAAATAAAACTGAATATATGTATTTCCATATTGTACAGTATAAAACGAAGCGACAACGCAAAATAATATAAAAATAATACTTTAAAATAAACAGATCAAATAATTCCATAAATTACATAAAACACAATTTTATATCTTAGTAATTTATGTAAAAAGGCAGTTAATTATTATTCATTTATGATCATGGTTAAAAACGTTTACGAAACATGTGTTTTTGGTCTAATTAATTGAATTTCGGATTACTGGCGATATATCTTTTAATTTATTGCTTTTTAATGGAATATATTAAAGTTTAGTGTATAACGTGACGAACGTAAGCATTATATCTATACTCTACCTACCAGTCTACTTGTCCAGCTCTGCGAACAATAAACCTGGAGAGCACTGCTTCGGTTGTCTACGAAACCGGAGCTTCGCAACCAGTTACGAACGCAGATTTTTGTCCTTGTGCAATGCAATCAAAGAATTTTTCATCATTGTACGAAACCAGTGTGATCAAAAACTTTTTCGTCCGTGTACGAAACCAGTTGCGATCAAAAACGTTTTCGACCGTGTAAGAAACTAGTTGCGATCATAAAAGTTTTCATCCGTGTACGAAACCAGTTGCGATCAAAAACGTTTTCATCCGTGTAAGAAACTAGTTGCGATCATAAAAGTTTTCGTCCGTGTACGAAACCAGTTGCGGTCAAAAACGTTTTCGTCCGTGTAAGAAACTAGTTGCGATCATAAAAGTTTTCGTCCATGTACGAAACCAGTTGTGAACAAAAACGTTTTCGTCTGTGTGCGAAACCAGTTGCGAACAAATACGTTTTCATCCGTGTGCGAAACCAGTTGAAATCAAAAACTTTTTCGTTCGTATAAGAAACCAGTTGAGTTGGAATCAGTCGGAATGAACCTATCATATAATAAAAATATTTTTAATAATTTTAAACTTACTACCCCTTCAAACTTTCCACATTGTAATGTTATGGATTTCATAAAGCTATAAAAAATATCATAACTTTTACTTATACATCTACAGGTTTGTACGGAACCCTCCTCGCTTTTATTTTTAGAAAACTAGCTTTTTTATCTAACCCATATAGGTGAGTATTATTTTAAAATATTCTATAATCTCTATGGACTGTTTAACTCATTGTAAATTGGTAAATATGTTTTATTCACTCATACCACTGTATCAAAAGTGTAGTGAGAACGGGATACCAATTTTAATTATAGAGTTTAAAATAAGTTACTAACATAGTGTAACTTTACATTGGTACATAGTTGAGATTTTAGTGTAAAATAATACGTAACAACTTAATATCGTCATCCCGAGTCATTTAATTTTATGAGTATGATAAATACTCTCTTTAGAACCCAGACTACTTAACTTTTTATAATCCAACACTAAAATCTACCATTTTGATAGAACCTTCTTTGCGACCACGCTGTAAAGAACTGGAGACCTTATTATCTGGGCTATTACGTAAAGTGCCAGTTTGTAAAGAACCTTTATTGTAAATAAAATTTAAGTGAATGGTCCACATTTAATTTAATAATAAAAAAATTTATATCAGTACTTCTGATATAATATTCTGAGATATAGAACAAAAAAAAATACTTTGCTAAAAATACTATTTTTTCAAAAAACTTAAAAAAAAAACTGGGGATCAAATAGTAGAGAAAAAAAAAATCCAAAAATTGCCTGAATTGGTCTATTGCCTGAATTAAATCATTTTTATTTTTATTTTATTATTAATAGAAAATTGCAATTTGACATCGACGTTCCTTTTTTAGATTAAATTATCTCTGACAGGTTATGATGAAATATAAGGCTTTCTTTAAAACCTTTAACAGGTCTTCAAATCTGGTTCTCTCTTCAAGACCGGTTTAAACTGAGCCCTGTTTTTAGCTTACTCTTTAAAATCAGGTGTCATGTTCTCTGGTCAATTTATGTTATCAATATTTTATCTTAATAGCTACAACCAATACGAGTTGACGCGTGTACATGAGTATGAAATAAAATGTGTTTTAAAGTGGTACTAGAAACATGGTTATAAAAGTACAGCACCATCTAAGTATCTTGTCAAGTGTTTAAAGGTGACAGATTTACAGACATAAATACAGTTTATTATTAAATGTACTTAGTTTAAGATAAGTATTTAAGCATTTTAGTAAAGCATCTAGTACAAGTATAAAAGAAAATAAGTTTTGAGTAACAGTAGTGATGCATCACTTCTAGTGCTCAATACTTGAACAGTAACATAGTATGGGCAGGACGTTTAAGGTGAAACCCTCAGCTGATAATCTTAAAGTCTAAAGTTGAATCATGACAAAGTCTATGCCAATCTGAGTAACCGCAACCACGAAATAACCATCAATTGTTTTGTTAGTATATCTTTTTTTTTTTTAATGTTTTTGCTCCACACTTTTGTGTATTTAGCCAGTGTCAAGTAATTGATAATTTATCAAGTTAATGATATTTCACGCAAATATGTGTCAAGTCACAGTCGAAGTCATCAAGTCAAGTCATAATCAAGTCATAGTCTAGTCAAAGTCATACTCCTAGTAAAGTGGTGGCAACTTTACTTGAAGCTTCTATGGAGTTTTGGAAACAACACGAAATAAAACGTTTCACCATCATTATACCATTTTCCCACACTCACGCCTGTAATCCAGCACTTAACGAATAAAATGCCACCAATTTTATGCACTAACACTGAAAATAACACAAGTTTTGGAAAATAATACAATGCGGTGAGGCGATCTTTTTCGCTTTCCCGCCAAAGCTCTTAGTGTATCTTATTTTAGTTTTGTCAATGTCAAAATAAATTAGTTTTTTTTTTTGGTTTGGTTTTGGCTCCACACTTTCGTGTATTTAACCAGTGTCAAGTAATTATTTTTTCAAGTTAATTTATGTATGTTGTATATGTCAAGTCAAGTAACAGTCCAAGTCATCAAGTCAAGTCATAGTCTAGTCTAGTCCAGTGCTACTGCTAGTAAAGTGGTGACAACTTTACTTGAAGCTTCTATGGAAGTTTTGGAAACAACACGAAAAGAAATGTTTCACCATCATTATACTATTTTCCCACACTCACGCCTGTAATCCAGCACTTAACGAATGGAATTCCACCAATTTTGTGCACTAACACTGAAAATAACACAAGTTTTGGAAAATAATACAATGCGGTGACGCAACCTTTTTCGCTTTCCCGCCAAAACTAATTAGTTTATTGTAGAAAACGAAACAATAATTGTCTTTGGCTAGGAATGCCCTTTCTTTAGCCAAGGACAATTTCGATTTCTACAGGTGCAAGCAATCTGGTACAGTACAAAAAAACTCTCAACCTTAAAGAAAGTAAAGAAAAAAACCGCTAACGTAAGCTTCGCTATAAAACAATACCTTACCATAAACATTGCCGCGCGAAGGTAGTTATTTTGTATTTTCTTTCTCTCTATCGATTTTGAAATGGGTAAAGGTAAAACGAGAGAAAACACTCTCTAGTAACGGATTTAGAGTTCTCACCTCCATTTAGTTCTCCGATTCTGGAACCACGTTTTCACCTGCGCATCGGTCATTTTCAGTGTCTTCGCTAAGCTTGCCCTTTCTGCTGAAGCCAGGTATTTCTGCTTGTGGAACCGCTTTTCTAGTTCTGCTATTTGGAGCCGCGTGAAGGAAGTTCGCGGTTTCTTCCGTTTCGGTGGTGTGCGGTTTTGGTATGGATGGCCGATCCGCCTCGTGATGGGGAAGGAAGCTGTGGAAAGAAAAAAATGTGTTAGGTGGGCTGTGAGTTATTTCAAAATTGAATTTAAATATAAAATTAAAATCAGGAACGTATATAAATCTGCATCAATGCGTCCCTAAAGCTAAACTAAATTTTTTCTTTATAATAAAACGAGCTTCAGCCCGCAGCTTCGCCCGCGGCGTGGCCTATGGGAAAATAATTCAACCATCCTTTTTACCCTCTCAAGGGTGGAATTTTGAAAAATCCTTTCTTAGCGGATGCCTACGTCATAACATCTACCTGCATGCTAAATTTCAGCCCGATCCGTCCAGTGGTTTGGGCTGTGCGTTGATAGATCACTATATATGTCAGTCAATCAGTCAGTCACCTTTGAGTTATATATTTAGATTAATGTATTGAATACTCTAAACAGACGATACTGCTATAAATTAAACATATTTAAATTGAATCAATATTATTGTATAAATCTGATACCTATTGGTAAATTTTATTTAATTTTGTACATACATTTGTCTGGCAGTAAATTTAGTCTAACAAAGTCGTTTTTAGATAATTTGTTTGGGGAGTATCTACACCAATCAAACTGCCTCATTTTTGGTAGGTAAAATTTATCCAGTAGTCTAATTATTGGTAGCATTTGACCTGCAAAGCCTTATTATCGGTAAAATTTGTCCGGCAGTGAAAAACTTAAATAGGAAATTTGGTCTGTCAAAGCTTTATATTGTTAAAAATGGCCTGGCAGATAA
The DNA here is from genome assembly GCA_905220475.3 of Ennomos fuscantarius. Lineage (NCBI taxonomy): Eukaryota > Metazoa > Arthropoda > Insecta > Lepidoptera > Geometridae > Ennomos > Ennomos fuscantarius. The sequence goes on along the minus strand of HG992046.1, from coordinate 6,376,223 downwards.
TTAATAGTAAATAAAAAAACAAATAATTTCATATTTTTTATATTATTTTAATAATAATAACATTAATAATAATTCAATAGTTTCTATGATATCATTATTGCTTTCTGGTATGTAGGTAATTAAACATTAATAAATTAATAATAATTAAGACTAAAGCTTTTTATTTCCAAAACTTTCATTTAACTGTTGAATTAATACAAACAGAAACATACATTCCATCGTACCTATGTATCAAAAATAATTACCTTATAAGCAACCTTCATTATTTTATCAATTTAAAAGACTTGTTTCTTCAAACAATCCAAACCATTAAAATACTAATAATACCTCCGCCATCAAGATATTAAACAATTACAAACGCATAGTATACGACGCATTTACATGTCTTTATTATTTTTGTAATTGAAATCACGACTGAACTAAGAACAAAATGACCAGCAGTACAGAACACAATAACTCATGAATAAATAAATTGGTGGTCATTTTGCATATTCATAACATGAAGAAAAAGTTTGTTCTATCGAGTAATGTGAAAAAAAAGGTTAAGCATCACGAAACATTCTTATTACTAATGAAGAATGATCTATGAAAAATTATAGGGCAACTTTTTTTAAATCACAATATTACAATGTAGACCAAGAAGGTTACATCCTCATTTGGTTGTAATTTTTTTGACATACACGTATAAATTGTCTATGCTTTTTTTCTCTAATCTGTGAATATAAATTATCTATGTACAACTTACTAAAAAGGAGTTTTGGCGGGAAAACGAAAAAGATCGCGTCGCTGCATTGTATTATTTTCCAAAACTTGTTTTATTTTCAGTGTTAGTGCATAAAATTGGTGGCATTTTATTCGTTTAGTGCTGGATTACAGGCATGAGTGTGGGAAAGTGGTATAATGATGGTAAAACGTTTCTTTTCGTGTTGTTTCCAAAACTACATAGAAGCTTCTGGTGAAGTAGCCACCACTTTACTAGGAGTTGACTTGACTAGACTATAACTTTACTTGATGACTTGGACTGTGACTTGACTCATAATACATATCTAATATTAATTAACTTGAGAAATTATCAATTACTTGATACTGGCTAAATACACAAAAGTGTAAAGCAAAAACAAAATAAAAACTTATCAACTAAAATAAATATTATGTGATCCCACATTGAAGATGTTATATTATTTTTTTATTAACAATTTTATTTGCTGGATACCAAATACAAATATTCTAATCATAACAGGCGTTATTAATTTAAAAGGAAATCTACATCAAAGCAGTTACATGGATATGAAACTATTTAGGTACGGTCAAAAAAACCATTCTATTCAATTGTTGTGTTATTTATTTTATATGGTGCTGTACCGTAAAATTATTCATAAGATTTAATAATACAGGGTATAGGCACAAAGCCACGCCTAAAGTAAATTGAGCCTACATACGAGTAGGTACACCTCATCTCATCATCATCTACGTCTATGATCCGATCACATAAATTATAAGCAATATAAAGATATCAATCTTCTATAAATGTAAAATTATACGGTCATTCTCGAAGACCGTATCAACTACAAAACCGCATTTATGATTCTTTTAAAAAAGGAAGTTACAATCATTTCAAAGTAGCAGTTACACGTTTTGAAAATTACATCCAAGATGGCGGCCGTAATAACGTTTTTAAAATTCGAAACTCAATAAATTACATTCGTTTATATGGTGCTCTGTGATTGGTTGGAGAATTGAAACGGTCTGCATGGTGCCTAATGGTTGGTGTTGCCTGTAATAGATCGATTTGCATTAAATGATCCGCGAGATGAGAATCGTTAACTATATTGTGCTGATGTTAAATCGATATTCGGCATAATGACGATCATTTCAGGCATTTACTTCGGTCATTTTGAATTCGTCAAATCTGTGGGCAATTTGGCTTTTCAATCGTTCGAAATGATATTCTATTATGTGTATTGTATTTTTCGACAGAGAATTAAAATGCCATTTTTATTACAATTTTATTTAAAAGTGAAATTTGTGTATGACTACAGGCACCGCGCTGATTATCCTGCTTTTTTTTTCGTTTCCTAAGTAAGCTGTTAAATTTTCAAGTTAAAAAAATAATTACTAAGTTAATCTCAAAAATAATAATATATAATAATAATTTGGGTGAAAATTTGCACATTTTCACCCAAATGGTTACTGTCGTTTTAGCGTGAATACCGCACAGCCAAGCAAATAAAATAAATACATATTTACTATAGTACATAAGACTTAAGGAAATTCTATAATCTATACATATAAAATTCAAAGTCCTGACTGACTGACTGACTGACTTGAAATTTGGAGTGTGTTCTTTGTAAAGTGTAGGTATCTACTAAGAAAGGGTTTTTCAAAATTACACCTCTAAGAGGGTGAATTGAGTGGTTGAATTATCTATCAAAAATGTCTTCTTCGTTTCCTATAAGCCACGTTGGCAAAGCCGCGGGCAGAAGCTAGTCTAAAATAAATAACGTTCAAAGAATACTTATCAACCTCCAAATTAAGCTTTAATTGCCTAAAGTCCAATGGTTACCGTTTTTGTAACCCTATTCCAAATTTTAATATTTTATTTCTTTTTCAAATATAGAATCGTATTAAGCGGTGCGCTGCTATTGGCCGCATTGCAGTAATGGCGGCTTCACGTGACCGCAAATTACTGAGCAATTGCGGGGGTACACGTAACTTGGTCGTAGTTTGAGAATTGTTAGTGACTTTGCCCGCAACGACGTTTAAAGAGACTCGTTTTATTATTGCAATGCAGGATTGGTTTGGTTAATGAACTGTGTTATTTTTACAGGCAATTTTCAGTGCTTGCTGTAAATTTTGATTTTAAAATAAACAATTTTACCTTTAACAGTGTACTTTTTAAGCTGGGATGTCTTTGAATTCGTATGAGATACGAGAAATCTGTCTTAGAAACCATCTACTCGTATCGTATGAAAACTAGGTTTCCTGCCATTTTTTTTTATCAAGTGTCACTACACGGAAATAATAATAATAATAATATGTGTGGACATCTCACACAACGCCATAGATGGATAAGCTTTGCTTAGTTTGGGGCTAGAGCCCCAAACTAAGCAAAGCTTGTGCTATGGGAACCAGATAACTGATTCGATACTAAGATACTTTTTTGTTTCTAAATACATACATAGAATACATGACACCCAGACACAGAACAAAGACCTATGTTCATCACACAAATGTTTGTCCTGAGTGGGAATCGAACCCACAACCCACAGTTCAGAAGACAGGGCTACTACCAACTGAGCTATCGGGCCAGTCGAATGAATAAGATTAGATTTTTTTTTTAATGCGAGTCAACTCAGTTTTATGAAAAGATCTTTTCATTGTATTGGAAAAAAATCGGGCAGTATAAGTCAAATTTTCAAAGTATTATAAATATAAATAAAGTAAAGTTAGTCAAATTTTAAATGTATTACTGAATCACTGATAATAACTTACAAATTCAATAAATGTTCCATAATTTGAAAAAAAAATTGTGGAATACCCACACCTGCAACATCGTAACACGTGTATCTAAATAACTTGCAAATTGAGTTTTGGCGGGAAAACGAAAAAGATCGCGTCGCTGCATTGTATTATTTTCCTAAACTTGTGTTATTTTCAGTGTTAGTGCATAAAATTGGTGGCATTTTATTCGTTAAGTGCTGGATTACAGGCATAAGTATGGGAAAGTGGTATAATGATGGTGAAACGTTTTTTTTCGTGTTGTTTCCAAAACTCCATAGAAGCTTCAAGTAAAGTTGCCACCACTTTACTAGGAGTATGTCTTTCACTGGACTATGATTTGACTTGATGACTTCGATTGTGACTTGACACATATTTGCGTGAAATATCATTAACTTGATAAATTATTAATTACTTGACACTGGCTAAATACACAAAAGTGTGGAGCCAAAGCATAAAAAAAAAACTTGCAAATTAATTTTGACATATCAATGCAATGCCTTTCAAGTTTCCATAGAACTATGCACATAAGCTGCGCATTAAAACTGTCATATCTGTACTAACATGGTTGTATTTTAATCAAATAATGTAGCTTATGAAATGTGGACAAAGACTATCGCTAAAAGATACAAAAAAAAATGCAAAATGTCCAAGCTCTCTTTATGTGCGATAGAATAAAAAACAAAAAGTAAACTATTGTAGCAGGCGCAAACCCTACGTCACACACCATCAGGGTGGAAAAGGGTGCGGTAACAAGGTTCCTACTCGTAATCCGGTTACCGCTGCCGTATGATTTATGTGTTCGGGATCGGAGTGCGTAGGCATGGTTTGTGTTGTGACCCTTCTGTACGATGTACATATATTCTTTTGGTAAATACGGTTTTCGAGAAATGAAATAACGCTTGAAGATTTTGAATTTAGAACTATTTCAATTTTATTTTATTTAAGAATAACTTGACGAAAAAATTAGAAAGATCGCTTCACCGCATTGTATTATTTTCCAAAATTTGTGTTATTTTCAGTGTTAGTGCATAAACTTGGTGGCGTTTTATTTGTTAAGAGCCGGATTACAGGCGTGAGTGTGGGAAAGTGGTATAATGATGGTGAAACGTTTCTTTTCGTGCTGTTTCCAAAAATCCATAGAAGCTTCTAGTAAAGTTGCCACCACTTTACTATGAGTATTACTTAGACTAGCTAGACTATGACACTAGACTGTTACTGTCCATCCAAAGGTTGTCTGGAAGAGGTCGCTGTCAGCGATAAGACCGCCCATTGTTATACTAGTTCGTAATTATTATATTTATTCCTGATTATGTACTTCATTGGTGAGACAATAAAGAGTTCTCTATCTATCTATCTATGACTTGACTTAATGACTTGGCTGTGACTTGACACATAATTGCGTGAAATATCATTAACTTGAGAAATCATCAATTAGGCACTGGCAAAATACACAAAAGTGTGGAGCCAAAAGTTAAACAAAAAAAGTTCAGGGTGTTTTGGCGGGATGAAAATAGTAAATATATTACACAATACATAGTAACCGTTCTTCAATAATGCAAGGCAAAAAAATCTGACATAAAAGCAATTTTAAAGATTTAAATTATCATTGAAAGCACTACCGCCAAGCCGCCGTAGCCGCTTGCGCACTACTGTGTTCCGGTTTGAAGGGCACTGTGGCTAGTGAAATTACTGGGCAAATGAGACTTTATGACCTGATCTCACAATCTAGTAATCTTACTAGGCTGTGCTGATGTCTCAGGATGACGTGCGCAGTGCAGTGTCACGCGAAACTTTATACTTTAGAGTTCCGAGTGACACTGCAACTGATATGGGCAGCCGCGTCGCTTAACATCAGGCGAACGGTTAGCTCGTCACGTAATTCCATTAAAAAAAAAATTGAAGAAAAATGACGACCGTTGTGGAATGGACAAGATATCAAAAGCTTGAACGCAATAATAATAATACTTATAATAACGCCCAACGATCACATACGTAGATCTTGGACCCTAAGTAGGATTCCCTGTGTCAAGGACCCAGGAACTACGAGGACCATGTTCCACAACAGGCAGACTCAAAACAAGTATTTGCGATTTTTTTTGTGCACAAATACGTGTCTTGCCGCGGGAATCGAACCCACCGCCTTATGAGCCGACCTGATTAACCACTACGCCACAGAGGCTGTCTAAATCAATGCATTAGCTGTAAAGTTTGTCATAAAGCTTCTGTCGAGAAAGCGTTTGTTTTTTTTAACTTTTAATAAGTACTTATGATTTTTTTCAACTTGCTTATTAAGATTCCCTTTTGCGTCATAATAGATTTCTTTTTATGATATTACCCTTTTGGGTATCGCATCGTTTTGCAACCCTTTGGTAAAGGGTAGGGGTGCCGTTTTAAGTGAATTTAATTGTTATTTGATTACTTTGCAATAAGCCGCTAATATAAAATTATTTATGACACTTGAATTGTTTTTTAAATTCTCTCGACGGTTATTCGTACGACAATTTGACTGGCCCGATAGCTCAGTTGGTAGTATCCCTGCCTTCTGAACTGCAGGTCGTGGGTTCGATTCCCACCCAGGACAAACATTTGTGTGATGAACATCGAAGTTTCTTCTGTGTCTGGGTGTTTATATTCTATGTATGTATTTACAAACAAAAAGTATCTAAGTATTGTATCAGTTATCTGGTTCCCATAGTACAAGCTTTGCTTAGTTTGGGGCTAGATGGCGCTGTGTGAAATGTCCACACATATTTATTTTATTAATTATTTATAATAGTACGATTTTTTCTATTAATATTCAAATCGATGGCATCCGGTGGGTTAATTAGTTTAGCTTCAACGTCACTAAATTTCAAAGAAATTAACTTATTTATAAGATTTTTTTACCATAACCTCTGTAAATAACTAAGTGGGTCAATTACATCCTAATATCATATTTTTTTACTAGCTGTCACACTAAGATTGATAAACCAATTTGGATGAAACTGCACACGAATACTACCAAGATTAACATTGGATAATAATAATAATATGTGTGGACAGTTTACACAGCGCCATCTATAGTCCCTAAGAAAAGCTTGTATTGTGTGTTCCAGATAACTGATAGAATACATTTATACTTTTTTGTAAATACATATATAGAATACAATATAACACCCAGGCACAGAACAAACATCGACGTTCACACAATTGTTTGTCCTGAGTGGGAATCGAACCCACAACCCACAGTTCAGACGGCGGGGATACTACCAACTGAGCTACCAGGCCAGTCAATACTTTCTGATCTAGAAAATTAAAAGTTCCTACGGGAGTAGAGGAGAATAGCAGGTGAAACCGCAGAACGTGGGGTGTGGCATATACACATAACAAAACAGTATAAACAATTTTGTATAAAGAAAATCAACGTATATCACCTGTACATTTTAAAATTCACACAAACTCCCACCTCGCCCCCCACCCAGTGGTGCGAAAGTGAAAAAGTAAGGACAACAAGACGAATGTCTGACGTCTAATTGGACAAAGTCGCGGGGGATTACACAGGAGCGCTCCGTCACTCCGATCCTCGCATTTGTCTGCACCTTCACTGCGTTAATATGATTTATTTTCCCTGTTATATCTCTATTTCAAAGCATAGGTACTATTGGTTATTTAAAATTAACTGTAACAAAAAGATAACATACAGTGCCGTAACAAATGAAACAGCAAACATAAGCTTAACATAATCGTGAATTCTTTACAGACACATGTTAATAAATTATCAATCTATCTATCAAAATAATTAAATGACATAGATTAAATGAAAATTAAAAACTATGCGTTAGCAAAATTTAATCTAAGAAGCCGCTACCAGTAGGCAAGGCCCAAAATGCTGGCGGCTTTTATCAATTATGACAAAAGTGGGAAAATATGATTTTCCCACGTACTTAATACGCAAATACTTAGACATGCGCTTGCGCTTAGACAATCATATTTTCCCACTTTCATGTCTAAGCGCAGTGGGATTTCAATAAAGAAAAGACCTAAAAAGAGCAGACATTTCCATTTCTTCACAGTGTGCTATGTTAGTGTACCATTATTTAAATAAAAAATCTATATATATATATAAAACTCAAAGGTCACTGACTGACATAGTGATCTATCAACGCACAGCCCAAAGTACTGGACAGATCGGGCTGAAATTTGGCATGCAGGTAGATGTTATGACGTAGGCATCCGCTTAGAAAGGATTATTCGAAATTCCACCATTAAGAGGGTGAAATGGGTAGTTGAATTATTTTCCCTTAGGCCACGCCGCGGGCGAAGCTGCAGGCAGAAGCTCATTGTTTCATATTATGCAATTTATCTACGCTCTAAAATCACAAACGTAGATTTAAGCGGAATTGCGATTATCATTGATATAAAAAGCAGAAAATAAGAACACTCCCCCCCCTCCTCCCCCGTGCATCTAATACGTCTTATCCCTAGAAAACAAATCAACCAATGAGTGACGAAGAAATAAAGAGAATAAGAATGCGTGACGTCTAATTGGACCAATCCTCAAGAGAGAAGAGTCCGCTTCATCAAACAGATAGTCGCAATTTGTCCGCGCCTATTCACTTCGGCACCACTGTGCGAGTACGCATGAATTTTTAATCGGAAGTTTGTATTAAATTTTGAATATAGGGGAGAACGGAAATGTGCTCAACTGACAATTCTGAAGTTTGTTATTGAGTAATCAATTTTGAATTAGATTATTAATAACAAAAAATGTGAACCACAACGACATTTATTTCAATAGGTACTAACAAATAAACAAAATACATTGACTAAAACTAAATCAAATATAAATTAAAATAAAATAAATATCTAAGTCTAGTATCTACTATATCTTAAAAATTATTTTAAAAATTCTATAAAAAAATATACAAAAATTATACTTAATTTAAAAATAGGTGGTTATTGCGGCTTCGTTAAATGAATAACTTAATGTAATTATATCGCAACACCAAATAGATGGGTGTGACGGCGGCTACGTCCAGTTATAAACTCTATGCGCAGCGGGCAGTACCGTAATTTACCCTGTGGCAGCATTTAAATTTATTACAGTGGCAACACCGGCAACTGTCGTCGCTGCCCCACCCATCTGGCTATATAAAGGGATCGATTGGTGTACTATGGATCACTCTTGTTCCAGACGCGGCCCGGTGTGGACATGCTGAAGGCCTATAGTTATATAGGTTGCAACCTACGCACAACACGTTCCTGTCTACAGGTGCTTATACAAGTTTAGTGTGTGTTTGTCTGTCTGTCGGCATTGTATATCTCTCAAACGGTTGAACCGATTTCTATACCATTTTTTTTGCCATTTGAAGATTATCAGCACTTTCCTAATCGATAAAAGTATAACGTCAGGGATTTATTAAAATATTGAACCAATTACCTGTTATGTATTTACTTATATAAAAGCCTCCAAACGTAACGAATAAAAATCAAAACTACGATGACTACATGAATGATTACCCTCTATAGTGTGGTGGTTGAGCAGGTCGTCTCATAACCCGACGGTGGGTTCGATTCCCGCGGCAGGACAAGTATTTGTGCACAGAAAAAAAGCGTAAATACTTGTTTTGAGTTTGGGTGTTGTGGTTAGCATAGCCATGGTTCTCGTAGTTCCTGGGTCTCTAAACACAGGAAATCCTAGTTATGGTCCAGGATCTATATATGTGATCTCTGGGCGTTATTATTATTATTAAACTAGTTGCGCTACGCGGTTTCACTCGCGGATAAAAAGTATTTTAATTATTTACTCATCCTACGGGAAAATTTCACTTTACCGGGATAAAACGTAGCCTATATGTTAGTCTAGTGTATAAGCTATTTTGGTACCGAATTTTATCCAAATCCATTCAGCCGTTTGAGCGTGAAGGAGTAACAAACCTACACACATACAAACTTTCGCCTTTATAATATTAGTGTGATAGTGCGATTAAGTTTTACTTAAACGATAAAACACAATGGCATATTTAGTAGATAAGTTAACAGTATACTGTTACTACGTATTACTACTACTTACGGAATATTAGTATGTTAGTATTAGTATGTATATATACTATGGATAGTAAACAATCCCGTAAAAATACAATAGGCTATTTGACTACTATATTTTTATTACATACATAAATAATATACCTCAAAAAATAGATAACTGTGAAAACAAAACTTGAATATCTCAAAAAATGACTAAGTTACAGGCATTTTAAAATACAGAAATAGAAAGAGACAACTCAAACACGCAGTGACGTCAGTTACCAGTCCTCACAGTAACTCATCACTAAGCTGTGGTAGCTCTACATACAATCTTTTTGGCATGTGACGTCACAAGCCATGCCTTCATAGTAGCTGTGAGGAAGCTCAACACGATCTCTGTTTTGCGAGAAAGGGACAGGCGATGAAACTTTAAAAGCGTACTACTCCGTGATTAATTTACCGATTTTACTTATTTTTACAATAATTACATTCATTTTTAACCTACTTTATGAAAATAATATTTACTTGTTCATTTTTAATAGTAGTCAAATAGCCTATTACTGCTATGTACCCAGACACCAATAAATCCCCCAGATCCATCCGTCGCACACATGCAAACTGCACAACATAAAAATCAATACACACAGCAAAACATTTTCCAATTACCTCCGAGCGGACAGTGGTGCGAAGCGAAAAAATAAACGGACAAAATCTCATACATTTTGCACGCAACAAGCGATACCAATTCCCTCTAGTTACGGGGTACGATACACAAAGTACTGAATCCGGGGACTTGATGCAAAATTCAACAGACAAAAGCTCGATGCAATCGGAATACGGAGTTAGGTTGCATTTTTGAGTGCACTTGTTCGTACAATGGCATGCTTTTATGTTCGCTTTTAGTTTGGTACTTGGCTCGTTTTTGTGTTTGATGTCTTCTAACCTCTATAATACAAATGGATATAATAATAATAATAACGCCCGACGATTACATACATAGATCCTGGACCCTAACTACGTTGACTGGCCCGATAGCTCAGTTGGTAGTATCCCTGCCTTCTGAACTGCAGGTCGTGGGTTCGATTCCCACTCAGGACAAACATTTTGTGTGATGAACATAGGTGTTTGTTCTGTGTCTGGGTGTCATATTGTATTCTATGTATGTATTTACAAACTAAAAGTATCTAAGTATTGTATCAGTTATCCGGTTCCCATAGTACAAGCTTTGCTTAGTTTGGGGCTAGATGGCGCTGTGTGAAATGTCCACACATATTTATTTATTTATTTATAACTACGACTAGAGGACCATGGTTCCACAACACCCAGACTCAGAACAAGTAATTGCGCTTTTTTTTCTATGCACAGTTACTGGTCCTGCCGCGGGAATTGAACCCGCCGCCTCTGGGTTATGAGTCGACCTGCTCAACCACCGCACCACAGAGGCTGTAGTGGATATGTCAGTTTGATTTATTTTCGAAGACGTTTTTCAAGTCTGCGGCATTATACACTATTAATATTCACGTTGCGTCAGGTTTGGACCAAAACTAAAAATGACAACAGGTAATAATTTCCATTTCTTTAAATGGCTAGCTCTAGAAAATACCACATCTAGTAATCACCACTTCTACAAATGGTCAATGATAACTCATGGAAAGGAGCACTGGATATGACGACTTGTTGAAATAACCATAATATTAATATACATACATATATGTCGGCGGCAACGTCTAGTTATAAACTCTATACGCAGCGGGCTCTACCGTAATTTACTCTGTGGCAGCATTTAAATTTATCACAGTGGCAACACTGGCATTTGTCATCGCTTCCCTACCCATCTGGCTATAAAAAGGGTCCGCTCGGTGTACTACGGATCATTCTTGTTCCAGACACGGCGCGGTGTGGACATGCTGAAGGCTTATAGTTATATAGCTTGCAACCTGCGCATAACCCGTTTCTGCCTACATATATATCTATTTATCACACTAATATTACAAAAGCGAAAGTTTGTATGTGTTTATGTGTGTTTTTGTGTATGTGTGTATGTTTGTTACTCCTTCACGCTCAAACGGCTGAATAGATTTGGATGAAATTGGGCACCAAGATATTTTATATACTAGATTAACATATAGGCCACATTTTATCCTAGAAAAGTGAAATTTTTCCGTGGGATGAGCAAATAATTAAAATACTTTTTATCCGCGGGTGAAACCGCGGGGCGCAAATAGTCTATTGATATTATTACAATATAAAAGTTTACCTTACTTTCTCTTTTTTAACCGACTTTTTATGGTTTGTTTCAGAAATTTCGACTGGGTGAACCGGTTTTTTTCAAAGCTGGTGCTTCCCCATTTCAATTTGGTCCAGTTCTGACAATGGCATCCATGAGAAAACCATATAAGCCTAAAGTCGGTTTTCTTCGCTTTGCGTTTGTAATATGTACATATTATTCTTCATCTCACAATAATAAAGAAGCAGTTAAGCTGTTTGTATGTTTGTGGGTATTCATTGATTCATAGACATTAACAATATTTTGCATTTTTACAGACACAAAGAGATTTGGCTCTACATTTGTCATGCGAACAGCCAAAGAGTGGAACGCTTTACTTTATCCGTATTTCCCGAAAACTACAACCTTGAAGTCTTCAAATCGAGAGTGAACAGGTATCTTCTAGGCAAGCGTGTTACATCCTAGACCGCATCGTCACTTACCATCAGGTGCGATAGTGGTCAAACGCGAGCCTATCAAACAATAAAAAAAAGACAATGTTTCAATATCTGTAACACCCGTGGTTGGGCGCTGCTCAAATTCCATTTAGTAACTCTGATTTCGAATAGATAGATATATGTATATCTTTATAGTTCCACTAATAAAATATACGAGTCTTAAGAAAACCTTATAAACCAGTGTTAATGGGTGGTCTTATCACTGTCAGCGATCTCTTCCAAACAACCTTTGGATAGACAGTATCAAATGAAAAAGAGTAGACGGTGGTGTATAACAATTGAAAAGAAATCAAATAATAATAACGTTATACGTAAACGTTAACGATACGTTATACAAACTATACTTTTTATCGTGCGTGCAGAATGGACGTGTGATTGACATTTTAATACACATTGTTATATTATCAACCTTAGTGCGTAGGTATTAAAATTGATTTTATCGATAATGCAAGTGGGTTTTTAGAGGATAGACGTAATTAGAATCTAGGCATAATGGACAGCCTCTGTAGTGAGTTGAGCAGGTCGACTCATAACCCAAAGGCGGTGGGTTCGATTCCCGCGTCAGGACAAGTATTTATGCACAGAAAAAAAAACGTAATTACTTGTTCTGAGTCTGAGTATTGTGAGACCATGTGTGTGATCGTTGGGCGTTATTATTATTATTAATTAGATCTAGGCTATCTACCTTACCTAAGTTTATTAGTGTCTAAAGCTAACCAAGTTCTAAAATGTCTATTGGCGAAGATCAATTAATTTATCGGACAAAATTATCATACGAACTGCAAACGATTATAGGCACTCGTGACATTATCTAAAGCTCATTTGCCACTTAGTTAGCCATAAATAATCCCGTAATGATCCAACGCAAATATCTTGCGCAAGCTAAATTGGAACCGATTGTCGAAATGTCATAATTTTGCATAATGTTGTTCTTACGTAACCTCGTTGACCAGTTGTAACATTTAAATGGTCTAATCGGACTTTCAGAACGTTTCCACGTGAAATGAATACGTAAAACTGGCGAAGTAGAAGTTTGCATACTCAGTACACAATGTACTCAAAAAAGAAAGAAAAAAAAAACCACACAACATTACAATACATTATATAGGAGAATCTACATATATAAGATTCAAAGTCCTGACTGACTGACTTATATTTTTTTTTTTTACTTCAAACTTGTCTAGCATTTGACCACGCTCTCACCTGATGGGAAGTGACGATGCGATCGAAGGTGTAGCATGCTAGCCAAGTAAATACCTATTCACTCTTCTCTTGAACACGCCCGGGTCATATTTCGCCGGAAACACAGACGCTGGCAGGGCATTCAATTCCTTAGCCGTTCTAATTAAGAACGTTGAGTCAAATCGCTTGGTACGAATGGGTGGTATTTCGACCACGAAAGGATGGCGCTTAGCCGAGCGTCTAGTAGTCCGGTAGTGGAATGGTGATGGGAGAATGAGATCATGCAATTCTTGAGCGCATTCACCGTGGTGTAATCTGTAAAAGACCGACAGACGTGCCACCTTACGTCGATGTGCAAGGCTCTGGAGCCTTTCACCAACCAAAGTGTCGTCGTCAATGAGCCTTTTGGCACGCAGTTCAATCGAATCTAGAGCCTCAAGCTGGTCCTTGGCAGACCCGTTCCACAGGTGGCAGCAGTACTCCATACATGATCGGCCCTGTGCTTGATACAGATTTAGAAGCTGTCCAGGTGTGAAGTACCGCCTTACTTTGGATAAAATGCCGAGTTTTTTTGAAGCTACTTTGGCTTTGGACTCGATGTAGGATCCAAAATTTAGGTTTGACGTGAGATCAACACCCAAAAGCTCAAGATGGTTTCCTAAACTTACAGATATAGCCAGATTATATATCAACACACAGCCTAAACCGCTGGTCCTATAGACTTGAAATTTGGAGGCTTTGTTCTTTGTAAAGTATCCATCCATCGCTTACTCCCCAAGTCAAGCGTGCATAAAGAAGTTTTACTTTAGAAAATTTTGAGCCTTTGTTGTTCTCCTGGTTTTGCATAGATTTTGTTCTAAAGATGGTAAACAAATCTGGAACACCATTGTTCTCATTTACGAAAATTAATTGAGTCTCGATACCACACGAGTACAATTTGAAATTGAAAAAGCTTGTACGTGAGATATGGTGTACAACCAGTGAGTTATCTCACGATAATCCTTTGAAGATAAATGGTTAACCTTAAATCGCGGTGAGATAAAACGCGTAACTTTATCTACTGCAACTTTGCTTTTGTGTATTTGCACTACATTTTAGAATTCTGAAGATAGCATTTGCATATTGTAGAAATGGCATCGGATCTTTTGATTTTTTATTTAATTTACAAAGATTATTGCATAGTTATGTTGATAAGTTTATTATTAATTTAAATATATATAACTCAAAGGTGACTAACTGATTGACTGACTCACATAGTGATCTATCAACGTACAGCCCAAACCACTGGACGGATCGGACTGAAATTTTACGTGCAGGTAGATGTTATGTTATGACGTAGGGTGAAATGGGTGGTTGAATTATTTTCTCATAGGCCACTCCGCGTGCGAAGCTGCGGGCAGAACCTCGTCTTACATAAGATTATTGTTTACGATTGTCCATTGGGTTCATAATTGTTATTAGAGATTTAGTAATAGCAGTAATTTTTAGTTTTCATTTATTTTAAATTCTTAGGTATAGGTTAGTCTTTAATGTCTAGTTTAGTTTTGTATTAACGATTATTGAAATGGAATAAAATTTAAATCTAAGTATTATCAAATTTAAACTCTAAAGAAAAGCTACATAATACAGAGTAGGTTCCACACATTACCTAGACGATGACGCAGCCAGCTCAAACGATGATGGTGCATTCGAACAGTTCCTCAGCAGCAGTAAAAGTCTAGAATCTAGCTCACCATGAGCTACACTCTAGGCTTTTACTGCAACGATTGCAGTATTATCTGGATAGACACAGGGCATCATATTACGGCTACTATTATAACGACACTCCTAAGTATGGTAAAAATGTATGATTATATGTATTTAAATTAAATCTATTTCACTAGCACTAATAGATAACCTACTAATAGATATGTTAAAAATGTTGAATGAATATTGTCTGTTTAGTTGGAAATAAAAATATACTTATTAAGTCTTTAACTCGTTTTCTCTTGTTTTATCTTTACCTATTTCAAATTCGATAGAGAGGAATAAGACAAAATAAAAATAATGCTTTAGATTACACGATTGAAGTAAAACTTCTTTAGTCTAGCTCCATCTATCGACCGTTTTTTGTTTTTGCTTTTTTTTTGGTTTGGCTCCACACTATTGTATATTTATCCAGTGTCAAGTAATTGGTAATTTCTTGAGTTAATTAATATATATGTCAAGTCAAGTCACAGTCTAAGTCAAGTCACAGTCTAGTCTAGTCTAGTCAAGTCAAGTCATACTCCTAGTTAATTGGTGGCAACCTTACCAGAAGTTTCTATGGAGTTTGGGAAACAAAATGAAAAGAAACGTTTCACCATCATTATACCACTTTCCCACACTCATGGCTGTAGTAAAACGAATACATAACGAATAAATTAACGAATAAAATGCCACCAATTTTATGCACTAACACTGAAAATAACACAAGTTTGGGAAAGTAATACAATGCGGTGACGCGATTATTTTCGTTTTCCCGCCAAAACTCCTGTTTTTGCTTTGTTTAATGTTAATGTCGCCATCTTGACAATTGTAAATTGACATTTTACCGGACATACCAACATAATAATACAAATCTTAAGTAATTTTTGACTGTGTTATGTTGACAATGGAGATATACGTAAACCAACATCAACTTCCGTTCGCCTCGCATTGCAAGCTTTCACCCCAAGTCATACATGCATAAAGAAGTTTAACGTCAAAAATAAATGAAAAATGGCTGGGCCTGACAGCTTAGTTAGTAGTAGCTCAAAATTAAGTATGTGGGCAGAAACTGGTCGTGCGTAGGTAGGTTGCAACCTATATAAGTATAGGCCTTCAGCATGTCCACACCGCGCCGTGTCTGGAACAAGAATGATCCGTAGTACACCGAGCGGACCCTTTTTATAGCCAGATGGGTAGGGAAGCGATGACAAATGCCAGTGTTGCCACTGTAATAAATTTAAATGCTGCCACAGGGTAAATTACGGTACTGCCCGCTGCGCATAGAGTTTATAGCTGGACGTTGCCGCCGACAAGTATATGTTTTTTTTATTATTGTTATTAGATTTCTTTTAAATTGTCATACACCACCGTCTACTCTTTTGCATTTGATACTGTCCATCCAAAGGTTGTCTGGAAGAGATCGCTTTCAGCGACAAGACCGTCCATTGTAACACTAGTTCATAAGTTTTTCTTGATATTTTTATATTTCATTGGTGGAACAATAAAGAGTTCTCTATATATCTATCTGGCTCTAGCCTTCTAAAGTGTAGGTTTGGGTTCGATTCTTAGCGAGTACATACATTGTCTTTTTCTTCTTATATAGACCACGGTTAACCTGGTGTTAGAATTACTATTACACAAATAAATCATTACTTACAATATTGTTACTTGGCTGAATGCAAAATAACTTTTCATTCCATTCAGCTATTTAATAATTTCCCTCGTAATTTTTACAATTACAGCGTGGGAGGTTCACACGAGTTATTGAGGACTTGTGTACAACCTACGCTTATTAATCTCATTAAATTTATGTCCGCTTAATGCAGTCGATTCGAACCATCATGCTGACATGTTGATCACATTCAATTTGTTGAGACTGAATTCTGCATGGATGTAATTAAATGACGATAAATTAAATATATTTGCTCGCATATCACTGTAGAAAATTCTGTTCATTTACTTAACCATTTTTAAAGGACTATGGTCTCTATATATGGCATATAACATCAATGATTTTATCATCAAAATATCTGCGAATGATTGAAATCATTTTTAACTAGAAATAAAATTCAATGAACTTTAATTAATATTGCACATTACACGTAGCTATTTAATTACAATGACAATCGTTGTACTACTTTCTGCAATAAATGATTTTATATTCTGCATTGGCTAAATTCTATAAAACTGAGCTTCTCTGACCATCATGTAAAATAAACTTCCAGACCGATAATGAACATGTCAAATTTGCGTCGTGACGAGATGTTATACCAGCGTGAGCAGTGGCGTAGCTATTGGAGGGCTAGACAGGGCCCCCAAGCTCAAGGGGCCCTCGGACTCTGACTTACAAACTATAAATTTAAGGGCTAGACGGGGCAGTGCCCCGAGACTTCGAGTCCTGACTCCGACTCCAGCTATCTCATGGGGCCCCTCGGACTCTGATTATCTGACTGATTTACAAGCTATAAATTAAACTAGTGATAATTCGTCCCACACTCGGAATATAAATGAACCAGCACTGCAAGTACTTATCAATCGCCTAATTCGACATTTAGAATCGTCAACTATACATATTAAAATCAATTGTTGTTCGTTTGTCTAGCTAAAACTCGAAAACGGTTGGGCCTATCTAGTGGAGTTTAGTTTTGAAATGTTTTTCGTAGTCAAGGGAAGGTTTAAGGTTAAGGTGGGAAATGAAGAAGTAGTATTCTCTTGTACAAGGTTAGGGTTTAAAACTATTAACCCATGCGTAGCCGAGGCGGGTCGGTTAGTAATTTGATAAAAATGGTTTTATCGACCGTTGCAAGTACGTTACCAACTTATTGGGGCCCTAGTTTATTTTTTGCCCCAGGGCCTTTGGTTACCTAGCTACGCCACTGAGTCTGAATCACAGTATTAAACTTTAACGGCTGTTTGCTATAGTTTTAACAGTAAGTACTTAATTTCAGGATCTTTACCGTGATTGTAACCATTTCTTACATTTTCGTTTCCGAAATTTCTGCGCAGTAACATGCACCATGTTTACGTTAAAGTACCATTAAAAATGTATACCAGTATATTTTCCCCTTTTTAATTTTAATAAACACCCTTCCAATATTCAGATATTCATCCCCTAAAAGCCCCACCTATCTCTCAATCTCCTAATCTTTCTAAAACGGGACATAAACATCAATATAATATTTTACGCGTCGCCCTGTCCGACACGGCGCCATATATTTACACTTTTGAGATATGACGCCTTTATAGCTTTGCCATAGCCTCACGTTATGGATTGGCGATAAAAATATATCAATGTGTTTTTATATTAAGGTCGATGCTTATTTTTGGAAGTAAAACTTCTTTACGCACGCTTGACTTGGGGAAGTAAGCTAGTGAATGCGAAGCGAACCGAAGTTGAAGTTGGTTCGTGTAGACCTCCATTGTTAACATAACAAAATAAAAAATTAGTATTACTATGTTGGTATGTCCAGTAAAATCACAATTACAATCGTCAAGACGCCGACATTAACATTAAACAACGAAAAAAAACTTATACCGGCCGATAGATGGAGCTAAACTAAAGTTTAACTTCAGTCGTGTAAAGCACACTCATATTTTTATGAGACTGCCATCCCGCCAATTCTAAGTGATGGTGAATTCTTGGCAGGGTCTTGCCACATAGTGTAATTAAAGATAGGTAATTTAAAATTAAGGAAAAGTTTCCAGGATCGATTTTTAACCGATCTAACACTTGAAATATGGCCCTTTAAATTAGAAAACAAAGCCCCGCCTTCCATTTCAAAAAACGCATTCCAGTGCAATGCTTTGCCTATAACCAATAAAAAACGTTCTCTGTTGAAAGACCTCAGTGAAAACTTTGTTTTAAAATTATTTAAAGGAAAATGTAATAAAAGCTTATTAAGATAACCAAAGAAAACACTCAAACCTTCTTCAAAGGTTGTTCACTTTTTTTGAGGTAAACCTGTGCGTCTACGGAATCCTAAATACTAAGGGCGCTACATGCTCTTCTCAAGTTATTTTAAGATTAACCATTAAATAACACTTTATTAAACACCAATAAAAATAATAATAACGCACATAACAAAGAACACATAAAAGGAATAGAATAGTTTCTATTGTGAAGTCGAATACAAATAAAAATCAAATTAAGGATAATAACACCCAACACACCCACACCACATATCCTGGACCCTAAATAGGATTCCCAGTATCTAGGGACCCAGGAACTACAAGGACAATGATCCCACAACACCCAAACTCAGAACAAGTATTTGCGCTTTTTTTCTGTGCACAAATACTTGTCCTGCCGCAGGAATCGAAACCGCCGATTCCGGGTCATGAGCCGACCTGCTCACCACAGAGGCTGAAATAACATGACAAATATAATAAACTAATTAAATTTTACCTAATCCTTGTTTATTATGCCATAAATATCCAGTATTTTAGTCGGCACCAGATATTACAGTTGCAAAACATATTATTTCCTGTAATATTCTTAATTTTACAACCTTAATTAATTATCTATCAATAAATGTTAACCCGAAACAGGCTATTTTCACCGTTATAGCTGTCATTTAAAGCCTTCCGCATATAAATAATAAGCTTTATTAGTCATTATGAACGAATTAAGCATTATAAAGTAATAAATCAATGATTACTTGTTTCCGTATACATTTTACAATGAGACATCGTCAGCCCAATACGCTCCCACTGCTGGAAGACAGGTCTTCTAACGGGGATAGGGTAGACCATAATCACTGGCCAAGTATTAAGTTGGTGGATAACACATAACCTCAAATTTTGGTGAATTTTAACATGCCGGATTCAATTGGGAATTCTTGGATCACGGCTGAGCGGGATTCGGATTCGGACACGATATTCATCACACAATTGGGTTGCCTAAAAATTCTGACACCAGGTTAACCGTTGCCTAACATGAAAAGTAAAAAACAATGTATATCCTGGCTAAGAATCGAACCCATAATCTACAATTCAGAAGGCAATATTTACTACTGACTAAGCTGGCCCTGCCATTTTTAATTTATTTTTGAAGTCAAACTTCTTTACGTACGCTTGACTTGGGGAGTAAGCTGGTGCAAGGCGAACGGACGTAGATCTCCATAGACAAAATAAAAATTTAAATAATTGTATTATTATGTTGGTATGTCCGGTAAAATGACAATTCACATTTGTCAAGATGGCGACATTAACATTAAACAAAGCAATAACAAAGTTATACCGGCCGAAAGATCTTCAGTTGTGTGGTCTAAAGCACGCTCGTTTTTTTTATTATTTATAACATTGTGAGCTTGTGACCTCATCTATCCATTTCGTAAAACGCCAAACCAATTAGGGATCCAGCCGTTATTCGTGCTCTCTCGTAAAACGGCGCAGGGTAGCTAGGGGGCGTTATTTCACACATACAAAATATAACGTAACCCTGGAAGGTATCATCGCATATTGGCTCACGTCAAATTTTCATAACGATACGATGTTCGTGCTTATGTGTTGCCATGTTGGGAGTTTATACTCCTTGTTGGTGTTTTTTTTTTTGAAGTAAACCTAAATAGTATATGTAGTATATATGTTAGTAATTTTAAATTCAACGTTGGAAATGACAAAATATCATTTATTATTAAATTAACGTTGTTTTATCGTCTCGTTTAAGTAAATAAGATATCAGTACCGCAAAATTTATATTTTGCGGTATTTGGTTATCCAAGAGATCTATACAGCTGCTGATTTTTAATATAAAATCTGTTTTTTAACTCTGGTCATCTGATCTGACCTTACCTTCTTATGTTTTGTCTTGTATTACACGTCACGTGAACCTTTGGCTATTGACATAATATTAACTTTTGCAGTGTTGCTTTGGTATGAAAAATATAATAATAATATGAATTTAGTAAAACGACCACACTAGTTTACTAGGTGGTAGGATTTTTCTGCTAAGTTCGTCTAGGTAGGTACCACCGCTTTGCCAGTTATTCTGCCGCCAAGCAGTAGTGCGCAAGCACTACGGTGTTCCGGTTTAAAGGGCACTGTAGCTAATTTCACTAAATTATTGGGCAAATGAGACTTTATGATCTGATCTCACAGTCGAGTAATCTTATTACCAGACTGTGCTGATGTCTCAGGATGATGTGCGCAGTGCAGTGTCACGCCAAACTTTATATTTTGGAGTTTCGAGTGACACTGTTCTGTTATGGGCAGCCGTGTCGCTGAACATCAGGTGAACGACTAGCTCGTCACATCATTCACTAAAATAAAAAATAAAAACACTAATCTTAAATGTGACATTACCAATAATATAATTTATAAAGTAACTGGATAATTTGTAAAGTTTGCTTTCAACGAGTATTTCTAGGGTATTTTGGCATAGCTTTCTGGCAACACCATCTTGCCTCCCCGCGGGAAATGCGGGTAAAGCTTTCGAGGGGAGACTGGGGTAATATCAGGCGTGTACTTTAGTGTATCGATGATTTTGCGGCGCGTTTGGAGGGATACGTAAAGTGTTAGTAAAAATTGATGCTGTCGACGTATGTGATATGGATCTTTGAAATACCCACTGAAAGGAACATGCTAGAGTTTTGTTTTTAAGTTTAATAGTTTCTAAGAATAATGTTACTATTGGCAATATTGATCAAGAAAAGGTCAAAAGGTCACAATATCTTAAGTACTGGCCATAATCACCACGTTTGGTTCCCGTTGGATTACAATGAAGACCGAGGAGAATGCCCCTGTCCATTCCCTGGATTTCCCTTAGGCGATTATTACGGCAACCACGGGAAGAGTTGGAGAGGCAACACGGGAAGAGTGGACTCTTCCAGTCTTCAGACTTTTAATAAACATTGACAGTTTACTTGAATTCCGTATATTAAGAAGCCAATTTCCTTTGTTTAATTTGGCCACGGATGATAATGGGTTACGTAAATTAGAGTACAACAATAATAAATTGACCATTATAGCATAACGGCTAAGGAATGGAATGCCCTGCCAGCGTCTGTGTTGCCGGCGAAATGACCCGGGCGCGTTCAAGAGAAGAGTGAATAGGTATTTACTTGGCTAGCATGCTACACCTTCGATCGCATCGTCACTTCCCATCAGGTGAGAGCGTGGTCAAATGCGAGACAAGTTTGAAGTAAAAAAAATTGCGCCGTGTTTTAAACAGATTTACAAAAAGAGACAGTTCTCAATTCATCTTTTTATTTTTTAATATCTGTTTTTAATTTACGCCTACACAGGTGGCATTAAAACGTTTAAAATGCTGTAAGTCATTATTTATGGACCTAAATGAACCTAAATAATGATAAAATAAACCAACTATTGTAAAACTGTAATTATGAATATCTTTTTACACAATATAATCCGTACACAGTATGGTAAATTCATCGCAGAACCGAAATAACGTATTTATTTATTTATGTAGCTTTCTTTAAACGCTAATACCTCATAGATTAAATATATTTATATTACCTAATCCTACTAGTTGTCTGTTTATTTGTTTGTGTGTACGTCGTATATTTCAGTGTAGTTATACTATTTGTATAAAGAAAGATATTTTATTAATTAGAAAAGCTCTCTTTTTCTCTTTCAATTTAAAATAATTTAGTTTAATATTTGTGGTGTTTGTCTCACTGGCATCCGTCTTACTGAGACATATTTACCCCGAATTAAACTAGATGGCGTTGTATAGAGCGTTTGTGTCTCTGGCGGGTGAAACCGAGAGGCGTATCAAGTTTATGTAAAATATGCTACTTTATTAATATCCATACTAATATTATACACTTAAAAGTATCTTTAGTTTTTTTTTATTTATTTGCCTTTTTACCTACTACTAGATTTTTCATCGAAAATTGGTGGGGGTGATTTTGGTAATTACTGAGGAAGGATTATCGTGATAAACTGGACTATGTGCATAACTTTAGTATGTTATGTTGTGCAGTAGAGTATTAGCTTGGATATGGATAATTTAAACGCTACAGCCGAGATAAATAACGACCATGCGATAATGTAGCGTTTATCTAAAGCTGCGTTACTGTTTAAATGCATTTGTATAATCTCATATAAAACAACTATTAATTATATCATTAAATGAGTCGTCGGCGAAGATCAAAAACGTGTAATGAAGAGGTCTGACCGCTCGTAATTTGGTTTAAAAAATAACAAATTTTGTTAATTTTAACAATTATCTAAAATTGTTAAATGGGAACAAGTTTTTAATGAGACCTTAGTTCAATTTTCGCCGTTTGAAAAATGTAGATAATTTAATTTTGCCTTTACTATATTACTATTGTTTATTACTAGGTGGACTTGTCTGCAAAGTTCGTCTAGGTAGACCACCGCTTTGCCAGTAATTCTGCGACCAAGCAGTAGTGCGCAGCATTTCTGTGTTCCGGTTTGTAGGGCATTGCAGCTAGTGAAATTACTGGGCAATTGAGACTTTATGATCTGTTCTCACAGTCGAGTAATCTTACGACGTAATCTTGCGACGGATATCGGTGGTCAGTCCCTAGCAATCTCCAGATTCAGAAAACCTACAGTGTCCAGTAAATTATGGATACTCGACACGTTCATACAGATGTAATAGCTTGCCTGGCCCGTTAGCTCAGTAGTAGCCCTGCCTTCTGAACTGCAGGTTGTGGGTTCAATTCCCACCCAGGACAAACGTTTGTGTGGTGAGGACAAATGTTTGTTCTGTGTCTGGGTGTTTATATTCTATGTATTTACAAACAAAAAGTATATATGACGGCGGCTACATCCTGTTATAAACTCTATGCGCAGCGGGCAGTACCGTAATTTACCCTGTGGCAGCATTTAAATTTATTACAGTGGCTACACCGGCAACTGTCGTCGCTGCCCCACCCATCTGGCTATAAAAAGTGACCGCTCGGTGTACTACGATTGACTCCGACCAGGTTCCCCGGGAACCTCGACCAACGACCAGACATACTCGACATAGCACTTTTAAAAGGCGTAGCCCTCAGGTTAAGCTCGATAGAAGTGCTCCACGAACTTGACTCTGACCACCGCCCCGTTCTCATGAGACTAGGCTCGGATCCAACTGAACTGATACCCCAGACTAAGACAGTGGTGGACTGGAAGCGATTGGGGGAATCCCTGAAAGCTATCAGTTCACCAGACTTAGACAAGGTACCTGACGACATACAGACACTAGATGACGTCTCCACCGCGATCGATGCTCTCACTAGTCACCTCCGCACTGTGATCGGTGAGTCTTCTAAGCAGGTACCGGTGGTGGACCACCGCTGGGACTTGCCCGAGGCCGTGAGGAGACTGCTGACAGCAAAGAACGCCGCCACTAGGGCATATGACGCGGCTCCCTCCCGTGATAACAAATCCACTTTAAATTTCTTACAGCGTGCTGTTAAGAAACGCATAAGTGATCTTCGCGCCCAGAACTGGACAGACCTACTTTCAGGGCTCGAGCCAACCCACCAGGCTTACTGGCGGCTGGCTCGAACTCTGAAAAGTGACACACTTAGAACGATGCCCCCTCTTGATAGGCCAAACCAAGTCCCCGCGTTCGATGATGAGGAAAAAGCCGAGTGTTTGGCTGAGAGCCTCGAGGCCCAGTGCAACCTTTCCCCCGATCACGTTGACCCTGCCCACCTCCATACGGTGGTCAGTGAAGTCGAACGTCGCAGCTCCCTACCACCTTCCGACCCCCCGCTCGAGCTTATTAGGGCCGCCGAAGTTGAGTCTGTCATCAAGGGTCTCGCTATCCGTAAAGCCTCCGGCGCTGATGGTATCAGCAACAAAGTGGTCAAACACTTTTCTGTCCCCTTAATCTATCTCCTAGTCAGCATCTTCAATGCGGCCATGAGCAACTGCTCTTTCCCCGTTGCGTGGAAGTCCGCCGACGTCATCGGCATCCACAAGCCAGGCAAGAAGGCTACCGAGCCCTCTAGCTACCGGCCCATCAGTCTCCTCAGTACTCTGGGGAAGATCTACGAGCGTCTCATTCGGAGGCGTCTCTGGTCCCATATCCACGAACATAAACTCCTTCCCGACGAGCAGTTTGGCTTTAGAGCTAGACACTCTTGCGTTCAACAAGTGCACCGCATCACGGAGCACATTCTAGATGGCTTCAACGCGAATCCAAAACCGAAAGGGACTCTCGCAGTCTTCTTAGACGTGGCGAAAGCCTTCGACAAAGTCTGGCACGACGGCTTGATTTTCAAGCTGTACCACATCGGCGTGCCAGATCGTCTTGTGCACATCATACAAGACTTCCTTAGGGATCGAAGCTTTCGCTACCGCGTCGAGGGGGAGCGATCGTCTCCCCATCCTATCAGAGCCGGAGTGCCCCAGGGCTCCGCGCTTTCCCCCTTGCTTTTCTCGCTGTACACCAGCGATATCCCGCGGTCATTTCATCCCAGTGTGCAGCTCGCACTCTTTGCGGATGACACCGCTATCTACTGCTCCGGATGGCAGAGAGTTCACATGCGTGGTCGCCTCCAACGAGCCCTCACCGAGATCGGTGCTTGGTTCAGGAAATGGCGGATCACGGTTAACCCAGATAAAAGTGCAGCGATGTACTTTTCTGACTACAAGCGTGGTCCGCCAGCGAAACCACTGTCCTTGTTCGACAAGCCCATTCCCTGGGCTTCGTCTACCAAATACCTGGGGGTTACCCTTGACACCAAACTCAACTTCAAGGACATTAAGCGAGTGCGCGATAGGGCTGCCTCTGTCTTAGGCCGCCTCCACCCTCTCATCTGCAAGCGTAGTAAGCTGTCCCTTAGAAATAAGGTGACGCTTTACAAAACTTGCGTTCGCCCCATTATGACCTACGCATCTGTCGCGTTTGCTCATACTCCCTCAGTACATCTGGATCGACTTCAGGTGATCCAGAACCGCTTTGTCCGCAAGGTGGTCGGGGCTCGCTGGTACCAGCGAAACTCCGACCTCCACTGCGATCTCGAACTCCCATCCATCCGTCAATTTATGAAGGATGCATCCCGCCGCTATTTTGATGCGGCACCTCATCACCCCAACCCTCTCGTAGTCAGAGCTTCAAACTACTGTACAGACACGACAGACTCGCCACCCCGTCGTCGCCGCCCGAGACACGTCTTGAGCGACCCGGATGATCCTATAGCAGCCGTAGTATCGGCTGCGCTAGGATCACCGGACCAGTCTAGCCCTTCTGGCTCAGGTACCGCTTTCGGCACCGGTATAGGATACCAGCGTAACACAATCAGACACCGACCCCGCCGGCGAGGTCGACGTACCCCCCGTAGGTTAGCTAGAACGGTCGCGACTTTCAATAGGGTCCACTCTTCCAGTGGACGTAGTCTTCTCGATCCTCTTATCCCGGCAACGGCCCAAGCCGAGGCTCGCACCCCAGGGGTGCCCTTGAGCTAGTTGCCTCCCACTTTTGTGATGGCTGGGCGCCCTAAGCGCCCGCCCTCCAGCCCGGTGACGCTGTAAAGGTCGATAGACCAACAGCATTAGCTCGTTCAAAAAAAAAAAAAAAAAAAGTGTACTACGATCATTCTTGTTCCAGACACGGCGCGGTGTGGACATGCTGAAGGCCTATAGTTATATAGGTTGCAACCTACGCACAACCCGTTTAGCCCACATATAAGTATTGTATCAGTTATCTGGTTTCTATAGTATAAGCTTTGCTTAGTTTAAGGCTAGATGGCGCTGTGTGAAATGTCCACACATATTTATTATTATTTTTATTATTATTAATGGTTACTAAAAAAAAACAGTGATTTGCAAGAACTACCGGTTGTGTGTTCCGGTTTGAAGGGTTTTATGACTGTAGCTTACTAGCTACAGTCATAAAATCTCATTTGCTTAGTTACTTCACTAAATTACTGAGTAAATCTAACTTTATAATCTGGGAAGTGATAACTTGGATTGCAATGCAAAAGGAGAATTTTTATTCCTAATTTGAAAAATTCCAGTCACTATGCACTTAAACTGCGCAATGAAACTATTCAATCCAAACAAATTTGTGTTTCTTATGGTAGCAATAAAGTAACGTGATCGTTAAGCAGATCTCAGTCTAGTAATCTTAAAACTTGACTGTGCCAATTTCTTGGAATGACGTTTGCAGTGCAGTTACGTAAAGCTTTATATTCGAACGCTTAACATCTGGTGAAATACTGACCACGCGTCATTTGTTAAAATAAAAAACAGCCAAATTAAAACCTATCTTCTTTTGTTAACGTTGCAAAAAAGTGACTCATCTAAATTTCAACTGTGCTTTGATAACATAAAGCAAGAAATGACTCATTGTACCAAAGACGTTTCTGACCTAATTTCAAGCATTAATTGTAATTATCTAAAATAATGTAGTACCCTTAAAATCGTGTCGGCGGCAAATTACGGGGAATTACAAAAGGATTACCGCGCGATTAGTTGCGGCCATGAAGTAGAAAACAAATGAAGTAGATAGGTATAACTTTAGTGAGAGGGTTATACGATTTAATTGAATTATATCATAACTACAACTATTACACGGCTAACACTCCCGAGAAACAGTCGAATAACTCGACCGGTGTTCGGGCAATATAGATGCCCATCGTCAAGGAGTGAGTGAGTGAGCATCCTCGTAAGTGTTAGCCGTGTAATAGTTGTAGTTATGAGTACTACTCACGTCAGTTTGTATAATATTATGAATTATATCTCATCAGCTGTATTAAAGAAAAAAAAGAAAGAAAATATATTTATTCAATATATCACACAATAACACATTTTGATAAATAGGCATTCATACAAGACAGATACATAGAATAAAAATGAGATAAACTAAAAATAGAATGTTGCGTGACGTCATGATATAGGTCCCGAGCCCGATTCAGTATGAAATAGAGGTCGTAGGAAAACTGATTTTCAGTCGGAACCTATACCTATTTGACAGCTTCTGTGGTGTGGTGGTTGAGCAGGTCGGCTTGTTGCCTAGAGGTGGCGGGTTCGATTCCCGCGGCAGGACAAGTATTTTTAAAGAAAAAAGTACACATACTTGTTCTGACTCTGGGTGTTGTGGTTGTTGGGCGTTATTATAATTATTATTATATTTATGACATCACAAACGTCGGGACACAATAAATAAACACAATAAACCTAACAAATAAAATGCATATGACGGCGGTAACGTCCAGTTATAAACTCTATGCGCAACGGGTTGTACCGTAATTTACTCTGTGGCAGCATTTAAATTTATTACAGTGGCAACACCGGCATTTGTCATCGCTTCCCTACCCATCTGGCTATAAAAGGGACCGCTCGGTGTACTACGGATTGATTCTTGCTCCAGACACGGCGCGGTGTGTACATGCTGAAGGCCTATAGTTATATAGGTTGCAACCTACGCACAACCCGTTTCTGGCCACACATACAATGAAAATAAAATAACATAAAATAAATAAAACGGAATATATAATAGTTTTGTTTTAACGGGCTGTTGCTGTTTTATTGTCTGTACCGACCTTTACAGCGTCAACGGGAGGGCGGGCGCTTAAGGCGCCCAGCTGTCAAAAGTGGGAGGCAACTAGATCAAGGGCACCCCTGGGGTGCGAGCCTCGGCTTGGGCCGTTGCCGGGATAAGGGGATCGAGCAGACTACGTCCACTAGAAGAGTGGACCCTATGGAAAGTTAAAAAAATTACGCCCACTGGAAGAGTGGACCCTATGGAAAGTAAAAAAATGACGTCCACTAGAAGAGTGGACCCTATGAAAAGTAAAAATGACGTGTACTAAACAAAAGCCTCACCCATAGAACGCTTAAAAAATTATATTCTATCAGTTATATAATACTCATAGTACAAGCTATGCTTAGTTTGGTGCTAGATGGCGCTGTGCACAAATAGTTATACATTTCTATTTATTTAATGATCAAATCATGTCTACAGATACCATTATTAAACTGAAATAGCGCATAATGTTAGGGAAAACAGCAACGTTTGCGGTCTATAATGATTCCGGAAATGGTCTCGGTCAACACCGGATACCCGTTTGAGATACTTTTTATGTTTATGTTTATAGCAGTATCGCCTATACTTTTTATAACTAATAGATAGTGAGGTGCCATAGAATAAATAATAGTATGGAAGCCGTGTAGAATGACATAATAATGATAATTATTAGACTGTGGCGAAGATGAATGGACCTTCCTCCTTCGAATTCATACACAAGTTTTGGCGGGAAAACGAAAAAGATCGTGTCACTGCATTGTATTATTTTCCAAAACTTGTGTTATTTTCAGTGTTAGTGCATAAAATTGGTGGCATTTTATTCGTTAAGTGCTGGATTACAGGCATGAGTGTGGGAAAGTGGTATAGTGATGGTGAAACGTATCTTTTCGTGTTGTTTCCAAAACTCCATAGAAGCTTCTGGTAAAGTTGCCACCACTTTACTAGGAGTATGACTTCACTAGACTAGACTATGACTTGACTTGATGACTTGGACTGTGACTTGACTTGACATACATATATATTACTTAACTCGATAAATTATTAATTACTTGACACTGGCTAAATACACAAAAGTGTGGAGCCATAACAAAACAAAAAAAAAATCATACACAAATATTTACAGTAAGTTTTTTGGGCTAAACAGTGACGTCATGCCCTACGTATTGAAATATGGATATTCCATCCATAGAGCTAAATTTAAATAAAACTTTTTATGAGAATTTCCGCTGCACAGGCATTACGACTAGTAGGTACTTAAAACAAAAACTCTTAAAGTTAATTTAACTATGATGTAAAAATCCTACCATTCTACCATCCTACCAATCCTACCAATATTCATAAATGTGAAAGTTTGTGAGTAAGGATGTATGGATGAATGTTTGTTACTCTTTCACGCAAAAACTACTGAACGGATTTGAATGAAATTTCAAACACAGATAGTTTATAACTTGAATTAACACATAGGACACTTTTTATTCCGATCGTTTGTTCCCGTAGGACAATTATGGAATACCACGAGGGCGACGCCGCGAGCTTTTTACGCAAAAACTGCTGAACGGATTTGAATGAAATTTGAAACACAGAGAGTTTATAACTTGAATTAACACATAGAACACTTTTTATTCCGATCGTTTGTTCCCGTAGGACAATTATCGAATACCACGAGGGCGACGCCGCGGGCTTTTTACGCAAAAACTGCTGAACGGATTTGCAAACAGTCAAAATTACTTTGTGTATTGATTTTTAGAAATATTTAGCGTTCCATACAACATGGTACAACGGAAACTTTGGAATATAGATAGCTTATACAGTAGATTAACACATAGGCTACTTATTATCGATGGGTGAAACCGTGGGGCGCAGCTAGTATACATAATGTTATTTTATGCAAATTCAGAATTAAGCTTTAAACATACAAAATGGTAGGTATATTGCAACTTAATAGGTGCTGGCAATACTGGTTCACCATAGTTAGCGAGGCACCAAGTGTATTTTTTTTTGAGTTTTGGCGGGAAATCGAAAAAGATCAGAATTTCAGTGTTAGTGCATAGAATTGGTGGCATTTTATTCATTAAGTGCTGGATTACAGGCATGAGTGTAGGAAAGTGGTATAATGATGGTGAAACGTTTCTTCTCGTGTTGTTTCCAAAACTCCATAGAAGCTTCTAGTAAAGTTGCCACCACTTTACTAGGAGTATGACTTGGCTAGACTAGACTATGACTTGACTTGATGACTTGTATATTATATTATATGTATAAAATAACTTGAATTAACTTGAAAAATTAATTACTTGACACTGGCTAAATACACAAAAGTGTAGAGCCAAAACCAAACAAAAAAAGTGTATTTTTTCCCAAACTTTGGTTTTGAATGACATAACCACCGCAGTCTCAAACCCATTTCGTGAGTAACTAGACACGCTCTATATGTCTCGATTACAAGACTTTTCTTTATATAAATTGTACAACTATTTCTAGTTTAATATTTAATACATTTTGGTGTTATACTATGAATGGAGTTTTTAATAAGTTATGTTAAGTTACTACTTAAGTTTTTAATATGATGATGATGTCATCCGTGCCGATTCCGCTTACGGTGACTCTCTTCTGCGTCAATCCGGAAAGTATGCACGGCAATCATGCATCATGATTGCAACTAATAGAAACACATAAATGTATAGATTTAACAGTTACAATACGCATTTTATGTGCATAGTTACTATGGAAGTTTTCTCATTCGGATTGAAATTTCTCCTGTTGCAACAGGAGAAATGCATGCAATGCAAATGCATTGCAATAAAAGGTCCGTGATCATCCCACAGATTTCTAGATCCAGCAGTATTGTACATTATCTGTCTATTCACTCAGGACTAACTTTTTTATTAATATAGATTAAAAAACTTTTAAAGACAGATAAATAATATTTTTTAAGAAAAAAGTTAAACTTCAATCGACTGGAATTAAACTTATATATTTTTTCCAGTTATTTTGATTTAAAGCCAATGTACTGAACCGATTTGAATTAATTTTCTATTGGACTGATCTGTAAGTACTTTCCTTACATCCTTTAAAACAAAAAAAGATTTTTACAAACCAGTTTATAAATCCATTCAAACTAAAAAAAAAAAAACAATTTTCCAAATCCGTTTATATATGGGCACGTTGCCTACTGGTAGTGGTTTGTTCGATTAAGTTTTTTATTGTTTTATATAAAATATTTAAATTATTTGTATAAATAAATAAGGCTTATAAAGGAGTTTTGGTGGGAATGCGAAAAAGATTGAGTCACCGCATTGTATTATTTTCCAAAACTTGTGTTATTTTCAGTGTTAGTGCATAAAATTGGTGGCATTATTTTATTCAGACTTGATGACTTCGACTGTGACTTGACACTTTTTGCGTGAAATATCATTAACTTGATAAATTATTAATTACTTGACACTGGATAAATACACAATAGTGTGGAGCCAAAAAATTATAAAAAAGAAAAGGTTTATAAATGATGGAGTTTTGAGGTATTGTTACCTCAAAACTCCATCATTTTTCAGTTACCTTAAAAAAAGTAACGAATCTCCTTTTTTAAGTTGCTTGAGAATGATAGTCCTTTTATTTATTTTGAGGTAAGCTTCCTTAAAGGTGGCAATGTCCTTCCCAGTCCCAATTTGATCCGTTGCGTGTGAGCCGATGACACATCGACGAAACTTTTTCCTTCCCTTTTTTTTCTGCGGTAAGGCGAGATTTAAGGCGCCTCGTTCACTATAATTAGTCGCGCCGCCGGCGACCCTCTCTTTTTTTCTCAACTGGGTTTTTACTAGCAACTGGCAGTGACAGAAAATTAGTCTGTGACGACAATTTTAGGCACTTTTATCGATTGTCACTTGTAATACCTTGGTCACAGAATATACAAAGTCTATGACCTTGGTATATATGTTCTTTGTTGTATACTTATACAGGTTAATTAGTGCAACAATAATTCTTAACAGTTCTTCAAAGCTTTCCCGATCGTGTTGTAATCTTTATATTAATTTAATTGAAATAGTAAACATTATTGAATAGTTATTTGTTTACACGGAACTTAATTTAGCTAAAATATTTTTATTTACCTTGACTTTCTGTTTAAATTGGAAGAGTTTAATAAATTTGAACGTAATTTATGAATTTGTTAATTTATTAGCCGCAAGAATTAGTGGATCAGTAATCGAAATCTCTGTTTTTGTTAAGTCACAAACAGTTCACAATATACATATGCCTAAAATAATTTCTATTTATAAATACAAAAAAAAATATACAACAATAAAGTTGCCATCAATAGAAACTCTATAAATACTAAAAAACGGTCCTCGATATGAAGTTAACATACATACTCGATAATAATAAACCTACGTAACAATAATAAAATAATACTTACACAATTAATATACTTAGAGAAAAAAAACTACCTATATAAAATTACTTACTAAAACTATAAAAGAGGATGCATTAAAAATATTACAATCAGAGAATTTCTCATTACACATGCTCTGGTTATAAAAGAGTTACAAGTTTTAATTAGTTATGATTAGTTTTATATGAATGCAAACAAAATAGATTATTGGTATAACGTTCGAGGATTACAAACAAGGACGAGGACGAGGTGCGAGGACAAAACAAACATATTTGAATTAAAAGATATGGGCAGAGTTTTGTCGGGAAAACGAAACAGATTGCGTCACCGCATTGTATTATTTTCAAAAACTTGTGTTATTTTCAGTGTTAGTGCATAAAATTGGTGGCATTCTATTCGTTAAGTGCAGGATTACAGGCGTGAGTGTGGGAAAATGGTATAATGATGGTGAAACGTTTCTTTTCGTGTTGTTTCCAAAACTCCATAGAATCTTCAGGTAAAGTTGCCACCACTTTACTAGGAGTATGACTTTGACTAGATTATGACTTGACTATGACTTGACTTGATGACTTCGACTGTGACTTGACACATATTTGCGTGAAATATAATTAACTTGATAAATTATTTCTTCTTTTGGATAATAACTTAATTAACTTACTAGGTGGTAGGACTTTACTGCAAAGTTCGTCTAGGTAGGTACCACCGCTTTGCCAGTTATTCTGCCGCCAAGCAGTAGTGCGCTAGCACTGCTGTGTTCCGGTTTGAAGGGCACTGTAGCTAGTGAAATTACTGGGCAAATGAGACTTTATGATCTGATCTCACAGTTTAGTTATCTTGTTACTAGATTGTGCTGATGTCTCTGGATGACAAGCGCAGTGCAGTGTCACGCGAACCTCTATACTTTAGAGTTCCGAGTGACACTGCAGCTGATATGGGCAGCCGTATCGTTTAACATCAGGCGAACGGCTAGCTCGTCACGTCATTCCTTAACATAAAAAAAAAAATATATTATTATTATTATTACCTGCCTAGACAACATATGCAGAAATTTCCTACCACCTAGTAGTATTAACCCTTACGTTAATTTTATGTTTTTTTTTTTTCGACCACCGACTGAGTGGCTTTGAGCGCATATATTCATTCTATAATTGAGATAATAGCTCCTCGGAATTGGGACGGACGTGTGTCGGAAATAGTAAGTGGTTGCGAAAAAACTCGGTGTCGCCAGTTTTTGAAGTTGTTTCGAGCCAAACTTACCTATGGTTATATTTTTTCTAGTCACAAAATCTTTAACAAAAGGTTGACCGACTCCCGCAGAGTTAGTTTAATGTTAAGCGAAAAGCCAGAGCCTAACCTTTCTAATGCCTACGTTTTATTTTTAGACTGCAATTTATTATTATTTCCACGGAAACTCGTAATTTTAGAGGACAATTTTCCATTCCATGTTGATCTTGGTAGTGTAAGTTATTCACGTACAATATTTCATCTAAAAATTTCTTCAGTGCATCTTTTCTGGCGTGAAATCCAAGCAAATAAACAAATACAAAAACCATTTCAACATATAATTTAATATCTTTTTAGAGGTTTTATTCAATATCAACAAATAACTTGATTTTCGCGCTATTAAAAATTTACAAGTATTGAAGAAATGCATGCGACGTAAAATAGCAAGTATGAAGTAGTAGAGGTCACTTTTTATAATTGATCTCCCCTTAGTAGGTAAGTATAGGTACCTAATTGTTACCAGGCTATACTAATTCTTACAATATTTTTTTTAGAGCTAGACGTTCGCCTGGTGTTAAGCGCCACGGCCGCCCATAACAGAACAGTGTCACTCGGAACAATAACACAGTTTCGCGCGACACTGCACTGCGCACATCATTCTGAGACATCAGCACAGTCTAGTAATAAGATTACTCAACTGTGAGATCAGATCATAAAGTCTCAATTGCCCAGTAATTTCACTAGCTACAATGCCCTTCAAACCGGAACACAGTAGTGCTTGCACACTACTGCTTGGCGGCAGAATAACTGGCAATAAGGAAAATATAATAGTAATAATTAATAAATGAATGGTGAAAAATTATATACGAATAAATGGTGTTTTATCTTTATTTTACTAACTAAAACTTATGTTCAATTATTTTGTGGCGTTGCATTTTTGCAGTCGGACGTGATATACTTATAAGCGTTACTTACCTTCCTACTGATACCTACTTATCTTAGCTGTGGTATAATAAAATATCATCCAATTTCAGAAAGCATAATGCTTAAAATCATACTTATTTAGTTTAAATAAATACATATAAGAAAAAATATTTTTTTAACATAATATTTATTTTAAATATTTTTACTAATATAATATTAATTTTTTAATTAAAAATAGTATAGCTTTAGATTTAATTTAGTTTTTCTTTATATTTTGTTTATTGATAATACAAATAACATTGTTTAAATAGAGTACTATACAATATTACCGTATCACAATTATGACAATAATTTAATTATGGCACTATATATATAATATAAGCTATGACCTAAATAGTTATTAATTTTGAATTGTTTTACTAATAGCAGGACACACTTAATTAATTATAATATACATGTGACTTTTTGAAAAATTCGCTGCACCTAACTCGCCACGGAAAGAACCACGGATTAATATCAGTGACGCATTGTACTGAGCTGTAGTGAGAAAGAGAACTGCTTTTTTTTCAAACTCATATATTGTAATGGGCTTCCTATATTATTTGACAATAAGCACTTTGTAATTTTATATGCTTAGTGAAATAACTTAATGTTAAGTACCTAGTATAATTTTGACTTGTAAAAGTGCTAAAATTAGCCTATTTGCAATAAATCTTTTGACTTTGACTTTGACTTTGTGACCTTTTTATAACCATAAGTACCTACTTGCTATAACATATAACCTACAACCTATAAGGTTTAAACTGTACCCCAAGTTGGCTATTATAAAGTTTTCTATTATGTTCCATCCACGTAAAGCATGTAGGTACTTACCATTTAATCTATCTTTGACAACTTGGTGCGCGAACGCCGCGGCTGCAGCCTGCCTCATCGGGTCCAAAGCAACTCCCCATGCACCAAGCGCACCCAGCGCCCTGTGGGCTGGTACTCTCACCACGCCTGGACTCCCAGTGAACCCGTAGCCAGCACCCAAGCCTAGCCCTGGCCTCATCAATAATCCAGAACTAGGATAAATTCCTGGATTATGCGAAAAGTTTAACGGCAAAGAATTATCCTTCCCATCATCTTTAGCACTCTCCGATTCAGTGTCCTGGTCACTTCTGTCATCACTCTCTCCCGAATTTCGACGCTTGTCTATCTCTTCGAAATGTTTCCCTAAGAGTCGAGATATGCTGAAGGGTAGGTTCACCCTCTGTTGCGTGTCAGTCATATGTTCGTTGGGGGAATCACGGTATCTGTCATGATAGCTGTGTTCGGAGTCTCTGTCTTCAGAAGCAATACTCCTGTCGCAGTGACCGGATAGTCTGCTATCAGAGTCCACATTGATCTCTTCCTGATCGTCATCAGATTGCACGGATGACATATTGATTGACTTGTTTACTTTTTAAACACTGAACACTCGTAATTTTTATTTTTTACCGACCAGATCGATTATCATTTTTGTTCACTCAGTTTCAAATGACGGTACTAGTAAAACTCAAAGCGAGAATGGAGCGTTCGGTTTTTGAAATTCGTCCAATTGGCGCGCTACGCTCGACCGCGCGCGACCGAATCGTTACACAAAATATCGGACAAAACGAGCCAATCAGCTGTACCCCCACCGCGTTCGTCAAACGCGATAGTTTGACCGCACAAACGCCTTCACTGAGCCCGTTGAGTGGAACAGTTTCCAACAAAAGCTTAATACGATTTCCAAACATAAAAACTCGTTTGGACTCACTAACTTAAAGAGAACGATTCGTTCCGTCCCTTTCGGTACTCTTCTCGCTTCAATTACGACCCCCTATAACACCATTAGCACGGAACGTTCGACTTTACGAACCGGTGAGTAAGTTCAAACTGGCTAAGCTTTCGTAGGCATTTGGCACATTTTTACCAGAGTTGTAACAAGGTAAACATATTCAAGAACATTCGTCGAAAAGAGAGAGCTGCTCAACTTTAGAGGTCCGTTACAAAAGTTAGAGCAGGACGTCTATGTTTCTAACAGAGGGCGTGGCCTTTGGTATTGTAACGCGTCGTTTAAATCCAGTTATGGCCTGACAAATGGTGTACATATTAAGGGGGGCAATGTTAGGAAACTATTTTTGAATCTTTTAAGACAGTTAAATTATTTACGTTCGGCGGTCGACCAAGTTCTTCCATAGTAGACAATGCACTTTATAATAAAATAGATCCCAAGCCTCATGTTATGGCTAAAGATAAGTGGGGATAATGTATTGTTGAAGATAGCTAGTTTATGAGATTGGCTCCGACATTTCGAGTAGTAAAGGGTGTTAGATTATGCTTTGGTTTGATAAAGCAATGGGAATGGAGATTGTTTTGCTTGGATTATACCACGTTACTTCGATTCCATTGAATTTTGATAGCTTATAAATTATTAAAATATACTTGTAGTAGTTTGTCATTGAGTCTGTTTGATTTTAATTCAACAATGTACAATGATTATTATAGCTAGTTTATCAGTTGTCAAATGGAAATGATTCTAAGCGTTAATGTTTTACACAATTTGAGGACTACGGTCCGTATTACAGAACGATGTTCAGTCATAGATCGGTGCTCAAGCAGAGATTTCATTCATAAAGTGATCAATTAGTGAATGAAATCTCTGCTTGAGCATCGATTAATGACTGAGCATAGTTTAGTAATACCGACCTAGTGTAGTTGAA
The DNA here is from genome assembly GCA_905220475.3 of Ennomos fuscantarius. Classification (NCBI taxonomy): domain Eukaryota; kingdom Metazoa; phylum Arthropoda; class Insecta; order Lepidoptera; family Geometridae; genus Ennomos; species Ennomos fuscantarius. Next base: position 6,338,371 of record HG992046.1, on the reverse strand, counting down.
ATGCGTGGTGAAAATTTTCTAACTTTCTTAGATTTTTTCTTTCATAAGAACCTTCTACACAACAAAAGAGAATTAGCGATAATGTTCCATTCGTTCACGCGTGATATGGTGTCCAAGGGAAATAGAGATTAATTTTTATATACAAAGATATTGGATAATTTACGATCAGATTTGATTTGATTTGGCCGGTAGGTTTTTACGAGACGGTAGGCCAAACTATTTGTAAATAATTAAAATAATTAAATTAAATTAAACTTAAATGAAATTCTTAAATGCTGGCACTTATTTGGCACAACGAATCAGCATTGCAATTCAACGGGGCAATGCTGCCAGCATGTTGGGTACGCTACCTACTGGTAGTGGGCAGCATTTGGACTGTCTATAGGTCATCGTGGCCAGTATAGAGTCCATTTTTTTGTGTAGTAGTAGTTCGTGTTTAGTATTAGTTATTATATCATTCAATTAAATAATAAAAAATGTAACGCACAACGATTTCATATGTAAATATATCCTGGATTATCCTAACGCAGAATAAATAAAAGATAAATAGAAAAAAACTCTTTATTAAAACAAAACTATAAACTTATAAAGTCAACAAACTTAACAAACGTGTAATAATGGACGGTCTTATCGCTCCAAGCGATCTCTACAATGATGTTTATAATAGTACTCTAATTGGGATATCTTATATATATATACCCTGGCATTACTACGAGGACTTTGGATAAAAACGATAATAAAATTAATAAACAACAATAATAATAATAATAACGCCCAACGATCACATACATTTTGACTGGCCCGATAGCTCAGTTGGTAGTATCCCTGCCTTCTGAACTGCAGGTCGTGGGTTCGATTCCCACCCAGGACAAACATTTGTGTGATGAACATCGACGTTTGTTCTGTGTCTGGGTGTTTATATAGTATTCTATGTATGTATTTACAAACAAAAAGTATCTAAGTATTGTATCAGTTATCTGGTTCCCATAGTACAAGCTTTGCTTAGTTTGGGGCTAGATGGCGCTGGGTGAAATGTCCACACATATTTATTTTATTTTATATTTATACATAGATCCTGGACCCTAACTTGGATTCCCTGTGTCTAGAGACCCGGGAACTATGAAGACCGTGGTCCCATAACACCCAAACTCAAAACAAGTATAGTCGCTTCTTTTGTGCGTAATACTGGTCCTGGCGCGGGAATCGAACCCGTCGCCTCCGCGCTATGAGTCGACCTGCTCAACTACCATACCACAGGCTGTTGTGTTGTTTATTTATTATTCTAAACAGGTAGAATGTATCAAAGTAGGTATATTTGCATCGTAAAATCGTATATTGTGTGACACGTGAATTCATTCAAATCGCTTTGCCCACAGGAAACTGGCAAACATAAAATTTTTAATGTCTTGACGATTCAGTCATCCGAGTAATTATTTTTGCGTAAGAACTTAAATATCAAGGTTAGCTCTTTTCAGGCACGAAGCAGCGAAATGAAATGTTTACATAGATATTTTTTTTATTATCTATTTGGTATAATTGTACATATTCTTGGTAAGTGACTCATATAATTAACTAGATGCGCCCCGCGGTATCACCCGCGGATAAAAAGTATTTTAATTATTTGCTCATCCCACGAGAAAATTTCACTTTAACGGGATAAAATGTAGCCTATATGTTAATCTAGTGTATAATCTATCTTGGCACCAAACTTTATCCAAATCCATTTAGCCGTTTGAGCCGTTGAAGGAGTAACAAACATACACACATACACACAAACAAACATACTAACTTTCGCCTTTATAATAATAGTGTGATAGTGTGATTAGTGTGATAATAATAATATTTGTGGACGTGCCGCACGACGCTATCTAGCCCCAAACTAAGCAAAGCTTGTACTATGGAACCAGATAACCGATACAATACCGATACACCCAGACACAGAATGAACACTTATGTTCATCACACAAATGATTGTCCTGGGTGGGAATCGAACCTACAACCTGCAGTTCAGAAGGCAGGGATATTACCCACTGAGCTATCGGGCCAGTCGGTCGAGCAATATTTTATTACTATTGACGTTTCAGAAATTGAAGCAATAGATGTAGCGACTACAATACCTCCAAAATTAAAGAGTATTTTAAGAGATACAAACATCAGTGATGTCAAACATCTACTGAATAACTCAAGAAGGATTATGATTGGTTCCGAAGCTACTACGAATAGACCGTACATGGTAAGGATTACTTTTTTTCTTGTATCATTAACACCCTGAAGACATAGGAACATAGTTTTTGATAACGTCTTATAAATCAACTAGCATCTGCCCGCGCGGCCTATAGGAAAAAAACACGGTTTTTTATGGATAATTCAACCACCCATTTCACCCTCATAGGGGTGAAATTGCGAAAAACCCTTTCATAGTGAATACCTACTTTTACTTTTTTTTTACTTTTACTAGGTGGGAGGACTTTTTGCAAAGTTCCTCTAGGTAGGTACCACTGCTTTGCCAGTTATTCTGCCTCCGAGCAGTAGTGTGCAAGCACTACTGTGTTCCGGTTCGAAGGGCATTGTAGCTATTGAAATTACTGGGCAATTGAGACTTAACGATCTGATCTCATAGTTGAGTAATATTATTACCAGACTGTGCTGATGTCTCAGGATGATGAGCGCAGTGCAGTGTCACGCGAAGCTTTACCTACCTATATTTTGGAGTTCCGAGTAACTGTTCTGGGCGAGCCAATGTTGAGCCAATGCGAGATGTTAAGCAACACAGCCGTGTTGCTTAACATCGGGTGAACGGCTCGCTTGTCACATCATTCACTAAGATAATTAATAAATAAATAATTAACGTAGTTTGTATTTGGACCATGGAAAAATGTAATGACAATTGAAGGGTTGAGAATAAAAAGAGTTTAACTGTCAAATTGATAGTTTCGAGAAAATTGACTTTAATCTTCAACGGCTTCATTTTAATGTAGAGTGCTTATAAAGTAATAGAAAAGGTTTACATACGTAATGCCGGCCAAGTTTCAGTTGCTTGAAATGTATTAATTCTATTTTAAAATACTAAATATAGTACTAATTCATACAATTACTGTAAAAATATAATATGATAAAAAAAATATATTAATGTTTTTATGCTAAGCGAACTGTATTCCTGCGACAGATAAACCGTTAGACTCAAAATCTCGAGATTTAAGCTTCATTTTGGTGTTTTTAGAATGTATTATTGTAGATAATTTCACGCTGAATCCAAAGATCATTTTGTGAAACAAATCAGTTAAACCCTTTTTGTTCTCACCCTTTCAATTGTTCTATGGAGCACCGAAGCAGTTCACATATATTACAATTCCCATTTCTGTAGATATGATCGACATTCATTCAATAACGTAATCCTAAAGAGCGAAAACGCGGCAGACGCGACATAACCCCACTAATCTCCCATCTATCATCGTACCATTCACAGACAGTGTAATATTTATAAAGCCTCGTACACGTTCCAAGAGAAGTTACAATTACGTATGTAATTTACACATAACACATACCCACATACCCACACACACACACAAACACATGTGACCCCACACAAATGACTATGACGTAGTAGGTATTATTGTTATAACTAACTTATCGTATTAGTTAAGCCTCGAAGAGAACTAGCTCCTGCTCAGGATATCCTAGTTAGTGACTTAATATTTTTTTACATTTTGTTACCTATTTCTTTCTGTTCTTTAAAAATCATCATCATCATCATCATCATAGACCCCACAGAGCATCACTTTGACCTGATCGTTGGACCTTAGCCTTATACATCATGAACATTTATCGTCCCACAAATACTGAGGACCACGTCTGCCAGGAGTCTGTGGTAAAGCAGCATAAAAAAAACTGAGGATCACAAACACAACATATTTTCCGCTTTGTGTGTTCTTTTGTTGTGACCAAGCTGCTAACAGCATCAGCCGTCTTCACCAAATCTGACCTCCTTACCAGCACCTCTAAAACCTCTAGTGTTTCTTCCCTTGTCAATTCTGCGAGCGATATGGCCTGCCCATAGACATTTCAACTCGCTAATTCTAAGAGCTATATCGGTCACTTTAGTTAATCATTGCGGATCTTATCTCGGAAGGAAATACTCTGGTTTAAGATTGTTTATTTCTATAAAGAACATATTTCACTCACTGAGAAATTATAGCTAGTTAATAATTATAAATGATATGGTAAATATATTTTGAGCATACAGGCGTAAATGCAATAACTATTATATAAGATAGGTATATTATAATAAAATGCTGGCCTCTACTTCGGCCAAAGATTGAGCATTGCCATCACGTGGCAATGCTGCCAGCATAATGGGCACGTTGCCTACTGGTAGTGGTTTGTTTGATTAAGTTCCCTTTTTATTGTTTTATTTTTATTAAATAATATTATGTTGTAGATAGGTAAGCAAAAAACTATTCAACGCAAGTCTGGTCAAAGATCTGTAGATTACAGAAGTAAGGTTGGATCACTCAAAATGTGGATTTTAGGCGTTTTTTAAACGATTGGAATACTCAAAGGTTTCTACCACAGGTCTATCTAAAACTGCCAGTAAACAACCCAAAGTACCAGGACTACCACCGGTGGCTTTGCGGAGGTGTGATCATAGCTGAAGAGTACATCCTTACTTCAGCAGCTTGCATTGAAGACGCTCGGCACTTCTACGTTGTCTCCGGTACTTATAAGTAAGACTTTTATTTTTGTTTGGTTCGTTTTGGTAATAAGTAGAGATAGAAAATATAATAACGACTATTCTGAAAATTTACAGAACCTTTTTGAAGTAAAACTTCTTTACGCACGCTTGACTTGGGCAGTAAGCTGGTGAATGCGAGGCGGACGGAAGTTGAAGTTGGTTCACGTAGATTTCCCTAAAAAAATAGAGATACAAGGGAGATACAACATAATCAGGCAGTTTTGGCGGGAAAAGCAATAAGATCGCTTCGCCGCATTGTATTATTTTCCAAAACTTGTGTTATTTTCAGTTTTAGTGCATAAAATTGGTGGCGTTTTAATCGTTAAGTGCTGGATTACAGGCATGAGTGTGGGAAAGTGGTATAATGATGGTGAAACGTTTCTTTTCGTGTTGTTTCCAAAACTCCATAGAAGCTTCTGGTAAAGTTACCACCACTTTACTAGGAGTATAACTTTGACTAGACTATGACTTGATTTGATGACTTCGACTGTGAATTGACACATATTTGCGTGAAATATCATTAACTTGATAAATTATTAATTACTTGACACTGGCTAAATATACAAAAGTGTGGAACCAAAACAAAACAACAACATGATAAGGTTAAAAATTTGTATTATTATGTTGGTATGTCCGGTAAAATGACATTTACAAATAGTCAAAATGGCGACATTAACATTAGGCAAAGCAAAAATAAAGTTGCTGGAATGCTAATATGTTCATTTTCTGATTATAAATAAGTAAGTTTGCAAACCAAAATATCATGCTTGAATTATATAGAAGATAAATAAAATATGAGTAAGGTTAGATGGTTAATAATATAAAAATAATAATATAAAATAATAATAATGATGGTTATGGTAATAGTTATGGAACTGAAGGAACTATTGTGAAATACTATTGTATAATAATATAATGACATGCCTAATATAACGTGATGTTATAATGTGGTCAATGAAATAAATGAAATGTTATACCAGCCAATAGATGGAGCTAAATTAAAGAAGTTTTACTTCAGTCGTGTGGTCTAAAAGTACAGTAATTTTTTAGCATTTCGTCACTACAAAGACAAACGCTGTCAAAATGCCGAAAAACCCGAAGTACCTATTATATCAAGAACTTATGGGACAGTGCTCTACTAACTAGGACTTATAGAAAATGTTGTTCGTATGGATGAGCGACTAATTACGGAACCCTACAACGTGCGTCGTCCAATACGCACTTGGCCGGTTATTTATATACATCGTTGTTTCAGGCACGATGAGCGCGAAGACCGCTATAACAATCTGTGTATTAAAAACGGAGCCAAGAAAGCTGTGTGGAAATGTATTCCAAGAAGTAAGAACAGTTTACTAATTTCCCAGCAAATTCATGTTTATATGCATACTAGCTGACCCGCCCCGGCTTCGCACGGGTGCATTAGTAAAATACGGTCGAGCGTGATAAAAAGTATTCAATGTCCGTCTCTTGGTTCTAAGCTACCTCCCCACCAATTTTCAGCCAAATCGGTTCAGCCGTTCTTGAGTTATAAATAGTGTAACTAACACGACTTTCTTTTATACATATAGATTATAGAAATAATCATTTTTGACTTTGAAAAGTTACAAAAATATTTTATTTATTTAGCACTAGCTGTGCTCCACGGTTTCACTCGCGTGGTGAAATTTTCAATTTTTCCCCTCAACTTTCTTATTTTTTTCTTCCTTCTCTTGACAATAATAAGCACAAAAAATATTAAAACAAAAAAGGCTCTGTGGTGTGGTAGTTTAGCAGGTCGGCTTTTAACCCGAGGGCGGTTGGTTTGATTCCCGCAGCAGGACAAGCATCTGTGCACAGAAAAAGAGTCGTAAATACTTGTTCTGTATCTAGACATGGTCCTTGTAGTTCCTGGTACCCTAGACACAGGGAATCCTACTTAGGGTCCAGGTTTTATGTTTGTGATCGTTGGTCGTTATTATTATGATTATTATTGTTTATTAATTTTATTATCGTCTTTATCCAAAGTCCTCGTAGTCTATATATACACACCGGCACAATTAGCAGAACAGAAAAAAAGTGAGACTATGAGATAATAACGCATATGTTTGACGAAAATGTAATTAGACACAAAATAACAAATTGATTAACATCTTTTAACAACGACTTTGAAAAGTCTTCGTAATTTTTTATTGAAAATCGTTGGACGTTATTATTATTATTATTACTACCTCCCTAGCCAATTCCAGTCGACTAATTGGGTTAAGGTATTTAGCCATGTCATTATAAAAAATATTACTCCCAAAACAGATTATATTTTTGACGGACACGAAAATGACAACATTCGGTGGATGAACAACGATATAGCAGTTGTGAAAGTTGAGGATGAGTTCGACTTCACGCGCAGAATCAGAGGGTGTGACTTCATACCTAAACCGATCTGCTACAATAACCAGAGCCAGAGATATGAAGAAAACGGTAATTGGGCTTATGTCGCTGGATGGGGAAGCACTGAGACATATAACGATGTAAGAACCAGTTCATCAAAGTCAAAGTCAAAAGATTTATTGCAAATAAGCTATTTTTAGCACTTTTACAATCTATCATCATCACCTCGTATTAGTCCACTACTGAAAATGGTTTTGTCTTAGTACACGCCAATGAACCCGATCATCGGATAATCTCACCCAGAAGAGGCAAGCCAGTCTGCATATATCACCTTTAGTTTATCAATATCATTCAAGTACTGATTCATCGCGTTTTCCAAAGTTTATCAAAGAGACTGGTCGTGACCTAACTTCTGGCGCTTATTTGGCACAATGAATTAGCATTGCAATGCGACTGGGCAATGCTGCCAGTATATTGGGTACGCTACCTACTGGTAATGGGCTGGATCATTTGGACTGTCTATAGGTCATCATGGCTTTTTGTGGTAGGTAGTGTTTAGTAGTAGTTGTTATATTATTGTAGTATTTAGTTAGTTGAAAGAACAAAGGCACTTTGCCCGTTATAAAAATTATTGATTCAGATAAAATCAATTCTTTCCATGACTTTCATCAAACCATCGATCCACCTCGTGGCATCAAAGTGTCATTCTGAAGCATAGTGTAAACTTTGTGTTGATCTTCTTATTCCAACAGGAAACCCCAACACAAAACCTATTGGAGTCAAAAGTAAAGATCATTGGGAAGCACCGCTGCAAGAAACGATGGGGCAAGAGGTATCACAACATCATCGACAACTACATGATCTGCACCAAAGATTTGATAACGGACATGAGTGAAATTTGTCAGGTTTGAATTTGAACTTTATTTCTTTGGAGTGACACCGTTAGGTGAGCTCTAGAAAATTCGATTAGACCACATAACTTGTTTTTCAATACGATCTTTTGTTTAAAGCCAATCAAACGTCATGCTACTTGTAACGCCATAGTTTTACTCCATATTAGCACCCACTGCGCGTGGTTGTGCTGCAGTAGCCATCATTTACGCCTTCATTTTTAGATTGTCTTTAACCCTAATAAATTTAAAATATATCATTACAGGAGAAATACGCAGACTGCACCGATATTATGTATTCAGGAGAATCAGGCGAAGGAGATAACGACAGGAGGGTATTAGTCCCTAAAGATCTAGTACTACATTCGACTCATCAGAACATATCTGGGAGAAGAGTAACTAAACCTAGTAGCGGAGGATTTTGCGAGGTACCTAACATTATTTATTGTACAAATTCTAATAACACTGACACAGAAAAATTTTGTTTGAAGTATTTCATATCAAATTTTGGTTTAACCAAAGATTTGCAAAACGAAGAATAGAAAAAGCACCAAGTTAGAATTATAGTGATTTTAAAGCCATTGACCTATCTACTAGAATTTGTTGATTGATACAAACCACTATAGTAAGTAGTCCCAGCGGTGCGAGCGGACCATCCCACCCCTTCCCGTGGATACCGTAAGAGCCGGTTAAGGAAATTTCCAGTGAATGAGCAGCAGCATTCTCCTCGGTACATTAAAATCTTCTGCGATCACCAAGCCGCCTGCAAACCCGGTGGTTATGGCGAACCCTTCCTGTGTATAGCGTCTAAAGTAACGTTTCATGGGGGAAAGTTATAAGCAGCAATGGACGTCTTACTTCTTCTGTTGATGTAACGTAAGAAAACCATAGGATTTTTGATAGATATCATTCGGCTGATCTAGCATCTCCACTTTTGCCTTTCTATACTTTAAAATAACAAATTTGCACCAACAGAATGACCATGGAGGTCCACTAATTTACGGCACAGGAGGCAACGAGGTCGTAATTGGAATCATATCAGCTTGCCTCGTGAAGGAGCGCACTAACCAATGCTATGGACCCTTCCTTTATACCAGCGTTTATAAAAATAGAAATCTCATTAGCTGCGCCATTTATAAAGATGTCGCGTAAGTAGAAAATTATTATCATGAATATTATTTGGAAGTTTCATCCATCAGCAAAATTAATAAGATACAAACAAATGCAAGAACATTAAAAGGTGATTTGTCCTCCTTGTCGCAAAAGACCACGAGCAACGATCATCAGCCATGATAACATTATTGTGAATATGGCATGTAGATATATGGTGGCTACCCATTTTTCTACTTAAATAAAAAACTCAGTAAAGACCCGAAGTATTGTGGTATGCTTACAACAGAATTAGATCCACATTTTTAAAGCTCTAGGGAGCCTTAAATGCAAAATACAATGCTTTAGTGACCTGTTGAAGTTTTCCTAAATATTTATATCCTATTTTTTTTTATTTCAAAAATTATAGCTATGAAAGGGACACAGAAGCTGCGTATTATGTGCGAGAATTAGATTGCATTGTCATATAACTCTAATCAAACTCACGGTTGCTTACAGAACTGACTGCGATAAGTTGTTTAGATCAAGTATAACTCACACGGAGGTGGAAATGAACTGGTCAGATCATCCAGATGGGTAAGGAATACCTTGTTTGATCATGAAGTTTTCAGCTAAGGAAGTTTTATTGAACTTGCAGACTGCTTATAAACTGGCAACACCTATTCAAGAGTTGTGTATTTAAATCAGATAGATCTTTAAGTTAGCATGCCTCTTCCTCGTCATATTAGATGTGCTTACGAAATTGTCCGACACCATTCTCATTTTAATGGTCGACGTGTCTTCATTTCAGTTTCTTATAACTTGTGCATGTTGGTGAATCATGTACTCAGTTCGCTGCCAGTAATTAGTTTTCAGCTACCTGTTTTTTGTTATTCTACCAGTATTTTTATAGTTTCCTCATTTTAAAAGATGTGCCCAAAATAAATTAACACTCTCAACTCTTTTTTAGTAAGAATTAGTCTCTTCACAATTACTATTTACATTTGTACCTGGTCTCACAGTAAGCATTCATACAAAATATAACTTAATTTAGTAGAGTGACAAATGGGGACTCCTTTTTTTATTTCAGTCCATCTAAGAGCGAACTAAAGAAGATGAGAAGGCAAAACGCTGCTAACAACTCCACAGTATCTTCAACGAATCAGACAAGTACTTTTGATATAGCTGAGCAACACGAAGGGGTCATCGTCAGAGTATTCAATAAAAATACAACTATACCTGTTGTTAAGAATACGACAGCGTCTACTAATGTAACACAGACGTAGGTTTATGATAAGATTGTTAAATAAATTAACTAATAAAATGTGTGTAGTGTATGATTTACCTTCAATATTACAGCTAAAGACAAAGGAATAAGTGCTAAAATAGGCAATCATCTTGTGGTGCCACCATTCGGGCATATTTCAGATTCCTTATTTGCTTTGGGTGGAAGAAGATTCTTAGACAGTGGTAAAAATTACTTAACTCAATAGCTGAATAATCTCATAAAACAGGATGTTAAAACAAACGTGCTGAACCTATCTATATTATTAACACCTACATTTTATACGATAAATATTATTATAGCAATATCTTTGGACCTTTTTTTAACAAAGAGAAAAGTCAACAACAGTTCAAGATGATGGATGACATCTTAGAAGACCTCTTAGAGAAGGATAGGATTGAAGGCCTTGTATTTCTGTGGATAACACATGCCCTCGAATTTTGTGATTCTTAAACATGTCAGTTTCTGACGATGTTTTACTTCACTTTTTAGTTGCAGTAGAGAGTGCAATTCCACAATTTTATGTGTGAAATTTGTATTTGCTCTTATACAACCGAAACTCGGAAAGCCAGCAAGAGTAATAATTGTAGGAATAAAAGCTGCACGAGCTATCGTGGTATGCAAATTTTAAAATGATGTTGAAGATTTATCTGTTTCTTTAAGTAAGCTTCTATTTTGAATAATCTAGGCATTTTGCATCTTATTATATAATATATAAATATACATATTATATTATGGTTTGCCCGACAGCTCAGTCGGTAGTGACCCTGCCTTCTAAATTGTGGATTATGGGTTCGAATCTCACCCAGGACAAACATTTGTGTGATGAACATAGGTGTTTGTTATGCGTTTGGGTAGAATATGGTATTCTATGTATGTATGTATAAAATGTTATAACAAAAATGTATCTAAGTATTGTCTCAGTTATTTATCATAGTACAAGCTTTGCTTAGTTTGGGCTAGATGGCGCTATGTGAAATGTCTACAAATATAATATTATTTATATAAAAAAAGCGGTAATCTACAGCTTTTGTAATTTTTTTGATAATAAACTACCAAGATATTATAATATTATCTTTAATTGGAAAGGTAACTAATCAATTTTCAGAAATCCTGTAACAGGTATTATATCAACCGCCAGAAATGACTTTTTATTCATATGGCATAAAATTCGTAGACAAACCATGAAATTACCTTTATTGATATTGGAATTAAAATCGTAATCAAAATCAAGGCTAACGTACTTCATAGTTAATCTGACGGAACAATGAGGGCCGCTTTCTCTATTTTTGTAACTATTTTGCATTTTATAGGTAAGTGACTTTAAGTTAATAAATATTATATATGCTTAAGCAAGAATCAAGTATTATATTATTACTAGCTGCGCCCCGCGGCTTTACCCGCGTGGTAAAAATTTTCTTAACTTTTCAATTTTTTCCTTTCATAAGAACCTTCTCCTCACAATAATAAACACAACAATAAAAGAATTAGCGAAAATGTTCCATCCGTTCACACGTGATGCGATGATCAAGGGAAATAGTGATTCATTTTTATGTATTATAATGATCTTCAGTTAGGTACTGTTACGTACCTACTTCAACTTTGTTTTAATTACATAATTGAAATTTAAAATAACGTTGATGATAAGAATTTCGATTACTGATTCTGATGATGACATGTACATTATGGAAAACGGCGAATATATATATATATATATATATATATTTTTATGTTAAGGAATGACGTGACGAGCTAGCCGTTCGCCTGATGTTAAACGACACGGCTGCCCATACCAGCTGCAGTGTCACTTGGAACTCTAAAGTATAGAGGTTCGCGTGACACTGCACTGCGCACGTCATCCAGAGACATCAGCACAATCTAGTAATAAGATTACTAAACTGTGAGATCAGATCATAAAGTCTCATTTGCATATAAATGCAAATAGCCGAAAAAAGTGGCATGAACAAATAATAACCAATAGTACTGGCCTAGCCATAACCAAGGATCTATGTCCTGTACTGTCCTGTAAAAAAATAGGTGACAATAATTATAATGATGACGATGATGCATATAGTAATCAAAACAATATAATTATTATGAAATATAAAGATATATAAGATGCAACTGACGCAGCTTTGGTTTTAGACGTCAGAGCAATAGATGTAGCAACAGAACTGCCGAAAGAAGTAGAGAAGATTCTCAATGACTCGAGAAGAGTTATAAATGGCGCAGAAGTTACAGACACAAGACCATATATGGTAAGAATACAAATCAAAACTGACATTATATTTTTTTATTATGTGAGTCTTAGTATAAAAGTAGCTAGTAGTAGTAGCTAAAGTGTATCGGATAATCTAGCTAAATATGTTTCATCATCAAAGCAAACTTAACTATTTTGATTAACATAAAAATTAAATCCTCAAACAAAACTGATATATGTAAATACTATACGCTCATTGCTATTCCAGTCTGCCTTGTGCTTAATCACTACTTGTTTTTCTCACGCTCTTGCTTTTGCTTTGCTACCTTCCTAAAAATAATGAAAGCAAGATAGTTATCATTATCATCTCTATAAGTAGAGAGCCACGAGTAAAGTTGATACTTGTACTGAAACCTAGTCAATATACTTAATTGTTTCAATAGGTCTATCTAAAAATGCCACGTACAAGTAAAAAGGCACCTAATTACCGAACATGGCTTTGTGGGGGGATGATCGTCCACGAAGAGTACATTCTGACGTCAGCTGCTTGTATTGAAGACGCAGAACATTTCTACGTAGTTTCTGGCACTTTCAAGTAAGAACACTTTGATGTTTCCATTTAATTTATTTTATGCGTAGTTCTAGGAATAGTCCAGTATCTTACTACCTTTAAAGCATATACTTGATATGGGCAGCTTCAGTTTAGCTGTGACTGGACTGTCAATACAAATTCTAGAAAAATGTTAACTTTGATATTTTAATTATTGTTGTGTTTTAGATATGCTGATGACGACGATAGGTTCAATAATCAATGCATCAAAAACGGAGCAAAGAAAGCAATCTGGAAATGCGTCCCTAAAAGTATGTACTCCATTCATAAGACCAGATTATAAAAGCATTTGTATTTATGGTCTACTGACCGCGCCCTATAACTGCAACGACATGAATTTCGATTAAAAAAGAAGACCCAGTTCTAGCTTATATACTAGTCATAATGCAAATATCAGATGAAGCATCGACATAATAATGCGTTTGTTTTATTATTATTAATCAAATATTCTACTACATCACAGATTACGTCTTTGATGGCCACGAAAATGACAACATCAGATGGATGAACAATGATATAGCAGTCGTGAAGGTGGAAGATGGCTTCGACTTCACCAGAAGGATCAGGGGTTGTGACTTTGTCCCCAAACCGATCTGCTATAACAATCAGTCGCAAACCTTGGAGAACCCCGGAACGGTTGTTTCTATTGCTGGATGGGGTACCACAGCCAAATATAGCGATGTAAGAAAGCTGTTCACAGATTATTTCTTATATTTTCATAATTATACTAGTATTTGTTCAGTAGATATATTTAATATCTAGTTCCTTTATAGAAATAGCTCTAATGAAAATGTTACAGTATGTCCTAGTATGCTTGTTGATTCATATTAAAACTACCCAAGTCAAGACGACGACGAGCTTCATACGTATCTATTCAATAGCTGTTATGTCAAAATTTTATTTAAAATCAATTTTCTAAATTTTTAGTGGGTCAATAGAAGAAAGGACAACCAGCAGAACCTTCTAGAAGCAACCGTGGAGATCATCTCTAAGACAAGATGCAAGCGTCGCTGGGGAGCCCGATACCACAACATTATCGAAAACTACATGATTTGCACTAAGGATATTGGGCAAACAATGTCCGAGATTTGTAATGTACGAAACACTATAGTTTTTTGTATCGTAGATAGTTTCAATGTATGAACTATGATGAATGACAGAATGACTTTTTTCTCAATTTTAACCGTCGTGAAGATCAACACGTCGATATACAAAAATTGAGCATGTGATATTTTTAGCTGATCTCACGATATTGGTTGCCTAACCGTCAATCATTTGCATTGTAATAATAGCAATTAAAACTTTTTGCACTGTTGTAATAGTAACTGAACCGTATTATTAATTCATCAATAATTATATGCTATAGACATTTATTTCTCTCTTGTTTTCTAATGTTGCTGTGTAACAAAATCACATGATCTGCAGGAAAAATATGTCGACTGCCAAGATATAAACTACTCCGACGACGAAGATATGCGACGCGATGTCCACGTCAAACGTGTCGAGAAGATACCCGTGAACCTGGTCATGCATTCGGCTTTCCACAATAACTCCCACCACACTCACACAGCAGAATCGACAGCTGCTACTATCGGCCCCTCAGGTGACCCAGCAACAACACCTGCAAGAAGATATATGGCAGCAACTGATGGTGGATTTTGTGAGGTTTGTATGATTGTTGGTCATGATAAATTAGGTAGTATGTCAAAGTCAAAGTCAAAGTCAAAAGATTTATTGCAAATAGGCTAATTTTAGCACTTTTACAAGTCAAAATTATACTAGGTACTTAAAATTAAGTTATTTCACTAAGCATATAAAATTACAAAGTGCTTATTGTCAAATAATATAGCAAGCCCATTACAATATATGAGTTTGAAAAAAAAAGCAGTTCTCTTTCTCACTACTGGTGCAAGCAATCCGGCACAATGCAGAATTGAAAACTTTGATCCGAAGCTTCGATTACAACTGTAAAGAAGAAGCTACAAGAAACTTTACAGTGATGTTTTTGTCTTCTTTCTACTGTCTTTTACAATGTATATAATTCATTACGTACTCTAAAATCACAACAGTATCTAAGTTTCAAAGTCAAAAGCAAAATGACGATAAAGCAATTTACTACAAAACAACTCAAAATGAAATAACAAATTAATAAACTTATTAAAATCATCTACAAAACTGAAATCATACATTTTTCATAATAATTTTAGTTACCCATCAATACAAGTATATTATGTGTAAATTAAAATAAATAATAAGGATTCGTAAATTTTTAGATCTTGTTCATAGCATTAATTAATAATTTATTCTTCCATATTCATCACTTGTTTATTGTTAGCGTGGCTCTTTAAAGGATCAGTTTTTTTATTTTTCAAACAGAACGACCATGGAGGCCCTCTCGTCTACGGAACAGGCATCAACTCAATCGTCATCGGCGTGATCTCGGCCTGTCTCGTCAAAGAGAGGACTAACAAATGCTACGGACCTTTCCTGTATACCAGCGTCTATAAGAACCGCCAGTTTATCTCTTGCGCCATCTATAAGGATATTGAGTATGTAGACAGGGAAAAAAATTGTGGTCTTTTCTGACAAAGACGATGTTATGATATATGATATTCTGTATCATGAAATCGGTCTAACATATTTTTTTTTTATTCCAGACCAAAGTGTAGAAGACAATTCAGATCAGGGGTGACTCACGTTGAGAAAGTTTTGTCCTGGAAAAATCATCCTGACGGGTAAGATATTTCTATAATGTAATGTTTCAAAGAGATTCAAAAATATTCAATGTGCTTCGCACAAGTGCAAGCAATCAAACTTTAAAAAAACCCAGCTAAATGCTTGGTCAGAAATATGATTCCTCATGGATGTAGTCATGAAGCTCAAGTCATCTTGAGCTTAAATTTACTAAAGTAAACAATATTTTGATGAAAGAGTGAGGCTGAGGACCAAACGTGGTTGAAGAGTTAGTTATTTCAGCAGTAGGTAGATGCGTAGCGGTAGGTGAGTGTGACTTTCAAATTGACGCACTAGTTCCCACTTAACATCTTACCAATAACTTTTAAAATTTTGTGCGCTGATTACACTTTTACGACGATGAAAAAAAAAGCACCGCGAGTAAGTTCAAGAGTCCAAAAATTCGAGGGCATGTTGTGTCATCCATCAATATTAACTTGGCCAGCGTGGTCGATTTATGGCTTGCAGTACCTGTGAAAAACGACTTTTGTTTCGAGGGTGAAAAAGTATACATTAATGATATTGTAGGCGTAAGTTGTGAAGAGAACGAAACTAAAAAAAGGTGATTGAAAATGAAGAATATAATTGAATTTAGAGAAAACTTTGAAACAGGTTAAGTGAAAACAAACAAAATTACAGCTCCGAATAAATAATAAAGTACGAAGCGAAACAATTATTCAAGCGCGTAATGTAGATGCGACATAAGGCACGGCAGGCGCCGACACTTTATATTTTATTATAAAGTGTCGTCTGTATCGGCCCCTGCCGTGCCGTCTAGCGGCTGCGGGTGGAATGACAACCAGTCGTCTTAGGGGCTGGTCCAAACTTAAAATCAACGGCGATTTAATTTTCATATAGGTGATCTGATGCTGAGCTGATCCTACAAATAATAAAAACTTGATGATTGGTTACAGACCCGCTAAAAACGAAGTGGATCCGGCCAAACCAGCAGAGACGCCCGCCGAAGCAGTACATCCTGCTCATGAAGGTCCAGTAGATGCGACTGGGGATAAAGTTTTTGCTGGCAGCGGATTCATACTCCGTACCTTTAATGAAACTGTTGCTACTAACGGTACTAATACTGTAACTGTAAAGCCTACAACTTAAGTTAAAGTAAATAAAGTGGTTAAAACTTAAAACAACAAATTTTATTTTACATTGTGAGTAGGTAAGTAAGTTAGGTAGTTTATAGATTCAGAAAGACAAATAGAAGAATACTATACCGAAAGAAAAACTACAAAATAAACAATACTAGGTACTATTACGAAGCTTCAAATAATTATTGCTAGAATAATGGCTACTTATATATATAGTAAAAAAGTCGCTATTTGATGGCGAAAAATTGCAAATAAAACGGTGAGTAGAAGAAAAAAAAATTTAAGGAACTCTGTGTTTTACTATTTGGTCGATCAAAAAGAGGACAAGGAGTGAGTAATAGTTTACTCCTGCGGCTACAGGTTTCAGCTTTTTACTCGTTACACTTTCTGTGCTTCTATGGAGTAATTACTCAATAAACTCATCTATCCTACAAAATCAACTCTCAAGTTAATTTTGCAGGAATGTACGAACAAAAATTCATATTTTTTATATTTTCTTCCTTTACTTGTATTATATACAACTGCAGCTCTTGACAAAAAGGATCCCGAAAAACACGCAGATAGATGAGCACCCAAATAATCCTATAAGATTTATTCTATATTTATAAAGGTATAGAACCATAAAAACTAAGTTGAATGAAACTAGGGAACCAAGTAAAGTGTAATTATTGGCTTTTAATGTATATCCCTACACTCTAGTAGTGAGATGAGACCAATGCCTTTAAAATAAAGCTTATCTAAAAGCTTAATGGCAAATTGCAAACAATATAAAATTCTGCACGTATAGCTGGTTATTTATAGCTTGGCTAAAGCAATGCTGATAAAACTGAAAAACATAAAAATTCAAGAATTTGATTGCAGAAAATATTACTTTAAAATAACATGCTTCCGGCCATCATAATCAAAGTCATTCAAGTGAAACAATAATAGAAATTGTTCGTGAAATTACTAGCATTTTTATTAAGATACTGAACAAATTACTTGTTATAGCCATCCTTTTGGGGTCGGCTTTGGAAGATGGAATTACTAAAGATTACTGCTGTTTTTCTACATATTGGTAAGATCTTTATTTTCTTGAATTTGAAACTATATTAATCAGATTATTACAAAGCCACTGAATGCTTGGACCAATGAGTTCCAAGAGAGTTCAATAAATATGCATAAAGTATGAATAAGAGTTTAATTATTAGGTACATAATTTACCGAAATTAATGAACATCAAAAAATCATAAATTTTCACAGGAACTTGTCTGTCAAATCCAACAACAAACGTTTCTGAGAGTAAATCTTTGCCAACTATTGCACTGGAACATAAAGCCAGGGCCAATAAAATAGATAACAAAAACACTACGGTCACAAACGTTACTGACAATGAAATACAAGAAGGTTGGGAGTACGAGAATACGACTGTAGTAGATACCAGACGGATCCTGTACAGCAAGACTGTGGCGCCAGGAAAGAGGCCTTACATGGTAACTGATAATTTCATATTAATATATTATATATCGACCAAAATTACCTAATTGATAAGAAAACTTAGGAGTCACAGGTCAATTATTATAATTTAAATATAAATTAAAATGCTTATTATAGCCGTAGTTAAGAGTAAACTTGTGTAATGGAAGCCAAGTATCACATAGGTGAGATGTGAAAAATATGGATTGGCATTTTGTATGAAATGGAAATATATTTTCTGCGAATCGAAGGAAACGTTCAAATTTTATTTTTGGATTAAGAGGTTTGACTTTAGACTCTTAATCCAAAAGAAAATGTCTCTCTTTTGGATTTTTTGGTACGAGCTGCAGAATCGTCTGAATTGAAAAACTGATATGTTTAATCACCATTCCACTACCGGACTACTAGACGCTCGGCTAAGCGCCATCCTTTCGTGGTCGAAACACCACCCATTCGTACCAAGCGATTTGACACAAGGTTCTTAATTAGAACGGCTAAGGAATGGAATGCCCTGCCAGCGTCTATGTTCCGGCGAAATATGACCCGGGAGTGTTCAAGAGAAGAGTGAATAGGTATTTACTTGGCTAGCATGCTACACCTTCAATTGCATCGTCACTTCCCATCAGGTGAGAGCGTGGTCAAATGCTAGACAAGTTTGAAGTAAAAAAGACCCCTAAAAGATCGATTTCTGTCGACATTTTAAATTCCAGGTATATCTCTCACTGACAAAAGAGTCTGCAAAAGCACACAAGTATCGCGGATGGCTATGCGGAGGAGTCATTGTAGATCCTTATTACGTCCTAACATCGGCTGCTTGCGTTGAAGACGCGGACAGATTCTACATTGTCAGTGGAACAACGAAGTTCGTGGACAGCTTCGATTACAAGAACGATGACTGCGTTTGCAAGCACAGGAGGAAAGTCGTGTGGAAGTGTATTCCGAAGAGTACGTTGCCTTTTGATCATTCATCATTTTACAGCATGGATTAGCAAAATTATGATTTGGTATTTACTCCACGACACTATTAGGTACCAATTTTATGGAGTGTTTCTAACTGAATCAAGGTTCAAGAAATGGGCTAAACTGCTTCATGATCACCTGTTCACCTATTCGCACTGCCATTAGGAGTCTGCTATCATCTGCGCACTGCAGCTACAATTAGGTACTCATTATTAATCAAAGACCAACAGCAGTGCTCTGATCTGGCTGGACTCACAGCACAGTTGGTAGTAACTCTGCTTTCTGAACTGTAGGTTGCGGATTCGATTCCCACCCAGGAGAAACATTTGTGTACTGAATATCGATATTTGTTTTGTGTCTGGGTGTTATATATTGAATTATACCTATGTTTTTACAATTAGTGTATATAAGTATTCTATCAGCTACCTGCTATAAGTATTCTGTTATCATTTTGTTTTCAATCATCAAGTCCCCAGGGAGCCAGCGATACACTATTTCTATAGTACAAGTTTTGGTGCTAGATGCTAGATGGCACTGTGTAAAATGTCACGTACATAAAAGAAAAAATCTCACCGACTCTTGAAATTGCTGAGGTGCTTAGATAAAAGAATCACCAGACAAACACTTACAAATAGTCCGCTTAACTTTTGATGTCTTTTAGATTACAAATTTGACTTCCAAGATAGTATCAAATGGTCTTCCAACGACATTGCAATCGTAAAAGTCAACAAGCCTTTTAAGCTCGGAGTCAATGAGAAAGGCTGCCAGTTTGCTACCGATATCATCAGCTATAACAACATCAGCAGAGAGTTGGAGAAACCTGGAACTAAAGGGTTCATCGCTGGCTGGGGAAGTGGTAGCAACTTCAGGGAGGTAAGTCGATAAATTTTCGTACGATTGATTTGAGAGCTAGATGTCCAGGTGCAGGATCTATGTATTTGATTTTAGTTGCTACGCTATATTTATTAAATCATAATTACTTATTATATAATGCGATATTTATAATTAAGTAGTTCCATGCAGTGTGTAGTGCTCTTAAGTGTTCACCTCATTGAAACTATTGTACTTTTGTAACGTCTATCCATGAGGACCTTTAATTGAAATTTTTAGATTAAAAAAAAATTATATCCATTATATTTTAACTGCTGTTGATCTTCCATAAGAGAAATGAATCTGGTACAAAAATTATAATAAACTACGCACATTTGGAATGCTTAGACTTTTTATGTTCCAGGGAGTATATCGTCGCGATTATGATGGTGAGGATGGTCAACCAGGCTACGAAGGTCACCGACCAGTTAACGCTAAATGCCTACAAGAGGCTAAAGTCTGCATTATGGACAATGAAGCGTGCGCAAAGAAATGGGCACAGAGGTTCCGGACGATCATCACACAATACATGATCTGTACTAAGGATGTCATGAAACGTATCAGTGAAATTTGTGATGTAAGAATAACAATACAAGCCGTGGTTTTAAATATGTCGAATATTTTTCGTGCAGTAAATTTAGGTTTAGGGACAGTTGCTTACCCTTACTAAAAAACTCTAGGGTAAATACAGAGCATCTTGAAAGAAATTCTCACTGGCTAGTTATCGTAAAGCCTGACTAAATAATTATGGGTATCTTTTAAAATAATCCATTTTTTTTAAATCTCCAAATGATCGAATGGTGAATTAGCGAAAATCAGCTGCAGCAATGGAATGGAATTGATGCAATTTTCGTCCTATAACGACTATAAAAAAACATTTAAAGACCTAGAATGTTTCGAAATTTTGTATACTACTTTGCTGATTCTGCTTTTTCACGAGCAAAGGTTTCAGAACTGAACTGAAATGTTTCACTTGTAGTTACAGTTGTGGGTGGAACAACAGAGTATGGATATAGGCAGCGTGACGTTGACCATTAGACAAATGACTTGCTCATCAAGTCATCACATCATTCATTATTGTTAAAAGACCTTCAAACCAAACTTATAAACCAAATGTCAGCAAACTCCATCCAGCTGTTTCGGAGCTAAATTGTGAGAAACATGTATAACGTGCACAAAAATCTTTACATTAGAAAATAGAAAATATAATAGTCCAGCCAACGAATAAAGTACCATAGGGATATATTTATCCCCAAAGTCGTCACTGAAGTCAAAACTCTACCCCTTTTCAGAGCACTTCTTGAATGGACTAAACAATCGTAGAATTGTATAAGGATGACCATATATATAAACATTATTGTGATTAAAATGCTTTCATTTTTTCCACACAGAAAAGATATGCGAACTGCACTGACGTGGAAACACGCCGGCATCAAGAAAATCATATGGAAATTACTGACGATTTATCGAATCACAACGTCGACTTGGGCAGACACTTGAGGGATCCTGATGATTATACAGCCAGGAGGTCGTCTATGCAAGGAGGTTTCTGCGAGGTAAGACAAGCGAAGAGCGCTTGTCATCACCGTTATTCTAACAAAATTGCTTTAAAATCACCTGCTTCAGCACCAGTATCACGGCTAAGGTAAGCAGTAATGGCTAAGGAATACTAAGGATAGTAGTATATTACTGGAGCAGCTGGGTCAGTGACTCAGGGCTGTATTCCGCTATTTTAACGACCTAGTTTGGGTAGGTTATATTGGCTTTCAGGGAAAATGCACAAAACACCCAATGCAGGTCGTTAGCCTCATTGCTCTCATTGATAATTACATAACTGACCCCTTTCTCTTTTAGAATGACCACGGTGGACCGCTCATAGTGAAGTACCAAGGCAAAGAGCGCGTGGTAGGCGTTATATCAGCATGCAAAATTGATCCTAAGACACACAGCTGCCATGGACCATTCCTTTACACTTCCATCTTCAAGAATCGACAGTTCATTTCTTGTGCTATTCATAAGGACGTGGAGTAAGTTATTTTAAAGGTTTCCTGTTGTTTAGAAATGTAAATTAATTCTATCAGCAGCTAATGTGCAGGATAGAGTTAGTCCATGGTTTTACTCGTTTACCCGTCAAAACTTATAATTTTGTGGTGAAAAAATTGTTTTTTTTTTTTAAATGTTAGTATATGACGTGACTAGCGAGTCGTCTGCCTGATGTTAAGCGTCATGGCCGCCTATGACATTTCATTGTTTGTAGATATAAAAAAAAATGAAAAAGAGCTGCAACAAAATAAAAGTTGTTAGTTTTTGTTTCGAGCGTCAACTCGTTAATGTCACGGAGCTCTGCACGGAGAACTGTTGACAACATTGAGTTACAAAATACCTGTCCCACTGCCACTAATCACGGCTGGTTTATATTGGTTGAACATTGGTAACACTAATATTGGAACGAAGTTTCTTATCGCGCGTTGCGAAAGGGGGCTAGACGGAAAAAATTAAGACCAAAAGTTGTAACGACACTTTTTGCTATAGTCACAGCCGTGCGGCGTGCGCGTGTGTATCTCTCTCTCTCTCTCTCTGTCATAGAAAGCAAGCCAGTTATTTTCGTTTCGTCTTTCTATTTCGCATTGAACAGTGTGGTGTTGCGACGATTATTTTTGTTGACTGTATACAGGTTTTTTTGTACATAATAAAATTATTGTAATAAAATTATTTATTACAATATAAATAACTTGAGCGGTGTATTAATCGAAAGGAACTTCATTCCATCCGGGTGTCCCTTGACACCTCACAAGTTTTTTATTTAGATATCAATTACTGCACTGTGCTCGAAGTTAATTTCACCTTACGTGCTACGCCAAACTTCGTAGCACCGTAGAACTAATGCTACGAAGCTGTACGGAGCAGATCCTTGAGTTTAATAACTGGTTACCAGCTCTACGTACCCACTTGAGATACGGGCTTACTCTCACAGGGAGATAATGTTGGCCACAACCCATCATCTCAGCTAAGTGCGGGTTGCTGGATGACGCAATTGTTCTAAAATTTTGAAATTTTGTGGTCCTTGTACATGTTGATTTCCTCATGATGTTTTCTTTGACCATTGTAAGTGATAGTGCGGATTCCGAAAATATCTTGAAAAGTGCAGAGCTTGGGTAGTTCTAGCCCTAGGTTAATCGTTACAAAAGGAATTATAATATGTTGCATGCATGTACAGTAGCCGACAGCTCAGTTCACCCTGCCTTCTAAACTGTAGGTTAAGGGTTCGATTCCCAAGACAAACATTTGTGTGATGAATATCAATGTTTAATCTGTGTCGGAGTGCTATGTTGTATTCTATGTTTTTAGAAACAAAAAGTATCTAAGTATTTTATCAGATATTTGGTTCCCATAGTACTAGCTTTAAGAATAATAATAACATGTGTACACATCTCACACAACGCCATCTAGCCCCAAACTAAGCAAAGCTTGTACTATGGGAACGCGATAACTGATACAATACTTAGATACTTTTTGTTTGTAATACATACATAGAATACTTTAAAACACCCAGACACCAGAACAAACACCTATGTTCATCACACAAATGTTTGTCCTGTGTGGGAATCGAACCCACAACCCACAGTTTAGAAGGCAGGGTTACTACCAACTGAGCTATCAGGTCAGTCCTTACTTACAGGCTTTACTTAGAGGCTAGATGGCGCTGTGTGAAATGTCTACAAATATGTCTTTACCTATGAAATTGCCGTTTTGTTTGAAAAAAGTTAAAGTATTTTTTTTTCGAACTTATTTATTTCTTTTATTCAAAGTAATCACCCCTGCAATCAATGCATCATTGCCAGCGCTGTGGCAGTTTATGGATGCCCTTCTTAAAAAAATCAGCAGGACGGGAGACAACAAACTCTTCAAAGGCGTTTTGTACTGCCTCTCGGGAATTGAATTTTTTTCCCGCTAAAAAGTTGTCCAAATTTTGGAAAAAGTAATAGTCGGTAGGCGCAAGATCTGGTGAGTATGGCGGATGAGGGAGAGCTTCCAAACCCAACTCATGCAGCTTAGAGACGGTCTGTTGTGCAGTATGGGGTCGCGCGTTGTCGTGAAGTAGCAGTGGAGACGACCGATTGACCAAAGCTGGTTGCAGACTTGCGAGTTTCGCCATCATTGTGGTCAGTTCTTCAATGTACACATCTGCAGTAATGCTCTCGCCGTTTTGTAAAAACCTATGATGAATCACACCAGCACTAGACCACCAAACTGTGACCATCACCTTTCTAGGGGTCATTTTTCGTTTTGCACATTGCTTTGGTACCGAACCAGGATCTAACCAACTTGCTGAGCGCTTTCGATTGTCAAAAAGAATCCATTTTTCGTCGCACGTAACAATTCGGTTCAAAATTCCTTCATTTCTGTGCCTGTTAAGCAGCGCAAGGCAAGTCTCGACGCGTACGTTGCGCTGGCGATCGTTAAGTTCGTGGGGCACCCATCTATCAAGCTTTTTTATCTTGCCAATCTGTCGCAAATGGACCAATATTGTTTTGATGCTAACATCAAAAGCTGCTGCCAGCTCAGCTGTAGATTGAGATTCATCAGCTTCCACAATCGCCTTTAATTCATCATTGTTGACCAAAGTTTCCGGACGACCACGAGGTTCATTTTTCAAGTCAAAATTCCCAGAACAGAACCGAGCAAACCAATAACGGGTTGTACGTTCGTTTGTACACTTCTCTCCGTAAACGTCGTTGATGTTACGTGTCGTTTGTGCCGCGTTGGTGCCACGACGGAACTCATATTCCATAATTACACGAAATTTCAAAGTATCCATGATGAGGAAAAATGTTGAAATGTAATGAAAATACAACGCTAATCAATAAACAAAAGACTTATATTGTAAATAGAATGTCATATTTTTAAAACAAAATTAATTTGAATTTAGAATTCATAGCCAATCAAAACTTTTTTTTGTTTGAAAAAGTCTGTTCTGCAATACGGCAATTTCATAGGTAAAGACCTATTATTAATCTATTATTATTTATATACATTTTTATTTTAAGATGTCATGAGTTAATTACGTTAACTTTAACATATTTCACTGATGAATACTTCTTCCTTGCAGAGACAACTGCCGTAGAGTATTCCGTACTGGAATTACTCACGAAGAATACACAGTCGACTGGAAAGATTACGAGTAAGTATAGGTACTTTTGTATACTTACTGTCCCACCCATGCTGTTCGACTTGACTGAAGAATGGAACGTACGGTAGACCAATGACTAAAGGTAAAAGCCACGGGTATTCTTTAAATGCTAAAAATCCCAATTCATTCCCGCCACGCCACGCTGCTGGGACACGGCACTTCTCCTCACATTCAGAGTGTAGGCTGTAAATCCAATACGCTGGCCTAGCGCGAAGTGCTGACTGTGTCATCTACGACTACCGCTACTGATGCATATATTTACATGGATGAAATTACTGGGCAAATGAGACTTTATGACCTAATCTCACAGTCTAGTATTACTAGACTGTGGTGATGTCTCAGGATGACGTGTGCAGTGCAGTGTCACGCGAAACTCTATACTTTGAGTTCCAAGTGACACTGCAACTGATATGGGCAGCTGTGTCGCTTATTAGGCGAACCACTAGCTTCTCGTGTTACTCCTTAACATAAAAAAAATCTCATTTATTAATTTTCAGATCAGATGATGAGGACAGGTAAAGCATATTATATAAATTTTTCTAAGAGTAGTATGGTTCATTTTTGATCTAGATATCGCAAAGGTAATATGCATAGCGATGCAGTGCGTTGACAGTTAGATTTTTTAATCTAGAAAGTCTAGCGTTTGACCATACTTCTTCTGATGTTAATCGACAATGTGGTGGATCCAACCAGAACAAAACATTACTGGGAGACCAACCAAGAATTTCATTTCAACGAACAGCAGTGGATCGTTTCGAAATATCAACCGGAATAGACCGTTTTAAATAAGGAGTAGGCAGTCGTTTTTTGGTTCAGCATATATTATTGTAGATTATGAAAAGGTATTGAATATTCAACCTATAGTCAATGTAGATAGGTATATTGTTACTGTGTCCAGCTTTGTGCAAATTATTTTGTTTTCTTTCTTTCATAACATAGGAAATAAATAAAATATGTCTTCACAGAGCTGACGACAAAGGCAAAAGGTCTGTTATTTTTTAATTATACTTACGTTATTTTTATCACAACTCATAAATAGGAATTACAATAAAATATAAAATACAAGAAAATTTTAATCATAAAAATAATCTACCCTTTTTCAGCTCTTCCGACGATAGGTAAAAAGAAATCATTTAGTACCTAGATAACTGTATTGATATGATTTAAAAGTGATGATGGTAGTTCAATCATTGATGAGACGATAACTTGATTGGGTATATATAAGTACATTCTCAATTAAGCTCTATATATATATCTATATAATACTATAAACGGCTAATTACAGTTTCTTATTAATTCAACAATTTTATTGGGTTTATTTAAATTAAGCACTATTCATTTTCAACACTGACTTAAGTTTTAAATTGTTTACAGTGACGATGAAAAAGCTGTCCTCAGAGAAAAGTAAGCCTCTAATTTTACAGAACACTCCAACGACGTTAATTTGATTTACGTCTACCGATACAACCTAAATCACTTTAGATTTAGACTTCATCATTTGCCTGGTGTTAAGCGTCCTGACTGCCAACTACAATTGCAGTGTCACTCGGAACTCTAAAGAATAGAGTTTCGCGTGACACTGCACTGCGCACGTCATCATGAGACATCAACACAATCTAGTAATAAGATTACTAAACTGTGAGATCAGATGATAAAGTCTCATTTGCCCAGTAATTTCACTAGCTACAGTGCCCTTCAAGCCGGAACACAGCAGTGCTTGCGCACTACTGCTTGGCGGTAGAATAACTGGCAAAGCGGTGGTACCTACCTAGACGAACTTTTCAGTAAAGTCCTACCACCTAACTTTGCTTAGTTTGGGGCTAGACGGCGCTGACAACAAAAATGTATTTTTATGTGTGGTTAAGCTTTTTTACTGTGACGAGAGGTGTGATGGTCAGAAACGTAATGCCGGTATAGATCTAGTAGCTCTTCAGAACATTAATTGTCACACGGTAGAAAATACAAAGCGTCCAATATCTATATCTAGTAATAATAATAATAATAATAACGCATATCAGACCCTAACTAGGATATAAGGACCCAGTAACTACGAGGACTATGGGCCTAAAACACCGAGACTAAGTATTTACGCTTTTTTTATGTGCACCAATACTTGTGCTACGGGAATCGAACCCGCCATCTCTGGGTTATTAGCCGACCTGCTCAACCACCACACCACAGAGTATGTCAAAGCTATCTAGTATGCTGCTTTTACTTGGTTTAGGGTATCAAACAAGAAAGAAACAGAACTAGCCGCTAGGAAAAAAGACAGCAGCTCCAGTTCCGAAAGCGCAGAAGACGCAAAAGAAGAAAAGATAGCCGACACAAAAACGAAGAAGAGCAAAAAAGATAAAAAGAAGAAAGAAAAAAACAATAAGTCTGATAAGAAGAAGGCTAAAGAAGTTAAGAAAACTAAAGGTGATACTCGCGTTAAGAAAGGTAAAGATAATAAAGAAGTGTTCTACGAATCTAGCAAGGATGAAAATGTTAATGAGCCAGAAGAATAGAATAAAATGATTGTATAATTAATACTTAAATTTTTTTACTGTAATTTATCCACTAAACTCAGCAGTGACGCCATGAAAAACTCAGCAGACTATACTGGTATCCTAGAGGATTTATATGTACCGTGGAGCTGCCCATTCCTAGATATTCCCTTAGCCGGCTCTTACAGAACTCACGGGAAGAGATGGAGTGGTCATATGCTCACACCACGACGTGCTACAATTGGGATGCGTCTTCTCTTGTTCTACCATTAATTAATATGATTGAGAGCGAGTGTGGCTTAGTGACAGTCCGCGTCCTGGTTCGAATCTCACGCAGTCTTGCACCAATAAATTTTAGATTAAAAAAAAAACAATTAATCCTTTAAAAAATATATGTTGTGTCCTAAAAATACTTAGACCAGAATGTGTTTATTTCCTACATGTTCTAACACAGCTGTCATAAATAGACCTAGTATATTATTTTTTCTTACGTTATATAAAAAAGAATAGTATAACCGATTATAAATTTTTAATGTAAAGGAAAAATTGGTTTACGTGCGAACACGCATTCATCGATCCCTAAAGCCGGAACCAGTTTTTCTTAAGCTACCGACAACTGATGTCAATCCTTTAATCTTTTACAACCAACTTTCAAAGTTGGCCTTTCTTTTGGATTGCCACGTCCATTTTAACGGTGAAAAGTTCTTCGATATCGGCTTTGCAGTCCTCGCCTACCTTCTTGTATAGTACGAGCGTACATATGTACTCGCCGCAGTGCTCATCCTTGATTCCCAATTTCTTCGTGTCCACAATTAAGTTGTCAATTTCAACGGATTGCTGTAAGACAATATTTGAATTTTCACAACAAATTTTTAGGTCTCGGATCCTCTTGAACCGCGATTCTTGCTCCGGTTCCACTAGACTCGTGTATAACTAAAGTGCCTAAATACTCCAATTTTACATATTTATTTAATAAAATAAAAAAATGTACAGACATTCCTCTCAGCGCCATCTAGCCCCAATCTAAGTAAAGCTTGTACCGTGGGATTCAGGTAACTGATAGAATCTGTACCCCATCGGTACTTAAGTTTTTTTTTTCTTTTAGTTTTGGCTCCACACTTTTGTGTATTTAGCCAGTGTCAAGTAATTGGTAATTTATCAAGTTATCGATATTTCACGCAAATATGTGTCAAATCACAGTCGAAGTCATCAAGTCAAATCATAGTCAAGTCAGTCCAGTCAAAGTCATACACCTAGTAAAGTGGTGGCAACTTTACTTGAAGCTTCTATGGAGTTTTGAAAACAACACGAAAAGAAACGTTTGACCATTATTATACCATTTTCCCACACTCACGCCTGTAATCCAGCCCTTAACGAATAAAATGTCACCAATTTTATGCACTAACACTGAAAATAACACAAGTTTTGGAAAATAATACAATGCGGTGACGCAATCTTTTACGCTTTCCCGCCAAAACTCCGTACTTAAGTTTGACAATTCCTAAGTTTGTACTTTTTTATGTTTTGGCTCCACACTGTTGTGTATTTAACCAGTGGCAAGCAATTAAAAGTTTGCACTTATCCCTCCATAAAACACCGGCTGCAATGCATACTTTGTGCCTAGATGGCGTTGTGACAAAACTCCATACGTACCTATTTATTTATTTAACACTAGTAGCGCCCCGCGGTTTCACCCGCGGATTAAAAGTATCCTATACTCTGGTGTTTGAGGATGTATCAAACAAACAATGTAATTCCATACAAACTTACCGGCTCAAACGGGCAACTGGTGGGCATTTTCATGTACTGTATATATTCGTAGTAATTACTGTCAGCGTCCCCCATTTCCTTGCAAAGATCGCAGATGTCGTGAGATATCACCATTTCGTGCCGACCAGACACTTCTTTCTCTAGAGTAACTTCTAACTGACACAAAAAATACAAAATATTACAGTTATGTATGACGATGAGTAAGCAGAATGTACGCAAACTGATGGCAAAAGGACTTTCTATGTCACACCTTAAATGAATGGCATGGAGTATGAATCTACTACGTTAGCCAAATACGGGTAGGTAAGGGTTAAGTGGATATTTTTTAAAAGTGAAAACTTCTTTAAGCGCTTTAAGCACTTTTTGGAAAAAAACTATCATGGAACTCGCGTCATCGTCACCGAACGCTTTCCATGAGCTATATGTATACTGTGTATATGTGTACTTTTTGGATGAAAAAAACCTGGAGCTCGCGTCATCGTCACCGAACGCTTTCCATGAGCTATATAAGTATATTTGTACCTGTATATGTGTACTTTTTGGGTGAACAAATAGCGTGAAGCTCGCGTCATCGTCACCGCACGCTTCCAATGAGCTAGGTATATGTATACTTTGTACCTATAAAATAAACGCCCAAAGATCATATACATAGGCTCTAACCAAGATCCCCTGTATCTAGTGACCCAGGAACTACCAGGACCATGGTCCCACAACAAGTATCTACTTGCGATTTTTTTCTGTGCACAAATATTTGTCCTGGCGCGGGAATCGCCACCTCCAGGTTATGAGCCAACCTTCTTAACCACCACACCACAGAGTATGTCAAAATAGTCAACAATGTCAACCAACCCGTAACAACCTATAGCGAGGTGTATAAAAGGCCTACACTAGTGTCTGTAAAGAGTGTCAGTGCCAGCAGTGGAGACGTATAGCTGATGTCAAAGTCAAAATCAAGATTTATTGCAAATAGGCTATTTTTAGCACTTTTGCAAGTCAACATTATATTAGGTACTTAAAATTTAGTTATTTTACTAAGCATATAAAATTACAAAGTACTTTCGTATTGTCAAATAATAATATGATGACTTTACTAAGTACTTCACGGTAGTTACTCTGTATTTATTTTAGGCAGTTTTAATAGTAGAAACTATTTTAGGCAGTTTTAATAGTAGAAACTATTTTAGGCAGTTTTAATAGTAAAAACTATTTTAGGCAGTTTTAATAGGAGAAACTATTTTAGGCAGTTTTAATAGGAGAAACTTGTTTAGGCAGTTTTAATAGGAGAAACTATTTTAGGCAGTTTTATTAGTAGAAACTATTTTAGGCAGTTTTAATAGTAGAAACTATTTTAGGCAGTTTTAATAGTAGAAACTATTTTAGGCAGTTTTAATAGTAGAAACTAAAGTGTGGGTTCTCGTTCTTACAGCAATTTTATCCATCTTCTTTAAGAAAGAAAACCAGCCGTGCATATAAGCGATGCTGTCGTTATGTCTCTCACATTGAATTTTCGAAGTGTCTATGTATTTGTTAGATCCGCCCACCACATAGACATCAGATTCAAAGCTAAGGATATACTCGTCTTCCTGAAACATAATGCAAGGGGTGAGATCAAAAAGGTTTTAACTGTCAAATTGATAGTTTCGAGAAAATTTAAGCAGTAGTGTGCAAGCACTACTGTGTTCCGGTTTGAAGGGCACTAGCTAGTGAAATTACTGGGCAATTGAGACTTTATGACCTGATCTCACAGCCTAGTAATCTTATTACCAGGCTGTGCTGATGTCTCAGGATGATGTGCGCAGTACTGTGTCACACGTAACTCTGTTTTGGGGTTCCGAATGACACTGTTCTGTTATGGGCGGCCGTGGCGCTTAACATCAGGTGAACGACTAGCTCGTCACATCACTCAGTAGCATAAAAAAAAAATACTTTAAACTTCACCGGCTTCATTTTAATGTAGAGTGCTTATTAACAGAAAATGTTTACGTAAGTTTCAGTGGATTGAAAATATTAATTCTTTTTTAAAATACAAAATATAGTACTTGTACAATTACTGTAAAAATATAATATAATAAATATAATACCTAATGTTTTTATGCTAAGCGAACTATATTCCTGTCAGATAAACCGTTTTTAGAATATCTCGAGATTTAAGCCTCATTTCGGCATTTTGAGAATGTATTATTGTAGATAATTTCACGCTCAATCCAACGATACCCATAAGTCATTTTGTGAAAAAAATCTGTTAAACCCTTCTTTATCTTATCCTTTCATTGACAATTACCTGTCTTACCACGTCAAATATCAAGTGGAAACTTACACAAGTCGGAAACTATCAAACGTTAATGTATGCAGTGGAAACACCATAGATATGAAGAAACGTGCTGTGGTACCTAGAATCAACGGAACTAATAATTGAACTAATGGGACCGGTCGGTCTTGATACAATATTTCTAACAAATATGTTTCTTAAAAACAATTACAAGTAGGTACTTACAGAATCGTCACCATAACAATAACGAGTACATAAAACCAGTAATACCATAAACAACATTATGCTGCCACTGTGATCAAATGAGATTTCCACAAACACAATGTAATTTATAAACAGTAATGTCGTGCCAAAGATCTGATATTTGAAATATGTAGGAAATGTTGATTATATCTGTGCATTGTTATTTGTCACGTAGGTCCGTATATATGTAGCGGAATTATCACCATGCGTGGATCCTAAATAATTGCTTATCCTAGTTGTCTGCGTTCCCACTGACAAAGTTTGATCCAGTACTTTTCCAACCTATAGACTGAGATCAACAAGACGCCCGCCAGCGTTATTGTGGCAACTGTTCTTGGTTAGCAAGCACATATGAGGCCATGAGAGCAAAAGTGGCCTAACTGCATTTTTAAATACCTTTATTGTATTGTGCTCTATGTACATTATGATTAAGGAGAGGAGCCATTTTGGTCACTTCTTCTTTCATCCTATTTTAATCCCTATTTATTGGAAGCCTTTTATTAATGGATTTATTTATTGCGCTATAGCTTTTACTATTTACTTATACTATTTTTTTTTTCTATTCATTATGTACATATTATGTGTATAAATTTAACCTGTTTTTGTATTTTAATTTTAGACAAGTATTGAATAAATGTTTTTCTATTTCTATTTAGAGCAGTCTCCAATAAAATATGAAAATTGAAAAAAAAATGCAGTTACGCCACCTTGGCTCTCATGGCCTCATATCTGTACGTATCTAATAGGCCAATTGACTAAAACTATTATTTATTACATTATAATTACACTACATTGTATTTCCAGATCTACTGCATTTACCTATCAATATAAATGAATGTTTGTCAAGTAAACATTTCCAAAACTGTCTGCTGCTATCTGCCCACAGATACATATTTTAGTTTATAATATGTTTTTCGCGATATTATTTGATAGGATGGTCACATTTTGTAGTATATTTTCAATGTTGTCAAGTAGCCTATTGTTGTACTTTTAACTCCTACCAGACTAACTTTGCTTTAAATTACAAAATTAAAATTGCCTTATTTCTGTGCAATTGTATGAGACCCTTAAATTTTCAAATAAAACAGCTATTCACTAGAAAAATAGAATTTAATTTCACCCTCAACCTCTAATCGACGAAACCAAGAACAATCACAACATTAAGTTCAAGAACAAACATCTATAGACCTCTTTATTAACTATCACTAGTTCAACGCAAACAAAAAATAAAATAAAAAAGCAGTGTTTAATAAATTTATTTAAAAAAAATTACAAAACAAAAACCTCCATCAATGCTAGCCCCAACGTTAAATATTACAAAAGTAAATAGCATGTTACAATTTAAACATAATCAATAGTGCTTTTAAATTGCATTTGTTTAACAATAACAAAAAAGCATAAATATGCATAACATGTTCTCTACACGCGAGTACTGGGACTAATAAAAAAAATGCTTAAATATAAATACAATAAAGCTGTTATTATGCTGCCTTTAGAATTTAAATTAGGATAATATTGCATCTTGAAAAGTGTAAATAGAACTACGTAGAGCAAACCACGTCGTCACAACATCGATGTTATAGAACGAAAAAAATCTGAAAAGAGCAGTTTCTATTGCTGTCTCACTCCCACTACACTTGACATATCTGGGGAAGTGAGAAAACAATACCGTTTTCGTCAGAAATTTCCAATGGCGCACGTTATCAGCTTGCTTACTTTAAACAAAATAATTTCTGTTTTCACCAATGGACCTGAATTACTTAAGACTAATATATTTCACTTCTGAATTTTAAGTATTATAGTGTCACCAATCTCTGTCCCGTATTAGAGAACGACGCTAAGGCGTCGATCGGCGCTCAAGTAATTTCATTCAATAATTCATTTTTTGAATTAAATATCTTAAGTATAGGTTCACGACTGACCGTAGTTCTACAGGACTAAGTTGATATTCGTTGAAAATGAAGTGAATTTTTCAATAATTTCGTAGCACATCAATGCTGCTCTAGTTTAATGTAATGTTAAGAAAGTTTACACCCTGCATAAAACGCATTTATTAAACGCTAAGAGACCAATGCAAATGATCTTTACGATCGCTACTTCTAAATACAATAATAATATTTAAAATATATTATCATCTTATTATGTCTAATATATTACTTTTCAAGTCTTAAATTATAAATAACCTAATACTGAAGAAGTAAATTTGACATATGTTTAAAAAAAAGTGCGTTTACACCAACTTTCGGATATGTTAGTAATAGTTTGTTATTGAGTTTTTACAGATCTAACAATAAGATTGTAGTGAAAAAATAATATAAAAAAAAGTAAGTTAAGTTAATCAAAGTTGGCACAAACATACCCATAACGATATAGGAACAACGGAACCCCAAAATTTGCGTTTTAAAAATAAATTAATATCCTAAACACTAATCAAATCCTTCCAAACTAATTTTTAACAAAGTTTGGGATTCCGTTCTTGCAAGCACCTTAAAATTACAATAATAAAAATATACTTTTAGTGTTCGTTTCTATACTAGAATTATACTAAAAAATATAGCTTCTTTCGTTACATATATTTATTAATGGAAGAATGCTTAAGGAAATTCGCATTGAAAAACGAGGAATCAACAATACTCGATCAAAAGGTCCCGAAGGGAGTAAGCAGTGGGGAAAAGAGAGGGAAGATTCGATGTAGTTAATCCAAGTATTAACGTATCTATGAATTCAACAATTGGAAATCACGAACGAATCCGTCATTGCAAACTTAAATCATTGTTGATAGTCCACTCAGAAGCGGAAATTTTCAAATTTAATTCTGAAAATAGGTATTTTTCATGTGCATTACTTTTTGTTTGATTACCGGCGGTGTTAGCAAAAAAGCGTCAACCATCTTCCCTTTCTGATCACTAAAGCTCAAATTACATCCCCTCAGGATTAAGATGTTAAGTAATTACACACTAACTTTAGACTAGAGAACAACTAAACCATTCATAAAGATATTCGTAAAAGTTTTTCATAAATATATAGCTCACTCTCTAATACTATGCTGCGTTGACATTGACCGAGTAATAACATTCCAGTTTCCGGCGAAAGGTGTATCCAAATTTATTGTAATAAATTTAAATAATTCAATGTACTTATATATAGTTCAAGTAAACGAGTTTGAAATATTTTTGCAAAATTAAGAAACTAAAATTTCATTTGAAGACAACTAATACATTTAATAGCATCTATGAAATTTTCATGACCGTGTGTTTTACTTATTTCATTAATAGTTGTGTAATTACTCGATCAAGTAGCTCGAACAATGTCAACGCAACGGACAGCGCCGGCCCGTAATAAACAAAAACAAAAGAACCATGGAGCGTGATTATTCATTGGAACATATTGTGTAAGTAAAATAGAACCTTTTCGCTAATCGGTCAAAAACGTGGGTGTATTATTTATTAGTCATTGTGAAAATAAGAAAGTAATATTGTAAGTTGAAAGTAAATTGGTAAAAAATCATTGAAAATAATTTAGTGGAGGATTTAAGTTGACTTACTTTTGCAATCGTAAAGTTCTAAACCAGCCAATCAAGTCTACTATTCAAATTGCGATTGCATTGCTTCTTAATCGTCGGTTGAAAAACTATCAATGTAAAACAAGTCTTTTTCTTGGTGGGAAAATGAGAAAGATCACTTCACCGCATTGTATTATTGTCCAAAATTTATGTTACTTTCAGTGCATAAACTTGGTGGCGTTTTATTCGTTAAGGAAAAGTGGTATATTGATGTTGAAACGTTTCTTTTCGCGTTGTTTCCAAAATTCCATAGTAGCGTCTAGTAAAATTGCCACCACTTTACTAGGAGTATGACTACACTGACTCGAGTTGATGACTTGGACTGTGACTTGACGCATATCTGCGTGAAATATCATTAACTTGAGAAATTATCAATAAATTGACACTGGCTAAATTTTGCGATTGCAATTTAAGTAGATTACTTGGCCCAACTAGTTTGGCAAGTTAATCTTTGGAAAACTATTATCATTACTTACTTTATTTATAAAGTTGTAAAATATAGTTGCTCCAATTAAACTAAAACAAATGAAAATTAACTTGATCAAGTGCTGGACATTTTCAACGTATATTGAAAATTCTAGCTAAACTTGTCATTTGTTACAATGAGTAATATTTTTGTAGTATCATTTATTTTAGTAACGTTATTAAAAGTTTTAAGTAATCTATTAATTGTGAAGTAACCATCGGTAAATTCTATCAACCAGTCAAATGGTAACGTTTTGTATAATAAATTAACTTTCAATTAAAAGACGTACGCATGACTGTAAATACAACATTCTTTGGATTGATAACAAGTCTCCAGCGAATGGTCAAGCAATTGAATAAATGTAAACGGACCTATGGGTAAAAACTCTCTTATTTTTGCATAGTAATAAACAGTACACTCAGCGCAATGTTGGGTGTTAATTTACAGGGTTCCGTATAGAATCAACATATAATAATTATAACGACTAATATAACGAAAATTCCATATTTTTGTAAAAGAAAAATACTTTTCTATCTAATTTAATAACTGCATCACATTTAAGAAAAAGAAACATTGTTGGTTTATACCGGTAACCAAGACACCCTAGGTCTACAATTTAAATCAAACCAAAGGATAATCAGGTAATCAGGATTGTTAGTTTTTTCCAGCAGTGTTTTCTGTTCTAGAATATCATCTTCAAATATTAGGGATACAAAATGGAGCGTTATGTAATTTAATCGTCTCTCAATTCAATCGTTTGGAGATCAAGGATCAAGAAGCTTATATTAAAACACTGGAGAATGCATTCCAAACAACGTTTTGAATGGCATCGAATGACGTAACTATGTTTTTCTACACTTTCCTTTGGGTAGCGTGGTTAAGCTGAAGAAAGAAGAAAAATAGTAACGTCATTCAAGACCACGTTTCCTTGCTTCAAAGCGTTTTATGAAAAGCATTATCCAGTGTTGTATAATGCTTTTTGTAACACATCAACGGATTAAAAATTATAAAAGGATTGCTACTTTTCGATTACTGTTGTTGTTCGATAAAACCGACGAAAAAATCAAAGGGTAAAAGCGATGAAAAAGCTATTTGCACAAAAGTCCAGTAACAAGAGTAGAATCAATTATTCTATAATAAACCGTCACTAAGTAAAAGTTTCACTCGCACTTTCAAGTATAATATTGTTGGAAGGATTTTTTACACCAGTTGTTAATAATTTCACTGTTGTCCCTGTGAGATTCAATTTTACATTTTAAATAAGTATATAACTGAAAAAAGTTAAACTAATTCCGTTCCAAATTCTATACAAAAACCCAGTGAACAAGTAGTTTACCAGAGGGCCGGCGCAAATAAAAACAAACCTTAAAACTAAACTAATAAGTGTCGGAATGCGACAGGCGACCCGTCAGTCCGCGTGCAACCAAGCAACTTTTATGCGTGTTTTATTTTATATTCGTTTTTAGTATCGTAGTTTTCAGCATCGGTCGCGTGGGAATCTGTTGAATCAGTGTACCTGAAATATGTAATATTATTGACGTGACTTGTTAAACTTTTTATTTATTTATATTTTTATGTTAGTGAATGATGTGACGAGCTAGTCGTTCACCTGACTCAAGTTGTACCTAAATACTAACCCAAACTGTACCAAACTAATGACCCAAGATGTACTTAGCTACTGACTCAAGCTGTACCTAGCTACTCACCCAAGATATACTTAGCTACTGACTTAAGCTGTACTTAGCCACTGATGCGAGCTGTACCTAAATACTGACCCAAACTGTACCAAAATAATGGCCCAAGATGTACTTAGCTACTGACTCAAGCTGTACCTAAACACTGACCCAAACTGTACCTACCTACTGACCCAAACTGTACCTAGCTACTGACCCAAATTGTACCTAGCTACTGACCCAAGATGTACTTAGCTACTGACTGAAGCTGTACCTAAATATTGACCCAAACTGTACCTAGCTACTGACCCAAGATGTACCTACCTACTGACTCAGGCTGCACCTAAATATTGACCTAAACTGTACCTAGCTCAGTAGCTAGGTACAATTTAAACTTATTTATTCAATGAACTACGCCGGTGACTTTAGTTCTCCCAAAAACGGTATACCCTAAGGTATACGGTAAGGTAAGGTAAGGTATAAGGTAATAAATACCCACTCTGGTCTCCTGTGAACCTGTGGATCTCTTCGTTCCAAATTTTACCACGCAAGAAGACCCCGAGCGTATACCTTATCTATTGAGCTTATAGCTATGAATACTTTAATTACCTATTACTTCAATCGTTATCAAAATATTATGGGGTGTCATTCTACCCATATCAGTCGTCTAGTCAGTCCTAAGGTACCAGTGTACCAACTACTGACATAAGAGGTCCATAGATAGAAAGACGAAAATGATGACTGATGACACTCTGAAATAATAAATGCCTGTCCATTTTACAATATACCTAGTATATCTGGTGACCGTACCGTACCGTACCGTACCGTACCTAGTAATAACCTAGTATGTTTATGTATGTTCTTGTTATTGGCTGTATTGTCCTTCCTGTATTATGTCTGTTCATAGTTAGACTTATTTCATAAATTATCCTGTATGTAGGATATTTTATAACTAAAACCAGCACATTGAAATGGAAACATGTAATGGCGGCCAATCAAAGACAACGCAAGAACAGAGATGTCACTTATAAAACCACAAAGTAATACCATCTCTCCCACATTAGTTTTTTTTTTTTTTTCACACAGCGCCATCTAGCCCCAAACTAAGCAAAGCTTGTACTATGGGAACCAGATAACTGATACAATACTTAGATACTTTTTGTTTGTAAATACATACATAGAATACTATATAAACACCCAGACACAGAACAAACATCGATGTTCATCACACAAATGTTTTGTCCTGGGTGGGAATCGAACCCACAACCCACAGTTTAGAAGGCAGGGTTACTACCAACTGAGCTATCAGGTCAGTCCTTACTTACAGGCTTTACTTAGAGGCTAGATGGCGCTGTGTGAAATGTCTACAAATATTAATCTATTATTATTTATATACATTTTTATTTTAAGATGTCATGAGTTAATTACGTTGACTTTAACATATTTCACTGATGAATACTTCTTCCTTGCAGAGACAACTGCCGTAGAGTATTCCGTACTGGAATTACTCACGAAGAATACACAGTCGACAGACCTGCAGTTCAGAAGGCAGGGTTACTACCAACTGAGCTATCGGGCCAGTCAAAGTTTCTACATATATCACATCAATATAAAAGTTATTTAACAAAAATCACGGAGCCAGGTGTCTGTGGAAATGCAGATAAAAACCAGTATACTAGCTCACTAGTGACCTCTACAAGCTCACCTCGGGCGCGGGCTGCGCGCGCGGCGGCGCCGGCTCCACACACAGCAGGCGCGGCTTCTCCTCGGGCTCGGCGCCGGCCGCGCCTCCGCTGCCGCCCACGGACATCTGCGCGAGCGCATCCAGCACGCCGTCCATGTTTATAGCGGGCGCTGTGTCGCCTTCACCCTAGGGGCAAAAAAGCAAATAAATCGCCCTTTTTTGTTTTGTTTTGCCTCCACACTTTTGCGTATTTAGCCAGTGTGTAGTTATTGATTTCTCGTTTTTTTTTTTTTTTTTTTGTTTGGTTTTGGCTCCACACTTTTGTGTATTTAGCCAGTGTGTAGTAATTGATTTCTCAAGTTAATTAATATTATATAATGTGTCAAGTCAAGTGACAGTCCAAGTCATCAAGTTAAGTCACAGTCTAGTCTAGTCAAGTCATACTCCTAGTAAAGTGGTGGCAACTTTACCAGAAGCTTCTATTGAGTTTTGGAAACAACACGAAAAGAAACGTTTCACCATCATTATACCACTTTCCCACACTCATGCCTGTAATCCAGCACTTAACGAGTAAAATGCCACCACTTTTATGCATTAACACTGAAAATAACACAAGTTTTGGAAAATAATGCAATGCGGTGACGCAATCTTTTTCGCTTTCCCGCCAAAACTCAAAAACCGCTACTTCTGGAGACATCGCGAGTCTTTTTTTTTTACTTCAAACTTGTGTAACCTTTGACCACGCTCTCACCTGATGGGAAGTGATGCGATCGAAGGTGTAGCATGCTAGCCAAGTAAATACCTTTTCACTTCTGTTGTATACGCCCGGGTCATATTTCGCCGGAAACACAGACAGAGCAGGGCATTGCATTCCTTAGCAGTTCTAATTAAGAATGTTGAGTCAAATCGCTTGGTACGAATGGGTGGTATTTCGACCAGGAAACCAGGATGGCGCTTAGCCGAGCGTGTAGTAGTCCGGTAGTCTTTTTTTTATGTTAAGGAATGACGTGACGAGCTATCTTTTCGCCTGACGTTAAACGACACGAGTGCCCATACCAGTTGCAGTGTCACTCGGAACTTTAAAGTATAGAGGTTCGCGTGACACTGCACTGCGCACGTCATCCAGAGACATCAGCACAATCTAGTAAGATTACTAGACTGTGACAGATCATAAAGTCTCATTTGCCCAGTAATTTCACTAGCTACAGTGCCCTTCAAACCGGAACACAGCAGTGCTTGCGCACTACTGCTTGGCGGCAGAATAACTGGCAAAGCGGTGGTACCTACCGAGACGAAGTAAGTCCAGTACCAGTAAAGTCCTACCACCTAGTAAAAGTAGTAGTAGTAAGTAGTAGAAGTATCGTTTATTTGTGCATTTTTAGAAACTGCTGAATCATATCTTTTAAGTTTTCAACACGATCGACAATAAAACAACTCTAAAATTAAATAAAATAGAAAATAAATAAATAATAACGCCCAACGATCACGTACATACAGTGTGGTGGTTGGCTCATGACCCAGAGGCGGAGGGTTCGATTCCCGCGGCAGGACAAGTGTTTGTGAACAGTGTCTAGGTGTTGTGGGACCATGGTCCTCGCAATTCCTGGGTCCTTAGACACAGGGAATCCTACTTAGGGTCCAGGATGTATGAATGAGATCGTTAGGCGTTGTTGTTGTTATTATCATAATTTTTGCCCAATGTCTTCGCTCACTTCATTCACTGAATCAGTAATTTATTGCAGTCTGTCAAGTAATATCCCTAAGAATTGTGGAGAAGCAAAACGTTAGGATGTCTGTCTTACCTTCTGTGGGCTGGGCTTGAAGAAGTGTAAATAGCAAAATCCACGAAATCCCTGTAAGGAAAATAGTTAGTTACTAGAGCCATAGAGCGGGTCTTGAGAACGGCTATGTCCAGCACTGACATACATTTAAGAGTTCATCGGTTTTCTAAACACTGCATTTTTGAGAGATAAGATATTTGCATAGCATTTTTGAGACAATTTAATAATAAATACAATAAATTTAAAAAATATAAACACCATATAACACCTCTAAAAATTATAATAAACGAGCCGCGGAAAAACAACGGTGGCCTATGGGAAAATAATTCAGCCACTCATTTCACCCTCTTAAGGGGGGAATTCTGAAAAATCCTTTCTTAGCGAATGCCTACGTCATAACATGCCATGCTACCTGCATGCCAAATTTTAGCCTGATCCGTCGTGGTTTGGGCTGTGCGTTACGATGCCACAGACAGACACACAGACACGCAAACGTGTCAAACTTATAACACATACCGTCGTTTTAAATGATGGGGGGGAGGGGGGGTGTTAGAGTTATATACCTTCCACACCATGACCTGGGGCTTGACGCCGCGCTCTGTCAACGCTTGTTTCAAATCGCGCACTCTCGTGTTAGGGCTGATGTTGGAAATCTGAAAAGAAAAAGCATAAGATATTGGTTATTTTTACAGTAACAATATATCATCATCATCACGTCATTAAACATAAAAAAGAATTAAATCTAAATAGAGCACCAAACATTTGAGCGTCGTTCCGTAAAACTTGCCTTATACTCATCTGCTCTAAAGTTTGACAGCTCTCTAAGTTCGCTTTTATCCCTCTATGACGTGTCTACTGCAACGCATTTGGGTATATCCTAGAGATAAGTGCGAACTTAAGAGCTAACTAACTTAAGTTAGTGCAGACGGGTTAAAAGAGTATACAGAGAAATGCTGGCTCTAATTTATCAGCGCTCCAGAACCATACTAGGGATAAAAGTACAAATTACCTTGACAGAGAACTCGATCTCGGGCTTGGGACGCTTGTTGCGCTTGGGCTTGGCGTCCCCTTCTTTCC
This sequence comes from Ennomos fuscantarius, assembly GCA_905220475.3. Classification (NCBI taxonomy): domain Eukaryota; kingdom Metazoa; phylum Arthropoda; class Insecta; order Lepidoptera; family Geometridae; genus Ennomos; species Ennomos fuscantarius. The sequence goes on along the minus strand of HG992046.1, from coordinate 6,295,884 downwards.
CCTCCTTCCCCTCCTTGCTTGCAGACTTGTTGCTGTTGCGGCGGCGCTGGTTGCGGCGGGGCTTGCCCAACTTACCCTCTTCACCTTCCGTAGTATTGCCCTGAGGGTAGTGTGGGTTATAGTTTCTTAAACATTAAATGGACATAACTTTTTATACAAGATATCGAAAATCATTTCTATATATCCAATAAAGAGCTCCATATAAAGAATAAAATATCAGATTTTTATACGTATATTTCTCAAGTTTCATAAAGCAAGCATATCAGATTGAAAAAAAAACTTGTGTGCTTAGACCACACGAATGATGTTTTTGTTTTGTTTAATGTTAATGTCACCATCTTGACAATTGTAAATTGTCATTTTACCGGACATACCAACATATTAATTTTAAGTAACTTTTAACTTTGTTATATTGACAATGGAGATGTACGTGAACCCACTTCAACTTCCGTTTGCCTCGCATTCACCAGCTTACTCCCCAAGTCAAGCGTGCGTAAAGAAGTAATAATTGTGTGAAACAGAATAAATTGTTGAGGATTTACGATATCGACCGATTCGGCGCCAATCTCGAGGCATTTATTTTTTTAATTATTTTTATTCTATTACTAACTTACATACTTACTATTGTATGTGTAATCAAAGTCAAAGTCAAACAATTTATTGCAAATAGGCTATTTTTAGCACTTTTACAAATCAAAACTATATTAGGTACTTAAAATTAAGTTATGTTACTAAGCATATAGAATCGCAAAGTGCTTATTGTCAAATATTACATAGCAAGCCCATTACAATACGAGTTTGAAAAAAAGCAGTTCTCTTTCACACTACTGGTGCAAGCAATCCGGCACAATGCAGAACAGAAAACTCCGATCCGAAGCTTCGATTACAACTGTAAAGAAGAAGCTACAAGAAACTTGAGAGTGAAAGTGTTGTGTGTATCGTTACCTCCCCCTCGCTCTGGCTCTTGTGGGAGCGGGTGCGGCGCCGGGTGCGGCGCGGGCGCTGCGTGGCGCGCTCTTCCACGTCAGTGTCCACCTCCTTCAGTGCGCATGCGCGCCCCGCACTATCGTCACACATAATAATAATAATAAAAGTTAAAAGGAAGTCAACATATTTTGAAAAAAAAAATAAAAAACAATCTGATGTGTTAAAATGAGACACTGAGATTGACTAATGTTATGCCACTTTGATATTCATCTTTTAGCATCATTGACAGTCACTGTGGTGTGATGGTTTAGGTCGGCTCGTAATCTGGAGGAGGCGGGTTCAATTCCCGCGGCAGGACAAGTATTTGTGCACAGAAAAAAAAGTGCAAATATTTGTTCTGAGTCTGGGTGTTGTGGGACCATGGTCGTTGTAGTTCTAGGGTACCTAGTAGGGTCTAGGATCTATGTATGCGTTGGGCGTTATTATTATTACACATTTTGGGCGAATTATACTCATTTCACATATATAGATTAAAAAATCTGAGCTGTAGCCACCACTATTGGTCAATATGTGGCAACATTATTTCATGTTTTGACATTTGTTAGCTGTCAATTCGTGAATTAAGTTAAATGTCGTGGTATATGAATATTTCTTTGATCGATGATTATTTTTTTAAATATATATTTTTTAAATGGTATTGAATGATGTGACGAGCTAGTTGTTCACCTGATGTTAAGTGACACGGCCGCCCATAACAGAACAGTGTCACTCGGAACTCCAACATGTAAAGTTTCGCATGACTGCTGCATTGCGCACATCATCCTGAGACATCAGCAGTCTGATAAGATTACTCGACTGTGATATCAGATCATAAAGTCTCATTTGCCCAGTAATTTCACTAGCTACATTGTCCTTCAAACCTGAACACAATAGTGCTTGCACACTACTGCTTGGCGGCAGAATAACTGGCAAAGCGGTGGTACCTACCTAGACGAACTTTGCAGAAAAGTCCTACCACCTAGTAAAACGTACGAATGAGATGGTTTAGTTTACTCACAGCATCTCGATCTCCCTAAGTTGTCCCAGTATCGGCATGAGTTGCAGGCGACGGTTGGATAGCAAGTGCCAGAGAATGCCCACTGGGCGCTGGCTCATGCGCTGCGTCTCTATCACCTGGGCGCATTGTGATATATTAATTAGAACAAATTGGGTTTTAGTGGAATTTATCAACATTTCTTATGTAGAAATACAGTTACAAAAATATATCAGCAGCAGTAAAGGAAGAGGTTGTAGGGAACAGCTTCCATTGGCAGAGTGTGGACTGTAGGTTTCTTCGAGTAGTAGTTGGAGGAAAAACACTTTATGAAGTGGTTAAACTGAGTTTATTAAACTATAACAGTTAATTAGAAATGGATGGAGCCACATTCGGTCGTGATCCGGAAGTCAAGCACTCATCTAATATTGCCCGTATAAGTTCCTACTTTACTATTAAATTATATAGTGTCGCTTACAGAGGTCACATGCAAAATCATCTAAAATATGCAACGATGAACCCTCACTATTATTATATGCCCATTGCTGTGAATACCATAGGCAGTTGGGAAGCCTAAGCAAAAAGTTTGGTGGGAAATTTAGAGTGCAAGCTGGCAGTGACTCTCCGGTTTGTTCCTGGTACAACAATTTACTTTTGTTTAAAACTCTCTTGAATACTGACCAGAAATGCAACTATACTCATTTTTTGAAAATAAGTTGTTTATTTTTTATAGTTCATATACAAAGCATTTGACCACGATGGTGCATGATTGCCTAGATGATAGCAGGGGGTGATAAGGGGGGAGGGGGGGGTGATCACGAAACTGATTGCAATGCAACAGGAGAAATGTTCATACTAACTATGTACATAAACCGCGTATTCAAACTGATCCATACAAATTTGTGTTTCTATCGTTTGCTATCGAGTTACGTGATCGCCCAGTTCACTCTTGACTTGAAGACTCCCAAATTGTAGTTATGTGGAAACAATGACGCCGGCAAGCTAAATAAAACAATACAGCAGACTAAAATCTAAAACTGTTCATGTTTTTACCTGGAATTTTATGTTACTGTATAATAAAAGCTTTATATCTGTCAAAATCTTAGGCTTTTTTGTAACCAGATAAATATTTCCTACGCATAAAACAATAAATTAAACACTAATCTATATTTTTATATTAGAACACAAACATTTTATAGATAGAATAATGCTTGCTTATTACATGATTTCAATAATTTACTGTACATTATGTAATATGATTTACTATATAATAAAATGTTATATGAAATTTAATTCAAGACATGTCGGACGCACATCATGTGTGCGGCTTTCAGTTGTAAATCCGACAGGTTTACATTTATGTACTGTCGTTCCAGTGGTAGAATCCCCATTTTACTAACCTGGGTTGGTGTGACTATAATGTCGATGGGGACATCATGAGCTCCAAACAGTTCTGCAGGCAGGGTGTCGAATACCTGAAATTAAACCTTATCATCAGTGCCACAAGACCTAATGTTACTCAAATTAGCAATGTTGTGAATGGTGCAATTTAAAGTGCAATGGCCAGTCATAAAGATAAGCCATAATCTGAGGTACCATAGTGTAACAAATATGTGTCTGCTATTCTGCAGGTTAAGTGAAGTAGTTGAACAAAACTTGCAGGCTAAATTGCACTTAATTGCACGGTAACAAGTATCACTATTTATAAAAAAACGAGTGTGCTTAAGACCACACGACTGAAGTAAAACTTCCTTAGTTTATCTCCATCTATCGGCCGATATAACTTTGTTTTTGCTTTGTTTAATGTTAATGTCGCCCATCTTGACAATTGAAGGGTTGAGAACAAAAAGGGTTTATCTGATTTTTTTCACAAAATGACTTATGGGTATCGTTGGATTCAGCGTGAAATTATCTACATTACATACATTCTACATACATTCTCAAAATACCGAAATGAGGCTTAAATCTCGAGAATTTGAGTCTAAAAACGGTTTATCTGTCACAGAAATACAGTTCGCTTAGCAAAAAAACATTATTATATTTATTTTATCATATTATATTTTTACAGTAATTTTATGAATTAGTACTATATTTAGTATTTTATAATAGAATTAAAACATTTTCAAGTAACTGAAACTTACATAAACCTTTGCTTATAAGCACTCTACATTAAAATGACGCCGTTGAAGTTTAAAGTCAATTTTCTCGAAACTATCAATTTGACAGTTAAACCCTTTTTATTCTCAACCCTTCAATTGTAAATTGTCATTTTACCGGACATACCAACATAATAATACAAATGTTTATCTTTGTTACGTTGACAATGGAGATATACGTAAACAAACTTCAACTTCAGTTCGCCTGACATTCACCATCTCACTCCCCAAGTCAAGCGTGCGTAAAGAAGTTTTACTTCAAAATCCTTTGCTTATTTTCTTATACTATTGAGTATGTTGTGAAGTAGCCTTAACCATTGAGAAAAGCCGAAGACCGGATTCAGTGGCGTGACTCGGAGAAGGGCCATGTCCGGCAGTGAGCTACCACAAGCTGATGATAGTTCTGGTGGTGGTAGTGATGGTGATGATGATGATGATGATGAAGAAAACTATTAGTGATAAAAGATGTGGATTACCTGACAATCATGGACAGTTGTGATCACAATGGTGTTGGGCTTGATCGCCTTCATGTGCATCATTAGGCCGAACTCTAAATCTCCGTATCCTGGAAAAGAAATACAATTCATTTTAATACCAATAATAATAATAAACGCTGGACCCTAACTAGGATTCCCTGTGTCTAGGGACCTAGATACTACGAGGACCATAGTCCCACAACATCCAGACACAACAAGTACTTGCGATTTTTCTATGCACAAATACTTGGTCTGTCGCGAGAATTGAACCCAATGCCGATCAATAATAAACAATTTGCGAGATTAAAGAAAAATGCAACAACTTGTTGTCGATTCTGTTGTACGAAAACCCTAAACTAACTTGATATGATATAACTGCAATAGTCTTAAAACTATTGCAGTCCTTGTTAATTCAACCTATTTGAAAGAGACAGCAACACTTTAAGATTTGTCAAATTAAATTTAGGATTTCGCACGACACTATTATCTAATTACACCAGGGATAGGCAACTTTTTCAATCGTAAGAGTTAAAAAAATACAATATAAAACAAACAAAGTTTTTATAGTCACAATTTTTTTTTCTTGCTAACTGTAAATAGTACTTGCATAATTGTTTTTTTTTTAATAAAATGAATAGTATTTGCTTTCATCCAAAGAGCCACATGTGGCTCCCGAGCCGCAGGTTGTCGACCCCTGAACTAGTGTAACACAGATAGAGTTACATTTTAATATAGCTGTTTATTTTTATAGCAGAATTCAAAGTGACCACAATTTAACTAACAGGGACCTGGGTCTAACTGAAAACCATTGCTGGGTGTCGTTGACAACTAGCAATATGCCGATGCCCACTGAATACTTATTTTTTGTTCCTTATTCGTAGTTCTTAATATCTTTCCATTCTATTCTTGATATTAAGCGATATTGCCGTATCGGTTAGCTATAATATTATAGAAACTGACGTGAGTAGTACTCATAACTACAACTATTACACGGCTAACACTCACGAGATACAGTCGAATAACTCGACCGGTGTTCGGGCAATATAGATGCCCATCCTCAAGGAGTGTCGGTCAGTCAGTCAGCGCCGAGCCGCCACCGCCGCGCGTACTCCTTGAGGATGGGCATCTATATTGCCCGAACACCAGTCGAGTTATTCGACTGTATCTCGTGAGTGTTTAGCCGTGTAATAGTTGCAGTTATGAGTACTACTCACGTCAGTTTCTATAATATTAGGCGATATTGCCCAAACAAGCTGCTTAGAGCTTGGCTTTAGTGGTTAATAAATAAAAATATAAGATTAAATACCTCTGCCTTTTCCAATGCGGTAACCCTCCTTGGAGACAGCTACGGATCCCATTACGACCAAGTCCAGAGAAACGGTATCTTCTATACCTGAAAAGATTTGTTTCTATGCACATCGTTTCAATTAGACATCCACTGATATATGCTCGCACATGGAATCTAAGCACTCTGAATTCGTCACCATATTCACTGCATATTTAGTATTGTTTATTTAAAACTAGCGGCCCGCTCCGGCTTCGCACGGGTATAAAATATATAGTCTATGTCATTCACTGAAAAAATGATTAAAATCGATCCAGTCGTTTTGATTTATTCATTACTTCCCGTGGCAAGCACGCGTTAAATTTAGAGTTAAACAATCCTTCTTTCTCTAAACCATCAAGATTTTCTGCTATGATTTTTACATGTTATTATACATATAGACCATCCTCTTCAATCACTCTATCTATTAAAAAAAACCCCATCAAAATCCGTTGCGTAGTTTTAAAGTTTTAAGCATACATAGGGACAGAGAAAGCAAGTTTGTTTTATACTAGGTATGTAGTGGAACTGATGTAGTGACACAACATATCGAGCTAAGACAAAGAATTAAAAAAAATAACTTATATAAATAATTAATTATCACAGTGGCAACACCGGCAACTGTCATCGCTGCCCCACCCATCTGGCTAAATGGAGCGCTCGGTGTACCACGGATCATAGCAGCCGTAGTATCGGCTGCGCTAGGATCACCGGACCAGTCTAGCCCTTCTGGCTCAGGTACCGCTTTCGGCACCGGTATAGGATACCAGCGTAACACAATCAGACACCGACCCCGCCGGCGAGGTCGACGTACCCCCCGTAGGTTAGCTAGAACGGTCGCGACTTTCAATAGGGTCCACTCTTCCAGTGGACGTAGTCTTCTCGATCCTCTTATCCCGGCAACGGCCCAAGCCGAGGCTCGCACCCCAGGGGTGCCCTTGAGCTAGTTGCCTCCCACTTTTGACGGCTGGGCGCCCTAAGCGCCCGCCCTCCCGCCCGGTGACGCTGTAAAGGTCGATAGAGACCAACAGCATTAGCTCGTTCAAAATAAAAAACCACGGATCATTCTTGCTCCAGACACGGCCCGGTGCACATGCTGAAGGCCTATAGTTATATAGGTGGCAACCTACGCACAACCCGTCATCCTATATACACATGTTTTGAGTTGGTTGTTGTAACCTAGATCCAAATGATTGTAATTTTTTTTTTGTTCTTATGTTGGTTATATTCTGATTTGCGCCAAATAAATAAATAAAGGTCGATAGAGACCAACAGCATTAGCCCGTTCAAAAATAGGGCAGTGTACTCACCGATAGGTTTGCCGTAAGTGTCCATGCCGTTTCTAGATACCGCCTTCCTGATGGCCGTGGGGCCGGTCTCGCCTTCAGGCAATTCCAAACGGTTTAGGAAGCCAGTTTGAAGGCGGGGAACCGGCACGTACAGTGTCTTGTTCTGCTCGAGACATAGCACCCTGTGAATGAACAGAACTTACTTACTTACTTTACGTCATGACGTAAAGTAAATGATTTCAAATAATTTCGTTGTTTAATAATAAATGGTGAAAATAATGATTAGTTCTTTCTAATTAAGTATATATACGACATGTTGCCATTATACATGACTGTATACAGTTGCGCCCCGCGGTTTCACCCGCGGATAAAAAGTATTTTAATTATTTCCTCATCACACGGGAAAATTTCACTTTTTCTTGATAAAATGTAGCCTTTATGATAATCCAGTGTATAAGCTATCTTGGTACCGAATTTCATCCAAATCCATTCAGCTGTTTGAGCGTGAAGGAGTCACAAACATACACACATGCACATATACAAACTTTCGCTTTTATAATGTTAGTGTGAAGTGTGATGTGATGTGATTTATATTTAGGCCTTTTACATATGAAATTGCCGCAAACCAAGTTTGACATCAAAATATGATCTGCTATTTTCAACTTTAAACACAGCGTTACAGAGACGCCGTCAAAAAAAGAACGTAATTTCAACTTTGTAATTTTTGTCAATTTAATTTTGTCTAAAAAAAAACGTGTGTTCTAATGGACCACACGACTAAAGTACAACTACTTTAGTTTAGCTCTAGCTATGGGCCGGTATAACTTAGTTTTTGCTTTGTTTAATGTTAATGTCGCCATCTGACAATTGCAAATTTTCATTTTACCGGACACACCAACATAATAATACAAATTTTCAACTTTGTTATGTAGACAATGGAGATCTACGTGAACCAATTTTAACTTCCGTTCGCCTCGCATTCATCAGCTTACTCCCCAAGTCAAGCGTGTGTAGAAGTTTTACTTTAAAAACGTGCATGCTGTAGTCTTAATGGCAGCTGTGAAATCATCGCGAAACGCTGCGCAGTAGCAAAAATTAGATGCGCGCGGGCAGCGGAAAGCGGTGACAGCAGCGTGCGCGCTGCGCTTTTCACAGCCGCCATTAAGTTTGAATCACATGCAAATAAAACTTTATATAGAACAAAATGATTATTTATTCATCGCATGAGGTTCCTGTAACAATAGTCCTAATAAATGTCTAACACATCCATCGGTCCTTAAAAATGAATTGATTATACGAATAATCAGTTTCCGCTTAGAATTTTACCTGCATTCCGTAGTGGTTCAAGGCGATTAGTGAAATCGTACTAAAATCGTTTGATTCGGAGATCCATGGGCAGATATATTGAAATGCCAATTAAACAAATGATTGTTTCATGACATGCTTAATCTAAAGCGGGCTTTATTAGACATTTATTCATTTTATCTAATTTTCGTAATACCATTCTAACATAAAAGTGAAATTAAATAAATAAATAATAAATAAATATTTGTGGATATTTCACACAGCGCCATCTAGCCCCAAACTAAGCAAAGATTGTATTATGGGAACCAGATAACTGATACAATACTTAGATACTTTTTGTTTGTAAACACATACATAGAATACAATATAACACCCAGACACAGAACAGACACCTATGTTCAACACACAAATGTTTGTCCTGGGTGGGAATCGAACCCAACACCCCCAGTTCAGAAGGCAGGCTTACTACCAACTGAGCTATCGGGCCAGTCAATTATACTGAAATCGTTGAATTGCAACGCCAATATAAATGTTTCTTTCGTGATGTCTAATTACGTATTCTTGCATTCCTTTCGCAAATTCATGTTCTGTGTTTGGGTGTTGTGGGACTATGGTCCTAGTAGTTCCTGACTCCCTAGATATAGGGAATACTAGGTAGGGTCCATGATCTATGTATGTGATCGTTGGGCGTTATTATTATTATGGGCAGGTAACAAATATTTAAAACAAAACAACTACATTCAGAAACTCCTGCTTTTTGAGGTCGGTTGAAAATCGACCGAAACGTCACAAAATCAAATATATAAGATAGTGGTAAAAGCTATATCAAACTAGAGATTAGATACAAGCTATCGGTCAAATGCTTACTTAAAATTGCGGCGTAACGACAATGCATCATATTATCACAACTCCATACAGATAAGTGTTATCAACAAAATTATATGAATTAGGTATTGCAGCACGGAGCCAAAGTTTATCAAAATTGTTGAAATGGGGTCACTGTAAGTCTTAGCCTTAACGAATATATGTAAACGGATAAGAGTCTAGACTTTTAGTATTATGATTATGATGTCATTGTATATAGATATTATATTAATGACCTACGAGGTGATTAATATTAATTACTTATGCGTGTGATATAAATAAATGAGGTTTTTATACCTCTAATATTTTTTATACTTGGTGAGAATTCCGTAACTGTTATCTAATCTGGATTGAAATATCAGAAACGTGACCTTGCAAATGAATCGTGAAATTGTGGAACAGCATTGATTCGTCTTAATAAATTAAAATAAATATAGGGGGACATTTCACATCCATCTAGCCCCAAACTAAGTAAAGCTTGTACTACGGGAACCAGATAACTGATACAATACTTAGATACTTTTTGTTTGTAAATATATACATAGAATACAATATAACATCCAGAATCCAGATATAAAACAAACATCGATGTTCAGCACACAAATGTTTGTCCTGGGTGGAAATTTAACCCACAACAAGACAAGGCAGAGTTAATTTACTACCAAATAAGCTATGGGACCAGTCAGTAAATGACAAGGGGCATGTCACGTAAATCGCAGAACTGACTATCGATGGGAAGTAAAGGTTCTTGAGTGGCAATCACAACCCGGAAAACGCAAGGTAATCTGGCTCTTCATTATATGGACCGACCAGCCTAGGGGGTGAGGTGATCACGAAACTTTGATTGCAATACAACAGGAGAAATTTCCATACCCATCTGCGACACAGTCTCGTACTACTGCAGGTGTCATCAATTCTCATTTGCTTTTAAGTCAAATTGTTCTTGGTTGCTAATAAAATACTTATTATTAAAATAAAAAAATAATACTAACTACGCACATAAACTGCGTATTTAAACTGTCAAATCCATAAAAATTATTGTTTCTATCAGTTGCAATCGAGTTACATGATCGCCCAGCAGGTCAAGGTCGCGGGGAGCCGTTGGGTGCTATTGGGAAGTAGCCGTTAAGTGTTGGTCAGTTTAGCAGTGGCTCATGGTGGTTCAAGTCAAGAGGGCGTTTAAGAGACCTCAAAATTGGTCGAACACGACACTAGTATTCATAATATACTATTATTTATTCTGTGACGCTAGTGTGCCCCTTTTAAGGTCGCAAAGTCACGTTTCCATTAAATGAAACATGTCGGAATGTGAGTTATATGATCTTGTGCTATTGTTTTAGGAGTTTGATATGATGGAAATGCACATGTGCATTTTAAATAAAAATAAATAAAATAAAATAAATTAATTTCGCTTAACCCTCACCAGCAAGCAGTTTCTGAATTTGTTTGTATTTTTTTAAATGTTTATTACCTTGCACATAATAATAATACCGCCCAACGATGGCATACATAGATCATGGACCCTATCTAAGATTCCCTGTATCTAGGGGCCCAAAAACTACGACCATGGTCCTACAACACCCACTCACAGAACAAGTATTTGCGTTTTCTGTGCACTAATACTGAATTGAACCCGCCACCTCCGGGTGATGAGACGACCTGCTCAACCAACACACCACAGTGGCTGTGAAATATGGAATGTAGGTCCCGATTCTATAGTTAGATACCTTAGCACGAAGAGCGAGATGACGTCATTCATGTCGCATGACATGTAGTTTTGACACAACATGGTTATGCGTGATACCGATAATCGGCCCCAATCAAGTGGCTAAACTACGGCATAATACTCTGGGGAAATAGTACAGATGCTAAAGATCTCTTTTTAGCCCAAAAAAAATGTATCCGTATTCTCGCAAATATTAAACCGGGCATCAGCATACAACATTTTCATAGACCTTACTTCATCAAATTCTAAAAATCGTCTCTTTGTACATCCTAGAAATCTGTAAATTCGTGAAGAAATACCCTCAATTTTTCAAAAAACTAGCTGATGGAAATCGAGACTACGTACTACGATCAAACTATAAATTCGATTTAGTTATACCAACATCAAAATTAGCAATGCACAGTTCCGGCCCGCGTTCAAGAGCTATAAAAGTATTTAATAAATTACCTCTCCATCTAAAAGAAATAGAAGAAGAAAAAAAATTTACCGTAGCCCTAAAAAATGTACTACTGACTAAAAGTTATTATATGTTAGACGAATTCTTTTCGGACAAGTTAACTATTATAGACTAGATCGATTCGCTTCGCACAATATTGCTATACCCAAGCTGGGTCATTATATAACATACTTAAATATGCTATTATTAACACCTGCATGTAACCAATAATGTTTGCAATAAATGATTGAGTATTGAGTATCAACGTACTATATACTTATAATTATACTGACTGACTGGCCCGATAGCTCAGTTAGTAGTATCCCTGCCTTCTGAACTGCAGGTTGTGTGTTCGATTCCCAGGAAAAACATTTATGTGATCTGGGTGTTATATTGTATTTTATGTACAATACTTAAAAACAAAAAGTATATATTTGGGGCTAAATGGCGCTGTGTTAAATGTCGACACATATTTATTTATTTATTATACTTTTACAAAATCATATTGCGAACACTATTACAGTATTTAGATCAATCAAGAGCGATGGTATATTTTTAAAATAATAATATTAACATTTTTATCTTCACGTTTTTCTTAAAATGAAATCAGGTCATAGAACTATTTATAACGAGATTATAGAAAAACAAACGCGTTAGAATTAATAATAGATTAGTTGCGATGTTGTTTAGATTCGTATTTCTATAAATACAATATCAAGGGGCGTGACACACTGAAACGGTCGTCTAGGGCTGACGACACGGCCAATCTGTGTAGAAGCACTTGTACTATTATGTATTCTGTGGTAGAAGTGATTTATTTGAAGTCTACAATCATCATCAGCCTGAAGACTTCCACTTCTAAACATTGGCCTCCTCTATAAAGCACCGGTTTGATCGGCTTGTTTCCAGCACCATCGACTCCCCGGGGAACCAGGAGAGTGATCATGGAATATTTATTGCAATGAAACAGAAGAAAATTCAAAGCTAAATATTGAAAATGTCAATCCATAAACATTTGATTCTTCGGTTGCAATCAAGTTTCGTGATCGCTTAGGAGGTTGTACCATCTAGTAGGACCATCTAGCAGGGCCTGCGCTGCGTTTTCGGATTCGTGGTCGTCGCTCGAGAACCTTACTTCCCCATCGGTAGTCAGTTCTACGAGCGATGTGGCCTACCCGCTAATTCTAAGAGCTATATCGGTCACTTTTTTGTTTTGGTTTGGCTCCACGCGTTTGTGTATTTTGCCAGTGTCAAGTAATTGATAATTTCTCGAGTTAATTAATATATATGTATATATGTCAAGTCAAGTCACAGTTCAAATCATCAAGTCAAGTCATAGTCTAGTCTAGTAAAGTCATACTCCTATTAAAGTGGTGACAACTTTACCGGACGCTTCTATGGAGTTTTGGAAACGACACGAAATGAAACATTTCACCATCATTATACCACTTTCCCACACTCATGCTTGTAGTCCAGCACTTAACGAATAAAATGCCACCAATTTTTGCACTAACACTGAAAATAACACGAGTTTTGGAAAATAATACAATGCGGTGAAGCGATCTTTTTCGTTTTCCCGCCAGAACTCCATCGGTCACTTTAGTTCTCATTTCTGATCTTATTTCGCAGGGAAACCGAGCATATCTCTCCACATCCGATATAACCAGTTGTTACCTGTTTTAAGTATGGCTTTAGCACTGTCCATATATAAAATTTGATATATTTGGTTCATTCTAGTTAGTAAATTGTTTAGTTTTAATCCGATCCGACTAAAGAAAGCGCAAACAACGAATAGAAAGAGTAATAATTTTTATGCAAGCCTGCACACATTCCTAGCTGAATGTTATAAAACGCACAATAAGGAATGTATTGCCCAAGAAATCGGTCATGGTTTACGTAATGGACCCGTAATCAACGTAGCATGTTGTTTCTGAGCGGTAGTATCGATAATTTTAGAACTCCCGTTTTAATATTTATTTTATTTTTATTGTGCGTTCTGTTACGAATTGCTGAAGCGTGTCGCGTCTACCTGTTCACGTGATCTGTCACTAAATCTAGTCTTGGAGTAGATTTATATACTTTTATACTTCACCGAGATGTTTCTATTACGTTTATAAATTAGGCTATAGCACTAGATCGTCCATTCCAGTTTTTCAGTGGAATTTTAAAAAGTTATGCTTTTGGCCAATTTGTGAAATTGTTTATCTTACTTATCTTTACAGTATCAGCAATAGGTTATGCAACGATGAACTATATTTCGAACCCTTTATGCAAAGATATGCATTTACACACAAAGTTAAATTTTTCTGCACTTCTATAATAAACACACCCTAAATATCGAATCTACGTCTTATCGCTGGACGGCCTGCATGTAGCCTGTCAGTCTGTAAGTCAGTCAGTCAGACAAAGCATTATACGTAGATAGATACTAGCTTGATGGAATTATTCTCAATTCTACAGATTTCTATTTCAGACCCCAATTTCAACAGATCCCAATCCGGTAGTTTCTCGGTTTTACATATTCCTCTTTCTACATATTCTTAATTCTACAGATCCCTAGCTGTAGGTAGGGATTTGTAACTTTATGAAGACAAAATAAGCAGTGCGGAAGCTATGAAATAAAATAAATTACACTACAAAAGTTAACGTGTTCCTAAGGTCGAATTTTTTATGTTTCCGTTTCAATTTGGACTTTTGGTCCATGCATCAAGCATTTCCGTAAAATAGGACGCTACCCCAAATTTCTATGAGCAAAAAACTTTGAACTCCAGTATATAAGCATTTAAGACTAATCCATCTCAGTCTAAGAAATCTAGGTGCAATCCGAAATAGTTCGATCTGGAATATGTCGCTAAACAGTGTATGCAGGTTTTAAAACTTGGCATTGGTTTGGTAAATCGAAATGATGTTACCATTTATTTGTGTACTTTTACACACTAAAAGAATGTGATTGAATTGTAGAAATTTGCCTTTCAATAACATGAAGAAATTGGTCATATTACTTCAGAAAACCTGAATCAATTACTAAAATATTGTTTATTAGATAGATATTTACCATGTAATTAGCACTCCACCGCGGTATAACAGCATAGAGTGGTAACTCTGACCAAATAAATTAAATGTTAAATATCCCGTTAGTGAAAAATATTTTAGAATGTTAGTGACCATGAAAGTCTGAATCGATTGTGCTATTCTTGTTTTAAATAATAATAATAACGCCCACCGATCACATACATACATCCTGGACCCTAACTAGGATTCCCGTGTCTAGCAATTACGAGGATCATGGTCCCACAACACCTAAACACAGAACAAGGTATTTTGCGCTTTTATTTCTATAATTGATTTTCTTTTTTATCCAGATAATTTCTTTTAGAATCCATAGTCCAACATCCAACAAACCCAATCAAGTCACCTTTCAATTCAAACAAATAAAAATCAGGGCATCAGTTTGGGTGCTACGATGCCACAGACAGACACACCAACACAATAAACTTGTAACTTCGTCTATTTGAGCATTAAAATACGCTATTACGATGAACAGTTATTAAGCCGAGCATATCGAAATTCAAGAAGATAACTATCTAGTCAGATTGATAAGGTAAGTTTGGACACTTGTAATAGAACTTTAAATTCTTGAACGTCCCTGAACTATACACCTACGGAAATGAACAACAGTGGGTGAGTGTACCTACATTCCCCGGTGGAAAAAGTAAAAGTGCGAATTTCAGTTCAACGACCGACGACTGAGCGGGGGGACAAAAATATCTACACTAAGCCCGCCAAACTAAATCTAGATACGTTGCTAGACAATATCGTGTGTTTGTCAGTTTGTTTATTGGCAGACTAATGGCTGGACGTCGGCTTCGCTCGAATAGAACTGTCAGGGCCACGGGTATGCGTCGCGTCGGTGAGAGCCGTAAAAGAGCAGTCCTGTATTTTGTCTCGCTCACAAGCGATGTAGATGATCATTTGGTTGGTTGAAAGAACGTGAACACAGCCTGGGTCGTCAATATATGGCTTATATGTACGGTCATAGAAGACACTTGAACGTGACGTCATCTTATTGCATCAACTGATTTGCATCGATTAATGGTCGAATCGAGTCATGACGATATGAATCTTCCATCTTACTTTTTTTGTTGCTTAACGTCAAAATTTCAGTAGTTTCATTACTGTCAGAAACCATACAGCGCCCTGCGCGAGAGCGAGAGATCCTCTCATGGTACAACTGAAGAAACTGGGTAAGCCGTCAAAATATTTGATAATGATTATGTCTTAAATTGCAGGGCCCGTACCGTGAGCTCGTGGCGGGAGCCTGAATTGGACCGCGTGAACATTTGTCTCACTTTTTCTCCAGCAGAAAGAACAAGACGAAAGTCAAAGGGATTCAGTTCAGGCTCGCGCTAAGAGCTCACGGTACGGGCCCATTTCAATTGTGCCGTATACGTAAACCTAACAATAATAGCAACAAACTATGATTTAGCTCCTGTAAAGATTGGTAGAGAAAAAACAGCAAAAAGAAAAACACTGTATGGCAGTACAAACCTGACAGGCTCCTGTGGCTTATCTGGGTTGACCTTCACAGTGGTGGCGTTCTTAAACACGTCAAGCTCGGCCAGCTTGGCGGCCGCCTCCGCAGCACCCTTGAAATTTGGGATCCGATTGTAAACGGGGCGAGGAAACATCGCCAGGCCGTTGGACTCCAAGTGACGCCATATCTTGAGACGGAAGGACTGCTTCGTCACTTCCTCCGGCACTGGCTTCTTGGCTGGTGGAAAAGAAAGTTCGAAATTTACTTATTATTTTTTTCGTGTCTAAGTATATACTCATTACCACGGTCAATGTAACTTGGTCGATATGTCGAGGTAAATAAAAATTGAGGAACGATGATAACATCCAATGCGAGTACATTTATTACAGCAGTCACACAGAACTTATACATATTTTATATATATCAAAGGTGACTGACTGATTGACTGACATAGTGATCTATCAACGCACAGCCCAAACCACTGGACGGATCGAGCTGAAATTTGGCATGCGGTAGATGTTATGACGTAGGCATCCGCTAAGAAAGGATTTTTCGAATTTCCACCCTTAAGAGGGTGAAGTGGGTGGTTGAATTATTTTCCCATAGGCCACGCCGCGGGCGAAGCTGCGGGCAGAAGCCGTATTATATAAGGTCACATTTCGCAGCAAATATATGGCGATTACTTTGCGATGCGCGTCGATTTTTCCATTTAAGAGGTACAAATAATTAATTATAAAAGAAATATGTAATTATTGTAATATAAACATTAAGGTTCTAGTTGGATTCATTATTATAAATTAACGATTCATTGTGTTATTATAAAGTAACATTTCATAGTGTTACTTGATAATAAAACACCCCATTTTTAATTTGAACATTCCCAAACTAACTATGCACATAAATTATGTATAATTTTTTTTTTTTTTTTTTTTATTGTTTGATAGGTTCGCGTTTGACCACTATCACACCTGATGGTAAGTGACGATGCGGTCTAGGATGTAACACGCTTGCCTAGAAGATACCTGTTCACTCTCGATTTGAAGACTCCAAGGTTGTAGGTTTCGGGAAATACGTACGCCGGTAAAGCGTATATATAATAATAATATAAAAACTATAAATGGGGTGTTTTATTATCACTATGTTACTTTAGTGTTACTTTATAATAAAAAACCCATAATAGTACTTAGAAATGAGTTTGACAGTTTCAATACACAGTTTATGTACATAGTTTGGATTTGTTCATATTATGAGTGAAATTTTTCCATTTACATTGAAATCAAAGTTCCGTGATCACCACATTATTCATCATATTCTTAAGCCATGTGATTCCAGCGTGAGAATAGGCCCACCTCTAATTTAAGCAAACAAAAGTTTACCCACAATCAAAATTTAAAAAAATATGATCCCTATGAATACAAATACAAAAAAATTAAATGGTGGCCCTAGTTTTTTAATCTATAACTCTAAATGAAAGGTTACATTATACTGACTTCTATTGACAGCAAATCTATAAATACCGCTTTGATGACGAAAGATGGTAGGTATGAATCATAATGATAGATTGATTCCAAACTGTCTGCGGCTACAGACAAAAACTATTGAAACATTTTTTTTGTGACCTGTACAAATACACCATTTAAACAACCAACCTGTTACTATGTGTTTAACAAAATGATAAGCAAAATTTTAGATACATAGCAACAAGGCGATTTAAAATTATCATAACCTGTTAGTTATTCCAGGTCGCATTTCATTTTTAGCTAAGGAACTATTGAGAAAAATCACAGCCTCAGTAGGTCCTTTGGATATATAAAGGAACTTCAATTTCCTTCAAAGGAACTGTCAACGGGACTATGTATTCTGAGAAACGTATTTTTAGTCGCCAAATAGTCGCGCACTATTTACTTGTACCCACTTTTAGTAAACTTTTTCACTTTTTAGGACCTTATGAAAATTCATTTACAACTTTCTTCCTTATTCACTATATAAATTTTATAAGCAGTTGGTGGAATGGGCTTTAGACCTTTTCACGTTGTATTATGTTGATTTACTTAGTATATCTGTTGTCAAGGCGATTCATACTAGGCATCATTACACCTGTTCATACATTTATTTGTGTCATATGAGTGTAGGCACACTATTGAACTATAGTAAAATAGATTTGCTATCAACATGTTCAGTGTTGTTTGTTTGACTGCTTTACTGTATTTTGTTTCTAATTTAGTTTGCAATATTGTTTTATTCATTTATCAAAACAAAGATGATATGAGCGAGATGATTACCTCAATGTAAGCAAGGAAAGGATAGAGATAGAGAGGAATACAATTCAAAAGATGGCAAGATGAAATAGTGGGTGGTAAAACCTGGAGTATAATTGCACAGGACAGGATGCAATGAAGGTCCTACTGAGACTGATAGCTCAGTTGGTAGTTTATTTGCCTCCTGAACTATAGTTTATGGGTTCAATTACCAGGACAAACATTTGTGTGATAAACATAGGTGTTTGTTCTGTGTCTGGGTGTTATATTGTATTCTACGTATGTATTCATCTGGTTCCCATAGTACAAGCTTTGCTTTAGTTTGGGGCTAGATGGCGCTGTGAGAAATGTCAAATATTTTATAATTCATTTATTATTTAATGGAAAGGGTTGAACTTATTACTAAGCAATGTGATAGGATTGATTTTTTTTATTTATTTATCAATTAGACAGCCAAAGCCAATTAATTATCGTAATAAATAGTGTAGTGTAATGCAAAACTTATATTTAAAGTTCTGAGTGACACAGCAATATGTTATAGGCAGACATGATGCCTAACGCTGACATACAACAAAAAATAGTACACTAGCATTGTGTAGGTAAATGTTATAAATACTTAAAAATGTCATAACATACTCTTTTAGAAACCATTCAATAGCCTGCCATATTCTATTCTTATTTCTACCACTAATAGTTTCACCCACTAATGACCTATTGACAAAATGTGGGTAGAAAACCAAACATTTAGCAAAAGGTGTGGGTAGCAATCTGGTCAAAACCACATGGAGGCAGCCATTGGATGCAAGAATCAAGTAGCCGGTAAAAGTAGCACTTTATAGAGGAGACCTGCATTCAGAGCTGGACTTCTGGCTAATGATGATGATGTAGGTACTAAACTTGTATATTTAATTGTTTATTTTGCAGATTCTGTGAGCCAACTAAGCAACTTATGCAGGTGCTATTTGGATGCATTTTGCAACTTTGGAGATCACATGGTGCCTCATTGAATATTTACTCAAGACTTAAGATTTATACATTGAAAAATACTTGTTGAATTTAGATTGGATACACATGTGTAAGTGTATTAAAATGCCTTATAAATTGGCATACAGTACAATCATTTCGACAGCCGCTGTAGTGTGGTGGCTGAGTTGGTTGGCTCATAGCCTGGAGGCGACAGGTTTGATTCCCATTGCAGGATAAGTATTTGTGCATTGAAAAAAAAAACACAAATACCTACTTGTTCTGTGTCAGGGTGTTGTGGGACCATGGTCCTCATAGTTCTTAGGTCCCTAGATACAGAAAATCCTAGTTAGGGTCCAGGATCTATGTATGTGATCGTTAGGCATTATTATTATTATATTAAAAAACTGTGTGAGTGATTCAATAGCCTTTTAACATACAGCAATAACTAAAATACAATATGATAATTGATTTTCGATTGTTTTAATACAAGTAAACAATGACAGATAGAGATACAGATATTTAAAACTATAGATTAGCATTGATGTAATAAAGTAAGATTACTACATAATTATTTACTAAATAATTATTTATTCTTTGCTAAGACCTTTACATGTGATAACATATTTTCCTCTAATCAAAACCTTCAAACTGGTGATTCAACGCAAATAGAAAATCTAAAATGATCTCACTATGTACTTCAATGAAGGTAGCCAAACACAAAACTGATCATTAAAAATAATAGATGCCCTTGTACAATAATGTTAATAGGTTATATACATAATTCTTTATCAATTGAACTTTAATCAATTTTCCATCAGAGTAAGGCATGCCGTACGCTCCGCGCTCGGTCTACCTAATAAATCAAATGCACTTTTACAAAAGAGGTGGGCAGCCAGAATGTGAGTCATGTTATTCACACTCCAATTAATCTACCCACCAGTATCAATAATTACAAGCCGAGGTAACCACCCAAAACGCAGCAAGCGATGCACGAAACAATCAAACGCAAGTGAAATTATGACCACGGACCAATTCTACATATTTTTACAACATCGCATTGAATGCATATCAGGTACATCAGTTTTTATAAAAATAATGTGGGGTACTTGGAAAAACATGTGCTTATACAATAAAAATGGTTAAAATACGTTTTCCAGCAACTTTCCAATTAAATATTAGCTAAAACCACAAAGAATACACGAAAATAATGATTGTTGTTAGAGTATTTTCTTTCGACAACATTAGAACTTACCGTTTTCCGTGACCGCCGGCACGTCGTCTCCGTTCTGCATGGTTATTATTTACCGCAATCGGGAGGAATTTTAAGGGAATGGTGATGATTTAAACTATAATCATCAAATTTATTTGGAAAATAAATTGTTCCTTTGCCGGACAGCCGTCACACACAAAAATAGAACGCGAATAAAAAACAAATAATGGCAACCAAACGGCGAAAACTTTACTAGTGATGGGTAAAATCTGTAAAAAAAATCGATCGACTGGGTTAGAGTAAAGTGTGTTACATCTGAAATATAAAAGAAAGAATGAAAAGCTACAACATACGTGTTAGGTCCGTATTACAGAATGATGCTCAGTCATCGATCAGAGGTCAAGCAGAGATTTCATTCATAAAGTGATCAATTAGTGAACGAAATCTCTGCTTAAGCAGCGATCGATGACTAAGCATCGTTCTGTAATACGGACCTTAGTCTAAACTAGTGAGAGTATAAATAACACACAATAAATACATAAAATTAAATAGACATTCTAGTATAGATTATACTATAGCAATTCCTTGGTGTCGACGTCAACTGCACCACGCAGCGTAAATATATAATAATATAATATTTATTTTCTCTTTAAACACTTCTATCAACCTAAAGATATAGGTTTTTTTTTGTTTTGCCTCCACACTTTTGTGTATTTAGCCAGTGTCAAGTAATTGATATCTCAAGTTAATTAATATCATATTTTGTGTCAAGTCAAGTCACAGTCCAAGTCATCAAGTTAAGTCATAGTCTAGTCAAGTCATACTCCTAGTAAAGTGATGGCAACTTTACCAGAAGCTTCTATGGAATTTTGGAAACAACACGAAAAGAAACGTTTCACCATCATTATACCACTTTCCCACACTCATGCCTATAATTCAGCACTTAACGAATAAAATGCCACCAATTTTTTGCACTAACACTGAAAATAACACAAGTTTTGGAAAATAATACAATGCGGCGACGCGATCTTTTTCGTGTTCCCGCCAAAAAAACCCAATATATAACTTTGACACTAGATGTCTATGAATTTTGACGCGTTTTAGAAGCGGAAATTTCAATCAAACCGAATGCAGATGCATTGCGTTTGCTCCATAATACTTTATAATTTGTGGCTTGCCGCTTGCTCTTTCTTTTCTCTTAGTAGCTGTGATTTATACTTGATAGAAACTTATGACTGTAATTCAAGAAGTTTATATCTTTTTGATTTTAAAATTCTTGCTGTAATCAGACCAAGGAATTTTTATGGTATATTATATAAATATACCAAAGAAGATATGTTCTTTAATATACCATAAAAGTTCTTGAATTAGATAAAGAAGTAAGCTTCGAGGAGTTTTGGCGGGAAAGCGAAAAAGATTGCGTCACCACATTGTATTATTTTACAAAACTTGTGTTGTTTTCAGTGTTAGTGCATAAAATTTGTGGCATTCTATTCGTTAAGTGCTGGATTACAGGGGTGTATGTAGGAAAATGGTATAATGATGGTGAAACGTTTTTTTTCGTGTTGTTTCCCAAACTCCATAGAAGCTTCAAGTAAAGTTGCCACCATTTTACTAGGAGTATGATTTTGACTAGACTATGACTTGATGACTTCGACTGTGACTTGACACATATTTGCGTGAAATATCATTAACTTGGTAAATTATCAATTACTTGCCACTGGCTAAATACACAAAAGTGTGGAGCCAAAACATAAAAAAATAAGCTTCTTACTGTGATCAGTACAGTACAGAACCGTCCGTAAGGATAATAGTGTTCTGTGTACAGAACAATAACATAAAACAAAGTCATGTTAGTTACACCACAAACTCAAAAATGCCTGGACCCATTTTTACAATTTTTGTGTTTAAGGATTTATCTTCGTCAGGAATAGCATAATAAATAATAAAATTAATGTCAACATATAACAAAAATTAGATCCTAAGCATGCACATTTATTGTTATGCGAAACGAACGAACCCTATGTTAAGCCGTGGACTTCTTCAGGTGATAACTTAATGATGATAACTGAATTTTTGAAGTAAAACTTCTTTACGCACGCTAGACTTGGGGAGTAAGCTGGTGAACGCGAGGCGAACGGGAGTTGAAATTGGTTCACGCAGATCTCCATAGTCCACCAAGCGTTACATATGACGGCGGCTACGTCCAGTTATAAACTCTATGCACAGCGATCGAGCACCATAATTTACCCTGTGGTGGCATTAAATTTATTACAGTGGCAGCACCGACAACTGTCATGGCGCCCCTACCTGTCTGGCTATATAAAGGGATCGATTGGTGTGCTACGGGAGCATTCTTGTTTCAGACACGGCGCGGTGTGGACATGCTGAAGGCCTACAGTTATATAGGTTGCAACCTACCCACAACCCGTTTTCTGCCGACACATACTCTTCGTTGTCGACATAACAAAGTAAAAAATGCGTACATTTTTTGTTTTTTTTTTATTGCTCCACACTTTTGTGTATTTAGCAAATAATTGATAATTTCTTGAGTTATGTAATATATATGTCAGGTCCAGTCAAGTCACAGTCCAAGTCATCAAGTCAAGTCATAGTCTAGTCTAGTTAAGTCATACTCCTAGTAAAGCGGTGGCAACTTTACCAGAAGCTTCTATGGAGTTTTGGAAACAACACGAAAAGAATCGTTTCACCATCATTATACCACTTTTCCACTCTCATGCCTGTAGTCCAGCACTTAACGAATAAAATGCCACCAATTTTATGCACTAATACGGAAAATAACACAAATTTGGAAAATAATACAATGCGGTGACGCAATCTTTTTCGTTTTGCCGCCAAAAACCATGTGTACGTATTGTTGGTATGCCCGTTGTCCGGTAAAATGCAACGACCACTTAGAAAAGACTAGTCTCAGGTCCGTATTACAGAACGATGCTCAGTCATCGATCGGTCCTCAAGCAGAGATTTCATTCACTAATTGATCACTTTATGAATGAAATCTGCTTGAGCACCGATGGATGACTGAGCATCGTTCTGTAATACGGACCTCAGATGACGAACTGCCTTCAGATTTTTTCATCGGCTTTATGGGGGTTAATAGAATTTGACATTTGTAGTTTTTTGAAAGGTTTGGCCAAGGCAATGGTCCATTCATCCATCGTTTTAGTAGGTATTGTAGTCAGGGTATTTATTTTAAATATTGATTTAGGCACAACTGCAGTTAAAAAAAAACAGAATATTTTTTAAATCATTTATTTTTCAGATTTGCTTTGTATTCGTCGAGCGCCATTTTTTGGATTGGTGGGGGTCCACGCGTTTATCGAGCCGAACATCGACTCCGCATAATTCTACAGTGTCATCTGGAAGACAATTATTATTCTAAATTAAGATTTCAAATTATTATTAATTAAAGCGAAAATATTGATGGGTTTATACATGAAACGAAATCTATACTAGGTACCTATTATAAAACGAACTAGGCAGGTAAAAGCTAGTATAATAATATAGTTGCAAAAATTCCTTTTGTGTAGCTTAAACTATCCGTACATTTAAAATTTAGGTATACAATAAGAATGGGGTTTTTAAAATTCCAGTTTGTACTTGCAAAAGTTCATCTGTGTATGTAATTAAGTATGAGCTTTACCAACCTGTTGGCAGATCAGGAAGGAATTGTGCTCGCCTTGTTTCTTATTGAAGCTGCCCCAGAGATCTAAAAGCATGTGACAAGTCTTGAGTTTTGCTAGTTTTGATTTTGGTTCATTTTTCAGAACTGGAGAGTTAATGCAGTCTAACCACTTAGCAAGAAAGGAAATTATTTAATTATTTTTTTATTAATTATCACATACAGGAAATTTATGTAAAAATACGTTCTTTCACTTGTTATATAAAAATAAAATAATAATATTTTCTCCAATGTAGAGTAGCATGAATATCTTCAAATTATTTTAAAAATCAAATAGTTTAGCAGAGCATTATTAAAAAATATAAAAATATATAAAAACAATAGGTAGTTACATTTCTAAGCTAGCCACAAAAGCAAAAATACATGAGTGTAGGTTGAAGGTAGTTTATAAATAAAACAGTTTTATCATAACGTAAAATAAATCTCTAATTAACCAATTTGAATATAATTTGAAACTTAAAAATAATAATACCTAGTACGGTACATTCGTCAATTTATTATTGAAGTACTTACACATAAAAATGTACAATGAGTCCCTTAGGCTAGAAAAAGAGATTTGAAATACATAAAAATATCTATAAAATATCAGCGCCCTCGGTGTTGCCATGTCCACTTACTATCAGGTAAATCATTCGCTTGTTTACCATTTATAGCATAAAGTTATAGGTAAGTAAATATATATTCTGAAATAACCAATGTAGGTCTAAATTATATTAATAACTACAATCTGAATGCAAAGGATTGAAGAGAATTTGAAAATGCCCAAAGTTTTATTTAGTGTTAATAGTCTGGGACATGTGTAGAGGTGTCAGCATGAGTTCAAAGGCCGCATTTTTCAAGTTTGCACCACGGAGGTTTCCTTCGTATAGGTCACTGCCAGATAGGTCACAACACTGAAATAAAAAAGAAACAAAGTTAAATTTATGCAGAAAAGAAAACGTGTTTTGGCGGGAACTTTTAAAAATGTGGAAGGTTTTTTGGGAGTTTTGACGGGAAAACGATATAGATCGCTTTTTTTGTTTGGTTTTGGCTCCACACTTTTGTGTATTTAGCCAGTGTCAAGTAATTGATAATATCTCAGGTTAATTAATATCATATAATGCGTCAAGTCAAGTCACAGTCCAAGTCATCAAATTAAGTCATAGTCTAGTCTAGTCAAATCATACTCCTAGTAAAGTGGTGGCAACTTTACCAGAAGCTTCTATGGAGTTTTGGAAACAACACGAAAAGAAACGTTTCACCATCATTATACCACTTTCCCACACTCATGCCTGTAATCTAGCACTTAATGAATAAAATGCCACCAATTTTATGCATTAACACTGAAAATAACACAAGTTTTGGTAAATAATTCAATGTGGTGATGCAATCTTCCGTTTTCCCGCCAAAACTCCATTCTAGTAAAGTTGCCACCATTTGACTAGGAGTATGACTTAGACTAGACTTGACTTCATGACTGGGTAAATACACACAAGCGTGAAGCAATAAAGAAAAAATTCCATTGGTGGTTCGGTTTAGCATTTATTTGCCAAAAACTGGGTGGGTCTTCCCTAAATATCCCTACACATAATAAATGTGTACAACTAAGTTTATAACTTGTGCACTACACAACACATAATAAATCAAATAAAATTATATTATATAAATTAGATTTAAATAAAAAATAAATTATATTTATACAATATAAGATATTGTTTCCATATATTTAATTTGTTTCAGCACAATCTAGACACTACAGCGTCATCTAGGAATAAAACGTTCGTCTTTGCAGTCTGTACTCCTAAACTATTGAACAGATTCTGATTTTGTAACTATGTTTATAAATTACCAGATAGTAGTAGATAGTAAAATAGGCTATGATTAAACTTTAATTTTTATCAAAATATATTTTTTGTATAAATCGTAATTTACGCCTGGTACAAATTACGGTTGAACAAAGACCTCTTACGGGTGACCAAAGACCTTTTACTTCGGCCAAAGACTAAGGCCATTCAACGAGCGAATGTTGCCAGCTTTTTGAGCACTTTACCCGCACCCGCAGAGAGCGACTTAAATAATTCAGCAAGACCCACTACGTGGATCCTTAACACTTTATCTACATTCAAGGAAGGAAATACGGTTTTCTTCGTAAATACACTGTAATAAAATTCGAGTAAAATATTGGTCTTTACCTATGAAATTGCCGTTTTGTTTGAAAAAAGTTAAAGTATTTTTTTTTCGAACTTATTTATTTCTTTTATTCAAAGTAATCACCCCTGCAATCAATGCATCTTTGCCAACGCTGTGGCAGTTTATGGATGCCCTTCTTGAAAAAATCAGCAGGACGGGAGACAACAAACTCTTCAAAGGCGTTTTGTACTGCCTCTCGGGAACTGAATTTTTTTCCCGCTAAAAATTTGTCCAAATTTTGGAAAAAGTAATAGTCGGTAGGCGCAAGATCTGGTGAGTATGGCGGATGAGGGAGAGCTTCCAAACCCAACTCATGCAGCTTAGAGACGGTCTGTGGTGCAGTATGGGGTCGCGCGTTGTCGTGAAGTAGCAGTGGAGACGACCGATTGACCAAAGCTGGTTGCAGACGTGCGAGTTTCGCCATCATTGTGGTCAGTTCTTCAATGTACACATCTGCAGTAATGCTCTCGCCGTTTTGTAAAAAGCTATGATGAATCACACCAGCACTAGACCACCAAACTGTGACCATCACCTTTCTAGGGGTCATTTTTCGTTTTGCACATTGCTTTGGTACCGAACCAGGATCTAACCAACTTGCTGAGCGCTTTCGATTGTCAAAAAGAATCCATTTTTCGTCGCACGTAACAATTCGGTTCAAAATTCCTTCATTTCTGTGCCTGTTAAGCAGCGCAAGGCAAGTCTCGACGCGTACGTTGCGCTGGCGATCGTTAAGTTCGTGGGGCACCCATCTATCAAGCTTTTTTATCTTGCCAATCTGTCGCAAATGGACCAATATTGTTTTGATGCTAACATCAAAAGCTGCTGGCAGCTCAGCTGTAGATTGAGATTCATCAGCTTCCACAATCGCCTTTAATTCATCATTGTTGACCAAAGTTTCCGGACGAGGTTCATTTTTCAAGTCAAAATTCCCAGAACGGAACCGAGCAAACCAATAACGGGTTGTACGTTCGTTTGTACAGTTCTCTCCGTAAACGTCGTTGATGTTACGTGTCGTTTGTGCCGCGTTGGTGCCACGACGGAACTCATATTCCATAATTACACGAAATTTCAAAGTATCCATTATGAGGAAAAATGTTGAAATGTAATGAAAATACAACGCTAATCAATAAACAAAAGACTTATATTGTAAATATAATGTCATATTTTTAAAACAAAATTAATTTGAATTTAGAATTCATAGCCAATCAAAACTTTTTTTGTTTGAAAAAGTCTGTACTGCAATACGGCAATTTCATAGGTAAAGACCTATTATTTAAGCATGTAATTTACATCTTAGTGCATGTATTGGTTTTTCTGGTATAATCGTATTTATTTTTTAGATCGTATTACAGGGGTGGAAAGCAAATTTTCATACCGTTTTTTCTTTTGACCATACTATCTTTTCCATTATTACTAACCTAAAAAGGAAAAATATCAATATGTTTTGGCGGCATGAAATTTGACAGTTAACTGCAACCAAGTTGTTACTTTGTATGCAACATCTAATATACTCTTTCAGTTCATTCGAAAAGTGAATGATTGAACGAATGAACGTACCTCTAAGTCTGCACCAGCTAACACAGCCGCCCTGAGGTCACAGTTCTGCAAGTTGGCGTTCTTTAGCGTCGCTACTCGAAGGTTTACTGCGGCCATATTGCTGCCTTCTAGGTTTGCAGCTGAAAACACAATTAGGTATAAAGTAGCAAAAGTGAAAATAACTACTCAGCTTTTACATAATTTTTAGATTAATATGGTACACTGCTCGTGGTATTAAATATTACTCTGTAATCAGCAAGCATTTCTATTGCTATTTCACTGTCACAACACATTCAACACAGTGGTTGAAGTGGGTAAATTATATTTCGTCAGGCTTCGTCAGAACCGTTTATTTGTAAGCTACCTTCACAGAAACCCGCAGCACTCAGAAACCTTGAAGCATTTGCCTTTCTCTCGAGTTGGGCCTTACTTCCATTAGTTTATTTTCCTTTCATTTACTCTTAATTTATTTTATTCAAATAGAAATATAAAAATAGAAAAGACCAGTCTTCATTATGTCCAAATATAATAAAGACTGGCCTGAGCTGCTCTGCCTTCTGAACTGTAAGTTGTGGTTTTGATTCCCACCCAGGATAAACATATGTGTGATGAACATTGATATTTGTTCTGTGTCGGGGTGTTATGTTATATTCTATGTATGTATTTACAAACAAAAAGTATCTAAGTATTGTATCAGTTATCTGGTTTCCATAGTACAAACTTCGCTTAGTTTGGGACTAGATGGCGTTGTGTGAAATGTCCTTAAATAGTTATTTAAAGGCAAAAAACTAAAATAGTTTTTAGAAAAAATTGTATCGTACCTTTCAGGTTAACTCCTTCTAAATGAGCCTGAGAGCCGGCAGGGTCCTCCATGTTACACCCCTTTAAATTGGCACCTGAAATCACATTATTTTAATTTAATTAGCTAACTTAATTACAATTTTCAATGTTTTTTGTTTCAGTCTAGCAATTTTCTTTAAATACTTGTCGACTATGATAAATATTATATATCCCTAAATATGTAAAGATTTGATCAATAAAGATTTTTTAAATATACGACAAGTCTAGGCACAATGCAACATACAATTCAGCTCAGTGTTGCAACCCTAAAATATATTTAATTACTAGTAGCATCTCTTTCTATCACATATTTCTAATTTCTTCTGACATATTATGTTTGAAGATGGACCTAGTTGGCATAATCAGTCAAAGTACTTGTGTACAACTACAGAGAAAGATATTCCTTCAATGCCTTGATTTTACACAGAACAGAAGAGAAATTAATATTCTTCATAATATTACCTTCCATATTGGCACAAAGAGCTTTGACCCCTAAAAGTTGCGCTCCTTCTAGATTTGCATGTGACAAGTCGGCCCGTTCTAGACAGCAAAACGAAAGGTTAGCTCCACTAAGGTTGCAACGGGAAAGGCAGGCATACTGTAATGAAAATGTTTTTACCATAAATCTTTACCATTCTAGCTAACCTACAGGGGGATTTTTAGTCATATCTTTTAATTGCATTTAATGTTATTCTAATAGGAATCATTGTGCTGAAGTTAGTTTAAAATACAAATCAATTTTGGCTATTGATTTGGAATTCAGCATTTAAAATTCAATGTTAACAATAACATCTCTTATTTAATTATCGGTATTGCAGGCAATTTTTTTAGTTTTGTTAACACATTAAACTTCAGAAACTTATTGTTGACTATGTACTTCTGAATCTGAAAGCAATCTTAATGATGCCCAATAAATAGTTCTTTTTTTATAAATCTATTGTACAAAAATGAATTTACCTTAAAATTGATGTATCGTAAGTCCAACCTATTCAAGTCGGCACCAGCCAGGTTTACTCCTTGGAATCTTAGCTCAGAACTGATTGGTGTTTTAATAATTGCATGTACAACATCCATGCGCGTCAATGGATGGATACTGCCAGAGTTGATACGGGACTCCTGTACGAGTTTGTTAAGTGTTGGTATCATGGATTCTATTCCTGGAATTAAATTTATATCAGTAAAGAGTAGAGAGTAAAGGAGCGGCCATAGAAGTGGTAGGACTATTTATCAAAAGGGTGATGTAGGGAAGCCAATACTATTATTGGCTTCCCTACATCACCCATTTTACTCTATAGTAAAATGGTGAATTCAAGATGGTATGTCTAAGTATGGGTGAACAACCTAATTGTGAAACTCATTGCTGGTGAAATTTATATCATAGAATAATAATTTATTGAAATAGTTTTTATTTATTGGTAGTAAACAAAAATCAATAAATATAGGCTATTGTTTTTTACCTTTGATTGTTATGCATTTGACGACTGTTTTAACTGATGGTAAGTGATGATGTGGTTGATGATAGATAATGCTTGCCTAGAAGATTCACCAGTTCACTCTTGCCTTATAAACTTCCAGATTATATATTTTCAGGAAACAAAGATGATAGTAAACAAGTTGTTTCATGCTTCTGCTTTTTGTGCAATAAATTTTGAAGCGAAACACTTTTTGTGGGTTAGAGGAATGCCTACTGTAGATTTTGTGATAATTCTGATGAAAGATAGCAGGAAATATTTGCATGGTAGTAGCAAGTCTAGCAAGATAGCATAACCAAAGGGAGGCAAATGCTCAGCAATCGGCAAGCTAAAGATAGAGATAAGTTTACTGAGCAGTTGTGTAAAGTCTACAAAAGTGACAGACGCTTCTTGCCATAGATGCAGTGGTTAAATTGACATATTAATTTACTACTTGTTCTTACCATAAAAAACTGCTTCTTCAAGCACACCTTTAGGGTTGACATTAGCATCTAATATCACAATTCCGTGTCTTAAATAGTTCAGAATAGGCTCAAAATATTCTGGACTCCGGTCGATCAAATAAGCACCTTTTTCATCCATAGCACTAGGGTTCATTAAGTACTCGTTCTTGTCTTCTGCGAACATTCTCGCGAGCATGGATAATGGTTCTTTAGCTAGAAGTGTCGAGCGGGAAGTTGTAAAGCGTTTCCCACCGATATTTAGAGTTAACCAGTCAGAAACAGTGCTGTGCTGTTCCTCTTTAACAATCAACTTTTCTTCTAATTTCCTGGCAGTATCACAGCTTTTATTACCACCAACATTTGTAGGACTTAAGTAGATCTTTTCGTCGTTTTTTATTATTCTGATATCACGTATTTCACAGCCATTCTCGAAAAATAAACTGATGTCTCCTTCATTTATTTCAAAGTGCTTTTTGACTACACTTTTGAAGGTTTCAATCGAGTCTTCCAGCGCCAATGCTTTGCCAGCACCATCCTCTATGCTTCTAAACACAAACACGCGTTTCATACTCCGAATTGGTACGATATAAATTGATATTTTAGGCTATTTTTTAAACTTGAATAAGCAAACAATACAAAACAAAAAAATCTTGCGATTTGCTGTTTTTTTTTTGTTTTGGCTCCACATTTTTGTGTATTTAGCCAGTGTCAAGTAATTGATATTTTTTATGTTAATAATTAATTATATATAATGTGTCAAGTCAAGTCAAGTCACAATCACAGTCTAAGTCATCAAGTTAAGTCATAGTCTAGTCTAGTCAAGTCATACTCCTAGTAAAGTGGTGGAACTTTACCAGAAGCTTCTATGGAGTTTTGAAAACAACACGAAAAGAAACGTTTCACCATCATTATACCATTTTCCCACACTCACGCCTGTAATCCAGCACTTAACGAATAGAATGCCACCAATTTTATGCACTAACACTGAAAATAACACAAGTTTTGAAAAATAATACAATGCGGTGACGCGATCTTTTTCGTTTTCCCGCCAAAACTCCGCCTTTTAGGTCCGTATTTCAGAACGATGCTCAGTCATCGATCGGTGCTTAGGCAGAGATTTCATTCATAAAGTGATAAATTAGTGAATGAAATCTCTGCTTGAGCACAGATCGATGACTGAGCATCGTTCTGTAATACGGACCTTAGTTAGTCACTGATATAATGTCATTGTCACTGACACTGTCAAATTAAGTGTCAAGTTCTTATTTTTATTTGTTTATTTTAGCTCTACACTTTTATGTATTTAGCCAGTATCAAGTAATGATGAAGATGCCAAAAAAAGACTCAAACTTGATCCCAAATGACAAGTTTGATGAATACTGGTCAAAAAGAGTGTTAAATTACCCTATTAACTATAGAGGTCTATGTATAGATTATATATACACGGTGGAATTTAATTCGTTCTTTTCCTTAAAGATATGTCAGTCTCAGGTCCGTATTATAGAACAATGCTCAGTCATCGATCGGTGCTCAAGCAGATTTCAAGCAGGGAAAGTTTAACTAGGTACCGTGTGCGCCTAATTACTACTTTTTATCCTAAAGTATAAATGACCTATAAATAGTATATAATGTAAATAGCACAAATTCTGTATAAATAGTTCAAGCGGGAAAATCAGTACTTACATAGACTACGGCGACACCTGGCTGCTTCTAGTAGTAAACAAGTCAGGTTTATCCTTCCTTATTGTAAGTAGGTACTTAGGTTAGGTAAGATTATAAATAATATCAAATAATTATAATAGTAAAAAATAATAGTAAACATGACATCTATAGCTCATGGGAAGCATGCAGTGACGATGAAGCGAGTTTCACACTTTTTGTTCACCAACAAAGTAGGTACACTGATATAGGTAGGCCTACACAGTGGTGTCGATTCTGTGTCGCATTCTCTAAAATTAAAGTAAACTTAAAGTATGGCGGTACTCTTCTGATAAAGGAGAAATGCTTGAGCACAGATCGATGACTGAGCATCGTTCTGTAATACGGACCTTAGTTAGTCACTGATATAATGTCATTGTCACTGACACTGTCAAATTAAGTGTCAAGTTCTGGGTGGGGGGGTTGGCTTGGCCAGTAGGCCAAGCCAACCCCCCCATACAGTGTTGTGTGCTCAGGCACAGAGTACTGTGCCTGAGCACAGAACACCCTTGCCTGAACATAAGACACCTGTGCTGGACCACATAACACCCAAGCCGGAACTACTTTCACATAGTTTGGCAGCCCCTACCCTATGTCCGGTGCCGGTCTCTCGGATGGACTCAAATGGCGCAGCAGGGTCATCCGAGTCCACCTGCAGAACAGTTATTTTTAGTGATGAGGTGGGTGTAGGTATGGGCAGCTTATTGAAAAACAACTTGAGCCAGCCTCTTTGTAACAACAGTTACCGCAACATGCCCCTCAAAGAGCTAATACAAAATATCAAAAATGCAACTTATGGTGTCAACACAACCATCATTTTACATCTAGGCAATAGTTTAGAAATAAGAAAATCTGATATAGTCAGTTTAATTGAAACTTTGTTAGATATACAGAGCAAAGGTATAGGCAAGATTATTACTTGTTCATTTCCTTATTCAAATTCAATGACTAAATCACAAAATGATCATGTACATGATCTAAATTTGACATTGTATAATCTGACTCATCGTCATAGTGACTTTTTATATTTTGAATCTAAATTTTATTAGTAAATTTATTTTGACAAAGAATACATTGTATCTCAGCAAAAAGGAAAAACTGACCATTGCTAAATTGTTAGCATTTAATATACATGACCCTGTTATCAACAGTATAACAGGTCACTCTGACTCGGCCCTGGGTAGTAACACTTCTAACCAGGGTTTAGGTATGGTGTCATCTTCAGCTGATTTAAACTGAATCCTACGACAATGGAGAGGCCTGGTAAACTAAATATTGTACATCAAAATATTCAGGGCCTTTCCAGCAAAGCTTTAGAATTAGAGCTTTTTTTAGAATTTGAAAAAGCTGATGTATTGTGCCTAACTGAGCATTGGTGTAAGAAGGATATGTTGTTTCCTGTATTTAAAAATTATGCATTGGCCAGCTCATTCAAAAGGCAAAAAGCCAATCACGGTGGCTCTTTAATATGTATATCTAATAATTATAAATTTAAAGAAAGGAAAGATATTGTTGCATTATCTGTTGAACGTGTTGTTGAACTATCGTGTGTAGAGTTGGAGCAACATATAATTGTTTGCGTATACAGGCCTCCCTCGGCTGATTTTAAGGTGTTCGAGTCTATTATGGAAGAAGTTTTAACAAAAATCTCAAACAGCTCAAAACATCTCATTGTATGTGGCGATTTTAATGTGAATATTCTTGACCAATCTTCGCTAACTGACAGTTTACTAAATTTGTTTATGTGCTTCAACTTGAAAAATCTTTACAATCAGCCAACCAGAATTACTAGCTCATCTGCTACTTGCTTAGACAATATATTCTGTGACTGTGAACCACAAAGCAAGTCAGTTATTGATAAACTTAGCTCAGATCATTGTGGTCAAAGTGCTGTATTTCCATGCATACTGAAAAAAAATTCTCATGAGTTTACTTACAGACCTATTACAACCAACCGCTTGGAACAGTTTGCTCAAAATCTAGATGACAAACTTGTGTTATTACCACTCACTGATGACCCTAATGATCTTTGTAATGTGTTGTTTGATGTTATGGATAAAGAGTTTAACAAGATATTCAAGTTAAAGACGTGTAGAGGAGGTGTTAAAGCAGAATTGAGTGACTGGGCTTCACCTGGCATTTATAAAAGTAGAAACAGGCTGTATGATTTATATTCTCAGAAATCAGATAATATTTATGACAGTAAATTTACTGAGTATTTAAAATCTTATTCAAAAATTTTTAAACGCGTTTGCCAGACAGCTAAGTCTCTGTACTTGAGTAAGAAAATCAATAGAGCGGACGACAAAATTAAAGCAACCTGGAAAATAATTAATACCGAGACCGGCAAAACTAAACCTCGGCACCGAAAACTCACTCTTAGTATTAATAACAGATTAATATCTAAAGACAGTGAAGTTGCTAGTGCATTTGAGGATTTTTTCGTAAATATACCTGTAGTTACCACTCAGTCATTAAATTCATCGACTAGTGAGTCTTGTGCAATTCTTGCAGAGTGTGTTGATAAATGTGAAGTAGTTTTTAGATTTAGACATATTAATTCGGCTATAATTGTTAAGACCTTTAGGTCACTTAAAATAAAGAATACTGAGGATCTTTGGGGAATGTCTACCAGGGTTTTAAGTGGCATTGTCACATTAATCGCACCATATTTAGCAGAAGTATTTAATAAATGTGTAGACGAAGGAGTTTTTCCCAACGTAATGAAAAATAGTAAATTGATTCCATTATTTAAGTCTGGAAATAAGAATGATCCATCGAACTATAGGCCAATTTCTGTGTTACCTGCAATAAGTAAAATTTTTGAAAAAGAAATTCTTAATCAGTTGTTAACATTTTTTAACCTTAACGGACTGCTTCACAGTCAACAGTTTGGATTTACAAAAGGACGATCAACTACAGATGCAGGCGTAGAACTCTTTATACATATACTTGGTGCTTGGGAGAAGTCACAGGATGCCATAGGTATTTTTTGTGACTTATCCAAAGCATTTGATTGCGTATGTCACGAAACCCTAATTTTTAAATTAAAGCATTACGGGGTTTGTGGGAAAGCTCTTGATCTTGTCTCTTCTTATCTTGGTAATAGAATTCAGACAGTTGAAGTTAATGGAGCAAGATCATCTGGTTCTATCACTAAAATGGGGGTCCCGCAGGGTTCAATACTAGGACCATTCTTATTTTTGGCCTATATTAACGATCTTCCATTTTTTGTAAAGAACCTATGTGATATTGTTTTGTTCGCAGATGATACGTCTCTTATTTTCAAGGTTGACCGATCTATTAATGATTTTGACGACGTTAACAAGGCAATTTCACTGGTTTTGAACTGGTTTACTAAAAACAATCTACTGTTAAATAGTAAGAAAACTAAATGTATTAAGTTTTCGTTACCTAATGTTAGGGGGTCTCCTACAAATTTATTACTGAATGGTGAGGTATTAGATTTGGTACAATCTGTCACGTTCCTTGGCATAACTATAGACTCTAAATTACAGTGGGGTCCTCACATATCAAACATTGCTGGTAGATTGAGCTCTGCTGCATATGCTGTGCGTAAAATCAGACAGTTTACTGATGAAGCCACTGCAAGATTAGTATACTTTAGTTACTTCCACAGTATTATGTCATACGGCATCTTACTGTGGGGTAAAGCCGCGGACATACAATCAATTTTTGTCTTACAGAAAAGAGCAATTCGTTCCATTTATAACATGAAATCCCGCGACTCTCTCAGGGAACGATTTAAGGAGATAAATATTCTTACAGTGGCTTGTCAATACATTTACGACAATTTGATGTACACTCGCAAAAACATTAGCTCTTTTCCCAGATATTGCGACATTCATAACTTTAATACTAGGAACAAAAATAAATTGAAAGTTCCAAGATTCAGACTGCAGAAAGTTAATGGTTCATTTATGGGAAACTGTATACGCTTTTATAACAAGTTGCCCGACGGTATCGAACAATTGTCAATGCGTAAATTTAAATTATTCATAAAGTCAAACTTAATGAAAAAAGCCTATTACACAATAAATGATTATGTGTCGGACAAAAAAGCTTGGCCTGAATATCCCAAGCTTAACGGTATGAAAGCTTAGGTACTTTGCCTATTGCCTATTCCTATCTATAAATTCAGTTTCTATTTGTAATGTTTATAATAAGATAATCACGGTATTTTTCTTGCACCGGTGTGACGTGGTGGTTATTTTTGTAACATATTCATTATCTCAATTGTAATGAATTATATACATTGTAAAAGACAGTAGAAAGAAAACAAAAAAAAAATACATCACTGTAAAGTTTCTTGTAGCTTCTTCTTTACAGTTGTAATCGAAGCTTCGGATCAAAGTTTTCAATTCTGCATTGTGCCGGATTGCTTGCACCAGTAGTGAGAAAGAGAACTGCTTTTTTTTCAAACTCATATATTGTAATGGGCTTGCTATATTATTTGACAATAAGCACTTTGTAATTTTATATGCTTAGTGAAATAACTTAATTTTAAGTACCTAGTATAATTTTGACTTGTAAAAGTGCTAAAATTAGCCTATTTGCAATAAATCTTTTGACTTTGACTTTGACTTTGAATGAAAAAGACAGAAATGTGTTAATTTAGTTTAGCTTTAGAGTATGCGACACAGAATCGACACCAGCGCACGGAAAGCGTTCGGTGACGATGACGCGAGTTTTACGCTTTTTGTTTACCCAAAAAGTGCTCAACACACCTATTTTTTGTTAATGAATGACGTGACGAGCTAACCGTTCACCTGATGTTAAGCGACACGGCTGCCCATATCAGTTGCAATGTCACTCAGAACTCTAAAGTATAGAGTTTCGCGTGACACTACACTGCGCACGTCATCCTGAGACATCAGCACAATCTAGTAAGATTACTAGACCGTGAGATCAGGTCACAAAGTCTTATTTGCCCAGTAATTTCACTAGCTACAGTGCCCTTAAAACCGGAACACAATAGTGCTTGCACACTACTGCTCGGTGGCAGAATAGCTGGCAAACGGGATGTACCTACCTAGACGAACTTTGCAGAAAAGCCCTACCACCTAAAGAACTTTTCGATTCTATAATCAACCAAGCTGATATATTTTTTCGTAACACGTGTTATACCTACATACTTAAAAAAAAAACAAAATTTGGTTAGTTTATTGTGATAAAAACGACAAAATCAATACAATTATCACACAAAGTATTTCATACATTAACAATAAACAAATCAGGGTTATAACATAATAAATGAATCCAATGGGCTGTTACAATAATGTCAAATAATATAAAATAATGTCAGAGTTAATTATGGGTTACTGAAAAGAAAACATGTACCGACATGCAATGCCAACCCGGGAGTAGATCAATTCGTAGAAAAAAAATATGTTTTCACGGGTTGTTCTCAAAATACTCCAAGAAATAGTTTCAAAATACTCCACGAAAAAAACATCAAAATAATGAATAATAATTTTGGTTTCAAACTGCTCCACGGCATTCTGAAAGTACTTCACGTAACCGGTTTCGTGAAATAGAATAAGCCATACATTCATTCTCAAACAACTCCACGCAATTTTTATTACATTTATGATCATTGTTCTTATGTTACATTTTACTCCAAAAAGGTGCCGTACAGTCAGGTGCATAAATTCTAGGTATTACTTGTAATAAAGCTGTGTGTTAACTATGAGGAGAAGTTTAAATAAAATAAAAAGCAGATAAAGCAGAGTACTTGATTAGCAATATTTTTTATTATTAGATATATTTATACTAATAATTAAAAATAAGTATTTTGTAATTTCTCTATTGTTTTCGATGGAGCAGTTTGAGAATTAGATATCCGAGTACTTTGACAATGGTCCAGATGGCCGTGGAGTAAAATGAAACAGAAAAGTTGTATTTTAAAATAAATTATTTTTAATAATAATTCTCTGGAGTATTATGGGAACTAATGTATGAGATTCTTATCTTTCATAAACAAAAGAATGGAGTACTTTGGGAATAAGCCGTTTTCACACTATTTTCTAAGTAAGTACTTGCTGTAACCTGTTAATAGATCATAAAACAGCTTGTAACCTATTGATTGATTGCGCGTTAAATAGCAGATGGCTATCGTAAATGCTCGTCTGATCTTCGCACAGTCGCGTTAGTAGGTTGACAATGACGTAGGATTTCGCTTTAGGACTTGGGCCTTGTCGGTGGAAATGGTGTTTGTATGCTCTCTTGCTTGCACTCATGGACTTGTAAATTGGCGCGTGCAGGATGGCAGGTGAAGCCCATGTCTAGAACAGTCGTGCTGTTATCTCATTCAGATTTTAAACGCCATCCAAAAGTCGTTCAGTCTTAAATTGGTCTCTGGAAGTAAGAAAAATAAGCATGGTAGAGGCTTCAAAATTATCCCAGGAAGGTAATAAAAGACAGATAAAAGATATATTTCTAAAGATATTAGGTACCAGTACCATTTTGGAAAGGTCCAGGTAAAAGGAGCAGATGAAGACCGCTGACACGTTGGGACGATGAGATCGCAAGGATAGCTGGCTCAAATTGGAAACAGATCGCACAGGACAGAGACAAATGGTTTTTTTGGAAAAGGCCTTCACCCAGCATGGGGTTCCTACAGATATTGATATATCAAATTAAATTATGTTAGGCTTTTTTTTTTCAAAATTAGTTCAATCTTTATCGGACTTGAGTGTTGTTAAACAAAAATATTAATCACTATAAACATTAATATTTACAGGCACACTATAAATAAAAAGTTACAACTAATAAAACATTATTTACAAAATAAATACGCTATCCAACTCACCACCGCGCGGTAAGGTTCCCAGAATACTGGCAGCATTACCTCGCTGAATTAGAAGACTTAGCTTCTGAGCGAAGTATGTGCCAGCTCTGGGATCCCCCGAGACGAGAACCAAACGAGTCGAAACTTGTTTAATAATTTTTTTTGTGTCGGACGACCACGGGCCTAATGTTTCTACGGCCAGCGCCACAAACTCGTGATTTGCGCTGACCTGTGCGTATTTGCATATTTATTTTATTTGTTAGGCTTAATTATTGTTATATTCAAAGTTATTTCAAATTAGTCATTTAAACTTTGTACTTAACATAATTTTTACTTTTTACTTAATAGATAATTTGTAGGAAATAAAAGGCTTTTTTTATTTTTTATTTTATTTATTTATTAGGTACCAGAGGCACCCCACAGCTTAAGCCTATTTATTTTACTTTTCTAGGCTGGAAAATCTTATCTTGATCTCGGTAGTGCATGTGCTAAATTTCATCCAAATCGGTTCATCCATTTAGGCGTGAACGTCACACAAACAAAAATATACGTTTCGTTATAAAACATTTAAGTGGGGATTAGTAGGGAATAGGGATTGTTGTGTATCATTAACATCATCTACGGTAACTATAGAGGCTGGTGCTAAAAGTGGTGGTGGTAAGTTGTGCCGATGCAATTAACGGCAACAATATAATTTTTTTGTTAAGCGACACAGCCATAACAGATGTGTGTCACTCGAAACTCTTAAATATAAAGTTTTGTGCGACACTGCACTGCGCACATCATCCTGAGACATCAGCACAGTCTGGTAATTATACTCGACTGCGAGATCAAATCACAAAGTCTCATTTGCCCAGTAATTTCACTAACTAGTCCCCTGCAAACCGGAACACAGTAGTACTTGGCGGCAGAATAACTGGCAAAGCGGTGGTACCTACCTAGACACACTTTGCAGAAAAGTCTTAGCTAGTTTTTTTTTTTCATGAAGTGTCGCAATTTAAATTCAATTATTCACAAATAAACCAAAATAAAAACACCAATTTTAATTAGTCATTAATAGAAATAGCTACGATAAAAAATGCAACGTGCCAAACGAAGATTACGGAGATTATGAGGTATGACTGTTGCCATAGTTGCCCGTGTTATATAAAATGCTGTGATTAAACCTCATTCAAAAGAAAAACACATAAAAACATACCAGTTCCAGTCATAAAATGCTAATACTTAATATCTTCTTTATCCATCCACATGGGTACGCTTCCCAACTTTTATTACTTCGCAACTTGCTGAATATTATCTCAACTTTGTAACTTTCACCGAAACCTTTTTAATTTGTGTACAGCTAGACCTCAAACAACACATAATCACTTAATTCTGCGTAACTGCACTTTCGTGTCTTTATAAAAACTTCGAACAGCTGTTGCAAACAACTTTGCACATCAGAGAAAATTATTTTCCCAAGAAAGTTGCTAAGTGACTAAGAAGAACTTCTCGAAAATTTCTTAGTCGGACTACACTGGGGGCATTGACTGCTAAAATACTTCGATGTTCTCATTTTTCATTGGTTTTTTTTAATACTAAAGACATAGAGTGAGTCATTGCCTGACTCACTCATTCATTTTACATATAAAACTTTTTAACAGAAGTGGGAATAAATAATGTTTTGATAATTTTGATTGCCAAGATCTGAAATCAGAAACTGGACGTTGCAAATCATTGAGAAATTCTAACTAAACGAGTGACATAAATATCTTTTGTTAATGAGTAGACCAAGCAGGCATTCCTGCTGATGGTAAGTGTCGTCCATAAGACTAAGTATGTATGGCCAATAGCCATTATGTATAACCAATTACTGAACTTTTAGGTTCAAACTATCTTACCAACTACATAGATAGACAATCTTTTTATTGATACCAAGAAGACGAAATACGAAAGAGGGTAGCTTATTAAAAGGTTACAATGGGAGATCTTATCGCTATATACCGATCTCTATAGGTACATTATCTGCCAGAACCCAATGATGTATGTAGTTATAATTTTTTTTAACTGGCAAAGTGCTTTTAAGTAAATAACTACTATATACGAACCGCGATGACCTATAGACAGTCAAAATGCTCCAGCCCGCTACTGGTTGGTAGCATACTCAACATGCTGGCAGCATTGCCCCGTTGAATTGCATTGCTGATTCGTAGTGCCAAATAAGTTCCAATATTTTGGTCAGGCGTCGCATCAGCCAGACGCTCTGAAAATACCTTTTGGTAATAATGAGGTAATAATTTTGAAGATAGAGGTAGGATCTCGCCATACCTATTTTTCAGATATCTTTTGAACGGTCCATCTTTCAAAATGTCTCCCCAAAATACATTTTCTTGATTCATTTTGTGTAAAATGAATCAACTTGCTTTGCGCGTTGCGTATACCATCTGAATCTTTCAGCGGCCGAAAGTTCGCCGAAGCTGAGTCTCAGTGTTACGCATACTCTTCATGGAAGACATATTAATTAGCTACACTACCAGAGTATACATATCACATCCGTGATACCCAGACGTGCCGAATCCCAATGACACAACTGGAAGCTCTTCTAACGTGGTTATATTTATAAAATCAGTGTCCACTTCGAAGTTCGGACGTCTGTATTCTCACGTCGCGTGCGCTAAACTTTAAGTAAATTTAACGAAATATTTCGGCGCCGGCGCTTCGTAAAACGCGTTTGTGTTTGACGCGTCAATAAACAGTTTGTGTATTAAACTGTGATTAAAAATGGCTAGTGTTGATGTGCCGCCCAGTTATCCGCCGCCTCCGCCGCCGACGAGGCCTGTGCGACCGAAAATCACGCTTCAGATTCCTGACGCTCCAGCCCCAATGACTCCCAGAACAGCATCCGTTTACTTTACTCCACGGTTCCCGAAGCAACCTGGGACCCCTGGATCTCACATATCGGATCCTCATGGACACTACTTCGGTCATTTCGGGCACATGTACCATAATAAGGCTTCGGAGTTCATGTTCAAACAGTTCGAAGGTTTTAAGGATTTTACGATGAACACAGCTAAAAGCGGACTTAGTGCTGGTGAAAAGTCCGCGTTTTGGTTTTATAATAAGTTACGGATTCTATCTAAGAGGTGGTTTACTCATTTGTTTTTGACATTCAGTCTGGCATTATACAGTGTTATAGGTGCAGCAGTTTTTATGACGTTGGAGAGTGAGTATAAGCATATTTTGTTCATTTATCTTTAAAGTTGTTTTACAATAAAATTTACTGGATATTTAATTTAACAAAATTAATTTTTAAATTTTATTTCGTCATCTTATAATGGCTGAATACAAACTACGTGCAGTAAATTAAAATATAAAAATTGTCATGCGAAAAAAATTGAATTGCGTTTGATTACGCAAATATTCTGCCATGGTTCCACATTTTTGAATAATTTTCCGATTTTGCAAGCACAGGAACCATTTCAATTTTAATGAATTCAAATACACGAAAACACAAGGGTTTGTCCCTTAAAAGAGAAAGTGGAAAGGTCAGAGTTTGGGTTAATGTTTGACAGACTCGTATCGAAGGGAATCAGTCCGTGTTAATTTCCTTTTTAAAATTGAAAATAAACATTTTCTTGTTGATATTTTTTTTAGCATGCGTTTTTAAAATCTTACATTTTATTTTTACTTGTTTTTGATATAATAGTAATAGAAAAACATGATACATTTTATTTAAGTTGAATTGTCCAAGCTAATGCGCATAGGCCAGCCCACTACTCGTTTTCGCTCATGTATAAAATCATTATCCTTGACCATAAATTTCCTTGTTAGTTGTTAAACGTACCTACCCATTTCGTTTTCCTCTACTTACAGTTTAAATCGAAGGAAAACCCAAACATAACATATTAAACTAAACAATAACTTGACAACTTTTTGAGCGAGAGGAGTGAAAAAAATAAAATACTTATGTACATTCTATTATTTCAGAGCCAAAAAGCAAACTGCTTTACAAAATTGAGCTCGTAAATCGCGTAATCATATTCAATAACTATTTATTACACATACAATCAATCATTTTAATTTATTTAAGTATATAGGTTAATAATGTTTATTTGTAGAATGTCTACAGAGATGTTTGAGTATACAGAATCATCATAATTATAAGAAATTACTTATAGGTACATACCTAGTTGTCTCACATTTTTAGTGAATGGGCCTTATTCGTCTGCTCTTTCACCCGGTGACCCTGTAAAGGTCGGTAAAGACAAACAGAATTAAAAAAAAAGATTTTTTTTGTTATTGGGAAAACTTATTTATGAACCAACCGAATTTAAGCTTAAATGTTTTTAATATAACATAGATAACGCCTAACGATCACATAAGTACATATATTATCCTGGAAGCTAACTACGATTCCCTAAGCTGTATCTAGCCACTTACAGCCTTATTAATAAACGGGTATTAGTCTCGGATTAGTTACTTCAGCTTTTGTCCTTTTTTTGCTACTGGAATATTTAGCTGGATCGAAAGAGACAAAAGATGGTGTAACTAGTCTAAAGCTAGTTCGTGTTTATTAATAAGGCTGTTAGGGACTACTAGGTCTCACAATACCCACTTAGGTACTAGTAATAAGTACTTGTTTTGTCGCGGGAATCGAACCCATTGCCCCCTGGGACCACGATCACACAAAACTTCTACTCAAATAATTAAAGAATTAGGGCCTTCACCCCCATTATTTTAAAGCCTGAGTACGGCCTGAAGCTCAGTATATAATAATTCATGCCTTGAGGCGGGCAGGTCTGGCTGATAACCGCTCACATCCCGCCAGGAATACAAAAACGTTTTTAAACATTTTATTTTAATCTACGCTCCCATAAGAACCGACTGTTAGAGGTGTCTCCTTTTGCAATTGATGTAGAAATAACAATAATCATAAACGCTCAACGATCACATACATAGATCCTGGGCTCTAACTAGAATTCCCTGTATCTATGGACCCAGGAACTGCGAGGTACATGGTCCAACCACACCCAGACTCAGAACAAGTATTTAGGCTTTTTTTTCTGTGCACAAATACTTGTCCTGTCGCGGGAATCGAACCCACTTCATCCGGGTTATGAGCCGACCTGCTCAACCACTACACCACAGAGGCTGTCTTAAAGAAATGGTTTACAAATATGAATAGCCTTAGCCTTAAGTAACTAGCTTGAAAATTAGTCCCGAGTTACTGACTGC
Organism: Ennomos fuscantarius; assembly: GCA_905220475.3. Classification (NCBI taxonomy): domain Eukaryota; kingdom Metazoa; phylum Arthropoda; class Insecta; order Lepidoptera; family Geometridae; genus Ennomos; species Ennomos fuscantarius. Next base: position 6,251,494 of record HG992046.1, on the reverse strand, counting down.
TTGACTATACATGGTGTCTTTATTTTATGCCGTAGAGGTATATTTAGAAAGAGTTGTTCAAAATTCAACCCTTATTAAACTTGAATATATTTTTTATAAATGTATACCTATAATTTACAAAATTGAAAGGGATACATGATTAAAAGAGTGCATAGTTTTGTCCATAAAAAAAATATGGTTCCCTGAATATTATCCTCTGATTTCGATATTTTTTTATATGATGTCTACACAGTGTAAAGCTACGCTCGCAATGCCTTCCTTTTTTGAGTTTTCGCTATATCATTGTAGTTGTAGCCTAAAGAGACGAATCTTTGCGCAAAAATTAAACGAAGAAAAGTAGTTTTATTCGATCTTAAATTAGAAATGTTTAGTTAATGTAGTACAGCGAAAACTATGTAAAACAATATTGTGCTTTAATGACTTTAGATAAAAGGATGCATTAAACGATTTTCAACTTTCAGTGGTATCGAATGATCAATAGATATTTTTTTAAATATAACAATTAGGGTGCCCTGCTTATTCATCTGACCTGTTTCTCGGGGATACTCTTGATTTTAATCAAAAAAGTTGACTTTTAAGATTACATTGAGATCTTACATTTTTTTATGTTATTGAATAATGTGACGAGCTAGTTGTTCACCTGATGTTAAGCGCCACGCTCGCCCATAACAGAACAGTGTCACTCGGAACCCTAAAACATAGAGTTACAAGCAACACTGCACTGCGCACATCATCCTGAGACATCAGCACAGTCTGGTAATAAGATTACTCGACTGTGAGATCAGATCATAAAGTCTCAATTGCCCAGTAATTTCACTAGCAACAGTACCCTTCAAACCGGAACACAGTAGTGCTTGCACACTACTGCTTGGCGGCAGAATAACTGGCAAAGCGGTGCTACCTACCTAGACGAACTTTGCAACAAAGTCTTGCCACCTAGTAAAATAAATAATAATTGTTAATTAGTTAGTTTTCCTCAATTTTCTTGAGTTTCCATGATCAGATCCAGACTTAATGATAATGGGACCACCTTGGGACCTTATACCCTTTCGAACTAAAATTTTTTTTTTTTTAATTAGTTCACAATTGGCGAAAATATCGATGAACATACACAAAAAAAATGCAGAACATACGATCATACTACGTCTTCCTATTTGGAAGTCGGTTAAAAAACCATTTATCGTAGCTATGTGATTGTTATCAGAGCGTGCGGAGCTAATGGAATGACGTGAGATTACAATGATTTGATCAGTAATCAGTAAAGATTACATATCCTCTGGCCTAGATATCTAGTTTACTACCTAAAAAACTTTGCTAATTGCACAGAATTATATATGACGGCGGCAACGTCCAGTTGTAAATGTAAACTCTATGCGCAGCGGGCAGCGATCGAGCACCGTAATTTACCCTGTGGTGGCATTAAATTTATTACAGTGGCAACACCGGCAATTTCCATGGCGCCCCTACCCGTCTGGCTATAAAAAAGGAGCGCTCGGTGTACTACGGATCATTCTTGTTCCAGACACGGCGCGGTGTAGACATGCTGAAGGCCTATAGTTATATAGGTTGCAACCTACCCATTCTGCCTACATATATGTTCATAGTAAAATTTGTGTGAATAACATAAAAAAGAGTGTGTTTTAGACAACACGACTGAAGTAAAACTTCTTTAGTTTAGCTCCATCTATCAGCCGGTATAGCTTTGTTTTTACTTTGTTTAACGTTAATGTCGCCATCTTGACAATAATTGTAAATTGTCATGATACCGGACATACCAATATAATAATACAAATTTTTAACCTCGTTATGTTAATAATAATAAAGTTTTTTTTTGTTATGTTGACAATGGACATCTATGTGAACGAGTTTTAACTTCCGTTCACTTTTCCGGCTCAGCTAACCCCCCAAATCAAGCGTGCGTAAAGAAGTTTTACTCAATAATGATGCTATCAAAAATTCTATCCAGTCTAGTAATTAATTTTCAATTAACAAGTATTCTGAGATTCAATCTATTTTCCTTTAACCAACAACATAAATGCATAATTAATTTTATAAATTCAATTCAGTTTATTATTCAATCAATTAACATGAAAATAATTCATCTAAAGGTAGCCCGAAACAACAGTTTTTGTCGCAAAACTATTAATAGTACATTTAAAATTTTGATGTTGCTATATTTTATGCACATTTTTATTTTCTATAGAATAGTATTCAGTGGTGTTTATATAGTAGGTATATCTACTCATAATAACCAAGCGAATCTTTCTAGATTCTTCCCCAATCCTCATGTTCATTCAATCAAAAGTTACTTCAACACCTTTAATAACAGACAGAAACTTTTACATCCTTTAAAAGCTACTCCAGGCTGAAGCGGAATTCTGAGTTAATAGCATTTTAAAGCAGTATAAAAGCGTTTATTAAAATTATTCCGGTGTTTAACTCCACTTTTTGTCGTTAATAGGGGTAAATGGGCTTTTTTGTGTGGCAACCCTGCTATTACTAATAAAGTATGTGTTTGTTTTAGCGAATAAAAGTGTCTGGAAGTAGTATGCGTGATCGAGATACGTGAAAAAAAAAACACTTAATATACATAATATTAAAAAACTAGCAATAACGAATTTAAAAAAAGTATTGATAAATGGCTAAAAAGTTATGATTATGATGGAATAGAAAACATGCTAGCAAATTTATATATTTAATAACTAATTAATTTATATATTAAATAAATGATTATTTTGTATAAATATACATGCACATACACATACACATATACATACACATACACACACATACACCAACACATCATACACATACACATACATACACATTCATAGGATCTGACATAAATCAAATATAACTAGATATTAAATAGGAGAAGCCACTGACTCCTGAAACACAGTGAACACTAGTTCAGGAGTCTATGGATTCACTACATAAACTGTTGTAAAATATTTATGTCAATAAATGATTTGTATTTGTATTTGTGAATATTGAACTCTTCAAATAAAGCTAAAATGCGAGTCGGACACGCGCATTGAGGGTCTCGTACACAAAGTTGATTTATCGCAAGCCTAATTCACATTTAGCTGGTTTTTGAAGTAAAACTTCGTTACTCACGCTTGACTTGAGGAGTAAGCTTTTTTTTATGTTAAGGAATGACGTGAAAAGCTAGCCGTTCGCCTGATGTTAAACGACACGGCTGCTCCTATCAGCTGCAGTGTCACTCGGAACTCTAAAGTATAGAGGTTCGCCTGACACTGCACTGCGCACGTCATCCAGAGACATCAGCACAATCTAGTAATAAGATTACTAAACTGTGAGATCAGATCATGAAGTCTCATTTGCCCAGTAATTTCACTAGCTACAGTGCCCTTCAAACCGGAACACAGCAGTGCTTGCGCACTACTGCTTGGCGGCAGAATAACTGGCAAATCGGTGGTACCTACCTAGACGAACTTTGCAGTAAAGTCCTACCAACTAGTAGCTGTAAGGGAAGTTGAAAGTTGTTGGTTAACGTAGATCTCCATTGTCAACATAACAAGGTTAAACATTTGTATTATTATGTTGGTATGTCCGGTAAAATGACAATTTACAATTGTCAAGATGGCGACATTAGCATTAAACAAAGCAATAACAAAGTTGTACCGGCCGATAGATGGAGCTAAACTAAAGAAGTTTTACATCAGTTTGGTTTAAAACACACTCGTTTATTAGTTTATGTTGTTATAACGCATGCATTAATTATACCAAGTTTGGGAATTGAAATATATAGGTTTAACGAATTTATTTACTCATAATTGAAGGGTTGAGAATAAAAAGGATTTAACTGACAAATTGACAGTTTCGAGAAAATTGACTTTAAACGTCAACGGCGTCATTTTAATGTAGAGTGCTTATAAGGTAATAGAAAAGGTTTATGTAAGTTTCAGTTGCTTGAAAATGTTTTAATTCTATTTAAAATTACTAAATATAGTACTAATTCATACAATTACTGTAAAAATATAATATAATAAAATAAATATAGTAATATTTTTATGCTAAGCAAACTGTATTCCTGTGACAGATAAACCATTTTTAGACTCAAAATCTCGAGATTTAAGCCTCATTGCGGTATTTTGAGAATGTATTATTGAAGATAATTTCACGCTGAATCCAACGATACCCATAAGTCATTTTGTCAAAAAAATCAGTTAAATCCTTTTTATTCTCACCCCTTCAATTCACTTATAATGAGTTTAAGTAAGAATAAATTATAACTAAATAATCCAGTTATAATTAATCTAAATATTATCCAGATGGTCTGGCGGTTAATACGTTTAAAAAACATTGGCATAAATATATTTTTTCAGTTTAGTTTTGAACATGGCATGGTTTTACAATTTTTACTATCGTTTGGTAGATCATTGTATAATTGTGCACCTGTATGAAATGTATTACCGTTTTAAAAGTAAAACAAACCGTTAAAAAGTTCGTTTATTGTAGGAACTTCTTTTAGCCTTATTGTATATTTTATTATTTGCTGGGTGGTCCACTGCTGGCCGTTTAGTCTCGGCGGTATGAGAGTAAGACCATCCCATCTCTTCCCGTGGGTGCCATAAGAGCTGGCTAAGGGAATATCCAGAGTATGGGCGACAGAATTATTTGCGGTACAATAAATTTTTCTATTTTTTTCTATTCATAAGCAAACGTCATAGTCTGGATAACTATCCATCCAGGCTTATAGCTCGTCCATCGGGAAAACCGTTACTAAGCCTACATAAATTGTGCTAAAAGTAAATTTCCAGCGTGACACAAATAAACTATTCAGTGGTATGTCTCTGTCAATCTTTCTTGACAAACGTCTTAGAAATAGAAAAGTTATTTTGAGATATTTTTTTTTACTTTTCATCTAACAACGGCCAAGTCTTTAGTTATGTATGAGTTATTAATCTGCTTGTATTTGTACCCACGATATTTTGTTTTTTAAGGTGAATTTTTTGAATCATGGATCTACATAGGAAACTCATTCATTGTGTAAAATGAAATACTAAAAATATGAAGTGAATTTGGCAAACGGAATATTAATAACTTTTATGTCCGTCTCCACTAAAGTTTTACAGCTTTTGAGTTTTCACTAGTCTAGGACGTACCCAAATGCTTTCCTGGAGGTACATCATAGTCAAGCTTTCTATAAACTTAACTTTTTTTTGATATACTTATATGTTCAAAATCTATCAGCTTAAGCTTTTATTGAAGTTTTTTTTTGTTTGGTTTTGGCTCCACAATTTTGTGTATTTAGCCAGTGTCAAGTAATTGATAATATCTCAAGTTAATTAATATCATATAATGTGTCAACTCAAGTCACAGTCCAAGTCATCAAGTTAAGTCATAGTCTAGTCTAGTCAAGTCATATTCCTAGTAAAGTGGTGGCAACTTTACTTGAAGCTTCTATGGAGTTTTGGAAACAACACGAAAATAAACGTTTCACCATCATTATACCACTCTCCCACACTCATGCCTGTAATTCAGCACTTAAAGAATAAAAAGCCATCAATTTTATGCACTAACACTGAAAATAACACAAGTTTTGGAAAATAATACAATGCGGTGACGCGATCTTTTTCGTATTCCCGCCAAAACTGTTTATTGAAGTTTTCTTGTATGTATCTCAAAATGAGGTTTTCATTTCAGAGTTTTTTTTTTGTTGGACCTTTCACGCCGCGCTCGAACTACAGTATATTCATTTTAGAACTTTTATTATTAAACATGTATAATTTTATTATCACATAAATCAAGCCCTTATAGTATAATTTTCACGACTATTTTTACACGATGACTGTGAACTTGTTTTTGTGAATGTCCCAACTCATTAATCATGGCAAGTCCGGGAAATTAAACATTAGTGCGAGAAAGAAACACCTTAGGTCTGTCTACACATTTTTAATATATATATGACAGTTATTTATAAAATAATGTTCATAATAATTGAAGGGCTGAGAATAAAAAGGATTTAACTGATTTTTTTGACCAAATGACTTATGGGTATCGTTGGATTCAGCGTGAAATTGTCTTCAATAATACATTCTCAAAATACCGAAATGAGGCTTAAATCTCGAGATTTTGAGTCTAAAAATAGTTTATCTGTCACAGGAATACAGTACGCTTAGCATAAAAACATTACTTTACTTCTTTTATTATATTATATTTTTACAGTAATTGTATGAATTAGTACTATATTTAGTAATTTTAAATAGAAATAAAACATTTTCAAGCAACTGAAACTTACATAAACCTTTTCTATTACCTTATAAGCACTCTACATTAAAATGAAGCCGTTGAAGTTTAAAGTCAATTTTCTCGAAACTATCAATTTGTCAGTTAAACCCTTTTTATTCTCAACCCTTCAATTATGAGAACATCAACTATTTTAATTTCATAATGATAAACCTATTAAAGAAAATAGAAAAATTGCAGGAGCTTCATTATATTTTCCACAGAACTATAGAGCATAGAACCGATAATCTTCACTGCTTTTAAATGAGATACAATCCTTATTCTTAAAGCTAACAATATATTTTATTTTTTTTTAAATTTTATTTATATGGAATTCTTTTTAAAATCAGTTTAATATGAATCAAAAATATAACAAAAGCTTTGAACCAAGTACCTATACAAAACATGAGTACTCTGAGTTACGATATATCTAAATATATATAACTCAAATGTGATGACTGACTGACTGACTGACATAGTGATCTATCAACGCACAGCCCAAACCACTGGACAGATCGGACTGAAATTTGGCATGCAGGTAGATGTTATGATGTAGGCATCCACTAAGAAAGGATTTTTCGAAAGTCCCATAGGCCACGCCGCGGGTGAAGCTGCGGGCAGAAGCTCGTGGTACCTATAGTTTTTGTTTATGTCAAGTATTCTCCATTAGTCCAGTTGGTACTTGGACGATGAAAATATGTAAATTTCCCGATAGACCAATTGGTCAAATTTCAATTGGTCGACGGAGCAGCGAAGCAATTTACTTATAATACAATTCCCATGATAGACATTCATTCAATAACGTAATCCTAACGAGCGAAAACGCGGCAGACGCGACATAACCCCACTAATCTCCCATCTATCATCGTACCATTCACAGACAGTGTAATATTTATAAAGCCTCGTACACGTTCCAAGAGAAGTTAAAATTACGTAAATAATTCATCATCATCACCCTGAAAACGTCCGTAAGCCTTTCTAATAGAGCGCTAATTTGCGCGACTACTTGTCTCTTTCGCATCACGCGGTATTGACCAGATCTTCGGTCCATCTAGTAGAGGGCTAACGCTGCGTCTTCCGGTTTGTGGTCACCTTTTTAATTATGTTCTACGGGTTAATCCACACTTTGTAAACAAAACAAAGAAGTATTACGCACAATTCTGTTCTGACCATGCTTCATAGTTTTTGTCAACATGGTTGATTCAAGCGCTGTCACCGTGGTGAAAAATTTACCTTAAACAACAAAACACGTAATAGCGGCGATGTTGTTTTCTTTGTGGTTGTCTATTCAAATGTTATATATACCTAATTATGTTATGCCTTTATGATACTTCATAACGTCACTTGTGAGTTTTGACGACGAACGTACGGTATTTTTTTTAGGAATTATTCCTCTTGGATACACTCTCTTCGTAGAGACACCTTCCATAGAGACGCGAATCCTGTGGTAGAAACCAATCAATCTTACCATACCAAGGACTTTAGATTTAGACTAATCTAGCAAAAGTGTACTTTAACACTTTCCACCAATTAGGTAAAAATTCCATTACATTCTTTGTGATCATTCTGAAAAAAACAAAAGCATCATAAAAATGAAATATAAACCACTATTCACATCAAAAGTCAAACTTTTTATTCCCCACCCATATATAATTCGTGTTACCACAGTGGCAACATCGTAAACTGCTGTCGACTAACGAAAGGTTAGGGATATGTAAATAAACGCTGAAACAGTTTTTAATACGCCACGGAATGACAGAGTCGGTTTATGTACGGCAATATCCGTTTTTATAGGACTGAGTTTTTACTGTCGAGGTTTCCGTCAGGTTTAACCTGAAAACGGCGGCGCGAGTCACTTGTTTAATGACGTTCATTGATAAAATAACGTTATTTTATAAATGTGAAAAAAGTATCAGTTATATTATGAAAAAAAAAAATTTAATGTAAATTATTTACTTGTGTCAAACACCATAGTTATAGTTGAGTACATACTACTATATAATTTATATTTGTAAACTATCGTAAGTTTGATTTATATCTATATACATATAAAATTCAAAGTCCTGACTGACTGACTTATATATCAATGCACAGCCTAAAGCACTGGTACTAGAGACTTGAAATTTGGAGGGTGTGTTCTTTGTAAAGTGTAGGTATCCACTAAAAAGGGTTTTTCGAAATTCCACCCCTAAGAGGGTGAAATAGGTGGTTCAATTATTTTCCTATAGGCCACGTTTGCGAAACTGCGGGCAGAAGTTAGTCGCTAAATATATCGCGTCATAACTTCTGCCATAAATACCTTAGCATTTTAATTTCGACAGAAATTAAGACGAGGGGTTAGTCGTGTCAAGTTTAATCTTATCTGTGACTTTCATTTCTTCACTTCACTGTTTTTAGACTTTACAAAACAAATGTTCGCTATCAATAACAGATAATTCTGCAGCGTGTTTTCTTAAATAAGCATCATTTGGACGCTCATCATGCCCTAATTATGAAGCTAGATCTGGCAATTCAGGCATTTTTTGTCTGCCGACAACTTGGACGAGGTGATTAATCCAAGCCAACGACATGCTTGGAAAGGATCACAGGACGATTCAGCATAATGTAATGCGGCGTAATTGAGTCGCAATTATAGAAATAGAAAATTACAATACTTATTCAATACTTGCCTAAAATGAAAGTACAAATACAGGTTATATACAGGAATAAAAAAAAACAAGTACCGAATTGGCGTCAGCTCAGCATATTGCTGGTCATTGAAGACATCCAGCGCTGCAAACAAGAATACTTATACATAAAATTATTCACCTAAAGAGTGAAGACCTTCTTGAAGTGGTTCCACATCAGGCAGGGTTACCAAGAGTATTTGCTTTGCTTTACTTTACTTACACTTCTTGAAATTTCTGTTCATTTTAACCCGAATATTTCCATCTCACCTCTCGCCTCTCTAGATTAAACTTCACAATTTTCGTCACTTCATAATTTAGCTCCCTCGATACCAATAATAAACACTGACGTGTCCAGAGCCTACTATATCCACAAAACCATTGGAGTTATCACTCAGCGAATCATCCATCAATGTTTTACGCAACAGAGGCGTTATTGAAAATATCCGACGAGCTAACTGAGATTTCTTGAGTTTTATATGTTAACGCATAATTAAATGTTATAATAACGCTCAACGATCACATACATAGATACTGGACGATAACTAAGATTCCCTGTATCTAGGGACCCAAGAGCAATGAGGACTATGGCCCCACAACACCCAGACTCAGAACAAGTATTTACGCTGTTTTTCTGTGCACAAGTACTTGTCCTGCCACGGGAATCAAGCCTCCGGGCTATGAGCCGTCCTGCTCAACCGCCACACCACAGAGGCTGTATTTATAATATATAATATCAAAGACTAACTGATGTAGGTTATTCCTGAAATTGGAAAAAGTGGAGATTTCTGGAATTTTCCCGTTTTCCCATTCCTGGTAGTAGTTGCTTTATTGGCCATGATGTGGATGAATGTCATCCAAGGCCACCTCAGTAAGTAGTGGTAGAGAAAAAAAGTATACGCTCATAAAGCAGCAAAATCTGAAAATGTTATTACATTGGAGCCAAATAGGTTGAATATAATAAACAACAGGAACTCTTTGAAATGTTTTAATTGTAGATAAAAATTTATAAATAAATTGAATAAAAGTACTTATGTCAAAAAACACTGTTGTACAAGCATCTGCCAAACATAAAAATGGTATAAAAACATAAAAATAACAAAAAAAAAACCAGCCGTACTACAATTATCATGGTAAACCGAAACTGAGACAATTCAGCAAAACTGCGAACATATTAAAAAATTCAACGATCAGTAATAATCTTGGTGTGTAAATAGGGCGAAGTCTGTGGTGTCAGGCTGATCTTACAATAACTTCTCAATTAAAAGGATAATAATAATTCATCAACATGTCAAGAATGCCTAGTAAGTCTTCTATAATTCAAATCATCCCGGACCCAGGAACTACGAGAACCATGGTCCCACAACACCCAGACTCAGAACAAGTATCTGCCCTTTTTTCTGTGCATAAATACCTGTCCTGCCGCGGGAATTGAAGCCGCCGCCTCCGGGTTATGAGTCGCTCAACCACCACACCACGGTGTCTGTCTAAAACTTTGCTGAGTCTTTTAAGATAATTTTTGTTTCTATTCCAGGAGGAAAAATAGATAAAGATCCCTGCAAGACCTTAGCTACAGGGTACAAGGACCCTATAACTTTAAAGGGCCTGCTGATGACGTTCGTTGTCGTGCCTTTAGCCAACATCATTTACTGTATGCTGCAAAGTTTACCAATATTTTTCTATCTATGCCTTTCTATGGGTTGCGTTGTTTTCCAAAGCGGTTTATGTTTCCTATTTTGTTCCATTTAGAGATTTTCGAGCGGTGTTACAATAGTTCAACGTCTTTGTCAGATTCTTGTTATCTGAAAGAGATGAAATTATCTCAATAGAGATATGGAATTGAACTGTGAAAACGCTTTTAAGTTGCTATGGAAAATGTTGTTTGATTATATTGTAGTCATTCTTTTTAATGCACTACTTCTTATAAGTTAACTTAAAATGAGATTTTCATTTATTTAACGTAATCTAAGGTCCGTATTACAGAAAGATGGTCAGTCATCGATCGTTGCAGCAGATATTTCATTCATAAGGTGATCAATTAGCGAATGAAATCTCTGCTTGAGCACCAATCCATGACTGAGCTTCGTTCTGTAATACGGACCTAAGAGTGTAAAGAGTTGGTCAGTATACTTACGTATCTTATATTATTCAGTGCCGAGTTTTCAGTCAGTTGTGCAGTGTAATCAAAATGGTTAGAACATATACAATAAATTTAAAAAAAAAAGTTTTTAATGGTTTCTCTAAAACTGCGAATATACTGATAAAAGTCCCTTTAAAAAAACGATATATATTAAACTTAAGTGATAAAAAAATATAATAACTAAATAAAGTCTTATAAAATTTTTACCAGCGGTTCTCCTATTCTGTCCCCAAACGGTAATAAAATTTACCATCTGCACTCCTTTTTGTGACTGGAGGTCAGACGGCTACTATTGTAGATTTGAAAAGTTTCATGGGGGACCCATCGCTAACAGGGACACATATTCCACTTTCATATATGACTGAAGATATGAGCTTAGCGATAACTAAACATTTGCCTTCTACTTATTAGTCATACAAAAACAAAATGAAAATATAAAAGTATTTCACTTCATATACATTTCTTTGAAATAAGTGTAAATACATCAAAAGAGTTTAAGAAAATAAAAATGTCGGTATGGCATAATGCGTCTAATGAAAATTTAATTTTACTGCCACCAGAAGACGTGTTCTTATATTCTCGAAATGTACCTATACATTAAAAAGCATACCCATGGTGCAGAAAACTTCCACTTCGAGGGAAGGTTTCATGACTTTGTCAAACTTTTGTCGCGCTACGTGATCTCGGACCGTAGTGATTCGTAACTCAGCGTTGTCGCGCTTTAGTATGTCGCAACAGCGTAGGTTCACTTGAAATATTTTAATCAGATTAGTCAAAAATTTAAGGTGATAAATTTTTGTTTGCGATTAGCGCTGTTCTAAATTTTTATTGTATCAAATGTCAACTATTAGTTTCCTTTTACTATATTATATAATATTTAGTCTAATATTATTAAAAATCCAAAGACATCCTGCAATTATTCCCGATTCCCCCGATTTACCCGCGGAAAATCTTAATTTTCTGGAATAGTAAATACCTTGTGTTGATCTCGGTAGTGTCAGCAATCTATGTGCAATTCAGCTTGATTGGTTGAGCTATTTTAGCGTCAAAATTAAACAAACATACAAAGAAACAGGCAACATTTCACTTTTATTTATTCTTCAGAAGGGTAGAATTATTTTTAGACTAGCAATACTAGAACTACCATTAAAACTACACCAAATTTTCTGGATTCTCGTCATTATTGCAATAAGCCCGTTGTGTAAACCTTTTGACGCAACATAATGGTAGGTATTACGTTAAAATAGAAATACTTTCTCAAAGAAATTCCACGGATATTACAAAATAGACGGTGATCCAAAATTAGCAGCGCGTACGAGAAATGTCTCATGAATGTAGACTAAATTGTTTTATAACACCGAAATAAACTGGTTTATTGATGTTATTTTTTACTTTTCACGTGAGTTCGTAAAATGCTGTGAAGATGCGAGAAACATTATGAAGATTATAATATAATACAATTATAATTATATTATAATTATAATAATTATAATTATATTATAATAATTATAATATAATTATAATAATAATATTATAATAATAATTATAATATAATTATAATTATTATAATACAACTTTTATTATATGCCGCATTTGTCGAACCATTTCTTTTCATTATAAGTTCGTGCAAAACCCCAATGCTATTTAAATTGTTTTTACCTATTTTTCGAGCTGCAACCTAAACTCTTCCTCAAGTTTTCTCCCAAAATATCAACGTATAAAACTAAAAGCTATTAATTACATTATCAACTAAAGAAACGCAAAAAAATACAGTCTGACGGCAAAGCACTCGTTGGCCATCCACTTACTTCCTAAAATGATACTTAATAAAAGTTCCCATGATTACCTTTTCTCAATAAGCAGTGTGGCTTACGAACTTAAATAACGGAATAAAAACTTCATACTGTTCTATTACCACAATTTTCTGACACATTTTTCCTTTATCCTTTGTACACTAAAAATAACATCGGCATTATAAAGGCTTTTCTTAACTTATCGATCACGCTACAGGAAGCTAGAAAAATGCGTTTGCTTTGTAAGCAGACATGATGGATGATATCGCCCTTCAAACCTTGAACTTGGGGGAGGGACACAGAGCGGTACTCAGAGCAGGGCGAAACGTTGTTGACCTTTAATTTTATTTATTTATTCTTAAATGCTTGCCTTGCACACTTACAGCGACGCCAAGATATGTGACGAGCCAGAAATACAATAATAGACGAAATATATAAATAGTTGTTAATCAATATAAAAAAGTCAATTACAATTTACAAATAATAGGTCTTTACCTATGAAATTGCCGTATTGCAGTACAGACTTTTTCAAACAAAAAAAAGTTTTGATTGGCTATGAATTCTAAATTCAAATTAATTTTGTTTTAAAAATATGACATTCTATTTACTATATAAGTCTTTTGTTTATTGATTAGCGTTGTATTTTCATTACATTTCAACATTTTTCCTCATAATGGATACTTTGAAATTTCGTGTAATTATGGAATATGAGTTCCGTCGTGGCACCAACGCGGCACAAACGACACGTAACATCAACGACGTTTACGGAGAGAACTGTACAAACGAACGTACAACCCGTTATTGGTTTGCTCGGTTCCGTTCTGGGAATTTTGACTTGAAAAATGAACCTCGTGGTCGTCCGGAAACTTTGGTCAACAATGATGAATTAAAGGCGATTGTGGAAGCTGATGAATCTCAATCTACAGCTGAGCTGGCAGCAGCTTTTGATGTTAGCATCAAAACAATATTGGTCCATTTGCGACAGATTGGCAAGATAAAAAAGCTTGATAGATGGGTGCCCCACGAACTTAACGATCGCCAGCGCAACGTACGCGTCGAGACTTGCCTTGCGCTGCTTAACAGGCACAGAAATGAAGGAATTTTGAACCGAATTGTTACGTGCGACGAAAAATGGATTCTTTTTGACAATCGAAAGCGCTCAGCAAGTTGGTTAGATCCTGGTTCGGTACCAAAGCAATGTGCAAAACGAAAAATGACCCCTAGAAAGGTGATGGTCACAGTTTGGTGGTCTAGTGCTGGTGTGATTCATCATAGCTTTTTACAAAACGGCGAGAGCATTACTGCAGATGTGTACATTGAAGAACTGACCACAATGATGGCGAAACTCGCACGTCTGCAACCAGCTTTGGTCAATCGGTCGTCTCCACTGCTACTTCACGACAACGCGCGACCCCATACTGCACAACAGACCGTGTCTAAGCTGCATGAGTTGGGTTTGGAAGCTCTCCCTCATCCGCCATACTCACCAGATCTTGCGCCTACCGACTATTACTTTTTCCAAAATTTGGACAACTTTTTAGCGGGAAAAAAATTCAATTCCCGAGAGGCAGTACAAAACGCCTTTGAAGAGTTTGTTGTCTCCCGTCCTGCTGATTTTTTCAAGAAGGGCATCCATAAACTGCCACAGCGTTGGGCATCCATAAACTGCCAAAGATGCATTGATTGCAGGGGTGATTACTTTGAATAAAAGAAATAAATAAGTTCGAAAAAAAAAATACTTTAACTTTTTTCAAACAAAACGGCAATTTCATAGGTAAAGACCTAATATAATACAACCTGTACCGTGGGAGCGTGTTGTGTGGTGTTAGAGTGCGGTGCAGGCTTATTTTTATTCTGAACTATATGCACCTCATAGTTTCACCAACGAAAACACCGGGGTAAAAGGATTCTATATGTTACAGGACCCAGTAGTGGATCAAATTATTTTTCCCCTGTTTACTAGTTAGTGTAGTAAAATAAGGGAAAGACAATTTTGTCCTTACATTCAGTGGTGGGCTATTTCGTTAGCCAAGTCAGAAACCTTTGAGTGGCTTAAAAATTATGACACCAGGGGTGATCACTTACCCACTGTAGATGTTTATATTTGTATAGATACCTGCTTCATCTAACTAGCAATAAATTTGCAAAAATTTTTTGGCGAGTTATTATCTTTTTTTCCACCAAACCTGGGAGAGACGAATAATTCCCAGCAGGCTTAGCACGGCATGTGGAGAAATTGTCTTTCCCCCGGTTTTTTCCACCTGTCAGTTAAAATAATCCCCCTCTCCACCTTACGTAGCACGGCAACGAGGAGAGGAAAGAAATATTTCCCTTTGACATTATCGTAGACATTATATCCCGCTACTCCCAGCTTCAGAGCACGGACTCGGAAGAAAGTGGATAATATTCTCTTGAATTGACATAAAGCAGAGAGTATTTATCTTCGACTCTTGTAGGTGGGTATAAGGAAGTCAAAGTGTTTTAATAGGCACAAAAATGTCGCGTGCCTATTATAACTATGTTTAATCGCGGGAACTCGAATTTTGGAGCGAAAGTTACACCGGGAGAAGCATTCGGAATACAAGTAATCCCTTCTAAATCCCGGGAAATGAGTTTCAATACAAGAAAAAATACATAGCGAAATATTCGTGAAAATACAATTATTATTTTAGTTTTAATAAGGAAATTATTTAATTTACGTAATTAACTTAAATGATGCATATATTTTTTGAGTATATTTTATTATAAAATATATACATATAAAAATTTAAAATATAACTACTACACAATAATTATTCACGTTTTTCCGCTCATATTACAAACAAAATAAAATTTTAAAATAAACTACTCACTTACTCTCACTCATATACATAGTAGTCGTTATATACTCTTTGATTAACACAAGGACACAGACTCAAAAACCTTATTTTTTCTTAATTTTTATATTTTGACTTCAATCCCCGTATATTTAGCCGAACAATTATCGATGGTTTGATGGACTGAACAAAATATTGAAGCATGTAATGTCATTTTAGTTAAATTTTCTCGTACTGGCAACAATACGGTAGAGAAATCTAAAAACGCTACTCCCGCCGTTTATCCCCCGGATAAAGCTTTCCACTGTCGCGGCCGTGCTCGCTGAGTGGAATAAAGTGACAGTGAGGATAAGTTTGTTATCTACTCCCTGGGGAGAAGTTGTCCACCGGCCGTGCTAGGCCTGCAGAAGGTTAACTGTGTGTCACATTTATTTTGCTTTGAGTGACGATATGACGGTACTACTATACATAGTACATATACATGCTTAACTTGATATGCGAATTGCCTTATTTCAACGATGTTTCGCACGCCAGGCGTTGCGTGGCGCCACTTTTGCTGTTTTGTATTAAAACTTCTAAAAATAACAATTTCCAAATTACTATTACTGGAAATCACTGTTGCTGAAATTCACAATTTCAGGAAATAACTATTTTTGGAAATTACTTATTATTTACAAATACTTGTTCTGAGTCTGGGTGTTGTGGGACCGTGGTGTTCGTAGCTCCTGGGTCCGTAGACAACCAGACACAGGGAATCCTAGTTAGGGTCCAGGATCTATGTATGTGATCGTTGGACGTTATTATTATTATTATCTAGCCCCACCTAATGCATTACCTGATGACATCCCTGGATGGAAGACATTGGCATTGAAAGATAAATCACAGACAGAGACCCTTTGTGTTCCTGGTTCTAATTCACTGCTTACATTATATTTCAGCTTGAATCGGGATGAGTCAAGTGTTTATCTAGAAAGTGATTTGTGTCAGCTTTCGTGAATGAATCTTCTGGAATAATGACTAAGGGAATATAAATGAATGATTCGATGTTATGAGTTCAATAGCGTTATTAATAAAGTCTACAGTCAGTTGGCAGAGGTCAGGATTAAATATAGCTGTTGATGATGAAAATTGAGTTTATTTACCAGCAACAAGCTTACAGCTTACAATCTATTTAAATGAAATGTCTTCAGTACAAAATTATCTATTTACACTAATTGTCAGTTCAATTGAAAATAGGTGTCCAGTGCTCCTCCGTGTACTATTAAGGCCATCTAAGGTCCGTATTACAGAACGATGCTCAGTCATCGATCAGTGCTAAAGCAGAGATTTCATCCACTAATTGATCACTTTATGAATGAAATCTCTGCATAACGTATTCAATTAGCGAATGAAATCTATGCTTGAGCACCGATCGATGATTGAGCATCGTTCTGTAATACGGACCTAAGTCATGTAAACTCCTTTTAAAAAAAATATAGTTTTAATGTGTTTGTTTGTCTCTTACATGTACAGGTAAAATATACTGTTAAGTAGCAATGTAACGTTTTTTATCTTGAGATCTATATTTATGTTAGCCCGTCACTTATCCGTAGACGCAGAGTAAAACAAGAAAGTTTTTGTCACAGCTAAAAATTAACTTATGACAAACATTCAGAATTTTTCTGTGGTGAATCTCAACCGTTTCTTGTGCCTATTTATCACACAAATATTCAAGGGCTCATTCTAACTACCAGTTGCCGTGGGTTGACGATGACAAATCTGCTCTATTTTGTATAAAATGTTACGTGAAATGAACTATAAAATAAGAAAATAAGTCAGCAAAGCTCGAGTTTCATTCTGATCGTCAAGATGGGGGGTTTATTTCTACGTGGTTAGCTTCTTAAGGGTTTTATACCTATGTACCGTATATATAGTTATTTTTTGGGGAAAGTAAGAACTAAGAACGATACCTAGAATATTATTACTTTGGGCGCGATGGCAAAATGATTTCTTCCTAATTAACCATAGTTAATTGACCCTTTTAAATCCAATTAATCCGGTAGACCTGAACCGCTTCATTATCCATTTCCTAATTCGTTCACACCTCGTTTACCTTTTTCTACGTTGTTATTTTTTAAATACTAATTTGCTCACCTTCTAAAGTGTTAATTCCCCATTTAAATAAATAATAATTACGCCCAACGATCACATGCATAGATCCTGGACCCTAACTAAGATTCCCTGTATCTAGGGACCCAGGAACTACGAGGACCATGGTCCCACAACACCTAGGCACACAATAAGTATTCGCGCTTTTTTCGGTGCATAAATACTTCTATTGCTACGGGAATTGAACTCACTGCCCCTAGGTTATGGGCAGACTTGCAAAACAACCACACCACAGAGGTTGTTTCGTTTAGTTTCTTCCTAACTCATCCACTCTCATAACATCTTATTAGTGTAGGAAAGTAGTGCATATTTAGATCCCTTACATATAATCGTGGTGGGTTGTGATGAGACTTAAGGTTGACGAACTCCAGGTACTCAAATTAAAACAAATGAAAGTCAGTTGTATAAAATGTATTATGTGCAGTTAAACCACGATGTAGCTTCTTACCACTCGTCCATAATCCGAGCAGCATACATTGAAAAATAAATAAATCCCACCGAAAGCATTACATTTTTGTATATTTATGTTTGAATTTAAATCCGGCAGCTCGATTGCATGGTTTTCTCAGTTGTATAAATATTTGTTTAAACACATCATAACGGGCATGTACCCACAGACTGGCGGAAAACACTTTATTTTGCGTATTTAATAAACAGCGTTATGGAGATTATGGTAGAACAGCTGCTGAGGTGGTAAAATGAATGAGTTTTGCAGATGCGGGATGAAATACTGAGTAATAAGTGGAGCGGAATTCGCACCTTGAGGGTTCCATACTCAGACTGTGTCGTTAACTGATAAAATATCTCGAGAAACTTATCTTTGGTGTATATTATAGGGTCAGCAATGCATTGGTGACTACTCTTCCGGTGTTACTGATGTCCATAGGCTACGGTGACCACATCCCATGCATCCGGTGGGCCGTATGCTTGTTTGGTCTCTTTAACATAAAAAAAACATTTTCTTGTCATTTCCCTTGAAATGGATCAACTTAAAATAAAATAATTGGAAAGCGTCTAATCCATTGAGTTGAAAGTCGCGGGGTCGAAATCCTGCTGGTTCTTAGGAATTATAATATTTTGTATATATATATATGGCTATTTAAAATTTCATATTCTGAATTTCACGTAATCGACAATTTTTGTTACATCGAGTGACCTTATTAATTTGAATCTCTACCACGAGCACCATCTATAAAGTAGTTATTTATTTATGTCATTATGAAAAATATTGGATAAAACATAAAACCTTACCAGAATTTGAACCGCTGCTGACACTAACAAAATATGCCGGATGAAAATCTTCCAACAACACACTCCAATCGCATGGATTCTAGCCCGCCCTACCAGTATTTAATAATAACTAGTTGACCCGCCCCGGCTACGCACGGGTGAATTAGTAAAACGCAGTCGAATCGGATAAAAGGTATCCTATGCCCGTCTCCTAGTTCTAAGCTACCTCCCCACCAATTTTCAGCCAAATCGGTTCAGCCGTTCTCGAGTTTTAAATAGTGTAACTAATACGACTCTTTTGTATATATATGGATTATGTAGGTATATCAATATTTAGAATAAAGCCTATATTTGTGATCTAGTAAAAGACGAAATTACTCTAAAGATTCAGTTCATGTTTGAGCTGTAAAAAGAGGCAATCTTTGTTCACTCCAGTTGGAATCATTTTAGCACTAAGGTGGAAGACACATGGCTGAACCAATGGCTTGAAAATTATTATTGTATATATATATTGTATATTGTAAATAAACAGTAAAATATAATTTTTTTCAAAAACGCCATGTAGAAATTTAAAAAACACCAGTGTGCTTGGTATGGTATGCCACACGACTGAACACCGACTGAAGTAAACTTTTTTAGTTTAGCTCCATCTATCGGCCGGTATATTTTGTTTTTGCTTTGTTTAATGTTAATGTCGCAAACTTGAAAATAATTGTAAATTGTCATTTTATCGCGCACACCAACATAATCAAATTTTTAGCTTTGATACGTTGACAATGGAGATCGACGTGAACCAACTTCAACTTCCGCGAAGTCTTACTTTAAAAATATTTCAGTAGTCGGGCTTTTTTATATTTATGGGGTTAATAATTTTTAGTTATTTCCAGCAGTGGTCATCGTCCAGCTGATTTACTAAACATGCC
Source organism: Ennomos fuscantarius (assembly GCA_905220475.3). Classification (NCBI taxonomy): domain Eukaryota; kingdom Metazoa; phylum Arthropoda; class Insecta; order Lepidoptera; family Geometridae; genus Ennomos; species Ennomos fuscantarius. Next base: position 6,231,526 of record HG992046.1, on the reverse strand, counting down.
AGTGTATTAATAATCTCTTTGACACCTTTTCAAAACAGGTTAAGTTCTTCTTCGTACCGACGTCCGTCGCCGTCCGAGACATGAATACATAAGGTACTAACAATAGCTTAAGTTTATATAACTAGTTATGTACCATCCTCCGGCCGCTACCTGGAGCCACGCCACCGTCCCAGACGCATGATCAGCAGAACGTTATCACATATATCGCTGGGATGGTGGCCGGAGGCGAATTGGGATTAATTCCTTTGTATCAAACTCTACATGAGCACCTATTGTAAAAGTGTTTTAGACCACACGACTGAAGTAAAAATTCTAACGAAACGTAACTCTCTCTCTTTCTATATTCACTTATATCTCCCTCTCACTTACTGTTCGCCTCGCCCAATCAATTTCCGTAACGCACTCATCACGCATTCCCCATCTTACGCCCCAAGTCAAGCGTGCGTAAAGAGTACTTCAAAAATTTATTATTAAGAAAATTCATATAATCTGAAAGAATCGTTTTTTTAAAACACCCCGAACCGCTCTCGAAAAGTATCTTGCGTGCCAGTAGATGTTTAGAAAGTAGGTATAAGGTGTTATAAAGGAACTTATCATCATCATCATCATCAGCCTATATTAGTCCACTGCTGGACATAGGCCTCTCCCAAGGCACGCCACTGAGCCCGGTCTTCGGCTCTATTTTTCCAGTTATTCCCAGCTACCTTGCGTATGTCATCGCTCCATCTCGCCGAACGATACGATAAAGGAACTTGCACGGAACTAATAAAATCATTGTTGCCAAGTTATGGCACCAAAACGGCTTTCTCCCTTCCTTTTTTCTCATGTAGGCAAGAGATTAAGCTGGTTTCAGTATAGTTTGGTAAAAGTATGACACAAACTTCCCCAATAACCCTAACGTCCGTATAAAAAGGAAAACTTTTAGTGATCCAAATGGTCTAGTTTGTCGGATATTATAAGTCAACCAAAAAATAAGTTACGTAATAATGTTACCATTTTGATACGGAAAAATAGCTAATAGGTTTATTGAAATAGGTCTTTTTTTTCATGCGATTATTATTTAACCCAGTTAAAAAATACACAGAAAAATCATGCAATATCATATCAGTACTCTACTGTGCAACAATTAAATAAATAAATAATAATAACGCCCAACGATCACATATATAGATCCTGAACCCTAAGATTACCTGTAGATTGTCTAGGGACCCAGGAACTACGAGGACCATTGGTCCCGCAACACCCAGACACAGAACAAGTACGCTATTTTTTCTATGCATAAATACTTGTCCCGTCGCGGGAATCAAACCCACCGCCTCCAGGCTATGAGCAGACCTGCTCAACCACCACACCACAGAGGCTGTCAATTAATAAATAAAAATTAAATGGTAATTTAATACTTATTTATTTATATATATATATATATTACTAATTTATTACTACTTTAGTAACCCCATTAAATGGTAATATAATGGCGTTTTTGTCTCACTTTTGTTACGTTATCTAGGCATTATTACTATTTGTTACTACGTCATCTACCAGCACGATGTCTAAGCGTGTGTATCCACGCTTTATACACTTTCGAAAGACAGGTGCCGCAAATGTTTCACGCTATAAAATCGGTCGGTAGCCGTGACATTTTAATAACTCTGCGGCAGTATCTCTTTGGAATCAACTCTGACAGCCTCTGGGTGTGATGGTTGAGCAGGTCGGCTCATAAACGGAGGCGGCGGGTTCGATTCCCGCAGCAGGACAAGTATTTGTGCCACAAAAAAAAAAAAGCGCAAATACTTGTTCTGTGTCTGGGTGTTGTCGGACCATGGTCCTCGTAGTTCCTGGGTCCTAGTGAATCCTAGTTAGGGTCCAGGATCTATGTATGTGATCGTTTAAAAAAAAAAACTACCACCTTAAATAAGAAAAGCCACATCTAAAGAGGTGTTCATAAAGTCAGTTCGGGAGCTTTATTATAATAATCCTTCTAAATAAATAGTGACAAATCGTTTAACGACGGAAGCATAGTTTTACCAGGTGGTAGGACTTTGTTGCAAAGTTCGTCTAGGTAGGTACCACCGCTTTGCCAGTTATTCTGCCGCCAAGCAGTAGTGTGCAAGCACTACTGTGTTTCGGTTTGAAGGGCACTGTAGCTAGTGAAATTACTGGGCAATTGAGACTTTATGATCTGATCTCACAGTCATCTCACAATCTTATTACCAGACTGTAGAGACTGTGCTGATGTCTCAGGATGATGTGCGCAGTGCAGTGTCGCGCGAAACTCTTATTTAGTTTCGAGTGACACTATTCTGTTATGGCCGGCCGTGGCGCTTAACATCAGGTGGACGACTGGCTCGTCACATCATTCATTAACATAAAAAAAAGCATTGTAAGGAAACCAGCGTGTTCAAGAATCACAAAATTCGAGAATATGTTACACTTACCCTCACAAGGCCAGCGGTGGTGAGTAATCTCCCATGCAAAAGAGGCAATTGAACAAAGCTGTAGAACAAACCATGATTTTTGACTAATCACTTTATTATGACGGCGGGTTTCATTAGGTTGATTGATATCAAATTGAATTGGATCTTGGCTTCTGCGGTAATTTCACCACAATTTCGCTAATATCATTGATTGCTATCATTGACTGCTACTTGATTGATATGAATTTATTGAATAGTATATTTAAGACTTAGGCTTACGGTTAAGTTTCTATTAAACAAGAGTTGACGTTGAGGGTTTAAGGTCCGTATTAAAGAACGATGCTCAGTCATCGATCAGTGCTCAAGCAGAGATTTCATTCAAAAAGTGATCAATTACTGAATGAAATCTCTGCTTGAGCAGCGATCGATGAATGAGCATCGTTCTGTTATACGGACCTAAGTGTCTAAAATGACTTATTATAGAACAATTTAAAAAAATGTGGCTAACCTATTTTAATGCTTGCTTAATTGCTTTGAATGCCCACTGTCCACACGTTTAAAACATTAACCATGCCTGAAAGGCAAGCTTGAAAGGCAAAATAATTTTTGTTTTTCAACGGTCGAATGCTGTTGGTCTCTACCGACCTTTACAGCGTCACCGGGCGGGAAAAGTAATGCTAGAACCATAGGAAACAAGCACATACCAGATTTTCATAGATTTTTCTAGACGTCTGGTCGATGCACCGTATTTTGACTATAAGGCTTAAAAATCAGTTTATATAAAGAAATATGAAAGAAAAACCAGTTTATGAACCGAAAACGAGTAAGTTCAAGTGATTCTACTAATATTATTCTAAGCTACACTAAGCAATTAGATGTTAATGATACAACAATATGAAGGTAGGTAAAATAATATCAGCGCAGATTGTTTTGGCACTTCGTTCAAATGTTGTTGTTAAATAGGTTGTTTAATGGTAGTAAAACTAATTTGTGTCGTAACTCCGAGCTGGAAAATAACAATTTAGTGTTTAGCTACAATATGCTATATTTTGGTAAATAAAAAAAAAACTTGAGATATGTCAAGGGACACCCGGATGGAACGAAGTTCCTTTTATTTATTATGTACAAAAACCTTTATAAACTCAACAAAAATAATCGTCACGACACCACACTGTTCAATGCAAATTAAAAGACGGAACGAAAATAACTGGCTTGCTTTCTATGAGAGAGAGAGAGAGAGAGAGAGAGAGAGAGAGAGAGAGAGAGAGAGAGAGAGAGAGAGAGAGAGAGAGAGACAGATAGAGAAACACGCGCACGGCTTACAACTATAGCAAAAAGTGTCGTTACAACTTTTGGTCTTAAATTTTTCCGTCTAGCCCCCTTTCGCAACGCGTGACAAGGAACTTCGTTCCTATTAATAAATAATAGCCAACGATCACATACATAGATCTTGGACCCTAACTAGGATTCCTTGTGTCTAGAGGCCTAGGAGCTACGAGGGGCTTGATCGCAACACCCAGACTCAGAACAAGTATCTGGCGATTTTTCTGTGTCGTGTCGCAGGAATTGAACTGTAACTGAATACATACATAGAATACAATATAACACACCCAGACACAGAACAAACATCGATGTTCATCACATAAATACTTGTCTTGGAAACCGAACCCACAACCTACAGTTCAGAAGGCAGAGTTATTACCAACTGAGATGTTAAAATATAATAATGTTCACTGCACTTACAATAACGACGTTCAAGGGGGTGATCACCAAACTTTAATCGCAATGCAACAGGAGAAATTTCCATACTAACTATGCACGTAAACTAACATATTCAGAGTTTTGGCGGGAAAACGAAAAAGATCGCGTCGCCGCATTGTATTATTTTCCGAAACTTGTGTTATTTTCAGTGTTAGTGATAAAATTGGTGGCATTTTATTCGTTAAATGCTGAATTACAGGCATGAGTGTGGGAAAGTGGTATAATGATAGTGAAACGTTTATTTTCGTGATGTTTCCAAAACTACATAGAGACTTCTGGTAAAGTTGCCACCACTTTACTAGGAGTATGACTTGACTAGACTAGACTATGACTTAACTTGATGACTTGGACTGTGACTTGACTTGACTTGACACATTGTATGTTATTAATTAACTTGAGATATTATTAATTACTTGACACTGGCTAAATACACAAAAGTGTGGAGCCAAAACCAAACAAAAAAAAACTGCATATTCAAATTGTCAAATCAACTGTATTGAATTTGTGTTTCTATTTGTTACAATCAAGTTACATGATCACCCAGCAGGTAATTTTGAACAGTACTCTCAAACCCACCAAGGTTAGAGTACATTACCTCATTTCATTCTCGCTCCTAATTAACACCAACAGACACCAAAACACAAATAAACCTAACCAGAAGTTGGCGTGTCTCCTAGGATAAATCATAATGATCGTTTTAACATCCAAAAATAACACAACTCTACTGAAATTCAGAACCTGAAGCGCCAAAGATATTTGCGCCTATTCAAACGGAAAGGTTACCTAATTTTAGCCTAGGTAATAGAGTACCAGACAGTTAAATTTTAGCTAGGAACATAAACACTGGAAGTTTTATTCGCGGATGCATTGTTGACATACCAGAGCGCACGCTCCTACATTTTATATCTAGTTAAGAAAAATGGCGGGTTGTTTTCCCAGCAGAAACAATTTGTAGAAAGATTCCGAAAAAATTGCGATGGGATAATTTAGCAAAGCCAATTCAAAGTCAATCAAAGTAATTTTTGAAAACGAGAAAGATCTTTTTGCCGCTTTCTATTATTTTCCAAAACGTGTGTTATTTTCAGTGCATAAAATTGGTGTAGTTTTATTTGTTAAGTGCTGGATTACAGGCATGAGTGTGGGAAAGTGGTATAATGATAGTGAAAAGTTTGATTTCATGTTGTTTCCAAAACTCCAAAGAAAATTCTTACAAAGTTGCCACCACTTTACCAGGTATATGACTTAGTCGGAGGTGGAGATGGAGGTCGCCGTCGGTCGGCTGCGTGGGAAGAGGACGGCCCCTGGCCCAGACGGAGTCCCCGGCCGGGTCCTTGCGATCGCCCTGAGGGAGATGGGCGACCGGCTTCGGGAACTTTTCGACGTGTGCCTCACGTCGGGAAGGTTCCCGAAGCTGTGGAAGGACGGCCGGCTGTGCCTGTTGCGCAAGGTGGGTCGACCAATCGACTCGCCTTCCGCATACAGGCCCATAGTGCTGCTGGATGACACGGGAAAGCTACTGGAGAGGGTGGTGGCTTCCCGTGTCATCCGGCACCTAGAGGGGACGGGGCCTGCTCTGTCCGATGCCCAGTACGGGTTCAGGGAAGGGCGGTCTACGATAGACGCCCTTCTCTGGCTCAAAGGGTGGACACAGCAGGCGGTCCGCGAGAGGGAAAAGGCATTGGCTGTATCGCTCGATATAGCCAATGCCTTCAACAGCCTCCCGCATGGAACAATACAGGAGGCTCTCCGTTACCACGGAGTGCCCCTGTATTTGCGGAGGCTGTTGGCCGACTACCTCCAGGACCGCGAGGTCCTGGTGGTAGGACGCGACGGCCTAAGGCACCGTCGCGTCTCTTGCGGGGTTCCACAGGGGTCGGTGCTGGGACCGCTCCTGTGGAACATAGGCTACGACTGGGTGCTGCGTGGCACGCTTCCCGCCAATATGCGGGTAGCGTGCTACGCAGACGACACCCTGGTCGTAGCGAGAGGGAGGGACCTCGGGGAGGCGGTGCGGTTGGCCACGGTAGGCACTAGCCTCGTGGTCGACCGCATACGCGCCCTGGGTTTGGAGGTCGCTCTCTCCAAAACCGAGGCCCTATTGTTCCATGGGCCTCGGGGGGGACCCCCTCCAGGTACGCGGGTGGTACTGGATGGGGTGCCCGTCCCGGTTAAGGCCCAGATGAAATATCTGGGCCTTACCCTGGACGGGAGATGGGCTTTTGGGGCCCACTTTGCCCAGTTGGCCCCAAAAGTGGTGGGAGCTGCGGCCGCCTTGGGGAGGCTGCTGCCCAATGTGGGTGGCCCGAGCGCCGTATGTCGCCGTCTATACTCCGGAGTAATCCGGAGTATGGCGCTGTACGGGGCACCGGTCTGGGTGGACGCCCTCGGTCGCAGTAACAAAACCCTGCTGCGACGTCCGCAGCGGGTTATTGCGACGAGGGCGATACGCGGGTACAGAACGGTGTCCTGGACAGCGGCATGCGTTCTAGCCGGTGACCCACCCTGGGAGCTTCAAGCCGAGATCCTCGCTGAAGTTTACCACTTCGTGGCGGCGAGGAGATCTCGGGGAGAGCCCCCAGGGTGGGACGAGGTTAGGCGCATGCGGCAGCAGGCGCGGGCCACCCTATTGAGGCGGTGGGTGGAGGACCTGGCTCCACCGGTCCCAGGGCAAAGGACGGTGGAGGCCATCCGTCCGGTCCTCCAGAGGTGGGTGAGGCGGCCCCACGGGTCGCTGACCTTCCGGTTGGTGCAGGTGCTTTCCGGGCACGGATGCTTTGGAAAGTACCTGCACCAAATCGCGAGGCGTGAAGCGACCCCTGCCTGCCATGAGTGTGGGGCGCTGGAGGATACAGCGCCCCACACACTGGAAGTGTGTACCGCTTGGGACCCGCAGCGGCACACACTTTCCTTGGCAGTAGGCCACGATCTCTCGCTGCCAAGCGTGGTGAGAGCCATGCTTGACAGCGAGAGATCGTGGCAGGCGGTGGTCTCCTTCTGCGAGTACGTGATGGCGCAGAAGGAGACCGCGGAGCGGGTCAGAGAGGAGGCCGCTGGAGCTGACCCGCTCCGGCGCAGACGAGTGGGAGGGAGGAGGAGGCGTTACGCGCACCTCCTCCCTCCCCCGTAGTGGGGCCACTGGTGGAGAGTCGGGGGACTCTCCGCCGGCTTGCACGGCCCCACACGTCTGGTGGGTGACCTTGGTGAGCAAGGTCACCCATCCTTTGGCGCGGAGAGGCCCAAAAGGGCCTGCCGCCGGGGGCGAGCTGGCTGGACTGCAGTCGCGACCCCTTCTCGCCCCGGTACGGCGGACGAGGGCTCACGGGGGGGTTTTAGTGGGTTCGAGTCCCACATACCCCCTGCCACCACCCCCGTGGTGGCAGGGAAGTGCGAGGGCATTTCCCCCCCTCAAAAAAAAAAAAAAAAAAAAGGTATATGACTTAGATAGATAGATAGATAGATAAACTCTTTATTGTACACACCACATAATAACAAAAATATCAAATTATACAATGAAACACAAGTAGTGGGGAACAATGGGCGACCTTATCACTAAAAGCGATCTCTTCCAGGTATCCTTTGGACTAGACTATGACTTGACTTGATGACGTGGACTGTGACTTGACTTAACTTTTTAAACTTTCGCGACTTGAACTCATAATGTAAAGATAAAACGGGTCTATTCGCGCACAAAAATTATCAAAATATAATTTTGACTAACCTCGACGTTTCGACCAAGTTACATTGCCCGTGGTCACGAGGGGACTGGAGTAGCGGGTGTCAGCATCGTGCAGAACGGGCGTCGTCTCCAACTACCCGCATTTGATGTTGTAAATTTTCACTATCAATATCCCGGCATATAATACTAACAGTATCGGCAGTTACACGCGAACACAAATCGCGACGCGAACACCTACTTATCACCGGATTCCACGCTGAGGATAACCTATAGCCATCTTCCCGATTGAAATTGCTATACTTCTTAATTTCAATGGCTTCTCGGACAACTCTTGGGTAAAATTGTTTGTCAGTAGCGAGAACTTTAGGGGCATGAAGTTCGATCCAGTGGTTTGGTCCTGACTCAAGCAAGTGCTCGGCAATCGCAGATTTATTGGTTTGTCGGTTTTTCACAGCTGCGATATGTTCCTTAACCCTTTCCGCAATGGTACGTTTTGTCTGACCAATGTAGGAACTACCACAAGTGTAGTCAATCTTATAAACGCCGGGTGTTTGAAACGGGTTGATGTCTTTCACTGGCCCCACCTGCTGTGCCACCTTGAATAACGGAGTGTATATCTTGATGGAGTACTTTCTTAGTGCTGTTCCAACTTTGTCCGTTACCCCATTCACATATGGTAAAAACGCCGGCTGTCTACAAACATCAAAAACCGCCTTATTCGTGTATCTGCGCCTGGGCCGCATATTGTTCACCGTATAACCGTTATGTTTAAGTACCTCCCGAACATAAGATAATTCTGATTGTAGATGTTTAGGGTCACAGAGATCATAAGCCCGGTATATAAGTGCTGTAGCCACGGACTTTAAGTGATAAGGGTAACGCCACTGTAGTGATGAACACATCTGATTACAATGATAAGGTACAGGATTTGTTATGCGACACAAGCATTTATAAACCAGTGTCGTACGACCCCACTGCCCGAGTTAACCGACAAAATTGTACAAGCGCCTAAGTTTTATGGCTTACCGAAAATTCACAAAACCAGCATACCGTTGCGACCTATTGTCAGTCAGATTGACTCGCCCACTTTGCCAGTTATTCTGCCACCAAGTAGTAGTGCGCAAGCACTACTGTGTTCTGATTTGAAGGGCATTAAAGCTAGTGAAATTACTGGGCAATTGAGACTTTATCTCTTATATTATTTTATAAAAGTGAAGTAGTTTTAGCAAAATGGTAATAGTGAAAGATAATGCTAGTTTTAGGTCCGTATATATATATAGGTGCTAAAGTAAAAATTTCATTCATAAAGTAATCAATTAGTGAATGAAATCTCTGCTTAAACATCGATCGATGACTGAGCATCGTTCTGTAATACGGACTTAAGAGTCCACTTGCGATGCGTAGATTCATCAGGTACTATGCAGCGCTCATAGTGAACCTTGACTATCCGTTCTTAACCGATCGGTAAAGTTAAGCAACCTTTGCTGCAGTCACTACTTAGATGGGTGACCGCTACAAAAAGCGGTAGGTACGTCATCAGCCCCGGCTAATTTATCTAGACGAGAAGAAGGTCAAATAGGTAATAATAATAACGCCCAACGATCACATACATAGATCTAACTACTACTAGGAACTACGAGTACCATGGTCCACAAAACCTAGGCACAGAACAATAATTTGCGCTTTTTTGGTGCAAAAATACTTGTCCTGCTGCGGGAACCGAACTCGCTGCCTACGGGTTATGAGCCGCCCTGCTCAACCACCACACCACAGAGGTAGGTAAGGCACTGTTATGAGCTTAAACTTTCAGTGCTGAAAAGTAATATGATGAAGTCAAAACCACCAACTTTATCTCCCTAAAATATTAGAACTCATATTGGGGGTAGGCAGTGAAATTTAAACGTCTTTTTTATTTATTTCAAATTAGCTTTAGTCTAGATTTTTTCGCTTCGGCCGGTTATAAATCTCCAGTTTCGTAGACGGCCGCAGTGGATTTTACATTCCAAAATTCTGGAATTATTCTACATGAAGAATTGTAGCACATAAAGAAAATGTTGTTTTTCTGAAAATCGGAAAGTTTAAGGGTCAAAATGATATACGAGTTATTCAGACTGACAGCACAACGTTTCGTTCATAAATTCGAAAAACTTTTTTTGTTGTTTTTTCTTCTGTATTTTTCAATTTGCTTAACTGACAATAAATTTTGATTTGTGATCCTGAAGTGGAAAAGTTTTTGTTTATATTTGCGCAAGTAACCAAGTATTTGGCGGCTATAAAGGAGGCTTGGAAAGAAATTTGAAATGAAGAAGTTTTTTTTTTTAACCAGTTTCTGATTCTATAATACAAGTTGCGCTCGGCTTTACACGCGTATTGATTACACTTTGTCACAATAAAAAGGGCCTATCCTATGTTATTTTAATGAATATAGCTATCTCCATAGGTACTGAATTTCACAAAAAGCGTGGTTTGTCCGACAGGGTAGCATTCGACCATATATAGGGTTTAAAATTGCACCATCAATTGGGAACTGTAAACTTCGGAAACCTTTATGAGCTTAGCGATAAGGAGGTAGCTGTCTTTGGTCATGAAAATGACGAAACAACCAGATAAATGAATAATTGATCCTTATTTGATTAACAATAAGGAATTAATTCTTATCATCAACACAGCCTAAAGACGTCCTCAACGAACATAGGCTTCCCCCACAGAGCGCTACTTTGCGGTGTTTGCGGGTTTGTGAAGTATAAGAGAAAAAATGCTGCACTGACCCCATTTAAATGGGATAAGTGTAGGTGGATAACATATAGTTTGTCCAATTAGATTATTAATAATAATAATAATAATGCCCAACGATTACATACATAGATCCTGGACCCTATCTAGGATTGCCTGTGTCTAGGGACCCAGGAACTACGAGGACCATGGTCCCACAACACCCAGACTCAGAACAAGTATTTGCACTTTTTTTTCTATGCACAAATACTTGTCCTGCCGCGGGAATCGAACCCACTGCCTCCGGTAATGAGCCGACCTACTCAACCACCACAAAACAGAGGCTGTCAAAGTACTACTCATCTAAGTGCTTTAACCATCAGAAACTTCCCCAATATCAAGTCATAAGCACACTGAAGTCTTTATCTTCTAGAATAGAGACCGCAATAATCTAAACCTAAATCAAGTCCCACTGTCTTGGAACTAACATCGTAAATCTGTGGTGATATATCTGTACCGAGTGTCGGAAACTAGCTTGAAACGTTGCCTGATATTTATCGAGATACGCGCTTCAGTAAAGCTTTGATTTCAATTATAATAGCTATTTATTATTAAGACATATCAGGTTCTACGTGCAAATGCTATTTCAACTTCTTAAGTTAATTATACAAGCTACATTGGTGAATTTAGTTTTGATGGTGGATGGTAAAACATATTGTTTTCATAGAGTTGCGTTTAACTTATTACCAAGAAGGGATGAGATCAAGAGGCGTTTAACTGATTTTTTTCACAAAATGACTTATGGGTGTCGTTTGATTCAGCGTGAAATTATCTACAATAATACATTCCCAAAATACCGAAATGAGGCTTAAATCTCGGGATTGTCAGTATAGAAAACGGTTTATCTGACGCTTGCTTGCTTAGCATAGCAAAATCATAAGTTCGCTTAGCATAAAAACATTATTATATTATTTTATATTTTTGCAGGAATTGTACGAATTACTACTATATTTTGTATTTGAAAATATTATTAATACATTTTCAAGCAACTGAAACTTACATAAACCTTTTCTATTACTTAATAAGCACTCTACATTGAAATGAAGCCAATGAAAATTAAAGTAAATTTTCTCGAAAGTATCAATTTGACAGTTTAACTCTTTTTGATCTCACCCCTTGATGAGAAGTGACGTTTTGCCATGCGGTTTACAATCTTTAGGTAGGTAAGCATGTTATTGTTTCCAGAAGATATCTTTCATATATTTAGGACTAGTTGCGTCCCGCAGTTACACCCGCGGATAAAAAGTGTTTTAATTATTTGCTCATCCCACGGGAATATTTCACTTTTCTGGGATAAAATGTAGCCTATATATTAATCTTGTGTATAAGCTATCTTGGTACCGAATTTCATCCAAATTCATTCAGCCGTTTGAGCGTGAAGGAGTAACAAACATACACACATACAAACTTTCGACTATAATATTAGTGTGATGCAATTAGTGTGATAGTGTGATTTAATGAAAATATTCCACGTTTATATATATCTATTATTATAATATTTATATTCACAATTTTATGACAATTTTATTTGTAAAGGAACACTTACTGAGCTGCGTTACCCTCCGCAGTAACCCATGATAAATGGGAAACCAAAATGCTTATATGCGTCAGACAAGTTTTAGGTCAGCAAGTTTGATAGTATAGAAACATTCAGTATCTTTGAAGCCCTTAAAAATAATTCACCTTTGTGGGATTTAGCAGCTACCCTTATCCGTATATTTCAAACGTGAAATAAACATGTTTCAAAAGGCTTTGACGCGGCGAAACTTTGCCGCATAATTTGCTCCATCCACCAGATTATTACGCATGTTTTATTTTGGCATTTTAGGCAATTAAATGCTGCTTTTGAAACTTGAGGCGTTCAACAGACTCGAAAATAATTTGCCCGTTTTTTGAATAAAAAGTATTCATTATTGATCTTGGCAGTGCAAGCAATCTTCTAAATATATATAACTCAAAGGTGACTGACTGATTGACATAGTGATCTATCAACGCACAGCCCAAATCACTGGATCGATCAGGCTGAAATTTGGCATGCAGGTAGATGTTATGATGTAGGCATCCGCTAAGAAAAGGATTTTTCGAAATTCCACCCTTAAGAGGGTGAAATGGGTGGTTAAATTATTAGAAGCTGCGAGCAGAAGATCGTCTGTTTATAAAAACTTTATCTAAATTGTTACAGCCAGTTCGGATTTAAACCCAAAAAACAACAAAGTAAATAGATTACATTCCACTTTTTAATATTAGTAGGTGAGGGTTGGAGACCCATTACTTAGTTTCACTGGAGTTTATGTACTGTTATTGATGGCATAAGTCTGCTTTAAATATTTACTCATTTCTGCCAAAAAAAATTACCTCACACTTCCACTCAACACTGATTGATCGAAAGCTCGATGCTCCTACATTTTTAACGTACCCTACCGCCATTAGGTAGAACACCGACGCTTGAGAAATTGTAGCCTTGTAACTTAATATAACCAACGTATGCTAAGTACCTACATTCACCTACCTCTTAAATTCTTAAACATGAAGGGAACGCGTTGACGGCTCGCAATAAGGTTGATTTATGTGAGAAGAGTTTATATTCCAGTGGTCACGGTAGTAAATTCTGTTTGAAAATTTCAGATATTGGACTGGCAAATGCAACCTCGTAAAAACTTATGATGCAAAGCAATGTAACCTTTAATGGTCTGAGGTGGTGCATTGTAGGAAATAATATTAGGTACTCTAAAATATATTGTTAGTGCAACAATAATAGTATAGTAACAAGGGACCCAGCAATATATTATATGACTACAAAAGCTCAGTTTTCGTAACAAAACGAAAAAGATCGCGTCACCGCATTGTATTATTTTCCAAAACTTGTGTTATCTTCAGTGTTAGTGCATAAAATTAGCGGCATTTTATTCGTTAAGTGCTGGACTACAGGCATGAGTGTGGAAAAATTTTATAATGATGGTGTAACGTTTCTTTTCGTGTTGTTTCGAAAATTCCATAGAAGTTGCCACCACTTTACTAGAAGTATGACTTGACTAGACGAGACTTTACCTTGACTTGATGACTTGTACTGTGACTTGACGTATATACACATATATTAACTAACTCGAGAAATTATCAATTACTTGACACTGGCTAAATACACAAAAGTGTGGAGCCATACCAAAACAAAGGACAACAAAAGCAGTCCCAAAAATTTCCCTTATATGTGTTGTACAAGAAGTACTTAGACTTTGATTTGGACAGCCCTATCATAATTCATTTAGTACCATTACGTGTAAAAATAGAATTATGCACCAGCACGAGTCAGTCCAGTTTAGAAGCAAATGGATTCCAGCATGTTTACATACGCATGTCTTTTCAAGTCGCTAAATCATTTTAAGCACACCACCAAATTTGCGACTGAAGTAATTCAAAAGTTCGCTGGAATTCACGATCGTTCCAATTGGAACTCAGCAAGTAGCTCTCTCAAAGTTGTCGAGTGGTTTTACAAGTTACTGGGGCAGACCAGTAAATATAGTTATGTTGTATTATCCGGAGGGCTTTAGGATTTTAATTCTACTGCCTGATAACAAACTGGAAAAGTAAGTCAATAGTACCTAAACGGGTTTTTGAAAGTCTGGTTTTCGCTTGGATTTCAATTTCAATGGCTCATTACAATTCCGCCTCTGTACTGTGGTGGTTGGGCAGGTCGGCTTACAACCCGGAGGTGGATAGTTCGATTCCCGTGGCAGGACACACACAAAACAGCAGAAATACTTGTTCTGTCTCTGGGTGTTCTGGGACCATAGTCCGCGTAGTTTCTGCGTTCCTAGATACAGGGAATCCTAGTTAGAGTCCAGGATCTATGTATGTAATCGTTGAGCGTTATTTATACATATATTAATTCCAGCAAGCTATATAATAGCCCTACCTTTTCCTGTGGGTCGGCACCCAGAGAGAGCCAGCTAAGGGAATATCTAGGGAATTAACAGCATCAAACTTTCAGTCTGCATTACAATCTATATGTAATCACCAAGATGCCTACCAAGCACGGTCATGGCGACCCCTCATCCGAGGTCTATGTTCAGCAACGGACGCAAAAAAGTATATGATGTGTTTTTGATGGGATAGGCAAGCTCGCCTAGAGCGCCAAACCCAACAAGTCAAGCAGGACCAGCCTGGCATGTCTGACAAGACGCAAACCTGGCATGTCTGGCAAGAGGCAACCCTGGCAAGTCTGGCAAGAGGCAAGCCTGGCATTTTAATGCAATGCAATGCAAATTGTAATGTAATTTAAACAAAATAGCAGTTATTTTTGTGACTTCGGCATGAAACAGTCCATAATCTCTTTAACTGTTAAAATAGTCAAAGATTAACTATGTAACTGAGACAGTTACTACATTATTATTTAATTTATTTCCTTTATGCTAGTCAAATCATCAGGGTTTCGTTAAGACTCTGCAACTATAAAATGAGACAAATATCAAGGTAATAAAAGCGTGTTATTATAAAATGAAATAAACGAACTCAGTTACCAACTACCATCACAGTAGGTAGATATGATGAGAAAAACACTTTAAAACACTTCTGAAAGAGCACTAACAACGTAATCATACTCCAGAAAGAATAAAGCAGATGCATAGACGAAGAACTATTTTAGACGGCGCGCTCATAACTAGAAGTTGAAGCCAAAAATGTATAAGGAACTTTGTAATTTGTCTGGTATTGTAAGTGAAAATAAATAACTTTAACAACATAGTAACATTCTAATTAAAAGTTAACATACATATATACCACACCCGATTCGGAATTATTTTTGAAAAGCATTGCATTTAGCAGATCTCTTTCTAAAAAAACGACAAAACTGACATATTTCAAAAGGTTTATGACCGTTAATTGGTCAATCACTTTCTGGAGAAAAAGGATAGGTACCAATGCAAGGGACGAAGGGGAGTAAAACATCAATTTAATACTTCAAACCAACCTCACCTGCCCGTGGTCGTCCTGCTAGATAATAAATAAGGCTCTGGCGACCGAACGATGGCGGTATACTCATCCCAAACTAGCGCAATTAAGTTCCACCGACCAGTAACGGGCAGCAGCGTCACCGGTTTAAAAAGCTACGCTCGCTACGATCGCAAACTCGCATGCCCAGCGTGGCGATTATGGGCACTAGCCTTCCAATGACAAGTCAAAACATGAGAAGATCCGAAGACCAGGCTCAATGGCGTACTTTGGGAGGTGTGTCCAGCAGTTGACTAACACAGGCTGATGATGATGATGTACCAATGCTGCAGGAGCATCATATACGCACGCTGCTGACTATTATATAGTACGCTCACGGTTGTGCTCGAAAATATCACGGACATAATGATATCAAATCAACAGCCCGAAGACTTCCACTGCTGAACACACAGGTGTGTTATCCCGATAAATTTGACGCTTAAAAGAGGAGGTTTGTCAGAATCACCAGTCTTGGCAGACGCCTTGGTGATCACAGAAGATTTCAATATACCAAAAAGAATGCTGCCCGTTTTCTGGATATTCTCTTAACGGGTTTTTACGGCACCCACGGGAAGAGGGGTGATCCTATTCTTTACATCGCCAACCACACGTCCAATGATGCCACGGACGTATTCATATGATTTTGCGGTTGTCTGATACTTCTTCTATATACTTAATTACTTTTAAAATGAAAACATTATAAAGTTACGCCGCTATTCAGCTATTAGATTATCCTTCAATTATTACTTCCGTATTACTTTTTTTGGCTTCACCTTCGGGCTATGACGTACCCATCTAAACTTTATGTTGTTCTACAGTCTTGCTATAGGATACTTAATTATGCCATTGGCAAGTAGCCAAGCTTCGAGTTGCCTATTACAATAGATACATAACGAGTATTTCACGTCAATTAACATTTTGTATTAAGTGGTAAAGAATTTAGAGCAATATACCTTATAGAGATTTAAAGAGAATGTTTTTTTGTATTTATGTATTTTTTTGTGATTCAATATTGCTGATTGATTCGAGTTGAAATGTCGTAGCTCTCGCAATTCGCAAGTCTTTTGTAACAGATTTGGATGTACCATTGTGTGAAGTTACTAGTGAACTTTGGCTGCGACATAACTCGACCAAATTATGATTGTAATTTCACGGCAAAAGTTTGTTATGACTAATTAGTATATTCCATACGCTACGATAAAACGTTGCCGGCAATGAAGATGATGCAACTCCTTATTCTGATGTAGAAGGGAGAAGGAAAAATAATAAATTAATGGAAATGCGAAGAGAGGCGTAGAGTTTGATTCAAACATAATGACAGCTGTGAAGTTGGCGTGAAACGCTGCGCAGTAGCACAAAATTAAATAAGATGTGCGCGGGCAGAGGTGAGTGAGTGGTGAGCGGAAGGGGATCAAGTAATAGTATTCTGTGAGGGGGACTTGCAGCGCTTCAAAAGTCTGTACGTCTCATGCATTTATCCATTTATCCTTTTTTACTGCCCCTTCTCTCTATTAGAGAAAGTCTTCTATTAGTAAAACTAATTAGCGCATGCGAAGCCGGGGTGGGTCAGCTGGTTTAAAATAAATACCAGTTTCAACAAGCTCATACCGTGAACCTACATGCAAGTATGCCGTTTCATATGGACATACTGTAGCTAGGTAGGGACGTGTCGGAAACATGCGCGCTTTCGTTATGAGAGGTGTTAAGTCGGTGGCATAATGGGTCTACTACGACTGGATTGTAGGTAAAATATTTTTTTTAAATAAAATGTTAATGACATGACTAGACACGACTGCCCTGACAGCACGTGCAGTGACACTTGAAACTCAAGTGTAGTATCGCGTAACACTGCCCTGCGCACGTCATTCTGAGACATCAGCACAGTCTAGTAATAACATTACTAGACTGTAAGATTAGGTCATAAAGTCTCTTTTGCCCAGTAATTTCACTAGCTACAGTGCCCTTCAAACCGGAACACAGTAGTGCTTGCGCACTACTGCTTGGCAGCAGAATAACTGGCAAAGCGGTGATACCTACGTAGACGAACTTTGCAGAAAAGTCCTACAACCTAATTTATTTCAAATAACAAGGATACATAAATGCCAGTGCAATTGTGTTACCCAGACAGCTGTAACAAATTTTTATTATCCACGAGCTTCTGCCTGTAGCTTGCCCCGCGGCGTGGCCTATGGGAAAATAATTCAACCACCCATTTCACCCTCTTAAGGGTGGAATTTCGAAAAATCCTTTCTTAGCGGATGCCTACGTCATAACATCTACCTGCATGCCAAATTTCAGCCCGATCCGTCCAGTGGTTTGGGCTGTGCGTTGATAGATCTATGTCAGTCAGTCAGTCAGTCACCTTTGAGTTATTAATATTTAGCTGGCACTGTCGATTGGACCACCAATGTATGCCCGACATTATTCTTCCATACCCTTTTTTACAATGATCGTTTTTATTTTATTTATTTTATAACGCAATCAAACAAATAAAAAAGAAATTGCAATCATTGACTTATTCAACACTAGCTTCTGCCCGCGGATTCGCCCGCTTGGCCTGTAGGAAACGAAGAAGATTTTTTTATAGATTTATTTATTTATTTATTTATCCATAAACATAACATTACAGAATAGTCTACTGCGTTACATTTTATCACAATTTAATAAAAAGCTATTTCATAATTTAATAAAAAAGATAAATCAACCACCCATTTCACCAAGAGGGTTCTTATAGGGGTGGAATTTCGAAAAGCCCTTTCTCAGTGAATACCTACACTTTACAAAAAAACACTCCAAATTTCAAATCTCTGAGACCAGCGGCTTAGGCTGTGAGTTGATATAGTATAAGTCAGTCAGTCAAGAATTGAATTTTATATGTATAGAGACATGCATAAAAACTACGATGGTAAAAACTAGCTGGTAGGACTTTGTTGCAAAGTTCGTCTAGGAAGGTACCACCGCTTTGCCAGTTATTCTGCCGCCAAGCAGTAGTGTGCAAGCACTACTGTGTTCCGGTTTGAAGGGCACTGTAGCTAGTGAAATTACTGGGCAATTGAGACTTTATGACCTGATCTCACGGTCTAGTAATCTTATTACCAGACTGTGCTGATGTCTCAGGATGATGTGCGCAGTGCAGTGTCACTCGTAACTCTGTTTTAGGGTTCCGAAAGACACTGTTCTGTTATGGGCGGCCGTGGCGCTTAACATCAGGTGAACGACTAGCTCGTCACATCAATCAGTAGCATAAAAAAAAAAAAACTGGATTATAACTTAAGGCTATGTGTACAAAAAATTAAATGAACTATTATAGTGATCATCGATGCAAATGCAGATTCTGAGTGTGAACAAACCTTTACTAGCAATATTATGCAGCGTGCCACCAACCGTAGAGAAACAAGGTCCATGCTTACACGATTACCATGCGTATTTTACAAAACAATTCTGGCAAAACACAGCCTATTCGTTTCATGATGGTATCTGAATTCAGTCTTTAAAACAATGTACCTAAACTCGTTAATTACCATCAGGTGAGACCACAGACCAAGTAGAGGATACTAGAGACAGTGGTCAAATGTAGAGGCATAATAAATTAATAAACCATAGATCATACAAGTACACACCGGATTTTTTTTTCACGAAAAAGTATTCTACTTTTTTAATATTGAAGGAAATTCCTGGTGCACTTAAGCAAATAAATGCAAAACAAGGCTTTGTTAAAACCAGGCTTTCATGCATAAAGTAATTTGATTATCTACTTTGATCCACGACCCAAGAGCGCTATTGTTTCTGTATGCAGAAAATGGTATAGTGTTTTTCTATAGCAGGTATGTTTGTCACACTGCGTGCTCATAGCTCAGTTGGTAGTGGCCTTCTGAACTGTAGGTTGTAGGTTCGATTTATACACTCGAATACACACGGTGCCAACTATAGTTAGGGCTAGATGGCACTATTAATATATTAGTAAATGCTGTGACAAACTAGTCGTTCATCTGATGTTAAGCGACACGACCGCCCATAACAGAACAGTGTCACTCAGAACTACAAAATATAAAGTTTCGCGTGACACTGCACTGGGCACATCATCCTGAGACATCAGCACAGTCTGGTAACAACATTACTCGACTGTGAGATCAGATGATAAAGTCTCAATTGCCCAGTAATTTTACTAGCTACAGTGCCCTTGAAACCGGTATACGGAAATGCTTGCACACTACTGCTTGGCGGCAGAATAACTGGCAGAGCGATGGTACCTACCTAGACGAACTTTGCAACAAAGTCCTACCATCTAGTGCGGTACCGCACGCAACTGATCAGATTTCTTGTAGGATTATGCTAATTACAAACAAAGCTAGAAAACATTGATTAGAATACCAGCAGTCTCGAATCAATAGTTTTTTTTTTACGTTTTGGCTCCACACTTTTGTGTATTTAGTCAGTGTCAAGTAATTAATTTATCAAGTTAATGATATTTCACGCAGTTATGTGTCAAGTCATAGTATAAGTCGTCAAGTCGAGTCATTAGTAGTAGTGTAGTCTAAGTCATACTCCCAGTAAAGTGGTGGCAGCTTTACTAGAATCTTCTATGGAGTTTTGGAAACAACACGAAAAGAAACGTTTCACCATCATTATACCACATTCCCAAAATCATGCCTGTAATCCAACACTTAATTATTATACTATGATTAAAAACACCACCAATTTTATGCACCACCACTGAAAATAACACAAGTTTTGGAAAATAATACAATGCGGTGAAGCGATCTTTCTCGTTTTCCCGCCAAAACTCCATCGTTCCAGTTTACTTCACGTTATTTTTGTAGTTTGAACTTGACACAAATGACAACGGGACCTTTTTCTAATTAACTCAATCTACAAACATCGACAGAGTTCAGTTATTTGAGCGCATTTTGAGCTCTATTTATATAGGTCAGTAGGTCGCTTTATTTGAAACGCAAGACTCTACCTTGACTGTAGACGTCTGTAGACTGTAGAAGTAGGTTTTGCAGCAACGCGTTTTATTGCAGTTTCATTTGTTTTGTAATAATTAATACTATTTAAGTGTAATTCATATTATGCTCTAATATCCGTCTGTACTTAAGTTTGGCAGCTCCTAAGTTCGTACTTATATCTCTAGTCTACGGTTTCTCGTACGTTTTTCATAATCGTGTCCATATGCAAAATACTGTACGCTCATTGGTTGAGACAGCCGAATTAGTCTGCCAAGTTCATAGATAGACGAGCTTCTGCCCGCAGCTTCTGCAGCGGTGCGGCCTATGGGAAAATAATTCAATCACCCATTTCACCCTCTTAAGGGTGGAATTTCAAAAACTCCATTCTTTCCTACGTTATAACATCTACCTGCATGCCAAATTTCAGCCCGATCCGTCCATTGGCTTGGGCTGTGCGTTGATAGATCACTATGTCAGTCAGACCTTTGAGTTATATATATTTAGAGATAGATAGAAAATGATTTATTGCACAAACAAGAATAGAAGGTACATAGGCGAACTTGATGCTATAGAGAATTATCTTCCAGTTAGCCCTGGTGTATAGTGGAAGTCTTAATACGGTAGTGCAATATTGATGGGACATAAAACAAAAGAAAAACTACAACTTAACTATATATTTGCCACGAAATAAACAAATTTATACGAGAACCTATAGGAAAGCGTTTCTTTGTTAAGTTGTATTTTAATAGACGAAGGTATTAAAGAAATAATAATATAATACTGCCACAACAATAATACAGATAAGACAAAATAGTGTCTAATGATTATCTTAGCGATT
The DNA here is from genome assembly GCA_905220475.3 of Ennomos fuscantarius. Classification (NCBI taxonomy): domain Eukaryota; kingdom Metazoa; phylum Arthropoda; class Insecta; order Lepidoptera; family Geometridae; genus Ennomos; species Ennomos fuscantarius. The sequence continues at coordinate 6,210,133 of HG992046.1, read as the reverse complement.
TTCTACATTAATTCTATGAGATTAATAATTTAGAATTAAAGCATTGACAAAATCAAGGCCCGCATTACAGAACTTCGCTCAGTTGTGAATCGGTGCTCAAGACAAGATTTTATTCAACTGTTCAATTTGTGAATGACATCTGGACTTGAACAGCGGTTGACTACTGAGAATTGTTCTGTAATACGGGCCCAAGTCTACCAATGTTAGTTTATTAAAGTGTTTTAAGACTTTGGGCGGCTTAAAAATGAATGACCATTTGCTTACAAGAGAAGAATAAGAAGAAGTAAAGTACCTATTGAATAAATAAATAATATTAAATATTAAACTACAATTACATTATTTTAATATAGCTAAATCGACTTTTTGCTTCTCCTCCAAGATTTCCTAAACGACCCAGTTGATCGAAAGCTGGCTGGTCGATTAGATAGGAAATTAGGAACACCATTTTTAATCTCCCAACCAGGTGATTGTTGGTGTGGTTTGAGTGGTGGTATGAAATAGAAATAAAATAAAATAAATTAGCATGTGATCATATTGTGATAAAGCAGGCTATAATTACAAAAAAATCTTCTCAGTTATCTTCTGAAACATTACATTTATGATTAAATAAAGAAGTATAACTTCTTCCTGCAACTAAAACCTTGTATGTTGACCTACGCTGCTTTTAGTTCGTATTTCATGGAGTTATGAGCCCATTCATATGAGAAAAACGTGAAAAGGCTCGGAAATGAACCGTGAAAAGACTATTTAGAAGGCGCGAGGAAAATATAGACTAAGGCTTATGATTTTTAACGAAAAATAACTGTCAAAAAGAAGATATTTCAACATAAACCGTTAAAGAATTTACAAACTCACAGATAACCATAATCTAAATATATATAACTCAAAAGTGACTGACTGACTGACTGACTGACATAGTGATCCATCAACGCACAGCCCAAACCACTAGACGGATCGGGCTGAAATTTGGCATGCAGGTAGATGTTATAACGTAAGCATCCGCAAAGAAAGTATTTTTCGAAATTCTACACTTAAGAGGGTGAAATGGGTGGTTGAATTATTTTCCCATAAGCCACGCCGCGGGCGAAGCTGCGGGCAGAAGCTCGTTTTATACTAAAACTAAAAGCCACCCGGTGACGCTATAAATGTCGGTAGAGACAAACAGCATGAGCCCGTTAAAAAAAAAAAAAAACAATAAGTCTTTAGAACCAACTGAGCGAGATCAAGACATATTATGCTTGTAATCACAGAGCAGGAAAAACATTTACGCTGACGCCCCGAGAGATATGCCTTTTTGACACTTTGCATACAATTTCAGCATGTCGCGTTATACAATAAAACTTCATGGATTACCTGCGCAGTTGACATTAAATAAAAAATAGAATAACAAATTAAAATAAAATATAAATTGACTGACCTAGTAGCTCAGTTGTTAGTTTGTAGTTGTGTGTTTGTATTACGGACTTACTGGCGGAATTTAGGAATAAGAATAGATAGATAGGTAGAAAATGCTTTATTGCACAAATAACAAATGTAAGTACAAATGCGAGCTTAATGCTAGAGAGCATTATCTTCCAGTTAACCTGGGTGTAACATGGAAATTTTTGCAGGGTAGTGCAACGTAGCTTAAATATAGATTGTCTAGATAACATATAAAAACACTAACATACATTTAATTTTCTTGTATCCCTATTCACATAGAATTACACATATTTCACATACATACATAGCTACTTAATTACTACTAATTTAACACATATAAACTAGGAGTTATATATATATACTACACATTATATATAACATAAATATTAATAATGTATATAATTCATATATTAATATATACAATATGCATACTTATATTTTAATCAACCAATATAATTGCTCATTTACTGTCATTATTTTGGAGTGCAAGATAATGGTTATATACCTTATTTTTAAATACACTCACTCACAAGAATAATAGTGTTGATTTATATTTAATTATATGTGACTAGAGTTTTAGGCATTTCAAACACAATGTAAAATTTGTTATTGAATAAAATGAATTATGAATTATTATTAGTTAGTAGGATCCCTGCCTTCTGAACCGTGGGTTGTGGGTTCGATTCTCACTCAGGACAAACATTTGTTGATGAACATCGATGTTTGTTCTGTGTCTGGGTGTTATATTGTATTCTAAGTATGTAAACAAAAAAGTATTTAAGTATTGTATCAGTTATCTGGTACCCATAATACAAGCTTTGAGTTTTGGCGGGAAAACGAAAAAGATCACTTTACCGCATTATATTATTTTCCAAAACTTGTGTTATTTTCAGTGTTAATGCATACAATTGGTGGAATTTTGTTCGTTAAGTGCTGGATTACAAGCATAAGTGTGGGAAAGTGGTATAATGATGGTAAAACGTTTTTTTTCGTTTTGTTTCCAAAACTCCATAGAAGCTTCTGGTAAAGTTGCCACCACTTTACTAGGAGTATGACTTGACTCTGACTTGACTTGATAACTTCGACTGTGACTTGACACATATTTGCGTGAAATATCATTAACTTGATAAATTATCAATTATTTGACACTGGCTAAATACACAAATGTGTGGAGCCAGAATATATTAAAAAAAATTAGCTTTGTGGCTACCGGATCTTGTCACCTTGGTTCCCACTCTTTACAATAACGCTTCAGTTTCGACAAACTATGATGGTATTTTTTAATGCCGTTCTTTTTCGTTTCAGGTGGCCATGAGGAGAAATTCGACAATAGTTTGACGATAATAAGAAGAGACGTAGCTGACAAAATCTTTGTTATAGTAACTAAAAATAATTTAACGATGCAGGTAAGATATAATCACAGATTATAGATTAAGTAAAGTTGTATCAATAAATAAAAGTGTGTCAGACAATCTAAATATATATAACTCAAACGTGACTGACTGATTGACTGACTAATATAGTGATCTATCTACGCACAGCCCAAACCACTGGACGGATCGGGCTGAAATTTGGCATGCAGGTAGATGTTATGACGTAGGCATCCGCTAAGAAAGGATTTTTCGAAATTCTACACTTAAGAGGGTGAAATGGGTGGTTGAATTATTTTCCCATAGGCCACGCCGCGGGCGAAGCTGCGGGCAGAAGCTCGTAGATTATAAAATTGTAAAGTTGTGTAAATAAATCAAAGTTTATCAGATAATCTATAGATACATTGTTTATGCTAAAACCAATTTTCACTTTGCCAGATGTTGGATTGGAAGTGGTAGTGGTAGCACTTTGGAACCACCTAAGGGCTCCTAAATGTGGATGACTTATGATGACCAATAGAACTGCCTGGTTGAACCACGGGCTGGTAGAACTACGGCCAACAGAAATTGTCCATAATCCTACTGGTAGAACCCACGCGGTCGAACCATGGGCTGGTAGAACTATGGCCAACAGAAATTGTCCATAATCCTACTGGTAGAACTCACGCGGTCGAACCATGGGCTGGTAGAAACACGGGCAACAGAAATTGTCCATGGTTCTACTGGTAGAAGCCACGTGGTTAAACCACGGGCTGGTATAACTACGGCCAACAGAAGTTGTCCGTGGTAATACTGGTAGAACCACGCAGTTGGACTTTGGACAACAAACGGTACTTACGTAGATAGAGAGCCGTAGAGGTAGATTATGCAGTTCCTTCAAACTCTTCATAATCCCGAAGCTTACCCGCTTTCTCTTCATCAGGGAAGCAACCTGGATCTCCTCTCCTACATAAAAGATGAGCTGGAAGACTACGAGGCAAGCTACACGGAGTGTATGAAGCACCTCAATGACAACAATACTACCAAGACGACATGGTCTTTTTGGAACTCTATGTTCTACGCTGGCACCATTTACACTACTATAGGTTGGTATTTCTTTATTTTTTTTGGCCATTGTAGATTCACATTTGACCACCAATTCGTCTGATGGCAAACAACGGAGTGGCCAAAGACGAAGTCCCAAGAAGAAGAAATATAGGTCTATTCAAATCAGTCTTGAAGGCACCAAGGTTATAACCTGGGTGCCTTGAAGTTAGTAAGTGATAGTAGTAGTATTCAAGTAAGTTTAAGAAAACACAGAAGATGGTGAGGAGTTCCATCTCTTAACAGTAGGCACTATAAAGGTGGAACCAAATTTTTCCAAGATATATTCAAGTACTTATATCGAAGATGTGTTTGAAGTTCTGAACACATCTTCGATATAAGTACCTATAATTAACGCGCAATTTCCAAATAGACGCTTCGAGTTGAATCCTGCTTGACCCTTAATCCAGTGACTTATCAAGTTATGTGCGGAATTTGTATTCAATGTTACAACAGTGATGGAATACGTTTACTTTCTTATATATCGCTTTCCATGTCGTAAGTCTGGATTTTAAATAAATAAAAAGTAAATTTTGTCACATAAATTGCACTGAAAATTAATTTTGTTTGTTTAGTTAGTTTATTTATAATTTATTATTTAGATAACCATTACACAGTCATTGAAAAACCGTTTCTAAGATAAACAAAAAACGTAGCTCTTCTTTTAGTTTTCTTATACCAACTTCTTTTACCTAAAACTAAAACTATATACTATAAACTATATACTATAAACTATATACTTTAAACTATATACTATATACTATATACTATATACTATATACTATATACTATATACTATATACTATATACTATATACTATATACTATATACTATATACTATATACTATATACTATATACTATATACTATATACTATATACTATATACTATATACTATATACTATATACTATATACTATACACTATATACTATACACTATATACTATACACTATATACTATACACTATATACTATACACTATATACTATACACTATATACTATACACTATATACTATACACTATACACTATACACTATACACTATACACTATACACTATACACTATACACTATACACTATACACTATACACTATACACTATATACTATACACTATATACTATACACTATATACTATACACTATATACTATATACTATATACTATATACTATATACTATATACTATACACTATATACTATATACTATACACTATATACTATACACTATACACTATATACTATATACTATATACTATATACTATATACTATATACTATATACTATATACTATATACTATATACTATATACTATATACTATATACTATATACTATATACTATAAACTATATACTATAAACTATATACTATAAACTATATACTATAACACCAATTTATTATGTTTCAATTTTTTTATAGATTTAAATATCTAAGTACCTACTCAAGACTCTACAGTGGAGCAAAGTAAAAACCGGCATCCATTAATTAGTGGCTCTTACCGGTACTGCGGAGGGTCTAATGGTTGTATAAAGAGTGCAAGCTCCTCTAATGGACACTACACTTGCAGATTTGTTAATTTAACATTTTACAAACAGCTCTCCTTATTCTACTAAATAGTTATTATGAATTGTTTAATATTAATGTAGGTGCAGTATACTTATTTTCACTACACCCGAATAATATAGGTCTAAAAGTTTATACTGCAAAGGTATACTAAGCAAGTTTAGGTTAGTTTTTGATTGATTTTTTTTCTTCCAAAATATATTTGAATGTCTTGTTTATCTTGATAATAGATAAATAAATTCTACTGCACCTACGCGTGCATGCCACTGAAATATTCGTTAATAGCTGAGCCAATTTTAGTAAAATTTCTGGTGTGATTTCGAGAGTCCTGAATGGTTTAGTTATCCATGCGAAACTGTGGCGGGTCAGCTAGCCTTTTATAATATTATTGTGTTGTGTCTATTATTAGGGCGTAAGTACTTATTTATTATTTTTATCACCCACGAAACACAGAAATAGAAATAATACCATAAACAACACTTTGGTCTTTACTGTGAAACACGTCTTATATTTTGATTTATATTTATATAAAATATAAGGGTGGTAAAAATAATAAATAAGTACTTACGCCCTAATAATAGACACAACAGAAAAATATTATAAAAGACTAGCTGACCCGCCATAGTTTCGCATGGATAACTAAGCCATTCAGGACTCTCGAAAGCACACCACAAATTTTACGAAAATTGGCTCAGCTATTAACGATTATTAGATATTACAAACTCAAATTATTTCACTTAATATTAGCAAATTATAGCGCCTAGAATATTTACAATGCCAATTTAAGGAAATGTAGTTGCAGCAACAATACTGTAAGGCGTTGACACCACGCTTATATTTTACAAAAGAAATAGCAGAGAGTAAAGTATAAATAATTTTATGAAGAGGGTAAGAATCTTTTGCTTTGTTTTGCTTCGACTTCATACACACGTTCACAGCTTTAAAAAGAAGTGTTTATTTCTTTTCCTTTCTACGTTATGCGAGACGCGAAAGAATTTAAAAATGCAGCATTTGCCGTTTGCAAAGTATCAAATATATTATTTAGACAAAAGAACACGTACTTTTGCTTGTTTTTTAATGACGCTTTTGAAGAAATTGATTTATTTTGTTTGCTATGTTTTTCATTACGGCTTATAGAACTATTTGCGGTACTTTTATTAACAGGCGTTAATTAAGCATTGCTAAAAGTTTTCAAATTAGTTTCAGTTATGTACCTATACATATATGCGTACATACTAATAGCAGAATATCATAATTTTGGTCATTCCACTATGATCACCTGGGTGATCATAGGCGACCCCTTTCAAATTTATTAATTCAGTATCCTTAAATCATCTATAAATGGCCATAGCTTTCTAAGCTTTTGTTATAGATTTGTAAAAATATACAACGTTATTTTTAGTGAAGTGAAAACACCCTAAAACCATTATATCTCAAAGAAAATGGATACACAAAATGTTAGTGAAAAATATTTTTACCTTAATTTTTTGTGATTGTAAATAATATTCATCAACAGAAAACCTTTATCAGATCAACATCAAATTCGCAGACGTTGCAATAAAAATAAAGAATTGAACGAAGGTTATACCGGAACGAATAGAAGGACTAAGACAGTAGCAGCTAGACAATTAGATTTCACTGAAGAAGGCGTAGCCAGGAGGGGTTCGCGAACTTAATAACGACAATACCTCTAGCACGGAACACAAGAAAAAAATAAACTGCAAACTAGATAAAACGAGATACATAAGTAAAAGTTTAGTTATTGTTAAGGGTACAGAAATAGTTAACCGCCATAGTAGATTTTACTACAGGAAATGCGCTCTTTTTTTAAAGGTAATGCCTGATGCATATGCCACACTCTACAGACGCAAGAGAACTAAATTTTCATAAATTTTGATTTATGGCCAAAGTGAAGTCTTTTTGATTCGATCGAAATCTAAAATCCAGAGTGCAACATCTAAAATTACCAAAACTAAAAGAAAAAAATATTTTATGCTTGCTAACCCGCCCGGCTTCGCACGCGTTAACTAAACCATCCAGGGCTCGAAATCAAGCAAAACAGCGGTACGACCGTACCATCTTTTTCTCGAACAAGTTCAGGCAATTTTCGACTCTAGATTTAAAAAAACTGATACGTGTCTTTGCAATTGAAGCCGATCCCAAATGCTATTGATTTCCACCAATCAACTTCGAGGCACATAATTATATATCTAGGATGTACCTAATCATTAGCAAACAAGTAGTAGCAAGTAAACAAAGTAGTTTAGGTGTATTTAAGATGTACCTAATCATTAGTAAACAAGTAGTTCAAAAATAAACTGGTCCACTTATAAGTATTTTTTCTGAAGCCCCACTTGTGTGACGATATAAGCCCTATTCTATAGTGTGATATGAATTATCCAATCTTTTAGTAAACAATGTTTATTATCTTGCCGTCTTGTTTCGTCACAACACACCCCACCCCCATTCCTAACTACGTCCAAGCAGTAAATACTTTACTTTCTAAATGCGAGACAAAAATCCTTGCGATTCTCTAAGCGCTTTATACAAAACGTCTGAAGTAAATTCTTTAAAACTGTTTTAGCTGTTTCGAGAGGTTTTCCTCAAGTAAATTGTATTTTAAGCTTGGATTTAAGGGTAAATTTGGATGATACTCATGAGAGAAAATAAAATGAACTGGGCTCTTGGCTGATTTGCATGACAGTAATCCTCGCATTTCTTGTAGAAGTAATGTTAAATGTGTCTTACCTTTGATACGATATTACTGTTTCGCCCCTATTACTTCGTAATACAACTCATAATTCATTCAAAGATTTCCTAAAAGATTGCTTTATTAATATTAATTTACGATTGTATGGTTTACGAAAGATTTTAATTTGTTTTATAACAAATTCGGTCAAAGTAGACATTATTTCATATATTGTAAAATAATTACCTTCAAAACCTATTTCATGCTCTCAAAAGTCCAAATTCACAATTAGGTAATTTAAATGATTAAAATCTTCAAACATCTTGATAGTAAAATAGGATATTTTACTCGTATTTCAAAGAACTGTATAATTTTGTTCGCTTTGATCACGTTTCAGGTAAAATCTTTTAAATTAAATAAACAGATGATGCCATCATTATTATGGCATTGCATGACTGAGTAATTATAAAATAAATTTAGAATACTTTAAGATTCACTTAAAACTAGTCAATAAAATCTGAGTACTTAAGTTTTATATTTTATCAATAATAAATAACTCGTGATATTGTTTTATGATGATCCCGGTAATTCAATTAACTGTGCACTGACAATGAATAAAGTGATGGCATAAATTGAATACTAATCAAACTACTAGGTGTGATTTGCGGTATGCATACTCTTATTGATTCTGTGTTATTAGATACTAACGAATCACCAAGTCCAAACAAGCTAGATCTGCCTGTGGACACCATCTCTTCAAACATCGTAACAGTAGTGAGGTATCAACTGAAGCTGGACGCTATTATTATTTTCGGTGCAGATTGCAAACACGCGGACCGCACTGAATGTAGGTGGTAGTAGTTTTAAATTTGGCTTGACGCCCAGAGCTCTTGGCGCTTTTCAGCTCAGTGTTCACGCGTTTCATACGTCTAATGTTATACGGAAATTCTTTTGTTTCACAACCGAAATATAAAACTATCTGAAGGACGAGTTTCATAAGAAAAGTGCTCCAAGTCGGCTGAGAAGTCAACGAAGATGGATCGCATATCTTTGCGATTCTACGTTTGTTTGCGTATCTGTGAAGGTCGAAATAGATTCTTTTATTAGAAATTCGCTTTGACCCCGATAAAAAGCGTTTGTTATTGGGTGCCTCGACGAAAGGTAAGTTTATGTTATATCAATCCTCATCATTGTTGGCTCAATATATTTATGTCATAATTATTGGCAGGGGATTTATTACGCACTGCCAAATAAAACGCTTTGTCCACCTGACGGGTTCAATTGCCTCAGTAATCTCTCGATCGTTTTATTAAAACGACGTTTCTTTTATTACAGTGTGCGTGGACATTGGTTTTGGCGGTTATGAGTGAAGAATCTACGCAAGATTTTGCCTTCACCCTTACGATTCCTTCACAGACCTCAGATCAATCAGAGCAACAAGTATTAAAATCTCCTGATGCTGTAAAACTAGATGCAATGGACTCCGAATCAGATAGACAAAGCATGTCAATAAGAAAACGAAGAAACTTGTCAAAAAACCGAGGACAAGCTGCAAGACAAAGAGAAAAAACACCAGAACCTAATAGAACTCCGATACCTCATGAAGATACTCCAACATCAGAAGACGAAGAAAAAAATGCACCACATAATCCTAGAGAAGCTGAGGCTGATGATACGTATGAAGAAATGAAAAGGCTTGTACAAGAAAGATCGAAAACAAAGGATCCAGTCTATGATATAGACACTGAAGAAATTCTAGAAGCTAGAGTTATAGCACAAAATGATAGACGACGTAGAAGTATTTCACCTTTTGCGATACAAGATAAAGAACAAGAAGAAACCTGTATGCTAGAAAGAAAAGGAAGCTTTATAGATCCAACCAATAAACTACTCAGCACCTGTTACACGTTAAGTCCAAAAGATGACTCTCGTCGTGATTCTTTGGTAATTGAACCTCCAAAAGAAATAAGGACATCTTTATCTCCACCGTCTTCTGCAACCGCATCACCAAAAGAGAAAGAATTTCCATATCCATCACCTACAACACCAAAAAAACAAGAGCAAATTATTTACCCTGACGAAAAGAAGCTAGAGAGTGCTACCAAAAAACCAAAAACACCGATTAAAAATGAAACGGTTTTTACATTTGATGATAAAGAAAGTAAACAAAGTACAAAAACAACGGCTAAAGTACCCGAGACACAAACAACGCCAGGTGAACTGGTCACAAAAATAATACAATTGGAAAGGACACCGAGCAAAAAACTGACACAAGATAAGAAGCCTCTAGTCGATATAAGAGCGAGAATAGTTAGAACTCCGAGTAGAAAAACAACAGCTGACGTGAAGCCATCTGTTGCTAGACAACTTAAACCGAAGGAAGAGCTACAGCCACAAAATAAAATTCCACCAGTGAAACCAGCACGAAGCAAATCCGCTACCAGATTTGGGGTCAGTTTTTTTATAAAAATATTTTTCATACTAGTTGTTGCTTTCTTAATAGCACTTTATTTTCTTCTACACAATGAATGATTTTATTTGAGGATAATGTAAATATTTTGATAATTACATACATAAGGGGAGAATAAATATATAGAGAGTTTACTAATCTACAATAACATTTACAGAATAAGACTAGTGAAAGTGAGATGAGTGAAGATCAAGCTAACCACAATATTGCCAACACAGAAGCGAAACGTAAAGTAGTGCCCACCCCCCGACGATTCCAGAAAAAAAGATCTCCAAATTTGAATCGTTCTCAATCTGTAATAAACAGAGCAGAAAATGTGAAGGTAATAGACAAAGTAGATAAAACAGGAACGAGTATGAGTCAAACAAGCCGTGAAATTCTTGAACTAATGCAGAAAGCTAGAGCCAGAAGCTTGTCCATACCCAAAGATGACCCCAGACTTCCATCAGCTTACAAAAACCCACCGACAAATAAAACGAAAAGTAGAGAACTCAAAACTCCAAACAAGACTCCTAGTACTCTGCGTCAATCAAGAGGAATATCTTGCCCGAAAACTATACAAATTATTTCCGATAAAGAAATATTATCGGGATTAATGAATAAGTCAAACCCAGATTTAGAACAACAGAAACACAGTAGACAAAGTTCTGGATATATAGACGCAAGTCAGTCAGAATACACATCCAGCTGTTACTCTTCGTCACCGAGTGAAAATGAATATGAGTTTGATTTATCCGAACGAACCGCTGAGTTAACGCGGAAGTTAAATATTTTAAGCCAAGCCGTGGATAAGTATGAAACGACTAACAACATAACTTTAGCATTGGATAATACATCCGTTATTAAAGATGAAATAGAAAAACCGGTGCTGAGAAAAAGATCAGCAGCTGGTATTAAAACTGTGGAGAAAAAAGAAATAAAAGATATGAAAAAAGAAAAAATCAAAGGAAAAGCTGATACTAAAAAGAAACAAGTCACTGCATCACGTTGGAGAGTTATTGCTAATTGGCAACAATTCAAAATAGAACAAATTTTATATTGTGAACGAATTAGATTGCTTAGGAACAGATGCGTATGTGATTTGTTTTTGTTGATAATAATGTTTGGATTGGGCGGAATGATGTTTAAAACCTTAGAAGGGTCTTTTGAGAATGCCTTTAAATGCGGTAGTAGAGGTATGAAAAGAGATTTTATAGAAAGTTTGTGGAGAGGAAGCCATTACCTAAGGGAAGAGGATTGGAAGTCGATGGCCAGGACCAAGTTGTACGAGTTCGAGAATCAATTACATACAGCACACGAAGCAGGGGTGACATCCTATAGCGGACAAAGATCTTGGAACTTCATGAACTCGTTCGTGTATTGCATGACGTTAGTTACAACTATCGGTAAGATTCTATATTGAATAAAATAGAATGTGGAACACTTTTATTTATTTATTGTAAATTTTTAGTACACATAATTACATCAAAGTTAATATAAATCATAGTGTCAAAATATTTCAAAAGCTAAATTTTTACTGCATTTGCCTGAGTTTGGTTGATAGTTTGACCTGAAGATAATGCATCACTGGCAGCTTCAAGACTATTAATTTAAGTTTCATTATAAGTTATTGCTAATATTCACACCGCCCTCAATAAATTTTTCAAAAATTTCATTTTATGCTGACTGCATAAAATGTTATATTCCAACAAAGCCATAAAGTTATCGAGTAATAATTATTGATGTAGCATTACGTAGGTAGTTTCTCTTAATATTTTGTTCTATTGTAGATCTCTTAACTTTTCTTCTTACCAATACAATTGTGATCGTTTGGTTGCATATAGCTAAGAAAGATATTTTTTTTACATCTAAACAGTTATATTCTTCTTTACTTTTCAGGGTACGGTCACATAGCACCAAAAACAACTTACGGTCGAGTAGCAACCATCATCTATGCAATCATCGGGATCCCCTTGTTCCTGATTGTTTTAGCTGACTTCGGCAAGCTGTTTACGAGGATCATCAAGTTTTTCTGGCTTTTCATCAGAAGGTTCTACTACACCAGGAGCTGCAAAAAGGTCCGACGGACAGCGCCTGTTCAGGTAGATTTTAAATCACCATATTTTTCGTTTACTCTTTTTACTGTAAAGCATGATATTATAATCAATAACCATAAACCTACATTTATCTAACTTGTTAGATCTTTCTTGTACTTTTCAATCCATCTGGAATTGAGTTTATTTGTCCGCATTTATGTCTATTGTGTCTTAGAGACTTAGAAGCTGTTTTAGTTCCTATAATATTATTGTCTAAACTCTACCAGACGACACCACATTCAATACAAAATACACGACTACGGCTAAAATTGCGTTGGTCCTTAGTAAATGCCGTTGACGGTCCCTTTGATGATTACCAATAGATGCTAATAGTCTAGGATTAAAATGTTCCGTAGTTTTAAATTACTAATTTACATGTTTCGTTTTTTGGTATTTACCGCTTAAAACTAAAATGTGCAAAAATTGCATTGCAGTAGCGTCGAGATAAATAAATGGCTAATATGTATAATGGTATATTCATAAAATCATTCCTTCATAAAAAACTCATCATATTTTAAATGCAATAGTGATACTAATAATTATTAACTGTAAATTAGCCAAAATAATTTAACATTCAGCATTAATTTCATAGGAGCCCAAACTGGTATGAGTTGTATCACCATAATGATGTGGTGAAACCTTGTTCGTAGGAGACCGAAACACGCAACGATTCAGCGTTGTATTTGGGGACTAATCTTTTATTGAGGGAAGGCTAACCTATAAATTGAGAATAGATGTTAATGTGTGAAAATGTTTAGAAAAAAATGTGCTTTTGCCGTTTCTAATAATAATGATGTACCTAATAAATAGGAAACTGCTTACCACAGATGCTTTTTTATAAGATTTGTGCTGTCGGATTTAGCCTAGCTTCACGGTTTTACCCGCGTGAACAAAGGTCTATTCCATAGAAAATATAGAATTTTGGGGAAAAACTAGAAAGCCAATATGATACTCTAGAATTTGATGTCCACACTAAACCGCAAAATTCGTTCAGCTCTTTCAGCGCTGTGTGGTAACTAACATACCTACAACATACATACATAGGTACATTACATAACATTTGCATTTATAAAATAAGTAGGATAGAATTATCTTACGATTATCTACTTATTTTTCACTATAATTAGTGTAAATGTATATTGTAAAATGTTTAATTATTACGCAAATATTTGCCTGAATGGGCCGACTGGAAAAATAATAACTTTACTAAGTATGATGAACAAAAAATATAAACCATAATCAAACCAAAACAAATTAAGTACCATTGTTCACAAAAGTAATACCCAAATAACGCTGCAAAAGAAAACAAAGCAATGTTTCGTTTTTTACACAGAAATGAATAACGGTTGCGCTCCGAGCTATATGTTATCTTACAATCCCAGACCTTTTGTAGTCGGAACAATTATCTTAAAGATCAAAGTTAACGGAAACAATGTTGATTTTTACAGGAGGTAATGAAGGGGCTGAATATCGTCTACGACGTCGTGAGGCGGCCTTCGCAAATCTTTTCCGAGGAAGATGAAGATAAACCTAATGAAGCTCCCGCAGTGGAAAGAAAATCTAGCGACGTTCCACCGCCTTTACCTCCAAAACCCAACTACTTAAGAGACCCTGAGATTGCCACAGAACCTGAGACTCCAGCACCTTCCATTTTCGAAATAGATGATGAATTCAATCTACCCATATCAGTGGCTATTTTCATTCTGGTCGTGTATATAGTCATAGGAGCTTTAGGATTCAATATTTGGGAAAAATGGAACTTCTTCGAATCTTTCTACTTCGTCTTTATTTCCATGTCTACTATTGGATTGGGAGATTTTGTCCCAGACCATCCTATGTTTATGATGGCTTCGATTTTGTACTTAATCTTTGGCTTGGCTTTGACATCTATGTGCATTAATGTGGTGCAAGTCAAGCTATCAGATACATTTAGACAGGCAAGTGCTAAGCTGGGAGCCACGATTGGATTGAAAGTAGCTGAAGAAGACGGTAGTTTAATACCATGTACACCACCACCAACAGAAATAGTTCCGGTACACAAACCCAAAATTGAAATTGACGAAAAAAGTAAAGAAGATACCGATAATGACTCCAAGAATAGGTAAAAACTTATATGACATGTATTTTGTGTAGGTATAGCTATGATAATTGGAAATTTTGAACCAGTTTGGATAGCTATGGAACTCAACTGAACATTATTATAATTAAATAGTGCCTTAGATTCAGAGGATGTAGAAGAAAATTGTAATTTACACCTGCATTTATTCATTAACGCTTGATAAGCTGAACAGCTGTACTTATATAAATTCACCCTTTGATGAGCGACGATTCTCATCGGGGAGAAATTGTATTTTACAGCAAAAAGCGTTTCTGAATATAAGAGTTAGGATGTAATCCCAAAAACGCCATTATATAAGATTGGTAAAGTATATAAATTAAAATATGACTAATATTATTAACAATAAAAAACAAATATTGAATGCAAAAAAATTGATGCAACAAATATCGTATTGTGCAAATTTACATTTAGACTGTTTTGGAAATTTTAAGAAAAAATGGTTTTATAATTTTATTGACTTTGGATTTTTGAAGGTTTATTAAAACATTATCGTTGCCAAAGATTTGAAGATGTAAATAGTAATATAGTAATATGCGGTGCTATAATTATAACATAAGCTTAAAGCTTATTTATAAGTGATATTGTTACTAATTATACCTCTTTTATATTTTATTATTGCGAATGTTTGTTGCTATGTGTGTAAATAAAGATTTTTATAATTTAACAAACAAGTTTATCTTACCGTAAAATCACATTACTATAATGTCGTCTTCTAAAAGGACCAGTATAAAACGAACTGCTTATTTCAAAAATACAGCTTTAATAAAATACGAAAAGACAAATGCGCAAATAAATATGATATACACGGTGGAATATAATTCGTTCTTTTCGTTGAATGTATGTACTCAGTCCATGCTATAGAGCGCATATAACTAAATACCAAAAGTACTTCTATATATACAAAACTCAAAGGTGACTGACTGACAGTGATCTATCAACGCACAGCCCAAACCAATGGATAAATAGATCGGGCTGAAATTTGGCATGCAGGTAGATGTTATGACGTAAGCATCTATTAAGAAAGGATTTTTCGAAATTCCACCCTTAAGAGGGTGAAATGGGTGGTTGAATTATTTTCTAGATGCTCGTATGGAATAAAACTTAAATCTAGGTATTATCCAATTTATGCGAATTCTCAAATAGCAAAATTTTAAAGGAAAGCCGAGCGACATTGTACAAAACAGGTGTTTTATTACCTACGAAACATTTATAAAGCGCTCAGCCTGTGCCCGCGGTGTGAGTAGCGTTCAATAGACATTTCGCTGTTATCCCGTTATTTGAGGAGACTTGATTTTTTTAAAATGCATTATGTACAATTATTCTATAGCATAATCCGAGTACGAATTAACTTCCACCGTATATATATACATATGTATGATATTGACCAAGAGGAATATATGGTGCAATTGGTCTACCGTTGGGAGAGTATCTAAGCGATGCACAAAATATCTGCTGCAATTTTTTTCAGGGGGGTGATCACGAAACATTGATTGCAATGTAAATGGAAAAATTTCCATACTAACAAGCACATAAAATGCGTATTCAATGCGTATTAAATTTGTATTATTATCGGTTGCAATCGAGTTACGTGATCGCCCAGCAGGTCTGTAAACATCAAAACAAAAAATCTGTTATATTTATAATATGCATTATCCTATTTCCCGTTTTTTCCCCAAAGGTATTTCAATAATCAATAATACAATAATGAATGCAATATAATAAAAACAAGTGTGATGTAATAAAAACAAACACACGACTGAAGTAAAATTTCCTTAGTTTAGCTCTATCTATCGGCTGGTATAACTTTGTTTTTGCTTTGTTTAATGTTAATATCCCCATTTTCAGCGGTTGCTTTTACTAACTAATTACTTCTAACTTAATCAGTATTCCCGTTCAGATTCTCAAGTCTTTCAGATCTTGTTTTCTCTGTTAATGTCTTTTTGTTTAATTCCCTCCGGCGGCGTCCCGTTCCCGGCATTATGGTGATTGATCAACACTCGCCAGTCACCACTATTGAATATTGAAGGAATTCATTTATTCGTTGCTAGAAACATCGTTTGTCACTTAAAGGGTTTCAATAAAGGGTGTTTATTATTGAAGAAGCTTTTAATTGAAATTGTGTACGAAATAAATATACGCAACATAACTTGGTTGAATAAACTTTAAATAAAACTTGAATCCTATAAACGTCTTTGAATCGACATGGTACATTTAATTAGGGTAATGATGATGAGTTAAGCCATTGATATTTTTTTTTAACGAGCTAATGCTTTTGGTCTCTACCAATTCGTCATTGGGCGGGAGGGCAAGCGTTTAAGGCACCCAGCCGTCAAAGAAATTGATAAAACCAAACAGGCTGAATTTATAGTAAGCCTGTAGGATACAGAAGGCAGATATGCAACTGAAAAGGTAGTTTTATCCCCAAATTTGGCAAAACCAAAAAGAAGTGTTATAAACATGTTTTAGTAGTCTATATATATATATACATACGACTACTACGACCTACTACTACGAATATTGCTCCGGAGCGGCATGAGCATGTTCCATGATATCTATTCATTGGATTTAAATGAATGAGGTATCGATCAATTTATTATTATAATCCAAGTAAAATAGGCAATTTTTTATTGCGATTTAGAAATCTGTATTAAGTTTACCAACTTTATCTAGTAGTAAGAATATTTACAGGGGTGGTATGAAAAAACAAAAACGATTTTCTGTCTACAATTTTATTTTAATTAAAAAACATGAAGTTTCCGCAGACAAGATACGGAATAACATTAATATGATCCTCGATAAATATCCTATTTTGCCCACAGACGAGTGTTTCCTAGTGGTCAAGGTTAGTGAATCGAATTTTTCTCCCACTGGTTATATTTAATGGATATCTATTTCAAGATGACTACTAAGGGGAGGCAATTACACTGTACTAATGTTATGGTAAAGAGTAGCTGGTCTTCTTTCCCAAACTCGAATGACTTTACTAATATGAATACTCTTTATTACTCGCATAAGCTGTTGCTTTGCAAAATAAGTCTTATAGCCTACGTATTCATTAATAACAAAATCATCGAAATACATTTTCATAGCATTTGTTATTTTAGTTTCAATTGTTTGTAAATTAGTCCAAGTATTATTGAAGAAGTTCATCTTATGTATCGACGTGTTAACATCGATTTCATGCGTTTGAGAATAAAATTCAATAGAAGAATATCCATTACCATCATTTTGGAAATCCATATTAATTGTATGTATTGCATCGGAGAGTTCAATTAACGTGTCATATAATTTGATATCTGTGAAGCTACTGCATGATGAAGCGTCAAAAAAGCCAATGTTTATGCCAACGTTACAGGTAAAATTGCCAATGTTTTCTGTAAGATATTTCGCAGAGAACCTATTTATATCAGTATCGGCGAAGTGATCCGAACTGATGCCAAACTCGAACTGTTTTATGATTCGCAAGCCAAGGATAAGACTGGGCAGTGAAACTGGAAGTAACTCGCAAAGAGGTTCCATATGACTATACCTTGACCACCCTGTTAAAATTAAACCTTTGAAAGTGTAGATGGACTTGTAAGCAACCATTAGTTTCATCCAGCTGAATATATTCATGGTTCTGGATTTCAAATTCGGTACTGATGCTGTAACTCCATCGGCGCCTTTAAAGGCAGCTGCTCCCCATATATTTTTAAATTGACTTTTATAGTATAAAAAGCTTGAACGGGGTAAGATTACGCTCGGTCTGTAATCCCAATAGACCACTTCAACGTTATCCAATTTACTCAATTTACTCATTCTCCGAATCATATCGTCCCAGATCATTACAGTTAGTGTAGGGCTGATTTCTTTGACGATCTCCACAACATTTTTTACGTGGTCCAGGAACATGATGCTGGAAAAAAACATTTTTAAAATTTTACTCGTTACGTTTAATTTAATTCTGACATACATAAATATCTGTTTGAACGGCTTGGCTTGTAATTTTGCAGACAGATTACTTTTACTAAAGTTGTGAATGTCTCTTGCATAAAATAATGTAATTCGGTAAGCTTTTGTTGCTACTGACAACAAAATTGACTCAATACCTTACGACGGATGAGTTGCCGAAGTAAACATTTTAAATTAAGCATTGTTGAAATGTAATGTTACTTAAGCACGTATTTATATTTATGTTACTATATATTATACATTATTTAAACTGACGACGAATGTACTTGTATTAAATTTTTTAAGTCTAACTATGTTCTCATGGAAGTGACTTTTTGTCTTATTGAGAATAAATTTCTTTAAACCTAAATATGGAATATTACAAAATTTAATGTTAATTTTTTTACAACAATAAAATTAAATATGTTCTATATTTACATCAAGTGTCCGAGGCAGGCCTACCATCCTTCAATCTTCAAAAAGGGTGTAAATATATAGATCTCAAGACCACACATCATCAGCGCCCCTGGTGTTGCAGTTTTCCGATGTTCGTAAGCATCGGTGACCACTTACCATCATCTTCTTATTTGTGACTCATCACGTCACACTAATATTATAAGGGCGAAAGTTTGTATGTGTGTATCTGTGTTTGTGTGTATGTGCGTATGTTTGTTACTCCTTCCCGCTCAAACGGCTGAATGGATTTGGATGAAATTCGGTACCAAGACAGCCGATACACTAGATTAACATATAGGCTACATTTTATCCCGGAAAAGTGAAAATTTCCCGTGGGATGAGGAAATAATTAAAATACTTTTTATCCGCGGGTGAAACCGCGGAGCACAACTAGTATAAAAAATAAATATTATTCATGTTTCTAATTGTTTTTTGCAGACCCTATACTGTAGTGTAGATAGATAGATCAACACTTTATGTTGCACAGTAAAAAAAAATTACAAAAAAAACTTACATAATTAACTAACAATAAGTAAAATAGGCGGTCTTATTAGAACAATCGCTTCCAGATAACCTTTGTATTGCAGGAATCGGAACTACTGTTGTACTGTATGTATTGTATATTTAAGATTAGTTGCGCCCCGCGGCTTCACTCGCGAATAAAAAGTATTTTCATTATTTACTCATCCCACGGGAAAATTTCACTTTTCCGGGATAAAATATAGCCTATATGTTAATCTAGTGTATAAGCTATCTTGGTACCGAATTTCATCCAAATTCATTGAGTCGTTTGAGCGTGAAGGAGTCACAAACATCACTACAACTATTACACGGCTAACACGAAATACAGTCGAATAATTCGATCAGTGTTCGGGCAATATAGATGCACATCCTTAAGGAGTACGCGCGGCGGCTCACTCGCTCTCGCTGAGCTCAGCGCCGAGCCGCCACCGCCGCCGCGCGTAGTGATGAGTACTACTCACGTCAGTTTCTATAATATTATAGTAACAAACATAGACACATACAGACAAACACACATACAAACTTTGGCTTTTATAATATTAGTATGATAATACACATTATTGAAGCTATATTAGATTAGAAGGAAATTTCCAAATCCACTTACTCAATCGAAGTATTTATCTTCAAACAACGGTCGCATACTTTAATATGGATCACTTCGTCACAGCCCACATGGATGTGTTTCAGTGAAGTAACGTTATTATGAAAGCTTATTACCTGAAAATAGAGTACATAGTCGATTAAACTCTTGCAAACGATCTTTAGAAAATGAAAATTAGACCACAGCTAATTAAGTTTGGATTAATGGTGCAGAAGACTTAATTAATAGTACAAATGGCGTATTAGCGACCCTTGCTACAAGTAAATAACGTACAGTTCAGCTTGCATGGATAAGGGACTGGAAATATCTGGAAAAAAGAACCGAAAACAAAGACAAAACTTTGAAAAATTTCCCAATACTTAGTTAAGTAGATAAGAAAGGGGGACGGATGGGAAATTTTCTAGACTTAGAATGATAAAATGTACAACATAAGGGATTCTGTTGTGCATTTTATCATTTAAGGCAGCGTCATATGATGTTTTTGACGGATCTCTATAGTGCTCTGTTTAAAGATAAAAATCGCAGGTCATAATTTGATGCCAAACTGGGCATGCTTATGAAAATGTGTTGAATTTGCGAGTTTTTTTGTGGATTACCTAAAATATGAATATTTTATCAGGGCATTCCTTTATAACACCAGTCGGCTAAAATTGCTATCGCTGAAAGTTCGGAGTAGTTCTCCAAAATAGGTTTCATAAAGTATTTTTTTGGGATCACTTAACGACCTTATTTTATAAAATGTATCTAAGTACTTCTTTTTGTTTTCTTTTGGCTCCACACTTTTTTGTATTTAGCCAGTGTCAAGTAATTGATAATTTCCCAAGTTAATTAATATTAAATATATATGTGTCAAGTCAAGTCAAGTCACAGTCCAAGTCATCAAGTTAAGTTATAGTCTAGTTTAGTCAAGTCATACTCCAAGTAAAGTGGTGGGAACTTTACCAGAAGCTTCTATGTAGTTTTGGAAACAACACGAAAAGAAATGTTTCACCATCATTATACCACTTTCCCACACTCATAAAATAATACAATGCGGTGACGCGATCTTTTTCGTTTTCCCGCCAAAACTCCTTCTAAGTACTTACTTAGTTAAAATTTGTCGAGTCATTTGTATTATTTTTATTATTTTCTATTTTAAAAAATCAGTTACTGATATTGTTATTTGCAATCTCAGCGATATGCTGAGCCGGGACTTCTTCTTGCCATAACATAATATCACACGTGTGTACTATGTTTTATTACATAAGTTTTATTTATATTATACAAGGTGGAATTTAATTCGTTCTTTTCCTTTAATGTATGTATTCAGTCCATGCTACAGAATTCTCCCATACTTATATGGTAGAATTCTGTAGCGTGTGTGTTTTATTCAGTCCATGCTACAGAATTCTCCCATATAAGTATGGGAGAATTCTGTAGCATGGACTGAATAAAAAAAGTACTTATGTAATAAAACTGAAATCTAGGTATTATCAAATTTAAAATCTAAAGAAAAGCCTTGTCACATTGAACAAAGCAAGTGTTTTATTTCCTACGAAACATTTACACTCAGCTGGTGCTCACGCTGTGTGTACCGTTAAATAGACATTTTGGCTGTCATGCAGTTACTTTAAAAGGCACTAAATACTAAAACAATTTTTTTTTAATTGGACCCTGTACTAATATACTATAGCATGGTCGGAGTATATACATTTAAGGAAAATAGTGAATTAAATGCCACCTTGTATAGTGTGTCTCGAATATGTATCGTTTAATTTCATTTACACAATTTATTTTAATGACGTCAGAACACATGAATGCCCTCAAAAATTAGCTTTTTGTTGATTTTGGGCTTACACAGTGTTTTAATCATTAAAATTAAAAACAATTCATTAGCTGTTAAATTAATAAGCTCATCCAAAGCCGGGGCGAGTCAATCAATTATATTCTCATCCTCTATAGTGTGGTGGTTGAGCAGGTCGGCTCATAGCCCGGAGGGTTCGATTCCCGCGGCAGGACAAGTATTTGTCCACAGAAAAAATACTTATTGTGTATGGGTGTTGTGGGACCATGTTCTTCGTTCCTTCCTGGTCCCTAGACATAAGGAATCCTAGGATCTATGTATATGATCGTTGGGCGTTATTATTATTATTATATATTATTATTACAAGAGATTTGTAGTCTGAAACTCTATACAAATTCGATATTTATTTCTTAATTGGTTCATTTGTTTCAAGTATATTGCACGTTTTCCCTGATACAGTTATGTGGTCCAGTTGAACGAACCATAATCAAGAAGTTTAATCGTTTACCTGTTCCAGCATCAGTTTGATGATAACGTTACTCTCCGGTTGGGTAGGACATATCGAATGAGGATACTCGGGCACCTCTCTCAAGTGTTTGAACTCACGCAGCTTCAGTACATGCTCCATATGCCCAAACGTCTGGACCAAAGGGATGATCTCAAAACCCAAATTCACTGCTACTTTGAGGAAGTTTGACAACTGAAAATAAAACGATTTTAATGATAGTCTAATTAAGTATTACACAAAAATAAAACTATGGACGATATTGAGACCCATTAGTGTATTAATTTTGAAGAGGTGTGGGTACTTCAGTTTGTAATATGCTGGTTGCCCGTCTTTTACTAGAATTTGCGCAAGTGGCTTCATCGTCCTGAATGTAAATGGAACAGCCAACAGTGGCGTAGCTATCAGAGGGCTAGACGGGCAGTTCCCCAGGGCCCCAAAGCTCACGGGGGCCAAAAATGGGCTTACAAACTATAAATGGACTAGTGAAAATTTCTCCCACCTTCGGAATATATCTGGAGTACGTCGAATCCAGAACACAAAGGCTACGTAACAAAAGATTTTAAATAGTTTAGTTGGGGCCCTAATTTATTTTTGCCCCAAGGCTTTTGTTTACTTAGCTACACCACTGACAGCCAACAAGAAGTTAGCTGTCCCAATTATTCTCCCTTCTACAAAGCCACATCATAACAAATCAAATTCATTTACATATATAATATAGGTAGTATGTAGGCAGAGTGTTATTATAGGAAGCCATGTTGTATATGTTTACTTTTTTTTATTGATACTACATTTTGGTTGGAGATTCGCAGATTATCCAATGACGCGTTGGATTTAGAAAACAGAATATAAAATTAAAAGTGGAGTATCTGGAAATAGGCATTAAATTGGAAACCTCATACAACAATTATATTGATAATAGCTGACCAGGCAAATGTTGTATTGCCATATAAAAAAAAATGGAAGATGATGGAAGAAGATAGAAAATTTAGAGTTGTATGTATTTTTAATGCCACATCATTAAAAAATCGGTCTATAAAATAAAAATAAAAATTTTGGGCGATGAAAAGTCGACAAAAACGTATTCTCAGACCTACCAAGTGTGAAAACAAAATTTTATGAAAATTGTTTCAGTCGTTTCGGAAGAGTATGGTAACAACCACTGTGACACGTAATTTTTATATTACAGGGTTACAGGAAAAATCGTGCTAGATCCGTTAAGGGCGTGGAGTACCCATTAATTTTGACTTATTTCACTATGAAACACCCTAGCTTAAACTTAACCCTTTTCGAGATATTCGACTTTTAATTTTTTTATTGATAATTGCCGATTTGTAGACTACAAAATTTAATTATGTTTATTTTTCTGTATTGTAATTATGTATATGTTGTTGTATTTTTATGCGAGTTAGCCAGGGGGCGAGTTGTCCGGGGCGAGTTGGCTGGACTGCAGTCGCGACCCCTTCTCGCCCCCGGTACGGCGGACGAATGCTCACGGGAGTGCGAGGGCATTTCCCACCTCAAAAAAAAAAAGGAAAAAATGAAGCGTTTCATAGTGAAATAACTCGGAAATTATGGATACTCCACGCCGTTAACGGATCTAGCACGATTTTTCCTGTAGCCCTGTATAGATAAAAAAGCATAACTTACCTCGTTTCGACTGTAACAGTTCCTAGCACTCAAATTCAATAATTTATCTGTATACGGAAACATATCTTCATATTCCATCAATAGCCCATTGACACCATATTCTTTGAACGTCGGTAACAACGATTCTAGATAACTCAACTTTGGTGGTGACCCTTTAAAGTCAAGATGGACAATCACATACGGTAATTTAACCGAATTCTCCTGAGATACAGCCCTGGTTTTTGGATACCAGTCCATGAATATGAAAAATATAACTAAGTACACAGTAATAATGACGAGAACAATTGCAAATAACTTGGCCGTTAGATATATTCTAGAACCTTTGTTAGATTTACGCATTGTGACTGCTTTTACTGAAAGTTTTCTTCAATATTCTAGCTTTTCTCAAAGGATAAACTAGATTTTTTGTCACTTTGTTCCATCAAGTTTTATCACTTTACATAGTCTTTGACTTATGGCACAAGGCTGTATTTTGACAAGTAATTGACTTCCATTTACTCTCTTTTTCGTTTCAAACCTTTTTTTATATATTATTTATTCTTCCATCGTAAGTACCTATTAATAAAATAATGATGAAATCTACGCTATCTGCAGGCTTTATTAACATGCGCATTTTGGTTTACGTTACAACAACACGTTTGGTATATACGTACAGTTTTTTATCTATAACTGTAAAAAAAAAACTTGATCCATCGGTACTTATTTAAAAAAAATGATTCCACTAAAATTTGAAGTAGGTACATTACACAAATTATTAATGATTTTTTTTTAAATTTATAATAGGTACCACTGTGTTAAATGGAGTGTCGTAAGTAAACCGGTTGCTTGTAAACTAAACGAAGTAGTCCATGCGAGTCTTAATAACACTACTGAGGCTTCACTTGGGCTGCGTTGACCTGTGTATGTCGTAGGATGATTTCATTATCCAACTTTTCGCGAAAAAACTATATATTTTCATATTGGTTGCATGGTTTTTACCAAAATTGGTTCAGTAGTTTGATAAGCCAAATCTTATCAATCAAAATAACTGAAAAAAATATGCGATCCAATCCATAACATTGCAAAAAAAATCCATACTTTTCAGTATGAAAACAAGGCGATTCTGAATAAGATTTAACTCCATTTTTTATATTATATTGTTTAATTTTTCATTGAATTGGTAGTTGGTTGAAGTTTAACCAAAAATATGCTCCAAAAAACAAAAATATTTGCTTCGCTAAAATAAATTCACTTTAACAGTTAGTACCACTGCTTTTTATTTAAATTACGCTGCTTTGGTAAAACCCCGAAGTCTAAACAAAGCACTCAAATTTTTATCAAACGCATTCTAAAAGTTGTTCGAATTTTATTATTCATGCTAGCAGCCACCCGCAAAGTTTGAGGACGACCGCACTCGCGAAGTTTACGAATCTCATCCAATTGATTGGTATCTGTACAAAAATATAAATAAAATAACTTTCTATTATTTACTTATGTTAATTTATTTATGGAATAGGCTTTGATTGGTATTTTTTTTGACACTCTGGATTAATCACAACAGTCTCAACTTTTATTTGACAGCCTCTGTGGTGTGGTCGTTAAGCAGTTCGGCTCATAGCCCGAATGCGGCGGTTTCGATTCCCGGGGCAGGACAAGTATTTGTGCACAGAAAAAAAAGAGCAAGTATATACTTGCTCTGAGTCTGGATGTCATGGTCCCTGTAGTTCTTGGGTCCCTAGACACCGGGAATCCTAATTAGGATCCAAGATCTATGTATACAGAATATACACGGTGGAATTTCATACGTTATTTTCTTTAAATGTTTGTACTCAGTCCATGCTATAGAACGCCCCTATATAACTAAATACCAAAACTTATGAAATAAAACTATAATCTAGGTATTATCAAATTACTGAAAATTCATAAAAGCTTTGTGACATTGAATAAAGCAGGTGTTTTATTGCCTACGAAACATTTAAAAAGCGCTCAGCTAGTGCCCGTGCTATGTAGCGTTAAGTAGACATTTCGGCTGTTATCCAATAATTTCAGGAGGGACTTAAAAAAAGTTATTGTACTTTGTACGATTATTCTATAGCATGAGTACTTACATACATATTAGGAAATGAACGAATTCAATTCCACCGTGTATAGTCTATTTGCCGTGTGGTCCCAGAAGTGTGAAAACCGGACTGCACCATTTCTTCCCGTGAGTGCCATAAGAGCCAACTAAGAGAACATCAAGAACAAAAAATTAACAAACAAGAATGAACAGAATAAACTAGAATATTTGGTAGTTATAATATGCAGCTCAGCCATAGATTTCTTCATAGTTTCTACGTAAAGACAACACACCTACATAGTAATTAATACCTTTAGGAGTCAAGGATAATTGATTTGTACTGCTGAGATTAATTATTGATAATTTAATTTATGGATATGCTATTTGATAATCAATCAGATTAGATTTGTATTAAGCTATCTGTATAGTTATATATATTGATAACATTATATTGAACTGAATCAAGCAAGGTGGTCTTAAAATATAAAAATATGGTTTGGATTGTAAATAAATAAATAAATATTAATAACGGTCAACGATTACATATTACGTTACATAAATACATATCTATACAAGGTGGAATTTAATTCGTTCTTTTCCTTGAATGTATGTATTCAGTCCATGCTATAGAACGGTCCTATATAACTAAATAAAAAAAGTATTTTTGAATAAAACTTAAAGTAGGTATTATCAAATACAAATTCTAAAGAAAAGTCTTGCGACATTGAACAAAGCAGGTGTTTTATTGCCTACAAAACATTTACAAAGCATTTAGCTGGTGCCCGCGCTGTGTGTACCGTTAAATGCACATTTTGGCTGTCATGCAGTTATTTTAAGAGGCACAAATACTAAAACAAAATCTATTTTATTTTAAATTGGCCTTGTACGAATATTCTATAGCATGGTCTGAGTACATACATTTAAGGAAAAGAGTGAATTAAATGCCACTTTGTATATATAAAAAAGTCGTGTTAGTGACTCTATTTATAACTCAAAAACGGCTGAACCGATTTGACTGAAAATTGGTGGGGAGGTAGCTTAAAACCAGGGGACGGACATAGCACTTTTTATCCCGTTCGACCGCGTTTTACTAATTCACCCGTGCGAAGCCGAGGCGGGTCAACTAGTTATTATTATACAAAAGTTCAGTCGCATAATAGGTGAAGTGACATTTTGCGAATGCGACTTTTTACAGAACTTTAGAAAGAAACTTTTTTTTTGATGGCACATTCAGCTCTGTTTGATATTTTGCAGATCGGGCATTATTTCTTAATGATGTTCTGAAAACGGGACTTTTGGACACTATAGTTTCTAAATGTGTGTAACATGTGTAAAGTGTGTAAATGTGGTTTACAGTGCATTTAGTAATTGTTAGAAATCAGAAACTGCAATCTGGTACAGACGGACAGTTACGACCGACGTCTTTGATTAAACTGACGCTTGTAGATTCCAAAGGTCTTAAATAAATGGGGAATAATTATAACTACTCTATTGGCAGTACTCAACTATGTTTGCTTTTATCAATATAAAATGTAAGGAAAGAAAACAATGGGCGATCGACGTCTGTATTCTGCCTTATTCTGCATGTTTTTATTTTATTTTATCAACCTTTTTTTAATATTTTTAGTATTTCGGTAAGTATTTTTTTATTATTTACTTACAATACGTTGTTTATTTGTGTAAATTTCACGCAAAAAGAGTGTGCTTTTAGACCGAACGACTGAAGTAAAACTTCTTTGATTCAACCTACCGGCCGATATAACTTGGTTTTTGCTTTATTTAATGTTAATGCCACCATCTTGAAAATTGTGAATTGTCATTTTACCGGACAAACCAACATAAAAATTTTACTTCCTCTATTATCGTGGCTATATCACACTAATATTATATGGTCGAAAGTTTGCAAGTGTATTTGTTCCCTCTTCACTTCGCAATGGCTGGACGGATTTGTATGAAATTTTAAATGGAGATAGCTTATACGCTGGAATAACACAGAATATTGAAATGGCGAGGCGCAGCTAGTGTAAAAGGTATGTCTTTTCATTAAAGACATACCTTTGCACTCTTGTACGCGTAATTTTTCAAGCATAATGAAAATTATCATTATTTACTGTACTTATGTTACTAGATGTTAATCTCCAATAATCTCCAAAATGTTAATCTCAAATCCTCGCAATATCGCAATTCTCAAAATTTTGCATTTTAATGGGGCAATGCTACCAGCATGTTGGATACATTACTCTTTCAGTTTATGCCGTTATTTAGTTTTTATTATGATAGCTGTAAGCCCCCCAAACAAAATAAAATAAAATAAATTATCTGCTGGTATTGGGCTGGAGCATTTGGACTGTCTATATAGGTATATAGGTTATCGCGCCTAGTATATAGTCCAAATGTTTTTTGTAGTTAGTAAGTAGTGTTTAGTAGTAATTGCTATATTGCTACAATATTTAGTTAGTTGAAAAAATATCTCCAAAAGTATCAAATATTCCACGTCACGATAATTTGTCAAATGCAAAAAAATTTGAGTACCCACAAATCAAAAATATCGTATACTCATATTTTAATAATAAAACGGATCTATTCGCGTACAAAAATTATCAAAACATTATTTCGACTAACCTATCTTTACATTATAGTTCAAGTCCCGAAAGTTTAAAAAGTGTTATATCGTATACTATAAGAATATATATACGGTTCTATTCTATATATTATATATACAACAGAACCGTATATTCTTTATATTATATATACCATGACACTTAATGGCGAGAGTACTCAATTACTTGAGATGGACTTCGGTCGTCTGGCTGTCTTAAGGCGAAGAATGCAGCTGTGTATCAATATTTTGACAGCCTCTGTGGTGTGGTTAAGCAGGTCGTCTCAGGAGGCGGCTAACCTAACCTGGAGGCGGTGGGTTTGATTCCCGCAACAGGACAAGTGTATTTGAGCACAGAAAAAAAAAAGCGCAAATACTTGTTCTGAGTTTGGTGTTGTGGTCCCTATACAGGGAATCCTAGTTAGGGTCCAGGATCTATTATATGTGATATTTTACAAAACTAACACTATATCTGCGTGAATACTAAAAAAACATAAAAATATAACGGCCCCAAAATCACAAAAAGTTGTTGAAAAACTATCTTCCATTGTATATTTTAGGTAATTACAAAGAAAGTTAATTAAAACCGTACTAGTTCTAACTTTACACCCTTTGAAACGGAATAGACTGGTAGATACAAAAGAAGCTAATGAGGCTTTTTATTTTATTGTATAAACAAGAGCTCCTCAATTTTCTGGTCTCCTAGTACTTTTTCTTTTCTTTAGAAACTCTTCATTGAAGACATACCTTTGCACTCTTGTATAATAAATGACTATTATTTGCTATCATGTGCTGACATGTACATTTAATAGTATGGTGATGGTATGTAATAGAAAACTGTATATATTCTGATCAATTTGAGCACCATTTTTAATGGTAGACAGTAAAAATTATAGCTGGAAAACCGTTCCTATAAAAAGTATAAGTTTTAGTAGTGGACGGATCGGGCTGAAATTTGGCATGCAGGTAGACATAGGTATCCGCTAAGAAAGGATTTTTCGAAGTTCTATCCTTAAGAGGGTGAAATGGGTGGTTGAATTATTTTCCTATAGGCCACAAGCGGAAGCTGCGGGCAGAAGCTCGTAAAATATAAATTCAAAGTATTTTAAAGTAAATAGGCTATTTTTAGCACATGTCCAAATGAGATATATATGACTAAATTATTGTATTGAGCATATATAATTACAAAGTTCTTAATATCAAATATTATATAGCAAGCCCATTGGGCAATCCACTAGCAGTTAGGCAACGTGCCCAAAATCGGTGGCTTAACAAAGCCCTAAAGAAAAATTTTGTAATAAATTTTGAATTTTTAAAATGGTCGGCTTATCTCAGGCCATTAACTTGAGGCCGCTAATTTCACACCGGTAAAATGCTGGCTGCATTGCCACGCTGATTGGCAATGCTAAATCATGGCCCAAGTAAAGGCCAGCATTTCGGTTTTGTATGGCTTCGACCAGACTTTTAGAAAGATGTATAAAAATATGGTGTGTACTCGGTCTCCACGTAATTCAATTCAATTCAATTCAATTCAATTTATTTATTTGCCAATAAGTAAATAACAATCTTATGCTAGTGGCTTATAATTATTAGGTATATATAGTTATTAACTAAATATCATATAAATAAAAGGAAAACATCTTTAAAAAAGCAGTTGGTAACTATTTAAACATAGGTAGGTAAGATACAAACATAAGATATCTAAGCACTTTAGCATCCGTACTAGGTTACCCTGTGTTACGTTTGCTAAGCTTCCGAAAAATTTTTTAGTAACAATATTATAACTGAGTAGTAATAAAAACTAACTAACATCAAATTATTTATATAAACAAATTATTCATAGGAAGTAGGGAGTGATCACGGAACTTTGATTGCAAGGCAACTAGAGAAGTTTCGATCCTAATTTAAAGAAAAAAAATCATAAACGTAAATAAACTGAGTATTCCAACTGTCAAATCCATACAAATTTAAGTTTCTATCAAGTTCCATGATAGCTACATAGCATACAGCTAACAATAATACCCTAATATGCGTATTTATAGCATAGATACCTAGTCCAGAGAACAATAAGTATGAACTTTTAAAATTGGAGGTAGTTTGTTTAGCACACAATCACAGCGAGCGCGAGCCGCTTCCGCACACAGGCGGGTAATAATCGACCACAGTAATAACAAGGTACTGTGATTGTGGTGCTTTAATATGTATACGGAGTTTAGTAAAGCGAAGAAGTAGGTTTATTATTAAATACTAAAAATAATTTTCTATATTCGGCACCGGCGGCCGGTAGTATACAATCACAGATGACGAGTCGAGCGATACCTTGAGTGCGATCGCAGCACGAACTCGTTGCCACAGAGCGTGACCCGGTACAAAAATTGAGGAGACACAATTTTTATAATTATTAAGAATTTAGAAAAAAATAATTATATCATAAATAACGGTACATTTTAGGTTTTAATAACGGTACATTTTAGGTTTTAAGTGAATCTATTGATATTTTACGTTCTAATGTATTGAAATGTGTTTTATTTAAATATTATTTATTTAAATTTATTAAAATTTTAATGTGTGCTCCGTGACCAAAATTTTATTTTATTTTATTGGAAGTTAATACATGTCGTATAATTTTAAGTGTTGTGTGGTTTCCGTAGGTGTATTTATAGAATAAGAAATAATGAAATAATTTGATGTGACTAAATTAATTTAAAGAAATATAATGAAAGACAAAAATTTTGTGTATGAGTGTGTCTGCACCATAGACTACATAGAAGGTGACTTAGGAGTGAAACAGTAGATTAGTGGACGTATAATATGTGTGTTGAAGTGAATTGGTGTGGGGGAGTGCTGTGTGGTGTGAGTGTTGTGTGGGATGAGTTTTGTGTGGAGTGAGTGTTGTGTGGAGTGAATGTTGTGTGGGGTGAGTGCTGTGTTGGGTGAGTGTGGTATGGAATGGGTGGTGTGGCTTGAGCGTAGTGAGAGGTGACTGAGTATGTGATGTGGTATGTGAATGAAGTATAATTACAATTATAAAAGTTAAGTTCGATGTCTATTATTAAGATCTTCTTCCTTGAATCACATGATCCGTAGCAAAAGGTTTTCAGTCTCCTCATAATTGAGACTGATAAGATATTTACTTACAACTAATTTACATTTAAAAAGCGTTAGTGAGAAAATGTTTAAATATTTATTAATTTTTTTGTAAATAAAGGGTCCCAAAAAACACATTTGTCTTTGTGCAAAAGCTGATGAAAATTTAGTTGATACAATGTTCCTATCCTTTCTTCTGTTTTCTGTGTGACTACATAGCTTAGTAGTACATAGCTTATAGTAATTACATAGCTTACTGCCTTAGTAGTTGAAGTCTTACAGATGATGATAATATTAAATTAGTACCGCCATACTTTAAGTTTAGTTTAGTTTTAGAGAATGCGAAACAGAATCGACACCAATGGAGATCTACGTGAACCAAACTTCCGTTTGCCTCGCATTCACCAGCTTACTTCCCAAGTCAAATGTGCGTAAAGAAGTTTTACTTCAAAACATTTTGACTGTATATTAGCCGCGATGACCTATAGACAGTCCAAATGCTCCAGCCCACTGCTAGTGGGCAGCGTACCCAACTTAATGGCAGCAATTTAGGAGTGACATCAAACAGGAATTTAATAAACACTTTTAAAAGGCAAATCTTTCTTCGCAGGCAGAAAAGTAAATCATAATACGTTTATATTTGGTGCTGAGAGTAAGCAAGAAAGATAAAGGTAAAAAAAGTAAATTTATTTATGATGATATTATTAAAATAGGTTTCGAGGAGAAAGCTGTTCTGCATCTTCCCTTTAAAACGTCATCTGGCGTCCGAGATTAAGCCACCGAGTCCTAGATTACTAAATCTGCTAGCTTCAAGACGCTATCTCTAAAATGGAAACCTGGTGAAGGCAGGAAGAAATACTATTAATATTTGATATGATTAATGTATGATATGTGAATAAATGCCTTTTCTTTCTTTCTTACTATATGGGATTCTATTGAAATATAGGTTTTATACGCTTCTGGAAACCTTGATTTCAAAATTCGCTACCGTCACTACTTAAATGGATAGGTGACCCTATAAAATCATCCACCGAACCGGTCCCAACGGAAGACCAGCACTGGTTGCATGACCAGCAATATGCTGAGTTGGGACCGATTCGTGGCAACGGGCAAACAACGATTTTTATTCTTTGTTACATTTAATTTTTTTGTCCTTTTGTCATGAATAATCATATATTCTATTCCATTCTAAAAAGTGATATTTGCAACTGATGGCTACCGTGTATCCCGGTGTTTCTTATGTTAGTGAATGATGTGACGAGCTAGTCGTTCACCAGATGTTAAGCGACATGGCCGCCCATAACAGTACAGTATCACTCGGACTCTAGAATATAAAGTTTGTGACACTGCACTGCGCACATCATCCTAAGACATCAGCACAGTCTGGTAATAAGATTACTCGACTGTGAGATCAGATCATAAAGTCTCAATTGCCCAGTAATTGCTCTAGCTACTGTGCCCTTCAAACTGCAATACAGTAGTGCTTGCATACTACTACTTTGTGGCAGGACTGGCAAAGCGGTGATACCTACCTAGATGAACTTCGCAGAAAAGTCCTATCACCTGAAATTACTGGGCAATTGAGACTTTATCATCTGATCTCACATGCCTCAGAATGATGTGCGCAGTGTAATGTCATGCGAAACGTTATATTTTGGAGTTCCGAGTGACACAGTTCTGTTATGGGCGGCCGTGTCGCTCAACATCAGGTGAACGACTAGCTTATCATATCATCCACTAACATAAAAATACTCCTCCTATAAAAGGCCAAAGTGGTGTTTTATATGGGAGGCTTGTGTCAGCAGTAGCCGTTCGGCTTTTGATGTGCTACCGTGCTTTGAATTGTACGTCAAGACTTGGCGGTTCGTTGTAAGATAAAACTCAGTAAGCCAAATCAGAAGCCTTGAAATGTTGATAACAGAGCTAACCACTTTTCCAAACGAGAAAAAGATTATTTTCTACATCGTGAACGGGTCATTAGGCTTTTACAGCTTCCGCTTGACCCACGAGTCCAAAGGTCTAATGCAAAAATATACCTAGAAGAGTATAAGGGAAAGAAAGAGAAGAATACAAGAGTAGAGTACTTCATAATTGAAAGGGTGAGAACAAAAAGGGTTTAACTGATTTTTTTCACAAAATGACTTATGGGTATCGTTGGATTCAGCGTGAAATTATCTACAATAATACATTCTCAAAATGCCGAAACGAAGCTTAAATCTCGAGATTTTGAGTCTAAAAACGGTTTATCTATCACAGGAATACAGTTCGTTTGGTATAAAAACATTATTATATTTATTTTATTATATTTTGTTTTTAAAGTAATTGTATGAATTAGTACTCTAAAAAATATTATATATATCTAAATTTAGTATTTTAAAATAGAATTAAAACATTTTCAAGCAACTGAAACTTACATAAACCTTTTCTATTACCTTATAAGCACTCTGCATTAAAATGACGCCGTTGATGTTTAAAGTAAATTTTCTTGAAACTGTCAATTTGACAGTTAAACCATTTTTATTCTCAACCCTTCAATTAGAACAACAGTTACAGCTATAACGTTAGCAAAACCGTTGACTACATTTCAGCCTCTAAGCAAGGTACTCAGTACGGCCATAAAAGCAGCCTATTACTCCTCGCAATAACTGGGATTAGCCCAATCGTAAAGTGTTGTGAGAAACTCAATTTTTAATGTCCCGAGACGAAATTGGATCAGAGACGGATTTTATAGTAATGTTAGTACCTGGCATAAATAGTGTGTCAAGATATTTATGAAAATTTTGAAATATAACTCTATCTTCGAAGCGTTTGATTGAAATAAGATTGCTGTGCAGGAAGACAAATCACTCACAAAAAGGAATAGGAAAATAATACGGATCCGTCCATCAAGACACTGATATAGGCTATTTAACTATTTTTTGTTTTTGCATAAATAAATGATATAAACAGTAGTGGAAACAAAAATTAAATCAATACTAAAAATTACAAAGTTACAGACATAGGAAATGGGAAT
Organism: Ennomos fuscantarius; assembly: GCA_905220475.3. Lineage (NCBI taxonomy): Eukaryota > Metazoa > Arthropoda > Insecta > Lepidoptera > Geometridae > Ennomos > Ennomos fuscantarius. Next base: position 6,175,163 of record HG992046.1, on the reverse strand, counting down.
AGAAAGAGACAGCTTAAACACGCAGTGACGTCAGTTACCAGACCTCCATAGTACCTCATTACTAAGCTGTGGCACCTCTATGGTAGCTCCACATACGAACTCTTTGGCATGTGACGTCACAAGCTATGTCTTCATAGTAGCTGTTATTCTTCACACAATCTCTAATTGCGAGAAAGAGACAGGTGATGAAACTTTAAAAGCGTACTACTCCGTGATTTATTTACCGGTTTTACTTATTTTTTGTTATTACATTCATTTTTAAGTAACTTTCTAAAAATAATATTTACTTGTTCATTTTAAATAGTAGTAAAATGTCCTGCAACCCAAAGCCGGACCCTGTTACTTTAAGAAACTTGGCCAGCTTTGTAAGATGCTGGCGAGGAAAATGCACAATTCACCCCAAGCGGGACGTCAGTGCAGGCCTTCCCACCTCAAACTTTGTGCCATTACACCAGCAGTACTTTCGAACAGCGATAAGCATACACCTAGTCGTAAAAGTCACTCGTAATTGCTGCTCGAGAACAATTCCGACGGTATGCATTTGTTATTTTTATTGTGGCTTTTTTTTGTTTTGGTATGGCTCCACACTTTCGTGTATTTAGCCAGTGTCAAGTAATTGATAATTTCTCTAGTTAAGTAATATGTGTATGTGTCAAGTCAAGTCATAGTCTAGTCTAGTCAAGTCATACTATACTATCTCATACACACTATATCATACTACCTAGTGAAGCGGTGGCAACTTTACCAGAAGCTTCTATGGAGTTTTGGAAACAACACGAAAAGAAATGTTTCACCATCATTATACCACTTTCCCACAATCACGCCTGTAATCCAGCACTTAACGAATATAATGCCGCCAATTTTATGCACTAACACTGAAAATAACACAAGTTTTGGAAAATAATAGATCTTTTTCGTTTTACCGCCAAAACTCTTTATTGTGGCTTTAAGTTATAATGATGTATACGAATAAACTTTAATTTATATCATCCTCTAACAATATAAGTAACGTTCGTGCAAAACGATTGCTAACTTTCAGGAACTACGTTCACGAGGTGGATTTATGAGTTTTCTTCGTTGCACTGGAAAATAGTATCTTTAGCTTTTATTTTTAGGCTCAAAACTCATTAATGTGAAAACTTTAGTTCATGGGCACTCGGATATGCTCGAAAACTGGTGTAGTATTTGTCAAAGTATCTGTAAGTAACAGCCGAAAACCTATCAATTTAAAACTTAGTATTAATAAGTAATAAATACAAATACAAATACAAATTTATTTATTGACACATTTGGTTACAATGTTATAATGAATCCATACACTCCCGAACTAGTGGAAACTGTGTTTCAGGAGTCAGTGGCTTCTCCCATTATTAATTTTATCTAAGCTATGTCATACTAATTACTTTACAGAACATCATAAAAATAAACAATATCTAAGAATAAGGCAAATTGTGTGTGTGTGTGTGTGTGGATGTGTGTGTGTGTGTGTGTGTGTGTGTGTATTGGAGTGTGCGTGCGAAGTTAATAAATAAAAAATATCTGTGGACATTTCACACATCGCCATCTAGTCTCAAAATAAGCAAAGCTTGTACTATGGAAACCAGATAACTGATACAATACTTATATACTTTTGTATATAACACCGAGACACAGAACAATCACCTAAGTTCATTACACAAAATGTTCTTCATGGGTGGGAATCAAACCCACAATCTACAGTTCAGAAGGCAAAGCTACTACAAACTGAGCTATCGAACCAGTCAATTTATAGAAATTCGATTATTGAAAAACCGTAAAGGTCAATATTTTGACATTACGTACAAATAAAATGCTAAATTCTGTAGACTTATTGGAGTTTATAGGTTCAAGGTATAATTATTATTAGGAAAAGTTGTATCTCGGTGAGTATTGACCTTTTGTGGTCGCAGTCGTATTTTTATCGTTTTGTCAAAACAGCTTTCGTGTGGAAGATAGCAGTTTTAAAAAGTTTGACAAATAAATTTCACATAAAATTTATATCAACCTGTTTTCCGGTCGAGCAGTCTGAAACTGTCAAAGTTTATACCCTATTTACCTTCATTTTTGTAACTACGACTAAGTTTTTACTATATTTTTTTCCGTTCAACCTGTTAATGCTGCCAGCATTCAGGGCACTTTTCCCTCCACCAACGGGCTATATGTAATAAGTTTGTTAGTTTTATCTATTTTATGTTCATAGGTATAGTTTAGTTTTGTATGTTTAGTTTAGTTTAGTATTATGTTTATATGTAAATTGAAGAAATTGAATATAAAACTACGGCTAATGACAAAGCCCCATTTAATAGAACTTTGATTACTGAAAAAAAGAAAAAATTCTTTTATATCTTTCTTTTCTGGGTTTTGTAAATTGGTTAAGTCGCTTAGGCGCATAAGCCACAGTAATAAACATACAAAATCAATACAAATTGTTACGATAAATAGTTCTGTATTCAACCAAAAGTTACTAAAATGAGAACTTTCATAACATTGCAACTCAGATTAAACAGGTAAGTTGGCATACGCAATTACGGAATTTATTAAATAGTAGCGCAAATTACCTCCTCGTTAGAGTTAATCAACCACCTGTGATGTAATTTCGTTTAGGGCGCGGGTATATAATAATTATAATAAATAACGCCCTACTATCACATACATAGATCCTGGGCCCTAACTACGATTCCCTGTATCTAGAGACCCAGCAAGTACGAGGGCCATGATCCATGACCCCCAGACGCGAGATTTTTTTCTGTATATAAATACTTTTCGTGTTACGGGAGTCAAACGTGCTGACTCCGGGGAATGAGTCGACCTGCTCAACCACCACACCACAGAAGCATTCAAATACATACACAATAGAGTGTTTCCGAAACCAGGCATAGAGACGTAGAGTTTTTCAGAACCTTGGTGGAAACACTAACACAACAAAATGTTTTGTTTGTACACACAAATGTGTGCAGTGTGGATGTGAGTGTCTTTTCCAATATCAAATGAGCCCCAAATGATTTATGAGCGACCTTGTCTCCAACCCAAAAGACGTGCAAGTTATTTAAGTTGGTTTACTTTTATAAGTGCCTAATTTTCAAGTGTATTATAAGCTACGATGGGGCTGCCATAAGGCCTACCCGGTGACGCTGTACAGGTTGGTAGAGACCAACAGTATTAGCCCATCAAAAAAGACACTGCTATAAACACTGTTTAAAAACCCAAAAAATAGATTTAAACAAAAAATGCAGTTATTGGTACAGTGTCAAGTGGGGTTTGAATGAGTAAATGAGTCAGTTTGAAAGTATGCTATTGCAGGTTCAAATAATGCACGTAGGTGATGCCTAAACTGCATCGAGGTTTCTGCTTTATATAAAAGTTGCCATCGTAATAGTTCCAAGATTGGGGCGAAAACTTAGTTCTCCTTTGGGAACTGACTTCGCATTTTGAAGGCTGAATAAAATAGTGAGATAAACCTTGGTGCACACAACGGTTGCTACCTAGTTTACTGGTGAGTGTAATAATACTGTGAGCTTTTTGTTTGGCTGTTTTAGACTTTTTGGGCCCTAAAAAGGTTTTACTCTTACATGTTTTAGTTACTTTATAGTCTAACAATTAAAGTGGTAATGGGTAGGAATTTTCTAGTCTCTAACTAGGTGGTAGGAATTTTCTACAAAATTCGTCTAGGTAAATACCACTGTTTTGATAGTTATTCTGTTGTGTGCAAGCACCACTGTTTTGAAGGGAACTGTAGCTAGTGAAGTTACTAGGCAAATGAGACTATATGACTTGATCTCACAGTCTAGTGATCTTATTACTAGACACAGTCCAAGTCTGAGTTGGCCGTAATAGCTTAGAAGACTAATGCCCGTTTGCACGTAAGTTTGAGAGCTCATAAGTTCGCACTTAACCCTCTATGACGTACTAACTACAGCGACATATACATACTAGGAGCAGCAATAGAACATACCCCAATATTTTATATAAAACCCTTACGCCCCATAAATCGTTTGAAATTTTGAGCAAAACGTTCAATCTATCATTTTACTTAAGCCCTGTTAAGCCAGCGTTTAAATAGAGGTCCTTCATTATATAGTATCAATAGAAATGTTAAAAGAAACCATTTTATTGATTAGGTATTAAACGAGCGAGCGAAGTCTGTACTTATACTAGCAAAATATGTTTATCTGTTTGTATTATGTTGGTACTCGTATTACTTTCAACTAATCTTGATGAAACTGGATAAGCAAGTTCTACGATTTCATAGATCTTTTTAATTTAAAATTTCTCTACGCACACTTGACTTGGAGAGTAAGTTGGTGAATGCGAGGCGAACGGAAGTTGAAGTTGGTTCACGTGGATCTCCATTGTCAACATAACAAAGTTAAAAATTTGTATTATTATATTGGTATAATAAAATGACAAAAAATGTCAATTTACAATAATCAAGATGCATTAACATTAAATAAAGCAAAAGTAAAGTTATACCGGCCAATAGATGGTGCTAAATAAGTTTTACGTCAGTCGTGTGGTCTAAAGCACACTCGTTTTTAATAATCAAAATAATCGTTATGATAACTATATAATTACGTCGTCGGTAATCGTTGATTGGTAAGAAGCGATTTTGATTATTAAAAAGTTCTATGATATCGTAGAACTTGTTTTTAAATTTTATTGAATATCATTAAAATAAAATAATAAAAAAGAAATAAAGAAGAAGAAATAATAAAAAAACTTAATAATATTATTATTAATTATTTGGTAGAAACATTTGGAACAGCAGCAATTTAATCATCAACACTAGGCTTGGCCACATTACAGTGATGGTTCATTCCCGCTCGCTAACCCGTTAAAAAAATTATGGTTCATAAAGAACAATCCGTTTTTCACTCCACTAAACCAAAGCTTAAAATAGAATTATTTGAACCTAAAATCCAATTTTTGTAATAAAACCGAAGTCACGTAATACAATACACAGATTAATTAACCAATATTTGCTTAGAGATACGGTCGTCGCTTAACTCAACCCTAACTTGAATTGGCAATTTCAAATGGCTAGCATTGGTGTGACCCGTTGAGACTCGGCGGTACAATATGGGCCAAAACATACCTAATATTCCGTCGGAATGCCCTCAAGCTTTTAATTGGATAACATTCATTATTCAAAGTTGCCGAGGGGCCTTCTTGGCTAGTCACATTAGTTTACCTATTAGAAAACTAAAACTAAAACTTTCTTAGTTCGTCTTTAGGGAATTTACGAAGCTATGGACATATCGAATTGAAGTTAAATTGTTGGTTGAGAATTAGATTGACTGTGATTGGGAATTCAAATCCACCAAATATGAAAATAATTTCTTTCATCTAGTACTAGTTTCCATATCAAACAAATTTTCGATTTTGGTGAAAAGTTTTCTAAACAGGCAACATTTAGAAATCCCGTTGCAAACCACAAAGCAATATGCTGCTCTGTACGCCAAATTTATTGGACAGCTTGGCTTTTAGAGAACAAATTGCAATGAATATGGAATCAACAGAACCTATGTGGTCTGGTCACGAAGTCCGATGCTTATAAAATGTTTTGCTTCGGTTTTACGGAAAATAAAAAATGGGTGAGGATAATTTATAAAACATAGCTAATGAAGAAATAAGTAGGTATACCTATATTACTGATGCTTTGAATGGTTTTCAACTGGTTTTCAATAAACTTAAACGCATTGTCCATAGATTGATATCACCCAAACTCTACGAAACACTTTGTGATAAATCACATAATTTTATATACACAGTTATACATATAATATTGCCAGTGTTAAAATTTTTATATAATAATAATAACAATTTATTGACATAAAATTGTTTTTTTTCTCTTAGCCGCAGAGATACCATTTTTGCTATTGGTACAAAATTTCCTTATAAATTAAGCTATAATAATCAATTTTGGACTTTAAAAAATTGCAGTTTCGACTAATGGCTCACATGAGCTAGTAATAAAACTGTGTTACAGATGTCTCGTCTATTAATTAAAACTTTCTATTATCAAACAATTTAAATTGGTCTGAAATTTCTGATCACGTCTCTTCAAAAAGGTAAGTAAAACAATCTAAGATAAGCTGCTAAAATCTCTGAAGATAAATTATTTCCTACTAGTTGTGCCCCGTGGTTTTCACCCGCGGATAAAAAGTATTTTAATTAATTACTCATCCCACGGGAATATTTCACTTTTCCGGGATAAAATATAGCCTATATGTTAGTTTAGTGTATAAGCTATTTTGGTACTGAATTTCATCCAAATCCATTCAGCCTTTTGAGCGTGAAAGTGTAACAAACATACGCACAAGCACACATACACACAAACACACATACACACACACAAACTTTCGCCTTTATAATATTAGTGTGAACTGTGATTTAATATACGCAAAATTAATTAAAAGGAAACCTTAAAATGTAATGTCCCGGAACGTAACACGTTCAAGATTGTTTTAACAATTTAAATATTCGCGTGCGAAGAGTTAAAAACACTTTACTAAGTTTGGCTTAACTCAGCTATGGTGCTTGCTTACACTTTAAATCAGTAAGGAATGTTACACCTGTTAAATAATTTTGTGATAGGACTGTTTGACGTTATTTAGAAACTAGTCAAAAATTAAACAAATCCCTAACAATAATAATAATTTTGTTACGATTTGTTTCACTCATTTAAATAATAATGATAATGTGATTAATATAAAATGTAAATAAAATTTATAATTTTTGAAGTAAAACTTTCGTTTAAGTAAAACATTGGTTTTCGTAGTAATAATACAAATTTTTAACATTGTTATGTTGTCAATGGAGTGAAAACATAACAAAGTTTAATGTTTTTATTATTATGTTGGTATGTCCGGTTAAATGACGATTTGTAATTGTCAAGATAACGACATTAACATTAAACAAAGCAAAAAACGAGTGTGTGTAAAGAAGTTTTACTTCAAAAACAAAATTATACTTCATTCGCGTGCTCTATATATAATAATAATAATTGATGATGATTTACAATTAATTATCGCCATGTGGATCGGACAATCTTCATACATAAATCAATTATCATGCAATGATCCAACACTCTAACCGATAAAAGAGGTTTTAATAGAATATACTCAAGTAATCTTTAGGTACTACCTACTTAGTTTTAAACTACCTACTTATTTTTGACTGGCCCGATAGCTCAGTTGGTAGTATCCCTGCCTTCTGAACTGCAGGTCGTGGGTTAGATTCCCACCCAGGACAAACATTTCTGTGATGAACATCGATGTTTGTTCTGTGTCTGGGTGTTTATATTGTATTCTATGTATGTATTTACAAACAAAAAAGTATCTAAGTATTGTATCAGTTATCTGTTTCCCATAGTACAAGCTTTGCTTAGTTTGGGGCTAGATGGCGTTGTGTGAAACGTCCACACATATTTAATTTTAATTTAATTTAATCAAATCAAAAAAGAAAAAAAACTTGGAAAATAACTGTACTATATTTGTATGGCAAATCTAACCACGCCTTTTTAAGCCAAAAATGTATTTTCAATTGATTCTTCAACATTTTTTATGAAACTTTGATATTTGACTCAAAATAAAGACAAAGAAAAGAAATGACATTAGAAATACTAAAACAGTATTTTTCATTCCGTCTATTATTTATTACTTCATAACGTCTCTAACCTATGTGCGAGATTCTTTACTGAAAGTATGTTTTTCTCACAGCTGATTAGCATCCATGTAAATAGCAGTGTTTGTTTGCAAAGTGCATCCATTAAACGAAGAGAAGAAGAAAATCAGTCACCTCCCGAACCTATTAAAATAAGCCCATTCGGCTATCAATTTCTATTATTTCGATAACTTTATCAAACTCGTCACGTACACTTTGTAATGTAGAATGATAACATCAAACGTTTCTATTCATCATCTGAAATATCAAAGGTTAATACCTAATGAGTAATGAGACTTCATTTTGTTTGATGGAACAAAGTCCTTGACCTTATATAGGCTAATTAGGTATGACAGTAACTTAATATTTGCTGTCTGGTAGACTAGACAATAAAAGAGTTTTGGACTAATTTTTCATGGTAATTTCTAGGAGTTTTCTATATTGACAGCCTCTGTGGTGTGGTGGTTGAGTAGGTGGGCTCATAACCCGGAGGAGGCGGGTTCAATTCCCGCGGCAGAGCAAGAATTAATTGCATAGAAAAGAAAATAAGCGCAAATACCTGTTCTGAGTCTGGGTGGTGTCCATAGTCCTCATAGCCCTTGGGTCCCTAGACACAGAGAAACCTAGTTAGGGTCTGGGATCTATGTATGTGATCGTTGGGCGTTATTACCATTATTTAATAATTGTTTTCATTTTTAGCGCGATTGGAGACTTTTTCTTTTTGATTGATGTATATGATATATACATTAATATATGTTAATATATTAATTTATATATCAATAAGCAAAAAGTTGGCATCGGTGGAAAACGGGCAACTAATGTATGAAACCTTAGGACCACTTTTATAATAATTAACAGGCACCTTGTTAATAGTTGTGAAAAAAAATATCTATAGTCATTATATCCAAGTAATAAAACCGGCAAGTCTAGTCAAATAAGAAGATGTTTTGTAATCGATACCTACCTTTGCTTATAAGGTTGACGTCCCCTATACGGCTCAACTCAACTCAATTTATAAATGGCAGAAGCATCACTTATCAAGAGATGAGGTGTCGCATTCCAAATGGCACGTTATCAAGACAGATTGTTTTGACGCGTTAAAAATACTTGGTAAGGACGTATATTTGAAGAAAACTTGGCTTTTTATAAAAGACTAGCTTCTGCCTGTAGCTTCGCCTGCGTGGGTTATACGCAGGCGAAGCTACAGGAAGCTTAAACGAAGAAGAATTTTTTTCATAGATAAAACAACCACCCATTTTTACCCTTTTAGGGGCGTAATTTCGAAAAAACTTTTATTGGATAATGGATACCTACACTTCATAAAGAACACACCCTCCATATTTACCGCCCGGTGACGCTGTAAAGGTAGATAGAGACCAACAGCATTAGCTAGTTCAAAAAAAAAAAAGAAAACCCTCCATATTTCAAGTCTCTAGGACCAGCGGTTTAGGCTGTGCGTTGATATATAAGTCAGTCAGTCAGGACTTTGAGTTTTATATATGTAAATCAACATTCTTGATCTATTATAAAAAGCCAAGTTTAGCACACAACGCCATCTAGCCCCAAACTACAGTTCAGAAGGCAAAGCCACTTCCAACTGAGCTATCAGGCCAGTCAACTTCTTTTCAAAGTCTTTAAATTAACCAGACTTGGCACTTATTTGGCACAACGAATCAGCATTCCAATTTATCTGGACAATGCCGCTAGCATGTTGGGTACACTAGTAGTGGGCTGAAGCCCATACTATGCTACTGCCTATAGGTCATTATGGCTAGTATATAGTCCAAATTGTTTTTTAACCGACTTAAAAAAAGGGGGAAGTTCTCAATACGACTGCTTTTTTTTGTTTGTTACTTCAGAGCTTTCGACTAGATGAACTGATTTTGATGATTCTTTTGCTGAATGCTGGTGCTTCCCCAATTTGGTGCAGTTCTGACAATGGCATCCATGAGAAAACTTTAAGTCGGTTTTTTACGCTTTGCTTTTGTCATATACTATTTTTGTAGTAGGTATTGTAGGTATGGTAATACTACTATTTAGTATTGAAGTGAACCACATAGAATGTTTCTCCCATTTTGTATATTTCTTGCTTCTTATACACAATTCATTACATTACATATCTTATATACTTTCAATACAGAACACAAATCACCAACAAATGTGATATGTCTTGAAGTTTCTACCTTTCTTGACGTAGTTCTACGCGAACTAGGTATCGGTTGCGTCTGATTTTAGTTCGTTCGTTCTTTGACCGACCGAATTGTGGCGAGCGGCAAGAGAGGCGCGAGTCGCGAGCGGGAGAGAGAGAGAGAGAGAGAGAGAGAGATCATATATATAATTCTTACTTAGAATATTTCAAATATCGATTAACGGTTTTTCTTAAATACTATGCAATGGCACTAAATTAAATAAATATGGAAATGTACATAGTAGTAACAGAAGCTATAACAATTTATAAACAAGAGAGAATAGTAGTAGATATAAGTACAGCTCTTCCTTCAGCTCTTTGGCTGCTGCGAACTAAATAGGTCGCTCTTGCGGGACCAGGCAAGAGATCGCTGAGAGTAATCGTCTTCCCCGATCTCGGTCCAGCCGCGAACTAGTGAACTAGAAGAACGACCTAGTTCACCAACAACCTACGAACTAAAAGAGCGCTCCCTGTAGCGAACTAAAATGCGCAAGGCTACTGAGCCGAAACCAACCATGATTGTCTGATGGTATCAACCAATCATAGCTCTTCCGGCAGTGCTGCCAACCAAAACACTATTTTTACATTTTACCAAAGTCAAAAATACCTCTTATTTTTTAACAGTAGGAATCAATTAATAAATTTCACGACAGTATTAGTTGTTATATAATATTATTTTAGTATTTAGTTAGTTAAAAGAATAAGGGAACTTTCCACCGGATAAATAAAATATCTTTGGTAACGTGTGTAGACTAATAATGTTTTGTGGCGATCCTTCACGCTTCTCAAGCGACAGGTCATCTATAAAAGATGAAACCTCATCTACCTCCAGCTCCTAAGTGTCTCTTAGCTTACTTTCACTTATGGCCATCGATATTTCACAGTCTGATACGGCGAAAGGTTAAAGACCTTCAGTATTCATAAGGATGGGATCGGTGTCATGAAAAATGGGAGGTTATTACTAATAGCTGTAGAGTTTCGTTTAAATTAATAACTCTTGATTAACAACAGGATCTACATAGATTAAAGAGTTTTTTTTGCTTTTGAAGTAAAATTTCTTTACGCATGCTTGACTTGGAGATAAGCTGGTGAGGCGAACTGAATAGAAAAAAAGAATTACGTTTCTTATATTACTGTAGGAGTAAGAGAGATGGAGCTAAAGAAGTTTTACTTTAGTCGTGTGATCTAAAACACGATCGTTTTTATTTCATAACTGTAATAACCCGTCCAGCCTGTTTAGTATTTATTAATACTAAATTGTGTCTCGCTCTAGCGACATATCGTTTTCTCTCTCTTCCGTTCAAGCCTTTCAGCAGACACACTGACTCATATTTGTCACACTAATATTATAAAGGCGAAAGTTTGTATGTGTGTTTGTGTGTATGTTTGTTACTCCTTCACGCTCAAACGGCTGAATGGATTTGGATGAAATTTGGTACCAAGATAGCTTATACACTGGATTAACATATAGGCTACATTTTATCCCAGAAAATTTTTAGAAATTTTCCCGTGAAAAAAAAAAAAAAAAACAAAATACAGTTGGATTCTTGGTTAAGTCGCTATGCTTTTAACATAGAATATTCAATATGTCGGTGGGTTTTCCAAGATGGCGCAGTTTCTCCAAACCGGATTTTTTGAACATTTCAAGAGCTCTGTCCTCAAAATTGTTACTTGTTATTTCAAATATTGGGGTCAATGTATAATTGTACTTAGTAGGCTGCTAAGTTTCACTCGCACTTTGTTTCTCTTCAAATGAATTCTTAACGCTTGAGCATCCCTTTTAATGTAGCTGCTAATAAGGGTTCAGATGGGCTGGCGTTAGCTACCTATTCATTTATTTAGAAAGCTTTTTGGATTAACTGTCCGGTGGCGCAACAGACGTGGCTGGATTGAAAACTTAACCTTTTGCTTGAAAAATCCAATTGTCAAGGCTGCTGCCTTGTGTTCCATGTCAGTTGACCTTGCGGACAATATACGTGACAATTAAGTGGAGGCTTATAACTAAATTGTGTGAAATTGGTTTTTAATTTGTTTTTGCTATAAATTTATAGTAAATCTCCCGAGATTTCCTTTACGTGCCTAAATAAATGTGATAAGAATTGTGTGAGAAAAGAGATGCCGTCTCTAAGACACACTTTCCTTCGATGCCTTTTCCAGAAGGTAAAATGAAGAAACTCCCTCAGGTTCTGCTACGGAGACGTATTCCACCAGAAATGTACCAGGTGCAACTGGTGCGAAACTAAACTTAAGCAGGCAAAACATGTTTCTATTTCCACCAAAGCTAAATAGCCTAGCGGAGCAGGAAGGTTGTGTGAGTTGATACACTTATAGGTAGACGCTTTATCTGAATGGTGCTCTAAGCAAAGTGAACTGTTGACGTACATAATTATGTAGGCCACATTTTAAGTAAAAAGTGGTTAAATTCTCTAAAGGCACAAAGCTGCAAGTGCATTAGACCGGCCTCGATTACTGGGTCGATATGTTATGAGTATCAGAAGACTCTTTTTCTCCTCTCTTTCTTACTTTTTATTGCTATGACTTCAGAGACAGGCGCTATAAGCTAACTCACACAACCCTATCCTTTTAGTTGTAGTTATTATCAATGTTTGTTACTGTGCACCGTTTGTCCAAATAAAGAGTTTATTTCTTTTTTTCGAAGATTTTGCTATTAAGTATATTCGCGGAGTCAAGTTTCTAAAGTATTTTGTGCTATCAATTAAAATTATTTAACCATCTCTTCGATTTCGAATATTGCTATTTTTCTCTAACAAAAGCCCATTTTCATTTTTTGTCTCTTCTTTTGGTGTTTTCTCATCATCATTTAGAAACCAATTTGACACAGTGAGTGATAGATAAAGCCTACGTAAGCAAAGATATATCGTTCAAGGAAAGTGTGGGTGGATAGCTATTTTTATTCTTGCCAACTTATCTTAGAAGTTGGAGGCGGGAAACCGCTAAATGGATAAATTTGAGATCCTTAACAAGCTACATCTATTCATACTATTGTGATATAATTTAGATTTAGCTGCATTTCTTATTCATGATCGTTCATAATTCATCAACCGACCCGTTTTTTGTGTAATCCTGAATTTTTTTATAAAACCTTTGTATTTTTGGCCGAGCACGAAAACTAAACTGAATATGGAAATTAAGAATGATTGACAGAAAATCAAGATTGGAAGACGGGGATTCATCATGGAGAAGGAGCTAAAAAACGTGGTTGAAAACACGATACGCTGGATATAAGGTAGATTGCCAGAATTATTCTATAAAGTCTACTGAAGAACAGCTGGACGAGCTGGTGTGACGAGCAGCCGCTACTGCTGGATGAGCTGGTGTGACGTGCAGCCACAATTTAACCTGGCCACGACAAGCTTGTGTGCCGAGCAGCCGCAGTTTGATTGCATAATTTCTTTTAAACCCAGAGCCCCAAGCTCCTTTTGATTCCGTCCTCTAGCAAGCCCGTTTTTTATATTTATACAACATAAGATTATTTATGCAGTTCCAAAGACTATTAACTTATTTAGCAATATAGAGTGCGGAATTCATGTTTTTCTATATTTGTTTCCCATAATAATAAGTAGTGTAGGGCAAAGACGTGTTTGTTTTGTATCTGGGTGTTATATTGTATTCTATGTATGTATTTACAAATAAAAGTAAAAGTATCTAAGTATTGTATCAGTTATCTGGTTACCATAATAATAGGTCTTTACCTATGAAATTGCCGTATTGCAGTAAGGACTTTTTCAAACAAAAAAGTTTTGATTGGCTATGAATTCTAAATTCAAATTAATTTTGTTTTAAAAATATGACATTCTATTTACAATATAAGTCTTTTGTTTATTGATTAGCGTTGTATTTTCATTACATTTCAAAATTTTTCCTCATAATGGATACTTTGAAATTTCGTGTAATTATGGAATATGAGTTCCGTCGTGGCACCAACGCGGCACAAACGCCACGTAACATCAACGACGTTTACGGAGAGAACTGTACAAACGAACGTACAACCCGTTATTGGTTTGCTCGGTTCCGTTCTGGGAATGTTGACTTGAAAAATGAACCTCGTGGTCGTCCGGAAACTTTGGTCAACAATGATGAATTAAAGGCGATTGTGGAAGCTGATGAATCTCAATCTACAGCTGAGCTGGCAGCAGCTTTTGATGTTAGCATCAAAACAATATTGGTCCATTTGCGACAGATTGGCAAGATAAAAAAGCTTGATAGATGGGTGCCCCACGAACTTAACGATCGCCAGCGCAACGTACGCGTCGAGACTTGCCTTGCGCTGCTTAACAGGCACAGAAATGAAGGAATTTTGAACCGAATTGTTACGTGCGACGAAAAATGGATTCTTTTTGACAATCGAAAGCGCTCAGCAAGTTGGTTAGATCCTGGTTCGGTACCAAAGCAATGTGCAAAATGAAAAATGACCCCTAGAAAGGTGATGGTCACAGTTTGGTGGTCTAGTGCTGGTGTGATTCATCATAGCTTTTTACAAAACGGCGAGAGCATTACTGCAGATGTGTACATTGAAGAACTGACCACAATGATGGCGAAACTCGCACGTCTGCAACCAGCTTTGGTCAATCGGTCGTCTCCACTGCTACTTCACGACAACGCGCGACCCCATACTGCACAACAGACCGTCTCTAAGCTGCATGAGTTGGGTTTGGAAGCTCTCCCTCATCCGCTATACTCACCAGATCTTGCGCCTACCGACTATTACTTTTTCCAAAATTTGGACAACTTTTTAGCGGGAAAAAAATTCAATTCCCGAGAGGCAGTACAAAACGCCTTTGAAGAGTTTGTTGTCTCCCGTCCTGCTGATTTTTTCAAGAAGGGCATCCATAAACTGCCACAGCGTTGGCAAAGATGCATTGATTGCAGGGGTGATTACTTTGAATAAAAGAAATAAATAAGTTCGAAAAAAAAAACTTTAACTTTTTTCAAACAAAACGGCAATTTCATAGGTAAAGACCGCTTTGCTTAGTTTGAGGCTAGATGGCTCTGTGTGAGATATCCACACATATTATTATTATTAAAGAACCACCAAGAACAATAAACACAGCGAAAATTTGTATGAAAGTACCTACATCATGGTTGGTATGAATAGGAAGGGAAGGTCAGATATAAAACGATGTGTGACACCCGTACATTCAGTTCCATCATCTAAGCTTAGGTCATATCCAATCTTCCCTGACACTAATGGACGATCGGCAAACTTTTCCTATTCCGTTTACTTTTATCTAGCCATTTTATTAAAATACCCGATTTTTCTGAAAATCCGTTACAGTGGTCACATTTTGGTCACCATTTTATTGTTAGAATCTTCAAGAGATGAAGAAGCTCAAATACCGTAAAATCGAGCATTGCAGGGTCTTCCCATACTCAGTCAGATTTCCCCATCCAATAATATCATCGTCAGCCTGATGGCGTCGACTGCTGAACAAAAGCCACCTTTAGCGGCTTCTTGCTTTTTACATCTATCAGGTCTCTGCGGTTTCGACCAGCACCCCTACCGCGTAACTGTTCTGGGAATCGACTTCGCCTGTCATCTCGCACGCGCCAATTAACAAGTCCACGAGTGCGAGCAAGAGAGAACACGATTATCATCTCCACCAGAGTTACGCGGTAAGGCCCCTGATCGTCAGTACCAAGTTAAGTTTATTGGTGTCGTATTAGCTCCATCTCGGTCATGACGACTTTACGGAGCTGAATGGCTAGCAATAATTGTATGAAAACCCGATAAAATGGCGTATCTTGAGAATGGTTTTTGTCCAGCAGTGGACTGCAGGTCGATGATGAAGATGATGGTGTTGATCGTGACCAAGCTATTTATGAGGTTAAAATTATAACTTTTGACCGGCCACATCGACCGTTGGTATCGTTGGACCGACCATATCGATAGCGAAATAATAATTCGATATTAGTAATAATAATATATAATATTAATACTATATATTAACCTGTTTAGTATTCATTATTACTAAATTATGCCTCTTGAGTTTTGGCGGGAAAACGAGAACGATCGCGTCATCGCGTTGTATTACTTTCCAAAACTCGTGTTATTTTCAGTGTTAGTGCATAAAATTGGTGGCATTTTATTTGTTAAGTGCTGGATTACGGGCATGAGTGTGGGAAAATGGAATTATGATGGTGAAACGCTTCTTTTCGTGTTATTTCCAAAACTCCATAGAAGCTTCTAGTAAATTTGCCACCACTTTACAAGGAGTATGATTAGACTATGACTTGACTTGATGACTTGGACTGTGACTTGACACATACAGCATACGAATGTATAATATAAATTAACTTGAAAAATTAATTACTTGACACTGGCTAAATACACAAAAGTGTGGAGCCAAAACCAAACCAAATAAAGACGCCTTGTTTTCGCCTCAACAACCAAGCCATAATTTCCCCCATTTTTTTTAACTTCAAATCAAAACACCCAAAACGTTCAAAAAGCAAGTTAAAAGTGAACCGTCATTAATCAAAAGTAATTTAACTGGCATGACTGTCAGTTTTACAGCCATACAAATGAGAACCGACAAGTCACGGGTTTGAATGTTGGATAATGAATTCAGCCAGGGCCAATGAGGGGTGCAAAGCAAACGCTTTGGATATTAGTTTCATTGACCTCTCTTTCGATAGTTGATGAGTACTGTTGCATGCCATTTTTAATTAGTGGCTTTTTCTGTAGAATGTTGCTGAAAAGGGCGTATCTTGTTCGTCAGTCCCAGGACAGCCTCCGGAGACTGTGCTTACGGACCTAGCATAAAGAACCTAAATAAGAATAGAATAAGTAACTATAATAACTTTCGGACTATACTGTGTAAAAAATACAACTAACCTTAGATTTAAACTTTACATTTGAATTTTGTTGTATGTGATAGTGTAACCTTAATATGTGAACTGTTCGTAGAAAAAAAAAATTATTGAGGTGATTACTGCCTTTTTTTGTAATATTAATAATTCCAGTGTGTAGACTGGTGGCGCCCTTGGAGAAAGGGACACCGCCTCAATCCTTCGCACTCCAGTAAGTAACATCCCCCGAACAAGAACCCACCGCTTGTACCTAGGCTAGCCGGACGCTAGAAAGGATGCGCACCTAACAGATAGCGTGCAGCAGTACATACGATAAAATTACTGCAATTAAAATACATAACACCATTCCACCATCGGACAACCTGTTGTACGAAAAAGCCACCGGTACATGGTTAATATCCCACATGTGCTAACAAAGAGATTTGGCTCTACATTCATCATGCGAACAGCCAAAGAGTGGAACGCTTTACCGGCATCCATATTTCCCGATAACTACAACCTTGGAGTCTTCAAATCGAGAGTGAACAGGTATCTTCTAGGCAAGCGTGTTACATCCTAGACCGCATCGTCACTTACCATCAGGTGCGATAGTGGTCAAACGTGATCCTATAAAAAAAAAAAAAAAAAATATATATAACAGAAGCTAGATCAAAATAACTTAATCAATATTTTAATCAAAACATGACTTTTATATTAATAAAACTAGTTGCGCCCCGCGGTTTTACCCGTGGATAAAAAGTATTTTTGTTATTTGCTCAACCCACGGGAAAATTTCATTTTTCCGGAATAAAATGTAGCCTATATGTTAATTCAGTGTATAAGCTATCTTGGTACCAAATTTCATCCAAATCCATTCAGCTGTTTGAGCGTGAAAGAGTAACAAACACACACACATACACTCATACACACAAACACACATAAAAACTTTTGCCTTTATAGTATTAGTGTGATAATTCTACCATACATATAAAATGTTGTGTAACAGCTACCTATTTATTGGTGTCGATTCTGTGTCGCATACTCTAAAGCTACACAAAATTAACATATTTCCGTCTTTTTCATTTTCCCTTTATCAGAAGAGTACCGCCATACTTTAAATTTACTTTAGTTTTAGAGAATGCGACACAGAATCGACACCACTGTATATACATTTTATGTAGCCACGAGCCGGAAGTGAGCTCCCGGAGTGGATGGGGCTTACGGCGGATGTGACGTCACTCACATCCACTGGATCTTGTTAGTTTCACAGGTATTGTTGTAAATTTACAATTACCGGGTAGGAAAATAGTGTTTAATTAGTAGTTTATATACATCTTGGTAGGAAATTGACTAATTAATTTTGACTAAGACTTTTTAACGTCTCGGATATAGAAAATAGTAGAAGTTTGGCGGGAAAACGAAAAAGATCACGTTACCGCATTATATTATTTTCCAAAACTTGTGTTATTTTCAGTGTAAGTGCATAAAATTGGTGGAATTTTATTCGTTAAGTGCTGGATTACAGGCATGAGTGTGGGAAAATGATGGTGAAACGTTTTTTTTCGTGTTGTTTCCAAAACTCCATAGAAGGTTCTGGTAAAATTGCCACCACATTACTGGGAGTATGACTTGACTTGATGACTTCGACTGTGAGCTGACATATTATTTACGTGAAATATCATTAACTTGCTAATTTATCAATTACTTGACACTGGCTAAATACACAAAAGTGTGGAGCAAAAACACAAAAAAAAAATTAATAGAAATGGTTTATTCAACGCCGGTCAATTACATTGTTGTACCTATTCTACATATCAGTCAATGTTGGTTGGGCATTTGGCTTTCCCGCCTAATGACGCTGTAAAAATCGGTAGAGACCAACAGTATTGGCCCAGTAAAAAAAAAGCGTTTCGCTCAGTATATTGCTCGCGCGTCCATTTTCGCATTGTTTCGATCAAATCCAATAATAAAAAAATGTATGAATAAATAAATATGTGTGGACATTTTACACAGCGCCATCTAGCCCCAAACTAAGCAAAGCTTGTACTATGGGAACCAGATAACTGATACAATACTTAGATAGGTACTTTTTGTTTGTAAATACAATAATTATGGCATCCAGACACAGAACAAACACCTATGTTCATCACAAAAATGTTTGTCCTGGGTAGGAATCGAACTCACAACCCACAGTTCAGATGACAGGGCTACTACCAACTGAGCTATCGGGCCAGGCGAATATGATATGATGACGATGACAATTTTTCCTTTCTCATCGCCCTATAAGGGCTCAAGCCATTGATAGCAATCCATAAATGTTCATAGCTTTGTTTAGCTGAAAAATCTGAGGAAGGCTCTATGTGGCGCTGTAAAGGCTGGTAGATACTAAAAGAAAATACCCGCATACTAAAACCTGAACTATACCCCATCTATACGACTTTGTAATAAATCCTCTCCGTCCAAAAGTTGCCTGGAAGAGATCGCTTTTGCGATAAGGTCGCCCATTGTTCCTCACTACTTGTGATTCATTCTATTATTTGGTATTTTTGTTATTATGTGGTGTGTACAATAAAGAGTTTATCTATACCTGAAAACTAAAAATACATAACATAACTAACTTATAATAACGGTGGAGAGAAAAGTGTCAAAAATACTGGCAACATTACCACGTTGAATGGCAATGTTTTTGTGCAAAATAAAAGCCAAGATTCGTCTCCTGAGTCCCCCACCAAAAAAATATAGTAACAAAATTTATTCAACATTTTGAATAAATTTTGTTACTATATTTTTACGCATTATACGTAGTGACATAAGCTATGAAATATTCGGGTAGCGTCATAATTTAGAGCACAAATTTTGGCGATGAATACTAACTCATATCTGAAACGTTACGTTTCTGATGGACACTATAAAAAACTAGTAGATAAAAGTTTATTTTATTCATTACAGTTTGATTTATTTTGCTATCTCAACTTTTATAATAAAAAGAGTGATTAAGGCAGGTGTATTATAACAAAAGCGGGCACCGGAAGCGTGCTCATCCGGGAGAGTTGGCTCATAACGGATATGACGTCACGCGCACGCATAACATCCCTGGCTTGTTTATCTGTTCTAGCTTATGATGTCTAGAGATTGCTTATTCAAAAAGTAGCCTCGCCAGGCTTTTGTTTTAGATTGTTTGTTGGTTTGGGTTTTAGTTGTATATTTCATTGCGCGTTGGTAAAGATTTTACTTTTATATTATATCATTGCTTTGTAAATTACTTTGTCCATTTGAAATCTATACATTCCAAAGGAAACACATTTTAAAAGTTTTAAGCTTATTTTAAGAGGTTTTCTACTGCATTTCTTTGCTCTCTCTCTCTCTCTCTCTATCTATCTCTCTCGTGTGTGTGTGTGTGTGTGTGTGTGTGTACGTATGCGTGTGTGTGCGTGCGTGTGCATGTGATATGTGAGTGTCCGTGTCCGCGCGCGTTTATGTGTGTGTATGAGTGCGTGTGGGTATCTCTTTGTGTGTGTGTGTGTATGTGTGTGTGTGTGATTTTTAAATAATGAAATCCACGTCAATAATTTCATCCAAATCGAGCAAGCGATAAAGCAAGCAAACATATTTATCTTTTGTAACGTATTCGCATATATGCCACTAGCTATCATGTACAACAAACTTATTCCGATCAAACGGCATGAATTTCAAGCATACCTTATAGGAACAGCGCAAATTATTTCATAGAAACAAGATACTGTATAAAATCTAGGTACAATAGAAGGAATGTGGCTCCGGTAAAGGAATCTCAGATCTTGATACCATCTGAGTTATGAAAGCATAATTGTTTACGAACGACCGTGTACTGTATGAAACTGGACTTGAGTGTTGACGAGTGATGTATGTATAAATAGATATGAAAGGTATAATGGAACGTACTGCTTAAACAGTTGTGGTAAATTTCATAAATACTAGGTGGTAGGACTTTTCTGCAAAGTTCGTCTTGGTAGGTACCACCGCTTTGCCAGTTATTCTGCCGCCAAGCAGTAGTGCGCAAACACTACTGTGTTCCGGTTTGAAGGGCACTGTAGCTAGTGAAATTACTGGGCAAATAAGGCTTTATGACCAAATCTCACAGTTTTGTAATCTTATTACCAGACTGTGCTGTTTCAGAATGACGTGCGCAGTGCAGTGTCACGCGAAACTATAATTTAGTGTTTCAAGTGTCACTGCAATTGATATGGGCAGTCGTGTCGCTTAACATCAGGCGAGCGGCTTGCTCGTCATGTCATTTCGTAACATAAAAAAAAAACTAATATTTATAATAAAAATTATAAAAAAATTAATCTTTAGACCGCCGTAAGGTTAACTTTGCGTAACGACTATTGCCTTACGACAGCAACCGGGAAATTTGTAGCGGTTACCCATCCAAGTAGTGATCGCAGCGGACGTTACTTAACTTTATCTAGATCGCACAAAATAAATAAATCAGGTAAAATATCACTTAATATTATTATATTACTAGTTAGTATTATTAGTTAATATAGGTCTTTACCTATGAAATTGCCGTTTTGTTTGAAAAAAGTTAAAGTATTTTTTTTTTTCGAACTTATTTATTTCTTTTATTCAAAGTGTTCACCCCTGCAATCAATGCATCTTTGCCAACGCTGTGGCAGTTTATCGATGCCCTTCTTGAAAAAATCAGCAGGACGGGAGACAACAAACTCTTCAAAGGCGTTTTGTACTGCCTCTCGGGAATTGAATTTTTTTCCCGCTAAAAAGTTGTCCAAATTTTGGAAAAAGTAATAGTCGGTAGGCGCAAGATCTGGTGAGTATGGCGGATGAGGGAGAGCTTCCAAACCCAACTCACGCAGCTTAGAGACGGTCTGTTGTGCAGTATGGGGTCGCGCGTTGTCGTGAAGTAGCAGTGGAGACGACCGATTGACCAAAGCTGGTTGCAGACGTGCGAGTTTCGCCATCATTGTGGTCAGTTCTTCAATGTACACATCTGCAGTAATGCTCTCGCCGTTTTGTAAAAAGCTATGATGAATCACATCAGCACTAGACCACCAAACTGTGACCATCACCTTTCTAGGGGTCATTTTTCGTTTTGCACATTGCTTTGGTACCGAACCAGGATCTAACCAACTTGCTGAGCACTTTCGATTGTCAAAAAGAATCCATTTTTCGTCGCACGTAACAATTCGGTTCAAAATTCCTTCATTTCTGTGCCTGTTAAGCAGCGCAAGGCAAGTCTCGACGCGTACGTTGCGCTGGCGATCGTTAAGTTCGTGGGGCACCCATCTATCAAGCTTTTTTATCTTGCCAATCTGTCGCAAATGGACCAATATTGTTTTGATGCTAACATCAAAAGCTGCTGCCAGCTCAGCTGTAGATTGAGGTTCATCAGCTTCCACATTCGCCTTTAATTCATCATTGTAAACCAGTTTCCGGACGACCACGAGGTTCATTTTTCAAGTCAAAATTCCCAGAACGGAACCGAGAAAACCAATAACGGGTTGTACGTTCGTTTGTACAGTTCTCTCCGTAAACGTCGTTGATGTTACGTGTCGTTTGTGCCGCGTTGGTGCCACGACGGAACTCATATTCCATAATTACACGAAATTTCAAAGTATCCATTATGAGGAAAAATGTTGAAATGTAATGAAAATACAACGCTAATCAATGAACAAAAGACTTATATTGTAAATAGAATGTCATATTTTAAAAACAAAATTAATTTGAATTTAGAATTCATAGCCAATCAAAACTTTTTTTTGTTTGAAAAAGTCTGTACTGCAATACGGCAATTTCATAGGTAAAGACCTATTATTATTATATTGCTAGTAGCCGCGCATAAAAAGTATTTTAATTATTTTCTCATCCCACGGGAACATTTCAATTTTCCGGAATAAAATGTAGCCTATATGTTAATCCAGTGTATAAGCTATCTTGGTACCGAATTTCATCCAAATCCATTCAGCCGTTTGAACGAGAAGGAGTAACAAACATACACACATACATACAAACACACATACACACATACAAACTTTCTCCTTTATAATATTAGTGTGATGTGATAGTGTGATTATTATTTATTGACAGCCTCTGTGGTGTGGTGGTTGAGCTGATCGGCTCATAACCCGGAGGTGGTGGGTTCGATTCCCGAGGCAGGACAAGTATTTGTGCACAGAAAAAAAAGCGCAAATACTTATTCTGAGTATTTGTGTTGTAGGACCATGGTCCTCGTAGTTCCTGGGTCCCTAGACACTAATCCTAGTTAGGGTCCAGGATCTATGTATGTGATCGTTGAACGTATGTGTCTATATACGTCGTATTCTCATTTTGCTAACACACAAGCCTGATGGTATTCGTTCCACTAAACAATGCTACTATCTGATTTGATATCCGACGTAAATGGGAGGTGCGGTGCATTAATGTTAAACTGTAGGCTGAAAAGGAAATGGACTGTACATATATAACGGCAGAACGAGAACTGGCATCCCTAGATAGGATTCTGATTAGGATCTAATGAGAGTGCATTATCGTTCATTTATTAAGAATTAATAGAATATTTGTAATAGATTAAAATTAAAAATAATGCAGAAGCAAAACTTAATCTAAGAAGCCGCTACTAGTAGAAAACGTGCCCAAAATGGCGGCATAGCCCCGTTGAAAATATCGATCAAAAAAACAAAATACCTAATAAGTAGCACTTATAATAATAATACCAAAAAATAATAACAACTAAAGTAGCAATATAACACCATATAACACTTATCCAATATCTATAAACTAATCAATCCTTATATATTTGACGGCGGCTACGTCCAGTTTTAAACTCTATGCGCAGCGGGCAGTACCGTAATTTACCCTGTGGCAGCATTTAAATTTATTACAGTGGCAACACCGGCAACTGTCGTCGCTGCCCCCCACCCATCTGGCTATATAAAGGGATCGATTGGTGTACTACGGATCATTCTTGTTCCAGACACGGCGCGGTGTGGACATGCTGAAGGCCTATAGTTATATAGGTTGCAACCTACCCACAACCCCTTTCTGTCCACATATTTATATTTCATTTTATTTATGACCCCTTTTTACCTACAATATTACTCTTTATCAAATAATTAAATATAGTTTAGGATTATGTTTATATGTAAGTTGAATCTTTGATTTAGTGTTAATTCTAGAAAAGTAATGTATATTCGAATAAACCATTTAATTATAACAACAACAAAACTAAAAAAAATAGAATATTCACACTAATATTATAAAGGCGAAAGTGTGTATGTGTGTAAGTTTGTTACTTCTTGACGCTCAAACGGCTGAATGAATTTGGATGAAATTCAGTACCAAGATAGCTTATACACTGGATTAACATATAAGCTACATTTTATTCCGGAAAAGTAAAATGTTTCGTGGGATGAGCAAATAATTAAAATACTTTCCGCAGGTGAAATCGCGGGGCGCAACTAGTTGTACATATGTTTATAAGAAAATAAAAATATGATCAGTCCTATATAGGTATATCTAATACTAATCATTAATATACATTAAGATTCAAATTACGCCTGGAATGTCGGATTTTACTCAGCTATGCAATCTAGGTACTAAGAAATTCTGGCATCCGTGCAATTCTCGGCCGAATTAATTGCACCGTAGCGTATCACCTAAATGAATCATAGTTGCATTGCACGAGGCCGAGACCGCATGACACGCGGTAACCATTTCATGTGAAATTTAGAGCTTATTATTTGACTGGATGATGCGAATATGTGGATACAAGCCGAATACATTGCAATTGAAGGGTTTAGAATAAAAAGGGCTTAACTGTCAAATCGACAGTTTCGAGAAAATTTACTTTAAACGTCAACGACGTCATTTTGATGTACAGTGCTTATAAGGTGATAGGAAAGGTTTATGTAAGTTTCAGTTGCTTGAAAATGTTTTAATTCTATTTTAAATTACTAAATATAGTACTAATTCATACAATTACAGTAAAAATATAATATAATAAAATAAATGTAATAATGTTTTTATGCTAAGCGAACTGTATTCCTGTGACAGAAAAACCGTTTTTAGACTCAAAATCTCGAGATTGAAGCTTCATTTCAGTATTTTGAGAATGTATTTTTGAAGATAATTTCACGCTGAATCCAACGATACCCATAAGTCCCATTAGACACATTTTGTGAAAAAAATCAGTTAAACCCTTTTTGTTCTCACCCCTTCAATTATGAAGGCGTTAAAGCCAGAGTCACGAATGTGTGTTATATTTGAACCTTTAACTTGAAATTTTCGTTTCATTTAAACGGGCTAATTAATGGCTTTGCTTTCAAATTGACTGGCCCGATAGCTCAGTTGGTAACACATAGATTCTGGACCCTGACTAGGATTCCCTGTATCTAGAGATCCAGGAACTACGAGGACCATGGTCCCACAACACTTAGACTCCGATCAAGTATTTGCACTTTTTTCCTGTTTCACAAATGAAGGGGTGAGAATAAAAAGGGTTTAACTGATTTTTTTTTTCACAAAATGACTTATGGGTATCGTTGGATTCAGCGTGAAATTATCTACAGTAATACATTCTCAAAATACCGAAATTAGGCTTAAATATCGATATTTTGAGTCTAAAAACGGTTTATCTGTCATAGGACTACAGTCCACTTAGCATAAAAATATTACTATATTTATTTTATTATATTATATTTTTACAGTAATTGTATGAATTACTACTATATTTAGTATTTTAAAATAGAATTAAAACATTTTCAAGCAATTGAAACTTACATAAACCTTTTCTATTACCTTATAAGCACTGTACATTAAAATGACGCCGTTGAAGTTTAAAGTCAATTTTCTCGAAACTGTCAATTCGACAGTTAAACCCTTTTTATTCTCAACCCTTCAAATACTTGTCCTGTCGCGGAAATCCAACCCACTGCCTACGGGTTATGAGCCAACCTGCTCAATCATCACTCCACAGAGGCTGTCAATTAATTATAACTATCATAAATATTGAAGGTAAAAATAATCACCTCATTTCAAAAAGTGTCAAAAATAAATGATAAACCATTATATGCCAACCTATAAACATACCAATGGAAGCGCTATTACCTAATTTATCCGAGGGCATTGAAGGTCATCATTTGTTCTAAATTGTTTTAATTTTTTTTTATTGTTAGATAGGCTTGCGGTTGGCCACTATCGCACCTGATGGTAAGTAACGATACAGTCTAGCATGTAGCACGCTTGCCTAGAAGATACCTTTTCACTCTCGATTTGAAGACTTCAAGGTTATAGTTATCGGGAAATACGGACGCCGGTAAAGCGTTCCACTCTTTGGGTTTTCACATGATAAATGTGAAGCCAAATCGCTTTGTTCGCACATGGGGGTTATTGACCATGACAACGGTGCCGTTTTTTCGTACATCTGGTTGTTCGATGGTGGAAAGGTGATGGCGGAATCAGGTTATGCAACTCTAATGCGTACTCTCCAAAATTCCTGAAAATTTGGGAGAGAAGGTCCTGGTGTCATGTCTAAGGGTTCCACCTGTAAATCAGTTTTTAAGGCCATGCGTTGACCTTTATTTCATGCTGAGTCGGGACCTGGACGATCACGTAACTCGCTATATATGGATTTGACAGTTTAAATACGCAGTTCATGTGCATAGTTAGTATGGAAATTTGTGTTGTTGCATTGCAATCAAAGTTTCGTGATCATTACATCCTACGAGTATGATGTAATGGTTATTACATCATACGAGTACAACGTTACACTGTTATTTTGTTCATTCTTTAAATTATACTGTAAGTATAATAATGTAAAAATAATAATGTGTACATCACACATTATTACATTACAATAAAGGAGACATTGTAATGTAATAATGTTAATCTTTAATAAATGTCATTTCTTTATTTATTACATGTGAAATGATAAAAAAATCTAAATTACTTTCGTAGCCTTATTCGTTCATTTAACAAAATGTTATATGACTTAAGTGTCTCTAAAACCAAGGTGACAAAGGCCTAACCAAAACAATTTGGGCTGGAGTAAATTAAATTTATGTCTGATGAGCTTAAGACGCTGTTGCTTTCAGTAATTAACCTTGGTCTAAAATCTTTACAGAGATACCGAATGTTAAAAAAAATCAAGGCAAAGATTCTTATTAGGAGAAAAAAAATTTAAAATTGACTGGCCCGATAGCTCAGTTGGTAGTGACCCTGCCTTCTGATCTGCGGGTTGTGGGTTCGATTCCCATCCAAACATTTGTGTGATGAACATCGATGTTTGTTCTGTGTCTGGGTGTTATATTGTATTCTATGTATGTATTTACAAACAAAAAGTATCTAAGTATTGTATCAGTTATCTGGTTCCCATAGTACAAGCTTTGCTTAGTTTGGGGCTAGATGACGTTGTGTGAGATGTCCACAGATATTATTATTATTATTATAAAATAAATTCGCTTTAGATGTTTACCACATTTCTATGCAATATACTAATCTGCCGCCAAGCAGTAGTGCGTATAGAGAAAAGACGCTTATGTCCACGTACAAAAGTTTCCTTCGCCATTATTCCTTTGTGAAAACACTTCGCACTTATTCCTCTCAAACGCTTGGGTATGTCACAGAGGAATAAATGCAAACTTTTTTTTATTTATTTTGGCTCCACACTTTTGTGTATTTAGTCAGTGTCAAGTAATTGATAATTTCTCAAGTTAATTACTGTAATATAATGTGTCAAATCAAATCAAGTCACAGTCCAAGTCCATCAAGTTGCGTCATAGTCTAGTCTAGTCAAGTCATACTCCTAGTAAGGTGGTGGCAACTTTACCAGAAGCTTCTATGGAGTTTTGGATACAACACGAAAAGAAACGTTTCACCATCATTATACCACTTTCCCACACTCATGCCTGTAATACAGCACTTAACGAATAAAATGCCACCAATTTATATGCACTAACACTGAAAATAAAACAAGTTTTGGAAAATAATACAATGCGGCGACGCGATCTTTTTCGTTTTCTCGCCAAAACTCCAAATGCAAACTTAATAGCTGTCATACTTTAGTTCAGACGGGCAGTACTCTAACTTGGATCAGGGTGAACCTTTTCAAAACTTAGCCTATAATATTTGTAAAGGAAAAATTTGAATCATGAAGCCTGTTTTAAATGCTTTTGCTAAGCATGTCTTGGCTTTAGAGAATGTGGTTATATATACTTTACAAATCAATGTGTAGAGGCGACACAAAACATAAATAATAGGTCTTTACCTATGAAATTGCCGTTTTGCAGTACAGACTTTTTCAAACAAAAAAAAGTTTTGATTGGCTATGAATTCTAAATTCAAATTAATTTTGTTTTAAAAATATGACATTCTATTTACAATATAAGTCTTTTGTTTATTGATTAGCGTTGTATTTTCATTACATTTCAGCATTTTTCCTCATAATGAATACTTTGAAATTTCGTGTAATTTTGGAATATGAGTTCCGTCGTGGCACCAACGCGGCACAAACGACACGTAACATCAACGACGTTTACGGAGAGAACTGTACAAACGAACGTACAACCCGTTATTGGTTTGCTCGGTTCCGTTCTGGGAATTTTGACTTGAAAAATGAACCTCGTGGTCGTCCGGAAACTTTGGTCAACAATGATGAATTAAAGGCGATTGTGGAAGCTGATGAATCTCAATCTACAGCTGAGCTGGCAGCAGCTTTTGATGTTAGCATCAAAACAATATTGGTCCATTTGCGACAGATTGGCAAGATAAAAAAGCTTGATAGATGGGTGCCCCACGAACTTAACGATCGCCAGCGCAACGTACGCGTCGAGACTTGCCTTGCGCTGCTTAACAGGCACAGAAATGAAGGAATTTTGAACCGAATTGTTACGTGCGACGAAAATTCTTTTTGACAATCGAAAGCGCTCAGCAAGTTGGTTAGATCCTGGTTCGGTACCAAAGCAATGTGCAAAACGAAAAATGACCCCTAGAAAGGTGATGGTCACAGTTTGGTGGTCTAGTGCTAGTGTGATTCATCATAGCTTTTTACAAAACGGCGAGAGCATTACTGCAGATGTGTACATTGAAGAACTGACCACAATGATGGCGAAACTCGCACGTCTGCAACCAGCTTTGGTCAATCGGTCGTCTCCACTGCTACTTCACGACAACGCGCGACCCCATACTGCACAACAGACCGTCTCTAAGCTGCATGAGTTGGGTTTGGAAGCTCTCCCTCATCCGCCATACTCACCAGATCTTGCGCCTACCGACTATTACTTTTTCCAAAATTTGGACAACTTTTTAGCGGGAAAAAAATTCAATTCCCGAGAGGCAGTACAAAACGCCTTTGAAGAGTTTGTTGTCTCCCGTCCTGCTGATTTTTTCAAGAAGGGCATCCATAAACTGCCACAGCGTTGGCAAAGATGCATTGATTGCAGGGGTGATTACTTTGAATAAAAGAAATAAATAAGTTCGAAAAAAAAAATACTTTAACTTTTTTCAAACAAAACGGCAATTTCATAGGTAAAGACCTAATATAAACTAGACATAATGACAAAGATATTATCTTTGTTTATTAATGAGCACTTTATAATAACATAAAGGTACTATAATAGTTTGATAATCGACTTCCTATCCTACGCACTAGTATGAATGTCGGGAAGAAAATTTCCTAACCTTCACACTGCTATAAGAATAGTATGACGGTCAGGGAATTTTGTTCCTAACCGTCACAGAGCAGTGTGAAGGTTAGTCGGACGTGGCAAGTATTACTAATGTGTAATACTGTTACAGTTTGAAGGGCACTGTAGTTAGTGAAATTACGGGGCATAATATGAAGACCTGGTAGGCGATCACTTAACTTGATTGCAAAGGTTAGAAACACAAATTTGTATGACTTTGACCGTTTTTATACCCACTTTATGTGTGTATTGAAGCTGTCAAATCCATGCAAATTTGTATTTCGATTGGTTGCAATCAAGTTACTTGATTGTCTAGCAGTTCTTGCAGTCTATATACTCTACATCTACTATGTACACCTACTATACTGCGGCTAATGTCTAAGGATGACGTGCTCAGTGCAGTGTCACTAAAACTTATATAATATAGAGTTATAAATGACACTGCAACTGTTATGGACAGCGCCGCTTAACATCAAGCAGGCATTTACGTAAAAATGAAGATATATGTATTTTTCTTTATTCGTACGTAGGTACCATCAAATGGGGAGGCACAACGCTTACCTCAAATTGCTATTTGAGGCACCGTTGTCTTATTATTTCATCTAATGTTTAACTTTGTATTTTAACTAAAAATAAAATAAAACTACATAAATAACAATACACCAACATTTTGAAATCCCCTAATTTTCGTGCCTTAAATGTTCTCTAAAAATTTCTCAACTGCAAATGGAAATTTCGTGTGCGAGCATCCCAAAATGGTTTACGTTAAACATTCCGTATGATCTTGAAAAATGCACCAAGATTCCTACTGGAGCATTGCAGAGATATCTGTAGTACATTCAAGTACAAAAGTGCAAAGAAAAATAGCCTCTACTAAATAAATTATTGCAAGTAAAATAGAAAATAACGAGTTCCATTCCTTTTTGTAACAGACAGCTTATACATTTAACAATGTGGCCAACGTAAAAATTTATGCACTTTGTACATCCCTTTTTTTGCTTATAAAAATAGCACTCTGCTACTGATACTTAAGGATTCACCATAAAAACTGAAAAAATCGCAAAGTACATAATTATAATTATATATTTAACAACACATTATACTAATATATATGTATATTTTATTTATTTATTTATTTACTTAGCTTTTAAACTATTACTTTTAACTGTTTCAATTTTGTATTGAAATTATTTGTACCATAAGGGAAGACACTGCCCCCTGCAACACAGTGTATACTAAAGCAGGGCAGGGTTGTAACTTATTTTATGTGTGATGTATTTTGAAACAATAAATACATTTGTATTTGTATTTGTATAAATAATTAAATATTTATGAACATTTCACACAGCATCATTTAGCCCTAAACTAAGCAATGCTACTATGGGTACATAACTGATAGAAGACTTAGATACTTTTTTGTGTTTTGTAAATATACATAAAATCCAATATAACACAGGATAAACACCTATGTCCATCACACAAATGTTTGGTCTAGGCGGAAATTGAACCCTTAATCTTTGTAATCTCCTAATCCTAAATTGATCCCTTAAAGTTCAGAAGGCAGAGCTGCTTCTGAACTTTAAGGTATCAATTTAGGATTGTAAATTAACTGTAAATTAGTTCCACTTCCAATTAGTAAATACTGCTTTTTTATGATCACGATTACCTTTTTTTTGTGAACGGGCTAATGCTGTTGGTCTCTGCTGACCTTTACAGCGTCCCTCATCGATCACGATTACCCACCATTTTATATTTGAAGCACCTTCACAATTTGCAGTTTATATCTATATATAAATATCTATACATATGAAATTTAAAGTCCTGACTGACTGACTTATATATCAACGCACAGCCTAAACCGCTGGTCCTAGAGACTTGAAATTTGTAGAGTGTGTTCTTTGCAAAATGTATTGTAGGTATTTACTAAGAAAGGGTTTTTCGAAATTCCACCCCTAAAAGGGTGAAATGGGTGGTCGAATTATGTATAAAAAAATCATCTTCGTTTCCTATAGGCCACGCGGGCAAAGCCGCGGGCAGAAGCTTGTAATTTATATATGAACAGTCGTCTAATTAATACAGTTTTACTTTGAAGTCCCACGTCATCTATGCTCCATTTATTTTAATTGATTGAATTATTTTAATAGCTCAACGAATTTTGGTTCTTCTTTCTCCCGTGATTACCCTTCCAACA
Source organism: Ennomos fuscantarius (assembly GCA_905220475.3). Taxonomy (NCBI): domain Eukaryota; kingdom Metazoa; phylum Arthropoda; class Insecta; order Lepidoptera; family Geometridae; genus Ennomos; species Ennomos fuscantarius. The sequence continues at coordinate 6,143,614 of HG992046.1, read as the reverse complement.
GAGATACATTGCTCTCACCTGGGTGAGCGCATTTTTCAAATAAATTACTTTCGAGCTCCGCTGCAGTAGTGCCTTGGTCGTGGACTTTGAATTATTCATTAAAATGTGACCTGAGGTCGCAAATATTCACAAAAAGAAAAAAGAAGATTATTTTTAGACGTAAAGAGAAAGAAATGATCGTGTGATCATTTCTAAAAATATCTATTTCTAAAAATCATGTCTAAAAATAATCTTCTTTTTTCTTTTTGTTTAGACCACACAACTTAGCTAAACTAAAAGTAAAAACTAAACTAAAAGCTAAAACTTATTTAGCTCCATCTATCGGCCGGTATAATTATTCTTTTGCTTTGTTTAATCTTATCAATTGTAAATTGTCATTTTACTGGATGTACCAACATAATAATACAAATTTTAAGTAATTTTTAACGTTGTCATGTTGACAATGGCGACCTACGTGAACAAACAACTTTCAACTTCCGTTCACCTTGTTACGAACTCACCAGCAGAGGCTGGTGAGTTCGTAACAAGTCAAGCGTGCCAAGACGTGCCAAGTCAAGCGTGCGTAAAGAAATTTTACTTCAATACATTTTCTATTGTAGCCAACGAAAAGAAAACGATTTGATTTAAATTAGACTATTTTATTTTAAAGGAATAGGATTAGTTTTATGCTGAAAAGATTGAAGGCCTTTTTAGAGTTGAAATTGAGGCACTTCTACACCAAAAGTATCCAATATATATTAAAAATGTACCTATTTAATAATTGTTAAATGATATAAATTCATCAGGAATTTCGTCGTTTAATTATCGCCAACCAAGACGCTTACAAGATGCTCAATTAGCTACTTTCTGTGGTATTTCCGCAGAGCTACAACAAACACTTCAAACAACGGGTTAGTAGTATCCTTAAAAGGTAGGTAACGTATTAGTAGTGCCACTGGTGTTGAAAGTGTCTAATAGACGACGGTAACTGCTTACCATCAGGCAGGCCGTCAGCTCGTTTGTCTGTCGGTGTTATATAATAATTACTTTAAAAAAGGGGCTTTTACCGACTTCCACTTTTACGAATCCCAATGAGAACATCAATGGAGTCGAAATCAAAATACGCATTATTAAGGACAACTCAAAAACTACTCATCAGACCTTGATCAAATTTAAATGGGACCACACGGGAAGGACCAGTTTTCAAATGAAAATATCACCAAAATCGGTTCACCCAGTCAAAAGTTCTGAAACGTAAAAGAAATACAGTCGCAGCCGAATTGAGACCCCCTCCTTTTTTAAGCCGGTTAAAAAAAGAGTATAAATACAAATTTATTCATCTAGGTACCGAATTTTCAGGGCAAAATAGCAAATTTGTTCTTGTTTACACGAAAAAGTCCAATTACAAGCTGATTCGAACAGTAACGACTATGAGGCCGTGAACTTATTGTAAATAACAATAGTTTCTGCGAAAACCTCGAATAATTTAAACCCTGGCCTACTAAAATGGAGGGCTATTCATGCTGTCCCCGAGAAATGTCGAGTGAACTTTACAGTGATGTATTTTTTTTCTACTGTGTTTTACAATATCATGTATATCAAAGATATTCGTGTTATAGACTACTTATAAATCAAGAACGGCTGAACCTATTTGGCTGAAAATTGCTGGGGAGGTAGCTTAGAACTTACCATCCGACCGCGTTTTACTAATTCACCCGTGGGAAGCCTAGTATCAGGTAAAACTAAATTTCCCATTTTTTATGACGTTTATCCAAAATATCGAATGATTCGAGAATTGCCCTCCAAGGCACGCCCATCGTTGATTAAAAGCAACTGCCGTCCTATTGGTGATTAGTATGCAAATATCCGTAAAGCATCCTTTTAGAAACGTGAGTTAGGTATTCGACCTTAGCTTTTTGTCCTCTGAACTCGAAATTGTATGCCTATTGTTTCCAATGTTACAAGTGCAGTTTTTTTTTATATGTTTTGGCTCCACACTTTTGTGTACTTAGCCAGTGTCAAGTAATTGATAATTTATCAAATTAATAATATTTCACGCAAATATGTGTCAATTCACAGTCGAAGTCATCAAGTCAAGTCATAGTCTAGTCAAAGTCATACTCCTAGTAAAGTGGTGGCAACTTTACTTGAAGCTTCTATGGAGTTTTGGAAACAACACGAAAAGAAACGTTTCACCATCATTATACTATTTTCCCACACTCACGCCTGTAATCCAGCACTTAACGAATAGAATGCCACCAATTTTATGCACTAACATTGAAACTAACACAATATTGGAAAATAATACAATGCGGTGACGCAATCTTTTTCGCGTTCCCGCCAAAACTCACAAGTGCAGTTATTCAAAATGAGTTGACTTTCTCAGACTTCAAAAAGTTTATTATTATGAAACAAACTTATTGTATTCATCCTAATATTTGACAGCCCCTGTGGTGCCCATAACGCCCAACGATCTCATACATCCTGGACCTTAACTAAGATTCCCTGTGTCTAGGGACCCAGGAGCTACGAGGACCATGGATCTAACACTTAGGTCCAAATTACAAAACGATCCTCAGTCATCGATCGGTGCTCAAGCAGAGATTTCATTCATAAAGTGATCAGTTAGAATGAAATCTCTGCTTGAGCACCGATTTATGACTGAGCATCGTTCTGTAATACGGACCCTAGACTCAGAACAAGTGTTTGCGCTTTTTTTTTCTGTGCACAAATACTTGTCATGTTGCGGGAATCAACCTGCCACCTCCGGTTTATGAGCCGACCTGCTCAACTACCGCGTCACAGAGGTCTTAAAAGAAAGCCTAGTCACTATAACATTAATGAAATTGACTTAAATTGTTGATAAACACCTGGCGTTATCCTACCCCATTATGTAATTAACAATGTTATCTTTTAACTCGAGAAACATTCTGCCCAGCTGAACGCCATTAAATGCAAAGGCATTTCAAGAGCATCCAACATTACTTCAACTGGGAACCGTCGTAAATGTCCATAAACATAAGGAAAAAACTAATGGAGTAAAGCTTTGGCTTCAAAGAGCATCATCTCTTACACGCACTCACATAATTACTAGGTGGTAACTTTTCTGGAAAGTTCATCTAGGTAGTTACCATCGCTTTACCAGTTATACTGCCGCCAAACAGTAGTGCGCAAGCACTACTGTGTTTCGGTTTGAACGGCACTGTAGCTAGTGAAATTACTAAGCAAATGAGACTTTATGATCTAATCTCACAGTCTCGTAAGTTTTCTACTAGACTGCTGTTGATTCAGGATGACGTGCGCAGTGCAGTGTCATGCGAAACTATAATTATGTTAGCGTTTCAAGTGACTCTGTAACAGACATGGGTAGGCGTGTCGCTTAACATCAGGCGAACGACTTGCGTGTTACGTCATTCCTTAACAATAAAAAAGATACTGAGTGACAGAGACGATGCACTACGAAGCTGACAATAGCCGATAATAATAATAATAACAATTATAATAACGCCCAACGATCACATACATAGATCCTGAACCCTAACTAGGATTCCTTGTGTCTAGGGACCCAGGAACTACGAGGACCATGGTCCCACAACACCCAGACTCAGAACAAGCATCTGCACTTTTTGTGCACAAATACTTGTCCTGCCGCGGGAATCGAACCCGCCGCCTCCGGGCTATAAGCCGACCTGCTCAACCACCACACCACAGAGGCTGATATCTCAATGTGAATTATTTATTGCTGGTGGATGGTCTAAGTATGTCGTAAATAGCAACGTTTTATGGCAGCGCTGAAAGGGTAACTCACAGTCAATCAAATTCATGGTCATCGCCAAAAAAGCTTCCCCAGACTGATTCCGGATCCGGAACATAAATCAGCACCATACCTACACAAAAAACGTCGCGTCGTAAACTGAAAGATAAAACTTGTAATTTACGAGTCTCTCAGTGCTAATGGTGAAAGCCTTTATTGCGCACCCATCATAAACTTAAACAGATGCCACTCAAGTGGCATATCTCGATCGTTTCCCATTTACGATGGTAGATACGCTGCATGGTAATAGAAAAAGAGAAGTTGCTGGAAATTCCCCGCGCACATTATGAAAATATTAGCCCGATAGCTCAGTTGGTAGTAACCCTGCCTTGTGAACTATGGGTTCGATTCCCACCCAGGACAAACATTTGTGTGATGAACATAGGTGTTTGTTCTGTGTCTGGGTATTCTATGTATGTATTTACAAGCAAAAAGTATCTAAGTATTGTATCAGTTATCTGGTTCCCATAATACAAGCTTTGCTTAGTTTGGGGCTAGATGGCGTTGTGTGAGATGTCCACACATATTATATTATTATTTTTATTGTTTGCGACAATTTTTGAAGTAAAACATAGAAGAAGTTTTGGATGGGAATCGAATCCATAACCTCAGTTCAGAAAGCAGGGTTACTACAAAATGAGCTATTGAGCCAGGCAATATATTCAAAGTAGATATACTTTTTGAGTGGAGACCACTCGGCAAGCGTAGTGTGGGACGCCCGCCGGCCAGGTGAAGTGATGACCTGCGAAACGCTGCAGGCAGCAGTTGAATGAGAAGGGCTGAAGACCGAGCCCAGTGGCGTTCTTTAGGAGAGGCCTATGTCCAGCAGGGGACTGATACAGGCTGATGATGATGATTTTTTTTTATGTTAAGAAATGACGTGACGAACTAGCCGTTCGCCTGATGTTAAACGACACGGCTGCCCATATCAGCTGCAGTTTAGAGTTCCGCGTGACACTGCACTGCGCACGTCAACCTAATAAGACATCAGCACAATCTAGTAATAAGATTACTAAACTGTGAGATCAGATCATAAAGTCTCATTTGCCCAGTAATTTCACTAGCTACAGTGCCCTTCAAACCGGAACACAACAGTGCTTGCGCACTACTGCTTGGCGGCAGAATAACTGGCAACGCGGTGGTATCTACCTAGATGAACTTTGCAGTAAAGTCCTACCACCTAGTAAATGATGATGATGATGATACTTTTTTGACAATCTGTGTATCCAATAGAGATTAGTTTTACAGTGTGTGTGGGTACGAAAACTGTACATTCTATGGCGGAAAACTAATAAGCAAGCTCAAGTAAAACTAGACAAGAAAGCAGCTGTTGGTCCGATAAAAAGTCAGTTTGTTGACGCACCGGCTGTGGTTAGAGGGAAGTATGGTATTTTGTAGACTTTCCATAATAGCCATAATACTTGTTTCCCCTACTTTGGTGCTATTTTCATGGGTGCTATCAAACTAGTGCTACTCGTGTCAATAGACAGCCTCTGTGGTGCGGTGGTTAAGCAGGTAGGCTCATAATCTGGAAGCAGCAGGTTTGATTCCCGTGGCAGGACAAGTATTTGTGCACAGAAAAAAGTGCAATACTTAAAATAAAATACTTGTTCCGCGTCTGGGTGTAGTGGGACCATGGTTCTCCTAGCTCCTGCTAACGTAGACACAGAGAATGTTAGTAAGGGTCCAAGATCTATGTATGTGATCGTTGGGTGTTAATATTATTATTATTATTAAAATGAACACTTATATTAGTGTATTCTAAAGATCTGCAGTGGAATAAATGAAGGGCTAAATAAACTGGCATTATTTCTTTAATTTAGATTCTAAATTTTTCAGGATTACAATACAGAGAGACCGAGCCTTCTATTTGACTTTTGAGAACAAATTACTAACGATAATAGACTATACAGCAGTGTTACCAGTCTAATACAATATAAATCACCAAATAATGAACGTTTATTGGTTATCTGTTGATCATAAATAGTCTTTATCATAGTCTTCAACGTGTACAGTATTTGATGTGTTGAGTTGACATGAGTTTATCTAATTACATTAAACAAAGCAAAATACAAAGTTATACAGGCCGATAGATGGAGCTAAACTAAGGAAGTTATAATTCAGTTGTATGGCTTAAAGCACGCACGTATTTTTTATTCTTAATTTCCAGAGATTTTTTTTGATCATCTTATTTAATATTGTAACAGATAAATTTAAAAAACGCCATAGTAGAGAAATAAAAATTAGTCTAAAATAACGATTATGTCCTTGTTTTGAGCGACTAATTGATATACTATATGCAAGCCACGCAGATTTAGAGGGAGCTCTTCTTTTTATCAGCTTACATAATTAAAATATGAATTTTATACAGAAGCCCCCCAAGCCCCCAAGGGCCAAATTTGGGTGTTAAAGATAAAGTAAGAAATGTGGGTCAACCGTGGGCTGTCTTTAGTGTAATAATAAAATATTAATAAAAGTCTTATGTCGCAATAACTTCTCGAGCCTTATCAACTTTTTTAAAAATGAATGATGTTTTATTACAAAAATAAAGTTAGGACTATTATAACTGCTATGTATTGAAATAATAATAATTATTTTTTAATTGACCAAAAAAAAATACAGCAGATAAAATTGGTACATCGAATGTACAGACAGTATAAGAGGGTATGATAAATATGAAGCTCTGAATCCCACACTAGGGCAACTTGTGTCGTCGTGTTTAGCATCTTCCATTGTTATTGGTTATATAATAAGGAATAAACAAGAAGTTAATAAATTATTGCTAAGGAAGTACCAAGTTAATTAAATACATTACTGTGAAATAAAAGTAACAAGACCTAAAAGTCAAAAACAATGAAAGGCAAATATCTCAGTTTTCTCGTGTGCATTGTTTGAAGGGTTTGTTGGGTGATTGCGAAACGAGAGGTAGGTATACATATATGCAGTAAATATACGATTCCTTTTGAAATACAACATTTTAAGAATTTTTATGGCTGGTTTCCCCGCCATAACGGTTTAAGGACGGTGACATTGTTGGACATTCATTGTACTTGAATCGATTCCGTGTTTGTATTCTGAATCGAGTCGTCATAAAAGAGGATGATTTTATAGATTTTGTTTGTGCCGTTTTGATGGTTTTCAATGTTATTTCTTCCACACGCATTGACCTAAATTTCATTTGCCACCAACCTTCAAAACTGCACGTGTTATAAATGTAAGGAGTCAGTTATTGCAATACCAACGCTCAAAATTAGTTCAGTGAAAGTCGTTCCAGCCACGTCCCGTCCTTGTTTTGTTTACGTACATGCAACATTGAGCATAAAAAGGAAAATCATTTAGGCACTTTACCACACTTAATATTCTGAGAACAACCTTTACTGCTCAAAATCGCGTCAGCATCTTTACAGCGACAAAGTTCTAAAGTTATAACATATTCGACCACATTCGATTACATGAAATTGAACTTTGATATGGTGCCAAATGCATCCAGATGGCTGAAACATGTCAAATGTAGATGGAAATAGAATGGAGTCACGAGTCACGCGTTTAGGAAACTGATATCATAAATTACATTAGAAAAAGTTAGCGAAAAGAAAAGCTTCAGTCATCGAAAAAAGAGGTTATATAAAAGCGCTTTATAAAAATTAAATCTGAATGGACATTTTTGCAGGACGCAAATTCATTTTGAGACTATCCTTAAAAGAGCTCATTATAAAATATCAGATACAAGGTGGAATTGAATTCGTTCTTTTCCTTAAATGCATGTACTCAGTCCATGCTATAAAATATTCGTACAAGGTCCAATTTAAAAAAAATAGGTTTCGTTTTAGGATTTAGTGCCTCTTAAAATAAATGCATGACAGCCGAAATGTCTATTTAACGGTACACACAGCGCGGGCACCAGCCGAGTGCTTTGTAAATGTTTCGTAGGCAATAAAACCTGATTTATTTAATATCACAAGGCTTTTCATTAGAATTTAAATTTGATAATACCTAGATTTAAGTTTTATTTCATAAGTACTTTTTTATTTACTTATGGAAGCATTGACTGAATTATTATTACAAAACAAAGTGAGGATTTACGATGTCGACGTTGTTTAATGTTAACGTCACCATCTTGGCTTTGTGAAGCCAAGATGACGACGTTAACATTAAACAAATTAAAATCGAAGTTATACCGGCTGATAGATGAAGCTAAAGAAGTTTTACTTTCGCCATGAGGTCTAAAGTGCACCAGTTTTTTAAGCACAATAAATTGTATTTTATTACGTCAAAAGTTTACTGAAAAAAGGACCAAATATCTGTTCTTTCCTTTACCAGCGCGTGTATTTACCGGGAAAATAAATGCAAATAGCACACTATGTATTCCCCTGCGCGGTAATCCATACAATCGATATTTGCCTTTTCAATCAGCTCCCTTTGTTCTATCGCTTTAACAATGCCGTATTCATCAAACGCGCAACTGCATTCTAACAGGGCTCTTGGCGTGACGTCCATGACAATCTCGTCATGTCAGCATACCTATATAGAGACAGCCTCTGTGGTGTAGTGGTTAAGCAGGTCGGCTCATAGCCCAGAGGCGGCGGGTTCAATTTCCATGACAAGACAAGTATTTGCGCACAGAAAAAAAGCGTAAATACTTGTTCTGAGTCTGGGTGTTGTGGGACCGTGGTCCTCGTGGTTCCTGGGTCCCTAGACACAGGAAATCCTAGTTAGATTCCAGGATCTATGTATGTGATCATTGGGCGTGCGTGATTATTATTATATTAGTTACCATATACCGAATTCGGGAAATATAGTTTCGGGGGTTTAGTACTATTCGAAAACTATTTTAGCGAAGCCTATTTCCATAACGCTATATCATCGAAAGGCTGAGTCGTTTTGACAGATGTCTTATTTTTGTCTTCTTCTCTTCGTTTAACGGCCTGCTATCGCTTTTAAGCGATCATTCTGCCAATGTCAAGTGAGGAATTTAGTACGGTTATGTCATGTCAAAGTTTTATTTCGTCAGTCAAAATGCCACAGTAAAATGGTGGATATTTTACTGAAGACAATAGGAAGCCTTGAAGAGAAAACAAAAAGGCATGGTTTTAAAACTTGGAATCATTGCCAACACTCGTGCACGTTCACGAACACTTAACGGATAATAATCCACCCTTTGTCTAATTTTTGACGGATGTCTATTTTTTTATTGATGTCTACTTTTTGACAGATGTCAACTTGTTAACACGTATTTTTTTTTATGTTTTGGCTCCATACTTTTGTGTATTTAGCCAGTGTCAAGTAATTGATAGTTTATCAAGTTAATGATATTTCACGCAAATAATATGTGTCAAGTCACAGTCGAAATCATCAAGTCAAGTCATAGTCTAGTCAAAGTCATACTTCAAGTAAAGTGGTGACAACTTTACTTGAAGCTTCTATGGGGTTTTGGAAACAACACGAAAAGAAACGTCTCACCACCATTATATCATTTTCCCACACTCACGCCTATTATCCACCACTTAACGAATAGAATGCCACCAATTTTATGCACTAACACTGAAAATAACACAAGTTTTGGAAAATAATATAATGCGGTGACGCTATCTTTTTCGCTTTCCCGCCAAAAGTCCTCAACACATTTATAGTCTAACCACATAATAATTATTGCTAAAAAGCGATAGCAAGCCATTAAACGAAGAGAAGAAGAAAAAGATTTTAACAAGCCTAAACTATTGTCAAACTACTGTATAGTATCGTTAAACACACGTCTGACGTTTACCTAAGCCTTGTTAAAAACCTTGTTGTGTAAAACCGCAAATATATATTTGCGGTAACATGATTTACGTTTAATTTTTTACATATTTCTCATAGTACACCGTTACATATTTAAAAACACATAAACAAACAAAAGCACAAGCTCAAACATTACATTTTTATATATCAAAGGGGAACGTTTACTCTTCAACGGAATCAAAATGGTCATTTTTTGGTTTTATATATCCAGCACAGATATTATCTATACTTACATAGTAATAAATGAAGCCGCAGTTTTGGCAGGAAAACGAAACGGAATGCGTCACTGCATTGTATTATTTTCCAAAACTTTCGTTATTTTTAGTGTTAGTGCATAAAATTGGTGGCATTTTATTCGTATAAGTGCTGAATTACAGGCATGAGTGTGGGAAAGTGGTGATGGTGATGGTGAAACGTTTCTTTTCATGTTGTTTCCAAAGCTCTATAGAAGCTTCTGGTAAAGTTGCCACCACTTTACTAGGAGCATGACTTGACTAGACTAGACTATGACTTAACTTGATGACTTGGACTGTGACTTGACTCATTATATAATAGTAATTAACTTGAGAAATTATCAATTACTTGACGCTGTCTAAATACACAAAATGTGGAGCCACAACAAAACAAAAAAAAATGAAGCCAGCAAAATAGTGTGGTTCGACAAGCTAATTTATGGCCGTAACAAGTGTTTATGCAGACACACCCGATTTCATTTACATTTTGAACGGCGGCACGTTTGCATGCACATAATTTTCGGGCACAATTTGAATTTGCCAACAAATGTTTTCTATCGAGTTTTTAGTGTTTTCACTTTATTTTTTCTACGCTACATTTTGTATAAATTTGTTTTTGTTTAGTAAAAAACAAGTGACGAATCTCCTCCAAGAATGATGACTGTCTAGGGTGCCATCCAATTTCATTTGACGGTTCCGCACAACAAATTTACCTACATACATCTCTCGTCAGGCTTTTCCGTACTACTTATTCTATGACGTTGGAATGTTCAGTTAGAATATACACGGTGGAATTATATTTGTTAAATTCAGCGTTAAATTTGACTGTTATCCAGTTATTGTAGGAGGTATTTTAACTTTTTTTAAATGCACCTTTTACTATTTAAGCATGGACAGAATACATACTCGTACGCTTAAAGAAAAGAACGAATTAAATTCCACCGTGTATTCATGAACGTATTCCGGTTTGAAGGGCACTGTGTCGCAAATGAAATTATTGGGCAAATGAGATTTTATGGCCTGATCTCACAGTCTACTAGTCTTATTAGGTATTATTAATTATTATAATTTAATTTCAACTTTCATACATAATAACATACACACTTAAACACTTTTTTTCCTAACTATTATTATTACCTTTTTCATAAACAAATCATTTTAGTTTACATTCTGCTGGCGATTTTAATCTCTAGCTACTTTTTTCCAAGAATCGAACCACAAGCGAACAAAGAACGTTCGTGACTTCATAAAACCGTAAAATGAGGTTATCTTAACAACTCCTACCTAATTAGGAAAACAATTGAACAGCAAACCAAATAAAAACCCGAAATCCAAATAAAAATATAGTGCTTAATAACCTAAAAAGTTCAAAGCGTGTTTGATTATAGCTCAATTATTTTATGACGTGAAACATAACTGTGCTGAAAACCTGTCACGTCTAAGTCCAATATTCAAACAAAGCCCAATTATTTATTTAACGAATCACTCGGTAACGTGTTTAAAACTAAAATACGAGATTGATTAATTAATTTAAGTAAATTTTTAATGGTATTTAAGTGAAACCTTTAAAAGCCTCTACCACTAAATAATTAGCTTTGTTTGAATATTTTGAAATTAAATTTTAAGTACATAATCATATCACTGCTGAAATACGAGCCTTCTCTCACGGTGAGAGAGTGTAAGCCATAGTCTACTATGCAGCCAAAGTGTGAGTCGAGTTTTGGCGGGAAAACGAAAAAAATGACGTCACCGCATTGTATTATTTTCCAAAACTGTTGCTATTTTCAGTGTTTCAGTGGCGTTTTATTCGTTAAGTGCTGGATTACAGGCATGAGTGGGAAAGTGGTATAATGATGGTGAAACGTTTCTTTTTGTGTTGTTTCCAAAACTCCATAGAATCTTCTAGTAAAACTGCCACCATTTTACTAGGAGTATGACTTGACTAGACTATGACTTAGCTTGATGTCTTGGACTGTGATTTGACTTAACTTGAGAAATTATCAAATACATTACACTGGCTAAATACACAAAAGTGTGGCGCCAAAACAAAAACAAAAAAAAAGTGCGGGTCTGTGGATGCATCTCGAATTTTGTTCTGTTTCCGGATAATCTTCACGATGGCCACCAATAATGGTGGACTAAGGTCCCTACTATAACAATAGCGGGAATATACAGAAGTGAGAAAAGGTATCGAAACCACTAGAAAACATCTGCACATCATATGTTAAGTTAGACGTACAGAATTCGGGGGCGAGTTGGCTGGACTGCAGTCGCGACCCCTTCTCGCCCCGGTACGGCGGACGAGGGCTCACGGGGGGTTTTAGTGGGTTCGAGTCCCACATACCCCCTGCCACCACCCCTGTGGTGCAGTGCGAGGGCATTCCCCCCCCCCCCCCAAAAAAAAAAGACGTACAGAATCACTTCGTAATCTTTAAATTTAATGTAAACAAGCTTTTGCTCGCAGCTTCGCCCATGGCGTAGCCTATGGGAAAATAATTCAACCACCCATTTCACCCTCTTAAGGGTGGAATTTCGAAAAATCCTTTCTTAGCGGATGTCTACGTCATAACATCTACCTACAACCCAAATTTCAGCCCAATCCGTCCAGTGGTTTGGGCTGTGCGTTGATAGATCACTATGTCAGTCAGTCAGTCACCTTAGAGTTATATATATTTAGATGAAGAAATAAAACACATGGAAACTAGCAGCCACCAAAATTTCTCATCTGTCGAGCCAACGGCGGTGACGCGTACAAATTACCAGTTCCCTTCTCCAGACAGCGACTAGGAAAGCTCGTTAGAAATCAAACAGTGAGTATGCTTCACATGCATTTTTGCTATGATGTAAGTTACCTTCTTAATTATGTATGACAATCAGCGAATGTTTATACAAAAAACACTTAATTTCCTGCTTTACGCATAACATGAATTTTTTCTAGGGCAGCAGATGATGTAGATTTTTAACGTCACTATACAAAAATACGTCATATCTTACCTTACGCATAACACGAATTATTATTATTATTATTAATTAAATTATTATTATTTTTTCTAGGGCAAATGACGTAGATTTTTAACGTCACTATACAAAAATACGTCATTTTCTACGCATACGATGAATTATTTTTAGGGCAGCAAATGACGTTGATTTTTAACGTCACTATACAGAATGATGTTTTTAACTGGGACCGTATCGGCATATCCAAATCCTTACGAGATACGGGAAAAACTGTCTTAGGAACCATTTACCCATTTTGTGATTTAGACAAAATAATTTTTTTTGCCAAACTTGAGTTCTCCATAAAAATGAGATGTTTTATCAATTTAAAAAAAATCATATCAATTCAGTTTCATTTTATCGAGTAGTAGTATCATTTTAGTACTGAAACGGAGCAGTAGAAGCCAGTCAAATTTCATACAACGTAAAAATAATAATTATAACTCATAAATTTCAATTCATTCAGAATTCGCATCATTCTCTAGTTCCCATTCTTCAAGTGAAAGTGAAATTCGTAACTAATTTGGTACTTACGTTAGTAAAACTATTGCAATAAATTATTGTTATTATTTATTATTAAATGTTCAATATGTCCTTACTGTATGCATGCGTACTTGCAAGCACGGAAACGTTTGACAACACTTCTTCTTAAATTTTTATTTATTGTTCATTAATATCTTCCGATTTTGTAGATTGCGATCAAGATAGCGTTTCCGATACCACTTAACTCACTTGGCTTCAGTAATTAAGAAAATACGCCTCAATTCAATCAAATTGGTGCGTATTAAATAACGCAATGGTGGATTAGAAATATAAATAGATAATAACAAAATAACAAAACGAAAATAGTAGAAAGAACGATATTCGTCGTAAATTTAAATTCTTATTTTTTTTTAGTTTAGTTTAAGGAACACACAAGAGCATAGAGGTCCTGCAATTATTTTTAGGTATAAATAAAATTTATTTTTTAATTATGGAAGTCACTTAAAGACTCACGCTTGACCAAATTAGTGGCGGAAATGAAAAAGATCGCTTCACCGCATTGTATTATTTTCCAAAACTTGTATTATTTTTAGTTTGAGTGCATAAAATTGATGGCATTTTATTCGTTAAGTGCTGGATTACAGGCATTAGTGTGGGAAAGTGGTATAATAATGGTGAAACGTTTCTTTGCGTGTTGTTTCCAAAATTCCATAGAAGCTTCTGGTAAAGTTGCCACCACTTTACTAGGACTGTGACTTGACTAGACTAGACTATGACTTAACTTGATGACTTGGACTGTGACTGGACTTGACACATTATATAATATTATTTAACTTGAGAAATCAATTACTTGACACTGGCTAAATACACAAAAGTGTGGAGCTAAAAAAAAAAACAAAAAAGTAGTTATAAAAAATACCATTGAAGCATTGTTTACAGTCTCTGGGGTGTGGTGGTTGAGCAGGTCGGCTCATAAACTGAAGGCTGCGGGTTCTATTCCTGCAGCAAGATAAGTATTTGTGAACAGAAAATAAACGCGCAAATACTTGTTCTGTGCCTGGGTCTTTTGAGACCATGGTCCTCGTAGTTCCTGGGTGCCTAGACACAGGGAATCCTAGTTAGGGTCTAGGATCTATGTACTCGTATGTGATCGTTAGGCGATATTTTTATTGTTATTATTATTGTTATACAAAAACGACTATGTTACGGTAAAGGTTGTCTGGAAGGGATCGCTCTAAGCAATAAGACCGCCTATTGTACTAGTACTAATAATAATAATATGTGTGGACATCCCACACAACGCCATCTAGCCCCAAACTAAGCAAAGCTTGTGCTATGGAAACCAGATATGTTACTTAACACAGTAAGCACAAAACAACCTAAACAACTTTTACACAGGTAAGTCTGTATTTTCTTTCACAATCGCACGCAAAAAATGTAATGCCAGCACATTGCTTTACGTATTTTTTCTCCGTACGGCTGAGTAATGAATATGCCAAGTGCAGGATTTACTTCGCACTTACGTACGGCACTGAAAGGGAGCATTACTCAAAGGTTTTTGTAAGCTCAGCCTGTAGTCAGATCTTTACAGACTTGCGAACTAGGGTTAGGTTGAATTAAGGTTTTGTTTGAGATATACCTAGTTTCAGTTAAGCTATGCGATGGTATTAGTGAATCCAAATTAAAGATAAATTATGACGATCTATACATATAAAATTCCTAGTTCTGACTGACGGACTGACTTATATATCAACGCACAGCCTAAACCGCTGGTCTTAGAGACTTGAAATTTGGAGGGTGTGTTCTTCGTAAAGTGTAGGTATCCACTAAGAAAGGGTTTTTCGAAATTCCACCCCTAAAAGGGTGAAATGGGTGGTGGAATTATCTATAAAAAATTTCCTTCTTCATTTCCTATAGACCACGCGGGTGAAGCCGCGGTCGGAAGCTAGTATCTACATAAATATCAATATATAAATATCTGTGGTATTATGTTTGAGGTAGAACTTTTGTTTGAAACCTGATGCAATGGTGATTATTCTTTCACTGATGGAAAGCTACTAATTTCAGCTTTATTTTAATAAAATAAAATCTATTTTAACAAACGGATTTAGTAACTAGTTGCGCCGCGCGGTTGTACTCGCGGATAAAAAGTATTTTAATTATTTGCTCATCCCACGGGAGCATTTCACTTTTACGGGATAAAATTTAGCCTATATGTTAATCTAGTGAGTTAAGATATCTTGGTACTGAATTTCATCCAAATCCATTTAGCCGTTTGAGCGTGAAGAAGTAACAAACATACACACATACACACATACACACATACAAACTTTTGCCTTTATAATATTAGTGTAATGTAATGTAACGATATAAAAAATCAGTTTATCTGTAATGATTCAAAATTATTACAAAATGAGAATAAATTTTATTAAACATACGACGTATTACATAACAAATTCGTAAAAATAAGACTAGAATTGAGGCAAGAGTATAAAGTTTAAGAAGACACTTGATAACTTTGTCGAGAACCATAAAGATCCTTGAAGAGTGTGCCACAGCTGTAACGTATTAATATTTGAAGACGCTAGGCTATATTTATTAAGTACCTATATCTATGATAAACTAGTGGTTGGTTTGGTATAGTGGGTAACCATGTGGCATAGTGGATGACAATGTGGCATAGTGAATAACTATATGGCATAGTGGGTAATCGTGTGGCATAGTGGGTAACATTGTGGCAGATAAGATAAGATAAGATAATTTATTGCCAAAAAATTAAATATTACAATTTGTTAATTACAGTGCAAGAATAAACATTTCCTTCAAACTATACTTAACTATGAGCCCCAAACTAAGCACAAAGCCTGTATTTTGGGACTCTGGTGTAAATAACCCTAAAATAAATATGGAGAAACACAGTAAACTGAAGATAATTTTGTGAGTGGCAACAATAGTAGTGGGTAGCATTGTGGTATAGTGGGTAATATTGTAGAATAGGGGGTAACCATGTGATATAGTAGGTAACATGGTGGTATAGTGGGTAATATTGTGGCATAGTGGGTAACCATATGATATGGTAGGTAACATTGTGGCATAGGAGGTAACCATGTGGCATAATGGGTAAACGTGTGGCATAGTGGGTAATCACGGCATTTCTTGACTGACGACGCGTGCTACATAGGTTTGCTGCACGCGTCGTCATATAGTTGCTCATGTGGTTATACGGCGAATAAAATCACATAGCCAAAACTTGTCTACGAGACTGTGAAACTTAAGGCGCATACACTAAACTTATTGCCGTTAAATTGTTCGCGTGTAAAGCAAGAAGATTGATTATTCAAATACGCGATGTCTCGTTTTAAGCGCGCAGTACGCGTCACTAGCGTTAGCAGATAATGGTTATCATACAAACTAGATACCATGCAAATGTAGCCAATCCGTAGATGAACCAACAAAAACTCACAATTTTTATAATGGAGATTAACTTTATTCACTTTCTTCAAACCGTAGACATTTCCATAAAACTCGTTTAGCTGATAAAGTGATTACCCTAAACAAACGAAATTAAAAGTATTGTCTACCTGTCTAGATGCCTACTTTTATTTAACTTTAATATCAGCGCTCAGATTAAATAATATAGGCTTGGTTAAACCAAAAAAGTAATACCAAATCGCATAAACATAAAAAATTTGTTAAGGAATGACGTGACGAGCTATCCGTTCGCCTGATGTTAAACGACGGTTTTCTTTGCTCGGTGTGATAGGAGATACACGTGTTGGTGAGATTGATCAAAGTTATAAGTGTTAATCCCCTCGATTCGAAATAATTTCCATTCACTGAGTGATATCTCTTAACTAATAAGTGCTTGGTGAGTGTTCAGTGTCGTAATCGCTGCAAATCAGGGGAAATGGAGGCCATTTCCCCTGATGAGCCGCCGGACCCACCGGACCCCATCCCGCCGTCGTCCTCTAAAAAGCGTCACTTAGAGAATGAGCCAGTAGGCCCAATTAAAAAAACAATAACAAACACAGAAGCCGCTTCAGCCTCCATCCAGACTGTGTATACCCACCCAACAATGTCGATTCTCGGCATAAGGTCTTACGAGACAACCGACTCAGGCCCTTACATCGTGCATGTTTCGCGAATAGAACCCGACCCAGCCGCAGGTACGTCAATTCGTCCTATTAAATTTGGTCAATTTTTGTCTTACAACAAGATTGAATTTATATGCCAGGATGGAGTAAAGAAGGTTGGACGTAATAAGATTTCCGTACAATTTAAATCCGCTTTTGGAGCTAACAAGTTTTTAAACAATCCTATGTTGAAAATGTTCAAATATGAGGCTACCATTCCAACATACAATGTGACCAGGATGGGCTTGGTCCGCGGGGTCCCTGTGGACTGGTCTATGGAAGAGTTTGTAGAATCTGTACAAATTCCCGGTTATAGCACTCACATCGTAAAAGCAAGACGCCTTAACAGGAAAAATAAAGTAGATGGCAACACAGTTTGGGTACCTACTCAAACTGTCGTGCTCACTTTCAGAGGCCAACAACTTCCTATGCGCGTGTTTTCATACTACTCATCGCTAGAAGTAGAGACCTATCAGTACCCTACCATACAATGTATGAGCTGCTGCCGTTTTGGGCACATAAAAGCCCAATGCCGTTCTAATCCCAGATGCTACCGCTGTGCCCAACCCCATCTAGGTGATGACTGTCTCGTCCCTGAAACCGAGTCTACGTGCTTGTATTGTTCTGCCAATCATTTCTCAACTTGCAGGACATGTCCTGAGCAAAACAGGCAAAAGTCTATAAAAACTGTTATGTCTAGGGATGGAGTATCTTATGAGGAAGCAGCCTTGCAATTCCCAAAAGTCGGTAAATCATTTACTCAGGTAGTTAAAGAGACCCCTTCTGGTCTTTCACAGACAAGCTCACAGTCTTCTGCCCCTACTCAGCCCCCTCAATCTTACAATAAGACTGTAGTCCGTATACCACGCACTAGAGCCCCACTTGGAAAGTCCTATGATAGGATAGCTCATCAAGCTATCACTTCAGAAGTCCCATCTTCTTTACCTAATGGTTATGCCCTCCAAATGTCCCAATCTACCCCTCTTCCCCGTGAAGAGTCTCAAGATCAGCTGCTAGTCCAGCTGCTGACTATAATAATCAGCATTATTTCCCAAAACTCAATAAACTTACCGTCCAACGTTGCCCACATGATCACCAAACTCTCATCATTCATCACCCACAATGGATCACACCCAAATCCTTCAATGGAACGCCAAAAGTCTTCGTCCGAGGACACATGACCTATATTTTCTTATTAGAAAATATGCACCCGTCCTGGTGGCCATCTCAGAGACATGGCTTGTGCCCGGATCTCATTACCGAGTTTCGGGTTACTCCTGTCTTAGGGATGACCGCCAGGATGGGTATGCAGGTTGTGCCCTACTTGTCAACCGTAATTTGACCTTCTCCCAGGTATTATTACCTGCTCACAGCGCAGAAATAAATGCTGTTGCTGTGAGAGTTTTTAACATAAGTTTTATCTCAATCTATATTCCACATCCTCACTCTTCTTTAATCCCTGACATTCTCTTCGTTATTTCATCTGTCCCCCCTCCTGTTGTAATAATGGGTGACTTTAATGCCCACCATACTTCTTGGGGTTCCGCGGCTTGTGATATGTTCGGACATTCTCTGTTGGAAATTTTTGATGAGGCCAATGTTTGTGTCATTAATAATGGATCCCCCACGAGAAGAGTTCTACCAACTCAAAATCCTAGCGCAGTTGATCTCACAGTTTGCTCTCCATCTCTCTCCTCTATGCTTTCCTGGGAAGTCCTTCCTTTATCTTATGGCAGTGACCACTACCCTATATTAATTAAAATTCCCCAACGAACTCCTTCACAGTGCTCTCCGAATTCCCTACTAAAGCACAGACTCTCAGGAGCTGACTGGGAATCTTTCGCTTCTTCCCTAGAGCATAAATTAGATCTGATCCCCAGCCCTATTTCAGACCCTCTTTCTTGTTACAGACATTTCATAGATGCTATACTTTCTTCAGCTAATGAACACATTCCCCTTAAAAAACCTAGGTGTAATAGAGCTTCCCCCCCTTGGTGGGACCCGGAATGCTCAAGAGTTGTTCACGACCGCAATGAAGCTGAAATTTCATACAACCACTCCATGACCTGGTCAAACTTTCTTGAATACCAAAGATCTGCAGCAAAATCTAGAAAGGTACTATCCGCAAAGAAGAAAGGTGGATGGTTCAATTACTGCGAAAGCTTGTCACCTAACTCCCCCCCCCTCTTTAGTATGGAAACAAATTCGTAAATATAGAGGCTACTATAACTATATCAATTTGTCTTCAAATGACCCATCCTCTTGGCTTGAAGCTTTTGCAAACAAACTCGCCCCCCCTTTTGTTCACATGTTCTTCTCATCCAATATTCCCAACTTTCCAACGCCTCCCTCTAACATAATTGATGCTTTATTTACTTATGATGAACTCCAACTTGCTCTGGATGGTCTAGTAGATTCATCTCCAGGTTTGGATGGCATCCCATACTCTTTTATCACTAAATCTCCGGAAAAATCAAAACGTTATTTATTAGACCTAATCAATACTTTTTATGACCAAGGCTTTATCCCTGATCCTTGGAAAAGTCAAGTGGTTATACCTGTATTAAAACCTGGCAAGGATCCTTCTGATCCAAACTCTCATAGACCTATTGCCCTCTCTTGTATCCTGGCGAAAATCACTGAACACCTTGTCAAAAATAGACTTGAATGGTTTGTGGAAAATAAAAGTCTTCTAGCCAAATCACAATTTGGTTTTAGAAAGGGTATGAGCACCTTTGACAGCCTCAGCATATTAACGACAGAAATTAATCTTGCTTTCAGGAATAAGGAGTATCTTGTAGGAACTTTCCTAGACATAGCAGCTGCTTATGATAATGTTGTTCTTCCGGTACTCAGAAACAAATTGTTACAGCTGAGCATTCCCGTAAAGATAATCCGTTTCATCTGCTGCTTTCTGGCTCAAAGAACAATTTTAATAAAATCTCCTGATAATAATTCTTACTTGTCACCCAGAACAGTCTGGAAAGGACTCCCACAAGGATCTGTACTTAGTCCAATCCTTTACAGCCTATACACTTATGACTTGGAGACAACAGTAAATTCATTTTGTCAGGTTTTACAATATGCAGATGACCTTGCACTGTATATATCATCAAAATCTATTTCAGAAGCAGAAAATAAAATGAATTCTGCTCTTGGCTACCTTGGAGACTGGTTGCTGGATCATGGGTTGTCCATATCAGCTTCCAAAAGCACTGCAGTAATATTTAGTAGGAAAAGAATTATACCTGACATAAACTTGCTATATGAGGGAGAAGCTATCCCACTTCAGAACTCTGTGAAATTTTTAGGTGTTTTGTTAGACACAAGGCTAACTGGAGTTCCGCATTTTAATTACGTTGTAGCAAAGTGTGAAAAAAATATCAACATCCTCCGTGCCCTCTCAGGGGTATGGTGGGGATCTCATCCATTCTGTCAAAAGCTACTGTATAATGCTATTATTCGAAGCCACTTAGACTATGGATCGTTTTTATTAGAGCCCGGAAATAAAGCTGCTCTGGATAAATTATCTAAAATACAATCAAAATGCCTCCGCATTATTCTGGGTGCAATGAAGTGCTCTCCTATAAATGCCATGCAGGTTGAATGTGTAGAGCCTCCTCTTCACCTTCGCAGACAATTCCTGTCTGATAGATTCCTATTCAAACTCATTCAAAATTCCAATCATCCCTTGCTAAGCAAATTAGAAAATCTCCTTAGAGTGACTAGATCTCAAGGTTACAGATCAGAAGCCAATATACCTTGCATTATTCGCAGCTTTATTAAATTTTCAAACTTATCTTGCCCTGTAGAGCAATTTCCAATTAACCCTCTATTTTCAATAAGCTATGAAGCATTGATTCATAAACCATCGATCATCCTGAATTTTGGTGTGGACAAAGATTCTGTTGAACCCAGCAAAACATTTTATGAAAGATTTAACAGCCGGTGGAGTGACTGGCTCCCAATATTCACAGATGCATCCAAATTAACAAAAGATAGCAATGTAGGTTGCTCAGTTTGGATTCCAAAGTATAAAATAATATTGAGCTACAAATGTCCATCAGTTTTCTCAGTGTTTACTGGTGAAGCTATTGCCATTCTAGAAGCAATCCTGTATATTATCTCTCACTCTATCCGCAAAGCTATTATTTTTACTGACTCAAAGAGCTGTCTACAAGCAGTTTTGGCCAACCAATTTAAGTCAAAATCTAGGTTCCCCGTTATCTTGAAAATAAAAGAAGCCCTTTTCAATAGCCACAAATTGAACTTAAATATAGTTTTAGCGTGGGTCCCTGCCCATGTAGGCATAATTGGCAATGAAACTGCGGATTCATGCGCTAAACATGCAGCCACGCACGGCATTTCTGGCAGGTATAGTGCATTCTCCCATGATCTTGCCTCAATTTGCCAGCTCCAACTACGTAACACTTGGGAGAAACTTTGGAACATTTCTAAAAACATTAAAGGCAAATTTTATGGCTACGTCCAGCCTTCTATCCCAACAAAACCTTGGTTTTTTAAACACAAAAAAATTAACAAAGCCACTACTTCAACAATATGTCGTCTACGATTAGGTCAGTCTTGCACTCCAGTCTTCTTAGCCAAAATTAGAGTACGTGACCATTCTCTGTGTGAGTGCGGTCTGGATGAGGGTACTACTGAACACCTATTTTTTGAATGTCCAAAATTGCGCTTTTCTCTTTATGATGTACTCCCTCCTGAAATTCCTCTCCCTACCAATATTAGCCTTATTCTATCCTATACTTTTACTCCACTTCTTAATATATTAAGTAAATTTATTCAAATTAACAAAATAAAATTGTAAAATAGTATATAATACAAACTAACATTTTTTATATACCTACCTCCATAAACTATTATTTTATCTGTTTGTTACTGCCATGTTTTGTTTTTGTGTGTATATATGCTTATGTATGTCTTGTGCTGTCGTATTTGTTTCAGATAAAACTCAGATCGAATAACCGGCCAAATTTTACACCCACCGATCAATCTCCATCGTGTGTTTTCTACTCTATCCACGCGACATTGGCGTAATTGTGGCAACCCCGCAGAAGCCATAATAATAAGAAGTTGATGTTAAACGACACGGCTGCTCATATCAGCTGCAGTGTCACTTGGAACTCTAAAATATAGACTTTCACGTGACACTGCACTGCGCACGTCATCCTAAGACATCAGCACAATCTAAATATATATAACTCAAAGGTGACTGACTGACATAATGATCTATCAACGCACAGCCCAAACCACTGGACGGATCAGGCTGAAATTTGGCATGCAGGTAGATGTTATGACGGAGGTATCCGCTAAGAAAGGAGTTTTCAAAATTCCACCCTTAAGAGGGTAAAATGGGTGGTTGAATTATTTTCCCATAGGCCACGCCGCTGGCGAAGCTGCGGGCAGAAGCTCATCTAGCAATAAGATTATTATGCTAGACTGTGAGATCAGGCCAAAAAGTGTCATTTGCCCAGTAATTTCGCTAGCTACAGTGCCCTTAAAACCAGAACGCAGCAATGCTTCCGCACTACCCGCTTGGCGGCAGAATAACTGGCAAACGTACGATGTACGATGTACGAGTAGTAAGAATCTTCTCGATTGCAGATCAAAAATAAAACAGGCGTAATTTTCAATTTCGTATTTCATTTTGCATTCTTCTATGAATGGTGAGTCTAGTCTAAGTATCAACGTTAAATGCTCATTAATAAAGTTAGATAACTTTACGATGACTAAAGTTTTTAATTATGGTTTGAAATCCTTTCGATGTAGCTTTTGTGGTGCGTATAGATGATTCATGAGATGTTTTGAAAAAAGCTTTTAACTTGCGATTCAATAATGCCTGCAAAATAAGGATTTTGTACCTATCTATACATGTATATATCTCATAAATCAAATTACTGGGCATTACTACATTATAAATTAATAATAATTTGATATAATTATATAAATTATTAATTATTGAATTATTAACGGTTTTATATTTATGCCTTTTGCAGTTGAGACACTGGGGCCTTGGGGACCGAGTGCTCACCAAATTTTTAAAGACCTTTCTAAACGTCTAGTCGAAGCCACGCGTGACCAAAATGCTGGCCTCTACTTCGGCCAAAGATTGAGCATTGCCATTCAACGTGGCAATGCTGCCAGCATATTGGGCACGTTGCCTACTGGTAGTGGTTTGATTGATTAAGTTCCCTTTTTATTGATTTATGTAAAAACGGTTTCCAATTAGTTCTGTCTCTTGTAAAATTATTAATTAATTATGATAATAATAATTTATTATATAAATATTTGTACACATTTCACACAGCACCATCTAACCCCAATCAAAAAAACAAGCTTTTGCTTGTACTATAGGAACCAGACAATTGATACAATACTTAGATACTTTTTGTTTGTAAATATTTTTATTATATACTTAGAATACAATATAACACCCAGACACAGAACAAACATCGATGTTCATCATACAAATGTTTGTCCTGGGTGGGAATCGAACCCACAACCTACAGTTCAGAATGCAGGTTACTACCAACGGAGCTATCGGGCCAGTCTAAAAATTAATGTAATAATACTGAGTCATTTGATTTTATTTCTTTAATAATATCACCAAATGTTCGGCGTCAGACGGGTTCAAAGTAAAGTTGGTCGGGTAAATTCTGAAATATTAACGTTCTGGAAAGTTGATATTCTGATATTCGTCTCAAATGAGACGGTTCAAGCAGTATTGTCTTATTCATGAGACCTTATTAATTCCATCTAGAGAATAGAAATATTTGAGCGAAAGTATTTGTTAAAGGACATTTTATAGCCCTGAATTAAAATTTATCAGCGTGTGAGAGGAGCAGACTATCTAAATACATCAACTAAGGTGATGAAAAAATTGATTTCGATAGCTCATTGATTTTCAATAGTAAATTGTCTGATTATGATGAGCGGTTATTATTTATTTAATTTATTCTAATTTTTTTTGGTTTTACTTCAGACTTGTCTAGAATTTGACCACGCTCTCACCTGATGGGAAATGACGATGCGATCGAAGGTATAGCATGCTAACCAAGTAAAAAAATCATAAGTACTAGCTGCCATGAAAATTTTCTAATCTTCTGCTAAAATTTCATAGTTTTTTCTTTCATAAGAACCTTCTCCTGATAATAATAGACACTAAATAGACACAAAAATAGCAAACGAAAAAAATGTAAACGGTCACCTTTTTTAATGATGGATTCTCTTTCTTTGTAACGTAAACTAAATCAAATCAATCGATATAATATTGGCTTTTGTTACTTTTTTGATTTCTTTCATGTCAACCTAACGAACCTACTGGTGACCCAATACGTTTATTGTCACTGAATATGTCTGAAAAAGGAGATTCGGTATTATTTTCGTAAAGCAAATATTAATTCAAAGATTAAACATAAAAAATATATCATTTATATTTAAAAGTGCTCATTTCATCAATTATATTTTGTACTTTTTCATCAGTTACATTTAAGTATTTGTGCACAGAAAAATGTGCGCAAGTACTTGTTCTGAGTCTGGATGTTGTGGGATCATGGTCCTCGTAGTTCCTGGGTCTCTAGATAAAGGGTACAGAATCCTAGTTAGGGTCCAGGATCTATGTATGTGATCGTTGAGCGTTATTATTATAATTATACGAGCTTCTGTCCGCAGCTTCGCCCGCGGTGTGGCCTATGGGAAAATAATTCAACCACCCATTCCTTAAATAAAAATCTTTCTTAGCGGATGCCTACGCCATAACATCTACCTGCACGCCAAATTTCAGCCCGATCCGTCCAGTGGTTTGGGCTGTGCGTTGATAGATCACTAGGTCAGTCAGTCAGTCAGTCGATAGACCTTTGAGTTATATAATAGGTCTTTACCTATGAAATTGCCGTATTGCAGTACAGACTTTTTCAAACAAAAAAAAGTTTTGATTGGCTATGAATTCTAAATTCAAATTAATTTTGTTTTAAACATATGACATTCTATTTACAATATAAGTCTTTTGTTTATTGATTAGCGTTGTATTTTCATTACATTTCAACATTTTTCCTCATAATGGATACTTTGAAATTTCGTGTAATTATGGAATATGAGTTCCGTCGTGGCACCAACGCGGCACAAACGACACGTAACATCAACGACGTTTACGGAGAGAACTGTACAAACGAACGTACAATCCGTTATTGGTTTGCTCGGTTCCGTTCTGGGAATTTTGACTTGAAAAATGAACCTCGTGGTCGTCCGGAAACTTTGGTCAACAATGATGAATTAAAGGCGATTGTGGAAGCTGATGAATCTCAATCTACAGCTGAGCTGGCAGTAGCTTTTGATGTTAGCATCGAAACAATATTGGTCCATTTGCGACAGATTGGTAAGATAAAAAAGCTTGATAGATGGGTGCCCCACGAACTTAACGATCGCCAGCGCAACGTACGCGTCGATACTTGCCTTGCGCTGCTTAACAGGCACAGAAATGAAGGAATTTTGAACCGAATTGTTACGTGCGACGAAAAATGAATTCTTTTTGACAATCGAAAGCGCTCAGCAAGTTGGTTAGATCCTGGTTCGGTACCAAAGCAATGTGCAAAACGAAAAATTACCCCTAGAAAGGTGATGGTCACAGTTTGGTGGTCTAGTGCTGGTGTGATTCATCATAGCTTTTTACAAAACGGCGAGAGTATTACTGCAGATGTGTACATTGAAGAACTGACCACAATGATGGCGAAACTCGCACGTCTGCAACCAGCTTTGGTCAATCGGTCGTCTCCACTGCTACTTCACGACAACGCGCGACCCCATACTGCACAACAGACCGTCTCTAAGCTGCGTGAGTTGGGTTTGGAAGCTCTCCCTCATCCGCCATACTCACCAGATCTTGCGCCTACCGACTATTACTTTTTCCAAAATTTGGACAACTTTTTAGCGGGAAAAAAATTCAATTCCCGAGAGGCAGTACAAAACGCCTTTGAAGAGTTTGTTGTCTCCCGTCCTGCTGATTTTTTCAAGAAGGGCATCCATAAACTGCCACAGCGTTGGCAAAGATGCATTGATTGCAGAGGTGATTACTTTGAATAAAAGAAATAAATAAGTTCGAAAAAAAAATACTTTAACTTTTTTCAAACAAAACGGCTATTTCATAGGTAAAGACCTATATATTTAGAAGAGAAGAAGAAGATTATTTTAGTGGGTAAATAATATTGTTCCTATATTATATGTATATTGTAACCAAATACTTTCACTTCGGGAGCTGATGCAAGCGGTGTAGTATAAATGCGAGCGACGAAGAAGGCTCGGGCTCACTTTTCGGGCAGCGCTCAGAGGCGACGGACGTTTGATAAAATCACGCTATTAATTATTGTCGGTTCTTAGTAAATCTTAATAAATATTCTTAGCTTGAGAGTAAGGTTATTTTTTTAAAACTAAAACCACTTAGGATTTCTAACAATATATATACATATAATGTATTAGTCGTTAAACTCTACGGTGGATTTTCAAATGTGCTTTAAGCCCATATGTAAGTATTAATAGAAATGAAACAATTATCAATTTAGTCAATTCGACGCTTGGCCAAAATGCTCGCAAATATTTAGCACAATGAATCAATTCAACGCGACAATGCTGCCAGCATGTTGGGTGCGCTACCTAGTGGAGTGGGCTGGGGCATTTGGACCTATGAGCTATGAGTTACGGTTCCGGTAGTGTAAAAAACCGTCATTACAGCACGCTAAAACTAGAAACTAAAATACTTATAAACAACATATACACCAAAATCATACTGTGCAACAACAAAAAGGAGGACTGTAAGGGTCAGGTCTTAGAAGCCGCTACCTTTAGACAACGTGCCTACAATGAAAATTAAAAATGAAATATACCTTTATTTGACTTTAATATACATGAATATAATAGAAACTGACGTGAGTAGTACTCATAACTACAACTATTACACGGCTAACACTCACGAGATACAGTCGAATAACTCGACCGGTGTTCGGGCAATATAGATGCCCATCCTCAAGGAGTACGCTACTCGACTCGTTAGTGGCCGATCGAGTTATTCGACTGTATCTCGTGAGCCGTGTACTAGTTGTAGTTATTAATATACATTAGTTACACACACAATAGTTATATTAAGTAGTTATATCTCCAATTTACAAAGCAAGTTTGTGGTGTATTTTAAAACACAGTTCAACTAATTTGTATACACCTAAAGAGATTACTCCGAAGAGTACTCCAACAGAAACTTAGGTAAATCTCACGTAAATTAACAGTAACTGTTCTGTGAGCAAATACTAGGCAGCAAACATTGCGGCCCGCAGCAAACATTTGCGTACAACTTCACTCGACGCCTCTCAATTCGGCCCCTATTTGCCTCTCTGTTTACCATGAAACGAAGTGAATGAAACAATAACTGTAGAAACAACAACGTGGTTGGAAAACAACATTTTTACATGAAAATATGACCTATCCTTTTACAATGAAAGTCCCTTACGTGTACCTATACGTAAATTAGTATACGTATTTATGTAATTACTTTATTTAGTATTACGTAAATTAGTACGCAATTTAAATAATTTACGGTCTTATACATTTCAACTACCTCTCAATATTAAACAGGCTCAATCACTCACTGCTTTTAAGACTCAAATTAAGCACTTCTATTTCTCTAGTTTGACTTCGAAATAAACCTTCATTGTTTCCTTAGTATTTGTATATTATGTATTATTTGTGTATGTTTATGTATAGTAGTATTGTATTTTAAGTAGTATATTATTTTATATTTGTCTTAGTATGTATGTACACAGTAACTTTTTAGCACCACCGTCCTTGCTCGTTGATCTATCTCTGTCCATCCAAAGGTTGTCTGGAAGAGATCGCTTTTTATCGATAAGACCGCCCATTGTTACCTACTCATTAGTTATTTCCTGTTTTTGTATTTGTTGCCTTCGTTGACACCAAGAAGAAAAAGTTTATCCATCTATCTATTAGTGTAAGTATAGCCGTAAATCATTAAAAGAAAAACAGGAAGACCCAATACCAGTGGACCGAGTACCTGATCATGGAACTGGGAATGGAGGTGATCATGGAACTTTGATTGCAATGTAACAGGAGAAATTTCATTCCTAATTTGAATATTTCTTTAGTAACTATGCATATAAACTATGTATTAGAAGTGTCAAATCCATACAATTATCTATTTGTGTAAATATCAAGGGAAAGCAGGAGGTAAGCGGTCGCTCAAACTTTTGCTCTGCGGAGACTCTTATTTTCAGCAGTGAACGTCTTTAGGTTGTTAGATGATGATGATCATAATGATGATGACGATGATGATCATAATGATGATGATGATGGTGATGATGTTCATCGTAATGATAGTAATGATGATCATGATGATGAT
Source organism: Ennomos fuscantarius (assembly GCA_905220475.3). Lineage (NCBI taxonomy): Eukaryota > Metazoa > Arthropoda > Insecta > Lepidoptera > Geometridae > Ennomos > Ennomos fuscantarius. The sequence goes on along the minus strand of HG992046.1, from coordinate 6,114,778 downwards.
GATCATGAATATGATGATCATGATGGTGATTAAAATGTGACATTTTTTATGAAACTCACTCCACATTCGTGAAGCCAGCCGCCCTCCCAACCGGTGACGCTGTAAAGATCGGAAGAGACCAACAGCATCTTGTGACTCGCGGAAATTCATTTCTGGAGCTGGCACCGAGAGTTACAGCATCAGCATAGAACCACAGAATACATAATAGTTAGTACTCATTGCATAAACCAAGCGGCGCCTGTACACAGGCATTCAACGAAATCCCACAGAAAAACGGTATGACGCATTGAACAACTTTGTTAAGTTATGTTAACATCTAACCATTTCTTGTAACTTCCATTTCTCAGTTTCACTGGACAATATAGTATTTTATCTTTACTGTATTAAAGGTCATATCACCTTGTCAAAAGTATTACAAATTAATGAATTCCGTCTAGCAATGTGACGTGACTCTCAAGGGATTGGTACCCTCGTTTATTGTTTGATACAATGTGTAATTTGTGGAATTCTCTACAGACTGCCTTAATAATAATTGAAGCTTACAGTTATTTATTTATATCATAAATTAAGCAACGATAAAATGTCAAGCTTTAGTAATATTTTCCTATTCTAAACATCAGAGTAAAAATTTTGAGAGACTCGGTGGTGTAATTCGATTTCACATCAATAGCATCATATTTCAACTTTTTTGACTGACCCGATAGCTCAGTTGGTAGTAACCCTGCCTTCTGAACTGTGGGTTGTGGGTTCGATTCCCACCCAGGACAAACATATGTGTGATGAACATAGGTGTTTGTTCTATGTCTGGGTGTTATATTGTATTATATGTATATATTTACAAACAAAATGTATTTTAGTATTGTATCAGTTATCTGGTACCCATAATACGAGCTTTGCTTAGTTTGGGGCTAGATGGCGTTGTGTGAGATGTCCGCACATATTTATTTATTTATTTTTTCGACTATTGCCACCTAAAAGGCTATATGTGTTCTGTGTATGTCTATTATGTATAATTATCTTAAACTATGGATGTCAGTATTTGTAATAAAGATTTATTATTATTACTATTGTTTTATTCTAATCAACTTGTTTGGTTATTGACCTTGAAATGGAGCCTTGGCTTGGCTCCATAAAACGTACTTGTAACATTAATCAAATGTCTGGGAATCTAGACTTCTAGGTCTTTTTACTATTCATATAATTCCGGTAATTAATGATCTCCATTTGTTGGGGTAGGATTATACTATCGTTCTCTAGGTCAGTGATTTTATATTTTTTAGTACTTACGGAATTTTACCAGATTTTATTTTTAGATTCGTGATTTTTAAGCCTGTCTGCACTAAAATTTGACAGCTCCTAAGATCGCACTTATCTCTTTTACGTGCAACGCGTTTGAGTACGTCCTTTTTATGTTAAAGAATGACATGACGAGCTGGTCGTTCCCCTGATGTTAAGCGACACGGCAGCCCATATCAGTTGCAGTATCACTCAGAACTCTAAAGTACAGAGATTCGTTTGACACTACACTACACACGTTATCCTGAGACATCAGCACAGTCTAATAAGATTGCTAGACTGTGAGATTAGGTCATAAAGTCTCATTTTCCCCGTAATTTCACTAGCTACAGTGCGCTCCTAACCAAAATACGGTACTGCTTGCACACAACTGCTTGGCGGCAGAATAACTGCCAAAACAGTGTTACTTATATCTAGACAAACTTTGCAGAAAAGTCCTACCACCTAGTAAAGAGAGAGAGAGAGAGAGAGAGAGATAAGTGAGAAATTATGAGCTGTAAATCATGAGTGCAGGAGAGCATTCCATTATAAAGCAAAACAAAACAATGTAGGTCCTATGAAAAGTGAAATCGCTCCAAATATTTCTTATTTAGGTTGCGCTCAAACTTCAATTTACTGCATTAATGTTTACAAATCATTGACATCAGAATTTTATTTTTACCGACGCGACGCGCATCCCCAGCGGACCAAGAACAGTTCTTTGAAATTGGATAAAAAATTATCCTCGGATGAAACCGGGGGGCGCGGCTGGTCTAATATAAGCTATCTCTACATACTTCAATAGCAACGATGGCGTTTGTTGAATATAATATAAAGTAATTCAGCTCAAACATAAACAAGTGTTATGATTGTATATGTACTAAAATCATACTGATTTACAATAAATCAATAGAAATATTTACATTTAGACAAGTTTGGAGTTTTGACGTCATCAACCGTCATAAATCTTGGAACCATTCCACAAATCTGTATTAGCGTTTGAAGCCCAATTAACATTATATTGAGATTTCTATAGACCAATTGAAGGGGTGAGAATAAAAAGGGTTTAACTGACTTTTTTCACAAAATGACTTATGGGTATAGTTGGATTCAGCATGAAATAATCTACAATAATACATCATCGAAATACCGAAATGAGGCTTAAATCTCGAGATTTTGAGTCTAAAAACGATTTATCTGTCACAGTAATTCAGTTCGCTTAGCATAAAAACATTATTATATATATTTTATTATATTATATTTTTACAGTAATTGTATGAATTAGTACTATATTTAGTATTTTAAAATAGAATTAAAACATTTTCAAGCTACTGAAACTTATATAAACCTTTTCTATTACCTTATAAGCACTGTACATTAAAATGACGCCGTTGAAGTTTAAAGTAAATTTTCTCGAAACTATAAATTTGACAGTTAAACCCTTTTTATTCTCAACCCTTCAATTGTTGTTCGGAGAATTTCCTGAAATTTTGGAAAATTTTGTTTTACAGAATACTAACGTACTATGGAATCATTTAAATTGCATTTGCATGAAATAACATGAACGTCGTAAAATGTTGACCTAAAACGAGAAAAGATTTAACTATGCCGCAAAGTTTTTTCAATACAAGTGAGTCTACAAGATACAACGGCAGTAAAAGGTAGTTAGTTATAAAAGCAAAAAACTGCAAAGTTTTGGTTTTTCCCGCTTCAGTTCATTTAGGATGAAAAATAATTACGTATGCTTGCAGTCTCAAACAGCCTTATTAATGAACGGGTATTAGTCTCGGGTTAGATACTTCAGCTTTTGCCCTTTTGCTACTGGAATATTTAGCTGGATTGAAAGAGACAAAAGATGGTGTCACTAATCTAAAGCTAGTTCGTGTTTATTAATAAGGCTCAAAGTGTTTACCACCTTAAGGTTGGTAATTGCATATACAAATTTTTGTCACAAAGTTGATGATATTATGTGATTTGAATAGGCATAGAGCGTAGAATTTTTTTATTACAACGAAAGTCGATCGCTTATAGTCGTCTAGGATAGGTAGAAAACCTTTTTTGTAAAAATATTATACAATATTATATGGCGTAGAGACTAGTATTTTTGATAAATGTCATTGTAAAAAATGCAATTATCATTGTTTTTGTTTTAGCTACACACTTTTGTGTATTTAGCCAGTGTCAAGTAATTGATAATTTTTCAAGTTTAAAGGTATTAGATATAATGTGTCAAGTCAAGTCACAGTCCAAGTCATCAAGACATGTCATAATCTAGTCTAGTCTAGTTAAGTCATACTCCTAGTGAAGTGGTGGCAACTTTACCAGAAGCTTCTATGGAGTTCTGGAAACAACACGAAAAGAAACGTTTCACCATCATTATACCACTTTCCCACAGTCATGCATGTAATCCAGCACTTAAAGAATAAAATGCCACCAATTTTATAACACTGACAATAACACAAGTGATGGAAAATAATACAATGCGGCAACGCGATCTTTTTCGTTTTCCCGCCAAAACTCCCCTCCTGTAATTATGATAATGTGTCAACATTGAAACTAAGAAAAGAGTTTCAGCATCGAAAAGTCATAAATACTCTTTGCGTTAGAGTCGATCCTACAACTATTAAAAAGTAATATGTACCTAGCATATATAGCATTTTAGACTTTACTGCACGCAGTGTGCTAAAAAATCAGAATTAAAAACTGAAAAATATTTTTAGACCCTTTAATAGTATATTTTTAGTGTCGTTTTACAGTTCTTGCTAACGCCATTTTTGGATTTGGAACCTCTCTAGCGCTTTTTACGAATTCATTTTCTTTGCATGAAAAAATACCCTTTGTGAAAAAATATAAAGCGACAGCAGCAGCTGGTGGTTTAGCTCAGTTCTGTATATTTTAATAGACAAAAAGGCTTATCATTTATCATCTAACATCTTGGAGGGCCTTGAGGTACTTGAGAGGATTGTGTATCTTGCAAATGGACTTTGTGGTGACTTCAGACGTCAGATAGCTTTGAGAGGGTCAAGCGAGGGTGCTTAAAGCGCTTTTAAGTGAAGTTGGAGGTGGCTTTTGAAATGTTTTGAAATGCGGGTCCGTTGTATCTAAAAGCTTTATGATTTTGACACAATTCAATTTGTATTGAACGTCACGGTACTTCGTGAAACTTATGGAATATGTTTTGTAGGCTTGCGTTGCAAACCAGCTGATGGGCATCGTCATAGTAAGCGGTTTACTTATGAACATTTGCGGCACTATAGATAGTTGCTTTGACAAATGTGTTTACTCTGACAAAGCAATATTTTTATAAGCAACGGCATTAGTTTTCGTATAATCATATTCTACTTGTTTGAATTAAAAATTGTTTCCACTAATTTTAAATTAATATTCCACTCACTTGGTTTTTGAAATTCAATGTAATTTTGTACTCTACCAGAGGCACAGGAAGTTAGAGAGTTGAACGAATACTGATCAAATCTTAAGAAGAATTAACAACCTAAAAAACATGCTATTGCGCAGAAATAATAATAATAATAATAATAACGCCCAACGATCACATACTTAGATCCTGGACCCTAAACACCCAGACTCAGAACAAATACGTACATGCACTTTTTATTTTCTCTGTGCAAAAATACTTAACTGTGCTTTGTACTTTATTGTGCTGCGTTGCGAATCGAACCCACCGCCTCTGGCTGAAATGTTCGGTATATTATGCAAAATTAAATAGGAATTTACATCAACATAAAAACTTGTACGTATCTGCCTAGATACGTACACTTAAAATACGATACGTCCGTAGTAGTTTAGTTTTGGTATAACTTTATTACTATAAAACTTCCTTGAGTATATACATCAATATAGTTATACAAAAACTAAACTACTAGAAAACTAAAACTATATGCTGAAAAAATAACAAACAATAAAAAGAAAACAAACCATTACCAGTAGGTAACCTACCCAATATGCTGGCAGCATTGCCACGTTGAACGGTAATGCTCAATCATTGGCCGAAATAGAGAAAAACTTTTTGGTCACATGTTGCTTTGAGCAAAATTATGAAAGTGAGTATTAGCAGCAATAATCTGTGCCATTTATAAACCAACGAACTCTGGTTTAAATCCCGCTCAGCTCTGCACTGACGACTTATTAATCAAATTATTTGTAGAATCTACACTTGTTTTTACAAGAGTGAAGCACCAATGAGTTTATCTATTCATGTTTGGAATTTGCACTCACTTTTACATTAGTGAAGGTAAAATGAGGAAACCGTTAGTTCAAGAACCACAAAAGCCGAAGACGTGTTCCAACAACCAACTCGCACTTTGCATGGTGTTTGCCTATTCTCTCTATGTGAGAAAAGGCCTGTGATCCTGCCGTTGGAACATATTGGGCGGATAAAGTTATAATATCATATAAGTATGGATAGAAAGAAAAACTTTGAAAATACAACAGATATAATTGTATTATGAGTTTAATTATGGAAATAGCACCTTCGCATTTATACTTAAGGCAATTACTTAATACTTAAGGAAATTATACTTAAGGCAATTATACTTAAGACAATTATACGTGAGGCAATTATACTAAGCCACTTATACTTAAGGCAATTACGTGAGGCAATTATACTAAGCCACTTATACTTAAGGCAATTATACGTGAGGCAATTATACTGAGCTACTTATAGTTAAGGCAATTATACGTGAGGCAATTATACTAAGCCACTTATACTTAAGGCGATTTTACGTGAGGCAATTATACTAAGCCACTTATACTTAAGACGATTTTACGTGAGGCAATTATACTAAGCCACTTATTCTTAAAGCAATTATACGTGAGGCAAATATACTTAAGGCAATTCTACTTAAATAAACGTCATTGATTATAATTCATTGAAGCTGCCTATGTAAGTGGACTGATTAATATTATCAACTTTATTATAGTCTGTATACAGTGATTTTATTGTAATAACCACCGCCACTTCGACACCGAAGCACTATTGTGTACGGATTAACTACAGACCCTATTCTGGAATTGTTCTCGAGACAATAATAATTACTATTATAGTGTTGTTACAGATTGATTCTACCTTTGTGACATTTATTTCATTTTATGGCTGAAAGTGATGCAAATTCACATATATCATTACGTCATCACCGCGATTGGCAAGTTGTATGGTAAATTATTATTATATTACATTGCGTTATGGTGATTGCAGCAGATTATAATGCAGACCGAGGATATGCTACTGGATAATTGGAATGCTAATTGGATAATTCCTCCTAATAGAACATCCTAAAATCCCAGTTACTAAAATCTATATATATACAAAAGAAAGTCGTGCTAGTTACACTATTTATGACTCAAGAACGGCTAAACCAATTTAGCTGTTTTTGTGAAGGGGTTTGATGGGTGGGAAAATTGGTGGGGAGGTAGCTTAAAACCCGGAGACGGACATTTGATACTTTTTATCCCGTTCGACCGTGTTTTTTAATACACCCGTGCAAAGCCGGGGCGGATCAACTAGTTAAAAAATAAAAATAAATAAAAACTTTATTAGTTCACAGAAACACGCAAGGGAGGTACATCAACTTGTAGGGTACATATTTGTTTTGCGTAAAGTTATTGTGTACTTACGAGAGTAACTGCTTAATTAAAATACAAATAAACCCTGTCTTCGATATCTTATATATTAACCCCCTATCTAATGAGTATCGCATAGTCAATTAGCTTATCAGTGTTGTCTCTTGTTTTATCTTTGCATATTTTAAACTTGAGAAAAAGAGGCAAAGCATAAAAGGACTGTTTCTCCTCCACATTTTATCTTTACAATATGAGTTCAAGTCGCGAAAGTTTAAAAAGTGTTATATCAGTAGGATGGTTAAATAGTCAGGTTATACATAATTCAAGCGGAGCAAAATTATAACTTAGGATATTGAAACAGTTATCTTTAATATTAAACTGTTATTTTTATTTTTGGCTAATATTTAGGTCTTTACCTATGAAATTGCCGTTTTGTTTGAAAAAAGTTAAAGTATTTTTTTTTCGAACTTATTTATTTCTTTTATTCAAAGTAATCACCCCTGCAACCAATGCATCTTTGCCAACGCTGTGGCAGTTTATGGATGCCCTTCTTGAAAAAATCAGCAGGACGGGAGACAACAAACTCTTCAAAGGCGTTTTGTACTGCCTCTCGGGAATTGAATTTTTTTCCCGCTAAAAAGTTGTCCAAATTTTGGAAAAAGTAATAGTCGGTAGGCGCAAGATCTGGTGAGTATGGCGGATGAGGGAGAGCTTCCAAACCCAACTCATGCAGCTTAGAGACGGTCTGTTGTGCAGTATGGGGTCGCGCGTTGTCGTGAAGTAGCAGTGGAGACGACCGATTGACCAAAGCTGGTTGCAGACGTGCGAGTTTCGCCATCATTGTGGTCAGTTCTTCAATGTACACATCTGCAGTAATACTCTCGCCGTTTTGTAAAAAGCTATGATGAATCACACCAGCACTAGACCACCAAACTGTGACCATCACCTTTCTAGGGGTCATTTTTCGTTTTGCACATTGCTTTGGTACCGAACCAGGATCTAACCAACTTGCTGAGCGCTTTCGATTGTCAAAAAGAATTCATTTTTCGTCGCACGTAACAATTCGGTTCAAAATTCCTTCATTTCTGTGCCTGTTAAGCAGCGCAAGGCAAGTATCGACGCGTACGTTGCGCTGGCGATCGTTAAGTTCGTGGGGCACCCATCTATCAAGCTTTTTTATCTTACCAATCTGTCGAAATGGACCAATATTGTTTCGATGCTAACATCAAAAGCTGCTGCCAGCTCAGCTGTAGATTGAGATTCATCAGCTTCCACAATCGCCTTTAATTCATCATTGTTGACCAAAGTTTCCGGACGACCACGAGGTTCATTTTTCAAGTCAAAATTCCCAGAACGGAACCGAGCAAACCAATAACGGATTGTACGTTCGTTTGTACAGTTTTCTCCGTAAACGTCGTTGATGTTACGTGTCGTTTGTGCCGCGTTGGTGCCACGACGGAACTCATATTCCATAATTACACGAAATTTCAAAGTATCCATTATGAGGAAAAATGTTGAAATGTAATGAAAATACAACGCTAATCAATAAACAAAAGACTTATATTGTAAATAGAATGTCATATGTTTAAAACAAAATTAATTTGAATTTAGAATTCATAGCCAATCAAAACTTTTTTTTGTTTGAAAAAGTCTGTACCGCAGTACGGCAATTTCATAGGTAAAGACCTATTATTTACAATTTTATAACTAGAGATAAAAAAACATTATAACAACATATAAAAAAAAATTTTTTTTTTTTTCATATTACCGAAATGTTATTCATATCACGAAACAGTTCTAGCGCAATGTTCCTAGAAGCTAAAGCACAAAACAAAATTCAGCGTCTAAATATTCAAATAATAGGTCTTTACCTATGAAATTGCCGTATTGCAGTACAGACTTTTTCAAACAAAAAAAAGTTTTGATTGGCTATGAATTCCAAATTCAAATTAATTTTGTTTTAAAAATATGACATTCTATTTACAATATAAGTCTTTTGTTTATTGATTAGCGTTGTATTTTCATTACATTTCAACATTTTTCCTCATAATGGATACTTTGAAATTTCGTGTAATTATGGAATATGAGTTCCGTCGTGGGACCAACGCGGCACAAACGACACGTAACATCAAGGACGTTTACGGAGAGAACTGTACAAACGAATGTACAACCCGTTATTGGTTTGCTCGGTTCCGTTCTGGGAATTTTGACTTGAAAATGAACCTCGTGGTCGTCCGGAAACTTTGGTCAACAATGATGAATTAAAGGCGATTGTGGAAGCTGATGAATCTCAATCTACAGCTGAGCTGGCAGCAGCTTTTGATGTTAGCATCAAAACAATATTGGTCCATTTGCGACAGATTGGCAAGATAAAAAAGCTTGATAGATGGGTGCCCCACGAACTTAACGATCGCCAGCGCAACGTACGCGTCGAGACTTGCCTTGCGCTGCTTAACAGGCACAGAAATGAAGGAATTTTGAACCAAATTGTTACGTGCGACGAAAAATGGATTCTTTTTGACAATCGAAAGTGCTCAGCAAGTTGGTTAGATCCTGGTTCGGTACCAAAGCAATGTGCAAAACGAAAAATGATCCCTAGAAAGGTGATGGTCACAGTTTGGTGGTCTAGTGCTGGTGTGATTCATCATAGCTTTTTACAAAACGGCGAGAGCATTACTGCAGATGTGTACATTGAAGAACTGACCACAATGATTGCGAAACTCGCACGTCTGCAACCAGCTTTGGTCAATCGGTCGTCTCCACTGCTACTTTACGACAACGCGCGAACCCATACTGTACAACAGACCGTCTCTAAGCTGCATGAGTTGGGTTTGGAAGCTCTCCCTCATCCGCCATACTCACCAGATCTTGCGCCTACCGACTATTACTTTTTCCAAAATTTGGACAACTTTTTAGCGGGAAAAAAATTCGATTCCCGAGAGGCAGTACAAAACGCCTTTGAAGAGTTTGTTGTCTCCCGTCCTGCTGATTTTTTCAAGAAGGGCATCCATAAACTGCCACAGCGTTGGCAAAGATGCATTGATTGCAGGGGTGATTACTTTGAATAAAAGAAATAAATAAGTTGGAAAAAAAAATACTTTATCTTTTTTCAAACAAAACGGCAATTTCATAGGTAAAGACCTAATATACTCTTCAATCCTTTAGTTTGAAACTTGGAATATTTTATATGGAATCACTGACACAGAAGTCACAAAATTGAAACGGTTGAGCTGCCGCTGAGTTTCGCATACATAAAATATTATTTAAGCCATCTGAATTTTGTAATACATAACAAAAGCTTATTGTGTGTATAATTAATTTTTGATATAAGAATTTAGTTGTACTATGAATGTCGATGTTTATTGCAGGAAGGGCTCAGTACGCTCTTTCGTGTTACGCAATGATTCGCAGTTCCATAACATGCTAAGAAACTCAACTAAAAGCTACGCTAGCTACGGTTATATGACATAATATTACTTTATCATGTCGCGCTTCGTAACTTTATGCCAGTTTTCCGTCCTACGTTGCGTACGCTACACATGTGCCAATTTATTAGATCATGCTACGACATGTCGTAGCACAACGCTTCTTATTCATGCTACTGTTTTGCTACGAAATGCTACTTTGTAAGTCTCTCTACGGCAACGTGTTGCTATTTGACTTATCACTGGCTACGCCATACGCTACACCTTACGGTTTCTTACGTTGTGTTACGCTTCATTACTCTATGCTACGCTTTGTTACTCTACGCAACGCTATGTTACTTTACGCTACGCCATGTAACACCACGCTATACCATGCTTCACCACGTATGCATGCCGATGACAACGTTCATAATTTCCAGTAATTCCTTAGGTGTGATATTAAATTGTAATTCTAGTTCTCAACAAGAACACGTCACCAGAATAGGTCGATCGCGTGTACTACTGGATTAGAGAACAATGCGTTCTATTGTCACAGATAATGCATTATTGATCATGAACGTCGAGGCAATAAGTTTGTGCAGCATAATGCTCACATAACCCACTCTGTTTAATAAACATTGTGTTAAAAACTGTGTACACTAAGCATAGTGGGTGGTGTGATCATCAGCTATAAGTGTTGTTTTTTTATGTTATGTTATGGAATGACGTGACGAGCTAGCCGTTCGCCTGATGTTAAACGACACGGCTGCTCATATCAGCTGCAGTGTCACTCGGAACTCTAAAGTATAGAGTTTCGCGTGACACTGCACTGCGCACGTCATCCTGAGACATCAGCACAATCTAGTAATAAGATTACTAAACTGTGAGATCAGATCATAAAGTCTCATTAGCCCAGTAATTTCACTAGCTACAGTGCCCTTAAAACCGGAACACAGCAGTGCTTGCGCACTACTGCTTTTACACATATGGTGATAAAGTGTACAATATACATTTTTTTTATTGTTTGATAGGCTTGCGTTCGACCACTATCGCACCTGAATAATATAATATAATATAATCACACTGATGTTACGAGTATACAGGCAAAAGTTTGTATGTGTGTACGTGTGTTTGTGTGTATGTTTGTTACTGCTTCACGCTCAAACGGCTGAATGGATTTGGATGGAATTCGGTACCAAGATAGTTTATACACTGGATTAACATATAGGCTACATTTTCGCGCCTGGTTCTACAAATTAACTCCTGTGTAATAAATGCACGTCGATCAGCAAAGGTTATATATTTCGCGGTCTATAAATCAGAAATTGTCCGAAGTTGTTATTTCAATGTGTCCGCATAGCATTGTTCGGAATAGGAACGGACTTCGGAAATTGTTTGAACCTTTTCATAGTAAAGTGGTCTGATTCAGTTGACAATTTGACAATTGAAGGGGTGAAAACAAAAAGGGTATAACTGATTTTTTTCATAAAATGACTTATGGGTATCGTTGGATTCAGCGTGAAATTATCTACAATAATACATTCTCAAAATAGCGAAATGAGGCTTAAATCTCGAGATTTTGAGTCTAAAAACGGTTTAGTACTATATTTAGTATTTTTAAATAGAATTAATACATTTCAAGCAACTGAAACTAACATAAACCTTTCCTATTGCCTTATAAGCACTCCACATTAAAATGACGCCTTTGAAGTTTAAAGTAAATTTTCTCGAAACTATCAATTTGACAGTTAAACCCTTTTTATTCTCAACCCTTCAATTTATAATCTATTTTATGAAAATAATATTTACTTGATCATTTTTAATAGCCTTTTCAGAATGACTATTAAAATTAGACGTCAACTTTAAGTATTCCGCAAGGGAAATAAAAACAAGCTCTTATTTTACCTCGCTTAGTCTTCAATACATCCACAAGTCAATTACACCATTTAATACTACTTTTCTTACGATAAATATCAATAATTTTTCTAACTATCGCAATTATTTTACATTTAATGTGTGTAATTCATAAATAATCCTTTATTGCTAACAACAATAATAATAGCGCCCAACGATCACATACAAAGATCCTGGACCCTGACTAGGATTCTCTGTGTCTAGAAACCCAGGAATTACGAGGACCATGGTCCCAGAACATCCAGACACAGAACAAGTATTTGCGCTTTTTTTTCTGTGCACAAATACTTGTCCTGCAGCGGGAATTGAACCACACCACAGAGGCTGTAAACAATAGATACCAGCATTTTATTATATGTGGCAATAGCTATCTATTATAGTAAGTACACTGCAAGCTCAACGGCTTGATTGTGTGATATTCCAAGTCTGCACTTTTGCTTCTATTCTAGAGATACGCGCAGCACGTCTGAACTTTAAGTGGATAGTGTTTATTATTTGAACTGAAAACTTCTCAACCATTTACTTTTATTGGGTGGTTAGGGACCTTTCTGCAAGAGTGCGTTTAGGTAGGTACCACCGATTTGTCAGATATACAGTCGCCAAAGTAATGTGCAGAGACTACTGTGTTGTATAGAGTATTGTAGCTAGTGAAAGTACTGGGCAAGTTAAATTTTATGATCTGATGTCACAGTCTTATAGATGTCATTAAAAGACTGTGCTGATTGACTGGCCCGATAGCTTAGTTAGTCTGCTCTTCCTTCGAATAAGGGTTCGATTCCCACCCAAAACCAACATTTGTTCTGGTGTTATATAGTATTCTATTTATATATTTACAAACTAAAAGTATTTCAGTATTGTATCAGTTATCTGGGTCCTATTGTACAAAGTTTGCTTAGTTTGGGGCTAGATGGCGCTGTGAAAAATGTCCAAAAATATTTATTTTATTTATTTATATCTCAAGATGACGTACGCAGTGAAGTTTAACGCAATAATTTGAATGCTAGAATTTGCAAGTGGCACTGCAACTGTTCTGAGCGACCATCAAGCGAAATGCTTGAACGTTACGTCAATATTTTATATCAGATACTTAAAATTGGTGGTATTTTGGGAATATTTTTTTTTATAAAAGTATTCGCTACATCGCGCTATACATTTTTGTGTCTCACCCATTTAAGGATTTTCTAGATACATCTTTAGAATAAAGTATATGTAACTGTAAAATACCTTGTATCAAAGTTTCTTGTAGCTTCTTCTTTATATATGTATTCGAAGCTTTGGATCAGAGTTTTCTATTCTGCATTGTGCCGGATTACTTCCACCAGAAGTGGAAAGAGAACTAATTCTTTATTTATTCAAATATTGTACTTATTGGTCTTGCACCTTGTAATTTTATATGCTTAGTATATTAACTTAATTTTAATTACCTAATCTTATTGTGACTTATAAAAGTGCAAATAATAGCCTATTTGCAATAAAATCCTTTGACTCTGACTTAACTTTGACTATGTAAGTAATTATAAGAAGTGCACCAACGTAGTTCAATTTCAATTCCCTCCCACGCGTCAAGAAGTTGTACAAACCTATTTCCCGGCGCACTGTGGCCGGCGATACATCTCTCTGCTGTAATCACATGGGACAAGATTGATGGTACCTCACTTGTGAAACAGAGTTTTGAATGCGATAGAGCTTCCTTGAAACACTTGTGTGATAAATATCAATAAATTTAAAACTAGTACCAAATTTTTAGGGTGGAAGTTTAGTTACAGCCAATAAAGACAGTGCAGATTTTTTTGTGTTTTAGCTCTTTATTATGTGCATTTAGCCAATGTCAAGTAATTGATAATTTTTCAATTTCATTTATATTATATAAATTCATCAAGTCAAGTCATAGTTTAGTATAGTCAAGTCATACCCCTAGTAAAGTGGTGGCAACTTTACCAGAAGCTTCTATGTAATTTTAGAAACAACACGAAAAGAAACGTTTCACCATCATTATACCACTTTCCCAAACTTACGCCTGTAATCCACTGAACGAATAAAATGCCACCAATTTTATGCACTAACAATGAAATTAGCTCAAGTTTTGGAAAATAATACAATGCGGTGACGCGATATTTTTAGTTTTCCCGCCAAAAACTCAACAGATTTTAATTTATCGACATTTATCGAGAAATTTCATTCCTACTTTAAACATTTCTATAGTAACTATGCACATAAACTGCGTATTGAAACTGTAAAATCATACAAATTTGTGTTTCTATCGTTAGCAATCAAGTTACGTGATCGCGTAGCTGATTAAATTGCGTCTCCTCTAAACCACATGTAAGTCTACCAATGAAAATATCTGGTGATGTCCACACAGCGACACGCGCGGCCATTTGTACGCCATACATCGTCCGCGTTACGGAGGAGTTATGCTTCCATCACATAGTGGTTCTGATGATGTTTTATTATAACGTCGTCAAACGTGATATTAGTTGACAAACATTGACAACTTATGTCTATTGTTAGCCCTTGCGGACCAAGAAGACAAACTGTACGTTCAAATCACTCTTTTTTTTTAGTTTTGGCTCCACACTTTTGTTTATTTAGCCAGTGTCAAGTGATTGATAATTTTTCAAGTTAATTAACATATATTGTGGCAAATAGTTCCAAGATTTAAAATCATGCCTTTTCGTTTTCTCTTCAACGCTTCCTACAGGCTTCAGTAAAATATCTACCATTTTACTGTGGCATTTTGACTGACAAAATAAGACTTTGACATGACATAACCGTACAAAATTCGTCACTTGACATTGGCAGAATTATCGCTAAAAAGCGATAGCAGGCCATTAAACGAAGAGAAGAAGAACATATATTGTGTCAAGTCCAGTCACAGTCTAAGTCATCAAGTCATAGTCTAGTCTAGTCAAGTCATACTCCTAATAAAGTGGTGGCAACTTTACCAGAAGCTTTGGAGTTTTGGAAACAACACGAAAAGAAACGTTTCACTATCATTATACCATTTTCCCACACTCACGCTTGTAATCCAGCACTTAACAAATAGAATGCCCCCAATTTTATGCACTAACATTGAAAATAACACAAGTTTTGGAATATAATACAATGCGGTGACGCAATCATTTTCGCTTTCCCGCCAAAACTCACTTATCGACTTCTAGAATGAAGAAGTAAACTGGTGCCATCTGTTGCCATAAGGTATTACTTGGTTTACGTACATAAATGGATTACAAGTTACCACGATATTAAAATGGTCGTACACAGACATTTGATGTACTATTTACAAGATGGTCTAACACTATGTTCTGTAAACTATGTAGATCAGTGAAAAAAAATCTGCACTAACCTGATCTTCACTGAAAATATGCCAAAATCTTCTTTCTTTTTAACGCCCAACGATCACACATGTAGGTTAATGTGGAACAACGAATCGGCATTGCGATTAAACGGGGCAATGCTGCCAACATGGGAACGCTACCTACCGGTAGTGCGCTGGAGCATTTGGACTGTCTATAGGTCATCGCGTCTAGTATATACTCAAACAGCCTTATTAATAAACGGGTGTTAGTCTCGGATTTGTTACTTCAGCTTTTGTCTTTTTTTGCTACTGGAATATTTAGCTGGATCGAAAGAGACAAAAGATGGTGTAACTAGTCTAAAGCTAGTTCGTGTTTATTAATAAGGGTGCAAATGTTTTTGTAGTAGTAGTAGGTAGTGTTTAGTATAAGTGGTTATATCATTGCAGTAATATCCCCACTTTGATATTTACTGGATAAGACTGGATAAGACTGGATATTACTGGATTGGACTGGATACTGGATATTATACACAGGAAGGGTCAGATGTGTATGAATAGGGCGCGTGTTTCACTCTTGCTTGACTTATTATCTTATTAAAGTGACGTCATACTAATGTTTCGTCACCGCCCGTTCTTCTCGACTTTATATCTTTGTAACTATATATATATAGTAGAAAGTCGTATTAGTTACACTATTTATAACTCAAAAACAGCTAAACCGTTTTATTTATTTATTTTTTTTATTCAAACTTGTCTAGCATTTGACCACGCTCTCACCTGATGGGAAGTGACGATGCGATCGAAGGTGTAGCATGCTAGCCAAGTAAATACCTATTCACTCTTCTCTTGAACACGCCCGGGTCATATTTCGCCGAAAATACAGACGCTGGCATTCCATTCCTCAGCCGTTCTAATTAAGAACGTTGAGTCAAATCGCTGGGTACGTAATGGGTGGTATTTCGACCACGAAAAGATGGCGCTTAGCCGAGCGTCATTGGCTGAAAATTGTTGGGAGGTAGCTTAGAACCAGGAGACGGATGTAGGATACTTTTTATCCCGTTCAATCGCGCTTTTATAATGAACCCGTGCGAAGCCGGGTCAACTAGTTTAAACATAAATATTGTAATTTTTGATTTATTCATATGTTTTTGTTTGACTAAAAATACATCTTGTGAGCGTGGTTTGATTTAAAGCGTCGACGATGAGAAAATTTTGTCATATTTTATTTTAGTAAAAGATCGGTTTCGACGTTGATATTGACCCATTGACGTTCAGCATTTTACTCGTTTTCAATTTACGGTTATTCTGCCCCCAAGCGTAATGTGCAAGCACTTATATGTGCCGGTTTGAAGGGCACTGTAGCTAGTGAAGTTACTGGGCAAGTGAGATTTTAATGACCTGCACCCTTACCGCGTAACTGTTCTGGGAATCGGCTTCACCTGCCATCCCGCAGGCGCCAATTAACAATTCCACGAGTGCGAGCAAGAGAGAACACGATTACGATCTCCACCAGACTTACGTGGTAAGGCCCCTGATCTCACGGTCTAGTAATCTTATAACTGGACTGCGCGGTCTCTCAGAATGACGTGCGAACTGTTACGAGCGCCCGTTACGCTTAACATCAGGCAAACGACTAGCTCTTCACGTCATAATCATAAAAAATATTATAAATAGTAACATTAACTTCTGCTTCTTTGGAAGATGATGTATGAATTTTGGATCTTTATTAAACTGGGTCAGAAGTATCAATTCCGCCACACAATCAAGGTTGGCAAAGTTCACCTGGATTTAGATACTAAAGAGGACTAATTATGATAGAATAAGCTTCACATAATTATTTTTTTGTTTTGGTTCATTTTGACTGGCCTGATAGCTCAGTTGGTAGTTCCTGCCTCCTGTGCTGTAGGTTGTGGGTTCTATTCCCACCCAGGACAAACATTTGTGTGATGAACATCGATGTTTCTTTTTTTATGTATCTGGGTGTTATATTGTATTCTATGTATGTATTTACAAACAAAAAGTACCTAAGTATTGTATCAGTTATCTGGTTCCCATAGTACAAGCTTTACTTAGTTTGGGGCTAGATGGCGCTGTGTGAAATGTGTACAAAAATTTATAAAAATGTTTATTTTTGTTATAGATAAACACAGGCCATTTTTTTAATTAAAAAAATGATAGATTTATATGATGAAAGGTGATAAATTAAAGAATAAGTGTTATTAAGAGGACTTATTATATTTTTAATAATATTATTCAGCTAACCAAATTATACACAAATTTTTCATTCATGCAGCTAATTTGACAGGTCGTGCAAACTGCGAGGCATTCGTCAAAACACGTATTAATCATGCTGTCAAATTTGAAGCACTAATGGAATTCAAAGCTTAGTTTGCGGAGAAAAGTTTTTAGAAGTGTTGATTTATGTTCTTAATAACATTAAACGTATTTGCATATAAAACCCAGGCTTTTACAATTGTATTTTCTACGATATTTAATAATATTTTTGACTGGCCCAATAGTTCAGTTGGTAGTAACCCTGCCTTCTGAACTGTGGGTTGTGGGTTCGGTTCCCACCAACAACAAACATAATTATGTGTGATGAACATGGGTGTTTGTTCTGTGTCTGGGTGTTATATTGTATTCTATGTATGTATTTACAAACAAAAAGTTATTTAAATATTCCATCAATAATCTGGGTCCCATAGTACAAGCTTTGCTTAGTTTGTGGCTAGATGGCGCTGTGTGAAATGTCTACAAATATTATATTATTGTATTCTATGAATACGTACATAATTTTGTTATTGCATTCTGCGGTTTTACCGTATTTTATCCGTTTTCTGCGAGAATATTCCTGATTGCTTGTTTTTTTATATCAGTTAAAATTAAGTCCTGACTGACTGACTGACTTAATATAGACGCACAGTCTGAACCACTGGTCCTAGGGACTTGAAATTTGGAGGGTGTGTTCTTTGTAAAATGTATAGATATCCACAATGAAAGAGTTTTTCAAAATTCCACCCTTAAGAGGGTGAAATGGGTGGTCAAATTATTTTCGCATAAGCCACGCGGGCGAAGATAATATTAGGCAGAAATAGTAATAATATTTACTAAGTGGTAGGACTTTGTTGCAAAGTTCGTCTAGCTAGGCTAGCTAACCACCGCTTTGCCAGTTATTCTGCCGCCAAGCAGTAGTGTGCAAGCACTACTGTGTTCCGGTTTGAAGGGCACTAGGGTTTGAAGGGTAGCTAGTGAAGTTACTGGGCAATTGAGACCTTATGATCTGATCTCATAGTCGAATAATCTTATTACCAGACTGTGCTGATGTCTCAGGATGATGTGCGCAGTGCAGTGTCGCTTGAAACTCTTCTCTCTTCTTCTTCTTCTGTTCTAGGGTTCCAAGTGACACTGTTCTGTTATGGGTGGCCGTGGCGCTTAACATCAGGTGAACGACTAGCTCGTCACATCATTCAATAACATAAAAAAAAAATATAAGCCCCTAGGCTAAAATAGTCTTATAAAAACTGTTCTGACGTTTAGCACTTTATATAGCCCATAGAGTTAGTGTTGACGTTTGTTGTGTTGCCTCCCAGGTGTACTGTAAGTTTATTTTTACCGACACGTAAAACATGTTCATTTGTTTCCCCACCGCACTCGGGTCGCCCCAGCCCATCGTAAACGTCCTCATAAGCTGGCAATGATGTGTCATAAGCACCTAGCTAGTCATAGGTAGTATCATAGAAGAAGTACGCTTGTATAGAGCACCGGTGTCTGCGGGAAAAGTGAAGCACCTTTTAAGTGCTTTAAAATGACTCAGCTTACGTTACAATCGAAATACCAAAATTAATTGCTTATAATTAAATTAATTAGCTAAATTATTAGCTGCTATTAATTAAAAATTAATTAGTTGCAAAGTTCGTCTAGGTAGGTACCACCGCTTTGCCAGTTATTCTGCTGCCAAGCAGTAGTGCGCAAGCACTGCTGTGTTCCGGTTTAAAGGGCACTGTAGCTAGTGAAATTACTGGGCAAATGAGACTTTATGATCTGATCTCACAGTTTAGTAATCTTATTACTAGATTGTGCTGATGTCTCTGGATGACGTGCGCAGTGCAGTGTCACGCCAACCTCTATACTTTAGAGTTCCGACACTGCAGCTGATATGGGCAGCCGTGTCGTTTAACATCAGGCGAACGGCTAGCTCGTCACGTCATTCCGTAACATAAAAAAAAAAAAAAATAGGTCTAAGAAAACAGCCACTGCCTATTAATGACGCTCAGACTAGCGATACATTATAAGATATTAATTTTAATGCAAAGGAAATATTGGAGTCATTAAACACGTGTGGTGTGGTGGTAGAGGAGGTTGGCTCATAACCCGGAGGCGGTGGATTCAATTCCCGCGGCAGGACAAGTATATGTGCTCAAAAAAGTGCAAATACTTGTTCCGAGTCTGAGTGTTGTGGGACCATGGCCCAAGGTCCAGAATCTATGTTTGTGATCGTTAAAATTATTATTAAAAATTGTAGTCAAGTCGCCGCAGAAAACATTCACCCGTTAAAGAAAGAAACGTCTGCAATCATAAATCACCGACGACAAATAGCCTCCATGAAATTGTAGAACATGTTGGTGTACCAAGTTCCGTCAGATTCGTTGAAAAACACGACTTGTACAAGAGTTAGAACATCTGAACTCACTCGGTCGATAAGTGCTATTTTAGCCTGACAAGTTTCTTCAGCACCTCCTATTGAATATTTTAAAGCGCGTTCTTAAAATCTCTTTTTGATTGTTTTACCTATAACCTCTGTATAAAGTTTGAGTAGCATTATGCGCCTACCAACGATTCCTCTAGAGGTTATATTTCTATGGCAGTAGATATCAACCGTGTAAAACAACATAGTGACACGGCGAGCCTGCGCTAGTGGCACTAAAAGCTTGTATCCTGCCTTACTTTGTAGAAAATGCTTGCACGAAACTCGTGAAAACTGTACTGTCGTAACTTTTCTAGACTGCTGCCTTGAATTTCTTAGAAGTAACAAGTTCTAATGTTTTTCTATCCGATATTATGATGCTGATATTCGAATAATGTTATCCGATTTATTGATTCATCCGATGATGTTTTAATGTGACCTGAAGAGTGAAAACTATACTCCTACATGTTCTTTTTTAAGTTTTCGCAATATCTTCGTAGTTATATTTCGTCAAAATTATAAAGAAAGAAAGAAAAAAGAAGAAATAAGAAAGAAGTAAGAAGAACATTTATTCAACCCTCGCAAAAATAAAATAAAAATTACAAGGATATAGATACAAACAAGAAAATACAATTACATAATTATTATAAACAGTAGGTACCTAAGTAAGAGTATATAAGAGAAATAAAAGAATAGATATAGCACGGAAACCGTGGTGATGAAAGAGGTTAAATTGTCAAAAAATATCTTAACATACGTCATAAGGCATTTAGATTCAGAACTACCAAAAATTTGCCAAAGTTATAAATCCGGCGTCACGCTTAACTATCTACCTAAGGTGGTGTCGTATTCCCGGATAATCCTTTATTACGGTTATGTGGGAACCCAGTGTGTCCCTTTTATACGACGAGGTTCATTGTTCCCATAACTATAGAGATTAGATTGTCATTTCATTTTAAGCTTAGTAAAGCAAATAAAACTATTTCCTATTAACTTTTTGTTATAAATACTCGTGAATGTGTGTAGAATTCATACAACACCTCAAAAGCAAAGCTTGTATGTACTATGGAAACTAGATAGTGAATATAGTAATTCCAGGAATTTCGTTTGTAAATATGTAAATATATATATATACCTACGTTGCAATCCCATACACAGGACAAATCGATTTATGTTCAATACACAAATTTTGATCCTGGGAAGGAATCGAACCTAAAACTTTACAGTTGAGAAGGCAGTGCTCTTAATAACTGCGCTCATAGTTGGGCTTTGCCACTGAAGAATGAGGAATTAAATAGCTCGGTTGGGAGAAGTTCTGATCCTGTGAGTTGAAAGCTCGGGTTCTTATCCCGCTAATCGCTTTTTAGTGAATACATATAATATTGGTAAACTTATTTTCATAAGATTACCCATACATACACGTCTATAATATATAAGTCAGCTGAAATAAAAATATAGCCGTAGAAAAGTCGCCTAATTTTTAGTCCAGTTTATTTTGCATCATCAACTATTTTTATCATCATTCCAACACATTTTGTTCTTTGAACATTAAGTTGAAAATTGCATGACTGCCCGCGGCGGTCGTCTCTGTTTCAGTTTACTGTAGTTGGTAACTACAATAAAAGTTTTTAGTCTACGGCTACACTTTGCATGGTTAACCCTTAGACTAAAATAAAAAGAGCGATGTGCTTATTTCTACTTAGAGACACGTATAGATTGTATGTGAAATTTAAAAAAAAATGTAATATTTCAAACAGCGCCATCTAGCTAAAAACCAAGCAAAGCTTGTATGTACCACAGTATTTTGTTTGTACTACAGAATATAGCTGATAGAAGCAGGCTTATGCTGGTGACTCGATTGCTGATTGACTTTCCTCATAATTGGGGATTATTATACATAAAGAAGATATTTTTATCCAAATATGTAAATGGAATGGAATTCAATACATACACCACACTTAAACACTTATTATTGATTATTACAAAGCATCCCCTTTCGCATTCAGTTAAATTGGTCTAATTTAATTCCCCTTAAACAATATTGTAATACTGCTTTACTTGTGGTAAAATTTGAAATGGTGACTTTGTAAACGCCATTTAAAATTTTCCCTCTTCATATTTTACTGTACAATAAAGAGGTGATTTTGAATTTGCAATGAAATTGTGTTTTCCAGTTTCTGTACTGTAAGATTAATACCGTAAACATTGTAACCTACAATTTGATGGTGATTGTGAGTAGGTTGCGAGTTAAATTGTCGTAAATTCTTTTAGAATGTAAAGCCATAGGTGGGGTTTACGACAAAGCTATGTGTAACAACTTTGTAATAAAAATGTTAGAGGCATTAGAAGTTTTACAGTATGTATGTCTGTTTCATTTCGCGTATTTGTCACTACGCGTATTTATTATTACGCGCATTTGTTACCACGCGTATTTTTTACTACGCGTATTCGTCTATTGGTGTAAGAAATATTGAAAAAAAAAATAAAGTATAAGCTGATTCGTCTAATACTGAGTTTATCATATAAACAGCTGGATGACGTCCACTGCTGAACACAAGCCTCCCCCATAAGCCTCTCGTACATAAAGGGTATAAAGAGTGGAGGGCAGGGAGTGGGGGGCAGGGTAGGAGCTTTAATTTGTGGTGGTTTCTTTCAATATTTCTTACACTAATATATGCAAAACCTTTGATGGCATAACTCTCATCACATAGGGTAGTACTTTGAAGCATCGATATATACTTGACGGTTTTCCGAAAAAAAGTTACAAGAATAAAAAGTGTATCAATATGCACGTACCTAAAAAATTTGTACCTCATTCAATTGTATGGCTATTATCACTCTGGACATTATATTTCTATGATAAAGTTGGAATTTTTAATACACTGATCAATTGTATGGAAATATTTTAGACCCTATTCGTTAGGGAATTCGTAACTTTTCTGTTCAAAAAGCTTTTTGTCAAGCAAATATTTTGTGAAAAGAATTTGATAAGTACAATAATGAAATATTTAAATTTATACCTAATTGGTCATTATTTACTCTTGGACTGTTATAAAAATCTAAATTGAGACAAATGGAAATCAAACAATATCATTTTTATATAACTGTAGGCAATTTTAATAAGTCAGAGATTTGTTTGACTTGATCGTTAAATATCTCAGTCTTGTTTTGATAAATCCATGCTATCTGTCCATTACTTTTATTTTTCGACTGGTCTAATAGCTTAGTTAGTAGTAACCCTACCTTCTGAACTGTGGGTTGTGGCTTCGATTCCCATCCAGGACAAACGTATGTGTTATGAACATCGATGTTTGTTTTGTATCTTTGTATTATATTGTATTCTATGTATGTATAATACAAACACAAAAAAGTATTTAAGTATTATATCAGTTATCTTGTTCCTATAGTAGAAGCTTTGCTTAATTGGCTAGATGGCGCTGTGTGAAATGTATACAAATATTTATTTAAATTATCTATTTTTAAATAGTTTATCGTGCATGCATTGCATGTAATGAGTTTAATAAAAAGTGTAATTGGCACTGTCGTTCATATTAATAATAATAATAACACCCAACGATCATATACATAGATACACATCTTGGAGCCTAACTAAGATTCCCTGTATTTAAGGATCCAGTAACTACGAGGACCATGGTCCTACAACATCCAAAACAAGTAATTGCGCTTATTTTTGGTGTACACAAATACATGTCATGTCGCGGGAATCGAACCTTCCGGATTATGAGCCGACCTGCTCAACCACCACACCACAGAGGCTGTCAGGTGCCTGTGTGATGTATTATAATAAATAAATACAAATACAAATTCATATACAGATGCCTAAGTCTATAAAACAAAACTTAAAAGTAATAACCTGTTCGGCACTGAGTCCTTAATCCTTTTGTTTAAAGTTGAAGATAGAACTTTCCAAATATATTTTACTACCAAGTAAACGAAGAGTTTTGTCGCTTGGATCAGTGGATCGGTTCTTTTTATTGGCCAATAAAACATTGCGATTGTTACAGCTCCTATTATAATGATTATACGTCATAAAACACACTGAGTCGACACTTGAGAGTTGGCCTGGAAATGTTTATCTTTAGGCTAGTCTTAGTGGAATAGTCCCCACTTTGGAAATGGATGTTGTCTAGCTTAACTGTGATTTATTTTGAAATATTTTTGAAGTAAACCTTCTGTACATACACTTGTCTTGGGGAGTAAGCTGGGGAATGCGAGGCGAATGGACGTTGAAGTTGGTTTACGTAGATCTCCATCGTTGATATAACAAAGTTAAAAAAATATTATTGTATTGGCATGTCCAATAAAATGACAATTTACAATTGTCAATATGGCGTCATTGATATTCAACAAAGCAAAGTTATACCGGCCGCTAGATGGATATAGCTAAAAAAGTTTTACTTCAGTTGTGTGGTCTAAAGTACACTCGTTTTTTTTTCGGTGTTAAATTGTGACTTGGTGTGGAACTCCAGTCAATGAATATATGTTATACAGCTATTTATGCATATGGGTAAGTAATACTCTAATTGGCGACACTGTGAAACTATTTAGCAAACCATTACTTTTAAATGCTTCAAATTTTTCCATGTATACCACGACACTACACACAAAACCACAGAACAGCACAGAACAGAGCAGAACAGTACGCGGAATGGGCGAAGAATCCTGAGTGCAGCGAGGAATTTAGAGTACATAACTCTATGAAACAAAGACGGAATGCTTCACAATTTTTTTTTATTCCACCAACTTTTCTAAATTTATTTTGCATTCGGCTTATATTCTTTGATATAGCATACATCCCGTTACTTGTTCATACATTGTTTTTATTGATCTCTTTGATGATTGGGACTTTTACTATTAATATCCACATGCCAAATTCAAATCACTTTTAGTCCCGAGGGATTAAAGAGCTATTTTAGTCCTTCTTTACGACGAACATACTAGCTCTTTTTGAATAGATATTATAAGTAATCCATGCTTAAAGAGGTGCATAATATTAAGGAAATATACTTCCCAGAGGCGACTTAAAATAGGTGAATATTGAATAAACCATAACTCCAGTTCTTAACCAGTAATTTCGAGGAAATGAAAGCAATTTCCTTCAGTTCGAGATAAAATAGTTTAGCAGCGTCGAGGACATTTAACTCTCAGATGACTCGTAAATATGAAGAGATGGACAGAATGTTGTTTTGGCGGAACAGGTAATTTTCCGGGTACGTTCCGGCTTAGTTTCGCCATCTCTATAAATTCTCTGTTGATGTCATAAGAATAGACGGCGAGGTCCACGTACCCCCCGTAGGTTAGCTAGAACGGTCGCGACTTTCAATAGGGTCTACTCTTCCAGTGGACGTAGTCTTCTCGATCCTCTTATCCCGGCAACGGCCCAAGCCGAGGCTCGCACCCCAGAGGTGCCCTTGAGCTAGTTGCCTCCCACTTTTAACGGCTGGGTGCCTTAAGCGAAGTGACGCTGTAAAGGTCGATGGAGACCAACAGCATTAGCTCGTTCAAAAAAAAAAATCGTAAAAATAGACGTCACGCGTTCGGCTATAATCTACTCGCACCTTAATAGTTAATCGTTAAACTATCTCATTTGGGATAAAGATACTTCTACTTTTATTAATTCTATGATAACGGCAGGATATTAAGCAAATGTTACGCTTCGTATTTTTTGTTCTTGTCCTATGAAACTCAAAGAGAATAAAAAAGCAAAATTCGATAATCTAATAATTTAGCTGATGCGTTTCTTCATCGTAAAATATTATTACATCATTTTAAAACAGATTCTACAATACAATTAAAAAACAGTTTACAGATTCATTATACAAAACTAGTTGCACCCCGCGGTTTCACCCACCAATAAAAAGTATTTTAATTATTTGCTCATCCCACGGGAAAATTTCACTTTTCCGGAATAAAATGGAGCCTTTATGTTAATACAGTGTATAAGCTATCTTGGTATCGAATTTCATCCAAATCCATTCAGCCGTTTGAGCGTGAAGGATTAACAAACATACATACAAACTTTTGCCTCTATAATATTAGTGTGATAGCAGCAAGATTTAATTGTATTCTAATGTAATCAGTTTACGCCATAGATATGTCGAAGTTTCTTCTTCATATGAAGAAAAACTATGCCGGAACTAAGTCCATCTCTATTATACTAAGGCACTTTTAAATTTGCAATTTGGTGCTTTCGCCGTTGGCCGTGTCACTGCAGAGGACTTTATTGCTATCTCGGTGATTAAATTTTAAACTAAATTTAGTTCCAGTGTTTTTGTGTTGTTCTCAGTTTTGCAGATTTCGCTTCTTTAACATTTTTTGTCTTGTTTCCCCTTTGTCTCTAAGGTATCATAAAATATATATAAAATTATTAATTCTCAGTGTGATGCACGATGGTTTTACTCCTTATGGTATTCATAAGGACTGTTTTTTATTTAAATATAGGTAGCAAACAATATATAAACATCTTAAATAACTTTCTATTGTTAGGTTAATCATTATTGAAATTACAGCGTCTATGGTGTGGTGGTTGAGCAGGTTGGCTCAGAACCCGGAGGCGGTAGGTTCGATTTCCACGGCAGGACAAGTATTATAGCTAGCAATATAAATGATTTTAAATATTTACGAATTATAGGAATCTTAAACATTCTCAACAATAAATTTTTAATGGGAAGGAATTTGTATTTACGAGCGTTCCATTAAGTAGATTTACATATGTTTTAAGACAACGTTTTATGTAGTTTTACTTAAAAGGTAATAATTAGAATAATAGAAACGTATCGATGGGCATGAATATGAATGAAATGTGAATGGAAAACATAAATATTATAGGCAAAGGTATGCTATTCAACGTCCCTATTCATCCCCACATATCTTCAATATTTCTTTCAATGAATCTCTTGAGGAAATGCTCACGGTATATTGAGTATACATACATCACGTACAAGTAGTAGGGGATGTGAATGCTAGCCTATTTCCATCCAATATGGAAATCTGTTATCAGAGAATGCATCTTTGAATACGTTCGGGGAAATAGGCACTGCAATTTTAGACTACCGTAGGTCTCACGCTGCTTCGTTGGAAATTCTACTATTGACACCCAGTAACTTGAATTATTGTTATCTTGGCCATTTAACTTTTTCAGTATAGGCACCTATTACAGTTTTGAGAAGTGTTCTAAGCTTTGTTAAATTGACAAAACTTTAAAGCTTTGTTTTAAGCGATAGCCTCTGTGGGGTGGTATTTTAGGTCAGCGCAATACAGAGATAGTTAAAAAATTGAAACTAGCTAAGTGCGTTTTTAGCTTGGTTTACTGAATGTTAGTTATTTTTAAATAAAAAATGTTTAAAAACTTAAAAGTGAACTTGAGTAGAACATTGCTAAATTGAGTTTGGTGATTAATAGTCAACTTCTTAAATAGCAAGTAAGATCATCTGCTAATATTACAGTTTCAATTTATTTTCAATTAACAAGTTCATTTTGTATGTTTAATCTTGAGGTCTATTATATAGTATAACTTCACGGTATTTAGGGTCAGTAACCTTGAGGTCAATTACACGTGACTTAATAGACCTCGATCGAAACATTGATAGTGTATAACACAAATCAATAGGTTAGGCTAAGTTTGAACTGCGAGCGTGCCGCGGCAGTGGCCATGGAAGTTCTAAAAAGTATATAACGAAAATCACTAGGTTAGGGTAAGTTTGTACTGCGACAACACTACGAGCCGAACGAGCGTAGCGAGCGTGCCCCGGTTGCGGCCGGCAAAGGGCTATCTACAAATATAAAATTCAAAACCCTGACTGACTGACTTGTATATCAACGCACAGACTAAACCACTGGCCCTAGAGACTTCAAATTTGGAGGGTGTGTTCTTTGTAAGTGTAGGAATAAAATGTAGTAGAATAATCCTATCCACTAAGAAAGGGTTATTCAAAATTCCACCCCTAAAAGGATAAAATGGGTGGTTGAATTATCTACGAAAAATTTTTTTCTTCGCTTCCTATAGGCCACGTGGGCAAAGCCACGGGCAGAAGCTAGTAAAGTATACAACGCAAATCATAGAATGGTGTTAGGTGTGAACTGGGATAACATCACGCGCGCGCCAATAAATCAAAGTCAAGTTCCAATATAGCGGTGAACACTTTACTGAATGTTTTTAGGGATTTTTGATGGGCACAAAATTAAAAAAAAATCTCTATAGGATCTGATTTTCACTTGCACAATAGAATTGGATTTTTGATTATAAACCACACAAAAATTTCAAAAGACATGCTACACATTTTTATTTAAAAAGCTATCATTTCTGACGTCGTTATAAAATCCACCTTTAAAAAGGGATAGATTTCAATAGCAAGAAGATTCACATTCAGCAAGCATTGCTGAAATACCTACTAATAAAAGAACATCATTCTTAGCCGACTTTAGAACGTCGTTTCTAAAGGTATATACCCCAGTTCCGCGTCCTATAGAAGTCATTGATTCCAACGTAGAAAGGAAAGTAATCTTGTCTTATTTAAGAAGTGAGATGTATGCGTTCCATATGAGTACCTACCTACACCAAAGCTACGTTTTTCTTTAAGTTCCATATTATTATTTTTTAAGTTTTTCGGACCTTTGCGCTTTTTTTGGCTGATGTTTCTTTTTTTTGAGAAATTTGTATTTATATTACTTTTAAGGAATGCACTGACGAGCTTTTTGATATATTATCCTTTTATATATTGTAATATTATCCCCACTTTCGTTTTTTATAGCCGTGTATATCCTCAAAAAGCTCTTTTACATTATACAAGGTGGAATTTAATTCGTTCTTTTCCTTTAATGTTCTATGTATTCAGTCCATGCTATAGAATGCTCCTATATAACTAAATAAAAAAGTACTTCTAATTCTTAATCTAATTCTATTTGGGGGCGGTAAAAAAAGTATTCATGAAATAAAACTTAAATCTAGGTATTATCAAGTTTAAATTCTAAAGAAAAGCCTTGCTACATTGAACAAACCAGGTGTTTTATTGCCTACGAAATATTTAAAAGCACTCGGCTGGTGCAGACATTTCGGCTGTCATGCAGCTATTTTAGGGGGCGCTAAATACTAAAACAAAACCTATATTTTTTAAATTGGACCTTGTAAGAATATTCTATAGCATGGTCTGAGTACATACACTTAAGGAAAAGATTGAATTC
The DNA here is from genome assembly GCA_905220475.3 of Ennomos fuscantarius. Taxonomy (NCBI): domain Eukaryota; kingdom Metazoa; phylum Arthropoda; class Insecta; order Lepidoptera; family Geometridae; genus Ennomos; species Ennomos fuscantarius. The sequence continues at coordinate 6,085,422 of HG992046.1, read as the reverse complement.
AATTCCACCGTGTATAAGGGTTATAACCTCCCATGATCAGCTTCTTCAGTTTATTTTTACTACGCACTTGCCAGATGTAGAATAATATTCCCCAAACACTATCTGGTTTGTTCTTACATCAAAGCGTTTAGAAGATGCCTTTTATTTTTTAAATAAGCCTTCAAGTATTTGAGGGTTTATCGACTTGAGAAAGGTTTTACCTTCCTCGTGTCATAGCTTAGTATAACATTCAGACGTAAACAGATACCTACGATAAATTCAAGCCTTTATATGCGTTTTATTTTACAAACGTAAAACAAACTGTATTAAAGTAGACGAATCAGGATCTTAAAGATTTATTTATTTATTTATTTTATTTATTTATTCATCAACAGAATTGTAGCATCATTACAGATACATATCCAATGCGATGTTACAACTTATAATAAATATTATTATCACAATATGTATTTGTAGTTAAGATATACTATTAATTTCTATATGCAGGCTGGCAGGCAGGCTGACAGGCTGCAGTTGAAAATGTCCACTCCCTGAGATATTAAATTAATCCAACGTATGATACAACGTAAGATGACAACTTAGAAAAAGTGAGGTAGTCGGAGTGGAAGAATTAGGAAGCGGACAAATATAAAAATAGATAAGTTAAAAAGTTGCCCATATCAACCGGAAGGCTTTACAGTATAGCCCATTCCGTTTTCCTTAAGATAATCCATAATCATAAGTTGTAAGTTTTAGCTTATATTTAATAAGTCTGCTGGAAAGTTGGTAATTGGACGATTCGGCAAGTCAGCAAGTCAGTCAGTCAAATAGTGAGTTAGTCAGCAGTCAGCAAATCAGCAAGTCAGCCAGTCAAATAGTGAGTTAGTCATTAGTCGGCATGTCAGCCAATTAAATAGTGAGCTAGTTAGTTGTCGGCAAATCAGCCAGTTAATTAGTTATTTAGTGTTTAGTTTGTATTTAGTTATTAGTTAGTTAGTGTCGGAAAATTAGCCAATTATAATCAGTTAGTTGGTTATCAGCAAGTCAGCCATTTAAATAGTGAGCTAGTTAGTTGTGGGAAAATAAGCCAGTTAAATAGTGAGATAGTCAGTTGTCAGACAGTTAAATAGTGAGCTAGTTAGTTGTCAGCCAGTTAAATAGTGAGCTAGTTAGATGTCGGCAAATCAGTCAGTTAAATAGTGAGATAGTTAATTGTTATAAAATCAGCCATTTAAATAGTGAGTTATTCAGCTATCAGCAAATCAGCAAGTCAGCTAGTTAACTAATGAGTTAGTCAGTTGTCGATAAGTCAGCAAGAGGGCCTGTTAAATATTTAGTTAGTCAGTTTAGTACCTTATTTTGCCTTAATTCTTTAATTATTTATTTTGTGAAAGCCAAGTTGTGCACGTAGCTGATTTTTTTATTTTATTGTGTTAATATTTGTATTCACACATATTGTATATACGTCCATAAGTATTAGATCGAACGTAGATCTAACATTATCTATATACAATAATTTTAAATATAAATGTTATAAATAAAGATAGCATTTTTATTTCTTTCGTGGTATCTTTCATCTCTACCATTACTAGTGCGGGGACATCTTACGTAACTTTGCTTTGCCAGTGTTGTACCGTTAACATCAGGAATCATTCTATTTATCTTAAATATATATATACATATAGGCACATTCTATGAATATCCTTGTCTACATTATGAATATAGAATCAATATTTACACTGTGGCATTTCATTATAGCAATCATGGAGGGCCCGTAGTACGCCGTGGAGCTTAGGTAAGGTTAATGAATTTGTAATTACGGCGACCGATCGCAAATCCAGCCAAAATTTATGTGCGGAATCATTAATATTGACGCGGCAGTGGTTATGTTTAATAGTATTACATTATTTTAGTCTGTGGCGTAAATACACAACTGAAGATTATGTAGATCAGAGTAATTATGTTTATAAGCAAAACTTATATGAGTCTTTAGAAACGCACAAAAATGAGTACCACTGTAAAGTTGTTTAAGGATTTTCAAATAGGCTTGAACTTGAAGTGTACGCCATATTGCCGAAGAAATATCAGCATAAGAAATTGCTGTACGTATACTTATAGATGTGTTCTGTTCGTCATTTGAGTAAACTAGGCCTATTTTTGTAGAAAAACTTCAAGAAAAATCACCAGTCAGAAGATTGGGGTAAATACACCAGTCAGAAGGTGCGGGTAAATATATTGATGGATCGGTATCAAAATTAATGGGTGTTCATTGTTCAACGTGAAGGTCTGCTTGTCCTATTGCCTTACAACACCTTGGTTTAGAGCACTACGTTACGTTACATTGGGCTACATTATGTGCTACGTAATGCTACAGCACGCTGTATTACTCATACAAAGCCACTGATTCCTGAAATACAGTTTAAAAACTAGTTCGGGAATCTATGTAATAATACTTATGTCATTAAACATTTTTGTATTTGTGTTTTTGTATTTGATAGAGTAAAGCAGAGCAGTGGAGAGCAGAGCAGAGCGGAGCGAAGCAGAACAGAGCAAAACAGAACTGAGGTTTCCTGCCACCACGGGAGTGACGGCAGGTAAGTGCGAGTGTATTTCCCCCCTCTAAAAAGGTAACCATTATGGTTTACAGTAGTAACATATTATTATTATAGGTCCCAAGTGTTCAGTTACGAAACAGGTTGATGGTAAATTCAAGTGAAAGTGTAACTTAAATTGAAGGTTCATTTGTTATTCTAAGCTTAACTTTGGGAGTATCAAATAAGTTCTCGTAGTTGTTCGAATTTGGATCCTTGAATCCGAGTAGTACTTCAGACGCAAATAGGTAAAATAGTAAGATACGATTTTTATTACCATATAATTTCATGAAAGAATATGACGTAACCGGGATTTGGCATTGTACCTAAATGCATCAAATCCAAATCGGCCTTGCACCAATCATATTTCCAGTTAGTGCGGAATTTACACCCTTACAACTGAGGTGAAACACCATTGGGAAAGGAAACTGATATCAGAATCATTAAATTAAAAAAAAAGACATTTTTACTAAATAAATATGTCGATCAACTCACCACCGCATGGTATAGTTCCCAGAATACTGCCAGCATTACCTCGTTTACAAAGACTAAGCTTCTGAGTGAAGTATGTGCCAGCTCCAGAGCTGGCCTCGGAGATCCCAGGATCCCCGAGGCCAGGACCAATCTCGAAGAAATTTGTCTAAAACTGTTTTTGTGTTGGACGACCACGGGCCCTTTATTTTTTGTTTTGTTTTCTAGACCATGTTTGTGTCATTATCCAACCTGCACTTGGTCAGCGTGGTGGATTATGACGTACACATTTTCAGGCCCATATCCCAAGCGATTTGATTCCATGTTCTTAATTAGAACGGCTAAGGAATGGAATGCCCTGCCAGCGTCTGTGTTTCCGGCGAAATATGACCCGGGCGTATACAAGAAAAGAGTGATTAGGTATTTACTTGGCTAGCATGCTACACCTTCGATCGCATCGTCACTTCCCATCAGGTGAGAGCGTGGTCAAATGCTAGACAAGTTTGAAGTAAAAAAAACTCTTGCACAGTTACGGCAGACACATTCATAACATGATCATCCTTAAGTGTGCCCACAATGCGTAGGCGTGTCAACAAGGCGACTGAAAGTTCATTGGTCCGAGACGTTCTACAATTCAGTGATGACGCAATATCTGATTCTCAAACTCGTTTTCATATCAGTGAAATAATCCTCTCGGGGAATCATGTGTTTTAGATTTAACTGACATCATTTCACGAATAATAAACCCGATCGGAGTCATAAAACTTTAGGTATGTTATCTAAAGATCTATAAATTACGATACGACGACTTTATAAACTGTTCAAAGGTTGAATATCTTATTTCTATCTGGATTTAAGTAGCATGCCTGACTAATAATAATATAATGATAATTATAATAATAATAACGCCCAACGATCACATACATAGATCCTGGATCCTAACTAGGATTCCCTTGGTCTGGGTGTTGTGGGACCATTACCACAACACCTGGACTCGGAACAAGTATTTGCGCGTTTTTTTTCTGTGCACAAATACTTGTCATCATCATCATCAGCCTACAATAGTCCACTGCTGCTTGATGCTTGATATGGCTTGACCATTTCGATTTGCCGATTTTGGGAGTTATCTCGATGAATTTAGTTCTATCGTCGCAAATAATGTATCCTGTGCATCTCTTCATTCCGGAAAATTAGGTATGGCATATATGATAGATTTACTAATAATATATTGTGTCCATAGCCTACGATCTTATATCCTTGACTGCAACACCCATCTTCTTCTTTCTTCTAAATATATATAACTCAAAGGTGACTGACTGATTGACTGACTAACATAGTGATTTATCAACGCACAGCCCAAACCACTGGACGGATCGGGCTGAAATTTGGCATGCAGGTAGATGTTATGACGTAGGCATCCGTTAAGGATTTTTCGAAATTCCACCCGTATGAGGGTGAAATGGGTGGTTGAATTATTTTCCCATAGGCCACGCCGCGGGCGAAGCTGCGGGTAGAAGCTCGTAGTATATAAAAAAATACACTACAGAACTTTTATCTCCTCCACTAAGCATTTTCTCAATGGTCGTAGGAAAATACGTGGGTCGGAAAATAATGATAAACGGGAAAGAAATCCCGTCTTTTATTATTATAATATCAAAGGCGAATAAAGAAAAAGGAATAACGAACGCATAAATTACTTTGAGACAAGAAGTTTGGAAGAAAACGCAGTGAGATTATATACCTACATTTAACACTGTTTGAAGAACCGGAAATACATAATTATGTAGGTTAGTTTTATAAGAAATGTATTAATTATTTTTAAAACAAAATTAATTTGAATTTAGAATTCATAGCCAATCAAAACTTTTTTTTGTTTGAAAAAGTCTGTACTGCAATACGGCAATTTCATAGGTAAAGACCTATTATTTAAAATGTTGAATGTTTAATTTTTTTTTTTTTTTTTTTTTTTTTTTTTTTTTTTTTTTTTTTTTAACGCCACCTAGCCCCAAACTAAGCAAAGCTTGTACTACGGGAACCAGATAACTGATACAACAATTATATAATTTTTGTTTGTAAATACATACATAGAATACAATATAACACCCAGACACAGAACAAACACCTATGTTCATCACACAAATGTTTGTCCTGGGTGGGAATCGAACCCACAACCCACAGTTCAGAAGGCAGGGTTACTACCAACTGAGCTATCGGGCCAGTCATAATTAATTTAAAATGTTTGAGACCCCATAGTTTGCTTATAATTATGTAGGAGTTATCTTGAAATCGATTTCCAAATCATGATCAATGAGTGACGGAAATTATATTTTTTGTTAGTAAATGTACCTTTACTAATAATAATAATAATAACGCCTAACGATCACATAGATCTTCGACCCTAACTAGGATTCGCTATGTCTAGGAACCCAGAAACTACGAGGACAACTGTCCCACAACACCCAAACACAGAACAAGTATATGCGCTTTTTTTTGTGGCACAAATACTTGTCCTGCCTCGGGAATCGAACCCGCCGCTTCCGGGTTATGAGCCGACCTGCTCAACCACCACACCTCAGAGGCTGTCAATACATTACATTATATTATTATATTGTTTATACAAATATTACTTAACTATAGTACTATTATCAATTCTGTGGTGTTGGCTGCAATCATCAAAACGTCCGCCTACCAAAATGCCTAACGTAGTGGTTATGGCAAAAGCAACCTTAACGGCACATGCAGCAATGACGTCTTTCGGCAGATTGTGATGTAGCTCTAAGATGCGTATATTTATAGCACAGCAACAGTTATAATCTTGTATTACGATAAAAATGTATGCATATCGCGTAAGTGCCATGTCACTCAACTGTAAGGAAATAAAACGGGAACGGAATTTCAATATGCCAAGCGAAAATCGTTCATGAAGAAAAGCCTATGCTCAAAATTGGATATTGCAAGGCAACTTGTAAGTAGGGAATTATTTTGTCGGCAACGGCGCGTGAATAAAGCCCATATTGTTTTGTTAATCTTTGGAGTCAGTGAAAGACTTAAACTGGAGAAGAGAGAGTTGAATTGTAAGATTAAGTTCACTTTCTATAACATAAGTTTCCAGACTGAGCTTACTGAACGCGTGTGTATTTTTATATTGTGATGTTTGCAATTTTTTTACGGGAAAAGCGCCTTTATTTATTGGCCAAATGTTTGAGTTTGATGATGTTTGCATCAGGTAACCAGAATGCTGGCTTTTATTTTGCACAGAAGCATTGCCATACAATGATCATAATGCTGCCATCATTCTGGGACTATAATTTTAAGTTTTTTTGTTTTATTTATTTTGAGTTTTTAGGTATAGTTTAGTATTATGTTTATAGAATGTAGCTCTTACTTTTTATGTCATTCCAAATGTTTACTTTTTGTATTTGACTTATATTTATTTAGACCTCGGCAAATTGAACCGTATAATATCTATATATTAATATGTATGTCTATTTCCCTTGGTCATCGCATCACGTGTGAACGGATGAAATACTTTCGCTAATTAATTTTATTGTATTTATTATTGTCAAGAGAAGGTTTTATGAAAAAAAATTAAGAAAGTTGAGCTTGCAAAATGGAAAACCGCGAGGCGCAGGTAGTCTACTATAAAAATAAATATATAAATATATGTGGATATTTCACAGTGCCCTCTTGCTTGCTTGTAGCAAAAAGCTTGTACTATGGAAACCAGATAACTGATACAATACGTTTTTTTTTTTTTGTAAATATATACATAGTTTACATACACTAAGATAGAATACAAACATAGTTGTGCGCCAAATAAAAAAAATATATAACACCCAGACACAGAACAAACGTCGATATTCATCACATAAATGTTTGTCCTCGGTGGGAATCGAACCCACAATATACAACTTAGAAAGCAGGGCTACTACCAAGCTATCGGACTAGTCATACTATAATTAACTACAGACAAATACATGATCGTTCGTAATTAAAAATTAAAATTCATGTAAGCTTTATAATAAACGAGCTTCTGCCCGCAGATTTGCCCGCGGCGTGGCCTATGGGAAAATAATTCAACCACCCAATTCACCCTCTTAAGGAAGAATTAATAATAATACTCTTAAGAATTACAAAAATTCTTTCTTAGCGGATGCCTACGTCATAATATCTACTTGCATGCCAAATTTCAGCCTGATCAGTCCAGTGGTTTGGTCTGTGCATTAATAGATCACGATGTCAGTCAGTCAATCAGTCAGTCACCTTTGAGTTATATATATTTAGAGATATAATACCTGTAATTAAGTACTTACGTCACCAACGCGTTTATAATTCCGAAGGTGTACTGAGCATATCAAAATTTCATCCAATCCGTGGGAGTGATGTGTCACTACATTGTACCACGAATAATCCGAAGTACGTGTGCAGAATGGCTCAGCCCTTGGGTGCGAAGCTACACGACCGTATTTTATTTAAGTCACAGAATTAAAGTGACATATACCAGCTTAGATAATCCTAAAAGGCATATCCAATTTAATTCGCAATTAATTCAAAGTCAAAGAATTTAGCCTCTGTGGTGCGGTGGTTGAGCAGATCTGCTCATAACCCGGAGGTGGTGGGTTCAATTCCCGCGGCAGGATAAGTATTTGTGCACAGAAAAAACAGCGGTACTTGTTCTGAGTCTGGGTGTTGTGGGACCATGGTCCTCGTAGTTCCTCGAGACACAGTGAATCCTAGTTAGGGTCCAGCATCTATGTTTGTGATTGTTGGGCGTTATTATTGTGGTAAATAGGCTATTTTTAGCAATTTTACAAGTAAAATTATATGAGGTGCTTGAAATTTAGTTATTGTACTAAGCATATAAATTACAAAGTCCTTATTATCCAATATTATATAACAAGCCCATTAGGTACAATATGTGAGCTTGAAAAAAAAAACTCATTCTTTGTGTCGTCACGTGGTGTTTTTAGTCAAAGCAACTGTGCTTTAAATCATCTTCAGTTAATTATCGAAATTTACCATAAAAATCAGATTGATGAATTACATAACATCTATTGAATTGGCTGTTTCAAAAGATAATTAATTAAATAATTAAATGCTTGATTAATATCTATTATTAAATTTTCAATAATACATAGAATTAAAATTTAATCAATAAATTTATTTTTTATTTTAACGCACCCAGTTGCAAGCGTCCTTACAGGGTTCATGTACCTACTAAACTAGTTAAAACTTGACATAATAGATAAATTTTACATGAATGCAAATAAGTATTCACTTATTCCTGCAATATTCATATTCATAGGTATTCACCTATGAATATGAATATTGGAGGGCAAGTGAGTTTAATGTACTTGATAAGCGTCTTAACTTTGACCTATTCTGTACAAGCGTAGCATCGACCAGGCAGCGGTTGAGCAGTGAATTTTTCGACTAATCATCAATAATTAACTCTAATATTCTTCACGAGCTTCTGCCCACAGCTTTGCCCGCGGCGTGGCCTATGGGAAAATAATTCAATCACCCATTTCACCCTCTTAAGGATAGAATTTCGAAAAATCCTTTTTAAGCGGATGCCTACGTCATAACATCTACCTGCATGCCAAATTTCAGCCCGATCCTTCCAGTGGTTTGGGCTGTGCGTTGATAGATCACTATGTCAGTCAGTCAGTCACCTTTGAGCTATATATATTTAGATTTATTATTGTGCATAGCTATATTATAACTTAGTAAGTAATTCATTGATGTGTGTATGTTGGTAGTGCTCTTTAGGTGTCCACTTCATTTTTGTCTATCCGTGAGGACCTTTAATTGGCTTCCTTTTTTGTAAATCTATGTCTATATCATTACTACGTCTGTTGGTCTTCCAAAATGTAATAAATAAATAAATTAATTAAATAGGACATTTTTTCTATTATTTTTAAGTTAGTCTAAATTATTACCGCTCTCTTCTTTCGACGGTAAAACAGACCAGCGTACCAGCAATCCGTCAGTGTATGCGACTACTTAAAATAATACTTATTGGTAAGGTAGTTGGTTCTCTTCAATAATAGCAGTTTTGTACAAAATATGAATTATATTTACCAGATCACAACCTCTTCGCACGGTATCTAGCAAACGAATGGCCGACCGAGTTGTGGCTTTCGTACCACCACGACTATATAGGTGGCGCTACTGTCACAAGGCGAATGCAACTCTCATTTGTCAATGTCAATGTCAGTAATTGTTAACAGCTCGGCCATCCGTTAGCTTTACGAGTCCCTTCGTATTGAAAATAGGAAGAGAAAGAAAAATTACATCTAAAGGATACTAAAATGATTAAATGAGGTAATTGGTAAATATGTGTTAAGGGAACAATAATTTATGTAAGTAACTAAGCATACTTGATTCATAAATAATCGTTATAGAATGTGCTTGACCTTATTGGGTAATATATTATTACAGATTGAGTAGTAACGCCATTCGCATGAATCAACTATCTTTACTCCATAATAGATTATAATCAAACTTAGCTAATTGTCGTGAATACTTTACAATTTCGGCTAAATCATTATTATTTACAACAATAAATTGATTTTACGGTTTTTATTACATGATTAATGCATTTTTATATAGTTATTACTATTTCAAATTACTTTTACAATAAATATTATAACGCAATAAACTATTATGGTAAGTGAGTCCTTATTATAGGTATACAAATGTCCTGAATTTTATTTTTTTAACAATAACATTTATAATAATTCATCTTGTTCGACTGATCTGTGACCTTGATCAGTTTATCTTTGCATTATAAATGATTGGCTGATCCTTGACGTTGATCGCCTCTCATTTTACATCGATATTGGCTGATCCTTGACGTTGATCGCCTTTCATTGTACGTGGATGTTGGTTGATCCTTGACGTTGATCAACCAACTGAACTAATCCATGACGTTGATTAGTTCAATGACACACGGATCCTTGACGTTGATCAGTGTATCCTTAACGTTAAATCATTGGACATAAAAATATCATAAGTAGCAATACTCTTTACGACCTACACAAACTTGACAATTCTGTGAATGATCCATGACATTGATCAGACATTTTATAACAATACATTCATAGTAGCAGGAATACAATATATTTCTTCTACTGCCTTTGAGTTCATTAACTTAAAGAAATCCAATTAACCATATCGTAATATATACATAACATAATAATATAACAATTAACATACAGCTCGATGCAGTGACAAGTTTCCTGATGACTACTCATTTTCCGGAGAACTAATGGATTCATTATCCGATAGTTTTTCATCATCTGACATTGGTTGTACAAACGTAAGCCAAGGGAATATTTTATCTATAGCCACTACAGATTCATAATGCCTCCCCTTTCTCGTAATAGGAGTATCCTCAATAACAAATCTGTCATTCGGGAGTACCTTTTTAATGCGATAAGGACCTTGACATTTAGGTTCAAGCTTTTTCGATTGCCCTTCTATACCCGTTGCAGCCCTTACTACTCTAACCAAATCCCCTTCATTGTAAACTACATTCCCTTTTCTATGTTTGTCATAATTCTCTTTAGATTTCTGTTGTTGAATTTGAATAAGTTCACTAGCGTCAGACCTAGATTTGGACAAATCACTTTCGGTGCATTCTGGCGTGACTTCAGAGATAACTTCATTCAATATGCCCTGCGATGGATTTGTGACGTTATACCCAAATAGTAATTCAGCTGGGGTTTTTTTTGGTTGTAGCATTAATAGTAGTGTTAATACCTAACTGTATGTCTGGTAAGTGTTCGTCCCAGTTACCATTCGACTTATCATGATTCATAGCGCCAAGCGCAGCCAAGATTGTGCGATTGTACCGCTCGACCTGACCATTAGCGATAACTAAAATGTTCTTTGAACACTCTTATACTCGATGTTGACTTCGTGTTGCGCACAGGAGTAAGATTTATAAATTTTGTAAAAGCATCAATCAGGACAAGAATGTAAGTATTGCCACGCTTAGTGCGGATGAATGGGCCTAAGTGATCGGCATGAATCGTATGGAAAGGTTTATCAACCTTTGGAATCGGATGTAATTCCCCTGCTTTAGATCCACTCGGAACTTTATGATGAGCACACTCAAGGCATGCAGCGACGTATTTTTTTACAAAACGCTTCATTTTGGGAAACCAATACGTCGCTCGAATACGAGCCAACGTTTTATCGACACCAAAATGACCGATGTCATCGTGATTGCTTTTCAAGATCTGCCACCTAGAACCTTTAGGAACCACCCATCGTTCGTTGCCATCACTAATAGTACGGAAGACTCGTCCATTTTTCAATTTATAGTTGTTGAATATGTTTATAACATCTTTAGTTTTGGGGTCATTTAAAATGCTCGCGATATTTTTAATTTCGTCATCTGTTTGTTGGACTGTAGTCAACCAGTCGTCCGTACCAACAGTGAGTACATCTATAACATGGTGGTCATTGGTAGCGCTATCTACTGGATTCCTACTCAAAGCATCAACGTGTGCCATCTTTTCCCCAGATCGGTACTCTATTTCGCAATCAAATTCCAAGAATTGCACCCACCACCGGGCAATCCGTGGAATCAAGTCTCGCTTGATAAGAGTGCTACGCAAAGCGTTACAGTCCGTTACAATTTTGAATCGAATGCCCAAGAGGTAGACTCTGAACTTAGCGAGGGAGGCGATGACTGCGAGAGTCTCGAGTTCAAATGAGTGTAATTTCTGTTCGTCAGTGCTAGTTTGCCTACTGTAATATGCCACTACCTTAAATAAGCCGCACTCGTCTTTTTGCATTAGTATCCCGGCTAACCCAAATTTGCTCGCGTCAGTATGTAATTGTGTTTCTGCGCTGGGGTTATAAATTGTTAAGATTGGTCGTTCGATAAGACATGATTTTAAAGTTACAAACGCGTCTGTTTCATCTTTACCCCACTTCCATGGTGAATCTTTTTTCAGTAAAGAAGTGAGAGGGCGTGCTAGCAGAGCAAAATTTTTCACGAATCTTCTAAAATAACTCGCTAAACCCAAAAACCTTCTAACTTCGTGAACATTTCGTGGGGAAGTGAATTTGGAAACAGCTTCGGTCTTAAGAGTACCCGGTCTTATCCCTGCAGAGCTTACTTCGTATCCCAGATAGTCGATTTTGTCATAAAAGAAGTTACATTTGTTCAATTTAAGGGTCAAACCATTTTCCTTCAGCAGATCCAGGACCTCTCGGAGTCTACGTAAGCCTTCATCAAATGACTTAGCTGGGATCAATATATCGTCCATATATACGAGTGCATACGAACGGACGGGAGAGTTCTGTACAATTTTATTAATCGTACGTTGGAATACAGATGGCGCATTGACGAGCCCGAATGGCATTCTATTATATTCATACTGGCCATCCGGGGTAACGAAAGCGGTCTTTTCGCGAGACTCCTCCGCAATAGGAATTTGGTAGTAACCTGATGCAAGGTCCAAAGTAATGTATAGGGAACTACCAGAAAGAAGGTCGAGCTGATCTTCTATTCTCGGGAGAGGATAGTGTTCACGTTTCGTCTTTTTATTTAGGGCGCGATAATCTACACATAGCCGTTTTTCCCCTGATTTCTTGTTCACCAGCACAATGGGACTTGCAAATGGCGAACTTGATTCCCGAACTATTCCACTGTCTAACATTTCTTGAACCATGTCGCGTACGCGTTGTCTTTCAGTAAAGGCGAGCCTATATGGACGGTAAACGACGGGCTCTGAATCTTCCAGATGAATCACCATTTCCATTTCAGTCGTGAAACCAAGATCCTTTAAATTATTCGAGAAACACCTTTTGTACTCCTCCAAGAGCGATTTTAGTTTATTTTTCTGTATGTCAGACAAATTATCACCTATATTCAATGCTGATTCATCTGTTAAAGGTTCACCGCCCATTTGTAGCTGATTAACTTCTATGCATTCATCTATTTTAAGGGCTCGTGTTATGAGTTCTCCTGAACTGAACGTAATGTCGCGCGTGCCGAGATTTTGAATCAATACATTTCCCAAACCTTGTTTCAGATCATACTCTCCTGGCAACAAATAGTGTTCTTTATTTTCAAGACCCCTAATGGATCCATTTACATAAACTTTACCCGAATACAATCCATTGTCAATAACAGGGACAGAATTTATCTTACCGCTTGCAATAGTTATATCATTTTTACACTTAAGTGCACATTTATGACATTTATTTTTGTCTATTTTTTTAAAAATAACGTCCGTTTCAGTTTTAGTGATGTGAATAGTCGGTCTTTCAGTAAAAGTGTGGCCTAGCATAACGGGAGTGTTAATATGAGAGTCTTCAACAACTAACATTTCGACGTCCTTTTCCGAAACCCCTTGAATTTCTATAGTCGCAAGAGCAGAACCTATAGGACGGAAACGTGTGTTACCAAAGCCAGAGAGAATAGGTCCGTCGACTGGTTCCCATTCAATTTGTAACCGTTGAGCATCACTGAGGCGTATAAGAGTACCCTCACAACCCAGATCCACTAAACATTCCGAAATTTTGTCATTAACCTTTAGGGGCATTTGGTATTTTGAGCTGGAATCACCATTACTCTCTATTCGCAGAACCTTTTTGCCCTCATTTGGGTTATTTTGTGTTTTCTTTGGGCATTCTATCACTGTGTGACCTCTCAAATTGCAAAAGGTACATTGAATTTTCGGTTTTGTACACCGGTAAAAGGGATGTCCACTTCCGTTACAGTTAAAACAAACAAGGTGAGTGTAGTTCGTTTTCTGTTGCTGGTTGGTTTTATTATTAAGAGGCGGAGGATTCAAACCTCCTGGATACTGAACCCGTTTAAAATCTTTACCCTTAATGTCAACGGAAGGATTCCTATCTTGTCCAACCTTTACCGATTTGAAAAACTTGAGGACATGTTCCGGTTCATTAAATTCTACGGCTTGTGCGCCTAATCGAACGCCCCTATCCTCGATACCAAAAATAAGGCAATCAACTGCACGCTTACCTACTATTCCGCAACGATTCAAAAGGTTCATTTTAGCATAATAATAGAGCTCAAGTGATTCGCCGTAACGGGCCTTCTTCCCTAGCATTTCGGTAAGAAGTTCCGCGTAATTGTCTCTAGAAGGAAATGACTCCTTAAGCTTTAATTTCCATTCAGGCCACGAAAATAGTAAGGATGGTAACCCCTGGTACCATGTTTTCGCTACCCCAGAGAGTTTAGGTAAGGCGTAATGAACAACTTGTTTATCATCCCAGTTATATATCTGTGCACATTCTTCTATTTTATGAATCCACGAATCAATAGATTGTTCTTTACATAACGGGTCGAATTCAGGTATAACGTTATTAAGAACAGGGAACTTGTCACGCTCGGTAGTACTCCTATCCTTAATACCTTGCATCACATTAATAAACTTTTCGAAAAATTGTTGTTGTGTGTCCACATACCTTGAGTCTAAGCTATTACTATCAGTGCCGATGTGTCGCGGGCTCGCCGATCGCGTAGGTTGATGCCCGGTGTCGCCCCTGGGTGGCCCTGCAGCCTGGATTACTGGAGGTGTGCCTTGTCTCGTGCTACTGGATCGATGCGGTATCGTGGATCGCCTGTCATCATCTCGATCACGTTGCCTAGATCGGTGTCTCGTTAGATGTCTCCTCCGACGTGTACTTCGTGAACGCCTCTTGCTTCGGGGTCGTCTAGCGCTCTCCGAAGACTCACTCTCTGATGATGATACCCTTTTCTTTCGTTTGGGCATTGTAGGTTAATCTCAAACATAAAAAAAAATATTAAATGACGTTTTAAAAAACATTATAAACATTAATAAAATATGTGTACACAAAACTGAAAATTTTGTAAGTCAACGATCGAACATAAATTATCAGCAACGTTTTATATTTACTATTGGAAAACTGCTTTAAAGTTGCGTTATTATTCGTAAATTGTTACTTATCGACAAAAAAAAAGTACATTGCAATAAGAGAAAAAAATGAATCATTCAAATGAAAGTCGTTATACTGTTTATGTTTTACAGTCGTTATTATATAAACCTTTACTAAGTCAACATGCATTTTCGATCAGACAATAGAAATTTATAGTGTACTTACGCGTATTTAAGCTCTTATTGATGTGGGCAGGTGAGATCACACCGACTTTTTTGAGAATAAGCCAGTGCGATCCCACTTCTGAGATATTACCGCTCTCTTCTTTCGACGGTAAAACAGACCAGCGTACCAGCAATCCGTCAGTGTATGCGACTACTTAAAATAATACTTATTGGTAAGGTAGTTGGTTCTCTTCAATAATAGCAGTTTTGTACAAAATATGAATTATATTTACCAGATCACAACCTCTTCGCACGGTATCTAGCAAACGAATGGCCGACCGAGTTGTGGCTTTCGTACCACCACGACTATATAGGTGGCGCTACTGTCACAAGGCGAATGCAACTCTCATTTGTCAATGTCAATGTCAGTAATTGTTAACAAAATGTATATAAAACTAATATTCATGTTTATTTTACTGAAAATCTTTATCATTGTATCACTCTAATAGTAATACCTATACAGCAGTAAGGAAGTGCAATGGTGGTTATAATCTTCTGTCTCTGAAGCTTTGGCGACACAATAACACAAACGCCTTCCTTTTTTCTTTTTATTCTACTGTTGCCATTGAGGCAAGACGGGTGTCTATTGGAAAAGCATTGTTTACTTCATATTGACTACAAAGGCGGCATAAGCTGAGAGATTCCTTATTTATTCCAAAGGTGTTTTATGACCATATTTTATTTTATTTATTCAGGTTTGCGAGGGATTTCAATGGCGCTTACCATTCCTGAAATGGGTATTTTAGGGACCCGCATATAAAAATGTGGATATTTTTGTACATTATCGGCTTTAGCTCCTGTATTACCAATACTCGCTATGCCCCGTGATTCCATCTGCGTTCTTCAAACAATCTTACTTACTTCATCCATAATGATTATAGAACTGAAAGGGGTTTGGACTGGGGTAGGGGTACGTAGAGAGGGGCAGGTATAACATAATTTACATTGTTCTAAATCATCAAGGCTATATATTGGATTAACATATAGGCTACATTTAATCCCGGAAAAGTGAAAGTTTCCCGTGGGATGAGCAAATAATTAAAATACTTTAATCCGCTAGTGAAACCGCGGGGCGCAACTAGTAGAATTATAAAAGATAAATTTTACCAGGTTTTAGGTTCTAATATCGAGTTATCTTGCTTTTGAAAACACTAAATGAATTCTGCACCATAAATTTGGCTTTATCTAATTTTTGACAAAAGGCAAGGTATATAAAAGCGTATACCTAAAGTATGGCTGTAAATTATGTGATCTTAAGCTGCGGCTACACTAACAATAAAATCACAACTAAATTACGCTGTCTATCCATATACCATAATTTACTAATATTGTAAACGAGTTGCGCCCCGCGGTTTCACCCGCGGATAAAAAGTGTTTTAATTATTTGCTCATCCCACGGAAGCATTGCACTTTTTCGGGATAAAATGTAGCCTATATGTTAATCCAGTGTATAAGCTATCTTGATACCGAATTTCAAATCCAAATCCAAATCCATTCGGCCGTTTGAGCGTGAAGAAGTAACAAACATACACACATACAAACATACAAACTTTCGCCTTTGACGGCGGCAACGTCCAGTTGTAAATGTAAACTCTATGCGCAGCGGGCAGCGATCGAGCACCGTAATTTACCCTGTGGTGGCATTACATTTATTACATTGGCAACACCGGCAACTGCCATAGCGCCCCTACCCGTCTGGTTATAAAAAAGGAGCGCTCTGTGTACTACGGATCATTCTTGTTCCAGCCACGGCGCGGTGTGGACATGCTGAAGGCCTATAGTTATATAGGTTGCAACCTGCGCATAACCCGCGGACCAAATTGAAATAGGACTACAACGGAAGCACCAGCTTTCAAATAAAAAAAGAATCATCAAAATCGGTTAACCCAGACGAAAGTTCTAAGGTACATAACAAAAAATACAGTCAAATTGAGAACCTTCTCTTTTTTTAAATCGGGTGAAAACCTATCTTGGTGTATATGGAGATAGTTTGAATTTGAACCATCAGAGAAGGACATAGGATATATTTTATCGCTATAAATTGTAGTTTAGGTTCAGTGTTTGTATTAAATTACACAATGTAAATTACGCAATTTCATCTAATCCCATTTCCAAAGCTTGATTGATGTGTTTACAATTAGGTAGGTGTAAATAACCCTTAAATAAGCTTTACGCACGATATGAGTTACCAAATTGAATAAAGTTCTAAAAAAAACTGTTCTTTTTTCCTTCTCGCCGTAATATCTATAAGGGTGGTATTAGTATAGCAACGCGACGTAAACAAGGAGAGAGAAATAAGTGTCAGTCAGTAAGTCAGCGTTGTTTCTCGGAGCATCTGTCAGCTGTCACGTGATGCCTGTGCCTCTTGTCGCCTGTCACAGAGCATGGAATGCTACTTATATTGCAAATACCATTAAGGAAGCTATGGCGGGAAAACGAAAAAGATCGCGTCGCCGCATTGTATTGTTTTCAAAAACTTGTGTTATTTTCAGTGTTAGCGCATAAAATTGGTGGCATTTTATTCGTTAAGTGCTGGTCAGGCATGAGTGTGGGAAAGTGCTATAATGATGGTGAAACGTTTTTTTTTGTGTTGTTTCCAAAACTCCATAGAAGCTTCTGGTAAAATTGTCACCGCTTTACTAGGAGTATGACTTGACTAGACTAGACTATGACTTGACTTGATGACTTGGACTGTGACTTGACTTGACATATATATTACGTAACTCGAGAAATTATCAATTAGGTACTTGACACTGGCTAAGTACACAAAAGTGTAGAGCCATATCAAAAAAATAGATAAATACCATTAAATCGGTTCTTGAAGAGAAACCGGAAATGGAGGTTTTTCCAAAACCTATGTATTTTTGAATTCGATGAATGTGTATAAGGATACATTATTAGCCCTTCTGTGTTAGCAATAGGTGCACATTTCCACACTCGTGCCTGTAATCCAGCACTTAACGAATAAAACGCCACAAAGTTTAAGCACTAACACTGAAAATAACACAAGTTTTGGAAAATAAAATGCGGCGATTTTTCTCGTTTTCCCACCAATAACTCAATTTTTTTTTTCGCGACTTTGACTTGATATTACCGTAGGTAGGTACAATTCATTTTTTGCTTTTGACATCGGGTGGTTAGCGCCAAAAAAACGATAAGAAGTAGTACTGCCACTAGCAATGCCTTATTTATTTTTAGTCGTCCATCTGACGTCCATATCAAAAATTGGCTTCAGCAAGAGGTTACGTTTTAATTTAATGTCCAAGTGTATTCACAGCCTTACATTCAGCGATCTAACGCTGCCAACGTGATAGTGTATTTTGACTTTGATAATTATCAAATTAGTTAATCAGATGATTCATTTGGACATAGAAGTAAACAATGTTTGTGTAACTCAAATTTATGTTCATAACATATTACTCGAAAAGTGTTTTGTGATTCATGAAGATTATGCGTAATATATTCTTGTAAGGACTTGCCTGATGACAAGGTACAATGTCGTCTTATATTATAATAATAACGCCCAACGATCACATACATAGATTCTGGACCCTAACTAGGATTCCCTGTGTCTAGGAACCCAGGAACTACGAGGACCATAGTCCCACAACACCCAGACTCAGAACAAGTATTTGCGCTATTTTTTCTGTGCACAAATACTAGTCCTGTCGCGGGAATCGAACCCGCAGCCTCCGTGTTATGAGCCGACCTGCTCAACCACCACACCAAAGAGACTGTGAGTGAGCTAAATTCATGGATTAGTCCACATTTACATTTATCGGTCGACTGGTCGAGTGCTATAAAGAAAACATGCCCAATTGTGTACTATGCGAACTACTCTCAAAAGTGTTTATTACAAAAAACTGATTAAAAGAAATAAGGTCTTAAAATCGCTTTATTAGGCTTCCGGATTTCATACTTACTAATGTATAAAGTGAAGCGTTGTATGTGTAATTATCACCCCAATACGTATGGACATTTTTCTTGAAGGTTTGCACTCTTAGGTCCGTATTACAGAATAATGCTCAGTCATCGGTCGGTGCTCAAGCGGAAATTTCATTCCCTAATTGATCACTTTATTAATGAAATCTATGCTTGAGCACTGATCGATGTCTGAGCATCGTTCTGTAATTCGGACCTAAGATTTCTTCACTACCGATATCAACAAACAATACAATTTATATACATTGTCAAAATTTGTTACAAAGTTATAATAATCCCATGAACTCCTGAATTAGTGGGAATTGTATTTCAGGAGTCAATGGCTTTTCCCATAATTAATTTTACCTATGCTTTATTATAAATAGGATAAGTATTTGTGCACAGAAAAAAAAGCGCAAATACTTGTTCTGAATCTGGGTATTGTGGAATCATAGTCCTTATAATTCCTGGGTCTTTAGACACAGGGAATCTGTAGGGACGAAAAGAACAAAATAAATAAATATTTAAATGGAATTTTCACCAATGTATATTTTGAAGTATTTTTACAAGCAATAATATTCTTATTGAAGTTTGACACAATTTTAAAGAATAATTTTAAATATCTTGATTACATATCTAGTTAAAAGAAGCTTTATATGTAATGACATAAAAGTTTCTACTACATATCCTCCCTTAATCAAGGTAATTTAAAATATCAGAACAAGTATAGTATCAAAAACAAAATCAATAAAGTAAATACATATTATGAATTATAAATCAAGTAACACCCATATTCTTCAAACATCTGAGATGTTTTATAGGACCCAGAGGTTTGGTGAGAACATCTGCTGGTAATTTATCAGTGGGCATATAATTTAAATGTATTACCTTATTGTTAACCTTTTCTCTAATAAAATGAAACTTCACGTCTATATGCTTAGTTCTATTGTGGTGAACTGGGTTCAGCGCAAGTTTCTGTGCACTCTGGCTATCAGAGAAAATATCAACTTTTGGACACTTACCTGTTATTTCAGAAATAAAACGTTTCAGGAAACATGCTTCTTTAGCAGCTGAACTTAAAGCCATATATATGCCGAAGATAACGCAACGGTAGGCTGTTTCCGTGATTCCCATGATATTGGCCCACCTGCGAGTTCAAAGTAAAAACCAGTTACCGAACAACGTGATTCCGGGCAGTTTGCAAAATCTGAATCCGAAAATCCTCGCAGTGTATCATCTTTCACTTTCCTGTAAGATATACCAACATCTTTTGTAGCGCTCAAGTATCGAAGACACCGTTTAGCAGCGTTCCAGTGTGTCAAGTCACTTCTAGTATTAAATTGACTCAAATAGCTAACTGTATAAGCTATATCTGGTCTCGTATTAACAGCCAGAAACATAAGAGATCCAATCAGAGCCTGATATGGATAGGTAGACTCACCTGTACCAGGTTCAAGTTTCTTCTGTGCAAGAGGCGTTGAAACCGCTTTGCAATCTTGCATATTAAATTTCTGTAATAGCTCCTGGATATAACTTCGTTGGGATATTTTAATAGTATTTTCTTCACAAGAAATATTTATTTCCGTAAAGTAAGTAATAATCCCTAAATCTTTGATAGAAAAACATTTTTCAAATTGGCATTTAAAGTCATCAAATGTCACGTCATTTTTATACAATATGACAAGGTCATCAACATAAACTGCCAGTATCAAAGAGTTATTATCTGAAAAGTTTTTGATATAAACACAAGATTCGGAAGGAGTTTGGACGAACCCCATGGCAGACAAAGTTTGCTGTAATTTTATATTCCACGCTCTAGATGCCTGTTTAAGACCATACAAAGATTTTTTTAATAAACAAACTTTGTTGTCTTCGCCATCTCGAACAAAACCTATGGGCTGTACCATGTACACTTCCTCTTCCAAATCGCCGTTTAAAAATGCCGTGTCGACATCCATATGTCGAACTTTATAGTCACCCTGAACCGCTAGGGCTAGTAGGGTTCGCAACGACGAGTTGCGTAAAACTGGAGAAAAAGTTTCGTAGTAATCTATACCTTCTACTTGAGTAAACCCCTTAGCTACTAGTCTAGCTTTGTATTTTACTACGTTACCGTCAGCATCTCGTTTCAGTTTGTAAACCCATTTGCAAGGTATGCAGGATTTGTGACTTGGTTTATCCACCAAATTCCACGTTTCCTTTTTGAGTAAGGAATTGTACTCTTCTTTCATTGCAGAAATCCACTTATCTTTGTCATCTCTTGAGATAGCCTCATGATTAGTTTTCGGATCATTGCATAAAACATCGTTGCCAAGAATACTATACGAATAATAATCAGGAGGTTTACGTACTCGGTGGGGATATCTTCTGTCAGAACTATCAACATTTTCATCA
Source organism: Ennomos fuscantarius (assembly GCA_905220475.3). Lineage (NCBI taxonomy): Eukaryota > Metazoa > Arthropoda > Insecta > Lepidoptera > Geometridae > Ennomos > Ennomos fuscantarius. The sequence continues at coordinate 6,063,953 of HG992046.1, read as the reverse complement.
ATGGATCCATTTGAGGGAACCACAGACTAATGAAACTGTTCACCTGAGCGTGCTAACTCCAGTTCTTCAACAGAAGATGTTCCTGTTCGTCATCGGCATCCACAAAGTCATCACTCTGCTCTTCCAAAATTATGTCATTATCTTCGGAAGAAGGAGAATCTTCCGATGATGAAGTCTGTGATAGCAAATTAACAACATTAGAGCTAACAACACTAACAGGGCTATTTTTTAGTCCTACGAAATTATTTTCAAAGAAAGTAACATCCCGTGACTTGAGTAACCTCTTTGGACTTTCCGCATCACGGAAATAATAACTCCTTGGATCATCTGAATATCCAACAAATATGTGTTCCGTGGCTTTCATGTCCAACTTAGTTCTCTGACATGAAGGTACATGAACTAAAGCTCTACATCCAAAAACCTTTAGATGAGACAGGTCAGGTTTAGTATTATACCACATTTCATATGGTGTTTTACCATTAAGTGCTCGATGAGGGGACCGGTTCTTTAAGTAGATACTGGTCTCTACAGCATCCTGCCAATATGCCTTAGACAATGAGCCATGCGACAGCAGAGAACGAGCCTTCTCTACAATACTACGATTGCATCGTTCACTTACTCCATTTTGTTGAGGGCTATACGGTACCGTCGTCTGACGATGAATTCCTTGAGAATTCAAATAATCTGTCAACTCCTTATTGACGTATTCAGTACCATTATCGGAACGTAAAACTTTAATTTTCGCGTCAGTTTGTCTCTCAACGAGAGATTGGAAAGCGCAAAACTTTGACTTCACTTCTGTTTTCGAAGCCATGAAATAAATAAATACCAAACGTGTATAATCATCTAACAACAAAAATAATAAAGTATTTATTACCTTTGAAAGAAGTGGTCGACATAGGTCCACATACATCTGTGTGAACTAACTCTAGTGCTGATGTAGCTTTCCTATACTTCAACCTTTTAAATGGTTTCCTCGCTTGTTTACCTTCTACGCAAGGTATGCATGGTTCTGTATCAACCTCCGCAAACTCAACGCCAGTAGCCAGACCTTTTCTCAATAGATCCATACCTATACGGCAAAGATGTCCTAGTCGCCTATGCCAAAGTTGATACTTTGTCAGTTCAGAATGCACATTGAAAGCTGAAACATTTTGCGGCAACTTAACTGAACAATCTAAATTATACAGTCCACCACAAAAAGAACCGTGCAAAATAGCGTTACCCGTAAAAGATACATCATTCGATTTATAAAAATTACAACCATCTTTATCAAAAATAATTGAAAAACCTTTTTCAACAACTTTCTTTACCGAAAGTAAATTACAGTTCAAACCTGGAACATGAACGACATTAGATATTTTATTTACCTCAGAATCAGTATTTACAAATACCTCACCAATACCCACAGCTGGCAACTTCTCGCCGTTAGCAACGGTTATTGTTCCACCTTCAATCGGCCGGTAACTTCCAAACCATTTGGCATTCGAAGTCATGTGCACAGTTGCTCCAGAGTCTATGATCCACTTGTCATAATTCTGATTACTTGGTGCAGATAAAGCCAATTCATTAACATTTTTCGTCGTTGTAAACAGTTCCGTATCAGTGACATTCATTCCCGTTTCCGCAACACAGTTTGCCTTCTTCATGTCCTTCTTGAGGGGACAATCTGGACTTTTATGTCCAGGTTGACGGCATCTATAGCATATTATAGGCCTTTTATGCGAAGAACGTAACGCAGCCACATCATTTTGAGCCTCTCTAGTCATTTCGCTCAATAACTTAGTCTTCACTAACTCAGAAGTCACTTCAATATTGCTATGCTCGAGGGCCATAATAAGAGGTTCATATCTGGCTGATAAGCCACCCAGAATTATCGCAGCAAGTGAGCTATCCTCTATCTTTTTACCAATATCGGCAAGATCTTGAGCGGTCGTCGTAATTGCAGTAATGTAAGATTCTAAATCTGAAAAATCTGATAGAGAATATCTATACAACCTTCGCTCCAACAACAATTTCCGACCTAATCCTCGATCTTCATATGCTCTTTGCAATGCATCCCAAGCCTCTTTTGCTGTACTTGCTGTACGTACGTGTGTAATAGCAGCACCGTCCACAGTCAGGCATATTTTTGAAAGAGCCTTTTGGTCACTACGTACACGAACTTCATAAGGAGTTTTATCACTATCTGCGTAGCCATTTACAGCACACCACAACTCCTCATGCATCAACAGCATCCTCATTTTAAATTTCCAGCATGTGTAGCCATCTCGACTGCTTAACATCGGAATTCCTTGGAAATTTGTTCCTCCCGCCATCAGTATCTTGTTTTAAATAAGATATAGATATAAAATGCTGATAACGAATGTAGGGACGAAAAGAACAAAATAAATAAATATTTAAATGGAATTTTCACCAATGTATATTTTGAAGTATTTTTACAAGCAATAATATTCTTATTGAAATTTGACACAATTTTAAAGAATAATTTTAAATATCTTGATTACATATCTAGTTAAAAGAAGCTTTATATGTAATGACATAAAAGTTTCTACTACAGAATCCTAGTTAGAGTCCAGGTTCTAACTTTCTTAGTTTTTTCTTTCATAACAACCTTCTCTTCACAATAAAAACACAACAAATAAAGAATTATCGAAAATGTTCCATCCGTTTACGCGTGATGCGATGACCAAGGGAAACAAAAATTCATTTTTATATATGAAAATTATCGTACTAATTGGTTTTAAATAACAAACATAAAAAAACAATATCTAAGTATAAGCCAATTTTTGCCAACATAAAGAGTATAAATGTTAAATACTTTTTACCCCTGGAAAATGAGTAAATCGCAGCTGAAACCGCGATAGGTATATAATTTTTTACTGGCCCGATAGCTCAGTTGGTAGTATCCCTGCCTTCTGAACTGCAGGTCGTGGGTTCGATTCCCACCCAGGACAAACATTTTGTGTGGTGAACATTGATGTTTGTTCTGTGTCTGGGTGTTTATATTGCATTCTATGTATGTATTTACAAAAAAAAAGTATCTAAGTATTGTATCAGTCATCTGGTTCCCACAGTACAAGCTTTGCTTAGTTTGGGGCTAGATGGCGCTGTGTGAAATGTCCACACATATTTATTTTATATTTATTTATTTTAATTATACCTACTCAAAATGCTGACCGCGTTGCTCCTCTGTACCGTATTTAGTAAAAGACTTACAAAGCGGTCCCTTTTCAGCCTAATTACTAAAAGGGCTGTTATAAAAAGGGCTCAAGCTCAATTAAATATACATGATAAATGTGAACTAGTTGAAGAGCGGTCATTGTTGAAATTAGCTTGTGAAGGTTTCAATTAACGCGTGGGCTATTCCTATTCACACATTCACCCACTCTTACATTAATATATTACCCACCATTTTTATTATACTTATATTTAACTTTATAATTATAATATTACATAATAATAATAAGCGCCCAACGATCACATACATAGATCCTGGACCCTAACTATCCTGTATCTAGAGACCCAGGAACTACCAGGTCCATGGTCCGACAGCATCCAGACGCCGAACAAGAATTTGCGCTTTTTTTCAGTGCATAAATACTTGTCCTGCCGATGCCGCGGGAATTGAACCCGCCGCCTCCGGGCTATGAGCCAACCTGCTCAACCACCACACCACAGAGGCTGTAGGTATAAGTATATTAGTTTTTTTATGTTAAAGGGAGCAAACAAGCATAAAATAAAATTCAAATCGAGAGTGAACAGGTATCTTCTAGGCAAACGTGTTACATCCTAGACTGCATCATTACTTACCATATCGATATGGTGCGATAGTGGTCAAACGCAAGCCTATCAAACAATAAAAAAAAGCATACGGCCCATCTGATGGGAAGTGGTCACCGTAGCTTATGAAAATCTGTAACACCGGAGGAGGCGTCACCAATGCATTGCTTACCCTGTAGGACTCTTTTAACCCTCCTTTTAAAGTACTCCATGTTGTAACTCGTCGGACTATAATAGACTATAAGACTATAATAGTGATATTTTCTTCACAAACGGGATTTGAACCATCAAGGTGCATCAATTTCAAAGTTGTGTCTCTTGTATGAGCGTCCGCTGAGACTCACTGCCATACTTTACTTTTTTTACGTAACGGTAATGAGAGGTACAAAACCAAAACAACGTCAGATCTAAAAAAAACATTATTTACAATATTCATTGAGTAAAAGGACATACTATAGACAATATATACACTATAGACTGCATATAACACACTTATATATACACAATATACTTATACGGAATACACTTGCTTTACTTTTTTATACGTAACGGTAATCTGTCATTACCATTATTTACCATCATTACGTATAAATCAAAATTAAATGTATCTCTATACAAAGCCAAAACATCCCAGATCTAAAAAAAGAACACTATTTACAATATTCATTGAGTAAAAGGACATACTATAGACAATCTGCATATAATATACTTATATACACAAGATATACTTATACGCAATACACTTGCATTACTTTTTTTTATACGTAACGGTAATGAGAGATACAAATCCAAAACATCGTCAAATCTAAAAAAAGCAATATCTACAATATTCATTGAGTAAAAGGACATACTATAGACAATCTGCATATAATACACTTATATACACACAATATACTATACACAATACACTTGCTTTACTTTTTTTTATACGTAACGGTAATGAGAGATACAAATCCAAAACATCGTCAAATCTAAAAAATAACATTATCTAAAATATTCATTGAGTAAAAGGACATACTATAGACAATCTACATATACATACATATATATTACGCATGCACCAATGAAAGTCGAACCAATAAGAGTAATCAACCAAATAAAAATCTTTCAATCCATTGTTCAGCCTTCATAAAATGAAGCTCAAAAACTTGTACGTTTCAGTTGCGAATACAATCGGAATTAAAAAATATTTCCGACATTGCACATTCAAAAGATCGTCTATTTTTAGCTTATTTCGAATGTTTTGACATGCTTGCGTTTGAAACTGCTTTTTGTTTTGACGTGCGGTTTGTTGATTAAAAATTACCACAGCGAGATGTTAGTAGCTGAAAATCTAAAACTGTTTTACTTGCGTAATACAGAATTATCGCGCTTTACTTGTTTATCTATATGTATAGTGTCACTGGTAAACCAGCGTGCCAATGATAGATAGATGTGAAATAGTGATATCTGACAAGAAAACTTTATCATTTCATAATTTTTTGCTTTGCTGCTTAGAATTAATTGCTTATAATTAAATATTTTACATATTTACCTACACAGGTGTGAAGTTGGTATCGACTCCTCTGAACATATGTCTCCCTATAGAAAGTCTCTTACCACATATTAAGTAACTAGCTTCTGCCCGCGGCTCCGCCCACGTGGCCTATAGGAAACAAAGAAGAAATTTTTTCATAGACAATTCAACCACCCATTTCACCGTTTCGAGGTGGAATTCCGAAAAACTCTTTCTTAGTAGTTACCTACACTTTACAAAGAACGCACCATCCAAATTTCAACTCTCTAGGAGTAGCGGTTTAGGCTGTGCGTTGGTATATAAGTCAGTCAGGACTTTGAATTTTATATGTAAAGATACATAGTACTGAAGTGAAAATACATAGAATGCCTCTTCCATTTTGTATATTTCTTGTTTTTATACACATTTCTTACATTACACATTACATTTCCGCGGCAGGACAAGTAGGTATTTGTCACAGAAAAAAAAGGCGCAAATACTTGTTCTGCGTCTGGGTGTTGTGGGAGCATGGTCCTCGTAGTTCCTGGGTCCCCAGACACAGGAAATCCTAGTTAAGATCTATGTATGTTATCGTTGGGCGTTATTATATTATATCATAAAAAAAAATCTACCAAAGTCAAAAACACCTAATGATTTTTAAAAGTAAGAATCAATAAATTTCACGGCAGTACTATCTTGGAATCCATCACGTCATTCGGTCTAGACCAAACTACTCCAGTCCAGAGTAGCTTTAGCCTTTAGCTTTAGCCAGTGCTGGGAGGCCGACCTACTTAGTGTCTTCCAGTTTGCTGTCACCACTCTAAAAACCTTTTAAAAACTGTTTATTTTTTGTTAAGTTGGTATGAATACATTTTTGAAGTAAAACTTCTTTACGCACGCTTGACTTGGGGAGTAAGAAAGAGAGAGTTACGTTTCGTTCAGGAGTTCTACTTCAGTCGTGTGGTCTAAAGCACCCTCGATTTAAAAAATAGTACTTCATTTCGATTTTACTTCTGTGTCCCTATTTAGATATTATTTATTTATATATTATGATTTAGCCGTAATGGAATTTGGCTATAATTTACAAATGCGGATTTTTTTTTATGTTTTGGCTCCACACTTCCGTGTATTTAGCCAGTGTCAAGTAATTAATAATTTATCAAGTTAATGATATTCCACAAAAATATGTGTCAAGTCACAGTCGAAGTCATCAAGTCAAGTCATAGTCTAGTCAAAGTCATACTCCTAGAAAAGTGGTGGCAACTTTACTTGAAGCTTCTATGGAGTTTTGGGAACAACACGAAAAGAAACGTTTCACCATCATTATACCATTTTCCCACACTCACGCCTGTAAACCAGCACTTAACGAATAGAATGCCACCAATTTTATGCACTAACACTGAAAATAACACAAGTTTTGGAAAATAATACAATGCGGTGACGCAATCTTTTTCGCGTTCCCGCCAAATAACCAAATGCGGATTTGGTTAAGAGTCACATACTTTGTGAACTAATTTATAATCTGTGAAGGCCAGCTAGCGTATCATTACTTGACCTGCGAGTATGTAAATACTATGTAAATAGAGCTTCACTCGTTTCTGTATTTAATCTATGCCTGTCTGTCATCAGAGCATTCTATCGTTCACTCAATCAGTCCGGAATGAATGTAAACGCTCTCAATCGTGAATCAATCATTATTTAGATTCATTTGGAATGTGCACTATAATATTATTTATATTATCATATATGAATAGAGAAAACTATGAATGGATTGTTTTCACTCAAACGTCATAAACAAAAAATAATGAACTCATTCGTTTTTAGTAATTACATGGCCTTTTAACTATATAATATTTGACAGCCTGTATGGCGTGGCGGTTGAGCAGGTCGGCTCATAACTTGGAGGCACCGGGTTCGATTTCCGTGACAAGACAAATTTTTGTACACAGAAAAAACCGTAAGTACTTGTTCAGTATCTGGGTGTTGTAGAACCCAGCTGCCTGTAAATTGACTGGCCTAATAGCTTTGTTGGTAGTAACCCTGCTTTCTGATCTGTGGGTTGTGGGTTCGATTCCCATACAGGACAAACATTTGTGTGATGAACATAGCTTTTTTCTGTGTCTGGGTGTTATATTGTATTCTATGTATGTATTTACAAATAAAAAGTATATTTTATCAGTTATCTGATTCTAATAGTACAAGCTTTGCTTAGTTTGGGACTAGATGACACTGTGTGAAATGTCCACAAATTAAAAATTTTAATTTATAAACACTGTCACACAAAAGTGATATATTTATAGATTTATTTTTTATTGATTAAGTCGTTCGGATTAATACAATCCATTCTCAATTTGAAATTGAAATCTAGGATCGGATATTTCCACTCGGATTCTCACATATGAATACAATGGGGGATGAAGATTAAATGGACATTCATTGTGGGAAAGCTGTGGACATTATTTCCTATTATGTTGAGTACAATGAATGGGAAGTGATTAGAGATTTAGAGATCTATGGGTCATAATCACAATAAAAACATTATCCTTTTAGCTTTGTGTTTTTAAGGATCAGTGGTCTTATTATTGGATAGTTAATTCTTATTAACTGTACGTTCATTTTCTCCCGTTCATTATGTAGTGATAGTGAAAACTTTTTCGTATATTTTACTTTATTTTTTTATTTTATAAATGTTAGGAGAAACACACAATATTCAACACTAGCGGCCCACTCCGGCTTTGCACGGGTATAAAATATATAGCCTATGTCATTCACTGAAGAAATGATTAAAATCGATCCAGTAGTTTTGATTTATTCATTACTTCCTGTGGCAAGCACGCGTTAAATTTAGAGTTGAACAATCCTTCTTTCTCTAAACCATGAAGATTTAATGCTATCTTTGGAATATCTAAATTCATACATTACATTTTTACTTATTTACTAGTTATACATAATATAAACCTTCCTCTTCAATCACTCTATTAAAAAAACCGCTTCAAAATCCGTTGCGCAGTTTTAAAGATTTAAGCATATATAGGGACAGAGAAAGCGACTTTGTTTTATACTATGTAGTGATAAACTAATATTACTAACACTTAAACCGTTAAAATCTCTACATATTTATAAATCTTTAAATCATATTTTATTTTAACTTTTAGATTGGTTTTAATTTTATTGGATATTTTTGTAATAACCCATTTTATTATTATATTTCTTACTAACCCTGATGTTGGCGATTATAACGTAAGCACCTGGTAATAGCAAAAGTAGAGCTTTGGCGGGAACGCGAAAAAGATTGCGTCACCGCATTGTATTATTTTTCAAAACTTGTGTTATTTTCAGTGTTAGTGCATAAAATTGGTGGCATTTTATTCGTTAAGTACTGGATTACAGGCATGAGTGTCGGAAAGTGGTATAGTGATGGTGAAACGTATCTTTTCGTGTTGTTTCCAAAACTCCATAGAAGCTTCTGGTAAAGTGGCCACCACTTTACTAGGAGTATGACTTGACTAGACTAGACTATGACTTGACTTTGATGACTTGGACTGTGACTTGACTTGAATTGACATACACATATATTACTTAACTCGAAAAATTATCTATTCCTTGACACTGGCTAAATACAATGTCTCAACAACAATGGATTAATTGTGTAATTTATATAACATACCATTTTAAGACACCCTGCGGTTAATTGTTGGACAGCCTCTGTGGTGTGATGGTTGAGCAGGTCGGCTCATAATCCGGAAGCGGCGGATTTGATTTCCGCGGCAGGACAAGTATTTGTATACTTGTTCTGAGTCTGGGTGTAGTGGGACCATGGTCCTCGTAGTTTCCACTTGACACAGAGAATTCTAGTGTTTTTTTTGTTGGGGCTAATCTCAAAAACATTAGACTATTTTCTTAATAAAATGCGGAATAGCTCTTATTATATTTATATTTACGTGAACAAAAAATAATCACCAGCAGAAAATAGCTGTTAGTATCTCGGATAGCATTCACGATTGCGATTCGAACTTCAAATCGCTGAGGGCACTCCACCTGTCCCCTTGTTGTGTTCAACGAGCATCCGTCCTCCGGGTTCCATGTAAACCAATTTGAATAAAACCTTTACGAGTAACAAACGAATAATCTATCCATATAAAATACAAAGTCCTGACTGACTGACTTATATATCAATGCACAGCCTAATGACTTGAAATTTGGAGGGAGTGTTCTTTGTAAAGTGTAGGTATCCACTAAGTAAGGATTTTTAGGAAATTACACCCCTAAGAGGGTGAAATGAGAGGTTAAATTATCTATGAAATTTTTTCTTCTTTGTTTCCTATAGGCCACGCGGGCGAAACCGCAGCCAGAAGCTAGTCACACTAATATTATAAAGGCGAAGGTTTGTATGTGTGTGTGTGTGTGTATGTGTGTATGTTTGTTACTCCTTCACGCTCAAACGGCTGAATGGATTTGAATAAACCAAGATAGCTTATACACTATTTTAACATATAGGCTACATTTTATCCCAGAAAATATTCCCGTGGGATGAGTAAATAATTAAATAATTAAAATACTTTTTATCCGGGGGTGACACCGCGGGGCACGACTAGTTATTTTATATTTTTGCAAGGACAATCTAAATATATATAGGTCTTTACCTATGAAATTGCCGTTTTGTTTGAAAAAAGTTAAAGTATTTTTTTTTCGAACTTATTTATTTCTTTTATTCAAAGTAATCACCCCTGCAATCAATGCATCTTTGCCAACGCTGTGGCAGTTTATGGATGCCCTTCTTGAAAAAATCAGCAGGACCGGAGACAACAAACTCTTCAAAGGCGTTTTGTACTGCCTCTCGGGAATTGATTTTTTTTCCCGCTAAAAAGTTGTCCAAATTTTGGAAAAAGTAATAGTCGGTAGGCGCAAGATCTGGTGAGTATGGCGGATGAGGGAGAGCTTCCAAACCCAACTCATGCAGCTTAGAGACGGTCTGTTGTGCAGTATGGGGTCGCGCGTTGTCGTGAAGTAGCAGTGGAGACGACCGATTGACCAAAGCTGGTTGCAGACGTGCGAGTTTCGCCATAATTGTGGTCAGTTCTTCAATGTACACATCTGCAGTAATGCTCTCGCCGTTTTGTAAAAAGCTATGATGAATCACACCAGCACTAGACCACCAAACTGTGACCATCACCTTTCTAGGGGTCATTTTTCGTTTTGCACATTGCTTTGGTACCGAACCAGGATCTAACCAACTTGCTGAGCGCTTTCGATTGTCAAAAAGAATCCATTTTTCGTCGCACGTAACAATTCGTTTCAAAATTCCTTCATTTCTGTGCCTGTTAAGCAGCGCAAGGCAAGTCTCGACGCGTACGTTGCGCTGGCGATCATTAAGTTCGTGGGGCACCCATCTATCAAGCTTTTTTATCTTGCCAATCAGTCGCAAATGGACCAATATTGTTTTGATGCTAACATCAAAAGCTGCTGCCAGCTCAGCTGTAGATTGAGATTCATCAGCTTCCACAATCGCCTTTAATTCATCATTGTTGACCAAAGTTTCCTGACGACCACGAGGTTCATTTTTCAAGTCAAAATTCCCAGAACGGAACCGAGCAAACCAATAACGGGTTGTACGTTCGTTTGTACAGTTCTCTCCGTAAACGTCGTTGATGTTACGTGTCGTTTGTGCCGCGTTGGTGCCACGACGGAACTCATATTCCATAATTACACGAAATTTCAAAGTATCCATTATGAGGAAAAATGATGAAATGTAATGAAAATACAACGCTAATCAATAAACAAAAGACTTATATTGTAAATAGAATGTCATATTTTTAAAACAAAATTAATTTGAACTTAGAATTCATAGCCAAACAAAACTTTTTTTTGTTTGAAAAAGTCTGTACTGCAATACGGCAATTTCATAGGTAAAGACCTATTATAACTCAATAGTGACTGACTGACATAGTGATCTATCAACGCCCATTATCAATAAAAAAAAAGTCAAATATCTCGAAAAGGGTTAAGTTTAGGCTAGGGTGCTTCATAGTGAAATAATTCAAAAAAGATGGGTACTCCACGCCCTTAACGGATCCAGCACAATTTTTCCTGTAGCCCTGTATATACTGAGGTTGCCGCTGCACCATTAACAAATGCTTGATGGTTGTATAACCTAGGAATAGAACGTTGTAGGACTAGATGTGTTTGGAAATAGATGAGTTAGGAAGTGTTTTAAGTCGTCCGGTGGGGTTCAAACCATGTTCAAACCTTTAAAATTTGAACATAATGTTAAATTCAACAGTTGATGATGAATTTTTTAAATTTTCCAAATTCTTTATATAAATAGTTCTAACGTTTTCTTAAATTAAGAGCTCGCTAATGCTTTTTTTAGAATTCTCGCATTTAAGCGTCTGAAAATCATCTGAACTCCAACAACTTTCTACAGGCTTTGCATATGAATCATTTCATTTGAATAAAAACTGAAGAAAGTTTAATAAATCTAGTTGAAACGGGAAACGTAAAACTGTCGTTTCTAAGAGCTACCTTACGACCGTTGGTAATTTTTATGCCCCTTTAGGGACCGTTTTGTAAACGGGAGAAAATAAAAAGAATTCTCAGTTAATCACAATTGCAGACTTCAAAAAATTATAAAAGTTTGATCATTGATAGAATCAGGCGTGTCTTCGGAAATTCATCTTAAATACAAAATGAAATAAGAGTATATTCTGCTAAACCTGATCTGGAGCGTTACCGCGTAAATATGGTGAAGATGGTATTCGTTTTCTCTCTTGCTCGAAATATAATATAAATAAATCCCGGAAAATTAGAAAATTTCATTGGAATACCAGTATAATATATCGAAGACGCCCACTTCTGAACATAGCCTTCCGGAGCACTCACGCTCACTAAAAACCTTCTTCTTGCGGCGGTTTCGTGTGTCGGGTCATCCTCTTCCCTCAAATATGGTCGAGGAGGGCGATAGCTGGAACATGCGTCAAGCTCGTGAACCAGTGCTGCTTGCGGAAGCTGGTTTGGTGTATGCACAATTAGATATAAGTATTTATGTTTTTGTTATTGGCTGTATTGTCCTTTCCTGTATTATATATGACGGCGGCAACGTCCAGATGTAAACTCTATGCGCAGCGGGCAGTACTGTAATTTACCCTGTGGTGGCATTTAAATTTATTATAGTGGCAACACCGGTAGCTGTCATCGCTTCCCCACTCATCTGGCTATAAAAAGAGAACGCTCGGTGTACTACGGATCATTCTTGCTCCGGACGCGGCCCATGCTGGCAGCGCATGCTGTAGGCCTTTCCCATAGGCCACGCTGCTGGCGAAGCTGCGGGCAGAAGCTCGTATATACATAGAATACAACATTACACCCGACACAGAACAAACATCGATGTTCATCACACAAATGTTGGTCCTGGTGGGAATCCAACCCACAACCTACAGCTCAGAAGGCAGGGTTACTATAGGAGCGGCCGCCGCTCTAGGGAGGCTGCTGCCCAACGTGGGTGGCCCGAACGCCACGTGCCGCCGGCTGTACTCCAGAGTGATCCGGAGTATGGCCATGTACGGGGCACCGGTCTGGGTGGACGCCCTCGGTCGCAATAACAAGGCCCTGCTGCGACGTCCGCAGCGGGTCATTGCGACGAGGGCGATCCGCGGATACCGGACGGTGTCCTGGACGGCGGCATGTGTGCTGGCCAGTGATCCCCCCTGGGAGCTCGAAGCGGAGACCCTCGCCGAAGTTTACCACTTCGTGGCGGCGAGGAGGTCCCGTGGAGAGCCCCCAGCGTGGGGGGAGGTCAAGCACCTGCGAAAGCAGGCGCGGGCCGCCCTGTTGCGGCGGTGGACGGAGGACCTGGCTCCACCGGTCCCTGGACAGAGGACGGTGGAGGCCATCCGCCCGGTCCTCCGGGAGTGGGTGCGGCGGCCCTTTGGGTCACTGACGTTCCGTTTGGTGCAGGTGCTTTCCGGACATGGATGTTTCGGAAAGTACCTGCATCAAATCGCGAGACGGGAGGCGACCCCGGCCTGCCACGAATGTGGGGCGCCAGAGGACACGGCGCCCCACACGCTGGAGGTGTGCGCTGCTTGGGACTCCGAGCGGCGCACACTTTCAGCGGTCGTTGGCCGGGACCTCTCGTTGCCGAGCGTGGTGAAAGCCATGCTCGGCAGCGAGAGTGCGTGGCAGGCCACGGTCTCCTTCTGCGAGAGGGTGATGACGCAGAAGGAGGCCGCGGAGCGGGTCAGGGAGGATAATGCCAACTCTGACCCCCTCCGGCGCAGACGGGTGGGGAGACGGAGGAGGCGCTTCATTGAGCGCTTTCTCCATCCCCCGTAGTGGGGCCAGTGGCGGAAAGTCGGGGGACTCTCCGCTGCACTTACATGGCCCCACACGTCTGGTGGGCAACTGAGGTGGAAGGTTGCCCACCCACTGGCGCAGAGGCCCGAAAGGGCCTACCGCCGGGGCGAGATGGTTAATGCAATGCGTCTCCATCTCGCCCCATCCCGGCGGCGGTCGGATCACGGGGGGGTTTTAGTGGGTTCGAGTCCCACATACCCCCTGCCACCACCCCCGTGGTGGCAGGGAAGTGCGAGGGCATTTCCCCCCCTCAAAAAAAAAAAAAAGGGTTACTACTAACAACTGTCGGGACAGTGAAGATTTTAATGAACCGAGAACTGCCCATTCTCTTAGCCGACTGTTACGGCACTGATGGGAAAAGATGAAGTGGTACTTTCGATATTTTCCCAAACGATTAATAACGTTACAGAAACAATACGCTTGCAAATAGCTTACTGATAATCCCATCAAAGTCAAGTGGGTGATATTGTAGATACGGATCAATGTTATCGGACGATAGGTACAAGATGAAAAGATCGACGACAATGATACGAAACCTTATCAATGGCAGGTTTATCCGTTGAAGTACCTGCGTTCAAGGAAAAATGTCGTAAGAACAAGTGACTGTATTTCCTGTTTATATTCCCTGTTTTTCATGTCGCGGGTACTCTTGGATGAATCAAAATACAAAAAATAATGTCATTCAGCTCGAGGACGATCTACATAGGATAATAATAATAACGCGCAACGATTACATACATAGATCCTGCGAACCCTAACTAGAATTCCCTGTATCTAGGGACCCAGGAACTACGAGGAACATAGTCCCACAACACCCAGACTCAGAACAAGTATTTGGCTTTTTTTTTCTGTGCACAAATACTTGTCCTGCTGCGGGAATCGAACCCGCCGCCTCAAGCTTATGAGCCGACCTGCTCAACCACTACACCACAGAGGCTGTCAAGAATGTGAATTGTGAATTTACCTACAATGGTCCTTTTTTAGTAATAATCTTCTTGAATATATGTAACTCAAAGGTGGCTGACTGACTGACATAGTGATCTATCAACGCACAACCCAAACCAATGGACGGATTGGGCTGAAATTTGGCATGCAGATAAATGTTATGACGTAAGCATCTGCTAAGAAAAGATTTTTCGAAATTCTACCCTTAAGAGGGTGATATGGGTGGTTGAATTATTTTACCATAGGCCACGCTGTGGGCGAAGCTGGGGGCAGAAGCTCGTATTCTTATAAGTGTGTTTTATTTCAAATTATGATATTTTCAATAGTTACTTACAAATCGTGTGTTGATTTTTGTACTCACCTCGTGAACCTAAGGAAGAGTACCATCGGATATGCTCTAAACCTGGTTGAAAAGTCTACGCACTTTTCGTGAGTAACAGTTGCAAATATATTAATTGATATAATTAACACACTCATGAGAATATTAATAATAAAATAGGACCATTGTAGGTAAAATGTAGTGTATATGTCGGCAGAACGGGTTTTGCGTAGGTTGCAACCTATATAACTATAGGCCTTCAGCATGTCTGCACCGGGCTGTGTCTGGAACAAGAATGATCGAAGTACACCGAGCGATCTCTTTATATAGCCAGATGGATGGGGCAGCGATGGCAGTTGCCGGTGTTGCCACTGTTATAAATTTAAATGCTGCCACAGGGTAAATTACGGTACTGCCCGCTGCGCATAGAGTTTATAACTGGACGTAGCCGCAGTCATATATAATATTTCTAGTGTATATAATATTTTATGAATCAAACAATGGTCTACGGGTGAGTTTATTGGAGATATAGATGATAGATAGATAGATAAATAAACTTTTCATTGTACACACCGTATATTAACAAATATTTCAAAGAACAAAATGGCCCTTGTGAACAAAGCAGCATGCTTGTATTTTGTGTTACACATGGTACTGACGTAATCACGTCAAATATTCAGCTATAGTCAAAAATCTCCGACGGTTACGTAAAACAATACTCTATCTTGTACCATTATCTTATCAATCACATTGTAAGTGCTGAGATCGTAAAAACACGCATTGTTTTAAATCTACTGATGAAAGACGAATGATTTGAGGCGCACACGCAATTTTGATCGCTAGACGTAACTACTTTAGAGACTTTGAACGCATGTGAAGGAGAATAAATAAATATTATAAGTTGATCACTTCTCAGGGGTCCTGGAGGTTGGTAAAGAGTTCGAAACACGATTCAAAAGAGTAAATACTGTAATAAAAGGTAGGTACACATGGAACATCAAACAGTTACAACAAAAATATATATAGAACAAAAATTATGCGCGAGCGCCAAACGATCGGCGGCGGACGATCTTTCTCACTGTCATTGGCGGGGCGCGCGGGCGGAAGTCTGTCCGAGTGGTTGCTAGGCAACCATTGCTTTTACCGGGCACGTTCGAATACAAGTATCGCCATCAACATTAAACCCGCGTTACATCCTCCCCCTCTAACCTAGACAAAGCGCCCTCGCGACTAGGTTAGTCAAGAAAGCGCTTAGGCCTGCCACGTTTTCGCTTCTCGTTGACCGGCACAGACAACGGTACGTCTCCTATGAATGGGGTCGACTGGGAAACATGATAACGACCTAATACCTTCCCGTTAGACACCCGCTCTAAGATGACCGTGGTGGCACTCACAGCTTTCCTAATGCGGTATGCTCCTTCTCTGCAAGCTGTTTTGGGCATTCCTCCGCGAGCCATGTTGTTACTACCATGCATCTTCAACGAACGGCTCGGATATTCTAGCGTTCGTTCATCGGGGCCCTCCCCCTGCATCATGACTACTCCGATACTGTTTTTTAGTGGTTGCCCATTGGTATTACTAGGTTCCAGGTGCTCGTCGACCTTTGGTCGTCGCACAGCATGTTCAGTTGGGGCCCTCCCCCTTGCGCAGAGGTTTGCTTTCTTCACCAACAACGTGTTTAATTGGACCCGTTTGTCTGCCGTCAGCTTCGTGCCCTCATCATCTCCTAGTTCTAAATTCATTGCCTCTACTTTCACCAGCTTCGCATCGCCACCAGTAGGTAAATTGCGGCTGCTGCCAAACGGATACCAGCGCTGTGGCTCATCGCTGAACCGCCAGCTGTTCTGTGGTAAGTCCAGCAGGATACTTGCCCTCATAATAAAATCTCTACCTAGTAGTGTCCGTGTCTGTGCGTCTGGTAACACTAAGAAAGTGGTAGGTATCGCGCGATTCCCCAAGATGACCTCGGTGTCACACTCGAGTATAGTGCATAGTTGCTGCGACCCGTCAGCAAGACCTATAGTGCGCGATACCGCTCTGAAAGCTACGCCCGCGTCGGTAAGTATTTTGTGTAACATGGGGCCTGCGATGGAATGAGTGGCCCCCGTGTCTACTATGGCCACCCCATTACGATTCACGACCTGAACGTCCACTAGAGGGCGTGTGTCTTCACCGTCGACAACGTAGGCGCTACAAAAATCCGACTTATTGGTAGTAGTATTACCGTGCGCGTTATTATTACAATTTTCGCATCGCGAACGTATTACTCCCAGCTGACCACACCCGTAGCAACGTAATTGGGTATCACTTAACTTATTCGAAGCACTGTCATCTCTCATCTCCTTCCCTTTAACATTTCTACATTCGTCCACTGTGTGACCGAATAGTTTGCAGAAAGTGCATTTTGGGCGTATACGCTTTTGCCTCTCACTGTCACTACGTTCAGCGTTCGACGAGCGCGAATAATTCCCGTTTCGCGTGTCGCGAGATACGTGGGAATCGTTCGTCGATCTAACTGTAGGTTTCGTTAAGTTTGGGGTGTCATCTAAAGTATTCATCGTAGGGCTAATACTTGTGATCGAACGGCGCTGCGTAGCAGTGGAAGGGTCGATAACAGAGGTTACAATATTATAAGAAGAAGATGGACTCACCTCCGCCAATGACTCCTCGACTAACCTGACTTTGCAAATCAGCTGTTCCAGATTGTCCACCGCCTCACGGGACACTCGTTTCCTTATCCTACGATCTAATAATCCGTACACAATATCGAGCTTCATTTCTTCCGACACATTATATGGTAATTTAGCTAACAAAGCCCGCACTCTACAAATAAATACATCGGCACGTTCACTGTTTTGTTCCGTAGCAAAAATATCACGAAATATTTTGTAGGCAGGACGCGGCACGCCGTACATTCCGCGAAGTCGGTTCAGAGCGTCGGCCCACGACGCAACCGAGGACTTAACGCCTTGCCACCAGACGGCGGCCTCGCCGAACAGCAGCATCGGTAATCCGCGTAGAGCGTTCTCGTCGCTAACGTTAGTGCAGTCGCGGAATATCTCGACTGCGTCGATAAACGCCTCGAGTTGATCTGCATTCCCCGATGAACCGTCAAAGCGTGCCGTGCACTTAGCAAAGTTTCCCGATCGCAGTGAATGACTTTGTGTGTCAGAAAGCGGTGATGAAGTGCGCGGCGTCGGTTCCCTGTTGCCGGTCATTCCCGCTTGCATCATGCTTTCTATTAGCGCTCGGTTCGCCTCCACTTGACTCCTTGTGATGCTGGAGACAAGAGTCTGAAGCATGTCATCTGACATAGTGATGATCTTCGATGGCATTACTGTTGTTGTATTCATCTCGTTGTCGGTATCAGATTCCGATCCTTCGTTTTTACCGACGCGTCGTTTCGGCGGCATGGTAACAGGGTGACTCCGCTGTTTCTCGCTTAACTGACACGGGTGATGAAAAATAGGATGGTTGTAGCTGTCCGTCGAATGATGAATTCCTCGGCTGATAGTAGATAGACGTTTCTCTGTGGATACGCGGTTTACAGGTATCGAGCCCACAGGTAAACTCGCCGTCTCAGTCGGGTTACAGTTTTTGGTTTTCGCGTGACTGCGAAAGATCGACTCGTCCGCACGGAATAGTAGAATGTATCACGTACGACACGAGTCACGACGCGACAACCTGCGTCGTCTCGCTCTCGCAGTTCGCGCGCTCGCGGTTGTTCCTTGAATTTCGCTAGCGAGAAATGGACTCGTCCATGTACTCTGCACATTCGAATTAAAACTGTTCGTAAAAGGTTTCCATAAAATTCACTACCGTAAAAAGGTCACAATAATGTGTGTTTTCAATATGAAAGAGTCACTTTAGCACATTTCCCGTTATTTTCGTTTTTCACTTTTGATCGTGCCCGCAAGTTGGGCGTCACTATAAGTTGATCACTTCTCAGGGGTCCTGGAGGTTGGTAAAGAGTTCGAAACACGATTCAAAAGAGTAAATACTGTAATAAAAGGTAGGTACACATGGAACATCAAACAGTTACAACAAAAATATATATAGAACAAAAATTATGCGCGAGCGCCAAACGATCGGCGGCGGACGATCTTTCTCACTCTCATTGGCGGGGCGCGCGGGCGGAAGTCTGTCCGAGTGGTTGCTAGGCAACCATTGCTTTTACCGGGCACGTTCGAATACAAGTATCGCCATCAACATTAAACCCGCGTTACAATATGTAATAAATAAATATTTGTCAATTTCACATAGCGCAATCTGGCCCAAACTTTTTTTTTACTTCTAACTTGTCTAGCATTTGACCACGCTCTCACCTGATGGGAAGTGACGATGTGATCGAAGGTGTAGCATGTTAGCCCAGTAAAGAGCAAACTAAGCAAAGCTTGTACTATGGGATCCAGATAATTGATACAATACTTAGATCCTTTTTGTTTGTAAATACATACATAGAATAATACAATATAACACCCAGACACATTACGAACATCGATGTTCATCACACAAATGTTTGTCCTGGTTGGGAATCGAACCCACAACCTGCAGTTCAGAAGGCAGGGATCTACCAACTGAGCTAACGGGACAGTACAGGACAAAACCTAAGAATTCGGGAGTGAACTGTGACTGAGGGGTCTTCTAGGCCAGCGTCTTACATCCTAGGCTACATCGTCACTTACCATCAGCGATAGCGGCCAACGAGCCTATCAAACATTAAAAAAAAAGATCATCACCATCATTATTATATCTAATCAGTTTGGTTTTCGTGCTTAGCCAAAACTATAAAAGTCTTTATAAAAAATATACAGGATTATATAAAAACAGGTTGGTTGATGAATTATGAACGATTATGAATGAGAAATACAGCTGAATCTAAATTATACGGCTAATGTTGACAGCATTTGTGATGCGATGGTTGAGCAGGTTGGCTCATAATCTATAGTTGACGGGTTCAATTCCCGCGACAGGACAAGTATTTGTGCACAGAAAAATAAAAAGATGCAATTACTTATTCTGTGTCTAGGTATTGTGGGACCATGGTCCTCGTAGTTCCTTGGTCCCTAGATACAGGGAATCCTAGTTAGGGTCCAGGATCTATGTGTGTATTCGTTGAGCGTTATTATTATAATTTTAGACAAAGTGCTACTCCCTGTGTGCTGTGTCTATGCTGTGCCCTCTTGCATACAACGGCTGCCTACAGTTTTGTCCAGTCCGTCGGAATTGCGTACCGGTTTGCAGTCGCCACTCGAGAATCTTTTCCTCCGATATGGCCTGCCCAATGATTTCAAATTCATAATTTTGAGAGCCTAAAGAATAAACTATGTAGATATTGCTACTTATATAGGTAGCCGTGTCACTTAACATCAGGTTAATGACAAGCTCGTCGTGTCATTTCTAAACACAAAAATGACACCTACGAAAAAGTTTAAATGGAATGGTTTATTATTCTATAAATAATAACTTGAGATTTGAAATAATTTATAGGGAATAATTAAAAAAAAATATGATTAATATAAATAATTTCTCTAATTTTAATAAAGAAAATGCATAGTTTTTAATTTTATTTTATTGTTCAAAAACTTATAATTTGTTCGTTAATCAATACTAATTATTTTTGTAACGCTTTACGTAATTATCACGATTTAGAAGATTTATAATATAGAATTCTAAAATAAAGTCCTGCGTGATGCCATATTGTGTACTTCATCCAGAAACATGACCACATTTCTATACTGTGAATGGTTTTCAAATTTCTAGGGTAGATGAAAAAAAAAAACTTTTTCAAACACTATCGAGGATTATTAAAACAAACAGAGATTTTATCGTAGAAGGTCAGTTTCCCGAGGGACCATGTATACATTTTTGGGAACGGAGGAGAGCGAGCGTAACGGCCTCGTCTGAAATAATAACAGTATATCAAACTGCCTGGATCGGATCTCTGCGCCTTCTTGAAATATTGATGAACGGCTTATGTGAAAAAATCTACCAGGATTTCAGGAGTTGAGAGCATCTATTTATACTACTCTGTGACTGCGATTTGAAATAGTCGTTTCCGCGAAAGCGAGCCAACAAACGCTTCTCGATAAATAAAGACAAAAAATGTTTGCATTTTTTTGAAATCATCCCATGAGATTTATAACGGTCGGAAATTCAATAACGCCATTTATATAACTTGACCACGACTCCGCAAGCGTAGTGTGGGACGCCAGCTAGCCAGGTGGAGTTATGACCTGCGAAAAGCTGCAGGCAGCCATTGGAGAGAAGGGGCTGAAGCCCAGTGGCGTTCTTTAGGAGATGCCTATGTCCAGCAGTGGACTGATACAGGCTAATGATGATGATGATGATATAACTTGACTTGTTTTGTTAGATCTATGCAATGCTTTACCAATTTATCATATATGACAATAATAACTGATTAGTTCTTACAACTGTGGAGATGTTTTCACTTCACTGCTGACCGATCTTAGCTATGTTTACAGATTTTAAAATATTATAGTAAAACCGGAAGTACGAGTAATTATTTACGCTTTTTTTGTGCACATATATTTGTACTTCCGCGGGAATCGAACCCGCTGCCTCCGGGCTATCAGCCGACCTGCTCATACCACACTACAGAGGATATACATCTATATATATATATATATATATATATATATATATATATATAAATATATATATAAATATATATATAAATATATATATAAATATATATAAATCAATTGTTGTTTGTTAGTCTCGCTAAAACTCGAGCCGATTTAGCTGATTTTGGTTTTAAAATGTTTGTCGTAGTCTAAGGAAGGTTTGAAAGGTGAGAAAAGAAAAAGAAGTATTCTCTTGGACAGGGTTAGGGTGTAAAACATTTAACCCGGGCAGGCCAGCTAGTATGTTATATATATTAATGTGCTTAATACATATTCATAGTGATGTTTAGAGCGTATGACATAGACCATGTCAGTATTGGACGTTGTCCAGCTGATGAAAATATAATAAAGCTGATGATAATAAGTGTTACAAATACCTAAGGATAAGTCATTGACCTGGCTGTACTAGGGAGATTTTTTCTTCAATCTAAGTGTGTCAGAATCATCAAGAATGTCGTGACACGAAGCACTTGAACATGTAGCACGCGCTACTTGCTCTACCTAACTGCATTGTATTGTATACAAAAGCACCAATTATAAACAAATAAATTCCAACACAAACTATGAAATGAAGCAATTTTTCACGTCATTAATTCGCGTTAGGTTTTCTGGCCAGAATAAATGTTGTTCTGATATTTGTATGTGATAATGCGATAAAATACCAGCCTAATATCGTTGTTGCATGTGTATAGAGCGAACGAATTTGTTATAAAATCGCCATGAAGTAATGAACCAGTGGAGTACTTATTCTATTTATGCAGCACAGGTTGGTGTGGTGGACCACAAGCAACCTGTGGTTCATAGCAAGGATGCGGCGAGTTCGATTCCCGCGGCAGAAAAAATATTTGTGCATTAAGAAAAACTGCAAATATTTGTTCTATGTCTGGGTGCTGTGGGACTGTAGTCATCGTAGTTCTTGGGTCCTTATACAAAGAGAGTCCTAGTTAGATCTAGGATCTAGGTATGTGATCGTTGGACATTATTATTATTAATATGATATTATTGTTAACAATTCAAGTTGAAAAAACTTAGAGTCTGTGTCGAGGACACAGGAAAATTAGTTGTTTTGCACTGTTGATTGGTCAATTTGAGTGGAAAATTTAAAATAAAATATAATAAACACAAACAAGACAAAAGGCAATGGTTTAAAAAATTGAGTGTAATAAAGAATAAAATCGTTCTTTGCCTGTTGCCACGAATCCCAAGCTTGAATGAAAATCCCTATCGCTCATTTGTACCGCTCATGGTAATGCCAGTTTACTAGTTCTATTTACATACAAAGGTTTACGAATAATAAACTGTCATCTGCCGAATAATGATTATGAACTTCGATTCCAACAATGATGACGCTATCTGAGATTAGATTAGCTTCGCATATGCCCTCCATTGCGTAGTTATGATTGAACTACACGTAGCGTGTTTTTGGTGACAGAAGGGAAGCAGTCAATTGGATTAGTAGTCTATGATAATCGGTGAACAATTTCGTGCTTCTTCAAGCGCTCTCATACCTAAATGTGTAATGACATCCGTTTTAGTAATGGACTTTAAATTGACTTTTATGCGCTCCATCGCCATAAAATAAAATGAACTACATACTTCATTTATTTCAGTAATCCGTATGTTTTGTTTTACAAGATCATTTCTTTAATAAAAAAAAAATCATGACTTTGTATTTGATTAATTCACATACCTACTTAAGTAAGATGATATTGTTATTGTTGCTATTGTTTGCTGAAATAAAATCTTATTATTATTATTTTCTAGAATAACTGACAAAGCGGTGGTATCTACCTAGACGAACTTTGCAGAAAAGTCCTACCACCTAGTGAAAAATTTAAAGTATTACAGAATAAAACGTGATGGAGTGCTGTGTCATTCATTATAAGTATGTATTTACTATCGAGACCTATTATTGGCTCTATGAATATTGTTCTTACTGTTATTATTACCTGTATTATCTTGATAATATTGGTGTTTTAATAAATAGATAAAAGTATAGGTCGTTGAAAAGAATCCGAAAATGATGGTTAAGAATTTCCATTTTTTTTTCATTATCCAAGCATCTTTGAATTTTAATGTGTAATAATTTGCATTATTGTCCGATAAGTGTTTATGAGAGTTTTGGCGGGAAAACCAAAAAGAATGCGTCGCCGCATTGTATTATTTTCCAAAACTTGTGATATTTTCAGTGTTAGTGCATAAAATTGGTGGCATTTTATTCGTTAAGTGCTGGATTACAGGCATGAGTGTGGGAAAGTGGTATGATGATGGTGAAACGTTTCTTTTCGTGTTGTTTCCAAAACTTCATAGAAGCTTCTGGTAAAGTTGCCACCACTTTACTAGGAGTATGACTTGACTAGACTAGACTATGACTTAACTTGATGACTTGGACTGTGACTTGACTTGACTTGACACATTATATGACATTAATTAACTTGAGACATTATCAATTACTTGACACTGGCTAAATACACAAAAGTGTGGAGCCAAAACCAAACAATAAAAAAAAGTGTTTATGAATGAGCACGGGTGTAGGGAAATGGTTGCAAGTTTAAAAAACCATGCCTTTTCAGACTTTATGTTTTTTCTTCAAGGCTTTCTAGAGCCTTCAGTAAAATTCCACCATTTTACAGTGGCGTTTTGTCTCATAAAACATAGTATTTTGATATGACATAACTGTACAAATTTTTGCACGCTTGACATTAAAAAAAATAACGCCCTACGATCACATATATTGACCCTGGACCCTAACTAGAAATCCCTGTGTCTAGGGACCCAGGAACAACTACGAGGCCCATGGTCCTACAACACCCAGACATACAACAATTTGCTGTTTTAAAATATTACCAAATCACAGAATTTGGAAATTTACATTCTAGTTACTAATATTTACATATATATTTACAATGTCGAAACGATAAATAAAACTGGTTTTTACCCAATAATTTACTTCATGATATTCAAATCTATAGGTACATTTTTATAAAACGTTTTTTAATATTTCGTATGTATGTTGGTCTATCTGTACTTTTGAACATACATCACGTTGGAAGCTGGAACCAATAGACGGATTTCGAAAAAACTGGGTATAGTCATAGCTATCCAATTTTTTAGAATTACATTTAGGATACTTGAAGTTTTCTAAAAGAACCAATTGCGCGTTGCGCGAAGCATTAAAGGCTAACATTTATCAACTGACTTCAAAAAAGGGGGAGGTTCTCAATTCGACTGCATTTTTTGTTTATTACTTCAGAACTTCAAGGGCAAGACAAGTATTTGTGCACAGAAAAACCGCAAATACTTGTTCCGAGTCTGAGTGTTGCGGGACCATGGTCCACGTAGTTCCTGAGTCCCTAGACACAGGGAATCCTAGTAAGCGTCCAGGATCTATGTATGTGATCGTTGGGCATTATTATTATATTTATTTTTTTAAATTAATTAATTAATTTATTTAATTATTTAATTATTTATTTATTTATTTATTTATTTATTTATTTATTTATTTATTTATTTATTTATTTACTTATTTATTTATTTATTTATTTATTTATTTATTTATTTATTTATTTATTTACTTATTTATTTATTTATTTATTTATTTATTTATTTATTTATTTAATTTTTATTTATTTATTAATTGATTTTCAGCATTTTCTACCAGTCAACCAAGGCGTGCAGTGAAACAATTTTATTAGGCGCGCATATAAGGAAATGAGCATAATTTTGAACATTCATTTTGATCATCATATAAATTAAAATAAAACTATAACAACGATACAACTATTATTATCTTTTTTTTTCTTACAATAAATCCCGTCCCATCCATTCATCCTTCTCCCTTATTTTTATCCTAATAAGAAACGGATAAATTAGTAAAAAACGAATTTACTCGTTTCTTGTGCGAAGCTACTTCTATTAGTCAGTTAGTATACCAATAAAATAAGCATAATGAGTACGAACTATGTAAACTTTGATTCAAAAGGTCACCCAGTTTTTATGCATAGTTTTACATTTAAAAACAGTTGATTGTCACGTGTACAGCAACGCTATTCACTTTAACAAGTTGTTTTTCTGAAACATTATTCCATGTGTAAAGTTAATCATTAGCTTAACAGTAGTTTAGGCAATTTTTATATTGATAAGGCTGTAATTATGTATGTGCCTACCTAATTATGTATGCCGTACATTCATCCGATTGCAGGTCTCATATATTTTAAAACAGTTTTTCAATAAAAACGCTCCACCAAATATTAATAGAATTTTTGTCTCTATTAATCGTGTTGTATTAATCTTCAAAGTTTTAATCTTCATGGGCTTATTTTTTAATAAAATTGGTATTTGCCTGATAAAACGGTTTACGATTATTAAATAATTCATTATAATCTCCACGTTTTTTACAGACGTTTTATGATGACTCACTTATAGTTTTATTACTAGGTGGTAGGACTTTTCTGCAAAGTTACTAGGTGGTAGGACTTTTCTGCAAAGTTACTAGGTGGTAGGACTTTTCTGCAAAGTTACTAGGTGGTAGGACTTTTCTGCAAAGTTCGTCAAGGTACGTACCACCGCTTTGCCAGTTATTCTGCTGCCAAGCAGTAGTGTGCAAGCACTACTGTGTTCCGGCTTGAGTGGCACTGTAGCTAGTGAAATTACTGGGCAAATGAGATTTTATACTATGATCTAATCTCACAGTCGGGTAATATTATTACCAGACTGTGCTGATGTCTCAGGATGATGTGCGCAGTGCAGTGTCACGCGAAACTTTATATTTTGGAGTTCCGAGTGACACTGTTCTGTTATAGTCAGCCGTGTCGCTAAACATCAGGTGAACGACTAGCTTGTCACAACATTGACTAACATAAAAAAAAGAA
Organism: Ennomos fuscantarius; assembly: GCA_905220475.3. Lineage (NCBI taxonomy): Eukaryota > Metazoa > Arthropoda > Insecta > Lepidoptera > Geometridae > Ennomos > Ennomos fuscantarius. The sequence continues at coordinate 6,037,541 of HG992046.1, read as the reverse complement.
GTTAACTGTATAACTGATTTTTCATGAAACGCCTTTCGTGTTCTTAATTTGTGATTTCTAATAGAAATAATATAAATCGTTCAAAAACGTTGGAAATTTGGAAAAACCGTCATAGAGTAGCATAATCCACAGGTGCGCAGTAGAAAATTCAGGCGCAAGCTTCAATAGTAGAGCCAGTCGTCCGCCACGTACCGTCTAGTATGGACGCCGCGACGCCCTCCCGGGAGCCTCTACGAATACGGTGCAAATAAAAATAAACTTCGCGGAGTGATGTGCTTGTGACTGCGGAGTTATGATTTGACATCTTGTGGAGATACAATCGGATGTTACTTTTTGTATTGGCTTACTGTTATTGAGTTGGATGAATTAGTGTTGTTGGTTGAATTATTACGATCCTGTTCATTCATCGATCGAAGATGTAAGTTTTATTTACGTTTTTTAATTGTTTTATAATAAATAATTTCACTACTTTAATAATAATAATATGTGTGGACATCTCACACAGCGCCATCTAGCCCCAAACTAAGCAAAGCTTGTACTATGGAAACCAGATAACTGATGGAATACTTAGATACTTTTTGTTTTATAAATACATACATAGAATACAATAATACTTGTACATTTACCAATGAGGATATGAAAAATGTTTTTAATTTCAGTACGTGTATGGGAGCATTTCTCAAAATGAATCCTAATACTTTTTAGCGAACGTTTGTTTCTGTAATATGAAATACTAGTTGCGCCCCGCGGTTTCACGCGTGGATAAATAGTTTTTTAACTATTTGGTCATTACATGGGAAAATTTTAATTTTCAGGGATAAAATGTAGCCTGTATGTTAATACAGTGTATAAGCTATCTTAGTACCGCATTTCATCTAAATCGATTTAGCCGTTTGAGCGTGAAGGAGTGACAAAAATACACACAAACACACATACAATTTCGCCTTTATAATATTAGTGTGATATTATGACACTGATTTACCGCAATAAATAGTGTTGCTGGCTAATACTAGGTGTTGCCTTCGTGCAAAATAATAAAATGCAAAATATGCGGTAATGTAGCGAAAATAAAAATTAAAAATTTTACATTAAAAAAACTAAACAGACATTATATCCTTGTAATCTATTGTTCTAAAGACAACTAAAAAAGCATACAAAAAGAGTCCATAAACCCCATCTTGCGTGTCGCTTACAAATAGTAACATGCCAAATATGATATAATTCAATTTTTGATAGTAATTTATTGGTTATTTTGTTAAAATAATTACAGTGTAATATTTTTTGATTATACAATATGACTACGTTGAATAGGTAACTATCATATCTGTACTTACTTACTTAGTTGGTACTATCATATCATTTCTTTGTTCAAACCATACTTGCAACACAATGATTCAGTAATAGGTAGGTAAGCACCTTTTTTAGGATGGGCCTATAAAAAAGTGGAGATCCTTATCATCGAGGCGCGGTGTACAGAAATCAACAAATTAATTTTCGACGTCACAATGTAACGTCACGTTTGAAAATAATCATATGACAATTGAAAGGGTGAAACAAAAAGGGTTTAACTGATTTTTTCACAAAATGACTTATGTGTATCGTTGGATTCCGCGTGAAGTTATCTACAATAATACGTTCTCAAAATAGCGAAATGAGTCTTAAATCTCGAGATTTTCAGTCTAAAAATGGTTTATCTGACACAGATATATTTACACTGAGACATATTTATAATATTATATTATATTTTTACAGTAATTGTATGAAATAGTACTATATTTAGTATTTTAAAATAGAATTAAATATTTTCAAGCAACGGACACTTACATAAACCTTTTCTATAACCTTGTGAGCACTCTACATTACAATGACGCCGTTAAAGTTAAAAGTCAATTTTCTTGAAACTATCAATTTGACAGTTAAACCCTTTTTGTTCTCACCCCTTGAATTGTGTACTTAGTAAATAAAACGAGAAGTTTTGGCGGGAAAACGGAAAAGATTGTGTCACCGCATTGTATTATTTTCCAAAACTTGTGTTATTTTCAGTGTTAGTGCATAAAATTGGTGGCATTTTATTCGTTAAGTGAGGATTACAGGCATGAGTGTGTGGGTAAGTGGTATAATACTGGTGAAACGTTTCCTTTTGTGTTGTGTCCAAAACTCCATAGAAGCTTCAAGTAAAGTGGCTACCATTTTACTAGAAGTATGACTTTGACTAGACTATGACTTGACTTGATGACTTCGACTGTGACTTGACACATATTTGCGTGAAATATCATTAACTTGATAAATTATCAGTTACTTTACACTGGCTAAATACACAAAAGTGTGGAACCAAAACATTAAAAAAAACTTATCTAACTACTTTAGTTTGTCTAAAACAAAATCATTCTTATGTCTCCAAAAAATTACTTTATGATCGCAGCTTACCAAATTTTTTGCGAGATTGTTATAATTACAGAATAAATAACCAAACTAGTGTTCTAAAGGACACCACATAAATATTTATTTGATAACCAAAATTCCAGTAATCCCCGAAAAAAATAACACATTATCACGCGCAGACTGCGTCAATAGAAACAAGTTCTATGACAGCCTTAAGTCACTTTCATTGTTTTATTTTAAGTGTTTTGTTCTCTCAAATGAACCTCATCACAACCATCCACCACCATCATTATCATTATCATTATCATTATCTACTTATACTAATCCACTACTGTTATATGTAAACCTCTTTCAAGGCCCGCCACTGAACCCGGTCTACGGCTGTATTTTTCCATATCCATCAAGTAGTTGCGCCCCGCGGTTTCACCCGCGTATAAAAAGTATTCTAATTATTTACTCATCCCACGATTATGACCTGATCTCACAGTCTAGTAATCCTGTTACTAAATTGTGTTGATGTCTTAGGATGACGTGCGCAGCGCGAAACTGTACTTTAGAGTTCTGAGTGATACTGCAACTGATATTGGCCGCTGTGTCGCTTAACATCAGGCGAATGGTTAGCTCGTCACGTCATACCTTAACACAAAAAACCAGCTTTCAAATAAAAAAATATTCAAAATCGGTTCACCCAGTGGAAAGTTCTAAGGTACCTACCTAAAAACATTATTTTTTAAACTGTTGAATTCAGAACCTCTTCCTTTTTTGAAGTCGATTAAAAATAAAATATATTGCCAGTCGTTGGTAAGCTCTTTATATAACAAAATCTAAATATAAAATAAGCAGTCTAGTCCTAAAAAGGATGTAAGAATTTGAGAGAGTGGCATAATAAAAGACTGGTCATAATTACTAATCAGATATTTATAGGCAGCGATCGTCATAATGATGCAAATGATTCTTCAAATAGTCGCCAAGGATGAACAGGTATCTATTGTAGCATTGCCCCATCATAGACCACGGTAGCACTTAATATTTGGTGAGACAATGGTTAAAATCATTGATAACAAAAAGGGTGTTTGAAATAATTTTGCAACACTGAGCCAGTTAATAATATGACAAGAAACTATTTTATTACTAGTTGCGCCTCGCGGTTTTACCCGCGGATTAAAAGTATTTTAATTATTTGCTCACCCCACAGGAATATTCACTTTCCCGGGATAAAATGTAACCTATATGTTATTCCAGTGTATAAGATATCTTGGTACCAAATTTCATTCAAATTCATTCAGCCGTTTGAGTGTGAAAGAGTAACAAACATAAACATATACAAACTTTCGCTTTTATAATATTAGTGTGATTAGTTGGTTGGCTTTAGAGGTAGCGTTTTATACGCTATTGTCATGTAAAGTGTTAGAGTGTTTTTTTTTTAAATTAAACACCGCTTGAACTCCTTCTCTCAATCGATCTTAACATCTCAGACTATCTAATTATTCGCATAAGAATCGGAGAGAAAAACCAACGAACCACAGACTAACTCGGCTTAAGCGATACGCTTATCGATTAATAATTGTTGCCATTAAATAAACAAAATAATATTCAAGCTAAATGCACTGTCAATAATCGCTGACGTTTACAAAACACCACCAAAATATCTATTTATCATGTTTATGAGAAATTCGTATATGAACGAATCAATTATATTTATTAAGTGACTGGTTGTATGGTTTCACATTTGAAGTACTAGCGGTGTTCGTTAACAAAAGCGTACGAAATGTTTTTTTTTTTTTTTATGTTAAGGAATGACGTGACGAGCTAGCCGTTCGCCTGATGTTAAACGACACGGCTGCCCATATCAGCTGCAGTGTCACTCGGAACTCTAAAGTATAGAGTTTCGCGTGACACTGCACTGCGCACGTCATGCTGAGACATCAGCACAATCTAGTAATAAGATTACTAAACTGTGAGATCAGATTATAAAGTCTCATTTGCCCAGTAATTTCACTAGCTACAGTGCCCTTCAAACCGGAACACAGCAGTGCTTGCGCACTACTGCTTGGCGGCAGAATAACTGGCAAAGCGGTGGTACCTACCTAGACGAACTTTGCAGTAAAGTCCTACCACCTAGTAAAATGTTATGTATAATATTGCTTGCAGAATATAACTTTCACTAGATGATCAGGTGCTAATATTAAAGGCCATTACGGAGTCGTGGTCCAGCTAATTTGTCCAACTAACAGTTAGAACACGGGTTTTCGGTAAGTGCAGACATCCAAATGTTTTTATTTGGACAATTTTCCTTATAACTCTACTCAGGGGCTAGGAACCTACTGATTTATAGCGAGTATTTATTTTTTATCGTTCTTAAAGAAAGAATAAATAGAAGTACCAGGAGACCAGGAAACTGAAGAGGTTAGGGTTAGAAAAGCTAATCAAATTGAATCTTTATTTTCTTGAGAATATTATTGAACAAAACAATTTATGGTCTTAAAAATAACATAATTTCAGGTTCTATTTCCGTTGTCCTATTGTCGTTGTCCGTTGTATATAGGATCAGTTATTCTGCCGCCAAGCAGTAGTGTGCAACCACTGATGTGTTCTGGTTTGAAGGGCACTATAGCTAGTGAAATTACTGGGCAAATGAGACTTTGTGACCTGACCTCACAGTCTAGTAATCTTATTAGATTGTGCTGATGTCTCAGGATAACGTGCGCAGTGCAGTGTCAAGTGAAACTATACTTTAGAGTTCCGAGTGACACTACAATTGATGTGGGCAGCCTTGTCGCTTAAGACCAGGCGAACGGTTAGCTCGTCACGTCTTTCAATAACATAAAAAAGCATAGCAGATACAGAATAAATGGCTACTAGCGGCCCGCTCCGTCTTTGCACGGGTATAAAATATATAGATAGATAGATAGATAGATAAACTCTTTATTGAAACACCACATCTTAAATAATTAAAAAAAAGTGAACAAACTTAACCAAAGTGTAACAATGGGCGGTCTTATCGCTCAGAGCGATCTCTTCCAGACAACCTTGCACGGAAAGGAATAACGCAGTAATATATGGACGGTGGTTTTCATATTAAAAAAAAAAAAAACACTGGATATACGTACATAATATACCTATAAATATACAGTACATACATATCATAAAGAAACCTACATAAACAAAATACATATCTATAATAGATATACTACATACATTTGCTAATAAAATAAATATAATAAACATACATTATAATTATTGGAATAAAAGTAGGTATGTTAATAATATCTGATAGCTAGTGCGAAAGATAATACTGTTTCACACGATCTTTGAAAACATTTTTCGAAGGTGCTTGTTTAATTTTAGTGGGTAAGGCATTCCATAAGTGAACAGCGTAGCGTATATAGCTATATACGTAGCGTATATAGCTATATACGTAGCGTATATAGCTATATACGTAGCGTATATAGCTATATACGTAGCGTATATAGCTATATACGTAGCGTATATAGCCTATGTCATTCACTGAAAAAATGATTAAATATTCCAGATAAATCCAGTAGTTTTGATTTATTCATTACTGCTCGTGGCCCGCACGCGTTAAATCTAGATTAAAACAATTCTTAAAATGTTATTGTAGGATATCCATAAGAGATAGACATATACCATAGCGGAGTTTTCTGTAGACCTTTTCAATGTGTACAATACTTAGTACATTATTTTAATAAATCTCGTAGGTTTCAGCCTGCGTTTGCAATGTAAGCGGAAAAAATGTAATTATTTACGACATTAGAAAACTCATAAATAACAAGTTTCAATCAAAAATTTCTCCACTATTTAACCTTCAAACCTTCCTCTTCAATCACTCTATCTATTAAAAAAGCCGCATCAAAATCCGTTGCGTAGTTTTAAAGATTTAAGCATACATAGGGACAGAGAAAGCGACTTTGTTTTATACTATGTAGTGATACACAGCAATGTAGTATCTACTATGTATTTTGTGGCAATGGGCTGATTTGGACTGATAGTAGATACCTATAACTATCATTACACATTCACTTGATGTCTTGGTTAATCTTTTTGCGATCTTACCGTTGGGCTTTGATTAGGAATCTGAGTTCATGTACCTTATAACAGGTAGGTAGGAACTAACGTTACCGGACACGTCATCCAGATGATCACCATTACAAAGAGTTGTATGACCTCATTCCATTACATGTCTAATAATATCCAACGGATTAAAAAACGCGGCCTTGTCTTGGCAAAAAAATGGATTGATGGTTTATGTGATCGATTGATACACTTACTTATTAATGTTGGTATCACACTAATCACACTAATATTATAAAGGCGAAAGTTTGTATGTGTGATTTTGTGTATGTGTGTGTTTGTTGCTCCTTCACGCTCCAACGGCTGAATATATTTGGATGAAGTTCGGTACAAAGATAGCTTATACACTGGATTAACATATAGGCTATATTTTACCCCGGAAATGTGAAATTTTCCCGTGGGATGATATTTGCTCATCTCTCAATAAAATACTTTAATCCCGTAGGGCGCAACTAGTAGACTTTTGCTAAAGGCTTTATATTTGCAAGACCATTTTTTTGTTAGATTATTCGAAGTTGGTGTGATATATAATGCGCTTTTTATGGCCATTTTTTATGATTGCCAATATTAAACGAACAAATACAGACAAAATAAGCTATAGATCAAAGTAAAATGCAGTGCGATACAAATTGGTGCTTTTGATTCGGTGTTTATGAATTTAATTTTTATATTTGGCAAGATTGCCAGCCAATCAGTAAAAATTGTCCCTAATCGAGATTTACCTTTTTGTTTTCAATTACGCCTTCTATATTAGATTCATTTACTTAGGTTTTCGTTAAAACAAATGAATGGTGGATTGTACGCTTAATACAGTGTAATGAAATAAACGGCAGTGTCGGGAGAATCATTTTGCATATATTTGCTGAGAAATTGAGTAAATCCAGTGCTTTGACGTAGTCGTATTTATGCTAATAGGTAAAGTATATATAAGGTTTAATTTTATCTTTTCTTTGGTTAAATAAAAAATACCGTCCTATTCTTTTAAATAGACTTGAGAAATAATGAAATGAATATCGAATATATAAATCGGAATGAAACAGCTCATGTAATTTTGATTCAACTTCAATCGGTTAGTTTATTTGATCATCAATTTGGTGTACTGAAGTTGGATAGCCTCTGTGGTGTGGTGGTTCAGCAGGTCGGCTCATATCCTGGAGGCGGCGGGTTCGATTCCCGCGGCAAGACAAGTATTTGCGCGCAGAAAAAAAAGCCCAAATACTCGTTCTGAAAATGGATTTGTGGGACCATGTTCCTTGTAGTTCCTGGGTCCCTAGACACAAGAAATCCTAATTAGGGTCCAGGATCTATGTATGTGATCGTTGGGCGCTATTATTATTATTGTCAAAATGGCGAAATCAACATTAAATAAAGCAAAAACAAAGTTATACCGGCCGATAGGTGGAGTTAAAGAAGTTTTACTTCATTCATGAGGTCTAAAGCACACTCGTTGTTTTATTAATTTATTTTTAGGTACTTTAAAGTACCTATTAAACTGAAGCTAGCAGAGAGAGAGAAAAGAAGAAAAGGTATTTTCTTGGACAGGGTTAGGGTGTAAAACTATTAACCCGTGCGTAGCCGGGGCGGGTCAGCTAGTTATGTTTAAAAATTATTGTAGAATCATATTACGTAAATTACTAGCTACTTAGTACTTTAAAACAAGCTGGAATATAATAAAAACGGCCGTCCGCAGGTCAACAACCAGAGTAATTTCTACGTGACGAGACCTATGCATGTAGCATGACCATGTATGCACACAGTCATGCAAGCACTATTGCCGGAATAGCTTGCAAAGCGGTGGTAGACCTAGACCTAGACCTACCTAGATGAACTTTGCAGAAAAGTCCTACCACCTGAAATATGACCCGGGCGTGTTCAAGAGAGGAGTGAATAGGTATTTACTTGACTATCATGCTACACCTTCGATCGCATCGTCACTTCCCATCAGGTGAGAGCGTGGTCAAATGTTAGACAAGTTTGAAGTAAATAAAACCTAGTATGAATGGTACAGATAGTATATTACGAGACTAAAATAACCAATCAGCCATCTGTTTTTTGTAATAATTATAACGTACACATAAAACAGAGTATTCTGTGAAAACTTGAAGCCATATACTTATTAAATTACTTACGTATTGTAAATTCTACGTTACAATTGAAGGGTTGAGAATAAAAATGGTTTAACTGTCAAATTAAACGAGATATTTTCGATAACGATAGTTTCGAGAAAATTGACTTTAAACTTCAACGGCTTCATTTTAATGTAAAGTGCTTATAAGGTAATAGAAAAGGTTTATGTAGGTTTCAGTTGCTTGAAAATGTATTAATTCTATTCTAAAATACTAAATACAGTACTAATTCATACAATCATTGTAAAAATATAATATAATAATGTTTTTATGCTCAGAGAACTATATTCCTGTGACAGATAAACCGTTTTTAGACTCAAAATCTGAAGAATGTATTATTGTAGATCATTTCACGCTGAATCTAACGATACCCATCAGTCATTTTGTGAAAAATATCAGTTAAACCCTTTTTGTTCTCACCCCTTCAATTTGTTTTACACCTTCATATATAATTATGTTCTAAGGCGTTTTGGAGACGGTATTTTAGATAATACAAATAAATAAGACAGGCTTATAATAGGTATGCTAACAAAATATCTTATCTACCTCCATTAAATACAAAACATAGGTTGGAGAAAAGTTTTTCTTTGGTTTAATGAGAATTTGTTATCGAATTTCTTTGGTTGCAATATTTGTACCTGACTGGAGTTGATACTATTAGAATAAAATATAAACTGCAACTGTGTATTAAAAGTATAAAAGGATTTGCCACTAAATTACGATTTATTTCGTCTTTCAAAAAAAAAACTTACATAATTATAATGAATACAATTACTTACATATATAAAACTTACTATTCATATTCATATAACGTCGAGATTGAAGAGTGCATATTATGATAGCTGCGAGAAATAACAACGGTTATTAATGGTAATGATTAGGAGGAGCTTTATTATATAATTATTTTATTTATTTAGCTTTCTTTCATGTAAGGATTCTAGGAAATTATACTCCCAACAATCACACATAGATCCTGGAACCGAACTAGGATTCCCTGTGTCTAGGGATCCAGCAACTACGAGGATCATGGTCCCACAACACCCAGACACATAACAAGTATTAGCGTTTTTTTTTTCTGTGCACAAATACTTGTCCTGCCGCAGGAATCGAACCCGCCACCTCCGGGCTATGAGCCGACCTGCTCAACCACCACACTACGGAGGCTGTCTCATAATCTCTATTTAGAGTTTATATAAAACAATTATTTTTTTGTTATTATTAGAAAATTACACTATTTTAAAACAAAAATATTGTGTGCCGTTTACATAATGTAAGTGAGGATCCTTAAAAGCCAAGCGTTTCCAAATGGGAAATTTTAAGGTCATAAATGCAGCTATTTCATAATAGTTCTAGTACATTCTATAGAGTTCTCGAACAAAATACAAAGAAACTTTCCCGCCCTATTATTTCATTCTCTTCACAAATGTACAGAATGTCACTTCAGGCGGAGTCTAGTAAATCATGCCAAAGAGTATTATAAGCACTGAATCATATTTCAAGGCTAAATTATGGAATAAACCCTGTTTACGTCATGAAACGATGGGAATAATTACCAAGCCATTACGTCAACAGTCTTGTATCTTCAAAGCCCATTATTTGCTGGCTTGATATACCTACATAACATAAATATGTGTGGACATTTCACACAGCATCACCTAGCTTCAAACTAAGCAAAGTATGTACTATGGGAACCAGATAACTGATACAATACTTAGATACTTTTTGTTTGTAAATACATACTTACATTACAATATAACACCCAGACACAAAACAAACATCGTTGTTGGTCTTATTGGGTGGGAATCGAACCCACAACTTACAGTTCAGAAGGCAGGGCAACTACCAACTGAGCTATCGGGACAGTTAAATACACGAAAATACGAATATACTATTTTCCAGTGTCATCGTCAGATAGAAACCGGCAGTGTCTTTAGAAAACGGTTTTTATAAATGTTTCTATACCGCATTGCGCACCGGGCGTAGAACGACTTCTTGTGAATGCATTACCGGGGCACCGGGTCACAGAATAAATAGAAGTGTGACTGATTTTGTAAGATAAATAACGGCTAAAACTCACGTCAATTAAAAGTCGAAATTACTCCGACCAGGTTTCAAACATATTCAGTTACGTGCTGACGCTCGCGAAAGCCGCCGCGGCTTGCGTTAGTAACTGGCTCCCAGAAGGACATCGAATATGTCCGAAACCTGGTCGGAGTAATTTCGACTTTTAATTGACGTGAGCTTAGCCGTTATTTCTTACAAAATGTCATACTCACGATAGTTTTCAAACATTACCGATATATTGTGAAACAGTAAACATGTCTGTAGGTAGCATATTAATTGTGCTGCAAATGTCTATGAAGGTTTACAATCCGATGGTTCCCTGCGGTCCTGACCACTGGTGCGGAGCCGGTCTACGTTGTGGTGTCCGACTCGTGGTCACCACTTGAGAATCTTTCTTCTGTTACTTCTTTCTTCTTAATGTAATTAGTAACTTTTATAAACTCACCAAACTTTTTATGAAATAATGACGCAACGTACTAGTCGTTCGGCTGAGGTTATTATGTGAGGTTCGACTCGCCTATAATATTAGAACCAAAATTTCATTTCTCATTTTTTTATCACTTGACATGTTCTTTATAGATAGATAGCTGTTTATTGTGTCAACAATGAAATTTACGTAAATAGAGGAATAAAATAAATCTTACGTAATAGTGCAACAATTGGCGTACTTATTTCTAGTAGCGATCTCTTCTAGTCAACCTTGACAATGGAAATTGTCGGCAAATAAAAAGAAGACACGGTGGTGTAAAACAATTTAAAATAAAAAGAAATACTGATAAATAGAAACTATTACCTATAACTTGGTAAATATACCTACATCCTAATACTTACATTTTATCATACTTACTCGTATCCATGTAGTTAAGATTTTGTAAACATATTTTGTAGAAAAATAGACCTAAGAAATATGGCTTCATAAGAGCCTAACAAAAGTCATCGACATTGGAAATATCACAATGTTAAATTATGAAGAATTGGCAAAAAAAGTGTCGTTTTTGTTTGCGATTTAGAATCTAAATAGTAGATAACTATTTAGGTAAATATATATGTAAATTCATGTCAAATACTCGGGTGACGCGGCTTCTTATACAAACAGGCTCTTGTCTATTCACGAATTAACTTATGTACCTACTACTTAAAATTTCTACGCTGTAATAAGCCAGTTGGTCTTTTTTTTTGTTTTTAATTTGGCTCCACACTTTGGTGTATCTAGCCAATGTCAAGTAATTGATAATTATTTCAAGTTAAAAGGTATTAGATATTGTGTCAAGTCAAGTCACAGTCCAAGTCATCAAGTCAAGTCATAATCTAGTCTAGTCTAGTCAAGACATACTCCTAGTAAAGTGGTGGCAACTTTACCAGAAGCTTCTATGGAGTTTTAGAAAAAACACGAAAAGAAACGTTTCACCATCATTATACCACTTTCCCACACTCATGCCTGTAATCCAGCACTTAACGAATAAAATGCCATCAATTTCATGCACTAACACTGAAAATAACACAAGTTTTGGTAAATAAAACAATGCGGTGACACGATCTTTTTCGTTTTCCCGCCAAAGATACAGTCGAATAACTCGACCGGTGTTCGGGCAATATAGATGCCCATCCTCAAGGAGTACGCGCGGCGGCGGTGAGTCAGCGACGAGCCGTACTCCTTGACGATGGGCATCTACATTGCCCGAACACCGGTCGAGTTACTCGACTATGTCTCGTGAGTGTTAGCCGTGTAATAGTTGTAGTTACTATAAACCTGTCGCTTTACCAAAAACTTACCAGTTTCACGGGAACTCTTAATTTTCTCGTATAAAAATAATCATATATTGATTTCGATGATATAAGTTAACTGTGGGTAAAATTTTGGGTAATCATTTATATAATAATAATGTCCACACATATTATTATTATTATTATTATTCCCTTAGCCGGTCCTTACGGCACCTACGGGAAGAAATGGTGCCCTTGTAGTTACTAGCATTAAAATAACGTATTGGATTGATGACGATGCCTGTACTTAATTCTTTTACATTTAATTTCGTTCGAATTTAAATATTAACCGTTTGTAACCGGATGTAAATGTAAAATCCTACACGGATTTAGGTACCTTGCCTTTATTTGCATAGTTTGATAAACCTGAATAGCCTTGTCTAGATGTAATAAAAACTCTCAAATAGACGATCACTCTAAAGAACTCTGATTAAGCTAGGAGCCAGCAACGTGATAATTAACACTACCTTGAAATTAAGTAATCTTGGAAGGTTAATATAGTGTTCTAGTGCTGTTTTTCAGGTAGATAACAAATTTTTACCTGTAACATCGATTTAATCTCAAAATCCCCAGCAGGCCAACCCTAGTAACGATAAGGTACGGGAATTAGCATTTATGTCGCCTGGTGGGGAAATTGGGAAACTTTCTAAACTTGTTTCCCGTTTTACCTACAACCAAAATTTTGGTTACTTAGTTATTTAAAACATTATGAAAATTGGTCATGTACTATAATTATTTTCAATAGTTTGATTAAACTATTATTTAATATATTAATTAAAATAATAATAATAATAAAGCCCAACGATCACACACATAAATCTTAGACCCTAAGTAAGATTTTCTTGTATCTAGGGAACTACGAAAACCATGGTCCAACGACACACAGACTCAGAACAAGTATTTGTAATTTTTTTTCTTTGTCCAAATACTTGTTCTGTTGCGAGAATCGAACCCACTACCCCCAGGTTATGAGTCAACTTACTCAACCACCATACCAAAGAGATTTTAATTAAAACAGTAGGATTTTTTTGAACAGAAAGATATTAATAGAACTCACATCTCTATTAATGACTCATGTATACACACATTCAATTTTCAGAATCATAGTATCTAAAATTTCGATATACTTAGTAACATAATTTCCAGTACGATAAATGTAACCCGGACACATACTCAATACTCATATCACAGAATATTACGTACTCACACATGTATAATTGAAGAACAAATGACGTTCGGGGCGCGAGAGTCATTTGTTTTTTTTTTTTTTTTTTTTTTTTTTTTTTATGATATAATGGGCATGCGTTTGACAACAACGCACCTGATGGTAAGCGACGAAGTTGTCTAAGGTGGAGCACGCTTGCCCATGAGATGCCTATTCACTCTTGACTTAAAAAGACCTAGGTTATATCCTGAAGGAAACACTGTTTTTGGGAGAGCATTCCATTCCTTGGCCGTTCGGACTATAAATGAGTCAGCAAAACGCTTAGTGCGGACTTGGGGTACACTAACAACGTAAGGGTGTGACGAATCACCAAGTCTTGTAGTTCTATGATGGAAAGGAGATGTTTACCTGTTACTGACCACGATTTCGATGGTTCTAACTCTTCGTCTATGATTTATCATTTAGATTTGTGTCATCAATATTCAATAGCCGTTTTTATCATATATGCAAACACTATTTTCCGCCATTGTTGTACTATTTAAATTATGTTGCCTGTATATTAAACAATGACGGGTTTTTGTGGGTTCATCTTTGTAATTTGTAACTTTAATGTTAATAACCTAATTCTCAACTGAATAGGTATTTATGTAGTTTATTTGTTTTTTGGCAAGATTTTTGTTAAACTTTATATTTCTTAAATTCTTGTGATAGATAGATAGATAGATCAACATATTAATGTAAACCGTAAAAAAAATTACAAAAAGAAAAAGTTACACAATTAACTAATACAAGTACAATAGGCGGTCTTATCGCTTAGCGTGATCTTTTCCAGATAACCTTTGCATTAAGGGATTTGTAGCTTAGAGTTTTGGGCTTCGGTGTACAGGTAAATATATAAAACAAAAAATACAAAATGATATAAAACTATTACAAAAAGTTGTCCTATAATGTTAAATAAAAACGATTACCGATTTTAACATATAGTTATTTGTTAACATAGGACTTATGCCCGGCATTAAAGTATGACAGCTTCTCAGTTTACACAACCTATTGCAACGCATTTGAGTACGTTATACGAGAGATAAGTGTGAACTTAAGATATGTCAAATTCAACCAATGAGCATACAGTATTTGGCGTGTTGACTTGACAGTTTGACAGACGTACTAGAAACAGGGGGCTAGAGAGATATATGCGAACTTAACTCTACTCGTGACCATAGCCAATGTAACTACTACATAACAAAAAAAACCCCGTCGTCACCACCCGAGACACGTCTTGAGCAATCCGGATGACCCTATAGCAGCCGTAATATCGGCTACGCTAGAATCACCGGACCTGTCTAGTCCTTCTGGCTGAGGTACCGCTTTCGGCACCGGTATAGGATACCAGCGTAACACAATCAAACACCAACTCCGCCGGCGAGGTCGACGTACCCCTGTAGGCTAGCTAGAACGGTCGCGACTTTCAATAGGGTCCACTCTTCCAGTGGATGTAGTCTTCTCGAACCTCTCATGCCGGCAACCGCCCTAGCCGAGGCTCGCACCCCAGGGGTGCCCTTGAGCTAGTTGCCTCCCACTTTTGACGGCTGGGCGCCTTAAGCGCTTGCCCTCCCGCCCGGTGACGCTATAAAGGTCGGTAGAGACCAACAGCCTAAGCTCGTTCAAAAAAAAACAAACAAAAAATACTTTTAAGTCGCAAAACTGGAAATTTGCCACCAGAATGAGTCAATTGCGGGTGAAACCGCGAGGTGTGACTGTAGTTTTAAAGAATTCCAGTTCGTTTCGACACGAATTCAATGGAAAATGTAAATGTCTTATAGCGGAATCCCCTCGGGAAATTTGTAAGTCTCTTGAAAGGTAAAAAAACTTACACTCCGCCATTTTACCAAGTTTAATTTTCTATTGAAATTCGGGGTTTAATCTTAACTTAAAGGCTTACCCCTAAGCTTACCAGCAGATTTAAAAAGTGCCTGAAATTAAATTGCGTTCTATCATCGTTCATCGCACTCATCTCATATTGTACGAACCTGCAATGAATTTTTGTTGGATAAGTTTTTGGCTCCACACTTTTGTGTATTTAGCCAGTGTCAAGTAATTAAAAATTTATCAAGTTAATGATATTTCAAGCAAATATGTGTCAAATCACAGTCGAAGTCATCAAGTAAGTCATAGTCTAGTCAAAGTCATACTCCTATTAAAGGGGTGGCAACTTTACTTGAAGCTTCTATGGAGTTTTGGTAACAACACAAAAAGAAACGTTTCACCATCATTATACCATTTTCCCACATTCACGCCTATAATCCAGCACCTATCGAATAGAATGCCACCAATTTTATGCACTAACACTGAAAATAACACAAGTTTTGGAAAATAATACAATGCGGTGACGCAATCTTCTTCGCGTTCCCGCCAAAACTTCGTATACAAACTTATTTGTATATCGCCTTTAGATGTAATTTTGAGGTAAAAACTTAGTGTTCGACCGTCAGATGAAAGTTTGTTTACTTGGTTACGACAAGACCAATCTTGAGTATGTACGTTTCATAATAATTTTTTTTCTTTTACTCAAAACACGCTGTTTCCACTTCTGCTGAACCCTGCTCTTTATCTACATTTTAAACCCTTTGGATGACATTAATTTGCATAAAACATATTTTTATGTTAAAAAATGATATAAAAGGCTAGTCGTTTGCATGATGTTAAGCGACACGGTTACCAGTAACAATTTTAGTGTCACGCGGTACTCTAACAGCCTTATTAATAAATGGGTATTAGTCTCGGGTTAGTTACTTCAGCTTTTGTCCTTTTTTGCTACTGGAATATTTAGCTGGATCGAAAGAGACAAAAGATGGTGTAACTAATCCAAAGCTAGTTCGTGTTTATTAATAAGGCTGTAAGAGTTTCACGTGACACTGCACTGCGCGCGTTAAAATGCGGTTGTGTTGCTTGTTCATGCACTTAATCAAATCCTTTGAAATAGTAGATGTTAAACGAAAACAAAGAATAAATGATGGTACCTACGAGATATTAGAAAATCTAGTGTCATTACATCCACGCAAAGGATGTCGACTAAACAGCGGAAGACGCAATTGATCTGCTGAGAAGTGGCAATTGGCACAGTGAAGTGCGCGTTTACATCAATTATTGTTTGTTTGTCTACGTCCATACCAAAACGCACCAGAAAGCTAACTACTTGCTAATGGCCAAAATGAGGGTACGCACACAAAATACGAGCGCTCGCATAAAATACGTTTCGTGATCTGGGAGTTATCATGGACTCTCGACTTAACTTATAATATCTGTTTGTAAAAGCGCTAATAAAACCTTAGGCTCTATTATGAGAACTGCCTCACAGTTCCAGGATGTTAGAGTGGGTATTTGCTAGATACATCTATAAACGAATTTATGGGTTTTATCCTTACCTCTACCCATCTTTATTTGTGACAGGAATGACTGGACTAAACACATTGTAATACAGGCGTAAACTACTGCTTGTGATTCACTATTGCTCAGTAATGCATGCTTTAATGAATCAATCAAATCGGTCCTGTAGATTCAGACTATTAAATGCAAACAACATTCAAATCTTTCCTGTTTATAATACTAGTTTAGATTTCATGTCTCGGATATCACACTAACACACTAATATTATAAAGGCGAAAATTTGTATGTGTGTATGTTTGTTACTCCTTCACGCTCAAACGGCTGAATGGATTTGGATGAAATTCGGTACTAAGATAGCTTATACACTGGATAGGCTACATTTTATCCCGGAAAAGTGAAATGCTCCCGTGGGGCAAATAATTAAAATACTTTTTATCCACGGGTGAAATCACGGGGTGCAACTAGTTGGTGATATAGGGAGATTTACTTATTTGTATCTGTTAGGTCAGCAGCTAGTAACATGTGCCGCTTTCAAACCGAAGCTTTGAATCCCGCTCAGCCAGTGTTTTTTCAAGCTATGTGTGGAATTTGCAATCGATTTTACAACGGCGAAGGAAAACATTGTGTATAAGAACTTTAAAGTAAAACAACTAGACGGCCCATAATTGGTACATTCTGACACTTTTATTATGTTTATATAATTTTTTCTATAAATAATTGGTGCGCAAATTGTTGCAAGTAAATTGGTTATAAATAAAACGCAGAATTTAAATCTTCGGATAGTCATTAGTTAAATTTGAATTTTTGTTACAATATTGCATATATATTGTTGATATGCAATATTGTCACAAAAATTACTAACATTTCACATACTAAAATCCTATAGAAAAAAGACCGTTCAATAATCTCGAAAATCCAAAATTTTCCAAAATTCTTTTCAAAAATTTATTTTCTTTAAGATCTCATTCGTATGTTAAAACGTTCCAAAATGAAAAAACCACAAAATAAACATAACCAATAGAACATGGCGTACAGCATTAAATTTTTATCAATAAAATCGTGCCGACTGTTAAATATCGGCTTTTTAGGAAACTTCAAAAAACTATAGGTACCTCGTACACTTCTAAATCAAACACCATCGTCTTCATTGTTGAGTTAATCTATTTTTTATCATTAGTTAAACACCGATACATTAAAATGATGTTTTCAAAGAGTTCGCACACCTGCTAAAAAGAACTGGTACATACTTAAATTAACACTTGTACATTAACACTTCTTGGTACTTTGTCGCGCCGTTTGACACAATATTCGCATTAAAAGTATAGATAAATAAGTATATTAAAGAGCACAGATAAGGAACTTCTCAATGTGATCCGGACCCAATCGACCTATTTTTTTTTTTCTTCATCATTGGCTCCACACTTTTGTGTATTTAGTCAGTGTCAAGTAATTGATAATTCATCAAGTTAATGATATTTCACGCAAATGTGTTAAGTCACAGTCGAAGTCATCAGGTCAAGTCATAGTCTAGTCAAAGTCATACTCCTAGTAAAGTGGTGGACACCTTTACTTGAAGCTTCTATGGAGTTTTAGAAACAACACGAAAAGAAACTTTTCACCATCGTTATACCATTTTCTCACACTCACGCCTGTAATCCAGCACTTAACGAATAGACCACCAATTTTATGCACTAACACTGAAAATAACACAAGTTTTGGAAAGTAATAAAATGCGGTGACGCAATTTTTTTCGCTTTCCCGCCAAAACTCTCATCGACCTATTTCACATATTTGTATAAAACTATGTGAAAGAGATAGATATACGCATCTTCAGCGATCAGCGCGAGACGCAAAACCAGTTTTTGACTTTGACGTGAGCACGTGGTTCATTTTCCACTTTTAATTATATTTATGATTATATTAAAATTATCTAAACTTTATTACGATGACTGTCTGAAATACACACGTGTTATAAATTTGTACTAAAAGATATATAATAATGACGCCCAACGATCACATACATAAATACTAGACCCTAACTAGAATTCCCTGTGTCTAAGGACCAGACTCAGAACAAATTTCCTTTTTTTTTCTGTGCACAAACACTTGTTCTGCCGCGAGAATCGAACCCGCCGCCTCCGTGTTATGAGCCGACCTGCTCAACCACATCACAGAGGCTGTCAAACAATAATGACATTGGGTACATGTAATTTTGACTTGTAAACATGCTAAAAATAGACTATAAAATCCTTTGACTTTGATGAAATTCCGCGAGGTCACGCCAGAGTGAATCAATTAAGGTTGCGGTTAGCTAAACACAACAGCATCAATGAATGGCGTTGATGATTCTTTTATGTAATTGAAAGACATGACATGCTAGTCGTTCACCTGATGTTAAGCACGACACGCCTATAACAGAACAGTGTCACTCAAAACTCTAAAATATAAAGTTTCACGTGACACTGCACCTGAGACATCAGCACAGTCTAGTAGAAAGGTTTCTAGATTGGGATCAGCTGGGCGATTACGTAACTCGATTGCAACCGTTAGAAACACTATTTGTATAGATTTGACAATTTCTATACGCAGTTTATGTGCATAGTTAGTATGGATATTTCTCCTATTGCATTGTAATCAAAGTTTCGTGATTACCCCCTGATCATAGTCTGAATGCCCAGTAATTACACCAGCTACAGTTTCCTTCAATCCGGAACATTGTATAGTGTTTGCACACTACTGCTTGGCGGCAGAATAACTGGCAAAGCATTGGTACCTACTTAGACGAACTTTTAGTTTATTATTAATATTACTATAATGAGATGCAATGTTTATTAATGAGTGTTTATTCCTTATGATCTGCCCTTATGAACTTAATTATTAATTTCTAGATTTAGCGGCGGAACAGCTCTGATCAGGGATATAAAAATAACTTTTTCAAAGTGAAGAAATGTTTCTTTCGAGTTGTAAACTCTCATATTTAGAGTCTGCCAGGGACATTAATTTGGTCCATAAGTAATTAAATGAAATAAATATTTGTATTTACACAACGCCATCAACTCCCAAACTAAGCAAAGCTAATATGGAAACCAGATAACATGATACAATACCTAAATACTTTTTAGTTTGAAAACTATCGTGAGTATGACACATTTTGTAAGATAAATAACGGCTAAACTCACGTCAGTTAAAAAGTCAAAATTACGCCAACCAGGTTTCGGACATATTCGATGTCCGAAACCTGGCAGCCAGTTACTAACCTGGTCGGAGTGATTTCGACTTTTAATTGACGTGAGTTTAGCCATTATTTATCTTACAAAATATTAGATACTTTTTGTTTGTAAATACATACATACTATACTGTTATCGACCAGAAGTGAATTTAACTAAAAAAAAAACAATTATTAAATGATATTAAATTTATATTACTTTCAAATCAAATTTACAAAATTAAATGCAACAAAAATTAATAACTCCGTAGCTAGTCCGCACGCTCCGACCGTTCGAAATAAAGTGAACGAGCCGATGCGCCTGCTCCTCGCTCGAGGCCTCGCCAAGTCTGATGACGCGGCGGGTGGCCACGCCCTCTTCGTCTCTTCTTGACTTGTTACACGGCCTCTCCTGACGGGCGGCCGTCCTCGACCGCAACTCTGGATGGTTCAGAGCTGGAGCCAGCGTCAGTCTCAGCCATCGGATCATCAGAATTAGCTGTCAACACACACAAAAGTACACGTTAAAAATGTATTGTTCACTGTACCTAGTGAACAAATTGCCTTTTTGAAAATAAAAATCAAACATTCAAAGTTCGTCTTCCAGCATGGAGTCACACAGCATACACTCATTATCACATTCTTTCCGAATTTAGAATACAACATTCATCATTCTCGCGAGGGCCCTCATTCACACCAAACCAAACCAAATCAAACCAAACCAAACCAAACCGGCATTGACTAGTATACCGTGACAGTGTCCGTTACAGACAACTGTCCTGCCGTGGCAGAGAATCACACTCAATACCAACGTGAATATGGATACAATCCACCTGCCGACCGGTAGAGAATCACACTCGATACCGTCGTGAATATGGATACAATCCATCTGCCGACCGGTAGAGAATCACACTCGATACCGTCGTGAATATGGGAACCCAGAGGGAAGCCCATCTGCCATCCGATAGAGAATCACACTCAATATCGCGACGTGACAAATAAACAGAAAATTAACAATTTATCATTTCACATGTGACATTCAGAATGACAAAACCACTCACATTCAAAAAATGCAGCGCAGGTCTCGGGGGTCCACTCTCCTGCCCACATTACCATGTTTTCAGCAGCGGCCTCAGTACGTTTCCCATATGAGCCGGCCAACAACTCCAACTCGTAACGGTTATGTGGAAGGCGCTTCAGCACTTTGTAAGGCCCACGCATGCAGGAGTCTAGTTTCCCCGCTGCTTGCGAAGCCTTGATAACAAAAACTTTATCATCTATGGTGAACTCAAGAGGTGGTGCACGGCATTTGTTCACGTATTCGTCTTGCCTCAGCTGATTAGTAGACAACAAGGTCGACACTCGTTGTCTGCGTAAGGCCATCGTTGCTTCACGGTTAGTGGTCGTAGTGTCTAAAGCAACGTCTCGCACAAGAGCACGTATGACTGGTGTAGACGCGTCGCTACCAATAAGCAACTGCAAAGGTGACATGTTGGTCGTAGCGTGCCTGGTACTATTTAAGATGAGTTGAGTTTTCCACAATACGTCGGACCATTTTTGCTGTCTATGATTAACTTCAATACGAAGCAGATTTAGTAAAGTTCTGCAATATCGTTCAACCTGTCCATTTTCATGATGCATACCAGGTGTGACAAAGTGAGTGTCACTTCCAAATGATCCCACCATGTCTTGGAAGGCAGAGCTCTCAAACATTCGCCCTCGGTCAGTGACCAAAAGTCGTGGAGACCCAAATAATGAGATCGCGTCAATAAATGCGCGTTTCAACTCGTCTGCATCTTGACGATATAAAGAGTAGAGGAGGCAGAATTTTGAAAACGCGTCAACAATTATTAAGACGTATTTATACCCTTGGGACTCCGGTAACGGACCAAGAACGTCCATATGTACCACGTAAAATGGATTGTCGGGCTTGGACCATGATTCAATTGGCTGATGTGGCGCACGCGGTACTCGTTTGTGACTCAAGCACACAATACAGTGCTTTAAATATTTTCGCACGAAGGCACGTAAGCCAGGGAACCAAAAGTGGCGTAATATAAGTTCTAGCGTTTTATCATAACCAATGTGGGCCTGGTCATCATGAAATACATGAAGCAAGCTCAACCTGTATCCCTTAGGGATGTAACATAACAGTCGGGACTCTTCTCCAACAGGGGAGTATTTAACATACAGCAAGCCATTCTTTAAAACATAACGAGAGGAATCTAACTGACCATTGTTAAGTTTATCTATCAGATCTAGCGTTTCTCCATCTGCAGATTGAGCCAGCTTCGCCCAGTTTTTAGGATTTTGTATGTGACATACATCGACAGGGTTCCTACTGAGGTAATCGGCATGAGACATAAGAGTACCTTTTCTATATTCAAAAGTGTACTGGAAATCTTGCATATGTAACCACCATCTAGCTACACGGGGAAGTAAGTCCTTCTTTCGCTCAGTTAATTTTAATGCATTGCAGTCAGTGACGATTTTAAAGGGTAAGCCAAGCAAATACTTTCGAAAATGTTGAAGAGCTTTCACTACGGCTAGAGTTTCTAACTCGTAGGAATGATATTTGGGTTCAGCTCCTTGGGTCGATTTGCTAAAGTATGCAACAGCATGCCTATGTCCTCCCTCATGTATCTGCATGAGAACCGCACCATAACCGATGGCACTCGCATCGGTATGGAGTTCGGTAGGAAGTTCCGGATCATATATAGCTAGAACGGGGGCGCTTGTTAAGCAGCCGATGATGTAATCACGAGCATTATCTTGGTCTACCCCCCATTGAAATGGCATGTTCTTTTTTGTAAGCTGAGCAATACAAGCAGTCTGTTGTGCATAATTTGGAATATATCGCCTAAAGTAGCCTGCAAGGCCAAGAAACTGCCGCACTTGCTTGACATTGCGGGGTTTAGGGGAATCGACTAGGGCTTGTACCTTGCGTGGGCTCGGCCTAACCTGACCTTTGCTAATAACTCTCCCAAGATACTCTATTTCGCTACTGAGAAAGGTACATTTCTTCAGGTTAATAGAAAATCCTGAGACAGTCAATGTCTCCAATACCTGTCGTAACAAACCTAAACCTTCAGCCACTGAATCTGATAATAAAAGGACGTCATCAATATAGACTAGTGCTTTTCCGGAATCAATGAATGGTTTTAGAGTTTTTGAGATTATCTTCTGATACTGAACTGGAGCATTGGAAAGGCCATAAGGCATTTTGGTATATTCGAAATGACCTTCAGGGGTTACGAAAGCGGTCTTGGGAATAGAACTCTCGTCCACAGGTACCTGGTGGAAACCAGTCGCCATATCTAGGCTCGTAAAGAATTTACTAGAACCTAGACGATCGATATGATCTTCAATTAGAGGTAACGGAAACTTGTCTTTTACTGTGATCGCATTTAGAGCTCTATAGTCGACGCACATACGATCTGTTCCGTCTTTCTTTTTGACTAAGATCACCGGGCTCGCATAAGGTGATTCGGACTCTCGAACTATCCCCTTACTCGTAAGATCGTTAATTATATTACGAACTCGAAGTTTTTCGTCATGCGATAACTTGTACGGTCTATAGCAAATCGGTTCATCGCTAGTTAACTCAATTTTCATACTACCTGTTGTAACAGTTGATGAAGCCGTGCCAGTTATAAACGAACTCGAATAATTACCGATAACCGACAAAAGCTGTTCTCTTTCTTCACCTTGTAGTGGTGTGTTTATGTTGCTGAGGGTAGCCTGAATATTATTCACGGTTGTGGGTACGACCGTGCGTGTCAAAACTTGAATACCATTTTGTCGGATATAGGTAATGCCCTCTCGATCTAATATGTCAGTGCCTATAATGATTGAAGTACTAATACACCGATCAGGTACCACGTATAGGTCGGCTTCGACAGATATATGCGGTAGTTCAATAACTAACGTAACGAATGAAGTACTTTCAATGAGTTCACTTCCTATGCCGCGCAAAATTCGATATGTAGGTTTTTGGCTGGCTTTAAAGTGCCTCAGCACTGAATTCGATATCAATGATATACAAGATCCGCTATCTATTAAAATATCAACCGGTATGCCCTCAATTACCGCACTTGTGACATCTTTGTTTGGTGAAACAGAACTATCAAACTTTCTGCAGAAATTAACATTATGTGGATTTACTTTAGATGCTTCAGAACGCTGTTTCACAAAACAATGATCACTCGTATGCCCATCCTTTTTGCAGAATGTACACGTCTTACTCGTAGCTGGAGGTAATGCAAGCAGCGGTGCTGTTGACTGCGTGGTTGAACCCGAGTAACTATTCAGGCGTTGTCTTTTTGCATTGTTACAATCAACACGCTTATGTCCCGATTTTCCGCAAAAGTGACATCGAATGTTATTATTAACTTTTCTACCTTCATTGCGTTTTGCTACATTAGAATTGTTAGAATACGCTGCATGAAAAAGTCTGCCTCGCCAAGTCTGATGACGCGGCGGGTGGCCACGCCCTCTTCGTCTCTTCTTGACTTGTTACAATACAGTATAACATCCAGCACTTATATACTCATCTTACAAATGTTTGTCCTGGGTGGGAATCGAACCCAAAACCTCCAGTTCAGAAGGTAGAAGGTAGTAGTAGCTCTCTACTACTTACTGAGCTATCAGGTCCGTCAAATGATCATTTAAATCGAGGTTACGAGCG
The DNA here is from genome assembly GCA_905220475.3 of Ennomos fuscantarius. Classification (NCBI taxonomy): domain Eukaryota; kingdom Metazoa; phylum Arthropoda; class Insecta; order Lepidoptera; family Geometridae; genus Ennomos; species Ennomos fuscantarius. The sequence goes on along the minus strand of HG992046.1, from coordinate 6,012,671 downwards.
AACGTTCTGAACCATTTTGATACTTCACCTTACTCCTATTTTACGCTTGTCAGTCAGATCTACACGACCATAATGACCGCATCACGACCGGTTTTGCATTTGAAGTGATCTTCACTCCTGCGTTAATAATACAATTGCATACATTTCAATGTTATGTGTTACACATAGGTACATATATGATTTTACACAGTACACTAAACCAACCTACGTTCAAATAATAATTAAAATAAATTAAATAAGCATAAAAACCAGTGTGCTTTCACACGACTGAAGTAAAACTTTTTTAGCTCCGTCTATCAGCCGGTATAACTTTGTTTTTGCTTTGTTTAAAGTTAATGTTGCCGTCTTGACAATTTTAAATTACCGGACATACCGAGATAGTAATTCAAATTTTACTTAATTTTTGACCTTGTTATTTTGAAAATCTACGTTAACTAACAACTTTCAACTTGCGTTCGCCTCGTTACGCATTCACCAGCTTACTCCCCAAGTCAAGCGTGCGTTAAGAAATTTTACTTCAATAAAATGTATAGTCTCTGAATAATAATTTTATAAAAGTAGAATATGGTGTTTATTTGAACGGTTGTCACGCCAAAGTGGCCGAACTGATTTGAATGAAATTCTGCACACGGATCGCTTACTTTACTGGGGTCAACATAAGATACTTTTTGTCCTGGAAAATTTAGTTTCATGAAAAAGCGGGTGTATAGGTTAGTTATCAAAAACACAGACAGAATGAATGATTTTATTTGCTAATTTGATTATTGATTTTATTTGCTTTAGCCACACTGAGGACCGTCTTCACACTTCACACTAATATTATAAAGGCGAAAGTTTGTAGAAAGTTTGTGTGTATGTTTGTACCTCCTTCACGCTCAAACGACTGAATGGATTTGGATGATATTCGGTACTAAGATTACTTATACACTGGATTAACATATAGACTACATCTTATTTTGGAAAAGTGAAACGTACCCGTGGGATGAGCATATAATTAAAATGCTTTTTATCCGCGGGTGAAACCGCCCAATAGTCCAATAGTCCAATAGCCCAATAGTCGTTAATAAATATCGAAGGACATTCATTTTACAGAGCCATCTAGCTCCAAATTAAGTAAAGTTTGTTTTTGGGATGTAAATAACCGAACAAACACATTTTTATCTATTTTGTTGCAATACATAAGTTACACATAACAAACTTCATATTCATGGAATAAATGTCTTGAGCAAGAATCAAACCTTAATTGTAATACCACCCATAAATCAGACATACTAACAAACTAACTCGTAATTATGGGATTCAGACCAGTCAAAATGTTTTTTATTTATTTTATTATAAAGCACAACGACCATATACATAGATTCTGGACCCTAACTAGAATTACCTGTGTCTATGAACCCAGGAACTACGAGGACTATGGTTCCACAACACTCAGACTCAGAACGAGTATTTGCGCTTTTTTTGTTGTGCACACATACATATCCTGCCGCGGGAATAAAACCCGCCGCCTCCGGGCTATAAGCCGACCTGCTAATCCACCACACCACAGAGGCGGTCAAATGTGACGTTTTTATAAAACTAATACAGTTGAAAATAGGCACATCTACTTATAAAACATTAAACAGGAAGGCGTAGATAAAAGCATGGCAAATCGATTCAAAACTTTGTGGAACGTGAAATGGTAGGTTAGGCCTAATTAAATTCATCTCATTTTCAAAGGAAACCAAAGACTGACATTGGCGATTCATACATCATTTTCTTTGTTCTTCTTTTGAAATGTGATATTGGAACGAACTAGACTTTTGTGCACGTTAAATAGTGCGTGTGTCTATGTCTCTTTATTCTGTGAATTTTTATTTTTGCAAATACAATTTGGCAAGCGTCAATTGATTTTTCTCAAATCGGTGGACATACAGAAATATAATGAAGTTCCGTTTCAGAAATACGATTTTATAAACGGAGTTACTTCACAACCTACACTGCCTCTGTGGTGTGGTGGTTGAGAATAGTGGCTCATAACCTGGAGGTGGCGGGTTCGATTCCCGCGATAGAACAAGTATTTGTGCACAGAAACAAGCGTAAATACTTGTCCTATGTCTGGATGCAGTGGAACCATGATTCTTTAGGCGAGAGAAGTAAGTAGTAAGCTTCTATTAAACCGACTACAATCGCCTTAATTGATATATAGATGATCCTGATAAATACTTGGATGATATCATCAATAATGACTGGCCTAATAGCTGAGTTGGCAAGGTCTTCTGAATTGTAGAGTGTAGGTTCGATTTCCACCTAGGACAAATATTTGTGTGATGAACATCGATGTATGTTCTGTGTCTTGGTGTTATATTGTATTCTATGTTTATATTTAGAAACAAAACGTATCTAAGTATTCTATCAGTTATCCACCCATAGCACGAGCTTGGCTTAGTTTGGGGCTAGGTGGCGCTGTGTGATATGTCCACACATATTTATTTATTTATTTTTATCAATGCAGTAATTTTTAATGTTACTTTGATGAAACTTGGTCAGTTAGAAAAGTCATCCTTCAGAACCATCTAAATCGGTTTATAAAGACGGAGAAACATAAAAACTACAACAGAATTGAGAACCTTCTAACTCGAAGTCAGTTGAAAACGGAAGTAACCGTTACAAGTACCTACGACCATAGAATAATAACGCTTTTCTAACCTTCGTCGTAGGTTTGGAGAAAGAAAGGGGAATAGCGCGTTATTCCTCAAACTTTATAAAAAAAAGGTGTATTTAAAAACATACTTTAGTATGTGGTATAAAAGTTTACCTTTTTATACATTTTGTCCGTATTTAAATACGACTTTTACTGACCCACATAACCACATTTTCCTGCTCAGTACACAAAACCCTTTCCTATCTCAAAACGTCAACTAACATCTGGCATACCTACAGTTTACCTTCTGTATCGAAATTCTAATTCACTTTCAGCTCACGTACAAAATGGTCTACACAATGAATTAGGCGGTAAGATTTAGTATCAGGTGGGTCGACCATCGAGGACTGAATAAAAATATCATAAATTGTTTGGACAGCCCTGTTTGAAGAGGAAATTAAACAAACTTGCCCGCATTTTGGTCGTTTTAACACAGAGTAAATAATTACATTACCGGCTAAAGATTATTAATCCTTTAATTTTTTTTTTAACGAGTCTCATCAGATCTTACGTGAGAAAGAAGGGGGATAGATAGATAGATAAAACTCTTTATTGAAACACCACATTGTAGGAACAATTTACAAGCACAAAATTAAGGATTAAGTGTCACAATGGGTGGTCTTATCGCTCAAAGCGATCTCTTCCAGACAACCTAAAAATGATGTAAAAAAAAAAAAAAATAAGGACGGGGAATATATCACGTGATATATTCCCCGTCCTTATTTTTAATTGTGTATATCCGTAAAAAGTAATAAATAATAATAATATGCAAACTAAGCAAAGCTTGTAGACTATGGGAACTAGATAACTGGTAGAATACTTGGATACTTATTGTTTGTAAATGGAATATAATATAATAATGTACATGGAATATAATATAAAACCTAGAAAATAAACACCTATGTTCATCACACAAATGTTTGTCCTAACGTGTAAAGTTGCTAGAAAACCGCGTTAAATGAAGTAACACAGTAGCCCCTAGATTTTTTAAGAGCTGCTATACAGCCAAGTAAAAAATCTCGGTAGAGAAATAGCCTAAGCGTCACGTAATTAGATAATGGGCCCCATCCATTGTGATGTAACGATAAATGGTCTCGCCAGTTTATTTGTTCATGGAAGTTAAATGGTTCTTGAGAATCACAATTGATGGGATTGAGTCTGAAATCATATGACTTTTATATATATAACTAAGTGTCAATGTTGAGTTTTGGCGGGAAAACGAAAAAGATCGCGTCACCGCATTGTATTATTTTCCAAAACTTGTGTTATTTTCAGTATTAGTGCATAAAATTGGTGGCATTTTATTCGATAAGTGCTAGATTACAAGCATGAGTGTGGGAAAGTGGTATATGTGGTCGGCTCCCCTTGGGTTTGACCATCGCAAAACTATGATTACAATGCTACAGGAGAAATTTCCATACTAACTATGCACATAAACTGCGTATTCAAACTGTAAAACCCATACAAATTTGTGTTTCTATATGTTGCAATCGAGTTACGTGATCGCACAGCGGATCATCGGTCCACCTAATGCGGGCCTACGCTGCGTCTTCCAGTTCGTGGTCGCCAGTCGAGAACCTTTCTTCCTGGTTTTTTGGCGGGAACGCGAAAAAGATTGCGTTACCGCATTGTATTATTTTCCAAAACTTGTGTTATTTTCAGTGTTAGTGCATAAAATTGGTGGCATTCTATTCGTTAAGTGCTGAATTACAGGCGTGAGTGTGGGAAAATGGTATAATGATGGTGAAAAGTTTATTTTCGTGTTGTTTCCAAAACTCCATAGAAGCTTCAAGTAAAGTTGCCACCACTTTACTAGGAGTATGACTTTGACTAGACTGACTTGACTATGACTTGATGACTTCGACTGTGACTGGACACATATTTGCGTGAAATATCATTAACTTGATAAATTATCAATTACTTGACACTGGCTAAATACACGGAGGTGTGGAGCCAAAACATTAAAAAAAAACCTTTCTTCCTCATCGGTTGTCAGTTTTACCAGCGAGGTGGTCTGCCCAATGACATTAGATACAAGTAGTATGGATTAATTAGCCGTGTCAGGTGCAGTTTTCATTCATAAATCCGTTGGATCTAAAGCAATTCTCCTCACTCCACGTTGTAAAGCCAGAGGTTTCAATATTGAAGATGTTACGGGCAGCTTTTTTTCGTAGACGCTGGAGGGTAAAGTTTCCATAATCTGTGTCTATATTACTTTTTCTTTCGCGAAGGAAACTTTGAGGTTCTGATGAAAATGAATTTTAAATCTTTCAGCTCTTTTGTCTCGTTGAGCAATACTGGTTTTCATTTTAGTTTTAGTTTGTTGAATAAATGTGCCATTTTATTAAAAGTCAAAATATTAAATACAAAAAGCTATGCTTTGCAATTAATTATATTATGGTACTTTAATACAATATATGTACTCAGTCGATAATCGTTCAATGTTTTTCAGTAAAAATAGCACCAACACAAAGTTATATCGGTATTATTTTTGTACATTATTAGGCTTATTAATAAACACGAACTAGCTTTAGACTAGTTACACCATCTTTTGTCCCTTTCGATTCAGCTAAATATTCCAGTAGCATAAAAGGACATAAGCTGAAGTAACGGATACGAGACTAATACCCGTTTATTAATAAGGCTGTAAGGTTCTAATATTGTAAGGTGCTCCAAAAATCAGTGCTCTTTGGGAACTTATTTAAAATGTCTCTATAATTTATAAAAATGTTTTGGCAATTGAATAATTTTACAAGATTCCTTTATCGCTTTTTTTAATTATAATTTTTATTTAATTTAAAAAATTTCAAAATTTTCTAGTTGTGCTGTAAAAATAGCAACGATCAAAGAAAAACTACCTACATTTTACGAAAAGCGTTCCATGGTTTATAGGATAAAGAGATCATCAATGGCGAGTAAATTAAACAGAAGTGCCACAAATTACTAAAACAAAATTTCGACTTTAGTACGGTAGATTTAAGAGTAAAACAGATGTAAATCCTTCTGAGACTCTTCTTTATTAATCTAAATCAAACCTTAGCACCCTAGACTTAGAGTGCTTCACATTATGATAAACAGTGCACTCGGTTTATTTTGCTGCAAATCCGGTATTTCATTATTCAACGTACATAGTCTATGTCTGAAAAAGTATACGCGTATTCATGGAGAGTGTGTGAGCCACTACTTTAATCGTGCATTTTTTTCCTGCGATCCTACTATTTTGGTTTTCTTAAGGCATTTTTTTTTAATTTGATCATAACAATAGGGTATAGCATATTTTGACACTCTGTAGTGTAGTGGTTGAGCAAGTCGGCTCATAACATCGCGACAGGAGTTGTCCTGTGTGCTGACACAGCACAGGAAAAAAGCGCAAATACTTATTCTGTGTTTGGGTGTTGTTGGACCATGGTCCTCGTAGATCATGGTTCCATAGATACAGGAAATCTTAGTTAGGGTCCAGGATTACATTATATTTGTACCTAACTAGCACATATTTCTCCTACTTATTAAATAAAACATTTTTTTTTATATCCTTAAATCCAAACGTTAAAGCACGCCAAAATCACGTGAGCTTTACTGTTTTTCTGAGGTGTACTGTGTCTAGAAAATAATATTGGTACCTATGAAAGTCAGTTTGCCGTAAAACAAAGGAGATTAGACCACAAAGCCGACTCAATTCCAACTTCCAACGTGTGAGATGTTGAAGGTTTAATTAAAATAATTTGAAAGAAAGAGACGAGGCGATCAGGGTGTATAGGATAAAACACAAAAGGCTTGGAATTTACGGGATGGTGTAGTGAATAGCGATAGCCTATATTTTATGTGGGGATAGCTGAACACGAGAAGATGATATGAAAAATCGGACTCGTCCATGCATGTCCGTCATAAAAATATCCTTTAAATAATCATATCTATTTGGTCACACACGGAGATAGGAAAAAAGTTACAGACCTCCTTATTAAATCTGCTTAAACTGGTACTGGTTTTAGTAAGCGCATAGCATGTGATTTGGCAATTTTTCGGTTTTGAAATGTTCGAGTATTTTAAATTATCATTTGGATAAAGGGAGCCATGGTTTGACCAAAATCCGAGCCTACTACTATGTGAACTAAGTCGGACAAAATTTATAATAGTTATATCTTAATATATATAAATCTCGTGTCACAATGTTTGTCCTCAATGGACTCCTAAACCACTTAACCGATTATAATATAATTCGCACACCATGTGCAGTTCGATCCAACTTGAGAGATAGGATAGTTTATATCTCAATCTATAATAGATATATATTAAATACCCGTGCGAAGCCGGGGCGGGCCGCTAGTAGTAATATAGGTACTTACTTACTTACTTACCGAGTACCCACAAAATTTACAAAGATCTTTCGGAACGATTGATCGAGGCAACGAGTGACCAAAATGTTGCTCTTTATTTAACCCAAAGACTAAGCATTGCCATTCAACGGGGCAATGCCGCCAGCATTTTGGGTACGTTGCATACTGGTAGCGGCTTCTTAGATTAAGTTTTGCTAATGCATAGTTTTTAATTTTATTTTAGTTTTATTTTTCACTGTTTAAATTAATATTATCGACATGTTGTTTATAGAGTTGGTACTTAATATGCAAAAATATATGAAAATAGTGTTTACAATTTACAAACTCGTCTAATCAACGTTTCGTCTAATGAATGTTTCGTCTAATCAACGTTTCAACATGACCTAAAAAATAGGGAAAAAATCCCTATTTTTAGGTCATCTGTCGTTAAGAGCAAAAATGAAATTACACAACTAAATAATTTCATTTGATTTTGTTTCATAAAAACTTTCCTACCAAATGTAAGTACTTAACCCAATAAGCACTTTTCCGTATAAAATCTTAATGATTTTCTGAAAGGGAGTAAAACTTTTCCATTTATACTTAGAGTAAGCCATTTCATTCGGCCTTGCAACAATTTCTGTTGAAATCTGTGAGGAATGAGTTGACATTCATTATACAAGGTGGAATTTAATTCACCCTTTTCCTTAAATATATGTACTCAGACCATGCTATAGAATATTCGTACAAGGTCCAATTTAAAAAAAATGGTTTTGTTTTAGTATTTAGTGCCTTTTAATATAACAACATGACAGCCGAAATGTCTATTTAACGGTACACACAGCGCGGGCACCAACTGAGTACTTTGTAAATGTTTCGTAGGTAACAAACACCTGGTTTGTTCAATGTCACAAGGCTTTTCTTTAGAATTTGAATTCGCAGTAATATGATAATACTTAGATTTAAGTTTTATTTCACAAGTACTTTTTTTATTTAGTTATATGGGATCATTCTTTAGCATGGACTGAATACATATATTAAAGGAGAAGAACGAATTAAATTCCACCTTGTATAATTACATGTCGTAAGAGCATTCTCCTCAGTCTGCATTATAATCTACTGCTATCACCAAGACGCCTGCTAAGCTTGGTGGTTATGAAACAGAAAAAGATATGAATTTTTAACCGGGAATTTGCCTTTATTTTTCCTACTAAATGCCACAACGATATCACACTAATATTATAAAGGCGAAAGTTTGTATGTGTGTATGTTTGTTACTCCTTCACGCTCAAACGGCTTAATGGATTTAGATGAAATTCGACATCAAGATGGTTTATATACTGGATTAACATATAGGCTACATTTTATCCCGGAAAAGTGAAATATTCCCGTGGGATGAGTAATTTTTTTTAAATGTTAATGAATGATATGACGAGCTAGTCGTTCGCCTAGTGTTAAGCGCCACGGCCGCCCATATCAAAACAGTGTCAATCGGAACTAAAACACAGAGTTTCGCGCGACACTGCACTGCGCACATCATTCTGAGACATCAGCACAGTCTAGTAATAAGATTACTCAACTGTGAGATCAGATCATAGTCTCAATTTCCCAGTAATTTCACTAGCTACAGTGCCCTTCAAACCGGAACACAGTAGTGCTTGCACACTACTGCTTGGCGGCAGAATAACTGGCAAAGCGGTGGTACCTACCTAGACGAACTTTGCAACAAAGTCCTACCACCTAGTATCTAAAAATTTAAAATATTTAAAATACTTTTTATCAGCGGGTGAAACCGCGGGACGCAACTAGTAATAACTAATACTAATAACTGCCCACTAAAAAATGCGTTTTTAAATAACAAATACACAACGTTTGCTAGTTGCCACGAATCGGTCACATCTCAGCATAAAGCGCTACGATTAGCGCCGATCTTCCATTCGGAACTTTTTAGTATCGCCACGGCTTAGTATACAACTACTCGTATGAACTTCAACTTCAACTCTTTTAAATGGCCTTTGTGGAAAGGTTACCACAATTTTTCCAATATCACGTAGAAAGATAGCACATCAAACGAATATTTTTCAGTGAGAAATTTTGGTACTCGTGGGTAATGAATGTGAGGTCAGCTATGTAATGAATGTCCTACTTAGATGAATCTAAAATGCTGAAACAAAACAAAAGAACACAATATTTACTACAAGTAAAAATATGATGAAAAACTAGCGGCCAGTCCCGGCTTCGCTCGAGTGGACGTTTATTTATTAAACATTTTATAATATACGAAAAACAATGTATCACGCACCGGCGCCATCTACTTAAAATGTTGGTTTGTCCTGAATTTTTCCTGAATCTTCTTTGCTATAAAATTAAACCTCACGGAGCCCGAGTCCTTGCCAACGAATGCAAAACCATGGAAATCGGTTCGTGCGTTCTGGAGTTATAGCGTCAGAAAGGAAAACCCGACTTATTTTTATATAGTAGAGAGAAGAAAGATGATAAGACGAACCTAAAATCGCGGGCTCAATGTCATGTCATTTTCGGCATTAGGAAGCCGAAATCAGCAGTAGACGAAATTAAGTCTAACCACGATGATACATCTCAAAACACGCGGGTCGCAAACTTCTAAAATCTAAAACCTAAGATGCTTAGTCGTAAAATTGCTCATCATTTTAATTTTACGTTTTCAACTTATTTTTAAAATTTGATTCATAGTTAAATCAAATCATTAAAAAAAATGGACTCGTCAAAAACTAATAAATATAATACACACATGCGGTAGTAGTGTTTTATGGCAATTCTATAACATAACCATAAAACAAGGCCATAAATAATGGTCCCAATTATGGCGATATCATTTAAATGACCCATTCAAATTAAAATCATCTGTCATCATAAACATTATGATCTAACAAAAACAAAACCACCGTGTAAGTAATCTGAAAACGGTTTTTTATCGGGTGACCTCATTTTTATGACCGTAAGTACTTACCATAACCTATGACAGTAATAACAGTAGGGATTCATCATATTCATATTATGTAATACACATACATACAAAATTCAAGTCCTGACTGACTGACTTATATATTAACGCATAGTCTAAACCGCTGGTCCTAGGGACTTGAAATTTGGAGGGTGTGTTCTTTGTAAAGTGTAGGTATCTACTAAGAAAGGGTTTTTTGAAATCCACCTCTAAGAGAGTGAAATAGGTGGTTGGATTATATATTTTTTTTAAATCTTCGTTTCCTATAGGCCACGCGGGTGAAGGCGCGGGCAGAAGCTAGTACGTACACAATAGCCTAATACACACATATAATAGTTGACAGCCTCTGTGATGTCATGGTTTAGCAGGTCGGCTCATAATCCGGAGGTAGCGAGTTCAATTCCCGCGGTAAGACAAGTATTTGTGTACAGAAAAAAAGCGCAAATACTTGTTCTGTTGACGGACCATGGTCCTTGTAGTTCCTGGCTCCCTAGACACAAAGAATCCTAGTTAGGGTCCATGATATATGTGTATGATCGTTGGGCGTTATTATATTCATTATCATTGTCATTATTATTATTATTATAAATACAAAGAGACCAAATGGCAAATGCACCACGTAACTGTATTAATATTGAGCAAGTGGTGTGCTTGATCTAAAGACAAAGTTAAATTACAATGACATCCATTGCACCTCGATATTGCTTTTGATAGATTAAAGCCGATTACAAAATATTAAGCAAACAAAAAAGCAATCTCAATATTTGCCGATCAATTCTAACCTCTTTGATTAATGGCTATTAAGGTCAGTGTCCAATGCCACATTTACTTAGGTACTTTACATGTGCGCTGCATAGCAATGGATTTGCGCATGAAAACTACATTCAATGAAACGTAAAGTAAAGAGAGCGTGTTGATGCGACAATGTTAGCTTTGATTTATGTTGTCACGCCAAACATCTATAACAATAGTGATGGTTCTTTATTACGTAACGGTTTATGAGTGTCCTTACTGCATTTATAGATAAACCATAACTCATTTGTATGCTCCAGTGACCTTATTTCGACAAAATTTGATAATTTACATTCCTTAAAGAATTACGTGTTATTGGCATTTATTTTTAGTAGAATATATTGGGAATGTTGTAAATATGTGTTATAATTTCATTAAATAGCAGCATTGCGCTTCTAAATTAATATTCTTATGACTATCTGCACTAAAGTCTATTAAAATGCAACTTAGCTAAGCAACACTTTCCCTCGGGTTCTCGTATACGTTTTTTAAATTCGTATCGACTGTTAGCCCAAATACTGAACGCTCATTGGTTGCCTGTTGATCATCGGCTGTCTCAACCAATGAGTGAACAGTATTTGGCGTGTTGACTTGACACAACTTTGACAATAATTGTATATACAAGAAACCGGGGACTAGGGAGATAAGCGCAAACTTAGATGCTGTCAAACTATAGTACTAACGGATATTAGTTATGGCAATGGTAATTGCCAACAATTTCAAAGTCCCGGGACACGAGACAGCCAAAAACCAAAATTCCGGAAATTACCGGGACTTTGAGACTGAGAAATTATTTTTTTATAAGAAAAAAGATACAATCATAACATAATCCAAACGTCACAGAACAACCAATATGGCGGCATGATAGTGGCGCGGCAAATGCATTTATTGTGTTGTGGTAGTACTCGGTAGTTACGTACAAAGTAATTATTCATTAAAATAACAGATGGCGCTAGGTTCCTTCAATTAGTTGAAAATAAATCTGATTTCATAATAATCTCGACAACCTCGTCTCGTCTCGAGTCTCGACCCGAAAGTCCCGGGACTTGAGACAAAACTAAAGTTCCGGAACAAGACACAAGACGTCCCGGGACCCAAACTCTGGCTAGTAGAATAAGGTAATAAAGTATTAGGATTACCTAGGTACACCACTACAAATTATTAGCAACAATAGAATTATTTATTACTTATTCCCTCATTACTTTATAAGTGTGCGTTTCTACTATGATGATGATCAGCATATATTTATTGCAAAAATGTTTAATCTATAAATTGATATGAATCATAGAGTCCTCTTCACAAGCGTGTTTTATTTTTGTGACCTTTTACATATTTAATTTAACTTAACAGAATTTTAGTCAAAATGTCAAATGTTTTTAGAATCGATAATTTTAGTGACATTTATCGAGAGGTGAGATAAGGTACTGTTATTCAAACATTATTATATAAAACTTATCTATATTACCATAAAAATTAACCTTAGATAACATTAATAAAAATTATTTTAAGCCTACAGTCCTTATCCGTCACGGCAAGATCATTCGATCCGCCGGCCACTTAAAATGACGCATTGGCTCACTTCACGATAATAGACATGCCTCGAATGCCAGTTTAAATCGATCGCTGCCAGACATAAGGAAGAAATGGATCGAGAGAAGTCTGAGTGAAAAATGCTATGAGGTATTAATAGGTCATACCTACACCTCAGATTACTTCTGCAACTTGTGATAGAGTTATTTATCTTTCAGGTCTCAAATTTTTTTTTATGATTTGGAATGTCAGGACAAGTCGTTCGCCTGATGTTAAGCGACACGGTTGTCCATATCTGTTGCAGTGTTACTCAGAATTATAAAGTATATAGTTTCGCGTGACACTGCACTGCGCATGTCACCCTGAGACATTAGCACAGTCTGATAATCATTACTAGATCGTGTGATTAGATCATAGTCTCATTTTCTCAGTAATTTTACTAGCTACAGTGCCCTTCAAACCGGAACACAGTGGTAGTAGTGTGTAGTGTAGTAGTGCTTGTGCATTTTATGCCATTACTTCCCAGAATTCTATCTTTATTAGCGACTCTATTGAATGGTGTAATAACACTGTGTTTTATTTTTTCAAAAACCATGGGTTCGATTCCTGGCTTAGACTAATTTTTCACAAATCTAATAATGCAGTTTTACTTTTAATCTAAATCGGTCTTGAGACTCTGAGTACTTTTTGCTATTCTTCATAGTTTCAGAATTGGCCTACCACGCTCACTTGAAAACTTAGTTTTTTAGTACGGAAAATTATTGATTAAATATCTGTTGACATATTTCACTGTCAAAAGCAAAAGTTTAAGTGCTCTGTAATTAATTTAATTTTAAATAAAATTTAAGTCTGTTATATATTGTATTGTATCGTGTGCTATTTGTATTAGTATGTTTATTAAGTTATTACCTTCCTCTTCCATTTCCTTCTTGTCAATGTAACCTTCTTAAGTTTGTACTTTCTGCTCTCTATTTTCAATATGGAATTTTATAAAATAAAGTAAATCTGTAATTGGATGTAAGTTCTAATATTAAGTGAAACTATTTCTTAGCTTAAGATCTGTGGATTTTGTGAAATAAATAAATTAATATTAAATAAATTATAATATCTACATATTATGTCTACGAGGTAACGAAACAAAGTTACCCTAAGACGCGTAAATGGGTTAACTAATCCTTTAGTCCCACAAGCAAAGCCTCCCATTCACGCCACGTTTGCTCTTGGCACTTACCTGCCCTTGTCCGACGCATGGAGACGGTACATACAAGAAGCAATAACCTGGCAGGCGCGGCTGTAATGGTCACTTCACACACGCCCCGCACCACTAGGCACTCTTTTATGTGAACTAAGCTAGTGCGACCTTTTCCCCCACATTCTTTTAGCGTATACTGCCTTCTACCTGAATTCTTTCTACGCTCTCATTTCCCGGAGAATTTTTATAAGCTGTTGGTGAAGTTGGTGAATATCGAATACTACTATCAATTAAGGGGTGAGAACAAAAAGGGTTTAACTGATTTTTTTCACAAATTGACTTATGGGTATCGTTGGATTCAGCGTGAAATTATCTACAATAATACATTCTCAAAATACCGAAATGAGGCTTAAATCTCGATATTTTGAATCTAAAAACGGTTTATCTGTCACAGGAATACAGTTCATTTAGCATAAAAAAAATATTATATTTAATTTATTATATTATATTTTTAAAGTAATTGTATGAATGAGTACTATATTTAATATTTAAAAATAGAATTAAAACATTTTCAAGCAACTGAAACTTACATAAACCTTTTCTATTACCTTATAAGCACTCTACATTAAAATGACGCCGTTGAAGTTTAAAGTCAATTTTCTCGAAACTATCAATTTGACAGTTAAACCCTTTTTATTCTCAACCTTTCAATTATGTTAACAAACCGAATTGGTGTAAGCTTCGGATCGGAGTTTTCTGTTCTACATTGTGCCGGATTGCTTGCACCAGTAGTGAGAAAGAGAACTTTTTTTTTTTCAAACTGGTTGCTTTCACCAGTAGTAAGAAAGAGAACTTTTTTTTCAAACTCATACATTATACCTAATGGGCTTGCTATATAATATTTGACAAAAAGCACTTTGTAATTTTATATGCTTAGTACAATTACTTAATTTTAAGTACCTAATATGCATACATAACAATGACTTGTAAAAGTGCAAAAATAGCCTAAATGCAATAAATTCTTTGACTTTGATACATTCACACAGACAAACTTTCGCATTTATATTATTTGTTTATAATTCCTAACAAAGTTTTTTTTAAATGGTATAATAGGCATGCGTTTGACAACAACTCACCTGATGGTAAGTGACGAAGTTGCCTAAGGTGGAGTACGCTTGCCCAAGAGATGCCCATTCACTCTTGACTTTAAAAGACCCAGGTTGGAACACTGTTATTGGAAGAGCATTCCATTCCTTGGCCGTTTGGACTATAAATGACCCAGCAAAAAGTGCAGACTTGGGTACACTAACCTAGGAGGTTATTATTTTTTTTTTCGAGGATATTTCACGGTTAGCTTGGTGGGAAAGGGATGGGATTTTTATTCCTATTGCAACAGTCGCAATTTATGAATGAGAAATTGAAGTAACTTTTTCCTATAAAATAGGGTAAAGTTTATTTTTAGCTACCGAATGTGCCAAATCACTGAGTTTGACCAACTTTAAAAGTTTTTGCCTTTCCATCCCTTGCTCTTAGGATTCGATTGTCCGGAAGGATTTTTATTACGTGTTTCAAAAGTTAGCTTTGAAAATGGACTTTATTGTCCAAACTTTGAATAGGCTCCTTTAAGCCTATTGAAAAATGTTACATTAAGTCTGACCAACCTAAATTCTTTCTTCAAATTTTAAAACTAGCTACGCTGCTTACTACAAAAACTTTAGACTATACTGACCGCGCTGACCTATGCCTAGACAGTCCAAATGCTCAAGCCAAGCGAAAGGTAGTGTACCAAACATGCTGGAAATATTGCCCCGTTAAATTGTACTGCTGCATCGTTGTGCCAAATAAGTGCCAGCATTTTGGACACGTGTCGCATCGACCACGCGTTTTGATAAACTTTGGTAAACGCATATTTATGGCCAATTTTTGAATAAAATCTATACATATATTTACAATAATAATATCAACGATTACATGCATATTGAGCTCTTCACTAGGATTCTCTGTATCAAAATGAACGACAAAGCAAAGATTAGCCGCTCTTCACCAACCAGTAAAGTTAAGCGCTGTTCGTTGCATTATTGGAATGATGGCTAACAAAAAGTTTAAACGCGCTTTAAGAGGCAAGTTTGTCGATCCCGTTGTTGTCGCAAAGCCAAGTCTGAAGCCTCCGGAAATATTCAGACATGGAGTTTTTTTTATGTTAAGAAATGACGTGACGAGCTAGCCGTTCGCCTGATGTTAAACGACACGGCTGCCTATGCAATGTCACTCGGAACTCTGAAGTATAGAGCTTCGCGTGACACTGCACTGCGCACGTCATCCAGAGACATCAGCACAATCTAGTAATAAGATTATTCAACTGTGAGATCATTTATTTATTATTTTATTTTACTTCAAACTTGTCTAGCATTTGACCACGCTCTCACCTGATGGGAAGTGACGATGCGATCGAAGGTGTAGCATGCTAGCCAAGTAAATACCTATTCACTCTTCTCTTGAACACGCCCGGGTCATATTTCGCCGGAAACACAGACGCTGGCAGGGCATTCCATTCCTTAGCCGTTCCAATTAAGAACGTTGAGTCAAATCGCTTGGTACGAATGGGTGGTATTTCGACCACAAAAGGATGGCGCTTAGCCGAGCGTCTAGTAGTCCGGTAGTGGAATGGTGATGGGAGAATTAGATCATGCAGTTCTTGAGCGCATTCACCGTGGTGTAATCTGTAAAAAACCGACAGACTTGCCACCTTACGTCGATGTGCAAGGCTCTGGAGCCTTTCACCAACCAAAGTGTCGTCGTCAATGAGCCTTTTGGCACGCCGTTCAATCGAGTCCAGAGCCTCAAGCTGGTACTTGGCAGACCCGTCCCACAGGTGGCAGCAGTACTCCATACACGATCGGACTTGTGCTTGATACAGATTTAGAAGCTGTCCAGGTGTGAAGTACCGCCTTACCTTGGACAATATGCCGAGTTTTTTTGAAGCTACTTTGGCTTTGGACTCGATGTAGGATCCAAAGTTTAGGTTTGACGTGAGATCAACACCCAAAAGCTCAAGATGGTTTCCTAAACTTACAGATACACCACGGAATGAAGGAGCCAGATGGAGTGGGCTCTTTTTAGCAGTTAATAAACACGCCTGTGTTTTTGCAGCATTGAACCTAACCAAGTTAGCATCGCCCCAATCGGACACGGCTTTCAAAGCCAGGTTCATGCGCTCAACCATAGCCTCTCTCTCAATCCGGACGTCGTCACCACTGGCTCGGGCACTGGATGTGTATCTTTCAACAACAGTACTATCATCTGCATACCCAAAGGTACCGGGCTTTAGCAAATCATTGATGTGGAGTAAGAATAGTGTTGCTGAAAGAACTGACCCCTGAAGTACACCAGCATTAATAGCTAATTGATCGGAAGAGCAGCCATCAAGAACTACTCTAAGCGATCGTTCCCTCAAAAAGTCTGATATCCAAGTGCACAAACCAGCAGGTAGTCCGTAAGATGGAAGCTTATTCAGAAGACCGTCGTGCCAGACCCGATCAAATGCCTTAGAGACGTCTAGAGATACAGCAAGTGCCTCTCCATGCATCTCTAAGGCTTCGCTCAATATGTGAGTGGCATACGCGAGAAGATCCCCAGTGGACCGGTTTCGGCGAAATCCGTATTGCCGGTCACTGAGGAGATCATTGTCTTCAAGGTATGCCAAGAGCTTGTTGTTAATTATACGCTCCATACTCTTACAGAGAATGGAGGTAATTGAGATGGGTCGATAGTTGGCAGGATCAGCACGACTGCCCTTCTTAGGTACAGGTTGTACGTTGGCTAGCTTCCAACTCATAGGGACTATTCCGGTGTCTAGAGAGAGGCGAAATAGGCGTGTTAGAATGGGAGACAACTCGGGTGCACAGCTCTTAAGTACAATTGCAGGTATACCATCGGGACCACTGGCTTTGTTCACGTCTAGACTGCGTAATGTTTTTAGTACTTCCTTCTGACGTATGCGTATTTCCGGCATGAAAACACCGCATTGTGGAAGGCAGGGAGGTACCTCATTAGCAGTATCTAAACGCGAAGCTTCTGCAAAGAGAGTGGCAAACAAGTTTGCTTTTTCTTTTGCAGTGTGAGCCAGCGATCCGTCTGGTTTCAATAATGGAGGCAGTGAGGATCGACAGAAGTTCGCTTCAACCGATTTGGCTAGGGACCAAAAAGCCTTACTACCCGCTGGGTAGGAAGCAAGTTTAGTCCCTATTCGACCAATATGATTGAAACGAGCCTTCCTTAATTCCTTCTTACAGGCCTTGGCGGCAACGTTAAAGGCTTTCTTCTTAGCTCGAGTGTCCGAGGCCTTGCGTTTTCGAGCGTCAGCCCATGCCAGATATGCCGCATGCTTCTGCGCTTCAGCACGTGCACATTCGGCTCCAAACCATGGGCTGGCTTTGCTGGTCACGGGTTTATCGGAAAATGGAATAAAATATTCCATAGCCCGACATACTACCTCAGTAACCGCATTCGCGCAGACCGTCGGATCTCCAGAAGAAAAACACGTTTGCCGCCAAGGATATGAAGCGAAGAAATGTCGCATCTCGTCCCAGTCTGCTAAGTTGTATCTCCAGACACGCCGATTGCTCTTAGGGCTTGGGTCAGGCGGGGAGTATACTGAAACGGACTTGACCAGACAGTGATCGTAACTACCAATGGGTGAGGATACCGCCACAGAGTATCGGTCTGGTTCAGTCGTGAGCAGACGGTCGAGGCAGTTAGCAGTGTGGCTATCAATATCAGGCACTCGCGTTGGCTCTTTAACAATCTGCGTTAAATTGAGCGCCAAAGCGAGCTTACGCGTCTCTCTCCCAGCGTGGTCCGTGATCCGGTGTGGGACTAACCACTCCTGGTGGTGAGCATTAAAGTCCCCCAGAACAACAAGCTGAGCCGAAGGATAGCGTTGCTGAGCCACATCTGCCGTTTCACTGAGATACTCCATTAGAAGAGTTGTCTCCCGGTCACCGCTATGTGATCTGTACACACCAGCATAGAGAATTTTCTCAATGCCGGTGTATGGAACAGCCACTTAACACACAACCAGACGAAAAGGCATAAAAAAAGGCTGAGGAGCTTAAGAGCCTTACTAGACGTTCCGCCGCTGCTGACACCGACAAAATTCTCTACAAAAGACAAAAGATTCGATTAGAAGACTTCTCGACAAAAGACTCTAGCCTGCCTGACCAGTGTTTAATAATAATTATGGAGGTATATCAGCACCATAAGCGTGATGATTCAAAATGTACTCCCCATCCACTTCATCCTGAATGTAAATGAAAGAGACAAAGGATGTAGATTTTGAATAGACACCTTCCCGGTGAGTTCTGAATCAGACTGCCTGAACAAGCAATTTCAAGTAGAGTTCCTGAACTATTTTCGTGTTTGCCTCATTCAATATTTTCATACTTTATTTGCAAAGATAAAGATATAAACCCGAGTTTACGATATATTTATATCACATCGTAATTTGCGAATAGCATTATAATATTATATCGTTTGTTATGGCAATCATGTCGATAAACTTATGGGTTTACGATCAATTGTTATACGTCCGTCAATAAAAGTGCTAATAAATAATTATGGACAACCTATTGATGCTTTATGGATGTAATGTAGTGTCTAGTGTTTATATATAGTATACAATATCTATCTACTAATATGTCTTTGTATATATTTTCAGTCTCACTAAAATCCCATTGATAATACATTTTTTGTTTTGTTATTATTGTTGTTCTTTCGGCAATTTGGATGACCAGGAGTACGGAATACTGCTACTCTTAGCGGAGACCAGTAGGAGATGATTTTTTAATAAAACTCTTATTTTACGCACAGCACTAATAGTTTTATTTCTCTTCTCAACAGATATAGACAACAACATAAAAAAAAAAAAATTACTT
This sequence comes from Ennomos fuscantarius, assembly GCA_905220475.3. Taxonomy (NCBI): domain Eukaryota; kingdom Metazoa; phylum Arthropoda; class Insecta; order Lepidoptera; family Geometridae; genus Ennomos; species Ennomos fuscantarius. The sequence goes on along the minus strand of HG992046.1, from coordinate 5,993,245 downwards.
GACACTGGCTAAATACACAAAAGTGTGGAGCCAAAACATTAAAAAAAAAAACATAAAAACGTTAGGTTCCACCAAAGAGAATAGACACCTTTTCACAGATAACAAACTTAGAACTAATTTATTATTGCCATTCAACTATTGTAATTAAGTTTAGTTCATGTGTGTACTTAATTGCTCACCTTTCTTAAGTATACCGTATGTATAATTATATAGCTTTTCCTGTTACTAAAAACCACCGTCCTTATTTTTGTTGTTGTTTCCATACAGTTTTGGGTTGTCTGTAAGACATTGCTTTAAGATAAGACCGCCCATAGTGACACTTAATTTTCAGTTTGTGCTTGTAAATTGTTCCTGTAATGTGGTGTTTCAATAGAGTTTTATCTATCTATCTATATTGCATTATAACAATAGCAAATATATATAACAAATCCAACTACCCTTTTAAATTCTGCTACCCTGGTACTTTGAAAAGATTCTCGATACCTCTTTGTGTTTGTGAAATAAAACGAACGCTTGGGAAGTAAGCCGGGGAGACGAACGGAAGTTTAAAATTGTTGGTTATGTTATGTTTATCTCCATCGTCAATGTAACAAAGTCAAAAAATTTATATGTCCGGTAAAATGACAATTTACAATTGTCAAGATGGCGAAATTAACATTAAACAAAGCAAAAACAAAGTTATACCGGCCGATAGATAGAGCTAAACTAAAGAAATTTTACTTCAGTCCTGTGGTCTAAAACACACTCTTTTTTTTGTTACTCTTTTCCTTATGTCGGTGTTAGACAAGTCATTTTGCTTCTATAGGCTTTTTGAAAACCTTATTCAAAAAAGTTATCTAACATTAATAATTATACCGAAACTAATAAAAGGAGGTCAAAAAATGTAGTCTAATCTGATTTCATTTTTCCTCCATCAGTTAGGTATATTCGATATAATTCTAGGATTAATTTTACAGGGTAAATATATAAAATTAAAAATACGGTTACATTCAAGATACTTCCCGTCTTTACATAGTTAATGCAAAATATACTTATACCCAGCTAACTGTAACAGCTGCCTAATTTAGTTATGTATGAGTTACCGTGGGATTTGAGTGTTGGTTTTGCGCAATTTGATGTCCATTGTTTACTTTTTCAGTGGTTTATTTAACAAATGGTAATGATAATGTTAGCAAGCTTATTGCAAAGATAATTACGGTTAATTGTTAGAGAACTTTAATGTTTAATCACAGAAGGTTTTGATTACCAAATCACATTAAATAAAGTGTGTAAAATAATTAGATATCAAAACGGATAAAAACGGGCCTTGGGGTCCGAGTGCTCACCAAATTTTTAAAGACCTTTCTAAACGTCTGGTCGAAGCCACACGTGACCAAAATGCTGGCCTCTACTTCGGCCAAAGATTGAGCATTGCCATTCAACGTGGCAATGCTGCCAGCATATTGGGCACGTTGCCTACTGGTAGTGGTTTGTTTGATTAAGTTCCCTTTTTACTATAAAATTAATGTATTCAGTTTCATTAATGAAAGTTAAAACCTAATTTCATGGATTTATTATTCAAAAAAAAAGTATGTGTTTTGTTTTTGTGTATGATAAATTATGGTTTATGCTCATTTGCACTAAAGTTTGATAGCTCCTAAGTTCGTCTTTATCTCGCATGGCGTACCTACTGTAACGCATTTAGGTACGTCGTAGAGATATAAGTGCGAACTCAGGTGCTGTCAAAATTTAATCCAAACAGGCATTGGAGCAAGTGAAATAAAAATGAAAATGAAAAATACCTTTAATTGACCTTTTTTTTTTTGGTTTTGGCTCCACACTTTTGTGTATTTAGCCAGTGTCAAGTAATTAATTTTTCAAGTTAATTTATATTATACATTTATGTATGTTGTGTGTCAGGTGAAGTCACGGTCCAAGTGATCAAGTCAAGTCATAGTCTAGTCAAAGTCATACTCCTAGTAAAGTGGTGGCAACTTTACTTGAAGCTTCTATGGAGTTTTGGAAACAACACGAAAATAAACGTTTCACCATCATTATACCATTTTCCCACACTCACGCCTGTAATCCAGCACTTAACGAATAGAATGCCACCAATTTTATGCACTAACACTGAAAATAACACAAGTTTTGGAAAATAATACAATGCGGTGACGCAATCTTTTTCGCGTTCCCGCCAAAACTCCTTACTTGACCTTAATATAATAATAAAAGTAAAAGAAAAGAGATAGACCGAGGAAGAGAGATGGAAGTAGGTTCAATTGGAAAATAAAATGTTCTTCGAAACCATTCACTGTGATTGTTGGCTACTATGTTATGTAAATATAAACTTTACTAATAAAATTTAGTCAACTGATAGATAAAATCTTTTGATTCCTATATCCTTAATAAACAAGAACCGAAAGCAATATAAAAAATAAATAAACATTTGTAGACATTTCACACAGCGCCATCTAGCCACAAACTAAGCAAGGCTTGTACTATAGAACCAGATAACTGATACAGATGTTTGTTTGTAAAAACATACAATATAACACTCTGACATGGGACAAACATGTCATTACATAAATATTTGTCTTGGGTGGGAATCAAACCCACAACCTAGAGTTCAACTACCAACTGAGCTATTAGGCCAGATGAATTAAATAATATGTAGGTTTATATGTCGAACCTAGTACATAAAATTACGAAGTCTGCCAGAATAACCTTTAGTCTCACATACTTTATTACTTGACGGTTTAGGTAACAGCCACTTATCTTCCTTCATAGTGCTATAAATTGGTATTAGTTCCAATTATAACGCTTATTCGGAAATTGGTTTCTTTTTTGGTTGACTATTGTAGTAGGTGGATTTTCGTCTTTTGGTAAATTTACTAAGTGGTGTTGGAAACATTAATTTATTATCTGTGTGGATACTGATCGAATTCTATGTTATCTGTGGTTTCTCTCTTCTTCTCAATATATAGACAAGTGCGGACGTATTATACGTATATTCTTTTATTTCACCGGACCGGCAAATTTTTAGTTTCGTTGGGCTTCGTTCAGGTGGTATCATCCATTGGTGCGTGAAGGGTCTGCCGCCGGGGGCGAGTTGACTGGACTGCAGTCGCGACCCCTTCTCGCCCCGGTACGGCGGACGAGGGCTCACGGAGGGGTTTTAGTGGGTCAAAAAAATCCACAGATTATGATGTTGTGGGGTTGATGGAATTTGACCCATATATGGGTGCCGTATTTATTATATTAGTCAAAACCAAAATACGGTCCCTAAGATTTTTGCAGCCACTGGGGCATACGACCATATCAGTTGAGAGTTCAAATGCAAAAATAATAAATATAGATAAATGCAATTATTTATATTATAAAAATTAAAATAATTGACTTGGGGACTGGTTTATAGATGCAGGTTCGGTTAGGTTAGATAGTCCTGCGGGGGCAAGTTGTCTGGACTGCATTCGCGACCCCTTCACCCCCTGGCACGGCGGACGAGAGCTCACGGGGGGGTTTTAATGGGTTCGACTCCCACATACCTCCTGCCGCCACCCCCATGGTGGCAGGAATGAGCGAGGGCATTTCCCCCCCTTAAAAAAAACGGTGGTCCTACTCTACGATTTTCCAAACAAAAGTAAGCGAAGTCTTAAACTTTTTTCTATTTAAATTTTGTGTATAGGGAAGTGACGTCACGGTACAAAACTGGCAATAACATCAATTGTAATAACAACGACTCCGTTAAATATTAAATGACTAGAAATGTTGAATTCCAAGGTAGCGAAACTGTCATTACCGATCATCGACCGAACGTTCTAGAAATAGCCATGGGAATCGACATATTGAAATAAATACAGCGTAGCAAAAGGTCATTTTCGATGAATTTGCTCTACGATGATAATCTATAGGCGTAACGCAAAGGGATCATCAGTCCGAAGACGTCTGCTAAACATATTCCTCCCCCATAGTGCACCACTTTGACCAGCTACTTGCCTATTGCATCCATCGCCTCCCCGCGGTTGTGACCAGCTAAGCAATCACGTAACTGATTACAACCAATACAAACACAAATTTGTTTGGATTTGACATTTTCAATACGCAGCTTCCGCATAGTTACCGGGGAAATTTTAAAATTAGGAATTAATATTCTCCTGTTGCATTGCAATCAAATCTCCACGATCACCCCCTGGTCGTCAACCCACATTGAAGGCTGGTCTATGCAACGTCTTCCAGTTCATGGGCGCCAATCAAGAACCTCTATTCCCCAATCGGTTGTCGATTCTTCGAGCGATGCGGCCTGCCCATTGGCATGGATAGCTGGATAGGTTTTATCACGCAAGAATCTCCTGAGCATAACCCTCTATGCAGAAGGTTATAAATGTAACTTAATGTGCAATGTGTTACGCTTACCAATGAGGCCTATAGTGTGGCCAGTGATTTATGGTTTATACTGAGACCACGTCCCATAACTCAATGGCACCTTGAAATTCTTCATTTTCAGGCAATCGGTATTGTGGCAAAAATAACTACGGTATTCAGCTTATTAACAAATTAATTAATTCATTAATTACACTTACTATTTCATAAAGTTTATTTGGGATGTGGCAATTAACAAAATAATAACATTTGAGACTTATGCCCTTCAAACAGGAACACATTAGTGCTGGCAAACTACCAAATTACTGCTTGGTGGTAGAGTAGCTGGCAAAGCAGTGGTACCTACCTAGACGAACTTAGCAGAAACGTCCTACCACTTAGGTAAATCCTTGATAAGTAACTTGCGATCAAAAATCAGCCCACAGTACCAGGTACCTTCCCTATGTGTAAAGATCTAAAGAGCAAGTGTTGTGGCTTATCAATGGTAGTTCGTAACTTTTAACGCTACAGCGTACTCTGTTTCGGATTCCACTCGGCCCCGCTATAACTCTATATATATCGCCAATAACTTGTAAAGTCAAAAAAAGGAACTTAAGCAAATATAATATATCGTTCGATGTCCTAAGTCCTTACTCATAAGCCTGTCAAATAAATCAGATATGGAGCAAAGCTGCCCCGTTTAATGTTACAGGTGGGCCGAATTCGACCCGACTCGACCCTTCAACGAAAAATGGTTCAGTTGACCCAAATGCCATGATTTTGTATCCAATATCTGACGTAAATAAAACGCTGGGCTGCGCGGACTATTAATTATTGCCTGGTACTTTTTTCTAACTCTGGCCACTCTTTTGTATTTTTATGAAGGCAACACTTTTTGTATCTGTATGACGTATTTTTTTAAAGGACGCTTTTGGAGAGGCCTTGGTGTTAAATATATAAATGTGTCAATGTATTTTAGTCCCGACGCAAACCGACCTCTCTGTTTGTGAATGAATGAATTTAACGGATGTATCTTAATATTTTCATCAATAATTAGACCCTTAAAAATTATAAATATTCGTGGACATTTCTCATAACGCCATTTAGTCCCAAATTAAGTAAAGCTTGTACTATGGGAACCAGAGAACTGACTCCATTAATACAGCCAGTATCGAGCTACGCTATGACTAAATAAATATAGGCCTTCTTTAGAAACATTATGTGAGCCGTTCTAGTTTACCTTTTCCCAGTATAATGCAGCCGTCAAGTCAGGCCGTACAATATCCGTTACGGAACATTGGAAATCTACACCGCTCACTACACAAGCCTTGAGCGTTGATTATTAAACTACATGACTACGCATATCGTAGTTTATTCATAACTGATACGTTGCTTCGGAAGTAATGGTGCTTCATAGAAAGAAGAAAGAAAGAAACTTAACTGCTGTCTTTCTTTTTTAGCTACTGCTATAAAAGAGACACAGCAGTTAAGTTTCTTTTAACAACTTTTGTTTCGTTTCTGTTAACAATGTTTTGGGTTAAGTTCTCCTGTTCGTGATTTAAATTTTACATCTGCTTTAAAAATAAAAGTTGTTCTGTTTTAATATCCTGTAATAGAGTTCTTATTGGATACAAAATTAAAATCTTTTAATATTTCTTCGACAAAGTATAGGTTTACCTAATGAGTAGGTACTCCATTAATTTCTAGTCGTGCTCTCAATTGATTATATAAGTTACGCATGTAGGATGCATCATTGTATAGGCATGACACAGAATATGTAATTCTTAGTATTAAGAAACTATAAAAAATGATTTAATTGAAGTTATTTTGACTTCCGATTTGTAACAGATGTTATTAATTTCATTGCGAGATTTTATTGGTACGAAATGTTTCATATTACGCTATTACAGAGTAATCTTGTACAGTCACATAAAAAATTCAGTAACTAAAGGTTGCTTTTCAGTGTCGAGAACACCACGTACGCAATAATATCACCTAATTTATGCTAGTTGGTTTCGTTTTATCGTTTCCTTGTTTTTCTATTATTTTTATAAGGAAGTTCATATATACTTGTTTATATAATATCTTAGGTAATTTCATAAAATTTGTGAATAAAAAGAGAAATAAAGCTATTTTTTTAATAAATAAGAGTGATGTAGTTTTTTTAAATTGTTGTTTAATTTATATAAGATTTAATCTTTATTTGTTTTAAAATGTTTAAAATTGTAACCATATTTAGAAACAATAATTCTGAATTTAAATATTTTATATTTCTTTCAGGTAAATCTGCAGGTCTTCTTTGATGTTCAACGTTTCGTAAGTAATTTTTTTTTTGATAATATTAATTTCCGAACAGGAAAATCAGTTTTTTTATAAATTTAATAAATTTACAAGTTTTTAGCTAAATTGACTCTGTGACTTTTTAAATCATTTTTAGCTTTTTCCTACCGTATATAGTGAATTTATTTCAAGAACACTAAAACCATTTCCTTTTGGAATATATATAGAATTTTACATTATCGATGTGTATAATGTGGAAATATTGTATGACGGTTTGTCGGGTAATTACTCGGCAATATATGGATGTATTGGAACGGGTGACTTTTGTACTCACTAGCTAAGTAGTTAATTACATATTTTAATCAATACTTATCCATATCTAAATATTATAACTCAAAGGTGACTGACTGACTGACATAGTGATCTATCAACGCACAGCCCAAACTACTGGAAGGATCGGGCTGAAATTTTGCTTTTTTTTTTTTTGAACGGGCTAATGCTGTTTGTCTCTATCGACCTTTTACAGCGTCACCGGGCGGGAGGGCGTTCGCTTAATGCGTCCAGCCGTCAAAAGTGGGACGCAACTAGCTCAAGGGCACTCCTGAGGTGCGAGCTTCGGCTTGGGCCGTTGCCGGGATACGAGGATCGAGAAGACTACGTCCACTGGAAGAGTGGACCCTATTGAAAGTCGCGACCGTTCTAGCTAACCTACGGGGGGTACATCGACCTCGCCGGCGGGGCCGGTGTCTGATTGTGTTACGCTGGTATCCTATACCGGTGCCGGGTGCGGTACCTGAGCCAGAAGGGCTAGCCTGGTCCGGTGATCCTAGCGCAGCCGATACTACGGCTGCTATAGGATCATTCGGGTCGCTCAAGACGTGTCTCGGGTGGTGACGACGGGGTGGCGAGTCTATCGTGTCTGTACAGTAGTTTGAAGCTTGGACTACAAGAGGGTTGGGGTGATGGGGTGCCGCTGAAATTTTGCATGCAGTTAGATGTTGATTACGTAAGCATCCGCTAAAAAAGGATTTTTTGAAATTCCGCCCTTAAAAGGGTGAAATGGGTGGTTGAATTATTTTCCCATAGGCCACGCCGCGGGCGAAGCTGCGGGCAGAAGCTCGTTTCAAATAACATACCAAAAATCCTAATAACCTGTAATCTTTCTAAGACAGTAAAATGATGGTATTACTACCGGTGTCTTCTAAACAAGCACTCTCCATCATCGACCGCGTAATCACTTCAGTGAGACCGTAGTCAAATATGACAAAAAAAATGTAAATCAAATTTGATCATTATTAATAATACCTATAAGACGTGATTTTCATCGTGAAATTTCTGTAGCTTAATGTCAATACAGATTAAATTATTGATTCAAGCGCTCCGGGGCTGACGATAAACGTGGGACGTCGGAATAATAAATTAAATGGATCCGCGGCCACCACCGCCATTAAAAGTTCAGACAGAGTGAAGAATGCTTTATCCTATGCAGAGATTAATCTTCAAACTAAACTACACAAATGGTACCACATAATGTCTTTTGCACAATTACACTTTTAGACCATTTTTCAACAGTATACTTTTTTTAAAGGAGGGAATGCCCTCGCACTTCTCTGGCACCATGGAGGCGATGGCAGGGGGTATGTGGGACTCGAAACCTTTAAAATCCCCCCGTGATCCGTCCTCCGATGGGTCGCGCTTGCATTATACATTATACTTAACCACGTGTATGGCTTCAGAAAACGTTACGTCACACACTTCACGTAAATTAGGTCTTCTTCTCGTGTAGGCCTGTGCTGGTTAGCCCTGACGTCAGAGTTAGGCTGCCCAAAGTCTTTCGACTTGGCCAATGATTGTTGTCTTACGACAACAGCCGGGATAAAAAGCTTAACATGAGCGTGCCGTCCAAATCACGGTAAAGGATATGCAGCCGGGATAAGGGAAAGTATATACAGCAAGCGTTTAGTAGCACAGATTTATTCTGACTGATATTTAAGTCCTACCGACATGGTTGGGTTCTTAAAATATACTTATATTTAGGTCCTACCTACTTACATTACACACGGTAGCGCTGTTGTAAATACTTTTTGTAGCAGCCATTAACGTAGTAACCACAGTGAATATTGTCATGTTCCATGAAGTGTTTAGTCACAATGCATTGTAGGTGATTCCACTCTTTAGATATTGGGAGTTATAAGCAATGCTGGAGTGGCATCTTTCATTAGGCAATGAGCTCAAAGCCGCATTTAGGTGTTATAAAAACAAAGAGACTTTTTTACACAGGTTTTTTTTGGTCCACTATGAAGTAATTTTTTAAGTCAAATATTCTGAAATTTATACAAATGTACGTCTGTAAGGTTTCATCGGAAAATTAAAAACAATAATTTTCCCTGTTTATATTCTGAGCGTTGAAATTATTTCCTAGTATATTGTCTTTGGTAGTAAGTACCTAATAATTTTATCAAACTTTCATAACTGTTTTGTACTAAGTATATTACTGTTTTACTCGTGAGTGACGATCCTTAACTTCCTATATTATTCTAGGGCCGAAACCCTTTAAATTGAATTATAAAGTTTTGGAAGGTTAAATTGAATTGTTTATTTGAACTCCATAACGTGGGATGTATCTCGTCTGACGTTTGAAGGGAATAGGAAAGGAGGAAGTTTTTTTTTTGTTTTGGTATGGCTCCACACTTTCGTGTATTTAGCCAGTGTCAAGTAATTGATAATTTCTCGAGTTAAGTAATATATATGTGTCAAGTCAAGTCACAGTCCAAGTCATCAAGTCAAGTCATACTCCTAGTAAAGCGGTGGCAACTTTACCAGCAGCTTCTATGGAGTTTTGGAAACAACACGAAAAGAAACGTTTCACCATCATTATACTACTTTCCCACACTCGTGCCTGTAGTTCCAGCACTTAAAGAATAAAATGCCACCAATTTTATGCCCTAACACTGAAAATAACACAAGTTTTGGAAAATAATACAATGCGGCGACGCGATCTTTTTCGTTTTCCCGCCAAAACTCCAAGGAGGAAGTTCTATGTTTCCTATATTAATCCGAGTACCATCGACTAGGCATCGACAGATAGGTTAATTAAAAGAGGTTTGTTAATTAATTTGGCTAACTATAAAAAAAAAATATATATAGCCCAACGATCACATATCTACATAGATCCTGGACCCTAACTAGGATTCCCTGTGTCCCCACAACACCCAGACTCAGAACAAGTATTTGCGTTTTCTGTGCACAAATACTTGCCGCAGGAATCAAACCCGCCGTTTCCGGGTTATGAGCCGACCTGCTCAACCACCACACCACAACAAGCACGATTATAACGAGCATGATATTATTTCCTTATTATTATTATTTTTTTACTTAAGATAAATCAAGTACGTATAAATATATCTAACCATTATAACTTGCGACCCCAGGTGCAACTAATATCATGTAATTATCGGCCCAAACTTTCGCTTTGTTTCAAGACGCTTCAAAGATTTATTCCGCAATCAAATTTTTATGACCAAACTTCAATATTAAAATGAATTCATATTTCAAAACCTCGATTATCCACAAACGATTCTTCCAAATTTCATCAAAGAATTCCTCCATTGACATTTATATCGAGACCCTAATCTGTTAAATCGAACTTCTGGTGAAGAAATTAGAATCTTTCGTAATTGTTAAACTTTGCCGGTTATCCAAATTTATTCGAGCTACCGACTCTATACCCTTCAGTCGTGGGGCAGAAAGATCCGATAGCATCTCTATTCTACTCATTTATTATCTGGCATTGCCATGTGTTAGGACCGATTACCAACAATCTGCTGGGCGATAACGTAACTTGATTAAAACCGATAGAAACACAAATATATATGGCTTTGACAGTTTTAAGATGCAGTTTATGTGCAAAGTTAGTATGCAAATTTCTCCTGTCGTATTGCGATCAAAGTTTCATGATCACCCCCCAGGTCAAAAGGCAGGGAGTCAATGGATCCAGGAGAAGCTGCTTACAAGGGCGCTCTGTAGGGGAGCCCTATTTTCAGAAGTGGACGTCTTCAGGATGATGATGATGATTGCAGTAACAACTGATGGCATTAGGGCTATATTCTATCAAGTCATAGTCTAGTCTAGTCCAGTCATACTCCTAGTAAAGTGGTGGGAACTTTACCAGAAGCTTCTATGTAGTTTTGGAATCAAAATGAAACATTATACCACTTTCCCACACTCATGCCTGTAATCCAGCACTTAACGAATGAAATCCCACCAATTTTATGCACTAACACTGAAAATAACACCAGTTTTGGAAAATAATACAATGCAATGACGCGATCTTTTTCGTTTTCCCGCCAAAACTCCCCTCCTATCCAACTCGTCATAATTGTTACCACCTGCCACTGCGTGGTGGACGTTCGTAGAGGCAGATGGTAAAATAAACCGTGATTGGCCAGTAGTAACCAGTGAAGGCTCCTAGTCGTAAAGACAGTAATTGTCTTACAACCGGGACCAGCGTGCACCAGTATAACGTACAGAAAGCAGCTTCAATCTTCTCGTGCAAACCACGTAGTTCCACCCGAAAGCATCTAAATTAGCTTTACGACTCTTGTCTTACGACTCCAATTGGGACTGAAAGTTTAATATATTTGCTTGTCAATACTACAGTCTCCAGTCCATTTAAAGTCTAGTGCTTTAGATTTCTATGACTAATATTGACTGATTGATCCTTATCATTTCACTATCTGAAAATCTGTCAGTCTACATTTGTCACGAAAACACATCAACTGATCGAATATGCCGTCTATCTTTGTCGGCACAATTAAGGTGATTGATTGCTTTTATGTTTTAGGAATTTCAAATATGTTTTTTTTTGATGAGGTTGGAGTTTTGGAACAACGAGTTCTAATACTAAGAATCAAATAACAAGAACGAGATTTACTAAGAATCGTAGTCATCAGCCTAATTTAACGTTTCCACTGCTGGAAAGCGGACCTGATAGCTCAGTAGGCAGTAGCTTTACCTTTTGAACTGTAGGTTGTGGGTTAAATTTCCACCCAGGACAAACATTTGACAGCCTCTGTGGTGCGGTGGTTGAGCATGGCGTCTCGTAACACAGAGGCGGCGGGTTCAATTCCCATGGCAGGACAAGTATTTGTGCACAGAATAAAAAGCTCAAATACTTGTTCTGAGTCTGGGTGTTGAGGGATCATGGTTCTCGAAGTTTCTAGGGCCCGAGCCACAGGGAATTTTATAGTTAGGGTCCAGGATCTAGGACTCTTAGGGATCTAGGACTCTTAGGGACTCTTAAGATCTCTTAGGATCAGGATGCACTCTTATGTGATCGTTGGACGTTATTATTTATTTATTTAGTTACCAGGCTAAAATGTTCACAAAACATGCTGTATTACAGGCATTACCAACACTTAAATTATAAAATTATTAATTTTAAAACCTGTTGCCAGAAAATAAAACATTTTAATATGTTCAAAAAACGTGTATTTAAAGATGTTTCGATACCTATCATATCTCAAAAACGGCAATACCTACTACAATACATATTCCCGGACCATAGAAAACTCCCAGATTATATTTTTCAGAAAACAAAGACGCTGGTAAGTTGTTCAATTCCTTTGACGTCTGCGTAATAAATATTGAAGTGGAACGCTTTAGAGAAATGCCCACCATTTACGGATATCGTGCTTCCGTGCATCGTGTTGATGTGCGGTGGTAAAAAGGAATGGGCGAAATAAGTTCTGCAATTCCTATTGCACACTCCAAACTGCCGGCTTGTATAAGAACAATATACTGGCAACTTTGTATTTCTTGCAACCGATCGTACCATTTCTTATTTCATTTATTAATAAACCATAACTAGGTGATAGGACTTTTTTGCAAAGTTTGTCTAGGTAGGTACCACCGCTTTGCCAGTTATTCTGCCGCCAATCAGTAGTAAGCACTATTATATTCTGGTTTGAAGGGAATTGTAGCTAGTGAAATTGCTAGGCAATTGAGACTTTGTTGATCTCACAGTCGAGATATCTTCTTACCAGACGGTGCTGATGATGTGCGCAGTGCAGCGTCGCGCGAAACTTTCTTTTTAGAGTTCTGAGTGACACTGTTCTGTTATGGGCGGCTGTGTCGCTTAACATCAGGTGAACGACTAGATCGTTAAATAATTCATTAATTATTAAAAACTGATCATTTTGCGCTAAATTTTAACTCGTATTTCACCTAAATAAATCATGCCTACAAATGTAAAATCACATGGTAAATGGTAGATAATTTGGTAGTTTACTCCTAGATGAATAGCTCATGTGTACCGGTGTTGTCATGTAATATGTCATGATTTGCCCCAACGCTTCGCTCCGCTACCCCTAAGCTAATCGGATTATCGCATTAACTTATCAACGTCGGTATTTCTTATCTACATTACTAGTATAGTAATATAATAGGTATTATAGGCAGCCGATGTAATGCCTCGTCTACCAGGAACATTTTATATATATCGATTATAAAAAAATATTATATTAACGCCCAACGATCACATACATAGATACTGGACCCTAACTAGGATTCCCTGTGTCTAGTCTAGACTGGTCGGTTTCTTGCTGTAAGTTTCCAGCCTCTAACACCGATTGTTTCCAGGTCCTGCTCGACGCCATCAAGCCAAAGGAGCTTTGGTCTACCACGATTTTTGCGACCATCTGGCTACGCATGTTCTGTTCTGGTTTAACACGCAAAATGTAATTATAACTTCATTCCTCATTTAAATAAAATTGGTTCAACTGTTGTAGCGTGAAGTACGCACAAACGCACACTAATACACTTTCGCATTTATTATTAGAGTGATGTTGTGAGAGCGTGTGCGGCTCAGCGGTAGCCTATATGCGACTTTCAAACCAACGCACGCTGTTTTGAATCCTGCTAGGTCCTACTTCAATCTCTTCTCTCTCTCTATCTCTCTATACTTTAAGCACTCTCTCTCTCTCTCTCTCTCTCTCTCTCTCTAGCTTGACTCCGAAATAAACCTTCACTGTGTCCTTAGTATTGATATATGTATCTCCAATGAGACAACCTTTGGATGGACAAATATAGATCAATATCTATATTTGTCCATCCAAAGGTTGTCTGGAAGAGATCGCTTTTTAGCGATAAGATCGTCCATTATAGCCTACTTATAAGCTTTCCTGTTTTGTATTTCTTTATCTTGGTGTCAATGTCAGTCTCCTCGTTCTAAGCTACCTCCCCACCAATTTTTAGCCAAATCGGTTCAGCCGTTCTTGAGTTATAAATAGTGTAAATAACACGACTTTCTTTTATATTTTACATAAAATATTACTACTTAGCTTTACTCTAAATTATTATTATTATTATTAAGTGATGAATATGAGATATTTGTGTGGACTAGGCTTTATTTTTATATTCCTGTTTATCTATCTATACACCAATGACGAAATATCAATTTCCGCTGCCAAATTCATTATGCAGATAACAGTCGCATTGGTATTAAAGTGCTAACTTGATCGGAAGTTGATAGTAAAATATACTGCTTAGTCATATAATTATCGTTTTAGTACAGTTTAAAAATAGAATCGATTTAATCACTGTTTATTGTTGTTGTTACATTTTGACTGGCCCGATAGCTCAGTTGGTAGTAGCCCTGCCTTCTGAACTGTGGGTTGCGGGTTCGATTCCCACTCAGGACAAACATTTGTGTGATGAACATAGGTGTTTGTTCTGTGTCTGGTTGTCATATTGTATTCTATGTATGTATTTACAAACAAAAAAGTATCTAAGTATTGTATCAGTTACCTGGTTCCAATAGCACAAGCTTTGCTTAATTTGGAGCTAGATGGCGTTTTTTTTTTTTTTTTTTTTTTTTTTTTTGTTCAAGGTAGCAAATAAGCATACGGCCCACCTGATGGGAAGTGGTCACCGTAGCCTATGGACATCTGTAACACCGGAGGCGTCACCAATGCATTGCTTACCCTGTAAGACTCTTTTAACCCTCCTTTTGAAGTACTCCATGTTGTAACTCTGTGGAAAGACCGCTGGCGGGAGCTCATTCCACATTTTGCAGGTGTACGGCAAGAACGAACGCATGAATCGAGTCGTATGAGATTGCGTTGTGTAAGATGTCCGCACATATTATTATACAGACTCTGTGGTGTGGTGGTTGCGCAGATTGGCTCATAACACGGTATACACGGTAACATAGGTTCAATTTCCGCGGCAGCACTAGTATTATTCTATTGAAGTCCCCAACTGCTCACTGGTAATTAGAATACGGCACCATATATTACAAACAGCTTGTGGGTAAGAACTTAAGTACTGAAGTATCTTTTACAAAACTCCTGTTCACACTACACTGTTATTACAAACAGCATCTGTGGTGTGGTGGATGAGCAGATCGGCTCATAGCCTGAAGGCGGTGGGTGCGATTTCCACGACAGGATCAGTATTTGTGTACAGGAAAAAAAGCGCAAATACCTGTTCTGAATCTATATTGTGGGACCGTGGTCCCTCGTAGTTTCCTGGCCTGCAGATACAGGGAATTTTAATTAGGGTCCAATCTATGTATGTGATCGTTGGGTGTTATTTATGAGTTTTTTTTATGCAGACTGTCACTGTGGCGTGGTGGTTAAGCAGGTCGGCTCATAACACGGAGGTTTGATTCCCGCGGCAGAACAGTTATTTGAGCACTGAAAAAATAAGCACAAATACTTGTTCTGAGTCTGGGTGTTGTGGGACTATGTCCTCGTAGTGCCTAGACACAGGGAATCCTAGTTAGGGTCCAGAATCTATGTATGTGATCGTTGGGTGTTATGAATAATATTGATTGAAGAGCTATTGATTAGGTATATTTCGTTGCTGCGCAGCGTTTCTGAACTTTAGAGCGTCATTTTGAGCGGCTTCTTGCTTCTTGCATCAATCGACTCCCCGCGGCTGCCGCTACCAATTACCACGTCTTTCATTTCGTGGTCGCCGCTTGGGATCATTTCTTCCATATGGTTGTCCGGTTGTCAGTTCTACGAGCGATGTGACCTACCCATTGTCATTCAAACTTGCTTCCGCAAATATCTTCATTTTGGATCTTAAATCACAAGGTAAGCTTAAATCGCAAAGTTCGTCTAGGTAGGTACCACCGCTTTGCCAGTTATTCTTCCGCCAAGCAGTAGTGCGCAAGCACTGCTGTGTTTCGGTTTGAAGGGCACTGTAGCTAGTGAAATTACTGGGCAAATGAGACTTTATGATCTGATCTCACAGTTTAGTAATCTTATTACTAGATTGTGCTGATGTCTCTGGATGACGTGCGCAGTGCAGTGTCACGCGAACCTCTATACTTTAGAGTTCCGAGTGACACTGCAGCTGATATGGGCAGCCATGTCGTTTAACATCAGGCGAACGGCCAGCTCGTCAAGTCATTCCTTAACATAAAAAAAAACACAAGTACACCCCGAAATTCGTTTCATAGTTTCTAGCGCTTGTATTCCTAGTTAAGTCTAGTAAATTAGTTGTAATAAACATTAATTTTCGGCATCCAGTAATACAACTAACGCGTAATAACTAAGTAATAACTCATCTATGTATATTTTACATTACGCAAACTGCTCGAGGCCTTAACGTGTTCTACAGAAGCCTCATCAGCTAATCTAACATTTACCAGTTTCCTTTAGTTACAGCGCAGACTACAAGTACTTCCATACACCCTAACGTACCTTCATTCATTTTTAATAAGGGTTGGTCCAAAACAGTATAATTAGTAACGACTTTGATCACACATCGTCTATTACGAACGATGTTTTATTCAGGAACTTGCAGTACAGATAAAGTCAGTAGCTCATCTTTGAAGGTTAAACCGGGTGCTTTTAAGAATGAGAATAAATTTATTTTGCAACAAATGTCAGTTACAAAAGGTTATTTATGTGATTTGGACGAATTACAGTTTTATTCAAGTATATAATTATCTGTTATATAAATAACTGTAACCCTCTGGGATGGTTCAGCTAAATACCAGCTCGAAGCCGTAGACTCCATTCAGAGACGAGACAAAATACTCATTGGTAACGATGCATTGGTGGTAGCTAAGCCCCACGGATTAGAGCACCGACGTAAAGTTGCCAGTTTATCGGTTTTCTATATTTTGGAGAAAAATTACCCTGCCTCCTAAGCTGTAGGATGTGGGTTCAATTCCCACCCAGGACAAACATCTGTGTGATGAACTTTGATGTTTGTTCTGTGTCTGGGTGTTATGTATATATTTACAAATAAAAAGTATCTATTGTATCAGTTATCTGGTTCCCATAGTACAAGCTTCGCTTAGTTTTGGGACTAGATGGCGTTATATAAAATGTCCACATATATTTATTTTTATTTCTATTTACTACGCTGTGTCCAAAACGTTTGACAGTGACTGCGTACTGCGTAATCTCGGTCATGTTGTACAATCTTCAAATGTAAGGGTACCCGTCCCTTGAGGATTACAAGGATTTGATGTTTTACTTTCTTTCTGGAGAAAATCCTTAGATGGGCCGGTAAGTTTTAAGAATACGGTGCTTACGAGGGCACGTTAAGCCGTCAGTCCCAGGCACAGTCGTTAAGCCAACCGTCGTTAAAACATGTCAAAAGTCTTCGAGTGGCTTAAGAATTCTGACACCAGGGCTATCCGCTAATGGTAATGGCAACACGAGAACCATAGATAAATATAATATCCTGTATCAATACGAGAACTAGCGAAGTAAAGCAGGAATTGGTACCTGAGATATTTTAGTTTAGATATTATAGTCCTAATCTCTAAAAGCTAACTAAACTATCACCTAGTACTAATTTCCTAAATAATTATGGATATTATACAACTTTAGCTAGTTTTGTCACTATTTTCACCCGCAAAAAGGTAACGTGTTGAAACGAGACAAAACTTTATAACTATAAAGGCCTTAGGCCTAAAGAATATTTGTTTTGAATTATACTGTCTTTTTTGTTTTAAATTAAATCAATGTGATCGAAAGAGCAAATTAAAAAATCTATTCTTAGACATGCACTTGACACATCGTCATTTATCAAACTAAGTATTAAATTAAAACAAATATAACTATATATAACGGAGTTTTCTGTTCTGCATTGTGTCGGATTGCTTGCACTAATAGTGAGAAAGAGAACTTCTTTTTTTTTTCGAACTCGTATATTGACTCGACTCGAATAATGGGCTTACTATATCATATTTGGAATTGGAACAATGGAATTTCCCTCAGCACCTGCCTACTAGCTTACCTGTTGTTAATATCAGTGAAGTGATTTGTTAATGTACCTACCTATCGTATATTTAAGGTTCTGTTTGTCTTTTCTGAGCAATAAAAATATTCTTATTCTTATTCTTATTCTTACTATATTATATTTGACAATAAGCACTTTGTAATTTTATATGCTTAGTGAAATAACTTAATTTTAAGTACTTGCCTAATATAGTTTTGACATGAAAAAGTGCTAAAAATAGCCTATTTGCAATAAATCTTTTAACATTGACTTTGACTTTAGGTAAAGCCTATAATTATTGGTACCAAATATCTGATAGAATATGTATTATTAATTTAATATTTTATATTTACAATTGTAAGCATGTATATATATTATTATATATATATATATATATTGTGCAATGTACGTACTATACTCTCATTTACTACGGCTAAAAGATAACATAATTAATAAAATTATAAAAGAAATCATATGCTCAAAACCAAGGCTCTTAATTAATATTTTTCTAGGAGAGATACCAATTAAAATTAGACCGTTGATTACTTTGGTACCTACCAGTTAACTACACATGATCGAGACAAGGTCGCCGCTTTATTAGGAAGCAGTAGTTGCTTCATCCAAAATTACCGGATGTTCGGTTGGGAAATTCACTAGGTATACATTGTTCGGTATAGTTATTTTTTTCTAAAATACGTATGCATTACATATAGGCTTAGACAGCCTCTGTGGTGTGGTGGTTGAGCAGGTCGGCTCATAGCCTGGAGGTAGCGGGTTCGATTCCCGCGGCAAGACAAGTATTTGTGCACAGAAAAAAAAGCGCAAATACTGGTTCTGAGTCTGGGTGTTGTGGGTGCCATGGTCCTCGTAGTTCCTGGGTCCCTAGACACAGGGAATCCTAGTTAGGGTTCAGGATTTATGTATGTGATCGATGGGGGTATAAAAAAAAATTATTTAAAATATACATCAAACTCATGCTGAAATTATAAATTATAAGGGTGATTACGAAACGTTTGATTGCAATGCAACAAGAGAAATTTCCATACTAACTATGCACATAAACTGCGTATTCAAACTGTCAAATCCATTCAAATTTGTGTTTGACTGGCCTGATAGCTCAGTTAGTAGTAACCCTGCTTTCTGAACTGCAGGTTGTGGGTTCGATTCTCACCCAGGATAAACATTTTTGTGATGAACATCAATGTTTGTTCTGTGTCTGGGTGTCATATTGTATCCTATGTATGTATTTACAAACAAAAAGTATCTAAGTATTGTATCAGTTATCTGGTTCCCAAAGTACAAGCTTTGCTTTGTTTGGGGCTAGGTGGCGCTGTGTGAAATGTCCACCAATATTTAATAATTAATTTTTAATTATTGGTTAATCAAGTAACGCAGCTGGGCGATGACATAAGTTGATTGCAACAAAAAAAAACACCTAATATTTGTATGAATTTGAGAGCACAGTTCATATGCATAGTTACCCATCTATATAACTCCAATTATAAAAATTGGTTATGAGTAGAGTTTATAGACGCTGTAGCAACGGTTTTTAGTACCTAATTTTTTTTTTATGGCAACTGTCTTTTTGACATTTCTGCCAGTTTCACGTCAATAAGCAGGAGAAAAAAAAAACAAAATTTTGAAAAATTATTTGATCAGAAAAGTAAAAGATTAAAAATACATATGAATATAAATGTAACAAACTATAAATGTACCTTATCGTTACAAAATGCTCACTTCAGTTTAAGAAATTGAGACAACACAAACAAAAACAGACCTTAAAATCAGGTATGGCAAGCAGTAATGTTGAAAGCCAGTTTACCGCATCTCACCAATGGTAGAGCTAATAGAAAACCCAATGTCACTGACGTGACGTAACCTTACATCCGGTAGATCAAGCCATGTCATCACTATTGCTACCGCAGTGCTCATCTACTTGTAACTGTTACATAATCTGTGATTCATCTTATCAATGTCATATGGTTCTGGTGACTAGAGCAAAGTTGGAGTTTTGGCGGGAAAACGAAAAAGATCACGTCACCGCATTGTATTATTTTCCAAAACTTGTGTTATTTTCAGTGTAAGTGCATAAAATTGGTGGCGTTTTATTCGATAAGTGCTGGATTACAGGCGTAAGTGTGGGAAAGTGATATAATGATGGTGAAACATTTCTTTTCATGTTGTTTCCAAAACTCCATAGAAACTTCTGGTAAAGTTGCCACCACTTTACTAGGAGTATGACTTGATTAGACTAGACTATGACTCGACTTGATGACTTGGACTGCGACTTGACTTGACACATACAACATACATATATATAATATCACTTGAAAAATTAATTACTTGACACTGGCTAAATACACAAAAGTGTGGAGCCAAAACCAAGAGAAAAAAAAAAGAAAAGTTAATAGAATCATTGGCGGTATTCGTTTTACATTCGTTTTACTTTACTTAGCTGTTTTGCTGTTTTGTCTTTCTTAAATCGGCTGAGCATTACCAAAAATGTAAGTATGTTTTGACTGTATGGACGTTTAACTGAAATATTGTTTTCTCTAAAAAAGCAAGTGTGCTTTAGACCATACGACTGAAGTAAAACTTCTTTTGTTTAGCTCCATCTATCGGCCGGTGTAACTTTGTTTAATGTTAATGTCGCCATCTTGACAATTGTAAATTGTCATTTTACCGAACCTACCAACATAATAATACAAATTTCTAAGTTTTAATATTGACAATGGAAATGTGCGTGAACCAACATTAACTTCCGTTTGCCTCGTATTACTCGTACTACCCAAGTCAAGCGTGCGTAAAGAAGTTTTAATTCAAAAAGTATAACTTCATATTCCTGATGCGCGTCATCTTTGCACCTTTGCGATATCACATTTCTATGAGAAATACATTCTTTTTCTGTATGAATCATGAAACAACCTTAATGATAATTAGAGATACAATACACATTTATAAACAAAAAGGCAAACAAGAAATAATTATAAAATCATTTTAAAATACAATATAAATTAACATCAATCACCTTTTCGCCCGGTGACGCTGTAAAGGTTAGTAGAGGCCAACAGCATTAGCCCGTTCAAAAAAAAAACAAAATCAATCGCTTTTATTTCATACCGAGTAATGATATTATCATCTTATTGTTTCCAGTTATTTTGATCAGTAAACCAAACATCTAAACCGAATTTGATAAACTTTATATGGAACTAAACTAAAATTACATCCTTTCAAATAAAAAGGGAAAATTATCCAAAACGGTTTGTGTAAATGACAGAGACATGAGATAACAAACATTGAAAAAAATAAAAATAAATTAAGACACTCTGAAGTCTTTAGTATTATCAGCATAGTCAGCGCAGAGGATGGGCATCTTTATTGCCCGAACACCGGTCGAGTTATTCGACTGTATCTCGTGAGTGTTAGCCGTGTAATAGTTGTAGTTAATCTGAAGTCTGTTGAAAACTCTTATATCCACCCATCAAAAGTCTAGAACACGTACAAAGTCACTATTTGTAATTGTTCACGCACGCGTATAAAATATTTGTATTAACTCACCGAAAAGGCGAGCTATCAAATAAAAAACACATTACCATTCAGAATCAACAAGTGACATCACAACTACGCGAACAACTATTTACATTACTTTTTGAATGGGAGACAATGATGATTTTTGTTACGACTGCGACTGAACCATACTAATAATTTTGTCGAGATTTAATTAAGGCAGAGTCCAAGCACAAAGTTTATGTTTCGAGGGCGTTGTTCAAAGTTGAAAATCGCAGATAATTTTGATATAAAACTGGGTCTGCGCTTGAGGCTGTGTTTTTGCGGAGATTTTTTTTTTATAAGTGAAATAGGCATATCAAATAAATAAATCAACTGATGATATGTCTAAAACACCAGTCTAGTAATTTATTTGAAAATTTTAGATTGACCCCAAAAAAATTTTTAGGGTCAATCTAAATTTTTATTTTGCAAAAACCAAACCACTTATTTGAATTTTATTCAGTCACCTTTTTTCTTCGTTTTATTTCTTTCTAGCTGCTATAAGCTATTTATATTACAAATTTAATCCCAACCCGTCCAACCGTTTGAGCGTGAAAGAGCAACAAACATCAATACATATTAACTTTCGCGTTTGTAATACTAGTAGGATTTATATTGGTTTTTCATCTATAATACTGCGCTTTCAATATTACTGCGCTGCGATCACTGTGCTAATAATAGCTATCATTCATAATTACGTATATATACAGTAGCGTTAGAGAGCACTGTTTTAATTTTGGGAGACATCTATATCCAACTGTGGATCAGAGTGCGCCGATGACGATGAACTGTCCAATGTAGGTAGTAGTTGTGGTGTGGTAGACAGTTGACGTTGATTCTGTGTTGCATACTCTAAAGCTAAACGAAATTAACATATTTCCGTCTTTTTCACTTCCCTTTTATCAGAAGAGTTCCGCCATACTTTAAGTTTACTTTAGTTTTAGAGAATGCGACACAGAATCGACACCATTTTAACACTAAACAACGGTATAAATGTGTAAATAGTTCGACGGCCTCTGTGGTGTGGTGGTTGAGCGGCTCATAACCCGGAGGCTGCGGGTTCGAATCTCGCGCCAGGACAAGTATTTGTGCAGAGGAAAAAATTGAGTCTGTGTATTGTGGGATCATGGTCCTCGTAGTTCTTGGATCCATAGACGCAGGGAATCCTAGTTAGGATCCAGGATCTATGTATGTGATCGTTGGACGTTATTATTATTATTAGTTAGAGTTGCCTATAATAATAAAAATTCTATTAGTATATAAAATTGTCACTAGCCCCCAACCTAACTGTTCAAATAAATAATATCACGGCGTTGCTGTCGGAGCCGCGTTTATTTGATTTTGACTCGACTTTGACGTGTTCATATTTTATTAAAATTGAATCATCGTTAGGAACATTTATTTCCTCGCCTAGCTGCGACATGGTCCCACCGGTCTATAAAAATTTGCTACTAATTACAATTTTAGAAGAATGATTAAGATCAATCGAAACCACCAACCAATCTTTCCAAATATATCCAAATAAAATTATCGAAGTAATTTCAAAAAATAAAAAATAATCAAAACCATATTTCGATTTATACGACTTCATCATCGGTGGCTTATTTTTCTAAGCTTTTTAAGTACTCTGTGTAAATAATATCAACAGTAGGTAGTTACAAAGTTGTTCATCGATCTAGAAGGTGTCGACTCGGGCCCGGCGCGGATGTGCCTATAGCTTTGACAGGTGACCCGGAATGACACCTCGCTGGTTGACGTACGAAACATCTGACGCGCATGCTCTGAAAATAAAAATATATCAACAATATTAATCAAATCCTATACGCTCTTGCTAGTATTACTATACTGTTTCGTTGAAAAGAATTCAAAAATGGTGGTTGTGAGTTTTGAATTTTTTTCAAAAACCCGTGTTTATATTTGAATTTTAATATCTGATAAGAGTAGATTATTATCCGTTAAGTGTTCGTAAACGTGCACGAGTGTTGGTAAATGGTTTTAATACCATGCCTTTTCGTTTTCTCTTCAAGGCTTCCTAGTGCCTTCTGTAAAATATCCACCATTTTACTGTGGCATTTTGACTTTGACAAAATAAAACTTTGATATGACATAACAAAAAAAAACGTACAAAAATTTTTCACTTTAAAAATTTATACTATTGGCAGAACTATCGCTAAAAAGCGATAGACAGCCATTTAACTAAGAAGAAGAGTATGAAGTGCCAATACCATAGTACCATAGTATAATAATAATTCTTGTTTGAGCAATTAAGAATTTTTATCTTTTTAACGTGACTGATAATAATTTATATAGTAACTAGATGATTTAAATTTTTTAATTAAAAACAAACGACCTAATCATAAGTGATTTACCTATACTTATACGAGTAAGAAGCCTAGCCTCCTCACCTCTCCTAGTCTCCTGATACTTCATTTCGACTTAGATCATATTTCTATAGAAACACTTAAAATTCATCCTTATTCGAATTAATTACAAAAAAAAAAGAATAGGCAAATAAATTGCTTATTATTTTTTATAACAAGTTTAGTCGGCAGTTATGTCAATGATCGTTCAACGTTTTTTTGTTTTTTTCGTTTTCCCGCCAAAAAAAAATCTCTTCTTTTGAGAAAGCGTTTGACCAATAACGACCCAACAAAGGATGCCGCGTTCGTTCATTTTTCAAACACTTTCTATGCAGAGGGATTTTATATTGTATTCTTCAGCTCATTCTACCCGTGCAGGATTTTTTTGTTTTTGGTTTGTCTCCACACTTTTGTGTATTTAGCCAGTGTCAGTTGATAATTTTTCAAGTTAAAATGTACTAGATATTATGTGTCAAGTTACAGTCCAAGTCATTAAGTCAAGTCATACTCCTAGTAAAGTGGTGACAATTTTACCAGAAGCTTCTATGGAGTTTTGAAAACAACACGAAAAGAAACGTTTCACCATCATTATACCACTTTCCCACACTCATGCCTGTAATCCAGCACTTAACGAATAAAATGCCACCAATTTTATGCACTAACACTGAAAATAACACAAGTTTTATAAAATAATACAATGCGGTGACGCAATCTTTTTCGTTTTCCCGCCAAACCCCGTGCAGGTTCTGCCTTTGTCCTGTGTTTGTCATATATTGAAAGTGTACTTTCTATTTTAATGAAAAGACAATGGTTTTTTACTCACTGAATGAATGGATTTATTGATGGTAGATTTTGTTACTGAATACGTAGATAGGTAGGACGTACCAAAGTCAGATAAGGTGTGAACAGATGTGTGAGAATTGAATAACAATACTTTATTCTCTATTGTTAGTAAAATATTATTTCAAAGGAAAATAGTACTTACCTAGTTATTTTTATAACATATATATACAGTTTTAAAGCTAGAAAAATAATTTTCGTATTTGCAGTCACTACAGTGCAAGAGCAATTAAAGATTATTAAATATGAATGCTAATTAAATCCTTTGGGACAGAGATACTTTATTATTTACAAAACTTCTTAGTTTTTCGAGCTTGCTTCGCTCGCGTTTAGCAACTGCTTCTTTGTAATTGAAGGGTTGAGAATAAAAAGGGTTTAACTGTCAAATTGATAGTTTCGAGAAAATTGACTTTAAACTTCAACGGCTTCATTTAAATGTAGAGTGCTTATAAGGTAATAGAAAAGGTTTATGTAAAATTCAGTTGCTTGAAAATGTTTTAATTCTTTTTTAAAATACAATATATAGTACTAATTCATACAATTACTGTAAAAATATAATGTAATATTAGGTCTTTACCTATGAAATTGCCGTTTTGTTTGAAAAAAGTTAAAGTATTTTTTTTTTCGAACTTATTTATTTCTTTTATTCAAAGTAATAACCCCTGCAATCAATGCATCTTTGCCAACGCTGTGGCAGTTTATGGATGCCCTTCTTGAAAAAATCAGCAGGACGGGAGACAACAAACTCTTCAAAGGCGTTTTGTACTGCCTCTCGGGAATTGAATTTTTTTCCCGCTAAAAAGTTGTCCAAATTTTGGAAAAAGTAATAGTCGGTAGGCGCAAGATCTGGCGAGTATGGCGGATGAGGGAGAGCTTCCAAACCCAACTCATGCAGCTTAGAGACGGTTTGTTGTGCAGTATGGGGTCGCGCGTTGTCGTGAAGTAGCAGTGGAGACGACCGATTGACCAAAGCTGGTTGCAGAACGCGAGTTTCGCCATCATTGTGGTCAGTTCTTCAATGTACACATCTGCAGTAATGCTCTCGCCGTTTTGTAGAAAGCTATGATGACTCACACCAGCACTAGACCACCAAACTGTGACCATCACCTTTCTAGGGGTCATTTTTCGTTTTGCACATTGCTTTGGTACCGAACCAGGATCTAACCAACTTGCTGAGCGCTTTCGATTGTCAAAAAGAATCCATTTTTCGTCGCACGTAACAATTCGGTTCAAAATTCCTTCATTTCTGTGCCTGTTAAGCAGCGCAAGGCAAGTCTCGACGCGTACGTTGCGCTGGCGATCGTTAAGTTCGTGGGGCACCCATCTATCAAGCTTTTTTATCTTGCCAATCTGTCGCAAATGGACCAATATTGTTTTGATGCTAACATCAAAAGCTGCTGCCAGCTCAGCTGTAGATTGAGATTCATCAGCTTTCACAATCGCCTTTAATTCATCATTGTTGACCAAAGTTTCCGGACGACCACGAGGTTCATTTTTCAAGTCAAAATTCCCAGAACGGAACCGAGCAAACCAATAACGGGTTGTACGTTCGTTTGTACAGTCCTCTCCGTAAACGTCGTTGATGTTACGTGTCGTTTGTGCCGCGTTGGTGCCACGACGGAACTCATATTCCATAATTACACGAAATTTCAAAGTATCCATTATGAGGAAAAATGTTGAAATGTAATGAAAATACAACGCTAATCAATAAACAAAAGACTTATATTGTAAATAGAATGTCATATTTTTAAAACAAAATTAATTTGAATTTAGAATTCATAGCCATTCAAAACATTTTTTTGTTTGAAAAAGTCTGTACTGCAATACGGCAATTTCATAGGTAAAGACCTATTATATATAATAATGTTTTTATGCTAAGTGAACTGTATTCCTGTGACAGATAAACCGTTTTTAGACTCAAAATCTCGAGATTTAAGCCTCATTTCGATATTTTGAGGATGTATTATTGTAGATACTTTCACGCTGAATCCAACGATACCCATAAGTCATTTTGTGAAAAAAATCAGTTAAACCCTTTTTGTTCTCACTCCTTCAATTATGAACTTCGTGATCTAGGTTTTTAATTATAAAACTTTAACAGTGATCTAATAACTATTTTAATAAAATACATATTAGAAAACTAAAAACTTAAAATAGTTTTTCATAAACATTCTGATGTTAGTTTCAAATAAAAATGTGTACTTATTATCCCGAGCAAAAACTTTTTTTTTTATTGACATCTATTCGAAAAGAGCTAGTGAGTTCGCTACGCTCTGGATTCAAAAAAACCACCTCCGTCTGTAAAAACCTTTAAAACATTTTTTTTTTTGTTTTGGTATGCCTCCACACTTTCGTGTATTTAGCCAGTGTCAAGTAACTGATAATATCTCGAGTTAAGTAGTATATATGTGTCAAGAGTTAAGTCAAGTCATAGTCCAAGTCATCAAGTCAAGTCATAGTCTAGTCATAAGTAAACAAGTTTTGGGAAATACAATAATACAAAACTCCCTTTAAAATAGTTCTTTGCTACTCGTCCAAAAATCATTCTCTGTCAAAATAAATGAAAGTGCGAGTTTTGGCGGGAATGCGAAAAAGATTGCGTCACCACATGGTATTATTTTCCAAAACTTGTGTTATTTTCAGTGTTAGTGCATAAAATTGGTGGCATTCTATTCGTTAAGTGCTGGATTATAGGCGTGAGTGTGGGAAAATGGTATAATGTTGGGAAAACGTTTCTTTTCGTGTTGTTTCCAAAACTCCATAGAAGCTTCAAGTAAAGTTGCCACCACTTTACTAGGAGTATGACTTTGTCTGGACTATGAATTGACTTGAAGACTTCGACTGTGACTTGACACATATTTCTGTGAAATATCATTAACTTGATAAATTATTAATTACTTGACACTGGCTAAATACACAATAGTGTGGAGCCAAAACATAAAAAAATAATTAAAGTGTGACGTTCAAGTGTCATGTCATCGAACGATAATGTTACCTATCTCATCCTATCGCATTGCGTAAATATTCAAAAATAACTACACGGAATGCCACCATTAACGTAATGCTAGGCTTATTGTCTTTTCAAACGCAAACAAAGTCGCGTCCACATCAATAAAAACTTTGTTCATCGTTGATTGTGTCGCCGATGTTTTATTTTTCCTATATTTCGCTCACAATAATACATATGCAGTAACAAAGTAAAGTAAGATTAACATTATATATTTGACGGTGGCAACGTCCAGTTGTAAACTATGTGCGCAGCGGGCAGTACCGTAATTTACCCTGTCGTAGTATTTAAATTTTTTATTACAGTTGCAACACCGGTATCTGTCATCATTCCCTCACCCATCTGGCTATAAAAAGGGAACGCTCGGTGTACTACGGATCATTCTTGCTCCGAACACGGCCCGGTGCGCGTGCTGAAGGCCTATAGTTATATAATAGGTCTTTACCTATGAAATTGCCGTTTTGCAGTACAGACTTTTTCAAACAAAAAAAAGTTTTGATTGGCTATGAATTCTAAATTCAAATTAATTTTGTTTTAAAAATATGACATTCTATTTACAATATAAGTCTTTTGTTTATTGATTAGCGTTGTATTTTTATTACATTTCAACATTTTTCCTCATAATGGATACTTTGAAATTTCGTTTAATTATGGAATATGAGTTCCATCGTGGCACCAACGCGGCACAAACGACGCGTAACATCAACGACGTTTACGGAGAGAACTGTACAAACGAACGTACAACCCGTTATTGGTTTGCTCGGTTCCGTTCTGGGAATTTTGACTTGAAAAATGAACCTCGTGGTCGTCCGGAAACTTTGGTCAACAATGATGAATTAAAGGCGATTGTGGAAGCTGATGAATCTCAATCTACAGCTGAGCTAGCAGCAGCTTTTGATGTTAGGATCAAAACAATATTGGTCCATTTGCGACAGATTGGCAAGATAAAAAAGCTTGATAGATAGGTGCCCCACGAACTTAACGATCGCCAGCGCAACGTACGCGTCGAGACTTGCCTTGCGCTGCTTAACAGGCACAGAAATGAAGGAATTTTGAACAGATTTGTTACGTGCGACGAAAAATGGATTCTTTTTGACAATCGAAAGCGCTCAGCAAGTTGGTTAGATCCTGGTTCGGTACCAAAGCAATGTGCAAAACGTAAAATGACCCCTAGAAAGGTGATGGTCACAGTTTGGTGGTCTAGTGCTGGTGTGATTCATTATAGCTTTTTACAAAACGGCGAGAGCATTACTGCAGATGTGTACATTGAAGAACTGACCACAATGATGGCGAAACTCGCACGTCTGCAACCAGCTTTGGTCAATCGGTCGTCTCCACTGCTACTTCACGACAACGCGCGACCCCATACTGCACAACAGACCGTCTCTAAGCTGCATGAGTTGGGTTTGGAAGCTCTCCCTCATCCGCCATACTCACCAGATCTTGCGCCTACCGACTATTACTTTTCCAAAATTTGGACAACTTTTTAGCGGGAAAAAAATTCAATTCCCGAGAGGCAGTACAAAACGCCTTTGAAGAGTTTGTTGTCTCCCGTCCTGCTGATTTTTTCAAGAAGGGCATCCATAAACTGCCACAGCGTTGGCAAAGATGCATTGATTGCAGGGGTGATTACTTTGAATAAAAGAAATAAGTTTGAAAAAAAAAATACCTTAACTTTTTTCAAACAAAACGGCAATTTCATAGGTAAAGACCTAATAGGTTGCAACCTACCCACAACCCGTCATCCTATATATTTTTCAATTAGGAATGTTTTATGGGTTTTAGTAGTTTATTGTAAATTGTTTGTTACTATGTACAGGTTTGTGTAGATAACGCGTTTCGTTCTTTCTTTCTTTCTTTTGCGAATTCCGAATGCTTACGAGTTGATTTGGGCTGCTTATATTTCGAAGTTTATTAATGTTGTTATTTAAATAATTAAATTTCAAATATAATTTTAAAAGGCGCCTTCTAGCCCCAACTAAGTAAAGTTTGAACTATGGTAATTAGATAACTTATACAATACTTAGATACTTTTTGTTTATAAATACATACATAAAATACAGCACCCAAACACAGAACAAACACCATTAGGCGTTTGGGCTTTGGACATTTTAGGTTTCAGGTTTTTTTTTTACTTCAAACTTGTCTACCATTTGACGTGACGATGCGAGGTGTAGCTTGCTAGTCAAGTAAATACCTATTCACTCTTCTCTTGAACACGCCCGGATCATATTTCGCCGGAAACACAGACACTGGCAGGGTATTCCATTCCTTAGCCGTTGACGTTAACGTTGAATCAAATCGCTTGGTACGAATGAGTGGTATTTCGACCACGAAAGGATGGCGCTTAGCCGAGCGTCCGGTAGTGGAATGGTGATGGGAGAATGAGATCATGCAGTTCTTGCGCGCATTCACCGTGGTGTAATCTGTAAAAGACCGATAGACAGCTATTCTGCCATTACAAGGCAAAGAGGTTTTCAATCAGATATTACGGTACTTGAATTCTAACAAAACGAACACTCCATAAGCATAAAATTGGTGTGAAATAGCTACGTAATCATGACAAAGCTATTTGACTACTATATTTTTTTCAATTGTAACATTCATTTTAAGCCTAATTCATAAAAATAATATTTAGATGTCCGATATTCTCTAGTTTATGATTCGATTGTGCATTTATTCGATTGTGTATTGATTCGTTTAGTATCGTATAGTATATACTCTTTTACTCTGTAATGTGTTTTCTTAAAATAAATATATTTGAATTTTGAATTTACTTATTCGTTTTTAATAGTAGTCAAAAAGCAAAGTGACAATAGTACACAATTTTCATTCATAAATCAATTTATTATGCAGCACAGATAACAAAAATGTCATGACAAAATTCAAATATATTGAGAACCACGGCTTTTGCAAATCACTTAAAAATGTTAATGTTGGTAGACAATATAATGATTAATTATGAATCTGCTTATAAATGAAACACATCGTTAATTTTAATTATCTTTACAATGCCAATTGTACTCAACTGCTGTTAATTGTCCTTATTACCAACGTACATAGTTATATAATATATATTAGGTCTTTACCTATGAAATTGCCGTTTTGTTTGAAAAAAGTTAAAGTATTTTTTTTTCGAACTTATTTATTTCTTTTATTCAAAGTAATCACCCCTGCAATCAATGCATCTTTGCCAACGCTGTGGCAGTTTATGGATGCCCTTCTTGAAAAAATCAGCAGGCCGGGAGACAACAAACTCTTCAAAGGCGTTTTGTACTGCCTCTCGGGAATTGAATTTTTTTCCCGCTAAAAAGTTGTCCAAATTTTGGAAAAAGTAATAGTCGGTAGGCGCAAGATCTGGTGAGTATGGCGGATGAGGGAGAGCTTCCAAACCCAACTCATGCAGCTTAGAGCGGTCTGTTGTGCAGGATGGGGTCGCGCGTTGTCGTGAAGTAGCAGTGGAGACGACCGATTGACCAAAGCTAGTTGCAGACGTGCGAGTTTCGCCATCATTATGGTCAGTTCTTCAATGTACACATCTGCAGTAATGCTCTCGCCGTTTTGTAAAAAGCTATGATGAATCACACCAGCACTAGACCACCAAACTGTGACCATCACCTTTCTAGGGGTCATTTTTCGTTTTGCACATTGCTTTGGTACCGAACCAGGATCTAACCAACTTGCTGAGCGCTTTCGATTGTCAAAAAGAATCCAGTTTTCGTCGCACGTAACAATTCGGTTCAAAATTCCTTCATTTCTGTGCCTGTTAAGCAGCGCAAGGCAAGTCTCGACGCGTAAGTTGCGCTGGCGATCGTTAAGTTCGTGGGGCACCCATCTATCAAGCTTTTTTATCTTGCCAATCTGTCGCAAATGGACCAATATTGTTTTGATGCTAACATCAAAAGCTGCTGCCAGCTCAGCTGTAGATTGAGATTCATCAGCTTCCACAATCGCCTTTAATTCATCATTGTTGACCAAAGTTTCCGGACGACCACGAGGTTCATTTTTCAAGTTAAAATTCCCAGAACGGAACCGAGCAAACCAATAACGGGTTGTACGTTTGTTTGTACAGTTCTCTCCGTAAACGTCGTCTATGTTACGTGTCGTTTATGCCGCGTTGGTGCCACGACGGAACTCATATTCCATAATTACACGAAATTTCAAAGTATCCATTATGAGGAAAAATGTTGAAATGTAATGAAAATACAACGCTAATCAATAAACAAAAGACTTATATTGTAAATAGAATGTCATATTTTTAAAACAAAATTAATTTGAATTTAGAATTCATAGCCAATCAAAACTTTTTTTTGTTTGAAAAAGTCTGTACTGCAATACGGCAATTTCATAGGTAAAGACCTATTATTTATACTATGAAGACGTTTAGCAGTTTCACTTGGGTTCGATCCCCGCGATAGGACAAGTATTTGTGCACAGGAAATATATAAAAAAGCGCAAATACTTGTTCTGAGTGTTGGTTATGGGACCGATAGTACCGACCTTGTAGTTCCTAGGTCTCTAGACAAAAGGAATCCTATTAGAGTCCAGGATCTATGTAAGTGATCGTTGGAAGTTATTATTATTAC
Organism: Ennomos fuscantarius; assembly: GCA_905220475.3. Taxonomy (NCBI): domain Eukaryota; kingdom Metazoa; phylum Arthropoda; class Insecta; order Lepidoptera; family Geometridae; genus Ennomos; species Ennomos fuscantarius. Next base: position 5,961,038 of record HG992046.1, on the reverse strand, counting down.
TTTAGGAGAGGTCTTTGTCCAGCTGTGGACTAATCCAGACTCCCAAAGTCAAGACGCCACTCAGTCTGGTCTTTGGCTCTTCTCATAACTGGCACTGGACCTGCTTTGATTAATGAACTATGAGGATTTTATATTATTATTTTCAGATTTATTACTAAATGTACAATGTACAACTAATAAAACATTATTTACAAAATAAATATGTCTATCCAACTCACCACTGCGCGGTAAGGTTCCCAGAATACTGGCAGCATTACCTCGCTGAATTAGAAGACAGCTTTTGAGTGAAGTATGTGTCAGCTCTGGGATCCCCCGCGGCAAGAACCAATCGAGTAGAAACTTGGATTAGATTATTTATTATTATTAGATTATTACATTTGAGATTAGTCTACTGCTGGATAAAGTATGCAGGAAGATGACGATAAGCCGTCTCAAGTTAAAAATGTAAGTGATTCACAGTTCATCCATCAAGGCAGGTCCATCGGATAATGGTATCCAACCGGATTCATCAGGTAGCGTGTCACAGTATTATGATTGATGGTAGACGGTCGCTTGACCACTTTGTGTTAATATATTTCGCAGACTAGAAGTACGAAATAGAGCGCGCACCAAGAAAATGAAGCCATAGAGGAATATTAATACATAAAATCGGAAAATAATTACCATTTAGCTCGTGTTATTATCAAATTGCTCTTACGCGCATTGTCTATCTAGTACTATTATTTATTTTTCTAGTCATATGTTTAGACATTTTTCGGCCAATTATTAGAAAATTGCGCGCAGTAAGACATAATGTATGGGTTTTGTTCTGCGGCAGGGCAAGTATTATTATTTGTGCGCAAATACTTGTTCTGAGTCTGGGTGTAGTGGGACCATGGTCCTCGTAGTTCCTGAAGACACAGGGAATCATAGTTAGGGTCCAGAATGTATGTATGTGATCTTTGGGCGTTATTATTGTATTATACCATTGATTTGCAATGCTGATTTGCTGTGCCAAATAAGTACCAGCATTTTGGTCATGCGTCGCATGAACCAGGCGGTAACAACAAATTAGTTCTGAATTGGTTCGACAATCTAATTAATGAATGGGTTGAAATGTTATTTGCATTTATTTATCTGCAGGCCCCGGATACTCAATTTGTCATTCAGGGGAAACCATATGCTTAGTGTATACAAGATTTAAAATTATAGAAACTGACGTGAGTAGTACTCATAACTACAACTAGAGTCAGCGCCGAGCCGCCACCGCCGCCGCGCGTACTCCTTGAGGATGGGCATCTATATTGCCCGAACACCGGTCGAGTTATTCGACTGTATCTAACCGTGTAACAGTTGTAGTTAAGATTTAAAATTGAATTTGAACGTTTATGACCAACTAGCTTGACATATAGGAAACGCAGAAGAAAAATTTTCATAGATAATTCCACCACCCATTTCACCCTCTTAGGGATGACATTTCGAAAAACTCGTTTTAGTGGATGCCTACATTTTACAAAGAACACACTCTCTAAATTTCAAGTCTCTAGGACCAGTGGTTTAGACTGTGCGTTCATAATAATAAGTCAGTCATCCAGTCAGTCAGGACTTTGGTTTTACGTAATAATTATTGATTTAATTAGTTTCTACATAAGTACTTATTTAGCGTACCTATGATTTTTTAAATTTTAGTCTTAAAGTTTGTTTTTATTTTTTTAACAAAATTATCTTTAGTTTACTGTGTTTCTCCATATTTATGTTAGGATAATTTTTACCAGAGTCCCAAGATACAGGCTTCGTGTTTAGTTTGGGGCTCATAGTTAAGTATAGTTTGAAGGAAATGTTTATTCTTGCACTGTAACATTACACACAATTGTAACATTTAATTTTTTGGCAATAAATTATCTTATCTTAAAAACTATCTTATCTTATTTTGAATTTTATATGTATAGAAAACCCTATCTCGTATTATTCATTACGGGATCGGGCTTCTAATTTCAATTTGCGACAAATTGAGGTCATTTAGATATAACAATAAAATGTTGGTACATTCAGTATCATCAACAAATCCAAAGTCCAGCGGTAACCAGGTCGGATCCATCAGGCGGCGTGTCGCACTATTATGATTGATAGTTTACCGTGACACAGCCATTTTGTATATTTTAATGGTTCCACTATTATAACCTTTGTTGAGGTTTCTTTTGCCGGGACACGAAACACAGGTCATGCTAAAATTATGCAACAAGGGCAAGAATTATCTATAGAATTACAAAAAATTCTTGTTGTTAATCACACTATCACACTAATATTATAAAGAGGAAAGTTTGTATATGTGTATGTTTGTTACTCCTTCAGGCTCAAACAGCTGAACGGTTTTGGCTGAAAGTATCTAGATAGCTTATACACTGGTTTAACATATACGCTACATTTTATTCCGGAAAAATGAAATTTTCCTGTCGGATAAGCAAATAATTAAAATACTTTTATCCGAGGGTGAAACCGCGGGCGCAACTAGTTATTATATAATTCATGTATCATTCTTTTGTTTTCATTTTGTTTTTTATACAAAAATAATGCAACCAAAAATTATAAAACCATAACTAACGGGCTCGAAGGAGCCTGTCAGTGATCCCGTTTGTATAAGAATAAGAATATTTTTATTGCTCAGAAAAGACAAACAGAACCTTAAATATACGATAGGTAGGTACATTAACAAATCAGATTTCACTGATATTAACAACAGGTAAGCTAGTAGGCAGGTGCTGAGGTAAATTCCATTGTTCCAATTCCAAATATGAGTTATACTAATTATTACAGTGACTGTTGTATCGGTTTCAAATGAATTAAATCAAAACAAGTAAAATGAGACAAGTATTATATGTTTCTTAGTATACAATATTAGGCACCTATTACCTACCTACTAATAGTAATAAGATAGTGATAACATAGTATTCTTCTTGATTGTACCGTCAAAAACATAAAAAAGAAAAATTAATGTCGTTACATATATTGTTTATTGTGTAGTGCTATTATGTAGATAGTCTGTGGTGGTAGTCGTGATTCTGATCTAGCTATGTTGCGTATGTATTATGCGTGCGTGCGTGCGTGTGTGTGAGTGTGTATGTGTGTTAGTGTGTGTGTGTGTGCGTGTGCGTGTGTGTCTTTGAGTGTGTGTGTGTGTGTGAGTGTGTAAATGCTATTATTATAGTAAGGAAGTAAGAAATTTCGGGTTGTTTGTTTGTTTGTTCCTCTTTCACATGTGAATACCTGAGCGGGATGAATTCTGCGTATGGATTGGTTACTTTATTTAACATATTTTGACTGAGAATGAAAGTAGGTATCTAGCGGAGCATCGGGTAAATATTGAATAGCGGGTAAGTCGCAACGTATCTATACTTCATATTATGTATGTATGAAGAAATACTGTAACATAGATTTAATATTGTGTAGTAGTTAGTAGTATAGAACCGTAATATTTTTTTATATCGTTACAGTTATATTTGTGTTTGTTTTAAATCAAGCTATAATTTAGAAATTTCCGGTTATACACATTAATTTGTTATTTTTGTTAAATTCAGTAAGTTTTGTCCAATATCCGGTTAACATTTCAATACACAAAAGTTATTTTTTTGAATGTTGGCTAATACTAGGTAGGTATGCTACAACCATTTGCAAAACCATTCAGTTTAACCAGAAGCCAATTTAACCTCGTGGCCAATCGGCAAAATGCTGTTAACCCGTAACCACCTGTGTGCCATATTTGTCAGAAACGTCCAAATGTCCCAGTTTCATTTCAGCCCTGTCCCAGCCGTCCCATTTGACCCGAACCATTGCCCGTTTGTGGTGAGTGAATTTGCCGTTGAATCTCTGTCTGCTGAATATCAATGCATATGTTTCGGATTGAAATAGACAAAAATTCTATCCATCCATATTTTCTATATATATAACTCAAAGGTGACTGACTGATTGACTGAATGACATAGTTATCTATCAACGCACAGCCCAAACCACTGGACGGATCGGGCCGAAATTTTGCATGCAGGTAGATGTTATTTATGACTTAGGTATCCGCTAAGAAAGGATTTTTCGAAATTCCACCCTTAAGAGGGTGAAATGGGTGGTTGAATTACTTTCTCATAGGCCACGCCGCGGGCGAAGCTGCGGGCAGAAGCTAGTATGAAATATATAGAGAACCCCAAATAACGCATAACAGTAAAGCTATTTTTAGCATGTTTAAAGTAGTTAGATTAATATATTCCCGACTGTTACTCACGAAGTATGTCGATTTCTCGACCAGGTTTCGAGCATATGCTCAGCATCATTTCGAGCATTGGATGTGCTCGAAACCCGGTTGAGAAATCATCACGCGTTTTGTGAGTACACACTCATGAAAATTTTAACACTAAAATAAAGTAGTTAAAGAATATAATCAACTATAATGCGAGACAGGTCTCCTATTTATTTCGTATATACTCAATTTGTTGAAAAGAAAGAGGTTATATATATTCTGGACAATATATGCATCATCATCAGCTGATCCCATCATCCCCTTTCCATTACAGAAGTGCTAGACTCGGCGATTCTTTCCATCCTTACGTCGTGAGAGTATTACTTTATACTACTTTATGCTATTATTACTTTATTCCTTTATACTATTATTATTACTTTATACTATTATTATTACCTCCGATTCGCACTTTTTTAATAACATAGACAGACAAACAAGCTGACGGCTTGCCTGATGGTAACCAGTTACCGTCGCCTATAGACACTTGCATCACCGGGGGCGTAGCTCATGCGTTGTCTACCTTTTAAGACTCTATTTACCCGACTAAGCGTAGGATGAGTCATTTATAATCCAAACGGACAAGAAATAAAATGCTCTTCTAGCATCAATATTTCCTTTTATCGTATAACCTGGGTCTCTTCAAGTCATGAATGAATACGCATCTCATGGGCAAACGTGTTCCATTTTAGACCACTCCGCTTTAGACCACCGTCACGTCCATCAGGTGAGATGTTGTCAAACATATGCTCATTATAGAATTATTAAAAAGAAAAAAATAACATAGGTAGTACTGATGTAAGGAGTTCCTAAGGTATATCCTTTAATAAGTGTGTGTGTGCTTAATGGTTCTTTGGTGAAAATGAGTATAAAAAAGCCTATAAATAGGTGATAAGTTGTGTTCAAATAGGGCAAACCTAATATTTTGTTGAGTTCGTAAATAATAAAATTCGTTTTATTCTATTACATCAAACCAATTCGGTAGGACTCAGAAAATAAAAATTCCATTCGGCGGAACTTCGATTATACCCGCAACAAAAATACAATAAATAAATTTAGGAATATTTCTGTCTGTCTCCCCATTTTTTTCAGTCATCATGATTATATATTACATTAAAAAAAGTGTTGATGGAAATTTGTTAGAATGGTCTTATGATTACTTTAACGGTTTAAGTCAAATTTAAATTACTTATTAACTGTAGTAATGGCTAGATTGTAATTTTAATGAAGTAGATACTATTAAAAGATATCCGGAGTTTTGGCGGGAACGCGAAAACGATTGCGTCACCGCATTTTATTATTTTCCAAAGCTTGTGTTATTTTCAGTGTTAGTGCGTAAAATTGGGGGCATTCTATTCGTTAAGTGCTGGATTACAGGCGCGAGTGTGAGAAAATGGTATAATGATGGTGAAACGTTTTTTTTCGTGTTGTTTCCAAAACTCCATAGAAGCTTCAAGTAAAGTGGCCACCACTTTACTAGGAGTATGACTTTGACTAGACTATGACTTGACTATGACTTGACACATATTTGCGTGAAATATCATTAAATTGATAAATTATCAATTACTTGACACTGGCTAAATTCACAAAAGTGTGGAGCGAAAACATAAAAAAAAGATATCCATCTTTCTAAAATAAATAAATTAATAAACGATCTTCTTTTTTCTTACTGACTGACAGATAATATACAGCCCAAACTTCTAGATGTAGAGACTTGACTTTTTATGTCGTATTAAGTAAGGGTTTATTGATATTTAAACCATAACATGGTCAAATGGGGTGTATGAATTAACGTAGGTGTTACCGTGGGCTGTATATTTAATATTCATTAATATTATTTATTATTATTATATATTTATTTGTATGTAGGTTTGTTAATCTTTCACGTAAAAACTACGTAATGGATTTTAATGAAACTTGAAACGCAGATAGCTTTTACGCTTGATTAACATAATATACTTTTTATCTGCAAGAGAAGCCGCGGGGTGCAACTCCTAAAGAATAAATAAGAGTTACGATATAACCGATTTCTACTGTGATCTGGCAATACTATAAACGACGATATCAATAACTAACGGCATCATAAGCGTCTAACAAAAAAAGATAAGGAAAACTAAAAGGAACTTCCACTCTATTATTCAAATTGAAAATACTTTATTCACGTAAGGCTCAAGAGAGCGCTCATGAAAGTTAAATGATTCATTGTTCATTGAATACCTATTCCGTCTCAATAAAATACCAAACTATTTTGATTTAAGCTATATATTTTTTTTTTTATTTGTTGATAGGCTCGCGTTTGACCACTATCACACCTGATGGTAAGTGACGATGCGGTCTAGGATGTAAATAAATTAATTAATAAAAATTAATTAATTGATTACTAATTAATTATTTTTTAATTAAAATTAATTAAATTAGTTAAGTAAATAAATTAATTAAATTAGTTAAGTACATAAATTAATTAAATTAATTATTTAAAAAAAAGGGGTTGGCATTTTTAAAATTTTGACCAGTTCAGATCACATTCCGTCCCCATTTTTAGGCAAAAGTCTTTTACATATCGCATCAACCCAGCTATACGGAGCAAACGGCAAGCTACAAGAGCACCTACACAGAAAAATAGGCTTTAACAAAGTGGTCATCCAAGAATAATTATGGAACTAATTAATAATAATAATAAAAATAACGCGCAAAGATCACATACGTAGATCCTGGACCCTAACTAGGATTCCGTTCTAGGGACCCAGGAACTACGAGCACCATGGTTGGTTGCATGGTTGTTTGAGCTTTTTTTCTGTGCACAAATACTTGTCCTGCCGCGGGAATCAAACCCACCGCCTCTGGGCTATGAGTCGACCTGCTCAAACACCACACCACAGAGGCTGTCAAAATGATTAATTTTAATTAATTATTACGAAATCAAGAATAATTATTTATTAATTATTTATTTACAAACAAAAATTATTTAAGTTTTGTATCAGTTATATGGTTCCCATAGTACAAGCTTTGCTTAGTTTGGGGCTAGATGGCGCTGTGTGCAATGAAATGTCCAAACATATTTATATATTTTTTACTGTGTTTCGGTGCAAAAGGCACTGTAGCTAATGAAATTACTGAGCAAATGAGACTTTATGACCTATTCTTACAGTCTACTAATCTTATTAGAATGTGCTGATGTCTCAAGATGACGTGCGCAGTGCAATGTCACGCGAAACTCTATACTTTAGAGTTCCGAGTGATGTGGGCAGCCGTGGCGATTAACATCAGGTAAACGACTAACTTGTCATGACATACTATAACCAAAAATAAAAGATAAAAAAATTGGCTTAGTATAAATTGTTTCACGCGAAGCCCTAACACATATATAACGCGGCTGTCACGAAGCGGTTTTCCTTTTTCTCCGGTTTTTTCTCACTATGAGGTATAATTGATCCGCCGACAAGGCAAAAGGTTTCCTTGATTCATTAGGGGAGCCAGAGTGTTCTCGTTTCCGATTAATTTCACGGGCAAAAAACGTTTCTGCGCGACAGTACTTAGCGAGTAGGTGTCCCCATTTTCGTAAATGAGTTTTGTATTTGACGGTACTAACTTCTCGAGATGAATGGTAAACTTTTCCATTCGTTTCTTTGTGGATTTTATTTTGCTTACTTTAGGTAGGTTACCTAAGTGTATAACAAATTCCGCCAATATTTTTTGTAAATGTTACAATGATTCCAAAGGATTAATTATGCAATTAATCACGTAATCACGAAAAATCTATATGTATTTTTGAACGAAAGTGAGAGTGCTTGTCGCTTAGAAATTTAATTAAACGACAAAAATAATTAAAGGCGTTTCTATAAAATTATAATTTATTATCTTCTTAAAAGCCTCACACATTTTTAATGTAGTCATGATAAATTTAATTAAAAGGGGGATAAATTAAGCCTAATAAAGTTAGCACGCCCGCGGCATTGATCAAGAAAATTATTTACCAAAAGGCGAAAAAGTCTATATTTGCGAAGTGAATAATTAACTTCAATTTTCTAACGTATTTATGTTTTAACGGAAGTGAGAGAAGATGTTTCATTAGTGTAATTAATTACATCTTTCAGCACGCCCACCTGCCATATCAGCTTTACACTGAACAGATTGGGGGATGATAAACGAAGATGAAGTTATGACACATTTTGGGTCTTTTGTTTTATTTTATCTATAAGATAATACGGCGCTCTCCGGTAGTGATTATCGTTTGTTTATAATATATATATAATCAACAAGTCATCAACAGTCAAGTCATAGTCTAGTCAAGTGTGATACTCCTAGTATACCAAACACAATTTTTTGTTTTGGCTCCACACTTTGTGTATTTGCAGTGTCAAGTAATTGAAGTAATTCGACGGAATGACTTTAATTCCTTGGAAGTTGGGGCGGCCTTTGGTGTGGGACGCTACATGTGTTGACACCCTTGCGCCGTCACATCTTCCTGGAACACAAGTTGAGGCTGGCGCGGCGGCGAATTCTGCTGAGCAGCTAAAAAGGCGCAAATATAGTAATCTTGATAGCGGTTTGCTCACCAAATTTTTAAAGACCTTTCCAAACGTCTGGTTGAAGCCACACGTGACCAAAATTCTGGCCTCTACTTCGGCCAAAGATTGAGCATTGCCATTCAACGTGGCAATGCATATTGGGCACGTTGCCTACTGGTAGTGGTTTGTTTGATTAAGTTCCCTTTTTATTGTTTAAATTAAATAATATTATGTTGTAAGTAGTGTACTTATTTTCCTTTATCTAAATAAATGCATTTTTCAGTAATTGATAATTTCTCAAGTACTATGTTCACCAGTGGACGTTTTTAAGCTTCCAGTACATGTCATCTATACCGTTAACACTTTTGGTGAATTATATGGTAAAATAGTATAGTAGTTTATTATAATTCAGTCAAAATGTCTCATTTGAAATTATAAAAATAGGTACGCAAGAAATAACTACATACTAGATTTATTAATTGTTATTAATTAATTTAAACTTTCACATCAAACACGTCATCAGCTGAAAGCCGTTTTCTGTTGAACACCTTCCCATTAGGGTCGGGTTAGTCATGATCACCACACTTAGCAATCGCAGTAGAAATAATGCAAACCAAAAAGAACTCTACAGCTCATGCTCCCTAGATATCATCTTAACAGTTTTTTATGCCAATAGGAAGACGTGAAGTTTTCCTAATTTTACAGCGGTACCTTAGGGCATCTTTTTATAGAGATTCAAAGTAAAACTTTGTTTTCAAAAGTTTACCAGAGCGCTTGGTCGATGTTGCGCGTGACCAAAATGCTGGCACTTATTTGGCACAACGAATAAGCATTGCATTTCAACGGGGCAATGCTGCCAGCATGTTGGGCACGCTACCTAGTGGGCTGGAGCATTTTAAAACGGAGCGTCCCGATCCGGGAGTCCAACACGGTGTTTCTCGACGTGGACTGTAAAGGCGGGCGTCGGACTCGTCACCGAACCGGGGGCTCGTTTTCTAAGGCTGGGATTGTTCGAAGAAAAGAGTTGTATGAAACTAAGAATCTGGTCAGCGGGGTCTCTTCGGGGCGGAGTCAGGCTTCTTCTATGAGAGTGTTTTACGTCTCGCTGCCAGCAGTGGAGTGTTCGTGTGGGCCTCGTCTCTCTATATTTATGCCATCTCCCCGTGGTCTATGTAGGCGACTAGTGGCGGCCGTATCGCTGTCGCCTAGCCAATCATAGATCGGCCCTGGTGAGGGAGATGGCAATAGTGTGCTAGAGAGAGACGGGGGGCTGTGCGAGAGATGTGGAGGCGGGAAAGGGACGAAACTAAGCTATTGTTTAGCCTACCTAGTTTTTAATTGTTTGCCTAGATTCTACCTATTTCCCTTTCCCGCTCCTATTGCCTGTTATGAAGCCTTTGTTGCCCCGAATGAAACCCATTGGCCGGAAATATTTATTTGCCAAATAAATATTACAAACAAAATTATCTTAAACATGTAAACAATCAGCTTAAATTTCTATGTACATTATGCGACTCTATTCGTTGTCCTTGGTGGCTCGGTCGTCCGGAACATCCTCCCGCCGTGTAACGCCCGCCGCGGCGTTGCATCCTGGCAGAAGGGTGGCCGAGCTTGTTGGGATGATTATCAACTTCTTCGTGGGTCTTCGGAGTACACCTCCCTCTGTCCTCACGTCGACCGCTCTGGTGATGCCGTCGGTTCCTGGGTACGTGGTGATCACTACCCCGCGCGGCCATGTGTTGCGGGGCAGTGTGTTATCGGCAATGAGGACGACGTCTCCGACGGTGATGGCAGGGCCTTGGCTAATAGGCTCCCGCCGGTGCTGTAGGTCAGGAAGGTACTCTCGGAGCCACCTGCTCCAGAAGATGTCGGCTAGGCGCTGAGAGGCGCGCCACTGGTTGCGCCCCATCAGATCGGTGTCGTCGAATGTGCCGGGCATTGGCACGCGCGCTGACCCACCGAGGATGAAGTGGTTCGGGGTGATGGCTTCGGGGTCGTCAGCGCTCATGGAGACGTGGGTGAGCGGCCGGCTGTTAACGGTGTATTCGGCCTCGGCGAGCAGTGTGGTGAGCACTTCGTCGGTCGGACGGCGGCTCTGCTGTGTTGCTGCGAGTGCTATCTTGGTGGCGCGAACCAATCGCTCCCACGCCCCTCCCATGAACGGGGCGCCAGGAGGGATGTAGCGCCAGTTGATCGTTCTTTTCGACGCCTCCTCTTGTGTGGCGTCGTCTATGGCTTTTCGGAGTTCTCGGTCGGCGCCGTGCAGGTTCGTCCCATTATCGGACCAGATTTCGGTGGGGGCGCCTCGCCTCGCTATCATTCTGCGAAGTGCCATCACGGCGGAATCGGTGCCCAGGGACGCTGCGAGTTCTAAGTGTATCGCGCGTGTCGTCAGGCAGGTGAAGATCGCCACGTATCTCTTCTGTGTGCTTCGGCCCACGGTCGTCAGGAGTGGGCCAAAGTAGTCTATTCCGCAGAAAGTGAAGGGGCGGCGATGGTGCGCTAGTCGACATCGTGGGTGATTTCCAGTTGACGGCTGCGGCGGCGTGTCTTTTCGGATGTGGCACGGGAGGCAGCGGTGGATCACCATTTTGGTGATTGGTCGGAGGCGAAGGATCCAGTAATGCTGCCGACACTCGTTGATGGTGGCTTCCGGTCCCGCGTGCAGCAGCTGTCTGTGGGTGTGTTCGATGATGAGCTTCACTTCCGGTCGGTTGCCGTCGAGTACTGGTGGCGTCTTCACGGCCTCGGTGATTCCACTTGCGTTTTCTATGCGGCTGTTAAGTCGAATCAGCCCATTTTCATATTTCGTCGATAGGGGGCGTAGCCTGCTACTTCTCGCGACTGGTCTGTCGTGTTTCAAGTTTTCGATTTCTTCTGCGAAAGCTTCCTGTTGACTATATCTCCAGATGAGTGTTTCGGCGCGACGTTGGGTGTCAGCGTTGATTTGTAAGAAGCGTCGCGGCGCCGGCGTGCTTGTCTTTTTTGCGGGTAACGTCGTTGTTTTTGTTGCATTCTGTTTTCTCCATGTTGGATCTTCCTCTCTATTCTTCTTGGTGCGTTTGTAGTGCACGCGATGACGGTTTGGCCGACAGAGATCTATGAACTGGAGTACTCGCGCTGTCGCTCGAAGATACCGCTCCCACTTTGAGAAGCGCTCCGGGTCAGGGACGGCTTCCCCCGTCTTGTTCTTTATTTTCACGACGTTGCACTTCTCTTCGCCGGTGGTAGCGCAGGGCGTGAGTTTCTCCGTAGGCCATGTTACTTCTTCGTCGCGCAGGAAGTCCGGGCCGTGGAACCAGCGATGTTGGTTGTTGAAGTCACGTGGTACGTCTCTGGTTGCGTCGTCTGCCACGTTCGTCTTGGTGGGTACCCATGCCCACTCTTGTAGGGTGCTATGCTCTTCTATGGCGGCGATGCGATGTGCGACGAATGGACGGTATGAACGCGCGCCGGTTTTCAGCCAAGTGAGCACCGTTCTGCTGTCAGTCCAGAAGTACTTGGCGTCGGGTTTTCGGTCGTGTTCGTTGATGACGGCCGCGGCCATGCGGCTTCCCATCACGGCGGCTTGCAGTTCGAGGCGGGGGATCGATGTGAGCTTCAGGGGTGCCACCCGTGATTTCGCCATGATGAGCGATGTAGAGATGTTTCCGTCCGGAGTGACCGCGCGCCAGTAAAGTGCGGCGGCGTACGCGGACTCGCTCGCGTCGGTAAATGTGTGCAGCTGGAGGGACACGGCGTTACTGTATTGCGGATAGCAGCGCGGTACAGAGACGTGTCGTAAATCGCGCAGATGTGCCATCCATTCTTGCCATTGTTCGGCGAGATCCGTGTCGATGCGTTGGTCCCAGTCGGTCCCACGGCGCCATAGCTCTTGTAGTAGTTGCTTGGCTCTTGATGTGACAGGTGACGCGAGGCCAAGTGGGTCGTAGAGGGACATCACGATCTTTAGTGCTTCTCTCTTCGTTGGCGCGTTGTTATCTAGTACCTCTTTAGGTACCCTGGCTAAGTCTAGATTGAAGGCTAGCTCATCCGTCGCCGGCTTCCAGACAAGACCTAGGACGCGCTCGGTGTTCCCGCCGTCGGTGATCGCGACTGCTGTTGTTGTGTCTTCTTCGCCGAGCTCGCGTACTACCTCTTCTGAGTTTGATGTCCATTTCCTTAAGTCGAAGTGGCCCCTTTTATGTATATTCTTAACTTCTTTGGCGATCCTGATAGCTTCCTCCGTTGTCTGGTAGCTGGCGAGATAGTCGTCGACATAATGGTTACGGACTATCGCGGCTGCCGCTTCGGGTTGTGTTTCCTCCCATTTTCTTGCGTTGGCGTCTTTTACGTATATCGCTGTTGACGGTGAGCATGTGGCGCCGAAGATGAGTGACGTCATCCTGAATTCCGTCGGTTCGTCGGTGACCTTTTCGCGCCACAAGTAGCGGAGTGCATCTCGGTCTTCAGGACGGATCTTCACTTGCATGAACATTTCTGCGATGTCAGCGGAGACGGCGATAGTGTGCTGCCTGAATCGCATCAGAACCCCCGGAAGTGACTGCAACAGGTCTGGCCCGGTGAGGAGGTGGTCGTTGAGGCTCTTTCCCTTCGTTTTCGCGGCGGCGTCGTGAACTATTCGCAGTTTCTCTGGTTTCATGGGGTTCACGACGGCAAAGTGAGGAAGGTACCAAGTTTTCCTCGGCGTCTTGTTTGGTGGAGCGCGCTCGGCGTAGCCCTTCTCGACTAGGGCGTTCATGTGATCTCTGTACTTGGCGGCTAGTGCAGGCTCTTTGTTGATTTTTCTTTCTGTTGAGATCAATCTGTTGAGTGCAGCGTCATAGTTCTCTGGCATCTTCGCAGCGTCCTCTTTCCATAGAAGCGAAGTTTGGTAGTAGCCGCCTTCTATTTGTTTTGTCTCTTTCTTTAGTATGTCCAAGGCTCGGCGGTCGGGGTCGCATCGTGGTGACTTTGGGTTGATGGTCAGGTTTTCCAACGCAAAGTATTGTCGAAGCTGTTCATCCATGGTCTTCTCGTGTTCGGTGATGAAATTGACGCGCTGTCCCAGCGAGCGCGTGTGCGCCCCGTGTAGTACCCAGCCGAGTGGAGTGAGTGAGGCAACCGGTTGGTTCCGTCTTCCTCTTCTTGTCTGCTCGGCGAGGAGCAAGTGCCAGTTGTCCTGGCCGATGAGAAGCCTCGGCGTCGCGAAGTCGGTCTTCAATTGATCGTGCAAGTCCTGTAGGTGATTGCACGACTTCAGGTCTTCTTCGGTGACTTCTTGCGGTGAGAGCTTCAGTTGTTCTATCGTTCTGAACTGGATGCGGTGGCGCCCGCGAGTCTGCCCTTGTATGGTGAGAGAGACCCTGCGAGACCGCGATGAGCTCAGCTTCGTGTCGGCGATTGCTTCTATGGCCAGTGGGTCGACTGGTCCTTTCGCGCCGACCTCGTCTGCAATCGCCGAATCTATTAGTGTGACGGTGGATCCGTCATCCAAGAGTGCCCACGTGTTGACTTCTCCCGCCGGTCCAGAAACTGTGACTGGTGCTATCTTCAGGTAAGCGTGCCCCATCTTTTTTGTCCATGTTGACGTGACTGACTCTGGCTTTGGTGATGGTTGTTCTGGATTTTTCGTGTGATGCAGCAGTCTGTGATGGGTGTATGGGCATCCGTCGACTTCGCACTTCTTCGTTTTGCACGTATGGTTCTTCGTTCGGATTCGCAGGCAGCGGAAGCATAGGCGTGCTTTCTTTGCCATGTCCCAGCGCTCATTGACCTCGGTGTTCTTGAATTTTTCGCATTCGGTGACTCCGTGGCCGGTCTCCTGGCACGTCAGACACTTGCTGGTCGGACGGTCTTGTGTAGCGTGTGTCCGTTGCGACGGCGGCGGTCGGCGTTGCTGTTGCCGATTTTCGGTGCTTGACGTGGCGGTGACATGTTCCGGTTGCGCGAACGGGCTGTGATATTTGGCCTCTCGTTCGAGGAAGTGGGAAAACTTGAGCAGGTCTGGTTCTTCTTGGGGCTGGGCGGCAGCGAATTCAAACCATCTTGGTCGCAGCGAAGAGGGCAGTTTCTCTGATAGCATCTTCATCGCCTCCGGGTTGAAGAGGTAGTGTTCATTGTTAAGAGCTTGAAGAGCTGCGACACTGTTTGAAACTCTGTTCGCAAAGATACATATTTCCCTCGGTGAGTCGATTGGCCGCGGAAGCTGACGTAGTCGTTCCAGTTCTGTTGTTGCGATAGTGTCCGGACGTCCGAAGCGAGTTTCCAGAGATTCCATAATCTTCTGTGGGTGCGCGCAGTTGATGAGCATATTGTCTACGGATTCGCGCGCTCTTCCGCGCAGGTTGCGTCGTAGGCGTGCTGTGTTTTCGACGTCGCTGAAGAAGCCGGCGGTTTCCATGTATGCGGCCCTGAACGATAGCCAGTCTTGATGAGATCCATTGAAGATTGGAAGCTCGGTGTAAAAACGTGGCATACATGGGCGTGGCTGCGAGTTGGCCATCGCGAGGGCGGCTGCTAGGTCGGCTATCTCGATTTTCGGTTGTTGCGGTAAGGCGACGTCGTTGTTGCGTGGTGGTGCATGGGTGTTTTGTGGCTCGTAGAAACTCGGTGGCTGGTACTGTTGACGTTGTGCGGCAGGCGGAGGCGCGGCTCTGGTCTCCGGGGCGGCGGCGTGCGGTTCTTCGGGCAGTGCCAGGAAGTGGGTTTCATTGAGGTCCAGCCATGTGTCGACCTGCTGTGTTGCTTGCCGTTCCGTGGCTTCGGTGCGCGCGTCGACTTGTTCATCTTCGCACTCTTCTTCGGCTTCTATAGTTGCTATGCGGGCGGCGGCGAGTTCGACTTGCAATCGGAGATGCTCTTCTTTGGCTCGCGCTAAACGTAGTGAGCGCACGGAGTGGGTACTTCTATTCGAAGTGGTCTTCACTCTTCTTTCGATCGCGGTGTTGTTGGGCGTCGACGTTGCATGTGGCGTCGGCGTGGTGAGCGTCGCAGTGGCAGGCGTCGTGACGGAGGCGGGTGTCGCTGCGGCGACTGTAGTCAGGACGTTGCGCATTGGTGTGGTCGCTGCGGCGTAATGCGTCGTGTCGTGTGGCGCATCCTCTTGAGGTGCCATGGCGTATGGCGGCTGTAGCGTTGCGTTCGCGGCGAGGTAGGCGGCGAGCGCGGGCGGTGGCGTGATGTGGGCACGTCGCTGCGGCACGGCGAATGAGGCGGCGGCTGCCTCTGTGTGGGCCGTCTCGGTGGCGGTGGACACCGTGGTGGCGGTTGGTGCAGCGCGATGCGTCGTGCTGGAGCCCCCTGTGCGCAGGGTGGCGTCGGTGGAAGACGTTTCCTCCGTTGTGGCGACATCCACCGCTGACTCGGCCTGACTCCGCATGTTCGGTCTTTTCCCGCTGGTCGATCGTGTTCTTGGCATTTCTTTTCACTTTTCCCCGACGATATCCGGCTGTGAAGGACCAATAAAACGGAGCGTCCCGATCCGGGAGTCCAACACGGTGTTTCTCGACGTGGACTGTAAAGGCGGGCGTCGGACTCGTCACCGAACCGGGGGCTCGTTTTCTAAGGCTGGGATTGTTCGAAGAAAAGAGTTGTATGAAACTAAGAATCTGGTCAGCGGGGTCTCTTCGGGGCGGAGTCAGGCTTCTTCTATGAGAGTGTTTTACGTCTCGCTGCCAGCAGTGGAGTGTTCGTGTGGGCCTCGTCTCTCTATATTTATGCCATCTCCCCGTGGTCTATGTAGGCGACTAGTGGCGGCCGTATCGCTGTCGCCTAGCCAATCATAGATCGGCCCTGGTGAGGGAGATGGCAATAGTGTGCTAGAGAGAGACGGGGGGCTGTGCGAGAGATGTGGAGGCGGGAAAGGGACGAAACTAAGCTATTGTTTAGCCTACCTAGTTTTTAATCGTTTGCCTAGATTCTACCTATTTCCCTTTCCCGCTCCTATTGCCTGTTATGAAGCCTTTGTTGCCCCGAATGAAACCCATTGGCCGGAAATATTTATTTGCCAAATAAATATTACAAACAAAATTATCTTAAACATGTAAACAATCAGCTTAAATTTCTATGTACATTATGCAACTCTATTCGTTGTCCTTGGTGGCTCGGTCGTCCGGAACACATTTGGACTGTCTATAGGTTATCGCGGCCAGTATATTATAGTTCAAATGTTTTGTAGTAGTAAGTAGTGTTTACTATTAGTTATTATATCATTGTATTTAGTTAAAAATTAAGGCAGTTTGCTATAAGTAAAATCATATCCTTAACATAAAAAAGGATATAAATACAAATCCACGCAAACAAAGGAATGAGATGGGTGGAAGCGATTGCTGAAACCCATGTAAATCAAAAAGAAAACAAAGAACAAAAGGGCTTCCTCTCTCACTAATAAGCATGTCCAACAAGCAACCCTTATATTAAAATAATGCAAATAAATGCCATGAAATATTCAGTCACGGAAAGTATTCCCCAATTACACAGAAAAGCAGTTTAGGAAAAAAACCGCAATCATTTCTTACTTTTGGGGACGTAAAAATAAACAAACAATACAAAATCCACAAAAACACCTTCCCTTTTAGCGAAAAAGTTCCATTTTCCCTTTCATCTCGTTGGTCGCGGTCGAAAGTGTCCCCGCACCTAAGTTCATAAAGGGTTGACCTGTTTACCATGTAACAGAGACTTAAATTTCTCTCTAGAGCATAATAGTATATATGGTGTTTGGTACTTGGTAGAATATTAGTGGATCTATTTGAAAAACACAAAATTAATCAACAATAAGAATAATAATTGGCTAGTAAATAACAATAAGTGGCTAATTTGTTAACGTGCAAAGATAAAGTAAAGGATAAGTTATTTTTGTAATTAAGCCGGGATTAAAACGGAACGCGCAAGTGGGCCTTAAACATTAAACACAGCAGAAACTAGTAGGACGCTTCTTACATCATGTTCCGGAAGCGTATACCGTTTGTTTTATGATCTAAGCTTTGATTGGGATCTTATGAGCATTCTAAAAAATATTTTGTGGGAGCAATTGCAAGAATATTAGATGGGATCGGTTTTGTGGGATTCCCGCCATTACTTAAAGCTTCATCTTTCAAAGCGTTTGTTGCAGTTAATACAAAACTTCAAGCTATAATGAAGGGAACCACATAGAATGCCTTTTCCATTTTGTATATTCCTCATTTCTTAAACACATTTCTTTTATTACACATTGCATTACATTACATTACACATTTCTTATACTTCCAATACAGTGTCTAACAAGTGTGATATGTGTTCACGCTTCTACCGTTCAACGAGAATTGACTTCTTTTTCGACTTTTTCATCGCGCCTCAACTTCCCCCTACCAAACTCAATTTTACTGAGCTGGAACCAACCATGATTCGCTAATGGCCAACCAATCATGGCCCTTCAGTGCTACCAACCAAAATACATTTTTTTTTTCATTTTACCAAAGCCAAAAACACCTCTTAATTTTTAAAAGTAGGAATCAATTAATAAATTTCATGACAATAATTAAGTTTATGTACTGTTAATATATTCCGTAACCTCGTGGTCAAAGGTCAACTCTCAAACGCGGGTTCTTACCTCCCGAGGTACACAGCGATTCACAATAATGGGGACAGAGAAAAAGTATCAAATCTTCTAAGTGCGACTATACTCTATAGTAGCTTTGTGATTTATAAGTTACTTGGCTCAAAATCAGAGATTATTTTAGTATCTTGGATGGTCCACTTCGTTATTTAGTGGTGGCAGTGAGTTTCTTGCTCTGTTGTATTTTAGTTTTTAAGATAAGATGGAGGGTGTGTTCTTTGTAAAGTGTAGGTATCCACTAAGAAAGAACTTTTTAAATTCTACCCCACTACTACACTACTAAGAGAGTGAAATTGGTGGTTGAATTATCTATGAAAAAAATTCTTCTTCGTTTCCTATAGGCCGCGGGCGAAGCGCGGGCAGAAGCTAGTATATTTATATGTTCGTTGGAGATATTTTTTTTTATTATTGTCATTTTCTTTACCTATTACGAGCAAAACTGTATTTGAGTATTCGGTTGCATCGTAGACTATTATTATTTAACTTTCTCGTTTTCATCTTCGTCATCATCACCATCATCATCATCATCATCATCATCACCACATATTGGCTTTATTTATTCTCATAATTCACCCAAATGTATTAATTGAAACTAACCCTTCAAATTTCGTTTTTCACAGAGCACAAAAGATTTATTGTTTTTAATTTTTTTTGAATATATTTAAAATTGCTGTAGACAAAAATACAATAAGCAAGTCGTGTGTGTTTTTTGCTTATTGTATTTATTTGTAGGCAGAAACGGGTTGTGCGTAGGTTGCAACCTATATAACTATAGGCCTTCAGGATGTCCACACCGCGCCGTGTCCGGAGCAGGAATCATCCGTAGTTTTTTTTTTTTTTTTTTTTTTTGAACGAGCTAATGCTGTTGGTCTCTATCGACCTTTACAGCGTCACCGGGCGGGAGGGCGGGCGCTTAGGGCGCCCAGCCGTCAAAAGTGGGAGGCAACTAGCTCAAGGGCACCCCTGGGGTGCGAGCCTCGGCTTGGGCCGTTGCCGGGATAAGAGGATCGAGAAGGCTACGTCCACTGGAAGAGTGGACCCTATTGAAAGTCGCGACCGTTCTAGCTAACCTACGGGGGGTACGTCGACCTCGCCGGCGGGGTCGGTGTCTGATTGTGTTACGCTGGTATCCTATACCGGTGCCGAAAGCGGTACCTGAGCCAGAAGGGCTAGACTGGTCCGGTGATCCTAGCGCAGCCGATACTACGGCTGCTATAGGATCATCCGGGTCGCTCAAGACGTGTCTCGGGCGGCGACGACGGGGTGGCGAGTCTGTCGTGTCTGTACAGTAGTTTGAAGCTCTGACTACGAGAGGGTTGGGGTGATGAGGTGCCGCATCAAAATAGCGGCGGGATGCATCCTTCATAAATTGACGGATGGATGGGAGTTCGAGATCGCAGTGGAGGTCGGAGTTTCGCTGGTACCAGCGAGCCCCGACCACCTTGCGGACAAAGCGGTTCTGGATCACCTGAAGTCGATCCAGATGTACTGAGGGAGTATGAGCAAACGCGACAGATGCGTAGGTCATAATGGGGCGAACGCAAGTTTTGTAAAGCGTCACCTTATTTCTAAGGGACAGCTTACTACGCTTGCAGATGAGAGGGTGGAGGCGGCCTAAGACAAAGGCAGCCCTATCGCGCACTCGCTTAATATGGTCCTTGAAGTTGAGTTTGGTGTCAAGGGTAACCCCCAGGTATTTGGTAGACGAAGCCCAGGGAATGGGCTTGTCGAACAAGGACAGTGGTTTCGCTGGCGGACCACGCTTGTAGTCAGAAAAGTACATCGCTGCACTTTTATCTGGGTTAACCGTGATCCGCCATTTCCTGAACCAAGCACCGATCTCGGTGAGGGCTCGTTGGAGGCGACCACGCATGTGAACTCTCTGCCATCCGGAGCAGTAGATAGCGGTGTCATCCGCAAAGAGTGCGAGCTGCACACTGGGATGAAATGACCGCGGGATATCGCTGGTGTACAGCGAGAAAAGCAAGGGGGAAAGCGCGGAGCCCTGGGGCACTCCGGCTCTGATAGGATGGGGAGACGATCGCTCCCCCTCGACGCGGTAGCGAAAGCTTCGATCCCTAAGGAAGTCTTGTATGATGTGCACAAGACGATCTGGCACGCCGATGTGGTACAGCTTGAAAATCAAGCCGTCGTGCCAGACTTTGTCGAAGGCTTTCGCCACGTCTAAGAAGACTGCGAGAGTCCCTTTCGGTTTTGGATTCGCGTTGAAGCCATCTAGAATGTGCTCCGTGATGCGGTGCACTTGTTGAACGCAAGAGTGTCTAGCTCTAAAGCCAAACTGCTCGTCGGGAAGGAGTTTATGTTCGTGGATATGGGACCAGAGACGCCTCCGAATGAGACGCTCGTAGATCTTCCCCAGAGTACTGAGGAGACTGATGGGCCGGTAGCTAGAGGGCTCGGTAGCCTTCTTGCCTGGCTTGTGGATGCCGATGACGTCGGCGGACTTCCACGCAACGGGGAAAGAGCAGTTGCTCATGGCCGCATTGAAGATGCTGACTAGGAGATAGATTAAGGGGACAGAAAAGTGTTTGACCACTTTGTTGCTGATACCATCAGCGCCGGAGGCTTTACGGATAGCGAGACCCTTGATGACAGACGAATCATCCGTAGTACACCGAGCGCTCCATTTATATTTAGATGAGCGGAGCAGCTATGACAGTTGCCGGTGTTGCCACTGTAATAAATTTAAATGCCACCATAGGGTAAATTACGGTACTTCCCGCTGTGCATAGAGTTTATAACTGGACGTAGCCGCCGTCATATTCTTGTTCGTGTTTGTTTTTTGCTTATTGTATTTTTGTCTACAGTAATTTTCAAAATCATTATATTAATTGGTTAAGTATGTCCTGACGTTCGTGGTGCAAATGTATTCCGACTGAAAATCAGTAATTAAGGTGTTAGGACCTTAATCGTATGCTGAGACGGAGCCCATTCGTGTCACCACGTCGCATTGATTTATTCTTTTGGTGTCATGTATTTGTTATCAGTTGTGTGTCATGAATAAATGTTTTTTCTTTCTTTTCTTTCTAGCATTTTTTATCGTCAATCCATCTAACAAAGCCGACGCCGACGGTTTGCCCTACTTTTTTTTAATTAGCTTCGGAATCTCTACAAAGAATACGTGACTTAAGGAATTTCCGCAAACTATGTAAGTAGGCACTGTATCTAGGTAGGTATTGCGTTTAGTTAGACTGAGTATCCAATGTTCTAAGCATGATTATAGGCATTAGCCACTACATAGTCTATGGAGCCTGTCTCAAGACTTTGGAGATCAATTCCAAAACTTCGAGAAACTTCTAATTGCTGAATTTGTTATCTAGAATTACTGATTTTATTCGTTTCTTTATAAAATAATAAATAATCATTCCACTAATTTGACTAGTGTTCCCAATTAACTCTACATCAAAGTAGCATAAACAAATTAAGTAGCAAAATTTTCATAAAAACAATTTTGCATACATTATTGATATTTGGTTTTAATTTCAGGTAAATCTTCAACGCAGCAGTGCTTGGAAAAGGTAATCTATAAATTTTGTCAACTTTGATCTTATTCAATAAAATGACAACACCTAATGGTACATGGGCCTTACCATGGCCTTAACCTTGCTTAAGCCTTACCTCTCACAGAGGCCAAATATTGATATAATTGATGAATAGATGATAAAATTGAAAATTCAAGTTTATGTACTGCTAATGAAAAAAAGTTTTGAATTGTGAGGGTAGTAGTAATTAATAGTGTTTTAGATCCGTTCTCAGTATTACCCAAATGTTAATTAAATTGAACCCTCGTCTGATTTGATTGAAAAGGCTTTTGTAATATCAAAATCACTGTTCCTAAAATGCTTTTAATCAATCATTCATTAAACTACCCACTGGTATGTGAAATCGGAAATACGTACTAATTAAGAATCAGTCGGACGTCAATTCATTCAAAAACGACTTTTGAATTTGTATAGATCAAATCATCAAAGCTAGATTTCAAATTGAAAATTGTTTTGAGCCCCGACAACCAATTTACAGAAATCAATATTTCAGTCAAATCGTGAAGTCTTTTCGTAGCCCGGGATTTATTCGTTGGAGGCCAAATTCCATTTTTGGACAATTTCACAAGCAAAATGTTGGATTCAAATCCAATCCTTTGAGCTATAGAAACGTATGCATTTCGCAGTCCGTTGAAGAGACAAAGGTCTTGATTAAAATAAAAGCTAAACTTAGCTAGTCGCTGGATGATTTTTCTTTTGTTCCCTTGCTTTATAAAGTATTTTCTTGAATTTAGTCTCCGTTGAGTCATTTTGTAGCTAATATGTATTGTATTTCATGAGTATAACAAAAATGTTTCATACACATAATTTCTTAAATTACAAAAACTGCCATTGTTGGTATTGTGCTTTATAAGCCGATGTTCTCTTATAACTCCTTATAAGCTTTTAATAAAGTATTAACCACTTTGCTGTTACTGTTACTTTAACTTTGACGTAACCGTGGCTATACTTGAACCAGGGGTGTTATGGACACGGCGCCCCACACGCTGGAGGTGTGCGCTGCTTGGGACTCCGAGCGGCGAACACTTTCAGCGGTCATTGGCCGGGACCTCTCGCTGCCGAGCGTGGTGAAAGCCATGCTCGGCAGCGAGAGTGAGTGGCAGGCTACGGTCTCCTTCTGCGAGAGGGTGATGACGCAGAAGGAGGCCGCGGAGCGGGTCAGGGAGGATAATACCAACTCTGACCCCCTCCGGCGCAGACGGGTGGGGAGACGGAGGAGGCGCTTCATTGAGCGCTTTCTCCATCCCCCGTAGTGGGATGGAGAAAGCGCTCAATGGCCCTCACTCACTTACATGGCCCCACACGTCTGGTGGGCAACTGAGGTGGAAGGTTGCCCACCCACTGGCGCAGAGGCCCGGAAGGGCTTACCGCCGGGGCGAGATGGTTAATGCAGTGCGTCTCCATCTCGCCCCATCCCGGCGGTGGTTGGATCGCGGGGGGGGATTTTAGTGGGTTCAAGTCCCACAAACCCCCTGCCCCCGCGAGCGTCAGCACGTAACTCGCTCGCGAAAACCGCCGCGGCTTGCGTTAGTAACTGGCTCCCAAAAGAAAGACATCGAATATGTCCGAAACCTGGTCGGAGTAATTTCGACTTTTAATTGACGTGAGTTTTAGCCGTTATTTATCTTACAAAATGTGTCATACTAAGATAGTTTTCAATCTTTATTCCTCTCCGGTGGATATTTCTTATCACTGTACCAACAAAAGGTATAATAACAAACAGTTTTAAAGCCCCACATAAACGTTTCAGAGCAAATTGAACACGAAATAAATTCGTGACCACGCAATAGTAATTCTGTTCACCCTTTTAGGGCTCATTCTTTTCGTAAAGGTCAACAGGTTTATGTTTTGTAAATAAGGGTATTTACTTTTACATGAAAGAGGTTTGATTTATACGGGGCTTGTTTTACTAGCTTTTTGTCCTGTAACAAGAAGGTTGTTTTTTTAACTCTACTTCCCTACAGATATACAAATACAAAAATTATTTATTGTAAACCAAAAAAAAACAGTTGAATGATGAAACTTAAACCTATAGTACGATGGGTGGACTTATCTCTAAAGCCATCTCTTCCAATCAACCTTTAGATGGAAATAATTATGGGAGATAGATAAAAGTAAAACGTTGTCTGTTTGTTCGTTGTTTTTCTTGTTTATGTGGCTTTCACTTAAAACTGATTTTTTTAGGTATATGAAACTCATTTGGATTAACTATTGCTTACCACTTGTTTACATCGATATCCACTTAGGTTACTTTTTATCCCGAAAATTAACAGTAACCCACAGAAAAATTGGTGATTTCAGGGAGAAACGTAGGGCATCTATATATAGCTTACAATTTTTTTTTAATTTTTGTTTGAGTAAGAGACCTCTGTCAACATTTATTTGCTTTGTTTTACTGTACCGGTGTACTACCAGTATAGAGGTAACTGGTGGAAGTATAAGAAGTATTTTTGACCGTATTACTACTAGTAAGTAGTACTTAGGGGTAAAAAGAACTTCCCGTCTTACTACTAACTACTACTACTACTAGTCAATTATTTTTAATGCATTATTATTAAAATTCTTTATTGCACTAAAAACAGTACAAACGGAGGACTTAATGCTAAAGCATTTTCTACCAGTCATACACTCGTAGTTTGAGAAATGTATGTCTTTTCTAGGTAATGAAGGAACTATAATGCGACTCTAATAATCTTTTTATCTGAGTTTTGTGGAGTTTCACCGGATTCTCTTTTTTTTTTATAGGCTTGCGTTTGACCACCATCACACTTTGTGGTAAGTAACTTTGCGGTCTAGGATGTAACACGCATGCGTAGTAGATACCTGTAGGGTAATCACGGTTTTTTGATTGAACGTTCTTAATTAGAACCGCTAAGGAATGGAATGCCCTGCCAGCGTCTGTGTTTCCGGCGAAATATGACCCGGGCGTGTTCAAGAGAAGAGCGAACAGGTATTTACTTGGCTAGCTTGCTACACCTTCGATCGCATCGTCACTTCCCATCAGGTGAGAGCGTGGTCAAATGCTAGACAAGTTTGAAGTTAAAAAAAAATTCAATTCTAATTTGTGTTTCTATTGGTTGCAATCAAGTTCCATGATCACCTATCTATATATTCACTCTCGATTTGAAGACTCCAACGTTATAGTTTTCGGGAAATACGAACGCCGGCAAAGCATTTCAGTCTTTGGCTGTTCGCATGACCAAATGGGAATCCATTCGGCCATAAACATAGCAGATTCACCATTAAAGTTGATCGTCACGTAAAGGTTATATCGGCTCTTGAAATATATATTTCGAAACCAAACGCTTGAGAATTTCCCACTTTGCTAAATCGTCCTCTACCTTAGTTGTTTATAGTCCAAAGGAAAGAATAGGTCAATACTTTAAACTATAGAGTCTATACCATACTTACTTGATTTTATATTAAGTTTGGTATTTATAGCTTTACTGGAGATTTTTTTAGACTTAACTTTGACTTGACCATACCTCAAATAGGTTGCGAATTTGACCAACTTTAAATACTTTAATATCTACCTAAATTATAATGAAAGCTTGACACGTCTGGCTAAATACGATAATTGGAGTTAAACAAGAAAAAAATTACATCAGGATTTTCGAATTCTGAGATGTACGTAACAAATTCAATTCCCCGTGTAAACCGTATTACTTTACAAAGTTTACTTTCTTATTTCCCAGCATTGTTACTTTTACAAAGAAACTTAACAAACTCAATGTGGAAAATTAAAAAACTTTGGTTTTGTTATTTCAAAAACATTGTAGAGTTGCCATTTTTCATTTTCAGTTACATCGTATATTAAACACGCTTATTGTAAACTTTATTACAATATGGATAAGCCTCAAATTATTGCAGAAACTGTAAAGTTTTTCAGTTATCGCAACTGCAAGAAAAACTATTGGTTTAGTGAAACTTTTGTTAAAGCAAAGTTTC
This sequence comes from Ennomos fuscantarius, assembly GCA_905220475.3. Taxonomy (NCBI): domain Eukaryota; kingdom Metazoa; phylum Arthropoda; class Insecta; order Lepidoptera; family Geometridae; genus Ennomos; species Ennomos fuscantarius. The sequence goes on along the minus strand of HG992046.1, from coordinate 5,935,184 downwards.
TTTAAGCAAACAGTGATCGTTCACTTCCAATTGGTTTTCTATCGACCATTTCTATCATTTATTTTCTTTTGTGTATCTTCAGTTTGTGGAAATTTCTAACTTCTAGAATATAATGTATTGTATTCTATGTATGTGTTTACAAAACAAAAATTATATATCTATTTTATCAGTTATCTAGTTCCCATAGTACAAGCTTTGCTTAGTTTGGGGCTTATTATAAAGAGTTTATCATTATTATATTCTGCTAAATCATTTACTCATAATCATTACTACCTATTCTCTATCAATCTTTATAGGAAAGTTAGATTTTATGCAAAACTGTCCTCAAATTGTGTTCTACAACGTCCCGGCTTTTCCGTTCTAGTTTCTAGTTCCTAATGTTTTGCTTCACCGTTGTAAAAGCGAGTGCAAATTTCACCTATAACTTGCATTCTGCAATGACATTTTGAATAATGTGTGTGTTCAGGATTCGATCCCGCGAGCGTGTATGCGTGAAGGTGCGCCGGTATGTAAGTTATACGCTCTGCTCTTTCTCGCAACTTAAACAACTCGACAAATTTTATTACTAAAATGGATCTAAATTTTGGTTAAAGAAAAAATTCAGTAATACTTTTACTGAACTGCCTTACTTTTTTTTCTGTATTAGAGGTCTTTTGCGGCACTTGGCAATAATGTCATACAGATAAAAATATACTTAGATGACATATTTTTCCAGTTAATTTGATTAAAAAACAAACTGATCTGACAGTATCAAAATATTATGGCCAATCAGAAAGCATAGTAGATTCAAATTTAAAAAAAGAATTGACCATATCAATTCATAAATGACGGATCTCAGGCGTAACAAATTTTGATAGCTACTGTGGTGTAGTGGTTGAGCAGGTTGGCTCATAACCTAGAGTTGGTGTATTCAATTCATACGACAGGATGTACTTGCGCACAGAAGCGCTAATACTTGTTCTGTGTCTGGGTGTTGTGGGACCATGGTCTTTGTAGTTCCTGGGTTCTCAGACACAGGGAATCCTAGTTAGGGTCCAGGATCTATGTAAGTGATCGTTGGGCGTTATTTTTTATAGGGCCTATCAGAAAACATATAGATTCACATTTAAAAAAGAATTTACCAAATTGGTTCACAAATGACGGAGGTAACAAACAAAAAAAATGACCGAATTGCGAACTTCCTCTTTTTTATAAAGTCGGTTGAAAACGGATGCATCTTCAGTGAATCGGAAAAACACCATACACTATCCCATACATCAAACCCATCGAGTCCGACGCTAATGACGTCCAAAGCTATAAATACCTGTGGGTTTTTCAGTACCCACCGCTAAATATAACATTGTTTGGAAGAATGCCTAAAGATGATCTACTAATGTTTGTTTGTACACGTATACCAGCATGCTTTTACGGAGAGACGTTTGGTTTGGTATAAGGTACAAGAGTTAGCGATTTCATACGTAACTAGCTTCCGCCCGTGGCTTCGCCCGCGTGGCCTATAGGAAACGAAGAAGAATTTTAATCATAGATAATTCAACCACCCATTTCACCCTCCATTGCCTCTCTCATAGAGATGGAATTTCGAAAAACCTTTCTTCAGTGGATACCTGCACATTACAAAAACACGCTCTCCAAATTTCAAGTCCCTAGGACCAGTGGTTTAGACTGTGCGTTGATATATAAATCGGTCATTTAGTCAGTAAGTCAGAAATTTTAATTTTAATAGATAGCATGTCATAAAGTCACTGACTTGCAGTATCACCCGCTTAAAAATGATATAAATTTTAATGACAAAGAAAGATTTGAATGGCGAACGGGAAATTTGGTGCATTACATAATTTTTCACGGTAGCTTAAGAAAATCAAGTCCATGCTTTGGGACGGATGGAAGATTTTTTAATCATTGCACCATCTCAAATCTTGAAATGTATTTTTTTATGAATCTCGTAAAGAGCAAGACGTTTACCTGATATTAAGCGATCGTTGCAGTATCAGTCGGAACTCTACTCTAATGTAAAATTTTGCGTGATAGTGCACTGCGCACGTAGATAGAATAGTAGTAGAATAGATATCTCTTTATAGTTTCACTAATGTTATACAAATATTGTAAATTACTATTACAGTTGCAGTCTAGCGCGTTAAAATATAATATCATACGAAGAAATTCTATCCATACGAAAGAAACAGATAGACAGCCTGTCTATTGGTTACCTTTTCACGGCATAACTGAGAAAACCGATGTTGATTTATAGTTTATGAAATAATACAAAATTTGGGGAAGATCTTATAGACACCAGCTGTAATAACAAATACGTCAGCAGTTAATGATAAATTGTTCATATTACTCACACCTAATTCACACTTCTTTTCTTATCGCTTACACCATACTATATCTGTCTGCGGTTCCCAGAATAAAATATGAACTTCCCTCATGGCTTAGAAAAGCTGCACTGACGTGCACTGTCCCTTTTACACAATTAATATTTATTTTATATTTATATTAAATTAATATTTTCCGACACATACTTGGCTAAGTGTTTATTATTTTAACATCATTTGAATGCTTATGTCTATTTACTCAGCTTGTAGTCATGGTTCTTTATTTAAGAGAGAGCTGCAGTGATATTTTCTGCGTCATCGGATATAAAGGAATTAGCACCTAGACATTAACATTTAAAGGCAACTAAGGGCAATCATGAGATAGAAGCCTTAGCTTGAGCTGATACCGAGAAAAGAGGTCCGAGAAGACAACGTCCATGGAAGACCAGATCCTATATTAACGAAACGTCGCGATCTTTTTAATCTGCGGTGAACGTTGAATTCGCTGGCTGTTTTGGTGTCTGATTGTGGTAAGCTGGCATTCTATACAGGTGCGAAAACGGTACTAAAGTCACAATGACTACACGTTACTGATGTGACGATTCTGAGATGATAGAATCGGTGATGAGGAGAGTCGGTCACTCCACAAAACTGACGCGAGAGAGAGAACCACCGAAATGACCAATGTTGCAATCTTTCTTAAATAAATATAACTCAAAGGTGACTGACTGACATAGTGATCTATCAACGCACAGCCCAAACCACGGGATGGATCGGGCTGAAATTTGGCATGCAGGTAGATGTTATGACGTAGGCATCCGCTAAGAAAGGATTTTTTGAAATTCCACCCTTAAGAGGATGAAATGGGTGGTTGAATTATTTTCTCATAGGCCACGCTGCGGGCGAAGCTGCGGGCAGAAGCTCATCATGATATAGAACTGCTCATAACCATTATAAGTCATATCTTTAACATTTCCAGATAAAGTTTTTGCCAGTGACAATGAATACTAGTTCTTGCTTCTAATGTCATTGTCTTACACTGCAGCAATTGAAATAATGTTATCTTTGATGCTATTTGGCTCATTTAATAGTGTTTTCTATGAAAATAGTGTTTATATCAATGTGTAAAGGTCACAATTTCAACAGTTAGAAGTAAACACTTCATTGATAAGGTTGATTTTTCGGCGCCGGTTTACATCTTATTGTCAGCTTCTATCCTCACCTTACGAGAAGCGTACAGCTATATTAGCGATGCTCCATTAGTTGTATAAACCGATAGGTAAAGTCAAGCAACGTTGCTGCAGTCATTTTGAGACGACTGACCGCTCGCTACTAAAAAATAATAGATAAATCTTGTGAAAATTATTAAATCACCCCTTCTAACGCGTTCCTTTTCGTGCCGCACACGTTCACACAAAGGCCTCCTACAAAGCTACTTGTGTTACATCATAAATAAAATGTACGGTGCAGTCCTTGGGGACTACCGATAAAAGTTAAAACTAAGTAACTTGTGACATAGCTCATGGGAAGCGTGCGGTGACGATGAAGCGAGAATCACGCTTTTTGTTCACCCAAAAAGTACACATGCGCAAGTTTCATGATTTTTGGTCACTTAATAAGTGCTCGACGCGCCTAAAAAGTTTTCGCTTTAATTATTATATATTCGGCTACTAATTAAATGTGTAATTTTAATTATATTATTTGGTTTTCAGTGTATTAATCTTCATAAACCCTACAAATATGAAGGGGATGCAAAGAATCCGGTATAAACCAACACGGAAACAGCTAATTCGATCGCACTGTGCAAGCGTGTGTTGCGACCGGCGGATTCGGACTACATGCACTACTACCACAAATACAAAATGATATTGAAATATCTAGGTATTTCTATTCCACCAGATACTACCAGCTGTATTATTAGATGAGATATTTCGGTATCACTTGGTATTTAAAATGAACTTCTGCGAAACCACAACGAAATCAATTGAAAATGTATTTTCTTTTTTTCTTTAATTTTCTACTATTGCCGTATTACAGTATTTGAGGATAATTGATATGCAATACTATTAACAGTATTTGAGGATAATTGATCCAGCGAGCCCGAAGCGTCTCCGTTTCAGCTTGGATAAAATGATTACAATAATAATAATAAAGTCCAACAATCACACACATAGATCCTGTACCCAAACTAGGATTCCGTGTCTAGGGATCAAGGAACTATGAGGACCATGGTCCCACAACACCCAGACTCAGTACAAGTATTTACGCTTTTTTTCTGTGCATAAAAATCTTGTCACAAAAACCCGCCGCTTCCAGGTTCTGAGCCGACCTACTCAACCACCACACTACAGAAGCTCTCAAATTCCAATTCCTTATGTCCTGGTGAATATTCGGCTATTCTTCTCTACATGTCGCATTTCTCAACCGATTTTCTTGAAATTTTGTGAGCACGCGTGTTTGTGTTGATAAATATGTGGCTTTTTTGGACTCGCGAGGTCTACATCTCACAGAGCCACTTAGTTATTGTAGTTGTGCATTAAACCAGATGATTACTGTAATGTAACTAGTACAGACGGTTGGTCTGTTACCATTACTAATTGGATACATTCATTATTACTCTTTGATCCTATGCAGAATGTAATAGACGTAAAAGCAATCTGGCATTGTTTATAACATTTATTGTGATACGGTCAGGGTCAAAACGGTATTTTCATTTAGTTTACGAACGAATACGTTCATCAGATTAATCTGTAAAGGATTTTTTTAATCACGGATTCGATTTGAAGCCATATCCAACCGTCCTTAAATCCGGGACGTCCATGTGCTTTATTTAAACCACCGTGACTATAGTGATCTCATGTCCGAATGTATCTTTCGCGTTATTCCAATTCCTTTACAGATTATTCTAATTTTCTAACTGAGCTAATACAACCTCGTATGTCAAGGCGAAATTTACCTTTGTATTCTAATGATATTGTAGATATTTTTTAGTGCCTAAAAACACAGATATAACAACGTTATCTAAGAGTGAAACCTGGCTAGATCGATTTATTGCCCCCGAAACCCTCTGCATACAAAATTTCATTAAAATTGTTGGAGCCGTTTCCGAGATTCAGAACATATATATACAAGAATTTAGTATTTCATGAGCAATTCATGTATAATATAATATATACATATGTGATATGTACAAGAATTGCTCGTTTAAATGTTATATATATACAGAAGAATTGCTCGTTTAAAAGTATAATATTAATATATATATATATATATACAAGAATTTATTTTTTTATATATTATAATATTGTATATTTTTACCTTTACCATACCATACCTTTAAACGAGCAATTCTTGTACAAATATATTAATCATGAGATTATTATTGTTATTACAATGCGGTCGATGTACCACGCTAGCCTAGAAGAAACCAGTTCATTATCTTGAAAATATCCAATTACATGTTATTCTCGCGTAGCAATTAACTTCTTTACTCGATATGATTCAGACATACATACGTGGAGTACACAAATGAACTGAGAACGTTCAATAATTCACAGTGAATGCAGATGTACATTGTTTTGACATTGATCATTTTGCCTATAAACTACTTAGGATTTATTTACTCTTTAAAATATTTCCACTGCACCATTAGTTTGTTTTGAATACTACGCAAATATTGGTTTCTTGAATAGCTTCTTAGAATAACATTTACTCAATTTCAATTTATATTATCTTGCAGTAATACTCCTGATTTAACAACAAAATTAAACAAGAATTATTTCAATATCAAAGTTTGTAGCGCTCATAGCAAAGCTTGACTAGCCGTTCATAACAATCGGCAAAGTTAATTCTCTGCGGTTATACTTAGATGGGTGATCAAATCAAATCAAATAATCATTTATTGACATAAAAGGGTTTCATACATGTTAATGAGTCCATAGACTAGATCGCTACAAAAGGTGGTATTTACAACTAAGTGCTACCGTGTTTTGGAAGGCATGTTAAGACTGTTAGTCCCAGCTGTTATTGTAGTAGAAACATGAAAAACAGCTGAAACATGGCTAAAACTTTGCACGAAAAATTGCCGACATTATGAAGTAACAAAAGTACTTACTATTACATTTTATGTAAGAGTTTTTTCGGAAAAACTGATAATAATAGGTGAATAAAAATTAAAAATGTGGTAGAGTAAATAAAAAGATTAAAGCATTTAATTTCCGTATTACAGAACGATGCTCAGTCATCGATCGGTGCTCAAGCAGAGCTTTCATTAACTAATTGATCACTTTATGAATTAAATCTTTGCTTGAGCACCGATCGATGACTGAGCATGGTTCTGTAATACGGACCTAAGACCGTGAACTCGGAATGGGAGAGTTGAATACAGTTTGTCAACAATTTTAGTACTTTCAGACCCATTTATCCTCCCAAATACCATTGTTGATATTGAATAGTCCCAAGGGAACGTAGAACATGAAATATCAATTTGAAATTCGGGGCATGAAACATTAAACGTGAAATAACAAGGTTCAATGTAAGGGAATACGGGACATAAAATACACGCGTCAGAGAATACATTGAGGGAAAATATTATGGTTGATAATATTAGCATTGAAACATTATACCCACAGACCTAGGTCTGTGTATAATGTTTATGTTATACAACGACAATATTTAATGACATAGTTTAATTTTATTTAAATAATAAATTCAAATAATTTAATTTTTATGTTATACAACGATAATATTCTAGAATATTATCGTTGTATATCCTGGTTAAACCATAAGTAGGAAATGCAGAACGGGGTCGGGTATCCACCTAATTTTCTGTTCTCAAACCCGGGTCTTAGAATGAAAAATCATCAGTCTGTGTGCATTAGCGGGTGATAAAAATGTTATAAAATTTCATTAATGTGAACGAATCGTACCATATTGCGACTTTTCTGGTTGACTTCAAATCAATTCTACTGAAATTCTATATATTCTATACTTTTACAAGTCAATATTATATTAGGTACCTACCTAAAATTAAGTAATCTTACTAAGCATATAGAATAACAAAGTGCTTATCGAAATATATATATACAAATATAAAAATCAAATGACTGACTGACATAGTGATCTATCAACGCACAGCTCAAACCACTGGACGAATGGAGCTGAAATTTGGCATGCAGGTAGATGTTAAGACGTAGGCATCCGCTAAAAAGAATTTTTCAAAATTCCACTCTTAAGAGTGTGAAATGGGTGGTTGAATTATTTTCCCATAGGCCACGCCGCGGGCAAAGCTGCGGGCAGAAGCTCGTTGTCAAATATAATCCCACAAGCCCATTACAAAATATGAGTTTGAAAAAAAAAGATGTCTCTTTCTCACTAATGGTGCAAGCAATCTGGCATAATGCGGAACAGAAAACTCCGATCCGAAGCTTCGATTACACTTGTAAAGAAGAAGCTATAAGAAACTTTAATCTCAAGCAACTTAATCGTCGCTAAACGTTGAAGCCGAGACGTTGGAACTGCTCATTGAATAACTTTTGATTGGCATGGAGTTCCATACCAAGTGGAACTTATAAAATCTGGTCTCTAGCTCTGTCGTTTCCCAAAGGAGAGCTTTTGAGTCGGAGACATAAATAGCCTGATTCTCTAGAAACGCAATGCCAGCAAACGACCTAAGCCGCTTTAAAATTGTTTAATAATAAAACTGTCAAGAGAAAAAGGAGGAAGTTTAACAACTACTTTGTGGATTGAGGAAGCTTGAGAAAAGAGAGTGAGGGTCGTGTTAATAAAAAATAAAATAAAAGCATGAATTTTTTTGTTTTATTTTTAGTTAATACTTTTATTTTATTAAATTAATAATAATCTCGCCTTACACATAATTTTTTTTTTTTTTCTTATCACTTTAGATAAATAAATTATTTTAGTGATCAGCACCCCTACCGCGTAACTGTTCTGAGAATCGGCTTCGCCTGCCATCCTGCACGCCCCAATTAACAAGTCCACGAGTGCGAGCAAGAGAGAACACGATCACCATTTCCACCAGACTTAGGCGGTAAGGCCCCAGGTTCTCATCTAGTTAACTATATTAGTATGTACTCTGCTCTTTTTTTTGTAAAACTACCGAATTCAAAGTTGTAGATTTTGATTTCGGGATTCTTAATATACTCGTATGTATAACTTACCTATGGAAAAAATGTTGGTTAGCGCTTTCTTCCTTAGCACGATAGAGCACAAGTGATTTACGATTATTTTTAAAATAGATTTTACAAAAGACATTTTATGTTTTAGTGCGATCATCAACAGTCAAGAAAGATAATATACTCTCTACTTCAGTTCTCTGTTAATAAAAAGCTATAATAATATTAGTTGTGCCCCGCGGTTTCACCCGCTGGTAAAAAGTATCATATGTGCTAATCCAGCGTATAAGCTATCTGCATTGGAGTGATTACAAAGATTAATGAACACACACAAACTTTCGTATTTCTAATATTACTAGGATTGGCATTCAAATGGAACAAACAGTTGTAGTCAATTTAAATTCAATCGGTTTTATGTGCATTAATTCCAGAGGTTATGAACCCTGCGCGGGCAAATATTTTTCCACGTCTTGCTTACGTAAAATGTGACACGAAAAACAAAAGACATAGCTATTATTATAAATTATATTGCATTGGTGTTTGTTCTGTGTCTGGCTGTTATACTATATTCTATGTATGTATTTACCAACAAAAGTATTTACGTACTGTATCAGTTATCTGGTTCCTATAGTACAAGCTTTGCTTAGTTTGGGGCTAGATGGCGCTGTGAGAAATGTCCACAAATATGTATTTATTTTATATTATTATCAATGTATAATTAAATGCTTAACACAAATATAACAGTATTACTCAATGGCATTTAAAGTGTAAAGTGTTTAAATTATATCTACATAGGTAATCATTATAGTTCCTAAAAATTGCGATCATCGGGATTTAAACCCATGGATTATGCAGTTTGGTCAGTGGAAGACGTGTGTTCGAATCCCGCTGATTGCTGAAGATTTTAGGTAATACATTATCTTTATTTATTTTTTATCTAAATATATATAACTCAAAGATGACTGACTGATTGACTGACTAATATAGTAATCTATTCATGCACAGCCCAAACCACTGGACGGATCGGGCTGAAATTTGGCATGCAGGTAGATGTTATGACGTAAGCATCCGCTAAGAAAGGATTTTTCGAAATTCCACCCTTAAGAGAGTGAAATGGGTGGTTGAATTATTTTCCCATAGGCCACGTCGCGGGTGAAGCTGCGGACATAAGCTCGTCATAGATATATTACATAGCTATGTTCATTATAACCTTATTTAATGATTTTCAACTGTCTACGCGGAATATTCGTTATAGTCATTAGACTTCAAGAGTGCACTTGATCTTGTGCCTACTAAAATCTTAAGCAAGTAAGTAATCGTAGGGCGTTATTGTTATTTATTTATTAACATGGATGGTTCCTACGAGGATTTCGCCATTCAATATTCAATTTCGACTCAAAGGAAACGTTCTCGCCTGGCAGTTGTGGCGGCGAAACTAATTTCCTTTTACCGATCCTGAAAGGGACCGGACCTTTTCTATGTAGAAAAGATTTTGAATATGAAGTTTATTCGTAATCGATTATTGCTAAATGTAAGAATAATAGGTAAAGTGTTTATTGAAGTAAAAATTCATAACGCATGCTTGACTTGAGGACTAAGCTGGTAAATGCGTAACGACGCGAACGGAAGTTGAAGTTGGTTTACGTAGATCTCCATTGTCAACATAACAAAGTTATACATTACTTAAAATTTGTATTATTATGTTGGTACAAGTATGACCGGTATAATGACAATTTACAATTGTCAAAATGGCGACATTAACATTGAACAAAGAAAAAACCGACCGATACATGAAGCTAAACTAAAGAAGTTTTACTTCAGTCGTGTTGTCTAAAGCACAGTCGTTTTTGGAATGAAGTTCCTTATCGCCCATTGCGAAAGGGGGTTAGACGGAAAAAATTAAGACCAAAAGTTGTAACGACGCACTTTTTGCAATAGTTGTAAGCCGTGTAAGCAATAAGTTTACTAGACTGTGAGATTAGGTCATAAAATCTCATTTGCCCAATAAAAGAAGCTAGTTAGCTACAGTGCCCTTCAAACCGGAACACAGTAGTGCGCAGTCCTACCACCTAGTATCTACTTAATTGTTATATTATTGTAGTACTTGATGAACTAAAAAATTAAAAGCACTTTGCCCGTTAATACGGCAAACTTACTAACTCTACAAGTAAAATGCTAATTTCCAGTACAAATTTGATACTCAATTTTGTCAGGTACCTAGGGCGGACAAATGGTGTTTGTTCATGTTTTTAGAAATATTTAGTAATTTTATTGTTTTAATCGATTGCTCTCTTTAATCCCAACAAGATTTGGATTAAAACTCACTGAAAATGTTACTAAATAAATGTTTTGGACTGATTTTATGACTATTATGTTTTTGTACGCAACTTCCTTAATTGTTTCCTTGCTTCCCTTTGAAATACTATTAAGAGTTAAAACTTTCAACTTCAAACTGACTATATCTATTAACAGCCTCTGTGGTGTGGTGGTTGAGCTAGGTGTTATGGAACCATGGTCCTCGTAGTTCCTGGGTCCCTAGACACAGGGACCCAGTTAGGCTCCTAATCCATTAAGTCCTAGGGAATCCCAGTTAGGGTCCAGGATCTATGTATGTGATCGTTGAGTGTTATTATTTTTTTTTTATTATTATCTATGTTGACTAGGGCAGATTATACTTGACTTGACTTGACTTGACTTTTTGGTTTATGGCTATAGGTATCTATGTTTACAGTGACTCTGACGGCGACTTGTATGCAGCATTTTGAAATACTTCCCAAATCAAAGAAAAACGTGGTAGATACCCTAGCCCTTTGAAAAACAATAAATTATTTACAAAATCTCTTTAAAAGTGGCTACGTGCCTATCACGTAATCTACTTATAAGATATCTTCATAATCGTCCTCGAGGCTCTCATTCGTCAACTTAGGCATACTGGGAATTTCCCTGTGATTACTATCTTTACAGACTTGTATTATTTCGTTACTCGTTGCTGTCCGTGGCGCCGCCGCGCTTTAATAATAATAATAATAACGCCCAACGATCACATACATTGATCCTGGACCCTAACTAGAATTCCCTGTGTCTAGGGAACTACGAGGACCATGGTCTCAACACCCATACACAAAAGAAGTGTTTGGGCTTTTTTTCCGTGTACAAATATTTGTCCTGACTCGAGAATCGAACCTCCGGGCTATGAGCCGACCTGCCCAACCACCACACCACAGAGGATGTCAAACAGGCTGTTAATATACACAGATTTTGTTTCTTATACTAACTCTTCTTAATTATTATCACTCTTCATGGTTTTCAAATGACATCCACTGCAATTGTCCTCTCCATGAGCTGCTTTCAAAGATTTATCTATATATGTATTACAACTACTGGCGGAGTTCATCATCAGATATGTCTGATAATGAAATTCGACACACTATTAAGTTTCTATGAAACCGACGTATTTTCATCTACAAAATGTGATGATGACTTCTTGCCCAGTAGGTACAATTTTTTTTTTATGTTTTGGCTCCACACTTTTATGTAAGCCAGTGTCAATTACTTGACAATTTATCAATTTAATGATATTTCACGCATATTGTCTCAAGTCACAGTCCAAGTCATCACGTCAAGTAATAGTATAGTCTAATTCCTAGTAAAGTGGTGACAACTTTACTAGAAGCTCCTATGGAGTTTGGAAACGTTTCACCATCGTTATACCACTTTCCCACACTCATGCCAATCCAGCACATAACGAATAAAACTCCACCAATTTTATACATTAACACTGAAAATAACACAAGATTTGAAAAAGTGGTGAAGCGATCTTTCTCGTTTTCCCGCCAAAAACTCCAAGGTACAGAGTTATCTAGTCTAGCCATCAGATGTGTAGTTGAAATAAGTCGATGGAATAACTAGCCAAATAGGTAAGTATCTAAACCAATATAGAGTTATTTTAACCAAAAAGTTTTATACGTAACGTAAAAAGCAATCTTTAGAACCAACCAAATCTAACCCAGGAGTTTTGGCAGGAATACGAAAAAAATCGCGTCGCCGCATTGTATTATTTTCCAAAACTTGTGTTATTTTCAGTGTTAGTGCATAAAATTGGTCGCATTTTATTCGTTAAGTGCTGAATTATAGGCATGAGTGTGGGAAAGTGGTATAATGATGGTGAAACGTTTCTTTTCGTGTTGTTTCCAAAACTCCATAGAAGCTTCAAGTAAAGTTGCCACCACTTTACTAGGAATATGACTTGACACATTATATGATATTAATTAACTTGAGATATTATCAATTACTTGACACTGGCTAAATACACAAAAGTGTGGAGCCAAAACCAAACAAAAAAAAATCTAACCCAGCTCTTAACCTTTACAAATTACGCATTGTTCAGACAGTGAGTAATTTTAAAAGGTCAGTCATATTAGAACATAGCTTTAAAAGGAATAGGTTATAATTATCTCGCATATAATGCGGAACTGTTGGTTGGTATCCAATTGTTGTAAGAATTGCTATCAAACTAACGTTAGAAAACAAAAAAAAATCAAAAAAAATTCAATTGTTTTTTTTTTATTTTACGTTTTGGCTCCACACTTTTGTGTATTTAACCAGTGTCAAGTAATTGATACTTTTCAGGTTAATGATATTATATAAAATATGTGTCAAGTTAAGTCATAGTCTAGTCTAAGTCATACTCCTAGTAAAGTGGTGGCAACTTTACTAGAAGCTTCTATTAAGTTTTGGAAACAACAAGAAAAGAAACGTTTCACCATCATCATACCACTTTCTCACACTCATGCCCGTAATCCAGCATTTAACGAATAAAACCCCATCAAGTTTATGCACTAACATTGAAAATAATACAAGTTTTGGAAAATAATACAATGCGGTGAAGTGGTCTTTCTCGTTTTCCCGCCAAAAATCCTGCAATTGGTTTAGTAATAGGTAGTTAAAAAATTTAACCAAATGTAGAACCTGACCCCACATCAAAGACCCTTCTGTTTACAAATCTCTCAAATAATCTAATCTGTATCAAAGCTATAAATACTTTTGGCGGCCGCTTACAAAGTTTACGCAAAATTCTTAGACTAAAATAACATCAAAATTAAACGGCAGACATAGTACTACAAAGAAACGCAAAAAGAATACCAATTCCTATTCTCAAAATGCGAAGAGAAGTATAACAAACGTAGAGAAGGTTCTACGTCTATGATCAAAAGTAACGAGATGTGCGCGTTTAAATATTAATGAATGACATAACGAGCTTGTCGTTCACCTGATGTTAAGTGACACGGGCGCACATAATATTTACAGTGTCACTCGGAAGTCTACTCTAATGTAAAGTTTTAAGGATGACGTCCGCGTGACACTGCACTGCGCACGTCATCTTGAGACATCAGCACAGTCTGGTAATACATTACTAAACTGAGATCAGATCATGAAGTCTCATTGCCTAGTAATCTCACTAGCTACAGTGCCCTTGAAACTGGAATACAGTAATGTGTTAACGAACACCGCTAGTATCACAAATGTGAAGCCATACAACCAGTCACTTAATAAATAGAATTAATTCCTATGACGGCGGCTACGTCCAGTTATAAACTCTATGCACAGCGATCGAGCACCGTAATTTACCCTGTGGTGGCATTAAATTTATTACAGTGGCAGCACCGGCAACTGTTTGGCGCCCCTACCTGTCTGGCTATAATAAAGGGATCGATTGGTGTGCTACGGATCATTCTTGTTTCAGACACGGCGCGGTGTGGACATGCTGAAGGCCTATAGTTATATAGGTTGCAACCAACCTACGCAGAAACCCGTTTCTGCCGATATCAGAAGTGGGATTGCCCATTTCTACATCACTCTTCAAGCAACGCGAAACGTGACGAGACGTGATGTGAATGATGACGTGACGGCGGGTGACACTAATATCAAATTTAGTTGCAGGGTTAACCCAAACCAGTGAAAAAAAAAATGGAAAAAAAGTAACGATTCGTTTTTTTCGAGAAAAAAAGAGAATGTAAAAATGATGACAAGAAAAATGTGTCTGAATGCTAAAGGGATAATCTATCCGGACTAGCACTAATGGTCCATAAAAAAAAATGTTGGTTGCTAAAGGGATATCTATCCGGTCTAGCACTAATTGGTCCATTAAAAAAATGTAGGAATGATGATGTTTGGTTGCTATTGGGATATCTATCCGGTTAGCATTATTCGGTCCATTTTTTATAAATGAAGGTATACTAATGGTCCTGAAGGGTTAACCCTGACGATGACTGGAAGGTTAAAATACTTTTGACTAATCAAATTGAAAACTAATGTTTTGACTTTGACTTAGACTCCAAGTTTAACTCCATTTAATTGTCAGGATGAACGAGCAATTACACTGATACTTATGTCCCTCACCACGTACAAAGTGAAGCTAAGCGTACGAGGACGTACGCACGTCAGTATGGCCGTGACGGCGGCTACGTCCAGTTATAAACTCTATGCACAGCGATCGAGCACCGTAATTTACCCTGTGGTGGCATTAAATTTATTACAGTGGCAGCACCGGCAACTGTTTGGCGCCCCTACCTGTCTGGCTATATAAAGGGATCGATTGGTGTGCTACGGATCATTCTTGTTTCAGACACGGCGCGGTGTGGACATGCTGAAGGCCTATAGTTATATAGGTTGCAACCAACCTACGCAGAAACCCGTTTCTGCCGATATCAGAAGTGGGATTGCCCATTTCTACATCACTCTTCAAGCAACGCGAAACGTGACGAGACGTGATGTGAATGATGACGTGACGGCGGGTGACACTAATATCAAATTTAGTTGCAGGGTTAACCCAAACCAGTGAAAAAAAAAATGGAAAAAAAGTAACGATTCGTTTTTTTCGAGAAAAAAAGAGAATGTAAAAATGATGACAAGAAAAATGTGTCTGAATGCTAAAGGGATAATCTATCCGGACTAGCACTAATGGTCCATAAAAAAAAATGTTGGTTGCTAAAGGGATATCTATCCGGTCTAGCACTAATTGGTCCATTAAAAAAATGTAGGAATGATGATGTTTGGTTGCTATTGGGATATCTATCCGGTTAGCATTATTCGGTCCATTTTTTATAAATGAAGGTATACTAATGGTCCTGAAGGGTTAACCCTGACGATGACTGGAAGGTTAAAATACTTTTGACTAATCAAATTGAAAACTAATGTTTTGACTTTGACTTAGACTCCAAGTTTAACTCCATTTAATTGTCAGGATGAACGAGCAATTACACTGATACTTATGTCCCTCACCACGTACAAAGTGAAGCTAAGCGTACGAGGACGTACGCACGTCAGTATGGCCGTGACGGCGGCTACGTCCAGTTATAAACTCTATGCACAGCGATCGAGCACCGTAATTTACCCTGTGGTGGCATTAAATTTATTACAGTGGCAGCACCGGCAACTGTTTGGCGCCCCTACCTGTCTGGCTATATAAAGGGATCGATTGGTGTGCTACGGATCATTCTTGTTTCAGACACGGCCCGGTGTGGACATGCTGAAGGCCTATAGTTATATAGGTTGCAACCAACCTACGCAGAAACCCGTTTCTGCCGATACCTACATATACTAATGTCTCATAAATATTATAAATAGATATTTTGGTGGTGTTTTGTAAACGTGAGCGATTATTCACAGTGAATTTATCTTGAATATTATTTTGTTTATTTAATAGCAACAATTATTAATCGATAAGCGTATCGTTTAAGCCGAGTTAGTCTGTGGTTCGTGTGTTTTTCTCTCTGATTCTTATGTGAATAATAAGATAGTCGGGGATGTTAAGATGGATTGGGAGAAGAAGGAGTTCAAGCAGTTTTTAATTTCAAAACCCTCCGAAACTACCTCAACAAATGCTTGCGCACTACTGCTTGGCTTCAGAATAACTGGCAAATCGGCGGTACCTACCTAGACAAACTTTGTAGAAAAGCACTACCACCTATTAAATATCTTCTCTAATACGTTTCACATTCAGTTACCAATCGCAGGCACGCACAACATGGATCGATACATATAAATCCATTGATCCGCAACGGATGGATCGCACATATCGATTCTTTGGGTGACGACGTTCCGTAGCCTGCACATCTGTTAGGCACGGCTATCCGTCTGTAATTTCCATAAATATGACGTCTCGACAGAAATTGTAACGTCGGCATTATGGGCGAGTCGATGCGTGAATCAGTAAACGCACCTCAAAGTTTAGATGTAACTAGTTGCGCCTCGCGGTTTCACCCGCGGATAAAAAAAATATTGTTTGCTCATCCCACGGGAATATTTTAATTTTCCGGGATAAAATGTAGTAGTAGTAGTATGTATGTTATATGTTAATCCAGTTTATAAGCTGTCTTGGTACTGAATTTCATCCAAATCCATTCAGCCGTTTGAGCGTGAAGGAGTAACAAACATACACACATACAAACTTTCGCCTTTATAATATTAGTGTGATGTATGCGATCCATTGATGCGTTAAGAATGATTTCATATTTGATGTTCCTAAGCCTTCACGTTTTGGTTTTGACCGCGCAATCTTCTCACATCACTCTGCGGAAACAATTGCTACGAAGTCCGCGCTAACAGATTTTCTGATACAGATTATTGGTCTGAGGCAGAGTGCTAATAAATTATGTTCAAACATTTACACGGAGCGGTGCAAACAGCTTCATTATGGTTATTGTCTGGGTAATCTATTGTGTCTAAACACTTATAAAACAATTAGTTTAGACGCTGAGATAACAGGAGGTAATTTAAACGGTTTAAACAGTTTGGCTGTCACGCGACTGGTATATTTTCGCGTGTTCAGGGTCAAAGAGGAATAATTTGACGATCACGCGTTTTGATAGGAAAGACAATTTGTTAGCAATGTGCGGCGATTTATTTGAGGAGATTTGATTTATGATAATGACTTGTTCACTGATTTTTTTAAAGTCTAAACTGTTTTGTTACTTTTATCAACGTACGTTCGTAATTATTAACGATTTTTCAACTGATTTAAAAAAATGAAGATAAACTTAATACAGTTTTTTTAAATGTTTTATACGTAATACTCCGTTTAAATAACGGTTTTTTTTATTGATATGCTTTCAGATTAATCTCATAGAAGGAGTTTTGGCGGGAAAACGAAAAAGATTGCATTGTATTATTTTTCAAACTTGTGTTATTTTCAGTGTTAGTGCATACAATTGGTGGCATTTTATTCGTTAAGTGCTGGATTACAGGCATGAGTGTGGGAAAGTGGTATAATGATAGAGAAACGTTTTATTTCGTTCGTGTTGTTTCCAAAACACCATAAAAGCTTCTGTTAAAGTTGCTACCACTTTACTAGGAGTATGACTTGACTAGACTATGACTTGACTAGACTATGACTTGACTTGATGACTTAAACTGTGACTTGCCTTGAGACATAAAATATACAATATCAATTAACGTGAGATATTATCAAATACTTGACACTGGCTAAATACACAAAAGTGTAGAGCCAAAAAAAAATCAATAAAAAACCGTCCTCAAATACTAAAAGTGGACTACCTACCTCTTTTCTCAACATCTAAATTTGACATCAGAAACTTGTTTTTATATTGTCACGCCAAGCACGCGCTAAAGTTAGGTATATTAATCCATTAATCCATAGCTATATCGGAACGTAAGGAACGAGATATGAGTATGCCATTGCTAAATCGATAGAGAAGTTCACACCTCGATAGCTCTGTTTACCCATTGTTATACATAGGTGTTATACATGTAAGGTTAGATATGTGTTCAAACATCATGTAGTGGAAAACGAGGTCAGCTTCGATTACTCGACTATTAGGGCTGTCTACTTAAATTGGATTAACATTATGAAAATTATAATCATTTTCGTTTAACAGCCTTCGTGTCAATACAATCACGTTATATAAAAATGTTGAATACTTATCTTAATATTGAACTGTTGTTGTTTTGGTTTTAGTTTTGGCTCCACACTTTTGTGTATGTAGCCAGTGTCAAGTAATTTTTTTTTTTTAACACGGCAAATTCTACGGGGCAATGCTGCCAGCATGTTGGGTACGCTACCTTCTGGTAGTAGGCTGGAGTATTTGGACTGTCTATAGGTAATCGCGGCCAGTATATAGTCTAAATGTTTTTTTTGTAGTAGTAGTAGTAGTAGTAGTAGGTAGTTTTTAGTATTAGTTATTAAATCATTGTAGTATTTATTAATTTTTCAAGTTATATTATATATAACATGTATGTTGTCAAGTGTCAAGTCAAGTCACAGTCCAAGTCATCAAGTCAAGTCATAGTCTAGTCTAGTCAAGTCATACTCCTAGTAAAGTGGTGGCCACTTTACCAGAAGCTTCTATGGAGTTTTGGAAACAACACGAAAAGAAACATTTCACCATCATTATACCACTTTCCCACACTCATGCCTTTAATCCAGCACTTAATGAATAAAATGCCACCAATTTTCCGCACTAACACTGAAAATAACACAAGTTTTGGAAAATAATACAATGCAATCTTTTTCGTTTTCCCGCCAAAAACTCCTATTGAACTGTTACAATAAATAGTGACAATTTACTTTTAATCCGGTGCCCAAGTAATAGATACTTTTTGGAATTTTACCAGTCAAATCTAGAATTATAAAAAAAAGTTTTTGAGAATATAGAATTAAAAAGTGTAATGTTATATTAATTATGGCAAACTTGTCACAATCAGTTTAAGGGATGTTCTCTTTTTTACGATTAGTATTAGTATAAGTAAAAAACATCTTCGTCTTCTCTTCGTTTAATGGCCTGCTATCGCTTTTTAGCCAGTTCTGCCAATGTCAAATGAGGAATTTTGAACGGTTATGTCATGTCAAAGTCTTATTTTGTCAGTCAAAATGCCACAGTAAAATGGTGGATATTTTTCTGAAGGCTCTAGGAAGCCTTGAAGGCATGGTTTTAAAACTTGGAACCATTTGCCAACACTCGTGCACGTTCACGAACACTGAACGGATAATAATCCACCCTTACTACACATTAAAATTCAAAAATACACGGGTAAAAAATAATTCAAAATTCACAACCACCATTTTCGGATACTTTTCAATGACCTCAAAAAAACATGATCATAGATTTGCGTATCAATTAGTGTCAACCCTATGTAAGTGACAATGACATTGCACCAATAATGACACTTCCGCGAACTCGCAACAAACAACGATATAATTATGTTCACATCGCTCTGCACAGAAAACTGTTCCACTTTTGAATCTAAAAATTGAACCACTATATTTCAAACGATTTCAAATCTGAAAATGTTACTGCTCAACTAAATATAGCAATGCCCCAGTTTGTGAACGAACTAGTCTTTCCAGTATTAAACACCTTTGTTTGACAACTTTGCAAAACTAAACAAAAATTATAGTTTTGTTTTTTGTGTAGACCAATATATTTTTAATGATTGTTGTCTGTATAATACTCAGGCTGCTAAAATGCACATCTAATTCACCAAATACTTTGACATGTCGCCGGCAAAAGCCAATCGAGTGTTAACGACGCTGCTGGGCTTCAACGACGAACGACACAGGCGCGGAGAGGAGACATCAGAAAGGGTAGTTTCCACCAAACTGATCCCATTTGTCAAAAATATTCATCCGATCCCAAACATCTATTATTCAAAATCCCATCTGATCGTACAAATGCATTGATTGTAATATAAATATAAAATATAAAATTTTTATAGTCAATTTTCTCGAAACTATCAATTTGACAGTTAAAACCTTTTTATTCTCAACCCTTTAATTATTCCTTTGTTTCTTAATTTTAACCGTTTTTCTATATCATTACCTAGTTGACATCTGCGTCTAGACAACCTATTTTTAATGGCCCCGCAGATGTAGGACACGTGTCACCGTGTATCACGCTGATGACAGAAACTCGTTCACTGTCCCAATTTAAACGCTGCTCTAACATTTTGACAATAGCTTTTGTCTGCACCACGTTGATATGCCAAGCACACACACTACACGCCTACACTAGTGCTAGGTACTAGCATTGTTATCCAATTATATAATGTTACAGTGAAATATTAATCGAATAACTAACTAAATTCTACAATATATGTACTAAATCTCAACTCAACTAATACTAAATCTCATTCCCCCATAACCATTCCACTAACGGACTAGTAGACGCTCAGCTAAGCGCCATCCCTTCATGGTCGAAATACCACCTATTCGTACCAAGGGATTTGATTCCACGTTCATAATTAGATAGATAGAGAACTTAAAAAATTAGTATTAAAAATTAGAATTAGATGAAAATTAATAAAATTTAAAATTAGAACCGCTAAGGAATGGAATGCCCTGCCAGCGTCTGTGTTTCCGGCGAAATATGACCCGGGCGTGTTCAAGAGAAGAGTGAATAGGTATTTACTTGGCTAGCATGCTACACCTTCGATCACATCGTCACTTCCCATCATGTGAGAGTTTGGTCAAATGCTAGTTTGATACGCTGCCTCCGGGACATTATGACCCAATCTGCTCAACCACCACGCCACAGACGCTGTGAATGATTATGATCTTATTATGAATCGTGATGAATTATTTTAAAAAGGAAGATGTTCTAGTAAAGTTGTTAAGTTGATACTTTTTGTAACGCACTATAATATACACACACCAGTAAAAAGCAGTGATAATGAATTTTAAAATTCCTAGATACATCGAAAATGGACCGGTTGGCCTCCAGCAAGTTTTTGCAAAAAACTGACTTGCAAAATATATTTTCCTTGTTTCAAAGCATAAAACGTATACCTATTAATGTTACTTCTCGAAAAGAATCGGGTTGTAGCTTCAGATAATTTCTTTACATTACCCATTTTTCAGAATAAATTACCATTAACGCTATATTTCTTTCACAAAAAATAACCTCAGGAAATAAGTACGATAAAATTCAAAGTCACCATTAAGGTTCATCCTTGCTTTAGCCATTAATGCTACACAATAAAGCTGAGTTTGGCTTGATTGCAAGGTGCTTTTGCAAATCATACAAGTTTGAATGAAGACAGGTAATAAAATGACAGTCAATAATTTATTTAGTGATCTACTTCGTACTTAATTCAAAGAAAATCCCTATATAAAGTGAAATGATGTCTGCTTGTTTGTTTTACGCAAAAAAAGGCTGAATCAATTTGGATGAAAGGGCCTTGAACGTTTTAGTGTGAACCCTGGCACACTTAATGTACGCCATTTTGTTTTTTATTTAAAATAGCGGCCACTCATAAAACTTATATGAAGCGGTAGATGACGCTAAGGTGAACAAAGTTTGTTTAAGACGAAATTTCTTTCAGCGTAACGTTTCTAAGGTAAACGCTTTAAAAGTTTCACTGGTGGCGTCGCTGCTACCAGTGAGTTGAATTGTAACTAATATGAAAGTATGAATTATTTCTAAAAATATTATGGTGATAATAATAATTATAAGAAAATAACGTCAGTGATTATAAGTCACAGAAATACGTGTAGTATTTATTATTATTAATGTGGATATAAGGATGTGTAAAAGAAAGCACCAATGTTTTAGTTTATACACGAACATTTTATCCCGTTAGCTTGTTCAAAGTTATTTAGACATGTCTGTAATTAGTGAACCAAAACATTTAAGATGCTGTTCTCTGTGACTTAAGTAGACTCTTACATAGATGGATATAACTCTCTCTCTCTCTCTATATATATATATATATTGTTGGAAATCCTAAGTGGTTTTAGTTTTAAAAAAAGTAACTTTACAATCAACATACAAATATTTATTAAGATTTTACTAAGAACCGACAATAATTAATAGCGTGATTTTATAAAACGTCCGTCGCCTCTGAGCGCTGCCCGAAAAAGTGAGCCCGAGCCTTTTTTTTTTTTTTTTTTTTTTTTTTTTGAACGAGCTAATGCTGTTGGTCTCTATCGACCTTTACAGCGTCACCGGGCGGGAGGGCGGGCGCTTAGGGCGCCCAGCCGTCAAAAGTGGGAGGCAACTAGCTCAAGGGCACCCCTGGGGTGCGAGCCTCGGCTTGGGCCGTTGCCGGGATAAGAGGATCGAGAAGACTACGTCCACTGGAAGAGTGGACCCTATTGAAAGTCGCGACCGTTCTAGCTAACCTACGGGGGGTACGTCGACCTCGCCGGCGGGGTCGGTGTCTGATTGTGTTACGCTGGTATCCTATACCGGTGCCGAAAGCGGTACCTGAGCCAGAAGGGCTAGACTGGTCCGGTGATCCTAGCGCAGCCGATACTACGGCTGCTATAGGATCATCCGGGTCGCTCAAGACGTGTCTCGGGCGGCGACGACGGGGTGGCGAGTCTGTCGTGTCTGTACAGTAGTTTGAAGCTCTGACTACGAGAGGGTTGGGGTGATGAGGTGCCGCATCAAAATAGCGGCGGGATGCATCCTTCATAAATTGACGGATGGATGGGGAGCCCGAGCCTTCTCCGTCGCTCGTATATATACTACGCCGCTTGCATCAGCTCCCGAAGTGAAGTATTTTGTAACACGGCCGTTCCTGCTTGCGTGTTGTCCTCAACAGCTGCTTCATCTTCAAGCGGCACATTGTCGTCGACCTCGGCCGTTGTGTCTTCTTCTATAACACAACAAAACATGATTTTAGGACCCGATGTACAGGCATAACGTTGGTAACTGAAACCATTTCAAAATTAAAATGAAGCTGTTGCTCAATTCAAAGAAATTTCAATTTAGAGAAATTCAACAGGTACTTGTAATAAACATTGAAAACGGAGACTGCAAAACAACTGTGTTAGAAGCACAAGCGTGCACTCAAGTACAACCAACACAGTTTTCATAACAATTTTATGAAAAGATGTCAGAAGAAGTAATGGTTATAGGCGCATGTTAGCATTGTAAATAAAGAAAAATAAATGTATTGCGAATTTCAGAATTCCGGACTTCTAAACTTCGCCACACATTGTAATAGAAAACGGCAACTGTATGATATGACACTCATTAACACG
Source organism: Ennomos fuscantarius (assembly GCA_905220475.3). Taxonomy (NCBI): domain Eukaryota; kingdom Metazoa; phylum Arthropoda; class Insecta; order Lepidoptera; family Geometridae; genus Ennomos; species Ennomos fuscantarius. The sequence continues at coordinate 5,911,731 of HG992046.1, read as the reverse complement.
TCATACATTTCAACAACGGTAACTGTATGACATGGCACTCACAAACCACGTCACACATTGCAAAAATGGCAACTGTATGACGTGACACTCACAAATCACGTCATACATTGCAAAAACGGAAACTGTATGACATAACACTCACAAATAACGTAATACATTGAAAAAAGGGCAACTGTATGACATGGCACTCACAAACCACGTCACACATTGCAAAAACGGCAACTGTATAATGTAATAATCACAAATCACGTCATAAATAGCATAAACGGCAACTGTATGACATGGCACTCACAAACCACGTCACACATTGCAAAAACGGTAACTGTATAATGTAATACTCACAAATCACGTCATAAATAGCATAAACGGCAACTGTATGACATGGCACTCACAAACCACGTCACACATTGCAAAAACGGTAACTGTATAAGATAACATTCATAAATAACGTCATACTTTGCAAAAACGGCAACTGTATGACATGGCACTCACAAACCACGTCACACATTGCAAAAACGGTAACTGTATTACATAGCAATCACAAACCACGTCATATATTGCAAAAACGGCAACTGTACGACATGACACTCACAAATCACGTCATACATTGCAAAAACGGCAACTACGTGGAGAGAATAATCTCGTCACATATTGCAAAAGGCAACTGCATGAAGAGGCATAGGCCACCTCACACATTGCAAATAGAGAGAAGGCAACTGTGCGAAATGATCACACATTGCAAACGACGCCACACAAAGTGCAGTCATCGCTGAGTCACATTGGTGAGACAGATATCCGCAGTGGCGAACGCAGAACAAGCCTCCAGCGTCCATTCGCCCCGCCAAAACACCATGTGATCGGCGGCCGCTTGCGTTGTCTTGCCATAAGACCCGCCGCGAAGTTTCGAGCTACAGCGGTGGGTGGCAGCACATGCAGGACCTTGTAGGGCCCCCGCATGCCAGAGTCCAGCTTTCCCGTAGATTGTGACGACCTGTTCACGAACACAAAATCGCCAACGGTGAAGGTTCGTGACTGCTGATGACCCTTGTTGACATAAGCGTCTTTGAGTTGCTGGTCAGCGTCTGGTAGTGTGGACGCAGTATTATTCATCACCGCATCTTAACGGTACACCATTGCGAGTTTTATTTTGAATTAATAACCGGGGATGTACCGTCTAAAGTAACAAAAACTAACTTAGTAGCATTAAAAATGTCTAACCTCTTTAGACATTGCTTGGCACTTACGTGTTAACAGAAGCTTCTACCTTGTGCTCGCTCGGTCTCACCTGACCATTAGTAATCATTTGACCTATTTCAGTTTTAAGAAATTCACATTTCTTAACGTTGATGGAAAATCCTGCCTCAGTCAAAGTCTTTAGAATCACTATACTCGCGTTTTCGCTTGTTTTGTTGAACATAACCTTTGCGAAAAACACCACGACCTCGAACGGGTGTAATCTGATGAGGTTTCACATAAATGGACAGAAAACTCGCTAAATTCATAGCAGTTGCGCGAATTTGAGGATCAGTAACACCAGCGTGTAACTATCGCTACAATGAACTCGTCACTCAAATCGTTAACCATGCGTAACGTAACAACAAACGTCTAGCGTATTCTGCATACGTAGGGTAGTTATCGGAATTAGTTTTCATAACATCAAATAAAATGTTCGCGATATCTACTCGTATAGGGCACAATGCTTGAATTTGCGCTTGAAATTTGACCAACTACGGTCGTTACTATCCCACTCGTATAGCCACGACCTCGCGTCACCTTTTAGACAATTACCTATACGCGCTAAACACTCACTGTCGTCCCATCTATTTAGTTTGCGCACATGATCAATATGACCACACAACGAATCAAAATCATGCAAAGACAGATCGAAATTCGACATAAATACATGGTTCGATCTTACCACCATGGCATCATAGCATTAACGAGGTTTTCGGTTACTTCATTTATAACCATATCCGCGGTGGGCGGAGGCGTGCTTGAACACGGCACGGACAGGTCCAGACTTGCAGGGTACGACTCGGCGCTCGACGGCGCAGTCAGCGGGCAGACAGCTCGCACGACGCGGCTGGCGCATCCGGTCCTGGCGCCGACATGGCGCGCGATGTACTCGCAACAACACTTGCACTGCGTGTCCTGGAATCTTCCAAAACACCTAAGCGGCTTATGAAAGTTTGAAGCTGGGCTTCGAAACCAGGAATAGACGTTCGATTTCGCTTACGACTTTTACGTTTACTAGTCTCAGATATAGCTCCAAAAATTTAAGCGGATATTCTTTAAAATCACAACAGCAAAAGCAAAGCAATATTTAAAATCAGAATAACCAAGTCAGAATTGAGTTAGATCCCACTTCTGATGTTGGAAATCCTAAGTGGTTTTAGTTTTAAAAAAAGTAACTTTACAATCAACATACAAATATTTATTAAGATTTTACTAAGAACCGACAATAATTAATAGCGTGATTTTATAAAACGTCCGTCGCCTCTGAGCGCTGCCCGAAAAAGTGAGCCCGAGCCTTCTCCGTCGCTCGTATATATACTACGCCGCTTGCATCAGCTCCCGAAGTGAAGTATTTTGTAACAATATATATATATTTCTGTCTCACTCTCTCTCACTTTGTGTGTGTGTGTGTGTGTGTACATGTGTGGCTCTGTTGCGAAATATCGATATTTCTGTTTCGATATTTAATGAATATTTTATTTTTAGTTGATGTTTAGATATGGTAACTTTTAAATGCTATAATGGGCGTACCTGGGTATGCGTTTTTTTTTGTGGTCATCTCACGCAGCTCCATCTAGCCCCAAACTAAGCAAAGCTTGTACTATGGGAACCAGATAACTGATACTATACTTATATACTTTTTGTTTGTAAATACATACATAGAATACAATATCACACCCAGACACAGAAACACCTATGTTTATCACACAAATGTTTGTCCTGGGTGGGAATCGAACCCACAACCCACAGTTCAGACGGCAGGGTAACTACCAACTGAGCTATCAGGCCAGTCACTTTTGAATTGATTATCGATATTTTTTCAATACCGATCATCCCTAATGGAAGGCCGTAAAGGTGAATTAGAGTGTTCTACTAACACACTATTATCCTTATGATGTCCACTATAGAAGGTAAGCCTGTAAAGAGAATAGTTAACGCCAACTAAGTGCCTTTTAGGATGAACCAATTAATTACTCATTTGTCCGATGCATTATCAATAGAATTCACGTTTTATATATTTCTTTTCACTATTTGGGCCCGTTTCTATTTCTGATCTTTCTATATCAATGGTACATGGCAAAACATATTAAGAATTTTAAGTCAGTAATTAAAACACGGGCTCATATGCCATTATGGAAAAAGTAAGAGATTGGTAATTGACGAAATGCGTTGCAGGACGTCTTAGAAGGATAAGTGCGAACTTAGTAGATGTAATACTTTAGTGTAGGCGGGTAATTTTTTTATGTAAGACTAGTTGCGCCCCGCGGTTTCACCCGCGGATAAAAAGTATTTAAATTAATTGCTCATCCCACTGGAAAACTTTTCCGGGATAAAATGTAGCCTATATGTTAATTCAGTGTATAAGCTAAATTGGTACCGAATTCCATCTAAATCTATTCAGCCGTTTGAGCGTGAAGGAGTAACAAACATACACACATACAAACTTTCGCCTTTATAATATTAGTGTGATTAGTGTGCTAGACAGACAAACAAGCAGACAGCCCGCCTGATGGTAAGCAGTTACCGTCGCCTTGCCTTTAGACACCTGCAACACCGGGGCCGCTGCCAATGCGTTACCTACCAAAGTCTTTGTTCCTCTTCACTGCAACAGAAATCAAAATACAACACCAAGCTACTTGCACCATTATTTTTCAAATTTCCATGTTACACCCAGATTAACTGGAAGATAATGCTCTCTAGCATTAAGTCACACACATCTCTCTGTTCTGTTTTCGTTATATTTCTTATTAATTTGTGGTCAGCGTTGTTGGTACACTAACTACATACATTCTAAGGTTTATACTATTTTAAGATTATGTTTGTTGTGTACTGTTTGTTGATCCTAAATAAATAAATAAAATAAAAAGTTCGCCTTTGTACCTGTAACATTTGTTGATTGTGCAATAAAGCATTTTCTATCTATCTATCTATCTAGATATTATTTACTCAGTGATCAGCCTTTATTACCCGACTTCTTTATCTGAACCAACGATTCCACCACTGTCAGCCATAATTTACTTTTCACCTGGCGTCTCTTGAGATGTTTAATTTATTAAGAGGCCCTTTAGGCTAAGTTAATTACTTAATAGCCCTCGTAGGAAGGGAGATACTGGGATAATTAATTACTTTTTTTATGTTATTGAATGATGTGACGAGTCATTCACCTGATGTTAAGCGCCACGGCCGCCCATAACAGAACAGTGTCACTCGGAACTCTAAAACATAGAGTTACAAGCGACACTGCAGTGCGTATCATTCTGAGACATCAGCACAGTCTGGTAATAAGATTACTCGACTTTGAGATCAGATCATAAAGTCTCAATTGCCCAGTAATTTCACTAGCTGCAGTGCCCTTCAAACCGGAACACAGTAGTGCTTGCACACTACTGTTTGGCGGCAGAATAACTGGCAAAGCGGTGGTACCTACCTAGACGAACTTTGCAACAAAGTCCTACCACCTATTACTGCACGACACTAAGAAACATAGTTATAGTCACGGTTGCTGAACCGTAACAATTATTATATTTATAATATATTATTATTATACCGTATAATTATGTACAATGCGCATAGTATAGTGATTGATGCTTAGTTAGACAATGATTATTTTTGCTCTTGTAACTGTCAGAGATCGATTGATTTATTTCTACATAATAAATCAATAATATGAAATTTGTTAAAATATTTTTTCACACTTTAACGACTAGCTTGACTATTTCATAGTAATAATAATAAGCTCAACGGTCCTGGACCCACAAGACCATGGTCCCACAATGCTCAGACACAGAATAAGTATTTGGGCATTTTTTCTGTGCACAAATACTTGTCCTGTCGCGGGAATCGAACCTGCCGCCTGCAGACTATGAGCCGATCGGTGCAACCACTACACCACAGAGGCTGTTGTTGTTAAACTTATTTTTCCACACTTGAACTGCTAGCGTAGCTATTTCAAGCACGCCAACAGTTATTGTACGTCAGTGGCTACCAAAATAATTTGTTATAGATGTTAGATACAAAAAGTTTTAATGCCGCTTTTACAGCGTTCAAATAAAAATATCTAAGCTATTGTAATTATCGTGAGATCACACACGATTGCACATACACACATACACACGGTATTCTGAGAGCCGAAATAAAGCAAAAGGTATGACGTAGCTTACGCGGACGTCATACCTTTTGTCAACCATCTTGGTTTTCAACAAAAGTAGTAAGTAATTAATTTTCACAGTATCTCCTCGACTATACAGAGCTTCTAAGACGCTTTGACCTATTTGAGCCGCCAACGTAAGTTGACCCGAATGTTAAGGACTGCGGAGAGTGCTGAGAGATTTCAACTGAAAAGGCCGTTTGTATTTTCGACTCATTTCACTTGTTGAGCTTGTTTCACGGTTTTAAGGAATCTTTAACAGAAATTTTCAAAAATTAATCTGAATTATTTTGATTAAAGTTTTTTTTTATGTTAAAGAATGACGTGACGAGCTAGCCGTTCGCCTGGTGTTAAACGACACGGCTGCCCATATCAGCTGCAGTGTCACTCGGAACCCTAAAGTATAGATTTTCGTGTGACACTGCACTGCGCACGTCATCCTGAGACATCAGCACAATCTAGTAATAAGATAGAGTACTAAACTGTGAGGTCAGATCATAAAGTCTCATTTGCCCAGTAATTTCACTAGCTACAGTGCCCTTCAAACCGGAACACAGCAGTGCTTGCGCATTACTGCTTTACTAGTTTACTGTGAATAGTAATTAATCCTGTAGAAATGGTGTTTAAATGCAATTTGTCTATCATGGTTATTTATATCGCAATAAATGCAAAAATAATTCAATGTGATTTTTCAGCTTTAGCTATTTCTGTTAAATTTATTTGCACTAAGTTGTAATATAAATTACAATGAGAGTGCTTTTAATGATTTATGTCTTGTAAAATATGGTGCTGCTATCACGTTTATAGCTGCGCTAAAACTATGAATCTAGTTAAAACTATCGTAAAACACTCGTTGTCATATAAATTTTAAAAACTCGTTGTCATATAAATTTTAAAATTTCACTAGAAATCTGTTTTTTAAATTGATAATTTTAGCGAAACAGTAAATGTGTCAATTTAATGTAAGTTTATTTTATTTTTTTTAGTTTTCCTTTCCTTTTTACCTTAGTATGAATGAAAAATCAATGCTAGTTCCATCTCACGGATTCACTCGCATGATGGACAGTTTTTCGGTATAAAATACCTCTATAGCTTTTAATTATGCTCAATGCTTAAAAGCACGTCTATTCGTTGCTATTTAAAAGAAAGACATATTAGACACCTGTTGTGGTGTAGCGATTGAGCAGGTCAGCTCATAACCCGGAGACAGCGGGTTCGATTCCCACGGTAGGGCAAATGTTTGTGCACAGAATAAAAAGCAAAACAACTTGTTCTGAGTCTGGGTGTTTTGGGACCATGCTCTTCGTAGTTCCTGGAGCCCTAGATACAGGCGACCCAGAAACTACGAGGACCATTGTCCCACAACATCCAGACACAGAACAAATATTTGCGCATGTTTTTACTGTGCACACATACTTATCCTGTCGCGGGAATCGAACCCGCCACCTCCAGGTTATGAGCCGACCTACTCAGCCACCACACCAGGCTGTTAAGAGGCTTGTGTGATATTGATAGTGAATGGTATCATAGACTAAGTCTGGCTATTGTATCATAAACTAATATAATTTTGTTCGCCAACTGACCAAGAATAGTGTGGCTAGCAACGCGCTTTACATAACTTACTGTAGTATTTTATAATCTGCGATCATGGTATTCAAAATTCGAATAACTCCATTTCTAAAACGGTGCTTTTAATTTCGAATGATCGTTAAACCATACCTATAAATATACCTAAATATTTATTGTCTAATGTGTATGTGTTTGTAAAATATATCTATAAGCAGGAACGGGTTGTGCGTAGGTTGCAACCTATATAACTATAGGCCTTCAGCATATCCACACCGCGCCGTGTCTGGAACAAGAATGATCCGTAGTACACCGAGCGGTCCCTTTTTATAGCCAGATGGTTGGGGGAGCAATGATAGTTGCCGATGTTGCCACTGTAATAAATTTAAATGCCACCATAGGGTAAATTACGGTACTGCCTGCTGCGCATAGAGTTTATAACAGGACGTAGCCGCCGTCATATCAAATAGCATACTATTAGTATACAAAATAAGTATTTTTTGTTCATATTACGCACCACTGACTTCTTTTGTGATACTATCCATCCAAAGGTTGCCTGGAAGAGATCACTTTTAGTGATAAGGCCGCCTATTGTGCTACCTATTCTAGTACTGTAATATCTAGTTTTATTTTATGTTGGTATACGCAATAAAGAGTTTTTCTATTCTATTCTATTCTAAAAGCGTCAAAACTGATCGCATAATAATAATAATAATAATAATAATAATAATAATAACGCCCAACGATCACATACATAGATCCTGGACTCTAACTAGGATTCCCTGTGTCTAGGGACCCAGGAACTACGAGGACCATGGTCCCACAACACCCAGACTCAGGACAAGTGTTTGTGCTTTTTTTTTCTGTGCACAAATACTTGTCCTGCTGCGGGAATCGAACCCGCAGCCTCCGGGTTATGAGCCGACCTGCTCAACGACCACACCACGGAGGCTGTATAGTTTACTTAAACATTACATCTACGATTAAATTGCTTTAAACAATTTCATATTACTTCTATAAATAAACAAACAGATGGTACTTTACGTAATGATGATGAAGTTTTTTGACTATTTTTTCAGAGCGCGTTGAATCATCCGTTATTTCTATTTTTGCAAGTCATGGAGCACAAATGGTTCTCGTCGTTTGTGCTATATTGTGCTGATGTCTCAGGATGACGTGCGCAGTACAGTGTCACGTGAAACTCTATACTTTAGAGTTCCGAGTGACACTGCAACTGATATGGGCAGCCGTATCGCTTAGCATCAGGTGAACTGCTAGCTCGTCACGTCATTCGTTAACATAAAAAATAAATAACTAAATAGGTAAGTAACCAAAATATAGAAAAATTAGAATATATTAAACAAAATAATTGTAAGTAAAATAATAGTTTGGCGGCTAGAATGTCTACCATACCTATCTATACATATAAAATTCAAAGTCCTGACTGCCTGACTAACTTATATATTAACGCACAGCCTAAGCCGCTAGGCCTAGAGACTTGAAATTTGGAGTGTGTGTTCTTTGTAAAGTGTAGCTATCCTCTAAGAAATGGTTTTTCGAAATTCCATCCCTAAGAGGGTGAAAAGGATGGTTGCATTATTTATGAAAAAGATTCCTATAGGCCACGCGGGCGAAGCCGCAGGCAGAAACTAGTTCAAAATAAACTATTTTAATAACTACGTATTAAAACAAAAACCAATTAAAACAAGAAAGCTCCAAAATGCCTTCGACACCAAAACTGTCCAGACCATTCGAATCCGAAAAAAACAACGCCTATGCTCAGGGCCATCCATCAACGGATGTAATAGAAACCTTCCCTCCCCGTCTGTCAGTCACCGCGGTTTATTGGTTGTCGGCTATTGGACATGTTGAGTGACGGACACCTCGTTCATTTGTGAAGATTACTTCGTTGCTATCAGGTTATGTGACTACTATATACTAGAAAGTGCTTTCTTAAATTAACTTCGACGTGTGTGCTATGTATCTATTATACTAGATTCTACCCGCGTGGGTAAAAATAAAACTATCATACAGGGACCATAGCATTTTCCAGGATAAAAGTACTTCCCACATTTATACACCGCGTATTTAGCCAGTGTCAAGTAATTGATAATTTATCAAGTTATCGATATTTCACGCAAATATGTGTCAAGTCCAAGTCAAGTCACAGTCGAAGTCATCAAGTCTAGTCATAGTCTAGTCAAAGTCATACTCCTAGTAAAGTGGTGGCAACTTTACTTGACGCTTCTATGGAGTTTTGGAAACAACACGAAAAGAAACGTTTCACCATCATTATACCATTTTCCCACACTCACGCCTGTAATCCAGCACTTAACGAATAGAATGCAACCAATTCTATGCTCTAACACTGAAAATAACACAAGTTTTGGAAAATAATACAATGCGGTGACGCAATCTTTTTCGCGTTCCCGCCAAAACTAGTTTTCTTATTTTATATTTGACGGCGCTTCGATTATTTTAGAGTGGCAAGAAACGTCAGTGATAGCTGACAGCTGTCGACTGATGTTTGACAGCTGACGTTTTTCCACTCTGACGCAACCCCGGGCGCTAGTGTGCAATAAGCGCGAAACGGCAGGGATAGCGGCCATCATATCCTCTACTTGGTCTGTGGCGGCCATTACGAGAGGAGTCGTCAATCCGTTCGCATCGCGCTTGCGCATTACGTGTTCGGTGGAGTGTCTTACCGGGAGTATTAATTGGACTATAATTATTGTGCTGGTGACTGTATTTAAACTAATTATTGTAAATAGTCGTTGATTATATTGCACTGTGTGAAAAGCTTGGTTTTTATTCTCCTCGCCCGATAAATCCGCGCCTGCATAATAAATATGGACATGGAACGTCCTGGTAAAGATCCTGATATCGACCATGTGTCTATATATTCAATGTACATATTATGCTTTATTGGTTCTATTCTTTTTATTTATTTCGTTGTTATTGTATTTATGTTATTTAGTTGTGTCCTGAGGTTCGTGATGTCATGAGTATGGGTTCCGAGTGAAAATCAGTTATTAAGGTCTTGCGACCTTAATTGCATGCTGAGTTGGGACCTACATCATGACGTCACGCAACATTATAATAGTATCTCTTTTTTTCGTGTGATTTGTTTTGTGTAAATGTCTATTTGTAAAAATTTAATGTTGTGTGATGTCTTGAATAAATGTATTTTCTTTCTTTCTTCTTTCTTATAGTACCAGAATATACGTTTTAGTGATGCAATGTGTACAAAGATAGATAGACGCACAAGCAAATTCTTGAATTTATTAATTAGGTATTAATAATATAATAGTATAAGAATAGGTGGTTGAGCATGTTGGCTCATAGCCCGGAGACTGCAGGTTCGATTCTTGCGACATGACAAGTATTTTTGCTCAGAAAAACAGCGCAAATAATTGTTCTGAGTCTAGATGTTGCGGGCCTCTTGACACAGGGAATCCTAGTTAGGGTCCAGGGTATGTATTTGATAGTTGAGCGTTATTATTATGATGCATCCATCCATAACTCTGTGTCTGTGTGTAATTATTACCTTTTCACAACGAAACGATCTTGATTTAACATGGTATTCTAATAGTTTTAACCCTGGACAAGCACAAGATGCTTTTTCCCAAAAAAACTTCAATCCACGTTTACGAAGCCATGAGCAATAACTAGTACAACATTACATATAAAAAAATTAGGATTATGCAATTTACTAAAGTGTTTTTCCAGAACATAGGCATTGTTTTATAGACTATAATGCATGTATGCATGCAATGTATAATGGCAATTTTATAGCCATGATTAAGACATCGCTTAGGTAGCCACGATTTATGGCCATAATTGTACAAAAGCATTTAATATGGCGTATGGTGGTAGGCAATAACCTCTAGGTAAATTCTTGTATACCCACACGACTATTATATTACTCATGCGGTAATTGAAACGGTGATTTAATGTCATATACAATGCAGTAATGGAGGGAGACGGTAGCGGTAGTGTTGACGCAGCACAAAATATCGAAAATAAATATTTTTTAAATCGCTTCACAACTGCCGAAAATATCAATGAACATACACAAAAAATACATACAGATGAATATAGAACCTCCTTATTTTTGGAAGACTGTTAAAAAGACCATTTTTACTATCCGTTAAGCACTGACAGAGACCATTTCACAGAAGTACAAAATGATCAAACATCTACAGGTTTTGTAAAAAAAAATTAGAAAATTATGAAGTTTACAAGAATACCATAAAATCCGGTCACTTTTGGTATAAATCAATGATAATGTTTTGTTTTGTTATATCGTAACATATGCATTAGGTACTTACATAAACTTAAATAATAATAATAACACCCAACGATGATATACATAGAACCTGGACCCTAACTAGGATTCCCTGTGTCTAAGGACCCAGGAACTACGAGGACCATGGTCCCACAACACCCAGATTCAGAACAAATATTTGTATATATCAGAACTTTTTTTCTGTGCACAAATACTTGTCCTGCCGCGGGAATCGAACCCGCCACCGAGTTATGAGCCAACCTGCTCAACCACCACACCACAGAGGCTGTCAAATGCATACAAGGAAAGAAACATGACGTCAAATTCCCCGTTCATATATCTTTCAAGAGAAAACCGAAAGTAATATCTTTCACTTCAGAAGTGGGATGCTGCCTGAGCGAGTACAGGTAATATTTTAGGGGCATCAGGTGCTCGCTTGATTGCTATAATATAACTCGGTTAGAACGCGTACCTGTACACTTGTCGAGGGTTGTGAAGTTTATACGAGTTATGGTTTTGTTTGGACAACCCTATTGTGTAGTGACGGGAGACTGCACCATTTCACTTTAGTGAGGGTCCTTATTATGAGCCGCGTGTGTACGGGCTTTTAATTAATAGTTTACTGGTGTCAATTTTGTTGGACAAAAACTTAAACTAAACTTTATTTGTAATTGCTAAAACTATTGCGGTCCTTGTCATATCGACCTTTATGAAAGGGACGGCAACATTTTTAGAACTGACAAAATAATTTTAGTTGTATAGTGGTGTCGATTCTGTGTCGCATTCTCTAAAACTAAAATAAACTTAAAGTATAGCGGTACTCTTCTGATAAAGGGGAAATGAAAAAGACAGAAATATGTTAATTTCAGGCTTTAGAGAATGCGACACAGAATCAACACCAGTATACATATTGTTGACGACGACTAGGCGTTTCCGCGATAGAAAATAATAAAGTGCGAGTTGTCAAAGAAGTGGGTAGCGTGGTGAGAAATCTAAATAAAAATGTAAAATTTTACATTTAAAAAACAAGCAATAAAATATAGAAAAATGTTGAAACGTATATAAAAATGGTGTTCCATTATCTCAAATGAAACATCTCTATGGAATAATATCTTTGTGGAAATAATTCAGTTGGTATATATTGTAATATTATTATATGTATTGTATTGAAGATAGGGCTCTGCATTGAAAGCACAATATTTCATGTATTGTCTGTTATGAATATCTAAAAAACCTTTACATGTCTCGCCTTTGTGTATTGAATTGCCAATAAACCTATTTTTATTTCTAAAATAACCTATTGGCTACTGTTTGTATCATCTTTTTCAAGTTTACGGCCTTTGGAACAGGTCACCGTAACCTATGCACATCCATACATATAAAATTCAAAGTCCTGAGTGACTGACTTATATATCAACGCACAGCCAAAACCGCTGGTCCCAGAGACTTAATATTTGTAGGGTGTAAGTATAAGTATACACAAAGAAAGAGTTTTTCGAAATTCACCCCTAAGAGGGTGAAATGGGTGGTTGAATTATTTTCTTACGGGCGAAGCCGCGGGCAGAAGCTAGTATTCTATAACACTGTATTTCAGGAGCCATGGCTTCTCCCATCCTTTGACTCATATAATTATGTCAGTATTAATTTAATTTAAACTTTAAACAAGAAAAATATATATATATGGTTATATATGTGCCCATGTGTGCATAAGTAGGTCTCACTAGTTCGGGAGTCTATGGACTTATTAACATGTACAAAACCTTTTTATGTTGATAACTGATTATTTGATTTGATAACACTTAAGTATCTTATGTGTTAATAAAAAATCCATCATTATCAACAGTCTAAAGACATCCACTTCTGAACATAGCGTCCTTTATAGAGATCTACTTTCAGTGGCTTGTAGAAGGCATCCTGCATCCAATGGCTTCTCGATGTTTTCCTACAGATGCCATTATTACGCTATAATACCTTTAAATAATAGACTGGTTCATTCCACGAACAAAGATTTCCAAGGTTTCAACGGCTTTGTCAAGACGGGATACGAATGCTGAATAATAAACTGGAACTAAACGGCTAGATAGATCCCGTTACGTATAGCTCCCCAATCAAATATGCGCCCCAATCGGACAATCACTTATTTTATTCGACATGTCTAGTTCTATCGACTAGAGTCTAGAGCACCACAAAGGACATGTCAACATCTCAATCAAAGTTCTTCAATATTATGGATGCTAGCATAAAAAAGTAAAAAGAGAAAGAAATCATAAAAAAGTTTCTTCGAAAATTTCACAAACATATTTCTTTGCTACACTATTTTATCTTCTTTCGAAGTGAACAATTTTCTGACAGAAACTTTCAGCATTTGACAATCCAAATCTGGTCTTTTTAGTAACATTCAGTCATCTCAAACGCCCTAAATGGAAGTAAAATATATCCCGGAATAACCACCCCAAAACTTAGCAATAAACTTTGCTAAGTGCACAGGGGAAAGATCTAAACAGAAATTATCATTAAGCCTTAATTAACACAATGTTAATATTTCACCAAAAACAGTAATTATAATAATACAAATGTTAGAACGGTCCAAGTACGCTCATTTGCAAAAACTTCGTGTTCCGCAAAACCCGCGAGCATTGTTACTCTGATGTTACCAACTTTGTAGAGGAACTTGTTTGAATGTTCCCACAGAAGCCTTGTTACTTCCCAACCAGTCGTGTTTTATGTAGGCTGGGAGATTCTATCTAATTTTCTCACTTGACAAACACTCTATCATTATTTTCTATGACCATGTCTATGTATGTGGAAGCGTAGAAATGTTAGCCCCACGTTGGGCGCCAGTGTCCCGGAGGCCCTTCCAAACTTTTTCCCAATATCTCTGTAGGGAAGGACACTCACGAGAATACGTAGTAATTAATAGGTAGGAACAAATGAAATTAAAATAAATCTTCGGATACTGTGTGTTTTGGTTATACAATAATACTGAAGTTAAAATTGTATCAAACATTTTTAATTTATTTTCAGCATTTGTTAAATTACAGCAAAATTATGTGTAAACTTTGCACACATGATGCAATATGATAATTAACAAAAAGCGTCAAACTCGCGTCATCATCACGGCACGCTTCCCATGAGCTATATTCAAAAATAATAATCTAAAAACTCGACGACACAGTTCTGAAATTCATAAGTTACTTAGTTTTCACTTCTATCCGCATTCCCCAAAGACTGCTCCGCATGTTTATTTTATTTTCATATGGTACCTAAAGGCAATATAAACCTAAAAAAACTGATTTTCTTGAGCATGATAATATTTTTTTCACAAGTCATTTCACGCATTTTGCTCGTCAACATCAAGTGCCATAGATGCGTGTACGGACACGTCTATGAGACCTCAATATTCCTTTTGTCGTAATTATTGTACCACTCGGAGATTACACCGTACTTTTGGTTGTACTTGGATATTAATTTTGAACGCTGTTTCTCTAAGGAGTGGAAATACAGTCAAAACTTTCAAGCTACTTTTCTCTAGACCACAAATTAAATAATCAATTATTTTTCAAGAATTTTTTAACTCTTGTATTTTTCTATTATATTGTACGGTATTTATCTTTCGTCTTTCATTTTTCTGAACATCAGGTTATTATTAAAATCATTCTTGACTCTCTGCCTCAACCGTGTTTTATAGGATTGATCAGGGATTTTACGAAAATATCAGTAATAATAGGTCTTTACCTATGAAATTGCCGTATTGCAGTACAGACTTTTACAAACAAAAAAAAAGTTTTGATTGGCTATGAATTCTAAATTCAAATTAATTTTGTTTTAAAAATATGACATTCTATTTACAATATAAGTCTTTTGTTTATTGATTAGCGTTGTATTTTCATTACATTTCAACATTTTTCCTCATAATGGATACTTTGAAATTTCGTGTAATTATGGAATATGAGTTCCGTCGTGGCACCAACGCGGCACAAACGACACGTAACATCAACGACGTTTACGGAGAGAACTGTACAAACGAACGTACAACCCGTTATTGGTTTGCTCGGTTCCGTTCTGGGAATTTTTACTTGAAAAATGAACCTCGTGGTCGTCCGGAAACTTTGGTCAACAATGATGAATTAAAGGCGATTGTGGAAGCTGATGAATCTCAATCTACAGCTGAGCTGGCAGCAGCTTTTGATGTTAGCATCAAAACAATATTGGTCCATTTGTGACAGATTGGCAAGATAAAAAAGCTTGATAGATGGGTGCCCCACGAACTTAACGATCGCCAGCGTAACGTACGCGTCGAGACTTGCCTTGCGCTGCTTAACAGGCACAGAAATGAAGGAATTTTGAACCGAATTGTTACGTGCGACGAAAAATGGATTCATTTTGACAATCGAAAGCGCTCAGCAAGTTGGTTAGATCCTGGTTCGGTACCAAAGCAATGTGCAAAACGAAAAATGACCCCTAGAAAGGTGATGGTCACAGTTTGGTGGTCTAGTGCTGATGTGATTCATCATAGCATTTTACAAAACGGCGAGAGCATTACTGCAGATGTGTACATTGAAGAACTGACCACAATGATGGCGAAACTCGCACGTCTGCAACCAGCTTTGGTCAATCGGTCGTCTCCACTGCTACTTCACGACAACGCGCGACCCCATACTGCACAACAGACCGTCTCTAAGCTGCATGAGTTGGGTTTGGAAGCTCTCCCTCATCCGCCATACTCACCAGATCTTGCGCCTACCGACTATTACTTTTTCCAAAATTTGGACAACTTTTTAGCGGGAAAAAAATTCAATTCCCGAGAGGCAGTACAAAACGCCTTTGAAGAGTTTGTTGTCTCCCGGCCTGCTGATTTTTTCAAGAAAGGCATCCATAAACTGCCACAGCGTTGGCAAAGATGCATTGATTGCAGGGGTGATTACTTTGAATAAAAGAAATAAATAAGTTCGAAAAAAAAATACTTTAACTTTTTTCAAACAAAACGGCAATTTCATAGGTAAAGACCTAATATTATCAAGAATTTGCCTTCGTTACCGACGGAACTTTAATAAAATCTTACCCCATTTTTCTTCAAAGCCTTTAATTGTGAATATTATTATATGATATATCTTTATTTATCATGTCTAGATTCTATGGGTTATGAGTATTAGAATAAATCTATACATATAAAATTCAAAGTCCTGACTGACTGACTGAGTGACTTATATAGCAACGCACAGCCTAAGCCACTGGTCCCAGAGATTTGAAATTTGGAGGGTGTGTTCTTTGTAAAGTGTAGGTATCCACTAAGAAAGGATTTTTCGAAATTCCGCCGCTAAAAGGGTGAAATGGGTGGTTGAATTATTTTCTTATAGGCCACGCGGGTGAAACCGCTGGCAGAAGCTAGTAACTGATAAAATCAAAACATCAAGTTTTTAAAGCTACAGCATGGCCGGCCGATATCTTCTAGACAAGCATGTCGTCGATCTCTATATCTGACTGACGCGATAGAGCAGTCAATAGGAACCTTGCCTGAACTGTAGGTCGTGGGTTCGATTCCCACTCAGGACAAAATATTTGTGTGATGAACATGATGATGTTAGTTCTGGGTCTAGGTGTTATATTGTATTCTATGTATGTAGTTGCTAACAAAAAATATTTAAGTATCCTATCAGGTATTTGGTTCTCACAGCACAAGCTAGATTAGTTTGTGGTTTGATAGCACTGTGTGAAATTTCCACAAATATTCAATAATAATCAAATATTTATTTATTTTTCTAACAACTCCATAGAATTATTTTTTTGCTATGGAATGACGTGACGAGCTAACCGTTCGCCTGATGTTAAGCGACACGGCTGCCCATATCAGTTGCAGTGTCACTCGGAACTCTAAAGTATAGAGTTTCGCATGACTTTGCACTGCGCACGTCATCCTGAGATATCAGCACAATCTAGTAATAAGATTACTAGACTGCGAGATCAGGTCATAAAGTCTCATTTGCCCAGTAATTTCACTAGCTACAGTGCCCTTCAAACCGGAATACAGCAGTGCTTGCGCACTACTGCTTGGCGGCAGAATAACTGGCAAAGCGGTGGTACCTACCTAGACGAACTTTGCAGAAAAGTCCTAAAACCTAGTAAATAGATCTAGAAATATCAATGTCTTGTTATTTCTTAATGCTTTTGAAGCGAGATCACTGAAGCAAAATCGGTTAGTAAAATAAAATGCATGGACGTTTCATAAAACATCGACAAAAAGTAAGCATAAGAAATCAGCCGTCATCGTGCACAGAATCAATAATAACGCTCCCATACAAAAGTAATCTCCAATTCATTTTCATTCTCAAAGTGAAGGGCTGTTCAGGTGTCCTAAGAGAAAAAGTAAAGACCGTCTTGAAATCAAGCCCGTTTCGATTCTTTGATATTATAATGACGCTTTCAAGTCTTATTTTCACACCGTCCAGCTTTTAATTTTATCGGAGCGGGTGAAGTGGGGTTTAATTTTAGTCATAATATGGCTTCAGATGGCAAGTTATCACTTTTCCCGCGGAACTTTCAATTTTCCCGGGCAAATATTAGTGCCTTTTTATTGGTTATAGGCAAAACATTTAACGACTGTCTGATTGCCTGGTGTTCAGCAATGACGTGATCCACGATGGAGCATATTTTCCTAGAGTTAAGTATTGACTTGAAATCGAGTATTGAGTACAATAAAAAATGCGCTGATTAAACATTATAAAATTTAATATTAATTTTACACACCTTTACAGGAAAAAACAAATTTGAAGAAAGCGAAAAGTTGCCACTTTATTAAAAACAAACAAAGGTAAAACAAAAAACACGAAAACTTTGCTATTACTAATTATATGAATTTACACCATTTTAGATATGTGCTTTTACAAACTTTTATTTACATGTTTAATATTTATTAAACAAGAGCAATTGAGTCAATTTTCGCTTAAAATGCTGATGATAATTAATATTATTAGAGAAATATAATTACGTCTATTGTTCATGCCAAACTAAACATAACAAACATAAAGCAATATCCACAAAGCTCACATGCTCATAACTAAAGTCATTTCCTAAAACTATCGCTCTTTCCTTTTAGACCAAGTTTCCAGTTCATCACTTCCCATCTACGCTACTTCAAACTAAAGTTAGTCGACTGCCTTAAGTTTACACTTTACATAATTACTCCATTCGTTCCGGTGTGACAGTCATCTGTAGATATAGTACAAGCTACTTATAGTAAGATCATTTTAAATTTAAAGTCCAAGTCCATAGCTGCTGCAATTTTACAAGGCAATATTTTCACTCGATTGTGTTGAAAATTCTACCGATTTCCAAATTCTATTCCTAACGTAATATAAATGTAAGGTTATATAATTTATGCATACAATTTATGCATATTGATTCATTACTTTTCTATTCAAAGTATCACAGTAAATTAAACAATTAATAATAAGTAGTGTATTCTTTACAAGTATTAAAACGACTGGCGCTTTAGTCAGTCGAAGCGCCCGCCATTTTGATATGCGCGAACGTCAGTGCGGTTGCTAAATAAAACGGTTGGACTGATTAACGTGAATAACCGATCATTCTCCTGAAAGTGGTAATCGAGAGTGGTGTGGTTCCTGCTAGAGTGAGCTAAGGTTAGTACTGTGTGCTTATGTACTGTGATTATTAGAGTTATATTATTGGCTACTACGCAAATTGTAATCAGATATTATAAAATAAATCATTTTGTTTACTGTTAAACAATCTTTTTTTTATCACAGTTATGCTCCTAACATAAAGAACTTCATTTCGCCTGGCTAACACTTTGATATGCATTTGGAGATTTAAAATTTAAGTTCTAAGTCCTAAGTAAAGTAACTGCTTCAATTTTATAAGGCAATATTTTCACTCGATTCTGTTGAAAAATTCTACCGATTTCCAAATTCCATTCCTAATGTAATATTAAGAACTTCGCCTGGCTAACACTTTGATATGCATCTTGAGATTGATATTCCTTTTCCGGAATACCTTTGAACTTGTATCCTTTTCTGAAATGATTTCGAATACCAAGCGATGGGAGAAGTGATGAAAATGGATGAGACTCGTGTTGTTTTCAGAAAGGGCATATACAGGGCTTATACGCCCAAAATGTTAATGATTTTAGAGCTACTTGATGCGCTCACTGTTTTCCGAAACACAGCACCTCTTTTCGCGTGATAAGTTAGCCCACTTCAATCCAACCACACAATCCTCTTTGTATGTGCGGCTTGCGCCTTCTCAAATGGCAGCTTTTCGCCGCTCCCTCTCAAATTATCCACATTTGCGTATTTGTCGTCAATAGCATCATGTTTTAAACTTTAGAGTTAGAATTAGAATGACTCTAACCCCCAATCACCACCGTCCTGTGTAGACACGGACTCCCCAATGATTGTTGACCAGGAAAACCAGCAGACCACCGGTGTCGACACAGGCTTCCTAGGTTGTTTTGCGCGCTCCGGGGAACGCCTCTCACTATAAAGCCATGCTATTACACTGTGTCAGCAGATGCGAGACAGTTTCTTATAAATTTAGAGACATCTAAATATATAATAACTCAAATGTGACTGACTGATTGACTGACTAATACAGTGATCTATCAACGCACAACCCAAACCACTGGACGGATCGGGCTGAAATTTGACATGCAGGTAGATGTTATGAAGTAGGCATCCGCTAGAAAGGATTTTTCGAAATTCCACCCTTAAGAGGGTGAAATGGGTGGTTGAATTATTTTCCCATAGGTCACGCCGCGGGCGAAGCTGCGGGCAGAAGCTCGTTGTAGTATAAATTCCTAAAAGTGCATCGATCGATTTAATTATGTCCCTTTCAAAAGTTATCTATGTTGCAGTAGTGCCCAAGGTTCGGTTAAGAAGAATCACAGTTACACACAGTTATTGCAAATATGCTATATTTAGCACTTTTAAATATCAAAATAATTATTATTACTCGGCGACAGGACAAGTATTTGTGTACAATAAAAAATGGTACAAATATTTGTTCTGTGTCTGGGTGTTGTGGGACCATGGTCCTCGTAGTTCTGGATCCCTAGACATAGGAAATCCTAGTTAGGGTCTAGGATCTATGTATGTGATCGTTGGGCGCTATTATTGTTATTATTATTATGATAGAAGTCTTACTTAGTACCAAAATGTTAGTAAAAATCGTTTACTATTTCTTTTCCTTATTATAACATAGGTTTCTAAAACTAGCTACTCAACTTTAGTTTCCAAAGTAATATCTCCAATAATCCCATCGCCCTATCTCATACGAGTTTGTCGAACTAACCGGTTCTACTATCTACTTTTTCGAAGTGGTTTTCTGAACAAAATCCATTGAATTGAAGCATTGGTCATAGATTAAGGCAATTTCTGTTGATACCGATAAGGCAAAAAAAAACTTGGAAATTTTCGGGACCATTTTCTTTAAGCTCTCACTTTTGTAAAGAGTTTTCCTTATCGATACGTTTTGATTTCGTATTTTATATTCGTAAAACTTCTTTATATCAACACCCTCTGAATTTGTTTTTTATGTGTAAATTAGGCATAAATAATCAAAAGATACATTGCTTTTGAAGAAAATAATTCCTCTCAGATATAAGATTAATCCATATATAAAATTGTATTCATACCAATGATGAAATAAAGACGACAAAAATTAATAGTACATTAGTGTCGATTCTGTGTCGCATACTCTAAAGCTAAACGAAATTAACATATTTCCGTCTTTGTCATTTCCCCTTTATCAGAAGAGTACCGCCATACTTTAAGTTTACTTTAGTTTTAGAGAATGCAACACAGAATCGACACCATTATTGCAAAGGCAGCGAAATAGGCAATTGCTATTTCGGCCGAGGCATATATAGTGCTTTTCTTAAAAAAAATGCAAGGAAATAAAAAAGGGCCTTTTACATAATAAATTTAATTTTCTTTTGATTTCGCTGGAAGCTATACAGCTACGAGAACGCAGTGCGTACGATAGATGAAAGAGTTCTAAATTCAAACAGCACACCGTTTCATACAACATTGCCGGTGCGCTCTTCGTTCCAAATTCAAAGTATGCACCGGGAAGTGATTTTGGTTTTTTAGTCTACATAAATATGATACTTCGCGTGTTCTTTATTCAAAAGTAATGATAATATTTCCGCGCATGTTTAAGAAAAGGTTATTTTCTTCATATTTGGTTTTACTTTCTGACTAAAACCAAGTTGGTAAAATTCTACAGGGTTCGTAATACCATAATATATATACTAAAAAAGTAGTTAGTAAAACGCGGTCGAGCGTGTTAAAAAGTATATTATGTCCATTTCCTGGCTCTACCTCCCCACCAATTTTCAGCCAAGTCTGTTCAGCCGTACTTGAGTTATAAATAGTGTAACTAACACGACTTTCTTTTATATATATAGATGTTGGTAGCTGGCAAACTTTGATACTAGTAAAAACGTAAAGTGTGCCTAATTTTGAGTTTGTAGGTATTAATTTCCTAGACTTCTGCGAATACTAATTTTTACATTTTCAATGTAAATGAGTGACATCTAACACAGGTAGCGGTGGCATCTCAATGCAGGCTTGTGGCTTATGAATTATTCAGACCGCATCGCTACACCTCGTGCCGTTACAGATGTCAGAAAATATTACTGGGAAAGCCTGGGCACATACAGATTATATGATCTTGTAGCTAGAGGGCTAATGTCACATTTATCTTTATTTCCATCGTAACCACAAGCTCATTTATGTTCCTGATGTTAGAGATCAAGTTTTGAGAAACAAAAGAAGACGTTCACTGCTGAATACAGGCCTTCCACATAAAACGCTACTTTGGACGCTTATCATTCGGAAAGGGTTGCCATAATTGTCACGTTTTGCGTATAATGGTGACCACAGAATATTTTTTATAATAGTTTTATTATTTTCACGATCAAAGTGAATGAAAGTTGCAACTGCGCTAGCTGTTTTCGATCATTCTTAATTTAATTGGTCTCTCTCAAGATTAACTGGTCAGATCGTAGATCTAGTTGTTTTTTTTTTCTCATTACTGGTTAGATGTCACTTAATTATGCCGACAGTGTCAGTTACCTTTAGTTTTTTTTTTCATTAAATCTTCTTTACTGCATGACTTGGGGAGTAAGCTAGTGAATGCGTCACGGGGCGAATGGAAGTTGAAAGTTGTTCACGTAGATCTCCATTCCCAACATAACAAAGTAAAAAAATGCATTATTATATTGGTATGTCCGGTAAAATGACAATTTACAATTGTCCAGATGGCGACATTAACATTAAACAAAGTAAAAACAAAGTTATAGCGGCCGATAGATGGAACTAAACTACACAGGTTTTACTTCAGTCGTGGGGTCTTAAGCACACTCTTTTTTTTTTCAATACGAAAGAGTACTAATTTTAGTGCATCAAATATGTTTTTGCTAGATCCCCAACTCATTTAGTAACCCTCAACTAAAGAGAAGAGTATTATAAATGTTACGCGTATGGTGTATGTATGTTGGTCGTAGCTCCAGAACGATTTAAATAATTATTTATTTACTTTTTGTTTCATTTAGAGTGATAGAAGCAATGATTTATAAAAATTTGTTCATGCGTTTGAAAACCATCAGTGTTTTACTTCACACTTTCAACTAACTTGTTATTTTTTACTTTAACATGCGGTATTTATTGTAAGTCTCTTTCGTCTTCCAAACAAAGATACAATTATGGCAAAAGTACAATTTCCTTTTACGTAATGACATTCTATTTTCATTATACGGAGAAAAATTGAAACACATTTCGCAAATCGGCGAAAACATAAAACTGAAATATTTTTTCGTACTGATTTGGAATTAATAAACGACCACCTGGATTTCGGGAAATTGGGAAGCTCTACATACTTTCCGAGAGTTCTATAATTGGAATTAATATTTTATTTTATTTAAGTATTTAATTTTGCAATGGTAACCACATCATAAATTAGCATGTTTTTTCAGAAGTAAAACACATTAATAAACTGTATTTTAGAGAGTTACGTAACTAATTATAATATTTCAGTTAAAACAAAAAATATTTATCGTTTAAATTTATGTTTTGATAAAATTTCTTTTGATTTAGTTTTCAAATATTATAGTAACAGTATTATGGGAAAAGAAAGGGTCTGTTGGCGACCTCAAACTGGAAGAGGTGGACCGAAGACCTGGTCCAAACCGCGGGGACCCGATGAATGCAGGAAGCAAGCAACTGCTTAAAGGAGCTGTCAGGAAATAAGAAGAGCTGAATACTTAATAGGCTGACAAGGGTTGCAACAAACCGTCGCGGCAGCTGACCGCAAACAGTGCAGTGTCACGCGAAGCTCTATACTTAAGAATTCCGATTGACACTGCAACTGATATGGGCAGCCATGTTACTTAACAGCAGGTGAAAGGTTAGCTCGTCACATCATTCCTTAACATAAACTGTCACATAGGCCGCGTGGCCTACCGCGCCTGTTTGCTGCAACCTTCATGGAGTTTTTTTTATATACTAGATAGCAAGCCTATCTCCTAACTCTTATTTATTTAGGTAAATAATCAAAAGTATAACTACATTTTTCTTAAAGTTCTGCGTAATGTAGCACGCTCGCCAGTAAGAAATCTACTCATTTTTCTCGCAAAAACGTGCCGATTATTGCTTTTGGAAACGCAGACGCTGTTAAAGACTGCTATCTTTACCAGCTAGCCTTAGTTGTATTAGTTAACACGGCTAAGGAGTGCCTTAGTTGTATATATGTTGTGTATATATAACATCCTCAATTTTTTTTAAATCAATGAATTTGATCGTCATCAGCCGTATCTCTTAATCGATTTCAATAAAACAACTTACAACTCTAAACATAAACGATTAGTAAAATGTGGATCATGAACACTGCTATTATTTCATTAATGGTTAATTCAATTATTTCTCTCTACCCTCATTAGCGAAACCTTCATAATGGCCGCGGTATTAATCCTGCTTACGCGTCAAGCAGTTTGGGTTCCTTGTTTTATTATATAGCTTGGTATAAATTCTGACATTAAGAAACATTAAACAGTGAATTTAATGGAACTGAATATATCATACATTCAATTCAACTCAACCAATTTATACCAAGCTTTAATTGAATTCAATGAATTCAATCCAACCTTGGTATAAATTATTCAATGTGCGAAATTAATTGAATTGAATGTTGAATATATTAGATTAAATTAAATGATTATGAATTGAATTGAATGGATATTATATTAAATTTAATTCATTGGATAATTTATACGAAGCTATATAATAAAATAAAGTTTAATTCATTTCATTTGTTTCAGAGAAATAATAAGGTATATTGAAATATCAAATACACAAATTACATATTAATAAGTAACTAGTTTTAATTCATAGGATAACAAAACAATTCCAATCTTCTTCGTAAAATAAGTTACCTACCCACTACATGTTATACTATTTTTATAGTTTTAATCTTTACATATACGCTTGTTTTTGCAGTTAGTAGGTGCATATTTAGTGCATTTGTCATTCAACGGGGCAATGCAATTCCCAAGTGCTGGCATTTTGGGCAAGTTGCCTACTGGTAGCGGCTTCATAGATTAAGTTTTTCTGCTGCATTATTTTTAGTTGTTATTTTAATCTATTACAAATATTCTATGATACTTAATAAATAATTAGTAATCATTGAACTAATTACTAATCCTATTTTTATTAAATTAAGTATATAACCCTTTGAAAAATTTCATGCAAGTTTTCATAATCAAATACTTTTTGCTCATATTTAGTTAAGTATTTGGTACAGACTAATTGATATATTTTTGTGGATCTCATAACGTTATGGGATAATACGACCATTTTAAGGTGTTAGCTAATCTGCTAAACATTATCTTTCCGCAATTGAACCCGCTGTTCCGTGGACTGAAGATTAAACAACTGAATTTAAAAAAATTATATCGCTAATTTTTTACCAACTTAATTATTCTTCTTTTGTTTTTTATT
This sequence comes from Ennomos fuscantarius, assembly GCA_905220475.3. Taxonomy (NCBI): domain Eukaryota; kingdom Metazoa; phylum Arthropoda; class Insecta; order Lepidoptera; family Geometridae; genus Ennomos; species Ennomos fuscantarius. Next base: position 5,886,482 of record HG992046.1, on the reverse strand, counting down.
TTTTTTTATTTTATATGACAAAAACTATCAAATAATACAAAAATGGATAAAAGTGCACTAATAAAGAAATGTTCATTTATGTAAAACCTTTTTAATATTTTTAATTACTTTAATATGGAACGTCCATAAAATTTACAAGTAAATTCAGTGGCTACTACTAGTATAAAATTGTACAAAATTACTTTTTCACCTGTAATTTTACTCCAAGCTGCTCCTTTGTATTGCTTCGCTTAAATCATTTTCGCCAAAACGTTTTCAGGAGCTCAATATCCGAACAAAGAATTTCAATAATACCCAGGTGCCAGAATTTTTATTATATTTTTGTGTTTTGTTACCAAAAATTGACGCAATCGATGTAGCGTACATTTTTTATGTACGAGCTGGCCAACGTTAGACTGCTGATGTTAAGTGATGATCCTGTCGAAGGTGTAATACTTTGCCCTACGAGGAGCCTATATTCACTTTAGGCTTAAAGAAACCCAAATAATAAACATTTCAAAAAATTATGAGTTTCAATTTATTTTTTGTAAAGCATAACTGGCCTGACAGTTCAGTTGGTAGTAGCTCAGCCTTCTGAAATGTGGATTGCGGCTTCGATTCTTACCCAGGACAAATATTTGTGTGATGAACATAGGTGTTTGTTTTGCATCTGGGTGTTATATTGTATTCTATGTATTTATTTTCAAACAAAAAATTATTAGAGTATTCTATTAGCTACCTGGCTCCCATAGCAAAAGCTTTGGTTAGTTTGCTAGATGGCGCTGCGGGAAATGTTCACAAATATATATAAACAAATAAATATATTTACGAGCTTCTTCGCCCATGGCGTGGCCTATGGGAAAATAATTCAACCACCCATTTCACCCTCTTAAGGGTGGAATTTCGAAAAATTCTTTCTTAGCGGATGCCTACATCATAACATCTACCTGCATGCCAAATTTCAGCCCGATCCGTCCAGTGGTTTGGGCTGTGCGTTGATAGATTACTATGTCAGTCAGTCAGTCAGTCAGTCACCTTTGAGTTATATATATTTAGAAGAGAAGAAGAAGAAGAAAGATAGCGATAGATGATTATCATACTATATTTATATATAGTGTCATACTCACGATAGTTTTCAAACTAAAATATATTTATTATTTATTTATTACATTATGGTAGTAAATAAGTACATACACATACACGATGTAGTCATTCACCTGATGTTAAGCGACACGGCCGCTCAGAAGAGAGAGTTGCGGTTGTGAAGAGTTGCAGATATGATAGTTTTGAATAGCACTTTGAAAAGTGGGCTTATTAGTTTCCATTGAACACTTGAAGCACATACAATGCTGCTAAATTACCAACCAAAAAGAGATAATTTCTTTCCAAGCACGTACATTTAATCCTCCGTTCCATTTCCAGTCTTATGTATGAGTCCCGTAGTTTGAGCGATGACACACAAAACATAAATTTTCAATAACCGCAGGCTTACCTCACTCACCGATAACGGTAATCTACCAAACTTTATCACACAATGCGACTTTTATCAAATTATTAAATTATTATTGGAGTGGGTGTTTATTTAGCGTTGAAGCGTCCTCGTTTGGAGTTCCAAACCACTTAAACAGAATGTAAACAGTAGCGAAACTCTTATATTTTATACATTAACATATATATCAATGGATATAATATACTTATATTGATATTAGGTTGTGTTTATGTCCACATTAAGAACAAACAAACATTATGTTATCTTAATGGAGCAGTCAAATGTAATTTACATAACGACTCAGTAGTACAAGGGCGTTATTCTTAGCGCTTTTTTCGTTGGCCACAACTGTTTCCAGGTCGCTTTCTTTGTAAAATCAAACCTTCACAAAGTACCGAAACGTAGTACGTAATACGGAAAGATGTAATACATTTAATATAATTGTAATATAACGATGGGCTAGCGCCCATTGCAGTAAAGCCCTACCACCTAGCTACGACTAGGTGGTAGGACTTTACTGCAAAGTTCGTCTAGGTAGGTACCACCGCTTTGCCAGTTATTCTGCCGCCAAGCAGTAGTGCGCAAGCACTGCTGTGTTCCGGTTTGAAGGGCACTGTAGTTAGTGAAATTACTGGGCAAATGAGACTTTATGATCTCACAGTTTAGTAATCTTATTATTAGATTGTGCTGATGTCTCAGGATGACGTGCACAGTGCAGTGTCACGCGAAACTCTATACTTTAGAGTTCCGAGTGACACTGCAGCTGATAGGGGCAGCCGTGTAGTTTAACATCAGGCGAACGACTAGCTCGTCACGTCATTTCTTAACATAAAAAAAAACGATAGAAAAAGAGATGGCAAAATTTGAAATTAACAGTGCAAATTTCAGTATATTAATCTAAAAAAAATGCAATTTTCTAACACGTGCATAGCAGGAGCTATAAAAGTCGAGATGATTATCTCTTATCTCGAGAAAGTGTTTTACCAATGAACAGTCAGTCACGCGTATCACGTTATAAACCTTTTGTTTCGCTTTCATTGGTCAAAAATCCATATTTTCCATGTTTGAATATAGCATGAATTGGGACTTTGTGAAGAGAAAAAAAGATCTTCAACTAAAAATCGATTATTAATTAGTCGTAATGATGATACAAGAACAAGAGTGGTGGGAGGGAGAATTTACAAAAAAAAAGTTTAGTCACCTATTTTTAGATGTCTTTGACAGACGTTATAAAAGCTTTGTAACTGTTTCATCAATCTATTGTGCTTGAGCTCGTGTTATTGGATTACTTTGTAAATATTTTTGTATGGCATCGAAAGTTTGGCTCTGTTTCACAAATATTGTTTTTGTTAGAACCAGCTAGTAGTTAGTTTTTTGATGGAAACATAATATATCATCCTACTAGTCACACTAATATCATAAAGGCGAAAGTTTGTATGTGTGTATGTATGTATGTGTGTATGTTTATTGCTCCACGATCAAAGGGCTGGGCAATTCGGTACCAAGATAGCTTATACACTGGGTTAACATATAGGCTACATTTTATCCCAGAAAAGTAAAATGCTCCCGTGGGATGAGCAAATAATTAAAATACTTTTTATCCGCGGGTGAAGCCGCGGGGAGCAACTAGTAGATAATATAAATAAATAAGAAATTAAAACCTATATCGTTCTATATCAGGATTGTAACTTGCTCATAGCCCAAATACGTGTATTTAGTCTGAAAATAACTGAACATATTTTAATGAAATGTGCGTTAAGATCTGGAACAACTCATAAGTTAAAATACTTTGATATAATCTTGGAAAATTATGACCTGCACGCTGATTAAACTTAACTTTAAGCACGTGTCATTCATCCACCAACCGGAACTTGACCAGGGTGGTGAATTATGGCTTACATTCTCTCCATGTAAAAAAAGGCCCGTGTCCGAGCAGTGGGAATCTAATTGACGATAAAACTATAAATAAAGTGCAAATCACTACCTTTTTCAATAAGCTTTACCCCAGAGCTAGAAAATAACTGTCAAGCTGGACTGTTTTGTACAAATTAGACTAAAACAAATTAGACAAAATAGACTGTTTTGAACAGTGTCACCATTTTAATGATTATTCGTTTATTGTGCAAAGTTGTATTCTATAAGTAAGGTGCTTTAAATGTAAGTTCTGCGTGATATATCCAAAGATTACTTCCACTAATACTCCAAACGCAAAAGATTTAACCTTCTAAAAATAACTTACAACTACCCGCTTTAGCCAAATGTAAAACACGTCCGTAATCCCCTCGGATTTGGGCGGGTACCCGGAGCACTAACCTTAATATCGAAGACACGGACGGTCTGCTAATCCCTCATTTCACCATTTCATGCTGACTTACAGACCCTAGCTACAATGTAATATGTGATAGTGGTAGCTCATGTAGTTTGAAAACTTTCCTCATTACAACTTTCGTTTCTTGCAATGTAAGAGTTTTCGTTCGAGTCCAACGGTATACGTCCGTAAGCCATCCATTACAATACTTATTTACCGTCGATGGTCAATATTTCATTTAGTGAAAGGACTGAAATCCGAAAACCATTTCAATAAAATATAAAAATAAAAACCAGTGAAAAACGTTATGAAATCTATAACGTTTTTTATTGGTTTTTATTTTTATATTTTTACTAACGTGGCCGCGGATAACAAGTAGCAATCCACTAAATAAGCCATCTATATAAAAAAAAACTAATAAAAAAGGGATAAAAAGTATCCTATACCCGTCTCCTGGTATTAAACTACCTCCCTACCAATTTTCAGCCAAATTCTTGAGTTAAAAAAAGTGTAACACAATTTTTTCATTTAGATAATTGACGTGTGAAACCTTTTTTGTACAATAACTGCCATAAAAAGGGCGTAGAAATTTGTTTTCAATCTGTTCTCTAAAATTTTCATTCAGTCTCATAACAGCTAAATTTAAATAATCTACAGTTTTTTGTTTCCTCGTTGGAGAAATGGCGTCGCACTTCTTGTGCATTTGCCAGCTTCATGTTCATTTTTGCGTGGACGTGAATAATTAAGGAAGAGATCGCTTTAAGCGATAAGACCCATTATTAGTTTGTATTGTGCCATTGTATGTTTTGATTTAGATTTCAATAAAAGGTTTATCAATTTGTTACAAATTGTTTGAGCAAATAAATACACTTTTCTTTCTTTATTTTTCTTCAGTTTAGGCTACTTTTTCTGTACCCAACTGCGTTTATGCGCGGGTAAAATGCGAGACATGACCAATAAAACCTGCATAACTGTGAAAAAGCTACGCAGTGTTTTGTTGTTTGTTGTTGCTATCTTGTTTTCTCCATAATTTATAGTTTAGATATTTTGTATCTGGCACCCACTCTTTGTTCGTTCTACCTTTAATTTACCAAATGTTTGCACTTAATCACCATCTGCTAATTACATTTTAACCTACAAATGATTAGTCCTACTCAGATTTAACCTTTCATTTTATTTCCTGGATATAAAGTTTAAAGTCGTTAAGCAACGATCATACCCACTGCATTATTCATGGAAGAGAATCCACCTAATTCTCTATTCACTTTCAAGTTTTTCGCAGTGAATTTTATTTTAACCTTGGCCAGTGATAGTATGTATATGCTAAGTAAGAAAAAGCTAAAACTTACATGGCCATTTTGAATTTTAGATTTCTGAAGTAACCACTTTTCTAAGCGAAATATTGGTCTTTACCTATGAAATTGCCGTTTTGTTTAAAAAAAGTTAAAGTATTTTTTTTTTTCGAACTTATTTATTTGTTTTATTCAAAGTAATCACCCCTGCAATCAATGCATCTTTGCCAACGCTGTGGCAGTTTATGGATGCCCTTCTTGAAAAAATCAGCAGGACGGGAGACAACAAACTCTTCAAAGGCGCTTTGTACTGCCTCTCGGGAATTGAATTTTTTTCCCGCTAAAAAGTTGTCCAAATTTTGGAAAAAGTAATAGTCGGTAGGCGCAAGATCTGGTGAGTATGGCGGATGAGGGAGAGCTTCCAAACCCAACTCATGCAGCTTAGAGACGGTCTGTTGTGCAGTATGGGGTCGCGCGTTGTCGTGAAGTAGCAGTGGAGACGACCGATTGACCAAAGCTGGTTGCAGACGTGCGAGTTTCGCCATGATTGTGGTCAGTTCTTCAATGTACACATCTGCAGTAATGCTCTCGCCGTTTTGTTAAAAGCTATGATGAATCACACCAGCACTAGACCACCAAACTGTGACCATAACCATTCTAGGGGTCATTTTTCGTTTTGCACATTGCTTTGGTACCGAACCAGGATCTAACCAACTTGCTGAGCGCTTTCGATTGTCAAAAAGAATCCATTTTTTGTCGCACGTAACAATTCGGTACAAAATTCCTTCATTTCTGTGCCTGTTAAGCAGCGCAAGGCAAGTCTCGACGCGTACGTTGCGCTGGCGATCGTTAAGTTCGTGGGGCACCCATCTATCAAGCTTTTTTATCTTGCCAATCTGTCGCAAATGGACCAATATTGTTTTGATGCTAACATCAAAAGCTGCTGCCAGCTCAGCTGTAGATTGAGATTCATCAGCTTCCACAATCGCCTTTAATTCATCATTGTTGACCAAAGTTTCCGGACGACCACGAGGTTCATTTTTCAAGTAAAAATTCCCAGAACGGAACCGAGCAAACCAATAACGGGTTGTACGTTCGATTGTATAGTTCTCTCCGTAAACGTCGTTGATGTTACGTGTCGTTTGTGCCGCGTTGGTGCCACGACGGAACTCATATTCCATAATTACACGAAATTTCAAAGTATCCATTATGAGGAAAAATGTTGAAATGTAATGAAAATACAACGCTAATCAATAAACAAAAGACGTATATTGTAAATAGAATGTCATATTTTTAAAACAAAATTAATTTGAATTTAGAATTCATAGCCAATCAAAACTTTTTTTTGTTTGAAAAAGTCTGTACTGCAATACGGCAATTTCATAGGTAAAGACCTATTAGTAAAAGAAGTAAAGGGTACGTAGTCACACTAATATTACAAAGGCGAAAGTTTGTATGTGTGTTTGTGTGTATGTGTGTATGTTTGTTACTCCTTCACGCTCAAACGGCTGAATGGATTTAGATAAAATTCGGTACCATGATAGCTTATAAGCTTATAAGCTATCATGGTACCGAATCCAGTATATATACTGGATTAACATATTGGCTACATTTTATCCCGGAAAAGTAAATTTTCCTGTGGGAAGAGCAAATAATTAGAATACTTCTTATTTTTGCTTACTAGTGTCATGCATTTATTTGTGTGTTTATCACATGTGAATAAAGTGGTTTTATACTTTTTATCCGCGGGTAAAACCGCGAAACGCATCTAGTTTGACATAAATTTATGAGTTTGTCCCGATTTCGGTAATGAGTAAGTTAACAGAAATGTTTAAGGCATCAGAAACTTTGTTCTTTGCGAACTTTTGCTCAATTTAAAACGTGTCAAATATAGATAAAAATATCTAACAGTTTTCATCAGAGAGGGTGCCACTTATATTTTTTAGCGTGTTACTGAATGAAGGGACGAGCTTGTCATTTACCTGATGTTAAGCATCGCGGTCACCCATAAAAGTTGCTGTGTCACTAGGAACTCTATAATAAGGTTTCGCGTGACACTGCACTACCCACGTCATCCTGAGACATCAGCATAATCTAACAATAAGAGTCATGACGTCTCATTAATATAGAACGATCTGTTTTTGTAGCCGTTGGGCTACAAAAACAGATCAAACAATAATTATAGTAATAATATAATAACCCCAACGATCACATAGATAGATCCTGGACCCTAACTAGGATTCCCTGCATCTAGGGAACCAGGAACTACAGTGACCATGATCCGCAAGCACGCAGACTCATAACAAGCGTTTTTTTCTGTTCACAAATATTTTTCTTGTCGCAGGTATCGAACCCGCCGCCGTGTTATGAGCCGACCTGTTCAACCATCACACCACAGAAGCTGCCTAGTACACATATATATGTATACTGTTTAGTACACATGTACTGAGGGTGAATTGTAGGTTGGAAGCTAGCTGGGCGAATACTAAAAATCCCACTTGTATGCATATAATAGTAATAAGGGTATTTTAACTAGAATGTAAATTGAAAGGGTGAGAACAAAAAGGGTTTAACTGATTTTTTTCACTAAACGACTTATGGGTATCGTTGGATTCAGCGTGAAATTATCTACAATAATACATTCTCAAAATACCGAAATGAAGCTTAAATCTCGAGATTTTGAGTCTAAAAACGGTTTATCTGTCACAGGAATACAGTTCGCTTAGCAATAATTATTTATATTATATTATCTTATATTACATTTTTACAGTAATTGTATGAATTAGTACTATATTTAGTATTTTAAAATAGAATTAAAACATTTTCAAGGAACTGAAACTTACATAAACCTTTTCTATTACCTTATAAGCACTCTACATTAAAATGACGCCGTTGAAGTTTAAAGTCAATTTTCTCGAAACTATCAATTTGACAGTTAAACCCTTTTTATTCTCAACCCTTCAATTGTGTGTAAATCCATGTGGAGCATTCACGCTCACTAAAAAGCTTCTTCTTGCGGCGGCGTCGTGTGTCGGGTCGTCCTCTTCCCTCAAATATGGTCGAAGAGGGCGATGGCTGGAACATGCGTCAAGCTCCGTGAACGGGTGCTGCTTGCGGAAGCTGCTTTGCTCGTGGTGTACGCACAATTAGAAATAAGTACTTACGTTTTTATTATTGGTTGCATTGTCCTTCCTGTATTTATTTATGTTCATATTAATAAGCTAAGTAATAAATTTAAAATAAATTAACAAAAAGCACGAACTCAGGTGTCTGTGGTAATGCAGATAGAGAGAAAAACAATACTAAAAAATGATCTTAGTGGTGGATATTTCTGCTAACCAAGTCGTTCTTATATTAAACGACTAAATATATATCGATCTTCAGTGATAAGCTCGTCTATTGATGCATCAATGCGTTCGTACTTTCTTAGGATAACAAAGAAAGGATCATTCCTCAATCACCTCTTCAGAGCAGTAAAAGTTTGCGCGTATTCCAAGAAAATATTTTCTCTATATATTGGGTTAATATTTTTATACCATTTTAATGGAAAGTAGACGGTCTCGCAAGAACCCAGAAGCGAGAGAGGAAGGAAGCAAATAATGTAAAAGAAAGAGATATCATATGATGGAATAATAACATTATACAATCCTCATAAATATTACCCTACTCTGGGCTCAGTCACTCACTTTACCTCCTGACAAAACATCACAACGTAATAAAAAGGTACCGAACAAAAAAGCACTATTTTCCACCACTTTCACTTCGCCACGAATGTTTTGCCTCGAAACATTTTCAGGTTTTTTTTGGTCCTTATCTTGAAGCTGTTCCTGCCTTCTGGATCAAAAGGGGCTGACGTTGAAGGGCGCTTTATGATTTATTATAGAACACGTCGAGAAGGACAGACTTGTGACCCTCATCAGCGGTGTGAATGGATACTTTGTTTACCATACCTACCACTTTATTTAGACTTTGTTTGCACTGAGAGTTTAAATTTAGAACCTTTGTGTGTTTTTTTCTCATTGTTTTGCAATGGGTTCATTCATTACGTGACTTCTAAAATCTTCGAATTATCGTCAACATAATGCGTTCACAAATAAAAATCTCCTCCTAACTGTTACTCTCCTGGTACTTTGCAATCATAAATTCCTTTTTCTATCTATCGTTACTCTTTCTCTTTTTGTGAAAATATAGTTAGTACTTATTTTATAAATCTGGTGGAAAACTTTTTTTTGTTTTGTTTTGGCTCCACATTTTTATGTATTTAGCCAGTGTCAAGTAATTGATAAGTTCTCAAGTTAATTAATATTATATAATGTGTCAAGTCAAGTCGTGTCACAGTCCAAGTCATCAAGTTAAGTCATAATCTATTCTAGTCAAGTCATACTCCTAGTAAAGTGGTGGCAACTTTACCAGAAGCTTATATGGAGTTTTGGAAACAACACGAAAAGAGACGTTTCACCATCATTATACCACTTTCCTACACTCATGCCTGTAAATCAGCACTTAGCGAATAAAATGCGACCAATTTTACGCACTAACACTGAAAATAACACAAGTTTTGGAAAATAATACAATGCGGCGACACGATCTTTCTTGTTTTCCCGCCAAATCTCCGGAAAACTTATTAGTTATTTATTTCATTTTGTAGGTATATACTGACAGGTCCTTTTACTGTGTCTTATATAAATATCCTACGCGTATCTAGTTATAAATAGATAGATAGATGAACTTTTTATTGCACCCAAAAAATGATAAAAGTTACAAAACAAAGAAAATTATATTAAAAGCAATATCGAAATCACAACTGGTTTCGATTTACACGCTTCCGTAGATATATAATCTCCGTGATTGTGCCATTATTAAATTTGATATCGTAATTAATTATGATAAGCTCGATTCGTTCTCAGAGCGGTAAAGATTAAAACGGTACACCAATATTACCGGTATTAAATTAATAGGTATTGGAAAGGTTTCTTAAGTAATGTTTTCTCAGAAAAAGTGTTTCTCAATTCTTATCAGGTTACGGTTTACGACTTTATTTCTCAAAGAATAAATCACTTATAGAGAAAATTCAATAATATTATACAATTAAGTTGCCGTTGGGCGTAGCCTTGAAAGTTTAACAAGATGCAAGCAACGCACATCAATTTTCTGATATATTTTTCATGTAGGTACTTGCATCAGAGGAGCCAGTTCACGATCGGTCGGTGGGTAGCTAACACAGAAACTGCCGGCCGCGTCGCCGGTAAAAAAGGTTATATTGTAAATTCTAAAGTAACTTTATCTACATATTTGTCTTGTCTCTTTTAGTATAAGTTTGTCATCTGTAGGAGGTTTTATACATTTTATCTGACCGTTCTTTTCTCATCTGATCTACTAATTTAAATTAAGTTTAATTTTAAACCTACTAAATTTTGTGCATTTTTTGCTTGAAACCTATAAATTGGGAAATGTCAAATTGGAAATTGGGAATTTTGTACCTAAGTACAACATGAATAATTAGTGCGTTTTATTAATTTCGATACAATATCTAGATGATAATAAATGTGATACAAAAGCGCATAAAGGAGTAAAAAAAGAAAAAACAGTTTATTGTACCGGTTATTTACGATATTGTGTCCTAAAAGAACGACTAACTCTAATTGCTTAGAGTAAATCGATCGGAAAATTATTCAAAATAGCGGCAACAATAAATCATTCAGCAAACCTTCCAAAGTTAACCTGTTTCGATAGAAACCAATAATGTTATTTCAGCCAGCTCGCTTTGAATATTGAGTTCGTTATTTTATTGTAGGTTCTGTATTTATTTGAAGCGCACCTGTAAAATAACTACGGCATTATTACAACAGAAATAAAATACAGTGATATTACAGAATGTGATTTTAAATTTATCACTGAAAATACAAAACTGAATTGTTTTAGAGAAGGCGAAAATCGGATATAATATAAATAATTATGGAAGTTACCAAAGTATGTAGAGAAGGCGGAAATGTAATGCAAATACTTAATGGTTTTGTACAGAAGGTTTTTTTAACAGCCTCTGTGGTGTGGTGGTTGAGCAGGTCGGCTCATAGCCCGGAGGCGGCAGGTTCGATTCCCACGGCAGGACCAGAATTTGTGCACAGAAAAAACGCGCATGTACTTGTTCTGAGTCTGGTTGTTGTGGCACCATGATCCTCGTAGTTCCTTAGATACAGGGAATCCTAGTCAGGGTCCAGGATCAATAGTAATAATAACGCCCAACGATCACATACATAGATTTTGGATCATTCCCTGTATCTAGGAACCCATAAACTACGAGGACCATGATCCCACGATACCCAGATACAGGAAAAGTATTAGCGTTTTTTTCTATACACAAATACTTGTCCTGTCGTGGGAATAAAACCTGCCACCACCGGGTTATAAGCTAACTGGCTCAACCACCACACTACAGAGGCTGTTAAATAGCAGTTACACAAATTAATGACTAAAAGTTACAACGCTAAAAGTAGCAGGTAGCTGTAACAACGTTATCTATTACCGTTATAAATGAATTCGATGCTTCAACTCTATCTGATCTGCCCGTTCCGAATTAATGACTAACATTTGGGAGATATTTTGTTTTGCCAATTTTAACATTTCCACTTTGTTACGTTTAGCTGTAAAAGTAGACTATTTTTAGAAGTTGCTATCATATACTGGTCATATACATAAACTGGCCCGATACCTCAGTTGGTAGTAGCCCTGCCTTCTGAACTGTGGGTTGTGGGTTCGATTCCCACTCAGGACAAACATTTGTGTGATGGACATAGGTGTTTGTTCCGTGTCCGGATGTTATATTGTATTCTAAGTATGTATTTACAAACAAAAAGTATTAGTATTATATCAGTCATCTGGTTCCCATTTTTTTTTTTTTGAGGGGGGGAAATGCCCTCGCACTTCCCTGCCACCACGGGGGTGGTAGCAGGGGGTATGTGGGACTCGAACCCACTAAAACCCTCCGTGAGTCCTCGTCCGCCGTACCGGGGCGAGAAGGGGACGCGACTGCAGTCCAGCCAACTCGCCCCCGGTGGCAGGCCCTTTCGGGCCTCTCCGCGCCAATGGATGGGTGACCTTGCTCACCGGGGAGGGAGCTCCCACTCGTCTGCGCCGGAGCGGGTCAGCTCCAGCGGCCTCCTCTCTGACCCGCTCCGCGGTCTCCTTCTGCGCCATCACGTACTCGCAGAAGGAGACCACCGCCTGCCAGGATCTCTCGCTGTCGAGCATGGCTCTCACCACGCTTGGCAGCGAGAGATCGTGGCCTACTGCCAAGGAAAGTGTGTGCCGCTGCGGGTCTCAAGCGGCACAGAGATATCAAAGAAGCCGGCAACGTGGGAAAAAATCTAAATTAAAATAAAAAAATACATAATTCATTTATCAAGCAGCTGGAGCATTTGGACTATCTATTAGGTAATCGCGGCCAGTATATAGTCCAATTTTCTTTTATAGTAGGTAGCGTAAACACTAATAATACCAAAGTATTATTATCATTGTAGTATTTAGTTGAAAATAAAGGCAATTTACCGGTTAAAAAAGAAAATATAAAAAAACATAAATAACTAAACTGACATAAGTATTATTCTAGTCTAATGTTTTTAGACAACTTTTAAAAGCAAACAATAATAGGCCATACACTGCAAACTCTGTGTCGCTTTCAACAACCTAAACAAATGTGCTGAAACTTGTCACCAATAGAAACGAAGCTATATCGTTGGCTACATTCATTTCGTTGCTCGTAAAATAATAATTAAAAAGCAAATGGAGTCATTGTGACGTCAGTAAAATCTACTTACATAAGGCAAGGGGGATCTTAATGACCACATTAATGGCTTGAATACACGAAACAGTTTCTTACCTTGTCGCTGTAAGAATTATCATCATTATCTTTAACCTGAAGACGTCCTAAAGTGTCACTTACATCGACCTTGCCTCTTGCTTCTAGGCTTTCCACGGTTTCAGTTGACTTTTTAGGTGGTTGTACTTTTCTGCAAAGTTCGTGTATTAGGTAGATACCACCACTTTGCCAGTTATTATGTCGCCAAGCAGTGGTGTGCAATCACTACTTGTCCTGCCGCGGGGAACGAATCTGCCGCCTCAGGGTTATGAGCCGACTAGCTCAACCACCACACCACAGAGGTTGAGATAGTTGATTTTTTTTAAATGAGGGACTGTAAATCATTAACCCACTTTACGAAATGACTTGTTATGAATAAGTCCTACCTAGTTTACAGTTCTCCATGGCTGAGGATTAATACGTTCACCTAAAATCAATACCTACTCCATACTAATATAATAAATTTGAAAGTAGCTCTACCTGTGTCTGATCTTGATATAATTTGGTATATAAATTGAACCCTGAGAAAACGACTTAGGATACTTTTTATCACGATGAACTGACGTCTACGCGTGCAAAGCCGTGGGCAGCAGCTTTAGATTTACGTAAGACAAGGTTGGTCAGCATTATTCTTGTAAAGTAATCCACGATGGCTATCGGCACCATTAATGGTCTGAGGGCTATTTACGTAAGTGCCCGATGGTCCGTTCGAGACAAGGCACTAACTTGATGGAATATTTGAGTAGCCTATTTTCTTTGAGCGGTCGATTACTTTGACTTAGGTATAAATATTTTTTATGAAACGGTCAACGGTCTTCGCTGCTTAAACGTTATGACATTTTTGATGTAAAGCTTCTTTACGTACGCTTGACTTTGGGAGTAAGCTGGTGAATACGAGGCGAACGGAAGTTGAAGTTGTTTTTTTTATAGTCAAATGGGCTTGCGTTTGACAATAACTCACCTGATGGTAAGAGACGAAGTTGTCTAAGGTGGAGTACTCTTGCCCATGAGATGCCCATTCACTCCTGGCTTAAAAAGACCCAGGTTATACCCAAGGGGAAACACTGTTGCTGAAAATATTATGAAACAGAGAAAAAAATACCTATATTTACACACCTAGATAGATTAACGTTTGGTCAAAATATGCGAAAGAAGACACGAAACGCTCGGCAGTAAGAGATAAATAAGCACAGTCGACTTTGAAATCAATTTTGGGGCCCTTTAGAGTTCGTAATGCCATATAATTATCTTGATCATTATAACTTAATTAACGGCAGACCAAGGTTCCGAAGTAGAGTAGGTGGTGCAGTATTCCATTGTAATCATAAAAGTGCTGTGAGTGTTAGCCCTTAGCCTGTTTAAATCTGGGTTACGTTTCCTTTGGAACCTATTTATAGACGCATTATGAGAATCCGCTTCCAACATCTGATATATGAAATCGATAGCATTTGTTTCGAAACATTGTGTTTTGGAAAGTTAAATTTGATTTTAGATCATATTTCTTCTATTTAAAAGTTTACCAATTCAGTGTTTCTAAAACAAACCGGAACACAGCAGTGCTTGCGCACTACTGCTTGGCGGCAGAATAACTGGCAAAGCGGTGGTACCTACCTAGACGAACTTTGCAACAAAGTACACCACCTAGTAAAATTTGTTTCTAAATATTTAACTACGTAGTATTTTTTTTAATTCGTGTGCAATCCTTGTAATCTTCTACCTAAAACCAAATAAAGGGGTCCCATCGGGAACGCATATTTACAGACCACAATTTATTTCCTGATTTTCGTTCTATTAGGTTTACTTTACACTTTACAAGATTATGGAGAATCGTTTTTATCTAATCCTATGTGGAGGTTGAGTAGGTCGGCTTATAGTCTGGAGGCGGCGGGTTCCCGAGGCAGGACAAATATTTGTGATTTGTTTGTATTCTGAGTCTGGGTGTTGTGGAATCATGGTCCCCGTAGTTCTTGGGTCTCTTGGTCTTGGTCAGGGATTCCTAGTTACGGTTCAGGGTCTATGTATGTTACTTACATTATTATTTTAAAAGCATTATTATATCGATCCATCATTAACAATATAATAAATAAAGTAAACATCCGTTGACTTAAGGATAGCCTATTTGTCTGAAAATAAAATATAAATATAATAAATACGAATAAAATGTATGTGTAAGTTTTATTCCCGGCAAAAAAATGGGACCAATTTTAAAATGTGCGTTCTCGATGGGACACCACTATGGTACGTAATATGCGTATATTTTTAATACATACTTGCACTTCGCCAGAAATTTTCATTTTTAATAAATCATTATCTATTGTTAAACAGAACTGCCAAATGTATGAACGTTATCCGCATCCCATTTTTCATTGCTTTCAAACAAAGTAATTTTTCATCAAGCTGTTTATATATAATATAAAACAAAAGGTCGGGGAAAAGTCTTTACGTATTTGGTTGTTTTTGTATTTTACCTACAAAAGTGTGTAGTACCTACACACGTGAGAAGTTATCTTCAAATGTCTTTGATTAGATTATTTTTATTACTGGTTTCATATGTTCAAAAACAAACATATTTTGATGTATGAATTTATGCGCGCTCTTTATTTCTTATTTTTGTATATATTTCCCACAGCTATAATTATAAAATTCCATTTTTATTTTTAATAAAGCTCAATCTGCACTTAATCCGACTTTTATTAACTTTAACCAAGTGTATATTCATGGACCGCTATTGTTATAAATATAATAAATACTGATTGTGTACACAAATAGCTAGCATTATGGATATATGCACGCACAGCACACACGCTCTGTACATACCCAAACATAATATAGTAAAAATACAATTAAATATAAATATATGAATATTTAAAAGAAAATAAAATATGACTATAACATATGATTAAAATAAAAGACATCGCATTAAAATAAAAATAAAATACTTAATACTTAGGGTTATAATTATGTTGACAATATTTAAATGTAATTAATTTTTAGGTGTAAGTATATTGATATAAAATTAATTATTTCATTGAAAAAATACGATTTAATTAATTTATTTACGATCATAATACATATTCTATTCTTTTATAAGCTTGTTCGCCTCTCTCCAAATGTGCTGCGCCAAAGTGGACCATAATGAGCCTACAATAGTTCCTTATTTCTTTATCTACTATGTACACTCAAATCAATTCTGAATCTGAAAAAGAAATATATCCGTATTTCAATCGGACATGGGCGTACAAAATTTCCATATAAAAATTCAATATTTTAACAACATTATCTATGGACACAATAATCTTGGAATTATTTTATCGTCATATATCGGGTGGTCACATTTCTTTGATTGTTCTTAGAGACTCGACTAAATTACTGTTTCCTTTTTCGCAGGTCGCGGAAATTTTCTCCGCCAATCAACGGCTCTAATGAAGCAATCCGCAGAAGGGATATTGAAGTAGCAGTCGTTCGAGCCGTCTTCTGAGCGCAATAAAACAACACATCGGTTCATACCAAAGACGTAACAAACGATAACAAACTGTATCACAACAGCGAAAGAACGAAATTCCCATCAACGCCTCTACAACCCAATGGCTCTGCTTGGAATTGGAAATTCGATCCAAGCAATATGTCAATTAAAGCCTATTCTCAGTTGTAATAAACTGCAGCATTCAAGGACGATAAAGCTACGCGACGAGGTCTTTCAAACCTGACTCATTGGTATACATTTGTTCTTAAAGATTACAAAGATAATAAAACCAATGTATGGTTACGTTGAGTGCACGAGACAGTTGATCGTCACCCAACCAAGGGACTCGTATGGCGACCCCAGGTCATAACTTCCACCGTTCACTGCCTAGCTTTGTTACTTTACCTTCGTGTCTTCTCACACTGGTGTCTATTCTGTTGCAACCTGAAGTGGTACTCGCCACGATTGATTTTAACGACTCCATCCCAGAATTCAACTTCACCAACAACTCGACGGTGAACTGGACCCTTCTAGACAGCAACGCTACAAAGTACTCACACATTAAACACTCTAAATACTCCGTTCCTGTAACTATATTCCTCGTCATTATATTCTTGATAGTTATTGTTGGCACGATTATCGGAAACATACTTGTGTGCGTCGCTGTCCGCTTAGTGAGAAAATTGAGAAGACCTAGTAATTATTTAATAGTATCACTGGCGGTGAGCGACCTTTGTGTAGCGTGCCTGGTAATGCCAGTCGCTACAGTATATGATATCATGGGAACGTGGCCTTTCGGACCTGTCATCTGCGATTTTTGGGTGTCAAGTGATGTATTATCCTGTACAGCTAGCATTTTAAACCTGTGCATGATTTCTGTTGATCGCTACTATGCTATTACGAAGCCTTTAGAGTATGGAGTAAAACGGACTCCGAAAAGGATGCTGTTTTGTGTATTTATTGTGTGGGTCAGTGCAGCGTTTATATCGCTTCCTCCGGTTCTGATACTAGGCAATGAGAAGACTGAGACTTCGTGTTCCGTGTCACAGAACCAGGCGTACCAGATATACGCGACGTTTGGCTCCTTTTATATACCGTTGACGGTGATGGTCGTGGTGTATTATAAGATATTTAGAGCTGCTAGAAAGATTGTAAAGGATGAGAAGCGTGCCCAGTCACATTTGGAGACGCACTGCTATTTAGAGATCAATGTGAAGAATGGAGGAGCGGCAGAGGCTAAGCTTTTAGGAAGTCAGCCGCCGGCACAGGCTCCACCTAGAGGATCTACGGCCAGTACTAACACAACAGTAAGTGTTTATACTATTATACCTGACTTAAATTTACGCACCCTTAACATCCTAGTTTTAGTTTTTTTTTTTTTTTTTATGATAAAAAAAATAAAAAATAAATAATAAATAGTTACAGCTTTCGATTTGATTTGGTACAGAGTACTGTTATGTTATCCAAACAAACATCTTTAATAGACTGACCAGTATTTTGCTGATGTGTTGCTAAATTTATCTCTGCGTTGTCGTGTGTTAATAATTTGCAACATGTCAATGTTGCAAATTATTAACTTTTATTGTTAGCTAAAATTATTTGAAATGGACTCGATAAAGAAAATAAATATTACACCAGTGCAAGCATTTTATTAACTTTTCTACCTCTGTGATATCTAAAACCCGACAAATACTGTTTTTTTCTAAAGGACATGATGATATTTTAGATTTCGTATTAACACTGAAAAATCACACAATCATCGTCAACGTTTGAAGGCAAAATAATTATGTAAATATACTTCATAAATTTTATTTTGTTACAGTGTAGCGTAGAGAAAACGGAAAGTACAATTGGAAGATGCTTCAGTGGCCAACGGAACTCAAACGAGTCACAGTGTCCAATGCTGCAGCAAACTAGAACTCCGACCAAGCCCATACATACCATAAACAAATCTCCCACAACACTTACCCCTAGCATCAAGCCACAGGGAAAAGAAAGAAGAAGACCATCATCTGAAAGTAATCAAAAACTGACGACAAATCGAATAAGGTCATCACTTTCAAACTTTGCTCAAAAAAGCCACATCGCCAAAGACTTACTACATGTCCAGTCGCCGCATCAGAAGAAGCTAAGATTTCAACTGGCGAAGGAACGCAAAGCGTCAACGACTCTCGGGATTATTATGTCGGCATTCGTGATTTGCTGGCTTCCGTTCTTCGTTCTAGCTTTACTTAGACCTTTTGTTGAAGAGGACGCTATCCCCGACGCGATAAGCGCCCTTTTCCTTTGGCTCGGCTATTTCAACAGTTTACTCAACCCTGTGATTTACGCCACGCTCAATAGAGACTTCAGGAAGCCATTCCAGGAGATCCTTTTCTTTAGGTGTGGTAATTTGAACCACATGATGAGAGAGGACTTCTACCACAGTCAGTACGGTGACCCTGATCAACATTACTGTGTGAATACTACGACAAAGCTACATAACTATGATGAAGGAGTAGAAATAATATCAGCGGTCGATCGCGAGGAAACGAGAGCTTCGGAGAGTTTTCTATGATTGTCAATGCCCGAGGTTCTTCAGGACCTGGATACTGTGATCTAAATAAGACTTTTTAATATTAAAACCAAGGTTTAAACAGTGTTAGAACATAAACTTGTGTATTATAAAAGGCTGTTTCAAAACAACTAGTCGTTACTTATTGTGTAAACTAACTTGACGTTTCGATGATTCCCAGGAAGATTTTAATTTATTAAAATAATTTAACATAAATTGTAAATTGTATATTTAAGGTAATTGATAACCTAAATTAATTATAACGGTGGATGATTTAATATAAAGGGTGTTTTAGAATGACCAAAGAGTTATAATTAATAATTAATAACAGGAGTTTAAATAAGCTGTTGTGAATTTAATAAAGTTTCATATTGTAATGTTGTAATATATCACCGGTGTAATGTATAAAATAATTAATATAAATTAGTTTAGTCAGAAGTATTAATCCATGTGATAGTAGGTTTAGACTTCACTTTAAAAGCTCTTTTAATAAATATCAGATTTTTGAAGTAATAAACTTATGCCACTATACCTCTGTGTAATATCAATATGGTTCTTCGTAAAAGTACAGAAAAGTTATGAAATTTTTCCGCTCTGAAGTTAGTAGGCGAAGTAGTAGAACGGCTAAAGAAGGTAATCGGCTAGTTTCGGCTTCGTAGAGTATCATTTCTATCACATGGAGCTCTAGAGCTATCCGTATTATTATACACGGTGGAATAACTCATTCTTGTCCTTAAATGTATGTACTCAGTCCATGCTATAGAACGCTCCTATATTACTAAATACCAAAAGCACTTATGAAATAAAACTTAGTATTATCAAATTATTGCGAATTCAAATTCTAAAGAAAAGCCTTGTGACATTGAACAAAGCAGGTGTTATATTGCCTACGAAAATTTTACAAAGCGCTCAGCCGGTACCCGCGCTGTGTGTAACGTTAAATAGACATTTCGGCTTTTATGCAGTTATTTTTGGAGGCATTTTTTTAAATTGTGTCTTGCACGGTCATTCCATAGCATGGTCTAAGTACATACATTTAAGGAAAAGAAAGAGTTAAATTCCATCGTGTATATCTAAATATAGATAACTCAAAGGTGATTGACTGACTGAAATAGTGATCTATCAAGCCGCACAGCCAGAACCACTGGACGGATCGGGCTGAAATTTGGCATGCAGGTAGATGTTATGATGTAGGCATCCGCTAAGAAAGGATTTTTTGAAATTCCACCATTAAGAGGGTGAAATGGGTGGTTAAATTATTTCCCCATAGGCCACGCCGCGGGCGAAGCTGCGGGCAGAAGTTCGTACTATATATTCTCTGCTAGAGCGACAAAACATCACATAGTATGGAGTGACATCTGTTACTCAGTAGATAATGATCTACGAAGATAAGCTGATTACACCATCTGAGTGACAGAGACGATGCTCTAAAAAGATGATTATCTCTCTCTCTCAATCTCTCTATCAAACCTCTTCTATAGCTCAGAATCGTTATTTGACCCGATAGCTCAGTTGGTAATCCTGCCTTCTGAACTGCAGGTTGTAGGTTTGATCCCCGCCCAGGACAAACATGTGGGTGATCAACTTCGATATTTGTCCTATGTCTGGGTGTTATATTGTATTCTGTGTATGTATTTACAAAAAAAGAATGTAAGTATTGTATCAGTTATCTGGTACCTATAGGACAAGCTTTGCTTAGTTTGGGGCTAGACGGTGCTATGTAAAATGTCTACCAATATTTATAATTTTTTTATTTTCTGGAGCGAGAAGAATACTCGGAGTGCCTACGCGCGCGTCAGCATCAGCAATGCGTGGCACTTACACTAAATTTCTCGGGACCAGAAAAAAATTGAGTGTGTAGATATGCGATCCCGTTTTGCATACGTGGCTCAGCCCATATTTACCACCGGCATCTGTATTGCGAGACTTTTTGGATTGCTAACTTCAGAGCTGTAGTTTCTTTGACATTACTGTAAAGTATGTAATCTTTTAATTAAACCATTGTTACAGTAAAATTATTATTGCTTTTCTAGTGATGTGTTGTATAATTGTTATTTATAATTAAATAGTAAAGAGTGTTAAATGAAACACATAATGTCAACAAATTATTTTAGAAAAAGCACTCTGGGTCGCGCCACTTATTGTATTTAAAAATTATGAAACAATTAGGCACTGCCAGTTATTGAAGTAATAAAACTAAATTATATTAATAACTACAATTGAATTTAATTATAAACGGTGCGATTTGGCCTACATTAATTAATTAATTAATTATTGGTGTATTCAAAATTTAATTAGTTTGTAAAATATTGAAAGATAATTAATTCCCAAGTTTTTGGAAATAGTTTTGATTCAGGTTTGGATTAAGAAAATTTTCTACCAATAAGTGCAAGCTGGAAACTGAATTTATATTAATATAAAATATTTTGTGTTTTGTAAAAATATATACGAATTTCTTTGATTAAAATTTGGTCTTTTTTGGTAGCAGTAGAACTTTTTTTCGACGTCAGTTTCGCGATCTCTGAATAGAGTTATACAAATACAATAAGTTTCTTGTATAATTTTTACTTTGGTGTTTATAATGTTTTCAATATTTTGTTTGTTGGTCCAGGTCATTGAAGATAGTGGCTTTGAACGCCTCTAAATTAATCGAGCATTGTCATCACGAGACTCAAACGTTAAGTTGTTTTTTTTATCGTTCAAAATGAAATGAAAACTTTTTGAAACTTCATTTTATTTTAGGTCTGGTTAATTTAAATCTTCTTTATCGCAAAATTTACAATTTATTGATGATATTAAAATTTCAAATCAGTATCACAGCATAATAGTTTGTGAAATTCAGACATTGTGAAACTGTAACTTAGTAAATAATATCATATTTATGTAGATATAATAGTCAAAGATGTAAATATTGTTAATAATAATAAATAATAATAGAGAATTGTAATTATGTAACAGTAAAATGTAGATTATAAAATTGCAGATAACCGTGTGGGGAAACTACGCTTGGAAAAAAATAATTTGACAGATTTGATGTTTTATGAGATAAAATAAATTTCTATGATGTAGTTTCTTTCCATTGTAAATTTGTGGTTGTTTGTATACAAGTACCTACTTGTAGACCGCAGTTTCAAATGACCTGTAGGAAAATATTTTGTAATTAGATAAATTTGGCTGTAAGCAAATATAAATAGTAAACTGGGAGCCGAAACTATTCTTACTTTGAAGTCAGTTAGTCAGTCCCTTGTAAAATATTTTTTAAATTTTCTAACCAAAACACAAGTTTTTTATATTTTCGTAACTATGATTACCCGTTATTTCCAATAAAGCCTGTGTATGGCAGCCTATTAGCGTATATACATGTACTTTGATGTAAATATTGAGTCAACCACAGACCTAATATTTTCATTAACTTAACGCTCAACTTACTAAATGAAAAAGTATTACATCAAATATGTATTTGATCTAATATAATTTGCTGTTTCACTCAGTTAAGCTAACGATCTCCTTTTTTTTTCATTTTGAACTCTTTTACTGTTAATACCGTAGAACGCGTAGGAAAGAGAGAGTAGAATGGTCAATCTATAAAGATAGTGAGATAGCCATTTTCGAATTCGGCGCGAATCCACGACAAAATATGACGGTGTAATAAGTCTTAACACCATATTTACCGCAAAATATATTCATGGCATAATTCGAGTGATTTATTTATTTATTTTTTGTTCTAGGGCTGCCCTTACCATACAATGATTATTTGGTTTTAAATATAAAAACATAAGTACATAAGTTTACACTACCACAAATATTGTATACTAAATTAGAAATATGGAACTTAATTAAATGTCATCCTTCATTTGAAGTTTTTTTTTTAAATTAAATTTTAAAAGCTGTTCCCTTGTAACCCTTGTGTATGTCTGTATACACCCGGAATTTATATCAAAAAGTTAAATATAATTTTATTGCCCAGAAAGAATAATGAAAGCAATTGTGTTATCCTCACAGCCTCTGTGGTTGAGTAGGTCGGCTCATAACCTGGAGGCAGCGGGCTCGACTGCCGCGGCAGGACTTGTATTTGTGCACAGAAAAAAAAGACTAATATTTGTTCTGAGTCTGGGTGTTGTGGGACCATGGCCCTCGTAGTTTCTGGATCCTTAGACGCAGGGAATCCTAGTAAGGGTCCAGGATCTATGTATGTGATCGTTGGGCGTGATGATTATTATTATTATCGTTGAGATACTAAAGAAATTAACGTGAGTAGTATTTGTAATTACTACGGCTAGTAAACTGCTAGCAATCACGAAATTCTAAATAATTAATAATAATCTAATAATTGAATCCTAGTAAGGGTCCAGGATCTATGTATGTAATTAATAATAATCTAATAATTGAATCCTAGTAAGGGTCCAGGATCTATGTATGTGATCGTTGGGCGTGATGATTATTATTATTATCGTTGAGATACTAAAGAAATTAACGTGAGTAGTATTTGTAATTACTACGGCTAGTAAACTGCTAGCAATCACGAAATTCTAAATAATTAATAAATATCTAATAATTGAATCCTAGTAAGGGTCCAGGATCTATGTATGTGATCGTTGGGCGTGATGATTATTATTATTATCGTTGAGATACTAAAGAAATTAACGTGAGTAGTATTTGTAATTACTACGGCTAGTAAACTGCTAGCAATCACGAAATTCTAAATAATTAATAATAATCTAATAATTGAATCCTAGTAAGGGTCCAGGATCTATGTATGTGATCGTTGGGCGTGATGATTATTATTATTATCGTTGAGATACTAAAGAAATTAACGTGAGTAGTATTTGTAATTACTACGGCTAGTAAACTGCTAGCAATCACGAAATTCAGTCGATAAACTCAACCGGTATTCGAGCATTATAGATAGATAGATAGATAGATAGATAGAAAATGCTTTATTGCACAAATAACAAATGTAAGTACAAAGGCGAACTTAATGCTAGAGAGCATTATCTATAGATGAAACATGAAGACCGCAAAGAAGGATTTTTTTTTATGTTAGTAAATGATGTGACGAGCTGGTCGTTCACTTGATGTTAAGCGACATGGCCATAACAGAACAGTGTCACTCGGAACTCCAAAATATAAAGTTTCGCGTGACATCAGACATCAGCACAATCTGGTTATAAGATTACTCGACTGTGAGATCAGATCATAAAGTCTCATTTGCCCAGTAATTTCACTAGCTACAGTGCCCTTCAAACTGGAACACAGTAGTGCTTGCACACTACTGCTTGGCGGCAGAATAACTGGCAAAGCGGTGGTACCTACCTAGACGAACTTTGCAGAAAAGTCCTACCACCTAGTAAAATATATAATAGAATTTACTAGAACTTGTTACTTGTTACTTGTTCAATGCCGTTCATGATTCTCAACTGAATCCCGTGAGTGCTAGCCGCTTACTAGTTGTAATTAGTTGAGACTCATGCAAACCAAATTTCACTCATGCAAGCAAAATTCATAATTATAAGTATACATTTAAAACCCCAAAGTTAACCAAATCTCTTTATAAATCCGTCTGGTTTTCAGGGGGATTTCAAAACAATAAGATGCCTTTTAAAGCAGGTATTATTATCTATATTTTAAATAATCGTATTATTTTGTACAAACTACATAAACAGAAGAATCCTGTTTGTTTTACTGAATTACATTTTCGTCTTCAAATAATGTTAATTAACTTTAGAATATTATTTCAAAGAACTCAGAATACAGAATGTATGTTAATTGTATTCGTTAGTTTTGACGTCTTGTGTGTTACAAAACCCACAAAACAAAGTGTAGACAAAACTGTTTTGAGTAACGGACAATACCTACAGACAATTTGTGTTTGGACATATTATGTTATTAATTTGTATTTACCTGAAGAAAACTTAGGAATAAGGCAAATAATTCTCACAGTCTCTGTGGTGTGGAGGTTGAGTAGGTCGGCTCATGATCCGGGTTCGATTCCCGTGACAGGACAAATATTTTTGCACAGAAAAATAAAGCGCAAATACTTGTTCTGAGTCTGGGTATTGTGGAACCATGGTCCTTGTAGTTCCTGGGTCCCTAAACTCAGGGCATCCTAGTTAGGGTCCAGGATCTATGTATTGTGATCGTTGGACGTTATTATTATTATTGGCAGAACGGCATAAATATACTATTAATAATAATAATAACGCCCAACGATCACACACATAGATCCTGGACCCTAACTAGGAATCCCTGTGTTTAGGGTTCCAGGAACTACAAGGACCATGGTCCGACAACACCCAGACACAGAACAAGTATTTGCGCTTTTTTTCTGTATACAAATACTTGTCCTGCCGCGGGAATCGAACGCGCCACCTCCAGGTCAGCCGACCTACTCAACCACCACACCACAGAGGCTGTCCTAAACCACATCGCTCACAGAACTGACTACCGAAGGAAAAGCAAATTTCTCAAGATGGTGATGACGCATGAACCAGAAGACGCAGCTTATTAAACCTGTCTCTCACTAAGTGAACTACCTGGGGTGTGATTGTAGAACTTCTTCTTCGGCTGGCCCGATAGCTCAGTTGGTAGTAACCCTGCCTTCAGAACTGTAGGTTGTGGGTTCGATTCCCACCCAGGACAAACATTTGTGTGATAAACAAAGGTGTTTGTTCTGTGTCTGGGTGTTATATTGTATTATATGTATGTATTTACAAACAAAAAAGTATCTAAGTATTGTATCAGTTATCTGGTTCCCATAGCACAAGCTATGCTTAGTTTGGGGCTAGGTGGCGTTGTGTGAGATGTCCACACATATTTATTATATATTATTATTTATGATTACTTTAATTGCAATGCATCAGGAGAATGTATTTCCTTATTTGAAATTTTCCATAGTAACTATGCACGTAAGCTGCGTATTGAAACTGTCAAATCGATACAAATTCGTCATGAAATTTTGATTGTAAAGCAAAAGGAGAAACTTCTTTCCTAATTTGAAATTTTCCATAGTTTTCCATACAATTTACGAGGAGCTAATAATGTGCAAAAATATCAATAACACATCAGCTTCAAAAAATTTAGAACCTTTTTTAATGCAGCAAGCCTCCTGAAATATTAAGTACATTTTAATTATGTTATTATTGGAGAATATATAGCGTCATAAATGTTGAGGTCGCTTGATACAAATAAAAGTAAAAAGTACCCATAACGCCAACAAGATTTTAAGCTATTGCATACTAGGCGTGCCTTTTAAGTTCTGTCGTTTCCATATTTCCCGGCAATTTTGAATTTGGAACTATTCTATATTCGAATGTGTTTAAATTTTGAATCTCAAAACAGTTGAAAGTATTAGGATTAATGCTATTGTTTAGTCACAGCGTCGATTAGAATCTGTCTGGTTACGTACGAAAATGAATCTTTCTAAGGAAAATTCTCGTGCAATAATTTTCTACAACTTTAGAAGTGGCCCGACACGGTCAGTATTTTGAAGAGCTAACATCTGTGTTCAGTGATGAAGCCCCATGTCTGCGGACTGTCGAACGCTGGTATTTAGAATTCCAGCGTGGACATACTAGTGTTAGTGACAAATCTCGCGAAGCACGCCCAAAATCCGCCTTCACTGAAGGTAACATCATTGCTGTGATACAACTAATTCTCGAAGATCGTCATGTGACGTATCGAGAGATAGAGGATCTATTAGGCATCTCAGGGACAACCATTCAGAAGATCTTGCATGAAGTGCTTGTTGTGAGAAAGCTAGTTTGCCGTTGGATACAGCATCTGCTTTCCGACGATCACAAGGCGGCCCGCGTCAGATGGTGTAAGAAAACTCTGCAAAGGTTCAACCGAGGAGAGTCAAATCACGTATACGACACCATCAGTGGTGACGAATCTTGGATCCATGCCTACGATCCTGATTCCAAACAACAATCTACAATCTGGGTCTTTCAAGACGAGCCAAAGCCGACTAAAGTTGTTCGTTCTCGAAGCACTTTAAAGAAGATGGTGGCCACGTTCGTTGGAAAAACCGGCCATAGTTGCGACTCTTGCACTTGAAGATCGTAGAACGGTTAATGCAGAGTGGTATACCATAGTTTGTTTACCACAAGTCATCGCGGAACTTCGAAAATCTAACTCAAGGCGACGCATCATCCTGCACCACGGCAACGCAAGCTCACACAGCGCTCGTCAAACGATTGAGTATTTGACGCAGGAAAAAGTGGAAATTCTTGACCATCCTCCATACAGTCCTGACCTAAGCCCTAATGATATTTTTACATTCCCTAAAATCAAGAAAAGTCTTTGTGGTCAAAGATTCCAGTCCGGTGAAGAAGCGGTTGACGCTTTCAAGTCAGCCATTTTGAACACCCCACTTTAGAGTGGAATAAATGTTATAATAGCTGGTTTGGGCGAATGGAAAAGTGTATTAATCTACGTGGTGAATACTTCGAAAAACAATAAAAAGTACTATAAGGTTCTAGTTGTATTTTTTTCTTCAAACGACAAAACTTAAAAGTAGCTTTTATCGCGGGCCTTGAGCGTGGGGACCGAATCTAGAAATTCCGTAACGAAAAAACCTAACTCCCCCCACTCCGAACCACTGTGCCGGTCGGAGTACAACAACCCAAGGAGTATACAACCCGCCTTTAGGTGGCATTGGTTGTATTGGAAAACTACCGTAATCAGCTGTTTGTGAGAAAGTATATAGGTGTTTATCATCTATGTACAACAGTGAATATCTGTACTCGTATAATTTGTGTACAAAGTGTTTTAAATATGAATAAAATGCTATGCAATAGCTTTACCGCGGCAGTCTCCGAGTGCCACACGACTTTTTTTTTATGTTAAGCATTGACGTGACTAGCTAATTATTCGCCTGATGTTAAACGACATGGCTGCTCATATAAGCTGCGGTGTCACTCGGAACTCTAAAGTATAGTTTCCCGTGACACTGCACTACGCACGTCATCCTGAAACATCAGCACAATCTAGTAATAAGCTTACTAGACTGTGAGATCAGGTCCTAAAGTCTCATTTGCCCAGTAATTTCACTAGCAACAGTATTTTTTTTTATTATTGAAAAAATTGTGTTGTTTGAAGTTAAAAATTCAAGTATTTTCTAAAAAATCAAAGATCAAGCTCGCTTACTTCATCTGCATGCCTCACCGGTTAGCTCATTACAGAAAATAAAAAAATCGTATTAGTGTAAAACTCAATGACACTGATGAGTTTTACCTTGAGATTTTTTACAGAGCGCTCGAAAAGTCTAAAGCGGTGAGCGGGAAATGTAGTTTTTAATAAAGTGTAATTATTATTAATTAAATAGCACAAACAAAAACTTTCCTCAGATCAGTCCACTAATCGTGATATGATAAGGTATAATAATAATAATAATATGTGTGGACATCTCACACAACGCCATCTAGCCCCAAACTAAGCAAAGCTTGTATTATGGGAACCAGATAACTCATACAATTACTTAGATACTTTTTGTTTGTAAATACATACATAGAATACAATATAACACCCAGATACAGAACAAACACCTATGTCCATCATATAAATGTTTGTCCTGAGTGGGAATCGAACCCACAACCCACAGTTCAGAAGGCAGGGTTACTACCAACTGAGCTATCGAGCCAGTCGCCAGGTATAAATAAGGCATCTATGTAAAATAAAGTAAAGAGTATAAAGAGATATGTCACGCGTAAGATAAAGAATTGCAGCCATTCTCGAACCGAATGGTCTCATGCGTGACGATGGTAAAAGACCTGACGGAATGACTCTGGTTCCCTGGAAGATGGGACGGCCCTTAGTGTGGGACGCTACTTGCGTCGACACTATGGCGTCGTCACATCTTCCCGAGACACACGTTGAGGCCGGCGCCGCGCCTAATTCGGCTGAGCAGCTAAAACGGCGCAAATATAGTAATCTCGGTAGCGGTTACATATTTGTGCCGTTTGGTGTTTTAAGAACCTGGGTCCTTGGGTTTTGAAAAGTTTATCAGAGTGCCTGGTCGATGCTACGCGTGACCAAAATGCTGACACATATTTGGCACAACGAATAAGCATTGCAATTCAATGGGGCAATGTTGAATTCGAACTGTCTATAGGTCATCGCGGCCAGTATAGAGTTGTAGCAGTAGTAGGTAGTGTTTAGTATTTAGTTATTATATCATTGTAGTATTTAGTTTGTAAGATAAATAAATAAATGTGTGTGGAAATTTCACACAGTGCCATCTAGCTCTAAACGAAGCAAAGCTTGTACTATGGGGACCAGATAACTAATAGAATACAGATAATTTTTGCTTGTAAATACGTACATAGAATATAATATAACACCCAGACACAGAACAAACATCATCACACATATTTTTGATCTAGTGGGAATCGAACCCGCAGCTTACAATTGAAGGGTTGAGAATAAAAAGGGTTTAACTGTCAAAGTGATAATTTCGAGAAAATTTACTTTAAACTTCAACGGCGTCATTTTAATATAGAGTGCTTATAAGGTAATAGAAAAGGTTTATGTAAGTTTCAGTTCCTTGAAAATGTTTTAATTCTATTTTAAAATTCTTAATATAGTACTACATAATTCTTCTACATAATTCATACAATTACTGTAAAAATATAATATAATAAAATAAATATAAAAATGTTTTTATGCTAAGCGAACTGCATTCCTGTGACAGATTTTAGACTCAAAATCTTGAGATTTAAGCCTCATTTCAGTATTTCGAGAATGTATTATTGTAGATAATTTTACGCTGAATCCAACGATACCCTTAAGTCATTTTCTGAAAAAAACCAGCTAAACCGTTTTTGTTCTCACCCCTTCAATTCTGATAGGGCTACTATCAACTGAGCTATCACTCAAAATACAATTAGGTAAGGTCATTCGTAAATGAAATTTTAGAGGTAGAATCGCGACCGCTCATCCTTTATTCCACCGACTAGCTACACAACCATATTCATGTTACCTAGCAGTTTTTTAACCAAGCTTTCAACGCTTCTTTAGTCATAGTCACCATCAGATGATATATTTCAGGACAATATTTTCAATGCTTCGTTGTTCATAGGCTCATAAAGAATGTACGCATGAAGTTTTGGCGGAAAAAAGAAAAAAATCGCGTCGCTGCATTGTATTATTTTCCAAAACTTGTGTTATTTTCAGTGTTAGTCCATAAAATTGGTGGCATTTTATTCGTTAAGTGCTGAATTACAGGCATGAGTGTGGGAAAGTGGTATGATGATGGTGAAACGTTCCTTTTCGTGTTGTTTCCAAAACTCCATAGAAGCTTCTGGTAAAGTTGCCACCACTTTACTAGGAGTATGACTTGACTAGACTAGACTATGACTTAACTTGATGACTTGGACTGTGACTTGACTTGATATTAATTAACTTGAGATATTATCAATTAATTGACACTGGCTAAATACACAAAAGTGTGGAACCAAAACCAAACAAAAAAAATGTTCGCATAGAGCATGAAGCACGAAGACTTATTCGCATGAAGACTTATTAGTACAGGCGATCACGTAGATTTCGATATGCAGTTTATGTGCATAGCTTTTAAGGTTACCCTTACGTCCATGGTGCTTGGTAGCACATTATTCTTACTAAATAGTCTCAGTGTTCTTTAGTATGTTATTTTATGGCCTTTAGCTTTTTATCTTGTCTAATCTTCTGTAATGGAGGACTGGATGATCCTTGCAGGCTTCTGGGCTTATTTCAAACACTTTTATTTCTTGTAAAAATATATTAGAGACGATAGATACTTTTTGCTTTCTTGTGAATAAAATATTGTGCTCTAAAATTACTGTGTTAAAAACCGTTAGTATGGGTTAATTCGGCAGTGGATTAATAAATACAGATAATAAGAATACGTTACGTGTTGTTTTTCTATACTTTTAAATCAATTATGGACGTCATAAACAACCTATGTCGAAAAATATCATACTAAAGAACATCGAAACTATTTAGTAAGACAAGTGTGCTACCAAGAACCAAGGGCGTAAGGGTAACCCTACAAGCTACTAAGGAAATTTTCAAATTTGGAATGAACTTACTCGTGTTGCATTGCAATGAAAGTTTGGTGATCACCACCTACGTGTAAATAAGGCATCTATGTAAAATAAAGAGATGCATCATCATCAGTAGCGTTTCCACTATTGAAACGTGAGCCTTTTCTCTAGAATGAGGAGACTATAGAGGCTATCATCCACTATGATACTACTAAGATGCAAATAGATGGATAATTCATGCTCTAGAAGTTTGTGATTTTTTATCTTTGCATTGGTTTCCTCGTTATATTTTACTTCACCGTCGTAATGGCAAATTAAATCTTCTATCCCAATTTCAAAATCAATATTCTAGTCTTCCCGGAGCTCTAGACTAGATAGGGTATCTTAGTACGTGATCTTAAGACCCAGGATGGCGTGCTACGTGATATATATATAGAAAAAAAAAACAATTTATTTTCATAATAGTAATAATATAGTAACGCCCAACGATCACATAGATAGATCCTGGAACCTAACTAGAATGCCCTGTGTCTAGGGACCCAGAAATTATCGAGGACCATGGTCCCACAACACCCAGACTCAGAACAAGTATTTGCGCTTTTTTATGTGCACAAATACTTAGCCGGCCGAGGAAATCGAACCTGCCGCCTCCGGGTTATGAGCCGACCTGCACCCCTACTGCGTAACCGTTCTGGGAATAGGCTTCGCCTGCCATCCTGCACGCGCCAATTAACAAGTCCACGAGTGCGAGTGAGAGAGAACACGATTACGATCTCCACCAGACTTACGCGGTAATGCCACTGCTCAGACAGAGAGACAGAGGCGGTCAAAAAGTATCGCTGTCAAAAAATGTGACAATGGACTAAATGGAAAGGATAGCAAAAAACACCTTTATTGACAAAACGCATACTTTACGCTTACTATTTATTATTTGATTACTTTATACATCTTTTCCCAAGTGTTCTGGTCGTGTGGTGACCCTACCTGGCATCAAACGTGACAATGACCTTTGCAGCGTCAGGACGGCGTCTAAAATAGCCGATGGGGCGTCGTCGTCGTCGTTAGCATAAGAAACTCATTGTGTTGATAACTTGCAATTCAAAATGAATAGAATTAAGTGTCACGTCAGTATGTCTCTTTATGATAAGCTTTTATACAAGGTGGAATTTAATTCGTTCTTTTCCTTCAATATATGTATTCAGTCCATGCTATAAAATGCTACCATATAACTAAATAAAAAAGTACTTATGAAATAAAACTTGAATCTAGGTATTATCAAATTTAAATTCTAAGGCCTTGTGACATTGAACAAAGCAGGTGTGTTATTACCTACGAAATATTTACAAAGCACTCAGCCCGTGCCCGCGCTGTGTGTACCGTTAAATAGATATTTCGGCTGTCATGCAGTTATTTTAAGAGGCACTAAATACTAAAACAAAATCAATATTTTTTTAATTGGACCTTGTACTTATATTCTATAGCATGGTCTGAGTACATACATTTAAGGAAAAGAGTGAATTAAATGCCACCTTGTATATACGTTTTTTTAATCTATCTATAACAACTTTTAGGTTTGTATATTGGTTCAAAGCTCTGAAAAACCAGAAACGGTAAGTTGGGTTCTTCGTGTGACCGTTCCGTTGTCGAAGTTAAACCTTTCTAATTGAACAACTTAAATGACAGTTTGAACTAAGTTTGACAGCTTTTAGGTTCGAACTTATCTCTCTGGAACGTACCCAAATGAAGTTACAGTAGGTACGTCATGGAGGAATAAATGCGGACTTAAGAGCTGTCAAAGTTAAGTGCAGACTGCTTATTCATCGTAATTTCCGTAAGTAGACGGAATTTGATTTTTTAACTCGATATAGTCTGTTTGGCGGTCTGTACCATAAGGTCTACAGCCTCATAATCCTGTAAAAAACGTAAGCTTCATAATTAATCATACAAAAATACTTTGACCGTGATATTTGTTCCAATTTGTTATATTTACTTCCCGGTGACCCAGAACTTCCACGTCAACTACTAAACATAGATGTCCTCTTCCAGCTGATGATGATAAAGGTAGTATAGGTTGTAATATCAAATAATTCTAATAATTAATGATTCTGAGCTCTAAGTCGTTCGCAATACCCAACAATCTTCCTTAAATAATCCGCATAAAGAAGCCCGTTCAAATTTTCATCAAAAACATGAAACCGTACAAAGCTAAACTACGTGCAATTGGATAACATAGCAACCAAAATATAAAGTCAAACTTTCACTTCGAAGAATTAACGGAATTTCCATGTAAAAGCTATGGTAAACATCAACTGGGTATTCATGTTGAAGGCCGGTTTTCAACTCACCATGTAAGTGGCAATAAAAACCTTTTGATTGTATTTATTGAAATCTGATATCGTATAGCCAGATAAAACAATAATTATACTAACAATTAACAAACAATATTAACAATAATAATAACGCCCAACGATCACATAGATCCTGGAGCGTAACTAGGATTCTCTGAATCTAAGGACCCGAGGCCCATGGTCCCACAATATCCAGACATAGAACAAGTATTTGCGCTTTTTTTTCTGTGCACAAATATCTGTTCTGCCGTCTTCTCTAAGCCAGCTCTTACGACACCTGCGGGAAAAGATGGGGTGGTGCAATTCTCAAACTGTAACCACACGGCCAACTTATATACTAAAAGATAATACCATGTATCATAAAGACATTATTATACTTTGAAATGTTGAACATCAAAAGCAAGCTGTAAGTATTGTGTAATAAAAATGTGCTGCTTATGTCCTTATAAAAAGTTTATTTTATTATTTGCACGTACGCAGATTAGTCATAAGTTATATTTTATTAGTTATAAAACGGAAAAAAAACGAGTTTGCTGTAGCATGCGACTGAAGTAAAATTTCTTTAGCTCCATCTATCGGCCGGTATAACTTGGTTTTTGCTTTGTTTAAAGTTAATGACGCCATCTTGACAAATATAAATTGTCATTTCACTGGACATATAAACATAATAATACAAATTTTTTACTTTGTTATGTTGACAATGGAGATCTACGTTAACCACCATCTTTCAACTTTCGTTCACCTCATTACGCATTCACCAGCTTACTCCCCAAGTCAAATAAAAAGTGCGTAAAAAAGTTTTACTTCAAAAAGTACATCCGTTGTGCCGTTTTTGTGTGCCATTTATATCTATCTCTACATATAAATTTCAAAGTCCTGACTGACTGACTGAATGACTGACTTATATATCAACAAACAGCCTAAACCACTGGTTCTAGAGACTTGAAATTTGGAGCGTGTGTTCTTTGTAAAGTGTAGGTATCCTCTAAGAAAGGGTTTTACGAAATTCCATCCCTAAGAGGGTGAAATGGGTGGTTGAAGTGTCTATGAAAAATATTCTCCTTCGTTTCCTATAGGCCACGCAGGTAAAGCCGTGGGCATAAGCTAGTCATATATATATTGATTAGTCTCAGCTATAACATGCGTTATACAAACACTAAACCATGTAAAGAGTTTCGTTATGACCACTTTGGTATTTCATGACCTTACAGCTTACAATCACCAAGGCTAAAATAATAATAATCACCCTTACTGCTTCAACTAAGATTAGCCTAACTGATTAGTCTGGCCCTAATAGTTAGACCTATTAGTTCTCAGAAAACGGTGACCTAACCCGTAATACTTAGTAACGTGTAATTTTGTTTGCTTTTACCAAATATGGTGATTATTGAACAACATTTTCGGTAGTTAGGCTTAGCAAGGTTTTGTTCTGTAAAGTTTTAAAGGTTTCGATTTTATCATTCGACTCGTAAGCAACTAATTTCGTTCAAAACTAAAGTCAAAATAAATGTTGTTGCAATTTACAAGAGATTTCTTAGGGTATTCAATTTAAGATGGATTAGAATGCACATAAAAAAAGTGCAAACACTTGTTCTGAGTCTGGGTGTTGTGGGACCATGGTCCTCGTAGTTCCTGGGTCCCTAGACACAGGGAATTCTACGCCCAACGATTACGTCTGGGTGTTATGGGACCATGGTCCTCGTAGTTCCTGGGTACCTAGACACAGGGAATTTTACGCCCAACGATCACGTCTGGGTGTTGTGGGACTATGGTCCTCGTAGTTCCTGGGTACCTAGACACAGGGAATTCTACGCCCAACGATCACGTCTGGGTGTTGTGGGACCATGGTCCTCGTAGTTCCTGAGTACCTAGACACAGGGAATTCTACGCCCAACGATCACGTCTGGGTGTTGTGGGACCATGGTCCTCGTAGTTCCTGGGTACCTAGACACAGGGAATTCTACGCCCAACGATCACGTCTGGGTGTTGTGGGACCATGGTCCTCGTAGTTCCTGGGTCCCTAGACAAAGGGAATTCTAGTTAGGGTACTGGATCTATGTATGATATTAAAAACAACTGCATGTTTAAGCTATCAAAACCATACAAAGTGTTTCTGTCGGTTGCAATAAAGTTACGTGATCACCTAACGGGAGTTAAAAAGAAATTAAATTAAATCTTGAGCTTTCTGAAGTCCATTCTATCGGGGCAACCGTACCGTCGGGGTCATCGTACTCAGTGCATTATTCATATAAAGTGTACAAATATCTTTTAAGGAAAAATAAAACGTTTTCTGTTAGTTTGTATGACCCATACCAGAACGGCTGAAATGATTTGAATGAAACTTTGCAGAAGGGATACTTTTTTGTTGGAAAACTAAGAAATTTCAACGCTAACAGAACAGGAAAAAGGTTACGTTCCCAGATAAAGGCGCCCTACTCAATGGATTTCAGACATTTCAAGCGTGGCACGTTTTATAATAAAACTTCTATTATTTACCTGCGCAGATTTTTACAGGTCAAAATAATCTATTTATTTCATAGTTATAAATACAAAACTAAACTAGACCTAAAAAACTAAATTACACCTAAGAAATTAAAATAAAGAAAAATAAAAAATAAAACTAAAAATTTTAAAATAGCCCGTTGGTGGAAGGGAAAGTGCCCAGAATGCTGGCAGCATTACCACGTTGAATGGCAATGCTTATTTTTTGCGCAAAATAAAAGCCAGCATTCTGGTCACCTGATGCTTCCACCAAACGTTTGGCCAAGTCTCTATATGTTTCCATGGCAGCCGGCCCCCACGGACCCATTGTCTCCACCCCAAACGACACAAACATGTAGGCCCTGTCAAGAAGTGCATATTTGTGTCGTTTGAGGTTTTCGGCCTTGACGGCGGCCGCGCCGGCTTGAACTGTAGTTAAAGGAAGATGGGACAGAGCCATAGTGTCAACACATGTGGCATCCCACACTAGAGGCCGTCCCATCTTCCAGGGGATGAGAGTCATCCCGTCGGGTCTTTTGCCGTCATCTCGCATCAGTCCATTAGGTTCTAGGACAGATGGGATACCGGCACTAACTAAAGCCCGACGGATGATATCGTTCAAGTCGGCGTGTCGTGGTATTCGTCCTGTACTTTTTATACAGGACAGTCCGTGGTATCCGAGCCCGTGTACCATTTCACCACAAGAAGAACAATGATGAGGGACTTGGCTAGGTGCACCTATTCGCAAAGATGCGGCTAACCGAAAGGTGTTGTTGTCTAAAAGATTACCGAAATTTCGTGATGGCAAAGCATGCAGCCAAAGCCCCGATTCCCAACAAGCAACTGCAAGTAAGCGAGCGCGCTCTGCGGAAGAATTCGAAGTGTCTAAAAGTTCCTTATATTCTGAAGCACAGAGCGGCCCGTCCCACTGCCTCTGAGAATTGGGTGTTTTGGGCAATGAAACGCTTGGGCAAGCTGCTCTCCAGCTTTCCGTAGCCTCAGCAAGAAAATCTAGATTATAATTTTGAAGTGATGGAGACAAAATAGAGCTTACTAATTTTTGAGTACTGTAGGCTGATGACAGGAAAGCTGGCAATGATACACTGGAAATTTTGCGTATGCCTAGACCTCCAAACCTTATAGGCAGTGAGGCCTGGCGCCAAGCGCGGTCGTCGAAAAATGTGTTCAGATTATATATAATGTATTTATTGACTAACAGCTAAGTTATGCGCTCAGCGCATAGACGCTGAGCGCCATAGAAACCAAATAAACAAAATTCGTGCCAACATAGTTTATTTGGTTTCTATAACGTAATTTTTTATGCCCTGTACCATGGCATAATGTTTTGGTAAACCACGACAATCACACTCACACTAATATTATAAAAGCGAAAGTTTGGATGTGTGTATGTGTGTTTGTGTGTATGTGGGTTATTCCTTCACGCTTAAACGGCTGAATGAATTTGGATGAAATTTGGTGCCAAGATAGTTTATACACTAGATAAGCATATAGGCTACATTTTATCCCGGAAAAATGAAATTTTCCCGTGGTATGAGCAAATAATTAAAATACTTTTTATCCGCGGGGTGAAACCGCGGGGTGCAACTGGTATTTAATATATATAAAAGATTCGTTAATTTAAGACAATACAAATATTAAGGTGATTATTAGTAAAGAATTCTAATAAACCTCAAAGAAGTGGCAACACTGAAGTTGGACGAGAAGGAAACCGGAAAGTCATCAGTCAGGCCACGAACTGTATATTACACGATCAGATCTTCAGCACCATTAGACGCAATCAATCATTTTCTTTCAATTCTAACACGATAAATATCTACGGGTGACGCCACTCTATCTGCTGCAATTTCGTGTTTGCTGATATTTTTCCTGATCTTAAGCGACACAGCTGCCATATCAGTTACAGTGTCACTCGGAATTCTAAGCACTGCGTACGTCATCCTGACACATCAGCACAGTCTAGTAATATTACTAGACTGTGAGATTAAGTCATAAAGTCTCATTTTCCTAGTAATTTCAATAGCTACAGTACCCTTCCAACGGCAACCAGGCAACTTCATGATAACTGGCAATGCTGGTACCTATACCTAGACGAACTTTGCTGAATAATATTACATAATAGTCCTACCACCTAGTAAAACTTAGTAAAACTTTCAGCTGTTTTCAACAAATAAAACCCCTTTTTTCTCATACATCCATTCTTCCCCCTACATCCATATGAAAGTGTTTTAAAACCTACAATCTGAAAATTCAGCTGGTAGAGATTTATAAGAAACTAAGGACTTTAATCGAAAATAAAAGAGGAAAGAAAAGACACCATGTTCTCGAAAGTAGTGGACGTAAGTTGAATGATGACGCACGACCAAAAGGCTGGCACATACCTCGGCCAACGAATTTTTTTTTTTTAGATTTGGCTTCACAGTTTTGTGTATTTAGCCAGTGTCAAGTAATTGATAATTTATCAAGTTATCGAAATTTCACGCAAATATGTGTCAAGTCACAGTCTAAGTCATCAAGTCAAGTCATAGTCAAGTCAGTCTAGTCAAAGTCATACTCCTAGTAAAGTGGTGGCAACTTTACTTGAAGCTTCTATGGAGTTTTGGAATCAAAATGAAACATTATACCACTTTCCCACACTCATGCCTGTAATCCAGCACTTAACGAATAAAATGCCACCAATTTTATGCACTAACGCTGAAAATAACACAAGTTTTGGAAAATAATACGATGCGGTGACGCAATCTCTTTCGCTTTCCCGCCAAAAACTCGGCCAACAAATTAGCCTAGCTATTCAACGAGGAAATGTTGCCAGCTTTTTGGGTACGCTTCCTGCAGAAGGTGATCTAAATTCTGTGTTTTATTTATGACCCCTTTTTACCTACAATATTACTCTTTTTCAAATAACTAATTATAGTTTAGAATTATGTTTATATGTTAATTTGAATCTTTAATTTATTGTTAATTGTTGGAAATAAATGCCAGTAAAAATCATATCAGTTGGATGCAACGTACGCAGTTACAACAGTGTAGAAGGGGCCAAAAAAGACTCACAGCAAGGTTTTTGACATCTAATGGGTTTTTTTAGGTATAAACTTTATTTGGGATTTGAAATTAGGTTAGGTATACGAAAATCAAAAATGGTATGAAATAAAAAAAAAAAACATTTTAAGCAGACAATTTATTAGTGAGTTAAAAAGTATCTAAAAAATATTTCATCTCAGGCATGATCTTAAGGATATAATGGTAAAATCTGTGAGTAGATACATAATCTAAGTACATAATTTAACGTATTGACACGTTTACTATTATTTATTTTCCGGTATCTCTTCTCTAAATATATATAACTCAAAGGTGACTGACTGACATAGTGATCTATCAACGCACAGCCCAAACCACTAGACGGATCGGGCTGAAATTTGGCATGCAGGTAGATGTTATGACGTAGGCAAGGATTTTTTAAAATTCCACCCCTAAGAGGGTGAAATGGGTGGTTGAATTATTTTCCCATAGGCTATGCCGCGGGTGAAACTGTGGGCAGAAGCTCGTTAAATATAATTCTTCTAAGTCTATGTATCAAGGAACTGACCTTCCACCACAAAACTTCTCATTAGCAAAACTCATCGACCTCAATTTGGCAGGAAATCAAAAGTGTACCAGTTACCGCCGCATCACAATGCTAGCAAACGAAGGTCTGGCCTTGAACCTCCATTGTACGAGGTCCAAGGCTCTTTTGTCATTGACAAATGGAGCTACGAAACAAAAGCTGGTTTCTGCCAGCCAAGCCGTGTAGGCGGCGTCGTCTATATGTATATGTCTTTATAACTTGACTATTGTACATTTATGCACATCACAACATCTCTATAGCCAAAGTTTTATACAATTTGTACTGAGTTAGGTTATTTTTTTCATTGTTTGATAGGCTCGCGTTTGACCACTATCGCACCTGATGGTAAGTGACGATGCGGTCTAGGATGTAACACGCTTGCCTAGAAGATACCTGTTCACTCTAATAAAATAATTAATATATAATGTTTATTTATTTATTTTTTTCTATAAATTGGTACTCAGTATAATACTGTACACTCAGTACAGTATTATACTCAGTATATACTCAATAGAATATTGTACTCTGTTAGGTACTCAGTACATGCTCAGTACAATTTGTACTGAGTTAGATATCATACTCAGTTCAATATTTTACCGAGTACATAACTCAGTACAAATTTTAATAAAATTCTGTTCGATTCCGTTGCAAGTTGTCTATACAAAACCTTAACTAAATTATTTATTTTAAATTTTTGCTATCCTTTTTATACCTTGTCATATCTGACGAAGTATAAAAGGGATGGCTACATTTTTAGTGCTGTTACAAAGTTTGTAATTTTGTATAACATGATTATCAGCAATGATTAATTTATCACCCCTAAATATAAATGAGTACAACACAATAAAACACAATACAAACACTCTTTATTGTACACTACATAACTTAATTAATGTTACCTTGTAGTAAGTATTACAATGGGCCGCCTTATCTTTTTTTTTATACTTCATACTTGTCTAGCATTTGACTGCGCTCTCACTAAGGAAATTAAGTAAATTAAAAATAAATTAATAATTAAAAATATTAAATAAATGAATTAAAAATTAATTATTTTTCTTACTCTACTACTAACTTTATTATCACTAAGAGCGTTCTTCTTCCAGGCTAAACTATTTTCTAATCGACGTGCTCCCGTAAACAATTATTGTAAGTACCTAGATATCCCTACCTGTGGGAGTACAGAGCAGGAAAAAATCAAGCTAGTGCCCAGACGCGTCATTATTTCCTTGTTCTGTGGTAGGTGTATCAACGAGTTACTTAGTAAAAAGACTAGGTCATCTCGAAAACGCAATTCCCTCTTAATTAAGGTTATGTAAGAAGGACACGATGACAAACATTTCTTGGCCGAATTGTTATCAATCAACGTCGCGGGCAACACATACAATTTCAGCACAGAAGATATTGCAGGGACATTAAGTACCGCCGGGGGCGAGCTACTACTATTAACTTGGCTAGCATGCTACACCTTCGATCGCATCGTCACTTCCCATCAGGTGAGAGCGTGGTCAAATGTTACACAAGTTTGAAGTAAAAAAAAAACGCGACCCCTTCTCGCCTTGGTACTTTGGAAGACGGCTCACGGGGGGGTTTTAGTGGGTTCAAGTCCCGCATTTTTCATTTATTTATTATTCATTATTATTATTATTATACTCACGATATCATGAACATCAGAGAATTAACAAACTTAATACATTATTTAAACTCAAACACAACACAATAAACACAAACAATAAATCACGAAAAACATAATATTAAAACAGAAGCATAATGGTACCATCAAAACACAAAAAAAAACGTTTTGCTTTAAACCACTCAACTGAAGTAAAACTTCTTTAGCTCCATCTCTCTTGCCCCTACAGTAATATAGGCAACTTAACTCTCTCTCTTATT
The DNA here is from genome assembly GCA_905220475.3 of Ennomos fuscantarius. Classification (NCBI taxonomy): domain Eukaryota; kingdom Metazoa; phylum Arthropoda; class Insecta; order Lepidoptera; family Geometridae; genus Ennomos; species Ennomos fuscantarius. The sequence continues at coordinate 5,845,178 of HG992046.1, read as the reverse complement.
GTAAAGATAAAACGGGTCTATTCGCGCACAAAAATTATCAAAACATAATTTTGACTTACCTCTATGTTTTGATAATTTTTGTGCACGAATAGATCCGTTTTATCTTTACAATATGAGTTCAAGTCGCGAAAGTTTAAAAAGTGTTGTAACTCTCTCTCTATCTATCTTCTTTGGTTTTCTTTTGTTCTTGTTTTGGCTCCACACTTTTGTGTATTTAGCCAGTGTCAAGTAATTGATAATTTTTCAAGTGAATTAATATTATGTATGCTTATGTGTGTCAAGTCACAGTCAAGTCATAGTCTAGTCTAGTCAAGTCATACTCCTAGTAAAATGGTGGCAACTTTACCAGAAGCTTCCATGGAGTTTTGGAAACAGCATGAGAAGAAACGTTCACCATCATTATACCAATTTCCCACACTCATGCCTGTAATCCAGCACAAAACAAATAAAATGCCACCAATTTTATATGCTAACACTGAAAATAGCACAAGTTTTGGAAAATAATACAATGAGGTGACGCGATCTTTTTTATTTTCCCGCCAAAACTCTCTTCTTTGGTTTTGCTTTGTTTAATATTAATGGCGACATTAACACTGTAAATAATTGTCACTTTACCGGACATACCAAAATAATAATACAATTTTTTTACTTCGTTATGTTGACAATGGAGATCTACATGACGACTTCGTTCGCTTCGCATTCTCCCGCTTACTCCCCAAGTCAAACGTGTGTAAGTTTTACTTCGTTTATTTGAGTGTTTTTAAGTTTACTTGGCAGGTATTGTTCCTGGCTGAGGTATAAATGGTTGTTTTCCTAGATCCACGACATTCTTAATTTTATTAATTAACTGCGAAGAATTCGAAGATCGTTGATGCAAGAGATTGTCCCGACCATCATTATAACCCATATGACACTTTCCAATTCCAATGATACGCCAAACCCCTAAAACATGAATGGAAAAAATTAAAGGTAAATATAATAATATATGTGTAGGCATTTCAGATAGTGCCATCTAGCCCCAAACTAAGCGAAGCATATTCTATAGGAACCAGATTACTGATACAATACTCAGATACTTTATTTTTGTTAATACATACATATATATATATATATATATACAAGGTGGATCTTAATTCGTTCTTTTCCTTTAATGTATGTATTCAGTCCATAAACTACTAACTAACTAAATAAAAAGTACTTATGAAATAAAACTTAAAATTATATAATAAATATAAATAAATATAGCAGTCAAAAAGCCTATTGTTTTAGCTAGTAGTTATAATCTATCAGTAGGCTGCATCTTAATATTTACATCCCTTCCAACCAGGGCTCTTTTTCACCCTTAAACTTTTATATGCTTCCGCAAATTTCAACGCCTTGCCAGTTAAAAAAAATAACCCACATAAATACAGTGTATAGGCAGAGTACTAAAGGCAATTGTTTTTTTTCTAATCTGTGGTAGGTACTTACTGTATCCTTTTCTGCAATTGTCAAAGTAAACATCGCAGTATGAATAGCTAGTTAAATATCCTCGCCAACCACCATTCCAACCATAATCATAGTTTACGTTATTGACAGAACAAACACGCATGGGTTGGGTCCTAAAATAGATAAAAGAGGCTAAATCGGTGAAAAACTCAAAATACTTAGTATTTTTGAAACAAAAATTAGTTCAGCCGTTTGTAAAAGCTGTAAACGTTTTTTCGTGTAAGCTGCACAAATATGCAAGTAATTCTGCATCGAACCTAGTGAAAAATAAAAAAGCAAGTGTGCTTTAGACCACACGACTGGAGTAAAACTTCTTTAGCTAGCTCCATCTATCGGCCGGTATGACTTTGTTTAATATTAATGTCGCCATATTGACAATTTTAAATTTTCTTTCAACCGGACATACCAACATCAAAATACAAATTTTTAACTTTCTTACGTTGACAATGGAGATTTACGTCAACCAACAACTTTTAACTTCCGTTCTTCTCATCAGCTTACTCCCCAAGTCAAAATTGCGGAAAGAGGTTTTACTTTAAAAAAAACCTCCTTTTTTGAAATCGTTTAAAAACAATGTCTAGGAGTTTTGGCGGGAAAGCGAAAAAGATCGCGTCGCCGCGTTGTATTATTTTCCAAAACTTGTGTTATTTTCAGTGTTAGTGAATAAAATTGGTGGCATTTTATTCGTTAAGTGCTGAATTATAGGCATGAGTATGGGAAAGTTGTATAATGATGGTGAAACGTTTCTTTTCGTGTTGTTTGCAAAACTCCATAGAAGCTTCTGGTAAAGTTGCCACCACTTTACTTGGAGTATGACTTGACTAGACTAGACTAGACTATGATTTAACTTGATGACTTGGACTGTGACTTGACTTGACTTGACACGTTACATGATATTAATTAACTTGAGATATTATCAATTACTTGACACTGGCTAAATACACAAAAGTGTGGAGCCAAAACCTAACAAAAAAAATGTCTAAAAAACACTTACTGTCCGAGAAGGCATTTTCGGTATTGAGATATACAATTAGTTTTAAATTGCAAATCTTCGGGTCTGGGCATAACTTCCAAGTTCTGGTGATTTTGGAAGTGAAACCTTGTATATTTATATGTCCCGAAATCCACATTCAAAGCTTGCTGAATTTTTTCATCTGGCAAATCGGTCATATCGTATTCGGGGGTGCTCCACACTGAAAAATAAAGTGAATATCGTTTAAAATTTCACAAGAAGAAATTCACTGCTATAATTAATTTTCACTTTGGTGAAAATTTACTTAGGAATTATGGAAAACCTCTTAGGTTTCTTATTTATCATGTTTGGTCGCGTCTACAAATTCCACCAATTTTTGCGTAACTAAATAATAATAGTAAATAAGGGAACCCAGGAACTACGAAGACCATGGTCCCATAAACCCAGGCTCATAACAAGTATTTGCCCTGTTTTTTTTTTCTGTGCACAAATACTGTCCTGCTGCGGGAATCGAAACCGCCGCCTCCGGGTCATGAGCTGACCTGCTCAACCACCATACCACAGAGGCTGTCCTGCTGCTGCCCTCCTGTCTGCTGTTGCCCATTCCCTAGATATTTCCTAAGCCTCCTTTGACGGCACTCATGAGAAGACATGGGGTAGTACGTCCCCGGGTTGTGACCCGAGATGTATTCTCAAGAACACACGTTTTTTCTATTGCCAACACGAAACCAGTAGTATTAAAAGGAGTGTTTCTATTACGCCGTGCAAAGATGACGTTTATCCTACTACCTCACTTACTATTAAGTTTTTTTTTTTTGATATTTTGGCTCCACACCTCCGTGTATTTAGCCAGTGTCAAGTAATTGATAATTTATCAAGTTAATGATATTTTACTCAAATATGTGTCAAGTCACAGTCGAAGTCATCAAGTCAAGTCATAGTCAAGTCATAGTCTAGTCAAAGTCATACTCCTAGTAAAGTGGTGGCAACTTTACTTGAAGCTTCTATGGAGTTTTGGAAACAACACGAAAAGAAACGTTTCACCATCATTATACCATTTTCCCACACTCACGCCTGTAATCCAGCACTTAACGAATAGAATGCCACCAATTTTATGCTCTAACACTGAAAATAACACACGTTTTGGAAAATAATACAATGCGGTGACACAATCTTTTTTACTTTCCCGCCAAAACTCGTACTATTAAGTTTTCTGTGGCCTGATGTGATTTTTATTCAAAACACTTACCTACTTGTGGAGGTGCTTCCTTCGCGGGCGGGTTTATCCCTGGTGGTAATATTTGCTCTTCTGCATTTGAATGTAAATGACCAAATGATATCAAAAATACCAAACGTAAAATTATTATAAGATTCATGATTTGAAATTGTTCACTTCTCAATTATCTTCACTGTCGTAGAGTTTCAACATAACTGTTATACATTTAAAGGCTGACCTTCGTTAAATATGAAGTAGCCGCAGTAAAATCAGCGACAACGGCGTTTGACCACTAATTAAAACCCGTTAATGAAGACTTTAATGGAAGTGTAAAGAACTATTCGTTATCGGGTAATTTAAAGTTTACCATTTCATTATCTCGTATACATTCATAAAGGTTATTAAAATTAATTCTTTGCTCTTATACACTAGAAGACGACTTAAATCCTATTTCCTACTTCCTAAATCCTATCCTACTAATATTATAAAGTAAAGTCATTATTTTGCCATTTTTTTTCTTTATTTTGATTTAATTACAATATTTATAATTAAATACAATTAAGGCATCATAGTTAAACATACTACAAAAGTACACTTACACACCGGTGTAAGAATTGAAAGGAATATCATTTAAGAATAAAAATTACAATAAATTAAATAAATTATATTTTTTTAAATATTTATGGACATTTAACACAACGCCATCTAGTCCCAAACAAAGCAAAGCTTGTACTATAGAACAACAGGTAACTGATAAAATACATATATACTTTTTGATACGTACAATATAACACCCAGACACTGAACAAACACCTATGTTCATCACACAAATTTTTGTTCTGGGTGGGAATCGAACCTGCAGATTCTACAGTTCAGAAGGCAGAGCCACTACCAACTGAGCTGTCAGCCCAGTCAAAAATATAAAACTGAAATTATACAGCAACACGCCATAGGCAAGCCATTTAAAATTTAATAAAATTGAACTTGGTATTCAGGTCAAGCTTTTTTTGTCTGACACAATTATTTAGTAGTAGACTTTTTACATCAGGTTTGACTTAATCAACGATTAAAATTTACGCATTGACAAATGTTCGATACCGTCAGGTAACTTGATGAAAAATTGCCTGACGGCATCGAATCGAAAAGCGTATACAGTTTCCCGTGAATGAACCATTAACTTTCTGCAGTCTTAATGCAGCCTTTTCAATATTACGTTCCCTCTACGGCGAAAACGAGTTTTTTTGGGTAAACAGCTTAGAATTAATATACATTGTGGCGAATCTGAACTATAAAATTATACCATAGCAAAGTGGTAGATTTTTTACTCTCCTGAAAAATGTGTAAGAAATGTGCAGATTCGCAAGTTTGTCGTGGAAGGGACGATGTGTTTCTCCCTAGTGTTGAAATTATGAATATCTCAATATCTGAGAAAAGAGCTGATATCATTGCGAGTGTACATGAAATCTTCGTGTGCGCAACTGTAAGAATATTTATCTCCTTAAATCGTTCCCTGAGAGAGTCGTGGGATTTCACGTTATAAATGGAACGAAGGCCTCTTTTTGAAGTAAGACTTATTTACGCACGCTTGCCTTGGGGAGTAAGCTGGTGAATGCGAGGCAAACGGAAGTTAAAGTTAGTTCAAGTAGATCTCCATTGTCAACATAACAAAGTTAAAAATTTGTATTACTATGTTGGTATGTTGGTAAATATTGGTGAAAGACAATTTACAATTTTCAATAAGGCGACATAAACAAAGCAAAGCCAAAACAAAGTTATACCAGCCGATAGATGGAATAAACTAAAGAAGTTTTACTTCAGTCGTTTGGTCTAAAGCACACTCGTTTTTTTCTTTATTAGTATTAGTATCACCTACTTACTTTAAAATACCTGCTTATAACCTGAAATGGCTGAAAACGCACGTAGTTGACCGGTTGTTTTAATAATGGGATTAAATGAAAACATTGTAACGTTGAACCTTGGGAATGAACCCAATTTCAATTACGAAAGGTCAACAATAACTTGGCCTAACATCCACAGTAATTATCTATTTTAGCGCGAGTTCAACAAACGAAGCCGTTTTCAATTTGACCATATTGTTTTTTGTATGTTATGCGATACCTCCACGGCTTATGCACCGATTTTGATGATTCTTTTTGAATAGATAGATAAATAAAATCTGTATTAAGACAGCACATAGGTACAAAACTGCTTTTTTTCAAACTCATATATTGTAATGGGCTTGCTATATATTATTTAACAATAAGTAACTACTTTGTAATTTTGTATGCTTAGTTAGTAACAAAATTTTAAGTACCTAATATCATTTTGTCTTGTAAAAGTGCTAAAAATAGCCTATTTGCAATAAATCTTTAGACTTTGACTTTGACTTTATTAAAACTAATAGAACAAAACTTCACAAAATTGTAACAACGGGCGGTCTCATCGCTCCGAGCCAATTAAATACATTGTGCCTGAATGAAATTAATTACCTACCTATTATCATATTATTACAAAAACGCCCTGTCTCGTTTTCGCTCATGATGTTTCACATCAGCGAGAAGTGGACACATATAGAACGTTCCATGCTTTGAATACGAATCGCTGAATTAAAACCACGAACGAGCGTAATGATGTAATAAAACGAAATAAACCTGCTTTACTTCACTTTAAAGGCTGCATCAAGAGGAAACTCATTTAACATCAAGCATGTTAAATGGGGGCTTGCGGAGGATAGGAATCAATGGCGACTGCGTAATAATAATAATAATATATGTGGACATCTCACACAACGCCATCTAGCCCCAAACTAAGCAAAGCTTGTACTATGGGAACCAGATAACTGATACAATACTTAGATACTTTTGTTTGTAAATACATACATAGAATAGAATATGACACCCAGATACAGAACAAACATCTATGTTTGTCCTGGGTGGGAATCGAACCCACAACCCACAGTTCTGAAGGGTTATTACCAACTGAGCTATCGGGTCAGTCAAATGAATTAATTAAAAAAGAATGAATAAATTAATGAATTAAACCTATTAGAATGCCAAAAGTTGTACTATAAGGCTTGGTTTGAGTTGCGGAAAAGAAAGCCTAATGACATAATAGAGTTTTGGAGGGAAAACGAAAAAGATGGCGTCACCGCATTGTATTATTTTCCAAAATTTGTGTTATATTCAGTGTTAATGCATAAAATTGGTGGCATTTTATTCGTTAAGTGCTGGATTACAGGTATGAGTGTGGGAAAGTGGTATAATGATAGTGAAACGTTTTTTTTCGTGTTGTTTCCAAAACTACATAGTAGCTTCTGCTAAAGTTGCCACCACTTTACTAGGAGTATAACTTGAGTAGACTAGATTATGACTTGACTCTGACTTGACTTGATGACTTCAACTGTGACCTGACCTGACACATTATTTACGTGAAATATCATTAACTTGATAAATTATCAATAAAATTACTTGACACTGGCTAAATACACAAAAGTGTGGAGCCAAAATACAAAAAAAAAACTATTATTTAACTTGAGAAATTATCAATGACTTGACGTTTTGGCTAAATACACAAAAATGTGGAGCCAAACCAAAAACAAAACAAAAAAAATACCAAAAATATGTCTGACTTTTCTTAGTAGGTACATGGCTTTGTTTAGGCACATAAAATCTTGGCCAAGATTTTCTATAGTGGCCCTAACTAAACATTGTAGGCACTACGCTAGGTACTGTTTATCTTTAATTTACAGCCTTCTAAACTGAGAAGGGTAACTTTTTGATCCACGTCAGTTTTGGGTCAGCTCGGGTCTCGGAATCTCTAGAATGACAAGCAAGAGCGTAGTTTCACAAAAAAATTGTTTGTTCCCGCCACCCCGCTTTAATTCTAGAATGATCAGAGGATAGAAAAGTTTGAAGTAAATATTTATTGTTACAGTCAAAATATTCTTAGAAGACACTACACCGAGAATATTGTCGTATGTGATAAGTATAATTAAAGTGTGGAGTGAACAACTCATTCATTCATTCGTTCATTCAAGTTGACAGTTTATGTAATAGTTACTATTATAACAGACTCTCTGATACTGAAGCATAATCCCTCCTTCTCCCAACGACTGGTGGGCGCTTTACCTTTTTACTTAGTGTCACTTAGATCTGACTTTAATTCCCGTCTGTACTAAAGTTAGACAGATCCTAAGTTCGCATTTATAGAATAGAATAGAATATTTATTTATTTCGGCAAAAACAATAAACGCAGTTTACTACCAATTAATTAAATAACAATGCTATAAGCACATTTGCAAAATTTCGCTGTTCAGCACAGTAGGATTCCCTGTGTTGTGCTGAACAGTACTCTTCCAATGAGACATTACAATAATCTTACTTATAATGACTATCAAACCTTTTTTTTACTTTTTTACTTTACTTCGACTGTGACTTGACACATATTTGCGTGAAATATCATTAACTTGATAAATTATCAATTACTTGACACTGGCTAAATACACAAAAGTGTGGAGCCAAAACATTAAAAAAAATCGAAACACCCAATCTAAACGAAGCCTGTCATTTATTTTATCATAAATATTCATCAGGCTATTTTCAGTTTTAACCCGCCCTAGCGTCTCGGTGGAAGAGAGGTAAAATACAGTAATTGCTAGATAGGTATATAATATTATATGTGTATTTTTTTTTCCTTTTAAAATTAATTTTAAAAAAAATTTTGCTTTAGAGTTCCAAGTGACACTGCAGCTGGTATGTCGTTTAACATCAGGCGAACGGCTAGCTCGTCACGTGATTCCTTAACATAAAAAAAAAAAAATCTTATTATAATAAGAAGTTAAAAAGTATTATATTTATTCTGCCCTTGATATGAACTAAATAGTTATGTGCACCGCGTCCTTTACCAGTTCGTCAAATTCTCTCCATTCAAAGGTTGCCTGGAAGAGATCGCTTTTAGCGATAAGGTCGCCCATTTTTATACTTTGTATCATTAATTGTTTTTTCTATGCAATTTTCATTATTTGGTTTGTACAATAAAGAGTTCATCTATCTATCTACCTGCTGTACCTATAAGGATCAAAAGGAAAAAGGTCTTTTTTTTAAAGGTAAGATTTTATTTTTCTTACATTACTTAATAGAACTTGTGCTAATAAAAAAAATGCAAAAATAACGTTCAAGATCATGGACATGATTACGAAAATATTTGCGAAGGTGCTTGAAATATTTTCATTTGAGAAATTCATACCGTGTACTTTTTAAGGCTTTTGCGGAGTATAATGTCACCGCATTTTATTCCCACATATTTTTAATTGAAAACCGATATTATCTCGAAGTTTTATGTTTATCATCATCTAAAACATATTTTATCTTTACGCTGACATCAAAGAAATAAAATATGAATAATCGCACCTATAAAAGCATTATTTGGTTTTTAGTACGACTTTTTCGCAAGTTCATGATTTTCTGTTTTAATGATAATATTTCATTACGAAGGTCTGTTAAATGAGAACCCGATTCATATATGTCAGAAATTGGAGGGACTGACTGCAGTATTGGTGATGTGCTCCTTTCTTGGTATTCATTGCTTTCCATAATAAAACACTTGTTCAATATTTTAAGTGAGTTATGTTTTATATAATTAGCAAAATCACACTTGAATTAAAGTTTAATCAAACAATTAATCGAACAAATATTGTGATTCAGGCGAGAACACTTATAGGACTAGTGGTTCGCTCGACGTCCGAACGCAGAATGCTGAAACGCCGAGCGCCGAGCGCTCTCATCGCGCGCTCGCCCCCACTACTAGTCGCCTGATTCACGGAGTGGAGGGGACCGATGACGTAGTCGCTCGAGTAGTTTCGCAACCATTTCTGTTTTTATTAACGTTTGATTCCGTTGCGCCGACATATATCATCATCAGCTGGAACAGTCGTCACTGTTGAATATGCGTTCTCCTTTTTTTTTATCAACTTATACGCCCTGATAAGCTAAAAGTAACAAACAAGAGCACGGACCTACTGTGATGTATATCTATGTATAAATGAATCTCTATTTCTCTTGGTCATCGAATCACGCGTGAACGGATGGCACATTTTCGTGAATTCTCTGTTGTTGTTTGTTGTCAGGAGAAGGTTTTTTTTTTCGTTTTGGCTCCACACTTTTATGTATTTAGCCAGTGTCAAGTAATTAATTTCTCAAGTTAATTAATATTAAATATCTGTCAAGTCTAGTCATACTCCTAGTAAAGTGGTGGCAACTTTATCAGAAGCTTCTATGAAGTTTTGGAAACAACACGAAAAGAAATGTTTCACCATCATTATACTACTTTCCCACACTCATGCCTGTAATCCAGCACTTAACGAATAAAATGCCACCAATTTTATTCACCAACACTGAAAATAACACAAGTTTTGGAAAATAATACAATGCGGTAACGCAATCTTTTTCGTTTTCCCGCCAAAACTTCAGGGGAAGGCTCTTATGAAAAAAAAACAGTTACAAACAAAAAAATATTTATTTATTTATAAAATAAATAAATAAAATAAAAATGTACTTTATTGCTTTTTTTAAACATAAAATAACAACATAAAGATCACAATTATTATTATTGGAAGCAAAAGGGATGACTTCAGCGTTGTGCAGCATGTACGTATTCACGTACACGCTGCGCTGTTTTTCAAGCCACCCCTTGCTCGGACTGATGATCGCCGAGAAGAAAAAACCGGTACAAGCGGTTATATATTTCTCCCATCTTTGCCTCTAACTAACGAGTCAAATCAGGCCATCCTCGTGTAGTTAAGCGTTATAAATTCTAGAGGCATTGACCTGATGGGCCTTTTTTTTGACGTGGGTTAATGCCCTCGCACTTCCCTGCCACCACGAGGGTATGTGGGACTCGAACCCATCTTCCGCCATACCGTGGCGAGAAGGGGTCGCGTTTGCAGTCCAGCCATCTCGCCCCGGAACTGAGCCTCGCGTTAATTGTAGCGAGGCGCGTATCTACTACTACTACACTTCTACTACTACTCTTGACTATGCAAGTTAGACTACATATGATACATTAATTACAAGTAAAGATCGATATAAAAAGAAAAAAGTAAATGCCAATAGGGCCTAACTCGTGAATGAAGGACTGCAACGTAAATCGTCGCCTCCCGTTTTAACAGGTTATAAATTTTAAACTAGGGCGGGAATCAATTTTCAGGTCCAATTTAGTCCGCGTATGTCCCCGGGGAGGCTAACGATTCGATTTCAACCTATAGGGAAATGTGGAACGTATGCGCGCAATCACATTACTGGGCTTATTTTTTATAGGCAGGGTCGTTGATGTTTTTCGTAATTTATTTTCGAAAACCGTTCAGAAATAAAAATTCTTGGGTACTTCGTGTTAATATATTACTGGGCTAATGAGACTTTATGATCTGATCGCACAGTTTGATAATCTTATTACTAGATTTTTCTGATGTCTCAGGATGACGTGCGCAGTGCAGTGTCACGCGGAACTCTAGTTCCGAGCTAGCTAGCTCGTCACGTCATTCCTTAACATAAAAAATATATGTAAAAAAAAAATATAACATCTAAAATGCTTAATTATAATAATAATATAATTATACCTAATCACATACTTTTATTATTTTATAACCATAATTTGTTTTTTGTTAATGTATGAAATACTTTGTAATTGATTTAGTCGTTTTTATCACAGTAAATAGATAAATAAATAAATAATAATCATTAATGGTCACAATTACTTACATAAATAAAACTATTTGTCATGTCATGTATCACTGAATCTTCCAACATATACCATAATATAAAATATATATATATATATAAAATACGAATAAATTTTCAGGTTCTAATCTCTTTATTAGATATACAAAATTACATTAGATATTCTTTAAAGAATCTTCCAACAAATACCTATAAAATACGAATTAATTGTCAGGTTCTAATCTCTTTATTAGACATACAGTTACACTAGATATTCTTTCAAGAATCTTCCAACAAATACCTATAAAATACGAATTAATTTTCAGGTTCTAATCTCTTTATTAGATATACAAAGTTACACTAGATATTCTTTCAAGAATCTTCCAACAAACAACTATAAAGTACGAATAAATTTTTAGGTTCTAGTCTCTTTATTAGATATACAAAATTACATAAGATATTCTTTCAAGAATCTTCCAACAAATACCTATAAAATACGAATACATTTTCAGGTTCTAGCCTCTCTGCAGAGTTACACCAGATATTCTTGTATCGTGGAATACAATAGCTTACAAAGCAAATGTTTAATTAACGTAACGATACAAGCGTCACACGGACCTAGGACGGGAACCCGTTATTAATGAGGGTAATTTGTCATTAGGGAGAACTCTGGTAATACGTTTTCGGCTATAATAGGGTGCCCGGTACCGGGAACAACCGTGACAGTGCTGGAATCCTTAAAACCGTAACAGATGTCACGCCGCTGCTGACACCGACAAGATGTAAATAATACCATGCCGGAAAAATCCTCCAACAAGCCTACACACACTCTAACCGCATGGATTCTAGGCCACTCGACCAGTATTTAATAATAATTATGTAGGTATACAGAACCAACCGCTATACACACACGCTACAACGCGGCTATCGTCAGCCTGCCCGTTACCTAACTATCTAGTAGGTATTTACATATAAAACAGTGAATTTGTTATTTCGATTTTCACAATAGATCCTTCACGTGGCCCGCTCTTTACGCGGTGCCCCAGTGTTTACCTGATGTCTCGATTTTTACCGGTGCCCCAGTCTTTACCTGATGTCCCGATCTTTACCCGGTGCTCCAATTTTTACCTGATGTCCCTATCTTTACCCGGTGCCCTTGACTTTACCCGGCGCCCCAGTCTTTACCTGATGTCTCGATCTTGACCTGGCACCCCGGTCTTTTCCCGGTGCCTCAATTTTTACCTAGTACCCCGATCCCGGCACCAAGTAAGAACTGGCCATGTCTTGAAATGGGCTACATGTTCCCCACGACAGCCACCGTTCCCAGCACCGGCTTTATGTGAACGATTCCTGCTCGATGATCAATACACGGCTGGCAGTCGAACGTAGATCAGAATCTTGAGCGGGATCGTGTGAATGGGCTCTCGTGAACCGATCGTTATGCAAAAACATTATATGGTACGCTTAGATATAAAATTAATGCATGTGGTAAAAGGTGGAAACTATGCATGTGATTTTGTATTAATTGTACGGGTTTTACTCACGTTATAATTGGCCGGACTATCCGACTATAGTTTCGACTGCGTTTGGCAGCCTTCCTCAAGGTGAGTGCGCGCGCGCGACGGCGACTTGCTTAGCACTCTACCGCTAACTAACCTCTCCTCTAACGCAGTCGAAACTATAGTCGGATAGTCCGGCCAATTATAACGTGAGTAAAACGCGTACAATTAATACAAAATATGCATGTGATATTATTCTATATACACAGCGGCATTTAATTCACTCTTTTCCTTAAATGTATGTACTCAGGACCATGCTATGGAATATTTGTACAAGGTCCAATTTAAAAAAAAATAGATTTTGTTTTATTATTTAGTGCCTCTTAAAATAACTGCATGACAGCTGAAATGTCTATTTAACGCTACACACAGCGCGGGCACCAGCTGAGTGCTTTGTAAATGTTTCGTAGGCAATAAAACTCCTGCTTTGTTCAATGTCACAAGGCTATTCTTTAGAATTAAAAAAAAATTGATAATACCTAGATTTAAGTTTTATTTCATGTGTACTTTTTTTTATTTAGTTATATGGGACCATTCTAAAGTATGGACTGAATACATACATTAAAGGAAAATAATGAATTAATTTCCACCTTGTATATGTGATCGTTGGGCGGTAGAAGTTTCTTCACTTTCTAATTTTAATACACGCAAATAATCTTTATAAAAAAATGTAAAGCATATTTTTACGAGTATGCTGGGTCAGGGTTAAGCTTACGTTCTTTAGAATCAATTTACCAAAAAATTTAAATCACTAGATGGCACTGTACCTGTTATGCAGGCGTAACATAAACAATCAAGACGGAGTATTGGCGGGAAAACGAAAAGGGTCGTGTCACCGCATTGTATTATTTTTCAAAACTTGTGTTATTTTCAGTGTTAGTGCATAAAATTGGTGGCATTTTATTCGTTAAGTGCTGGATTACAGGCGTGAGTGTGGGAAAGTGGTATAGTGATGGTGAAACGTATATTTTCGTGTTGTTTCCAAAACTCCATAGAAGCTTCTAGTAATGTAGCCACCACTTTACTAGGAGTATGACTTGCCTAGACTATACTATGACTTGACTTGATGACTTGGACTGTGACTTGACCTGACTTGACATACATATATATTACTTACCTCGAAAAATTATCAAATACTTGCTAAATACACAAAAGTGTGGAGTCATACCAAATTTAAAAAAAAAATGCAAGATAGATTGTTGAATAAAGGCCATTAGGGTTTGCCACCATCTCCACGCTTGGCAGGCATTTCAGTGATCGCAGATTACAGTACGGACCGAAGAGAATGGTGTTAATCTTCTGGATATTCCCTTAGTCGGCTGTTACGGTATCCAAGAGAAGAGACGAGGTTTTTTATGTTAGTGAATGCTGTGACGAGCTAATAGTTTAAGTTAAACATTTAGAAACATTATATTTTGGTGTTTGGAACTCCAAAATATAATGTTTCGCGTGACATTGATCTGCACATCATCCTGAGACGGCAAAGTCTGGTAATAAGATTACTCGACTGTGAGATCAGGTGATTGTGCCTCAATTGCCCAGTGATTTCACTAGCTACGGTGCCACTCAAACCAGTACACAGTAGTACTTGCATACTACTGCTTGGCTGCAGAATAACTGGCAAAGCGGTGGTACCTACCTAGACGAACTTTGCAGTAAAGTCCTACCACTAAGTATATGGTACCACCTAGTATAAGGGAGGTCCTTTTCTTACGCCGCACAGACTACATGTCTAGTTTTATTTAGATCTCCACTCTAATCCTCTGCGTATAAGTTCTTGTTCAACTTCTTAAAGAAAAATGAGTAAAGCGATTGTAAAAGCAACTCCATCATCTCAAGTGTATACAATTTCCATGAAACTCGTTAAAAGTTTTAGCTGTTACACTCGGGCTCGAGTGCGTGAAAACTTATTTGTAATACAGGAATTGTAGGTAAGCGAAGCGGTGTGTATATTACGGGAGGACTGTTGGGACAAAAATTAATAAAGTGGCAGCTGTCCCCAGTGGGACCGGTTAGTGGTCTATGCCACAGCTTTTAATATATAGGCGCATCGGGCAGCGCTGGCGGGGGGTGGCAACTGACCCTATAGTAGGTTTGGGTATATCCTGTTGGGAATAATCCTGTTATATCCGAGTATTTGGCCTACATTAGAGTACTAATAAGTTGTCTGTGATTATACACTATATAATTTTTGCTCGTTCGCTCGTTTGATCGTTACTTATTTGCTTATTTATTTATATATTTATTCCGTTATTTCAATTTTCAATATTTATTTTTTTGCAAAACATGTGTTGTTGCCCGTTTACCACTGTGGTTTTTTTTCTACTATTACTAAAATTTTGGTTACGGTGGCTGCTCGGCTGGAGTTTTAATGTAATGATATATGAATCCTAAAAAAGTAACACTTAGATCACATATTCATAAGCACCGAAACAAACAAAAATTCGGTGCGCTTTTATGAATAATGAGCGCCGGCCGCCCACAGTTTACAGTACAACTCAGAACTCTAAGTACAGTTTTGAGTGACACTGCACTTCGCAACATACTGAGACACAGTCTACTAATAAGTTTTTTTACACACTACCACTTAGTGGCAGAATCTCAAAGGCGACTGACTGACATAGTGATCTATCAACGCACAGCCCAAACTACTGGACGGAAATTTGGCATGCAGGTAGATGTTATGACGTAGGCATCCGCTAAGAAAGGATTTTTCGAAATTTCTCCCTTAAGAGGTGAAGTGGGTGGTTGAATTTTTTTCCCATAGGCCACGCCGCTGCGGGCAGAAGCTCGTCTAAATATACATAACTCAAAGGTGACTGACTGACATAGTGATCTATCAACGCACAGCCCAAACTACTGGACGGATCGGGCTGAAATTTGGCATGCAGGTGGATGTTATGACGTAGGCATCCGCTAAGAAAGGATTTTTCGAAATTCCGCCCTTAAGAGGGTGAAATGGGTGGTTGAATTTTTTCCCATAGACCACGCCGCGGGCTGCGGGCAGAAGCTGCGTTATATCTAAATCAGCAAGAAAATCTTGCAGAAAAGTCAAGTGAAAAGTTACATTATTATTACCAAACATTCTTCACATTTCGTTCCGTCGGTCTTAAATAAATTCAGAACAAACGTTTCGTGTTTCCGTTCAGTCGATCAAAAAAGGCTCCGCAGAACGTCTCAATTTCCACGCCATTCCATTTCACCGTAACGTTTCCTGATACCGTTGAAATGTTATTCGGATCCTGTCGAAACGTTAATACCTTAATTTGCATGGTAAGATAAACATTGCCTCTGATAAGGGTGTAAGGTTGCAATTAGCACCCGTAAACAGAAGGATTTAAGCTCGGGAATCTATTATCGGAATGTTATCTTTTAATTCATAACAAAGATGACTAAGTCTATTTTCCATAATAATTTTTAAAGGAAATAAGATATATAGATAGATAAAACTCTTTATTGAAAAACTACATTACAGGAACAATTTACTAGCACAAACTTAAAAATTAAGTGTCACAATGCGCGGGCTTATCGCTTAATAAGCGATCTTTTCCAGACAATGCAAAGTAACCAACAACATACACTACATACACATACACTACAAACACTGTTTGTTACATAAGTAACAAACTCAAAGCGTAAAAAACTGACTTCATAATAATAAGAATATTATTATATTTTCTCATGGATGCCATAGTCAAAACTAAACCAAATTGAAATGGGTAGTGCTATTTCAATTTGGTTTAGTGAAAGCACCAGCCTTCAAATAAAAAAAGAATCATCAAAATCGGTTCACCCAGTCGAAAGTTCTGAAGTAACTAACGTAAAAATAGAAAAAATACAGTTGAATTGAGAACCTCCTCCTTTTTTGAAGTCTGTTGAAAACTTGTGGTTGACGCTACGTAAGCGATATTGCTGTAAAATCATAAATATTAAGCCTATTTTGCCCAAAACTCGCTGAAAAATTGAAAGTACATTTTTCGATTTCAACGCTTTCTTTTGTTACTTACCTAAGGTATATGTTCTAATTCCTAAAAGATATGTGTAATATTAGTAATGCGGAAAATCCTGAAATAAAAAAACAGATTTTGGAAAAATAATAATATGGACCATTACACTAAAAAAATAAGTAATTCGGAAAGAAACTCCAACATCAAATCACCACTGGCTGCTTACATTTTTAGCACTAAAATATTTTTTACACATTAAAATCTATTCCGGTAAACGAAATTTGGTTTTTTTTTTCATTCAAAATCCAGGCTAGCGTTTTCCACAACCTCACCTGATGGCAAGCGACGATGTGATCGAAGGTGTAGTAAACAATAACATTTCTAAAGCTTTAAGCCCATAACCATAAATACATTTCTACGTATTTATAAAAAAAAATCCCCTGATCCTTCAGTAATGGCCTAAAATGCTAAAAAGGATGAGGCAAAGAGGCCTACATCAATTTCGCGAATTTTATTAAGAGCGTTTTATTTTTCCATGTTAGTAAATTTGAATACAGAAAGCCAACGAATGTATTTCAATTTATCTAATTGAAAAATGAATGATGAAAGCATTCCGCGATTTGTGAGACCCTTTTTCGTTCACTTGTAAATCATAACTCTGGGGGAAATATGGAGAATGAAGAACGAGAGTCTTTTAGGTTGTTAAAGCTTATAAACGATCAGTTGCCAAGAAGCTCGTTAATTAAAAAAAGGTAAAAAGTTTTTTTAAAGGTGAATTAGGGAATTTATTCAAGAACAAATTGTAAGTTTTTAAACAATAAAACTAAAATAAAATTAAAAACTATGCATTAGCAAAACTTAATCTAAGAAGCCGTTACCAGTAGGTAACGTACCCAAAATGCTGGCGGCATTGCCCCGTTGAATGGCAATGCTTAGTCTTTGGGCTAAGTAAAGACCAGCATTTTGATCACGTGCTGACTTGATTATTTAAAAATTATAATTATAAACATAAATTAGTTAAAAAGTTTTACAGTTAAAGTAAAAGTATTATTAAAACAGCACTGCCATTCAACGTGGCAATGCTGCCAGCATATTGGGCACGTTGCCTACTGGTAGTGGTTTGTTTGATTAAGTTTCCTTTTTATTGTTTTATAGATATAATATAATACATACAATAATGTTGTTAAAAAGTTAATTCGAAAATTATAATTACACTACCATAGAAAAAAGCATTATTATCATAAACTTCGACGAAAACTGCCGATCACCAAGCAAAGATAAGAAGATCTAGACGGGTTTCCCAATGTTTGTATCGGTAAAAAGTTTCCGTGTAGTAAATGAGCGAGTTTGTTTTATGATAGCAGCAAATTACTACAGTCGATCGGCGGGCACGGAAAACGGTAATCTAACCAGCGCCACTACGTCCTATTGGCAGAAACACAAGCCACAAGTCACAAGCGATAACGACATAAGCCAAAAACTATTAGAATAACAAAATTAATTTAAAATATATCAATATAAAATATATTATAAGGCATTGCTAAATGAAACACTGAGATATAGAGGTGTTGTGAAAAATTATAAACTCAATTTAGGAGTTTTGGCGGGAAAACGAAACAGATCGCGTCGCCGCATTGTATTATTTTCCTTGTGTTATTTTCAGTGTTAGTGCATAAAATTGGTGGCATTTTATTCGTAGGAGTATGACTTGACTAGACTAGACTATGACTTGACTCAGACTTGAGTTGATGATTTCGACTGTGACCTGACACATGATTTACGTGAAATATCATTAACTTGATAAATTATCCTTGACACTGGCTAAATACACAAAAGTGTTGAGCCAAAACACAAAAAAAAAAAAACAAAATATTAAATCTATGACAGCAAAAGCCTCGGTGACATTTACATTTTTTTTTTTTTTTTTTTTTTTTAATGTTTTGGCTTCACACTTCCGTGTATTTAGCCAGTGTCAAGTAATTGATAATTTATCAAGTTAACGATATTTCACGCAAATATGTGTCAAGTAACAGTCGAAGTCATCAAGTCAAGTCATAGTCTAGTCATGTTCTAGTCAAAGTCATACTCCTAGTAAAGTGGTGGCAACTTTACTTGAAGCTTCTATGGAGTTTTGGAAACAACACGAAAAGAAACGTTTCACCATCATTATACCATTTTCCCACACTCACGCCTGTAATCCAGCACTTAACGAATAGAATGCCACCAATTTTATGCACTAACACTGAAAATAACACAAGTTTTGGAAAATAATACGATGCGGTGACGCAATCTTTTTCGTGTTCCCGCCAAAACTCTCGACATTTACATTACTTTTAAGTTAACTAACCTAACCTAACAGTTGAGCAAGAAAGACTATCTAGTGACTGCTTTTCCAAAAATATGACGCTTATCATTAATTAAACAGATTTTGAATGGCCTGATAGCTCAGTTGGTATTAACCCTGCCTTCTGAACTGCAGGTTATGGGTTCAATTTCCACCAAGGACAAACATTTGTGTGATGAACATCGATGTTTATTCCGTGTTTGGGTGTCATATGATATCAGTTATCTGGTTCATATAGCACAAGCTTTGCTTAGTTTGAGGCTAGATGGCGCTGTGTCATATGTCCACACATATTTTATTTAATATTTATAACACTAATATAAAGGCGAAAGTTTGTATGTGTGTGTTTGTTACTCTTTCACGCTCAAACGGCTGAACGGATTTGAATGAAATTCGGTACCAAGATAGCTTATACACTGGATTAACATATAGGCCACACTTTATCCGGAAAATGAAATTTTCCCATGGGATGAGCAAATAATTAAAATACTTTTTATCAGCGGGTGAAACCGCGGGGCGCAACTAGTCTAGAATAAAAGGAAACAGCTCTTTATTTACTTAATAAAAATACAATTTAGTCCTGAAGACTAACAGCTTTTTTTTCTTACGTCGTTTATAGGAAGCCAATTTCTCACATCTAGAAATTTAAGTTATTTACAAACTATTAAGCTATTTTCTATACAAAGTAATGCTAAGTAAATTTGTTTTATTGAGACGTCATTTTAACTTTCCCTGTCAAATTTTTTACCCGCGCGTATCTTATGGCTTAAAAGCAGGACGAGAAACGTAGTGCAGGGTTGTCTGCATTGCAGGGAATTATGGCCCTCGGTCATAGCGAAACGTTGCCGCTACATGCGAGCATATCCGGCGTTCCCGATACCATCTCCCACTCGATGCTCCGAAATCGTGCTTTGAATACTGTAATATCGTTTATTGAAGTAAAACTTCTTTACGCACGCGTAACTGAGAGAGTAAACTGGCGAATGCGAGGCGAATGGAAGTTTGTGGTTAACGTAGATCTCCATTGTCAACATAACAAAGTAAAAAATTGTATTATTATGTTGGTATGTCCGGTAAAATTACAATTTACAATGGTCAATAAACAAAGCAAAACAAAGTTATACCGGCCGGTAGATGGAGCTAAACTAAAGTTTTTTTTTTTATGTTAAGGCTCCACACTTTTGTGTATTTAACCAGTGTCAAGTAATTGATAATTTATCAAGTTAATGATATTTCAAGCAAATATGTGTCAAGTCATAGTCGAAGTCATCAATTCAAGTCATAGTCTAGTAAAAGTCATACTCCTAGTAAAGTGGTGGCAACTTTACTTGAAGCTTCTATGGAGTTTTGGAAACAACACGAAAAGAAACGTTTCACCAACATTATACGATTTTCCCACACTCACGCCTGTAATCCAGCACTTAACGAATAAAATGCCACCAATTTTATGCACTAACACTGAAAATAACACAAGTTTTGGAAAATAATACAATGCGGTGACGCAATCTTTTTCGCTTTCCCGCCAAAAATAAGTTTTACTTCAGTTTTTATTTTTGTTTAGTTGTGTTGTTAAAGCACGTTTGTTTTTTTTACTTAGTTCATGGAACACCGTAAACTTAATAATATAACCGGAAGGCCTAAAACTAATGTTAAATGCCCGTGCATGCTTTATTTGAGTGTCGCAATATGGAAACAACTGTAAGTCGGCACGCTTCACGCAAATAATATGTTAGAAGTGGACACCAACTGTCCCAAGTAGTCAAATTTCTTTTCTCTAATATGTGCTATATTTGTATTTATAATAATTGCGTTTAAGTTGCTCTAAAATCGTCAGTTTTTTAAATATTTTCTACGTAAAATGTATTAAAAATCGACAATGTGACCCTTGTATTTAGGCAATCATTAGGAGTAAGTATTGACTCTACCTTTACCGAAGTAATATCCCACATGTGCGAACAAAGCGATTTGCTTCCACGTTTATCATACGAACAACCAAAGAGTGGAACGCTTTTTTTGTCCGGAAAACTATAATCTTGGAGTCTTCTTGGAGAACAGATATTTTATAGGCAAATGTGTTACATCGTTGATAGCCTCTGTAGTGTGGTGGTTGACCAAGTCAGCTCATAACCCAGAGGTGACGGGTTCGATTCCTGCGAAGTATTTGTGCACAGGAAAAAAAACGCAAATACTATGTTCTGAGTCTGGATGTTGTGGGACCATGGTCCTCGTAGTTCTTGGGTACCTTGACACAGGGAATTCTAGTTAGAGTCCAGGATCCAGGATCTATGTATGTGATCGTTGGGCGTAATAATTAATTATTATTATTATCTTAGACTGCATCTTCCCTTACCATGAGGTGAGATAGTGGTCAAACGCAAACCCACCAAAAGAGAAAACCTCGAAGTACTAGCTTAGCGAAGTACTCGTGTGCACTTCGTTAGTTTAATAGCCGGATAAGGCAAAACCTCAAAGAGGGTTTAAGAGAATATTGCTTATAATCTCACATATCTTCATCGTTCAGTCCTGAATGTCGCCTCAGTAATGTAACGGAAAACAATTTTCAATAAACGTTAAATGTAATGGATAAAATTTACATTCTTCTTTCACAATATTAGCGTCAATTCACCAATAACTGTGTTATCTCGACGCCATTTTGACTTGTTCATTTATTAGATCAAATCTTACATTTTTATATCTACATATAACTTTCAAAGTCTTGACTGACTGACTATATATCAACGTACAGCCTAAACTGCTGGTTCTAGAAACATGAAATTTGGAGTGTTTGTTTTTTGTATAATGTGTATATCCACTAAGAAAGGGTTTTTAGAAATTCTACCCCTAAGAGGGTGAAATGGGTGGTTAAATTATCTATAAAAAATCTTCTTCGTTTCCTATAGGCGACGTGGTTGAAGCCGCGGGCAGAAGCTAGTATTATTATAAGAACTTACCTATTTTACCGAACTATATATAAATTTTCCGGGATAAAAAGTCTTCCATGCTAGGAAAAGGAGACGTGTTCCATGTGTAGGTTGTGTAAGCGTTCTCATATGCAATATTACATCATTATTGGTTCAGTCTTTTTTTTTTCGAACGTAAGCCACATATAAACAAAGACTAAACATTGACTGGCCCGATAGCTCAGTTGGTAGTAACCCTGCCTTCTGAACTGTGGGTTGTGGGTTAGGTTCCCACCCAGGACAAGCATTTGTGTGACGAACATAGGTGTTTGTTCTGTGTCTGGGTGTTATATTGTATTATATGTATTTATTTACAAACAAAAAGTATTTAAGTATTGTATCAGTTATCTGGTTCCCATAGTACAAGCTTTGCTTAATTTGGGGCTAGATGGCGCTGTGTGAAATGTCCAAAGATATTTATATTTATTTATTTATTTAAAGATATGATGGTTAAGTTTTAAGTACTATTGTATTAGTAAGAATTTTCATGGCTATATTGGTAGATAATCAAAACTTTCCGAAAAATCAAAAACAAATCTAGTACAATAGTATGTCTGAGTTTTGCCAACATGAGGGCAAAATCCAAACAACACATACCTACATAAATGCGTCTGCATATAACTGAATTTTCTCTAAGCCCTTTCCAGTCAGAATTTTAATCCAAGCCCATCGGACTCGGGCTTATTGCAAAAAGTTTCCAACCAGCGGATTTATTTGACGCCTTGAGTTGATAGACGTGGCCGAAATGCCATTTGAATTTAGATTCGGATAAATATTAATTGACCCCTAAGCCACGCTGGGGCTTTAACTTGACGTGGACCTCAGACACAAAGAATAAAGACAAGAGAATTATTAGATTAGAGTATTATTTATTTAATTTTGAAACATACAACATAATATTATGTAATAAACATAAAACAATAAAAAGGGAACTTAATCAAACAAACCACTACAAGTGGGCAACGTGCCCATTATGCTGGCAGCATTGCCACGTTGAATGGCAATGCTCAATCTTTGGCCGAAGTAGAGGCCAGCATTTTGGTCATGTGTGGCTTCAACCAGATATTTCGAAAGGTCTTTAAAAATTTGGTGAGCACTCGGTCCCCAAGGCCCCAGTGTCTCAACTGCAAAAGGCGCAAATATAAAACCGCTATCAAGATTACTATATTTGCGCCTTTTTAGCTGCTCAAGCTAGAGAAAGCTAATAATACTAATAGCTCAACGTAAAGCGATTATAGAAAATGATCTCTGTAAAATAATACCAAATAATGTAAAGCTACCTAAGCTTATATTTATATCATTTTGCGTACAGTATTCTGGTGTACCGACAGGACAGAAACCTTTGCTGTTTCTTTTGTTAAGAATGTCAGTCGGAAACCATTGCTTATAATTAGGTGAGTGATTAAATGCTTTATAATAACGATTTCTTTTTATATTTAACTGCTTTACAGATACATCAAATATATATTTTCGTCCAAAATACTAATCTGTAATTTTTACCCAAATAACACTTTACAAACCCAAGCTTGGTAAGGTACAATAATAATAAAAAAACGAGTGTGCTTTAGACCACATGACTGAAGTCAAACTTCTTTAGTTTAGCTCCATCTATCGCCCGGTATAACTTGGTTTTTGCTTTGTTTAACGTTAATCTCGCCATCTTGAAATTGTAAATTGTCATTTTACCAGACATACCAACATAATAATACAAATTTTGAACTTTTTTATGTTGACAATGGACGTGAACCAACTTCAACTTTAGTTCGCCCCGCATTCACCAGCTTACTCCCCAAATCAAGCGTGCGTAAAGAAGTTTTACTTCAATATGATTCTGAAATAGAAACAATTGTTACCCGCTAACTCTACTAACCCACTAGCTAACTCATATCAATTTGGAAAAGTCAAGACGAAAAAGTCTGCAAACGTCTCGTCAGAACGTCATCACACTTCGTAATATGTCCCTCCATCGCAATTGCAGTGTAGTTTTCTTTTCTACTCTCTTCAGTCATCAAAAAATATCATAATAAAAATATTGGCGCTTAATTACAAATTAAAGGAGATCGCAGACAAACAAAATCTAATCCTGTTTTAAGCGCACCAATCTCAAGTTATTGTATTCATCCACAGATCCACAGCTATTGTTGTATAGCTTTCAAAACAAGCCGGGAAAGTCGTGAAGTTGTAAGCCCTTAGAAACTCTCTCATTAAAAAGTTTCTGCGTCGCTCCGAACCCTTATAATTAACAGATAAACTCCCGAATGCCTCCTCATAAAGTCATCCTACATGAATTATGACTTATAAAACCTGTCTAAAGCATTCTTGAAGTGTAAAATACTCATTACTTTAAGGTGCCCTAGGAGCGCGCAGTTTTGAAACTATTGCCTATATCTCAAAAGAAAATAGCAGTATAAGAATCAAAATACTTTTAATACTGAGTATTGACAAGATTATAACTAAACTTGTTAAATATATTACTAATAACAAACTACTATCTATATTAGGTGGTACTATACTAGGTAGGACTTTTCTAAAAAGTTCGTCTAGGTAGGTTAGACGAACTTTGCAGTAATGTGCAAGTTGTACTGTGTTCCGGTTTGAGTGGCACTGTAGCTAGTGAAATTACTTGGCAAATGAGACTTTATGATCTGATCTCACAGTCGAGTTATCTTATTACCAGACTGCTGATGTCTCAGGATGATGTGCGCAGTGTAGTGTCTTGCGAAACTTTATATTTTGGCGTTTCGAGTGACACTGGTGTCGATTCTGTGACGCATACTCTAAAGTTAAACTAAATTAACATATTTCCGTCTTTTTTATTTCCCCTTTATCAGAAGAGTACCACCTTACTTAGTTTTAGATATTTCGAAAGGTCTTTAAAAATTTGGTGAGCACTCGGTCCCCAAGGCCCCAGTGTCTCAACTGCAAAAGGCGCAAATATAAAACCGCTATCAAGATTACTATATTTGCGCCTTTTTAGCTGCTCAAGCTAGAGAAAGCTAATAATACTAATAGCTCAACGTAAAGCGATTATAGAAAATGATCTCTGTAAAATAATACCAAATAATGTAAAGCTACCTAAGCTTATATTTATATCATTTTGCGTACAGTATTCTGGTGTACCGACAGGACAGAAACCTTTGCTGTTTCTTTTGTTAAGAATGTCAGTCGGAAACCATTGCTTATAATTAGGTGAGTGATTAAATGCTTTATAATAACGATTTCTTTTTATATTTAACTGCTTTACAGATACATCAAATATATATTTTCGTCCAAAATACTAATCTGTAATTTTTACCCAAATAACACTTTACAAACCCAAGCTTGGTAAGGTACAATAATAATAAAAAAACGAGTGTGCTTTAGACCACATGACTGAAGTCAAACTTCTTTAGTTTAGCTCCATCTATCGCCCGGTATAACTTGGTTTTTGCTTTGTTTAACGTTAATCTCGCCATCTTGAAATTGTAAATTGTCATTTTACCAGACATACCAACATAATAATACAAATTTTGAACTTTTTTATGTTGACAATGGACGTGAACCAACTTCAACTTTAGTTCGCCCCGCATTCACCAGCTTACTCCCCAAATCAAGCGTGCGTAAAGAAGTTTTACTTCAATATGATTCTGAAATAGAAACAATTGTTACCCGCTAACTCTACTAACCCACTAGCTAACTCATATCAATTTGGAAAAGTCAAGACGAAAAAGTCTGCAAACGTCTCGTCAGAACGTCATCACACTTCGTAATATGTCCCTCCATCGCAATTGCAGTGTAGTTTTCTTTTCTACTCTCTTCAGTCATCAAAAAATATCATAATAAAAATATTGGCGCTTAATTACAAATTAAAGGAGATCGCAGACAAACAAAATCTAATCCTGTTTTAAGCGCACCAATCTCAAGTTATTGTATTCATCCACAGATCCACAGCTATTGTTGTATAGCTTTCAAAACAAGCCGGGAAAGTCGTGAAGTTGTAAGCCCTTAGAAACTCTCTCATTAAAAAGTTTCTGCGTCGCTCCGAACCCTTATAATTAACAGATAAACTCCCGAATGCCTCCTCATAAAGTCATCCTACATGAATTATGACTTATAAAACCTGTCTAAAGCATTCTTGAAGTGTAAAATACTCATTACTTTAAGGTGCCCTAGGAGCGCGCAGTTTTGAAACTATTGCCTATATCTCAAAAGAAAATAGCAGTATAAGAATCAAAATACTTTTAATACTGAGTATTGACAAGATTATAACTAAACTTGTTAAATATATTACTAATAACAAACTACTATCTATATTAGGTGGTACTATACTAGGTAGGACTTTTCTAAAAAGTTCGTCTAGGTAGGTTAGACGAACTTTGCAGTAATGTGCAAGTTGTACTGTGTTCCGGTTTGAGTGGCACTGTAGCTAGTGAAATTACTTGGCAAATGAGACTTTATGATCTGATCTCACAGTCGAGTTATCTTATTACCAGACTGCTGATGTCTCAGGATGATGTGCGCAGTGTAGTGTCTTGCGAAACTTTATATTTTGGCGTTTCGAGTGACACTGGTGTCGATTCTGTGACGCATACTCTAAAGTTAAACTAAATTAACATATTTCCGTCTTTTTTATTTCCCCTTTATCAGAAGAGTACCACCTTACTTTAAGTTTACTTTAGTTTTAGAGAATGCGACACAGAATCGACACTAATGTTCTGCTATGGCGACCGTGTCTCTGAACATCAGGCGAATGACTAGCTCGTTAGCTAGCTAAACAAAAATATACATAATTAAAAACATATATAGGTCCAACACACAGACATCATTTTATAAACTAATATTATAAAGAGGAAAGCTTTGTTTGTTCGTTTGTATTGAATAGGCTTTGAAACTACTGAACCGATTTGAAATGTTCACCAGCATATATTACGGCTGATGATGAAGATGATGATGAAGGATAAGGAATTAGTGAAAATTTACAATGAGGTTTAAACTGTAATCTTGTACGCCTACAAAGTTGAATACCTATTGAACTTTGATAGAATAATTTATAGAAAAATTAAAAGAATATTGAATCAGATATTTCTAATATTAGCTTAGAAAGTTTATGATAAGCTTAATTGAGAGTTTATAATTAATTCATGCCTGAGAATAGGGACGATGAACTGTATGACATAAATATAAGAAGGGTTTTTTTTTTAAAATGTTTTGGCTCCACACTATTGTGTATTTAGCCAGTGTCAAGTAATTAATAATTTATCAAGTTAATGATATTTCACGCAAATATGTGTCATGTCACAGTCGAAGTCATCAAGTCAAGTCATAGTCTAGTCAAAGTCATACTCCTAGTAAAGTGGTGGCAACTTTACTTGAAGCTTCTATAGAGTTTTGGAAACAACACGAAAAGAAACGTTTCACCATCATTATACCATTTTACCACACTCACGCCTGTACTCCAGCACTTAACGAATAGAATCACACCAATTTTATGCACTAACACTGAAAATAACACAAGTTTTGGAAAATAATACAATGCGGTGACGCTATCTTTTTCGCGTTCCCGCCAAAACTCCAAAAGAAGGGTTTCAACTTCAACAATGTAAAATGGTCGAATCTATATTTCATTAGAACAGCCATTTTATACTAAATATCCAGAACCTATATAAAAACCAATCCATAGTGTCTGAACATTGTATTCTTCTCAGCACAGGAAATCCACTCGTTACGGAATCAATGGATTTCAATTTGTTCTCTAAAAGACCGCGGCTGGTTATACGAAGGAACAGAGATAAAAGATCTTGGATATATCGGATGGGTTTAGGCGGGGGCCTATCAGTAAACCCATCCGATATATATATTAGGTCTTTACCTATGAAATTGCCGTTTTGTTTGAAAAAAGTTAAAGTATTTTTTTTTTCGAACTTATTTATTTCTTTTATTCAAAGTAATCACCCCTGCAATCAATGCATCTTTGCCAACGCTGTGGCAGTTTATGGATGCCCTTCTTGAAAAAATCAGCAGGACGGGAGACAACAAACTCTTCAAAGGCGTTTTGTACTGCCTCTCGGGAATTGAATTTTTTTCCCGCTAAAAAGTTGTCCAAATTTTGGAAAAAGTAATAGTCGGTCGGCGCAAGATCTGGTGAGTATGGCGGATGAGGGAGAGCTTCCAAACCCAACTCATGCAGCTTAGAGACGGTCTGTTGTGCAGTATGGGGTCGCGCGTTGTCGTGAAGTAGCAGTGGAGACGACCGATTGACCAAAGCTGGTTGCAGACGTGCGAGTTTCGTCATCATTGTGGTTAGTTCTTCAATGTACACATCTGCAGTAATGCTCTCGCCGTTTTGTAAAAAGCTATGATGAATCACACCAGCACTAGACCACCAAACTGTGACCATCACCTTTCTAGGGGTCATTTTTCGTTTTGCACATTGCTTTGGTACCGAACCAGGATCTAACCAACTTGCTGAGCGCTTTCGATTGTCAAAAAGAATCCATTTTTCGTCGCACGTAACAATTCGGTTCAAAATTCCTTCATTTCTGTGCCTGTTAAGCAGCGCAAGGCAAGTCTCGACGCGTACGTTGCGCTGGCGATCGTTAAGTTCGTGGGGCACCCATCTATCAAGCTTTTTTATCTTGCCAATCTGTCGCAAATGGACCAATATTGTTTTGATGCTAACATCAAAAGCTGCTGCCAGCTCAGCTGTAGATTGAGATTCATCAGCTTCCACAATCGCCTTTAATTCATCATTGTTGACCAAAGTTTCCGGACGACCACGAGGTTCATTTTTCAAGTCAAAATTCCCAGAACGGAACCGAGCAAACCAATAACGGGTTGTACGTTCGTTTGTACAGTTCTCTTCGTAAACGTCGTTGATGTTACGTGTCGTTTGTGCCGCGTTGGTGCCACGACGGAACTCATATTCCATAATTACACGAAATTTCAAAGTATCCATTATGAGGAAAAATGTTGAAATGTAATGAAAATACAACGCTAATCAATAAACAAAAGACTTATATTGTAAATAGAATGTCATATTTTTAAAACAAAATTAATTTAAATTTAGAACTCATAGCAAATCAAAACTTTTTTTTGTTTGAAAAAGTCTGTACTGCAGTACGGCAATTTCATAGGTAAAGACCTATTATGATAGCATTTTTAACCGAAAAAGGAGAAAGTTCTCAAATCAGCAATATGTATACAAGGTGGCATTTAATTCACTATTTTACTTAAATGTATGTTGCAACAAAGTCCTACCACCTAGTAAAAGTAGTTTGATAGTGTGATTAAGAAATGACATGACAAGCTACTCGTTCGCCTGATGTTAAGCGACACGGCTGCTCATAGCACTAGCAATGTCACTCGGAACTCTATAGAGTTTCTCGTGACAACACTGCGCACGTCATCCCGAGACAACACAGTATAGTAATAACAACTAGACTGTGTGATTAGGTCATAAAGTCTAATTTGCCGTGCCCTTCAAACCGGAACACAGTAGTAATATAATAAAAGTACATAATGTGTCACGCGACTTTTACGCTTTGAAATACAAAGTAGCAATGAATAAAAGCTGTGGTTTAATTGGCAAGTACCTTAAGCATTTTACATTGAATGCTTGCATATTTAAAATGTGGCTCTAGCATCCAGCCATCACATAACAAGCCGGTGTATTCACAGTAATTTAGTTGAGCAACGAAATTACTGTGAAAACAATAATGAAGCTGCTTTTAATACGAGCTCGCTTACTGGAGATAATCCTTATGGAAGGAAATGCTTTCTCTTCATGCTTGCAAACTAAGGACAGTGGCTCATCCAGCTGTTAATAACTACATTTGCCTTTTTGTTGCATTGTCTTACCATGCTTTACTTACCGCTTTGTTTATTTTAGGAAATTGACGAATTAGAATTAGTGACATTCTAATTTGACATCTATACTAATAATATAAAGAGGATAGATTTGTATGTAAGTATGTTTGTAACGAATTGGCTCAAAAAGTACTGGACTGATTTTAAAAATTCTTTCACCATTTGAATGCGCCACTATCACTGATTAACATAGATTATTTTAATTGCAAGAAAAAAATGTTTATGCTAATATATTTAATAAATAAATATCCAACCGTGCGAAGCTGGGACGGCCGGCTCGCTAGTAGTTATTAAAATCTTTTTTAAAAAGGTACAGGGCGGTGCGGTAGGCCACGTCGCATATGTAATTCAATGGCGTAGCTACTGGAGGGCTAGACGGGGCAGGCCCCGGGGCCCCCAAGCACTGGGGCCCCTCGGACTTACAAACTAAAATTGAACTAGGTAATGAAAATTTCTACCATATTCGGAACAAAAATACACTATGCAAATATTTTTTATAACCACTAAGTAATAAAACGCAATTACACTTAACTAGATGGAAGCATGTGCTCTTGTCGGAATTCGAGGGGATTCTCCAACCACAGTCTATGTGAGTGACAGTCATACATTTATGCACTTAAATTTTTTTTATTGTGTTGTAATCAATATTATGATATAACAATGTATGTGTAGGCAGAAACGGGTCTGTGGGTAGGTTGCAACCTGTATAACTATAGGCCTTCAGCATGTCCACACCGCGCCGTGTCTGGAACAAGAATGATCCGTAGTACACCGAACGGTCCTTTTTTATAGCCAGACGGGTAGGGGCACCATGACAGTTGCCGGTGCTGCCACTGTAATAAATTTAATGCCACCACAGGGTAAATTACGGTGCTCGATCGCTGCGCATAGAGTTTATAACTGGACGTAGCCGCCGTCATATGTATAACTAATAAAAGTAGGTGATTATTTTAATTATATAAAGTAAGAAATCTTTATTCACTTGATTTACTGTTTTCTCCTGTTTTTTTATTGGTGAAATGCTGTTTTTTAGTTTCTTGGGATTGGCAACACTGATTACGACAAATCTGGAGTACGTTGATTTCGGAACACGACGAATACGAACAAACGGTTTTAAATAATTTTGTTGAAGCCCTAGTTTATATTTTGCCCCAGGGCCTGTGGTTATCTAGCTACTGGTGTAAATGACATTTAGCCGCGGGCAGCGGTCAAAGAACAACCTTTGATTTCATACTGAGTTTGTTTGTTTTATCAGTTATTTTTATTTAACAATCAAAACTGACATGAAACCGATTTTAATGAAATTTATATGAGACCAATTTGAATGTACATCGTTTCAAATTAACCAAATACTTACAAACAAATTGTATCAAGTATGTATATTATCAGTCTTCTAATTCACATAGTACAAGTTTTACTTAGTATGAAGCTAGATGGCGCTGTGAAAAATATCTACAACCTTTATTAATTTATTCAAGAATAAGTGTTAAACTAAAAGAAAGAAACGGTATATATTTGTTTAAAATAACTTTTAATACCTACTTAACATTTAACAATTTAAAAAAAATGTTATTTAATGGTATGACGAGTTAGTTGGTCACCTGATGTTAAGCGACACGGCCGCCAATAACAGAACAGTGTCGATCGGAACTCAACTTGCTCACTACTACTTGACGGCAAAATAACTGGCAAAGCGGTAGTACCTACCTAGACGAACTTGGCAATGAATTCCTTCCACCTAGTAAACTTAATTGTAATTGTAACTTAACATGTAAATAAATATTTTACGTAAATATTATCCTGTATTTA
The DNA here is from genome assembly GCA_905220475.3 of Ennomos fuscantarius. Lineage (NCBI taxonomy): Eukaryota > Metazoa > Arthropoda > Insecta > Lepidoptera > Geometridae > Ennomos > Ennomos fuscantarius. The sequence continues at coordinate 5,813,325 of HG992046.1, read as the reverse complement.
TTTTAATCAGGTATATTTAATATATTGTTTATTTATTATACGTATCTAACTATAATCTTTATTTATTCTTATTTTTATTAGTTTCATTCTTCTCAATTTTACTTAATTTGTTTACACTAATGACCTCTATCTCTCCAATAATTCTTTCCACCCCAAGATTGACTGGAAGCGATCGGTTTTAGCGATAAGTCTGTCCATTGTACTATAGCTTTAAGTTTCATCTTTTGTAAATGTTTATTTTTTCTGGTGTACAATAAAGAATTTTTGTATTGTATTGTATTGTATAGTATAAAATAACGCAAAACTCAGTATGTTAACGGCCTTACAGTTATACTGCTATTAAAACCGCAGCGCCAAAATGCCGGTTCAGTTTAAGTTTAAAAGCATCCCCTGTCGTTGATTTGTCTTGAAAATCTCCGAGTTTGCGGAAAACTTTGAAGGGATACTTACGCTTGTTTGAACTTCAATTCAATTACAAGTTCGATAATTTCATTTCAGCGATGAACGTTATGACAAGTTGAACATTTTGTTTTAAGGTGGTTTTAGTGGTAATAAGTAATAGGTCGGGGAAAAGTCTTATAACTTTATAGGTATAAATTTGATTTTTATAGGTATGAATTTGAAATCGAGTTTCTTTGGTTGTATTAACTGTTTCTACCACAGACTTACTCGTAGAACATTTTCGCTACTCTCGTAAGACTCACGATGTGTGAGATCGAGAAGGCACAATCATTATGTTATGCTAATTCGAGTACAAATGCTCCAGCCTTAACATAATTATTGTAGAAAACCGCGATAGACTACCGTCTCTGGTTACGTCTATGGCTATGGTACTGGTTTTATAGTTAACAAATATATGAGTTACGTCACCGCATTGTATTAATTTCCAAAACTTGTGTTATTTTCAGTGTTTGTGCATAAAATTGGTGGCATTCTATTCGTTAAGTGCTGGATTACAGGCGTGAGTGTGGGAAAATGGTATATTGATGGTGAAACGTTTCTTTTCGTGTTGTTGCCAAAACTCCATAGAAGCTTCAAGTAAAGTTGCCACCACTTTACTAGGACTATGACTTTTGAATTGAAGGGGTGAGAACAAAAACGGTTTAACTGTCAAATTGATAGTTTCGAGAAAATTGACTTTAAACTTTTTCTTCAAGAAAAGGATTATGTAAGTTTCAGTTGCTTGAAAATGTATTAATTCTATTTTAAAATACAAAATATAGTACTAATTCGTACAATTACTGCAAAAATATAATATAATAAACATAATAATGTTTTTATGCTAAGAGAACTGTATTCCTGTGTCAGATAAACCGCTTATAGACTGAAAATCTCGAGATTTAAGCCTCATTTCGGTATTTTGAGAATGTATTATTGTAGATAATATCACGCTAAATCCAACGATACCCATAAATCATTATGTGAAAAAAAAATCAGTTAAACCCTTTTTGATTTCATCCCTTCAATTGACACTGTGGTACTATGCATTTAAAATTAAAGTGCAAACCTCAACGTTTTTGGCGGGAAAACGAAAAAGATCGCGTCGCCGCATTGTATTATTTTCCAAAACTGGTGTTATTTTTAGTGTTAGTGCATAAAATTGGTGGCATTCTATTCGTTAAGTGCTGGATTACAGGCATGAGTGTGGGAAAGTGGTACAATGATGGTGAAACGTTTCTTTTCGTGTTGTTTCCAAAACTCCATAGAAGCTTCAAGTAAAGTTGCCACCACTTTACTAGGAGTATGACTTTGACTAGACTATGACTTGATTTGATGAGTTCGACTGTGAATTGACACATATTTGCGTGAAATATCATTAACTTGATAAATTATCAATTACTTGACACTGGCTAAATACACAAAAGTGTGGAGCCAAAACATAAAAAAAAAGTGCAAGCCTAATAAGCGAGGCTTTAAAAAGTTTTTTTCCTACTACTTATGCCAGCCAGAAAAGAAAACTCCGATCCGAAGGCTCGATTACACCTGTAATGCAATTGCATTACAGGTGTCATAGAATGAATAATAATATGGTTTATAATTGCTAATTAGCAATTATAAACCATATTATTATTCATTCTATTAATAATATGGTTTATAATTGCTAATTAGCAATTATAAACCATATTATTATTCATTCTATTAATAATATGGTTTATAATTGCTAATTAGCAATCATAAACCATATTATTATTCATTCTATGACTATAATTATTTGGCAAGAAAAGACATGAAATACATAAGTGTCACTCTACGGATCCGGAAACGTCTTCTATTCAAATTAGGGGAAAACATTCTTTGATGTCAGTCACAGAAATAGAAATATGGCGTAGGCGGAATTACGAAAAAAATAGGATTGAAATACTAGAGTAATCATTTGGAGAATGATAATAATGTAAAGAAGACAAAAATAAGTGTTATTTTATTTCAATTGAAGAAATACCTATATTTATTACTTATCACACTAATATTATAAAGGTGAAAGTTTGTATGTGTGTTTGTGTGTATGTGTGTACGTTTGTTACTTCTTCACAATCAAACGGCTAAATGCATTTGGTTGAAATTCGGTACCAAGATAGCTTATACACTAGATTAACATATAGGCTACATTTTATACCGTAAAAGTGAAATTTGGGTTGAGTATATGATTAAAATACTTTTTATCCGCGGGTAAAACCGCGAGGTGCAACTAGTTTACCATAAAAACATCACTGGTCCTAGATACTTGAAATTTGGAGGGTGTGTTCTTTGTAAAGTGTACCTACACTCCACTAAGAAAAGGTTTTTCGAAATTCTATCCCTAAAAAGGTGAAATGGGAATTATCTATGAAAAATTTTCTCCTTCGTTTCCTATAGGCCACGCGGGCGAAGCCGCGGGCAGAAGCTAGTAAGTACATAAAATTATTATAGAAATTTTCTGTTTAATTTAAAACAAAAATGTAATGTTGATCTCTTTAGATATTTAACCAAATCTTCAAATCGAGAGTGAACCGGTTTCTTCTAGGCAAGCGTGCTAGATCCTAGACCGCATTATCGCTTACCATCAGGTGTTGTAGTGGTCAAACGCAAACCTATAAAACAATAAAAAAAATACAATCAATCTATGTAAAAATCAGTCCAACACACACACAAAGACACAAACAAACATTGATGATCTTTATGATGATTATCATATCATGATGATCATGATTATCTGGCAGTGTTAATTCAATGGAGTCGCGCTGCCAGCCGAGTGGTCCCGATGACTGTGGTAACAGTGGTGTAGGAATAGGACCACGCCATTTCTTCCCGTGAGTGCCGTAAGTGCCGGCTAAAGAAATATCCAAGATATATACAACAGTGTTCTCCATACACTTAAATCTTTTGCCAAGCCGCCTGCCAAGTGTGATTATTTTAGTCATTATGGCAACCCCTTTTTTTTTAACCCGGGAAAATCCGTTACGGTTTCCACCTACCCTGAGTGGAGCAGGTGGATAAGTGGGACTTTCCGTCCAGAGTGGACGGCATACCCACTAAAAACCCGGGGTCCTCCATCCCGCCGCATGTAGTAGGACTGGACGTGATCGCCTTAGCAGTCCATACGCCTACCTGCGGTCAGCCGCATCCGGCTCCATCCTCACCGTCGGGACGTGACGTCGACGGGGACATCTCGGAGGCGCACTGAGGACTCGTGCGCCGTCTGGCTTGGGGAATCCCCTGCTCCTATATTGTGTATATTGTATGCTGCCAGCATAGCTCGTGCAAAACTTTATGAGCTCTCGGTAGTTAGGCCCGAGTACCAAACTGCGCATGATACAGTTGAGTGCATTGTAAAAGCAGCCATACAGTAACTATAATATGCGGACTGCGCAGCCATCCGCGCTAACTTCCGAAAGCTCATAAAGTTTTGCGCGAGCTATAGGTACGCTACTGACTACTAACGCTACTACACTTTGTAGTAGTCTTTTTATGTTACGTTATGACATGACGAGCCAGTCGCTTGCTTGATGTTAAGCAAGACGACTGCCCATATCAATTGCAGTGACAATTGAAACTCTAAAGAATAGTTTCGCGTGACATTGCACTACGCACGCCTTTCTGAGACATCAGCACAGTCTATCAATAAGATTACTAGACTGTGAGATTAGGTAATAAAGTCTCAGTAGTGCTAGTAGTAGTAGTAGTAGTGCTTGCGCACTACTGCTTGGTATTATTATGGAGTTAGTGCACTTTTTCACAAACGTATATCAAGATATATATAAACTTATCTTCTCCCGGTCCATGAGTAAAACACACGACGCATCTATTTCCAAAGAATGGGTCGGCAGTCGGCACAGAATTGTACCTACTGAAACAACAACAGGATACCCTATAAACAACAGAACAACAAAGCTCCAACACAACATGACAAAGATTTAAGTGAGTAAGTGACATACGAGATCCAAATTGGCGAACAAGATTATGTCCATCAAAAGTGCTCGCCGAGAAATTCGTTCGGAACGTGTCGGGTGCAGTTTTCATGCAAGATTCCGTTTTTATGCAACGTGTCGATGTTCCGCCGTTTAATATGGTTGCATGTCATTTACAATTTGACAGTCCCTGTGGTGTGGTGGTTGAGCAGGTCGGCTCATAACCAGGAGGCGGCGGGTTCGATTCCCGCGGCAGGACAAGTATTTGTGCACAGAAAAAAAACGAAAATATTAATAATAAATATGTAACGATTAATATGTATGTAATGGACGGAGGAAACCAACAGCATACCTTTAAATAAAATAATCAAAATGATTATAATAGGTCTTTACCTATGAAATTGCCGTATTGCAGTACAGACATTTTCAAACAAAAAAAAGTTTTGATTGGCTATGAATTCTAAATTCAAATTAATTTTGTTTTAACAATATGACATTCTATTTACAATATAAGTCTTTTGTTTATTGATTAGCGTTGTATTTTCATTACATTTCAACATTTTTCCTCATAACGGATACTTTGAAATTTCGTGTAATTATGGAATATGAGTTCCGTCGTGGCACCAACGCGGCACAAACGACACGTAACATCAACGACGTTTACGGAGAGAACTGTACAAACGAACGTACAACCCGTTATTGGTTTGCTCGGTTCCGTTCTGGGAATTTTGACTTGAAAAATGAACCTCGTTGTCGTCCGGAAACTTTGGTCAACAATGATGAATTAAAAGCGATCGTGGAAGCTGATGAATCTCAATCTACAGCTGAGCTGGCAGCAGCTTTTGATGTTAGCATCAAAACAATATTGGTCCATTTGCGACAGATTGGCAAGATAAAAAAGCTTGATAGATGGGTGCCCCACGAACTTAACGATCGCCAGCGCAACGTACGCGTCGAGGCTTGCCTTGCGCTGCTTAACAGGCACAGAAATGAAGGAATTTTGAACCGAATTGTTACGTGCGACGAAAAATGGATTCTTTTTGACAATCAAAAGCGCTCAGCAAGTTGGTTAGATCCTGGTTCGGTACCAAAGCAATGTGCAAAACGAAAAATGACCCCTAGAAAGGTGATGGTCACAGTTTGGTGGTCTAGTGCTGGTGTGATTCATCATAGCTTTTTACAAAACGGCGAGAGCATTACTGCAGATGTGTACATTGAAGAACTGACCACAATGATGGCGAAACTCGCACGTCTGCAACCAGCTTTGGTCAATCGGTCGTCTCCACTGCTACTTCACGACAACGCGCGACCCCATACTGCACAACAGACCGTCTCTAAGCTGCATGAGTTGGGTTTGGAAGCTCTCCCTCATCCGCCATACTCACCAGATCTTGCGCCTACCGACTATTACTTTTTCCAAAATTTGGACAACTTTTTAGCGGGAAAAAAATTCAATTCCCGAGAGGCAGTACAAAACGCCTTTGAAGAGTTTGTTGTCTCCCGTCCTGCTGATTTTTTCAAGAAGGGCATCCATAAACTGCCGCAGCGTTGGCAAAGATGCATTGATTGCAGGGGTGATTACTTTGAATAAAAGAAATAAATAAGTTCGAAAAAAAAATACTTTAACTTTTTTCAAACAAAACGGCAATTTCTTAGGTAAAGTGTTTCAAACAATTTTACTAACGAGCCGAATACAGAGTTCCTTTTGTTCGCAATCTTCTTTCTCGTCTGTCAGACACGCATACATTACAATGTTGTAAGTTTGCAACGCTACAATCTTCAGCAAGTTCTGTTAATGTATTTCGCGGGTGTGGGAATGGGACTGCTGAGAATAATCGTTCTCACTAGTATAATAAAATTGTTACGATCCATATGGAAATACGAGAGAAAATAATAAAATTATTACGTTCCAATGACTGGCCCGATAGCTCAGTTGGTAGTAGCCCTGCCTTCTGAACTGTGGGTTGTGGGTTCGATTCCCACTCAGGACAAACATTTGTGTGATGAACATAGGTGTTTGTTCTGTGTCTGGGTGTCATATTGTATTCTATGTATGTATTTACAAACAAAAAAGAATCTAAGTATTGTATCAGTTATCTGGTTCCCATAGCACAAGCTTTGCTTAGTTTGGGGCTAGATGGCGTTGTGTGAGATGTCCACACATATTATTATGATTATTATTGTTCCATATGGAAATACGAGCGAAAATAATAAAATTGTTACGTTCCATATGGAAATACGAGAGAAAATGGCTTAATAGTTCCACGGAACATACATACAGTGGAACAAACGTGAATGATCCACTGTGACCAAACAGTTCTACCCCTTAATTATTACGTGTGCATGCCTTTATTATCATTACCAATATAAAAATTACTTAGACGTGTTCCTAACCAAACATCCTCTAACAATTTTGTTTCTGGTCTCTCTAGTAATATAGAACCCTATATGCAGACAGATTCAACCGTGCGGATACAGATCTGAGTACCCAATGCCGTTAGTACAATTATGTGAGCCGCCACAATTGCATTGCATCGAGCGAGGGAAATCTCCAGCTGTGGAGTGTAGAATAGAATAATATGTATGTACTTCTATAGAACTTGACACCATTGGACGTAATGGAAAATCTTCGACATTTTCGACACAAGTGCCATTGTCAAAAAGTTCAAGTAATTGATAGTAGTATTCTTCTCGATACACTAAAATTTTCTACGATCACCTGCCAATCATGATTATGGAAAACCCTGCATAAGTTATTGCTTATTATAAAGACCTTTCGAAACGTCTGGTTGAAGCCACGCGTGACCAAAATGCTGGCCTCTACTTCGGCCAAAGATTGAGCATTGCCATTCAACGTGGCAATGCTGCCAGCATAATGGGCACGTTGCCTACTGGTAGTGGTTTGTTTGATTAAGTTCCCTTTTTATTGTTTTATGTTTATTAAATAATATTATGTTGTATGTTTCAAAATAAAAATATATCGGTCAGTTATTGCCTATCTTTTCCATTTCCTTCTTGTCAAGTAACCTACTTAAGTTTGTACTTTCTGCTCTCTATCTTTAATATTCAATTTCACAGGCGTATTTAAAGAAAATCTCAGATTTACTTTATATTGTGAAATTGAACAGATACTGTGTGAATTTCACAAAGATTTTCACATGATTACTCTTGTACACTAGTACATTTCACTTAATACTAGAACTTATATCCAATCGTAATTTAATGTAAGTTCTAGTAATTGTAATTGGATGTATGTTCTAGTATAAAGTGAAATAATTGTACCTTACCTTAAGATCTGTGGACTTGGTGAAACAAATAAATAAATAAAATAAAATAATACGCCCGAAGTGCACGTTTTATAGAAGAGGCCTATGTTTAACAGGACGTCTTCCAACTGATGATGATGATGTGTGTGTACGTCAAAAAGTTAGCTAGTTAGTTCAACCACATAGCTTCAACATAGGAGTAAGACTACTTTTCATCCTGACACCAAGCGTACCAAACCACGAGCAAAAACTAGTCATTTATATTATATATCAGTAGAATTTCGTATTCCGAAATTAAGTCACTAAAATAGTAAGTAAACACATAACATAATATTATAAAATCCTAAAATACATGTCAAAGTCAAAGTCAAAAGATTTTATTGCAAATAGGCTAATTTTAGCACTTTTACAAGTCAAAATTATATTAGGTACTTAAAATTAAGTTATTTCACTAAGCATATAAAATTACAAAGTGCTTATTATCAAATAATATATAGCAAGCCCATTACAATATATGAGTTTGAAAAAAAAGCAGTTCTTTTTCTCACTACTGGTGCAAGCAATCCGGCACAATGCAGAATTGAAAACTTCGATCCGAAGCTTCGATTACAACTGTAAAGAAGAAGCTACAAGAAACTTTACAGTGATGTATTTTTTTTCTTTCTTTCTACTGTCTTTTACAATGTATATAATTCATTACAGTTGAGATAATAAATATGTTACAAAAGTAACCACCACGTCATACCGGTGCAAGAAAATTGCCGTGATTATCTTAATAAACATTACAAATAGAAACTGAATTTATAGATAGGAATAGATAATAGGCAAAGTACCTAAGATTTTATACCGTTAAGCTTGGGATATTCAGGCCAAGCTTTTTTGTCCGACACATAATCATTTATTGTGTAATAGGGTTTTTTCATTAAGTTTGACTTTATGAATAATTTAAATTTACGCATTGACAATCGTTCGATACCGTCAGGCAACTTGTTATAAAAGCGTATACAGTTTCCCATAAATGAACCATTAACTTTCTGCAGTCTGCAATCTTGGAACTTTCAATTTTTTTTTTTTTTCCTAGTATTAAAGTTATGAATGTCGCAATATCTGAGAAAAGAGCTAAATTTCTTGCGAGTGTACATCAAATTTTCGTAAATGTATTGACAAGCCACTGTAAGAATATTTATCTCCTTAAATCGTTCCCTGAAAGAGTCGCGGGATTTCATGTTATAAATGGAAAGAATTGCTCTTTTCTGTGAGACAAAAATTGATTGTATGTCCGCGGCTTTACCCCACAGTAAGATGCCGTATGACATAATACTGTGGAAGTAACTATAGTATACTAATCTTGCAATGGCTTCATCAGTAAACTGTCTGATTTTACGCACAGCATATGCAGCAGAGCTCAATCTACCAGCAATGTTTGATATGTGAGGACCCTACTGTAATTTAGAGTCTATAGTTATGCCAAGGAACGTGACAGATTGTACCAAATCTAATGGCTCACCATTCAGTAATAAATTTGTAGGATGTCATTTGATTGATCATGTTTAAATACTTAGGTTACACTTAAAGTAATAATATGTTTGCATTAGAAGAACATAAAACGTTATCTTTATTGTATAATTACAAATATATGTATTACCTTGTCACGATATAAGTAATGTTTTTATTTAGTAATTTGTGGTCAAAAATGCTGGTAGTACATCGGTTTAGACTTTTTAGTAATACTTTTAACTTATAATAATTTATGTGATACTATTAATTGATCCTTAAAAAGTAAGCACTATTTAGCTCAATAGTTAACAAAAAATGTGTTATTCTTTAGCCCCACAGAAACCTGTGGCCGTTTGTACTCAAAAGACTGTCCACACACCTTTTCAACGGACAACGTACAAAAAAGGTTCAAAAAATAAAACCTGTTTTCACAGTCGTTAGGTACCGTTGAAAGTGGCAGTGACGCTAAAAGCGTTAGCTTCTACAGTACAGTACCTACTACCGTAGCCTTGTGACAAGCTTTATGTGCACATTACAGTAGACTTGAACAGTAGTTCAACAACAGCTAATGTAGGTGACTTGTGGTAGTTTTTGTTTTTTTTATTGTGTGGCTTGCGTTTGACCACTATCGCACCTGATGGTAAGTGACGATGCGGTCTAGGATGTAAAACGCTTGCCTAGAAGATACCTGTTCATTCTCGATTTGAAGACTCCAAGGTTGTAGTTTTCGGGAAACACAGACGCTGGCAAAGCGTTCCACTCTTTGGCTGTTCGCATGATAAACATGGAGCCAAATCGCTTCGTTCGCACATGTGAGATATTAACTATGTAACTAACGGTGACATTTTTTCGTACATCTGGTTGGCTGATGGTGGAAAGGTGATGGTGAAATCAGGTTATGCAACTCCAATGCGCACTCTCCAAAATACACTCGACATAAGTCAGATCACAAGCAAATCAAGCCATGTTATCATTTGCGAAATATTTTTGAATAAATATCGGACTGAAATAAGTTTGTAAACTTTACGTTGCACAATATCAATATAATCACAATTGAAATTATTTTTAAACAAGATATTTACTATACCACTATGTATTTTTGAACATGCATAGTTGTTAAAGTAAAGAGTTCGTTTTGTATGACAAGTGGTTTTTATGCAGATGTCAATCTAGATTTAGAAATTTCGGTCTAATGTCCGCTGTAAAAACTGTTTTATTTACTACAGTTTATTTGAATATAATTAAGCTAATTGAGATGTAAATATGGTTTTTATATAGTACGAGCTTCTGCCCGCAGCTTCGCCGGTGGCGTGGTCTATAGGAAAATAATTCAACCACCCATTTCACCCTCTTAAGGGTGGAATTCCGAAAATCTTTTCTTAGCGGATGCCTACGTCATAACATCTACCTGCATGCCAAATTTCAGCCCAACCCGTCCAGTGGTTTGGGCTGTGCGTTGATAGATCACTATGTCAGTCAGTCACCTTTGAGTTATATATATTTAAAGATAGATAAGACATACTTTAGGATATCTATCATCAACATAAGTGCCTTTCAGTGAATGCCCGTGTTCCTAAATCACAGTACCTGCCTGCACCTAACGTCAACCGTCACCTTTAGATTCTCTCTATCTAAAGATTGCCTGGAATAGATCGCTTTTAGCGATAAAGTCACCCATTGCTGCACTTTTTTTTAACAATTATTTTTCTTTTTAAATCTTGGTAAATTTGGTATATACAATAAAGATTCATCTATCTATCCAACGCAGTTTTATTTAAACAGGTCAATGCTGTAAGCCTCTACTTTACAGCGTCACTTGCATTAGCTAATAGACGCCCATCGCACGTAATGCAGTTTAGTTCATGCACATATTTCTCAAAAAGTGAGAGGCCCATACTGAGTGTACAGCTTTAGCTTTCCGTCTGCAAGTTAGCGGATAACAGTTTTTTGGTTTTCCTTTGTACTGGAGCGCGTTTCATTCAATTTTCCATCGGCAAACTGTTTATTTTGCTTGGCAGCGATTTTCAAAGAATTTCACACTTTTGTTTGGTTATTGTAGACGTTGAAATTTTTAAGAATTGGAATAATAATATTCTGAAGACAACTTTGTTTCAAAGAATTTTTATTGAGTACTTTTCACATCTACGACATTTCGTTTATATTTTCTATTTCCAAAGCTTAAAAGATTTTGCTATCGCGTAAAAGTCGCACGTAAAAGAAGGAATGGAAATATCGTTAAATGTTGAAAAATCAAAGGCGTAGCACACAAAATCTAAAAGATAATAATTAAGTTGGTGAAATGGGTGATGAAACATCACAAGTGAAATAAATGTAAATGTGAAAGAAATGTAACAAATCGAAAAGTTTTACGAAATGCCTTAATGACTCCGGTGAATCAACGTTGTCCTGGTAGGATAAAAATAATTAACCCTTAAGGTTTCAATGAAATAAACCGGTTGAAACAGTTTTACATAAGTTTTAGTACCGAAACTACTAGATTACTTCCCTCGACGTGGAATATTTTGACTGGCCCGATAGCTCAGTTGGTAGTATCCCTGCCTTCTGAACTGCAGGTCGTGGGTTCGATTCCCACCCAGGACAAACATTTGTGTGATGAACATCGATGTTTGTTCTGTGTCTGGGTGTTTATATAGTATTCTATGTATGTATTTACAAACAAAAAAGTATCTAAGTATTGTATCAGTTATCTGGTTCCCATAGTACAAGCTTTGCTTAGTTTGGGGCTAGATGGCGCTGGGTGAAATGTCCACACATATTTATTTATTATTTATTTATTTATATTTACCACCATGGCACCCGTATTCGGAGAATTCAATTAATTTTACAGCAATCAAATCAGAGCATTACTTAAACGAATTTAAGTTGCCTGCCCACCATGATATTAGTATCTAATCGACCCTTCTCACTAAAAGCAAAGCAATAGAAACCCAAGTTCAAACCATTACCGAAACTGAATTTACCTGTTAAGCGGGTCGAGAGGCACTCAATGAAACCGCAGCTGTGCTCGCTCCTCAATTATATTATTATTCCATCACTGGCTAGTTTGTACAGGGAATACTCATGGTTTAGCGGAGGAACCATCAGCACGAACATTCCTAAATATTTATATTAAAAGTGTGCTTACAAATATTACAATCATGAGACTAACATCTACGAGTCTTTGTAACTTTGAAGGCGAGTTATAAGCTAGACTTCAAATCGCAGGCCATTACTACGAGTCGTAGGCTTGACTACAAACCTTAGGCCAAGCTACGAGTTCTAAAATGCAACATATAAATAAAGCTATATTGAATCGTAGGCTTAACTACAATCCGTAGGCCATGCTACGAGTTGTAGCCTCCAAAGTCGTAGCCTTGACTACAAACCATAAGCCAAACTACGAGTCGTAGACTAAGCAACGTGTAGGAATAGTTATCATGAGTCGTAGGATTGTCTACGAACCATAGACCAGTCTACGAGTCGTAGAATAAGCGACGTGTAGGTAAAGCTATCATGAGTCGTAGGATTGACTACGAACCGTAGGCCAGACTACTAGTCATAGACTTAACAACGTGTAGGTAAAGCTATCACGAGTCGCAGGCTTGACTACAAACTGTAGGCCATGCTACGATTCGTAAACTAAGCAACGTGTAGGGTAAGTAATCATGAGTCGTAGTTTAGGTTACGAGCTGTAGGCTTAGCTACATCACGTAGGCCAGTCTACAAGTCGTAGACCAGGCTACGAAATGTAGGCCCAGCTACGAGTCCCCAGGCTAAGACTTGAAGATGGCCATATACTCAAGCTGCTATTCGATTATATAAAAGCCATATCTTTAAATCTTGGTACGCTATGATTCATTTTTGAGTTAAAAAAATTAAAACTCAAAAGGTTACTTACGTTGTCTGCATTTCACCTGATCTTAAGTGATAATTTGAAGTGCTTGAAACCTATTCACTCTCCTCTTAAAAACTTATCGGTATGCAAACCGGTATTCAACACTCGGCTGGGCCTATTATACCAACTGTCATTGAATGTCTGTTGATGAACCAGATCTTATTAACCCGAAAACAATAGGGTTTCCAACACTGTGTCAATCGACGACTGAATTAGTAACGTGATACTGGTAAATTGTTCCATTTACCCGGATGAGTGGTTATTGAGCGTAGGGTTGCCATCAGTCTGGTTTTTTTTTTATTCTTTGTTTTTTTTGTAGTTTCAATTGTAATAGTTTTAAAGGTATATAAGAATGAATACGTAGTGATTTTTATCTGTCTCAAAGAATTTCGTAATCATTTATTTATTTATTATATTTAAAGGGTGTGCTACATAGTATAACTTAAGTATTATTAATTCAACATTTTACGCAGCCTTAGATCTCGCACTAGGCATGCCTGTGTCACAGGGTCTAGCGTCTTACGGTCCTTTAATACATTTATGGAAGCGAGATGAAGTGTATTAAGATTGAATGACTGAGTGCATTATTAAAAGCCCATTTTCACGATGCCATATCATCGAAACGCTACATTTGAATAGTTACTTCATCGATAAGTTAAAGGGGCTTGTCCAGATGAGACTAGTAATACCTAACTAAAGTAAAAAGAAAGAAAGAAAAAACTTTATTTGAGTAATAAAAATCTTAGGGCCTTTTTTAAAATGATTAACCTATATGAATAATATGAGATTTCTGGGAAACAGAAAAGTTATGCTCTTTAGGATCAAAATAATGAGACTATCCAATAGTATAAATAGTAGTCGTTAAACCAAATCAGATGCCTTGGGACGGCCTAAAAAATTTTAACACTCTGGCTGATCACTACACGAGAAGAACCAGCTCATTCCGACATCCCTTTTCAATCATAGAACTACATGGTGAGGGCTTGAGGGCACAGGCTTGGTGATTCTTCACATCCTTACGTCGTTAGTGTACCCCAAGTCCGCTGAGTGTTTTGCTGCGTCATTTATAATCCGAACGGCCAAGGAATGGAATGCTCTTCCAACAACAATGTTTCCTCCTGGGTACAACCTGGGGCTTTTTAAGTCAAGAGTGAACGGGCATCTAATGGGCAAGCGTGCTCCACCTTAGACAATCTCGTCACTTACCATCAGGTGAGTTGTTGTCGAAAGCATGCTCATTTTAGCTTAAAAAACAGATAAACCTTACACTTAAAGTAACGTTTTATTTATTATATTATGTTTCAACAAATATTGTAAATTTTTTCTTAGGAATGCAGATAGAGTAAAGCAATTTTTAAATCCTAATGATTATCAATACTTAGTCGAATATTCGAAAAACTATTCGCTAGTAACATTTGCAACTATATCAGATAATTCTGAATTGTGGTTATAGTACAAAAATACCTAAAATTGTCCAATGCCACTAAGAATTCGTGAGCATTCCTGGTCCTAATTTCAAACCAATTCATGACCACCCTAACCACAGTAAATGTGTTTGCAGACCCTTATCTCAGCAGTGTGTGGTTAGTCACTGCTTTTTGTGGCCTTCGGTGTAAAATGATCCGGTAATTTTGCCTTTTGTGTGACTGACAGGCGTGTGTTTGAGATGCTCAAATATAGGTACCCTACAGGAGTAGCTTAGTGACAGTAAAACGTTTTGATGGATTTTGGACCACTATAATTTACATCGTTTTCTTTTACCGACCTAAAGCTCATTGCAGTTTTTTTATGCTGCTTTACCGCAGACTTCTGGGTCCGTGCTCTTTTTTAATATATTATATGTATGTTGTATTTTTTTCAACAAAATCAATACATGAGCATCGTCAATTTTTTTCTCACAAATTTTGGACACTATATAAAATTTAAATATCGGCAATATGAATTAATTTATTTCTATTTGCGTATACACCACGAGCAGACCAGCTCCCGCAAGCAGCGCCCGTTCACGAGCTTGATGCATGTTCCAACCATCGCCCTTTTCGACCATATTTGAGGGAAGAGAACAACCCGACACACGACGCTGCCGCAGGAAAAAGTTTTTTAGTGAGCGTGAATGCTTTAGGTTTACACAATATTACGCAACTTGACGTCACAGCCTGAGCTAATTCTTTTAGGCCTTTTAGCACTGGTGTAATTAGTCTCGTCTAATCAAGAGCGAATGGGCATCTCATGGGAAAACATGCTTAATGTTATACTAGCACATTACCACTATGTTTGTCTGTTTGTGAGCCAACCTAAATCCTTTAAATATTATAATGTTGCAAAGTCATAAACTTTTTTTTATTTTGAAATTATTCAAAATGATAGTGTACCTAAATATAGATTTCAAGTTTCAATAAACAACCGTATATATTTTTTATGTGTGTTTTTCCTATATGTTTTTAAATTTGTTTGGTGGATTATTTTCCATTTGATAAATCGTTGAAAAAGTCTTACAAAGCTAGCTAACAATTATGAAATCTTGATTTGGTGTTTAAATTGTTAAATACATATAAAAAGGTGATAAAAATGAATATTTAACAAAATAACTTGAATGTACCGAATCTACCGAACTGTAAATAAAACCATTCTAGAGGTAATGGAGTAAACTGAAGCAGATTCATACTCTCCGCTAAATTAAATTCAAGTTCACGACATTTAGTTCTAGCGAATTATCAGATTATGCATACTTATTTGTGTAGACTAGAGTCTCATGCCCCGTTTACGGGGAGAAAGTAAGCAAGCAAGTGTGAACGGCGACTAAATTTATTGCTGAAGGGTTTGCTCAGTCTGGAGTGTAAATATAAAATTTCTTAGTGCTTCTACAGGCAAAACCCTAAATTCTTTTGTCATTCAATTTCACATACATATTTTTAGCGACGTTGGTAGTTGTTTTTTTTTTATATTAAAGAATGACTTGACGAGCTAACCGTTCGCCTGATGTTCAGTGACACGCTTGCCCATATGAGAACCCTAAAGTATAAAAAATTGCGTGACACTGCACTGGGCACGTCATTCTGAGACATTAGCACAGTCTAGTAATCTTATTACTGTGCTGATGTCTAGTAATAAGATTTTAATTGATATGAGATCAGATTGTAAAGTCTCATTTACCCAGTAATTTCACTAGCTACAGTGCCCTATATGTGGAGATCGCTAATAAAACTCAGTTGGATATGTATCAGTAGAGTCAGTGCAATGGAATATATTTATTGCGGAAAAATGCCCTGTATACAAAACTTAGTCTAAGATTTTACAATAAGAAATTTAAATCAGCTTCGATAGAGAATCGGTGCTGCGTAAAAAATAGATTGGGTATCCATGTTCACAGAAAACTTTAAGTAGACGTTTGTGAGCGTATTTTTTTTGTCCCAAGGGTAATTACTAGGTGCAAGTGCAATTTTTATCCTATTTAGGGCGTAATTGTTAGTCCTACACGTAATTTTTGTCCTACTCAGAGCGTAATTGATTGGTCGCGAACGTAATTTTTATCCTACTCAGAGCGTAATTGTTGGTCGGAAGCGTAATTTTGATCCTATTCAGAGCGTAATTGATGGTCGCGAGCGTCATTTCTTTCCTACTCAGAGCGTAATTGATTGGTCGCGAACGTAATTTTTATCCTACTCAGAGCGTAATTGTTGGTCGCAAGCGTAATATGTATCCTACTCAGAGCGTTATTGTTGATCGCAAGCGTAATTTTTATCTTACTCAGAGTGTAATTGTTGGTCATGAACGTAACTTTTATCCTACTCAGAGCGTAATTGTTGGTCATGAACGTAACTTCTATCCTACTCAGAGCGTAATTGTTGGTCATGAGCGTAATTTTTTCCTGCTCTATCCGGTTTTATGCTAGGTGATCGTTATCATAATTCAACCTAAAGCGTGTTGGCTAGCAGCTTTCTGTGGCTTTGCTTTTCCATACATAAAGCAAATACTGCAGATACTGGCAATTAATTCCAAAGACTATCTATAAGGTACTCGTTAAACCAAATACATCCTGATCAGAAACTTAAATTTGTAAAATGTCTAACGAGCAAAATGCTTACTTAGCCTTCAGAAAATTCTAAATGCTTTAAATACAATTTGCCAATGTTAAGAACTCGCAGCGTGTAAACGAGCCATGTGACGTTGGGCACTCTCAGACTAGATTTAAAATATTTTGGCGACAGCCCACTAACCACTGACGAAGGTGGGTATTAAGAATTTATGGAAATAAAGGATTTACATAGTGCGAAATTAATGCAAATCTGGTTTTACATACTACGTTATTGAAAAACTAATATAAACCCGCCTAATAACTCGAATTTGGGTAGCTTTTTTGGTTTAATTTACATGTTACATCATAAGCATGTGTATAAGGTATATTACTTTATACCTATCTAATGCGGTAACCTACGTTATAACTGCTACTATTAGTACGCTAGCATTTTGTGTAATTTGACTAGCCTCATAGCGCAGTTGGTATAACTGTGCCAATGTGTCTTCGATACTCCATATGTAAAAAATAATAACGGTTTTTTTTCCTTCACTTTTGACGGTAACCGAATGATTTTAAGAGTTCCGCCCGGTGACGCTATAAAGTTCGGTAGAAACTAACAGCATTAGCCAGTATAAAAAAAAAAACAAACTAATTGAAAAGACAGCCTCTATTATTTAACAAATGGATTCTGAGGCTAATTGGGATCAATTTTTTCAAAGAAATTTATTACTAAGAATGAAAGGAAATAGCAAATTTTCACTAAGTATTTCATTCATAACACGGGTTGATTTCCATCAAAACAAACAAAAAAGATGTTGCCTTTTTTTATGTTTTGGCTCCACACTTTTGTGTATTTAGCCAGTGTCAAGTAATTGATAATTTATCAAGTTAATGATATTTCACACAAATATGTGTCAATTCACAGTCGAAGTCGTCAAGTCATAGACTAGTCAAAGTCATACTCCTAGTAAAGTGGTAGCAAACTGGAAAATAATACAATGCGGTGACGCAATCTTTTTCGCGTTCCCGCCAAAACTCCCATGTTGCCGTTTTTGTTTACTTACAAATCGAGGGCATAACTCAATTCACGATCTTTTTCCAACTCTCGTGTTTCGAAACTAGGCCATCACCGCCCCCAAAAACCATCCTATATACCTTACATTAATGTCATTAAAAGAAACCAACAGTGTTTTAAAAAAATCGTAACGATTGAATAAATTATGTACGCACTATCAGTGGCATAGTTCGCATTGGCCTATTTGATGATATGGCCCAGTGATTAAATAGCCTATGGTATGGCATTTCATTAAAGCGTTTCTATAATGAAATATATATTTATTAATATATTATAATATATAAATGCTCCATGCATTGTGCATGTCCTGCCAGCGTCTGCGTTTCCGGCGAAATATGACCCGGGCGTGTTAAATTGAAGAGTGAATAGGTATTTACTTGGCTAGCATGTAACCTTCGAACGCATCGTCACTTCCCATCAGGTGGGACCGTGGTTTAATGCTAGACAACATTGAAGTAAATAAATGAAATTTTTGATTATATGGCGTTTCGATGAAATGGCACTTCGATGATATGGCGTTTCTACGATATGGTGTTTCGCTAATATGGTGTTTCGATGATATGGTGTTTCTACGATATGGTGTTTCGCTAATATGGTGTTTCGAGGATATGGCGTTTCTACGATATGGTGTTTCGCTAATATGGTGTTTCGATGATATGGCGTTTCTACGATATGGTGTTTCGCTAATATGGTGTTTCGATGATATGGCGTTTCTACGATATGGTGTTTCGCTAATATGGTGTTTCGAGGATATGGCGTTTCAAGAATGTGAGCTTTCGATGATATAACGTTGTGGAAATAAACTTCGGTAAAATATCTTTCGATATCGAGTATAAAACCCGCTTTAGGTAGCTACTTAAAAATACCTATTAAATAATATATATCAGCCATAATATGTAATAATTAATACGTATTAAATAAGTACTACAGTGGAGAGACAAAGCAATAAATATTATACTGTTGTCAAACTTGTGCCAAGAGCCAGGCAAGGTCAAGCTGATAGCTGACTTATGATAGGTTTCATTTATTCATCCTTTTAAAATCTTTCATAAACACACCAAAAAAGTAAACAATTCCCAAACCAGCATTGTTATTCTTACAGAAAAGTGTTTAAACCATTATTCAAATACCCATAAAAAAGTAAGCAGCTAAAAAAAATATACAAAGAGAATAAAATTAGACGAGGTTTAATAACAAGGTAAAGCCCTCGGAATTAAA
Organism: Ennomos fuscantarius; assembly: GCA_905220475.3. Taxonomy (NCBI): domain Eukaryota; kingdom Metazoa; phylum Arthropoda; class Insecta; order Lepidoptera; family Geometridae; genus Ennomos; species Ennomos fuscantarius. The sequence goes on along the minus strand of HG992046.1, from coordinate 5,793,971 downwards.
ATATTTACGAGTAAGTAACATCAAACGAATTCCAGCAGGGTATAATCCTGCCTACAGCTAGGGACCGATCATGCCCAGGTTTAACCTACTACTTTAAAAACCGGTATAGTTTTCAATACCGGTAATATTTTGATGTTTATCAAAAATGCTTAATATTTTAATTTAAATCATTTTTTCTTCTTAACATTATTTATGAAACCCATGAGGTTTTCCACTAGATGGGTATATGGTCTATGGAGGTCTATGGAGGAAGCCCATGTTCATCAGTGGACGTCTTCAGGCTGACGATCTTTACTCTTATTTACAAGCATTACAAAAATGTATAATTATATGAATAATAATAAAGTATATTTTAAGCCGAAAGTGAAACGTCAAGAAGAAGGTCGAAGAGATTTTTTTTTTTAATGTGGGACGTAACTCTTGTATGTAGAGTTCATTTTTATCCGTCCCTGAAATACAAAATAGAGCAAATTTAGGTATATTTTTACAGGTTAATAAAATGCCTCGCTTGCTGGGTAATGTAGATAATAAGTATGCTCCATTACAATTAACTTTCACGTCTGAAAAAATAATATACGGTACCAAAATGTTAAGGAACATTGATCCTTACTTACAGATTACAAAAACACGCAGCCGAATTATGTGGGCGTATATTACAAAATGATGAATTATTTTCTGGGAAATTAAGAATTTTTATTGCCGTCTTCTAAAGTGCCGAGGAATGCAAAGCTTAAAATTACAGACTATGGAACGTAGTTCTATTAATCAACTACCATGTACGTATACTAAAATCAATTAAACTTTAAATAAGTTCAGTTAATTGTCTGGAATCATTTAATTAGTGTAGAAGCTTTAAAACCGCTTTTAAGCTTAAAACTACGATACTAATGTAACAAATCAATAGCTTTAAAATAGCTTTTAAGCTTAAAGCTGCGATACTTATCAATCCGAATAAGCAAATTTATCTGACAAGATATGCATCTCTTATTGGACAAATTTTGTTTTTAGTGTTAACAATATTTTATGTTACTAAAAACTTAAATGAACATAAAAAAATCTAAACTTTTTGTACATGGATTTTCTTTAAATTTAGTACCTAGTTTAGAGTGGTTGTTATAATAGGACAAAAAAGTTAAGTTATTAGTTTAGATTTTTAATTATATCAAGGAACTTAAGACGACAGCCGCCAGTGCTGAATTTTGTTATGGACTAAAAAAAATCCGAGTATATTTTTTTTTATGTTAAGGAATGACGTGACGATCTATCCGTTCGCCTGATGTTAAACGACACGGTTGCCCATATCAGCTGCAGTGTTACTCGGAACTCTAAAGTATAGAGTTTCGCGTGACACTGCACTGCGCACGTCATCCTGAGACATCAGCACAATCTAGTAATAAGATTACTAAACTGTGAAATCAGATCATAAAGTCTCATTTGCCCAGTAATTTCACTAGCTACAGTGCCCTTCAAACCGGAACACAGCAGTGCTTGCGCACTACTGCTTGGCGTTAGAATAACTGGCAAAGCGGTGGTAACTACCTAGACGAACTTTGCAGTAAAGTCCTACCACCTAGTAAAATCATCACCTAGTATAGTAGTATCACTTCCAACTTCCATCACTTATTTTGTACCGTTATCCTACTAATATTATAAATGCGAAAGTTTGTGAGTATGGATGTATGAATGAATGTTTGTTACATTTTCACGCAAAAACTACAGAACGGATTTGGATGAAATTTGGAACACATATAGTTTAACCTGGATTAACACATAGGATAGTTTTTATCTCGGGCTAAACCGCGGGGCGCAACTAGTACTACATATCATATACTGAAATAGTTTTATTTATATACTGGTTTGTATAATTCGTATTTATTTTGTTTTATTTTTAACTTTAATTATGTTTTTTAATTATTACTACGTTTTTTTGTACTTTTTTTAGAGATATCGATGTATGTCTTCTTCGTGGCTTCACTAAACGGTCCCAACGGAATACCAGCGCTGGTTCGTAAGAACTAGCACTATGCTGAGTTGGGGCCGGTTGGTGAAAGAATATTGAAAGTGTCGTTATTTTGTATTATTTTCTTATTATTTTTATTCTATTGCATTTTTTTAAATTATATCTTTCTTGCGTAGTGTACCTAACAAAACTAAGCTCTACAAAATTAAATAATTTCTGCTACGCCGTGAAAAATTCTCCAATGTACCTACCAAAAATTTACCCGTAAATCATATACGTACAATATTCATGCGAGATTGGTCTGGGACTTTGAGCACGCAATATCTAACACTATATCCAACACTAGCTTCTGCCCACGGCTTCACCCGCGTGGCCTATATTAAAATAATTCAACCACCCATTTTACTTTCTTAGATGTGGAATTTCGAAAAACCCTTTCTTAGTGGATACTTACCCTTACAAAGAACACACCCTCCAAATTTCAAGTCTCTAGGACCAGCGGTTTAAGCTGTGCTTTGATATATAAGTCAGTCATTCAGTCAGACTCAGTCAGACAGGACTTTGAATTTTATATGTATAGATTCTCTACATCTTCGGTATCGTGTTCTGAAATCGGTACTGGGAACTTGATTGCAAATAAACCGATACAGAAACATGATATGGATTTGTTTTTGACTGGCCCGATAGCCCAGTTGGTAGTAACCCTGCCTTCTGAACTGTAGATTGTGGGCTCTATTCCCTAGAAAAAACATTTGCGTTATGAACATCGATGTTTGTTCTGTGATTGTACTCTATGTATATACATATTTAGAAACAAAAAGTATGTGAGTATTGTATCAGCTATCTGGTTCCCATTTTAACTCCTAATTAGAAAATTTCCACTATAACTATGCACATAAACTGCGCATTGAATCTGTCAAATCAATACAAATTTATGTTTCTGCTGGTTGCAATAATGTTACATAATCGCCTAGCTGATCTCACAGTAGAGTAATCTTATTACCAGACTGTGCTGATGTCTTAGAATGATGTGCGCAGTGCAGTGTCACGTGAAACTTATTTTAGAGTTCCATGTGACACTGTTCTGTTATGGGCAGCCGTGTCGCTTAACATTGGGTAATCGACTAGCTCATCACATCATTCGTTAACATAAAAAAAGGATAATTTGTAAATTCAATTTAATTTTTTATAAAGTTCATGGTAAATATTCCGTTAATAAAAATTTATAGAAATGTTTGTATCCATTACAGATTTAATGAAAAGTGAAATCAACACCATTATTAAACTGCTAATAAAACGTCACATTCTCACCCAATTTACATAACTGTAATGTTCTGTATACACGCAACAGTATAACTTCAATGTTCCGAGTTCGCGCTCCTCGTGTAAACTTAATTTGCTAAAGTCGAGTATACACGGGGCGAGTGCGCGAAGGAGATAAGCGTCATGTCAAGTAGCATGTCATGCAAGGTAGTCTTCTGTACGCTGTGGCAGTGATTAATACACGATTTATTACATATTAAATAATCTATGGTTATGGGAGAGTAATAGGTAAAACTGGAAACACAATATCACCATATCGTAGAACGCAATTATCGCAATTACAATAGGCTATTTGAGTACCATATTTTCATTGCATAAATCACACTAATATTATAAAGGCGAAAGTTTGTATGGGATGAGTAAATAATTAAAATACTTTTTATCCGCGGGTGATACCGCGGAGCGCAACTAGTAAATAATATAACTCAAAAAATGACTAAGTTACAGGCATTTTAAAATATAAGAATAAAAAACACAGCTTAAACACGCTTTGACGTCAGTTACCATCAGTCCTCCATAATACCTTATTTAGTAATGAGTTGTGTGGACCCCATCACAAACTATGCTTTCATGGTAGCTGTGAGGAAGATCCACACCATCTCAGTTTTGCGAGAAAAAGTGATGAAATTTTAAAAGCGTACTACTCCATGATTTATTTACCGGTTTTACTTATTTTTTAAATTATTACATTAATTTTTAAGCTATTTTATGTTAATAATATTTACTTGGTCATTTTAATGGTAGTCGAATATCCTGCTTGATCCGCCTACAATCCGACTGCAACATATACATATGAAATAAATCGATTTTGGTAGATCTATTCGACATATTTTATCTATCTATTAGTAGTACATCACGCACGCGTCCACTGACACATAGGCCTACCAGTATTGGCCACAACTATTTTTATTTGCTTCCATAATAAATAAATAAATATCTGTGGACATTTCACACAGCGCCATCTAACCTCAAACTAAGCAAAACTTGTACTATGGGAACCAGATAACTGATAGAATATGACGGTGGCAACGTTACCAGTTGTAAACTCTATGCGCAGCGGGCAGTACCGTAATTCACCATGTGGTAGCATTTAAATTTATTACAGTGGCAACACCGGAAACTGTCATCGCTCCCCCTGGCTATAAAAGGGAGCGCTCGATGTACTACGGATCATTCTTGCTCCGGACACGGCCCGGTGCGCATGCTGAAGGCGTATAGTTTAAAGTTTGCCCGCCACATGTCCTGGGTGGGAATCGAACCCACAACCTACAGTTCAGAAGACAGGGTTACTACCAACTGAGCTATTGGGCCAGTCACCAACTGAGCTATTGGCCAGTCACCAACTGAGCTATTAGCCAGTCAATATCTCAATTAATATCTCAATACCTATAAAAGTCGGTGCGATTTTCTAAAAGATCCCCCATTACTCCTGTCTTTACATGTACACACATATAGATATCTAGCTAGGTACTTAACATCGAAAGGGTGTTACGGTAAGATGATTAATATTCAGCGTTAATTTTGACCTAGTTATGGTGAGTAAACAAAGCCTTCATGCACGGGGCCTTGTTTCGTAACTTTACAACCCTTGAGCTTGAGAGAAAATTTAGCTGCTAAAAGATTTGTATCTTATTCAGCTAAAATTTCTAAAAACACATTAAATAAACTATGTTCACTGGTTAATTAATGTTAATGTAAAAATAATAACGCCCAACGATCACACACATAGATCCTGGAACTTATTAGGATTCCCTGTATCTAGGGACCCAGAAACTATGAGGGCCATGATCACACAACACACGCCCAGACTTGGAACAAGTATTTGTGCTGTTTTTTTCAATGCACAAATAATAATTCTGCCGCAGGAATCGAATCCGCCGCCTCCGGGTTATGAGCCGACCTCCCCAACTGCCAGACCACAGAGGCTGAGAGGCGGGAGCTAATTAACCGTTTTATATATAAAATAGGTTACTATCAATATTTGTAGTAAGGTTTTTAAATCAAAATAACTGGAAAAGGTAGAATAAGAAATATGTTCTCATCTCAGTATGAATTAAGTCGATAGCAGTCAGTTTAACCCCTTTTTGGAAATTATACCTACAATTTTGTTTTACTAGTCTACTATGGACATACATATGGTCTACGTAGTCTAGAACTTTCTGTTACTTTGGAACCTACTAACTTAGTTACATAATAGTTGGTAGTAAAGTTAAAATGGCGAACTGCGTCTGCGGTAGTCCACTTGTTACAATCTGGGAACTTGGGATAGAACCAACTTAGGTCTAACACAACTTTAAAGTTACTAACTTAGTTGTCCAACTTAATTGGTAGTAACTAATTGAGGTAGATATCGGTTAGCTAGCACTGTAGCTTGTAGCTGACTGATTACTTAGAAATTACTGAGCAAATGAGACTTTATAACCTGCTAGGCGATCACCGATCACGGCTTGTTTGCAACCTATAAAAAAAAATTTGTATGGATTAGACAGTTTCAATACGTAGTTTATATGCATAGTTACTATGGAACATTTTCAAATTAGGTATTAAATTTCTCTTGTTGCATTGTCAAATCTGCCAATGTCTGCACAGACCAAGTAGAGGATAGAATGTCTGTTATCACCCCACAGCAGGCCTAGCACGGCCGGTAGACAACTTCTCCCCAGGTAGAGGACAACAAACTTATCCTCATTGTCACTTTATTCCACTCAGCGAGCACGGCCGCGGCAGTGGAAAGCTTTATCCGGGGGATAAATGATGGGGAGTAGCGTTTTAAGTTTTCTCTACCGTATTGTTGTCAGTATGAGAAAATTTAACTAAAATGACATTACATGCTTCAATATTTTGTTCAGTCCATCAAACCATCGATAATTGTTCGGCTAAATATACTAAGATTGAAGACAAAATATAAAAAAATAAGGTTTTATAAGAAAAAATAAGGTTTATGAGTCTGTGTCCCTGTGTTAATCAAAGAGTATGTAACGAATACTATGTATATGAGTGAGAGTAAGTGAATAGTTAATATTAAATTTTATTTTGTTTATAATATGAGCGGAATAGCGTGATTAATTATTGTGTAGTAGTTATATTTTAAATTTTTATATGTATTTATTTTATAATAAAATATACGCATCATTTAAGTTAATTACGTAAATTAAATAATTATCCTTATTAAAACTAAACTAATAATTGTATTTTCACGAATATTTCGCTATGTAATTTTTTTTGTATTGAAACTAATTTCCCGGGATTTAGAAGGGATTACTTGCATTCCGAATGCTCCTCCCGGTGTAACTTTCGCTCCAAAATTCGAGTTCCCGCGATTAAACGTAGTTATAATAGGCACGCGACATTTTTGTGCCTATTAAAACACTTTGACTTCCTTATACCCACCTACAAGATTTGAAGATAAATACTCTCTGCTTTGTGTCAATTCAAGAGAATATTATCCACTTTTTTCCGAGTCCGTGCTCTGAAGCTGGGAGTAGCGGGATATAATGTCTACGATAATGTCAAAGGGAAATATTTCTTTCCTCTCCTCGTTGCCGTGCTACGTAAGGTGGAGAGGGGGATTATTTTCACTGACAGGTGGAAAAAACCGGGGGAAAGACAATTTCTCCACATGCCGTGCTAAGCCTGCTGGTCTTTGACTTTATACTTAACCAAAGAGCATATAACCACTACGTTTTTTTTTGTACTTAACCTGATACTGTATACAGAACTCATAACTGGGTTTTTTGGCGGGAAAAAGAAAAAGATTGCGCCACCGCATTGTATTATTTTCCAAAACTTGTGTTATTTTCAGTGTTAGTGCATAAAATTGGTGGCATTCTATTCGTTAAGTGCTGGATTACAGGCGTGAGTTTGGGAAAATGGTATAATGATGGTGAAACGTTTCTTTTCGTGTTGTTTCCAAAACTCCATAGAAGCTTCAAGTAAAGTTGCCACCACTTTACTAGGAGTATGACTTTGACTAGACTATGACTTCGACTGTGACTTGACATATATTTCCGTGAAATATCATTAACTTGATAAACTATCAATTACTTGACACTGGCTAAATACACAAAAGTGTGGAGCCAAAACATAAAAAAAGAGTGAAAAAAACTCATAACTGTGTTAGTCTCAGCTAGGTGATCACGTAACTTGATTCCAACTTATAACACACACTGAAACACAAATTTGTATGGATTTACCAGTTTCAGTACGCAGTTTATGTGCATAGTCATGATAAAAACTTTCAAATAAGGAATGAATTTTCTCCTGTTTTATAGGACGAGCTCAGTGCAGCAAATCAAACTTTACTTTCATTTTAGAGTTCCGAGTGGCGCAGGTAAGCGACTACCTCTTAACCTACCTAATTTGTTAGGTAACATAATAAATTATACTACTGAAGTTTATGAAGAAAATATTAGAGATATGTAGATACTTGGCGTGTTTTATAAATTAATAAATATTTGTGGACAATTTCACACAGCGCCATCTAGCCCCAAACTAAGCAAAGCTTGTACTATGGGAACCAGATATCTGATAGAATGATATATGATATATGATAGAAATCACAGACCAAGTAGAGGATAGAATGTCTGTTATCACCCCACAGGTCTTTGACTTTATACTTAACCAAAGAGCATATAACCACTACGTTTTTTTTTTGTACTTAACCTGATACTGTATACAGAACTCATAACTGGGTTTTTTGGCGGGAAAGCGAAAAAGATTGCGCCACCGCATTGTATTATTTTCCAAAACTTGTGTTATTTTCAGTGTTAGTGCATAAAATTGAAGTCCGTCTCTTAAAGAGTTTTTGCGGGAAAACGAAAAAGATCGCGTCACCGCATTGTATTATTTTCTAAAACTTGTGTTATTTCCAGTGTTAGTGCATAAAATTAGTGGCATTTTATTCGTTAAGTGCTGGATTACAGGCATGAGTGTGGGAAAGTAGTATAATGATGGTGAATCGTATTTTTTCGTGTTGTTTCCAAAACTCCATAGAAGCTTCTGGTAAAGTTGCCACCACTTTACTAGGAGTATAACTTGACTAGACTATGACTTGACTCTGACTTGACTTGATGACTTTGACTGTGACCTGACACATTATTTACGTGAAATATCATTAACTTGATAAATTATCAATTACTAGACACTGGCTAAATACACAAAAGTGTGGAGCCAAAACACAAAAAAAAACTTAAATCCTTTTTTCGTTGTAAATATATACATCGAATATAATATAACACCCATTATTTTATATAAATTAATACTTTAGTAATTTTATTACTGAAATAATCGTAGTTCATGTGAATTATAGGACTAGAGTTATTAGGGAAATTGTTCTTTATTTTTGTATCATTTTAGTTGTAAAAATGGCGCAAAAATAATAATCGGAAAGTTTTCAAATCTTGGGCTGGAACGTATGGACTATGGACTGTCTATAGGTCATCGCGGATAATACTCATTATACTGAGTAGCTAGTAATATTTAGTAGTACCTAATTTTGATAATTCTTGTAGAGAGTTCAAAGAATAAAGGCACTCTACCCATTTAAAAAAATTGTATGTCGTTAAGATTATAGTAGCTATAAATCCTTTAAGCAACCATCTATTTTAGAAAGTCATATCATTTATAGTTGTAAAAATGGCGCAAAAATCGGAAAGTTTTCAAATCCAAAAAATATGTGAATACTTCGTGAGCGCTACGATCTGTCAACCAAAGCCGATTACAGCATCCAATAACATATCTGCAGAGCTGCAGGATAAATGGACGTTTGCCGAGTTATAATATTTACTCATCCAAATTGAGTTTCAGATTGCAAATTGAAATGAGTTTGCAAAATTTCAATCATTTAATTTATCCCTCTTTGCGGGGCTCAGGTTAAGTAATAGAGCCACGTAAGCACTTTAAGATTATAGATACCTACTTAACCCAACGTGAAGAGATTATTTTATCAGTAAAACCCATTACCTAAGCAAGTATCTAGGTAGGCAATAAATAAGTAATAGCACAAAATAAATAAATTTAGGTAAAATTCCAATTGAAAAGCTCGCGAAAAGCTCACTTCAAGAGTGTATTTATTTGTAAGTTTTATCACATGTTAATGAAGGACGTGATAAGCTAGTCGTTCACCTGATGTTAAGCGACACGGCCGTCCATAACAATTTCAGTGTCACTCGGAACTCTACTCTGATGCAAAGTTTCGCATGACACTGCACTGCGCACGTTATCCGGAGACTTTCGCATTCTAGTAATAAGATTACTAAACTGAGATCAGATCATAAAGTGTCATAGCCCAGTAATTTCACTAGCTACAGGGCCCTTCAAACCGGAACACAGTAGTGTTTGCACACTACTGCTTGGTGGTAGAATAACTGGCAAAACTAAAACAGTATAGTTAATCATAATACCTATCCGTCTTAAAACACGATCACCGTGTGCATGCTGCACCAAGACCGACCGTCCAAGATAAATCCGCATTTACCCGCGAGAACTAAGCTGGGAGCTTCCCTTGAGTTGCCAGAGTAAAAAATTGGCTCGCTGGCCAATTTAAAGCGGTAACTCTAACGAAGCTGGGCTCGTATCTCTTAATTAATCAATAGGGAATGAATGGTCAGTGTTTACGTTGGAACCGGAGGGTACAAACCACGGTTTTATTTATGGCGGAAGAGGGTAGCGTATTTATTATCTAAGCTATTATTTAGTTGTAGCCCCATAAGGGTTTGGCTGACATGTACGTTTGTATAATAATAATAATATGTGTGGACACCTCACACAACGCCATCTAGCCCCAAACTAAGCAAAGCTTGTATTATGGGAACCAGATAACTGATACAATACTTAGATATTTTTTGTTTGTAAATACATACTTAGAATACAATATAACACCCAGACACAGAACAAACATCGATGTTCATCACACAAATGTTTGTCCTGGGTGGGAATAGAACCCACAACCTACAGTTCAGAAGGCAGGGTTAGGTACTACCAACTAAGCTATCGGGCCAGTCTAGTATGAAATATAAATCCCTATGAATATCGTATTAAGTCCTTTTTTTAAATTAATATATTTCCGACCGGATACTTACGAATAGTGTATCGAATTCTCGTAATAGATAAATTGACGCAGTCAGATCGAGGCGGACTGGATGTGAATTAAGTCACCACTCATCAGTCAACTAATTATGTCAACTTGTCAGACCAAATACCGAACGCTCATTGGTGGCCTGTTGATCATCGGTTGCCTCAACCAATGAGAGTAGAATATTTGGCATGTAGGCTTGACATGAGCTTGAGAAACGTAGGAGAAACCGGGGGCTAGGGATATAAGTGCGAAATATATCCCTAGCCCCCGATATGATAGGTCATATATATATAGCCAATAAAATAGATCTGTACTCCAAAAATTCTAGGAATATCTATTGTTTGAACATTGTAGAAGAACACGCAGGTGTTGTTAATAAAGTTACCTAAATATAATTATAGGTGTGTTTTCCATAACATTATTAGGCTTTTGTGTAAATCTGGCTAATGGCTAATTTAAGTTCTAATGTTGATATTTATTGATAGTATATTTTTTGAAGTAACACTTGTTTACGCACACGGCGGCGCACTTGACTTGGGGATGTAGTCTTCTCGATTCTCTTATCCCGGCAACAGACCAAGCCGAGGCATGCTATCCAAGGGCGCCCTTGAGCTTGTTGCCTCTCACTTTTGACGGCTGGGCGCTTTAAGCGCCTTCCGTCCCGGCCAGTGACGCTGTAAAGGTGGGAAGAGACCAATAGCATTAGCCCGTTCAAAAAAACCCACGGGAAGAGATGTGATGGTCCATATTCCTACGCCAGGCTTCCGAGACCACTAAAACAAATTAATTTTATTCAAAAATAAAAAACAGTTCTATTGCCTTTAATCAGGATCAGGAATTATCGATTCTCACTTGCTTTTAAACGAAACTGTTTTTGGTTCCTAATAATTACCTAATAAGTATTAGGTCGGTTAGGTTGGTTGGTTCCTAATAATTACCTAATACTTATTAGGTAATTATATAGGAACCAAAAACTTTGCCTTTAATCAGGATCAGGAATCATCGATTCTCACTTGCTTTTAAATGAAACAGTTTTTGGTTCCTAATAATTACCTAATAAGTATTACCTAATAAGTATTAGGTAATTATTAGGAACCAAAAACAGTTTCATTTAAAAGCAAGTGAGAATCGATGATTCCTGATCCTGATTAAAGGCAATAGAACCGTTTTTTATTTTTGAATAAAATTAATTGGTTTTAGTGGTCTCTATAATAATAATCATTATTGTGAAGCTAAAATAGACCTAAATGTATTTTCTCTTACATTGCAGACACTGAAAAAGTTATGACACCATTTACGATAATAATGTTAGCAAGCCGCCATTGTAATATTGTTAGCCGTGGGTATGACAATATCTTGTTATATTAGTCCGGCCGAACGAGCCGTAAACGGTGTGACGTCCTAAATGAATGTCCCCGATGACAATAGGGTATCTACTAACCCCACTTCATAGTTATAGTTTATAGGCTACACAGCTAATAAACGCACCCTGTAGTGTCACCCACAATTTAAGATTTTCTCAGAACAAAAGCTATCCAATGGTGAGCGTAAAAAAAGGTGTTCAAAATTTCAACTGAACTCGTTCAGCCACGAAAGCCACTAACGAACAAGCAAACTTAACTAACGCGAACTTGAAATGTTTCTAATTTTTAATCTACACTGGAAGTTATATTAGTTTTAGTCAAGTTTAAGATTCTAATAAGATAATTATTCTGGGACTAATTACAATGTTTTTGCAAATTATATGTACATACCAATTTAAAAACTAGTTTCCTACTCAATTAGCAAATAGTAAATACCTATAAATATATACCTATGTTTGTAAATATACATATATAAATCAGTTGTACACAGTGAAGACCGACGTAACTTGTACCTACTTTAAAATGTTTCTTTGTGAATGTATGGCCTGCCTTCAACCTATAATAACGACTTTGTTGCTGCATTTGCGAAGTCTTGCATCCACGCGGGTTAAATAACAACACTTAACAAAATACCTTGTTTCACTTGTATATAAAACCACAGTACTTATTATATCTACCTACTGGGTGTTGTTGACATTATGACCCGTTGATGCAAGTTTTGCACTCGGTAATCGTTTGTTCTGATTAGTTAATTTTTGTTTGATTTAACTGTATAATACAAATCCTTTTATTACCTACCTGCTTATTTATGACATACAAGCTTCTGCCCGCAGCTTCGCCCGCGGCGTGGCCTATGAGAAAATAATTCAACCACCCATTTCACCCTTATAACCGCGCTCATAACCCTTATGAGGATGAAATTTCGAAAAATCCTATCTTAGCGGATGCCTACGTCATAACATCTACCTGCATGCAAAATTTCTGCCCGATCCGTCCATTGGTTTGGGCTGTGCGTTGATTGATCACTATGTCAGTCAGTCACCTTTGAGTTATATATATTTAGATTTGACAGCCTCTGTGATGTGGTGGTTGAGCAGGGCGGCTCATAACCCGGAGGCGGCGGGTTCGATTTCCGCGGCAGGACAAGTATTTGTGCACAAAAGCGCAAATCCTACTTGTTCCGAGTCTGGGTGTTGTGGGACCATGGTCCTCGTAGTTCCTGGGTCCCAAGACACAGGGAATCCTAGTTATGATCGAGTATCAGTATTAGTATTTGAGCGTGAAGGAGTAACAAACATACACACATAAACACATACAAACTTTCGCCTTTATAATATTAGTGTGATTTACCGTATGATATAGACTATTCCTATTAGAGTATACTATTACATAAAACTCCAATGGTATTTTATTTCGAGTTATTATAGACAACTTACGATCGATCGGTGTTCCGATCGTGTGCCAATCGTGCTAGGCGGGTGACGACTGGAGTTACTCTATGGACTCTATGGCATACACCGAGCGTCATCCGATGCATTTTTTATGGTCGGCAAAATACAACCAGGAGTTTTGGCGGGAAAACGAAGAAGATCGTGTCATCGCATTCTAGTATTTTCCAAAACTTGTGTTATTTTCAGTGTTAGTGCATAAAATTGGTTGCATTTTATTCCTTATGTGCTAGATAACAGGCGTGAGTGTGAGAAAGTGATATAGTAAAGGTGAAACGTATCTTTTCGTGTTGTTTCCAAAACTCCATAGAAGCTTCTGGTAAAGTGGCCACCACTTTACTAGGAATATGACTTGACTAGACTAGACTATGACTTGACTTGTTGACTTGGACTGTGACTTGATTTGACATACATATATATTACTTGAAAAGTTATCAATTACTTACCTGGCTAAATGCACAAAAGTGTGGAGCCATACCAAAACAAAACAAAAAAAAATCAACCAATATAAAATAGATACTTAAGTGTGTTGTAGTGTGTTTCCCATGGTTATATATAATCTGTGCCCATGAGTGCTGCGTCAAAATAGTGGCAGTTGCCGACCATGAAACAATACCATGGGACTAGTGGGGTAGACTTTTATAACCATTCTATTGAAAGTAAGTAGGCCGAAGCATGGAATAAATATAAATATATATGTTCGTGCCAAAGAAAACAGACAATTACTTTTTTTTTAGATAGGCTTGCGTTTGACCACTATCGCACCTGATGGTAAGTAACGATGCGGTCGAGGATGTAGCGCGCTTGCCTAGAAGATACCTGTTCACTCTCGATTTTTTGATTCAATAATTTCATTCTTGGCTGGCCTGATAGCTCAGTTGGTAGTGCCTTCTGAGCTGTAGGTTGTGGGTTCGATTCCCACCCAGGACAAACATTTGTGTGATGAACGTCGATGTTTGTTCTTTGTCTGGGTGTTATATTGTATTCTATGTATGTATTAAGTATCTAAGTATTGTATCAGTTATCTGATTCCCATAGTACAAGCTTTGCTTAGTTTGGGATTAGATGGCGCTGTGTGAAATGTGTTCTAATATTTATTATCATTATTATTATTATTACTTCAGACATAATTGTAGTATTACTTGCAAAAAAATATTGCAAAGTATATCTTTGGATTGTTGAGTCCTCTTTTGATGTATAACAGTGAACAAAGGTATAATAATAATAGTACTTTTATTATTTTGACAAACAAATAAACATCTTTTTAGCTAGGTGGTAGAGTTTAAAAAGGAGGCTTATAATAAAGGCATTAAAGATACCAATAAAAATGTTATGGTCAGGCTTTCTCATTAAGTTTGTTACTAATAATTTTAGCAAATCTCCCAAACCATATTATTTATACCATCTTTATCTTTTGTTATATCTATTCTATGCTATAAAAACTGATCAATCAAGTTCCAGTTTATTAAAACTTTAATTGTAAAAGTGGGACAAAAATACATTTAAGTGTTTGGCTTATAAGTGAGAGGGAAATATATAAGAATGTGTAAACAACCTTTAACGACTTCATTGAAACAGAATTTAAAATAATTACACTAATTTAATCCAAAAGAGTTACTCTGTTCTTATCAACTCTCACCCTTGGTGCACTTTTCAGTTTTTTTATAAACTTATCTGCTATTCTGTCATCTACATCTCTGCCAGTTGCTTCAGAGTATTCTGCGAGTACTTTCTTTTGCAACCGTTTGAATGGCAACTCATTACCTTTTTTCTGTAATAAGGATAATATAACCGCATGCCAATTAAATTTATCATTTACCGCTAGCTCGCTAATTTTAGCAACATTCTGGTCATGAAGGCACATACTTTCTTCTGCATCTTCATTGACATCTACTTTTGGTTTCTTTTTCTGGGTTTTTGCTGTTCCATTTGGAACTACCTCCACACCGTTCTCAGTGACTTCTTGGTTGCTCGAGACACTGTTAACTGTATCTTGCCTTTTCCGCTTATTCTTTTTACCTTCTTGAGTTTCAGTATTACCATTTAAAGATTCAGTCCTATTTTTCTTCTTTTTACCTTTCTTGCTTTCTGCTTCTTCCTCATCTTCTTCCGGTGGTGCTTCAGCACTGTGCAGTTCTGCTTCATACTTCTGGCGCTTCTTTTCTTCTTTGCGTTGTTTCTTTGATAGTTTCTTTTCCTCTACAGGGGCATCCTGGCTTGTTTCAGTGTCACCGTTTTCTTTAACATGACTATCTTGACTTGTCTCATCCTGGCAGTTCTGTAGACTATCAGCATCATTGCTGCCATTCTCTCCGGTTTCATCATTTGCTTTATCAGAGCCATTCTTTTGGTTTTGATTTCTTTGATTAGCATTAGAAAGAGCAGCCAACTTTGGAGAAATTAATTCCCATGCTTGCTCAATTTCTTTTGCTCCTGTTTTAGCTCCGCAAACATTTTTGACAAAGTTAAAGAATTTTGGCTTCTTGCGTGGAGTGTTGTTATGCTTACTGATAGTTTCAATAATTCTAAGGACGTTTTTAGGAGCGTTTCTCTGTTCATCTAACACAGACTGTACCAAATCTATCCAAGTGCTTTGTTTTTTCTCACCTTTTTTTTCTTTAGCTACAAAACCTTTACCGGAATAGCGTTCTTCTTCCGTAATGCATTTTGTATGTTCTTCATAAGCATTGCCTCTGAAAATCATATTTAAAAAAATATGTAATGTTACATTATACATGTGTATTACAAAAATTTGCTTATTTTTTACTGTCAACAAAGAGTAACTATTTATCAGCACAACCCATTTAAAATTATTCACATAATAAACCAAACCACAGCAATTGATGATAATCAAGTTAAGATAGTATTTAAGATATAATAGTGCTATATTTTAACTATAAATACACAATCTGACATGATGTTTGGTAGCAACAATACATTAAATTTAGATCAATGAAAACTTTGACCTTTATGTCACCAGATGGACTGTGTCCAAAAACCCAATGATCAGATTTTGATATGATACCAAATCGCTAAGTTAATTGATACATTCACACTTTGGTAGTGCTATTGTTGGATGCCCATGAAATTTCTATCTTTATCCAAAATTTGGAGCATAATACAAGAATACTTACAAGAAATCTTTGAAGCAATCCATGCATGACAAATTGGGATTCCTGCCCCTACATTTTGTGGTCATATAATGCTTTTCGACTTTAGGCTTTTGCAGAGACTCTCCGCAATGACCGCATGTAAATACAACCATTGCAAAAAGTGCAGTTTGTAACACGTGTTTTATTTGTTATAATATAGATGTAAATAATAACCTCAAAACCTGGAACAAATATATATAGGTTTTTATGACAATAAAGTAATGAAACATTGAAGATGTCTTCAACGTTAAAATGTAATGTGTAAACGTAAAAGTTATCAAAACCTTTTATTTCTCTTAATCTACAAATTCAGATAGTTTAATGTATACATAGTCATACATACACAACAATATAAATTATCAAACACTGCAATAATTTCAATAATAATTTGGAATTGGAAAAGGAATTTTTTTGGTCCCCCCTGCTTATGTAGTGATGTGGATAAGACTAAAACGTAGTGGTTATATGCTCTTTGGATAAGACGAAATCGAACTTATAATCGATCGTAGTTGTTGTCGAAAACAAAGTAATTATGTAGTTCGTAGACAGCATCGAATACTTACGTTTAAGGATAGGAGATATTGAACTCAACTGCTTAAATATATGCTGAAAGGGTACATATTATAGGGGATATATTCAAATTCAAATATATGTGGTCGAATGATAGCCTACCTATGATAAAAAAAAACCCTGGACAGGTTCTAAAGATAGTATTGAAATATAATATTCGTTAGGTAATAAAACAAATTATCAAAATCTCGATTAATTAGTCGTTATATATAGTCGAGTCGATCACCACTATTGATTACTAAAAGGACACTGACAATGACAGTATCAAAACACAGTAACACTAAAGACACATGACAACGACAATAAAGAAAGTAAAAAAGTTGTACATCCACCATAGCCGGCTTACTTAATGTCACTGTGACTGCTGTGAGTGCTGCCATCGCCAAACCACCTAGCTATTTTAGCTAGAATAAAATCATGCGTAGTCGTAATTGCATCATCTTTGGCTCGTATCACAGAACTATACTCAGTCGTCAATTAATGCTCAAGTAGAAATTTCATTCTACTGTTTCAGCATTTTGTGCATGTTATATTGTCTTAAGCAAAGTTTCACGACTGAGCGTAGTTCTGTAGTTGGCTTATTCGAGGAACATTATTGTGTAGCAGTTAGCCACATATCAGTGAAGAAACATATTTTACTTAAACCAACCCAGTTTTCTCACTACTTAAAATTACGCGATATTGAACATCGATGTTTTTTTCGGTATCTGGGTGTTATAGTTTATTCTAAGAAACTATTTAATACATATTATAATAATATTTATTGTAACACTAGCGAATATTATAGTATAAGTGATGGCAATACTGGTCGTTTAGTTAATTGTTTACAGTTTTTTTGATTTGACTTAACGTTAAATCAGATAATTTTGGGATTATTAAGGTGTGTCCCTAAGGTGTGTTGGTCGGTTTGGTGCGAGTCACAAAGTATCTGTTGCCACAGGTCATTTTGAAAATAAAACAATAAGCAATGCTTTTATTGTGATTTGTGATTCAAATACTGCCCTTATCACATGTGTCCAGTAATAACAGCATAATGGCAGCTCTACAAATACTATTTGGTTGCCTACTTTTAGGTTTGTATAACAGAACTCTATAAAATTGTATTACTGCTATTCGTTAAACTGTATAAAGTGTAATTCATTCCATATATATATTTATATATATATATATATATATGTATATATGAATAATCTGAATGAAACTTAATTTTAATCTTCAGGATTAGCAAGTGCCGATATAGAGACAATGAACAGTGACAATGTTGTCACCTGGTGTACCACATCAATCCCTGAGCAACAGAAATGTGAAATGCTTGCAAATGCCACAGCCCTGGACAAAGGCCTATTTAGAAATGAAACTATGGATGGACGAGGATATGAAGACCTATATTTAGAACTTAAGTGTAAACGGGTATGAATTAACTGATATAACTATTTGATAAGTTAAGCATAGAGTTCTCAGTATGCCCGTTTTATTTCAATTTCAAATTCAATTTGAATTTGAAATGAAATTGAATTGAATTTCATTTGATAAAATAAATGGAATTCTAATCATTAAGGTAAATTTTATGACCAACTTACAAAAGAGTGGTTCTCAAGCAGTGTAATATGCCCATGCAATTCACACATTTTACAGCAGGACAAACAAAGCAGGCAAACTTATAAAAATTTTAAAGTAATCTCTAGCAATATGTTATAAAAGTGAAACATTCTTGTTTGTTTGTGTGGTTTCAATTTAATATGGCTAAACTGCTTCAGATGAAAATGTGGACACAGATTGATTACACTACCAAGATATACCTTGGAAAATTGTGATTTTTCCACATTGAAATCAGTTAAGTTGCAGGTGTAGCGAAAATGGCTTTAGATAAATATAAAATAGAATAATATTGAACACCAAATTATACACAAATATACTTACCAATAGATAATATTAGAAATATTCAAGGAAAAGTTGTATAATAGGCACTCTTATCGCTTAGAGTGATTTCTTCCAGATAATCTATTTATGTGCATGTTCATGTTGCAGGCATTTGACAATGAAGAGTGTATGAACTGGGTAGACCAAGGCGAGGCAACACTCCTTGCTCTGGATGCAGGTGAAGTGTATGTAGCTGGAAGATATCATTCCCTGGTGCCAATCGTGCAGGAGGTATGTTTCAGTTTGAAAACTATTGTTATGTGCTGACACTCGTACTCGAAGGACATTGAATATGTCCAAAACCTGGTCGGAGTAATTTCGACTTTTAATTGATGTGAGCTTAACCATTATATATCTTATAAAAAGGATGTATGTTGTTACTTACAGGAAATTTATTGAACTTAAAGCTTTGAGCATTTTTCTCTAATACTTAAGGGTTAGGAAATCACATTCCGCTCACAGCTTGAGCTTTATCCTCCTTCAGTTGTGCTTCTTAAAATTGTATTGAATAGTGTTCCCTGTACTCATTCTAACCCATTGCAAAATGGGTTGGTTCTGTTTCAGCTTTTTATCCAGCTTTTGCTTGATAATAAATGTCTGGTGGGTCAACATTTTGCCTTCCTGAGCTGTCAAAACAAAGATTATGATAAACTGTAGCTTTATGTGCATTATTACTTTAAAGAGAAAATACTATGTTGGTTTTAGTATTTGTTGTTATACTATAAAGTTCTGTTATAATAAGTAAGACTTATGTATTACCGTATTTTAGATATAATAAAATTATAAAAAATTCAGTAAAAAACACATTTTTGGTATGGGAATCGCCATAATATATTTCTTTTTAAATTAATGTATTCCCGACTGTTACTCACGAATAGTATGTCGATCGGCGGTCACCGCCGCGATCTCGCTGCGTGAACTCACCTCCTGAGGAAGAGCATCGGATATGCTCGAAACCTGGTCGAGCAATCGACATACTATTCGTGAGTAACAGTCGGGAATACATTATTTAAAATGAATCACACTCAATGAGAATTTTCATACTACTATTTATTTCTTTTTGGTATTTTTTATTATTGTTAGGTAATGCATCATAATAAATTATATATGGTTACCCATTGTGGTTAAAGAGATATAGCATAGCCGTTTATAGGTAGAACAGCGCGACAGAGACATTACTAAGTAATAAGGTCTCGTTTTTACTTTTTCTGTGTGAAACTCTAAAAATCTAGGTGGTAGAACTTTTCTGCAAAGTTTGTCTAGGTAGGTACCACCGCTTTGCCAGTTATTCTGCCGCCAAGCAGTAGTGTGCAAGCACTACTGTGTTCCGGTTTGAAGGGCACTGTAGCTAGTGAAATTACTGGGCAAATGAGACTATGACCTAATCTCACAGTCTAGTAATCTTATTGCTAGACTGTGCTGATATCTCAGAATGGCGTGCGCAGTGCAGTGTCACGCGAAACTATAATTTAGAGTGTCAAGTGTTAGTGTTGCGACTAGGGCATGCATTTCGAAATTTCGAAACTTCATAGTTTCGAAATTAAGTAATGGTCTAGTTAAAGTAACGTCGCGGTTGCTTATAGCTGCCGCTTACCGTAGGTTGTTGCTAGGTTAAAGGAAGTCGACGTGGCAGAGCCTCGATCGCGCAACGAAAATGAGATCGACTACATTATAGTAGACAAACGGCCAATATTTAGAAATGTCTCTCACTAGGTTCAACACCTGAAGCGAGCACAGGCAGGAGGCACTGAATATTGACTTCGAGCTGGAACGAGCTCTTTTAATGAAGTCCAAGCTTCGACCGAACATGGTCCAAATTATGGTAGTCTGAAACACTCCAGCTACAACTGGAAAATAGATTCACTGCCCTGGAAACCACAGATGACGTAGACAAGAAGCTTGACTAAGTGGTGGATGTCCTCAGCGAAGAAGGCACGAAGTTTTGTGCAAAGCAGCGTACTGGCAGAAAGTCTAAGATTTCAAGAGACACTATGAAACTTATAGAGGAACGACGTGTAAACCCCCAGTCTACTTCATCAGAATACCAGCAGGCACTCAAGAAGTCAATTAAAAAGCTGGTATGACGTGACTTCCGATCCTTCAATTGATACGCTCGAAGTTGAAACACCTATAAAGCAGAATCGGGGGGCAAAGTGTTCGTCCATCAGCAACTTGAGAGAAGCCACCTGACAAAACTGACCACGTCAACAGGGAAATTTATCTTTTCAAAGCCCGAGATCCTTTTGGAAGTTGAAGATTTTTACAGCTAACTTTTCGCATCACATGCTTCTCAACCTGACCTGAATTAATTCAGAGAACTATAGAGCCACTTCAACATGCCACTACACAGAAGATTTGCCTGAAGTCAGCCAGGACGAGATCGTTATGGCCCTTAAATAGCCCAAAAACGGAAAAGCCTCAGGTGAGGATGGAGTGACGACTGAGCTCTTGAATGCTGGTGAGGCTCCAGTACTCAGTGAGCTACAGGCACTTTTTAAATCTGTCTTCTTTACTGGACGAACTCCGAAGGTATAGAATAGAATCATGGTCGTTTTTTTTCTTAAAAAGGGTGATAAAAACCCTTTGAAGAATTATCGACACATATCGCTTCTGAGCCATGTCTACATGCTGTTCTCCAGGGTCATCACGAATCGTCCAGCGCGAAGGCTTGACGAGTTTCCGGAACAGGCCTGGGTTTGTAGCGGATATAGCACCATAGATCACATCCACACAGTACGGCAGATTGTATAGAAGACCGAAGAGTACAATCGATCCCTGTGCTTAGCGTTTGTTGACTATAAGAAGGACTCAAAACCTGGCCTGTTCTTGACTCCTTATAGCGACGCCAAGTTGATTGGCGATACAACGAAGAGCTGAAATGCCTGTACGATACCGCAACGGTGACAGTCCAGTTACAAAACCAGCCATCTGAACATATCCAACTGCGTCGCGGAGTGAGACAAGGGGATGTTATATCCCCGAAATGATGCATAATCGCTTTAGAGGATATGTTTAACACGCTGGACTGGAAGAGTTGTGGCATGAACCTAAATGACGAATACATTTCTCACTTGCGATTCGCAGACGATATCGTCATAATGGCTGAATCGCTGGAGGAGGTACAGCGGATACTTAACGGCCTAGCTGATTCTTTTATACGCATCGGTCTACGGATGAACTTGAATAAAACCAAGGTCATGTTCAACGAGCATTTGGGAACCTTCACGGAGCCTTCTTATTGTCTTTTCTTTGTATAAAGTCTTAAGATGAAAGTAAGCAGTGCGTCTTACCGGTCGTGACCTACGGAGCCGAAACGTGGACACTCACGGTAAGACTAGTCCATCAATTCAAGGTCGCTCAGCGAGCTATGAAAAGAGCTATGTTAAGAGTATTTCCACAGGATCAAATCCGAAACAAAACTATTCGACAGAACTAAGGTTACCGACATAGCTCGGCGAATCAGCAAGCTGAAGTGGCAGTGGGCTGGTCATATCTGCCAAAGAACCGATAACCGTTGGGGTAGACATGACTAGAGTGGAGACCGTAATCGGCAGACGACGCGCGATAAGATAGAGCGATGACATACGCGAGGTAGCTGGCAGTAACTGGAGGAGTAGAGCCGAAGACCAGGCTCAGTGGCGTGTCTTGGGTGCTTATGTCCAGCAGTAGACTAATATAGGCTGATGGTGATGACGACGATAAGTTCGATCATTGATCATCAATGAATAAAAATATGTTAATTATTTCCTAGGCACATCTATGTATACATTTTTACACTTTAATTCAAGACTAAAGCATAAAGCCCTCCGGTCGGTTTGGTCCACTTCATGAATGGCTCATTTCTAAAACTATCCTCAGAGCAAAAAGATATAGCAAGAAGTTCAACGTGTACTACAGAGTTGCTTTAGTGTCATGAGTTTCGAAATTTCGAAAATTCGAAACTCATGACCCTAATTTCATAGGCCAATTTCGAAACTGAGAATCTATGAAACTGCACGCCCTAGTTGCGACTAGCTCGTCATGTCATTTGGTAACATAAAAAAAAAGCAAAGTATTGGTGTGATTTTAAAATTTATTTGTATGGTTCTACAGCTGTATGGTAGAGGCGAGCCGTACCAGTATGCAGTGGCTGTGATAAAGAAAGGAAGCCTCCCAAACTTGCATCCGGGCGTTGGGTTGAAAGCGTTACGTGGTGTCCAGGCTTGTTTCCCTGGCGTCGGCGCTTTAGCAGGCTGGGTGATGCCCATACATGTGGTAAGAAGTGCTTTACTACAATATTTTGGAAATTATAATTACCTCTTGGTGGGATCAAATGAAGGCCTCAAGTGATAATAAGTAATTTATTTGCCAATAGCTAAGTAACAACCTTATGCTAATTGTTTATGAGCTAGAAATGAGTAATAATACCTTAACTAGGATTCCCTGTATCTAGGAACCCAGGAATTACGCGACCATGGTCCTACAACACCTAGGAACTGAACCAGTATGAGCTTTTTACACACAAAAAATTTGTCCGGACGCGAGAATCGAACTCGCCGCCTCCGGGGTATGAGCCGACCTGCTCAATCGCCACACCGCAGAAACCGTAATTATAATATAATGTTGTATTTATTTAAAGTTAAAAATATATAAAAATACAGTAGGTAATAGATAAATTATATACATAAGACGAGCTTCTGCCCGCAGCTTCGCCCGCGGCGTGGCCTATGGGAAGATAATTCAATCACCCATTTCACCCTCTTAAGGGTGGAATTTCGAAAAATCCTTTCTTAGCTGATGCCTACGTCATAACTTCTACCTGCATGCCAAATTTCAGATGATCCATCCAGTAGTTTGGGCTGTGCGTTGATAGATCACTATGTCAGTCAGTCACCTTTGAGTTATATATATTTAGATATCTTAGTACTTTATCATCCATACTAAGCTACTCTGATTTATGTTTGTAAGTAAAGTGTACTAAAGTAAATTTTACATTTATTACAGTACAAATTGTATTGTAGAGATCAACTTGTCGAATCAAGCTAAGAAATGATGGTAGGCCCCCTAGTATAAAAAATAAACATTTATGAAAAAAATATGTATTTAAAGATATTTCAACAGGTTAATATATAAAGGAAAAATTTGAATCATGAACGGGATTCGAAGGATGATTGCCAACTAAAGCCGCACATGCATTTTATCAATTTATTCCTTAATATTTGTTGGCAAATTACAGCTGATGCAAGAAGGTGGGCTCAAAATCACAGATTGCAACAATCACATCAAGTCAGCTATAGAGTTTTTTGGAGATTCCTGCGCCCCTAACTCTCTCAAGGACATGTATAATCCCATTGGTGACAATTCCGATAAGTAAGTGCCTAAAGTCTACTGGTGATTATGATAACTTTATATTAACTTTAAAAGTTTTAAGTAAGTCTTTCGTCCCAGTTGATCTCAACTATCAAGTTTACTATATAAAGGGTTGTACATCTATAAAAAAACAAGTGTGCTTTAGACCATACGACTGAAGTAAAACTTTTTTAGTTTAACTCCATCTATCGGCTGGTTTAATTTGTTTTTTATTTGTTTATTGTTAATGTCGCCTAATCTTGACATTTTTTTTGTATGTTTTGGGTCCACACTTTTGTGTATTTAGCCAGTGTCTAGTCATTGATAATATATCAAGTTAATGATATTTCACGCAAATATGTGCCAAGTCACAGTCCAAGTCATCAAGTCAAAGTCATACTCCTAGTAAAGTGGTGGCAACTTTAATAGAAGCTTCTATGGTGTTTTGGAAACAACACGAAAAGAAACGTTCCACCATCATTATACCACTTTCCCACACTCACGCCTGTAATCCAGCACTTAACGAATAAAATGCCACCAATTTTATACACTAACACTGAAAATAACACAAGTTTTGGAAAATAATACAATGCGGGGACAAGTCTTTTTCGTTTTCCCGCCAAAAAAAACCCATCTTAATTGTCATTTTACCGGACATGCCAACATTATAATACAAATTTTTAACATTCTTATGTTGACAATGGAGATCTGCGTAAACCAACTTCAACTTCCGTTTGCCTCGCATTCACCATCTTACTCCCCAAGACAAGCGCGCGTGAAGAAGTTTTATTTCAAAATATTTTTACGTTGTTTAATAGTTACAAGAATTACAGTTCAGATGATTCTCCCACTCGCGCGTGTTAGTGTCTGTTTTGTAAAGAAAGAAGGAAAATGGTATTTATTTGCTCAAATAATTTGTAACAAATTATGGAATAGGAAATAAAATATGCCAAGTTGTTCGGTAAATATAGTTAAGTATGTTCGGGCAATATAGATGCCCATCCTCAAGGAGTACGCGCGGCGGCGGCGGCGCACAGTGGTCCCATTTTGAAAAAAGGTGGACTTAGGACCGAAAGTCGGAATTTCGGGCTGTTTTTTTTTTATAGAATAGGTCTTAACTATCCTAACAACATCTATTCTATAAAGAAAATCCGTAGGATGCATAGTTTTCGAGAAAAAAAATAATCTTTTTTTTCTTGTATGGAGAAAAACATACTTTATTATTTTTCTCAAGTTGGGTGAAATAGTGACGGCTTTTGTTGATATTTTATGAAAGCCCTAGTGGTATTGTATCCAGAAAAAAATAAAACCAATGCGGTCACCTGCGGCCGCGGGAATAATCAGATGTCAAAAATTGATTAATTTTTTTTGCGTATTTTGCAAACATTGTTCGTTTCTGGCCAATTATTTATGTATTTTAGGTTAGCGCTCCATACTTTAATTCGAACTATTATATAACATTTCAAAAAAGTTAATCAAAATCGAGTAATTTTTTTTTATAATTGCTGTTTTACTCATGAAATTGCACGCATACATGGTTAGTTCAAAATGCAAATCCTATATTACTCAGTATAATGTACAAAATAAACATGCACGTACCTAAAACGTAAAAAAAAAAAAAAAAAATATTTTAGTTTTTCGTTTATGCTTACTAAAAGTCACCGGTAATGGTTACCGACATTACTTACCTACCACTGGCGGGCATTATCTGCATAATCGATTTCTTGCTTTGTATTTTCAAAACTGGTTTTGCGACAGCATTTTCACAACCGCGGTTGTTGAATGCGAGGCAGGATATAAACAAACGAGTCACATCTGATACTAGCTGTGACTGGTCGCTAGCTGGTCGCTTTGTTCCTGACAAATCCTGACAACAGGATAACTCGTATATGCATGCAAGTAACTACCCCCTAAAAATAAAAGTGATATAGCTACATCAATAATAATTGGCGTATGTTATACACCAATAATGTTTGTTATTGGTGTGTTTTAATCTTTCTGTCATCTGTATACGTATGATTTTCTACCAGAAAAAATGACTCATTTGTTTGTGCAGATTCCTGATTACTTATTACACGTTACTTAGCTCCCATTGGCGGACTTTATCTATACAAACAAATGAGTCATTTTTGATAAATGGCTGTGATTGGTCGTTTACTATTACCTTGCTCTTGCACATAGTGACTAATGACCTATCTGTTATGGCGTATTAAATACAGAGCAATGTTAATTTAAATTGATTCATCGCTAACTGTGAAGTACTAAAAATTACTATTTTGAATTTGCAATGGCTGGCTTAGGCACATATTTTGATATGTTCTTGATTCTTAAAGATAGTGGAAATCTTAAGGATTACAATAAATTGTGTGAATTTATAGTTTCCAAAATACCATGTGAAATATCTGAAGATGACCATCAAACAATTAAGGAGTTTTGTCGGCTATTCACCAATCTTGTAACTAAGAAGTGGAAAGATGCAAGCAGAAACTTGAAGACATTTATGAATCGGGAAAACAACCGCAAGTGGTTAGAGACCAATATTAATTGGCCTACTTGCAATACGGTTGATCTTGTTACTACAATGAGAATGCCAGAGGACTTAGTTGAAGAGCCGGAATTACTGCCGGTTGCTATTCCATCTGTCTGCACTGCGGAAGCAGGTACCTCTACTGTAAAAGAAGTTAGAGTGCCCTTTGCCGATTTGGGCAACAAACAAAAGAAAAGACGTTCCAGTGTCTTTGTTAACGATAACTCTGAAGAAGAACTACAGTATTATTTTATTTCCAAGTTAAAAGAAAATGGAAAATATGCTTTAGCGAAGATTGTGGAATATCTGTGCGAGACTCCCGAAGTTGTATCAGATGTAACAAAACTCCTTTTCAAGGAAGAAAAAGTAGTCAGTATAGCAGAGGATACATCTTTGGCTTTGTACACAGCCCTTAGCCTATCCAAATGGCAATACTTATCCTTGAGAATGTTTCTGAAGGATGAAAATTGTTCAGCTGCCTTTCCGTCTTATCACAAGTTACTTGACGCTAAAAAGAGATGTTACCCATCTGAAGAACACGTGGAAGTAACGGAAATGGGAGCTCGCATAAGGTATTTATAAAATTATACTATATGTTGTTTTAAAATTTTTAAGCTTCATTAGCTTACTTTTATTAATTTATTTTATTTTTCAGGTTGCAAGGACTTCTTAACCACACAGTGGAAAGAATTTTGCTAGACTTAAGACCAATCACAAGTTCAACCAAAGAAGGACTGAAGTTGATATGGAAATGGGGCCTTGACGGAGCATCGTCACAGAGTAATTACAAACAAGTCTCAGCTCCTGAGTTTGACGATTCCTCTGTTGTATTGATCAGCATCGTCCCACTCCGACTAGTTGATGGGGGAGAAATGATTATTTGGGAAAACCCAAATCCTTGCTCACCACATTACTGTCGGCCAGTGAAATTCACGTTTACTTCAGAGACTGCGGAGTTCATAAAAGGGGAACACTTAGAAATGCAGCGCGAAATTACAAAATTGGTACCAACAAATTGTGGTGATGTGGAGATAGCCCACGAACTGCACATGACTATGATCGATGGGAAAGTGGCGAATATTATTGCAGATGTACCTTCATCAGCAACGTGCCCCATTTGCTTGGCGAAACCAAGTGAAATGAATAACTTGGAGCTTTTGGCCACGAGACCGCTTCGACAGGATTTGTACCAATATGGAATTTCATCGTTACATATGAAGATAAGATGTATGGAGTGTCTACTTCATATATCTTATAATATGGACTTCCAGCGCTGGAGTGCTCGTGGCGATCACAAGGAATTGAAGCAAGCAAAGAAAAATGCCACACAACAAGAGTTTCGGGAACAGACTGGAATACTCATCGATATTGTAAAACAGGTAATTTTTCCTTTAATTTGCTTCCTTTATATTATATACTCGTCTGTTTTTGTATGCCCTACTAACTTAATTTCTTCTTTGCAGGGCTTTGGAACAACTAACGATGGAAACACTGCAAGACGTTTTTTCCGAGATTATAAAAGATCATCGAGAATCACTGGAGTTGATGAAGATTTGTTACTCCGATTTTCTGTCATTCTGCAAGTTATATCTTCAGGAAAGAACGTCAATATTGCGAACTTCAGACGTTATTGCAAAGAAACAGCAGAACTGTATGTGCATCTCTATCCGTGGTACTACATGCCTGTTAGTGTCCACAAACTTCTGATGCACGGAGCAGATATTTGCAGTCATTTTTCAGTTCTGCCTATTGGTAAGTAATAATAGATCAAGACAAATGAAATATAAAGCAGTTAACTAACTGTAAATCTATAAACACTAAAATAATAGTTTCAATGTCAACTTCAACGTATAATTATAGCATATTTTTTATTATTTTTAGGGTCCTTGTCGGAGGAAGCTTCCGAGGCTCGTAATAAAGACTTCCGGAACGTAAGAGAGAAGAACACGAGAAAGACAGGAAGGATCCAAACAAACGAGGACATACTACACGGGCTTTTAATAAGTTCAGACCCCCACATATCATGGCTTAGACCAAAATTTTCAAAGCCTAATCATCTAGAGATGCTTCCTGAGGCAATTCAGTTGCTCGAAATAGACTCGGAGTGCGTATACGTGGAAGAAGAGTAGAAAATGAAAATATACCAGATCCAATGCTATAATTTTTTATTTATTTTATCCTTTAAAAAACTACATATAAAACAGCCCTTTTCAAGGCTACACATTTATCTTATGTTTCTGGTAGAAAATCATACGTACACAACTACATAAGATTAAAACACACACCAATAACAAACATTATTGGTGTATAACATACGCCAATTATTATTGATGAGCTATATCACTTTTATGTTTAGGGGGTAGTTACTTGCATGCATATACGAGTTATCCTGTTGTCAGGATTTGTCAGGAACAAAGCGACCAGCTAGCGACCAGTCATAGCTAGTATCAGATGTGACTCGTTTGTTTATATCCTGCCTCGCATTCAACAACCGCGGTTGTGAAAATGCTGTCGCAAAACCAGTTTTGAAAATACAAAGCAACAAATCGATTATGCAGATAATGCCCGCCAGTGGTAGGTAAGTAATGTCGGTAACCATTACCGGTGACTTTTAGTAAGCATAAACGAAAAACTAAAATATTTTTTTTTTTTTTTTTTACGTTTTAGGTACGTGCATGTTTATTTTGTACATTATACTGAGTAATATAGGATTTGCATTTTGAATTAACCATGTATGCGTGCATTTTCATGAATGAAACAGCAATTATAAAAAAAAAACTCGATTTTGATTAATTTTTTTGAAATGTTATATAATAGTTCGAATTAAAGTATGGAGCGCTAACCTAAAATACATAAATAATTGGCCAGAAACGAACAATGTTTGCAAAATACGCAAAAAAAATTAATCAATTTTTGACATCTGATTATTCCCGCGGCCGCAGGTGACCGCATTGGTTTTATTTTTTTCTGGATACAATACCACTAGGGCTTTCATAAAATATCAACAAAAGCCGTCACTATTTCACCCAACTTGAGAAAAATAATAAAGTATGTTTTTCTCCATACAAGAAAAAAAAGATTATTTTTTTTCTCGAAAACTATGCATCCTACGGATTTTCTTTATAGAATAGATGTTGTTAGGATAGTTAAGACCTATTCTATAAAAAAAAAACAGCCCGAAATTCCGACTTTCGGTCCTAAGTCCACCTTTTTTCAAAATGGGACCACTGTGCGGCGGCTCGGCGCTGACTGACTGACCGACACTCCTTGACGATGGGCATATTATATTGCCCGAACACCGGTCGAGTTATTCGACTGTATCTCGTGAGTGTTAGCCGTGTGATAGTTGTACCTATGAATGCCGTCATGGTTCAGGTTATGCCGGCTGTGCGCTGGCGGGGCGGGCGTTCGATGCACGCTGGCTGACCCTCTGGCGGGCTACGTGGGCGCCCTGCGGTGCCTCGCCACCGAGGGCGCGGGAGAGGTGGCCTTCGTGCGCGACACCACCGTGCAGCACGCGCTGCTGTCGCACGACATACTGGGTGAGAACTGTTGTAGGGTAAACCATCTAATAACTTTGAAAACTATCGTGAGTATGACACATTATGTAAGATAAATAACGGCTAAAACTCACGTCAATTAAAAGTCGAAATTACTCCGACCAGCAGGCTTAGCACGGCATGTGGAGAAATTGTCTTTCCCCCGGTTTTTTCCACCTGTCAGTGAAAATAATCCCCCTCTCCACCTTACGTAGCACGGCAACGAGGAGAGGAAAGAAATATTTCCCTTTGACATTATGGTAGACATTATATCCCGCTACTCCCAGCTTCAGAGCACGGACTCGGAAGAAAGTGGATAATATTCTCTTGAATTGACATAAAGCAGAGAGTATTTATCTTCGACTCTTGTAGGTGGGTATAAGGAAGTCAAAGTGTTTTAATAGGCACAAAAATGTCGCGTGCCTATTATAACTATGTTTAATCGCGGGAACTCGAATTTTGGAGCGAAAGTTACACCGGGAGAAGCATTCGGAATACAAGTAATCCCTTCTAAATCCCGGAAAATGAGTATCAATACAAAAAAAAAATACATAGCGAAATATTCGTGAAAATACAATTATTAGTTTAGTTTTAATAAGGAAATAATTTAATTTACGTAATTAACTTAAATGATGCATATATTTTTTGAGTATATTTTATTATAAAATATATACATATAAAAATTTAAAATATAACTACTACACAATAATTAATCACGTTTTTCCGCTCATATTACAAACAAAATAAAATTTTAATATAATTTAATATATACTCACTTACTCTCACTCATATACATAGTAGTCGTTATATACTCTTTGATTAACACAAGGACACAGACTCAAAAACCTTATTTTTTCTTAATTTTTATATTTTGTCTTGAATCCCAGTATATTTAGCCGAACAATTATCGATGGTTTGATGGACTGAACAAAATATTGAAGCATGTAATGTCATTTTAGTTAAATTTTCTCGTACTGGCAACAATACGGTAGAGAAATCTAAAAACGCTACTCCCGCCGTTTATCCCCCGGATAAAGCTTTCCACTGTCGCGGCCATGCTCGCAGAGTGGAATAAAGTGACAGTGAGGATAAGTTTGTTATCTACTCCCTGGGGAGAAGTTATCCACCGGCCGTGCTAGGCCTGCAGGTTTCGGCCATATTCGATGTCCGCTTTCTTCCGGGCGTTATTATTATTATTCTCGCGCAAAACTTTATGAGCTCTCGGAAGTTAGCGCGGATGGCTGCGCAGTACGCATATTATAGTATATGTATATATTTTCCCTTTCTTTTTCCTTCATTATTTGTATCGGGAATGGTGGGTCTTGTAACGTTGGAACTTCGACGTAAACTATTATTAATTATACATTACTGCCTATTGATGCGTAACGAGGTAGACAATCCTTCAGTGTTAAG
The DNA here is from genome assembly GCA_905220475.3 of Ennomos fuscantarius. Classification (NCBI taxonomy): domain Eukaryota; kingdom Metazoa; phylum Arthropoda; class Insecta; order Lepidoptera; family Geometridae; genus Ennomos; species Ennomos fuscantarius. The sequence continues at coordinate 5,762,352 of HG992046.1, read as the reverse complement.
CAGATTACACTACTTTGTACCGCAAAACTACATCCGCGCGGGTCAAAGACGTCGCCACCAGCTGTTTGCTGCGCCTCCTGCCTTACGCACGTGGCACGCTCATAATGTTCCAACGGCAAGGGCTGTAGCTGTTATCAACCGCTTCTTAAGCGAAGTCCAAGATGCTGACACACATACTGACCCCATTAGTCGACTTTATAAATATATATTGCTTAGTCCATATAAGAACTTAGTATAACAATGTGAATGTTTTGGCGTAGCTGTAAGTTCACAGTGTATTTAACAAATAAATAAAATAAAATAAAAATAAAATATATTGTATGGTCGCTTTTACAATGCACTCTACTGTACCATGCGCAATTTGGTACTCGGGCCTAACTTCCGAGAGCTCATAAAGTTTTGCGCGAGCTATACCTATCGTATTTTTTGGGTAGAGTATTATCAACTATAATTCCTTTTATTGGTAACTTAACTATAACCCTTTGGTGTGGTGATTCAGCATGTCGGCTCATAGATTGGAGGCGGCGGGTTCGATTCCCGCGGCAGGACAAGTATTTGTGCACAGAAAAAAAGCGCTAAATACTTGTTTTGAGTCTGGGTGTTGTGGGACCGTGGTCCTCGTAGTACCTGGGTCCATAGACAGGGAATCCTAGTTAGGGTCTGGGATCTATGTATGTGATCATTGGGCGCTATTATTATTCTTGTGCAATAAAGTATTTTCTATCTAACTTAACTGGCCTAATAGCTCAGTTGGTAGTAACCCTGCCTTCTGAGCTGTAGGTCGTGGGTTCGATTCCCACCCAGGACAAACATTTGTGTGATGAACATTGACGTTTGTTCTGTGTCTGGGTGTTATATTGTATTCTATGTATATATTTACAAATAAAATTCTAAGCATTGTATCAGTTATCTGTTTCCCATAATACAAGGTTTGCTTAGTTTTGGGCTAGATGGCGCTGCGTAAAGTGTACACAAATATTTATTTATTTTATATCTAGGTGGCGTGACAGAGGATCAGTTCGAGCTGGTGTGCCGCGATGGATCTCGGGCTCCGGTGACGGAGTGGGAGCGCTGCAATTGGGGCAGAGCACCCGCTGACGCTATACTCACCAGCAGCGCCGCTTCCGTTCAACAGAGGCTCAAGTACGCATAGTTCGAGACGTAACGGGTGTAGGGTAGTTTTAGTTTTTCATTGAATGTCAACCTGAAGAAATATGATTACAAATCACATTACTAGATTGTGGACACAAACAGTCTTATTACAAAACGTGGACCAAGTGGAGGTTTAAGCCTGGACTAAGTAGTCCTAGTTTGTTTCGGTACTAAGTAGTTAGACCTTGACTTTATTACAAAACGCCGACTAATCGAAGATTAGCTGATACCAGAGATAGTCCATGGTTTAAATATTTACCATAGACTAAATACGAAAAAGTTTGTTTTTTGGACCACATTTATTCACACATTCCGTTTTACATTTCATATATTTAGAATTTTGTTTTCATCTTTAATATACGTGCGTTGGCCTTGAAAAGCGTATTGTTTGCATATTTTTTAATGAATAAATAATCAGATTCATGAAAGTCAGCTTTGCTACAGTGATTTTCAACTAATAAAACTATTAAGTTTTAATAGTTCCCAACGAGGCTTTCGACAATCAGGACGTAAATATGGCATTGCTTTGCACGCGCGAAAATTGATATTTCTGTCTATTATTGCTATAACTAACTGCACTGCAATAAACATAAATATCGTAAAAATGAAGCATCAAAATATGAAAACTGAACCCAGTAGATATATTTTATCAAAGACCAAGACAACCTCAAAATCGTGTAACAAAGAAGGTTGATAACCCAACATTGACGAATAGCGCGTAAATAGTTTTTAGTCTTAAAAGTTTCATTTTTCCACCACCGTGACGCTAGTTGCTTTCGTTTAGCGAGTTAGTACCATAGTTAAACTAAGGTCATCGGAGGACTAACCATGGCCGATCCCCTGATCAGCGATAAACTTGTTTTTGTAATAAGGTTTTTAACTAGTCTAGGTTTAAACCTAGTACAAACTTTGGTTCACGCTTAGTCTACTTTTTGTAATAAGACGGAAAAAGTAAGTAAGTTTAGTAGTAAGTTAGAGTAAGTATAATAGTAATTAAGATTTGGTCAAACGCTAACCTGCGTAACATAACCTATAAAAAAATTACAGATACCAAAAATACCTCCAAAAGCTAGTACAACTGTATGGCTCACTGAATCCCCTGAACAAAAACTCCAATAGAACATCGGACTATCAAGCGAAAGACCCGTATGGGCGCTTCTACTCTTCCACTACTGAATCGTCTCGCTACCCATACGACGCGTACAAAAACAAGCAGTATGGATCGACGGAGGTTTACGATGGGAACAGGTATGGACTGAACTGTTTTAATATAATATTTACAATAAGGGAGTTAATATGATTTTAATCGACTTAATTTAATGCTGAGAAATGTTAATGAACCGATTTTGATAAAAAATCTATTGGACCAACCTAAAATTATCTCAATATATATATATATCGCCAAATTATCTGTGTAGTGGAGACCTCCGGAGGTCTCTTTCTGATGACGCTATTCCCAGCGTTATCGGAAACAGAGAAAGTACCAACGATAAGTGGCGCATTATCATGGTCAGTCTTTATTGTCTTGGTCTTACCAGGAAATCCATTATTGTATAATAATAATGCCAAATTTATTCATGGGCAAGCGTGCTTTTTTATGGGCAAGCGTGCTCCACCTTAGACAACTTCGTACTTACCATCAGGTGAGTTGTTGTCAAACGCATGCCCATTTTGCCATAAAAAAAAAAAGAAGAAGAGAACTGGCAATCAATTATTGTGTTCCCACTCCTACAGTGTATACAGTTTAGGCTGAAAACTTGTAACCTACAGTGTATAGTATCCTAATACACTGTAAGTTTCTGATTTCAGCGTTTTTGTGTTATAAAAGGTGCTCTAACTGTAATTTTTTTTATTTGTTATGAATTCGATACCTATTTCTTTATTGACTTTTATACATAACAGAGTCAGTACGCTACCTCCCTACAAGGCTCGTGAAGATGGCTCAGGCAGACCGATAGAACTTCCATTCGAACTGTTTAGTTCTAACGGCACTACTGACTTATTGCTACAGGTAATTACTTTTTACTAATTAATAGTAAATTAGCGTCTAAATTTGACTAATTGCAGATTTTAAAATATCCTGTTTTTTTTAATTATAACTGAGAAATACTGGATCTTATTATAATAATAATAACGCTCAACGATCACATACATATCCTGGACCCTAACTGGAATTTTCTATATCTATGGATCCAGGAACTACGAAGACCATGGTCCCACAACACCCAGATAGAACAAGTGTTTGCGCATAAATACTTGTACTGAAGGCAGGAATCGAACCCGCCACTACGTGCTATAAGCCGACCCTTTTATTTTTGGGGGGGAAATGCCTTCGCACTTTTCTGGCACCACGAGGGTGATGCTGGTATGTGGGACTCGAACCCACCCACTGGGTTCCCCCGTGATCCTTCCTCCGCTGGGATGGGGCGAGATGGAGTCGCGATTACATTAATCATCTTGCCCCGGTGGGTTACGGCGGTTACGGTGGGTGGTCGACCGGCTCAACCACCACACCATAGAGACATAGTCATATAAAAAATATAAAAATCTGATATTATTTATTATGAGCTCTTTAATATACACACCGGCACAATTAGCGGAACAAAGCTATGAGCGAGAACATCGTCATTGGGATTTGAACGAATGGCAGCAGGTTCTCTTTACTGATGAGTGCAGAGTTCTTTTAAAACAGATCGATGGGAGACAGCGAATATGGAGACGCAAAGGAGAACGCCACATACAGTCTAATTTTGAACACACAGTAGCTTATGGTGGCGGCTCGATTATGGTTTGGGGAGGGATAGGTTTGGGAGCTCGCACGGAGTTAGTGATAGTCACAGGAGGAACCATGACAGCAGATCGATACATCAGAGACATTTTAGAAGAACATGTTGTACCATTTGCCCCATTTTTTGGTGACGACTTTATTCTAATGCAAGATAATGCTCGTGCTCATAGTGCACAATCGGTACAGGCATATCTGAGCCACGTAGGTATACCGGTGATGCAGTGGCCAGCAAATTCCCCCGATATGAATCCGATAGAGCATGTCTGGGACTTGCTAAAAAGAAGGGTTAAATCCAGAATGCCACCCCCCAACAATCTGAATGAACTTGGAAACGCATTACTTGAGGAGTGGGAGCGGTTGCCTCAAGAAATCATCGATAACATAATCTGTAGCATGCCCAGACGAATGGAAACCGTAATCATAGCAAGAGGGGGAAACACACGTTATTAATTTTGCTTTAATTTTATTGTTAAATCATTTAATGCTTTTTTTTGTGATGGTCATAACAATCTAAAAATTTCACTTATTTCAAATTTCTTTATTTTTCAATAAAAAATAACGAAGACTTTTCAAAGTCGTTGTTAAAAGATGTTAATCAATTTGTTATTTTGTGTCTAATTACATTTTCGTCAAATATATGCGTTATTATCTCATAGTCTCACTTTTTTTTTCTGTTCCGCTAATTGTGCCGGTGTGTATATTTATAGGATAATCACGAAATGTTTTACAAGTTTCGGTACCTCCATTATTTATGTCTTCATTACAGGATGCAACAGTCAACTTCCGCTTACTAAAAGAGGATGAACAAGTAGCGAAACATATTCTAAATAACCGGTATGTAGGCGATCAAGCGGAAAAAGCGGTACTCGGCATCAGGGACTGTCCGGTGAAACGAGCGGTACTATGCGTTACTAGCGACGCTGAGATGGACAAGTGTACCAAAATGAGGGTAAGGTTGAATTATTTTATTATATATAAGCAATCCGTGTACAGAGTTTTTATCATAATTGGTTCAGCCGTTTCAATCAAAAAAACAGATAATGTTAGGCTTTTATTTACATATCATTATAACATTATGACTTCTTATAAAACCCTGTTGCAGAATATGATTCTTCTATTACTTGCTATTTGGTATTGTTTATACCTCATCCACGAAACAATAGCCCTTTCCACTGTCAATATAAAGTCGGTTTTCCAATACCTAAATAGCGTTGAAAGCAGCGTCCTTACAGCCCCAGTTACTATTTTGACACAGCACTTTACGGTTGCGTATTTGAGGCGAGCTCTAATACCTCATCCAAGCAACAGTAGCACTTACCACTATCACTATAAAGTTGTTTTTCCCATATCCATAAAGCGACATGGCGCAGTTGCGCACGCGTAGTTGAAGCGAGCTCTAACACCTCATCCAAGCAACAATAGAACTAACCACTATCACTATAAAGTATAAACTACAATGATATAACAAATACTACTAAACACTACCTACTACAAGAAAACATGTGTACTAGCCGCGATGATCTATAGAGTCCAAATGCTCCAGCCCACTAGTAGGCAGCATTGCCCCGTTGAATTGCACAAACAATAGCCCTTTCCACTATCATTATAAAGTTGTTTTTCCCATATTCAGATAGCATTGAAAGCAGCGTTCCTACAGCCCCAGTTGGTATGTTGGCGAGGTCACAGCGCGCGACATTGCGCACGCGCAGTGGAGGCGGGCTCTTGCGACTTTGTGCTTTTGGACGCCGCTGATATGTTGCATGCGGCGTACAGACATCGGCTCGTACCCTTTATGCAGGAGGTGAGCTTTACACCACACTTTAAAAATACATTAAAAAAAGGAACACTACACTACACTTTAAAAAATAAATTTAAAAACGGAACACTACACTACACTTTAAAAAAGGAGGGCATTCGCAATTCCATTGTTTTTGAAGTAAAACTTCTTTATGCACACTTGACTTAGGGAGTAAGATGGTGAATACATGGGAGCAGAAGTTGAAGTTGGTTCACATAGATCTCTATTCTCAACATAACGAAGTATTTTATTTTATTATTATGTTGATATGCCCGTAAAAATGATAATTTACAATTTTCAAAATGGCGATGTTAATATTAAACAAAGAATGATGGAGCTAAACTAAATCAGCCTTATTAATAAACGGGTATTAGTCTCGGGTTAGTTACTTCAGATTTTATCCTTTTTTTGCTACTGGAATATATAGCTGGATCGAAAGAGACAAACGATGGTGTAACTAGTCTAAAGCTAGTTCGTGTTTATTAATAAGGCTGAATAAGTTTTACTTCAGTTGTGTGGTCTAAAGCATACTCATTTGTTTTTTTGTTTGTTTTGTTCGAAGGCAGTGCGGGTCAGTTGAAACTGTTTTCTATATTTCCAGGTGTATTCTAGCGGCGAAAGCTGGTACTACGCAGTGGCTGTGGCCAAAGAACAGGATCCTGACACAGACCTTACCTACCTCCGCGGCAAGAACACTTGCCACACCGGGATTGGCACCGCGGCTGGCTGGCTGTACCCTCTCGCTTACCTCATCTCCAACGGGTGGATCCGGTGCGTTTAGCTTTACATAAAAAAAAGACGTAATTTAATACCCAACATGCTCGATAGCTCAGTTGGTATTAACCCTTTTTTTACCAGGTAAAAATCCTTGAATTGAATTGAATCTTAGGTAGTGGCTTCTGCGGCAATTTCGCCAATGTTATGTACTAAAATAGACCATCAAACGCAGGAGATTGTTCACGTAGATCTCCATTGTCAACATAACAAATTTAAAAAATATGACGGCGGCGACGTCCAGTTGTAAACTCTATGCGCAGTGGGCGGATGATTCTTGCGCTGGACACGGCCCGGTGCACATGCTGAAGGCCTATAGTTATATAGGTTGCAACCTACGCGCAACCAGTTCTGTCTATAAATACATAAAAATGGTATTAAGTTGATTTTGAGAATGTATTATTTTAGATAATTTCACGCTGAATCCAACGATACCCAAAGTCATTTTGTAAAAATTACATTAAAATTAAATAAAGTAATACAGGCCGTAAGATGGGGCTATAGGTGGTAGGACTTTTCTGCAAATAGTTAAATTAATATAGTGAAATTACTGGGCAAATGAGACTTTATGACCTGATCTCACAGTCTAGTAATCTTGATATGGGCAGCCGTGTCGCTTAACACCAGGCGAACGGTTAGCTCGTCGCGTCATACCTTAACATTAAAAAAAAAAAAAAAAAAAAAAAAAAATAAAATAAAATAAAAAAAAATAATACTTCAGTCGTGTGGTCTAAAGCAGTCTCGTGTATTTAGATCGTATGGTTGCGACGGGGCACACGCGGCCGCGCAGTATTTCTCCAAGTCGTGCGCCCCGGGAGCCCTGAGTTCCGAATATGTCGACCCCGGCACCGTGCCCCACGACAACCTGTGCCATCTATGCCATGGTGCTTCATTCAGGTTAGTGTTTCTAATTTACCTTAGTATTTACTAAGTTTGGAAATGTATTTGACAGCCTCTGCGGTGTGGAGGTTGAGCAGGTCGGCTCATAACCTAGAGGTGGCGGGTTCGATTCCCGCGCCAGGACAAGTGCACATAAAAAAAGCGCATATACTTGTTCTGAGTCCGAGTGTTGTGGGACCATGGTCCTCGTAGTTCCTAGGTCCCTAGACACAAGCAGCCTTATTAATAAACACGAACTAGCTTTAGACTAGTTACACCATCTTTTGTCTCTTTCGATCCAGCTAAATATTCCAGTAGCAAAAAAAGGACAAAAGCTGAAGTAACTAATCCGAGACTAATACCCGTTTATTAATAAGGCTGAAGGAATCTTAGGGTCCAGGATGTATGTATGTGATCGTTGGGCGTTATTATTATTATTACTACTCATACCAGGAAAGTAGTTCTGAAGTTACCTGAGGAGCGGGTTGAAACAGGGCTGTAGCTAGAATAGAATTCGAGATAGGGAAGCATTGACTACAGGTAGGGCGTAAGTAAAAAATTTTTATCATGATTGGTCTGCCCTAGAAGCACAGGCTCCTAAATCAAATCTTAGTTTTTGGTATTTTTAGCGTTGGGGATTGTGAAACTATTTCTATTCATTTTTTTCTATTGGACCATGTTCCAACTTTCTCTACAGCCACTCAACGCGATATAAAATTGAAATAACATAAAGTTAGGTATTAATTAAAGAATATGTTTTATAAAATGACGTTATTATAATTTAATTTCAACTATTTCTTTAAAATAGCATACGAGATTTGGGCCAAAAATTTATCATTTTATTTATTTATTTTTGGGAAGACCAACAGCTTTTTCTTACATCGTAGAATCATGTTATGCATTAGGAAGCCAATTAAAGGTCCTCACGTCTAGCGGTATAGTAGCACTAATGCTTGAGCACGCAATAATGAACACCTTTTTGACGATGAAATGATGAATGAACGATGAAAATGTAAAATAATGGCTGAATAGTTGGCAGCTAGAGTTTTCTGTTCCGCATTGTGCCGGATTGCTTGCACCAGTAATGAGAAAGAGTACTTAAAATTTTTCAAGCTCACATATTATATTACCTACTAGTCGCGCCCTGCGGTTTCACCCGCGGATAAAAAGCATTATTAATTATTTGCTCATCCCACGGGAACATTTCACTTTTTCGGGATAAAATGTAGCCTATATGTTAATCCAATGTATAAGCTATCTTGTTACCGATTTAATCCAAATCCATTCAGCCGTTTGAGCGTGAAGGAGTAACAAACATACACACATACAAACTTTCGCCAAATCCAAGATGGCCGCCACCACAAAATGGTGAATTACATATTTCTTTTACTATTTCTATTATTTAAGACGAAGATGTTTTAATTTCTTTTAGTTTTAGGTAACATACAGACTTTCGCCTTTGTAATATTAGTGTTAGGGCTTACTTAAAAGACCGACGGGTCGCCGTCTACGACGAAAGGCCCGAACAGATGAGTTGAGTTGACGCGTGTGGGGTGCAGACGGTGCCGGCGGGACGCGAGCGAGCCGTACTACGGGCACGTGGGCGCCGTGCGCTGCATGGCGGAGGGCGGCGGGGACGTGGCCTTCGTGCGGCACTCGGCGCCCGCCGAGGCGTCCGGCGGCCGCCGGCGCGAGTGGTGGGCGCGCGACCTGCTGCCCGACGACCTGCAGCTGCTGTGCCCCGACGGTACTGTCGCCTTCCATGCTAACTATCTATTTATTTTTTATTTATTCATCAACAGAATAGGCTATTTGACTACTATTAAAAATGAACAAGTAAATATTATTTTCATAAAGTAGGTTAAAAATGAATGTAATCATTGTAAAAATAAGTAAAATCGGTAAATTAATCACGGAGTAGTACGCTTTTAAAGCTTCATCGCCTGTCCCTTTCTCGCAAAACAGAGATCGTTTTGAGCTTCCTCACAGCTACTATGAAGGCATGGCTTGTGACGTCACATGCCAAAAAGATTGTATGTAGAGCTACCACAGCTTAGTAATCAGTTACTATGAGGACTGGTAACTGACGTCAATGCGTGTTTGAGTTGTCTCTTTCTATTTCTGTATTTTAAAATTCCTGTAACTTAGTCATTTTTTGAGATATTCAAGTTTTGTTTTCACAGTTATCTTTTTTTTTGAGGTATATTATTTATGTATGTAATAAAAATATAGTAGTCAAATAGCCTATTGTAGCATCATTACAGATAAATATCCAATGCGATGTTACAACTTATAATAAATATTATTATTACAATATGTATTTGTAGTTAAGATATACTATTAATTTCTATATATTATGCACTATACTGTGCACGTTAACTGCGCATTCAAACTATCAAATCCACACATATTTGTGTTTCGATCCGATCGTGTTACGTAATCGCCAAACTACAAGGCGATTGCGTAACTTGAACGCAACTTATAGAAAGACTAATTTATATGGATATTATTTTATTTTTTGGCTCCACGCTTTTGTGTATTTAACCACTGTCAAGTAATTGATTATTTCTAACTAAGAGCCTCGTTTTTTTGGCGGGAAAACTAAAAAGATCGCGTCGCCGCATTGTATTATTTTCCAAAACTTGTGTTATTTTCAGTGTTAGTGCATAAAATTGGTGGCATTTTATTCGTTAAGTGCTGAATTATAGGCATGAGTGTGGGATAGTGGTATAATAATGGTGAAACGTTTATTTTCGTGTTGTTTCCAAAACTGCATAGAAGCTTCTGCTAAAGTTGCCACCACTTTACTAGGAGTATGACTTGACTAGACTAGACTATGACTTAACTTGATGACTTGAACTGTGATATGACTTGACACTTTAATTATGATATTAATTAACTTGAGAGATTATCAATTACTTGACACTGGCTAAATACACAAAAGTGTGGAGCCAAAACCAAACAAAAAAAAACTAAGAGCCAGAGTCAATTCAAGTCACAGTTCAAGTCATAGTCTAGTCAAGTCATACTCCCAGTAAAGTGGTGGCAACTTTACCAGAAGCTTCTATGGAGTTTTGGAAACAACACGAAAAGAAACGTTTCACCATCATTATACCACTTTCCTACACTCACGCCTGTAATCCAACCACTTAGCGAATAGAATGCCACCAATTTTATGCACTAATGTGAACACAAAATTTTATGAAAATAACAAGTTTTAGAAAATAATATAATGCGGTAACGTGATCTTTTTCGTTTTCCCGCCAAAAACTCTAGAAACACTAATTATCCATAGTATCTATAACACCACAGAGAGGTTTAATCTACCATTGTCTTTACTCATACTTTACATGACAATTCCGACAATCTTATCTCGTCTCGAGTCTCGACCCAGAAGTCCCGGGACTCGAGACAGCTAAAATTACATTGCAATCAAAGTTTCGTGATCACCCCACTGGGGCCTACCGTCGCAGCCAATCGTAATCGATGAATAGGCTTTATTTGGTCATTTCCGGCAAGTTGGCATCGTGTAATGCGTAGCATCTCAATCCGTTAAAAATAATGAGAAATAGTGAGATATCGATCGCTATTGAGATAAACGTAGACAATAAAGGGGCTGATCCTTGCATTCTATGTAAAATGACAATTAAAGCAAAAACAAAGTTATACCGCCCTATAGTTGAAGATAAAATAAAGAAGTTTTACTTCAGCCGTGTGGTCTTAAGCTTACTCGTTTTTTTTACATTTCAGGCACTCGTGGTAAGAGCCATGAGTACGCTCACTGCAACCTTGGCCGCGTGCCTGGATCGGTGTTGATGGGACGTCCCAACCACACAGAGTTGGACACTTACTCCGACCTCATGCTATACGCGCAGCAATTTTATGGCGCCGTCACGACCGATGATTTCAGGTAACTATGACGTGATTACTTAGTTCCTGGGACTATATGGGAGTAGCCGAATTCATAAAGGATGTGGGATATAAACTGCCATAAGAATAGAATAGAAAAATTATTTTTGCGTATACCAACATAAAACTACATAGTACTATAATAGGTAGCACTATGGACCATAAGAACCATTGCTTAAATCTTTAATCATGAAATTTTAAAAAATACATTTTGGTCATGTTTGACAATTTAAAAAAAAATAGGGCTGTAACTCCAAGTGAACTGTGCATCAATAACATATATTGTGTATAACCACCGAATACTTTATATGTATATGTAAAATTGAAAGTCTTGTCTGTCCGTTTGTTACCAATTCACGACCAAACAACTGAATTTGATCACGATGAAACTCTATGGAGATAGTCTGATCCCTGAGGAAGGACACAGAATAGTTTTATACCCAATAAATATGTGTAGCCGCGGGCATCGGCTAGAGTATTAATTTTTTTCATTATTCAAAGATCTTTCTCACTTAATTACACATCTATTGTAAAACATAATTCATTGTAGTGTACTTTACTAATGCTAAGATTACATATTATATTTCATCTGAATAAATCTCACACAATTTTGTTATCCAGTTTCAGCATGTTCTACTCACCGCCACCATTCTCCGATCTAATCTTCAGCGATGTGGCAGTACGGCTGAAGCCACTGTCCCATTCCAAACGCTCCGCTGAAATAATAGCCGGGCCAGCGCTGATCCGGGCGGCGCGCATAGTCTCATGCGACGCGCCTCAAGCCGCTTACTATGTTGCTTCTGATCCCAACTTCTTATCTACCGCGTACAGAAGCGGGGCTTTGGGTACCCTTTTAGCGTTGGCGATTTTTGTTATAGCTTTAGTCCAAAAACACGATTTTTGATTGAACTACTACACCTAGAAAGATTTCAAGAGTGAGGCACAACATTAAGCCACAAGCTTAGCGCTCTTTTACTACGTCGCTTCTGATCCGAACTTTTTACTACTCTCAATTCACTCAATAAAATCCTCGCGGCGATTTCATGCGATAATAATACGGCAGGTCTACACAGTGCAGAGCTATGTAGACACAAGTAATTAGTGTGTGAATCGTGTAATCCATATGATGCGACAAAACGTAGCCGGCAACGAAGATAATTCACCTGTAGGAGGGAAGGGAGAAGGGGAAGGGGAAAAGGATGAATGGATGGGACGGCGAAGGGTTGGCCACTTTCTTCCCTTGGACAAAATTATAGCTTAAAACTCATTTACCAGTGCGAAGCCGGAGCGGTTCAGCTACTTTTTTTATAAACTAAAAACTGACGTTGAGTAAATAATTTCGAACGAACGCTGAATGTATTCCGCGGGTTTTATTTTTTTTTACAAATTTATTTATCGCGCGTTTTACTTTATCGTACAGCCGGTTTACTATGACAATATCCATGTTCTAAATTCAAATCATTTTTAGTCCCTAGGGATTAGAGCTATTTTATTATTAGTTTAAGTAGAATAAACTAGCTCTTTTCTAATAGGCGATAAAAGGTACAATAAACCACGAGCGAAGCGCCTCATACTACGTCGTCTGATCCCAACTTCTTATCGATAGCTTTATACATGCGGGGCTTTGGATACCAAGTTGAGATTAGCAATGCTTGTTATGATAGCTTGTGGGCTGTAGAAGCAGCTATTTAAATCAATTTATTATTTTTAACTGTGGCGTGAATGACACTGGCTAGTAATGTGTTGTCTTACTTAGTCGCGTTGAGATACCAATTTTTTATTTGGTCTATACAGAAACTGAACTTTTGGTATCCTGTTAGGGTTTGGCGATATTCACAATAGATTACGTTTAGAAATTTAAGATTTTTATTTTTTCTACTTTGCTGCTAGAATACAATTTTATTTGTCCGTGTTTTTAGTTGGTGCATTTAGCTACCCTTTAAGAAAATAATGGCGATTGGTTCTGGCTTGTAACTTCGTTGTTAGTATCTGACCATGACTTTGTGATACTTTTTTGCATTTGGAAGTTCCGTACTAGATTTACTTTCATAGATTTAAGTACCGAAGTATTAATTAAGAAAAAATAGTAACAAATCATAATTTTAATTGTCTAATACTCTTAACATGCTTTTTGTTATTTTATATACCAGTAACCTTTTTTTTACTTGGTCTAAAATGTTTGTCCGTATTCTCTTCTGGATATTAAAAATATTGTGAAATTTGTATTAAACATTTGTTACACTAAAGGCTTTATACCAACAAAATTATTATGTTTTTATCCTTTTATGTTTTTTTTTCTGTTTACTTTTTTACTTTGTTTTATAAAACTATGTAGCATAAATGTACTAACCTACTTATGAATCTCATCAAAATAATTTAATATCCTTTCAATTTGATACAATAGGTTTAATTAAATTGATTCATGTCCCTTTATATATTTTTTTGATCGAATTTAGGAATATTTTGTATAATTATTATCTGTCCATTTAATTAAGTGTTATCAGCAACTTATTATGACTATGTATTTCATATAATTGAAATGAAATTTAATATCCGTCCATAAATATATAGGTTAATTTAAATTAATTTGTGTGCCTTTATATCTAATTTCTACTTTAATTAAAGAGGTATATTTTATATAATATTATCTGTTAATTTAATTAAGTATTATGACTTTGTATTTCATATAATTGAAATGATATGGAATATCCGTCCATAAATATAATTGTGTTTAGTAATAAAATGTGTATTAATTTTACGTAATGGATTTTATTTACAGTTTTCGATGATTATAACATTTGAAACCTTCGGGTAAATTATTAAACATCTTCACAATGGTTCTCAAATCAGTTCTTCGACAAATTTCTTTAACTGCTTCCCTAAAAGGTTCCCCATTTGGATTTATAGCACTTGCATGTTCCTTCCATTTGCTAAATAAACAGTTCGTTTTAGCCAACTCATTGTTGATAAAAGGAACCAACCCATTACATTTTGGAGTTCCCTTTGCACATAAATACATGGCTTTCCATGATAAATGTCTGAAATGATTGATGCAATACACAAATCGATAATTAACTGGTTTATTCCTTAGCAAAGTTTCCAAAATCGAATTGGTCAGTTTGACAACTACCCTTTTTTTGTACAATATCAAATGGTTGCACATGTCTTTTTCATTACAGAGTATGGCCAGTATTGTGCAGAATTTATTTGCGGACAAACAGTATGTCGCAAAAATATGTCTCCATATAAGGTCTTCAGCAGGCTTAGCACGGCATGTGGAGAAATTGTCTTTCCCCCTGTTTTTTCCACCTGTCAGTTAAAATAATCCCCCTCTCCACCTTACGTAGCACGGCAACGAGGAGAGGAAAGAAATATTTCCCTTTGACATTATCGTAGACATTATATCCCGCTACTCCCAGCTTCAGAGCACGGACTCGGAAGAAAGTGGATAATATTCTCTTGAATTGACATAAAACAGAGAGTATTTATCTTCGACTCTTGTAGGTGGGTATAAGGAAGTCAAAGTGTTTTAATAGGCTCAAAAATGTCGCGTGCATATTATAACTATGTTTAATCGCGGGAACTCGAATTTTGGAGCGAAAGTTACACCGGGAGAAGCATTCGGAATACAAGTAATCCCTTCTAAATCCCGGGAAATGAGTTTCAATACAAAAAAAAATACATAGCGAAATATTCGTGAAAATACAATTATTAGTTTAGTTTTAATAAGGAAATAATTTAATTTACGTAATTAACTTAAATGATGCATATATTTTTTGAGTATATATTATTATAAAATATATACATATAAAAATTTAAAATATAACTACTACACAACAATTAATCACGTTTTTCCGCTCATATTACAAACAAAATAAAATTTTAATTTAAACTACTCACTTACTCTCACTCATATACATAGTAGTCGTTACATACTCTTTGATTAACACAAGGACACAGACTCAAAAACCTTATATTTTCTTAATTTTTATATTTTGTCTTCAATCCCAGTATATTTAGCCGAACAATTATCGATGGTTTGATGGACTGAACAAAATATTGAAGCATGTAATGTCATTTTAGTTAAATTTTCTCGTACTGGCAACAATACGGTAGAGAAATCTAAAAACGCTACTCCCGCCGTTTATCCCCCGGATAAAGCTTTCCACTGTCGCGGCCGTGCTCGCAGAGTGGAATAAAGTGACAGTGAGGATAAGTTTGTTATCTACTCCCTGGGGAGAAGTTGTCCACCGGCCGTGCTAGGCCTGCAGGATTGTGCACCAAACTAAATAGGTGTCCATTAATTTGGATTCCTGATTGGCCAATGCGATTCTCAATGAACTTTGGTATGTTTTCAATGGCAAATGTAAAAGCAATTTTGTAACACATTTCACCATTAAAAATATTTGATGCCCTGCTTACTTCCAATTTTTCAGTCTTATAACTATACCCTAAGAAGGTTATTTCGTCACTGAATTTTATCATTGTATGTTTGAAATTGACTACAGTTTTCTCATAATTTACATTTCTATAATTATATAATGCATCT
The DNA here is from genome assembly GCA_905220475.3 of Ennomos fuscantarius. Lineage (NCBI taxonomy): Eukaryota > Metazoa > Arthropoda > Insecta > Lepidoptera > Geometridae > Ennomos > Ennomos fuscantarius. The sequence goes on along the minus strand of HG992046.1, from coordinate 5,746,503 downwards.
AGAAATAAATAGGCATCTTTTAATGAATCTGTGATGTACAAGTAGTCATCAACAACTCTTGTGAACAGATTAATGCGAGTTTCTGATTTTTTTAAGAAGTCTGAAAAGTATAACTCATCAAGGTGAGTGTAATAGAGTTCTGATAAGGCTGGAGAATATTTGTATCCCTGAACAAGACCTTCTTTCCATTCAAAGACTGTAGATCCAGCTCGGACCAATAGCGGTCTTCGCAGCTCTGCCACCATTTCTTTGTACTGTTGAGCCACTTTTTTTCTCAGTTCTACATTTTTGTCTGTCTTCTGGAAATTCACATGTCTCTCACTCAACACTCTTAACAATTTAACTTTACTAACTGATCCAAAGGCATTCCGTAAATCAGTTTTCACAAAATATAATTTTGGTTTATTTGATGTTGACCACTTTTGGTGCAAGTCTTTAAACTGTGTTTCAACTTTTGTGGGTGGTTTCCCGGTTAGTATCTTTAGGAAGTTAAATCTGTCTTGCATTTTATATTTTTCTGATGGATTCTGAGAATCATTCCTGTATCTTACAATTGGTCTGCAATCATTATTTGTTTTCAAGATGAGATGCAATTTTGGTATATCTTTTTTCAAAGATTTTCTTTTTTGCTTTTTAATTATACTACACCTACTTTTAATTTTTTTACCCAACGATAATGATTCACATTTCTTAATAACTTTTGTAAACATCATATCTGAAATCTTTTTGTCATAAAAACTTTGCCATTGCGATTTCCAAAAATAATGTAACTTGTTTTCATCTGCATCAACTTTACAAGTAGTAACATAAAAGTTTAATGCTATCATTGCTGAGAGTATATTCTTCACTATCCACAGTAAAATGTGATACAAAATCTTTTTTGATACAACTATTGATACACTCTGCCATAGTGATGCAGAAAAGTCCCATTTTTCTATAAACTTCGTTAGTAAAATGTGTTGGTGCTTCATGCTGTACACAACAGTTCTAATCAGGCTGTTAAATATCTTTACATTATGATTGCAGCCAATAATTATTTTTGGTATGATCTCGTTTAATGTTTTCAAACAGTTTTCAAAGACGAACTTTTTGTTTACACCCTGCAAATTATGAGGTTTACGTTCACATGAAAAATTATGTTTGAAGTCATATTTTGATTTAGCCCTGGCATTTGATTTCATTGTAAAAATAACAGAAACAAGTTCATCGGGTAGACATCTCTTTGAATAGTCTTCATCTTCAAAGAAAATTTCTTTTAGAAACTCGTCTTTTCCAGTTTTCTTATTTATATTTTTATAACATCTTACATTTTGTTTGTTCACAAAGTTATGTGATAAGCAAACTGGCGAATCCATTTATAACAGAGTTGTGTAAAGTTAACTGGAATTAGTTAAGAGTTAATTAAGTTACAGAAAGTAATTAATATACCTACTATTTCATCATTTTAAGTAGGTACTTACCCGTATAAAAAATTACTCTATGGTGACTATTTACAATTTAAAATACACGACAGGCAGCACGCACGGAAAGCATAAACATAAACAAACAATCAATCAACGAAAGTCGGAAAGAAGGAATGTTCTTTTTCTCTTCAAATTTTGCGGGACTTGTCCAAACTTGCACGCACACTAGTAGGATCACGTTTCATTATACGTATTTATTATGTTATTTATACATGCTGTGGCGTAATTAGTGGTCCAACGTGAAGTCGATTCTAATAAAAAGATGCAATATATTTAAATATGAATTGCGAGATTAGGTAAAGAGTTTGAATTAACTTGTTCCTACACTTACCGTTTCCGTAGCTAAGAACAGAAAAAGACAACAAAATGAAGGTGAAATAGTTATTTTAAATTGTATAGTCAAGCTACATAGTATCCTCTACTTAGTCTGTGGTCAAGCTGTTGGCGGGAACGCGAAAATATTACGTTAGTGATATAGTTATCTGTTGTAATTTAATATGCATTTTCCAAAACTTGTGTAAGTTTAAGTGCATCGTTTAATAGTCATTTTTATTAAATTCGATAACAAGTTATCAAACGTGGATTTCTAATGGGAATGATGTTGAGTGTGTGTCATGACGTCATCGTCATTATTTATTAACCAAATGATACGTATCCTAGTCGGTTACCAAATGCGTGTGCCTGCCGTGGAATATGGAGCAAGCCAACGACCTTGGGTTTGGGTTGGGCTTGCTTCACTGTCTCGAAGAGACTACCACAGCCACAGACTAAGTAAGAATTAGAGATAGGTATAAACTATGTGAAAATTTTAGCTGGCAACGGGCGCCCCGACCCGACCCGAGTGACTGAACCTTAGTGATAAGAATGTGATAAGTATGTAGGTGACTAGGTGTTAGAGACTTTGTAAATAGGGTGAATTCTGTGGCAGGTTAGCGAGGTACATACTTTTGCTTTATGATTTAACAACCCCAACTCATCGGTAACTACTAACCAGACAAATAGTGCCTAGGTGCAAAGTCAATATTGAACCTGTACTCGCATCACTTCGCCCGGAACATCTTGCAGCTAAAGAATCTCATTCGATGTATTGAGATCCATACGAAAAGGTCGCTTGGCAGAAACATGACGAGGTCAGTAGTTTTGGATTTATTCAAAATCTTTCGGGCGAGTTATACTGCAGTGCTTCCAGATAAAATGATTAAAAAATGTGTTTCCTATGATCCCAAATGCAACACGTTAGAGATCAATGGCGACAAATTTGATCTATCTAGCAAGAATGTTTATGTTGTTGGAACTGGCAAAGCAGTGCAACACATGGCTAGAGAAATCAATTCAATATTAGGGTCTAAAATTAAACAGGGCATAATAAGCATCCCGGCAAAGAGTTCAGTGTCCGATACAGATAATGTAAGGTCAAATATTATTTACTGTGAGGGTGCTCAAGATAATTTGCCAGATGCTGCTGCCGAAGCAACAGCAAGAAAAATTAAAAACCTTGCTTCAAGTCTTGAACAGAGTGACTTTCTTTTAGTATTAATATCAGGAGGTGGTTCTGCTCTGCTTTCTCTACCCAAAGAACCTATAACATTAGATGAGAAACTTGGACTTGTAAAGAAATTGGCTAACTCTGGAGCTGATATAAGAGAGCTTAATATTGTAAGAAAAAAGATATCAGCAATTAAGGGAGGAAAATTGGCAATAGCTGCGAGTCCAGCAACAACAGTCACTCTGATTCTTTCTGATGTTGTTGATGATCCTTTAGATATAATAGCAAGCGGACCTACTATCGAAGATAATGATGATATAGAAAAAGCCATAAACATTATCAAAAAATATTATCTTTATGATGAGCTTTCTGATTCAATAAGAAAGGTATTGGAAAACAAAACATTACCTGAACAGTATCATAGAGATAAAGTTTTCAATTACTTGTTGGGAACAAATAAGAAAAGCATTTTGGCTGCAGAAGATGAAGCAATGCATTATGGTTATGTTCCCATAGTCCTTTCAAGATCTGTAACAGGCAATGTAAAAGATATAGCAAATAAATATGTGAAACTAGCAAAAATCTTCTGTGATTATTTAAAAGCACAAATTAATATAGATCAATTAAAACTTCAAGTTCACAATCTTAATATACCTGGAATCAAAACCGATTTCATAGAAAAACTGAAGATACTGGAAATAAAAGAGAAACAACTTTGCTTGATTCTTGGAGGGGAACCAACTGTAGAAGTGAAAGGTACAGGAAAAGGAGGCCGAAATCAACAACTTGCTCTGGAGTTTTCAAACTATATTCATCAAGTGAAATCTGACTTTCATGACTGCAATGTTTACATATTGAGTGCTGGAACAGATGGAATTGATGGGCCTACAGATGCAGCTGGTGCAATAGGATACTTAGATTTAATGACTGATTGTGAAAAAGCCAATATTGATGCAATCAAGTTTTTAGAAAACAATGACTCTTTTAACTTTTACAAGAATTTTAAAGGTGGAATGATGCATGTTATGACAGGACATACTAATACCAATGTGATGGATATTCATTTAATAATTATTCAGAAATGTAGTTAGGTAAAAATAAGTTCTACATTACACTTCAATGAATCCATATTATATGTACATATGTTTTTGTAAATAAGTAGTTATTTGTATTATTTAATATTTTTATAACTTACTATTAATAAATACATAAGCTACATACTTCTTTTTTATTAAAGTTATGGTTCCTACTCAGCGCTGAAACAGCTAAAAAGATTCTGGTGAAAGTTGCGTCAAATCTCGTTTGCTAGTTTTCTTAATCATGGTACTCAAATAATATTAAAATCTAGCCATATATTTGATTAATAAGCAATTTTAATTTACCATCAATCTATAGGAATGCATATGCAGCTAGTTTTAAAGTAAAACAGATTGTATAGACAATGTTTTATTCTAACCAGATGATGGTTTCAAAAATAAGTTAAGTTTGTTTTGTAAACTTTGTGGCTGCGGTTGTGATACTTTTTGTTGCTTAAATTTGGCGGAAGACAATACAGCTTTTTGGCAGAGACCTGCAAACTTATCTTTTTTCTTTTTGTTATTTTTTATCAGTTTAGGAGGTTCCTTGATTGAACTGGAAATAATATTTTTTTCATTTTTCAATGAAAACACATCAAATGCCTTGGAATAGACATTTATAGCTTCTTCGTTTTTACTTTTTTGTTTTGTTATTTTCAATGTTGGTTTTTTTATTATAGCTTTCTTAGATTCTTTTTTTGTTATTTGTTTCTTTTCACTGTTTTCTTTTAAAATACTATTTTCTATTATAGTAGTTGTTTTCTTAGTATATTCTTTCTCTGGTTTTATCAATTTTGTTTTAGTATTTTGTTTGCATAGTGTACAGACTTGCTCCTGTAAACAAATATTTTTTTACTGTTAGTTATTAACTTGGCTCAGTACAAATAAATATCTATTAAAAGGAAAATTTCAGCAACTATGTAAAACTTGCCATTTGCATTAAATCTCCAGTTGCAATCATTGGTTTATAATTTTTAAGCAAATTTTTCTTTTGTATCCTCATTCTTTGTCTCTGCCTTTTATTCAGTTTTAAGGAGTGCACCTGAAAATAATAATTGTAGAAAAGTGTATTATTATTATTCTATTAATAAATAACTGGGCAAAAAGTTACTTACAGATCAGTACTGATGAACAACCAGGATTATAATGAATAGAATAAGAATCAATTTGACAACATGCACAACAAACAAGGTAAGAGTCCAGCCACTGAGAGACTGCATGAAAAGTTGTTGTATTCAAGATGCATCATAAAAGCTGAATAAAAACAGTAATACCCACACTCAAGTAGACAGTTTTTTAGTTTGCACTTATTCCTTCATGCTATTGTTATGACATACCAAAATGTGTTGCGGTCATAGAGGTATCATAGAGGGATAGGAGCTGTCAAACTTAGTGCAGAGGGGTATTAGTTCTGATTCTTTTTCGGCTTAACAATATCTGCGTAGCCAATTATTCTACCCTTAAAAATACCAATATATTAAAATGGATGACTTCAGCTTTTTTACAATTTTATTATAAATAGCAGTCAAACACATCTCAGCGGCTGGACTTGTTAAGTTGGTGTTTATTATTCTCTAACCTTTACTTCAGTATCTCTCGTCCATTCCATGCAGCAATGTGGACATCGGACCTTTGTTGAGAAATGCTTAGTGGGAAGTCCATATCCTTTAGTCAACTCTTTACATTGCATTCTGTAGAAGTAAAAATTTTGATGATTAGATGACAACTTTAGGTATTTTTTGGATTCCTAATATCATTATCATGTTGTAGGAAACTAGGACACATTATATACATACTAAATGACTTGTTAATATCATCTATCTTCAACACCCTGAAGATGTCCACTGCTGCATATATGCCTCTCCTGTAGAGCACCAGTTTTAACTGCTGCTTGCTTGTCATGAGGGTTCCCATCATTCTTGGTGATCAACTCTCTAATAACTTTTGTGATAATGCACCATATTATAGAGATGAGAATTCGTGTTGTTCGATTTTTCCTTTACTTGTGCTATAAAATCTTATTTATACCAAATTCAAGGCTGGGGATGGAGAATGCTCTGTAGGCAAAATTTAAAATGTATAGGTATAGTCTGCAAAATCCTTTAACCATAGTAGGTACCTACCAGAGAAAAGGGGTTTTGAGATAAACAGGTAACAAAGTGGTTGTTTAGGGGTTCAGTGATAGTGCTTACTCACAAGTAATAGCTCCTAAGTAGCTTGAGAGTTTCGTTGTTTGGAGTTAGGTTAAATGCGATGTTACACAGAAACCCAACCCGGCTTTCCGTCATTATATTTAATATTGGTATTGGTGTACCTTACTTTTTACGTATTTGTTCGATTTATAAGAATTATTATATTCAGTAATTAAATATAATTTAAATACCGAGGTTACGAACAAAATAAATTTCCCAAGTAATTTGTGCTCCGTGCTCCATCCACAGACTAGTGTAAAACTAAAATAAATAGCGTTAACTCTTTGCTGTAAAACATAGTGAATTAGTACTAGTGATTACTAATCACCAAAGACTATAGTAACTATTTCGGAGAGGTACTAGTACTACGTATCTCAAAACAATAACGTGTTTAAAGCTACAATAATTATTATTACGTTGTATCTTATGTTCACCTTATTAGGCAGGCTAAAGGCGTGAAACCTTACCGCCTAGTCTTTCATGGGCCCGTATTACAAAATAATGCTCAGTCGTCAATGATGCTCAAGTAGAGATTTTATTCACCATTTTTGATAATTTGGTAAATTAATTTTCGTTTTGAGCAGAGATTCACGACTGAGTTCACAGTTCTGTAATACGCGCGTAAAAGCCGTAGAAGAGAATTATTAAGATTATACACGAATCAAATCAAACAGCAGTCCCATAGACCAAATAAAGGATAACATAAGTAGAGACCAAGTTAGTAGAACTTGGATGATACCCCAAGGAAGATGTAGAGTATTATATGTTTCCTACTATCCTAACTGGAACTCTGGAAGATAAATTTATCCATAACAATAGCAACCCTACAGAATTATGGATAATTGCTTAGAGATTAGTATAGCAGGTAAAACAATTTTACTTCAGTATTTTAATCAGTATAAAACCAAATTAGTGATAGTACCAGCAATATCCATTGATAGAAGATACTTGATAGTGCTTAGCTCTTCAGGTGGAAATGTGGTCCGAGGGAAATAATGCCATAGGAGCCCTTTGTCATTTTCAGTAAGGTGACAATAAAATAAGAGTTATTCGAATTTCCGTTATTTTATGTGTCTCGAGTTGTGAATATGTTAAAAATGTGTTTTGTAATATGGTAAATCAGCTGTACCCTATAGTTTCATCTCTTCAATCCTATAAGAAATGTGCTTTAAAATCATGTCACTCTATTTCTACTGTTTCTAGGTGAAAAAAATCATAACGTTACATTGATCATATACACTGCGTTTCATTGATCTGTAGCAGCGTAAAATAAACGAAAACAAACCAATAATATCTTTGCATGAAGGAGTTTTTAATGATTGATTGATGACAGCATCGTTCTGTAATACGGGCCGTAGTATCCTCATATGCTCTTTGGTATCGGTATCAATCTCTCACTAAAAAATTAAATAGTCTATGTGCATGTACTGCGCGCGCCCGCGAATTTGGGATTAGGGGTTGTTTGTTTTGTTGTTTTTCGAGTCAGATTAGGCTTAGGAATAAAATAGCGCTTACGCTACATGTTTTTCTAGGACTTTATAAATTTCGTTCTTGTAACTAAACATGGATGTAGCGGATACCTACGCTACACAGAGTCAAGTAAAAGATGAAGTTGGTGTTCGATGCCAGAAGTTCTTTCAAGATTTCCTAGAAGAGTAAGTATTATTTATTATTAAAGGCTCTTACTTTATTAAACAATGCTACTGCTGATCTATCTAACGTTTTGTATGTGTAAGAATACAATTAAATTTTCAATCTTAAAAATAACCTATAAATGTCAACTGCAGATTCAAAGAAGACAACGAAATCAAATATGAGAAACACGCCAAAGAATTGTTAAAACCCGAGCTTAGTACATTAGAAGTCAGTTTCGACGATGTCGAGAAGTATAACCAAAATCTAGCAACCACAATCATAGAAGAGTACTATCGAATCTATCCATTTCTGAATCTAGCTATATATAATTATGTCTTGAGCCTCGCCGAGAGTAGCATGAAGAAAGATCTGCAGTTCAAAGAATGCTATATATCATTTGTGGATGTGCCTACAAGGCATAAAGTAAGAGAATTGACCACTGCAAAGATTGGTACTCTTATCAGAATCTCCGGACAGATTGTGAGGACACATCCAGTGCACCCTGAGCTGGTTTTGGGAACTTTTGTGTGTCTGGATTGTCAAACAGTTATAAAAAATGTAGAACAACAATTTAAGGTATGGTACTAGTGAACATATAATATTTTGAATATTAATTTTGTAATAATAAGCGTGACGAAGTTGTGTATACATTATCCACACAAGTGAGAGAGGCGGGACATTTATGGGCCTAATAGACATCCATTAAAATGTGTCATGATCTTTTGCCCTATTTCAGTACACCATCCCAACAATATGCCGTAACCCAGTGTGTGCGAATCGCCGCCGCTTCATGCTAGATGCAGACAAATCAGTGTTTGTAGACTTCCAGAAGATCAGAGTACAGGAAACACAAGCGGAGTTGCCGAGAGGATGCATACCAAGATCACTGGAGATCATCTTGAGGGCTGAAGCTGTAGAATCGGTTCAGGTAAAGTCAGTCAAATAATTTATTCTATCTCAAAATATTAATTAAATACTGTTGCACGATGAAAATGCCCAATGAGAGCAAGCTTATTACATTATACTGTATTATATAGCATCACATTTTGCATAGCAAAAATTGGCAATTATGTTGCATTTTGATTGTTTCATTTTGAGGTAAAAATAATTAATTATAAAAGAAATACATAAAAATTAAGTTTTAGTTGTATTCATTGAACACAACTAATCACTGTGATTTATTTTAATTAGGTGTCTTATTATAAAGTAACACTTTGTTGCCATAAGAGTTTTTTCTAGAGATCCTTCATAATTTTTATCAAGATTTTATTTCATAGCCTTGTTTTTATTTTCTCAGTTGAAAGAATAAGACAAATATTAACATGCCTTTTTTATGTACTGTAAATGATACACATTTTGAGAAAATTATATTCAATTTATCATTATGCTTATGATGCGGAGGCTTGCCGTAATCACCACACATGGCAAGCGTCTTCATATTGTTTATAATTTTGTATTTATAATAATAAATAATTGTGTTGTTGCAGGCTGGAGACCGTTATGATTTCACTGGCACTCTCATAGTTGTGCCGGATGTTGGTTCCCTTTCATTACCAGGTGCTAAAGCAGAACTAACTACCAGAACAAAGCTGGCAAATGAAGGACAGATGGAAGGCATAAAAGGGCTGAAAGCATTAGGTGTCAGGGAACTACATTACAAGTAAGAGGATTACAGTTGAAAATAAATAAAGATTTGATTTAAAAGACCATCACAGGTTGTATATTTTACTACTTGTATATTTTAGTTTTTTTAAATGCCTATAATTTTCCAAATACATACATAACTGTGAAATATAAGTATTTTATATATATGTATATACAACTATAAAGGTGAACTCCCTCCTGGGCCACAGCTAACTCTTTTCCATGAGACAGGGCTACACTAAAATTGTATAATGTATATTAAGGCCAAATTAAAAAATATCTTATTTTTCATTTTTCAACTTAGTTATTATTTTTATTTTTTGGATAGCTATTATGTGTTGGTATACTTCTCAGACACTCATTAGTCAGAATGAAATGTACAATTGTGGCACTGAAAGAATAAACTACTAAAGAATTTCCATAGGGTTTTCAATGTAATGATGTATAGAAAGCAAGATTCAAATGGATCAATTAAAAACAGTGGCCCATATGAAAGTTACTCCTACCCGCTATTTGTATCAGCTGTAAAACATTTTTAGTCTAAAAACTAAATTGCAATTTCCTAATATTATATACATAGCTGAAATAAATTATTGATTTTTAATTCCATATTCTGATCAATAAAAATTTTGTCTGGAAGCGACAAGACCGCCTATTGTACTAGTACTAGTTAATTATGTATGTTTCTCTTTTTGTAATGTTTTTTTATGGTGTGCAATTAAGTGTTGATATATGCATCTATCTATCTGGGGGGGTGATCACGAAACTTTGATTGCATTGCAACAGGAGAAATTCATATACTAACTATGCATATAAACGGCATATTAAAACTGTCAAATCCATACAAATTTGTGATTCTATCGGTTGCAATCGGGAACATGATCACCCAGCTGATCTCAAATAAAAATTTGGTGTAAGCTACAAATATACTTGTATATATTGTACTTATATATTCGAAAACTAAAAGCTTTTTTATAGGTCTTTAAAGTTGGCCTCTATTTTACATGTATTTGACAGAGTTGTCCATTTACAGAACAGCATTCCTAGCATGCAGTGTGCAGGCAATATCCCGCCGATTCGGAACTGCTGACATGGCCATGGATGATTTAACCACTGAAGACATGCGGAAGCAGATGACAGACAAAGAATGGGATAAAGTAAGCAGAATTCATAACACTTAATTAAGATAAATAAATATCTGGGGACATTTCACACAGCGCCATCTAGCCCAAACTAAGCAAAGCTTGTACTATGGGAACCAGATAACTGATACAATACATAGATACTTTTTGTTTGTAATGCAATAACATGCATAGAATACAATATAATACACAGACAAAAATGTTTTTGAAGTTATGATAAAATTTCGGGAAGAGCATTTTTTCCGCCAAAATTAAGCAAAATATTGAATTTAAAATGTTCTGTACCTAACGAAACAAATGAAACCCAACGAAACGAAAAGTCATTCGCCACAGAACTAAAGTTACCGACATAGCTCAGAGAATTAGCAAGCTGAAGTGGCAGTGGGCTGGTCATATCTGACGAAGAACCGATAACCGTTGGGGCAGTGTTCTGGAGTGGAGACCGCGAATCGGCAGCTATAAGCTGATGATGTTAACGATGACAAACAAAATGTGACTAAAGTTTTGTGTTAAATCATTTTGATTAATTTAACATATATAATTAATATCCATTTCCAGGTATATGAAATGTCCCGCGACCGCAACCTGTATAACAATTTGATTACGAGTTTGTTCCCGAGCATACACGGCAACAACGAAGTGAAGCGAGGCATTCTACTCATGCTGTTCGGCGGAGTCGCCAAAACGACTATAGAAGGTTGGTACGCTAAGCCAGCGAAACGTTTTATTCCATAGTATATAAGCCATTTTATCTTAAGTAACTATTTGCCTACAAGAGAAAGAAGAATTTAACTTTTATGATTATAAAATGGGTATTAAAGCTATTTTAGAATCCTATTGAACTATTTGCCTACACGAGAAGGAAGAATTTAACTTTGATGATTATAAAATGGGTGTTAAACCATTTTAGAATCCTATTGAACTATTTGCCGAAGAAGAATTTAACTAAAACTAAGGAAGAATTTAACGCAAGCTTTGCTTAGTTTTGGGCTAGATGGCGTTGTGTGAGATATCCACACAAATTATTATTATTAAACGTCATAACGGTTTAACCAATGACAATAAAACTTTGCACAGATTTCTAATACCTATCCACCTACTACTGAGATCATCGTAAGTTTTTGGAAAACAGGAAAACGAATAGGGAGTGAAACCGCGAGGCATCTCTAGTTTATAATAAGGATACTTAAATACCAACGATCGATGGATTTATTCGCCTTTTATGCATTCTTTAGGTCATATTCGCGTTAGGTTTGTCTCTTTTAGTCAGAATTGTTAGGCAGGTTCGGTTGTGTCGGTAGGGTATGACCAAAGGCTGTGTGAAATCTCTACAAATATTTATTTATTACTAGTAGCGCCCCGCGGTTTCACCCGCGGATAAAAAGTATTTTAATTATTTACTCATCTCACGGGAACATTGCACTTTTCTGGGATAAAACGTAGCCTATATGTTAATCTAGTGTATAAGGTATCTTGGTACTGAATTTCATCCAAATCCATTCAACCGTTTGAGCGTAAAGGAGTAACAAACATACACACAAACACACATACAAACTTTCGCTGTTATATTATAATATTATAGTGTGATTATTATCCCTTCAGGTACAACGCTTCGTGGCGATATAAACGTGTGCATAGTGGGAGATCCCAGTACCGCCAAGTCTCAGTTGCTGAAGCAAGTGAGCGAGATAACACCGAGGGCCGTTTACACTAGCGGGAAGGCGTCTTCGGCGGCCGGACTTACCGCCGCCGTTGTGAAGGTACCTTTACTTTCGATATACTTTATTAGGTATAAAAATCTTCTTCTTTCTTTGAGTGGTATTAACCTTCATATATATACTTCACTGACTAACAAGATTAAACGCTTTTTTTTAAATTATTTTTGGTCTTGGATGAGCAGGTGGGCTCATAGCCCACTTACTAGGTGGTAGGACTTTACTGCAAAGTTCGTCTGGGTAGGTACCACCGCTTTGCCAGTTATTCTGCCGCCAAGCAGTAGTGCGCAAGCACTGCTGCGTTCCGGTTTGAAGGGCACTGTAGCTAGTGAAATTACTGGGCAAATGAGACTTTATGATCTGATCTCACAGTTTAGTAATCTTATTACTAGATTGTGCTGATGTCTCAGGATGATGTGCGCAGTGCAGTGTCACGCGAAACTCTATACTTTAGAGTTCCGAGTGACACTGCAGCTGATATGGGCAGCCGTGTCGTTTAACATCAGGCGAACGGCAGCTCGTCACGTCATTCCATTAAAAAAAAAAAAAGTATTTTCTAGGTTCTACACAAATGTGGATGGATGAATGAAATCAAACCCAGACAAAGTTTATTTTTGTTTAGTTAGTTTCTTTTGTGTCTGGGTGTTGTGGGACCATGGTCCTCGTAGTTCTTGGGTCCCTAGATGCAGGGAATTCTAGTGAGGATCCAGGATCTATGTATGTGATCGTTGGGCGTTATTATTATTATTACAAAATATTTTCCCTGTTCCCACAGGACGAAGAATCGTTCGACTTCGTGATAGAAGCGGGTGCACTGATGTTGGCTGATAACGGCGTGTGCTGTATCGACGAGTTTGATAAGATGGACCCTGGGGACCAGGTCGCCATACACGAAGCCATGGAACAGCAGACTATATCTATAGCAAAGGTAATATAGGCTATTTGACTACTATTAAAAATAATCAAATAAATATTATTTTCATAAAGTAGGTTAAAAATGAATGTAATCATTGTAAAAATAAGTAAAATCGGTAAATTAATCATGGAGTAGTACGCTTTTAAAGTTTCATCGCCTGTCCCTTTCTCGCAAAACAGAGATCGTGTTGAGCTTCCTCACAGCTACTATGAATGCATGGCTTGTGACGTCACATGCCAAAAAGGTTGTATGTAGAGCTACCACAGCTTAGTAATGAGTTACTGTGAGGACTGATAACTGACTGCGTGTTTGAGCTGTCTCTTTCTATTCCTGTATTTTAAAATGCCTGTAATTTAGTCATTTTTTGAGATATTCAAGTTTTGTTTTCACAGTTATCTATTTTTTGAGGTATATTATTTATGTGTGCAATAAAAATATAACAGTCAAATAGCCTATTTAGTAATTTATTTATTTGCCAATAAGTAAATAACAATCTTATGCTAGTGGCTTATAATTATTAGGTATATATAGTTTTCAACTAAATATCATATAAATAAAAGGAAAACATCTTAAAAAAAAGCAGTTGGTAACTATTTAAACATAGGTAGTTAAGTTACAAACATAAGATATCTAAGCACTTTAGCATCCGTACTAGGTTACCCTGTGTTACGTTTGCTAAGCTTCCGAAAATTTTTTTAGTAACAATATTATAACTGAGTAGTAATAAAAACTAACTAACATCAAATTATTTATATAAACAAATTATTCATGGGAAGTAGGGAGTGATCACGGATCTGATTGCAAGGCAACTAGAGAAGTTTCGATCCTAATTTTAAAAAGAAAAAATCATAAACGCAAATAAACTGAGTATTTCAACTGTCAAATCCATACAAATTTAAGTTTCTATCAAGTTCCATGATCGCAAAGGTATACTTACACTTGAAAAGGGCCCGCGTAATATACTCCTGCAAATTAAAAAAAAACAAGAGTGCTTTAGACTACACAACTGAAGTTGAACTGCAGCAAGTGCAGAGAAAAAAAAACGCAAATACTTTTTCTGAGTCTGGGTGTTGTGGGACCATGGTCCTCGTAGTTCCTGGGGTCCCTAGACACAGGAATCCTGGTTAGGTTCCAGGATCTATGTATGTGTAAAGTAACTGTAAAGTTTCTTGTAGCTTCTACTTAACACTTGTAATCGAAGCTTCGGATCGGAGTTTTCTGTTCTGCATTGTGCCGGATTGCTTGCACCAGTAGTGAGAAAGAGGACTGCTTTTTTTAAAGTTATATATTGTAATGCGCTTGCTATATATTATTTGACAATAAGCACTTTGTAATTTTATATGCTTAGTGAAATAACTTAATTTTAAGAACCTAATATATAGTTGCTGAGAGGGTAGATGGTCCAATACTAAAGCATTGGACGGGGATGCTTGTGTTCCCGACGCATCGAAATGCCAAATGATTCATTATAAAGAATTTTAACTTTAATTTCAATTTAGATTTGTTATGAATTAATTGATAATTTGTGATGTGCTTGATATTTATAATTATTAATAAATATGATTATACTAATATAGCTGTAAGTCTTATTGTTACTAACAAATTAGATTGAATCATCTGTAATAAAATGAAATTTTTATTTATTATAATGTAATTTTGACTTGTAAAAGTGCTAAAAATAGCCTATTTTCAATAAATCTTTTGATTTTGACTTTGTGATCTTTGGACGTTATTTATTATTATTTTCCAGGCGGGTGTGAGAGCGACTTTAAACGCGCGTACGTCTATATTGGCGGCCGCGAATCCAGTGGGAGGGCGCTACGATCGCGCCAAGTCGTTGCAGCAAAACGTAGCCCTGTCCGCCCCGATCATGTCGCGTTTCGATTTGTTCTTCATCCTCATCGATGAGAGCAGCGAGATGGTACATATATTTATTACTTTTTAAGAGAGTGTGGCTTGTATTTGCAATGTTTGTGAAAAATTAAATTATCTATAAATGGCGCAATGATACACCGTTCTTGTCAAGAAAAATATCTTGGTCTTCAATTAGACGATAAGCTTGACTGGCGAGCTCATATTCAACACGTAAATTCGAAGGTCTGGTCAGTAACAGGGGCATTACGAAGATCTGCAGGTTGTATACCCCGTAAAGTCCGCATGACTATATACAACTCACTAGTCAAATCACACTTGGAATATTTAATATAAATATGGGGGTGTGCTACAAAAAACAAATCTTAAACAACTTCAGGTATCGCAAAATAAACTAGTAAAAACCCTTTTCAATTACGACTACCTGACAAACACACGTTCTCTCTATGAACAAACAAATTTTTTTAATTTAAAACAACCTTATACATACACAACTTGCATTCTAATTAAAAAAATATTGACTAACCAAATACACACACAAATATCATTCAAAAAAACTCTTTAAACATAGCTTGCGAAATACAAATAAAATCAAATTAAAACCTCCAAGAACTTCATATGGTAAAAGAAATATTATGTATGAAGGTGCACAATTATTTAATGATCTACCAAACGATACTAAAGATTGTAAAACCATGTCTATGTTCAAAACTAAACTGAAAAAATATATTTATGCCAATGTTTTTTAAACGTATTTACCGCCGGACCATCTGGATAATATTTAGATTAATTATAACTAGGTTATTTAGTTATAATTTATACATACTTAAGCTCATTATAAGTGAAATATGTTCTTTATGAGTAAATAAAATTCGTTAAACCTAAACCTAAATGTGCGGTGCAGTTTTTGGGGACTGCCGATAGAAGTTAAAACTAAGTAACTTGTGACATATAGCTCGTCTGAAGCGTGCGGTGACGATAACGCGAGCGTATGTGAACACACGACTAAAGTAAAACTTCCATAGCACCATCAGTCGGCCGGTATAACTTTGTTTTTGCTTAGTTTAATCTTGACAATTGTAAATTGACATTTTATCGGTTATACCAACATAATAATACAAATTTTTAGCTTTGCTATGTTGACAATGGAGATCTACGTTAACCAACAACCTTCAACTTCTGTTCGCCTCGTTTCGCATTCACCAGCTTACTCCCCAAGTCAAACGTTGCGTAAAAAAGTTTTACGTCAATAAAAAAAAACAACATTTAATATATATGTTAATAGGTAGACTACGCCATAGCAAGGAAGATCGTTGATCTGCATTGCAACAAAGAAGAAAGCTACGATTGTGTTTACTCCAGAGACGATCTATTGAGGTACATCGCGTTTGCTCGGAGCTTCAAGCCCATTATTACGGAGGTGAGTTGGGTCGCAAAGACATTCAAAATAAAAAAAAAACTCTTGATTTCTTGTAGGATCTTTTAATTTTATTTGTATCTACTGTAATATTCCTAAGTATCAGCAACAAAAGAAAAACAACAGTTACTTGGGTAGCGATTTATTGCAAATGAGACGCCACGGACAAACTCCTACCCACATACAATATTTATAATAACTATATAGACTGGCCCGATAGCTCAGTTGGTAGTAACCCTGCCTTCTGGACTGTGGGTTGTGGGTTCGATTCCCACCCAGGACAAACATTTGTGTGATGAACATCGATGTTTGTTCTGTGTCTGGGTGTTATATCATATTCTATGTATGTATTTACAAATAAAAAAGTATCCAAGTATTGTATCAGTTGTCTGGTTCCCATAGTACAAACTTTGCTAAGTTTGGGAGTAGATGGCGCTGTGTGAAATGTCCACAGATATTTATTTATTTATTTTGATGATTGTGTTGGGCCCTAGGAAGCCGGACAACTCCTAGTGGAGTACTACTCCACGCTCCGAGCGAGGGATGGTGGGGGCGGCGCGTGGCGGATCACGGTGCGACAGCTCGAGTCTATGGTTCGCCTCGCAGAGGGAATGGCCAAGATGCATTGCAGCGGTCAAGTGGCCCCGCAACATGTGCACGAGGCTTACAGGTAACATGCGCATGACTTACAGGTGACCCGAGCATAACTTACAGAGAACATGAGCATGACTTACAGGTAACATGCTTATGACTTACAGGTGACCCGAGCATAACTTACAGAGAACATGAGCATGACTTACAGGTAACATGCTTATGACTTACAGGTGACATGAGCATGACTTACAGGTGACCCGAGCATAACTTACAGAGAACATGAGCATGACTTACAGGTAACATGCTTATGACTTACAGGTGACATGAGCATGACTTACAGGTGACATGAGCATGACTTACAGGTGACATGCGCATGACCCACAGGTGACATGCGCATGACTTGCAGGTAACATGCGCATGACTTACAGGTGACATGAGCATGACTTAAAGGTGACGTGAGCATAACTTACAGGTGACATGATGCATGCTACACCTTCGATCGCATCGTCACTTCCCATCAGGTGAGAGCGTGGTCAAATGCTAGACAAGTATGAAGTAAAAAAAAAAAAAACATGAGCATGACTAACAGATGACATGATCATGACTTACAAGTGACATGAGCATGACTTCCAGGTGAAAGGTACTTGACTTACAAATAAAATTTGCATGAGGCTCACAGATAACATATGCTACAATTTAGGAAAATGGTTGAAAAAATCCATGTAATTTCGATATGTATGACCTCGCGGAAGTTTTCGCAGAATTTCTTATGTAGGGTATATGAATATCTAACTCCACCCACTACTCATATCTTCGAATAATACTTCTGATTTACCTGCGTAGATGACTTTATAATATCGTGACATTAGTGTAAGCGCTCGGCACATATGTTCGGCGGGAATTGGACACGAATTTTGTCTATCGGATTGGAAGCGTAATTTTTTTCCTATTCTGTGATTTGGGCCAATAAAAGTAATATTTTTTATAAATATTTGTGAATCTATCACACAGCGCCATCTAGTCTCAAACTAAACAAAGCTTGTTCTATGGGAACCGGATAACTAATACAATTCTTATATATATTTTGTTTGTAAATACATACATAGAATACAATATAACACCCAGACACAGAACAAACACCTATGTTCGTCACACAAAATGTTTGTCTTGGATGGGAATCGAATCCACAACCTACAGTACAGTTGAGCTATCAGGCCAGTCAATTCACGTATATAGTTTTAGCAGAGTTAAAATATTATGTATGTACATATAGGCATGGGTTGCAAACTATAGGACTATAGGCCTTCAGCATGCGCACCGGGCCGTGTCCGGAGCAAGAATGATCCGTAGTACACCGAGCGCTCCCTTTTTATAGATGGGGAGCGATGACAGTTACCGGTGTTGCCACTGTAATAAATTTAAATGCTACCACAGGGTAAATTACGGTGCTCGATCACTGCCCGCTGCGCATAGAGTTTACAACTGGACATTGCCGCCGTCATACATTATTTTTTATCAATGTAATTAATTTTTATTTGAAGTAAACACTCCCAATAAAGTCGGTGTGCTCATTACTCCCCTAACTCCCACAGACTGCTGAACAAATCTATCATTCGAGTGGAGCAGCCAGATATACATCTGGACGAAGACGATCCTCAATACGAGCCAAGTATGGACATCGATCAGGACGTGCCTAATGCCAGTGCAGGTAACACGTCACTATAATCTGCCTCTGTGGTGTGGTGGTTTAGCAGGTCGGCTCATAACCCAGTGGCGGCGGGTTCGATTCCCGCGGCAATACTTTTGTGCATAGATAAGAAGCGCAAATACTTGTTCTGTGTCTGGGTGTTGAGGGACCATGGTCCTCGTAATTCCTGGGTCCCTAGACACGGAATTCTAGTTAGAGTCCAGGATCTATGTATGTGATCGTTGGTCGTTATTGTTATAATATAATCGCAGAGAACTCATTATTACAGATACAAATTTAGTTGTTAATTAAATAAATAATGATTATTTTACGATGCAATAGAAAAACATTTAGATTACACGCTGCTGCAAGACAAAAAATAATTACAAATCACGTTTCTTTCTATTCCATGTCTCTTCTGAATACTGATATATATATATACTAGCGCCCCGCCCCGGCTTCGCACGGGTATTTAATATATATCTATTATAACCATCGTTATAAACTATCCTATCTCTCAAGTTGGATCGAACTGCACATGGTGTGCGAATTTTATTATAATCGGTTAAGTGGTTTAGGAGTCCATTGAGGACAAACATTGTGACACGAGATTTATATATATTAAGATATACCATATGATATAAGAAAATACACGATTTTTCAATCAATCAAAAATATGTGACTGAGTTTAATGACTGAATTCAGACAAAGATGTGTCCAATATTGAGGCAACTGTTTGGAGGGATATCCTCATATAGCATTCACCTAACCACCTTAGGCCATTGGAACGCACTAAATGTATATTAAAATAGTTAACACTCATTATTAATCTATTTAAAGAAACCCCAGTGAACGGCGATACTGCTCCGAAGAAAAAGCTGACGCTATCGTTCGAGGAGTACAAATCTCTGAGCGACATGCTGGTCGTCTACATGAGGAAAGAAGAACAGGAAGCGGAAACCAGAGGTAATTTAATTTTATGGCATTTAAATAATTTACAAAGATAAATAGACGAATAGAGATAACTAAGTGGTAGGACTTTTCTGCAAAGTTCATCTAGGTAGATACCACCGCTTTGCCAGTTATTCTGCCGCCAAGCAGTAGTGTGCGAACACTACTGTAATCCGGTGTGAAGGGCACTGTAGCTAGTGAAATTACTAAGGCAATTGAGACTATGATCTGCTGGGCGATCGCGTAACTCGATTGCAACCGATAAAACACATATTTGTATGGATTTGACAGTTTGAATACGCAGTTAAAGTGGATAGTTAGTCTGGAAATTTCTCCTGTTGCATTGCAATCAAATTTTCGTGACCAACCCCTTGATCTCACAATCGAGTAATCTTATTACCAGACTGTGCTGATATCTTAGGATGATATGCGCAGTGCAGTCACGCGAAACTAAAAATTTTTTTTTTAAGTTCTAGTGACACTGTTTTGCCATGGGCGGCCGTTTCGCTTAACATCAGGTGAACGACTAGCTCGTCACATCATTCACTAACATAAAAAAGTCCTATTTTTTATCTACAATCAACACTGCTAACTATGCTTTAGATTAGATGTTAACATATGTCTTATCGATGAGAGGATTCTTTAAATTAATTAATTTATAATCTTAATATATAAAAATGAATCCCTATTTCCCTTGGTTATCGCATCACGTGCGAACTCAATTCAATTTCAAAATATTTTTATTAGTAATAATTATTTAACAAAATTATACAATAACCAGTGTCGTAGTCCTAGTAGTATAATATATTAACATGGTAACGTTTTTCGTGCACACAGGCTTGTTCAAAAACTTAATAAACGGGTATTAGTCTCGGGTTAGTTACTTCAGCTTTTGTCCTATTTTTGCTACTGGAATATATTTTTTTATTTTTATGTTAAGGTATAACTTGACGAGCTAACCGTTAGCCTGATGTTAAGCGACACGGCTGCCCATATCAGTTGCAGTGTTACTCGGAACTCTAAAGTATAAAGTTTCGCGTGACACTGCACTGCGCACGTCATCCTGAGACATCAAACAGTCTGGTAATAAGATTACTAGACTGTGAGATCAGGTCATAAAGTCTCATTTGCCCAGTAATTTCACTAGCTACAGTGCCCTTCAAACCGGAACACAGCAGTGCTTGCACACTACTGCTTGGCGGCAGAATAACTGGCAAAGCGGTGGTACCTACCTAGACGAACTTTGCAGTAAAGTCCTTCCACCTAGAATCTATAATAATAATATTAGCTAAGCTAATATTTAGCTGTATCGAAAGAGACAAAAGATGGTGTAATAGTCTTAACCTAGTTCGTGTTTATTAATAAGGCTGATAATGTGTAGTTCAATAAAAATCAGATGTTGAAGTAGTAAGTTGGCTAGTCGTTTGTTATTATTTACGTATGTATGCTTTAGTATGAGCATTACATTCACTGCATTATGCTTATTAAATATAAAAAGCCAATGCGGGTCGGCAAATAAATTGGAACTAACTGCGAGACTAATTACACTAAGCAAAAGGCTATGAACTAGCAGTTGACCAACTTAGTGAGAAATCTGATCATAAAACTGGTTTGTATAAGTCAATATTAATCTATGTAGCAGGCTCGGAAAGCTCGGGCATGCACAAGAGTGCAGTAGTGAGCTGGTACCTAGAACAGCTGGTGTCGCAGGGGACCATAGAGAGCGAGGATGAACTGCTGGAAAGGAAAACACTCGTTGAAAAGGTTATCGACAGGCTTATGTATCATGTGAGTACACTTTTTACTCCTCATCTTTATGCATATTTTCAAATCATACCATAACTTTTAATTCAATCCACGTCATGACATTATGTGTGTTGCCACATTATGATAAAAAATAAATAGTGATGGGAATAAATGCGATACTGATAACAGTTCATTCAAATGAGTGAACTGATGAATGCATTGAGATTTAATACACTTTATCATGCTTTAACGTCATTGCAATATTAGAAAACCTTGAGGGTATTTTTAACTACGACCTTGCACTAGCATAATAAATCGATACATTTTGGGTGATTGATACACATTTTACATGTAATCTAAACTTTAACCAACACTATTCGTCTGGGTGTGGCAACATTATTACGTGGTTTGTCATTTGTTAACTGTCAAGTCGTGAATTGAATTAAAAGTCGTGGTATAAACAAACTCACAAATATTTGTCCAATTTTCAGTCAACTATAATAAAGAATAGATTTAACTACTGTTGTTATTGTGAATGTAACGCGTGCAAATAGAAAAGCGATTCTGACGAAAAAAAGATCATATTGTCGTCCCGCTTCCACTGTTATATCGAATGTGTAGTGTGGGAGTGAAACAGCCTATCGCAAAAATAAAAAATGATTACTCTTTTCATGAGAACTTTATTGACTCGTGTTTTATCGTCTGCTTGTGAGACTTTCAGAGCCTGGGGCAAAATAATATGTAATATGTAAAAAAAAAACGAGTCTACTTTAGAGCACACGACTGAAGTAAAACTTTAGCGCCATCTATCGGCCGGTATAACTTTGTTTTTTCTTTGTTTAGTGTTCATGTCGCCATCTTGACAATTGTAAATTGACATTTTACCGGACATACCAACATAATAATACAATATTTAAGTAACTTTTAACTTTGTTATGTTGACAATGGAGATCTATATTAACCAACAGCTTTCAATTTTCGTTTGCCTCGTTATGCGTTCATCAGCTTACTCCCCAAGTCAATCGTGCGTGAAGAATTTTTACTTCAAAAATATGATTTTTTTTTAATTTTTGGCTCCACACCTCTGTGTTTTTAGCCAGTGTCAAGTAATTGGTAATTTATCAAGTTAATGATATTTCACGCAAATATGTGTCAAGTCACAGTCGAAGTCACCAAGTCAAGTCATAGTCTAGTCAAAGTCATACTCCTAGTAAAGTGGTGACAACTTTACTTGAAGCTTTTATGGAGTTTTGGAAACAACACGAAAAGAAACGTTTCACCATCATTATACCATTTTCCCACACTCACGCCTGTAATCCAGTACTTAACGACTAGAATGCCACCAATTTTATGCACTAACACTGAAAATAACACAAGTTTTGGAAAATAATACAATGCAATGACGCAATCTTTTTCGCGTTCCCGCCAAAACTCCAAAGATGAATGTTATTTAGAAAACTATTTAATAATTCCTATTTTCTTTTCTCAGGACCAAGTAATCATTCCATTATCAACCACTGGCCTTAAAACAACACAAAAATCAGCCGAGCAAGAGTCGGAAGACGACCCGTTACTCGTAGTGCACCCCAACTATGTAGTAGACACTTAGACTGAATTTTGTAAGCTAATATAGGTCCTAGATTTAAGTTTTTTACATAAGTTCAAACCTCCATTTTTTTCTAATAAAATGTTTTTGAAATCTGAATCTTGTATTTTATTGGAGAATTACCTATTTATTCCTGAATTTTTTTAAGTACGATATGTGATATATAGCAGATTATTCCCAACGTCACCCACTGGTGGCGGTTGCTAATTGATGGTTGTGGCAACAGACCTCACTGGGGCCGTTTAGGTTGGCGTAGTGACGTTTTGAGTACGTAACATTGAGAAGTTTGTAATCTATACTCTATGCTTATGTCACAGCCTAGCTATCACAGAACACTATTATCCTCTAGCTATTTGTGGCATATTTTCCTTTTTTGTGAGGATTGGATAGCAAAACCGTTGAAAGATAAAAAAGACGAACTTATCAAAGAAAAACACAAACAATCAAGTTAGGCAACTACTCTGAACCAATATTTAACCGAATTAAAAAAAAGTGGTTTCTGCATTATGTTTCTTTTTTGTTTGTTTGGACCTCGGTCATTTATGAATCGAATTGAAAAAATATTTTGTAGTTGAATGGGTATATTTTTTGGTCCCATAGAAATTTAATCAAAATTGGTTCAGTAGTTTGGTTTTTAAATCAGAATAACTAGGAAAAAATTTATGAATGTAAATATTATCCAAGTATTTCTCAGTGTGATAGGCTATTAAAGTAGTTTTGACCTTTTATTAACAGACTTTAAAAAGGAGGAGTTTCTCAATGCGACTGTTTTTAAAGGATATAATGAAAGCTATGGAGTGAAATTTAAACAATAGAGTACCTGGAATATTTTTTATCGTGATAAAATTTAAATTAGCAAGCTAAACAACACACAACAATAAAACACCAAAACTTTAGTAACGCAATTAGCAACATTTATTCCAATTAATCCTATTAACAACGTTCAAAAACTTTATACATTTATTCCAATTAATCTTGTTAACAACGTTCAAAAACTTTACACATTTATTCCAATTAATCTTGTTAACAACGTTCAAAAACTTTATACATTTATTACAATTAATCCTATTAACAACGTTCAAAAACTTTATACAGATCATTCAAGGCCGCTATCTGCAGTATCGCTCCATTGCTCACAAAACTAGTCGGCGGCAGGAAGTTTCTTCTAATAGCTGGAAATATCACGTGTTCCTGCTTCCAATGTTCGTTTTTCTCCAACTCCGGGGTTGTATCGGGGTTGGGTTGGGAGTAGAAAATGGCGGTTTGTCGACTGAACGAGTCGAAGCATTCTTTCTCAGAGGTCCAATCTACCTCCGTGACAAGCCGGACGAGATATGTTGGTAAGGCGCCCATAAAAGGTGTGTATCCATCTGGAAACGAGATAAAATCGAATAGATTTGTATAATAAATTACGATCAATATATTATACAACAGTTTTTTGAACTTTACTAGCATAACGAGTGGTGACGAGTGTGTGCTTTAGACCACACGATTGAAGTAAAACTTCTTTAGTTTAGCTGCATCTATCGGCCGGTATAACTTTGTTTTTGATTTGTTTAATGTTAATGTCGCCATCTTGACAATTGTAAATTGTCATTTTACCGGACATACCAACATAATAATACAAACTTTAAAATTTTAAAATATCACATCACACTAATATTATAAAGGCGAATAAAGGCTCAAACGGCTGAATGGATTTGGATGAAATTCGGTACCAAGATAGCTTATACACTGGATTAACATATAGGCTACATTTTATCCCGGAAAAGTGACATTTTCCCGTGGGATGAGCAAATAACTAAAATACTTTTTATCCGCGGGTGAAACCGTAATAAACTAGTAATAAATAATAGTGTAAAATTCATCAACACTCTTTTTCCCGGCCAAATTGTTTAAATTACCGAACACTCCTGCGTTTGATGGTCTATCTTAGTACTGGACATTGGCGAAATTGTGGCGCAATTGCCGCAGAAGCCACTAAGATTAAATTCAAGACAATACAAATTTTTAATTTCTTTATGTTGACAATGGAGATCTACGTGATCCAACTTCAACTTCCGCCTCGCATTCACCAGCTTACTCCCCAAATCAAGCATGAGCAAAGAAATTTTACTTCAAAAAGATCATAAACGGCATGCTCCGGATTTTCTTGCAAGATATCATCTGAAATTAGATCCACAGAACTAAGGTGACCGATATAGTTCTTGGAATTTGCAAGTTGAAGTAGCAATGGGCCGGCCACATCGCTCGTAGAACCGTCAACCAATGGGGGGGAAAGGTTCTAAAGTGATGATCCCGAATCGGAAGAGGCAGCCTAGACCCCCTACTAAATGGATCGAAGGCCTAGGAGGTGATCAAGAAACTTTGATTCCATACTAACTATGCACATAAACTCATCCATCGTCAAATCCATACAAATTTGTGTTTCTATCGGTCGCAATAGATTTACGTGATCGCCTGGCTGGTCAAATCTGCGGGGAGGAAAATTAGCTAGTCAAAGTAGCGCTCTAGGTAAGGCCTATGTTCAACAATGAACTTCTTCCGGCTGGTAAAGAAAAGGTAGCTAAATAAATATCGAACGCTCACCTAAAAGCAAGGGCAACGCTAACAGTTCCCCTTCATCATTCATTTCGAGTGAGAAGTACTCGAACACCATCGCCCGTTTGCTCACTAATACTTCAGACATCTTTTTCGCTGTTTCTCTCATATCACCTGTGAGTAAATGCATAATAATATAATTCTTTTCGCGTTACCTAAAACTAAAAGAAATTAACACATCTTCGTCTTAAATAATAGAAATAGTTAAAGAAATATGTAATTCGCCATTTTGTGGCGGCGGCCATCTTGGATTTGGCGAAAGTTTGTATGTGTGTATATTTGTTACTCCTTCACGCTCAAACGGCTGAACGGATTTTCGAAGTTCATCCACTCCGAATTTCATCCAAATCCAGTGTATAACACTGGATTAACATATAGGCTACATTTTATCCCGGAAAAATGAAATTTTCCCGTGGGATGAGTAAATAATTAAAATACTTTTTATCTGCGGGTGAAACCGCGGGGCGCAACTAGTAATGTATAGTATTTTACTAGTCAAGCCCTTTCATTTAATACCCACATTGAGGGAGTTCTGAAAAAATATGTTATCCTCCTTTTGTGGCGGCGGCCATCTTGGAACGATTTTCATAAAGCATAGCTTGTTAGCTAAGCTTTACGAAAATCAAGAACACTCCCAATTAATTCACGTTTCAAACAATAAAAAACTAAATCAAAATCAGACACATCAAACTTATAACACACCGACGGCGTCGTTTTTACGTCTGGGGTTAAAAAAATTATAAATATAATCTAAACTAACAACACAGTTGCCTCTTTTTATTTTGAATATTTTTGCATATTTTTCTACCCCCTCCATCTAGCATAGACATTGGTAATAATACAAAAATGGCGAGTGAAAAAATCAATTACCGAGTTCAGGATTCCAGTCTGACCCTGACAAGCCGAGGTAAAACAGTTCTTCCAAAGGCAATGGGTTTGTTAGCTTTATCAGACCAAAGTTCTGAAAGTCGTATAGCATTGTTTCGTAGAATAGTTCTTCACTGAAAATAATATTATAATCAATTTACCACAGGAACAAAAGGTTAGATTTGACATTCAAAACCTATGAAAAAGGTTTGCTTTCATATAACAAACAATATTTTATTATATTATTTGACCTCCACTATTTTTTTTATTTTTAGTTTTGGCTCCACACTTTTGTGTATTTAGCCAGTGTCAAGTAATTGATAATTTATCAAGTTATCGATATTTCACGCAAATATGTGTCAAGTCACAGTCGAAGTCATCGAGTCAAGTCAGTCTAGTCAAAGTAATACTCCTAGTAAAGTGGTGGCAACTTTACTTGAAGATTCTATGGAGTTTTGGAAACAACACGAAAAGAAACGTTTCACCATCATTATACCATTTTCCCACACTCACGCCTGTAATCCAGCACTTAACGAATAGAATGCCACCAATTTTATGCACTAACACTGAAAATAACACAAGTTTTGGAAAATAATACAATGCGGTGACGCAATCTTTCTCGCATTCCCGCCAAAACTCCTCCACTATTTTATTCCGTAACTTTTATATTTTGTTTGCGAAAATGTCTGCGTTCTGTACACACGTTTAAAAAATTCCAAAAAAAAATAATTTTTTCAAAGTTGTTTGAAATGTTACAGACTATATTTATTAAAACATATTTTATTATTTACAAATATATTTTATTAAAACTTTCTAGTTTTTTTAAGTTTTGCCTATTGTGAGGTAAATTAAAGTTTTAGCTAGAAGCCACAATGAAAAAAAATTACGTCCTTTTTTATACCAGTCTGTAAAAATTTGGCTTCACATGATTATCATAAATAAATAACGCCCAACGATCACATACATAAATTCTGGACCCTAACTAGGATTCCCTGTATCTAGGACCCAGGAATTATGAGAACTATCCTCACTACACAAAATCCTCACTTTTTTTCTAAATTATGAATAACTAGAAATACTGAGTATAAAAATCTTTTTTTTTATATTCACTTTTCACTGGATAATCTCGAAATGGTTTTGAATTTCCGTACCTTTACAAAAACGAAACTTCCAATATCTTTTATGAAAATGGTTTTGATTCGATTTGATTTGATTTGAATACTCACGTGAGTCTAGTAGTATCACAGAGGTACAACTTCGTCGAATGCTGTATCAGCGATCTGTGACTGTCGATACACGCTATGAAAATCAAATTCGCCAACACTTCCCTCAAGTTACTACTACATCTGTTTTCTACATCCAGTCTCAATTGCTTCACACTGGTTAATTTCGTTTCTACTCGTTCATATTGAAAAACTCTCGTCTTGAATGACTGTTTAGGATCAACGTAAGATATGTTAGCACGGTCTGTTGTATGGATCTTCCAGTTATCTTTAACTTTACTGGTTTCCTTTGGCTCTTGCACTAATGAACTGTCAATGTCACATGTATCGTTTCCGACCATTTCTGAATCCATTTTCTCGTCGTGTATTTTTTTTCGGTTGTTTTCATCCATTTCTACATCGTTTACCACCATTTCTGAATCCATTTTCTCGTTGTGTATTTTTTTTCGGTTGTTTTGATCCATTTCTACATCGTTTACGACCATTTCTGAATCCATTTTCTCGTCATGGAATTTGTTTTGGTTGTTCTGATCATTTTCTGAGTTACTTTCAATATTAGCCTCAATTCCGAAACGTATTCTTTTTGGATTTTCATGTGAATATTCGTTATTTGTGTCGTTCGCATCGGTTTCTATTCGTTTAGCGATGGTTGGAAAGAATTTCTCTATTTTTTGCGCATCCGAACTGACTCGCACTAAATTATTAGCGTATACTTTTGCGCCTTCTGTGGTTTTCCTCACTATTTCATCTACGTTAGTCGCGCCGGGCAATCTGGCCTGAAATATAAAGAAGAATTATATTAATAGAAGCCGTTTTGTCTATAAAGAATCTAGACGAAACTACCTTCCCTTCATAAACAAAAAACGACACGAAAGTGAATGCGTGACGAGGCGAACGAAAGCTGAAAGTTAGTAAAAAAAAATACTAAAAATAGTTCACGTAGATCTCCATTATCAACATAACAAAGTTAAAAATTACTTAAAATTAGTATTTCTATGTTGGTATGTCGGTAAAATGACAATTTACAATTGTCAAGATGGCGACATTAACATAAAAGAAAGCAAAACAAAGTTATATAGTTTTGGCGGGAAAACGAAAAAGATCGCGTCGCCGCATTGTATTATTTTCCAAAACTTATGTTATTTTCAATGTTAGTGCATAAAATTGGTGGCATTTTATTCGTTAAGTGCTGGATTACAGGCGTGAGTGTCGGAAAATGGTATAATGATGGTGAAACGTTTCTTTTCGTGTTGTTTCCAAAACTCCATAGAAGCTTCAAGTAAAGTTGCCACCACTTTACTAGGAGTATGACTTTGACTAGACTGACTTGACTATGGCTTGACTTGATACATATTTGCGTGAAATATCGATAACTTGATAAATTATCAATAACTTGACACTGGCTAAATACACAAAAGTGTGGAGCCAAATCTAAAAAAAAAAAAAAACAAAGTTATACCTACCGGCTGATAGATGGAGCTAAAGAAGTTTTACTTCAGTTATGTGGTTTAAAGAACACTCGTTTTTTTAAAGTTTTAATTTAACAATGATGTTCAATTCTGTCACATTTTCTAAAAGTACGTTATAAATAGAATAACAAAAGATACATAGGGTAAACCATCTAATAACTGGCCACTTTAGTGAACTGGCCAGTTCGTTTTAGCTTGTGCTAGTTTCCATACGGTAATAATTTATTGTGAACTAATATGAAAGATTATAGATAAGGTAATTTTAAACCATGATCACAGATGGCGTTACGTGAATGTAAGTCTTATTTCATGCAAATGTAGTAAATAGTAGCCAATAACTAATAGCAGCCAATAGTTTTACATTTGTTTAGCTTTACATACCTGAGTGTACATAACCCTTGTGGAATTACAGCTCAGCAGTTTACTTTCCACGCAAGACTTGATCTTCTCTATAATCTGTTCCTCATACAAAAATTGTACCTCATGTTTTGTCGGGTGTACATTTACATCCACGTTTTTGGGATCTAAACAAAACAAGAAAAAAATTCATTTATGAAACTAATTTAAAAACGATTATATGACAATGCTTGTTTCATTTAGACGACAATGTAGCATAAATAAATTAATAATAATAATATTAGTGTGGACATTTCACACAGCGCCATCTAGCCCCAAACTAAACAAAGCTTGTACTATGGGAACCGATAACTGATACAATACTTATACACTTTTTTTGTTTGTAAATACATGTACATAGAATACAATATAACACCCAAATGCTGCTTCCCTGGCTCCCTTAGCTGGCTCTTACCCCGGGATGAGATGAGAGAATAGTATGCTATATTCTTACCTAATTCAATGCTGAGGTATACAAAAGCATGAGCATTCTTTGGTAAATATGTAGAGTAGATCGAATCCACTGCTTTCCTTATCGCTGAAAAAATGATTAAGGTATATAAAATAGTTGCACAGCAAGTGAAAATTGAAAATCAAATTTTCAGGTCCGTATTATAGAACGATGCTCAGTCATCGATCGTTGCTCAAGCAGAGATTTCATTCACTAATTGATCACTTTATGAATGAAATATCTGCTTAAGCACTGATCTATAACTGAGCATCGTTCTGTAATAAAGACCTCAGATGCAAATATCCAAAAATTCTAGAGTAAACAGTCACTATGGAATCTGGACCCTAACTAGAATTCCCTGCATCTGGAGATCCAGGAACTACGAGGTCTATGGTCCCACAACACCCAGACACAAAACAAGTAAATGCGCCATTTTCTGTGCACAAATATTTGTCCTGCCGCGGGAATTGAACCCGCCGCCTACTGGTTATGAGTCGACCTGCTCAACCATCACACCACAGCGACTGTCGAATTCAACAGTAAGTTTTATGTAGATTGTTGCTATTGCATCCAAAGATTTTTTCAATGCCATTGGTCTCTATCGGCCTTTACAACGTCGACCAGTCGCTCAGTATTTAATTGATGTGTCAAAGTTTTCCAGATTCTGTTATATAAAATGTTACTTTTTGATAACAGGGTAGCGTTTGACTACATCACCTATTGAATCCACAAGCCTATGGTTTATAAACAACAGCATAGTTCCCTTTTTGTTGGAATAGTTAACATTAGTGACGTAGCCGTGGATGGACAGCTTCAGTGAAGGATCTTGCAGTTTTATCTCCATTAGCTCTCGCGCTATCATGTTACCGTAAATCTAGAAAAAAACACAACATCAATATATTCATTACTAACTGCACCCCAGTTTCAGGGGGTTCCCCCTTTCAACCCCGAATTTCGAATTAAAAAGTAACCTTTCTCAGGCTCTAGAATATCACATACGGCTCTTTGGATGTGAAAATGCAGCTCTTTAGTTCCATACGCAAATATTATTTATTTAAAAAAAAAACACATTGTGTAAGTACTATTTATTGTTGGCAAGAATTTTTTTGTAGTTCTTCCAAAACTTTGTATTTTTTTGAAATTTTAATTTTTGATTCTTCTGACTCTAAAGGTTGCCGACCCCTGGTATAGTGTAATGTTTTGTGACTTATGGTGAGTATAACGCGTCGATATCATTGCGTCAATCATGGGCACCATAATTTATAACTTCACTTCTGTGTGAAATGTTCACAAATATTTATTTATTATTTTACTATTTATTTTAATGGATGAAATTGACTAAAATTATATGAGCGTGTAAATTACACAATGGAGATATTCCACACTTACAATCCTAACATTTTCGATCACAGTTGAATTCATCGGAGTCTTCAGATCGGTGTTCTCTCCAAACTTCTTTAAAGTGAAGCTAACATGACTGTTATGTATCGCGTATCCGCCCACGACCTCTAGTATGTGAGTGTACTCCTCGTTAGGGCTCCGTAGAGCTCTCTTGCGGGCCAGCACGTTGTAGAACAGATCTTCTACTGTGATCTGTGTGCCGTTGTTACCGGCGCATGCTTTTATTGGGCCTTTTAATTTCCCGTTTTGATAGCATGTCCTAAAAACAATATATTATTCATATTATATAACATATATATCTAAATATATATTATTCATATTATATAACATATATATCTAAATATATATAACTCAAAGGTGACTGACTGACATAGTGATCTATCAACGCACAGCCCAAACCACTAGACGGATCGGGCTGAAATTTGGCATGCAGGTAGATGTTATGACGTAAGCATCCGCTAAGAAAGGATTTTTTGAAATTCTACCCTGAAAAGTGTGAAATGGTTGGTTGTATTATTTTCCCATAGGCCACGCCGCGGGCAAAGCTGCGGGGAGCAGCTCGTAAGTACATATAAGTATTATCTACCTAAATAGATGAAAGTGCATCAGTCTGCCTAACAAGTACCACCGAATCAAGTAATACTAACCAGACGAGAATTTGGTCTCAAGATGTTTAATATTATGCAAGCTAAGCATTACTAATTTAGTTGTTTTAAAAATACCAAATATGGTAAAATAAAATATAGCGCAGTCGTTCCGTGGTACCATACTATCATAACCTTTGGCCATATTGTACCAGAATATGGGGGTGATCACGAAACTTTGATTGCAATGCAACAGGAGAAATTTCCATACTAACTATGCACAATAAACTGCGTTTTGAAACTGTCAAATCCATACAAATTTGTGTTTCTATTTGTTGCAATCAAGTTACGTGATCGCCCAGCAGGTTACAAATTGTTGTTTGCTACCTTGTTATGAACGAAAGTGGTGATGGCAGGAGGCTCTCTTGATGAGAATCAGTTTCGAAATCAGTTGTCATTGTCACCTTTGGTCTTTTGTCCATACTTGACATGTGGTCAAAACCTAGTATTCAAGAATCAAATATAGCATACTTGTAAGCACATTTGTCTGCGGCTGTCTTTGTCAGAATGGTGAGATGGGCTATGTGGCTGATACTGGCCAGAGCTTCTCCTCTAAAGCCATATGTGCTGATTTCCTGCAGATCTTCATATCTACTAAGCTTGGATGTTGTGAACCTCTCGCAGACTATATCCAGGTCTTCGTGGCGTATGCCTGTGCCATTGTCTTGGATCTG
This sequence comes from Ennomos fuscantarius, assembly GCA_905220475.3. Classification (NCBI taxonomy): domain Eukaryota; kingdom Metazoa; phylum Arthropoda; class Insecta; order Lepidoptera; family Geometridae; genus Ennomos; species Ennomos fuscantarius. The sequence goes on along the minus strand of HG992046.1, from coordinate 5,713,635 downwards.
TTATGAAAATTATTATTATTAGAAGCATCCTGTGGTTTTTACTACCTGCAAATTACACATTTTGCCTGTTGCTGGATATTTTAGGATTCCCCGCAAACAAACTATATTTTACATCGTCATTACATCAATCCAGAAAATGTCCACTTGAATGCTGCTGAAAATTTTCTGGATATTCCCTTATATCAAGAGAATGGGCCTCACACAGCCTCTTCAATTTCAAACTACATTTAAATTTTATATAATTAATATATATAAAATGTATTAATAGGAATAGCAGTGCCACAGGCACAAAAATTCTTTATTGTACACCAGAAGGAAAAAAACAGATGATGAAACTTAAAGCTATAGTACAATGGGTGGACTTATTGCTAAAAGCGATCTCTTCCAGTCAACCTTTGGATGGAAAGAATTTTTTAGAGAGATAGAGGTTGGTGGTGTAAACAAATTGAGTAAAATTGAGAGTAATGAAATTTTTTAAAATTATAAATAAATAAATATGATATAGATATGTATGATACACAAACAATAAATTAAATACAACTGATTCATATATACTAGACAATATATAAGTGTAAATACATACATAATAATAATAATATATAAATTATAAATACTTACACAATAACAAAATAAATTCAAATAGATAAACTACTAATAGTATTACAAATGTGAAAGATAAAAACTTTACTGAAGCATGATATCTCAGTTGACATTAAATTGCAATTTCTATTTTGTGGGATTGTAACCAACATTAATATTGACTTTTTGGTGAAATCATAGCATTGTAAAAAATTTCCAAACAAAATGGCACCCATCCAATGGTGGCAGTTGGTATCAACTTAATTATTGTGGCAACAGGCCCCAGTGGGGCTCATTGGGAATGAAACATTTAACCTATTTTAATTTCAAATATTTAGCTTAAGTACCAGGACAGCAGAGACATTGTAGAGGCTGAGACAAGACAAAGCAATGTGGGAATAAACAATATGAATATCCCTAGAAATACCAGAGCAGTATGCACAAAAAAAGTTCTAAAAGCTCAGAAAAAGTTTATCCACCTATTTCTTATTTGCTCGTAACTCAAGAATATAATTAAGGAAAATAATTATTGAAGTTTGTATTGCTTACCTGCAGGTATTTTAATCCTCCTGCTTTAACTGTTATGATTATATTGGAAGACTTTGCATCCAGGCTGAAAAAGTTAGTGTTTAACATCCAGCTATACTATGATTGAGGCAACAGTATATCTAATATGCTACTCCTATAACTAGACCATTATTAATTATACACTTTTAATTAAATACATACATAGAATGCAATACAACACCCTGACACAGAACAAGCATCGATGTTCATCACACAAATGTTTGTCCTAAGTGGGAATTGCACCCACAACCCAGTTTAGAGGGCAGGAATACTACCAACTGGCTACCAACAGCTACCAGGCCACTCTTTGAAAAGAAACTATATATATGTAACGGATAGAATAATATTGAAACATGTATAAGGGTTTCTGGTTGTGACTTCTCAGTTTTCCTTTCTGTGTTTGGGGGAACAGGTTTTAAACAGAATAAATTGTTAATTTAATAATTGACGTCGGTCATTACATTGACTTGAACTTAACATTTAGAGAGAAAGAATATCGCACGCCGGACACGCCGGTAGTCGGCGCACGGTTACACATACAACAAAAAGATACTATTTATTTGGGTGATACCGACCTGTTTTCAATTAGTTCTTTCAAAGCATTCGCTGGACGTTGTACAATTTCACCAGCAGCAATACGATTCACAACTTCTTCACTAAGCTTTCTTATAACTCCAGGCTCTGCCATCGTAATCGAAACGCATGATACAAATCTGTTTAGATTATGCTTGTTTACAATAAATAGGAAATTGTAAATGTCGCCATCTATCCACAGACTAGAGATACTACTTATCATGTATCAAACAGTATATAACGCTACGCCAACATATGACAGGATCGCGGACAAAAAGAATATAAGCGCTACGATCTTGGACAAACGAACAAAGGACGATGATTCTCTTGGAATGATAATATAAGAAAAAACTGTCAGGATTTCACTATGAAAGAAATTGCGTATGTAATGAAATAATTTTCAAAACATACGAAAAAAAATAATACGAAAGACTAGGCTACATTAGCACAGTATTATTATACTCCTTGGACTAGGCGGTATGTTCTCACGACTTTAGCCTGACCAATAAGGCCATAGAGTAACTTTTAATATTAGGTCTTTACCTATGAAATTGCCGTTTTGTTTGAAAAAAGTTAAAGTATTTTTTTTTCGAACTTATTTATTTCTTTTATTCAAAGTAATCACCCCTGCAATCAATGCATCTTTGCCAACGCTGTGGCAGTTTATGGATGCCCTTCTTGAAAAAATCAGCAGGACGGGAGACAACAAACTCTTCAAAGGCGTTTTGTACTGCCTCTCGGGAATTGAATTTTTTTCCCGCTAAAAAGTTGTCCAAATTTTGGAAAAAGTAATAGTCGGTAGGCGCAAGATCTGGTGAGTATGGCGGATGAGGGAGAGCTTCCAAACCCAACTCATGCAGCTTAGAGACGGTCTGTTGTGCAGTATGATGTCGCGCGTTGTCGTGAAGTAGCAGTGGAGACGACCGATTGACCAAAGCTGGTTGCAGACGTGCGAGTTTCGCCATCATTGTGGTCAGTTCTTCAATGTACACATCTGCAGTAATGCTCTCGCCGTTTTGTAAAAAGCTATGATGAATCACACCAGCACTAGACCACCAAACTGTGACCATCACCTTTCTAGGGGTCATTTTTCGTTTTGCACATTGCTTTGGTACCGAACCAGAATCTAACCAACTTGCTGAGCGCTTTCGAGTGTCAAAAAGAATCCATTTTTCGTCGCACGTAACAATTCGGTTCAAAATTCCTTCATTTCTGTGCCTGTTAAGCACGCAAGGCAAGTCTCGACGCGTACGTTGCGCTGGCGATCGTTAAGTTCGTGGGGCACCCATCTATCAAGCTTTTTTATCTTGCCAATCTGTCGCAAATGGACCAATATTGTTTTGATGCTAACATCAAAAGCTGCTGCCAGCTCAGCTGTAGATTGAGATTCATCAGCTTCCACAATCGCCTTTAATTCATCATTGTTGACCAAAGTTTCCGGACGACCACGAGGTTCATTTTTCAAGTCAAAATTCCCAGAACGGAACCGAGCAAACCAATAACGGGTTGTACGTTCGTTTGTACAGTTCTCTCCGTAAACGTCGTTGATGTTACGTGTCGTTTGTGCCGCGTTGGTGCCACGACGGAACTCATATTCCATAATTACACGAAATTTCAAAGTATCCATTATGAGGAAAAATGTTGAAATGTAATGAAAATACAACGCTAATCAATAAACAAAAGACTTATATTGTAAATAGAATGTCATATTTTTAAAACAAAATTAATTTGAATTTAGAATTCATAGCCAATCAAAACTTTTTTTTGTTTGAAAAAGTCTGTACTGCAATACGGCAATTTCATAGGTAAAGACCTATTATTAAAGAAATAAGGCAAACAAAAAAGCAACTGGAGTTTTGGCGGGAAAACGAAAAAGATTGCGTCGCCGCATTGTATTATTTTCCAAAACTTGTGATATTTTCAGTGTTAGTGCATAAAATTGGTGGCATTTTATTCGTTAAGTGCTGGATTACAGGCATGAGTGTGGGAAAGTGGTATAATGATGGTGAAACGTTTCTTTTCGTGTTGTTTCCAAAGCTCCATAGAAGCTTCTGGTAAAGTTGCCACACTTTACTAGGAGTATGACTTGACTAGACTATGCCTTATCTTGATGACTTGGACTGTGACTTGACTTGTCTTGATACATTATATGATATTAATTAACTTGAGATATTATCAATTACTTGACACTGGCTAAATACACAAAAGTGTGGAGCCAAAACCAAACAAAAAAAAAAAAAAAAAAAGCAACTTCTGTATTGTTTTGTTTTTGTTGAAGCCGAAGACTATTTTATTTTTGATTTACTAATCCTGTTATCGTCTCGGGAGAAGTAATAGTATTCTGTGGTTATCGTCATCATCATACATTATATATTCATACATTTCTTATGTAACAACATATAATTCTTTGCTAGCAGAACCGGCATAGTCGTTATACTATACCGTCAAGCACAATGGATCCTGACATAGAAATCGACAGTGATGATGAATCTAGTGGTGGAGATGAAGAAACTGACCTAGCCATAGAAGACTATCTAAAAAATACTCCAGACATTGAAACTATTCAAGCAAGCACAAGTAAACATACCTCAACTTATACACAAAAACAACTAGAAGATATAGCTCTTTTTGATGAAGCTATAGAAATCAACAAAGAGGCAGAAGCTAAGTATAAAGAACTAGAGGCTGGTCTTTACCGAAGTCTAGCCGAAGTTAGAACTAAACTCAAAGAAAATGAATCAGCATTAAAAAAGGAAACTAATCCATCCACTAATGAAAGTGGATTCAGCTACTTACGCAGTGGCAAGCCATATTTTAAAGACAAATATAATTTCCCAGCGCCTGACAATAAAGATACTATTCTGATGAAGCATTCTGAAATGTATGACTTTTCTCAAGTTTCCTCTGTGGCTGGATGGACAGTGAAAGATAAAACTCAACTAGTCAATGCGCTACTAGAGTTTTCTAGAGATATAAGAAAAAAATATTTGAATTCAGAAATAGCAAGATTGCGCAGAGAAAACAAAAATGTTAACTTACTGGAGATAGCCAAATTGGAGAGAGAAATTACAGAAGTAAATAAAAAGTCACTAAAAGATATTGCTCTACCACTAGACCAGGAATATGACTGGGATGCCTTATCTAATTCCTTAAATAGAAGACATACAGCACAAGAATATCAATCTCTTTGGAAACTATTCTTCCACCCCTCCATTAATAAAAGTAACTGGAGTAAAACTGAGCACCAACAGCTACAAAAGATTGCCACAAGACATAATATGCAAGACTGGAACAGTATTGCAAAGGAGTTGAATACTGGACGCTCTGGATATCAATGTTTTGTATATTATCGTACAAATATGATTGATATTTCTTCAAGCCGCAAATGGACTCCTGAGGAAATTGAATATTTACAGCGGGTAATTGACTACTTTAGGGAAGGTACTTACATTCCTTGGGGAAAGGTTGCCACTTCTATGGATAACAGAACAAAGATACAGGTTTACAACAAATACACAAGAATGATGGAGTACCGAAAAGGCAGGTTTCTTGAAGAAGAAGATGTCATCATACTTAAATGTTACCAAAGATATGGACCAAATTTCAAAAAGACAACTCAATACCTTCCTGGGAGATCAACAGCTCAGCTTCGAACTCGTTTTAATTTGTTGATTAAATTCAGAGTTTCAAAAACATGGACTGTGCAGGATGATAAGCTCCTTATTCAAGTCATGGCAAACATGGGTTCAAATTACAACTTTGCTGATGCCGCATCATATTTCCCAGGAAAGGACAGAATGCATGTCCGATCCAGATATATAACATTAATGAAATGGATGAAAGCTCATCCAGCCACTGATATCTCAATGGCACCCCGCCGTGGAGCCCGTCGTTTGGTTCACGGCTATGCAGACATTACCTTGGAGGAAGCAGTTGCAAACCTGAATAGAAGGATTGAGGCAGAAGTTCAAGCCAAGAAAACTCAAAAAATAACTAGATTTTCTCCTGAAAAACATATTGAAGATGCCATCATGGCTACACTTATAAATGAAATTATAAAAGAAGAAGCCAATCAGAAAGCAGAGAGATATGAAAGAAATGAAGAATATACACCTTCACTACCCCAAAATAGTACAATGTCAGAAGACATGTCTAATATGCGTAAATTGCTAATTTTTTTGAGATCTGTGTTAAACAAAAATAAGTTTGATGCAAGCAAATATAGCCAGTTGTATCCAGGCTTTAAAGAAGCACTTCCAGAATCATCCCTTCTAAAAGTGAAATCTTACTCAAAGAAACAAAGTGTAAAAACCATAAAAATGAATTTATCACCAGACGTATGGGGAAATCTGACACTTGGAAACACGCAATACGTACTACCGCCAAATTATGCTACATTAACAGGATGCAGAGTCCTGATGAAGCATATAAGTATGCGAGCGGAAGTGAGACCAGAAGAAGAAGTTAATCTCAGTTTGATGGCTCGTAGGAATGTTTTTTTAAAGGATGCTTTAGCCACATTGAAGGAAAGGTTTACAGCATTGTTTTTGTGGCCAGTATTACTTTCAAATGAGGGACCACCTCTGCCAGCTGCAAATGAAATCTATGTTCCCCGACTGGCACCACAACCAAGATTTTTGCCTCAGCCTAATGGGCTTACTATTCCATCGCCTAAGAAATGCCATTTATTATTTGGGCTTGCGATAAAGCCAACTAAAAAAGTTGAAGGTGAAAGCACAGATGCAATTGATAGTCCCAAAAGACGCAGAATGTCATCCTCTTAAAGATCTTATATGTTACTCTATAGAAACTAGCAGAAACAGTCATAATTCAAGTCTGATAAAGTGGCTTCATCTCTACTTAGTAGACTAGGTATGTAGACTTTACTTGGTCTGTCTATTTAGATTTCAGTTAGTTTTGCATTTCTCATATAAAACTGAATTTTTGTACCTAAGTTAATTTAGTGGATTAGCAGACAAACCTATTGTTAAAATATGACAGAACATGATATCCTCCACTTAGATATTTAGATGGATCATCATCAATCAACACATGTACGTCATCATTCATGGAAGAAGTTCATCATGAAGTCATAGTTTATAATCGTAATATTTACAAACAACTTTGATGGACAGTTAATAACTTTCTATTAAAACATTTATTATCATTGTATGTTTGATTTAAATACAGTTATAAAGTAATTATATAGTAAGTTTTAGTTCACAGAACAATATTACTCATTTAGTAAGTATATGTAGTACCTATATCCCTTTCTTATTACGCAGCACGATGGCGCGCCCCAATCCAAGCGCGTGGTCTGGTGTGGGTAGGCGGAAGATAGGTGGCAGAAATATTCCATTAGCTGGGCTCTTTGTCTTCATTACGCATACGTTTTTTTATGCATGTAAATAATATAATTGTTTGTTTTATATGAGTGTTACTATTGTTAGTTGTAGGTACTACCAGTAATTATTTATTATATCGAAATCTATATATTTAGCAGACTTCTTATGTATTAAAGGTAATCTTCTTAATATAACCACACCTCTAAGGTCCGTATTACAGAACGATGCTTAGTCATCGATCTGTGCTCAAGCAGAGATCGATGACTGAGCATCATTCTGTAATACGGACCTAAGATCCGCGGACACTAGGACTGGTGACTGACTGGCTCAACTAGTTGCAAAAGTTACGAAGACTTCAAAAGTAAAAAACTCGAACTTTTGAAATTCCCGCTTCAGGGTACACCACAGGTTAAATAAAAGCCAAGAGTAAGCATAGCTGAGGGTTATTTTGACTGAGGAAAATTTAGGGTTTTTTTAATGTGTATCAAATCTTAATTGTCACTAGTGATCAATGAGGATTGATCTGAAGAAAAAGAATTTACTTTGGAGAATTCGCATAATTGCTTGCCATATACGAAGCTGAGTATCTCTCCTTAGCCTGTGCTTATTCTGCTTATCAAAGAGTAGGTAACACTACGCTACGTCAGACTGCTTATTTTCTTTGCTTTCTACTTTGCGTTGTTGGTTTGTAATAAAAATCGTAACTTAAATCTTAAAATGAAGTAAAGGTATAAAATAAACATGTGGGATTTGAAGGCCTGCACTGTGTGCTTTAGCTCTGGTAAAAAACTATACAGTTTGAACGTCGGTGTACTCAGAAAAGATTTCAACATAATTTCCGGACTTCAGGTATTTGTTTACATGATTTTTTAAATTATTTCTTTAAATTGCACTATCTTTATGTTCTCATATCCAACAGATCAATACCAATCTTTGTCTGATAACTTGGCAAAAACATGCATTTCGTAATTGAAAAAAAGCAGTAAATTCTCCCTCCTGCTCCCATATATTCAAGATATTGTTTAGACATAAAGCAGGCTGATCGTGGGTATATTTATACCCACGACGATCCGGGGACAGACAACAGAAGGTTCATTATATATTTGGGCCTAAAAACAATCGCTCAATTAGCAACGATAAGTTTAATGGATGGTATCTTTTCATAACCTCTTGTCACTATTGATGGAATACACAGATGGATACTTGTCTTTCTATAAAGGGTAGGTTATGGTCGAAATTTTTATTCACAGATGTAGTTCCACTCGCAGTGAAAGTAATCACTGTAAGAAAAAAATGTTTAACACCACTGAATAATGCCATTTTTAACCCAGACAAAGCAATGGGTCAAAATAATGTTATAGTCACATTTTGTGTTGTAAGCAAAATTTTAGAAATCATTATGTATTTACAAAATACATATAGAACGGAACTAAGTAGATGTAATTGTTTGTGTGTTTTTGCCATTATTAGCAGCAACTGGAACCAATCTGTACTTTTGACTGACCCAATAGCTCAGTTGGTAGTAAGTTAAACCTACCTTCTGAACTGTAGGTTGTGGGTGGAAAAAAAATGTTCACATATTTTTTGTTTAAATTATTATTTATTACTTACTGCATCTTTTAAATCCAAGATGGTTATACTTTGGGCTATTGGAGAAACTGGTTCGTCAATGTGTGGATTAGAAATATACTTATATATATAGAATTCCAAGAAATGGGTACTCACTGTGCTAATCAATTTGTGAATATCCATGCAATTACAACAGGAATCACATTACATTTTTCAGACTGTGCAAGGGAATGGTATGCCTGAATACTTATGTATGGAGTGCTCGGCATATGTTATGAAATTTAAAAAGTTTCGAGATCGGTGCCATCGAGCACACTATGCGTTAGAGCAACTACTGGTTAGAAACAAAGAGGTTAGTATGCTAAAATTAATTCTTTAGTAGTTGTGTGTAACCTACCCTGGGAAATGGAGAAAGCTTAGGTAATGGCCAATTGCAAGTTTGAGTTTTTTTATAAATAAGTTTTTTAAATTTTTCAATTAAGTAATTGGCAAAGACCAATTTTTTCATTTTTTTAGTAAATTTATTTTTATTTTGCAATGAAAAATCTTCTTTTAAAGTTATCAATGGATGTTTTATTGAAATAATTATGTATTTGTTGTTTGCAGATCAAGAAATCCAACTTGAATGCATTTAACCGACAACAATTAAAAATAATGCCCACATTAAACTACATTGACTTGGACAAAATTCATTATGAACAAGTCAAATTTAAATTGGACAACTATCAACGAACTAGTGTCTCGCAACTTGGCTTCATACCAGTGGCTCATTACAGCACACTTACGAAAGATGATACATTTGAATCAGAACTTACAGTTATCTCAAATAAAGAGAGGGAAGGTCAAATTAAGATCGAAGTAGACCCTGCTGTCAATTTAAACGGGGCTATCGCCAATGAATCGCATTCTGTAAAAATGCTACAAGACACAAATAGCTATGACAATGTTGGTTCCAACTTAATGAGCCCGAGTTCAAAAGTAAAAAATGATGTACCTTCCAGTGTATTTGCCGCTGACTTAGACTGTAATGATTTGAATGCAGATATAAACCATGATACATTTGACGATAATGCATACGAAAATGATAGTGAAAATATCAAATTCGAATTAATGTCTTGTACTACAAATAATAAAGCTGATGGATGCAGTTTAGAGGAAGAGTATGGAGATTTAGTGCCTATATCCGTGAGGGAAGCGAAAGCTGCAGTAGAAGTGTATCAATTCACGTCCGTTGGAAAATATCGGTGCAATAATTGTGGCAAGCGGTTTTGCAGTAAAGAGAATATCAAACTGCATTCTCGCAGGCATGATAAGGTTACACATTACAAATTTTGATGTCATTTTTTAAAAGGGGTGTGTAAGTTTACCTTTCCATAGCTTATATTTAATTTTTCTGATTCAGCATATAAGCGGTATTTACCGCTGCGAAATCTGCGATTATCACTTCAGAACCATGTTCCTGCTTCAATGTCACATGAGGGACCATCACATGTACAAGTATTTGTGCAAAAAATGCCCCGAAGTGTCTTTTTCTAAGTAAGTAGTTTTACTTTTTACGTTTTACTAAGTAAGTTTTGGTTAAAACCGAAACTGCCCCAACGGAAGATCAGCGCTGGTAGTACAACCAGCATTTTGCTGAGTTGGGACCGTTTCATGGCAATTGCCAATCATAGAACTTACAGTTATTGATAGCTGATATTGTATACTTAATCAACATAGCAAATGGCACGGTTGACTGTCCAGAGTTGTTGGAGAGCATTGGCTTACGGGTCCCATATGCATCTTTAAGGAGGCCTTGCACATTGCATGTTGCCGAAGGTAGAACCAATTACAGGCAACATTCATATCTATTAAGAGCTAGCAAGTGTTTCAATGACTTAGCTGTGAGACATAATATAGATATTTTTAATACTTCCGCTAATCAGCTGAAGAAGCTGATGGCCAATGTATTTTTTAATAATTAGGGAGAATAGTGGTTGTTGTTTAGAAGTCATATTTTTTCTTTGTGTACATCCGTCTTTCTGTGTGTATTTATTTGTTTTTTTTTTACGTATCTATGGAAACTTTTAATTGGCCTTCTTTATATGTTTACTTTTCTATACGTGTACCTAGCTGTAAGTTTTCTTAAAATCTTAAAATAAAATAAAATATTTGTTAGGAGTACTTAGAATACTTTATTGATTTATTTGTTGCCATAAATAAAAACATTTTTATTCCTTTCTTTCTAAAAATACTTAAATTTTGAATGCATGCATACTACTAAATTTTGCACTGTAACTGCTGAACGAATTATATTGAAATGTGCATCTTGTGCGGCATATGTGTGGGTGGAAATATATGTATAGCAAATTGTTGACAGGCCAGCAGCGAAGAAGCATTACGTATTCAGTCACATCCAAATGGGTAAGAAGCAAAAAGACGGTGCCAAATGGGAAACAATACCAAAGCCCGCATGGCTAGGGCCTAAAGGAGGCGCGCGTGTTAAGGTTTGTATGCATTAATTAGCTACAGCAGTGGTCGTCAAACTGCGGTTCGAAGACGATATTTGGGCGGCCATTAAATAAGAAAAAAAAAATTAGTAGATAATAATCTAAACTTATTTTGCACATGAAGACATAACTAACATAATTCACTTAATTTAAATAGGTGAACACTATTGTGGTAGGTATAAACTTCCTCCTGCGACCCGATTGTTTACTCTACACATTATATATTTACACTAGCGGCTCGCCCAGGCTTCGCACGGGTATTTTATATACATCTATTACAAATTGAGATATATAAACTATCCTATCTTTCAAGTTGGATAAAACTGCACACGTGCAAAATATTATCAAAATCGGTTCAGTAGTTAGAATCCATAGCGGATAAACAACGTGACACGTAATTTATATGTATTCAGATAATTATGTATGTACTAAAAATACGATTATTTTCAATTAACTTTATAGTAAGATATTCTCAGTTGCTTTGAAATCAGTTAATAGTTAGTTCATTGAGTTGATAAATACATAAATAACTTCACAGGTAACTTTTTTACTGCTTATAAAAAATCTATACTACCCAACTCAACTCAGGCTGGTTCAAAGATCAATGACATAAGCAATAAAGCCACGACCTCATTTTTTACTAGGTGGTAGGACTTTTCAGCAAAGTTCGTCTATGTAGGTACCACTGCTTTACCAGTTATTCTGCCGCCAAGCAGTAGTGCGCACTACTGTGTTCTGGTTTGAAGGGCAATGTAGCTAATGAAATTACTGCGCAAATGAGACTATGATCTGATCTCACAGTTGAGTAATCTTATTACCAGACTGTGCTGATGTCTCAGGATGATGTAGTCATGCGAAACTTTACATGTTGCAGTTCCGAGTGACACTGTTCTGTTATGGGCGGCCGTGTCGCTTAACATCAGGTGAACGACTAGCTCGTCACATCATTCAAAAACATTAAAAAAGAAATCTAACTTTCCAGGGCTCATTTACACCAAGCAAGCCGAAGAAACCGAAGCGTATTCCTAAAGACTACCCTTTGTACGCTCCCATAAGCCAAGAAGAACAGTATGCTATGGTCGCTCAGAGAAAGGAATCTCGAAACTATCTGGAGGCCAGGTTTAAGTGCGAACTGTGCTATCGTGGCTACCGGCACACTACTACATATAACAAACACATGGCTAAACATGACCCGGTGAGTTTTTCTTTGGCTACTGTTTTCGCTCAGTAACAGGCAACATTTCTTTTTTTGACTGGCCCAATAGTTAAGTTGGTAGTAACCCTGCCTTCTGGACTGTGGGTTGTGGGTTCGATCCCCACCCAGGACAAACATTTGTGTGATGAACATCGATGTTTGTTCTGTGTCTGGGTGTTATATTGTATGTATGTATTTACAAACAAAAAGTCCCTATAAGTATTGTGTCAGTTATCTGGTTCCCATAGTACAAGCTTTGCTTAGGTCTACGTGGCGGTGTATAAAATGTCCATAAATATTTATTTATTTGAAATCATTGTTTCAAATTTATCATTTCCTGTGTTCATTAAACTAAAAGTCGTTAAAATATTTGTAGGTAACGTCAGGTATCCACCAATGCGACATGTGCAAGTTGTATTTTCGCGACACTCGGCGTGTCTACAAGCACATGCACACATACCACCTGTTCAAGTACTCCTGTCGGTTCTGCGACTTCGTCTGCACCAACAAGTAAGGCATCAAAAAAAAGCTCAAAATACTTGTTCTGAGTGTGGGTGTTGTGGGACCATGGTCCTCGTAGTTCCTGGGTCCCTAGATACAGGGAGTCCTAGTTAGGGTCCAGGATCTATGTATGTGATCGTTGGGCGTTATTATTATTATTATCATCATCATCATCATAATCCCCCTTGCTTCAAAGCATTGTTTGCAATGCATTCTCCAGTGTTTTATATAAGCTTCTTATTATGCTCTTAATATCAATTACTGGTTATGTGCGCCCCCTCCTTTACCACTTTGTTTAATTCTCTCCACCCAAAGATTGCCTGGAAGGGATCGCTTTTAGCGATAAGGTCGCCCATTGTTACACTTTATGTAAACTTTTGTGTTTTTTGTTGTATTATTTGGTGTGTACAATAAAGAGTTTATCTAATCTTCTTGAGTAATTGTTTATAATAATTATTAATAATAAATTTATCATTAACAATATCAGTAAGTATGTTCGTGGATCACGGACCAAATATTCTTAATATGTTAATTGTTAATTAATAAACAAAATATAATGATAAACTATTTTTTTTATTTCAATCTTGTCTAGTACTTGACCATGCTCTCACCTGATGGGAAGTGAAATTAAAAAAAACTAAACCTAAACTATAATTAATAAAAAAAGCCAAATTGTAGGTAATAAGGGGTTATAAATAAAATAGAATATGGATCTCCTGCGGGAAGCAGAAGGTGATTATTTATTATTCATAATATGGTATATTATACATTTTATTAGTCGTTAGTAATAAACTTGTTTTTTTTTTTACAGGGGTCAATCGTTATACCATTATAGGTTTCATAAGAATGTCACGTACGACTGCCCACACTGTGATAAAAAGTTTACGTAAGTATCTCTGTTATCGGTTATTTGGTACAGTATACATAGAAGTGTACTAGGTGGTTGGACTTTTCTGCAAAGGTCGTCTAATAGGTACCACTTTGCCAGTTATTCTGCCGCCAAGCAGTAGTGTGCAAGTACTACTGTGTTCCGGTTTGAAGGGCATTGTAGGTAGTGAAATTACTTATTGAGACTTTATGATTCGAGTAATATTATTACCGGACTGTGCTGATGTCTCAGGATGATGTGCGCAGTGCAGTGTCATGCGAAACTTTATATTTTGGAGTTCCGAGCGTCACTGTTCTGTTATGGGCGGCCGTGTCACTTACCATCAGGTGAACGACTCGTCACATAATTGATAAAAAAAATGTGGGTGATAATAATAATAATAACGCCCAACGATCACATACATAGTCTACTTGTGCATGTGTGTTGTTTGATTTTATTTATTTTACAAAATCCACACATCTTAAGTAACAAAGTCTATAATTTACATGCTAAACCTACAGCCAAAATCGGATTTACATTCTATATTTCGAAAGAAAAAAAATGTGACAGTCACTAGAAAAACAATAAAGAATCGAGAGTAAATTCAGTTTTATATATGCGCACACGCATGTTTTTCGTGTATTATGCTTGCGCTTTCTGCGTGTTGTGTGTACTGTACTTATCTACGTTATGTTGGTTACGACAACGGCTGCACAGATTTTGATAATGTTTCGCGGCTCACAATTTGATGTATATTTTCCAGTAAGATCTCAACGCAGCTGACGCACATCCGGTTCAAGCACCCGGGCACTGACATCTGCAACCTGTGCGGTCACAGCTTCGTTAGCTCCAGCGGCCTCAACTGTCACATGCAGGTGTCGCATAGTAAAGAGGTACGTCTGTGACGTAAACGTAGTACTATTCCATCCCTTCGTTTCTTTCGTGGGTGTTGTAAGATCCGGCTAAGGGAATATCCAGGGAATGGGCAGCTGCATTCTCGGTCTGCATTGTAATGTATTACGACCTGCCAAGGGTACTGATTATGGCAAACCTCCCCTGACGAAGGAGGCCTATTGTTTAGCACCTCATCAAAAAAAGCCCGATGAAAATGATTATGACTGAAAATCAGTTATTAAGGTCTAATCATATCTGATATTTTTATATGATATTTTTAAGAGGAATCTCGAAATAGTTTTCGAATTTCGAATTCTTGCAAAAAATAATATTTTGTCCATTGATTTATTTTATACTATCGATCCGCCCCGGCCGAATATACATATATACATATATTCTATTGCCCATGTTCATCAGGGTTAATGTAGATTTCTAATGGTAAAAGAATTTTTCAAATCGGTCCATTAGTTTCAGACCCTATTCAATGCAAACAAACAATAAAATATTTCCTCTTTGTAATATTGGTTTAAGTAGGTACACAAAACAAATTGCAATCAATGACTTATTCAACATAATAATAATAACGCCCAACGATCACATACATAGATCCTGGACCCTAACTAGGATTCCCTGTGTCTAGGGACCCAGTAACTAATAATAATAATATGTGTGGACATCTCACACAACGCCATCTAGCCCCAAACTAAGCAAAGCTTGTATTATGGGAACCAGATAACTGATACAATACTTAAATACTTTTTGCTTTCAAATACATGCATATAATACAATATAACACCCAGACACAGAACAAACGTCACACAAATGTTTGTCCTGTGTGGGAATCGAACCCACAATCCACAGTTCAGAAGGCAAGGTTACTGCCAAGTGAGCTATCGGGCCAGTCACTACGAGAACCATGGTCCCACAACACCCAGACACAGAACAAGTATTTACGCTTTTTTTTCTGTGCACAAATACTTGTCCTGCCGCGGGAATCGAACCCAACCTATGGTTTATGAGCCGACCTGCTCAACCACCACACCACAAAGGACCACCATAAAGATATTTACATAAATTATGATCTGGATTGTAACTCCAGACTTTATGTACATAGAAATAGGAACTTATTTAATGTTTAACAGGAGCAAGAAATAAGCGAGGCTATGTCCGAGAAGCGGGAGGCGGGAGAGCCGTTCTATTGCAAAGAGTGCAACATGCAGTTCCTGAACGAGCAGGCTTACATGACGCATCTTGGTAGCTCCCGGAACCACGTGCAGACCAATGTCTCTGTGTAAGTCCACTACAGGGTATAAATATATACATACTAGCGGCCCGCTCCGGCTTCGCACGGGTATAAAATATATATGGCCCGTGTCATTCACTGAACCGACGCGCTATTTATAGGCACACTCCCGCCCCGGCCGGCCGGAACCGCCGCAAACGCTACGTCCCGCAATTTTTAAATCTGTCATCATCATCATCAGCCTGTGTTAGTCCACTGCTGGACATAGGCCTCTCCCAAGGTACGCCATTTAGCCCGGTCTTCAGAACTTCTCATCCAATGACTGCCAGCCACTCGGCGCAAGTCGTCGCTCCACCTATCGGCGGGCGTCCTACACTACGTTTGCCAAGTCGCGGTCTCCACTCAAGGACACGCTTTCGCCAACGGTTGTCGGTTCTGCGGCAAATATGGCCAGCCCACTGCCACTTCAGTTTGCTAATTCGATAGGCTATGTCGGTGACCTTAGTTCTCTGACGGATCACCTCATTTCTGATTCGATCCTTCAGAGAAACTCCAAGCAAAGCCCTCTCCATAGCTCTCTGAGCGACTTTAAGTCGGTGGACTAGCCGCACTGTGAGTGTCCATGACTCGGCTCCGTATGTCATAACTGGTAGAACGCACTTTAAATCTGTAATATCTTCAAAATATTCAATAAAATCATATGCTATAAAGGGCCATATAGATATATATTAAATCAACAATGTATTAAGGGTACTTTAATCAGATAGGGATTAATATATTGGTTAAAATCGCTTCGAAAATTTGCCAGTATTTGTCGTAAAATGTAAATGACAAAATAAAATGTTATTGTGGGATATCCATAAGAGATAGACATATACCATAGCGGAGTTTTCTGTAGACCTTTTCAATGTGTACAATACTTAGTACATTATTTTGATAAATGTCGTAGGGTTCAGCCTGCGTTTGCAATGTAAGCGGAAAAAAATGTAATTATTTACGACATCACATTAGAAACCTCAAAAATAACAGTTTTCACTCAAAAATTTATCCACTATTTAATGGATGTTATTATACATATAAACCTTCCTTTTCAATCACTCTATCTATTTAAAAAACTGCATCAAAATCCGTTGCGTTGTTTTAACGATTTAAGCATACATAGGGACAGAGAAAGCGACTTTTTTTTATACTATGTAGTGATAGTGATACCACTACCACTAATTCCGTTAAATATTTATATAGATTAGGGCTGGACTGAAAATTTAACAAATTCATGATTAGTGGCTTATTTGTTAACGGGTCAATATACGTGTGCGATGTGCACATCTACATATATCTATATCTATATATATATATATATATATAGTATATATATAAAAGAAAGTCGTGTTAGTTACACTATTTATAACACAAGAACGGCTGAATCGATTTGTATGAAAATTAGTGGGGAGGTAGCTTAGAACCAGGAGACGGACATAGGATAGGACTTTTTATCCCGTTCGACCGCGTTTTAATAATTCGCCCGTGCGAAGCAGGGGTGGGTCAACTAGTTTATAAGTCTGGGTTGAAAATTTTACCGAATTAATTGCTAATTGTTTAACGTACAATATAAAACAAAGAACGAATCCTGGATTAATTAACGGTATTAATGGCTAATTTGTTAATTTGCAAGATAAACAAAAGATAACAAAAGTAAAAGTGCTAAAAATAGCCTATTATTATATTTCAATAATTCTCTTGACTTTGACTAAAGGACTAATCTTGGATTAATTTATAATAAGCTTGTGGTGAAAATTTAACGGGATTAATGGCTAATTCGGAAATTAAAGGACTAATCCTGAATTAATTTATAATAAGCCTGGGTTGAAAATTTAACGGGGTTAGTGGCTAATTTGTTAACATGCCAAGATGCATTAAAGGACTAATCCTAGATTTAATTAAGCCGGGATTAAGTTTTGTGTGTTTGTTTGTTTGTTACCTCTTCACGCCGCAACAGCTGAACGGATTTGAATTTGCTTTTGCGCTGATTTTACACATAGCGATTCTCATTCGCAGCTAGTGGATAATAGCTAACATTTGCGATGTCATCCCCGTAGCATGAGACAAGAGAGAACGAACCGTCGCGAGGAGAGAAAGGGGAATTTGAGAGGACCTCGAACCGGCCGGTCCACTGTACTCAACACGGGAACTATTACCGCCACCGTCTGCGAGGTGGTATGTATCACGTCCCTACAATTTTTTTTTTGTTTGGTTTTGGCTCCACACTTTTGTGTATTTAGCCAGTGTCAAGTAATTGATAATATCTCAAGTTAATTAATATCATATAATGTGTCAAGTCAAGTCAGAGTCCAAGACATGAAGTTAAG
This sequence comes from Ennomos fuscantarius, assembly GCA_905220475.3. Lineage (NCBI taxonomy): Eukaryota > Metazoa > Arthropoda > Insecta > Lepidoptera > Geometridae > Ennomos > Ennomos fuscantarius. The sequence goes on along the minus strand of HG992046.1, from coordinate 5,695,446 downwards.
TCATAGTCTAGTCTAGTCAAGTCATACTCCTAGTAAAGTGGTGGCAACTTTACCAGAAGCTTCCATGGAGTTTTGGAAACAACACGAAAAGAAAAGTTTCACCATCATTTTACCACTTTCCCACACTCGCCTGTGATTCAGGACTTAACAAATAAAATGCCACCAATTTTATGCACTAACACTGAAAATAACACAAGTTTTGGAAAATAATACAATGCGGCGACGCGATCTTTATCGTTTTCCCGCCAAAACTCTTTACAATTACAACCTGGGGAGTGATCACGGAATAATGTAAAGCTGAAATTTCATTCCAAATTAGAAAATTTCCATAGTAACTATGCACATAAACTGCGTATTGAAACTGTGAAATCCATACAAATTTGTATTGCTATTGGTTGCATTCAAGTTACGTGATTCCCTAGCTGGCCCTTATTCCCGTCTGCACGAAAGTTGTAACAGCACCTCATGCCTCTATGATGTACCCAAAGACGTTACACAGTAGTAGGTACGTCATAGAGGGATAAGTGCAAACTTAGGAATTGACATTTCTCACAGCGCCATCTAGCCACAAACGAATCAAAGCTACTATGGGAGATAGAGTATAATAAAAATCATGGTAACCACTGAAAAACAATTCATACAATCCTTTTTCTTCCCCAACCTGACTCACGTGCCCAATCACGCGCCAGTGTTGCCAACCAAAAGAAAAATTCACCAACTTAATATAAAAAAGCAGGACTAATTTAATGAATTCACGACAAATCTGTAGCGAACCCAATGCTTTCCGTGTTACCACAAACACATAAACAAGGCTTAGACAGACGTCAAACGTGTGTTTAACTATACTAAACGGTAGTTTAACATTTGTCTAAGGCTTGTTTAAATCTTTTGTGGTCACACCATTCAAGGGGTGAGATTAAAAAGGGTTTAATTGTCAAATTGATAGTTTCGAGAAAATTGACTTTAAACATCAACGGCCTCATTTTAATGTAGAGTGCTTATTAAGTATTAGAAAAGGTTTATATAAGTTTCAGCTCTTAAAAATGTATTAATTCTATTTTAAAATACAAAATATAGTACTAATTCGTACAATTAGGTACTGTAAAAATATAATAATGTTTTTATGTGCAAACTGTATTCCTGTGTCAGATAAACCGTTTTTAGACTGAAAATCTCGAGATTTAAGCCTCATTTCGGTATTGTGAAAATGTTTTATTGTAGATAATTTCACGCTGAATCCAACGATACCCATAAGTTATTTTGAAAATAATCAGTTATACCCTTTTTGATGACACCCTTTGGATTGTGTTTCAGTGTGGCACATATTTGGCGAACGATGTGACGGCGCGGCGGCACTATGAAGCCGAGCACCCCGGGACCGATTACCTCAAGCGGTACATGTGCGACGTCTGCGGACACACTACCAAGGTATCACTAGTTTGAAAACTATCCTGACTATGACACACTCTGTAAGATAAATAACGGCTAAACTCTTAGTTACGTCCTGACGCTCGCGAAAGCCGCTTGCGTTAGTAACTGGCTCCCAGAAGAAGGACATCGAATATGTCCGAAACCTGGTCGGAGTCATTTCGACTTTTCAATTGACGTGAGTTTAGCCGTTATTTATCTCACCAAGGTATCATTAAAAACCGTTTTATGTCTGAATCTTATGTCTTTTAAGAAAAATTTGTTCCATTAACCATCAAAAATAACATTTTTAATGTTCATCACTTATTTATTGACCATATAAATTAAACGAAATGTATCGACATTTTGTTTAAACCATTCATTTTTCTACCATCAAAATATAATAATAATTTAAAGATTTGGAACGCGCGTGCTTATTACATTTGATTTTTATTATCCTCTAAAGAGCTCATATAAAATATATAACATTTTTATATTCAGTATTTATCAAGTTATTATAAACAAAGTGTCCTCACTTTATTAGTTACTCAATTAATAGGATTTACGATGCAGCCGTGTGAAGCCTAATTTAAAAATATTTATTATATTGTTAGAGGTCTAGGCATCCTAAGCGGAGTGGACGGGACAGCCCTTATAAATAGCGACGCGAGTAGCGTTAACTCACTTTACCCACCCACCCCGTCGTCGCCGCCCGAGACACGTCTTGAGCGACCCGGATGATCCTATAGCAGCCGTAGTATCGGCTGCGCTAGGATCACCGGACCAGTCTAGCCCTTCTGGCTCAGGTACCGCTTTCGGCACCGGTATAGGATACCAGCGTAACACAATCAGACACCGACCCCGCCGGCGAGGTCGACGTACCCCCCGTAGGTTAGCTAGAACGGTCGCGACTTTCAATAGGGTCCACTCTTCCAGTGGACGTAGCCTTCTCGATCCTCTTATCCCGGCAACGGCCCAAGCCGAGGCTCGCACCCCAGGGGTGCCCTTGAGCTAGTTGCCTCCCACTTTTGACGGCTGGGCGCCCTAAGCGCCCGCCCTCCCGCCCGGTGACGCTGTAAAGGTCGATAGAGACCAACAGCATTAGCTCGTTCAAAAAAAAAAAAAAAAAAAAAAAAAAAAAAAAAAAAAAAAAAAAAAAAGTTAACTCACTTTCCCCTTGGCTTCGGTGGCGAGCGGACGCGCTGCCAGTGTAACGTTCGTTGCGATTTTTTGTTTAAGGATAACTTTTGTATATTTTTTATTGATATTTCACTTTTTACCTAATAATATTATATCTATTTTCAAAAGTCAGTTGCAAAATTACAGACACGTATTTTATATTTTGTTTTTAATGCATTAACCTCTACTATAGATTTTTGTAGTAAAACTTCTTTACGCACGCTTGACTTGGGGAGTAAGATTATGAGTGCGTAGCGAGGTGAATGGAAGTTGATTCACATAGATCTCCATTGTCAGTATGACAAAATTATTTTTTTTATAATTATGTTGGTATATCCGGTAAAATAACAATTTGCAGTTGTTAAGATGGTGACATTAATATTGAACAAAGCAAAAACATTGCTATACCGGCCGATAGAGCTCATCTGAAGAAGTTTTACTTCAGTAGTGTGGTTTAAAGCACACTAGTTTTTTATATTATGGATTAATTGAAGCTAAACTAAGATTAATAAGAAGCCAGATAAATAATAATCGCCTTGGTGTCGAAGCATTTATTTTAAACTGTCATACTACGAATAATTGTACAAATGGACAACATTTAATTTTTCCAAGGTACCGAATACACATAAAGGCATTTTTGTTTTCTTTCTGGCTTCTAGTTAAAATCTTAATTTAACCTTACTTTATCCAAAACTTAAAAGAATTCTACAATTTTATTAAATGCATTAAAAATAAAATAAATAAAAATACATCTGTTAATTTGCAACTAACATTAAAAAAATACAAAAATTAAAATACTTATGAGGGTCAAAACTTTGAAATATTGTCCATTATATCCGTTAAATAGTTATTAGTTTTGTTTCGTTTTTTTTTATTTTTATTTAGTAAAATATATAATTCCGCAGCAGTACGCCAACCTGCTGGTGCACATGCGCGTGCACACGCAGGAGAAGCCGTACGCGTGCCCGCACTGCGAGCGCCGGTTCAGCATGCCCAGCAACCGGGACCGCCACCTCGTCGTGAGTTGCTGGCACTGCACTGTCGGCGCACTGTCACTGCACTGTCGGCGCACTGTCACTGCACTGTCACTTGACAGCCTCTGTGCTGTAGTCGTTGAGCGGGTCGGCCCATAACCCGGAGGCGGCGGGTTCGATTCCCGCGGCAGGACAAGTATTTGTGCACAGAAAAATAACCGCAAATACTTGTTCTGAGTCTGGGTGTTGTGGGACCACGGTCCTCGTAGTACCTGGGTCCATAGACAGGGAATCCTAGTTAGGGTCCAGGTCTATGTATGTGATCGTTAGGCTTTATTATTATTATTCATTAATATATTTTCAATCTTAAATTTAAGTTTTTTACAATATTTTTATAAAATTATTATTACAAAAATATAATAAAAAAAAACTAAACCTAGTGTGCCGCCAGCAGCGGGGCAAGGCCCAAGCTACCGGTGGTTAGGGCTGCAGACTGAGGAACCTCCTGACAATACGTGCCGTGTCAAGAAGTACTGCCTTCTGAATCTGACCCTTGATCCCACCGTCTAACGAGAGCCTCTCGTGTTGGTCGAGGCTCTTCCCTATAAGGCCGTTAGCCGAAACGACTATCGGAACAATGCTCGTTGAGTCAACATTCCACATGGCGGTTACCTCGTGAGCTAAGTCAAGGTACTTACTGAGTTTGCCCTTCTCAGCCTTCACGAGGTTCTTATTATTATTACTTCAAAGAAAACCTTTTTGAAATCGTTTAAAAACAGTAATCATTGTCCGCGGTAGGTGCACACGGGCGAGAAGCGGTACCAATGCCAGCATTGCAGCCGGCGCTTCACTCAGAGCACGGCCGTCAAGCTTCACATACAAACGGTGCACATGAAGATACCCTACAAGCCCTGGGACAAGAAGAATAGGAAACGGCGTAAGGATGCCGAACCTACCACGCAAGGTATACCGTCCTTTCTCTACTAACATTACAGAACACTTTAAATAAATAAATAAATATTTGTGGACATTTCACACAGCGCCATCTAGCCACAAACTAAGCAAAGCTTGTACTATGGGAACCAGATAACTGATACAATACTTAGATACTTTTTGTTTGTAAATACATACGTAGAATCACAATAATATTATAAAGGTGAAAGTTTGTATGTGTGTATATAGGCGGAACGGGTTGTGGGTAGGTTGCAACCTATATAACTATAGGCTTTCAGCATGTCCACACCGCGCCGTGTCTGGAACAAAAATGGTGCGTAGTACACCAATCGATCCCTTTATATAGCCAGATGGGTGGGGCAGCGACGACAGTTGCCGGTGTTGCCACTGTATTAAATTTAAAGCTGCCACAGGGTAAATTACGGTACTGCCCGCTGCGCATAGAGTTTATAACTGGACGTAGCCGCCGTCATGTATGTAATAATATCTAAATAAAAACATAAAAACTTGTTCTGTGTCTGGGTGTTGTGTGACCATGGTCCTCGTAGTTTCTGGTTCCCTAGACACAGAGAATCCTAGTTAGGGTTCAGGATCTATGTATGTGATCGTTGGGCGTTATTATTATTATATTTAAGTCAAGTAGAAGGCTATTTGTTAGGGGCCACAATATGGACCCACATGTGGTATCCGGAACTGTCAAAGTATTAAAGACTATATTACCTTTACTACTCTTTGTTTTTGGCCGGTCATACAAACATCAGTAAGTAATAAAATGGCGTACCAAAATAGGCTATATGACTTAGAAGTCATAAAAATGAAAAATACTATCTTCTTAGGTTGAAAAAGAATGTAATTATCTATAATAAATATAATGGTTCTTAAATACTAAATAATACGCTTTTAAAGTATCTGGAGGGGGCGTCGCCTGTCCCTTTCTCGCAAAACAGCACCGCTACCGCGTAACCGTTCTGGGAATCGGCTTCGCCTGCCATCCTGCACGCGCCAATTAACAAGTCCACGAGTGCGAGCAAGAGAGAACACGATTACGATCTCCACCAGACTTACGTGGTAAGGCCCCAGCTCAGAGATAAATATTGTATTCCTTTGTTGTTTCAGGCCTGGATGTAGCGTCGATGCCAGAAGTCGCAGCCCCATTGCCGGGAGAACACAAAATACTGCTAGAGCCACAGGGTGCTTACGTTACGTACATTGCCTTCGAGGACGAACAGTGAACACCCTGTACATAGAAATACTTTAAGTGCCGATTTATATCTGGAGCGTTTACGCATCTGATTTATCACGACCGAATCTCGGTAAATAATGTTTCCGTACCTCAATTAAAAAAGTTATTTAATATAAATGGCAATATGAAAACGTTTTGACTTCCGTTATCCCAAAGACTGCTAACCTACAGTACATTTGTATCATTATCATTTGTATCATTTGCATGATCTCATTCTCCCATCACCATTCCACTTCGGGACTACTAGACGCTCGGCTAAGCGCCATCCTTTCGTGGTCGAAAGACCACCTATTCGTACCAAGCGATTTGATTCAACGTTCTTAATTAGAACGGCTAAGGAATGGAATGCCCTGCCAGTGTCTGTGTTTCCGGCGAAATATGACCCGGGCGTGTTCAAGAGAAGAGTGAATAGGTATTTACTTGGCTAGCATGCTACACCTTCGATCGCATCGTCACTTCCCATCAGGTGAGAGCGTGGTCAAATGCTAGACAAGTTTAAAGTAGTAGTTTAGCAAAAGCGTTCAGTTGGATTAATCGCCGTCTCTTTCTCATAATACAGGTAATGATCTCGTTTAAAAGAGATAGACGATTCAGTTGCACAAATATTGTGGTGTACTAAACTGTTGACTATAACTCTTCTAATATATTCCGCCAATCAGAACTCAGTATATCAATTACAGCCTCTCCTGCTATTGGTTTATTAGATAGTTGTAAACGTCAAATACTGACCCACCAATGCGTGCAATGCATTTACTTTTGTTTGTTTTTTTTAATGTTTTTCTTTAATTCTTTAGTTAAGCGATGCTTGAATAGCCGTTCTTAACCGATAGCAACGTTCGCTACGGTTACTACTTGGATGGGTGACCGTTACAAAGTGGTATTTACAAATGAGAGCTGACGTGCTTCGGAGGACACGATAAGCCGTAATTCTGACACTAGCTAGTTGATCACGTAACTTGATTGAAGCTAATAGAAACAAATTTGTATGGTTTTGATATTTTCAATACGCAGTTTATGTGCATGGTTACATGTACACTCAAAATAGGAATGAAATTTCTCTTGTTAACTTCCGTGATCACTCTGCAGGAATGACTACTAAACCTGCCTAGTCCTACACGAAAAGAAAAAGATTACTACTTTATTTTTGAGTAAATGATATAATTGAAATCTTCCGTCGCCTTCCTTTTTGTATACAATTTTTATTAAATGTTCAGTATGATCGCGAAATGAATTTTTTTTTTCTATTGTATTATGCTATGAAATCTTTTCTACAAAAAATCATGCGGTGGTTAGGTGTTCTTTAAGTTGTGAGAAGTTCAGTGAATAATCGTTTATGCCAAAATCGACAGAGTATTTCATCTCGCTCCCACCACAATGTCTAAAGTATTACGGGAGTGAGATAATATTAGAAACTAAATTTTTCGTAAATTTTGCTATATACTCAAGTATTAATCATGAGTTGTATCGAACTTTGGATTTGTATTATATCCCCCGGCTTTTAGAATTCGTGTCAATTTAATTTTAATGTACCAAATACTGGACGCTCATTGGTTGATCATCCGCTGTCTTCAACCAATGAGCGTACAATATTTGAAGTGTCAAGTTGACATTAGTTTGACAAACGTACGAGAAACCGTGACTATCAAATGAATGATTTTGGAAAAATGTGTGAAATAACTGCCAATGTAACTAAGCACCGAAATGTATATTGTATTGTACATGTATATGAGTTCACTGAAGTGTATTTAAAGGATTTAGCATTAATTAATGTGTCTAGTGTTTGTATAGTTGTTGTAATCTGAGTATTTTTAATATGATGAATACACAATCTAAAATCAGTTTGCTTTTTTCTATCGCCTTGTTCATAATAATAATAATAGCCTTTATTCGCTGACCTTGTTTACTTATATGCTATTCTTTAAAAGTAGTATTCTTAAATCCAATTTACATAACAAAAAATAATAAATTATATTAGAAACCACTTTGGTCAGGTTGTCTGTCGACATAGGCCTTCGCCAATTGTTTCCACGTCTATCCTTGGCATACCTTCTCCATCCCTTTGGTAAATCATCCTCCCATCTTTTAATTTGACCTCGTTGTCTTGTCCCGTTCCAAACTTTTTAATAATTAGTTTAAATGCCCGACTGCGCCATAGTTTGTCAGCTCTTAAGTTCGCACTTAGGTATCTCTTGGATTCACCCGAAAGCGTCACAGTAGGAGTATAGAGAGATAAGTGCAAACTTACGAACTCAATTTTAGTGCAGAAGAGCAGATCTGTAATCGTAGTGTGACGGGTTAACTAAGATCGAATAATTCAATAATCCATACAACCAGCGCAGCGTGTGCATTCGCGCTATACGATTTACACTTTTTTTTAATGTTTTGGCTCCACACTTTTGTGTATTTAGCCAGTGTCAAGTAATTGATAATTTATCAAGTTAATGATATTTCACGCAAATAAGTGTCAAGTCACAGTCGAAGTCATCAAGTCAAGTCATAGTCTAGTCAAAGTCATACTCCTAGTAAAGTGGTGGCAACTTTACTTGAAGCTTCTATGGAGTTTTGGAAACAACACGAAATGAAACGTTTCACCATCATTATACCATTTTCCCACACTCACGCCTGTAATCCAGCACTTAACGAATAGAATGCCACCAATTTTATGCACTAACACTGAAAATAACACAAGTTTTGGAAAATAATACAATGCGGTGAGGCGATCTTTTTCGCTTTCCCGCCAAAACTCCGATTTACACTTGATTTCCGCTTTATAACGAATGAAATAAAAATAAAAACATTTGTAACATTCATACATATTTATTTTGTACATCATTCGACAGTACCGCAACAGCAATTATAATAATCAATGATTAATTCATAAGCTTTTAAAGAATATTATTGTCACCAACTTACTTTAAAGAATTGACAATTAACGTATAAATAACCCTAATTTAGGTGTTTGGAAAGCGAAAGTACTAAGTATTTTATAACCTGTGGCGGAAATAACCGCAACTCATACAGTTATCGCAAATGCTTAATTTTTATTACACCGGTGCGTATTAAAAGGGTAAGATGGGGTACGGTATCGTTAGATTTTTTTTTACAAAATGTCCTAAAGAATTAACCATGCTCCGTGCTCTTTTTACCCCTCCAAACATGTATTGCTATCTCTCTCACGCACAATTTTGTGTGCGTTACAATTAGTTTAAGTGGATCACTAGTGTCGATTCTGTGTCGCATACTCTAAAGCCAAGCGAAATTAACATATTTCCGTCTTTGTTATTTCCCCTTTATCAGAAGAGTACCGCCATACTTTAAGTTTCTTTAGTTTTAGAGAATGCAACACAGAATCGACACCACTTTCGCTATAACTGCGCTTTTATCTAAATCTATGCGATAAAGGCATATATTTTCTGCCAAGTAGTGTAAAGTATTTCTCTTTGCTTCGATTTTAATTGCCTAAAAACTACAAATTAAACTACACAATTATTATTTAACGATACTAAAGATTGTGAAGAGCATTCACTAGCTAACTTTATAACTTACTAAAAAAAAATAAAGTTTATAGAGTTATCTTTGGAATGTTTATATTGCTCGACTACAGATTGCTAGATTACTAATGTAATCTATTTTTTTGCTTTGTTATTTATTTTATTGCTTAATTATTTAATTATAAGAACACATATATTTTTCAAGCGGTCAGATCTTTAAGTCAGTGTCAAACTTTAAGAAGGTAATATACTTAGATGACACAAAATTATTATAATTATACATACCTAAATAATAACCTACTCAAATATGATAATTTAAATTCGTAATGTTTGCATCACCCAATACACGTCACGGCAAAAATAATGGCATATATAAAAAAGAAATTTTGTTGAGCGACACTTTAGTCTTACATAATTTTATGGACTGTTCTCGAAAAACCCTTTTAATTATTTTGTAAGTATTCGCACTTTTTGATCTATAATTTTAAATTGACTTTTATATAAACTGACCATCTAGTTACATTTTACGTTTCGCTTAACATTGTAAGTGAATGATTACACACGACAAGAACTATTCGTCATTAAATGAAACAGTAAATCTACTTTTCTAGGGTCCGTTTTCGATTTGCATTTTCTTGCGCCGGGCTTTGTTCAATTCTTAAAATTTTCTGCAGATAAAGGCGTCTTGGATTAGATAATTAAAAAATAAATAATTGGTTTTCATAAATGAAATATTTGAGCAAGTATAATACTTGGTCACAGGACACAGGCGTCTTGATAAATTAAATATCTTTTTGACGTGACTAAATTAATTATGGCAAGTATTTCTGAAATGTCATAACGTACACGTTTAAACATAATAACAAAATAATAAATAATAACAAAATTAAAAAGTTCAACAATTTTTTCAAAAAATATTAAAAGTATAACAAACGTAAAAATAACAATATCGTTTTGATATTATTATTGCTATAAATGCTACTAAAATATATCAAAAACAATATCTTTAGGTTAAGAATGTTGTTACGTAGGAATGTAAGTTATGTAATAGTGATAAAAATCTTTTATGGATCTTTTATTATCTTATTTTTCTTTTTATTTTTTTATATCATCTGTAGTTCAATGTAAATCAACAGATGAATTTTCGTTACTACCATTTGAATCCCCTGGCACAGTACCCACATAATGTAACGAAAAAGTTTGAATCACAAGCGGGCATTTGTTTAGTTGGGCTGTTTATTAAATAGATGGCGCTACCAACCCCGTGGGTTGGTTGTAAAAGGTGAAAGGTAAATTATGAACACAAGGCAGCTTAAGAAAATAATGTCCCGGAAAAGGCATTGGATTTGGATTTGGGTTTAAGGGAACGGATGAATGCGAAACCCGCTTATGATTCAAATTATTCCTTTTACTTAAAATTAATCTGTTGATGACGTTAAGCGGGCGATACTGCTATAAATCATAAAACTTTAGCATGTAAATCGACGAATCTGACAAAACCTTGCTCAATATCTCAATTGATGCTTTAACATTTTTTTTCTATTTTATACAACCATATTCTATTTTTTTCTTATGATCGCTTACAGGCCTTTGTTGAAATAGACGTGTTTTTCTTTTGGATACTTTTTCTTCATTGTTTCCTGAAATGAGACGATAAGAGTATAAATATTTATTTGATACGTTTTAATGGGGTACTTTCTACAATATTTATTTTTACTGAATAAGCTTCCGCATTACACCTGCGGTCTTGCCTAAAGGAAAGTGATGACGTGGTCTATCATGCACTATGGTACATGCTTAGAAGATATCTATTCACTCACGAATTGATTGTGTTAAACTACCATAAAACATAAAATGAAAGGCAAAGGATTTTATGGCAAATAGACTATTTTTAGCACTTTTGCAAGTCGAAATGAGATGAGTGCTTGAAATTAAGTTATTGTACTAAGCACATAAAAAAGTGCTTAATGTCAAATATTAGGTATATAGCAAGCTCACTAGGTACAATATACGAGTTTGAAAAAAAAAGTTCTATTTCCAACTAGTGCGGCACAACGCAGGATGGAAAACTCCGATCCGAAGCATTGATGACACCTGTAAAGTAGCTACAAGAAACTTTACAGTGATGTCTTTTGTTTTTAATTTTTTTGCTACCATGTTTTACAATATTTATAATTTAATACAATTAAGTCATAAACCAACGGAGTAAAGCAATACCTGCAATTCTGGTTCGATTTTGTCTACACCGATGGTGGCTCGCTGTTCAAAGATAGCGCAGCACAGCGGTGTCGCAAATGTAACGCTCAGCCCGACCAGAAACAGTTGGAAGGGAATCACAGCCATCGGGTAACGGCAGAACATACCTCGCTTTGTTGCTATGTTTACGATCACTGGAGTTATCGCTGAAATGGGAAACATTTACGTGTTGTATACTTTGGCGCTCAAAATTGGGAGAAACTGCAAATTCAAACCACTCGAAACTCGAATGTACAATATATAGTAGAATATAGTAGTTGAATTTATTTTTAGAACTTTTGCAGTCAGATATCGTTTGAAGGGGAAACATACCATTTGACGTACGTTTGTAGGTACTTTGGCGCCCAAAGCGGGGTGAAAGTTGAAACTATTATTTTATTACACAATTGAATCTATTTTTAGAAAAGGGGTGCATTGAAGCTATTAAAGTGGTTCAAGATTGATGTCGTAAAAATATCACTTTAACACCCAACGTGAGAAGAAATCTTGTTTTGACTAAATTATTAATAAACTCCAATACAATACTCGTTTATGAGTTTCGTTTTTTTAACAAGCACCGCTTGGTTGCTTTATGATGAAGAGGAAAAGATGATTTTATGGGTATTGTAACTATTTGGCGCCCAAAATGGGGCGAAGGTTGCAGTTCATCTGCTAATCTGTTCGAAATAGGTGTTAATACTAATTACTCACTCATGCCAGGCATTGCCATCAGGATCCGGGAGATGCAGACGAGGGCTATGCCCATTGTGGCCGCCTTAGTAGAGTTGCCGACCATTTCACTCGTTGGCTCGGCAAATACTGGGGTGCCGTTTATTAATTCACTGGAATGGTGAAACACTGTTTCCAAATTACAAATAAAGACAGTTAAATGGACGGCTGTCACATATAAAAATACTGGGTAAGAACGAGTGTGGTACAATGGTAGCCCATGCGACTTTCAAACCGATGCACTCTGTTTCGAATCCCACTCGTCCTTGCACCAATAACTTTTCGAGTTATATGCCGAATTTACACTCGGTCATATAATGGCGAAGTAAAATATCGTGAAGCATGATCAAGAATCACAAAATTCGACACTAAGGTCCATATTACATAACGATGCTCAGTCATCGATCAGTGCTCAAGCAGAGATTTCATTCATAAAGTAATCAATTAGTGAATGAAATCTCTGCTTGAGCACCGATCGACGACTGAGCATCGGTACCCCTCCAAACATGTATTGCTATCATACGGACCTAAGTATCATCCACCAAAACGCATTTTGCCAGAGTAGTGGATAACAGCCAACACTCTTCTAGCCTCATTAATAAACACGAACTAGCTTTAGACTAGTTACACCATATTTTGTCTCTTTCGATCCAGCTAAATATTCCAGTAGCAAAAAAGGACAAAAGCTGAAGTAAATAATCCGAGACTAATACCCGTTTATTAATAAGGCTGTTCATGTGCAGAATTGGACTGATGACCTAGTCATTAGCTATGCCCGTATAGAATTTAAATCCATTCATGTTTGCTTCCTAGGAGAAGGACTATTATTCGGAGATTGCCTGCAACCACCACACGCGTTTTCGTGGTGACGCGTCGTCTTGCCCCACAACAAAGTGAAACAGGCGATAACGGCTTTAAATATCGCGAACTCCGAAAACAATCCAATCACGGACATCATGGTAAAGAACCCGTAAGTACTAAACTACTTTTAAAATGCAATATTTTTATCAGTGAGTAGTGAACTTACTTGCTTCTCATCATGGGAATGTTGATGAGATTAGCACCACAGACTGCTGCGAACGGTACCAACCGCGCGTATATTGGATTCTTCATGTGCTGCAGCAAAAGATTTTTGATATAAGGTTTTATGAATGTTAGAACGACTCAAGATACGATGACAATTCTAAGATAGATAAGTACTACCTATTATAATAATAATAATAATAATATGTATGGACATCTCACACAACGCCATCTAGCCCCAAACTAAGCAAAGCTTGTACTATGGGAACCAGATAACTGATACAATACTTAGATACTTTTTTGTTTGTAAATACATACATAGAATACAATATTACACCCAGACACAGAACAAACACCTATGTTCATCACAAAAATGTTTGTCCTGAGTGGGAATCGAACCCACACCCCACAGTTCAGAAGGCAGGGCTACTACCAACTGAGCTATCGGGCCAGTCAAATTATTTATTATAGATCGGTACCATAAAGCAACTATTTTAAAACAAGGTTTAATACTTTTAGTTACATAAGTATGTCTGTAGAATGGTCATAGGCCTTCGCGTCTTGCGCGCAAATTATTGAATCTGAAGTAAAAAATGAAATACCTCGGCGCTAGCTTGATATTCCTTAAAATTTCATTTTAAAAAAACATTCTGTTAATTTTTTTTGTTGGTCGGCGAGTGATTATTACGTATATCTAGCCTTCTAATTCATTCTGTACTTTAAAACACTATCAGCCTTATTAATAAACACGAACAGTTACACCATCTTTTGTCTCTTTCGATCCAGCTAAATATTCAGGTAGCAAAAAAGAACAAAAGCTGAAGTAACTAATCCGAGACTAATACCCGTTTATTAATAAAGCTGTATAGTTATAAGTTTCTGGAAACACAGAAGATGGCCACTTATTTCATATTCCTTATTCTCGAATGAGGGTAGGAGGTACATATTTATAATTTATTGCGTTGTAAAATCTGTAAATTGATAACATCTACTCAAGACTATACACGAGCAGGTACGTAAAGTAAACAGTCTGATTTAACAAACATCGTGTTTTCCAAAGCAGAGGGCGCGTCTTCTACGTAATCGGCACGTAATCTCACACCTCCAACCTTGTATTTTGCAGCGTCTTTATTCTAATATCGTTAAATGTAAATGAAAGTGCTAACAAGGCATTCATGATCTATTAGCGTGTGCAGTGAGTATAGATATTACGGGGTGTCATTATTTGAGGACAAACATAATGAATTGACTGCGATTTATTCTAGTTGGTTACTACCTACCCACGTATATATCTGAAAGTAGGCGTTTCTAATAATTATTTATGTAAAGCCGTCACTCAGTCATCAGGAGTAGGTATACACGTATAGACGTATACTATAGTAATGAAATAAAACCAGCGAATATATTTTGGGTTGATAATTATTAAGTAATTAGTAAAAAGAACACAGAGTTTTGTGATGCACTAAAATCAGAGATGTAAGAGAGAAAGTGGCGCCACGAATCGGCGGCCCGACGAACTATTTAATCTTTTTTCTTTTGGCTCGCGTCTATTCAACATATACCTACTCCTGATAGCCCAACAGACAGATATTGTTCTACGTTTAGATTTTAATTATTAGAGGTAAAGACATCAACGAATCTTTTAACTTTATATCTTAGGTGATTTTTTTTATCATCCTATTATAGATAGGTATACGTAGACAATCCTTATTTTATATCTATAAGCACCTACCTAATCTAAAATTTAAATTAATTTTAAATTATCTACTGTATATTTTGTAGAAACATAATTTTAAGATTTACTTATTAAAAAAATTAACACTAGGAATTAAAAACCAGCCACACCTAAACGGCCCCGCTAAAGTTGGTTGGTAATTTATAATTAGTATCATTAACGACCTCCAGTGGGGGCGCCACCTAGTACTGCTGCACTGCGTGTAGTAAGACTACACTTTGGGCGCCAATTTGCAACCATATCAAATAATTTACATATTACGCAAACTATGTTTGAGCACACATTTTAGCTTTATTATATTCCATTTATTCTATTCGAGCTTTGAAGTTGCCTATCAAAAATTAACGATAAAAATAATAAAGAATTAAAAAATTAACGCAGATATCCGTTTCTCGCTCTTAAAAACCTTTAGTTTAGATAGGTAACTTACATGCCTAATCTTTCATAACGATTTCGCCAAAAATCATAAAAATGTACAACTTTGTTTTTATCGCTTGTCTATTTATATAGTATATCTACATATTTCAAACTTAATATTTAAATAAATAATCTGTGTTACTTGTTGAAATTCGTGACAGACCAAATTACAAACCGAGCGACACACCTCACAAACAAGTGACGTCAGCAACCAAGTTCAAGTGCGTTGACAACGGTCCAAATTACACGATAAGATAATACGAAAGATCCAGCTCAAGATAATTTCCACTCCCATCGTATATATAGCTTCTTATCAAATATTATTTGGGCGACGTGATTTGACACTATGATAATGTTATTATGATAAAAACGTAGCCCGTAGGTACATACTGTTATAATGAATGATACATATTGATTTCGAAAATAAACCCGTCCTTTACCAAAAACATAGGTACATAGAATACAATATAACACCCAGATACAGAACAACCATCGATGTTCATCACAGAAATGTTTGTCCTGGGTGGGAATCGAACCCACAACCTACAGTTCAGAAGGCAGGGTTACTACCAACCGAGCTATCGGGCCAGTCTACACGTTGCAAGTCGCGACTTCGCCCGAAATAATGGCAGCCCAGCCTTAGGCGGCAGTGTTTGTTGAGAAATACTAATGGGGTATTTGTGCTGTCAACTTTGGTGTTTTGATGGAACGTCAGTTACTCAATATGACAGCACGGCAGTTTGAAAGTGATGGATTTTTCTGGTGAGGCTTTTATAGCATGGAATTTGTTTAGTTTACTATATATAATATGTATTTAGGCTAGCAACGTTACCTACATCGTCTCGATTTAAGGTTATTTTGGACCGCCACTAGCGGAAACGTAACTGTAGTTTCCATAATTCTGCCGTCATAAGGAAAAAAGGAGCATCTGACATATTTGTCAAAAATGAGTTGGATATATATTCTGGATCAGCAAAAAAAGATGAATCGGCCAATATTTTTTTTATTTCTGAAAACCAACCAGACCCCTAATTTCCGCATTGTCCAAAAAGACGCATCTGCGGTATAACAGTATGTTTACTGACTAAAAAAGACATTTCTGATGAATACTACGTTGAAAAAAGTAGAAGCGTCAAATTTATTTAGAAAATATGTACTAAGTCATACGTTGAAATGACGTTTCGGACTACTGCTATTGAAAAAAGACGGTTCTGCGTAGAAGTGCCTTTTCATCTTTTTAAACTATTCAACACAAAACATTTTTTTTCTCCATTTATAAAAATACGCAGAAACGTCTTTTTTCCTTATGACGGCAGAATTGATCTGTGTAGGTGTTGTGGTCCTCGTATAGTTACAGGGGATCCTAGTTAGGGCCCAGGTGATCCCCTGTATCATAATACATATACTGTGATCATGAATTATCGAGTGCGGAGTAATTATATAAAATTGATTACAGTTGTCATTAATGCTACTGAACTGGCATACATTATCAGCCTTATTAATAAACGGGTATTAGTCTCGGATTAGTTACTTCAGCTTTGTCCTTTATTGCTACTGGAATATTTAGCTGGATCGAAAGAGACAAAAGATGGTGTAACTAGTCTAAAGCTAGTTCGTGTTTATTAAAAAGCTGTATAAGTTTTCTGTGTTATAGGTTAGGTTTATAGCTCGATAAAACTTCTTTAAAATATGCAAAGATTACCATTAGCAAGGTAAATGACCGCGGTTCAATTAACCAACGACTTAATTATAACATTTCTTCAAAGTGTAAATAATTGTTATGTACATATACTTGGGTATATAGTAATATGTTTTACACCGCCGTTTATTCTTCTCTACTGCTACTGTCCATCCAAAGGTTGTCTGGAAGAGATCGCTGTCAGCGATAAGACCGCCCATTGTTACACTAGTTCGTAAATATTATAGTTATTCCTGATTTTGTACTTCATTGGTGAGACAATAAAGAGTTCTCTATCTATCTCTATCTATCTCTATCTGTCTATCTAATACCTTATATTCGTATGCTTCGATAGTACACTTTAAATAATGTACAATCAGCGACTAAGATGATCCAAATCAAATTCCAGAAGAATAGGTATACGAAGTTGGTTACTTTTTGAAAACTTCGTCTAGGTAGGTACCACCGCTTGTGCCAGTGTTGTGTCCCAGTTTAAAGAGCACTGTGGCTGGTGAAGTTACTGGGCAAATGAGACTATGACCTAATCTGACAGTAATCTTTTATTACTACTGTGCTGATGTCTCAGGATGACGTGCGCAGTGCAATGTCACGTGAAACTTTAGAGCTCCGAGTGAAACTGCTACCATTCTGTTTTCATTCCTTAACATAACAAAATACAGCAATCCTTATACATGAATAAATCAAAGAGTTTTTTTGTAAATTTGTTAAAACACAGCAATCCTTATACATGAATAAATCGAAGAGTTTTTTGTAAATTTGTTTAAATACAGCAATCCTTATACATGAATAAATCAAAGAGTTTTTTGTAAATTTGTTTAAATACAGCAATCCTTATACATGAATAAATCGAAGAGTTTTTTGTAAATTTGTTTAAATACAGCAATCCTTATACATGAATAAATCAAAGAGTTTTTTGTAAATTTGTTTAAATACAGCAATCCTTATACATGAATAAATCAAAGAGTTTTTTGTAAATTTGTTTAAATACAGCAATCCTTATACATGAATAAATCAAAGAGTTTTTTGTAAATTTGTTTGTTAACTTTCATCGCTTAACTGTAGGTATCCAATAACCGTTGATTTTGAACTCACCTTGACCTTTTTGTTGAGGTAGATAGCAGTGGTAAGGGCGCCTCCACACGCTGCCATGTACGATGCTAGTAGCTGCCTGTGAAACAATCCTTATCAGCTAGGACTCTTAGGTCAAAACTGCTGTGTTACACTTCCATGGTCAAGACCCTATAATAAGTAGAGGATAGAGTTTTGGCGGGAAAGCGAAAAAGATTGCGTCACCGCATTATATTATTTTCCAAAACTTGTGTTAGTGCATAAAATTGGTGGCATTCTATTCGTTAAGTGCTGGATTGCAAGCGTGAGTTTAGGAAAATGGTATAATGATGGTGAAACGTTTCTTTTCGTGTTGTTTCCAAAACTCCATAGAAGCTTCAAGTAAAGTTGCCACCACTTTACTAGGAGTATGATTTTGACTAGACTATGACTATGACTTGACTTTATGACTTCGACTATGACTTGACACATATTTGCGTGAAATATTAACATTAACTTGATAAATTATCAATTACTTGACACTGATAAACTTAACTTGATAAATTATCAATTACTTGCCACTGGCTAAATACACAAAAGTGTGGAGCCAAAACATAAAAAAGTAGAGGATATCAAGATAATCTTAAAATTTTGCTCTATAATTGTGTTAAATTCCTTTGTTTTAAAACCCTACCGACACAATTGAATCTGTCTTAAAACAATTCCGACCAAAGGAGACTTTGACCTAACGCGAATCAGAGCTAAAGAATGCATAAGACGAATAAATCCATCGATCCTTGGCGTTTAAGTCAATTCAATCTTCAATTTCAATTTTCAATTTGACTGTTGGCGTTTAAGTATTCATATCATAAACTAGAGATGCCTCGCGGTTTCACTCCCTATTCGTTTATGCGTTTTCCAAAAACTTACGATGATCTCGGTAGTAGGTAGATAGGTATTAGAAATCTGTGCAAAGTTTTATTGACACTGGTTATATCGTGATAATCACAGAAAACAGACAACGTTTCAATTATATTACATTGATTTTTTAGCATATAGAAGACCAAATAGTACCAGTATGATTCTAATTGATTGATTGCTGCCTTGGCTAAATATACCATAAATGACACTAGCCAATGGCAACTTTTTTTATCGTTAAGGCTTACGTGTGCTTTGCCGCGAAATGGAATCTCGGAAACAATCTGATTGCAAACTTTCTACTGCACCAACAAAAATAATGAACTTACGATTTCGAAAGCTCGGCTTTGCCAGATCTGTTCGTGTAGTTGACGACCGCATTGAACGTCTGATTCACCCACTGCCAGAATACAGTCGCTGCGTTTGTTTTGTAGAATGTAATCATACCTGCGGAACCGTTAATATTTTCTACCTAATAATAATAATAATAATAATAAAAAAGTCCAAGTTATAAACTCTATGCGCAGCGGGCAGTACCGTAATTTACCCAGTGGCAGCATTTTTTATTACAGTGGCAACACCGGCAACTGTCATCGCTGCCCCACCCATCTGGCTATATAAAGGGAGTGCTCGATGTACTACGGATAATTCTAGAAACATTCTAGCTCCGGACACGGCCCGGTGCGCATGCTGAAGGCCTATAGTTATATGGGTTGCAACCCATGCAAAACCCTTCATCCTATACATATGAATGCAACAAAAGTGAAAAATAGTAATTATGTAAAAAAACCACGTTTGAGGACTACCTTAAAATTTAAAAACTATTTTAGTTCATTTTATCAGCTTATTGTAGTTCTGCTTATATACTATGTATAGTATCTATTTTTTCTGTGCTATTAGGTACTACCTGCCTAAAATATGTAAAAAAAAACTAGCTTCACCCCACGGTTTTACCTGCATGGTCAAAAATTTCTAATATTCTGCTCAACTTCCTTAAAATTTTCTTTGATAAGAACCTTCTCCTGACAGTAATAAACACAACAAAAAAATAATTATCGAAAATGTTCTATCCATTCACATGTGATGCCCAAGGGAAATAGAGATTTATTTTTAATATACATACTTACACCCTGTGATAATGTATATATATACTCACATCCTGTGATAATAGTGTTCATCGGAGCTTGCGCAGCCATGCGACCGATCACAATCATTTTTTCTCCCGTGTCAGGATGATAAGCGCTGTCGTACAAGTATTTCGCTGCCCATAATTTTTCTTCATCGTATCCTGCGGGCATTCTTTTTGTTTTCCTGTGACACAAAATAAAGTTCAAATTGGCGGGAAATGGAGCTTTCACTGTCAGCTTATGATATGCCAAAAGTTGCCATGTTAAGATTTTAAAATGTGGTTCTAAAATTTTATAAATATTTTAAATGCCACCCGCGCCGTATTGTGATACAGTAGCGTTGATTATTTAGAAAATACGCATTTCAGCCAACTTCGTATTGTTTTGAAACAATTATTAATTAATTATTAGTTTACAAATAATTAAGTATTATTTGTAAACTAATAATATATTATGTAGTTTCAAAAATTAGCGTGCACTGATAAAACTTTAAGAAATTCATTAATTTATTTTAAAAAATCCTCACCTAAATTCCGTGACCACATCTCTAGCCTCGTTGAGTTGTGCCTCAGACGCGAACACATTTAGTGGATTGGTCAGTGTCAGGAAATGTTTGGCGCGGCCTAGGTACACGCTTTGGTCGTACCGGGGGGAATCCAGGTCTATTGGCTTGGACATGTCTGGGCCGTGTGACTGCAGAGAGAGGAGATTTTTGATATAATATTTAGCGATAATAGACGCTACATTGCACTATATCATTATACATATTGCAAGCTACATTTTTTACAGCACACAGCTTTTTTACATTCTCCTCGAGACAACGTCCTTGTTCTGTTACCGATTACTTATTATGTGCTTTCCTTATTTATCGGAGCTACTATAATAAAGATCGTATACAATAAAATAAAATTATTTTAAATATGTTATAAATGCAACCGTAGATAATCATAATCAGACTTACTTATAATAAAGAGATAAAAGTGAACAATAATTTTTGGTCATGTAATCTGACAACTTAAGTGTACAAGTCACACATTATAATATAGCTCAATGTAAACTGCGTAGATAGCAATTCATAATATTATGTATAAGCAGGCTTCAAACTCAGCACATGTGTATATTATTGTTATATTGTGATACGCGTGATATTCAAAAGATAAAAAGAACGTCGTAACCTACGTATGACGTAAAGTTGCGCAAGCTTGATACTAGCTACATAATTACATATTTAAAATTAAGAGTTACCTACTTATGTTTGATTATGTAGGTATTTAAACGATCTTCACGTGCCAGCGCAAACTATTTGAATGAATATTTCGTTTTTGATAACCATTACCTAAGTATGAATTTACTTAGGTAATTATTTAAGTCAAGGTACCGTGACTAAGGTAAGGTGAGTGTGAGTTAAAGAAATAAAATTGCAGAGCGGGACTTAATAATTATAATTCAATTATCTTTAACATTCACATCTGATTATATCTTGTTTTTCTATTCCGTGTTAACTACCTAATCAAGTGAAATAATAAAATTCAAGATAATTTTATGGATGTATGGATATATTTTCAAGATAATAATATTTTACATACATATAATAAAGTATAATTAAGCAGTAAATAGGTAGTAATGTTTTCACAAAATAAATGTAGGTATATCTACTTTCATCTATGTTAAGGCTATACCAATTTATATGACACATTTTACAAACTTAAAAAAATTAAAGAGTTCCTACTAGGAAATAGGCTATTGTATGAAAACCTGCAAGGTGACTTTATAGTACCTTTAGTAAAAAGAGATGTGGTAGTTTAACTACTGGATAATTTAACTACCTACCTGTATTTTGTACCGAAAAATGTAGATATCAATTATCTAGTATTGATTGACAGTTTAGTTTATAATCTACTTACATGATGTAAGAGGAGTCTTAATAATTTTATCATACTGTCTGGTCTTAAGTATTGACCCTTGACTTCCTTATCACAATGTTGTTACCGTTTATTTGTCTCTCACAAACCATTAGTTTTAATATAAACACACATTTTGTGTTACTAGTGAAATCGATATTTTTTACAAAAGGTGTTGGTCATGTTACGGTTCACGATTTAGAAGACATTAACACTTTCTCAAGATCTTCAGTTTACAATATTTAAAAATGTAAGCCCTTATTTAGCGTAGCCTGTTAACTTTGGAACCAAAACTACACAAAAAAAGCTCACGTAATCCCGATTATGAAATTACTATGTATGGTTTTTTCACACTCACCTTTTATATCAAAAATTGATGATCAGTATTTTATTTGGCAGCCCAATAGTTCCAGAGAAAATTCTCACTACCGTTTTTATATATCTATAAACTGTGAGCAAACATTTTTGATAAGATATTTTCTAAAAAACGTAAATTTTGTCGGCACAACGCGTTTAAATGTTGCGCCAGTGTGTGACAGGTAGGGAGCTGACAGCGGCGCAAAGAGATGACGTAAAATCAATGCGTCTTCACCCTTTTTGCAATGTTGCTGACAAAAAAAACTTTGTTAATAACAAAAAAAGTAATAAAAAAAATACTTTGTTAAAAACAAAGTTTTTTACAGTCAGCAACAGTCTAGAATAGAGAAAATAGACAATATAAACAAAAATAAACTGAGCTGAAGGGGGAAATATAACTTATGTGCCTACGCCTAATAAACTTGAGAACTGGTTGTGCGTTTTAAATAGCATTTTTTTTTTTGGTATTTGTGCTTTAGAAATTTTATGAACAAGAAATGAATAATAAAATTACTTAAAATAACAATAATAATATTCCAAAGAAATCTTGAACTACTAAAAATAGTCGCTAGATATTTCGAGATTTCTCTTATTGCAACATTATGTCCGTATCCACTATCCACAGAATATGCCGTTTCATTTTACGGAATTCACAAAGTAGTATTAGACTGACAGTACAAATACGAGCTGTCAGAATCCGTGAAACGGAGCATTTCGAAGTTACGTCTTTGCTTTGCAAAGACGTTCCAAAAATAATTTATATCTAAAATAACCATATAATAAAGAATTTTCCCCAAAGAAAACGATGTCCCTTATCAACCGCAATGTATTTCGTGCTCTGGTTCAGGTAAAGTAATGATTATGATCGGATTGAAAGTGTGTGTTGTGTTGAAGTGTTTCGTAACCTATCTTGTTTAGTTTCTTCTTATAGCGACAAGTTTTCCTTATTGTCGCTCTAATTTAGTCAATCAATGATGCAGCCCGTTCTGCATTAGTAAGGTAATCCAAGACTACTCTTGTAGGTAATTTTAAACTTCACGTGATCATCATGATGATAGCTCTAGACTAGATCAGCAATATACACTTTAGACACATTACACACACTACCTATATAATTTCAGTGGACCTTCTTTTTTTCTAGCTCTATAGACTACTTAACAGCGTATTTGTTGTAAGCAATTGTAGGCTGCAGAAGCATTTCCAAATAAAGTGTAAATGTTTATTTTGCATTTTCCAGGGAGTCCAAGTCTCCAAGGGTTTTCATTCCAGTACGGTAAACAACAAGAAAAATGTACGTTTCGCGCCAATGGGCTCTTTGGTGAGAACTAACTGTTTACTAATTGCCCTACACTCATCTACCGAGCAATGAAGCAAAGAACCTTAATTTTTTAAATAATAATTCCCTCAATAATATTAAATCAATTCACTCAAATATATATGGTTCAACAGTGTGGTTATTTAAAATTTATTTATCTAAGTAGACATTTGTTCTTGCTTCATTGCAGCTCTCATTGTAATGTGAAGGATCTTTATATGACCTGTTACAAAAACATAAAAATTGGCAACAAAATGGGCTTACTTCAATGTTTCGACTCCAAATTGTATACAGGTTTGATTTGGTTTAAAATTTAGAATAAGCTCTATAAGTCGTACTTCCAAGTTTTGGCTGAAAACATTTTGTTTAATATTTAGGAATATATTATTGTTATTATTTTGTATTCAAAATTCGAAATTGTCTTTTTTTTTTATACACAAACTGTACTGAAGCACAACTATGTGGAACATATAAACAAATTCTCAGTTGTAACAACTAATTAAATTTTCAATTTATTAATTGCTATAGTACCTACTCAAGTTTGACCATTATATTGATACAATTTCTTTCAGAATCAAATCCTCATATATATGTTTCATCTTGTATTCTCAAAGTAAAACATTTTAGCAAATGTTTTACCTATCATTTTTGGCCTGTGGGTTTTTGGTGCAAAAACATAAGTTTATGTTAGTTTAGTTATACTGAGAATAATGTTTCCACTTCAGTTGACGGATATATTATTTACTTTGTTATTATTTTAATTTATTGACATTATTTTGAGTTAGATGCAGTTTCTACATTTCCATCTTCCGCAATGTAAGATTGCAATTGCAATGTGAGATTAATGTTTTATGTATGCATGCTGTATTAAAAAAATTGCTAAATGTGTACGTATCAATCATGCAATCATGAAAATATTTCAATATTATATGTTGGTTATTAACTGTAGCATGAAGACTGGATGCCTATGTTATGAAATAATTATAACTTAAGCACATCTCAATTGGTTTAGAAAAGGGTATGCATCATTTGAGGTCCATAACTTTATGGGGAAATAATTTAAGTACGAGTATAGAAAAACTTTGGTTATCACAACATTCTTTTATTTTTAAATATAGCTTTGGGCTTTATCATCTTTTAAACCACCAACCAACCAATTCTGGACAGTCTAACCATGGCTTTTTAGTCTTTCCATCCTTTTTACCATTTGCACATATGTTCAAATGAAGAATAACATGGTTTTTATACAATAGTAAGCTTTGGTTTTAAGGTTAATTATAAACTGTTGAATATATTTGGAAAATACTTTACACCAAAACATGTTACAACACCTTAATAACATTTAGTTGATAATAGATCTTATAAAATGTGATGCATTATTTTAGGGCAATCAAATTTGTATGTATGAATAAATCCATTTTGTAAATGTGGCATGACCCCACGTGTAAAGCCTTTGTGTTGTCCACTCTAACACTTAACTGGGCCAATAAATTTATCACATTTCTTAATGTTTATTTAATGTAGATTTCTGCTATGAAGGTAAGATATAAAGAAAATTATCATACAAGATTATTCGATGTATTTATATTGGTAGATTTATACACATAATAGGTAATTGTACACATTCTTGTGATTACAAATGTTTTATCGGCCATAAAACAAATTAAGCTTTGTGTGCACGAGTCAAAAATCGCACCAAAAAAATTATATAAAGGTATAACTTTATTTTGACTATAGATTGTCTTTCTCAGAGATGAAAATGATTTATAATGGCAAACATTATGATCACAATTAAGTGCACAACAACCCCAATTGACCTAGTACTGATGCAACATTACAATTATTGATAATGGTGCAATTATTGATTATATGAGCTTCCCTGAACTGACAGGTCAATATCAGTAGTACTATTAAAATGATTGAATCTATACATATAAAATTCAAAGTCCTGACTGACTTTATATATCAATGCACAGCCTAAACCGCTCGTCCTAGAGACTTGATCCACTAAGAGAGTTTTTCAAAATTCAATCCCTCAGAGGGTGAAATGGGTGATTGAATTATCTATGAAAAAATTTTTTCATCGTTTCCCATAGGCCACGCGGGCGAAGACGCGGGTAGAAGCTAGTAACTTATAGATGTCTTGACTTATCTCAAAACAATTTGAAACACACACTCACATAACACAAAAAGCATTTACTTAAATGACAAAATTAAATCAATTCTATAACATAGTTTTCAATGCATTACAGCAACCCAATGCAAGCAAGGAGGGTCGTATCAAGTGCACCCTTATTCCTGGGGACGGTGTCGGGCCGGAGATGGTCTACTCTGTTCAGGAGGTTTTTAAGGTACTATATTCTTTAAGGCAGATGCTAGCTATGAGTGTGCTCTTTTTCCGTTTTGTGGATGTTTAAAGACGTCATCGACATCAACAAGTTAGACAATACACTTTAATAATAATGTATTTTCATCTGAGATAAAAAATAAGAAGCATTACATTTGAGTTTCAATATATTCTCCAATGCTGTCGAACCTATCTGGGGGGGGCTATCTGATAAATAGGTGTAAAGAGAAAATACTGTTGGTTTTTCTGCGAAATGGATATATATACAATTTAAAAGAATTAACAAAAGTACAAGTTTTCGTAATAAAATTTTCACTATCTACTAACTACTCTCACCGCGAGACACTGTCAGAGAAACACTTTTCTCAGTAGCGAATAGCGCGGAGCTTGCTACTGCAGAGGAGGTTCACCTCGCCGCAAACCTTAACACCACCATAATAATTTATTAGATTTTCTAACCGACCTGGGGGCCATCCATAAATTCGGCACACGAATTTCATGATTTTTTTGACCCCTCCCCCATCACAGCTGGTCACATTTGTGAGACCCCCACCCTGTGTAATGTCACACATTTGCAATTTTACATTTATAAATCAACAAAATTAAAAAAATTGTATTGTAATGCTTAGATATAAAATATTAAATTTTGAAAAAAATGACACTTTCTTTGTCACAAATTTAGGACCCTCTCCCTCTCCCCTCTCTTGTCACACAATGTCACACTTCGTGGGACCTCTCCTTCCCCCTTAACGTATGACGTAATTTGTGAATAGCTTAACCAATGCAATTTTGGACACCGTAATGAATAAATTCTTGTTTTTACTTTCTTAGTTGTGTCGCTCTTGACAGAGTGGTAGTGGTTATCACGAACAATGGTAGGATAATGTAGCTCGCCTCGTGACAAATATTTTAAAGGTTACTAATGTAATGTTCTAGGCGGCAGGCATTCCAGTAGACTTCGAGTCGTTCTTCTTCTCCGAGGTGAACCCCACACTCAGCGCGCCTCTGGAAGACGTCGTCAGCTCCATCGCGAGGAACAAGATCTGTATCAAGGTATCCATTACTTACAGGTTATTGTCGCGCCGTAAAGATTTTGAAGAGCTATTGCCATCTCTTTCAGACTACACTTTACACTAATAGTGGGAGTGAGACCAATATTTTGAGGGTTTCGTGAAACCGCTTTTCCAGTGACACGCGTTTTAAAATTGGAGTATCTCTACTTTTTTAGAAGCTAACAAAACGCTTGTTTTTTTTTACATTCAACACTTCGCCATCTAGTCCCAAACTAAGCAACGCTTATATTCTGGGAACCAGATAAATGATAGAATACTTTTTGTTTGTAAATACATACATAGAATACAATATAACACCCAGACACAGAACCCACATCGATGTTCATCACACAAATGTGTGTCATGAGTGGGGTTCGAACCCACAACCCACAGTTCAGAAGGTTATTATACTCCTCTAATACACTACCAACTGAGCTATCAGGCCAGTCATTTATTAATCTAAATGCAACAACTAACGTTTATTTTTTAAAATTAAATGACATATAACGACTTTTGACTATACACAGGGTATCCTCGCAACCCCAGACTTCTCCCACACGGGCGAGCTACAAACGCTGAACATGAAGCTTCGTAACGCGCTCGATCTGTACGCCAACGTCGTCCATGTAAAGTCGCTGCCTAACGTGAAGTGTCGCCACCACGACGTTGACTGCATCATCATCAGAGAACAGACCGAGGGAGAATACTCGGCCTTGGAACACGAGTCTGTGCCTGGTAAGATGAAAAATATAACTACAATATAAAACTACTGTGTTGAGTTGAGGATAAAACGGCTGTTTTGGGGGAAAAATTTGTGGTGGGAGATAAAACAATTGTGATGAGAAATAAACATATATGTTGGGGATAAAATAGCTGTGTTGGATGTAAAAACGACTGTGTTGGGGATAAAGTGGCTGTGTTGGAAGTAAAAACGGCTGTGTGGGGGATAAAAAAGTCGTGTTAAAAGTTAAACTGTTTTTTTTAATGGATTTTCATCTTTAGCAGTCTATTTTTTCGCTGTGTGTTTGGAATTGAACTGCTGTGCTGGGGATAATATGGCTGTTTTGGAAGTAAAAACGGTTGCGTTGGGCATAAAACGGCTGTATTGACGATGATTCAACCTTGTTGTGTTTAGTTATGGCTAAAAATTTTATTTGAAGTTTACCCCAATACAACAGATATATTTTATGTTTGGGATAAAGATAGCTAATGTAAAACTAGTTTGTAATTTTTTCATATCACAGGCGACCATGGATCTCTGCTATCTATAAGTTCTTTAGGCAGTCTATTCATCTAGAATCCTCAATTAAAAATGACTTCTAAGTATTTATTGATAGTAATCAAATTAGAATTCATTTGTCTACTTACAGACACAATATCGTACCCATCGAGAGATTCGTTCCAACCGCGAGAGGTTGTTGACCCTAGCCCATCGAGTTTGCCCCACGGCCTGCCTAGTTTCGGATCGTCGCGCCGAAAACGACCTTTCCTCCCGCCGAAGGTCCTTAGGGATATACGGAATGATGTACCGAAATTTTCTCTAATGGGTACTTAATTTTGAAATTATGATGCTTTTGGAATATTATTATTATATATTAATAGTATCTAAAATTACACTCAAATTGAATTGCAATTTTGCACTTGGAAAATTAATAACCTGGCTGTTTTTATGAAACATTTT
This sequence comes from Ennomos fuscantarius, assembly GCA_905220475.3. Classification (NCBI taxonomy): domain Eukaryota; kingdom Metazoa; phylum Arthropoda; class Insecta; order Lepidoptera; family Geometridae; genus Ennomos; species Ennomos fuscantarius. The sequence continues at coordinate 5,666,615 of HG992046.1, read as the reverse complement.
AATGCTATAAATTGATTTTTTAATAAATGATTTAATATATTTTTAAGCATATGTGCTTGTAGTTATTATGACGATCTTTCATAAATTGGCTTTCTGAGGGTTACAATCATCAAGAATATAAAAAAGAAAGTCGTGTTAGTTACACTATTTTAAGTGTAGAACGTCGGAACCGATTTGGCTAAAAATTAGTGAGGTGGTAGCTTAGAACCAGGAGACGGACATAGCATACTTTTTATCCCATTTGACCGCGTTTTACGCGCGGTTTATGTTAACTGTAGATAATTTGTTATGAATAATAAATATTTTCAAATATAGTAGTCATATGTCTCTCTGTATTAAAGTTGGACAGCTCCGCTCAGCATTGCATTAGGTATGTCATAGAGAGATAATTGCCAACTTAGGAGCGGTTAAACTTTAGTACACTAGGGCATATGATTATTAGATTTGAAAATTATTATTATTCATAATAAATTATCAACGGTTGACATAACTTATTATTTTATTATTACACTACCCTACCTTACTTAACTGCGCCGTGCCAGGCCAGTCAAACTAAAAACTAATGTGTTAAATAAAAAATACTAACCCAAATACAATTTCTCATCTCTCCAGGAGTGGTGGAGTGTCTCAAGATCATCACAGCTGCAAAGTCCGAGCGTATCGCAAAGTTCGCGTTCGACTACGCCGTGAAGCTGGGCCGGAAGAAGGTCACCGCGGTACATAAGGCCAACATCATGAAGCTCGGCGATGGACTGTTCTTGCGCAGTTGTGAAGAGGTCAGTTGAGTATATTTTGTTGCATAAGACGTTGTTACGTGATACTGTTGTTGCATAAGACTGTTGTTACGTGATACTGTTGTTGCATAAGACTGTAGTGACGTGATACTGTTGTTGCCTAAGACTGTTGCTGTGTGATATTGTTGTTGTCTAAGACTAAGCTGTTATTGCATAAGACTGGTGCTACTTGATGCTGTTGAACCAAAAGACATTATGAATAAAACTGATCTTACGTAAGATTGTTGTTGAATAAATCCGTTGGTGCTTAAGGCGGTTGTTACGAAATATTATTGTTTGATAATACTGTTGTAACTTGATATTTCTGCAGAAGACTGTAGTTACGTGACATCATAGTTGAACAAGGATGTTGTTGCATGAGGCCATTGTTAATTGTTGCTGTTGATGCATAAAACTGATGTTATGGAACATTGTTGTTGAATAAGGCTGTTGTTGCATAAGACTTGTTGTATAAAACTTGTTACATGGTGCTATTGCATAAAACTGTGTTAACTTAAATAAACATAACCATCAACAGTCTCGAGGCTGTTCTTGCCAGAGTGATACAAAAAAAAATTGCAATTTCCAGATGGCAAAACTGTACCCTCGCATCCAATTCGAGAAGATGATCGTAGACAACTGCACCATGCAGATGGTGTCCAACCCGAACCAGTTCGACGTGATGGTCACGCCCAACTTGTACGGCAACATTGTTGACAACCTTGCTAGCGGACTTGTTGGCGGCGCGGGCGTAGTCGCCGGCGCTAGCTATAGTGCACAGTGCGCTGTCTTTGAACAGGTAAAATCTCTACTGGCACCTCTTGTATCATAGAATAGTAGTGGGCAGGATATATCCTTATCTACGCTGAACCAGTGCAATACATTTTTGTAAAGAGTGGGTAGTAGCAGTAATATACTGAAATAAATTGATTGATTAGATGAATAATACTAATAAATAATAACATAATACCTATTGAGTTGCCTGCTTCAATAGGTAATTAATTGAATTATCAAATAATTAAATGATTGAAAACATTATATTATTAAATTTTGACGATATATCTATTATGTCATTAAAATCAATAAATTTATTTTTTTAACCACACTCAGTGGCAAGCGCCCTTACAGGGTTCATGTACCTACTAAACTAGTTGTTAAGACCTGACATAATATATAAATTGTACATGAATGCAAATAAATTAATATGAATATATCGCTCGCAGAACCGACAACCGATGGGAAAGGTCTTGTGATTTGACAGCCTCTATGGTGTGGTGGTTGAGCAGGTCGGCTCATAGCCCGCTGGCGGGTTCGATTCCACCGATTAAAGTCAAACCTAATGAAAAAAGCCTTTACACAACAAATGATTATGTGTCACACAAAAATGCTTGGCCTGAATATACCAAGCTCAATGATATGTAATCTTAGGAAGGAACCTTGCCTATTGCCTGTTGCTATATTAATCTTTAATCTAAATATATATAACTCAAAGGTGACTGACTGACATAGTGATCTATCAACGCACAGCCCAAACCACTGGACGGATTGGACTGAAATTTGGCATGCAGGTAGATGTTATGACGTAGGCATCCGCTAAGAAATTCGAAATTCCACCCTTAAGAGGGTGAAATTGGTGGTTGAATTATTTTCCCATAGGCCACCCCGCGGGCGAAGCTGCGGGCAGAAGCACGTAATGAATAATTTCAGTTTCTATTTGTAATGTTTATTAAGATCATCTTAATATTCTTGCGCCGGTGTGAAGTGTGGGTGGTTACTTTTGTAATATATTCATTACGTACTCAACTGTAATAAATTATAAATATTGTAAAACATATTAGAAAAAAAAGACATCACTGTAAAGTTTTTTGTAGCTTCTTTACAGTTCTAATCAAAGCTTCGGATCGGAGTTTTCTGTTCTGCATTGTGCCGCATTGCTTGCACCAGTAGTGTGAAAGGGAACTGCTTTTTTTTTTCAAACTCATATATATTGTTATGGGCTTGCTATATATTATTTCACAATAATCACTTAGTAATTCTATATGCTTAGTACAATAACTTAATTTTAAGTACCTAATTATTTTTGACTTGTAAAAGTGCTAAAAATAGCCTATTTGCAATAAAATCTTTTGACTTGAACCATAATCACTACAGTTGGCTGGCGGCTTGGTGATCGCGGAATATTTTAATGTATCAAACACAATGCTGCTGCCAAATCCCTGGACATTCCCTTAGCTGGCTCTTACAGTACTCACGGAAAGAGATAAGTGATCCTATTCACAAACCGGGACCATAAGATCAAGGACCGGTATACAAGTATCAAATACATCGTACAATATGCACGTTTAATACTTTTAATTGATAATTTATGATGTGCTTGACATTTATAGTAGTTAATAATAATGATAATTCTACTAATATAGCTGTAAGTCTTATTGTTACTAACAAATTGGATTGAATTATCTGTAATAAAATGAAATTTATTTATTATTAATATGCAGGGCGCGCGTCACATATTCTCTGGCGCAGTTGGCAAGAACATCGCCAACCCTACCGCCATGCTGCTATGCTCGGCCAACTTGTTGGCTCACGTCAACCTTCACACATACTCGAAGCTCATCAAGAACGCGATCAACAAGTGAGTATATAACAATTGATCCAGTAATCATACAATCCTACCGCCATGCTGCTATGCTCGGCCAACTTGTTGGCTCACGTCAACCTTCACACATACTCGAAGCTCATCAAGAACGCGATCAACAAGTGAGTATATAACAATTGATCCAGTAATCATACAATCCTACCGCCATGCTGCTATGCTCGGCCAACTTGTTGGCTCACGTCAACCTTCACACATACTCGAAGCTCATCAAGAACGCGATCAACAAGTGAGTATATAACAATTGATCCAGTAATCATACAATCCTACCGCCATGCTGCTATGCTCGGCCAACTTGTTGGCTCACGTCAACCTTCACACATACTCGAAGCTCATCAAAAACGCGATCAACAAGTGAGTATATAACAATTGATCCAGTAATCATACAATCCTACCGCCATGCTGCTATGTTCGGCCAACTTGTTGGCTCACGTCAACCTTCACACATACTCGAAGCTCATCAAAAACGCGATCAACAAGTGAGTATATAACAATTGATCAAGTAATCATACAATCCTACCGCCATGCTGCTATGCTCGGCCAACTTGTTGGCTCACGTCAACCTTCACACATACTCGAAGCTCATCAAAAACGCGATCAACAAGTGAGTATATAACAATTGATCAAGTAATCATACAATCCTACCGCCGTGTTGCTGCCACGCTAGGCCATCAAAGGCAATATTGAAAGCCTATCTTTCTTTATAAAACTGACTTGTTGACCTAGTTGTCTGTTTGTTTGTGTGGCTTTTCCGACAAAATATCTGTCATGATTTTGATGAAATAAAGGAAATTTCTGAAACCTTATCCTTCTATATAAAACTGACGTTTTGACCTTGTTAACTGTTTATTTGTGTGGCTTTTCCGCCAAAATATCTGTCCCGATTTTGATGAAATTTTGCACGCAGATTGCTTATAATACCGACATCAATACTGGATACTTTTAACCTGGACCTAACTAACTAGTTGCCGCAGAAAAAATCGGTGGGCGGCGTGGGCTAAACTCTCGCGGTGACTCTGTAAAAAGGTCGGTAGAGACCAACAGTATTATCCCATTAAATAAAAGGGGTAACCCACTAATTCGTACCTATACATAATCATGGAAAACGCATAGTTGTCAAGATATGACAAGTAACTAAACTAAAAACGTCTTAATTCTCATTTCAGGGTGTTGAAAGACGGAAAAGTGAGGACAAAGGACCTGGGAGGGCAGTCCACCACCAAAGACTTCACCAACGCTGTGATCTACAGCCTCGATCACTAAACCAATTTCGATAATAATTTCGGACTAATCTAGTTGTCGGCGTTTGTTAACGCAGCACTGGAAATTATATTCACAAGGTAGAGGTCGTATGAGCCCTTCTAGTATTATTTTTAGAATATCAGTTACGGGGCGGCAATGAACATCGCACTATATATGTCTCATAATTCAGGGCTCATCAAATTTGTCTAAAATAATATTGCCTAACGATCACATACACAATTTCATGGTACATAAATTCAACATGATCTTGTGGCAGTTACGTTTTCTAGCAACTAGTGATTTGATTATGCATTTTTACTATGGTCGCGCGGTGATTTAGAAAAGAAATTTTTAATACGGAACAATGTTACATAACGCTTCCGTATTATTTAGGATTCACTATCAACAATTTTTTGAGGCTCAGTGCAACCTTCAAACTGACTTACACAGGCTAAAATCCCGCCCACGCGAAACATCGCCCCTACTCTAATTGCCTTCCAAGCTGTGTGCGTAATTTGCATTCGCTCTTACAACGGTAAAGTAAAAAAATGGTTAGGAAATTGGCATGTTCATAAAAACGCAAGGTGCCTAGATTTTCCATTGTATTCTATGTATGTACATATTTACAAACAAATGTATCTATCAGTAATCTGGTTCCCATAGTACAAGCTTTGCTTAGTTTGAGTGAAATGTCCATGAATATTTATTATTTAGCACATAATCTTGTTCGGAGATTAATGTTGGACATAAAAACTTTTTACGTGAACAGCAAAACGCCGACAGCATGATTGTTACATACATTTAGTCCAATTAGCGCATCAAATATTAATTTGTAAGAATAATTTATTTATTATTATTTACCAAAAATGTGATCTGTAAGCAGCGTTAACAGTATTTTTAAGTATTTATGTAGATAACCCCTGTTACCAGACGGCTGTACATACAAATTAAACGATTAAATCGGTATTCTCTCTTTTATTTCCTATAATAACTAATTTATTACAATGGCACATTTCTTGTGGATTACAATATATAACTTGATTCTCACCGTAAAACTGGTGCCTATCACAGTAGACTGTTATTCATCACAGAAAACTGTTACGCATCACAGGAAACCCTGTCACTCATCACATGAAACACTCTCGATTTCAAATATCTGCCAGATTCCACTTTCGTCAGACCATACATGTTTTCCTAATTAATCAGAATAATATGGTAACGAAACAGATGGTTCTATATTAGGCAGACTACACATGATAATATTGTTTATCACAGAAAACCCTGTTACTTATCACATAAAACCCTTACAGGAGAGATTAATCTCATAAAACGCATTATACATCTGATTAAACATTATATATTATATTTATGATAATCCTTATGGATTAGGGCCACGAAGAAATATCCATTTGAATACGATAGCAGCAGTCTCTATTCACCGTTTCACAAATAAATAGCTGCGAGGATCTTGATTAAATTTGGTATAGAGACAGGACGAAAGAACATGGGATACTCTCAAATCAAACTAGCCAACGTGTGTGAACCCGTGGGCAGCAGCTAGTTAATAATAATAATAATACTTTTTTTTTAAGATTTGGCTCCACACTTTTGTGTATTTAGCCAGTGTCAAGTTATTGATAATTTATCAAGTTATCGATATTTCACGCAAATATGTGTCAAGTCACAGTCGAAGTTATCAAGTCAAGCAATAGTCAAGTCAGTCTAGTCAAAGTCATACTCCTAGTAAAGTGGTGGCAACTTAACTTGAAGCTTCTATGGAGTTTTGGAGACAACACGAAAAGAAACGTTTCACCATCATTATACCATTTTCCCACACTCACGCCTGTAATCCAGCACTTAACGAATAAAATGCCACCAATTTTATGCACTAACACTGAAAATAACATAAGTTTTGGAAAATAATACAATGCGGCGACGCGATCTTTTTCGTTTTCCCGCCTAAACTCCCAAATAATAATACTTATATGGTGTTAAAGAAAACCAAATAATCGTTGGATCTGGTTTTATTTCATACTGTTACTGTGGACTGTTACATGGGATTGTAGAATGGAATTTTCACCACTATTCCTCCGGCAATAAGAACTATTACCGACGGTTTTCCTAGTTGGTTTGTCACGGAATTTTCATTTCTATTTACATACAGCAATATGGTTACGGTTGATGATATTAATTGTTGGGTCAGTCTTGCGATGGAAGAGCTCTCGGTGTGGCCAGCTTTTTGACTCTGTCTGATATAACGTATTTCATTGCTAGTGGCGACACCTAGAACAAGGGTACAAAATTAGTTTCAAATGTTTACTGATCTAATAAAACAGTGGGCGAGTTTTGGCGGGAAAGCGAAAAAGATTGCGTCACCACTTTGCTAGGAGTATGACTTTGACTAGACTGTCTTGACTATGACTTGACTTGATGACTTCGACTGCAGCACTTAACGAATAAAATGCCACCAATTTTATCCACTAACACTGAAAATAACTCAAGTTTTGGAAAATAATACAATGCAGCGACGCGATCTTTTTCGTTTTCCCGCCAAAAAACCTATGCTGATCTTCGACTTAGATACAAACTTGCTCATATTTTGAAGTAAAATCTTCTTAGGGGTAAGCTAGTGAGGCGAACGTAAGTTGATGGTGAACTCTGGTGAACATAGAAAGAAAGGGTTACTTTTCCTATATTATTGTAGGGACAAGAGAGATGGAGCTAAAGAAGTTTTACTTCAGTCGTATGGTATTTATACCCTCACTCGCATACCCGTTTTTCAGGTCGGCGTCGTATTGGACAAAGTTTTGGATCAGCAGGGAAAGGAAAGAAATATGAACACTGGAATAATGCCGCAATCAGTATCTATACGAGCGTAGATCGATGATTTTCTTTATAGCAATTAATCTTAAATTGTATTATGTAAAACAAACATCGTAAACAGGGAAAAAATCAAAGAGAAAGAAGAAAACTAAAACTATTTAACAAATAGTTATGGACTTGTTAAGAATACAGATAATAAATAATCGACACTGAACTAATAAAGAATACAGATAATAAATAAAGACACAACGCTTCTTTTCTTTGCACAAGTACTTGTCCTGTCGCGGGAGTAAAGGATAAAAAATAAAACAAATTGTAATGAAATGATTTTTGAAATGTACCTTTATGGGATTCCGGTACCAGTCCTCTTGCGACAATCTCTTGTAAACTTTGAACTCGGGGAAGGCGGTCAAGTGATCGAGTCTCTGCATTAACTCGTCCAGCGTTTTACCTTTGCCTCTCTAAAAACAGTTTTTTTATATGATATGAGCGACAAACAAATAATACACGACCTAATTTAATATAAGCAGTTTTATAATATCAGACGGTATCGTTTTATCATATTTCGACTTTCGACGACAGTTTAAGTAAGACGTGAATATGGCTAAAGATGGTGGAACCATAGAGCAGTATAAGTATTGGAGAGGTGGAACCCTATTCCGGATTAGCTCTAAATTGAGGCTGTCTCATCACCAAGTGCTTGCCGAGTGATTCTTCCTTGAAGAAAGGTGTACTACAAACCATCATGCTATGGTTTGGTCATGTTTTCTCTAACTTCTACCTGATTGTGGGATTTGAACCCACCACTCATGGATAGCAATTCAACCTCATTACTAGCTGAAATATACAAGATTACTGGATTACTGTATTACTACATTACTAGATGTAGCCAGTTCGTCTAGAAGAAATAGAACCCTATTCAATTTCCTCTTGAAAACTTCCAGATGGATCTAGTAGGAAACGCAGAACAAGAGTTCCATTCCTGAGTTGTCGAATTAAAAATATCTAAACAAAACGCTTGGTACTGTATTCTATACTGGAACTAGAAGACCTAAAGTGAATTGCTCCAATACAATTTGTACTGTAGCAATTATTTGAGGTCTTCATTTCTTTAGTTTCTACAGAAGTAGTAAGATAATCTCACTATGACTGGTGGTGGTTTGAACATCTTTCTGGGTCCAGCGATCTGGCTAATGTAGTCCATATGCTTCTTCCATTCGGATTCCGTCCAACCACGCTTCTTCTTCACGTCTTTCGTGTCAGCTTTCTTCAGGTCGATAACGCAGTTGGCCAGCTTGGAGTAACAGGTTGCGTTCGCTGCTTCTATCATCCGGTCTATCCGCTCCAGGCGCTCGGGGCTGAACCGGTTCTTATACTGACGTTTGATTAAAATGAAGCGGCTGAAATTATACAAATATCACTTTAACGTGCTAAGGGATTGAACAAGTACGGGGAGACTATAGAGCATACAAATGTAGTTATAAACAGGCTTATTTTGTCATGTCTACCGAGTCTAAGTGACACGTCGGAGCGACTAGCGGTTGACATAGGTTCTCGTACGAACCGTACAGCCACTATGCCATTTCTTTTATGTCATACTTTAGTACCCGTAGTGGTAGTGCTTCAAATTTATAAATAACATATCTCTATAAATGATCGAAGATTTATAACCTCTAGTCGACAAGTGGTTAACCCTGGTGTCAGAATTGTTAGGCCGTCCAAACGCTTCAGCCGGGACCGACAGCTTAACGTCCCCTCCGAAGACGTTGTGGCTTAGTCCAAAATACCACTTTTTGTATCAGTATGAGCGCCAACAAGTACGACTACAGTTTCAGATATTGCATGCAGCACTATAGGCCAACATAAAAACATATCTTACCGTAAATAAGGCCAGGCGGCGTCGTTGACTCGGTCCGACAGCAGACTTCTCAAGGCAGATTGCCTAACCCCGTGCGTGGTAAAGACAGGCATACCCTCCCCCGTATCTATGATATAGTTCCTCGGAACACTCAGGATGTTCAGCCTTTTGGAGATTTTATATGGAAACGTGTTAGTGGGAGGGTCGAACTTCGGCTTACCCATCTTGAGGACTGTTCAAGTTTGGTGGTCTGGGTGGCAGGTAGGTTGATTTGGGGTTTGGTTACATGATTTCGTTGAGTTTGTGTTATTTAGTCTCCATTTTCTGGATTTTTCGTTTCTATAGCCCGTTAGGCCGTGTGGTTTTTGAGTGACAGATATTTGAAATTTTATTTGAGATTTAATTTTTTTTGTCCATTATAATCGATAAAAGATATTGATAAAGTTTTTTGTACTAAAGAGGTTATGCTAAGTGATCCTATTTCATTTATCTAAGGATAATACTATAATAATAATAATAATAACGCCCAACGATCACATAGGTACATAGATCCTGGAACCTAACTAGGATTCCCTGTGTCTAGGGACCCAGGAATTATGAGGACCATGGTCCCAGAACACCCAGACTCAGAACAAGTATTTTCGCTTTTTTTGTGTCACAAATACTTGTACTGCCGCGGGAATCGAACCCGCCGCCTCCAGGTAATTAGCCGACCTGCTCAACCACCACACCACATACCCGGGGACTACCTCCGGGGATACCCATTATGCCCAGGGATAGAAGTCACAAAAGCTAAAAACCTAAGCTCGATCCAGGGTGGAAGTGTTAAAGGGCCCAAACGCCACGAGTTTAGTGAAAGTGCAGCACACCTCTCGACACCAGGGACTTGACTCGACACTGGATTGAGAGTCACATCAATATGTTACTTTCTTTATGCGATAGCCACTGTGCGGGTCCATATGCCACCGCAGCCCACTTAGTCACCTCACCTGCTGCAATCATTTTGATATTATGAGACAAAATCGGCAGGTCCCGTTATCTCATTCCATAAAAAAAAGGTTAGCAAAAATATATTGAGAAATCTCAGGGTAATGATTCCATTCGCAGTCTGGGCGGTGTTACACAACTAAGTAAATAACCATGGCCTTAGCAGGAGACAATAGTAGCAGGCGCAGTCAGCGGGTTGACAAGTCAGTGTCAGCAGCGATAAAATAATAATAATAACGCCCAACGATCACATACATAGATCCTGGACCCTAACTAGGATTCCCTGTGTCTAGGGACCCAGGAACTACGAGGATCATGCTCCCACAACACCCAGACACAGAACAAGTATTTGGGCTCTTTTTTTCTGTGCACAAATATATGCCCTGTCGCGGAAATCGTACCCACCGCTACCGGGTTATGAGCCAACCTGCTCAACCACTACACCACAGAGCAGATAAACCGATATGATATTCCATCAAAAACTCACCACAATAGCCCCGTTTCGTTTCACATTAATTTAATAATAAAAAAATTATAAACTTATACAACCTTATTCATAAACACGAACTAGCTTTTAGACTAGTTACACTATCTTTTGTCTCTTTCGATCCAGCTAAATATTCCAGTAGCAAAAAAAGGACAAAAGCTGAAGTAACTAATCCGAGACTAATACCCGTTTATTAATAAGGCTGATAATGATATGCCTAATATTATCCTACTATATAAACGCGAAAGTTTGTATGTATGCATGTTTGTTACTCTTTCACGCTCGAGCGGTTAGACGGATTTGGAATATAGTAGCTTTGTACTGGATTTACACATGGGCTACTTTTTATACGCGGGGCGCAGCTAGTAAGAAATAATTAATAAAAACACAGCCACATTGTTAGATCTCGCTGTGACCGTGTCATAGTTATTTTTTAGATTCAACGGGCCCCTTTTGTTGGAATTATCTTCGTCTAAAGATAGAGAAAGGGCATATATTGTAAAACCACTACGTTTCGTCTTAGTGGTTATATGCTCTCTATCTATACTATGGTGTCGATTCTGTGTCGCATACTCTAAAGCTAAACGAAATAACCATATTTCCGTCTTTTTCATTTCCCCTTTATCAGAAGAGTACCGTCATACTTTAAGTTTAGTTTAGTTTTAGAGATTGCGACACAATCGACACCACTGTCGACATTAATCATAGATTACTTCGACTTGTTATTTCAACAGTCGAAGATAAGAAAAATAAAAAACAGAATTTTTCATCGAAATCGGTTTTTAGAGATTGAGGCACGAAGACACTTGAGATCCTACTACAAAAATATCACAACAAAAGGCTTGCGTGTTTTAATGTCGTATAACGCCATCTAGTTTCACGGTGAGGAACCACAGAGTACATTATTATTTAAAGGAATTTGTTCCGTGCGTAGGATGACCCATTTTTAGCTTGAGTGAGCTAAAGATTTATGTAACTGAGCTCGTAGATAAAAAGTATCCTGTGTTAATCCAGCGTATAAGCTATCTGCATTCCAAATTTTATCGGAAATGATTTAGCAAATTAATGGTAACAAACCATCACATACAAACTTCCGCATTTATAATATTAGTAAGATCGCTTGCTTAGCGTAATCAGCAAATTAATTTGTAAAGAAAACATTTTAATCACTAGTGTAGTATTTTTGAAAAATGTAAATATTAGGGTTTCAATAAATAAAAAGCACATATTTATAGAAAACGTTTGTATTTCATACTTAACGTACATCGATCTCTCAAACATAACAAAATACTGTTATTACAAACGCTCCGCAGCCTTGATTCACATCTGTTCCACCTATAAAACCAGTCATGTGAAGACTACCGACGCATGATACTGGACTGAGATCTCTAATAATACGATTACAAGCAAATGTACCTTTTTAACTGCGTAAAGAATATCAAAATTATCTACACGTACACGTTATCTACGTACATAATAAAAGTTCCTACACTGTAGAATACATAATAATGAAAGCGCACTGCAGTGCAGAATACATAAAAAGTTAAAGTTAACCGAAAATACGTAATCATGATCCCGCTACCGTGTACATAAATAAGGCAATAACTATGTCTGCAGAAATAACACTGCAGACTGCAGAATAAAAAAAAAACATTTTTATAAGAAAATCTACAACGCATCCGTTAAAAAGGTAAGCGAATAATAAAGGAAATAAGTATCTATACTACTAAACTGACAAATTGGGTTTTAAATTTTTTTTAGTCACAAATGCTATCCAGTAATCTACCACACGAAACTTAGCAAATTAACATAGATCTATAATTATACCCAAGTTACGTCATAAAAAGAGGAAAGTAAAGATAATTTTAATTCTACAAGCGACCAGACGCGTAGATATATCTTTAATATGTAATTAATACTCACAGATTAAAAAACATATCAACAGGTACAACTTAAGCTTTTCGGTCAACTTTCTAAAACGTAACTTGTGATACCATTGTTCAGTTACAAAAGACAGCACATGGACTGTATCCAATGAAACATAATTTAGATCATTTCTTAAATTCTGTTGTTTTTTAAGCCTGTTTACAATAGTGTCATAATTATATTATGTTCAATAAGTGTACATACCTTTAACCCTTTTAAAATTAGTACATTGCGCCAAAAAATCCAGTGACATTTTATAGGTGAAAATCGATACAACCATGACAAAGGAATGCCCTTAAAAAATTACAATCGCCAAAACATATGAAGGCGTTGCAATATAAAAATATATTGTTCATATAATTTGTTATAATAAATATTTGTAAAAACAATCGTTGTGCTTGTATAGAAGCATCATTATAAAATTCAAATTCTTCAAAAAAATTTTTGATCGATAGTTTGGAAAAATTACTTGATATGTGCTAAGTATTTCTAATTATTATCAAACATGCTGGAATCCATGCGTAGTTGCACAATCATTTATGTTCTTAAATCATAAAATGTATACAAAAAAAATAATTAATCGTTTCCCACCCCACTGGTAAAAAGTGCGTAAACTAAAGACAAAAATTTTACTCATAAAATAAGCCGGGTAAATTTACACTACACGAATGATTATCATGTTATTATTATAAATAATAATCCTGATTATTATTTAAACATATTCCCTAAGTTGTCTATAAGTAGAAAATTGAAACTTTATTGTACTTGTAGTTACTAATTGTACTTTTAAATTATTAATCCGTTTGCAATGCAAGTTTACACCTATGACATACAGATTGCGCTAACTTCAAGTTAAAACCAAGAAGAGTCCACCGTGTCTCATTTTGTTGATCTAATTATGGTACACAACCCATCCCCTACTAAATTTAAATGTAAAATCTGAAGAAAAGTTAGAAGTGAAGACTGTTTCCGGCATCGCTAAAGTTTGCCAGCTTCTAAGTTCGTACTTATCATCTTAATGAACCCAGTAGGTATCAAAGAACAGCAATATACCTAATTTGCCGCTATTTTAACTATTTTATTTGTTTCTAACGGCGTTGATATAAGTCATCACGTTACGGCTAAATGCAAATGCGTGGATCTAAGTGTAGGAAACTATTGATTTTTGTAAATTTACCCAGCTTATTTCATGGCAGTACCGATTTAAAACGGTGTTTATGTTAGACCACGTTATTGCTTGCCGTCGACATCAATGGTTGCGACGACTGTGGGCTCGAGTCCCGGCTCTGGTACGGTGGTGTTGCCTTCTTCAATGATTTTCTCGTGTTTTTTTCTGTTACCAAAGCTGAAAGACGAGATTTCAAGCTTTAGAATAGGTTCTTTATATAATTAGGTGCTTACTAAGTACCGTTTGATAGCTCCTAAGTTTTTTTTAAATTGTTAATTGGGCTTGCGTTTGACCACTATCGCACCTGATGGTAAGTGACGATGTGGTCTAGGGTGAGACTCGCTTGCCGAGAAGATACCTGTTCACTCTCGATTTGAAGACTCCAAGGTTGTAGTTTTCAGTTAAACTCAAAATCAAGTCAAAATCGAAGTCAGAAGATTTATTGCAAATAGGCAATTTTTAGCACTTTTACAAGTATGTGCCAAGTGCGCAATATCCCCCTAGCCCCCGGTTTTTCGTACGCTGGTCAAACTCGTGTAAGTCAACATGCCAAAAACAGTACTCTCGTTGGTTGAAAACAGCCAACGATCAACAGGCAACCAATGAGCGTTCTGTATTTTGGTGTGCCAAGTTGACACAAATTTATAAATGTACAAGAACCCAGGGAGAAAATTTTACTCAGTTAAGTTGTATTTTAATAGACTTTAATACAAATGGGGGTATATGACAATCAACATTGAATTTATGGCATTGTTTTCGAGATTTTCAATCTATTATGTTAGGGTTTATTTTTAAATATACATTAAATTATTATAGTATCTTTATCAACTAACAATTTTTTATCATTGAAACTGTAGTTAAAAATTAAAAGCTCGCTATTTACAAAACACAATAACAATAAGTTACTTTTTGCTTTAAAAACAGTTTTTGCCTCTTTCAGATTTTCTTATCTAATAGAAAACGTGCACAGAATTTCTAGAGCTGTGTCTTAAAAGTGAAGTTGACAGATTATATACAATTAAACATAACCACCACCACCATAAAGTTAATAAGCAATAAAACATCCCTCAAAACTAATTCAGAGGAATAATTTAAAAACAATGTAACACTAGTTGTTACAACTCTTCCCTGCAACATTGGGTGTAACAAGGTTAGCAACATTGTCGTCAAATTAATACCCTGTTAATAGCCCAAAGACGGTTAGATTTAGACAAATTTGTATAAGACGAGAATTATTTTTGTTTTATGTAATCCACGAGATATTTTCTCAATTACCGTTATCAAAATATTCTTTAGCGTGTAGATATATTTCATGCATCTCGGCCAGAACTTGATAATTATCTTATTATTTTATAGGTTCTAACAAATCAGTCGATATTTATTAATGTACTATACTAGATAGTAAGAGATTTTATAGATAAGTTAGTAAGACACTTTGATTTCGAAAGCTCATTTCTTATTCGACAATATTTTCATTTTCTAACTGTAACCATCAAAATTTATTTTCAAAATGAAACCTTAAAGTTAATATTTAAGCGTAAAGCAGAAGTGAAGGCAGAAGCAACAAAACAAAAAGAAGAAAAGAAGATGGAAGAAGGAAACCCGTCACCAAAATACCCCAGATTCGTGATAAAAAAACACAACGTAACATACCTCCCGTACTAGACGTAACGTATGGAATGGTGACGGAATGGGTATATGAAAAAAAAATAACGTTATGAATAATACATCCTGATTGGGTAACTATGACGAGATGGGTAATTTACGCCACCTGGTGGGTAAAAAGTTCTTGGTTACGATGAAAGTTGCAGCGCTCTTGATCTGCCATTCAACTATGGTTTTTTTTTATGTTAAGGAATGACGTGACGAGCTAGCCGTTCGCCTGGTGTTAAACGACACGGCTGCCCATATCAGCTGCAGTGTCACTCGGAACTCCTTAGAGTATACTTTAGAGTATAGAGGTTCGCGTGACACTGCACTGCGCACGTCATCCAGAGACATCAGCACAATCTAGTAATAAGATTATTAAACTGTGAGATCAGTTCATTAAGTCTCATTTGCCCAGTAATTCAAAATTGTATGATCTTTGTCAGCGTTTGAGCAGCAGACCCACGGCAAGATTCATCGTTATAGAGCTTGTCTCGGGTAACTAAGTCAGAGCTCTGGTATCAGAGTTGTAGACCGACAAAAACCATAGACAACTGTGACACCCCTTTTGTTTGACGACTGGTTTTTCTACACAATCCTAAATAACAGTTACACGTTCAATTAATGGCCGTTCCTTTAGACATTATGTATGATGCGTCACTCAACAATCTTCCCAAGCTGTCACACTATGACAATGTTTAGTAAAGTGTGACAAAACAAATACAAAGTTGCATTGAATTAAAGAAATAAGCACAAAATAAATTGCTAGCATTTCGGGCACATATTCAACCAACTTCACAAAAAGGAGGCGGATCTCATTTAGGTTTCTCATTTTTTTTGTTTGTTACCTGATTGAAATCTCCGTAATTTGTAAGCCAATTTAGAAAATCCTTTTTTATTTGAAAGTATTTACTAGATTAGTCGAATAGAAATTTTATCAAAATTGTTAGTTTAGATTTTAAGTCAAAATAACTGGGAAAAAGTGATAATGTCATCCAAGAAATGAAGTCGTTTTCTTCATCAGTCTTCATTTTCATAATATATAATGGAAGCTGTCTCCTTTTTAGAGTAGTTTAGTAAGTTGGTTGAAAGACTGATTGAAAGCTTGATGTCCATTTCCATCGAAAAAATCCAACACTTAAAGATATGTTAGTTTTCTCACATTTTACTAAACATAAAAAAAAAATTCCAAATACTTCTATACCCTGTTAACCACGTGACTTGCTTAGTACACAATTTATATTAATTTATGCACTGCGTGGGTCGCGTGTTTCGACGTGAGGGCTCAACTTTTCTCTCTTAATATACCACGGTTCAACCATAATTTAATGTTTATGTAGCTCCCGAATCAAAACAAACCATTCCATCCCTGAGCAACAAAATCACACGTCTATCACTAATATTATGTAATATATTATGTAGATGAAGGCACAATATTATACAGAAAGATAGATAAACTCTTTTTATTTTACACAGCAAATAAATTCTACTCTGTGTAATTATTTTTCCAACATTATTGACGGCTGATTGATGGATGTATAGTTTATCTATACATATAAAATTCAAAGTCCGGACTGACTGACTGAATGGCTTATATATCAACGCACAGCCTAAACCACGGGTCCAAGAGACTTGAAATTTGGAGGGTGTGTTCTTTGTAAAGTGTAGGTATCCATTAAGAAAGTTTTTCGAAATTCCACCCCTACGAGGGTGAAATGAGTGGTTGAATTATTTTCCTATAGGCCACACGGCTGAAGCCGCTGGCAGAAGCTAGTTTAATTATACAACAGCAGTTACCGTCTTCCACAACAACAAAAATTATATGCCTAAACTTAGTTATTAATTATTTTCACTTGACATATAAATAATACATGTAATATTAACACAAGAAGTTATTTGTAAAATTAATAACGGCTACATTCACGTCAATTAAAAAGTCGAAATTACTCCGACCAGGTTTCGGACATGTTCGATGCCAATCTTCTGGAAGCCAAGAAGTATTAAAAGTCAAAGTCAAATTAAAAAGATTAATTGCAAATAGTTGTAAAAGTGCCAAAGATGCCATCTTTAGCACTTTTACAACTTCACTAAGCAAAAAGTTTTTATTTTAACTTTCCCAAAACAACATTATCCGACTATTGAAAGATCCGCCTTAAAACGTGCACTACAACTAAAGACTTCTGTATAACATTGTGCCAAGTTCTGAAGATTTGAATTATGATATCAATAATTAGCGTGTTGGTACTCACCAAGCTTTGATCTTCTGGTAGATAAAGATGCACGTCATAGGGACGGGCGTCATGATGGCGACAGATACAGGAATTACTGAAATACAAAATAAACAATAATCAAACAAAAACATAGTTGAAAATTATTCAATACTAGACGCTACAAGACGCTACAACGCTACAAGAAAGCGTTGAATTAAATAAATGGCACATTTTATTTATTTATGAATAGTAAAAAAACGTTTGTGTATCTATGATGTAGTAAAAGATAATTATTGTGATAAGAATGCAATACTCGTCTGCACTATTTTAAAGCTCCTAAGTACGCACTTATACCTCAATGACGTACGTATTCCAACGCGATTGAGTATGTTCTAGAAGGTTAAGTGCGAACTTAAGAGCTGTCAAAATAGTGCACACGGCTATGAGATTGTTAACATAGCAAATTAAGTCATACTACATCATAGATCAAAAAGACATACGTTTTTTTACTTTAGTGCACACGGGAAACATTAGAACCAACGCTACTGACGTTACTATTACTCAAAACATTTGCATTTACGAGTGTTAAACTATATCCCTATCAATGTTTATATAAACAAAGTCGGGTATGTTCGAAAACTTATAACTCGAGAACGGTTGGACCGATTTTTATGGTTTTTAATTTATTGTATTTGTCTCCGTCCCGAATAGCAGAACGAATATTAAAAATTGGAAAGATTAAAGAAAAAGATTGGAAAATCGACTAAAAACAAACAAAACATATTTCCGTGCTTCATTGTTATTGTTTTTTGTTAAGTTTGAGTTCGTTTGTTATTGTTGGTTTTTTATTAGATAGTGAATATGCTTAGAATAAGTACTGGTTTGAAAAGACAGACACGAAAAATGGTGTATGACGTGCATTGTTTTGTTAAAAGAGGAACCAATGAATTGATTGGTTCTTAAAGCAAGATTTAAATAAAAAGAGGTTAATCTTGTATAGTAAAACCACCTGTTACAAGCTACGCAGAACTTTAACATTAACTATTTATTAATGTTTGCGCGCGCGACAGTACCCATGCGCAGCTATCCCTTCCACATTTCGCTCAGTGCTAAAGTTTCGTGGCGCTAGCTCTACGAACTTCCCCGGGTTAGTTGATATAAAATAAAAGTGAAAATTGTATTTGTGTCTGTATGGAAATAAATAAAATAAAACGCATCGATTTTTAATTCACTTACCAGTGGTGAGATCAGCTTCCGGCTGCGGCAGAGCGAAGCGCAGCATAAAGATGGCGATCCCTGTGTTCTGTATGCCGGTCTCTATGGAGATAGCGAGCGCATCCGGGTGCGGTTGCTTCAATACCCTCGCCATTAGATAACCGGCGGCGTAGCCTAACCAAGGTAGCCCAATGCCCGCTACTATGATCTGCGAAGTAAATGGATACAATGAGGCTTATGCCTGTCTGCAATAAAGTTATTTTATGTTTTGTTTTGGTTCCACATTTTTGTGTATTTAGCCAGTGTCAAGTAATAGATAATAATAGCTAAGTCGTGTTTTATTGGACTTTAGTGTAGACAGGCAATAATGTCAAAAGATCAGATACACAAACTAAAAAAAAAAACACGAGTGTGCGTTAGACCCTACGACTGAAGTAAAACTTCTTTAGTTTATCATAAAATTATATATATCATATAATTCCATCTATCGGACGATATAACTTTGTTTAATTGTAAATCATCATTTTACCTAACATAACAAAATAATAGAAATTTTTAACTTTGTTATGTTGACAATGGAGATCTACGTGAACCAACTTCAACTTCTGTACGCCTCCAGCTTACTTCCCAAGTCAAGCGTGCGTAAAGAATTTTTACTTAAAAAATTCAATAAAATAATATTCAATTAAAATTTTTACTTTTACTTAAAATGTGATTTTTGGGCGTTATTATTACTATATTATTATTATTAGTCAATCAACTCACCTCCCAAGTAAACAGCTCAAAGATATACAAATTAGTGACGATGGCGAATATAATGATAAACAGCAGCAGGGTTGTCGAAAACCCTTTCAAAATCCGCACCATGAAGGCGGCGAGGCGAGGCGTCCACCGCTGCATGCCCAACCCTATTCCAAGGGGGATGATTAGCCCCACGACGAAAGTAGCAATGTTTCTGTATGGTACTTGTATGTTTGCATTGCTGAATACAACTTGGCCTAGCGAGAAGAGCCATGCTGGAATAAAAGCTGGAAAAGAAACAGAAACCATTTATATTTTTTATTTAGTTTACAAATAAATTCAAATAATAATATATATAAATAATAAAAACGCCCAACGATCACGTACATAGATCCTGGACTAGTAACTAGGATTCCCTGTATTTAGGGACCCAGGAATTACGAAGACCATGGTCCCACACTCAGATTAGTTATTCTATGCAAACTACATGGGTTTAAGCTACGTAGCTAATGTAACGAAGCTCGTAGGAGGCGCTTGTTATTTCCTTTACTACTGGAAAATCTCATTTCTAGTTTTAAAAAATGTCGCGGATGAAATAGCAGTACTATAAAAGCTTGTTTCCAAATAAATTATTTAGTTTGGGAAATGTCGTAAAGCAAAAAGTTGTCAGAACAGACCTGCCATATGCTAAACCCTACCGGAAAGGTTTCGATTCGTAATCTACACTCTGTCTCTTTCATCATGAATATGGATAACGATGAGAAGAGTGTTGTGAGAACTGCAGAAGTTACCCTACACCTGGATAAAATGCGGTTATAACCACGTGACTACCAAATTATCCCTAAAAATTATGAATTTTTGTAAAGATAAAACGGGTCTATTCGCGTACAAAAATTAACAAAACATTATTAAGACTAACTAATTAATTAATTAATTTTTGTACGCGAATAAACCCGTTTTATCTTTACAATATGAGTTCAAGTCGCGAAAGTTTAAAAAGTGTTTGAATTTTTTTCTTTGTTTTATTTTGACGTACTTTGAGTGTGGCTTAACTTTAAAAATACATTCAACCTCAAATCTACTAATTATAAACTTACCAAAAGATGCGAGGGTTGAAATAGAACTCATGGCAAGCGACAAATTCAAGTTTCCTCCAAGAATAAAGGTCCAAATGTTCGAGGCACCGCCTCCCGGCGACACTCCCGTGAAAAACATGCCCAAGTGCATCTCCGGAGCGTTTGGGAATATAAGGAAACCGAGACCGAACGCCATCTGGAGAAGGGAATTTAGAATCATAAGTCACCAGCTGCGCCTCGCGGTTTCACCTGCATTTCGATAATTCTCTAATTTTCAGGTTCATCTTTTTATTTTTTTCTTTCATAAGAACCTTTTCCTGACAATAATATACACAACTAGGTGGTAGGACTTTACTGCAAAGTTCGTCTAGGTAGGTACCACCGCTTTGCAAGTTATTCTGCCGCCAAGCAGTAGTGCGCAAGCACTGCTGTGTTCCGGTTAGAAGGGCACTGTAGCTAGTGAAATTACTGGGCAAATGAGACTTTATGATCTGATCTCACAGTTTAGGTATCTTATTACTAGATTGTGCTGATGTCTCTGGATGACGTGCGCAGTGCAGTGTCACGCGAACCTCTATACTTTAGTTCCGAGTGACACTGCAGCTGATATGGGCAGCCGTGTCGTTTAACATCAGGCGAACGGCTAGCTCGTCACGTCATTCCTTAACATAAAAAAAAGGGAAATAGAGATTCATTTTTATATGTAAAGATAATAAAACCGCTACATGCAGAATACTGTATGCTATCAAAAACAAAACTTGTAAAAAAAAACAAGTCTCGCAATTCAGATCTTCTACCGTAAAAAGTTGTGAGATGTAATAATAATAGTAATAAAGTCGGTTACTTTACTAAGTCCCGACTTCAGGGACCTTCTGTCTTAAGTTATTACGTTATTAACTAACCTAACAACATCTTATAGTGA
The DNA here is from genome assembly GCA_905220475.3 of Ennomos fuscantarius. Taxonomy (NCBI): domain Eukaryota; kingdom Metazoa; phylum Arthropoda; class Insecta; order Lepidoptera; family Geometridae; genus Ennomos; species Ennomos fuscantarius. The sequence goes on along the minus strand of HG992046.1, from coordinate 5,644,884 downwards.
CCATATCAATATTCAAATTCTTTTATGTTTTAAACACAATACATTGCGCACCAAACAATATTATTTAATGTAGTAAGTCCTGACTGACTGATTTTTACATCAACGCACAGCCTAAATCGCTGTTCCTAGAGACTTGAAATTTGGAGCGTGTGTTCTTTGTAAAGTGGAGGTATCCACTAAGAAAGGGTTTTTCAAAATTCCCCCTCTAAGAGGGTGAAATGGGTGGTTGAATTATTTTCCTATAGGCCACGCGGGCAGAAGCTAGTATGTATGATATAGCAGATACTTGCACTATTATTTATTCAGTGAGATATAAATAAAATATTTAAAAACTTAAAAGATATATTACTTGAGTCTCTATCTTGCTTGCGCATTTCATTATTTTTGAAGAACATATATATCATACTAGCTTCTGCCCCCGGCTTCGCCCGCGTGGCCTATAGAAAACGAAAGGCATATTTTTCTGTCGAAATAAACATTTTGAACGTTCTCACTCTCACACGAAAATTATTCATAGATAAATCAATCACTCATTTCACCCTCTTAAGGGTAGAATTTCGAAAAACCCTTTCTTAGTGGATATCTCCACTTTACAAAGAACCCAACCTTTCAAATTTCAAGTCTCTAGGACCAGCAGTTTAGGCTGTGCGTTAATATATAAGTCAGTCAGTCAGGACTTTGAATTTTATAATGTATAGATTACGAGCAATATTGGGTTGAAACGTCTTATTCACACGTGATTCCGTCAGTCTCGACTCTCATTACTTACAAGTGGCATAAACAGGAACTGTCCAGCCATTCCGATTAGAGGTCCTATAGGCCTTTTCAACACTCCCTGGACAGTCGGCCAATGCATGGCACAACCAAAGTTGATAAAAATAAGAGATACCTGAAACAAATACAAAATATATTATACCACACAAACATTAAAAAATAGCGAGGTTTTCATGTGCTTTTAGTTTTGAGACATTTAGTCACATTTAGTTTAGAGAAGAGTCCTGGTTCCTGTGTCACGAGTCTTGAGCCTAGTACGGGAAACAGTTGCTCCACCCCTTTATGATTGTTGCAACTATTTTTATGGCAATTTTTTTTTTATATTAGTGAATTATGTGACGAGCTAGTCGTTCGCCTGATGTTAAGCACCACGGCCGCCCATAACAGAACAGTGTCACTCGGAACCCCAAAACATAGTTTCGAGCGACACTGCACTGCGCACATCATCCTGAGACATCAGCACAGTCTGGTAATAACATTACTCGATTGTGAGATCAGATCATAAAGTTTCAATTGCCCAGTAATTTCACTAGCTACAGTGCCCTTCAAACCGGAACACAGTACTGCTTGCACACTACTGGTTGGCGGCAGAATAACTGGCAAAGCGGTGGTACCTACCGAGACGAACTTTGCAACAAAGTCCCACCTAGTAACAGTAGTAGTTAGTAGTAAATTTTCATTTAATTTCATTTATCGCCTGATGCAAACAGAAGAGTGTTGTAAAGTAAACGTTTGTGCTTGTTAGTCTGTGGCATCGTAGCTCTCAAACGGGTGAACTGATTTTGTTTCTTTTTGTCAACGGTGACCGATGACTGTTTTTGTCCAGTGTTCTTAGTTATCATTTACATGTTATCAAATGACCTTTAATTGTAAAAAAAAATCGACTTTATAGTTATCAGAAATAAGTGACTTTTTACGAAGTTTTTGAAGCTTAAGATAAAACGTGAAATAAAACAGTCAAAATTAGGTATCTATGAAGGTGACATATGACAATATTATTTTTCTTTCGGTTCAAATCTTTATTACGCAATGTATTATCTAATAGTTAATTTTACCATTTGTCAACATGCTGAAGGACGCTTGAATTAGGTCGGAGATAGTCATTAAACTGGGTAAACGAAGTCTAAGATCTTTATTGGTGCATAAAGATTAGATTAGAAGTCATTGAAGTTGTACCACCAAGCAGTAGTGTGTAAGCACTACTGTGTTCCGGTTTGAAGGGCACTGTAGCTAGTGAAATTACTGGGCAAATCAGACTTTATGACCTGATCTCACAGTCTAGTAATCTTATTACTAGATTGTGTTGATGTCTCAGGATGACGTGCGCAGTGCAGTGTTACGCGAAACTGTATATAGAGTTCCGAGTGATACTGCAACTGATATGGGCAGCCGTGTCGCTTAACATCAGGCGAACGGTTAGCTCGTCACGTCATACGTTAATATAAAAGAAAAAATTAAATTTTTGAAATGTCGATATAAGAATTAGACAAGAACCGATATTTAGAAGTGTTGACATTCTTTACCGATTAGCTTCGTGTGACGGAACCACAATACAGAAAATTAGATTAGAAAATCATAATCATTATCATTAACAGCCTGGAGACGTCTATCGCTGATCATAGGCCGCTCCCACAGACCTCCACTATAAGCGACTGCTTGGATCTAGCATCCATAGGTTCCCTGCGATTATGACCAGCACCCCTACCGCGTAACCGTTCTGGGAATCGGCTTCGCCTGCCATCCTGCACGCGCCAATTAACAAGTCCACGAGTGCGAGTGAGAGAGAACACGATTACGATCTCCACCAGACTTACGCGGTAAGGCCCCAGATCGTCAGGTCAGGTCGTCACATACAGCCTTATTAATAAACACGAACTAGCTTTAGACTAGTTACACCATCATTTCTCTTTCGATCCAGCTAAATATTCCAGTAGCAAAAAAAGGATAAAAGCTGAAGTAACTAACCCGAGACTAATACCCGTTTATTAATAAGGCTGATAGTGTTTAGTAACTAGTTCGTCTGATTTTTTGTTGTTGTTGAGTATTGAGTTGGGTGGGATACAGATTAATGAAATACTCACAAAAGTGGCAACACTGGTGACGAATATAGTGTCTATGACTCTCTCCGGCCGGATGACAATGACAGATAGGCTGCCATTGCTTATGGCAAATGATTCCGCACCGCGACGCTTCGCCACCACTACTTCTGTTCTACCTGAAACACAAATACACATATGAGAAGAGGTAATAAGGCATTTTAAACTTGTAGCCTTTGATATATTGATATATTATTATATTCTAGTAGCGCTGTGGTATCTGTAACTAAAGTTACAGATGACAGAGAGCGTAAGTTTTACTTCAGTCGTATGGTCTAAAGCACACTCTTTTTTTATATAAACGTATTTGAGAGGTATACAGTATCATTACAGTAGACTGGTTAAAACATTGTAACATGAAACTATAATGCAAGGATTCTTAGGGATTAGTAGGTGATTTTACGCCTACTTAAACATGGCGTTAATTTTATCATTCTTAAACGACTTATGGGTAATGAGAGTGTAGAGGTATCAATATCGCCGTGGGAGTCCTGCAGAGATAAGTTTAGAGAACTACAAATCCTGACGGTTCCTAGCTTGTATGTTATGGTCTTGCTCACAGATGTTATGAAGTTTAGACATAAATATGAGACAGCGGAACAGAATATCATTAGATTAGAAACACGAAGAAAAGACTTAAATTGTGCTCTTTTTCCAAAATTGAACATTGCTAAACACTGTGCTAGGTACCAGGCTGTCAAGCTATTTAATTGTTTGCCCATGGACATGAAGTCGATGGATAGTCTCCCTATCTTTCAAGTAAGACTGAAAAGACTTTTGCTGGAAGGGTGTTTTTACTGTGTACAGGATTTTATTGACAAGAACGATAATGTTTGATTGATGTTTTCTCCTATAAGTAGGCACATATTGTGTTTGTATTACGGACTTACTGGCGGAATTTAAGAATAATAGTGTTGATTTATATTTAATTATAGGTTACTAGGGTTTTAGGCATTTCAAACATAATGTAAAAATTGTTATTGAATAAATGAATTATGAATTATCAAGTCATCATCACCATCAGCCCACTCTAGTCCACTGCAGCTGGATCATGGAACTTGATTACAACAAATAGAAACACATTTTTTATGGATTTGACAGTTTCTGTACGCAGTTTATGTGAATAGTTACTGTGGAAATTTTAAAATTTGGAATGAAATATCTCCTGTTGCATTGCAATCATAGTTCCGTGACATAGGCACGCCACTGAGCACGATCTTCAGCTTTTCTCTTCCAGATGTCTAAATATATATAACTCAAAGGTGACTGACATAGTGACCTATCAACGCACAGCCCAAACCACTAGACGGATCGGGCTGAAATTTGGTATGCAGGTAGATGTAATGAAGTAGGCATACACGAAGAAAGGACTTTTCGAAATTCCACCCTTAAGAGGGTGAAATGGGTGGTTGAATTATTTTCCCATAGACCACGCCGCGGGCGAAGCTGCGGGCAGAAGCTCGTTATGTATACCGCTACTATATCAAGTCTCAATAGCAGATCAATATCAAGTAAGTAAATAACTTTAAATATATTCAACGATCAAAATTACCACACCTTTTTGCTCACTCTACCTAATATTGACCTACCTACACTATTTTTTGCAGGTAAACTTACAGTTGTGCTGATAAACTTCGAGCATTTAAAATAAGGTGACATTTTTTTTTTTTTTTTTTTTTTTGTTTATTTTTGGAATGATGCAGCCGTAGTATTAACAACCCCAGTTCCCGGTACCTTGGCCTTCTGTCCGGACGTTTTCCAAACATCTATTTCATTTGTCCGAGGCTTTTCGGCAGTCATTTTGTTATTAAACAGTGTGGGCTTTTTTATACACATGTCTGGCTTTGCAGATTCCGAAATTGTTAACCCTAGCCGCAATGCGATGCAATTCAAAAAAACGAGTGTACTTTAGACCACACGACTGAAGTTAAACATCTCTAGTTTAGCTCCATCTATCGGCCGGTATAACTTAACTTTTTGCTTTGTTTAATGTTAATGTCGCCATTTTGACAGTTGTGAATTCTCATTTTACCGGACATACCGACATAATAATACAAATTTTTAATTTTAATTTAATTTTTAACTTTGTTATGTTGAAAATGGACATGTACGTTTTATCCACCCCTTTCAACTTCCGTTCGCCTCGTCACGCACTCACCGGCTTACTCCCCAAGTCAAGCACGCGTAAAGAAGTTTTACTTCAAAAGTACGTGTTGGCTGTTTCATGTTTAATTTATAGTATTTGACTTTATGTTGCTTTATCTTCACAGATAACAATATTATAAACATATATTACATAATTAAAATGGGTCTATTCGGGCAAAAAAAAGTTCATCAAAATATAATTTTGACTAACCTCGTTAATATCAATCGAGACACGTTTTACAGTATGAGCTCATGTCGCGATAGTTTAAAACGCATTATTATCCCTATATTCATCTACGTAAAGTTGTTTGTCGAAATGACACGAGCGAGCTTAAAGGGACGGGGTTCTAGTCTATCTAATAACCCAGTATAAGTGTTAACTGACTAGGTAAATCCTAGCTGATGGCAAACTCTCCATCGCTTTGGTTTAAATTTGAAGTAACTTTAACATCCTTATTAACAAACGGTTATTAGTCTCGGGTTAGTTACTTCAGCTTTTGTCCTTTTTTTGCTACTGGAATATTTAGCTGGATCGAAAGAGACAAAAGATGTTGTAAATAATCCAAAGCTATTCTGTGTTTATTAAGGCTGTAAGAGTGTAGAGGCATTATTATCATGTTTAAATCTTAAACGCAACGCAATGGTATGGAATGTACGTAGATAAAATAGGTAGTTACGGTATTAGATCTATTGATAAGTTACAATATAAAAGATAATGTCATTTGGTTTTCCAAATAATCGGGCGTATGGACGCTACAAACAGTGAAAAACAAATGAGTAAACAAAATTGAGTGTTTATGATATCGTTGTATAGTTGTAAACCTAATTTGAAGTTTCTCTAAAAGAATTGCTGTCATTAGCTGTAAATTAGAACTCCATTTGCTAATTAAACAAAGTAAAATTACATTACGAGTGTTGCCACTTTTTCGTGATGATGATATCCATTAAAAACATGACAAAGTTAAAAAAAAATTATTATGTTGGTATGACCGGTAAAACGACAATTTACAATTGTGATGATGGCGACATTAACATTAAACAAAGCACCAACAAAGTTATACCGGCCGATAGATGGCGCTAAACTAAAGAAGTTTTATTTCATTCGTATAGTCTAAAGCACACTCGTTTTTTTTTAAAGCGTCGTCATCATCAACAATAGCCTGGAGAAGTCCACTGCTGAACATAGGCCTCTTCAACAGAACGCCACTTTGAGCGGCTGCTCGCTTGTGTCCATTGGCATTTTTTAACCAAAAACTTTCAACTAATCAAACTTATGTAAATTGCTTGGTCTTCTGTAAGCTATAATCTTCTTACCAAGGAATTTCCCGATGACTCGCAGCCTGCCGGCCCACAGCCCGCTGCCGGCGTCAGCTGCCGTCACCAGGTTTGTGGAGTTCCACTCGACAGCACCCAGGTGCTCCTGGTTTATTGACGCCGTCATCTCGTCGCCTGCTTGCATGCCCGTGCCTGTTGGACAATAAATATGTTAGTTATTGAAGTAAACATTCTTTACTCACGATTGACTTGGGTAGTAAGCTGGTGAATGCGAGGCAAACGGAAGTTGAAGTTGGTTCACGTAACAAAGCTAAAAATTTGTATTATTGTTGGTATATCCGGTAAATAAACAATTTACAATTGTCAAGATGGCGGTATTAACATTAAACAAAGCAAAAACAAAGTTATACCTGACGATAGATGGAGCTAAACTAAAGAAGCTTTACTTTAGTCGTGTAGACTAAAGCACTCGTTTTGAGTTTTTTTTGGCGGGAAAGCGAAAAAGATTGCATCACCGCATTATATTATTTTCCAAAACTTGTGTTATTTTCAGTGTTAGTGCATAAAATTGGTGGCATTTTATCTGTTAAGTGCTGGATTACAGGCGTGAGTGTGGGAAAGTGGTATAATGATGGTGAAACGTTTCTTTTCGTGTTGTTTCCAAAACTCCATAGAAGCTTCTAGTAAAGTTGCCTCCACTTTACTAGGAGTAGGACTTTGACTAGACTGACTTGACTATAACTTGATTTGATGACTTCGACTGTGACTTGACACATATTTGCGTGAAATATCGATAACTTGATAAATTATCAATTACTTGACGCTGGACAAAAGTGTGGAGCCAAAACTAAAAAAAAAAAAAAAAACACTCGTTTTTTCAAAAAGAGGCTATGGAATTTAACGCTCCCGCGCTTTTGGTTGTCAAAATAAAAGACAGACAAGGGACGGGGCCGCGAGGACCGAAAGTCACATCGGAAAAATCCGTGGAAACAGAGATCTAAAGTAAAAAAAAGTACCTTATAAAATAGCTCAATTAATTTATTTAAAAGATATATTGTTCAATTATGAGATCTTAACTTGTTGTCAGTCGTTTTGTGATACCTGCACGAAAAAGGTCGAGTTGCGATGGGTTTTAAATCTAAAATTAAATTTGCACCTATTGGTTAGAAGTTAGATATTAAAGCTGCTATCTTTATAAGGTAGTTGTTTCTTTCACACGCACCTTACATATATTAATGTACATGTTATGAAATGGTCCATACATTAAGTTTCTCTGAAGGATCGAATAAGTGCTCCGTCAGAGAACTAAGATCACGGGTATAGCTAACCGAATAAGCAAATGAAGTGGAAGTCATATTACCAGCAGATTTTATATGTTAAGGAATTACATTTTTGTTTGGTTTTTTGAACCTCACCCGCTCCGCGTTCTATCAGGTTCAGTGCATGATTTTAACATTCTTCAGTTATATTGTTTTTGTTAAATAATCCTACGCTGTAGCTACTTATAGAGTTAGTTTCTTTTTAATAGCGCCTAGCCTACTTTGTTTCTATTAAGGTATGACATAACGAGCTAGTCGTTTGCCTGATGTTAAGCGACACGGCTGCCCATATCAGTTGCAGTGTCACTCGGAATTATAAAGTATAGTTTCGTGCGACACTGCACGTCATCCTGAGACATCAGTACAGTCTAGTATTCTTAAGACTGTGAGATTAGGTCATAAAGTCTCATTTGCCCAGTAATTTCACAAGCTAAAGTGCCCTTCAAACCGGAACACAGTACTGCTTGGTGGCAGAATAACTAGCAAAGCGGTGGTACCTATCTAGACGAACTTAGCGGAAAAGTCCTACTACTGTCCTGGAGGTCCTTCCTAACCTTTTCCCAGCAGCTCTGTAGAAAGGACACTCACACGTAAACGGGAACACAGGAACACGTAGTGATAGTTGGTGTGCGAAAAAAATTAAATTAAAATAACATTTTCGGATACTGTATATTTTTGGTGAAACAACAATAATTTAGCTGTAATTTAACAAATGCTGGAAAATAAAATAATAACATTTGGTACAACTTAAACTTTACTTGTGAGAATCTAAACTATAATATTATATATATATATATATATATATATTAATATATAATATATATATATATATATATATATATATATATAATAAATATATATTTAGTTTTATAAGAGACAGCGAGGAGCGAACTTTATTACGCTTCCGCGTGCGATGGTAAAATGCCAAAAATGTATGGAAAATGAAACGACTAATGTTCTAAACTTGAATTTGAATCTAAATTTTATTATGAATGGCCAATATTTGATGCGAAAACTACGAAAGCAGGTGGAAAGCTGGAATGATGATGAAGAAGGATGATGATATCGTCACACTACCTAGTAGTAGGCTGATAATGATTAATTTACAAGTGATAAACCATATCAATGTAAGGGACGATCATTGTGAAATGTTAAAAGTAAGTTATTCTCTTAGTACAAAAATATCATGGTACTGCACTACACCTCACTCCAACCATTCTATCAAAAGTTAGTGGAAACGAGAGAAAAAAAACTCTTTAAAAAACTTTTCTTTACAGTTACGAAAGGATAAAATAAGGTCATGCAGTAACCGGGCAACTAAATTATGTAAATAAATTAATTCGAATATGATAAGATAGGAATAAATACACCGAATTTATTCGGTCACATGCTTAATTCGTGGTTATTTTCTATTTAAGATGTGTACGTGTATGACTGAAAATTTTGCCACGTGTTTCTAAGTAGTTTAGTGGGTAGGTTCTCTCTCCCCCAAAGTGTACTTAGGATAGAAACCTTTTGGGGAGAAGCCGTAGAGCTCATCGTCACAACACAAAGGCGTATAATCTCAAATTGTGGCGCAATACGTACTCTACTTTAGTACTTTTGACCTTGTAATAATTTTACCATACTACGTAATACGGTTAAAAATTTAAACTATAAAAAACAACTTTCTAACAGCCAGAAGCCTATATCAGACCTTCACCACACGCCGTCACTGCTTTTGAATCTGTGGCCACACGAGTTCTAGTATCGAACGACCTTATGGTATGTTGTAATCACTTCACACATTGTTTGTATGTATAGGTAACGTACTGTCACGACTCGAGATAAATTAATCATAGCGGCTTGATGAGTTATCAGTTTCCTTCCATAAAACATACAGTTAGTATATATAGGTAAAATAAACCATTGCAAAAATGTGTAGCTGAAAAAGCTTTATTACTGGCTTTTTTGCGGAACTCTGTCCAAGCATAGCGTAATTTGAACTTGTGTTTGAACGCAGTAGAAGCTGATGAAGTTACCTCAAGACTGAAACATTATTTACCACTTAGACTTATTTTGGTTATTTGATAGATGTATAGGATGACCGTTATACATGGCGGGCAAACTATAAAACTATAGGCTTTCAGCATGTACACCGGGCCGTGTCCGGAGCAAGAATAATCCGTAGTACACCGAGCGCTCCCTTTTTATAGCCAAATGGGTGGGGGAGCGATGACAGCTACCGGTGTTGCCACTGTAATAAATTTATATGCTACCACAGGGTAAATTACGGTACTGCCCGCTGCGCATAGAGTTTACAACGTTGCCTCCATCAGATGTATATTTTGTGCCTAAAGTGGAAATAAATTGTTTTTCAAAATTGAGGCAAATAATTTTTCGGGAAAAAACAAGCTGTATGTAAATTTCTGTATGAATAGGTTCCACCGTCTAGACGTGACTGACAATTCAATTCATTTATTCAATAAACAATTTTTACATTGTGTTTGAAATTAATCACCTATAATAAAAAAATAAAACAATATGATCATTATTTTTTTATTCCTAATATACAGTAAGTTTATAGTAAAAACATAAACATAAAGTCACTAATAAGAGAAAGAGATAAACACTAGTGTGTTTTAGACCACACGACTGAAGTAAAACTTCTTTAGTTCCATCTATCGGCCGATATAACTTTGATTTTGCTTTGCTAACTTTTATTTTTGTTTAACGTTAATGTTGTGTAATTTTACCGGACATAGCAACACAATAATACAAATTTTAAGTAAATTTTAACTTTTTTATGTTGACAATTGAGATCTACGTGAACTAATAACTTCTTCAGTACATTACCTGAATCCTGGATCATGGTCTTTACCTATGAAATTGCCGTTTTGTTTGAAAAAAGTATTTTTTTTTCGAACTTATTTATTTCTTTTATTTAAAGTAATCACCCCTGCAATCAATGCATCTTTGCCAACGCTGTGGCAGTTTATGGATGCCCTTCTTGAAAAAATCAGCAGGACGGGAGACAACAAACTCTTCAAAGGCGTTTTGTACTGCCTCCCGGGAATTGAATTTTTTTCCCGCTAAAAAGTTGTCCAAATTTTGGAAAAAGTAATAGTCGGTAGGCGCAAGATCTGGTGAGTATGGCGGATGAGGGAGAGCTTCCAAACCCAACTCATGCAGCTTAGAGACGGTCTGTTGTGCAGTATGGGGTCGCGCGTTGTCGTGAAGTAGCAGTGGAGACGACCGATTGACCAAAGCTGGTTGAAGACGTGCGAGTTTCGCCATCATTGTGGTCAGTTCTTCAATGTACACATCTGCAGTAATGCTCTCGCCGTTTTGTAAAAAGATATGATGAATCACACCAGCACTAGACCACTAAACTGTGACCATCACCTTTCTAGGGGTCATTTTTCGTTTTGCAGGTACCGAACCAGGATCTAACCAACTTGATGAGCGCTTTCGATTGTCAAAAAGAATCCATTTTTCGTCGCACGTAACAATTCGGTTCAAAATTCCTTCATTTCGCTGGCGATCGTTAAGTTCGTGGGGCACCCATCTGTCAAGCTTTTTTATCTTGCCAATCTGTCGCAAATGGACCAATATTGTTTTGATGCTAACATCAAAAGCTGCTGCCAGCTCAGCTGTAGATTGAGATTCATCAGCTTCCACAATCGCCTTTAATTCATCATTGTTGACCAAAGTTTCCGGACGACCACGAGGTTCATTTTTCAAGTCAAAATTCCCAGAACGGAACCGAGCAAACCAATAACGGGTTGTACGTTCGTTTGTACAGTTCTCTCCGTAAACGTCGTTGATGTTACGTGTCGTTTGTGCCGCGTTGGTGCCACGACGGAACTCATATTCCATAATTACACGAAATTTCAAAGTATCCATTATGAGGAAAAATGTTGAAATGTAATGAAAATACAACGCTAATTAATAAACAAAAGACTTATATTGTAAATAGAATGTCATATTTTTAAAACAAAATTAATTTGAATTTAGAATTCATAGCCAATCAAAACTTTTTTTTGTTTGAAAAAGTCTGTACTGCAATACGGCAATTTCATAGGTAAAGACCTATTATTTCTCATTCTAAGTCTGCGTGTACTTGAACGTTACAATCTACTTTATAAAGATTTACCTTGATCTCATCCGGTAAACCAGCTGTACGTCTATTGTGCAATGGTATATAATGACATTTACAACGATCTAGGTTTCATACTGCGATTGAGACTTTAACATGTACGTATTAGGGTAGTAAGTTGCAATGTACTACGACGCAGGGCTTTTTTGTTGATGCTTTTGGAAGGCACCATAGTTAATATTATTGAAAGGTTTACACTGTACAGGCGTACTACTGTTCACTTCAATTAGTTTTGACTTTTGACGTTAACTGGCCTGATAGCTCAGTGGGTACGGTCAGTAGCTCTGCCTTCCGAACCATAGGTTGTGGGTTCGATTCCCACCCGGGACAAACATTTTTGTGATGAACGTAGGTGTTTGTTCTGTGTCTGTGTATATTGTATTCTATGTACATTTTTACAAACAAAAAAATATATAAGTATTTTATCAGTTATCTGGTTGCCGTAGTACAAGCTTTGCTTAGGTTGGGGCTAGATGGCGCTGTGTGAAATGTCCACAATATATCTTAATATATATAAATCTCGTGTCACAATGTTTGTCCTCAATGGACTCCTAAACCACTTAACCGATTATAATAAAATTCGCACACCATGTGCAGTTCGATCCAACTTGAGAGATAGGATAGTTTATATCTCAATCTATGATAGATATATATTAAATACCCGTGCGAAGCCGGGGCGGGCCGCTAGTATATATATATATTATAGAGTTTCGCGTGACCATGCACAGCGCACTTCGTCCTGTGGTATTAGCACAGTCTAGTAATAACTGTGACAACTGTGACAGGTCAATAAAGTTTCATTTGTCCAGTAATTTTGTGAAATGCTACAGTGCCCTTCAAACCGGAACACTGGTGGCAGAATAACTGGCAAAACGGTGGTACCTAGACGAACTCTGCAGAAAAGTCCTATGGCGTTATGCCTAGAATTGAGTCAATGACCTAACCACATCCTAACCACTACACACCCACCGTACTTAGAGCTAATAAATGTATTATAATTCTGAAATTAGTATCAAATGCAATCAGTCAGTACCGACTTACGATCACATAGATCCTGGACCCTAAGTATGAATATCTGTGGCTAGAGACCCAGGAACTACGAGGACCATGGTCCCACAACACGGAATAAAGAATTGCGCTTTTTTCTGTGCACAAATACTTATCCTGGCGCGTGGATCGAACACGCCCCCTCCAGTTTATGAGACGACCTGCTCAACCACCACACCACAGAGAGTCCTTATTGTGTGTGAAGTTATTAATTGAAGGGGTGAGAATAAAAAGGATTTAACTGATTTTTTTGACCAAATGACTTATGGGTATCGTTGGATTCAGCTTGAAATTATCTTCAATAATACATTCTCAAAATACCGAAATGAGGATTAAATCTCGAGATTTTGAGTCTAAAAATGGTTTATCTGTCACAGGAATACAGTACACTTAGCATAAAAACATTACTTTATTTCTTTTATTATATTATATTTATACAGTAATTGTATGAATAAGTACTATATTTAGTAATTTTAAATAGAAATAAAACATTTTCAAGCAACTGAAACTTACATAAACCTTTTCTATTAAGTACCTTATAAGCACTCTACATAAAAATGACGCCGTTGACGTTTAAAGTCAATTTTCTCGAAACTGTCATATTGTCAGTTGAATCCTTTTTATTCTCAACCCTTCAATTAAGAGAGAACTTACCTTGAACCACGACATCGACGTATTGTGTATAGTCCATATTGACGGTGATTTCTTGAGGGTCGAATGAAGCCGTCAGGTTGGGCACTGTCTGGCATATCACCCAGAGAGGGCATAGCGCCAGGAGATAAATAACGATTAGGTGCAGGGGCCAAATCGGACACATGTTGGCCTTTGTTCTTTAACGTCGTGTACCTGGAAAAGAGGAGGTTGGGTTAAATTGGGGTGCAGAAAATTAAGGACTATTGCCAATTGTTTCATGATGACATAAAAAAATTATGAGGGACTTTTCAAATAGAATTTTTAATTAACAATATAACATTTAAATATAAACGCTCAATTAAGTTTTATTGATGGAATTTAGCTGATCAAATTCTGAGGTTATATTATATTATATATGTTTTTCTTATATTGTTAATTTTTATTGACTCAGGTATAACACTTAGGTAAATGGCTTTTACGTTTTGTTAATGCGGGAAATGATTATCATTATGAAGCCTTCATCCGCTTACAATTGTAGAATCCTGTTCTCGAATAAAACGAGATTCTTATATTATTAAGTACTTACGCGGATGTATTGAAATGTTTATTAATGTATTGTCGAAAGAACAATGCGACAAGAATACAATTTAATACACTTAAGTGACCTTACGTTGTATAAACGGTATGCGAATATTAATTTATTGACAAATTAATAATAATAATAATAACGTCCAACGATCATAGATCCTGGACCCTAACAAGGATTTCCTGTGTCTAGAGACGCAAGAACTACGAGGACCATGGTCCCACAACACCCAGACTCAGAACAAGTATTTGCGCTGTTTTTCTGTGCACAAATACTTGTGATGCCGCAGAATCGAACCCACCCGCCACAGGGCTATGAGCCGAACTGTTCAACCGCAACACCATAGAGACTGTCAATTAATTATATTAATATAGAGATAGTTCAGTTAAATATGACGATAGTATCACCATTGCTGTAATAAAACTGAGAAACATAAGTACAACATGAAAAGTATTATCGGCCACATTACGTAGAAACTAAAACCAGTTGATATTTTAAAAAAAGCTGGCCGCGTATATAAATATGAAACATTAACATAAATAACAGTTATTAAAATAGATATAGTCTCTTACCTAATAGCTTATTAATCTATGATCACTACAAATATGATAACTTAAATAATGATTAAACTTTTAAATACCACAACATATTTTAGAACGTGCACTTTCGACGGTGACTCCGCGGTGACTGTCGTAAGAACTCTAACACGATACGTAATAATACGCAACAGTCTGACGTATCAAATGATAGTGCTTCTACAAGTACACAACTCTTATTACAATATGAATAAGGCAAACAATCGAACAATAATATCTCACCGATTACCAATAGCATAGCGGTCTCAATCTAGTTAGCTCTACGAATTCCAATAGACCAAATCCCGTGGTTTTAGTCACGTAGAGATAACGTACTGATAATAGCGTATTAGCATTATAATATTAATTACCGTATATCATCAGATAACTCATAAAATCGACTTTTAGTGAGGCGCTTATCTAAATCCACATCGACCTGAGTATCCACATACATGTAGTCAAGATATAAATCAGCATGATTGACAAACAAATCAATATCGACAGCTGAAACGTTACCAAATTTAAAGGTCAACAATAAACCTTAGTTGCAGTAAATATTTTTTTTTTACTTCAAACTTGTCTAACATTTGACCACGCTCTCACCTGATGGGAAGTGACGATGCGATCGAAGGTGTAGCATGCTAGCCAAGTAAATACCTATTCACTCTTCTCTTGAACACGCTCGGGTCATATTTCGCCGGAAACAGACGCTGGCAGGGCATTCCGTTCCTTAGCCGTTCTAATTAAGAACGTTGAATCAAATCGATTGGTACGAATAGGTGGTATTTCGACCACGAAAGGATGGTGCTTATCCGAGCGTCTAATAGTCCGGTAGTGGAATGGTGATGGGGGAACGAGATCATGCAGTTTTTGTGCGCTTAAAACAAAGAATACTAAGCGATATATTCAATTTAATCATCTAAAACAACTGGAAAGTTCCAAACAGAAACTACTGCATCATTTATGAAGAAAACAACAAAAACAGCGTTCGGGTCGATATTTCCAATTGAAATGAACAGAAGATTTAAATTTGCATTATATTCCGTTGCGGAACAAAACTCGCTCATGCGAATTGAGTTCAAAAGGTTGAGATTGGCCTTGAATATGACGTAATTATGTCGAATAGACGATGTATAATTTATAAGTGTCACACTCTGTGCCTACGGGACGAAAATTTTACTTTACACATGAATAAAGTGATGCCTAAGGGTCATACAGGCAAAGTAAGAAAAGAAAAGAAAACAATTATGCATTGTGACGCTATTTCTTTGACTATATTGATTGACGATGAGTGTAATCTTGTCTTGAAGCTTTACAGAGCAACCTCAGATCTCACGTTGACGCGAATTTTAAGGCAACTTTATGTTGCGCAACACGATTATATGAACACGCATGTCGCTGAGAGTGCTATACCTACATTTATTCTCAGACGATTCACCAAGGTCAGGTGATCGTATTTACAGTACCTAGTGTTATATTTTTGTGTAGTTAATCATCAACTACAATCTTAAATATTTTTTGTTCATAATATATAACAAGATTTAACGCAATAACACGTACAAAGTTCCTCCAGTGCTACAACATTTAGTAAAACTTCAAGGCTTCCAGTATAATCATTCTTAACTGTAACGGAATGGACTATCAAAAATAATTGGATATTCGTAATAAACACCTGGCATATTCCATTTCGCCAAAGAACCGTCTTTATTTATTCACGTTTGAAGTTCGTTTGCTCGTCCTTCATTAATATAAATAGAAGTATATATACTTTGATAATTGCATTTAAATATATTTACACATTAAATAAAATAGGTCACCTACAGAATAATAAATTGATCGATCCCGTTTATAAGGTATTTAAGGTTTTTGACTGACCCGATAGCTCAGTTGGTAGTAACGCTGCCTTCTGAACTGTGGGTTGAGGGTTCGATTCCCACCCAAGACAAACATTTGTGTGATGAACATCGATGTTTGTTCCGTGTCTGGGTGTTATATTGTATTCTATGTATGTGCAAACAAACAAAAAGTATCTAAGTATTTTATTAGTTGCCTGGTTCCCATAGTGCAAGCTTTGCTTAGTTTGGGACTAGATGGCGCTGTGTGAAATGTCCACACATTTTTAATATTTATTACACAGAATTCATTACCTAGTAAGGGTGCAAAAATACATAAACAAAAAAAAGACACAATTTATAACATATGTAGTTTATTTACATGAGAATTAATAGGGCATAAATGAAAGTTAAATGGTTGTTCTCGTTACAATCGGCATATATGTATATGTATAATATATATAACTCAAAGGTGACTGACTGACTGACATAGTGATCTATCAACGCACAGCCCAAACCACTGGACGGATCGGGCTGAAATTTGGCATGCAGGTAGATGTTATGACGTAGGCATCCGCTAAGAAAGGATTTTTCTAAATTCCACCTTTAAGAGGGTGAAATGGGTAGTTGAATTATGTATAATATACATAAAAAATACTAATCTTAGATGATAATTTGTATAATTATAACAATTAGCTACCTACAGAATCTGCAAAATAGGTAATTGATGCAATTTCCACGCATTTTCCTGTACAAACCCAAGCGAATAATTACAATAATTATTATAATCGATACATTAGAAGAGTACGAGTAAACAAATAAATACTAGTGTAAATTTCACGCAGCGCCATCTAGCCACAAACCAAGCAAAGCTTGCACTATGGGACCCTGATAACTTATTATAGAACACAAATACTTTTGTGTGATGAAGTTAGGAACTACGCGTAATTTAACTAATTACAATTCCATCAGTATCTCTACTATTTTATACTACGTAAAATATTGTCAGCCTTATTAATAAACGGATATTAGTCTCGGATTAGTTACTTCGGCTTTTGTCCTTTTTTTGCTACTGGAATATTTAGCTGGATCGAAAGAGACAAAAGATGGTGTAACTAGTCTAAAGCTAGTTCGTGTTTATTAATAAGACTGAACATGTCTAACAAAACAACAGAACAAGCGCCTGGCTTCATAGCTGTTAAGAACAATAGGTGCTTGAGTTGGTTCTCTGGGAGTTTTCATTGTGTAAATCGATATAAATGGTGAACGGAATTAAACTGTCTTTTTAACCGACTTCCATAAAGGAGGAGGTACTATGTTCTTCTGTTTCGCTGGTTGTAAATCGATTTTACGATACTGGTGTTGATTCTGTGTCGCATTCGCTAAAACTTATGTAAACTTAAAGTATGGTAGTAGTCTTCTGATAAAGGGGAAATGAAAAAGACAGAAATATGTTAATTTCGTTTAGCTTTAGAGAATGCGACACAGAATCGACACCACTGTACGACTAAAGTCGTGTGGTCTAAGTTCTCACTCGTTTTTTTATTTCCTTCTATCGGCCGGTATAAGTAAAACTTCTTTAGCTCCATCGGCCGGTGTAACTTTGTTTCTGCGTTGTTTAATGTTGATGTCGCCATCTTGATAATCGTAAATTGACATTTTAGCGGACATACCAACATAATAATAAAAAATTTAAGTAAATTTCACTTTCTTATGTTGAAAATGGATATCTATGTTAACTAACAACATTCAACTTCCGTTGGCCTCGTTATACAGTCACCAGCTTACTCTACTACTTATTACCAGTTTTATCATATTTTTATTCTTGTACCACTTGTCTCTTTGGTCTTTTCACCATTTTATATTCATTCCGACATTCTTTATGCTTCGCCCCTAGTCCGTCACGTGTTCTGATAACGCAAACGCGCGGGAGCGTTGAATTCAATAGCCGCCTTTTTCTAAATCGTTAACAATAGGCTATTTGACTGCTATATTTGTATTGCACACATAAATAGTATACCTCAAATAATATATAGGTAATCGTGAAAACAAACATTAAATATCTCAAAAAAGTCAAAGTTTCAGGCATTTTAAAATACAGGAATAGAAAGAGACAGCTCAAAAAAGCAGTGACTTTTTTTATGTTACGAAATGACGTGACGAGCAAGCCGCTCGCCTGATGTTAAGCGACACGACTACCCATATCAGTTGCAGTGCCACTCTTGAAACACTAAATTATAGTTTCGCATGACACTGCACAGCGCACGTCGTTCTGAGACAGCACAGCCTGGTAATAAGATTACAAAACTGTGAGATTAGGTCATAGTCTCATTTGCCCAGTAATTTCACTAGCTACAGTGCCCTTCAAACCGGAACACAGTAGTGCTTGCGCACTACTGCTTGGCGGCAGAATAACTGGCAAAGCGGTGGTACCTACCAAGACGAACTTTGCAGAAAAGTCCTACCACCTAGTAAATTACGTCATTATCAATCCTCATTACTAAGCTGTGGTAGCTCTGCATAATCTCTTTGGCATATGACGTCACAAGGTATAGCTTCATAGTAGCTGTGAGCAAGACCCACACGATATCTGTTTTGCGAGAAAGGGACAGGCAATGAAATTTAAAAGTGTACTACTTCGTGATTAATTTACCGATATTACTTATTTTTTCATTTTGTAACGACAATATCTATATTTTAATTTTTTTTTTTTTGCGCCAAAACCAAAGCCGTGTGCCAATCAGCTTTCTCTTTCAAAAATCGCTCTCGGTGTGCGTCTTCCCCAGTATCTGGAAATCGGCTTTTGTAACCCGCTAAAAGGACAGCTACTACAGACAAGTAGCGTAGTTAGAGATCTTGGAGTAGTCCATGACTCAAAACTACTTTTTGACAGTCATATTGAGTCCGTTGTCACTAAATTATCTATTCTATTCGCGCACAAAAATTATCAAAACGTAATTTTGACTAACCTAAGCCAGTCTCCTTGTGACCACGGCCAATGTAAAGTCTTAGGTCCGTATTACAGAACGATGCTCAGTCATCGATCGGTGCTCAAGCAGAGATTTCATTCAATAATTGATCACTTTATGAATGAAATCTTTGCTTGAGCACTGATCGATGACTGAGCATGGTTCTGTAATACGGACCTTAGTGTTAGTCGATACGTCGAGGTTAGTCAAAATAATGCTTTGATAATTTTTGTGCGCGCATAGACTCGTTTTATCTTCACACTATGAGTTCAAGTCGCGAAAGTTTCAAAAGTGATATTAAATTCATTTTTAAGCTACTTTATGAAAATAATATTTATTTGTTAATTTTTAATAGTAGTCAAATAGCCTATTGTAAGAACTTAATTCGATACCATTAAAATTTGCTCGTTATAACTTCTACGTTATCTAAATTAATTACACAATCGGCTAATATGTAATCATTAATCAATTAAAATAACTGCTGCCGAGTAGGCATGACTTTGCGATAGCTTTTTATTTATGTATTAAACTATACATGATATATTGATATGATGATAATTATTTTAAAGCCATTTTGCGCGTTATCTTTCAGTCGTTTGATTTTTATTATTTACATCAATAATAATAATAATATGTGTGGACATCTCACACAACGCCATCTAGTCCCAAACCAAGCAAAGCTTTTATTATAGGAACCAGATAACTGACACAATACTTAAATAATTTTGTTTGTAAATACATACATAGAATACAATATAACACCCGGACACAGAACAAACACCTATGTTCATCACACAAATGTTTGTCCTGGGTGGGAATCGAACCCACAACCCACAGTTCAGATGGCAGGGTTACTACCAACTGAGCTATCGGGCCAGTCCAATTAAATAAATTAAGTAACTTATAAAAATCAGTTTTGGCAATAAAAGTGCCGTTATTATAATCAAACCGTCATAAATTATACGGGTTCCCTGATACCCCAACTTCCTCAATTATTTCTAAGCGGAGCTCATTTATTTATGTTGTAATGTACCTACGTGGAGACAATATGTATATTGTACATACTAAGGCATACGGTAAGGCTTAGTAAATACCTAGAGATAATAATAGCTTTAAGCATATACTTGGTGCTTGGGAGAAGTCACAGGATGCCATAGGGTTTTTTTGTGACTTATCCAAAGCATTTGATTGCTTATGTCATGAAACCTTAATTTTGAAATTAAATCATACGGGGTGTTGGGAAAGCTCTTGATCTTGTCCCTTCTTATCTTGGTAATAGAATTCATTTAGGTGAAGTTAATAGAGCAAGATTGTCTGATTCTATCACTAAACTGGGGGTCCCGCAAGGTTCAATATTAGGACCATTCTTATTTTTGTCCTATATTAACGATCTTCGCAACAGCGATAAAATATGGTACATAATCATATTTAGTAAGTAAGGAAAATTAAAACCCTGGGAGGGACGCTTTAGAGACGGAGGGATGCGGTTTCAAATCGCGTTTGTGAATAATTCTTTCCTTTAAAGTTGATTAAACTAAACCTAACCATATATTTACGTTGGGTTATATTATCGAAGTTTGCATGCGGATCCCTAATTTTTTTGAAAATATTCTATCGCCTGTGTTCATCAGGGTTATAATGTCGGATTCTAATGGCGAAAGAATTTTTTAAATCGGTCCAGTAGTAACAGATCCCATTTAATGCAAACAAACAATCAAATATTTCCTCTTTATAAAATTAGTTTAGATAAGGTAATGATTTGTTTATCAATGGTCACTTGATTTGAGCATTACGCTATCGATTGCGTCCATCTGATTCTAAGGTGAGGCGCTATAATTTACCATAGCTAAATAAAATTTCCTGAAGTTTGGTTACTCAATTTTATGTTTCAACAAAAAAAGAAAAGATAGATAATTAATAGAACTTCATGAACTCACGAATTTAACAGATCCCGGGTTAATTCTCTACCTTAATAATACCTTTCTCACTATTTTGAAGACTCCAAAAAGGGGGAATTCATTGTGTGTAGGGGGCGCTGTGTCGTTCGGACTCTAATGTTATGGCATCATATCGAAACACGGTATCTAGACAAGTTGCGCGGGCATCTATAAGGCGGCTGGAGCAGGGCGTTTAAAAGAAAAGTGATTTTCCTTTTTAAACGTTTTTCGCCTTGATGGCTAACTTAATACTAACAAATAATAAGAAATATTGTACACAAGAAAGACAAAGAAATGGGTCGCACGCTGATTAAAATTAAAGGCTGTGTGGAAAGCCGTAAAGTATGAAATTTATGAAGGATATTTGAACAAGTGTATGTATATTGAACGGTAATTAAAAAATTAAGTAAATTTAAATAAGCATAGTAGGTACAGCTCTCAACATAATGATCGAGCTATCTACTATTTATATATTCTGTGACTGTTTTACGCTAGGCTAACATATCCTTATTCTATACAGTGGTTCACCACACAAAAAAAAATTGTTTTAGATAAAATCCATTGCGTGTCAGTTTTCATACAAATGTTACACTCGCGGTTTCACTCGAAATATAACGAATATTCATAGGTAATCTTTATTTCAAATTTAAAACTTTTCCAAAGCAGTCAATTTGACTTGAGAGCCACACAAACAGTCAATGTTCCACTTCTGTAGTAGAGAACTAAAACTACCTATTATTCTGAGAAGAGATAAAAATTATCAATTTCATACATAAATTAATGTCGACAGAAATCCCAGTCAAAAAATTATTTATTACTTACATAGATTTGGTACTTAAGTGTTGTTGTTGTTGTTGATTGATTTATTTGCCAAAAAAAAAACCAATCAACAACAGATATGAGGAGGGAAATGCCCTCGCACTTCCCTGCCACCACGGGGGTGGTGGCAGTGGGTATGTGGGACTCGAACCCACTAACCTTGTATACTTAAAGTAACCTACAATACCCTGACCAGAGTGTTGCAATTATTTCTTAAGACAAACAGTAACTACATAAATATTAAACGCACGTGTGATATATGCACGTATAACATTTTTATTTATTTATTTATTAGACCAACTAGGATCATAATCAGCACCAAATAAAAACATATCAACAAATAGAATGGTCAAAATTTCAAAATAACAAAATCATTAATTAAAATAAAAATACCACAAATTGAAATAGAAATTAAATTAAAATAAAAATTGAAAAATTAATAAGTAATTTTGATCCATTCAGTCATTGAATTAACATGAAAATACCACTTACTTTTACTTATTACTTATATTCACTAGGTGGTAGGACTTTTCTGCAAAGTTCGTCTAGGTAGGTACCACCGCTTTGCCAGTTATTCTGCCGCCAAGCAGCAAGTGTGCAAGCACTACTGTGTTCCGGTTTGAAGGGCACTGTAGCTAGTGAAATTACTGGGCAAGTGAGACTTTATGATCTGATCTCACAGTCGAGTAATCTTATTACCAGACTGTGCTGATGTCTCAGGATGATGTGCGCAGTGCAGCAGTCATGCAAAACTTTACATGTTGGAGTTCCGAGTGACACTGTTCTGTTATGGGCGGCCGTGTCGCTTAACATCAGGTGAACGACGAGCTCGTCACATCATTCAATAATATTAAAAAAAAATAATTATAATATCTCTCATTTCAGTTTTTACCTATACCTATCGAAATTTTCTTATAACTACATGATTACGAGAAGTGCGAGATTGTGTTTGAGTATGAGTAGATCAGAGTGATAAGATGTACTCATTTTGAGTAAGATAATGTTTTTTTATAAAATCATCACGCACGCATTACGTCATAAAAGGTAAGAGAACCGCTCACCGCAGATTATTCCGATATTATAGGTACTACGTATCGGAATTTACGGCGTGCGGTGCCGAAGATAAACTCAAGATTTGTGATATATATACAAGCTGTCACTGTCAGTCATGTTTCAAAATCGTAACGATCAGGAGGCTCTGAATAAGGAAACCTAGGTTTCCTAATTCAGAGTCAGGAGGTCGATTCTAAAAAAAAATAGAGCACAGACACCGAGAAAAATATAGAACTACTTAGGATAAGAAAAACGGGTTAGGTGACTTCCTCCATCAATGGGGCTCTATGAAGTATTTTCCGAAAAAAAAAACACTGTCAGAAACACTTTTCTCTACGGCGAATAGCGCAGAAGTTCCTACTTCAGCGAGGAAGTTCGCCTCGCCGCAGCACCGAGTCATTTATTTATACTGAGTAATAAAATATGCCATTATACCAATCATTATATTTCATTTACCCTGTTGGTTGCTAGCACCACCTAGTCAAACATTTTATATTAGTTATTCATTTACGTTATCATATTAGCTACTTAGCCTAATAATCATGTGCAGATTTTTGATTTTTGTCGATTGGCATAGAGGGGTATAATTTTTGAAGTGTAAACTTTTTTAGACGCTTTGAGTAATTTTTGGGTGAACCAAAAGCGTGAAACGTCACCGCACGCTTTCCATGAGCTATCTGTCACAAGTTCTTAGATTTCACTTCTATCGGCTGTCCAGAAGTGAAAATTTCTTTAGGCCCGTTGAGCAGTTTTTGGGTGAACAAAAATCATGGAATTCGTGTCACCGTCACCGCTTCCCATGAGCTATATGTCACAAGTTACTTAATTTTCACTCTTATCGGCAGTCCCCAAAGACTGCACCGCACATTTTTATTCATAGGAAAATTGATAATCTTAATATATAAAAACTACTTGCGCTCCGCGGTTTCACCCGCGGATAAAAAGCATTTTAATTATTTGCTCATCCCACGGGAATATTTCACTTTTCCGGGATAAAATGTAGCCTATATGTTAATCCAGTGTATAAGCTATCTTGGTACCGAATTTCATCCAAATCCATTGAGCCTGAAGGAGTAACAAACATACAAACATACACACATACAAACTTTCACCTTTATAATATTGTGTGATGAATCTTTATTTCCCGTGGTCATCGCATCACGGGTGAACGGATAGAACATTTTCGCTAGTTCTTTTTTATTGTTTTAATTATTTTCAGGAGAAAGTTCTTATGAAAGAAAAATTTAAGAAAGTATGGAAAATTTTCACCGCGCGGGTGAAACCGCGGGGCACAGCTAGTTATAAGATAATACATTTTAGGAAATACTGCTATGTTTTTTTGTAATTGACTAACGGCCGTTTTCAATAACCAACTAAAGATAACAGATAGATAGCTATCTCTGATAAGCAATAACTTTCGATCTATCCTTTGATTGCGTTTCACAAGCACCAGTAACTGCTATCCTTTTGGAGAAAACGATAGATAGCCGCCCTATCTGTGCCCTCCCATGCGTTTCGTTATTGCAAAATCACTCAGAACTCTGATAATTAAATAAGTGGTTACGGAAGTATTTACAGTGATATAATATAATAAAAATAGCAAAAATTAATAAATTAGTACTATACAATAACAGATTTCCATAAATTCACGTTATGTTTGGCATGATCCAATTTAATAATAATTTTGTTTGTAAATAATACAATGGAAACAAAACGTTTTGGACAACCGTGTTGTAGTCTGTGGCCACCCGGCACCTTCGTTTTACTATCGTGTTCATAGTATCCTTTACTTGGTCTGTGATCGTGTCGATATTCAGAACAAATAATACCACAAATTAAATATAAAGAATAAAACATGTATAGAAGTATTAAAATAATATAAAATAAATATACTTAGTATCGCAAAACCCAGCCCTAACAGTGTTTTACTGTTTTGTCTAATGTAAGAAGGGGTTGATGTAATGTTGATATTCCATGATTCCTAAAACAAGAGTAAAGGTATAGGTACTAATATTAGGCATATATTATATACACATTGCATAGCGTAAGATGTAGACGAAGAATAATAAATTACTTTGCGGAGGTTACTCTCAGACTGGGCTATATTTCAACCAACAAATCACATACCACTGTTTTACTTAATCTAAATCTATACATAAAATCGTAATCGTCCAATTCCACCATATAGTTTATTCTCTGTTTATAGATTCGACGTCTTCTTTGTAGAATAATATGTTGATCTTCATCATCCCAGTCAGAGAGGACTTCTAATAATATGTTGATCTTCATCATCCCAGTCAGAGAAGACTTCTAATAATTCTATATCACTTTCACTGCTACTACTAAAATTAGCCATTTATAATATTTTATAGAAACATCTTTGAAATTTAAATTGGAACTTGAAGATTTGTATTTTTTGAAGATTTGACCTGAAATTTTCCTTGAAACTTATGACAACATACAAAAACAAACAACTGGTAATGGAGGTTATCCGTAGAAAATGACAGATAGGCCAAAATTCTATCTTTGGTTATTTGACATACTGACGGATAGCTGCCAAAACTATATTGAAAAGCATTCTAGCGCCATTTCCTACAAAAAGCTATCTTTGGTTATCAGTAACCCCTCCCAAGGATAGATAGCTACTGAAGTTAGGAATTGCTATCTGTCGTTGCTATATAGAAACGTAAAAATGTGTCCATGGATAGATTTTTATACTTTAGTAAGGGTAAACCGTGGATAGATAGCTTATTGAAAACGGCCGTAAGCCGTGGTTGGAAGCTGTTAACTATGAAATATCCGAATTTGTACAAGTGTTTCAGTGGGATCCCAGAACTGGCACATACTTCGCTCAGAAGCTAAGGTCCGTATTACAGAACATATGCTGTCATCGATCGGTGCTCAAGCAGAGATTTGGTTCATAAAGTGATCAATTAGTGAATGAAATCTCTGCTTGAGCACCAATCTATGACTGAGCAACATTCAGGTAATGCTGCCAGAATTCTGGAAACCTTACCACGCGGTGGTGAGTTGGATAGCATATTTATTTTGTAAATAATGTTATATTAGTTGTAACTTTTTATTTATAGAGTGCCTGTACATATTAATGTTTCTGTAGCGTTTCAGTTATGTAATGTTATTATACATGGAAAATTGGTGGTACGGTAAAAAGTTGTTATATTCAGGCGTTCGGTTCGCTAGAATCTAATCTCTAAATACCCGATCCCAAAACGTCTTCATCTCATCTCGTCTCATCTCATTATAACTGAAACCGAAACTTCTAAAACCCAAAATGACTTAATCCCAAAATGTCGGAAATTGACTAGTCTTAAAATACCTAAAATTATAAATTACTCAATAGCAATAGGTATATACGGAATTCCCGATGAGGCCAGATTTGTCGACATTCTTTCAGTTTGTCGTATCGGCACATCAGGTATTTTGAGATTACGTTTTGACGAACCGGATGCACATTAACAGTACCGAAAATATTCTAGGTCGGTTTTCATTAAGTTTAAATATTTTTGATTATTATTAGTCTTAACCTAAAACTAAAGCCGCTAAAGTCAGTCAAAAGTCTGCACCACGAGTAGGAGGAAAGCGATAAGGAATTAATAAATACTGATTATAAGCTAAAAAAAAAACTGCGCCTCGCGGTTTCACCCACGCGGTGAAAACTTTCTAATTTTCCGCTCATCGTTGTTATTTTTTTATTTCATAAGGAACTTCAGACAATAATAGACACAAGGACTCAAGACACAAGGACGCAAGAAATTCAAATCACGTTCGTGATTCCAATTTTTCCTTTACATTAAAATGTATGTGTAGATAAAGATTGAATTTCCGCTAATGTCTTTTTGAAATTGAACCTCCGTTATTTTCCATAAATAAGGATAAAAACTTAGCGGTTTAATTAAGATAATTTGCTATACGTGACCGGATACATGTTGTCTCGAATTTAGGTGAATTTGAAATTACTAATACCAGCAGGTCTGCAAGTAATCTGGGTAATACCAAATTACTAATACCAGCAGGTCTGCAAGTAATCTGGGTAATACCAAATTACTAATACCAGCAGGTCTGCAAGTAATCTGGGTAATACCAAATTACTAATACCAGCAGGTCTGCAAGTAATCTGGGTAATACCAAATTACTAATACCAGCAGGTCTGCAAGTAATCTGGGTAATACCAAATTACTAATACCAGCAGGTCTGCAAGTAATCTGGGTAATACCAAATTACTAATACCAGCAGGTCTGCAAGTAATCTGGGTAATACCAAATTACTAATACCAGCAGGTCTGCAAGTAATCTGGGTAATACCAAATTTCTGTAAGAGGATACATGTACTTGATTTTAAATCATGATTCATGACGTCATAAAAACGAATTTACGAATCAATGTATACGCATTCTTGGCAAATACAATATATCTGATTTTTGTATGGCACCTTAAAATATATTAACGTGAAAGGAAAAAAAAACAGACACGTTTCACAGAATATATGTATAAGTACTTGATGTGAGTAAGGGTCTTATTTTCAGTAGATTCAAAATAAAGGCAAATGTAAAGTGACATAATAATAAAATTTAAAATATTGGGAGGAGCCACTGATTCCTGAAATACACTTTAAAACTAGTTAGGGAATCTATGTATTCATTTATATAATGTAATAATGTTTATGACAATTAACCTTTTTGTTTTATTTGTATTTGTTATCTGCAGATTTCGTTTGTGATTTTTTTTCATTACATTAAAAATATATCTGTTGATTACGCTAAGCCGGCGATACTGCTATAAATCATAAATCTTTTGAAGGCTGAATCTGATACAAGTCGATATTGGGATAGGTAGTTTAAATACGTTATTAATATTTATTATTTTTATCCTGCAGTGTCCCATTGCTGAGTTATTATTCTTTACCTACAGTGTCCCATTGTTGAGTTATTATTCTTAACCTGTAGTGTCCCATTGTTGAGTTATTTTTAACCTGTAGTGTCCCATTATTGAGTTATTTTTAACTTGCAGTGTCCCATTATTGACGTATTATTTATAATCTGCAGTGTCCCATTGCTGAGTTATTATTTTTTACCTACAGTGTCCCATTGTTGAGTTAATATTCTTAACCTGTAGTGTCCCATTGTTGAGTTAATATTCTTAATCTGTAGTGTCCCATTGTTGAGTTATTTTTAACCTGCAGTGTCCCATTATTGACGTATTATTTATAATCTGCAGTGTCCCATTGCTGAGTTATTATTCTTAACCTGTAGTGTCCCATTGTTGAGTTATTATTCTTAACCTGTAGTGTCCCATTGTTGAGTTATTATTCTTAACCTGTAGTGTCCCATTATTGACGTATTATTTATAGTCTGCAGTGTCCATTGACGAATCACCCTTGAGAGAGAAATTGACCAATGAAAACGCGACGTGATCCGCGTGATTGTTCATTGACTTGACTATTTAACCTCATCGACGTATCAATAGGTCCATGTTTAACCTATTATCAAAGTTCAAACGTTCGTTAGTCAAACGCCGTTTCGAGAGGAAGCGAGAGATATATATATATATATATAAATGTCGATTTCTATAGCTCATGCTTATCATGCAGTGGCTATCATGAGTCGAGTTCCTCTCGCTTCTCCAACGTGGCCTACCTGGGCGACGGTTTCCTGTAGGGCTCCGTTATGTGGCTATGTTGGCCTACAGTAATATGTTGGCTAACGAGCTATGGAGAGAGCTAAATTTGGCGTTTCCCTGCGAAATAAGATCTGAAATGACAAGATCCGCAGGAGAACTAAAGTAACCGATATCTCTTAGAATTAGAAAGGTGAAATGGCAATGAGCAGGCCAGATCGCGTAGAACTGACAATGGGGAAGAAATGATCTCGAGTGGCGAACGAAGATGCAGCGTCGGCCGGCCCCCCACTGACCACGGACCGACAATCTGGGGGATGATCACGAAACTTTGATTGCAATGCAACAGGAGACATTTCCATACTAACTATGCACATAAACTGCGTATTATAACTGTCAAATCCATACATATTTGTGTTTCTAACGTTTGCAATCGAGTTACGTAATCGCCCAGCTGATCAAAACCGCGGGAAACCAAAGCATCCAGGAGGCAAGCCGCCGCTCAAAGTGGCGCTTTGTGGAGGAGGCCTATGTACTGCTAAGTATTATAGTTTGCTAAAGAATCGTGACGGAGGAACCTTAAAATAACATATCTGTATCACAGTTACTTGTACTATTATTTATTCTGCGCCACCGATGTTTCCCCCTAAAAAAAAAGTGTGTTTTGTTGTTTTGTAGACCACACGACTGAAGTAAAACTTCTTTAGCTCCATCTCTCTTGCCCCTACAGTAATTTACGAAACGTAACTCTTTCTTTCTATGTTCAATTATTCACATAGTATTACGTAGTAATGGCCAACGGAAGTTGAGAGGGAGATACTCAACTTTCGTTCACTGCAACAGCCTACCCCCAAGTCAAGCGTGCCTAAAGAAGTTTCACTTCAAAAATTCCTTTACCTGAAGACCTTATCATCAAATACCATATCCCTTATTAGTATACTACCGTGTCTAAATTGCGTCATATTGTAATACTTATTAGTAACCTACACCCAGGTAGCCGTTTCGATAGTAAAATAAGAACGAATAAATGATGTACTATAGTCTAGCTCCGATAAAAAGTTGAGAGCTTGAGATGTTGCAAATCTTGCGAAATGCCGTTATTTATTTACCGCTGTTGCGGCAAACAAGTTGTTATGTAACCTCCTTGGTTTGTATCCATGAGAGAAAGTAAAAAACTCGGATTCTAAATTCAAGTTAGCGCGGGAAAACGTGTGGTCATGGCATATAAAGCGTTTATATTGGCTGATAATGGTAACTCGGTAAGATCCAATGAGTTCCGTTGCAAATTCTCGGTAGTCAAATAGCGAGCGGCAAGATATATATAGTACGCAGTTACGCACCAATGAGGTCGGTTTTCGCACGACCGCTCTCTCCGGTCACGTTGTCACTCCCTCCTACAGATTCAAGGCTATCAAGTATCAGCACAAGCATAGCGGCGAGATCGAGAGGAATCAAATCGTGAGGTCGTTCACTTTCGAGATCGGCAGGATATTCCAATGTAGATTAGAATTTTAATTTATTCCATAGCACATTTGAAATTGTAGATAATGTAAAGATAAAAGGTATCATAGGTTATGTTATGGATGGACACATTAGGGGGCGTCCATAAATTACGTGAGGTGTTTTTTTTAATTTTCTGCCCCTCCCTCCCCCCCTGGTGAGATGTCGTGAGATTTTATTCAACCCCCTCCCCCATCCCCGAATCTCACGTGAGATTTTTCAAAATGTGAGTTTCTTACGTAAACGCGTACTACGATTACGCTTAAGATTAAATCTGAAGCATGTACAATCTGGATTAAATAGACCAAAATAGTATTTTTTTTTTTTGTTTCAATCAGAAAAAAAATTGCGTGATATTTGCCGAGACCCCCCCTCTCCCCAACGTAAGATTAGATGAGATTTGACTCGACCCCCTCCCCCCCTTAAACACCTCACGTAATTTATGGACGCCCCCTTACACATATGCACATCAACAGTTGTTTCTGACTGACACGGGCTTACCCATAATATGCCACTGGACGCTTATCATAGGAGAGTTTGCCATAATCACCATGTTTGCCCGCTGATTGGTGATTGCAGTACCAATGAGAAAGGTGCTGCCAATTCTCTGAATATTCCCTTAGGCGGCACACGGAAGGAAACGGAATGAATTTATTATCATACTGCTGGCACTAGATGGGTATCACTTACACACATAAAATCAAAAACACATTTTTTAGACTTTTTTATTCTTTTTCTTTTGGTGGTAAGGTAAGGGTTTATCTTTATCGTTTTTGTTTGATACCTCAGAATTACATATAGATATTATATTTATACAAAACGAGCTTCTGCTCACAGCTTCGCCTGAGGCGTGGCCTATGGGAAAATATTTCAACCATTCACCCTCTTAAGGATGGAATTTCGAAAAATCCTTTCTTAGTGGATGCCTACGTCATAACATCTATCTGTATGCCAAATTTCAGCCCGATCCATCCAGTGGTTTGGGCTGTGCGTTGATAGATCACTATATCAGTCAGTCAGTCACCTTTGAGTTTTATATATTTAGGCAGCATTTCGGCAGTAGCATAATAACATTATAGATGCATTTTATTGATAAGAAAATCCTGTATACTTGCAACTTCAATTTACCACTATAATTTTCGGAGATAAAAATAGGTTGATCTCTATCTAGGTACTTAAAATGCAGTATACTGTGCAAGTAATATTTAGTAACTTGCATAGATGCAAGTTACTAAATATAGGTGCATTATTACAACAATATTAATGCAGATTTAGAAGCAGATATTGATAAACCAATTGTATCAGCTGTAGAATTAAATACTGCCACTGAGATGTGTTTGACAGATACAATAAAATTAAACTTAGCCAAAAGTTAAATGAAAACCATACATTCTGTTTACTTTTGTTAGTTTCTTTGGCTGTGGTACACCCGGACTAAACATTGAACACCATTGTAGATGTTCCAGAACAAGGCTACCTGATGAGAATCATAATAAAATATTAAAATGTTTTATTTCAGCATTTTGTGATAATATTGTAGCTGCCAAATGGGTTCTTTCATGAGCCAATGATTGTCATGATTTTGACTTAACTTTTTTAACATTCTACCATTTTATTCACCTACTACAAAACAACATGGGACTATTCCATCATATATATGATATAATTTATAACAGAGTTGTGCAATATTATGCTTCGGGAGTACAACTATAATACCAATTCAAAAAATGCTTTCAATGATCAGATAATTATTTATATCATAATAATTATTAATAATTTCACATTAGGGATTGAAGGTATGTGTGAGGTTTTCTGTATTCAACATGTGTGCATTACATAATGCATTTGAAAGAGTTAGGTATTTCCTTGCAAAAGAATAGCGTTTTCGTATTGAAGGGAAGGCTTAATTATAGAACCAGTTGGCGTAAGTAGGATGAAGAATTTATATATGTAATAGGTTACAAGAACCTCTAGTATATACCCTAGATATCAAACATGTGTGCTTAGGAATGATGTAAATGTAATAATTATTTACCGAAATTTTCTACATCATTATTTATGATTGAAGCAAAAGATTACATGTGAAAGCAAGTGCTTGAATTTTAAGTTTATTTGTTTGGACTTACCAAGTAGCTGTGCTGCCAATTATGGGTACCACTTCTGTTTAATACAACACCATTTGTCACAGTTTAATACCTAGCAGTCCTATATTACTTAGATCAGATTATTTTAAAAGGATATTTTTAAGGTAATATGAAGATTCTAATATAGAAATTAAGCTGATATAATAATCAAAAAATATGCAACTTCTCTCCTTTTAATTTCAAAAGATTATGATCACAGACTAAGTAGAGGATACTATTATGATCACAGACTAATTAAAGCAAAAAAATTTAGGTTTTTCATGGATGACATTGACAGATAGCTAAATTAGCACCATAGAGAGAGAAGTTTCGGAATAGGAAAGTGGAACACATTCCACATAAGTATCCTACTTCCTTTCTATGTCTAACTTATCCACGACAAGATAAAAAGTAGTTAATATTATATACACGATTAATGCTACTTCACACTGGTAGTAATATTTCTCACGCTCTAATAAGAATGAAAAAGAATTTGATTTTATCATACAACAAAATCAAAACTTTTTTGTTAATTTAAGGAAAGACAATATGGGGAGAGATGTGGTGGTCCTGTTCGTAAGCCGCATGGCACATGGCACGAATGCTTAAAAACGCAATTTTTTTTAACGTTGAATCCTTGTTGACAACTGTGGCTCAACAACCCTATTAATGCGACCAAGAAGTTTATATCTTTGTTTTTACTTTTGGCTTCTATTACCACAGTTGAGGATATAACATTCTTCATTACCACTCTACCATGGATTAGAGAAAAAAAACAGTTGAAGAACTACTTATGACACTAATGCTTCCTAAACTCGACTCGTCGCACCACTAGAGTCTGTGCAAAAAGAGAACCGTCGCGCGTCGTGGCGTTACGGTGAACTAACAATAAAGTTTTTATATGGCAACCCAATCCAGCTGACATCTGTCTCGTCACGCAACTGTAAATTGTCAACATGGACTCGATAAATTACTGTTTGATCATTTAATTGGATTCGTTGAAACTTGAAAAGAATCCGAAAATGGTGGTTGTGCATTTTGAACGTTTTTCCATTACCAGTGTATTTTTGAATTTTAATGTGTAATAAGGGTGGACTATCATCCATTAAGTGTTCGTGAACGTGCACTAGTGTTGGCAAATGGTTCCAACTTTTAAAACCATGCCTTTTAGTTTTCTCTTCAAGGCTTCCTAGAG
Source organism: Ennomos fuscantarius (assembly GCA_905220475.3). Taxonomy (NCBI): domain Eukaryota; kingdom Metazoa; phylum Arthropoda; class Insecta; order Lepidoptera; family Geometridae; genus Ennomos; species Ennomos fuscantarius. The sequence goes on along the minus strand of HG992046.1, from coordinate 5,611,235 downwards.
GCTTCAGTAAAATATCCACCATTTTACTGTGGCATTTTGACTGACAAAATAAGACTTTGATATGACATAACTTTGACGGTGAGGTCACCAGTTTAACGGTGTTGTCACCGTTTAAGGTCCTTAGGTTTAAGGTTGATACCAATGTGGCGTTGTTGTAGGTAGGTATAACGAGGACGTTAATAAAACTCGATTTGAAGTGTAACAGTAGAACTAGCGTAGCGGAATATATTTATTAAAGAAAAATGCCTATATTTATACAAAGCTTAACCTAGGATTGTCCAATAAGAAAACAAGTCTATAAAATTACACCAATTGTTTCACGTCATTAATTAACCAATGAGATAACGTTCTAGTGTTTACATTGCGTGTGTTGTTAAATTCCCGGCGATTATGCTGTCCCGTTCCCTCCTAGGGCAGGTGAGCATGGCGCGCTGTTTCCCTTAAATATAATAATCACAGTAATCTGGTAATTGGTTTGAGGTATGGTATGTGCAGAAGGTAAGTACTGGTAACTGTTGCGACGCAGGCGCTACATAACCGTATAAAATTCCTCACTTGACATTGGCAGAATTATCACTAAAAAGTGACAGCCGGCCATTAAACCTAGAGAAGAAGATCTTAAAGATTTAATTGACAATTTACAAGAATTTATTGTGAATATAACGGAATCAGAATCCGAAGATGAAACAGATGTGTCCGAAAGTGAATGCTCCAAAGCTAGTTCAGACACATCTGGTTTAGATTCACTTTGATTACGATACAAAAATTTTCTATAATTGACAAATTGTTACTGTGTATTATGATAAGGTAAATATAATTATAAAATGACTCCATGTTTATATTTTATTATGAAGTCTGGGTGCGCAATGTAGTGCACCTCATCAGTCGTTGCTAGAGTGTAGAAAAGTCATGCTCAATAGGAGCACGTTAAACTTTAAACGTTGATAGCCACTATCTTACATGAATAATATTGATAAAAGCCTACGACGTCTGCAAAGTATCTAATACTTTTAGTCGTACTGGCGATGACAGAGCAGTGTTGTCAGCGTAACAAAAGTAGTAATAAAGCAGGCCCACGCTTGCCCTCAATTCTTACGGCGCTTCTCTTTTGCACAGACTCCATTATGAGGGACGACCTTTCATTCAGTCAAGCAAAAATTAAGCTGTATAAAATTAATCTTGGAAGCACCTGTGCTAAATGTTGATTTATACATATTGTTGTATAGATATATTTTATCATGTGATTGATTCTCTAGTATACAAAGATCAGCTATAACTTGGAGTTGGTCACGTTTTATTATATTACATCATGCGTAAATGCGTTTCGTTTCCCCACATGATACTTTGTTTTACTTACAACTTCTCTATTCATCCCTCTCTCTACGCCTGGACAGGTATTTTATACTCTTTGGATTTTCCTCTCTTTCCTCATGAACTCTTTTGTGTTTTGTTACATACTCTTTGGTCGTGATTGCATTGCAACGTAGTTGCCCGTTACTCTTTGGTGCAGTTTCTAATACCACAGAATACTATTACTCGTGTATTGTATAGTACGTATTTCCGAGTCCAAAACACGATTAATATTTTGGTTGTTTTTGGGAAAATTAGGTGGTGTTTTTCACAGAGTACTTTTTATATACGGAAAGTGTTTTTGATAAATAATTCATCTTATTCCCGTATCGTAATTCACAATTGTTGTTTTAAGTTCTCTCTGCTTGTTGGAAGTTTGTCGCATGTATTATTATTGATAAAACGCAAAAATGTCGAATATAGAGAAGCGCGATAATAAGACGGAGTCACTGTCTGGGAGCTCGCAGGCTCTGCAAACTGTAGATGAAGAGAACGCGAAGTCTTGTTGGGTTTGCTTCGCTACAGAAGCCGATGATAGATTAGCTGCTTGGGTACAGCCCTGCAAATGCATCGGGACTACAAAATGGGTAAGCATATTAGTAAAGCTACATTGATAATAATATTATAATGAACTCGATAAGTCGATAGTGTTCTGACTGCATTGTTCTACCACAACGTGGTTGCCTGCAATTTGTTAATTATATTTGTCGATGATATATTTCTTACGAAACTTGTTTGTAACTAATGCATTCAGGAAATTCGCAAGGTTATTTGTGAACATTGCTACAAATAAGTATTCATTTATTGAATTTAGTCAGATACTTTTTGTAATCTTAAACATAGCTTTAGCATAAACAAGAACAAGTGTGTATTGTTTTGTTATCCAATCTGGTAACTTAATTACTGGAGGCGCTTGCGGTTTACCACCCACTTTATCTGTTATTTCACAATTATCAAGGATAAAATGTAATCTGTTCAGTTTGTTGTGTTTATTTCGGTGAATTTAGTTGGTTAAAATCATAAATGTTATTAAAAAATTCAACTAGTTAATTCATCTTCAGGAAATTAATGTTGATATGTTGCCAGGAGAATAACGGTTGGCAATGTTTTTATAGTGTCCCATATAGTATAGTGTTTAATAACTATACCAATTTACATTAAAAAAAACTTGAGAGTGACATTATAGTATTCTTTGAAGTTGGGGAAAAATGCCTGCACAGCACCAGCAACAGAGATTTATACAGCTCTATGCACAACTTGTCGGAGATCCTAACTTCAGAGTGTCAAAGTCAAACTTTAGTGCAGATGAGTACTATAGTCATCTCTGTTTTGCTTTACTATGCCAGAGAAATAACTAAATGTTTAGGTAATTTATTAGTATTGTAAATTTGAGAACTATTTGACCTCATATTTTACTTTTTTTTTGCTCTAAAGAGTCCCAATGGGCTTGATTTTATATCATGTAGCAAATTATAGCAAAAACCTATTCCTTTGTAATGTACATGTTCTCACAGCCTATCTAGCAAAAAATATAGCTGCTGCATAAATCATGAAGGCAAACAATGATTGGATAATAATATTCATAGCTGTGTTGCTATTGATTTGGGAAGATTTTATTATTCCATTGAAGATAACTTGCAAGGGATTTTTAATTACATGATGATTTGTCATTGTTAATTATTGTGTTTATTGCATGATAAAGTATAGAAGTGATATGTCCATTGTTGCATAATAAAAGTTCAGAAATAAGTGACAATGTTAAGGTAGGTAGAAGTGAAAGAGGTATAAGGTAGAGTAGAGGTAAAAGTGTGACATGGCGATGATTAATACCAAAACATCACTGTGTTATTATGTTATCCCTTAACAGGTGCAATGGCATCTTGAACCAAAAAAAATCATCAACATTGTCAATGTCAAATATTTCAATAAATAAGTGCTGAATGCAAAGCAAATATACCTTCATACAGTCATAGATCAGTACACAAAATAGTAGTAAACTAATTGATTAGGATAGGGCTGTTTCTATTGGAATAATATTATACCTTATTTATTTAGGAATGTAATAATAATAATAACGCCCAACGATCACATACATAGATCCTGGACCCTATCTAGGATTCCCTGTGTCTAGGGACCCAGGAACTATGAGGACCATGACCCACAACACTCAGACTCAGAAAGAGTATTTGCACTTTTTTTCTGTGCAAAAATACTTGTCCTGCCGCAGGAATCGAACCAGCCGTCTCCGGGCTATGAGCCGACCTGCGCAACCTCCATGTTAAATATATGCTATGTATAGGCTATGTTTCTTAACGTTAACCAGCTCTGTTTTTTTCTTTTCGTTATAACATTTATAATATTGGTAAATGTCTGATGATACATGATGGAGGATGGTTGGAGGATAGATATATCTTGATTGTGGTAAACCTTGTATGAACAAGGAACAAAATATCACTATCAATTTACTTAAGAACAAAAGATGAATAAGTTTTATTTACTTGTGTATTTTGCAGGTCATTGTCCTGTGATAGGTCATTTGCAATGATTAGGTAAATAAATTCTAGTGTCGAGTTTTGATAACAATACTCTACAAAAAAACAATTTTTGAACAAATTTTTAAACTCTACACATCATTTCATTTTTACAGAAATTTTAATACATAATAATTAATTTAACTCTAGTCTAATGAAAACACAATAAAATTTCGCTTTTGGATTTGGATTGAAAAAAATAATATTAAAAATAAGTACTGTGGGATCATTCTTTGGGGTGAGAATGGAATAATCCTGGGCTTTGAGAAACCATATTTCTGTATATTGTTGCCATTTGCAAACATAGGTAAAACTACCACATGCAGCGGTTCCATAGAAAATGGGTGGACAGACGTTTTAACGTTTTATAAAGCAGGTATGAAACCCTAAAATTTGATGATAAATAATTAATCCTAATTTAACACCTGAGAACTAATGACCTAATGAGACAAATAATTTTGCGATAAAAATCATACGGCGATAATTTTATGTCACTAGCGCTATCTTTAGACAAATAGATAGATAGATAGATAAACTCTTTATTGAAACACCACATCTTAAATTATTAAGAAGGGAACAAACTTAACCAAAGTGTAACTGGTAGATCTAAAGTATGTATCTGAACGCATCCGTTTTCTTGTAACATTTTTGTTGAGGGTACCTCCCGCCCATATCCTACCCACATTTTCCATTTCTCCTTATAATACGTCAATTCCACTGACGGCTGACAACGCTGAGTAAAAAAGACTGGGAACAACTCTCTTGTGTGTGCGCCGTCGGCCATTACGCATCTGCAAGGAAAATCAGGAAAACGCTCTCGGCCGATCTACCTGTTGTGCCATCGTGTGGCCTGCATATCTTCGCCGCCAGAGAGCAATCCTTGGAACATCAGCAAAATCAACAAATGTTGGGAAAGAGGAGGCCGGCCTGCCTAAATAAAACCAGCGCATCCCTTATCGAAGAATTCTGGTGAGTCGGCCCGTCAGTCGTTTTCAATTCCATTTTTTCCCTTTTCCCCAACATTCTTTCTGGTCCTTCCACCCGCATAAATACCTTAACAGGTCGGATTTCCTATATTCCGATCGATTTCTAACAAAATTTGCAACCCTTAACCTATTTTCAAAATTTCAATTAAAAAATCGTAATTTCGTCATACATTTTTTTTTTTTTTTTTTTTTTTTTTATGGCAATTGTTTTCACATTTTTGCCAGCATCATGTCAAAAGAGAATCAAATACGGAATTTTGAATTTTGATTATCTGAAACAAAAGAAAAATATCCTATAACTACAAACTACGCTACATTACATTATATTACATACATTACATGAGAAAAACATAGGTAATTAAATAATACTAATCATAACATAAGAATGAACATTATTAAATAAATGTGTTAAATGATAAGGACTACAGTTTAATATTATTTTCAGTAATAAAAGATGATAATATATCAATGGAAATAGAGTCTATATTACACAAAATATTGTCTATGTGAACTGGGAATGGAAATTTATAATGAAGTAACAAGTTGAATAATGAACTATGATCAAATTTGGGACAAGAAAAGAAAATGTGATTCAGATCAGCTTCATCCATACCACACTCACAGATAGATGAATCTCTTATTCTAAGCTTCTTCAGGTGAACACCAGAACAACAATGGCCAAATCTCAGTCTAGATATTATGGAACAGATTTTCTTATTGCATTTAAACTTAAAGAACCAGGGTTTAGTTTGAATGTCAGGTTGATATTTAGCAAAATTTGATCCTGTCCGTCTACTAGTTACCGACCACCTTTTCAGCCATCTAGATTTTAAGTCATGGATAGGAAGAAGCAAAAGATCTTGGGGGTAATTTTTAAAAGGAACTTTATCACCACAGACAATTGCTTGTTTGGCAATCTTGTCTGCCTTTTCATTGCCAGAAATATTGCTATGACTAGGAATCCAAGCTAAGTGTACAGAATAACCTAAATCGAAGCATCTCAACAGAAGTTCTTTACATTTAAATATAATCCAGTTCTTGGAGCCTGCTTTAAAAGGGTTACTGTTGAAAGCTTGAAGTGCACTCAGTGAATCCGAGAATATTACCGTTTTATTTAATTTCAACAACAAAATATAGTTGATGGCTTCCATAATGCCCCTGCACTCACCAACAAAAACTGATGTTTCAGGGGGGCACTTGATCTTTTGAACTATATTATAATTTTGGTGAAACAAACCAACGCCAACACATCCATTTTGAGATACCTTAGAAGCATCCGTGAAAATGTTATGCCAGCCAAGCCAAGAATTATCTCTAATCCTAAGAAAATGTTTGTTTGCAAAGGTGTCCCCTTTCAACAAATCTAAATTAAGGTGTAAAGAGGGTTGACATAATATTGTTTGGAAGTTAAATTCAAATACAGGAAGCTTAGGAGTTCTATGGGTAGTGTATCTAAAGTTTATAATTTTTGAGTAACTAATAACTAAACAAGGAGTTTTTTTATGAATCCAATAGGGTAACGACATATAATTAAACAAAAGCTGTAATTTTGGGAAAAGAGGATGTGAAGAAAACTGAAACAAACGGAATAAAAACATATCTGATAAATATTGACGTCTTAAATCCAAAGGAGGATCATCACACTCTACTTGCATAGCATTTTTAGGGGTAGACTTCATTGCTCCTATGATAATTCGTAACGCTCTTGCTTGAATCAAGTCCAATGTATTAAGACTTCTTTTAGAAGCAGGTTCATAAAGGAAAGATGCATAATCTATAACACCACGAATAATGGCATTGTAGAGAAGTTTTAGATAATAGGGGTGAGCACCCCACCAAACACCAGCCAAACATCTTAAAATATTGAGATTTTTTTCGCATTTAACTGAAATATAGTTAATATGCGAAGTAAAGTTCAATTTACTGTCTAAAATAAGGCCTAAAAATTTTTTTTCATTTTCAATAGGAATCCTAGTATTATTAAGAAATATGTTAAGTCTCGGTTTCAACCGTTTTCTTGTAAAGACAACAATGGAACTCTTTGATGGAGCTATATCCAGGCCATTATGACCTAGCCAAACATTTAATGAGTCAAGAGCTTGAGATAAATTGTGTGCAGCACTTACTATATTACAATCTGCCATATATAAAACGAGATCATCTGCATATTGAAGTAATCTACAATAGGGTGAGACAGACTTGTTTAAGTCATAAGTATAAAGATTAAAGAGAAGAGGGCTTAATACAGACCCTTGCGGCAGACCCTTATTTACCGATCTGGAACATTTTATCTCACCATTAATTCTAAGTTGAGCAGTACGATCCAAAAAAAGATTAATTATGAAGTTAATCATTTTCCTTGGAAGACACAGTTGTTCCATTTTATTTTTGAGGATTGAAAGAATGACGTTATCATAGGCAGAGCATATATCAAGGAATGCAGCTACAATGGACTCATTTCTAGAAAAAGAGAGTCTAATGTCAGTGACAAAAATGGATAAACTATCCAAAGTACCTCTACCTTTTCGAAAACCATATTGTGATTCAGGTAAAATATTATTAAATTCAATTAACCATTCAAGTCGATTTTTTATGAGATGTTCTACAATCTTTATTAGAACAGAAGACATGGCTATTGGGCGATAGCTATCAGATTTTTCAGGGTCTTTTCCAGGCTTTAAAATTGGAACAATTATTTGAGTTTTCATTTCAGCTGGAACAAATCCTAAATCTAACATCATATTTACCATTTCCAGGTAATAACTCAAAATTTTTTCTCCAGCGTTAACCAAAAAAGAATATGGGATTCCATCTGGACCAGGAGAAGAGTCTTTAAGAGAAGATAGAACAAGGCGTAATTCGCGCATCGAGAAAGGACTAAAACTTGGATCATTTACAGAAGAACTAGAAGTCATAGTATTGATAAAATTAGGGACAAAGGGAGGAGCCAATCTATCCATAAATTGTTCAAACCAACTCTCACAACTAGGGAATGGAGGGGATGGTTCTCTATATGAACCACGGAACTTTCGGATTGAATTCCACACAAAAGAGGAGCAGACATTAGGAGAAATGGTAGAGCAGAAACTTTGCCACCCCTCTGACTTTTTGGAGTGAAGAATTTGTTTAGTGTTAGACATAGTTATGATTAAATTGTCATAATTATCAATTGTCATGTTCTGACAATATATGTTTTCAGCACTTAATCTATCTGCGACAGCAGCCCTACACTCTTGATCCCACCATGGAGGAGATCTGTGCTTTAAATTTTGTACCTTTGCAGGAAATGAGTGTTTAGCAGCAGAATGAATACAATTTATTAATGCTCTAAGACAATTGCTTAAAAAATCAGGAAAAATTACAGGAAGTTCAGAAGCAGATTGTTCAAGGAATGATGAAAATTTTGACCATTCATCAGAATGAGTATTACTTTTAAGATTATATTCTAATAACGGTTTGAATGGAGGTGGCTGTATTTTAGAAAAAGGAAGGTCAAATAGAATTGGGAAATGATCACTACCAAAGGAAGAAGATAAAGTTTTCCAGGACATTGATGGAGCTAGACTCGCTGACACCATGGTCAGGTCAATGGCACTAACCCGTTCATTCGGCTTTGTACGACGCGTGGGAGAACCAGTATTCAGTAAACACAACCCTAAACTATCCATAATATTAAATATGTAACTAGCAAGAGGATCTGAAGCCTGACACCCCCAGGCAGGATGATGAATATTAAAATCACCCATTATGATAAATGGACCTTGCATTTGCGATAAGATATGAAGAATTTTATTTAATATATCAAATGAAGGTCTGGGGATATATAGTGAAATAAATGTTATGTTTTTTAGTCTAACTGCAACTATCGAAAGATTGTCAACAGCGGAGGCAGAAGGGATATTTACAAGATGATTATTTACAGAGTTTCTGACAAGTATGGCAGAGCCACCATACCCATCAGCTTTGTCATCTCTGAAACAAAGATACCGAGGGACCTTAAAAAAGGAACCAGGTTTAAGCCAAGTCTCAGAGATGGCAATAATAGATGGATCATATTTATTAATGATATACAATAGGTCAGATTTTTTACTGTTAAGACTTTGACAATTCCATTGCAGCCCTAGAGAGGGCGCCATCATGGAGGGATTGTAATATAGAAGTGGAAGGATTATGGGCAGCGTTGGACGGTACAAAAGCAGGAGAGTTAAGTAGCCTAGTGAGAGCTTGAATAAGCTCCAAAATGCTACTAGAGGATGGAGAAGGGTCAGTATTGGGATGATTAAAAGCAACACCATTATTACTAGGCATAGCTGGATTATTAATTATAGCCTGATGAGCAGAACGATCATAGCCTTGTCTTTGTAATTGGGGAGCTCTAGGTTTGAGGAAGATTGTTTTTCTATAAGACTGAGAGGCTGAACTAGGAGATTTATTGGAAGAGGATAAAGGAACAGCAGTAGCATTGGCATAGGATGTTTTAGCTGCGTCACTATAACTTTTGCCTCTTATGGGTGAATGCAATTTAGAGGCTTCAGGATAGGACATATTTTTTTCTGCCATTGTGATCTTTATTTGCTTTTGCCTACTGAATTCAGGACAATTCTTACTTGTGGAGTAGTGAAGACCTGAACAAGATAAACAGGGGGAAGTGCCTTCTTCAACATCACAGGAGTCACCAGTGTGGCCTTCTCCACACTTATAGCAACGTGGCTTTGACCTACAGCTGTTTTTTGTGTGACCAAATCGGCAGCACTGGAAACACTGAACAGTAGGGTAATAGTATCGCTCAACAACAAGAGAATTGAAACACATAAATACCCGTGGAGGAAGAATTTGACCATCAAAAGAAAGAACACACGACTGAGATGGTTTGAAAACAGGAACCCCATCAATGACTACTTTATAGTTTAATCGGCGTACTTTTATTATTGGGCAACCATCAATAGGAACATTAATGCTTTCTATAATTTCATCTTCTGACCATTCAATTGGGATACCTTTAACAAGGCCCAAACGAATGGTGCTAAATGAAGGGATGAATGCTTTGTAATCATTGTCCTTAATGATATCATTTGCCACAAAATTGTTGGCAGAGTTTGCATCAGTGAATGTCAAAGAAATTCTATTGCGCCCAATTCTCTGAACGCTACCATCTATTATATTACGGATCTGATTTTTTGCTAGGAACCGACCAAAATTTACTGGATGTAAGACAGTGCCAGAAGTTGGAGAGGGCTCAATTTTTTGGACATGCACGACAAAAGGACCTTTATCTGTAGACTTATAAATCTGCCTACCTGAAGGGACGTAAGGAGGTATAGCTGGCGTCTGCGATACCGTAGCAGACGGAGAGGCAAGAGAATCGGTAAGTTGTGAATCATGATTAGAGTTCAATGATGACACAACCTGACCCAAGGGTATGGTAGAATCCTGCGATGGTTTTTCATCTTTGCTCTTTTTTAAATGTTTTTTCGAATGTTTTTTTCGTTTAATAGTAGTGAAGGAACCCTGCTGGAGGGAACGTTCCACAACATCTGAAGAGTCCGACGCGATAGAAACAAATTCTACCGGCGAGGGAATAGAACATCTATCTGCGAAGATGATATCATGTTGAGTTGGTTGACTATTATCAGGGGGCCAACCGCCCCTAGAATCCGTTTCCATCAACCCCAAAAGGAAACAGGATAAAACAAATGAAGACTATGTAAAAGAAATGAAAATATGCGAATTTACAAGAACTTACCAATAAATAATGTAACAAACTTTATCTACATACGTTTTACACTAATATTTTACACAAAATACACTATAAATAAGATATTTTTCAATTAAAAGATTGCCAAAGCGACCGCCCTCTTTGACAAGATTTTGACAACCTTCGTCATACATTTCTGGCCGCCATATTTTTGTTTCATATCTTGTGTTGGCGGTATTTTTCATTTCAAGTAAAGTTTTATTGTTCTGTGTCATTTTACTTTTTCTTTCATTTTAGTCGTTCAATTTCATTCAATACTATATTATGTCAAATTGTCTATGGTGTAGGATGATCGAATCGTAAAAATCGACGAATTGAGTTGAGTATGAATGAGCTTGATCTCAAATGTGATTATATTCTCTTTGATTTAGCTATCAAATAAGATTCAAGTGGTAACACCCGACGTGTAGGGTTGTCAAAATCTTGTCAAAGAGGGCGGTCGCTTTGGCAATCTTTTAATTGAAAAATATCTTATTTATAGTGTATTTTGTGTAAAATATTAGTGTAAAACGTATGTAGATAAAGTTTGTTACATTATTTATTGGTAAGTTCTTGTAAATTCGCATATTTTCATTTCTTTTACATAGTCTTCATTTGTTTTATCCTGTTTACTTTTGGGGTTGATGGAAACGGATTCTAGGGGCGGTTGGCCCCCTGATAATAGTCAACCAACTCAAAATGACATCATCTTCGCAGATAGCTGTTCTATTCCCTCGCCGGTAGAATTTGTTTCTATCGCGTCGGACTCTTCAGATGTTGTGGAACGTTCCCTCCAGCAGGGTTCCTTCACTACTATTAAACGAAAAAAACATTCGAAAAAACATTTAAAAAAGAGCAAAGATGAAAAACCATCGCAGGACTCTATCATACCCTTGGGTCAGGTTGTGTCATCATTGAACTCTAATCATGATTCACAACTTACTGATTCTCTTGCCTCTCCGTCTGCTACGGTATCGCAGACGCCAGCTATACCTCCTTACATCCCTTCAGGTAGGCAGATTTATAAGTCTACAGATAAAGGTCCTTTTGTCGTGCATGTCCAAAAAATTGAGCCCTCTCCAACTTCTGGCACCGTCTTACATCCAGTAAATTTTGGTCGGTTCCTAGCAAAAAATCAAATCCGTAATATAATAGATGGTAGCGTTCAGAGAATTGGGCGCAATAGAATTTCTTTGACATTCACTGATGCAAACTCTGCCAACAATTTTGTGGCAAATGATATCATTAAGGACAATGATTACAAAGCATTCATCCCTTCATTTAGCACCATTCGTTTGGGCCTTGTTAAAGGTATCCCAATTGAATGGTCAGAAGATGAAATTATAGAAAGCATTAATGTTCCTATTGATGGTTGCCCAATAATAAAAGTACGCCGATTAAACTATAAAGTAGTCATTGATGGGGTTCCTGTTTTCAAACCATCTCAGTCGTGTGTTCTTTCTTTTGATGGTCAAATTCTTCCTCCACGGGTATTTATGTGTTTCAATTCTCTTGTTGTTGAACGATACTATTACCCTACTGTTCAGTGTTTCCAGTGCTGCCGATTTGGTCACACAAAAAACAGCTGTAGGTCAAAGCCACGTTGCTATAAGTGTGGAGAAGGCCACACTGGTGACTCCTGTGATGTTGAAGAAGGCACTTCCCCCTGTTTATCTTGTTCAGGTCTTCACTACTCCACAAGTAAGAATTGTCCTGAATTCAGTAGACAAAAGCAAATAAAGATCACAATGGCAGAAAAAAATATGTCCTATCCTGAAGCCTCTAAATTGCATTCACCCATAAGAGGCAAAAGTTATAGTGACGCAGCTAAAACATCCTATGCCAATGCTACCGCTGTTCCTTTATCCTCTTCCAATAAATCTCCTAGTTCAGCCTCTCAGTCTTATAGAAAAACAATCTTCCTCAAACCTAGAGCTCCCCCATTACAAAGACAAGGCTATGATCGTTCTGCTCATCAGGCTATAATTAATAATCCAGCTATACCTAGTAATAATGGTGTTGCTTTTAATCATCCCAATACTGACCCTTCTCCATCCTCTAGTAGCATTTTGGAGCTTATTCAAGCTCTCACTAGGCTACTTAACTCTCCTGCTTTTGTACCGTCCAACGCTGCCCATAATCCTTCCACTTCTATATTACAATCCCTCCATGATGGCGCCCTCTCTAGGGCTGCAATGGAATTGTCAAAGTCTTAACAGTAAAAAATCTGACCTATTGTATATTATTAATAAATATGATCCATCTATTATTGCCATCTCTGAGACTTGGCTTAAGCCTGGTTCCTTTTTTAAGGTCCCTCGGTATCTTTGTTTCAGAGATGACAAAGCTGATGGGTATGGTGGCTCTGCCATACTTGTCAGAAACTCTGTAAATAATCATCTTGTAAATATCCCTTCTGCCTCCGTTGTTGACAATCTTTCGATAGTTGCAGTTAGATTAAAAAACATAACGTTTATTTCACTATATATCCCCAGACCTTCATTTGATATATTAAATAAAATTCTTCATATCTTATCGCAAATGCAAGGTCCGTTTATCATAATGGGTGATTTTAATATTCATCATCCTGCCTGGGGGTGTCAGGCTTCAGATCCTCTTGCTAGTTACGTATTTAACATTATGGATAGTTTAGGGTTGTGTTTACTGAATACTGGTTCTCCCACGCGTCGTACAAAGCCGAATGAACGGGTTAGTGCCATTGACCTGACCATGGTGTCAGCAAGTCTAGCTCCATCAATGTCCTGGAAAACTTTATCTTCTTCCTTTGGTAGTGATCATTTCCCAATTCTATTTGACCTTCCTTTTTCTAAAATACAGCCACCTCCATTCAAACCGTTGTTAGAATATAATCTTAAAAGTAATACTCATTCTGATGAATGGTCAAAATTTTCATCATTCCTTGAACAATCTGCTTCTGAACTTCCTGTAATTTTTCCTGATTTTTTAGGCAATTGTCTTAGAGCATTAATAAATTGTATTCATTCTGCTGCTAAACACTCATTTCCTGCAAAGGTACAAAATTTAAAGCACAGATCTCCTCCATGGTGGGATCAAGACTGTAGGGCTGCTGTCGCAGATAGATTAAGTGCTGAAAACATATATTGTCAGAACATGACAAATGATAATTATGACAATTTAATCATAACTATGTCTAACACTAAACAAATTCTTCACTCCAAAAAGTCAGAGGGGTGGCAAAGTTTCTGCTCTACCATTTCTCCTAATGTCTGCTCCTCTTTTGTGTGGAATTCAATCCGAAAGTTCCGTGGTTCATATAGAGAACCATCCCCTCCATTCCCTAGTTGTGAGAGTTGGTTTGAACAATTTATGGATAGATTGGCTCCCCCCTTTGTCCCTAATTTTATCAATACTATGACTTCCAGTTCTTCTGTAAATGATCCAAGTTTTAGTCCTTTCTCGATGCGAGAATTACGCCTTGTTCTATCTTCTCTTAAAGACTCTTCTCCTGGTCCAGATGGAATCCCATATTCTTTTTTGGTTAACGCTGGAGAAAAAATTTTGAGTTATTACCTGCAAATGGTAAATATGATGTTAGATTTAGGATTTGTTCCAGCTGAAATGAAAACCCAAATAATTGTTCCAGTTTTAAAGCCTGGAAAAGACCCTGAAAAATCTGATAGCTATCGCCCAATAGCCATGTCTTCTGTTCTAATAAAGATTGTAGAACATCTCATAAAAAATCGACTTGAATGGTTAATTGAATTTAATAATATTTTGCCTGAATCACAATATGGTTTTCGAAAAGGTAGAGGTACTTTGGATAGTTTATCCATTTTTGTCACTGATATTAGACTCTCTTTTTCTAGAAATGAGTCCATTGTAGCTGCATTCCTTGATATATGCTCTGCCTATGATAACGTCATTCTTTCAATCCTCAAAAATAAAATGGAACAACTGTGTCTTCCAAGGAAAATGATTAACTTCATAATTAATCTTTTTTTGGATCGTACTGCTCAACTTAGAATTAATGGTGAGATAAAATGTTCCAGATCGGTAAATAAGGGTCTGCCTCAAGGGTCTGTATTAAGCCCTCTTCTCTTTAATCTTTATACTTATGACTTAAACAAGTCTGTCTCACCCTATTGTAGATTACTTCAATATGCAGATGATCTCGTTTTATATATGGCAGATTGTAATATAGTAAGTGCTGCACACAATTTATCTCAAGCTCTTGACTCATTAAATGTTTGGCTAGGTCATAATGGCCTGGATATAGCTCCATCAAAGAGTTCCATTGTTATCTTTACAAGAAAACGGTTGAAACCGAGACTTAACATATTTCTTAATAATACCAGGATTCCTATTGAAAATGAAAAAAAATTTTTAGGCCTTATTTTAGACAGTAAATTGAACTTTACTTCGCATATTAACTATATTTCAGTTAAATGCGAAAAAAATCTCAATATTTTAAGATGTTTGGCTGGTGTTTGGTGGGGTGCTCACCCCTATTATCTTAAACTTCTCTACAATGCCATTATTCGTGGTGTTATAGATTATGCCTCGTTCCTTTATGAACCTGCTTCTAAAAGAAGTCTTAATGCATTGGACTTGATTCAAGCAAGAGCGTTACGAATTATCATAGGAGCAATGAAGTCTACCCCTAAAAATGCTATGCAAGTAGAGTGTGATGATCCTCCTTTGGATTTAAGACGTCAATATTTATCAGATATGTTTTTATTCCGTTTGTTTCAGTTTTCTTCACATCCTCTTTTCCCAAAATTACAGCTTTTGTTTAATTATATGTCGTTACCTTATTGGATTCATAAAAAGACTCCTTGTTTAGTTATTAGTTACTCAAAAATTATAAGCTTTAGATACACTACCCATAGAACTCCTAAGCTACCTGTATTTGAATTTAACTTCCAAACAATATTATGTCAACCCTCTTTACACCTTAATTTAGATTTGTTGAAAGGGGACACCTTTGCAAACAAACATTTTCTTAGGATTAGAGATAATTCTTGGCTTGGCTGGCATAACATTTTCACGGATGCTTCTAAGGTATCCCAAAATGGATGTGTTGGCGTTGGCTTGTTTCACCAAAATTATAATATAGTTCAAAAGATCAAGTGCCCCCCTGAAACATCAGTTTTTGTTGGTGAGTGCAGGGGCATTATGGAAGCCATCAACTATATTTTGTTGTTTAAATTAAATAAAACGGTAATATTCTCGGATTCACTGAGTGCACTTCAAGCTTTCAACAGTAACCCTTTTAAAGCAGGCTCCAAGAACTGGATTATATTTAAATGTAAAGAACTTCTGTTGAGATGCTTCGATTTAGGTTATTCTGTACACATAGCTTGGATTCCTAGTCATAGCAATATTTCTGGCAATGAAAAGGCAGACAAGATTGCCAAACAAGCAATTGTCTGTGGTGATAAAGTTCCTTTTAAAAATTATCCCCAAGATCTTTTGCTTCTTCCTATCCATGACTTAAAATCTAGATGGCTGAAAAGGTGGTCGGTAACTAGTAGACGGACAGGATCAAATTTTGCTAAATATCAACCTCACATTCAAACTAAACCCTGGTTCTTTAAGTTTAAATGCAATAGGAAAATCTGTTCCATAATATCTAGACTGAGATTTGGCCATTGTTGTTCTGGTGTTCACCTGAAGAAACTTAGAATAAGAGATTCATCTATCTGTGAGTGTGGTATGGATGAAGCTGATCTGAATCACATTTTCTTTTCTTGTCCCAAATTTGATCATAGTTCATTATTCAATTTGTTACTTCATTATAAATTTCCATTCCCAGTTCACATAGACAATATTTTGTGTAATATAGACTCTATTTCCATTGATATATTATCATCTTTTATTACTGAAAATAATATTAAACTGTAGTCGTTATCATTTAACACATTTATTTAATAATGTTCATTCTTATGTTATGATTAGTATTATTTAATTACCTATGTTTTTCTCATGTAATATAATGTATGTAATATAATGTAATGTAGCGTAGTTTGTAGTTATAGGATATTTTTCTTTTGTTTCAGATACTCATAATTCAAAATTCCGTATTTGATTCTCTTTTGACATGATGCTGGCAAAAATGTAAAAACAATTGCCATAAAAAAAAAAAAAAAAAAAAAAAAAACCCGACGTGTATCTGTGATCTATCAAGTTGTTTACATTTTAAAAGTTTTCGTTTCGTAAACAAAATAAAGTTTTTAAAGTGTTTTCAAAGTGGTTTATCGGTATAATAGTTTGAAAAAATATACAAAATGACGGACGTTAAAGTAAGTACTGTCGCTTTCGAATACTGTGCGCGTTTTATTGAGCAATTGTATCAATTAGCTACGAAATTATCTTCGCAAGCATCAAACCTAACTCCCAGTGATCAAACTATATTTCTCGCTAGGTACCGCGATCTAGAAAGGCATTGGCATCAGATGGAAACCGCTTATGCCGTAGTTATGGCAAATCTCACAGATGACGCGCAACGTGTGGTGATCGAAAATAAATTGATGAAATGTTCGGATATGGTCTATTCAATTCAGGCACTTCATAGCCATTTCGTCGGTGCTCGAAATGAGTCGAAGGCTCAAGGCCCACAAGTAAGTCACGAATTTCACTTACCTAAAATAACATTAACTCGTTTCAATGGAATTAATGTTGAGTGGCCTAATTTTATTAACATTTTCAACAGTTTAATTCATAATAATGAACGTTTGAGTTCTGTAGAAAAAATGCATTATTTATTGAGTGTTTTAGATAAAGATCCTCTTTCAATGGTTAAGCATCTATCCATATCAAGTGAAAATTACTTAGTAGCTTATGATATTTTAATACAGCGTTATGAAAATAAGAGAATCATCGCCGATAGGTATGTGGATGCTATACTAAGCTTGCCAAACATGAATCAATTTAATTTTAAAAATCTAAGCAAATTCATCAATACAATCAAAGAGAATACACAAGCGCTACAAGCCATGAAATTTGATATCCAGTCTTGGAGCTTTCTGTTACTCCACATAATCCTTAAGAAGTTATCTGTGGACCTCCGTACAAAGTTTGAGGCTTCTTTAGACCTATCAAATTTGCCTACATTCAGGCAATTGTTAGACTTTTTAGAAAATCAACTTAGAATCTTAGAAAATGTTGGTGGTTCTTCTTCAAGAACACCTGCAGGTAGTAACACACTGAACATCATTGAAAATGATAAACCACAAAACAAATCAAACAATTTTAGTGCGTGTCCTTGTTGCAAGGAGCATCATGCCATTTATCGATGCTCAAGGTTTGATAACATGACTCCTTCACAATGGAAAAATTTTGTGATTTTAAACAAATTGTGTTTCAATTGTCTGCGGCCCCACCAAGTTTCTAAATGTTCATCAGCAAGTGTGTGTCAGGTATGTCGTGGACGGCACCATACCAAACTTCACATTTCAAACAATACAATGGAAAATCAACATTCGGACCCAACTCCTGTGCCAACACATTCTGAGACTGCTGTGTCGACTCACGGTTCCACAGTCCAGCCTCAGATTTTTCATGGTGTCGATGGAGCATCAACCATGATTTTAGGAACGGCATTTGTCAGAGTACAGGATGTTGACGGTCACTTTCATTCTGCTCATGCATTAATTGATAGCGGGTCTCAAGTTTCCATAATGACTGAAAACTTGGCCCAACGTTTGAGGCTACCTCGTACTAAGTCAGGTGGTTTGTGTGGACTAGGTGCTTCGTCTGTTCAAGAGACTCGAGGCATGGTCCATTGCAATGTCAAATCAACAAGAGACAACTCTCAATTATTAAGGTCGGATTTTTTGGTTTTAACGAGAATAACGGGACACCTACCTTCTGTTACGGTTGAACCAAAAGTGTTTGAACTTTGCAAAAATTTAATATTAGCTGACACTAGTTTTACCATACCTGGTCAAGTTGATTTGCTTCTTGGTATAGAATTTTATGATCAAATCTTAGATGGCAGGAAGTTCAGTCTAGGTGACAACATGCCTACTGCCTACTCATCTATCTTTGGTTGGATCATCATGGGCAAAGCACCTGCAGCATCGCAGTATGCTCACACTGCTACTTCGATGGCCTGCACCTTGGATCTCAATCTTGCTCTCAGCCGGTTTTGGGAGGTGGAAGAGCCCCCTAAATCGCGGATTCAGGATCCTGAAGACATTCAATGTGAGAAGCATTTCACAGAAACTTATGCTCGGGATAGCGATGGTCGCTTTGAAGTTTCTTTACCTTTCAAGGTTAATCATAAACCTTTAGGCGAAACTCATCTTATTGCTTTAAAACGGTTCCATAATTTGGAACGCAAGCTGCTCAGGGAGCCACGACTGCGTGAACTATATATAGCCTTCATGCAGGACTACATTGAAGCTGGCCACATGCGTGAAGTATCATGTCCAAATTCCACTGATCGATACTTCATACCGCACCATGGTATTCTCAAAGAGCATAGCACGAGCACCAAGTGTCGTGCGGTGTTCGATGCGTCAGCGCCCAGTTCAAACGGTGTTGCACTGAATCAAGTGCTCATGTCGGGTCCCAAGCTTCAACAAAATATCGAAGACATCATCTTGCGTTTCAGGTTGCATGGCGTAGTTTTCACCTGTGACATTAAACAAATGTACAGACAGGTTCGCATGAATGATCGCGATTGCAGATATCAAACCATCCTCTGGCGCGAATCTCCTGACGCTCAAATCAAGACTTTCGAATTGACTACCGTTACATATGGCGTTTCAAGCTCGGCGTTCCAGGCTATTCGCGTGCTGCACGAGCTTGCCTACCTCAATGCAGAACAGCATCCTGATGCTGCTAGGACGTTGTTAGAGGACACTTTCGTCGACGACGTTGTAAGCGGAGCCCGTGATATTGACTCAGCTAAAATACTCGCTCAAAGTATAGTTGACGTTCTCGCTCAAGGAGGTTTTCTTTTGCGCAAATGGTCCAGCAATTCCAAAGAGTTTTTGGATGGTTTTCCTGTCGACCACCGTGAATCTCCTTACCGGTTTGTAGAGGACGGCGAAAATATTTTCAAGGTTTTAGGCATCGAGTGGAATGCAAACAATGACTGCTTCGTTTATAATGTCTCTGAAATGACCAAGGTCCTCACCAAGCGTGGCGTTCTTTCCAATATTGCTAGGTTGTACGACCCATGTGGTTTTTTATCCCCTGTAACGTTTTTTGCGAAGCTATTCATGCAAAAGCTTTGGTCTGTGGAATCGGGATGGGACGATCCCTTACCTTCGGATATCAGCAAGATGTGGATCGATTTCATGTCCGACTTTCAAAATTTGAATCGAATTTCTATTCCACGGTGCGTGGTCACTGATCAACTGGTATCAAGTCATTTGCTCGGTTTCAGTGACGCCTCTGAGCGCGGGTACGCTGCTTGCGTCTACCTGCGCGCTCAAAGTGCTTACGGCCGCGTTTTAGTCCAGCTGCTTCTGGCTAAATCACGCGTGGCGCCGCTCAAGCAAAAGTTGACTATCCCCAAGCTCGAGCTAAACGGAGCGTTGCTTTTGGCTCGCTTGTTGGGACATGTCCTCAATTTATTGAACGGAAAACTTCCGATAGATTGCACGATGGCGTGGTCGGATTCCACCATCGTGCTATCCTGGCTCAAAAATTCGCCTCATAAGCTCCAAACATACGAGGGTAATCGCGTGTCACAGATCCAATCATTGATACCCAATGTTGTTTGGCGACACGTGTCATCAGCCCAAAATCCAGCCGATTCTGCAAGCCGCGGTCTTTCGCCTTCAGAATTGGTAAACTATACGCTGTGGTGGTCACCAGCATGGCTCGAAGATGATCCTTCGTCATGGCCTGGTGGTTTTCAACCCATTGATGACGAAGACTTGCCGGGCCTCAAACCCAAGACTTCAAGTTCTCGCTCTCACACCGTTCAACTGGCGGAAGCATCCTCAGTTACGGAGGGACAAACTTCTGATAAGGTTCAAATCGCTGAAGATTTGCTTACCAAATTCAGCTCGTTTCCCAAGTTACAGGCGACTGTAGCTTGGTGCAAACGATTCGCTCATAACGCGCGCAACCCAACGCAAAGGCGTACTGGATTGCTGTCGGTTGTCGAACTCGACGACAGTGTTTGCACAATCGTCAAGCTGGTACAGTCTACTGCCTTTGCTGAAACATTGACGTTGTTGCGCGCCAAAAAGGTAGCAAAAGGAACCCTGATGCGTTTGAATCCCTTTCTCGATTCAGAAGGTCTAGTGAGAGTCGGAGGCAGACTTGTCAAGTCCGATTTGGAGTATGATAGCAAACACCCGTTGCTACTCCCCAAGTCTCATCACGTCACTTATTTAATTGTGGATCACTACCATCGGATGTTTCTCCATCCTGGTCTAAATTTACTTTTAAACTTGCTTCAACGCAAATTTTGGATCTTATCTGCGCGTAGAGTCATTCGTAGTCGCATTTTTCAATGTCAACGCTGCTATCGTTTGCGGCCCAAATCGATTGAGCCTTTCATGGGTGATCTACCGGCAAATCGTGTCACGTCTTGTCGACCATTCCAGCGCGTTGGCGTCGACTTCGCTGGGGCATTCATGCTAAAAACATCCCGCACACGCAATGCTAAAAGCACCAAGGCCTACCTGTGCATCTTCGTATGTTTCACCACCAAGTGTTGTCACTTGGAGATAGTCTCTGAATTGACGACGGATGCTTTTCTAGCTTGTTTTGATAGGTTCGTGTCCCGCAGAGGACTGCCGACTGATGTCTACAGTGACTGCGGCACGAATTTTGTAGGTGCGCGGAACTACTTGAAGGAGATTACCAAATTTCTAAATGAATCCCAGACTGACATTCAGACATCTTTGGCCAGACATCAAATATCATGGCATTTCAATCCACCTGCAAGTCCACACATGGGTGGCTTGTGGGAAAGCGCAGTCAGATCCACGAAACTTATACTGAGTAGAATCATCGGCGATCGTTCTCTCGTTTTCGAAGAGCTCGCTACTATTTTTTCAAAAATTGAAGCCGCGTTGAACTCTCGGCCGTTGTGCCCGATTAGCAATGATCCCAACGACCTCGAGACTTTAACGCCCGGCCACTTTCTAATAGGTCAACCTCTTCTAGCTCTACCCGAGCGGGATTTGTGCCACGACAACATAAGCCCATTGAAGCGATGGCATCTTGTTCGTCAAATTACTCAACATTTCTGGAGGCGTTGGCAAACAGAATATTTGCATACTCTTCAGCAACGTCCGAAATGGTTTTTAAGGTGTGAAAATTTGAAAACTGGTGATTTGGTGCTCATCAAAGAACCAAATCTCCCGCCGCTTCAATGGCGCAAGGCTCGTGTCATTCGAATCTGCCCAGGTACAGATGGTACTGTAAGAGTCGTTGAACTTAAAACGTCTTCCGGCACTCTTCTTAGGCCGACAGTAAAGCTGTGTCCTCTGATGCCATGTGTCGATCCAGTAGCTTAATCATCTAACTTAATTCTACTCTAATCAACTCTACCTTATAACTTTTTGTTATTCAACTTAGTTTTCAATTTTACCATTCGATCTTTGCCTTAAATCAACTTCAATTTTATTCAATTTTGTGAAAGAGCTGGGTAGCTCTTTGGGGGGCGGTATGGTAGATCTGAAGTATGTATCTGAACGCATCCGTTTTCTTGTAACATTTTTGTTGAGGGTACCTCCCGCCCATATCCTACCCACATTTTCCATTTCTCCTTATAATACGTCAATTCCACTGACGGCTGACAACGCTGAGTAAAAAAGACTGGGAACAACTCTCTTGTGTGTGCGCCGTCGGCCATTACGCATCTGCAAGGAAAATCAGGAAAACGCTCTCGGCCGATCTACCTGTTGTGCCATCGTGTGGCCTGCATATCTTCGCCGCCAGAGAGCAATCCTTGGAACATCAGCAAAATCAACAAATGTTGGGAAAGAGGAGGCCGGCCTGCCTAAATAAAACCAGCGCATCCCTTATCGAAGAATTCTGGTGAGTCGGCCCGTCAGTCGTTTTCAATTCCATTTTTTCCCTTTTCCCCAACAGTAACAATGGGTGGTCTTATCGCTCAGAGAGATCTCTTGCAGACAACCTTGCACGAAAAGGAATAACGCAGTAATATATAATCCATGAAGTATCATGACACCTGAGAACTGATAACGTAATGATACAAATAATTTTGCAAAATCATAAGGTGATAATTTTAGGTCAATAGTGCTATCAAACATTATCTGTTATTCGACTTATTCTTAAGTATTCCTCTATGATTTAACCATTAGAAAATACTTAATTTTATATACGTACTTTTGTACGAGATATTATGATTTCATAATTGAAGGGGTGACAACAAAAAGGGTTTAACTGATTTTTGTCACAAATTGACTTATAGGTATCGTTGGATTCAGCGTGAAGTTATCTACAATAATACATTCTCAACGTACCGAAATGAAGCTTAAATCTCGAGATTTTGAGTCTAAAAACTGTTTATCTGTCACAGGAATACAGTTCTCTTAGCATAAAAACATTATATTTATTTTATTATATTATATTTTTACAGTAATTGTATGAATTAGTACTATATTTAGTATTTTAAAATAGAATTAAAACATTTTCAAGCAACTGAAACTTACATAAACCTTTTCTATTACCTTATAAGCACTCTACATTAAAATGACGCCGTTGAAGTTTAAAGTCAATTTTATCGAAACTATCAATTTGACAGTTAAACCCTTTTTATTCTGAACCCTTCAATTTCGTCATGGCCACTCGGATAATGGCGAGAATAATCCGTAGTGTACCAGTGAAATAATTTCATCGGTCTATTGATTGTGCAATGTTGAATAATTTCTTCAAAATATGGTGTACTAGTTACGCCCCGCGGTTTCACCCGCGGATTTAAAAGTATTTCAATTATTTGCTCATCCCACGGGAGAATTTCACTTTTCCGGGATTAAATGTAGCCTATATGTTAATCCAGTGTTTAAGCTATCTTGGTACCGAATTTCATCCAAATCCATTCAGCCGTTTGAGCGTGAAGGAGTAACAAACATACACAAATACAAACTTTCACCTTTATAATATTAGTTTTCTTCAAAATATGGCGTACTAGTTGCGCCCCGCGGTGTCACCCGTGGATAATAAAAAGTATTTCAATTATTTGCTCATCCCACGGGAGAATTTCATTTTTCCTGGATAAAATGTTGCCTATATGTTAATCCAGTGTATAAGCTATCTTGGTACCGAATTTCATCCAAATCCGTTCAGCCGTTTGAGCGTGAACGAGTAACAAACATACACACAAGCACATACAAACTTTCGCCTTTATAATATTAGTGTGATAGTGTGATGTGATCCTTGGCCATTATTATTATAATCCTTAGTACGGAAATTGTAGGCCGACTTATACACGCATATACGCACATTGCTACCTGCTGTGGTAAACCACGTAATGACTCGACGTCATCATCTATAATTGAATAGGGTATAACTTAAACGCGCACAAGCAACTCACTTTAACGTCACGATCACAAGGTCTACCAGTGTCGTGTCGTGATGAGAGATTCAGATAGCGTCAAGACGTCATCAGCTGCATTGTGTAGAATGTGGACGGAAAGGCCAAGCACCTTAGTTGCAGTTCATTCTTCTTTCCATTGCAGCATACGGATAATGACCCGTAACTTACACCAGCCAACCTGTATTTATCCAACCAAAAGGTACCGTCCGATACCGTTTCTCCAGATGTTCTATCGGTGCTTAATTTTGGAAAAGAGAAGTTCGATAAATACGCTGCTATAGTATTTGATTCCGATATCGGATCATATGAATTCGCAGTCACCTACCCTGGACGTGTGCAATCCGCGTTTGTCTCTTTCTAACAATACAGGGAAATGGCCTCATTGCCATAGAAAGAGATGGATGTAGAATTCAGCTGTAGAGAAAATGTGCTAACTGCTGAGGAGTGGAGGCGGTATTGGACACGTCTTAACTTTACATGCTTGCCTAACATGTATGTACACGTAAATTCTAGGTGGTAGGACTTTTGTGCAAAGTTCGTCTAGGTAAGACCATCGTTTTGCCAGTTATTCTGCCACCCAGCAGTAGTGTGCAAGCACTACTGTGTTCCGGTTTAAAGGGCAGTGTAGTTAAATTACTGGGCAAATTAAACTAGTACATAATCGTATTATTAGACTGTGCCAGTGTCACGCGAAACTATATTTTAGACTTCCGAGTGACACTGCAACTGATATGGGCATCCGTATCGCTTAACATCAGGCGAACGCATTGCACTTCGCGTCATTCCTTAACATAAAAGAAGGTAAAATAAGTTATCGTTGGTCCAGGTCCATCAAAGCTGCCTCCAGCGCTGGGTTGACGAGAAGCAGCGAGGAAACATATCACGGAAGGTCCTCTGTCCACAATGCAAAGCCGAGTACATCGTTGTGTTCCCAACGATGGGTGCGTTCGTGGCTCTCCTGGACACAGTCGAAGAGATGACGCATAAGATCTGCCCATTTATCGCTGGCGGTGTGCTGCTTGGCTCGATATACTGGATCGCGATCACATATGGAGCAGTTACTGTTATGCAGGTCAGTTTCTTTTCTTTACTGTTAACATTTTTCCTTCTGTTATTGAAGTAAAACTTCTTTGCGCACTGATGCATAATAAATACGAATATACTGAGAAACTTAGCTTTATTCAGCTGCACATAATAATATATTAACTAGGTGACATGATAAAACTAATGACAACATTTGTCGCGGTTCCTTTATGGTCTAGGAACCAAGAAGTTCATATCACGCACGCTTGAATTGGGGAGTAAGCTGGAGCGCGACGAGAGCGTTACGGCAATTGATCGGGCGTAGCGAACGGAAGTTGAGAGAGAGATTTATTAATTTATTTATACATAAAATATAACATTACAGGACAGGTCTAATGCGTTACATTTTATCACAATTTATTTAAAGAACTTATGTATGAGACTCAAGTTAGTGAAGATAGAAAGAAAGATAGTTTATTTAGTTACTTTTCATATATTACTGTAGGGGCAAGAGAGAGAGAGAGAGAGAGAGGGAGAGAGCAGTGCAAGCGCACATTTTCTTTATCAATTCCGCTCATAGCCAGTGCATGTTTTCTTTACTAAGTTTTTACTTCAGTCGTGTAGTCTTTTTTAATTATATTAATTTTCTATTTTTAAATTTATATGTGGTATCAGCTGGAATCGACAATAAGGTTGGGATTAGACCAGAAACACATTATAAGTAAATCGTGCGGGATTACTTCTAGAGATCAGCACGGAATAATACACCTTTTTTGTATTCTGATTTTGGCATAGTTTGGTATAGTAAGCCCATTTGCAATTAAGTTGACGTTAGTGTAAACAAAACATGCAAATACCTACCTAAATACTATGTCAATTAAGTTAAATCACGATCATTCGGTGACTTTTGTTATTTATAGTCGGTAAGTAGTAAAATTACGAGCAATTTGCATGTCCAGGTTGCCTTCATTCGTATATTTACATGATAATTGCCAGAAATGTTCATTTAATGAATGATACAAATGCCGTGTCTGTGAACCCTGAATACATTTATTTCAAAAGTATAATAATAACCCATTTTAAACGTTGACAGCCTTATAATTAAACACGAACTAGCTTTACACCATCTTTTGTCTCTTTCGGTCCAGCTAAATATTCCAGTAGCAATAAAAGGACAAAAGCTGAAGTAACTAATTCGAGACTAATACCCGTTTATTAATAAGGCTGTGAGTGTTTGAGATAGGTAAGTTTATGTTTGGGAAATTGGAAGATCGTACGATGATCTACGTAGTCAGGATCGGACGCTGTAGGATGCAAGCTGGTTGAAGTCGTATTACGACGCGCGTCTTGTCACCTATTGGTAATGGCGTTTGTCCATTAGTGGATCTTTTCCGATGATGATGATGATGATGATGGATCGCTTGTCTTGAACCCGATGAAGTTGCCTGTCAATCGTGAACAATCGGTCTTAAATTCCTGAACAAATCTAGTTATTGGTGTCGAATGGTGGACAAAAACTTAAACTAACTTAATTTGTAATTCCTAAAACTATTGCGGTCCTTGTCATTTCGACCTTTATGAAAGGGACGACAATATTTATGGAACTTACAATCAACAACACTATATACTCATAACAAAAAAAAAGCGTTTCTGACGAAAGTGACGAAAGCTGAAGAATATTGTTATTTCACTTTCTCCAATGTCGTCGAAAGTGTTGTTGGACAGCAATAGAAATACGAGCTCTTTTAAAATTTTCTATTTCACTTGAGCTTAAGGTAGCTGCATTAAACTAGTATATTCAATAAATCCATTAATTTCAATTGGAACAGTCACACACTTATCACAGCTTGACCGTACAAAAATACACACATTTTTCGACCATTTGTCTATTAACACATTTGGTATCGATAACGGAATAGACGAAAAAACCCGTTAGTATGTATGTAGAGATGTGTTCAAATATACTCAAATTCTATTTGCTCAAATGATTTCATGCCAATTACAGTAACCTATTGGCTGACTGACATCAATGATGAATTTTTGTTTAGAGAACATCTAGTATTCGCTAGAATTCGTGGTCTGTGTATGTCGGAGAAACTCATGGATTTTTTAAACGGACTTTTACGGAATGAATCACTATTATGTACTGCGGCTGTGTTGACATTGATTTATTAATCTTTATTAGTCTTTCGTACTGTTGAGCCCCTAAAGCCTTATTAATAAACGGGTATTAGTCTCGGATTAGTTACTTCAGCTTTTGTCCTATTTTTGTTACTGGAATATTTAGCTGGATCGAAAGAGGCAAAATATGGTGTAACTAGTCTAAAGCTAGTTCGTGTTTATTAATAAGCCTGCTTATGTTTCTTAGCGATTAAACAGTTAAGTTAGTAAATGCTGCTATCTTTGTTTGATCTCGTTATCTGAAGTGGGACAACATTCTTAAAAGTTAGTAGTAATTGAAGTATTTTCTATAGCCAAAATTTTTTTAGAGAAATGTTGAAGTGTTTTCTATAGCCAAATTTTTTTTAGAGAAATGTTTGAAGACCATGTCATCATATTGTGCTATGTGCCATGTCATCATGGTCCTCGTAGTTCCTGGGTCCCTGTTACAGGGGGTCCTAGTTAGAGTCCAGGATCTATGTATGTGATCGTTGGGCGTTAATATTATTATTATTACTGAAAATTATTTTAAATTTTCCTCAGTGTAAAATGGAATATGTGTAGTGTATAGTTTACTCTATATGTACACAATATCTGATTACGGGCTTAACCTTCGGTCATAAACATCTGGTTTTTATCGGTTATTTAATCTGAATCCAGTCATCACCCCTCAGTCGGTGCATCGCGCTAATCTCACCTTGTTATTGAAGATGAATGCTTTGTCATGACAGTTTAATGCCTAAACTGTACACTAAAGTTTATTAAAATACAACTTATCTAAGCTACTCTTTCCTCCGGGTTCTCATAGGTACGCTCATTGGTTGACTGTTGATCATCAGCTGTCTTCAACCAATGAGCGCACAGTATTTGGTGTTGACTTGACACGAGTTTGACAAACTTACGATAAACCAGGGACTGTGCATTTTGAACTACTTCACACGTCACAGGGCCTAGAGAGATAAGTGCGTACAAAAATAAAATCACCATTGGCTTTATTAAATTTATTGATTTTCGGAATTATTTTTGTAGTATACCCGTACACTTAAAAATACATCTTTAGATAAACCTATGAGTGTTTAATAATCTATTGAAAATAATAAGTTTTTTTTTAAGTTTAGATGTGGTAAACAACAGTTTATTTTCACGTACAGGCTGATTTAGCCGATTCTTACGCAATAAATAAATTTCGATTTTGCTCACAAATCATTACGTACATACGAGTTACATACGAGTAAAGTCTGCAATGTTTTACACCCGCAGTTCATCTCACATTCCGCCATCTGTGACGATCATAAAACCATAAGAAGCTTCGATGCCGTTTGAAATTCGGATCAGTCTCTGCTTTCTCGGCTTTCACAATTTCACATTAGTTCTGGATCATTGAAACGGACGAGAGACGTTGTAATGTTACTAGTGCCTATATACGACACTAGCTTCTGCCCGCGGCTTCGCCCGCGTGGCCTGTAGGAAACGAAGAAGAATTTATTTTAATAGATCATTCAACCACCCATTTCACCATCTGAAGGATGGAATTTCGAAAAAGCCTTTTTTAGTAGAGACCTACACTTTACAAAGAATTCACCCTCCAAATTTTCTAGTCTGTAGGACCAGCGGTTTAGGCTGTGCGTTGATATATATACCTATGTCAGTCAGTCAGGACTTTGAATTTTATATGTATAGATATAAATCTTCCGATTTGGGCCTCTTCCTAACTTGTCTATTTCCCTACATTAATACCATTAGATACTTACATATAATAGTAATATAGTATAATCTTAATATATATAAATCTCGTGTCACAATGTTTGTCCTCAATGGACTCCTAAACCACTTAACCGATTATAATAAAATTCGCACACCATGTGCAGTTCGATCCAACTTGAGAGATAGGATAGTTTATAACGATGGTTATAATAGATATATATTAAATACCCGTGCGAAGCCGGGGCGGGGCGCTAGTAGTAATAATAGAATAGATACTACATTAGATAATTGTACTAATGTACTGCGGCTGATAGAATTAAAAACAGATGCTCTATCAAACTTCAGACGTTATAACACAACCATGTAATCGCAAATCAAATTAAATCCTACTTAATATTAGGTCTTTACCTATGAAATTGCCGTTTTGTTTGAAAAAAGTTAAAGTATTTTTTTTTCGAACTTATTTATTTCTTTTATTCAAAGTAATCACCCCTGCAATCAATGCATCTTTGCCAACGCTGTGGCAGTTTATGGATGCCCTTCTTGAAAAAATCAGCAGGACGGGAGCCAACAAACTCTTCAAAGGCGTTTTGTACTGCCTCTCGGGAATTGAATTATTTTCCCGCTAAAAAGTTGTCCAAATTTTGGAAAAAATAATAGTCGGTAGGCGCAAGATCTGGTGAGTATGGCGGATGAGGGAGAGCTTCCAAACCCAACTCATGCAGCTTAGAGACGGTCATTTGTGCAGTATGGGGTCGCGCGTTGTCGTGAAATAGCAGTGGAGACGACCGATTGACCAAAGCTGGTTGCAGACGTGCGAGTTTCGCCATCATTGTGGTCAGTTCTTCAATGTACACATCTGCAGTAATGCTCTCGCCGTTTCGTAAAAAGCTATGATGAATCACACCAGCACTAGACCACCAAACTGTGACCATCACCTTTCTAGGGGTCATTTTTCGTTTTGCACATTGCTTTGGTACCGAACCAGGATCTAACCAACTTGCTGAGCGCTTTCGATTGTCAAAAAGAATCCATTTTTCGTCGCACGTAACAATTCGGTTCAAAATTCCTTCATTTCTGTGCCTGTTAAGCAGCGCAAGGCAAGTCTCGACGCGTACGTTGCGCTGGCGATCGTTAAGTTCGTGGGGCACCCATCTATCAAGCTTTTTTATCTTGCCAATCTGTCGCAAATGGACCAATATTGTTTTGGTGCTAACATCAAAAGCTGCTGCCAGCTCAGCTGTAGATTGAGATTCATCAGCTTCCACAATCGCCTTTAATTCATCATTGTTGACCAAAGTTTCCGGACGACCACGAGGTTCATTTTTCAAGTCAAAATTCCCAGAACGGAACCGAGCAAACCAATAACGGGTTGTACGTTCGTTTGTACAGTTCTCTCCGTAAACGTCGTTGATGTTACGTGTCGTTTGTGCCGCGTTGGTGCCACGACGGAACTCATATTCCATAATTACACGAAATTTCAAAGTATCCATTATGAGGAAAAATGTTGAAATGTAATGAAAATACAACGCTAATCAATAAACAAAAGACTTATATTGTAAATAGAATGTCATATTTTTAAAACAAAATTAATTTGAATTTAGAATTCATAGCCAATCAAAACTTTTTTTGTTTGAAAAAGTCTGTACTGCAATACGGCAATTTCATAGGTAAAGACCTATTATTATAAATGTGTTTTTTTTTGTCTGTATAGTGTATGTATTAAATAAAATGATTTTTTTTTGTGAATTTTAAGGGTACCATATTTCAAACATGAATCAGTAGTGCAGATAATTATGTGCTGATTCAGCACATAATTATACCAACCAAATTCTGCCTACAGGTACAGGTAATATTCGGAATTGGATGTAATTTAATTTGTGTCAGTATTTAGTACCTATTCATAGTTATTGTTGTACGTTAATTATTAATTTAGAATTTATAAAACATCAGATCCATTAATTTGGTCAGAATGTTTGTTACCTCTACACGCCGCAACGGCTGGACGGATTTGGATGACGTTTGAAATCTAAATCGTAATATTATCCATTAAATACTAAATTAACACATAAGATACTTATTATCCTTGAAACTCAAGCATTTCTCGTTTTTTTTTTTATAAAATTTGCAATGTAAAAATTTAACAGAAATAATACTTCACCTCGAAGTAGAACAAAAACTGTTTGCAGCATTAAAATTCGTTTGCTTTAAAGCTGTTATTTTGCATAAAATATTTAAACGAATCTTGTAATGTTTGATCAGCTCCTCGAATCAGTTGTGATAGGTTTTATTTGCTAAATTCCTACCGCCAATCAATCAACGTTATTTAATTAAAATAATGTTTAATTAATAAGGTCTTGACTTAAGTGAAGTAAAGTTAAACAATAGTTATGGTAATTATTGAGAATTAGTTGCTCCCCGCGGTTTCACCCGCGGATAAAAAGTATTTTAAATATTGCTATATTGTATTTTAAATTTGCTCATCCCACGGGAAATTTTCACTTTTCCGGGTTAAAATGTAGCTGTGTGGATAATAAAAAGTATTTCAATTATTTGCTTATCCCACGGGAGAATTTCATTTTTCCTGGATAAAATGTAGCCTATATGTTAATCCAGTGTATAAGCTATCTTGGTACTGAATTTCAACCAGATCCATTCAGCCATTTGAGCGTGAAGGAGTAACAAACATACACACATACACAGAAACACACATACAAACTTTCGCCTTTATAATATTAGTGTGATGTGATAGTGTGACCAGCAGCCCGTCCCGGCTTCGCACGGGTGGACATTTATTTTTTAAACATTTTGGCTTAAACGCAGAGATTAAATTTTAAAATATTAAAAAGTAGTTATAGTGACATAACTACAATAGTTTGACACATGCCATCGCGACGTTTTTTGTGGATATTGATATGTTCTTTAATATTGTCGAACATTATTTTGTTCTATCATCAATCGTTTTCGCAGCGCATGCGATGAAAGATATTTTATAGGCATTTTTTTACACCTTGGGTTACATTATTGTAGTTTTAATAGGGATCCTTTTTTTTTTCCTTGCAAAATAGCCTATATTAATCAGTGATAATGTATCATTCAAATGGTGAAAGAATTTTTAAAATCGGTCCAGTACTTTTTGAGCCAATTCGTTACAAACATACTTACATACAAATATTTCCTCTTTATAATATTAGTATAGATAAATACGAGTAGCTCCATAAAACGGGTGGCAAAGTAATGGAACAACTTACCAGCGTTTCTGTTGTATGAATAATATAATCTGGGAGTTTTCAAGGCAAGCATGAACCGGTATCTTCTCGGTAAGCATGGTCCATCTTCCGTCGTCACTACCATCAGGTGGGACAAGGGTAGGGTTGCCAACCGTACTATAAAATAAAGTATTGAACTATATTTTGAGTCGGCGTATTATACAAGATGGAATTTAATTCGTTCTTTTCCTTTATTATATGTATTCAGTCAATGCTATGGAATCCTTCCATATAACTAAACATTTTCATTTACATTTACAAAGCTGTTGCCCGCGCTGTGTGTACCGTTAAATAGACATTTCAGCTGTCATGCAGTTATTTTAAAATGCACTAAATACTAAAAATATTCTATAGCATGGTCTGAGTACATACATTTAAGGAAAAGATAATTGAAGGGTTGATGATAAAAAGGGTTTAACTGTCAAATTGACAGTTTCGAGAAAAATGACTTTAAACGTCAACGGCATCATTTTAATGTAGAGTGCTTATAAGGTAATAGAAAAGGTTTATGTAGGTTTCAATTGCTTGAAAATGTTTTAATTCTATTTTAAAATACTAAATATAGCACGAATTCATACAATTTCTGTAAAAATATAATATAATAAAATAATTATAATAATGTTTTTATGCTAAGCGAACTGTATTCCAGTGACAGATAAACCGTTTTTACACTCAAAATTTCGAGATTTAAGCCTCATTTCGGTATTTTGAGAATGTATTATTGAAGATAATTTCACGCTGAATCCAACAATACCCATAAGTCATTTTGTGAAAAAAAATCAGTTAAACCCTTTTTGTTCTCACCCCTTCAATTAAATGCCACCTTGTATACTGTTGAAAAAATATATAGTACGTAAAAATACTATATTTTCAACACCGAACGAAATCTAATGAACAAATATTTATTATTTAAAATAATTAATGCGCCTTTGCACATAAAATTTTGAGTGAGGCGAGTTTGTGTAACCGAATTCCGGACTCCGAACGCTTCTACAATACTTTGTCTTTTGCACCCACTGATCTCTATACTAACTGGAGGCGCTGGCAGCACGTCAAAGTTGTCAATATCAAATTGAACGACATCTAAAGATTTTTTTGTTCTGTACTATATTTTTTAGAAATGTACTTTTTATAGCTTATTTTGAAAAATACTGTATTTTGCTGAAAAAATATTGGCAATCCTAGACAGTGGTCAAATGCAAGCCTTATGAAAGGTATATTTACGTTTGATAAGCTTGCATTTAAAACAACATACTATCTAACAAACCCAAACTCAGAAACTCCTCCGAAACGCCTGAACTGATTTTAATGAAATTTTATGTTCATTTGGTAGGTCTGAGATTAGGTTTTTATCTTTTTTTCATCCCCCTTAGTGCTAAGGGTGACCCACACCAAGAAAAATCCGCTTTTTTATGATGTGGCATTAAAAAATACATACAACCCTTTTCTAACTTCTTCCATCATCCCCTATTTTTTAGTTGATATGACAAAACAAGGTTTGCGGGGTCAGCAAGTATCTTTATAGAGATCTATACATATAAAATTCAAAGTCCTGACTGACTGACTTATATTAGGTCTTTACCTATGAAATTGCCGTTTTGTTTGAAAAAAGTTAAAGTATTTTTTTTTCGAAATTTTTTATTTCTTTTATTCAAAGTAATCACCCCTGCAATCAATGCATCTTTGCCAATGCTGTGGCAGTCTATGGATGCCCTTCTTGAAAAAATCAGCAGGACGGGAGACAACAAACTCTTCAAAGGCGTTTTGTACTGCCTCTCGGGAATTGAATTTTTTTCCCGCTAAAAAGTTGTCCAAATTTTGGAAAAAGTAATAGTCGGTAGGCGCAAGATCTGGTGAGTATGGCGGATGAGGGAGAGCTTCCAAACCCAACTCATGCAGCTTAGAGACGGTCTGTTGTGCAGTATGGGGTCGCGCGTTGTCGTGAAGTAGCAGTGGAGACGACCGATTGACCAAAGCTGGTTGCAGACGTGCGAGTTTCGCCATCATTGTGGTCAGTTCTTCAATGTACACATCTGCAGTAATGCTCTCGCCGTTTTGTAAAAAGCTATGATGAATCACACCAGCACTAGACCACCAAACTGTGACCATCACCTTTCTAGGGGTCATTTTTCGTTTTGCACATTGCTTTGGTACCGAACCAGGATCTAACCAACTTGCTGAGCGCTTTCGATTGTCAAAAAGAATCCATTTTTCGTCGCACGTAACAATTCGGTTCAAAATTCCTTCATTTCTGTGCCTGTTAAGCAGCGCAAGGCAAGTCTCGACGCGTACGTTGCGCTGGCGATCGTTAAGTTCGTGGGGCACCCATCTATCAAGCTTTTTTATCTTGCCAATCTGTCGCAAATGGACCAATATTGTTTTGATGCTAACATCAAAAGCTGCTGCCAGCTCAGCTGTAGATTGAGATTCATCAGCTTCCACAATCGCCTTTAATTCATCATTGTTGACCAAAATTTCCGGACGACCACGAGGTTCATTTTTCAAGTCAAAATTCCCAGAACGGAACCGAGCAAACCAATAACGGGTTGTACGTTCGTTTGTACAGTTCTCTCCGTAAACGTCGTTGATGTTACGTGTCGTTTGTGCCGCGTTGGTGCCACGACGGAACTCATATTCCATAATTACACGAAATTTCAAAGTATCCATTATGAGGAAAAATGTTGAAATGTAATGAAAATACAACGCTAATCAATAAACAAAAGACTTATATTGTAAATAGAATGTCATATTTTTAAAACAAAATTAATTTGAATTTAGAATTCAGAGCCAATCAAAACTTTTTTTTTGTTTGAAAAAGTCTGTACTGCAATACGGCAATTTCATAGGTAAAGACCTATTATATCAACGCACAACCTAAACCGCTGATCCTAGAGAATTGATATTTGGAGGGTGTATCTTTGTAAAGTGTAGGTATCCACTAAGAAAGGGTTTTTAGAAATTCCATCCCTAAGAGGGTGAAATGGGTGGTTGAATTATCTATGAAAAAATTTCTTACGTTTCCTATAGGCCACGCGGGAGAAGCCGCAGGCAGAAGCTAGTATAGTGTATAGTGGACACCATTCTTGCTCTCTACTGTCTTTTACGACTTATCATAAACTTTCGCCGTGGAAATAGAATATTATGCTGATAATAAGTAATAATTATCTTCAGTGCCTCGTTTTCATTTGTAATGAGCCAGCCCGGTGTGCAACTCTCTTAGATAATATAAATCAATAGTCACGCTTTGCTATCTATACATATAAAATTCAAAGTCCTTACTGACTGACATACAACACAACAAAAAACACACAAACAAAAACAAAACACACAGCCTAAACCGCTGGTCCTAGAGATTTGAAATTTGGAGGGTGTGTTTTTCGTAAAATGTACGAGTATGTGTCCACTAAGAAAGGGTTTTTCGAAATTCCATCCTTAAGAGAGTGAAATGCAACAATGAAACGTCCGTTTGAAAACTTTATGCACAGCGGACAGTACCGTAATTTACCCTGTGGTAGCATTTAAGTTTATTACAGTGGTAACACTGGTAGCTGTCATCGCTCCTCCACCCATCTGGCTATAAAAAGGGAGCGCTCGGTGTACTACGGATCATTCTTGCTCCGGACACGGCCCGTTGCGCATGCTGAAGGCATATAGTTCTATGGGTTGCAACCTACGTACAACCCGTCACCTATATATGTGAAAAGTTTTAGAGTGAGAGCGTTTACAATGTTTGTTTTGGCAGAAAAATATGCCATTCGTTTCCTAAAGGCCATGCGGGCGAAAGCGCGGGCAGAAGCTAGTATTAATCAAAAGCAATATAATCAGCTAAAGATTGCGGCACAGATTAGATAATAGTGACTACGTAATTTTAGGGCTCATATGCAGTGTAATCAATATTGAAAAACTAAATATTATTTCGTGTACAAACAAAAAACAATGCGGACACATGACAGGAAATACTAGTAAACCAAATGAAAACGCGTTTTTTCCCCCTAGTTTACTTTATATATTTTTTAAATATGTATAATAGAAAGAAACGACGCTGTCAAGTCTAAATTCGCTTTGTGTCTCTTTATGTAGATACTAGTTGCGCCCTGCGGTTTTACCCGCGGATAAAAAGTATTTTAATTATTTGCTCATCCCACGGGAACATTTCACTTTTCCGGTATAAAATGTAGCCTATATGTTAATCCAGTGTATAAGCTATCTTGGTACCGAATTTCATCCAAATCCATTCAGTCGTTTGAGCGCGGAAGAGTAACAAACATACACACATAAACACATACAAACTTTCGCCTTTATAATATTAGTGTGATGTGATTTAAATCCATTTCACCCGATTTACCAAATTAGTCAACTCAACTATTTTTTTTGAACGGTCTAATGCTGAAGGCACTTTACCGACTTTTACAGCATCACCGGGTGAACTCAACGATAGTTAGAGTGCGTGGAAGACAGCAGAAGATTTTCTTTCAGGGATGGGTTACTTAAGAGCCGAAGTTGTCTAAGGTGGAGCGCGCTTGCCCATGAGATGCCCATTCACTCTTGACTTAAAAAGACCCAGGTTATACCCAGGAGCATTCCATTTCTTGGCCGTTTGGACTTTAAACGACCCAGCAAAACGCTTCGTGAACAGGATGGCTATATGTTTGTATTTTTCTAAGCATATTTGAACTCAAACACGGTGCGGTTCGAAACTAACGGCTTAACTACAAGATTTAAACAAGTGTTAAACTACTGTTACTACGCGTTTAATGTCTGTCTAAGGCTTGTTTATGTATTTGTGGTAAGATTTTGTCACCGAAAAGAATGTTTGAGAGAGTGTGTCTTTTATAATAATAATAATAATAATAACGCCCAACGGTCACATACATAGATCCTGGACCCTAACTAGGATTCCCTGTGTCTAGGGACCCAGGAACTACGAGGACCATGGTCCCACAACACTGATTTTGACACAGAACAAGTTTTTACGCTTTTTTTTCTATGCACAAATACTTGTCCTGCCGCGGAAATCGAACCCGCCGCCGCCGGGCTATGAGCTGAACATCTCAACCACCACACCACAGAGGTAACCGTTAACCGACTTCCAAATAGGAGGAGCTTCTATGTTCATCTGTGTGTATTTTTCGGTCTCATCCTTTTTTGTACAAAATACATTTTAACGTCTGTCTGGTCAACAATAATTGTTAAACATTTCAATTGGTGTGACTAATTTTGTTGAGTTATAACTGTCACGGTCGGCGTCAAACGGAATTGATTCTCATTGAAATAAGCGTGAAGTGCTGCTGTGCACTATTACTGCTATGGAACTAATGAAACCAAGATGTAACTATTACAATGGGTATCTACTGATTGGCAGAAGAGTGGCAGTAGTTTCGCAATACTTACCGAAATAATGAGAATGTAGGTACATACGTACATTCCCATTATTTGTGAACCTACTAGTTAACTATAAACGTATTTATCTACCAACATTCCCGGTTCACAACTTTATGGGATTAAATGGTCAAACTTACGTGTAAAGCGTAAGCATACATTGAGAATATCAATTTGAATAGCCAACTAAATTGTAATCGCTCATACACATCGCTCCGGACACATCCCTTCAAATAATAATATAATCGTAATTTTACTGACATGAATATTTTTTTTTTCACGCCGAGTTACAATTTTTGTTACTGGTACAAAAGTTGCTTATAAATTAAGATATAATAAACAATGAAATAAAAATAGTTTCCAAGAATTTAACGCGAATTGTAGATAGACGTATCGATTTTGTTAAAAAATACAATATACAAATAAGTTATATATTAAAGAAGAGCTTTACCACAGACTCCTGGTTATGGAACCAAAATTAAAAAAATGTAGATAGTCCTAATTGTGATCTGTGCGTAGTCAAAGACGACCTATATCACTTTTTGATGGAGTGTCTTCGTAGTGATCACACGAGAAACGATTTGTTCGATCAACTCAATCTTAGGTCCGTATTACAGAACTATGCTCAGTCATCGATCGGTGCTCCATCAGAGATTTCATTCATAAAGTGATCAATTAGTGAATGAAACCTCTGCTTGAGCACCGATCGATGACTGAGCATCGTTTTGTAATACGGACCTTAATCGCCTAGATGTGGGTATATTTCAAAGCATACATCCAACGCGGCTACTCTGCTGTATCGGTATGTGTACAGACTGACACACAATGAAACATAAATTTCCTTCTGAGAATTTACACCATTTTTGTGCACTAGTAATGGAGTGAGCACTATGGGGCTGCCTTTGGACGCCTTAGTTCCAACTACAAATTACATTTTAAATTCACTGTAACAAGGTCCTATTCTCTTTTACCTAAGTATCATTAAAAGTACGGGAGGTGTGATTTAGCGGTAGTCCGTACGAATTTCAAACCGACGCCGACGCACCCTGCCTTGAAACCCGCTGGTTCCGCATCAATGACGTTTTAAGTTATGTGCGGAAAATGCACTCGCAACTACAACGGTGAAGGAAAACAATAATAAAATAATAAAACAAAATTCAAGGACATGTGTGTCATTCACCAATCCGCACTTGGCCGGCGTGGTGGTTTATGACCTTCACTCTCTGTCTGCCTGTAAATGTTAGAGAAGGCCTGTGTCCCATCAGTGGGAATACAGAGAAAGTGGGGTATGGGTTGTCAAAGTCAAAAGATTTTATTGCAAATAGGCAATTTTTAGCACTTTTACAAGTCAAAATTATATTAGGTACCTACTTAAAATGTATGTAAGTACCTATATCATCAAAAATGTTCAATGGAATATTGTGTTTTCCATTTATTAGCCATACCATGTCTAATGTACCTTTACTATTAACAAGGATACACTTAAATAAAAACCCCACTACTTTTATGGTAAGTCTTGCATGTCCTGCAGCTATGTGTCATGTGAAAATGTTACCTGTTGCCGACCGACCAACCTTTTTATGCGATGTTTAGTTTTATTTTATTTTATTGTTTTCTGTTTTTAAATTGTGGTGAAAGAGGGCGTTCTAGTTGGTTTTAATAAAAATGTAATTCTTTTAATGGTGATTTTAGTTTGAAAACTATCGTGAGTATGACACATTTTCTTTTGCTTTCGCGAGCGTTAAATAAAAACCCCACTACTTTTATGGTAAGTCTTGCATGTCCTGCAGCTATGTGTCATAATAAACATATTTATTCTTATAGTTAGCTTCTTCTCATTAGTGATTACAGCGTTTCTGTGAAAAATATTTAAAGGTGTGAAAATGTTACCTGTTGCCGACCGACCAACCTTTTTATGCGATGTTTAGTTTTATTTTATTGTTTTTCTATTTTTAAATTGTTTCTGATAGAGGGCTTTTTTGTTTTATCTTTAATAATACAACTACTATGGAGGTGAAAGAGGGCGTTCTAGTTGGTTTTAATAAATATGTATTTCTTTTAATGGTGATTTTAGTTTGAAAACTATCATGAGTATGACACATTTTCGTAACTGTGTTACGTGCTGACGCTCGCGAAAGCCACCGCGGCTTGCGTTAGTAACTGGCTCCCAGAAGAAGGACATCGAATATGTCCGAAACCTGGTCGGAGTAATTTCGACTTTTAATTGACGTGAGTTTTAGCCGTTATTTTTATCTTACAAAATTTTATCATTATCTATTTGCGTAGGTAATTGATATTTCTGGGTAGTTAATATAATTGGACATTTTGACACTCTCGCCCTGATGAACCCATATCTATCTAGTAGAATGAATAATGTACTAGGTGGACTTTTTTGAGATAGGTTTTGAACGCACTAAGCGTTTTGCTGAGTCATTTATAGTCCGAACGGCCAAGGAATGGATGCTCTTCCAAAAACAGTGTTTCCTCCTAGGTATAACCTGGGTCTTTTTAAATCAAGAGTGAATGGGCATCTTATAGGCAAGCGTGCTCCACCTTAGACACTTACCATTATGTGAGTTGTTGTCAAACGCATGTCCATTTCACCATAAAAAAGGTACCACCAGTAGCCAGTTATTTTGCCGCCAAGCAGTAGTCTGTA
Organism: Ennomos fuscantarius; assembly: GCA_905220475.3. Taxonomy (NCBI): domain Eukaryota; kingdom Metazoa; phylum Arthropoda; class Insecta; order Lepidoptera; family Geometridae; genus Ennomos; species Ennomos fuscantarius. Next base: position 5,570,924 of record HG992046.1, on the reverse strand, counting down.
AGCACTACTGTGTTCCGGTTTGAAGGGCACTAGGGCAGCTAGTAAATCTAATAATATTGTTATATGATAATGCGACTAGATAAAAATATATTGATTATGCCGTCAATTGATGAATAAATAAATCGGGCGGTTGCTATGTTTAATGTTAATGTCGCCATCTTGGCAATTGTAAATTGTCTTGCTACCGGACATACGAACATAATAATACAAACTTTGTTATGTTTACAATGGGATCTTTTTTTTTTGATGGGGGTAATGCCCTCGCACTTCCCTGCCACCACGGGGGTGGTGGCAGGGGGTATGTATGTGGGACTCGAACCCACTAAAACCCCCCCGTGAGCCCTCGTCCAGCCAGCTCGCCCCCCAACAATGGAGATCTACGTGAACCAACTTCAACTTCCGTTCACCTCGCATTCAACAGCTTACTCCCCAAGTCAAGCGTGCGTAAAGAAGTTTTACTTCAACATGCTTTCGTTAGTGTTTAGTTTTCAATGGATGTTTAGATGATGAGTGCACAGTTTTACGCAACTGAACTAGGGCGCACTGCGGTTAGTAGGACCGACAATTTGCGGTAAACGGCAATTACTTAGATGCAGAAAGCTTTGCTGTTGCTGCGAATTTTGTATTTAGGGCAAACATTTTGCTTACTTGTACACCACGTGAATATTACTTATGGTTTTTGGTTACAATGTTATTGTATGTATTTTTTTATATCGGGTTCTTAGACTCCCCCGTTGTCTAAGTTGCATGACGCAGGTGGATCGCTCCACGGCACTCGACGCTGCTTGCGCAGGTTACCGGCAGGATCAGGAGTGCTTTGCCATGAATCATGGGCTTCACTTCAAGATCACTGCCAGTCTGACGTGGCCTAAAAAGGCCTAAAAAGACCGCGTCGGGGCTTGCCAAATTAGACCAGCTTGGCGGACTGGCTTCCCTTGAGACGACTGACCCCTATAAACACCACCACACCACATAACCCCCTATGTAACAAGACACTAGACGGGGCGGCCTTTAGTGTGGGACGCTACTTGCGTCAACACTATGGCGCCGTCATATCTTCCCCAGACACGTTAGGGCTGCCGCCGGGGCTAAGTCGGCTGAGCAGCTAAATCGGCGCAAATATAGTAACCTCGGTAGCGGGTACATATTTAAGCCGTTTGGTGAGGCCCTGAGTCCGTGCGTTTTCCAAAGTTTTCCGAGCGCCTGGTCGATGCGACGCGTCACCTAAATGCTAAGGCATTTATTCGGAATTATTAGCATTGTAATTCAAATGGGTATCAAAGGGGTAATTGGGTACGCTACCTACTGGTAATAGGCTTGAGCATTTGGACTGTCTATAGGTCATCGCGGCTAGTATATAGTACAAATGTTTTTTTTTGTAGTATGTAGTGTTTAGTAGTCATTGTTATATTATTGCAATATTTAGTTAGTTGAAATATATAAAAGCACTTTGCCTGTTGAAAAAAATGCAGGTACGCACCGATGGAAAAGAATGCACATCGTGCTAAAAAAAAATGTGATAATCGACTAATTTCGATAAAAAGAAAATCGAGCGTAATCTCTGTGTTTGTGACGTTTCTCACTATAGTGCTCTGCGTGACAGAGACTACGACTGCGAACCTGACACTAGCCGGTATCTTCCTCTTTAGCTCGATGTGCATTATTTACTACCAGTACCTGTCTTTTTTCCCGAACTACACTGGCCCGATAGCTCACTTAGTAGTAACCCTGCTTTATGAACTGTAGGTTGTAGGTTCGATTCCCATTCCAGGACAAACATTTGTGTGATGAACATGTTTCTGGGTGTTGTATTCTATGTATGTATTTTCAAACAAAAAGGATCCAAGTATTCTATCAGTTATCTGGTTCCCATTGTACAGGCTTTGCATTGTTTGGGGCTAGATGGCGCTGTGTGAAATGTTCACATATGTTTATTTTATTTATTTTTCTTCTTATTTACAAAATGTCTAACCCTTTTGCCCTTTGGTTTCCAGGTGGTAGGTCACAGAGAAGGCCTGGAGATGATGGAGTCAGCTGACCCACTAGTCCTTCTGGTGCTGCTCCCTACAATTCCCGTGACGCTCATCAGCGCCAAGATGTACAACTGGGAAGACTCAGTGCTGCTGTTCCTTAGGAAGTACTGCGCGAAGATACCGGCATTGGCGTATATACTACCGTTTGGAAAGTGAGTAGTACCACAGAACACTTATTAGTAGGGGTACAAAAGGTATAATCGGCGAAGTCACTTAGATAAATAGCGACTATCGTCCTTCCTGTATTGTATATTATGTTCATGTTAATAATAGGCTAAATTTATAAATATCAAAATATTTTTTTTATGTGTGGACATCTTACACAACGCCATCTAGCCCCAAACTAAGCAAAGCTTGTACTATGGGAACCAGATAACTGATACAATACTTAGATACTTTTTGTTTGTAAATACATACATAGAATACAATATAACACCCAGACACAGAACAAACATCGATGTTCATCACACAAATGTTTGTCCTGGGTGGGAATCGAACCCACAACCCGCAGTTCAGAAGGCAGGGTCACTACCAACTGAGCTATCGGGCCAGTCAAATTAAAGTAAAAGTAAAATTTAACAAGAAGTACGGACCGAGGTGTCTGTGGAAATGTAGATAAAAAATATAGCGACACTTGCTATAACGCAATTAAGTGCAATGTAGTTCGCACAGCGTTATAAGCATACCCGGAAGTTGAAAGTGTTAGTTCTCAAATCGTCAAACATAACGCAGTTAAAATTTTGTATTATTATGTTGGTATGTCCGGTAACAAGACATTTTACAATTTTCAAGATGGCGACATTACCATTAAAGAAAGCAAAAACAAATTTTACCAATTATACTGGTCGATAGATGGAGCTAAAGTAAACAGGTTTTACTTCGGTAGTGTGGTCTAAAGCACACTTGTTTCTCTTATGACTAATGTATCATTGTTTTCTTATTCCAGTGTGGACGGAGACCGAAGCAGCATAGTAGCAGGCGCTCAAACTCCCCCCTCCCCTGTCCAAAACCAAGTCCCCCCCACAAACCATCTCTCTCCCACTCGAATATTCTGCTCAGCTCTCCTCCTACCCACAATATCCACGATCATGGGCAAAATTCTCTTCCGATCAATACAAAACAACCTCCACAGAACCATATTGGGAGGTCTCACGTACATAACGATAAAGGGGGCTCTCAAAATCTACCACAAACAAATGCACTACATAAGACATTCCAGTAGAAAGATTTTGGATTACACTGAATCGAATTTAAGATTGTACAGAGATGTGGCGACATCTATTAGCGACGCGATGACAAGTACGAGAGAGGACACGGAGCAAGTTGTTTAACTTGTGTTGTTTGAACGATTTTGTTAAAGTTGGTCAATACGATACTAATAATTATGATTGGAAATATTGAAAGTGCTTCCTTATTGCTAGTTGTTTTTATACAATGTCAATGCATTTATGGCGGGTCCATTGCTTAATGGATGATTTGGTTTTGAATCAGTGTTGGGGTGAATTATCGTACCGATCAAAGAGTATATAACGGATTGAATGTTTTGAATCGAGAATAATTTTTAGTTTACATTAGACGGGGAAGGTGGGTCCACACATCCTTTAGTCAAAAACTGACCCAGTTCGCTCTGCTGGTCGTTTAAAGCCTACGACGACCGAAGGGCATGGCATGGCATTTAAATTTTTACCAATGGACATTCAAACGTATTTTTATAGATATTCGACATAAATTTCTACGTATTAAAATGATGCCATGGCATCGAAAAGTATTTCACGGCATCGTTTTAAAGCATAGCAATTTATGTCGTATTTCTATAAAGATACGTTTTAATGTCCATTGGTGAAAATTTAAAAACCTTTTCATGCCGTCCCTGTCTGCGTTTTCAGAACACTGAAGATTCTAGTGCCCTATCTTACCTCTTTTATTTACTCGTACATCAATGCTGTTTGTGATTATAAATAAAAATATGGGACGGGGAAAAGTATTTTCGTATTTTGTACGTATGAATTTGAAATCAAATTTCTTTGATTGTAGGTAAATAAAATACCTTAGGATATTAATAGAAAGTTAAACAAATATTATCCGATCTATTTCCATTTTTTCCGTATGTGAAAATAGCGAAAATAACTTAAATGATCGTGTAATGTTTTTTTTTTTACAATTAAAAACAAACAATAATACGGATAAAATGTATAAATATGACGGCGGCAACGTCCAGTTATAAACTCTATGCGCAGCGGGCAGTACCGTAATTTACTCTATGATGGCCTTTAAGTTTATTATAGTGGCAACACCGGCAACTGTCATCGCTTCCTCACCCATCTGGCTATATAAGGGAGCGCTCGGTGTACTACGGATCATTCTTGCTCCGGACACGGCCCGGTGCCCTGTGCGCATGTTGAAGGCCTATAGTTATATAGGTTGAAATTCTACGAATAGCCCGTCAGCCTAAAAATATGTTTTCGGTTTATGGACCACTGTATTGAGGATAGTACAACGTTGGTTCAAGTGTTTAAAGTAAAGTTTATCGGAAATTTTTAAATTCAAAACTTAGCTAGTTCATTCATTCATTTCGTACAAAGTAAAATATAAATAAAATAAAAATTCTATAGAGCTCTGAACAAAATACAAAGAAAACTTATTCCTCGGCTATATATAGCTATATATAGCCCTATATATGGGGCATACATAAAAAATAAAAAAATTAATAAAAATAATTTGAAAGTAAATAACGCCTAATCTGCTAGTTTGTAATAAACATCCATAATCATAAAATATGTTATTGTTAATCAGATTTAAAAACGAAGGTTCTCAAATCGACCTAATTTTTATTATTTCTGAAATTTTATTATCATTGTGTATTTAGTTCTGGCATCTATGCTTATTTCATTCTTCTTCTTTGTTTAATATTTTTCTATCGCTATGTAGCAATAATTCTACCAATCAGTGAAGATTTTTTTTCGGTTATATCGTGTCAAAAATACATTTTGTCAAAGTCAAAACGCCACAGTAATATGGAGGTTTGTTTTATTAAGGCTCTAGAAAGCCTTGAAGAAAAACCGAAAAGGCATGATTTTAAAACTTGAAACCACTTGAACACCCTTATTCCACATTAAAAGTAAATAATACATGGCTTAAGGAAAAAAAGTTCAAAATTCACAATCCCCATTTTCGGATTCTTTTCAACGATCGCCTATATCACAAAGTGACAAATCATAATAAAACTTCAATTGTCAGTCATTATGTCGCATATAGTTTTGGGTCATTGAAAAAATCCGAAAATGGTGGTTGTAAATTTTGAATTATATTTCATAGCCTGCGTATTTTTGAATTTTAATGTGTAATAAGGGTGGATTAATATCCGTTCACGCTGATCGTCAAACTATATCAGAACAGATCTATATCACTAGTACGAGTATTTTCGAATGTACTACCGTACTCGATATCGAGAATATCGCGAAATGTTTGTAACGAGTAAAAGAAAAAAAAAAGAAATGAAAAGACGCGGCAAGGTGGCGACAGGTCACGCGAGCGAGGTAAGAATACCTCCCATATTATATGTAGTTATGGAAAATAATTCTAAATTGACAACCACCATTTTCGGATTCTTTTCAACGACTTTTATTTACCTAAAGTGTAAGTCAGAATTACATAGAAGAAAAGTAGTTGTAATCAGAATAAAAAATAAAATACAATAAAACATAATAGGCATAGTTTATAATCTATTCAAAAGATTGATCCTAAAAACAAAAAGATTTGTTAAGATTTAGATTTTAGCGGGTGTAAACCATTTTCCCCCGAAACGCTAAAATGTGGGTAAATTCACTCAAGGGCTGTATTGCACCTATCACACGTACAATAGCATTTTAAAATACTAACAACTTTATTAAATACTAAAATGGTTAATGTTACGATACTCGATATCGAGTACAAAAATGTGCATACTTGTACTAGAGGTACTGATCTCAAATTATAAATAAAAACCTATGAAAAATGTGTAATGTGATAAAAATACGAAAAAAATATAGGTCGGTTTGCGAGTCTTTTTAAGTATGTAAGCTTTGTATATATTCATCATCATAAAAATGACCACATATAAAATTAGTAACGTATTTACCTATTTACCACCTTTAGGTATATTAGACTTAAAAAGTTATACATAATGTGCCTATGTATATTGTATAATATCTTTGTAAATACTGTTTTGTTATTGTAAAATCGGTTTGCTATTTTTTTACCTAGTGTTTAATTAATTCGTGTCCTAAATTAAAAACAAAAGTGATAATTATTGTTTTGTTTTAATTTAAAGATATTTTATATAAATTGTCTAAATATGAAGATATGCAAGTATCTAAATATAATTAGATGTAATGGTATAATTTTTTACCTTTTTTATAAACTTAGGTAATCATTGCACATCGAGGTATATAATAAGGCTTCGTAGAGATTTTCTCTGTCACTCGGAGGAATTGATTCTTAGTTAGTGTCTTCTGCGGTAATTTCACCACAATTTTGGCAATATCATGTATAGGTGTCAGCGGCACGAAAGTTTAGCGCTCCGCATGGGTACTGTCGCGTGCGCAACCATTAATAAATAGGTAATGTTAAAGTGTTGCGTAGCTTGTAACAGGTTGTTTTATTATTCAAGATTAACCTCTTTTTAATTAAACCTTGCTTTAAAGAATCAAACAATTCATTGGTTTCTCTTTTAACAAAACAATGCACGTCAAACACCTTCGTGCCTGTCTTCAAAACAGTATTTCTACTAGGCATATTCACTATCTAATAAAAAAAAACAATAACAAACGAACTCAAACTTAACAAAAAACAATAACAATGAATGGCAATAACAATACACCTTAGAACGCGACTGTACAGTCAGAAGTCCGCGGAGCGTCGTATGGGGGGCGGGGGACGGGGTGCGGCTGGCAGCCAACCGGCGCTACGTACGCGCTCCTTTCGTTCCTCTAGCCCCCTGTGATATCTAATTTTTGACTTCTGCGCAATGACGCGCAGCGCTAAAGTTTCGTGCCGCTACTTATACTACGATAGACCATCAAACAAAGAATATTGTTCGGTAATTTAGCTGGGTAGGTGCTGAACCCAAAAATGTTTGTTATTTCAGTCCGGCTTAGAAATCCATTTTTTGAACCTGCTGATGCTGTTGGTCTCTAGCGTCACCGGGCGGGACGGCAGGCACCTAAGGCGTCTAGCTCTCAAAAGTGGGAGGCAACTAGCTGAGGTGTGAGCCTCGGCTTGGGTCGTTGCCAGGATAAGAGGATCGTGTAAAGACTACGCCCACTGGGAGAGTAGACCATAGGGAAAGGCCGATGCGTTCGATGCCACGAGCAACAGCTTTACCTATAGTGTCGAAAGCGGTACCTGAGCCAGAAGGACTAGACTGGTCCGGTGATACTAGCGCAGCCGATGCTACGGCTGCTATAGGATCATCCAGGTCGCTCAGGACGTGTTTCGAGCGGCGACGACGGGGTGGTTTAGAAATCCATGTTCGGCGCATCTAAGTAGTAAGTAGATACTAGCATTATATTATAGTACTATATAGTACTATGTACTACTTATAATATTAAAATAAGTAATAATAACACCCAACGATCACATACATAGACCCTGGACCCTAACTAGGATTCCCTGTGTCTAGGGACACAGGAACAACGAGATCCTTGGTCCCACAACACCCAGACATGTAACTATTTTGTGGTAAGCACAGATTATGATAGCTTGTTTTAGCTTCTATTCTAAAATGCTAATCTAAAAAAACTTTGTGTCCGAAATGGTTTGACTTATTATTCTACATCACTTCTCGTTTATAACATTTATACAAATAAAGTTAATAAATTTATATTTTATTGCGTCTGAATGTTGCAATATTTATTATTATTTTATAAGGCGTTATCATATCTAAATAGGCGGTGGGCATGTAGATAATCAGATAATAATGCATTATTTTATGATTATTATTGCCGGGAAAAATATTAGATTCGTATAGTTATGTCCAAAAAATTGGAGGTGTCATGTGACCGCAGTATTCATATTCATAATCATTTGTTTGCATTCATGTGCAATTTATGTCTTATACATCTATTTTATGTCAGGTCTTATTAACTAGAAAAATAATAAATTTATTGATTATATTTTAATTATATATATCTAGGTGTCGTAAAAATTATTAGGCTTATTTGCCCTCCATGCAGTATTTAAAAAACTATTTAGGCACCTGACAGAACAAGTCAGCTATAAGCTGGCTGCATTTTCAATCCAAGCGCATAATTCGGAATAAAATCTAAAAAAACTGGCCAAACTGCCATGTCTAATAAAAGAAAGGTACAGTCAGAAACACAATTACGTTATGACTCCTAAGTCCCACTCCTATATAGTTTCTGGACGTGACATGCTGCGGCTGACGATACGAGACTTAATTAACTTTTTAAGAGCGAGTGTGGCTCAGCGGTCGCCTGCGGTTTCAAAACCGACCACTGGTTTCAATCCCGGTACATGCATCAGTGAGTTTTATAAGTTGTGTGCGAAATTTACACTACCTCTTACAACGGTGAAGGAAAACACATACGAAAATATGTTCATTGTTCAATAATCACAATGTTCGAGAACATGGCAACCCGCGCTTGCCAGCGTGTCCTATTAGGTAAACAAATAAATATTAAAATAAATATTTGGGATTTTCGATTTTATTTTAGTAAAAATAAGTAGGTTAGTTTAGTTCAGTCATTCCAGTTCCAGTTCAGTTTTTTGTTTTATTGTCTATTACTAGGTGGTAGGACTTTAGTGCAAAGTTGGTCTAGGTAGGTACTTCCGCTTTGCCAGTTATTCTACCGCCAAGCATAGCGTGTCCCGTACGCAGTGCAGTGTCCATCGAAACTTAATATTTTAGAGTTTCGAATGACACTGCATCTGTTATCTGCGGCTGCGTCGCTTAACATCACGTGAACAAATAGCTCGTAGTATTCATTAACATAAAAAACCATTTACACAAACGTCACAATAGCGACGTCAAATAAGTTATTTTTGTTGATTTTGAGTTTAAAAGCGCCTTAGTAGTGACGTCAAATAAGTTATTTTTATTGGTTTTGAGTTTAAAAGCGCCTTAGTCTGTCCACCTACGCCTACAGCAAATGCATTAAAAAACTGAAATTGCAATATCGCGATATCAAATTAACGTTACCCATTAGCCCGATAATTCAAATTGGTTATCAGAAAAATTGGTATCGGATGATAACGTTATCTGCATTATCTTATCATTATAGATGAAATTATGGTAAATAGTAGTCAACTTGTAAAACGCGGTGCAGTGCGAAGCTTGTTTAAGGAAAGTGTTCATTTCAAACAACTCGTTATCGGGTTTTTGTCGATTGGAAACTGTTACGTAGTGCGCTTTGTTGATAGGTAAGTGTAGCTAGATTTTAAGTGAATTTATCTTAGAAATATCGGGTTGTGATCACCGAGTGTTTGAGAGGGCTATTTGACATGGACTTTTTTCAGGTGGAAATCTTTTGTGTTTTACATCTACTATTTATTCGGTGGTTAAATTAGTTAACTGAATAACAAATGACAGTGAGTGATTCGCTACAAATACCCACAGGTATAAATTAGACTCGAAGGCTAAAATGAAATGACGCCATCAAAATGAGCGAACTCTCGTTTAAGCTAACTTTATATAAAAACTGTTTTGAAAATTTTACATGTTGCATACATCACACTAATATTATAAAGGTGAAAGTTTGTATGTGTGTATGTTTGTTACTCTTCACACTCAAACGGCTGAATGGATTTAGATGAAATTCGGTACCAAGATAGCATATACACTGGATTAACATATAGGCTACATTTTATCCCGGAAATGAACTGTTCCCGTGGGATGAGCAAATCATTAAAATACTTTCTATCCGCGGATGACACCGCGGGGCGCAACTAGTAAATAAATATAAATAAGTGGGTATACCTATCAAAAACTACCTAATTACAGTTGGCAGAGCAAATGACTGTTTTATGCATACAACAAAAGGTTATTTTTCAAAATTTGGTGTTTCAATATTTGTTACAATTTGTACCTATACACACCTAAGTATTACTTAAGTAGGTATACCATACCGGCGTCCTTATTTTAGTGAAGAATGAGTGAATAAGCTCCTTATAGGCCAAAGTATTACACCTTCGACTGCATCGACGCTTAACATGATTTATTTGCAGTCAAACTTTGACCAATTCGTAGGTACTTACATAAAATAAATTGTAGTTAGGATATAAAAGGTAGGTTAGGTGCCTTTATTAAGTAATCACTAATTGTTAAAGAGGTGTTGCAATAGTTATATTACAGTAGTCAATACAACATGGAACCAGGTAGGTACCTAAACTTCTTAGATACAATAACAATTATCTACATATATGCTGATTGACGTGTTAGATTAGTATAAGGGGACCTAGATTATAACGAAAATATTGGCTATCAGATTTCTACTAAAGTCATGATCTTTGTCATTCGATAAAAAAATCTACGTAAATAAACTGAAACTCTTTAAAGTGTTGCCGATACAAAGATTTTTAGTTAATATAAAATTCGACTTAATTAGGTCTCTGATAAGAACTATAAAGGTCTAGATTAGTGTATCAAATTGTTAATATTGATTAAATGATTATATTTGTACAAAGAAAGTGGCGTGTGTTTTTCAGTAGCAGTCTGGTGGAAAATAACTTTACGAGCTCAAAATGACTTGTGTTTTTTTGAGCGTAATTTAGACTTTAGTACTGATACGTAACGTTAAACGTGTAACGTTAAATTTATTCAATTTGAGAATTTTCGAGCGTTTACTTTTTCACACATATTACCTAGTAAGTATTCATAAACTAATTTTACAACTTTTTATTAATCCGTGCTTATTATTGTTGCCTTCTTTAAAGTCCTACACGAATATAATGGATTTTGTATAATTTTTATTCAACAGAAACATTAATATTTACAGGCACTCTATAAATAAAAAGTTACAACTAATAAAATAATGTTAATGTTATAATGGATTAAATATCTTATTTTGTCTTTTGGTAAGCTTCAATCTAGGAGTAATAGTATTCTGTGATCTAGAATCCGTTAAATTTAAAAGTGTAGATTCTAATCGAATGAAGCTAGTGCATTCAAGACTTGGCGTACGTACGCCAGTACGTACTATTAGTTATTCAGCGAGTTAGACGGACTGCATTTGAACTGCTCGCTTATACTTGTTAAGCCCTCTACATATTATGCAATCCGTGTAGCGGAGCCTGATCTCGTGGTGTGGAGCAGCAACACCAGATGCAGCAGTGGGACTGTCGTGATGAAGCAGGGCAGCAGGCCCAGCTTAGGTCGGGGTCGTGCTGGCCAGAGTTTTGGCAATAGCAGGGACAGAAATATAAACTCCCGAATAATGTCGCAATTGATATTTATTAAAATATCAGTGTACATCTTAGATTTTACTTTATATTGATTACAGTTAACTTGGATTTAATTTATTATTAACAAAGAACATGAAAGATCGTGAACCGGGGAAATATCAGAGAACCGGAAGAGATTAACCACAGAGTAACTTATGTATCTAACCGATAGTGATGTAGTTGTTAGGAATATAACTAAAAATAACTAAAACTAGTCTTAACAATCCGTCTCTCAATTTGTCGCTTCAATCTGCTAGATGGGAGCCGCAACACGATGCGATTTGATTGATTCAATTGACCAATCCTGTGGCAGGTTGTATGGTGTGTAGAATACTCAGTCCATTACCTACACCACTGCAGCTCGCCAGCAGTCAGCGTGCAGTCGGTATAGAACTGCAGCCGACTGCGAATGGACTGCGCAGTCAGAAGTTGAGTTTCGATGCAGCTACGTCAACTGCAATTTTACAGCAGTTCATATGCTCTTTTATCTCGGCCCTAATAGGGATGAATAATGATGATAAAAAGCATCTTCTATACGACATAATCATGCTTTCTTACAGGAAACCAAGAATCTGATAACCAGCATCACCTACTTGCGTATTATGACCACATAGATGGTCAAGAATTGCAATCGTAGGGTATCCGAAAAAGACACCATGGCGAAGTTCATAAAGTCTATATTCCATTCTTCTGCGCCGGAGAAGAGTAAAAACATGCACCACGATGCAGAAGATGAAGGCGAAAATCCGATCAGCGACAGGAGAAAGCTGTCTATGTCCAGATCTGGAAGGCTGAAGCACGCGTACAAGAAGCGTCACTCGTTATCTTTAGAGCTGTATGGGACAGACGATATTGTGAGTATCTAACAACTATACACGGCGGAATTGAATTCACTCTTTTCCTTAAATTTATATCAGACCATGCTATAGAATATTCGTTCAAGGTTCAATTAAAAATAAATTGGTGTTGTTTTAGTATTTAGTGCCTCCTAAAATAACTGCATGACAGCCGAAATGTCTATTTAACGGTACACACAACGCGGGCACCAGCTGAGTGCTTTGTAAATGTTTCGTAGGCAGTAAAACACCTGCTTTGTTCAATGTCGCAAGGATTTTCTTTACAACTTACATTTGCAGTAATTTGATAATACCTAGATTTAAGTTTTATTTCATAAGTATTTCTTTTATTTAGTTACATGGGAGCGTTCTATAGCATGGACTGAATAAATACATTAAAGGAAAAGAACTAATTAAATTCCACCTTGTACATATAATGATAATAATAACACTCAACATCACTAACATAGATCCTGGACCCTAACTAGGATTCCCTGTATCTAGGGACCCAGGAACTACGAGGACCATGGTCCCACAACAGAGACACAGAACAAGTATTTGCGCTTTGTTTCTGTGCACAAATACTTGTCCTGCTACAGGAATCGAACCTACCACCTCCGGGCTATAAGCCGACCTGCTCAACGACCACACCACAGTGGCTGTCAAAACTCGCTTTTAGGAAGAGATTATTTCTAAAAGTATGCTTAACTTGAAGTGTTTTTGGAAGCAATAAGTAGGCAATTTACCTACATGTAAGGTTCTTGACTTTGTTGTATAAACGTACCTACGTTGAATCAATACCGTGCCGCGGCGGTGGTCGCAAGGTCGAATGCTGTCAGTAAACTTAGATACGTACTCTATTATTGGCGTATCGCTATCAATATGGCTACTCTATACAAAGTGTTTCTTGATAATTATAACCAACTAGCTTCTGCCCGCGGCTTCGCCCACGTGGCCTATAGGAAACGAAGATTTTTTTTCATAGATAATTCCACCACCCATTTCACAGTCTTAGGGGTGGAATTTCGAAAAACTCTTTCTTAGTGGATTATAATTTGGAGGGTGTGTTCTTTGTAAAGTGTAGGTATACACTTTACAAAGGTGTGTTCTTTGTAAAGTGTAGGTATACACTTTACAAAGAACACACCCTCCAAATTTCAAGTCTCTAGGACCAGCGGTGTAGGCGGTGCGTTTATATATTTTAAGTCAGTCAGTCAGTCAGGACTTTGAATTGAAATTTATAGATAAAACTTCATTTATATTAATAACTAGCTGACCCGCCCCGGCTTTGCACGAATTTATGGGTATTCCCTATTTTTTTCTTTTCAGCCACCCTTTCTAAAGCAAATAAAATATAAAAAAAAAACAATCAGTCAGCTATTTCTGAGTTTTAGCGAGTCTAAAATACAGTAATTGTTTTTTATATATAAAGAAGAAGAAGAATAAGACTATAAAGCTGTTGCTCGAGGCATCGCACGCATCGACCTTTCCAAAATATACACTCTTCCAGTGGACGTAGTCTTTACACGATCTTCTTATCCCGGCAAAGGCCCAAGCCGAGGCTCACTCAGAGGTGCCTCCCACTTTTGACAGCCCGGCGCCTTCAGCGCCTGTCGTCCCGGCCGCGACCAACAGCTTTAGCTCGTTCAAAAAATCTAGAATCTATAATGAATGTGTACGATTTCTTATTTTATTTTTATGTTTAAAAATATAACTGCTAAGTCTTGATCAAGTGACTCCATGCATGCCTAATCGCTAGACCTAAGGATTTGATATTTAGAGGGTGTGGGTTTTTCTTTTGAGACGAAGGAGTTTACTATGAATGTGTTTTAGAAAACACGGGCAAAACAGCAGATCGTAGAAATATAAAGATGCCTTACCATCATGATGGACGTGTAAAATAATATTCTTTCCCTAACCGCAGTCTTCATTTTTAGGACATACAACCAACCGAGAAGCCCAAATCGAAGGAATACCACGTCAACATCCCCGTGACTCCGCGAGAGCCTCAGTTAGAGAAAGCGAGAAAAAAAGACCCCACCTCCAGTACAGTCGCTCAAAGAAACGCTGACAAATCGCCTGAAGATGAAATCGATACTGCCTTCGAAGTTATAGACAAGTCGTAGTATAAAACTAGCTTTAGAATAGATAGACGTAAGTTTGCAGCCAGTTCTCTAGTTTTAAAATTTTAATTTTTTGAGGTAAAACTTCTTTACGCACGCTTGACTTGGGGAGTAAGCTGGTGAATGCGAGGCGAACGGAAGTTGAAGTTGGTTCATGTAGATCTCCACTGTCAACATAACAAAGTTAATTTTTTTTTATTATTATGTTGGTATGTCCGATAAAATTACAATTTACAAGTGTCAAAATAGCGACAATTATATTATAAACAAAGCAATCTTACAACAAGATAACTTTGTTAGCCGATAGATGGAGCTAAACTAAAGAAGTTTTACTTCGGTTGTGTGGTCTAAAGCACACTCGTATTTCATGTTGGTATATCTGGTAAAACGACTATTTATAAGTATCAAGGCGACATTAAAATTAAACAAAGCAAAAACAAAGTTATACCAGCCGACAGATGGAGCTAAACTAAAGAAGTTTTACTTCAGTCGTGTGGTCTAAAGCACACTCGTTTTTTTAGTCATGTTTGGCTGCTGTGCTGTTTGCAAACACCCGCAAGCTGCATTCTAGGGTCCGTATTACAGAATAATGCTCAGTCATCGATTGGTGCTCAAGCAGAGATTTCATTCATAAAGTGACCAATTGGTGAATGAAATCTCTGCTTAAGCACCGATTGATGACTGAGCATCGTTCTGTAATACGAGCATTGGTATGAGGAAGAAGTAGTAAAATAGACATCTGGCGGCGGTGCATGATATTTTCCAGTAGCGCAGTGCAAGTTGCTTTTCTTCCCGGTGATAGTCCTGGGGATGTTTTGGTTTTTTTGAACCTCACACGCTCCGCGCTCTATCAGGGTCAGTATGCATGATTTTAACCTTCTTCAGTTTAACCTTCTTAAATAATCCTACGCTGTAGCTACTTATAGAGTTAGTTTCTTTTTAATAGCGCATAGCCTACTTTTTTGTATTGAGGTATGATATGACGAGCTAATCGTTCGCCTGATGTTAAGTGCCACGGCTTTATATATCAGTTGCAGTGTCACTTGAAACTCTGAAGTATTGTTTCGCGTGACACTTCACTGCGCACGTCATCCTGATATATCATCACAGTCTAGTAATAAGATTTACTATAGGTACCTTCTGGTTTAGTAATAAGATTACTAGACAGTGTGATTACGTCGTAAAGTCTCATTTTGCCCGGAAATTTACCTAGCTACAGTGCTCTTCAAACCGGAAGACAGTAGGGATTGCGCACTACTGTTTGGCGGCAGAATAACTGGCAGATGAACAACCTAGACGAACTTTGCAGAAAAGTCCTACCACCTAGTTAAAACTTTAATAGCTTGTTTTCATAGGTTCATGTTCTGTAACTCTCATCTATGGTTGATAACGCTAACGGTATAATATTCTAGAAATGTACTTCTAATAATAGGAGTGTAATAAGTGTTAAATTTCTAAATAAGCATAATTTACCTACATGCTTTGAAATGTCTATATTTCTAGTATGATATGGCCCAAATTAGATTTGGGATACCAAGGATGTTAATTTTATAAGAGAGTGGACTGTATTTTGTATCGTTAGGCGACTGGTTACAACAAATGGTATCACAACTATGACGAGCAAATGCTTAGGACTAGGATAGAGGAATTCCACGCACCTTCACTTCACATACTCCTGGAAGGTTCAGAGCGTCCTGGATTGTCCAATACCACTGGCCGTACGTCGATGGCGTCCGATTGCTAACCACTGTCCAGATTTGTCTATATTTTGGTGCACCAACACTGATCAATTGTTTTATAGGTATTTTTAACACGTACAAGTAGCACTGCGGTATATCACTTCAAAACGGGGCGCGTGCGCATAATATTGTGCGCGTAGATGCTTCCCTTGCGACGGTTGAAGGGTGACAACAGACACCAAGCGCATCCGCTAGGTGTCGCGCGTGGTTGGCGAATTTGGAGGGAGTGAAAGGGACGCAATACTCATCAAGCTAATGATACCATATCAATATAATTATAATGAGAAACATATGCGGCGCTAACATAGTAGGTAAGTAAGCTAGTTACTATATTTTAACCACAAAATAATTATTCTTTAATGATTTATCCTTTAATCAAATAGAAATCTTTTTAGGAGATAAATGAAAACTGAGATTGGTTCCTAGGTAAGTTTGGTACCTACGTAGATTTCACAAATTTTAAATTATATTTTTATGTTTAGACCAGTGGGAAATTATTTGTTTAAGTATTTGATTAAGGGTTAAACTTAATAATTTAGTTTTGTGGTTAACAATTAATGAATATTTTTGGTATGTAAATCATTATCGTGACTTTCATGACACGTAGGTACTGATAGATTAGGTTAATATTATTACTAAATGTTCTAATTTCTTTCAAATTATCATTTTGTCATAATGTCTTGTAAGTCGGTAGGTTCAGGTACAAAGTGATCGCTATCTGGCGTAATGCTTACCTACTTAGATTTCGGTAATTTTGTGATTTTAAGGTAAGATTGCACTACATAGCACTGTGCTAGATATATAACAGACATAGATATATATCCTTAGATATCCTACATATGTATCTAACAGTGTCCAAGATTTCGAAGTTGTAGACACTTTGGTATATGTCGACGTGATTTGCATTGTACACAATAGATATCAATTATAATTGAAAAGATCAAAAAGGGTTTAACTGTTTTTTTTTTTCACAAAATGTCTTATAGGTATCGTTGGATTCAGCGTGAAATTTTCTACAATAATACATTCTCAAAATACCGAAATGAGGCTTAAATCTCGAGATTGTCAGGCTAAAAACGGTTTATTTGACACAGGAATACAGTCCGCTTAGCATAAAAAATTATTATATTATATTTTTCAGTATTTGTACGAATTAGTACTATATTTTGTATTTTAAAATAGAATTAATACATTTTCAAGCAACTGAAACTTACATAAACCTTTTTTATTACCTTATAAGCACTCTACATTAAAATGCAGCCGGTGAAGTTAAAAGTAAATTTTCCCGAAACTATTAATTTGACAGTTAAACACTTTTTGATCTCACCCCTTGAATTGTGTAAATGGATTTAAATGGATGTAGCCAGAATAAGTTTTAAATGTATTATAGGGCTAACTCGCGCCACAAAAGAGGCAAATTTCCTTTTGTTTTCTGACTCGCACTATACATTCATCATTTAATTTCAGGCAGAAAATGGAAAGAAAAGGCTTACAATTATTTCTACATGTATATCTCGACATAATTTATACATTTATATGAACCTATAAATAATAATAAAATTACTAAAGTCAGATGCTCAATTTTTTTAATTTAAAGACAATAATTTCAAGTCAGGTGGTACCTAGATTTTTGTAGGAGGAGTTTCATAGGCCATTTTTCCTACCAAATTTTCTTCTGGCGTTATAAGTACCTAAAATTAAATAATATTATAGGTAGGTATATACCTACTATCTAATCCTATCGCCCTATATCTGGTGGGTTTGTAAAGTCTGTACGTGATGTAATTTATAATAAGGTAATTAGTTCCAAGTTTTCTTTGATTGTTGTGAATTTTGTAAATAGTTTTATGTATGTACTTATTAAAGGTTCGGAAGCTCAGAAACGTTGTTGGCTATTTGCATGAATTAAAGACTGATTGTTAAATGAATTGTTTATTTTATTTGTGTTCAGACTTACTTGACTTACAGGCAATGAAAATAACAAAGTTTTCGCAAACCTCTAGAATACGTAGACCAAGCAGAGTCTACATTATCTTCACCTCGACAATCAGAAAAACAGAAGACTGCCGGCATCGGCTTATTTCCTTTCACCAAGTAGGTATACTTAACTCCAATTTATTATCAATAATTTATCGTCTCCGATCTATAGTTAATCTTTTCTCGTTATCGTCATATGTAGAGCGCTGAGCGAAGTCGAGCGGCTTAGTAACTTGCCAATTTGAAATCTCACCTTTAATTCAAATTATATTAAGATCAAAATATGCATTGTCAAAATGTCGTGTTACAAATCTAATTTATTTTTAATTTACTAATCCGTGTTGCAAGCAGCAAACGAAATTATACAAAAAAAGAGTTACACTCTTCATGTACTTCTTTGTCAAATCAAAGTTATATCTCGCATTCTTAACTCAAGGGTGCTCGTAAGAAAACGTTTGCGTGTTTTAAGCTACAGCACTGCCATCTAGTCCCACATTAAGGAACTATTAAAACTAAAAATAAATGTATTTTTCACTTTTTTTTTCATTTTCATTTTCATTATGACTTACATTGTCATAACTTACGTTTGGTGGTTTCGCACATTGGAAAACGGAAAACTGAAATTACAGCGTAGGAGCTGTTTAAAAACAAAATTTTAACCAATATACCAGTAACAACTAAAGTACCAAAAATTATTACCCAGTAGTGTTAGGAAGGCTAGACGGGGCCCCTAAGCTCAGGGACTCTCTCGGACTCTGACTTACAAGGGACCGTTCAAGTATTACGTAAGCAGATTTATTACAATTATTTACCCCCCATCCCCCTTGTCAGCAAAATTAAGCAAAGCTCTTACCCCCTCCCCCCATGCTTACGTAAACATTTTTACAATTAATGTATTGTTTTTTAAATATTATAATTATAATGTTTAGTGTTTCAAGCAAAGGCAATGTGAGGGTTGCTATTCGTATAAAAAGGTAAATAACTACCGATGACGTAATCATCTACCCCCGTGTCATCCAAAATAAGCAAAGCAAAGACCCCCCCGTCCCCCCATAGTGCTTACGTAATACTTGAACGGCCCCCAAACTATAAACTCTGAAGACTAGTTCAGTGAAAATTTCTCCCACATTCGCAAACGAATCTGGAGTACGCGAATACGGCATACGACGAACACGGAATAAACGATTTTAAATAGTTTAGTTGGGGCCCTAGTTTTTTTTTGCCCCAGCCTTTGGTTACCTAGCCCCGCCACTAGGATTACCTTAGTACATTTTATGAAGTATTCTCTGACCAATAGATATTTGTTTCTTTTCCTCTGACTTATTATTCATGTCATATATTGGGTTGAGTTAAGCTCGACTGTTGTTCAGAATTTGGGCCATGGATTAACGTCTAGTGGTCGTAGGCGTAAGTGTTTCATCATTCTATCATTATATTCCAACCTAATAATATATAACCATTATATTATTTAATACGCGGTTAATTTTTTCAACTAAGGCAGCCAGTACTACTACTGATACAGTGATAAATTATAAGAAACGAGCTTCTGCCCGCAGCTTCGCCCGCGGCGTGGCCTATGAGAAAATTATTCAACCACCCATTTCACCCTCTTAAGGGTGGAATTTCGAAAAATCCTTTCATAGCGGATGCCTACGTCATAACATCTACCTGCATGCCAAATTTCAGCCCGATCCGTCCAATGGTTTGGGCTGTGCGTTGATAGATCACTATGTCAGTCAGTCACCTTTGAGTTTTATATATATAGATAGCAAAATATGCTCTGAGTAATACATAACTAACACTGTTTAATATTAAAGTGCTATTTTTCTCAGCAATACAAAATGCAAACAAAGCTATATAGGTAATCATAGGCTATAAGAAAAGGATAAATAAAAAATATGACTACAACTTTCCCCCTCAAATAATTACTTATACTAGCTGGTTAAAATGATTTGTTAAAAATTCGAAAACTGACCTGACTGTGATTAGTATTTAACTATTTTGACACTACTTTGTCTACTTGTACAGTATATTAACCTCATCATCCCTTAAGGCCATAATATTAAATGTGAAAACATGGTTGAATTTGGTGATTATAACGCCATTCTTTTCATGCTCTACAATTGTGGATATCAATTGAAGACGAACGAACACAAGCGCATATGAGTAATATTCTTATTAGTAATTTATAGTGAATAATTACTTCGAGATGCTATTACAGCAGTCGAAGATAAGTAAAAAACTCCAAATTTCATCAAAATCGGTTCTTAGCCGTTAACGAACTTTATCACTGAAATCCTATTACTGGGTGGTCGCAACCAAACGCTTGCGTGTTTTAAGGGTGTACAGCGCCATCTAGTTTCGAACTGATGAACTACGCAATTTAGTATGGTCAGCATGGTTATGGGAAAAAATCCAAAAATATTATGCAATAAACTTTCCACACCCGGTAACAATTACATATAATATAGGTCCTCAATCGACGAGTCATGTTTTAAAAAAATTGTTTGATAAATTGCGGTTGGCCTCTACCGGATGGTAAGTGACGATGCGGTCTAGGATGTAGAAGATACCTGTTACTTTATATATTTTATTTATTATTTAGTTACATTACTATACTTACCATCAGGTGAGAGACGGTGGTCACATGCTTGCTTATCTAAGTAGAATCAAAATTACGTAGAGCCCGGCGTAGGTCATAGGCCGCGCGTTTTATTTGAACGGGCTAATTCTGTTGGTCGGCGGGATTGGCCGTGCGTCAAAATACCTACGCGACTGGCAGCTGAACATCAGGTAGGTGGCAGGTGTATTTAATATTTAGGCAAAGAAAGCCAATACCTACCGAATTGCGGATAGCGTGCGCGGCATGTTTTGGGCAGCGGTTGATATTCAATCCAATTCAATTCATTATTTGCTTGATTGAAATGGCTTGAAATGACATTTGAAATGGAAATGGCTTGATTGAATTGATATGGCATCTATATAGCTATTTGTTTTATTATTTTTTTCGTTTTTCTTCCTTGACCAGTGTGGCTAGATACCGATTCTGAACATTCTATGATTGTACACTTAGCTCAAGCTGGACTGCAGTCGCGACCTCTTCTCGCCCCGGTACGGCGGACGTGGGCTCACGGGGGGGTTTTAGTGGGTTCGCGTCCCACACACCCTTCTGCCACCACCCCGTGGTATGAGAGAATTTCACCCCTCAAAAAAGGCCATATATTGTGCTTACGTTCTGTTGATGAATGTAATTTTGTTATATTTCTTTTTAGAAAATAATGAGAAAGGATATAAAATAAAATTTGAATGATGGCAGCTAGATTTATAATTGATAGAATCAGGCGTGCCTGTGGAATGTGTAGTGGAAAAAGTGGAATAGGTAGGCTCGGAACTTTGGATAGAACAATACTTGAAACTCGATGTACCAGGATCGAATATCTCGATAGTGATAATGGATGATGGAATAAATCTAGCTACAAAATAAAATAAGAATTTCTAGTGTAATTCCGCTAAATTCAGTTAATTAGATTATCTATATTGGGGCAGTCACAAAGGATTATTATAGGTAAATTAATGAAAAAAACTAAAATATCCTGAAATAAAAATAACAAATTTTAAAAATTATAATTAATATTACGAAATTTAAATAATATTTATTATTAAAAATATTATGATTACTCCAGGAGGGTTATCTGTATTGGTGTGGGTAATTATTGTTAGGTCTATGTAATTTATAATAATAATATCTTAATATTATTTTATTTAAAATTCAGATTTTATTTATAATAATAATAATTAATTTTATGATATTCATATAATGTCATATATTAAATTTCAGTTTTTATTTACTAATAATAATAAATAAATTTCATAATAATTAGTTTTTTCATTAATTTACCTGCAGTAATCCTTTGTGACTGCCCCAATATATATAATCTAATTACCTGAATTTAGCGGAATTACACTAGATATTCTTATTTTATTTTGTAGCTAGATTTATTCCATCATCCATTATCACTATCGAGATATTCGATCCTTGTACATTGAGTTTCAAGTATTGTTCTATCCAAAGTTCCGAGCCTACCTATTCCACTTTTACATTATTTTATGTTATTTTTTTAGAAAATATTACTTAAAACACTACACTCAAATTCACAGCAATACAATAGACACCAGACAGTTAATCAAAATGCATTATTACACAATAAATCTACTGTATTTACAATGGCACATGATCAAAACCTACTTCCTCTTTTTAGCCCTTCGTTAAATCTTGTATAAATGCACCGCGACCGGTTCGTTTTAGAGCCTCAGTCAAATCTTGTAGGATCCACCGAGAGCACAGCATTTCAGTTAAGTTTTTGTACGGCGCGACGTAACATTTTCTGAAGTGTTCACTGTCACGTGACTTAGTGGATATTTTTCCGAATTTATTTTATATTAATTATTTATGATAAAAAGTTTTTTTCCTATCTACAAATCTTAATTAATAATTAAACACTAACTCGTCAGATTTTTAGCGAACACAATCTACGTAAATTCTTCATAATTTATGAAACTTTATATTGGTATTACGTTTAATATTTATGATAAATAGTTTTTTTCCGATCTACAAATCTTAATTAATAATTAAACACTAACTCGTCAGATTTATTTTTAGCGAACACAATCTGCGTAAATTCTTCATAATTTATGAAACTTTATATTGGTATTACGTTTACGAAACAAACGTAACCCCATTACATTTAAATCTTTATCAATAATAATTATTACTTCGATATGCTTTAACAGCAGTCAAAGTTTTGAAAAATTTCAAAATTTCATCAAAATCGGTTCTTAACCGTAACGGCAAAGAAACGCTTACTATCAAATCCAAAGTGAACACAACAAAACGCTTGCGTGTTTTAAGGTCGTATAACGCCATCTAGATTCATACTGAGGAACTACACGGTTCACAAAAGGTTCGAAGTCTGAAGTTTACATTATATTGTTTATACATTAGCATTTAATATTTTTTGTTTGATAATTTGTATATTTTGAAGTGAACATTTCATTAGGCGCGCTGAGCACTTTTTGAGTGAACAAAAGTCATGGAACTCGCATCATTGTCACCAAACGCTTTCCATAAGCTACATGTATACTTTTTGGGTGAACAAAACGCGTGAAGCTCGCGTCATCGTCACCGCACGCTTCCCATGAGCTATACGTCACAAGTTACTTAGTTTTCACTTCTACCGGTAGTCTTCAAAGACTGCCCCACACATTTTTTTACAGTTACTCTACAGTACTTATAACTACAGTAATAAAAAAGATTTAATGAGATAAATCTTAGCTATATTTACAAGATCAGTTCTTACATAAGTTAAATAAATTAATAACAATTAAATCTTCATTTTCTTTTTCTTCGGTTTGATCGGCAAAGTTCCTCCAAACTTGAAAACCGTGCTGAAAAAGTAAATAATAAAGATTATTACAAGTTGCTTGAAAATTATATTCCAAGATGTAATGAAAACAGGTAAAGTTAAGAAACATTCTTTACGGTCGCTACATGGATGGGTGACCAATATAAAGCTAACCACTTGCCTACAACGTAAACTAATAAAAACTTTATAAATCCCATTACCGATTTTTCACTGACTTATACCGTTACACAGATAAATAATAGGTGACTATTATTTATAATGGCTGTGTCACGCAATTTTTGAATTTCCGGCTATGATGTATGATTACCTGTGTTATCTTTATCTCAGGTTTTATCAAAATTCGTTCAGCTGTGGAGCTAACTAGTAATGTAGATTATACACACAGATACAATACGACTTCACACTTATGATGGGGATTTTATGATTTATTTTAATTTTATTTGGGGGCTTACAGCTATCATAAAAAAATAAAAAAAAATAACGGCCAACGATCACATACATAGATACTGGACTCTAACTAGGATTCCCTGTGTCTGTCGACCCAGGAACTACGAGGACCATGGTCCCACAACACCCAGACTCAGAACGAGTGATTGCGCTAAATAATAAAATAAACTTTAACAGCCAACTAAATTATGTTACTGTGCTACGTCTTTTATAGTATAGAGTAAATAAGATTTCAAGTACCAGTCTGTACTAAAGTTAGCTCTTAAGTTTGCATTTATGTCACTAGCTCCCTGTTCCTCGTGCGTTTGTCAAACTCGTGTAAGGTCGTGCCTAGTACTATTATGTAGGTAGTCTGTGGTGTTAGTCGTGATTCTGATCTTGCTGTTTACTAGTCCTCCATACTAGGATTCCATGTGTTTTGGGATAGTTTTTTTTTGTTTTGTTATGGCTCCACACTTTTGTGTATTTAGCCAGTGTCAAGTAATTGATAATTTTTCGAGTTAACTAATATATATGTATATAAGTCAAGTCACAGTCCAAGTCATCAAGTAAAGTCATAGTCTAGTCTAGTCTAGTCAAGTCATACTCCTAGTAAAGTGGTGGCAACTTTACCAGAAGCTTCTATGGAGTTTGGAAACAACACGAAAAGATACGTTTCACCATCATTATACCCCTTGCCTGTAATCCAGCACTTAACGAATAAAATGCCACCAATTTTATGCACTAACACTAAAAATAACACAAGTTTTGGAAAATAATATAATGCGGTGACAACTTCTTTTTCGTTTTCTCCCCAAAACTCTCTTTGGGATAGTTACTCCCAAAGGTGCCAAAGTTTTTTTTAATTAAATGAAACCAGCCATTAATGCTTTAGAAGAGCAGCGCCATAACGATAGAACGAGATGCAACTGTTTAGGGTAGGCTAGTAGCGCTGTGCTGAACTACACTTTATTGCTTTGTAGCAAGAGTCGCTACTTATTTGGCGGAATGAATCTTATGTCCTTGTACTATTAAGTATTATGTGTAAATACTTACTGGCAAGTTGTGCAAATGGGGCTGAACTTGCAGAACACTGAAAAGAAAAAAAAAGATTGAGATACCATTATAATATAAGCACTGAAACGGATCTATTCGCGCACCAAAAGGATCACATGCGGGTAGTTGGTGAAAACGCTTGGACTTCGATAGAATATAAGAAGCCCAGAGTAGTATACAGCTGGACTGGGTAGCGTTTGGGAAATTTAGCAGATGTGTTTTTTTATGTTTTGGCTTCACACTTTTGTGTATTTAGCCAGTGTCAAGTAATTGATAATTTTTCGAGTTAATGATATTTTCGCAAATATGTGTCAAGTCACAGTCAAAGTCATCAAGTCAAGTCATAGTCCATTCAAAGTCATACTCCTAGTAAAGTGGTGGCAACTTTACTTGAAGCTTCTATGGAGTTTTGGAGACAACACGAAAAAAAACGTTTCACCATCATTATACCACTTTCCAACACTCATGCCTGTAATCCAGCACATAGCGAATAAAATGCCACCAAATTTATGCACTAACACTGAAAATAACACAAGTTTAGAAAAATAATACAATGCGGTGACGCAATCTTTTTCGCTTTCCCGCCAAAACCCCTTAACAGATGTTGTTCAGGATTTAAAAAAAACACGAATGACGACAGTCATTATTATTATTGTCATTACATTGACAACTTGACATTTTTAAAAAAATGGTCTGCTGTTTTATTTGATTATTAATCCTTTATAAATATTTTTAGCTACGGTTTTACAGTATTACGTAAGAATATTGCACGTCGATGGTCGGCGCGCGACGTATTGTATGCGGCGAGATGGAGTGATGATATACGCACAAAGTAACACTTATTTATTCTGTGACAAACGCAACGGGGAATATAGTACGCTGATTTTTTTTTTGTTTGGTTTTGGCTCCACACTTTTGTGTATTTAGCCAGTGTCAAGTAATTGATAATATCTCAAGTTAATAAATATCATATAATGTTTCAAGTCAAGTCAAGTCACGGTCCAAGTCATCAAGTTAAGTCATAGTCTAGTCTAGTCAAGTCATACTTCTAGTAAAGTGGTGGCAACTTTACCAGAAGCTTCTATGGAGTTTTGGAAACAACACGAAAAGAAACATTTCACCATCATTATACCACTTTCCCACACACATGCCTGTAGTTCAGCACTTAAGGAATAAAATGCCACCATTTTAATGCACTAACACTGAAAATAACACAAGTTTTGGAAAATAATGCAATGCGGCGACGCGATCTTTTCGTTTTCCCGCCAAAACTCCGCTGATATTCTTAAAAGAGCACCATAAAAATTGCATTGCCCCTGGTAAAAGTAATCAGTGTTACCACTCAAGCAAACGGAGCAAACATATCCAATGGTGAGCAGTTCTCTGTGACAGAAGCAAGCGGCGCGGTAGTCGACGCGACCCCTTCCTGGCAACACTAGCTTGGTACGTTCCGACGCTTCCGGTAGAAACACCCACTAGAATAATAGACAATGCAGACAATTAATAAAGCGTTCACTACCTTTATTACTAGATTATGTACTCGTTTATTACTGTACCGCTATACAGCCTTATTAATAAACACGAACTAGCTTTAGACTAGTTACACCATCTTTTGTCTCTTTCGATCCAGCTAAATATTCCAGTAGCAAAAAAAGGACAAAAGCTGAAGTAACTAATCCGAGACTAATACCCGTTTATTAATAAGGCTCATAGAGTATAGTAAATTATTTGTATTAAATCGAGCGTAGCGCCACTAGCGGCAAATATACGTAACTAAGGAATCCATACAAATATAACAACAATATTAACCTTTAAAAACGTGGTTAAACCCACTGAAATCGCCTTAATGCCATACTGTGTTCTAATATTGTATTCTATGTATGTATTTACAAACAAAAAGTATCTAAGTATTATATAAGTTATCTCTGGTTTTCCTAGCACAAGCTTTGCTTAGTTTGGGACCAGATGGCTGTGTGTGAAATGTCCACACATATTTATTATATTATTTATTATTATCTTATTACCCATACCATACCAACTGAAAAATACTTGGGTTTTCATTATTAATACATATATTTCTTACAAGTTATTTTGATTTAAGATCAAACTACTATAATAAACTGTTTTTGATGAAAGTTCTGTGAGACCATTTCAAAAATATTAAAATATCAATTAAACTGAGAAAATTAGAAATTGGCAAATGAGGGAGTTCTGAGGTAATACACATAAAAGCTCCAGGAAATTGAAAACTATCGGCTTTTTTTGAAGTTTGTTGAAAACTCAACTAATAAACAATAGAAACTTAACTGTTAATGAATTCTTCTATTTGAGTAATATTGTAATAATGATTTAGGAAATATTGGACTTATTCGTAAACCGGCCTATCCTTAAAACGAAGACCTATTCACCGAATTACTTATTCTTAAATAGGCCAGCTAGGCGTTCACGTAAATTGAATATAAAATGTAATATAATGTGTCACAATGCCACTTGAACGATGATGGATGAAATAAAATGAAATTGAATGCAAACATTAGAAACACAAATTTGTATGGATTTGACAGTTTCAATTTGCAGTTTATGTGCATAGCTACTATGGAAATTTTCAATGATATTTCTCCTGTTGCAATGCAATCAAAGTTACGTGATTACCCTTATGTTTACTGAATGACTTTTTTTTTTTTTTTTTTTTTTAATTTTAGTAATTTATTTATTTGCCAATAAGTAAATAACAATCTTATGCTAGTGGCTTATAATTATTAGGTATATATAGTTTTCAACTAAATATCATATAAATAAAAGGAAAACATCTTTAAAAAAAGCAGTTGGTAACTATTTAAACATAGGTAGTTAAGTTACAAACATAAGATACCTATCTAAGCACTTTAGCATCCGTACTAGGTTACCCTGTGTTACGTTTGCTAATATCATTATATCATATTACCAGTAGATATTGCAGCAGCCGTTCCAAAGTTGGCACCTGCAGGTAGAGCCCTCCGGTGATGTCGCAGCCTTGCTGCAGTAGACTCAGGTGCTTGTCTAATGAGCACACATCTATCAACACTTGCTGTTTCTGGAATAGCAGTTTACAATATAAGCAGGATGCATACAATCGTTTGGAAATAGAAAGTCACGTATGATGCTTATAAAATGTCAGCTGTTACATCTAACCCCAATCATAATAACCCTTAGTGTGGGACGCTACTTGCGTCGACACTATGGCGCCGTCACATCTTCCCGAGACACGTTAGGGCTGGCGCCGGGGCGAAGTCGGCTGAGCAGCTAAATCGCGCGTTCCTCGGTAGCGGGTACATATTTAAGCCGTTTGGTGTTGAGACCCTGGGGCCTTGGGGGCCGGGAGCTCATCACGTTTTCAAAAGTTTATCAGAGCGCCTGGTGGATGCTACGCGTGATCAAAATGCTGGCACTTATTTGGCATAAAGAATATGCATTGCAATTCAACGGGGCAATGCTGCTAGCATGTTGGGTATGCTATATACTGGTAGTGGGCTGGAGCATTTGGACCGTCTATAGGTCATCGCGGCCAGTATATAGACCAAATGTTTTTTTTTGTAGTAGTAGTAGTAGGTAGTTTTTAGTATTAGTTATTAATTCATTGTAGTATTTGGAAAATAAAGGCAATTTGCCGTGTTAGAAAGAAAAACCCCAATCTATATAGTATATATAAAAATCTCTACTTCCCGTGGTCATCCAATCAAGCGTGAACGGATGGAATTTATTCGCTGATTCCTTTTTTGTTGTGTTTATTATTGTTAGGAGGTTCTTACGAAAGAAAAAAATTGAGAAAATTAGTGAAATCGCGGGGCGCAGCTAGTGGTATATATAAAAATCTCTACTTCGCGTGGTCGGGAACGGATGAAACATGTTCGATAATTCTTTTTTGTTGTATTTATTATTGTCAGGAGAAGGTTCTTATCAAAGTTGAGCGGAAAATTAATACAATTTTCACTACGCAGGTTAACTTACGGTTTTTCCAAAAGAGCACGAATTTTAAATTACTATAAACATTAAATTTTCCAAAATGAGCACTGTGATAAAAAATACACCTGAATTTTTATGTGAGTAATTTAAGTCCCGTTTACATTGGTGCATTTATAAAGGTGCTCTTTTGGGAATTCCAAAATTTCTAGTAAACCACCACTTACCTACATATCATCGGCCCAATACATTTCTGCTGTTGAGACATGGGCCTACTCTAACATGGAGAGAGCATAGACCATAATCCACCATGCTGGCCAAGTGCTGGTTGGTGTATAGAAGGATTAATTACCTGAGCAGTGAAGAAAACATTCATGTAGTTGATGTACTGTGCTGCGGTGTCCGAGCTGCCGGTCGCTACCAAGATACGACTGCTGATGCGCAGCCCTGGTGATGCAAGACGACGGTTCTGGAATTATTCATTAAAACCATTACAGTTTCCCAAAGCCATGTTATAAAATATTACTTAATTATTTCTTAAACATGTACTTACGTTAAAGAGTTATCTACAATACAATACAATATTGTTACTTCAGTGAATACCATCAGAAAGCAACTAAAAAAAGAGGTTGTCTGGAAGATATCAGCGATATGACCACCCAATGTAAGGGGCCGTTCAAGTATTATGTAAGCACTATGGGGGGTGGGGGGTTTTTTCTTTGCTTATTTTGGGGTGGGGGTGGGGAGGTCTAGATGATTATGTCATCGATAGTTATTTACCTTTTTATATGAATAGCAACCCTCACATTATCTTTGCTTGAAACACTAAACATTATAATCATAATATTTAAAAAACAAATACATTCATTGAAAATGATTACCTAAGCATGGGGGGAGGGGGTAAGAGCTCTGCTTACTTTTGCTGACAAGGGGGATGGGGGGGTTAAATAATTGTAATAAATCTGCTTACATAATACTTTAACGGCTCCTAACACTAAACTTATAGATAGATTCCTGCATTTGACCACAAACTTACTTTAGCTATGAAACACAAGGCCATGGCGAGAGCACCTGCTAACAAAGATTCACCGGGCTTCTCTTCTATTGGCTGACTCTTTACCAGGTTAACTAACCTGCAACATCGCAATTGATCCCATTTAATAGCTATCTGGATCTGATGTACCAGCTGGGCGATTACGTTACTCAATTGCAACCATTAGAAATACAAATATATAGAATACACAGTTTATATGTATAGTTAGTATGAAAATTTCTCCTGTTGCGTTGAATTCAAAGTTTGATCACCCGCCTGGTCCACTTACACAACAATATAAGTACCTATGTAAAATTATTTTGATTAAAAACACTGAGTGACAAGTGAAGTGTCAGAGAACTACATAACAATTCATGAATGAAAAAGAATGCACCCAACACAGCAAGGAAAAATTCTTTTTTACTTTGCTTTTCCGGGTAGCTATGAGTGCAGTCTATTTATAATAATATCACAATAAAAAAGTTGATTTCTTAAATAGATATTATGCTTGTCAGATCATGTTATAGTTGGTCATTTTGGTACATGTATGTTTAGTTAATTAGGCTTTACACAGTTAGACGTTTGCTACTTGGATTCTCTGATTGGGAGAAAAACTTACTATGTTCGGAAATTAGAGTTACCTTGTTTTAATTGTCTTCTCAACTAGTGTAAACAACTCATATTGTCCATCTATTTGTCTTACATCTAGTGGCTTCCCTGGTGATGGGTACAGGTATTCACTGAAAATTAAAATGGATACTTTTAGAAACATTATTTCCAAAACTACAATAGGTATGCCTTACTAGACACTTGAAAATTAATAATTCTTTTAATATTTCTTTATGTACATGACTGGTTGCTTGCGCTGTGTCAACTCTTTCAGTCTTAGTATATTTATTTAATTTAGAATTTTATGATGATTAAATACCAAGTGAAGTGAGTTTGGAACTATTCATCTGAAACAAAGCTGACGAATGCATTTATTGATGACGGTTTTTATCACAAACTACTCTGACAATGTAGATTGGTTTAAGGTAAGGTTGAACACCTAGAATTGCACCATCACTCAAATTTGAGTAATAGATACAAAAGCTAGTGAGTTTGAATCTCTGTAACCTAATATAATAGCATGATGTGAATTTTGTAAGACCTATTTTGTCTGATCTCAATGCTGACAAACAAAGTGCTGGCAAGGCTTATGGTTCATGTGTTTAGAAGTACATATTAGTTAATTTAAAATCATCTAAATGATGATGTATACTTTTTTTTTTTTTTTTTTTTTTTTTTTTATGTTACGAAATGACATGACGAGCAAGCCGCTCGCCTGATGTTAAGCGACACGACTGCCCATATCAGTTGCAGTGACACTTGAAACACTAAATTATAGTTTCGCGTGACACTGCACTGCGCATGTCATTCTGAGACATCACAGTCTGGTAATAAGATTACATAACTGTGAGATTAGGTCATAAAGTCTCATTTGCCCAGTAATTTCACTAGCTAC
This sequence comes from Ennomos fuscantarius, assembly GCA_905220475.3. NCBI lineage: Eukaryota > Metazoa > Arthropoda > Insecta > Lepidoptera > Geometridae > Ennomos > Ennomos fuscantarius. The sequence continues at coordinate 5,539,397 of HG992046.1, read as the reverse complement.
AGTGCCCTTCAAACCGGAACACAGTAGTGCTTGCGCACTACTGCTTGGCGGCAGAATAACTGGCAAAGCGGTGGTACCTACCTAGACGAACTTTGCAGAAAAGTCCTACCACCTAGTAAGTACTGTAGCAAAGATAATATATAATGTATACTAGCAACCGTGGCATGCCGCAAGCAAGGTAAGCCTTAAGGCAGGGGCATCCCATCAACTGTGCAGTACCCAAATTGTGCTAAAACAATGAACTGTGTCTTGGTACACCGAAGTCAGTGTTTAGCTTGTTTGCAATATTACTATTTTAATTTGCAATATTGATGTAGGTATTGCTTGTAACACTCAGATTTGGCGGGTAATAAAGTATTTAATGATACCTTTTATGAAAATGACATCCAATAACAGCAAGCTGATTCATAGACTTCTGCATCAAATGTGAGTTTGCAAACGCTATGACGGCGTCGAGGCAGCTCGTCAACAGTTTCGGATCTTCTGTGATATATCTCTGATTAGGATTAGTATCGACAATCACAACTAGCAAGCTACTGTCCGATGGGGCTGAAATAAAAACGATTATATACAGATTAACTTTTACTGCCTTGTGGCGGTTGTTTATAGGTTTAAAAGGTAAAACTACACAAACCAATGTTACGAACTAGAAAAATATAAGAGGTTATGTTTAGTCCTTACCCTCGTCGTCAGCTATGGTGGTCATCTTGATAATAAAATTCACTAATCACAATAACTTTAACCAATTATTTTATTTAACATTTGGAATTAATTAATTTAAAATATTTCTAATACAAAACACTGAGCGCACGAAAAACCAATAAAAAATATTTTGAATTATTGACCACAGATTAGGAACAGTTACTTATTGACTTTGACTGTGACATGACAAATTGACAATGAACGTCAGTGTTGCCAATGAAAATCTTTAGGGGCCATGTACGTTAGGTTAAAAAGCCGAGTTTATAAGAAAAAAATTCAACTGTCGGCCGGGTGACTGCACGTAATACAGGAAAAACATTTCAACATTAGCCAAAAGTCACTGTTTTCAAGTTTTTATGACTTGAGTTTGCCAATAAAAAAAAGAACAACAGTTAATTATTTGGGTAATAGTTTAATATATTGTTTATTTTATTATTCCCGGTATTAATTTCAATAATTTTTTATAAAATCTTCTTCGATATTATATATTTTATGTTCTTCATTTTTAATAGGTACATTGAAGTCATCTTCTCTTCTTCTTCTTGTTCTTTTTGCTGTTAATTTTAATTTATTAAATATGTTTAATTTTGTCAATATTATCTGTTTTTAGTGGAAGTAAATAATTTGTCCCTCTTCTTTGTTTTTCATATTATTAACTTGACTGAAAATTCGAATATTGTTATTCGAATAGGGCAATGATAAAACTATTGAGTTAATTTGCAGAAAGCTACAGGGTTGCAGCCGTAGGTCGTAAATTTTTCAACTTTTTTGGCCAAAAGTCGTAGAACACGATAATTGCCGTAAATGATTTGAATCTTAGCTAATAGCTTCTGCGGCAATTTCACCACAATTTCGTAATTGTCGTAGCATTGGCAGCACTGATGAACATTGAATGGTGGAATGCCACCTAACTGACAGTAACTTCAAAAAATCTAGTTGTTTTTGTTAGTTTGAGTCTACGCAGTCAGCATATTTAGCCAATGTCAAGTAATATTCAAGTGATTGTAGGAGAGTTAAGAAAAATAAATCACGCCCCAACTGCATCACATCCATACGCTCCACCAGGTTATACAGAAGACCGAAGAGTATAATCAGGTGTTATGCCTAGCGATTGCAGACTATGAGAAAGCCTTCGATTTAATCACGACTTGGGCGGTGATGCAGTCCTTACAGCGATGCCAAATACGTTTATCGAAGTGTTGAAGTGGTAGTCCAACTACAGGACTAGAGCACGAAACAAATCCCACTGCATAGTGGCGTGAGGCTGGGAGACGTTATTTCTCCAAAACTGTTCACAAACGAATTGGAGGACGTTTTCAAGCTCTTGGACTGGAAAGGATGTGGTATCAGCATTAATAGCGCGTACATCACTAACCTTTGTTTTGTCGATGATATAGTCATAATCGCAGAGTAACTCGAGGACTTTTGGATCATGCTCAACGATCTCAGTAGTTTCCCTACAGATTGGTCTTAAAATGAACACGGATAATGCCCATGTTCCACCTACACCGCAACGAGCTATGGAGAGAGCTATAGGTGGGGAGAGAGTATGGGGAGACGTTACCCTGCAAGTTAAAATCTAAAGTGAAGAGATCCACAGGAGAACTGCAGTGACCGATATAGTTATTAGGATTAGCAAGTTGAAATGCCAATGGGCAGGTCGGGTCATACCATATCACTCGTAGAACTGACAACCGATGGGGAAAGGTTTTCGAGTGGTGACCACAAACCGGAAGACGCAGCGTAGGTATGCTGGCTCCTCACTATAGGTTAGGCACCATTTACCAAAGTTAAAATATCAGACTTATATGTATGACTAAAAAGGCATGTTATTTGATAAGCCGATATTCTTAACTCCGGCATACCACTACCTATCAATACAAATCAAAGTAATTAATTGTTTAGAAAGCACCTGTAGACACGTGTCCACTTATCACAGATATGTATATTTGTCAAACCCACATTCCTGACATTGCTGAGGGTCAGTAGGGAAATCATGATTGGAGCTGACAGACGCGTTGGACTCGTGCTTGATGGTGGGTGATAGTGAAGAGGCTTCTCGAAATAAATAACATTGGGCGTGGAGGTATCCAAAAATAAAGATATTACGACCTTCTGCCCGCAGCTTTGCCCGCGTCGTGGCCTGTGGGAAAATAATTCTACCACCCATTTCACCCTCTTAAGGGTGGAATTTCGAAAAATCTTTTCTTAGCGAATGTCTACGTCATAACATTTACCTGCATCCCAAATTTTAGCCCGATCCGTCTAGTGGTTTGGGCTGTGCGTTGATAGATCACTATGTCAGTCAGTCAGTCAGTCAGTCACCTTTGAGTTATAGTAGAGACTACGATATAGACCATGTCATTGTTTAACATAGGTGAAACGGTGGTCAAATGCTTTACCTATAAATAACAATAAAGATGAAATAAAAATCATATTACAATCCTTCTTGCAAACTTGTCTTTTCTCCAAATCCTCAACGAAATTTTACGGGTAATTTTTTTGTATATAATTCAACCACCCATTTCACCCTCTTAGGGGTGGACTTTCGAAAAACCTTTTCTTAGTGGTTACCTACACATTACAAAGAACACACGCTCCAAATTTCAAGTCTCTTGGACCAGCTGTTTAGGCTGCGCGTTGATATATAAGTCAGTCAGTCAGGACTTTGAATATTATATGGATAGTTTACACATGTATTATGTTTGAGATCTCAAAACATAACCTCACACGTGAACAGCCGACGGCTGACTGGGCAAGCGTGTGAAAACAGCTGTTATGTTGTAGAGTACACATATACCGTTCGAATTAGTTAAATGGAATATGAAATATGTCTAGTGTAGGTATCAAAGTATCCCTTGCATCAATCTGCCCCCCCTTTTCCTTCAAACACAATATAGCTACGCTTCCATTTCTTTAAATTACAATACAATACAAAACGCTTCATTAACGCCCAAAATAAAAATTTAGAAATGAGAAGACCTTTTTATAAAAAATAAATAAAATAAAAAGTCCTTATTTCAGGCAAGAAAACTCATATTGTGCTTTAAATACAAAACAAAATGCTAAAATAAAATACTAAAAATGTAAGTCTATTAAAATTTATGTAATTCTCATTTCTACATAGGTACAATGGGCGGATAAGTAAAACTTCTTTACACACAAGTGACTTGGGGGTAAGCTGGAGAGGCGAACGGAAGTTGAGACGGAGATGTACTTATATCTCCTCTCCACGTGAAAGAAAGAGTTACGTTTCGTATATTACTGTAGAGTCTCTCTTTTTTTCAACTCTAGCTAAAGAAGTTTTACTTCAGTCGTGTGATCTAAAACACACTCGTTTTTTTTTCCACAACACCCAGACAAAGAATAATTAAAGAATAAAGAAGGAACCCCTTTTTTGAAAATCGGTTAAAACTTGCTAAAACAGTTTTTGCATAGCTACAAATGACATTGACAATACTTAAATTTGTAGAAGGTAATAAGGTTAAAAATTGTTTAAAAATAATACATGTGACACACACAGCGAGAAAACAAATATAAGAAAGAAAATAAATCTACTTACTTACTAAAACAAAATCATTACATTGATTTACACACAAGGCCTTATCAGAAAACGTAAGACAGGAGCTTATTATTGCATCCGAATTGTTATTTCATCGTTCAAAATGATGAACAGGCGATATGGCGCCAAACTTATGTCATCTGTCAAAATACATGTTAACAGCGAACGGTAGATGAGGCCGAAGATAACATGAATAATATCATACGAAGGATGTGACAACCTCTGCTGCCTGTCATTTTACGACATTGTTTATACACGGCTAATGATATGCCTCATTTGAATACTCTGGTGGTCTGGCTGGATAGAAAAAACTAAAGCGTTTTTGTCGACATGTTGGCAACATTGCTCATGTAAGTACACATAAAACCTTCAATATCAAGCGGATGTGTATGTTTAACGTATGCGGGGTACTACGTAGCTTTTTATTTCCTCTTCTATCTGGATTCGCGAAACTAATTAAAAGAAAACTAATCAGTTTAATAAAAGTAAGTGAACGCGTAAGGTAATTGAATAAGATTTTACGAGAACATTGTTTACAAGACTTCGTGCTCGAGGGCAGAGACGGTACATTAGCGCGGGCTTTCGAAAATCGAACTTGGAATAAGAAAAAAAGGCGGGAACGAAATAATTATGCACGTTCCGTTTCGTAATGGGCGTCGCGCTACCGTTTCGCTTTAATAGCTCGCTTGTTCTGAGAATTTAATTACGCCGAGCGCGCCGAGATTAGCCCCGCGCGCGTTCCGTTTTGTTAATAACTCTAATAATGGATGACGCCCGCGCACACAGCTCCATTAATGTTATTTATTCATTTTGTAGCGGTCATGTCATTTTATTAAAGCAATAGATCAAATATTGCTAGAACATTACCATTTTCATTGTGTTTTATTTGTCTCTGTCACGTTGCGCGTCGATATGGACCACAAAATATCAATATTAATAATTCAATAACGAGCTCTCCAAAACAAATTGTCTAAGCGATAAGACATTGGGCCCGACACAAACAAAACACAAAACGATTCAGCCTTAATAAGAACCGGGGCACAGAGATGAACACAAAAGAAAAAGATAACCGCCTATTGTTTTTTATCATGTTGTCAATATCGCGCGGCCAAATTTTCAATATTGGAATGCTACGATTCGCCAATAAGAAGCGGGGAAGAATTGATTTATTGTCCAATTAGCGTCGGTCAGGTGTGCCAACTGCCAAGATAGCATCAGGTTGGCCAACCTAACTTGGCTGCAGCTACTATTTCTTTTGGCGCGCCCCGTTTAAATGGCATATTGGAATCAAAAAAGAACCTTTACACCATGCTGGCTGGGTTTTCTGGAAGTGAATTTGAAATTCCGATCGTTCGCGGCGAACGTTTGCTTAAGTGGAAATCGATTTGAATTAATTGTGTCTGGGCGCAGGAACTTTAATTTGATAGGTATTTTGTCGTAACAAATGTATTTAGGTACAAAGGAAATGCTTTTTATCGGTGTCCAAAGCTAATTTTTTGGTAAGATAATGGACTTGCGTATTAGAACAAATACCAACCTAATGGGATGTCGTCTAATGTGATGTAGTCTGAGTGAGTGTGAGTCTCTCTGAAACTGAAATTAGGCCATGCCATACTTATGTAGAGCAATTTTTGAAGTAAATAATACTTCTTTACGCACGATTGACTTGAAGAGCATCTCGATGCACATTCAACAAGCTGGTGAATGTGCATCGAGGCGAACGGAAGCTAAAAGTTGTTGGTTAACCTAGATCTAGACCATGGTCAACATAACAATGTTAAAAATGTGATTATTAATTTATTATGTTGGTAGGTATGTCTAAGAAAATGACAATAGTCAAGATGACGACATTAACATTAAACTAAGCAAAAACAAAGTTACGTATACCGGCCGATAGATGGAGCTAAAGAAATTTTACTTCAGTCCTTCGGTCTCACACGCGTATTTTATGTACGAGTATGACGTTGACTGAAATTCCCTGATGTTAAGCTAACAATGCAGTCGAATACGTTGGCTTATAAAACGTAAAGTGTCACCTAAATATAGGCACAGATTAAATAATAGTATAAGTAACATAGGGGTGACACCATGTCATGATTTCATTTACGAAGAGTGCGTTAATAGCTTGCCGATAGCTCGTATCGAGTTACGAGGGGTGATTAAAGAATAATGGCTTTCGATTACGGGATGTGATTGTTGGTTTAACATCGGCGGATCACACACAAGCACAAGAACTATCCGATTAGTTATCGATTTTCAAATATTTATGATTAGAATATTATTTGATTCTACCTTTTTCGATTTTTGAAGTAACTTCTTTAGTACGCACGCTTAACTTGGGGGGTAAGCTGGTGAATGCGTGACGAGACGCAAATTGATCGGTCGAGGCGAACGGAAGTTGAGAGGGAAATATAAGTTAGTTAAAATAGATAGTTACGTTTCGCATAGAAGTTGAACTTCAGTCATGTGGTCAAAAGCACACTCGTTTTTTTTTGTATTGGTGTTGTCCACAGAGTATATAAACACTTTATAGTGAGGATAGGACTAAGTAGGGATTCCAGACAGCAAACTCGTACTCTAGGTATTCTGTCTCACTCCTCGTCTATACTATCTTATTCTAACTACCTCTAAAAATAAATATAATTTTAAAATTCCACACAAGCTTTTAGTTATAAACAAGATAGGTACGAGGCACTCAACTTAGTACTGTACGAGGCAACTCATTAAAACCTCATTGACTCTTAAATTAGATACTCTTTCGTAGATTCAAATTTAGAACAACAGTCTCTGTCTCGGTCTCAATACCACCAATACCTCATACAGAGTTACACCTCTACTGAGCGATTTTATTTGGCACCTCAGTCTATTTTTCAACCGAATGCAAAATAATTATGAAACCATCTGAAATCATTGCGGTAAAATTGTAGCACCAGATTACACAATAATTTTGCTAGCGAAGTTCTTTGAATATAGAGCGACGCGCAGAGTCGAATGAAGCGAATTGTGTGCGGGTAGTCAATAAATTCCGGTCGCTGGACGGAACTCGGTCGAAGCCGTCATTTGCTCTTAGCAGTCTGTGTCATTTGCTATTGAGTTTGAGCAGTCGCCCGGTACGGACGTATCGAGATATTGCCACTCAATAACACTCAATTTTGCAATAACTTTACTGGGATAAGCGAAATTTTATAATTTTAAATAGAAAAAGGGTAATTAAATGAAATTAAAAATAGTTCTAAGGCTGCCATGATGTTTTTGCAGTAATAATAATTGTAGCAAAATTGATAGAGTTATTTAAGTAAGTATTCAAAGTAAGTCTAGTCACGGTTAAGACAAAATCAAGCTCAAGTAAAGCGGTGAATACTTTTCTAAATGCTTGGAGTTTCGGAGAGAACACAAAGAGTCATGTGTTATGACTTTATTATGACTTGATTTTCACTTTAAATACTTATACACAAAACAAAATACATTTCTCTTATGTATTTAGCCAGTGTCGAGTAATTGATAAGTTATCAAGTTAATGATATTTCACGCAGATATGTGTCAAGTTATAGTCCAAGTCATCAAGTGAAGTCATAGTGTAGTCATACTCCTAGTAAAATGATGGCAACATTACTAAAAAAGCTTCTATGGAGTTTTGGAAACAACGCGAAAAGAAACGTTTCATCATCATTATACTACTTCCCCACACTAATGCCTGTAATCCAGCATTTACCTAACGAATAAAATCCCACCAATTTTATGCACTAACACTGAAGATAACACAAATTTTGGAAAATAATACCATGCGGAGACGCGACCTTTTTCGTTTTACCGCCTAAACTCGAAAATACATTCAGGACAACTACTACACAATTTTCAGGAAATAAAACCTAGTCGACAAATGAATATTTTTTACGTTCCCTCTATAATATACTGATAAATGATTCATAGGAATCAGGAGAATGTATTTCGAGGTAATAGAATAAAAAGCTATGAGTGAATAGATTATTAAATAAGACAGAGAGATGATACCTACTTGCAATAAAAGTTTATATACCTATGACTCGACTCTAGACACGAATGTGTAAACTTGAGCCAATGGAACTCAAACAAACCGAATCGGCGCGAGTTTCCATTCCCATATCATAGGTTTTATAACACCCTATTAAATAGTAAACCGTGCTTCACGCTAGAAAAAGACGGTGATATGCCACCCCAGAGCGCATTCGCCGCAATAAATGTACGGGAAAGAAAGAGACGTAGTAATAGCCGGAAATTAGCACTCGTCTATCTTTCATTTTACACCCCAAATTTTCTTATTCCAATTTCCTCTCTTCGCGAGTGCCGCCATTTTACGGACGCAACGTAGTGGCTACCCGCCATTTTGAAATATACCTAACCTTCTATAGAATAGAGTTTATTTTATGAGATTATTCTGTAGATCAATTGCGGCGTTCTATATTAGAAAACGCTTTAGAACACTCTGTCATTTGAAATGAGTCATTTTCTGATAAGAATGCCCTATTGGCTCAGACGTGTGCGCGTCGGGTTCGCGGGCCGATAATGCTATTTCCGAACGAAGATAGCGAATAAGTTTAGTGACGGTTTTTGGTGCAGAGTTTTAATAAAGGTTTTAGCATAGGGGAGACCGGGGAGAGTCGAGATATGGAAATGAGCGTGTGGTACAGAGGAAATTTGAATTTATACACCAGCTAGTTTTATTCATGAGGGGCGTCGGTCGTTTCAGAGATTATAGGTACGACATTTTCGGACGAAAATGACGACTATGTTTTTGAACGTTATTTATGACGTTTGAATTGGATTCTAATGGGTTTGTGCCCTTAACATAAAGTTAAATGGCATTTTAAATGTAGTTTGAGATAAAAGCTTTGAAGTTTTGCATCCATAATAATTCTCCAACAAAAAGGTAAGTAGAGAATTTGCCTAGAAGATTTTGGATCAAGAATAATTGACGAATAATCGACGCATCGAAATGCCAAGTAATTAATTAGGAATTGTAATATAGTTCGTTATTAATTGATTTATGGTTCGTGATCTGATTGAAACTTAAAGTAATTAATGATTATGATTCTACTAATATAGCTGTAAGTCTTAGTGTTACTATATAACAAATTGGATTGAATTATATTATATTAAAAAAAAATATTACTTATTACAATGCAATCTATTGTTTTTATTTCTAAGTGCATAGCTTCGCTATTACCTACCTCTTATCTCCTGCACAACAATTTGACTATAACAATTGTTTTTTTTAACGTATAAAATCGCCTTCAAAAATATCTGCTTAAAAAGCACCGTAAAAATTAAAAATCAATGTCACGCTACATAATTGATATTCCTTAAAAACATCCATAAATCGAAGATATGTTCGTTCAGGTGACGACAAAACGACAAAGGTTTTCTACCGAATTTAGCTACATTCTATTGGTTAATTTATCTGCGCCTTTCGGGCATGATGACCTTTTTGCGTGGGAAGACAACCGATGCGCGATCTCTTTTGTCGAATTAATCTCGAGTGATTAGATTTTGGTACAAAGAAGAAAGAGATTTGTTACGAAGTCTTTATATAATAGTTGCGCTAGACCCAGTTCCTATTGAACTGATTGACCACAACTATAATGATACATTGACCGTGGGAAAATAAGCTAAAATAAATAAAAACGAGTGTGCTTTAGACCACACGAGTGAAGTAAAACTTCTTTATTTTAGCTCCATCTTTCGGCCGGAATAACTTTGTTTTTGCTTTGTTTGTGTCTGTAAATGTTGCCATCTTGACAATTTTAAATTGTCATTTTACCGGACATACAAACATTATAATACAAATTTTGACTTTGGTTTGTTGACAATGGCGATCTACGTGAACCAACTTCAACTTCCATTCGTCTAGCATTCACCGGCTTACTCCGCAAGTCAAGCATGCGTAAAGAAGATTTACTTCAATTATTGTACGGTACTTATTTACCTTATTCAACTTGTCTCTATTTTACTTACAATATTATGCATTTGCAACACCCAGACTCAGAACAAATATTTGCACTTTTTTCTGTACACAAATACTTTTCTTGCTGCGGGAATCGAACCCGCCGCCTCCGGGTTATGAGCCGACCTACTCAACTACCGCAGAGGCTCTCAATAATAGCTCTCAAAACTGAATGGTCACTTAATTTTTTTGTCCCACTCTCAAAAATCTTACACCTTCATTCATAATAAAGATTTGGAGATCATAAATAATAACACATTTAACAATAAAAATTTTTATCGTCCCTTCACTAAATTTAAGAATACAGGTTGTAAAAGAAACTCTTTTCATTCATTCATAACAGTTCATTTCATTCATTCTTTTTTGATGCAAAAAATAATGCGTGTGGCAATACTGTTGTTAAAATGTTAGATAATCTATTAAGTCTATTGGGTCTACGCCTTTATTTTGTTATCTCGTGGGATTCGAAATGTAATGATCAATAGGTGACAAAAAATCTTGATACCCACTTTACATTAAAAGAAATGATATATTGATATTATTTTTTTTGTTTTGACTCCACACTTTTATTTATTTAGCCAGTGTCAATATAAATTTCTCATGTTAATTAATATTATATAATGTGTCAAGTCACAGTCAAAGTCATCAAGTTAAGTCATAGTCTAGTCTACTCAAGTCATACTCCTAGTAAAGTGGTGGCAACTTTACCAGAAGCTTCCATGAAGTTTTGGAAACAACACGAAAAGAAACGTTTCACCATCATTATATCACTTTCCCACACTCATGCCTGTAATTCAGCACTTAACGAATAAAATGCCACCAATTTTATTCACTAACACTGAAAATATTTTTTTTCTTGTTTTATGCTACTGAGTGATGTGACGAGCTAGTTGTTCACCTGATGTTAAGCGCCACGGCCGCCCATAACAGAACAGTGTCACTCGGAACCCCAAAACAGAGTTACGAGTGACACTGAACTGCGCACATCATCCTGAGATATCAGCACAGCCTGGTAATAAGATTACTAGACTGAGAGATCAGGTCATAAAGTCTCAATTGCCCAGTTATTTCACTAGCTACAGTGCCCTTCAAACCGGAACACAGTAGCGCTTGCACACTACTGCTTGGCGGCAGAATAACTGGCAAGGCGGTGGTACCTACGTAGACGAACTTTGCAACAAAGTACTAACAACTTTTGGAAAATAATACTATGCGGCGACACGATCTTTTTCGATATCTATAATGATAATCATCATTTGTAAATTTGAATTAGGTTACTGATAATTATGATTCAGAAATCGGAGTTCTTTTATTTTTGTTATTTTATTTTATTTTACAATTTTTGGAAAACTAACAGCTAGGTAACAATTCAAGTAAATAAAGAAATTATCGAAGGCCAATTTTTTTTTATAACATAGATAGACAAACAAGCAGACGGCCTGCCTGATGGTAGGCAGTTACCGTCGCCTATCTAAGACATCTGCAACACCGGAGGCGCTGCCAATGCGTTTCCTACCTTTTACCTTTTTTTGTCAATTAGATGTTTCCACTAATAACTATTATTAATATTTTTTTTTTATGCTACTGAGTGATGTGACGAGCTAGTCGTTCACCTGATGTTAAGCGCCACGGCCGCCCATAACAGAACAGTATCATTCGGAAGCCCAAAACAGAGTTACGAGTGACACTGCACCGCGCACATCATCCTGAGACATCAGCACAGCCTGGTAATAAGATTACTAGACTGTGAGATCAGGTCATAAAGTCTCAATTGCCCAGTAATTTCACTAGCTACAGTGCCCTTCAAACCGGAACACAGTAGTGCTTGCGCACTACTGCTTGGCGGCAGAATAACTGGCAAAGCGGTGGTACCTACCTAGACGAACTTTGCAACAAAGTACTACCACCTAGTAAAATTAGTATAAATATTAGTATAAAACTTAGTATAAATATTTAATAGCAAAAAATATTATAAATATGGTAATAGACTATTAGTATTCCTATGTAAATATAATAAACAACGAAGATTCTGTCATCTGATTGTATCAGTTATAGTTCCATAGTACAAGCTTTGCTTAGTTTGGGGCTAGATGGCGCTGTGTGAAATGTGTACAAATATTTATTTATTATTTTATATTTATACCTATAATTAAGAAAAACGAGTAAACTTTAGACCACACGACTGAAGTAAAACTTCTTTAGCTCCATCTATCGGCTGGTCTAACTTTGATTTTGCTTTGTTTAATGTTAATGTCGCCATCTTGACAATTATAAATTGCCATTTTACCGGACACACTAACATAATAAGACAAATTTTAAGTAATTTTTAACTTTTTTTATGTAGACAATACGAACCTACTTCGTTCGCCTCGCATTCACCAGCTTACTCCTCAAGTCAGGCGTAAAGAAGTTTTACTTCAAAATTAAATATCAGAGATATTCTGCAGTGAAGTTGTAGTTATTTCAGTTAATCACGATCAAACGATCTTGGTTGTTGCGCTCGGCAGCGTAGCGAGTGTTTTGTTTTACACGACTTTTCGGAAATCCGATTAGGATTCTTGTCTGCGTACTTCTAAATCGAGAATACAGCTGTTGGGGTTAAAATAGACAGAATCAACACTTATTAGAACAAAAGGTAGAAGAAAATATATATTTAAATATATACTATTATAGGTACCTACTACAATACTTATTTAACTTTATGCACTTTTTGAAGTAAATCTTCTTTACGCACTTGAGGATTAAGTAAGAGGCGAAGTGAATGGAAGAATCAACATAACAAAATAAATATATTATTATGTTGGTATGTCCGGTAAAATTATAATTTACAATTGTCAAGATGGCGACATTACTATTAAACAAATCTAAAAAAAGTTATACCGGCCGATAGATAGAGCTAAACTAAAGAAGTTTTACTTCAGTCGTGTGGTCTAAAGCGCACTTGTTTTTTTTAGTACTTAGATCGCATAATGTTGAATTTGGAAATAAAATGATTAGTTAGGGTACCTATATTATCTCATTTAAATTAATTAAATGTAGTTTAACAATTTGGTTTCTTTCAAAGCAAAAAGAAGCGCTTATCAAATACGTGAAATGAAATAAAATGAAATGATATTTATTTTCGGAAAATAAAAAATAGGTGACCATCTACTCAAACATCGTAGCAATTTTAAGAAATTTAGAACTACATTAATTATACATACTTATAAAAACTTGAATGTATAATAGGTCTTTACCTATGAAATTGCCGTAATGCAGTACAGACTTTTTCAAACAAAAAAAAGTATTGATTGGCTATGAATTCTAAATTCAAATTAATTTTGTTTTAAAAATATGACATTCTATTTACAATATAAGTCTTTTGTTTATTGATTACCGTTGTATTTTCATTACATTTCAACATTTTTCCTCATAATGGATACTTTGAAATTTCGTGTAATTATGGAATATGAGTTCCGTCGTGGCACCAACGCGGCACAAACGACACGTAACATCAACGACGTTTACGGAGAGAACTGTACAAACGAACGTACAACCCGTTATTGGTTTGCTCGGTTCCGTTCTGGGAATTTTGACTTGAAAAATGAACCTCGTGGTCATCCGGAAACTTTGGTCAACAATGATGAATTAAAGGCGATTGTGAAAGCTGATGAATCTAGATCTACAGCTGAGCTGGCAGCAGCTTTTGATGTTAGCATCAAAACAATATTGGTCCATTTGCGACAGATTGGCAAGATAAAAAAGCTTGATAGATGGGTGCCCCACGAACTTAACGATCGCCAGCGCAACGTACGCGTCGAGACTTGCCTTGCGCTGCTTAACAGGCACAGAAATGAAGGAATTTTGAACCGAATTGTTACGTGCGACGAAAAATGGATTCTTTTTGACAATCGAAAGCGCTCAGCAAGTTGGTTAGATCCTGGTTCGGTACCAAAGCAATATGCAAAACGAAAAATGACCCCTAGAAAGGTGATGGTCACAGTTTGGTGGTCTAGTGCTGGTGTGATTCATCATAGCTTTTTACAAAACGGCGAGAGCATTACTGCAGATGTGTACATTGAACAACTGACCACAATGATGGCGAAACTCGCACGTCTGCAACCAGCTTTGGTCAATCGGTCGCCTCCACTGCTACTTCACGACAACGTGCGACCCCATACTGCACAACAAACCGTCTCTAAGCTGCATGAGTTGGGTTTGGAAGCTCTCCCTCATCCGCCATACTCACCAGATCTTGCGCCTACCGACTATTACTTTTTCCAAAATTTGGACAACTTTTTAGCGGGAAAAAAATTCAATTCCTGAGAGGCAGTACAAAACGCCTTTGAAGAGTTTGTTGTCTCCCGTCCTGCTGATTTTTTCAAGAAGGGCATCCATAAACTGCCACAGCGTTGGCAAAGATGCATTGATTGCAGGGGTGATTACTTTGAATAAAAGAAATAAATAAGTTCGAAAAAAAAATACTTAAACTTTTTTCAAACAAAACGGCAATTTCATAGGTAAAGACCTAATATTTTTCGATATTAAAACTGTGTACTTTTGAAACTTCAACAGTTTATATATGTAGGTGTAACTTGGCTCACATGCAGATGACAGTATGAATTTTATTGATACACTATTAGTGGTATAACATAATTCGAGTAGGTATAAATGTCTGAGCATTAACTCCTAACTAAGTTAACCTGTGGAACTTTAAATGATTTTGTGATTGTTGGTATAAGTAATACCCAATTATTCGTTATTTTATAATCTCGTAGCATAATCCTTATTATACACAATTATATTTTAATCGAGATCATAACTTTAACTTATGGATGTTAAGCTTTTTTGTTTTTAGAACTAGTAAAATAAACAACAATTTAATTAACTTTAAATGCCAGTCATAATGGGAACCGCTTCATTACTTTCAAACTTAGAAATAGATTCATCAAGCTAACTATGTTAAATAAAAACCCAGTAGGCAATTACACCAGCGGTAACTATCTGATGGTATCTGTTATTCCGGTTATAAGATCAAACTCCGGTAGCTGTAGGTCTCTAATTAATCTGTGCTGGTAATGTACTTTATAAGCACCCACCATGTGTCGGCATCGGAATATTTTCATCCAATTAACTTGTTACATTCTCGCTTCTGAAAATGTCTACCATAGTTGTCAAAAAAGGTTTAAAGCGTTCTCCGAAATTCGACCATTATCGACCGTTACCTCCCAAATAGTGAGATCGAAACCCGAGATAAACCCCTTCACGTGGATCCTACTAATTGGTGCAATAAATTTTGGAATACAGTGACAACTCGGAATACCCATTACTTGCCCATCGCGGCCTTATTAGGACCTATGCCTTTCGACCTGTCATAGACCCGAGATACGCACACACTCGGAGAAACTGTCAGATTCGATTCGCAACATCAAACGATTCTCATCTCTATTATTTTAACTAATGACCCAAATCGGCATGAAGATGATTTGAAAAGAAATAAAAGAAGAATTGACTCGTTTAAATTCCATTTGTGGATTTCGTAAAAAGATCGAAATACGCACGATTCACATCCTTGTGGCTACTATTGAAAATACAAATCTCTAATGAGCAGCGTTCGGAAAAGTGACGTTTTGGTGACAAAATGTTGAACGGGTATCGCGGGTTAAATAATCGATTCTAGCTGATAATTGTATTTGTTTAAGGCATATTTTCCTCTGTCGCAAAGGTTCCAATTCGTATTGATAATATAAAGTCGTCGTGAGCGCGCAGCCGTTTGTACCTGCGTCTTGCGGACGGACGCTTTTTGTCGTTTTTAATTATATTTATTGTTCTCTTATTTATTTATTGTTTTGTGTTTTATACCGTTTTTGCTACCGTGCGTGCATTTTAACGATTACAGCGAGGATAACGACGGGCGCATCCAAATTAGGTCGAATGTGGTTTCGAGGGATGCAAATGTCCTTCTTTGCATAAGGTGCAGAGGTTAAAAAGTCGATATTTCGAACGATCTCGAATGAAAACATCATTAATGCTATGCAAACGACCATGGGAAGACATAATGTTTACTGTGTACTTCCAATATGGTAAATGGTTTAAAAAGTAAACGATATCCTGTCGAATACATCAATCAATTGAGACGAGTACTTCCAACTTATGCTTGTTAATGATAGCGTTTTTCCCTAGTTGCGTTTATTGATCGGCCAATAAAAAGGCATAGATAAGGCAGACTCGGGGTATTTGCAAACAAAGGGCCTTCAATAGCATCCAATAAAATTTTTAAAATAGATTTTAATCGAAATGCCTCGTCTCTCGCTCGCGAGACAATGTAGAGTTACGTCAAGAATAAATGCGAACGTGAAAACGACTGTGTTCCTTTTTTAATCTGTGATGGCTACCTATTGGTTGAATTCGTTCGTAATCTATTGTTTTTTTTGCTATATCCTATTATATTGTGATATGTATTATATCACAAATTCAAATAAACTCAATATTAGTCATTATTGTGATTTATTAATGGGCACGAAAACATTACTTATATTTTATCACAAATATTATATAAGGATATTTGTGATAAATCTTGAAATGTTACACACTTAAATAGCTCAGTGGGTGTCGTCGTCATAACATCGGTTTTTGAACGATTACTCAGTTAATAGTTAGAAGTATATCAATGTTACCTTGGATATTATTTTGAATATAGGCAAAACAGTCTTGATACTATTGTGCCCCATATCTCCGCATCAGTTTGCAGTACTCCACCCGGTGACGCTGAAAAGGTCGGTAGATACCAATAGCATTAGCCCGTTAAAAAAAGCAGACAGCTGACATCAAGACGATATAATTGTAATTTTCTGTGTCAGATATGAAGATTATAACCCTTAATCCCGGTCGGTCATAAATTTCGACTTATTAATTGATGTGAGTTTAGCCGTTATTTATCTTACAAAAATATTATAAGTTACAATTTTTCAATCTTAAAATATTGTTGGCTATCTCGATATGAAAACACTTTTGAGAAATCAATTAAAGTAAATTAGGCAGCACTTAAAATAATTGAATAAATTTTAATATTTTTTATTTGGATTCTCATTTACGGGGAATTATTGTATATACTTATACCTTCTACTAAACATATATTAAATAACAAAATAACATTTTAACACACAATTTTATCCCTACTTATACCAAATTAAAAACCTATGATTTCAAATCGAAAGTATCAAAATTCTATCGCGTACTACAATGTGTTTATTTTCAAATTATGAATGAACGAGTGAAAGAATGAACGACAATAACTCTACAGGACATTTGCGATACAGACCTTCAAGGAACGCACCCATGAGGTTCCTTGATAAATTGAGTAATTATAGCGAAATAAAAGAACCAATGCAATGATAGAATGAAGGTAAACATAGTGCAAGTCCCAACAATAGAGATTCGACATGATAATTGAAGTAATTCAACAAATAAAAAAAATAATCATTCATCAAAATCATCACGCAGGTACATAAATATTTACAATCCATTGTACCTATGTATGTACCTAGTACCATTGTACCTATGTATGTACATAGTACCATTGTACCTATGTATGTACCTAGTACCATTGTACCTATGTATGTACATGGTACCATTGTACCTATGTATGTACATGGTACCATTGTACCTATGTATGTACATGGTACCATTGTACCTATGTATGTACATGGTACCATTGTACCTATGTATGTACATGGTACCATTGTACCTATGTATGTACATAGTACCATTGTACCTATGTATGTACATGGTACCATTGTACCTATGTATGTACATGGTACCATTGTACCTATGTATGTACATGGTACCATTGTACCTATGTATGTACATGGTACCATTGTACCTATGTATGTACATGGTACCATTGTACCTATGTATGTACATAGTACCATTGTACCTATGTACGTACCTAGTACCATTGTACCTATGTACGTACCTAGTACCATTGTACCTATGTACGTACCTAGTACCATTGTACCTATGTACGTACCTAGTACCATTGTACCTATGTACGTACATAGTACCATTGTACCTATGTATGTACATAGTACCATTGTACCTATGTATGTACCTAGTACCATTGTACCTATGTACGTACCTAGTACCATTGTACCTATGTACGTACCTAGTACCATTTTACCTATGTATGTACATAGTACCATTGTAACTATGTATGTACATAGTACCATTGTACCTATGTACGTACCTAGTACCATTGTACCTATGTACGTATGTACGTACCTAGTACCATTGCACCTATGTACGTACCTAGTACCATTGTACCTATGTATGTACCTAGTACCATTGTACCTATGTATGTACCTAGTACCATTGTACCTATGTATGTACCTAGTACCATTGTACCTATGTACTGATTCTGGGCACTAGTCGCACTAGTGTGACCGGGTATCACACAAGAGCTAAGACACCTACGAGATAAATTCCGGCAGCATGCAGTAGACGTTGACTGTGAGACGTTACTATCAGAAGGCACGTCGTTTGAGCTCGGAGACTCGCTCCTACTGCGATCCTGCATCCGCGCCGCTGGTGACGGCAGCCGCGGTGTTTGCATTGTTTTGCGAACGAAAAAGCCAGTTTGAGATTCGCACTCCAGTAGGCCACGATGTCGGGACATTAAAACGCTCGTAGAGGCTCTCAGGGATGCCGATAATAAAAGCGGCATGTCTATCAGTTCTTATTACCCGTTTCTCAACAAAGTAACTTTCCGAGCTACATACTTTATTGAGATAATTAAGTATGTTCTTCTCGTTAGTTGTCGGTTTGAAAGACCATGCCTGAATATATCTCAGGCGCTCAACTGTCTGCAGGTCCTCGTCTTCCTTGCCATTTCCTACCAAAACCTGGCGTTTCCTGGAGGATCGCTTGGGTATGACTTTTTGCCAACCTCCGTCATTATGTAGTAAATTATTTTTTAATCCTGACTTATTCGTCGCTGAGAGCGTATTCTCTAATTGCGAGATCACACACGGAGCTTGTGGAGTCATCATAGGCGCAGTAGACTGGGTACTTACTTTCGGCTTCTTTCGTTTAAGCTCGGGTGCATCAATCGGTTCGTCGAGTGGTTTCTCAGCTACGCGCTTCTTTGCAGCGGCCGCGTAGAGTTTTGTAGGCACGATAGACACAGTGTCAGCGGTGGCAGCGGCGGCGAGCCGGCGAACCTGCCTGACCGGTCGGTGAGCCGCGGGCGGGGCAGGGGCGCTCACAACTGCTGGTGTCAGCGAAAACAGCTGAGAGTTACCCTCAATAGCTGATTTTAGTAGCATAATTTCTTGTACTTGCACTTGAATTGTTTCGTCATTTTTTGAAATAATCGCGTTCTGATCCAATATTTTGCACTCCAGCGATCCGATTTTTATCACTAAGTCACTGACGATCTTTGTTAGGTCGCGTACGGCAATTTCGATGGCCTTTTGGGCCATTTTTGTATTTAATCAATCATTGTGGAACCATGATCCTCGTAGTTCATAGATACAATTAGTATGCGCTTCTATTGCTTGAATGAGATCGCTTTTAGCAAACGTTCCAAAAAATTACTGTAAATCATTGTACTCTTTGTAAAAATTATAGTTTTAGTTGTGTACAATAAAGAGTTTATATATCTGTTTATATATCTACCTTTTATTGTCTAACGCTGTCTAACAATTGCGTATCAATGACCCGGGACAATGCGAATCAATTAACCTCCCACGGTAGATAATTAGGTTGGTTTCTAATTACTAAATTAGATTAGATTGTTCAAGTAATTGTAGAAACTTTACAAAGTCACAGTACTTGTTGTTTTTTGTTTTGGCTCCACACTTTTGTGTATTTAGCCAGTGTCAAGTAATAATTTTTTCAAGTTATTTTATATTATACATATTGTATGTTGTATGTGTCAAGTCATAGTCTAGTCTAGTCAAGTCATACTCCTAGTAAAGTGGTGGCAACTTTACCAGAAGCTTCTATGGAGTTTTGGAAACAACACGGAAAAAAAACGTTTCACCATCATTATACCACTTTCCCACACTCGTGCTTATAATCCAGCACTTAACGAATAAAATTCCACCAATTTTATACACTAACACTGAAAATAACACAAGTTTTGGAAAATAATACAATGCGGTGACACGATCTCTTTCGTTTTCTCGCCAAAACTCCCACCTACTTTACTTACGATTACTTATATAATACTCAATCTTTTTGCTTTGCTTTAAGAATAGACAATTTTCTATTCTGAACTGACTGGTACTTAATTAATTACTATTATTAATAACTACTTAATTATTATTTTGTCACTTGATTTATGTAGCATTTGTGAAACTAATATTTTACTTAATTTTGGGTAAAATAAAACATGAATTATTTGCTGCCTGTTCAAGCAGGCGTAAATACAAATTATGTTTAATTAAAAAGATATTTTAACGATTAAAAATATTTATACGTCGCAGAGGCCGCCATCTTGGCAGGACAAAATTCACGAATTTTAATTTGGGTTCGCGGTCCCAAGTGATACTTCTTTTTGATATTGCTGTTGCTGTTGTGTAAGAAATTGTGTTTTCACAAAATGGCGAGATTTAGGGCATTTCTAGGACCTATACGGGAATTTTTTTTTTATTGACGTTTGGCAAAATCCGAAAATACCATTGAGGAATACAGAAATATGCTCAGACTCGGGACCGATTTTGATACAATTTTAAACTGTATAATAGACACTTTCTCTAAAATTAATGTTATTATCCAGATATAAAACTGCAAATTTTGAAAAAAAAAAACCCTCTTTTTGCGGTACATATTAACGTCCACAAAGTTTTGTGGACGTTAATATGACTATGTAGTTACATAGTCTTCAAATCTAGGGTGAACAGATATCTTATAGGTATCATCATCAAGTGAGATAGTGTTCATTTGAAAAAATGAAAATAAGTCTCGATATTTCACAAAATTAAAAATGGCGTCTAGGTCGCATTCTTCAAAGTTAAACTAAAGTTAATGTATGGTGGTAGGTATTTTTCTGATGTAAAAGGGGAAATTAAAAAGCCGAAGATATTTTAATTACGACACAGAATCGACACCACTGTGGCAGTAAAAGGCAACTTTCGTGCATTAAATTATCATCACACTAGTTAACTCAAAAACCAATACAATTAAAATAAAATTTTCACCCGCCCACGACATAAGCCGAACTTGGAGACAGTATTTTTTGTCACAACCGGTATCCATATAACTTTGTCGCACTAACATTTTATTTATGTACGAAGTTAAGTTGAGTGAAAAAGCGTGTGAGTTATTATGAAAAAGGACTAAAACTTGTCTGTCCATCACAAAATCCGGTAGCTAAAAGTAATTTGTGAAATTACCTTCTTAGAATCCGAAGGTAATTAAGGCAGTGGGTAGACGTCGCGTTCGCGTTTTGATTTGTATTTTTTTAAATACATTTTTTGTAATTTTTTGTACAGTTTTTTCGATAAAATATTTTCGGAAAAGGTGTGCAGTGAAATTAGGGCTGTCTTCGTAATGAACGGAATAATGTAAAGAAGAGATTGTGTTGCTTTTAAAGTGTATCGATATTTGTTGTGTGGTGTGGTAGTTGAGCAGGTCAGCTCGTAGCCTGGAGGCGGCGGGTTCGATTCCCGCGACAGTGCAAGTATGCACAGAAAAAAGGACAAATATTTGTTCTATCTGGGTGTTGTGGGACCATGGTCGGCGTAGTGGCTGGGTCCCTAGATACTCGTACGTACAGGGAATCCTAGTTAGGGTCCAGGATCTGTACATATGTTTTTTTTAAATCACTGTAATAGTTACTATGTAATCCTATTATTAAAGTCCCATCAGTGAACAAATGCAGCTATCGTAATGTCCAGCAAAAAAAAAACATAAATTGTGATAATTTACATTACATTACATTACAATTACACTTACATTACAAGTATTTGCTTTTTTTTTTCTGTGCACAGATCCTCGTCCAGCTGTGGGTAACGAACCCGTCGCCTCTGGGTTATGAGCCAATCTACTCAACCACTACACTACCATAAGTTAACGGTTATTAATTTTCCGAAATGGTATATAATTACTTATATACATTTTATTGACTGGCTCGATAGCTCAGTTGGTAGTGACTCTGCCTTCTGAACTGCGGGTTGTGGGTTCGATTCCCACCCAGGACAAACATTTGTGTGATGAACATCGATGTTTGTTCTGTGTCTGGGTGTTAAATTGTATTCTATGTATGTATTTACAAACAAAAAGTATCTAAGCATTGTATCAGTTATCTGGTTCCCATAGTACAAGCTTTGCTTAGTTTGGGGTTAGATGGCGCTGTGTGAGATGTCCACATATATTAAACAAAAAAAATTAATTTAAACTTAATAATATAAAAAACCTAATATTACAACCCACTACCAGCAGGCAACGTGTCCAATATGATGGCAGCATTGCCATTTTGAATGGCAACGCTCAAATTTCAACATGTGACCAAAATGCTGGCCTCTCCTTCAATCAATCAATCAATCATTTGTTTATTTGCGAGAATACACAATATACAATTTGGTTACAAGGTCACATAGTATAAGTCGTGGTTACGTGCATTCAGCCTGCATGCAAGCGTGCAAATATTAAAAATAATATTTTTGTTACTACTTAACATTTGTTATTACCTATTAAATATTCTTTGACACTATAGACACATTTGCTTAAAAGCCAGTCACTCAAATGTTTTTTAAATATATTTTGTTCCAAACATTTAATTTCATTAGGCAAATTATTAAAAATAGTTATGCACATGTTACATACGTTTTTCTTATAAATGTCTTTACGGCAAGGAGGTTGGTACAACAGGTTCGCGAACTTAGATCTTTTTTGTCTAGTAATGACATCACTTCGCTTTTTAAAGAATTCGGGGTGAGTCTTGGTGACAACACAAATGTCCCTAATATACATGCAAGGCAGAGGAAGAATATTGCATGCTCTAAAAAGTGGCTTACAACTATCCAGAAACCATGACTTGTTTATGGCCCGAACACATCTCTTTTGAACTTTGAAAACCATGTCTATTTCAACTGAGTTGCCCCACATTATCAAACCATAACTGAGAATAGAGGAAACATATCCATGGTCCATCCTTCGGCTAAAAGCTGTGTAAAATAATATAAGTTAGTTTTACATTTATAATCGGCTCTTGATAGAAATTTCATTAAAACTGCTACAGCCATTTAATTGTGAAAATGTAACAAACTGACGAGCTTATGCCCGCAGCTTCGCCCGCGGCGTGGCCTATGGGAAAATAATTCAACCACCCATTTCACCCTCTTAAGGGTGGAATTTCGAAAAATCCTTTCTTAGCGGATGCCTACGTCATAACATCTACCTACATAAGTAATTTCAGTCCGATCCGTCCAGTGGTTTGGGCTGTGTATTGATAGATCACTATGTCGGTCAGTCAATCAGTCGGTCACCTTTGAGTTATATATATTTAGATAGAAGATAGATTTGTAATACTTAGTTGGATTTTACATTAAAAAAAACGTGATCAGTTATTTTAATACGTGTATAATATTTGACCATTTGTTACGTAATTACCAATGACGTAATTGTATACATTTTTTATAATTAATAATGAATTATGATTAATTAAAAATCATCTCTCTCCGACCACACTTAGAGCAAACAAGGACTACTTGCTTGAAAAGGCATTCGTAATCGCTCAGAAACCTCTTTAATTGTAGCATGATAATGATCTTTATTGGCTAAAAATTATAGGGAAAAAGTAGGTAAGTAAAAAGTGCCCGGTGCAGACTCTTACCGGGAATCGAACCGGCTAATTAGTGTGGAGTCTGCACAGTTCGCCAGCGACACTTGTATCTCTTGTCGTAGAGTTAGCAACGAAAATGGCAGAGTAATACCTACTTTTATTTATTTTTTATCCATTAAGTTTTGTCCACTAATAATTAAAATCTAAATTCATATAATCTTCTATACATATAAAGTCAAAGTCTTGACTGACTGATTGACTTATATATCAACGCACAGCCTAAACCGCTGATCCTAAAGACTCGAAATTTGGAGGGTGTGTCCTTTGTTAAGTGTAGGTATCCATTAAGAAAGGGTTTTTCGAAATTTCACCCCTAAGAGAGTGAAATGGGAGGTTGAATTATCCATGAAAAAAATGTGGGCGAAGCCGCGGGCAGAAGCTAGTTCATTATACACTGACTTTAAATAACTTTGATTTATTGTATGGTAATTAAAACTAAGCGAACTAAACTAAAAATAAAAGCTGAAAAAAAGAAAGAAAATAATAAAAATAAAACTTACTCTAACAAAACACTAACAGTAAGCAACGTGCCCAATATGCTGGCAGCATTGCCAAAATGAATGGCAATGCTCAATCTATGTCCGATAGATGTCCGACTCCGACCATTCTTCAGGTGGCATTTTTCAACTGAATCTCGTGATTTGTGAAATAGGTTCGATAATTAATAATTACGTAGAATTTTTGTGACAAATCTGTCTATGGAAACTTTTAAAATGGCGGATTGGGTTTGTAAACGTAAAAATATTATTTCAGTTTTAAACTTTACACAGACGACACAAGACCGACTCGTGAATCTACGGTCCGTATTACAGAACGATGCTCAGTCGTCGATCAAGCAGAGATTTCATTCATAATGTGATCAATTAGTGAATGAAATCTCTGCTTGAGCAACGATCTGACTGAGCATCGTTCTGTAATACGGACCTTACTGCTTAAAGCCATTACCTGGGGGTTTTGGCGGGAAAACGAGAAAGATCGCATCACCGCATTGTATTATTTTCTAAAACTTGTGTTATTTTTAGTGTTAGTACATAAACTTGGTGGTATTTTATTCGTTATGTGCTGGATTATGAGTGTGGGAAAGTGGTATAATGATGGTGAAACGTTTCTTTTCGTGTTGTTACCAAAACTCCATAGAAGCTTCTAGTAAAGTTGCCATCATTTTACTAGGAGTCTAGACTATGACTTGACTTGATAACTTGGACTGTGACTTGACACTGGTGAAATATCATTATCTTGATAAATTATCAATTACTTGACACTGGCTAAATACACAAAAGTGTGGAGCCAATACATACAAAAAAAGCATAATAGCAAATATATTTTATTTCATGTCTAATTTTCCTGCAGTCTCTACGGTGCAGTGTACGAGCGACATTTGCCCGGCAGGGTGCTACGTGGAAAGCTGCGAGCCTCTAACGAGTAGGTATGTATGGTGCCATCATGTACCTTTTTGTACTGATTCTTCGGGAATTAGTCATTTATGAAAGCTTGTAAAAGCTATGAGCCTTATTTGAGGTGGCATTTGTCTTGCGATTTTTGAAGTGAAAACTTCTTTAGGCGCGTTATGGACTTTTTGGGTGAACAAAAATGGAACTCGCGTTATCGTTACCGAATGCTTTCTATGAGCTATATGTATACTGTGTACATATGTGTACTTTTTGGTGAATAAAAAGCGTGAAACTAGCTTCTTTGTCACCGCCGCGCGCCGCTTCCCATGAACTACCTATTATATGTCACAAGTTACTTATTCTGCATTTCTATCGGCATTCGGCAGTCACCAACGACTGGCCCTTACTTTTTTTAACCAAAGCTGAAAGAGATGTTAATATCCACAGTATTTGAATTACTTGTAGTTAAAATACGTAATTGAAATACAGATAGAGGAGTTTTGGCGGGAAACGAAAAAGATCGCGTCGCCGCATTGTATTATTTTCCAAAACTTGTGTTATTTTCAGTGTTAGTGCATAAAATTGGTGGCATTTTATTCGTTAAGTGCTGGATTACAGGCACGAGTGTGGGAAGTGTAATGTATAATGATGGTGAAACAATTCTTTTCGTGTTGTTTCCAAAACTCCATAGAAGCTTCAAGTAAAGTTGCCACCACTTTACTAGGAGTATGACTGAATGATCTGTAGAAAGATTGTTTTTTTTTTATGCACTTTCCAACAAGAGACTTTTTGTATGATAGTACAAATGTACTATCAGAAAAAATACCTTTTGTAATTTTTAAATAAAAATTATTATTTGTGTTCATGAAAGGAAATCCTGGATTTACTGAACCTCGTTTTCCTATATTTTTCAGCCCGTACTGATCTAGATTACTTATTTTGTATTTTGTATTTCAAAGATATTTTTTTCTCATTACATTACATGCGATACAGTATTTTATAATTTGTATTTCAATTAAAGTAAGGCATGTATTTAGCCCAGCCCTTTTAATATTTACAGTTATATCTCTTTTTTATCCCCGTAATAGTAAACATCAATCTTTTTTTTTAAATGTTTTGTGTCCACATTTTTGTGTCTTTAGCCAGTGTCAAGTAATTGATAATTTATCAAGTAAATGATATTTCACGCAAATATGTGTCAAGTCATAGTCGAAGTAATCAAGTCAAGTCATAGTCTAGTCAAAGTCATACTCCTAGTAAAGTGGTGGCAACTTTACTTGAAGCTTCTATGGAGTTTTAGAAACAACACGAAAAGAAACGTTTCACCGTCATTATACCATTTTCCCACACTCACGCCTGTAATCCAGCACTTAACGAATATAATGCCACCAATTTTATGCACTTACACTGAAAATAACACAAGATTTGGAAAATAATACAATGCGGTGACGCAATCTTTTTGGCTTTTCCGCCAAAACTCCAAAATTCAATCTTTTGTATTGGTGTGGTTACACTTTCAAAAATCGAACCTGAAAACAAATAAACATAACTCATCAGCCAGTGATCTGGATCGATTTAAAATCGCGAATGGAATCGATTAATCGAGAGAAGTAAGCGGTTACGTTAATTGGTTTGCGCGGGATAAAACATTGGCACTGATAACTCACTCGTCTGGGATTGAGATATTAAATTACTTTACTTTGAAAGGGAATTAATACCTTTAGTTAATTTATTGATTTGAATTATGACCTTTATTGCGGTAGCGTAGTTGACAAATCACAACATTATGTCAGTTATGAACTTTTGTGTAAATAATGGATACCTAAGCATTCAGTAGAGTAACAAAAAACAATTGACTGTTGTGGTCAACAGCACTGGCAGGGTTCATCATCAAAAGCCGGCAAAATCCACTGTTAAACAAACAGATCTTCTCCCTGTCACGTAACGGTCCAAGAATGGCAATATACCACCAGGTTACTCCTGCCAAACTGGAACCTTACTGACATTAAAGTAGAGAGAGAGAGCTAATCTTAAACCCTGGAGCCTCAGCCTCTGTGGCATGGTGGTTGAGCAGATCGGCTCATAGCCCGGAGGCGGCGGGTTCGATTGCCGCGACAGGACAAGTATTTGTGCCCAGAAAAAAAAAAACTTGTTCTGAGTCTGGGTGTTGTGAGAAAATTGTCCTCGTAGTTACTGGGTCTCTAGATACAGAGAATCCTAGTTAGGGTCCTCAGGATCTATGTATGTGATCGTTGGGCGTTATTATTACTATTATTATTATTACTGAGACAGAGAGAGAGAGTGAGAGAGAGAGAGAGTGAGAGAGAGAGAGAGAGAGGGATGTAGAACCAAATGCCGTTACTAGCTGGAGTTCTAAGGATAAGGTGTAGTGGTACTGTACACTTTTTTATCATTAGAACTCCAGCCACCAGTCCATAATTAAACCTTCATTAGGTTAGAAAGTGGAACATGATGATTTAGCAAACCTATACCTCACATAGCGCCACTATGAGCGGCTGCTGCTATTCTGCATCCATCAGCTGGGCGCCTGCACCTGCGCTCTTGCCCGATGACGCTGTGAAGGTTGTAGAGACCAACAGCATTAGCCCGTTCTTAAAGAAACTGGTTCTAGCAATAACCCAGAAGACGCAGCAGAGTCCACTAGGTGGACCGACAACCTGGAGGTGATCACGAAACTTTGGATTGCAAAAAGAAAACTTAATTCTTAATTTGAAAATTTCCATACTAACTATGCACTTGGACTGCGTATTGAAACTGTCAAAACCATACAAACTTTCTTCCATCGGTTGTAGTCAAGTTACGCGATCGCCTAGCTGGTCAAAACCGCGGGGTTGATAGATGCAGGTGGCCAAAGTAGCTCTCTATGGAGGACGCCTTCAACAGTGGCCTTCTTCCGTTTGATCATGATTTCGAAACTTTTAAACTGTAATCCTTCATTCTAGTATATAGAACGAGAGAAGCTCCTATCGATAAGAAACGATTTGTAATTGCCACACGAACGCTCAATCGCTGGTTTCAATTTGGCATCCAAATGAAGATATCCTCAGACACTGGAAAGGCGTAAAAACAATTACCATGGCCTTTTAACAGTAACTAACCGAGATTGTCGCAGGGTTGGCACAAAGAAGAACAAGTTGGTGGTTACAAAATATATATTATTTTCTCTATATAGAATAGAACAGAATAGATTGAATGTATTTATATTTATATTGCACGAAAGAATAGTAAGCTACTTATAATTTTTGTACCTTTACTCTCTTTGTCGTAGTAGTGGATGTCTCTTAGTAGTGAGACGTAGATGTGACTCCATAGTCATCCGTGTAGGTATCCATAGTCATCACCCCGTCGTAGCCGCCCGAGACACGTCTTTAGCGACCCGGATGATCCGATAGCAGCCGTACTATCGGCTGCGCTAGGATCACCGGACCAGTCTAGCCCTTCTGGCTCAGGTACCGCGCCCGGCACCGGTATAGGATACCAGCGTAACACAATCAGACACCGACCCCGCCGGAGAGGTCGACGTACCCCCCGTAGGTTAGCTAGAACGGCCGCGAACTTCAATAGGGTCCACTCTTCCAGCGGACGTAATCATCTCGATCCTCTTATCCCGGCAACGGCCCAAGCCGAGGCTTGCACCCCAGGGGTGCCCTTGAGCTAGTTGTCTCCCACTTTTGACGCCCTCCCGCCCGGTGACGCTGTAAAGATAGAGACCAACAGCATTAGCTCGTTCAAAAAAAACCCATAATCACATCTACGTCTCACTACCTTGACAACCCTAAGAAATCAGTCTCCAGTTGGCTGTATAGCTAAGTGCCGTTGCCTCGGGTCTAATTAAAACATCAGCGAGGCGGCCCTGTTGCCACAGATAATCATTCATATTTTGTCGTAACTGTCCGACTTAGCCCAAAGCGATTGCAATGCTGCCAATTTTCTTTAAAACCACTTGGTACTTTTGGCGTGCACCTTTATTTTACAACCCTTTGATGAAGTATTGCGTCTGATTGCTTTATTTTTAATTTGAGATGTTTCATGCAATTTGTGTTGTGTATATGATTTGCAGCATACGTTGTTAGCTTTCAGTTCAAAATTAATTGCTTTCCTCAGATAAGTACAAAAATTTTCTGACCCTTCTATCCTCATAGTACCCCTATTATGAGGATAGAAGGGTAAGAACATTTTTGAACGCAAGTTGTAACATGTTTTACAAAATTGTTGATATTATGGAATATGTGAAATATGTCAACATTTGTTTATATTTTATGTGTAGATTATATATTAGTTTTTAATGTGTATTTAAAAAGTTGTTGCACTTGTAGTACAGCGGTATATAACACACAAACATCCTATATATATATATATATATATATTAATAGCACATGACAAATCTAAATATATATAACTCGAAGGTGACTGACTGACATAGCGATCTATCAACGCACAGCCCAAACCACTGAACGGATCGGACTGAAATTTGGCATGCAAGTAGATGTTATGACGCAGGCATCCGGTAAGAAGGGATTTTTCGAAATTCCTCCCTTAGTGAAATGGGTGGTTGAATTATTTTCCCATAGGCCACGCCACGGGCGAAGCTGCGGGCAGAAGCTCGTAAACTTATATTCTATCCCGAAGTTTGCCTTATTGGGTAAAATTTCCTTAATCTTTTTTAAGATAAAAATCATTCTTGTCGTTCGTCTTATTTTCCTGTTCTTTCTGGTTTTTCATTTCTCTTTCCTTCCCTTCCCTCAGATTCTCTTTGATTTGTTCATGTTGTTTTTATTTTTTGTGCATCTTTTCTTTTCATATTCTTTCGCTAGGATGTCTTTTTCAATAGTGTCAATTATAACAGAGAGTTATAATCATGCCAAAAACGCACGAAGTAGCAAAGTAATGCGTAATGTTAGTATTTTCTTTTTTTTCCATTTACCCTAAAATTTATGATTTAAATAGAACTGTATATTTATAAACTTTGTTAAGTGTTATTAGTTTTAAGAGGCGCCTTCAGCCTACAAAACAATTTATATTCCTAGAATTTTGTAACTTAGACACTAACGCTAAGTCCTACAAAATAAAATGTAATTTTATGTCAATAAAGGAATTTCAAATTCAAATCAATCAATCAATTATAACAGAAGATTTTAGCCACATTTATTTCGTATTGTGTTTGAGTAGAAGCTTTAAGAAATTTAAGAAGAGTTATTTTTCGAGAAAGAGAAATATCAAACTTGGTATATTTTGGACACCCAATGGTCCTGTATACCTACGGTTCCATAGATGTCTCACTAGTTAGCTGATAATATATTCTGCATTATACACATGCTTATACATAGTGTTTGACTATGGCATGAATATCTTACAGGTATTGAAAGTTTTCCATATCATATCAAGATCAGATAAGATAAGACAAGATAATTTTTATTGCCAAAAAATCAAATGTTACAATTTGTTAATTACAGTGCAAGAATAAACATTTCCTTCAAACTATATTTAACTATGATCCTCAAACTAAGCACGAAGCCTGTATCTTGGGACTCTGGTGTAAATAATCCTAACATTAATATGAAGAAAACACAATAAGCTAAAGATTTGTTACATAGGTAAGTACATGAAAAAATCCCACACAGTTAACGCTGGTTTTTTTTTTGTTTTGTTTTGGCTTTACACTTTTGTGTATTTAGCCAGTGTCAAGTAATTGATAATTTCTTAAGTTAATTAATATTATATAATTAAGTCAAGTCACAGACCAAGTCATCAAGTTAAGTCATAGTTTAGTCAAGTCAAGTCATAATCCTAGTAAAGTGGTGGCAACTTTACCAAAAGCTTCTATGGAGTTTTGGAAACAACACGAAAAGAAACGTTTCGCCATCATTATACCACTTTCCCACACTCATGCCTGTAATTCAGCACTTAACGAATAAAATGCCACCAATTTTATGCACTAACACTGAAAATAACACAAGTTTTGGAAAATAATACAATGCGGCGACACGATCTTTTTCGTTTTCCCGCCAAAAACCGTTAACGCTGGTTGAAAAGAAAAAAATAAAACTTCAGAAGCCTGCAAAGATGATTTTTCATGCATGACGTAAGTAATTGTGTACCAAAGCGGCGTGTTCAAGGAGGCTGCATGAACAGATGACAAACTCTTTGATTGCCGTGGGCGTGCGAGTATTAGTTATAGGTGGCACTCACATATTAACCAATCACGCCCACTCACAACTGAATTTAAATTAACTTTGATATTTATTACTAAGATGTAGAACTCGCATGGATCTCGAATTAAAAATAATTTACACACATTATATGAGAAGCATAGATAACCTGCAAGCTCTGCAAACTTTTTTTATTTTTAATAATGAATATATAAAAAAAAAACTATAAATAATAACGCCCAATACATCCTGGACTCAAAAAGGATTCCCTGTATCTAGGGACCTAGAAATTACGAGGACCATGGTCCCACAGCATTGGAAACTTTTTTGGGTTTTATAATTAATTATATTTTTACGGGGTATTTTGTAACACGTTGTATAATATTAATTAAATTGAGAAATTACTTCAGAAATCACTTGACACTGGCTAAATACACAAAAGTGTGGAGCCAAAACAAAAAAATATAAATAGTAAAGTTTGTATTTGGGAGTTTTGGCGGGAAAACGAAAAAGATCACGTTACCGCATTATATTATTTTCTAAAACTTGTGTTATTTTCAGTGTTAGTGCATAAAATTGGTGGCAATTTATTCGTTAAGTGCTGGATTACAGGCATGAGTGTGCGAAAGTGGTATAATGGTGGTGAAAGGCTTTATTTTTCCTGTTGTTTCCAAAACTCTATAGAAGCTTCTGGTAAAGTTGCCACCACTTTACTAGGAGTATGACTTGACTAGACTGGACTATGACTTGACTCTGACTTGACTTGATGACTTCGAATGTGACCTGACACATAATTACGTGAAATATTATTAACTTGATAAATTATCAATTACTTGACACTGACTAAATACACAAAAGTGTGGAGCCAAATCACAAAAAAAAAACAGCAGAATGACAGACTAACCACAGATTATCCATTTGACAGGTATCGTAGAGGACGAGAGAGCATGGCACGTTGGACCATACAGTATATGTTCACATACCACACATCAGTTTAAAATTTTGGTACAATTGTTGTAGTTTTTTAGTACTAGTAGCAGTATTTTATCATTTAAATATTCATTTATAGCATAATAGCTTTTATTTATTAGAAAGTGCTTTAATTGTTTTATAAAGATTACATTACTTGATTCCTTTTTCATTGCTTCTGGAAGTTAAGAAATAGTTTTTTAATAACTTTACTTTTATGATCATAAAACGTAAACTTACATAAGTATAACAAAATAAAACAAGCGATACAGTCTATACAGCACCGTGGTAGGGCCAAATCTTATGAAATTAATTGAGCTGCGAGCGTACGGATGATTAAGGATTTAATCTCATGCGAGCAGGATCTGGATAACGTCCTTATTTGTTTTAAAATAGACGTTCGCCAACTTGTATTTTGTAATTGGACATCAAAGAGAACATGGAGGAAGAAGTGAGCATTTATATTTGAGGTTATAAGTTTTTGTAAGTCCTGATGTGAGATTTTTATAATAGGTAGTTGATAGACTATGACTTGACTTGATAACTTGGACTGTGACTTGACTTGACACATATACACGGCGGCATTTAATTTACTCTTTTCCTTAAATGTATGTATTTAGACCATGTTATTGAATATTCGTAAAAGGTCCAATTTAAAAAAAATAGATTTTGTTTTAGTATTTAGTGCCTCTTAAAATAACTGCATGACAACCGAAATGTCTATTTAACGATACACACAGCACGGGAACCAGCTGAGTGCTTTATAAATGTTTCGAAGGCAATAAAACACCTGCTTTGTTCAATGTTACAAGGCTTTTCTTTAGAATTTAAATTTGATAATACCTAGATTTAAGTTTTATTTCATAAGTACTTTTTTATTTAGTTATATGGGAGCATTCTATAGCATGGACTGAATACATACATTAAAGGAAAAGAATGATTTAAATTCCGCCTTGTTTATATAATATCAATTAATTTGAGAAACTATCAATCACTTGACACTGGCTAAATACACAAAAGTGTGGAGCCGAACGAAAAACAAAAAAACAGGTTGGGCCACAACCATGCTTACCCCTATATGAATAGAATTTTAGGAATCCAAATTATAAAGAAAGGGTTACTCTGTATCCGATCAGATAGAACAAGTATGTTTAATTCGTGTATTTTACCAATTACTCGAGGTTTCAACGAAATAAATTCTCTGTATAATTATGACAAATTAAAGCAATATTAAGCTTGTTTTTAAATTAATTAGCGAGGTGAACGAGAAGCATAAGAAGTCAATGTGTGGCCCGCTATCATTTTAATAAAAACTTCCTTATAAATCATTTTGTTTATTGTGATAAATACGACATAATCAATTACAATTACCACAAATAATACAAAACAACATACATTAACAACAAGCAAATCACGGTTATAAAATAGTAATAGAATCATAATCATAATGTTACGTAAAAAGTAAGTTGTAATAAAGTGTCGCTGCAATAAAGTGATTGTTGAAAAACTTGATTAAAAAAATGACCCGATATTGACCATCGCTGAGTTAAGCTTGCGCGATCTTGTAAATTATTTTTTTGAGGAAAATTTTTATCGTTTATCAACAAAATATTAATTACCTTAGCGACCCAAATGTTGTTCCCATTTATTTACAACCCCAGTTTCACCAGTTGATTTAATAATAAATATAATGAATACTTAATGCTTGATCGATATTCTTCCACCACGATGATGAATATTTATAGGTACGTCTAAATATTACGTACGTATAAATATTACGTACGTATAAATATTACGTACGTCGAAATATTACGTACGTATAAATATTACGTACGTCTAAATATTACGTACGTATAAATATTACGTACGTCTAAATATTACGTACGTATTAATATTTACGTCTGACTAAAACAAATATTGGCGTAATTTCAGCTAATTAACTCTGATCGATGTGAAGATTATGATTTAGTATTCTATCTTTACTACTCATTAAGTATTCTATTATAGTACGAAATACTTTACATAAACCTTCGCAGATTATGAAATGAAATAAAATGAGTTTATTTCCAGATAAAAAAAATATCGATATAACAAGGCGTTTTATCGAGGAGGCCTATGTTCAGAAGTGGATGAAAAAGAAGAAGAAGCAGTGGATCTTCCGGCTGATGGCTATTCATACGGTAACTTAGACTATGTCTAAATCCTTTGGCTTAAAAAAATAGTTAAGTATTTGGAACTTATGAAACAATACAAAAGTGATAACGTTTTCTGAATTACTCATTCCTTCCAGGGGGCATGCCAGTTAGCCTGTGGCAATGTGCCATTCCCAATTAATTACGCGAACTTTCATTGATTCTCAATGATAATGAGTTTCTACATTACAATAAAAAACCCGCCGTTACTTCCAACAAGAGCTTATACAAAGTAATAACCTATATACAGGCAAAAGAAATGCCATACACTGCTCTCAACCATTAACGTATTTACTAACTGATAATACACCTCCAGTGTTTATAGACCTCTATAAAAGCATGAAACTACCCTCTTGAAGAATATTTCGTGCCAAAGGCGAGAGTGACAGAGATCAATCGATATTGGTCGTGGCCATAACAAGTGACTGAAGTGGCCATCATTGGGAGTATAATGACCAATTACAATAAATTACCGGTAGCGTATAGTAATAAACGGCCATTTTGGTAAATAAATAAATAAATGAGTAATTAATGATCTCGCAGCTCGCGGAGAATAGTGATGGGACGATTTGTAGATAGTCTCGTTATGATTCAAGACTTGCTGGGTGATCTCGTAACTCGATTGAAACTTGATCGTCTAAGGTCACCGGTCATCGGGGCTAGTATACAGTTCAATTGTTTTTTATAATAAGTAGTGCAGCTTTTGGTAGATAGTTGACACTATTGTAGTTAGTTTAAAGAATAATGATGCTTTACACATTAAAAAGGTCTGTTCGACGCTTGCCTCTTTCTGTTTTTGTCTATTATTTTTAGCCATCCACACTAATTGTAGATATTTGCCCCTTATGAAATTCTGTCTCAATGTACCCTAGGTGGTAGAACTTTACTGCAAAGTTTTTCTACCACCGCTTTGCCAGTTATTCTGCTGCTAAGCATATAGTAGTGTGCAAACACTCCTGTGTTCCGGTTTGAAGGGAGCTGTAGTTAGTGAAATTACTGGGCAATGAGACTTTATGATCTGATCTAAGTCTAGTAATCAATAGATTTGCGCACGTCACCCTGAGACATCAGTACTGTTTAGTAATAATTAGATTGTGCTTATGTCTCCTGATGATGTGCGCAGTGCAGTGTCACGCGAAAATTTACTTTAGAGAAGAGTTTCGAGTGAACTAAAGTTCATTGCAACTATTATGGGCAGCAGTGGCGTATAACATCAGGTGAACGACTAGCTCGTCACGTCATTCATCAAAATGATTAGCCTTAATTAAACTATTCAATTTAGTTATATTAAAAGTTACTGTGATCTTTATAGGGGTTGCGAGCATGGTGACTTTAGAAAATGTTTTCATAGACTACAGTGGTTCAAGACCAAGACTCTAGCCACCGATCATCACTAACGGTTTCGCAGCTGTCGCATCGCGGCATACAAATCTGTGCATTAAAAAGTATTAACATCGATTATGGAGTTGCCAGTTTTTAATTGCTGACGGTACCAATTAGCGGGGTAGGGACAGCAGGAAACGGGCTGAAGGATGGTATCGCTTTTAGGGTACCGTGGTAGATAACATTTACTAAGTAGAAAAGGTAGGTAGGGACAGAAATGAATTAAGAGATGAATAAATAAATGAACATATGTATATTTGTGGACATTTAGCAGAACGCCATCTAGTCTCTACTGTTTGTCCTAGGTGGGGATCGAACCCACATCCATCCACATCCTCTGAAGGCAGGGCTACTACCAACCACCAACTATTGGGCCAGTCATACGGCAAGATAAGCTTAAGTCTTACCTCTAAAAGGAAAATTGCGCTTCATATAAATTAATTTCACGTGTGTTCATTATGTTTTACTTACCTTAAGGTCTTAATGCAAGCTGCAACAGCAAAGGTATGTACCTCTGGTTAAAGCATTGTTGTTGTTGATAATTTCTTGTGGTAGAATCGTGTGTACGTAATAATATTTATTAATTTAAAACTGCACTGTAATTTGAATAGAAAAAACGAGTGTGCTTTAGACCACACGGCTGAAACTTCTTTAGCTCCATCTATCGGCCGGTATAACTTTGTTTTTGCTGTGTTTAATGTTATAGTCGCCAATTTTGACAATTGTAAATCACCAACATAAAACAAATTTAAAAAAAATAAATGTAATTTTTAACTTTGCTATGTTGACTGAAAATCTACCTACGTTAACCAACAACTTTCAACTTCAGTTCGCCTCGTCACGCATTCACCAGCTTACTCCTCAAGCGTGCGTATGGAGGTTTTACTCATTAAAAATAGATACTTACCGATAGAAACCCTCTCAGTGTGTCGTCATCATAGACTTATCATATTAAAAGACGCTGTATTGAATGGAACCCTATAGGTCGGTATTCCCTTTGAGTTCTACTCGCACTTAGCCGATTATTATACAAGGTGAAAAGTGGTATTTGTGTGTGTATACATAGATAGATAGATAGATAGAGAACTCTTTATTGTTCCACCAATGAAATATAAAAGTATCAAGGAAAACGTATAAACTAGTGTTATGGGTGGTCTTATCGCTGAAAGCGATCTCTTCCAGATAATCTTTAGATGGACAGATGAAATGCAAAAGAGTAGACGGTGGTGTATGAAAATTTAAAAGAAATCTAATAACAATAATTAAAAAACAAGTAGGTACTTAATTTTTAGCAAAATATACCTACATTTTAATACAAAATTATATAACCATAATATTATAATAAACAATACATATTCTATTTATATTTATCTATCTAAATATATATAACTCAAAAGTGACTGACTGATTGACTGACTGGCATAGTGATTTATCAACGCACAGCCCAAACCGCTGGACGGATCGGGCTGAAATTTCGTATGCAGGTAGATGTTATGACGTAGGCATCTGCTAAGAAAGGATTTTTTTCACACTTCAGAGGGTGAAATGGGTGGTTGAATTATTTTCCCATAGGCCACGCCGCGGGCGAAGCTGCGGGCAGAAACTCGTTACTTATAAAGCAGATCATGATATCTATCTGATCATACCTACATACCATACATATTTTGAGAGAGAGACTTGAAATTTGGAGGGTGTGTTCTTTGTAAAGTATAGGTATCCACTAAGAAAGGGTTTTTCAAAATTCTATTTCTAAGAGGATGAAATGGGTGGTTGGTTGAATGAAAAAATTCTTCTTCGTTTCCACGCCACATGTGTGAAGCCGCGGGCAGAAGCTAGTTTTCTATACTTTGTATACCTGTCCAGAAGTAGTTAATATATCATGGTCTTATGGTTAGAGGGCAGACTTATACTGCAATAGTATTCGATATTTCTCACACAAAAAAAATCATGATTGAACTAGACTGACATAAAAGAAAACTTATATTCCGGATAATTTATAAAATCCGCGAGAAAACGGTTAAGGCAAGGTGTAAGCACAAACTTAACAATACGGACTTTATTTCAAAGGGGATGTGACATTCGAAAATAATCATATGAAGGTTGCCTGGAAAAGATCGCTTTTAGCTGACATAAAAGAAAACTTATATATAATAACTCTTTTCTTTCTTTTCTTTTTTATTTCTTTCTTTATATCATATTTATTTCCGTAGTTTCCTTTAAGTGTACTTTTATAGTACGTAATTTGTTATAGAACTGGACGTCATTAAGACAAAAATAGGGTTATAATCAGCAGTGAACGTCTTTTCTGGTTGATGATGATGATGATGATGAAATA
This sequence comes from Ennomos fuscantarius, assembly GCA_905220475.3. Taxonomy (NCBI): domain Eukaryota; kingdom Metazoa; phylum Arthropoda; class Insecta; order Lepidoptera; family Geometridae; genus Ennomos; species Ennomos fuscantarius. The sequence goes on along the minus strand of HG992046.1, from coordinate 5,500,888 downwards.
GTAATTAAACAATGAAATAGACTTATATAGTATTTATAATTTAATCAATAATTTACATAATATATTTCTATCAACACAGCGTAACTCAAATACTCGTGCGCTTATTTTGCTTAATTTAAGCTTGAAATGGACTGTAATAAAATAAAAACAATGAATATATTATATAATAAACAATATATATAATATATTAAATAAATCAAACGTGATAATAATCTAAATTATTTCTATTATATAGGTACAATTAATAAAATATTGTACAAATATTGAAAGTCAATTTCACCAGGTCCTTAAAAACGGTTAATTAATCAAACTGTGTGGCTAAGTCTCCCTAATGCAATTACAATTTGTAGGTATTTTATTTATATATATTTAGGTAGTTGTATATATATATTGTATACGTATTATATATATTGTATACGTATTATATATATTGTATAGTATGTTGGAAGCTTCTTCGGTGTAGTGGAAGCTATCAGAATAGTATGCTGTTGACTTTTTCAAATTAAAAAGGCTTCATTTAAGGGCTAATTAGCCAACCGCTTCATAAAAAATACGGAATCACCGTCACAGAATAAGTAATACCTACTACGAGTGCCTGATGCTAGACTTCAACGCGATCATTTTTCATGTTTTGCTTATTCGAGAAAATCATTATAATTTTGTTGATTCTGTTGTATAATTATCTATATATATAAAACTCAAAGGTGACAAGTGATCTATCAACGCACAGCCGAAACCACTGGACGGATCGAGCTGAAATTTGGCATGCAGGTAGATGTTATGACGTAGGCATCCGCTAAGAAAGGATTTTTTGAAATTCCACCCTTAAGAGAGTGGGTGGTGGGTGGTTGAATTTCCCATAGTCCACGCCGCGGGCGAAGCTGCGGGCAGAAGCTCGTATCAAAATATAATTGTAATTGAAATGATTTTGTGTGTTTTGACAAAAAAGTACTTTTTAAGGTCACTGTGAAATTGAATGGCGTAGGTACTAAATAATAGGTAAGTTAGTAAAAAAATGCGCCTGAAATGCAAATATTCGATATATTAAATCTAACATGTACCTATATTGTAGGCTTTGTGAACATAAATAACATTTAATTTAAACAATATAAGTTAATGTAAGTACATAATTCGTTTTGTATTTAAAGTATATTTTAATGATTACAAAAGCAAGTTATTTACATAGTTTTATTATAGTACCAACCGAATGATTAAATTACTTAGTAAGGTAGGTATCTTTATCGACTTCAAATTCATTAATTTAATATCGAAGAATTCCTTAGAAATGATAAAAATCAAGTAAAAGTATTGATACTTACAAAATGTCAGTTTCACAGCGATATATATATGAATTGTTAATGTTACTAATGACCATTTATAAATAATTGATTAATTAATTAATTAATAATTACTTATAATAATTGCAGTTTCGTTACGCAACTTTGATTTTAATAATGTCTCAGAAATTGTTCGATATTAATTAATTATCCTGAAGTCAGTAAAAATACCTAAATAATTTGTAAGAAGTACTATTATTACTACTGTTGTTTCAGAAATTGCACATTATCTAAAATTAAAGGATTCGATTCCCGCGACAGGACAAGTATTTGTACATATAAAAAAACGAGTGTGCTTTAGACCACATGACTGAAGTAAAACTTCTTTAGTTTATCTCCATGTATCGGTCGGTATAACTTTGTTTTTTCTTTTTTCAATGTTAATGTCGCCATCATGACAATTGTAAATTGTAATTTTAGCGGACATACTAACATAATAATACAAAAGTTTAACTTTGTTATATTGACAATGGATATCAACATGAACCAACTTCAACTTCCGTTCGCCTCGCATTCATCAGCTTACTCCTTAAGTCAAGCGCGAGTAAAGAAATTTTACTTCAAAAAATCGCAAATACTTATTCTGTGTTTGGGTGTTGTAGGACCCCATGGTCCTTCCCTTGTAGTGCTGGGTCCCTATAGATACAAGGAATTCTAGTTAGGGTCCAGGATCTATGTATATGATCGTGGGGTGTTATCAATTCTAAACACAAAATCAGAAAGAAACAACAATTTGAATCTGTGACGAAATTAGAATGGAAATTATTTAATCAAATGAAAATAGCTAGTTATCTATATACATATATTTAATTTTTGTGGAAATATGCATTGCTTAGTATATCTGATCTCCATTTTCATTACTTTAGAAGTAGATACTATATCAGCAGAGTGCAAAAAATAAGTCTCCAAAGCCCTATAAACTACGAAAAGCTTATAAGTAGCAGCAGAACGATCCAATCATTTTTACAGTCATAATATAATCACACTCAAATGGCAATCTCATCACAGTCGCGATTCCGTCACAGTTACAAATATAGTCACAGTTGCAATACCGTCACAGTTGCAATCCTGTCACAGCTACAATCCGGCACTTTTATTTTACTCTGTAGCTTTGTACATACTGCAGGAAACAGATACAATAAAAGTAACTATTCTATTTATTTGTTTAGTATATCTGTGGCAGAAGCACACAAAATCAAATTAACACTTTTGTTAGCACACACTGCACAGTAATTATTCACTTAATGCACGGGTCCGAATCACACTTTTAATTGTTTTGTCACAGCCCTTAGAGTTTTTACGAATGTCAATATAGCGTGACAGTATTGTAATTTAAAGTTTGATGAAGTCTATCCTTCTTATTCATAAACATATAAAATGGTCTGTCAACTTCTCGCTGACGAGAAATATCACACGTCAAAGCGAAACAAAAGTTTTTATACAACAGCTTATGTTAACACGTGTTTATGAATAATGGTGTATGGATAATAAGACTGCAGGCGCTGGTTCAATCACTGATTTGGTTTTAAATTTATGGAGAAACGTATGTATACATACACGTATACATGCAAGACGCAATCTACTGCATGTATGATGCAATACATAGCATGCATGGGTAAAAATTCTATGGACAACGTCTTGCTGTCTCCAACTTTTTAACAGCCTTGTAATCATTTCCACAGACATCCAAAACAGTCGTGTCTCTCAAGTTTAAAGTCCGCTGGGAAAAACAAACTTTATTATGAAGGCGGTCTATCACGCGTCTCCGCGTGATCTAAACGTCAATGCGGCTGCAAGGAGTTTAGTATATTCATGTTTATGGCATGCTGATGGCTCGGGGGTCCTCCAAGGAAGCTAAGTTGGGGCCTCGTAGCTGCTGCCATGGCTGCGAAGAGTGGGGGAGCACCTCCTCCTCCAAACAGGGCAAAGGAGGGGGGTAGAAGAGGTCGTGCTGACAACCGCAGCTTCTCGATCTCAGCTTCTTGGAGACGCTTTGCTTTCGCGCGTCGGTTTTGGAACCAAATTTTCACCTGAAAGATGCAAAGGTTGAGAAAGGTCACCTTCCTGAATAAGTGTCTCATATTATTTGCTTATAATATTAAATCTACGTTTGTACATCTAATTAATTCACAGACCGACATAGGTACTGTTGTTATTGCTATTTCTCCAAGTTAAAATGAATTCACTGAAATAAATGGTAAAGTAAGAAATCTACTCAAATATTATAGTCCCTTGAGAGGAAACTATGTATACCTAGATCACTTGGAGAGCATTTAATCCAGAGAGTTGGGTGGAATTGGGTAAAAAAAATTTAAGAACTATAATCATTATCATTGTCTATACAGCTTAAAAGTGTAAAACACTTTGAAGTCCATTCCATATTATTAAATTTCTTTGTGCACTGCATCCTCACTTGCCAACAAATATATAAAAATAAAACGTTATCCATTTGTTTGTATGTTTGAGTGGCTTTTACTACGAAACAACTGAACCATTTTGAATGAAATCTTACACACAAGTTGCTTACTATAGTATTACAGTACCTACTCTTAATCCTGGAAGAGTTCCTGTTGGGAAGTAAAGTTTTATTACGTGTAAGATCATGGGACACCACCTCTCGTATACATTTTATAACACCAGAAAAACATAATAAAATTAAGTTACCTGCGTCTCCGTGAGCCTCAAGCTCGACGAGAACTCGGCTCGTTCCGCGATGCTCAAGTATTGCTTGTCACGGAACTTCTTCTCCAGTGCCAAGAGTTGCTGCGTCGTGAACGGCGTGCGTGGTTTCCGATTCGGCTTGTGCTTGCGAAGCTGACACCGGACCACTGGCGGACCAGACGGGGGACCAGCTGTGTGGAAAGACGTTGATTAGAATCATCTCAAAGATTACGTTGGATCCAGAATCCGTGAGAGTAGTTTAAATGCTCACGACGGTACTATGAAAGTCCTCTACTTCAAAGCTAATCGTAAGCAAGCTATTCGAAGGATACTTGGTTGCTTTCTCTGAAGATGCTATCATCCGCATCAGAAATAAATTTTGAAATCGTGTAGAGACGCAAACGTAGTACAAGACTCAATGTAATCTAGGCAATTAGCACTAGCTGTTACAACGGTGAATGCAGAAAAGCATGTTCTAGAATCATACATTCGAGAACATGTTTCATCCACCAACTACTTTTCTAGTTATATTATCTGTGCAGTGACCCACACTTAGCCAGCATGGTGGATTAGGGGCTGTTTTCACTCCCTGTGAGAGAAGGTCTGCGCCCCAGCAGATGACAGTGCAAGACAATCTCCGACTACTAGAAGCAGCCATTTGAGCTGTTATCAGTGGCATAGTTGGATGAAAAGAGATAAAGGCTGGGCTCCGTGAATCTTGGCTTGGCAGAGACTTATGCTGGCAGTGAACAGGCTGGCTGGTTGTAAAGGTACACTTGATGATAGTAATTATGATGAAAGAAATCAATAACACAATGGAAAAGTTTTTATTTCCTTTTACAGATTTATAAACTAGTATGAAATTTACGAGAACCAAGGTCAGGTCCATAGTAAACCTGACCTGTGTCAGAGATACGGAATATGGAAGAGACATGGACGATAAAATTATTTTTTAACCAAGTTATTCCTGAATTAACAGGTAATTTCACATCCCTCGGTGGTTGTTAAAATATTAAGGATCTATCTATCTATTAAAATATCTTTATACTCATGGATAGGCTGTGTACATACTTAAGCCAACTACCGAAGACCACCTAGATTCTAGACCACTTATCTCTATTTCTGTACAGTGTAACAATATCCATGAAATTTTACAGTTAAATTTACTTTAGTAGTAAACTTGTTTAGTAGTTTGCTGTACACATTAGTCTCGTATGTTTCGGTGTTGAGATTGAAACGGTGTTTAAGCACAGACATGGTTCGTGCTTCCTCATTTGTCTTAATTTTTGTAATGCTGCTTACTTTTAAGTTGATCTTCACCATTATAGCTGTTATATCGATATAAGAAATAGCAATTAATTTAATAATGTTTTGTGTCGCTACAATTTTTAGAATAAAATAATACGACTAAGGACTGGCCCGATAGCTCAGTTGGTAGTAACTTTGCCTTCTAATCTGCGGGTTGTGGGTTCGATTGTCCCTGAACAAACATTTATGTGATGATCATCGATGTTTGTTCTGTGTCTGGGTTTCATATTGTATTCTATGTATGTATTTACAAACAAAAAGTATTTAAGTATTGTATCAGTTATTTGGTTCCCATAGTACAAGCTTTGCTTAGTTTGGGGCTAGATGGCGCTGTGTGAAATGTAAAAAAAAAAAAGATAATAATAACACCCAACGATCACAGACATAGATCCTGGACTATAAGTATAAGGATTCCCTCTGTCTAGGGACCCAGGAGCTACGAGGACCATGGTCCCATAACACCAAGACTTAGAACAAGTATTTGCGTTTTTTTTCTGTGCTCAAATACTTGTCCTGCCATGGGAATCGAAGAATAGCTTTTTTTAGTGTCACAATATATTTATTATTTAATTTTATGTTATGTTTCTACTGTCCTCCTATTGTACTTATATTATCAACCCTTTACAATATATGGTTTTACGTAAGACTTAAAACTACTCATAAAAATTTCGACTGAAATCACATTGCTGTATGGATTTCCAACAGTCTAAGTTTTCATAATACATTTAATGTAACCTCGTTACTAACATTAAAATGTGCATAGAAATAACATTTTAACAGGGAAATTGAAGAGTCATGAAAACCAAAACAAAATTATCATTGAAATAAGCAAAGTTAATTAAAATTTAACTTTAATTCTGAGCTTAATGGCCTATTGGGCGACGGGAGCCGGACAATGGTCTACTAAATCGATTATCCACTCTGTTAAATCGATGTTTTAATATTCAAACGGATAGAATCGATTGGACCACATTATGCGGCTAATGACATTGCATTTGTGCTTAATGAATGGCGATAATGAAACGAAGGGTTAATACCTGAGCTTTAAGAGCTATGTGCATACTTGGGGTGTATTTTGTACGTAGAGGCATTGCAGCTTTACTAATTTTAGATAGATAGATAGATCAACACTTTATTGTACACCGCAAAAAAAACAATTATACAAAAAGAAAAACTTACATAATTAACTAGTACTAGTACAATAGGCGGTCTTTTCGCTTAGAGCGATCTCTTCCAGACAACCTTTGAATTGAAGGAATCTGTAACTTAGAGTTTTAAGCTTTGGTGTACAAGTAAATCAAAATGAACTAAAAACTATTACCATAAGTTGTCCTACAATATTAAGTAAAATATATATACAAATAATATCTAAGAATACAAACAAATATACATACTATATAATATAAATATATATATACCGATTGATGAACATATTTACATATATACCTACTTTAATAAAACATCAAATAAAATAATATTGATTGGAGTTATAGTACTAACTACCAGTAAATAACTTCATACCGACTTGCGACGAGTAAAAGTTTTTAACTTTATCTTTAAAGATTTCCAGAGACTCAGGGTGCCGAATCGACACCGGCAAATTGTTCCAAAGGCGAACAGATTCTATGGTAAAAGAGGCATCATAAAAAGAAGATGTATGCAGAGGCATATGTAGAAGGTTTTTGGTCGACCTCAACGTGCAGGAGTCCTAGTTTTAATTGCAGTTATGACTTTATTAATCATAATCTTATGAGAAACTGGTTTTCAATGAGCGCTATGTAAATTTCATTGTAATATAATATAATGATGTGTTGCCATTGGTAATTTTTTTTATGTTATTGAATGATTTTGCGAGCTAGTCGTTCACCTGCCCATAACAGAACAGTATCACTCGGAACCCTAAAACATAGTTTCAAGCGACACTGCACTGCGCACATCATCCTGAGACGGTAATAAGATAAGTTATAAGTCTGGTAATAAGATTACTCGACTGTGAGATCAGATCATAAAGTCTCAATTGCCCAGTAATTTCACTAGCTACAGTGCCCTTCAAACCGGAACACAATAGTACTTGCACATTACTGCTTGGCGGCAGAATAACTGGCAAAGCGGTGGTACCTACCTAGACGAACTTTGCAACAAAGTCCTACCACCTAGTAAAAAAAAATGCTAAAGTTTCGTGTTTTTTCGAAGAAAATACTTAGTATGCAATGATTACGGATGTGGTATTCCATTAGATTGGTTTTTACGTCACTGTCTCATGGCATATATCGCTTTCTATTATAGTGATCACCTACTTATATTATTTATCCAGGTGCTGGTATCGCTTCCACGAACCTACCAATCCTTTTCATAAAGTTTATATTTCCAAGATACTACTTATTGAACGTTTCGGAAATCATAATGTCCTGACTCACTGTTCATTTAATAAAATTAATTCATATGTTAATATTTCAATTTCCTTTCCCTGATCGAATACTTTGATTAGTATTGACCCTGTGACCTCTTTCTTTAGTAAGTTTGGTCCCTAATTTACAAACAAAACATAGAAACTTCAATAGAGAATTCTTTTTTAATTGGTTTCATTACGTTTTTTGTGATTTCATGTTTTTTAATAGCATTAAACATTATACATTGCATTTGCTGAGTCATAGTATGTTCAGTTTTTCTAATAAGCTTTACGTCACTGTCATTATGTTTTTTTTTTTTTTTTACTTTGACTGGACTATGACTTCACTTGATGACTTCGACTGTGACTTGATACATATTTGCATGAAATATCATTAACTTGATAAATTATCAATTACTTGACACTGACTAAATACACACAACTGTGGAGCCAAAACATAAAAAGAAGTATTCATATTGCATAGACTAAACGGGCCTTGCTACCTTCACTGGCTGTACGATTATATCTCCTTTCACGCACTGGTGATAAAACACAGCAATTTCAATGGCCCCCACCTGCAGACATATCAATGCACGCTGCCGAACGCTAATGAAGATATAATATCCATCTCTAAACATATTTATTTTACCGCGCGCGCCATTTTGACCATAGACATACTTACTACAGAGGCAGACTAAAGAGGCAAAGTTTGTAATGGCCGCCAATTAAGAGACCGTTTTGGCTCTTTAACGATTTAGTTGTCAATGCCTGAGTTTAATAGGTATCAGTTATTGGACACATAAATGTATTTGTTTTCATTTTGGATCTCTTAATTTGTGCCATCACATTTTTTTATGTTTTGTTTTGGCTCCACAATTTTGTGTATTTAGCCAGTGTCAAGTAACTAATAATTTTTCAATAATTTGTGAAGTCACAGTCCAAGTCATCAAGTTAAGTCATAGTCTAGTCTAGTCAAGTCATACTCCTAGTAAAATGGTGGCAACTTTACCAGAAGCTTCTATGGAGTTTTGGAAACAACACGAAAAAACATGTTTCACCATCATTATACCACTTTCCCACACTCATACCTGTAATTCAGCACTTAACGAATAAAATGCAACCAATTTTATGCACTAATACTGAAAATAACACAAATTTTGGAAAATAACACAATGCGGCGACGCGATCTTTTTCGTTTTCCCGCCAAAACTCCCTGCCATCACATTAGTCTACTAAGTTTATTCAATTTATTTAGAAATATTAAAAATATTCATAATTATTTACACTCGATTGTTTCTTGTTTCTGAGATAATATTAGTGTCAATTTTATTCATATTAAAATGTAATCTAACCTCGTTTAATTATTTACCTAATTAATTATTCATGAAAAAAACGCGTGTTGTCTTTCTGCAATACTCATATTAATCACAATATCATGTTTATCCTCTATTGCATCGCCTTTTACAGCATCTCTAATTGCGGCACGTTGTAAAGTAACAGCTAATGACTCGTTGTCTTGATGATATTCCAAGCACGAAGATCTCGAAACAAGATTCACATCACGCATCAAGCCTTCGTGGCATCAGCCAATTACAGTTGGAAAATTATCAAGCGATTAGCAAGAAAATACTATCTCCTGCCATTTTCCGGTAACTAGGTATTATTAATGCTCCACCAGACCGAGGTTCGGTTTTTATGTCTAGTTTCTTGGAAACCTGCTTATCGATTGGATTTGCTAGCACGAACGTGTTTATTTACTAATAACATGTTTCTGCGAGCACAAAAGATGCTCTACTATAGACTGAAGAAAGCTGTTTAAGAGAGATATAATAAGTGGATTCCATAGAGGCATTCGATTGTATCTGCTATGATATCGATTCGTATACCAGATAATGAGTTACCATTATACTTTTTTAAATTATGAGACATAATACCTTTTTAAAGGTATTATAAGCAATCCTGTAATTATTGCTTACCTAATTACATGCTAATTTAATAAGAATGAGAAAAGTAAAAAAATATTGTCAAAACTAGTTTAAGGATGCCTCAAGGCTCCTATCTGAGACCCATTTATTTTTAATTGGTTATTAACAAAATGTCAACTACCAATATCAATTACATTGCATTATTTATTTAAAAACCTGTTTGTTGTTAACAATAAATTATTATTTGTTGTCCACACAGCCTCCAATTAACCATGGAATTGAAAATAGTAAGTAAAATAAAAATAAATACGCAAAACAGGTTGCAAGAAGTAAAACAAGATGGAATTGCCATTTCATTCTTCCCTACAATCAACATTAAATAGCTTGGAATGGTAAAAAGTAAAAAGTTCATAATTAAACTGTGTTTAAAAAAATAAATGACGTTATTTAAAATTAATTTAATTTTCTCGATATATATTAACAGAGTTCTGCTGGTAGGTATTTAAAAATTTAAATGCTACTGTTAACAAAACATGCATGTATATATTTAGACGAGCTTCTGCCCGCAGATTCGCCCGCGGCGTGGACTGGAAACGGCGTGGAAAATAATTCAACCACCCATTTCACCTTCTTAAGGGTGGAATTTCGAAAAATCTTTTCTTAGCGGATGCCTACGTCATAACATCTACCTGCATGCCAAATTTCAGCCCGATTTGTCCAGTGGTTTAGGCTGTGCGTTGATAGATCACTATGTCAGTCAATCAGTCAGTCACCTTTGACTTATATATATTTAAGAAGATTGTACAAATGAGACAACTTGATTTATACTTTAGCTTTTGGCGTAAACAATGATATGTAAAAGTGCTCTATTTTAATAAATGACGTGACGAGCTATTTGTTTGCCTGAGTCACGGCCGCCAGTATAACATCTGCAGTCGGAAATCTAAAATGTACATTTCGCGTGACATTGCACTGCGCACGTCATTTTGAGACATCAGTAAAGACCAAGTACCTAGAAAACTGTTCAGTGTACTTGTATAAGTATGCAAAAACCAAACCAAAACCGGACGTGTCTGGAAAACAAAACCTGAATTGAAGAAAGAGACAACCTTACATTTTTTCTCTGCTGCAAAATTTGATATTTGGAAAGTAAGCCGGAATAGGTGTAGACAATTTAATACAAATAAATATGATACTTTAAAGCACAGCCCTGATTCTAAAGATCCAGATCTATAACAGTAAAGGCAACACGAAATTGCCCATTCAAAAAATATTAATAACAATTTACTACCAGATTATTGTTTGTTAATCACTGGCCAGCCACCAGGTTTTTACGATGCAGAGATAATGAAGACATAAAATAAAACATTTTCTTGGAATAATTATACGCCAATACGCCTGGAGTTAGTGAACTTTAAGGCATTACTGATTGTTTTGTGTAATTTCTCTGATGGGATTTTGGGAACTTGAAATTAAGTTGTTATATAAATTTTCTCATGTTGACCGTTTTATTGCGCTCTCTAATAGCTTCAGTTGCATTAATCGAAATAAAATATACCTTTAGCGTATAATTATGTCTGTATGCGTGCCTATAAGGTACGTTTGATTGTGAATCCATTAATTCGAAACGTCGTCAAGGTATATATATAATAAGAGATTTAGTACAAGTGAGTCCTGTGTAAGTAATCAAGTCATATCTAAAAATTCATATCATTTAGATTGGTGGCTATAATACCTATGAATCCAACACAAACATGAAAAATTGCTTTAACATTGTTTTGCGCAATACTGATAATATATGAAATCTGATTATCACAGTATTGTGTTATTCGAGAGAACGCTTTCGAGATATAATTTCTAGCAAAACTATGTGCATGGCCAATCGAGAGCTATCTTTGAGTGTGGTGAACTAACAGCCGTCATATTTTCTTACGACGGCTTATTTATTTTGTAAGCCATGATTTTTTAAATTATATTTTGCATATACATTTCACTATTTAGCTAAGTTACATAGAACCATTATAAATTAGCTTAGGCTTTGATTTAATGAGCTGAGCTTTTTTATGTTAGTGAATGATGTGACGAGCAAGTCGTTCACCTGATGTTAAGCGATACGACCGCCCATAACAGAACAGTGTCATTCGGAACTCCAAAATATAAAGTTTAGCGTGACACTGCACTGCGCACAACATCCCGGAGACATCAGCACAGTCTTGTAATAAGATTACTCGACTGTGAGATTAGGTCATAAAGTCTCATTTGCCCAGTAATTTCACTAGCTACAGTGCCTTTCAAACCGGAACACTGTAGTGCTTGCATACTACGGCTCTTAGGCAGAATAACTGGCAAAGCGGTGGTACCTACCTAAACGAACTTTGCAGAAAAGCCCTACCACCTAGTGTAACTACTAGATTTTCTAGAAAACGTAATAATGGTAATGATTCAAAGCCTGATACGTACATACAATCAGTAAATAACAGAAGAAAAAATAAAAACTGTGCAGATCATAAAAATATCATTATACCTTATAGCCTTTATGCTATAAAAGAATATGACGACTTTTTGCCATATTCAGAAATAGAAACGTTACGTACATACGTGAAGTGAAGCTTAAGTTGAATTTCAACATTGTCACCAGCACTAGTGAGTAGTGATGGACAAGAAGAATCCACTTTCTAAAGACATAAACGTCAAGGAATTCTTCAATTAAAAATAACAGTCGAATATAATAAATTGGCACAAAAACAACTTACGGATAGGGCGCGACATTACCGTATTTATTATCCAGCAACGGTCTCAACACCAGCGGTAATGGCGACCGAAAGCATTAACTACGGTATGCGAATTGTGCCCAAAAACGTCAGCAACTCGGAGGATATTAAATAAATAATTACACATTTGTCAGATGGTTCTAAAAAGCGGTACGTCCAGACTGGTTGCCATATTTGGGCAGGCTGGAGCGCAGGTGAGCGCCAATTACTGAGGCTTGCAAAAAGCGCGAGTCGACAAATTGTGAAATTGTAAGGCCTGAACGCTTAGCCAACCGCTGGTAAGGCTGACCTATTAAGTAAGATGGACGTTGATACCAGCTTATGCACCTCTCGTGGGCTTGTTAAGTTGATTTATGCAGATGCATCGTTTTCAATTATGGGTGTTTTATTTTTCCGGTGGTAAAATACGTCAGTAGTTTTTGTAACACCTACCATCTACAGCCTATCTACGATCCCATTACGAAGGTGACATGGCTTCCTTGACTTGACTTAAGCACTCTTTATATCGAGATTTAAATCAATTCATGAACTGTCGGTGGCAGTTTCTTATCCTTAGCCTTGCCAATATATAAAATGATGTCTGTTTGTGTGTTTGTTTCTAAAAATTCAGATGGATTCATTAGACATTTTTACTTATTACTTTTATAATTTGTGTATTTATGCAGCAAGCAAACCCGTGGCATGGTATAACAACACACATTGATGAGCCATTTGTTATGAATTAGTTCAACCTGAAATGTTTATGCATGGTAGAGAAGAGGCAGACTCAGAATATATAAACATGAATCCTGCAACTCAAGTAAATAATGAAATGAGAGCTGAGAAAAATAATGATGACGAAAACGAGACTAATGATAAAATACCTACTGAAAGAAAGAAAACGAAAACCATAAAACGAAACACCATTTATAAGTAATAGGCATTATATAATCCAAATGTCTTCAAGTTAAGGGTAAATAGATCAGTTTTGGGTAAGCGTGATCCACCATCAGCTGAGATAGGGTGAAAGGTAGTCGAACGTAAAGCCATTGCAAGTATAACACTCAATCTATCATTGACTTAGATAGTAAATCAGAAATCGATATAGTTCCCACGTCCCTACTACAAATGCCGCAAACAAAACTGGACCACTCTACGGAATACCTAGCATATTTGTCAACATAAACGGTAAGGTTGCTAGAAACGGTATCCAGTTAACAGTGGTATCCATAATTGTGGTAGCTGGTGATTTTCTATTGGGTGGTGCGAGTGGTAGCCATAAGCGAGACTTTAGATAGAGATATATAGATCCTGTAGAGGTAGTTGTCGTCTCACTTTTACAGTTAACGGCCACATAGGACAATGTGAGGTATCACTGCGAGCCGTCCATTTGCTGATCAGGTAGGTTATATATGTACCTATATAAATTTTTGTAGTAAAACTTCTTTACGCACGATTGATTTGGGGAGTAAGCTGTCGCGGCGAGTTGAAAGTTGTTGCTCAACGAAGATCTCCATTGTCCATATAACAAAGTTAAATATTTGTATTATTTTGTTAGTATGTCTGTTAAAATGACAATTTACAATTAATTGATAGAATCAGGCGTGACTTCGCGGAAGTTCATCTTAGATACAAAATGAAATAATAATATCTAGTGTAATTCCGCTGAATTTTACAATTAATTTTTTAATGTCACCATCTTGATAATTTACAATTATCAAGATGGCGACATTAACATTAAACAAAGCAAAAACAAAGTTATACCGGCCGATAGATGGAGCTCAACTAAAGAAGTTTTACTTCAGTTGTGTGGTCCAACAACACTTGTTTTTTTAATCGTTGTTTTGTTTTTTTCGTTTTATTGAGATATATTTAAGAGAAAATCTAGCACAGAACTTATCCCATTGAAAAGAGGCGCAAAGCAAGGAAACATTATTGCTTCGAAGCTGTTAACAAAGGCATTGGAAGGTGTTTTTATTAGCTTTTGGACTGGAAAGGGTCTAGCAGCAACATAAGGGGCGAGAAGGTTCTCGCCATTTATGTTGTTGCTAGGGCCTAACTTCCGAGAGCTCATAAAGTTTTGTGCGAGCTATAACATCACTAACCTTCGCTTTACCTATGATATAGTCATAATAGCGGAGTCCGTCGAGGATCTCAGCAAAATGCTCAACGACCTCAGTAGTCAAAAGTCTAGTCCTAAGAGGAGAAGAACATGAAAAAGACAAAAATCATGGGTAGTATTTTTTTTATGTTAGTCGATGATTTGACGGGCTAGTCGTTCACCTGATGTTAAGCGAAACAGCCACCCATAACAGAACAGTGTCTTCCACGACCAACACGACAGCTCAGACAGCGACTTGAGCGTTTAATTAGGGGTTAGTTTTATTACTCGCTACCTCTCGTCAGTAAGACCATTCCCTAAAGGTACAACTAACGGCCAGTTATTTAGGGAATCAACAAGTGTAAGCACAACTAAAAGCTTTAATGTTAGAATAAGCAGGGTTTATTAGTTCTAGTGTTTATGTATTGGACTAGATTCTCATTAGCTTGGTATCGATTGAGACGGCTGCGAGCGAGAATAGATCTAGGCTATGATTGTATTAATTCTTGCATCATAGGTACTTGGCCGTTTACTTTTGTATGTAGACAGGACAATTACAAAGCATTGGTTAAGTTTAACTAACGTTTAAGTATTAGTAAGGGTGTTTGTGTTTAATTCAAGTATTTTTGCTCAGTGATGGTTCAAAAGGAATTCTCGAATAAGTGCATAATTGCATTGCAATAATTGTTATCTAGTTGTGCAAGCGAGTGGGTTACGTTTTAGATGTTGATTGATGGGTTGCGTTTGACTGGCCCGATAGCTCAGATGGTAGTAACCCTGCCTTCTGAACTGTGGGTTGTGGGTTCGATTCCCACCCAGGACAAACATTTGTGTGATGAACATAGGTGTTTGTTCTGTGTCTGGGTGTTATATTGTATTCTATGTATGTATTTACAAACAAAAAAGTATCTAAGTATTGTATCAGTTATCTGGTTCCCATAGCACAAGCTTTGCTTAGTTTGGGGCTAGATGGCGCTGTGTGAAATGTCCACACATATTATTATTATTATATTATTATTCTTATAGAAGTAAAATTTCTTTAGTTTAGCACCATTTATCGGCAGGTATAACTTTGTTTTCGCTTTGTTTAATGTTAGGTAATGTCGCCATCTTGACAATTGTAAATTTGTCATTTTACCGGACATACCAACATAATAATACAATTTTTTTAACTTTATTATGTCGACAATGGAGATCTACGTTTACCAACTACTTTCAATTTCCGTTCGGCTCGCCAGCTTACTCCCAAAGTCAAGCGTGCGTAAAGAAGTAATACAACAAAAAAATTTTTTTTGACAATTTAGGACTCTATGATATAGTAAGTAAGTTAAAGTTAGTAAGTTAAATAATACAATAATATATCCACACCAGTATTATTATATCGCTATTATTGATGTACCGTGACCGTATCGAATACGATAGCCACGGCCGCGCCTGACTCGATAAATGTTTAGTATCGATAGCAATCTACTGTTTGATTGGTCGCCTCCAATCAAATAATTGGCCCAAATGTAGAGCGGACACGCTCGCCGGCCCGAATCGATTTTGTTATCGATAATGCGAGCTGTACCTACTATCGGGGGTTTATATAAATATATTTTAAAAATTTAAGAATTTTACTTATTCACCTGGATAATAAGTACAGCTTAAGTATTTTACCAACGATGAGTTGTTATACGGCTAAATATTATACATTTTCTTGAGTACTTAAATAAATTGTCCTCTTTGGTAAACATTACATTTTATCAAACTATTCACAATAAGTTATGTTCTGAGAGTTTTGGCGGGAACGTGAAAAAGATAGCGTCACCGCATTGTATTATTTTCCAAAACTTGTGTTATTTTCAGTTTTAGTGCATAAAATTGGTGGCATTCTATTCGTTAAGTGCTGAATTCTATTCGTTGAGTCCACACTCACGCCTGTAATCCAGCACACACCAACACTAAAAAAAGAAATAGAACGTAAGTATCTATAGTTAATATGATATTAATCATTGATGGATAGAAAAATTGCAAACCATATCTGTTTTTAAATTCGTGAAAATCTGGTCGTCCCGTTTTTCGTCAGGATAACGTTCTTTCGGATTAGCTTAATTAGAATGGATCTTAACGCATATAAGGATATAATAATATTATTATCTAAATATTGTCTTATTTTGATTGTAATAGGTCATCAATTGAATCACTGCCAAATATAATATCATTAAGACAAGGTTAAACCAAGAATTGCCTTGATAAGGAGAAGGAAGAAAGAGGGAGAATAAGAAAGAAGGAAGGAGAAGAAAGATGAAGGAAGGAAAAGTTCTTTTACATTTACATTGATTTTATTGAGTAGGAGTCTATTTTCAAAGATCATCAGATCTTCACCATTTCACACGTGGCTCCAAGCAATGTCTGCCAAATTAAACAATAACACGGGTTTTTAGAAATCTGATGAATACGTATTACACGTACATAAAATAAGTAATTTAAAAATTTACATTTGACATTGACTAATATTTACCTACGTACTAATAATTATTCCACCGGAATCATTGTCAACTTACCTATTCGCTAGCGATTACAGACGAATAAATGAATACATCAGTTTACTATTCCGGGGTTTGTTTCCTGTTGTGAAATTTGAACTTTTTTTCATAACCCGTGTATTTTTGAATTTTAACGTGTGAATTAGTATCCGTTAAGTGTTCGTGAACGTGCACGAGTGTTGGCAAATGATTCCAAGTTTTAAAACCATGCCTTTTCGTTTTCTCTTCAAGGCTTCCTAGAGCCTTCACCAAAATATTTACCATTTTACTGTGGAATTTTGAGTGACAAAATAAAACTGACATGACATAACCGTACAAAAACTCCTTACTTGATAATTGAGAGGTAATTAGAAATTAGGGAAGTCACACCATCATTGCATTTTACCTAGGTAAAGTTAGCAAACAAGCATACAAACACTTTGACTGGCCTGATAGCTCAGTTGGTAGTCCTATCTTCTGAGCCATAGGTTGTGGGTTCGATTCTTAATCAGGACAAACATTTGTGTGATGAACATCGATGTTTGTTCTGTATCTGGGTGTTATATTGTATTCTATGTAAATATTTACAAACAAAACGTATCTAAGTATTGTATCAGCTATCTGGTTCTCATAGTACAAGGTTTGCTTAGCTTGGGGTTAGATGGCGCTGTGTGAAATGTCCATAAATATTTATTTATTTTACTTCTGATGGAATGTTATTATTGATATTGATATTATTATTATATTACTTATAATAGTGCTACTTACTGATAGAAAAATTTCCCTGTAGCCTATGGACATCTATAACACTAATGCACTAAAGTTTGAAAGCTCTTAAGTTCGCATTTATTTCTCTAGGACGTAGGTAATAAATAAATATGTGTGGGTGGACATTTCAACAGCGCCATCTAGCCCCAAACTAAGCAAAGCTTGTGCTATGGGAACCAGATAACTGATAAAATACTTAGATACTTTTTGTTTGTAAATACATACATAGAAATACAATACACTCATAACACCCAGACACAGAACAAACATCGATGTTCATCACACAAATGTTTGTCTTGGGTGGGAATCGAACCCACAACCTGCAGTTCAGAAGGCAGAGATACTACCAACTGAGCTAACGGGCCAGTCAAATAAAATGACTTCAAGTCGTGACGTCACTAGGGATATGTGCGAACTTAGGAGCTGTCAAACATTAGTGCAAATAGACGTTAGACGTGCCACGATTGCGTAAAATATTGCGATGCATAGCTATTTCATGAATCTATGCAATAGGCTATTTGACTACTATATTTTTATTACATACATAAATAATATACCTCAAAAAAGAGATAACTGTGAAAACAAAACTTGAATATCTCAAAAAATGACTAAGTTACAGGCATTTTAAAATACAGAAATAGAAAGAGACAACTCAAACACGCAGTGACGTCAGTTACCAGTCCTCACAGTAACTCATTACTAAGCTGTGGTAGCTCTACATACAATCTTTTTGGCATGTGACGTCACAAGCCATGCCTTCATAGTCGCTGTGAGGAAGCTCAACACGATCTCTGTTTTGCGAGAAAGGGACAGGCGAGGAAACTTTAAAAGCGTACTACTCCGTGATTAATTTACCGAATTTACTTATTTTTACAATGATTACATTCATGTTTAACCTACTTTATGAAAATAATATTTACTTGTTCATTTGTAATAGTAGTCAAATAGCCTATTCATAATAGGTCTATGAATTCGTATAAATATAGGAGGGAGAGGGGGGGGGGGGTTTGCTATAATCACCACACTTGGCAGGTGGCTCGGTGATCGCAGATTTTAATGTACCGAGGAGAATGCTCCTGCCCATTCCTTGGATACTCCCTTAGCCGGCTGTTAACCGTAACAGCCGGCTGCAGCAGGGGCTCTACCACATCTTCCACCACATTTTTTTTTATGTTTTGGCTCCACACTTTTTTGTATTTAGCCAGTGTCAAGTAATTAATAATTTATCAAGTGAATGATATTTCACGCAAATATGTGTCAAGTCCTAGTCCAGTCAAAGTCATACTCCTAGTAAAGTGGTGGCAACTTTACTTGAAGCTTCTATGGAGTTTTGGAAACAACACGAAAAGAAACGTTTCACCATCATTATACCATTTTCCCACACTCACGCCTGTAATCCAGCACTTAACGAATAGAATGCCACCAATTTAATGCACTAACACTGAAAATAACACAAGTTTGGGAAAATAATACAATGCGGTGACGCAATCTTTTTCGCTTTCCCGCCAAAACTCCCTTCCGCCACATCTCTTCTCGTGGGTTGGTACCCTCTTCTGTGGTAGGTGCTATTCTCACACTGCTGGGACCACACAGCTAACCGACAGCACTTACCTTATTAGATACTTATTGCCATGTTGAAGTAATAGTTTAAAGAATCTAATAGAAAATATGCAAATTCACACAGAAAATGTCAAATTAGTTTTTTTTTCTATCAATTCTTTGTTGTAAAGTTTTATAAGTACTTAGTTAAAGAACCTAATAGATAATATGCATTCATACAGAAAATGTCGAATCAGTTTTTTTTCAATCATTTGTTGCTTTTAGTTTCCAATAAGATAATATTTTGTTGCCATACTCTTGGCAATTGCAAATTGCAACAACTGGTGGCTGTGATGTTGCTAGACACTTTTTTTTTTTTTAATTTTTTATACTGCAATTCCACAGACACTTGGGTCCGTGCTTTTTGTTTCATTATTTCTTATATTTATTAATTAAGCCTATTAGCTAGGCACTTTATTACCGACCCTATTTTAGACATTTTATTATTCACCAATAAATACCTATATAATTTTTAATTAATTAAATTGTTGGTTTCTTTGACTATTTACTTTTGTTTACTAGGTGGTAGGACTATTCTGCAAAGTTCGTCTAGGCAGGTACCACCGCTCAGCCAATTATTCTGTCGCCAAGCAGTAGTGCGCAAGGACTACTGTGTTCCGGTTTGAAGAGCACTGTAGCTAGTGAAATTACTGGACAAATGAGACTATGACCTGATCTCACAGTATAGTTATCTTACTAGATTGTGCCGATGTCTCAGGATGACGCGTGCAGAGCATTGTCACGCGAAACTATACTTTAGAGTTCCGAGTGACACTGCAACCGATATGGGCAGCCTTGTCGCTTAATATCAGACGAACGGTTAGCTCGTCACGTCATTCATTAACATAAAAAAAATAATTCACTAAACACTAAAACTTAACACTAAACCAAGTACTTGTTTTGCTTTTTTATTGTAATCAATCAAGTAATTTTATAACCTATGGAATAGTAATTAAGATAAATTTAGTATGTGAAAACATTAATGAAACAAGAGTATAATGGTAGACAAATACATCTATATATATATGACTCAAAGGTGACTGACTGACTGACATAGTGATCTATCAACTATCACTCCACTGGACGGAACGGGCTGAAATTTGGCATGCAGATGCTATAACGTAGGCATCCGCTAAGAAAGGATTTTTCGAAATTCCACCGTAAAGAGGGTGAAATGGGTGGTTAAATTATTTTCCCATAGGCCACGCCGCGGGCGAAGCTGCGGGCAGAAGCTTGTTAATGATAAAGTAGCATTAGTAGATTTATGTATTCAAGTTGCGAAAATCCAATTGTGTAATTTGTAATGTGAATAATTAAGAATCAGTGGTTGTGATATAAAGTGAAATGTAAACTATTAAAACATGGAATAGCGAGCTAGGACTCTTCTACAAATAAAGAAAAAAGGAGGCTGAAAAACTTATACTGATAGAATAACAAATAAAGGAGGCATATAAATAGTAGCTTATAATAAAGATTGCTAAAATTCAATGTAATATGTTAAGGAGATTAATATTGCAGAGTTTCAAGTTATAATGTATTGCTAAGTCGATATTTAGGGCCGGGCCTCAGCGTCCGGACAGGAAAAAAAACTTTTTTCTATAGGCTCGACATTTGCAAATTGCATCAACTAGCTGAGACTTTGCTGAAACGAATAATGTGTTTTATTACCGACCATTTATGGCTCTTTAAAACATCAATATATTATCGAAATACGATTATTCTGTGGGGTTATGATTAACAAAAATTAAACTGGTATAACTATATACCAAAGACTCGATGAATTTATATATATTAACCTATTTAAAAGAGTCTCAGAGGTAAAGTGAAATAGACTTTAAAAAGGCATTACAAATTACTTGACACTGGCTAAATACACAAAAATGTGTAGCCAAAACAAAAAAATTGCCATAACAGAGAACCCGTACCCAATTAGTCGGTAATATTATAGAAAAAACATATAGATAAGGTTTTTACGACGTTGTCATTTTTACACGCAAAAACATTTGAAAAACGCTCAAGATCAAAAGCTTTACCCAATTCTTCAATTAAAGGTACCTATGTTAATAATTGAAGGGGTGAGAACAAAAAGAGTTTAACTGATTTTTATCACAAAATGACTTATGGGTATCGTTGAATTCAGCGTGAAATTATCTTCAATAATACATTCTCTAAATACCGAAATGAGGTTTAAATTTCGAGATTTTGAGTATAAAAACAGTTTATCTGTCACAGGAATACAGTTCGCTTAGCCTAAAAATATTATTATATTTATTTTATTATATTATATTTTTACAGTAATTGTATGAATTAGTACTATATTTAGTATTTTAAAATAGAATTAAAACATTTTCAAGCAACTGAAACTTACATAAACCTCTTCTATTACCTTATAAGCACTCTACATAAAAATGACGCCGTTGACGTTTAAAGTCAATTTTCTCGAAACTGTCAATTTGTCAGTTAAATCCTTTTTATTCTCAACCCTTCAATTATGAAAATCATTATAGAAAGACTTGATTCTAATTATAAACTTTATGTACATACTATTAGATCCTGTCCTGAACATAGGGTTTGGCGCCATCCACGGGAAAGCCCCAAACGGCCACGTCGGCGGGTGTGCCGGCCCTTGGTACAGTCTCGGCAACAGCGGTTGTGGCACCACCACTCCACTTCTGCTTTCCATTTCGTCTCCATCATGACCGTTGTCCCTGTCGTCTCTGTCATCGCCAGCATTGGAATCGACGTCTTCGATATCGACGTCACTGTCGTCTGATTCCAGCGCAGCGTCAGTGCTCTCCGCATCGTTGCTGTTAGCGTCGTTGATAACCTCTTTGGTAGGCGTATCAGTTTTGCCGTTCAGTAGCGAGTCGACGCTGAACGATATTCGGCCTTTCCCGCCGCTCTCGGCGGTCTCGGCACGCTCGCATTCGAGCGACGTCTTCATCTCATCTGATCGATGGCATTTCAATTGCAGAAACTTGTGTTGCCGACGGAACGCTTTCGGATTTCCATTTCTTTATTCAAAATCCAAGCGCGTTCTGTTTCAGCGGGTACTTCCGTTTTCAACTTGATTTTGTTGGACGTTTTTCCCGTAATGATAACATTGTTAGCTGTATAATCCGTGTGTTTATTTGCTTCTTTTTTGAATTTTTCAAAATGGTATTTGTTAATTTTGTTTACTTTTTGCAGCGTTTACCGATTCACATAGATTTCGAGTAGATCAAATTAAAAATGTTTTATTACGAGTGTATTGTAAATCACTTTATCAGTCACAGTTCAACATAGACAGCACACAGTAGAATTATAAAAATTTGAATGCGATTCGAATTGGAATGAGATTTTTTTTTAGAAAAAAAGGTATAGGTTTTATGCCGCGGGGCAGTGCGGGTACGTTGCGAATGCGTTCGGAAAGCCGCGGTCACCGCAAACGATTCGCGTGGAAGCGCGGTGAAAATCGCGCCAGTATTGGGGCGCAAACCGCGACCCGCCTCTCCTCTCTGCAGTGACAGAGACGCAGCTACCCACCGAGGAATTTTAACAACCAACGCGGAGCGAACGAGACAGCGATACAATCCGACATGTGTGGAAACGCGATATCCAGTAGGCGGGGTCCGTCGCGCTCAAATTAATACTCTCCACGGAATACGCCTTATAGAAAACCACAACCACTTTCTAATTTGACTCTTATTCGCACGAATCATAGTTGATAATTGATTAAGGAGTTAAATAATAAAGTGACGTAACGAAACTGAACGCGTCAGATTGCAGCGGCTATTGTGTTGAATGAAAAAGGAGTAAATAGACCTGTGCCGTAGGCGGCGTAGAGGGGACTTTACGATTTAATTATTCGCAAATACGGAGGCATTTTGTAGCGAACTAATGCCTCATTGTCTCAATAATATCTCGGGCGGCCCGGCCATGTTTGATTTGTTTATGACAGGTGAAGTTCTTGTAGCTGCTGGTTGTATTCGCAACGTTGGGGTTGCGGAAACGCTACAAGTCAGGTTGCGAAGTACTTGTAGCGTTACGGACTTGCTTGTTTGGTTGCGGAGATTGTTTCGCTTGTGTAGCTGATTCAACGCGTTTTGTGTTTCGAGGTGGTATCGAATAGAGGTGTTGCCAGTACTATATATTATACTACTATGTAGGCAGATTTTTTGGATTGGGGTGTTGTCTTTTCGCCACAAGGTCTTTTTTGCACTTTGACAGGACAAAATTAGTTAGTGTTAGACAAAGGGTTAGTTTGTGCTAGATTAATAATGTGCCAAGTCAAAGTTAAACCTTTAAACCTTACAATCCACTTTAGGTAGGTATTGACGTTTTTTGTTTGTTGTTGTTTTGGCTCCACACTTTTGTGTATTTAGCCAGTAATTGATAATTTTCAAGTTAATGATATTTCATATGTACATATGTCAAGTTAAGTCAAGTCACAGTCCAAGTCATAGACAAGTCTAAGTCATACTCCTCGTAAAGTGGTGGGAACTTTACCAGAAGCTTCTATGTAGTTTTGGAAACAACACGAAAAGAAACGTTTCGCCATCATTATACCACTTTTCCACACTCATGCCTGTAATCCAGCACTTAACGAATAAAATGCCACCAATTTTATACACTAACACTGAAAATAACACAAGTTTTGAAAAATAAAACAATGCGGCGACAAGATCTTTTTCGTTTTCCCGCCAAAACTCCTCTTGATGTTTTTCCTCCGAAATATCCAACTTTTGTTAATATGTAGAAAAAAATGATCAGATTAATCTTCAATTTGCTCCTCCAACCAAAAGATCTAATTAAAAACGAGCCATTAAAACGAATGTGTCCATTACAGAAAAAAAGAAATCAAATCATTAGCGCCATGTCACTTAGCACCGAGTTAATCGCATTAAACTTTAATCTACCATCTTTTTGTGCATCTAAAAACGATTTATCCATCTTTACAAACAATTTTGAACTTTATCATCGAAAGTATAAAGTTTTCAATACATTTTAATATCATAATTGATGTCAATGCGCAAATATTGACAAAGATTAAACGTCAATGAAAAATGACACTTATTGCTTTGTGATACAGCTTTATCGTTTAAAGGGGAACTCCCCCAGCCAATTAATGCAGCGTAATCGCACAGAGAGATTACGCGTCGCCTTAATTGAAAGAGTGTAATGACGGGTTCATCCTAGGGCGGTAATAAAACTGGCGAGATTATATTTCCTTTGATATATTTGGATGTCCAAAGGTTTTGTGTATACTTAATTTTTTCTATGATATTTGTTTATTTCCAACAATTAACATTAAGTTAAAGATTCAATTTACATATAAACATAATCCTAAACTATATTTAATTATTTGAAATAGAGTAATAATAATACTTAATTGATGATAGATAGAGAAAGTTTTTTTTATCAAGAACAAATTTAAATTTTAGTAGTAAACTTAATCTAAGAAGCCGTTACTAGTAGGCAACCTACCCAAAATGCTGGCGACATTGCCCCGTTGATTGGCAATGGCAATGGCCTTAGTCTTTAGGCTAAATAGATACCAGCATTTTGGTCACGTGTTGCCCCGATCAGTCGTTCCGAACTTTTTTTGTTTCTTTTGTTTTTTATTTATGTTATCTGTGAGATAGATAAAGTTATCATCAAACGAGAGATTGAATAGTAGTAATCACAAATCTTATGTACCTACTTAGATATTTAAAAGATAATAACGTCCAACGATCCCATACATAGATTCTGGACTCTAAATAGGATTCCCTGTCTAGGGACCCAGGAACTACGAAAACCATGGTCCCACAACACTCAGACACAGAACAAGTATTTGCGCTTTTTTGTCACAAGTACTTGTCCTGCCGCGGGAATCGACCCGCCGCCTCCGGGTTATGAGCCGACCAGCTCAAACACCACACCACAGAGGCTGTCAAAATTAAACTTTAGATAAATAGACATAAACAGCCTTATTAATAAACGGGTATTAGTCTCGGATTAGTTATTTCAGCTTTTGTCCTTTTTTTGCTACTGGAATATTTAGCTGGGTCGAAAGAGACAAAAGATGGTGTAACTAGTCTAATGCTAGTTCGTGTTTATTAATAAGGCTGAAAGAGTCTAATAGATAGACTGTTTAGATTGTTAAAGTCACTGAAAAGCATATTCCTAAATACTTTGCTTGCCATATAAAAATTTATACGGCATTATTAAAGATGGCAATAACGGAAAAATGGCTTCCCTCCGCAATTCAAATTTAATTAAAACCCCACCTCGCTCTATTAAGATATAAATTGAATGCAAACAGACCGAAATCCTTCCTGGCAATAAAATGTTGGAAATGTAGATATGGCGTTTCTCAAGAGGGCCCGAAGAACAAGGCTTTACTGAAATTTATACTGAAATAATACAAAAAGGGCAATCTTTTTAAATAACGACTTTCATATTCCTAAGTGCTAGTGATGCCCTTTATACGGCAATTGTAGATTTATACGGCTATTTTGGAGGAAAAGTAACCTGTCGAAAAAATACGTGATAAACTATTATTATACTGGGTGTTTATATTGTATTCTATGTATGTATTTACAAACAAAAAAAAGTATATAAGTATTGTATCCGTTATCTGGTTCTCATAGTACAAGCTTTGCTTAGTTTGGGGCTAGATGGCGCTGTGTGAAGTATCCACACATATTTATTTATTATATTATTTAGTATAGTAAGTCCCTACCATTATATTACTTGGTGGTAGTACTTCTCTGAAAAGCTTTTCCAGTTACTCTGTCACCAAGCAGTAGTGTGTAAGCACTTCGTTACACACGCTTGTCTTGGGGAGTAAGCTGGCGAGTCGAACGGAAGTTGATTTGAGTTCTATCTTTACGTAGAGAAGGAGATATACTTATATCTAAAGATAGTTACGTTTCATATATTACTGTAGGCGTAATAGAGATGGAGCTAAAGAAGTTTTACTTCAGTCGTGTGGTCTAAAGCACACTCGTTTTTATTCATTATGTACTTACCAGTATTAGGAAAGGTTTACTACCCACCTAAGTGTATTACGGTTAATGGTAATTGAAGTCAAAGTCAAAAGATTTATTGCAAATAGGCTAATTTTAGCACTTTTACAAGTCAAAATTATATTAGGTACCTAGTTAAAATTAAGTTATTTCACTAAGCATATAAAATTACAAAGTGCTTATTGTCAAATAATATATAAATATGAGTATGAAAAAAAAGCAGTTCTCTTTCTCAAAGCAGTTCTCTTTCTTTTGAGGTAAGCTAAGAGGAAATCAAACGGTAAAATCAAACATGGATTACGGCAAAAAAGTCACAACCCCAACACTGGGCGATGCCGACAATTTAGCGGAGATGAGAGTTTTTTTTAATAAAAAAGTTGGCGCGATAATAGTACGTGGGTACCTAAGTAAGTGGGGAGCCCGGACATTACCCGCGGAATGAGTTTCATGCGACCTCTGGGGTGCCACAGGGTGAATATAATTCGAGGTCGCGGAGATTTTTTTTTGTTTGTTTTGCTCTACACTTTTGTGTATTTAGCCAGTGTCAAGTAATTGATTATTTCTCAAGTTATTGATATTTCACTTAGTCATATATCAAGTCATAGTTTTAAAGTGATACATAAAGTGGTGGCAACTTTACTAAAAGCTTCTATGGAGTTTTGGAAACAACACGAAAAGAAACGTTTCTCCATCATTATACCACTTTCCCATCCTCATGCTTGTAATCCAGCACTTAACGAATAAAACGCCACCAATTTTATGCACTAACACTGAAAATAACACAAGTTTTGGAAAATAATACAATGCAGTGAAGCGATGATTCTCGTTTCCCTAAAATTACAATTTTTTCATTTATTTTGGTGGTAATGTTGGTTATTTTAGCAATATATTGCTAAAGTGTATGATAGATAGCCTCTTATATTTTAGTTTTTAATCTTTATCATCAACAGCCTTTAAATTCATGTTATCCTTTTTCGATGATACCTTTTTAAAACAATTTCTTAAAATAAATCAATTTTTTTGTTGATTGGATACCTATAATTTTGAACATGGAATTGAATTCTATTTTCAGGGAAATCGTCGATCGTTGGATTTGATAACCCTATAGGTACCCATTCGTTTGTCGTATATCAAAACGATTCAAGCAAATTATAGAAACCGTATTTTTACATTTGACAGCCTCTGTGGTGTGGTGGTTGAGCAGGTTGGCTCGTAACCTGGTAGCAGGTTCAATTCCCGCGGCAGGACAAGTATTTGTGCACAAAAAAAGCGCATTTACTTGTTCTAAGTTTGGGTGCTATGCGCCACGTAGTTTCTGGGTTCCTAGATACAAGGAATCTTAGTTAGGGTCCAGGATCTAATATGATCGTTGAGCATTATTATTATTGTTTTTATGATTGTGATTTTTGCTAACACCCTGTATGTCAGCCAGCAATAAGTAGCGACAGCAAAAGTGCGCCTGTCATCGTAAACACATTCCCGGTTTTAATATTTCAGAATTGCTCTCCGCGTTGAACTTTTGCCTAAATTGTCACGGTTCTTTGCGTAGGATTTTATGACATTCATCTGCTTGAATATTTACTTTGAGTTTAAGATATTGAATTAAATCATAGCTTATTGCTCTGAAATTAAGGTCCGCATTACAGAACTATATTCACATCAAGAAATAAAATAGAAAGAGGATTTTGGCGGGAAAACGAAAAAGACCGTGTCACCGCAATGTATTATTTTCCAAAACTTGTGTTATTTTCAGTGTTAGTGCATAAAATTGGTGGCATTTTATTCGTTAAGTGCTGGATTACAGGCATGAGTGTGGGGAAGTGGTATAGTGATGGTGAAACGTTTCTTTTCGTGTTGTTTCCAAAACTCCATAGAAGCTTCTGGTAAAATTGCCACCACTTTACTAGGAGCATGACTTGACTAGACTAGACTATGACTTGACTTGATGACTTGGACTGTGACTTGACTTGATATATATATATTACCTAACTCGAAAAATATCAATTACTTGACACTAAATACACAAAAGTGTGGAGCCATAACAAAACAAAAAAAAAAATAGAAAAGATATTTTTTGATTTAGACCACACGACTGAAGTAAAACTTTGTTAGCTCCATCTGTCGGCTATCTATCGAAAGTTAAATTTATCTCAGTGTTTTTATATGTTTACGAGCTTCAGCCCGCAGCTTCGCCCGCGGCGCTGCCTATGGGAAAATAATTCAACCACCCATTTCACCCCCTTAAGAGTATAATTTCGAAAAATCCTTTCTTAGCGAATGCCTACGTCATAACATCTACCTACATGCCGAATTTTAGCCCGATCCGTCCAGTGGTTTGGACTGTGCGTTGATAGATCACTATGTCAGTCAGTCAATCAGTCAGTCACCTTTGAGTTATATATATTTTGAAGATTTAGACAGTCTATATTTAAGCTGTGTTGCACTATCCCACAAAAATTTCCACGTTACACCCAGGTTAACTGGAAGAAAATTCTCTCTTGCATTAAGTTCGTCTATGTACCTACATTTGTTGTTTGTGCAATAAAGCATTTTCTATCTATCTATCTATCGGCTGCTGTTTCATTTTAATATCGCCATTGATAATTTTAAATTGTCATTTTACCGGACATACCAACATAACAATATAAATTTTTAACTTTGTTATATTGAACTAGTTACGCCCCGCAGTTTCACCCACGGATAAAAAATATTTTAATTATTTACTCATCCCACGGGAAAATTTCACTTTTCCGGGATAAATTGTAGCCTATATGTTAATTCAGTGTATAAGCTATCTTGGTACCAAATTTCATCCAAATCCATTCAGCCGCTTGAGCGTGAAGGAGTAACAAACATACACACAAACACACACACAAACACACACACACACATACAAACTTTCGCCTTTATAATATTAGTGTGATGGAGATCTACGTGAACCAATTTCAACTTCCGTTCACCTCGCATTCACCAGCTTACTCCCCAAGTCGTCATCGGCTTGGTCGTTTTCGACCCATACTTTCGTATTTACTGATATAGGCAGCCGTGTCGCTTAACATCAGCCGAACGGTTAGCTCGTCACGTCATTCCTTAAAAAAAATTTAGTAATTCACGTCCAGTTTGAAAAAGTCACTTGTATTATTAAAAAGTAACTTACGTAAGACCTGTGTCGATCCTGTGTAAGATCCTTAGCCTGAAAAAATATTATATCTATTGAATAACTACTACCTACATTTGGAGTAACATACACGTTAAAAATGTTGGCTTATAATAATATTTCTTCGGATATATACATGATGTTTTGCAGTTGCAAGGAATGGACCAAAACATCTTCCAAAACACACCTCCTACTTACTAAAAAGCTGCTTAAACAAAATATCCCTACATTTTTTCCACCGCATTGTTTTCTTGTCTCATAATCGGCTACCCTTTTTCTGGCAGATAAAAATAAACCTTGTTAAGGCGCCCCGAAAACAAACAACGTCCTAAAACAACCAAACATCAAGTTGCCACTTAACCACATCACTTAACAAAACCATTTCAGAAAGACCCTTCGCTTTTAACAAGCTTTTAATAATGAAAGCTCAACTGATTTTGGAGGTATTATACTAAAATTGTAGAGTCAACTACGAAAACGTTTAAGCTTTACAGTTCTTTGTCGCATTAGAAAATAATATTAATCTTATTAGTTACGGCTAGAGTTAATAAAATGTTATTGCGACATGGTACTATCATGTTAACACATGCTCTGTGGGTTGACTTTTTCGAATAAAGTGCGCGTAACAATTTCTAAAATAGAATAGGGAAGTAACAAGTTCGATTTTCAAATAAATGGGGCGCCAGTACAGCTTTGAACAGATTATGAACGTTTATACCATTTGAATGTTTGTTTTCTTTTTAAAAATGGTGGTGGTGTGATCTTTTCGCATTAACACCTTTTAGTGTATGCGCTTTTAAGGAGGCTTCGTGTGTGGTCTGTATTTGGAGATTTTGAGTGTTTTTGAGTTAGCAGTCTTGTAATTAGCTGTCTCGGTAATTTTTTGGTGGGTAAACATTTTGACGTGTATTTGGTTACTGAACACACCAAAAGATAAAACGACAAGAAATAAGAGAGAAATAAGAGACATTTCCTAATGCAGGTAACTGATTAAATTGCAATAATTCAATGAAAAGTATCTACTAATAATATCTTTAATATAAATTAGCACACTGTATAAGTTTAAATTATCGCTAGCGAAGAAATAAATAAACAAAATTAAATAACCTAAAATAATTGTTTGAAAGGTGACAAAATAATTCAAAAATTCCTTTGATAAAGTCAATTTTCAACGCGTGCTTCGAAACGCGTGCAAAAACTTACCTTTGTCCAAAAACGTTCCGTTCCAGGATCCTTTGATATCAAATGTTGTAAAAGAGCGCGAAAAATGATTATAAAATTACGAACGCAATAAATAACTATTCGAATTTCAAATCATATTTTACTCTTCTTCGAATAGAGTTCAAAATGGCAAAGGTTTAAATCGTAGCTAATATTTTTATGACATCTTATTCTCTAAAGCAAAAAGAGTTAGAGATATTATAAAACTTCACTTCACCGTCTTTATTCCCATAGAAAAAAGATACAAAATTCAATGAAATTTGAAAAAAATCTTGTCTATAACTTTTTTTTTATCAAGATAACATTAGTGGCTTCTAAACGTTGCATTCAATGGCTGAAGTGGAACGCTTCAAAAGGCCTTTGAATATATGAATGGGTGACGTTTTTCCATAAGATGGTTTTATGTTGATAAATACGAGACTAATCAAATTATTTATGGTATTAAATCGTAATAAAATCATGGGACATCTGCTGAGATTTTGATGTAGGAAACATGTTTTTTTTTTATGTAAAGGGTTATGGTGTTATTGTGTGATCATTTTATTTGATACTGAATTTGCTTTGTAGTAATATTATGTAGAAAATATAAAAAACATTTAGGTCTTTGTGATAGAACTTTATCATAACCATTATTTTCTCTAAATACGAAACTTGTCTAGCATTTGACCACGCTCTCACCTGAAGGGAATTAATGATGCGATCGAAGGTGTAGCATTAAGTAAAAAGATATAACCTGTACTTATCCACAGTCTAAAGTTAGATAATTTATTGTACCATGCCACCAAAATTATGGTGATAAAAATCTTGACTGTCTGCTAAACATGACGTGATAAGCCATAAATTAAAAAAGTCATTCTGTCAACATCTAAAAAAGGCGCGAAAGGTATCGTCCATATTCGGCGCCAAATCGATTCAACATTAACAGCTCTGTACCAGGGGTAAACGCTCCCGTTTCCTTCCACCTCATTAAGCCCAAGTTAAGGACCCTATTATGTACTTTATGTATTCCTAAATTACCCATCACTTAATAGGCTACTGAAACGGGGAGTTTACCCTTCGACCAGATTTACAAGACACCTCTTCAGTACGGTTTTAAGAGAAACCGCAGGATATGCACTGAAAAGAGGTGGTTTGAGAGTTCAAGTTATGTTGGCCGAAGATCATTAGTTAGGGTGGTTTATACAGTTTTAAGTGTTCGTATGATTACTGGCCTGTTCAAATTTAATGCCAGTATCTCAGTTAATGTAATACAAGTTTGGAAATTGGACAACTCATTGCGCCTAAACGGAGGGTGGGTAGGTAGGTACATTTATGTAGCGTCATTCTATTGTTATTCTGCTATTGGATCATTAAGCCAGCTATTACGTATTTTATATTAACGTGGAGCAAAATTGGAATAATGACGTAAGGTATTATATTTAATTAAATTTATCTCCGTAGCATGATTTAGATTATTACAATACAAAGTATAATAATAATTTAAGTAGGTTACGCTAAATATTTATGAAATGGCAATCACAGTTTTTTTAAAAAGGATAGCCTATAAGTGTTCCCCGCGGCGTCCAAGATTAATTGTCAAATACAGCCTTTTTTAAATCTATATTTAAGTTTATCTCAGATAGTGTAGAGGAAATAATAAATTAATAATCAAAGGTATTTTTTTTTAATTGTAAACTTTTTAATTTTTTGACGGAAGGACTTATCCAGGTCAAGAAATAAATTTAATATATTGGTAGCTTACTTAATTAATTAGGTGCTTACTGCGGGGCCTAGGCAAATATAGCACATCAATGTATTTAAATAAAAATCATAGTAAAAATATCTTGAAAAAATACACTAATCTCTTGTAAAAGTGTAGGTACATATAGGTATGTAGGTAACTCAAAACAAAATGTGAAAAAAATATCATACCACATATTTTAAGTAGGTATAAGTAAAAAGAATAATAGAGTACTTCTATTCAGTACTTAAACTTAAACCTTTGTTTCTGGGCTAGCGTGCCTTATTACTTTGCTACTTAGCGTCATAATATTTAAAATAATGGGAAAATCCACTAATTCCTGAAGTAGAATTAAATAACTGGTTCGAAAATGGGCAAATGAGTGGATTTTCCCATTATTTTAAATGTTATGACTGATTATGACTGTTATGATTGTACTGAAGTATAATTGTAATTCATCCATAGTAATGGAATCAATATATATATATATATATATATATATATATATTGATTCTATTATATATATATGTATATATATATTGATTCCATTACTAGCGACTGGACTAGCGGCCCACTTCGGCTTCGCACGGGTGTAAAATATATAGCCTACTAGCAGCCCGCCCCGGCTTTGCACGGGTATTTTATATATGTCTATTATAAATTGAGATATATACAAACTTACAACTATCCTATCTCTCAAGTTGGATCGAACTGCACATGGTGTGCGAATTTTATTATAATCGGTTAAGTGGTTTAGGAGTCCATTGAGGACAAACATTGTGACACGAGATTTATATATATTAAGATGTCATTCACAGAAATTACGGCAAATTTTATTTATAACTGCAACATGTAGCCTAAATTGGCCGGAAATCTAAGAAAATATTAACACCATATAAACCTTCCTCTTCAATCACTCTATCTATTAAAAAAACCGTATCAAAATCCGTTGCGTAGTTTTAAAGATTTAAGCATACATAGGGACAGAGAAAGCGGCTTTATTTTATACTATGTAGTGATTTATAGCAATCATATTTTTATCATTCAGTCAAAAGCACTTTAAAAAAAGTTATATTTGATTCGGGAAAAGGGAGCAGTTAGTAAAGACTTTATAACTACTCATGACTGAAAAATGAAACTAAGAAATCAAACACAATTAAACTTTATTTATGAATGAACCGAAATAAATTGATAAATTAGCCAACCGCATTTCAAAACGAAAAATGACTGAGCAAAATTAAAACGGAAGATACCAGCTCAGCCCAGATGTCCAAACAGGGGGTCGGTTTTTTTATTGCTAGTCTACGTTACTCTGGGGTCTATTGTGTGAATGACAAACGTCGCCTTTTGTTGGCTGGCCTATTATTGAGAGTGTTTAATACACTACTAGTTAGGGTGGGCACGCGCTTTGAAGTTTTGAGACTTCGAAAGAGAATCTTTGTTAGAGATTTAAAAGATTGAGTGAGCTTTGAGTGTCTTTGATCTCAGCGAAATAAACTAATAATAATAATAATAATAATAAGTGTGGACATCTCACACAACGCCATCTAGCCCCAAACTAAGCAAAGCTTGTGCTATGGGAACCAGATAACTGATACAATAGGTACTTAGATACTTTTTTGTTTGTAAATACTTACATAGAATACAATATAACACCCAGACACAGAACAAACACCTATGTTCATCACGCAAATGTTTGTCCTCGGTGGGAATCGAACCCACAACCCACAGTTCAGAAGGCAGGGTTACTACCAACTGAGCTATCGGGCCAGTCCATAAGGCCAGCTAATACATAAGATTAATAAGATTGAGGCTTTAATAGCTCATTAGAACTAAATGATAATTGCAATATTAACTGGATATAAACGTGGTTTGATTAATTTTTGAATCGAAATCTAAATAACTAATACTTATGTATTAGTTAATATTGCAATATCATTTAGTTCTAACGGGCTCTTAAAGCCTCAATCTTATTGATCAACAGATTATTTTTAGTTCCCTCTTTATAGGGACAGATACAAATTAAAAATCAAAATTTTCCGTTACATAAAAAATTATGCAATAGAAACCAAGCTAATTGGTTCGTAGTACAATCCATAAAATAGTATTTTTATTGAATTTCGTTTCAAAATATTTAGAATTAGTAGAAAGTTGTTTACAAAGAAATCTTCTGTAAATCTCACAAAAACTAGTAATTCTAAACTAATGTTCAATACGAAAAGAAAACAATTGATCTAATTATATAGTAGTAGCTCTAAATTCAATTTGTGTATACACTTCGTAGCTCTTAGGTCCGTATAACAGGACAATGCTCAGTCATCGATCGGTGCTCAAGCAAAGATTTCATTTATAAAGTGATCAATTTTTGAATGAAATCTCTGCTTGAGCACCGATTGATGACTGAGCATTGTTCTGTAATACGTCCCTTAGTGCGTTAGTACGTTGAAAACCTATGGAAGGTTTTTGGCGGGAAAGTGAAAAAGATTGCGTCACCGCATTGTATTATTTTCCAAAACTTGTGTTATTTTCAGTGTTAGTGCATAAAATTGGTGGCATTTTATTCATTAACTGCTGGATTATAGGCGTGAGTGTGGGAAAAAATGTGTGTTTCTGTTCGTATTGTTTCCAAAACACCATAGAAGCCTCAAGTAAAGTTGCCACCACTTTACTAGGAGTATGATTTTGACTAGACTGACTTGACTATGACTTGACTTGATGACTTCGACTGTGACTTGACACATATTTGCGTGAAATATCGATAACTTGATAAATTATCGATTACTTGACACTGGCTAAATACACAAAAGTGTGGAGCCAAAATATAAACAAAAAAAACCTTTGGAAAAAGTGTCAGTTAGCGTTTGGACAAGAAAATTAAAAAGATTAATGATTTAAATACCAGTGTTGCTTAGCGCTATATAGCATATAAAGGAAAAAAATTATTTGTTCTAGATTCAAATTGTTCCTTACTATTGAAATTAATAAAATTAAAAATGGAACAGTAATAACTATTTCGTTATTTTTATTGAAAACATAGTCACCCGACATCTCCACAAATAGAACGCGTCCCGTGTGCCATTCACACCGCTTTTAATGACCGGCTGATAGCCGTTTAAAAACGAATTTGCTCACTTCTGGTACATTTAACAATCGCAAATCTATGCAAGCGTTCGTAAACGAAAGATATTCGTGTGATACGGCTCGCGGTAATATGATTTCTGAACGTTTTTCAATTCTTTTTTTAAATTTCTAACGTGGCTTTCTCATTATCTTACCAATCTATAATTTAGTAAGTGCGTATTTTACCTAAAGAATTGACTTAAAAATTGCTATAATTATAATCTGTTATTTTGAGATTATGTATTGTACAACTTAGCTTTTTATTTATGAGTTTGCTGTAAGTACTTATATGTATTTACTAGGCTTTGTTTAATTTTTTTTGTTCTTCAAACTTTTCTAGCATTTGAAGTACCTATGAATAATATATTTATTATTTTCATTTTTCATTATTTTATATATTTTTTATAATATTAGGTAGTAGAACTTTTCTGCAGAGTTCGTCTAGGTAGGTATACCACCTTTGCCAGTTATTCTGCCGCCAAGCAGTAGTGCGCAAACACTACTGTATTCCGGTTTGAAGGGCACTGTAGCTAGTGAAATTACTGGTCAATTGAGATTTTATTAACTGATCTCACAGTCGAGTAATCTTATTAACTGCGCTTATGTCTCAAGATGATGTGTGCAGTGCAGTGTCACGCGATACTACTACTTAGATACTTTTTGTTTGTAAATACATACATAGAATACAATATAACACCCAGTTACAGAACAAACATCGATGTTCATCACACAAATGTTTGTCCTGGGTGGGAATCGAATCCACAACCCACAGTTCAGAAGGCAGAGTCACTACCAACTGAGCTATCGGTCCAGCCAATAATTTAAAACAATATCTACTTATATACAAATTTTAATTGAGTCTTATCAAAAACGGGAAATTTATTGATTATTGAAGTTTTGCTGATAATGCTATCAAACCGTTGCTTGTGTCGTTATTAAGCTTTATTGTTCATTATTATAACTAATGATTTCCTTTTACAGCTTATTATGTTATTATTAATTTATAAATGAAGGGGTGAGAACAAAAAGGGTTAAACTGATTTTTTTCACAAAATGACTTATGGGTATCATTGGATTCAGCGTGAAACTATCTACAATATAACACTTTCTCGAAATACCGAAATGAGGCTTAAATCTCGAGATTTTGAGTCTAAAAACGGTTTGTCTGTCACAGGAATACAGTTCGCTTAGCATAAAAACATTATTATATTTATTTTATTATATTATATTTTTACAGTAATTGTATGAATTAGTATTATATTTAGTATTTTTAAAATAGAATTAAAACATTTTCAAGCAACTGAAACTTACATAAACCTTTTCTATTACCTTATAAGCACTCTACATTAAAATGAGGCCGTTGAAGTTTAAAGTCAATTTTCTCGAAACTATCAATTTGACAGTTACACCCCTTTTATTCTCAACCCTTCAAATATAAAATTTAAATCCTGACTGACTGGCTGACTATGTAACTAAATGACTAAATATGATATATTATATATGACTAAATATATGATATATCAACGCACAGCCTAAACCGCTGGTCCTAGAGACTTGAAATTTGGAGGGTGTGTTCTTTGTAAAGTGTAGATATCCATTAAGAAAGGGTTTTTCGAAATTACACCACTAAAATCCGTATTACAGAACGATGTTCAGTCATCGATCTGTGCTCAAGCAGAGATTTCATTCACTAATTGATCACTTTATGAATGAAATCTTTGCTGAGCATCGTTTTTTTTTTGTACGAGCTAATGCTGTTGGTCTCTACCAACCTTTACAGCGTCACCGGGCTGAATGCTGGGCGTCGTTCTGTATACGGAACTTAGAGAATAAAATTAGTGGTTGAATAATGTATGAAAATTTTTTTTTTCCTATAGGCAAAGCGGGCGAAGCCGCCGGCAGAAGCTAGTACTTTATAAGCACCCCGCGACTTTACTCAGTTTCCCGCGAAATCTCTTATTTTTTCTGTGATAAAAAGTGTTTAGGTAGATTTATTGGCAAGTTAAGAATAAAGAATAAGAATAAAAATTGTTTATTGCCAAAAAAAGTAAAACAAACTGGGTACACACAAATAATATTACAGCTAACATAATATAATTAATTGGCAACAGGAGTATGCTCAGCACTGTGCTGCGTAGAAATGTTCTACGCAGGGCTGGTTTTCAGCATAACCCAGTTCTCGAGCAAAGGTCTTAGCCGAGTTTTAGCGAGTGTGCGCGGGTCATAAACTTGTTTTATTATATTGTAATATAGCTTACAAAAAATAAAATAAACTAAATTAGGGACAATAAAGCAAAAACAAAAGCAATAAAAATTGAGTAACACAACATTAAAATTTCTCAAAATTAACTTTCAAAATTTCATTTTGCCCTCGGGTAATGACTCAGTATTCATATAGTATAGTTTGTTTGTGTCTCTGACATCGTTGCGGTTGATTTTTGACCAATTTCGAAGCACGGACTTTATTTTCACACCTCAAATATTTTCGTTACCCTAAGTATAGCGTTATATTGTCTTGTAAGTCTATATTATATATCTCCCGGTGTCAAATATTTTTATTTTTTTATTTATTATTACATGCCTGTCATTACTTAGTCTAACTAATCTGTACAGTACTTAGTTCCCAATATTACATTGTATGAGCCCTGTGAGGGCGTTGCACTTTAGAGCATACATTGCCTAACTCTCGTCACATTACAATAATATTCAGCTCAAAGGAAATTATGATTACTGTCACTTACATTTTTAGGTTAATTGTCAAACTTTGATCATTATTTAAAAAAATATTAATTTTAATATTATATTTATTTTACATAATCAAAAATCAAATATATCCTCCAATTTTTGCTAGTACTTATATACTATAGACTTTGGATTTAAACACCTCATAATTGATGATGCCTGACGAATGTGCAATAGATATTAAGCAAAAATGCTTAATATCTATGGTGAAGCGCACCTCGTTTGTTGTTTAGGTGATATTTGACACCGGGAGATATATAATATATACGAGATAATATAATGCTATACTTAGAGTAGGTCCTACCACCTTTACTAGGTGGTAGGACTTTGTTGCAAAGTTCATCTAGGTAGGTACCACTGCTTTGCCAGTTATTCTGCCGCCAAGTAGTAGTGCGCAAGCACTGCTGTGTTCCGGTTTGAAGGGCACTGTAGCTAGTGAACATACTGGGCAAATGAGACTTTATGATCTGATCTCACAGTTTAGTAATCTTATTACTAGATTGTGCTGATGTCTCTGGATGACGTGCGCAGTGTGTCACGCGAACCTCTATACTTTAGAGTTCCGAGTGACACTGCAGCTGATATGGGCAGCCGTGTTGTTTAACATCAGGCGAACGGCTAGCTCGTCACGTCATTCCTTAACATAAAAAAAAAGAGTAACGAATATTATTAAGGTGTGTCTGTGGTGTGTATATACACTAGAATATTTTATTGTTCAGAAAAGACAAAGAGAACCTTAAATATATTATACTAATTATTTTACTAATTATACTAATTATTATAGTGACTGTTGTATCGGTTTCAAATGATTTAAATCAAAACAAGTAAAATCAGACAAGTATTATATGTTTCTTAGTAGGTATACAATATTAGGTACCTATTACCTACCTACTAATAGTAATAAGATAGTGGTAACACAGTATTCTTCTTGATTGTACCGTTAAAAACATTTAAAAAAATAAAAATTAAAGTCGTTACATATATTGTTTATTGTGTAGTACTATTATGTAGATAGTCTGTGGTGGTAGTCGTGATTCTGATCTTGCTATGTTCACTAATCCTCCAAACTAGGATTATTATAGGATTGGCTAAATACGGTAATCGCGTGGAGCCAAAATAAAAAAAACTGTGCCACTGCATTCAATAATAATCTATAACACCCTTTTAATGCGCCACTTATAGTTTTCAAATACATTAAAGTCAATTGTCGCATCCTCCATAGGAACACCCAGCAATTTAATTCAATAAATTCACAACGTCATTTATTGTCGAATCATTCACTGAGCATTTGTCCCCTAGTTTATTTATGAAGCAAGTAGACAATCGAAGTGCGGGCCCTTTTGGTAATGCTTTGAAAGTGTATACAGGGTGTAACGATAACCCATAACAAGGTGTATAAGTAGCGGCAAGAATCTCTAGCGCTGCGTGTCATTGCGCAGATGTCAAAATTTAGGCTAATTTTTGACTTCTGGGCAATGACGTGCAACGCTAAAGTTTCGTGCTGCTACTTTTTTTTTGGATTTTGGCTCCACACTTTTTTTGTATTTAGCTAGTGTCAAGTAATTGATAATTTATCAAGTTAATGATATCTCACGTAAATAATGTGTCAGGCCACAGTTGAAGTCATCAAGTCAAGTCAGAGTCAAGTCATAGTCTAGTCTAGTCAAGTCCTAGTAAAGTGGTGGCAACTTTACCAGAAACTTTTATGGAGTTTTGGAAACAACACGAAAAAAAAACGTTTCACCATCATTATACCACTTTTCCACACTCATGCCTGTAATCCAGCACTTAACGAATAAAATGCCACCAATTTTATGCACTAACACTGAAAACAACACAAGTTTTGGAAAATAATATAATGCGGTAACGTGAACTTTTCGTTTTCCCGCCAAAACTCCTGCCTCTACTTATATCATACAACGTGTCAAGTTATTCTCATTTGATTTCGTTAATTTTGCAGATACTTTAGCAATAGGCACAAATAAAAAAAATCTGATTTCTATCTGAGATTCTAGAGCCTAACTAGGATTTCCTGTGTCTAGGGACCCAAGAACTACGAGGACCACGGTCCCACAACATCCAGACTCAGAACAATTATTTGCTTTTTTTTTGTGCACAAATACTTGTCCTGCCGCGGGAATTGAACCCGCCGCCTCCTGCTCAACCAACACACCACAGAGGCTGCTGATGAAGGTAAAAAAAACATAATTATAGATAGATACATAGAAAATTCTGGTTTTAGGGAGGTCCACACCAATTTTCGGCCAAACCAGTTCAGCCGCTCTTGAGTTATAAATAGTGTAACTAACACGACTTGCTTTTATATATACAAATTTAATACACACAATAATACAAATATAATATAAACATAGATATATTAATAATTACATGGATTGATTTCAGTTCGCGATTTGATTTTGATGAGTGAAGAGAGTTATAGACTTTAGGGTTTTTTTTTAAATATTTTGGCTCCACACTCTTGTGTTTTTAGCCAGTGTCAAGTAATTGATAATTTTTCAAGTTAATTAACATATATTGTGTCAAGTCACAGTCCAAGTCATCAAGTCAGGTCATAGTCTAGTATAGACAAGTCATACTCCTAGTAAAGTGGTGGCAACTTTACTTGAAGCTTCTACGGAGTTTTGGAAACAACACGAAAAGAAACGTTTCGCCATCATTATAATTATACCATTTTCCCACACTCATTGTAATCCAGCACTTAACAAATAGAATGCCAACAATCCCATGCACTAACACTGAAAATAACACAAGTTTAAGAAAATAATACAATGCGGTGACACGATATTTTTCGTTTTCCCGCCAAAACTCCGACTTTAGGGTTATAGACTTAGGATTTAAACACCGCAATTAATAATGCTTGACGAATGTGGGTATATTGGTATATAAAATCCAGTGTGTATAGTTCAGTAGGATCTTTAAGCAGCTTTCAAGAACATAGTGAACAACTTAACATTATTAATTCTTTAAAACCGATCAGTCATGGT
This sequence comes from Ennomos fuscantarius, assembly GCA_905220475.3. Taxonomy (NCBI): domain Eukaryota; kingdom Metazoa; phylum Arthropoda; class Insecta; order Lepidoptera; family Geometridae; genus Ennomos; species Ennomos fuscantarius. Next base: position 5,459,586 of record HG992046.1, on the reverse strand, counting down.
TACTTACCAAGCCGTATGTAAATGTACATGTGACATATTTTAATATCAGTTATAGTTGCTGTAGCTGGGGTGCGGGTTTGATTCCCGCGGCGGCTTTAAATGTCATATTTTTCCATATCTCTGCAGGGTTGGGGGAGATGAGATGGGGTTATGCAAGAAGGATATGAAAAATTTATGAAACATTGTTAACAGATGTTTTTTTGATTTCGAACACAGATTATACACTTTAGAATCTAAAGTTTAATTTCGCGGATAAATCTTCCACATAATGTAAATAAAATTAGGAACACCACTTAAACTTCTGTTTATTCTTTATATTAGTTTATTTTTCAATATACATCCTAAATTTTCACTAGTAAACCAAAGATCAAAAGAATTACCGGGTTTCGTGCTCAACCGTCTCACTCAGGTGCCCGTTCAATCACGCACCAGTCAGTGTTGCCAACCAGAAAACAAATTAATTTTAAAAAATAGAACTAAATACATAACACCTATAAGTTATGGGATAACCTTTAAATTAGTGACGTACACCACCGTATCGGTTCAAAACCAATACTTTTATATATTTTCTTTCTCTATCAAAGGATTTAATGATTAAGCTGAAATTGATTTATTATATATTTTTATATGTTGAAACACAAGAATTTTAATCATTATTATTGTAATTTTGCCGTGTAAAGTGTTACTAACAATAAGCAATCCGACAGAAATAAGTAAGTAAAATCATTAGTCAATTCATGGACGTACGATTAACGTACTGTAAATTTTAAACCCTTACTAATAAATATCGTGTAATAGTTATTTTGTGTTTTGTTTCTTTCTACCAAGTTTGAGGCAAAGACTAAACTAGAAATAAACTGACTAGCTCTTTCACTGTTATACCGGGCTTATTAATAAAGGGTTTACTTTCGTAACGCATGCCAAAACTAGCAAGCAGTAAGTGATTTTAATCACTCACACAAATAGGATAAATAAACATAAACAAATAAATACTGGTGGACATTTCACACAGCGCCATTTAGCCCCAAACTAAGCAAAGCTTGTATTATGGGAACCCGATAACTGATAGAATACTTTGACAAAATAGGACTTTGACATAACAAACTAAAAGCTGCAATGATATATGTGTCGGCAGAACGGGTTCTGCGTAGGTTGCAACCTATATAACTACAGGCCTTCAGCATGTCCACACCGCACCGTGTCTGGAACAAGAATGATCGTAGTACACCGAGCGATCCCTTTATATAGCCAGATGGGTGGGGCAGCGACGACAGTTGCGCGTGTTGCCACTGTAATAAACTTAAATGCTGCCACAGGGTAAATTACGGTACTGCCCGCTGCGCATAGAGTTTATAACTGGACGTAGCCGCCGTCATATGTAATAACTAATAATAAACTACTACAAAAAAAATATACTGGCCACGATGACTTATAGACAGTCCAAATCGTCGTTGTGCGTGCAAAAGTCGCTATCTGTTATTTAGTTATTGATAATTTCTCGAGTTAATTAATATATAACGTGTTCATATGGATTTTGATATATGAATAACACATAGCTAGTTTCGTAACTCTTTAAATATTACATTTATCACAAAGGTAGCACTTTTTACAGTATGTATGGAAACAACGATTAAAGCTGTATCTAAAACGGAAAATAACTAAATAATACATAGAGACTTTTGCACGCGCAACGACGAAATGCTAAATGGAATACTTAGATACTTTCACTTACTTACTTATAACTTATTTACTTAATGGTTCACTCTAGCAGAACCCCATCCCCGGCTAACCTCAGCTTAGCTCGGTTTAACCGAGCGCCAATAAACAGGGGGTAGCCATTTGAATTCATTAATGCATTTGTCGTGAGGCGGTTATTGCTTCTCATATTACACTCTTTTTTAATTTCCGGACGGAAATTGCTTTTATTTGATTTCAAATAAAATATGGGTTTTTCAGATAGATTTCTGAGCTGAACCCGGCGTATAGTATTTACTTACAAAATTGCCGATTTATATGAAATAATTTATCGTACATTGTTTTTAAGTAAAACTTCTTTACGTACGCTTGACTTAGGAGTAAGCCCGAGTTTACTGGTGGAACCCGGAGATTGCCGATCTCTGGGCCACCAGTTCGGCGGCGAGGCGGGCCTACGTCCACCGCAGGAGGAGGCGCAGGGGCCGGACGGACGAGCAGCTGTCAGCTGAGGAGCTGGCAGCTGAGGGCCGGCTGTACGGTGCCTACCGCGACGCGCGGTGGGACCTGCAGCTGGCCATCGGCCGTGCGAAGGCGGAGGGCTGGAGCGAGACGCTGGAGGGCCTCAACAGGGACCCGTGGGGACGTCCATATAGGGCTGCCCGGAACAAGTTCCGGGGCCAGACGTCCCCAGTCGCGGAGTCCCTGGAGCCGGAGCTCCTGGGCAGGGTGTTGGAGGGGCTCTTCCCCGACAGAGATCCCCTCCACAACCCTCCGACGACGGCGCCGTCCTTCCCCTTCCCCGAGGCAGACTCAGCGGACTCCATCCCGCCTCTGACGGAGGCGGAGATGGAGGTCGCGGTCGCACGCCTACGGGGCAAGAGGACCGCCCCGGGTCCTGATGGGATTCCGGGGCGGGTCCTCAGGATCGCCCTGGAGGAGATGGGCGATCGGCTTCGGGAACTGTTCGACGCGTGCCTCACGTCTGGACGATTCCCGAAGCCGTGGAAGGACGGCCGATTGTGCCTGTTGCGGAAGGAGGGTCGTCCTGCTGACTCCCCTTCCGCATACAGGCCCATCGTCTTGCTGGATGACACGGGTAAGCTGCTGGAGCGTGTGGTAGCTGCTCGTGTCATCCAGCACCTGGAGGGTACTGGGCCTGGGTTGTCGGAGGCCCAGTATGGGTTCAGAGCGGGGCGGTCTACTATAGACGCCCTGCTCTGGCTCAAGGAGTGGACGCAGGATGCGGTCGGCGGGGGGAAAAGGCGTTGACTGTCTCGCTCGACATAGCCAACGCCTTCAACAGCCTCCCGCATGGAACAATACAGGAGGCGCTCCGTTACCACGGAGTGCCCCTATATTTGCGGAGGCTGTTGGCCGACTACCTCCAGGGCGCGATGGTTTGAGGCACTGTCGCGTCTCCTGCGGGGTTCCACAGGGATCGGTACTGGGACCGATCCTGTGGAACATTGGCTACGACTGGGTGCTGCGCGGCACGCTTCCTGCAAACATGCGGGTTGCGTGCTACGCAGACGACACCCTGGTCGTAGTCAAGGGGAGGGACCTCAGGGAGACGGTGCGGCTGGCCACGGTGGGAACAACACTCGTGGTCGACCGCATCCGCTCTCTGGGACTGGAGGTTGCCCTCTCCAAGACCGAGGCCCTGTTGTTCCACGGGCCTCGGGGGGGACCCCTTCCGAGAACACGGGTGCTTCTGGATGGGGTCCTGGTCCCGGTTGGGACCCAGATGAAATATCTGGGTCTCATCCTGGACGGGAGGTGGACTTTTGGGGCCCACTTCACTCAACTGGCCCCAAAAGTCCTAGGAGCGGCCGCCGCTCTGGGGAGGCTGCTGCCCAACGTGGGTGGCCCGAACGCCACGTGCCGTCGGCTGTACTCCGGAGTGATCCGGAGTATGGCCATGTACGGGGCACCGGTCTGAGTGGACGCCCTCGGTCGCAATAACAAGGCCCTGCTGCGACGCCCGCAGCGGGTCATTGCGACGAGGGCGATCCGCGGATACCGGACGGTGTCCTGGACGGCGGCATGTGTGCTGGCCAGTGATCCCCCCTGGGAGCTCGAAGCGGAGACTCTCGCCGAAGTTTACCACTTCGTGGCGGCGAGGAGGTCCCGTGGAGAGCCCCCAGCGTGGGGGGAGGTCAAGCGCCTGCGAAAGCAGGCGCGGGCCGCCCTGTTGCGGCGGTGGACGGAGGACCTGGCTCCACCGGTCCCTGGACAGAGGACGGTGGAGGCCATCCGCCCGGTCCTCCGGGAGTGGGTGCGGCGGCCTTTCGGGTCACTGACGTTTCGTTTGGTGCAGGTGCTTTCCGGACATGGATGTTTCGGAAAGTACCTGCATCAAATCGCGAGACGGGAGGCGACCCCGGCCTGCCACGAATGTGGGGCGCCAGAGGATACGGCGCCCCACACGCTGGAGGTGTGCGCTGCTTGGGACTCCGAGCGGCGCACACTTTCAGCGGTCGTTGGCCGGGACCTCTCGCTGCCGAGCGTGGTGAAAGCCATGCTCGGCAGCGAGAGTGCGTGGCAGGCCACGGTCTCCTTCTGCGAGAGGGTGATGACGCAGAAGGAGGCCGCGGAGCGGGTCAGGGAGGATAATGCCAACTCTGACCCCCTCCGGCGCAGACGGGTGGGGAGACGGAGAAGGCGCTTCATTAAGCGCTTTCTCCATCCCCCGTAGTGGGGCCAGTGGCAGAGAGTCGGGGGACTCTCCGCTGCACTTACATGGCCCCACACGTCTGGTGGGCAACTGAGGTGAAAGGTTGCCCACCCACTGGCGCAGAGGCCCGGAAGGGCCTACCGCCGGGGCGAGATGGTTAATGCAGTGCTTCTCCATCTCGCTCCATCCCGGCGGCGGTCGGATCACGGGGGGTTTTAGTGGGTTCGAGTCCCACATACCCCCTGCCACCACCCCCGTGGTGGCAGGGAAGTGCGAGGGCATTTCCCCCCCTCAAAAAAAAAAAAGGAGTAAGCCCGAGTTGGCTGGACTGCACTTCCCTGCCACCACCCCCGTGGTGGCAGGTAAGTGCGAGGGCATTTCCCCCCTCAAAAAAAAAAGGAGTAAGCTGGTGAATGCAAGGTGAACGGAAGTTGAATTTGGTTCACGTAGCTCTCCATTGTCAACATCGCAGAAGGAGGCCGCGGAGCGGGTCAGGGAGGATAATACCAACTCTGACCCCCTCCGGCGCAGACGGGTGGGGAGACGGAGGAGGCGCTTCATTGAGCGCTTTCTCCATCCCCCGTAGTGGGGCCAGTGGCGGAGAGTCAGGGGACTCTCCGCTGCACTTACATGGCCCCACACGTCTGGTGGGCAACTGAGGTCGAAAGTTGCCCACCCACTGGCGCAGAGGCCCGGAAGGGCTTACCGCCGGAGCGAGATGGTTAATGCAGTGCGTCTCCATCTCACCTCATCCCAGCGGCGGTCGGATCACGGGGGGTTTTAGTGGGTTCGAGTCCCACATACCCCCTGCCACCACCCCCGTGGTGGCAGGGGAGTGCGAGGGCATTTCCCCCCCTCAAAAAAAAAAAGCTCTCCATTGTCAAACAAAGTTAGTAGTTAGTATGATGGTATGTCGGATAAAATGACATTTTACAATTGTCAAGATGACGAAATTAACATTAAACAAAGCAAAAACAAAGTTATACCGGCCGGAGCTAAACTAAAGCAGCCTTATTAATAAACGGGTATTAGTCTCGGATTAGTTACTTCAGCTTTTGTCCTTTTTTTGCTACCGGAATATTTAGCTGGATCGAAAGAGACAAAAGATGGTGTAACTAGTCAAAGCTAGTTCGTGTTTATTAATAAGGCTGAAGAAGTTTTACTTCAGTCGTGTGGTCTAGAGCACTCGTTTTTTGTGTTTACCTACAACTGTACTTGTCACTAAAATACATTTATTATGGAGTCCCTAACGTCTGGACTTATTGATTGATTTACATTATTATCCAAATATTAGTAGGTATGCAAGTAAGGTACATTTTATTACTAGGATATTGTTTCGATAATTGAATAATCGATTACAAACATTTTATTAAAAATGTCAGTGTTGCTCTAATGCGTCTTCACTAAAATTTGAATGCTCTTGAGTTTTTTTTTAATGTTTTGGCTCCACACCTTTGTGTATTTAGCCAGTGTCAAGTAATTGATAATTTCTCATGTTAATTACTATTATATTATGTGTCAAGTCAAGTCAAGTCACAGTCCAAGTCATCAAGTTGCGTCATAGTCTAGTCTAGTCAAGGCATACTTCTAATAAAGTGGTGGCAACTTTACCAGAAGTTTCTATGGAGTTATGGAAACAACACGAAAAGAAACGTTTCAGCATCATTATACCACTTTCCCACACTCATGCCTGTAATCCAGCACTTAACGAATAAAATGCCACCAATTTTATACACTAACACTGAAAATAACACAAGTTTTGGAAAATAATACAATGCGGCGACGCATTTTCGCTTTCCCGCCAAAACTCAAGAATACATACAACAAGAGAATACAATTAAATATAAACAGTACCTTGTTAAAAGTATTTAATAAGGGAAATAAAAGAGTAGATAATAGCACGGAAGCAGTGGTGTCGAAAAGGGCTTAACTCAGCATTCATGCCGGTGTACTCAACAACTGGCGCTGATTTTCAGTTAAGCCCCCAAATTGTGCATCCATTATCAATGATTATTATATACAGTCTTTCTTTATCGTAAAGACAAGTGGTTAGAATGTTTAGGCCGCCCGAACATTTTTTTTTTTTTTTTTTTTTTTTTTTAATGTTAAGGAATGACGTGACGAGCTAGCCGTTCGCCTGATGTTAAGCGACACGGCTGCCCATATCATTTGCAGTGTCACTCGGAACTCTAAAGTACAGAGTTTCGCGTGATACTGCACCGCGCACGTCATTCTGAGACATCAGCACAATCTAGTAATAAGATTACTAAACTGTGAGATCAGATCATAAAGTCTCATTTGCCCAGTAATTTCACTAGCTACAGTGCCCTTCAAACCGGAACACAGCAGTGCTTGCACACTACTGCTTGGCGGCAGAATAACTGGCAAAGCGGTGGTACCTACCTAGACGAACTTTGCAGTAAAGTCTAACACACAACTGCAGTAGTGAGTTAACTTGATTTCTGACAAAGGTACATTGACGAAATTCCTTTATCCCCTTTACAAAGATCCCCTTTACCGTGTAAAAGGCAATTTTGCATTTTTAAATTAGATGTAAAGTAACATTAAATAGCACTAAAAGTGGTGTGAAATCGTGAATGGATGCAACCCTCAAGGGGCAACCCTTGCCATCAATGAATATCACCTAGTCACTATTCAATTAACAAGCAAAAATCATTTACTTGAAATCGATAATCGATTACAAAACTGACAATCATTTGCCGATTCTAACAAGATCACAGACAGACCGACGCCATTCAAACCTTTAATAATTTAAACCGTACTCCATTATAATAAGGTAAAGATTAAAATCACATCTTATGCCTGCTAAAGTTCGGAAGAAAAAGAACGCCAGCCGTTATCGATAACTCTTTCAGCCATATTCGGAAATTAATCATTAATTGTATCATTCCCCAATACTATTTACTTTTAGCTTCATTTTCCTCTCTTTAAGTCTCATTCGAATGATTAATGAATCGAATGATAGATGATGTTGGAGCGATGAAATGGCTGCCGAGCACATGTTTGTGATCTTACGAATGTTAGATCTTTACAATTTTAAGGAGTCATTCATAATGTTATTAATGGTGTCGGATGTCGATTTTAGCGATAATATATTTGAGGACTATTCGTTTTGATGTTTATCTCGCAACTGTTTTGGATGAAAGATGTTATAATTTATGTTTTTGTTGAAAATAGTTATGCCCGTTTGCAGTTTGACAGCTCGTAAGTTCGAAATTATCTCTCTGTTACGTTCGCGCAACGCATTTGGTTACGTCGTAGCGAGATATGTGCGAACTTAAGAGCTATCAAATTTCAGTGATGAGGCATTAGAGCAACCATGTTACCTAGTTAGGATCCAGGATCTATGTATGTGATCGTTGGGCGTTATTATTATTAGTCATCGTCGGTTTGATCGGCTCATAACATGGAGACGGCGGGACAAGTATTTGTGCACAGAAAAAAAGCACTAATACTTGTCCTGTGGCTGGGTGTTGAGGGGCTGTAGTTATTTATTTATTTATGTTTTGGCTCCACACTTTTGTGTATTTAGCCAGTGTCAAGTAATTGATAATATTTCAAGTTAATTATATTTACGCAAATATGTGTCAAGTCACAGTCGAAGTCATCAAGTCAAGTCAGTCTAGTCAAAGTCATACTCCTAGTAAAGTGGTGGCAACTTTACTAGAAGCTTCTATGGAGTTTTGGAAACAACACGAAAAGAAACGTTTCACCATCATTATACCATTTTCCCACACTCACGCCTGTAATCCAGCACTTAATGAATAAAATGCCATCAATTTTATGCACTAACACTGAAAATAACATAAGTTTTGGAAAATAATACAATGCGGTGACACGATCTTTTTCGCTTTCCCGCCAAAACTCGGGGCTAGTTCTTGGGTCTGTAGCACAGCGAATCCCATACCCATTTATAATCTATCACAACAAAGTGACCAATCAGTGCGCCGAGCATAAACCAGTTTCTAAGCACTTGTCACATAATATTTCCTTAATCTTTGACTCTAAATCATCGGATTTCTGCCCACTTGGTCTACGCCGATGGTTGTATTCAATTATTTGCTTATACCTGAAGTCTGAGCCAATGATTACTAACGATCTAGTCGTTTGAGGTTATTTAACAGAGAAGTTATGATTCGTCAATTCATCACTTATTAGATTTACTTTTTAAAGTAAAACTTCTTTACTCACGCTTGACTTGGGAATACGCTGATGAATGCGTGACGTGATAGTTTTGGAAATTGATCGGGAAGTTGAGAGAGAGGGAGCTATAAGGTGAAGATAAAAAGAGAGAAAATTACGTTTCGTATAGAAGTTTTACTCCAGTCGTGTGGTCTAAAGCACACTCATTTTTGATTTCTATTATGTAATTTAACTAACTAGGATTGTTTGTGTCTAGAGATCCAGAAACTACGAGGAACATGGTCATAAAATGCTACATTTTAGTGTAGAGAAAATCAGACTTTAAAATACTCGAGAGAGTTTATATTGGTATGAAGAAAATGGATGCATGTTATTTTTGTTAGATGGAATTGGCTGTTTATAATTTATAACAGTCTTGGTCAGATTTTTATAATTTATAATGTGTTACATGATTAGAAAATTATAATGAACTATTTATACTATTATATTTTACTAGGTGGTAGGACTTTACTGCAAAGTTCGTTTAGGTATGTACCACCACTTTGCCAGTTATTCTGCCGCCAAGCAGTAGTGTGGAAGCACTGCTGTGTTCCGGTTTGAAGGGCACTGTAGCTAGTGAAATTACTGGGCAATTGAGACTTTATGATTTGATCTCACAGTTGAGTAATCTTATTACTAGATTGTGCTGATGTCTCAGGATGACGTGCGCAGTGCAGTGTCACGCGAAACTCTATACTTTAGAGTTCCGAGTGACACTGCAGCTGATATGGGCAGCCGTGTCGTTTAACATCAGGCGAACGGCTAGATCGTCACGTCATTCCTTAATATAAAAAAAAAGTTATGTACCACCGCTTTGCCAGTTATTCTGCCGCCAAGCAGTAGTGTGCAAGCACTGCTGTGTTCCGGTATGAAGGGCACTGTAGCTAGTGAAATTACTGGGCAATTGAGACTTTATAATTTGATCTCACAGTTGAGTAATCTTATTACTAGATTGTGCTGATGTCTCAGGATGACGTGCGCAGTGCAGTGTCACGCGAAACTCTATACTTTAGAGTTCCGAGTGACACTGCAGCTGATATGGGCAGCCGTGTCGTTTAACATCAGGCGAACGGCTAGATCGTCACGTCATTCCTTAATATAAAAAAAAAGTTATGTACCACCGCTTTGCCAGTTATTCTGCCGCCAAGCAGTAGTGTGCAAGCACTGCTGTGTTCCGGTTTGAAGGGCACTGTAGCTAGTGAAATTACTGGGCAATTGAGACTTTATAATTTGATCTCACAGTTGAGTAATCTTATTACTAGATTGTGCTGATGTCTCAGGATGACGTGCGCAGTGCAGTGTCACGCGAAACTCTATACTTTAGAGTTCCGAGTGACACTGCAGCTGATATGGGCAGCCGTGTCGTTTAACATCAGGCGAACGGCTAGATCGTCACGTCATTCCTTAATGTAAAAATAAAGTTATGTACCACCGCTTTGCCAGTTATTCTGCCGCCAAGCAGTAGTGTGCAAGCACTGCTGTGTTCCGGTTTGAAGGGCACTGTAGCTAGTGAAATTACTGGGCAATTGAGACTTTATAACCTGATCTCACAGTCGAGTAATCTTATTACCAGACTGTACTGATGTCTCAGGATGATGTGCGCAGTGCAGTTTCACTCGAAACTTTATGTTTTGGGGTTCCGAGTGACACTGTTCTGTTATAGGCGGCCGTGGCGCTTAACATCAGGTAAACGACTAGATCGTCACATCATTCACCAACATAAAAAAAATGAAATATATTGCCTGCTATATGTTATAACGTCTAAATTTATACATTGGTATAGGTATGTGATCGTTGGACGTTATTATTATATTTATAATCAGTACCTATGCCGTCGTGCTGCCAAAATATAATTATGGTCACCCATCCGTTGCACTATTACAGTAGTGGCTTGTAGGCTTCGAGCGGTACCACTTCCGGTTGTTTTCGTGCTATTGTTTATCATTTGGCTTTTCCCAAAGATATTGCATGGTGAACCCGAACTCTACCTAATAGTTTATTATGATTATATTACTATTATCGAACTATTTACACCTACCAAGTACCTACTAAATATACCTACCAAGGTATATTTGGTTTATTTTGTTTCATTCGGAAAATGTGTTTTATGTACGCTTCCCGCACAAGGTTGATCCAAATTTTATTTTTTATTTATAACCCCCTTTTTACCAAAAATTTGGCTTTTTTAATCACATCACACTATCACAATAATATTATAAAAGCGAAAGTTTGTATGTGTGTATGTGTGTATGTTTATTACTCCTTCACGCTCAAACGGCTGAATGGATTTAGATAAAATTTGGTACCAAGATAACTTATACACTAGATTATCATATAGGCTACATTTTATTCAGGAAAAGTGAAGTTTTTCCGTGGGATGAGTAAATAATTAAAATACTTTCTATCCGCGGGTGAAACCGCGGGGTGCAAATAGTTAAATATAGTTTAGCTTTACATTTAATTTAGTTTGTCATCATATTTTGTTTATTTATTTATTTACCTATTGAAAGAAATCGAAACATAACAAAGTTGAAAAAAAGCAAAGAAGCAACTTCAAAAACTCTGTCACAACCTTTCGAGCATCGAAACGGTATAAAGTTTGTGCACCACTGGTGCGACAAAAGCTATCAAATAATAACTAGCTAATGCTCAACGGTAGCACAATGGCTGATGCTATAAACTATAAAATATTGTCACTGCGCGTAGTATATGTAAAAAATGAGATGCACCATAAGCATAAAAGAAGTGAATATTAACTGAAATTCTGGATCAGAGTAAGTTTTATCATTGGCAGCTTAAAATCTAAATATCAACGTGACTGACTGACTAACTGACTGACATAGTGATCTATCAACGCACAGCCCAAACTACTGGACGGATCGGGCTGATTGATTGGGCCTTTGTTTTGCTTATTTTGGATGACATGGGGGGTAGGGGAGTCTAGATGATGATTACGTCATCAGTAGTTATTTACCTTTTTGTACGAATAGCAACCCTCACATTGTCTTTGCTTGAAACACTAAACATTATAATTATAATAATTAAAAAACAAATTCACTAATAAAATGTTTACCTAAGCATAGGGGAGGGGGTAAGAGCTTTGCTTACTATTGCTGACAAGGAGGGTAGGGGAGTAAATAATTGAAGGGTTGAGAATAAAAAGGATTTAACTGACAAATTGATAGTTTCGAGAAAATTGACTTTAAACGTCAACGGCGTCATTTTTATGTAGAGTGCTTATAAGGTAATAGAAAAGGTTTATGTAAGTTTCAGTTGCTTGAAAATGTTTTATTTCTATTTAAAATTACTAAATATAGTACTAATTCATACAATTACTGTAAAAATATAATATAATAAAAGAAATAAAGTAATGTTTTTATGCTAAGCGTACTGTATTCCTGTGACAGATAAACCATTTTTAGACTCAAAATCTCGAGATTTAAGCCTCATTTCGGTATTTTGAGAATGTATTATTGAAGATAATTTCACACTGAATCCAACGATACCCATAAGTCATTTGGTCAAAAAAATCAGTTAAATCCTTTTTATTCTCACCCCTTCAATTGTAATAAATCTGCTTACGTAATACTTGAACGGCCCCTATTCCAAATTTATATCCAGCTATTAGTGTGTGCAGCTGTTTGTTTTCCAGGTCTAGGATCTATGTATGTATCGTTAAGCGTTATTTAATGTAATTAGTATTAAAAGGTCATGAAGGTGTCATTTAAAATCTATATTGTTAATTACTTTTATGGGTTAAAATATCAAAGTTTGCGTAATTTTCTTTAAAGTTTGTAAAAAAGATCTAGAGTTTTTAACAACTAATAATCAATAGACAGCCTCTGTGATGTGGTGCTTGAGCAAGTCAGCTCTTTATCCGGAGGCGGCGTGTTCAATTTCTGCGGTAACACAAGTATTTGTGCACAGAAAAAAAAACAAAAATACTTGTTGTGAGTCTGGGTGTTGTGGGACCATGGTCCTCGTAGTTCCTGGGTCCCTAGACACAAGGAGTCCTAGTTAGGGTCCAGGATCTATATACAGGGAGTAACAAAAACCCTGTTAAATAAATGAAGTATGTGTACAGATCATTACAAGTAGTCATATAAAAATGTCTAACAATACCTAAGTTATACGTATCTGAAGTTACACGCAGTATCTAAACACAAAAAAATAATACAATTTCCCAAAAATGTTTATGACACAAGCCGTGCCTATTTTTAAATAGCTAAGTAACTAAGGGAAGAGCAAACGCGGAACCGACAAACGGGAGCCGCCTTTGTCGGCTCTTTTGTAGGATGCCGCTCCTGCAGCTGTGCCTACGGGGAAATGGGGTGCGCGGGCGGCGTGGCATCACTCGGCATAGGTGCGGCGCGGCCCGCGGCTTAAACTCAGTCGCACGTGCTCTCTCATGCAATTTAGTCGTTTCCAGTTTGATCGTCGCGAATTTAGTGTCGAGTGTGATGTCGTATTCTAACGACGAATACTACAATATGTTAATGTGCCTTGGTAGAAGCATTTGTGTGATGTGTTTTTGAAAGCTCTTTTAAGAGCTAAAAATGATGTACCTATCTTGTTTCTTAACAATACAAAATCACACGTGAATTCGATTGTTTAGCCTTTGCTTGACGTAAAATGATTAGAATATGTCAGTGCGGCAGAACGGCGCGCAGCACTTGTGTGCTTACCACTATTGGTCAAAGAGACCTTTTACGTCATTAAGTTACGGTCTCGCAATCCTACAACGTTGTGGTATGTGGTATAGGGCACATAAACGTATGGAAAACGCATAAGAAGTAATCTGTGGAATGGCATCTAGTTCCGTCGCAGTAGGTATGCGCGGTGAATAGACTTAGCGTAGCATGGCGGGCGGTGCGGGGTGCGGGCAACAGGCAGCAGGCTGCGTCGGTGGTGCAAGTACCTATGTTGTCAATATCTGAGGTCGTAAACATTTTTAGTGACGGCATAAAAGGTATTAATAAAAAGCACACGTAAGTTTTGTATGTCTCGTATTTAAATAGAACTAGTATTACTACAACCTTGAGTTGACACTGGATACGCAGCTCGCGGATATAACAGGGTTTTTGTTACTCCCTGTATGTGATCGTTAGGCGTTATTATTATTATTATTAATAGATATAATTGGTCATTACTGTTCTAATAGATATAGGTCGTCTTAACTATATGCCAATATTGGCAATGTTGTAAATAATTTATAGAATCATTTTGGTGGTGTGACCGGGCAACATTGATTATTGCATCATTTCATATGCATTACATTGGCTGATTTACTAAAAGTATTAAATTAAATTACAAGTGTTTTTTTTACTAAAAGACTACTAAAATAATTACTACTACTGTAATTATTGTAAACACACACACACCATCCTGAGTCCTCACACAAGCAGTATCTTTTTTCTTTTCATGATTTATCTGCAATTTCTACATATACAAGCATCCTAACAGATGTTTGCTGTTACAAAAAAAACGAACAATAACCTTAAGTGGAGTTAGTCACTAAATAATAAACTTTAACGACACCTTATTACGGATTTATTCGATCTCCTACCGAATTATTCTGTAATTTATTTTTTGTTATTTTACTAGCTTAAAGCCGCGGTTGCACTCGTGCAAGTATTTTAATTGTAGTTTACTTTCACGTTAGGTGCTTACTAATTTTATGCAAATGGTTAAGATAAGTAAGATTTTTCGGAAAATCTTAATCTAAGCAAGAAAGTGATTACAAGTGTGATAAATATTTAAGAGTAAAACGTAAACCCAAGACTGGGATCTCCAAATTATTTTAACGTTATTGAAAAACGGTTACAAGCTCTATTTGTTAGAACAAGTACGCTCTGTGCGTTATAACGTACATCATAAAAACAAGCTCTATGCAACAAAACAAACAAACTTTGTGCGTCATAGCAAACATGCTCTGTACATCATAAGAAACACGCTCTATATCATATCAAACAAGCTATGTACATTATAACACACAAGTTGTATACATCATAACAAACACGGTCGACATCTTATCAAACAAGCTCTGTACATCATAACAAATAAGCTCTGTACATTATAAAAGACAAGTTTTGTACATTATAACAAATAAGCTCTGTACATCATAACAAATAAGCTCTGTACATTACAAAAGACAAGTTTTGTACATCATAACAAATAAGCTCTGTACATTATAAAAGACAAGTTTTGTACATCATAACAAATAAGCTCTGTACATCACAACAAACGTGCTCCATATATCATAACAAAAAGCTATGTAGATATAGGAAAACGGGTTTTGCATATCGGGCAAACTATAAAACTATAGAACTATAGGCCTTCAGCGTGTCCACACCGCGCCGTGTCCGGAGCAAGAATGATCCGTAGTACACCCAGCGCTCCCTTTTTATAGCCAGATGGGTGGGGAAGCGATGACAGTTGCCGAAGTTGCCACTGTAATAAATTTAAATGTTACCACAGGGTAAATTACAGTACTGCCCACTGCGCATAGAGTTTATGACTGGACGTTGCCGCCGTTTACATTATAACACACAAGTTGTGTACATCAAAACAAGCTCTGTATATCAGAAAAACGTGCTCCATACATCATAACAAACAAGCAATATACATTATAACAGACAAGTTGTGTACATGGTAACAAACAACTTTTAGCAACTACTCTAGGTGTAAATGCTTACTTATGTATAGCGTACCGAAGCTACGTATTAGCTGTGAAGTTAACGGTATTCCGTTTATCATGTTCGTTTTCACAGCAACTGAAAAAAAAAAATTCTAAATTTAAGTATTCATTTTAAACAAAACGTTAATAACCAGCTTAATTAGCTTATAATGCCTATTACGCTTATAGTTATTTTACAATTACTTTGTAGATACTTTGTAGGACTTTTCTGCAAAGTTCGTCTAGGTAGGTACCACCGCTTTGCCAGTTATTCTACCGCCAAGCAGTAGTGTGCAAGCACTACTGTGTTCCGGTTTGAAGGGCACTGTAGCTAGTGAAATTACTGGGCAAATGAAACTTTATGACCTGATCTCACAGTCTAGTAATCTTATTACTAGATTGTGTCGATGTCTCAGGATGACGTGCGCAGTGCAGTGTCACGTGAAACTGTATACTTTGGAGTTCCGAGTGACACTGCAACTGATATGGGCAGCTGTGTCGCTTAAAATCAGGCAAATGGTTAGCTCGTCCCGTCATACCTTAACATAAAAATAAAAGTCAAAAGTTGCAAAAAGCATTTAGGTAATAATGTATTTAATTTAAAGGTTACATTCAAGTTGGATGATCTATCATTAAAGTGAGACTGACAAATAGACGGACAAACCTTTGTAGCTAACTATACGGAAATATAGCAGATTTACCATTGCTAAGTCAAAAGTTGCAAAAAGAATTTAGGTATCTAATAATATATTTAATTTAAAAGTTACATTCAAGTTGGATGATCTATCATTACATTGAGTTTGACAAATAGACGGACAAACCTTTGTGGCTAACTATACGGAAATATAACAGATTTACTATTGCCATACATATTACATAATTTATTACAAATAACTCATAAAACCAGTGAATGCAGCTAACAATGAGGTCTGTAACAGCTCATGTAACATTTTTTGTAGGATTTTAGATTTTAACGACCACACATTACGTTACCTGCGCTCATTCAAAATTTTAATATATTGGGTAATTTTTAATGGGATTTATTTATATTTAACAGTTATATTTAGTAGTTATTTATAATCCTTTTATTTGTTAACTATTATAGGTTATATGGGGTATGAGTAAAGTTATAGAGCTCGTAGGTGGGTTATGCTCTATAACAGCGATATAGCCGTTCATAACCGATCGGTAAAGTTAAGTATCGTTTGCTGCAGCCAGTACTTTGATGGTGACCGCTGTATAAAGTGGTTACATACCGTCATACTATGCTTCGGAAAGCATGTTAATCTATCAGTCTCGAATGCTGTCGTAAGACAAAAGTCGTTGAGCCAAGTCTTAAGCCTAAAAATTAGGCGGCTGGGCGGCTAAAATTCTGACAACAAAACTCACCACTGGCCTACACAAGAAGAAGAAGTGGTAGGCAATAGGCAAGTAGATTTGGGCAAAATATTTACTGAATTTTCAATGATGAGAATGAAAATAATGACTGATTTTTTTTTATCAAAGTTTTGGCTCCACACATTTGTGTATTTAGCCAGTGTCAAGTAATTGATGATATATTATATCATGATATTTCACGCAAAATACATATTTGCGTAAAATATCATAAACTTGATTGATACATCAAGTCACAGTCAAAGTCATCAAGTCAAGTCATAGCCAAGTCAAGTCAAAGTCATATTGCTAGTAAAACAACTTTGGCAACTTTACTTGAAGCTTCTATGGAGTTTTGAAAACAACACGAAAAGAAACGTTTCACCATCGTTATACCATTTTCCCACACTCATGCTTGTAATCCAGCACTTAACGAATAAAATGCCACCAATTTTATGCACTAACACTGAAAAGAACACAAGTTTTGGAAAATAAAACAATGTCGTGACGCGATTTTTTTCTTTTTCCCGCCAAAACTCCAATGGCTGAATTTACTGGCCAGCCACAAAAAAAAATAACAAAATACGCAGTAAAGCGGCAATCCAATCTACTTTTTTTTGATTTGTAGAGTTTTGTTTATAGCAGAGATTTGTATCCGCAAATTTTTCTTTAGCCAATTCATGTTTTTATTTTTACTTTCCTTGTATTCGTAATGAAAAGCACAGTGTTTACCCCGGGTTTAAGACTTAAGCCCCTCGAACGTCCTCTCGAAAACCCCGTCACGGCACTAGGTACATAAGTTACTTTCACCCTTAGGGTAGCAATGTACTAATATTACCCAAAACAATAACAGCCTTATTAATAAACGGGTATTAGTCTCGTATTAGTTACTTCAGCTTTTGTCCTTTTTTTGCTACTGGAATATTTAGCTGGATCGATAGAGACAAAAGATGGTGTAACTAGTCCATAGCTAGTTCGTGTTTATTATTATAAGGCTGTAAGAAATTAGGTTAGTAACCTACTTGTCATATTTATTTTGCGAGTTTTGGCGGGAAAACGAAAAGATCGTGTCAACGCATTGTATTATTTTTCAAAACATGTGCTATTTTCAGTGTTAGTGCATAAAATTGGTGGCATTTTATTCGTTAAATGCTGGATTACAGGCATGAGTGTGGAAAAGTGGTATAATGATGGTCAAACGTATCTTTTCGTGTTGTTTCCAAAACTCCATAGAAGCTTCTGGTAAAGTTGCCACCACTTTACTAGGAGTATGACTTGACTAGACTAGACTATGACTTGACTTGATGACTTGGACTGTGACTTGACTTGACTTGACATACATATATTTTACTTAACTCGAAAAATTATCAATTACTTGACACTGGCTAAATACACAAAAGTGTGGAGCCATACCAAAACAAAAAAAAAAATATTTATTTGAGATAACATTATCCATTTTCGTTAGTCTAAAAGAAAGAGAAGATACAATTAAAACAAAAACTTTTTGTAATTCTTTGACGTAACAGTCCGATAATTATCCAGCTAATAAATCTAAAATGACAGCGGCTTTTACAAAAACAGCGGAATGCGAAAGCGTTTCGCTAATCACTGAAATGTGTTCCGAAGCTAATTATGCGTTGATTTTGACACTTTGTTACGTAGTACTATTATTTATTATGTGTCTTTGTTCGTAAGGATCACAAGTTTCGCAACCGAATAATATAAAATATAATTATATATATGTTTTTTTGTAGTAGTAGTAGTAGGTAGTTTTTAGTATTAGTTATTAAATCATTGTAGTATTTAGAAAATAAAGGCAATTTGCCGTGTTTAAAAAAATAAGCTATAAAGCTATAGCTATAAAGGTCTTGTTTGAAAATATGTTTTGTGCAAAAAGTCTATGTTTTAAGCTGTTCGTTTTCCAAGCAAAAAAATGAATCTAAATTGGGATTTTTGATAGCTGCACTGCTGAATTCCTGATTTCATTTAATCAAGTGGCAAGGTGAAGATATTTTGACATAAGTTTAAAGATCTTTAAACCTTTTTGCCTCGAGAGCGTAATCAATGGGCAGTTTTCTTTTTATGTTATTGATAGACGTGACGAGCTAACCGTTCGCCTGATGTTAAGCGACACGGCTGCCCATATCAGTTGCAGTGTCACTCGGAACTCTAAAGTATAGAGTTTCGCGTAACACTGCACTGCGCACATCACTCTGAGACATCAGCACAATCTAGTAAGATTACTAGACTGTGAGATCAGATCATAAAGTCTCATTTGCCTAGTAATTTCACTAGCTACAGTGCCCTTCAAACCGGAACACAGCAGTGCTTGCACACTACTGCTTGGCGGCAGAATAACTGGCAAAGCGGTGGTACCTACCTAGACGAACTTTGCAGTAAAAGTCCTACCACCTAGATCTTGCAATTAATAGTAAAACACGCGTGCAAAGTCGCGCGTAACAGCTAATATATTAACCTAATATTATCCATAAAACTTTATTTTTAATTTTTGGCTCCACACCTCCGTTTATTTAGCCAGTGTCAAGTAATTGATAATTTATCAAGTTAATGATATTTCACGCAAATATGTGTCAAGTCACAGTCGAAGTCATCAAGTCATAGTCTAGTCAAAGTCATACTCCTAGTAAAGTGGTGGCACCTTTACTTGAAGCTTCTATGGAGTTTTGGAAACAACATGAAAAGAAACGTTTCACCATCATTATACCATTTTCCCACACCCACGCCTTTAATCCAGCACTTAACGAATAGAATGCCAATTTTATGCACTAACACTGAAAATAACACAAGTTTAGGAAAATAATACAATGCGGTGACGCAATCTTTTTCGCGTTCCCGCCATAACTTCTCCCTAAAACTTAAGCCGTAGACGTCAAAAAAGTTTTGGCGCCACGTGTCACAGGTCAGTTGATTTCCTCACGCCTACTCCAGTTCTAAATGCATTTAATGTTGCCGAAACCTAATGATCCGTACCAAGGTTCAAAAGTCAGTGTTTCCTGTCTGTGGTAATTTGTAGGGAATAACTTTTTTTTTCTGTGGTTTGATGGTTTGCGTAAACGTTGCTCTTGTACGTGTCCAATATATTTGTGGTTTGTTGTGAGAGGAAGTATATTATAAAAACACAAAAATGTTTTAGGATTTTGTAGCGTATATATAAGAAACAACATTTAAAGAATTTACAAATATTTATGTTATAATATTATAGAAACTGACGTGAGTAGTAATCATAACTACAACTCATTTGTATAAGTTATTCGACTGTAGGTATCTCGTGAGTGTTAGCCGTGTAATAGTTGTAGTTAATTTTTTTTTGTTTGGTTTTGGCTCCACACTTTTGTGTATTTAGCCAGTGTCAAGTAATTGATAATATCTCAAGTTAATTAATATCATATGAAGTGTCAAGTCAAGTCATCAAGTTAAGTCATAGTCTAGTCTAGTCAAGTCATACTCCTAGTAAAGTGGTGGCAACTTTACCAGAAGCTTCTATGGAGTTTTGGAAACAACACGAAAAGAAACGTTTCCCCATCATTACACCACTTTCCCACGCTCATGCCTGTAATTCAGCACTTAACGAATAAAATGCCACCAACTTTATGCACTAACACTAAAAAGAACACAAGTTTTGGAAAATAATACAATGCGGCGACGCGATCTTTTTCGTTTTCCCGCCAAAAACCCCTAGTTAATATTTATAACTTTTATTTTTTAAATACTCACACTTTTTATATACACACTATTTTTAATTAAGGCAGAAAAAGCCCTTTTCAAGTACTTAGATATTTTTTTAATATAAACTAATAACGCGACAAGCTAGTCGTTTCCTAGATATTAAGCGCGTCGGCCACTTCAATCAGTTGCATTGCCACTGGGAACTGTAAATGATTAAGTCTTTCGTGACAATGCACTGCATACGTCATTATTTATTTGTATGTTTTTCTTGAGGTTTTTACGTAAAAATGTGTGATTTATGTAATATTTTGAATAAAGTTTTGCATATGATAAAGTCATGATAACCTTATCCTTCTAGATATAACAAGGAAAAAAAATCATCTGTTCTCTAAAACTCATTACTCATTTGGAAACACCGACAAAAACAAATAAGCTAAAATCCCTAGAAATACAAATTAACAATGCCAAAATAGGATTAACTTCGACATAGAGTTGAATAGTTATAAAACAATAATATACCTAACATAATGAGGTAATATCATATTAATATTAATTAATAATTTTGATTCCCCACGCGGGAGCTTATCGCAAGCAAAACCGCAAATTGCGGTTCAATCAACAAAATAGCTTTATCATGGGAATTTACTTTTAATGTTAATTGTAAACAAGTACATAGCCGTTATTTATAGTCACAACGAGGTTCTGCCCGCAGCTTCGCCCGCGGCGTGGCCTATGGGAAAATAATCCAACCACCCATTTCACCCTCTTAAGGGTGGAATTTCAAAAAATCCGTTCTTAGCGGATGCCTTCGTCATAACATATACCTGCATGCCAAATTTCAGCCCGATCCATCCAGTGGTTTGGGCTGTGCGTTGGTAGATCACTATGTCAGTCAGTCAGTCAGTCAGTCACCTTTGAGTTATATATATTTAGACGTTTTTATTTACTTTTACAAATATATTTTTTCACATGGACAATTGGGGTTGAACAACATCATGTCAGCACAGAATCGCTTCTGGCTACGCTATACGCTCGCGCGCGCGGAATCGTCTGTGATACGATAACACTCCCGCTATCCTTCTCGCTCTAGAAAATGATCCAAAGCGATAGAAAGGGATGCAGCAGAAATATAATTCCGTGCTGATAGATGTCAACCTTTCAAACTTTTATATTTTCGTCTGCAAGGATAACCAAAAGTAAAAAGAAGCCTAAGGCCTCCGTTACACTTTCACTCTACTTTTACTTACAAGTAAAACTTCTTTACTAGTACCTTCCGCAGATATGCTAACATAGCCTTTTTTGTCACAATATAGCGATTTTCTTATAAATTTCAAGAAAATTTGATGATACAACAATTTTGAAATACCGAGAAATTCTACTTTAAAAGATCGTTCAACAATGGAATCGACCATAATTCAAATTTGGAAGCCGTTCCGCAAATCCAGTAACGAACCGTGCTGCGTATGCGTGTGTGCGTACAAGTAATCAGTGTTGCCATGTAAATAAAGAAAAAACTCCCATATTGTTGCCACCGTCTGGTTTCGAGTTGCAAAAAGGTTCCGACCATACAGTTTATAAAGGTTAACATCTTTGGTGCCGACTTACATAAATTTAATTTATATTATGATTTGTGAACATTTCGTTTCGTTATTGGATATTAGTTAGCAGTCAATGAGCAATATTTAATTTGTAATATATTTTCTTGACGGTGTTTGGCGACAAACGAGAAAGATGATTTGACTCTGTATAATTATTGATACAGGTAGGCGTTTGAGTCAACATTTTTTTTTACTAAAAATGTACCATTCAATTTAATTAAAACGCTTGTTTAAAAATTACGATACATTCTGATAAAATGAAAATTGATAAATAATTTGACATATAATTGATAATTATTAAAATCAGCATCTAAAACGTCGAAAACAAAACGCATGTGACATCGCGGGCCTCTTGTTACATTAAATAGCCCGCTGACAATAAAGAATTAACAAATATCATTGAAACAACAGAACCAAAAATGACATTTGACTGACCTGATAGATCAGTTGGTAGTTGCTTTGCCTTCTGAACTGTAGGTTGTGGGTTCGATTTCCACTCAGGACAAACAATAACATAGCTGTTTGTTCTGTGCTTTGGTGTTATATCGTATTCTAAACATGTATGTATTTACAAAAAACTAACTCAGTATTATATCAGTTATTTTGTTCCCGTAATAAAAGCTTTGCTTAGTTAGGGGCTAGATGGTGCTGTGCGATGTTCACAGGAATTCTTTAATTTATTTATGCAAAGCAATACACTCTATATCTCAATTCTTCTTTTTCTGCTAATTAATTATTATATTATTAGCATTCGGGAAGAATAAAGATTACACACTACATAAACATTTTGCTTTCGCAAGTTACACTAATGAAAAGCTCATAATTATTTATTAGTGAGTTATTTTTAAGTGAGTCTGATCACAAAATTAACAAAAAGAACTATTAATTGAAAGCTTTAATAATAGTTCTTTTTACGCTTTCCAATAATAGTGCGACATGACAAAACAACATAAACAGTTGAGAAAAATCCTTACTAATATTATAAACGCAAAAGTTTGTAGATATGAATGTTATTACTCTTTCACGCAAAAACTACTGAATGGATTATAATGAAACTTGGAATAATAGCTGGATTAACTCATAGGCTACTTTTTTACCCACGGATGATACTGCGGGACGCAGCTGGTAGGAAATAAAATGAAGAAGAACTGTGACCGAATTCCACCTACCTAAGTATTTTGTTTATTCCAAAATTAAATCGTAGAATGACCCCATAAAAAGTACTTTGCGAATGTAGTGCTCCAAATTTAATAATAACATATTTGTGGGTACCGTTACCCACATCTGAACACACCCTAACGCTTAAACCCGATCAGCGATTTATTGCGTGATATTTAACTCCTGACTCCCTTGCACAAAGGGTAGCTAACGATCGGGCAACTTTTATGATGTTGCCAAAGAGGCCGCTAGGGTAATGTTTTTTTGGTGAATTATTTTTTATCGTTAATGGCAAGTGATTATGGATTAAAAAAAGTCGTTTTTAGATTATCATTTCTCGATCTTCTTTTAACTATCTTGTGTTAACTTTATAGACATTCACAGCAAAATTAATCTTATATTAACTATTAGCGTAAACATACACACAAACACACATACAAACTTTCGCCTTTATAATATTAGTGTGATTAGCGTATTTAGGTATCTACATTATAGAAAAGTATTCGAATTGAGTCAAAATTAACGTCGCAATCTAGTCTGTTTTTTGAACGGGCTAATGCTGTTAGTCTCTACCGACCTCTATCTACAGCATCACCGGGCGGAAAGGCAAGCGCTCAAGATGCCCAGCCGACAAAAGTGGGAGGTAACTAGCTCAAGGGCACACCTGGGGTGTGAGGTTCGGCTTGGACCGATGCCGGGATAAGAGGATCAAGAAGACTACGTCCACTGGAAGAGTGGACCTTATGGAAAGAGTCTAGTTACGTTCAAATCCAAAATCGAGCTCCAGTAAAGGGTTTGGTTAAGTGATAAACAAATTCCTGCAAAGCTGCATGACCGATGTAGGTAGGTACCTATATTTTTTTTTCGGCTATAGTGATGTGATGGCTGCGACTTTAGCCGTTGTCTTATCGATATTACGATATTGACGATATTTTACTGGATAGATTAAGAACAAGTTACGTAATAGGACAAAATTTTCTATTTAATAACCACACACGTATATTGAGAGTGACCATTGATTAAAGGTATTAAGTCGACTCAAAAAAAAAAAAATCAAAAACAGTTTCAACTACACATCAGTTAAGGCTTTTTTTTGGTAATTGCAAAGTTATAAGCCATTTTTAGGCGCTCGCATTGAACTAAATCACGTGTATTTTTGTTAAATCGATGCGGTAGTCCACGGCTATCAAGGAGCTTACCGCTTGATATCCGACCTTCATTAATAACTTCACAAAAGTCCCTAATGCGCGGCACACGTCCACAGACGGCAGCTAAAAAAGAAATGATTCTCAATTCAAAATCCTTTCGATTTCATGTAAAAGGCTCTCCATCGCCAGTCACAATGGAGACCGCTCCTCGAGTGGACGTCTCAAAGTCATTTAAAATATATTGAGTCGAGCGACAAAAGCGCGATTGTCCGACTGGCTATAAAATCTTCCTTTTTCCCCGGTGAATTAGTTGAGATTACCTTCCAATAGGGAATAATAAATCTTCCTTGTAGACCATGGAGGTATAACCATTGATGGTGGAACCCGTGAAGTAGGCGTCAGCTGCAATCTTCATAAATTTAAGATCGATAAGTCAAGAATAATATAAATGATTTCAATGGTGAACGTTCTCAATCCTTTCGCTCACAATCAGTCGTGTTCAAGTAATGAAAATGAATTACGACCTTACTATGGTATTCTGCATTATCTCAAAGGGTTCATTCTTTAACGGCTAGTTCATTCTTTGACTGAATAATATGCAATTACTATCCCCGAATGAACTGCCTGTTAGAGACTGGAAGTACTTAATAAACCTTTCTATTTCTTTAGTTCTATAGAAGCAAATCGACTTTTGTGTGAGGTGAAATAGGTTTTGATAATGGGACTACAGAAGTTTGCTGAGAGGTTTATGAACGACTGACTCGATAACTCAGTTGGTAGTAACCTTGCCTTTTGAACTGCAGGTTGTGGGTTCGATCCCCACCTAGGACAAACATTTGTATTCTATGTATGTATTTACAAAAAAAGTATACATAATATAGTAAGTAAAAGTAGATATTGTATCAGTTATCTGGTTCCCATAGTAGAAGCTTCACTTAGTTTGAAGCTTTTATTATATTTATTTTTTTACTTGTGATAAGAAAGCTTTTTCCAACAAAACCCGATTCCTATTCTTTATTCCTATTGTTTATTACGTGGTACGTTTTTCTTAAAAGTGTGAACTTCTATTTTGAAACATTCAATCTTTTGTCGTCTTTTGCCCCAAATTGCCAGTGTTGCCGTGTTATGACAGCCTCGACTTTCCATCAGAGCTTACTTGAAAACTATATTGTAAAGATAAAACGTGTCAATTTGCGTACAACATCTTTAAAATATGTGTTCAAGTCGCGAAAGTTTATAAAGCATCACTTGAAAACTGACTTAATCTCAATACATTACGATCTTTGGGCCAGCCATAGATCATACTATAATAATAATAATAATAATAACGCCCAACAATCACATACATAGATCCCGGACCCTAACTAGGATTCCCTGTATCTAGGGACCCAGGAACTACGATAACCATGGTCCCACAGCACCAAGACTCAGAAAAAGTATTTGCGTTTTTTTTCTGAGCACAAATACTTGTCCTGCCGAAAGAATCGAACCCGGGCCCGGGCTATGAGCCGACCTGCTCAACCACCACACCACAGAAGCTGTCGATTGTGGCTGAATTATTTACTAGTGTGTGTAGACTAGTACTACGTCAGGGGACCACCTCAGTCCCATTTGTGAGTGCATTAACATAAGGCAGTGGACACAACAAATGTGCTTATCTCTGCCCGTCGAGATTGCCGCGTACAAGCCTCTTAATTGGGCATCAATATGCGGCCTAATAACGAGGGTACGGCTCCGAGTAAGTTGTAAAGGAAGAAATACGTACATGGTATTTTGAAAAGGCCTTCGTGATGTGAAATAAATGCGGTATAGGTAATTGATAAAGTGCATCGAGTGAATTATGTAACTACTAGTTGCGCGGTTTCACCCGCGGATAAAAAGGTTTTTAATTATTTACTCATCCCACGGGAAAATTTCACTTTTTCGGGATAAAATGTAGCCTATATGTTATTCTAGTGTATAAGCTATTTTGGTAACGAATTTCATCCAAATCCATTCAGCCGTTTGAGTGTGAAGGAGTAATAAACATACACGCATACACACATACAAACTTTCGCCTTTATAATATTAGTGTGATAGAGTGATAGTATGATGTGATTTAATATCTTTGGGGATGCTCTGCTATACAGACGTAAATTATGCCGCTTTTGGGCACATGTTTCTGTCATAAACCATAGTAAAATGACTTGACTACTTGAAGTTCTAGCGTCTTCTACAGATGGAAAGGGGGTAAAAGCCTCGACTTGAAGTATTTCCCGGAGAAAAGGATCTAGAAAACTACGTTCTATTAGAGGAGTAGATCTGAGCTCAAAGGATTGTTGGCTAGAGAATGATCCAATTTTCCTAGCGATAACAATAAACCTTCAAAACAAGTCGTCTTCAGTGGCGATGCTGTGCAGAGCTTTTCTTTAAAGTAGAGAGACTTCTTTAAAGTAGAGAGTTTTAGAGTTTTATTTCACATGTACTACAAGTAGTACATGAAATAAAACTCAAATCTAGGTATTATCAAATTTAAAGAAAAGCCTTGTGACATTGAACAAAGCAGGTGTTTTATTGCCTACAAAACATTTACAAAGCACTCAGCTGGTGCCCGCGCTGTGTGTAGCGTTAAATAGACATTTCGGCTGTCATGCAGTTATTTTAAGTAACTAAATACTAAACAAAATCTTTTTTTTAAATTGGACCTTGTATGAATATTCTATAGCATGGTCTGAGTACATATATTTAAGGAAAAGAGTGAATTAAATGCCACCGTGAATACATTGCAGTGACGCGATCTTTTTAGTTTTCCCGCCAAAACTCCCTGTCACTTACTTCCAGCTATACCGAGTGTTCAGTTAATTAAGATGTAGGCAGAACGCGGTGCATGTCGCTAACGAGGCGCTAAACACACCCGACGTCCGCTCGCACCGGTGTCTGTCTGTACGAGGAATATAACTATAATAATGTTAAAACTATCTTCTGCCCAGTTTAAAGGATTAACCTACGCGATGATCTATTAAAATTGTCATTAACGATACAAAATAACAGATTTCTAGAATATACAACAATGAGTGTGCTTTAGACCACACGACTGAAGTAAAACTTTTTTAGTTTAGCTCCATCTATCTGTCTAACTTTGTTCTGCTTTTTTAAATGTTAGTGTTGCCATCTTGACAATTGCAACTTGTCATTTTATCAGACATACCAACATAATAATACAACTTTTGGTCTTTGTTATGCTGACAAAGGAGAGC
The DNA here is from genome assembly GCA_905220475.3 of Ennomos fuscantarius. Classification (NCBI taxonomy): domain Eukaryota; kingdom Metazoa; phylum Arthropoda; class Insecta; order Lepidoptera; family Geometridae; genus Ennomos; species Ennomos fuscantarius. Next base: position 5,432,137 of record HG992046.1, on the reverse strand, counting down.
TACGTGAACCAACTTCAACTTCTTTTCTCCAGCTTACTTATTTGTAATACAATTTTAATTATTTTTAGCCCAATTTATGTAAAATAGTATTTTTATTCACATTTAATTTTTTTTTTTTTATTTCCACTTAGTGATGTGACGAGCTAGTCGTTCACCTGATGTTAAGCGCCATGGCCACCCATAACAGAACAGTGTCATTCGGAACCCCAAAAAAGAATTTCGCGTGACACTGCACTGCGCACATCATCCTGAGACATCAGCACAGCCTGGTAATAAGTTTACTTGACTGTGAGATCAGGTCATATAGTCTCAATTGCCCAGTAATTTCACTAGCTACAGTGCCCTTCAAACCGGAACACAGTAGTGCTTGCACACTACTGCTTCGTGGCAGAATAACTGGCAAAGCGGTGGTACCTACCTTTTTTTTTCTATGTTATTGAATGATGTGACGAGCTAGTCGTTCACCTGATGTTAAGCGCCATGGCCGCCCATAACAGAACAGTGTCATTTGGAACCCTAAAACATAGAGTTTCAAGCGACACTGCACTGCGCACATCATCCCGAGACATCAGCACAGTCTGGTAATAAGATTACTCGACTGTGAGATCAGATCATATACTCACAATTGCCCAGTAATTTCACTAGCTACAGTGCCCTTCAAACCGGAACACAGTAGTGCTTGCACACTACTGCTTGCCGGCAGAATAACAGGCAAAGCGGTGGTACCTACCTAGACGAACTTTGCAACAAAGTACTACCACCTAGTAAAAAATATTAGTCAAATAGCCTATTACGGCAAAACCAGGGGAAATGTACGTATGTAAATACAGTAGTGAGATATCTAAAGTAAATCTAGCCGCTATGCTAATGAAGATTGCGACTAGATTGCTTTATTAAGGGCCCTTAACGTGATTATTTTAACTAATTTCATCGCTTTTCAAACCCGTTTTTTAAACTTATTTGTGTTTATACGATTTGGCAATGAAAGCAAAAAGTATAACACCAATTAATATAATAGATAGATAAAGTTTTGATTAAAAATAATAACGCCCAACCTTCGCATACATAAAACCTGGACCCTATCTAGGATTCCCTGTATTTAAGGACCCAGGAACTATGAAACCCATGCTTCCACAATACTCAGACATAGAACCATTATTTGCACTTCTTTTTTATGCACAAATACTTGTCCTGTCGAACCCATCACCTCCGGGTTATGAACCGACCTGTTAACCACTACACCACAGAGACTATCAAAGATAACAAACCTCCACAACATAAACAGAATAGGAAAGGAAAACGGTAAACTTATAAGCAAGCAGGCTTGTGACTTGTGCGGTTTTGCATATTTTACTCATTATCAATGGTAAAAAAATTAAAATAGGGCGGAAAATATTTTGAAGTTTTATTGTTTTCAATTTCCTTCTTCCAATAATATCCACATCAGTTTAGTTCAAACAGTTCAACTTATGAAATTCGTTCTCAAATTTATACCTTCGTAAAACATATGAAAAGGCTTTTCTTCCGATGACGACGACACTGCACTGTGCCTACCTAAAGCTTTCAACTGTATATTGAAAATTTTTGAAATTTCCGCTCATTTCAAAATATTTCAATCATCAATCATGTCTTGTCTCTTCAAAATCTTACAGCCTCAAAGAAACAAAGCGTCAAGTAACTTAAACGCTCCTTAGTAAATGGCTTAAAGTTTTAAGTCAACAACGCTTTTAAGTCTGTGCTAAGTGTTGAGACACAGATCATGATGACATGATCGTGTTGTTCGTGGCCTTTGTGTTAGCCTGCTTTTAACGTTTGAAGCCATATTTTAAAAAGAAGCTACTGGTTTATTTTACTATATTTTTATTTTACTTGACTGGCCTGATAGCTCAGTTGGTAGTAGCCCTGCCTTCTGAACTGTGGGTTGTGGGTTCGATTCCAACTCAGGACAAACATTTGTGTGTTGAACATAGGTGTTTGTTCTGTGTCTGGGTGTCATATTGTATTCTATGTATGTATTTACAAACAAAAAGTATCTAAGTATTGTATCAGTTATCTGGTTCCCATAGCACAAGCTTTGCTTAGTTTGGGGCTAGATGGCGTTATGTGAGATGTCCACACAAATTATTATTATTTATTATTATAATGATAGTAGAGTTACTACTATCCCCTTCCTTCTAGTAGAGTAAGTAAAAACAGAATAACTCAAAAACAAAAACTGGGGTAAAGACATTTAAAAAAGGAAAATGTAAACCTATTTGAAATGAAAAAAAAAACAAAATGCGGTGCAGTCTTTGGGGACTGATGCCGATAGAAATGAAAACTAAGTAACTTGTGGGGAGTTTTGGCGGGAAAACGAAAAAGATCGCGTCGCCGCATTGTATTATTTTCTAAAACTTGTGATATTTTCAGTGTTAGTGCATAAAATTGGTAGCATTTTATTCGTTAAGTGCTGAATTACAGGCATGAGTGTGGAAAATTGGTATAATGATGGTGAAACGTTTCTTTTCGTGTTGTTTCCAAAACTCCATAGAAGCTTCTGGTAAAGTTGCCACCACTTTACTAGGAGTATGACTTGACTAGACTAGACTATGAATTAACTTGATGACTTAGACTGTGACTTGACTTGACTTGACACATTATATGATATTAATGAGATATTATCAATTACTTGACACTGGCTAAATACACAAAAGTGTGGAGCCAAACCAAAACAAAAAAGAGTAACTTGTGATATTTAGCTCATGGGAAGTATGCGTAGACGATGAAGGGAATTTCACGCTTTTTGTTCACCCAAAAAGTACACATATAGATAGATAAAACTTTTTATTGAAACACCACATTGTAAGAACAATTTACAGGCACAAACTTAAGAATTAAGTGTCACAATGGGCGGTCTTATCGCTCAAAGTGATCTCATCCAGACAACCCATATACACAGTATCCATATAGCTCATGGAAAGCGTTTGGTGACGATGACGTTATATGGTCTGCTCTACGGTTAAATCTAGGTATGCGGCGTCAGCATAATCTAAAATTGGAAGTAAAAGAGATTGTGCAAGCGAAATTTTAGTGATGGTAGGTAGAAAATTCCTTATAAAAGAAAATGCAGAAGCAAAACGCAAAATAAATATATGAGTCCCATTTAGTTTTTCCATTAAACGAGGATTGTGGAATCTCTATCTGGATCTGCTGGGCGATCACCTAACTAGATGGCAACCAATAGAAACACAACTTTGTATTGATTTGACAGTTTGAATACGCAGTTTATGTGTATAGTTAGTATGGGAATTATTCCTGTTGCATTGCAGTCAAAGTTTCGTGATCACCTCCCTGGTGGTAATAAAATTATGGATCTTAGAGAACTATATTTTTAACAGCACATTATTAGGTTTGAAAACACCTACGAGCCTTACGTCACTTTTTTCCCAGAACCAAACACAAGCAATTTTTACAATACCACGATAATTACGTTCAATTAACAAGGACAAAACGTTATAATTGTAAATATTAATTCGACAACGAAACCGTATAATATTGAACTCTATCCTTTGAGTTTAAGGTAGATATTAGTGTACCGTGTATTGATTGCAAACCTTTGATGATCAAATCATAAATATTTACGTATTTAGCCATCGTTTGTTTTGATGAAGTTACTAATGGGAAGTACAAATACGTTGTCGATTTACTGTCAGATGATGTTGTGATTCATTGAGTGAATAGGTTGATTCATTTTTTATCAAACGACTAGACATTACGCAGGTTAATCAACAATCCAGCTGGGCAATCACGTAACTCGATTGCAACCAATAGAAACACAAATTGTATGGATTTGACAGTTTCAATACGCAGTTTATGTGTATAGTTAATATGGAAATTTCTTTTGTTGCACTGCATTCAAAGTTACGTAATCACCCCCCTGGGCGTGCTCTTATGTATGGTATAAAGAGTAGGTTTGCATTTATGTTCATAGCTTCACTAACTTCCATAGAAAACCATTTTTTTAAAATAATTATTCAAAACTACACACTTATTTCATTAAAATAAGATTGAATTTCATTACATATAAAATAAAATACACTAATAGTGTATCAGTTCATACTGTCATCTGCATGTGAGCCAAGTTACACCTACATATATAAACTGTTGAAGTTTCAAAAGTACACAGTTTTAATATCGAAAAATATAAATTCAAGTTTTTTTTTTAAGTATGTATATTTAATGTAAATTTCTTAAAATTGCTACGATGTTTGAGTAGGCGGTCACCTATTTTTTATTTTCCGAAAATAAATATCATTTCATTTCATTTCATTTCAAAAGATTTGGAGTATTTCGAAGGCTTTTTTAGATCTTTGTAACAGAGACCTGAATCTACTTGATAATTATAGCCTAAATGCAAAATTGAATAGCTACTTTTTGGATACTAATGAAATGTTATACAATATTGTTTTTGCCTAAATGATTTATGACTAAAGCGTATTTAATAAACTTTACTTTGTGACAAAATGTTATCCATAAACTGTTATTACCGATTTTTTGGATGGAGTAAGAATAGAGTTTTTCTAAGCGAGCATGCTACATGGTCTACGTTTTTGCCTGCTTTGTTTGGACTATCCTTAAAACATGTGGCAGTACTTAGGAACAGTTGAGCGGACTAAGCCTATCTGATATTTAAAAATACAAAATTTGTTACAAACCCTTTTTTATACTCAATTTCGAAAATAATAATGTCCTAATGTATCCTCGGACTTTCCCAGCTTATGTTGATATTCCACTTCAGAACAAAGAACCTGGTCTAATTTCCTTAACCACTGTTAATGCACCTGAGCGAGAGACAAACTTACATTGGTCGTGTTTTCTTACAAACTAAATTAAACCTTAACGAGACACAATTAGAGTTAAAGTCGAAGAAACAAGTATAGAAGTGATAAACAGGCGCTTCTGATAATGCGTTTATCACAACTTAGTACCCTAGTATGGGAATTGTCTTCGCATTGCATGGGAAAATAAAAATAGAAACAAAAGAAGCTCTTCGTGCATTTGTTACGAAAAAGAGTAAGTAAAACTCATGCCCTGAGTATTCTAAGGTCCGTATTACAGAACGATGCTCAGTCATCGATCGCTGCTCAAGCAGAGAATTCATTCACTAATTGATCACTGTATGAATGAAATCTCTACTTGAGCACCGATCGATGACTGAGCATCGTTCTGTAATACGGACCTAAATCTCCTGTGAGTAACAAGGCAAAGTTAATTCGCAAGCCAACATCACTTTTATCGAAAACTCGCAAAGTAAGCATGTTCAAGTTTATCGGAATACTACTACAGTCTTTTTTTTTATCTTAAATGCGTTATTACTTCACTCTACTTACACACTTGGATATTTATCGGAGTTTACTCGGGAGAATCAGAGCATGTGCAGCAGCCCACATTGGCCCAGCAGCCCAGTTCTTGGTACAATAAAGTATTCTGCGATCATTAAGACTCTTGCCTAGCTTGTTCATCAGCTTGTAAAATCATAATTTATAAAGATGAATAAAAATGGGTCTGAAATGACGATGAATACATATTAACTATACCTATACTACCTCTAAAAAAATCTGTATACTTATATCGTATGTCACTAAATTTATACCAGTTTTTTATACATAAATTAAACCTTAACGAGATGAAATTACGGCAGCCTCTGTGGCGTGGTGGTTGAGCAGGTTGGCTCATAACCCGGAGGCAGCGGGCTCGATTCTCGCGACAGGACAAGTATTGTGCACATGAAATAAGCGGCAAATACTTGCTTTGAGTCTAGTTGTTGACCATGGTTCTCGTAGTTCCAGGGTCCCTAGACACAGGGAATCCTAGTAAGGTCCAGGATCTATGTATGTGATCGTTGGGCGTTATTTATTTATTTATTTATATTAAATTCTCTCCATCGAAAAGCAGCCTTGAAGAGATCGCTTTTAGGGATAAGGTCAGTCGTTTTTTATAATTTTTGTTATTTAGTGCATGTGTACAATGAAGACTTCATTTATCTGCTATATTCAATACGCTTGCGTTTGACCACATTTAGTTTGATATTAAGTGATAATGCGGGATATAATTATGTAGCATTCAATTCAACTCTCTTTTGGAAAACACATAATGTTTCAAAAAAAAAATATGGCATTAAAAATTTGTGAAATGCATTTGGTTGCTGACGTTTACTACATAAGTAAGCTTTCGTCATAAATTGTATAGACAAAAACTATTACGAACATATTCCAAATAAGTTCATATCTATCAGCATAATTTTTGCACCGACGTCAAAGGTTTCCCATAGGAAAATAGAATGGGTATTGCCAAGAATAACAATACAACCATTTTAAACTTAGCAAACATCCTATATGGTGCTATTGGTCGGCAAGTATGAAACCGAGTGAGTACTATGTACTTAGGCACCTAATTCGTATACTTGTGGATGAATGCAGTACATAAGTAGGTATACCTTTTCAGAAAAATGGCTGTTATCCAAATTTATATAATTTTTCATGGTGTTGAAGCAATGGGTCCATGGGGCCCGAAGGAGTGGCTTCATTTTTACATTTTTTTTATTGTTAGATATGCTTGCGTTTGACCACTATAGCACCTGATGGTAAGTAACGATGCGGTCTAGGATGTAACACGCTTGCCTAGAAGACACCTGTTCATTCTCGATTTGAAGACTCCAAGGTTGTAGTTATCGCAGGACGCCGGTAAAGCGTTCCACTCTTTGGCTGTTCGCATGATATATGAGGAGCCAAATTTTCAATTCTAGTCAGGGAACTGTTCAGATGTCTGGTTGAGCTGAAACGCACGATCAAAAAGCTGGTATAAACTTCTGCTAACGCATCAGCCTTGCTATTCAACGAGGGAATGTTGCCAGCTTTTTGGGTACGCTCCCCGCAGAAAGTGATTTAAGTTCTGTGTTTTATTTATAACCTCTTTTTACCTATTTTTTTTTCACCGTATTAAAAGCTTGAATAAATCTGTTTCTTTATTAAGGGCGTTAAAAGTTTGCCTTATTTGCCGGCTGATGAAAATAATTATAACGATGTATCTATTTACTTACTTGGATATTTATAATAAAACTGTTACCAAGAATAAATAAGCTGAAAAGCCCACTGCGGCTGCTCATACTCGTATTTATTTATTATTTAAACCATAACAAAGTATTGCTTACCTACTATTGTTTGGCGGTCTATAGAATAACTGGCAAAGCGGTAGCCTAGATAAACTTTCCAGAAAAGTCTTACCACCTAGTAAGTTCCAAACAAGGTTTTATAAGGAAACCTCAACCATCAATTCACGAATCGGAGTTGTTCCAGAATACCAACCTAAGTCACTGTCTCAATATACACCGTACTTTCTTCCTTCTAGCCAAGTAAATTACATTAGCAAATTGTGTAGCTAACAGCTGTGGGAATCAAGTATGGGAATGAAGACGGATGGCTCCCAGTTACTGTCGACCTAATTTGAACTGCACACAGAAAGGTACGATTTGATACGCACACAAAAGTTTGAGATGGGCTTATAATAGACAAGTAATTTGGTAATTTAATTTGCTCGTTGCTTTGAAACGGCTTCTGAGTTATCATTATTTGTTTGTTACATGCTTTGCAAAGCTTCAGCGGCATAAAAAGCCATTTCTGCTGTACCAGTTCGTTTTTCTTCATCACTTCACTATCCAAACGACTTTTTCTTGCTTATGTCTCAGGATGACGTATACAGTTTTGGCACCATGATATGGAGGTGCTAATCTTCGGAGGAAGTAGTTATATAATAAAACTTAGAATATACTGGTGGTCTGGATACTGAATCTTTATTTTGGCATATTTATAATAATAACTATATTGTTGGAAATCCTAAGTGGTTTTAGTTTTAAAAAAATAAGTTTACAATCAAGCTAAGAATATTTATTAAGATTTACTAAGAACCGACAATGATTAATAGCGTGATTTTATAAAACGTCCGTCGCCTCTGAGCGCTGCCCAAAAAGTGAGTCCGAGCCTTCTTCGTCGCTCGTATATATACTACGCCGCTTGCATCAGCTCCCGAAGTGAAGTATTTTGTAACACGGCCGTTCCTGTTTGCGTGTTGTCCTCAACAGCTTCAGCTTCATCTTCAAGCGGCACATTTTCGTCGACCTCGACCGTTGTGTCTTCTATAACACAACAAAACATGATTTTAGGACCCGATGTACAGGCATAACGTTGGAAACCATTTCAAAATTAAAATGAAGCTGTTGCTCAATTCAAAGAAATTTCAATTTAGAGAAATTCAACAGGTACTCGTAATAAACATTGAAAACGGAGACTGCCAAACAACTGTGTTAGAAGCACAAGCGTGCACTCAAGTACAACCAACACAGGTCTCACATAATAATTTTATGAAAACTTGTAAGAACAAGTAAGGTTCCAAGCACACGCAAGAAAGTACTTTAGTACTTTAGCATAGAAAATAAAGAAAAATAAATGTATTGCGAATTTCGGAATTCCGGACTTCTAAACTTCGCCACACATTGTAATAGAAAACGGCAACTGTATGATATGACACTCATTAACACGTCATACATAGCAAAAACGACAACGGTATGACGTGACACTCACAAATCACTTCGTACATTGAAAAGAAACGGAAACTGTACGACATGACACTCACAAATCACGTCATACAACTGTATGACATGGCACTCACAAACCACGTCATACATTGCAAAAACGGCAACTGTATGACATGGCACTCACAAACCACGTCATACATTGCAAAAACGGCAACTATGTGGAGAGAATAATCTCGTCACATATTGCAAAAGGCAACTGCATGAAGAGGCATAGGCCACCTCACACATTGCAAATAGAGAGAAGGCAACTGTGCGAAATGATCACACATTGCAAACGACGCCACACAAAGTGCAGTCATCGCTGAGTCACATTGGTGAGACAGATATCCGCAGTGGAGAACGCAGAACAAGCCTCCAGCGTCCATTCGCCCCGCCAAAACACCATGTGATCGGCGGCCGCTTGCGTTGTCTTGCCATAAGACCCGCCGCGAAGTTTCGAGCTACAGCGGTGGGTGGCAGCACATGCAGGACCTTGTAGGGCCCCCGCATGCCAGAGTTCAGCTTTCCCGTAGATTGTGACGACCTGTTCACGAACACAAAATCGCCAACGGTGAAGGTTTGTGACTGCTGACGACCCTTGTTGACATAAGCGTCTTGGAGTTGCTGGTCAGCGTCAGGTAGTGTGGACGCAGTATTATTCATCACCGCATCTTAACGGTACACCATTGCGAGTTTTGTTTTGAATGAATAACCGGGGATGTACCGTCTAAAGTAACAAAAACTAACTTAGTAGCATTAAAAATGTCTAACCTCTTTAGACATTGCTTGGCACTTACGTGTTAACAGAAGCTTCTACCTTATGCTCGCTCGGTCTCACCTGACCATTAGTAATCATTTGACCTTAGTAATATATTTCAGTTGTAATAAATTCACATTTCTCAACGCTGATGGAAAATCCTGCCTCAGTCAAAGTCTTTAGAATCACTATACTCGCGTTTTTGCTTGTTTTGTTGAACATAACCTTTGCGAAAAACACCACGAGCTCGAACGGGTGTAATCTGATGAGGTTTCACATAAATGGGCAAAAAACTCACTAAATTCATAGCAGCTGCGCGAATTTGAGGATCAGTAACACCAGCGTGTAACTATCGCTACAATGAACTCATTCATCACTCAAATCGTTAACAATGCGTAACGTAACAACAAACGTCTAGCATATTCTGCATACGTGGGGTAGTTATCAGAATCAGTTTTCATAGCATCAAATAAAATGTTCGCGATATTTACTCGTATAGGGCACAATGCCTCAAATTCACTCTTGAAATTTGGCCAACTACGATCATTACTAACCCAATCGTATAGCCACGACCTCGCGCCACCTTCAGACAATTACCTATACGTGCTAAACACTCACTGTCGTCCCATCTATTTAGTTTGCGCACATGATCAATTTGACCACACAACGAATCAAAATCATGCAAAGACAGATCGAAATTTGACATAAATACATGGTTCGATCTTACCGGCATGGCATCATAGCATTAACGAGGTTTTCGGTTACTTCACTTATAACCATATCCGCGGTGGGCGGAGGCGTGCTTGTACACGGCACGGACAGGTCTAGACTGGTAGGGCAGTGCAGACGGCGCAGTCAGCGGGCAGACGGCTCGCACGACGTGGCTGGCGTGCCGGAGCATCCGGTGCAGGCGCCGACATGGCGCGCGATGTACTCGCAACAACACATGCACTGCGTGTCCTGGAATCTTCCAAAACACCTAAGCAGCTTATGAAAGTTTGAAGCTGGGCTTCTAAACCAGGAATAGACGATCGATTTCGCTTACGACTTTTAAGTTTACTAGTCTCAGACATAGCTACAAATATGTTAAGCGGAAAATCTTTAAAATCACAACAGCAAAATCAAAACAATATTTGAAATCAGAATAACCAAGTCAGAATTGAGTTAGATCCCACTTCTGATGTTGGAAATCCTAAGTGGTTTTAGTTTTAAAAAAATAAGTTTACAATCAAGCTAAGAATATTTATTAAGATTTACTAAGAACCGACAATGATTAATAGCGTGATTTTATAAAACGTCCGTCGCCTCTGAGCGCTGCCCAAAAAGTGAGTCCGAGCCTTCTTCGTCGCTCGTATATATACTACGCCGCTTGCATCAGCTCCCGAAGTGAAGTATTTTGTAACAATATAATATATATAATACATAATTAGTGTCACGAGAAACTTAATATTTTAGAGTTCCGAGTGGTACTGACTAACCGTAGATCAATATGTGATGATATATCACGGTTATTATAATGAACAATATAATAATATACATTATAATAATAAATAAAAAGTTCTTTCACAAAATGATAAGTGTACGGAACTATAAAGTTATTCTGTGCCACAGTACACATCGTTCAGATGATCAGACTATGTTACGTATCTAGAGTAACGTAGTTATAGTGGTCACAGTACGCACAGCACACATACAGCGAGTGATCAGACCGAGTTATATAATGTTCAGAGTAACGTAATTACAGTGATAAGTGATCAGAGTATGCACAGCATGCATACAGTGATCAGAGTAACGTAATTACAATAATCAGTGATCAGTGTATAAACAGCATATGCAGTGATTAACGAGTAACGCAATTACAGTGATCAGTGAACTAGAAAACGCAATTAGAGCATGCACAGCAGACGTACAATGATCTGAGTAACGCAATTACAGTGATCAGTGATCAGAGTACACACACACATATTCAGTGATCAGACCAAGCCTACTTACCTTTAGAGTAACGCAATCACAGTGATCAGTAATCAGAGTATAGACGCACGTATTCAGTGATCAGACCAAGCCTACTACCTTAGAGTAACGCAATTACAGTGATCAGTGATCAGAGTACACACACACATATTCAGTGATCAGACCAAGCCTACTACCTTAGAGTAACGCAATTACCGTGATCAGTGATCAGAGTATACACGCACATATTCAGTGATCAGACCAAGCCTACTATCTTTAGAGTAACGCAATTGTAGTGATCAGTGTACCTACAGTGATCAGACTTTGGCTAAGGCCGCCTCTATAATGTCCTAATAAAGGTGTGTTCGCAACACGATAGCTCGTGTACCTTCAGCCAGTGTCTCACCTTCTAATGAGTTGTAATAACTGCCACCCAGAGAGACGCTGTGAGGATGCGGATAGTATGGAGAAAGCTTTATTAATAAATTAATATATGAACCAAAAATGATGACAATAGAATATTCTATAGTACCTACCTATTCACATAGAGATAAATGTTTGCTTAATGGAAAAATGTTTATGGAATGCCCTGCCAGCGTCTGTGTTTCCGGCGAAATATGACCCGGGCGTGTTCAAGAGAAGAAAGAATAGGTATTTACTTGGCTAGCATGCTGCACCTTCGATCGCATCGTCACTTCCCATCAGGTGAGAGCGTGGTCAAATGCTAGACAAGTTTGAAGTAAAAAAAATAATGTTAATTAGATAAACTAGAAAGAAAAGTATAATTTACTTCTCATCCTGTTAATAGAGTAGAAGTGAATTATTATTATAATACATGAAAAATTAGCTACTTGCAGTTTCATGAATGGTAGAAAGTTTTGGTAGTATATTGAATTATTTAGGTAAAATATTTGAAATGAGAATTATTAGTTAGGTTGAACACTTTTTGAGTGAATAAAAATCACGGAACTCGCGTCATCGTCACCGAACGCTTTCCATGGGCTATAGATATACTGTGTATATGTACTTTTTGAGTGAACAAAAAGCGTGTCACACGCGTCATTGTCAGCGCACGCTTCCCAAGAACTATATGTCACAAGTTACTTAGTTTGCAATTCTGGCAGCAGGCGCAGTCTCCAGATTGTGTGGCAGTCTGGAGACTGCGCCTGCTGCGAGAAGTGCAGCTCTTTTTTAAGTCATAAGAATCACTTACTTAATCAGTTATTATGTTGCAATATCCCTGGGTCTGTGAGGCCCGAAAGTACTTGTCCTAAGGCACGTAAGCCTTTTTAAAAAAGGAATAACATTAATTATTATTACCCCTTTGCTTCAAATCTTATTCCCGTTTCAAGCGATCATACATAAATTACTTATAGGCACCAACTTGAAGCCACTCGGTTGTTCTATCAGAATGAACTTTCATCAATAAATTAATTAATTAAATAAATAAATATGTGTAGACACTTCACACAGCGCCATCTAGCCCCAAATCTAGCTTGTACTATGGGAACCAGATAACTAATACAATACTTATATAATTTTTTGTTTGTAAATATATAAAAAGGATACAATATTACACTCAGACACAGAACAAACATCGATTTAAATCACACAAATATTTGCCTTGAGTGGGGATCGAACCCACAACCCACAGTTCTAAAGGCAGGGTTACTACCAACCGAGCTAGCAGTCAACAACTAGAATATTAAAAAGCCATCTCTAGTTTTGTGTCCTCCGAGACGACTTCATTAGGGCGCGTCAACCGTCCGGTCACGACGCCTGCGATGGACAATCGGAGATCCATTCCACAGCGGACATCCATTCCACAGGTAAATTGAATCGATTTCAGTGAAAAATATAAACTTTATTTAGTTTCTGCTGCATTCACTAGGTGGTAGGACTTTGTTGCAAAGTTCGTCTAGGTAGGTACCACCGCTTTTCCAGTTATTCTGCCGCCAAGCAGTAGTGTGCAAGCACTGCTGTGTTCCGGTTTGAAGGGCACTGTAGCTAGTGAAATTACTGGGCAATTGAGACTTTATGATCTGATCTCGCAGTCGAGTAATCTTATTACCAGACTGTACTGATGTCTCAGGATGATGTGCGTAGTGCAGTGTCGCTCGAAACTCTATGTTTTGGGGTTCCGAGTGACAATGTTCTGTTATGGGCGGCCGTAGCGCTTAACATCAGGTGAACGACTAGCCTGTCATATTATTCAATAACATAAAAAATAATAATCAGAGAATGACGTTATAGATGGTTATAGGTGGTAAATAATAAACTGCCCAACGAAATCACCTCAGCGCCCAGTATAGCATTTTTTAAGCTGCGCCTAAAACGTTGGCTTGTCAAGCAGGAATTCTTACATACGACGAGTTTTTGACGTATAAAGTAAATTAACTAATTATGAATTTGATTAACGAATTGCTACTTTATCTGACATTCCATACATACGACGAGTTTTTGACGTATAAAGTAAATTAACTAATTATGAATTTGATCAATTAATTGTTACTTTATCTGACTGTGATTTTATTTTCAATCATATTTTATTTGTTAATTTTTTACATATTATTTACTATAATTGTGATGTGACTATTATTACTATATACTATTCAATTGTACACACTAAATAATATATTATGACGTGTAAATTGGTTTTAATAATTAAATGATTATGATTATAAATAAATAAATATCTAAATAAATATCTATGGACATCTCACACAGCGCCATCTAGGCCCAAACTAAGCAAAGCTTGTACTATGGGAACCAGATAACTGATACAATACTTAGATACTTTTTGTTTGTAAATACATACATAGAATACAATATAACACCCAGACACGGGACAAACATCAATGTTCGTCACACAAATGTTTGTCCTGGGTGGGGATCGAACCCACAACCCACAGTTCAGAAGGCAGGGTTACTACCAACTGAGCTATCGGGCCAGTCTATTAACTCTAAAGAAGTTACACTGTACATTAAAATACCGCTAGCTGATGCATTTGCCTAAGTGGCTCCAATCTTTCATGCTACGACAACAACACACCGATAACACAACGGAGAACGAAGACGTAGCCACAAAGCAGAATATGAGAGAAAGTAGTGTGAACTAAACAAAACTAGTGAGAACAAATCGTTTATAATGCGCCAATACTTGTTCTGAGTCTGGGTGTTGTGGGACCATGGCATTCGTAGTTTCTGGGTCCCTAGACACCGGGAATCCTAGTTAGGGTCCAGGATCTATCTATGTGATCGTTGGGCGTTATTATTATATTTAGTAATGTTAGACAGCCCCTGTGGTGTGGCGGTTGAGCAGGTTGGTCCATATTATGGAGGCGGCGGGTTCGATTCCCGCGGCAGGACAAGTATTTGTGCACAGTAAAAAGTATTCTTGTTCTGAGTCTGGGTGTTGTGGGACCATGGTCCTCGTAGTTCCTGGGTCCGTAGACACAGGGAATCCTAGTTAGGGTCCAGGATGCATGTGATTGTTGGGAATTATTATTATATTTAATTTTTACATGTTTGATAATATTTTTAGCGTATTTCCCGTGAATTATTTGTTAGCTCGCAGATTCGATACAGTAATTTGATTGGTACATTAGGTTTTATCCCGGAAAATGTCATATTTATCTCGATGTTGGAACAACCTGTGGTATGTTTGTTCAAGGTGTCAAAACCAAATATATTCACGTATGAGTATGTTATGAAATAAGTTGGTAATTTCATTTTTATTATAGGCAAAGCATGTATCATTGTAGACTACGAGAAGAAGGGAAACTGTGATCAAAAGTTTTTAAACAATAAAAAAAAAACACCTAATAGGATATCTGTATAACATTAGAATAAATAACTTGGTACCTAAGACTCAATAAAAATAATAATTAAGGGTCCTAATTTTTTATTTTTGGCTCCACACTTTTGTGTATTTAGCCAGTGTCAAGTAATTGATAATTTCTCAAGTTAATTAATATTATATGTATGTGTCAAGTCCAGTCACAGTCCAAGTCTTCAAGTCAATTCGTAGTCTAGTCAAGTCATACTCCATGGAGTTTTGGAAACAACACGAAAAGAGATGTTTCACCATCATTATACTACTTTCTCACACTCATGCCTGTAATTCAGCACTTAACGAATAAAATGCTACCAACTTTATGCACTAACACTGAAAATTAAAATAAGTTTTGGAAAATAATACAAATGCGCGACGCGATCTTTTTCGTTTTCCCGCTAAAACCGGCGTCGTCCTTGTCTGGTTCATTCGCGTATCTGAAGAGATAAGAGATATGGATTAGAAAGAGAGATGCCTACTAGTTGAATATTAGACTCGCAGCGCTACACGATCTGAATTGCACCTTATCTCGTTATAGCAACAGTCGCTATTCACTTGCAGAGTGAATCTTTTATACCTTTAGGCACTGTTAAGTCATCTGTCTCTCTACTCAATTTAATGCGCTAGATGGCGCGACGAGCGTTTCAAATTTTATGGCCTCTAACAACCGGTATAAATGTAGCGGATAATAATTTACTCTATTTTAGTAATACGCGTGTAATTGAAGTTTATCTGTAGCGCTCAATTTTATAACCAAGAACCTTACAAAATTATTACTGAGAAATAAGTCTATTGCCTGTTTGTACTAAAGCCTATTAAAATATAACTTAGCTAAGCAACACTTTCCTTAGGATTCTCGTATACGTTTGTTAAATTCGTGTCAAACTTGGCAGGCCAAATACTGAATGCTCATTGGTTGCCTGTTGATCGTCAGTTGTCTCAACCAATGAGCGAACAGTATTTGGCATTTACAAACATACGAGAAACGAGCTGCTAGGGAGATAACTGCGAACTTAGGAGCTGTCAAACTTTAGTACAGACGGGTATTAGAGTAAGCAAAAGCTTAATTTACTGTGAATTTAATTTGTCAAACACATAGACCATATAATACACACTTAAATAAAAAATAAAATAAATAAAGCCTTTATTTCTCGTTAGCTTTATATACGGAGCGAGCTAGTTTTTTTTCAGACTAATATTATAA
Organism: Ennomos fuscantarius; assembly: GCA_905220475.3. Classification (NCBI taxonomy): domain Eukaryota; kingdom Metazoa; phylum Arthropoda; class Insecta; order Lepidoptera; family Geometridae; genus Ennomos; species Ennomos fuscantarius. The sequence continues at coordinate 5,415,783 of HG992046.1, read as the reverse complement.
AGGCAAAAGTTGTATGTGTGTATATGTGTACGTTTGTTACTCCTTCACGCTCAAACGGCTGAATGGATTTGGATAAAATTCGGTACCAAGATAGCTTATACACTAGGTTAACATATAGGCTACATTTTATCCAGGAAAAGTGAAATTTTCCCGTGGGATGAGTAAATAATTAAATAATTATAATACTTTTTATCCGCGGGTGAAACCGCGGGGCGCAACTAGTACTGATATGAATTATTACCGCTTCATAATAAGAAAGGTCTAGTACTTAGCTAGTTTTCTTTGTACGCCTTGAAATAAACTTTGGAACTCCACCTCATTTGATGCAAACCCTTTCTGAAACAATCAATTACAAAATTATCAAACCTAAAATCACCAACCACACTAATCATTATAAAGGCTTCGTTAAAGCACTAATAGACAATTCTAAAGGTATAGATAAAGCCCCTAATAGACTGTACAAAACTAACAAGTAATATTACAGAGCCGGGACACCTTGGGTACTTAAAGCCATTAAGGATCTCTGCAGATCGTGCGCGCTCTTAGGGTTAGGACCTTGGGGTATTCTGAATTCAAAATTATAAATATTTGTGTTTTTATTATAAGTATTTTATTTTAGTTTTCTTTTTTTATTAATCTGCACTTCCACAGACACCTGGGTCCGTGCTTTTTAATAGACTATTTTTTATATTTATGAATTAAGTCTATTACTAACATATATATAATACAGGGAGGACAATACAGCTTAATTTTATTTTAGTTTATACTAGTTGCGCCCCGTGGTTTCACCCGCGGATAAATAGGATTTTAATTATTTGCTTATCCCACGGGAAAATTTCACTTTTCCGGGATAAAATGTAGCCTATATGTTAATCTAGTGTATAAGCTATCTTGGTACCGAATTTCATCCAATTCCATTCAGCCGTTTGATTGTGAAGTAGTAACAAACATGCACCCATACACACAAACACATGCACATACAAACTTTCGCCTTTATAATATTAGTGAGATTTGTATTTATTAATGAAATTAACATTATAATTAAGAAAGGCAAAAAAAGGCTTTTTATTGTTTATTTTATTTACATTTTCAAATCAAACTGTCTGGCTCGATAGCTCAGTTGGTAGTAACCCTGCCTTCTGAACTGTGGGTCGTGGGTTCGATTCCCACCCAGAACAAACATTTGTGTGATGAACATAGGTGTTTGTTCTGTGTCTGGGTGTTGTATTCTATGTATGTATTTACAAATAAAAAAGTATCTAAGTATTGTATCAGTTATCTGGTTCCCATAGTACAGGCTTTGCTTAGTTTGGGGCTAGATGGCGTTGTGTGAGATGTCCACACATATTATTATTATTTATTATTTAAACTGCAGAATGCCTCAGCAATCCAGCTATCTGTGGAGCTATCTGGGTGGAGCGCGAGGCGCGCCGAGGCACTAATTTGTAATTACGCCGCAGCTTGCTTATTAAGTCATTACATTGCACTACGACTTCGCTGGACATTTCTAGGCACTTTCTAAAGCTTAAACTGTGGTCTTGTGGGCAACTTTATAAACACTTTATAAACACTTGTTTGTAAGGAAGAACATAAGTTAGTTTTAGTAGATTTTAGAGTTTTCTTCAGTATGTTTCTTGCCTTTTAATGCAATGTAAATATAGGTCTTTACCTATGAAATTGCCGTTTTGTTTGAAAAAAGTTAAAGTATTTTTTTTTCGAACTTATTTATTTCTTTTATTCAAAGTAATCACCCCTGCAATCAATGCATCTTTGCCAACGCTGAGGCAGTTTATGGATGCCCTTCTTGAAAAAATCAGCAGGCTGGGAGACAACAAACTCTTCAAAGGCGTTTTGTACTGCCTCTCGGGAATTGAATTTTTTTCCCGCTAAAAAGTTGTCCAAATTTTGGAAAAAGTAATAGTCGGTAGGCGCAAGATCTGGTGAGTATGGCGGATGAGGAAGAGCTTCCAAACCCAACTCATGCAGCTTAGAGACGGTCTGTTGTGCAGTATGGGGTCGCGCGTTGTCGTGAAGTAGCAGTGGAGACGACCGATTGACCAAAGCTGGTTGCAGACGTGCGAGTTTCGCCATCATTGTGGTCAGTTCTTCAATGTACACATCTGCAGTAATGCTCTCGCCGTTTTGTAAAAAGCTATGATGAATCACACCAGCACTAGGCCACCAAACTGTGACCATCACCTTTCTAGGGGTCATTTTTCGTTTTGCACATTGCTTTGGTACCGAACCAGGATCTAACCAACTTGCTGAGCGCTTTCGATTGTCTAAAAGAATCCATTTTTCGTCGTACGTAACAATTCGGTTCAAAATTAATTCATTTCTGTGCCTGTTAAGCAGCGCAAGGCAAGTCTCGACGCGTACGTTGCGCTGGCGATCGTTAAGTTCGTGGGGCACCCATCTATCAAGCTTTTTTATCTTGCCAATCTGTCGCAAATGGACCAATATTGTTTTGATGCTAACATCAAAAGCTGCTGCCAGCTCAGCTGTAGATTGAGATTCATCAGCTTCCACAATCGCCTTTAATTCATCATTGTTGACCAAAGTTTCCGGACGACCACGAGGTTCATTTTTCAAGTCAAAATTCCCAGAACGGAACCGAGCAAACCAATAACGGGTTGTACGTTCGTTTGTACAGTTCTCTCCGTAAACGTCGTTGATGTTACGTGTCGTTTGTGCCGCGTTGGTGCCACGACGGAACTCATATTCCATAATTACACGAAATTTCAAAGTATCCATTATGAGGAAAAATGTTGAAATGTAATGAAAATACAACGCTAATCAATAAACAAAAGACTTATATTGTAAATAGAATGTCATATTTTTAAAACAAAATTAATTTGAATTTAGAATTCATAGCCAATCAAAACATTTTTTTTTGTTTGAAAAAGTCTGTACTGCAATACGGCAATTTCATAGGTAAAGACCTATTATATACTACTACTAGGTGGTAGGACTTTGTTGCAAAGTTTGTCTAGGTAGGTACCACCGCTTTGCCAGTTATTCTGCCGCCAAGCAGTAGTGCGCAAGCACTACTGTGTTCCGGTTTGAAGGGCACTGTAGCTAGTGAAATTACTGGGCAATTGAGACTTTATTATCTGATCTCACAGTCGAGTAATCTTATTACCAGACTGTGCTGATGTCTCAGGATGATGTGCGCAGTGCAGTGTTGCTCGAAACTCTATTTTGGGGTTCCGATTGACACTGTTCTGTTATGGGCAGCCGTGGCGCTTAACATCAGGTGAACGGCTAGCTCGTCAAATCATTCAGTAACATAAAAAAAAACTCAAAGGTGACTGACTGACATAGTGATCTATCAACGCACAGCCCAAACCACTGGACGGATCGGGCTGAAATTTAGCATGCAGGTAGATGTTATGACGTAGGCTAAGAAAGGACTTTTCAAAATTCTACCCTTGAGAGGGTGAAATGGGTGGTTGAATTATTTTCCCATAGGCCACGCCGCGGACGAAGCTGCGGAAGAAGCTCGTACAATATAAAACAAGTCATATGTAATATTCGTAACTTAATAATGTTGGTATTAATGAAAAAACTCATTTTTCACCTCTGCACGCTTAGAGGAATATTTTTATGTCTGTAAAAACGATGCCGGTTTTAGATAGAATAGTTTTGTGGAGCATTATAAAATATAAAGAAGGTAGAAAATAAAAAGAAATTCAATTTATCATTCGTGTTTTGAAAGGTTCTAAATATTAGGTACCTAAGCTTCTTCTTCGTTTAATCACTTTTTTGGACAACACGAAAAAGATTGCGTTATCGCATTGTATTATTTTCCAAAACTTGTGTTATTTTCAGTGTTAGTGCATAAAATTGGTGGCATTCTATTCGTTAAGTGCTGGATTACAGGCGTGAGTGTAGGAAAATGGTATAACGATGGTGAAACGTTTCTTTTCTTGTTGTTTCCAAAACTCCATAGAAGCTGCAAGTAATGTTGCCACCACTTTACTAGGAGTATGACTTTGACTAGACTATGACTTGACTTGTTGACTTCGACTGTGACTTGACACATATTAGTGTGAAATATCATTTACTCGATAAATGATCAATTACTTGACACTGGCTAAATACACAAAAGTGTGGAGCCAAAACTTAAAGAAATAAAAAATAATAACTCTGCCAAGGTGAAGTGAATTTTTGTACGGTTACGTCATGTCAAAGTCTTATTTTGTCAAAGTAAAATGCAACGGTAAAATGGTCGCTATTTTACTGAAGGCTCCAGAAAGCCTTGCAGAGAAAACGAAAAGGCATGGTTTTAAAACTTGCAACTATTGCCAACACTCATGCACGTTCACGAACACTTAACGGATAATAACCCACCCTTAATACACATTAAAATTTAAAAACACACGGGTTAAAAGAAACGGGAAAAAAAAAATTTACAACCAGCATTTTCGAATTCTTTTCAATCACTTTTCAACGACCTTAGGTAAACTTGGTATTGATACTGATAGATGTCAAAATGCTGAACTTGTAAGGTACCTACATTTTTCTTTTCATACTAGTATTGCTAATTGACAATGACTTTGACAGAATATACTATATGGTAATTAACCGGATACACTGTGGCATTTAAGCTTGTTTTACACTCGGCTTTTCAACCATTTAATTAAGCCGAAATGCAAAACAATCGCCCCCGGGCCAAGGGTATGATCTCTTGATTTACGATCAACGGTATGTTGATTTTGCCAATTACCTGTGTTCATTCGAAACTAACCTTTATGACTTGGCTTTGCCATCGATTGATGAGAAGTGAGATACAATAGTCTATATATATAAAATTCGAGGGTGACTGACTGACATAGCGATCTATCAACGCACAGCCTAAACCACTGGACGGATCGGGCTGAAATTTGGCATGCAGGTAGATGTTATGACGTAGGCATCCGCTAATAGTCATAGTCAAGTCATGGTCTAGTCAAAGTCATGCTTCTAGTAAAGTGGTAGCAACTTTACTTGAAGCTTCTATGGAGTTTTGGAAACAACACGAAAAGAAACGTTTCACCATCATTATACCATTTTCCCCATACTCGTGCCTGTAATCCAACACTTAACGAATAAAATGCCACCAATTTTATGCACTAACACTGAAAATGACACAAGTTTTGGAAAATAATACAAATCGGCGACGCGATCTTTTTCGTTTTCCCGCCAAAACTCTCGATCATATTCTTATTAGTAATAGCACCATCTCCAAAAGTTCATGAAACTAGCATGAACTGGACATTGGCAGAATTGTTACAACTAGTCACAGAAGCAAAAAAAAAAAGAAGTCAAGTCAAGTCAGTAGACGCCATTTTATTGCGGTAGGTACATCTAGTGATGTCCAGACGTAATTATTTAAAAGTAAAGGAAAAATATGAATCACGATAGGTATAATTTAAAACTTTTCCTTTACCAAGTAGGCGATACTGGTATAAATCATAATATGTAACTTTGTATATACTGAACACCAAATTGCAATTATATTTTTTTTACTTCAAACTTGTCTAGCATTTGACCGCGCTCACCTGATGGGAAGTGACGATGCGATCGAAGGTGTAGCATGCTAGCCAAGTAAATACCTATTCACTCTTCTCTTGAACACGCCCGGGTTATATTTCGCCGGAAACGCAGACGCTGTCAGGGCATTCCATATTCCTTAGCCGTTCTAAATACGTAATATAATTTAATAACGCAGTTAACCAATACAGAACTTTGTTAAAAACTTGTAAACGTTTTAGTCCAAACGTCCATTCCCAAGTGGCTACCGAACTTTGACCAAGAGGGATTTGACTGTGTGTCAACGCGGCATATCACTTTTACTCAAGGATTACCAAACGTGCATGACGTCAAGAACGCCGGCGCCGTAGACGAATAATTAAAAAACCGCGTGTGGTATTTAATTGATGTCAAATATTTGTACAGACACGGCAATTAGTTGTGGAGTCCGCCGTGACCCGACGACGCCGGCCCGGCCACGGTTGAACGGGCGCGACCACAGAGACGGGGAGCTGGGACGAATATCGAAGATTTGTTTATTTTATGCTGCTTTGCCACAGACTCCTGGGTCCGTGCTCTTTTTATTATAATAATAGGTCTTTACCTATGAAATTGCCGTATTGCAGTACAGACTTTTTCAAACAAAAAAAAATGTTTTGATTGGCTATGAATTCTAAATTCAAATTAATTTTGTTTTAAAAATATGACATTCTATTTACAATATAAGTCTTTTGTTTATTGATTAGCGTTGTATTTTCATTACATTTCAACATTTTTCCTCATAATGGATACTTTGAAATTTCGTGTAATTATGGAATATGAGTTCCGTCGTGGCACCAACGCGGCACAAACGACACGTAACATCAACGACGTTTACGGAGAGAACTGTACAAACGAACGTACAACCCGTTATTGGTTTGCTCGGTTCCGTTCTGGGAATTTTGACTTGAAAAATGAACCTCGTGGTCGTCCGGAAACTTTGGTCAACAATGATGAATTAAAGGCGATTGTGGAAGCTGATGAATCTCAATCTACAGCTGAGCTGGCAGCAGCTTTTGATGTTAGCATCAAAACAATATTGGTCCATTTGCGACAGATTGGCAAGATAAAAAAGCTTGATAGATGGGTGCCCCACGAACTCAACGATCGCCAGCGCAACGTACGCGTCGAGACTTGCCTTGCGCTGCTTAACAGGCACAGAAATGAAGGAATTTTGAACCGAATTGTTATGTGCGACGAAAAATGGATTCTTTTTGACAATCAAAAGCGCTCAGCAAGTTGGTTAGATCCTGGTTCGGTACCAAAGCAATGTGCAAAACGAAAAATGACCCCTAGAAAGGTGATGGTCACAGTTTGGTGGTCTAGTGCTGGTGTGATTCATCATAGCTTTTTACAAAACGGCGAGAGCATTACTGCAGATGTGCACATTGAAGAACTGACCAGAATAATAACGAAACTCGCACGTCTGCAACCAGCTTTGGTCAATCGGTCGTCTCCACTGCTACTTCACGACAACGCGCGACCCCATACTGCACAACAGACCGTCTCTAAGCTGCATGAGTTGGGTTTGGAAGCTCTCCCTCATCCGCCATACTCACCAGATCTTGCGCCTACCGACTATTACTTTTTCCAAAATTTGGACAACTTTTTAGCGGGAAAAAAATTCAATTCCCGAGAGGCAGTACAAAACGCCTTTTGAGAGTTTGTTGTCTCCCGTCCTGCTGATTTTTTCAAGAAGGGCATCCATAAACTGCCACAGCGTTGGCAAAGATGCATTGATTGCAGGGGTGATTACTTTGAATAAAAGAAATAAATAAGTTCGAAAAAAAAATACTTTAACTTTTTTCAAACAAAACGGCAATTTCATAGGTAAAGACCTAATACTTACATATTTGTTAGTTGTATTATTATTATTTTTTAACAAAATCAATACAGGAGTGACCCGACACACGACGCCGCCGCAAGAAGCTTTTTAGTGAGCGTGAATGCTTTAGGTGTACACAGAATATTAAATCAATGTTATAGTATCTCTAAATATATATAACTCAAAGGTGACTGACTGATTGACTGACTGACATAGTGATCTATCAACACACAGCTCAAACCACTGGATGGATCGGGTTGAAATTTGGCATGTAGGTAGATGTTATGACGTAGGCATCCGAAAAGAAAGGATTTTTCAAAATTCCACCCTTAAGAGGGTGAATTATTTTTCCATAGGCCGCGCCGCGGGCGAAGCTGCGGGCAGAAGCTCGTTTGTTCATATGAACGGGACCGCTGACAGGATTTTTTTGTTACGTTAAACCCTTATTAAGAAGTGTGTCCCTCCAATTTTTATTGCAAATGCAAAAATTTGTTCACAAAGTTCATAACTGCAGATTAAATATAACTCCCATATAAAACAAGAAAAAAAAACTGCAAATTATTAAGAATCTAGGTTAGGTAATCCACAGGTTAAGTCCAAAGCTTAACCAGTGCTCTAATGATGTGTTCTCGGTTAATGAACAGTTTGCGATCAATTAGGCAATTATCGAGCCACGTCCGGTTTAGTCCCATTATTAGAATAAACCCTTTTAAGCGGCGCCATCAAGTTTTTAAATGTTACGTCAGAGTAGCACACAATGGCGGAACTCGGATGGAAAACCTTTTAGTTTGTCGTGAGGTGAAGCAGCCATGCGGATAATGGAATTTTAGAATTACTTTAGCGTTAATTTAATTGTAAAGGAAAAAAATTCAATAAAGGAAAATTAATTTGTGATGATGATGATGACTGGCCCGATAGATGAGTTGGTAATAACACTGCCTTCTGAACTGTGGATTGTGGGTTTGATCCCCACCCAGGACAAATATTTGTGTGATGAACATCGATGTTTGTTCTGTGTCTGCGTGTTATATTGTATTCTATGTATGTATTTACAAACAAAATATCAATTTTTCCATTACAATATAACTAATTAATCAAGAGATACTGCTATAAATAAAATAAAAAAAGAAGAAAAAAGCTTTACCCCGCGATTTCACTAAGTGGATACAATTTTCCGGGATTATAGATTAATTCGGTTGATAAGGTTCGGTTAGTTCGGTTTGATAAGTATCCAAAAATGGCTTTTTGGATTTTTTTCCATAACCCGTGTATTTTTGAATTATAACGTGTGATAAGTGTGGATTATTATCCGTTAAGTGTTCGTCAACGTGCACGAGTGTCGGAAAATGGTTCCTAGTTTTTAAACCATGCTTTTTCGTTTTCTTTTCATCGCTTCCTAGAGCCTTCAGTAAAATATCCAAAATTTTTTGGTTTTATTATGTTTTGGCTCCATACATCCGTGTATTTAGCCAGTGTCAAGTAACTGATAATTTATCAAGTTAATGATAGTTCACGCAAATATGTGTCAAGTCGAAGTCCTCAAGTCAAGTCATAGTTTAGTCAAACTCATACGCCAAGTGGTGGAAACTTTACTTGAAGTTTCTATGGAGTTTTGGAAACAACACGAAAAGAAACGTGTCACCATCATTATACCATTTTCCCACACTCACGCCTGTAATCCAGCACTTAACGAATAGAATGCCACCAATTTTATGCACTAACACTGAAAATAACACAAGTTTTGTAAAATAATACAATGCGGTCACGCAATCTTTTTCGCGTTCCCGCCAAAACTCCATCCACCATTTTACTGTGGCATTTTGACTGACAAAATAAGACTTTGACATGACATAACCGTACTGAAATTCCTTACTTGACATTGGCAGAATTATCACTAAAAAGCGATAGAAAGCTATTAAACGAAAAAGAGGAAGTATAACTAGTTTGTATTACTATCGAGACCTATTATTGGCTACATTAATATTCTGCTTTTATGTAATTACTATCTATATTATCCTAATGCTGTTGGTCTTTTAATAAATAAATAAATAAATAAATAATCACTATATAATCACTATACCTAAAGCTGCTGTCTAGACGATCAACCAACGTGATCCATTTTCCATGGTGATTCAATAAACCTATATCCAATCACAACTGGCTCTATTAGCCGCTATGGAACAGACACTATACAAATATCAGCAACAATACTCTAGCTGCCAATTCAATATATGTGCACATATATTGAAGCATCCAGCTGTATATGTCTTCTCGTACAGATTCAAGCGGTATAGTTACCCAGCAAGATCTATCTATTTATCTATCTACAAAATTTCAAGTAGCGTTTTGTTTCAGTTAACCTTTTTGTAGTTTGGATGGTAGTGCTGGTTCAAAATAGAGAGAAAATTTACTCAAATAAATTGAGTTTGAAATTCAAGGATCTTGCAATAAACTCACAATGTCAAAAAATAGCAAAAAAAACTAGTAACTTTTTGTGTTAAATACCATTAGTTTTTATGAGGTCATAAATTTCATTTCATTACAATTTTGTATAATTATAATTTGGGCAGTCTAAGAAATATCTCAAATTAGGTCAAGTGGTGAATTGCACAGAGCGGCAGTTGGATGGGAGAATCATAGATAAAGGTTCAGTGGGTCTTTTTTAGAAGAGGTTCTATATCTAGCAGTGAACCAGTTCAGGCTTATGGTGATGAATTTCCTATAAAAGACATTCTTAAGATTAAGTCTTGCATCACTGCAATCATAGTATTCGCAAACTACAGTAACAGTACAAGCCGCAAGTTCTATGAGAAGGCCATACTGGATAGTGTACAAGTGTAAAAGTCTGAGGTTGGGAGTTTTGGCGGGAAAGCGAAAAAGATTGCGTCACAGCATTGTATTATTTTCCTAAACTTATGTTATTTTCAGTGTTAGTGCATAAAATTGGTGGCATTCTATTCGTTAAGTACTGGATTACAGGCGTGAGTATGGGAAGATGGTATAATGATGGTGAAACGTTTATTTTCGTGTTGTTTCCAAAACTCCATAGAAGCTTCAAGTAAAGTTGCCACCACTTTACTAGGAGTATGACTTTGACTAGACTATGACTTGACTTGATGACTTCGACTGTGACTTGACACATATTTGCATGAAATATCATTAACTTGATAAATTATCTTTTACTTGACACTGGCTAAATACACAAAAGTGTGGAGACAAAACATAAAAAAAAGTCAGAGGCTTTCAACCGCCGAAAGAGCTTTGCCACTTGTCAATGTCTTCGGACCAGGCTTCAAGTTCAAGCTGCCGATACCTACTTACAGTTAAATGCCAAACACAAAGTCAACAGCCGGCTAGGTGTGTCACCGGCCGCGTCACACAGAAGCGATCGAGTGCGCGGGCGCCGGCATACAAACAGACAAACACACTTGCTTTGTGGTGCCGCCGCCACAGACGAATTAGCTGCTCTTTGTTTAAACTTACGAGATACCACTTGAGAGGGAGTAGTTTAAGACGTCTGAGCCCTTTGCAGTTTTGATGGATTCATCAACAGTATTTTATCCATATTGAAATGTATAACTGTTTTGATAATAATTATTCAATATATTTAAAATTTCAATAATTTACCCGATAGCGGTGGCTGAAATCTGCCATTAGTCATTTCGTGTTTTGCGCAAGCAGTAGTTTGGCTTGGAAAATTTGTGCCTCAAAATTTCCTAGTACTGTATACTGGAAAAACATGGACATGGAGAAGTAGATAAACTCACCAAGTATTGTGATGTGACAGGATGAGCTATGCGGCATTGAGCCTCGTCGGCGCTTGCGCACCGAGAACACAACCTGCGACGCTCGGCTTCTCCGCGAGGCGCATGCTCTTGTATACGCCTCGCGTGTATGACTATATTGAAAGTCCTTTCAACCACCTTCTAAACAAGTCATTCCGTCAGTCATTCATTACTCTATAATAACTACAGCAAAAACAAACTACAAATTCTTCCTAACAAGGATAGTAGGAAATATATATAAATTCTACAAAATTCATTAATCAATAAAAAAAATTAAGCTTGTGCAGTAAGTTGAGCCACAATTTTTTCCACATACACCATTTAAGAAGAATCAATCATGGCGTCTTAATTTCTTGCACCGACCACTTAATTGTTCCTCAAAAATCTAACTGACATTCGTTTTGTTTTATCTGCCAATGGAATGCCGACAGCTGTCGCCAATTTCACGAATTATTCGATGACCAAAGCAATCGTTTCAATGATAATTAAGTTTGTCGTAAAAAAGGACAATGCTCCATGCCTTGACCACCTTTGCTTCACCTGCCCTGGACAATGAAAGCTAATTCGTTTTCTATTGCGCAAAAGACTTCTCAAAAGTATTATAAGGCACAAAGACCACCTTGAAGTGGAACCAAAACATCAGCTATTGTGGTCAGAAAATCAATTGTAAAAGGACATAAATTATGTTTCAAAAGTACTTAAATTTAAGTTATAGCATCTCATATAAAAATATTATTAAGAATCACATCAATATTTTGTAGTTTACGAATTGGACCGTAAGTTGTTATTAAATAGATAATAATTTAATAGATATTAGTTATTTTTATAAGGCATTAAAATTGCATCTAAATTTTTAATGAGTCATCAAGAATTTAAATTAAATTAGCTGGAGGTATTTGAAAGGTACTTCGGATTTAACGAAAACAAATTTATCACTGAACATTTTATTTCTGTTAGTGCAGTGGTGGAACGGACGGGACTATTACGTTTTTTATATCTATATAGTGTAGTCTACGCGAGAGATGCCGTAAGCAGCAGCTAGTAAAAAAAACTCATAACTTTAAGATATAAAAAGGAGGGTTTTTATATTTGTAGATATTTCACACAGCGCCATCTAGTTCCAAACTAAGCAATGCTTGTACTATGGGAACCAGATAGCTGATACAATACTTAGATATTTTTCTTAGTAAACACATACGAGTACATAGAATACAATTTAACTCCCAAACGCAGAACAAACACCTATGTTCATCACACAAACGTTTATCCTGGGATGGAATCGAACCCACAACCTACAGCTCAGAAGGCAGGGTTACTACCAGCTGAGCTATCGGGTCAGTCATCGGTGAAGGAAACGGTTACACGATACATTTATTATAATTGACACCAATCTCCTCAAATAACACCGAATTCAAAACAATTGAAAAATGCATCGTCTTAGATCTCGCACCGTGTAATTTCACAAAGCATCTGTTCTTCGTTAACAATAGACCATGCTTTAAATGTCCTTCACCACCTACAACTTAACACCCTGTCACAGTAAGCGAACAAGCGATTCCTTTGCTATTTAAAAAAAATAAGAAATATTGTTATCCGAAAAGGTTGTAAAAATTCGTTAATTGTTACAGAATGGTCAGTGGGCGTGAAATACAATAATTTTCTGTCATATTTCAAAGATTTAACCGTGAAGTTGGCGCCATGTGGTGGGACTGATGAGCTTTTGAGTGACCTCTCATATCGTCGTATCCTCGTATCTGTCGGTTTTTTACAGTATACACCACGGCGAATGCGCACAAGAACTGCATGATCTCATTTTCCCATCACCATTCCACTACCAGACTACTAGACGCTCGGCTAAGCGCCATCCTTTCGTGGTCGAAATACCACCCATTCATCCCAAGCGATTTGATTCCACGTTCATAATTTGAACGGCTAAGGAATGAAATGCCCTGCCAGCGTCCGTGTTTCCAGCGAAATATGGGCGTGTTCAAGAGAAGAGTGTATAGGTATTTACTTGGCTAGCATGCTACACCTTCGATTGCATCGTCATTTCCCATCAGGTGAGAGCGTAGTCAAATGCTTGACAAGTTTGAAGTAAAAAAAAGTGTATGGCGTATACTATACCTATGCATAACTTATTGCAAATAAATAAATTAATATTTGTGGACATTTCACACAGCACTGTATAATACACTTACACTTTTTTGTTTATTAATAAATAAATAGAATACAACATAACACTCAAACACAGAACAAATACCCATGTTCATCACACAAATGTTTGTCCTGGGTGAGAATCAAACCCACAATCTACAGTTCAGAAGGCAGGGTTACTACCAACTGACCTATCAGGCCAGTCATATTCTCTTAAAGCAAGTGTAGCTGGGAGAGTATGAAGAAATCCGAAGATACAGGAAAATTGGGGGCGTTCATCCCTTGATAAACGTCCAAAGGAGTTTTGGCGGGAAAACGAAAAAGATCGCATCGGCGCATTGTATTATTTTCCAAAACTTGTGTAACTGAAAATATTCAGTGTTAGTGCATAAAATTGGTGGCATTATATTCGTTAAGTGCTGGATTAGGTACGGGAGTGAGTGTGGAAAAATGGTATAATTATGGTGAAACGCTACTTTTCGGGTTGTTTCCAAAACTGCATAGAAACTTCTGGAAAAGTTATCACCACTTTACTAGGAGTATGACTTAACTAGACTAGGCTATGACTTGACTTGATTTGGACTGTGACTTGACACACATATTCATATAATATTAAATAACTTGAGAAATTATAACTTGATACTGGCTTAATACAAAAAGTTGTAGAGCCTAAACAAAAACAAAGAAAAAGTAAAATGAACGTACCTAAAGCATGAGGAGTGGGTAGATATTCCATGCTACAAAAACACCCAAACAGTACCTTGTTGAAATAAATTATTCCTAAATTCCAACAAACACTGAAGGAAAAACTAAAACTCGATTGTGACACGGCATTATAGTGTATTTGTATTTTGTAGTATCCTCTATCAGATGGACAAAGGTAACAAGACTGCTCTGTAACAAGCACTATTTCTTTGATCTAAAGCTCTACTGGAATTACGTAGGATTGGAGATATTAATGATATTTTGCGTAGGAAGAGATGTGTAATACTCTTTAGGGTTTTAACCCACAGGCGAGAGGATTAGCGATATTGTAGTACGCGTAACTGAATCGCTATCTCTGTAGGAACTGTGATGAAATCCGAACATAAATTTCTCACTTTAACTTCCACCTCATTTCTTACTGTTGAAGGGTTGTGAAAAAATAAACTATTTGTTAAGTTTTTGGCGGGAATACGAAAAAGATCGCGTCACCGCATTGTATTATTTTCCAAAACTTGTGTTATTTTCAATGTTTCAATGTTAGATGCACAAGATTGGTGCAATTGGTGCATGCCTGCATGAGTGTGGGAATGTGGTATAATGATGGTGAAACGATTTCTTTTCGTGTTCTTTCCAAAACTACGTAGATGTTTCTGGTAAAGTTGCCACCTTGTTTTTCATAAAGTCTTTCTGTATCAAACAACAAACCTGATGTCTGCAGATTATTAATAATAATAGGTCTTTACCTATGAAATTGCCGTATTGCAGTACAGACTTTTTCAAACAAAAAAAAGTTTTGATTGGCTATGAATTCTAAATTCAAATTAATTTCGTTTTAAAAATATGACATTCTATTTACAATATAAGTCTTTTGTTTATTGATTAGCGTTGTATTTTCATTACATTTCAACATTTTTCCTCATAATGGATACTTTGAAATTTCGTGTAATTATGGAATATGAGTTCCGTCGTGGCACCAACGCGGCACAAACGACACGTAACATCAACGACGTTTACGGAGAGAACTGTACAAACGAACGTACAACCCGTTATTGGTTTGCTCAGTTCCGTTCTGGAAATTTTGACTTGAAAAATGAACCTCGTGGTCGTCCGGAAACTTTGGTCAACAATGATGAATTAAAGGCGATTGTGGAAGCTGATGAATCTCAATCTACAGCTGAGCTGGCAGCAGCTTTTGATGTTAGCATCAAAACAATATTGGTCCATTTGCGACAGATTGGCAAGATAAAAAAGCTTGATAGATGGGTGCCCCACGAACTTAACGATCGCCAGCGCAACGTACGCGTCGAGACTTGCCTTGCGCTGCTTAACAGGCACAGAAATGAAGGAATTTTGAACCGAATTGTTACGTGCGACGAAAAATGGATTCTTTTTGACAATCGAAAGCGCTCAGCAAGTTGGTTAGCTCCTGGTTCGGTACCAAAGCAATGTGCAAAACGAAAAATGACCCCTAGAAAGGTGATGGTCACAGTTTGGTGGTCTAGTGCTGGTGTGATTCATCATAGCTTTTTACAAAACGGCGAGAGCATTACTGCAGATGTGTACATTGAAGAACTGACCACAATGATGGCGAAACTCGCACGTCTGCAACCAGCTTTGGTCAATCGGTCGTCTCCACTGCTACTTCACGACAACGCGCGACCCCATACTGCACAACAGACCGTCTCTAAGCTGCATGAGTTGGGTTTGGAAGCTCTCCCTCATCCGCCATACTCACCAGATCTTGCGCCTACCGACTATTACTTTTTCCAAAATTTGAACAACTTTTTAGCGGGGAAAAAATTCAATTCCCGAGAGGCAGTACAAAACGCCTTTGAAGAGTTTGTTGTCTCCCGTCCTGCTGATTTTTTCAAGAAGGGCATCCATAAACTGCCACGGCGTTGGGAAAGATGCATTGATTGCAGGGGTGATTACTTTGAATAAAAGAAATAAATAAGTTCGAAAAAAAAATACTTTAACTTTTTTCAAACAAAACGGCAATTTCATAGGTAAAGACCTAATATAATAATAATAATAACGCCCAACGATCACAGACATAGATCCTGGACCCTAACTAGGATTCCCTGTGTCTAGGGACCCAAGAACTACGAGGACCATGGTCCCACAACACCCAGACTCAGAACAAGTATTTGCAGTTTTTTTCTGTGCACAAATACTTATCCGGCCGCGGGAATCGAACCCGCCGCCTCCGGATTATGAGCTGATCCGCTCAACAACCACACCACAGAGGCTGTAAAAAAAAATTAACACCTAGAGATAGATGTCTCCAACCCTTAATTATTATAGTCTTTGTATTTGGTTAATATTTGGTGTGAATAATAAAGAGTTTAGGTATCTATTTGTCTATGGTACAAAAGTTTTTACGAAACTTCAAAATGGCGGTGCAAAGAAGCCATTTTGCGTTCGAAATGTTAATTGGGCCGATAAGAGCGGCTCTTCGGAATATTTTAACCGTGCAAAAACTTTTATCTTGCGCCGATTAAAATTCCGTTTGGAAATCGAACAAATGAGTTACTGTACTAATAGATTGACAGTACATAAGGTTGGCTGATTAGAACTTTAATTAAAATTTTAAACTCGTTTAATTTTTCTTATGGAGTAAATAAAAAGGTGCCATATTGTTAAGTTATCGTTTGTAGGTTACTGAAGGTTTCCAATACGTTCTCACCCCTACATGAAGAGTGTGGGACATAAATATAGGTATCACGCTGGCCAAGTGCGGGGCGGGATGATATAGTCATGTTCTCGAGTTTTGTAATTCTTAAACATTTCTCACGATGCCTATGTTTTCTTTCCCCGTAAGAAACTGCAAGTTAAGCACGTTAGTTGAAAATTCATTGGTGCATGGCCGAGCGAGATTTGAACCTGTGTGCGACAATTTGAAAGTCGCACTTGCTACCACTGAGCCACACTTGCTCTCTGCCATACTAGCTCTCTAAAATAATATAATACCAGCTAAAAATAGGACAAAAGCTGAAGTATCTAACCCGAGACTAATACCCGTTTATTAATAAGGCCGATAGAGTTTATGTACCGTTTTGCACTATGAACTATGGCTTTTTACGGGACCACGCCTGCGCAGTCCCGCGACACCTTTTGTAATGTCAATGTCAACGTTCAAAATGGCGGGAAACAAAAGACAAGCCGTTTTATATCGTCTAATTAGTAATTATACGTGGGACGATATCATACCTAAATTATCAACACTATTGTTAAGTGTGGTACTTAATAAGTAGTACACGCAATAAATCGATACATGTAAATACTTGTTAATAAATATTTTAATTAAATTTTCTCGCAAAAATAAAAATAAAGTAAAATTCATTATATATAATTGTAAGTCATGCACAGATCAAAATAATCTTGACAATCTATTGCCTTATTTTTGGAATTTAATTTTCTTTGATTGTAGTGGAAATAAATGCTTATATTTTGTGATTTTTGATGCTTAGAATTAGTAAAGCAAAAATTTGAATCATGAACGGGATTTCAACATTTCCGTCCCTAAAGCCGGAGAGTGCTTTACTTAAACTACAAGTGATCTATCTCATGTCTAAATTTATCCTTCACCTTTTACAACCAACTTACGGGTTGGTAGAGTCGTCTATTGAGAGATTTTTGAGAAACATCCTGAATCCCGGATTCAAATCCCGTTCATGATTCAAATAGTTCCTATACAGATTTATCTAAAATGCTTATATTATTGGCAGCCGTGTCACTTAAAATCAGGCGAATGACAAGCTCGTCACGTCATTCATTAAAAATGCCTTTCTTTTTTTTATTGGAAGTTTACGAAACTGGGAATATGTTACTTATGATACTTTAAAAACTAACCCTTACTACTAAAATCATGCGGTGGACATATTCCCTTCTGGATGTAAACCTAACTTGCGTTTATAGCTAACAAAAATGACGTTATATATACAATAGATATGTAAATAATTAAATATTCATCAATCTGATAACGTCCCTGAACATATGGTTCCCTCACATCGCCACTCTAAACGGCTGCTAGTGGGGGCAAGATATGTACAATAGGCTATTTGACTACTATTAAAAATGAACAAGTAAATATTATTTTCATAATGTAGGTTAAAAATGAATGTAATCATTGTAAAAATAAGTAAAATCGGTAAATTAATCACGAAGTAGTATGCTTTTAAAGTTTCATCGCCTGTCCCTTTCTCGCAAAACAGAGATCGTGTTGAGCTTCCTCACAGCTACATGAAGGCATGGCTTGTGACGTCGACATGCCAAAAAGGTTGTATGTAGAGCTACCACAGCTTAGTAATGAGTTACTGTGAGGACTGGTAACTGACGTCACTGCGTGTTTGAGTTGTCTCTTACTATTTCTGTATTTTAAAATGCCTGCAATTTAGTAATTTTTTGAGAAATTCAAGTTTTGTTTACACAGTTATCAATTTTTTGAGGTATATTATTTATGTATGTAATAAAAATATAGTAGTCAAATAGCCTATTTGTACATCGTAATAATGTAATTATAACTCAAAACAAAAAACAATTGAAAAAATATATACGACATTCTATTTTTAAAATTAACATTAAAATGACAAATGTATGTTATTTACGCGTTCCGCTCTATCATATTAAAGCACATTCATAGAACACATTCCTTAGATACCACCGCACACCTGCGCACGATTAACACGAATGTCAAAATAGAATCGAAACTCAAAACGGCCCCTGACTAGCTAAATTAACCAAACTAAATACATCATTAGAAATTCTAATATTTGTAGCTCGACCAGCGTAGCTTGATCTTCCCTTAGAGTTAATAATAATTAAGGGCCGTCTAAATCTAAGTGACTTACAAACTTACAAACGCAGACGTATAGCTGTTTACTGAACTAACGGAATAATTACTATTATTTTAACGTATACGTGGGTAGTTATAATCAATGTATAATTAAATAAAGTGGAGTAACAGTAGTATTAGTAAAATTGAGATTCTATTAAACTAGAAGAACGGGCCGGTTTTATTTTTGATTCACTAGGTCTCTAGCTAAATTGGTGACGTAATGTCACATAATTGGTTGTGTTGGGACAACGTTTGTATATCATCGAAACTTATCGATAGTAGGAAAGTTTGTAGTTTTCAAGGCTAGCATTAGTTAAATGCTGGCTTTGTATTTTCACTGTCATTGTATTTAACAAGCAATAATAATTCAAAAGACTATATAAAAAATGTTAATTAATGATGTAATGAGCTATACGTTTGCCCACTGCCCATAGTTGCAGTGCCACTCTGTATTTTAGAATATAAAATCCACGTAGCAGTGCACTTCGCACATCGTCTGACGCATCAGCTGACAAAATTGCTAAAGATTTCATATAGTCTCATTTTTTAGTTATTTCGGTAGCTACAATGCTCTTTACTCTTTACCCAGAACACTGTAATGCTTGCACATTAATGCAGAATAACTGGCAAAACGGTTACAAATAAATTATTTATTTTATAAATACTTGGTCGTTATAGTATTAATTATCAACTTAAAAAAAAAAATGATACTTACTTATTTATTAGTTGGTTAAAATGCTAGTATGTACCTAATACGTATCTACTATTTAATATGTTTTTTAAATATATCGATAAATCTTTTCCCTACACTAGTTAATCATTACCAAATGGCTTTTAAACAATTTGTAACATCATAACTGGTCTCACGTTACATGAGTCATAAAAAAATTAAGAGTTCGTTCATAAATCATTTATTTTGGCAGCAAAAAACCACTAACGGCAAACTCTGTGATAATTGACATGTTCCTGGTTACATTAGTGAAAACACAGTCAGTAAAACATGTTGACATAATCAACAGATATCCAAAAATAACACAACCAAAAAACCTAAAATCACTAAATATAAGAAAAAAATAGTGCAAAATAAAAGTCATAAATCTGGTCACCTGATGCCTCCACCAAACGTTTGACCAAGAATTGCTATTAAACGTAGTAATGCTGCCAGTATTCTGGGCACATTTCCCTCCACCAACGGGTTATTTAAAAATTTATGGTTTTTAAATATTTTAGGTTCTTAGATATAGTTTAGTTTTTTAGGTCTAGTTTAGTTTTGTATTAGCAGTTATATAGTTATGTATGTATTTACGCAATAAACCTAAAAGCCTTAGTTTTAATAAAGTTTGGTAATATAATAATACAATAGGTAACATAATTTCTGTCAGGCAGTAACATGAAACATGATCACCAAGAGCTAAAATAGACACAAGTAGACAGTTTCTACGAATAGATTACTAAGATCTCTATCACATGTAGTTACAGATAATTCTAGCTAAAGCGTACTATAGTATATAAAAAGTAACTAGGTATGTATCTTATATATATATAATGAGTTTCTTTTTCATTATTACACTCTCTTCATGTGAGAGAAAGCCAAAATCGACACATTTCTTTTCGAGGAAGCGTTTGACCAATTAGCTTTCACGCAGATCACGTCATAAATATTTGTTACATTTTCATTGGTCAAGAGCTCAGGTGACCTGTGCGTGAGAAATGTGTATTGGTCATATGACGATGATATATTCATTTTTAAACATACCTTATTGCGTATTATAATAAGACGCATTTTAAGTATGTATTTCATAATAACAGATAGATTGTTGGCGAAGACTAAACTTAGGCATTTCCGGAAAATACTGTGCGAAATATAAAGGAGTTGGCGAAAAATATACTAAAAAATTATTTTTTTTACATGAAACTAAACCGACATTTTCCTCACTGTCAAAAACACAACGTTCTGAAAAAACTAAAACTATAAAGCAACCAAAGGAAGCCCTATACCTTAATCTCCGTGTCGCTTACATAGATATTTGACCTTATTTAGACACCTTCTAAATTCAACTCTCTGATATAATATACTAACCGGCGCACGTAATTATGCAAGTCAGCTGCACGGCATCCATTTTCAATAACGTTTAAGTTGGCATACTGCGCACATTTATACTGTGTCAGTACAGTTTCGAATGAACTCATCAGTGCATAGATGAGATGGCTGCTAATTACAAAGACGAGCTCATTAACTTGGGATTTGTAATTAATTTAACTACAAATTACAGAATGCCAAATCTTGTATAATATAAACGATTAAATACAAGTCTAATGCCGTTCTTTTGTCGTGAAAACGAAAAAGATCGCCTCGCCGCATTGTATTATTTTCCAAAACTTGTGTTATTTTAGTGTTACTGCATAAAATTGGTGGCTTTTTATTCGTCGTATGTCATTCATTAACACGTCATGTCATTCATTAACGATTCATTTTAAAAAAAAACCTTGAACCGACTTTACATAATCTTTACCAAATAAAAACTCAGTTCAAACTATCAAACAGAATTGAGAAAGTCATAGAAGCCAAAGATTACCCAACAGCGACCAGATGTTTATCCAAAATCAATACCTACACCCGTCGCTTTCATAATAGATTCGTATTAATATCGCGTCTTCCTCATTCATCTAATAAGGAAAACCAACAATCGACCACAGTAGTCCAAAACACACACAAAACAAAACCTTATTCCATAACAATAAAACATATGGTGACGGTAAACGGATATAAATCGACATATACCATTTTTCTTCGCACCCTACGTAATTAACTGTCTCCCTTTCGAATACTAAACACCTATTTAGTACCAACTATCGTTGGACAAGGATGGGAGATCAATAAAGTGTGAGGGTTGAAAGAGATAGCGACTTCAGGGGTAATAGATATCACCCCAAGTTTCACGGCTATAACGTTAGGGCGGTTGCAGACGCGTCAAATATTGTCATGTCCCCTGTTAGTTTATTTTGGGAAACCGGGTGTGAAGTGATAGGAAGTCAACTATGTCTAATACAGTTAAACACTTAAAAGGGTCTATTAAATCTATTTAAACGGGGATAAGTGGCTGGTAAAAAAGGCATCAGTGTGAGGAAGGAATAACTGACACTATTAATAATGATGCGGTGCTTGAGAGAATTAATCATGTAAACTACATATTTAGTTTAAATATAAATTAATAACGGCATTGCCAATTGGTAGTGTCAAGTATTAGACTAATACAAATAACATAGGTAATGGTGCCGATTCTGTGTCGCATTCTCTAAAACCAAAGTAAGTTTAAGGTATGGCGGTACTCTTCTGATAAAGGGGTAGTGAAAAAGACGGAAATATATTAATTTCGTTTAGTTTTAGAGTATGCGACACAGAATCGACACCATTATTGATAGAGCATCCTAACGTTTAGATAATGTTTATCATACAGCAACTGCAGATGTAATCTTTTCAGAAGTTTGCTTTGTATAGTCAGTTATACAGAAAAATAATAAAACATTTAATATACTGAAATTTTATAGTATGTAAGCAAATGGAAAAGAAAACAGTTCACAGGTTAATAAATATATTTACAAGCACAGTATTCCTATTACAGCTTTAAAAAAATTAGAAATAAAGATATCAAACCACACTTTAATTTAACGATAGTATAGAAGATAGAAAAAACATTCAATTAGATACAATTCAAAGTAATAAAAATATATGCATCCGACGAGAGAAACTCCAATAAATAACAATAATCCTGAGAATCGAACAAAGTATATATAACCGCCTAATGTTACAATAACTCGACATAAACAAATCAAAACACAAAATAAGTGTCACTAAGCAACAGTAAATCATGAGCGCTAATTTGAAACGGATCCGCACACTGAGCGCCGAAACTCTTCACAACAGAGCACCCTGTACCCCCCACTAATCCCACAAAGGCAAGATTCGCTCAAAAGGACTTAACAAGCATTCATTATATTTTTATTCTTGGACGTAAAGAGCGCGATCAAAACGCGCGAACCCCTACAAAAGGTAATTATGTTTTGATTCTTACAAAAAAAAATCGAGTATCACAAAGGAGACTAACGAGATAAGAGCGTGCTAAATCGCGCCCCCCTCACCGCGCTCGGATCAACTCGGTCGATTGGCGGAGCGGGACGGCTCAAGTTCCGAGGCGGCGCCGTGCTCGCCCCGCCTTAGCCGGAGCGAGGGTATCCACCGGAACCCGTCCGCCAGTCAAGCTCCGACCGCGCCCGCATGCGTACACGATCCCATCGCGACCAGTGAATGTGCTAATGGAACTGAACGTTCAATGTTAAAGAAACAAAGGTACGAAGACCAGGAAGTGAACATGGCGATACAAAGCGTCTCCAGATACCCGAGTAGCCCGGCTGAATCGACTGAACCTCCGAAGACTAACCGCATCAGCTTCAGCGTCGCGTCGATCTTGGCTGATACTAAACCGACCAACCCTGAGGAGACGGCTGAAATACTTAGACATCATAGAACAATACCAGAGTCTCCTTTGAGGCAGTCGCCATCAGCACAGCCTGAGCTTCCCGGCGGAAAGTCCGTATCTCCACGACCATCGTCCAACACCCCTCCTTTGAATCTTAATGCGTCTGCTACTGTGACTTCTTCTGAAGATGAATATGAAGACTCCGTTAATCAAGAAGACTCGATTGTTGATGTAGAAGACTTGCGGAATGGTGGACAGAGTGAAGATGAAGAGAGACCTTCTGATAAAGGCAGGCTAGTGCGCCCGACTGCGTTCAACGCGTTAGCGGCGGCGGCGGCGGCGTATCATGGTCTCGGTTGGCCTGGGCCTCCTCCTGTCGTGCCTTCGTTTGGACCTCTGTTCCAGTCACATTTTGCTGGACATATAACAGGTTAGTTTACTGTAAATATACTTTGGTTTATGTATTTCTTTTGAAAGACATACCTATACTCGTATATAGTATTAGACCAGACGCTCTATGCTTATCGGCTTGTAGTACCTACATAAGTACTTAGTCATTTTTTTCTTTCATTATATGGATTTACATATCATTAATACCTAGAGATAATTATAATCTCCATAATTTTTAACTTTTAAGCAACTTCAAATATATCATGTGCTTTTTTTATTTAATATTTTTACGTTCTTTGCTTATTTGTCAATACTTATCATTAAAATTCTTCTCACTAATTATTTGTCAGCATTGCTTATATTTTTTAAATAACTAATTAGCATTATTAATTACTAATTAGCACCTATTTGTCATTTGAGTAATATATTAACCTAAACTCCTTGTTGGATCTAAGGTGTAACCCATACCTTCATAGATATATAGCCGAGAGTATTTTATAACTACCTACTTTCTAAATTTTTATTTTGTTTTGTTATTTTTAAGAAAACTTATAATAATATAATGAGTAGGTACGCGATTGAAGTATAACAAATATTTCACAGTCAGGGGATTTGTTGTTATCGGTTGATTGAATTAACTTTTGATATCAATTATTGGGCAGATCATTTTAAAATATCTTGTGCTTTAAATAATCTGAAACTCAATCCAGAATTATTACTTATTGAGTTGTTAAGCAGTGTTTGTTTATACACTTTTAATTCTTTTTGTTCATTAATAAATAGTTTCGTGTGTTTTAATACGTCATAGTATAAAGTATAGATTTCGGGTTTGCTACACCCAAAGGCTTTTTATACAACCAGAATAATTAACGAACCAAAAACAAATTAATACACTTCGTTTTGTTTTATTTTCATTTATAAAATTAATATACGGCTTTTATTAGAAATAAAATATATTTTGTATATTTTTTTCACAACAGTTAATATTAACGTTGGTAATAAATAGTAATTGTATATTTTCAAAAAACCTAAAACAGTGAAATATGCTGTCAATAAGTAGAGGAACGTTGTAAACAGCCCTTCTAGAGGGTGTAGGATTACTACGTGATTTTGCAGCGTAAGTTGGTAGATACTAAATGAAAACTAAAAATTATATGGGAATACTAATGCCGGTCGATAATGAGAAGCTAATGACTGCGCTCATCTCAGATACCCTCGTACGGATCGTAGGTGCTCCTGAGGGAACAGCGGATGCCAATCTGGTTAAGGTACGAGCTGGCATAAAGCATCTCTAGCACAGGCTAAGCAGGTCGTATCGACACCTCACAGTGACAATAGTTACAGTTCAAAATTAAGCATTAGGTATGCGCCAATAAAAGAGTTCATCGGAGATTATCGAGAAATTCGTCTGGTTGAAGTTCAAGTTTGATACTCAGCTTGATGCTTGTTTGATGGCTCACGCAGTACTACGGGTTCAAATTATTGACAGGAGAAAAGCGCGTAATTTAAATGAAATATAATGGATTATTGAAATTTCCAGAGTATGAATATAATAATGTGTGATAGCGCTTCACCAATAGGAAAAATCTTATAGAATTTGGAAGGGATTATAGTTCATGAATCGAAACAAATTGTTTAGAGCTTAGAGGTTTATAAGATTTAATTAACATACAAATATAAGAAAGTAAAAATGCAGAGGTCAATAATAAAATAACAATAGTTCCTATAGTACTTATAGCGGTAAAATTATGATCAAGGAGATAATCATGACGAATGAGAGATGAGAAAATAAATAACCATTAAATCCTTATTGCAATACTTTATTTTTATTCCTAACAATTCATTTCTTATTCGTTGAGAAATTTAAGCAATATATATTAAAGTTCCGAATCTTTTGGTTTTCATAATAGGTATTCGGCACCAGTAAAAGCATTCTGACAAATAACACTTTCAAAATTGTTGTCACCTCTGATCTCCAATAAGAATAGAATCTTATAAGAGAGTAAATTAATATATGTTTCTGTACTAAATTATTGTGTTTCTAATGACCGATAAATCGATTCCTAAAACCTATCTACCATGAATTCACTGACTTGTGCAACACAATTATTTAGATGACTTGATTAATGACTCAGGGCTGTATTTGCGCTAGTAGCTTTGTTGCTGGTGTAGCTTTTTTCCTCGCTCAAATACTTGTACTGTCACGGGAATCAAATCCACCACCTCCAGGCTATGATCTAACCTGCTCAACCACCACACTACAGAAGCTGGCGATCTATGATTCAATGATAAAAAATGACCTACTCTAGTACACACAAAACAATAATAAGTCCATTAAGTTTCTGAATCACCAAA
The DNA here is from genome assembly GCA_905220475.3 of Ennomos fuscantarius. Taxonomy (NCBI): domain Eukaryota; kingdom Metazoa; phylum Arthropoda; class Insecta; order Lepidoptera; family Geometridae; genus Ennomos; species Ennomos fuscantarius. The sequence goes on along the minus strand of HG992046.1, from coordinate 5,389,701 downwards.
ATCATCACTCATATGTCTCTAGAGTTATTCAATTAACAATAATCACTTACATGTGTGTAAGTATATGCCAAGTATATGGTGATTAATAATGCACAACATAATAACTAATTATAATATTGTAACGCCACATTATTATTATACCATGATCGCAATCGCGGTTTCAAACAAACAATATTTGGAAATCCCCATTATTATTTACAATAGTTAGGACGAGGACAAAACGTAACCAATTAATTGATTAATAGTTATTTTTCCATAGTTTATTGGTTGTGTTATCACAATTTCCTGTTGCTGAGTTCATTAAATTAATTTATGTGTTGCAATGAGTTTTGTTAATTGTGGTCACTGTGTGTGTTAATTAGCAATGTTTATTTTGAAATTATTTCTCTTGAAGTTGTTAGTGTAATAATAGGTCTTTACCTATGAAATTGCCGTATTGCAGTACAGACTTTTACAAACAAAAAAAAGTTTTGATTGGCTATGAATTCTAAATTCAAATTAATTTTGTTTTAAAAATATGACATACTATTTACAATATAAGTCTTTTGTTTATTGATTAGCGTTGTATTTTCATTACATTTCAACATTATTCCTCATAAAGGATACTTTGAAATTTCGTGTAATTATGGAATATGAGTTCCGTCGTGGCACCAACGCGGCACAAACGACACGTGACATCAACGACGTTTACGGAGAGAACTGTACAAACGAACGTACAACCCGTTATTGGTTTGCTCGGTTCCGTTCTGGGAATTTTGACTTGAAAAATGAACCTCGTGGTCGTCCGGAAACTTTGGTCAACAATGATGAATTAAAGGCGATTGTAGAAGCTGGTGAATCTCAATCTACAGCTGAGCTGGCAGCAGCTTTTGATGTTAGCATCAAAACAGTATTGGTCCATTTGCGACAGATTGGCAAGATAAAAAAGCTTGATAGATGGGTGCCCCACGAACTTAACGATCGCCAGCGCAACGTACGCGTCGAGACTTGCCTTGCGCTGCTTAACAGGCACAGAAATGAAGGAATTTTGAACCGAATTGTTACGTGCGACGAAAAATGGATTCTTTTTGACAATCGAAAGCGCTCAGCAAGTTGGTTAGATCCTGGTTCGGTACCAAAGCAATGTGCAAAACGAAAAATGACCCCTAGAAAGGTGATGGTCACAGTTTGGTAGTCTAGTGCTGGTGTGATTCATCATAGCTTTTTACAAAACGGCGAGAGCATTACTGCAGATGTGTACATTGAAGAACTGACCACAATGATGGCGAAACTCGCACGTCTGCAACCAGCTTTGGTCAATCGGTCGTCTCCACTGCTACTTCACGACAACGCGCGACCCCATACTGCACAACAGACCGTCTCTAAGCTGCATGAGTTGTGTTTGGAAGCGCTCCCTCATCCGCCATACTCACCAGATCTTGCGCCTACCGACTATTACTATTTCCAAAATTTGGACGACTTTTTAGCGGGAAAAAAATTCAATTCCCGAGAGGCAGTACAAAACGCCTTTGAAGAGTTTGTTGTCTCCCGTCCTGCTGATTTTTTCAAGAAGGGCATCCATAAACTGCCACAGCGGTGGCAAAGATGCATTGATTGCAGGGGTGATTACTTTGAATAAAAGAAATAAATAAGTTCGAAAAAAAATACTTTAACTTTTTTCAAACAAAACGGCAATTTCATAGGTAAAGACCTAATATTTATAAATGGGAAAAAATGGGGAAATCATTCAAATTACTACCACACACGTTACACTAACGTTTTAGTGAGAATGTTTTCAAAATGACTAAAGCATGATTTCTTTTAAATGTAAAACTTTTTTTCATTGTAGCATATTAAATTGTAAATGTAAGTAAACTATCGTTAAATTTGGCAGTAGTACTTTCAAGATCAACAGGTTACTTTTTGAATAACAATAATCGTAAATACATATAAATATATTACAAAAAATTTAGGCAAGTAATTTGGTGTACTTATTTAATTTAATTAGGTAAGTACCTATGCTCGCTAAATCACAAAAGTTTTTTATGTAAACCAAGAGTACCAAAACCTCTGCACCAAAGTTTAACAACTCCTAAGCTCACACTTATATCGCTAGCCCCCGGTTTCTCATAAGTTTGACACAGTCGTGTCAAGTCAACATGCCAAATACTGTTCACTCATTGGTTGAGACAGCCGATGATCAACAGGCAACCAATGAGCGTTCAGTATTTGGTTTACCACGTTTACAAAATTTAACACACGTATACGAGAACCTGGGAGAAAGTTTTGCTTAGCAAATTATATTTTATACACTTTAGTACCTACAGATGGGAATTAGTGTAGTACATAAGTAGATACTAATTACTACAGTATTCAATTTATTATTTTTATATTCATTTGCCTTGATAAAGACAATAAGAAAAGTGTTATCGGCCACATTCTTAGATAATTAAGTGTTTAGAAAATTAAGTTAAATGTAAATTACTTATTAGAAACATGTATGGCTAGGTCGTAATATTAGTAGAGAACTCAAAAAAGGTACTCTATGAAAAAAAATATTAATCCATAGGAGTAACATATTACTTAACTGTAACCCAATCAATCAAAAGTTTAAAACAATTAATATCGTACATAATCCGTCCCCAAAGCGACCACAGCAAGCCATTATAGTATACCAAGTTTGCGTGACATACAAAGTTGGTCCTTCGAGCTTTGCACACTGGATTCCTTCAACCCTTCCAAAACCGGTTAAGTCCCAAGAACAAACGGACTTGGAACAATAAGCCAGACATAAATAACGGATCTGTCGAAATGCGTAAACAATATCCCTTGTTTTGTAGACAACATGGCGGGATCAGGCCGCCAAAATGGCGGATTTTGCATAAATAAGTATTTTCGGTGCGTTGAATCGATTCAAATGTTTGAGAGTTCGCAGTTTAAATAGTCATACATATAATTTATAGGTACTCACTACATTTGTGGATGTTACCGATTTATTCAACGAATGTTTACATTATGGTAAAATATCGTTGTAGAATTGTACAAACATTCGTATTTGTAACTCTAAAAACTAAACTTAGGTTAGATATGAAACATAACTATGAAAAAAACCGACCTCTTTTGTTATTTTCTTTTATACTCTATATTTAATAAAGTTTTTTTTTATGTTTTGGCTCCACACTTTTGTGTATTTAGCCAGTGTCAAGTAATTGATAATTTATCAAGTTAATGATATTGCACGCAAATATGTGTGAAGTCATAGTAGAAGTCATCAAGTCAAGTCATAGTAGTAGAAGTAGTATTGGGCTGGAGCATTTGGACTGTCTATAGGTCATCGCGGCCAGTATATAATCCAAATGTTTTTTTTTGCAGTAGTAGTAGTAGGTACTTTTTAGTATTAGTTTTTAAATCATTGTAGTATTTAGAAAACAAAGGAATTTGCCGTGTTAAAAAAAAGTCATAGTCAAGTCATAGTCTAGTCAAAGTCATACTCCTAGTAAAGTGGTGGCAACTTTACTTGGAGCTTCTATGGAGTTTTGGAAACAACACGAAAAGAAAGTTTCACCATCACTATACCATTTTCTTACACTCACGCCTGTAATTCTGCACTTAACGAATATAATGCCATCAATTTTATGCACTGACACTGAAAATAACACAAGTTTTGGAAAATAATACAATGCGGTGAAGCAATCTTTTTCGCTTTCCCGCCAAAACTCCTTTAATAAAGTTTCATTGAAAGAATATGTAACCTTGCAAGAAGTTTGTAATAGAACCAATATTTGACTCTGAAGAGAATTAATTTTGCATAAACTATGGAATTTTCTAATTCGAAAAATTAAATTCCTTTGGTTTATTATTACGAGATTATTACGCCTCTAACAAAGTTTGATTCAGTAGGTACCATAAATCTTCTTTTATAAACTACAATACAATAATACATTATTGAACACAATTTAATACATAACAATGCACCTTAAAAAAACTTACAAAGTATAGTAGAACAAAAGGCGGCCAGATAACCTATAAAAACTTCCAATTAGATTAACTAAAATTAATCAACATTATAATATTATTTTAATGATTTTGTTCATCATTCGTATACACAACTACTAAGTTAGTAAATACAATGATTAAATAACTAATACTAAAAACTACCTACAAACTAAAAACATTTGGACTATATACTGGCCGCGATGACCTTAGGTAGTCCAAATGCTCCAGCCCACTACCAGTAGGTAGCGTACCCAACATGCTAGCAGCATTGCCCAGTAAGTTAATAAGTTAGTTAATTATTACATTTAAAATGAAACATGGCAAATCCCAGTTGATACAGATGACTGAAAAAAAAAAAATTTTGAGATGTCAAAAACGAAAATGGCGGCACCGCTTCATCCTTCACCTTTTTAGTAAACCCACTCACAGGAATGATTAAAAGGAAATAAATCTTTCATTCAATCTGTCTCCATTGATACAGTGATTTATTTATCTAATAAACTAATTGACGATATAATATAATTATTTGCTACTAATAGCTACACGGTTGCAACTATAATTGGCTGATTATCCTTAAAGTGTCACCAAGTGTATAATTTATTGGTTTTAAAATAAGGTTTCTTGGAATGTGCAAACCTTGAGTTGGACAGTTCACGACTCCAATTATTACTAAGAAATCGAATCAATCTCATGTGGTTTTGATATTCCTAGAATCCAGTGACTATTTTTTTTGCGTTTTGGCTTATTCGATGTTTCAATTGCATTGTTTTGATTTTAGTTACAAAAGGATTGTAAATTGGAGACTCTGAGAAGTTATATGGTTATAATATTATAGAAACTGACGTGAGTAGTACCTACTTGTTTTAGCCGTGTAATAGTTGAAGTTATATGGTTGATGCTTAGGAGAATGTACGTAATACTATGGAATTGATCAGTGAGTCTGTTTAATTAATAATGGATTTATGAATGAAAGCTTAGCTTTGTATTATAAGAAAGCTTCTCTTAACTATGTGGTATAAAAATACTTACATAATATTTCTAACGGAAACACATTCCGTAATGACGAAGCCGTGTTACGCTATATAACTACAAAAAAACGAGTGTGCTTTAGAACACATGGCTGAAGTAAAACTTCTTTGGTTTAACTCCTTCTATCGGCCGTTGCTTAATGTTAATGTCGCCAATCTTGAGAATTTTATAAATTGCCATTTTTTTAAGAGATTAAAAAGCTCTACTTACTAGGTGGTAGGACTTTGTTGCAAAGTTCGTCTAGGTAGGTACCACCACTTTGCCAGTTATTCTGCCGCCAAGCAGTAGTGCGCAAGCATTACTGTGTTCCGGTGTGAAGGGCACTGTAGCTAGTGAAATTACTGGGCTATTGAGACTTTATGATCTGATCTCACAGTCGAGTAATCTTATTACCAGACTGTGCTGATGTCTCAGGATGATGTGCGCAGTGCAGTGTCGCTCGAAACTCTATTTTGGGGTTCCGATTGTCACTGTTCTGTTATGGGCAGCCGTGGCGCTTAACATCAGGTGAACGGCTAGCTCGTCAAATCATTCAAAAACATAAAAAAAAAGAAAAAAAAAAGATCTAACTAATTATTATACAGTTAGGTACTAATATTACTAATATTCAATTAATTTTAGAAACCAATCCAAAGCATCATATTAATTTAGTAAATTAAATAATAATAACAATTATAATAATAATATGTGTGGACGCCTCACAAAACGCCATCTAGCCCCAAACTAAGCAAAGTTTGTATCATGTAAACCAGGTAACTGATACAATACTTGGATACATTTTGTTTTGTAAATACATACATATAATACAATATAACACATAGAACAAACATCGAAGTTCATGACACAAATATTTGTCTTGCGTGGGAATCGAACCCACAACCCAGGCAGGCAGGGTTACTACCAACTAAGCTATCGGGCCAGTCAAATAATAAATAAATATACTGTGATTCTATTAAAAAGAAATAAAACTTTGACTATTCAAATGGTCAAAGAATAAAATTACCAAGCATCGTTTCAGACAGCCTATTTACCTACCAAAGAGTATAGATTGTATACAGAATAGCTGGCGTGCAGACATGCAGAGGCGACATCGTTTTGACGATACGGGCGCTATTAGCACAGACGTGGTACACGCTTATTCAATTAAATTGATACTAGAGGTAATCACTTGATATACCAGTATGACCTTTAGCTGGAAACTAATTAATTAATTTATATAAATTGATTTTATCTACTTTTCGTTTGCGCCCGTCATTTTTATGCATTGAAGTTGCATGTAAAATATGCGTCATAAATGAATTACCAACTATTGTAATTAAATAAATAATCAGTTAAGGTGTTAAAAATATAGTAAGGTACTCAGTTGAACAGAAAAATAAATTAAGTAATTAAATCATTTTAAGGTTGCAATGAACACTTTATTAGGTAACTACTTGGATTTGTTTTGTGCGTCCGTCTGCCGAAGTTAAAACCTAAACTATTATGCAAGTTGCTCTTATCAAAAATTTAATTTTTTCGAATGTTTTTTGACTATCCTGTCGGTCGTGTATCTATTCATATAATACCTCTATTCAAAGTTCTACTCATTAACACATCTAGTATTTAAATACCTACATTATTTCATCATACAACGGATGTACGTCGACATCACGTAAGCATAATTTGGTATAATTATGTGAACAAATAAAGGTGAGGTGGGTAGGCATTTTTATTTTGACATCCGGTATTACCTATAGATGAATTATCTAAACAAAATCTTTGAACATTTTTTAAAAATAAAGTTTGTTCTTTATGGTAACTTGCCTTTCGGTTTTGACATCACTACATTACAACGATGGTAAAGGCACTCTAGCGATCGACAGAGACCAACAGAGACTTAGTAATTCAGTAAAAAAGCCCCATGACTAAAAATAATAGAAAGAGTACGTATTCGGAGTCTATGGACTCATTAACATGTATGAAACCCTTTTATGTCAATAAATGATTATTATGATTATGATTATGTATTACTTTTGTATAAGTGAAAAATTGTAGATAAGTAACTATCATTTTAGGTGTAATTTTTAGATGATGCTGATCACGATGCATTCTGCAAGGCCATACTTTAGCAATCAAGTGATTTTTTTTTACGATTAATATTCTTATGACGTTCGTAAGATTGATTTTTGGTGTAATGCAATACTGAGTCCCTGCAAACCAGCACACTGATATTTGATTTATCCCAAAATGTTATTTTTTTTTGCATCAACTTATAGGTAAAGTAAAGTATTTATAACAGCGAACTAAGAGCTAGGTGAACTAAGAACATGAACTAGTTCTTAGTTCGCTGAAATAACTTTAACCAGTTCTTAGTTCGCTGATTCAATCAATCATCATTCAATCATCTACTTAACTCATCATTGAATCGGATCACGCAAATGGTAATTGAAATAAAATTAGCAGAAACTAATTTCGTTCAATGTTTTATAGATGTTACGAGGCTTTTGCCAATTCTAGCATATTACTAGATATGCACGCTTTACTGAAGCTGGACTTAGAACCTGAGTCGTGTTACAGGTACTTTGAAAGCAGAGTTATATGCACTTTATAGAATGGGTATTGAAAAATAAGATAAATACATATTTGTGGACATTTCAAACAACGCCATCTAGTCCCAAACCAAAAAAGCTTATATAGAGAACTCTTTATTGTTCCACCAATGAAATAAATAAAGAAATATTTGTAGAGTTTTCACATAACGCCAGCTAGTCCCCAACTAAAAAAGCTTATAGTATGGAAGCCAGATAACTGATAGAATACTTATATAGTTTTCGTTTGTAAATATAAACATAGAATACAATATACCAGCCAGAAATAGAACAAACACATATATATGTTTATCACGCAAATATGCAAACATTTGTGTTATGAACATAATTATGTGGGAATTGAACCCACAACCTACAGTTCGTAAAGCAGAGCTACTACCAACTGAACTATGTGACCAATTAAAAAAAAATTTAAAAAATTATTTAAAAAAATTATTAATTATATAATTATTTAAAAAAATTAAACTATAACGCTTCTAAAACTGTACTGAAAGCTAAGATTAGAATCTATCTGTTTTTTTACGGCATGACTAATGTAGTTATGAACTTACTCTACATAAATAGTATTTATTTTAAGTAGGACTTACTTAATTAACCACATATATTCATTTTCATAGACCAATATTTTAGGCATGTTTAATCTTTAAAAGTAAAATTAAAACGAAGTATTTTAAAACCTAAGTATATTAACATAACTGTTAAGATTAAGTAAAGTGCATAGAAGAGAATTTAAAAAGTAGAGTCGTATATTTCAATAATTGCCTACTTTGAGTGGCATTCTCAAAGGCAAAAAATGTATACGGGAATGCATACCACCTATTACTTGCAAGAGTGGGTTGTAGGCACGCAAATCATGCAAGCTACAGCTCTACATGGCATACGTATGCAGTAGAAATAAATATTAGTTAATTAAAAATTATGGCGAAAATATTCATCATTTGCTACCTTAAGTACGTCTGAATTTATAATATATTTGGAAGTCAAACGGTTATAATGATATCAAGTTATGAATTTATTTAAAAATATCACGCGGCTCTGCTAGCAATATTAATCTATAAGCATTAATGTGTTTATTTTCTTGGTTTTAAATAAAATCTATATTATACGATTGAGTTTTATCGAAAACCACCAGACTTTAAAAAAATTTCAAACTTGAAAACTTTCAGATTTGAAAAAAACTTTCCAAGTGTAGCTACACGCTTTTGGGATTTGGGCATTTACGACCAGAAAAAAGATGTATGGTTCACCTATTTAATGATCGCAAAACTATTATCATTTAGTTAAATTATAATACATAATACATAGTCATTAATCCACCTTTACTTATTTTTTCCTAATTAATAGGCGCTAAGCTATGGATTGATATTAAATATTATCATAGCTATTGGCTATATAGTTTTTTATGTTAAAGGATGACGTGACGAGCTAACCGTTTGCCTGATGTTAAGCGACATGGCTGCCCATATCACTTGCAGTGTCACTTGGAACTCTAATGTATAGATTCAACATTAATAATATTAGGTCTTTACCTATGAAATTGCCGTTTTGTTTGAAAAAAGTTAAAGTATTTTTTTTTTCGAACTTATTTAATTCTTTTATTCAAAGTAATCACCCCTGCAATCAATGCATCTTTGCCAACGCTGTGGCAGTTTATGGATGCCCTTCTTGAAAAAATCAGCAGGACGGGAGACAACAAACTCTTCAAAGGCGTTTTGTACTGCCTTTCGGGAATTGAATTTTTTTCCCGCTAAAAAGTTGTCCAAATTTTGGAAAAAGTAATAGTCAGTAGGCGCAAGATCTGGTGAGTATGGCGGATGAGGGAGAGCTTCCAAACCCAACTCATGCAGCTTAGAGACGGTCTGTTGTGCAGTATGGGGTCGCGCGTTGTCGTGAAGTAGCAGTGGAGACGACCGATTGACCAAAGCTGGTTGCAGACGTGCGAGTTTCGCCATCATTGTGGTCAGTTCTTCAATGTACACATCTGCAGTAATGCTCTCGCCGTTTTGTAAAAAGCTATGATGAATCACACCAGCACTAGACCACCAAACTGTGACCATCACCTTTCTAGGGGTCATTTTTCGTTTTGCACATTGCTTTGGTACCGAACCAGGATCTAACCAACTTGCTGAGCGCTTTCGATTGTCAAAAAGAATCCATTTTTCGTCGCACGTAACAATTCGGTTCAAAATTCCTTCATTTCTGTGCCTGTTAAGCAGCGCAAGGCAAGTCTCGACGCGTACGTTGCGCTGGCGATCGTTAAGTTCGTGGGGCACCCATCTATCAAGCTTTTTTATCTTTCCAATCTGTCGCAAATGGACCAATATTGTTTTGATGCTAACATCAAAAGCTGCTGCCAGCTCAGCTGTAGATTGAGATTCATCAGCTTCCACAATCGCCTTTAATTCATCATTGTTGACCAAAGTTTCCGGACGACCACGAGGTTCATTTTTCAAGTCAAAATTCCCAGAACGGAACCGAGCAAACCAATAACGGGTTGTACGTTCGTTTGTACAGTTCTCTCCGTAAACGTCGTTGATGTTACGTGTCGTTTGTGCCGCGTTGGTGCCACGATGGAACTCTTTGTCCATAATTACACGAAATTTCAAAGTTTCCATTATGAGGAAAAATGTTGAAATGTAATGAAAATACAACGCTAATCAATAAACAAAAGACTTATATTGTAAATAGAATGTCATATTTTTAAAACAAAATTAATTTGAATTTAGAATTCATACCCAATCAAAACTTCTTTTTGTTTGAAAAAGTCTGTACTGCAATACGGCAATTTCATAGGTAAAGACCTATTATATCTATATAGCCACAGGTACCGAATACAATACAACATGCATAAACAGAACTCAGAGCATTCACACAATGTAAATAAATAACCGATTAAATAATTTGCAAGCAGCGTAATAATGAAAAGTGCGCGTGGTCATGCAATCAACGCCCGTAATGACCATTCGGCACGAATGTGAGCCTTATAATTAAATACACTTTTTAACTTGATTATACCTAATTTTTGTTCATTAAATACAGTCGCTTACGTATAAAGAATAAAAAATAGAATATTCGTTCCTAATCCCGTAGTACAAAAATAGGTAAGTTTTGAGCTAAGTCGCTTCTGCTAGTGATTCTGTGATGGATCCATTCCATCTAATAGGTAACTTCGTTTATTGTCTAAGTCTAGTATACATGAATCATGTGTTGCTTCTGTTATATTTTTTATAAAGGTTGGTAGAGACCAACAGCATTAGCCTGTTAAAAAAGGCGTTTTGAAGAACGCCATGTTGTAACTCTGAAGAACAAAGTCATTCTACATATTATAAGTACATTTTATAAGGAGTTCTGGTTTTGTATAATGGATGGGTAAGCTTTTTGGTTGAAAATAAACCATAGCGTTGAAATGAATATGGTAGGATAATTTCTTCTACTTGTCTGGCTAGCTACCAACCCTTAAGTAGGTAGGTACTTTCCTATTTATCATTCGGCAGTATGTTTCGGCAACTTTAAAAGTTGGATTCCAAACGCCGTTGTGCTTTCTTCGGTACTATCACTTAACATCGGGAAAATTGGTGAAATGCTACCGATAGCGTTGCCACGCTACGATATTATCATGTCATCTTTCCAGCTATTTCGATTTAAGACCAGAACTAGAACTAGAAATATTAAACCAATTTCGAAGAAAGGTCTGTAGAATCAATCAGAAAGTATATCGTTACAAATAAAACATAATTTTTCAGATAGGTTAAAAATGATAGTGTTATGAGATAATTAAAAAAAAAAAACACGACTGAATTGAGAACGTGTTATTTTTAGAAGTTGGTTGAAAAACCAACCAACGAAATTTTATTTGAAAAAGAAAACTTTCTTTTATTTCTTTCCTTTTCTTATAACCTAGCTCAATTTCCACTTACGTCTAACCAATTCTCAATAGGAAAATCAATTACCAAGGTAATCAGCAGTTCTCAGGTGCAATCGAAGTTGGTTAATGGTCCATTATTGTACACCGTAAACAAATAGGGAAACGTATATTAATGCGTATTACTGGCAAGTGGTAATGCGAGTTGTATTGTACCTATTGTGGGCTTAGAGTCACCATTATTTGGGAATTTTCGTGAAACTTAACATACGATTACTAACATAACTAACATACTATATAACGGATGACTACTTTGGGCACTTATCATAGAGGTAAGCCATAATCACATGCTTGGCTAGGTGATCGCAGAAATTACAGCTACTTTTACAGCACCCACAGGAAGAAATGGGGTGATCCTATTGCACGCCACCGGAACCACACGGCCAAATGACTCCAAGCTACGTCTAAATTGGAACTAAATGTCAAACCCTACAACACAAATTAACGGTAGTCAACGGCTAAGGAATGGAATGCCTTTTTTATGTTAAAGGGAGCAAACAAGCATACGGCCCACCTGATGGGAAGTGGTCACCGTAGCCTATGGACATCTGTAACACCGGAGGTGTCACCAATGCATTGCTTACCCTGAAGGACTCTTTAAACCCTTTTAAAGAACTCCATGTTGTAACTCGTTGGAAAGACCGCTGGCGGTCCTTGCCAGCGTCTGTGTTTCTGGCGAAATATGACCCAGGCGTGTTCAAGAGAAGAGTGAATAGGTATTTACTTGGCTAGCATGCTACACTTTGTATGCATCATCACTTCCCATCAGGTGAGAGCGTGGTCAAATGCTAGAAAAGTTTGAAGTAAAACAAAAGTCATGCGTCCAGTGAAATTTCGCAAAATTTGACATTTATAAAACACACAATTTTTGCTTACTAAGCTTAGTTTATTTAACACGTTGCTGGGGTAAAAAGCAAAAGGCAAAGGTATAAAATACCCTAAATGTCCCCAAAACTGCCCACAATCCGCTAAAAGCGGGCAGCATGGCTCCCTGATCGGATAAGGAGAGGGAAGCCGGTTAGCGCTCGTTTTATTTTCAGCGGCTCAATACAGGCTTTGTACCGAGATTGCAGACTGATAGACCACGGGAGCAGCGGTCAATTATGAATGTCCTTAAATACTTGTGTTTGTAAAAATGTACATATATATATATATATATAAATCAAAGTCCTGACTGAATGACTGACTTATATATCAACGCACAGCCTAAACCGCCGGTCCTAGAGACTTGAAATTTGTAGAGTGTGTTCTTTGTAAAATGCAGATATCCACTAAGAAAGGATTTTTAGAAATTTTACCCTTAAGAGGGTGTAATGGGTGGTGGAGTTATTTTCTATACATATAAAATTCAAAGTACTGACTGACTGATTCAATGACTGACTTATATATCAACGCATAGCCTAAACCGCTGGTTCTAGAGATGTGAAATTTGGAGGGCATGTTCTTTGTAAAGTGTAGGTTAAGAAAGGGTTTTTCGAAATTGCACCCCTAAGATGTTGAAATGGGTGGTTGAATTATTTTCCTATAAGCCACGCAGGCGGAGTCGCGGGCAGAAGCTAGTACCTACTTATAGCAATGTCATGTCAAAGTCATGGCCTAATAGCTCAGTTGGTAGTAGCTCTGCCTTCTGAACTGGTTTTGGGTTTGATTCCCACCTACGACAAACATTTGTGTGATGAACATTAATGTAGATTAAGTACCTAACTAACCTCTTATCAACATAGTGAATTCGATCTCGCAAACTGAACATAATAAATCCAGAAAATCAATTTTACAATCTACAATCATGATCATACTATTACCATTACGATCAAATGATTACCACATACAATCAAACGACTATTGTATTAGAAGTAATCATTGTAAATCGACAGAAGTTTATGATGCTGAAAAACTGATTACTATTCAATAAGTGTGAAATCAAATCTTGTACATGGTGTAATTATGGTGATTTGTTATTAAGGGAATGGTGAAAAGAGTATTAAGTTAAACAAGAAAAAAATGCTATTTTATAATAGTAAATGTAGGACTGCTTCTTAGCGTGTCTTATTAAGGCGTTTTGTAACGCACTCACTGAATAAACATAAAAGCTAGACAAATAGTATTTTGCACTTTAGTATGTACTTTATTAGTATGTGTCTAGTCTAGTCAAGTTCTAGTAAAGTGGTGGCATCTTTACCAGAAGCTTCTACGGAGTTTTGGAAACAACACGAAAAGAAACGTTTCACCATCATTGTAGGCAACCCTGACATTTTTATATAATTTAATTCTGGCATTTATTGTTTACTTTGAATTTGAGTTATTCGCGGTGTTGCGAGCCGAATAAATACGAAGATGCACGAACTCGCAATGCCGCGAGCTCGGGTGCGAGCGGCGCGACGCGTGTGCGCCGCCAGTTTTTTGTTTGTTCAGTAGTGTAGTCGTATACGTCGCGGTGTGTGCGCGCGTCCGTTATGAATAAATAGTGTGAACTCTGCAAAATCGTTTTGTGTTCTTATCCATTCCCGTAGCCACCGACGCATTTTCCGAACCCTGCGCCAATTACCTATAAACTTCCTTCGAGTGCCGGATTGTGCGTCGTGTTGTGTTGTGATATATATGCCTACGGAATGGATACGAACGAGCGCGTAACGAGAAGCAAAGCTGCCGCTTGTGCTGGAAATATGCACGACTCATCGTGTGTCACTATTGTTCCGAATAGTGAAGATGCGAAATCCACGGTGATGTCGCGCGTGAGTTCGAGCCGCACAAGCCGTGAAACGCAGCGTCGACGTGCTGAATACGAAGCAGAGAAAGAAATAGCCAAGTTAAGAGAAGAATTAATAAAGAAAAAATTGGCTCTAGATATAGCGGATCTAGAAAACGAAGTGCTAGAGGACGAAGATAGGCTACAGAGTGAGTGTGGCAGTAGAAAGGTGAACGAGTGGCTTACGCAGCAAGCCACATCAAAGGAGCCGCCCGCGGCGGCGCCGCCGGATCGCGGATCATGTTCGAACCCGCTCGTAACCGCGCGCCCCGCGCTCCCCGCACCGCCCGCTGCCAACGCTTCCGCCACTTCGGACTTGAGACATCTCGCCGACGTCATTATGTCTATGAAGACTTCAAGACAATCGATGGACCTTCCCTTGTTCGACGGTAACCCGGTAGAATGGCTATCATATAGAAGAGCCTACGAGACCACCGCGCAGAAATATAATGAATACGAAAATATAGTGCGTTTACAAACATCGCTGCGAGGTGCGGCAAATTGCGCCGTCGAAGATCTCCTGCGTACTGGGTCCGCCCCCGAAGATATAATTTATGCCTTGGAAGAAGAGTTCGGCCATCCAAATCTTCTTCTCGAAACCGCCATTAGAAAGATAAGAAGTTTGCCGCGAGTATCTGATAGTGGCACCGAACTACGTCACATGACTTCCGTAGTACGTAACTGCGTATTTATTTTGAAGAATATAAAAGCAGAAGGCTATTTAAATAATCCGCAGTTAACTCATGATATATTAGGCAAATTAACACCGGTGCAAAGATCGCAGTACGGCGAGTACGTTATGAAGTTGAATACAAGCAGCAGAGAAGAAGACCTACGCATCTCGCCTAACTTAAATATAGTGCTAGAATTCCTCAGCCACTTGTCGAGGGCGGCGTCGTACTACTTGCCCCTAAACACCGAGGTGCCCCGTAATCGCCACTTCGCCGTTCCCGATACACCCCATCGCCGAGTGACGCACCGAGTGCATACTACAAGTCTAGATTTGCCGGCAGAAGAGTCGTTGGAAAGTCGATCGCCGAATGATAATAAAATTTCTTGTGCGTTGTGTGATAAGAATCACCTGTTACCGGAATGTCGTATTTTTATAGAGAAAAGTGAATATGAAAAGTGGGACTTCGTTAAAATGAACAAGCTATGTTTCAAGTGTTTAGTAAAACAACATTCTCGCTTTCGATGTCAAGCGAAAAGGTGCGCGAAGTGTCGTGCCCCTCATCACACTTTGCTACACTACGTCAAGTTGAGCGCCGCCGCTGCCGCCAACGAACGGGCAGCCCCGCACCGCGGGGTAGCCGCGCTATCACGTCGTTTCCCCGCGCTATCGCTAGCGCGCGGGCCCGCTAGCGCGGCACCGCCGCTGCCGCCCGCGTCGCCGCCGTCAGTGTTCCGCCCCGCCGAAATAGCGCCCGCCGCGCCTGCGCAAGGACCGCGCGGCGCAGTGGCGCACGCTTCGCCCGTGCCGGTAGTAAGTGCCGAATCAGTGACGAGTATGGGTGAGCGATGCACAAAATCACTGTTAAAAGTTATTCCAGTGTCCGTATGTATCAACAATATTAATCGTGAGTGTTATGCCCTTCTCGATGACGGGGCCACAGTATCTTTGATAGACAGTAGCTTATGTTCGGATTTGTGTGAACCATTATTCCCGTTGAAAATAATTAGTGCTAGCGGTCATGTTGTCACCGATAATAGCTCATGTAAGGTGAACGCACTAATTACAGGGCCCAATGGCGTGCGTCATAATATAGCTTTACGTACGATTCGGAATATTGAGCTACCGCCCCAGAGTGTGCCCGCCGAAGTAATAGCTCGTAATGTACATCTGCGTGACTTAGATTACTGCTCTATGTCGTGTGCTAAGCCTATGATGTTAATCGGTCAGGATAATTGGGAGTTGATAGTTAACCAAGATATACGGCAGGGTAAATCCGGTCAACCCGTAGCGTCACTAACAAAGTTAGGGTGGGTTGTACACGGGCCGTTGAGTGTCGTTCCTGAGTCCGCCTCTGAGTCTGTGAATTTCATATCCGAAAAAGATGATTTGTATGAACTCGTCAAACAGCAATTTGAACTCGAGTCAATAGGTATATCGGAGATGTCGCGTAAAAATGTAGAGACCGAGCGTGCGTGTAAGATTTTAGAAAATACAAGTCGCCGAGTTGATAGTGGTTGGGAAGTGGGATTGCTCTGGTCACGTGACGAAGTAAACTTACCTGACAATTACAACTATGCTTTCAAGCGCTTACGTGGTGTTGAGAATAAAATGGACAAAGACCCTAATTATGCGGCTGCGTATACTTGTCAAATAGAGAGGTTAATAAATGAGAAATATGCTAAGTTGGTGAATGGACCTATGAGTGTAAATCCGGTTTGGTGGTTACCGCATTTCGGGGTAACCAATCCGAATAAACCTGGCAAGCTTAGGTTGGTTTACGATGCCGCCGCCAGGTGTCAGAATGTGTGCTTAAATGATTATTTGCTATCAGGGCCGGACTTGCTGAATTCCTTGTTGGGCGTGTTGTTTAGATTCCGTTCTGGTCCTATAGCCTACACAGCGGACATAGCCGATATGTTCTTACGTATTAAAATTCGGAAAGAGGACCAGGGTGCTCAACTTTTTCTCTGGAGAGGACCAGATAGGTCACGTGATCCTGACATCTATGTCATGGACTCCATGATATTTGGAGCCAAGTCCTCGCTGACTTCAGCGATTTATATTTTAAATAAAAACGCGAGTGAGTTCCAGGATACGTATCCGGAGTCCGTAAAAGCGATACATGAAAAACATTATATGGATGACTACCTAGATAGTGTACCATCAGTGGAAATTGCACGCCAGCTGATTAAAGACGTTTCGACGATTCATGCCGCAGGTGGGTTTGCAATTAGGGGGTGGGTGACGAACTCACCCGAATTGCGTCGAGAACTACCTGCTGTTGTCCCTGGCACGGTAAATTTTGATAAGTCTCCTAATAGTGGTTTACGGACTTTGGGTATGATTTGGGTTCCGGAATCCGATGATTTAGCGTTTGACCTGTCATTTAAAAGATTGCCGCCGGAAATTGTTAACGGCAAAGTAACTCCAACCAAACGCGATTTTTTAAAATTTGTGATGAGTATTTTTGACCCTTTGGGTCTCTTATGTCCTTATACGATTAAGTCGAAGATTTTGCTGCAGAAGGTGTGGAGGTCTAGTATAGGATGGGATGAAGAACTAAAGGAGAGCGAATGTAAGGAATGGAAGAGATGGTTAGAGGATATTAAACAGCTGTCGAATGTACGAGTGCCACGTTGGTATAGTTTAGCTGCCGGGAGTCTCGATCTGCACGTGTTCGGAGATGCCAGTGAACTAGGTTACGCTGCAGTAGCATTTTTGGTCGGTCGAAATGCATCTGATGAACCAGCTGTAGCGATGGTCGTCGGTAAATCTCGTGTGGCTCCGCTTAAGGTCGTTTCTGTGCCACGTTTGGAGCTTCAAGCGGCGGTGTTGGCTTGTAGGTTAGCTTCCACTGTGGAAAAGGAACAAGGTTTACCGATAGCGTGTAGGTACCTATGGTCCGATTCCAAAACCGTCTTGAAGTGGATACATTCAGACCCTCGTGACTTCCAGAAGTTCGTTTCGCACAGATTAGCAGAAATTGATAGAAAGTCTAAGACTAGTGAATGGCGTTGGGTACCATCAGCTGATAATCCGGCGGACGAAGCCACTAAGATGCACTGGCCTACGAATTGTAAGTTGTGGTTTACGGGTCCTCCTTTCTTATATCTTCCCAAAGATCAATGGCCGGTTAATGAATACGATGATGCAGCTGATGGAGATTTAGAGCGTGTAGAAAAAGTCCACCTAGTTAGGCAGTATGAGCCTTTGATTAAAGTTGAACGGTTTTCTTCCTGGATACGAGCTGTGAGAACGACAGCGCGAGTTCTCGCATTTGTTGGAATGTGCCGGAAGAAACAGTCAGAGTTCTTAACAGTCGATAATATCCGTGATGCTGAAGTATTTTTGATAAAACAATCCCAGGCCGAAACTTACCCCGAGGAGCTAAAACTGCTGAGTACCGGGAGTGTTTTGCCTGCAGGAAGCAAGATCCGTGATTTAGATCCATTTGTGTATGAAGGTGATGGTTTGTTGAGAGTGAGAGGACGTTTAAGTGCTGCACCGGGTTTGATGTTTAATGAAAAGCATCCTATCATATTAGATAGTCATAGCTATACCGCGCAGCTTATCGCACTCAACTATCACAGGCGTATGTACCATGCCAATCATGAGACTGTGATAAACTCTGTTAGGGAGAAATTTTGGATAACTCATATACGAAGAACCGTTAAGTCCGCGGTATCTAAATGTCAATTTTGTCGTGTCCGGCGCTCACTTCCTTCGGCACCCAAGATGGGAGATTTACCCGCCGCTAGGTTAGTAAATACTAGGAGAGCATTCGTGAATTGCGGAATCGACTATTTTGGTCCGATGGATGTCGCGATTGGTAGGCGTCGTGAAAAAAGGTGGGGCGTTATTTTTACTTGCCTTGTTACCCGTGGTGTGCACCTCGAGTTAGCGTCCTCGCTATCAGCAGACTCGGCCATTATGGCAATCCGGCGCTTCATTGCTCGCCGAGGTCAGCCGTCTATTTTGTTTAGTGATCGAGGCACCAATTTTGTAAGTGCCGACGTCGAACTGAAAGCTGCCTTACGTGGACTGGAGCATGACAAACTGTACGATTTTGCGACGACAAACGGGATTACTTGGCAATTTAATCCTCCTGCTGCCCCACACATGGGTGGATGTTGGGAACGGTTGATCCGTTCGGTAAAAGCTGGACTCAGAACTGTGCTGAAAGAGCGTGTGCCTAGGGAAGAAGTTTTGATGACGTTGATGACTGAGGTTGAAATGACAATTAATAGTAGACCGCTGACGTATGTTGGGACGGATTCAGATGAACCAGTTGCATTAACTCCAAATCACTTGTTAATAGGAACTGCATCTGGAGCATCGAATTTGGGTAGCTTCGATGCTTCAGATTTAAACCGTAGGAAGGCTTGGAAGAAGGCTCAGGCTCTGGCGGACATGTTTTGGAGGCGGTGGCTTAGAGAGTACGTACCTACCTTACAAAGACGGCAAAAGTGGTTTGGCGAAGTGCCACCACTCAAGGTAGGACCCGGTAGTTATTGTTGATAAAAATCTTCCTCGAAACACGTGGCCTAAGGGCGTAATTAGTGCGGTACATCCAGGTCGTGATGGCCAAGTACGAGTTGTCACTGTTAAAACTGTTAAAGGGTATTTAAAACGACCTGTTGTAAAAGTAGCGGTGTTGCCTACTGACGATTGTGTTTAGAAACAAGGGGGTGGAAATGTAGGCAACCCTGACATTTTTATATAATTTAATTCTGGCATTTATTGTTTACTTTGAATTTGAGTTATTCGCGGTGTTGCGAGCCGAATAAATACGAAGATGCACGAACTCGCAATGCCGCGAGCTCGGGTGCGCAGTTTTTTGTTTGTTCAGTAGTGTAGTCGTATACGTCGCGGTGTGTGCGCGCGTCCGTTATGAATAAATAGTGTGAACTCTGCAAAATCGTTTTGTGTTCTTATCCATTCCCGTAGCCACCGACGCATTTTCCGAACCCTGCGCCAATTACCTATAATCATTATAACACTTTCCCACACTCATGCCTGTAATCCAGTACTTAACTAAAATGCCACCAATTTTATGCACTAACACTGAAAATAACACAAGTTTTGGAAAATAATACAATGCGGTGACACGATCTCTTTCGTTTTCCCGCCAAAACTCCCGTGTGTATGTTTGTTAAATTTTGTTTGTGAAATTCGGTACAGGCTACATTTTATCCCGGAAAAGTGAAATTTTCCCGTGGGATGAGTAAATAATTAAAATACTTTTTATCCGCGCGTGAAACCGCGGGGTGCAACTAGTAAGAATATATGTATGTAGATAGAAGAAGAGTGTGAATTGATTTAGAACATTTTTAATTTTCCAGGGCTGCTTAATCGATAGGTAGTGATCTCAACCAATTGTATAGCTGAATGATTTTTAATAAAACTTGGAATGAGGTATTTGGAAAAACCATAAAATAACATGTTTCATGTTGTTGTTTTCCTAAAGTATAGAGTCATGGCTATAAAAATAATGATTATAAACCTACAATACCATCAATATGTCAACATAGAATATTTTATATTACAATTAATATATGTAAACTAAGGTTTTTCTTAATTAAATAAATAAAAAAATATATGTGGATATTTCACACAATGCCATCTAGCTCCAAACTTAGCAATGCTTGTACTATGAGACCAGACCAACACAAAATAACTGATACAAAACTTAACTACTTTTTGTTTGTAAATACTCGTACATACACAAAATACAATTTATCTCCAACATGTTTTAAACCGAATTTACACATTGTGATTTTAGTTATAAGTACCTTCATTTTATGATAGGCGCCAAGACTTCAAAAGGATCAAATATTGAAGGTAGCAAAAATATATATCTGTAAATAAATCCTTGAAAATGTTTTGTAGAATAATAATTATAGTAACTACTATAATTATTGTTGTACAAAACATTGTTCTGAAAATGAAATAAAAAATGAAAATGTTTTGTAGAATAATAATTATAGTAACTACTATAATTATTGTTCTACAAAACATTTGTAAGCAACTACTTAGCAACAAGTTGACCTCTAGCTGAGTGCAATCGCGACACCATTTCGCCTCGTCCACGGTTTACGGGGGGTTTCGGTGGGTTCGAGTCCCACATATCACCAGCTACCACATCCCCCCCTCAAAAAAAAGTTCGTCACTTCCACAGTCCATGATTTGTATGAATTTTAACTACGTCGTATTTCACCCCGTCGTCGCCGCCCGAGACACGTCTTGAGCGACCCGGATGATCCTATAGCAGCCGTAGTATCGACTGCGCTAGGATCACCGGACCAGTCTAGCCCTTCTGGCTCAGGTACCGCGCCCGGCACCGGTATAGGATACCAGCGTAACACAATCAGACACCGACCCCGCCGGCGAGGTCGACGTAATTTGAATTAGCATGTATTGGATGAATTGTACAGATGTGTGAGAAGAAGTGAGAGAAGTTCTTAATAAAATTATGAAGTAAGTAAGTAAGTACTAGTAAGATATAAGTAAGTACCTACCTACATGATAAAAGTACTTATACTAAGGTCCGTATTACAGAACGATGCTCAGTCATAGATCGGTGCTCAAGCAGAGATTTCATTCACTAATTGATCACTATGAATGAAATCTCTGCTTGAGCACCGATCGATGACTGAGCATCGTTCTGTAATACGGACCTAAGAATCACAATTCAAGCCAAGGTTATCAACCTACATAACACGTCACACTCTATATGTGAATAGACAAATGATCACAAAACAATTAGAATCAATTCTCAAACACCTATAAAGTAAGCGTATAAATCCACGATACAAATTCAGTAGCGAATTTGTCTCATACCTCCTTTAATCTAATTAGTCCCGCATAATGACATAACGCGTACACTGCAGTGCAAACTTAATGATAAATGTATCCATATTTGTCTATCAGTATAACTGGAAAGGCTTATCGCTACCAATGCTCTCGTTAGCGCGTGTAAGCTGAAACCCCATTACTGTACACAGAAAATTATAAATGTATATCTTACAGCGTTAACAATAAGGTTGATATCGATTTGATGGCAGTTCAAAGGTCTTTTTTCGTCCTGTACTCGCACGATTGCCTCTCCTAATTGGCTCGCCATCTGTTTTAATTCATTTTGCGATAGTTTTACAAGTATTTTATTGACGCGTAGCTCCGCCTGGCGGGCGAGTGGTGTAACGAAGCGGTTAATCGATTCGTTTGCGTGCGACTTGCACGATCAAAAAACGAATAAACCAATTGATTATTCGATTTCTGAACAATTATATTCATTAATAGAATATTATTGTTCTGTTTCTTTACAAACCCATCCGTTCATATCATAATTCATTCCATCCTATGCGATATTTGCAATTAAAATAAGCGTATATAAATAACAATCAATCATTATCCTATTGCGCGATGGGAGGTCAACAAAGATGAAACAAGCAACACTTAAGTCGTTGTAGCAAGGTAGTAAATCGGGTAAAATCAAAAGATAAGTCCAGTAGCAGTCAGTGACGCGTGCTGCCATCTCTCGGACGATGACAGTAAATAATAAATCTTGGAGATAAGATCAGAGGCGAAGATTATACGGTACTGAGACCCCATCACGCCATCCGTGTTTCCTGCACGAGCAAATTAGTAAAACGCTTGCAAACCATTTAGCTTTATAAACTTTATGTTTTAAGGAATAAAGCTTGAAGTTGCTTAGTTGTTTATCTTAAAATGGCAAGACAAACGGTTTTGTAGAACGCGTATATTTTTAGTGCTTCGCCGAAGTGTACACGCTAAAAGTTAACGCCGTTGGCTGAACGACATCGGACAATGAACAGAGCAGTTTAAGTGCCTAGTTAACGTACAGTTACTCAAAGAGCAGTATTGCGAAGTTGAATATTCTACTATTTTTGCTCGGAAAGTAATATGAAAAGGGGAATACAGAGCTTCGTGCACAATTGAAATGCACCCTACGTTTGGCGTATACCTTTTTTTGGTCGCATTTGTAAGCGGTCCTCGAAGTGACCTCGACCCGTGCGTTGACCAATTAGAAACACCCATTAAAATGTTCGGCAATCTTCGCTCTTTTTCGGCGACCGGCATTCCTTCACGAAAACAAGCCGTGCGATTTGATCCGTCAATTTGCAAATGGAACAAACCACCGGTAGCGCTTTTAAAATGGAACGCTAATGACATTCCGAATTTAAAATTTAAAATACATCATTAGCTGCCAGTTCTCAGATATTTTAAAAGCTATAAAAATGTTAATTTAAATAAAATCAATGGGTATCAGCCAGTATCGGGTGAATAACAGTTTTATGTATGTTTGAAGTGAGCGCCGGCTACTATGAATTTGATAATTTAATACAGCGATAAAAAGTTTTGTTTTGTTGAATATTTTTTATGAACAGAAAAAATTAGAAGTCAATGGATGCAATTAGGTTTATTTTCGTTTAAATTGTATTCTACCGCATAAAGGTAATATAGCATATAGGTAAGGTAAAAATAAAAAAATGTTGTCATTTAAATCGACTTAACTTCGATACATACATAACATTTTTTAAAGGCGGCCTTTGAGTCGTTTTTATCCTAAGGCCATTTCCATCGCCTTAAGCCATAATGATATTTCATAAATACCAATTTGAATATCGAATACTTACTTCAAATTAATCATAACATTCATAGTTAATTAAAATAATCAAGCGTAGCGAATTAGATAATTTGTCATCAGACAATTCTCTTATTGTTCAAAGTCCCATAAATATCGTCGGTCCATCTTGGAAATATTAAAAATTACTTATGTTGTTCTTTTTTCAAAATTATTTTCATAATGTTATACGTTTCTTTTTTCAAACACTCTTCATTAATAGCATCTTCTTAAAAATGTTTATTGATGATTCTAAATTCAATTAATTGCGTTTGGTTATTATTTTTGGTTGAGTTGCATTAAAAATAATGGTTTGCTATGAATTTTTTGAGATACTCGTGATAAACACTACTACTTTACTAGGTGGTAGGACTTTACTGCAAAGTTCGTCTAGGTAGGTACCACCGCTTTGCCAGTTATTCTGCCGCCAAGCAGTAGTGCGCAAGCACTGCTGTGTTCCGGTTTGAAGGGCACTGTAGCTAGTGAAATTACTGGGCAAATGAGACTTTATGATCTGATCTCACAGTTTAGTAATCTTATTACTAGATTGTGCTGATGTCTCTGGATGACGTGCGCAGTGCAGTGTCACGCGAACCTCTATACTTTAGAGTTCCGAGTGACACTGCAGCTGATATGGGCAGCCGTGTCGTTTAACACCAGGCGAACGGCTAGCTCGTCACGTCATTACTTAACATAATAACATAATAAAAAAACAAATTCCGTATATTTGCTACTTTATAGCAAGGTCAATTTAGAATTACGAATTGATTCTAAATATTTAAATATGACACGAACATAGAACCGGCCGCTAAAAAAGAATGAAGCTGAAAAATATAATTTACTTGCAAAATACTGGATGGGATCAGTTTGGTGACCTGACCTTAATACATATTTGTTGCAGTCACTCACGCCATCTTGTTGAAAGGTTGAATGTCAAAGCAAAATTATCCCTAAAAAGGGGGTTACACCGATTTCTATGGGATCAACCTGAACTATCAAATTTAAAAAAAATAGATTAGCAAACACAAAAAAAGAAAAAGATAAGTACAACCACTTTATAATAATTACATTAAGTACATATTGTAGGTACTAAAAGTTTAAAACGGCGTTCTTTAGCCTGTGAAATATATTAATTTTAAGACAGATAGCTTAGATTCTAGTGCTGAGATGTACGCAACATGTAATATTTATATAAATAAAGAATTTTTGAAATAAAAAATGAATACAATAAAATTCAAAGTCCTGACTGTCTGACTGACTTATATATCAACGCAAAGCCTAAACCGCTGGTTCTTGAGACTTGAAATTTGGAGAGTGTGTTCTTTGTAAAATGTAGGTATCTACTAAGAGTTTTTCGAAATTCTGCCCCTAACAGGGTTAAATGGGTTATCTATGAAATTATCTATGAAAAATCTTCTTCGTTTCCTATAGGCCACGCGGGCGAAGCCGCGGGCAGAAGCTAATCTATCTATATAGACACAATAGGATATCTAGAATAAAACTAACTGTAGACTAAGCTTGCCGTCTGGGCGGCCGCGTGGGAGTCCCGGCACAGAATAACTAATAGTACCCGGCCGGCACCCCGCGGACAAACAAACAGACAGTAACATTTTCATTATCAATAATGATGTAGAGATACATATTTCTCTTTATAAGCACGGGGTTTTCAATTAATTAAGATTTTTTACTTTCTTGTGTGCCGTTTTTGAAGACCGTTGGCAATATACTTGTTTACTTTTGCATTTATCCGTCTATCTATTTTTTGATTCATGCATTCTTGACTTGGAGAGTAAGCTGGTGAATGCGAGGTGAACAAAAGTTAAGTTGGTTCACGTAGTTCTCCATTGTCAAAACAAAGTTAAAAATTTGTATTATTATGTTGGTATGTCCGGTAAAATGACAATTTACATTGTCAACATGGCGATAATAACATTGAACAAAGTAGAAACAAAGTTATACCGGCCGATACATGCTAAATTAAAGAAGTTTTACTTCAGTCGTGTGGTCTAAACACTCATTTTTTTTAATATTATGGGTATGCGGGGCTGGACTGGGGCATTTGGCTAGCATATAGTACAAATGTTTTTTTTCTAGTAAGTAGTGTTTAGTAGTAGTTAGTATGATATCATTGTTATTTAGTTGAATGAATAAACGCCCTTTACAGTTAAAAATAAGTAATAAGTACTAGATGCGCTCCGCGGTTTCACCCGCGAGGTTCCGCTCAACTTTTTAAATTTTTTCTTTCATAAGAACCTTCTCCTGACAGTAAAAACAAACACAAAAAAATTATCGAAAATGTTCCATCGGTGCATGCGTAATGCGATGACCAATAGAAATAGAGATTTTTATACAGGGCTACAGAAAAATTGTGCTAGATCCGTTAAGGGCGTGGACCATTTCTGACTTATTTTACTATGAAACAACCTTTTATTTTTGAGGTGGGGAAATGCCCTCGCACTTCCCTGCCACCACCCCCGTGGTGGCAGGGGGTATGTGGAACTCGAACCCACTAAAACCCCCCGTGAGCCTTCGTCCACCGTACCGAGGTCCAGTCAACTCGCCTCCTGGCCAACTCGCCCCTAAACAAAATAAACATAATTAAATTTTGTAGCCTAAAAATCAGCATCAGCAATTTTCAATAGAAAAATTAAAAGTCAAATATCTCGAAAAGGGTTAAGTTTAGGCTAGGATGTGTAGTGAATGTCAGAAATGATGGGTACTCCATGCCCTTAATGAAAGAAAGAAAGAAAGAAAAATGTTTTTATTCATGGCAACAAATAATTAAAAAATTAAAAATATTCGTAACAAATACAATTGGCAGTTGCCACGAACCGGTCCCAACTCAGCATAATGCTGGTCGTACGACCAGCGCTGATCTTCCGTTGGGGCCGTTTCGGTGTCGTCGCGGGTCCGCTTACACCATTAAAAGTAACAAAATAAAAATAGAAAAGAAAGTAATGGACCATGGATCTAGCACAATTTTTCCTGTAACCCTGTATACACAGATTAGCTTCTATCCACACTCGGAGTCAAAGGCGCGTGTACACGGGTCACGCCCGTGGGCGAGCGGCACTACAAACAATTAAGGCATTTATAGACTAGACAACACGAGAGCCAGTGCTCGAGTCAAGTGCTGTTAGGGCTGCCTCGTAACAATAGAACAGGATCGAGTTTGCTTTTCCTTTCCAAATACAGATTTTAATGTCTAAAATGCAGGGCTTTGTAGATTTAACTTTGTAGTTAAATTAATGTTAAGTTTTGTTTTTTGTTATTTTCACCTACACAGTTTTTAATTTAGATACAAAATGATAAAAAAATAAATGTGCTTAGACCACACGACTGAAGTAAAACTTTTTTTAGTTTAGCTCCATCTATCGGCCGGTATAACTTTGTTTAATGGTAATGTCGCCATCTTGACAATTTTATATTGTCATTTTACCGGATATACCAACATAATTATACAAAATTCAAGTAATTTTTTACCTTGTTATGTTGACAATGGAGATCTATGTGAACCAACAACTTTCAACTTCCGTTCCCTTGTTACGCATTTATCAGCATTCCCAAGTCAAGCGTGTGTAAAGAAGTTATACTACAAAAAGTAATTAGATTGTCTTCAAACTTTATTTAGGTGGTATGAATTTAATTTGAATAAGCTTAAGTAAATTAAGGGTGGCTTGACAACTCTGCGTAATAATATAATTGAAGGGGTGAGAACAAAAAGGGTTTAACTGAATTTTTTCACAAAATGACTTGTGGGTATTGTTGGATTCAGCGTGAAACTATCTTCAATAATACATTCTCAAAATACCGAAATGAGGCTTAAATCTCGAGATTTTGAGTCTAAAAACGGTTTATCTGTCACAGGAATACAGTACGCTTAGCATAAAAACATTACTTTATTTCTTTTATTATATTATATTTTTACAGTAATTGTATGAATGAGTACTATATTTGGTAATTTTAAATAGAATTAAAACATTTTCAAGCCACTGAAACTTACATAAACCTTTTCTATTACCATATAAGCACTCTACACAAAAATGACGCCGTTGACGTTTAAAGTCAATTTTCTCGAAACTGTCAATTTGTCAGTTAAATCCTTTTTATTCTCAACCCTTCAATTATGAGAGAGAGAGAGACAGTAATATACCATTTTACCAAATTTGTTTTAGTTATATTTAAATTCGAACTTTAATATCGTACAAAGACATTGAAATGATAAGACATACACATTTACTTGGGATCTTAATGTCCAAATATTGTGATCCTTTATTGAACAACTAGTTGCGCTCCGCGGTTTCACCCGCGGATAAAAAGTGTTTTAATTATTTGCTCATCCCACGGGTATATTTCACTTTTCCGGGATGAACTGTAGCCTATATGTTAATCCAGTGTATAAGCTATCTTGGTACCGAATTTCATCCCAATCCATTTAGCTGTTTGAGCGTGAAGGAGTAACAAACATACACACATACAAACTTTTGCCTTTATAATATTAGTGTGATTATATCACTAGTGCCAACCCTAACTGGAGCATGTAACTAGCGTCACAGAATACATAATAGTACGTAATAGAGTTCTTTATGCCACCTTTGCTTGTAATTAATACCTGGATTACTTGTCACTACTTCGTACGATGTTGTTAATGTAATATCGACGATATTAAATAATAATAATAATATGTGTGGACATCTCACACAACGCCATCTAGCCCCAAACTAAGCAAAGCTTGTACTATGGGAACCAGATAACTGATACAATACTTAGATACTTTTTGTTTGTAAATACATACATAGAATACAATATAACACCCAGACACAGAACAAACATCGATGTTCATCACACAAATGTTTGTCCTGGGTGGGAATCGAACCCACAACCCGCAGTTCAGAAGGCAGGGTCACTACCAACTGAGCTATCGGGCCAGTCAAATAATTAAATAAAAAAGTAATTACATATTATGAACTATATTTCAATTTTATTTGTGAAAACCGAACCATGGTTTCACCCGCATACAAAAAATATCATATTAGTTAATCCAGCGTATAAGCTATCTGTTTTCCAAATTTCATCAAAATTGGTTTTGTAGTTACGGATATTGATGGTAACAAAATAACACACTTAAACTTTCGTATTTATGATATTAATTGGAAGTATAGGATTGTATTGTTTGAACGAACGCCTACATTTTTATTGTATATTATGCATAATTTAATAAACCAAATATATGAAAAATAAAATCTACGATATTAATTTTTTATGTCAAGGAATGACATTGCGAGCTCGTCATTCGTCTGATGTTAAGCGACACGGCTGCCTATATTAGTTACAGTGTCACTCGGAACTCTACAGTTAATAATAATTTCCAGTTAAAACTGTTTTTATTAAGATAAGTAGATCTGTAATAAATAAAAATAATAATAATAACGCCAAACGATCACATACATAGTATACATACAACCTGGACTCTAACTAGGATTCTCTGTCTAAGGACCCAGGAACTACGAGGACCATGGTCTCACAACACCCAGACTCAAAACAAGTATTTGCGCTTTTTTTCTGTGCACAAATACTTGTCCTGCCGCGGGAATAAAAACCGCCGCCTCCAGTTTATGAGCCGACTTGCTCAACTACCACGCCACAGAGGCTACAATAATCAAATATGTCTTAAAAACAACCCAACCACTAATGAACTTGAATATCCTCGACTTAAATAATAGAAAATAATACAAGCAAAAATTATTCAAACCAAATTATAAAAATTATCATAAAACAATAAAAAATTAAAAAGATAATTGGAATATACGTGTTATAATAAAATATGTTATTAATAACTCATTTGTAAAACGTTACTTTTATAAATTTGTTATGTATGTCGTGTGAGAAGAGATCGAAACCTGATCTTATAGGGCCATAATTTTTAATGCGACTATAAATTAATAATTTACATAATGAATCGAGATTATGAAGAAGGGTCGATAAATTTGTTCCTGTGCCCGTTTCTTGGGTAAAACTCGCGTGTGATTCAATAAATTGAATATACTTATTATTTAATTCGGAGGCGGGTTCGATTCCCGCAGCAGGACAAGTATTTGTGCACAGAAAAAGCGCAAATACTTGTTCTGAGTCTGTGTTGTGGGACCATGGTCCTCGTAGTTAATAATAATAACGCCCAACGATCACATACATAGATCCTGGACCCTAACTATGATTCCATGTGTCTACAGACCCAGGAGCTACGAGGTCCATGGTCCCACAGCACCCAGACGCAGAACAAGTACTTGCGCTTTTTTTTCTGTGTACAAATACTCGTACTACCGAATCGAACCCGCCGCCTCCAGATTATGAGCCGACTTGCTCAACCACCATAACACAGAGGCTATCAAATTGTTCCTGGGTCCTGGGGAATCTTAGTTAGGGTCCAGGATCTATGTATACGATGGTTGGGCGTTATTAACTCAAAGGTGACTGACTGATTGACTGACTGACATAGTGATCTATCAACGCACAGCCCAAACCACTGGACGGATCGGGCTGAAATTTGGCATGCAGGTAGATGTTATGACGTAGGCATCTGCTAAGAAAGGATTTTTCGAAACTCCAACCTTAAGAGGGTGAAATGGGTGGTTGAATTATTTTGCCATAGGCCACGCCGCGGGCGAAGCTGCGGGCAGAAGCTCGTTATTTAATAATCTCTCTATGTCAGTCTTTGCTATCAAATGGTATGTTGACTTCTCGCCGCACAGTGGTTTGACCCCATACAAGTGGTTGGACATAGGGTATTGCAAAAATGAAAGTTGTAATTTCGATGTATGCAAAAGGCAACAAATTTCACCTGAACGTATTTTGAGATTGGAGTTATAGTTTAGTAGTTATTCCACTAAAACTGTTTCATATATAGAAAGCAACATATAAGTATGGATATCTCGTTATTTTGGCCAGTTTTCGTTCTGGGATTTATATATTTTTTTTTATGTTAAGGGATGACGCGACGAGCTAACCGTTCGCCTGATGTTAAGCGACACGGCTGCCCATATCAGTTGCAGTGTCACTCGGAACTCTTAAAGTATAGAGTTTCGCGTGACACTGCACTGCGCACGTCATCCTGAGACATCAACACAATCTAGTAACAAGATTACTAGACTGTGAGATCAGGTCATAAAGTCTCATTTGCCCAGTAATTTCACTAGCTACAGTGCCCTTCAAACCGGAACACAGTAGTGCTTGCGCACTACTGCTTGGCGGCAGAATAACTGGCAAAGCGGTGGTACCTACCTAGACGAACTTTGCAGAAAAGTCCTACCACCTAGAGGATTATATGATGGTATCATATCGTTATATGCCATATTTTCTTCAAAGACACTAGTTGTGCACTTTTTGAGATACCGACTGAGCTATCGGGCCAGTCGAGTCATAATGACTGGGTATATCACATAGTTGTGTGTGTTTAGTGGGTTATTAACATAGGTATGTATTGTTAATAACCCACTAAATGCGAGTTTCGGCGGGAAAGCGAAAAAGATTACGTCACCGCATTGTTTTATTTTCCAAAACTTGTGTTATTTTCAGTGTTAGTACACAAAATTGGTGGCGTTATATTCGTTGAGTGCTGGATTACAGGCGTGAGTGTGGGAAAATGGTATGATGATGGTGAAACGTTTCATTTCGTGTTGTTTCCAAAACTCCATAGAAGCTTCAAGTAAAGTTTGACTAAACTACGACTTGACTATAACTTGACGACTTCGACTGTGACTTGACACATATTTGCGTGAAATATCATTAACTTGATAAATTATCAATTACTTGACACTGGCTAAATACACAAAAGTGTGGAGGCAAAACATAAAAAAAACCACTAAATGTAACCTAGTAAAGTGAGTACTTATCTCTCACAGCTTTCAATACATCTGCACGCAGCTTCAGTGGTGTAAGTAGAATCAGCAACGGAGTCACGCTCCTAATTATAGAAGCATTCCCAATCAATTACCGAGTATGCGCAACAAGACTGTCGAGACCGCTCTATTTACGGGTACCGTCAGCAAATTAGGAATTAGTGTAACTATAATTTTTAATATTTATTTTATATCCTAGTAATTATTCTAATATTATGATCGCGAAAGTTGGATATTTATTGATAATTTAACTAGGTGGTAGGACTTTTTTGCAAAGTTCGTCTAGGTAGGTACCACCGCTTTGCCAGTTATGCTGCCGCCAAGCAGTAGTGCGCAAGCACTGCTGTGTTCCGGTTTGAAGGGCACTGTAGCTAGTGAAATTACTGGGCAAATGAGATTTTATGACCTGATCTCACAGTCTAGTAATCTTATTACTAGATTGTGCTGATGTCTCAGGATGACGTGCGCAGTGCAGTGTCACGCGAAACTCTATACTTTAGAGTTCCGAGTGACACTGCAACTGATATGGGCAGCCGTGTCGCTTAACATCAGGCGAATTGTTAGCTCGTCACGTCATTCGTTAAAATAAAAAAAAAAAAAAAAAAATGTAGCTCTTTCACGCTTAACGGTCGGAAGGATTTGGATGAAATTTGGAGCTTATAATATAGTGAATTAATATATCATGGAATACTTTTTATCTGCGGGTGAAAACGCGGGGCGCAGCTATTTACATAATAAATTGGTGTGATCATTCTTTATTATTATTTCTTTCTATATTTATTTTCCTTTGACCCTTTTTGACCTTAGACCAATTTGTGTGAAAATCGTTAATTTAAAAGTTGAGGAAGCGGGCG
The DNA here is from genome assembly GCA_905220475.3 of Ennomos fuscantarius. NCBI lineage: Eukaryota > Metazoa > Arthropoda > Insecta > Lepidoptera > Geometridae > Ennomos > Ennomos fuscantarius. Next base: position 5,357,375 of record HG992046.1, on the reverse strand, counting down.
TGGTATAAAACTTACAATAATACAAAAAAATACCACATGCTTCATTAATTTTACATAAACTTAATTAATCCAATTATATTTATTCCATAAAAGTGAATTGTAAAATTCCAAATAATAATAATAATAATATGTGTGGACATCTCACACAACGCCATCTAGCCCCAAACTAAGCAAAGCTTGTGCTATGGGAACCAGATAACTGATACAATCATTAGATACTTTTTTGTTTGTAAATACATACATAGAATACAATATGACACCCAGACACAGAACAAACACCTATGTTCATCACACAAATGTTTGTTCTGAGTGGGAATCGAACCCACAACCCACAGTTCAGAAGGCAGGGCTACTACCAACTGAGCTATCGGGCCAGTCGAAATGTAAGTTTATTGACTTTCCTGGTTGCTAGTGGTAGCTCTACCTTCTGAACTGTTGTGGTTGTGGATTCGATTGCCACCCAGTACAAACATTTGTGTGATGAACATATACAGCCTTATTAATAAACGGGTATTAGACTCGGATTAGTTACTTCAGCTTTTGTCCTTTTTTTGCTACTGGAATATTTAGCTGGATCGAAAGAGACAAAAGATGGTGTAACTAGTCTAAAGCTAGTTCGTGTTTATTAATAAGGCTGATAATGTTTTTTCTGTGTTTGGGTGTTATGTTATCCACGTATTTATAAAAATATATGAGGATTAGTATTCTATTAATTATCTGGTTCCAATATTACAAGCTTCGGTTAATTTGGGACTAGATGGCGCTATTTAAAGTTTCAACAAATATTTATATATTATTATATTTATTTATGAACTTTTTATCGATTAAATTTTGAAGCTTTAAACTTTTATCGATTAAATTTTGAAGCTTTAAACTTTTTATCGATTAAATTTTGAAGCTTTAAACTTTTTATCGATTAAATTATGAAGCTTTAAACTTTTTATCGATTAAATTATGAAGCTTTAAACTTTTTATGGATTAAATTTAATTGTAAGCATTTTTTTTCTTCTGAAATCAATAAACTATTATTATTTCTAATGCATTTTACTCACAATATTATATTAACTCACGTCTACTTATTTTCAATTTTAGAATTCTATGGTTTTTATATAATAATATTAATAAAAACAAGAAAGAAAGATGATGCGTGAGTTACGCCTAAATCCATGTCCTTAAAAATGCATTTCAATCCACACAAAATACAAAAACACATATTCATTATCGCCCCGTCACTTATTCCCTTTTAAACCCCGTTTCTTAACAAGCAGTTAAACGACTCAAACGTCACTGTCAAACGCTGGCTCGATGCCAAAATACTAATGTCCCATTGAACACGAACATTTAGTATACTATTATAAGTTACTTAGCTGGAGAAAATCATTTAAAGATAGGCCGTGAAATTGGCGAATAAAACTCTAACAACATGCTATAATATGACAACAGAAAAAAATTGCATTGAAATTTTATGCACATGTAATATCTATTGTCACTATTTTGTCACGTTACTTGTGGTGTGTGTAGGTTATCACCTTACCTTATAACTTATAAATATTATGTAAAGCTGACTGGCCCGATAGCTTAGTAGGTAGTAACCCTGCCTTATGAACTGTGGGTTGTGGGTTCGATTCCCACCCAGGACAAACATTTGTGTGATTAACATAGGTGTTTGTTCTGTGTCTGGGTGTTATATTGTATTCTATGTATGTATTTACAAACAAAAAGTATCTAAGTATCAGTTATCTGGTTCCCATAGCACAAGCTTTGCTTAGTTTGGAGCTAGATGGCGTTGTGTGAGATGTCCACACATATTATATAAAAAAAGTATAATCTATTAATATATTATTTATTAGTCAAAAAGTCTCTGTGATTGTCATTTATTTAAATAGGTACTAATAAATAATATACAATCAGCATAAAATTATAAATATATTAAATAGTAGCTGCCCGCACCGGCTCGCGCTAAAAAAAATACAATAAATTAACAAAACAAAACTGAAACTGAGTTAAATCTAAACTCAAATAAACCGTATTTAAATTTAGAGCTATAGATAGAAAGATAGATAGAGAACTCTTTATTGTCCCACCAATGAAGTACAAAATCAGAAATAAATATAATATTTACAAATTACATTTGTTACAATAGTGTAACAAATAGCGGTCTTATCGCTGACAGCGATCTCTATATCTAAACTTTTGAATAAGAAACCGCATGTAAGTCACTATCTGCGGCTTAAGTTAATAATTAATAATAGTTTCTTGTCATAATATTAATAATATTCAAAATTATTCACTATATATAAAGAAGACATCAAATATGACTATAATAATTGTTATTTATTTCCATACTAGTTGCGCCCCGCGGTTTCACCGGGTAAAATGTATTTTAATTATTTGCTCATCCCACGGGAAAATTTCACTTTTCCGGGATAAAATGTAGCCTATATGTTAATCCAGTGTATAAGCTATCTTGGTACTGAATTTCATCCAAATCCGTTTGAGCATGAAGGAGTAACAATAAAGTTTGTATGTGTGTGAAAAAATAAAGTTTGTATGTCTGTATGTTACACACATACAAAATTTCGCTTTTATTATATTAGTGTGATATATTTCTATAGAAAATAAAACGAAATGTAAAGATATTCGCTTCCGCGTTCTCTATGGCCCGTCTTTATGAGCGGACGATCGAGCTCCCTGATGAATGGTCCTTGTAGGCATCCCGTTTGATCCCAGATAAATATTGTGGGCGGAAGAATCCGGCGAGATCTGTTTATAGCCAAAACTATTCTTTGACAACCAACTCTTTGTGTTCACAATATTTATGGACACCGAAATTAATTTATTCTATTTAGTGTTGGCAGTTTATTAAATTTTGTGTTAGGGAGCTATTAAGTTTTGTGTCCATTATCCATTATAATATATAAAACTAGCTGCGGTGTGAACAGGCAAATGGGTTTTTAGAAAATATATTTATATGTTATTAAACATCGTTAACAAAGTATCTAACACTTACCAGCGCGTTCAAAAAATTTGTGATTTGTTTTTAAAAACTTTGTGCTTACACAATTCATTTGATCATAAAATTTAAAGACTTATAATTTAAGCGTTTTAAATTGCAGATGTAATTTTGTAGTCGTATATTTCCAAATTGTCTCACACGATAATGAAAATCGTGTAAATACTGACTGAAAAATGTAAAGTATCTCCGTGGACGCTAAGAATGTCCGCCTCTTCTGTACGGACAACAAAAACGTCAAGTATACAGTGCTCGTTTAAAATATTGGAATGAATGACATACCGCGCTTCGGACGATTAATGGTAGTGCTCACACAAAAAGCAAACACGCTCATTAATATATCAACTGTCTTTTTAGCAGCGCACGGTAACGTTAGGTACCGTCAGCAGAAGCAGCGCATCCTCCAATTCCATATTTAAGATTGTCACAAAAACACGCAGCACTTTTCATAACTCATTCGTCAGACGTGCATTTAAAAAAGGAAAATTATGACGTTCGACAATGGAAAACGTTCAAGGCGCATTTAAAACGTCTCGTATTTCTTTCGTCGTTCACAACACAGACATAATTTAGAACGCAACATCTGTAGTCGATATCTCTTTGTACAATTAAGAGGAGAATGGGAAAAGACAGTCCCAAATAAGTGTATTTTTAAAGAGGTAATTTAGCTACCGAGTAATTTAAGACTCATCGCACACGTGCGTGTGTTCAGCGCTGAATGTTTTGAACTTTTTATCGATAAAATTTATTCCCATTTTACCTCAGAATGATATATCAGCTGTATCTAAGCGAAGCATTTAAAAAGGGTGTCTAAGTGTTGTTTACTTTTCACCGGCATGTGAACATTTTTTTCTACGGCAGCAAAAAAACACTACGCTCCGGTCGCTCATGTGTATCGGCTCCTTACATTATTTCCGTCCGTGTCGTCGGTGCTCGCTTTGACGTCCGCTAAACACGACATTAAACATTTTGACGTTTTTTTTTCAACTGTCACATACATTACTTTTTTGTCTACCTTTTTTTGTGGGCCATTAGCTATTAAGCGGCAACCGTGAGCCTCGACATCGGGATTAATACGTCGACATTTTAAGCGCCACACTTCCATATTTCTAATTCAAACGATATGGTCACATTTAATTTTGTATTATTTTCACAATAAATGATTATGACAAGTTGCTGCTACAACTCCAAATAACATTAACAAATAGATTGTTAAAACTCAAACGCATTTACAAACACACGTTAAGATCATTCGTAAATCTTGAAGTCTGTCAAAACATTATTAATGGTACTTAAAATTGGGAACGGTGAAAGTAATCTCGACATTTCAACACTTGGAGCACGTGTTCAATCATCAATCAACATTCAACGTTCATTAGTACTTACATACCAATTAGTTGCGAGATAATTATTTAGGTTAGACTCCATTAATGCGATTCAATCAACTCGAATTGTAAATTAAACTTGAGATCGCTAATAAAATGATCATTCATTAAAAATATCGATATATATGATTGACGAACTGTAGCTGTAAAATATAAATTAGTGATATAAAACAATGCTTAGGAAAAAACTATTTCATTCATATTATGAGATCGTAAAGCTTAATTGGTTCAATGAAATTTAAAAGCAAAGGAAATAGTGATGTTTTATGGATCTTGATAAACTAAAAAACTGAAGTAGCTTATCTGTATTCTGTCTATTTTTGTGTAGGCGTTTTTTTTATTTATTTTAACTGCCCGGTAGCTAATAAAATGACGGTTTGCGTTTTAATTTCGTCGCTAATAAGATAAAAATTGCTTGGGCTCTTATCTGGTTCGGATCGCGGTCAGCTTCCTATACTGCGCCTTTACTTACCTTTACTTATACATATGAGTTTTATTATACGATTTATGAAACCATCGATGCAGGTACGGCTCAGGCGGCATTCCGGACGTTATTCGGCGCGCTTTTGTGTTATTGAGACGTAAAATTAAAATGTTTAATATACCTTATACATTTCTTGATTTCCTTCACACGATACCAAGCGTATCTTTGTATCTACTAAAGAGCTGACTTAGACTTTTGGTTGTTTCTCAAACATTTCCAATGCATATTTCTGACTAGCTTAGGTCACACTAGAGTACGCGTAGGCTTAGGTAGACTAGGTTGATGCCTATAATTGTCATCTCATAGTATTGTGATACTTATTAAAATCAATATGATACTTATAAATAAATAAATTAATACGTATTTATGGACATTTGCAACAGCGCCATCTAGCCTCAAACTATAGCAAAGCTTGTATTATGAGATCCAGATAACTGATACTATACTTAGATACTTTTTGTTTTGTAAATACATACATAGAATACAATTTAACACCCAGACACAGAACAAGCATCGATGTTCATCACACAAATGATTGTCCAGTGTGGAAATCGAACCCACAACCCACCAATCAAAAGGCAAGGTACTTACCAACTGAGCTATTGGGCCAGTCAAAACTTATTAAGTATACCTATACCTACATGGAAATTGGCAGCATACTTTGAAATTCAATCAGAAATTTTATACCGGCTATAGAATCGCAAAGAATTATTCTTTAAACTTATTTGGGTGATAATCTTAAATATTCAAATTCCTAACTCTGAGCCATAATTGGGACAGAATTTGAATAAAAATCTCAAAGTGAGTTTTGATTTAGATAACCCCATCGTAATGCTTCCAAGTTGAGACGGCGTCCGCTCAAAGTTATCGGATGGTAGTAAATTTTAGTAATTACCTTTTGTAGGTGGAAGAGTGTCAGTTATCACAATTAGTAGAATTTGATTTATTTCTTTTATCTTTCGTCACTTTAAGTTGATTTTTGAGTAGGTTTTAGAAATATTCGATAAAAATTTACATAAATGCTACAGTTGCTATTTATAACACTTTTTAAACTTTTTATTTTTCAATGTTTTGGCTCCACGCTTTTGTGTATTTAGCCAGTGTCAAGTAATTGATAATTAATCAAGGTAATGATATTTCACGCAAATATGTGTCAAGTCACAGTCGAAGTCATCAAGTCAAGTCATAGTCTAGTCAAAGTCATACTCCTAGTAAAGTGGTTGCAACTTTACTTGAAGCTTCTATGGAGTTTTGGAAACAACACGAAAAGAAACGTTTCACCATCATTATACCATTTTCCTACACTCACGCCTGTAATCCAGCACTTAACGAATAGAATGCCACCAATCTTATGCACTAACACTGAAAATAACACAAGTTTAGGAAAATAATACAATGCAGTGACGCAATCTTTTTCGCTCTCCCGCCAAAACTCCTTTTTAAACTTTTGTGACTTGAACTCATAGTGTAAAGATAAAACGGGATTCGCGTACAAAAATTATCAATACATTATTTCTAGGTTAGTCTAAACAATGTTTTGATAATTTTTGTACGCGGAATAGACCCGTTTTATCTTTACAATATGAGTTGCTTTTTATGTTGCTAATTCACTAAGCCGGTTTTGACATTATAATTAAATAAATCAAAAACATTAGCGGCCGATAGATGGAGCTAAACTAAAGAAGTTTTACTTCAGCCATGTGGTCTAAAGCAAACTAGTATTTTACTCCGCTACTTTTTCAAAAATTTTACTACGAAACTAACCATTGCTTTTCTTCCACAGATGCAAACGGTGAACCTCCAAAGCTAAAGTGCAATCTACGGAAGCACAAGCCAAACCGCAAGCCCCGGACTCCGTTCACTGCACAGCAGTTAAGAGCGCTAGAGAGCAAGTTTGTGGAGAAGCAATACTTGAGTATAGCTGAAAGGGCTGAATTCTCCTCTAGTTTGGGACTATCTGAGACACAGGTGAGATTTTGATTGACGATGGCTGATGATGACATCAAATATACCTAAAATTAAAATATTTCTTAATTAGCTTAGCTAGGATGCAACTTCAAGATAGCATCGTCAAAAGCTTATTAAATGCTAGAAAAAATTATTAATCAAGTATTATAGTCCAAATGTTTTTTGTAGTAGTTAATCTAGTATTAGGTATTCCTAGTATTTGTTATTATATCATTGTAGTATTTAGTACAAAGAATGAGGGCAATTTGCCGTAAAAAAACATTTTTGATACGATAAGTAAAATATTATGACGTCGAGACGTCGTTGCGTAGTAGGTACTATTATTTATTCTGTGACGTCATACCAACAACATTATACTTGTTATTATTATGGTATAAAATTAATTGATTTTAGAACTGTTTAGCTTAAGCTTATTGCTTCATGAATTTCTCGACAGGCACCGCTATTAAACCTTGAACTTTATCATTATGGCGTTTCCGATATAGCTAATAAAACTAATTGAATTATTTTATTATCAATGACAACTAATCTTGGCTTATAAAATACAAATTATCATTCCAATCAGAGTTTAATGAGCAACAAATTATAATGTTTCCTCTGTTTTGTCGGCAGGTGAAGATCTGGTTCCAAAATCGTCGCGCAAAAGCGAAACGAGTTCAAGAGGCGGAGATCGAAAAGCTCAAAATGGCGCAGTTTTCGCGCCACCCCCACCATTTGTATCCACACCCGGCGCTGCAGCAGTATTTTCACCCACATCATCTGATGGGTGGGGGGCGCCCCCTACCCCCTATGGGCCTCCACCCATCCCACTTAAGCATGGTCCAACCACCTGTGTCGGGAAACTCACCTTCGCCTAACGCTCAATCTGGCCAATAAAATTAAAAACAATACAAAATGTGACAAAATATGAATAAAAACTTTTTGGAAGTATGCACATTGAAAAATTTTGTATATTATATTTAAATAAAAAAGTTTACATAGTTATTGTTCCTTTTCTGCTGACTGTGACTACCCGATCAGCTTTTGGTATTAAGTAAATAATATGTAAATTATTTTGTAAATACTAGATTATGATTAGGATTTGTAGAATTATTTTTAATTAAAATTTAATTAGTCTTATTGAAGAGTTTACCTATTCACCAAATTAGTTTTACATCACCTTCCTATTTTGTTTCCTTATTTCGTAAGTTTTGTTTGTGTATAATTATTTCATGTAAATAATTATTGTATATAAAAAAATACTATATTGATTTGTATAATCTTTACCGACTTCTGTAGTTGAATTGAAAATATATTTCTTTTACGGTGAAAAGTATTTATTGTTTTATTTCTTGAGAGCTGTCTTTAGTTTTCTTTATTTTTTTTGTAAACTGGGACTAAAATGGCTGTTTAAGTTCTAGCGACTAAAAGTGATTTGAATTCGGAATGTGGTTTTTTTTTTGTTTGGTTTTGACTCCACACTTTTGTGTATTTAGCCAGTGTCAAGTAATTAATAATATCTCAAGTTAATTAATATCATATAATGTGTCAAGTCACAGTCCAAATCATCAAGTTAAGTCATAGTCTAGTCTAGTCAAGTCATACTCCTAGTAAAGTGGTGGCAACTTTACCAGAAGCTTCTATGGAGTTTTGGAAATAACACGAAAAGGAACGTTTCACCATCATTACACCATTTTCCCACACTCGTGCCTGTAATTCAGCATTTAACGAATAAAATGCCACCAATTTTATGCACTAACACCGAAAATAACACAAGTTTTGGAAAATAATACAATGCGGCGACGCGATCTTTTTCGTTTTCCCGCCAAAACTCCAATCGGAATGTGGATTTGTTAGTAAAAGTTCCAATCACTAAGGAGCTCAATCATGAATATTTTATCAATAAGTATTTTGGCTGTAAAATAAATCAAAGATACAACTAAAAAAAAATTGCAAAGAACACTGGTTGCATTCCGCCTTTGTTGACTCTAATTCGGAGTTTTACTGAGTTTTATGATAAATCATTGTGTCTGTCAATACTGACAATGAAAATGTTACCTCCAGACAACAAGAATATTCTAGAATGTGCTCGAACGCTAAAAATGATATATAAATAAGCTGTTGCACTACTTTTAAGTTCTTAGTACTTTGAATCCTTCGATGTGCTACACTAGAATCCTTCGCTCAGCTCTAGATTCAAATAAACTTATCGCCTTAAAAATAGTTTTTTGCTCCACTGGTAAACAATCTACCATTACAACGTTGGTAGACAATGCAGATATTTTTATTTTATTTTATTTCATAGGTCTACCAACAATTATATCATTAAAACTAACGTAACGAAAATGATCATAATAAAACTAAATGTATAATTAATTACAGGCAAACACCGCATGCTACAATACTTTAAAAAAATAACACTTAATTTAAAATAAGTCATAAAAATTATAAAGATTACTGTACTTCTCGAAAGGAGAAGTCAGCACGTTAATATAAAGAAAAAAAAAATTAAAAGTAAGAATTATAATTTTGAAGATTTGGACATATATAAAAGCTCACAGCCTACTTCTAATTGTTAAGCAATTTCCATAGCATATGAAAATTGCTTACACATCAGTAGCATAGAGGGCGCTAAGATAGACATTCATGTTTCAATCGTCGTTGTCTTCGTCGTCTCATGTTTTATTGTCTACTGATTTGCGAGTTTAGCGTTAATTAGTAAAAGAAACGCTCGCATAGAGGTCAAAATCGATCGACTCATGCACATTTTCAAAATCACAGTACTCGTTAACCTCTCCCTAGGATCAGCAACCAGTATCAACGCTACATTCATCTTTAGTTCGTACAAAATAGGGTTTAAATTGTAATAAATTACAGTAATTCTATCTAACTGATAATAGTATGTTGTCAATTGAGTGAAGAGAACTAATTTAAATATATCCATTAAAGTTAATTGTCTGATAGCGAGTGGGGTCGGGTCACTGAGATATGTATTGATAGGGTTATATCACTTAAGGGGAGTTGTATTAAAATTTTCAATAATAATTATAATAGTTATAATAGTTATAAACATTAACTAACTTAAATACCTAGCTACTTCTACTGTCTACGGGTTCTATCGATTAAAAGAGCGTGAGCGAAGCGAGCGAAAATAAAAAATATTTTCGTTGCCTTCATTTCACCAGCGTCCTCGTTGATGATACGCCACTCCCATTCGGTGCCCCCATAATTATTATTAAAGATATTGCCATAATCACTTCCCCCCCCCCCCCCCATTGGAGGTATTTTATTCGTTTAGTGCTGGATTACAGGCATGAGTGTGGGAAAGTGGTATAATGATGGTGAAACGTTTCTTTTCGTGTTTTTTCCAAAACTCCACCACTTTACCAAAATGGTAAAGATGCCACCACTTTAGTAGGAGTATGACTTGACTAGACTAGACTAGATTATGAATTGACTTGATGACTCGGACTGTGACTTGACTTGACACACGTATATATTAATTAACTTGAAAAATTATCAATTACTTGATACTGGCTAAATACATAAAAGTGTGGAGCCAAACAAAAAAATCTAAATAAAAATTTATTGTACTATTACTTTACTCCCCATCCTGTATAAAGATTCGTATAAAACAGTAAGTCTTTGTTTTTGTCAACATTTTTATCAATAACATTAAATTTTATGAGCCACGATTTACCTACATCGAAGATTGACCTATTTCGAGATATAGTTACCAAATACTTTATCTAAATTACTTATTATTTGTTAAGAATTACGTCTGTAAGCTATAATATATTTTGTTTTCATAATTTTATTTCTCATAATGATCATGCACATAAGCATGATCACGATAACGAGCTTGAATTTAAGAGTAAGTATTTATGATCTAGGTGGCAGGACTTTACTGCAAAGTTCATCTAGGTAGGTCCGCTTTAACCGTTATTCTGCCACCAAGCAGTAATGCGTAAGCACTACTGTGTTTGTCAAAGCGGTGGTATCTACCTAGACGAACTTTGCAGAAAAGTCCTACCACCTAGTAAACTACTTCTAAATTTATATGTATACTACTTACCTAGTTAAGTTTTCTTCAGTCATTTCTGGTTTTAGTTTTGTTTTCTAAACTAGACCTAAAAAACTATACCTAAGAACTGAAAATAAATAACACTAACAATGTAAAATAGCCCCTTGGTGGAGTTGAAAGTGGCCAGAATTTAATTTTAGTTTATTAAAATTATTTATTTAAAATGAACCAATAATTTCGTTTTCTATTGACACAATTTTTAATATGATTATTTTGACATATCACGTCAGATTAGTGACGTCATAAAAGTGCTTTTTGGTGAGTTTCACTGCGCTTTTCATGTGAGTCACATCCTAACAAAGACATTTTGTTCTTACTCCAAAACATATTAAACTTACCGCTTCATTTACGGCAAATTAATCTGGCAACGAATCGCGCTGGCAATTACCGAGTAATTAAAAATAAGTTACTCATTTAGTTGTAATACTCGTAGCGGCTCTTTGCTACGTAATTGTGTGAATTAATCATGTTCATGTTGCGTGACTCGCTGAGAACAGAGCATCGGTTTTAGATTGAAACAAGGAGTGAAGGAGTGGGTGATAGGGATGGACAAAAATCTACAAAACCTTCTTGGAATGTAAAAGTAAAATAATAATAGTAGAGTATAGTAGTAAGAGTAGAAGTTGTAGAAGTAAAACTTCTTCAGTTTAGCTCCATCTATCGACCGGTATAACTTTGTTTTTGCTATGTTTAAATGTTAATGTCGCCATCTTGACAATATAATTGTCATTTACCGGATATACCAACATAATAATACCATTTTAGGGAAAACGAAAAAGAACGCATCAACGCTATGAATTATTTTCCAAAACTTGTGTTATTTTCAGTGTTAGTGCATAAAATTTGTGGCATTTTATTCGTTTCGTTTTGCTGGATTACAGGCATGAGTGTGGGAAAGTGGTATAATGATGGTGAAACGTTTATATTCGTGCTGTTTCCAAAACTCCATAGAAGCTTCAAGTAAAGTTACCACCACTTTACTAGGAGTATGACTTTGACTAGACTATGACTTGACTTGATGACTTCGGCTGTGACTTGACACATATTTGCGTGAAGCACTTGATAAATTATCAATTACTTGACACTGGCTAAATACAGAAAAGAGTGACGCCAAAAAAAAATTTTTTTTTGTTGTGTTTACAATGGAGATCTACGTGAACCAACATTCAAATTTCGTTCAACACCAGCTTGGGGAGTACCCCAAGTCAAGCGTGCGTAAAGAAGTTTTACTTCAACAAATGGTATATGCTACATCCCTAATGCTCCAGAATTCAGAACGCGGCACGCTCATTAGATCCTGGTGGAGCGTCGCAGCGAACAATCAAATCTCATGCCACCGGAGTAATGGGATAGGCAAAATCTATTCTCAGATTCCATATTTAAAGAGGAAAATCTCTTTGTAATAAGTTTAGGGATTTGGTGGCATTTTTATTTGGGGATAGTGATGATGCACGCTTGTAGCATGTAGAATATATATAAGATACTATTGGCTTGAAAATTCCCAGTTATAGCTGAAAATACATCCTTGTCCCGCCGACTTAAGGGTAGCAAACTGGCCTATGGAGGTTAATACTAAGCAGGGTTTATCGATTTTTAAACCGAAACGGCAAGGTAACCATTTTTATGTTAAAGGTTGCCAACAAGCTTACGACTAGAGGATTCAATCCCGGTAATTTCGGGATTATCTACAGTTAATCTCGGAATCCCGGGATAGTCCCAGGGTTGTACTAAAATCCCGGGAAATCCCGAAATTAGAAAAATCAACCGGGATCGAATCCTCTAGCCGTATGTTTTACTGTCTTTTGTTACTTACACTAAAAGTCAATTTTTTATGTATCTATTACTTTCGTGAAGACATAGAATATTTAAGTTTTAAATGTTTAAAAAGGCGGTTAAAAAAACTATACCTTCTTATAAAATAAACAAACTAGGCTTCTGTGAGTAATTTGTGAAACTAACAATAAACTTCTATCTAACAATTATTAGACATCTGTAACACTGGAGGTATTACTAATGCGTTGTTCACCCTAAAGGACTCTTGACCTGATTTTTCCCTATTTTTAAAGCTATTCCTTTTGATTGGCCCGATAGCTCAGATGGTAGTAGCTCTGCCTTCTTGTGGGTTGTGGGTTCGATTCTCACCCAGGACAAACATTTCTGTGGTAAACATACGTCCTTGTTCTGTGCCTTGGTGTTATATTTTTTTTTATGCTGCTTTACTACAGACTCCTGGGTCCGTGCTCTTTTTTAATATACTACTTCCATATTGTTAGTTGTGTTACTATTTTTTATTATATACAAGATGGACTTATTTACACTTACACTTACACGTGTTATATTGAATTATATGTATTTACAAACAAAAAAAGTATCTAAGTATTGTATCAGTTATCTGGTTCCCATAGTACTGTAGTAATGTACATAGTATAATCACACTAATATTATAAAGGCGAAAGTTTGTATGTATGTGTGTATGTTTGTTACTCTTTCACGCTCAAACGGCTGAATAGATTTGGATGAAATTCGGTACCAAGATAGCTTATACACTGGATTAACACATAGGCTACATTTAATCATGGAAAAGTGAAATATTTCCGTGGGATGAACAAATAATTAAAATACTTTTTAACCGCGGGTGAAACCACGGGGCACAACTAGTTATGTAGTAATGTTTTCAACCCATTCTCTGGTTATTCCCTTAGCTGGAGCCGGAGGATACGGCACCCGCGGGAAGAGATGGAGAACAATTAAAAAAAAATCACTTGCTTATTACACTTTTCTATTATTATTATTTATTTATTAACAATCTTAAATTTAAGTTTTTAGAATATTTTTATAAAAGTAACAGTACAAAAAAAGAATAAAAAACCTAAACCTAGTGTGCCGCCAGCAGCGGGGCAAGGCCCAAGCTCCCGGTGGTTAGGGCTGCAGACTGAGGAACCTCCTGACAATACGTGCCGTGTCAAGGAGTACTGCCTTCTGAATCTGACCTTTGATCCAATCATCTAATATTATTTTTTATTTATTTTTTTTTCTCGGCAAATTGCCTGTATTTTCTAAATACTACAATGATATAATAACTAATACTAAAAACTACCTACAACTACAAAAAAAATGGACTATATACTGGCCGCGATGACCTAATAGACAGTCCAAATGCATTTGCCTGTAATCATTATAAATAATATAAATATTTTAATTTAATTATTTTAATATTATCATTCTAATATTATTATTATATTTTTAAATTAAATATTGCTATTGTTTTTTAAAAGTTTGTCCACGGCAAAGATAGATGTAGTAGAGCCAATAAAAACAGATGCGACATGAGTTCTATCAGCAGACGCATTTCTCAATCACACGTCGTGATTAATGTTGGACGCTTTAATTTATTGTTTCTACAACAATAATGTAACAATTATTGTTCCATTGCAGACATTAAGATAACGTCTGCATTCTAATCGTACTCGTACACACATATTATTACACGAGCTTCTGCCCGCAGCTTCGCCCGCGGCGTGGCCTATGCGAAAATAATTCAACCACCCATTTCACCCTCTTAACAGTGGAATTTCGAAAAATCCTTTCTTAGCGAATGCCTACGTCATAACATCTACCTGCATGCCAAAATTCAGCCCGATCCGTTCAGTGGTTTGGGCTGTGCGTTGATAGATCACTATGTCAGTCAGTTAATCAGTCAGTCACCTTTGAGTTATATATATTTAGAATTATTTATATCTGTCACCACATCAGTTGTGTGCGTTTGTTGGTTGCCAGAATATTAAGTAATGGTTAATTGTATTCATATTCACATTCATATAATTTTTATATTATGTCAGGTCTTAACAGCTAGTTTAGTAGGTACATGAACCCTGTAAAGGCGCTTGCAACTGAGTGAGCTTAAAAAATAAATTTATTGATTTTTATTAAATAATAGATATATCGTCATATATCGTTGTAATAAATCACTTGAAATAAATAAAAATAACAATAACGCCTAACGATCACATACGTAGATTCTGGATCCTAACTACGATTCCCTGTACCCAGGAACTACGAGTACCATAATCGCACAACACAGACTCAGAACAAGTAATTGCGCTTTTTTCTGTGCACAAATACTTGTTCTGCCGCGGGAATCGAACCCGCCGCCTCCAGGCTATGAGCCGATCTACTCAACCACCACACCACAGCACCACAGAGGCTGTCAATAATAATAAAATTTTACATATGTGTATAGGCACTAAAATAGAGGTTTATTAAGGTTGCCCGTTGCAATACCTATTATAGTACATATCTTTTTTTTATGTTAAGAAATGACATGACGAGCTAGCCGTTCGCCTGATGTTAAACGACACGGCTGCCTATATCAGCTGCAGTGTCACTCGGAACTCTAAAGTATAGAGAGTTTCGCGTGACACTGCACTGCGCACGTCATCCAGAGACATCAGCACAATCTAGTAATAAGATTACTAAACTGTGAGATCAGATCATAAAGTCTCATTTGCCCAGTAATTTCACTAGCTACAGTGCCCTTCAAACCGGAACACAGCAGTGCTTGCGCACTACTGCTTGGCGGCAGAATAACTGGCAAAGCGGTGGTACCTACCTAGACGAATTTTGCAGTAAAGTCCTACCACCTAGTGCTATTAATCTCTATACTCTATTAATCTATTAATTGCATGGTTAGGCACTACCGATCATAGTACCATAATCCTAAGTTGTTTTTTATGTTGGTATTATGTATAATGAGATATTATTCTATTCTACTTTGCTGTTATACAAACTCATTGAGTTAAAAGTTTCTTGTAATAATTTTAGTTGACGACTTTCTCAATAAAAAAAAAACAACAATAAAATGAAAAATATTTGGAGTGGTTCATAGATACAATAGAATTCAATATTATGCAAAGTATTTCAAATTAATGAAAAAAAATTCAAAAACTCTGTCTCTTTGGCTACGCATATACGCGCGTGAGTTTTCCCTGAATTTTCCAAAAACGAAAAGAAAATTAAAGAAACAAAAAATACAGATTGAATTTATGTTCTTATTTCAATAAGTCGATGTAAAGAGAAAGTGTATCTTCTGCAACTGCATATACTATGAGCAAGACGCAAAGAAAGCCAAGTTGACACGGTGAATGAGTGATAGATTCGCAGTAGCGAGTGTTTTATGTCTTCCTGTGCACCGAGGAACGACAGATAACGCGCTATTTCAGTGCACTCAATGAATGCAGCTCAATGAATGATTGACCAATCGTGAAGCACATCTTAATTGCGACATATGAATGTGAGACTGTTCCAATGAACTGAGCCAAAAAACGTTAATCTATATTACTGTCTTGATGGTCAACATAACTTAAATACTAGCTTAGGCACTTCCTCGGTTTCACCCATTTTCCTGCGAGTTCTTTTAATTTTTCTGAAAAAAGATATCCCATGTTGGTCTGGGTAATATCAGGATGTCTCAGAATGACATGCGCAATGCAATGTCACGTGAAACTCTATACTTTGGGGGTTTTTGGCGGGAAAGCGAAAAAGATCACGTCACCGCATTGTATTATTTTCCTAAACTTTTTCAGTATTAGTGCATAAAATTGGTGGCATTCTATTCGTTAAGTGCTGGATTACAGGTGTGAGTGTGGGAAAATGGTATAATGATGGTGGAACGTTTCTTTTCGTGTTGTTTCCAAAACTCCACAGAAGCTTCAAGTAAAGTTGCCACCACTTTACTAGGAGTATGACTTTGACTAGACTATGACTTGACTTGATGACTTCGAATTTGACTTGGCACATATATGCGTGAAATATCATTAACTAGATAAATTATCAATAACTTGACACTGGCTAAATACACAAAAGTGTGGAAACGAAACATAAAAAAAACTATACTTTACGAGTTCCAATAATACAGCAACTGACATGGGCAGTCGTGCCGCTTAACATCAGGTGAACGACTAGCTCGCATTTCATAATTGACATAGAAAAAAAAAACAGCATTCTTGTGTACTAAATTTCGTCTAAAACGATCCACTCATGTTGGTTTGGAATTAAATAATCACAAAAAAACAGACGTTTTATTTTTATGTATTTTAGTATTAATCTCTTCGTTTGTGAATAAAAGTGAGCGCAAAAATGTACTTGAAGATATTCAAGGCAAATTGCGCTCGCTTCGCTTGTGCATTTCTAATGGTTGAAAATTTCTATAGTAAAAAATTGTTGGTGTACCACAGAAGCGACTTATAATAAATCAAAACATGCACACACTTCCAAAGTAGTGATATTATTTTAATGGTATAGTCATTAAATCGGTCGTTACAATAAAAAAAATGTGTATGTATTTAATAGCTCTTCGATTTCAGCTATTAAAAAATGTTTGGTCATTAAATTTTATATTTCACGTTTAAAAGGCTTGACACGTCCTAACATAATGATATGTGAGCGGTTTTCTTTGTGAGACGAAGTGGAGTTTGGTGGTTGGGGTTTATATTGCTAGCGGGCTTAAAATGGTAGGTGGGAAATAAATATTTTGCGAATGCCAAGTCTAGCAAGCGAATTGGGTAATAACAATAAAATAATAGCGCCCAACGATTACATACATAGATCCTGGACCCTAACTAGGATTCCCTGTATCTAGGGACCCATCAGAAGCTACGAGGACCATGGTCCCACAACACCACTAGTAGTAGCAACGGCAGTAGTTTCACCGATATTTTTCTGAAATCTAACTGCTGCCCATTTTTTTATGTTAAAGAATGCCGTGATGAGCTAGCCGTACACGTGGTGTTAAGCGACACGGCTGCCCATATCAGTGGCAGGTTCAATCGGAGCTCTAAATTATAAAGTTTGCGTGACCCGCACTGCGCACGTCATCCTGAGACATCAGCATAATCACACTAATATTATTAAGGCGAAAGTTTGTATGTGTGTTTGTGTGTATGTGTGTATATTTGTTACTCTTTCATGCTCAATCGGCTGAACGGATTTAGACGAAATTCAGTACCAAGATAGCTTTTACACTAGATTAACATATAGGCTACATTTTATCCCGGAAAAGTGAAATTTTCCCGTGGGATGAGTAAATAATTAAAATACTTTTTATCCGCGGGTGAAACCGCAACTAGTCTAGTAATAAGATTACTAGACTGAGATCAGGTCACAAAGTCTAATTTGCCCAGTACTTTAGCTACAGTGCCCGAAAAAATTGACAATTGTCTAATTGCAACAAAATGTAAGCCATATAGTAAGCCCTCGCTAGCACAATGACCCAGCCTTGCCCGTCAATACCGCAGCAATCAGCGGCGATGCCCGATATCGGACAAACAAACATAAAAACGTACTAAACTTTTACGAGCTCTGTGGTAGTGAACTATGGGAATTTCGGGGGCGTATGAAGTATTGACTTTTCTGGAAGCGGGTTTTTAATTATTTATTCTGTGGTGATAGTACAATCAGCTACTGTTTTAGGTTGTTGTACCGATCGTCTCATAGACAATAAGTTTTATATCTCCCTCTCTATCACCGGGAAAACGATGAAAAGAGACAGTGATGTATGTAATATAATTAAACAGAGCTTGACTGTCGCTTATAGAGGTATAGCAGTCTCACTTACGGAGGTCAATGAGGGAAAAACGACTCTCTCTTACAAAGGTTTCTGTTTCTCGCTAATAGAGGTTTTGGGAGCTTAAAATATATATGTGTGGACATCTCACACAACGCCATCTAGCCCCAAACTAAACAAAGCTTGTACGGGAACCAGATAACTGATACAATACTTAGATACTTTTTTGTTTGTAAATACATACATAGAATACAATATAACACCCAGACACAGAACAAACACCTATGTTCATCATACAAATGTTTGTCCTGGGTGGGAATCGAGCCCACAACCCACAGATCAGAAGGCAGGGCTACTACCAACTGAGCTATCGGGCCAGTCAGTCGGGAGCTTAAAATGACGGGTCCTGGCTATTACTCTCACTTATAAAGTTTTCTCACTTATCCTCATTATCCACCATTATCCAGTTCTCTTTTACCCAGGTTTAGTCAAACCTCGGTAAGTGAGAACTGGATATTTTTTTAAACATTTCCACAATTTATTTTAATGTTTCTTAATTATTTTTGATTAATTGAGCTAGTAGGTATGTAGATAAGCTTTTTAGTTGATAACAAAATCATTATTTTATATTATAAGTTGTTTAAAATAGCATATAATTGCAAAAGCTCTTTTACGGTTAAAATACTTTATTTCTCATAAGAATTTACAAATTCACTTACAGAGAAATGTAATTTTATATTAAAACTAAAAACCGGTGAGATGCAGATCAAATATTTACAGTAAACTTATCACATAATATTGATACTATTCTTTATTATATTTATGAATCATCTCATCATCATCATCTCATCAATCATCTCATGGTGGTTTCTGTAATAAGTATTACAGGTAAACAACTCTTTATTAAAACTACACTTAGCATACATACACTAAACATAAAAACAAAGAGAACTGAACAAAAGCCGATAGCTCAGTTGTTAGTAACCCTGCTTCCAGAGCTGTAGGTTATGGGTTTGATTCCCACTCAGGACAAACACTTGTGTAAACATCGATGTTCGTTCTGTTTCTGGGTGTTAATTTGTATTCTATGTGTATATATACAAATAAAAGAGTATCTAAGTATTCTATCTGATATGGTTTCCATAGTACAAGCCTTGCTTATTTTGGGGCTAAATAATAATAATAATAATAAAAACGCCCAACGATCACATACATAGATCTTGGATCCTAACTAGGATTCCTTGTGTCTAAGGACCGAGAAACTACAAGGACCATGGTCCCCAACACCCAGACTCAGAACAAGTATTTGCGCTTTTTTTTTCTGTGCTCAAATATTTGTCCTGCCGCAGGAATCGAACCCGCCGCCTTCGGGTGCCGACCGATGAGCCGAGTTGCTACACCACCACACCATAGAGGCTGTCTAAATGGCGCTGTGTGTAATGTATATATTATATTTAAAAAAGAGTTACAGTTGGGCGGTCTTAAGCAAGTCTTGCCGCTCAGAGTAATCCTACCAAACAACTTAATTTAATCAAAAGTCATAATTAATTTAAATTTAATTATTACATCAAGCAAGTGATTAGATTTTATTTTGAAATTCAATCTCCCAAACCCTCTCTTTAGACGGCTTAACCAAAGCACTGGGCGACCACCGCTTATCGAATATTAAAAAGTTTTATCGATTAATCTACACATATATTTATTTTTATGTCTTTATTCTTAGTATTTTCCGGTAGCTGTTAATAGTATAATGCCATTAATAGTAATTATAAATTCACTTTGTTATCTCGCATTAGTTTTATGAGCTATTATCGCAGTATAGTTTTATACAGTAAGACAACTTCATATAAGCGGTTGGAATTATTGTAGTACATTTATGATGTCTCTCTCACTCGGCACACGCAATCACGCAACCTAATTAATTAGTTTAATTACATGACCAGTTATATTTTATGGTTCATTACTTTAATATAAGTAGAAAATATGTGGGTAGAGTAGCAATTACTATCAATAATCCTAGTAAGGATTATTGTTGTATGTTTGTTATCCTCTTTCACGCAAGAACTATGGCATAGATTTTAATTAAACTTGGAATGCAGATAGTTTATAATTATGTTGGATTAGCACATAGTATACTTTTTGTCCGCGGGTAAAACTGCGGGGCACAACTAGTATAAAATATGCTCAGAAGGACAGAAAAGCATTTACTAAGTATATTTAGTATTTACTAATTCAGTTAATTATGTAAATCTTATTTTAAAGGTTAAAAACACTATTTCTAGTTGTTCAAAATGTCATTATGTAAAACAGTTGTTTTTCATAATGACTTTTTATTAAAAATGAAAAATGAAAATGAAAAAACATTTATTTGACAAAAGGCAAAATTACATAATGGTGGAGATTGGAACACCTGGCTCCCACACTACGCTCTATTATTCTACTACTATATTATTATTATTCTTTGTTACATGCATGAGATCGCTTAGTTTTGAATGTTTAGTAAGGTTATCTAAAGCAGACCATTTTGGTAAGCTTATCTTAGTTTAAGACATTACTGACCCGAGAAAATAAAAAAATATATAGACTCGTTTCACTACTAAATACTTTAGGATTTGAAAAGAACACGAGAATAGCTAATGCTAAAACTAATCTACTAGAAAACTAAAAATATACACTGCATAATATAAAAAACTTAATCTAACAAAGCACTGTTGTAACAAAAGAGACATCATGCCCAATACGCTGAAATGCAGCTTTTCGGTTTAGCATTGCCACGTTGAATGGCAATGCTAAACCGAAAAGCTGCATTTTTGATAGTTAAATGATTTATTTGTGTTTGTAAGTTTGTGATTTAAAAAATAACAAGTTGCGTTACTGCGGGCTATTTGTAATTGACCCGTGAACCCAACTTTGTTACAATTTGTAAGCGAAATCCGAGGAGGCAGAAGTATTTATGTTTATTTACCAGTGATTTAAAAAAAAGTTATAACAGGTTTCGGCAGCCGTTGCTCTGTCAGAAAGTTTGATATCGTAGAATTTAGATTATGGTATTAATTTAAATCCTTTTTGAAGTAAAACTTTTTTGACGCACGCTTGACTTGGAGAGTAAGCTGGTGAATGCGAGGCAAAGTTGAAGCTGGTTCACATAGATCTCCATTGTCAAAATAACACAGTTTTTTTCATGTTTTGTTTTGTTCAGTGTCAAGTAATTGATAATTTATCAAGTTAACGATATTTTACGCAAATATGTGTCAAGTCACATTCGAAGTCATCAAGTCAAGTCATAGACTAGTCAAAGTCATACTCCTAGTAAAGTGGTGGCAACTTTACTTGAAGCTTCTATGGAGTTTTGGAAACAACATGAAAAAAAACGTTTCATCATCATTATACCCTTTTCCCACACTCACGCCTGTAAACCAGCACTTAACGAATAGAATGCCACCAATTTTATGTACTAACACTGAAAATAACACAAGTTTTGGAAAATAATACAATGCGGTGACGCAATCTTTTTTTATTATATCCTTAACATTAACTAATTACTACTAATTTTACACGTAAAACTAGGAGTTATATATAATACCATACATATAAAATTCAAAGTCCTGACTGACTGACTTATATTTCAACGCACAGCCTCAACCGCTGGTCCTAGAGACTTGAAATTTGGAAGGTGTGTTCTTTGTAAAGTGTAGGTATCCACTAAATAAGGGTTTTTTTTTGAAATTCTACCCCTAAGAGGGTAAAATGGGTGGTTGAATAATTTATAAAAAAAAAATCCTTTCTTTGTATCTATAGGCTACGCGGGCAAAATTTTTTGTTTCGTATAGAGGGCGAAGCCGCGGGCTGAAGCTAGTTCATTATATATAATGAGCAAACATCGAACAGTTAAAGACTGGTTGTCGGTAGCCGTAGCTATAATTAACCGATAAGTGGATGTCAGTGAGACCGTTCGTTGAAACACTTCCTTCTTGTTTTTATAGGCCAGGAGGTGGAGGGCGTTTTGAAATTCGTTTTTTATTTTTTCAAAAATATTTACCAACTATACTTTCTTTTTTTATGTTATTGAATGATGTGACGATCTAGTCGTTCACTTGATGTTAAGCGACACAGCCACCTATAACAGAACAGTGTCACTCGGTTCTCCAAAATATTTAGTTTCGTTAGTTAGTAGCACTTTTTTTTTCTTTTTTTTTTTACTTCAAACTTGTCTAGCATTTGACCACGCTCTCACCTGATGGAAAGTGAAGACGCGATCGAAGGTGTAGCATGCTAGCCAAGTAAATACCTATTCACTCTTCTCTTGAACACGCCCGGGTCGTATTTTGCCGGAAATACAGACGCTGGCAGGTCATTGCACTGCGCATATCATCCTGAGACATCAACACAGTCAGTTAATATAAGATTACTCGACTGTGAGATCAGATCATAAAGTCTCAATTGTCCAATAATTTCACTAGCTACAGTACCCTTCAAACCGGAACACAGTAGTGCTTGCGCACTACTGCTTGGCGGCAGAATAACTGGCAAAGTGGTGGTACCTGCCTAGACGAACTTTGCAGTAAAGTCCTACCACCTAGTATTTGACATTTCATCATTACATTTACATTTCACGTCGTTGTCAAGAAAATGACTCAAAGTGACCGCAAGCTCTCCTCGTTACTCTGATTTTTGTAATTACCCAATTAATGAGAATTACTCGACGTAATAATACCATGTTTGGGAGTTATTGCTAATTAATAACTTGCAGGTATTTAGTATACTGTTTTATGAGTACTAAAATACTTTAATTACCCGTGTGTTTACAGCCAAGTCTAGAAATTTTGTAATGATGAAATAAATTGTAATAATGCGTTCATTAAATAGGTGCATTGAGTTTACTGAAATAAACTTTTGAATCACATCGTCACACGCTATCAAGGCATAAAAATAATAATAATAATATTTATTTTTAAAAAAATATTATAGAAAACTTAAATCTAAAAAAATATAATAAATGAGATAGTAATAATAATAATAACGCCCAACGATAACATACATAGATCCTGTTCCCTAATTAGGTTTCCCTTTATTTATAGACCCAGGAACTACGAGGACCCACAACACCCAGACATAAGCGAATTGTAGTTTTTAAAATTGTTGCCAATTATGTATATTAAGTGTATTTATTGTGTATTTATATTAATTAGTTTCTTGGAGCTTCTTCTTTATAGTTGTAAACGAAGCTACGGATCTGAGTTTTCTGTTCTGCATTGTGCCAGATTGCTTGCACCAGTAGTGAGAAGAGAACTGCTTTTTTTTTTTCAAACTCTTTTTTATGTTAAGGAATGACGTGACGAGCTAGCCGTTCGCCTGATGTTAAACGACACGGCTGCCCATATCAGCTGCAGTGTCACTCGGAACTCTAAAGTATAGAGTTTCGCGTGACACTGCACTGCGCACGTCATCCTGAGACATCAGCACAATCTAGTAATAAGATTACTAAACTGTGAGATCAGATCATAAAGTCTCATTTGCCCAGTAATTTCACTAGCTACAGTGCCCTTCAAACCGGAACACAGCAGTGCTTGTGCACTTCTGCTTGGCGGCAGAATAACTGGCAAAGCGGTAGTACCTACCTAGACGAACTTTGCAGTAAAGTCCTACCACCTAGTAAAATAATCATATATTGTAATGACTATATATTATTTGACAATATACACTTTGTAATTTTATATGCTTAGTGAAATAACTTGATTTTAAGTACCTAATATAATTTTGACTTGTAAAAGTGTTAAAAATAGCCGATTTGCAATAAATCTTTTGACTTTGACTTTGACTTAGATGTACTGACCAGTATGCTGCTTCCTATTCCCTGGATGTTCCTTTAGGTGTCTCTCGGCACCAACGGGAAAAGATAGCGGGTCCTATTCTTACATAACTGGGACCATACGGCAGCTAAGCACCTGACTTAAAAAAACGTTCAAAAAGTTATAGCAATGAAAATGTCTCATAATATTTTCTTAAATCAATTCATAATTGGCGAAAATATATATAACAAAAACAAAAAAAAAAGTATAGACAAACTAGACTCATCTTTTTAGAAGTCGCTAATAACTAAATTATTACTGGCTCCAGTCAGTGGTTGATATTTCATAGTTACTGAATTCTAAAGTACTGTAAAAAAGCAGTATAAAATTCTTAATCGAAATCGTGCCGATAATTGAAGTACCATCGACTAATTGATTTGATTAACAACCTACTATTTATTACACTTATTATATGATTGCATTACCAATTATCACTAAAAGGTTTCGATTGCAATACCTAAAGGTGCTTATTCACTGGAAAATAGAAATCACTGCGCAGTCATAATTGGCAACCAAGCAATGGTTGCGAGAATTGATCAGCCTATGGTTTCAAATTAGGAATTCAGAACTCTACAACACGGAATTAGGGTTTCATCGACATTTTTATTCCCGGTTAAACAAACTGAAATTTAAAAAAAACGAGTGTGCTTCAGACCAAATGAATGAAGTAAAACTTCTTTAGTGTAGCTCCATCGGCCGGTACAACTTTGTTTTTGCGTTGTCTTGTCAATTGTAAATTGTCATTTTACCGGACATATCAACATAATGATACAAAGTTATAACCTTTTTATGTTGACAATGGAGATCTACGTAAACCAACTTCAAATTCCGTTCGCCTCGCATTCGCCAGGTTACTCCCCAAGTCTGAGGTACGTAACGAAGTCTTATTTAAAAAAAAAAAAAATAATATGTAAGGGAAGCATGAATACAAAGGGTTTTCTAGGCGGCAACCTAATAAAATCAATTAAATGAGTGTCGCTGAGTTTTTAGCACCGATAGGTATAAAAAGCCCTATAGCAAGCATCAAGACGCAAATCGGGTCACATGGTTGCAAAAATAGACTCATCTCAAGTATTACTGTCTGCAAGTTTATAACAATGGTTGCGAGAGTTGACTGACTGATCTATAATACTATTTGGGGGCGGTAAGGCCTGCACTGACGTCCCGAATGGGGTGCATTGTGTATTTCCCCTACAGCATTTACCCAAGCCAGCCCAACTCCTTCATCACACACTGCCTTAGGTCGCTGTCACAACTGTTCCAGTGTTGTCGCATTTGATGGTATGATTTTGAGACCAATTCGATCCTGTGGTCGTTGTTTGATCGATCTATAAACCTTAGAAAATGTAATCAAATGCTTCGATTGTTACTTTCCATAGAGTCCACTCTTACAGTGGACGTAGTCTTTTTGATCCTCTAATCTCAGTAATGGCCCAAGCCGACGCTCTCGCCCCAGGGGTGCCTTTGAGCTAGTTGCCTTCCACTTTTGTCAGCTGGTCGCCTTAAGCGCCTGCCGATGCTGTCCCGCCTGGTGACGCAGTATAGATTGGTAGAGTCTAAAAAAAAAAAAGCTAGAATTCATCAGTTCCAAAGAGAGTAGAAACTGTTTTATTACTCGTTCAATGACTTTACCCTTACGAGGAAGTGTGTACTTTTACAAAATAAATAGTTGGATCAGTTGGATGGTGTAAAATAACTCTTATGTTAATTGTTTTAGGATAGTAACGTTTACTATTTATAATTTTGATTCATTGTTTATTGTTTGTTGATTTCTTATTAAGAAAAGGTAAAAAAAATTAGGTCGTCGGTATTTAAGTGTAAGTTAAGTTCGTGATAGATAACTTTTAATTACAAAGAACCACAATTACAAAGCCACAGTTACTACATGAATAAAACAGATCCCTAGTATAAAAACTTATATGCAGAGCAGCACTTTGATTATCTACCTATAGATAAAATTTAAGTAGGTACATTTTTTTTATAAGTCATAAATGGTAGCATTTGACTACTTCATCAGGTCGATTGGTCGATATCGACCATATAATTGCGTTGTGTCTACGAACATGCTGGACAAACAATTTAATTTTTTGACCTTTTATTTTAATAGGGTTCAGGTACTTACTTCAAAGTTCAAAGAAAATTTATTTTTTATTTTTAATTCTATATTTAAAATAATTGTTATTTTTAATTTTGGCTGTTGTGATAGTAATTGAAGTTTTTAGCTAGAAGCCAGAAAGAAAAAACTTTTAGTTTTTAATTTTTTTTGTAGAACTTAGGCTTTAAATCTTCGTTATCATTTATCCTCACAATCTTTTTGGAGAAATACTGTATATAAAAATCTGATATTTAAAATGAGCTCTTTAGAATATAGTCCAGAAATAATAATAATAACGCGCAACGTTCTCATACATAGATCCTGGACCCTAACTAGGATTCCCTGTATATGATATGTACTGTGTATGGATAGTTTAGGGACCCAGGAACTACAAGACCTAGGTCTTGTAGTTCCTGGGTCCCTAGACTATAGATGTCTGGGTGTTCTGGGACTATGGAGTCCCACAACACTCAGACATTGAACAAGTATTTTCGTTTTTTTTTTTCTATGCACAAATGCTTGTCCTGCCACGGGAATCGAACCCACCGCCTCCGGGTTATGACCTGCTGAACCACACACCACAAAGGCTATCAAAAAATGGTTTTCAAATTTTGGTATTACCCATAAAATGAAGATATACAATCGCAGGGTTGTTTAAAAAAGATTACCCATATTATCTACATCGCATCGGTTAGAAACAAAACACTCGCGTCACCAACTTTTAATGTAATGCTAATTAATATCGGCCGTTGTTTTCCAACAATTGTTGATATTATAGCGGTAATAAATTATTTAATTATCATCATAATTGATCCATGTTGGTAGTTAATACGACGAAAACAACGTATCGAAATTCTACGAAATAACGTGACGGATACGAGACGTTGTAGAGTTAGAAATATTGAGACCAGGCATTTTAGTTAATTTTTTAAATATATTTGTTTTATTTATTTTATTTAACTAAATACTACAATGATATAATAACTACTAAACACTACTTACTACAAAAACTGATGGTTAAGTTAGTTAATTTAACCTACATTGGAAGAAAAAGAAGGCATTTAAAACTTTTTTTGTTATAATATTATAGAAACTGACGTGAGTAGTACTCATAACTATATATATATCAGTCAGCGCCGAGCCGCCACCGCCGCCGCGCGTACTCCTTGAGGATGGGCATCTATATTGCCCGAACACCGGTCGACTTATTCGACTGTATCTCGTGAATTTTAGCCGTGTAATAGTTGTAACTTTTTTAATGTGGTGAAATTCTACTTGACTACTTTTTATGTATGAACCTAATATAAGTAAGTAAACAACGACGATAAATGTTTTTGTGTAAAACACAAAGGCATAGTTTTTCGTTATTTGAACTTTATCGTTATTTCTTTCCTAAAGAACTTAGGGATAAAACTTATATGTTCTATTCTACGAGATCATTAGCTCTATGCCAATGTCAATCAAAGGTTATCAGACTGCAGTCGATATTAACAATTATTTCAGAGTCAGAAAGAAATTCATCCAGTACCTATAATTTTTATTGCCACAGAAATAATATTGCACTTAACCGTGCAACGTTACCTGTTAAGATACTTAGCAATAAGTAAGACTAGCCACCGCAACCCACAGGGAATTCCTCCTGAGTTTTCTTTTTTTTGATGTGATGAGCTACTCGTTCACCTGGTGTTAAGCTATACAGCCGTATAAACATTTAAACAAGTTTACAGCTAGTGTTACTTTTTTTAAATTTTTTTTTACAAACATTTGACGTCTGTCTAAGCCTTGTTTATGTATTTGTGGTAACATGTGTATATAGACTGACGGCTTGTGCGTAGGTTGCAACCTATATAACTATAGGCTTCAGCGTGCTCACCGGGCCGTGTTTGGAGCAAGAATGATCCGTAGTACACCGAGCGCTCCCTTTTTATAGCCAGATGGGTGGGGGAGCGATGACAGATACCGGTGTTGCCACTGTAATAAAATTAAATGCTACTGTCGTAGTAAATTACCTGTCGGGTAAATTACGGTACTGCCCACTGCGCATAGAGTTTACATCTGGACGTTGCCGCCGTCATGTATGTATATAAAAGTATCACTATTTTGTATGGGGCTTAAGTCACATCACTAATAGAGGTAGGTAGAAAATATAGATAACAGCGTCCAAAAGTTCAAGCGATAACGTTTTTATTTTTTAAACAACTTTAACCGCTTTATATCAGTAGGTCAGAATTAGTTCATAAAAATTTTAATGAACTTATACATAACAGTCATTAACAGACATTTTATGACCGTACAGTGGTAAAAACGAATGTTGCGGTAATTTAATTTTACGATTTTAAAACTCCCATCAGATTTTGCAGTAATATCAATTTTAAAATTAATTGCAATTTTTATACTGAAAAGTTCTCATTAACCATAGACCCCATAAGATATTTTTGGGGCATATTGTCTGACCTTCAGACGAGAAGCTTCGTTGAGGAGTTCCGTATAGGATTTGACAAACACTTGGACGGCACGGGGGACGTGTAAAGTAAAGATCTTGGTCTGTACTATCCAGTGCCTTAACTGCTATTGCCTGTGTCACACAGGCTGTGTGTGTAAAATATCAATAAGAGTATTGTAACAAAAAAAGAACGATCCCTTTATGGTACGGAAGTCGCTTAAAAACATACGCTTGTCATCAACCTTTTGCTCAATTCTCTGTCATAGTTCTAAAGCCGAAGTACTCGATGTTCTTTTGTTTATTCTTTGGCCATAAGGCCGTTTTTGTCTTGATTTTTTAGCTTTGGCGGCGCCTTGCATGATTCATGAAGGCTTATGCCCGGCCTTCAAAAGTGGGA
Organism: Ennomos fuscantarius; assembly: GCA_905220475.3. Classification (NCBI taxonomy): domain Eukaryota; kingdom Metazoa; phylum Arthropoda; class Insecta; order Lepidoptera; family Geometridae; genus Ennomos; species Ennomos fuscantarius. The sequence goes on along the minus strand of HG992046.1, from coordinate 5,328,117 downwards.
TGCAACTAGTTCTATTTTTTTCCTTATTCCTAGAGTACCATCAAGGTAGACACTCTAATTGAAATACAATCTAGCTATAGATATTTGGCTAATAAGCAATTTTAATATTACTTAAACTTCTAAAAACTTAATTTCTTAGATTGTGTCCATTAACACTAATATTATTGTCTCTATTAAGACGAAGATACTTTGTTCATATGTTTTTTCCATGTAGCACAAGTTGCACTACACTAATATCTACTCCGTTACACTATAATACTACACTTACTCAAACAGTTTTGTTCTTTTAAGTCTTCTTACTATATTTGTGTGATAGAGAAGCTGGATTGCGTCGACGTTCACGTGATGATGAAGTCTATGTTGGTGACTTTCTGCATACTTTTAAACAACTTTGTCAACTCGATGTAGGTCCAATAGAGGTCGTCATTGCGTATGTACCAAGGTGCCTTAACTATTTCCTTTGGATCATGAGTGTGTTGCTCTGTTTGGTACAACCCCAGAACTGTATGTCATAAGTCCACACGGGCATTAGGACTTGTTTATACAGTAATAATTTATTGTGGACTGACAGTGAATAGTCTCTTCTAAGTAGTCAGTACATCTTATGGTATCGAAATTCTAGCTCTTGTTTTTTTTTTTCTTGACATGAGATATGCAGCGTAGCTTTGTGTCAAGAGTCATGCCCAGGTATTTAGCTGTATTCTCATATGGGATTAGGTTATTATTAGTATTAACCGCAGAATACTGTGGTTTCTTCTCCATTTTTTAATCAAATCATACACTTGGTTAACAGCTGTTTGTACCTTTACTGCTGCTTCTGCGTGGGTACTTCCCACGGCCATTATAGCAGTGTCATCAGCAAGGGTTGCTATGGTGCTCCTTTCTGATTTACGTATATCACAGGTGTAAAGATGATACAGGACCGGACCTAAAACACTACCTTGTGGTACATCAGCTTTTATTTTTTTAAGTTCTGAGTAGGCATCTTCTTGTCTTATTCTGAATATTCTATTTGAAATATATGATTAAAAGATATCAGCAAAATGTTTTGGTATTAGCTTTTTTAGCTTATGTATAAAGCCTTCATGCCAGACCTTATCGAAAGCTTGAGCTACATCTAAATATAGTAGAGCATACTTTTTTCTCTTCCAATGTTTTCTCTATTATGTCTGTTATTCTATGAACTTGGTCTATAGTAAAGTGCTTTTCTCGGAAGCCCAACTGGTGTTCTGGTATTATATCTTAGCTATCTATTATTGGTTTTAGTCGTCTGAGCAACAGCTTTTCCATCCAAATTTAGACATTGTGGGTAGCATATAAATTGGTCTATATGATGTTATTTCCTGTGGCGGTTTCCCTAGTTTTGCTATCATAATAAGCCACAGCCACAGCTACTTTGCATAGATCAGGTACTTATTTTAATCTTATTACGGCGTTAATAAGTGTTGTAAGTTTGACTATAGCCTTTCTTGGCAGATTATGAAGTATTTCTCTATAACTATAACTAGTTCTATGGTACCCTTGGGTTGCAAGCCGCAGCTTGGGTCGTTGAAGAAGAAAGGGATCTGGAAGCCTGCGTTCACTAGAAGAGTTTCATGGAAGGTCAGAACCAGACATTGCTGAGTCGATCAGTAACGCAAGATTCTTAAAATTATTCTTTCATTGCGTTACGAGTCTCTTATGTTGGATATCTTATTTCTTAAAACTTAATCTGCATATATAACAACAATAAGTCTTTTAACCGAGAAATGCCTTTATTCTTTTAACTAATTAAGTACTTGTAAAACAAATATAATAAACTAAATAATAAAGTATATAAGTAAGTAAGTAAGTAAAAAAAGTAAAAAGTAAGTAAAGAAAGAAATAATAAGTAGTAATAATAATTTTAAGTACCGAGATATAATAAACTTTACACATTAATGGCTGAGAGGTAATGTGCTATTATAATTAGATCCAACGGTCATAAAGATTAAACTTTAATAGGCTATTTGACTACTATATTTTTATTACATACATAAATAATATACCTCAAAAAATAGATAACTGTGAAAACAAAACTTGAATATCTCAAAAAATGACTAAGTTACAGGCATTTTAAAATACAGAAATAGAAAGAGACAACTCAAACACGCAGTGACGTCAGTTACCAGTCCTCACAGTAACTCATTACTAAGCTGTGGTAGCTCTACATACAATCTTTTTGGCATGTGACGTCACAAGCCATGCCTTCATAGTAGCTGTGAGGAAGCTCAACACGTTCTCTGTTTTGCGAGAAAGGGACAGGCGATGAAACTTTAAAAGCGTACTACTCCGTGATTAATTTACCGATTTTATTTATTTTTACAATGATTACATTCATTTTTAACCTACTTTATGAAAATAATATTTACTTGTTCATTTTTAATAGTAGTCAAATAGCCTATTAAAGCACTGAATGAATATTGTTTACACTTAGTATGTACAGTTAGGTCCGCCTATGACCTAAAGATAGTGTAATGTGCAATAACTTTTAATTTTTATTGCAATTATTGTTCACAATTAACGTTTATGGCTCATAAAAGAGATAAATAGTTTGTTTTTCTCGATTGGATAGCTTTTGTAGACTTGTGGTTTTATGACTATGAGAAATGGTTATATTCTTATCATTGGATGTTACGGAGAAAGATGGGAGATAAATACTTTAAAGATATAATATCAATTTATGTCTGTCTATATATCTGTATGTAACCTTTTTACAAAAAAAAAACTGGTAGCATATTCCTGTGCTAATATTATAAATGCAAATGTTTGTGTGAGGATGTGTGTATGTGTGTGAATATATGTTACCATTAATCTCCGTAACTACCGATTCAATTTTGATAAAATTTGCAACGTAGATAGATACTTTCCATCTGCAGGTGATTTTAAATAAAATAATATTCAAATCTAAACCTTTTAGTAAGTTTTTCTTCTTTAAACTGAAACAAGAATAATTTTATAAAATAAACAATCTTTTCCCAATAATTATAGTTACGTAAGAATAAAAAATTCTGCAACTCGCATAAATTTTCCCACAATCCATCAAAAATCTACAAGTTTTACACCTGCTTAGTTATTTAAACCATGAAGCTCAAAGCGAATCAAAGCAGTCGAAAAAACTTTAGAAAAAATGTGACGAATCCATCATTTTGGGATTAGTATTATTTGTCCATCACGGGTCTGTAAAGGTGCATCAAATACCAACGACCAATTTTTTTATTTAAGTGTTTTTTTTTGGTAAAGATAAAAATGATGTAGTTCAGAAATTTGATCTTGGTGATGATGTAGTGAATTTCAATCTAAAAGAAAACGCATATGCAGCTTTTAAATTTTTAATCAGAATTTATACCTCATTAATCGGCCTAGGCTGAGGCTCTCACCCCAAGAGTGCCCTTGAGCTACTTGCTTCCCACTTTTGACGGTTGGCTCAAAGCGCCTGTCTTTCCGCCCGGTGACCTGTAAAGAGGTCGGTAGAGACCAACATCATGAGCCCGTTCAAAAACAAAAACTAAACAGTTGCATAAGCTAAGGCGGTCGCATAAAGTTTTAGAGTAGTCGTAGTTACACTTGCAAGGAGTTGAATTCGATTCCTCCAGTCTTTGAGACGCGTGTCCGCACATACCCCGGGCTTATTAATGTTATGAGTTTTTTGTGGATCATGTGTTTAAATATATTTGGTGAAAAGCAATAATTTACTTTACAAAAATAAAGAATAAACATTATACGTTAAAGATGCAAAGCTTCTAATATTTTTTAAAGTAAAACTGCTTTACACACGCTTTACTTGGTGGTAAGCTGGTGAGGCGAACGAAAGTTGAGATGCACATACACTATTCATACTCAAATCTCTTTCTCTCTACGTTAAGATAGAAAGAAAGAGTTATCTTTGGTATTTTACTGTAGGAGCAAGTGAGATGGTGCTTAAGAAGTTTTACTTCAGTCGTTTCTACTCAATGAGTTTTTTATTCTGTAGATACTCCCGAGAATGCTGTAAGCCTAAAATAGAGTTCCGAGTGCTTGCAAACCACCCACCCACGTACTATTACAAAATCAATGACACATACAACTTTATAAATACGAAAAAGGCCATGGGTAAAATGTGGGTTTCTTTTGTAGTACACTCAAAGTCATAATGTAAAAACGATTGACTCTATTGTAAAGTGCTCGGGTGTATCAAACCGGGTGGATTCCATTTTATCGGTTAATTTTAGCGTATGCGTAGGTGGGATCATAAAAGTAAAAGCGCGTAAGTGAAATATTGTGATTTTTAAGAAGAAATTTTAATATTAAATATGTTTGTTATTTGGGAGCACTGAAATATTTGTAATAAAATATTAGTGTCTAAGTGTTTAAAATCGAGAGAGTAGAGAAAGTATAAATACTCGAAATGCAAAGTTCAAGTTTATTATGTAACAGAATATTTTTAAAGTTTAAACTTAACCTTTTTAAAAGTCTTTTAATCTAAGTAAGTAATCCACTGGTGAATTGTTATTTAATTAAGCGTATTTTATTTAGTTGAGAACTACGAGTGCTTATTTCAATAATTACAGTGGGTATGATATAAATGCAACGAAAATACCGTGAAATTAATAAATAAAAAAAATGCAAAAAATGTAAAAAAAAATTAAAATTCTACACTTGTCCGCTTTCACTAAAACATTATCCCAACAATACTACGAAATCCCATTGTTTACAAGTAAACCCGTGTTGGGCGAATGACAGCAGCGGACGGGTGGCCGACAATGAGCCAATCACCGGACAATGCTGTCAGCTGTCAAACTGACACAACACGAAATGTCAAGTGAACAGCGAATTTAGCAATGCGTAATTTGATGATTGAGACTCTTTATACGCGTATTGGTTTACTTTTGATTGGCAAATCGTCCGATTGCATGGTCATAATATTTCATTCAAACGGCATGGCATTAGCCGCATATTTTTCGTTTGCATGTGATTAAGTCGAACTTGGTTGATTTGATTTATAAGTAAAAACTTAAAACTTGATTTATAACTTTAAACTTCTTTTTTTTTTTGGTATGGCTCCACACTTTTGTGTATTTGTATTTGTGTAGCCAGTGTCAAGTAATTGATAATTTATCAAGTTAATGATATTTCACGCAAATATGTGTCAAGTCACAGTCGAAATCATCAAGTCAAGTCATAGTCTAGTCAAAGTCATACTTCTAGTAAAGTGGTGGCAAATTTACTTGAAGCATCTATGGAGTTTTTGAAACAACACGAAAAGAAACGTTTCACCATCATTATACCATTTTCCCACACTCACGCCAGTAATCCAGCTTAACGAATAGAATGCCACCAATTTTATGCACTAACACTGAAAATGACACAAGTTTTGGAAAATTATAAAATATGGTGACGCAATCTTTTTCGCTTTCCCGCCAAAATTTAAACTTCTTTTTTTAATTTATAACCCTGATTTGTTTTTGTTAATGTATGGAATACTTTGTGTGATAATTGTAATTGATTTTGTCCTTTTTATCACAATAAATAAATAAACAAATAATAAATTAGCTATACTTGAAACATAAAATAGATAAAACTAAATTATAAAACTATTATTGTATAGTTTACCAATAAATAACTTATATATTTGACGGCGGCTACGTCCAGTTATAAACTCTATGCACAGCGATCGAGCACCGTAATTTACCCTGTGGTGGCATTAAATTTATTACAGTGGCAGCACCGGCAACTGTCATGGCGCCCCTACCTGTCTGGCTATATAAAGGGATCGATTGGTGTGCTACGGATTCTTCTTGTTCCAGACACGGCGCGGTGCGGACATGCTGAAGGCCTCTAGTTATATAGGTTGCAACCTACCCACAACACGTTCCTGCCCACATCAGAAGTGGGATTGCCCATTTCTACATCACTCTTCAAGCAACGCGAAACGTGACGAGACGTGATGTGAATGATGACGTGACGGCGGGTGACACTAATATCAAATTTAGTTGCAGGGTTAACCCAAACCAGTGAAAAAAAAAATGGAAAAAGTAACGATTCGTTTTTTTCGAGAAAAAAAGAGAATGTAAAAATGATGACAAGAAAAATGTGTCTGAATGCTAAAGGGATAGTCTATTCGGACTAGCACTAATGGTCCATAAAAAAAAATGTTGGTTGCTAAAGGGATATCTATCCGGTCTAGCACTAATTGGTCCATTAAAAAAATGTAGGAATGATGATTTTTGGTTGCTATAGAGATATCTATCCGGTTAGCATTATTCGGTCCATTTTTTATAAATGAAGGTATACTAATGGTCCTGAAGGGTTAACCCTGACGATGACTGGAAGGTTAAAATACTTTTGACTAATCAAATTAAAAACTAATGTTTTGACTTTGACTTAGACTCCAAGTTTAACTCCATTTAATTGTCAGGATGAACGAGCAATTACACTGATACTTATGTCCCTCACCAGGTACAAAGTGAAGCTAAGCGTACGGGGACGTACGCACGTCAGTATGGCCGTGACGGCGGCTACGTCCAGTTATAAACTCTATGCACAGCGATCGAGCACCGTAATTTACCCTGTGGTGGCATTAAATTTATTACAGTGGCAGCACCGGCAACTGTCATGGCGCCCCTACCTGTCTGGCTATATAAAGGGATCGATTGGTGTGCTACGGATTCTTCTTGTTCCAGACACGGCGCGGTGCGGACATGCTGAAGGCCTATAGTTATATAGGTTTCAACCTACGCAGAACCCGTTCTGCCCACATATTTATTTTATTTAAGTGCAAAAAACAAATTGCAATCATTGACTTATTAAAAATAGACATGATAGTACATATTAATAATAATAACTTTTGTAAGTAAGCGAGTTACGGAGGCTGCAGGTGGAGGATGCAGAAAGAAACTAATATTGATTGTAAGGCTAATTTAATCTATAATTTCAATATAAAATATTACGCGATGTAATTATTTAATATTCCTACAAACTAAAGTGGTGCTTCCGGCCCCAAGGCCGGGACCGGAGTATCCTATGTCGTTGAAAAGCACGTGAAGTGACACAAGATACTCTCTGCTGCGTCGGCGCATACCTCGATGGCACCAGTCGTGGTGCGCTGTGGACTGACGTCACACGATGCCATAACAAGCATAATAACATGATACACATCACCATTATTTTGAATGTAAGTAGGTAAACATGTAAAACTTTTTATTTCTTGTAAGTACCTATAGACTTAGTTTCTGTACCTATTTCATAAATCCACTTTTCCGCAGGAATTAATTGCAAAAAGTAACCGGTAAAAGTACTCAATTTCTTAGCAAACTTTTGTTTGTATCCATTCAGTCGTTTTAAAGTAAAAACCGTATATAAACGAATAAACTAACAACTTTCCCTTTACTGTACTAGACAGGTATCAAGTGCTTAATAGGTATTAAGCGATTGATCCAATTAGTTACTTGCTTAAATTTTACTTCTTCTGAAATCGCTTCTCCTTTCCCTTTTCGTTTTCCTCCAAATTTTTTGATAGTGCCATATAATATTTAGCACAAATACGATTAATTCGTTCTTTTGTATGTCCGAGGCGGACATCCTTCCACGAACGTAGGTATAACATAATAAAATTATTGTGTCCAGCCCACCATTGCATTTCAATTGAAGCTCTCTCAATTGCAATAAAAATAAACCATTACAGCCCCATTGAAGGATCAATACGAAACGTCAAGGATCCTGTCAAAAATTCACACCCGCTGGCTTAGTCCGTTGTAATTCAATTATAAACACAAAAGTTCGTATAATAGACTTAGTTGGTTTGTTTAGCGTCAGGTGTGGTAATCCTGTAAGGATTAAGTGCTTAGTTTTTTCCTTGACTTGTCAAGCTTTTATTGTACATTATTTATTAGATACATTTTCGAGTGATTTAAACTTCACAATACATTAATAATTAGGGAGAAACAGCGTGATTTCAAACATGTTCTTTATGTGAACTTCTACAGCCTTATTAATAAACACGAACTAGCTTTACACTAGTTAAACCATCTTTCGTCTCTTTCGATTTAGCTAAATATTCCAGTTGCAAAAAAAGGACAAAAGCTGAAGTAACTAATCCGAGACTAATACCCGTTTATTAATAAGGCTGTTAAAGCGGAGAGCAAGGTTGTAACTTATTATATGTGTTAATGTATTTGAAACAATAAATGAATTTGAATATGATTTTTTTTTCAGTATGATTGATAAGAATACATATTAAGTACTTATTCTATACATGTTGACAGCCTCTCTGGTGTGGTGGTTGAACAGGTCGACTTATAGCCAGGACGTGGCGGGTTCGATTCCCACGGCATGTATTTGTGAACAGGCATAAAATACTTATTCAGTGTCTGCGTTGTGGGACCATGGTCCTCGTCGTTCTTGGGTCTCTAGACACAGGGAATCCTAGCTAATGATATTGGTAATTTAGTGTGTATGTCACCAAATGTAGATGGAGCTAAACTTAAGCAGCCTTATTAATAAACGGGTATTAGTCTCGGGTTAGTTACTTCAGCTTTTGTCCTTTTTTTGATACTGGAAAATTTAGCTGGATCGAAAGAGACAAAAGATGGTGTAACTAATCTAAAGCTAGTTCGTGTTTATTAATAAGGCTGAAGAAGTTTTGATTTAGCCGTGTGGTGTAAAGCACACTCGATTTTTTTATATTAAATACATTAACTTTTATTTGTCGCAAGTCGGTGTAAAGTAATTTTACTGGTAGTTGGTACAACTCCAATCTTCTTTTTTTTATTTTTATTTACTTTTTGTTAAAGAAGGTACCTATATATAAATATGTTAATCAATCGGTATATATATATATATATGTATATATATATGTACATATTTAATTATATATATTAATATTATATAGTATGTATATTTGTTTGTATGTTTAGATATTATTTGTATATATACTTATTTTAGCTAATAATGTAGGATAACTTATTGAAATAGTTTTAGTTCATTTTGTTTTTACCTGTACACCAAAGCCCAAAATTCTAAGCTACAAGACCGCCTGTTGTACTAGTTTATTATGTAAGTTTTTCATTTGTAAATTGTTTTCTTTTTTACGGTGTACAATAAAGTGTTTATCTATCTATCTATCTATCTAATTAATAAGCTGATTATATGAAATCATATTTGAAAAATTGCAACTACAATGTAGAGAAGCTATTCGCATTGATTGAGAACAGCAATGCAATCGGTTTTATAGCATGCAATTAATGAATGTGTTTAGCGTCCGCTGACGCCAGTCAAGTGAGAAACTGCAATGATAACGAGGTGATTCCAGCTCGCTAGATAAGTTTGAGTCAATGTAAGTAAAGTGAATATTAACACACCGATTCATTGCTTCGATATTTGATTGAAAATTAAAAAAGAGTTTTAACGGATTTCGATCCTAATAAGAACTTCAGTAATATGTAAAACATAATGATTTTACCTTCTTTTCAACTTTTCAAGAGAACCATTTAAGGCTGGAATAATTGACATCAACAATGTTACACAACGACCAACTATTTACATAAACTCATTCACTTAATTCACCCTCTGAACCCACTTCGTTGTTTATAACAATTAACAATTCGCATTCGACACTAATGGGTTCCTGAGTGATTTTTTATTAACGTTTTCTTTACAATCCTACTGATAATTGCAAATATATTTGTAGTACATTGTACAACCGCTAGTGATGTGCTAAAGAAGGTTATAACGTAGATACGTATTACGCTATAACCTTCTTTTAGAAAGAAGAAAAAATCTTCTAAAGAAGGTTATAACGTAGGTAGGTACGTACTTACATACGCTTATAACTCAAAGGTGACTGACTGACATAGTGATCTATCAACGCACAGCCCAAACCACTGGACGGATCGGGCTGAAATTTGGCATGCAGGTAGATATTATTACGTAGGCATCCGATAAGAAAGGATTTTTCGTGGTTGAATTATTTTCCCATAGGCCACGCCGCGGGCGAAGCTGCAGGCAGAAGCTCGTTTGTTTATAAGATGCGATAGAATACAAACCTACCAAAGGCAATGAAAATAGTAATAATAATAATTTTTACTTGGCTAGTATGCTACACCTTCGATCGCATCGTCACTTCCCATCAGGTGAGAGCGTGGTCAAATGCTAGACAAGTTTGAAGTAAAAAAAAAAAGAAAAACCGTTTCAAAAAGAGCTTTCTTTGTGTATTCTACATTCTGTCAAAAAATGAAGACTTTTAAGTGCAGTAGAGCTAAAATGAAGCTCGTTTTAGTTTCCAGATTGTTTCTTGAACCGAAGTATCAAATTATCATATAGCTAACGAGGCTAAATTAACATTTTATTTTTTTCAAAATTAATTCAGCCGTATTATTTTCCGGTTTGTTGTTTCGTGAACAAAGCGCGTACATTTTTCATCTTCACACGTCGCCGTGGGTTTAGGTAAAAAACACGTCAAGCTATAATTTAACCCTTATAACGTCACCGCTAATGAGCCGGTGTTGGTTGACAATGATCCAGTCACTTGAATAGAATACTAAGACAACCCAGTAAGTATTTGTGATTAAATTTAAGCAAGTCACAAGAAAACACAGCACGATCAATAAATCAAAGAGAAAAGGACATAGTAAAATGTAATTTCAGCATACTTTTTTAAATAAAAATTGTTGTTTTTTCTTCTGATATAATAATAATAATGATAATATGTGTGGACATCTCACACAAATATTCATATTGAATTCTTCTTTTATTTTTATTTATTTATATATTTATATTTATATTTTCTTCTTTTATTTTTATATTATAGTTATTAGACCGCATCGTTACTTACCATCAGGTGTAATAGTGGACAAACGCAAGCCTATCAAACAATAAAAAAAAGTAGACAATCTATATTTAAGCTGCGTTGAACTGCCACACAGTTTCCCCGTTACACCCAGGTTAACTGGAAGATAATGCTCTCTGGCAATAAGTTCGTCTATGTACCTACATTTGTTGTTTGAGCAATAAATTATTTTCTATCTATCTATATATCTATGTATTTACTTTTTTAGTAATTAGTTTATTTCATACGCCATATATTTGTTCTCTACCTGAGGCTCATCTTACATGAATAAAAATAGTAAGATGGTGGGTTTAATTAGATTTAAAAAAATAATTACAGTTGTGATGTAAAATGTATTTACATTCCGATACTGGTAACTAACTCGACCATCCACTGGCTCAAACACTAGTACAGTTCGAATTCTCCAACAAAGAAGCAAAAACAAAAAGAAGGTTTGAAATTAAAATGGACAAAAAGCAACCCGCTACTTGGTGTCTGTTGACACATGCCACAGAATGAGGCCAAGTATCTTTAACTAATTTCTTCCATTGCTACTGTACTGCATTAATTGCTAGTGCGAGAGAGATGAACGTACTGCCTGACGAAGTTCGAAAGAGATAGCCGTAAAAAAGTGGTTCATACCAGTAGCGACGGCTCGTTAAGGTAGTGCTTTTAACCCCTTAATGAGTGTTTATGTTTGATTAAAAAACATGATTTTTGTGTAACTGTTTTTACGGTTTCAATGTTTACTTAGTTGGGGGAACTGTTTAGTTTATAGTTTAATCTGGAAAAATGGAAATAGTATGACTGAATGCGTTTTAATTTATTTATTATAAAGAATATAAGGTAGTGTCGCCGAAGATGGCCCGGCTCCTAAGATAGCCCACTTTAAAAAAAATACAGTTATGATTAAACGAAACATTTTAAATTTCGCGGGTTTATGCTACTATTACCATAGACAATAATGCAAGTGTGTTTTAATTATTATTATTACAACTTCCATTATGTTTTTTCTATACTTTATTTATCTGCAAGATTTCACGAGGTTTTGAAATTAAGTGGGCCTTCATTGGCTCCTGTACCTTAGTGATATTTTTGGAAATGTAAATAAACTAAGTTTTTCAGGGTTTTTAAAATATTTTGCTTTTAATTTTAACTTTAAGTATCGCTGTTTCTAAGGCAGACATAAATAGTATTACAGTTTTACGTTTAATAAAACTTAAATGAAATACTACTAATAATAATAATACTAATAATAATAGAAAAGATAAGACCGCCCATTGTGACACTTAATTGTAAAGTTTGTGCCTGTAAATTGTTCCTGTAATGTGGTGGTTCAATAAAGAGTTTTATCTATCTATCTATCTAGGTTTTTTGTTACGAAATGACATGACGAGCTAGTCGCTCGCCTGATGTTAAGCGACACGACTGCCCATATCAGTTACAGTGACACTTGAAACTCTAAGGTATAGTTTAGTGAAAAACAGTTAAATTTAATTTAATGTAATCTAGAGGTCTCAAATTGTCTTATAGACTGTTATTGCAAATGAAAAAAATCTATTGAAGTTAATTTAATTGCCTATCTACCTACTGAATAAATATTACTGTAGCAGTTTTGTATTTATTTTTGTATTATACATAAAATTACAATTATTAAAAAAGTAATTAATAAATAAACTTATAAAATTATCACGGTGACTTATTATTAATAATCAAATACTATGGGTCAAATTGAACTGGGCAATTTCAGAAAAGTGTTTTAAATTTTCAACCCCAGCCAAAGTTAACTCAACAATAGTTCAACCCCTAAACCTTAAATAGCTTGTCCCTGACCCTAAACAACACACAGGATAACAGGATGGATTATTTTTTGGAGAGTGGTCATTCAGGCCCCAGACTGTTGACCACGCGTGACTTTCTACCCCAACTACCGCACGGTTACATACTGCAGTGACAAGTTGACATCGGCGCTGGTACCGGTATATCGGATATCGTTAATTAGTAATTAAACTCTCTAAAATTCCACCTTGATAAAAGATAGTCGTGTTATTACACCATTTTGTAACTCAAGAACGTCTGAACCGATTTGGCTGAAAATTGGTGGGGAGGTAGCTTAAAACCAGGAGACGGAGAGGAGAGATACTTTTTATCTCGTTCGACTGCGTTTTACTTATTCACCCGTGCGAAGAATGTCCGTCTCCTCGTTCTAAGCTACCTTCCCACCAATTTTCAGCCAAATCAGTTTAGCCGTTCTTGAATTGATAAATAGTGTAACTATCACGATTTTTTATATAGATATACACAAAGATAAGTTAATGAAATAGAAAAAGGACATTATTTTAAGAGTATCTAAAGTATGAAGTACTAGGAGTTCAGAAACACGGGAAGGTAATGGTGGTATAATAATTGAAGGGGTGAGAACAAAAAGGGTTTAACTGATTTTTTTCACAAAATGACTTATGGGTATCGTTGGATTCAACGCGAAATTATCTACAATAATACATTCTCAAAATACCGAAATGAGGCTTAAATCTCGAGATTTTGAGTCTAAAAACGGTTTATCTGTCACTGGAATACAGTTCGCTTAGCATAAAAACATTATTATATATATAATATATTTTTTTAATATTTTTACAGTAATTCTATGAATTGGTACTATATTTAGTATTTTAAAATAGAATTAATACATTTTCAAGCAACTGAAACTTACATAAACCTTTTCTATTACCTTATAAGCACTCTACATTAAAAGGAAGCAGTTGAAGTTTAAAGTTAATTTTCTCGAAACTATCAATTTGACCGTTAAATCCTATTTATTCTTAACCCTTCAATTATGTTAAAGATCTAATTTATTTATTAAAAATTAATAATGACAATAATAACGCCGACGATCACATATCCTGGACCCTAACTAGGATTCCCTGTGTCTACGGACCCAGGAACTACGAGGACCATGGTCCCACAACATCCAGACTCCGAACAAGTATTTGCACTTTTTTTTCTGTACAAAAATACTTATCCTGCCGCGGGAATCGAACCCGCCGCCTCCGGGTTATGAGCTGACCTGCTCAACCACCACACCACAGAGGCTGTCAATTACTAGAATTAGTTTGTTTTCAGCTACTAGCAAAAAAGAAAATTAGTTTTATTGCAAGGTATGTGCTTCTCATGCATCATTAACTTACGCATCAATGACAGAAGAAACGCATAAATCGTGTGAACATGTATGCGTACAGTCAGCAACATAAAAAGATTAACAGCTAAAGCGATAATAGTCTTGACTAAATTTATAGGTACCTACTTATTTCGACTGGCCCGATAGCTCAGTTGGTAGTAATCCTGCCTTCTGAACTGTGGGTTGTGGGTTCGATTCCCACCCAGGACAAACATTTGTGTGATGAACATGGGTGTTATATCTTATTATATGTATATATTTACAAACAAAAAGTATTTAAGTCTTGTATCAGTTATCTGGTTCCCATAATACAAGCTTTGCTTAGTTCGGGGCTAGATGGCGTTGTGTGAGATGTCCGCACATATTATTATTATTTAAAGAAAACACAACTTTATTGAAGCGTTTGGTTTTTTTTCATTGGTTTTTACCTTTACTGTCGCTATATAATTTGATTCCGCTTGTGACTTGGAAACTACTCAATTATTGTTAGCTACGTATAAAGGTGAGGGTACTTTTAGCTACTGCACATTAGCACAGTGCACTGCGTCTATGCACTCATTTAAGTCATGTGCAATAAAATATTTTTTATTTTCTATCTTTTTGTACGTATTGACTAATTTTTTTTTTTACTATATATGAAAAACCCAGTCAAAAATACCTTATTTCGTTATGGTATTTAGTGTACTTCCGTCGAAAATTAAATCCTTCCAATGTTTACTAGGTGTTAGGACTTTTTTGTAAAGTTCATCTAGATAAGTACCTCCTTTTTGCCAGTTATTCTGCCGCCAAGCAGAAGTGAAACGGATCTTTAAAGTTCCGAGTGATACTGCAACTGATATGGGCAGCCGTGTCGCTTAACATCAGGCGAACAACTAGCTCGTCATGGCATTCACCATAAAAAAGTGTAATTCGTCCAAAATGGTTAGAACGGACATACCTATGAGATCACTTTATGTAGTATATGTATGTATATTTGTACTGTATGGTTTTTTATGTTTTAGTTTTGGCTCCACAGTTTTGTGTATTTAGCTAGTGTCAAGTAATTAATTTCTCAAGTTAATTAATAATATATATGTCAAGGCTAGTCAAAGTCCAAGCATCAAGTTACATAGTCTAATCTAGTCAAGTCATACTCCTAGTAAAGTGGTGGCAACTTTATCAGTAGTTTCTATGTAGTTTTGGAAACAACACGAAAAGAAACGTTTCAGCATCATTATACCATTTTCCCACAATCATGCACTTAACGAATAAAATGCCGGCAATTTTATGCACTAACATTGAAATTAACAAGAGTTTTGGAATATAATACAATTCGGTGATGCGATCTTTTTCGTTTTCCCGCCAAAAAAAAACATGTATTTGATTTATGTAGGGAAAAGTACAAAATCACGAAGAAGTAATAAATATATTCTAAGTAATAAATATATTTAATATATTCTTGTCTGAAAGTAATACCAATCTATACAAAGTAAAAAAGGAATAGTGATGTGTGTGTAAAAACATTTGAAATAATTACAATTCAGTAGATAATGGCCAATTACGACGACAACGTGAGAGCGACCGTTACATGTCACTAGGATGGCCATGACTTATGTGGAATCTTGGATAATTTAGATCTCGGATAACCCATTTAGTTTTAGTTCAACGTGTTCAAGAGAAGAGTGAATAGGTATTTACTTGGCTAGCATGCAACCTAAGTATTCGATCGCATCGTCACTTCCCACCAGGTGAGAGCGTGGTCAAGTGCTAGACAAATTTAGAGTAAAATAAAAAGTTCGTTTAAACGTGGAAGTTGAAACGCATATGGCTTAATAGTTCACTTGGTAGCTCACCCTGAAGTGACCTGAACTTGTTTAGAAACTGTAGGCGTAGGTTCGATTCTTAATGACACACACCCAGATGGGTATTAAATTGTATTCTATGTACGTATTTACAAACCAAAAGTATAGTATTAGAAGTATTGTATCAGTTATCTGGTTCCCATTGTAAAAGTTTGCTTAGTTTGGGGCTAAAAGGTGCATCTTTTAATAGGTATATCGGTGCAATACTATTATTTATTGTAGGATTCTGGAGCTCGTATGAAAATGCACCTTGCAAGAACATACTTATACAATACTATAAAAAATATAGACTCCAGTTCACTACTAGTTGGTACAGCGTGTTCAAAATGCTATTCTTTTATGTTAAGGAATGACATGACAGACCAATCATTCGCTTAAGCGACACGGCTGCTCATAGCAGTTACAGTGTCATACAAAACTCTCGTGTCGCGTGACACTGCACTACTAACGTCATCTTGAGACAATATACTGGCAGCAATGTCGTGATTTACCTTATCTCTTATCTCTTCTGACGCGTATTAGTATATAATATATTGTTAGAGCCAGTTTAGTATTGATTGAACCATAACAAGAACTGATTTTTTTTGCAGTCTCTAATTTCCCTCAAAATATGGATAGCGTAATCGTTTTATTGTAATAAACAATGCAATGTTTACTCGTTTGTGACCACTCAACATTTTTTGTCAAGTGCATAGATAGATAGATAAACTCTTTATTTACACCAAATAAAATTAAATATACAAAAACTTAATTGAGATATCATGCTGGTGAAATAGGCGGTCTTATGGCTTAAAATGATCTCTTCCAGACAACCTTGAATATTTGTTTTTCGGAAATATCAATTAATTATAATGAATCATAAATACTTACCCTTTTTACCATATATGTTTATCTGCACTAGATATTTGATATTACATGGTAGTCAAATAAATTAGATACCTAACTTTATTACAAAAACACGCCATTTTGAGCAATTTTACTAGGTGGTTGGACTTTTCTGCAAAGTTCGTCTAGGTAGGTACCACAGCTTTGCCAGTTATTCTGCCCCCAAGCAGTAGCGAACGAGCACTACCGTGTTCCGGCTTGAAGGGCACTGTAGCTAGTGAAATTACTTGTAATTGAGACTATGATATGCTGATGTCTCAGAATGACGTGCGCAGTGCAGTTTCACGCGAAACTCTATATGTTAGAGTTCCAAGTGACACTGTTATGTTGGGCGGCCGTGGCGCTTAACATCAGGTCAATGATCAGCTCGTCACATCATAAGAAAAAAATACTAGTCACTAACAAAAAAAAAAAACTTGCGTCATGCACCCAACTGTTCACTGCGATTTTACTTTTTCGTAGTTATAAAATCTGACATCTTATAAAATTTCTTGCCTATTTTATTGTCTAAATGAGTACATTTTTTTTACATTTTGGCTCCACTTTTTTGTGTATATAGCCAGTGTCAAGTAATTGATAATTTATCAAGTTAATAATATTTCACGCAAATATGTGTCAACTCACAGTCGAAGTCATCAAGTCAAGTCATAGTCTAGTCAAAGTCATACTCCTAGTAAAGTGGTGGCAACTTTATTTGAAGCTTTTTTTTTATGTTAGTGAATGATGTGACGAGCTAGTCGTTCGCCTGGTGTTAAGCGCCATGCCACGCCAAGCTTCTATGGAGTTTTGGAAGCAACACGAAAAGAAACGTTCCACCATCATTATACCATTTTCCCACACTCACGCCTGTAATCCAGCACTTAACGAATAGAATGCCACCAATTTTATGCACTAACACTGAAAATAACACAAGTTTTGGAAAATAATACAATGCGGTGACGCAATCTTTTTCGCTTTCTCGCCAAAAACTTCAAGAGTACATATATTTCAAACATATCTTTTAACATCGTGAGATACTGGCTTAGAGTTAAAAGGCTTAACTTATTTGCAAAAATATACCAACAAGCTTACAAAGTAACTTTAAAAACGTCAAACAAATGCTAGGCTCCTTTCTTTTTGAATAATGTCAACTATTTACCGAGCTCCTGAGAGTAAAAGGGATGAAAATATGCAAATTGAAGACAAGGACCTGAGCCTTCAAGCCTTTATCTTCAACGTTTGAAACTAGTCTATGTCGCCATATTTTAAAGTGTGAATTCCTATGGCAAAACACAAGTTATGTGACGTTTTGGATGGAAGCCAGATCCATTGTTATGACTTCATTTGCTCCTGCAATCGAACTGTTCCTTTTCGAATATTGATTCAAAGTGGCTCGTAAGTAAGAATGCTGGGAATTCTTACGATTTATAGCTGGGGAATATTTTGTAAGATAAATATTGGATAGGTTTCTGAAACAAAAATACATTGAATTTATATCTCTTGAGTAAAACAATTCAAAGAACAATAAATATAGGAATCGTAAGATTAAGAATTATGGTTTCGTAAGTTATCCCGATGAAACAATTAATATATTGTTAGCGGTACAACACTAGCAGAGTAGAGTTCCCTGAGATGACCCCGCACTATTAATGGTAGAGATGGAAGATACCAATAGAGAAATAAAGCTGATAGTCTCTTGTTTTATAAGATTTATATAGAACTTGTAAGATCTACGTTCGACCTAACAATATGTATATAACTATAAATATATATTATGTATAACTGGTGTAGGTATGACACTTATTGATTAATTGTACTTTTAAAAGTATTTTATATCAATACCCAATTTGTTTGTGTTTCGTCGTCAGTCGAACCGTTCGACTGGGAAGATGTATGCTTAAAATATGCCAACATATACTTATTAAGTTGTTTTATAATGTTCTAAATTAAGCTGATTTTCTTCTTATTTAAATTTACAATTTTATAGTTCGGCTCATAACCCAGAGGCGGCGGGTTCGATTCCGGCGGTAAGACAAGTATTTGTGTACAGGAAAAAAGCGTTAATACTTGTTCTGAGTCTGAGTATTGTGGGACCATGTTTCTCGTAGTTCCTAGGTTCCACAAGGAATCTTAGTTAGGGTCCTGGATTTATGTATGTGATCGTTGGGCATTATTATTATTATTATATACGTATAATAATAATAATAATAACGCTTATAAAGATCTAAATTAAGGTATTTTTTCCTTCCTTATTTCAATTTGCAATATTACAGTTGCCAAACCGTGTTATAAATTGTATCAATCAATATTACGAATTGCCTTATCTTAAATCTGTTTGATATTCATAACTCATTTAATAAAAGAGGCAATAAAAATAAAAACAACAATGCATCATTAACAAAAACAAACGTAATTCTCTTTGCAAATTACGGCACTCAATATCAAAGTAATAAAGTTAATGTGTTAGTGATTTCTGACCGCGGGAGGCCAATTTTAGCGCAATTTCGACGCAGCGGGGCGCAAGCTGGACTAATGTAACCTAACCATTATGTGAGAGGCCATTTATAAGCGGCGCTTAAGTTGTTGGCCTTAAGTGAGCGTGTAGTGATGACGGAAGAGAAAAGTTTTGCCTTAAATGATTTAGCAAAAAATGTTTTAATACTGATCTTCTTTTGTTTCTGAATATTGTTCGAAAACACTAGAACATCAGTTCTTGAATCTAATTCGTTATTGTAGCTCGTTTAACTATTATGTGAGAGGCCTTTTATTGGCAGCGTTTTAGTAGTTGGCCTTATTAATTAAGCATGTATGTAATGATGACGAAAGAGAAAAGTTTTGCTTTAAATGATTTTTCGGAATAAGTTTTACTATTGATTTTTGTTTGTTTCTGTAGTCTCTGACCATTATCTGAAGGTCCATTTTTAAACGTGTTTAGGTATTTGACTGGCCATATACAGGATGGATTTGGATGGTAGAAATTGGTTATTAGTTCATTAAAATGTAGAAGGGTTAGTAAATAATCATAGAAATTCAATCTTAAGTTCACCAATCAATTTGACTCCATTATATCCCAACTACAATGTGAACTGGCCGAGCCCAAATCGTTTCGTAATGAAATCGCCACACATTGGCTGCCAGTGAACTACCTAACAATATTTTATCAACCCCTCATCAATAGTCGTATAATAACAGTTTAATAGACACCGATTTATCTCCTACAACCCACAAAGTTACATGCAATTTCTAAAACAATTATGAAGCCAATATCAACTCTATTGCGCTAACTATAGAATTGTGGTACAATCCTCTCAATTTATCGATAGAATGGGTTTTTGATACAAGAGTCATATCATCGTCGTATTTGAATCGCGTGCCATGATTCGGCAGATTTTGATCAAAGCATCGCCGGACCACCAATGAGCCTCTTAAAATGATTGAGACAATGATGTATTTATCGATATCGATAAGTTTTATCAGACCACCTAGATTTAATGTTCTCGATTGTTAATTAGGGCTGTATGTAATTGTGTAGTTATGTGAACCCCGAAAACAATAGCAGAGAAAAGTTTTTGTATGATTTACTATATTTTTGTTTTTGTTTCTACAATTTTATCTTTACCTACCGCTCGCTGATTGCATGTGATGAAGTTACAAATAATAATGCTAAGTACACACTACACACTTTGAAGTAAAATAAACATTATTTTGTTTAAAAATCTATGATGTTTTATTGTTCACTAGCATGCTTATGAATGCTTATTAAAACTCTTTTATACAAAACCATCAGGTCACCAGACATCGACTATCGATGTATTTCTACACCCATCACTATTACATACTAAAAAGCGGTCCCTCGACGCGATGCACAATCAACACACATTGAATTCTTTGTTGCGCCGAGTGATTTATTGATTGCGTCTCTGTCAACACTGGCTAGCATTAAAAAAAACTTTACACTGAATATGAATACTTCATTTGATCCGGATTTTGATCGATAATAAAATCGATCGTGAGTCACATCACTCGTTAGGTGTATTTAGTGTACAAATGATTCTGGCAGTCGGTGGTGCTTTGATTTTCTTATTAGAGGATATTGAATTAGTTGGATTTAGGTGCGGTTGGTTAATCATGGGCCTCAAAATGTATGATGGTAATACGGGATTAGTATTTGAGATAATATTGTTTGATGAATACAACTAATCAATGATGACAGTGTAATAATCACACTAACTACAACTAACTTCTCCACAACTTTTAAGCACTGTTGAGTGTCTACTATAAAAGAAACGAAAGCGGCTAGATTTTTTTTTTAATGTTAAGGAATGACGTGATGACCTAGCCGTTCGCCTGATGTTAAACGACACGGCTGCCCATATTAGCTGCAGTGTCACTCGGAACTCTAAAGTTTAGAGGTTCGCGTGACACTGCGCTGCGCACGTCATCCGGAGACATCAGCACAATCTAGTAATAAGATTACTAAACTGTGAGATCAGATCATAAAGTCTCATTTGCTCAGTAATTTCACTAACTACAGTGCCCTACAAACCGGAACACAGCAGTGCTTGCGCACTACTGCTTGGCGGCAGAATAACTGGCAAAGCGGTGGTACCTACCTAGACGAACTTTGCAGTAAAGTCCTACCACCTAGTAAAAAATATTTCTGAATTTGTTTTAACGGTAAATTCACAGTCTTATCTGTACTTGCAATATGAATTTATATAACTAAAAAAAAAAATGGAAATTCTTACTCAAGTTACCGGCTCTAGTAACATATACCTTTTTTTAATCAATGTCCCACTGCTGGGCAAACGTGTACTATGTTTTCTTCCGTTCGTTTTTCTATAACTTCAAAGAAAATATTATATATTTATTGTATAGAAGCAAAAGATATTATACCTAAATACATGGCTATACAACATTGGGCTATAAAACATCGAGCGGTTCGCAGCGGGGCCTATTGGGTCCCTACTACTTAATAGGGCGATAATTGCGGGGCCATTACGACCCAAGGGGGGACATGGGTCTCCAGGGGGTTAGGGGCTTAGGATCATTGGGATGGGGCGATATGTTGGGAGGTTTGGTCAAAGGGTTGAAGCTTAAAGTGTAAAGCAATTGGGAGAATCGAGTTTATATGTAAGCGCTTACTCTTCGTACATTACCAGTAATGTACAAGGAAATTTATTGTTCATCGTGCAGAATCGGGTAATGTATGTTTTTGTCTACACTCATTACTAAATTATAGTGCGTCGTACGGACTTAGAAGCACGATCTACTTTTTGTTTTTAGTCGTAGGCTCTCTCATCTACTAAATATTTTGAACATTAAAAAGCTATACATGTATTCCCTAAGGAAACTAAGATTAGTTACACTACCATATATTGACTGGCCCGATAGCTCAGTTGGTAGTAGCCCTGCCTTCTGAACTGTGGGTTGTGGGTTCGATTCCCACTCAGGACAAACATTTGTGTGATGAACATAGGTGTTTGTTCTGTGTCTGGGTGTCATATTGTATTCTATGTATGTATTTACAAACAAAAAAATATCTAAGTATTGTATCAGTTATCTGGTTCCCATAGCACAAGCTTTGCTTAGTTTGGGGCTAGATGGCGTTGTGTGAGATGTCACACAACGCCATCTAGCCCATATATTATTATTATTATTATATTCTAGTTTCTACTAGTCTAAGGCAAAGCAATACGATGCGATGATGAAATAAGCAAGGAAAAGCGTAAGGTTAATGGTGACCACATACGCACGAGCCGAGTGAGCAAAGTGAAGCTAGCCACCGCAGCGGCCAGCGAGTACCAGCTGCCAACGCCCAATGATAACATACATAGATTCTGGACCCTAACTAGGATTTCCTGTGTCTAGGGACCCAGGAACTACGAGGACCATGGTCTCGCAACACCCAGACACAGAACAGGTATTTGCGCTTTTTTTCTGTGCACAAATACTTGTCTTGCCACGGGAATCGAACCCGCCACCGCCGAACTGCTCAACCTCCATACCACAGAGACTATCCTATACAAGTCCAAGTATACTTTATAACTAGTAACATTAAAAGAAATGTAAAATTAATTAAGTACATTTTTTATTTGTATCAAATTTATGATGACCGATTTAATTTACTTCAACAGTGAATCTCGAATTGTCGTTCATTGACACTCCTTAATGAGCAACAAAATAATTAGAACCACAAACCGTTTCATCGGGAATAACTTTAGCTGTATCTAAGCTTTTCTTTAACCGCGACTTTGCTTAAAATAACGCTAACTTTTGTGTGTTGCGAAAATTCATTACAAACTTCTGCGGTGGGTAGATTGCTTAATTTTCTTTAATATTAACTTGTACACGGACCCCTTTTTAATTAATATCGACAAAGTAGTCGACGCGACCGTCGGTAAGCGGACTGATAAAGATTTTAGTGACGTGCTTGCGTTTATCGATAAAAATTTTGAAGCAATATAAAATAATGATTTGTACGAGGTATATTAAATAAAATGTTTCTTCCATAAAACAAAATGTAGCTCACTAATTAAATATTATTGGTAAATACCTACACCATGTTAAAAGCCATGCTTTTTACTAAGACTATTATCACTATCTTGTTCAAGTCAATACTTCGAATTCCAGTAGGATTGAGTTGAACCCTCACACTCAAACTGTTTCTTACCAGTATAAAATGACTTAGTAGAAATAATCCATAATATGACAGAAGCCGTTTTTGTACCAATGATAAGATAACTACTGTAATAGTTACAGCTATAAACGGCAATGTTTATCAAAATTCACTAGGAATTCATTATTTTTGTCAATTTTATATATGTTATACAACAAAACTGAACTATAAACCATGACAACTGCAATCACTTTCTCCTATGCTGGTTTTATATGGTTTTAATGAACTGCGGTATAAACACAATATCGATACAAATTTTTCCTCTCACTTCAAATATTAATTTCAAAATTGGTTTAAATAGGTATTACGCCGCTTGTTAGCCCCGGTCCAAAATGAACTCATTAAAACTATAAAAGCAGCGGTAATTAAGAACACCCCACTCCCCATTGCCTCCATTACCCCCTTTCCGGCCCCAAAGGGGGTTGGGCTTAGACCGCCGCAACACCCTCTCTCCGAGCGAAAGCCGTGGATCTATAGCATTACTTGATATGGCGACTTTGTATTATGTAGTATTTAATGTCACTCAGTAGCCTGGAGTACATATTCGAATTCATTACTGCTATCATCGTCAACCTGTTGATAGCCCCATATATATACGCTTTGAACGTCCTTTCAGTAAAAAGGGGAGTCGCAAACGAAACCTGATCCTGTTCAACCTAATACGTACAGTGTAATTACATTACGCAAGGGTCATTATGTATATTTTTGAGATTTTTTCTATGGTGGCTAATAAAAGGTAATAAGGCAGCATTCGGCAAGCTGTGAACAATTTTTTCCGAGCCTCAAAACAAGGGTTATAAATCGGTGTGCGTTGCCAGTGATGACTTATGGCACTGAGACGTGGTCTCTTACTTTTGGCCTCATTAAGAAGCTCAAACATGCAACGAGCTATAAGAACTAAGGGGACCGATTTAGAACTTAGAATTAGCAAGTTGAAATGGCAACGGGCTACATCGCTCGTAGAACTGACTTCCGATGGGGAAGAAAGATTCTCGAATGGCGACTGTGAATCTCGAATGACGATGATAAATCTGAATTTAAGTCACAATATTAATATGTCCTACACTATTTTGACCTATGATATTTAACTCTTAATAAGGCTATTCTTAGGTGGTTTCTCGTGGTACTTACTACCTTCTTTTTTGAGATGAATTCCAAATCCATAGGTGAACAATAATAAGAAATATGCTCTTCCAGAAAGTTTTGTACATTCCTGATCATAAAACTCCGTCGGAGGCTTTATTGCCGGCGACATTACAGTCCGGGAGCGCTGGTAATTTTCAACTAATAACCTGTTTCATTTCACTGCCTTTTTCAGTTTAACCAGCTGTGTTTATTTTGAATTCTCCGCGCAAATGCTTTGATGCTCTTTGTTTGAGAATTGCTATCTTTATCATTACCCATCATATTGCAGTTATTTTGTTTTGTTTTATCAATAATGTCTAATTTTGATGTTAATACCCATCATAGATATCTCGGTAGCGGTTACATATAGGTAATTATCTGAGCCGTTTGTGTTCAGACCCTGGAACCGGGCGTTTAATTTTTGCAAAGTTTATCATAGGCGTCGGATCGATGCGACGTGTGACCAAAATGATACCTTATTATTCGACAGTGAACCTTTCAAACCATACATCAACCAGAGACCTATATTTATCAGTTTACAAGTATCTGACGGTATCAAAGACGAAATGAATTGGCAGGGTATTACTTTATAACCCTAATTTTTTACAATTTTGCATATAGCCTAAATTTCTTGAAGCTCTTGATATTGGAGTGCTTCTATTCATTAGTCCTGCCTGATGTCATAGCTCCATCAATCGGTTTCGGCTCGAGTATTCCTTTTTTTAGAATCTCCAGCCTTCTTTGCAAAAGAAGCTGAAATAGATTATATTTAATAAAAATGAAATAATATTTACTCACATTTACAAAAAGAACAAACTCAGATTCAAAACCGCGGTAGTGTTATCAAACTTACCCACCCTTAAATCTATTCCTATAGCATTTCGTATTCTACAAAAACAACTAATTCAATCATCAAAACAACTATTCAAATTATGGCTATAATGAAAAACCCAAACAATATTCGATTCTTTGCCAATAAAAACCGTTTGAGGCAAAAGCCTTCCTAGATTCTATTGTTGAATGCATATGTCAAATGAAGGGCTGCGATGAAGGCAGCTAGTTTAATATAATTAGTTTGTTTGATATCTTTAGATCTTGCATATTGGATGTATGAATTGTACATTTACAGAGTAGTTGTTGTGTGATAAGTTTTATTTTATAGAATGTCTAACTATAGTCAAATTGGTTGTAGTTGTGAGAAGAAAGTCAGACAGCAACTCTGTTCAATATTACAAAACATGATCATCTGCAGGAGCCTCATATGTCCAATGCTAGAGATAGACCCTTAAAGCTTCACGGGATTGGAATCATTGCCATTTTTAATCACAGGTTTTCCTGCATGCCTCACTTTGATTATTACTCCATCTACTGGCGTCAGCAGGCATTTCACGCACTATGTTTTTAAGATAATTGGGCGAGTATTTTTTGCTCCTGACCACAAAAAGACTATCTTAAAGAAATTTTTATGCTGTGGTATATACGGCCGTTTTGATAGGAAGTAGTCACTGTAGCCTATGAACATCTGTAACACTAATACTTGGCTTACCACGTATCTTTTTTTTTTTTTTTTTTTTTAAGATTTGGCTCCACACTTTTGTGTATTTAGCCAGTGTCAAGTTATTGATATTTTATCAAGTTATCGATATTTCACGCAAATATGTGTCAAGTCACAGTCGAAGTCACCAAGTCAATCCATACTCAAGTCAGTCTAGTCAAAGTCATACTCCTAGTAAAGTGGTGGCAACTTTACTTGAAGCATCTATGGAGTTTTGGAAACAACACGAAAAGAAACGTTTCACCATCATTATACCATTTTCCCACACTCACGCCTGTAATCCAGCACTTAACGAATAAAATGCCACCAATTTTATGCACTAACACTGAAAATAACATAAGTTTTGGAAAATAATACAATGCGGCGACGCGATCTTTTTCGTTTTCCCGCCAAAACTCCACGTATCTTTTGATCCTCCTTTTAAAATGCTGCATGTTGTAGCTCCAGCGAAAGAAAATGTAATATTTGTTTTATTGTTTACTGGTTTTCAGGAGAAACTGCTGGACCAATCTGGATAAAAGCTTTTACTCTACCAAAACCAGTGTTTATGTAAATCACTTTTGTCTCAAAATTAAGAGGTGAACAGTTTTATATATTTTAAATTAATATATTCCCGACTGTTACTCACGAATTGTATGTCGATCGGCGGTCACCGCCTCGATCTCGCTGCGTGAACTCACCTCCTGAGGAAGAGCATCGGATATGCTCGAAACCTGGTCGAGAAATCGACATACTATTCGTGAGTAACAGTCGGGAATATATTAATTTAAAATGAATCACACTCATGAGAATTTTAATACTAAAACACTTTTATATAGATTATGAAAACCGCGAGAGTCATATTGCCACTAAGTAATCAACATTAATGCGGTTTTATCATCTCTATAACAATTTACAGGCATCAAACCGCTTAGTTTCTTATCACGTCTACAATCACGGGTTGATGTGCTTGATGAATGAACGTTTTGTGATGCTAATACTCAGATTATGTATTAAAACTACCCTCCAAATCCAAACCCAGAACAACCTAACCACCTTCAATTTTCATATCAACAATTAACTTTATTTATTAGATTGTAAGGTTTATTATAAAGTGTAGTGGTAAAGTAATAAGGTATGGTTTAAATACACGTGTACAGAAGTTTATCTGTGATTAGTTGTCGTCAAATCGTAGGGGGTTTTGTCCGCTCTGTGTTATGTTTGATCAAGGGTTAGGCTAAATTGACTGGAAGTGATGTATTGTGATTTGTGCTGTAATTGATCGTTTATAAGCTTTTGTTTGGTTTTAGATTTGATTTATGATTGGATTTTGATAACGGCGTGCAGTAATTTTGAAAAGTTATCTGTTATCCAGATTTTGTGCAACTACTTTTTGCTTACATAGTCGTTCTGCAACTAACACATTTTTATACACAGACTTTTTACAACTCAGATGATATTGACCCGAAACCAATTTATGTTTTTCTTTGTATGGCAATGATTATTTTTAGTTCAAACTAAAAGCCAGAATTCTGGTCAACGTGGTAATGTTGCCAGCACTCTGGGCCTTTTCCCTCCACAAACGGGTTATTATAAGATTTTTTGTAGTGTGTTTATTTTTAGTATTTAGATAAATATTGTTTAGTTTTTTAGGTCTAGTTTAGTTTAGTTATTATATTTATGTGTAAATTGTATCTTGAATTTTGTGAATAATGTGTTTTTCTTTTAGAATACCAGATCTAGGCATGAGTAAATAATCATTATCAATATTACCTACATCTGTTTGTGACTTAACATAGGCCTCTCTCGAAGAACGCTCTGTGTCCAGTCTTCGGTTCTTCTCGTCCAACTACTGCCAGCCACGGCGCAAGTCGTCGCTCCATCTAGTCCGAGATATTGTATTATAAGCATTTCACGACATAAAATGTGAAAAAGTAAAATAATGAAGGAAGTTTGATTAATATCTTTAAAAGTACCTTGATCCGTTTAAAGTGTTGGCAGATAAAATTATGACCTTGTAAAATATAGTGATATAAACACATACAGCCTTATTAATAAACGGGTATTAGTCTCGGATTAGTTACTTCAGCTTTTGTCCTATTTTTGCTACTGGAATATTTAGCTGGATCGAAAGAGACAAAAGATGATGTAACTAGTCTAAAGCTAGTTCGTGTTTATTAATAAGGCTGTAACTGTGTAACTAATTAATTTAGCTGTAAATTTTCATAATAATAGATTTTAAAAAGATAGATGGATAAAAATCTAGTAAAAAAAAAAAGAATTAAAAAAAAATACTATTATGAAAGCTGACAACTACGAGTAGGTAGGTACATTACGACAGCCTCGGTTGTGTGGTGGTGGAGCAGGGCGGCTCATAGCCTGGAGGTGGCGGGTTCGATTCCCGCGACAGGACAGGTATTTGTGCACAAAAAAAAAGCGCAAATACTTATTCTGCGTCTTGTTGTAGGACCACGGTCCTCGTAGTTCCTGGGTCCCTAGTCCGGGATCTATGTATGTGATCGTTGGGCGTTATTATTATTATTATTATTAACGTTGTAAAAAGCATTGAAACGTTGAAACATTTTATCACAGTTAGTGTATTCGACCTCGTATTAGTTTTATTCGAAGGATACTTATGACCGTTTATGTCAAAGTTTGACAACTCCTAAATTAGCACTTATTTTTTTTTATGTTTTGGCTACACACTTTTGTGTATTTAGCCAGCGTCAAGTAATTGATATTTTATCAAGTTAATGATATTTACGCAAATATGTGTCAAGTCACAGTCGACGTCATCAAGTCAAGTCTTAGTCAAGTCATAGTCTAGTCATAGTCTAGTCAAAGTCATAGTCCTAGTAAAGTGGTGGCAACTTTACTTGAAGCTTCTATGGAGTTTTGGAAACAAAAACGAAAAAAAAACGTTTCACCATCATTATACCACTTTCCCACACTCATGCCTGTAATCCAGCACTTAACGAATAAAATGCCACCAATTCTATGCACTAACACTGAAAATAACACAAGTTTTGGAAAATAATACAATGCGGCGACGCGATCTTTTTCGTTTTCCCGCCAAAACTCAAATTAACACTTATCTCCTTCAGTCTCCAGTTTTTTTTTTTTTTTTTTTTATTATACTGCATTTCCACAGACACCTGGGTCCGTGCTTTTTGTTAGATTATTTTTTATATTTATTAATTAAGCCTATTATTAACATGAACATATATAATTATAATACAGGGCGGACAATACAGCCAATAACACATAAACATAAGTACTTATTTCTAATTGTGCGTACACCACCAGGCAAACCAGCTTCCGCAAGCAGCACCAGTCTCCAGTTTATCGTACGTTTGTCAAATCGTGTCAAGTGACCATGCAAAATACTGTACTTGTGTAATTGGTTGAGACAGATGATGATCAATAGGCAACCAATGAGCGTTCAGTATTCGGTCTGCCAAGTTGTCATGAACTTAACAAACGTATACCCGAAAGTATTGCTTGAGTTTTGGCGGGAACGCGAAAAAGATTGCGTCACCGCATTGTATTATTTTCCAAAACTTGTGTTATTTTCAGTGTTAGTGCATAAAATTGGTGGCATTCTATTCGTTAAGTGCTGTATTACAGGCGTGAGTGTGGGAAAATGGTATAATGATGGTGAAACGTTTCTTTTCGTGTTGTTTCCAAAACTCCATAGAAGCTTCAAGTAAAGTTACCACCGCTTTACTAGGATATGACTTTGACTAGACTATGACTTGACTTGATGACTTCGACTGTGACTTGACACATATTTGCGTAAATATCATTATATTGAAAAATTATCAATTACTTGACACTGGCTAAATACACAAAAGTGTGGAGCCAAAACATAAAAAAAAAGTAATGCTTGAGTTTGGGCGGGAACGCGAAAAAGATTGCGTCACCGCATTGTATTATTTTCCAAAACTTGTGTTATTTTCAGTGTTAGTGCATAAAATTGGTGGCATTCTATTCGTTAAGTGCTGGATTACAGGCGTGAGTGTGGGAAAATGGTATAATGATGGTGAAACGTTTCTTTTCGTGTTGTTTCCAAAACTCCATAGAAGCTTCAAGTAAAGTTGCTACCACTTTACTAGAATATGACTAAGACTAGACTATGACTTGACTTGATGACTTCGACTGTGACTTGACACATATTTGCGTGAAATATCATTAACTTGATAAATTATTAATTACTTGACACTGGCTAAATACACAATAGTGTGGAGCCAAAACATAAAAAAAAAGTATTGCTTAGCTAAGCTTGTATTTTAATAGATTTTAGTACAGACTGGCATAATACTTACATTGTAAGTAACAAAAATGATTAGAATGTTATTTTTGTTGCAATGTTATCCACATGGACTTTAGTGTTAAAAAGATCGCCATATAACATAGATAAAATGATCTCCAAAGCTTTTTTGCTATTATTTTTTGATGTAGAAATGCACATGTCTTTGGTTATAAAGGTACCAACTACTAAGAATGGACGTCCAATAAATTCCAGCATATTCAGATTATTTAGCATCATCACGCTGTTGCCGCGGCATTAACATTCCGCTGTTGCAGCGCCGGGGCCTGCCACATGCAAGGGATATCTCAATTGAATACAGAGTAATTGAAAAACAGAGATGTATTTAAAAAAAGTACTTTAAACTGAGGTCCGTATTACAGAACGATGCTCAGTCATCGATCGGTGCTCAAGCAGAGATTTCATTCACTAATTGATAACTTTATGAATGAAATCTCTGCTTGAGCACCGATCGAAGACTGAGCATCGTTCTGTAATACGGACCTGAGTATAAATAGTGCTTTATCATACAGCGGCAGTATTAGTTTGGCTTCAGCCCGTGTCTTGATATAATTAGTTTTGTGTAACTCTAACAATGACACAATGACGCTGTTAAGGTCAGAAAAGCCAAACAGCATTAGTCCAGTTAGGAACCATAGGTTTATTTTTTAATTTATTTATATTTTATTTTTTTATATTCCAATTTAGTTCTAAACGCAGGCCTTCCCCACCGTCGGTCGTTTGAACGGCTTTTTGCTTCTTGCACTCAACGCCTCCCCGCAGTTTGCGTTATATTCGTTTTCTTTCTTCCATCGATTGTCAGTTTAGCGAGCAATATGACTTACCAGTTGCAATTTTAACTTAGTGATATCTAGAGCTTAATGCTGTTGGTCTCTACCGACGTTTACAGTGACACTGGGCAGGAGGGCATACGCTTAGGGTGCCCAGCTGACAAAAGTGGCAGACAACTAGCTCAAAGACACCCCTGGGGTGCGATATTCGGCTTGGGCCGTTGCCGGGATAAGAGGATCGAGAAGACTACGTCCACTGGAAGAGTGGACGCTATTGAAAGAGTAATTTTAGTTCTCCTGCGGATCTTTTTTACTTAGGATCTTAGCTTGCAATATAGATAAACCCCGAACAAACCTTTCCATAGCTGGTTGCGTGACTAGACTCATTGGTATAAGGACTAATGAGCCCAACCGTAAGAGGGTCAACATCTTAGTACCATAAGTCATCACCGGCAAAAGACACCTTTAATTTCAGGTTTTTTATGTTAATGAATGATGTGACGAGCTAACCGTTCGCCTGATGTTAAGCGGCACGGCTGCCCATATCAGTTGCAGTGTCACTCGGAACTATGAAGTATAGAGTTTCGCCTGGCACTGCACTGCGCACGTAATCCTGAGACATCAGCACAATCTAGTAAGATTAGTAGACTGTGAGATCAAGTCATAAAGTCTC
Organism: Ennomos fuscantarius; assembly: GCA_905220475.3. NCBI lineage: Eukaryota > Metazoa > Arthropoda > Insecta > Lepidoptera > Geometridae > Ennomos > Ennomos fuscantarius. Next base: position 5,296,304 of record HG992046.1, on the reverse strand, counting down.
ATTTGTCTAGTAATTTCACTAGCTACAGTGCCGGTACACCGGAACACAGCAGTGCTTGCGCACTACTGCTTGGCGGCAGAATAACTTTGCAGAAAAGTCCTACCACCTATTAAACGGTATTTTGGCTTTGGGGTATTGTAGACGAAAAGATACCTTAATATATATATCATAAAATATTCCAACCTCCAAACTTCTTAAACCCTCTAACTTCGCTCTGCTCTACACGGCTGGTAGTTCCGACACGAAAACCGCCATTTTTCTGCTTTTATTACAACTCCGTCGGCTAACTCGTTGACAATAAGCTCGTATTTTATCCAACCGAGGTTTGTTTCAGAGAAATATTCAAATTTATGACAGCGCGCCGATGCGAGCGCCCAGTGCTGCCATCTCTGTTCAGCGGATAGTGCACAGTTATGTTGCATTATTTATGGGTAGATCTGTGCGAAACGCTGGGAAGTTTAGTGTTCTGCGGATTGTGATAAAATATGGCATAGTCTTGGCTTTATTTGCGATTTAAAATGCTTTATTACATATATCCTGGCTAGTCTTATAAGTCAGGTGTATATAGATCCCTATTACTATTGAAATAGGGCCTATTGATATCAATTGATATCTTTAGGCTTTCGCCTGTCACGCATCGTTGTCTGTAAATGTTGGATTCTTTAACTATTGTACATCGTATGTATCATAAGTGTGTAACTTAATAATTACCAGCTAATAAAAATTTTTTTTTAATGTTAAGGGATGGCGCGACGAGCTAACCGTTCGCCTGATGTTAAGCGACATGGCTGCCCATATCAGTTGCAGTGTCACTCGGAACTCTAAAGCATAGAGTTTCGCGTGACACTGCACTGCGCACGTCATCCTGAGACATCAACACAATCTAGTAACAAAATTACTCGACTGTGAGATCAGGTCATAAAGTCTCATTTGCCCAGTAATTTCACTAGCTACAGTGCCCTTCAAACCGGAACACAGTAGTGCTTGCGCACTACTGCTTGGCGGCAGAATAACTGGCAAAGCGGTGGTACCTACCTAGACGAACTTTGCAGAAAAGTCTTACCACCTAATAAATTAAATTTGGTGTAGTAATTTTGTACGACCAGTTGATCTTTGTTTCAAAATCATTAAAGTTGAAAATGACGCCTTCTTTCAGTACCTGTTGGATACTTAAAATCTTTAGACAAAACATTAAAAAAATTTAGATTTAAAATAGTTCTCATACAAACCAATGCTATAAAACTAGTCTCAGAAAAGTTAGAAACCTTTAATATATTACCTTTCCACTTCTACCCGCGATCTAAGATACAGTGCGGGCCCATAAATCTGTAAATTAGCCAGTTTAAGTCCTATAATCGCCTGGAGCCATAGAACGAATCAATTAAGACAATAATGGTCGAGATTGTATCTAAGGTATGCGCATGCGCAATCAGGTGGCCGCAAGTGCACAGCGTTTAGAAAGGTGGGCTATTTTTGTTCGGATAAGTGTAATTTCTTGTATTCAGATTTTGCTTTTTTAATGTATCTCTCTTTGCATTGGATATATTTTGAAAATGGAAGGCCATATTTATTCCCTAATATATGGCGCATTGTCAGGGATTCTATCAAAGAGTTTAGAGGTTATTATTTCATACAATAATTTATGAAACAACTGACATTCATCATAATAAAGAAAGAAAAATATCATGTGATATCTGACTATAAACAAAAAACAACTCTAGTCATCTTTCAGTCAGATTAGACCCCATTAGATCATTGTTTTAGAATCCACGAAACAAAATATCTTGAAATATTTTGAAACTTTTGGTAATTTTAGATAAATTCCAAGGATCAAAATATTTTAAAAAGTCAGGTCTTATGATTTGCATTTTATATACCCATGTCGTTTTTATTATAGTATGACTTATAATTGAAGGGGTGAGAACAAAAAGGGTTTAACTGATTTTTTCCACAAAGTGACTTATGGGTATCGTTAGATTCAGCGTGAAATTATCTACAATAATATATTCTCAAAATACCGAAATGAGGCTTAAATCTCGAGATTTTGAGTCTAAGAACGGTTTATCAGTCACAGGAATAGAGTTTTCTTAGCATAAAAACATTATTATATTTATCTTATTATATTATATTTTTACAGTAATTGTATGAACTATATTAAGTATTTTAAAATAGAAGTAAAACATTTTCAAGCAACTGAAACTTACATAAACCTTTTCTATTACCTTATAAGCACTCTACATTAAAATGAAGCCGTTGAAGTTTAAAGTCAATTATCTCGAAACTATCAATTTGATAGTTAAACCCTTTTTATTCTCAACCCTTCAATTATAAAACTTGCTCACACTGATGGCTAGAACAAAAAAGCACTCTGTATGGTAGAAGTTTAATTTTGTCATCAATTTGTACCTCGTATATGCTCTAAATTATGAAAAAAAAATTCAAGTATATAATTTTTTTTAGTTTCAATTTCAATATAACGTAATAACGTTTCAATTTCAACAATATTAGAAAAAAACTGTTTTTTAAACAAAACTTCAGTTCTATTGCAAAACGTCCATTAAACCCTAAGTTGGTCTTCCTTGGTGGCAGTTCGGAATTCAGGCATAATAAAATGCGTTTACGTTTCTAACGCAATGGTAATAACTATAAATCCAGCGAATAATATCCTGATACAATAGGCGTTTGCAACAGGACTATTCCCCGCCGCATTACATCCAAGTCGATGTACAGCACGCATCCATGTCATAAATACCAATACTTCCACTCGTAAATATAACGAACAAAACAGTACACACGTACAAACCGAGCCTACATCTCTTAATGATATGTAGATTCTCTGCATTAGTTACATGGCTGTGTTCTTGGTGAAAACATCTCGCAGCGATACCATGTCGTCTGCACACATAACGACGGTCCACAAAGCAGTCCAAAATGAACCTTAAATTCAAAGATGTAACGATCGAATTTCTATTTTGTAATAGTTCAGTTAAGGCTCTATAGGATAGAGGAAATAGCGACTCATTAAACAAGACATAATTTAAACGTGTCTCGATGCAGCTTTCAATTTCGAATTTCAAGCTTCGTACTGTTACAGTTTTATTCCCATTGGAATCGAATTTCAAACTTACGCCGTTTTGAAGTTGGGGCTTTAAGCTCGTGCACGTTGAGAAGCATTTGATATTGAAACTTATGTAGATAAAGTTGAGGTTGAGATCTGTTTGATTGTTTATGGAAATTGAGACATTAGAAATCTTCCAGCGACTATTACCGTGTTCTTTTAACAAATGCACGAGTTGCTCACAGAGTAAGTTGTAACTCTGGGGCTCTCGCATAAATAAAGCTCTGAGAAATATCGGTTATTTTAATATAGAGGCCCCAGGTGGGCGTGGACCCCTCATAAATCATTGGCAACAATTATTAAATTATCTTTTTCGTTGACATTAAGTAATTGTTTCGGTTGATTCGGGCTCATAACTGGCGCGCCAGCCGATGAGATATGCTTTTTAAATTATCGTTTTTAACTTGTATTCGAAATTCGAATTCCTTTGTTCAAATATTTTTAATTTATTACGATGTTAATTTAAATTATTTAAGTATTGATTAACTTGTTATCGATTTTGATGTGTTGAAATAGACATAAAATAAAGCGTTTTTGTGTTTTTTGGACGCAGCTTTTTATGTCTGCTTAATTTTTGTTTATTATCTTTAATTATTTTTTAAAGTTGATTATAAAGTAATAAAATGAGTTTTTAATGTGTTCAATGCATTTGATGGTCGTTAAATTCTTAAGTTTACAATTCTAATCTGATCATTACAATTTCAAATCGCGCGATAAACTGTTCAAGATCTCCACGTAATGGATACAAAATGGCGCCGTTTTACTAATATACATACGCAATCTAATTTAATGTAAATAAATGTATGTGTATCGGATAATTTTATTAAATTAAAACGGCGAACGGAAGTTAAAAGTTGTTGGTTAACGTCTGCATTGTCAACATAACACAGTTATAAATTTGTATTACTATGTTGGTATGTCCGGTAAAATGACAATTTACAATTGTCAAGATGGCGACATTAACATTAAGCGAAGCAAAAACAAAGTTATACCGGCCGATAGATGGAGCTAAACTAAGGAAGTTTTACTTCAGTCCTGTTGTCTAAAGCAAACTCGTTTTTATATGCTTTAAAACTTTAGGCTTAGGATTTAAAAGGGATCTAAGAACTCGAATAACTTTATAATCAGTATGTTGTCGCTAGTCAGAACATTAACTTGATTATTAACTGACTTCAAAAAAAAAGGAGGTTCTATGCACAGAATACTTTTATATGTTCTGCGTTCGATTGTATGTATTTTTGAAGTAAAACTTCTTTATGCACGCTTGAATTGGGGAGTAAGCTGGATGCGTGAAGAGAGCGTTACGGCAACTGATCGGGCGAGGCGAACGAAAGTTGAGAAGGGGATATTAAGTTAGTGAAGATACAAAGAGAGAGAGCTACGTTTCGTATAGAAGTTTTACTTCAGTCGTGTGGTCAGCACACTCGTTTTTTGTATGTTCACCTATTTCTCTAAGGTTTCTGGATAGCACAGTTTTTTAGTTTTGTAGAAGACCTTTGTGCGGTGGTCCCATGTAAATTTGGTTAAGATCTGATGAAGATCTTCGGATTTTAGTTTGAGAAGTATCGTGAGTATGACACATTTTATTAGTAATTTCGACTTATTAATTGACGTAAGTTTAGCCGTTATTTATCTTACAAAAAGATCTTCGGAGGAGGCAAGCAGCCGCTCATAGTGGCGCTTTGTGAGAGAGCCATAAACGTCGTCAGGTTATTATTATATGACGACGTCCAAGTATTTCTCAATATGAAACTAAGATGATATTATATATATATATATATATATATATCCAATATATATACTTATAATAAGGGAGCGGGAGCTGTGTATGCTCATGATGTATACGCAAATAGAAATAAAGTTATTAATATTCCCGATATTTCAATGTTATATAGTGTCCAAAATTGTAAGAAAAAGAAAAAAAAGAATGTCACTTCCGTATTGATTTTGTTAAAACAAAAATACAACGAACAAATATATATAAGTAGTATATTAAAAAAGAGCTCGAGCCCAGAAGTCTGTTGTAAAGCAGAAATAAAAAAAAAACTAAGTTGATTGAAGATGGATTAAGCCCTTTTATTAAGATTGTAGGTCATAAGAGATAAATGAGAAAAGCGACCGATAAATACAGTAGACGGACAAAACACCTTGACTGGCCTCATAGCTTAGTAGATAGTTGCTCTACCTACTAAACTGTAGGTTGTGGGTTCGATTCCCACCCGTGACAAACAATTGTGTGATGAACATACCTGTTTGTTCGGTGTCTGGCTGTTATATTGTACTCTAAGTGTGTATTACAAAAAAAAACGTATCCTAGTATTGTATGTTATCTGGATCTCATAGTACAAGCTTTGCGTTGTTTGGAGCTAGATGGCGCTGTGTGAAATGTCCACAAATATTTATTTATTTATATGTATATTGCTATCTACCTCTATACCTATTGCTTACTCATACATCACAGGAAATGAAACGTTTCCTCACAGCATATAAAATGTTAAAAATGACAGCTAATGAGCAGACAAAGCTTCATCGCTTTTGTGGCATCATCCATAATCCATATCACACTTTCCTGCCCATTATGTATTGTCGACATAACGCCACAGATTAAATGACACTTACTATAACATCTACTATTTATTTATTTAAAACAAGTTCTTCAAAACTTCCCGCGTTGCTGAACTATTTTCTTGCAAACATTTTTTTATATAACAGCTCTTCTAAGAATGCATGATTTTAAATCTATACTTCCAGTGTACCATTAATCATGCACCGCAGTGTAATAGGGTCAACTGGCGAGGTTCGCGCAATGAATCAAGCGGGTAATTAACTAACTAATACAATTATCGAGACATGAAGTGTACATGTACTGGGGTCGGACTGAATGCGATTAATACGTTCAAATGGCCGTGATTGGAATGCAGATGGAATAATCTTATCTTAGATTTAGCTTAAATAGATTAATGTAGGCGTTTATTAGCAAGTTGCTGAGAAAATTAATCTTAAGTGAGCTTTGTGGGTGCGAAGTTGATGCGATAGACCTGAGACTGGAATAGATTGTCATATTTAATCAACTATAAAAAGGAGGTTCTATGTTTGGTGTATATGTTTTTTAAGGTATTAATAGTTAGTTTAAAGAATAAATTCACTTTTTTTATGTTAGTGAATGATGTGACGAGCTAGTCGTTCACCTGATGTTAAGTGACATGGTCGCCCATAACAGAACAGTGACACTCGGAACTCTAAAATATAAAGTGTCGCGCGACACTGCACTGCGCACATCATCCTGAGAGTGCAGCACTGTCTGGTAATAAGATTACTCGACTGTGTTTTGCCCAGTAATTTCACTAGCTACAACGCCCTGCAAACCGGAACACAGTTGTACTTGCGTACTACTGCTTGGCTTCATTTTTAGTATGTTTGTCTCGAACGAAAGTGGCAAAATTCTTTCAGACATTCATTGTTCTTTCCATCAATGGTGGACCAATTTCAAAAATTCTTTGTTTCTCGTATACAGGAAGGCAAGGAAATCGGTTACCATATTTTTCGTCAAAATTAATTTTGATTTTTTGTTTCATTTGGGAATACTTTTGGTACGAAAGTGCTCTCTCTGAAATCTATTGCTTTACACAAGATATAATAGATCATTTAAACACAGACAAAAGCAAGCCTTAGCAGCCGATAAGTATATCTTAACAGGTCTATATATGGTTGAAATTCCTTCAACCCGCACTAAACGTTTCGCTATTAAATTTATAGTGCGAACAGCTAATGAATGTGTAACGCTTCTTACTGTCGTGCCTACCTAATTCTTACAACTAGAGGTGAACGGAGGTAGGTAGAAAAGAGACGACAGCTAAAAGGTTAACAACAGAATTATATTGAGAAAACTCAGGGTGTGGGTTCCATTCGCAGTCTGGACGGTGTTACACAACTATGTAAATAACCACTGGCCTTAGCAGGAGAGAATAGTAGTAGGCGCAGTCAGCGGGTTGACAATTCGGTGTCAGCAGTGGCCCCAAAGTGCAGCGTGAAGGTAGGCCTTAAGTCTGCAGCGTGAAGGTAGGCCTTAAGTCTGCGGCGTGAAGTTAGTTACGCAGCGCGGCAACGTCGGCAGCACAGCCGGAGGTAAGAGCCCTGGAATCCGCACAACCAGTCGTCTTAGGTACTGTGCATTATCCCTGTCTGACTGCCACATCCGTTCTCCTAGCCAATGCGCAATGGTAGTCATGCAAGAGATAGTGATCAACGATGAGGCAGTCATACAGCGAAAACACAGGTAAATATAGTGGTAGAACGCCAAGCATCTATAATGCATGAACAACAAAAGCACAGCGATAACTACGTATGCAGTATTAAGATGCCGAATATTACGCAAGGCACGATAGAATATGGCGCACTACCTCTAAATACAATAAAACGATAGTTTGAAAAAAATACCGGTATATACCTCTATTTTTTCATGTACAATTTTTTTGTACATAATAACAGGAAATACACAAAAACGGTAAGAAGCCGTCCTGCGATTAAAACCGGTATAAAAAATACATTTATGAAAAGTGTCCCAGTTTTTAATTCCGGGTTTTGGGTCCTTGCGACGCAAATTACAAAATACGTTTACCAGGGACTATACAGAGTGATCGTTAACTAAGAAATAGGCGAAAATACTAAGCAATAGAATATTGCAGTTGATAAAATTATAATAAATGTATGGAATAATTATGAAATTATATAATGAGTGAATAATTTATGATTTTATTTACAACAAAAGTTCAACCATGCTATAGTTTTCACCCAACACTACACATAGGCGAAGAAAAGAAATAAATAGCAGAAACAGGCGCATACAAAATCAGAACATAATTTGGCGGAGACATTTTTACCGTTAGATATTCAAATGTACTCACCACAAGATTGAAACCATTAGAATACACCTAATAGATTGCAACACTCACCCAATTGGGGATTTTATACACTTCACAAGCAGACGGATGGCAAATAATATTTTAAAATTGTAGTAATGCGCTCTCAGAATAACATTTAATTCACAGCGCAGTACGTGCGTGCGTTCTCAGTGGTAGTCGAGCGCCGCCTGACCGTTGAAATCGCCTCACCGCTCACCTCGCTCATCAAAACGTTTGAAAGTCGCCTTGCGATTGGTCGCCCGCGACTCGGTTTGCAAACGAGATCTTCACAGTCAAATAGTCGTATGAAAGTAGCGAAACCGTTACATACCCCCCTTTTTAGGTTGGGGTTTTTCCTATGAAAAATCCACGAGTTCAGAACTTCAGCATTTTATTATGTCAATTTAAAGTCTTTTACATGCCACGCTCCCAAGTTACGACCTGCTGCATCTACAAGCTCATATACCAGTTTTGACTTCTTTTCAATTACACGGCATTTAATAAACTTGGGTGCTAGTTTTTTTGAAAAACGTTTATCTTTGTCACTAAGGTAAAAAGTTCGCTTCCAGACCGTATCTCCTACGTTAAATTCAACGTTTTTGCGTCGAAGGTTATAGTGAGTGCAATTTCTGGAATGAGCTTTAATCAGCGAAAGTTGCACTTTATCAAATATTTTGTGTAAGGTACCCAAGTTTTCGGCATATTCGTCACGAGGTGTAAAAATTAAACGGTCCTCTAAATCACAATCCACATAGTGTGAGCCACAATTTACAAGTTCACGTCCAAAAACTAAGAATGATGGCGTAAAGTTAGTCACCTCATTGACGGCACTATTTAGAGCAAACTGTATCTTAGAGATGTTAGTATCCCAGGCTCTATGATCGTTATCGATGAAGGTGGATACTGATGTTATGATGGTCTTGTTATAGCGTTCGACCGTATTTACTTGGGGAGTATATAGTAGGGTGTAGAAAATGTTAGGAATTTTATAGGTAGTGAATAAGTTTTTCATGGTATTACTAATAAACTGTCGACCATTATCCATTAAGATGGTGCTTGGTACTCCGTGAACGAGAAAGACACTCTCTTCTAAGATTTTAGCTATCACATCAGCTGTAGCTCGTCTGATCGGGTACAGTAAGCAATACTTAGAAAAGCAACAAGTGATCACGAGCAAAAAACTGTTTTGCTTTCTAGAAACTGGCAAGGGTCCAACTAAATCCATGCTTATCATTTGGAACGGGCGACTACAGTCTTTTGGGCGACCCATTGTTCCGAGAGTAGTGTGGTTAGGGTGTTTGTGGGAGAGACACGTTTCACAACTAGTGACGAATTTCGAGACGTCTTTGTGCATGCTGGGCCAGAAATAATTTAAACTTAGACGTTTATGTGTTTTAAAAATGCCTAGGTGCCCAGAAGTAGGTTCCGAATGATTTTGAGAGATGATTTCTTGGCGGTTTTCTAAAGGTACCACCTCCTTCCAGTCAAATTCTCTAATAAGAGGATTTAGAGACTTAATGTAGCGAAACAACTTCCCCTTTTCCACGCGATAATTTAAAAATGAAGTTGGTGAACTAAGACATCCCTCAAAAATATTCAAATACCATTGGTCACTCGTTCTTAGGTTAGGTGGTTGGGGTGTGGCGTCGATGGCAGAAACAGGCACTGCGCGACTTAAACTGTCTGGGACTACGTTTTCGGTACCTTTTCGGTGTTTTATTTCAAAATTATACACCGAAAGACGTACACCCCAGCGAGCTAATCTTCCTGTAGGATTGTTTAGGTTGAGAAACCATTTTAAAGAAGAATGGTCAGTATACACAGTGAACTTGAGACCATTCTCCAAATAACAACGCCAATGTTCAATGGCGGTGAGTACGGCTAAAGCCTCGCGTTCCGTGGCACTGTAGTTGCGCTCCTGAATAGACAGAGATTTACTCATGTACGCAATTACATGCTCTTTTCCGTCGAGTGTCTGTGTGAGAACTGCTCCAATGCCATAGTCACTTGCATCAGTGTGAACCTGAAAAGGCCTAGTGTAATCAGGGCAGGAAAGAATAGGTGCAGAGATGAGATGGTTCTTTAGTTTTTTAAAAGCTTCGTCTGCCTCTGATGACCACACAAAGGGAGGGGCGTTCTTTCTTTGGGACGTCAACTGATTCAATGGGGTAGCCAGAGAACTAAAGTTGGGAATGAACCTTCTGTACCATGAGGCAGTTCCTAAAAATCGCCGGACTTCCTTGCGGTTGGCCGGGGTGGGGTAGTTAACTATGGAAGAAACCTTTTCAGGGTCAGCCTGTAACCCGTTGGAGTCAACAATAAAACCGAGGTACTGGAGTTGTTGTCTGAAAAATTGACTTTTCTGAAAATTTATTGTTAGGTTAGCGGTTTTCAGTTTTTCTAACACGCGCAACAGTAATGATATATGCTGCTCGAAGCTGTTAGAAACCACGATGACGTCATCGATAAAAACAAAAACCCTATGCTCAAACTCCGGACCGTAAAATAAGGCATCGACCAATCGTTGTTGGGTTGCGGGAGCATTAGTGAGGCCAAAAGGCATGGATTTAAACTGAAACGTGCCACGTGAAGGAATGTAGAATGCCGTTTTTTCTCTGTCCTCTTCCGTAATCAATATCTGCCAAAAGCTTTTAGAAAGATCCAAACTTGAGAGATATCTTGCGTCACGTAGATTGTCAAGAATCTCGGAAATATAAGGTAGGCTATAAGCATCTTTTTTGGTAACCGTGTTAAGTTTTCGGCTGTCTAGACAGAAACGTAATTCTCCATTCTTTTTTGGTGTTAGAAGAACAGGAGAGGACCATGGGCTCTCACACGGCTCTACGACGTCTTCTTTGAGCATTTCGTCCAATTGTTCAACAAGGATGCGTTGCTTTTCCGGGGACATCCTGTAGTACCGTTGACGAATGGGGGCAGCATCCCCAGTGTCAATTGAATGTGTGATTAGTGTGGTACGACCCAAACCACGTTCCTCGTAAGAGATATCTTGAAACTGAGATATAATGTGGTCAGCTGTCGCTTTTTGTTCGGCAGATAGATGATCGTAAGAACGTACCATTTGGGTTTGACGATCTCCTATATCAGTCGTTAAGATTTCGTCTGAATCGGTATAGTAAGCTATACGATCCAGATGTTTCGGGAAAAGGTCAAACAATCTCCAAAAATCCATCCCTAGAATGAGAGAGTGTTTAATATCTGGAACCACGTATACCTTGAGGTCGTGGGTGTGATCCGAGAAGGTAACGGGAATGTGTAAAACTCCGATAGAGTTGAGTTTCTCACCTCCCGCTGCAACAAATTGCACGGAGTCACATGCCTCAAGCTTGAAACCAGCCTTCAACAAATGCTCATGACACCCATTCCCCAAAATAGTGGTCGAAGAACCAGTATCAAGCAAACCAAAGATTGGTTTATTATCAATGTTGACTACGATGTAGGGTCGAGATTTATCAACAGTAGGATTAACATTGCGGATCGAAGAAACAGCATTATACGTGAAAAACGTAGTTATAAAATTTAACCAACTTTGCCACTCAGAATTATTAGTTTTGGAGTAGATTCTCGTGGCAATAATGCTATTTCCGCAATCCTGCGCAACTAGTTTTTTTGGTCTCCTTCACAAGTCAGGTTACAGACGGGGCAATCCGTTATACGGAAGCCTTTTTTTCCGCATCTAAAGCAAATGAGGAAACGTTCTTGCTTACAGTTCCTCAAAGTGTGATCGTCAGTTCTACATCTTGGACAATAGAGTTGTTTTGGAGAACTAACCGCCAATGCAGCGACTTTTGGATAGGTATTGCTAGCACCCTTAGGATAATTATATGCAGAATTAGTTTTACTGTAAGTATTTTGGTTCGAATTGGTGAACGTTGCTCTTTGATTATTATTATTATACCTTCCAGCTGTAGAAGTGAATGCGCCAGCACTTGGCTTATACGCAAATTCTGGAGCGACCGTACGGCTTGACACTTGAGGAGGCTCGTGGAATTGTGCAAATCGCGTTTGTACGTTTTCATAATTACGACACAAACTTTTTAAAATATCGACAGTTTTAATTTCCGGTACGGCAGATAAGGTGCTAGTGTAACAAGGCCGGATGTTATGTAGCAGAATCTCTAACTTATCTTCCTCAGAGAGGGGTTTGCTTAGGCGCGAAAACATACCATGCATAATCGAGAGATAAATAGTTATGCTTTCGCTCTCGCCCTGTGTACGAGAACGAATATCGGCGCAGAGTCTGTAGTCATAATCACTCGAACTAAAATCTTCCTTCAGCAACTGGCGCAAGTCGTTCCAAGATTGAACATTTTCTCTATTGCAGCGGTACCAGTGCAAAGCCGCGTATATACAGATATTGGAATAAAGAGTCTCTACCCTGGACAAGAACGCACGATCAAGTGGCATTGAAATTAGAAATGTACCAGTTTTAAAAACGGAGACAAAGAACGACCTCTCAGAATACATTTTTAACATGGGAAAAGCCATAAATGAGCCGATAGAAATGTCTGATATACGTGACGTATTTCGTACAAACAGCAGAGTTGCAACCAACAAGCCTATCATCGTAGATTTTTCCTCCACGATAAAGAAAGAGAAGGTTCTTAAATCTATTAAAACCTTTAACAAAGAGCGAAGAGACTCAAAGTTGAATTCATCACACCTGCGTATTGGAGGGACGGCGAAGCCGGTCTATGTGTCCGAGAGTTTGTCCGTTAAGGTAAAGCGACTTTTTTCACTGGCACGTGACTTCGTGAAGACCAATGGATTCACCTTCTGCTGGGTATCCCATAGTCAAGTATATCTACGCAAGAAAGAGGGAGCACCCTCCGTGCGTATTGCTACTGAGGCTGATTTCCAGAAAATTTTGACGGAACGCTGACTATTACTCGTAACTCTTCTTGTAAGCCCTAGTAATCTCTTTTCTTTGGGCTCCTTGTGTTGCTCGTTGCATGCATTTTTCCGCATTATTAATATTTTTATCATTACTAGTAATCTTTATCATAATTTTTTTACAATGTCTATAATCCATCTAAAATACACCCATCACACTAACTACATACCTAAAAAACCCAACAGCTATAATATATACATACACAATATTAACTTATCATGTACATATTTATTACCATTTACAAACTACACGCTCCTGAAATTTAATAACTATATGCATATACCCAATCCTCATTTGACAAACTGTACTGATAACTCAGCTTTAGATCCTCGCATAATTCACATAGAGTCTAAATACAGGAATATATATTTCAACATAAGCAACAGAGCATGTAATTATGTGGTTTCTGTTTGGAAAATTATATACGACCCAAATTTTAATACATTTAAGTATGGATGATATTCTCAATATTGGTAACGAACTGGAAGCATTGGAGGTCTCACAGTCATTCCTATGCTCTCCTGAGAATTGCTCTGTGCACCTTGGTGCTAGAAATGGATGTAAGGGATCCATATCAGTTTTGCATGTGAACATACGCAGTATTAACTGTAATTTCGATTCACTTTGCGTGTTCTTACGACGTTTGGATTTCCAATGTGATGTAATCATACTCACTGAGTGTTGGCTAAGTAAAGTTGCAAATGCACTGCCATCGCTAAACTCGTACAACTCATACAAATCAGACTTTACGTCACAAAATGATGGAGTAGTTATCTACATTAAACAAAAATTGAACTATAAAGTCATAAAGCCTCATTGCAGTGACGCCAATTGTTTAATAGTCAAATTTGGTTTAGATTTTGCTATAGTAGCTTTTTACCGATCCCCATCTTTCCGGAAAATAAATGTTTTTATAACAAGCCTTGATAATATATTGTCATCGCTTGCAACATGCACTACCATAGCTATTATTGGGGATTTAAATATAAATATAACACCGGGAAACTGCGACCCAAATGCCGAAGAATATCTAAACATCTGTGCCTCTCATGGCTTACTTCCGGCACACCAACATCCTACCAGACTTGATAACTGTTTGGACCATATTTTACTAAAAAGTAACAAAAAATCCACTACCATAGTATCCGATTCCCCTTTTACCGACCATTCACCAGTTCTTTTTCACACAAACCTATCGCAAAGGTCTACTCCTGATACACTAAAGACTACTGTTGAGCGACTTGATTTCACTAAAATAGTTTCAGAAATCAAAACCTTAAGCTTCTCTAGTGTCTTAAGCTGCTATGATTCAAACTCTGCCACAAATATATTTGTAAACATCATCATGTCCGTTATTAGAAAACACACTACGATTGCTCAAGTGCCGTGTCGAAAGCGGATCAAAAAACCATGGATCACAAATGGTCTACTAAGATGTATGAAAGTACGTGATAAACTACACTCACAAAGTCGCAAGTACCCCCGAAATATAATTATGCTAATTACCTATAGGCGTTTTCGCAATTTCTGTAACAATCTATTAAAAAAACTTAAACGTAATTATGAAAAGGACCTGTTTGAAAAAGCTAAACATAATCCAAAGGAGACTTGGAAGGTCATAAAAGAAATAACTAACATAAATACTACTTCTCCGCCTGCTAAAGAGTTATTGAAGATATCTCTGACAGAAAAAACATCCATTGATTTCGTAAACCAATACTTTGCTAATATTGGTAAAGAATTAGCTTCACAAATACTAGGCTCTCAAAATAACGCAGATACAGATCCTCCGTTCTCTTGGACTATGAACCCCTTGGGCAACTCCATGGGACTCATAGGTGTAGATGAGCAAGAAATTGACTCTATAATTACTGGACTTCGAAATAACTGCGCGGTTGGGTGGGACGGCATTCCAAGTTCTGTCGTTAAAGCATCGCGTTGTTCACTCGTACCACCTTTAAAGCATGTTTTTAACCTTTGTCTCACAGAAGGTATCTTTCCCAATGCTTTTAAAAAGGCTGTGGTGCACCCAATATATAAAAGTGGAGACAGAGACAGTGTAACAAACTATAGACCAATATCAGTTCTTACAACTTTTTCCAAAATTTTCGAAAAAATTTTAAACAACAGGCTTTTAAGTTATCTTGAAAAAAAACAACATACTGGCTTGTAATCAATTTGGATTCAGAAAAGCGATGTCAACCCAGGATGCAATCATTGAGCTAACTAATAAAACTGTTAAGAATTTGGACATGAAAAGTAAAACAATAGGAATATTCTTGGATTTGTCAAAAGCGTTCGACACTGTCTCTGTCCCTCTTCTTTTGATTAAGATGGAGAATATCGGAGTCAGAGGACCTGCATTAAAAATTTTTCAAGATTACCTCTCAAATCGCACTCAATGTGTAAAAATACAAACATTGAAAAGTAATGACACAACTCTGAGTGGTTATGGAGTTCCCCAGGGTAGCGTTCTTGGCCCAACACTTTTCCTTGTTTATGTTAATCAACTATGTCAACTTTGCCTGCCCAATTGTACTATTATTACCTATGCTGACGATACTGTTCTCTTGGTGGAGGGTAAAACTTGGGATGAGGCACGCGCAAATGCGGAATATGCGCTTAGACTGGTCATGTACTGGTTAAACAAAAATCAGTTAACACTTAACATAACCAAGACAAAGTTCTTAACTTTTTCACCGTGCTCTACTTCTCAACCTCCACAATCTTTTACAATTAAAGCCCACCAATGCTCCTGCACCGATTTGCCAAATTGTACCTGTCTTCCCCTGGAAAAAGTATCTTGCATAAAATATCTTGGAGTTTATATTGATCATACTCTAAACTGGAAAAATCACATAGATGTAATTACTGGGCGTGTCC
Organism: Ennomos fuscantarius; assembly: GCA_905220475.3. Lineage (NCBI taxonomy): Eukaryota > Metazoa > Arthropoda > Insecta > Lepidoptera > Geometridae > Ennomos > Ennomos fuscantarius. Next base: position 5,280,490 of record HG992046.1, on the reverse strand, counting down.
GTAAATTAATGTTTACTTTTAAGAAACTTAGGTCTTCAGCTGATTTGCAGACACTTAAACTCGTCTATTTTGCTCTGGCTCAGTCGATCCTGGCTTATTGCATCCCTGCATGGGGTGGTACTCACATTACAAGTATGCTCAAGCTGGAGAGAGCACAAAGAGCTGTCTTAAAGGTTATGTTTAAAAAACCCTTCTTTTACCCAACAATTGACCTTTACAAAACAAGTGAAGTGCTTACTGTTAGGCAGCTCTTTGTCTTATTCACCATATTAAGGCAACATACGTCTACGCCTTATGCTCCGATGGATCGCCAAAATAAACGTCGGAAGGATATCATCTGCAAGACTATTTCACACAGAACTCACCTGGCTAGTAGACACTTTTTGATATTAGGACCTCGTTTATATAATCTAATTTCTAAAGCCTTGGAAATATACTCACTTCCAAGAAACGGGTGCAAAAGAGTGGTTCAAATCTGGTTATCTAAACTAACTTATCAAGAAACCGAAAACCTACTGGTTGTTTCTAAATAATTCCACTACCCTAATTTTTTATAATCTTTTAAAATACTGGCAGACTTATGACTAACATACTATTCTTACACTTATTCACAGATAATTTTTTATAATAATTATATATTATATTAAAACTATATATTTTATATAGGTTCCCCCCCCCCCCCTTTCCCCTCCCCTCATCTAAGCATAGTTTTGTTAAATATATTCTCATATTATAATCTTGTAGCGTAGCTTTAGTCTCTTAAAAAATAAAACTTTAAATACATATTTATATTTTGTTATAAATTATATGTATAATACACAGTGGCATTACCTGGAAGTGCCTGTACCCTGTAACACAGTTTTATACTAGTACAGGGTACACGGACTCAATACTTAAGTTGGATAAGACTAGTTGTATTAATTAATAATGAAAAATATGTTTAATAATAAGCTATCCTACTTAAGAATCATGTAACCCAAAGGTATAATGAATAAATAATTTGATTTGATTTGATTTTTTTTGAAAGCATCGTCTGTGAAGATCTCGAAAGCCAACGACAGTATTTTGTCATAAGATATCCCGACGTGACTCGACAAACTCTTCGACTTTCAAAATAAAAGAACGCACGCATGACTTCCCTGAAAACTTCAGTTTACCAATATCGGCACTTAAGTTACGCTCACAGGAAACAGATATAGAAGTAGGTTCCGTAGAGGTGCTAGGAGTAACCGGAGTTGCAGGTCTTACTTGAAGTCTGTGGTCGCAAGGTTGTGAGCTCCTTGTATTGAGTGTTGAAGTTTAGCAAGCAGTTTTTGTATACATCTGAAACCTCCGGCACACTAGTAATTCTATTTAGTCTATGATAGATATGGTGCAGCAAGGTTTCGGTTCTAGCAAATAGATTTTTATCTAACCTTTGTTTGAGCGAAACTAGATTGGTTTGTGACTTCGAAAGAGATTCTGAGACACTTTTCAAGTCATCACTAGGTTCTAGATGCGATTCCAGAATGTCTTCCGAAGGCAAACCTTAGGAAAGTTTAACAATGTGCTTACGCAACTCCTGCACTGACTCACCAGAACCACCACGAAGTTCCACCTCGTATTCTAATTCAGCTTTTTGAAGAGAAAGAAATTTAATGGTAAACGCCATTATTGGGTGTGTGTTGCAAAAGAACAAGTTCGTAAAACTAATATTTAACGCAATTAAATGATTGGTAAGCGCCCAACACGCCACCAAGGTAAAATATATGAAAAGACTTAAGTGTAAGTAGTTTAAAATAAAAGATATTATTTATAAATTACTAACCAGTGAAATTTAACAATAAGAATTAAATATAGTAGTGTGATAACGAAGCACTAACACTTAAGTCGATTAATGCACAGAATCAGTCTTAGAATATAAAATTAAGCAGAAGAAACAGATAAAGAAAAAAAAATTAAAGCCAACACCATAGACTACTATAAATTGCGAAAAGTTTGATTAACACAGTTCAGACGCGAATGCAACCTGTCTTGGGCGCCAGTGTAACGCTTCTTGCCAACAAACAACTTGCCGGGTCCTTATTTCCAGTTAACTAAGGCCTGGGCCCGTACCGTAACTGAATCGCTTTGACTTTCGTCTCACTTTTTCTCCAGCTGAGAGAGCAAGACGAAAGTCAAAGAGATTCAGTTCAAGCTCGCGCTAAGAGCTCACGGTACGGGCCCGGGAAGTTTTCATGTCAAAAGTGAGTGTCTTCTAGGTAAGCATGCCCCATCTTAGACGACTCAAGAAAAGAGACTAAACTAGAAGACATTGCTTTATATCAGGCGAGTCAGTGGTCAAACGCTTTGCCCATAAACAATAAAAATAAAAAAAAAGTTTGCCCATGACCAATTTAAAAAAAGGTTTACATTTTAAAAACATTACTCCAACTCGTCTGTATAGTAAGTCCCATCAAAACATCTTTGGCCAAGCCAGCTTTAGCCAAGCCAGCTTTAGCCAAGCTAGCTTTAGGAAAGCCAGTTTGCCTAAAAACCTTAATTGTTCGATAACTTCACACATAAGACCGTTTATCGTGCTGCAAACAGTGTAGAGGTAATATCTTGGGTAAAGTTTGCTCGGCCACCCGCGTTGTGCATCTGGTTTTTGGTATAAGCAACGGCTAGGTCCGTGGGATAGCATCCATACATATATACATATAAAATTCAAAGTCCTGACTGACTGACTTATACATCAATGCACAGCCTAAACCGCTCGTCCTAGAGACTTGAAATTTGGAGGTTGTGTTCTTTGTAAAGTGTAGGTATCCACTAAGAAAAAGTTTTTTCAAAATTCCATCCCTATGAGGGATGATCCCATTTCAATGGGCGGTTGAATTATCTATGAAATTTCTTTTCTTTGATGAATTCTTCGAAAATGAAAATTTTTCTTCGTTTCGTTACAGGAAATGGCCTACAGGCCACGTGGGTGAAGCCGCGGGCAGAAACTAGTCACCTATAAGTCGGTGCTCTACAGGAAGAATTGTTCAACTTGGCGTGGATAGCAAAATCCAAAATTGTGGCAAATATCTAAAAACGCCCATAAAGAGTTATGGCCGATTTTGATAAGAACAAAAACAACTACAGCCATTTAAAAAAATCTATTGCACCGGATTCTCGACCCGAGACCATACCGAGTATTTGACAAAAAAATACAGCAAGGATTATTGCGCTATACAATTTTTTTAAAGTTTAATACTGAAGGAAAGGTCTAATTTATCTTACACGCTATTTATTTATAGCCTACAAATATTATAATGAATCAGTCAACGTCAAGACGGCAGTGCCTAAATTAATAAATTAAGTAAGATTTTTATATCACTGAGATCAACATATGCATTTTTTGCCGCCTGGTACACCTATCTCTAGGTATCCCTTCTGGTAGGGATAAGGGAAAAAAGCCCGCTTAAATCTACCGGTTGTGTCCAGGAAATTGAGGTTTCTATATGGCTAAATTGAGAATGAAACTGTGGTGCACTTAAATTAGATAATAATTTCAGTTAGTGAAACGTTACCTATAAGAGAAGATTAATCTTCTATCCAATTCTACAATCATCAAACAACACAAACAGATAAGGTTAAATTACCAAACAATTATTGATTATGAAGCCTTATACCGTCATCTCTATAACGCAATTCCATTATCCTAACCGAATGAAGTGAATCGCTAAAATTGTATTGTTGTATTGTAAAAATTGTATTGTTGTATTGTACAAATTGTATTGTTGTATTGTACAAATTGTATTGTTGTATTGTACAAATTGTATTGTACATATTGTATTGTTATATTGTACAGATTGTATTGTTGTATTGTAAAAATTGTATTGTTGTATTGTACAAATTGTATTGTTGTATTGTACAAATTGTATTGTTGTATTGTACAAATTGTATTGTAGCAATCAGGGCTCGGAACCGGTTAATATTAACCGGTTAATAACGTTCCTAAACCGGTTTACATTTCGTTCTTTTATTAACCGGTTAATGAAAGAACAGTTCTTGTCGGAACAAAATTATTTCGGTTACCGGTTTCTACGAAGAGCGAAATTTTAAAGCTCCCAAACTCAAATAAACCGGTTTAACTCAGACGCGCGGCTACGTTATGCTATGGCCGACAGGCGACCAACGTTTGCGGCTGATGCGATAACTGTTAATAATTGTATTTTGACATAATTGAAGGGGTGAGAACAAAAAGGGTTTAACTGATTTTTTTCACAAAATAACTTATGGGTACCGTTGGATTCAGCGTGAAATTATCTACAATAATACATTCTCAAAATACCGAAAAGAGGCTTTAATCTCGAGATTGTTGATTCTCGAGAGTCTAAAAACGGTTTATCTGACATAGGAATACAGTTCGCTTAACATAAAAACATTTACATATTATATTTATTATATTTTTATAGTAATTGTACGAACTAGTACTATATTTTGTATTTTAAAATAGAATTATTACATTTTCAAGCAACTGAAACTTACATAAACCTTTTCTATTACTTAATACGCACTCTACACTAAAATGAGGCCGTTGAAGTTTAAAGTCAATTTTCTCGAAACTATCAATTTGACAGTTAAACCCTTTTTATTCTCAACCCTTCAATTGATCTCGGCCGTCAGGTGTGGTGGGTAAAAACCAAGTATGGGGTGGGATGATGACTGGTCACATGAGTACCAGAAAAATCTGACATTACCAGAAAGTCGTCTCTAAGATGGAATTGCTCAACGGATCTCGGAAACCAAAAGTTGGATGGATATCCTGTTTGAACTAAAGTTAGAGGAAACCCTGGGACGTTTTTAGAAAAATAAAAAAAAAATAGGGTTGCGTTACAAAAAACATAAAATTCCATACAAAATGGAAATTATATAGGGGAATTATATATATTACATACGATATTATAAATCGAGAGTTAGGTGGGGAGTGCTCGACCAAATGTCATAGGGGATGATGGGGGCTTTCCGATGGTGGTCATGAAAATCCAAGATGGTGGATTCAAGATGGCGGCCATTTTGAAAGTAGATCCGATCCGACTGATTTTTTGCATCGGGGGTTTTTAAGGCCACCGATTGCATATTTGAAAAAAAAAATCCGCCATTTTTAAAGATGGCCACCATACAATTTTTCTTTTTGCTTGTACCAATACAAATACACCTTTTATTTTAAACTAGCGTCCCGCTCCGGCTTCGCACGGGTATAAAATGTATAGCGTATGTCATTCACTGAAAAAATGACTAAAATCGATCCAGTAGTTTTGATTCATTCATTACTGCCCGTGGCCCGCACGCGTTAAATTTATAGTAAAACAATCCTTCTTTCTCTAAACCATGAAGATTTTCTGCTATCTTTGGAATATCTAAATTCATACACTACATTTTTACTTATTTACTTTTTACATTTTCACATGCCACCACTCTATCTATTAAAAAAACCGCATCAAAATCCGTTGCGTAGTTTTAAAGATTTAAGCATACATAGGGACAGAGAAAGCGACTTTGTTTTATACTATGTGGTGATAGTGAATAGTGATTATTTACTGTTTACATTTTCACATGATATTATACATATAAACCTTCCTCTTCAATCACTCTATCTTTTAAAAAAAACGCATCAAAATCCGTTGCGTAGTTTTAAAGATTTAAGCATACATAGGGACAGAGAAAGCGACTTTGTTTTATACTATGTGGTGATAGTGAATAGTGATTATTTACTGTTTACATTTTCACATGATATTATACATATAAACCTTTCTCTTCAATCACTCTATCTTTTAAAAAAAACGCATCAAAATCCGTTGCGTAGTTTTAAAGATTTAAGCATACATAGGGACAGAGAAAGCGACTTTGTTTTATACTATGTGGTGATAGTGAATAGTGATTATTTACTGTTTACATTTTCACATGATATTATACATATAAACCTTCCTCTTCAATCACTCTATCTTTAAAAAAAAACGCATCAAAATCCGTTGCGTAGTTTTAAAGATTTAAGCATACATAGGGACAGAGAAAGCGACTTTGTTTTATACTATGTGGTGATAGTGAATAGTGATTATTTACTGTTTACATTTTCACATGATATTATACACATAAACCTTCCTCTTCAATCACTCTATCTTTAAAAAAAAACGCATCAAAATCCGTTGCGTAGTTTTAAAGATTTAAGCATACATAGGGACAGAGAAAGCGACTTTGTTTTATACTATGTGGTGATAGTGAATAGTGATTATTTACTGTTTACATTTTCACATGATATTATACATATAAACCTTCCTCTTCAATCACTCTATCTTTTAAAAAAAACGCATCAAAATCCGTTGCGTAGTTTTAAAGATTTAAGCATACATAGGGACAGAGAAAGCGACTTTGTTTTATACTATGTGGTGATAGTGAATAGTGATTATTTACTGTTTACATTTTCACATGATATTATACATATAAACCTTCCTCTTCAATCACTCTATCTATTAAAAAAACCGCATCAAAATCCGTTGCGTAGTTTTAAAGATTTAAGCATACATAGGGACAGAGAAAGCGACTTTGTTTTATACTATGTGGTGATAGTGAATAGTGATTATTTACTGTTTACATTTTCACATGATATTATACATATAAACCTTCCTCTTCAATCACTCTATCTTTTAAAAAAAACGCATCAAAATCCGTTGCGTAGTTTTAAAGATTTAAGCATACATAGGGACAGAGAAAGCGACTTTGTTTTATACTATGTGGTGATAGTGAATAGTGATTATTTACTTTTTACATTTTTACATGATATTATACATATAAACCTTCCTCTTCAATCACTCTATCTATTAAAAAAACCGCATCAAAATCCGTTGCGTAGTTTTAAAGATTTAAACATACATAAGGACACAGAAAGCAACTATGTTTTATACTATGTAGTGATGATAAACTACGATGACATCAACGCGGACCACTTGCGGCCCACGCACGGGGCCGGGGCACATGTCTTTACTGAATGACAGACAATGCACATCCCAAATCGCTAGACGTATGAACTTGAAATTTGGAGGGCTTTTATGACGTAAGCGTGTGCTAAGAAATGATTTTTGAAAATTCAACCCCTTAGTGGGTGAAAAGGGTAAATAAACGTTTGTATGAAAAACCTACATTTCGTGACGTATCGTTTTGAAACATAACACATACAAACAAATATAAAAATTGAATGAAATGGTAATTTTTATTTTTTGTAATTCAAAACTTAAAGGGACTGAAAAAATTGTTGATGTTTGTTTGGAAATTTCAAATAAAATTACCGTATCATACTGAAATTTGGAATCTGTAAAGATCATACGAAATAAATAGATATGAGTTGCGGTGTTTTTGAAATACATCCTCTGAAGGTTTTTTTTGCAAGGTTTAATTTAACAGTTGATAATGGGAAGGAAGGTTTGTGAACACAATTGAAGGGGTGAGAACAAAAAGGGTTTAACTGATTATTTTCCCAAAAAAACTTATGGGTATCGTTGCATTCAGCGTGAAATTATCTACCATAATACATCCTCAAAATACCGAAATGAGGCTTTTTTTTACTGTTTTTGCTCCACACTTTTGTGTATTTAGCCAGTGTCAAGTAATTGATAATTTATCAAGTTAATGATATTTCACGCAAATATGTGTCAAATCATAGTCAAGTCATAGTCAAGTCATAGTCAAGTCACATTCGAAGTCATCAAGTCAAGTCATAGTCAAGTCATAGTCAAGTCATAGTCAAGTCATAGTCAAGTCATAGTCAAGTCATAGTCAAGTCATAGTCAAGTCATAGTCAAGTCATAGTCAAGTCATAGTCAAGTCATAGTCAAGTCATAGTCAAGTCATAGTCAAGTCATAGTCAAGTCATAGTCAAGTCATAGTCAAGTCATAGTCAAGTCATAGTCAAGTCATAGTCAAGTCATAGTCAAGTCATAGTCAAGTCATAGTCAAGTCATAGTCAAGTCATAGTCAAGTCATAGTCAAGTCATAGTCAAGTCATAGTCAAGTCATAGTCAAGTCATAGTCAAGTCATAGTCAAGGCATAGTCAAGTCATAGTCAAGGCATAGTCAAGTCATAGTCAAGTCATAGTCAAGTCATAGTCAAGTCATAGTCAAGTCATAGTCAAGTCATAGTCAAGTCATAGTCAAGTCATAGTCAAGTCATAGTCAAGTCATAGTCAAGTCATAGTCAAGTCATAGTCAAGTCATAGTCAAGTCATAGTCAAGTCATAGTCAAGTCATAGTCAAGTCATAGTCAAGTCATAGTCAAGTCATAGTCAAGTCATAGTCAAGTCATAGTCAAGTCATAGTCATGTCATAGTCAAGTCATAGTCAAGTCATAGTCAAGGTCAGTTCATAGTCAGGTCATAGTCAAGTCATAGTCAAGTCATAGTCAAGTCATAGTCAAGTCATAGTCAAGTCATAGTCAAGTCATAGTCAAGTCATAGTCAAGTCATAGTCAAGTCATAGTCAAGTCATAGTCAAGTCATAGTCAAGTCATAGTCAAGTCATAGTCAAGTCATAGTCAGGTCATAGTCAGGTCATAGTCAGGTCATAGTCAGGTCATAGTCAGGTCATAGTCAGGTATAGTCAGGTCATAGTCAGGTCATAGTCAAGGATATTATGAAAATAATCCTTCTAGTCATATAATAATATGTTCATAAAATATTTACCATGCACCCCACGCTTTTTTTACAATTAAATCATTTTTTCTTATACTGTTCATAATTCAAATTTATTTTCTAAATTTTAGTTGGATTTTCTATAAAAGCGTACTTTTTTAGTTTTTAAAACTATTATTTATTTATGAATTACGTCGTAATCTATTCATTTCATTTATTGCATTCTTTATTGGTCTTGACGCCGACACTCCGCGTATCAGGAAAACAAAAATCGCTAATCCTGATTATCCTAGTAAGGATAACGGGTCAAACTGTTTAAAATATTGAATTGTAATCGTTCTTAATAAGAATGCCAAATTTCGAGTTAATCCGACGTTTTGAAGGGGTTCAAAATCATGTTCATTGATTCCGTTACATACTAACATACATACGTCTGAAGCTAATAAAAGCGTATTAAAAATGACGATAATTTTAGTGGAATCCGTGCCAATCACTGGAGGCTTGGAAATGCAAGACGCTGTTTAAAGCGGTGGAAAACCTACCTAGACGAACTTTGCAACAAATTCCTACCACCTAGTTAACTTATTAACCGTTCATTGAAAGATCAATTAACGGAGTCTTCCCGATTCTTCTCTAATTTTTGAGTTCGTTGTCTGTCATTTAAATATGCAAATTCTTACACTGTAAACTTTAAGCTGACTTCTACAATAACACCAACTATTACAAAATACTACTATAGTATAGTTAGGCAGGTACCACCGCCGCTTTGCCAGTTATTCTGCCGCCAAGCAGTAGTGTGTAGATGTTATGAGCATCCGTGTTGCTTAAAATCAGCTGAACGACTAGCTCGTCATATCATTCACTAATACAAAGAAAAGGTATTTCCTTCTCTCTCTCATATCTTTGTAATTTTACATGCTTAGTACAATACTTACTTAATAATTACTTGAATTTAGGTACCTAATCTCAATTTGACTTGTAAATGTGCTAAAAATAGCCTATTTGCAATAAAATCCTTTATCTAGTTTCCCATAGTACAAGCTTTGCTCAGTTTGGGGCTATAATATGACACTATGTGAAATGTCCACAAATATGTATTTATTTATATATATGTTATATATATAAATAAATAAATATTATATCTACCTCTATACATACTGCTTACTCATAAATCACAGCAAATGAAACGTTTCCTCACAGCATATAGCATGTTAAAAATGACAGCTAATGAGCAGACAAAGCTTCATCGCTTTCGTGGCATCATCCATAATCCATATCACACTTTCCTGCCCATTATGTATTGTCGACATAACGCCACAGATTAAATAACACTTATTACGGTCCGTATTACAGAACGTCAGTCATCGATCGGTGCTCAAGCAGAGATTCCATTCACTAATTGATCAATTTATGGATGAAATCTCTGCTTGAGCACCAATCGATGACTGAGCATCGTTCTGTAATACAGACTTACGACATCAGAACATAGATTGAGTAACAGTTTCTACGGTTAAATGCCATAGATTAGACATTAGTGAGAATATACCATTGATTGTGTGGCGCTTAGAAGACATCGACTACATACCATGTTAAAGATTGCAATACGAAGTCTTATACAGCAGTTTAGTGTTAGCATAGATTATATAATACTATATGATGGTATGTTAGCAATGTTACAGATTATCCAGCAGTTAATATTACATCAATGGGTATACATAAATCTGAGAATCATCTGCTCTCGTGTAAGCTGTGATTTATAATGCTCACCTGAAGTGAAGTGAAATATTGGAATTGAGATTGTTTCCGTTGACCCACGTGGGTCAACGGAAACAATCTCAATTCCATACGTGATTTCAATGATATCGTGTTATATCATATCATATGTATTATGTGCATAGTCATTTGCAGCAAAATTAATAAACAACCTTCAGATATGTTTCCTGTTTCAGAGTATATCGGCAATAGTTTCGTGTTATTCACTCCGCTGCCGAAGACCAACTGAACTCCACTGAATTTTTTTTTTTTTTTTTTTGAACTAGCTGATGCTGTTGGTCTCTATCGACCTTTACAGCGTCACCGGGCGGGAGGGCGGGCGCTTAGGGCGCCCAGCCGTCAAAAGTGGGAGGCAACTAGCTCAAGGGCACCCCTGGGGTGCGAGCCTCGGCTTGGGCCGTTGCCGGGATAAGAGGATCGAGAAGACTACGTCCACTGGAAGAGTGGACCCTATTGAAAGTCGCGACCGTTCTAGTTATCCTACGGGGGGTACGTCGACCTCGCCGGCGGGGTCGGTGTCTGATTGTGTTACGCTGGTATCCTATACCGGTGCCGAAAGCGGTACCAGAGCCAGAAGGGCTAGACTGGTCCGGTGATCCTAGCGCAGCCGATACTACGGCTGCTATAGGATCATCTGGGCCGCTCAAGACGTGTCTCGGGCGGCGACGACGGGGTGGCGAGTCTGTCGTGTCTGTACAGTAGTTTGAAGCTCTGACTACGAGAGGGTTGGGGTGATGAGGTGCCGCATCAAAATAGCGGCGGGAAGCATCCTTCATAAATTGACGGATGGATGGGAGTTCGAGATCGCAGTGGAGGTCGGAGTTTCGCTGGTACCAGCGAGCCCCGACCACCTTGCGGACAAAGCGGTTCTGGATCACCTGAAGTCGATCCAGATGTACTGAGGGAGTATGAGCAAACGCGACAGATGCGTAGGTCATAATGGGGCGAACGCAAGTTTTGTAAAGCGTCACCTTATTTCTAAGGGACAGCTTACTACGCTTGCAGATGAGAGGGTGGAGGCGGCCTAAGACAAAGGCAGCCCTATCGCGCACTCGCTTAATATGGTCCTTGAAGTTGAGTTTGGTGTCAAGGGTAACCCCCAGGTATTTGGTAGACGAAGCCCAGGGAATGGGCTTGTCGAACAAGGACAGTGGTTTCGCTGGCGGACCACGCTTGTAGTCAGAAAAGTACATCGCTGCACTTTTATCTGGATTAACCGTGATCCGCCATTTCCTGAACCAAGCACCGATCTCGGTGAGGGCTCGTTGGAGGCGACCACGCATGTGAACTCTCTGCCATCCGGAGCAGTAGATAGCGGTGTCATCCGCAAAGAGTGCGAGCTGCACACTGGGATGAAATGACCGCGGGATATCGCTGGTGTACAGCGAGAAAAGCAAGGGGGAAAGCGCGGAGCCCTGGGGCACTCCGGCTCTGAGGATGGGGAGACGACCGCTCCCCCTCGACGCGGTAGCGAAAGCTTCGATCCCTAAGGAAGTCTTGTATGATGTGCACAAGACGATCTGGCACGCCGATGTGGTACAGCTTGAAAATCAAGCCGTCGTGCCAGACTTTGTCGAAGGCTTTCGCCACGTCTAAGAAGACTGCGAGAGTCCCTTTTGGTTTTGGGTTCGCGTTGAAGCCATCTAGAATGTGCTCCGTGATGCGGTGCACTTGTTGAACGCAAGAGTGTCGAGCTCTAAAGCCAAACTGCTCGTCGGGAAGGAGTTTATGTTCGTGGATATGGGACCAGAGACGCCTCCGAATGAGACGCTCGTAGATCTTCCTCAGAGTACTGAGGAGACTGATGGGCCGGTAGCTAGAAGGCTCGGTAGCCTTCTTGCCTGGCTTGTGGATGCCGATGACGTCGGCGGACTTCCACGCAGCGGGGAAAGAGCAGTTGCTCATAGCCGCATTGAAGATGCTGACTAGGAGATAGATTAAGGGGACAGAAAAGTGTTTGACCACTTTGTTGCTGATACCATCAGCGCCGGGGGCTTTACGGATAGCGAGACCCTTGATGACAGACTCAACTTCGGCGGCCCTAATAAGCTCGAGCGGGGGGGTCGGAAGGTGGTAGGGAGCTGCGACGTTCGACTTCACTGACCACCGTATGGAGGTGGGCAGGGTCAACGTGATCGGGGGAAAGGTTGCACTGGGCCTCGAGGCTCTCAGCCAAACACTCGGCTTTTTCCTCATCATCGAACGCGGGGACTTGGTTTGGCCTATCAAGAGGGGGCATCGTTCTAAGTGTGTCACTTTTCAGCGTTCGAGCCAGCCGCCAGTAAGCCTGGTGGGTTGGCTCGAGCCCTGAAAGTAGGTCTATTCAGTTCTGGGCGCGAAGATCACTTATGCGTTTCTTAACAGCACGCTGTAAGAAATTCAAAGTGGATTTGTTATCACGGGAGGGAGCCGCGTCGTATGCCCTAGTGGCGGCGTTCTTTGCTGTCAGCAGTCTCCTCACGTCCTCGGGCAAGTCCCAGCGGTGGTCCACCACCGGTACCTGCTTAGAAGACTCACCGATCACAGTGCGGAGGTGACTAGTGAGAGCATCGATCGCGGTGGAGACGTCATCTAGTGTCTGTATGTCGTCAGGTACCTTGTCTAAGTCTGGTGAACTGATAGCTTTCAGGGATTCCTCCAATCGCTTCTAGTCCACCACTGTCTTAGTCTGGGGTATCAGTTCAGTTGGGTCCGAGCCTAGTCTCATGAGAACGGGGTGGTGGTCAGAGTCAAGTTCGTGGAGCACTTCTATCGAGCTTAACCTGAGGGCTACGCCTTTTAAAAGTGCTATGTCGAGTATGTCTGGTCGTTGGTCGAGGTTCCCGGGGAACCTGGTCGGAGTCATGGGTGCGATAATGTCAAAGGTGTGGTGGTCTGTGTCTGGTCGTGGGTGAGTTAGCTGTTCAAGTATCCTACCGTTGGTGTTGGAGGTGTGACAGTTCCATATGACGTGTTTGCTGTTGAAGTCTCCCGCCAGTATGACGGAGCTTCCCAGAGAAAGTAGCGCGTTGATATCACTACTGAGCAAACGTTTATCAGGGGGAAGGTAGCAAGACGCTAGTATGATCGGTTCGTGGCCGTTCATAGCTAGGCGACAGCAAGACGCTTCTAAGTTGATTAAAGATGAGGGAGTATCAATTGGGATGCAGTGAAGAGACCTTCGGTAATAGATAAGCGTACCGCCTCCGGCATTGGTAAGCCTATCATTACGAACCACTACGTAATTGGCGATCTTAGGATCCCGCTTCCTAGGTTTCAGGAGGGTCTCCTGTACAAGCATCACATCGACCTGATGGGTCTTACAAAAGTTATGAACCAGGTCGCGTTGACGAGTGAGGCCGTTTGCGTTGAAAAACGCTAACGCTACGGAGCGAGGTAAACTCCACTGAACAACGTTCTGCCCTTTTTAAAGAGGTGACGGAACAAGTTTCGGCCATGACAGTCGACAACGACGCCACCAAGTGGCAAGTCAACAAACCGTTCACAAGTCAATTACACTATTCAATATTACTTTTGACGATAAATATTGTAAATAACTTGACTAACTATAGCAACTCTTTTACATTTAATGTGTGTAATGTGTAAATAATCCTATATTGTTAACATACGTTAGCGCGATAAAATTTGATAATGTAAAATTATAGAAATAATAAATATTATAAAAGTAAATTTCGATTATTAACTAGTACTATAAAAGACAGCTGATTTAATTCAAAGTACCTCGTAACGATACCTGTTTACACCTTGGTATACAGGGAGTAACAAAAACCCTGTTAAATAAATGAAGTATGTGTACAGATCATTACAAGTAGTCATATAAAAATGTCTAACAATACCTAAGTTATACGTATCTGAAGTTACACGCAGTATCTAAACACAAAAAAATAATACAATTTCCCAAAAATGTTTATGACACAAGCCGTGCCTATTTTTAAATAGCTAAGTAACTAAGGGAAGAGCAAACGCGGAACCGACAAACGGGAGCCGCCTTTGTCGGCTCTTTTGTAGGATGCCGCTCCTGCAGCTGTGCCTACGGGGAAATGGGGTGCGCGGGCGGCGCGGCATCACTCGGCATAGGTGCGGCGCGGCCCGCGGCTTAAACTCAGTCGCACGTGCTCTCTCATGCAATTTAGTCGTTTCCAGTTTGATCGTCGCGAATTTAGTGTCGAGTGTGATGTCGTATTCTAACGACGAATACTACAATATGTTAATGTGCCTTGGTAGAAGCATTTGTGTGATGTGTTTTTGAAAGCTCTTTTAAGAGCTAAAAATGATGTACCTATCTTGTTTCTTAACAATACAAAATCACACGTGAATTCGATTGTTTAGCCTTTGCTTGACGTAAAATGATTAGAATATGTCAGTGCGGCAGAACGGCGCGCAGCACTTGTGTGCTTACCACTATTGGTCAAAGAGACCTTTTACGTCATTAAGTTACGGTCTCGCAATCCTACAACGTTGTGGTATGTGGTATAGGGCACATAAACGTATGGAAAACGCATAAGAAGTAATCTGTGGAATGGCATCTAGTTCCGTCGCAGTAGGTATGCGCGGTGAATAGACTTAGCGTAGCATGGCGGGCGGTGCGGGGTGCGGGCAACAGGCAGCAGGCTGCGTCGGTGGTGCAAGTACCTATGTTGTCAATATCTGAGGTCGTAAACATTTTTAGTGACGGCATAAAAGGTATTAATAAAAAGCACACGTAAGTTTTGTATGTCTCGTATTTAAATAGAACTAGTATTACTACAACCTTGAGTTGACACTGGATACGCAGCTCGCGGATATAACAGGGTTTTTGTTACTCCCTGTATAAACGTATAATGGCAGCCGCTGAGTTTGACCCCTTTGGCAAATAAGCAGAACAAAGTGTTCAGATAAGTCCTACATGTTTTTTTATTACAAATGAACGCTCGTACATATAATATCATTACAATCATTTCAATATAGGTACTTTAACTTGGTCGTACCTACTTTTAAAATGGTTACAGCATTATAATAATAAATCCTAAGCACCGCATCCAAAAACAAGAAGAAGTTATTTTATTTTGTCGGACTTCTTTTTCATCTATAAGAAATAATATAAAAACCAACTTATATATTAACTCATAAGTTTAGGCTTGATATATCTTTTATTGATATAATTTTTTTTTCTTTTATGTTTTGGCTCCACACTTTTGTGTATTTAGCCAGTGTCAAGTAATTGATAATTTATCAAGTTATTGATATTTCACGCCAATATGTGTCAAGTCACAGTCAAAGTCATCAAGTCAAGTCATAGTCAAGTCAGTCTAGTCAAAGTCATACTCCTAGTAAAGTGGTGACAACTTTACTTGAAGTTTCTATGGGGTTTTGGAAACAACACGAAAAGTAACAGTTCACCATCATTATACCATTTTCCCACACTCACGCCTGTAATCCAGCACTTTTAAATGCCACCAATTTTATGCACTAACACTGAAAATAAGACAAGTTTTGGAAAATAATACAATGCGATGACGCAATCTTTTTCGCTTTCCCTCCAAAAACTCTTTTTCTTCTTTTATTTTGTCGGATTTCTTTTTCATCTATTAGAAATAATATAAAAACCAACTTATATATTAACCCATAAGTATAGGCTTGACATATCTTTGATTGATATTAAAGTTTTGTTTATAATTTTTGAATTGTTTTTAGTTTTTTTTTTTTTTCAAACTTGTCTAGCATTTGACCACGCTCTCACCTGATGGAAAGTGACGATGTGATCGAAGATGTAGCATGCTATGCATGCATATAGGGTGTATTTCGAATGTAAGAGTACTCACTTAAAATAGTCTATTTGCACAGATAACTTGACTCTCTCTAATTAGGCATGAAGGTGAAATTCTAATAGATACAACGGAAACAGTTTTCGGTGAGCGTTCCACGATATTTTTCCTAATGTCATTAGTACACGGCACGATACGTGATACGCGCGTATTACCGTATCATCGAATAACGCTCCAGTGCGTATTCTCCATCGATGAGCGAGTAATGAGTATAAATATGCGCTAATGTGTCTTTACGGGTATTTTTTCAAAGAAATAGGTTGTCATAAATATTTTAACAGAAATACGTGTTGTTGTTATTAAGTGAAATTTTACAAAAAATAAACTATATTCCTTTAATTGATTGTACGGGATTTACTCACGTTATAATTGGCCGGACTATCCGACTATAGTTTCGACTGCTTTTGGCAGCCTTTTTTTTTTTTTTTTTTTTTTTTTTTTTTTTTTGTTTTTCGTGAAGAAAAATGCGTTTACGCACACCCGCGGCTGGGTCAGCCACGGGTAGTGTCGGACTCTGTGCCGGTGTGCAATGGCACCCCTACCGACTAAAAAACTCCACGATATTCCTCCCTCGTCTATGTGGAGGAGGACTGGGGAACCGGCAGAGCCTTGACGTCCAGTCCTCCCCCGACGATTGCCCGCTTTGACAGAGGGGCCTACGCGCCCCTCCTTCCGGGAGGGGCCCGGGAGCAACCTTGGGAGCCAGGTCGCTCCCGCCAGACGGTGGTGGCGATTAGTGCAATGCGGGAGGAGGCGCCCCCGCGCCGCGCTCCCGCTAATCACCACCGGGGAGAGGAAGGCGACGATCGTGCAGTCGCCTTCTCCTGCCTCCCCTCCGCCTGCGGAGCGGCGCCGCGAGAGGATCCTCCTCGCGTGCGCGCTCCGCTGCCTCCTTCTGCGACATCACTTCCTCGCAGAAGGAGGCAACTGCTGTCCAAGGCTCCTCGCCTCCCAGCATCGAGATGATCACGCTGGGAAGCGAGAGGTCTGGTCCGACCACCGCGATCAGACTTCGGCGCGGCTCGGACCAGGCTGGGCACTCTTCGAGGGTGTGCTGTGCCGTGTCCTCCACCGCGCCGCAGTGGTGGCACACCGGGGTCTCCTCTCTTTGGATCCGGTGCAGGTGTGATCCAAAACAGCCGTGTCCGGATAACACCTGCACTAGACGGAACGAGAGAAATCCGTGGGACCGCTCGAGCCAGTCTTGCAAGACTGGCCCCAGTGCGTCCAGCGTTCGGCGGCCGAAGGTGGCGGAGGCGAGGTCCTCCGTCCAGTGATGGACGATGGCTTCCTTCGCCTCGCGCCGTACGGCCTCCCGCTCTTCCGGGGCGGGGCTCTCCCCGAGAGCCCTACGCCGCGCCGACCATTCGTACACTTTGGCGAGCACCCACGCCTCTAACTCCCAAGGCGGGGTGCCCGCCAGAGCGCACGCCGCTGAAAATCCTACCGACCGGTAGGCCCTCGCCACCCGCTGTGCAATGGCCCTTTGGGGCCTGCGGATGGCAGTGGCGTTCTCCCTCCTGTGGAGGGAGTCCGCCCAGATGGGGGCCCCGTAAAGGGCCATGCTCTTCAAGATGCCGGCATATAAGCGCCGGCATCGCGCCTTAGGCCCTCCCAAGTTTGGGAGAAGCCACGAGAAGGCGTCCGCAGCCTTCAACAGGCGCGTCGACAGCCCGCTGAAGTGTGGGCCGAAGCGCCACCTGCTGTCGAGCACAAGGCCCAGATATTTTATCTGGGTCTTGGCCGCGATCCTAATGCCCTCGACGACGATGTGGGCGTCAAGTGGCACGCGCTGCCGAGGCCCATGGAAGAATACGGCCTCGGTCTTCTGCAGTGCCACCTTCAATCCTAGGCGGCGGATCCTCCCCGCAACTAAGGATCCGCCAGCCGAAGCCAGACTGGCCGACTCCTGCCAGTTCCTCCCACGGGCAGTGAGGAGAGTGTCATCCGCGTAGCAGATGACACTCGTGCCACGTAGGAGGGTTCCTCGCAGGAGCCAGTCAAAACCGATGTTCCACAAGAGTGGTCCTAGAACCGACCCCTGTGGAACACCGGACTCCGCGCCGTAACGCCTGAGTCTTGCCAATTTATCTACAAGGAGGACCTCGCGGTCCTCCAAGTAGCTGGCCAGCAGGTTCCGCAAATATGGAGGCACTCCGTGGTACCGGAGTGCCTCCAAGATCGTTGAGTGGGGGACGGAGTTAAATGCGTTGGCTATGTCAAATGACACAGCCAGGACTCCGTCCCCGTCCTCCACGGCCTCCTTCACCTGTCCCTGAAGCCGGGCCAGCGCGTCTATTGTCGAACGCCCCCTTCGAAAGCCGAATTGGGCGTCCGACAAGTCCGGCCCTACGTCCCGCAAGTGCCTCTTTAGCCGGGTTGCGACTATCCCCTCAAACAGCTTACCAGCGTCGTCCAGCAGGACGATTGGCCGGTATGCCGAGGGGGAGTCTGCTGGGCGTCCCTCCTTCCGGAAGAGGCATAGCTGCCCCTCCTTCCAAGGTTTGGGGAACCTCCCAGCCGTGAAGCACGCGCTGAAGAGGTCCCGAAACCTTTCCTCCATTTGGGAGATGGCAATAGCCACCACCCGCGCGGGAACGCCGTCCGGTCCCGGGGTCGTCCTCTTGGCCCGGAGGCGGAGAGTGCCCGCGTAGAGTTCCGCCGCCGTAACTGCGGGGACCTCTTCATCCTCTTCTGGGGAAGGTGCCTCCTGCGGAGGGTCCATTGCTGAAGTTGGTCCTTGGCGGGAACAAGGACCGGACCACCCCATCCAGGAATTCCGGCTCGAGTGTTTCCGTCAATGGGGGACCACAAGGGCGAAGCTTATTCCGCGCCGCCCTATATGGTCTCCCATACGGGTCTCTGTCGAGACTGTCCAGCATTTCGGCCCTCGCCGAATCGTCAGCGGCGCGAATTGCCAGCTTGAGGGCCGTCTTCGCCTCTACGTATAGGGCGTAAAGACGGTCCTCGTTCGCCTGGCTTCTAGCGCTGCGCCGCCGACTCCGCATATACTCCCTGCGAGCCGCCACGCAGGCAGCCCGGAGCTCTGAAAGCTCCTCCGACCACCAGTACACGGCGCGTCGGGGGGGTGGACGGCGGGCCCGAGGCATGCTGTAATCGCATATCTCGGTCAAGGACGCTCTCAGATCGGTCGCTGCGGCGTCCACGTCCAGCACTCGGACCGGCGGAGCAAGCCAGTCTTGCAGGAAGGCTGCCTCCTCGGCAGCCTCGCGGTCGAGGCGGGTAAGAGCCCACCGAGGCAAAGGAGACGGACCGGATCGTCTGCTTCCCTGGGGGCCCTGGGTGGAGATGTCGAACCGAATGTACCGGTGGTCCGACAGGGTCTCCACCTCTTCTACCCGCCAATTCGCGACCCGTGCGGCAAGCAGGGGGGTGGCAAACGAGACGTCTACCACTGACCCTCCCTGTTGCCGCACACACGTGTGAGCTGTCCCTCTGTTTAGGAGGGACACACCTGTCGACGTGGCCCACAGTTCCGTGGCACGTCCCCGGACATTGCAAGTGGTGGCTGAGTTGCCCCATGCCACCGACTTGGCGTTCAGGTCGCCCAATACGGCGACCTGTCTCGGCGCCACTCTCCCAACCACGGCGGTGAGGATTTCGAGAAAATACTCGAAATCCGAGAGAGGGCGGTTTGGGGAGAAGTAAACCCCTACCAGAGCTATATCCCCCAGTGCGGCGGCCACGTATCCCGGTCCCCTCTCTAAGAGCGTGAGGGGAGGGGAGTCTGCGGAAGGCCGCGTCACCAATGCCACCAAGCCGTCCTGGTCGCCCAGCCAACGACCGGGGACCGAGTACGGCTCGGCGACCACAGCTACGTCCACCAACCACTCAGCCATGGTCTGCATCAGCAGATCCTGTGCTGCTCTGCAGTGGTTGGCGTTCGTTTGGAGAATGCGATGTTCGACTCTATCCATCAATCGGACATCGCATCCCCCTCCGCAGCCGCCGAGGTTCCCGTTTCGGGGACTGTGGTGGCAGTGGCAGGCCGCATTGGCGCCTGCGCTTTGCCCTTCCTAGGGGGAGGATGACAATTGCTCCCCTTCATAACGTGGTCCGCCGGGCAGCCACCAGCTGCACACACCGCGCAGTGCGGCCTGGTGGCTTTGCAGGAGGCGGACATATGCCCCTCCTTGCCACAGCGGTAGCAAAGGCCCCTCCTGTCTGCCTTGGATGGGCAGAGGGCATGTGTGTGGCCGATGCCGAAGCACTTAAAGCAACGTAAGGGCTGCTCTGCAAGTGCCCGGACCACACACAAGCCGAAACCGACAGAAAGCCGTCCCTTTGCAAGGACGGCTTTGGCCGCGGCGACTGGACACTCAAGGCGGATAGTGCCCATACCGCCGCGGCCAGGCCTGATGGCCCGCCCTTGCACCGCTGTGACCCCACAGCCCCCCACCGCTGCGACCACCGCCACCACCTCCTCTTTGGTGACCGAGTCATCTAGGTCGGTCACCTCCAAGGCTGCGGTTTTGGTGGGTCTGGCCACCTTGGCCGCGTCCGCGATGACCTCTTGCAGCTTCGCTGCAAACAGGTCTGCGTGCGCGCCACCCTGATCTCCGGGGAACTCGAAAATTCGAGCCCCCGTTTGGGTCCGGCGGCACGTAACCGTGCCGATCCCGAGCTGTGCTGGATCGGCGTTGGTGCGGGCCCGCGACAGAAGGGACGCATATGTCTCCCCCCGCTCAGCGGCTTCCGTGGTGAGCGTCACCACGACGGCCGCGGACTTGGGAAGAGCAAGTCCTTTCTTCGCGCCAGCTATGGCCCCTTTGGCTGCAGGAGCAGCGGTGGAGGGCTTGGGGGCCGATTTCTTCCCCTTGCCCTTCCCTTTTCCTTTGGCCGACGGCTGAGCCGACGGGCCGGGGGCAGGGACGGTAGGGGAGGCGGCCGCCACCTTCTTCTTCGCCCTCCCTTTTCCCCTAACCACTTTCGTCCAGCCATGCTGGTTGGACGGGGTGGTAGAAGGGAGGAGGGCGTCCTCCTGGGTGAGCGGGGATGGCCCCGGCTCGCTACTCCTCTTGTCCACCGCGGGTGGCGGTTGGAGGCGCTGCGTGGACGGGCCCGACTCGCCCCGTCTCCAGTCCGCCGCGGGCGGCGGGCGGGGACACAGCACCGGCGGGCCCGGCTCACTACGCCTCTTGTCCGCCGCGAGCGGCGGGCGGAGGCATCGCACCGGCAGGAGCCGGTCCTCTATTCCCGCGAAGCAGGCCCTAGTGAAGGCCCTCTCCTCCATCACAACCTTGCGGACAATATCCTCAAGGTTGGAGGGAGGTGGGCCCCCAGCTGCGGGCCTCAGCAGCGGTTCGGCCGGGTGAGACGTGGCTTCGGCCAGCTTCTTATGAAGCTGGCTGATCTCCGCCTGCAGACGATCCACTTTCGCCTGCAGCTGCCTCGTCTCTTCCGTTGCCGTACGCTGCGCCAGCTCGCTCACGATGCCGCGCATACTGGCGGCCCTGCATTTTAGGCACTTCTGAAAAGTCCCTTTCAAGTTGGAGGACTTGGAGGCGACCTCCACAATCTCCTCCTCGTCCTCCTGCGCCATCCTCTCGAGCTCCGCCAAGGAGTGGTCCGTATATAAGACGCGGGACGCGCCGTACCCGGACTTAGCCCGGGCGACGCGCGTCCGCTGCTCCTTGGCCGCGACCAGCTCCTCCAACTCTTTCGGGACTTGGCTCCGCCGAGCCAGGTCCAGCTGACGCTGGGCGTCTGCCAGACCCACGTCATGGCTGTCCGCCACCAGCGGCTTAGCCTTCTTGGCCCCCGCTTTCCGTTTCGGCTTCCCCGTATTGTCCGAGGAGCCTTCCGAGCCTTTCTTTAGAAAGGCTCGCTTGCGGGACTCGGTGCGGCCGTCGACCGCCATCGAGTCCGTGTCCGAGGTGAAAATCACGGATTCGTCGGAGTCCGACGGCACATCTGCCCCGCAATAAGCCCGCAGGAAGCCAGCCGCGGACGACGCGCGGCTGGCCTCCGACCCCGAAACTCGTTCGGACGTGCCCTGAGAAGGGGCTTTAAATTGGCCCTGAGAAGGGCATGAGTCCTTCTCGGGGTCCACCGAAACCGGTGGGCCCAGAGGAGGACCCCCGGCCTGGCCCTGACAAGGGCCTTTCGAAAATCGCCCGGAGGCGTTACGTAGTGGCTTGGGCATAGCCAAGCTCCTACGTGGGCTGCTCTGCGCAACAGCACCCGCTATATACACATTAATATATATATCCTAACACTATATACATGTAAACAATTAAACAAAAATTTAAATATTTACATATATACACAACCTTAATCCTAGCAGCTTAAAAACTAACTTAAGAACTACCTTAAAGCTAGCTTAAAAACTACTTAACCTAACTATATAGAGTTCATACACCTTATAGTCCTTATCCAGAGGCGTAGACTCGTCCCCGCGCGGCGCACTCCGCGCCGCGGCCGACTGGATATCGGCCCGCCCGCGGACTACTCGCTTCCTCGAAGTAGCCGAGCGAATTTTCGAGTGTTCTGGAAGGAATATTCTTCCTTCCCGAAAATCACTCCCACTTATCCCTGCGGAGAGTTCCCGCAGGAGAAAACCACAAACACCAAACGGTGCATCACACCACCACGACACTTCCGGTGTAAAATTTGTACTCCGGAACAAACTTTTACCACCACGGCGAATTTTTTGCGCGGAGCAAACATAAACGCAGCGTTCTCGACCGCAGACCGCTTTTGGCAGCCTTCCTCAAGGTGAGTGCGCGCGCGCGACGGCGACTTGCTTAGCACTGCGGACCGCCGCGCGCGTGTGTGAAAACCACGTTAGTTTCCATAATAAAAAAATATATTCCTTTATTTTAAACAATAAACTAATTTTTTGTTTTAGTTTTGGCTCCACGCTTTTTGTTAATAGCCAAAGCCAAGTAATTGATAATTTCTCAAATTAATTAATATTGCACGAGTAGAAGTGTCAAGTCATCAAGTCAAGTTATGTCTAGTCCAGTTATACTCCTAGTAAAGTGGTGGCAACTTTTCCAAAAGCTTCTATGGAGTTTTGGAGACAGCACGGAAAGATAAGTTTCACCATCATTATGCCACTTTCCCACGCTTATTCCTGTAATCCAGCACTTAACGAATATAATGCCACCAATTTTATGGACCATGACTGAAAATAACACAAGTTAAAAATGTAATGTAGTATATGGTAATTGAAAATAATACAATGCGGTGACGCGTTCTTTTTTGTTTTCCTGCTAAAACTCCCGGAGTTGCGTTTAACTATCATTACGGATTATGAATTGTTGTATTTTATATAATTATTTAATATAAGACACAACTATTCATAATTGAAGGGATGAGATCAAGAAAGGTTAGTTTAGTCGTATTTGTAGTTTAAAATATAATTAATACATTTTCAAGCAACTGAAACTTACATAAACCTTTTCTATTACTTCATAAGCACGCTACATTAAAATGGAGCCATTGAAGTTTAAAGTCAAGTTTTTCGAAACTATCAATTTGACAGTTTAACCCTTTTTGATCTCACCCCTTGAATTGCTAATCTGGGTGTAATCAAATCAAAAGGTATCTTTTTTTTTAACCTTTGATAGGCTTTTGCATGTGACCACTGTCCCACATGATGGTAAGTGACGACGCAATTTACGATGGACCATGCTTGCCTAGAAGATTTTTCACTCGTACCGGTTCACTCGTACCTTGAAAACTCCCAGTTTCTCCGTTCCCACAAGTAATAAACTAAATAAACCAATTAAACCACCCCGTTACCCCTGAATTATTCATAACCAAATTAATAATAATAAACTACCCCACAATTATTGCCACATTAATAATAGCCGTTATCCGGGGGATTTATTATTTTATTAATAAAAAATTCAAATGTGGCTTACGCGTGTAAGCTGGAGCTTATACTGTTTGCAGTTCTCACACATAGGATACAAGTGAAATAGCACTGCATTTTCGCGATGGGCAAATATTACAGTTTATTACAAAGCGGTTGGTATTAAAATCCTATGAAAAATGGGAGACATCGTCAATGCATCCTGGTTCAAATCCCACCCTGCACTGGCTTATGACTTTTCCAATTATGGGCGGAATTTTCTTACAAAGGAAAAAAAATTGAGTGGAGGAAACCAGGATGTTCAAGATCACAAAATTCTAACATGTGGGCTCAATTACGTAGATCTGTGTAATGTGTGTGTTTTTTTTGTTCCCAATTCGGTAAGTGGCTACATTAAGTTTTTTAAAATTACATTTTACTTTTTGTGGTTTTGCGTTTGACTACATTACAGTGATAAGTGATTATGAGGTCGAAGGAGAAGCACGCTTACCTAGAAATCTATACATATAAAAATTCTGACTGACTGACTGACATATATCAACGCACAGCCTAAACCACTGGTCCCAGAGATTTGAAATTTGGAATGTGTGTTCTTTGTAAAGTGTATGTATCTACTATGAAAGGATTTTTCGAAAGTCCACCTCAAAAAAGGTGAAGTGAGTGGTTGAATTGTGAAAATTTCTTCGTTTCTTATAGGCCTTGCGGGCGAAGCCGCTTGCAGAAGCTAGTAATCTATGATTTATATTTAATATTTGAAAACACTTAAGTAATGTAAGGGTAACTCTATAGCTCTTTTTTATAATATCAGTATCTATCCAATTATATCTTGCGAAAAATTTGAATTGGAATAACGTCTGTATTTCACAATAAAATATTTGCCAAACGATGTTTAAAAAAAATAGACAAATGTAACCAGTCAGAATTTTATTTAAAATTCTGAATGGTTGCATTTTATTTTCAAATTTGGAACGTGCCAACGCCGATGCGTCTAAAAATGTGCAGTCATACACAAATCCATGGAAATCCATGGATTTTTCCAATTTCCACTGGCCGTATCATTCGTCCACTCCGCTGACTTGGCGACAGGCGTCAGGTTTTTTTTTACGTTCGGTTATTGAAAAGAGTGAATGACGTTTTATTAACAAAGTATCCGGTTTGGACCGGTTTTTTAACGTTGGCGACTGAAAATTGAATACGAAAGTTATGAAAAATGGTTGCGATTTTTCCCGATTTTTTCGGCGATAGTACTTAATATTATAGTCGAAACTTTTGTTAAAAAAAAAAATATGAACAGACAAGTTGTTTAATATTGGGTTATGTGATAGTTTTATCATCTCTCTTGTCAAAAGAATTCTGTAAATTTGCTTAAACTACCGTAGAACATACTAGAATTAATTATGTTATAAACCGATCGGGCGATATGGTCGCACAACGACAAAGCCCTGTTCTATTGTTCATGTAATAAATTCTAAAAAATTAACAAAAAACGCAAAATTAAAGACGTCAAAAAAATTATTCTTTGCTGACAAAGAATAATTTTTTTTTAATGTCTAAACATCTTAGTAGAAAAATAAATAATAATTAAATTTTTTTCATAAATAAAAACCATAACCAAAAGTGTCCAACAAATCTGACGTGGCAAATCCCATAAACCCATTAAAAGATGCCCTCGTGGGCACACCACACTACACGGCGCGATAAATACTTGTAATTCACAAATATCGCGTCATATCGCGTCGTATCGCGACGTATCGCATTACGGACGTACGCCGGATAATACGCAGCACGCGCTTGCTTGCGAAGGATTTTCATGGGAAGAACTGTAGATTAACACAGTATACACAGAAGTGACATTCGGAAAATCTTGAAAATCATATGCCTATCTAATTAATAATAATATGTGTGGACATCTCACACAACGCCATCTAGTCCCAAACTAAGCAAAGTTTGTATTATGGGAACCAGATAACTCATACAATACTTTTTGTTTGTAAATACATACATATAATACAATATAACACCCAGATACAGAACAAACAGCTATGTTCATCACACAAATGTTTGTCCTTGGTGGGAATCGAACCCACAACCCACAGTTTAGAAGGCAGGGTTACTACCAACTGAGCTATCGGGCCAGTCATTATTTTGATAAAGTACGATTCAGCAGTTTGTTTTTTCAAGGAAACACGTGAAATCCAAAACGCTGATAAGTTGGTAATTGTTTTGGGATTCCCGTTTCGTAATTTATTTTTATAGAAATACCCTTTGATCATCTAAACAGTAGATAATCAAAGTATTTATACCTAAGTATTACCTAGATATATGTAGATACCTACTGTGTACCATTTTTTAATGACTATTTTAACGTTATTAATAAGAATAAGAACGCCCAACGATCACATGCGCGGATCCTAGTTAGGGTCGAGGATCTGTGTATGTGATCTTTGGGCGTTATTTTATAAATACACAATGAAATAGGTAAATTTTAGTGAAATTACTGGGCAATTGAGACTTTATGATCTGATCTCACAGTCGAGTAATCTCATTACCAGACTGTGTTGATGTCTCAGGATAATGTGCGCAGTGCATTGTCGCTTGTAACTCTATGTTTTGGGGTTCCGAGTGACACTGTTCTGTTATGGGCGACCGTGGCGCTTAACATCAGGTGAACGACTCGTCGGGGACGAACGAGGCTCGTCACATCATTCAATAAATAAAAAAAAATTGACATGTGAATGTTTTAGAACCTAATCTTGTTATTTTATGCAGTAACTTAAAACCAACGTTTATACGTTATTAAAAAAGAATGGTTACATAAAATATATATATTCATAAACACGCTTTCACAAAAGCAATACTATGTTAGGCAAACTACCAACAACACGATACTATTTAAACCTTACTCATTGCCCCCATCCTCGTTAAGGGTGCACTACCCTTGTAAAAGTCAGTGTGAATAGAGCTAATCCTTATCACAGACGGGGGTTAGAGTGAATCAATTAAAGATAAGCAAATATGCTGCATTGTGCTCAGCCAGGGTTGAATTTGTTGGTGTGAGAGAGGAAATTAACTTTCGCTGGATAAAGCGATCAGTCATTGTGGACGCACCCTTAAATTTTAATCAGGAGTAAATTGCTTGGATTGTTACGTTTGGGTTTGGGATATGTTGTAATATTGTGAAAAGCTGTTTTCATTTCTCGCATACTTTTGAAGTAAAACTTCTTTACGCACGCTTGACTTGAGGAGTAAGCTGGTGAATGCGAGGCGAACGGAAGTTTAAGTTGGTTCAAGTAGACCTCCATTGTCAAAACAAAGTTAAAAATTTGTATTATGTTGACATGTCCGGTAAAATGAAAATTTAGAATTGTCAAAATGGTGTCATAGATGGCTTTTGGGATTTTGTTTATTGGTAATAATGTATTGTATGTATTGTTAATAAACAAAATCCCATCGAAAGCCATCTATCGGCCGGTATAAATCAAAGTTATACCGGCCGATAGATCTCCATCTATCGGCCAGTATAACTTTGATTTAAACTAAAGAAGTGGTACTTCAGCCGTGTGGTCTAAAGCATACCTTTTTGTGAGGATTCTTTAAAATGTATACCTATAATTTTAAATTTTCATGTCATAGTAATTTAAATTTTCATGGTTATTAAACAATTTAACACTTACTTTGTTGTCGTCCATCCAAATTATACCGTTTGACTGTGATCATGGTGTTTGCAACAGCGCCGAAATATCAGCAACTCGAAACAAATAAAACAACTAGGTGGCAGGAATTTTCTGCAGAGTTCGTCTAGGTAGGTACCACCACATTGCCAGCTAATCTGCTGCCAATTAGTACTGTGCAAGCATTACTGTGTTCCAGTTTTAAGGGCACTGTAGCTAGTGAAGTTACTAGATAAATAAGATTTTACAATCAGCTGGGCGACCATGTAACTGCAATTCATTAGAAACACATATTTGTATGGATTTGACAGCTTCAATCGCAGTTTATGTGCATAGTTTCTATTGAAATTTTCAAATTTGGAATGACATCTCTCCTGTTGCACGGCAATCAAAGTTCCGTGATGACACCCTGATCTCACAGTCGACCAATCATATTACCAGACTGCGCTGATGTCTCGGGACGATGTATGCAATGCAGTGTCACGCGAAACTTTATATTTTAGAGTTCCGATTGACACTACAACTGTTATATATAGGCGGCAGTGTCGCTTAATATCAGGTTAACGACTAGCTCGTCGCATAAACATTAAGATATAAAAAAACTCATCTATTGTTTATGCAATATAGCATTTTCTATGTATAAACTATCTATGTATAAATTTTCTTATATAACCCAAAGGTGACTGACTGACATAGTAATCTATCAACGCACAGCCCAAACCACTGGACGGATCGGGCTGAAATTTGGCATACAAGTAGATGTTATGACGTAAGCATCTGCTAAGAAAGGATTTTTCGAAATTCTACCCTTAAGAGGGTGAAATGGGTGGTTTAATTATTTTCCCATAGGCCACGCCACGGGCGAAGCTGGTCTATCTATAAACTTTTTCTCTACATCCAAAAATGGTACCGCAACATTGTCTCGTGGCGCCAACGGAAAGGGGCGGCTCGTAAATTTGCATGTCGTTACGTAGCGAGCGACAACCGCGCAGGCGCCGCGCGACATAAAACTTTGAGCTTTGATGGTGTTGCTATGTGCTTAATGAAATAATGACACATGTTGGTTGTTACCATTACTATTTTTCAGTTTTAATCGATACGGACAGCAATAAGTGGACAAGAAGAGAGTCGTACTCGGGCCCAGATGGCTTGGTGCATCTTTATCACCCTATTACACCCATCTCTCCTTGTGTAACAATCTACTATTAATTAACCTTTTCTCGTAGACCACTCCACTTCCACTAGATCTTCCACTACTAGTAGGTCTACTTAAAATTACAAACGAAATCTAATAAACCGAGTTATTTCTTTAAATTTCTGACTACTTCTGCTTATCTGCAGATACTAGTTCGTTCTAGTTCTAGTCCTTGTTAGGGCCCTTGATCTATGTTTGTGATCGTTGGGCGTTATATACACGGTGGAATCTAATTCGTTCTTTTTCTTTATTGTATGTATTCAGTCCATGCTATAGAACGCTCCCATATAACTAAATAAAAAAGTACTTATGAATAATAATAAATAATAATAATATGTGTTGGACATCTCACACAACGCCATGCCCCAAACTAAGCAAAGCTCGTATTATGGGAACCAGATAACTGATACAATACTTAAGTACTTTTTTTGTTTGTTAATACATACATATAATACAATATAACACCCGAATAAAACTTAAATCAAGGTATTATCAAATTATTGCGAATTCAAATTCTAAAGAAAAGCCTTGCGACATTGAACAAAGCAGGTGTTTTATTGCCTACGAAACATTTACAAACCACTCATCCGGTGCCCGGGCTGTATGTAGCATTATATAGAAATTTCGGCTATCATGTAGTTATTTTAAGAGGCACTAAATACTAAAACAAAACCTAATTTTTTTTGAATTGGACCTTGTATGAATACTCTATAGCACGGTCTGAGTACATACATTTAAGGAAAAGAGCGAATCAAATTCCACCGTGTATAGATGGTCTAAAGCAGTTTTTTTCTCCTTTGGAAATAATCGCACATAACTAAAAGAGTCGCGTTAAAGGCGTGGTGTACACGTCATCCCTTATTGCCCATAAATATCAATAGGGGTGGATAGAAACCGATAACAAAATCTAAGACGACACCCCATACGCTCTGCAGTATCATGAATCAAGCATAGATAAAATAAGTATCTAAACGTTTTGGAATCGTTTTTTTATGTTATGAAATGGCATGGCGAGCTCGTTGCTCGTCGTTGTTTTCAAATTTAAGATAACTATTCAACCATTATAAAAAGAACATAAAGTTATTTAATAGTATGCAAACGAAACTGGTACTTATTTATATCCAAATTATTTTGTACCAATTTTAATTTACTATGTATTTTACGGCCATCTTGCCTCCTTTATGACGTCATTAAGGACTTGGCCGCCGTAAAATACACGTGACACTAATATATTTGTTTGATTTTATTTCTCTCAATGCTCTCAATTAATGTCTTACCGTGAAATACTGTAAAACGAACCAAGATGGTCGCTCCTCCCACTACTGTGGGATGCAAAAGTGTTTGATAATAATTTTTTTTATTACTCATACGGAAAGTAAGTCTGAAGTTGCCTGAGAAGCGGGTTGAAAGTAATACACTCAGCCCTAGAGAGAGTCGTTTTCAACTGTCAAATTAAAAAAAAAATAGTTCTAATTTTCACATTTCTATTGAATAACCCGTAATATATCCGAAGACCAGGCGTAAACCATTCGTAGATTAGACGTAGACCAAACGTACTCTAGACGTAGACTGAGAATTGGCCAGGAGTAATCCAGACATACACCAGGAGACAGAACACAGACAAGAGACAGACAGACGTAGACCAGGCGTAGTCAGTCGTAGTCTAGACGTAGACCAGGCGTAGTCAGTCGTAGTCTAGACGTAGACCACATGTAAGCTAGGCGTTGAGTAAGTTTAAGCCTAGAATAAGCTTGACAGAGACCAACCATAGTCTGGACATAGACCAGGTGTAGTTCAGACTTAGACCAGGCGTAGTCAACAGCTATACCAGACGTAGGGTAGAAATTACAACACAATAGCGGTTTGTGTTTCTACGCAGCAGTCATTAATCGCATAACAGATTGCTAGTCCTGCATCTGCCTAAATACAAGATATCCTGTGAGTGTATACACTCAAATACAACCCTGTGAGTGGTAGATGCTCTACGAAGCCGACTATCTCCCTGTGAGTGACAGAGAGGATGCTCTACCACGGTGACTATCTCCCTGAGAGTGAAGCAAATGATGCTCTACCAAGTGGACTATCTCCCTGTGAGTGAAGGAAATGATGCTCTACCAAGGCGACTATCTCCCTGTGAGTGAAAGAAATGATGCTCTACCAAGCCGACTATCTCCCTGTGAGTGAAGGAAATGATGCTCTACCAAGCCGACTATCTCCCTGTGACTGAAGGAAATGATGCTCTACCAAGCCGACTATCTCCCTGTGAGTGAAAGAAATTATGCTCTACCAAGCCGACTATCTCCCTGTGAGTGAAAGAAATGATGCTCTACCAAGCCAACTAATATCCCTGTAAGTGACAGGGATGATGCTCTAACAAACCAAATATCTCGATGTACAATGTGCATTATCTACCGCCGCACCGAGCTACTATTATATACCTATTTATATAATATAGTGGCTTAACCACAAAAAATTTAGACAAGCCTTAAACAAGTGTCAAACTACCGTTTTGTATTGTTAAACACGCGTTTGACGTCTGTTTAACCCTTGTTTATGTATTTGTGGTAACACGGTAGCTTTTTTACTCTGCAGGCATCTAAAATTTTCCAAAAAAAGAATGCGTTTCAAATTTCATCTGCATTGAGGTTGTGTACTCCACTGTATTAAGTAACTCGCCTCTTTGTAGTTTCGGAAAGCTCGTCAGATAGTAAAGTGCGTTCCGTGACGGCGACTGAAGTCTGAGGGTAGAGTGGGACTAAAGTCTTACTTACCAATAACCGCCCACTATTTTAGTTAAGTGCTACCGCTTTGGTGTAGGTGCAATTTCTTAACATAAGGTACCAATTTTATTTTATTTTCTAGTATCGAATGCTACACTGTTAAAACCAAAACAGTTTGATCGGGGAAGGAGATTGATTCTCGGACAGGTAACTTCATTAATTTGACATTTAGTTTTTTTTTTTATATTTGCAGGTGTCATCGATTCTCATTTGCTTTAAGTGGAACTATTTTTGGTTCCTAATAAATACTTAATTGTTAATTCTTACTTAATTCTACTTAATTTATGAATGAATCAATTTTGCCAAAACGACAGCTTACTTGGTAGTGAGGCCGTGGGTTTGAATCTCGCCATGAGCTAGAGAGCTTTTGGTAAATATTGTGGTAAAATTACAATATTCTTGTATTTTCAAGTTTCAGGCAAACGCCTGTCTAAAGTTAAAAATGTGTTGCCAAGTGCATAAGATGTGTTTCGGTAACCTACTTTGAGAGCCGATAGATACCAATCTTTTTCTTAGGTACATTACTGTACTCGCTATACAAACACTTTACGACACTGGATAGCGAGGACGTAATGTACATTCAAAACTTGTACCAGAGTACAGTTTTTAAGTTGGACATTGAATATTATGGCGCTACTATCGACCTTATTGTCAAGTGAAATAAGCTTTACCTCTACCATGTCTGACATTTAAAGAAACTGATTTATAAAAAACAACGAAAACCGTAACACACCGCAGCCCATCTAATTCAGCAAGACTGTACAACAACATTGTTCCCCGATATGTCGTAACTGCCGCAATGGGCGGGAACTACATAGAACTGACATTTAAATATGGAATTGGCGCCAATTTCGCTGTTCGACGTTTGAAAATTAGTTTGAATTCAAAACGATTGTGTTTTGTTTATGTTCTTAGTAATCTTCAAAGAGAACGGAGACTGCTTCGAATTAAAAGAAATACATAATTGGAAGTAAAATCGATTATCATAAATATACGAGTAAAATGCTTACATACATACAAACATCATTTCTTATATGAACTAATTTAATAGAACAGACGGTACCCCAAAATTCTGACATACACGAGTGTTCTATTTGCTAAAGGACAGGGAGCAATTCTTATTCAAACGACCATGTTTATGCAGACTGACGTTTATTACCGACATGTAACTAATCGCATACAAAATATTAATGGAAGATACGAAATATTAATACATAACAACGAGAAGATAAATTTCTAGTATATAGCTACTACCTAGCTACCTACTAACTTGGTATACAACCGTTAATTATTATGAGTTTGATAAAATAAAAACCCATGAATTACGCTTTGGCTTGATATAAAACACTTTTACTAGGTGGTAAGACTTTTCTACAGAGTTCGTCTAGGTAGGTACCACCCGGGGGCGAGTTGGCTGGACTGCAGTCGCGACCCCTTCTTGCCCTTTACGGCGGACGAGGGCTCACGGGGGGTTTTAGTGGGTTCGAGTCCCAGAAACTGCCAGGGCATTTCCCACTCAAAAAAAAAGGGTAGGTAACAACGGTTTGAAAGACATTCTGGCACTAAGCAGTGGTGTGCAAGCACTATTGTGTTCCGGTTTGAAGGTCATTGTAGCTTGTAAAATTACTCGGCAATTGAGATTTTATAATCTGATCTCACAGTCGAGTAAACTTATTACCAGACTGTGCTGATGTCTCAGGATGATGTACACAAAGCAGTGTCGCGCGTAATTTTATATTTTAGAGTTCCGAATGACACTATTCTGTTATGGGAGGCCGAGTCGCTTAACATCAGGTGAACGACTAGCTATAGCTTTAAAAAAATGATAACCTTCACCTTTTTGATAAGTATCTGTTATGGAAAACGAATCAAAAGACCACGTAAGCAATAAAATACACAAAAAGTTTATCATTGAACTCGTAATTCTCAAAAAACGCCGTTTTTTTGTCTATGCTTTTGATTAAATAAACGACAAACGAATTCTCTACCGTATAGATCATAGATATCAGTCTAAAGCCAGAGCATATGACAGATGTTGACGTGTTTCGGTCTTTTGATCGTTTTTGGTCACAGACTATCAATTCATTTAACTGCTATTACAGTTGTTGCTCTTAGTCGCCAATAACACGCTATATTTAGCGTATTTGACCGCTAATTATAATTTTAAAATTATAATTAGACACTGTGGTACTCCTTAATTTAAAAAAAAACCTTATTGTTAGTTATTGATGAACTATCCAGACGTGTTATCAAAAGAGACGGTCTTGATTTTACTCAAGAGCACTAACCTCTTCGACATACCTAACTGTCCGCCATTTTGGAAAAATCACGATTTCGCGGCCTTTGATCAAATCAATACTTTTTTCTTTAAATTCGATTTCCGAGTAATCGCGCGTCAATCCGTTTTCACAGTCAGTCCGTTTTCGTCCATCGTGAAACAAATAATGACTTACAGCCTTATTAATAAACGGGTATTAGTCTCGGGTTAGTTACTTCAGCTTTTGTCCTTTTTGCTGCTGGAATATTTAGCTGGATCGAAAGAGACAAAAGATGGTGTAACTAATCTAAAGCTAGTTCGCGTTTATTAATAAGGCTGTTAGTGTTTTTGTTTACGAGAAACGCACTATCTATCAATATTTCTATCTAAGTTAGCGGTGTTTCGGCCGAATAAAGCGTTTCGGCCGCTGTCATAATAAAGTGAACAATAAAGTTGGAAGATAATATATTCTAATGACACGTCAGCGACGCGATAAAATTCGTGAGCCCATTGTGACACCTCTGCTTAATTGGAATTTATGTTTTGGTCGCAACGCTTTGTATCGGGCTCGGGGGGTTACTATGGGTAACTCGAAAGTTTATTGCAGTTTCGAAAAAATAAAATTAATAATTATCTATGAGGTTAATACCATTCACATATAATATCAATTTTAAAAATAATAATAATATGTGTGGACATCTCACACAACGCCATCTAGACTCAAAATAAGCAAAGCTTGTATTATGGGAACCAGATAACTGATACAATACTTAAATACTTTTTGTTTTGTAAATACATACATATGATACCATATAACACCCAGACACAGAACAAACACTTATATGTTCATCACACAAATGTTTGTCTTGGGTGGGAATTTAACCCACAACCCACAGTTCAGAAGGCAGTGTTACTACCAACTGAGCTATTGGGCCAGTAATATTGAACAGAACAGAAAGAAAAATTATATTCTGTTAAAGATAGATGAAAAATACGTATAAATCATGCTACTGTATATTTTTAAGGATAATTTAGCTACTAAGCTGTTTATTATATACTAGTGGCGCCCCGCGGTTTCACCCACGGGAAAATTTCACTTTTCCAGGATAAAATGTAGCCTATATGTTAATTCAGTGTATAAGCTATCTTGCTACCAAATTTCATCCAAATCCATTCAGCCGTTGAGCGTGAAGGAGTAACAAACATACACACATACAAACTTTCGCCTTTATAATATTAGTATGATAGTGTGATTTATTTTGGGGAAAATTTTGTATGGCTGGATTATATTTGACATGAATAAAACAAAACAAAAAATTGTTTGCAGTATTCGATTTACAAAACTATCGTATTTTATTTTAACCGTATTTTGTTTCGGTCTTAACTAACTTAACTTGAATAACTTCAATTATAGAAGAACCGAAACTTAATTAAAGTTTAATCTTTTTTATTCCACCAATAAATGGTAGGCCCCAATTTACAATTCGAACATTTTATTATGCACACTTTAAGGTCGGTTTCGTTTCGGGTAGCTTCCGAACCGTTTCCGGGGTAGATTGTAAATGCTTTATTTGTATACACCGCCTTATCTTAATTTCTTAATTAAAGCCCGGTGCACGTATAAAATTAACTTAACTTATTTAATTATTAAGTTACTTTTAAGTAATTGTCTTTAGAACAATTATTATCTTGGATCCGTAGTTTGAAGCTTAATGGTTATTCTCTAGTTAATTATTCGTAATTATTTAATTATAATGATTGTTAAGAAGCACAAAAGTACATAGAAGTTATGTATGAAGCTACGATTATGAAACAGTTTGTAACCTAGAAAATTTGAAAAAAGCTTTTCAATACAATCTTACTAATATTATAAACTAGTTACGCCCCGTGGTTTCACCCGCGGACAAAGAGTATTTTATTTATTTGCTCATCCCACGGGAAAATTTCACTTTTCCGGGATAAAATGTAGCCTATATGTTAATCTAGTGTATAAGCTATCTTGGTACTGAATTTCATTTAAATCCATTCAGCCGTTTGAGCGGAAAGAGTAACGAACTTTCACACATACACACAAACACACATACAAACTTTCGCTTTTATAATCCTATACTAATATAATAAATGTAAAAGTTTGTGTGTGGGTGAATGTTTGTTGCATCTAAACGACACCACGGCTGGGCGGTTTTGGATGAAATTTAGAATAAGTAGCTTATATATTGGATTGACACAAAGGATAATTTTCACCCACGGGTAAAAACGTGCGCTAGCAAAATAATATAAAGTGCCTGAAACTTTCGCTCGTTATTTACCCGTTTTCCCGCGGTCACTCTTAAATTTTCTGAGATAAAATGTACTCTATATTTAATTGGTCTCGGTAGGCAATCTATGCGAATTTTTTTATCTACATTTGCAGTTTAACAGTTTTCGCGTGTAAGCTGCACAAACAAATAAACACTCAAATAAAGATATAACTTTTTGCTGTCATAATAATATTAATCAGAAAAATTTCCGAAAAATTTCAAAGTATTTATATAAAAGTAATGTATGCAATTTGTCGATTTAAGCATGCATTTTTAATTTGAGATGTTCCGATCAGCTGGCCGATCACGTAACTCGATTGCAACAAAAAGAAACACAAATTTGTATGGATTTGACAGATTTAATATGCAGTTTATGTGCATAGTTAGTAGGAAAATTTCTCCTGTTAAATTGCAATCAAAGTTTTTTATCACCCCTCAGAGCACCAATATCAGCCAATTCCAAATGGATTTAGGAAATGAAAAGTACATATTAAATACTTAACCCTTCTTATATACATAGCTATTTCACTTTGCTTACCTTTTTTGCTTTGTTTGGATAATGGAAATTAGGATTTTTTTATTTCATTTGATTTTGAAGAGTGTGCGCATGCCCTTCATCAACTCATTCAGTCATCCACTTTCTATCCTATGATAGAAATCACTAAGTCTTGTAATTCTATAATTACAAGACTTAGTGATTCTTTACATCCTTACGTCGTTAGTGTTTTGCCAAAGTTTGCACTAAGCGTTTTGCTGGGTCATTTATAGTCCAAACGGCCAAGGAATACAATATAATATAATAATATGTGCGGACATCTCACACAACGCCATCTAGCCCCAAACTAAGCAAAGCTGATACAATACTTAAATACTTTTTGTTTGTAAATATATACATATAATACAATATAACACCCAACACAGAACAAACACCTATGTTCATCACACAAATGTTTGTCCTGGGTGGGAATCGAACCCACAGTTCAGAAGGCAGGGCTACTACCAACTGAGCTATCGGGCCAGTCAATGGAATGACCTTCCAATAACAGTGTTTCCTCCTGGGTATAACCTGGGTCTTTTTAGGTCAAAAGTGAATCGGCAAGCGTGCTCCGCCTTAGACAACTTCGTCACTTACCATCAGGTGAGTTGTTGTCAAACGCATGCCCATTTTAACACAAAAAAAAAGCCATTGCATTTATATTAATCGCAAATTCAAGAGATTCACGTTTTATTTTCTTAGTGAAATTGTACAGTTACTTCCAAACCAAGATCCATCCCTGTTTCAAGCTATTGAATTCACACCTCTGCGCCCCTTCTAGACTATTCTAGAAGTTCCCAATTCCACGTGACTCCGTTAAATTTGCATTCGGCATGGATATTTCCCCAGCGAGGTGATATCGCTCGATCTACGGAATTGCCACCCGCCCGCGCCGGTCCGTATCCAAATCGAAAATCAACTCTTTTTATTCACAACGTTATTGAAGGGACCTATTCTGGAGCGTGATGATACTGTCTGTATGAATGTCGATTTTTTTTATGTATTAGCTTTACAGTGTGAATTGAAAAGCAGGTAAATGAGATAGATAGATAAACTCTTTATTGACACCAAGGCAACAAATACAAAAACAGAAAATAACTAATGAGTAGGTAACAATGGGCGGTCTTATCGGTAATAAGCGATCTCTTCCAGACAACCTTTGGATGGACAGAGATAGATCAACGAGCAAGGACGGTGGTGCTAAAAAGTTACTGTGAACATACATACTAAGACAAATATAATATACTACTTACTATTAGATTCACATTGGCAGATTTACACATTTGCCGCCCGTAGGCTATGCCGCCTAATTAACCCATGCAATAGGCTATTTGACTACTATATTTTTATTACATACATAAATAATATACCTCAAAAAATAGATAACTGTGAAAACAAAACTTGAATATCTCAAAAAATGACTAAGTTACAGGCATTTTAAAATACAGAAATAGAAAGAGACAACTCAAACACGCAGTGACGTCAGTTACCAGTACTCATAGTAACTCATTACTAAGCTGTGGTAGCTCTACATACAAACTTTTTGGCATGTGACGTCACAAGCCATGCCTTCATAGTAGCTGTGAGGAAGCTCAACATGATCTCTGTTTTGCGAGAAAGGGACAGGCGATGAAACTTTAAAAGCGTACTGCTCCGTGATTAACTTACCGATTTTACTTATTTTTACAATGTTTACATTCATTTTTAACCTACTTTATGAAAATAATATTTACTTGTTCATTTTTGATAGTAGTCAAATAGCCTATTAAATACCCCAGTTCACAATCATATTAATTACAATTTCTTTGTCAACGAAATTGCAGTATTAGGATGTGTACATCAACTTTCAGTACTAAAACATTTTAATTTTCAAGACTTATTTCTCCGTCTATAACTTAATTTCCTTGTAAGAAAAAGTTCGTAAAAAAGAGCAGATTGTTGTAAATTGTTGAGTAGTAAAATATGATAAGTTACGTCATATTTTCTATAAAATAAATAAATAAATAAAATAAATATGTGTGGACATTTTACACAGCGCCATCTAGCCCCAAACTAAGCAAAGCTTGTACTATGGGAACCAGATAACTGATACAATACTTAGATACTTTTTGTTTGTAAATACATACATATAATACAATATAACACTCAGACACAGAACAAACATCAATGTTCATCACACAAATGTTTGTCCTGGGAAGGAATCGAACCCACAACCTGCCGTTCAGAAGGCAGGGATACTACCAACTGAGCTACCGGGCCAGTCAAGTCAAGTCAAATAAGCGTATATCGGTTCAGAACCGTTGTAGTACTGATTCATCACTCACTTATTCAGTCGACGATTGAAGCGCTCTCAGAATAAGGACATCGGTTTGAGATCGTTTCATTTAAACGATTTTTGCATAGTAAACGTAGGCGTATAAGATTTTATTACTAAGGGAGTCTTTTCTATTGAATTTGATTCTCGTTCGATTGCATCATTCAGTTTGACAAAGGAGCGCTTTTAGTAATAAAAAAGCATTGGTATTTGCATTGGAAAGCGTTGTGATAAGCGTTGCAAAGTGATTGAATTTGGTTGATTTTTACACTACTCTGCGCAAAAAGAACTTACGTTGTTAGGGTATTGATTTTTTTTTAATGATTCTATATTCAACAGAAACATTAATATATACAGGCACTCTTAAAAAAAGTCATTACTGATAAAAGTTTTTTTTTAACATATTTTTTTTAAATTGTTTTTTATAGTTAGATAGGCTTGCGTTTGACCACTATCGCACCTGATGGTAAGTAACGATGTGGTCTAGGATGTAGCACGCTTGCCTAGAACATATCTGTTCACTCTCGATTTGAAGACTCCCAGGTTGTAGTTATCGGGAAATACGGACGCCGGTAAAGCGTTCCACTCTTTGGCTGTTCGCATTATAAATGTGGAGCCAAATCGCTTTGTTCGCACATGGGGGATATTGACCATGACAACGGCGGCGTTTTTTCGTACATCTGGTTGTTCGATGGTGGAAAGATGATGGCGGAATCATATATATAAGTGTATATATCAGAAGCATCCCCGTCTCTCTCGGTACGGTATGTTCCGGTAGCTTCAGTCGTATTCTTGAATGCTATAAATTATACGAGTTTTTTTTTATGTTAGTGAATGATGTGACGGGCTAGTCGTTCACCTGATGTTAAGCGACACGGCCGCCCATAACAGAACTGTGTCACTCGGAACCCCAAAACATAGTTTATAGTTTCCCGCGACACTGCACTGCGCACATCCTCCTGAGACATCAGCACAGTCCGGTAATAAGATTACTCGACTGTGAGATCAGATCATAAAGTCTCAATTGCCCAGTAATTTCACTAGCTACAGTGCCCTTCAAACCGGAACACATTAGTGCTTGCACACTACTGTTTGGCGGCAGAATAACTGGCACAGCGGTGGTACTTACCTAGACGAACTAGAGAATAGCACTCTTTTTATTGTTCATCCATTGTCAGGTACGCAAATTAAGCGCCATCGAAAAAAAAATGGTACCTTTTTTTATTACTTTAAGCTTGTCTAGCATTTGACCATGCTTTCACCTGATGGGAAGTGACGATGCGATCGAAGGTGTAGCATGCTAGCCAAGTAAATACCTATTCATACTTCTCTTGA
Organism: Ennomos fuscantarius; assembly: GCA_905220475.3. Lineage (NCBI taxonomy): Eukaryota > Metazoa > Arthropoda > Insecta > Lepidoptera > Geometridae > Ennomos > Ennomos fuscantarius. The sequence goes on along the minus strand of HG992046.1, from coordinate 5,240,056 downwards.
ACACGCCTACCACCTACACTAGTTGCGCCGCGCGCTTTCACCCGCGGTAAAAAGTATTTTAATTATTTGCTCATCACACGAAAGCATTTCACTTTTATGGGATAAAATGTAGCCTTTATGTTAATCCAGTGTATAAGCTATCTCGGTACCGAATTTCATCCAAATCCTTTCAGCCGTTTGAGCGTCAAGGAGTAACAAACATACACACATACAAACTTTCGCCTTTATAATATTAGTGTGATTGCATTAGGTGAAATATGGCTCTAATGCAATGAGCTATCGCAAAATTACTCATGACCTGTGTCAACAACGTAAGTAATCAATATGTTGTTTTAAGTGATTGTTGTGTCATAGCAGTTTCTTCGAATAATATTACCTTATATTATTAGCAGTCAATAATGTTGTAACCTATTAGGTAAGTATAGCATTTATTTATCAATACTTGCTTTTCAGTAAACGAAAGCCTTCCTCGGCCGCCAGTCACCCAACGTAGAGTAAATTTCTTATTTATTTATTATAATTTAAAAATTATTAAAATCATTAACATATTTGTATATATTGTGTTATATGTATGCATTTACAAACAAAAAGTATTTAAGTATTGTATCAGTTATCTGGGACCCATAATACAAGCTTTGCTTAGTTTGGGGCTAGATGGCGCTGTGTGAAATATCCACAGATATTTATTTATTTTATTTGATATTTTTGCAAAAATATCTTTGATTGAAATGAAAGTTAAAACGGGACTAACCGGGAAGGATTTTGTCAGAGACATAGGGTGACTCAACGTCGTAACATTTGTCGCCTTTTTTGTACTATGGGGCTGACATAGACGTTGGGCGTCTCAAAGTCCCTAAGAAAAATTAGATTTCAAAAATAACGTCGAATTTGGTCAAAATTTTGTTTTAGTTAAATTCTGTTAGCGAAAACACCCGTTTTAATATTCATAATGTAAGTTCAATTCACGAAGTTTAAATAAAATAAAGTATATGTTAACATTTCACACAATGCAACTAGTCCCAAATTAAGAATAGCTTGCACTATGGAATTTTTTAAAGTTTAAAAAGTGTAAAATTATTTTTGACCAGCAAACCTTTAGTAGGTATTTTTTAGTATTAGTTATTAAATCATTGTAGTATTTAGAAAATAAAGGCAATTTGCCGTGTTAAAAAAAAAGTAAGAACCTATTAAAAACATTAAATAGATATAGATATATTCATAATGGAACGCAACCGCATATTACACTTAGTAATGAGAAAAACAAAGTTTTGCATAATGCGAGTCATCTAAAAAACAAACGGTATTCCGGCTTTACGTAACGCGAACGTAGCATTATAGGATAACGCTTTATTTGGGTAATGGTCCTTAGAAACAATAAAATTATGCGATGAATTTCATATTACCGAGAAAAAATATCACTGAAATATTGTAAGCTAGTTTTCCACACTTTGACTGTGGCAAACAAACGAAGGGCCCAGCTGATAAATGGTCATAGTATATTATGGACATCTGCATCATTAGACGCACTGATTACACGTTGTGATACTTGTCATATACAATGTCATATTCCTCAGGATTCATATTACAAAACTGAGGAAAGACCGAAGATCGGCAACTCATTCCACGCAAGAAAGCACGCATAAATCTGGCCAATTTTCAACTTTGTAAAGAGTTGGGTGACTCTAGCATTGTTATCAAGTTACCTATGTTACCCTTTCACCATCACCCTTTGGTATGTCTATAAATGTCTAGAAGTATAATAATTTAAAATATAGTATTGTAGAATTTATAATTACAACTAATTTTCTGAACGTCAACGTTGTTTTTTTGTAATCTAGATATTTTATTTGCTTAGTTTTCATTAAATTTTTGCATATTTAAAACTTAATAAAACAATAAGGATATATCCAGTGAGATTCGACAGCCTCTGTGGTGTAGTTATAAGCAGTTTGTCTCATAACTCAGGTGAAGGGTTCGATTCCCGTGACAGGACATATTTGTGCACAGAAAAACAAGCGCAATTACATACTTATTCTATATTGTGGGTGTTGTGGGACCATGGTCTTCGTAGTTCCTGGGTCTCTAGATACAGGGAATCCTAGTTAGGATTTAATTATTATTACTATTCCGCTGAAAACAAAAATTATCAAAAACTGTGTGATTCTGTATGATTCTGAGTGATTCTGTGTGAATCTGAATGATTCTATGAGCTATTTACCAGCCAAACATAAGTGATTTTGTTTATTGTTCTCAGCGAAATTACACCAGATATTTTTGTATCATTTTATATTTAAGATGAACGTCCGCAAAGTCACGTCCGAGTCAACTGAATAAAAACACGGAATACCATTTATTCAGTGGCTCAAATTTCTAGTTCTATTATAACATTGCATACCCCTGGACGTGGTCAATAAAACACATCTCAAAGAAGGTTACGCTCGTACCTTCACCCGACCCTCCTGAAGCGGCATCAGAATAATTCCCCCGTATGTATGCCGCCAAAGACATAACAAACTCCATATGGTATTTTGTTGGATAAAATACCAGATATCTATTTACTATAAATGATAATGCTGTGGAAACGCTTGAAAATGGCATTTGGGTAATAGTTTTGTTTTTGGTAGAATTTATTCTATATGTTTTATTTATATGGCATAAGTCTATTTTATATGTATGTATAAAACAAAGTCGTGTTAGTTACACCACTTGTAACTCAAGAACGGGTGGGCCAATTTTTTACGCTTTCTTTTCAACCGATTTAAGAAGGAGGAAGTTCTCAATTTGGTGGTAATTTTTTTTATATTCAATGTTTTTTACCTATAACCATCTAAATATATATAACTCAAAGGTGACTGACTAACTGACTGACTGACAAAGTGATCTATCAACGCACAGCCCAAACCTCTGGACGGATCGGGCTGAAATTTGGCATGCAGGTATATGTTATAACGTAGGCATCCGCTAAGAAAGGATTTTTTGAAAATCTACCCTTAAGAGGGTGAAATGGGTGGTTGAGTTATTTTCCCATAGGCCACGCCGCGGGCAAAGCTGCGGGCAGAAGCTCGTCATTAATAAAACGATTTTGGGTATTTTAAGAGAGGTACTTTAAGGTTAGTCTCATAGAAATTTGATCAAAATCAACTCAATAGTTTGGTTTTAAAATCTAGATAACCTAATATCTAACGTAACTAATAATCTAATAAGTATGCATTAAAATATCATCCAAGTATGTTCTTAGTATTTGTTGTGTAACATGTAAAATTTAATTAAAGGTTGAATGTAGCACTAAGGTAGTTTCAAGAACAAACGGCAGAGGACGCAACGGGCGCGGCTGGCAATGTTAATGGAATTAATACATGTAAAAATGGTGGCGGGAATAAGTAAATAAAAAGCAGTTAAATATAATTTTCTTCTTCAGTCTTTATTTTATAAAACCAAATAAAGCGTTTTTTTTTTTTTTAAATTGTTTTACACCGTCGTGTATTATTTTTAGCTGCTGATATTTACCATCCAAAGGTTATCTGGAAAAGATTGCTATTAGCGATAAGACCACCTATTGTTGCACTAGTACGTAAGAATTTTTATTCCTATATTTACGTAAATTTCATTGATGAGATAATAAAGAGTTATCTATCTATCGTCAATCACCTTTTTTAAAGGGGTATTATTTCTTACTTTATGGTTGACTAGCTTCTGCCCGCGGCTTCACCAACGTGGCCTATAGGAAAGGATAAAGAATTTTTTTTTCATAGAAAATTCAACCACCCTTTTCACCCTCTTAGGGTTGGAATTTCCAAAAACACTTTTTTAGTGGATACCTACACTTTACAAAGAACACAACCTTCAATTTTCAAGTCTCTAGGACCAGCAGTTTAGGCTGTGCGTTGATATATAAGTCAGTCAGTCAGGACTTCGAATTTTGTATGTATTGATAGACTACTATCAATACATACAAAATTCGAAGTCCTGACTGACTGACTACGTGGTAACTACTAAGTTACCACGTGGTTAAATGATGGCTGTTTTAAGGAAACTATACCACCATTCAGTACAAGTATTTGTGAACAAGAAAAAAAGCTCAAGTACTTGTTGTGTGTGCGTGTTGTGGGACAAATGGCCCTCGTAGTTTCTGAGTCCCGAGATACAGGAAATCTTAGTTAGGGTCCAGGATCTATATATGTGATTGTTGGGCATTATTTTTGGAACGTAGTTCTTTATCGCGCGTTGCGAAAGGGGGCTAGACGGAAAAATGAAGACCAAAAGTTGTAACGAAACTTTTTGCTATAGTTGTAAGCCGTGCGGCGTGCGCGTGTTTCTCTCCCTGTCTCTCTCTATCTCTCTCTCCTTCTCTCTCTCTCTCTCTCTCTCTCTCTCTCATAGAAAGCAAGCCAGTTATTTTTCTTTCGTCTTTCTATTTCGCATTGAACAGTGTGTTGTCGCGACGATTATTTGTTCAGTGTATACAGGTTTTTTATACATAATAAATAAAAGGAATTTCTTTCCATCCGGATGTCCCTTGACACCTCTCAAGTTTTTTTTTAAATTATTATCAGATGACATGAGGTATGTGACAATTGAAGGGGTGAGAACAAAAAGGGCTTAACTGATTTTTTTTACAAAATGACTTATGGAATGACTTATCGTTGGATTCAGCGTGAAATTATCTACAATAGTACATTCTCAAAATACCGAAATGACGCTTAAATCTCGAGATTTAAAGTCTAAAACGGTTTATCTGTCACAGGAACACAGTTCGCTTAGCATAAAAATATTATTATATTTATTTTAATATACTATATTTTTACAATAATTGTATGAATTAGTACTATACTTAGTATTTTGAAATAGAATTAATACATTTTCAAGCAACTGAAACTTACATAAACCTTTTCTATTACCTTATAAGCACACTACATTAAAATGACGCCGTTGAAGTTTAAAGCCAATTTTAACAGTAAAATAAACTATGAATTTGACAGTTAAACCCATTTTATTCTCAACCCTTCAATTAAAAAGATATATTTGCGTAAATTACTGTTTCCTAAAAGAACTACTACTACTCTACTAGGTGGTAGGACTTTACTGCAAAGTTCGTCTAGGTAGGTACCACCGCTTTGCCAGTTATTCTACCGCCAAGCAGTAGTGCGCAAGCACTGTTGTGTTCCGGTTTGAAAGGCACTGTATCTAGTGAAATTACTGGGCAAATGAGACTTTATGATCTGATCTCACAGTTTAGTAATCTTATTACTAGATTGTGCTGATGTCTCTGGATGATGTGCGTAGTGCAGTGTCACGCGAACCTCTATACTTTAGAGTTCCGAGTGACACTGCAGCTGGTATGGGCAGCCGTGTCGCTTAACATCAGGCGAACGGCTAGATTGTCACGTCATTCCTTAACATAAAAAAAACCACCATCACCTGGCCTACGTTAAGTACTAAGTCATTACAAACACACCCACACATTCTCAACGCCAAGACACAGACTAAATAGCACTTTTTACGTACACTATCCTATAATACCTCACGCCCACAAATGATAAACGGCACCGCGACTTCCGGTGCTATACATCCGGCGCACGCCCTCTGCCGGAATTTCGTAAATACATTCTTGTACGTAAACAATCTAAACATTACCTGGCAACTTAATTCTACAAATTAATTGTAATATAACTTCTATTGTCATACATATAAGGTTCATAAAATAGAAGAGCCATGATTCCACATTGTATTTTGTTGATTATAAATTCTTATGTGTAAATTATATTGTTTTATGAGTGGGGTGTGATATTTATGGAGGGTTTGGGGTGTTTGTGGGTGTGTCAGTTGTGCTGTTAGTTATTTTTATTGCTTAATTTACGATAACAACGGTAATGGCTGAAACGTCAAGATTTTAGTTCTGGCTTTTACAAAGTTCAGGAAAATCCTTCAAATATTATTGTATTGTACAAAAATTAATAGTCCAAATTAATTTTAAATGAAATGAATTATTATAAACTATGTGTCCAAACCGGTATTATGACCCTAAAGCGTTTGGTTTGTACTGTAAGCTTTTTGTGTACCTAAATAAATAAATAAATAAATAAATAAGCATTCTATTTATGTTAAGATTCAAGAAGATGTTAAGATTATACCTATGTTATCACATTGATGTTTATAGTACGTAAGTTGTAACAACATCAACCGCAATTTTTATCTTTTAATTCTTGTCCATCCTAAGGTAGCCTGGATAAAATCGCTTAATGTGATAAGGCCACCCTTTGTTCTACCATTTTTGTAAATTTTTTTAATGTGCGTTGTTATGTATTAGTTGGTGTTCAATAAAGTATTATTGTATTGTATTGTAAGAATTAGTTAGTAATATAAATAATAATAACCTAATAATATACAAAAAATTACTATAAATATGTGTGCACATTTCACACTGCACCATCTAGCACTAAACTAAGCAAAGCCTGTACTATGGAAACCAGATAACTGATACAATACTATTATTACAAATTAGAAAATTCCACACTGTAGTAAAAAAATAATTAACAATATTCATAACCACTTTAACAACAATATAACCTACATCACCATATTTAGATAAGAATTATCTACCCCAACCCCTAACAAAGGGGTGAGTAAAGAGGCTATATCTTTACAGTACACTGGCTATGCCCTAAACCACCCGGATGTTCTTTAGATAGACAGTGCACGACACGTGTTAGAAGGAACGGGGTATTGTGGCCATAGACAAAGGCGTAAACCTTGTGGAGCTATAAAGCTCATGTATAAACATGACTAGCTTCTGCCCGCGGTTTCACCCGCGTGGCCTTTAGCAAATAAAAGGCATATTTTTCTGCTGAAACAAACATTATAAACGCGCTCTCTCTCTCTCTCTCTCTCTCTCTCTCTCTCTCTCAATATACAATACAAACTGACAATATCATATCCTCTCACCTTTACACACAAACACACACCCACCCAAATTCATTATCCATACACATACATCTAAGTATTGCATCAGTTATCTGGTTCCCATAATACAAGCTTTGCTTAGTTTGGGGCTAGATGGCGTTGTGTGAAATGTCCACACATATTATTATAATGTATTTTTAACACTTACACACATCCAATTTTTTATTGCATGTATGTGCTTGTATCATTCTGCTTCATAATAGATATACAGTCGTCAAATTACACAGACACAATTATCCATGCTAAAGACATAATGAACTATATCTTCAAAATACGGAGAGGAGTTTTGGCGGGAAAGCAAAAAAGATTGCGTCACCGCATTGTATTATTTTTCTAAACTTGTGTTATTTTCAGTGTTACTGCATAAAATAGAAAATAGAATAAAAATAGAATGCCACCAATTCTATTCGTTAAGTGCTGGATTACAGGCGTGAGTGTGGGAATAATATAATGATGGTGAAACGTTTCTTTTCGTGTTGTTTCCAAAACTCCATAGAAGCTTCAAGTAAAATTGCCACCACTTTACTAGGAGTATGACTTTGAATAGACTATGACTTAACTTGATGACTTCGACTGTGAGTTGACACATATTTGCGTGAAATATCATTAACTTGATGAATTATCAATTACTTGACACTGGCTAAATACAAAAAAGTGTGGAGCCAAAACATTAAAAAAAAATACGGACGGCAAAGACATCTGTAACAGATGCCATTCAATTTTTTAAAGTCCAAATTGTTTATTATATCTTAATTTATAAGTAACTTTTGCACCAGTAACAAAAATTGTAATTCTGCGGCTAAAAGAAAAAAAATGTATAACTCAATAAATTATTATTATTATCTATATACTATATCACATTCTTCTTTTTCAATACGAAATATATTTTGGTGATGGAAAGCTTTCTCACGATAAATTAAAACTAAATTATACATTATGATCCCCCGTCGGCTCTCTAAAACAATTTAATCTATCGACAAACAAATCAAACAGCCAAAAAAGTGGCTCCCTTAAAACCCATACAGACTAATTTAAACTCTATTTCATAAGTTTTAAAGTTAACTTTTGTATACGTTTCTATGCCATGGTTGGTTGTAGCAAAAAGCACCCCAATGTAGTGGCGGTGGCGCTAAATCTGGCATTTAAAGTCGTGGCCAAATATTTGAGATGTGATTAAGCTATGGGGCCATTGATGGATGGCATTTATGGGGTAGTAATATAGAGTAGGAAAGAACAGAGACTCACATTACTTAGACTAAAATTGCAGAAGTCACTGACACCGATAAACTAAAGCAGCTGAGTTATGTAAGTAAAATTGTACTCAAATTTCAGAAGACCAAATTAACAACTAAAAATACAAATAAGACTCTAAGTACCTAAAGGTTAAATATCAAAATACCAACTAGAATTTAACATAAGGCTACATATACATTCGAATGCATTGAAAAGAAAAAAGTATCGGTAACGATTAAAAGACTACTATTGCGCAGTATTTACAAGCCATCGGAAAATAAATCTCTGTAACCAAACTACTCTACAACGCTATCCCATGATTCTGGACAGCTGATCCTTTACCCTTATAGATTGCGGTACATTTAAAACAATTAAATACTATATCGTATGACAGAAATAACCAATTGTGGGAACAGAACATTTCTACTGATGTATTAAGTATGAATTAATTATGAAAGTGTTAAAATTTATAGGGTGTAGTAAGTACCCTACCAACGAAGTTACTTCGTGTGTTAACAAAAACGGTTACGGTATTATCACAGTGCTTTTACTATCACAAGAGGGAAAAAGTCAAACGTTCGCGTTCCGAAACGCCTAATGAGACGAAACAACGAGAAAAAACAAGTGTGCCTTAGACCACACGACTGAAGCAAAACTTCTTTAGCTCCATCTCTCTTGCCCCTACAGTAATATAGTATATAAAGTAATATAATATAATCAACTTCTGTTCGCTTCACCTTACTCCCAAGTCAAGCGTGAGTCAAGAAGTTTTAGTTCAAAAAACTTTTTGACTGGCCCGATAACTCAGTTCGTAGTAACCCTGCCTTCTGAGCTGTTGGTTGTGTGTTCGATTCCTACTCAGGACAAACATTTGTGTGATGAGCATCGATGTTTGTTCCGTGTCTGGGTGTTATCTATGTATGTATTTACAAACCTATCTCAGTATTGTATCAGTTATCTGGTTCCCATAGAACAAGCTTTGCTTGTTTTAGTTTGGGGCTAGATGGCGCTGTGTGAAATGTCTACAGATATTTATTATTATTATTATTTATTATTAAAAAGAGTGGTAAGTCAGCGTAACATGCTACATTGAACTGTGACCTCGCGAACGATAACCACGTATAACCTACCTCCGTAGGTCAACTAGAGAGGTGGATAATTTCAATAGGATCCAATCTTCCAGTTCTAGATCCTATTCTCCTAGTAACTACTAGGAGAAACTAGGAGAAAAGATCTAGAATACTACGCCTAAGCCTAAGCTCGCATCCCAGATTTGCCGTTGAGCTAGTTGCCTCCTACTTCTAATAGATTTTTTTTGTCTATAATACCTTTTTTGAGCAATCTACTTATATTACAATCTAGCCATCCATGTGGCTAATAAGTAATTTACATTTAACCTAATCTCCTAAACGCTTAATTACCTAGAGTGTGACCAAAAACAGTTTTCTTATTGTCTCTATTAAGGTGAAGACACTTGGTTCTTGTGTTATTTTTAGGTAGATAGTTAATACTTGCACTGCTCTACATTACGTTATAACACTAAATACACACTACACTAACTCGAATGGTTTTGTTCTTTTCAATCTTCTAACTATAACCATGTGATAGTTAAGTGTCATTTTTTTGAGGGAGGGTAATGCCCTTGCAATGCCCAGCCACCATGGAGGTGATAGTGTAGGACTCGAACCCACTAAAACCCTCCCGTGATCCGTCCACCACCGGAATGGGGCGAGACGATGGTTATGTACCCTATGCTATAAATTCTAGTAGAGACCAATAGCAATCGCCATGTACAAAAAAAAAGAGTGTGCTTTAGACCACACGACTGAAGTAAAACTTCTTTAGCTCCATCTATCGGCCCGTATAACTTGGTTTAACGTTAATGTTGCCATCTTTGTTTGTTAATTGTCATTTTACCGGACATACCAACATAATACTTTTTTTTACTTCGTTATGTTGACAATGGAGACTTACGGCCAACTTCAACTACCGTTCGCCCCGCATTCACCAGCTTACTGCCGAATTCAAGTCTGCGTAAAGAAATTTTACTTCAAAAGAAAAAGAAATAAAAGCATCGCACATACAAAATCAAATTACCAACAAAACTGCGTCAAATAGTGAAACCACTAGTCTACCACTCGAACAAAGTTGACCAGTCGCAGCTTCAAACGTGTGAATCCAATCGACCAGGAAACTCACAAGCCATTGTCCATAGTGTAACTACCATAATCCTGAGTCAACAGCCGGCGTGGCTTTTTGTGTCAATATGTGCATTTTCTGAGAACTTTTTGTTGCACTTGACTCATAGCTTTCATAAGCAATGGATAGATGATGACGGGAGTGATAAAAAGTGTAGCCTTTCTATATATATAAAAGAAAGTCGTGTTTGTAAATCTGCTAGCGTATCTTTACAATTTTACGAAAGGGAAAAATCAAAGAAAATGATTAAATAATAGAGCTGTGATGTATAAAATACCAATGAAAATATGTGGCAAAATATTAATAAAACTTAATAGCTGTATAATTGTTATTATATCATTGTAGTATTAATAGGAACTTAATACTACAATGATATAATAACTAATACTAAAAACTACCTACTACTACTACAAAAAAACATTTGGACTATATACTGGCCGCGATGACCTATAGACAGTCCAAATGCTTCAGCCCACTACCAGTAGGTAGCGTACCCAACATGCTGGGTATTATATTATTATTATTATTGATATTTTTGTATTTTATATAATCTGTAGTTTGATCACCTTCATTTTTGAGTCTCCATAAGACGTCAATTAAACTTGTGATGAAATTAGATTAATGGTTAAGCGTTTCACACTCTTCAGCATATGAGTGTCGATTGCTTTAACCATTAATCTGGTTTGGTTATGGGTCATCGACTCATATATCTTTTTGCAAAAGTCTGAACTGGAAATGCGTTTGAATGAGTCCAAATAAGACCATTGTGGTCGTATTTTTTTCAATCTGGCAATGCCACGTCTCAGAACAATGTCATAGAATACTATTACGGAGAACAATGTACTCGAGATGTTCACTAGTTCCACATTAATTTTTGGTTCAATAAAAACTGAATCCAGTTTCAATAAACGATAAGTTTGTGTCTTATCTTGATTTCTTTCTTCTTCAGGTATTCCTAGTAAGGTAGTATGCGTATGCGCAAGGTAGCTTGATATGTGACGCAGGTCCTTGTCACAGGTCTTTAGTTACAAAACCTCAGTGTAAATTTAGCAAATAGTTATTTAATATCCCAAAACAAGCGCGTTGAAATCTTTTACACGAGAAATTACGAAAAAAAAATCCTATTTTTGTTTTTACTTTCTGCCAGTTCCCAAAGAGGGGCTAAGTGATGTTTCCGAAGTGGGACCGCTATAATCGGCTCCGTGTGTGTGCTTTATCGGGAGTCTAGCGCCACTACGGATGCTTTCATCTCGCCGCCAGGATACAATAGTGTGGATATTTTTCAAAGATTAATGACACATTTTTATACTTAGCATTTTTATGTTGATGTGTGACGTGAAATGCTGGTTGATGTTAGACGTCACGTCTTTACATGACTGTTGCATGTGCAACTCGGGGCATTGAAATATAAAGTATATGCATATAAAATTCAAAGTCCTGACTGACTGACTGAATGACATACATCAACGCACAGCCGAAACCGCTGGTCCTAGAGACTTGAAATTTGGAGGGTGTGTTTTTTGTAAAATTTAAGTATCCACTAAGAAAGAATTTTTCGAAATTCCACCCCTAAGATGGTGAAATGGGTGGTTCAATTATTTTCCTATAGGCCACGTGGGTGAAGCCGCTGGCAGAAGCTAGTTTTATATATGACGAGCTTCGCCCGCGGCGTGGCCTATGGAAAAATAATTCAACCACCCATTTCACCCTCTTAAGGGTGGGATTCCGAAAAATCCTTTTCTAACAGATGCCTACGTCATAACATCTACCTGCATGCCAAATTTCAGCCCGATCCGTCCAGTGGTTTGGGCTGTGCATTGATAGATTACTATGTCAGTGAGTCAGTCAGTCACCTTTAAGTTATATATATTAAGATTTGAAGCTTCAGTTGTGTGGTCTAAAATACACTCGTTTTTTACGTATATAGTCTACAGTCATACGATTATTTTTCAAGCTTAGCACTGAGCGCTTTCTACACTTAGCGAGCACCACTCGACACCCTGTCTCGGAAACTTGACACTTCCTCGCATCAGCCGACTGCGATTAGTCTGCCTTTCATTTAGCCGAAACCAATACCCGTATTTGTACACCTTTGTCTGCGCTGTTTGCTGATTTTAGCTACATTTACATAGGGCTGCAAAAAAAAACGAGTGTTCTTTAGACCACACGACTGAAGTAAAACTTCTTTAATTTAGCTCTTTATATCAGCCGGTTTAACTGTGTTTAATGTTAATGTATATCAATCATCTTGGCAATCGTATGTTGTAATTTTACCGGATAAACCCACATGATAATACAAATTTTTAACTACAATGGAGATCTACGCGAATCAACTTCCGATTGCCTCGCTACGCATTCACCAGCTGACTCCCCAAGTCAAGCGTGCGTAAAGAAGTTTTACTTCAAAAAACTAGTTTATTATGATTTATGATGTAGAGAACTGTAGCTAGAAAATCACTGGAAATAGCTAATATGAGTAATATCACACCATATCACATCTTCTGCTTACATAGACTTAAGGTTGCCATAACCACCATGCTTGGTGATGATAGTAGATTATAATGCAGACCAGGAAAATGCTGCTGGCCATTCCCTGGATTCCTTTATTGCTCTTACGGCACCCGTGGGAAAAGACAGGGGTGTTATGGGCGGACTATAGAATCCATGCGGTTGGAGTGTGTATGCTTGTTGGACGAATTTTATGTTTTTGAGCAAGCTAATGCTGTTGGTCTCTACTGACCTTTACAGCGTCACCATCGCTTAAGGCACCCAGCCATCAAAAGTGGGAGGCAACTAGCTCAAGGACACCCTTGGGGTGCGAACCTTGGCTTGGGCCATTGCCGAGATAAGAGGATCGAGAAGACTACGTCCACTGGAAGAGTGGACCATATTGAAAGTCACGACCGTTCTAGCTAACCTACAGGGGGTACGTCGAGCTCGCCGGCGGGGTCGGTGTCTGATTGTGTTACGCTGGTATCCCATACGGGTGCCGGGCGCGGTACCTGAGCCAGAAGGGCTAGGGTCCGGTGATCCTAGCGCAGCCGATACTACGGCTGCTATAGGATCATCCGGATCGCTCAAGACGTGTCTCGGGCGGCGACGACAGGGTGGAAGGATGAATTTTATCTGGCATGGTGTTATTATTACATCTTATTGGTAGCAGTATATAGGAACAGTAAGGCTTTTATTCTACGTAACGTACGTACGTACATAATGTGGGTATAGGTATGGTAATTATATCTAATGTATTATTATATTTCTAATATATGGTACTAGTATGTATTATAAATTTAATATTGATTGTTTTTATATTTGAAGTGATTATACCTATGTTGTCACATTGTTGTTTATGGTACGTAAGTTGTAACAACACCAACCGTAATTTTGGTCCTTTAATTCCTGTCCATCCTAAGGTAGCCTGGAAGAAATCGCTTAATGTGAGAAGGCCGACCTTTGTTCTACCATTTTTTGGAAGTTTTTTAAGGTGCGTTGTTATGTATTAGTTGGTGTTCAATAAAGTATTGTATTGTATTGATTCCGTTCCCGTGATTCATAGGGTTTATATTGTGTAGTCCCTGGGCTTCGCCAGCTTCTGAGGGAGCGGGGATACTGATGGAACTGTATTTATCATTTATGCAGAGATTGAACGATTGATATTCTTCTAATAACATGTTGTCAAAATTACAGAAATGACAAGATCAATAATGACTAAGATCCAACAAAATAAAGATTTTTTTAAAATTGTGTGTCGCAGGCCCATGCACCGGACTCTTATAAAATAAAATAAATAAATATTTGTGGACATTTCGTACAGCGCCATGAATCGCTTGTTTAGCGAAGGTTGACTAGCCCAGATAGCCTCTCTTAACGGAGCGGTAATGTTGTAAAAGTTATCGTGCTGTCGAGGGCACGTTTAAGCCAGCGGCCCTAGCTGTTGTCATAAGACAATATGCCAAAGTCACAATGCCTTCGGGCAGCCTGTAAACTCTGACGCTAGAATTTTGATACTTTCTAAGCTTTCATATCTCAAAAAGTTTGAACTGCGCGGGATCATGATTGTGTTAAATTAATGCTAAATACATAATCTTCGTGTGGAATTTATTACTTTATCATTTTATTAGGGTGTGAATCGATGTTTTTCGAACGAATCGTGTTAATTAATTAATATAAAATGCGGAAGCCACTTTCTAGCGTCGGAAAGGGAAACGAGTTCATAAAAAATAATGGAAACTTTATTGATGATAATTTTCTATGTTATAAACTATATTATACTATTCAATGCTTCAAAAATGGAAAAACAGTTTTATGGAACTGGACATTTCTGTTATGATGCTGAAAATAAAAACCTTTGCTTCGGAGTTTTTTTATGGCAGTCATTGGCACAATTTGGCTTCGCACGTCTAGTACGATTTAGCCTCACTTTGTTTTTTAACAATAAGTTGAATAATACTTGGTCTAAAAATCTTATATTTTTGAAGTGAAGACTTAGGCGCGTTGAGCTCTTTTTTCGTGAACAAAAATCATGAAACTCGCGCCATCGTCGAATACTTTCCATAAGCTATATGTATACATTATACATATATATGTGTACTTTATAGGTGAGCAAAAAGCGTGAAACTTGCGTCATCATCACCGAACGCTTCCCATGAGCTATATATCACAAGCCACCTAGTTTTCACTTTTTTTTTTCAGTTTTCTATCGGTAGCCAAAGATTGCCTCGCACATATTTATATATGACCTATACATAAACAAATACATGAGCAAAAGTATTTTATATAGTTTATACAGAGTAATTCTGAAAACAATTTCAAATTTTGCTACCTTTTAAAAAATGGGTTAATGGCAAATTACTAAGTGGTAGGACTTTGTTGCAAAGTTCGTCTAAGTAGGTACCACCGCTTTGCCAGTTATTCTGCCGCCAGGCAGTAGTGTGCAAGCACTACTGTGTTCTGGTTTGAAGGGCTGTAGCTTGTGAAATTACTGGTCAATTGAGACTTTATGATCTGATCTCGCAGTCGAGTAATCTTATTACCAGACTGTGCTGATGTCTCAGGATGATGTGCGCAGTGCATTGTCGCGCGAAGCTCTATCACACTTCACACTAATATCATAAAGGCGAAAGCTGGTATGTGTGTATGTGTTTATGTTTGTTACTCCTTCACGCTCAAATGGCTGAATGGATTTGGATGAAATTCGGTGCCGATATAGCTTATAAATTGGATTAACATATAGGCTACATGTTATCCAGGAAAAGTGAAATTTTCCGGTGAGCAAATAATTGAAAAACTTTTAATCCACGGGTGAGATCGCGGGGCGCAACTAGTGTTTTATAGTTCCAAGTGACACTGTTCTGTTAGGGCGGCCGTGGCGCTTAACGTCAGGTGAACGACCAGATCGTCCCACTATTCACTAAAAAAAAATAAAAAACAAAAAAAAAAGTAATGGAATATTGTCGACAATTTCAAATCTTCATGGTACCGATTGTGTCAACGCAGCTCACAGCTTCCAACTTTTTTCCATAATCTGTGGCTTAGCTAAGTGTCAAACGCCTGCTAAAGCAAATACTTATCTCTCAAACCGACATTACTTAGTGTGAGCGGAAGCTAGAAGAACCTCTAAAAAAGCTTTTAGTAACTCATTTGATTTTTGTCACTATGTGAGGTTGAAATGTGTTAATTATAATACACTTATGATATAAACGGTTTTATTATGAAAATATAAAGAATTGTTTGATTCATAATCATTATTATTCTGTAATAATGGTTCTGTTATAATAATAATAAAATAATGTGCGGGCAGTCTTTGGGGACTGCCGTTAGAAGTGAAAACTAAGTAACTTCAACATATAGCTCATGCGAAGTGCGCAGTGACGCGAATTTCACGCTTTTTTTTACGTTTTGGCTTCACACTTTTGTTTATTTAGCCAGTGTCAAGTAGTTGATAATTTATCAAGTTATCGATATTTCACGCAAATATGTGTCAAGTCACATTCGAAGTCATCAAGTCAAGTCATAGTCAAGTCAGTCTAGTCAGTCATACTCCTAGTAAAGTGGTCGCAACTTTACTTGAAGCTTCTATGGAGTTTTGGAAACAACACGAAAAGAAACGTTTCACCATCATTATACCATTTTCTCACACTCACGCCTGTAATCCAGCACTTAACGAATAAAATGCCACCAATTTTATGCACTAACACTGAAAATAACACTAGTTTTGGAAAATAGTACAATGCGGTGACGCAATCTTTTTCGCTTTCCCGCCAAAACTCCAGAGGCTTCACGCTTTTTATTCATCCAAAAACTACACATATTACACAGTATACATATAGTTTGTGGAAACACACACACAGCGCCATCTATGCAAAGCTTGTACTATGGGAGCCAGATAACCGATACAATACTTAGATAATTTTTGCTTGTAAATACATACATATAATGAAATATAACATCTAGACACAGAACAAACATCGATGTTCATCACACAAATGTTTGGTCCTTGGTAGTGGTAGGAAGCGAACCCACAACCTACAGTTCAGAAGGCAGGGTTACTACCAACTGAGCTATCAGGCCCGTCCGAATAGTGTGTTCATTTTTTGAGCATATTCGATGCTCTTCCACAGGAAGTCAGATGCTCGAAACCTTGAAAATAAATCACACTCATGAGCATTTTACTCTAAGGTTGGTATTACAGAACAACGCTCAGTCATAGATCAGTGCTCAAGCAGAGATTTCATTCATAAAGTGATCAATTAGTGAATAAAATCTCTGCTTGAGCACCGATCGATGACTGAGCATCGTTCTGTAATACGGACCTAAGTATAATACTAAAATTGATGAACCTTGTTTATTAGCTGCTAGAAATTTTCTGCAAGAGCTTGCCTGTGTTTTTTTCTATTTTATGAAACTATATAAGAATAATATGATGGCGTCGATTCTGTGTCGCATACTCTAAAGCTAAACGAAATTAACATATTTCCGTCTTTTTCATTTCCCCTTTATCAGAAGAGTACCGCCATACTTTAAGTTTAGTTTTAGAGAATGCGACGCAAAATCGGCACCATTATCATATTATATTGTACATTTACAACATTTCCTAACACCATCAAAAACATATTAGAGTGCACGTCGTCACATTTTCTAATCTAAATTCAAATTGGCGAAGCCCGCTCACGGCGCGCCCGCCATTGTTGAAAATGGCTATATTTTCCAATTTCGTCTGGAAAACTCGCGCTTTTACCAATTTTGCAGCATACATTGCGGACATTTCTCGCAATTACACGGTAATTTAAACCTTATTGTAAGGTATTAAGAGAAACGTTAAAGCAAAGCGAAGGTAAAGAAAAGATTGTCGGTGTAGGCAAAAATGTGTGCACAATTTTTATTGTCATCCCTTTTGCTCTATTGTGTGAAGTCTCGTTTAAATACCAACGGGATTCGATATTTAAATTGAGCAAATATTTTTAAATTGAGTCTAGTGCTGGGACACGTAATATTTTATAAACATTTGCGTTTTTATTTGCTAATCAATTTTTAAATAATAGGTCTTTACCTATGAAATTGCCGTATTGCAGTACAGACTTTTTCAAACAAAAAAAAGTTTTGATTGGCTATGAATTCTAAATTCAAATTAATTTTGTTTTAAAAATATGACATTCTATTTACAATATAAGTCTTTTGTTTATTGATTAGCGTTGTATTTTCATTACATTTCAACATTTTTCCTCATAATGGATACTTTGAAATTTCGTGTAATTATGGAATATGAGTTCCGTCGTGGCACCAACGCGGCACAAACGACACGTAACATCAACGACGTTTACGGAGAGAACTGCACAAACGAACGTACAACCCGTTATTGGTTTGCTCGGTTCCGTTCTGGGAATTTTGACTTGAAAAATGAACCTCGTGGTCGTCCGGAAACTTTGGTCAACAATGATGAATTAAAGGCGATTGTGGAAGCTGATGAATCTCAATCTACAGCTGAGCTGGCAGCAGCTTTTGATGTTAGCATCAAAACAATATTGGTCCATTTGCGACAGATTGGCAAGATAAAAAAGCTTGATAGATGGGTGCCCCACGAACTTAACGATCGCCAGCGCAACGTACGCGTCGAGACTTGCCTTGCGCTGCTTAACAGGCACAGAAATGAAGGAATTTTGAACCGAATTGTTACGTGCGACGAAAAATGGATTGTTTTTGACAATCGAAAGCGCTCAGCAAGTTGGTTAGATCCTGGTTCGGTACCAAAGCAATGTGCAAAACGAAAAATGACCCCTAGAAAGGTGATGGTCACAGTTTGGTGGTCTAGTGCTGGTGTGATTCATCATAGCTTTTTACAAAACGGCGAGAGCATTACTGCAGATGTGTACATTGAAGAACTGACCACAATGATGGCGAAACTTGCACGTCTGCAACCAGCTTTGGTCAATCGGTCGTCTCCACTGCTACTTCACGACAACGCGCGACCCCATACTGCACAACAGACCGTCTCTAAGCTGCATGAGTTGGGTTTGGAAGCTCTCCCTCATCCGCCATACTCACCAGATCTTGCGCCTACCGACTATTACTTTTTCCAAAATTTGGACAACTTTTTAGCGGGAAAAAAATTCAATTTCCGAGAGGCAGTACAAAACGCCTTTGAAGAGTTTGTTGTCTCCCGTCCTGCTGATTTTTTCAAGAAGGGCATTCATAAACTGCCACAGTGTTGGCAAAGATGCATTGATTGCAGGGGTGATTACTTTGAATAAAAGAAATAAATAAGTTCGAAAAAAAAAATACTTTAACTTTTTTCAAACAAAACGGCAATTTCATAGGTAAAGACCTAATATGAAGCACAGAATAATATACGTAAGGTATATATCAGGGTTAAATGAAAAATTTTTTAACATTTCATTGAAATTTCATTAAAGCAGAAGCTTTTGGAAGGCCTAAAAAATTTGATAGCAGAATAATAATAATAATAATAATAATTTATTATCCAAAAGAAATAATGATTATACAATAATAACACGATTATTAATATTTCCATAGCTTACATAACTATATTATAAGCCATGGAATAACATTTATCATAATATAATAACTATACTACCAACGGGCCCCAAACTAGGCATAGCCTGTATCTTGGGAGCCCCTAAGTACAGCATTGCCAGAACGATATGCATGCATGTGACTGGATGGTTACACATGTTGACAACTTTAGCTTGGAATCGTCATTATTATAAAGAGATAGATACACAGATAAAAAAATTATAAATATTGAGAGAAATATTGAGTTATGATTGAGTATAATACTATGACAATTTCTTTGACTATTTATCCATACATAATGTTGTGCAAGAAATCTTTCGATTAGTGTTTTGAGTTGAATTATTACTCACATCATGATCTTATATCTGCTGAATTTTTATCACTTATACTATCACTAGATACATATCTAAACACAGATTTAATTCAGCATTACAACTTACGTTTATTATTAAGTACTTATATAAATGAACTACATAATTCGTGGAAAATGTGGGTATATTGCGTGAGTTCAAATCAAAGTACCCACTATGGACGTCCCACTAAGCATGACGTCTCTCGAAATGATGCGAGGTGCCCGCGAACAGAGGGGCTATTCTGTTAATATTATAACTTTGTTCATCTCGATATAGACAGTGGGAGCCTCACGTCACTTCAGAGTTTACCATCTCTGCTGGCAATATGTTGAGTTTATTTTATTTAACATAGAATGGAAAAGTACCAGGTGTATATGTATATCAGATCTGTGGCATGCGTGGCGCGGCGAAGTGTATAGAATAAATTCAAAATATACTCATTTCCTACTTACGGTGTGGAACAAGAGTTGAGTTAAATAATTAAATTACGATCGTCTTAGACAGAATAGAGTATATAAAATAAAAATAAAAACGATAATGAGCGAGAAAACAAATAAAAAGTTTGGGAATAAGTCTGAAGTCTGCTTGTATTCTAGTATCTGCATATGTGTCTATTTATTTGTGACCACACCTATACGGCTTGACCAATATAGATGAAGTTCAGTACACAGATACGACAACGGAAGCTACATAGGCAGCTCCATCACGTGAGCCAAAGTATGGTTTACTACCTATGGTTTACTACAGACTAGCAGCTTCACGTTATATTAACGTGAAGATACCAGTAGGCATAATGCTATTGAAACTGCGGGGTTTTAACACAGAGTAAATAATAGTTTCAGTAGGTTTAGGTAGGTAGGTAGGTTTAGTTGACCCTAGGTCTTTGAGATATTGTATGGGTAATTACTTACTTATGCAAGCAATATCTAAAAGTATTCGAAAATCAAGAGTCAAGATCTGACAAGTCTTTCTACGTCCTCATACGACAGAGAAAGCAGCCATCTTTTAATTTTACTCTTAGATTCAGCAAAAGTATAGTTCTCTAGGTCAATTAATCTACATACTGCGTTGTATGTAAAAACCTGTGCATATTTTGGATGACGACATGCAAATACGGTTTTAACTTTTGGTAATTTTTGTCTTAGAGGACGTTTCCGAATTTTGGTACATTGAGAAAGTGATTTTTGCATATGTCTCCTAGCTATTGAGCGCCAGACGAAGAGCTGGCGCACTCTCAGGACTAAAGCTTCCTCATAGAGTTTGTCTGTGGGGTATCGGCGCGGCTTACCCAGCATCACTTTGAGGACTGCTCTTTGAGCACGTTCCAGACCAATCATATGCGTTTTCGCTGCTGCCCCCCAGACTCCTACACCGTATTGGAGAAGTGATTGGCATAACGAAGTATACACAAGCTTTCGCACCTCTATTCTTGCAACAGGTCTAAGAATTTTCATTAGGTATATCTGTTTGCGGATTCTTTTTGATAGAAAGACCACGTGGTTTTTAAAAGTGAGGTTTTGGTCAATGATGCTACCCAAATATTTGGTGGAAGATGTTCTTCTCAATAGTGCTGCAGCGGCAAGAGTCAGAGCAAGGATCGTGGCAGTTTATCGGGTTGTTGGAAAGCTGGCACTGTTGACAGGTGGAATTATAAACTTTGAGGTGTGTCAGGTCTGGTCCGGTGGCTCGAGTAATGTGAAATGGAATAAAGTTTGTTTTCTTAGAATTTAATGTAAGCAAGTTGACTTCCAGCCAGCGGGTCAGTACCTCCACACCTTTTTCAGCCGCTGTAATTGTGGATTGCCACCCCTTTCCATGGAAGATAGCCACGGTGTCATCAGCTTAGCAAATCAGTTCTGAATTTGGTATATTAAGCCTTAGTATATCAGCCATGTAGACAGTAAACAGAGTAGGGGCTAGGACACTACCCTGTGGGACTCCGAAAGTGACGTCCTCTATATCACTGGTTTGCTCCCCCAGTCTGACACATTGCTGCCTGTTTGTCAGATAACTTGTAAACCAGCTAAGAGTGATTCCCCTGACACCAAAGCATTCTAATTTTTTTAGGAGGATTGGCGTAGAGACTGTGTCAAACGCCTTGGCCAAGTCGAGGAAAACTCCTATGCATCTCTGTCCACAGTCCAGATGGGATGACACCATTTCAGTTAAAAATTGAACTGCGTCCTCAGTTGATTTGCCACGCCTGAAACCGAATTGCCGGTCACTTAACAGGTTGTATTTCTGAAGATAGTCTACTAATCTCTTATTGACCAGCTTTTCCAAGATCTTTGATGTGATACTTAGCAAAGAAATGGGTCTATAATTATCGGGAGTATTTTTGGGACCACCCTTATGAATTGGAGTGACCAAGGCTAGTTTCCAGTAGTCCGGAAAGACACCAGACGCCATGCTCAGATTGCATATGTATGTCAACGGCTCAAGAATCGCGTCTTTTGCATATTTAAGCAACAGTGGCGTTATTCCATCTCTACCCGGTGAGCTACTATATTTTAAATCGAGTATTATTCTTTCAATTTCTTGAGTGTCTGTTGGAACGAAAAAAAGTGAATTCTCGATTCGAGTTGCTAAGGAGACTTGTTGGCTCAACAATACCTCAGTAGTACCAAGCTTGTGCAATATTTTTCCGGCTAGGTTTGCTCCTACTGAGGCGAAATGTTTATTGCAGTAGTTTATGGTCTCTTGCGGGTGATCTGCGCTGTTCAGTAGACCTTGGCTGTCATTTAAGGGACTAGGAATGTGGCAAACTTCCTTTATAGCCTTCCATAAATTCTTGGGGTTGCCATGGTTCTCAGTTAGTTTAGCCTCGTCATGATCCGCCTTCAGCTTATGTAAAAGATTGTTGCAAAAGTTTTTATAGCGGGAGTAAGTTTTTTTAAGCATTGAGTTTTTAGGCTCTTTCCTGAGCCGAAGATGTAGGTTGTCCCGATGTCGCATACATTTTATTAGTCCCGGAGAGATCCAGGGCTTCAAATTGAATCTAGTTCGGCTGTTGTTTTTCTTTTGTGTGTGATTTTTAATGCAGTCTGAGATAATATTGGTAAATTCTATAACCGCCTCATTTACGTTATCTTTAGTTATGACCTGTTGGCAGCAGCAGAGCAGCAGAGCTGTTGCAGCAGAGCTGACTAATTGCCCCTAAATAGGATTAGGGGTCCAAAAATTACGAGGATTATGGTCCCACAATACCCAGACTCAGAACAAGCATTTGCACTTCATTTTCTGTACAAATACTTGTCTTGCCAAGAGTCGACCCCGCCACCTCCGGGCTTTGAGCTAACCTGCTAAACCACTACACCACAGAGGCTGTCGTAATATACACCAGCACCGGAGAGAGATGAGGACATTAATTTTATAATATGACTAGTTGCGCCCCGCGGTTTCACCCGTAGATAAAAAGTATTTTAATTATTTGCTCATCCCACGGGAAAGTTGCACTTTTCCGGGATAAAATGTAGCCTATATGCTAATCCAGTGTATAAGCTATCTTGGTACCGAATTTCATCCAAATCCATTCAGCCGTATGAGCATGAAGGAGTAACAAACATACACACAAACACACATACAAACTTTCGATTTTATAATATTAGTGTGATTCTTAGTTTTATTTTTAAAATTTTAACATTGATAGAGTAATGTGAGAATGATAACTTTGTACTAGGATAGCATAATGTAATTTTTCCACTAATAGAGTTAACTCGTTGGTTTTTAATTATGATACTTTCCATGTCATCTGACCTCAATGGTTGATATAGGGCTGCATGGAACGACTTTATTTTCAACGTGGCGACATTTGTTACGGGTCCAACATGGCGCCGGAACGACAGAGGGCCCTTGTTTGGACGGAAGACGGGCTCGCGACGAAGACATAGAGAATACTGAAGAAGACAAAGAAAATTGTTTGATATATATTTAAAACGGCATTTTTAATTTAATTAGTTATCTTTATACACAAAAGAAAGTCGTGTTTGTTATATTATTTATAACTCAAGAATGGCTAAACCAATTTGGTTGAAAAATGGTGGGGAGGTAGCTTAGAACCAGGAGATTGACATAGGATACTTTTTATCCCGTTTGACTGCGCTTTACTAATTCACCCGTTCGAAGCCGGGGCGGGTCAACTAGTATGTAATTGTGGGCACAAATGGGTTGTGGGTAGGTTGCAACCTATATAACTATAGGCCTTCAGCATGTCCACACCGCGCCGTGTCTGGAACAAGAATGATCCGTAGTACACCGAGCGGTCCCTTTTTATAGCCAGATGGGTAGGGAAGCGACGACAAATGCCAGTATTGCCACTGTAGTAAATTTAAATGCTGCCACAGAGTAAATTACGGTACTGCCCGCTGCGCATAGAGTTTATAACTGGACGTAGCCGACGTCATAATTATAACTACCTAATTATCATAAATATTATCGTAAATATTTTCAATTTTACTCAATTCATTTACACCACCGACCTCTATCTCTCTAACAATTCTTTCCATCCAAAGGTTGACTGGAAGAGATCGCTTTTAGCGATAAGTCCGCCCATTGTACAGCTTTATAGCTTGTATAGCTTTAAGTTTCATCATCTGTAACTGTTTTTTCTTCTGGTGTACAATAAAGAATTTTCGTATTGTATTGTATAAAAAATTTAAAGGTTTTATGAAAGCTTTTGGAATTTTTATTCAAAAAGCTTCCATAAATTGCACTTAATAGTTGAAGGTAACCAAAATAACGTATTAGGTATTAACGTTTTTTTAAATAAAATGAACTTCACGTATGACATACTAATTGTGCCCCATGGTTTTACCCGTGGATAAAAAGTATCCTATGTGTTAATCCAGCGTATAAGCTATCTGTATTGCAAGATTTATTAAAATCCATTTTGTAGTTTTTGTGTGAAAGAGTAACAATCATCAATAAACACAAATTTTTGGCCACTCATTGGTGCAAGTTCAAAGTTACACTTAATAATTATGCAAACTTCGTAAACAACTATTTTCGAAATAGAAGCCTTTTTTTGTTTGGTTTTGGCTCCACACTTTTGTGTATTTAGCCAGTGTCAAGTAATTGATATTATCTCAAGTTCATTAATATCATATAATTTGTCAAGTCAAGTCAAGTCACAGTCCAAGTCAAAGTCAAAAAGTCAAAGTCAAAAGATTTATTGCAAATAGGCTAATTTTAGCACTTTTACAAGTCAAAATTATACTAGGTACTTAAAATTAAGTTATTTCACTAAGCATATAAAATTACAAAGTGCTTATTGTCAAATAATATAGCAAGCCCATTACAATATATGAGTTTGAAAAAAAAAGCAGTTCTCTTTCTCACTACTGGTGCAAGCAATCAAGTCATCAAGTTAAGTGATAGTCGAGTCTAGTCAAGTCATACTCCTAGTAAAGTGGTGGCAACATTACTAGAAGCTTCTATGGAGTTTTGGAAACAACACGAAAAGAAACGTTTCACCATCATTATACCACTTTCCCACACTCATGCCTGTAATCCAGCACTTAACGAATAAAAAGTCACCAATTTTATGCACTAACACTGAAAATAACACAAGTTTTGGAAAATAATACAATGCGGTGACGCGATCATTTTCGTTTTACCGCCAAAAACTCTAAGCATTATTTATACTAGTAAAATGAGTAGTTACGTAAACTTTGTAGGTAGGTATAATTGGTTAACAAATAGCGTTTTAATAAAACATCCAAATAACGCCCATCAATCACGTAAATAGATCTTGAACCCTAACTAGGATCTCTGTGTCTAGGAACCCAGGAACTACAAGGACAAATATTTGTGCTTTTTTTGTTCTACCGTGGGAATCGAACTTGCCGCCTGCGGATTATGAGCCAACCTGCTCAACCACCACACCACAGAGGCTGTCAATATGTTCTCTAGTATTCTATAGTCTATAATTTCATAAGTCAAAGGTAAACAGTCACTTCCAGACCACCGCGCTCCTTGATAGCTAACTCGCGGCAAAAATAAGACGTCCAACTCCGATGCTCATTTATTTATTTTTTATTTTATTTATTTATGATTATTTGCATGGAGCGCGCGGGATGTGACAACCCAGGCGCTATTGTTTTTCGAAATAATAACAAGATATGGCGGTTTTATTTTTTATTTTTTTATTTGTGCATGTATGCCGTCACGATGGAGGCTTATACTGCCCTTAAAGGCGTATTCGAGAACGTATTTTATACAGAAATGGCGTTTGAATAGCCACAAAATAATAAAGATGAATGATCGTGGTTTGCGGTGCTGTCATCAAACGTGCGTCGGTTAGATTCTCACGCTGTTTTCAATGTCATATAGATTACGAGCTTCTTCCCGCAGCTTCGCCCGCGGCGTGGCCTATCGGAAAATAATTCAACCACTCATTGCACCCTCTTAAGGGTAGAATGACGAAAAATCCTTTCTTAGCGGATGCCTACGTCATAACATCTACCTGCGTGCCAAATTTCAGCCCGATCCGTCCAGTGGTTTGGGCTGTGCATTGATAGATCACTATGTCAGCCAGTCAGTCAGTCAGTCACCTTTGAGTTATATATATTTAAGGTAAGATTTAGTTAAATAAATATTTGGGGTTTTATTCAGGGAAATTTTGTCACACTTCTTTGAAGTAAAACTTCTTTACGCATGCTTGACTTGGGGAGTAAGCTGGTGAATGCGAGACGAGAGCGTTACAGAAATTGACCGGACGAGGCGAATGGAAGTTGAGAGGGAGATAAAAGTTAGTGAAGATAGAAAGAGAGAGGGATTCGTTTTATATAAAAGTTTTACTTCAGTCGTGTGGTCTAAAGCACACTCGTTTTTCATTCAATATTATTATATTACTTTTTATACAGCCATTGACGGAAATTTTTACCGAATTTTACCGAAAGACTTAATTTATCTATCTAAGCTAAGTTATCCAAGTAATCTTACAATGTAATAAAAAGTAAATAGAAAGCTGATAATTACTGACGCTCGATTTATTTCGGTTGCTCGAAACAGCCAGTTTTGTAAAAAACCAGTTGCTTACCAGCCTTGTACAAACGCACTACGATAAATAAAAAGTTGCCATGTGCAATCAGTTCCAATTTCCACCAAACAACACTAATACGATGCATCCATTGTGGCCAAGAGCGCAGATAATCCGAATTATCTTACGATAAACACCATTAAACACATAACCACTTTGGCTTGAATTAAGATCACTTCCAATAAACGTTGTTAAAATACCGGCCACTGTAATTAGCAACCCAAGGATTTGGAATAATGCCGCCTTTGCCACGAGACGCTATAAATCCAATTAGGTGAAAAAAAAAGAAAAAAACTTGAATCACTCGAAAAAAGAAGCGAGAAAGCGAGAAAAAGCGTTCGTGAGATCGGTAAATAAAGGAGGCCTAATTAGATGATAATGTCTTTATAAGGGGCTTTTGGCTACCGTTGGTTACTGTAAGTTAATTACTTTTTTCGATTGTTGAGTTGACAGTTCTGGCTGCTACACATGTTTACGTACTGCTCAGTAAAAAAAGGAAAATAGTGATTTATAGTGTAAAATAACAGACCAAATTTGCACGAGTGGAAAGAGCTAAACTCATAATACAAGGTACGCATTACAAACTACGTTAATAGTAAGGGCATACAGCGAAATTGTTATTAGAAGTTATATAAAAACCAGAATACCAGCTGTCTATTGTATGTGTTGTGGCTACGGAGCTGGGTATGTCCATCCTGCTCACGCGCAAGCGGACTGTGTATCACGCTACACCGCTCTTACGCTTGCTAACATTTCACCGAGCCATACTGAGCACTCGCTCCGATCGGAAACGTAACTGCTAGATCAAGCCTTGTGCACGAGCTGGGTTATTCTACTATGGAAAAAATGGAATTCAACTGCTCGGCATGTAAACAAACCATCACCTCAACACGAATGCTTAAATGCACATTTTGCAAAGAGCCATACCATCCAATTTGTGTTAATGCGGTAACTACAGATCTAAATAAACTTACCGACTGGCAGTGCCCAACATGCAGAGCTAAAGAACCTAGAAATTCTAACTTGAACACACCAGTGCATACCACCAACAAATCCGAAATTTCGGCCGCGAATGCCACGTCGCGCGCGCAGAAACGAATGGCTCTCGGTTCCCCAATACAGATTACAGACAGCAGAGATGATGGTACGACTGACCCCGTTGCTTCTGAACTGCGATTACTGAGACAGGATATGGCTGAAATTAAATCTTGCCTAAAATTACTGACTGAAGGAATAGGTAAATGCAATGTCAGGCTTGATAATTTCGAAAGTAGGATTCTGGCATTAGAGGAGAAAGACGCAATTATCTCGTCGATGAACGGCACTATTCACGAGCTACGGGAACAACTTGACCAACAGTCACAAGTCACACTCAAGAATGAGCTGGAAATCATGGGCATTTGCGAGACGTCTAATGAAAACCTAGAACACATAGTTATGCTCGTGGCAACCAAAGTTGGAGTTAATTTACCCGAGAGCGAAATAGACTGGGTAGCAAGAGCTGGACCTAAAGTCGCTAGGAACAACGGTAACGACGCGAAATCACCACGGCCGATAATCGTTCGGTTTACAAGAAAGACTAAGAGAGACGAAGTATTTAAAGCTGCCAAAGTTCGACGCCATATTGTTATGACCTCAGCCGACCTGGATCTATTAGGCCCTCCTCGTAATATCTACATCAACGAACATTTAACTAAAGCAAATAGGCTGTTATTTCGCGATGCCAGGCTGCGTGCTAAGGAACTTGGATTCCGCTTCTGCTGGGTCAGTAACGGCAGAGTGCACATGCGAAGAGGAGAAGGAAAACCTGCAATACCCATCAAAACGCACGACGACTTGGACCGCGTCTTGTCTACGAACGCCAGCCTGGCAGCAAGTTCAGCTGAACTACACCAGTAAAGGGCTCACTCAGAATAATACGTATTATTTTTAGGTTTGTTACGTATAGATATAATTTACGTTCAAAAAACAGGTATAGTCTGGTATCTATTCATCACATCTACCTACATAAGCATGTTCACCTACCTTCCCTTTCACCAAACACATATTACAGATACTTACAATCTACAAAAACTCTTAACTAGTAAACAAAATCAATCGAATGGAGGATTACGAAGCGACTACTTCATTAAAATAAAAATCTCTTACCAAATTTTTCACCTAGCCTGGTCCTTGATAAAGAGGTTTATTCTAGATATCGTTAATTTTATAACAAGTGCGACACGCTCTTCCAATAGCCATGTACGTCTTACTTACCGGTATCACTTAGACAATGGGTAATCTAGACCTCTACAATGATATTGATGCCGTTCTCCAAATAAAGTGTCGTACCATTGAAAACCTTGAAGATTGTAAGCCCCTCCTACCTCCTTACAATTTCAAAGTTCTCTCCTTTAACATTAGAAGCCTACAGCACAACTTTCTTCCTTTTCTGGCCACTCCAAAGCGTTTTGACATATCTTTTGACGTTCTTGTTCTTACAGAGTGCTGGCTGAAAGAGTCACCCGAAATACCACAAATATGTGGCTTTAGTACATTTCACACAAGCAAGGTTATCAATAAGTGTGGCGGAGTCACTGTCTATGTAAAGAACAGTTGGTCAGCAAACGCACAGGAGCCTGAATTTGAGGATGCTAATTGTCTCGTAGTCAATATTGAAAACTCTTTTACAATTCTAGGTATCTACAGATCACCCGCTGTCTCGAGCTTAGAAAAATTTAATTGTTCACTAGAAAAAAATTTAAGTATTCTCAAGAATAAATCATCAGTGTTAGTTACTGGTGACATGAATATAAGTTTATTAGACGAAGCACCCAGTCACGAAAATGAGTCGTATCAGAATCTAATGGCAGAGCAAGGACTTTTGCCCGCTATTACTGACCCAACGAGAGACAGGGCATGTTTAGACCACGCTTTTATTAAATCAAAACACAATGCCTTGGGTTTAGTCTGCAAGTGTTCTGTTACAGATCATGACATTGTGATTGTAGGAATGACACTTAATACGCGGAACATAAGAAAGAAAGACAGAATGTGCACTAAAATTAACTACCATGAAGTATGCAAAGAACTGCAAAATACAAACTGGCAAAAGGTTATAACTAAAGATAATGTAAATGAGGCGGTTATGGAATTCAGTAGTATTATATCAGACTGCATTAAAAATCATACACAAAAGAAATGCATCAGTCGAACTAGATTCAATTTGAAGCCCTGGATCTCTCCGGGACTAATGAAGTGTATGCGGCATCGGGACAATCTACATCTGCGGCTCAGAAAAGAGCCTAAAAACTCAATGCTCAAAAAAACTTACTCCCGCTACAAAAACTTCTGCAACAATCTTTTACATAAGCTGAAGGCGGATCATGACGAGGCTAAGCTAACTGAAAACCATGGCAACCCCAAGAATTTATGGAAGGCAATAAAAGAAGTTTGCCACATCCCTGGTCCCGTGAAAGACGGCCATGGTCTTCTGAATAGTGCAGATCACCCGCAAGAGTCCATAAACTACTGCAATAAACATTTCACCTCAGTAGGAGCAAACCTAGCCGAAAAAATACTGCACAAACTAGGCACTACTGAGGAATTGCTGACCCAACAAGTCTCTTTAACAACGCGAATCGAGAATTCACTTTTCTTCGCACCAACAGATACTCAGGAAATTAACAGAATAATACTAGATTTGAAAAGTAGTAGTTCACCGGGTAGAGATGGAATAACGCCACTGTTGCTTAAATACGCAAAGGACGCGATTCTTGAGCCGTTGACATACATATGCAACTTGAGCATGGCAACGGGTATCTTTCCGGACTCCTGGAAATTAGCCCTAGTTACTCCAATTCATAAAATTATAGACCTATTTCTTTGCTAAGCATTACATCAAAGATCTTGGAAAAGCTGGTTAATAAGAGATTGGTGGACTTTCTTCAGAAATACAACCTGTTAAGTGACCGGCAATTTGGTTTTAGGCGCGGCAAATCAACCGAGGACGCAGTTCAACTCTTAACCGAGATGGTGTCATTTCATTTCATTCATTTCATCCCGTCTGGACAGTGGACAGAGATGCATAGGAGTTTTCCTCGACTTGGCCAAGGCGTTCGACACCGTCTCTACACCAATCCTTCTGAAAAAATTAGAATGCTTTGGTGTTAGGGGAAGCACTCTTAGCTGGTTTAGAAGTTATCTGACAAACAGGCAGCAATGTGTCAGATTGGGGGAGCAAACCAGTGATATAGAAAACATCAATTTTGGAGTCCCACAGGGTAGTGTCCTAGCTCCTACTCTGTTTACTGTCTACATGGATGACATACTAAGGCTTAATATACCTGATGCAGAACTGATTTGCTATGCTGATGATACTGTGGCTGTCTTCCACGGAAAGGGGTGGCAATCTACAATTTCAGCGGCTGAAAAAGGTGTGACGGTACTGACCCGTTGGCTTGAAGTCAATTTGCTCACATTAAATGCTAAAAAAACAAACTTTATCCCATTTCACATTACTCGAGCCACCGGACCAGACTTGACACACCTCAAAATTCACAATCCTATCTGCCAACAGAGCCAGCTTTGCAGCAACCCGACATACAGCCAAGCTAATAGCTCTGACTCTTGCTCCTGCAGCACTATCGAGAGAACATTCTCAACAAAGTATTTGGGTATCATCATTGACCAAAACCTCACTTTTAAAAATCACATTGTCTTTCTATCAAAAAAAATTCGCAAACAAATTTACCTAGTGAAAATTCTTAGGCCTGTTGCAAGAATAGAGGTCCGAAAGCTTGTGTATATATCATTATGCCAGTCACTTCTCCAATACGGTGTAGGAGTCTGGGGGGCAGCAGCTAAAACGCATATGATTGGTCTGGAGCGTGCACAAAGAGCAGTCCTCAAAGTGATGCTGGGTAAGCCGCGCCGATACCCCACAGACAAACTCTATGAGGAAGCGTCAGTCCTGAGAGTGCGCCAGCTCTTTGTCTGGCGCTCAATTGCTAAGAGACATATGCAAAACTCACTTCCTCAATGTACCAAAACTCGGAAACGTCCTCTAAGGCAAAAATTACCAAAAGTGAAAACCGCGTTTGCATGTCGTCATCCAAAATATGCACAGGTTTTCACATACAACGCAGTATGTAGACTAATTGACTTAGAAAACTTCACTTTTGCTGAATCTAAAAGTAAAATTAAAAGATGGCTGCTGTCTCTGTCTTATGAGGAAGCAGAAAGACTTGTCAGATCTTGATTCTTAATTCTTTAATACTTACTTACCTATACAATATCTCAGAGACCCAAGGTCATCTAAGCCCTAAAATAAATAAATTAAAATCCTATCACTTAATACATATTATTATTTACTATGTTAAAACCCCGCTGTCTCATTAGCATTTTACCTACTCGTATCCTCACGGAAACGGTGATATGGAGCTATTTATGTAGATTCTACTGTAGTATCTGTGTATGGTATTTCACCTGTTCTGGTTAAGCTGTATCGATGTGGTCACAAATACACAGCCTACACATGGGTAAATACTTAATTAACGAACAGACTGACTCGCAAACATCTTATTTAATTAACGAGCAGACTGACTCGCAAACATCTTATTTAATTAACGAGCAGACTGACTCGCAAACATCTTATTTATTTAACGAGCAGACTGACTCGCAAACATCTTATTTATTTTCTCACTCACTCTAGTAATTTTTAAGCCCTATTCTGTTTAACATGACTGCAGTTTAATTATTTGACACAACTCTTCTTCCACACCACAAATGAAAAAGTATTTTAAGCTAAAAGTATATAATATTTTTTCTGCACCACTCACTTTGCCGTGTCACGCAGATCCGACATACATACCTGGTACTTTTCCATTCTATGCTAAGTAAACATTAATTCTCTTGTTAAAATAAATTCAAAAATTGCCAGCAAAGCTAGTAAACTTTGAGGTGATGTGAGGTGCTTGTTGATTAGATCGCGACGAAACAAAGTGATAATATTAACAGAATAGCCCCTCTGTCCACGGGCACCTCGCATCACTTCGAGAGGCGACATGTTTAGCGAGACATGCATAGTGGGTACCCTCAACTCACACAACACACCCACATTTTCCATGAATTATGTAGATTAATTTATGTAAGCATTTAATAATAAATGTAAGCTTTAATACTTAATTAAAATGGTGAGAAATACGTATCTAAATAAATAAGTAACTCCAAGTAATAAGTACCTGATCGATAACTACTACCTAGCACTGGCATCGTCAAGTATGTATTCGCGTGGGGTATACATATGTAATGTAATGTATAAGGTACAATCATCAATTTAATAGCAATCAATTAAAAAAAAAAAAAAAAAACGTCGACAACCAAAGTCCCAATGATTCTGTCAGAATTATTAGTAAATTTAGTCTAAGATGGACTTATAACGAGGGACGGAATTGGATCTAATTGGTATTAATTCAGTAGAACTAAGATATGATGTGAGTATAAGTTCAACTCAAAACCCTAAATGAAACAACTTAGTACAACTTTATGTATGTATACAACAGTCCAAAGAAATTGTCAAATAGTGTTATACTTGACCGTAACTTTGAGGACTTCAATTATCCACTTCTGTAGATTGTTCGGTGCTGGGCCTACTACAGCTTAAATTAATATATGATATATAATAATTGCGTCAACAACTTTACTAAGAGTAACTTTTGAATCAACACTTCTCTCAATAATTGTTAATTTTGTCTCTGTGTATCCATTTCTTTATTATAGTGAATTTATGTATTTCGAGCTTATATAGTCAAGCCGTCAACATGTGTAACTACCCAGTTACATGCAATCAGATCGTTCTGGCAACGTTTGTATTTAGGGGCTCCCAAGATACAGGCTAAGCCTAGTTTGGGGCCCATAGGTACCTAATTGAGTTATTATACTGCGACAAATGTTATGCCATTACTTAAGATTTAGTATGTAAGCTATGGAAATATTATTTATTTAAATTTATTATTGTATGTATAACTCACCAATATTTTTTTGTGGATAATAAATTTTTATGTTTTATGTTTATGTTTTATTGTTTTGTATTAATTGAAAGTACTGTAGGACATTACTAATGACATAATGACTGTAGGCACCTAATACTGAGGAGCCCAAATAGTTAATTCCAGTAAATTCAAGATATTAACCAATTTCCATACTTTAATCGTTTCACCATAATCGCGTCATTTTTGTAATGTGTCCGTTAAATGTAATTATTTTTTGTTACATTTTTTTAAACGCTATTTTAAATTATGTCACTCCACCAAAACAACGCTGATAAATAAATGTTATAGGGTTCACACTCTAAACATAAAACCCACGTTTGAAAGGGCGGCATTTCTTTATATCTTAATTTTTTTATTCATAGTGGCTCAGGTAATGAATCGTCGGCCCTCCATGTCACCAATAAATATGGCTACTGTTTAATTGAAACATTATAAACGAGATCTTATCTCTAACGTCCGGGCAAAGCCACCGCGTTCGGTTTTAGGAACCGGAGCTTGGAATTCGGAATTCAAATTCTTTTTTTATTTTTATTTTTTTACAGTACTTCGTAGAAAAGCGGCCTGCACCAGCAACCACCCACAGAACACGAAAATGGATAACAGTCGAGATATCAAAGGAAGAACAATGAACTTAACAAGCTACCGTGGCAAAATGTTCTACCAACGTACACAATCATCCGACGAATGCTTTATTCACACACCATAAAGTTTAAATTTGCACACATTTTTAATTTAACCAACCAGCACATTATGGCCTCTTAACCTTAAACTCTCCTGTGAATTGACAGGTCAAGTAAGTTGGGCATGTCGGGGCATTGGATGGCACGAGTGGCGGCGCGAAGAAGCCTGAAGTATAATATTCTAATAGGCTATTAACATATAATGCTACTGATTGGACGGATGCGAATGGCAGATGTGACGTCATACTGTGTAGGGGTTGGCAACTGTTGTTAAGAGAGTTTTGGCGGGAAACCGAAAAGATTTCCAAAACTTGTGTTATTTTCAGTGTTAGTGCATAAACCTAGTGGCGTTTTATTGAAAGTGAGAAAGTGGTATATGATGGTGAAACGTTTCTTTCTGTGTTGTTTCCAAAACTCCATAGAAGCTTCTGGTAAAGTTGCTACCACTTTACTAGGAGTATTACTAGACTATGACTTGACGTGATGACTTGGACTGTGACACATATCTGCGTGAAATATCATTTAACTTGATGTGTTACTGAAAATATTAAATGTCGTTAGTACAACTTTGTGCTAAATGTGTTAGTATTACTTTATAGTAATACTAACCAGTATTTCAATTACTTTATAGTAATACTAATAGTAGATATTTACTATTAATTAAATTTTTCTTTAAAGATAATGCAATAATAATTAATTAAATAATTTTCATGCAATAATTTGTATTTTAATTTAATAAAAAAAGATTGTGCTTTAGACCACATGACTGAAGTAAAACTTATTTAGCGCCATCTATCGGCCGGTATACTTTGTTTTTGCTTTGTTTAAATTTAATGTTGCCATATTTTACCGGACATACCAACACAATAACACCAATTTTAAGTTATTGCAGTACAAACTCTTGCCCCACTGTAATATACGAGAAACGTAACTCTCTCTTTCTATCTTCACCAACTTATATCTCAACTGTTCGCCTGTCACTTCATTCACTAGCTTACTCCCAAAGCGTAAGTAAAAAAGTTTTTTTTTAATGCTTTGGCTCCACACTTTTGTGTATTTAGCCAGGGTCAAGTAATTGATAATTTATCAAGCTAGTGATATTTCACGCAAATATGTGTCAAGTCACAGTCGAAGTCATCAAGTCATAGTCCAGTCAAGTCATACTCCTAGTAAAGTGGTGGCAACTTTACTTGAAGCTTCTATGGAGTTTTGGAAACAACACGAAAATAAACGTTTCACCATCATTATACCATTTTCCCACACTCACGCCTGTAATCCAGCACTTAACAAATAGTATGCCACCAATTTTATGCACTAACACTGAAAATAACACAAGTATAGGAAAATAATACAATGCGGTGACGCAAACTTTTTCGCTTTCCCGCCAAAACTCTAAAGAAGTGTTATTTCAAAAAATATCAACAATCTGAGTCATCGATAAAAATGTTGCCATTGTGACAAAACGATTAACGGTTGTGCATCCCTGAATACGCGATGGCGCGCGATACGGTAGCAAATAGCGTTACTTTCTCGCGATTCACTTTACCCTACACTAGCTACATTCTAGAATAACTATAAATTTACTTATTACCCTTAGAAAATTAAGCTAAAATCAATCGTATATACATAGCTGCAAGGTTTAATTCAACTTCTATCTTCATGGCGGTTAACACGTTTCAGTTTACTTTTAATTTCAAATCGGAAAATCAGAATTTCAATTTCAAAAAGCACAACCTACCACTGGTAGTATTGTAAATTTTCAACCATGCCGCATTGTCATAAACTTTAAAATCGAATAAATTTCAAAATGAATAAAATTGATTTCTGAATATTTCCTAGGATATTAGAAGACAGAACTTAAACCTATCAAAAATAAAGACCACATTGGTTTGCACTTTTTTCGTACATTTAAATTGAGTGCATGAACGGAATTTTAGATACACCTCCATGCACCGTGATTTTGTACAACCTAAATAGGGGAACGGTACATAATATGGAAACGACTTCGCTTTCATAGTTTTCAAATTCTAGAAACTTCTCAGCTTATTCGTGACGTCACACGCATAGATAGATAAACTATTTATTGAAACACGACGTCGTAAATAGTTAAAAAGTGAACAAACTCAACCAAAGTATAACAATAGGCGGTCTTATCGCTCAGAGCGATCTCTTCCACACAACAAATCTTACTAATATTATCCTATCCTACTGATATTATAAATGCGAAAGTTTGTGAGTGTATGGATGTATGGATGAATGTTTGTTACTCTTTCACGCAAAAGCTACTGAACGTATTTGGATTAAATTTGAAACACTGATAGTTTACAACTTGGATTATTACATAGGCTACTTTTTATCCCGATAGTATGATCCCGTGGGACAATTATCGAACACCACGAGAGCGATATCGCAGGCTTTTTACGCAAAAACTACGGAACGGATTTGGATGAAATTTGGAACACAGATAGTTTATAATCTGGATTTACACATATGATACTTTTAATCCACGAGTGAAACCGTGGGGCGCAGCTAGTATGATATAATGTAGTGATATAAGAACGGTGGTTTTAATATACGCGTTCTGTAACAATAAAAATTGTCTGTGTAAGTACCATGTGGTTTTGGCGTAAGAATAGGACCATCCCATCTCTTCTTGTGGGTGGGTAAAATGACAATTTACGATTTTCAACATCAAAGTAAAAACAAAGTTATACCGGCCGATAGATGGAGCTAAAGAAGTTTTACTTCAGGCATGTGGTCACACTCGTTTTTTTGGAGGAAACATTCGCTTTGTTTTCTTGACCAATGTCAAAATAAAAACAAATCAAACGGCAAAGAGAAACAATACTAAAATTAATTAACATTCTAGTTACTTTCTAATCAAAATTGCAGCTAAAAATAGGTGTGTAAATTATACTAAATATTTTTTATCATTACTCTGGACTAGATTTTTTTTAGCTAATTTTTATTTCGATTTGATAGGATATTCGATTAAAGTAATTTAAAGTCCATTTCCACACTAACCACAGTAAAACCTCCGTCGTGTGGGACTGAAATAATAGGCTCGCACACTGGGAGGTATTGAGACATCAGCTTGTATTACTCGTGGTGTCTCCTTCCCGCAGCTCCCGTCTCTCTCCTACACCTCCCATCTCTCTCCTAGGCTATAAGCTAGGGTTGCCAGTTGACACTGAAATTAGGCAGTAGTATTATTAGTTTTTAATAAGATTTTAAAGATTTTCTGGTAAAGAAATGTTACTAAGTATAAAATGAAAGATTTTGTTAATGACAAAAGTTATTATACAAAAGTAGTTATATATACAGATACTATAGTTACTATGGAGGACTGGTAACTGACGTAACTGCGTGTTTGAACTGTCTCTTTCTATTCCTTATTTCTATTATCTCCTGTATTTTAAAATGCCTTGTAATTACTTGTAATTTTTTGAAATATTACATTTTTGTGTTCTATTTCTTGAGGTATATTATTTATTTATGCAATAAAAATATAGCAGTCAAATAGCCTATTGTCAATAAAATTGGGAACTACCATATTACTTACTAATGTAGGTTTAAACTCATACGTAAACGTTAATAGGCGTAGCACTAACGTAGTAATAACTATGAAGTTGAACGATTGTTTGTTTTATTTGTGATTCCCCTCTCCCATGCTCTCCCAATTCCCCCAATCCTGTGCTACTGGATTATAGGCTATATGATACGTTATTGTAAGCCTATTAAAACGTTGTAATAGGTTTTATACTACGAAGTTTGAAATCTTCTTTGACTTCATTGACAATCATCAACATTTTAGTAATACTAATAATAATAGTTTTACTAGGTGGTAGGACTTTATTGCAAAGTTCGTCTAGGTAGGTACCACCGCTTTGCCAGTTATTCTGCCGCCAAGCAGTAGTGCGCAAGCACTGCTGTGTTCCGGTTTGAAGGGCACTGTAGCTAGTGTAATTACTGGGCAAATGAGACTTTATGATCTGATCTCACAGTCGAGTAATCTTATTACCAGACTGTGCTGATGTCTCAGGATGATGTGCGCAGTGCAGTGTCGCTTGAAACTCTATGTTTTAGGGTTCGTTGTATACTATTGAGACTAAGAAAAACAATGTTTTTGATAATAATTTACGTATGCCATAAAAAAATCTATTGT
Source organism: Ennomos fuscantarius (assembly GCA_905220475.3). Taxonomy (NCBI): domain Eukaryota; kingdom Metazoa; phylum Arthropoda; class Insecta; order Lepidoptera; family Geometridae; genus Ennomos; species Ennomos fuscantarius. The sequence goes on along the minus strand of HG992046.1, from coordinate 5,201,366 downwards.
TTCTGGAATATAATTGTAACTAAATCGAGGTTCATGCCAGCTTTCTCGGAGAGTTGTGGCAACCCTGTAATCTCCGATCCTAAGCTGTAGTATTGAATTGTGATTTAGAATAGAATCATGGCAATTATAGAGTTGTGGTAACCCTGTACTTTCATAGCCCGCTTCAGACATGTAACGTTTCCAATTAGATCTCCCTAATTAAATGGCATAGCAAATTATTCTTCACTGCTGTATGTGGATATTTCAAGTACTTTACAGAATATCCAGGCTGTGTTGAAACTTAATTTGATCTTATTTAAGATGTCTACCACACTATCACACTAATATTATAAAGGCGAAAGTTTGTATGTGTATGTGTATATATATATATATATACACATACGCACATACACACACCTATTTAATCATTTATTTATATATATTAATAAATGATTAAATATGTATATACATGTATAATATTTGTATAAATATTCTTGTTTATCTATTTCAAATATAAGTGTACTTTTTGGGTGAACAAACTCGCGTCATCGTCACCGAACGCTTTCCATGAGCAAGTTACTTAGCTTTCACTTCTACCGGTAGTCCGCAAGGACTGCACCTCACATTTTTTATTATTGTATATTTATTTCTCGCTTGTAGATTTGATTAAAGTGTATGTACACATGTTTGTGTATACTATATACATACTATACCACCATGTCTTTCTGTGGGTGCTGTAAGAGCCGGCTTAGGGAATATCCACAAACTGGGCAGATACATTTTCTTTGGTAATTACAATTTTCCATGATCACCAAGCCACTTGCCAAGCATGGTCACTATAGCAAATCGATGATAAGTACTGGCCTGACAGGTCAATTGGTAGTGACTCTGCCTTCTGAACTGTAGGTTGTGGCTTCGATTCCCACCCAGAACTAACAATTGTGTGATGAACATAGGTGTTTGTTCTTTGTCTGGGTGTCATTTTGTATTCTATGTATGTATTTATAAGCAAAAAGTATCTAAGTATTTAGTTTTCATTAGTACAAGCTTTGCTTAGTTTGGTCGCTGTGTGAAATGTAAAAAAAAGAGTTTTAAGGGGGCAGCCTATATTCAGCAGTGACCTTATGCTATTCGAAAGTTACTATTTTTTTAGCTGCCAGTTATAGCTCTAGAAAATATCCTACAACGCAGACGTAGAACGCAAAGCTGCAATGTAGCGCTTTACTCACTATACGCTTAGTTGCTCACGCTCAGCGCTTTCCCGCTTCTTTCCCACACGCTTTTACGTCTTAGCTTTTAAACTTCGTAACATCTCAATCTAGAGTCAATTATTCAAAAGCCATTAACGGCCGAGTCACTAATCGTTCGGTTTCCGCCACCGACGCCGCGGGATCATCGCGCTGGAGCACAGACTACATATACAATAGACAGCCAATTAGTGAAATTTTTGTTGGTTTAAAAACTGTAACAGAAATATTTGGCTAGCTATAATATAGAGAGAGTATAGGCCTTAATTTACCACAATAGGCCAAGGACTGATCGATTGGTGGATGACACAACGTATTCTCGAATTGTGTAATTATTGAACATGCCGCTTTGTCATAATGTTATCGCAGATAACTTTAAAAGTCATTGGTGCAAGGCCGAGTGGGATTTAAACCAGAGTGTGTTGGATTATAAGTTGTGTACTAGCAAGCCATCACACTCACTTGAAATAAAATAGCAGTCAAAACAAACTGCGCGTCAATTTCGTCTCCAGTAGAAATGTGCTCAAATACGTCGGAATCAGTACATGTTAGTTTTAGGTTTTTTTGGGAGAAGATGACATTCTGATCTTTGGTTTACGTGGAGCCATTGAGAATTTACTACTTGGGCGGCACGCAGGCCTTTTCTGCCAATAACAATTTGAACTCATGGAAAACTGCAGAATTCTAGTTTGTGTGGCTTTACGCCAAAACGGTTTGACCAAATTTGGATGACATTTTGGACAGATTGCTTATACTATACTGAGATCATAGAATAACCTCTTGGCTCACCGACTACGACAATTGTCTTGGTTATTTTTGACTTTTGATTTGTAATTTAGAATGTTAGAAACATCTTTTTTATAGTATACAATTATATTCTCACTTTAAGGGGATAGTTAGGAATCAGTTACTAAATATCTTAAGTTTAATCTCTCTAGCTGTTTTATTTTCGTTATATTTTTTATTAATCTGTGGTCAGCGTTGTAGGTACACTAACTATTTACATTCTAAGACTCATACTATTTTAAGATTATTGTTTGTGGTTTACTGTTTGTTGATCCTAAATAAATAAATGAAAATAACCTTATATCCGGTTGAATCTAAGTTTCTGTGGGAAAACATGAAACTGCAGGCGCAGTAAGTAAAACGATTAGGAAGTGCAATTTCAGCATAAATAAGAATACAATAGAAAACTCTTGCATTATAACAATCTATAAAAAATAATCTCTGTTTCCCTTGGTCATCGCGTTACGCGTGTACGGGTGAAACATTTTTGTTAATTATTTTTGTTGTAATTATTATTATCAGGAGAAGGTTCTTATGAAAAAAAAATTGAGCCGACAATTAGAAAATTTTCACCACGCGGGTGAAACCGCGGAGCGCAGTTAGTAGAAAATAAATTTTAGAAGTAGGGTTCTATAATAGATTCATATCTATACATATAAAATTCAAAGTCCTAACTGACTGACTGAATGAATGACTTATATATCAACGCACAGCCGAAACTGATAGTCCTAGAGACTTGAAATTTGAAGGGTGTGTTTTTTGTAAAGTGTAGGTATCCACTAAGAAAGGGTTCTTTAAAATTCCACCCCTAAGATGGTGAAATGGGTAGTTGAATTATTTTCCTATAGGCCACGCAGGCGAAGCCGCGAGCTGAAGCTAGTTTATTGTAGAACCATTGTATCATTACAATGAGATTAAAAGTGATAACGAGTTTTTCATAAAGACCAAAAAAATTTCCTCTTTTTTATGCCAGCCTACCGCCATGTAAGCCCATACTGTGTATCCATTAAGAAGCGCTAACACCACCGCTGTAAAATCCCTCCATAACACTTTTGTCTCTTCCTGTGACGAACTTGAGTGGCGCCAAAAGGATGTACATCTTTCACACTTTTTTTTATTGGCTCCACACTTTTGTGTATTTAGCCAGTGTCAAGTAATTGATAATTAATCAAGTTAATGATATTTCACGCAAATATGTCTCAACTCACAGTCCAAGTCAAGTCATACTCCTTGTAAAGTGGTGGCAACTTCACTAGAAGCTTCTATGGAGTTTTGGAAACAACACGAAACGAAACGTTTCACCATCATTATACCACTTCCTCACACTCATGCCTGTAATCCAGCACTTAACGAATAAAATGCCACCAATTTTATGCACTAACACTGAAAATAACACAAGTTTTGGAAAATAATACAATGCGGTGACGCGATCTTTTTCGTTTTCGCGCCAAAACTCCCGACTGCATTTTATGATCACTATAAAAACTGTCAAGTCACTATCATCACTTTCCACCATCACTCGTCATAAACAGGTCGGCCATTTTGTTTCGAGTGACAAGCGTCGTTTATTAGTGTTTAACGATGCGCTGATGATGTGATGAGGGGTTAACGTCGAAATGATTGTTAATAGTGACGCTTGAGGGAATGTGTCTAGACTAGAAATACTTTTTAAATATATTTTCCAACTATATGGCTGCTGTTACCGTAAGTACTTTGACATTACAACATAACCTAAAATTGAGTATAGTATTGAGATTTTATGATCTGATCTCACAGTCGAGTAATCTTATTACTAGACTGTGCTGATGTCTTAGGATGATGTGCGCAGTGCAGTGTCGCGCGAAACTCTGTGTTTTAGTTCCGAGTGACACTGTTCTGATATGGGCGGCCGTGGCGCTTAACACCAGGCGAACGACTAGCTCGTCACATCATTCACTAAATTAAAAAAATAAATAAAAAAGAAATAGTATAACACACAAACTTCACAAAATTGAATTGAGCCTAGGTGGTAGGACTTTGTTGCAAAGTTCGTCTAGGTAGGTACCACCGCTTTGCCAGTTATTCTGCCGCCAAGCAGTAGTGTGCAAGCACTACTGTGTTCCGGTTTGAAGGGCACTGTAGCTAGTGAAATTACTGATCAATTGAGACTATGATCTGATCTCACAGTCAAGTAATGTTATTACCAGACTGTGCTGATGTCTCAGGATGATGTGCGCAGTGCAGTATCACACGAAACTATATATTTTGGAGATCCAAGTGAGACTGTTCTATTATGGGCGACCGTGTCGCTTAACATCAGGTGAATGACTAGCTCGTCACATCATTCACTGATATTACAAAACAAAGTACTTAGACATTAAAACATAAGCCCGCTTTTTCGTTAGTCAAGTAAAAAATTAAGTCTTCAATTCCCAAAATTGAATTCAGCCAATGTTTGCACTATATTTACAAAAATACCGTTTTAAAAGTTTAAAATTGAGTTTTATTTGTACCAAACTCAAAATTGAAGGGTTGCGAATAAAAAGGGTTTAACTAACAAATTTATAGTTTCGAGAAAATTGACTTTAAACTTCAACGGCTTCATTTTAATGTAGAGTGCTTATTAAGTAGTAGAAAAGGTTTATATAAGTTTCAGTTGCTTGAAATGTGTTAATTCTATTTTAAAATACTAAATGTAGTACTAATTCATACATTTACTGTAAAAATATAATATAATAAAATAAATATAATTAGTATGTTTTTATGCTAAGTGAACTGTATTCCTGTGACAGATAAACCGTTTTTAGACTCACGATCTTGAGATTTAAGCCTCATTTCGGTATTTCGAGGATGTATTATTGTAGATAATTTCACGCTGAATCCAACGATACCCATAAGTCATTTTGTGAAAAAAATCAGTTAAACCCTTTTTGTCCCACCCCTTCAATTGTCACCAAATTTTTTTATTTTTGAATTTTGTCGTAATTTTGACTTCTCCTTTAACAAAATGTCCTTTTGATCTTTTTACAATATAAAATATGGACTCTCAGCCTTAATTTTGGTATTCTCAATGTTTTATAATTATTAAAAATAAGCGAAAGTAAAACTCCAATCGGTTCCTGATAACTTAATTTCGAAATTTTACTAACAATCAATTTGCAATTTGCCAAAACCAATCACAATAATTTTTATTTTTAATTATAGTTTAACGTCCAGTCGAAACTAAAAAGGTTTCTTTTAGTTTTATCCTTGAAAAAATGGGCTTCACCATTTTTACATAAAATACTTTATTATTTAGGGCAGTAAAGTTCATATTCGATTGATTTTTATTTGATGGGTATATTAATATTATTGACAGAAACAATCAAGTTATTTGTCAGGTAAAATGTTCCCAAATCAAGAGATCTCCGCCCATTCTATCATTTTTTGTAGCAAAAGTTTATAATTTAGTTAAAATCTTAATTAAGTTACGTTTTTGGTTGTTTTTTGTTAATTTAGTACAACTAAGCGATTGATAATCGATTAGATAAATTTAATGAAACATATAAAAATAAAAATTTGACAGTTTCAATACGCAGTTTATATTGAGATTGAAAATTTTAAATTACGAAAACGGTTTGTCGGCTTCTTAGGCACTAGAGTCACATGATATAGGCACTAGAGTAATGTCATATGATGTAGGCACTGAGTGGTGTACCCACTTGTCACTCGGAGCACTAGAGTGACAAAACGTCATATAATGTAGGCACTAAGTGTAGTACCCACCTGTCACTCGGAGCACTAGAGTGACGTGTGCTGTACCCATCTGTCACTCGGAGCACTAAAGTGACAAAACGTCATATAATGTAGGCACTGAGTGCTGTACCCACCTGTCACACGGAGCACTAAAGTGACACATGATGTACGCACTGAGTGTAGTAGACTAGCCACCATCTACTAGTCATGTGACGTTTTGTCACTCTAGTGCTCCGTGTGACAGAGATAACGCTCTACAAAGCCGACAATAGCCGAATATCTTCCTCTGAGTGACAGAGATGATGTGCATTATTCACCACAGGCATGGAACTATGACTGAATCCACCGGCACCTCTATAATGGCAGCGTTTTTATATAAGTTTAAAACGTTACATTTATCTATATGAAATGACGCCTTTAGTTAGTTGAAACGTGAACAGCATCATTTACACCAATAACCACGTCCTCCTCAGCGGAGTCGTACCAACCAGATACACTCGCAGATTGCTCTCTATCCGACGTAATGGGCCCTTAAAGACCCTTTAAGGCCTCAGAGGGGCCAATAAACCCGATGATGGCTGTGTGTTTAATACTAAGCCGGCGTCTGTAGGAGATTTTGGTAAATTGATCGTAAAGCTCGGACGGTGCCGTTTGCCAATCGTTTTGAGTTGAGTGTCTAGAGATTGCAGTTTATTTTACAAGGTTTATTTTTATTTCTATATTGTGTTTTAAATTGAATCTAGGTGCTTTTGATAAGGTTTTTATAATTACTTGTATTTTGTTGTTTAAATAACGTTGAATGTTATAGGTACCTAAGGGTGATTACGGAACACTGCAATGCATCAGGAGAAATTTCATTCCAAAATTGAAAATTTCCGTAGTAACTATGCACATAAGCTGTGTATTGAAACTTTCAAATCCATACGTTTATTTGTTTCGAACGGTTACAATCAAGTTACATAATCGCCTAGCTCAACTTAACAGCCTAGATATTTTTTGGGAATTCCTTGTTTATTTTCATTGACGATATCATACGACAAACAAATTTAGCCCGCTAGAAAATAAAAATTTAATAAGAAAATGTAGCCCAGTTTTTCATTGTTTTAAAAAATACAATTTTATCATAAATATCAATCAAAAAGCGTCTATATCGTTCATTGCGTGTGTTGTTTTTGCCGTAAGCATCGCGCTGAAATTCAGACTAAATTGATATTTATGTCAACGCGGCGTTACGATCCATGTTTCTTTGAACGGGTTTTGATCACTTATTTTGCTACCTCATCGACACTTGGCTAACGTGAGCGATTATGGTCTATACACCCCATGTGAGGGCAGGTTCGTGTCCCGGCAGTGGGACGTATTGGGCTGATGATCATGATATTTTGAAATCTATTCCATGATAACGTATCATCATTTATCCTGAACCGTAAACACTGGACGATGAAAAGCGGACCTAAGTTGCGGGTAAACCGTGAGACAACTCTTCTACTTTTTATTCAAGTACCACGGCTTTTAAACGAACACATACTTCAATTTTGGACCCTAACTAGGAAAAATTCCAATGTCTAGCCACCCAGGAACTACGAGGATCGTGGTCTCACAACACCCAGACACAACAACTATTCGTGCTTTTTTTTTTTTCAGGAATCGAACCCACCGCTTCCACGTTATGACCCTGCTTGATAACCACATCACAGAAGCTGTCTGGTAACTTGGATTTTCTAGGTACCTTACGTAATTTGGGAGATGAAAATGATTTGTCTTTACACATTGATTTAATTGATCAGATAAAATGTATCACACGCCGAAAGGCTCCCACCGTGTAATTCAGACCAAAGTAATTATCACAAACGTATAATATTACGACCACTTTTGTCTTTATTTATTCTTAATTTCTCATGAGTGCTTATTCAACTTCATAAGCTACATTTTTGCGGCGGATCCAAGAAATCGGCGAAAGCTTTTAAGGCCCTATTTTGATGCAATCAAGTCTTTAATTTTTAAGCTTTATCACTATCAAGGTATTTTACAATGTTTAAAATATATTCAGTGAAATAAATGCAAGTTGTTAACGTAAATTTACTTTTATATTAACCTTGTTGCGTATTTAATGTACAAGGAAAGGTTATTGCAAGTAGTCCGGCCGTGTTTTGTTTTTTTTTTTATGTTAGTGAATGATGTGACGAGCTAGTCGTTCACCTGATGTTAAGCGACACGGCTGCCCATAACAGAACAGTGTCACTCGGTACCCCAAAACATAGAGTTTTGAGCGACACTGCACTGCGCACATCATCATATCACAAAGTCTCAATTGCCCAGTAATTTCACTAGCTACAGTGCTTTTCAAACCGGAACACAGTAGCGCTTGCACACTACTGCTTGGCGGCAGAATAACTGGCAAAGCGGTGGTACCTACCTAGACGAACTTTGCAGAAAAGTCCTACCACCTAGTAATTAGTGTGAGAGGATTTGACGAATTGTGTTTTTTTTTTGTGTTTTGTGTAGCAAGTGATGAAGTCTAACTCATGGTAAATGGTGTCTAATATTTATCTACAATAACACTTAATATTGTATTCTAAGTATGATTTTTTAAAGTTAGTGAATGTTGTGACGAGCTGGCCGTTCACATGATGGTAAGCGACACGACCGTCCATAACAGAAATGTGTCACTTGGAACTCCAATATATAGTCTCCTGTGACACTGCACTGCGCACATCATCCTGAGACATCAGCAGTCTGGTAATAAGATTACTCGACTGTGAGATCAGATCATTAAGTCTCAATTTCCCAGTAATTTTTCTAGCTACAATGCTCTGCAAATCAGAACACAGTAGTGCTTGCACACTACTGCTTGGCGACAGAATAACTGGCAAAGTGGACCACCACTTACGTTGTTCGCTGTTCGTTGTTGCACTTACGTTGTTCTTCTAGGTACCAACCTAGAAAAACTTTGCAGAAAAGTCCTATGTAGTAAATTAAAATTTACAAACAAAAAAATATATTATATAAGTTATCTGGTTCCCATAGCTTTACTTAGGTTGGGGCTAGATGGCGCTGTTTGAAAAGTCCACAAATATTTATTTATTTATTATCTAGTGTAGACGATAGCCGTTGACTTACAGACACAGGCTTCGTGGTTAGTTTGGGGCTGATTAGTTAAGTATAGTTTGAAGGAAATGTTTATTCTTTTTTTTTGGCAATAAATTATCTTTATCTTATCACTATATACTTATTTAGACGACCATATTATGCTTCACTTGTGATTAAAGCCATGTAAAATCCATAAGTTATAAATTCATGGGAACGAATAAAAAGATTGCCACTATAACAATAACTCACACTAATTTAATAGAACGTCAGAATCTAAATCAATTATTACCGTCGACCCTTATCCTTGACCGAACAACCTTTTTTATTGTTCTTTTTTACCGAATAACAATAAATAAACTCCCGGCAGGTGACGAAAGAAGTTTACGAGAAAAAAAGCAAGTTTGTGGACAAAAAAATGCACTTTATGCCCGTGATCTTGGTCAGTTTTATCTTTTGACAAAATATAGTTTCTCTATTAAGTAGCGTGAAATAGTGTAGATGGAATTTAAAGAGTTGTTCATACCGAATTTTTGCAGTTCCTGAAATGCGATTTTAACTTAAAACCTTTTTATTATAAAAATTTAAGCTAGGGATTAAATTAATAGTTTTAATTTTATTAAAATTTGTTTTAATCAAATTTTAATTGTATTTTTGTAGTAATTAGTTTAAATGGTGAAACCTTACTAGTTAAAATCAATAAATAAAATATATAAAATGAAAATATAATATAAAGTGATTCAGAATAGCTGAGTATCTAACTCTATTTTAACTATATAACTTTGAAACGAAAGATCACACGTGGAATTAATAGGTCTTTACCTATGAAATTGCCGTATTGCAGTACAGACTTTTTCAAACAAAAAAAACTTTTGATTGGCTATGAATTCTAAATTCAAATTAATTTTGTTTTAAAAATATGACATTCTATTTACAATATAAGTCTTTTGTTTATTGATTAGCGTTGTATTTTCATTACATTTCAACATTTTTCCTCATAATGGAAACTTTGAAATTTCGTGTAATTATGGAAAAAGAGTTCCATCGTGGCACCAACGCGGCACAAACGACACGTAACATCAACGACGTTTACGGAGAGAACTGTACAAACGAACGTACAACCCGTTATTGGTTTGCTCGGTTCCGTTCTGGGAATTTTGACTTGAAAAATGAACCTCGTGGTCGTCCGGAAACTTTGGTCAACAATGATGAATTAAAGGCGATTGTGGAAGCTGATGAATCTCAATCTACAGCTGAGCTGGCAGCAGCTTTTGATGTTAGCATCAAAACAATATTGGTCCATTTGCGACAGATTGGCAAGATAAAAAAGCTTGATAGATGGGTGCCCCACGAACTTAACGATCACCAGCGCAACGTACGCGTCGAGACTTGCCTTGCGCTGCTTAACAGGCACAGGAATGAAGGAATTTTGAACCGAATTGTTACGTGCGACGAAAAATGGATTCTTTTTGACAATCGAAAGCGCTCAGCAAGTTGGTTAGATCCTGGATTGGTACCAAAGCAATGTGCAAAACGAAAAATGACCCCTAGAAAGGTGATGGTCACAGTTTGGTGGTCTAGTGCTGGTGTGATTCATCATAGCTTTTTACAAAACGGCGAGAGCATTACTGCAGATGTGTACATTGAAGAACTGACCACAATGATGGCGAAACTCGCACGTCTGCAACCAGCTTTGGTCAATCGGTCGTCTCCACTGCTACTTCACGACAACGCGCGACCCCATACTGCACAACAGACCGTCTCTAAGCTGCATGAGTTGGGTTTGGAAGCTCTCCCTCATCCGCCATACTCACCAGATCTTGCGCCTACCGACTATTACTTTTTCCAAAATTTGGACAACTTTTTAGCGGGAAAAAAATTCAATTCCCGAGAGGCAGTACAAAACGCCTTTGAAGAGTTTGTTGTCTCCCGTCCTGCTGATTTTTTCAAGAAGGGCATCCATAAACTGCCACAGCGTTGGCAAAGATGCATTGATTGCAGGGGTGATTACTTTGAATAAAAGAAATAAATAAGTTCGAAAAAAAAATACTTTAACTTTTTTCAAACAAAACGGCAATTTTATAGGTAAAGACCTAATATTAATAAAACAAACCTTAAGCATCTAACCAAAATTTTCTGAATTTACTTTAGTATGTTTTGAATAGAAATTTATAAATTTTGCCGTAAAACTTTACAGTAAAAATTAAATAGTAATCCATTTAAATAATACATTGACTGGCTTGATAGCTCGGTCGGTAGTAGCTCTGCCTTCTGGACTGTAGGTTGTGGGTTCGATTCCCACCCAGAACAAACATTTGTGTGATGAACATAGATGTTAGTTCTGTGTCTGGGTGTTATATTGTATTCTATCTATTTATTTATAAACAAAAAGTATCGTAAGTATTGTATCAGTTATCTGGTTCCCATAGTACAAGCTTTGCATAGTTTGGAGCTAGATGGCGTTGTGTGAAATGTCCACAATTATATTGTATATATATATATATTTATTTTTTGCATCCCTTATTCTCTACTGATATATAAACGTAAAATATTGTATTATATATTTGTGAGTTTTTTAATTGTGTGACTTTTGCCTTAAAATGCTGAACCGATTAAGATGAAATTTTGTCTACAGAAATCAACTTATATCCCGAAAATACAAAAACACTCAGAAATCGGGTATATAGGCGTAATATACCTAAATAATAGGTACAAGTAATGAGGTCAAAGTGCGAGGTCTTATAGTTTTTCGTAACAGGCGGTATTATCATCTCTAATAAATCCATGAGGTCAGGTACAAGGCATCTTTTTCTTTTTTTGGTAGCGGCGAGACCCCGAGAGATCGTTAAGCGAAGGGGACCCGGGCGGCCCTTTGTGACCCAAATGCGATTCGGCCGGTAGCCGTCGCGATCGTACCATACGACTAATTAACCGCTGTTTTTTCACAGGCGAATTTTAATAGGGACAGGTTGGATTGAGATTGTGGGGCATGGAGAAGGATATACGTGTTTAAAACTTAAAAACTATAGGACAGCAGGCTTAGCACGGCATGTGGAGAAATTGTCTTTCCCCCGGTTTTTTCCACCTGTCAGTGAAAATAATCCCCCTCTCCACCTTAAGTAGCACGGCAACGAGGAGAGGAAAGAAATATTTCCCTTTGACATTATCGTAGACATTATATCCCGCTACTCCCAGCTTCAGAGCACGGACTCGGAAAAGAGTGGATAATATTATCTTGAATTGACACAAAGCAGAGAGTATTTATCTTCGACTCTTGTAGGTGGGTATAAGGAAGTCAAAGTGTTTTAATAGGCACAAAAATGTCGTGTGCCTATTATAACTACGTTTAATCGCGGGAACTCGAATTTTGGAGCGAAAGTTACACCGGGAGGAGAATTCGGAATGCAAGTAATCCCTTCTAAATCCCGGGAAATTAGTTTCAATACAAAAAAAATTACATAGCGAAAAATTCGTGAAAATACAATTATTAGTTTAGTTTTAATAAGGAAATTATTTAATTTACGTAATTAACTTAAATGATGCATATATTTTTTGAGTATATTTTATTATAAAATACAGACATATAAAAATTTAAAATATAACTACTACACAATAATTAATGACGTTTTTCCGCTCATATTACAAACAAAATAAAATTTAATATAAACTATTCACTTACTCTCACTCATATACATAGTATTCGTTACATACTCTTTGATTAACACAGGGACACAGACTCATAAACCTTATTTTATCTTATAAAACCTTATTTATTTATATTTTGTCTTCAATCTTAGTATATTTAGCCGAACAATTATCGATGGTTTGATGGACTGAACAAAATATTGAAGCATGTAATGTCATTTTAGTTAAATTTTCTCATACTGGCAACAATACGGTAGAGAAAACTTAAAACGCTACTCCCCTCATTTATCCCCCGGATAAAGCTTTCCACTGCCGCGGCCGTGCTCGGTGAGTGGAATAAAGTGACAATGAGGATAAGTTTGTTATCCTCTACCTGGGGAGAAGTTGTCTACCGGCCGTGCTAGGCCTGCTGGATATACTTAAATAATATATAGGATATTTGACTGGCCCAATAGCTCAGTTGGTAGTAACCCTGCCTTCTGAACTGTGGGTTGTGGGTTCGATTCCCACCCAGAACAAACATTTGTGTGATGAACATCGATCTTTGTCCTGTGTCTGGGTGCTATATTGTATTCTATGTATATATTTACAAACAAAAAGTATCTAAGTATTGTGTCAGTTATCTGGTTCCCATAGTATACAAGCTTTGCTTAGTTTGAAGTATGTATGTATGTAGCTTATGTAGAAAAGGGTGACAAATGTGTCGGTATATTCTTGGACCTCCAAAAGGCGTTTGACACGGTTTCAATTCCAATACTCCTCACTAGGCTAGAAAACATCGGAATAAGAGGAACACCTCTGGAGTGGTTCAGAGATTACCTGACTAACCGAAAACAGGCTGTGAAAATCAATAAGTTAGTAAGCAACATATCAACTTGCAGTTATGGAGTGCCACAGGGTAGCACCCTCGGACCGACTCTATTTTTAATTTACATAAACTCTCTATGTGCACTAAATGTAATGGATGCTGATATAATAATGTTCGCTGATGATACCGTACTTTTGTTTCATGCAAAAACCTGGCCAGAAGCGCAAAGACTAGCGGAGAGAGGTTTATCTGTCGTCACTAACTGGCTTGAAAATAGTTTGTTATCTTTAAATACATCAAAGACCAAATACATGTGCTTTAATAAAACTATTGTTACAAATCCACCGTTAAATTTCGAAATAAAAGTACATACCTTTCCTTGCAACAGGATACTCGACAGGGATGATAGTACAGCGTGTTGCTGCACTCACCTGACTAAAGTGGCTAATGTTCGTTATTTGGGCGTTATCATTGACGATAAATTGAAATGGAAAGATCACATCACAACAACCGCGAAATGAACCAGAAGGCTAATCTACATATTTAAAAATCTTCGCTCAGTTGCAAGTACCGATCTTTTGTTGCAAACTTATAAAGCTCTTAGTCAGTGTGTGGTAAATTATTGCATTAGCTCGTGGGGAGGGGCAGCGAAAACACATATGCTTGAAGTAGAACGTGCACAACGCGCTCTTCTTAAAACAATGTCATACCTACCGTTTCGTTTTCCTACTACCACGTTATACAAACAGTTGAATGTGCTAAGTGTGCGAAAATTGTATATTTACCAATGCATTCGCAGGTACCACCGCACAGTTGTTCCTGCGCTGCAAGATATGCACAAGAGAAGAAATCGATGCTTCGTTCCGTATTTTAAAAGTGACACAGCACGTAGGCATTACGATTATATCGCACCAAAACTTTATAATAAGATAGAAGCAACATATAAAATCAGGGCATTAAGCAACTTTCAAATAAAAAGGACAATATTGGAATGGTTAAATTCATATGACTATAAAGATACAGAAGCTATACTAGAATTAACATAATTATACTAATGTAAAAGTACTACATAAATATTTATAAATATATGTATGTATATAAGTATATAATACATAATTCAAAATACGCAATAGCCAAAACTTACATCCTTCTAAACACATATACAATAGAAATAAACTTCAATATTATCTATACACATACACAAACATAATAGTATATTAGAAAATAAGCATTAGTTATACTTTGTATATTTTTTGTATGTAAAAAAAAATATAATTTAAAATAATGTTTTACCTTTATAATGTAGTAGACTTTAGTGAAACGAATTATTATGCTTATTAGACTTAATTTTGAGGGTGAACTGCCTCCTGGGCCACAGCTAACGCTTTTCCAGGAGACAGGGCTACATTAAAACTGTATAATGTATATTAAGGCCAAATAAAGGTATTTTCATTTTCATTTCATTTTTCAATTATCATTGTTTGGTGGTGGTAGAGTTGATACAAAAAGAAAATCGCCGCTTTACAGTAAGGCGCCCAACAAATCTCACGGTTTCTAAGCCGTGAGATTTGTTGGGCGCTTTCATACATTTGATGTTCTCTAGAACTATCCGACATCAAATGTTTGAAAAAAAAAATTTGTCTGTGCAGCCATCCTCACCAAGCGGTAAAGATTCTTTGACATCACGTAAAACGCTCTAAATCCAAAAGCTAAAAAAACTACATGCAGCGAAATACATCGTGTGTGGATAATAGTTCCATTTAGCCAATAAATTATAAAACTACCTTCTTCGCGTCGCGCATTCTTCAGTTTTTTGTCCACAAAAAAGGATTACATTGTTAAAATTAATATCGAGAATGAATTTTTATGAAGGAATATTTTTATGACGTCATTAATCTTGCTTTGTCGTGGCTGTGGAGAATTCAATTGGATTGCGAGTAAGACTCTTTCTCTAAAACGCTTCCTCGAGAGAAGATATATTTATGTAGATTTCTATAGTTCATGTTACCCGTGCTAATAACCTTTTTTGAACAGGCAAATTCCGTTGGTCTCTGCCGACCTTTACAGCGTCACTGGGCAGGAGCTTAAAGTGCCCAGTCATCAAAAGTGGGAGGCAGCTAGCTGAAAGGCACCCCTGGGATGCGAGCCTCGGCTTGGGCCGTTACCTGGAGTAGAGGATCGAGAAGACTATCGTCCACTGGAAGAGAAGACCCTATGGAAAGTAACAGGGCTAATTATACACCTACATGTTCATGTACGAGAAGGAACAAAGGGCAATTTCCTCAGAAAGGATCAAGGGACACAGGACTACAATGGTTTGCTTAGCAGAACGTACAAAATCACAAATTCAAACTTCCCAGCTACCATTTGATTGGCCCATTAACTATACACGGCCACGAAGAGACAATGTCGCGATATATAACGCCTGTCGAACGGCTGCTTCTTTTTGTCGTCGTGTCAAAACGTACAATGGTTTATTTATAGTCAGGATTATGAAAAGTTTATGGAGGATTTCATTTGCGTATAATAAATAATAAATATTTTAAATAATCACACTAATATTATAAAGGCGAAAGTTTGTATGTGTGTATGTGTATATGTTTGTCACTCCTTCACGCTCAAACGGATGAATGGATTTGGATTAAATTCGGTACCAAGATAACTTATACGCTGGATTAATATATAGGCTACATTTTATCCCGGAAAAGTGAAATTTTCCCGTGGGATGAGCAAATAATTAAAATACTTTTTATCCGCGGGTGTAACTGCGGGGCGCAACTAGTAATAAATAATTAATAAACTTTTTGTAACAGTTTCATGTCATTTTGATTTACTTGTACACCGAAGCCCAAAACTCTAACCTACAAATTCCTGCAGGACAAAGGTCGTATGGAAAGATCTTTCTAAGCGATAACACCACCTTGTACTAGTATTAGTTAATTAATTATGTAAGTTCTTCTTATTGTAAAATAATTTTTTTGTTACGGTGTACAATAAATTGTTAATAAGTCGAAACATTTAAATATAAAGCTTAAATATATATTTAATAAAACAAAACTTACAAGACAATATATAGCAACAACAGCAGAAGCCGACCCTACTGCTCGTCTTACAGAACTACTCGTAGCCGTGAACCTCTGCTCAAGACGAGATTTCATTCTTAAATTGATCACATTATAAAATAGAAGGAAATTTCTACTGACAACTATGATATGATATATCTCACACAGCGCCATCTAGCCACAAACTAAGAAAACCTTGTATTATGGGAACCAGATAACTGATACAATACTTAGATAATTTTTGTTTCTAATACATACATTGAATACAATATAACACCCAGACACCAGAACAAACACCTATGTTCATCACACAAATGTTTGTCCTGGGTGGGAATCGAACCCACAGTTCAGAAAGCAGGGCTACTACCAACTGAGCTATCGGGCTAGTCAATAGCTAAACATAGTTCTGTACTATCGAGGCCCATTTCCTTCTCGATCAGTATCTAAATATTCAGTTTCTGATGCTTCAGATTCAGAGACATTAGTAACTCCCGTCTTCTCTTCAGTCTGCTCCTTAGCCTTCATATGCGCTAAATACACGGTCCAGACAAAACTGGCCGCACTAACAAATACAATCCTATTCTTCTCAGAGATGAAATAGAAGTTTAAAGTCTGAGCCGTCGGCCAAAAAACCACGCCAATTTTGTATGTAGGCCATAATTTTTCCCTCACTTCGTTGACACATGTCGATATAGGCTTCATTTCTAGTAGACTCATTCCGAAGAAAAAATACGCCATCGCCAAAGGTGAATACGAAACCTGCTCAAAAGCCGCCCTTAAAACGGCCGTTTTTAAAGACTTTCCTTTGAAAAATCTGCTCGTGTACTTCATCCAGCCGTAGAAGACGGGTGCCATGAAAAATGTGCCGAATATTCCGAAACGAGCCGCGCGCGCGTAGTCTGCTTCGTCAAGGCTAGTGCCATGTTCTATATATTCCTGGACGATGCTGCAAGACGGCCAGATGACTGCGTACGAAGCCATCCCCCGGAGGAGAGGGAATTGGACCGGTAAGCTGCAGACTTTGGTAAATATTCCACTCATTTTGGGGTTAGATCCCAAAAAATTATATACTTTTCCAATGATAATATAACATTTGATATCTTGGATGGACGATCTTGACAGCTTGTGTCACTCCAGTCATATTTTGTTTAGTTCTTGTAAGAAGGTTTCGTTTAGCGTATCGTTACATACTCTTTGGGTTTCGTGATTCTTTTCATCTAGAGATTCATAGCTGATCTTACATTCATTACCCATATGTAGGTACCAAAATTTCTCACTGAAGAATCTTCTTCTTTCTTCTCTTCATTTAATGGACTTCTATCGCTTTTTACTGATAATTCTGCCAATGTCAAGTAAGGAATTTTTGTACGGTTATCAAAGTGAGAGAAGAAGAATTCAGTAGGAAGTCATTTTCTTTTCTTCTTAAATTCGTTTATGAGGGAAGGAGGGTTAAAAGAGTCTTACAGAGTAAGCAATGCATTAGTGACGCCTCCGGTGTTACATGTCCATAGGCTACGGTGACCACTTCCCATCAGGTGGGCCGTATGCTTGTTTGCTCACTTTAACATAAAAAAAAATGTCATATACTTTGAAAATGTCAGGTAATTTATTAAATACTTTGATTGGCATACAATTTACATTTTGACTATTCAAAGCCACCTTACATTGCCATCTACCTACTTAACATTAAATTCATTACATTGTTATGAATTTAATGTTAAGTAGGTAGATGAATTACCGTATCAAAGCCTGAACGAGATCTGACCACCCACAAATACGGATGTTTAGAACAATCGAATAATTTTACTATTTGATTATTTGGCTCGGGTGAATCGGTTCGGCGATCGTCTTTGTGATAAGTGATGATGGAGCAGAAATGCGCGGTGCGGGTGCGTGATTTGTCAATTAGTGATCTCGTTAGCAGATCTACTTATTTAGTTCAGTGGTGCGTTATAACGATCGATCTATAAGATCATAGTTTATTAGTTTATATGTATAAATACCTACCCACATCCTAAAAGGTACCTTTTTTTTTGTTTACCATGAAGAAAAATTTATTTACGCACATCCGCGGCTGGGTCGGCCACGGGTAGTGTCGAACTCGGTGCCAGAAGGGCACCCATAACGACTAAAAAACTCCAAGGAGGACTGGGGAACCGGCAGAGACTTGACGTCCAGTCCTCCCCCGAATCCTAAAAGGTGTAGGTACTAATAACCCCATACCATGAATGGTTCTTGGCGTACATTATATGAAAAGCAATAAATAGGTACTGGCGTGTCCTTAAATGTTAAGTTATGCAAAAACAGCAAGTAAAAAATCTTTAATCGTCTGTTTTAATGATTGATCCTCTTTATTCGAAGTTTAAAATAAATCAAGTGAATCGATATTTTAATCTACTTAGAAGTTTTTTGATATCTTTCATGTCAATAACTAACGAACCTATTGACCGAATACAATTTATGTCACTGAATATGTTTAGAAAGATATCAAATATTATTTTTGTACAGCAAATATTAGTTTAAAGATTAAACTTTAACAAAAATACATTGTTTATGTTTATAAGGGCTCATTTACAATGGCATCAATTTAATTTTAGAGGATCAAATAAAATAGTTCCATAAATACTTACCTACATTATGCAATTATATCGTAGCTACGCAAGGTAGGTATACCCGTTGTATATGTTATTCGTTGATCTATGCTAGGTCGCACTAAAAAAAGACGATAAGGCAAAAAGAATAGGCAAGCGAAGGGTATTCTCTCCCAAATAACAAAAATGAAGTCGCAAGAATTACAAGGTAAAGAACATTAGTAGAATTTAAAATAAATTTCTAAAGTAAATATTACACCTAACGCTTTACAGTTGTTGACACCTAACGCCATCTGTACATTCGTAGGAAACTAGTTAGTGTGACATCTAGTGAGTGAAAGTAGAACTAAATATATTGTTAACGCCATCTATGAGTAAGTAGCTTAACAAGGTGGCTCTAACTGAACATAACTCGTAATAGTACTTAAAGTGTCGAACAGATGTCATTGAAACCAAACTATAACTGCTAACAAATGTTTTTGCTACTCAACGCTAGATGGCAAATGCATAAAACTTTTCGAGCTTTCATCACCATCGTTATGAAAATACAATATAAATCTATTAATTATATAATGATGCTACAGCCACTTTGACTAAAGTGCAGCCAGCATGCGGTGGAACTCGACGATAGCATTCCGCAATATTATCTACACATTGTCATTGATTTTTTTGCAAGCTTTTGGTAGAGCTTTCTTACTAATTAATCATTAATAATAAAACATAAACCTCTTTCTTACTAATAAAAATTATAGATGGAATATCTATAGGTACTGTATTTTTTGTTTTCTCTTTGCCCATTTTTTTATTTTTATATATAGATAAAACTCTTTATTGAAACACCACATTGTAGGAACAATTTACAGGCACAAACTTAAGTATTAAGTATCACAATGGGCGGTCCTATCGCTTAAAGCGATCTCTTCCAGACAACCCATTATATAAAATAGACAAACAAGCTGTCGGCCCGCCTGATGGTAAGCAGTTACCGTCGCCTATAGACACCTGCAACACCGGGGGTGCTTTGATAAACAAAAGACCTAATACAAAATATATAATTATTCTTCCTTATTGGTAAGTAGATACGTGACGGCTTGGTAGCTCTGTTGGCAGTAGCACTGCCTTTCTAAACTAAAAGTTGTGGGTTCAATTCCCAACCCGGACAAACAAAAATATTTTTTCTGTGTCTGGGTGTTATATTGTATTCTATGTACACAACAAAAAGGTATTTAAGGTATATCAGTTGTCTGGTTTCCACAGGCTTTGCATAGTTTGGGGCTAGATGGCGCTGTGTGAAATGTCCACACGTATTTATGATTACATTAATCCATGCGAAGCCGCGGGCAAAGGTTAGTTACTGAAATTTGTCTTTTTGAAGTAAAAATTCTTTACGCACGCTTGACTTTGGAAGTAATCTGGTGAATGCGTGACGAGGTGAACGGAAATTGAAAGTTATTGATTGACGTAGATCTCCATTGTCAACATAACAAAATTAAAAATGACTATATTTAATATTATTTTATTGTTATGTTGGTATGCCCGGTAAAACAACATTTATTTTTATATTAGTGAATATTGTGACGAGCTAGTCGTTCACCTGATGTTAAGTGACACAGCCACCCATAGCAGAACAGTGTCACTCGGAATTCCAAAACAAAGTTTCGCGAGACACTGCACTGCGCACATCATCCTGAGACATCAGCACAGTCTGGTAATAAGATTACTCGACTGTGAGATCAGATCATAAAGTCTCATTTGCCCAGTAATTTCACTAGCTACAGTGCCCTTCAAACCGGAATACAGCAGTGCTTGCACACTACTGCTTGGCGGCAGAATAACTGGCAAAGCGGTGGTACCTACCTAGACGAACTTTGCAGAAAAGCCCTACCACCTAGTACCTAGTGGACTTATTGCTAAAAGCGATCTCTTCCAGTCAACCTTTGGATGGAAAGAATTGTTAGAGAGATAGAGGTCGGTGGTGTAAACAAATTGAGTGTAATAGAGAAAAATGAAATTTTAAAAAATTAAAAATAGCTAAGGAAGTATACTTACTTATATTTCAGGATAGTACCTAATCTCAGGTAGAGTTTGTGTTGCATAAGTGTTTTACATTTTCGCCACCAAAGTGCAGCCATTCAATAATCACCCCACTTGAGGCTTTTTATCGTTCACATCGTAAACTGGCTACTTTATTGCTAAACTTGACAGCTCCTCAAATTATTATTGTGCGAGTTTTTAATTTTTTTGTCATTTCGTACTTATTTACTTTTTAAATGGAATGTTGATGGGAGACGCTAGTTAAGTGCTTTTAAAAGACATGATGTAGGCAGGTAACTTGTTGTGAAATTACTGGGCAAATGAGACTTTATGACCTGATCTCACAGTCTAGTAATCTTGTTACTAGATTGTGTTGATGTCTCAGGATGACGTACTCTACTTTAGAGTTCCGAGTGACACTGCAACTGATATAGGCAGCCGTGTCGCTTAACATCAGGCGAACGGTTAGCTCGTCGCGTCATCTCTTAACATAAAAAAATAAATAAAAAAAACTTGTTCTAATAGGACGGATACAAAGCACGAATGAACCCATGAGTCTGTGGTAAAGTATTAATTGGTAGGACTTTTATGCAAAGTTCGTCTAGGTAGGTACCATTGCTTTGCCAGTTATTCTGCCGCCAAGTAGTAGTGTGCAAGCACTACTGTGTTCCGGTTTGAAGGGCAATGTAGCTAGTGAAATTACTAGGCAAATGAGACTTTATTATCTGATTTCACAGTCGAGTAATTTTATTACCAGATTGTGCTGATGTCTCAGGATGATGTGCGCAGTGCAGTCATGTGAAACTTTACATGTTGGAGTTCCGAGTGACATTGTTCTGTTTTGGGCGGCCGTGTCGCTTAACATCAGGTGAACGACTAGCTCATCACATCATTCAATAACATAAAAAAAATAAGAAAAATTGTTATGCATTGATTCGATAAATATGTTATAAATTCTATAAGTAGGTAAGTACTGAAGACGGAAAGAGAAGTCCTTTTTTTCTAAATCGTTTATTATAATATGCTTGCTACTTAGCAATTACATCTGTAACACAGTTTTATTACTAGCTCAGATGCCATTAGTTTAAACTGCAATTTTTTAAAGTCTAAATTATTATATCTTTATTTATAATTAACTTTTAGTATCAGTAATAAAAATGTAACTCTAGGGCACAAAGTAAAAAAAAATTGTTTATGTCAATAAAATTATTATTATAATTAATATTATTACATACTTATTAGTTAAGTATGTACACAAAAAATGATGAAAACTAGCCAAATTTGAGTATAGATAAAAAAAATACAGAAAAGTTGGTGGAAAACTTTCGGTAAAAAAAAGCGTTCAAAATCCGAGTTATATCTACTAGGTCGATTACCCGTTTAATATTCTTTAATAATAGGTTATTTGGGCAGTCAAACTCGCACATAAAACGATAAAAACACATGAAAATATTAGACTGTGTGTGGAACTAGATGATTAATGTACAAGTAAATTCATTGGGAACTGATCTGTTCAAACACGCCGAGTGATCGAACACCGACGCGTCTCCATTAGAACTCCATGATGTGGGGGATTCAAATATATACCTATTATAAACTATAGAAAAATTCCGCTGTGTCACTAGAAACTTACCCATTTTCCCTTGGAATGAATTTTCCACAATCCCAAAAAATGGGTAAGTAAGTAAATACTTTTTCTATACATAATAGAAAACTTATGTATTTGTGGGCAGGAACGTGTTGTGGGTAGATTGCAACCTATATAACTATAGGCCTTCAGCATGTCCGCACCGCGCCGTGTCTGGAACAAGAATGATCCGTAGCACAGCAATCGATCCCTTTATATAGCCAGACAGGTAGGGGCGCCATGACAGTTGCCGGTGCTGCCACTGTAATAAATTTAATGCCACCACAGGGTAAATTAGGGTGCTCGATCGCTGTGCATAGAGTTTATAACTGGACGTAGCCGCCGTCATATTTATTAGGGAACAGTTTAATATAAAAATTAAAAACAATGCAGTAGCAAAACTTAATCTAAGAAGCCGCTACCAGTAGGGAGCGTGCCCAAAATGCTGGCGGCATTGCCTCGTTGAATGGCAATGCCTTTGACCGCTTTTTCTTATCATAATTGATTGACTCGGACCGGACCTACTGGAAGTTCATCGTCAGAAGTCATACAAATTAATCAAAAATATCCAGTGTAAATCCGCTAACAACAAACAATAATAATAATAATAATAATATGTGGGGACATCTCACACAACGCCATCTAGCCCCAAACTAAGCAAAGCTTGTGCTATGGGAACTAGATAACTGATACAATACTTAGATAATTTTTTGTTTGTAAATACATACATAGAATACAATATGACACCCAGACACAGAACAAACACCTATGTTCATCACAC
This sequence comes from Ennomos fuscantarius, assembly GCA_905220475.3. Classification (NCBI taxonomy): domain Eukaryota; kingdom Metazoa; phylum Arthropoda; class Insecta; order Lepidoptera; family Geometridae; genus Ennomos; species Ennomos fuscantarius. The sequence goes on along the minus strand of HG992046.1, from coordinate 5,178,005 downwards.
AAATGTTTGTCCTGAGTGGGAATCGAACCCACAACCCATAGTTCAGAAGGCAGGGTTACTACCAACTGAGCTATCGGGCCAGTCAATAAGATCTATATTGAGACAGTGCCCAAGGATTGGTGTTTATCTCAAAGTGACAATTATTTTAATAAACTGGGTAGCCTAAATTAGTCTTTATTGTTTGTTTAGGTATAGCGGAATTAGGTAAAGACGGAATTAGGTAGGATTGACGCATGGTTTTGAATTTTAATTAATTAAATATCATCTGAGAAATAAACGTTTTTAAAATGTATTCAAAGATATATATGATTTAAAAAGACGTGTAGAAAAGTTTTTTTCAATTTCAACCCTAACATATTTTTTATTGAGGTCAATTTACAGGCGCCGCATTTATCACTCAATGTAGCCAGAAGTCAACTGTCAAGTCTGCAGCGAAAGAACAAGACCCCAACACACTGGTCGCCCTGTAACAAAAAAATAATGTCCAGCACGTGTGTACGGTGCCTTTATGACTTCCTTATTTGTTTTTATTGTTAAAACGATCACATTCGTTGACCCTAACTAGGATTCCCTGTGTCTGTGTCAGGAACTACAAAGACCTTAGTTACACAATACCTAGACTCAGAACAAGTATTTGCGCTTTTTTTTGTGAACAAATAGGTACTTGTCCTGTCGCGAGTGAACTGTGAACTGTGTATTTAAAACAAAAGCCAGCATTCTATTCACCTGATGTCTCCACCAAACGTTTGGCCAAGTCCTTAATAAGTAACTTTTAATAACACTAATAAAGACAGGGGGTCAAAAATGCTAAAACTTGTCCAATGAAAAGTAGACGAAAAACTTGCAGCATTAAGTAATTATCGCTTGAAAACAACGGTTCGATTCCCGGTGAGTTAACGAACCTTATCTTAGACTACTTCTGTAGTGTAGTGGCTGAGCAGGTTGACTCATAACCCAGAGGTGCAGGCTTGATTCCCGCGACAGGACAAGTATTAGTGCAAGACAAAAAAAAAACGCAAATACTTGTTCTGAGTCTGGGCGTTGTGAGACCATGATCCTCGTAGTTCCTGGGTCCCTAGACACAGGGAATCCTAATTAGGGTCCGGAATCTATGTATGTCATCGTTGGGAGTTATTACGATTATCTTTTATCAAAAGGGCCATGGTTTTGATAAAAGATATTTGAACATTTTTCAAATCCACTTGAAATTAAGTACCTTTACTTAAACAATGCTATAAAATGTAATGAATAGGAAGTTATAATATAACATAACTTCTGAAATGACGCAGAAAAAAAAATCACTAGAAAAAAATCTGTTTACAAGCTGTCAAAATGAGCTCCCCGCATTTTATGTTTATTTTGCTGATTGTGCGTAATTTTACGATCTGCTACCGAATGCCGTTTGGAATTTAAAGTGTATAGAAAAACGGTAGTAAAAATAAAGGACTCTTTAAGAGAGTTTCATGGCTCAGTGGTTGAAATTTTCTAAGTAATTCCCCGAAAAACTTTGTAAAAACCTTTCTTTTTAAAAAAACAAGGATATCCTTTCAATAAATTATAAAGGACTTACGTTAGGGCTGGCGCCGCGGCTAATTCCGCTGAGCAGCTAAAACGGCACAAATATAGTAATCTCGGTAGCGGTCATATATTTGAGACGTTTGGTGTTGAGACCCTGGGTCCGTGGGGGCCGGGAGCTCATCGCGTTTTCCAAAGTTATCAAATAGCCTGGTCGATGCTACGCGCGACCAAAATGCTGTCACTTATTTGGCACAACGAATCAGCATTGCAATTCAACGAGACAATGCTGCTAGCATGTTGGTTACGCTATCTGGCAGTGGGCTGGAGCATTTGGACTGCCTATATAAGTCATCGTGGCTAGTATATAGTCCAAATGTATATTTTTTTGTAGTAGGTATTTTTTGTAGTAGTATTTAGTACTATATCATTGTAGTATTTAATTCAAAGAATAAAGTCGTGTTGCCAGTATTTTCAATTATATTGCTAGTTGATATTATAAATTATAAAGTTACTATAACCTAAACATCATTCTTCGGCATATCTTCAAGATACACTTTTATTACTTTTACTTACTTTATTTATACATTTATTTCCCTGTTTTTTTTTTAGTCTAAGGAAGTAAGGAATATAATTTAATTGATCATGAAAAATTGCTCCCTAATGTATTCTGAACCTACATTCATTTATATTATTACCTGATCCATATTATTAGGTAAAATTTAAAAAAATATAAATAATAAAATAACGCCCAACGATCATATAAATATATAGATCTTAGACCCTAACTAGAATTCCCAGGGGCCCTACCCAGGAACTACGAACCATGGTCCCACAACACCCAGACTCAGAACAAGTATTTACGCTTTATTTCTGTACACAAATACTTGTCCTGCATCGGAATTTGAACCCGCTGCCTTTGGGTTATGAGCCGACATGCTCAAACACCACACTACAGAGCTCTTACTATACCTACCTACTATTGCATTGCAGTGTTTTATTTACCAGACTTGACTATTACCTCCAAGCGTTGACAACTTGACAGAAAATGTACGTAACTATATTTCTCAGGCACTTCGTAATATAAACAACGATTGGCGGCGAATGATTGAGCCTTCGGGAATCTGGAATGAATCTTTATTATTGTTACGCTTTAGTTTTATTATACCTTAATGAATAATGTGACGAGCGCTCATAGTAAAAGATGCAGTGTCACTGGGAACTATAATTTTATAGTTTCTAGATTTCTAAATAGAGTTTCGCGCAACACTGCACTGCGTACGTCATCCTGAGACATCAGCATAGTCTAGTAGTAAGATTACTATACAGTAAGATTAGGATATAAAGTCTCATTAGCCCAGTAACTTCACTAGGTATATTGCCCTTTAACCTTGAGCTCAGTAGTGTTTGCGCACTACTGCTTGGCGGCAGAATAACTAACGAATAAAGTTTGCAAAAAAGTCCTACCAACGAGTGAAATTATTGTTCTCTGTTTTTACATAAAAAAAAGTTGTTATAACTAACGTAACTGTAGTAGAAACATTTATGTAATTACATATAAAGCTTCTTTTAACTAGATATGTAATCAAGATATTTAAAATTATTCTTTAAAAAAGTGTGTCAAACATCAATAAGAATAATATTGCTTGTGAAAATACTTCAAAATATACATTGGTGAAAATTCCATTTAAATAATTTATTTTTGTTCTCCTTGTCCCTACAGTAACACAAAAAAAATTGTATTGTATAAATATATAACTGTAGTGCTTAATATTAGGTATATATTCTGTGGCAAAAGTTTAAAAATCTTATTTTAACTAAAAGAAAAATTTCATTTAAAATCTTAATTAGGAACTAAATTTAAGTAAATCTAAGTAAGTAAATTCTACGAAAAACGGGAAAACTTGGTATCGCGATAAATCATTCAGCGTTTATTTTTAAAATTAATAAGCCTAAGCTTAAAAGAACGAATCGGTGTTGATATTTAAATGGCTTTTCGAAGTAAGTAAAACTTCTTTACACACGCTTCACTTGGGGAGTTGAAGTTAGTTCAAGTAAATCTCCATTGTCAAAATAACAAAGCTAATTTGTGTTATTATGTTGGTATGTCCGAAAAAATGACAATTCACATTGTCAAGATGGTGACATAAACAAAGCAAAAACAAAGTTATACCGGCCGATAGATGGAGCTAAAAAAGATTTACTTCAGTGGTGTGGTCTAAAGCACACTCGTTTTTTTATACGGGTATAAAATATATAGCCTATGTCATTCACTGAAAAATTGATTAAAGTCGATACAGTAGTTTTGATTTATTCATTACTGCCCGTGGCCCGCACGCGTTAAATTTAGAGTTAAACAATTCTTAAAAATGTTATTGTGGGATATCCATAAGAGATAGACATATACTATAGCGGAGTTTTCTGTAGACCTTTTCAATGTGTACAATACTTAGTACATTATTTTGATAAATCTCGTAGGGTTCAGCCTGCGTTTGCAATGTAATTATTTGACATCACATTAGAAACCTCAAAAATAACAGTTTTAACTCAAAAATTTCTCCACTTTTTAATGGATGTTATTATACATATAAACCTTTCTCTTCAATCACTCTATCTATTAAAAAAGCCGCACCAAAATCCGTTGCGCATTGTTTTAAAGAATTAAGCATACATAGGGACAGAGAAAGCGACTTTGTTTTATACTATGTAGTGATAGTGATTTTTATTTAATATTCACAAAACTACACAATTTATGTAGTACCTACCTAAAATCATAGATTTATTAATTGCCTAAAAATAATTGCCACCTGATCAGAAAAACTACTAAATTATTTTACATCTATCTTTCATATCAAAGAACACCGACAAAAAAAAAACAAAGACAAAAGAAAACCAAACCAATTACAAAGTCATTAGCGGAATCAAAAGGGCATCACTTACTGAAATGAAATCAGCCGCTTTATTTACGCATCGTAGTAAACACTCCTGGGGTACGACAAGGAGAACTATACACAAACACGCGATATGCTAGAGAGAGACGGAGATTGTTGTCAAGCTCCGCCCACAAAGCACCAGGCGTCGAGGAGTGGCTTGGAGCCCCAATCTAATAACCATCAGTCTCCACACGCCTGCCTTTTAAACAACAACTTAATTGACTCCATTTTAAAATAATGAACTAAGTGAAAGTGTGACGATGGAAAACTACGAACAACACAACGAAGTGTCTACCTCATACAACAACAATAATTTAAAACACAATTACAACGATTGCAAAAACTTTTACTTCGAAGAAAAACATAATGAAACTGATCCGTACATGGATAGAAGTTATCGACTTAAAACTGAGGAACCAATAAATAATTTGTCGACTCCGTTTTCAGTTAAGGACATTTTGAACACAAATCAAATGAGCTATTGCGAACGCAATGACATATGGAAGTGTGAAAGAGATAGACGGCATTACGAGTGTGACCCTGTCCACCACCAACCTCAAGGCTATTGCCCTCCGGAATACTTCGGCCAAATGTACCCCAACATCCCAGTGCATACGAACCTTGAATATTGGAACCAGGAGGCGTACCATGACCACAAAATCGAGGATTACTACGGTTACAATCAATATTGTCACAATTTTTATCATCAGAACTATGACCATTACGCTGAATTACCTCCATACAATCCTATAGTGGAAGCGCCTATAAAACAGGACGTGGTAAGAGAATCTCTAAATATTGAAGTTTTACCTGTAGTTGAGTCCAAGAATACTGAAAAGCGAGAAGATTATATTAAGTCAGATGTAATAGAAAAGGATCTTACGCCAAGGAAAAGCAATAGTAAGTATACGTTTGTACAATTTTGAAATAACTCCCAAAAGACGTATCTTAATGTATTTGCCCCGTACCTAAGAATATAAAAGCGGTTTTGCTTTAAAGTTTTCATTAAGTAGTTACACGGTTTTTTGTTTTATTAATGCTGTTCCATTACTGTCTAAATTATGCTTATTCTATAAGCTAATGCTATTTTATTCTGCTATTCTATTAAGATTTCTATCACAATTCCCTTATTAAGTATATAAAACATCCCACAAAATCAAACACGTTAACCAGAAATCTTAAAAACCTCATTAAAAAAGTTTTAATGAAAATGAATCCCTATATCCATGCAACTAAGTATTTGATTTCATTGTTTACAGAAATCTTATCACCTATCCAAAAGCCTGATAAAAAGGATAAAAGCATCAAAAGGAAACCACGGATCCTCTTCTCTCAAAACCAAGTCCACGCCTTAGAAGTTCGATTCAAATGCCAGAGATACCTAACAGCACCTGAACGAGAACAATTAGCTAGAAGTCTCAACCTATCACCAACACAAGTCAAAATCTGGTTCCAAAATCGTCGATACAAAAGCAAAAGGAACAAAGTGCCTGAAGTCTCCACTTCAACAGACGCAAAGCCGAGTAAAACGTCGATCGGAAGGAAGCTTTACAAGACAGAACATAAAGATGCAATCAGCATGCCCGCAGCTTCAAGTTACGAAGGTTTTAAATCTGAAGCTAAAAGTATAGAGGAGAAACCTTTTCACAGTGACGCTGAGAATTTGACGGCATCAATATATTTCGACGATACGCCTTACGATAGTAATGTAGGGGACAAGTATTATCCAAAACGAATAGATTTAGATAAAACGATAAATACAACATCTGACATTCAGGATTTGTATCAAGAAAATCTTATGACTGATCGAAATAAAAATTTATTTGACGATGACGAAAGTAAAAAGTTTTACCCGATACATTTCGTTTGTTGATTTTTTTATAAAACCGTGCCAAAATTTAGACTGATCCAAAGTATTATAATTTAGTTAGCCCATTATTTTGTTATTATTTACTTAAGTTTATGTTTTTTTCATGTAATTTCTGTACAAGCTTGTGCGATGCCATTAAATTTAGCTGTATGCCAAAGTATTACTTAGATTTTAATATTGTTTTGTAAATAAATTAAAAATTTAAACTACACATTTGGTTGATTAATTATTTCATGTGTTTTTTTAGTCTTAATATACTTAGGTAGATACATAATTAATTTTTTGACGATATTCAAATCCACAGGTATATTTTTTAATTATTTTTTTCTCGTATTATAATATCATTGGACATCAGACTCAAATGTCCAAAATCTAACTATTTTTTTTAATTCGGTTATAAAAACCTGGGACCCCACTGTAGCAAACTCTTTGTTTTTATATAAAACCTGTTTACTTAAGTTTTTATTCAAAATTTAAAAACTATATTTTTGTTCTCTTTTGGCATTAGATTTTGACAGATTGTCTTTGATTTTTCGCCTACAAAGTTGGTTGTATTTTTTTGCATAATTTTCTGCTTTTTAAATATACTACTATCATTTTACAAGTCCATTAAGGTTTTTATTATCATCTGCACCACGTAGTTCACTTCATTTTGGTCCTTCACCCTACATTTCCAGCACCTGAAATCGTAAGTAGATATTTTCCATTTTATCTATCATATTTCATTTTGATTCTGTCGTGTTTTAAAACATCGTATCAACCTATTTTCATTAAGTATATTAGAAAAATTTTAATGATCACCCGCAGTAAAAGTAGAATTATGTCAGCAAACCCTCCACCTAGTACACAGCCCAACAATGAGTCTAGCGTTCATAATTCGCAGCCCGACATGCCTAAATTACAAGGCAGCAATGCCTCGAGTGCGCGAACCGCCCGATCCAGGTCATCGTCTACGATGAAAGCGCAAAAAGCAGCATTGGAAGCGCTTGCTTTGCGCCGCCGTCTGGAGCGCGAGCAAGAATTCGCTGCACGGGAGCGTGAGCGAGATAGAGAACTTGCCGCTTTACAGCAGCAGGTGGAGGACAGCGAGCTACAAGCCGAACTCGCTGCTCTTGATGCCGACGCTGAGGGCAGCTGTGCGAGCCGCGGCAGCTGTACCAGGGTGAGCTTAAACAGGACTTCTCAATGGGTAGAAAATCATTGCGATCAATCTCGTAACAACGTTAATATAGGCATTTCCGCAGTAGGGTGTGAACCACAGTGTCCTGTTCCACCCTCGGCCCAGTTGGTGCCACCGCCGGTCCTGCCGGTACCACGTCCGGTCCTGCCGGTACCATCACCGGTCCTACCGTCATCACAACCGGTCGAGTCAGTACCGCCACCAATGGCCACACGGGCAACTGCATCCCCTTTTAACCTTGTCGAGCGACAAAAACAATTGCCTAACATCAACAAGGTGTCCGAGGCGGCTGGCATCATGCCTCCGCTCGTTCCTGCGGATCACACTGTTCTTTTACAAGCCGTAGCCGACACCGCTGCTGCTGCAAAGGCTCTCGCTAGTAGCCCGAGTGAAAAAAAATTGGATTTGTTTCCATTTTCTGGCAACACGCTGCAATGGCTACATTTTAGACGTATTTACGACGTTACTAAAATACATTTTTCCTCTATAGAAAATTTAAACCGACTACATAATGCAGTCCGCGGTCCGGCACGTGATGCTGTCGCCGCGCTGCTAATGTTGGCGGAGGACCCGGAGGAGATCATGCGCGCACTCGAAGATAACTTCGCGCGCCCCGAGCTCATCGTTTTCAAGGAAGTATCTTCTTTAAAAAATCTTCCACGTTTGGGTAACGATCTAAAAGAACTCGGAATTCTCTCAAATTGGGTACGTAGCTCCATCTCTACAATAAAATTGCTTAAACAAATAGAGTATTTATACTCACCAGAATTGTTTCACGCGGTACTTAGTAAATTAAACCCTACCATGAAAGTTAGGTGGACCGATTTTGCTATAGTAGACAACACTGGGCGTCCTAAGCTAGAAATATTATCCGACTTTTTAAAGCGTGAGTTAGATCAACATATTCGGTTTGGTTTATCACCCGAGTCTAGCTCCGCCCAAAACACGCAAACCTTTTTAGTCGACAAACAATTTAAGCGTGAAAATATAAATATGGTCACACATAAGGCTGAATCTAAGGTTGGACCATGCTCATTTTGTAAAAAAGACCATAATATTAAGGTGTGTTCGGAATTTAAGTCTCTTACGGTCGATAATAGGTGGCAGTGGTTACGAGAAGCGAAAGTGTGTTACCGATGTCTTAGGGGTAGTTCACATCAATGGAAAACGTGCAAAGTTAGTCCATGCGGTATCGATGGATGTCAATTACGTCATCACCCACTTCTTCACAACAAATTATCTTCTACTTCTCTTGTCAACACACTCGATACTACTACGATTGAACTAAATACCGCTGCGACTTCTACTGTTACTAAACCGACCGAAGAAAAAGTAGTCGTGTCTACCACCTCTACAGGCGTTAAACAACCAAGCACTATTTTAGCTCTACGTCCTCGTGCCTATTTGAAGATTGTACCTGTCACCGTTTCGGGCCCTTCAGGAACCTGCGACGTGTACGCTCTTCTTGACGACGGGAGCACTGCTACGTTAATAGACTCTACTGTCGCTGCGCAGATAGGAGCTTCGGGGCCCCAACAGTTGATTACAGTTAACGGAATCGCAGGTTTCGAGCGTAGAACTACAGTGTCATATGTTGATTTTAATATTAAGGGCAGGTATACACAAGAAACATTTTTAGTCAAAAATGCTAGGGCCATGGAGTCTTTATCTTTGCGCCCACAAACTATTCAGCGTGAAACTATCGACTCTTTGTCACATCTGACAGATCTGGTTGACTTTTTGGTGTACGAAGATGCCAGGCCAATGGTTTTAATAGGAGCTGAACATTGGCACTTGTCCATTAACCGTGACGTACGTGTTGGTAGAAGAAACGAACCCGTAGCCTGCTGTACCGCACTAGGGTGGACTTTATACGGCGTAGCTTCTAGCAAAACGAAGTTGATTGACTTTGTAAATCATAGTACATTCACTGAGACGTGTATAGACGAAAACTTAGAATTCTTAATAAAAGAACAATATAAGATAGATTCTTTAGGTATCTGTAAGACCGAAACTTTACATAGCAAGCAGGATCAACGTGCAGTAGATATTCTTGATGCCACATCTAGGCGCTTACCCACTGGCCGATTTGAGGTAGGCATGCCATGGCGAGACAATATTCAGCGTGTTCCTGATAGTTATCCACAAGCAATGTCGCGATTTTTAAGCTTAGAAAGACGTATGGCCAAAGATGCCAATTTTGCTAAGGCATATGACGCCTTTATGACAAACATGTTACACAAAGGTTACGCAGAGGAGTGTGTTCTTGAGACGTATTATGCTAACCATAAAAATGTTAAAAGTGATACGGAATTGCGCCTTTATCTGCCACATTTTGGCGTTTATCATCCTCTAAAGTGTAAAATTCGCGTAGTACATGATGCCGCAGCCACGAATGAAGGAGTTAGCCTGAATTCTTTATTGCTTCCTGGTCCTGACCTGCTTCAGTCTTTACTGATGATTTTATTTGGTTTTCGGGAAGGCCGCATTGCCATTACAGCGGACAGTGGTGGTCAGACTGGTTCCAAGATCTTTTAACAGTCTGTACTCTGAAAATTCCTCGTTGGTATTCAAAAGTCAAAGACTCTGAACCGTCTTACAGAGAATTACATGTCTTAGCAGATGCAAGTGAGCTTGCTTATGCCTGTGTTGCTTATTGGCGTTTAGTATATCCGGATGGCAGCATCAACCTCACTCTCATTTCAAGTAAAGCAAGAGTCTCTCCGTTGAGACCAATATCTATACCGCGCTTGGAACTTCAGGCCGCTCTAATTGCTTCTCGGCTCGCACTTACCATCAAGGACAGTCATCGCAAAAAACCATCACGAACTTTTATTTGGACAGACTCGATGACAGTTCTGCAGTGGTTGCGTAGCGATGCACGGTCTTTTAAACCTTTTGTTGCCCATCGTTTAGGCGAAATCTTAGAAAATTCTTCTGTCAATGATTGGCGATGGGTACCAACAGATTTAAATGTAGCCGACGATGCGACTAGAATGAAATCTATTCATTTGGATCTTTCACACAGGTGGTTTTGTGGTCCATCGTTTCTTTTTAAGTCCCCGGAGGACTGGCCAACAGAGCCTATTAATGTCGCACCAGTTCGCGAGGAGCGCAAATGTTCTCTGAACGAATTGGTGGGATTGACGACTGTTAACTTAGATCTACCTACGCCAGTTGCCGCTAATTGTAATCGATTTAGTAACTGGTCACGATTATTACGTGCTACTGCTCGGGCACACCAAGCTGCGGACAGCTTTCGAAACATTTTGGCCTCCATTAGAAATCCCAAATTAAACGGCGATGTTCCTCGTCCGTCATTCCGCCACTCATCAACGTCTACTACTCTTAAGCCTTTAACAGCTGATCTGATTAAAGCCGCTGAAAGGCATATTTTGCAGCAAGCACAATTGGAAAGCTTTTTGGAAGAGTTTCGTTGCATCATCAATTCAAAGCCGATCCCTAAAAACAGTCGCCTTGCCAAACTGTCTCCCAAATTAGGAGAAGATAAGTTATTGCGCTTAGCTGGAAGAATCAAAGCCGTAGATAGCATCGATCCTAACACAAGATTCCCAATTTTACTTGACGGCCGCCACCCAGCTGTACGTTTGTTAGTAGAGTCATATCATCGAAGAGCAGGCCACGCAAACCATGAGTTGGTGATTAATGAAATAAGGCAAAAATTCTGGCTCTTAAGACTTCGGGACACGGTGAGGACTACAGCAAAACGGTGCTTATTCTGCAGAATTAGGAAGACGCTACCAATGAACCCTATCACAGGAGATCTTCCACCACAAAGACTGGCTCACCATCAACGGCCATTTACCTACACTGGTGTTGATTACTTTGGTCCCGTCACTGTCACCATTGGCCGCCGCCACGAAAAGCGATATGTGGCTCTCTTTACTTGCCTCACTTCACGAGCACTCCATTTAGAAATTGTACATAACCTTTCCGCTGATTCCGCAATCATGGGCCTTAGGCGTTTCATAGCTAGACGTGGAACACCAAAGACGGTATACTCCGATAATCGCACAGCTTTCGTCGGTGCCAACCGCATCTTGAAGGAGTTTTATTCTACTGATATTTTGGAGTTCGCCGCTACAAAGAATATGACTTGGAGTTTTATTCCACCGGCTACACCAAGCTTCGGAGGTTGTTGGGAGCGCTTAGTGCGGAGCGGAAAGGTGGCTTTGAAAGCGACACTTAATGAAAGAGCACCTAAAGAGGAAACTTTTAAGACTTTACTGGCAGAAGCCGAAGCATTAGTGAACTCTCGCCCATTGACTCACGTGTCTACAGATCCTGACGATCCCACGACATTGACGCCTTTCCATTTTCTCATCGGTTCATCTTCAAACGAATCGCTGCCTGCAAATTTAGATGACAGTGACCTGATCCGACGCGCGGAATGGAAAAAGGCCTTACGACTCGCTGATCATTTTTGGAATCGCTGGGTGCGCGAGGTCCTGCCAACCATGCAAATACGTGGACAAAGTAGAGGCAATCTTGGGAATGATCTACAAGTAGGGGATGTAGTCATAATTGTGGATGAGTCATTACCACGAGGGACATGGCCTCGAGGTCGAGTACAGAAGTTGTTTCCAGGGAAAGATGGCATAACAAGGGTAGTCGACGTTGCCACAAAAGGGGGCTTGCTGCGCCGGCCCTTGAAAAAGCTGGTAAAGCTCGCCACCTAAGATCATTATCTGATCTTGGCAAGTTGAACTAGTTGGTGCATTGCTGCACGAGGGGCAGGATGTAGCAAACTCTTTGTTTTTATATAAAACCTGTTTACTTAAGTTTTTATTCAAAATTTAAAAACTATATTTTTGTTCTCTTTTGGCATTAGATTTTGACAGATTGTCTTTGATTTTTCGCCTACGAAGTTGGTTGTATTTTTTTGCATAATTTTCTGCTTTTTAAATATACTACTATCATTTTACAAGTCCATTAAGGTTTTTATTATCATCTGCACCACGTAGTTCACTTCACCCACACTAGGCTCAGGGCCCATATTATGCTATGATTAGTATAATAAAAATATTAGCCTCCAATATGTATTTATTATTATTACTGATTTCTCATATAATTAGGTAATTTCAGAGTATAAATAAATAACACCCAACGATCACATATATAGATCCTGGACCCGCGGATTCCCTGTATATAGGGATACCCAGCAACTACGAGGATCACGGTCCCATGCAACACCTAGACACAAAAGTATTTTTGCTTATTTTCCGTGCCCAAAATATTGACCGACGTACTTGCAGCTTCCGGGTTATGAGCCGACCTACTCAAACACCACGCCACAGATGCTGTCAACCATTAACCTTGTTTTTTAAAGCAAATTATGTAGGTATTGCTACATTGCAATCACAGAGTGAAAAATATGTATTAGTTGAGTTAGTAGAATACCTACACTAGAGTACCTATTTTAGGATAAACCAAATCTTAATTTCCATTTAAAAAAATCAACTTATATAATATATTTGTACTATTTTATTTATTCTACTATACCTTAGGTATACTTAGGCCCATAGCTCGCAGCTATAGGCCTATCTTGTAAGTATATTTAGGATTCAATTTTGATAGCCAAGATCAATTCATAAAGATCAATACGCTCTCAATGTGTTTAAGAAACGTAAATCAGTTCGACAAATTCCGTCCATCCAAAGGTTGCCTGGAAGAGCTTGGTTTTAGCAATAAGGTCGAACTCTTTATATAAATAATTGCTTTTCTTTGTAATTTTTATTATTTTGTGTGTACAGTAAAGAGTTCATCTATCTATCTATCAGTTATCTAGCTTTCACATCAAGTAAGAAAAAAAGTAAAAACCAAGTGTTTCTTGACTTCTTTTTATGCTCTCTATAATTTAAGTTTTTTTCTGTTCAATTTGTAGAGATTGGTACTATCGGTATTGCTACCATACCACTGCTCCGCTATGAGCGAGGGTGGGGCACTGTAGACGAGCAGTTCGACTGCTCACTTGGGTTTCATTGCTTGACTGGCCCGATAGCTCAGTTGGTAGTAATCCTGCCTTCTAAACTGTACGTTTTGGATTCGATTCCCACCCAAGACAAACATTGTGTGACGAAAATCGATGTATGTTCTGTGTCTGAGCGTTATATTGTATTCTATGATTTACAAACAAAACTTATCTTAGTATTCTATCAGTTATCTGGTTAGTACAAGCTTTGCTTTATTTGAGGCTAGATGGCGTTGTGTGAAAGGTCCACAAATATTCATTTATTTATCAACGCTCATTAATACAAATATTTGACAGTAAATAACTCGGACACGTTTTAGAATAAAACCTTTATTATTTATATTATTTACTTTACTTTTATGTATGACATATTATAATTTTGATAGATAGAGAACTCTTTATTGTCTCACCAATGAAGTACAAAATCAGGAATAACTATAATATTTACGAACTAGTGTAACAATGGGCGGTCTTATCGCTGACAGCGATCTCTTCCAGACAAGCTTTGGATGGACAGTAGCAGAAGAATAAACGGCGGTGTAAAACAATTTATAGATAAAGTAAATATAGATAAATTATAAACTATTACCTGATATATTTATATAATATATATATACCTACATTCTAAAACATATATATTTTATAAAAAATAAACTAATATATACTACTTTAAATGGAATGGAATACAAAGTAGTAGTAAATAATAAATAAGAGCAATTATAATGACATATAATATTTATGCACCATACTTTTAAATATGCTTAGGGACTTAGCGTGTCTAATATCTACGAGAAGCGCATTCCACAGACGAACAGCTTGCACTGTAAAGGATTTATCATAGAATTGGGAGGTATGGATGGGAGGCTTGAGCAGGAGAGTTTCGGAAGAACGCAGGGACAAGGAGTGGGTCTGGTGTAAGAACTTGAAGCGTTCTTTGAGATACGGAGGAGTGGATGGCATGAACAGAATAGTATAGAGGAGAATCCGAGCATTCCGGCGAGATCGAATGGGTAACCACTTCAGCTTTTTGCGAAATTCGGAGACATGATCATATTTGCGTAGGCCATATATGAATCTAATACGGAAATTCTGTAGGCGTTCAAGCTTATTAAGCTGTTCCTCGGTTAAATCTAGATATGAGGCGTCTGCATAGTCAAGAATTGGAAGTAATAGAGATTGTGCTATGGAAATTTTGGTGGTAGTGGGTAGAAAATTTTGCAACCTTCTAAGCGAACCGCTAGAAGCAAAAATTTTGCGACTTCTGCAAGCTGGGGTACCCACGATAATTGCCTATCAATGAGTATACCCAGATTCTTTACAGTGTCGCTAATCTTGATATTGTTTATTGAATTTATTTTTGTTGGATCCCAGAGCTTGCTCATACTTCGTTCAGAAACTAAGTCTTCTTATTCAGCGAGGTAATGCTGCCAGTATTCTGGCAATATTCAATATTCGTGGTTATTACCACGCGGTGGTGAGTTGGAAGCATATTTATTTTGTAATGTTTAATTAGTTGTTATTTAATGTATTATTAGTTAACTTTTTATTTATAGAGGGGCGTATGTACATATTAATGTTGACATATTATTATATGTATTATTTTTGACATTTGTCTTATCAGCGTTCAGCGTTTATATGCTCAATACGAAATTTGACGCGATCTTAGTCCCTAATATCAGGGTGCGAGCGTAGTTTTTCCCTTGCTCTGATTTATTTACGTTATAAAACCGCCCGTTTGCGCACCCGATTCCACCGCCCCAAACAGGCGCCGGCGCCACAGATAACACAATATCTACCCCATAACACGTGTCCCAGCATCATGGGGATGAGACCTGCCCTGTGTTATGAGAAATCCACCACCTGCCATGCTGAAGCCGTTTAAAAGCCATAAAAATTTAATGGAAAATTAAAAATGATTTTTGTTGCCGTTTCGCCTAGTTAGTTTAATCAATCGATATTTTAAGTATGGAAGTTTATTAAATCGACCGGAAAATGGGGTCACAGGAAACTCTACTAGGTGGTAGGCCTTTTCTACAAAGTTCGTCTAGGTAGATACCACAGCTTTGCCTGCCGCCAAACAGTAATGCGCAAATACTACTGTTACGTGTTCCGATTTGAAGGGCACTATACTTGAGACTTGATCTGATTTTTTTTAAATTTTTTAAATGTTAGTGAATGATGTGACGAGCAAGTCGTTCGCCTGATGTTAAGCGATACGGCCGCCCTAACAGTACCATGTCACTTGGAACACCAGAATATAATTTTTTTACGTGACACAGCACTGCGCACATCATCCTGAGACATCAGCACAGTCTGGTAATAAGATTACTCGACTGTGAGATCAGATCATAAAGTTTCATTTGCCCAGTAATTTCACTAGCTACAGTGCCCTTCAAACCGGAACACAGTAGTGCTTGCACACTACTGCTTGGCGGCAGAATAACTGGCAAAGCGGTGGTACCTACCAAAATGAACTTTGCAGAAAGGTCCTACCACCTAGTAAGATCATCTGATATCACAGTTGAGTAACCTTATAACTAGACTGTGCTCATGTCTCAGGATGATGTGCGCAGCGCAGTGCAGTTTACGCGAAACAATAAGTTAGAGTAGAATTCCGACTGTGTCACTTAACATCAGGTGAACGACTAGCTCGTCACATCATTAACATAAAATTATAAAAATATATATCCCACATTTGGGGGAAATACACATCAAATAAAAAATTAGGAAGATTTTTTTATATAAAATGAAATCAAATGTACCAATATCCGGTTCAATTTACGCAGAAATATTTCATACAATACATTCATACTTCATAGAACAAAATGAAATAGTCCCGCTATATATATGTGATTGAATAAAGATTAGTCATAAGTCATAATAATACATCGTATTTCTCAGTAATCTTTATATATAAAAATCTTTATTTCCCTTAGTCACCGCATCACGTGTGAAGGGATGAAACATTTCGCAAATTTATTTGTTGTTGTGTAAGGTGTATTTATTATTGTCAGAAGAAGGTTCTTATGAAAGAAAAAAATAAGAAAGTTCACCTAGCTGGTTGTCAACGTTTCAGTTCAATTTAGTAAGTATCTGTATGCAAAACCACATCCAAATCGTTTTAGCCGTTATAGCGTGAAAGTCCTATCACTAACATACATAAAACGCGACGTTTCAATCTAATACAGTGGGCATCTAAAAAGGCATAGAGGCACTAGTAGATATTTTATATTATAATTTTATAAAAATGGAATTGTTTATCGATATTTTTTTTTATATCTTATTAATAAAATATATTTTAAACATTTTTTCCTTGTACTCGTAAAATAACGGATTTATCCGACTTCAACCCCAATGAGAACATCATTGTCAGCCTCTGTGGTGTAGTGGTTGAGCAGATCGGCTCATAACCTGGAGGGGGTGGGTTCGATTCCCGCGACAGGACGAGTATTTGTGCACAGAAAAAAAAAGCCCAAATACTTGTTCTGTGTCTGGGTGTTGTGGGACCATGGTCCACGTAGTTTCTGGGTTCCTAGACACAGGGAATCCTAGTTAGGGTCCCGGATCTATGTATGTGATAGTTTAAAAAAAAAAAATTAAAAAAAAATTAATGTAGTCAAAATTGAAAATTGAAAGGATAACTCAAAAACTACTTGTCAGATATTGATCAAACTTAAACGGAACTACGAGAAAAGCACCAGATTTTAAATAAAATAAAAATCATCAATGGTTCACCCTGTCGAAAGTTCTGAGGTAACAAACAAAAAAATACAGTCATATTGAGAACCTCCTCTTTTTTGAATTCGGTTAAATAAAAATCGATTCGGCCGTTTTGGCGTGAAACCCATACAAATAAACAAACATACAGTCTAAAACAAGGTTTCTAGTATTGGTATGAATAATATAACCCTGGGTCTGCCCTCACATCATCGCGGGCAATTAATCGGGAGGAATAAAATGGGAACATTAAACTGTGCACATGTACTGTGCACTGATAACGCTGAGAAAGACCGCGTTTGTACTGCGGGACGGGATAATGGAACGTTCCAAAATAATTCCATAAATTTTACTACACATTGCAAGAAAATTTTGTAAACAAAAGTGTAACAAGACCTGTTTTGGCGGATAAACGATAAAGATCACGTCACCGCATTGTATTATTTTCCAAAACTTGTGTTATTTTCAGTGTTAGTGCATAAAATTGGTGGCATTTTATTCGTTAAGTGCTGGATTTCAGGCGTGAGTGTGGGAAAGTGGTATAATAATGGTGAGATGTTTCTTTTCGTGTTGTTTTCAAAACTCCATAGAAGCTTCTGGTAAAGTTGCCACCACTTTACTAGGAGTATGACTTGACTAGATTATGACTTGACATCACATTTTTCAAAATATAATATTTTATACCTAAGTATTCCAACACGAAAAAACTTTATTTTCGAACTAAATAAGTACTACAATAATATAATAACTAATACTAAACACTATCTACTGCTACAAAAAAAAAATTGGACTATATACTGACCGCGATGACCTATTCAGTCTAAAATGCTCCAGCCCACTACCAGTAGGTAGCGTACCCAACATGCTGGCAGCATTGCTCCGTTGAATTGCAATGCTTATTCGTAATGCCAAATAAGTGCCAGCATTTTGGTCACGCGTAGTAGTAGGTAGGTAGCGACTAGGCGCTCCTATAAACTTTTGAAAACGCGATGAGCTCCCGGCCCCACGGACCCAGGGTCTCAACGCAAAAATGTAACCGCTACCGAGATTACTATATTTGCGCCGTTTTAGCTGCTCAGACGAATTAGCCAATTGAATTATACAAAAAAATACATAAATTATTAAATACAACGGTTTTTTTTTTATTTAATTCATTTCTAAATGTAAAACTGCAAAATGTATGACATCATACTAGGTAGGGGGGAGTCTCACAAATGTGACCAGCTGTGACAAAGACGGAGGAGGGGTTAAAAAAAATCATGAAATTCATGTGACGTAATTTATGGATGGTCCCTTTATTAGAGATCAGTTTCCGAAGTAAACTTTTTCAATTAAGTCTTATTGAAATGTATTTCAACTATATAAAATGTATTCTATTATAAAAAAGACTTTTTGCTTTTTCGTAATCTATTGACTATTTATAGCCAAAAATTAATTAGGTACCATGGAAAAACACTTAGTTAAGTTACGCTTAAGCTTTTTTTTTGATCCTAAATACTTTATTAAGGCACGAAACGGACGAATAAGCAATATCTTAACACGTTTAATCACAGATCAGGCTTAAGTAATTAAGGTCGCGTTTATATGGTTACAATTAAATTATTAATCCAGTGTATAAAGTTATATGTCTTGCAGTGTACAGTGACGTGGGATCGGCAGTCCGGCATCCAAATAAAAGCTAACGAGCGCGTGTACGGGGCTTAGTAATGGAGAACGACCGCAGGACAAACTGGATTAAGAGAAGGATTGAACCGTACGTATAAAGAAAATTGGAAATCCTTGCTTAAAAAAACAAGTGTGCTTTATCCCACACGACTGAAGTGAAACTTCTTTAGTTTAGCTCCATCTATCGGCCGGTGTAACTTTGTTTTTGCTTTGTTTAATGTTAATGTCGCCATCTTGACAATTGTAAATTGTCATTTTACCGGACATGCCAACATAATATAATACATTTGTAACTTTATTATGTTGACAATGGAGATCTAAACCGCCCATTGTTGCACTAGTTCGTAAATTCTATATTTATTCCTGTTCATGTACTTCATTGGTGAGACAATAAAGAGTTCTCTATCTATCTATGTATCTGCGTGAACCAACTTCAACTTCCGTTCTCCTTGCATTCACCAGCTTTACTCCCCAAGTTAAGCGTGTGTAAAAAAGTTTCACTTCAAAAGTTAAATCCTAAACATGTACATTCATTGACTGGAATGTGGAACGAAGTTCACCGGGTCAGCTAGAATTTTAAAAGAAAGAAAAAAAGAAAGAAAGAAGGAAAAAATAAAAAAACATTTATTCGTGATACTCAACTGATAACAAATACATAACACCAAATTATGTCCTACGGTCCATATTACAGAACGATGCTCAGTGATTTATTTCATTCATAAAGTGATCAATTAGTGAATGTAATCTCTGCTTGAGCACGAACGATGACTGAGCATCGTTCTGTAATACGGACCTAAGACCTTAATAACTGATTTTCAGTCGGCACACATTTGTGGCACCACGAACGTCAGGACATACTTAACATATCAATAAAGGGAGTTTTTCCGCGGGAAAATGAAAAAGATCGCGTCACCGCATTGTATTATTTTCTAAAACTGGTGTTATTTTCAGTGCTAATGAATAAAATTGGTGGCGTTTTATTCGTTAAGTGCTGGATTACAGGCATGAGTGTGGGAAAGTGGTAGGTATAATGATAGCGAAACGTTTCTTTTCTTGTTGTTTCCTAAACTCTATAGAAGCTTCTAGTAAAATTGCCACCATTTTACTAGGAGTATGACTTGACTAGACTATGACTTGGACTGTGACTTGACTTGACTTTTAACTTAACTAGAGAAATTATCAAATACTTGAATTACTAAATACACATAAGTGTGGAGCCAAAACAAAAACAAAAAAAAAAATTAAGAGGTGTCAAGGGACACCCGGATAGAACGAAGTTCCTTTCGATGTAGGAATTGCAATAAAATTTTATTTTTTTAGGTTATAATATTTTTTTTATTATTAACAAATATAATGTAAATAGAAATAATATTAGTATAATATGAATGCGAAATAGAAAGACGAAACGAAAATAACTGGCTTGCTTTCTATGAGAGAGAGAGAGAGAGAGAAACACGCGCACGCCGCACAGCTTCAAAAAGTGTCGTTACAACTTTTGGTCTTAATTTTTTCATTTTAATGGATGGAAAAAAATTAAGACCATTGACCATGAATTGCGAAAGGTCGCAACGCGTGATAAGGAACTTAGTTCTAAAAAAATATCAATAAATGCGTCGAATAATAAACGCGTCAGTATAACCAGCGGCCTCACCCCGGGGTGGCGTGGCACCGGCATCGGTCTATCGGCCAGATCACCTTCCATGCAGCGATAACCTTAAAAGCACCCGATATTAATACATCAAACACCCACGTGCGCCGTACATCATTGTATGAATAGATCGATGTATCAGTCTTTGATTTAATTTTAATCATAGCGCGCTTTTTTGAAGTCATACTTCTATTCGCACGCTTGACTTGGGGAGTATGTTGGTGAATGCGTAACGAGGCGAACGGTATTGAAGTTGGTTCACATAGATCTCCACATTGTCAATATAATAAAGTTAAAAATTTATATCATTACCAGCTTCTGCCCGCAGTTTCGCCCGCGGCGTGGCCTATTGGAAAATAATTCAACCACTCAATTCACCCTCTTAAGGGTGGAATTTCGAAAAGTCCTTTCTTAGCGGATGTCTACGTCATAACATCTACCTGCATGCCAAATTTCAGCCCGATCCGTCCAGTGGTTTGGGCTGTGCGTTGATAGATCACTATGTCAGTCAGTCAGTCAGTCACCTTTGAGTTTTATTTATATAAGATTTTGATATGTTAAATGACAATTTTCAAATTTCAATATAGCGACATTATCATTAAACAAGAGTCGTTGAAAAGAATCCGTAAATGGCGATTGTGAATTTGGTTTTTTTTTCCATAACCCGTGTATTTTTGAATTTTAACGTGTGACAAGGGTGGATTATTAACCTTTAAGTGTTCATCAATGTGCATGAATGTTGGCAAATGGTTCCAAGTTTTTAAACCATGCCTTTTCGCTTCCTAGAGCCTTTAGTAAAATATCCACCATTTTACTGTGGAATTTTGACTGACAAAATAAGACTTTGACATGACATAACTTTACAAAATTATTTACGTGACATTGGCAGAATTATCACTAAAAAGCGATAGAAAGCCATTAAACGAAGAGAAGAATAAAAACATTAAACAAAGCAAATACAAAGTTATACTGGCCGATAGATGGAGCTAACAAGTTTTACTTCAGTCATTTGGTCTAAAGCACATTCGTTTTTTTTCTAAGCTAAGCTTGAGTTTATGTAAGGTTTACTACAACATGTACAACGGTGTGGGAGTGCAACGCAGTTTAAATATAGATTGACTAAATAAGAAACTGCACTGCGCACGTCATCTTGAGACAGCACAGTCTAGTAAATTAGGTCATAAAGCCTCATTTGCCCAGTAATCGCACTAGCTACAGTGCCCTTTAAACCAGAACACGGTAGTGCTTGCACACTACTGCTTGGTAACTCCTAGACGAACTTTGCAACAAAGTCCTACCACCTAGTTTGTCTGTTTGTTTAAGTGGCTTTCGGCTAAACGAATTTCTAACTTCTGAGATTAACATAATAGGTATATGCTTTTTATTCAGGAAACTTGGGAGTCCGTAGAAAAACTGTTGAACTACAATGTCAATAAACGCAGAACGCAAGACAAAGTTCACGATTTAAATTTTTTGCTGTGCTTTTTACAGTTGGCGCCAGCGCGCCTCCTTCGAATCTGCAAGCAATAACTCAGTGACACGATGGCCCCATGTCCTGAGTGTCACAAGACCCTATGACCCCTGGTGGGAATGCCCCGACAATTTTTTGGACAGCATCGACGAATTTAAATTATCTAGACATCAGAACGTGTAGAGTGTAACTTCCACTAATGGAAAAATTACACTAACTTTGTCAGAATCACATTCGACATATTTTGGAATGACTTCAGACGTTAATGAGTATGTTAGGAAATAGCTCTGGACTACCTCCGTGCGTTTTATAATTTTATTCCAAACAGTGCAGCTTTCTTGTAGTCACATCATTTGCAAAGACCGTTTAGCATTGGTTGTAAGGGTAATTTTTTATAAGGTTTATTTGTTTTTTATTCTCAAAGAATTTCTCTGATATCAAATATATCAAAAACCCAAAAGATTTCAAATAGGTATAGGTATAAATACTTGAATGACAAACTTGAATGATGAAGTAAACTAAAGCAAAAAACTAAATCTATTTTTCTAAACACTAACGATAGATAAAACTAATAGAATGTAAAACTTGACATAGCGCATTGCAATGCCACGTTGAATGAGAATGCAAACGTCATGCATGCGAATGTCAAACAGTCAGTTTGACTGGCCCGATAGCTCAGTTGGTAGTAGCACTGCCTTCTGAACTGTGGGTTGTGGGTTCGATTCCCACTCAGGACAAACATTTGTGTGATGAACATAGGTGTTTGTTCTGTGTCTGGATGTCATATTGTATTCTATGTATGTATTTACAAACAAAAAGTATCTAAGTATTGTATCAGTTATCTGGTTCCCATAAGCTTTGCATAGTTTGGGGCTAGATGGCGTTGTGTGAGATGTCCACACATATTATTATTATTATTATAAACTTTTTGTGTAAAATATCTTCACAAAACTCATTAAACAACTAGTTATTTTTCCAAAACAGCAATTGGTATGATTTTTTCTTAATCTCTTACGCTTCAGTATTTGATATGAACAAGCATGCACTGTACAAGTCTATAGTATTTCAAATCGATGGTTGTACGCACGTTGAGGGTTAACTTTTTGTGAGATTTCAAAATGGATTTTAAATTGCCCCTGTTAGTGGACAAGTGTACCGATCCGTGTAACTATGAAATTATGTTGTGGAAATATATTTTTTCAATAAAAAAAATTATTCTTTACCCGACTATGGCGAAATAAAACGGAGAGTTGTGATTGTAGTTTAGACATTATTTATTTGGTCGCTAATGACTTTAAGTTTTGTATTTTTCCACTTTCACTCGTTCTTAAAACGGTCACAGTTGTAAGAGCGAGTGAAAACGTGGAGAGAAAATTAGTAATTTTGTTCTGTTTCGGATTGACATTCGTTCGCCTGATGTTAAGCGACATGGCCGCCCATAGTAGCAGTGTTATTCAGAACTCTAAAATATAAAGTTTCGCGTGACACTGCACTGCGGACATCATCCTGGGACATAAGCACAGTCTGGTAATAAGATTATTCGATTGTGAGATCCGAAATTACGAATCTCACAATCGAGTAATCTTATTACCTACAGTATTCAAGACCTACTCGGTAATTCCTTTTACTTTATCTTTGCCTGCTTAAAACTTGAGAGAGAGTAACAAAACATATATTTTAAAATATATTTTTTTATGTCAATAAATGACTAATAACTATAATTAATTGTATATAAGCAGTGTTTATTAGTCATAGGGTAAGGTAAGGCCCTTGTGATTATGTATAACGGTAACTAAATCCTAAAAAGTAAAGAGAAAAGCAAAGTAAGCAATCTGCTTTCGTTGCGACGTGTGATCGCTTCAATCTAGGGTTGCCAACATTTTTTCAGCGAAATACAATATTTTTTAATATCAACTATAAAAAATATAGTAAAAAATAGAAAAAAGATAGTAGATGCGTTCGAACTCCGAAATTAGGTTACACAAAATGGCTTCACCCAAAATTTAATGACATGTGCGTTAATTATTTTTTAAAATTAATATTTATATGTTAAATTTCGTTCGGTGTTGAAAATTTAGTATTTTTGCGCACCATAATTATATTTTTTCAACAGTACATAGTACGCTGACTCGAATTTTATTACAATATTGTTATATTATAGTAGGTACGGTTGGCAACCCTACTTCTATCACCGCGAGAAAGTGACAAAAAATGGCGGATCGGTTGCGGCGCGGCGCCTACGCACCGATAAATTAAACTGGCATTTTGTCAGCACGCCCTGTGCCACACAAAAAAAGGTGGTCTGTTTGGTTTTAGGTAATTTTTATATAGACAAAAAAATTCATAGATATTCCGCTCGGCTAGCAAATTTAGTCACTGGATTTTGAATATATATAGAGACGAGCTTCTGCCCGCAGCTTCGCCCGCGGCGTGGCCTATGGGAAAATAATTCAACCACCGATTTCACCCTCTTAAGGGTGGAATTTCGAAAAATCCTTTCTTAGCGGGTCATAACATCTACTTGCATGCCTTTCAGCCCGATCCGTCCAGTGGTTTGGGCTGTGCGTTGATAGATCACTATGTCAGTCAGTCAGTCAGTCAGTCAGTCACCTTTGAGTTATAT
The DNA here is from genome assembly GCA_905220475.3 of Ennomos fuscantarius. Taxonomy (NCBI): domain Eukaryota; kingdom Metazoa; phylum Arthropoda; class Insecta; order Lepidoptera; family Geometridae; genus Ennomos; species Ennomos fuscantarius. The sequence continues at coordinate 5,153,391 of HG992046.1, read as the reverse complement.
ATATTTATATATGCATATTCCCTTATAATCTTTTGGCCTCTTATGTTATTTCTAACCGAGATCAAAAGAGGTTCTCTATTCGACTGTATTTCTTTCTAGGTTTATTTTACCTCAGAACTTTCGACTGTATTTTCTAAAAGTTTATTACCTCAGAAGTTTCAACTGTATTTTTTTTAAGTTTATTACCTCAGAAATTTCGACTAGTTCAGAAATTTTGACAATTCTTTTTTTATTTGAAAGCTGGTGTTTCTTGTGTAAATTTGTTGTTATTCTTGTTTATGTTTAAATTTGACTCAGATGTAGATAGTATTTGAGTTAGCCTTGATAACGCATTTTAGATTTCGGATACATTTATAATGTTCTCATTGGGATTAAAGTCGGTTAAATTCCTTTTTTAAAAAGGAGATATTACTGTTTATGTGGAGTTATTGTACTATGAAAAATGGAATACAATTTAATAGTACGTAGTATGGTTTTATATTCAGTAGTTATAGGTGCTACAAAAATACGAGCCTACAGTCGTTTGAGATATAGTCAGCGCTAGGAAATTGTTTTGTTGTCTCATTTCACCCCACCTCGTATCATCTTACCCCACGGTCATCTCACCTCACCCCACAACAAACACACCACAGATAATAAAAATCTGTGTATTTTTGAACAGAGGGTGATTATGATATCAATTACAGGAGCTTTGGCTGTGACGCGCCATGTGGTTAGTGTACTGTGACGTCATAGAAGACTGGCGCAAGAGAATATAGGGGAAATAAAAATAAATAGAGTTTTTTTTATGTTAAGGAATGACGTCACGAGCTAGCCGTTCGCCTGATGTTAAACGACACGGCTGCCCATACCAGCTGCAGTGTCACTCGGAACTCTAAAGTATAGAGGTTCGCGTGACACTGCACTGCGCACGTCATCCTGAGACATCAGCACAATCTAGTAATAAGATTACTAAACTGTGAGATCAGATCATAAAGTCTCATTTGCCCAGTAATTTCACTAGCTACAGTGCCCTTCAAACCAGAACACAGTAGTGCTTGCGCACTACTGCTTGGCGGCAGAATGTCTAGCAAAGCGGTGGTAGGTACCTACCTACCTAGACGAACTTTGCAGAAAAGTCCTACCACCTAGTAGTAGTAGTAGAGTGAATGTACATCATCCATATCACTACATCCCTCTTTCTCAAACTATGAGTGGATGACTGGTAGAAAATGCTTTAGCATTAAGTCCTCCGTTTGTACTGTTTTTAGTGCAATAAAGAATTATTATAATAATAATGTAGCACAGCTGTGACCCATGCGACTTTCAATCTAACGCACCCTGGTTCAAATCCCGCTCATCCTTGCACCAATGACTTACATATGAATTTGCACTCGCTTTTATAGCGCTGAAGGAAACCGGGCTGTTAAAGAAACAAAGTTCGAGGACGTCTTTGACTGGCCCGACAGCTCAGTTGGTAGTATCCCTGCCTTCTGAACTGCAGGTTGTGTGTTCGATTCCCACCTAGGACAAACAATTGTGTGATCAGCATCGATGTTTGTTCTGTGTCTGGGTGTTATATTGTAATCTATGTATGTATTTACAAACAAAAAGTATTTAAGTATTGTATCAGTTATCTGGTTTCCATAGTACAAGCTTTGCTTAGTTTGGGGCTAGATGGCGGTGTGTGAAATGTCCACACATATTTATATTATATTATATTATTTCAACAAATAGTATGATATTTATTTTCACACCTTAATAAAGCTATGCTGAGTAACACAACGGGTAAGTTTGTGTGTATACTATATTGGGTACGGTCGCTGACAGATTGCACTTCAAGGAGGTCTCACCACCCAGAATGAGGCTTTATTGAACCCATTGACTCATTAACGAGTCGAAGGAATAATGCGATGCTAAAACCGGAAAAAAGTTACGAGAAACAAGTATAACGAAAATGAAAACGAGTACAGTAATGTGTTACATAGGCTTTAGTGACCGCGATATAATGATCTAAAATTTAAATAAACACACATACACTTGAACTATGGAATACCAATATACTATTATTCCATATTTATTCTTCTTCCCTGAAATCTTATGCATAGCTTTTCACTTTCAAGCAATCAAGTACCGTCTTCAGAAATGTAATTAATACCTAAGATAATTAATGTTTTCTTATTACAAAAATTAATTACAGAATGCAAGCCATGAGGTATATAATATAATTATCTTTTGATTGTTTAGCTGTACACGAGAGCTTTAAGCACATGGTTTGATTTAGAGATTAGACTAATAGCGCCAGCTATCGAGCAGCAGCATCACTAAAATTTGTTTATGAAAGCGTCATCTTGTGTCGAGTAGCTGAACTTATATAATGTTGCACAAGCAACGATTTATTCTTCTTTTACGTAAATCCAATAGTAATAGCGCAACGTTCTATTTTAATTTATACCTATTTGTATAATTATTACACAGTCCCTATATTTTTTAAATCTAACTTTATTAGAAAACAGAGATTCACCACAGTGGCGCCAATCGGATGTGTAAGCTGGAGGCAAGCCGCGGCTAACTGTTTATCACTGCTATTACAAGATGTCGCTTTCTGTAACTTTAGAAAACGAACCTTTTAACCTTTCCCCTTGGAGCAAGACTTTGTCTAAGCTTTTAATACAGCTTTGGAGTTGTTCTCTAATCTGTGTTTGCATTGGTGGTGGCGCTAGAATCTTTTACTTTTATTAAACATTTCATAGGTTTAATTTTTTTTGCAGTAAAGTTGAGCTTAGCATAAAAATCCCACTAAGTCTGTGAGAAGAAACAGTAATTTTAAATAAAATTGATTTAGAGGCGCGATGGTTCAATGTAAGAGCATAATATGTACGTAGTTATTTTCAAGCTTATGAGTATGTTATTACATACTAGTAGTACGTTATCTAAATATATAACTCAAAAATGATCTATCAACGCACAGCCCAAACCACTGGATGGGTCGGGCTGAAATTTGGCATGCAGGTAGATATTATGACGTAGGCATCCGCTAAAAAAGGATTTTTCGAAATTCCACCCTTTAGAGGGTGAAATGGGTGGTGAATTATTTTCTCATAGACCACGCCGCAGGCGAAGCTGCGGGCAGGAGCTCGTTTCAGTATTTATTTATTTATTCATTTGGCACACAAAACAGAATATAACCAACAAAAGAACAAAAAAATTAAAGTTTACAAACATTTTGAGCTAGGTTACATCCCAAAACATGTGTACACATCACGATTAACAAAACAATAAAATAAGTAGTTAGTAAAAAATTAAATATGTTTTCATGGTACGATTTGTTTCTTAAATGCAAAATCTTTAAACATTTAAAGTTCAGAAATGATAGCTAAAACGTCTCTTATAAAAGGAATAAAGTTTCATTAAGGCCTTACTACCTTTAGATATTTCTGGTAGTCTCTAATTATTACTAATCCGGGTAATAAATAAATATACTGCCACAGGAATCGAATCCGCCACGAGATCATATTTTGACTGTATTCATAATAGTAACAATTAATAAATTGTTACATAACATAGTATAATAATACATATAGCATAATAGTAACAATTAATAAATTGTTACATAACATAGTATAATAATACATATAGCATAATAGTAACAATTAATAAATTGTTACTATTATTACTTTGTTAAGTAAACTCCTCCTCCTCTGATTTTAAGCGAACTTCTACCTATCTCTACCTTTATAAAACTCTAGTACGTTCTCAACTTGAGTACGCAGTGCCTATCTGGAATCCTTATTACAAAAAATATGTGGATGCTATTGAGAGAGTTCAAAAAAGTTTTTACGTACAGTGCATTATAGATGTCATAGAGGCTACTTACCTTATTCCCAGTTGCTCACCATTTACAACATGGTTACATTAGAATCAAGAAGGAAATATCTTGAAGTCACCACCTTGTATAAAATTATAAGTAATCAATTCGATTGCATAGATTTAGTGAGACGTATTTGTTATATTGTACCGAGAACTATACACAGGCGAAAGGCGCGTGCTGGCCGTTTGTTTGCAGTTGGTACTTGTCACACGAATGCTGGCCTACGTGTTCCTATTCGCCGGATGGTAGAAACATATAATAAACATTTTATTAATATTGACATTTTTGCCTGTAACATGATTCAATTCAAATTAGCAGTTTTTCAAAATATTTCTTCATAATAATTTTTGTTATCGCATGAATATTTATTATAATATATAATTTTATCAGATGTTATATATTTTGTAACATTACAAGTACACAATAAGTACTTATAATGAATATTTTGCAATATCTACATTTTTTAGTTTTTAACATAATTTATTACTTCTTTTCACCTCATTTCATTTTATTTCTTTTGTGTACATTTTAAGTAAATACGAATGTTTGTGTTTAGCATGTCATCTTCCCCTAGCATTAAATTTATTTATACTATTTAACAAACTGAGGATAGTGTTGTGGGCTGCATTATTACTAAGTTTATCATAGTTATATTTTAGCTTAATATTGATAATATGTGCTGTTTACTATTCCTAATAAAGGAAAAAATAAAAAATAAAATAGAAGTGTGGTTGGTTTGGAGTAATAAAATTATGAATTACTCACATTCTTACTCACACTCTCACATTCTTATTTACTCCCATTCACCCTTTTTTATTTTAGTCAATGTTGTGACGAGCTAGTCGTTAACCTAATGTTAAGCAACACTATAACAAAACAGTGTCACTCGGAACTCCAAAATATAAAGTTTCGCGTGACACTGCACTGCGCACATCATCCTGAGACATCAGCACAGTCTGGTAATAATATTACTCGACTGTGAGATTAGATCATAAAGTCTCATTTCAATTTCACTAGCTACAGTGCCCTTCAAACCGGAACACAGTAGTGCTTGCACACTACTGCTTGGCGGCAGAATAACTGGCAAAGCGGTGGTACCTACCTAGATGAACTTTGCAGAAAAGTCCTACCACCTAGTAAAATTTACTCCCATTCACCCCTTCTTTACTCCCATTCATCATTATTGATTGCGCTTAATCTACTCTAATACCAAATTAATAATAACTTGTTTGATCTCGTTCCCATAATTATCAAGGCATTCTTTGACATGCTAATTATAAATTAATAGACTCTTTATAAATAGATCTCTTTTTCTCTTCAATTATGAGCTCTTTCCTTAAGTGCTTCATGTTTACAAATCGATAATTTCTCTCAAATACCGATAATGAAAGGAAAATCGATTCTTTGATCGATTGTAATGCTTTAATTTAGATTTTTAATTGATGTTTGGTAATCGAATGGAGCAGTGGATTTTTAAAGGCGTCTACGTCTTCTTTTCCTGTTTTATTTTTGGTTTTCGTTATACTTCAAGCTTAGGTTTATAGCTTGGTTCCTAGCACGAATATTTTGAAGTAAAACTTCTTTACGCTCCTGGGGAGTAAACTGGTGAATGCAAGGCAAATGGAAGTTGAAATCTTCCCTCGCCGTTAGAAAAGCGAGTTCAAACTTGTAAAGACATTGATAGATAGATAAAACTTCCTTATTGACCACATTACATGAACAATTGACAATCCCTTACTTAACAACTAAACGTCACAATAGGTAACGCTTAAAGGGATCTCTTTCAAATAACCAAAAATAATAGGAAGTCCAGTGCAGGGGAAAACAAGATTCGAATCGGTGTTAAAAGCCGTTTAAAAGCAAACGATCTAGCATTGAGCCACACACGCTCCCATTTTCATTTTACGTAGTAGGAATGAGTAATTAATGAAATCACTAAATATAATCAAGTTATAACATTATACGTATTAACCGGCAAAATGATTGATTACTAAGAATGCGTGGGTGGGGCGCGCCGCAAACACCACTTACGCCACTTCGGACGGCCACTTAATACGCGGAGAGCTACAGAGGAATAGATGTGGCGTATCGATACGCCACTGGCACACCACTACAGTCGACAACTATGTCCCCTCACTAGGAAGTTTTTCACGGCAGCGGTGTGAGAACGGAGAAGAGAGTTTCGGCAGGAAAACGAAAAAGATCGCGTCGCCGCATTGTATTATTTTCCAAACCTTGTGTTATTTTCAGTGTTAATGCATAAAATTGGTGGCATTTTATTTGTTAAGTGCTGGATTATACGCATGAGTGTGGGAAAGTGGTATAATGATGGTGAAACGTTTCTTTTCTTGTTTCCAAAACTCCATAGAAGCTTCTGGTAAAGCTAAGCAGCTTTACCAGAAGCTTCTATGGACCACTTTACTAGGAGTATGACTTGACTACACTAGACTATGACTTGGACTGTGATTTGACACATTATATGATATTAATTAACTTGAGATATTATCAATTACTTGACACTGGCTAAATCCACAAAAGTGTGGAGCCAAAACAAAACAAAAAAAAGGAGAAGAGTATCACCGTGTTCCTACATGTTAACAATACTAGATCGTGAGTGTATATTATCGTGTGTTTTAGCACGAGAATTCCCGTACCCTGTGTCGATCGACGAGAAAATATACGACCGAATCAATTGGAGCTCAGTTTTGCAGCAAAGTCTCCAAATAGACAGGTATTAACTTTATTAAAAACAAGCTTGTGCCCGCAGCCTATGGGAAAATAATTAAACCACCCATTTCACCCTCTTAAGGGTGGAATTTCGAAAAATCTTTTCATAGTGGATGCCTACGTCATAACATCTACCTGCGTGCCAAATTTCAGCCCGATCCGTTCAGTGGTTTGGGCTGTGCGTTGATAGATCACTATGTCAGTCAGTCAATCACCTTTGAGTTATATATATTTAGATTTTAATTAAATCTTTTGTTTCTGTTCCCTTCTATAATTTTCTTAGCTCTACCTCGACCGCACTTGATAGCGTCCGATATATCCTCTCATCTAGCGAACATCATCTGAGCTTAATGAAATTCAAGCCGACACTCTTCATCTGGTGCTATTAATAGACGCCATTATCATTGATGGGTCGGTTCCAGTATAACAGAAACATCGTTATTTTTGAAATTTTCAATCACAAACGTCGTCCCACTAGCAATGGCAGCCTCTTTAGATAGCTTTGCATGTAGTGGTTGATCAGATTGGCTCATTATCTGGGGGTGGCGGGTTTGATTCCAGCAGCAGGACAAGTAGGTATTTGTGCATAGAAATAAAAGCGCAAATACTTATTCTTAGTCTGGGTTTTGTGAGATCATGGTCCTTGTAGTTCCTGGGTCCCTAGAGACGAAATCCTAGTTAAGGTTCAGGATTTTCAGGACTCAAACCCGCCGCTTCCAGGTTATGAGCCGACCTGCTTAACCACCACATCACAGAGGCTAATAACGACACTGAATTATTTTTCACCCAGCCAAGGCAATGAACGATAAAGTGAAATGAAAAGTGACATAATTCTTCCCATTGGTCAAACTGGTCGTTCCAGTCATAGTAAGGTTTAAGGAATGACATGACGATCCAGTCGTTGACCTGATGTTAAGCGACACGGCTGCCCATATCAGTTGCAGTTTCACTCGGAACTCTAAAGTATACAGTTTCGCGTGACACTGGACTGTGCACGTCATCCTGAGACATCAGCATAGGCTAGTAATAAGATACTAGATTGTGAAATTACTGTGCACTACTAATTCGGATACAGTAGTGCTTACACACTACTGCTTGGCGGCAGAATAACTGGTAAAATGGTAACTAGACGAACATTGCAGAAAAGTTCTACCACCTAGTATATATAAAATAATTAATAATAGTAATAAAATGTGTGGACATCTCACACAACGCCATCTGGTCCCAAACTACGCAAAGCTTGTTGGGGTATGGGAACCAGATAGCTGATACAAATACAATACTTTTTGTTTGTAAATACATACATAGAATACAATATAACACCCAGACACAGAGCAAACAAATATGTTCGTCACACAAATGTTTGTCCTGGGTGGGAATCGAACCCACAACCCACAGTTCAGAAGGCAGGGTTACTACCATCTGAGCTATCGAGCCAGTCAATTGAACATAACAATTTAAAAAAAAATCACTTAACCTGAAATTATATTATGAGTAAATGTAGTTAACTCCAGTTCCATTTTTATAATGATTTTTGTGCAGGATTGTATCAAAAAGTGCCGTCGAATTGAGCAAGCGAATCTCATATATCTCTTACTAGTTGCGCCCCGCAGTTTCACCCGCGCTTAAAAAGTATTTTAGTTATTTGCTTATCCCACGGGAAAATGTCACTTTTCCGGGATAAAATGTAGCCTATACGTTAATCCAGTGTATAAGCTATCTTCGGGGGCGAGTTGACTGGACTGCAGTCGCGACCCCTTCTCGCCCCGGTACGGCGGACGAGGGCTCACGGGGAGGTTTTAGTGGGTTCGAGTCCCACATACCCCCTGCCACCACCCCCGTGGTGGCAGGCAAGTGCGAGGGCATTTCCCCCCCTCAAAAAAAAAAAGTGTATAAGCTATCTTGGTACCGAATCTTATGCAAATCCATTCAGCCGTTTGAGCGTGAGGAGTAACAAACATACACACATACAAACTTTCGCCTTTATAATATTAGTGTGATGTGATCACGTATATAGGATACGAGTTTCTGCCCGCAGCTTCGCCCGCGGCGTGGCCTATGGGAAAATAATTGAACCACCCATTTCATCCTCTTAAGGGTGGAATTTCAAAAAATCCTTTCTTAGCGGATGCCTACGTCATAACATCTAACTGCATTCCAAATTTCAGCCCGATCCGTCCAGTGGTTTGGGCTGTGCGTTGATAGATCATTATATTAGTCAGTCAATCAGTCAGACCTTTGAGTTATATATATTTAGATAGAAGATATACTTGGATGATATTATCATATAATATGATGTAGGTATTTTAACCAGTTATTAAGATTTAAAAAACCAAGAAACTGAAACAATTTTGGTGAAATTTCTATGCGACAAATCCAATAAAAAGTATTGCCTTTTATAAAAAGAATTTTCCGATACGGTTTATAATAAATGAGTTCTGAGGTACCTAACAAACATAGGCGAATTGAGTATTGACACAAAAGTGTGGATCCAAACCAAAAACAAAAAAAAGTCAAGAAAAGTCAACACACGTCACGTCAATATAATATTTAGGTACCAACAAAGTAAAACCAATTATAAAGATTAAAAATTAAAATTCACATTGCGCGGTTTTCAAAAACTCAATCCGAAACTTTTAGGCGTTCTCGATGACGCCTGACACATTTCCACAAGACTAAAAAATTAAAAAGAAAATTAATTTTGATACTTCCACTTCCCACTTCTTTTATTGGCTCTTGAGTTGCTGCCTCGCACCTGATTGGTCGGTTTAAATGGCGCTCTAATGGGGGGAAAGGGATGGAGTGGATAGATAAAGGGCGATTGTTATAGGAACGAAAGGGATAGATAGACACTTCTCAAGCACTTACAAATAGAGCGACGTGCCTAAGGAAGTGCGAGGCGCATGCAACGGTGTTAATGGGTTTGCATGAATTGGTTGCTGCATAAAGTATATGTTAATTTTATCTTTGAGTTTGGGTCTATAAATATCCATTAACCTTGTAAAATCCACCAAGATTCTTATCATCAATACAAAATGCTGTTGTAATGATATTGTTCGGTTTTATTCATCATTAATTCTGATGGGCAGAAAGCCCATTATAGCTCCATTAACAACATAAAAAAGTAAAAATTTGTATTATTACGTTAGTATGTCCGATAAAATGACAATTTACAATCGTCAAGATGGCGACATTAAATAAAGCATAAACAAAGCTATACCGTCCGATATAGATGCCTTATTTAGTTTAGCTTCATAAAACTAAATTAGCTTCATGAAGCTAAACTAAACAAGTTTTACTCCAGTCGCGTGGTCTAAAGTACCTACACTATTTTTTTAAATTTAATTTTAAGCAATATTTTGCTAATTAAAAATTATCCTAATAATGAATACTGAGAAACATTATGCTTCTCTTTATAACTCTGAGAAAGGCCCATATTATAGTCCTATCAATACAATTTATAATTTAATGATAGAAAAAAGAAAGAAAATTAAGAAAACAGATGACTAATCAGGGTCCGCCTCGAAACTGAAACTGCACTGTTAAAAGCCAGCCTGACTCATTTATTTCATAATTTTTTGATCATTTAAAAAGTATTTTGGTACTCATGATTCATTTTAAAAGTTTTATATCTGTGTATTACAAATTTACAACTGGCAGGCATCACATATTTTTCAAATTTAAAAAATAATAATAAGGAGGATGATGTTTATCATCTTGATATTAAAACAAATGATCCATCCCCTATATTGAGCAACTTATCTTATTTCTTAAATAAAGTACCTACTTCGTAATTCAAGTGACCAATTCCTCGCATCATCACTATAATATGCATTCGCTCCGAACGATCAAATCGTATTCACGTAAACATCTTCAAGAAAAACTCAACGATCCCCTCTACTTACACTACTTCGGGAGCTTTTTTAAAAAACGACCGCCCTAAACTGCTTCCATCTCTCTCCCACATACCAAAATGGCTGAAGAAAATCATCTATCGCTATCCTTGTCGAAGGCTTAACGTCAAACAGGCGGGCAATCTATCACGCAAAGTTTATTCGTTTGAGGAACGCTTTTGTGGTGAGGCGAGCTCGCAACCGCGCGGTGAAGTGCCATTCATGTGTTTTAAAATAACAAAAAATGGAATCCAACTATAAATTGAAAGACATTCAAGACTGTGAAAAGACGAATTTGACGACGCCGTTTTCGATAAACGATATTCTGACGAAGGAGAATGAAGCAAAGTGCGACTTTGAAAATAGAATGTTTTCGAGTTTTGGCGGGAAGATGAACTTTTTGGCGAAGACTGGCTATGGGAAAGAAGGTTATCCAATGAAGAAGGAGGTTATAGAAAAGAGTTTGAAGTACTACGATGATTGTAACGGGTTCAGTGATTATGCTGATGATGGAGTTTTGGATATGTCGAGGAAGAACTCTTATCCAGTTACAGAACTCTCAGGTGAGCTTTAAATAATAAATAAATAGTTGGCTATCTTTTTAATTTTAGCTGGAAGACTTTTTTTTTCTACTTCTAATGTAGTTATGACAATGTTGCAATTTCTTTTCATAAAGAATTAAAGGTTTCTAGGTAGGTACTAAATTAAAAGCATCAGCTAAAAAGAGAAAATAAAAATGAAATCCTCCATGGATTTACATAATTTATCTACTCTACCTATTTACCTACGTAGTTAAATATTTGTACCTAGTGATTTGTAGTTACAAAAAAATATTTATTGACTAAACAGGTACCTATAACAGATAATATTTGTTTGATGTATAAAATGTTTAGTATTTGGTACCTAATTTAGCTATGATCAATTTGAACGGTACGTGCATCTTCATTAAACTTATTTTCAATTAAATATAAATCTTAAAATTACTAATAATAATAACGCCCAACGATCTAGGGACCCAGGAACTACGAGAACCATATAGGGTCTCTATATGTGATCGTTGAGCGTTATTATTATTATCTATAAAACCAGTCGTTTGAGATTTAAGCAAAATCCAATTCGATATAAATCGATAATAAACAAACCTTAGACTCTGGCCAGTTACAGACTATATCGAAACGAAAACCTTTTATAAAAAGTAATCGCAAGACGAAAACAAATCACCAATCAATGACGTTCCAAATTCAAATTAGTCGCCCGCCTCACCATTAGACGGTGACAATGACAATGGTGGTGTAATGGCGCGAACACACTAGTCGGTGGCACGCCGCGACGTCTCCACTTAGCCGTCACTTCGCACGATTACGGTACACCCTCATTATTATAAGTGATGACGCTTAAAAGCACTATTGAGGCATTCAATTTAGTAATTACTAGGTTTGTAGTCCGCGGCACGCGCTTATACCACTTTAATGTAAATTTTTATTGTCATAATGATATGTTGCGGATGATCGAAAAAAAAGAAATAGGGAATGCTTTTCCCTACTGAGAAGACCGACTTAAAATAAATAAATATTTGTGGACATATCACACAGCGCCATCTAGCCCCAAACTAAGCAAGCTATGGGAACCAGATAACTGATACAATACTTTGATACTTTTTTGTTGGTACGTATACATAGAATACAATATAACGCCCAGACATAGACCAAACATTGACGTTCATCACAAAAATGTTTGTTCTGGGTGGGAATCGAACCCACCACCTACAGCTGAGAGACAAGGTAACTACCTACTTAGCTATCAGGCCAGTCAATATAAATAGAAGAGGTTTTCAATCAGTATTTTTCAGTATGAAATTAAACCCTATAGCAGCCGTAGTATCGGCTGCGCTAGGATCACCGAACCAGTCTAGCCCTTCTGGCTCAGATACCGCTTTCGGCACCGGTATAGGATACCAGCGTAACACAATCAGACACCGACTATAGAACGTTCGCAACTTTCTATAGGGTCCACTCTTCCAGTGGACGTAGTCTTCTCGATCCTCTTCTCCCGGTAACGGTCGAAGCCTAGGCTCCCAGGAGTGACCTTGATCTATCCTACTTTTAACGGCTGGCTGCCTTATGCGAGGTTGACACTGTAGAGATCTGTAGAGACCAACATCATTAGATATCCAAATGATTAAGATAATGGAATGGATTTCAAGATTATGGATAAGCCCTATTTTCAAACGTATACATGTAAAGAAAGATTTAGGATTTGTAAGTTATTTGCTTTCATTAGGTCCGTATTACAGAACGATGCTCAGTCATCGATCGGTGCTCAAGCAGAGATTTCATTCACTAATTGATCACTTTATGAAATTCTGTAATACGGTTCTGTAATACAGTTCTGCAATACGGACCTTAGAGTTGTCATCCAAATATACAGCTATATCTTTTTTAGTCAAATTAATTCATTGTCGCTGAACCCGGAAGATGTCCATCTGGTGAGAGCGTCTGCCATTAACTGCCATAATGACACTTGACGTGAATCTCAGCATGTGATCTTTCTACCTCCCACGCTATTTTGGATCATAATGATTGATCTGTGAGTTATAGACCTCACGGATCTACATTTGCATAGCTTACAACTGAAAAAAAAAAATTTTAAGTTTGAAACATGGTTCTGCCAAAAAAAAGACTCAGGGAAACCAGTTAGGGTCCAGGATCTATGTATGTTTATGTTATTGAATGCTGTGACGAGCTAGTCTTTCACCTGATGTTAAGCGACACGGCTGCCCATAACAGAACAGTGTCATTTGGAACTCCAAAATATAAAGTTTCACGTGACACTACACTACGCACGTCATCCTGAGACATCAGCACAATCTGGTAATAAGATTACTCGACTGTGAGATCAGATCACTAAGTCTCATTTGCCCAGTAATTTCACTAACTACAGTGTCCTTCAAACCGGAACACAGTAGTGCTTGCACACTACTGCTTGGCGGCAGAATAACTGGCAAAGCGGCGGTACCTACAGACGAACTTTGCAGAAAAGTCCTACCACCTATTAAAACATACAAACATCTATGTATGTGATGGTTGGGCGTTATTATTATTATTGATTTTCATTCCCAAATTAATTGTATCCTTTGTGCATGGTTTGTTTATAATTAGCAAAATGACTTGCCCAGCATGTTAATGCTAACAAATATTTCTATTCAAAACAAAACGGCTAATCTACCTCATGATGGAACCCAAAAAAAACGAGTGTTTTAGACCACACGACTGAAGTGAAACTTCTTTAGTTTAGCTCCATCTATCGGACGGTATAACTTTGTTTTTGCTTTCTTTAATGTTAATCTCTCCATCTTGACAATTGTAAATTGTCATTTTACCGGACATACCCACATTATAATACAAAAAATTTATTTTGCTATGTTGACAATGGAGATCTACGTGAACTCACTTCAACTTCCATTCACCTCGCATTCAAGAGCTTACTTCCTAAGTGCGTAAAGAAGATTTACTTCAAAAGGCTGACTATACAACAGGAACTCATCGAAACGAACTTAGTAACATCCTCAATCAGCGGCACCACAAATTAAAAGGTCTAAAGTCGTAACAAAAGCTCCGCATCGCACGCAAAAATACTGTTAGAAATGTTACCTAAGCAGTTCCGCCCTTTAGCCGTTTAGTCGTTAAATAGTTTCGGTCTAATGATCGCGGACAATTTGCGTAATGGATCCATTGTGCACGCGCCTTTATACGCGGATGGCGTGAGCCGATAGCTGCTTAATTGATTTGTTGGCGACTGTGAACTACCCTTAATGAGTTTATGTGGGAAATATATTTGGTATGATGCAACTTTGTTAACATAAATACGTTTATTAGATACACACTTTCGAGATAATAATAATATGTGTGGACATCTCACACAACGCCATCTAGCCCCAAACTAAGCAAAGCTTGTGCTATGGGAACCAGATAACTGATACAATACTTAGATACTTTTTGTTTGTTAATACATACATAGAATACAATATGACACCCAGACACAGAACAAACACCTATATTCATCACACAAATGTTTGTCCTGAGTGGGAATCGAACCCACAACCCACAGTTCAGAAGGTAGGGCTACTACCAACTGAGCTATCGGGCCAGTCAAGTCAGTCAGTCAGTCAGTCAGAGATGCGCACTTTATAATAAACACATGTGATTCCTCGTTACTTTTCAGCAATTACGTTGGTCATTTTATGGGCCGACGATCTGGGGGGTGAACACGAAACTTTGATTGCAATGCATAGGAGAAATTTCGATACTAACTATTCACATGAACTGCGTATTGAAACTGTCAAATCCATACAAATATGTGTTTCTATCGGTTGTAATCGAGTCACGTGATCGGCTAGCTGGTCAACACGGCGGGGAGCAATGAATGCAGGAGAGAAGCAACCGCTCAAAGTTGCGTGAAAGAGGCATATGTCGACGTCTACAGATGATTACGAATCAAAGATTAGGACTTCAGTTTTCGTATACATACTTACTTTATGCACTTTGTCAACTCGACAAACAGTTTACTAGGTGGTAGAACTTTTCTGTAAAGTTCGTCTAGGTACGTACCACTGCTTTGCCAGTTATTCTGCCGCCAAGCAGTAGTGCGCAAGTACAAATGTGTTCCGGTTTGAAGGGAATTGTAGCTAGTGAAATTACTGTGCAACTGAGACTTTATGATCTGATTTCACAGTCGAGTAAGAGTGTGCGCAGTGCAGTGTCACGCGAAACCCTATGTTTTAAAGTTCCGAGTGACATTTTTGCCGTGGGCGGCCGTGTCGCTTAATATCAAGTGAACGACTAGCTCGTCAAATCATTCAATAGCATAAAAAAAGTGTAATTATATGGGTATATATTCAAAATTCCCATCTAATTTTTTTTTTCATTGTTGCAGATGACTACGACTCTCGTTCTTCTCACACTGGCTCCCCCCGTCGTGCTACGTCCTCCCCCGCCGATATCACGTACAAACCTTTCCTTTACGAGCCAAGGAAATGCACTACCCCACCAGCTGATGCACGCTCCCCCACTTACTCCGACTACCCACAAAATGGCGCGCGAAAGAAACGTTCCCGCGCTGCATTTTCCCACGCACAAGTGTACGAGCTAGAAAGACGTTTCAGCCAACAAAGGTACCTCTCCGGCCCCGAACGAGCTGACTTAGCTGTTAGTTTAAAACTAACAGAAACACAAGTCAAAATCTGGTTCCAAAACCGACGGTATAAAACCAAAAGAAAACAGTTACAGATGCAAGAAAATGGGATGCTGGCTGCGGCGGCTGCTGCTGCAAATCATGCAAGAAAAGTGGCGGTCAAAGTGTTAGTTAACAATAACGGACAGCCGAGTTTACCTGATCTCAAATACCAAAATCCCATGCTAGGGAAAAGCTTAAATCCAGCTTTGTTCTCGACTCCAAATTTGCTGGAAGGATCGCCAATTTGGAAGCATTTTGCTGGAGTCTACGGGGTAGATTTTGCAAAGAATCCCGAGTATAAAGCTTTGTTGCAAGAGTCCTATAATCAAGCTGTATTGCAGTCACTATACGCACCTCATTTAGGAGTGAACTACCCAAATCTCCCGCTTTCTTATATGTACTACCCCGGTCACTCCGGTTTCGGAATGCCGATCTGCGATCTCGAAAGAAACATGGACACTGGACCGGAAAGATTCGGTGAAAGTTCAGAAAAAGACAAAGAAAAGCGTGAAGTAAAAACCAAAGTCTTAGAGAGTGTTGACATTAACGAAAATAGCAATGAGAGTATGGCCAGTAACATAGAGATTGAAAATTAAATTTAATAAAAAGGTACATCAACATTTTTAATATCTTCATGTCAAAAAGTTAGAAAAAGAATCGTTTCTGAACGCATGATTTTCTAATCGTTCAATCTTCGAATTGGATTTTTTTCCAGTTAATTAAAAACACCAAAGAGTACTTATTCGACACCAAAGTTTAGTCAAAGATTATGCACGTAGTTAGTAGAATTTGTTAAAGTTAAGTTTTGTTGTAAATAATAATTAAGGTTTACTAAATGTTCTAAAATTTAATTGATTTAGCACGTTTGTAAATAGTACAAAGTTAGTTGTCCTAATAAAGGTGCAATAATTTAATGACTTGTTTTCTTTTTCTGAATTAACGTAAATACTCATTAGATAATCGAAATCATGTTAACCTCCTTAGACAACATTAGGTACTATCCTATTAATATTATAAACGCGAAAGTTTGTATGTACTGATGTTTGTTACTCTTTCACGCTCAAATGGATGGATTGATTTTGATAAAATTTGGAATATAGACAGCTTGTATAGTGGATTAGCACATAGGCTACTTTTGATAGTAATATATATCAGTCCGTTGGGCGTTATTATTATTATTATTATTATTAATTTGCGGATGAAGCCGCGGGGCTTAGCTGGTAGTTTTATATAAATTAGTTCTCTCTCTCTCTCTCTCTTACTCAAAGAATTAGAAGAGATAAACATTAGAACCAGAAGGTAGTGTCTATCACTACGCAGCCATAGCAAAGTTACAAAACTATTTTATAGGCATAATTCATCAGGCTGTGGCACAATAGTGTTTAAAAAAAACAGTTCTCTAAAGAGCTAGTCATTTTATCTCCTTAAAATTACACTCTAATCTCGTTTCAATTAGCAAACGTGATGTTTTCAATCTCGTAGTATATTATGTGGGATAATTTTACTCGTTAAAATTACACTCTAATCTCGTTTCAATTAGCAAACGTGATGTTTTCAATCTCGCAGTATATTATTTGATATAGTTTTACTCGCTAAATTACACTCTAATCTCGTTTCAATTAGCAAACGTGATGTTTTCAATCTTGTAGTATAATATGTGAGATAATTTTACTCGCTATAATTACACTCTAATCTCGTTTCAATTAGCAAACGTGATGTTTTCAATCTTGCAGTATATTATATTATGTGAGATAGTTTTACTCGCTAAATTACACTCTAATCTCGTTTCAATTAGCAAACGTGATGTTTTCAATCTCGCAGTATATTATGTGAGATAAATTTACTCGCTAAAATTACACTCTAATCTCGTTTCAATTAGCCAACGAAATGAGCTTCACCCATTCGCAAGTTCTGAGGTAACATACATAAAAAAACAATCAATTGAGAACCTCCTTCTTTGTAGTATTCGGTTGAAAATGTCTCGTATTTTCCGTAATTCACTTTAAGACACCACTCGAAGCGATTTACAAGAATCCCAGACTGCAATCGCAGTTTGAAGATGCTCTCGAAAGTCGAAACGCGGGTAAGTGAAGAATGGTCTAGAAATCACCGCGGGGCAAATTGCTTGTGACGCCTACCTTTGGGGTTGGCAGGTGTGGAGCCGGCTTTATGACGGAACTAATTTTTTTCTTTATTTAAATGTCGAGAATCGGTACTAGGTATATTGTATAATAATAATAATATGTGTGGACATCTCACACAACGCCATCTAGCCCCAAACTAAGCAAAGCTTGTACGGGAACCAGATAACTGATACAATACTTAGATACTATTTGTTTGTAAATACATACATAGAATACAATATAACACCCAGACACGGAACAAACATCGATGTTCATCACACAAATGTATGTCCTGGGTGAGAATCGAACCCACAACCCACAGTTCAGCAGGCAGGGTTTTACCCACTGAGTTATCGGGCCAGTCAAAATCGACACCAAAAGTGTAGATTATAGTGTTGTGGCTTTTGTAATAAAGAAATAAAGAAAGAAAATATCTTTATATTCGTGACACATAACTGATAATAAATATATAACAAATAAATAACTGATAATAAATAAATAACTGATAATAAATATATAACTGATAATAAATAGATAACAAATATATAACAACAAAAGAATAAAACAATGCTACGGAGTCACGAATGGGCTCCCACTCAGCATACAATAAGAGAATAAAGAAAATAAAAAATAAACCTATTTTTTAATATTTTAAATTAGCCATTCATGTTCAGCTGTGCTGTTACAATAAAACTTTGTACAACCAAAAATATAAATAATAACAATAATAACGCCCAATGATCACATATGATGGCGGCAACGTCCAGTTGTAAATGAAAACACTATGCGCAGCGGGCAGCAATCGAGCATCGTAATTTACCCTGTGGTGGCATTCAATTTATTACAGTGGCAACACCGGCAACTGCCATGGCGCCCCTACCTGTCTGGCTATAAAAAAGGAGCGCTTGGTGTACTACGGATCATTCTTGTTCCAGACACGGCGCGGTGTGGACATGCTGAAGGCCTATAGTTATATAGGTTGCAATCTACGCAGAACCCGGTCTGACTACACATACATATAATCTAGATTCTAGGATTTCCTGTGTCTAGAATCATGGGCTACTAGACCGTGAGATCAGGGTATTGGGTGCTGAAGTCTCAGGAAGATATGCGCCGTCCAGTGTCACGCGAAATTTTATATTTAAATTTCTTTTTTTTTACTTCAAACTGGTCTAGCATTTGACCGCGCTCTCCCCTGATGGGAAGTGACGATGTGATCGAAGGTGTAGCATGATATTTCAATTCCGAGTGATACTGCAACTGTTCCGTGTCGCTTAACATCAGATGATCGACCAGCACAGCCCAGCAATACAGATTTTTAACATAATGAAATTTTTTGATGCAGTCAAGGTTTTGATTTATTATTATTTACTATTATATTTATTTTATTGTTTTAGTAAAAGAAAGAACAAAAAAGATTTAAATATTATTATGATTATTATTTCGAGAGTGAACTTGGTATCTTCTAGGAAAGCTTACAATACAATACACAATACAATACAAAACGCTTTATTGACACCAAAAATAAACATGTAGAAAATAGAATCACATAATAAGATAGGTACAAAGGGCGGTCTTATCGCTAAGAGCGATCTCTTCCAGACAACCTTTGGATGGACAGAGAGACACAATGAGCAAGGACGGCGGTGCAAATAAATACTATATACTAACCTATATCGATGCTTTAGAAATGTGGTGCTGGAGAAGAATGCTTGGGGTATCGTGGACCGAATTTCGCACAAACGTCTCTATACTTCAAGAACTCCGCATTAAGCAGCGTCTATAGACATTAGTTCAAACTCGCATCCTCAAGTTCTTCGGACACGTCTCAAGGCGGAACAACGACTCCATTGAACGTCTCGTAGTACAGGGTAAAGTCGAGGGCACCAGACCGCGTGGAAGGTCACCGATGCGATGGACCGACCAGATCAAATCTGCGGTGGGCGGTCCCTTGCATGAGTGTACCAAAATGACCACCAGTAGGGAGAGATGGCGAGAGGTCGTGAGGCAAGCTACAGCGGCCCACCACTCTTCGTGACGACCACGACCGCTCTGCCAAGAGTGACACGATTGAGAAGAAGAACCTATACCTTAAATTCTTACCAAAGATAATAAAGTCAATGGAAAACCTATCGACCATATTTTTTTTTATTAAAAAACCTTATCTTAATTTTAAAGCCTTTTCTCCTTACCGCCATCCCCGTTCTCCAATAAAATTATCATATGAATACCCATCGAGAGGGCGGGCCCAGAGGGTGGGGTAAAGACGGCATTATGAAAATACGCGCGACGGCTTCCGCTACAAGAAATCTGTAAGAACGCGCCTTACTTAAAGATCTATATTAAGTTATGTAAATACTTTAACAGGGGAATAAATTGGTAGCTTGAGTTCTTTTCAAGGTCTTCTTAAGTAAAAACTTATCAAAGTAAAACTTCTTTACGCACGCTTGACTTGCGGAGTAAGCTAGTGAATGCGAGGCTAACGGAATAGCTCAGAAGGCGGGGTTACTACCAACTGAGCTATCGGGCCATTCAAATCTAATGCAAATGGATAAAGTCAGGCCATTGCTTATCAGTTTTGTGTCGGGAACTTCAAATTTCGTGACATCATCCAGCATTACTTAAATTGTGTTAGTAGATAAATACCTTTATTTTCATGTTTTTGAATGTTTTTTCATTAAAAATTATTCGTTTTTAGTGTTTTTTAAATAATGCTAATGATCGCATACATAGAGCCTGGACCCTAACTAGGATCCCGTGCATCTAGGACCCAGTGACCCAAGAACTACGAGGAACATGGTCTCACCACACCCAGACACAGAATTACCGTTATTCTTTGTGCACAAATACTGGTCCTGTCGCGGGAATCGAACCCGCCGCCTCCGAACGGAAGTTGATTCATGTAGATCTTCATTTCCAACATAACAAAGTTAATTTTTATTATCATGTTGGTATATCCGGTAAAATGACAATTTACAATTGTCACTAACATTAAACAAAGCAAAAACAAAGTTATGCCGGCTGATAGATGGAGCTAAACTAAAAAAGTTTATCTTCAGTCGTGTGGTCTAAAGCACACTCGTTTTTTTTTCTTTAATCACTAGATTTGAGCTATAGTTAGCTCCAACCACCATGCGAAATATTTGCAGCAAATTATAGTTTCATAATGCCATTTTATCACCACAATGGCACTGCAATTATCGCAATCCTGATTACAATTCCCATCGCATGTTTACGTTTGACATTTGGTTCTCATGCAGTTGAGAAGCGTTTATGATGTTTATATGAAAACCCAATGCGTTTTATGTGCGAAATGGGGTATTAACAACTATAATGTATCTTTATAATTCAATGACAGCCTCTGTGGTGTGGTAGTTGAGAGGTCGGCTCATAACCCGGAGGTGACGGGTTCGATTACTGCGGCAGGACAAAAAGAAAAAGTATTTGTGTACAGAAAAACGCGCAAATACTTGTTCTGAGTCTGGTTGTTGTGGGGCCATGGTCCTCGTAGTTCCTTGGTCCCTAGACACAGGGAATCCTAGTTACGAGTCCAGGATCTATGTATGTGATTGCTGGGCGTACAGATCCTGGAAAAAAACTTTTTTATTTTTATATATAATTTACCCTTTGACCTGCATTCATGCTGCATCTATCAGAAATCTCTGAATCAATGAAAAGAAAAAAACGAGTGTGCTTTAAACCACACAACTAAAATAAATAAATTTTTAGTTTAGCTCCATCTATCGGCCGGTATAACTTTTGATTTGTTTAATGTTAATGTCACCAACTTGACCATTGTAAATTGTAAATTTACTGGACATACCAACATAATAACACAATTTTTTTAACTTTATCATGTTGACAGTAGAGATCTATTTGAACTAATTTCAACTTTTGTTCGCTTTGCATTCAAAGAAGTTTTACCTACTTCAAAAATTAAGAGTGTTCTTTTAACAAAGTTCAATCTTTATTTTAAGAAGTTAAACCTCTTTATTACTAGCCATTGTGTTGAATCAAAGAAAACAATCGACAGTCGACGCACTGGACTTGTAAACAGTGCATTACCGCTCATCCTCTCAATAGGATTGCTAGGGATGGGATACATGTGTGTCTCATCTAAAGCGGAATTGCTCTATTTTGTAATTCATCATACGTTACTATATATTTTTCTAAATGTTTTAAAGTATTGTAATATCTTAATATATATAAATTACATGTCAATTTTTAAATGTATATCACAAATAAAAATTCACAATTTATAAATATTATGTACACCTAAAAAAATATTATTTACAAAATAAATATGCCATCCAAATCACCACCGCGTGGTAAGGTTCCCAGAATACTGACTGGCAGCATTACCTCGCTGAATCAGAAGACTAAGGTCCGTATTACAGAACGATGCTCAGTCATCGATCGGTGCTCAAGCAGAGATTTCATTCAAAACGTCATCAATTAGTGAATGAAATCTCTGCTTGAGCACCGAGCGACTGAGCATCGTTCTGTAATACGGACCTTAGCTTCTGGACGAAGTATGTAATTTTTCACATTCTTTGACCGCTATGGACTCCTAAACTACTAAACCGATTTTAATAAAATTTTGCACACTGTGTGCAGTTTTATCCAACTTGAAAGATAGGATAGTGTATATCTCAATTTATAATAGATATACATATATGTATATAAAATACGCGTGCGAAGCTGGGGCGTGTCGCTAGTATATTGTAATATATTGTAAATGATAGTTTAGTTGTCGACCGCAAATCAGTCAAATGAACGAACTTCACACGATATAAAAATATAATTTTTAAAATGCTATATTTTAGTGCTAATAATATTAGGTCTTTACCTATGAAATTGCCGTTTTGTTTGAAAAAAGTTAAAGTATTTTTTTTTCGAACTTATTTATTTCTTTTATTCAAAGTAATCACTCCTGCAATCAATGCATCTTTGCCAACGCTGTGGCAGTTTATGGATGCCCTTCTTGAAAAATCAGCAGGACGGGAGACAACAAACTCTTCAAAGGCGTTTTGTACTGCCTCTCGGGAATTGAATTTTTTTCCCGCTAAAAAGTTGTCCAAATTTTGGAAAAAGTAATAGTCGGTAGGCGCAAGATCTGGTGAGTATGGCGGATGAGGGAGAGCTTCCAAACCCAACTCATGCAGCTTAGAGACGGTCTGTTGTGCAGTATGGGGTCGCGCGTTGTCGTGAAGTAGCAGTGGAGACGACCGATTGACCAAAGCTGGTTGCAGACGTGCGAGTTTCGCCATCATTGTGGTCAGTTCTTCAATGTACACATCTGCAGTAATGCTCTCGCCGTTTTGTAAAAAGCTATGATGAATCACACCAGCACTAGACCACCAAACTGTGACCACCACCTTTCTAGGGGTCATTTTTCGTTTTGCACATTGCTTTGGTACCGAACTAGGATCTAACCAACTTGCTGAGCGCTTTCGATTGTCAAAAAGAATCCATTTTTCGTCGCACGTAACAATTCGGTTCAAAATTCCTTCATTTCTGTGCCTGTTAAGCAGCGCAAGGCAAGTCTCGACGCGTACGTTGCGCTGGCGATCGTTAAGTTCGTGGGGCACCTATCTATCAAGCTTTTTTATCTTGCCAATCTGTCGCAAATGGACCAATATTGTTTTGATGCTAACATCAAAAGCTGCTGCCAGCTCAGCTGTAGATTGAGATTCATCAGCTTCCACAATCGCCTTTAATTCATCATTGTTGACCAAAGTTTCCGGACGACCACGAGGTTCATTTTTCAAGTCAAAATTCCCAGAACGGAACCGAGCAAACCAATAACGGGTTCTACGTTCGTTTGTACAGTTCTCTCCGTAAACGTCGTTGATGTTACGTGTCGTTTGTGCCGCGTTGGTGCCACGACGGAACTCATATTCCATAATTACACGAAATTTCAAAGTATCCATTATGAGGAAAAATGTTGAAATGTAATGAAAATACAACGCTAATCAATAAACAAAAGACTTATATTGTAAATAGAATGTCATATTTTTAAAACAAAATTAATTTGAATTTAGAATTCATAGCCAATCAAAACTTTTTTTTGTTTGAAAAAGTCTGTACTGCAATACGGCAATTTCATAGGTAAAGACCTATTATTAGACCATAATAACTATCGCAAGAAAGCTCATATTAGTGTAAAGAAAAGGGATGCATGTTATTTTTGTTAGATAGCGTTGGCTGTCGGATTTTTATAGCGTTATAAGATTAGAATACACGAAATTAATTCCTTTGCAAAATTAAAAAGCGCTCGTTATCGATAAAACCCCATCACTAGTAAGTACAATGCAGGACGCACTTTACTGCATTAACATCACCCGATCGAGTTACCCGCACGTGCGCCGGAAGTGTCGTCAGGTAAACAAACACCCGTCGCTGGTACATCACTAATTTAGAGTGAGAGTAATTACTAATTAAGATTAGGGGAGTTTTGGCGGGAAAATGAGAAAGATCGCATCACTAAATTGTATTATTTTCCAATACTTGTGTTAATTTCAGTGTTAGTGCATAAACTTGGTGGCGTTCTATTCGTTCGTAATTTATATATAGACATATGTGTATCAAGTCACAGTCCAAGTCATCGAGTCCAGTCATTATCTAGTCTAGTCAAGCTATACTCCTAGAAAAGTGATGGCAACTTTACCAGAAGCTTCTATGTGGTTTTAGAAACATCACGAAGAGAAACGATTCACCACCATTATACCGCTTTCCCATACTCATGCCTGTAATCCAGCACTTAACGAATAAAATTCCACCAATTTTATGCACTAACACTGAAATTAACGCATCTTTTAGAGAATAATACAATGCGGTGACGCGATTTTTTCCTTTTCCTGCCGAAACTATCTACGTACTTATTTGGCACTAAAATCATGAAACAAAATATAAGACAATTTCATGCAATTTTTTTTTCTTTTTCGGGCTTAAACTGCGTTCTCTTGTTTCTTAAAGGTTTGCCGCCACCCGCAACCCTTTTAACAAAAAAGGTCGAAAGCAAAAAGTAAATTAGTAAAAGTTTGGCACGCCACTTAACTAATAGGCAAAACAGTTTTAAAAGGCGTCGCGACAAGAAAAAAATATAGTCGAATAGTCATAAGTGTTCCCGCTGACAGCTCCTACCATGGATGCAGAGAATAGAGTGAGATATTAGTGACTTTTGTTCGAGACGCAGTTTAGTCTACTCACACTAGTAATTCAATTTTTTTCTTTTCATTAAAAATATAATCAGCATTTTGGTTTAATTTAAAAATAAATTGTTCTTAAGTAACTACCATCACGACTTTAACGAGCTAATTGCATATTTAGTCATCCAATTGAAACTGAATTGAACGTTTTGACCAAATTGAAATGGGACCACATAGGAAGCATCATCTTTAAAAATAAAAAGACTCAACAAAATCGTTTCCAGTGGAAAGTTCTGAGGTACTAAATAGACTTAAAAAAAACAGTAAAATTCAGAACCACCTCCTTTTTGAAGTCAGTTAAAAAGTTGGCAAGGGTGCTACTATTTTGAAAGTTCTCACTCTGAACTCGAACTCATCTCACGCGCGTGTCAAGATGTCATGTCGCCAATCGTCTAGACGGGAGGCGGCGACCGCCCGCAAACTCATCATGTGCTCGAATGCAATCAAAGGTCACGAGTAGAGCCCTTGTGTGGTCTGATTATTCGACCTCAAGAGAAAAGTACTTTTTTTTAGCATTGGCGGTAAATTTTTTCACTGGATTTAGGGTCTTGGCAAAGATCGTCTAGGTAAGTACCACCGCTTTGCCAGTTATTCTGCCGCAAAACATACTGTTCAAACACTGCTGTGTTCCGGTTTGAATAGCATTGTGGTTAGTGAAATTACTGGGCAAATCAGGCTTTATGACCTAAGAGTGATCACAGAACTTAGATTGCATTGTAACAAGAGATATTTCATTTCTAATTTGAAAATTTCCATAGTAACTATGTGACCACGTATTTAAACTGTCAAATCAATAATTTCTGTTTCGGTTTTCGGTTGCAACCAAGTTCCGTGGACGCCTAGCCCCGCACAATATCTTACTACTACACTGATGATGTCTCAGGATGACGTGCGCAGTCACGCGAAACTATATAATTAGTGTTCTAGTAATACTGCTAATCTCTTATGGGCAGCCGTGAGTCTTAACATCAGGCTAACGGCTGGCTTGTCACGTCATTCATTCAGATTTTAAAAAGGCAATAAAATATTTTAATTGTAAAATCGGTAACGGTTGAAGTATCAGGAATTAATAATAAAAATTTTCTTTCTTACTTTCTTTCAATTAGAGCATTAGTTTTGCTGTTTGAAAATGGAATCGTCATTTTCGTTTTCGTTTTGTCGTGCAGTGCGACAATAAATAAAATTACCTAAGGACTATAGACTTTAGCATCATGTAAATATGGCGAATTCTGTGCTAAGAGCCCGACATACCCCTGCAGCCACTCCCGTCATCATTTAAAACCTTAAAAAAGGTATTATCGACCTACCTCATCACTATCTTCATCGACCAAAAATACGATAAAATATCATCATTCCCAACACTAATCGTTAAACCATTTTGACGTCATTTTTAGAAGCCATCTTTTCACGCTTTTCAGCACAATCTAAATTAAAACCACGGGTTTCTAAGAAACAATAACCGGGTTTCGGAATAATTATCCACTGAAGTTAACTCAAAAGAAAATAAGTAGGCGAATATGATTCCAGTAATTACTGTTTAAACCAACAGTGCTAGTTTTAAAAGCTGAAGGCTTGTTTTACAAAACTTACAAGTCATTTCAAAAAGTACAAGTTAATTTGTACAAGTCTAAAACAAGCGCAATATTTGACGTAAATATGTCTGCGCTGTTGCACCAATCCTCTATAAGGCTAATGAATCTAATGAAACTTGTCTTTTTGTTTGTGTGGATTTCACGCCAAAACGGCTGAACCGATTTGGATGAGATTTTGCAAACTAATATCTAATATAACTCAGATTAACATAGTATACTTTTTAATTCAGATAATTTTAAGAGCTCTCGAAAGAAGCATGTGAATAGGTCGCCTCTATGTATTTAGATGAATTTTATTCGCTTATTGACCCCGCATACACTGCATACACTTGCTAACAACGAATTGCTTCTTTACGCACATTAAAAAAACACATAATTATGGATATAAAACCTCTAACCTCGTAAAAACTCCATATAAAAAGGTCGTAGAGGCACTTCCGCCGTGTAATCTCCCATAAAATGGTTCCGTGCATCCATTAACACTATTATTACTTTTTAACTCATTGAACGCTCGTCCTCAATGAGGCTCATTTATAATTTTAAAATCTACGAAAATATAATTGTTTACATTATTTTCTAGTTTATGTACAACGTAAACCTGTGTGCTGAATTTTCTAATCTAAAGACGATTTTCATTAGCAATAAAGGCTATAATTGCTTGATGTGTCGGGATATGATGCAGGGATGATGTATGGCTGTAGAATATTCAAGACAAGCGATTGACGTCTTTAACGTTGTTGTAATTAATTTATTGGCGCTTTTAAAGCGGAAACCAAAAAGAATGGAGTAGTTCAAGCCATAGAACTTTTAGAAATTTCAAAAGGCTCAATATTTTACGTGTATAGTCAAGCGTTTTTAGTTATACAAATTATGTTGAAATTATGTAATAATTAAATATAAATATTAAATTAATGTAGTCTTATTTTGTAATTATAAGCTGGCCCCACCACAGGTTAGTTAATGTATGCTTTTTATGGGATGATTTTTCGTTGTGTTTTTTACAATATTTCTATATAATTAAGTTACAAAAATCTAAATGTATATATCTATCAACGCACATCCCAAACCACTGGACGGATCATTTTCCCATAGGCCACGCCGCGGATGAAGCTGCGGGCAGAAGCTCGTATTATAATAAACTAAAACCTAGTGTTCACCCGGCAGCGGGGTAGAGCCCAAGCTATCAGTGGTCAGAGAAGAGTAAACAACCCCCTGACAATACGTTCCGTGTCGATGGGAGTTTATTAATATTATTATTATTTTGTTAATCATAATAGTGCTCTGATAAAATTGTGTGCGTTTCAATTATTATGATATAATGTTCTTTATAATTACTTTACACTGGCTAAATACACAAAAGTGTGGAGCCAAAACTTAAAAAAAAATGTTCTTTATCTACCTAGCCTAGCCCTTTATCTAACAGCAGTTTAACGTTTTGCAGATTAAACCCTAATCAAAGCAACATAAAAGAATATATATTTTTATTAATCTTCTCTACTCTTTCCCTTGTTCCGTGTAGCGTGCGGCATATTTACAGGTCGCATCCGGTGCATGGCTATTACTTAATAGCCGCTCGTCGCATCGCTCGCTAATGCCTAGCAGTGGATGCCAAACTTTAATAAGGGAGTTTTTGTAAAATTTATTATTGTACAAAAATAAAAGTACCAACACAAAAGACAGACAGAAAATATTTTAAAATAAACAAGGCGAAACAGTGGTGCGAAAGCGTGTGGCCTCCCTGATGCGGCGAATGCAGGGCAGTACCAACAGCCTCCTGGTCGCTGTTGCTGAGAGGGTAGATGGTCCAATACTAAAGCATTGGACGGTGCTTGTGTTCCCGATGCATCGAAATGCCAAATAATTTATTATAAAGAATTTTAATTTTAATATAGATTTGTTATGATTTAATTGATAATTTGTGATGTGCATGACATTTAGAGTCACACTATCACACTTCACACTAATATTATAAAGGCGAAAGTTTGTATGTGTGTTTGTGTGTGTTTTTTTATGGTTTGATAGGCTTGCGTTTGACCACTATCGCACCTGATGGTAAGTGACGATGCGGTCTAGGATGTAGCACGCTTGCCTAGAACATATCTGTTCACACTCGATTTGAAGACTCCAAGGTTGTAGTTATCGGGAAATACGGATGCCGGTAAAGCGTTCCACTCTTTGGCTGTGTACGTGTGTATATTTGTTACTCCTTCACGCTCAAACGGTTGAATGGATTTGGATGAAATTTGGTACCAAGATAGTTCATACACTAGACTAACATATGGGCTACATTTTATCCCGGAAAAGTAAAATGTTCTCGTGGGATGAGCAAATAATTAAAATACATTTTATCCCCGGGTAAAACCGCGGGGCGCAACTAGTAGTTAATAATAATGATGATTCTACAATACAATATAGCTGTAAGTCTTATTGTTAATAACAAATTGGATTGAATTATCTGTAATAAAATGAAATTCATTTATTTATTTAGTGATCAAATGCTTTCCCTATAGCTAACATAAAAAAGATAACAGCTCTAACAAAATGTTTTGGATTTTGGAGTATAAAGAAAAGAAATACTAAAAGTTTACTTACGCATGTTTACACGGAATTCACACAATTTAATTATTATAAAAGTATTATGTGTATTATTACAGGTTTACGTGAATTACATAGGCACACATGTTTTTCCATCAAGTTCCGTTCAACTATTCCCAATAGCACGTTAGCCTTAAATTCCCTTTACCAAATAAATATGTATAGGCTAGTAGAATTAGGTCTAAAATTATGGTACATATTATGATTTCGCCCTATTGGGTGATGTGCTCAACGACAAAGCCAATTATTTAAAAAAATAGCTATTGAGTCACAGAAGACTAAAAGTTTTTATATCATAAATAATTATCAAGTTAGAGTAAAACTTATTGGAAGATCGTCTCTTACTATAAACCAAGAATAACCTCAAATTAATTAAAAACGCTACAAATAATTCAAAAAAGTATATCAGAAGAACGGGTTGTGCGTAGGTTGCAACCTATATAACTATAGGCCTTCAGCATGTCCACACCGCGCCGTGTCTGGAACAAGAATGATCGTAGTTAGTGGTGGTTAATATAGCATATAGCAACATAAAGCAACGTGCTTATTATACATATCATATAGCAAATGCTATCGTGGCTCTTACTTGTTGCTATTTGCTTTATTTTGCACTCTGTATAATCTGTTCATCGCGCATCGCAAGTCGCAACGCAAAGCATGTAGCAAAGAAATAGCAAGTAGCACCACAAAGCATGTAGCACGCCGGGGCGGCGCGCGGCGGCCAGCCAGTCGTCGCATGCTAGCGATTGGTATCGGTCGCATGCGTCATCGTATAACGCACCGCGTGCGAATTTGCGATCTCAGGCGGCTCACGTACCCAATAATACTTGTGAACGAATATTTTCTAAGTCGGGGTATCTCATCAGTGATCGAAGGACACGATTGTCTAGTGCAAAAGTAGTACATATAACGTTTCTAAATGTAAATTACGTGTACAAAAGTTTATATATAATGTAAATAGTGTATAAAAATGTTAAAAAAAAATAATATGTACATAGTTGATTGTTTGTACATACATGATACTTAAATAAACTTTTAAATACGCCTATTATTGCTTTACATACTAACATACTTTTTTTTTTACAATACTTAACATTGTTTTTTTTTTGGGCGGTAGGTGTGAAATAACATACAAGTGTTTTTCTGCACTCTCATTTTAATTTACATTTAAAAATATAAAACCAGTTATTTGCAATACAATTAATGCAGAAACATAAACAGTAAGATACAGCACCTGCCACATTGTGTTTTCCTGGCCTGATTCACTGCACAAAACGAGGATTCACTACTTGATCTTTGCACTGTACACTATCTACATTCCAATATGGATGCTGCCACAGTTATGCAATCTTTGGAAGGCCTGGTGAACACCTTCTATAAGCGGATGGACAGTTTTGAAGGTAAGCTGCAAAAGGCTCCAGCTTCCACCAGCACGGAGGCACTGGCATTAGAGTTCACAACTTTTAAGAACTTTGTGTTGAAGTCAATGCGAGCTCTACAAGGGCAAATCGGTTTGCTAGCCAAGGAAACCGATCAGCTTGAGATGCGTACCAGACGGAAAATCTTGCTGCTGCATGGACTTCCAGAGGCACCCAATGAAGACACTGCAGAAGTTATTTCAAAGGCCATTGTTGAGCGGTTAAAGCTTGTCACATTTACTGTTGGTGATATCAACCGGTGTCACCGTATGGGGCGAGCGGGGAGTGCTGACAAGCCCAGACCAATCCTTTTCAAGCTTCGGGATATTGCTCTGCGAGATAAAATCTGGTCTGCCAAGGCCGGCCTGAAGGGAACCGGCATAACTATCTCCGAGTTTCTGACAAAGGCGCGGCACACTGTCTTTATGGCAGCCCGTCAGCAGTTTGGAATCGCAAAATGCTGGACGAGGGAGGGGTTCATTTTCGTCCTCGGTCCTGATGGAGTTCGTCATCGCCTTAGCTGTCAGGGAGACCTCGACAAGATCTTGCGAAAACCAAAGTCGGCTTTGAAGACGTCAGCAGCGACGAAAGGGACCACAGCGGAAGAGGCAACAGTGGAGACCGCGGTTCCAACTAAGTCTAAGCGCGCTGTAGCCAAGAAATAGTGCAGAATTTCGTGTTTTCGGTCCTTTGTAGGCCACGATATTTTCTTGGACCGGATAACTAGGTAGGAAGTAAGGTAGGGTGTAATATAAAACTTTTTTTCTCGCACCATCAGATTTCTTTTTAGTTTTTTATATGTACAAAATTATGTAAACACAGCTTTTTTTCTTCACTGTCACTTTTA
This sequence comes from Ennomos fuscantarius, assembly GCA_905220475.3. Lineage (NCBI taxonomy): Eukaryota > Metazoa > Arthropoda > Insecta > Lepidoptera > Geometridae > Ennomos > Ennomos fuscantarius. Next base: position 5,121,903 of record HG992046.1, on the reverse strand, counting down.
GTTAAAATTTATAATGTGTCACTTCATCTCGTTGGTAATGACATTGATGTTTTCCATTGACCAAAGAGTATATTAACAACATCGACAGTGATGTTCCTTAGTTAATCTACGGTGAGTTACGTTCCAGTGCACTAGTAGCATTACAACGATTTCTTTAGCATGATGTTTGCAGCTAATAGTGTACTGAAACGTTTAGTTACTGCAGTTTGGTTATCCGGTTCATAATTAATTTGTGACTATGTTTATGTGTTGTTGTATTTTAAAACTTTGTGCTAGATCTTGTTGTGTTTATTTAGGCCTCACTTTTTTTTTTATTAATTACCTATGTATTTTTGTTATTTATCAAATGCACAGCTGGCAGGTGGTCAGTTAAGTAGTACAAGGTATATAATTATTTTTATATTGTATATTCGTTTATATATTTACATTTATATCATATAAGTAGGCATAAGTTTATATATTATTATTTTATTTTTATTTTTTTATAATAGGTATGAGCTATGATAGCGATAGTGACGAATTCGTTTCTATTTGCTCGTCTAATAGTATCGACAGCAGTTTAAATAGTTTTTGCAGCATTCCCAGTTTATCAAGTACAATAGAGTCTATTGTTTCAGATGTACCAAAAAATTTTAACGTGTTTCATATCAATGCCCAAAGCATTCCGGCTCATTTTGCTGATATGCAGGCGTCTTTTGAGCATACGAATATTCACGCTATTCTAATATCTGAGTCCTGGCTAAAACCCTGTCTCCCTTCTGTCTCATACACATTGCAAGGTTTTCAACTTATACGTAACGACCGCATTGGTAGTGGTGGTGGTGGTGTGGCAATTTATCTTCGTTCACATATTCCTTTCACCCTGGTAAGTTTGTCAGCGCAGCCACCCCCCTCCAGTGCTGGTGAACATCTATTCATAGAAATTAATATTAATCATACTAAGGTTCTGCTAGGAGTATACTACTGTCCATCTCTCCGTATTAACTATTTTTCATCATTTGAACAGCTCTTAGAAAATTTCTGCACTTCTTTTGATCACACCATAGTTATGGGTGATTTTAACACTTGCCTTCTAAAAAAGGACTCCCGGTCTTCAACCTTTAACTCTATTGTCAAGGCTAGCAATCTGACCATTCTTCCTTTAAGCGCCACGCACAATTTACCAAACTGCAACCCTTCCCTTTTAGACTTAATTCTAGTGTCATCATTATCTCACGTTAGTAAACATGGTCAGTGTGCGGCGGACGCATTCTCTCATCACGACATGATTTACCTCTCGTATAAAATTCGTCCGCCTAAAGCTAAGCCCAAAGTTCTTCTGCAGCGTAATTTTGGTGGTATTGATGAAGATTCCTTGCGGAGGGATGCAGGCATATTGGACTGGTCTGATGTATTTAGTGCGGTTTCTATTGACGAGAAAGTCGATAGCTTCAATAGAATCATCACACAATTGTACAGTATTCATGCTCCCTTACGACCCGTCAAATTAAAGCACTTGCCTGCGCCGTGGATAACGCCCGAAATCCGAAGCTTAATGAGTAGAAAACTTTCAGCGAAAGCAAGATTTAAATGTAAACCTACTGACACCAACAAAGAAAAATATGCAAAGCACCGAAATCACTGCAACAAGGTGTGTAGGGATGCACAACGCCGACATATTCACAGTTCCCTTGAAAATGAGGATCCTGCGAAGGTATGGAAGTTCCTCCGGTCATTAGGAGTTGGAAAGTCACGACAAGACAATATCCCTAAAGATTTGAATATTGATGCGCTCAATCGTCATTTTTCCTCTTCTGCCAACTTTGATGGTCCTACAAAAGCTGCTACACTACGAGATCTTTCCACAATTCCAACTCCTGACCATTCTTCTTTTGTATTTAATCAAGTTACTGGTTGTGATGTTAAGAAGGGCGTAGAGTCTATTACGTCAAATGCAGTCGGTAGTGACGGCATCAGCCGCAAAATGATAATCCTCATACTTGATGAAGTACTGCCTGTCATACAACATATTCTCAACGCCTCTATTTTAGGTAGTGCATTTCCTTCTATTTGGAAGGAAGCCCAGATCACTCCTCTTCCCAAAAAAAATCATCCATCAGCCTTTTCTGACTATCGCCCTATATCCATCCTTCCCTTCCTTTCAAAAGTTCTTGAGCGGCTCATCCACCAACAGCTGACTTCCTTCCTTATCCGCAACAACCTTCTAAATCCTTTCCAATCTGGATTCCGCCCTGGACACAGCACTGTCTCAGCGTTGATAAAAATAACGGATGACATCCGGCACGGCATGGAAAATAAAAAGTTAACTGTTCTGTCACTACTAGACTTTAGCAGTGCCTTTAATAATGTAGATTTTGATGTCCTGCTAGGACTGTTGCGCCCACTTAACATATCTCCAACAGTAGTTGATTGGTTTCGTAGTTACCTGAATGGTCGCCGGCAACGTGTACGCATTGATGAGACTTTCTCACCCTGGTGTACTACGTCTGCCGGTGTGCCTCAGGGCGGCGTTTTATCTCCCCTTCTCTTTTCAATTTTTATAAACTCAATTTCTCAAAATCTTACTTCTTCCTACCACCTTTATGCTGATGATTTGCAGATTTATACACAGGCTCCTCTACAGGAACTATCAGCTGCCATAGAGACTATTAACAGCGATCTTAGACGAATTTCGAAATGGAGTCACTCGTATGGTCTCAAAGTTAACCCAACGAAAACACAGGCCATTGTTATTGGAAGTTCTCGTATGATCTCGAAAATCGATTGGTTTCGTCTCCCACAGGTAATGTTTGACGGGACCAATATCAAGATTAGCGACACTGTAAAGAATCTGGGCATACTCATCGATACGCAACTATCGTGGGTACCCCAGCTTGCAGAAGTGAGTCGCAAAATTTTTGCTTCTAGCGGTTCGCTTAGAAGGTTGCGAAATTTTCTACCCACTACCACCAAAATTTCCCTAGCACAATCTCTATTACTTCCAATTCTTGACTATGCAGACGCCTCATATCTAGATTTAACCGAGGAACAGCTTAATAAGCTTGAACGCCTACAAAATTTCTGTATTAGATTCATATATGGCCTACGCAAATATGATCATGTCTCCGAATTTCGCAAAAAGCTGAAGTGGTTACCCATTCGATCTCGCCGGAATGCTCGGATTCTATCTCTCCTCTATACTATTCTGTTTATCCCATCTACTCCTCCGTATCTCAAAGAACGTTTCAAGTTCTTACACCAGACCCACTCCTTGTCCCTGCGTTCTTCCGAAACTCTCCTGCTCAAGCCTCCCATCCATACCTCCCAATTCTATGATAAATCCTTTACAGTGCAAGCTGTTCGTCTGTGGAATGCGCTTCCCGTAGATATTAGACACGCTAAGTCCCTAAGCATATTTAAAACTATGGTGCATAAATATTATATGTCATTATAATTGCTCCTATTTATTATTTACTACTACTTTGTATTCCATTCCATTTCAAAGTTGTATATATTAGTTTATTTTTTATAAAATATATATGTATTAGAATATAGGTATATATATTATATAAATATATTAGGTAATAGTTTATAATTTATCTATATTTACTTTATCTATAAATTGTTTTACACCGCCGTTTATTCTTCTCTACTGCTACTGTCCATCCAAAGGTTGTCTGGAAGAGATCGCTGTCAGCGATAAGACCGCCCATTGTTACACTAGTTCGTAAATATTATAGTTATTCCTGATTTTGTACTTCATTGGTGAGACAATAAAGAGTTCTCTATCTCTATCTATCTATCTATCTATACTTTATTTAATAATAACACTTAATCAATTATAGACAGTCCTAAGCCTGGATAGTATGAGGAAAGTTCATTGTTCTTTTTTACTGCTCCATTTTATCGTAATAAATTCATAAACGCGATGTACTTAATATTAATAAAAAGCATGCTGTCGGTCCGACGAGTCCAACGATAAGGTAGGAGCTGCGAGTTAACAGTCACCTCGCATGCTTTTTTCGCGCCCGCCCGTTTTGGCGTAACAAAATATTATATGCTTATACAAAAAGCATGCTAGTAAAATAGCATGCTTTTTAAATAAAGCAAATAGCATTTAGCAAGATATTGCCATAAAGCAACATTGAACACTACTAATCGTAGTACACCGAGCGATCCTTTTATATAGCCAGATGGGTGGAGCAGCGACGACAGTTGCCGGTGTTGCCACTGTAATAAATTTAAATGCTGCCACAGGGTAAATTATGGTACTGCCCGCTGCGCATAGAGTTTATAACTGGACGTAGCCGCCGTCAAGTATATATTTGTTGTGTGTATGGTCCTGTTTTTGTATTTGTTACCTTGGCATCAATAAAGAGTTTATCTATCTATCTATCTATATATATAAATAGTAGATATATATATATATATCTATCTATGGTAATATTTGTAATATAATGAATGAAAAGCACGCATTCAGCACTTAATGGTAAGGGATCGCCGTCGTTTATTGCCAAAAATCAAATCAAAATGGTAAATTAAATAAAAATTACACAGTATTGTCTCTAAATAAATAACAATAACCTAGAAAAAAAAAGAAGTCATATCAGGCATATTTTTATACGTTTCGCACGCAGCGCTTTTGAAGGCTCCAAAGTTTGACAGCATCTGCCTTACAAAACGCGGGCAACGCGGATTTTTTACCAAAAGCTATGTAATTTGACACTAAAATTGAATTAAAATAAACATCTAGCGTCTCTGTGACGCCAGATATGTTAAAAAGGGTTATTATATGACAACTCGCCCCAATTCAAACATACTCGTTCAGCACGGGACGGTAGAGATTTTTGCCGATGAATCTGGCTACAGTTTATAATGCTAGTTGTAGTTTTGCCGATTAATCTGGCTACAGTTTATAATGCTAGTTGTATTTTTGCCGATGAATCTGGCTACAGTTTATAATGCTAGTTGTATTTTTTTGCGACAAGAGCAGTATACTCGTATGTGCACAGAAAAAGCACAAATACTTGTTCTGTGTCTGGGTGTTGTGGGACCATGGTCCTCGTAGTTCGTGAGTCCCTAGACATAGGAAATCTTAGTTATGGTCCAGGATCTATGTATATGATCGTTGGGCGTTATTATTATTATTAATTATAATTTCTATACTTAATGCTCTCTCACATTAAGTTTCGCCTATGTATCTACATTCGTTGTTTGTGCATTAAAGCATTTTCTATCTATCGATGTATATACTTACTTATGCTTATTTTGACATAATGATAATTTTTATTTCATTAGATATTTATTAATATGCGATCATCATAATCATTATTTTTATTATTTGCTCATGACGTGTTATATATACCTATATCGAGATATAAGTATAATTTAAGTATTTTCAGTCGTGAATTGTTAGCGTTTTGGCCTAGTCTGTAAGCTTTGTTCATAAATAAATATATAATACAAAATGTAGCCTGAAAAATTTTGCATAAACTTTTTTCACCTTCGATCGCATCGTCACTCAGGTAACAGCGTGGTCAAATGCTAGACAAGAAAGAAGAAAAAGAAACTGTTAAGTTTCGTGTAGAACAACTGGTAGACAAATTCACTAGCTACAGTGTCCTTCAAACCGGAACACAGTATATTGGCAGAATAACTGGCAAAGCGGTGTTGCCAGACGAAGTTTGCAGAAAAGTCCTACCACCTAGTAAAAATCATTAAGGCATCAAAACTATTAGATAATATAGTACGTGCAAGTGTATAGAAATGTAGGAACAAACAAATAAATGGCGCATTAAAGTGTTGTATTGCAATCGAGAGAGATGGGGCGTCCTCCCCTATATACTCTCTTTTTTATAGACAAGGAGATTATATTAGTTGAAAATTATGGCCTGAAATATACTGTTATGATCGAAACAAGTTTTTTTTTTAAACAAAATATTCGTATGAATTTGGAATTGATTTGAAATTCAGAGCATATGGCGTATTTTCCACGGCGTGTAAATTGATCGGAGGTTTTGTTTTGAGGTATATTCATTACCTAGGGGTTGGATAGGGAGGTAGATAGAAACTTGGATAGAGGAGGAAGCATGAATAGAAGGGCCGGGATGAATGGAGAGGGATTCAGGAAAGAGCGAGAGACAACTAAGAACTATGCGAAGTCAGAACGAGACAGCTAATTTTAAAATAAGAAGATTTAGCCTAAGTTTCACATTTAAGCCCTCAGTATGAATGACGTAAGAAGCTCCAAGAAAACAAATGAAAATCAGTAGGTAACCTAGAAATCGATCCGCTATCTCTCGGCCTACTCCAATCCAGTGATCGATTACACTATGTAGTATGTACACAGATTTGCCTGCAGAACAATCACTTGACTCCGTTTTAGCTTTTAAGAGGGGCCGCGATATCCGAACCGTTAAATTCTGCCTGCGGTGTCGGTTTTCTTTTCATATTTATTATTCATATAATGGCCTGTAAATGGGATATCAATATTATTTATTGGGTAATTTGAAATTGAAAATGGAACGTTCTATAGGTATCTAATCTCCATGATGTTATTTTTTTAATCACTGTTTCATAATTCAATAAATTTGCCTATCTCATGCGTAAAGTAAATTTGGCATTATGCTACGGTATGCGTCTTCTCCCTTGCATCCCCATAGTGTAGGACGCCCGCCGACTAGGTGGAGCGACGACTTGCACCGAGTGGCTGGATTAGAAGAGCCGAAGACCGGGCTAAATGGCGTACCTTGGGAGAGGCCTATGTCCAGCAGTAGACTAACACAGGCTGATGATGATGATGATAATGATGCGTCTTCCTCCAGGTTACAAGGAAGACGCATACCGTATTTTAATGGAATACCTATGTCCGAAAAAAAGACTGCTTATTTTTGACGATGATGACAGTTTCATTGGATTGTATTATACCTATTTGACCGTCGGAGAAAATAAGCAATTTTAGCTTTAGTTAAGTTTGCGTTAAAGAATCGACAGTGAATTGTGTTTTTTTAATAGATATAAATACTTATAAGCTACCCTATACAGCATATTCGAATAAGCAAAAAAGTTATATATTTATAAATAAAGAAAAAAATCAGAGCCTGTGAGATAGAGTTCGATTCCCACCCAGGACGAACATTTGTATGATGAACATCGATGTTTGACCCGTGTCTGGGTGTTATATTGTATTCTATGTATCTACAAAAACAAGAAGTATAAGTTTCGTATCAGTCATCTGGTTCCCATAGTACAAGCTTTGCTTAGTTTCGAGCTAAATGACACTGTGTAAAATATCCACAAATATTTATTTTATTTTACTAGCTTCATCCCGCGGTCTAAACCGCGTGGTTAAAATTTTCTAAACTTTATCAGCCTTATTAATAAACACGAACTAGCTTTAGACTAGTTACACCAGCTTTTGTCTCTATCGATCCAATTAAATATTCCAGTAGCAAAAAAAGGACAAAAGCTGAAGTAAATAATCCGAGACTAATACCCGTTTATTAATAAGGCTGTATATGTTTTTGCTTTCATAAAAACCTTCAGAAAATAATAAACACAACAAAAAAAGAATTAGCGAAAACGTATGCGTGATGCGACGACCAAGGGAAAAAGAGATTAGTTTTTAAATATTAATATCACAGTATTTTTAGGTTTTGCATTTACATAAATAAACGCCCATGCGTACCTATACCTTTTTAGCTTATCTATCCACATGGCTCCTTAAACTTGTCATGCCTTTAAAATCTAAACCAAACTGACAGATACTCGAGACTCACTGAGGTAGCATTGTAACCCACTTGCTCGTCTCTACCTTCTGACAATCACCATCAAAATCCTTCGAGCTTCAATACGCTAAATTAGACTTTATTTAAAATTACTTTAAGCTTAAATTAAGCAATGGGAAGCCTTAACCATCTTTAAAGTCGAAAAACAAGCTAAATTAGACTGTATTTTGAAGTGTTTTTGGGTTGAATTTTTGCTTTTGGAAGTTTCAAGGGTCCAGGTCACATGAGACAGCATTGAGATGGTCAGGCTCCTACGATGTTTGACATGATAAAGAGCTTCAAAGATTTAGAGTTTGACAATTAATAAAAGTAAATGGATATAAATCGAAACTTTTTGATCACAGATTTGATTTGACAGAAAACCAAGATCACTGAAATAGCCTACATTAACCATCACTACAACTATTACGCTGACAGTCAGCGCCGAGCCGCCACCGCCGCCGCACGTACTCCTTGAGGATGGACATCTATATTGCCCGAACACCGGTCGAGTTATTCGACTGTATTTTGTGAGTGTTAGCCGTGTAATAGTTGTAGTAATGAGTACTACTCACGTCAGTTTCTATAATATTATAGCGTACATTAAAGTGTGTAATGAGATTTTTAGTCCCAGAACCAGGATAGCAGAGTAACATATATTTGACTGCAGCAGAATGGAGACCCGTAACTTAGCAAACGCCAGGCCACAAAATGAGTAACAGCTGCCAAGAAAGTTTAGGCCTCTGCCAAATTATGCAAAGTTTCAAAAAAAAACGAGCCAAACATCAGCTCCGTAGCACAATTTGACAGAAGTCTACGACATGATAGACTTAGTAACTGTGTTTCCTGATGCTGCCTAACCTTTTTATACAAATAAATATTCGTGCGCATTTCATACAGCGCCATCTAGCCCAAAACTAAGCGAAGCTTGTACTATGAGAACCAGATAACTGATACAATACTTAGATACTTTTTGTTTGTAAATGCATACATAGAACACAATATACACAGCCTATATACAATATTGACAGCCTCTGTGGTGTGGTCGTTGAGCAGGTCGGCTCATAACCCGGAGGTAGCGGGTTCGATTCCCGCGGCAGGACAAGTATTTGTGCACAGAAAAAAAAGCGCAGATACTTGTTTTGAGTCTGAGTGTTGTGGGACCATGGTCCTCGTAGTTCCTGGGTCCCTAGACACAGGGAATCCTAGTTAGGGTCCAGGATCTATGTATGTGATATATGTGATCGTTTGGTGTTATTCTTTTTTTATTTATTTGATTTACCAACAGTTGATACACAGTTTCTATAACAATAATAAAGCTTTAAAATATTATCTATATGCACAACCAATTATAGGCAAACACAGCATGCACAATTTTGAGATTTAAAAAGTATATAATTTTACCTTAAATTAATAAGTATAAACTATCTTATTAACATATACTTTTACAATACCAAGCAAGAAAATATTATTGAATATTTATTAAACATGTTTAAATTATAAAGATCTTAGTTAGGTAAGTACTCACTAATTCATTATCATGAATCCACTGAGCCCATCAACAAGCGACGGCGCGGCGCTTGGGAAGGCTGTCGTAAAGCAAGTCAAACGTGTCATTGTGGTTGTAAAATTTACAAAAACGGGGAATAGGGGAATTTGCACCTAGTACTGTTCTCCTAAGGGGGGTAATTTTAATTTACATTTACTAAACGAGTAATTTTGAACCTGGGATATCTACGTGGTACTCTAAATCTGATTATTTCTAAAAGCATAAGTATAATACCCATAGGTATAAGATACACATTAGCATGCATCATACATGCCGTGTCTCTAATATTTTTAAGTCTACCCCTATCTTATTCGTTAATGCTCATAAGGACTTTACTCTGATGACCCTATTAGGTACTGTTTCTTATCAATCACATAATGCCTACCATTTAAACGTTAAGTATCAACTCAAGTTTGATCCTTCTGGGACTTATGAGCAGTCACTGATCACTGACTGGTTTTTTATTTTATACAAGTTTAGTAATATTTATGATATTAATTTAAATTTGTTGATTCCAAGGGTTATATCGGTTCATTTTGGATCTTATCTTACAAGGAAACACCGAGCATAGCTCTCTCCTTGTACGACATTGAGTTTACTAATAAAACCAACCATAAAAGACTCCGATTCAGTGTCAATTATATACCTACGATATTACAACAGCCAGTGGCGTAGCTAGATAGCCAAAATCCTGGGGCAAAAAATAAACTAGGGCCCCAACTAAACTAATTAAAATCGTTAGTTGCGGGCTGTATTGTATTGTCCTTCCTGTATTGTATATTTATATATACAATATATATATATATATATATATGGAACAGGAAATGCAGATAATAAAAAAAAATAGTTAGTTGCGTCGTGTTCTGTACTCAACGTACTTCACATTTGTTGTAATCATACTCGGTTTATTTATATTCCGAATGTGGGAGAAATTTTCACTAGTTCAATCTATAGTTTGTAAGTCAGAATCCGAGGGGCCACCGGTGCTTGGGGGCCCTGGGGTACTGCCCCGTCTAGCCCTCAAGAATCTACGCCACTGGAACAGCACAGCAAATTAACAATAAAAGTTCTAGGCACTAGAGGAATTCCTCAAACAGCTACCGCGTAAATATTCTGGGAATCGGCTTCGCCTGCCATCCTGCACGCGTCAATTAACAAATCCACGAGTGCGAGCAAGAGAGAACACGATTACCATCTCCACCAGACTTACGTGGTAAGGCCTTAGGATAAAATAGAATAGAAGAATAAAACAGACAGAACTTATGAGTAAAATTGAGGCAGTTTAGTGCATTCACACAGTTCCAGCTACTAAAAGCATCCGCTCACTTACTTCTAACTCGAACGTCTCAGTTTACACGTCAAGCCAGTCAGGGCAATAGTTACTCGACACACGGTCAAAATATTTGAGCAGGAACAAATTTGTTATGCATTAGGTTGATTGATTGACTGACTGATGGCGTGATTGTTGCTTTAGGCCACACTGGAAGGTATGGGGGGTCGAGTGTACTGGAAATGCATGATTATGGCAATGATAGGTGATAGCCAGTAACTGAATGGTAACCCTCGCCTATTAAAAAATAACGTCGTTTTGTTCCCTGTTCGATCATTGAACTGTTCTGATTTAACAACAAAACAAAACATTTCCACATAACATCATGCTATACGGAAACGTGTGAAAATTGTTAAATAAATAATGCCCAATGATCACAAATATAGATTCTAGATCCTAACTAGGATTCCCTGTGTCTAGGGAACCCAGAAACTACGAGGCCCATGGTCCCACAACACCCAGACAGAACAAATATTTGCGTTTTTTATTCTGTGTACAAATACTTGTCCTGCCGCGGGAATTGAACACACTACCTCTAGGTTATGAGCCTACTTGCTCACCACCACACTACAGACACACTGTGAATTAATATATTGTAGAAGGCAGATATAAATTCTCGAAATGTTTAATGGTGTTAAAATTTTGCACTAAAAGTAATCTTAGGTCGTTTTGTTTGTTTGTAATTTTGTATATAGTCAAAAAGGTGGCAGAATCTTGAATCCAGATGATGAAATCGACAAACTTCGGCGTTGGGCCGATAGATGATCAATTAGGTATGGTTGGGTAAACGATTTCTATACCTAGTTACAAAGCGTAAACTATAAATGAATAGCGTAAATAACCATTCAAGTATTTAGCAAACAGAACGATCAAAAATCTACAAATAAAAACGAATAAAAAACACGTATGTCGGGTAAAATTATAATTTACAATTGAAGGGCTGAGATCAAAAAGGGTTTAAATGATTTTTTTCACAAAATGACTTATGGGTACAATACATTCTCAAAAACCGAAATGAGGCTTAAATCTCGAGATTGTTAATCTAAAAATGGTTTATCTGTCAAAGGAATACAATTCACTTAGCATAAAAACATTATTATATATATTAAATTATATTATATTTTTAAGTGATTGTACAAATTAGTACTATATCTTGTTCCTTATAAGCACCCTACATTAAAATGAAGCCGTAGACGTTTAAAGTAAATTTTCTCAAAACTATCAATTTGACAGTTAAACCCTTTTTGTTCTCACCCCTTCAATTGTCAAGATTAGTTTTTGGCGGGAAAAACGAAAAAGATCCGCATTATATTATTTTCCAAAACTTGTGTTATTTCAGTGTTAGTGCATAAAATTGGTGGCATTTTATTCGTTACGTGCTGGATTACAGATATGAGTGTGGGAAAGTAGTATAATGATGGCGAAACGTTTATTTTCGTGTTGGTGCCAAAACTCCATAGAAGCTTCTAGTAAAGTTGCCACCACTTTACTAGGAGTATGACTTGACTAGACTAGACTATGACTTGATGACTTGAACTGTGACTTGACTTGCTTGACACATACAACATACATAAATTAACTTGCAAAATTAATTACTTGACACTGACTAAATACACGAAAGTGTGGAGCCACAACAAAAAAAAAACAAAGCAAAAACAAAGTTATACCGGCCGATAGATGGAGCTGAACTAAAAAAGTTTCACTTCATTCGTGTGGTCTAAAGCACACGCCTTTTTTTTATCAGAGTCAGGCAGAATGTGTACCACCATGTATATAATATAAAAAGTGCTATCGCAGTGGCCAATAAAATCGGTCAGGTGTGAGACCGTCCACTGGGGAGGGGGGAAGGGGACCGGGACTACAATCGCACGCTAATGAGTTCGCTCTAATAATAATTATCTACCCTCACTCTCTGTTCGACGACTTTTCTTGTGTTAGGGCTGTCAAAACTTTTGTTTTGTATAATATGACGTATGCTCGTGATTTGAAAATGTTTACCACCTTATGGTTGGTAATCGCATACACCAATATATGTCACAAGTTCTATAATATTAAATGATTTCATAAAGCATACATTTTTTTTTACAACTAAAATCGTTCCTTCACGAGGTCGTCTAATATAGTTAGAAAACTTATTATGTCAAAATATGATAAAATATTATCTAGCATTAGTATTGATAAATAAGTACTTTTAAGTTATTACAATAAGCATATAAAATTACAGATTGCTTACTGTCAAAAGTTGTTGACTGACCCAACAGCTCAGTTGGTAACCCTGCCTTCTGAACTGTGGGTTGTGGGTTCGATTCCTACCCAGGACAAACATTTGTGTGATGAACATAGGTTTTTGTACTGTGTCTGGGTGTTATATTGTATTATATGTATGTATTTACAAACAAAAAGTATTTAAGTACTGTATCAGTTATCTGGTTCCCATAATACAAGCTTTGCTTAGTTTGGGGCGAGATGGCGATGTGTGAGATGTCCACACATATTATTATTATTAAAAAGCCCATTACAATATATGAGTTTTAAAGTAAAAAGAAATTATTAATTAGTATAAAGAAGAAGCCAAATTTTTTTTTTTGTATACCCAGTAATGTATTTTTTCTAAAAATTACTCGGTTAAATAAATATAAGCATAATTGGATCTTTACATATCTCAGTTTATTAAATGATTCAAGATCACCAGACAACCCTATAGTGCAATAATAGGAAATTTGTTTTCCGGTTCGGTGGCGACCAATTACGCGATTAACGAATTATTTCCACTTTTTTCCCGGCAACGGTTACTCCCAGTTTCCCCCTCACCTCCTCTCGGTTCTTTTACAGTATAGGGAATAAGCAGTATGAAAATACTGCTTATTCCCTATACTGTACACATTATTAAAGATATACACACATTATTAAAGATATACAAAATAATTAATGGACTATAAAAAAAAAAACAAAAGAATGCCACCGAAGATTTTTTCACTTTAATAAAATAGGCGGGAATTGGAAAATGATATACACGGTGGAATTCTTCGCTCTTTTCCTTAAATATATGTACTCAGACCATGCTATAGAAAATACGTACAAGGTCCAATAAAAAAGAAAAGTTGTTTTATAGTATTTAGTGCCTCCTAAAATAACTGCATTACAGAAGAAATGTCTATTTAACGGTACACACAGTGCGGGCACCGGCTTAGTGCTTTGTAAATGTTTCGTAGGCAATAAAACACTGTCACAAGGCTTTTCTTTAGAATTTAAATTTGCAGTAATTTGATAATACCTAGATTTTAGTTTTATTTTATAAGTACTTTTTTTATTTAGTTACATAGGAGCGTTCTATAGCATGGACTGAATACATACATTAAAGGAAAAGAACGAATTAAATTTCATCGTGTATAAGGTAAATGTTTTAAAAAAAAACAATATTGTAGTATTACACTAATGGGCTGGAAGCTGGGATATATGGTTAAAACCACAGACCTACAAGATTTTCGCTACTCTCAAATCAAAACAATAAAACCTTCACCAAAATCGTAACTATTTTACAAAAAAAAATTCAGTCGCAGCCTTGGCCAGCTTTATTTTGTACCTTATAAAGCACAAACCACAAGCCTAAAAAACACTTTGTGGTAGTATAATAATAATAATAGATCCTGGACCCTAACTAGGATTCCCTGTGTCAGGGACCCAGGAACTACGAGGACCATGGTAAGACACAGAACAAGTATTTGCGCTTTTTTTCTCTGCACAAATACTTGTCCTGTCATGGGAATCGAACCCGCCTCCTCCGAGCTATGAGCCAACCTGCTCAACCACCACACCACAGGAGCTGTCAGTATGAACTTAGGTAGAATACAAGAGCACTAATGTGTATTAATTGGTTTATTTCTGTGTAGAGAACGGGAACTGTGTTCTCTTGAAGAGACAAATAGTGAAAAGTGCTTTTATTTTAACTAACTACCGCAATAATATAACAACTACTACTAAATACTACCTACTACACAAAAAAGTGCGGAGCAGTCTTTGGGGACTGCCGTAAGAGTAAAAACTAAGTAACTTGTGACATACAGCTTATGGAATGCGACTTCACCCGCGGTGTCACCCGTGGATAAAAAGTATTTTAATTATTTGCTCATCCCATGGGAAAATTTTACTTTTTCGAGATATAATGTAGCCTATATGTTAATACAGTGTATTACTTATCTTGGTACCGAATTTCATCCAAATCCATTCAGCCGTTTGAGCGTGAAGGAGTAAAAAACATACACATATACACACAAACACATACAAATGCGCACTCGCGTGGTGGGGTATTTTAAGAAACAATCACACTATCACACTAATATTGAAATAATCACACTATCACACTAATTTTATAATATTAGTGTGATAGTGTGATTGTTTCTTAAAATACCCCACCACGCGAGTGCGCATTTAAGTACAAAAGTGAATTTACTCTTGTTTCTTTATTATTTTTCTATTGACTGTCCTGTAATTTTTTTCTTTCCAACATATAGAATGTAAATCCAATTAGACTGTAGGCTTAGTATGTAAATTATAAACTTTGTTAATCAAGGGCTGTAGATTTTGTAAAATAAATAAAAATCACTAATAAATCTGAACAAACTGTTTTAAATAGATTAAATGAAAATTAAAAACTATGCATTAGCAAAACTTAATCTAAGAAGCCGTTACCAGTAGGCAACGTGCCCAAAATGCTGGCGGCATTGCCCCGTTGAATGGCAATGCTTAGTCTTTGGGCTAAATAAAAACCAGCATTTTGGTCACGTGTTGCCTCGATCAGTCGTTCTGAAAGTTCTTTATAAATTTTAATAAAAATTAATGATGTATGTAACTGATATTTGATTATATTGAGGGTAGAAATTGAATTGAAACTGTCGTAGTATAATATTATAAAACGATCAGCCCTTACTGCTACACTGCATGACAGCTACTTGTATGTACCGGTAATGCTTCGAGGTTTCCGCCTATTGAATCTCTTTTGATTAGCCTCCTTCTTCGTTTGACGGCGGCGTTCGATCGTCACGTACCTGTAATTGGTCCATTTCAGCTCTCTTTTTAAAAGTGTCGCAGAAAATATTTAACCTTCTGGAGCTTCAAATTGGGAATTTCGGAGCGATTTGTCGAATCGAGTAGTATTTATAGACGAACTTTATAAGAACGTATTGTGCTTTGCTGGAACACGAGGGCGTATAAAAGAAATACTGGGACCTGGGACTTTTTTAAGTCAAGAGTGAATCTCATTGGGCAAGCGCGCTCCACCTTAGACAACTTCGTCACTTACCATCAGGTGAGTTGTTGTCAAACGCATGTCCATTTCACCATAAAAAAGAACTAATTCTCGTCTGCACTAAAGTTGGAGAGCTCTTAAGTTTGCACTTATCCTACATATAATGTACTACAACGCATTAGGGTGCATATTCGACCGTACTTTGGGGTACGTCCTAGAGAGATAAGGCACGAACTTAAAAGCTGAAGTAAGACTTCTTTACGCACGCTTGACTTGGGGAGTAAGCTGCCGAGGCAAACGGAATTTGATTGACGTAGATCTCCATTGTCAACATAATAAAGCTATTTTTTATTATTTAATTGATAGGTCCGGTAAAATGACAATTTACAATTGTCAAGATGGAGAGATAAGCACGAACTTAAAAGCTGTCTTTTACCGCATGGTGACGCCGTATTTCTTATATAAGTTATGTTTTAGGTTGTTTTTTTATGTTTTATACCTATTAACATATACAGAATATTTAAAAAAGAAATCTACACCATTATTTATTTGTTGATGCATTTACCTATATCTACATGTATCTATATCTACATGTATCTATATCTACATGTATCTATATCTACATGTATCTATATCTACATGTATCTATATCTATCTATCTATCTATCTAAACACTTGACTGGGATATCCACACTAACATAACGTTCACCAAAGTAAAACAGGTTTCCAAGCGCAGCAATCGTCGCGGTAGCCTTCTTGTACTTCCGAAACCTCGAACAAATTATGGCAAAACAATGCTTACTTTTGAAGGAGCACAACTTTATAATAAAATACCCTCGCGTATTAAAAAAATATATTCATTTAACGAATTCAAGAAACAATTGACTCAATACCTAACGACGGATGAGTTGCCGAAGTAAATATTTTAAATTATGTCGTGTTGAAATGTAATGTTACTTAAGCACGTATTTATATTTATGTTACTATACCTACATTATTTAAAGTGACGACGAATGTACTTGTATAGAATTCTTTAAGTCTAACTATGTTCTCATGGAAGTGACTTTCTTGTCTTATTTGAGAATAAATTTCTTTAAACCTACATGTATCTATATCTACATGTATCTATATCTACATGTATCTATATCTACATGTATCTATATCTACATGTATCTATATCTACATGTATCTATATCTACATGTATCTATATCTACATGTATCTATATTTACATGTATCTATATCTACATGTATCTATATCTACATGTATCTATATCTACATGTATCTATATCTACATGTATCTATAGAAGCACTTCACTATTAACCCGATTGCACGAGTGTGGTCTAAATGCAGCACTACACCACTCGAGATTCGCTTGCCCAATTCGACGGCACTTCTTTTTGATACAATCCTGCACGAAATCTAAATATATATAACACAAAGAACTGACTGACTGACATAGTGATCTATCAACGCACAGCCCAAACCACTGGACGGATCGGGCTGAAATTTGGCATGCAGGTAGATGTTATGACGTAGGCATCCGCTAAGAAAGGATTTTTTGAAATTCCACCCTTAATAGAGTGAAATGGATGGTTGAATTATTTTTCCATAGGCCACGCCGCGGGCGAAGCTGCGGGCAGAAGCTCGTTCATTATAAAAATGGAACCGGAATTAACTACATAATAATAATAATATCCAACGATCACATACATAGATTCTGGACCCTAACTAGGATTCCTCTGTCTTGTGTCTTGAATAAATGTATTTTCTTTTTTTCTTTCTTTTTCTAGGGACCCAGGAACTACGAGGACCTTCGCCCCACAACACCCAGACTCAGAACAAGTATTTGCACTTTTTTTTTCTGTGCACAATTACTTGTCCTGCCGCGGGAATCGAACCCGCCACCTCCAGATTATGAGCCGACCTGTTTAACCACCACACCGCAGAGGCTGTCAACAATCTAGTCATGCGAGAGTGAGTTGTTGTCCTGTTTAGTCTACATAAAATATGCGCAACAACCCGCACAATTAGGCCACCCGTTGTTACCTAATATTTACCAGTTTTCCCATTGAATCTCTTAACTTTCTGGTATGAAACAGTATCCTACCTTTTTGGTTGGAAGCCACGCAAACAAACAAACATACATACAAACAGATATCGTTTAACTTTTAAATATTACAGGGAAGTAATATTTTAATTTTGTTCTTATCTCGTATCATTTTAATCAGATTTCTTTTTGTGGCTTTTGGGGGCTTACAGCTATCATAAAAAACTAAATTACGACATAAACTTGAAGTGCCAATTAAAAGAAACGTGGTGGTAGAGTAAAATAATAAACCCTTAATCGAAGTAATTACTTACTGTGAGAGTAAATTCCCTGCCACTTTTGTCTTCACCAGTCCATTGCCGATTCTTTTGGCAACGGAAGAAGGCAGACTACTCGAATACTTATGGATTTTTCGGACGCACTCTTCGTTGTAAATAACTTACTGGCCTTTTAAAGTGGTATAAAAGCCGATATACAAAAATATTTGGTACTTACTTTTCAATAATCATTTTCCATTGAATTTTCCAACGGTTAACCAGAATCACTTTTACCTATCTATAGAGCATCATAAGCTGTAATTATACCATAGCATAACACGCAGTTTCTAAGGAATGATACAAATTATGCCAGGAATTTCACGTTGCACTGATCTCTTAGTAATCCGCACACATAGGTACACCGACCGACCGCGCGTTCGAGCGGTGCTCTCGCCGCCACCGCCCCTCCGCGCGGACGGCCATGGATGGGCGGCACACACGGAGCGCCGCGTAACCGCGCGGACCATTGTGGGAGAAGAACACGCTACAGTTAGAAAAAAAATGGATTTCATGTCCAAAAGTTAAATCCTTCCGCGCGGACAGGCGCGTAAACCGCCTCACCACGCGGCGCAACGCTACAAAATCCGCTTAAACGCCTCCGCAAACAGCGGCACAAACGGCGCTCGGTACCGTGTGATAACCGCCTAAAGGTTTGGTAAAAGAAGTTCATGCTTAGGTACCTATACTAGTTCAAATTCTGATTTTATGTCATTCATCAAAATCACTCAAACGTCTATATAAAGGAGATGACCTGAGAAAAGCTGCAGGCAGGATTTGGATGGGCAGGGCTGAAGGCCGAGCCCAGTGGCGTTCTTTAGGAGAGGCCTATGTCCAGCAGTGGACTGATACAGGCTGATGATGATGATGATGATTGTAATCAAAGTTCCATGCGTGCATGATCACTCTCCTGCTAGGCGATCACGGATCTTGATTGTAACCGATCGAAACATAAATTTGTATGGATTTGACAGTTTCAATACATAGTTAATGTGCATAATTACTGTGGAATTTTCTCCTGTTGATCCATGAAAAGTTCCATGATTCCCTCACTCCGAAGTTGCCACTACTAAGCCAATAAGTAATAAAAAAAGGAAACATGTCTTCTTCTTCTTCTTTTCATTTAATGGCCTGCTATCGCTTTAAAGCTATAATTCTACCAATGTCAAGTAAGGAATGATTGTACGGTTATGTCATGTCAAAATTTTAGTTTGTCAGTCAAAATGCCACAGTAAAATGGTGGATATTTTACTGAAGGCTCTAGGAAACATTGAAGAGAAAACGAAAAGGCACAGTTTAAAAACTTGGAACCATTTGCCAACACTCGTGCAGGTTCACGAACACTTAACGGATAATCCACCCTTATCATACATAAAAATTCAAAAATACACGGTTTATGGAAAAAAATCAAAATTCACAACCGCCATTTTCGGATTCTTTTCAATGTATCAAGAAACATGTCTTCAAACGTAGGTAATGACAGGCGCCAACTCATCATACCTGTTTAAAAACATGTCAAGATATTTTTTTTATACCCAGTAATATCTGGAGTATCCATTTCGCCAGCTTCTGTGTCTTGTCATAGAGATAGGGCATCAGGGCTACAGATAACGAAACATAAATATCAGGTGAAGTGGTACTCACGCAACTTACAATTCGAGTGTGTCTACTCCTTTTGTCGAATAGTGTTGGAATTGTGTAGAGTATCGATAAAACATCGATCCTGTCTTTATACATGACCAAATTGATTCTCTTATGTATATGCCCTTCTTTTTAATTAATAACTTTGAGTTCGTTTTTGGTAGTTTTTCATACATAGTACCTAGAGCTTCTTCATAGGTATAATTACACCCTAATTTTTTTTATGTTCAAGCATTTATGTGGTAAGATGTCGTTTTTTATTTAGTTATTCATAAATCCTATTTTCATTTAGTTTAAGTTTACGCCATGCACGTAAACTTAAACTAAATGCATATAACTACGTGCATGTAGTATTTCCAAATATTATGGCGAGTTTTATTCATATAAGAGGTTTTACTTCTTCACATTAAAAACTTTTTGAGTTAGAATGAGCGGCTGACTGTCAAAGATAAAGAGGAAAAAATATATATTGACGTTATCAACATCCTGTCGTTCCATTGATTTTCACCTTACTTACACTTCAGCTGATTAGTTTTTTTTAATGTTTTGGCTCCACACTTTTGTGTATTTAGCCAGTGTCAAATAATTGATAATTTATCAAGCTAATGATATTTCACGCACATATGTGTCAAGTCACACTCGAAGTCATCAAGTCAAGTCTTAGTCAAGTCACAGTCTAGTCAAAGTCATACTCCTAGTAAAGTGGTGGCAACTTTACTTGAAGCTTCTATGGAGTTTTGGAAACAACACGAAAAGAAACGTTTCACCATCATTATACCATTTTCCCACACTCACGCCTGTAATCCAGCACTTAACGAATAGAATGCCACCAATTTTATGCACTAACACTGAAAATAACACAAGTTTAGGAAAATAATACAATGCGGTGACGCAATCTGTTTCGTTTTCCCGCCAAAACTCTCAGCTGATTAGTTAAGGAGTGATTGCCGTGAATTTGAAGGAATGAGTTCGAAATTGTCATAAATGAGTTTATTATATTTTGATTTCTTTAATAAAATAAAATAATAGAAATAGCGATGACGTTCAAAACTTTGACCCCATCTCTAAACACTTGGTTAAGCACGGCAGCAAGTGGATAACCCATTGCCGTTATCTGGTACTGCTTGTCCGTCTGTTTACTCTTCAGAGCAAGATTTTTCGATGTTTATTTTCTTTGCATAACAGACGCTTAAAACATTTTTAAACCTTATGGCACTGCTTTAAGGATAAATTTAGTCAATTTCTTTTTCAATTGCAAAAGGATCGGAGATCTGCGATAGTATCTACCTATGGAGTATAGCTATGCTTCTGGTACACTTGTTATGTCTATTAATATATATAACAAGCTTCCAGAAGCAATGAAAAAGGAATCTAGTAATGTAATCTTTATAAAACAATTAAAGCACTTTCTAATAAATAAAAGCTATTATACTATAAATGAATAACTAAATGATAAAATTTAAGCATATTATATAAAAATAATAATTCATTTTATTTTAGTATAAAATAAGTAACCTCTTTCTAATCTAATAATATTTAATTTTGTCTTCCTCTCTTCTAATTTTGCGTGCCCGACAGGGTCCACGATGAACTGTTATTTAAAAAAAACTACCTACACCTGTATAACATAGTGGAATGCAAATAAAAATTGAAATTGAAATTGAAATTGAGTAATTTACCGTTGGACAAGCTTTGAATAATATGGGCAAGTGCTTTTTGTATAATATTATATGTAACAATTTAAGACTATGTTGTCGATCGACCAACCTTTTTATGTATTTAGTTTCATTGTATTGTATTTTATTTTTAAAGTGTTTTTGATCGATAGATTTATTGTTATATCAGTCATACTAATAGGAGCTAAGGGAACCAGATAACTGATACAATACTTTGATACATTTTTTGTATATAAACACATAAATAGAATACAATATAACACCCAGACAAACAGAACAAACACGTCAAACAAATGTTTGTCCTGGGTGGAAATTGAACCCACAACCTAGAGTTCAGAAGGCAAGAGCTACTACCAACTGAGTTATCAGGCCAGTCAAATGAAGAATATTTGATTTGATACTATGCATACTCGCTAAAGCACGATAAAATAAAAGCATTGCTTTTACGATATTTATTAAAAAGCAATTTCGAACAAATTGGAGCACTATCGATTTTCAAACACCCATAAACTTTTGCAAGCAAAAAGCTTATAAAACGTTCGATAAGAACCAATACAAATATAATAGATCGAGATTTATTGCACCACAAGTGTTTTGTATGCGGTTTATTACATTTGAAGTGCGTTTTCATATAAATTGCGATTGTCTATTCATTTGTTACGCAAGAAGACGTATGGAGACCGCTTGAGAGTTCGATCGATTTGTCTAGACTCCAAATAGTTTTCTAGTGCTTTTGGTCAGTACAAGTGATTTTAAATACCTATATACCCTTAACAATTAATTAGCTTATAATTAGGTTATTTATACAAGGAAGTAAACACACGTATATTTATCGGCAGAAAGGGTTGTGCGTAGGTTGCAACCTATATAACTATAGGCCTTCAGCATGTCCACACCGCGCCGTGTCTGGAACAAGAATCCCCGTAGTACACCGAGCGATCTCTTTATATAGCCAGATGGGTGGGGCAGCGACGACAGTTGCCGGTGTTGCCACTGTAATAAATGTAAATGCTGCCACAGGGTAAATTACGGTACTGCACGCTGCGCATAGAGTTTATAACTGGACGTAGCCGCCGTCATATTTATAAATTATTGATACCTTATGGTTTCACTCGCGAATTACCCGATTTTCCGGGGAAGCTCCTAATTTTCCGGTATATATTCTTCTGTAGTGTAAGCTATCTGTATGCAAAATTTCATCTGGATTGAGTATGGAAGCCTTCTTAGCATAAAAACTACGCAAACGAACCAACAAGCAAAAAAAAAATTATACATTGTATAGGAAAGTACGGGAAAATTCAAGATTCCGTAATTTTCTTGTAATTCATATTTATAATTTATTCTTTGGAGTTATAATTTTTTATCTATAGCATCAAGACATATTGTAATGAATTGTTCAAAGAAATCATTTTGTAAATTATTAGATAAAAATATATTTTACAAAAAAGTGTGGAGCCAAAACATAAATAAATATATATATATATATATATGTATATATATGTCGGCAGAAACGGGTTTGTGGGTAGGTTGCAACCTATATAACTATAGGCCTTCAGCATGTCCGCACCGCGCCGTGTCTGGAACAAGAATGATCCGCAGTACACCGAGCGGTCCCTTTTTATAGCCAGATGGTTGGGGGAGCAATGATAGTTGCCGATGTTGCCACTGTAATAAATTTAAATGCCACCATAGGGTAAATTACGGTACTGCCCACTGCGCATGAGTTTATAACTGGACGTAGCCGCCGTCATATATATATATATATATATTTAAAAGACGAAAATAATTAAATACGCACCCAATAGGTTAATAAAATAAAAAGTTTGTAAAAGCTTCGTTTAGATTATATCACTCGCCCAACTCCACCGCTCATTCCAGTTGAAATGCCACTAAAACAATAAATATATATCCCCTGGCTACGCCTGTACATCAACGTCAGTACAGTTTACAAGTTGTCAGTGGAATGATTTTTAATTGCTCACAAAAGATTCTAACAAAGCACAAACTAGACAAATAAATTCAAGTTTATAAACGCATAAGGTAAACATAACTATTATAAATGTAACGTTGATCTCGATTATGTAATTTTGTTTGTTTATATTTAGGTTTATTTACATTGTTTCATTTCTTATGACAGCTTCCGTGGTAGCTTAGGTAGTAAGTAGGCATATTCTCGGCACGCTGCTGTTTCGATTCCCGCTAATCGACTTCACTCAGAATAAAAAGTACCAAAGATAATCAAAGACTTTTGCTCGTGTGTACGAATGAAAAGTACTAAAATTAAACAAAGACTTTTGCCCAGCTGTACGAATGAAAACTACTAAAAACTAATTACATACTGGGTAAATGAGACTTTATGACTTGATCTCACAGTTTAATAATCTTATTACTAAATTGTGCTGATATCTCGGGATGACGTGCGCAGTGCAGTGTCACGCGAAACTCTATACTTTAAAGTTTCGTGTGAAACCGCAACTGATATGGGCAGCTGTGTCGCTTAACATCAGGCGAACGGTTAGCTCGTCACGTCTTTAACATAAAAAAAAAAAACTAAAAATAATCAAAGACTTTTTGCCCATCAATACTAACGAAGCCCAAAACTCTAAGCTACAGATTCCTAAAATACAAAAGTTGTCTGGAAGATATCGCTCTAAGCGATAAGACCGCCTATTGCACTAGTATTAGTCAATCTTTTTCTTTTTATAAAATTGTTTATTTTGTACGGTGTATGAAGTATAGATAAATAGATAGATCAACATCTATCTATCTATCTAATTTTTTTATTAACAACGTACGTACGACGTATAGGTAAATAATTTAAAAGTAAAGGGTTTAAAGTAAATATAGTACAACACAGCATTACAGTCTTGAAAATCTACTTTATTCTAAAGCTTAAAACGTGTGAAATAACACAAAAAAACACGAACGGAACATAAAAACATCAGTTTTTATAGTAAAAAAAGCTAAAGCCAACAATCCAGGATCATCTTCAAAACAAATCGCGACAAGAATTATGAACCTGCAGACGCAGTAATCAACATTAAAAAATCTCTGATAGTGTGCGTCACCGAGGTAGATTTCCACTCGGCACGACACCGACACGCGAAGGCGTAATACAATGTTGAAGGTTGCCGTCAGTCGCAAGCTTGATCATCATCGATAAAAAGTAGATCAATCATGTATTTCTGTAATCTATTGCATGTGGTCTATTTAAAAAAAACCCGTTTCCCGTATGTCTCAATTTTCCATATGATCAAAGAAGTCTGTCAAATTTTTTACTTATTTGCTTTATGCCTGTTGAGAGGCAATTGGTTACTATAATATGGAAAAGGAATTTGTGCTATTTTAATTTCAACATATTTGTGCCGTTTGGGGTAGAGACAATGCGTCCGTGAGGGCCAGGTGCCATGGAAAAATACAGAACCAAACCAAAACCAAACTTGCCGATCTTGGCCAAACGTTTGGTGGAGGCATCACGTGACCAGAATGATGTTTTTTATTTTGTACAAAAACTAAGCATTGCCATTCAACGCGGTAATGCTGCCAGCATTCTGAGCACTTTTACCTTCACCAACAGGTTATTTAAGTTTTTTTTTAGTTTTATCTATTTTAAGTTTTTAGATAAGATAGCTTAGTTTTTTGGTCTAGTTTAATTTAGTATTGTTCATATTTAAATTGAATAAACAACCTTTTATACTTACAATTTTCAAAGAAATCATTTTTTTTCTGTTTTGACCGTCTATTTTGACATCGCCGTTTTTTTTTAATGCTGGTTTGTTTTATCTAGAATGTTTCGATAAGTTTAATGATCAATTTTTAAGCTGTAATAGTTATCTCCGAATCTTGATCCTATAAGAGTGATAAAGTGAAAAAGCAGTACACCAGCTCCATCATTCTGAAATAAATTATTTTAAAAATCCGTGCCAAATTTAGAAAATTTTATTCAAATCTCTCTACGAAATTTTTATCTACTCTACTGCATGTGGAAATTACCGTTTTAGGCTTTCATCGTTATTGATAAACGCTGTCGGTGGTTTGATATTCTTTAAAATAATTTAACTTATTGGTCCGATCTCACATTTTGCGTTTTCAAAGTGATTTCGTGCGCAACACTATATCCTTTTTCTATTTCACAAAAAAAAAACAGTAAATACTGTTACTGTAATTACTTACTAAAGGCAATCAGAAACAAATAAAAAACAAATGTGCTTTAGACCACACGACTGAAGTAAAACTTCTTTAGTTTAGCTCCATCTATCGGCCGGTATAACTTCGTTTTTGATTTGTTTATTGTTAATGTTGCCTGCCATCTAGACAATTGTAAATTGTCACTTTGCCGGACATACCAACATAATAATACAAATGTCTAACTGTTTACCTTCTAAATGTTTACGTGTTGACAGCGGTTCTATGTAAACTGACTTCAACTTCCGTTCGCATCGCATTCACCAGCTTACTCTCCAAATCAAGCATGCGTAAAGTTTTACTTCAGTAATCGAAATCTACCTTAATTTTAACGACTGGTAATCATGTCCAGCCACAGCTACAAGACTAAATAAGCCCGCGCGTTTGTTGTCGTTGTAAAACAATAAAAACTTATTGACTCGAACACTTGCTGAAACAACAAACTATGTACACGTGTAGGGAAACGAAAAAAACGAGAACGATTAATGTTTTTCATTTTTTTTTTTTTTTCTTGTTACAGGACCGCCTAAATATTATCCCATGTAAAGAAGCTTTTTAAATTTTAATAGTGTTGCAGATCTAGTAGGTTTTAGATTGTAAGTTTTACAAGGGATGTAATGGAGTGGAGGTGGATTTATTGGAACCTATGTCGGATTCGGAGGATTCAAATTTGGTTTGTCGGAATCGGAACCTAATTCTGTTTCGGAATCAGAAGCAAAGAAAGAAGACGTGATAATAATGGGTGGTTTAATAAAATAAAAAATTCCAAACATAAATCAGCTTGTTTACTTTCTAATTTCTCGATGAATTATTTCCATCACCGTGCTTCACCCTCCGATACAACCTCCGAAAGTATCGGAAGCGAAGTTGAAGTCAGAGGTGTAATATTAATCGGAAGTTCCGACTTTTCGGAATCGGAAGATTCGTAGCTTCGTAAGATTCCTGGTACATGCATCCCAGTCTACTCGTGACGACGGCCAATGCAACTTGGTCGCTACATCGAGGTAAATAAAATATGTTTAAGTAAATAATTAAATGCATCCTAGTCAGGGATAGCTACGAGCAGCTAACCTTCAGAGCCTCGAGTTTAACAAAATTTGGTTCAAATTTTACTTTTTGACAGATTTTCTTTAAAAAGTAAGAATTTATGTTTACAATTCTCGCAGTTGTAAAAATGCTGCCAGCATTTTTGCACCCAAGTATATATAAATAAATAAACCATACCTATTATAGAAAGTATATTTTTTTAAACTCCCATAATGTATATATGAAATTTATAGTATATAAATTAATAATTAGATCATTGGAAATTAAGTAGTTGGAATTAGGTCTTTGAATTTATCTTTGATAAGTTGTGACCCAGCGGATAAAAAGTATCCTATGTGCTAATCCAGCGTATACGCTACGTATCTTCCAAATTTCATCAAAATTGGTTCAATAGTTACAGAGATTAATGGTAACAAACATTCAGACACAAACTTTCGCATTTATAATATAAGTAGGATATACCTATATACCAAATAGTTATGTGCACCCCGTCCTTTACCACTTCGTCAAATTCTCTCCATCCAAAGGTTGCCTGGAAGAGATCGCTTTTAGCGATAAGGTCGCCCATTGTTACACTTTATATAATTTATTGTTTTTTTTAATCTTTGTATTTTTTGATGTGTACAATAAAGAGTTCATCTATCTATCTATCTATCTACTTGAAACACAAAAGTTATTTCTCCAGTGCAACGTAGTAAATAGAAATTTCACGGAGCCTAATTATTATAATTTTAATAATGTACGGCAAAGTGGTACCTACCTAGACGAACTTTTCAGAAAAGTCCTACCACCTAGTAAAATACATACTAAGTAATCGTTCGATAGCGCTATTTTCCTTCACCGTAATCTCAAGCTCATAGGATTTGAACCTACGACCCGAGGCTTGCGATTCAACGTCACTACACCAACTGAGCTATCATCAAAGAGGTAGGAGTAATTATTATCTTCTTCTTCTTCTTATTTAAGAGTCCAGCTCTTGTCGGTGGAGTAATCGTTCTCGGTCTTCGGCCAACGTTTTAACCTCCCTGTACGACATGACATCTATTTTTTCTTTTATTTGACCTGTGTAAGCCCTTCTAGGTCTGCCTCTTCCTCTCTTCCCTTCTATCTTTCCTTCTATGATGTTTTTCATAAGGTTGTCATGTCGTATAAGGTGGCCAAACATTTTTCCTCTTCTCGCTTCTATTGTCGCTAGTATGTTCCGTTTTTCTTGAACCAGGGTAAGCACTTCTTCATTGGTTTTTCGCTCAGTCCAGCTTATTCTCTCCATACACCTCCAGCACCACATTTCGAATGCTTCCAGCCTTTCTCGGTCTCTTTGGGTCATCGTCCATGTCTCGCTTCCATACAAAGCAATGCTCCAGATGTAAATTCTTATTAACCGTTTTCTTAATGATTTTGAAATTTTGGATTTAAAAAGGTGTTTTTTGTTGTTGAATGCTCTTTTTGCTATTGATATTCGAGCTTTAATATCTGCTGTGCATCTGGCGTCATTGCTGATAAGGCTTCCTAGATACTTGAATGAAGTTACTTGTTCTATTGGAATATTGTTTAATTTAATTTGATTTGTTGTAGGTAAGTCTTTGGTAATTGTCATTGTTTTTGTTTTGTGTATATTGATTTTTAATCCTATTTCTTGAAACATGTTGTCCATTTGTTTTACAAGTTTTTCTAACTCTTTCTGATTTTCTGCCAGTGCTGCGATGTCGTCTGCGTAGCGTATGAAGAGAATGCGTTCTCCGTTAACTTTAACTCCTACACTTTCTGACTCTCTTAATTTACTAATCGCGTTTTCTATAAATATGTTGAATATTGTTGGTGAAAGAGGGCAGCCCTGTCTTACTCCTTGATTTATTCTGGCTTTTGTTGTTTCTTTTCCTATCTCTACAACGGTTTCTTGGTTTTTGTATAGTTTGTAAATTATTTTTCTATCTCTGTAATCTAGTCCTATATTTTTCAGTGTTTTCATCATTTTCTTCCAATTTACTTTATCGAAGGCTTTTTCAAGATCTATAAATGCAATATGTGTTTCAAGACCTATGTCTATTTTTATTAATTATTATCTACCGCACAGTTAATTATTATCTACCGCACAGTTAATTATTATCTACCGCACAGTTAATAACGTTCGTTCAAGCGCACTGTATAAGCAATCTCGATTCGACGCAGCCGTTTCAGTAGCGTAAACTTTTCATCTGTTTCCCCTACCTGTTTACAGTCGGAAGTATGAAAGTTGAGTTTAGACGGGGACAGTGCATGGGCAAGTGGATGAGACATAGTTAAATAACATAATACACCACCGCTCATCTTTGTTCTTCTTCTTCTCTTCTTTCTAAATATATATAATTCAAAGTTGACTGACTGACTGACTGATATAGTGATCTATCAACGCACAGCCCAAACCACTGGATGGATCGGGCTGAAATTTGGCATGCAGATGTTATGACGTAGGCATCCGCTAAGAAAGGATTTTTCGAAATTCCACCCTTATGAAAGTGAAATGGGTGGTTGAATTATTTTCCCATAGGCCACACCGCGGGCGAAGCTGACGGCAGAAGCTCGTTCTACTATAATAGTGGAGTTTGAGATACAAGTATTAGTAAAAAAAACGCCCAACGGTCACATTCCTACATATATCCTGGACCTAACTAAGATTCCCTGTCTGAGGACCCAGGAACTACGAGGACCATGGTACCACAACACCCAGACACAGAACAAGTATTTGCGCTTTTTTTCTGTGCACAAATACTTGTCCTGCCGCGGGGATCGAACCCGCCGCCTCCGGGTTATGAGCCGACCTGCACACGCACCACGCTACAGAGGCTGTTTAGTATTGTATTGGCGAGTATTGTACATGTATTGCAAATGATTAACCATTATACAAAGGCCCACAATATTTTTGCATTCCAGTAGCAAGTAACCATTCCAGTGCCAAAGTTTCACGTCAAACTCTTTCCGAGTAAACGAGGCATGATACCCTTTCAACCAGTCTCAGTAGTCTATGTTATTTTTAACTAACCGCGCACGTGCAAGTATTGTCTTACATGGTACGTCAGCTCATCTCACTTGCAACCATACCGTAGTAAATATATAGACGTCTCTTTGAAAATTTACAGTGATCTCTGACGTTTTCATTGTGACAAAGATTCAAATTGCGAGTGAGGGTAGATGCGGCTAAATTCGTCGTATGCTTTGTGAACGCTAATTGATTTTTAAACGTTCTGAGTAAGCTTTTGTGTGTGATTGAGCCGTTTCCTTCGCAAACAGAAATTAGTGTTGCTTTTGAAAATCGTTTGAGTATTAGAGAGCATTTTAGATATAAAACCTATACAATTTATTTATAAATAAATAAATATCTGTGGCCATTTCACACAGCGCCATCTAGCCCCAAACTAAGCCAACCATGCATAATTTAGTTTTTATAGAAATTAAAGTATCAATATTAATTAAATAAAGTTTAATTTTTTATTTTAAATTTATTTTATTATTTAAAAAGAATGAATAGCGTGTAGCGACTCTAAAAAAAAATTTATATTTGAACGTAAATTTATTTCTAAGCGCTATATTAAAGTTACCTGCACCGAGACACATTTCGTGTAATAAACTTATAACCTCGTAACCAAACACATGGTTTTGGAACTTACAAGGGTAAAAAAAACGCCAAAGCCTCGATGCTGGGCCATGGAACCGGCGACATAAAAAAGTTATACTGATATTATCGACTAGCAGCACTATAGCAGTCCCCATGTGAACCGAAAAAAAAGGAAAAATGGTTGTCTGTAAAGTCGGTTTACGGACGATAATTTTACGTGTAACGTCATAAGAAAACACTTCTTTTGACTTGACACATATTTGCGTGAAATATCATTACCTTGATAAATTATCAATTACTTGACACTGGCTAAATACACAAAAGTGTGGAGCTAAAACATTTAAAAAAAAAACACTTCCCCATCGTGGCTCTCTATCGCTTGTTTCGCGCTCTCTCTTGCACGCTCGGCTCAGGCGGAACGTGACAATTTTCCGTGCGTGTTCCGTTCATCTATTTAAAAGACTCACGCCAACAAAAATCTGATTCAGAACCGCAGGAGCCATTGGATGTAATAAGCAATTAAGAGCCGTCCGAAGTGGTATTCAATGAGGGTCATGTTCAACAATGGACTACGTCTATTGGTTGATGAAGATAATTATAATCGATAAATAGTCAGTTTTTACATACCTGTGTTTCGTGTTTTGTTCTAGAACATTGCTAAACAAACAGTGCTAACAGTGCTAGAACATTGAACTGTGATTGAAGCGGCTGTTCTTGCAGGGCCTAATATTTTGCTACATATGTATGTCTTGCGAACAGCTGATGAGTGGGGATTGGATTATGGGGGTTTATGTTTGCTCGCGTCCGTAGGCTTTAACTCTAGTTTCCCTACACGTGACCCCTGGGTGGTGCCAAAAGAGCAACCAAATAACTGGTGGAAGGCCTTAGCCGCCGGCTTAGTTACCACCCATTAGACAAAACCACGATGCCAAGCGACTCGTCGTGTTCCATCGTGATGTCTAATGAAGCCGTTCTGACGAGTAGATGTGGACAGTTGTGTAGGGTATGCGGACCGGTATTGGTGATGGAGATGCTTTCGCGTCGGAGACCTTGCTTCGGAGGGTAGCGGGATCCGAAGCACGGTGCTCTCTGCTGGCCGACCGCAAGTTGTAGGGGGCCCAAGTAGTAGTCTAGCCAACTACGAAAGGCTGCCCCACCGCTTGTGTAAAATCCTGAGGTTGTCCACAGGGCCAGTTGGCGACTGGAAGTGAGGAACTTGTGGGCAATTTCAGGGGGGTTCGGGCGTCCCCGCAGTCTCCGCGCAAGTTCTCCATTGGCGTAGGAGCTTCTCTATTACTGAGGGTTAGCATCCCAATATCTCGTCCACTTCCTACTTGTCTACCTAACTCACCCAACTATGAAAAAGTCAAATAAATTGAGCAAGTTTAAACGGCAGATGCACGTCCTCACTCTTAAAGTGCACCTCACAAATATTCGTGGGCTGCATTCAAATCTGCAAGCGGTCCATCATCATCTGGAGACCAACAAACCGCACTTGTTCTTCTTGACTGAGACGCAAATAGGATGTCCATCAGACACGGCATATCTGGACTATCCAGGATTCATCTTGGAAAACCGCTTCCTTCCACGCGCTGGTATCTGCGTTTTCGTCCGTGATGACATTTGTTGTTTGCGTCTCCGGAACCTTGAACATCCCCACTTTTCGGTGATTTGGGTGCTAGTGGACACCGGCATTGAGAAAATTCTCTATGCTGGTGTGTACAGATCACATAGCGGTGACCGGGAGACAACTCTTCTAATGGAGTATCTCAGTGAAACGGCAGATGTGGCTCAGCAACGCTATCCTTCGGCTCAGCTTGTTGTTCTAGGGGACTTCAATGCTCACCACCAGGAGTGGTTAGTCCCACACCGGATCACGGACCACGCTGGGAGAGAGACGCGTAAGCTCGCTTTGGCGCTCAATTTAACGCAGATTGTTCAAGAGCCAACGCGAGTGCCTGACATTGATAGCCACACTGCTAACTGCCTCGACCTTCTGCTCACGACTGAACCAGACCGATACTCTGTGGCGGTATCCTCACCCATTGGTAGCTCCGATCACTGTCTGGTCAAGTCCGTTTCAGTATACTCCCCGCCTGACCCAAGCCCTAAGAGCAATCGGCGTGTCTGGAGATACAACTTAGCAGACTGGGACGAGATGCGACAGTTCTTCGCTTCATATCCTTGGCGGCAAACGTGTTTTTCTTCTGGAGATCCGACAGTCTGCGCGAATGCGGTTACTGAGGTAGTATGTCGGGCTATGGAATATTTTATTCCATTTTCCGATAAGCCCGTGACCAGCAAAGCCAGCCCATGGTTTGGAGCCGCCTGTGCACGCGCTGAAGCGCAGAAGCATGCGGCATATCTGGCATGGGCTGACGCTCGAAAACGCAAGGCCTCGGACACTCGCGCTAAGAAGAAAGCCTTTAACGTTGCCGCCAAGGCCTGTAAGAAGGAATTAAGGAAGGCTCGTTTCAATCATATTGGTCGAATAGGGAATCAACTTGCTTCCTACCCAGCTGGTAGTAAGGCTTTTTGGTCCCTAGCCAAATCGGTTGAAGCGAACTTCTGTCGATCCTCACTGCCTCCATTATTGAAACCAGACGGATCGCTGGCTTACACTGCAAAAGAAAAAGCAAACTTGTTTGCCACTCTCTTTGCAGAAGCTTCGCGTTTAGATACTGCTAATGAGGTACCTCCCTGCCTTCCACAATGCGGTGTTTTCATGCCGGAAATACGCATACGTCAGAAGGAAGTACTAAAAACATTACGCAGTCTAGACGTGAACAAAGCCAGTGGTCCCGATGGTATACCTGCAATTGTACTTAAGAGCTGTGCACCTGAGTTGTCTCCCTATTTCGCCTATTTCGCCTCTCTCTAGACACCGGAATAGTCCCTATGAGTTGGAAGCTAGCCAACGTACAACCTGTACCTAAGAAGGGCAGTCGTGCTGATCCTGCCAACTATCGACCCATCTCAATTACCTCCATTCTCTGTAAGAGTATGGAGCGTATAATTAACAACAAGCTCTTGGCATACCTTGAAGACAATGATCTCCTCAGCGACCGGCAATACGGATTTCGCCGAAACCGGTCCACTGGGGATCTTCTCGCGTATGCCACTCACATACTGAGCGAAGCCTTAGAGATGCATGGAGAGGCACTTGCTGTATCTCTAGATGTCTCTAAGGCATTTGATAGGGTCTGGCATGACGGACTTCTGAATAAGCTTCCATCTTTCGGACTACCTGTTGGCCTGTGCACTTGGATATCAGACTTTTTGAGGGAACGATCGCTAAGAGTAGTTCTTGATGGCTGCTCCTCCGATCAATTAGCTATTAATGCTGGTGTACCTCAGGGGTCAGTTCTTTCAGCAACAATTTTCTTACTCCACATCAATGATCTGCTAAAGCCCGGTACCTTTGGGTATGCAGATGACAGTACTGTTGTTGAAAGATACACATCCAGTGCCCGTGCTAGTGGTGACGATGTCCGGATTGAGAGAGAGGCTATGGTTGAGCGCATGAACCTTGCATTGAAAGCCGTGTCCGACTGGGGCGATGCTAACTTGGTTAGGTTCAATGCTGCAAAAACACAGGCGTGTTTATTCACTGCAAAAAAGAGCCCACTCCATCTGGCTCCTTCGTTCCGTGGTATATCTATAAATCTGGGAGACCACCTTGAGCTTTTAGGTGTTGATCTCACGTCAAACCTTAACTTTGGATCATACATCGAGTCCAAAGCCAAAATAGCTTCAAAAAAACTCGGCATTTTGTCCAAGGTAAGGCGGTACTTCACATCTGGACAGCTTCTTAATCTCTATCAAGCACAGGTCCGATCATGTATGGAGTACTGCTGCCACCTGTGGGACGGGTCTGCCAAGTACCAGCTTGAGGCTCTGGACTCGATTGAACGGCGTGCCAAAAGGCTCATTGACGATGACACTTTGGTTGGTGAAAGGCTCCAGAGCCTAGCGCACCGACGTAAGGTGGCAAGTCTGTCGGTCTTTTACAGATTACACCACGGCGAATGCGCACAAGAACTGCATGATCTCATACTCCCATCACCATTCCACTACCGGACTACTAGACGCTCGGCTAAGCGCCATCCTTTCGTGGTCGAAATACCACCCATTCGTACCAAGTGATTTGATTCCACGTTCTTAATTAGAACGGCTAAGGAATGGAATGCCTTGCCAGCGTCTGTGTTTCCGGCGAAATATGACCCGGGCGTGTTCAAGAGAAGAGTGAATAGGTATTTACTTGGCTAGCATGCTACACCTTCGATCACATCGTCACTTCCCATCAGGTGAGAGCGTGGTCAAATGCTAGACAAGTTTGAAGTAAAAAAAAAAAAAAAAAAATGAGTGGAACAATTTGTCGGCATCCCCCCTCCTTCATCTAAGAATAGTTTTGTTAAAAATATATTCTCATATTATAATCTTGTAGTGTAGCTTTAGTCTCATAAAAGAAAACTCCAAATACATATTTATATTATTGATTGAAATGATATTTACTCGTATAAGAATAAGAATAAGTTTATTTGGCAATAAATGTCTGTTACAAAAAAGGTTATTCATGTAATTTGGACGATTGAACAGTTTTACTCAGGTATGTATGTATACTTATACTTAAACATAACAACTGTATTATAAATATTTTTAACAATGTTATCTATAAAGTTTTCTTTTTTTTTATTCCCAATGCAACTTCTAGCGGTCGCGTTGCGAGCCAAGCTAGGAAAAACCTGTGTTATGGCCTGCTAATGGCCTGTATAATACATAATGACACTGTTGGGAAGTGCCTGTATCCTGTAACACAGTTTACAGTACAGTACTACTAGTACACACGGTCTCAATACTCAAGTTGGATTAGACTAGTTGTATTAATTAATTATGGAAAATATGATTAATTATACGTTATAAAAATAAAATATAAAATCTTGTCCATTTATAACTATAGCCTATGAGTTTTTTTTTATGTTAGTGAATGATGTGACGAGCTAGTCGTTCACCTAATATTAAGCGCCACGGCCGCCCATAACAGAACAGTGTCACTCAGAACTCTAAAACATAGAGTTTCGGGCGACACTGCACTGCGCACATCATCCTGAGACATCAGCACAGTCTAGTAATAAGATTACTCAACTGTGAGATCAGATCATAAAGTCTCAATTGCCCAGTAATTTCACTAGCTTCAGTGCCCTTCAAACCGGAACACAGTAGTGCTTGCACACTACTGCTTGGCGGCAGAATAACTGGCAAAGCAGTGGTACCTACCTAGACGAACTTTGCAACAATGTCCTACCACCTAGTAAAAACGTAGTATGAGTGTGAGCTCCGTATGAAATTATAGAAATATTATCAAAACTCTAAATCTACTCTGAATTTGGCGCTCCTCTTTAGTCTTCTTTTTTGAGGTGGAAATGACCTCGCACTTGGAGTGGTGGCAGGGGTATGTGGGACTCGAACCCCCTAAAACACCCCTTGAGCCACCACCGTGCCGGGGCAAGAAGGGTCGCGTTAGCAGTCAGCCATCTCGCCCCCGAGTCGCTTATCTCTTAGCCCAACTCGTCAATTCTTAACCAGCCACTAAGCCACCCTACGATCCACACTAGGGCGAGTAATATAAACACTGTCTTAGTTTAAAGCGACAAAAACTAAAATAAAATTATTACTACATATATAACCACGTCACGTGTGTACCCTTCTCGGAAACTTGTTAATTATGTGTTGTAAACTAATAAAATGTTATAAGACGAAATGAGTTAAAGAACTGCTTTTCAGAATTGGATGGAATTGGATTGGGCGGAGGTAGAGCATTGTAAACAATCACACTAATATTATAAAGGCGAAAGTTTGTATGTGTGTTTGTGTGTATATGTTTGTAACTCCTTCACGCTCAAACGGCAGAATGGATTTGGATTAAATTCGGTATCAAGATAGCTTATACATTAGACTAACATATAGGCTACATTTTATCCCGGAAAAGTGAAATTTTCCCGTGGGATGAGTATATAATTAAAATACTTTTTATCCGCGGATGTAACCGTGAGGCGCAACTAATATCTACATAGGTATCAAAATTTCTCTTAGGTTACTAATTCCCAAGTTTTGGTTCTTCCGCATTTGGAAGAGCCAGAACTTGGGAGTGTTTTTAAATCGTCGTCATTATCAGCCCAGTACATTCCCACTGCTGGGACGCGGACTTTCTCTCAAATGGAGAAAGATGTATAATATAGGTCATAATCACGAGGGTCATTTAACGGTAATGATTACATAGAGTAGTTAGTTCAGAGATTAAAGGAACTTTGCCTGAAATGTAAAAAAGATGAATAAGTTCCGTTATAAAATCAATTTATTTAAGAGACTGTGTTCTAATAGGAAAGCGTTGGTATATTCATTATCTATCTAAACTTTGTTTACCGATTATACCCGAGCTAGTGGCTTACAATTGATCAAAAGACAGATGTAAATGTCTTTGAATGCCTCTGGAAGAACGCCAGAGCTTTGATTCTTTTATGTAGAGTAGGAGAGATCTGGAGAGACTACAACAATTTTTATTTAAACTACATGATTCTAAGTTTATTAAGATATGAGACGCCTAGTTGAGCTGAGACGCGACCAAAATGCTGGCACATACCTCGGCCAACGAATTAGCCTAGCTATTCAACGAGGAAATGTTGCCAGCTTTTTGGTACGCTTCCTGTAGAAGGTGATCTAAATTCTGTGTTTTATTTATGACCCCCTTTTTTCCTACAATATTACTTTTTCTTCAATTATTATTTATTTTAAGTTCTTATGTATAGTATAGTTTTTCTTTCTCCTAAGGTCAATATAGGTCTTTACCTATGAAATTGCCGTATTGCAGTACAGACTTTTTCAAACAAAAAAAAGTTTTGATTGGCTATGAATTCTAAATTCAAATTAATTTTGTTTTAAAAATATGACATTCTATTTACAATATAAGTCTTTTGTTTATTGATTAACGTTGTATTTTCATTACATTTCAACATTTTTCGTCATAATGGATACTTTGAAATTTCGTGTAATTATGGAATATGAGTTCCGTCGTGGCACCAACGCGGCACAAACGACACGTAACATCAACGACGTTTACGGAGAGAACTGTACAAACGAACGTACAACCCGTTATTGGTTTGCTCGGTTCCGTTCTGGGAATTTTGACTTGAAAAATGAACCTCGTGGTCGTCCGGAAACTTTGGTCAACAATGATGAATTAAAGGCGATTGTGGAAGCTGATGAATCTCAATCTACAGCTGAGCTGGCAGCAGCTTTTGATGTTAGCATCAAAACAATATTGGTCCATTTGCGACAGATTGGCAAGATAAAAAAGCTTGATAGATGGGTGCCCCACGAACTTAACGATCGCCAGCGCAACGTACGCGTCGAGACTTGCCTTGCGCTGCTTAACAGGCACAGAAATGAAGGAATTTTGAACCGAATTGTTACGTGCGACGAAAAATGGATGCTTTTTGACAATCGAAAGCGCTCAGCAAGTTGGTTAGATCCTGGTTCGGTACCAAAGCAATGTGCAAAACGAAAAATGACCCCTAGAAAGGTGATGGTCACAGTTTGGTGGTCTAGTGCTGGTGTGATTCATCATAGCTTTTTACAAAACGGCGAGAGCATTACTGCAGATGTGTACATTGAAGAACTGACCACAATGATGGCGAAACTCGCACGTCTGCAACCAGCTTTGGTCAATCGGTCGTCTCCACTGCTACTTCACGACAACGCGCGACCCCATACTGCACAACAGACCGTCTCTAAGCTGCATGAGTTGGGTTTGGAAGCTCTCCCTCATCCGCCATACTCACCAGATATTGCGCCTACCGACTATTACTTTTTCCAAAATTTGGACAACATTTAGCGGGAAAAAAATTCAATTCCCGAGAGGCAGTACAAAACGCCTTTGAAGAGTTTGTTGTCTCCCGTCCTGCTGATTTTTTCAAGAAGGGCATCCATAAACTGCCACAGCGTTGGCAAAGATGCATTGATTGCAGGGGTGATTACTTTGAATAAAAGAAATAAATAAGTTCTAAAAAAAAATACTTTAACTTTTTTCAAACAAAACGGCAATTTCATAGGTAAAGACCAATATAAGTAACCATTTTTGTGTATTGTTGTGTAAATTAAATAAATATAATAAAGATATGAGACAGGTGGCTAAGAGTAGGATATGAATATACATATCATATATACTTATGATAGATATGTATGTATATATATGATATATATGTCATATTGCTGACTTAGTTTAGTGTTTTCTTTTTATATTTGGTAAAATTGTAACCTCTGCCATCGATTACCAAAGTTCTGTACTATCCCATTACTTAGGTATATACTATTCTTGTGCCCTTTTGATTCTGTGATAAACTGTGCTAGTGTGATAAACTTCTTATTTTAGTAATTACCTTGATTCTAATACTTACATGGTAGTAACCTGAGTTACGTGCTGATGCTCGCGAAAGCTGCCGCGGCTTGCCTTAGTAACTGGTTCGAAAAAGAAACATATCGAACATGACCGAAACTTGATCGGAGTAATTTTGACTTTTTAATCGACGTGAGTTTAGCCGTTATTTATCTTACAGAATGTGTCATACTCACGATAGTATTGAAACTAAAATAGTAGAGTATGATTCAAACTTAATGGAGACTGTGAACTGCGCTGCAAACCCGATGCACCTTGAGGTTATCGCTTTTGGCTACCCTCGCCCATCTTATTTTTGCTACTGCGCAGCGTTTTGCGCCAGCTTCACAGCTGCCATTATAAGTTTGAATCCCACTCTACATCTACATCAGTAGGACTACGGTTAGTGCCGCGGATAAACTTAGCCATTATAGAAATATAATTTTTCTAAGGTAGCCGTAATGGGATACGGGTTTGTCCAAACTTTTGGCTTGACTGGCCCGATAGCTCAGTTGGTAGTAGCCCTGCCTTCTAAACTGTGGGTTGTGGGTTCGATTTCCACTCAGGACAAACATTTGTGTGATGAACATAGGTGTTTGTTCTGTGTCTGGGTGTCATATTGTATTCTATGTATGTTTTTACAAACAAAAAAGTATCTAAGTATTGTATCAGTTATCTGGTTCCCATAGCACAATATTTGCTTAGTTTGGGGCTAGATGGCGTTGTGTGAGACGTACACACATATTATAAAAAAAAAATTGATTGAAAGTTGAAGCTGATGTGCATTTTCAGATTTAAAAGTTTTTTTATATAGTTTAAAGTCAAAGTCAAAAGATTTATTGCAATTAGGCTATTTTTCAAAATTATAATAAGTATTAATGAAGTCTCTGTTTCACAACTAGTCTGTGATTACAGAAGCGTAATTTAGGTGTTCTTAGTATTATGTGCGGTACTGACGAGCGGTAAAACGCGGTGAAACGCAAACAAGCGCCGGAAATGGAACATTGTGTCTGTCTGTCTGTCTCGATGATACTCGCTACTGGCGAACACTACCAAAAGTTCAGTTGTTTATTGTTTTTGACGATGTAAGACTGAGCTAGCGAATTGACAAGATCCCTTTTAAACCGGAAAAGACCTTTTCTTGGGATTCATTGAAAATAATGCGAAAACTGCGCTTGTGAATTTTGATTTTTTTTCCATAACCCGTGTATTTTTGAATTGTGGATTATTACCCGTTAAGTGTTCGTCAACGTGCACGAGTGTTAGCAAATGATTTCAAGTTTTTAAACCATGCCTTTTTGTTTTCTCTTCAAGGCTTCCTAGAGCCTTCAGTAAAATATCCACCATATTACTGTGGCATTTAGACTGACAAACTAAGTTTCGTATTACAGAATGATGCTCAGCCATCGATCGGTGCTCAAGCAGAGATTTCATTCATAAATTGATCAATTAGTGAATGAAATCTCTGCTTGAGCACCGATCGATGACTGAGCATCGTTCTATAATACGGACCTAAGACTATGACATGACATGACCGTACAATAATTCCTCTCTTGACATTGGCAGAATTATCGGTTGAAAGCGATAGCAAGCCATTAATCGAAGAGAAGAAGAAGTCCTTTTCTTGCTGCCTTTTCAGAGGCTTTCCTTGGTTTTGTTTCATAAAATGGAAAGCAAATTTTAAGTCATTTTAACGTTATTATGTTAAAATGGAGACCTACGTTAACCAACAACTTTCAATTCGGTTTCACCCGCGGATAAAAAATATTTTAACCATTTGCTCATCCCACGAAAAAATTTCTTTTTTCCGGAATAAATATAAATAATAAATTAGCCTATATGTTAATCCAGTGTATAAGCTATCTTGGTACCGAATTTCAACCAAATCCATTCAGCCGTTTGAGCGTGAAGGAGTAACAAACATACATACATACACACATACAAACTTTCGCCTTTATAAATTAGTGTGATAAGTGTATTATAGAATCTATCGACATGTACCTCTACTATCTCTTTGTTTCTGATTCTCTATTTAACCCACAACTATTAAACTCTATACGATTTGTAATTAGAACATTACAAACGCTATTCTGGAAACCTAGATACGTCCGTTAATTGTAAACAGATTCGGTCGAATTACGGTAGTGTATCAAAGGAGAGTAATGGGACCAACATAAAGACTGTTCTAAAGCGAAAAAGTGGTAAGATAGGTAAAAGTTTCAAAGTTTATTTATTTGATCACATCCTATTAGCCTCTGTGGTGTGACGGTTGATCAGGTCGGCTCATAACCAGGAGGCGGCGGGTTCGATTCCCGTGGCAGGACAAGTATTTGTGCACAGAAACAAAAGCGCAATTGTTCTGAGTCTAGGTGTTGTGGGACCATGGTCCTCGTAGTTCCTGGGTCCCTAGACACAGGGAATCCTGGTTGGGGTCCAGGATCTATGTATGTGATCGTTGAGCGTTAATTATTTTTTTATCCTATCCTACTGATATTATAAATGCGAAAGTTTGTGAGTGTATGGATGTATGGATGAATGTTTGTTACTCTTTCACGCAAAAACCACTGAATGGATTTGGATGAAATTTGGAACACAGATAGTTTATGAACTGGATTAATAAATAAAATACTTTTTATCCAAATAGTATATGTTCTCGTGGGACAATCATCGAACACCACAAAGAGCGAAGCCGCGCGGTGGAACACAGAAAGGCTTCTTTTTTAACTGCGGGGCGCAGTTAGTAAAAATAAAACACAGAATTATACATCTAAAAATATTATGTACGATAGTAGTTGTAACTAAGATAATACATGTGTATATTGAATTAAATACATAAGTAATGGTACACCTACTAATAGGTGGTAGGACTTTGTTGCAAAGTTCGTCTAGGTAGGTACCACCGCTTTGCCAGTTATTCTGCCACCAAGCAGTAGTGTGAAAGCACTACTGTGTTCCGGTTTGAAGGGCGCTGTAGCTAGTGAAATTATTGGGCAATTGAGACTTTATGATCGGATCTTATTACCAGACTGTGCTGATGTCTCAGGATGATGTGCGCAGTGCAGTGTCGTGCGAAACTCTATGTTTTGGGGTTCCGAGTGACACTGTTATGGGCGGCCGTGGCGCGTAACATCAGGTGAACGACTAGCTCGTCACATCATTCAATAACATAAAAAAATTAACATTACAAAAAGCACTCGCACGAATTTGTGTTTCGGGTCGAGAAAAATGAAAGGTTGTATGCGAGATGAATGCATTGACAGAAGCACCTCAAAATCCTACGTCTCGGTCTGCTATACGGTTTTAGGCTTTATTGTACGATATAAACGTAGGATTTAAACCTACCTATGCGCCAAGTCCTTCCTCCCCTTTTCCCAGCAGCTCTGTAGGGAAGGACACTGACGGGAACACGTGTTAGTAATAGTGGGTGTGCGAACAAAATGAAATTAAAATAAAATCTTTGGATACTGTATATTTTTGGTAAAACAATAATACAATAACAAAAATAACAATTTACCTGACAAATGTTAAAAAATAAATCATAAAATTTGGTACAAGTTAAGCTTCACTTGTGAGAATCTAAATTATAATATCATAATAGTTTTAAAAGACACAGCGAGGAGCGAACTTTGTTACGCTTCCGCGTGCGATGGTAGAAACCCAAAAATGTATCTAAAATGAAAATACGACTAATGTTCTAAACTTGAATTTAAATCTAAATTTTGAAAGGCCAATATTTGATATGAAAACTACAAAAGCAGGTGGAAAGATGGAATGATGATGAAGGAGAATGATATCGTCACAAAGGTCTACCGCAGAGCCCCACCATCGACACCAGACAGACCTCAATTCCTGCTACCAACTATTCTACTTCTGACGTCCAATTCAACATCATATTTTTCTATTACTTCCGGTTCATTACCACTTGTGAAATCATGAATTTTGTTTGGAAAACAAACATATTTATTTACATAAATATCCATTACCAGAACGATCAGTTTTAATGAGCAAGAGTTCCGTTTGGTTTATGTAGAATTTATCATTAAAATTTAATGGGATTTAAAGAAAAAAATGACGAACGATCCGATCACACTATGACGAGAATGGCGCAAAAGAAATTTCAATAATACTTTGGTTACTCTATAACTTTTCGAGATCTCTATGTTTTTAGTAAATACAACTCGGATGCCTTCAATATAGGGAGTCAATTTTCCGTTTAAGTGAAAGAAGTGAAAAGTAAGTAGCTTGTGCAATATGAGCTATATTGGGAAGCGTGCGGTGACGATGACGCGAGTTTCACGCTCCATTTCACCCAAAAAGTACACATATATATTATAAACGTGTATATATAGCTCATAGAAAGCGTTCGATGACGATGCCGTGAGTTCCATGATTTTGTTCACTCAAAAAGTGCTCAAATACACTTACTTCTAAATTTCGTTTTATT
Source organism: Ennomos fuscantarius (assembly GCA_905220475.3). NCBI lineage: Eukaryota > Metazoa > Arthropoda > Insecta > Lepidoptera > Geometridae > Ennomos > Ennomos fuscantarius. Next base: position 5,078,653 of record HG992046.1, on the reverse strand, counting down.
TCAGTTTTACGAAAGTTGTACTCTTTTTCGTGCTTCGTTTTAAATCTTTCAGTGTAGAGCATTCAACTGCTACCGTGTCAGCTCTGCTCAGCGTCCGTTTGTTTGTCAGGTGCCGAGTCAGCCTGGGTGGCTTTCCCGGAACTCTTTATTTGAAGCATCAAGCCCACGGTCAGTGATGGCAGGTGAAGGTGGGTACCGTGGAATCAACGCACCTACCACTTATACCTAAGCGAAACTCATACGCACCTTACACACACTTTAATCGAAAGTGAAACTTAAGTGAAACTTATACACACCTTAGTCGTTTATTCCATAAACACAGGATCAAGTAGGTTACTTACTAACCTATCTATTCATATAAAATTCAAAGTCCTGACTGACTTATATATCAAACGCACAGCCTAAACCACTGCTCCTAGAGACCTGAAATTTTGAGGGTGTGTTCTTGAAGTGTAGGTACTAGAAAGGGTTTTTTTGGAGGGTGTGTTCTTTGTGAAGTGTAGATACTAGAAAGGGTTTTTCGAAATTTAACCGCTAAGAGGGTGAAATGGGTGGTTGAATTATCTATGAAAAAATTTACACAAAAATTTCTTCTTCGTTTCCTATAGGCCACGCGGGTGAATAATCTAACAAACCACTGCCAGTAGGCAACGTGCCCAATATGCTGGCGGCATTGCCACAATTAATGGCAAATTAATATAATTAGTAATATTATCCTACCTTGGTTAATACCTGGGCTAACTACGTACTTAGACAATACAAAATAAATCTTTAAGCTCCTCCACATTTTTGACAAATCACACATGATTTGATATTTGAATTTTTGAAGTAGGTAAAACTTCTTTACGCACGCTTGTCTAACTTGGGGAGGACTTGGGGAGCTGGTGAATGCGAGGCAAACAGAAGTTGAAGTTGGTTCATGTAGATCTCCATTGTCAACATAACAAATATGTCAATAACAAATATGAAAGAAGATTAAAAAGGAATTTTTGGCGGGAAAACGAAAAAGATTGCGTCACCACATTGTATTATTTTCCAAAACTTGTGTTATTTTCAGTGTTAGTGCGTAAATTTGGTGGAATTTTATTCGTTAAGTGCTGGATTACAGGCATGAGTGTGGGAAAGTTGTATAATGATGGTGAAACGTTTCTTTTCATGTTGTTTCCAAAACTCCATAGAAGCTTCTGGTAAAGTTGCCACCACTTTTACAGTAGTATGACTCGACTAGACTAGACTAGACTATGACTTAACTTGATGACTTGGACTGTGACTTGACTTGACTTGACACATTGTATAATATAAATTAACATGAAAATTTATTAATTAATTGACACTGGTTAAATACACAAAAGTGTGGAGCCATAACAAACAAAAAAAAGGACAAGGGCCAAAAACAACCAATTTATAGTATATATCCTATCCGCAAATACCCGTAAATAAAACCATTGACATTATTTTCCCTCCAAAATAAACGATTCTATTTGTATTGATGAATTTATCTATGTTTATAGACGGCTGTTAATCGAGCGCGATAGAACGCAGGCGACCGACGTGGAAACTCTATAAAATGCTTTTTCTGTGGTGTGACCATAAACATTAACAAGACAGGATCTTGATTTTCGGTCTTTCTGTATTTTCCTTCCATTTTTGAAGTAAAACTTTTTTACGTTCGCTTGACTTGGGGGTACAATTTGATAATTATATAATAATAATTGAATACTTGTAAATCTCTTTTTACGAGAAGATAGAAATGAAAAGTTATGTATAGTATATTACTGTAGTGGCAAGAGAGATAGCCGTATTATTATTAAGTACAACATATTATTATTCTTCACGTAGCAACGGTTGAAAGGATTTGATTGAAAGGAATGGATACTCTTTATTATGCACAATAAAAACACACACACACATATACACGCACGCACGCATGCACGCACGCACGGACACACACGCACGCATGCATGCACGCACACACACGCACCACATCCTCCCTCTCTTATACATTATACATATAAGAGTAGGTAGGTCCTTTTTATGCACAAAAATTGTGTACGCGCGTGTGAAATCTTTTTAGAGTAGGTACCAAATATAGAAGTAGGCTAAAACAATTGTTGAGAATCCTGGAAATATTACATGAACATGGTCACCTCAAATCCTCATTTAATGATGAAACGTTTAACGGTTACAATGATCGGGATTTACGTATTTATTTAAGTGGTATTACTGCGCGCCACCACCTTCACAGCGCCACCCGCGCACCACAGACCACACATAAAACTGAGCTCGGTTGCATGCATTTTGTTTTTTCATTTGTGTAAGTAGGTATTAAATAAAGAAACTATCTACTTACACAAATAGTGCTGACTCTACAGAGATTGGGTTTTTAAAACGGACTTCCATTGCATGTTCATTTTTTTCATTTTCATTTTTTTTTTACTATCACATACATAGATCCTTGACCCTAACTATCTGTAAGTCTGTCGTGTGGTAGGGGGTGTCTGTGTCATTCTTTTTGTATATATATTTAAACTGTACCACTTTTATAAATCTTGTCTTACATAATACTACAACTATGTAATTTAACTACGATAATATAATCTATATAATTTAACTACTATAAGAAATCATCATATGCTAGAAGCACCGATGCTTCTAGCATAATGATGCCTCATTATTAAATATTATGTTTCATCAAGTTACCCAGTTCCTAGTTTTTTTTTTTTGTTTTGGTATGGTTCCACACTTTTGAGTATTTAGCCAGTGTCAAGTAATTGATAATTTTTCGAGTTAAGTAATATATAATATGTATGTCCAGTCAAGTCAAGTCACAGTCCAAGTCATCAAGTCAAGTCATAGTCTAGTCTAGTCAAGTCATACTCCTGGTAAAGTGGTGGCCACTTTATCAGAAGCTTCTATGGAGGTTTGGAAACAACACGAAAAGATACGTTTCACCATCACTATACCACTTTCTTTCACTCATGCCTGTAATCCAGCACTTAACAAATAAAATGCCACCAATTTTATGCACTAACACTGAAAATAACTCAAGTTTTGGAAAATAATACAATGCGGTGACACGATCTTTTTCGTTTTCCCGCCAAAACTCCAGTATCCTAGTTTATGTCTACCTCAGAAGTTATTGTAAAAAAACATGTAGCGCCATCTGTCGAACTAGACTGACACTGAAGCATTGAAACGCAATGCGCCAAACCTCTTAGTTCTTCTACTCGACGCTAGATGATAATAAAATAATTCAATTCAATATTTATCAAAATCATGCATGGCCTACTTGGTTTTATAAAAACAACTATAAAACGCAGTATGTAGGCATAATTCAATACTGAAAAATACCGTTGTTAGTTACATACAAATCTTTATTTTTTAATCAGTACTGTTGACTGCTGAGTCAAAATATCTACGAACTTGCAAGCATCCAGAAGTGCTAATCCCCAGGGGAACGGAACGTTAAGATCAACTTTAAAATGACGTTTGTTGACAGTTGCGCATTGTTATCATCTAGAATTTATTTATCGATTTTTCGGAAAACAAAATTTTTGTGTATTAGTACAGCTAAATTTCACATGGAAAACCGAGATGAAACGAAGTCTTCAATGGAGCTTGTCAACGTCCCTCCTTTGGTATCCACATACCGACAGGCGCTCAGAACCTTCGATGTCAAGTTAAAAAATGATCTCGACACCAACTTCAGTAAACTTAAATCTATGATGGACAAGTTAAGAGCTGAGGACTTTGGCTTCGACGCACATCTGAGCCACCCAGATACATGGGCGGTGGCGCAGAAAGCGCCCTGCACATACATCGAGGTTTTCCAAAACAGCCAAGTTAATATGAGCATATTCGTGCTGAAGCCAGGCTTCAGAATGCCTCTGCACGATCATCCTCACATGCACGGGCTTCTTAAGGTAATATCTGGCGCAGTAAGAATTAGGAGTTTCACAGAGCATCCACTAAAAGAAGTAGTAAATCTGATTGACTTTGCAACTCGAGCAAAACACGAAGCTGCGCGGCTTGCTAAAGGCTTACATCAGAAGAGAAGACTATTTGCTAAAGTATCAAGTAATCGTATCTGCAGAGAGTCAGCTGAAACTTGTGTATTAACTCCGACTATATCAAATTATCATGAGATAGAAGCTTTAGAAATGCCTGCAGCATTTTTTGACATCCTATCACCTCCATATGACACACTTATTAAAGATGTAGGTCCCCGCAGATGTAGGTACTATAACGTAGTTAATGAAATTTGCACCAACTTAGTTGAACTACAAGAAATAGATGTGCCAACATGTTTTTACTGTGATACATCACCATACTTAGGACCCAAACTGGCTTAGTTTCAAATTTTAGGTAATTTTTAGGTATTACAATAATAAATATAATAGTTTAATCAATGAATTACAATGGCAAAATGAAAGTTTTACTATAGAATTAAATTCTGTAGTAGGAAATTGAATTATGTCACTTTCGTGACATGTAATAAATAGTTCAAAAATTATTTTGTGCCTTTTTGCAGCATATATTTAACGGTATTATTATATTTAAAGTTACCATTGAATATAGCTGTATTATGTAATACTGAAGTACCTATATAATTGTTCAAACTAAATTTTAATTAGGTAATAGAGCCCATTCATTGTTATCATAAATTGGCAAGCTTTACATGAAACTGCCTACTTGCATAATGCCTCTTCCACTTGGCGATAAATTCCTTAGAAGTTTGTGATAAAACCACTAGTCTGGGTGTCCATGTCGATATTATGTATCGTCATGTAACCTTATCTTCACTTTCCATCAAATGAAATGTAGTCAAACACGAACCCATTTAATGTAAAAAATGTCTATCTGATAGTTCATAATGCATGATGATAAATCCATCCCACACCTATCTTTATAGCATGAGTATGTGAAATTACATTGTGGTAGATGTTTAATGTAGGAGAGACGTGAGTAACAAGATTTGCACTATTATACAATCAGGGTTTTTGATGAAAGAAGGAATAAGACTCAAGATGATATTAACCTATGGAATGATAATGCGCTGCACAACAATGCATAGCATATAAATTTACAATTAAAAGCTGTACACATGGTATGCATTCGACATGCAAGTTCAATTTATTTGTGTTGGTGGTATATTGACAATGCAAATAATTGTATGCTGTACTATGTGTAATCATTGTATATGTGTACTCATTTGACATCTCTTATATAGAATATGAAGTTTCAAACAAAATTAATATTATATGCATTGTACATCTTTAGCCTTTATGCACCAATACAAATGTTGTCTAGGTCCGATCATCACACAGTCCTACAAAAAAATATTGACCCATTTTACTTGTGCAATTCTGTGTATGCAGTTCAGTTATTATCCTGTTAGCATGAAAATTAAGTTATTGTTATAAGATAAAATTGTCATGAAAGTTAAGTGTGTACTGTTTAAGTGTATAGGTTAATGTAATATAACTTATTGTTGCTCATGAATATTATGTAAGTTATAAACAAGATAATATTAATTTTTACTTTAAAATATCTACCATTTGGCATATTGTAATTATATTTACTATTAACAAATTATACGTAATTAAAAATTATAGATAATAATTCCCGATAAGGTATCCATAATTATTCTGTGCATGTTATATTTGATGGCGTTTTTATGTCTTAGCATTTTATTTTAGTTATTATATAGTCAGGTACTTACCTTTTTTACAGTTACTGGATTTTACTGTAAAAAAATTAATTTTAACTTACTGTAAAAATAGTGTCTCTACATTTTTTATTCAGTTTAAAGCTACAGCTAATAGATGAGCTCAAACAGTTTACTTTTAATATCATATGTGATTAGAAGTACACAACAAATAAATCCAGGACTTAAGTACCTAAATCAATTATGTTTTTTGTTAATTGTTTAAATAATTAATATTTTCAAACAAGTCTTCCTGTATTATGCTGTAAAAATAGTTTCCAATATTTTTTTGTAATTTAATACATTTTCGATATAAGTGTTATATGATTTTGCTAAGATACATTCTGTAATAATTCTACTTACATGAACATGTCATCTTGATAAATTGATTAAAATATTCACAATTATTGCTTCAGCTATTATTCATGAAGTTGGATAAATCAGAATTATACAACATTCCTAGTTAATTCTTAGGAAGTCCTAATTTTATGAAATGTTATTATTACCTTCTTGCAATATAATACAATAGCTAATAAACTTAAGCAGCAATTAAAGTTTTAAATAAATATAATGATACATCATATTCATAGCATATTATTACCAGTTTCTCGTATTGTATTTTTTATTTAATTATAATTGAATTACAAAATAAAAAAATCAAATTTACTTTTAACTTCAATTTATTGATATTATCGCTAGAAAAAGAGCCAGATAAGTTAGGGTAAGAGTGCAATTGACTGTAGTAAAATACGAATTTAAGAGTTAAATTATAGATTGATCTCGATGTCAAATGATCACAATTACTAAGTTGAAATTAAATAAATTTATAGTAAGAGTGTAATTAAACTTTTAAGTGTAAAGGTTAATGTAATTTACTGTAAGTTGCATTTAATTGGAATGTGTTGTCACCCTTGTTTCCTAAGCTGGTTATAAAACTGTTGAATGATTTAAAATGAAATAGTATTTGACTGACAGCTTTATCTATAATTGACCATCAGGTGACAACAGTAAATATAAGTGCAAGAAATATCATACCAAATTAATTCATACTTCTTTACATTATATCACAGTTTAATATATAACAAATTAAGAAATGCCTAGTGTGATTCCGCTCAAACAAACGCGCAAGGTTCGATCGGAGTTACTATAGAATTACTGTATTATTTTGTATTTAAAATTAACGGCAGCGAAATCACGTTGAAATCAATTAAATTTTTTGAAATTTGGAAAAAAATCTTTTACTGAGCGAATGAAGTGACCAAAAGTCTCTGCTTCAACTCGTAAAATTGGCTCTCAATCTGTCCGGATATATACCTACCTACTCGCGTACTGGTCGTATTTTTTCTACGCATCTTGGTATACAGGTTCCACAACTTCGTGATTTTTATTAATCAGCGATTTTTTATTGAATGTGTATTACCCCTAAAAGAGGGGAATTTAGCTGCGGCACCATTTGCCGGCCGTTTTTCGTATTTGGCCGAGACATTGGGTTCTAAACAAGTATTTCAAACATAAGCAAAATCGGTGAGAGGTTGTTTGAGTTTAGTAGATAATTTTAGCGGGAACATTCGGTAGGTAGGTACTGATTTCTAAAAACAACGTGAGAAAATAACCAAACGGCGATAAAAAGCTGCTTGATTATGGATCGACATATGTATTAAATAATCAATTCTTAAAAAAAATGCAATTAAGTTAATGCTCGTGAGTTCTGCTACAGAACTTTTTTATTTGAGCCCAAAATTTAATTAGAATTTAAGGTATTTTTTGTATAAGCCTGTTTACCTGCAGCTTGATATGGACTTATGCCCGTTTGTACTAAGTTGGACAACTCCTAAGTTCGCACTCATTCCTCTGAGACATACCGAAATGCATTGCAGTCGATGTGTCATAGGGGGAAAAGTGCGAATTTAGAAGTAGTCAAACTTAAGTAGATGGACATTAAAATTGTGTGTAGCTACATTTATAATAAAATGTATTTGGCCATTATCTTAAGTTTCTTGGGTATCAAACGTTTTGTTAAAAGTTTTAAGTTCATTTTGTTCGTGTGTATTTTTTACCTTTAAAGTTTACTCCTTCAAATATATACCTAATTGTTAGATCTCATAGGTTTGGGTTTCGTGTGAAGTAAAAAAGTCATTGGTAAATAATGATTTATTGAAATATAACATTAGCATAAAGTAAATTACACATTCACACAATGATTGCACACAGAATAGCTAAAATTACTGTTTAAAAATAATGTAAGCAATGTGTAATAATATTGAAAATAGTGATTTATTCTTTTTATTATAAGAAAATATATAAGGCATGTTATACAGAGCACCTGATTTTTAGGTATTAAATATTGTACCTCAATTAGCAATTCTATTAATCAAAAACAACTTCAAACATCCAATAGCAATTCCTAGGACTCGACAGGTATATAAGAAACAACTCCTGGTAGGTACTTATCATACATTGTTTGGTTATACTCTAGTCAAGTCAATCTTAAGATATCGTATCTTATTTCCCATAATCTTATCATTGCACACCCTTTGTTTTACGTTGCGCACACCTAAAACGCGTAGACATCTTATCTCGTTGACATTACATTCTCGAAAACACATTTCCAAATTAATAAAATGACGTCAACTATAAAATTGCTTTATCAATTTGATCTTTCAATTGAGGCTCATAACTACGCTTTTTGTTTGCATAGCGTGTAGTAGGTAAGTATAAGGTTAAACAAGTTAGTATTCCTACAGCTTTTTTTACCAACTGTACTGATACAGTAACGTGTAATTAACTTACTGTAAATACATGTTACTTCCGAAATGTCTTTAAATTTTATTGTATGTAAAATAGGTATTTTTATATCTAAAATTTTTCAGTTTTAACGTTAAATAGTCCTAATAATATTTAGGTTTTTATATTATAAGAAAAAAGTGAGATATACTTTCAATGGAATGAATATAATACTAGTAAAATTGCTTGTTAAAAATTCGATCTTAACAAGCTTTTTCATTTCCATTGGGGAGCATATCTTATCTCATTTGCCGTTGCCACTTGTTTTGTTTCCAGAGCTATATGGCTGGCCCGATAGCTCAGTTGGTAGAAACCCTGCTTCTTGAACTGTGGGTTGTGGACTCGTTTCCCACCCAGGACAAACATTGGTGTGTTGAACATCGATGCTTGTTCTGTGTCTGGGTGTTACATTGTATTCTATGTATGTATTTTCAAACAAAAAAAGTATCTAAGTGTTGTATCAGTATCTAGTTCCCACAGTACAAGCTTTGCTTAGTTTGGGGCTAGATGGCGCTGCGTGTAATGTCCACACATACACCACACAGGATATTTATTTTAAATTGGAATAATATCTCTACGGTATTACCAGTCTATAAATAAATGTGTAACTTGTGAAGCACCACCTAGCGAAATAAATAAGAAGCTCCCCATTGGTTACAATTTTATTTTATTTTTTATTTTTCCATATTAGGAATAGTAAACAGCACACTTCATCAATTTGTAAAATAAATGCAGAAAATTTTTATATTTGTAACGTATTTCAGCATAGACGTAAATAAAAGGGAAGATAAGGCACTAGCTTCTCAAAGTGGTCCACTTAAATATGCCATACCAGAGATAGTAATACGCTCTTTGTGCGACACAGGGCCTAGTTCTTGACTATGCGATTTGAGAAAGTGCCACATCTACCCCTTTTTGATTACATGTATCTCATTCTGTTTTTTTACGTTAACAATTCAAGTACTACCTAATAGTAATTTCAATCTACCGCCATTAAAGTTTTGAAAGGAGCTCGCATTTGTATTGTTTTCTCACTTGCGCTTATTTTTAGACTGATTGGCGGGAGTGAGAGAAACTTCTACTTTTCAGCTACTTCATAAAAAAATATGACGCGATACACTAATCCATACATACGAAAGTATTATTCCTTCGTCCACACAAGTTTGTACCAAAACTTATCCAAAGCACCGATAATTATATAATAGTATCTAAATTAAAATCTCCAATTTTATATGAAACTCTTTAATCTTGATTTGTATGTTTGTTTCTGCAGGAAGCCAATTCTCGGAAAGTCTTACTTTTGATATTGACAAATATTACTTGGCTAGCATGCCTACACCTTCGATCGCATCATCACTTCCCATCAGGTGAGTGTGGTCAAATGCTAGACAAGTTTGAAGTAAAAAAAAAGTGTGTATTGTACCTATAAACGTCATTTGACGTTGTTTCGTTTTCGACATTTTTCCGAGAATCGACGCTTAAAGAATGAACGCTTATTTGTTCAACTTTAACTCTAAGGACTACCTTAGCCTTAGCCACTAGGCTTTTACGGTTATTCACCACAATTTCGCTAGTGTACTAAGATAGGCCAGCAAACGACACAGAACAAAATTAAAAATTGGCCAGTGGAAATATATTGATATTACTCGTATAAAGGAGAATGTTTGTATGTTTGTTACTACACGCTCAAACGGCTGGACGGATTTAGATGAAATTTGAAATAGTGGCTTATATACTGGATTAGCATAGGATAATTTTTGTCCACGAGTGAAATGAGCACACTATTCTATTGCTGTCTCTCTCCCACAAACATAATACAAATAGAATTCTCTTGCTTTCGTCAGAATAGTTTCTTTAATGTAACGCGTTATACTTTTTACTGCAAAATAGTTCTAAAAACCAACCAATCATCGTACTTCGTCTCACGAAGTTTTTATCTATCTAAGAAACGAAGACTGTATTCATTGTTTTTTTTTTAAATTCAAATTTAAGTATAATAATTATAAACTACATTTATTCAGGCAGTGTAAGTGACTTAGGTGCGGTTTTTCAATAAGCAGATAAAAGCTATTCATTGTATAAAACAACATAAAACACAGTGAAAATAAAAGAATAATTTTGTATATTGAACACTGCAGTAATAATGGTACTTTTATTTTAGTCGGATTATAATTTGTTAGTTATATAACATTTATCCAGCCATTGAAAAATCGCAACTTAGGGTAGTAAGACATGCAAAATAAAAAAAATCCTATTTCTATTTATTATTAGGTTCTACTTTGTGATATTGTACTTTAAACCTTATGTAACTAGAAATTAATTTTACTATTAAAATAATATGTTATAATTGTTTTAAATTTCAACAACAGTGACAATTTATTTAAAGTAGCACCTACTTTACGAGCAAGAGAGCCTATTCACTGTTTTATTTTATTTTTATTTTATTATATTCTGTTAAAATTAAAAACCAATAAAAATAAAAGTTACCGATAATAGACTAGTATGTAAGACATTGTATCATAAATCTTAAAAGTCAATTTGTACGTAGCTTTGTATATATGAGGGGTATAGAATCAAATTCAGCTACGAGCATAACCTTCAATTTAAAATTTAAGCTGTCTTTGATGTTTGCATGCCGATTTTAAGGTGACTTTGACCCCAATGCAGATTTTTAATCTGGTTTTTGTATTATTTTAAGCTGGTTTCGATGCAAAATTATAAGTTGAGATCATACACAATTGACAGACCTATATTTTTGCATTCATAGGTCAGATTAAAAAAAAAATGCAAATAGCTGCTTTTGATTCTATACCCCTCATATATAGCTACGTTTGGTCGTTTAAATTTAGTGCAAAATAAAAAAATGGTGCAAGTCATAATGGATTTTCTTGCCACATACATTTACGTCGTTACGTATCCGCTTTTTTAGGGCTTGGCCCTATTTTGGGCAGTGTCAAATAACATAGTAAAATCGGTTCATTGATCCATGAAGAAAAATAAATAACGACACATACGTAGATCCTTTTACAAACAGTGTTTCCTTCAAAGTATAACCTAGGTCTTTTTAAGTCAAGAGTGAATGGGCATCTCATGGGCAAGCGCGCTCTACTTTAGACAACTTCGTCACTTACCATCAGGTGAGTTGTTGTCAAACGCATGCCCATTTTACCATAAAAAAAAACCTGTACCCTAACTAGGATCTAGGGTGCCCTAGGGTGTGGGGCCACTGGTGGAGAGTCGGGACTCTCCGCCGGCTTGCACGGCCCCACACATCCATTGGCGCGGAGTGGCCCGAAAGGGCCTGCCGCCGGGGGCGAGTTGGCTGGACTGCAGTCGCGACCCCTTCTCGCCCCGGTACGGTTTTTATTGGGTTCGAGTCCCACATACCTGCTACCACCCCCGTGGTGGCAGGGAACGCAAGGGCATTTCCCCCCTCAAAAAAAAAAGTGTGCCCTAGGGTGCCCTAGATCCTAGTTAGGGTATATATCTAGGGGCCCAGGAAATACCAGGACCATGGTTTCACACAACCAGACACAGAACAAGTATCTGCGCTTTTTTTCCTGTTCCTATCGCGAGAATCGAAGATGTAGGTAAAAATGAAGTCCAAAATTCAAAACAGAGTAATTCTTGTCAGATTTTCGCCATTTTTGCGCTGCAAAGTGGCTTCTAACCGGATAATCTCAAACCGCTGTTTCAAAAGGGCACTACTTATCATTTGTTTTGTATATCTACTATATAAAAATAAGTCCGGTTTTCCTTCCTGACGCTATAACTCCAGAACGCACGAACCGATTTCCACGGTTTTGCATTCGTTGGAAAGGTCTCGGGCTCCGTGAGGTTTATAGCAAAGAAAATTCAGGACAAACCAACATTTTAAGTAGATGGCGCCGGTGCGCGATACATTGTTTTTCGTATATTATAAAATGTTTAATAAATAAACGTCCACCCGAGCGAAGCCGGGACGGGCCGCTAGTATATATATATAGAAAAAAAATGATAGGATAACCTAGATAGATAGATAGATAACCCTATAGTCGTTTCGTATTTCGTGTCAGTGTTTGTTACCATACTCCTCCGAAACGGCGGAAACGATTTTGATGTAATTTTATATTCACACTTCGTAGGTCTGAGAATAGGTTGTTATCTATTTTTCATCATCATCACCACACGGGTGAAACCGCGGGGCGCAGCTAGTAGTATAACAATAAAGGCAATGTATCTATAGCACGGTATGGTGATAACGCCGCCCGTACCATTTTTTTGTTTTTTATAGTATTATTTTATTGATTTTTTATGCGGGTAGTTGGGGACGGTCGCCGACGCCGTTCGCTAGATCAAACACCGCTTGAGCCACTTCTGCAGCTAAAGTATCCGCCGTCTGAAAAAAAAAAGTCCTTTTTACAACCGCACAACACAATGCACTTTTCAGCAAGTTATCTTCTAGGCAAGCATGCACCATACACATTAGACTGTGTCGTTACTTCCCATCAGCGGGCGATCACTCGATTGCAACAGATAGTAACACAAATTTGTATGGATTTGACAGTTTTAATACGCAGTTTATGTGCATAGTTTTTGTTTTTCGTTTAGCTCCACACTTTTGTGTATTTAGCCCACTGGCTAACTATGCACATAAGGAGTTTTGGCAGGAAAACGAAAAAGATCGCGTCACCGCATTGTATTATTTTCCAAAACTTGTGTTATTTTCAGTGTTAGTGCATAAAATTGGTGGCATTTTATTCGTTAAGTGCTGGATTACTCATTACAAACTTGAAAATTATCTATTACTTGTTGTTAATATCAGTAAAATCTGATTTGTTAATTAATTTAATGTATATATAATTTAATGTACCTACCTATCGTATATGACGGCGGCTACGTCCAGTTATAAACTCTATGCATAGCGATTGAGCACCGTAATTTACCCTGTGGTGGCATTAAATTTATTACAGTGGCAGCACCGGCAACTGTCATGGCGCCCCTACCTGTCTGACTATATAAAGGGATCGATTGGTGCGCTACGGATCACAGTCCGACTCTCGACACCGCCCCGAGCGGTCGTCTCTGAGCGCTTCCGTTACGCGCTCCCCGCCTCCGCGCTGTGCTCAGCACACCGCAACCGCAGTCCGCCCGGCGCCGCCGCGCCGAACGGCCGCCCCCGCGCGCCCCGCGCGTCTCCGACGGCCCCTCCCGGGCCCCACCCGTCTCGCGAGTGCCGTGAGTGAAGAGACTGTTTGCTGGACATTATAGACAATTAGCGCCGTCGCTACCAGTGCCGCGAGTGAAGTGTTGTGCGCGTTTCGCCGTCGCCACGTCCGAGCGTGTGCCGCGGCCCGAGTGCGTTGTCGTCGTCGCCGCGTAGCCTCCGCGCTCGTGCGCGTGACTGGCTGCCGCCGCGTCCGGGTACACTCGTCGGCGCAGCAGGAGCTGCAGAAGACGTAGGGATCCGCGTTCAGGTATTCACCCGTGCTGCATTGCAGACGGTACGCTAATTAGGGCTACACTTTAGGTACACACCGCTCCGCCTTCACAGGCGGGGCGTTACTGCTTACTCCCCACTCCATCCCGGAGCACCATCCAGGATGGAGTCTATCCCGTCGGACGTTGCCGCAAGGCAACTGTTCGAATTTTTCGACTGGGCCATCCGGTTCAACCCCGATCTTAAAAACCTTTGGTCCAAGTTCGTTGCTAGGACTCCTACTCCATCCGCACTGGCTACCAGTGAGCCCGCATCACCGGTGATGCCTCCGCCACCCGCTGACTCAGTTAGCGTTGCCCGCGCACGCAAAACGGAGAAGGTTGCTTCCCGCAACACTTCCCGTTCCCCCGCCATCCGCGGACCCGCCCCGACCCCGTCACCGCGAAGCTGTGACAGCGAAACCCGCGAGCGACCGCGCTCCCGCTCGCCTATTTTTACCACTCCGTCGGTAGAGGTAATTTCCTCACTGATGGAGTGCGAAAGTCCCGCCTCTCCTGACCCTGTTGATGATGATGGCTTCATCACAGTCACTAAAGGAAGGAAGCGCCCCGCGGCAGCTTCCTCTCCTCCCCCGTCCAAGGCAGCCTGCCCCAGTCCTGGGGCAGTAAGCGGCCCTTCCGACCGCAGAGGATCACCCGCCATTGAGGTAGATGTGCCCTCCTCGGGATCATCAGCCTCGAGACCGGAGCGACCTCCACCTCTGTACGTCCAGGAAAAGGAGAAATGGAGCAATGTTTCATCTCTCCTTACCACCAGGAAGGTGAACTACACGTCCGCCAGACCGACCAACTCGGGCATTAAAGTCCAAGTGGCAACCTCGGACGACCATCGTCTCCTCACCCGTATTCTCCGCCAAGAGAAAATAGGTTTTCATACCTATGCTCTCGAGGAAGAGAAAGTTCTTCGTGTAGTCCTACGCGGAATACCGAAGGAGGTGAAGGAAGAGGTTGTCCTCAAGGACCTCAAAGCCCAGGAGTTCCCGGTTCGGGAAGTTCACCGCCTATATAGTGGTCGTACCAAAACTGCCTTCGACCTTGTTTTGGTTGTGCTCGACCGCACCGCAAAGGGGAAGTCTATCTTCAATCTGAAGGAGGTAGACAAACTTTCAGCGGTCACGGTCGAGGCCCCACACCGAAACGGTACTCCGTCCCAGTGCCATCGCTGCCAGCTCTATGGGCATGCGGCACGTTTTTGTTACGCCAGGCCCCGCTGTGTTAAGTGCCTTGGTGATCATGGCACCGCCGACTGTTCCCGCACTCGGGACAGTCCAGACCCGCCAAGCTGCGTTCTGTGCGGAAACTCAGGGCATACCGCGAACTATCGTGGTTGCCCGAAGGCACCGCGCAGCACACCCAGGACTAGCGGGCGCGCGCCATCACGCCCCAATCCACCTACCACTGGCGCTCAAGGAATAAGCTCTAAGCTATCCCTTGTCTCGGCAAGCAGCACACAGCCCTCTCAGGCACCGCCTCCCGTAGTCAACGCCTGGTCCAAGCCCCCGAGCATGGTCCGGGCGCAGGCTGCGCCAGCGACACCTAGCAGCGCTCCAGCTATTGTTGAAGCGCTGCCTGTAGCCCACACTAGCCCTCCCGCCTCTAAGTCTGGTCCCTCTGGCCAGGCTACAACTTCCCTGATGGAAGATCTGGCTCTGATTAAGCAGAGCCTATCAGCCATCGATCTGAAGGAAGTACGTGTGCTAGCACACAAACTTCGTTCAGCCGCCACTCCCGAGGACCGTTTCTGTGCCCTGGTCCAGCACGATGGCATTCTCGACGCTATCATGCGCTGCCCCTTACCTTCTTTTAGTACTATCTAATATGGATAGTACACCAAAAAAGGTTAAACCTCGCTCCGTAGCGTTAGCGTTTTTCAACGCAAACGGCCTCACTCGTCAACGCGACTTGGTTCATAACTTTTGTAAGACCCATCAGGTCGATGTGATGCTTGTACAGGAGACCCTCCTGAAACCTAGTAAGCGGGATCCTAAGATCGCCAATTACGTAGTGGTTCGTAATGATAGGCTTACCAATGCCGGAGGCGGTACGCTTATCTATTACCGAAGGTCTCTTCACTGCATCCCAATTGATACTCCCTCATCTTTAATCAACTTAGAAGCGTCTTGCTGTCGCCTAGCTATGAACGGCCACGAACCGATCATACTAGCGTCTTGCTACCTTCCCCCTGATAAACGTTTGCTCAGTAGTGATATCAACGCGCTACTTTCTCTGGGAAGCTCCGTCATACTGGCGGGAGACTTCAACAGCAAACACGTCATGTGGAACTGTCACACCTCCAACACCAACGGTAGGATACTTGAACAGCTAACTGACCCACGACCAGACACAGACCACCACACCTTTGACATTATCGCACCCATGACTCCGACCAGGTTCCCCGGGAACCTCGACCAACGACCAGACATACTCGACATAGCACTTTTAAAAGGCGTAGCCCTCAGGTTAAGCTCGATAGAAGTGCTCCACGAACTTGACTCTGACCACCGCCCCGTTCTCATGAGACTAGGCTCGGATCCAACTGAACTGATACCCCAGACTAAGACAGTGGTGGACTGGAAGCGATTGGGGGAATCCCTGAAAGCTATCAGTTCACCAGACTTAGACAAGGTACCTGACGACATACAGACACTAGATGACGTCTCCACCGCGATCGATGCTCTCACTAGTCACCTCCGCACTGTGATCGGTGAGTCTTCTAAGCAGGTACCGGTGGTGGACCACCGCTGGGACTTGCCCGAGGCCGTGAGGAGACTGCTGACAGCAAAGAACGCCGCCACTAGGGCATATGACGCGGCTCCCTCCCGTGATAACAAATCCACTTTGAATTTCTTACAGCGTGCTGTTAAGAAACGCATAAGTGATCTTCGCGCCCAGAACTGGACAGACCTACTTTCAGGGCTCGAGCCAACCCACCAGGCTTACTGGCGGCTGGCTCGAACTCTGAAAAGTGACACACTTAGAACGATGCCCCCTCTTGATAGGCCAAACCAAGTCCCCGCGTTCGATGATGAGGAAAAAGCCGAGTGTTTGGCTGAGAGCCTCGAGGCCCAGTGCAACCTTTCCCCCGATCACGTTGACCCTGCCCACCTCCATACGGTGGTCAGTGAAGTCGAACGTCGCAGCTCCCTACCACCTTCCGACCCCCCGCTCGAGCTTATTAGGGCCGCCGAAGTTGAGTCTGTCATCAAGGGTCTCGCTATCCGTAAAGCCTCCGGCGCTGATGGTATCAGCAACAAAGTGGTCAAACACTTTTCTGTCCCCTTAATCTATCTCCTAGTCAGCATCTTCAATGCGGCCATGAGCAACTGCTCTTTCCCCGTTGCGTGGAAGTCCGCCGACGTCATCGGCATCCACAAGCCAGGCAAGAAGGCTACCGAGCCCTCTAGCTACCGGCCCATCAGTCTCCTCAGTACTCTGGGGAAGATCTACGAGCGTCTCATTCGGAGGCGTCTCTGGTCCCATATCCACGAACATAAACTCCTTCCCGACGAGCAGTTTGGCTTTAGAGCTAGACACTCTTGCGTTCAACAAGTGCACCGCATCACGGAGCACATTCTAGATGGCTTCAACGCGAATCCAAAACCGAAAGGGACTCTCGCAGTCTTCTTAGACGTGGCGAAAGCCTTCGACAAAGTCTGGCACGACGGCTTGATTTTCAAGCTGTGCCACATCGGCGTGCCAGATCGTCTTGTGCACATCATACAAGACTTCCTTAGGGATCGAAGCTTTCGCTACCGCGTCGAGGGGGAGCGATCGTCTCCCCATCCTATCAGAGCCGGAGTGCCCCAGGGCTCCGCGCTTTCCCCCTTGCTTTTCTCGCTGTACACCAGCGATATCCCGCGGTCATTTCATCCCAGTGTGCAGCTCGCACTCTTTGCGGATGACACCGCTATCTACTGCTCCGGATGGCAGAGAGTTCACATGCGTGGTCGCCTCCAACGAGCCCTCACCGAGATCGGTGCTTGGTTCAGGAAATGGCGGATCACGGTTAACCCAGATAAAAGTGCAGCGATGTACTTTTCTGACTACAAGCGTGGTCCGCCAGCGAAACCACTGTCCTTGTTCGACAAGCCCATTCCCTGGGCTTCGTCTACCAAATACCTGGGGGTTACCCTTGACACCAAACTCAACTTCAAGGACCATATTAAGCGAGTGCGCGATAGGGCTGCCTTTGTCTTAGGCCGCCTCCACCCTCTCATCTGCAAGCGTAGTAAGCTGTCCCTTAGAAATAAGGTGACGCTTTACAAAACTTGCGTTCGCCCCATTATGACCTACGCATCTGTCGCGTTTGCTCATACCCTCAGTACATCTGGATCGACTTCAGGTGATCCAGAACCGCTTTGTCCGCAAGGTGGTCGGGGCTCGCTGGTACCAGCGAAACTCCGACCTCCACTGCGATCTCGAACTCCCATCCATCCGTCAATTTATGAAGGATGCATCCCGCCGCTATTTTGATGCGGCACCTCATCACCCCAACCCTCTCGTAGTCAGAGCTTCAAACTACTGTACAGACACGACAGACTCGCCACCCCGTCGTCGCCGCCCGAGACACGTCTTGAGCGACCCGGATGATCCTATAGCAGCCGTAGTATCGGCTGCGCTAGGATCACCGGACCAGTCTAGCCCTTCTGGCTCAGGTACCGCTTTCGGCACCGGTATAGGATACCAGCGTAACACAATCAGACACCGACCCCGCCGGCGAGGTCGACGTACCCCCCGTAGGTTAGCTAGAACGGTCGCGACTTTCAATAGGGTCCACTCTTCCAGTGGACGTAGTCTTCTCGATCCTCTTATCCCGGCAACGGCCCAAGCCGAGGCTCGCACCCCAGGGGTGCCCTTGAGCTAGTTGCCTCCCACTTTTGTGACGGCTGGGCGCCCTAAGCGCCCGCCCTCCCGCCCGGTGACGCTGTAAAGGTCGATAGACCAACAGCATTAGCTCGTTCAAAAAAAAAAAAAAAAGCGCTACGGATCATTCTCGTTCCAGACACGGCGCGGTGTGGACATGCTGAAGGCCTATAGTTATATAGGTTGCAACCAACCTACGCACAACCCGTTCCTGCCCACATCAGAAGTGGGATGCCCATTTCTACATCACCCTTCAAGCAACGCCGAAAATATGATGACGTGACGGCGGGTGACACTAATATCAAATTTAGTTGCAGGGTTACCCCTGACCAGTGAAAAAATAATGATAATAAAATTTATGGGAAAAAGTAATGACTCGTTAGTGAAAAAAAAAAGTGAAAAAAAAATGTAGGAATGTTGTATTTTGGTTGCTAAAGGGATATCTATCCGGTCTAGCACTAATTGGTCCATAAAAAATGTAGGTTGCTAAAGGGATACCTATCCGGTCTAGCACGAATTGGTCCAGAAAAAAAAGTAGTAATGATGATTTTTGGGTGTTCGAGCACCGTAATTTACCCTGTGGTGGCATTAAATTTATTACAGTGGCAGCACCGGCAACTGTCATGGCGCCCCTACCTGTCTGGCTATATAAAGGGATCGATTGGTGTGCTACGGATCATTCTTGTTCCAGACACGGCGCGGTGCGGACATGCTGAAGGCCTATAGTTATATAGGTTGCAACCAATCTACGCACAAAACCCGTTTCTGTCTATATCAGAAGTGGGATTGCCCATTTCTACATCACTCTTCAAGCAACGCGAAACGTGACGTGAATGATGACGTGACGGCGGGTGACACTAATATCAAATTTAATTGCAGGGTTAACCCAAACCAGTGAAAAAAAAAAATGAAAAAAGTAATGATTCGTTATTTTTGAGAAAAAAGAGAATGTAAAAATGATGACAAGAAAAATGTGTCTGAATGCTAAAGGGATAATCTATCCGGACTAGCACTAATGGTCCATAAAAAAAATGTTGGTTGCTAAAGGGATATCTATCCGGTCTAGCACTAATTGGTCCATTAAAAAAATGTAGGAATGATGATTTTTGGTTGCTAAAGGGATATCTATCCGGTTAGCATTATTCGGTCCATTTTTTATAAATGAAGGTATACTAATGGTCCTGAAGGGTTAACCCTGACGATGACTGGCAGGTTAAAATGCTTTTGACTAATCAAATTGAAAACTAATGTTTTGACTTTGACATTAGACTCCAAGTTTAACTCCATTTAATTGTCAGGATGAACGAGCAATTACACTGATACTTATGTCCCTCACCAGGTACAAAGTGAAGCTAAGCGTACGAGGACGTACGCACGTCAGTATGGCCGTGACGGCGGCTACGTCCAGTTATAAACTCTATGCATAGCGATTGAGCACCGTAATTTACCCTGTGGTGGCATTAAATTTATTACAGTGGCAGCACCGGCAACTGTCATGGCGCCCCTACCTGTCTGACTATATAAAGGGATCGATTGGTGCGCTACGGATCATTCTCGTTCCAGACACGGCGCGGTGTGGACATGCTGAAGGCCTATAGTTATATAGGTTGCAACCTACGCAGAACCCGTTCCTGCCGACATATATTTAAGGTTCTGTTTGTCTTTTCTGAGCAATAAAAATATTCTTAGTATTATTCTTATACTTGACAATATAGTAATAGATAATTTTTCAAGTCAATTAATATATATTGTGTCAAGTCAAGTCACAGTCCAAGTCGTCAAGTCATAGTCTAGTCTAGTCAAGTCATACTCCTAGTAAAGTGGTGGCAACTTTACCAGAAACTTCTATGGAGTTTTGGAAACAACACGAAAAGAAACGTTTCACCATCATTATACCACTTTCCCACACTCATGCCTGTAATCCAGCACTTAACGAATAAAATGCCACCAATTTTATGCACTAACACTGAAAATAACTCAAGTTTTGGAAAATAATATTTATATAATATATATATATATTATATAATAATATTAGGTCTTTACCTATGAAATTGCCGTTTTGTTTGAAAAAAGTTAACGTATTTTTTTTCGAACTTATTTATTTCTTTTATTCAAAGTAATCACCCCTGCAATAAATGCATCTTTGCCAACGCTGTGGCAGTTTATGGATGTCCTTCTTGAAAAAATCAGCAGGACGGGAGACAACAAACTCTTCAAAGGCGTTTTGTACTGCCTCTCGGGAATTGAATTTTTTTCCCGCTAAAAAGTTGTCCAAATTTTGGAAAAAGTAATAGTCGGTAGGCGCAAGATCTGGTGAGTATGGCGGATGAGGGAGAGCTTCCAAACCCAACTCATGCAGCTTAGAGACGGTCTGTTGTGCAGTATGGGGTCGCGCGTTGTCGTGAAGTAGCAGTGGAGACGACCGATTGACCAAAGATGGTTGCAGACGTGCGAGTTTCGCCATCATTGTGGTCAGTTCTTCAATGTACACATCTGCATTAATGCTCTCGCCGTTTTGTAAAAAGCTATGATGAATCACACCAGCACTAGACCACCAAACTGTGACCATCACCTTTCTAGGGGTCATTTTTCGTTTTGCACATTGCTTTGGTACCGAACCAGGATCTGACCAACTTGCTGAGCGCTTTCGATTGTCAAAAAGAATCCATTTTTCGTCGCACGTAACAATTCGGTTCAAAATTCCTTCATTCCTGTGCCTGTTAAGCAGCGCAAGGCAAGTCTCGACGCGTACGTTGCGCTGGCGATCGTTAAGTTCGTGGGCACCCATCTATCAAGCTTTTTTATCTTGCCCATCTGTCGCAAATGGATCAATATTGTTTTGATGCTAACATCAAAAGCTGCTGCCAGCTCAGCTGTAGATTGAGATTCATCAGCTTCCACAATCGCCTTTAATTCATCATTGTTGACCAAAGTTTCCGGACGACCACGAGGTTCATTTTTCAAGTCAAAATTCCCAGAACGGAACCGAGCAAACCAATAACGGGTTGTACGTTCGTTTGTACAGTTCTCTCCGTAAACGTCGTTGATGTTACGTGTCGTTTGTGCCGCGTTGGTGCCACGACGGGACTCATATTCCATAATTACAAGAAATTTCAAAGTATCCATTATGAGGAAAAATGTTGAAATGTAATGAAAATACAACGCTAATCAATAAACAAAAGACTTATATTGTAAATAAAATGTCATATTTTTAAAACAAAATTAATTTGAATTTAGAATTCATAGCCAATCAAAACTTTTTTTGTTTGAAAAAGTCTATACTGCAATACGGCAATTTCATAGGTAAAGACCTATTATAATGCGGTGATACGATCTTTTTCGTTTTCCCGCCAAAACTCAAAATGACTATTTACAATTGTAAAGATGGCGACGTAAACATTAAACAAAGCAAAAACAAAATTATACCGGCCGATAGATGGCGCTAGAGAAGTTTTACTTCAGTCAAAAGCACACACGTTTTTTAAAATGCAATTCTTTATATGCTTACCTCTCTAGTGTGCGCTTCCGAATACACTCGTACCACGTCTTCAGTTCCGGATGGTCTGACGAAGGCCCGGCCGTGCTGGTACTTCGCCACTAAACTGTCGATGGACGCCTGAAGTCCTTCCGGGGAGGTGCACTGTCGTTCTGCATCTGTCGTCGCTATTATGTTACGGTCCTGGAAATAAATGTATATTTGTATATCTATCCTCAAACAAAGCAAAGCTTTCGATATGTAAAAGTGCTATAAATAACCTATTTTCAATAAAATTTTTCGACTTTGACTTTATGGGAATCCGCTTGGTGATAGAAAATCTTTTTTTGTAAATACATACTTATTTATTCATTTATTTTATTTCGTTAATCCCTAATAATAATCCTTTATACTTAATTGATATATAATACGGTCTTATTTAAACTTTGCTTAAATTAAGTAATGTAAATTAATTCAAGCAAGCCAGCAATTTTAACTAAAGCAACTTTAAGCTGTTTGACTATGGCGGGTTATAAAATGACATCATTTTATAACCCGCCATAGTCAAACAGCTCACCCACACATAGTGTGGATGTGGATACATTTCAAACCCTTTTTCTATGGTAAAATGGTAAGTAAATATATATAATGTATATAATATCATCCTCAATCTTTCCTTTGAGTTACAACAAGCGAGTTCTTCAAAGGCCTTTAAGCATTTTAAGGCAATCTAAATATATATAACTCAAAGGTGACTGACTGACTGATATAGTGATCTATCAACGCACAGCCCAAACCACTGGACGGATCGGGCTGAAATTTGGCATTCAGGTAGATGTTATGACGTAGGCATACGATAAGAAAGATTTTTTCGAAATTAAGAGGGTGAAATGGGTGGTTGAATTATTTTCCCATAGGCCACGCCGCGGGCGAAGCTGCATAATAAGCTCTTTCGGTGTTGCAAATGTCCTTGGGCACAATGACCACTAGATACAAAATGAAATAATAATATCTAATGTAATTCCGCTAAATTCAAGTACTTAGATTATCTATATTGGGGTAATATTTTTTTTAAATTTGTTATTGGAATTTCAGGATTTTTAGGGGAGGGTTATCTGTATTGGTTTTTATTTGTTATAATAATAATTAATTGTATAATATTTATATAATTTTATATTTTAAATTTCAGTTTTATTTATTATAATAATAATAGTAATAATTAATTTTATATCAATAAAAATAATAATAATAATACTTATTTAATTTGTTACAGTAATTTCATGATTTTTAGGATTTTTCAGGTTTTTTCATTAATTTACCTACAATAATCCTTTACCCCAATATAGATAATCTAAGTACTTGAATTTAGCGGAATTACACTAGATATTATTATTTCATTTTGTATCTAAGATGAACTTCCGCGAAGGCACGCCAGATTCTATTAACAATGACCACTCACCATCAGGTAGCCGTCTGCTTCTTTGAAACACATGTGATTCTATTATTACTACTATTCTATTATTTATAAATAAATAAACAATGGCCATTACCTTCACAGCAACCTTTAGCTGTCGACACGGAAGATCTTCATAAGCTGCGAGCCAGCTCTGAGCATTCAACCCACGGGCACACAAAACTGTCTCCACCAGGAATAGATCAGAGATGGCGTCGCCGACGCATTCGTTCGTAATGTCGATGAAGTTTTGGAGAAGTTTGGCCGCTTTGCGTTGCTCTGGTTCGCTGGAAGGATTTATTTAAGCTGTGTGAAATGCCCACACATTAAAAGAAATATAAATTTATACTGTTTCCACATATGCATATTGATTTTAAATAAGTTTTGGAAGAGTTGAGCTGACATATTAGTTATGCAGATGACATGGTGCTGCTGTACCAACGAAGGTCTTATATATATATTTTGTTATGTATTCTAAAACAATGTATCTTTATACTAACCCTTCTTCAGCGATCTTGCTAATAACGTTCTTAGCCCGTTGGCTGTAGACAACGGTTCCGTGTCCGTTGGCCTCGAAGTATATTCCGATATCGTAGGCCACCGCTGCATGGTGGAGATGCTTCACTCCAGTCTTCACGCATGTCACCGGGATTTTCTGTTATGGTTAAACGGATAGATTAATTTCAAAAGTCAAAAGATTTATTGCAAATGGGCTATTTTTTATTGGTAAAGTCTTTTTGTTTAGATTCATTTAAATACAAATAATTTATGTTCTCTGTCCACTTTTTGATACCTGCCTACAAGGCACTGTCACTTTTTTTTTTGGCTCTACACCTTCCTGTATTTAGCCAGTGTCAAGTAATTGATAATTTATCAAGTTAATGATATTTCACGCAAATATGTGTCAAGTCACAGTCGAAGTCATCAAGTCAAGTCATAGTCCAGTCAAAGTCATACTCCTAGTAAAGTGGCGGCAACCTTACTTGAAGCTTCTATGGAGTTTTGGAAACAACACGAAAAGAAACGTTTCACCATCATTATACCATTTTCCCACACTCACGCCTGTAATCCAGCACTTAACGAATAGAATGCCACCAATTTTATGCACTAACACTGAATATAACACAAGTTTACGAAAATAATACAATGCGCTGACGCAATCTTTTTTGCGTTCCCGCCAAAACTCGTATGTCACTTTAATAGAAAACTTTACAACATACATATGTTTGTTTGCAAACTCCATAAGCTAACATATCTCATAGAGCTCATGGCGAAACTCGGCTCTCTTTCGGTAAAGTTAAGCAAATTTCACTACGGTCATCACGTGGATGGGTGACCGTTAAAGTGGTATTAATTAAGCGCTCCTGTACTTCAGAGGGAACGTTAAGCCATCGTCGGTCCGGGTTGTTGTCATAAGACAACACTCGTTAAGCCAAGTCGGGTGGCTTAAAAATGCTGACACAAGAGCAATTTCCAAAAGCAGGTTATACTTACTAGTTCTTCAGTAATGTACCGCGTAGATGCTCCATTAGCGTAAGCAGTCTGAACCAATCCCATGTTCAAGTCTTCGGCTTCACTAGCTCGGAGAAGTTCTGTGATATAACTCGCTAGAAGGGTCGCTATGCGGTCGCCATCCAGCAGATGCATTTGTTCTCTGCAACATAATAATAATCATAATAATAATCGTTTCGGCTAACGGCCTTATAGCGAAGAGCCTCGACCAACACGAGAGGCTCTCGTTAGACGGTTGGATCAAGGGTCAGATTCAGAAGGCAGTACTTCTTGACACGGCACGTATTGTCAGGAGGTTCCTCAGTCTGCAGCCCTAACCACCGGGAGCTTGGGCCTTGCCCCGCTGCTGGCGGCACACTAGGTTTAGGTTTTTTATTATATTTTTGTAATATTAATTTTATAAAAATATTGTAAAAAACTTAGATTTAAGATTGAAAATAAATAAATAAATAATAATAAAATAAAAAAATTATAAACACGGTGGAATTTAATTCACTCTTTTTCTTAAATGTATGCACTCAGACCATTCTACTTTTTTTGTTTTTTTTTTTTTTGTTTTGCCTCCAGTCATACTCTCTATCCATCCTAGTAAAATGGTGGCTACTTTACCAGAAGCTTCTATGTAGTTTTGGAAACACGAAAAGAAACGTTTCACCATCATTATACCACTTTCCCACACTCATGCCTGTAATCCAGCAATAACGAATGAAATGCCACCAATTTTATGCACTAACACTGAAAATAACACAAGTTTTGGAAGTTTTGCGGCGACGCGATCTTTTCCGTTTTCCCGCCAAAACTCATATATATTAATTTATGTATAATATACTATTTAACAGCGTATTAATAAACGGGTATTAGTCTCGGAATAGTTACTTCAGCTTTTGTCCTTTTTTTCCTACTGGAATATTTAGCTGGATCGAAAGAGACCAAAGATGGTGTAACTAGTATAAAGCTAGTTCGTGTTTATTAATAAGGCTGTAACAGCCTTATTAATAAACGGGTATTAGTCTCGGATTAGTTACTTCAGCTTTTGTCCTTTTTTTCCTACTGGAATATTTAGCTGGATCGAAAGAGACAAAAGATGGTGTAACTAGTCTAAAGCTAGTTCGTGTTTATTAATAAGGCTGTAACAGCCTTATTAATAAACGGGTATTAGTCTCGGATTAGTTACTTCAGCTTTTGTCCTTTTTTTCCTACTGGAATATTTAGCTGGATCGAAAGAGACAAAAGATGGTGTAACTAGTCTAAAGCTAGTTCGTGTTTATTAATAAGGCTGTAACAGCCTTATTAATAAACGGGTATTAGTCTCGGATTAGTTACTTCAGCTTTTGTCCTTTTTTTCCTACTGGAATATTTAGCTGGATCGATAGAGACAAAAGATGGTGTAACTAGTCTAAAGCTAGTGTTTATTAATAAGGCTGTAAAGTACATACTTATCATCCAAGAAGTAGTACACCAGCCTATCGCCGTCTCCGTCTAGCGAAGCGACGCGTTGCCAAGCGACGTGAGGCACGCCCACGGGCGGCTGCTGCGACACCTTTACAAAGTCCGCGCCACACTAGAACAAAAACCCGCCCGGTGACTGTAAACGTCGGTAGAGACCAACAGCCCGTCAAAAAAAAAAACTAGAACAAAAACACAGTAACGTAAGCGAAGGACAAACATTTCAAGGGGTTTTCAAAAAGGGTTTAACTGTCAAATAGATAGTTTCGAGAAAATTGACTTTAAACTTTTTTTTTTTTTTTTACTTCAAACTTGTCTAGCATTTGACCACGCTCTCACCTGATTGGAAGTGACGATGCGATCGAAGGTGTAGCATGCTAGCCAAGTAAATACCTATTCACTCTTCTCTTGAACACGCCCGGGTCATATTTCGCCGGAAACACAGACGCTGGCAGGGCATTCCATTCCTTAGCCGTTCTAATTAAGAACGTTGAGTCAAATCGCTTGGTACGAATGGGTGGTATTTCGACCACAAAAGGATGGCGCTTAGCCGAGCGTCTAGTAGTCCGGTAGTGGAATGGTGATGGGAGAATTAGATCATGCAGTTCTTGAGCGCATTCACCGTGGTGTAATCTGTAAAAAACCGACAGACTTGCCACCTTACGTCGATGTGCAAGGCTCTGGAGCCTTTCACCAACCAAAGTGTCGTCGTCAATGAGCCTTTTGGCACGCCGTTCAATCGAGTCCAGAGCCTCAAGCTGGGACTTGGCAGACCCGTCCCACAGGTGGCAGCAGTACTCCATACACGATCGGACTTGTGCTTGATACAGATTTAGAAGCTGTCCAGGTGTGAAGTACCGCCTTACCTTGGACAATATGCCGAGTTTTTTTGAAGCTACTTTGGCTTTGGACTCGATGTAGGATCCAAAGTTTAGGTTTGACGTGAGATCAACACCCAAAAGCTCAAGATGGTTTCCTAAACTTACAGATACACCACGGAATGAAGGAGCCAGATGGAGTGGGCTCTTTTTAGCAGTGAATAAACACGCCTGTGTTTTTGCAGCATTGAACCTAACCAAGTTAGCATCGCCCCAATCGGACACGGCTTTCAAAGCCAGGTTCATGCGCTCAACCATAGCCTCTCTCTCAATCCGGACATCGTCACCACTGATGATCTGATCACACACTGGTGGTGAGCATTAAAGTCCCCCAGAACAACAAGCTGAGCCGAAGGATAGCGTTGCTGAGCCACATCTGCCGTTTCACTGAGATACTCCATTAGAAGAGTTGTCTCCCGGTCACCGCTATGTGATCTGTACACACCAGCATAGAGAATTTTCTCAATGCTGGTGTCCACAAGCACCCAAATCACCGAAAAGTGGGGATGTTCAAGGTTTCGGAGACGCAAACAGCAAATGTCATCACGGACGTAAACGCAGATACCAGCACGTGGAAGGAAGCGGTTTTCCAAGATGAATCCTGGATAGTCTAGATATGCCGTGTCTGATGGACATCCTATTTGCGTCTCAGTCAAGAAGAACAAGTGCGGTTTGTTGGTCTCCAGATGATGATGGACCGCTTGCAGATTTGAGTGCAGCCCACGAATATTTGTGAGGTGCACTTTAAGAGTGAGGACGTGCATCTGCCGTTTAAACTTGCTCAATTTATTTGACTTTTTCATAGTTGGGTGAGTTAGGTAGACAAGTAGGAAGTGGACGAGATATTGGGATGCTAACCCTCAGTAATAGAGAAGCTCCTACGCCAATGGAGAACTTGCGCGGAGACTGCGGGGACGCCCGAACCCCCCTGAAATTGCCCACAAGTTCCTCACTTCCAGTCGCCAACTGGCCCTGTGGACAACCTCAGGATTTTACACAAGCGGTGGGGCAGCCTTTCGTAGTTGGCTAGACTACTACTTGGGCCCCCTACAACTTGCGGTCGGCCAGCAGAGAGCACCGTGCTTCGGATCCCGCTACCCTCCGAAGCAAGGTCTCCGACGCGAAAGCATCTCCATCACCAATACCGGTCTGCATACCCAACACAACTGTCCACATCTACTCGTCAGAACGGCTTCATTAGACATCACGATGGAACACGACGAGTCGCTTGGCATCGTGGTTTTGTCTAATGCTTCTAAAAACTTCAACGGCTTCATTTTAATGTAGTACTTATTCAGTATAGAAAAGGTTTATGTAAGTTTCAGTTGCTCGAAAATGTATTAATTCTAATTTAAAATACAACATTTAGTACTAATTCGTACAATTACTGTATAATAAATATAATAATGTTTTGATGCTAAGCGAACTGAGTATTCCTGTGTCAGATAAACCGTTTCTAGACTGACATAATATGACAGCCTCTGTAGTGTGGAGGTTGAGCAGGTCGGCCCATAGCCCGGAGGTGGCGGGTTCGATTCCCGCGACAGGACAAGTATTTGTGCACAGGAAAAAAAGCGCAAATACTTGTTCTGAGTCTGGGTATTGTGGGACCATGGTCCTCGTAGTTCCTGGGTCCCTAGACACAGGGAATCCTAGTTAGGGTCCAGGATCTATGTACGTTATTATTATTACAATACAAAATGCTTTAAATGGACCAAAAATGAACAACTACTAATCTTTGTTTATTTTAATTGGCAGTTTTGTTTGGCACTGTTACTTGTTAAGCGATTACTTAGCGTGAAGACTTGCAAAATCGGTGTCATAAAGTTAAGACGTGTCTTAGACATTTAAGCAACGTCCTGAGTTTACTGTAACGCATTTATACTGTTACGTGAAAACGCGTTCTCACTAAAAACAGGTTAACTAAATCACACTAATATTATAAAAGCGAAAGTTTGTATGTGTGTTTGTGTGTATGGTGTGTATGTTTGTTACTCCTTCACGCTCAAACGGCTGAATGGATTTGGATGAAATTCAGTACCAAGATACCTTATACACTGGATTAACATATAGGCTACATTTTATCTCGGAAAAGTGAAATTTTCCCGTGGGATGAGTAAATAATTAAAATACTTTTTATCGGCGGGTGAAGCTGCTACTAGTAAAATATAAAATGAAATCGTACTGTAGTCTAACTTACGTTTAAATTTAACTTCCCACCGTTGCCTCCAAGGTTGAACAAGTTCAAGTCCAATTCTCCGCCTAAACTCTTTTTGATGATGTTTAGTTTTTTCCCGCCGACACCGTTAGCTCCGTCTACGTACAGCGTTGTGCTATAGTCGCCGTGAACCGGCAGCTTTTGGCGAATGTTCTTGAATGCGCCTACTATTTTCTCGTAGTATCCTGAAATTGCAAAATTTCTTAAAGTTGTGATACCAACAAGGAAGCAAAGGCTTTAGTGATTATTCTCTGGGAGGGCGGCATTATCGTTAAACGCCATGTTTCGTTTTGCAAATTAGAAAAACAAAACACTATACTAGAGTTTTTATTTCAACGCCATCTATTGACCAATATTAGACAACTCTACTATATTTTCGATTAAAATCATTAAAATCAGCTATATTTATATTTTCTATCCTAGTTAGAGGAACCTATAACAGTCAGGAGACAGTTTTTCAAATGATAAAAGGCAATTTACCTTCTTCAGTGGGCGTCCCATAAGAGTTATCGTTGCGGCATTTAACGCAGTAATGCAGTATGGGCGTTGTCACGATTCCGAACTCTTTAGCCGTGCCCTTTAGAGCCATTACGCCGTGAACTGCTGCTGCGGCTAGCCTGGGACTCGTGTACCTGCAATCCGAGTTATTTTACTGTTTGTATGTTTATTGCTTGATTGTAGTGCCTAGATGGCACTGATACAAAGAAAATAAAAATGCAAAAAAAATTAAAGGAATAAAGGCAAGCCAATCACAATGAAACAATTTTTTATTTTAATAATAGAACCTACGGAATAAATTAAATTTGATATTATAATGAGTGCGTTTCGTTGCGCGAGAATTACACATTTAATTATTATAAAAAGTATTTATTTATTATTATTTCAAATCATCCACAAAACAAAACTAGCCACCATTCTATTTCCAACCCTATTTCTATGTACATGACGGCGGCAACGTCCAGTTATAAACTCTATGCGCAGCGGGCTGTACCATAATATACTCTGTGGCAGCATTTAAATTTATTACAGTGGCAACACTGGCATTTGTCATCGCTTCCCCTCCCATCTGGCTATAAAAAGGGACCGCTCGGTGTACTACGGATCATTCTTGTTCCAGACACGGCGCGGTGTGGACATGCTGAAGGCCTATAATTACATAGGTTGCAACCTACGCACAACCCGTCCTGCCTATATACATATAATTACGTCTAAAATTTAAATTTGTGAAGTTAACCAAATGCAAGTAGGTCGAATTTTGGTTGCGCACAAAATTATACAAGTTTGAATGTGTTTACCGAGTGTCCATTCCGATGAAGACGCTCGCTTTCAGCGCCATGTCAGCGTTCACCTCTTTGATCACTTCCGCCGTTGTTGATTCTAAGTCATTGTCACTGAAAATTAAATCCTCAATAACTAACAATAACTATCACACTAATATTATAAAGGCGAAAGTTTGTATGTGTGTTTGTGTGCATGTGTGTATGTTTGTTACTCCTTCACGCTCAAACGGCTGAAAGGATTTGGATGAAATTCGGCACCAAATACTCGTAGCTTATACACTGGATTAACATATAGGCTACATTTTATCACGGAAAAGCGAAATTTTCCCGTGGGATTAGTAAATAATTAAAATACAACAACGCAACGCATAACACAACGCCATCTAATCCTAAACTAAGCAAAGCTTGTAGTATGGAAACTAGGTAACTGATACAATACAAATATACTTTTTGTTTGTAAATACTTAGAACAACAATATAACAACCCAGACACAGAACATTTGCATTAAGTACGTGCGCGACAAATGGACGAATAACTCAATATCACGCCAATGTATATTAGTAAGGGCAAATATAATATAGTAATATACAAGAATGGGAGAAGTTAACAGCTACAGTAATACTGGTATGGTATAGTGATTCTCTTTAGGTCTTCGGTTAAGGCTTACATCTTTATAGATAATTTAATAATAGCAATAAAGCCTAACGATCACATACATAGATTCTGGATCCTAACTAGGATCCCCTGGGTCTAGGTATTTTGTAGTTGCAGTTTTTAGGCCACCATTGTATTGTTTGTTATAGAAAAGTTAACGGAAACGACTTCCTTATTTAAACTATTGTCAGTCATACATGATACAAACGCGTTGAAGAATGTGAAGACGTCAATGATCTACACTAATATTATAAAAATTTGACTGTTTGTTTGCATTGACTAGGCTCTAAAACTATTGGACCCATTTGAAAAATTCTTTCACAATTAGAAGCATACATTATCCGTATAAGTATTTGTGCACTGAAAAAAAAAGTGCAAATACTTTCTGAGTCTGGGTGTTGTGGAACCATGGTCCTCGTAATTCCTGGGTCCCTAGACACAGGGAATCCTAGTTAGGGTCCAGGATCTATGTATGTGATTGTTGGGTGTTATTATTAAGTTTGACTTCTTACTAAGCAACTTTTTCTTCTGACTGAATAGTTATATCTTTGACTGAACAACTATCACATTCGACTAAACTATGGCTTTAGATCTAATTACTATGACATTTGCCCAATTGACTATAGGATTTGTAATTTTGGCCAACAATTGATGTTGAATTTTGCCCAAGTAACATTACTCACCTAACATTAGCGAGCCTTGTTGCTATTTCCTCCCAGCTTTGCTCAAGCATTTCACCGTCCGGGTCGACGAGCTTCACCCCATTGTCTGGCTCCAGGTTGTGCGAGGCGGTTATCATCATGCCGATCGTGCGACCTGAAAGTTAATTCAATGTGTTTAGGTGGTTATTTTTTGAATTATGTAACGAGCTAGTCGTTCACCTGACGTCAAGCGACACGGCCGCCCATAACACTGCACTGCGCACATCATCCTGAGCGCAGTCTGGTAATAAGATTACTCGACTGTGACATCAGATCATACAGTCACAATTGCCCAGTAATTTCACTAGCTGCAGTGCCCTTCAAACCGGAACACAGTAATGCTTGCGCACTACTGTGTTCCATCAGCTGCCGAAGGAGTGTGTTAGAAAACAATATTACTTAATAGCTAGATTCAACATAAAAATATAGGACTAATAATAGTAAACAGTAAAATCACAAAATAATATGCAGTGATGAAAAGAAATGATAGAGAAACTAATTTATTTAAACCATCTTCTTTTTTAGGTCCGTCTATGAGGTTATCACACTTCACACGAATATTATAAAGGCGAAAGTTTGTATGTGTGTTTGTGTGTATGTTTTTTACTCCTTCACGCTCAAATTCGGTACCAAGATAGCTTATACACTGGATTAACATATAGGCTACATTTTATCCCGGAAAAGTAAAATTTTCCCGCGGGATGAGCAAATAATTAAAATACTGTTTATACGCGGGTAAAACCACGGGGCGCAACTAGTAACCCCACCTAAACGGTCTCGCTGCTCCTACTGCAAGCAATAATTAGGGCTTAGTGGTAACCGCCCTCAGTGAGGCTGGTTGCACCGCCATTATAATAAAACACGCGCTAAGCACGGTAAGAACTGAATAAATATTCAGTGACTTTAGTTTAACTTTTAAGTTAGCCCAATATGTTGCCAGAGTTTTAGTTTGAATACTATCGTCAGCACGTAACATTAACGTACGTCACATGTACGTGCTGACGCTCGCGAGAGTGCGGCGGCTTGTGTTAGTAACTGGCTTCCAGAAGGACATCGAATTTGACCGAAACCTGGTCGGAGTAATTTCGACTTTTTAATTAACCATCTCACAACGATCAAACATTGCACTGCGCTGAAGAGTATACATTTCATTGTTATTGTGATAAAGGATTATCACAATAATAATAATAATAACAATAAAGCCCAAAGATCACATACATTTACCAGGTGGTAGGACTTTACTGCAAAGTTCGTCTAGGTAGATACCACCGCTTTGCCAGTTATTCTGCCGCCAAGCAGTAGTGTGCAAGCACTGCTGTGTTCCGGTTTGAAGGGCACTGTAGCTAGTGAAATTACTGGGCAAATGAGACTTTATGATCTGATCTCACAGTTTAGTAATCTTATTACTAGATTGTGCTGATGTCTCAGGATGACGTGCGCAGTGCAGTGTCATGCGAACCTCTATACTTTAGAGTTCCGAGTGACACTGCAGCTGGTATGGGCAGCCGTGTCGTTTAACATCAGGCGAACGGCTAGCTCGTCACGTCATTCCTTAACATATAAAAAAAAAAAAAAAAAAAAAAAAAAAAAAAAAAAAAAAAAAAAAAAAAAAAACATAAATCCTGACTAAGATTTCCTGTTCAAGAACTACGAGGACTATAGTCCCACAACACCCAGACACAGAACAAGTATTTGCGCCTTTTTCCTGGGTCTTGTCGAGGGAATTGAACCCACCAGCTCTGGTTTATGAGCCAGCTTGCTCCACCACCACAGCAGAGGCTGTCCACTAATTCGCTTGATGGCTATCTCTTCTCTCAAGAAAGTGTTTGACCAATGGAAGCGCATCAAAAGTAAGAAAAAAAGAAGAGATGGAAGAGATCTCTCGTAAGCGACAATACCGAATCGACCATTGTAAGTTAACTAAGGGCTAGATGGCGCTGTGTGAGATGTCCGCACATATTATTATTTATTATAAGCATTTAATATTTTTTTCATTTTTTGGTGCATTGATCTATCTACCATGTTAATCTAGATAAAATTATTTTATGATAAAGTAAATGATTGAATCAGTATGTGATTAAAAAGTAATTACGTTACAGCTCTTCTTCAGTCAGCTAGAATATAGAAGCTAGCTATAGATGTAGAGCGTCCATCTAAACTAATATATAAAGAGGAAAGATTTGATTGCATTGAATAGGCTCTGTAACTGGACCGATCTGAAAAATTCTTTCACCCTACATTAGAACCCTACATTATCCCTAACGAATATAGGCGATGGAATATATAAAACTAGTTGCGCCCCGCGGTTTCACCCGCGGATAAAAAGTATTTCAATTATTTACTCATCCCACGGGAAAGTTTCACTTTTCCGGAATAAAATGTAGCCTATATGTTAATCTAGTGTATAAGCTATCTTGACACCGAATTTCATCAAAATCCATTCAGCCATTTGAGCGTGAAGGAGTAACAAACATACACACATACAAACTTTCGCCTTTATAATATTAGTGTGATGTGATACCCGTGGGAAGCCAGGGCAGGCCATTAGTACTAAATAAAGAGACGGCGACTATTCCCAACATATCATAATATTAACTGCAGCCCGATTCAAAATCCATTACAACGTCCAAATTTCCGTCTCATTGAACCTTCATATAAATGAAAGAGATGGAGATGGATGATTGTTCTCACCATTTTTACATCTGGATCTGATGACCGCTAGAAGACCCATGCGGTAGACTACGTGCTCCAGCAGACTTGCTCTGTAACAAATCAGTTCGTTTTAATATCCTAATTTAATACATTACCTATTATCGTTGTTTTATTATCAACGAATACTGATCTTCTCAAATAAAGAATACAAGTTTGTAAATATAGGAAAATAAATAAAATAGGGTCGGGAAGGGAGGCTCGGACTTCCTAGTGATATGTGTATTAGATTTTATAAATAAAGAATAAACCGTCAAAAAATAAATATTGACGATATATCTCGCGGGCCAGGCCTTAACGCCCGGACAGGAAAAAAAATGTTTATATAGGAAAAGAAATTTTGTTTTCACCTTCGATAGGCTTACATTTGAACACTGCCTCACATGATGGTAAGTAACGACGCGGTTTACGATGGAACATGCTTGCATAGAAGATACCGGCTAACTCTTGCCTTAAAAACTCTCAGATACTAGATATTTTACTCCAGATACTAGATATTTTACTCCAGATACTAGATATTTTACTCCAGATACTAGATATTTTACTAGGTGGTAGGATTTTTCTGCAAAGTTCGTCTAGGTGGGTACCACGGAACAAACGATTTTAAATACTTTAGCTGGGGCCCTAGTTTATTTTTTGTCTTAGGGCCTTTGGCTATGCGACTTTCTTTTATTTTTATTTTTAATTTATATAGGTACACAAAACAAATTGCAATCATTGACTTATTCCAAATAGACATGCTTATAAATTATGATCTGGATTGTAACTTAACACTGTGTGTACACAGAAAAATGATATTATAAAGTGACCATCGAGACAAATGCGGATGAGAGTACCCATCATTATCACTGTAAAGTTTCTTGTAGCTTCTTCTTTACAGTTGTAATCGAAGCTTCGGATCAAAGTTTTCTATTCTGCATTGTGCCGGATTGCTTGCACCAGTAGTGAGAAAGAGAACTGCTTTTTTTTTTCAAACTCATATATTGTAGTGGCCTTGCTATATATTATTTGACAATAAGCACTTTTTTATATTATAAACAATTTTATATGCTTAGTGAAATAACTTAATTTTAAGTACCTAATATAATTTTGACTTGTTTAAGTGCTAAAATTAGCGTATTTGCAATAAATCTTTTGACTTTGACATCAACAAAGCCACAAGCTTTGCAGATCGGCACCCCCCCCGTCACAACGGTATACTACAATAACAAATTGTCTTCAGGCCATTAGACTGCTGCTGATGATGATGATGATGTAGTGATGGTGTGTCATTATAGATAAAAAACAAAAGCACTGTACAATGAAATTCAATTACAAAAAATATATTTTTATTTAAAAAAATTATCTGCATTGTAGTTTGACGCAGAGCATACAATCCCGAAATACACCTTATCACACAAAAACAAGGCTTAAACTAGATTGTTCATTGAAGCGTTACTAATGTTGACAGTGTTATGAGTACGTAAGCAGGGCAATCATGCTTGACTGATAACTGTGATCCTAATTGCCAATATTCATTTTACTGCTGTCTGTATTAAAGCATTTTTATCAGCGTGATATACTACTACTACTATCCATATAGTGGTGTCGATTCTGTGTCGCATTATCTAAAACTAAAGTAAACTTAAAGTATGGCGGTACTCTTCTGATAAAGGGAAAATGAAAAAGACGGAAATATGTTAATTTCGTTCAGCTTTATGCCCGCCTTCCACTGCGAAAGGGTAATGAGCGGAAACTGAGCTGATGATCTGAGCGGAACGGAGTAAAAATAGTTGTACACTTCCACTAAGAAAGAGTTTCAGATTTTGCCTTCCACTGCCAGAGGGCTTTGCGGAGCGAGTGAGGTGGGAAATGAGCGGGGTCGGATGAGCGAGTTGTTGGCCTTCCATTGCCAGCGGAGGAGGCGCAGAAATATCTCAGTGCCAGGCGATCCACAGAGGAAGCAAGTCGCGCGGTATATTTTGCGATAACGATGTCTGACGATTCCAGTGAAGAGGACTACGTAAATACTATAAATAAATGCTTGCTATTCTACCATTATAACAAAAAAAAAGAAGCGTAACAAACCAAGATTCTGGATAAGCGACCATATTAGAGAGAGACCTATCAAGGGTGAATTGATGCGGATGTTCTACGATTTACAAGACGAATATTTCAAAAACTATTTTCGAGTCGATAGAAAACAGTTTGAAGAATTATTATCACTCATAAATGAAGATATTACAAAACAAGACACAAACTTTAGAAAAGCTGTTTCACCAAGAGAAAAACTTGCGATCACTCTAAGGTAAGAAATAAAAACCCCTATTTTTTATGACTTTATTAATAGAAAGAAACTTACAACTAGTACTATGTGTTGATATTCTTTTCTTTAATCAAACGTATCATTTTCTTAAATCAAAACAGTTTATTTTAAGGAAGTTGTTCATAACTCGTCGTCGGAGGCGATTGTGCAGATACTGATGATGTAGATGCGGTAGAGTAACCATAACCTGTGTTATAAGATTCCATTTCTTCTTCAGTGTCACACACAATTTGTAAAACCTTTTTCTTAATTTTATTTTGGAAATAAATTGGCATATTTTTGGCTGTTTGGGCCATACTTTCGAAAAATAAATCCATGGGATGTTTTTCTTGTTGTTTTTTTCTAATATTGTCTCTTTCTTCCTGACGTCTGTTATGATTTTCTTCTATATCTTTGATAATATCTATGATATCAACATCATTCTTTCTTTTTCGTGTTGTTTGTGTTTCTTGTGTACATTCTGAACCTTCATTGTTTGCCAATGGAATCAACATAATAGATTCTTCTACTTCTTGTGTCGACTGTTGAGTGCATAATTCACTGTCTTGGGTGGAATTTTGATCGATGATCTCTTGTGTGCATTGAGAGTTTGTTAAATTTGTGGAAACTTTTCTATTTTTCATAAATGGTAGCAAAAAATCCATGATTTGGGCATATTTCCAATTATTTATAGCTGGTGCTGCTTGGCTTGTTTTGCCACACTTTTGCCTTTTCAGGCTATCTCGGTGATTGTCTCGCAGTTTCTTCCACTCAGATTTTGCGGTCTTGACTAAAACAAATAAAATTTTGTTAGATAAAAAGTGAGTAGGTATCTGCGTGCAAATTTGCCTTGTAGGCTTCAAAATGTATATAAACCTTAATTTTGAAGAAAAAAAATTAAATACCTACGTCTTTTTTTCCTTATGACGGTAGAATACTTCTCAAGGTTCAACTTGAATGTTGTTTCAAGTTGAACCTTGAGAAGTATTAGGACCTATGATGTAGGTAGTCCTTCGAGGTTTTTGATTTTTAAATTAATATAGGTACTTTTTTCTTTTTCAGATATTTGGCAACGGGCGACTCATTTAGAAGTCTAGGTTACAATTATCGAATAAGCGAAATTACCATTTCAAGGGCAGTAAATGATACATGTACTGCTCTATGGGATAGATTGCAACCTCTGTTTATGAAAACACCAATGAGGAAAGATTGGGAAAAAATAGCAGAAGATTTTGAATTAAAGTGGCAATTTAAAAATTGCATCGGGGCCATTGACGGAAAACATGTTTCGATCAAATGTCCTCCTCATTCAGGAAGTTCTTATTTTAACTATAAAAAATTCTATTCCATCGTGTTATTAGCAGTTGTTGATGCGGACAAAAATTCATAGTAATTGATGTTGGATCCATGGGCCGTTTTAGCGATGGCGGTATACTCAGCGATAGTCTATTTGGTAGGAAATTGTATAAAAATGAGTTAGATTTACCTATTGATCGACCTTTAGACGATAATGGGCCAAGTGTGCCTTATGTATTTATAGGAGATCAAGCTTTTGCACTACGTAAAAATTTACTTCGGCCATATCCGACACCAACTACCATTGAAAATCGAGCAAAAAGACATTTTAACTATCGTCTCTGTAGAGCACGCAATGTTGTTGAGAACGCCTTTGGCATATTGTCCAGTAGATGGCGAGCTTACCGTCGACCATTTGAGTGTAAACTTGAACTGGTTGACAAAATAATTCAAGCAACATGTATATTGCACAACTATTTGATGTCATCGCCATCTCCAACAACTTATGAAGACGAAAACAATATAAATATTTTTTTGTCGATAAATAATGACCGATTACGGGCCACAAGAGAGGCTTTTTATGTGAGGAATGTATTCTGTGATTTTTTTAATACTACTGGTGCACTCCCAGGCCTCAACGTTTGAAATGTAATAAATAATATGATTATTTACTTACTGTCTGTTATTCCGGGTATCCCGATATCCACAATCTTTTTCCATTTCATATCTTTTTCGTCAGCATGACGATAGTCTTTGTGGTTGGTGTCCCACAACAACGGGTACTGCCGCACTGATTCAATGAACAGCTCCATGCCGACACGTTGCGCGTTCTGAACTGACAGACGAAAGCGGGCAAGTAAAGGGGAAGGGGAGGCGACGGGGGGCGGAGGTGAGCTGAGTCCGTTCAAAACTCGCGTGCGACGCCATGACGCAGCGGACCCATTTTAACTCGCTCAATCCGTTCCGCTTTACTCGCTCGCAGTGGAAGCACTTGTATGAAATTTTGCGTTGCGAGTTGAACTGGATCCGTACGGAGTCCGTTGGAAATCCGCTCAACTCTGCGACCAATTTTGTGACTCTTTGTACTCTTTTGATCCGCTCAGTCCGCTCATTTACAGTGGAAGCACTTCTATGAAAAAAGCCGTTGCGAGTTAAACGGAGTCCGTACGGAGCCCGCTCCGCTCGCAGTGGAAGGCGGGCATAATGCCCGAGAGTATGCGACACAGAATCGTCACCATTATCTTCTACTATGTAAAAATAAGTCGGGTTTTCCTTCCTGACGCTATAACTCCAGAACGCACGAACCGATTTCCACGGTTTTGCATTCGTTGGAAAGGTCTCGGGCTCCGTGAGGTTTATAGCAAAGAAAATTCAGGAAAAATTCAGGACAAACCAACATTTTAAGTAGATTGCGCCGGTGCGTGATACATTGTTTTTCGTATATTATAAAATGTTTAATAAATAAACGTGCACCCGAGCGAAGCCGGGGCGGGCCGCTAGTCTATATATAGACGAATCTCTATTTCCCTTGGGCATTGCATCACGAGTGAACGGATGGAACATTTTCCCTAATTTTTTTGCTGTTTTTCTTATTGTGAAAGAAAAACTTGATAAAGTTTAATAAAAAAAAATTCACCACGCGTGTTGAACCGCGGAGCGCAGCTAGTTGTAAATATAGGATCGCCCGTTTGTAGTAAAGTTTGATAGCTCCTAAGTACGCTCTTATCCCTCTATGACATACCTACTGCAATGCATTTAGGTATGTCATAGAGGAATAAGTGTGAACTTAGGAGGTGTCAAACTTTAGTAGAGACGGGCAGTCTTCTGCTTATTCTTTATACACAACCTTTCAGTAGCAGAACTCTAATGCCTGTCTTTACTAAAGTCTATTAAAATCTCAACTAAGCAATACCTCCTATATCTAATTTACGCACTAACTTCCTCTGCACCACCCAGTGACTAAGTCACTCTTAAACCTGACGTTTCGTAACCGAGAGAATGAAAGAACGA
This sequence comes from Ennomos fuscantarius, assembly GCA_905220475.3. Lineage (NCBI taxonomy): Eukaryota > Metazoa > Arthropoda > Insecta > Lepidoptera > Geometridae > Ennomos > Ennomos fuscantarius. Next base: position 5,037,904 of record HG992046.1, on the reverse strand, counting down.
TAAACTTCCATGATTATCTATATTTGTAAAGGTAAAAAAGTATTTTAACAAAGAGTAATCAATACGTTAAGCCACGTCGGAAGCCATCAGTAAGCTTCTCCATCTATCGGCCGGTATAACTTTGTTTTTGGCTTTGTTTAATGTTAATGTCGCCATCTTGACAATTGTAAATTGTCATTTTACCGGACTAGGTGGTAGGACTTTACTGCAAAGTTCGTCTAGGTAGGTACCACCGCTCTGCCAGTTATTCTGCCGCCAAGCAGTAGTGCGCAAGCACTGCTGTGTTCCGGTTTGAAGGGCACTGTAGCTAGTGAAATTACTGGGCAAATGTGACTTTATGATCTGATCTCACAGTTTAGTGATCTTATTACTAGATTGTGCTGATGTCTCTGGATGACGTGCGCAGTGCAGTGTCACGCGAACCTCTATACTCTCTACTATAGTTCCGAGTGACACTGCAGCTGATATGGGTAGCCGTGTCGTTTAACATCAGGCGAATGGCTAGCTTGTCACGTCATTACTTAACATAAAAAAAAACATACCAACATAATAATACAAATTTAAAGTAATTTTTTACTTTGTTATGTTGGCAATGGAGATCTACGTTAACCAACAACTTTCAACTTCCGTTCACCTCGTTACACATTCACCAGCTTAATCCTCGAGTCAATCGTGCTAAAGAAGTTTTCTTCAATAATCCCCACAGAAGATGAATAACATGAATAATAAATGAAGATGAAGAAAAATAAGTCGATAAAAATAGGTACTTCAATTCAAACATCACTACAAAATGAATATAAGCAATTATGATTGTAGTTATCAGTACACAATGATTGCCCCTATTTACATACTGATAATGGTTTACCGCTTGCCTACATTCGAAGGAAGGAAGGAACCACATATAATCAATAATTACTACTGTGATAATAGTAACAATAAGTAGATATACTGACATTTATTTATAACTAGGCGCTGCGCTAGCTTCGCACGAGACTCTAGGTTATCTATTTTTTTTAAACCCACGTGTTAAAAGTTAAAGTTGAGTTAACAAAACAAAAAAATATTGAAATCATATAAATACACCACAGCCTCTGTAGTGTGGTGGTTGAGCAGGTCGGCTCATAATCCGGAGGCGGTGGGTTCGATTCCCGCGGCAGGATCTATGTGTGATCGTTGGGCGTTATAATTATTATTATTATATGTTGTTTGTTCAATAAAGCATATTTTTCTGATTATCTATCTATCTGCTACCTGCATAGTTTCAGTCCAAAAATAGCAGTATTCTAGCAAGCAGAGCAGTATAATAAAACTAATATTATTTGGACAACAAACATACTGAAATTGATCTGGAAGTGGTTGGCAAGCTGCCAAGGCACATAAAGTATGAAAGCCCCTCCGTCAAAGTGAATTCTGTAGCTCAACTCATCTGGATTTATTTGTATAGCCCAACTATGCGGATTGTGGTAAATATAGTTGAATAACTGTTTGTTAGTACCAATAAGTGGTTTTCAATGATGTTGCTGACTATTATGATGTTTTAAAATGTATACAAATTATCTACATTAATTCAAGGAATGTGACACATACACCATGTTACTACAAATACATAAACAACGCTTAGACAGACATTAAACTAGTGTTTAACAATACAAAACAGCTATATTAAACTAGTTTTAGGCTTGTTTAAATATTTTGTGGTTAAACGACCATATTCACACACTTTAATTGTTGTGTATTTTTATGCAAATTAAATCATCCAATGGGTTAATTAAGCTTTGCGAATGACTGGCTAACTGGCAGACTTTATGGCGGAGGGATAAACTAAATTGAGGAAAATTCAACCCCACCAAATGAGGTGTGAAATATTGCTTCTAGTAGATATTAAAAAGGTGCCTCTTCTCTCAAGCAAGGGGAGTATGGAATGTGGATTTATATCTTTATTACAAAAGCCCGATAGCTCAGTTGGTAGTAACCCTGCCTTCTGAACTGTGGGTTATGTGTTTGATTCCCACCCAAGACTTTTTGTGTGATGAACATAGGTGTTTATTCTGTGTCTGGGTATTATATTGTATTCTATGTATGTATTTACAAACAAAAAGTATCTAAGTATTTAATCAGTTATCCGATTCCCATGGTTTGTACTAAGCTTTGCTTAGTTTGGGGCTAACTGGTGGTGTGTGAGATGTCCACACATATTATTATTATAGAATTCCCACTTATTTACACCAGAATCCCAAAATACAAGCTTTGTGCTTAGTGGGCTCATAGTTAAGTGTAGTTTGAAGAAAATCTCTTGTACTGTAATTAACAAATTGTAACATTTAATTGTTGGCAATAAAATTATCTTATCTTACAGTGATACATTGGGTTTGATTCTGTGTCTCATTTTCTAAAGCTAAAATAAACTTAAAGTATGGCTGTACTTTTCTGATAAAGAGGAAGTTAAATAGAAGTTACTTAAAATTTGCTTAAGTTTAGAGAATGTGAACCTGAATAAACAATACTATCCGTTTGCACATGGGTTGTTTATAATTGTTTTACCGGGAAAACATGATACTTTTTATACCAAATCAATACTTCCTATAGGAGAATGCATAAGTTGTGACAACCAAACATTATTATAATTGGACAAATTTTTTAAAATTACTAATGTAAGCCATTTCAACATTAATTTTAATTAAAGATTCATATGGATTTTGCAGAATAGTCAAGTCATTATTAATAACTTATTACCTACTCTGTTGCTATACATAATGGGGTCATATGTTTAGAACGAGCTTCTGCCCGCAGCTTCGCCCGCGGCGTGGCCTATGGGAAAATAATTCAACCACCCATTTCACCCTCCTAAGGGTGGAATTTCGAAAAATCCTTTCTTAGCGGATGCCTACGTCATAACATCTACCTGCATGCCAAATTTTAGCCCGATCCTTCCAGTGGTTTGGGCTGTGCGTTGATAGATTACTATGTCAACCAGTCAGTCAGCCAGTTACCTTTGAGTTATATATATTTAGAATACTCATACATAAGATATGCATTTAAAACAAAATATGTACGTAAAATATGTCCGTAATAAACAATTGAGTATTGAAAATTGAGTACAAATAAACATTCTGCAGCAGATAGAATAAGGAAAAGAGAAAAAATAAAAGAATCTCTATAGTTTGAAATTGGCAAAGAGAATACAAGAAAAATACTGAGTAGCTATTGCATTATTATGCAGGTCATGACACTATACATTTTATAGTAACACTTCATTATCTACTATATATAAATATTTAGACTTAATGAAATGATAATTTAGTGTGTAAATAGTTTGGACCCTTGAGATGGATAGAATACTCACTAATAAACTTTTGTTTATATATCTTTGCAACTATAGTTCATAAAACCATAGGTTACATTTATTTATTTATTTATGTTATCACACTTTATTTACCCAACAAAACAGGGAAAAGGCACTATAATAATTGAAGAGTACCTAGGTACAATTTATTTAAAATACCCCTGTAGTGCTTTGTTTATTATTTTTGTGTTGTTTATAATATTTGAAACATACTCACTGAGAATTTCTGATATTAATAACACATAACAAGGAGTTGTAAATATTTAAATTGAAATTCTAATTTTAAACGATAATGAGAACAAAGTTGGGTTTCAAGTACTCTTCAATGTCTATTAATAGGTGCATTACCTCCCCAGAGTTTACAAATAAAATACAAAACATTACCTTGACAATCTAGTTTAATTAAAGTAGGTACTTCTAAATAATTATACCACATTGTTGACATTTAATTGCAGCAAGGTCTTTTTCATATCCACACTGCATTAGAAACATGGCAGTATGCTAAACAGTTGTCTTGCCATAATGTTGGGCTCGGCAGTGACTAACCTATAGTTTTACCATATAAATAACAACGTCATTGACCATTTAAGACAGACGATCGAGCGCTTCCCGTTATAAATTAATTATACATAACGATTGAACATCATGAGTCACAGTCTCACAGCAATTCTTCAATCGGAAATTCGGAATAGTTAATTGAGTGCTGCTTACGTGACATTCAATCAGCGCTTAAGAGAAAGGTGCAATAAAATAGCAATTGTTTCTTAATAATGACCTAAATACCCTGTTAGAAATAGTTTTAATGATAGATGGAGGTTTCTGCGAATTTTACTCACTTTGTGCGAAATCCGGCCGTCCCATATTGTATGAAAACGTCTGTTGTTTTTGGATGCATTTCTCTGGCGAACGCGTAGACGACTCGCAAACTACTTGGCGGCATCGTGTTGGGTGAAATTTATTTATAAGGTCTCACTCAGTACAATCACTTGGAATCAACAAACGAGATTTCCTACATTCCCGCTCCGAAACCAATCACGAATTTAATGAATTTGTTTGACATTTGGTTTACCGTAAATGTCAATTTATTACCTAAACTATTTCAGAACACAATGAGCGCAAAACTATTATGCGGCTTTAACTAACTTTTCTATTAGCTATCATAATACACTTAGCTGTCACATTGATTTCATATGTCAAATGACAATACCTGCAACGTAGTTGTGCTACTCCACGCTAGATGGCATAAATCCACACGCAATGGTAGTGATACTGCTATTCAACTATAGATGGAACTGTATGTCTCTAAATAAATAACTAAAAAACATTTTTTGTGAGGAAGCCTTATATAATTTCTGTCATATATACTGTTTCCAGAAGTAATGAAGAAGTGTTTCTTTTTTGTATAATCTGTATTTTATGCTCTCTCATCTCTCCGTATAAGGTTGCTTTGCGTCAGATCCGGATCCCTGCCCAAATGTCATGAAGAACTTGTCGTTCACCTGATGTTAAGCGTCACGGCCGCTCATAACAGTTACAGTGTCACTCAGAACTCTAAAATATAAAGGTTCGCCCAAAGGCCATTAATACCTATTCAATGGTGTTTGGTTTCGCGTGACAGTGCACTGCGCACGTCATCCGATGACATCAACACCAACTGGCAATAAGATTACTAGACTGTGAGATCTGGTCATAAAGTCTCATTTTCCCATTAAGTTCACTAGCTGCAGTGCCTTTAAAACTGGTACACAGTATGCTTGCAAACAATCTGCTTGGCGGCAGAATAACTGGCAAAACGAATTTAAAATTGGTTACAAAATTTGGAACTTTGTAGAAAACTTTATACCACCTAGTCAAAAGCACCAAGACAGGTAATGGACCCCTCCATTGCTTGCCTTGGTGCTGTTGAATAGGTGTAAATGGAAACCTATAACCAAGCCACATCCCCACCGCAGTCGGATATCTAAGAAGAATACCCACAGGGTCCATCTTCTAGTGGACATAGTCTCTCGATCCTCTTTTCCAGGCAATAGCCCAAGGCAAGGCTCCCACCCCAGTATAACCTAGCCTTGAGCTAGTACCTCCTACGTTACCTGTTTGACCTTTTGCACCCTGCACCCTTGCCCACTGACACTGTAGAGGTCGAAAATACGTACAACTCCAGCTCGTTCAAAAAGCGTAGGTATATCTTTACCAGTACCTATTTCGTACCCCCCGTAGGTTGGTTAGAACGGTCACGACGTTCAATAGGGTCCACTATTCTAGTGGACGTAGTCTTCTCGATCCTCTTATCCCGGCAACGGCCCAAGTCGAGGCTCGCACCCCAGGGGTGCCCTTGAGCTAGTTGCCTCCCCCTATTGACGGCTGGGCGCCTTAAGCGCCTGCCCTCCCACCCGGTGACGCTGTAAAGTTCGGTAGAGACAAACAGTGTTAGCCTGTTCAAAAAAAACCTCTACCTATTAGTTCCATAACTCAGCGATAAAATCGAAACAATGCATTAACAGAATCCATATAATCAAATGTTTAATTTAATCACGTGAGAAGACAAACGGCGTCAACGATTCCACTTGTCACGCGAACATGGCATGGCTAATGATAAATATGCAGCACAATTATATCGTTTGTTATGATCTACAGCTATTAAACATGTGCTACATTGTTGCAGAAGTGTTACCATTCTTTTTTTTTTTGAAGGGGGAAATGCCCTTGCACTTCCCACCCCCTCGTACCCCCTGCCACCACCCCCGTGGTGGCAGGGGGTATGTGGGACTCGAACCCACTAAAACCCCCCGCCGTACCGGGGCGAGAAGGGGTCGCGACTGCAGTCCAGCCAACTCGCCCCCGGCGGCAGGCCCTTTCGGGCCTCTCCGCGCCAATGGATGGGTTACAATGGATGGCAATCCATTGCCAATGGATGGGTCACCAGAGCAGAAGTGTTACCATAAGCCACCGTGAAAAATGAGACTAGCATGCCGATGTACTGGCAAAGAAAGAATCTAATGGAAGATCTAAATTCTTATTCTCTCTCTCTAATTCTTCTAAAGTCTTTTACCTTGATCATGGTCAACAGCCTAAAGACTTCCACTGGTGAACTGACATTTTGGGTGGCTGCATGCCTCCTGCATCCATCGACTCCCCGCGATTCTGACCAGTTCCCCTACCGCATAACCGTTCTGGGAATCAGCTTCGCCTGCCATCTTGCACGCGCCAATTAACAAGTTCACGAGTGCGAGCAAGAGAGAACACGATTACGATCTCCACCAGACTTACGCGGTAAGGCCCCTGATCGTCAGTCCAGTGGAGGGCCAGCCTACGTTGCGTCTCCCGCTTTGTGGTCGCTACTCGAAGACCTTTCTTCCCCATCGTTTATCGATTCTGCGTGCAATGTGGCCTACCATATCAACAAAAATCAAATCATTTATTAATTTACAAGAATACACTATTAATTTGGGTACAAGCTCCCATAGTAAGTAGTGCATTCAGCATGCAAGCAATCGTGCAAATTTTAAAAATATGTTTGTTACTACATTAATATTTGTTATTCATTACATGTCATATCTTGACACTATAGAAACATTTGCCTACTAACTTGCTAATGTTAATAGCTATAGGATAAGACTTTAGTCCTGCTGCGGATCTCATTTTTTGTTAAGGAATAACGCAGCGATGATCTATAGACTGTCCAAAGGCTCCAGCCCACTACCAGTAGGTAGCGTACCCAACATGTTGGCAGCATTGCCCCGTTGAATTGCAATGCTGATGTGCCAAATAAGTGCCGGCATTATGGTCACGCGCTGCATCGACCAGGCGCTCTGGATAAACGCGATGAGCTCCCGGCCCCCACAGAAAAATACTTAAATAAAAATTATTTCTTTCTACAAAATTATCGTATATTCTCCTTCTACCACCCAGAAGCCGTATTTAGAAACACAGAAATTGTTTATCGCGTAATGGTCCAACGTATAAACCCATTATTGCTGATATGTACCAAATTGTAGGTAATATCATTGCGGTAATAGGCCCCGTTAATGGATATGATTTGATATTAAAAACCAGCGTTTGTTGACCTCCTACACCTCCCTTACTGGCCACTTACAAAGAAAACTCATACAAGTAACTACTGCTTTATCAGACAGGTTTTAATGCTCAAAATGCCTTGTACGAAATGCAGAGTGATTATGGTGTAAATAAAGAGGGATGGCGTTTAATATAAAATCGAAGACCTGTAAGTGCTGGTGATAGGCAAAGAGCATTGAGTTATTTAGTCATATGCCAGCAATTTCGCTATTAGTCCGTTTGGAAATCAATTCGCTTTATTTCGTGTTACGCTTTATAGTTCTGTATTTATTTACTGACATAGATCTACTATAGTTGCCATACCGTATAGTAGGAAGTTGAATATAAGTTTACCTAAATAAAATATATTCTGAAAATGTACCGGTATAATATTCAAAACTACATCAGTCATACATACGTTCAGATAAATAATTTCCGAGAATTATCCAAATCCAATCTTCATCAATTATAAGGACCATCTTATGACGGAACCAGTTTTTTTATGATTCTCTGACTTTTGATTACGGGGTCGTGGTCCAACTCTGTCCAACCAGTGGGACTAGGGACCCCCAATAGGGTCCTATTTTATTTTTAGATGGACAATAATAATAAATAAATATACTGTGGACATTTCACATAACACCACACCCCAAACGAAGCAAAGCTTGTATTGTGGGAACCGGATAACTGATACAATACTTATATACGTTTGGTTTGTAAATACATACATAAAACGTAGCACCCAAACACATAAAAAAACATTTATGTTCATCACACAAATGTTTGTCCTGGGTGGGGATCGAAACCTCCGAAATATTTTTGGATTTATCGTCTATCGTGTTACCGGAATAATAATAATAATAACACCCAACGATCACATACATAGATCCTGGACCCTAACTAGGATTCCTTGTGTCGAGGCACCCAGAAACTACGAGAACCATGGTCCCACAACACCCAGATTCAGAACAAGTATTTGAGCTTTTTTTTCCTGTGCACAAACACTTGTCCTGTCGCGGGAATTGAACCTGCCACCTCCGGGTTATGAGGATAATCTAAATATTTATAACTGTATAACTCAAAGGAGAGTGACTCATTGACTGACTGACGGAGTGATCTATCAACGCACATCCCAAACCACTGGACGGATCGGGCTGAAATTTGGCATGCAGGTAGATGTTATGACGCAGGCATCCGCTAAGAAAGGATTTTTTGAAATTCCACCCTTAAGAAGGTGAAAAGGGTGGTTGAATTATTTTCCCACAGGCCACGCCGCGGGCGAAGCTGCGGGTAGAAGCTCGTAAGCAATAAAATTGATGTCAATCAATAAAACAAAATATTTGATCACAATGAATTATTCAAAAGTAGGAATAATTATTGTAAATCGCAATATATAAATATTTGATATGATTGAAAACCACTGTTTGGTGGTTGAGCAGGCTCATAACCCGGAATAGCGGGTTCGATTCCCGCGGCAGGACAAGTATTTGTGCATAGAAAACAAGCGTAAGTACGTGTTGTGTGTCTGTATTGTGGAACCATGATCCTCGTAGTTCCTGGGTCCGACTAGACACAGGGAATCCTAGTTAGGGTCCAGGATCTATGTATGTGATCGTTGGGTGTTATTATTATTATTGTAGTCTGTTACAGCCTTATTAATAAACGGGTATTAGTCTCGGATTAGTTACTTCAGATTTTGTCCTTTTTTGCTACTGGAATATTTAGCTGGATCGAAAGAGACAAAAGATGGTGTAACTAGTCTAAAACTAGTTCGTGTTTATTAATAAGGCTGTTAGGTACCACATAATATGAAACAATGGTGTCGATTCTGTGTCGCATTCTCTAAAAATAAAGTAAATTTAAAGTATGGCGGTACTCTTCTGATAAAGGGGAAATGAAAAAGACGGAAATGTGTTAATTTCGTTTAGCTTTAGAGAATGCGAAACAGAACCGACACCAATGTCTAACTAACCCTTTATACCTCTAGTATGACGCAGTGACGCTCTCACCATTGGCTTAGGAATGCACGTACATACAGCCAACATGAGAATACTTAAGTGGATTAAGATGGTCATGTTAATAGACCATCTATCATCCGTGCTTGTGTGGCCCATTCATTCGTAAGTATTAGGGCCACCGCCCGCCCCCGCGCCCGCCCGTGGCTTATGACGAAACTTATGTATTTGAATATGGAACCTGATTTATGGAGGGAAATTTTATATTTCGAAACCGAGCTCATTACTTACTCGAAACTTGATACACTTTTTTTAAAGATGCCTAGAAGCAACCTGCGGTTATGTACGCGTTTCCTTATGGAAATTTTAGCAACTCATTTGACTTAATTAGCAAACAATAATAAAATGAGTGTGCTTTAGACCACACAACAGTAAAACTTCTTTAGTTTATCCATCTATCGGCCGGTATGACTTTATTTTAATCTGTTTAATGTTAATGTCGCCATATTAAAAATTGTAAATTGACATTTTACGGGATATACCAACATCACACTTCACACTATATAATATTATAAAGGCGAAAGTTTGTGTGTGTGTTTCTGTGTATGTGTGTATATTTATTACTCCTTCACGCTCAAACGGCTGAAACGATTTGGATGAAATTTGGTATCAAGATAGATTATACACTGGATTAACATATAGGCTACATTTTATCTCGGAAAAGTGAAATGTTCCCGTGGGATGAGCAAATAATGAAAATACTTTTTATCCGTGGGTAAAACCCGTGGCGTAACTAGTAATAATATAAATTTTAAACTTTGTTATGTTGGCAATGGAGATCAACTTTCGTTCACCTCGCTACGCATTCACTAGCTTACTCCTCAAGTCAGGCGTGCGTTAAGAAATTTTACATCAAGAAGGAAAACATCTTTTAAACATCAAATCCAGCGGTTTGGTTTTAATTACGTTGCCAGTCAGTCAGTCACTGCCTACAACAAAGATAAAGCCTTTTAATAATACAGGAGAAAACCTATAATAAATTGTAGAACATAATAGAAAATGATTGAGACGACCGATATTCATTAGAAAAAGTTATTACACTCAGGTACTTACACTTGACTGGCGTGATAGCTCAGTTGGTAGTAGCTCTGCCTTCTGAACTGTGGGTTGTTGGTTCGATTCCCACCCAGGATAAACATTTGTATGATGAACACAGCTGTTTGTTCTGTGTCTGTGTGTTTGTATTCTAGGTATGTATTTACAAACAAAACATATTTATGTATTCTATCAGTTATCTGGATTCCATGGTACGAGCTTTGCTTAGTTTGGGACTAGATGGCGTTGTGTGAAACATCCACAAATATATATCTATTTTATTTTACTTACCTTTGGTCAAGCTTACAGCAAATTCCTTTATCATCGGAAAAAAAACCGGTAAAATAGCGAATATTTTTTTATACAGGTAACCCCCACAAGATTTCTCCAGAAAGAGTACCTCTAATGAATTAAGTCATCCACGCGAGCCAGTTTTATGCCTTCACTTGTTTACTATACACAGACGGAGCCCGGGAAGGCACGGCCCATGTAAACTCATTCCTACGAATGTTTATATGATATCACGATTTCCAGAGCCCGTGTGGTCTCGCCTCAGGTTATTTTTTTTTTAAGTTGTATGTACCCATGTACTTACCTTTACCATGATTTACGAGCGAAAAGAGTGGCGTTTTCATCTTCCATAGGAAAAGCTACTCTAATGCTACTGCATAGAGTACTGGCTGAAAATAAAAGCAAACAGGGAATGGTCACGAAACTTCGATTGCAAAGCATAGGGGAAATTTCATGCCTAATTTTTTTTACCATATTAACTATGCCCATTAACTGTGAATAATAATAATAACACCTGTTACGCGCTGTGTGTAATGATAATAATAATAACGCCCAACGATCACATGCATAGATCCTGGACCCTAACTAGGATTCCCTATTACTACTACGAGGAACATGGTTCCACAACACAAAGACTCAGAACAAGTATTTGCGCTTTTTTTTTTGAGCACAAATACTTGTCCTGCCGCGGGAATCGAACCGCCTCCAGGTTATGAGCTGACCTGCTTTCAAGGTAGTATTGAAACTGTTAAATCGATACAAATATGTATTTCTATAGGTTGCAATCAAGTTACGTGATCTATCAGGAGAAAAACTAATGAGTGGATGGCACGGCGAGTAACCGGCAGGAATTCAGGCGGAAACTGAATGGGCTATTCTAGATACCTACTCCATAGTTATCTATATCTTCTTGAATTAACCTTGTAGATAGATATTTTTACCACGTTTAATCATTACCTCTACGTATTTTCAAAATGGTCTATAAGTATCAACAAAGGCATGATAAAAGCTGTATAAATACTTGATACTGGCAGAATGCACGAATAATGTAATGCCACAAAAAAGACTGTGAAGTGATGATCACAGAGCAGGAAAATTATTAATAATTGGCAGAAAGCGTTATACTCCCGAGTGTCAGTTGGAAAACAAAAAAATTACGGTTAGTTTTAGCTTTTTGTCTGCTACGTAACTTTTAAAATACTTCATACGGGCAACACTTGCAGTAGATGGTAAAAATTTCTTATATCTGTATACATTCGGCTTTTAATTGATTAATTATTTGAAACTATTTATTACGGAAGCAATCATAAAATTGGGTGTCTTCAATAGAAAGGGGCTACCTGAATTAAAATTACCTATCACATAAAATTGATTAGTTTGTTTAATGGCAACATTAGGTAAATTGAATTGCCTTTCTCTCAGGCATTATAATAATTATTTAAATAAAAAATAAAACGCATGTAAAATATTAATATGAAAGATTATGGAGTTTTTGGATTAAGTAAATATGTATTAATAAACGGGGCCAAACTTTTAATGATAGCCATTATTTTATTTTTAATGTGCGTAAAATAAATAACATTTTTATTTGTTAATCATATCTAAATGTGGTTATGTTCGAAATCGTAAAATAAAACAAAAAGAGATTACATCCATTCAAATAGAAGTAAGCTAAAGTATAAAATTAAACAGTAGCTAAGCACACTGCCATACAGAAATTCCATTTTTAAATTAATTTATACCTACCTTCACTTAATACAAAAATTGTTGCAGTCAATATAAGATTAAATACTTTACTTAATAGCTCGATAAATGAAGTCTTAATTAAATATTCTTTTTATCACATCCGATTGCACCGAAAACTCTTTACATAAAGTTAAAAACCGACTTAGCGTAATAAAATTAGTACAAATCCACTATAACTCGATGATAATTCCTTGGTTGCTAATAGAGAGGCTATTAAGACCACCTTTCTGGCTCTATGGGGAGCTATAAATGAATAAAAACAATTACTAGAATACAAACTTATTTAAACATCTCTAAAAACATTTATGAATTTTTTAAATTCCTTATTACAAAGTATTTAAGAGTTAGATTATAATGTCTGGGCTGTGTTATATTTTTTACTGGGAGCGCAGTAATTTTGGGTGTAGAGCACTGTGTGTGTAGCGGATAGCGATAATATCTACAAGCGGAAGCGATTTCTGCATTAACGTTACGGTTATGGTATGTGCAAAGTGAATTTTACGACGCAAATATTGTAATTGTTTGAGTTTATTGTTCAAGAACAGTCAGATATTAGCACCGTCTAACTTTTATTGTATTTGCGTAGAAAATAAAGTTTATAGCGTATGTGGAAATGTAAACTGTTTGCTGTATGTAATTGTTAATGGATAACAATCTTAATTATAGTGAAAGGTTTGCAAAACTAACCCTATCATTTGTTTTAATAATACGTACTAATTAATTTTAAAAGTACTTTAGGTTATTTGCGTTTATTTGCACATTATAGATTTATTTTTTTAGGTTATTTTTTAGGTTATGTATTTGAAATTTTTTAATAATTTAAGTGTACTGAGATATGTACGTACTTAGTATTATAAATAATCATAGATGTACCAACAAAATCCTCAGTATTATCTACCATAATTGGAAATATTGGGAACGGAGGGTCCTCAAAGCTAAGGTAAAGATACATTAAGTACTTCCTCACATTGCGTTAAAGTCTCTTTTTTTTTTTTTTTGAACGAGCTAATGCTGTTGGTCTCTATCGACCTTTACAGCGTCACCGGGCGGGAGGGCGGTCGCTTAAGGCGCCCAGCTGTCAAAAAGTGGGAGGCAACTAGCTCAAGGGCACCCCTGGGGTGCGAGCCTCGGCTTGGGCCGTTGCCGGGATATGAGGATCGAGAAGACTACGTCCACTGGAAGAGTGGACCCTATTGAAAATCGCGACCGTTCTAGCTAACCTACGGGGGGTACGTCGACCTCGCCGGCGGGGTCGGTGTCTGATTGTGTTACGTTAGTATCCTATACGGGTGCCGAAAGCGGTACCTGAGCCAGAAGGGCTAGACTGGTCCGGTGATCCTAGCGCAGCAGATACTACGGCTGCTATAGGATCATCCGGGTCACTCAAGACGTGTCTCGGGCGGCGACGACGGGGTGGACTAAAGTCTCTATTCCCACACGGTACATAGTGTTTCTTGTAGGTACCTAAGCGGATCGCTTTCAAGCAACCGCTTCAACTTCCCCTTTTTATGTACATCCATGAATTTACTACTCTTGTACTATTTTATAGGTAACACAATTTCATACCAGTTGTAATTATATTATATTTAGTCAGCGTCAGAATAAGCAACCTGCTTTTAGAGAACGGTTCAAACATAATGACGGCTGTTAAGTACGCTGCTTTCCACTTTCCGCTGCCCACGCACGACACATGTTTGCTACTGCGCAGCGTTTTGTACCGAGACCCCGTCGTCGCCGCCCGAGGCACGTCGTGAGCGACCCGGATGATCCTATAGCAGCCGTGGTATCGGCTGCGCTAGGATCACCGGACCACTCTAGCCCTTCTGGCTCAGGTACCGCGCCCGGCACCGGTATAGGATACCAGCGTAACACAATCAGACACCGACCCCGCCGGCGAGGTCGACGTACCCCCCGTAGGTTAGCTAGAACGGTCGCGACTTTCAATAGGGTCCACTCTTCCAGTGGACGTAGTCTTCTCGATCTTCTTATCCCGGCAACGGCCCAAGCCGAGGCTCGCACCCCAGGGGTGCCCTTGAGCTAGTTGCCTTTGACGGCTGGGTGCCTTAAGCGCCTGCCCTCCCGCCCGGTGACGCTGTAAAGATCGGTAGAGACCATCAAAAAAAATCTTTTTGCACCGACTTCACAGCCGTCATCAAGTTTGAATCAACTACGCCCGCTAACTTCACTACCAAGCGCACGCCCTTCAGTCGGCGAGATGAAAGCAGTCGGCGCTTTTGTGACGCGCACTCCGACGCAATTAGGGCCCGCTGTAATGAGAGGAGCGACACAGCCACCGCTAATCGGCCGCAGAGCCTCGATTTCGATACAGCTGATACTGCCTTTACAGTATAGCTGGGTAGACTGACTTATTGAAGTCAAAACTTCTTATACGTATACGAAAAACATGGAACTCGCGTCATCGTCACCGAAATCTTTCCATGAGATATGATGATGATGATGATGATGATATGATGTCATCCTTGTCGATTCCGGCTACGGTGACTCACTTCTGCGTCAATCCGGAGATCATGGGTGGCGTGCTCTTAAATAGCTTATGTATCCAATTTTAGCGGAAAAAGTACCTACGCGCACAGTGAATGCACGTCAGGATGCCATTGACGAGGTTGTAGGTGATGTTAGAAGGCGGTCTATTTTTGAGTTGGTTGCGTTTATGATCTAAATCGCGCCTTCTTTTGTCTCCAAGAGATATATATGTATACTGTGTCCATATGTGTACTTTTTGGGTGAACAAAAACCATGGAACTTGTTAGGTATTAACTAGTTATTATTATTATTATTATTTTTTAGTGTACTAGCTGTATTATGATATGGACTGTATTTAGTACATTTTATTACTATTGTATACTCTAGCCTAAATTTGTATCATTAAAATGGAAAAACTCCGGTTTATTTTCTGATTTATTACTTATAATGATCCAAATCTACATCCAAACCAGTCAGATTCAACCAAAAAAATCAATATAAAATGAATACGCAGAACATACGAAAACACTTTTTCCTTTTATTTATTTATTCCTATTTTTGATGACTTTATTTAAAATAATAATAATAATATGTGTGGACATCTCACACAACGCCATCTAGCCCCAAACTAAGCAAAGCTTGTGCTATGGGAACCAGATAACTGATACAATACTTAGATACTTTTTTGTTTGTAAATACATACATAGAATACAATATGACACCCAGACACAGAACAAACACCTATGTTCAATCACACAAATGTTTGTCCTGAGTGGGAATCGAACCCACAACCTACAGTTCAGAAGACAGGGCTACTACCAACTGAGCTATCGGGCCAGTCTAAAATATTTGTTGGTAGATCTAATGGAAAGTAATTAACATTATTTTTCTGTACTTGAGTTGTCGTGGATTTCGGGGGAATTGTGAGAGTTTATTTCTAGAGAATCATCAATGGGCCATGAATCTCGTGGAACAGCGCATGTAGTCCACGCAAACGAAACCACGAAAACATTGCGAGGATCTTAAAATTTACTATCTAATGCATAATAAGTAGGCACAAGTTACACTTAGGTCCGTATTATAGAAAGATGCTCAGTCATCGATCAGTGCTCAAGCAGAGATTTAATTCACTAATTCATCACTTTATGAATGAAATCTCTGCTTGAGCAGCGATCGATGTCTGAGCATCGTCCTGTAATACGAACCTTAGTAAAATGTAGAGCACACATATTTACTTATTGTAAAGCAGATAAGGTAAATAACTCACTCGTGTTAGCTATTTTCTACGAAGTGTTATGGTTTGGCGTAAAAGGGGATTTGCGAGAAGGACGAAGGACTGTAATGGTGAATGGTGTGTTTTATGTTTTTGAAGTAAGATTATGTGTGGCCAGAATCCAGGGTAAAACAATCGTGGACTTAGATTAGATCTGGATAGGGACGGTAATGAAATAGGAGCGGTACGGGATAGGGATAGGAAGTGGAATGAAATCAGCATTCCTCTATGCGGAACATAATTGGAATGGGAGCGGGAATGAAGGAACCATCTCTTTAAGGTCCGTATGATGCTCAGTCATCGATCGGTGCTCAAGCAGAGATTTCATTCACTAATTGATCACTTTATGAATGAAATCTCTGCTTGAGCACCGATCGATGACTGAGCATCGTTCTGTAATACGGACCTAAGATTAGTTCAACGTGGACGAAGTCAGAGGTAGATTACTTAGTTTAAAAAATTAAGTTATAATAAAAGCTCTACCAGTATACATTATTGTTTACTAGTTGCGCCCCGCGGTTACATCCACGGATAAAAAGTATTTTAATTATTCACTCATCCCACGGGAAAATTACACTTTTCCGGGATAAAATGTAGCCTATATGTTAATCTAGTGTATAAGCTATGTTGGTACCGAATTTTATCCAAATCCATTCAGCCGTTTGAGCGTGAAGGCGTAACAAACGTACACGCATACACACAAACACACATACAAATTTACGCCTTTATAATAGTGTGGTTCCCATTAGAATAGCAAGTCTGATAACTAATCATCTAATGAAAAAAAAATCTTGGTTATGAAGTATCTATTTTTACTCAGTTTTTTCATTATTATTATTTTTTTTTTATTTATTTAGGATCAACAAACAGTACACAACACACATAATCTTAAAGTAGTTTAAGCCTTAGAATGTAGGTAGTTAGTGTACCAACAACGCTGACCACAAATTAATAAGAAAACAGAACAGAGAGATGTAACTTAAGATATTTAGTAGGTAACTGAATCCTAACTATCGCCTTAAAGTGAGTATCTAATTATATACTATAAAAAATAAAAAGTGTTTCTAGCATTCTAAATTACAATCCAAAGGTAAAAAAGAAACCTAAGATAGTTGTCGTGGTTGGTTATGAAGTTATGAAGTATCTATTTTTACTCACTTTTTTCATTATTGGTTATGAAGTATCTATTTTTACTCACTTTTTTCATTATTGGTTATGAAGTATATATTATTACTCACTTTTTTCATTATTGGTTATGAAGTATCTATTTTTACTCCCTTTTGTACATTATTGGTTATGAAGTATCTATTTTTACTCCCCTTTTTACATTATTGGTTATGAAGTATATATTTTTCTCAGTAGAATACCAAGTTTGTGATCCTGCGGTAAAGATGAAATGTCTCATCGTTCAAATACTTATTCGCCAGTTCTTATAAAGGCTTGATGTCTGTCCAAAAACGATCTATTCATTCTCTTTCCCATGTAGGTAAGGTAGATACTTCTAAATACAATTTAAAAGACTCGTCACGCAATGAAATGATTATTATTGATCGATGTTTTAATTCCCTACAGACTCGATCTTTTACTTAAAACATCGATAGGGACGTGATACATTACTAGATTTGTTTCATGTATCTTTCATTTTTTTTTTTTTTTTTTTTTTTTTATGTTAAGGAATGACGTGACGAGCTAGCCGTTCGCCTGATGCTAAACGACACGGCTGCCCATCCCAGCTGCAGTGTCACTCGGAACTCTAAAGTATAGAGGTGCGCGTGACACTGCACTGCACGTCATCCAGAGACATCAGCACAATCTAGTAATAAGATTACTAAACTGTGAGATCAGATCATAAAGTCTCATTTGCCCAGTAATTTCACTTCATACTTTAGAGCTGAAGCAAGCAATGGTTGTACATATTTAAAAGTATTGTATTCAAAAATAAGTAAGTGATTAGGAACGATCCGACGCTTTTGTGCACCCGAAAATAGTCCTAATGTGACATCCATCGATGACAGATGACCATAAAGACACCAAGATAAATATTCCAACTATCAAAAGAAGTCCTTGGTTTTAGACTTTATTATTATAACATTAAGGCTTAGGGGTAATCACGGAGCAGTAACGTAAAAGTGGTGTTACGTTAAAGGGGTTTCTAAAATGCAGCCTAAATACAGAGGCGCTAAAAGCCATCCGATTAATATTATTTATATGAAACGTCAAATGTTGACTTAACGATGAAGTTAAAGATGTTTAGTGGAAATTTTTACCAATTTTGGTAGAAGGCTGTGAAAATTAGCGTACTTTTACAACCTTCGAAAAGGGTAAAAAGGTAAGGTAGGTAAATTATGCAAATTTTAATAAATGAAGAATTCTTAAGAAATCGGTTTTCTGTTTACTTTGAAACCATCAGCAAAAGGAGTCGTAAGTCGTAAACAAAGTTTATTATTATTAAGGAAGTGCTCATTATTATTATAATTTTTTTTTACGTCAAACTTGTCTAGCATTTGACCACGCTCTCACCTGATGGGAAGTGACGATGCGATCGAAGGTGTAGCATGCTAGCCAAGTAAATACCTATTCACTCTTCCTTTGAACACGCCCGGGTCATATTTCGCCGGAAACACAGACGCTGGCAAGGCATTCCATTCCTTAGCCGTTCTAATTAAGAACGTTGAGTCGAATCGCTTGGTACGAATGGGTGGTATTTCGACCACGAAAGGATGGCGCTTAGCCGAGCGTCTAGTAGTCCGGTAGTGGAATGGTGATGGGAGAATGAGATCATGCAGTTCTTGAGCGCATTCGCCATTTTAGGGCCATTTTTAGGGGCCATTCATAAATTACGTCACACGTTCATGATTTTGGACCCCTCCCCCGTCCTGCCCCTTTTTTTTTGTTTGGTTTTGACTTCACACTTTTGTGTATTTAGCCAGTGTCAAGTAATTGATAATATTTCAAGTTTTTTTTTTTCAAATTAATATCATATAATGTGTCAAGTCAAGTCACAGTCCAAGTCATCAAGTTAAGTCATAGTCTAGTCTAGTCAAGTCATACTCCTAGTAAAGTAGTGGCAACTTTACCAGAGGCTTCTATGGAGTTTTGGAAACCACACGAAAAGAAACGTTTCACCATCATTATACCACTTTCCCACACTCATGCCTGTAATTCAGCACTTAACGAATAAAATGCCACCATTTTTATGCACTAACACTGAAAATAACACAAGTTTTGGAAAATAATACAATGCGGAGACGGGATCTTTTTCGTTTTCCCGCCAAAACTCCCTTCCTCCCCCTTAAAGTGTGACGTAATTTAGGGATGGCCCTTTACTGTTTTAATATATCTTGGTGTTTTTAATAATCCTTTTCAAATAGGAAGTCGCCTGCGGATCTTATGAAATGTTAGGTATACAATTTCACCAAATAATTTTAATAATGTGTGCGCCAATATTTGATTGTAAAAATAAATTAACGATTATTTTAGGTAGGTACTTATCGATCAGATAACTGTAATGATTCTGAAAACGTTTTCTATCGACTGGTCATAAATGACTTCCTATTTGAAAAGGACTATAGTGCACATACATATTGATAAAAACTACAAATGTGTAAATACTTAGATATATATAACTCAAAGGTGACTGACCGATTGACTGACTGACATAGTGATCTATCAACGCAAGCCCAAACCACTGGACTGATCGGGCTGAAATTTGGGATGCAGGTAGATGTTATGACGCAGGTATTCGCTAAGAAAGGATTTTTCGAAATTCCACTCTTAAGAGGGTAAAATGGGTGGTTGAATTATTTTCCCATAGGCCACGCCGCGGGCGAAGCTGCGGGCAGAAGCTCGTACTGGTATATACGCACAGCCTAAATCGGTAGTCCTAGAGACTTGAAATTTGGAGGGGGTGTTCTTAGTAAAGTGTAGGTATCCACTAAGGGTTTTTCGAAATTCCACCTCTAAAAGGGTGAAATGGGTGGTTGATTTATTTTCCTATGGGCCACGCGGGCAGCGAGCCGCGAGCAGAAGCAAGCTAGTATGTTTATAAGCTGTATATTTATTTCCAATTACCCCATATAAAATTAATTCCGCCACATTAAGCGTGCATCTGCCCCAGTGTCCCATCGTGTCTCCATGAATGGTGTTCATAATGTCGAGTACATCGGTTATGGTTAATTACACGAGCCCGTATTGTTCAGTAGGGTAACCATGGCTTAAAAAAGAGTCGTCAAACAAGTGGATACTCAGAAAATTTTCAGTGAACCTCCTTTTTAACGGACAAAAAAGGAGGACGTTTTCATATCAGTTGTGTATTTTGTTCTATTATTGTTACCTCATTTAATTTTTTTTTTGTTGTTGTCATTTATAAACCGGGACGAAATTTTTTTATTTGAAATTATGTACATAATTTTAGAATTGGATGGAAATTTCAACAAAACTGGTAGTTCGGTTTTTCTAATCATATTTGATTATAAAACCAAATTATTGGCCTGCATAAATATTTAGATGAGAATATCACATCCAGGCAAGGATATTTTTTTATGCTAAAGAATGACGTGACGATCTAGTCGTTCACCTGATATTAAGCGATACGGCAGAATTTCAGTTGCAGTGTCACTCAGAACTCTAAAGTAGGAGTTTTGTATGACACTGCACGGCGCATGTCAGCATAGTATAATAATAAGATTACTAGACTTGTTTAGATCATAAAGTTTCATTTGCCCAGTTATTTCACTATTTACAGTGCCCTTGAAACCGGAACACAGTAGTGCATGCACACTACTGCTTAGAATAACTGGCAAAGCGGTGGTAGCTACCTAGACGACCTTGCAGAAAATTCGTACTACTTAGTACCAGGTAGTAGTATATTATTGTGATGAAACACTCCTCTATAGCCAAAAATCCTATCTCTTCTTCTATTCATGGTCACTCTACCGCTTTTACATCTGCAGCACACAATACGAGTGATTAGGCATGTCGGACGACTTTATTGACAATGTCGCTTGTCGCCTGTCGCAGCGACGATGACAGCCGTGTCGCAATGTCGCCGATCGACAGTTCCTACGTGATTAATATCTTGTGGTGACGATTGACTTTGAATATACCTGTAAAATGGAAAAAAAAAACTTAAGAGGTGTCAATGGACACCCGGATAGAACGATATTTTGTTAAGTTATAATAATATGTTTTTTTATTATTAACAAATATAATGTAAATAGAAAGAATATTAATATAATATGAATGCGAAATAGAAAGACGAAACGAAAATAACTGGCTTGCTTTCTATGAGAGAGAGAGAGACACACAGAGAAACACGTGCACGCCGCACGGCTTCACAAAGTGTCGTTACAACTTTTGGTCTTAAGCAAGGGCGGATTTAAGGGGAGGGGGGGGGGGCACGGGGCACGTGCCACGTGATTTTTCCCGATTATTTTGATAAATAAACGACGGAATTTACATATTTTGATGAAATTTCTATTTCTAATCTGAAAGTATATCGATCTAAATAAAATAGGATTATTTTTTTACATTAAGATGGTCTGGTAGCCAAGTATAAATTTGTGATTCTATCTATCATCAATCTTCAAGATATCAATTCCTATATATAGAAATTCATGAACTTGGTATTCCTTTTTTGGCTTCATTTCAAACACTTGTATGACGAACATCGATGTTTTTTCCGTGTCTGGGTGTTATATTGTATTCTATGTAATGTATATATATATGTGTATATATTTCCAAACAAAAAGTATCTAAGTATAGTATCAGTTATCTAGTTCTCATAGTACAAGCTTTGCTTAGTTTGGAGCTAGATGGCGCTGTGTGAGATGTCACTTTTACACAATTTTTTTTTTTTTCTTTTCAACTCATAATTTTGAGCAATCGTGTAAACAGGCCATAATATTCTCCGTTCCTTGCCCCAATTAAAGCAGTTTCGATACCAACTAATGGTGCATGTACATAATGCCTCAATTTCGAAGATGGATTACACACTTACCGTCTATTTGTGGCACCATGGTGTGTGTGGTCTCTAATCGATTGATACATTAACCTTTTTACCTTCAGAGTTGGGTTTAATTCTTAGGTTTTGGAGGAATGGGATGCGATTGTCAAGGAAAAACAGATTATTTTTGAGTCTGCTATAACTTGCTATGCTATTATAATTGCTATGACTTGAACTAATATTAGGTTAGATAAAATGATTTATAATAATTTTCTTTATAATATGAGTTTGAGTCTGCTTTTTATGGCACCAATTTATAATTATAATCCTTACTTATTATTATAAATGAGAAAGTAACTCTATCTGTCTGTCACGCTTTCACGCTAAAACGAATGAACCAATTTAAATGAAATTTGGTACACAGATAGCCTGAAAAAGGACACA
Organism: Ennomos fuscantarius; assembly: GCA_905220475.3. Lineage (NCBI taxonomy): Eukaryota > Metazoa > Arthropoda > Insecta > Lepidoptera > Geometridae > Ennomos > Ennomos fuscantarius. The sequence goes on along the minus strand of HG992046.1, from coordinate 5,015,276 downwards.
GGCTACTCTTTAATGCGAAAAAAGGGTGGAAAGGTTAATGATGAAAAGTTGTATGATTTCATTCATTTCAACTCATTATTAGAGCTTCATAAGCTAGAAACTTATTTTTAGGCTGTTGTTTAAATAAATATGACATTAAAAAGTTTGTTTCAGTTTTACTGTTCTGCGATCGTCTTTTAATATTTATCTTACACTTTGTGCAATTATCATTCACTACATTACATAGATTATCAAATCGCTATGCTTAGATATTTTGCAAAAGTTCACCTGCACTAAAGAAAACCAATTATCTTATACCAACATTCTAAATCTATTCCACTCCTGTGATCATAGAATTACAAAACAAACAGATGCAATCCAGGCAATCCTCCATTGCATGCGGCAGACGGTTAGCATTGCATTACAGTAGCTTCTGTAACAGCGCCGGGAATTATTTCAAATTGCAATCCATTACGAGTGTTTCTGCTACCATGGACAAAGCAGGGACTATTAAATTAGCGACTGCAAATAACGCTCAAAAGCTGCTATGTATAGCATCTAATTTTGCGAATCACAATTCATATCAGTGAATCTAATAAGTTGAAATTATTCTAATTATTAGCCTGATTCATTTCGGTTACTTCTACGTTTTAGTTCAAGTTTAAAACTTTTGATATAGTGCATTCATCATCAAAGCTTTTTTCAATCCCGTGGAATGGAGATACTATGATGATATTCAAAATTAAAATGAGTTTTCCTCTTGAAATGTCTTCTTGGATGATTGAAATCCTATCTTTCCTCAGAAGCCAAAACAACTTCTATTTATTCCTGTTTTTTATTTATTTTAATAATATAGCAGGGAATTAGGGCTATCAATCATAGCAGAATAATCTAGCCCAGCTGCTATAGCCTCACTGTATTGAGGCCTGCTGGGCAATCACGTATCTAGATTGCAACCGTTAGAAACACAAATTTGTATGGATTTGACAGTTTGAATTCGCAGTTTATGTGCAAAGTTAGTATGGAAATTTCTCCTGTTGCATTACAATCAAAGTTTCGTGATCACCTCCCGGATACAGGCATAGCGTGGCACCCAGATATCATAGGCTCACCTGGTGACGCTGTAAAGGCCTGTAGAGATTAACCAGCACTAGTCCGCTAAAAACCGAGACCAACAGCGTTAGCTCATTAAAAGGACCATACATCAGAAACTCACCCGGTGACGCTGTAAATGTCGATAGAGACCAACAGCATTTGCCCTTTCAAAAAAAAAACCCATATAGCAGGTGAAATATAGTCTCGCATCAACAGACGGAAAATTCTATGGATATTCTTTATCCGGCTCTTACGGCACCCACGGGAAGAGATGGGATGGTTCTATTCTCACACCGCCGAGACCACACAACTGTAATATAGTTGAGCAACAATACAGGGCGCTTACATTTTCCTCAAACCAGGAATCAATGGAATTGAATCATCCGGTTTGAAAGGCACTGTAGCTAGCGAAATTACTGGGCAATTTGAAATTCCACCCTAAAAAGGTGAAATGGGTGGCTGAATTATTTTCCCATAGGCCACGCCGCGGGCGAAGCTGCGGGCAGAAGCTCGCGTTAGATATGTGCAAGGTATTTTCCAGATTACGCCACTAAGCCACCACACCTAATAGTGCATCCATTGGTTTTTTACTTCATGCACGATGTATATAGTGAAGGCGGGCTTAGACGGTTATCTAGAAGTATCTAAGCTAGTATTAACATTAGGATGTTAGATTAATAAACATTGTGTAGCGGAATAATGTGATTTGTTCCTCTCTAACTATTTAGAAATAGATACAAATAATAAGAGTTTTTTGGCGGGAAATCGAAAAAGATCGCGTCACCGCATTGTATTATTTTCCAAAACTTGTGTTATTTTCAGTGTTAGTGCATAAATTTGGTGGCATTTTATTCGTTAGGTGCTGGATTACAGGCATGAGTGTGGGGAAGTGGTATAATGATGGTGAAACGTTTCTTTTCGTGTTGTTTCCAAAATTCAATAGAAGGTTTTGGTAAAGTTGCCACCACTTTACTAAGAGTATGACTTGACTAGACTATGACTTGGACTGTGACTTTACTTGTCTTGACACATTATATAATATTAATTAACTTGAGAAATTATCAATTACTTGACACTGGCTAAATACACAAAAGTGTGGAGCCAAAACAAAACAAAATAAAATAAAATAAAGATAATAAAATGGTTGATTAAAATATAAGTATGCATATTGTATATATTAATATATAAATTATATACATTATTAATATTTATGTTATATATAATGTGTAGTGTATATATATATAACTCCTAGTTTATATGTGTTAAATTAGTAGTAATTAAGTAGCTATGTATGGGAAATATGTGTGTAATTCTATGTGAATAGGGATACAAGAAAATTAAAAGTATGTTAGTGTTTTTATATGTTATCTAGACAATCTATATTTAAGCTGCGTTGCACTGCCCTGCAAAAATTTCCATGTTACACCAAGGTTAACTGGAAGATAATGCTCTCTAGCATTAAGTTCGCCTTTGTACCTACATTTGTTATTTGTGCAATAAAGCATTTTCTATCTATCTATCTATCTAATAAAGATAGTTTGACTAGCTCAATAGTAAATTGTAAAATAAATTAAGATGTTGAACTATAAAAATCAATTTAAAAATGCTACTTTATAAGTGTATAAAATAATTACTTCCGTTGTCAATATCGAAAAAAACGCCGATCGCTCGATTTGACCACACAGCATCTGCTATCCATTCTAATAGACGCGTGCTATATTATTACAATGATCACATCATAATCTGAATCAAATCTGCCAAAATTATATCATTATTTCTGTCTAACCGTAAAAGCTAAATACTTTACTTAATAATTGAAGGGGTGAGAACAAAAAGGGTTTAACTGATTTTTTTCACAAAATGACTTATGGGTTTCGTAGGATTCAGCGTGAAATTATCTACAATAATACATTCTCAAATACCGAAATGAAGCTTAAATCTCGAGATTTTGAGTCTAAAAACGGTTTATCTGTCACAGGAATACAATTCGCTTAGCATAAAAACATTATTATATTTATTTTAATATATTACATTTTTACAGTAATTGTATGAATTAGTACTATATTTAGTATTTTAAAATAGAATCAAAACATGTTCAAGCAACTGAAACTTACATAAACCTTTTCTATTACCTTATAAGGACTCTACATTAAAAAGAGGCCATTGAATGTTAAAGTCAATTTTCTCGAAACTATCAATTTGTCAGTTAAACCCTTTTTAATCTCAACCCTTCAATTGAGTTGCTGCATTTATAATTTTTACAGAGTAATTTATATATATTTTTATACTGCCTTTATATCGACACTAGCTTCAGCCCGCGGCTTCGCCCGCGTGGCCTATAGGAAACGAAAGGCATATTTTTTTGCCGAAACAAACATTATAAACGCTCTCACTTTTTGCCCCTTTTGGGGGATGATTTTGATAAAGCTGTGATACAAGTATTTCACAATTTTAATTGAAGAACATGTTGTGTTTAAATTTTCGAGTCAATTGATCCAATGAATTTTCATGCATCATTTAACCACCTATTTCACCCTTACTAATTAGAATTTCGAAAAACCCTTTCTTAGTGGATACCTACACTTTACAAAGAACACAAATTTCAAGTCTCTAGGACCAGCGGTTTAGGCTGTGCGTTGATATAAGTCAGTCAGTCAGGACTTTGAATTTTATATATATAGATAGAGAGAAAGATAACTAGGTTTACATAATGTAATGTGTACTACATAGATGTATATGTAGTACACATGTCACATGTCACATGTCACATATCATGTAGGTATACAGTCTGCCGTAGAAATATAATGATATATATAATGACGAGCTTCTGCCCGCAGCTTCGCCCGCGGCGTGGCTAATGGAAAATAATTCAACCACCAATTTCACCCTCTTAAGGGTGAAATATCGAAAAATAAGGATTTTTTGAAATTCCACCCTTAAGAGGGTAAAAGTCTTAGCGGATGCCTACGTCATAACATCTACCTGAATGCCAAATTTCAGCCCGATCCGTCCAGTGGTTTGGGCTGTTCGTTGATAGATCACTATGTCAGTCAGTCAGTTAGTCCTTTGAGTTAAATATATTTAGATAGATTAGATAGATTAGATAGATAAACAACTCCCAGCTCCATTGCCTGTGGAGATTGGCGATTTTGTGTATTTAAAATAAGAGATACGAAGCCTTTTTAATGTCAATAAAAAAAAGTAAAAAGCATGAAGCGATACCTACATTTGTTTTTTTTAATCGATTACTGACCACACAAATAGAGATGTGTTATAATACCCACCTATATAATTGTGTCGGTTATGATAATAGCCTCCTAATATTGCGGTGGCAAGCTTAAAACGCCCTTAGGCAGGAAGTATCCGCTATTGTTTCCGCTTTTGAAAAAACAATCATCATCAGCTCAATACATCCCCGCCACCCGGACATGAGCCTTATTGCACATAGAGAGTGGTCATTATCGACCACGCTGGTGGGTTGGTGGATGAAACATGTTCTCTAATTCACCAGGTGGTAGGAATTTTCTGCAAAATTCGTCTTAGGTACAGTCATTCTGCCGCCAAGCAGTAGTGTGCAAGCACTATTGTGTTCCGGTTTGAAGGGCATTGTAGCTAGTGAAATTAGACTTAATGACCTGACCTCACTCTATAGAGTGATCAGATGAATCAGATCACTATAGTGATCTGATTACTAGACTGTGCTAATGTCTCCGCATGACGTGCGTAGTGCAGTGTCACGCGAAACTCTATACTTTAGAGTTCCGAGTGATACTGCAACTAATATGGGCAGCCGTGTCGTTTAACATCAGGCGAACGGCTCGTCATTCATTAACAAAAAAATAAAAAATAAATAAATATACCGGTGGTTTTTTAAATATGACTATTTCCTCGGGATTTTTCTAAGAGTGAGTGCAAATTCCACATATATGTAAAAGTCAATTAAGTACAGTGAGATATGAATGGGTGCGTCGGTTTGAAAGTCACATGGGGCACCGCTGAGCCACAGTCGCAAAATACTTTAGACATACGAAATGGTCAATAGGCACCCTTTATATCTTCATCTACTTATTATATACTTTTTCAAAACTAAGTAGATTAGCTAATGTTGAAATTAATGAAAATTAAAAAAAGAATGAATAAATTAAAAAAATAAATGATAATTTAAAAAAGGTATTTTAAACACTATGGAAATCGGTTAATTGTAAAGTCACAATTACAGGGCTGAAAGGATTGACGGTGTCTTTCTCCTTTTAAGCGGTTTTTTATTATTATTCTGCATTTCCACAGACACCTGGGTCCGTGCTTTTTGTTAGATAATTTTTTATATTTATGAATTAAGCTTATTATTAACATGAACTTATATATAATACAGGAAGGATAATACAGCCAATAACAAAAAGATACATAAACATAGGTATTTAAGTTCTTATTTCTAATTTTTAATTGTGCGTACACCACCGAGCAAACCAGCTTCCGCAAGCAGCAAGCAGCTCATGAACGGGTGCTGCTGCCTTTTAAGCGGTTTAATAATGTTAGTTTCTAGTCTCTAAAAACTTTTACAGCGTCACAAAACAGGGAGAATTCTCAGTCAATCCAACCCAAGATAATAAGGCCACCCGCATGCTACCTATTACAATAAGTTAAGGCCAAACGCAGACGTGTCATAATGACTGCACCCGATACACAAAATTACAAACTATTGCATTTCTTCCCGTCAATGTTGACGCATTCGGATTGTTGTGGTTACGTGTATTATCTGTGGGTTTTCGAATGATGGTAGTAAAGTTTTAAGGGTTAATAAGTGGTAAGTATTTTAATGTGGAATTTGTGAATCATGTTGTGAAATGAGCAAAATGGATTCGCTTTTCAAGATGCGATTTTATTTCGAAAGCTTGAGTTTGTATTACTGTCGTCGTATGATGAATGTGGTGATAATTATTGTGATGATGATGATGATGGTCAAACGAGTCTTCTTAATAAGCCTTTGTGCTCTATGTGGTGAGTTAGTAAACTATGTTCCATAGTAAACTGAAAAAAAAATATTAATTCACAAATCTTATTACTCTTTTGATGATTATTTTAATGACAAAATGCTTCAATCTCATGAAACAACATATTAATACTATCTTGTTTTTACCATTTATTTTTTATACTACTATTATTACTCATGATTATTATTACTATAACTATTACTTGTTTCTTTACTTATCATTGTAAATACTTAAATACCTATAGCTTACTTTATAAGTTATTGTTTGCCTTAGAGTATATATTTTAGGTTACTTTAAGTGTATACTTAAAGTAACCTAAAATATATTTAAGCAATAAATAAATAAGCACCAAATAGATTTAAGCATAAAATAAATAAATAGTTTTATAAAGTCACCTTAAAACTGCTGAATCAATTCAGATTAAATTTTGTACACATTGACAATCATCATCAGTTCCCACTCCCAGGATACATATCCAAAGTGCTACTAGGACATTATATCCAAAGATTTCTTTTTTTTTTAATGCACAAGTAATGAATAAAAAAATACGACAATGATATAATAACTACTACTAAACACTAACACAAAAACAAAAAAGTGTTGATCCAAAGTGCTTTTAGGACACAGCATATCGTGGATGGCATATCGTGTTCTCTAACTTAGTGTTTCCAGAACATGCCGGTTTTTGATTAAGAGTATCTACATATTTGTTACCAATTTTGATAATAATGCTTAGATAATTGACACATACCATACATTGGATATAAATATTTGAAGTAAAACTTCTGTACGCACGCTTAGCTTGGGGAGTAAGCTGGTGATGCGAACGGAAGTTGAGAGTTGTTGGTTATCTCTATTATCACAATAAAGTTTAAAAAAAAATTATGTTGGTGTGTCCGGTAAAATGACAATTACAATTGTCAAGATGGCAAAATTAACATTAAGCAAAGCAAAAACAAAGTTATACTGGCCGATAGATGGAGCTAAACTAAAGAAGTTTTACTTCAGTCGTGTGGTCTAAAGCACACTCTATTTTTTTTTTTTTCTAGAAATCCAAGAAAACACACTGATAAGATTCTAACAAAATGGTGTTTAAAAAGTTCATTTCAGTTCATTTCACCTTACCGAGAAGTCAGTTGTATCGTGCCTACGGGTGCTAGAGCGTACTAATGACCTGGCATGGCAGCCCCATTTCATACATCCACGGCTTTATTTCCGTTATCAATTTAGAAGGAATAGTTTGCCACCTTTAAATATAGGGTAGCTTTTGGGAGTTGATGCTATGATGTAATACTGAAGCTTTTTTTAAATAATAGGTCTTTACCTATGAAATTGCCGTATTGCAGTACAGACTTTTTCAAACAAAAAAAGTTTTGATTGGCTATGAATTCTAAATTCAAATTAATTTTGTTTTAAAAATATGACATTCTATTTACAATATAAGTCTTTTGTTTATTGATTAGCGTTGTATTTTCATTACATTTCAACATTTTTCCTCATAATGGATACTTTGAAATTTCGTGTAATTATGGAATATGAGTTCCGTCGTGACACCAACGCGGCACAAACGACACGTAACATCAACGACGTTTACGGAGAGAACTGTACAAACGAACGTACAACCCGTTATTGGTTTGCTCGGTTCCGTTCTGGGAATTTTGACTTGAAAAATGAACCTCGTGGTCGTCCGGAAACTTTGGTCAACAATGATGAATTAAAGGCGATTGTGGAAGCTGATGAATCTCAATCTACAGCTGAGCTGGCAGCAGCTTTTGATGTTAGCATCAAAACAATATTGGCCCATTTGCGACAGATTGGCAAGATAAAAAAGCTTGATAGATGGGTGCCCCACGAACTTAACGATCGCCAGCGCAACGTACGCGTCGAGACTTGCCTTGCGCTGCTTAACAGGCACAGAAATGAAGGAATTTTGAACCGAATTGTTACGTAAGAGTAAGAGTAAGTAAGAGTAAGAGTATGGAGCGTATAATTAACAACAAGCTCTTGGCATACCTTGAAGACAATGATCTCCTCAGTGACCGGCAATACGGATTTCGCCGAAACCGGTCCACTGGGGATCTTCTCGCGTATGTCACTCACATATTGAGCGAAGCCTTAGAGATGCATGGAGAGGCACTTGCTGTATCTCTAGACGTCTCTAAGGCATTTGATCGGGTCTGGCACGACGGTCTTCTGAATAAGCTTCCATCTTACGGACTACCTGCTGGTTTGTGCACTTGGATATCAGACTTTTTGAGGGAATGATCGCTTAGAGTAGTTCTTGATGGCTGCTCTTCCGATCAATTAGCTATTAATGCTGGTGTACCTCAGGGGTCAGTTCTTTCAGCAACACTATTCTTACTCCACATCAATGATTTGCTAAAGCCCGGTACCTTTGGGTATGCAGATGATAGTACTGTTGTTGAAAGATACACATCCAGTGCCCGAGCCAGTGGTGACGACGTCCGGATTGAGAGAGAGGCTATGGTTGAGCGCATGAACCTGGCTTTGAAAGCCGTGTCCGATTGGGGCGATGCTAACTTGGTTAGGTTCAATGCTGCAAAAACACAGGCGTGTTTATTCACTGCTAAAAAGAGCCCACTCCATCTGGCTCCTTCATTCCGTGGTGTATCTGTAAGTTTAGGAAACCATCTTGAGCTTTTGGGTGTTGATCTCACGTCAAACCTAAACTTTGGATCCTACATCGAGTCCAAAGCCAAAGTAGCTTCAAAAAAACTCGGCATATTGTCCAAGGTAAGGCGGTACTTCACACCTGGACAGCTTCTAAATCTGTATCAAGCACAAGTCCGATCGTGTATGGAGTACTGCTGCCACCTGTGGGACGGGTCTGCCAAGTACCAGCTTGAGGCTCTGGACTCGATTGAACGGCGTGCCAAAAGGCTCATTGACGACGACACTTTGGTTGGTGAAAGGCTCCAGAGCCTTGCACATCGACGTAAGGTGGCAAGTCTGTCGGTTTTTTACAGATTACACCACGGTGAATGCGCTCAAGAACTGCATGATCTAATTCTCCCATCACCATTCCACTCCCGGACTACTAGACGCTCGGCTAAGCGCCATCCTTTTGTGGTCGAAATACCACCCATTCGTACCAAGCGATTTGACTCAACGTTCTTAATTAGAACGGCTAAGGAATGGAATGCCCTGCCAGCGTCTGTGTTTCCGGCGAAATATGACCCGGGCGTGTTCAAGAGAAGAGTGAATAGGTATTTACTTGGCTAGCATGCTACACCTTCGATCGCATCGTCACTTCCCATCAGGTGAGAGCGTGGTCAAATGCTAGACAAGTTTGAAGTAAAAAAAAAAAAAAAAAAAAAAAAACGTGCGACGAAAAATGGATTCTTTTTGACAATCGAAAGCGCTCAGCAAGTAGGTTAGATCCTGGTTCGGTACCAAAGCAATGTGCAAAACGAAAAATGACCCCTAGAAAGGTGATGGTCACAGTTTGGTGGTCTAGTGCTGGTGTGATTCATCATAGCTTTTTACAAAACGGCAAGAGCATTACTGCAGATGTGTACATTGAAGAACTGACCACAATGATGGCGAAACTCGCACGTCTGCAACCAGCTTTGGTCAATCGGTCGTCTCCACTGCTACTTCACGACAACGCGCGACCCCATACTGCACAACAGACAGTCTCTAAGCTGCATGAGTTGGGTTTGGAAGCTCTCCCTCATCCGCCATACTCACCAGATCTTGCGCCTACCGACTATTACTTTTTCCAAAATTTGGACAACTTTTTAGCGGGAAAAAAATTCAATTCCCGAGAGGCAGTACAAAACGCCTTCGAAGAGTTTGTTGTCTCCCGTCCTGCTGATTTTTTCAAGAAGGGCATCCATAAACTGCCACAGCGTTGGCAAAGATGCATTGATTGCAGGGGTGATTACTTTGAATAAAAGAAATAAATAAGTTCGAAAAAAAAATACTTTAACTTTTTTCAAACAAAACGGCAATTTCATAGGTAAAGACCTAATATATTCTCGATTTGTTGCGAACATAGACATATGACAAGAACATAGGTCTATGGTTGCAAATATATTTTATAACTTACTTAAATATATTTTAATTTTATAGTATTATGCAGATAGACTCTTTTAACCCTCCTTTTTATAAAAGGAGGGTTTTTATAAAAGGAGGGTTAAAAGAGTCTATCTGCATAATACTATAAAATTAAAATATATTCCATTCCATTCCACAGACACCTGGGTCCGTGCTTTTTGTTAAATTATTTTATATTGTTAAATTTAGGTTATTATTAACATGAACATATAATATACTTGGAAAAATATGGTGCATAGTTTGGTTTTAAAAAAACCGTTCCATAATCTGTTTGGTTCCGTTTGTGGTTTTCGAACGTCACAGTTAACTTTAACAAACAACTGTTTAGAGTTTTGGCGGGAAAACGAGAAAGATTACATCACTGCATTGTATTATTTTCCAAAACTTGTGTTATTTCCAGTGTTAGTGCATAAATTTGGTGGCATTTTATTCGTTAAGTGATGAATTACATGCATGAGTGTGGGAAAATTGTATAATGATGGTGAAACGTTTCTTTTCGTGTTGTTTCCAAAACTCCATAGAAGCTTCTGGTAAAGTTGCCACCACTTTATTAGAAGTATGACTTGACTAGACTAGACTATGACTTAACTTGATGACTTGGACTGTGACTTGACACATTATATAATATAAATTAACATGAAAAATTATTAATTTCTTGACACTGGCTAAATACACAAAAGTGTGGAGCCAGAACAAAAAAAATACACATCTGTTTAGTCGGGTAATTAATAGATATTTATTAAAAAGGCTACTAAAGCCATCATTGCACTTCTATAGTCACGTATGCGTGTTACTATACAATTATAATTATACAAACGCATCTATAGAATACAGATATCATTCATTAAAATTGGAATTGTGAGTGTTTTTTTCGCTTCAAATCTGCAGATGTGTTGAACCAGGTAGCAACTAATGATTTGTTCCGCAAATAAAGGGTCATTAAATTTGTAACTTGCCGAATGCTGACATGGTGTCTAATGATGGACGTAGATTTAGGCAAGAACTTGCATAAAAAACGAGTGCGCTTTAGACCACACGACTGAAGTAAGACTTCTTCAGCCTTATTAATAAACACGAACTAGCTTTAGACTAGTTACACCATCTTTTGTCTCTTTCGATCCAGCAAAATATTCCAGCAGCAAAAAAAGGACAAAAGCTGAAGTAACTAATCCGAGACTAATACCCGTTTATTAATAAGGCTGCTTTAGTTTAGCTCCATCTATCGGCCGGCTATATAACTTTGTTTTTGCTTTGTTTAATGTTAATGTCGCCATCTTGACAATTGTAAATTATCATTTTACCGGACATACCAACATAATAATACAATTTTTGACTTTGTTATGTTGACAATAGAGATCTACGTGAACTAACTTCCATTCCTCTCTCGTTCACCAGGTTACTCCCCAAGCAAGCGTGCGTAAATAATTTTTGAAGATAAGAAGATTGAAAGTAAAACATTTTTATAGTTTCCATCCTGCAGATGTGTTATTTAGATCGTATCGAGATACTGTAGAGATGTTCCAGGTAAAGGAAATAGAGGCGTGAATGAAGCACCGACATTACTAACATTTTCAACATTACGAACATTATCAACATTACGAACATTATCAACATTACTAACATTACTATCCTTGCCAACATTACCAACATTACCAACATTATCAACATTACCAACATTATCAACATTACCAACATTACTAACATTACCAAAATTACTATCCTTACCAACATCAACATTACCAATATTATCAACATTACCAACATTATCAACATTACTAACATTACCAAAATTACTATCCTTGCCAACATCAACCTTACCAACATTATCAACATTACTAACATTACCAACATTACTATCCTTGCCATTACCAAAATTACTATCCTTGCCAACATCAACTTTACCAACATTATCAACATTACTGACATTACCAACGTTACTATCCTTGCCATTATCAACATTACCAACATTACCAAAAGATCTTAACATCAAAGAGTACGGATCGCTATGTAACAATAAAATAAAAGTTTATTTAAATACATAGTAATGTAAATGTACCCGGATGTGAATGGTTTTTTATGCATAGTACCTACATAATAAATTATGGTGAAGATTTTTCTTTGAGAAAACTTAACGGAAGCAATATTGTAAGATATATATAATAGGTCTTTACCTATGAAATTGCCGTATTGCAGTACTGACTTTTTCAAACAAAAAAAAGTTTTGATTGGCTATGAATTCTAAATTCAAATTAATTTTGTTTTAAAAATATGACATTCTATTTACAATATAAGTCTTTTGTTTATTAATTAGCGTTGTATTTTCATTACATTTCAACATTTTTCCTCATAATGGATACTTTGAAATTTCGTGTAATTACGGAATATGAGTTCCGTCGTGGCACCAACGCGGCACAAACGACACGTGACATCAACGACGTTTACGGAGAGAACTGTACAAACGAACGTACAACCCGTTATTGGTTTGCTCGGTTCCGTTCTGGGAATTTGGACTTGAAAAATGAACCTCGTGGTCGTCCGGAAACTTTGGTCAACAATGATGAATTAAAGGCGATTGTGGAAGCTGATGAATCTCAATCTACAGCTGAGCTGGCAGCAGCTTTTGATGTTAGCATCAAAACAATATTGGTCCATTTGCGACAGATTGGCAAGATAAAAAAGCTTGATAGATGGGTGCCCCACGAACTTAACGATCGCCAGCGCAACGCACGCGTCGAGACTTGCCTTGCGCTGCTTAACAGGCACAGAAATGAAGGAATTTTGAACTGAATGGTTACGTGCGACGAAAAATGGATTCTTTTTGACAATCGATGGTCACAGTTTGGTGGTCTAGTGCTGGTGTGATTCATCATAGCTTTTTACAAAACGGCGAGAGCATTACTGCAGATGTGTACATTGAAGAACTGACCACAATGATGGCGAAACTCGCACGTCTGCAACCAGCTTTGGTCAATCGGTCGTCTCCACTGCTACTTCACGACAACGCGCGACCCCATACTGCACAACAGACCGTCTCTAAGCTGCATGAGTTGGGTTTGGAAGCTCTCCCTCATCCGCCATACTCACCAGATCTTGCGCCTACCGACTATTACTTTTTCCAAAATTTGGACAACTTTTTAGCGGGAAAAAAATTCAATTCCCGAGAGGCAGTACAAAACGCCTTTGAAGAGTTTGTTGTCTCCCGTCCTGCTGATTTTTTCAAGAAGGGCATCCATAAACTGCCACAGCGTTGGCAAAGATGCATTGATTGCAGGGGTGATTACTTTGAATAAAAGAAATAAATAAGTTCGAAAAAAAAATACTTTAACTTTTTTCAAACAAAACGGCAATTTCATAGGTAAAGACCTGATATATCGCTCATCTAAGTAGGTACCTACTAAAAATTAAATTGCAAAACGTAAATAAACGCATTTAATCTACACAAATAATATTATCAGTTGCTATTTTTTAGTGTTAATGACGTGACAAGCTAGTCATTCAGCTGATGTTAAGTGACACGGCCGCAATTGCTAGATATGCACATACAAACATTATTGACACCAAAACCAATAGCAGACATATTAAGAACACTCGACAAACTTAGGTAACTATTAAACTAACAATAAGCGCTACAAGCTGATAAAGTACATATTATAAGCACGTACTTACATACAAAAAACCACTGGGAATAACTAGTCCCCAAAACACAGGGAATCCTAGTTTGGAGGACTAGTGAACATAGCAAGATCAGAATCACGACTACCACCACAGACTATCTACATAATAGTACTATACAATAACAATATATGTAACGACTTTAATTAATTTTTTTTTTGTTTTTAACGGTACAATCAAGAAGAATACTGTGTTACCACTACCTTATAACTATTAGTAGGTAGGTAATAGGTGCCTAATATTGTATACTAAGAAACATAATATAATACTTGTCTGATTTTACTTATTTTGATTTAATTCATTTGAAACCAATACAACAGTCATATTTGGAATTGGAACAATGGAATTTCCCTCAGCACCTGCCTACTAGCTTACCTGTTGTTAATATCAGTAAAATCTGAATTGTTAATGTACCTACCTATCGTATATTTAAGGTTCTGTTTGTCTTTTCTGAGCACTACAAAAAAATATTCTTCTTATTGCTGTGTGACCTCGAAACTCTAAAATATACAGTTTCGCGTGACACTGCACTGCGCACGTCATCCTGAGACATCAGCAGACTAGTAGTCAGATCACTAGAATATTTGTTGTTGTGCCCAGTAATTTCACTAGCTACAATTCCCTTCAAACCGGAACACAGTAGTGTGCAAGCAACACTACTGCTTGGCGGCAGAATGACTGGCAAAGCGAAGATTCCTACCACCTAGTTGTAGTAGTATCTAGTAATTTCTTTTCTTTTCTATAGGGTCCACTTCAACAAGGGCCACTCTTCCAGTGGACGTAGTCTTCTCGATCCTCTTATCCCGGCAACGGCCCAAGCCGAGGCTCGCACCCCAGGGGTCCCCTTGAGCTAGTTGCCTCCCACTTTTGACGGCTGGGCGCCTTAAGCGCCTTCCTTCCTGCCCGGTAACCCTATAAAGGTCGGCAGAGACCAACAGCTTTAGCAAGTAAAAAAAAAAGTATTGTAGTAATACTAATACCAAGTACGATTATATACTCTGTGGTGTTACTCAACGGTAATATTTTCAATTTTCGAACGGATATCAAAATGATTGGTCAATAATGGCGCGAGAAAGCGAACAATATGGCGTCACGTTCGGTTCCGCTCGTAACTTTTATGGGAAATATAGAATTTAATAGCGCAGAATGGAATCGGTTATTGTTGTTTGTTTCCGTTAATTCCTATTTGTATTTGGATATATGGTTATTAAACAACACATTCATGTGTAAACTGTTCACTACAATCACATACATAGATCCTGGACCCTAACTAGGATTTCCTGGACCCAGGAACTACAAGGATCATGGTCCCATAACACCCAGACAGAAAAAGTATTTGCGCTTTTTTTCTGTGCACAAATACTTGTCCTGCCGCGGGAATTGAACCCAACTGCCTTCGGGCTATGAGTCGACCTGCTCAACCACCATACCATAGAGGCTGGCAAATGAGGTTATCAAGTATGGCTGTCAAATAAGGAATTTATAGATTTCTGTATTTTTGCATCTTTTCGACCTGCTGAACACACCTCACAGACTGTCGAAATATAAAAGTATATAACTTTATGGGTTTGGAAAATTAATAATATAATAATAATAATATGTGCGGACATCTCACACAACGCTATCTAGCCCCAAACTAAGCAAAGTTCGTATTATGGGTACCAGATAACTGATACAATACTTAAATACTTTTTGTTTGTAAATATATACATATAATACAATATAACACCCAGACATAGAACAAACACCTATGTTCATCAAACAAATGTTTGTCCTGGTGGGAATCGAACCCACAACCCACAGTTCAGAAGGCAGGGATACTACCAACTGAGCTATCGGGCCAAGAATGGTAAGTACCTAAAATACGTACTAGATACATAGTTAGGTGTCGAGAAGGCTGAAGGCCGCGTCATAGCGTGTGTGCGGCGGTTGGTACTGTATACCTACATAATTATTAATATGAAATATTGGTCGGACGGGCTAGAATCCGTAAGTTTGGAATCTACCCCATCGGAGGATTTTTATCCAGCATAATCGTATTACAATAAAATTTTCACTGACTTCAAAAACGGAGGAAATTCTCAATTCGACTGTTTTTTAATGTTTGTTACCTCAGAACTTTTGACTGGGTGTACCAATTTTGATGATTCCTTTTTTATTTGGAAGTCGGTGCTTTCGTTTGGTCATTTTTAAATTTGATCAAGATCTGACCAGTAGATAGATAGATAAAGTCTTTATTGTACACACCACTTAATAACAAAAATTTACAGTAAACATTAAAAGCCTTATTAATAAACGGGTATTAGTCTCGGATTAGTTACTTCAGCTTTTGTCCTTTTTCTGCTTCCGGAATATTTAGCTGGATCGAAAGAGACAAAAGATGGTGTAACTAGTCCAAAGCTAGTTTGTGTTTATTAATAAGGCTGTAACAGCCTTATTAATAAACAGGTATTAGTCTCATATTAGTTACTTCAGCTTTTGTCCTTTTTTTGCTACTGGAATATTTAGCTGGATCGAAAGAAACAAAAGATGGTGTAACTAGTCTAAAGCTAGTTCGTGTTTAGTAGTTTTTGAGTTATTCTTAATAATGCATATTTCGATTTCGGCTACATTGATAATGTTTTCATTAGGATTTGGTTGGGGTTGTTGGAAGTTGGTTAAAACACTTTTTCTAAAGGAATTATGTCGGCGTCAGCAACGGTGGAACGTCTGGTAAGGTTTTTAGCTTACACATAATTCAATAAATGTATATCTTTTTTTAATCACTCTTTTAATATTCTGTATAATTATTTTACTATACATAAATATGTTTTAATTTCTAAGTATTCGCTAATTTACTTGCATACAGTCTTCACCTATAATTGTAATGACACTTAGCCTTAATATAATGTAATGTTTGTTTTATTATTGTAATAGTGTACATTATGCTGGTGTTCAATAAATAAATAAATAAATGATTTACACATTTAATTGGAAAAAAAGCTGATTTAGATTTTCAAGAAGTAAATCTTAAATATCTATATCTAGCAATATGCATATATGCAGGTTTTGGTACCTACCATAAAGGTCTCATGATTAGCATGATTCCTGAGTAGATAACAGAGATAATCAGTTTTAACCTTTGAAGAGTAACTATCATTTATACAGGCTTTTTATTTAGCTTTGTGTGATAAAAATATTAAAAATTGTTTTATGAAGAATATAATAACCACAATTTTAATCAGTCTGAGATCAAAATTTATCCTGTAATAATTACATAAACTAATATATTGTGGACATTTCACACAGCCCCAAACTAAGCAAAGCTTGTACTATGGGAACCAGATAACTGATACAATACTTAGATACTTTTTGTTTGTAAATACATACATAGAATAGGTACAATATAACACCCAGACACAGAATAAAACAAATTCATTAGTTATTCATTAGTTTAAGTTCTTAAATTTTATTAAATATAATATTACAGCTTTTTCTAATAATTCTAAGTGATATCACCAATAATTATTTTCTAAGATTTATACAAATAAATTTTTATATAAATTTAATTCAAGATGGTTCCCGCATGGCTAATAAATATAATAAAATGTATTATTCCAATTTTAATTGCAAATATGTTACGCCCCGCCCTACCCCAATCCAAATTGTACCAACCAAACCATAAAAAAACGAAACTGAATGTCAAATTAGATTACTTTTTCCGCACCGGTCCCGTGGCTACGGAGCGTGAAGGCAAACAGCCAACATGGCGGTTACTGTAATTTTAGGTAAACATTACTTTTTTAATTAGTTCTGTATTGTGAGGGCATGGGGGAATACTATAATAAAAATAAAAAGGCGTAACTGAGGGAAAGTAGGCTGCCATTGTGCAGGTAGGTAAACATTGTGCGGATAATACTAAATTATACAATAATAATAATAAAGCCCAACGATCACATACATAAATCCTGGACCCTAACTAAGATTCCTTGTATCTAGGGACCCAGGAACCTCCAGGCTCAGAACAAGTGTTTGCTCTTTATTTCAGTGTAAAAATACCTACTTGTCCTGCCCCGGAATCGAACCCGCCGCCTCCGGGTCAGGCTGTTGATGATGACGTAAGATTGGCGATCAGTTAACTAGGTGGTAGGACTTCTGCAAAGTTCGTCTAAGTAGGTACCACCGCTTTGCCATTCCTTCTGCCGCCAAGTGCGCAAGCACTACTGTGTTCCGGTTTGAAGGGCACTGTAACTAGTGTAATTACTGGGCAATTGATACTATGATCTGATCGTTCAGTCGATTAATCTTATTACCAGACTGTGCTGATATCTCAGGATGATTTGCGCAGTGCAGTGTTATGCGAAACTTTATATTTCGGAGTTCCGAGTGACACAGTTCCGTTATGATGCCGTGTCGCTTAACATCAGGTGAACCGCTAGCTCGTCACATATTTCACAATCATTTTTAAAAAAGCTACCAGTTTGACTGGCTTGATCGCTCGGTTGATAGTAGAACCTGCCTTCTAAACTGTAGATTTTAGGTTCGATTCCCACTCAGGACAAACATTTGTGTGATAAACATCGACGTTTGTTTTGTGTCTGTTATATTGTTCTACATAATTTACAATACAAGTACCTACCTGTTACATAACATCATCAGTCAGATGATGTCCGCGTAGGTTTCCCCTATGAAACGCCACTTAGGACGGTTATCATAGGGGGGGGAGGGATTTGTCATAATTTCCACACTTGGTAGTTAGGAAGATATTCCCTTAGCCGGCTCTTACTCCACCCACGGGGAGAAATCAGGTGGTCCTATTATCAACAGCTTCTGTGATGTGGTGGTTGACCAGGTTGACTCATAACCCAGAAGTGGCGGGTTCGTTTCCCGCGATGGGACAAGTATTTGTGCAAGGAAAAAAGGCGCAAATACTTGTTCTGTGTCTGGTTGTTGTCGGTCCATGGTCCTCGTAGTTCCTGGGTCCCTAGTCACAGGGAATCCTAGTTACGAGTCCAGGATCTATGTATGTGATCGTTGGGCGTTATTATTATTATACTAGGTGGTAGGACTTTTCTGCAAAGTTCGTCTAGGTAGGTACCACCGCTTTGCCAGTTATTCTGCCGCCAAGCAGCAGTGCGCAAGCACCGTTGTGTTCCGGTTTGAAAGGAACTGTAGCTAGTGAAATTACTGGGCAAATGAGACTTTATGATCTGATCTCACAGTTTAGTAATCTTATTACTAGATTGTGCTGATGTCTCAGGTTGACGTGCGAAGTGCAGTGTCACGCGAAACTCTATACTTTAGAGTTCCGAGTGACACTGCAGCTGATATGGGCAGCCGTGTCGTTTAACATCAGGCGAACGGCTAGCTCGTCACGTCATTACATTACATAAAAAAAAAAACGCAACACCTGGACCACACTATATAAACTTTGATTAGTATTACTATCTATTTTGTGGTGACCTGGTGGTATTTATTATTATATTTTGTATACCTAGGTATAATATGGTGGACAATATTAAATAGGTACGTAAGGCACCTAAATAAATACTTAAAGACAGTCAAGATAAAATTATAATAACAGATAATTTATATATAATTATTCTATAATTATACAAAAACATCTGCCGAATTCCCAATAACATAAGTAGAGCTTACTTAACCATTCATAAATAGCCACCACGACTCACCAGTACCTAGACCAAGGTTTACAATTAACTGATGAACTATAAATGAAGGAAAGTAGCTATTTCTCCAGTGACAAACGTCGGCCTTATCGACACTAAATAATGGAGCGCGTAGTTAGACTCGCGTCTTCATCCCGATAATTAACCATCCCCCCTCCCCCCCTACCACCACACGGCGTCCACCCGCGGCGAGCTAAATTAATCACACCACGAATCTCGCCCCCAATCCAGGGCCGGATTAAAAAGTTTTATTGGAGTTCCGAGTGTGACAGCTCGACGCGCCCGGCGTTGCAATCTCAACCAATCACAGCGCAGCGGCAATAAAGCAAAGAAACACCATTGGCTGGAGCTTAATGGGCCACGCCTACCTCTACCGCCCGCACCAGGGCTGTCACACGCCACGTCAGTTGACCGAGGCGCGTCGACCCGTCAGCCGTATCCCGTGTTAACTTTCGTGTTAGCTTTTTGTGAGATAAATAAAAACGTTTTGAATATTTCGGTGACTGTTGTGTGATGGATTTGTGAATGAACGATGGAGGAGGAGTCTATGTCTGGACACAGCTGTTCCGAAGACGATATTAGCGTGGGGCGGCCGTCGCCGGCTCCGTCCCGGTCGCCGTCGCCTCAAGACTACTTCAGACCCTTGAAAAGATTGAAGATGGCATCTGAGCCAGCAGAAGAGAGGAGAGGAGATGGAGTGAAGAGTTTTTCGATATTGGACATTTTATCTCACAGTCCGCGTACTCCGCCGCGTATCGTTCGGCCGTGGGACGCTTCGGGCTTCGAGCGGCTGCAGCGGCTGCAGCGGTTGGCGGGAGCTGCTCTGCTGGACGGAGAGCGATGGAGGCTGGCTGCTTTAGGGCTGCTGAGGCCGCGAGACATGGCCCCAGCTGAGTGTTGCGACTCTGCCTCGGAACGGTCTTCATCGGCTTCCGATTGCTGCTCGGAGCCGCGGCGTGCGCCCCAGCAGGGCTCCAATGCCCCTCACACACCCTTGGATGCTCTGTTCCACATGACGAGCAAAACTTTTGAGGCTAACAATACTGACAATGGAGGTAAGTTGTTATAATATATTTAAAAGTAATTATTGAAACCATAAAAATCTTTATTATTATTACAGTAACACAAAAAAAATGTAGATAACGCGATGCAGAATAACCAGTATCACCTATACTGGAGTATAATTTTAAGAGTATGTAAACAACTAAAATATATTTTAATTAGTACAAAAAAGATTTTTATACTCTTGATTTATTTTATTCTAAGACTTTGCGTGATCAGCACGATCATTTTAAAACCGTTAGGAACAGAACAATTAGGAACAGTAACAACTATACTAAATATTCTGATAGAATATGATTTTATGATACCAATCCATTACGTTACAACATTAATTAACTGTTTTAATTAGTGAACTCTAATCAGTTGAATTTTGCTTATTATATTATATAGGTACCTTAGACAATGTACCATTCTCAGTTGAGATCTTATTTGGTAGGGATAATATACCTACCATTCTCAGTTGAGATCTTTAGTTGGGCAAAAGGTCACTTTGCATCATCTTGTTTCTGTATTTAATTCTCTTAATTAATCACCCGCCCAGTATAGCGTTTTAAGGATTATTGCAAGGACTTTTAAAGGTTTTGTGCTGGCAATAAACAGAAACAAAAATAAACGATAAAATAACGCTCTTAATAGCGCCCATTGCACCTATTTTATTATGTTATTCTCATTTCTACATGTTTATTATTGGTGACAATAAAGTGTTTTGTATTGTATTGTAATAAAAAGAAAGGTTAGATTTTAAAAAATAATTCCAGTCATCGCGTGACTAATCCTAAATATACATATAAGGGTTCTTCAGAGTTTTTGGCGGGAAAGCGAAAAAGATTGCGTCAACCAAGCAGTAGTGTGCAAGCACTACAGTGTTCCAGTTTGAAGGGCACTGTAGCTAGTGAATATATTGGGCAAATGAGACTTAATGATCTGATCTCACAGTCGAGTAATCTTATTACCAGACTGTGCTGATGTCTCAGGATGATGTGCGCAGTGCAGTGTCACGCGAAACTTTTATATTTTGGAGTTCAAAATGTTACACTGTTCTGTTATGGGCAGCCGTGTCGCTTAACATCAGGTGAATGACTAGCTCGTCACGTCATTCAATAACATTTTTTTTTAATTTTTTGTAAAATTGCTTCTGGCTGTTTGTTGGTAAAAATTTTAGTATACCTAAGTACACTAACCTAACTAAAGTAGATAGAATTTTTAGAATCGTCAATTAATAAAAGCACTTACTCAAAGAGTAAAGGTATTTAACAATGTTTGTCTTCATCGTTGAAAGCAAAGATCTGTTTAGTAAGACTGTTTCTGCATTTATGTTAATAAAAATATACCATACATGAGTACATTATTATCTAACTAGTTGCGCCCCGCGGTGTCACCCGCAGATAAAAAGTATTTTAATTATTTGCTCATCCCACGGGAACAATCACGGGAAAATGTTAATCCAGTGTATAAGCTATCTTGGTACCGAATTTCATCCAAATCTATTCAGCTGTTTGAGCGTGAAGGTGTAACAAACATACACACATACAAACTTTCGCCTTTATAATATTAGTGTGATTAATAGACAGATTTTTCAGAATAATCAAGTAAAAACGTACTTAATTCAAACTCGAAGAGTAAATGTTTTAACAATATTTGTCTTCATTGTTGAAAATTACAAGTATTAATAATGTATCTAAAATGTTTAGAATAAATTATTTTTATTTATAAAATTACAAGCCATCTTGTAAGTTAAATAATGGGTTCCGAGCTCAATTATTAAAAATTATTTATCTGTTTAGAAATCTATTCAATCGTTCCTCTATTTTATTCGAAAGTTAGCCAATTATCCATCGATTTGCTAACCAAATACGGCGTCAAATTATCTAAATCAAACGCTAAATAATTTAATAGTTTCTCTGGTCATTATACATATTTTTCTGTTTATTTAAATTGACAAGTTGTAAAATTCTGACCGGTTATGGTCAAGTAATTATTGTTCTAAACGCTTGTGATTAATCATGTAATTTGAGATTCTGAGAACATTGTGTTGGCTTTTATGGATTTTCAGTCTTTTTTGTGGATAATTATGAAAGTTTAGTCATTTTCTGGGAAATCCAGAATACAAACATAGTATCTATAATTCTATATATACTCAAGTACCTAAGCAACAAAATGTTTGAAACGTCATTTTTACAAAATCGCTTTTGTACTTATTATCGACCTCTTAATCATACCTAAAATGTGATTTAAATACCTTCGTAGTGCAAGAAGGTATTATGTTCCTATTTAACCTGTCGATTTTTTTATTTTATTATTTTCATGTAATAATAATAACCTACTAATAGGAAATTCAAACTCAGTTACGATTTTCCGATTTTTGATCAGCAAAGCGGTGACTTAAGTTAATTCGAATTTTATAAATAATTATGGACTATGACTGTGTATATTGGTATATTGCACTGTATATAAAATAAAATATATTACATTCAAGTAGGTAAGTATAAAAAATAAATCTAAATATGTATAACTCAAATGTGACTGACTGATTGACTGACTGACATAGTGCTCTTTCAACGCACAGCCCAAACCACTGAACGGATCGGGCTGAAATTTGGCATGCAGGTAGATGTTATGACGTAGGCATCCGCTAAGAAAGAATTTTTCGAAATTCCACCCTTAAGAGGGTGACATGGGTGGTATAATTATTTTCTCATAGGCCACGCCGCGGGTGAAGCTGCGGGCAGAAGCTCGAGTTAATATTAAGCGCCTGTATTCTTTCAGCTAAAAACTATATACAATGATATTTTAACTAATAATACTAAACACTTCCTACTACAAAAACATTTGGACTATATACTGGCCGCGATGACCTATAGACAGTCCAAATGCTCCCGCCCACTACCAGTAGGTAGCGTACCCTACAGCTGGCAGCATTCTCCCGTTAAATTGCAATGCTGATTCGTTGTGACAAAAATTAGTGCCAGCATTTTCGTAGCACGCTGCATCGGCCAGGCGATCTGGTATACTTTGGAAAACGCGATAAGCTCCCGGCCCCCACGGACCCAGGGTATCAACACCAAACGGCTCAAATATACAACCGCTACCGAGATTACATTTACGCCGTTTTAGTTGCGTAAAAAAGTGTAAGGTTGTGGATAGCTTTATCTACTTAAGAAGGCTTCAACAGTACCGAAAGCTATAAAATCTATAGAAATTATAGTAGATATGTAAATTCTTTTTTTTTATATACAAACATCAAAGTACTCTCAGTGTAAAATAATATCCATAAACACACAATGTAACCGATGAAGTCGTCACCACTTATCGATCATCGCCGACGATCAATAAAGGCCGATGTGCGCCGAAATAGTAGATTATTTTGTGATGATTACAGAGCGGCGTAATAATTGAACGCTCCGCCGGACGGGACCGACACCTTCGTATATTATTAGCCGTGTGCGGTTAAAAAAAAAACAATTGTCATTACAAACGTCAGTTGAATATTAAAAATTTTAGTCTATGGTTAGCTTTATTGTTGCAATATGCCAGGTCGATGAGAAAGTTAGCATTTATTAAATTGTATATATTATAATATAAGCTGTAGGTAACTGAACTACAAGTATTATTTGAAATTTAATAAAACTTGGGCAATGTAAATATGTATATGTAAAACTTAAAAAAAATGAGTGTGTTTTAGACCACGTGACTGAAGTAATACTTCTTTAGCTTGTCTCTCTTGCCCCTACAGTAATATACAAGATTTAACTCTTTCTTTCTATCTTTACGTAGAGAGTGTATCTTCCTCTCAACTTCCGTTCGCCTCACCAGCGTACCCCCAAGTCAAGCGAGCGTATAAAAGTTTTACATCAAATTATAAATCCTGATTTAGTGCTGAGATAGAGAATTTAAGTCTAAAATGTGTATTGTAACAGGCGAAGATTCTTTTACCTCGTCTTGCAAATGCATTTGAATTGACCTCTATTAGCCACGCTTAACGAACGGCATTGATACAATTTAACCACTCAATAATATAACAGAAACGATCAATGAGCTTTTAAAGACCCCAAAAGTTACAAACAGTCATTCAACGGGCCCCTTTTCGAAAAAAGTTTACTAACGTCATTTGCAAAAACTCTATTCTGGCTGGCACAAAAGAAGACATCACACAGATCACACCTCGAATGCAGAAAAAAAGAAGAAAAGAATCCTAATTCAAAATTTAAATAGACGTTAGAGAAAGGCGGGAATTGTCTATGGTCCATATGTTACGAGATTAACTTGTAAGCGCCTAGTGGTCATTTGTCATCGGCCGCGGGAAAACAAGGTTGATTGAGGAAGTCATTTCTTGTATTTCTGAACGGAAATAATATTTTTTACATCCCCCTTGGAGCTGCGGGACATTAGAAGGTTTATTGTATGTTATTATAATGAGTGCGTATTATTTAGGTGTATCACGAACGTAATTATGGGGATTAGAATATGTCATTTTCATATGAAAAAATTAATGCCTTTTTGTCTATGGATATGGTGGAAAATAGTATAGGAGTAGAAGTAAATAATTGCATTAGTTTATTAAAACGAAATATCTCTAAATATATATAACTCAAAGGTGACTGACTGACTGACTGACATAGTGATCTATCAAACCCAAATCACTGGACGGATGGGGCTGAAATTTGGCAAGCAGGTAGATGTTATGACGTAGGCATCCGCTAAGAAAGGATTTTTCGAAATTCCACCCTTAAGAGGGTGAAATGGGTGGTTGAATTATTTTCCCATAGGTCACGCCGCGGGCGAAGCTGCGGGCAGAAGCTCGTTGTTAGATAATTCAATAACTATGTGCTCCTTCTATTCCCTAAGATACTTTAAAATTAATCAACCGATAATTTGAAAAAAAAATAGGAAGGTCCTTTTACTTGCCTAAGTAGGTATGTACCTAACAAGTAACGCTACTTTACTGACTGACTGCGTATACGAGCCACTAGGTAACGCTACCTATACGCATTTCGGCTCGTATACGCATTTCGGGGCAATGCTGATTCGTTATGCCAAATAAGTGCCAGCATTTTGGCGTACCTAATTGTAATACATAGAGCAATTTATACGTAAATATGTCATTACAAACATAACCCAATGTAATATCAGTGCGATCATCGCATTTGATATGTAAATTGCAGTATAATTTTGATGTGATGATAATTTATTTTCGAACATGTACTTGTAGAATACGACATTATTGCTGTTGTGTCATCACCAGTTGGATGTAAAGTAAGAACCTATTTAGTAATGTAAAAATAGAGTTCAAAAACAAGTATATGTGGGCAGGAACGTGTTGTGGATAGGTTGCAACCTATATAACTATAGGCCTTCAGCATGTCCACACCGCGCCGCGTCTGAAACAAGAATGCTCCGTAGCGCACCAATCGATCCCTTTATATAGCCAGACAGGTAGGGGCGCCATGACAGTTGCCGATGCTGCCACTGTAATAAATTTAATGCCACGACAGGGTAAATTACGGTGCTCGATCGCTGTGCATAGAGTTTATAACTGGACGATGCCGCCGTCACGGCCATTCTGACGTGCGTACGTCCTCGTACGCTTAGCTTCACTTTGTACTTGGTGAGGGACATAAGTATCAGTGTTATGGCTCGTTCATCCTGACAATTAAATTGAGTTAAACTTGGAGTCAAAGGATCAGGTTTCAATTTGATTAGTCAAAAGCATTTTAACCTTCATCATAACCAGCGTCAGGGTTAACCCTGGTCTCCTCTCCACAAAGGCCATTTACAAAGAGTTGTAATTGAAGGGTTAACCCTTCAGGACCATCAGTATCCATTCATTTACAAAAAGTGGACTGGATGGTGCTAGACCGGATAGATATCCCTTTAGCAACCAAAAATCAACAAACTAATACCTTATCCCTTCATTCATAAAAATGGACCGGATAGTGCTAGACCGGATAGATATCCCTTTAGCAACCAAAAATCATCATTTACCTTATCCCTTCATTTATAAACAATGGACCGGATAGTGCTAGACCGGATAGATATCCCTTTAGCAACCAAAAATCATCTTTCCAACTAATACCAATTAGTGCTAGACCGGATAGATTATCCCTTTAGCATTCAGACACATTTTTTGTCATCATTCTTACATTCTTTCTTTTTTCCTTTTTATTCTCTTTTTTCAGTATTTTTTTTTTCTCTTTTTTTTTAAACTTTTTTCTTACCCTTTTTTTCTCTTTTTTTTTCTCTCACGAATCATTACTTTTTTTTACCATAACTTTTATTATCTTTTTTTTTCACTGGTCCGGGTTAACCCTGCAACTAAATTTGATATTAGTGTTACCCGCCGTCACGACATCATTCACGTCACGTCACGTTTCGCGTTGCTTGAAGAGTGATGTAGAAATGGGCAATCCCACTTCTGATGTGGGCAGGAACGTGTTGTGGATAGGTTGCAACCTATATAACTATAGGCCTTCAGCATGTCCACACCGCGCCGCGTCTGAAACAAGAATGCTCCGTAGCGCACCAATCGATCCCTTTATATAGCCAGACAGGTAGGGGCGCCATGACAGTTGCCGATGCTGCCACTGTAAAAAATTTAAATGCCACCACAGGGTAAATTACGGTGCTCGATCGCTGTGCATAGAGTTTATAACTGGACGATGCCGCCGTCATATAAATATCAGTTATTTTTGTTGGTCTTTTGACAGTTCGTTTAGAGAATTTTTCCGTTAGACCGCGTATGTAGAGTAAACCTTAAAAAAACGTTCGTAAACCCGCCACTAGGAGCGCTGTATGTTTCATACAAATCGTGCGTAAAACGCTAACGCCGTAGACGCGTACACATGTAGCAAAACTCAAACCAATTGTTTTTATTGTCAGTGTTTTAAATACCAATTAAATAAATAGTATTACTAGATAATTTACAAGCAAATTAAGAGTATAAAAAAGCAAAATTTGAGAACTGAAGAAAAAGGTAGCGTTCAAGAATTTTTGGGATTTTCTAAAGAGAGATGATCTATGATGATCTTTATATGTAACCTTATAAATATATATTAACTAGTGGCGCCCCGTGGTTTCACCCGCGGATAAAAAGTATTTTAATTATTTGCTCATTCCACGGGAAAATTTTACTTTTTCGGGATAAAATATAGCCTATATGTTAATCCAGTGTATAAGTTATCTTCGTACAGAATTTCGTCCAAATTCATTCAGCCGTTTCAGCGTGAAGGAGTAACGAACATACACACATAAACACATACAAACTTTCGCCTTTATAATATTAGTGTGATTTCTTATACAACTGAATTAGTTTCAATAATTTTCAAATCCTAATAATAAACATCATATTTCTATCCACGTGTACCTATCCTCGCTCCTTTGACCCTATTCCTTTCCTTTTCAAAATTCCGTTTTATTGTAGATACTGTAAATAAATATACCGTTTCCCCGTTTTATAAAAAAAAAAAAAAAAAAAAAAAAATTGTCCGGCCTGTACTTCTCAATTCTGATTTATTGAAGATGTCTTGAAAAAGCCTATATGTTAATCCAGTGTATAAATTATCTTCGTACAGAATTTCGTCCAAATCCACTCAGCCGTTTAAGCGTGAAGGAGTAACAAACATACACACATAAACACATACAAACGTTCGCCTTTATAATATTAGTGTGATATGGCTATATTAAAGTTATTATGAACCTAGTATACTAATCAAAATAAACTAAAGCCACCCGAACACTGCACGCCGCAATGCTCGAGTCTGTCGCCACTCGCAGACACCGAAAGAATGATTATATTTTATTATCCCACAAATTATTGCGCTCCTACAGAACCTCCTGTGGGGTCCACAAAGGTGTCAGCCCCGACACATTTATATTACCTTCTATTATGAAAAAAGGAGCATAAAAAGCGGCAAAGGGCGCACCCGGCCAGCTATTAAGTCGCGCATACAGCCCTTACGAATGATTATTTCAGAAATCGCTGACTAAGATAAGGTTATTTTGAATCGATGGGGTGCAATCTATTTGGATTGAATCGATTGGAAAATTAATTATTCGTATACGTACCTAATTGTTTGAATACAGGAAGCTTAAGGGCCTGAAATCGATTATGAATATCCGATGCTGCGCAGCGTTGCGTTTAATCGATTTATAAGTTTGCGAGCCGTCGCACAGTTTATACTTTTGTTTTTGATTTAATAAATCTTTATCTTTAATTATAAAGATTGAAATGAGAATGGTTTAATTATAAAGAATATGATAGAAAACAAAAAAAAATGATTCATCATTCATGAAATCATAAGAAAATAAAACAATATTTCTATATTGAAAAGCCTTTAAAAAATGGAATCCTTTATATACCTATTTATTTTATCATTAGTCAGTATTATTTGCTTGTACCCGGAAGGCAGGGTACACCATCTATGGTTAACTTTAAAGTATAGTTAAATCTGCAATTAAACTCTAGTTAAACAATAATGGTTGCATAATTTAACCTTGCTTATAATAGTAGAATAATTGACCGGTTAACGATATAAAAACCTATCATATGTTGAAGAGAGCAAATATGGAGTATTTAACTGTTGATGAACACGCCATGATATGGTGAATAAGTCAGCGGAACATATGCTGGTTAAACTTCATGGTTCAGGTTAAGGTTAACTAATAAAAACATCAGTTCAAAAACGGCAACGTCTGTCGGCTTGTCCCGAACGTAATTATAACTTAGGATAATTTTAACTTAAGATAGCAGTAAATTGAACTAGGAGCAAATTTAAAAAAAGAACGGTGAAAACCGTTAAAAAAAAACCTTTATGTAATCATAATTTCACCTTTTCCCACAATTCGCACTGAAGTCGTTACGAAAATCAAAGTGAAACTAATAAAAAGATCAGTTCAAAAACGGCAACGTCTGTCGGCTTGTCCCGAACGCATTAACGCTAATTTAGCCTTCTAATTCACAGAAACCCATTATTAGTCCACTCTGTCTTTTGTAAAGAATTAGAAAAAGACAGGTGCATGTGATCTTTGTTAATTTAATTATATTATATTATACTTTACTGCTTATCTCCATCTGGGAGATTAAGGGGTGTGATTAAAGTGCATTCGATTACATATGGTGCGTATTTAGGTCAGTTTTTATATTTTATACTTATAGTAACCAAATGATATCCAGTCCCAAAGACTAATTATGGTGGTGGTTTGCTCGTGGTGTATGCACAATTAGAAATAAGTTATATATTATGTAATTAAAATCAATAAATTTATTTTTTAATCGCACTCAGTTGCAAGCGCCCTTACAGGGTTCATGTACCTACTAAACTAGTTGTTAAGACCTGACATAATATATAAATTGTACATGAATGCAAATAAATGAATATGAATAAATACTTATGTTTATGTATGTTCTTGTTATTGGCTGTAGGTATTGTCCATCCTTTTTTTTTTGAGGGGGGCCCCTCAAAAAAAATGGATGCCCTCGCATTTCCCTGCCACCACCGGGGTGGTGGGTATGTGAGACTCGAACCCACTAAAACCCCCCCGTGAGCCCTCGTCCGCCGTACCGGGGCGAGAAGGCGTCGCGACTGCAGTCCAGCCAACTCGCCCCCGGTGGTATTGTCCTTCCTGTATTATGTATGTTCATGTTAATAATAGGCTTAATTGCTTAAAGCACGGACCCAGGTGTCTGTGGAAATGCAGATAAAAAAAAAGATGAAAGTCAATCACTGTAAAATTTAATGTAGTTTTGTATACATTTAATTGGCCGAAGTGTTGTTAGTTGTTACCATCGTATATTGTTTCTTCGAATTATTTTATTATTTCAATTAAATCCAACAATTTATTGTGTTTTATTAAAGACTAACGACTATCAAATTGATTCTATGTTCCAAAGCATTAAAAAAAGACGGACATTTTTAATTATTGTTTATTAAGACAAATGGTTTAGAGAAAAATATGACCTACTAGTTGCGCCCCGCGGTTTCACCCGCAAATAAAAGTATTTTATATAATTAATAATTAATTGCTCATCCCGCGGTATGAGCAATGGGGTGTTAATCCAGTGTATATGCTATCTTAGTACCGAATTTCATCCAAATCCATTCAGCCGTTTGAGCGTGAAAGAGTAACAAACATACACACATACACACTTACAAACTTTCACCTTTATAATATTAGTGGGATTTCTTATATTTACAACTGAATTAGTTTCAATAATTTTCAAATCCTAATAATAAACATCATATTTCTATCCACGTTCGCTCCTTTGACCCTATTCCTTTCCTTTTCCAAATTCCGTTTTATTGTAAATACTGTAAATAAATATACCGTTTCCCAGTTTTATAAAAAAAAAAAAATAAAAAAAAAAATTGTCCGGCCTGTACTTCTCAATTCTGATTTATCGAAGATGTCTCGAAGAAAATACTAGCCTGAAAAAATGAAAACGAACAAACTTCTATGAATAAAACAGACTCTGGCAAATGCACAAGACGTGCGACGCCATTTCTTCAAGACAAAAAAAAAACATCATCCCACTCTACTGAAGAATAAATAAACGTTTAAAAACAATGTATAAGGGCGCATCCTAGTGGAGCGTACGGTTAGCAAATATTAAAACCTTCGGCAGCGGTTCATTATTTAATAACCCCACATTTGGACACCGCGAGTGCCGAATTATAGATGCCTGTTTTTGTAAATAAACCGCTGGGCCTTTTGTTAAAATACTGTTATTTTTGACTAAATTATTGTGGGTCGAACTAACGTAGGCTGCAATATACATAGGACGCCGCGGGCTTTTTAAGGGCAACTACAAAATTGCACATTCTACAACCACACAATATTTATCTGTAAGAATATACTAGACTTAATAGGCTATTTGACTACTTTTAAAAATGAACAAGTAAATATTATTTTCATAAAGTAGGCTAAAAATAAATGTAATCATTGTAAAAATAAGTAAAATCGGTAAATTAATCATGGAGTAGTACGCTTTAAAAGTTTCATCGCCTGTCCCTTTCTCGCAAAACAGAGATCGTGTTGAGCTTCCTCACAGCTACTAAGAAGGCATGGCTTGTGACGTCACATGCTAAAAAGATTAGTATGTAGAGCTACCACAGCTTAGTAATGAGTTACTGTGAGGACTGGTAACTGACGTCACTGCGTGTTTGAGTTGTCTCTTTCTATTTCTGTATTTTAAAATGCCTGTAACTTAGTCATTTTTTGAAATATTCAAGTTTTGTTTTCGCAGTTATCTATTTTTTGAGGTATATTAAATATTTATGTTATAAAAATATAGTAGTCAAATAGCCTATTGTAGATATAAAAAATATAAATACTAGGGTCCGTATTACAGAACGATGCTCAGTCATCGATCGGTGCTCAGTTAGAGATTTCATTCTTTTTCATTCACTACTATTTTTCATTCAATACATTCTTTCACTATGAAATATTCACTAATGAAATCTCTGCTTGAGCACCGATCGATGACTGAGCATTGTTCTGTAATACGAACCTTAATGTCGAAGATCGGCTGTCATAGAAACACAGACTTGGTCAAACGTTTGGTGGAGGCATCAGGTGACCAGATTGCTGGCTTTTATTGTGCACAAAAAATAAACTTTGCCATTCAACGGTAATCTTGCCAGTATTCTGGACACTTTTCCTCCAACAACGGTTTATTTTTTATTTTATCTATTTTAAGTTTTAAGGTACCTACGTATCGTTTAGTTTAGTTTACTATTAAGATTATATGTAATTTTTTTTTTCAATAAGTAGTTTTTATATTGGTACTTGATTAACTAATACTAATACAGCGACCTTATCGCTTAGATCGATCTCTTCCAGACAACCATATTATTCCAAATATTATTATTATAAAAAGGCCTTATTTAGCGTATAATTAAATTTAAATTATATAAAGGTTATCAATGCTTAATATACTCGTACACATCGCGTGTACCTACATTTCAGATTAGCGATGAAAAGGACAAGTTTAATATGTTTAAAAGAAACCAGAACTTTTTTTTTCTAGATTGCAATATTACAGACTATTTTTTATAATTTTCTTATTGCTACTATACAGCATTATTAATAAACACGAACTAGCTTTAGACTAGTTACTCCATCTTTTGTCTCTTTCGATAGCTAAATATTCCAGTAGCAAAAAAGGACAAAAGCTGTAACTAATCCGAGACTAATACCCGTTTATTAATAAGGCTGCTTGAGTTTAGTTTTCATACAGCTCACCAACTGATAATCTTAAGTTAATTTAAATCCTCTTTCATTTCAAAATATTTTCCATCTAATAATTTATGAAAGAAGTTAGTATATAATTTACTTTAAACACCTCGCCGTTATTTAGTTACTTCCTATTTCTAAACTGCGTTATTTCCAAATTCAGATATTAATTTTGATAAAATTATCTACCCCAAAATCAATAGATTGATTTTTTACATCCACCCGATAACGTTTAATGCAATTATGTGTTGTTCTAAGTGGACGGTAAGTTTTAAAGGTCAGGTGTATTACTTATATAAAAGGTGTGTATTTTTTTGCTGTTAGTAAATATGTAATTTTACAGGCGTGGCTCTATGCTTATTCTAAGCCCATGCTTAAGTAGGTAGGTACTTATATATTTATAGCCTTATACCTACTCTACAAGAGGGTATATTCCATCAATCAACATTAATCATCAGCATCATCATCATCATCATCATCATTGTCGTCGTCATCACCATCATCATCATCATCATCATTATCGTTGTCATCATCACCATCATTATCATCATCATTATCGTCGTATCATCACCATCATCATCATCATCATTATCGTCGTCATCATCATCATCATCATCATCAATATCATCATCATTATGTTAGTCTATACTACTATAAGCCTCACCGAAATATAGGTGCCGTCTTTGGACTTAATACTTGACTCAAATTCAATCTGACAGATCGATTGCTTAAGATCTAAATATCGTTCTGACTTTGCGACTTTTCATATTTGAACAAAATTTCAATCCCAAGCCACACCAAAAAAACATACAGATGATCACAGAACCTCTCATTTTCAGAAGTCGGTTGAAAATAGAAAGATATAAAGAAAAAAAAAACATTTATAGGGAGTACACGCCACGGCCCCTTGTTGTAAATACTTTTAGATAAGATAGTTAATAATACGTATAGGTTGCTTGTTCCAGTATCTGGTACATCACTATGGCTCGGGGCGCGTCACTAGCTCTCATCAAGCGCGCGTACGCTCCCCACGCCAGTAAACGTTTTGCTCTCGTAACG
The DNA here is from genome assembly GCA_905220475.3 of Ennomos fuscantarius. Classification (NCBI taxonomy): domain Eukaryota; kingdom Metazoa; phylum Arthropoda; class Insecta; order Lepidoptera; family Geometridae; genus Ennomos; species Ennomos fuscantarius. Next base: position 4,981,444 of record HG992046.1, on the reverse strand, counting down.
TGCGCTGCACGTTATACTGGCGCCCAACGTGGGGCCATAACCGCCATTACGGAAACCGACGCGACGCGTTCTGTGAAAGTTCTCCGCGTTGTTTCTTTTGTAGGCAGTTATGATGAACTCACGCCCATAGCTACAGTTTTAAATATTTTAGTGTTGTGTACATGCACTATTTTGTGAAATGCCGCGTACACGAAGCCGTAAGTCGAAAGAGGCACACGACGATGACGCTGCTTCATTCGGCAGCGCTGCGGATTTCAACGTTGCCACGGCTACTAGTGTAACACCTGCATCATCCACCGGGCCTGCTGGCGCTATGATAAGCCAAGAGCAGCTTTCGGAGTTATTCTCTGCTTTGGCTAGGACTCAAGCCGAGTCAAACTTACAGATGATGGAGCGAATGGAGAAAATGTTGGCTTCGAATTCGTCACACTCTAGCGAAGCCGCGCCAACAACATCTGCGTCTCATACGCCGACACCGATGCCGACGCAGAACGCTACGGCCAACTTTACCCGCTGTACTGCTCGGTTCAACGGTAACGACCCCTCACGGGACGCCGACGACCTAGAAGCATTTATAGACGCCGTGGAAATCTATAAAGAGTGCGTAGGAATGCGCGACGACCACGCGCTTCGCGGACTCCCACTCTTACTGGAAGGCCAAGCTGCTGTATGGTTTGTAGGCGTGAAAAAGAACACGCATAGCTGGGCCGACGCGCTTCACAAATTACGTTGTGCTTTCGGTCAACGCCGGCCACCGCATCAATTATATAGAAAACTATTTGCCCGTGAACAAGAAGAGAACGAAAAGATCGATGTGTTTGTATCGAACGCACGCGCAATTTTATCGAAATTACCTAATGGAGACCTACAAGAAAAAGTTGAGCTGGATATGGTTTTCGGACTCCTTCACCCGAAACTCCGGAAACATATTCAGCGCGCCATGTTTCGCACGTTCGACGAGCTGCTGGATATAGCCAGAGGAATAGAGGAAAGTCGTGAAGAATGCCATATAAAATCGCAACCTGTGAATGAAAAATCATCAGATTCCCGGAAGTGGTCGGCACCGACTGTGATGATGGATCGATCACTTCGCGCTGTGAGTCCGGGGCCAGGAGGCCAAAGATTTTCCGGTCGCTTTAATAATAATAATAACTATCCGCCGGCGCCAACGTCGCCTGTAGTTCGGAATTTTGCCGCACGAAACAACGGTGGCATCACTGCGCAGACAAATACACGATCGCGCCTAGCGCCCGAATCTGGAACTTCTGTGACACTGACACCGCGTTCTCCCGCCACGGAACGTTCTGTCAAGTTTAGTTCGATCGATATTTCGATGGCACGTCAAAATGATAATGAAAATGAAGAAAGATTTGCACGTTCTGATGGTTCAATAGATGTTTCGCGGCCGATGTGTAGTGCTGTTGAGCGAGAGTGTGTTTTCCCCGACCCTAGAGGCCGACGTAAAGCTGCGTTGATGCCACTGCCGATGGTGCCGTCTCGAGAGCTGACATCGCCGCCGCCGCGTACGCCTGTGCACGGGCCCTCTCCCGTGATGAACCGTGCCGGTCGTCGGCGTTGTGCCGCGGAGCTCCGTGCCGTAACCGCCAGCGGCGCTGCGCCTGCGATACCCGAGGTGCAGTGGCGAAACGGAAACAATGCTGGCATGCTCGGTGCATCCAGCGACTCATCGAGCGTAAGTGCAACAACAGTGGAACAAAGTGAGTACATTTCATATCAGTGTGAAAAGTGCTTTAATGTTTGTAGGAATCCTAGGGACTCTAAGTTAGCATTAAGTACTAACAATAATTTTTATTGTGGAAAATGCCTAGGGCAAGTGTTAGATTTAAGTAGTTTGACTGTGCCAGGGCAGATACAGGACCTAAGTAGACCCATCTGTGAAATTCAAATAAACGGAATGGATGGTACTGCTTTAATTGACACTGCTGCTAGGCGTAGTGTTGCAGGATGTACTCTTTATGCACTCCTCCACAAGCAAGGCTTTGCATTTAAAAATACCAACATGTTGATTAAACTGGCGGATGGTAGTGTGCAGGATTCAGCTGTTAAGCTAGCAGATGTTAACGTTCAGGTTTATAATACATCTCTCATTGTACCAGTGACCTTTGTAATTTTACCAAAAGCTATAAACAATGAAACACTGCTAGGCATTGACTTTATTACTCAGGCGGGCTTGATTTTGAATTTCGCTACTATGACATGGCAAGTGTTTGATGAACCTCAGGTTGTTTTTCCTCTTAAGTGTGAGAATGATGTTGCCCGTGCTATTGAATGTTATTCTGCAGCCTTTCTACGGAATGACGAAGGCACCATGCTTTCGGTGGATGAAAGGGATTCTCTGGCTAGTGTCTTAATGCAGTATGATGACATTTTCAGTGATCAAGGAGAATGCACCCCCTACGCTGAACATCACATAGACACCGGTGACCACCTGCCCATTGCCGTACCACCATATCGCCTGACCCCAGCTAAGAGAGCCATCATGGAAGCCGAGATCAACAAGATGATAAGCAATGGGGTTATTGAAGAGTGTGAGTCAGCATGGGCTGCGCCGGCCCTACTAGTGCCCAAGAAGGATGGGACCTTTCGGTTCTGTGTAGACTATCGTAAGTTGAATGCAATAACTAAATCTGACTCATATCCACTACCATTGATCGATGACCTGTTACAGTACACTAAAAAGAACTGTTTCATGTCAACAATTGATCTCAAATCTAGCTACTGGCAAATTAATCTGTGTGAGCAGGACAGAGATAAGAGTGCATTTGTTTGTCCATTGGGTGTATACCGATTTAAAGTTATGCCGTTTGGAATGTGTAATGCACCTGCTACATTTCAGCGATTAATGGATCGTTTCAGATCTAGCGCGGCTCTAAAAGACATCACATTACTCTGTTACTTGGACGATCTGATCCTCATAACGGAGAGCAGCTACACCAAACACCTAGAGGAGCTACAGGTAGTGTTCGATAGGATGAGAACCTTCAAGCTCCGTGCCAATCGGGCCAAGTGCATGTTTGTCCGGCCTAGTGTTAAATATCTGGGGCATGTCATAACGAAAGAGGGTGTATCTCCAGACCCAGACAAAACCTCGGCTATCAGTAACATGAACCCACCCAGCACACTAAAGCAACTAAAAAGTTTTCTTCAAACCTGTTCCTGGTTTAGGAAATTCGTACCTGGCTTCTCACAGATAGCCCAACCGCTGACCAATCTAACTAAAAAGAATGCAGTGTGGACCTGGGGAGAAGCTCAGAATAGTGCTTTTGATAGGCTTAAACTATTGCTAACCTCTGCTCCGATTTTGAGCCAACCAGATTATAATTCTGAATTCATACTCAGGACCGATGCAAGCGATTACGCTTTGGGCGCTGCTCTACTCCAGGGGGAGTCACCCCACAGCGAGCACCCCATCGAATACGCCAGCCGCCTCCTCACGCCGGCCGAGCGCAACTACTCAACCACGGAGCGCGAGGCGCTCGCCGTCGTGTGGGCGGTCGACAAGTTCCGCGGTTACATCGACGGGCACCGCGTGCGCGTCGCCAGCGACCACCAGCCGCTCAAGTGGCTACTCACACTGAAGTCACCATCCGGCCGGCTGATCCGCTGGGCGATGAAACTTCAAGCATATGACCTGCATGTAGAATACACTCCAGGTAAAGCCAATCTACTAGCTGATTTCTTAAGTCGTCCGCCTGCCGAAAATACACCAAACAAAGTGTGTGGAATATGCCCAGTAGTAGTAGAGGCCCCTCGGTGGGAGCCTGTGGCCCTGAGGGAGGCCCAGTTGAATGATAAGGAAGTTAGCAAAATCATTATGGACCTTGAAGGGAAAGAGGAGGTAGCTCAGACTAGATGGACTGAAAGGGGCTATTATATGACCCAAGGTGTACTGTACAAGTACGTACCAGATGAGGATAGCGAGGAGCCCCAGCTTGTCATTCCTGAAGAAATGAGGAAAGAAGTGGTGAATGAATGCCATGATAAAGCTACTGCTGGTCACGGAGGAATCGAAAAAACGTTGCGCCGCATTGCCCAACGTTATTATTTCCCTGGAATGCGCCGATACGTCACTGAGTATTTAAAGACGTGTATAGAATGTCAAAGGTACAAGCCAACTAATGTAAAACCGGCTGGACTTTTACAGACCCCTGTGCCTGCTCAGCGCTTCGAGGTGATTGCTGTGGACCTCTTTGGCCCGTTACCCAAGGGAGAGCTGGGCGAACGCTGGATCCTGGTCGTGGAGGACACCGCTAGTAAGTGGATGGAACTGTTTGCCCTCACCGAAGCCACCGCTGAAGCATGCGCACGAGTACTCATAGACGAGATATTTCTCCGCTACGGGGTCGCGCGACGCGTCATCTCCGATAACGGGGTGCAATTCATCGCTGATGTTATGAAGCATGCCATGTCTGTGTTAGGCGTTACACAGAATTTGATTCCGTTGTACCATCCGGAATCAAATCCGGTGGAACGAAAGAATCGTGATATTAAAACGCAGCTGGCTATACTCGTCGAAGGACATCACAGAGAGTGGCCTGAAGCATTGCCCTCGATTCGCTTTGCCATGAACACAGCGGTCTGCAAATCCACTGAGAGAACGCCTGCCTATCTCACGTTCGCGCGTGAACTACGCTCCCCATTGGACGCACAAGCCGACATCCGCGAGGTTGTGAATGCTACCAACTACGTGCCACAGATTACGCCATACCTGATGAAGCTCACGGACACAATCGCAATAAGCAGAGAGGCTATTGAACGTCAGCAGGATTTACGGAAGGAGACTAGAGACAAGGCCCGTCAAGAAGGTGAATTGTTTGTGGAAGGTGATCTGGTCCTGTTGAAAACGCACATTCTCAGTAATGCCCACAAAGGGGTGAGTTCAAAACTTATGCCGAAACATGATGGACCATACGTTGTCGCGAAAAAAGTGAGCCCCACTACCTATTTGTTGGCACATTGCAATAAGAAGGATGACATACTTGGAAAATATCATGTATCGGATTTTAAGCGTTATCATGAAAGAGAGGGCGAACATCCTGAGGATAAACAACCAGTTGTTCCGAAGCGAAATCGTGGCCGCCCTCGTAAGGTTACTTAGCTGTATATGTTTTGCTCTGTCGTGGGGTCCACCTGCAGATCAAAAGGGGGAGTATATAGGGAGTACACGCCACGGCCCCTTGTTGTAAATACTTTTAGATAAGATAGTTAATAATACGTATAGGTTGCTTGTTCCAGTATCTGGTACATCACTATGGCTCGGGGCGCGTCACTAGCTCTCATCAAGCGCGCGTACGCTCCCCACGCCAGTAAACGTTTTGCTCTCGTAACGTGCGCTGCACGTTATACATTAAATTTAAGATATCACACAACACACATTTTTACAAATAGTCACTTATACAAGAAAAATCACACGAAAAAAGGAGACTAAAATATAATGTTGCGTGACGTCATGATATAGGTCCCAACTCAGCATGCAATTAAAGTCGTAAGACCTTAATAACTGATTTTCAGTCGGAAACCATATTCATGACATCAAGATGATCAAAAAACAGTACTCTTTTGTGCTCAAGGTGCCCCCTACGTAACGTGGTGACCTACCTACCACCTTAAGGAAGCCTCTAATGGAATGGGCTGTGAAAATTTGACTGCATTTATTTGTTTTCAATTGTTATTTATTATCAATTGATAGTTTTAATTGGAGACAAGTAGGTATTAGTAATTGTCCCTAACAATAAAATACATTTTGAAAACCGTCGACCACAAACCGTGAAAAAGCTATTAAATATCATTAAGACTCAACGCAAGGACTTTCATATAGACCTGTAGCCGATTAAAGTGTTATAAAAGAATTAAAAGACTCTTCACTTTCCAAAAATACATTGTTAAAACGTCTTTTGCCACTTCGTCACGACTTTTGGCGCCAATTTTAAGGACGGCCATTTTCATGTGAGAAAAAAGAATATTTGTGGCATCGCGCGGCTTGTGCATTCTGCTACAGCGTGAAAATATTTTGCTTATAATAAATAATTCCATTTTTAAATTACTCCTCACAGTACAAGGATCGAACAAATGGTTCAATTTATTGTTCGTATCGATCTTACACGGCTGTTCCCATTCAATTTGGCAGGAATTACTCTTGTCCTTTGCACATGCAATGTATTGTTACCCCAATAATAATGATGTTTAATAATTTCCTCACGACTACATATCTCGCGTTAATTAATGTAATTGTTATCTATAATGCCTTCAGAAGTATTATTTGCAATTATAGTGAAACAACGAAGAAAGAAGAAGGTATAATTTGTTCTCTTTCTTTAAAAGGGAAAATGTTACAATTAACGACAAAATAAAATTAATTTACTTGATACAATAAGTAGTCTCAACCAAATTGTAGTCCTACTATATAAATAAATAAAGCCTTTATTGCTGTTAACTTACTTAACTAAACATTACTTACATATTAGCAGAAAGATGAAAATGATGACAAATATTATAAAAAACTATAAATAAACTAATACATATTCTCGGCATTCGGCTCATCTCTCCCCTTAACAGCTTGTCTTTCGACAAAGGCCTCCTCTAAGGATTTCCATGTGTTTCTGTCCTTTGCTGTACGTAACCATTCTGGCCCAGCTACTTGCTTCAAGCGTCTTCCCATCGCTTTGACTGTCTTCCTCTACTTCTTCTGCTTTCTCTAGGGTACCATTCTGTTATTCTGGTCCATTTCTCTTTCTTTTCTCTCAGCATATGCCCTGTCCGATCCTATTATATATTATCTGTCTGGTCTTATTATAATATAATATAATATATTCTATGGCAAAACCCTCCTTTTATCCACAGATTACCTAAAAAATAAATGTTTCATTTCCATGTCTAATTAACTTTGCGAAGCCTATTAAATACGGCTACAAAACTCATAACAATATTCGCATTTATAGAACTAACTACTGATTATTCTGTGGCTTGTGTACTGATAAGGCAATCTATTAACGTTAATTTTCCACGGAGATAACGTAAAACATAACAATCGTGCAGCCTTCTTAATTGAATTATGTTTACAAAATGTAGCTGGCCGGTGACACAGTCAAGTGTGACAGAGTAGTTAGATCCGCTTTGAATGCTCGCTTCCTATTGGCCCGTTTAAATTTAGAACAATGGCGGATGGTGACACGAATAGATCATAGATTAGAAGTATCACTAGGCGGTTTAAGGTAAGGCCGTCCCCAAATACAAATAGTATAGACGTAAAGCTATTTAACGCCCATTTGCGTCAAATTTTTTCGTCGTGTTTTTCATACCTACATGAAACACGACAACCCATAGCTTAGTTTGGCGCTGTGTGAAATGACCACTTTTTTTTTAAACATCGTGTCAGCAATGCGGAGTGGCGTTTCCATGAGAAAGGTGCAGTTTCCAACCGCAGGACTTGCATTGCGCTACGTTTCACAACTAACCGCATCCAATCTGAGACGAGGAAGCCTCGTGGGCAATTTAAATATTTGGACTATTAGAGGAATTAGAGAACGTCTTGTATTGGCCAACTTTGGGTTATAATTTCACTGGGTTACGCAGTGAAATTAAATCTTTTATCACTTGTTTTTTGTAACTGTATTAAAATTCTAATTCCAAATAGTTTATTTACACTGAATGTAGGCTCCCATATTACCATACTAGCTCTACAAGTGCAACATAATTAAACAAACGCGCAAACAAATAAACAACATTATACAATACCCATATGTAATACCCGATTTTATATTTAGAACCAGTGGTTGGATGTCCATACCAGTTGCAGTAACACTCGGAAGTCTGAAACATAGTTTCGCAGACACTGCACTGCACATATCATCCTGACAAAGATTCCAAACGTGAGATCAGGTTATAAAGTCTCATTTGCCCAGTAATTAAACAGGGCACGGTATTGCACTACTGCTTGGCGGCAGAATAACTGGAAAAGCGGTGATACCTAGACGAACGTTCCAGAAAAGTCCTACCACCTAGTTACCCATATCTTAATATATATAAATCTCGTGTCACAATGTTTGTCCTCAATGGACTCCTAAACCACTTAACCGATTATAATAAAATTCGCACACCATGTGCAGTTCGATCCAACTTGAGAGATAGGATAGTTTATATCTCAATCTATAATAGATATATATTAAATACCCGTGCGAAGCCGGGGCGGGCCGCTAGTGAATTATAAATTAATGGACTTACAATAAAATTAAAATTAATTGAAATCTATCCTCATACCTAATTACCCGCATGTCTAACTTTCCTTCATATAAATACATACAAATAAATTAATCTACGTCGGGCAGTCCAACGTGCTATTTTCAGATACACAACATAGTCAGGCTATTGGACACTTTGTGTTGATAGAATAGAGTATGTTTTTAATCTGAGTGGTGTTTAAGTCCAGTGATACTCAAACTGTATACAGACTAAGTTGATTAGTGAGCTTCATCAAAATCATTGATAATCTATTGCAAAGTCAGATTTACCAAACCAAACAAAAACGATCGCGTGTTGTGGTCCAGAAATATTGATGAAATCGGCGTACATACATAAAAAAATACCCAGTCGTACATAAAACCTCCTCCTTTTTGTAAACAGCATAACCTATTGAGCTAATAAACAAAGTTTGAGTACCGTGTTCCACAAAACGCGCTATGTATATGCGGTACAAATAACAAAACGTCGATTTGCTCGACCCCGCTATAAATAGGGCATTGTTGTTCTAATCCCGTCGATTAGTCTGAAACTGGCCTTAATGACTTACCGTGGAGGTTTTATGGATTAGGTAGCGTGGGGGAAAATATAAGGTTTTATTTATATGGTGCCTACTTTTCCAGCATTAAGTTTATTTTTATTGCGACATCACTTTTTTGTGAAGTTATTTGTCCAGTGTATTTTTAGTGATCATAGAAATAAATGGAACAAAAGCAGTTTTTGATTCTTTAAAATAGTTTTCGAAACATCTTTTTTTCATCTGTTCAGCGTTGGTTACAGGTAGGGTAGAGGTAAAAAAAAATCTCATGATTGATCTGCCCTCGAGCACGGGCTCTTAAATTAGCCTGACTGTTACTTACAAATAGTATGTCGATTTATCGACCAGGTTTCTTATGATAATAGTTTTCAGCGGAATTACATATTTTTGTTGTTATTATTTTGTAAAACACAACGAATAATAAATGTGTAAGTATGGCGTAAGCTTATAAATATTAACAAAAGACGAATAGAGAATGTTTTCCTCCTCACTAGTGGTTAAAAAATTAACTCAATAGCTACCGTGGAACTGGTTACCACCAGGCACCACAGTAGCGAGTGTAAGAATAGAGTGGGTTAATTAAACTGGACTCGAATGCCATAAACCATGTATTGTGCTGCGAGTTAGAAAAGCTATTTAATGCCCGGACAAGCTACTGTTATCTAATCTGTGGCTATGGGGACTTTGAAACTAAAATTTTAACATTTTTTCAAACTTATTTTAACTGTTATTTTGGTAGTAACCCTGACTTTTTTTTACCTGCATTTCCACAGACACCTGGGTCCGTGCTTTTTGTTAGATATTTTTTTATATTTATGAATTAAGCCTATTATTAACATGAACTTATATATAATACAGGAGGGATAATACAGCCAATAACAAAAAGATACATAAACATAAGCATTTAGGTTATTATTTCTAATTTTTAATTGTGCGTACACCACCGAGCAAACCAGCTTCTGCAAGCAGCACCCGTTCACGAGCTTGACGCATGTAGTTACCCTGACTTCTGGACGAACCACGGACGACCACCCAGGACGAACATTTGTGTGACGAACATCAATGTTTTTTCTGTGTCTGTGTGTTAATTTGTTATTGTATTTTATGTAATGTATTTACAAAAAAACATAAAGGTGACCTGCTCAACCACCACACCACAGAGGTCGTCAGTAAATGGTTGTATGTATCAAGTGATTTAAGTGATAGTGTAGAGATTAAAGGCACTTTGCCCGTTAAAAGAACATATAGGTAATATTAATAGACCATACAATTTTTTTTTTTTTTACTGTCGATGTGTTTGCGTTTGACTACATCTCACCTGATGGTAAGTGACGATGAGGTCGAAGGTGGAGCACGCTTACCCAGAAATAACCTATTTACTCTTGACTTAAAGACTCCCAAGTTGTATGTGGATGGAAACACCGACGACGGGAGTGAGTTCCATTCCCTAGCCGTACGCACAATAAAAGAATCTGCAAAGCGTTTCGTACGAACAAAAGGTAAATCAACAACGTAAGGATGGTAACTCTGACCTCGCCGTGAGGTCCTGTAGTGGAATGGAGACGGTGGGATAAGATTGTGAAGCATTGTCAAAGCAATTCAGTTACTATCACATTTTCCGTCTAAAGCCAGACATAATAATTATTACTCACTCCATCTGCAACAATGTTGCAAAATAATAGTTCAGTTTAAAATAATTACCAACATTGAACAACTGAAAAAACAACTATTTTCATAATCATTACCTGAACAAACATAAGAAAATTTTATTTAAAAATATCCTTTAAAATAGGTTTAACCGATTTCAGTCACCTTAATTTTTAATCGAGAAAAGTATTTGAATGATATATTATTATTATATAATGACATTTCAATAATTTTGACTTAACAAAAATGAAGGGTTCTATTGTCTATCTCCAAAGATCTTCATTAAATATACACCGAATTTAAGCGGTACCACCGCGCAAGGTTCTACCAAATAGAAAAAAGCCCAATAATCGCTCCAGAAATCCCGAAGAAATCAATGAACATACATAAAAAATACAGACAGTCTAACATAAAAACTCAGAAGTCGGTTAAAAAGGGGAAATTTTAATTTCATGAACAATACGAACCATTTTAAAGTAGTATATATTAGTTTATTTTTTATAAAATATATATATGTATGAGAATGTAGGTATGTATATTATATAAATATAAATCAGGTAATAGTTTATAATTTATCTATATTTACTTTATCTATAAATTGTTTTACACCGCCGTTTATTCTTCTCTACTGCTACTGTCCATCCAAAGGTTTTCTGGAAGAGATCGCTATCAGAGATAATTGTTACCGCGACCGCCCATTGTTACACTAGCTTGTAAATATTATAGTTATTCCTGATTTTGTACTTCAATGCTGAGACAATAAAGAGTTCTCTATCTATCTAACTCTTTATATAAAATCTTCACGTGAATTTGGTTCGTAAACGTATTTTACGATTGTATAAAAGCTATTGGATTTGAAAACATTTAACTATGATTAACAAGCGTCCCACTTAACAGCAAGATGCTGTTAATGCAGCTTCATAGATATCACATGACATAAGTAAAGCTTTTGAATAGGTTCTATGATAACTTGGAAATAAACTATCCGATCCTATCCGATCCGATCCTAAGACACAAATTTACGGTAACACAGCTCCATATAGATAACTTATTGTATTACTTTCTTTTAATTTCATACAGCTACCAACAGTATTGGAAGCTCCGGTCAGCTCTTTTTGACACCTCAGAAACGTCACGATGACCTTTTTATATCTGTGATAAGGTTTAGTGCCCACTGTCTCATCTGATGTTAAGTAATAATAATAATAATAATATGTGTGGACATCTCACACAACGCCATCTAGCCCCAAACTAAGCAAAGCTTGTGCTATGGGAACCAGATAACTGATACAATACTTAGATACTTTTTTGTTTGTAAATACATACATAGAATACAATATGACACCCAGACACAGAACAAACACCTATGTTCATCACACAAATGTTTGTCCTGAGTGGGAATCGAACCCACAACCCACAGTTTAGAAGGCAGGGCTACTACCAACTGAGCTATGGGGCCAGTCTAGTGACGAAGCGCGCTGTCTAGATAGGTTTTTTTACCCTTGCCTTAGCATGCATTTAACCATTGTCCCTGATGGTAAGTGACGATGCAGCATGATTGCCTAGAAGACCGGTTACCTTTAGAACTCTCAGATGATATTTTTCAGAAAACAAAGACACTGGTAAGTTGTTCCATTTCTCGTCCGCAACGTGCGTGTTGATGCGGAGCGCTTTGTGTGGATTTGAGGAATGATAACCATAAATTGTACGCTTCACCATCATATAACATGATGGTTGGGCAGTATCCCGTGCTCTTTGCTACTTACTCCTCTCAAGCCAAGAAGATTTCATTATTCGTTCATTTTTATTTGAGACTTTGAGCCAATAATGAAACTTACTTATACAATCCCGATCCTAATCCAGGCAGCGTGGCGCCACTTTTGGTCATCACTTAACTAATACTTTTAGAGATATGTAAACTAATTTAAAAAGAATTACTAGAAACTAACCTATTACCCTATACGTCAAAGGCCAGCCTCTCGTACTTTCCCATTTTAAAGTATCTATAGTCCAAAAATAACTCTCAGGATTAAAAGGCCCGTTGATAATAAGGTTAATGGCTCACAATTAGTTCCAAGCCGACCACCACCGGCGGAACATCGGAACCGGTTGGTGCCGTGTATCTACTCATATATGTAAGGGATTTTGCTCACTTGTGAATGAATACAAATCTACAAGGACCTCTGGAAGAATAGTAGAATGGGAGGTGTTGGTGTCATGACACAGAATACATAATAGTACTACGTACAGAAGATTCACTCCGCAAAATAATTTAAATAAATAGCGACTCTTGCACTGAGACAATAAAGTGCAATTCAGGTTGCGGAACTACCTACGGTTCTATTCATCTAAAATTGAACTCTCTATATCGCGTAGCGTTTATTTCTTCTGGCAACGTTATACAGTTGTCTTATTTATTAATATTTACAAAAGGAAGAAAAACAAAATTAAATAGGAACAGTACCTAGTATGATAAGAGTAGATAGATAGATAGCAGTGGTGTCGAAAAGTGCTTAACTCAGCATTCATGCCGGCTTACTTAACACCTGGCACTGGTTCTCAGTTAAACCCTTTCGTTGATTTCCATTGCTTACTCTACTTTTGTGAGCGTAAGACCCGATATCAGTAGTAGTTCTACTGGCTAAGTATTGCTGATGAGAACTGACGAAGCAAAGAACTGATTATGCAAGATGTATTACAATAATTTACACAAAAACTGTAATTTTATATAGCATACCAACCTAGACTCTTACAGCCTTATTAATAAACGGGTATTAGTATCGGATTAGTTACTTCAGCTTTTGTCCTTTTTTTGCTACTGGAATATTTAGCTGGATCGAAAGAGACAAAAGATTGTGTAACTAGTCTATAGCTAGTTTGTGTTTATTAATAAGGCTGTTAGATTCTCTAGGAACTTCAAGAACCATGGTCCCACAGCATCCAAGCACAGAATAATTATGTCTGCGCTCTTTTTTATTCAAGAATAAGTACTTGTCCTATCAGGAATCGAACCACACGACCTTCAGGACTTCAACTTATCATCACATTTGTCAACTAGTCCGAGTGTGATTCAAACTTAATGGCGCAATAGCAAATCAGCAACGTTTAGCAATAACAAAAATTTGTAGTGAGTGGGCAGCAAAATGCGATGAGCGCAGCGTACGAAGGCTTGTAGCTTACTTCACACCCGCCATTAAGTTTGAATCACACTATAGTAGACTTCTTAAAAATGTGTTAAGGTCAGTAGAAACTTACTTATACGATCTCCGTAGGTAAATTACAAAGTAAACCGCTTCTAATTCATAATGAGCGGGTGCGTAGTTTCAAAACACGAACAATGAGATGAGGGATGGATAGCATCGCACCTCAGGCGAGAGGAGATGACTCAATCCAAATTAGGGTGTCCAGGATGTTAAGTTTGCTATGCTTTAATGATAGGTACTGTAATGTCTTCGCGGCTCAACGTGACGTGATGGCATACTAGTGATTCATATTTTCGATTGGTTACAATATTTGGGTTAGGTAGATACATCTAGAATATTTTTTGTATTAAATAATAAAAAATAAAAATAAATAATATTATAAAAAGTTTGGCAGATAGACTGCACCTGACTGCAACATATCGACGTTGGGTGCCACCTATTTTTAATTTATTGGTTTTTTTAATGTATTATTTACATTAGGTACATATATTTAGATGTAATTTTTTAGCGGCAATATGGATCTCGTGTCCGAAATAATGAATTATTATTATTATTTATTGTAAATGGGCTATTTTTAGCACTTTTACAAGTCACAAATATGCAACGCAAAGCGTATAAACTGGCTTCAGACTTATATGGTTTTCTCATAGATGCCATTGTCTGATTGAATTAGGACTACACGGGAAGCACCAGCTTTCAAATAAAGAGAACCATCAAAATCTGTTCACCCATAAAAAGTAACAAACATTTTAAAAATACAGTCGAATTGAGAACCTCCTCCTTTTTTCAAGTCGGTTAAAATGGAGCAAACCTTTTCCAAAGTTTATTAAAGAGCTCTCTTGTTAACAAAAATAATCAGCTTTCAGCAAGTAAAAAAAGAATCTGGACGCCATAAGCGCCTGTTCTTCCACCCGTGATGCTGTAAAGGTCGGTAGAGACCAACAGCATTAGCATGATTTAAAGAAAGGAAAAATCTAAAGTTGGCTTGTGCCGAAGATGCCGTTAATACCGGTCTGTACTGTAATTTGACAGCTCTTAAGTTCACACTTTGTCATACCTACGGCAACACATTTAGGTATGTCACAGAGTAATAAGTGCAAAAATATTAAACTTTATTACAGACGGACATAACGACCACATTAATAAAAAGATTGATAAGAATTCTGAATTCGACTTTTTAAAAGTGTGAAAATTTATTTTGCTATTAATTATTTGAACTTCCAAAATTATATAGAAGCTCTTGTAAAGTTGCCACCACTTTACTAGGAGTATGACTTGACTAGACTAGACTATGACTTAACTTGATGACTCGGATTGTGACTCGACTTGACTTGACACATATAATTATAAATAATATTAATTAACTTGAGAAATTATCAATAACTTCACACTGGCTAAATACACAAAAGTGTGGAGCCAAAACAAAACAAAAAAAATAATACTTGAACTTTACTGTCAATCGTCAATTACGGTGGATATAAAGGTTTTTTTTTGTCTCTTCCTTTGAAGAGTAATGGCGTCGCACGTCTTGTGCATTTGCCAGAGTCTGTTTTATTCGCAGAAGCGTATTCTTCATTTAAATTTTTCAGGCTTGCAATATGAAGATTTAGATAAAATAAAATATAAATAAGTTTGTGGGTCACTTTGCATAGAATAAAGGGATATTCAACTATAATACTTGGATTAAATCAATTACTAAATTGGTCCATAAACGGTTATCAATTAATGTGTGAAGATTTAATCACTCAATAAATCAGGCTTTATACTTTGATCTTGTTAGACAAAACCATTTACAACAATCAGAAGCGAATTCGTTCAATTTTAGAAATCATGGTCATAGAAATTAGCAAACTACATACGCGTATCGATTTTAGACCACGGCCGGCTCGTGGCGATAATAAGTAATCGATTTGGTGGTTTTATTTTCATTCGTTTAGTTATCGATATTATTGGAAAGCTTCTGTTCGAAAATAGGATAAAAGTTTACAACCCAGCTGTTTTATTTACAAGTTAAACTATCTCCATATCAAATGTTCATCATGTTTGGTTCAACCGTTTATTCGTAACTTAAACTTGGTTTCACAGTTCTAAAATTATACGAAATTATATTAAAAGTTGCCTGGAAGAAATCGCTTTTAGCGACAAGATCGCCCATTGTTACACTCTATAAAAATAATTGTTTTTTGTTTTTTACAATATTTCTATAAAAGTAACATTACAAAAATACAATAAAAAACCTAAACCTAGTGTGCCGCCAGCAGCGGGGCAAGGCCCAAGCTACCGGTGGTTAGGGCTGCAGAGTGAGGAACTAAACTTGCTTCCTACCCAGCGGGTAGTAAGGCTTTTTGGTCCCTAGCCAAATCGGTTGAAGGGAACTTCTGTCGATCCTCACTGCCTCCATTATTGAAACCAGACGGATCGCTGGCTCACACTGCAAAAGAAAAAGCAAACTTGTTTGCCAATCTCTTTGCAGAAGCTTCGCGTTTAGATACTGCTAATGAGGTACCTCCCTGCCTTCCACAATGCGGTGTGTTTATGCCGGAAATACGCATACGTCAGAAGGAAGTACTAAAAACATTACGCAGTCTAGACGTGAACAAAGCCAGTGGTCCCGATGGTATACCTGCAATTGTACTTAAGAGCTGTGCACCCGAGTTGTCTCCCATTCTAACACGCCTATTTCGCCTCTCTCTAGACACCGGAATAGTCCCTATGAGTTGGAAGCTAGCCAACGTACAACCTGTACCTAAGAAGGGCAGTCGTGCTGATCCTGCCAACTATCGACCCATCTCAATTACCTCCATTCTCTGTAAGAGTATGGAGCGTATAATTAACAACAAGCTCTTGGCATACCTTGAAGACAATGATCTCCTCAGTGACCGGCAATACGGATTTCGCCGAAACCGGTCCACTGGGGATCTTGTCGCGTATGCCACTCACATATTGAGCGAAGCCTTAGAGATGCATGGAGAGGCACTTGCTGTATCTCTAGACGTCTCTAAGGCATTTGATCGGGTCTGGCACGACGGTCTTCTGAATAAGCTTCCATCTTACGGACTACCTGCTGGTTTGTGCAACTTGGATATCAGACTTTTTGAGGGAACGATCGCTTAGAGTAGTTCTTGATGGCTGCTCTTCCGATCAATTAGCTATTAATGCTGGTGTACCTCAGGGGTCAGTTCTTTCAGCAACACTATTCTTAATCCACATCAATGATCTGCTAAAGCCCGGTACCTTTGGGTATGCAGATGATAGTACTGTTGTTGAAAGATACACATCCAGTGCCCGAGCCAGTGGTGACGACGTCCGGATTGAGAGAGAGGCTATGGTTGAGCGCATGAACCTGGCTTTGAAAGCCGTGTCCGATTGGGGCGATGCTAACTTGGTTAGGTTCAATGCTGCAAAAACACAGGCGTGTTTATTCACTGCTAAAAAGAGCCCACTCCATCTGGCTCCTTCATTCCGTGGTGTATCTGTAAGTTTAGGAAACCATCTTGAGCTTTTGGGTGTTGATCTCACGTCAAACCTAAACTTTGGATCCTACATCGAGTCCAAAGCCAAAGTAGCTTCAAAAAAACTCGGCATATTGTCCAAGGTAAGGCGGTACTTCACACCTGGACAGCTTCTAAATCTGTATCAAGCACAAGTCCGATCGTGTATGGAGTACTGCTGCCACCTGTGGGACGGGTCTGCCAAGTACCAGCTTGAGGCTCTGGACTCGATTGAACGGCGTGCCAAAAGGCTCATTGACGACGACACTTTGGTTGGTGAAAGGCTCCAGAGCCTTGCACATCGACGTAAGGTGGCAAGTCTGTCGGTTTTTTACAGATTACACCACGGTGAATGCGCTCAAGAACTGCATGATCTAATTCTCCCATCACCATTCCACTACCGGACTACTAGACGCTCGGCTAAGCGCCATCCTTTTGTGGTCGAAATACCACCCATTCGTACCAAGCGATTTGACTCAACGTTCTTAATTAGAACGGCTAAGGAATGGAATGCCCTGCCAGCGTCTGTGTTTCCGGCGAAATATGACCCGGGCGTGTTCAAGAGAAGAGTGAATAGGTATTTACTTGGCTAGCATGCTACACCTTCGATCGCATCGTCACTTCCCATCAGGTGAGAGCGTGGTCAAATGCTAGACAAGTTTGAAGTAAAAAAAAAAAAAAAAAAAAAACCTCCTGACAATACGTGCCGTGTCAAGAAGTACTGCCAACTGTCTAACGAGAGCCTCTCGAGGTGTTGGTCGAGGCTCTTCGCTATAAGGCTATATATTATTATTATTATTATTATTATTATGGTATGGTATGGTAGCATGACAATGGTGGTAACATTGTGTTCTGCGACCATCCTCCAGAAGTCCATGATAGTGCTGGGCAGCGGATTTTGCGTTATTATAAAAGTATAGTTGTAATTTTTATTATTTGGTGTGTACAATAAAGAGTTCATCTACGCAAATATTCCAACCGCATGTCCAAGCTTTATGTAATATAAAAAGTCAATAAAATTGATTTATGACTTTTATTTATAGAGATGTAAAAGTTAACATTATTTAAATTTTTCCTCCAATTTTGAGTTCAAGCCGATACAAACAAACCCCCAATATCACAAAAGTTGAACGCCCTCTACCGACCAATCTACCGTACCACTGATTTACATGCAATTGACACTTTAATCCAATCATTCCTTGCCCAATCCTGCGCTTAAAAAGTTCCGAAAGATTCGCTTTACCAACTTTACCGTTTTAATTTCCCGAATGATTTTGAACTTTATTTTAATAGATCCAAAATCGTAAACGGGTGTTGACGTAAATTTGTAAAGATTGACGCTGTCAACTAAAAGCTTACGTATTTGCAAAGGGATTTCGGCTTTGTGACTAAGGTTATAGAGGTGCAGAAGATTGTAAATGGAACTTTGTTAATAAGATGAGAGAAGGCAAGTCGAATCGGCCTTAGTGTCAGCACTTCATGGAGGAAATCACTAAATGAGTGTAAGGACACAGCGTCGGTAAAGCTTTGTTGTTTAGAACGGAGTTACACGCGTTTCGGTGAGGAGAGCTTTGTTGTCCTTTGATCGATTTGTGCCTTTTGACCGCATCGATCGCTTTGAAAAGCGTTTTGGCGCATCAAGCGATTAAATTGGTTCATTTTTGTGGAATTTCTTAGATTATACAACTTAGAGTTTGATTTATAGGTATTGTTTAGGCGACAGTGTGTGGTGCGGTGGTTGAGCAGGAGCAGGTTCGATTCCTACGACAGGACAAGTATTTATGCACAGAAAAAAAGCGCAATTACTTGTTCTGTGTCTGCGTGTTGTGGGACCATGGTCCTCGTAGCTCTTGGGTCCATAAGATACAGGGAATACTAGTTAGGGTTCAGGATCTATGTATGAGATCGTTGGAGGTAATTTATTAGTTTTTAACTGACTTCCAAAAAGAAGGAGGTTCCATGTTCGTCAATATGTTTTTTTATTGTGAATCATAAAATCAATCATGTTTATTCAATCTAATTCTAAAATAATACATTCATGTTTAAAAACAAAATATTTATAAGTATAGTTACTAGTGTAATCCCGCTGAAAATAATCAACAAAAATAAATACTACACAGAACCAACACAGAATCACTTGGATCCACACAGAATTATTCCAGAATCACAGTTTTTTTTTTGTTTAAGTGCATAAGTAATTTGACACAGTTTTTTTTTTTTTTAAACACATCGATTTGGCTTGAAATAGATAAAATCGGTTTCACTGAATTATTTTACTACAGATCATCATCACCATCATCAACTGGAAGTCGTTCTTCATTCAACAACTCCTCCCTTATAGGGGAGCCTAAGGGGAGCATGATGATCCATTTTCTGAAGTTCATTTGTTTCTTGGCCCTAAACTATGAGCATTAAAATAATAACAATCCTGGACCCTAACTAGGATTCCCTGTGTCTAGGGACCCAGGAACTACGAGGACCTGGGTGTTGTGGGACCATGTGTCTGGACACAACAAGTATTTGCGCTTTTTTTTCTGTGCACTAATACTTGTCCTGCCGCGGGAATCGAACCCGCCGCCTCAGGGCCACGAGCCGACCTGCTCAACCACTACACCACAGAGGCTGTCCATGTGTCTATAATGTTCCAAATATTCCAATAAGAATCCAACAACCTACATCCGTATCCGCGTGAAGGCTTACAAAGCTTACTAATTGCCAAGCGCGATCTGAGTGAAATTAATCAATCCGACAATCCTGCGCAGGAGTGTACCTGCCTAATATAAACGTTGTTCACTCGCCGGCTTTGATCTCGCCGCGCTCTCCAATTAGCGCGCCATGCCGCCGCCTTTGGCGTCAGCCGCCGCCGCGTCGGCCCTCCCTTTCTTTGTGTTCCTCTCGCTCGGGCAGATACAGCCTCCATAGTTGCTGTTGTGCGTACTGACTGCTAACTAATCTGTGTTGGCTTTAAGCTTAACTTACTTTCAGTAGTAGCTATTATGTATTCTGTACAGTCACATAATATTTAACTCCGGGCCGTCCGCGTACGGAGAAACATCATGTTCTGTGGTAGAGATAACATAATCAAATCATAGTAGTGTGGTTAGTTATTTGCTTTTTACCTACGTTGGTGGCCGGTAGCTGAAACAAAATTGTAGTTCGGGTTTTTTTTAAATTCAATAATGCTTGTGCTGAACCCTATATTTAGTTTTAAAATGACTTCAAATTATTGAGGTAGCATTCAATTAAGTACTTTATTATAAAGTACTCACAGTTTACTTTGGCCTTAGGCTATAAAATCGATGCAAACATTAAAATCGCTCGAACGATATTGATATAATTACAGCACTTACTTAATTAATTTTATGCTCAAATAAATATTACACTTAATATTTAAAGCGCCCCGCGAGTTTACACGCAATTAACAAATTTTCCGGGATAAAAGACCTATCCTTTGTCCCGGAATATTATCCTATGTTGATCTCGGAAGTGAAAACAGTCTGTGCGCTAAAATTCATCCAAATCGGTTCATCTGTTTTGGCGTGAAAACAAACAAATAGACAAAGTTTCACCTTTATACATTAGCAGGGTTAATTTACATTAATTTACATTAACGCAATTACATTATTATTACTTTATACACCAAAAATATCGAAATTTTAATCTGATATTATCCAATTGATTAAATTGGTACAATATTTCTAGTACAAAAAGGATCGTAATATTGAGATAGAATTTTACAAAGCAAGTTTATTTATCTCACTAAAATTACCAATAGAGAGGTCTTAAATATAAATAATTTAAATTAATAAATATAGATAACCTAGACGAAGTCGTGCAAAAAACACGTTACAACGAGTAAAAGAAAAACGGTACACGCGTTGATGTCTTTTACATCATTCAAATTAATTCAATATTGAATATTGAATTTTCAATGAATTTTTTAAACTGAAGGCCTATTTTCTTTCCCTGGGAAAATTTAATTTCAACGTGCCATTCGCATTTGAGCCATGGTCCTCGTAGTTCCTGGGTCCCTAGACACAGGGAATCCTAGTTCGGGTCCAGGATCTATGTATGTCATCGTTGGGCGTTATTATTATTATCATTATGTATAATTTACCAAAAGGTAAATAAACTATTATTACTTGTAAAAGTAGTGTAGCTATTAGTATTTAGTAATAGTTGTTATATTATTTTAGTAGTTAATTAGTTTGCTTTGAATATATATTTATTGTACTAAGTATATAAAATTACGAAGTGCTTATTGTCAATTATTACTTCAAATACATTTTAAAATTATTTATATTTTTAGTTAGATTTTTATTTTTAGCATAGTTTGGCTAGTAAAACTAAAGTAAAATAAAATTAAAAACTATGCATTACGAAAACTTAATTTGAAATGCCGCTACCAGTAGGCAACGTTTCCAAAATGCTAGCGGCAGTGCCTAGTTGAATGGCAATGCTTAGTCTTCTTCTTCTTTCATTACCTTAATTTCGTACTGAGAACATACTTGAAGGATATTATAATACATACTGTTGTAAAAAAACTAATGATAATTTATGAGCAACAAAATTTGCCTTCATTAATCCGATTTGCATTTATCAAATTACGCTAAAATGACCGGATAATGTCTTTAAAAGATCAGAAATCTTTATAGCAAACTGACATTGACGACTAAATTATAGTAAAATGATGCCAAAATATAGATAATTATCGTTTAACGTTAAATTTTTTTAAATGAACCAATGAGCAGTCAATAAGAATTCCTTCAACCAATTTGGGGTGGCCGCGGCCTTCAATAAATCTTTATGACTGTATCACTTTTATTTTGCATAAATAAAACTAAATTATAACAGCCCTTTGCATCGCCCGGTAGCCGCCAGATAATATTGTAACCAATAACAAAAATGAATTAAAGAAAAAGTGGGAAAGAGAAAAAAGGATGAATATCAAAGACGCGCCGCGGTCACGTTTGTGCCTACTGGCTGGTTATGACGAGAACAGCGGGTGTTGGCGGGAAGAAATTAAAAAGTTTAAATGTAACAATTCGGAAATGGAATGGGTTTAAAGAATTAAACTTTTTTCTACAAGACCAATGTTCGGCATAAGATTTCAATTTGGAAGTAGAACTAATTCGCTAATCGTGATTTAGTGCGATGCGGGCGCGGTGGAGAGAGAAATCAATTTTGGGTAAATCCTTATTGATTGCAGTTTTTGTGTTTCTGTTATTGGATTGATCAGCATTTTATTTATATCGTTTGATAGGTTTGCGTTGACTATTATCTCACCTGATGGTAAGTGACGATGCGGTCTAGGATGTAACACGCTTGCCTAGAAGATACCTGTTCACTCTTGATTTGAAGACTCCAAGCTAATAGGTTTCGGGAAATAAAGACGCCGGTGAAGCGTTCCTCTTTAGTATTTTTATCACTCTATCATACAAAAAGAGCTATAAATTACGTAACTCGTACAAAACGCGGTAGGTACTATGAATTCTCAATGTTAGCAATTGATAAAATGCAAGCACTATATACATTTAATTGTAAGACAGATATTTTATACTACAGAACAGGAAGAAAAAATAAGCTCGTGCCACTGGAGACGTCTTTTAGACTTTTTCATACAATTCAAGCATGTCATTTTTTAGAACAAAACCTTATGGTATACTTGCATAGATGACATAAAATGTATTTGTCATTATTATGTGCGCTCAGCGTCTATAGCTAGGCACAAATATTGTTATTACTTTCGCCTCTATCAAATCGCGAGCGTAACTTGTTTTCCTGCTCTGTGCTTTAAGTAAGTCAGACATAAAAGCCATCAAAAGTCCAAGTGAACTCTGACAGTTGTAAAATGGAAAGTGGGAGCCAGATCGTCTCTCGGGGCAAGCGTTAGCTAATATACCTTAATAGACGCGGCCTTTTACAAAGCGAGCGCACTTTTCCACTGTTGAATCAACAATTCTTCACAATCCGACACAAACGTGTATAACTTTTTAATAGATCAACGATAGAGCAGGCTGGCAGTACTGAGCTTACTCCTGTTGCTAATTAATTATAATAAGGTTAAGTGTAATATTATTTGTACGTACACAGTTTATTTTTCTTTATTTGACAATATACAATACGAGCTTCGGCCCGCAGCTTCGCCCGCGGCGTGGCCTATGGGAAAATAATTCAACCACCCATTTCACCCTCTTAAGGGTGGAATTTCGAAAAATTCTTAGTGGATGCTTACGTCATAAGATCTAATTGCATGCCAAATTTCAGACCGATCCGTCCAGTGGTTTGGGCTGTGCGTTGATAGATCACTATGTCAGTCAATCAGTCACCTTTGAGTTATATATATTTAGATTTATTCTTGTTAAACTTATTCATAAAAAAAACTTGAATTAAAACAATGGAAACCATTAAACTTGCAACAAAACCAACAAATGAGGCTATCATTTTTTGGTTTTGTTGCAAGTTTCATTCAGATGATTTTTCCGCAAAAACATAAGCGTCAACAAGTTCATTATAAAGTATTGACTTAAAATAATAATAATAATAATATGGGTGGACATCTCACCCAACGCCATCTAGCCCCAAACTAAGCAAAGCTTGTGCTATGGGAACCAGATAACTGATACAATACTTAGATACTTTTTTGTTTGTAAATACATATATAGAATACAATATGACACCCAGACACAGAACAAACACCTATGTTCATCACACAAATGTTTGTCCTGAGTGGGAATCGAACCCACAACCCACAGTTCAGAAGGCAGGGCTACTACCAACTGAGCTATCGGGCCAGTCAAAAGGTATATAACTAACGGTTTGTTTCCTAAATTAATGGTTGAAACTAATGGGCAGCTGTTGAACGAAGCTTTTATTGTTTTTATTTTTAGTAGTAATACCTATACATACCTACGATGACAGAACAGGAAAAAATGCTATAGCACGTAACGTCGTAATTTTTTAACTGTCTTGTAACAATGGTTAACATATCAATTTATCAACTTAACGAATAATCAGTAAAATTAATATTATTAAATAAAATATAGAGCAATCTCTATCATTGAAAAGTATAATTTTATTAGCTGATGTCATGCTAAATTTACGAATGGCTCAGTTTTCTATTCATTTTTTTATTTTATCTATCTCTCTCTAATTTGTGGTTGGAACTGCGAAATTTTGTAACTTCAAAGTCGAGCTGTGTCTAACCTCAAATAAATTCTACAGTCAACACCATTGGAAAAGCGCTCGTTCAATAAATGGGCATCTCGCAGATGAATGGGCGCCCATAGTGACGTCATGGATCACAGTGTGTCTGAAGCGAGCGCCTCAGATACACTGCGATCTGTGATCCATTTTTTTTTGTCCAGCTTTGGATCTGATAAACAAGCTGTAAAATTGTATTATTATAGTCACACTTCAACTTACTCTAGGTTTTTCCTG
This sequence comes from Ennomos fuscantarius, assembly GCA_905220475.3. NCBI lineage: Eukaryota > Metazoa > Arthropoda > Insecta > Lepidoptera > Geometridae > Ennomos > Ennomos fuscantarius. The sequence goes on along the minus strand of HG992046.1, from coordinate 4,956,869 downwards.
AGATTCTGAGTATGAGGTTATAAACTTTATTTGTACTCAATCTAAAGATTTCAAAATTTACAAAAGCGTACATTTTAGGTTTTTTTTTTCAAAAATAATACGCTTTAAATATTAAATATAATTAATTATAAAGCAAATTAGTAAGTAAAGTAAAACTTTTTAATAACAAGATCTAAAAAACTACTAATTACTAATTGAAAATTCTGAACATCCTAAGATTTTAAAAATCCGTTTTAGTCCTGAAGAGTTTAAAATCCAGAGATCTCAGGACAAAGTTAGTAAACTAAGTTAATATAAATTAAAATTATAAAGTAAAAACGAACAACTACATTATAAACATTCGTACGGTGAAAAAGTCAAAAATTCCATAACAAGGCTAGGACTGAAAAAGTAAAAAAAACAGTTTATAGTTAAAAGGTAATATATTGTGCGTTCTATATGTTTTTAATGAATATGAAACCTGCAAATAATTAAAATACAAGCAATCAATAACATCGGCAGCGTCACAATTCGCGCGCATTAATTAAATGATATAACATACTTAATATGCAAAAGATAACGCTCAAAGGGCCGCCATCTTATTAAGCATAAGTTTAATACCGGTATTTACGACTTTCTGACTTACGGGCATTTTACGACCGGCCACCGAGCTACTTTATAAACTACACCAAATAGATTGCGCATAATAAAAAAGTGCTTTGTAAGAATTTACACGCAACGGTCTTAATCTTTTATTTAAAATGTTCAATAACTTTCCTTAACCCCAAACGAGGAAATAAACTCTCCAAAATGAATTGATATCTCTAAAAAAATATAACAATAATAGATTTTATCAACTCATCTAATAAATAGCGCAAATGAACATTCATAAAGCTTCTTTAAACTCAATCAATATTTCCTTAAGAAATAGAAATAGACCAGAATGCTGGCTTTTATTTTGCACAATAAATAAGCATTGCCATTCAACGTAGTAATGCTGCCAGCATTTTTAGCAAATTTTTAGTTTTTATTTCTTTTAGTTTCTTACATACAGTTTAGTTTTTTAGGTAAGTTTAGTTTAGTTATTGTTAATTCATTTGATAAAGTCAATAAATTATTAGGTTTTTATCAATATTTCCCGAGCAAATTATAGATATTCAGATCTTAACATTGATTTTGACAGGCAAGGCGTTGTGTTGTGCAAAAGTCGTAAGATTTCAATTGTTGCAAGTACCTCATAATTTGTAACTTCCATAACTAATAGGTGTTATTTAGGGTTCATTTACAAGTGTAAATAAAATTAGCTACCTAAATATAAACCCCAATAGTCTATCCTAAGCTTAAATGAGAATCGCAAAATACTTAGTTAATGACCGTTCATAAATATCTGCTTTATCGTAAAGGCCATAACTTTTAATAACATCAGAAATTTCATGTCATAAAGGTGGCTCTTTATTGGTTTTTATAATTTGCTGTAATCGATGAGTTGCGCAAGGTCGTTGATATTTTATTTAGGATGCTGGCACACTGGATTGAGTTTTTTTTTCTTGATGCTTGACTCGTTATATGCATTGTGTAATGTAAGGGGGTAACTTTACTAATAAACAGTGCATAAATAAATAAATAAATAATTTATCAATATTATCGTAATGTATTTTGTTTCTTTGTTAAAGTCAATCCAACTTTATTTCATAAGCGCAGTGAAATTATTATTAGACAGAAAAGATTTAAATTTACGAACCTACCGCATCAAACTCCTTGTCGTAAAGATATATATATAAGAAAAACACAAACATATCAATATATAATTGTATACCTAATGACATAAAATTTTAAAAGGCAAACTATTTAATAAAACTTTGACTGATGACTGGTTGTTACAACACGCATTTTATAGTGTTAAGGAATTCCAAATGTACTACAGCAAAAATATTATTACTAGGTGGTAGGACTTTACTGCAAAGTTCGTCTAGGTAGGTACCACCGCTTTGCCAGTTATTCTGCCGCCAAGCAGTAGTGCGCAAGCGCTGCTGTGTTCCGGTTTGAAGGGCACTGTAGCTAGTGAAATTACTGGGCAAATGAGACTTTATGATCTGATCTCACAGTTTAGTAATCTTATTACTAGATTGTGCTGATGTCTCTGGATGACGTGCGCAGTGCAGTGTCACGCGAACCTCTATACTTTAGAGTTCCGAGTGACATTGCAGCTGGTATGGGCAGCCGTGTCGTTTAACATCAGGCGAACGGCTAGCTCGTCACGTCATTCCTTAACATAAAAAAAAAAAAAAAAAAAAAAATTATATTATTATTATTTTAAGTAACTTATGTTAACATCTCTTGAAAATTGTGTTCTAGCAAATAAATTCTAGCAATTTGATTGATTTATTGATTGAATAATTTTATATTAAGTTAAAACAATATTTTTAAACTATGATTTATAAATAATTATGATATGTCGAATTATTTTCTTTCTTTCTTACGTCGAAAAATCTTAGCGATGAGTGAGGCCAGGTTGTGTGTCCACACCTTAATACAAATCATAAAACGCAAAATAATGGTCAAATAATAATTCCACAAGAATAATTAGGCATCAGTTTTACAATAAACGATTCTAGTTTCACGTTAATTTATGTTCAATATGCCATAAAGTACATTTATTATGTTTTTCAAAGGATTTTAATTAGTGATATATTTATTGGTGTCTGTTATAATTATAATTGCTAATGTTATATAATGTATACAAACAGCGTATGATAGGAACGTGTTGTAAGAATAAAAATTTATAATTTATAAGTTATAGGTAATAGTTTATTTTTATCTGTATTTTTTTTAATTCTAAATTGTTATTGTTTATACCACCGTGTATTATCTTTTGATACTTTCCATCCAAAGGTTGTCTGGAAAAGATCGCTATTAGCGATAAGACCGCCCATTGTTGCACTAGTATGTAAGATTTAATCATTCCTGTATTGTATGAATTTCGTTGGTGAGACAATAAAGAGTTATCTATCTATGGATACGCAAAACGTGTCGAATTTCATGCTGAATATATGGGCGCTGAGCGCTTACACTTTTTAAGCCCAATATAAAGAGTATTAAGCAAGGTGGACGACGCGCGGTTCCTGTAAGTCAAGTCAAGTCACAGTCCAAGTTATCATGTCAAGTCATAGTCTAGTCTAGTCAAGTTATACTCCTAGTAAAGTGGTAGCCATTTTACCAGAAGCTCCTATATAGTTTTGGAAACAACAGGAAAAGAAACGTTTCACCATCATTATAATATACCACTTTCCCACACTTATGCCTGTAATCCAGCACTTAACGAATAAAATGCCATCAATTTTATGCACTAACACTGAAAATAACACAAGTTTTGGAAAATAATACAATGCGGTGACGCGATCTTTTTCGTTTTCCCGCCTTAACTACTCGTATAATTTTTGTCCGGCCATTTTACATACACCCTTTATTAGATTAAAACAGAAAGAACTAAAATATTGAGCTACCGCCTTAATTTTACTTTTACTATTTCTAACTACCTTAGGCTATCAAATATTTTATTGTTCTCGCTATACCAGTCAGTTTTTTAAGTCTGTGTAGGTTATTTAGGTATTAGCTCCAAGCCGCTCGTAAATCTGATACATAGTTAATATAAATTACCTTTTATGTAATAATAATACGCTACTCTAAGTGAAGATTAGATTGAATTGAAGTGCCTTTTGTTTATGGTTTTGCAACAGCATAATTGTTATTTATCAATTGCATTGAATTATTTTTCCATAGGCCACGCCGCGGGCGAAGCTGCGGGCAGAAGCTCGTTAGTTCATATAATAGCTTTATACTTACATTATAAAGGATATACTAGAAATATTAGAGACATAATTATATAGATGTATACATTATTAAACATTATTGCCATTTATTGAAAACCTGACTTTGTCCTCTTCTTTTACGTTTCCAAATCAATGTGGAAATAAGGACAGAAGAGTTGTAGAGTAAGTTCAGGGCCCTAGTTTTGATCTGGATATACATTCAAAAATGGGCTTTATGTCTTTACCTAGTGATTTTATAACTAAGTTTCCGAAATAAATAATCAAAGAACCATTTAAAGGTCATTTACCTATACATATATCATAGTTTATAGTTGATACTGATTTATAAATGTAAATAGAAAATAGACAGTAATTTATGTAAATTCTACTCATTTGGGGAAACGGAAGTCGGTGCCTATAAAAAAAGACATAATTATTGTACATTGTAAAATTTGTGAGTGTGGGTGGCAAATAATTGATTTAATTAAAAATAGATTATATTAATCCAGATATTAACTGTAAAGATGATCAAACGTTTTATTTATGAAGGTATTAAGTATAATACCTAATATCGGGCGACTGGCCCGATAGCTCAGTTGGTAGTATCCCTGCCTTCTGAACTGCAGGTCGTGGGTTCGATTCCCACCCAGGACAAACATTTTGTGTGATGCACATTGATGTTTGTTCTGTGTCTGGGTGTTTATATTATATTCTATGTATGTATTTACAAAAAAAAAAGTATCTAAGTATTGTATCAGTTATCTGGTTCCCATAGTACAAGCTTTGCTTAGTTTGGGGCTAGATGGCGCTGTGTGAAATGTCCACACATATTTATTTATTTAATTGTATGTACACACTTAGTAGACCAACTTTCATCAGTAGCGTGTCTAGTTTGGCATAAATTCCTCACACTATTTGCCATTTGATTCGAAATCTCCACGTTTTTGAAATACGGACTATAATTGTAGTCCAGCTCAGATGAAGTCATATAACTACCTACGTAGTATGTATAAAAATTGACATTTCAAAATAATAATGTAGATAGATAAATAGATAGAGAACTCTTTATCTTTGTCTCACCAATGAAGTACAAAATCAGGAATAAATATAATATTTAAGAACCAGTGTAACAATGGGCGGTCTTATCGCTGACAGCGATCTCTTCCAGACAACCTTTGGATGGACATTAATAGTAGAGAAGAATAAACGGTGGCGTAAAACAATTTATAGATAAAGTAAATATAAAACATAATAAATATATACGACAGCCTCTGTGGTGTGGTGGTAGAGTAGGTCGGCTTATAACTTGGAGGCGGCGAGTTCGATTCCCGCACCAGGATAAGTATTTGTGCACAGGAAAAAGAGCAAATATTTGTTCTGAGTCTGGATGTTATGGGACCATGGTCCTCGTAGAGTCTGGGTCCCTAGACACAGGTAATCCTAGTTAAGGTCCAGGATCTATGTATGCGATCGTTGGGCGTCATTATATTGTACTTCATCAAACGCACAAGCAATAAAAATTACAGATTGCTCCTAAGTGAGTCCACAGTGGTTCATAAAAAAATAGGCTTTACGAAAATCGATGGTTACCGAAGACAATGCACAATGGCGGTGTCAGAGATCAAAGGGGCCGCCTGTAATGAGACCGCGCCCGCGCATATTTAAAACGCGATTATGGCTAGTTGAGAAACCGTAATTTTGATGCCCGCCGGCTTTTTAATAAACGGTGTCCAGGAGGTTTAATGTCAAGAATTCTGACTAGATTTACAAAATAATGTTTCGTTAGTTCTTTATATACATGGTGGAATTTAATTCGTTCTTTCCTTTAATGTATGTATTCAGTCCATGCTATAGAATGCTCTCATGTAATTAAATAAAAAGTGCTTATGAAATAAAACTTAAATCTAAGTATTATCAAATTTAAATTCTAAAGAAAAGCTTTGTGACATTGAACAAAGCAGGTGTTTTATTGCCTACGAAACATTTACAAAGCACTCAGCTGGTGCCCACGCTGTGTGTACCGTTAAATAGACATTTCGGCTGTCTTGCAGTTATTTTAAGAGGCACTAGATACTAAAACGAAATCAATTTTTTAATTGGACCTTGTACGAATATTCTGTAGCATGGTCCGAGTACATATATTTAAACAAAAGGAATGAATTAAATTCCACCTTGTCTACTAATATTAGTGGGTACCTATTTATATATCTACCTAAGTTTATATTATAGTCTAACCTAACTTCCTTCATTAGATAGATAGATAGATAGAAAGCTCTTTATTATTCCACCAATGAAATATATAAAAGTATCAAGAAAAACTTATAAGTCCGTCCCTTTTTTTAACGGGCTAATACTGTTGATCTCTACCGAACTTTACAGCGTCACTGGGCGGGAAAAAATTGTTCTTGGTCCCGTTTATTTGGATATATAATTATAACACTATTTTTTATTTCATAATATAAGTTATTGAATGTAATACCGCACTAATTTAATTGTTGTAGCAGAGCAGTAAGTATTTTTAACACAGAATAAATAATAGTAACTATAAGTATCATTATCAAGTAGATGGTTTATGGGTTTGTTATTTTTTTTTTGATGTTTTTGCTCCACACTTTTGTGTATTTAGCCAGTGTCAAGTAATTGATAATTTATCAAGTTTAGGCTGGAATTATATTTCACGCAAATATGTGTCAGTCACAGTCGAAATCATCAAGTCAAGTCATAGTCTAGTCAAAGTCATACTCCTAGTAAAGTGGCGGCAACTTTACCAGAAGCTTCTATGGAGTTTTGGAAACAACACGAAAAGAAACGTTTCACCATCATCATACCATTTTCCCACACTTACGCCTGTAATCCAGCACTTAACGAATAGAATGCCACCAATTTTATGCACTAACACTGAAAATAACACAAGTTTAGAAAAATAATACAATGCGCAATATTAATAATTTATTAAAAATTTATTATTATTATTAATTTATTCAAAATAATACAATTTGTAATATTTGTATGATAAACCAAATATATTCACGTTCACAGTGTATTGGCTAAGCTCATAAAATCATTCATTCATTCATTTATCAATAAGGCCCGTCATATTTCTGTAGAATGAAGAAAGCGATGTCTGTGGTTCCGCTAGTTTCTTAATAAGTTAATTACGGTGATCGATGATTTTCGACGGCTCGTTTCTTATTTAATTGGCGAATAATCGTTGTTTTGGTCGTTTCCATCTAAATACTTATGCAATGGTTAATTCGACTTTCACTGGGTTAATTTGACAGTAACCGGAACTAACAATCACTAAAACCTTTGTTAAAAGCAAAGAAAAGTTTTAATTTCACATAATGTGGTACATCATTATTGAAACAGAGAGTTATTTTATGCGTTTTTACTTAAAATACGAGTAACTGATAGTTAATAACCAAAGTATATATATTTACAAACTGAAAGTACTTACCTATCTAAGGTCCGTATTACAGAAAGATGCTCAGTAATCGATCAGTGCTCAAGGAGAAATTTCATTCATAAAGTCATCGATTAGAGAATGAAATCTCTGCTTGAGCACCGATCGGTGACTAAGTATCGTTCTGTAATACGAACCTAAGTATTGTATCAGTTATCTGGTGCCCATGGTACAAGCTTTGCTTAGTTTGGGGCCAGATGGCGTTGTGTGAAATGTTCACAATTTTTTTTTGTTTATTTAAGTACCTAAAAGTGTAGTCGTGAAATGCAAAAAATAAGAAAGAAAGAACACATTTATTCAACATTCACTTACAATAACAAATTACAAGAATATAAATACAATTACTCAGAAACATGAAAGAGACATAAAAGAGAAATAGAAGAAGCTATAATGGAATAGCTAGGAAGCAGTGGTGGCGAAAAGGGCTTACGTATTATATAATACGTATAACTCGGCATTTGGTGCTGATTTTCAATTAAGCTCTTTATTTGAAGTGTAAGTTGTAAGGTGACCATAATAAAAATAAATATAAAAATCTCTATTTATACATATAAAAGCAAGTTGTGTTCGTTACAATATTTATAACACAAAACGGCTGAACCGATTTGGCTGAAAATTAGTGGGGAGGTAGCAGAACCAGAAAACGGACATAGTATACTTTTTATCCCGTTTGACTGCGTTCATAGTAAAAACTAATTCACCCGTGCGAAGCCGGGTTGGGTCTACTAGTATAATATACATTTATTCAACACAGCGATCTGTACAGATTCTAATAGGTTGATATTTTGTGTTGATATTATTTTATTTGTAGTTTTTCATTTGTATTTTCGACCTTGGTTTATACCATTAAATAAATGTCTTTCCAATCATTTAATTAATATTAAAATAGCCTTATTTTAAAATAAAATGAACAGGTGAACTATACGTTAAAACAAGCTTTTAACTAAAAGATAATTTCAACTAATTTTAAATAATCTTGAATTTCAATCAATCTTTAATGGCAATAAAAAATAAAATATATAGATTCCAAGTCGTTAGCGCAAGCGTTCAAAGTACCGTTCCCGTCATAACTGGAACAAACAAGACACAACGCGGCTCGTCCCATTTTCCCAACTGCAAGTCGCAGAACTGCCAATTACGTCGTTAGTTGACTTTAATGAAGCTGCCTCAGGCTGATCATGTGTAGAGTCAACTGCGAAATTATCTTAGCATTACAGCACCATGCCGTAGAAAAGCTTATAGATTTTTTCTTGCAAAGGAAGAAAATTCCAACTTTTCGTACAGTGACATGGTACTAAAATGTCTACAAAACCTACTTTGCGGTACTAGATCACTTAGACATGTTTAACGAATGCACTGTACGTGTCTCTTATTATAAAGTATTTAGGTTCGTTATGTCGGTAGCGGTAACATGCTATTTTTGTTTTTTTAGCATATTAGTTGTAACTGGACCCTAATAGACTAGAACTTCGCTGGAAATATATTATGTGTAAGTAATACTAAAATGAGTTTCAACTTGTGAGATTTTTTCCAAATAAAATCTTATTGCGCTCCTCAAATTGTTAACGACCTTAGCGTTTCAAATGCCCACTTTCCAGTGGTTATTTTTGTTCAAACATGTCCTGTCTTTTTAAGTGGGCAAATTTGAGTTCCATAAATTAAAATATCACTATAAACATACCTATATAACTATATCTAAATACTGGTATATTTCTTTTTGTAGAATGAAACAATATAAACAAATTGTTGGGTTTAAATGTAAGAAAGTTTGATACTTTAATTTAGATTCCAAATAAGTAAATTCGTAAATTCATAGTCAAAAGATTTATTGCAAATAGACTTTTTTAGTACTTTTACAAGATAAAATTATGTTAAGTACCTACTTAAAATTAAGTAAGTTTCCTTTGTTACCTAGATTAATGTGCACAGTGGTTTGAAAAAAACTCATTAATAATTCATTAAAATAAAAAGGCAATGTATGAAAAAATAAGTTTCTAAACATGTAAACTGATAATAAATAGACTCAATTACAACTAGGCGATTATTCAGACACAATTTTAATGGCTTTTAATTATGGTTTTAACATCAACTACAAAGAAGTGGCGTTAAAGTCACGCATTACCGTAATGCAATTTTAAATAATTGTTCATACTTTGTGGGTTGTTTTACTGGTATACAGTAATATTTATTTTTACCATAACTATATTATTCTACATGCTCTATTGTCTATGCTTACACGTGTAATGTTTATCTTTTTCATACGCCCGAAACAAATGGTATTTAGTTAAATTTTAAAAAAATTATATGTAATGGTCATAGTAATTTCGACTTTTTAATTGACGTGAGTTTAGAGCTGTTACTTATCTAACAAAATGTGTCATACTCACGATAGTTTTCTCACTAAAATATGTAATATGTTTACATTATTTAGTACATAATCAACACTATATATATTCTATTTCTTTTTGTATTTTTATATACTACAAAGGTGCGATTTTTCAATGGTTGGATAAATTTTATGCAACCAATAATTATAATCCGACTAAAATAAAATGACCATCATTACTGCAGTGTTTAATACACAAAATTATTCTTTTATTTTCACTGTGTTTTATGTTGTTTTATCCAATGAATAGCTTTTATATGATTATTGAAAAACCACGACTTAGTAAAATCAGAAAAAACTACACGATATCACAAGAAGAAATCGTTAGAAGTTTCAAAATATCTTGACAAATTCAATTCAGGTTAAGTGTGACTTACGAGTACAACAAAAACTTAGGTCTCATTAACGAGAGCTAAGTTTTTTCTCCTTAAAATGGAAATATTAAGTGCATTCACTACAAAATGCCAGTATTTTATGTCCGTATATTACAAGCCAGTATTTTTAGTAAAAAAGTTTGTAGTCTCTTTATCCAATTAACTAGTTATTTGCCGTGTTATTAAGATCGGTAATCGCGTCGACGCGGCGTGGAGATCAGCTGTTTTTTTTATCCTTAGTTGTTGGCTGTTATAAATATTGATAGATTACGTTGTACTACAACATAAGGCCCGGTGTTGTCGTACTAAAAATAACATAATAAAAATTACGAGGTTGTCTTTGCGGACTGCCAGTAGAAATGAAAACTAAGTAACTTGTGAATGCTCATGGGAAGCGTGCGGTAACGATGACGAGTTTCACGCTTTTTGTTCACCCAAAAAGTACAAATATGTACAAAATATACATATAACGTTCGGTGACGATGACGTGAGTTCCATGATTTTTGTTCACCCAAAATGTGCTGGATCCCCCACAATGGAGATCTTCAACTTCCGTTCTCCTCGCATTCACCAGCTTACTCCCCAAGTTAAGCGTGCGTAAAGAAGTTTTACTTCAAAAATAAATTATAACCAAAATCTTTACGGCAATGTGGCTACTATATTATGGTTTTACAATATAGCTACCATTTATAATAAAACTAATTTGTCCAAATATCGTAAACTCGCATCGTTACGGAAAGGTTAACAATACGGAGAAATATCCGTACTTACTTACACGAGACTGGTACCTCACCTATGACTGAGTGCGGGTGTAAGCCACACGCGGGGGCGATTTGACATTGTTCTGTCAACGAGCAGAGCCTTGCAGTCATTGGCTATTGCTTTGGTTTGCAGATTTCCTGATGGGGAAAGGTTTTAGTAGCCTACATAAATTTTATAATCGCACAGCTCGTCACCGTGAGAAAGCTCATCTACACCTTGTAGACTCGTGGAAACAGTTCGTTTTTCGAGATTGTTTCTGCCACACACCTGCAAGTTGTGGAATGAGCTACCATCTGAGGTATTTCCGCTGAGCTACAACATGGGGCACTTCAAACGTCGGGTAAATAGAGTCTTAAAAGGTAGGCAACGCACTGGCAGCGCCCCCGGTGTAGCAGGTGTCTATAGGCGACGGTAACTGCTTACCATCAAGCGGGCCGTCTGCTTGTTTGTCTGTCGATGTTATAAAAAATACATCTAATATTACCTTTTCCAGAATTATTAATTTGAATAACTTTTCATTTTAATTCTAAATAACCTGAGATTTTTGTACTAACACGTTTATATAAATTATCTGTTCTGTGATTCAATGCCATCTCATTCTACCTACTAGGCGTAAGACTTCTCGTTCTTACGCCACTCATCCCTTTTTCTATACATTATTTCTGTATTTATTTGCGTTTAAAAGATTTTTACTCGGTATTCTATTATTTTTTTAAATAATTTTACTATCAAAAATGTATTTGTTAAATCACACTAATATTATAAAGGCAAAAGTTTTTATGTGTGTTTGTGTGTATGTTTGTTACTCATTCACGCTCAAATGGCTGAATGGATTTGGATGAAATTCGGTACCAAGATAGCTTATACACTGGATTAACATATAAGCTACATTTTATCCCGGAAAAGTGCAATTTTGCCGTGGGATGAGCAAATGATTAAAATACTATTTATCCCCGGGTGAAACCGCGGGGCGCAACTAGTAAATTATAATTGCGTAGTGTATGACTTATTTGTTTTATTACCCTGAATATTAGACGAGGAGTAAAGTTCCATTATCAAGTTGTGGGAATGTATTAGATTTACGATGATGACGAGGAATTTAAGTACTCATATTTAGTAAGTAATAATATTTATCGTAAGTTGTAAAATCTCTTTGGAAATTTGTCTGTAATGCTACAACTCTGTTTATGAATAAATAAATAAATATATTTATTTATTCCTTATTATTCATTCATCCAATATTTGTATTAGGAGCTTATCACTTACACCAACGATAAGAGTTAGGGTATCATGTTCAATCTCATTACTGCCTTCATTACGCATCCTCTAATTGACCTGCGAAATCTTACGCAAGCGTAATAGATCATATAGGTAGGCATTGCCTTTACTGGTATTATGAATCTATAAATTCTCTTGTTAAGTTTTTTTTTGTTGTTTGGTTTTGGCTCCACATTTTTGTGTATTTCGCCAGTGTCAAGTAATTTATAATTTCTCAAGTTAATTAATATTATATATATGTGTCAAGTCATAGTCTAGTCTAGTCAAGTCATACTCCTAGTAAAATTTTATGCATTAACACAATACGGCAACGCGATTTTTTTTTTGTTTTCCCGCCTAAACTCCCCTCTTGTGGAGTTGTCTTTGTTTATTTGAGAGTACTTTTAACTGTGATTTTCAAGGAGAATGAAAATGAATGAATGAAGTAAAAGTCAAGATGAATTTAAAAAAGTTCGAGTCAAATTAGAAATAAGTACATTGGGCCCTACTTATTTATGATTTACAAAAATAAAGTTCATGTACATCATTTTAACTAACTTTAAGAGGCGATTTATAAGTTAGTCAGGGATAATAACCAGGGATTCCCAAAGTGGCCCTTGGGGTGGATATCGGTTTCCTAGGGGTAGATGTAAACGAAAACTGATTTTGGGCGTCGACAAGGTCTAAAAATCGACCTCTATTAAATAAACAAAAGTTCTTATTTAAAACTTTCAAAATAGGTAGGGTACTTTTTTGTTTATGTTGTGTTACGTGTACTAAGAATAATTAATATTTTTGTAGGAAATAGCATTGTTGTAGTAATGCAAAGTTTCAAGTTCGTACAAGATGAAAAACTCGGCAAGTCAGTGTGGACAAGTTTGTGCAAGATAATGAGTTCGAGCTTACGTCTTAAAGCATTGCTAATTCTCACTCTGCCTTCCTCTATTGACCTAAGTCAGAATTAAAAATAACACTCTGTAGTAGCTGTTTTAAGTTACAATTATGAATAAGGGGGTTTGATCTTAAAAGTAGGTAATTTGGCCATGGGTAATTTGACCCTGGGTAATTTGGCCATGGGTAATTTGGCCATGGGTAATTTGGCCATGAACTGAGGTAACAGTTCATTTTGGAAAAGGGGTCACTTGTCCAAAGTCCCTGGTCTAGATCAATACTTACCTGCCCGGTGACGTTTTAAAACTCAGCAGAGACAAACAGAATTACATATCAAAAAAAAAAAATAAGAAAATATATCGTTTTAGCGACGTAATGTTGTAACATAAAATAAAAATGATTTAAATAAGGCAACATACCCATAAAAAATAAAATAAAACGTAAAATATATTAAAATAAAATAAAATGTGTGAGTGGATGTGTTATGAGATGAGTTATCTGTTAATTGACAAAAGGTGCAACAACTAACAACAACAGAAAATACAGTATTCTAAAAATATCCTTATCATTTTAGAAAAGAAAATGGGTTTCCCGTTCTATTCGAATTAGTCCAATCAAGAGTTCCCGCGCTGTCTATTCCGTATTCAATTTATGCGAATCCACGTTTACCCCACACATGAGAGGTCAGGTTACCAATTTGTCGGCAAGATGTTTTCCGTCATTAATTCTTGAATCTCATACGTTCCTTTAGCCTCATTTGAGTTTAAGTAATTTACTGTTGTTACCGTAGACTTAGGATGAGAGCGAATTTTTTTTATGGTAAATTGGGCATTCGTTTGACAACAACTCACCTGATGGTAAATAGTGAAAATATTCTAGGTTTGTGCTTGTTATTTCTTAGTAGTTTATGATCCACCCCTCCCTCCCTTTTACTGACACTTTACTAACTTAAACTGTTGTGTTACTCGATTGGTTCTTGCTTCGGGGGATCCCAGAGCTGGCACATACTTCGCTCAGAAGCTAAGTCTTCTAATACAGCGAGCTTCTAATGATGCTGCCAGTATTCTGGGAACCTTACCGCGCGGTGGTGAGTTGGATAGCATATTTATTTTGTAAATAATGTTTTATTAGTTGTAACTTTTTATTTAATTGTTGTGTTATAAAAAAGAAAATTTGAAAGATGTTCAGCGATACTCTGTTTCGCGTTTAGTGATAATTCTAGCAAAAAGATGAGTCGTTTTGTGATAGATGTGCTAAAAACCTATGATGGAAGAGAATGTGCCCAGAACGCCGTCAGCTTCTCAGAATATTTTGGTAGAGCAATAAAAAATGTATTTGGTTAAAAGGTCACTTTTTCAGAGCTCTTCGACTATTTAAGATATTATGCAACGTTTACAACACACTATGTGTGGTCGTCTTTTGTTTGTCCAAAATAAACATCGTTTGGGCAACCCTATTGTGTCTATATTCTACGTCTACCGTTTGGCAATACTGCGTCCGCCCGTTTTTTTTGCATGTTGACACATTGATTTTTATCATTGTTTTGACTTGATATTTCAAACAAAAGTGTATGCAAGTTGGTTTTATTGATAATTATTAGGTATATGTAGTATAACATTTCATTCACGAAAAAGATCGCGTCGCCGCATTGTATTATTTTCCAAAACTTGTGCTATTTTCAGTGTTAGTGCATAAAATTGGTGGCATTTTATTCGTTAAGTGCTGGATTACAGGCATGAGTGTGGGAAAGTGGTACAATGATGGTGAAACGTTTTTTTTTCGTGTTGTTTCCAAAACTCCATAGAAGCTTCAAGTAAAGTTGCCACCACTTTACTAGGAGTATGACTTTGACTAGATTATGACCTGACTATGACTTGACACATATTTGCGTAAAAATCATTAACTTGAAAAATTATCACACTGGCTAAATACACAAAAGTGTGGGCCAAAACATAAAAAAAATGTGTATTCTGTACATAAAAACTATTTAAATCATTGCAAAGACTATAGAATATCATAAAGGCACTTATCCAAAAGAGTCTTATCTCTCCGCCCACTTAAAGCCACGCACAATATTGATACACAAATCGTCTGCTTCAGACTCACACTGCCTGTCATAATATTGGCGCCACAGATGATGACGCCAAAAAAAAGTTTGAGGTTCAAGTCACAGAGTAGGCAAAGATAACTTTTTATGCGTTTGCCATATCTGTCGCGACTGGCAGCTTTACCTTCGAAAAATAAAAATAAACGCTCCTTCTTTTTTCAAAACGATAAACATAATTACTCATTCTTAAACCGTGAGATTAGTTTCTTTTAATTTCATATCGACCGTTATTTAATGAATAGAGCAATCGTTTAAGCTCTGGATTCGCCTCTATCGGCTGATTTAATCCCTCGGTTGATTTCGTCAGATTTATAGCGGCTGTAATGAATCCATCGCGAGCTAATTCCATTTTAACGGTCTCAATTCGCTAATGGCTAGCTCTTATTCATTAGTCACGAATTGTCGCGATACCGCTCCGTCACTCTTGTTTGTTACCATTTATGAAAAATCATCTCAATGAATACGAAATGAGCTTTTTTATTAATTACTGTCGAATCACGCTGCGATTGGGAGTAAAATTGGGATCGCTTTTGTTCTAGCTCGCTCGCTAATGAAGTTTTCGTATGCTGCCGTCCTTTTTTTGTCAGCCATATCTGTTTGTTTTGAGTTCGGCATCAATTTATTTTCGAGTTTTAAATTAAGCTTGCTAGCACCGGGCGGTTGTTGTCCTTG
This sequence comes from Ennomos fuscantarius, assembly GCA_905220475.3. Taxonomy (NCBI): domain Eukaryota; kingdom Metazoa; phylum Arthropoda; class Insecta; order Lepidoptera; family Geometridae; genus Ennomos; species Ennomos fuscantarius. The sequence continues at coordinate 4,941,169 of HG992046.1, read as the reverse complement.
TTGCGCATGGCGGGGTGCATGCGTGCGTCTCTGTCGCGCGTCGCGTTTGTTTTGTGCGTGATGCGCCCCGCCCATGCGGCGGCACGGGCTCTTTGACCGGTAGCGGTGCGACTCGTTATCTGTTTTTTCCGTCGGCGGTGTGTGTCCGGCCTAATATTTGAGTAGGACGTTGAAAAAGTCGTTTTGTGTGCAGTGGGAGGTGCATTGCGATGTTTGCCGCCGTATCGACCCGTTATACAATTTTAGCAGTTGCCTCTTTTATCTTATGTAGGTATAGCGGTATTTTTTTAACAAGACGTAGTGGGCTTTTTAACCGACTTCAAAATAGAGGATTCTCAATTTGGCTTCTTTTTATGTGTTACGTCAGAACTTTTGACTGGCAGTACTGATTTTGATGATTATTTTTTATTTGAATACTGGTGCTAATCGTGTGGTTCTGATAATAGCATCCATTAGAAAACCATAAAGTCTGGAGTCGATTTTTTACTCTTTGCGTTTGTTATTGTAGTTTAGCAGCTAATACAATTATTTACTATCTTATGAAATATTTTAAACACAATTAACACGTTCAACCAGATTCAGTAGGTATCTAAATGAAATTGATCATTATAGGCATACCGCATATCTAAAGACAGCACGAGGAACTCTACCTTTTTGATAGAGACACGAAAAAGTAAGAAAAAATAGAAACGAGCAAAAATGTGCTTTACTGTACTCCCAGGTAGGATTTAGATTAACTTGCAACGGTGAAGAAAAACATCGTGAAAATACCGGCACGTTTAAGAATCCCAAAATTCGAATGACTCTATGAGCTCTATATTTAGGATTTTAGTACTTGTTGGTGGATAAAAACAAGAACTTAGTTTTCTTATTTTCAATGGAGATTTTACCTGGACAAAATCTTTGCGACAACTGCCTTCTAAGCGCAATATCGCGTGCGTCGTCTATCGCTAAATCGCGCGACCAAACCACCCAATCGCACGACTTGCGCGACTAATCACCCTTATACACTGGTTTGCTGGGAAATTAGCTGTTATTGTTAATGGAATAAGGACCAATTACTGGTACACAATTCTAAAAACAATAGTGCTTAGGACATGGGCGAGATGATTATTGTGACAATAAACGAGAGTGCTTTAGACCACACCACTGATGTAAAACTTCTTTAGCTCCATCTATCGGCTGATATAACTTTGTTTTTGCTTTGATTAATGCTAATGTCGCCGTCTTGACAATTGAAAATTGTCATTTTACCCGACATACCAACATAATAATAAAAATTTTAGGTAATTTTTAACTTTGTTATGTTGACAATGGAGATAAACCTACGTGAACCAAGAACTTTCGACTGCAGTTCGCCACGTTACGCATTCGCCAGCTTGCTCCCCAAGCCAAGCATGTGAAAAAAGTTTTACATAAATAATATTTCTCAAGAAATTCACACACAAGAAAGACTACCTGCCTACGCTGTAAAAAACGCTTATCTAAGCGTTTATATTTGTTTTTATTAAATAACAAAACATATTTGTATTTACATAAGTATTATTTATTATTATTACTGGTACGTAAAATTTATTTTATTCCTGCATATTGTAAATTTCATTGGTGAGACAATAAAGATCTATCTATCACTAGTTGCGCCCCGCGGTTTCAACCGCGGATAAAAAGTATTTTAATTATTTGCTAATCCCAGTGGGAGCATTTTACTTTTCCGGGATAAAATGTAGCCTATATGTTAATCCAGTGTATAACCTATCTTGGTACCGAATTTCATCCAAATCCATTCAGCTGTTTGACCGCAAAGGAGTAACAAACATACACACATACACACAAACACACATACAAACTTTCGCCTTCATAATATTAGTGTGATAGTGTGATAAATAGCGTGCAAATTAAATTAACGTCTGGCGAGTCTGGCAACATCGTGCAGCGTAGACTATTACGTCAGTATTTTTGTTGGCCCATTAATTATTCTCAAAACATCAAATATTTTAACGAGCACCGTTTATAATTAGTTAATTGTGTCCAAAAGAGCATAGAAACAAGAAATGGATCAGTGTTCTTGTGGGATAAAAATTACTTAAAAATATAATCAATATTTTGCTTAAAGCTCTAATAGCTTCATACTAACTAAATTCTAAAGTAACTCTGTCTTTCTCCGAAGAGATTAGCGTTTTTTAGCATTTTTTGTTTCTGTGCTCGATTGGGTCGAAAAAAAAATAGATCAATGCTCTTTCGAAATAAATAGAAAATTAATTAAAATTGAAAATATCATTTTTGCTTTCAGAAAACTCAGCCTCTTAGGTACTAACTAAATTCTGAAGTAACTCTGTCAGTCTATTTAAGATTAGATTTTCACGACTAAATGGCTAAGCGATAATGATCATTATGGCGATAGTTAAGTCATGGAGAAAGACGTCACTATTATTAATAAAAAATAAAAATCATTTCATAATTGACACCAAGTGACATAATACCGCATTAAAAGTGTAAACCAAAAATTATATCATGGTAAAAACATACTGACTTTTTATTAAATTAAATGGTAATAAGAAGGGTTTAAATTGTTTGGTTAGCAATTATTATCTTAAAGGAAGTAAAAGGGATATAAAACAATTTGGTGTTCCAATGCAAAGATCTAAAATAAATGTAAAAGGGTGCTAAACTAAAGATTTTGTATCCACAACTTGGGGGAGACGACAAAGCTTCTAATCTCTCTAAAAAGGGTGATTTGCCACGCTGTACGATCAATGCGCATTTTGTAGTTTTTAATTTGACAGTTGAACAAGTCTGAACAATTGTTCATTTTATTCTATTTATTTATTTAAATGGATAAAATAGTTGACAATATTGGTAAATCACTACTGACTTTCAGCCTTAGATGTTTCTTGAATCTTGTTACAAAAAAAACGTCACATTGATATAATTAATTGAAAAATATCATTTTTCACGATCGACCGTTTTATACAAACAGTAAGTAAACTACTTTAAATTGTTTAATTTTACACAGTTGAACAATTCCGAACAATTGTGCATTTTATTCCGTTTATTTAAATGGATAAAATATTTAGCAATTTTAGTAAATCATTAGTGACATTCAGCTTTGGATGATTCTTGAATCTTGATGAGTTACTAAAAAAAATTGAGACACGCTGATACAATTTCTTGAAACTATACTTATTTCACGAACGACTTTTCATGCCACCATCAAAACAATAGTAGTAATTTTTTAATTTTATATTAGTTATTAAAATGTGGTTTGAGTTTTGGCGGGAAAGCGAAAAAGATTGCGTCACCGCATTGTATTATTTTCCAAAACTTGTGTTATTTTCAGTGTTAGTGCATAAAATTGGTGGCATTCTATTCGTTAAGTGCTGGATTACAGGCGTGAGTGTGGGTGGTATAATGATGGTGAAACGTTTCTTTTCGTATTGTTTCCAAAACTCCATAGAAGCTTCAAGTAAAGTTGTCACCACTTTACTAGGAGTATGACTTTGACTAGACTATGACTTGACTTGATGACTTCGACTATGACTTGACACATATTTGCGTGAAATATCATTAACTTGATAAATTATCAATTACTTGACACTGGCTAAATACACAAAAGTGTGGAGCCAAAACATAAAAAAAATGTGGTATTGAAATCAAAACTGTTGATGTTCTTTATTTAACTTACTCAAGTGATAATGCTCATTTTAATTTGCCCAACAAAGAGTTCCATCACCCCCGAGCTACCTACATGGAGCAGACATAAAGACCTCCTTTATCACATCACACCGCCCCAGTAGTTCACAATCGCGGCTTTGTGTCCAACTCCTGTGTTATTTTGTCATTTTCCGATCCACTACCTTTGCCACAAAAAAGAACACCCGTATTTTCTTTTTTATTTTTATGCCAGCACTTTAAGAGTTTTATTGAGGTTCTTTGCCACCCCTGGAAAACACCCTTTGTTAGTTTTATGTTTATTTTGATTAGAGGTGTCAATTTATTTATTTGTGTAAAGCTTAAATTAACTTTGGCTTAACGTTTCAGTTAATTAACTGAGTAAAAATTTTGTGCGTTCACAAACGTTTTTAACGTATATTTCTTTATGAAAAGATTTTGGTCGATATAATGCGTCACGTTTTCTCGTGTAAAACCTTGTTAGCAGCTAATTAATTTTTCATGTATTTAATTTTTTTACTCTGAATTTAATTTCTTTATTTACTCTGGATCTAGATTTTTTTTGGCTCCACACTTTTGTGTATTTAGCCAGTGTCAAGTAATTGATAATTTCTCAAGTTAATTAATATTATATAATGTGTCAAATCAAGTCACAGTCCAAGTCATCAAGTTAAGTCATAGTCTAGTCAAGTCAAGTCATACTCCTAGTAAAGTGGTGGCAACTTTACCAAAAGCTTCTATGGAGTTTTGGAAACAACACGAAAAGAAACGTTTCACCATCATTATACCACTTTCCCACACTCATGCCTGTAATTCAGCACTTAATGAATAAAATGCCACCAATTTTATGCACTAACACTGAAAATAACACAAGTTTTGGAAAATAATACAATGCGGCGACACGATCTTTTTCGTTTTCCCGCCAAAACTCCGGATCTAGATTTAAATTCCTATGAAAATAGTTTGAGTACTTTCAGTTGATAAATGTCAGTAATTATTTAAAATAGCATTTTGCAACATTCTTGCAGACGGAGTGAGTAGTAATTAGTATGTCTGGATTTAGATGGAAAATGTGATAGCAACTGAATTGCTTTGACAATGTATGTTTTAAAATCTATTTGTAGGTATTTTACGTTTTTTTTTTAATTTTGTATTGAGTGACAAGGTTACAATTTAGAAAAGAGTTGTTATTTGTTTTTATTTAAATTTTCTGCTGTTAGTACACGTGTCTCATCATAGACCGCATCGTCAATTTTCATCAAGTGAAGCTGTCAATAAATAAATAAATAACGCCCAATGATCACATACATAGGTCCTGGACCCTAACTAGGATTCCTTGTGTTTAGGGACCCAGTAATTACGAAGACCTTGGTCCCACAACACCCAGACACAGAACAAGTATTTACACTTTTTTTTCTGTGCACTAAATACTTGTCCTGCCGCGGGGATCGAACCCGCTGCCTCTGGGTTATCAGCCGCTCAACTACCACAGAACAGAGGCTGGTGGCAGGCTGGCACCAATGTTAAAAGTAAGATTATTTAGAGCGTCAAATAACAATAATAGTATGTTAATAACTTTCTAATAAGTCTAAATATATATAACTCAAAGGTGACTGACTGATTGACTGACTAATATAGTGATTTATCAACGCACAGCCCAAACCACTGGACGGATCGGCCTGAAATTTGGAATGCAGTTAGATGTTATGACGTAGGCATCCGCTAAGAAAGGATTTTTCGAAATTCCACCCTTAAGAGGGTGAAATGAGTGGTTCAATTATTTTGCCATAGGCCACGCCGCGGGCAAAGCTGCGGGTAGAAGCTCGTCTAATCTATAAAATTCTCGTGTCACAATGTTTGTAACAAAATTCCCCTGAAACGACTTGACGTGTCTTAAGAAATTTTGTGTGAATATTCGGTAGGTCTGAAAATAGGTCGTAGGCTATATTTCATCATCACCATCACCGTTTTTCATCATCACGTAGACGAAACCGCGGGGCGCAGATATTTTTTTCAGTGCACAAATACTAGTTCTGCCACGGGAATAGAACCCGCTAACTCCGGGGTATGAGGCGGCCGGCTCAACCACCACATCACAGAGGCTGTCATATTATTACAAAACTAGGTAATAAGAATATTTAGTACTACTGCCCGGCCCGGCTCCGCACGGGTGTTTTTTTAAACATTATTTTTCTTCCAATTGAAAAAGCCTATATTAATCAGTAATAATGTAGCATTCAAATGGTGAAAGAATTTTTTAAATCGGTCCAGTACATTTTGAGCCAATTCGTTACAAACATATTTACATTCAAATCTTTCCTCTTTATAATATTGGTATAGATAAAAATTGGTTGCGTTCAGTTGTACTGACGGCCTGTCCTCGTCCCGTTAGCAAGTGTCCGCTCAATTCTCTAATTCGCGCCACTTGAGCCGATCAGTGGCTCCGAAACGATTGAGTTTGCCACACTCACATGTCTGCTTATAATGTTTATGACGCGAATCGTTTGGCGGGCTTTTTAGAACGGATATTTTTAGACCACAGAGTAAATTATAAGATCATTTTTGAAGTAAAACGTCTTTGTTGCTCAACTCAACAAATGCTTGACTTGAGGAGTAAGCTGGTGAATGCGAGGCGAATGGAAGCTTGATTTCCATTGTCAACATAAAAATGAAAATTTGTATTATTATGTTTGTATGTCCGGTAAAATTACAATTTACAGTCAAAATGGCGACATTAACATTAAGCAAAGCAAAAACAAACTTACCTATACCGTCCGATAGATGTCCCAATAAAGAACTGCATTTTCAATACTCGTCGTTTTATGTGCATAATAATGACTATGGATTTTTTTTTATTTTTTAGGACGCCTTTGTAGTTTATTTAGCACACTAGAACATTCAATCACTCAGCATTTTCGGCCTGGACGTAAGTTTTATTGTCTCTTTATAAAACTTTATGAGCTTTTTATGCCATACGGACCTCAGTATGAAATTAAAGCCCGTCTGTACTAAGATTTGACAGCTTATAAGTTCGCACTTATTCCTATACATACCCGAATGCATTGCAGTAGATATGTCATAGAGGGATAAGTACAAACTACTAGGTGGTAACTTTTACTAGGTGGTAGGACTTTACTGCAAAGTTCGTCTAGGTAGGTACCACCGCTTTGCCAGTTATTCTGCCGCCAAGCAGTAGTGCGCAAGCACTGCTGTGTTCCGGTTTGAAAGGCACTGTAGCTAGTTAAATTACTGGGCAAATGAGACTTTATGATCTGATCTCACAGTTTAGTAATCTTATTACTAGATTGTGCTAATGTCTCTGGATGACGTGCGCAGTGCAGTGTCACGCGAAGCTCTATGCTTTAGAGTTCCGATTGACACTGCAGCTGATATGGGCAGCCGTGTCGTTTAACATCAGGTGAACGGCTAGCTCGTCGCGTCATTCCTATACATAAAAAAAACTTAAGTGCTGTCAAACTTTAATGTAGACGAGCGTAAGATCATTATTTTTAAAAGGATATAATTTGTATCTTAAAATGTTTTAAGCGTGCGCAAATTATGACAATCTGAGTCTGTCTCTATAGGTGGCTAATACGTACCTACTTAAGTACAGTGATTTTACGTGACTCGAGCTTTTTTATTGATTTTTAATGGCTCCACACCAACCAACACAAACCCTGCAATTTGGATGACAGCGCCAACCTCCAACCAAGGGCCTTATTACGATTATTTTGCATACACGAAGGAAAGTTTTTCATACAACATTCAAACCCTTTAGAAGTTTTCAAAAATATGTCGTAAAGATTTTTCCTATTGAATTTTATTTGAATAGAAATGTCCAGCAAAGAGTTGTGTAAAAAGATTAAGGATGGAATCTCCCACAACAAGCCTTATCGCTGGACTCCCTCTCTTATTAATATTGAAATATTTTTATAGTGATATTTTATTTAAACGAGAAAGCGGTGGACGGTATAAAAATTATATCTTTGATTTTTGTGTTTCTTTAGCAGAAAGGGTTCAAGTTGTCGTGTTAGCTCAACCAGACTAATGAAGATTGAAGAGCAAAGATAAACATACTTACGAGCTTGTATCCTCGTTTTCTACCTATAAATACCCGAATATCATCAGAACTCATCACGATCCACTATCTGCCCCGTGATCCAAACCATCCACAGAATTAGCCCGTATCTCCGGATCTCTGGCACATTTCCACAGATGAAGTTGCTGTTTAATTAGGTTCATTTTATACCTTTTTTACGTTTGGCCCGTCTGTCGGCGATTTATCTACTCTTTAGACTTCACGCTTGTTGCCTCAGAGAGGTATACGGCATTTTGGTTGAAATAATAATTAGGTTCATAACTTTTTTTGGATGTAAATACCTAGTTTTTGGGCTGTGATTATATATACGCAGCGGTATTTAATGAGTTCATTTTGGAATGGTGATTACTTACTTTCATGTTTAATTATGTTTGAGAGTATGAAAGTTTTCATTGCTTTACCTTAATCTAATAAGATCGAGGCCGCTATTAAAACGCAGTCTTATGGCTACGCTAAAGAAATTAATAATGTAGGTAGTTCATAATTATTATGAGTGTATTGTACAGATAAATAAGTATCTATTATTTCCTAAAATTGGTTCGTAACTAGACACTTCGACAGGGGAACACATGGGACACTTTAAAAACGGTTTAATAATTTAGTTTGTATATGGTAGTGTTCTTTTTTTACTTCAAATTGTGCAGTTGACCGCGCTCACCTGATGGGAAGTGACGATGTGATCGAAGGTGTAGCATGCTAGCCAAGTAAATGGGTCATTGTCAAATTTCGCGCAGGTAACCTTGTCCCTCGACTGTGATTATTTTTTTTTTATTAATAATTATATAACCTCTTTCAAAATTTGTATCGAATACCATATACATCACATTTATAAACATTCAAAATAAAAATAAAGAGATAGTTTTGATTTTTTTAGCGTTTTTTAATAGTAACATTGTGGTAATTTTTGGTAACAGAAAGGTTTTCCTTACAAACTCTATATGTCCCTGGTACCACTCCGTTATAATAAACATCAAATTATTTCATTTTATTCTATATCAACCTACCTTAAATAAATTATTACCATAAAAAGAGTATTGTTAATATTCATAAAATATGCCGTAAAAGCGGTAGGTACCGAAATTTACTTAATAACTGTTTTTTTAAACTTTGTCCCGCGTACTGTGTGAATCTGTCAGGAATACTCTGTTACTGAGTAAATCGCAACTTCAAATAAAGATGGCGCTGTTTAGACTTTGTACTAGCTTGGGTGGTATGTCTGTATTATTATGTGTTAACCAGTAGAGCGGGGGGAGGGGTATAGGAGGCATCAGTCGGCCGCGAGGCGGTCAACCTGCTGCGTATTTTTATTGTGCGTCTACTTTGTTACCTACCTATTCACGTAAGTATACAACGTATTTTTCATTATTGTAGAGTCAACATGTTGTCAAAGAGGTTAATAATCTGAATATGAAAGAAAAAGTGTAATTTACGCTTTACTTTATCATTTATGTGTTTTGGCATGTTAAATTTACTACTCTGTTACTGTGCAACTTTGTTACCATCGCGTAGTAACAGAGTTGTTAAGAAAGGAACAGAGTGGTATATGCCTATATTTTTTAACTTTGAACTTTGTAATTTTTTTAATAATCTGTTTTTCTTAAGTGTAAGCATATTGAGTAGAAATAAATTTTGTAGATATATTTTTATAAACTTAAAAACCATGTTACAGGATACTGTTTACTGTAAGAAACTCTTTGTGATTTTGAGATGTCTCTCACGCCTGCTGACGGCGTAAAAATAATCCCGAGAAGGACGTAGAATCTAAAAGAAAAGATCGAGAGAGATACCATGCAAACAAACGCTTAGTACGACATTTGACAATTCGTGAAATTCCAGCAATAAAAAAGAAATGGCGATCTGCAAATGCTAGACGGAATGATAAGATAAGAGCGCTCCCTGTTCTTACATACACCCCAGAGCCATCACCTCGTTTAAATAGTCCAGCCGCTTCAAGTCAAGATCAAATTATTCCAAATGCTGATCATCTTTTTTTTACACCTCAGTTGTCTACTTCCCGTGAAAATACTCCTAGCTCCATCATATTAGCAGCTTCTCGCGGCAGAAAGCAAGTAAAAAGAAATAGATCGAAATTATTAAGAGATAATATAAAGTTAAAGAAACAATTAAAAACAGTAAACAAAAGTTACCAGGAGTATAAAAAGAGATTGAGAAAAACGAAATAAATCTAAAATTTAAGCTCAGCAAATCTACAGAAATTTGAGATCTTATCAAATGCTATTAAAATAAGCTACAAAAATGTCAACAATCGGCAAGAGAAATGTGCTATTCAGAAGATTTTTGAAGAAAAGAGTATTAAAACTTCTAGAAAAAAAAAACAAACTCTGCCTAATAAAAAGTTTTTGAGTACCAAAATGAAGGATTTTTATGAATACACAAGACACACATCAAGACACAAATCACACAAGTTACACATCAAGAGCGAAAGCTGGAAAAAAGGAAACAGTTTCTCTAAAAGGTAATAAAATGCAGAAGCGCTATTTACTTGATAATGTGAAGACTCTTTATCAATCTTTTAAACGTGAAAATCTTACCTTGAGGTGTAGTTACAAAACTTTTACACGATATAGGCCATTTTATGTGTTGCCTCCAACTGTTGCTGTAAGAACTACATGTGATAACCAATGTTTAATTGAGCAGAGTTCAAATCTTATTCCGGAGCATATTGTGCCATTGTAAGGTACCTACCATGAAAGTCCATCAAGTTTTCACTGAAGAAGCTAGAGTTCTAAAATATAGAAATCTAAGTTTTTGTCAGCGCGGATTTTGCTCTTGCATGGAACATGGAAATTCCATTAAACAATTTAAAAACTGCAGTGGAACAATTATCTCCTTCCACTTGCGGCAGCAATTATCTGTCTGATATTAACAATCTTCGTCAAAAGCCAAAAGGATTTTTCAACATTGCCTACAGCTCAGATTCTGATGATGATACTCCTCTAATATCATTGAAAGAAAAACCTTTTAGCACTTATTTGTCAGAACAACCCGGCACATCAAAACAAAATGAAGATGCTTTGATCGAGAAAGAAAATATTCATGTCTATAAAATGATTATGAGTATATATATATATAATATCAGGATTATGTATATCTGGGTAAAGCCTTATCTGAAGTAGAAGGAGATGGTGATGTTAAAATTATGTTTTAAGTCAATCTGTAACAAAATTAAAATTGGTCGAGTCTGATTTATCTTGTGTCTTTTGATAATTTACTTGCTATTGTTCCAGAAACTAAAAAAGTCTGTACAGGTAAAAGAATATACTATACTACCATTTTGATAAGGCTTTAGACATATTTAAAAAATGAGTAATTTACATTTTCCAGTTACCCTTTCAAGAATATTTGATATTTTTTATAAAGTTAAATTATAGATTGGTTTATACTAGTCACAAAGTTTATTGTTATTAATATTGAAGCTTACATTTACGTTATTAAGATCACAAGCTCAACTGGGTGCAATTTAGTCAAGTAAGATACAAAAAATAACAACTACGTTACTGTGTTACAACTTTGTTACTTTTCTGTCCCAAGGATATAAAGGACATTCTTCAGATTTTTATGAAAAGTGAATAATATATTATTATAATTTAACAAAATGTTAGTTTATTACCTATTTCTACACTCGTATATTATAGTTAGCAGTTAATAAATAAATATTTAGATTGATTACATAGAAATTAATATTATTAAAATTCAAAGAAGTAACAGAGTTGATTGGAATTTAATAAATAATCGTTAAACTTAAAAAAAATACTTGTGTTTGTAATTGTGATTATAAGATAAAAGACCGTGATTAACATTAATGCCAAAATATTTGGGTCTGATTTGTTTAATTTCACAATAAAAACTAAAACGTTATGATAACAGAGTTGTATTTTTTTTACACCCTAACTCACAAAACCTGAAATAAATCACAAATCATTAGTTAAAGATCGCGGCCAACTGTAACAGCAAAAAGAGCAATTGTTTTAACTGGCATCGATGTAACTAAAAGTCATGTTTGAGCAATTTAATTTTTTTATAAATTTATTATTTTTAGTCATGGTTACCTGCGCAAAATTAGACAATGACCCAAATACCTATTCACTCTTCTCTTGAACACGCCCGGGTCATATTTCGCCGGAAACACAGACGCTGGCAGGGCATTCCATTCCTTAGCCATTCTAATTATGAACGTGTTTCCAAATCGATTTTTAGTATTGCTAAAAATCGATTTGATTCCACGATTCACTTTATATATATATATTTTTATATTCACTTTCCAATATTCCAATATTTTACCTGAAGAAAGAAAGAAAAGAAAGAAAATACATTTATTCAAGACATCACACAACATTACATTTTTACAAATAGGCATTTACACAAAACAAAAGACACGAAAAAAAAGAGAAACTAAAATATATATTGTTGCATGACGTCATGATGTAGGTCCCGATTCAGCATGCAATTAAGGTCACTATTGTGACCTTAAGCTAAGTGAAGTAAAATGATAGAATTGTAATTATAATTATAAAATGATAATAAGCTAATCTTGAAGCTAAGTAACATTGACTGAAATTGCTCGCTGAATATGGAAGCTAGTTAGCTCATTAATTTGTGAATTAAACTAGCAACACTTATGTTAAAGATATGCTAAGAGATTGTAAAAAAACTACTTATAGGAGTTATAGGTACTATTATTTGAATAAGAAACTAAAATTAATAATTTCTTTTTCTAATGTATTCAGTTAGAACCTATGTTGACGATGGTAGCATCAATGAATTTAAACTAGGCGGTAGGACTTTTCTGCAAAGTTCGTCTAAGTAGGTACCACCGCTTTGCCAGTTATTCTGCCGCCAAGCAGTAGTGCGCAAGCACTTCTGCGTTCTGGTTTGAAAGGCACTGTAGCTAGTGAAATTACTAGGCAAATGAGACTTATGACCTGATCTCACAGTCTAGTAATCTTATTACTAGATTGTGCTGATGTCTCAGAATGACGTGCGCAGTGCAGTGTCACGCAAAACTCTGTACTTAAGAGTTCCGAATGACATTGCAACTGATATGGGCAGCCGTGTCGCTTAACATCAGGCGAACTGTAAGCTCGTCACATCATTCCTTACAATAAAAAAAAAGAAAAAATTAATGCAGCATCCGATGATATGAGCTAATTAATTGTTCATTGGGATCACACTACCTTTTTCTTAAATGAGCTTGGTTTTGTGGTATCTATATGGGGTACTAGTTGCGTCCCGCGGTTTCACCCGCGGATAAAAGGTATTTTAATTATTTGCTCATCCCACGGAAAAATTTCACTTTCCGGGATAAAATGTAGCCTATATGTTAATCCAGTGTATAAGCTACCTTGGTCCCGAATTTCATTCACATCCATTCAGCCGTTTGAGCATGAAGGAGTAACAAACATACACACATACACACAAACACACATACAAACTTTCGCCTTTATAATATTACTGTGATAGTCAATTTTTTTTCTATACTCTGGTTTGGAGCTACCATAATTTTGTCGCCTGGCAATAATATTCTCGTTCACATCTCGTTCACAATTTGTTTTAAAATAAAAAGCAAACATTCGAAATACGAATTCAAAACGCGAGTTCCAATTACATTGGGCGACATCTAATGAGCTGTCACTCGGTCGGCTAGTAACGAATGTCGAAGCGCGCGCCATTTTTCACTGACTGTACACATGCAGCGCTGAAATGTACAGCTAGAAACAAAAACTCCTTAAAATATTAATTTAGGTACACAGTTTAAAAAAACGAGTGTGCTTTGGCGACACGACTGAAGCAAAACTACTTTAGTTTAGCTCCATCTATCGGCCGGTATAACTTTGTTTTTTCTTTATTTAATGTTAATGTGGCCATCTTTATAATTGTAAAATGTCATTTTACCGGACATACCAACATAATTTTAGAAATTTCTTACTTTGTTATGTTGACAATGGAGATCTACGTGAAGCAACTTCAACTTTCGCCTTAACGTTCGCCTCGCATTCACCAGCTTACTCCTCAAGTCAAGCGAGTGTAAAGAAGTTTTACTTCAATATTTTATTATTTGTGCTTATTAATAATTAATAGGTAAATTAGAAATACCTACCTTAGTTACCAGCGATAATTAATGCACATCGAGAGAGATTGGTAGAGCATTCGTCTCTGTCACTCTAAGGGAGATAACCGCCTTCGTGGAGTTTGTTATTAATTACTAAGCGTACAGAAGCTATTTGTTTTTGACAGCCTCTGTGGTGTGATGGTTGAGCAGGTCGGCTAATAATCCGGAGGCAGTGGTTTCGATTCCCGCGACAGGACAAGTATTTATGCACAGAATAAAAAGCGCAAATGCCTGTTCTGAGTCCGGGTGTTGCGGGACCATGGTCCTTGTAGTTCCTGGGTCCCTAGACAAGGAATCTTAATTAGGGTCCAGGATCTATGTATGTGATCGTTGGGCGTTATTAGTATTATTATTATTTAGATTTTTATAATGATACTGCTATCATACTAAATCCGTCAGCGGCCAGAAATATAGGCGGGTATTTTTACTAAAATTTTTAATAATTTGTCGTTATAACACTTTTTAAACTTACGCGACTTGAACTCATATTGTAAAGATAAAACTCATATTATAAAGATATAATTTGTCGTTAACCGTACAACATGGAAATTAGAACATTTGGAGACTGACAAGCAATATGACCGAGAATGTAACCGTTTTGCTGTGTTTATGTTTCGTACATTTTGTGTTGTTTCATGTTTTGACTAATGTTTGACGACTCTTTTACTGTGTATTCAAAGCTTTATGTATTTTATACATTTTAAAATACAATACGAAACGCCTTATTGACACTAAAAATAAATATTTAGAAAAGAGAATTACATAATAGGATAGGTACAATCTAAAATAGTACTTATCGGTAAGAGCGATCTCTTCCAGACAGCCTTTGGGTGGACCGATGTGTCAACGTCCAACTCGGCTGATGCGCAACTAAGGCGTTGAGCATAGTGCGTGCGACGTGGCCTAGCGGCAACTATACGTAACTAAGCGTTTCATACAAATACTAGCTACTGCCCGCGGCTTCGCCCGCGTGGCCTATAGGAAACAAAAGGCATATTTTTCTGCCGAAACAAACATTATAAACGCTCTCACACTCTCTCGATATACTATACAAACTGACAATATCCCAAACACTTGGGACTTTGATTGACTGGCCCGTTAGTTCAGTTGGTAGTATCCTTGCCTTCTGAACTGCAGGTCGTGGGTTTTATTCCCACCCACGACAAACATTTGTGTGATGAACATCGATGTTTGTCCTGTATCTGGGTGTTATATTGTATTCTATGTATGTATTTACAAACTAAAAAAGTATCTAAGTATTGTATCAGTGAATTGGTTCCCATAGTACAAGCTTTGCTTAGTTTGGGGCTAGATGGCGTTGTGTAAAATGTCCACAGATATTTATTTATTTATTTTATTTTAAACACTGCATTAATATGAAACTGGGATGAGAGTGGTTTTAACAGTACTCAAGGCGTGTGTAATTCAACCACCCATTTCAACCTCTTAGGGGTGGAATTTCGAAAAACCCTTTCTTAGTGGATACCTACACTTTACAAAGAACACACGCTCCACATTTCAAGTCTCTAGGACCAGTGGTTTAAGCTGTGCGTTGATATATAAGTCATTCGTTCAGTCAGTCAGGACTTTGAATTTTATATGTATAAATTGCACGATGCAAGATAGCGAGTACAGTAAAATGCATTCGAGTAAACTCACTACGGATGCTGGTATATTAAAAGTAGTTACATTAATTTATATAATTAGCTGGTTAGGTGCTAGTAAGTATTTAAGTAACCGTTTTAGTGAAACAGGCTCGACCGTTTCAAATCCAACCAATGACAGATCATTAACGCAGTTCCGTTTTCAAATACCGTCGTTCTATTTTCGATTGTCATAGTGATGCACCTGATCTGTGACGATTCCCGGGACGTCCCGTCGGGATTTGGATGGAAGCCGCGCTTTTTGTTCGGATTTGAAAGAGTTGAAAATAAAAAGTACTTATGCTACTCGCTTTGCCTACCATCTATTTTAAAAAGATTTTTCATTTACTGAGCGGCCGGTTTGTAGATTACCAAGAATTCAATTATATTATGGCTGATATATACCGCGCGCCGTTTAATTGGTCAAACAATTATAGTCGATACTTATAAATTATCTCAAATACCAACAATAAATATTATAGAATTAACAACTTATTGTAGCCAAAATTCTATGTTATTAATATCACACTTCACACTAATATTATAAAGGCGAAAGTTTGTATGTGTGTATGTGTGTATGTTTGTTACTCCTTCACGCTCGAATGGCTGAATAAATTTGGATGAAATTCGGCACCAATATCGCTTATATACTGTATTAACATATAGGCTACATTTTATCACACTTTCACTTTTCCGGGATAAAATGTAGCCTATATGTTAATCCAGTGTATAAACTATTTTGGTACTAAATTTCATGCAAATCCATTCAGCCGTTTGAGCGTGAAGGAGTAACAAACATACTCACATACACACAAACACACACACAAACTTTCACCTTTATAATATTGGTGTGATAGTGTGAAGTGTGATTTTTGTATGATCATAAATGAATTTCAGTAGATATTTTTTTATGAGCACAGTGGTAATTATTATGAGTGCCTGCTTACCTTTTAATGTTTTATAGATGCTTCTATTTATTACAAAAGATGAAGAATTACAAAATAAACATTTACACAAAATCGATTAAATCATTGCACTTCAGCGCAATAACTGCAAAACGAATGATCATAATGCCAGTACAAATGAAATTATACGATTTTAATCAGACTCATGGATCGTTGGATCGTATCGGATTGTGTTCTAACATCATACAACAAAGCGTTGAGAATCCTACAATCACACGTAATGTACTCATATGAAAGAAAATTATTATTGCACATTATTCTGATAGAATAAAAAGCATCGCTATGTATGCAAATGCTAAATCCATACTAACCGACCCGATTGCTCAGTTGGTTGTAAGCAAGCCTTCTGAGGTTGTGGGTTCGATTCCCAGGACAAACATTTGTGTGATGAAAATTGATGTTTGTTCTATGGCTGGGTGGTTATATTGTATTCTATGTATGTATTTATAAACAAAAAAGTATCTATGTATTCTATCAGTTATCTGGTTCCCATAGTAGCTTCGCTAAGTTTGGGACTAGATGGCACTGTGTGAAATTTCCACATATATTTATATTTATATACATTCTATATTTAGTCAATGAAATCTCTAAAGGTTGTCTGGAAGAGATCGCTATCAGCGATAAGACTGCCCATTGTTACACTAGTCGTAAATATTATAGTTATTCCTGATTTTGTACTTCATTGGTGAGACAATAAAGAGTTCTCTATCTCCATCTATCTAAACACTAAACATTCATTGACATTCACGCAGATCTCCATTGTCATTAAGTTAAAAATTACTTAAAATTTGTAGTATTATGTTGGCATGTCCTGTAAAATGACAATAATTTACCAAGACATTAACATTAAACAAAGCGAAAACAAAGTTATATCAGCCGATAGATGGAGCTAAACTAAAGCAGCCTTATTAATAAACGGGTATTAGTCACGGATTAGTTACTTCAGCTTTTGTCCTTTTTTTGCAACTGGAATATTTAGCTGGATCGAAAGAGACAAAAGATGGTGTAACTAAAGTAGGTAGTCTAAAGCTAGTTCGTGTTTATTAATAAGGCTGAAGAAGTTTTACTTCAGTCGTGTGGTTTAGACCACACGACTGAAGTAAAACTTCTTTTTTACACACTCGTTTTTATAGACACTTCACCTCGGAACGATCTGTCAACATTGCCCTATCATGAAAACAAGTTCTCAATCGCAGCTAAAGGAAGTTAAACTGTATGTAGCTCAGGTACCAGGCTTAAAACAGATGCACACGCACAGTGGGGCTATTACCCGTTCAGGTGGACATAAAGCAACTTTTTGTCCAACCGGTTGCAAGTCGCAAGGTGTAGGACAGTTGTCACGCGCCGTGACAATCGCGGACAACTGGACACCTTCCGATGCGGACCAATAGGGATGTACATCACTAATGATGTCCGTTTTTGTACGAATTCTTTGACTGTCATTTTGGGTGATTTGTCCGATTGTTTGATAAAACTGAATGAAACGGAATGGAATGCTTACACCATTATTGGATTGTAGAAAAAGAAGAATTTATTATGTAATTTCTGGTCGTTATAAAAATTGGAAATATGAAAATAGTGTAGTTAAAGTGTGTAGGTGTATTATCAGATAACGACATTTTACAACCGCATTTTTGTTAAGATCAATTAGGCAAATTATGTATGAATCATTAAACCAGTGCCATGACATGTAAATAAAACAAAACAACTTTCTTCTTTGTTTCAACTGATTGTGCGGGCTTATTGTGCCCTAAACACAACGCAACTGACAATTAAACTAAGAAAGCTTCAGCAATGTTTTCCATTGTTCTTAACTTAAAACAAATGAAATATAATGGTTAATATTTATTACTGCGACGCCGACGTCTAATGTAATTACAATTAATGGAAGAACTGAACTGTAGCTAGTCGTAAAATAAAAGCTTGAGATGTGGGAGCCGTAATGAAAATAATTGAAAAACAAATGAATAAGTTCCACATTTGGCCGCATCCTCTATTTAGCACTAGTAGTAGGTACTTACTATAAATTCGAAAGGGTCTAGTCTGAGAGCGGTGTTAAATCGAATCAATTTGTCAGTGCAAGGGCTTTTAGCTCCGAAATGGGAGCGGGTGGCTTCGCCCCTTAGTAGTGACAGTTATGACGTGGCAGGGCGTGTCCGTGGCGCCCTCTGTTCATTTGTCGAGCCATTTGCTCGGCGGAATGCGGTGTCATCAGCGGCGAACGGAGCGTGTAATGGAAAACGCCCCTCTAGTGACAACTCCCCTCCACTCGGGGGTGATCACCCTTAACGCGCGCTAACGAAATTTCCAACTTTGTCCTATTATGGCTACCTCACTTCACTGTGCATTTGATATGCTCAAATAGGCGAAACTATAAATTGCTTTTAGTAATTTAACTTTGGAACGAAAATACCGTCTCTCTGATAGGTCGATTCGATTCACTATCATACGGAGAGATATGCGTCAAGATTCATGGTTCTATAACTGAGCATGCATGCTAATTTGATTCTTCGCTTATAAGAAATTAATGATTAAATCGTTTGCTAATTTCATGGGTAATGGATGTAATAAATAGTATGCACTTAAAGGGAGTTTATTTAGCTACTGAGATAGGAGACAGTGGATAATTTAACGTTAATTAAGGTTTCTTAATGATATAATGGATAACTGTTAAAGCAATTAATTTTCTTGATTAGTTTGTTGTTAATTGTAAAGGCTATGGTAGAGTTTTGGCGGGAAAACGAAAAAGATCGCGTCGCCACATTGTATTATTTTCCAAAACTTGTGCTATTTTCAGTGTTAGTGCATAAAATTGGTGGCATTTTATTCGTTAAGTGCTGAACTACAGTCATGAGTGTTTGAAAGTGGTATAATGATGGTGAAACGTTTCTTTTCGTGTTGATTCCAAAACTCCATAGAAGCTTCTGGTAAAGTTGCCATCACTTTACTAGGAGTATGAATTGACTAGACTAGACTATGACTTGACTTGATGACTTGGACTGTGACTTTACTTGACACATATATCTAATACCTTTTAACTTAAAAAATTATCAATTACTTGACACTGGATAAATACACTAAAGTGTGAAGCCAACCAAAAACAAAAAAAAGGCTATGGTAACTTAGGACTTCTATAAATGTATGCTAGTCAATAACATGTACTTTGTTTTGCCATTAATTTGGAAGAGTGGTCCCAAATGGTGTGCGAATAGGATCTTTCCATCTCTCCACTGATGTTAAGCGACACGGCCACCCATAACAGAACAGTGTCAATCGGAACTCCAAAATATAAAGTTTCGCGCGACACAGCACTGCGCACCAGTCCAGCACATCCTGAGACATCAACACAGTCTGGTAATAAGATAACTCGACTGTGAGATATCACTAAACGGTCCTAAAAGAAGACCAGCGCCGGTTCGTTAGAACTAGCACCATGCTGAGTTGGGGCCGGTTTGTGACAGAACTATGGAAGTGACGTTGTTTTGTACATAGTGTTAATATTCTGTTACAAAATAAACTTTCTTTCTTTCTTTTTCATTCTTTCTTTCTTTTTTCTTTCTTTCTTTTTCTTTCTTTCTTTTTCTTTCTTTCTTTTTTTTTCTTTCTTTCTTTCTTTCTTTTTTCTTTCTTTCTTTATTTCTTTCTTTCTTTTTTTCAGATAACTAAACTATATACTAATAACATATAAATGAAGTATAACACAACGAAATCTAATAATATTTCCAAGTTGGCTCAAAACATGCTTTAGCATTACGAAGATAAAAGCTATATTACCACGTTATTGATTAATTTAAACCAATAAGTGTCGTTCCATTTCACGCAACGTTCCATCACCCTGAGCTGCCTTCGAGAGCAAATCTGTGCGTAATGGTAACAAATGCTCGCGTAGGCGCGGCCCTCGAGTTGTCCCGTTTAAATTGTCGCCCTAATCCGGGATCATTTGTTTGCTAAAGGGATCCCGGGATTCGCGACGGTACGTGACTTTGATGTTAATTTAACATTGGTGATAGTGGTGTAGTTTGTGAGGAAGTAAGGTCGATTGTTCTGTGGAACCGTATTGTTTTAACATAAAGCATTTTACAATTATGCTGCTCGTTGAGCAATTACTAAGCTGCTGTACTCGATCTGAAGTTAATAGATTATATCTTGGTCTCATCTAGGTAAACAAGTAGAGTTAATTTGGATCTAATCTAATATTTAGGAAATTACGCATATTTAAATTATAACTTAGCATACATAATTTTTGCCATATTTCACACTAATATGATAAAGGCGAAAGCTTGTATGTGTGTATGTTTGTTACTCCTTCACGCTCAAACGCGGAATGGATTTGGATAAAATTTGGTATCAAGATAGCTTATTAGATATTGCTATTGATATTGATAGCTATTTACTATATATACACAAAATTAGCATATAGGCTACAGTTTATCCCGGGAAAGTGCAATTTTCCCGTGGGATGAGTAAATAAATAAAATACTTTTTATCCACGGGTGAAACCGCGGGGCGCAACTAGTTTTGACATAAATACGAGTGACAAATTTTTTCCTAACCTTTTTTTAGTAGGTATTATACTGACTTACCATAATAGATTATTTTTACTTCGGTACCTACTGTTTTGAAAGCAGTAGATATAATTTGGTCTTTTTCCTTTTGCTTAGGAAAGTAACATTTCTATAAGGTATATTATCAACTAGTTCACAATGTAAATCAATCGACTAATCGAGATTGACTGAATGGTTAACAAACAACTACGTATAGTGTAAACATTTACCTAATACATACTTACCAAGTTTGTATTACAAATATTTTTACTTCTGAGCTCCTTTTTGATTCTTTAGTTTTTTTTTTATTTTCCCATTTTTAATACTAGCGTTTCATTATAAACATCACTATCGAAGAATCTATTATCAATTAATCAAGCGTGTCACAGTGCGAATCGATCGATTGGTCGGAACAGCTGCCCCTTCACTGGCCATTTAACTACGCAGACCGGGTGACAAATGACAGTCTGTGATTTATTTAGTAGGCTGTCTGTACTTATTCTGTAATCTGTCGGTAGCTGCTGGCCTTATCTTATTGGTGCTTATTGGCATTTAGCCGGCAGGCACAAGAATATCTCATACCTAATAATTTAAATACAAAAACGAACTCTAGTTTTGACATATCCTAAATTTATTAATGTGAAAAGTTCTTTAGGCGCGTTAAGCACTTTTGGGTAAATAAAAATTATGGAACTCGCGTCATTGTAATCGCACGCTTCCCAAGACCTGTATGTCACAAACGAAAACTTAGTAAAGTTTTCACTTCTAAGAGCAGTACCCAAAGACTGCCCCACACATTTTTTATTTAATTTACAACACCTCAATTAAAATAAATAACAAAAAAACTTTTGAATACAAAACAGAAATAAACAAAAAGTATTGATACTAATAATAACAGAATTTACGTAGGTAATCATAGGAATTTATTTATTTATATATTATTAAATTAGGTTACACAAAAACCAGCAATATGCTGCACTGTGTTGTCATGTATTTTTTTCCTATAGTGGATAACTTGTAAATTCTCTAAATTACGTCAAAAATATCGAATAACGCGCATACAATAGCTGCTTACCAATAAATTCGTTTGTTCATATTTACCAACAACAATAACCTTTTTCAACTTAACTATTTAGCTTCAACCAATTCTTTCCAATAATGTTGATAAAACAAATTCCCTAGCACATCATTCTACACTAATACTTAATTTTTCTCACTCTCCGTTTCCCCGGGCAATAAATTCCGCGCGGAAATAAATCTAAATCGTCGCCGGTAACTCCACAGTAAATCGGATGCCGTCGCTTCCCGCTGCTTGTTTGACACATCACTACTGCAACCACAGTGTTCGAAATATGAATATTAAGGCGGGATTTCAACATTTAATTTAATCCTATGTTAAAAATAAGTGTTGGAGGCAATGTATTAAAATAAGAATTTCATAGGATTTCTTTTATTTTGACACGTTGTACCATTTAGGTACCTGTTCTGGTGTATTAGGTAAAATCTCGCATTATTCAAACAGTGGTGTCGATTCTGTGTCGCATTCTCTAAAGCCAAAGTAAACCTAAAGTATGGTGGTACTCTTCTGATAAAGGGGAAATGAAAAAGACGGAAATATGTTAATTTCGTTTAGCTTTCAAGTATGCGACACAGAATTGACACCAGTATACCTAATAAGTATTATGCTTTATTTTCTAGCAATTTAAATTGAGCTAGTTTGATATCAAAACATTCCATATTTTTTCTCATTGTTAAAGAAAAACAAGCTATTGTACTGTCTTCAAATCTATAGAGCTCAATAACTGCTCCCATCCCGTAATCCACCTATTTGTTTATGTTTGACAAGTAACAGATCGTGCAAGAATCAAGGTAAATTGGAGTTAAGAAGCTAGGAAAACTTTGCATAGAGTTTTGATGTTGACTGTACTCTTGAAATGATTTGTCAGTTTAAAGGGAAATTAAAGATCATAGAACTCATTCGTCTGAGAAAAAAATTGTCATAGTAGAGTACGTAATACTCACGATAAAAATTTCAAAAAACTTGAGTCGGTCTAATCCTGAAATAAAAATAAGCCCTTCTATTGCAAAAATGAATCAAGTACCTATTCCTTATTTATTGAATAGGTATTTTGAGACAGTTTCAGATATTTTGAGATTAATTCGTTTTGGGATACAGACGTTACGGTTTCAGTTAATACCTAATAAGACTAATATCTACTGTAACGTACTAATGAAAAGTTTGGGGTCGGGTATTTTGAGGTTAGGTAAATTGTTTTAAATTCCCCGATTAGGAAATTGGGTTTTCATCTTAATCCTAATTAATTATTGAAAATACGAAAGTTTGTATGTATATGTAGATACTTCGTATCCTCGAATAAAAAAATGGAATACTTTTATCCCGTAATATATTTTAATTTCTGTAGGATAATGTGTTCATAATCCACACAGGCAAAATCGCGAGGCACCACTAGTGAACAATAATTATTCACTGCGTATTATATGTGATAGATAGGTGTTTTATATTTAAATAATTAATGACGTTAAATTATTACAAAAGATACGTAACAATAATAAATTTTGCATCTCACTTATTTACATTTGAAATAAACTAATCCGTCAAGCCATCTCATTCATTACCAAAGAATTCTGTAGTCTTTGATGATCACACTAACCTAATAGATAGAAACAGTAATGATTCTGTCTTCATCAGCACCAGGATGTCATATCACAGCGGAGTTTAATGTGCTGCGACTCAAAAGCGTAATATGTCTCAATTAGTAACGCACAGTGCGCCGAACGCGGGGACAAAATTAGTCGACGTGAATGATGCTCTTTAAAATTATTTCTGGATCATCAAAATAAAATGTTGGATGATAACTCAACAGTGCCAGCTGCGCGAAGCGATGCGACTCTGTAGAACTAAACTTCCATTTAAAAAAATGTATTTTGTTATTTAGACATATTGAGTAGTAAAAGTCATTGATAAATATGGTGTCTAAAACACGTGTCTTTGTTTTTATATGAAAAAAAGGAGAATTCGTGCAGCAACTTTTTTTTAGTTAAACAAAACAAGACCACACAAGGTCAGTTACCACCCGGGTAATAAACACTTGTCTTTCCATCGCCATAATATCCGCAAGCCACACAAGACTATCTCAAGAACACGTTTGAAAAAATTAAGACCTTAAAAAGTAATTCTTAAAAAGTCGTCTTAACATTAATATGTCAAAATGCGTATTTTCAACTCGATCGTTCAGCCAGATAACATTTCAAGTATTCAATGCACTTTTAGTTTGAGGTTATGAATTAATTTGCGTGACAGCGTGCACAGTGGTTAAAAACCGCCACGCACTTAAGACAAAACGAATAAGATTTAAATTGGTGTGCTTTTATTTTATCAGAGTGAGATATTTTTGTGGTTTTTGAGTGAATGGGACGCCTCTAATATATCTGTCATTTGGGCGTTTTGTTGTAGGTTAGGAACATGTGGCAGTGATTTGTTTGGACCGCACACACGCGCGTTACTTTATTATTGTTATTGGGCGGCGAAATGTTTGTGATAGTTTAGAACTTGTCACCGCACACTCGTAAAACTATTAGTCGGAGTTTTAGTTAATGATGTCGTTGAATAAATCGGTGAGACACGACGATCGTAAAATAAAATAGTTTCCAGTGACAAAATTAACGATTGCTATAAAACAATTTGCCTCTTTGTACACGATCATTCGCAATTTGTTTATTACTGTCATATTTTGTGTTTGCAATTGTTTTTTCTTGCTATTACCATTATAAATGTACTATACAATTTTACTGTATTTATTGTCTACCATTTTTGTAGCTGTTTATAGTTAAAGTAAAATCTATTACACGACATACGTAAAACATAAAGGCAACACCATAACTGTATTGTTATGTTGTTTGTATATTGTATTCTATGTATGTATTTACAAATAAAAAGTGTCTAAGTATTCTATCAGTTATTTGGTTGACATATTGCAACCATTGCTTAATTTGGGGCTGTATGAAATGTCCACACACGTTTATTTATTATTAACTCTATAACTAATTTTACATACATCTTTTCTATTACTATAATGCATTAAAAAATTCATAAGTTAATGAAAAAATAACCCAAAGCTCACTATTAAAAGTCTATTTCTCATGCGCTCTATAAATACAGGCTCGCCCCACTGGGCAATATGTCTTTATTCCCCCTAATAACAATTTGGGCGATTATGTGACAAAAGGAAGTGTTCGCGGCACACACATTTCTTGCGGCGTCTGTAATCTGTCCCAGGGGGTTAGTGGAGGCCGCATTATTGCTTCGTCGTGATTTATATGAAGCTACCGGTTTTAGGTTACATGGTCCGCTTTCTTGATTTGACTTTTCTTTGTTCAATTTGAGGTGAGTGCGGAGAAAACACGTCAAATTGTTTTCACCTTCATATTTTTCTGACAGCAATTCAATCATTTCCCCAAAAAAAATACTGATTAAGTGAATTAATGATCCTGATGTTACAACGTAAATATAATAAATTGTTGAATTGTTTCAAATTATTAGACTTATGAAGACTTTGACTGGTCTGATAGCTCAGTTGGTAGTAACCCTGCCTTCTGAGCTGTAGGTTGCGGGTTCTGCTCTTGAACTCTTCTAATTATTGCTGCCAACTCAGACACTAAACGCAAATCGGACCCAAGAATACATTGCAATGGTTTTTAAATATTTATTTAGAAAAAAACGATTTTAATTCCTACCATTTTGGAGTAATAGTAATAGTCCTGGCAACATTTCCTATACTCTACTATCAATGTTACCACATACGGCTTCACTCGCCGGGAGAGCGTTGCTTATAAATTGTTGTTTATCGGTCACAGAGTTTAAACTAGATTTATGACTATTGCTTGCGAGTTATAAACCACTTTATGTACTTTATACTGTTGTGAATAATAAAAATAAAAATACTTTATTTAATATTGTATTGATAAAGGTTTTACATACATAGAAAAATTGGTCTTTCTGATATAAATTGTTTTAAATTTAATTTACATCGATCAAAACATTATTATTAAAAATTGGTTAGTCTGAAGTAAAAATCAAAAATCTGCGCATCGAATTCATAAAAGTTTTTTATATTTCAGATTTTCGTAGTGAAATTCTTGGAAAATTTACATACTTAATCATATTTTATTTAAAAACTTGTGATCAATTTGCATAATTTAGATACCTAAGTACGTATTAAATAAGTAGCTAGGTAAAAACATTCGTAAACCTTTATGTATAATTACGTAAACCAAAGATAAAAATTTAATGCCCACCCCGTTAATTTAATAGCAGAGCAATAAAAAGTGTATCGCACCGCACGTGAAGGCTGCATAACTGGGTCGCAACGGACAACCTATGAGAACATAATAAGACGACAGAGAAAGAGAGAGAGAGAGAGAAGAGAGATAAAACTAAATGTCAAATAATATGTCGTTAGTGAAAAGTTGTTGAAAACATTTCAAATCTTGCTCTACATTTTTCTAAGAATCATTTTCCTGGATTTATTTAGTTAGGTAGGTACTCTAAGTTCGTTATGCGTAGTAGAATTTTATAATTGTAGTATTGTAATTGTAAAAAAAATACATGACTGAACATGTGAAAGGACATTGTCTTTTCTCTTATCTGTGGCAAGGTCCTTACTTCAAAGTGACATTTTCCGATCAGCCGCATAACCGGGACACAGAAACACCGGGGCCGATGGCACTTCACAGTGACACAGACATAGATGTGATTCATTCGAATAAAATGTTTCGATGATAGCAAACGGTAGGTATGTAAGTACATACTACCTAACATTTTATTGATAATGTAAAATTATATGTATAGGTATCTACTTAAGTAGATACTTGTGTAAAATTATTTTATACTTTACACTAAGCAAAGTGTAAAATTATTTCTCTTATTACTTAATATTAGAAATACTTCTATTATTACTTAATAATAGAAATAATTTTATTAATTATTACTTAACAATAGAAATAATTTTACACTTTGCTTTAATTTACAATACTATTTCTATAGTTATATAATAATAGAAAAAAAATACTCCTAAATTTTACACCTTATAATGATTACAATAAGTACTCACAATAATCATTAAGTATCTATGTATAAAACATTTAAACTAATCGAGTTCATTTATTCTAACAATTTATATTTTAGGGTTACCAAATAAAAGATTATTTCCTATAATAATATTAACTACAACGCATTATTTTTCTTAAAATCTGTGAATTGAGTACCTACCTACTTAATTAATTAACTATTTTAATATTGGTACAAGTTAAATATTGAGCTTTGGTATTACGTTATGGAAATATTATGCGTAAGAAAGAAATCTCGAAACTAATTTTAATGAAAACTAAAACACAGTCTCAAAATTATTGTGGAATAATTTACACCACTTTCAGAATATGAGTTGTGTGTGACAGAGACAACGCTTTACGACACTAAAGCTAACTAATTAGCTATCTCTCTCTTGACCCTGACGTGCTAAATAAAAATACAGTATAAATTCTTACTGCACAGTGTAACCACCCACGAAAAGTCGTAGCCACAAAAAAGCAGTAAATATAAACATAAAACAAAAGTAGGCAATAAACTCAAGTGGTAACTGAAGGGGATACAAATGGTTTGATTAGACTACCACCGCCTGAAGAGGTATTAAAAAAGTTATCAGGTTACTGAAACTTCAAAGAGAATGGGACCGCTCGTTCACTTAACAAGACAGGCTAAAAAGCTAAGCAATTATGAAAACACTTGCTTATCTTATGTTGCGGCTAACAATACAAACTACTTAGGGTGGATTCGACCAAACTTGGATTTATACACGAGTAACTATACCAGAATAAATCTATTCCATGATATTATACTCGAGTAATTTCTTTTTTCGTTTTTCCACGCAATACTAAGTTTAGCTACGCTTAGAATTACTGTACGCGAATAGCGGAATAAATGACGAACGAATCTATTACCCAGTTAACAATTGTTGTTCTACAACGATACGGTATTCAAGCTTATGTCATATCAACTCGCTTTTGTCGTATTATAGTGTAGGAAAGTAAATGTCAAAATACATGGTCGGACGTCTTTTTTTATCTTTGTCTATTTTGAATTAAAATATTCTCGGAATAAAACTCTGTTATTCCACCAAAAACGGTAGTATAGTAATAATACTCGAATAGACTTGCTATTCTTGGAATTGTAGATGGTAAAATGTGAAATTGATTTACTCTCGAACAAATGGCGATTTATTCTAAAAATAAAATTTACTCTCGTTTGGTCGAATCCACCCTTAGAAAAATAAGTCATGCGCTCATTTCAGGATACCGACATCCATCTTTATTTAAAATACTAATTAAATAGTATTCAAATCATGAAATCGGACTTTCTTATGTTGTGTCAATAAAGTAAACTATAAAACTGAATTAAATGAGAGAAGTGTATTTACAATGGGGCCAAAATATATAACTAAATTCCAAGCCATATAAAATAGTGCAATGACCTTCGTGCATTCAAGAATAAATTATTTCAATATTTAATCGACCATACATTTTACTCGATTGCTGAATTTTTTGCTAAGTAATTGACTTTAGTATAATACAATTAAATGGACCTATTTATTACCTATTACATATTATTATTATTTATTATTGACTTTTACCTGTGATGTAATTTGATAAAGTATTTAATAATGCTATAAGTGACACTTTCATATTAAAAGCTTAAGCTTATTTGTAATTTTGTAAGCCGTTGCGGCTGATCGCAGTATGGACTTCATATATATCTAATGATATTATTATAACATCTGTTTTATGACCTGTGTATCACAAAATAAATGATTTGATTTGAAAAAATAAAAACGGAATAAAAAAAAGTAGTGTAGCTAATGCATATGCATTCATATGCATAAAAAAAGTTATTTGGTTAATCCAGCAAAGTCAGCGTTAAAAGTCTCTTTATTTAAAAAGAATATCTAGTTAACCATACCAAAACAAAAAAAAACACGGGGTAAAGTGTTGCTTAGCTAAGTTGTATTTTAATAGATATAAATTACCTACACGAAATAATATGTATGGACCTAGCCCAGTTTAAAAACATGTAACAATTAAACAATTGATATTATATAATAATTATCTGTTAATTACGTGTGAAAACATTTACTAATTAAAAACATTTCGAATTTGAAGGTACTAGTGGTACAAGTAAATATTGTAATTTGAAGGTACTAGTGGTACAAGTAAATATTGTAATTTGAAGGTACTAGTGGTACAAGTAAATATTGTATTTTGAAGGTACTAGTGGTACAAGTAAATATTGTAATTTGAAGGTACTAGTGGCACAAGTAAATATTGTATTTTGAAGGTACTAGTGGTACAAGTAAATATTGTAATTAAAAGGTACTAGTGGCACAAGTAAATATTGTAATTTGAAGGTACTAGTGGTACAAGTAAATATTGTAATTTGAAGGTACTAGTGGCACAAGTAAATATTGTAATTTGAAGGTACTAGTGGCACAAGTAAATATTGTATTTTGAAGGTACTAGTGGCACAAGTAAATATTGTAATTTGAAGGTACTAGTGGTACAAGTAAATATTGTATTTTGAAGTTACTGGTAAGGTCTATTAGCAATTTGGAATCAAATAACCATGTTTAGATTTCTTTATATGAAATCATCATGGCGCTGCGTAACAATCTTCAATTATTCATATCATACTTAGCAAAATTTATGTGCATATTTATAGCGCAACACTACATTTAACTTAGCTAACTACCTGCATAAAGGAACAAAGGAAACACACCCACAATTTCCAAGTAAAGATATTTATCTTAATGTGATACATAAGCAATCATTGTGTACCTATGTAGGTACAATAATTGCGTCTATATTGTGTTGGTACGAAAAATTATGTGTGATTAATGATTATTTATGTTTGATGGGAGGTGTATGGGTTTTTCTTGGATATTTTTAGGGTTCAGCGTGTATTTAAATTAATAATTTTTGTGTAATTATTGTGCTTTTAGCAGATTTCTTTCTAGAGCAGCGTGTAACAAACTAAATATACATCTTAATTATTTTAGTCTGTATGTTTTATCTCATTAGTCTTCAATAGAAGACGATTGTAAATAATCATCAAAAATACGAATGTATTTTACTGTGCTTCTCCCATCTATTCTACGACTATATTATACTTTGTATGGCTATATTACGCTAACTAGGGTCCGTATTACAGAACGATTCTCAGCCATCAATCGGTGCTCAAGCAGAGATTTCATTCATCTACTGATTACTTTGAAATGAAATCTCTGCTTGAGTACCGATCGATGACTGAGCATCGTTCTGTAATACGGACCTTAGACCAGTTGTCTAACAACTATTGCGACATTAAATACAAGAAATCAATGTGCGTGAGTGAGATAGAAAATCTGAAGTGTCATTATAATGATACTGACACTTCTAATCGTTATTCCCTACTACAGCTTAAGCAATAACTAAAAAAAGTGCTTTAAACTACATGACTGAAATAAAACTTCTTTAGATTAGCTCCATCTACCGGCCGGCATAACTTTGTTTTTGGTTTGTTTAGTGGCGCCATCTTAACAATTTTACTTTTAAATTTTTAATTGAATTGTCATTCTACCGACAAGCCAACATACCTAATGATACAAATTTTAACTTTGTTGTGTTGGCATATAAATTTACGTGAACCAACTTCCGTTTTTTTTTTATTAATCTGCATTTCCACAGGCACCTGGGTCCGTGCTTTTTGTTAGATATTTTTTATATTTATGAATTAAGCCTATTATAACCAACTTCCGTTCACCTACCTACGCATTCACCAGCTTACTCCCCAAGTCAAGTCAGTCAGAAGTTTTACTTCAATATATAAACAACTAAAATCTACGTTGTTCACGTCGAAGGCAGCGCATCAACCGGTGAGGCTTTAACCCACTCGGTGGCGCTGTAAAGGTCGGTAGAGACAAACAGCATTAGCTTGTAAAAAAAAAAGAAACGCCACCGCCAACATCGTTTGATAATTCGTATGAAAGCGTTCACTGAAGACGCACCGTTGATAACCATCAGTCGTTATTCTGTCACGGCCGATGCACTAACTGCCTCACTCCACGCGTGCAACGTTTTTATCCGCGGCGAGAGCTTTTTGCGTCCACTGTGCGTTCTTTTTTTGAATTTTCGAATGCCGTTTTTAGAACTGGCAGCACGGTTTATTAGTAAAGCGCCTTTGATTTATACAAGCGTTGCTGATTTGTGTATGGTATTTTGGCGCCGGCTTTGATGGGACCGCTAATGATGACAAGCTTAAAGTGTACTTTAATGAGAATCGGATAAAAAACACTAAAATTGCACAATAGAGTTACGTCAAACTTCAAAGGTTAAGGTTCAATAATTCGACACTTAAAATTCAAACTTCTATCTCATTTCTGCTAATGATAAGTTGCCCGCCTGACTCCATTGATTGAATAACGAAATGTGATTAAATTATCAAATGTCAGCAGTACGATTAGACATAATTACTGATTTCAATGGCCATAAACAATAACAGATTGCAATTACGACACCCTCGCTCCCAAGACAATGTTACCCCAGCTTAGTAAGCAGTTAGTGTGGATATATGTGGCTTAATTTATGCCATACTAATTGTATCTAATGAGACTGTG
This sequence comes from Ennomos fuscantarius, assembly GCA_905220475.3. NCBI lineage: Eukaryota > Metazoa > Arthropoda > Insecta > Lepidoptera > Geometridae > Ennomos > Ennomos fuscantarius. The sequence goes on along the minus strand of HG992046.1, from coordinate 4,909,398 downwards.
GCATTTCTGGCGTGGGCCCAAAAGGCCTTTATGTCTTGAGTTGACTGTCATGCAATTCAATATTGCCATTTAATTAATTAAGCAATTAATATCAATAAGTACAGAATAACATGTCCTACCATTATGATATAAATAAGTACCATTTTTTTCAAACATGATAGTAATAGTACACATTTTGAAACTTACGGCTAAATAAAATGCTAATTATAACCACTGTGCAGCACATCGACTCAATCCTATTTTTAAATTGTCTATCTAACCAAAAATATATGAATAATAATAATAATAACGCTAACTAGGATTCCCTTTGTCTAGGGAGCCAGGAACTACGAGGACCATAGTCCCACAACACCTAAAAAAAAGTCTAGACTCAGAATAACTATTTACACTTTTTTTCTGTGAATAAAACTTGTCCTGCCGCGGAAATTGAACCCACCGCCTCCAGGTTATGCTGACCTGCTCAACCACCAAACCACAGAGGCTGTCAATGAATGAGGCTGTGAATGAGTAAAATGTATTAATAAAAATGATAAAAAGTAACTGACAGTACGATTTGATAAAAGAATTCCCAGAAGTTCAGCAACCGCTCATGGGTAACTTACAAAATGGAGAAAAACGCAAACGATTTCTGAATGATTTTCTTCTCATTAATTTTTTTTTTTTATTCTGGAGGCAACGAGCGTGAAACCAGAAGGGCATACGTGCTGCGGCTTGCGCCCAAATGTACCTACCGGTCCTACCACCGTGTGAACTGATCCCGTGAGAACGCGGTCGGGAGATTTCAACTGTTTTATTAGATTACTGGCTAATTTCTTGATCATCTTGCGGTAGTATCTTGAGAGATAATGGATTTTCTCTTCTATCGGATATCTTTTTTTTAGAAGATATGGTGTCTTTATCTATTTGTAGAGCTTTTTCTTCACAATGCAAACACGGACGTGCTTATGATGCGTAAGTGATAAGTACACTGCAAACACGGACGTGCTTATGATGCGTGAGTGATAACAACACTGCAAAAAAAAATTAAAAAAATGAATGTGCTTTATGACTGAAGTAAAACTTCTTTAGTTTAGCGCCATCTATCGGCCGGTATAACTTTGTTATTGTTTTATTTAATGCTACAATTACGACCATCTTGACAATTGTAAATGAAAAACAAAATTATTGTAAATTGACATTTTACCGGACACACCAATATAATAATACAAATTTTTAATTTTGTTATGTTGACAGTGGAGATCTACGTGAACCAACTTCAATTTCCGTTCGCCTCGCATTCACCAGCTTACTACCCAAATCAAGCGTGTGTAAAGAACTTTCAAAATATTAAAATAGTAAACTGACTTCAAAATCTCAGATGCGTTCTATTAACTCTTCGTTGACTGAGTGCTGACTCAGTCAATGTGATTATAAGACCAAATTCATTTATTGTAATTTCAATAGGTAAAAATAAACACGTGAGGAGTTTTGGCGGGAAAACGAAAAAGATCGCGTCACCGCATTGTATTATTTTCCAAAACTTGCGTTATTTTCAGTGTTAGTGCATAAAATTGGTGGCATTCTATTCGTTAAGTGCTGGATCATACCTAAGCGTGAGTGTGGGAAATGGTATAATGATGGCGAAACGTTTCTGTTCGACTACAACTTGACTATGACTTGACTTGATGACTTCGGCTGTGACTTGACACATATTTGCGTGAAATATCATTAACTTGATAAATTATTAATTACTTGACACTGGCTAAATACACAAAAGTGTGGAGCCAAAATATAAAAAAAACACGTGAAGAGATTTCCCACAGTGCACCTAGCAAAAGCAAAGCTAGCAATATTCTAAGAATCTAAATGTTCATCAAAATAAAGAAGAAAAAACCAGCAAAGAAAAAAAAATTATAATAAAAAAAGATGACCGCAGATTAAGAAATGTTGCCGTTAACTACACAAAAAAATATCACAAGTACAAGCCAACCGCACTGACTTCAACAATTGCGCGTATTTTGTCACAGATTCCAAGAATCGAGCAACAAACCAAATCGAGATCGATATGATTCGATTCGATTCGATCTTGCTCACTCATTTGGCAAATTGGCAATTTTTTCGTTATGAGAACTGAAAGTAGGCAATATAAGTTATCTTTGTAGTTTTATACAGTTATTCAACAATTCATTCGATTCATAAAAACGAAATTTTTATTCTGTAATTTATTCGTCTCCAAATCGAACTTTTTAGCTGCCAAACGACTAAATACCAAAATGCCATCTCGCAAAAAGCGTAAATAATCGATATTCCCTTGAAACTTCCTTTCTGTTCCGATGCTGGTTAATTAATTCTCTCAATGAGATCACGTAGGGCTTTGTATGTGAGGGTCAGGATTCTGACCGTACGAATAATCTCGTGAAATCAACACGTCTGTGTCGTGATATTTGATGACTATTACCGCTTTTGATTTGATCCCTAAAAGACGGGTTAGGATAAAGACGTAATGGTTAGTGGTTAGAGGTGATTGATTCAATTGTTGTGTATAATCGTGATGTTTCAACAATAAAGTGAGAAGACCTTAACTTGACTTGAGATCGATTTTTAGAACGCCATGTTATGCGCATACTAAATGATTAGAAATAAGTTGTTTTTTAGTAAAGTATTACTGAGTTCAACAAAATAACAATAAATGTATTGCCAGTGCAATATAATTAGGAAAAAACAACATAAAATATATTATTTTACAATGAAATTATAATAAAAAACAATCTGTCAAATCCAATCCATCCACCACTTTCTACTAATCGTCTAGATAAATAGCCATGATAAAACTCATTGTTATGCATTATGCATTTGGTAGCAATCATACAAACTAGGCATAATGACAGGGCGTCGGTTGCCGAAAAATTAGAAAAAAAAAAGAAATAATTTGACTATTTAAATTGCTGTAACTGTACAATTTGCAGTTTAATTTTCTATAATCTAAGTTTAAACCAGCCTGCAGTGCCACGTAAACAGCTGCAAAGCGATTCGAAGTTTAAAAAATATTGTATACACTTATCATTTACAAACTTTGACTTTAGAAGTTTTTGTTCTTGTCATGCAGCAACAATTTGAAACAAAGTTCCAAATTCAAACACTAACCGGATACCTAATTACCTATCCTAATTAAGCCCACACTCGTCTTGCCCCATTTCTCGTCCGTCTGACAACAGTCGCGTACTAAATCGACTATGGTACGAAACGAGTCGTTCAAGCGTGCGCTGTCAATGTTTTTATAACCGAGGACTTTAAGTTTTTCTGATGTTTACGTAGCTAACGTGGCTTTGTGCTTGTGTCAAAACATGAGACGAGAATTTAAGACTTTTTTGTATTATAAGAAACTGAAGAGTTATGTTTTTAAGCAAACCCTTTGACTTTTATCTCGGCCGATGTTAAGTGATGTCGTGGTGAACAAGATTCTTGCTTATGACTTGAAGATTCTCATTTCGTAAATTTATTATGTTCGTATTTTTCGAAATTTGGTGAATTTATTTTTTCCTGGCAGCACTGTGCATGGCGCGTGATTTGACGGGCGCTTGAGTGAGACAGTTTTGTACATTAAAATAAAATAGGCGATCATGTAACTCGATTGCGACAGATAGAGAAAAACAAAATTGTTTGAATTTGACAGTTTCAATATACGCAGTTTATGTGCATAGTTAGTATGTAAATTTTAAAATTATAAATAAAATTTGCTATAGTGCCGTGCTCAACCCACATGTAGGTTATGGTTGAAGTGAAAATAATTTAGAAAAACGTGTTGTCTATTTGTGAAAATCGATTCGCAGAAAATGAAATACTTAGGCATCATTTATCATTCTTAATGTTAACGATGCTATTTAATATTGCCAATTTGACATCTTCTCAGAAAATTCTTTGTTCTTCGTTCAAAACATTCCTGCCGTCAGGTGATTCCAAACTCCGAAACTACCTCACCAAGACTGATTTGGTATTTTTTGCATCCGCCTAACGATTCGCCACTTTTTTGGCACTTTTGCTGTTTTATACAAGTAATTGAGGTACGGATTCGCTAAGGATGCGATTAGGCTGTGATTAATAAGACGACCTTAGTTGCTGACCGTTGAAAAAAAGAAACATAAAACTCCAATTCAAAAAAAGAATTAAATTATAGCGCGAAACGTGCGCTGCTGTTCTCAGTTTAAACTGTTACGTATTCCATGTTCGTGTGAATGTCAAGTGCACCTTATTTTTGAGGGCATAAGGTCGAATGCAAATTATTACAGTCAGTACCCAATAACAATACCGAAACAAAATGGCAAAAATATATAGGTCTTTTGATAACTTCGCCTAATTGATGTGACGGTAAACGAATGGAATCTGACAGGTAATAAATGTACGGGTTTTTAATTAATTAATCAAATCGTGTTTTGACAAGAAAATCATGATGCCGCTAGATTAAACGATGTTGTTGTAAGTTCGCAAAGGTCAGATGATTGAGTTTGGTCATAAAAAGTATTTATACAGTTTTAATGCTGACTTAAAAATAGGAGGTTCACAATTGGGTTGTATTTTTTAAATGTTATTTACGCCAAAACTTTTAACATGAGTATTTTTTTGGCGGGAAAACGAAAAAGATCGCGTCGCCGCATTGTCAGGTCATACTCCTTGTAAAGTGGTGACACCTATACCAGAAGCTTCTATGTAGTTTTGGAAACAACACGAAAATAAACGTTTCACCATCATTATACCACTTTCCCACACTCATTCCTGTAATCCAGCAATTAACGAATAAAATGCCGCTAATTTTATGCACTAACATTGAAAATAACACAAGTTTTGGAAAATAGTACAATGCGGTATCGCGATCTTTTTCGTTTTCCCGCCAAAAAAAAACAACACTTCGATTATAGTGATTCTATTTTATAATCGGTAAGAAACAGTGTCGGAGTGACCAAAATGATGCCTGTTTAAAATTAAATTTTCGTCATTATCGAATACAAAATACGCCGTATTACTAAAGTATCGTCCAAATTGGCCATTAATTCGAAAACGCGTGTAAACGACTCAAAGCTTAAACTAAAATGGGTCAATTTAATTTTTGCGGCTAACCGCAACGTGTGTCACACTTCAGAATGCTTTTATTGAGATACAATGAGGTTTTAAACAATATTACCGAGAAAGTGATAAAATAATCCATAATTATATGATTTATGACATAAATAATTATGGAAACATCTGAAGATGAAGACTCCCGAAAACTACGTAATAAATGCAACAAAATATTTTTTTTTATTACTTAAAACAGTGTTTCGTTATTCTATACCAAATAATTAACAAACGCAATGCGTAAAAAGCTGACTTCTGACTTCATTACCACCGTCCATATATTACTGCGTTATTCCTTTCCGTGCAAGGTTGTCTGGAAGAGATCGCTCTGAGCGATAAGACCGCCTATTGTTACACTTTGGTTAAGTTTGTTCACTTTTTTTTAATTATTTAAGATGTGGTGTTTCAATAAAGAGTTTATCTATCTATCTATCTATATGGTTTTCTCGTGGATGAAAAGAATTATCAAAATCTGTTCACCCAGTCGAAATCTCTGAGATAACAAACATTAAAAAAAAAACAGTCAAATTTAGAACCTCTTTTTTTGAAGTCGGTTGAAAAAGTACCAAAAGTGGTCGCCTTCGTTTATCGTCAAAAAATCTAAGATTAACAAACATTTTACTAATGTAAAATGTTTACTAATGTAAAATGTTTGTTTATCTTAAATGTTGGTTTAATGAAACCGAAAACAATTCAAAATTTTCTTCTAATCGGTTATTAGTCCGAATAAACTACAGTTTCATGTTTAACAGCGTTGTTTTTTTACTCAAATCATTTATTGTTGTCGATAAATAATTTAAACACGATTTTTTATTTACGTTAAATTACCTAAGTTAATGATTATCTATATATATAAATGAATCTCTATTTCCCTTGGTCCTCGCATTACGCGTGATTGGATAGAACTTTTTTTTTGTGTTTATTATTGTCAGTAGAAGTTTCTTATGAAAGAAAAAATTAAGAAAGTAATAAAATTTCCACCACGCGGATGAAACCGGTCACAGCTAGTATACACTAAAAGCTTAAAAAACCTAGATTGTGAACAGTTTTATAGGAAAGTTATAATTGCTCCAAAGTAAAATATAAGTTCGTAAAAGCATAGAAACAATCATAAAACTTAAATTCAAAAAGTTAGCACCGAGCATTAACGAGTCAATTTCGAAAAATAATTACACACAACGCAATTCCGAATCGTAGAGAATTTTTGTAGAGATAACAACAAAATAGACCGGACGCAGAGATAGCGCCATTGTTGTATCTTCATTTCCGCTGCGTTTTATTGCTCCGCCCGTAAAGGAAAATTGAGTTTTTACGGCCTTTTAAATTGACGTGAAAATAGATATTACCATGTAGGTACGTAATCTTATATAAGGAACTATAGTGGATGAAAACGTTCAGTGCTCGAACTGTTCACTCTTTTACTTTTGTTTTCATTAAAAAAATACTTTTATGAACGACCCGTATATGATTGTGCGCTCGTTAAAATGTAACGATACCTGGGTGTGTTTTTATTGTGTTTTTTATGACGGACGAGTTACATTTTAGCGCTGCGGGCTCTTTATTGCAGTGTCATAGACTCGAATGACGTTTTAGTGGCTGATAACGAGACGAAAAAGCGTCGGCGTTATCTATACAACCGCCATAAGCCCACTTTTACCCCTAATCTTTTATTCAAATTAAATCAATTTGCCTATTGTGAAGAGCGTGCCACATCTCGAATAATTTTAGTCGATTAATCGACAAACGAGTTCCGAGGATGGTTTTATAAAAATTCAAAACCTTGTTAATTATCCCACTTAGTTTCCGTTGTAAGTGACCGTGACTAATTTAGTGATATTTGCTTGTTCCAGATGGTCAGTCGAATCACCTCAACCTCTTCAACTCGAGGCCGCAGCCGAAAAAGAAACGGAAATCCCGGACCGCGTTCACGAACCACCAAATATTCGAGTTGGAGAAGCGGTTTCTTTACCAAAAGTACTTATCACCCGCTGATAGGGATGAAATAGCGAGCTCGCTTGGGCTTTCTAACGCGCAAGTGATCACGTGGTTCCAGAACAGACGAGCAAAGCTAAAGCGAGATATGGAAGAGTTGAAGAAAGACGTCGAAAGTGCAAAGGTGTTGTCTGCACATAAAAGTTTCCTTGAGAATGTGACAGACTTGGGCATCTTAAAGAAGAAAGCGATGAGTATAGGAGCCAGTGAGGAAGCGGCGACGAATCTTGTCGTGAATGCGTCAAAATGAAACGAGGCCTCGCGTTCGATCGCACACGATGTCACATACGATCGGCGCGTGCTCGATTACTAAATCGATTCATTCGATTAATCGACTAAATATAGACTTTTGTGACAAACGAACTTTTAGTGACGTGACTTGCTTTATCTTCACTAATATCGTAAAGTATTTCACCGTTCCATTTGTAAATATCTTAGTGGTCTGTAGTTAATTAGTTACTGTACAAAAAACTTATTGAAGAAGCTTCGTTCTAAATAAATGTGATAGTTGATTTTATTTGTGTACTTAATATTTAAAGATATATTCCTAAATTATTTATTGTAAAAGGGTAATATAATGGTTTATTTCAAAAAAATTATCATATAATATCGCAATAAATATTATGGTAAAACGTGAAAATCTAAAAGCATTTACGTTAAAATTTCTGACTAGAAAGTGCAATAAAACTTATTATAAACCATTAACTTTACCCCGATAAGAGTTACTATGTAAATAATAAATTGTAAATTTAGTATAAGTAAATAAGATTTATCAAAATAGTTACAATAATCATTTTTAATTAAAGTTTTATAGATAAAGGAGAATGTAAATCAACACTCCGGCTAGTTTTAAAAACAATTTTATCAAATCAGCGAAATAAAAGTTATTGTTTCTACCTGAAAGTTGAGAGTTGCGTAAAATTTCTTATTAAAATTGATTAAAATGATTTCTAATTAAAAGTATTAGTGCGGTGACTCTACTCATTATCAGCAATATGTCCTTTTTCCTGTTCAGTAAAAAATCTGAAGTATTTTTTTCTAAATATTATCTAATATTTTTGTATTAAGCGATGCGATCTTGAATTAAATACTGAAATTAAAGATTTGTTTGTAAATATTGTGTAATGTAAGTAAATCATTGTAATTAAATGAAAATAAGTTTTTTTTAAATTCATTTGTTACTGGTGTACCTAATAGATTTGGATAATTAAAACATTACATTTTAAATGCATTTTTTAAACCGGTCATTCAAATAAATTAGTTGGTACTTACTTAGTTAATCCAAAAGTGATGGCGATGAATAATAACCCACCTTTTTCACTAAAAATAATAAATCTGAAGCTAAAATTTATTTAATTAATTAAAAAGCCAAACCTTTTTTATTAATTGTTTTTTGTTATTAAACCATTCCATTTTGTGCATATATATGAATACGTCAGCTAAATTTTTAGAACTGTCAAATTTTATTCACAATTTGGACATCGACATCAATGTATCGGCAAAAGGGGTTGTGGGTAGGTTGCAACCTATATAACTATAGGCCTTCAGCATGTCCACACCGCGCCGTGTCGGGAACAAGAATGATCCGTAGTACACCGAGCGGTCCCTTTTTATAGCCAGATGGGTGGGAAAGCGATGACAAATGCCAGTGCTGCCACTGTAATAAATTTAAATGCTGCCACAGAGTAAATTAAGGCACAGCCCGCTGCCCATAGAGTTTATAACTGGACGTGCCGCCGTCAAATGCATATTTATGTTTATTTTTTTCTGAAAAAAGTCACCCGCTTTTTCTTTTAAATGAACTACAGTTTATTTTCCAATTTGAGTAAGTGTTTAATAACACTACACGTCTTTAGAGTAAAAATTTTGATAGTTAATGTTACTACCGATACTATTTTTGTCTCCCTTCATTTTGTAAGTAAATATTATATTTCTCAGTATTTTTGTACTTTCCGTAGACGTAAAATTAAATTAAAAATTTCGCTGTCACTTCGTAAGATAGTGGTAGAGACCATGCTTAATGTGAATAAGTGTAAATAAAAAAATACGTGTTCCATACGTTTGTATTGATTTGTATTGCCTTTAATACCTTGAAATTTTTTTATGTTATTAAATGATGTGACGAGCTAGTCGTTCACCTGATGTTAAGCGCCACGGTCGCCCATAACAGAACAGTGTTACTCGGAACCCTAAACATAGAGTTACAAGCGACACTGCACCGCGCACATCATCCTAAGACATCAGCACAGTCTGACACAGTCTGTCAGTCACATTGTGAGATCAGATCACAAAGTCTCAATTGCCCAGTAATTTTACTAGCTACAGTGCCCTTCAAACCGGAACACAGTAGTGCTTGCACACTACTGCTTGGCGGCAGTTTCCTACATAGACGAACTTTGCAACAAAGTCCTACCACCTTGTAAACTTGACCACTGCCTCGCCTGATGTTAAGCAATGACGTGGAAAGATCGGGCATGCTTATTCGAAGATTCCTGTTCTTGACTTGAGTACTCCCAGGCTATAGTTAACTGGAAACAAGGACGCCAGCAAGCTGTTCCATTCATTAGCCGTTCGCACTATAATGTTAGTAGCAAAGCGCTTAGTGCGGGTTGAAAGAAATTCAACCATATATGGATGCCGTATTTATATGCGTCTTGTAGTTCGATGAAAGAAAGGACATAGGGGAATTAGATCGTTTAAAACTTGCTCACTCTCCAAAGTGCAGTTTATGTAATGTGGTGTTTCATTAAAGAGTTTTATTTATTTATCTATCTATCTAGACTGGCCCGATAGCTTAGTTGGTAGTAACCCTGCCTTCTGAACTATGGGTTGTGGGTTCGATTCCCACCCAGGACAAACATTTGTGTGATGAACATAGGTGTTTGTTGTGTTTCTGGGTGTTATATCGTATTACAAGTATATATTTACAAAAAAAAAAGTATTTAAGTATTGTATCAGTTATCTGGTTCCCAAAGTACGAGCTTTGCTTAGTTTGGGGCTAGATGTCGTTGTGTGAGATGTCCGCACATATTATTATTATTATTACTCATTCTTCGCCGGGCAGTTAAATAGAACAGACGTGTGTTAAAAATTACTAGCTTGTGCCATCCAAATTTAAACCTTAAAGTGAGAAATTAGTGTCTTAAATTGTTTAAAGTACTTTTGGTAGTTGCGCTCTTCTGACATTGTGTTTTGTGTGAGACTTGCAAGACGTGTCGGCCCTTCGATTCCTTCACCCCCGCGGAAGCAGGACGCTTGCCATTTTTTAACTCGCTCATGCAACACGTTAATACAATGAATGTATTACGGTCACCAACTTGTATGCCGGGTGCAGGTGGATCGCAGCCCGATTTATCTAAAATGGCAGTAGACCACCAGATTACGTTCCGTAAACGAAAACAATCTGCGCTGGATCATGAATGCGAGTGTTCTGGCGATTTGAAGGAGGTGCGAACGGAGCTATCCCGTATAAGTACCTTATTAGAAAAGTACGTAGGTACAAATGAGCGCATTATTAGTAGTATGCAAGAAAGCATTTCGGAAATTAAAACGGAAATGTCCGGATTGAAATCGTCCAATGAAGCCACTAAAGTACTGATTAGTGAAAACGCTAGTGCGGTAACTGCGCAAATTAATGTATCGACAACTAACACTATCTCACAAATGAAAGAGACTCAAAATGTATTAGTTTGCCGTTTGGAAAAGCTGGAGAATCAAAGCGTACATAGTGATAATACCCCCAATCTTATTTATGCGCTTGAAAATAAGATAGCGGCGATGGAACAACAGGCCAGGGCCTGTAATGTTGAGATAGTAAACTTGCCGGATAAACGCGACGAGAACCTGATTGCGATCATGATTAACCTCAGCGTAATTATACATTGCACCATCACTGAACGCGATATCACCTCTATTCATCGCGTTCCACACGGTGATAGTAAGGATGCGAGGCCTAAAAATGTTATTGTTAAGTTTGCAACCAGATATATGCGCGACAATTTTTTAGCCGCTTTTAGAGCCAAGAAGGGTATTGACTCATCTCAGTTATCTATCTCCGGGCATCCGAACAGAATATATGCCAATGAACATCTAACATTGAGGAACAAAACATTGTTTCGCGAGTGCCGAGACAAGGCCAAATCTAAAGAATATAAATATGTCTGGATCAAGCATGGGAATATCCTTCTGCGCAAATCCGACAATGCGCCCGTAGTCGCTGTGCGCTGCTCCCAGGACCTCTCTAAAATTAAGTGATACATACACCTACTTAGATGGATCGTGCTCAATAATATAATAACTTTTCTCATGCCTCATAAGCGTACATATATTAAATATTGTGACGTAGTACCATTTAATCCGGGTTATGACATAATAATAATTGTAGTGTTAATAATAATTGCTAAATATCAGTACTTAATAAGCGTTGTTATGCTTTTTTTCTTCTTTAAGTGTTATTACGAACGAGTACCTCATACTTATGAAGGGTTAGTACCTCTGTTTATTTACTTCCTACAAAGTTTGTATATACGAGTACATATAACTTTGCTATTTTTAAGTAAGTTCTATACCAGTGCTACTTTTGTATGTAACATATGCATCTTATGCACTGTATTGCACATGCATATATACTTTATTAATCCACTTCGATACGATGTGCGTAATTATATATTTTTGTATCATAATATCACTATCCGCATTCATGCGATAGGAACTGTTCTTGATTTTTTCGATTATCTATTTATGCCTAAATTATTGATTGCGTTTTCTTGCTGGATCGGGCTGGTGACCATTATAATACTTTTGTTAAATACTTGTCAGCGTTATTCTCGTACCATAAATAAGATATACATAAAACACATTAATAATAATAATGCAATTCACTGTAGAAAGTTATTTATGCCTAAATTATTGATTGCGTTTTCTTGCTGGATCGGGCTGGTGACCATAATAATACTATTGTTACATACTTGTCAGCGTCATTTTCGTACCATAAATAAGACATACATAAAACACATTAATAATAATGCAATTAACTGTAGAAAGCTATTTATACATTTGTGTGATGATTGTAATGGTAAGTGTAATGTAGTATTCTTACATCTATTGGTAATGATATATTGTTGTTGTTATTGTAAATACATGCGAGTATGTAAAGCCATATTAGTATACTGCGTAATCTTGTATCTTGACTGTAACAATGGTAATGAATATTCTATGAAATTGATAATTACAATGGTTATCGTGATACATTCCGGGCATTTATTGCAATTTCATGTTCCCACAACATGTAAACTTGTAAATTGCGTGTGTAGACTGTATTACTGTATGAATTTTTCAGGTACCGAATATTATTACAACTGCGAGAGTTCTATCTCCTATGCATTTTTACTAATATCATATATTGTGTTCTGTTACAATGGATAAAGACGTATTAACTATTTATTATCAGAACTGTCGTGGTTTACGTTCAAAGCTACATACTCTTTACATGAACATCTTAATTCACTCTTATGACATAGTTGTACTGTCAGAAACTTGGTTGACGGGTGATATTTTCGATAATGAACTTATGGATGCGCGGTATGTATTATTTCGATGTGATCGCGACCGTGTAGCCACCGGTCGCCGGGACGGCGGCGGCGTGGCGCTCGCTATTCTACGCTCGCTGGCTGTGAGTGCGCGCGTGCGCATTGCCCCCGCCCCGTCTCCGTCGCCGCCGGTGGCTTCACCGTGCCTTCCCGCCATCATTGATTATTTGTCCATTGAGCTGGAACTTAGTGCCTCAACATATACTATTTGCGTAGTTTATATTCCACCAGGGCTTAAGTATGATGTTTATTTATCGTACATAAATTACTTACAAAATATCCTTATAGGTAGTTCTGATGGTTATCACTTTATTATTGGAGATTTCAATATACCCTCATTAGACTGGTACTCTAAAAGAACGTATATGGTGCCGTTGCAGACAACGACTACATCTCGTTCAGCTAATTTATTGATTAATTTTTTGGAGACAACGAATAGCTTTCAGTATAATGGTATTAGGAATAAATCTTCGAACATTCTTGATTTATTTATCTCTAATAATACTTACTGTGAGCTGCATCACGCTGCACCAATGGTCCCAGTAGATGAGTCTCATCCAACTTTTTATGTCTCGGTGCCCGTTGAATGTACAAGTAAAATGCTACGTAACACTAGTATCCAATACTGTTTTGGTAAAGCCGATTATTCAATAATAAATAATGAAATTAACAATATAGACTGGGATTCTCAATTTAATAATAAAACAGCTGAGTCTGCTACTAATACTTTTTACGAGATAATTTATGGCATTATATCTAAAAATATCCCCAAAAAAATGGTATGTAATAATAACTTCCCTGTATGGTTCAATTCATCTTTAAGACACATTTATAATAATAAAAAAAGGGCCTGGATTAAATGAAAAGTTTACAAAAATAAATCAGATTATGAAATATTTTCATTATATAGAAAGAGACTACGTGATGGTACGAATACATGTTATAATAACTATATTAAGAAGGTAGAGGATAGTTTAAAAAGTAATGTAAAGTTTTTTTGGACCTATGTGTCCAATAAAAAGAAAAGTAGTAATATACCTATCAGTGTTAACTACCAACAAAAGTCTACCAGCGATCCAATAGAAATTTGTAATATGTATTTTGATTATTTTCACTCGGTTTTTGAGCCTTCGGCTATTCCAAATAATTACGATGTCGGAAACATGCATGACATAGATGACTTAAACTCTAGTACGATTATTAATGATGTTAGTTTTACGTCTGACAATGTTAAGCGTGAGCTTCTCAAACTGGACCCAACAAAGGGTGCGGGAACTGATGGTATTCCTCCGTCCTTTTTAAAGCGTACTGCGCTTTCCATTTATTTGCCTATACAATACGTTTTTAATTTATGCTTACGCGAAGGTGTTTGCCCTCAAATATGGAAAAGTGCACGAATTGTACCAGTACATAAAGGTGGTAGGAAGAGTGACGTAGAGAATTATCGTCCTATTTCCATTTTACCTGCTTTGTCGAAGCTGCTTGAGAGGTTAATTCATAATGTTGTTTATCCTAGTTTACATCCTAATATTATACCCAACCAACATGGTTTCGTCAGACGGCGTTCAACAGTTACGAACTTAATTATATACACAGCAGATATCTTTGATAATATGGATAATAATAAACAAACTGATGCTGTGTATACTGACTTTCGTAAAGCCTTCGACAGAGTTGATCATAAAATCCTATTAGACAAAATAGCTTTTAATGGAATTCGTGGAAACTTATGGCGCTGGTTCAAATCTTATATCACCAATCGGAGCCAAAAAGTAGTAATTAATGGGTTTGAATCCGATACAGTCCCTGTTAGTTCCGGGGTCCCACAAGGCTCAATACTGGGACCATTGCTATATGTGTTATATGTGAATGATATAAGTGAATGTTTTAAATTCTGCAAATTTTTATTATACGCTGATGACTTGAAAATATATCATACCATTAATACATACCAAGATCATCTGAATTTTCAGTTGGATCTGGACCGGTTATCAGTATATTGTAGTGAAAATAAACTGACGCTTAGTCTTAATAAATGTAATTCAATAGTTTTTACTCGCAAGAGAAGTACAAGTAATCACACATATTCCCTTTGTAATTCAAATCTAAATAAGGTACAAATAATCAAAGATTTAGGTGTTACTTTGGATAGTAAATTAACCTTAGATATACATATACAGAACATTATAGCACGAGGTTTCAAAATGTACAATTTTGTCATAAGATCTACTAATAATTTCAAAAATGAATACACTTATAGTTTATTGTTTAAGTCACTTGTTCGATCACAGCTTGAATATGCGGCTCCCGTATGGAACCCTTATTATAAATGTTATATTAAAGACATTGAAAGAGTTCAAAAGAAGTTCTTACGCTGTGTGAACTATAAATATAATCATAGTTTTATGTCATATGAAGATCTGCTTAAAAAATATAAACTAGTGGATTTAAATTCTAGAAGGTTGCTACTTGGAGCAACGTTGTTGTATGACATCTGTCACAATCGTTACGACTGCCCCGAGCTGGTAAATAGGCTTTTTTACAAAGTTCCACTTAGAATTCACTCACGAACAGAGCAAAAAACCTTTTTTACCGCAACCCGGCGTACCAACTCGGGTCAGCGTTCACCACTGTACCGCATGACTAAATCTTATAACGATCATTTTAATAGTATCGACATATTTCATGCACGTATTGGCGATTTTCGGAGGATTGCGTTGGAGGTCTTGGGTGGTGATGGTAACAAGCATTCCACCTGATAGTTTGCTTGTCTTACATGTACCTGCCTTGTCTACTTCTTCGTGGATATGTTTGCATCATCACTGCTATTGGCCTGCCGACTACGACAACTATCTTAGGTTTCTTTTTTACCTTTGGATTGTAATTTAGAATGCTAGAAACACTTTTTATTTTATAGTATATAATTAGATACTCACTTTAAGGCGATAGTTAGGAATCAGTTACCTACTAAATATCTTAAGTTACATCTCTCTGTTCTGTTTTCGTTATATTTCTTATTAATTTGTGGTCAGCGTTGTTGGTACACTAACTACCTACATTCTAAGGCTTAAACTACTTTAAGATTATGTTTGTTGTGTACTGTTTGTTGATCCTAAATAAATAAAAAAAAAAAAAAAAAATTATCTATAAAACAAGCCAGCACCTTTTTAAGTCGGTGATCCAAGCTCTAAAGCTAAGCTTCCACCAACGCATCGTCACCGATGAGCCTTTTGGCTTGTCTCTGAATGGAGTCCAAGGCTTGAAGTGGTATTGTGTATACCTATGACTTCGAAAATGGTTAAACTGATTTACCTGGTATATGAAACTTTACTCAAAGTTTATGAGAAATTTAAATTAGAAATCAAGCTAATTTTTATTTAAAAACTTTTTTATCAGATTTGCACTAGATCAATCACACAAATGAGCATAATCTAAATATATATAACTCAAAGATGACTGACTGACTGACTGACATAGTGATCTATCAACGCACAGCCCAAACCACAGGACGGATCGGGCTGAAATTTGGCATGCAGGTAGATGTTATGACGTAGGCATCCGCTAAGAAAGGATTTTTCGAAATTCCACCCTTAAGGGGGTGAAATGGGTGGTTGAATTATTTTTCCATAGACCACGCTGCGGGCGAAGCTGCGGGCAGAAGCTATTTCCTATACGCAAATGAGCATATTCTGCATTCACAGAACCAGAGCCGAAGAGTTTGCTACATTGACACTAATAATAATAGGTAAGAAAATGCGTTGTCCGTTTGTTTGTCACTTTCACGTCAAAATGGCTGAACCTTATTTGACTGAATTTTTCCACACATATTTCTCAGATAATCCACTGAAACAAACAAAGGATACTTTTCATCAAATGACCAATACATCATACATTAGAAAAAAAACGTAGGTACGTGCAAAAAAGGACGTATGAAAGTTCACCTTGGTAGGACTAATATACATATCACGAATCCTACTTCCTACTAATACTATGTGAAATATAAATGCGAAAGTTTGTGGTATGGATGTATGAATGAATGTTTGTTACTCTTTCATGCAAAAACGACTGGACGGATTTGGATGAAATTTGGCACACATATAGTTTATAACCTGGATTAACACATAGAATACTTTTTATTGCGGGTAAAACCGCGGGGCGCAACTAGTATTTCATAATTATCTAGTTACAGGATTTATAGGGTTATTCGTTTTGTTCCCATGGTTTTCACCCCAATGGCGCGAAAAAGAAATATTGCCCGTTAGGTTTGAGCATAATGGAGAAAATCAAACATAATAATAATAAATACGTGTGTACATTTCACACAGCGCCATCTAGCCCCAAACTAAGCAAAGCTCGTACAATGGGAACCAGATAACTGATACAATACTTATATACTTTTTTGTTTGTAAATATATAACATAGAATACAATATAACACCCAGACACAGAACAAACATCGATGTTCATCACGTAAATGATTATCTTGGGTGGGAATCGAACCCACAACCTGCAGTTCAGAAGGCAGGATACTACCAACTGAGCTATCGTGCCAGTCTTACATGCCATTGTAGTTAATCCTCATCGAATCCAGCGCTCACTTTTCTTCATAAATCTATTCTTATGCACTTCTCCGATAACTCCACCAGTCAAGTAAAATTACTAATTCGATTTCATTAATGACTGAAGGCAATAAACCTCAATAAACGAACCCTCTTTTTCATACAAACTCTCTATAAACTAATCTACGCTATAAAATAACGTGTCCACTTCTCACTGACGAGAAACGTTATCCGAGAAAGCGAGACAAAAAACTTTATGCAACGATTAGCGTATGGAATGTTTTAGTGAGGGGTGACTCTATCAAATATTTTTTGATAGCCTCTGTGGCGTGGTGGTGAGCAGCTTGGCTTATAACACGGAGGCGGCAGGTTCGATTCCCGCGGCAGGACAAGAAAAAAAAATGCAAATACATGTTCTGAGTCTGGGTGTTGTGGAATCATGGTACTAGTAGTTCCTGAGTCCCTAGTCACAGGAAATCCTAGTTGGGTTCCAGGATCTATGTATGTGATCGTTAGGTGTTATTATTATTATTATACCAAAGAAACTTTTTATCAAATCTTAATGAAAAACTTTGTCACACACCAAGAACTGTTTGGAATATTGAAAAGGGATTAAAATAAAGAAGTTGCTATACATATATAATGGCCTAATATACTTTACATTTGGACAGCTTCTGTGGTGTAGTGGTTGAGCAAGTCGGCTCACAACCCAGAGGCGGCGGGTTCGATTCCTTTGTGCACAAGGAAAATAGTGGCAAATACTTGTTCTGAGTATGGGTCTTGTGGGACCATGGTCTTCGTAGTTCCTGGGTCCCTAGACATAGGAAATGCTAGTTAGATTCCAGGATCTATGTATGTGATCGTTAGGCGTTATTATTATTAATTTATTAATCTAAAATAATTAATTTAGGATTTTAGGCATTTCAAACACAATTTAAGAATTTTTATTGAATAAATGAATTATGAATTATAAATCTATTGAGCATGCATAATACAATTTTATAATGAATATAAATCTATTCTAATATTATAAACAGGAAAGATTTGTATGTAAGTATGTTTGTAACGAATTGGCTCAAAATCCTGGACCGATTTTAAAAATTCTTTCACTATTGGAATGCTACATTATCACTGATTAATATAGGCTATTTTAATTGCAAGAAGAAAATGTTTATGCAAAAATGTTAAAAAAATAAATTTCCACTCGTGCCAAGCCGGGACGGGCCGCTAGTCATAAATAAAATAATTACAATCTATAGTAAAGACCAAAATAAGCAATCCAAATGTTTCCTTTAAAATAATAAACGTTTCGGTAGGTAAGTACAAACCGCAAAATAAACAATATTAAAAGGCATGTTTTGCGTGATGATACTGAAATGTAAAGTAATTTCAGTAATAACATGACTTTGCGGTACAAAATATATACCAAAGCATTCTAGTACCCTATCGCGGTAATAAAACTCAGTGTTCTGTATAACTGTTAGCGAAAATTATAAATACTTAGAACGACAAAGTACCAAGTTAATGTTTGTCTTTACAATAATTACAACTTCACTTTTACAAACCTGTTACCTTTCATTACTTTTGTAAAAACAAATGAAATGTAATAACGTCGTAACAATGTAACTGGTAATTATTTTAAATTTCGAATTCTCGCATTCGAACTCTACAACTGTTGTATTAACCACTTTATTGAGATCCATCATGGTGTTGCCAAATTAGGTTAAAATCCCACCAGTAGGAGTTTCTAAATAATCATTAACAGCCTTATTAATAAACGGGTATCAGTCTCGGATTAGTTACATCAGCTTTTGTCCTTTTTTGGCACTGGAACATTTAGCTGGGTCGAAAGAGACAAAAGATGGTGTAACTAGTCTAAAGCTAGTTCGTGTTTATTAATAAGGCTGTATATGTTTTACAGACACATGCCTTTTAGAGCACAAAAGCACCACTATATATATATATGTATATATATATACTATATTTTGTAATTAATTAAATTTATTATTCTTGGAGAAACATAGGTTATTGAGCATAATTTACAAAAATTAGAGTTAAAATCTAATCTAAAAGAACTTGATCATTTACAGTGCCATCAATTTTATCTATTTAGTTAAATTTTTCTCCATCTCTTTTAAATGGTCCAATAAATGGCCTCATTAAAAAGAGACGATGAAATGTAAAAAGGCTGTGGAGACGATCTTAGTGCTTTTCAAGTCTATATAGGTACTTACTTAAAATAATAAGAAAAATATCTTTATGTAATTTGTAAGTTAAGCCTGTCACAGGAAACAACATGGTGAAATTTAAAACACCTAACTGGCAACACTACATTATGTAGCCAAAAAGTGACTAGAAAAGAGTTCACAGCCCAAGGATCATTTTAAATTGGTCACAACGCCGTACATTGATACATTACACCCTACCATCACCTCTCATAATTACACCTTACTCCTTACACAAAAGACGTTGAAAGCAACTTCAATATTTCGCACCAAAGTAAAGAAAAAAAAACATACTTGCGGTTAATATTTTTAAATATCGAATTCCGTTTTGGAATAAAAATGTGGTGAGTATTTTTTTGAGTATCAATAACAAAATGAATGTACCAGCCAGTATCAAAGATACCAACAAAACAATAAATAAATACTGTGTTAATAAAATACTTAACTGCTCTTGGCTATGTTATTATTGGTTTTTATTCAATCGTCATTAATAGCATAACTATTCATTATAATTATTTTATTAGAAATGTGTGTTTTGTGCAGAAATTTCTTGTAAATTCGATCGTTTAATGTCAACAGTATAATGGTGATAAATTAAATGAATAGGGGTTTATTACTATTTTCCGTTGATTGGAATATTTTATAAGTATATATACTTTGAGACACATTGAAATTTAAACCAGTAATTAAAGATAAATTAAAGAATTTAAAAGCCTGTGACGAACTCCTGGCAACTTTTTTTTTATTGTTTTAATATATGTAGATATTTCACACAGCGCCATCTAGCCCCAAACTAAGCAAAGCTTGTACTATGGGAACCAGATAACTGATACAATACTTAGATACTTTTTGTTTGTAAATATAAACATAAAATACAATATAACACCCAGACACAGAACAAACATCGATGTTCATCACACAAATGTTTGTCCTGGGTGGGAATCGAACCCACAACCTGCAGTTCAGAAGGCACGGATACTACCAACTAAGCTAACGGGCCAGTCAATTATTCGTTTACTTATCAGCCCAAAACGACTTCTGCTGTATATTGGTGAGAAGGCGGGCTCCTGATGATTCCAGATGATGCCGCAGCTTCAGGTCAAGATATTGTTTTTGCAATATCATTTACAGAATCATTTATAGAAGTAACAGGATTTTCGACCTTTATAAACTAGAAATAAGCAGATGATCTTCAAACTGCTGAAATGGTTTTCTTTCATCAGGTAAGAACGCTTTCGATTAATTTTAAATAACAATTATACACGGTGGAATTAATTTGTTATTTTCCTTAAATGTATGTACTCAGACCATGCTATAGAATAACCGTTCAAGGTGCAACTAATAATAACTTTTTTTTAATTTAATGTCTCCTGTAATAATTGGATAACAGCCGAAATGTCTATTTAACGCTACACACATGGCGGGCGCCAGCCGAGTGCTTTGTAAATATTTCGTAGGTTATGAAACACCTGCTTAGTTCAATGTCACAAAGTTCTTTAGCAATTGAATTCGCAGTACATTGATAATGCCTAGATTTAAGTTTTATTTCATAAGTACTTTTGGTATTTAATCATATAGGAGCGTTTTATAGCATGGACTGAGTACATACATTTAAGTAAAAGAACGAATTAAATTCCACCGTGTATAAATCATTTCAAATAACAAACAAGGAAAAATCTAAGCAGTTTGTAAGCTACGATGCCAAATACAGACACAGACATATACGTTAAACACCCCTGTGTTAGGTCGGGGTTTAAAACATAGCGTAAAGTGTGAGAAAATTAAGTCATACCAATTTTACAATACATAATAGTACTTCGTAGCAATACATGTTTCATATCCTGACATAACAGAGTTTTAAGTGTAAAAGTAGGTATTTCGTATTAGTTTTCATAGTTAATCATACTTGAGCAATTATTTTTTATCCACGGTTCATCACCTAACGCTTTCATAAGAATAGTGACCGTAGTTAACGTATTAACAACACTCAAATTATATTTAAATATGACCGAAGCATTCGTGCTAACACGTAAACCAATTAACAAGAAACTACATTCACAAACAAACTTGTAGCCGTAGCAGCTCAAGTTTAATTGGGCTGTCAGTCAACGCTAATATAGATAGAGCTGCGAGTAGAAGCAAGTTTCAAGTGAAGGCAGGTCATGTGTGATTGGGGAGTGTAGCTGGTGGGCGACCAATTAGCCATCAACAAACGCTTGTCCATGACAAATTCTCGTACAGTTTTAACAATTTGAGTTTGGAACTACAGTGTGATTTGACAGCGGCGGCGTTTGAGCTAGGTTTGCACTAAAACAAACAATAGTCAGGGGAGTTTTGGCGGGAACGCGAAAAAGATTGCGTCACCGCATTGTATTATTTTACAAACTTGTGTTATTTTCAGTGTTAATGCATAAAATTGGTGGCATTATATTCGTTAAGTGCTGGATTACAGGCGTGTGTGGGAAAATGGTATAATGATGGTGAAACGATTCTTTTCGTGTTGTTTCCAAAACTCCATAGAAGCTTCAAGTAAAGTTGCCACCACTTGCTTGACACATATTTGCGTGAAATATTATTAACTTGATAAATTATCAATTACTTGACACTGGCTAATTACGCAAAAACAATAGTCAGGTTTTTCTAAAAAGGAAATTCACGATGCTCTTCCAAGGTTCTGTAATTATGTATTTAAGAATGTAAATAAGGTTTTTATCATTTTTCCATCCAGTGTAACCTAGGCGTAAAATATCTACCGGCACGCGACGACAGACGTCAGTAATCCAAACATCGAACAAACCAATGTATCGATTAAAGCATCGATGTGGAGAATCGATTTTATAGAACACCGTGTAACTGGCCGTTTACATGAAATGTTTTTGATTGTTGTGGTTTGGTTGTGGTCGTGGTGTCCGGGACGTCCGTTTCGTTTGTTACATTATTCAATAGAATAATACCACGCTTTCTTCCATAAGTATTCACTTAACATTACGCATTATATTATTATTTTTCGATTTTAGTATTAAAATTCTCATGAGTGTGATTCATTTTAAATTAATATATCCCCGACTGTTACTCACGAATATTTTTCGACTTTTTTAACTGCGTAAAAATGTCAGAAAAAGCTTTATAACTGACTAAAAAAAAAGAGAAAATACGACTTTTTTTAATGCTTGATACCTCAAAACTTTCAACTGGGTGAACCGATTTTGATGATTTTATTTGAAAGCTGCTGCTTCTCGTGCGGTCCTTTTGGTCCAGTGAAAATGGCATCCACGAGAAAAGCGCAGTCGGTATTGCGTTTGTTTCTTCTTAAATTATAATAATATCAGTAAATAGATAAACTCTTTATTGAAACACCACTTTACAGGAACAATTGCCAAGCACAAACTTAAAAATTAAGTTACGTAATCTTACAACTTAAAGCGATCTCTTCCAGACAACCTAAAGGTACTTTATCCACTCCACACGCGATTTTGTTATGTTGACAATGGAGATCTATGTGAACCAACACCTTTCAACTTCCGTTCGCCTCGTCTTCTTACCCCCCAAGTCAAGCGTGCGTAAAGAAGTTTTACTACAACAATAGTGTCGATTACTCTAAAGCTAAACGAAATTAACATATTTCCGTCTTTATCATTTCCCCTTTATCAGAAGAGTACCGCCATACTTTAAGTTTACTTTAGTTCTAGAGAATGCAAAACAGAATCGACACCAATGTCTCGCGCTGGCCTTCTTTGTGCCAAACGAGACGTAATTATTCCAGAGGACATGAAATCTCGTCGCTAATCGTATAGCGGTGCCTTTCACAAATCTATTATGATGTTATTCATAAACGCTTCGGACTGTCGTGCTCAAAAGTGAGATGTGTGAAAAAACTAGTGTGCTTTAGACACGACTGAAGTAAAACTTCTTTAGTTTAGCGCCATCTATCAGCCGGTATAACTTAGTTTTTGCTTTGTTTAATGTTAATGTGGCAAGATGAATGGAAGATGGCGATCTTGACAGTTGTGAATTCTCGTCGTGTTGTTTTCAAACTACATAGAAGCTTTGCCACCACATTACTCTTCTAGTAAAGTGGTGGCAACTTTACCAGACTGACCCTGACTTTACCCCTTTGACCCTGAGACTTTACCTGACTTAACTTGATGACTTGGACTGTGACTTGATTTGACACATATATATTTATAAACTTGAGAAATTATCAATTACTTGACACTGGCTTAATACACAAAAGTATGGAGCCAAAACAAAAGCAAAAAATACATTTTTTTTACTTTTTATGTTGATAATGGAAATTTGTGTGAACCAACTTCAACTTCCGTTCACATAGCATTCACCATCTTATTATAGAAACTGACGTGAGTAGTACTCATAACTACAAATATTACACGGCTAAATTTCACGAGATACGGTCGAATAACTCGACCGGTGTTCGGGCAATAAAGATGTAGTATGAAAGTCAGCGCCGAGCTGCCACCGCCGCCGCGCGTACTCCTTGAGGATGGGCATCTTTATTGCCCGAACACCGGTCGAGTTATTCGACTGTATCTCGTGAGTTTTAGCCGTGTAATAGTTGTAGTTATTCACCATCTTACTCCCCAAGTCAAGAGTGCGTAAAGAAGATTTTCTTTAGTAAGAAATCTCATGATCAAAAACCTAGTGGTAGGTTGTAGGTTAATTTGATCCCATCTGTACAACAATTTCCAAACAGCCAGTTTCACAACTCAACCGATCCATCGGCTAATCGTCCAATAAACGCCCATTTATAACATAATTGTACTTTAATATGCCCACACGCGCCGAAAACATGACAAAACCACTTCATTACCGTCTATTGTGTTCTTCACTCCACTTCTAACGCATTGTGCACGCTGAAGATTTTGCACGTCTGTTTATTTTTTCATCCGTTGCGGCGCTTTCAAATTCGAAATTCAAATTCTTATGCTCTTTGGTGTAGAGTTGACAGTTCATTGTTTTTTTTCATATAACTATGTTTCCTATAACGGAAACGAGAATGTTGCCAAATTTTAAATTAAACCACCATCTCGATATAAATTCGCACTGTTAAGTCATTGGTACTTTTTTATTCGTTTTTCTCATAACTAATGTTATCGGTTGCCTTAAAAGTAAAAAATCAACTATGTAAAAAAAATTATTAGAAAAAGAAATGTTGTCAGTAAATTAGAAATATTTACCCAAGTATTTTTATTTTTTATGGATTTCGTGCAGTTGATATTTTGTAAATTAGTTTTCTTTAAAAGGGTTTTTCCCTTTCTCCCTTTTTCATTCTGGAAACTATATATCAGTCTGACAGTTTGTAGGTAACTGTGGAGCTGAGTGGCTCACAAAATATTAAAACGTAGCGAACAACGATTTATCATTCAAGCGAATTCTCTTGTTAATTCTACAGCCATGATTTTGGGTCAATTCTTTGCCTCCGGGGACGTTTCGTGAGAAAAAACTATAGTCATAGAGGGGTTCCAAAATGATGCATTTGCAATTTATTATTTATTACGCTGGCAATAAGGCGGATAGAGCTTTTTATAATATTTATTACTATAATCTGGTTCAATTGAATACATTGCAACTGCAATTAAGAGAAAGTTTTATATAAATTATGAACGAAATTAAATAGTCGTAAGCATGTCGTTATTGAGAATATGTTGCCATTTAAATGCAGATGAGTGCATATTATTGATTTATATTTTTTATATCTACAATATTCAAATTAAATCTTTTAATAATACTTTAACATTCAGTAATATGCAATTTCAGTTAAATCGATCTTTAGAAATAATACGTCAATTTTATTTTTATTTTTATAATCATTTATTTTCTGCCCCAGTTCAAATCGACTAATTTCTCTCTTATTTCAATAATTCATTTCTTTTTTTTAACGGGCTAATGCTGTTGGTCTTTATCGACCTTTACAGCATCACCCGGTGGGTTAATAATTTATTTCTGCGGAAGTTGATAGTTGTTGGTTAACGTAGATCTCCATTGTCAACATAACAAACATAAAGAAAAAATTTGGTATTAATATGTTAGTATATCCGGTAAAATTACTTTTTTTTTACTTCAAACTTGTCTAGCATTTGACCGCGCTCTCACCTGATGGGAAGTGACGATGCGATTGAGGGTGCATGCTAGCCAAGTAAATACCTATTCACTCTTCTCTTGAACACGCCCGGGGCATATTTCGCCGGAAACACAATTATCAAAATGGCGACATATTAATGTCGCCAATGTTAATATTATATTAACCAAATCAAAAACAAAATTATACCGGCCGATAGATGGAGCTAAACTAAAGAAGTTTTACTTTAGTCGTTTGGACAAGCACACTCGTTTTTTTTGTCATGAATACCACTAATGAGCACTTGTCGCCTAATTCCTATGCATTAATTATACAAATCAATAACAAAAGACACTTCCGTCTTTCTAATTATTTATAACAGAAATAATAAAATGGCTGACAACCTCACAACTGTCAACGCCCGAGGCGCGTGCGGTTAAATTAATTATAATCTCCGTAATTATAATTAAAGTGACGTTTTCATTAAAAGACCCATTATTTCTGAATTATGGACCGTATTTGTGTGTTTAATTACTTAACGATTAGGATGTGTGTGAAAGAAGAAAGTATGTTACGTTGCTAGCGTGTTTAGATTTTTTTATTTATCAGGGGCTATATATAATTTCACTTGTATGTCTTAGAATTTTGCAATCTATATTTCACTCACTTCTACTGAAGCTATCGGGATGAAATTTAAAACTCACGTTTGGTTCTCGTCACAATGCACAAATAATTTAATGCCACCATTTTCAATCCAATATGGCGGATGTTACAAAATGGCGATTTAGCACCCCTATGATATTAAATGAAAAAGCTGGATAAGCAAAACATACAGTAAATAACCGTAAGTATTCTGAATTCAATATTGAGTGATTTAAAATAATTTTAATATAAACTTTTATTTATAAAAATTAATTTTAATAATCCTAGGTGAACTTAGCCAGGTCGTCGGTCCATCTAGTGTTGAGATACCTACTCTACTCTATCTTCCAGTCCAATGTCTACACTACATTATAAAAAGGTATGTTTGGGTAGTCAAAAACAAATGATAAATGTCGAATAAGTATAGATAACCAGCCGAGAATCCTATCAAAGACACCGCGCCTTTGACATGGCTCGTTTGTGTCATGTCAAAATATGACATTTGAGCTAGGGTTGGTGGAGCCACGTGGAGTGTGTATTAAAATGACGAAGGGCTGATCTTACGGTCAATAAAGTATACCTTGGAAAAATAATTTCATCATTAGCCTGAAGACGCCCATTGGTTAACACCCTCATGCTTGTATCTTGCATCCAACAGCTCCTTGTAGTTTAACTTATAGTTTGTCGGTGCGATGGATGGCTTGCGTCTTCCAGTTCGTGGTTCTCACTCGTAAACCTTTCACCCTTTAATCTACCTGATAGCTCAGTTGGTATTAGCTTTAATTCCCACCCTGGACAAACATTTGTGTGATGAACATAGGTGTTTGTTCTGTGTCAGGGTGTTATATTGCATACTGTATGTATTTACAAACAAAAATAGTATCTAAGTAATCTACCAGTTATCTGATTCCCATTTTTGGGGCTAGATGGCGCTGTGTGAAATGTCGACAAATATTTATTTAATTATTTACAATACAATACAATACTTTTTTTATTTATTTATTTAGGATCAACAAACAGTACACAACAAACATAATCTTAAAGTAGTTTAAGCCTTAGAATGTAGGTAGTTAGTGTACCAACAACGCTGACCACAAATTAATAAGAAATATAACGAAAACAGAACAGAGAGATGTAACTTAAGATATTTAGTAGGTAACTGATTCCTAACTATCGCCTTAAAGTGAGTATCTAATTATATACTATAAAAAATAAAAAGTGTTTCTAGCACAAACTAATCTAATACAAACCCTTTATTGTATACCATCTTAATGTATATAAATCTCGTGTCACAATGTTTGTCCTCAATGGACTCCTAAACCACTTAACCGATTATAATAAAATTCGCACACCATGTGCAGTTCGATCCAACTTGAGAGATAGGATAGTTTATATCTCAATCTATAATAGATATATATTAAATACCCGTGCGAAGCCGAGGCGGGCCGCTAGTATTTTTATAGATTATAACTGTCTCCGACTATTCAAAGCATATTAAACTTAATTAAGGTAATGTTTCGTATCATGTTTTATCAACTACTCTTAAGTACGTTTATTGCCCAGCCTTTCACCCACCCATTTATGTTTTGTATTTATTTGGTTTTAGTTACACTGCACCGCTTTACTGAAAGTAAACAATATGCGATTATGCTTTCCCTGAATCAGTACTTAGAGCGACGCTTTTTCGACAATATGAGGCGAAATGATTCTAATACACAATTACATAAAATATCGAAAAAAGTAACCATTTTATTGGTATCTCACTCTCACTACACTTCGGAATACTGGATGAGACAACACTATCTTGCCGAGTTCTTGCTTTCGTGACAAGCGCTTTTTTTTGTTTTAGGTTTGGCTCCTCACTTTTGTGTGTTTAGCCAGTGTCAAGTAATTGATAATTTTTTAAGTTATATATATATGTGTCAAAACATGTCACAGTCCAAGTCATCAAGTCAAGTCGTAATCTAGTCTAGTCATTTTATTTATTAAACAAAATCAAAATCATTCTCCTAATAAAGTGGTGGCAACTTTACCAGAAGCTTCTATGGAGTTTTGGAATCAACACGAAAAGAAACGTTTCACCATCATTATACCACTTTCCCACACTCATGCCTGTAATCCAGCACTTAACGAATAAAATGCCACCAATTTTACATAGGTAAATAGGTAATTTGGTAATAGGTAATAATAAATAGGCACCAACATTGAAAATAACACAAGTTTTTGAAAATAATACAATGCGGTGACGCGGCCTTTTTCGTTTTCTCGCAAAAATTCACAAGCGCTTTTCAGTGGCGCATAGCGTTTTTCGTCATTGGTGATTACCAATATATTTTGGTAATCACCAATGGTAGCAACCCTACTGGGTTGTCATAATCAAATCTTGACATGACATGTGTTTAATTTAATCAATGCCTCCGGGACTCTGTCTGTTCGATAACTAGTCGTCGTCGGAATGTTAATCTTAGGTAATTGTTAGAACCGATTAACATCAATCTGAACCGAATATTTGTAATATCTAGGATTTTTAGCTAAACTTGACACCGGTTAAATAAGATGAAACCAACTAAAGAATAATAATAATAACAATCACACTGGTGTTGATTGGTGGTAGTGTTGTCGCATTCTCTAAAACTAAAGTATACTTAAAGTATGGCGGTACTCTTCTGATAAAGGGGAAATAACAAAGACGGAAAAATGTTAATTTCGTTTTGCTTTAGAGTATGCGACACAGAATCGACACTACTATCATACTAATATTATAAAGGTGAAAGTTTGTGTGTGTTTGTGTGTATGTTTGTTACTTCTTCACGATCAAACGGCTGAATGGATTTGGATGAAATTCGGTACCAAGATAGCTTATACATTAGATTAATATATAGGCTACATTTTATCCCGGAAAAGTGAAATTTTCCCGTGGGATGAGTATATAATTAAAATACTTTTTATCCGCGGGTGAAACCGTGTGGCGCAACTAGTAATACATAATAACTTAGTAAACTTGCTTAGTACAATAACTTATTAAGTACCTTATATAATTTTTACTTGTAAAAGTGCTAAGAATAGCCAAAATAAATCCTTTGACTTTGACTTTGATTTTAACGCCCAACGATCACATACATAGCTCCTGGACCCTAACTAGGATTCCCTGTGTCTAGGGACCCAGGAACTACGAGGACCATGGCCCCACAACATGTGGTGTGGTGGTTGAGCAGGTCGGCTCATAACCTGGAGGCGGCGGGTACGATTCCCGCGGCAGAACAAGCTTTTGTGCGCTGAAAAAAGCGCAAGTACTTGTTCTGAGTCTGGGTGTTGTAGGACTATGGTTCTCGTAGTTCCTGGTCTCTAGACACAGCGAATCCTAGTTAAGGTCCCTGCATACATAGACCCTGGGGTCTATGTATGCGATCGTTGGGCGTTATTATTATTATAGGTACGAAACTCAATTGAAGGGGTGAGAACAAAAAGGGTTTATCTGATTTTTTCACAAAATTACTTATGGGTATCGTTGGATTCAGCGTGAAATTATCTACAATAATTTAGTACATTCTCAAAATACCGAAATGAGGCTTAAATCTCGAGATTTTGAGTCTTAAAACGGTTTATCTGTCACAGGAATACAGTACGCTTAGCATAAAAACATTATTATATTTATTGTATTATATTATATTATAACAGTAATTCTATGAATTAATACTACATTTAGTATTTTAAAATAGAATTAAATCATTTTCAAGCAACTGAAACTTACATAAACCTTTTTTATTACCTTTAAGCACTCTACATTAAAATGACGCCGTCGAAGTTTAAAGTCAATTTTCACGAAACTGTCAATTTGACAGTTAAACCCTTTTTATTCTCAACCCTTCAATTATCAAAACGGCAACAAAATCTGTGCCTAAAACCAAATGACCACAAAATTTGAAAAAGGAAAACATTGCAATTTATTATTCTCCTGCCATTATGTACCTATTATCATTAATTGATTATAAATATCCATTTAAATATGACCGTCTGTCAGGACACCAATTAAAAACATCTTTCCTAATGCATTTTATTAAGTAATTTTAAGTTTTATTCCATGGGAATAAGTTGATTGTAATGTGAATAACTAATTTGGTTTTTTGATTAATCGGATTATTGTATTATTGGAAGGTGTTTAACGTCTATCGATACTAGGATTATAAGTATTCTTATCGGTATATGATCACTTAATGGGTTAACGTTTGTACCTTGTCATATTAAGAAAATACTGACATCATTTATAGTTTACGTAAAGAAAACAAATTTAATGTTGACTTGTCGTCTGTGACATGGTATCAAAGTGTATTTATATTTTAAACATTCTCGATCAAGTCACGTTTCACATACTGACGCTTGTAATAATTTCTATAACATTACCGCAGACTTTTAAAACTATAATATTACGTTTATCTCAAAGTAGGTAATGAGCGGTTTTCATATTTAATACGATAGAAAAAATTAATAGTTATTTTTTAATTTAGTTTATTTAAGTATTTAGTTTATTTATGTTAGTATTTAGTTTATTTTTAATAGTATTTTTTTATAGTTAATAGTTAAAATATTAAGTTAAAAAGTTATTAGAAGTTATAAAGAAGAAACTTAAAATTTATAAAGTTAGGTGAAAGTAAAAAAAGAAGAAGACATCGATAAAAAAAGAATCTTGGTCTCACAACTTTAGCCTACCCAATAGGGCGAACAAAAAAAAAGTGCGGGGCAGTCTTTGGAGGCTGCCGATAGAAGCGAAAACTACTTGTGACATAATAATCTCAAAAAATATTCATACACAGTATAAATATAGCTCATGGAAAGCGTTCGGTGACGATGACGCGAGTTCCGTGATTTTTGTTCACACAAAAAGTGCTCAACTCGCCTAAAGAAGTTTTCACACCCTTTTAATAAGAATATTATACATGAGCTTTTGCCCGCAGCTTCGCCCGCGGCGTGGCCTATGGGAAAATAATTCAACCACCCATTTCACCCTCTTAAGGGTGAAATTTCGAAAAATCCTTTCTTAGCGGATGCCTACGTCATAACATCTACCTGCATGCCAAATTTCAGCCCGATCTGTCCAGTGGTTTGGGCTGCGCTTTGATAGATCATGATGTCAGTCAGTCAATCAATTAATATTTAGATTGGATATTAATAATAATAATAACGCCCAACCATCACATACATATATCCTGCACCCTAACTAGGATTCCCTGTGTCTAGGGACCCAAGAACTTCCCAGTGTCTAGGGACCCAAGAACTACGAGGACCATCCCACAACACCCAGACTCAGAACAAGTATTTGCGCTTTTTATACTAATACGCTTTTTATTACTATATCCTCTTTCTTTTTTTAGGTTAGTTGACAATGGCAACGATTGCAGAAAATCGACGAACATGTCACTTCCGAAGCCATAAACCAGCACCCCTACCGCGTAACCGTTCTGGGAATTAGCTTCGCCTGCCATCCCGCACACACCAATTAACAAGTCCACGAGTGCGAGCAAGAGAGGACACGATTACGATCTCCACCAGACTTAGGCGGTAAGGCCCCTGATCATACACACCTTTAGAATCTTTAGATACAGAACTACATCAAGGATGTTTAGTAACATGTAAAGATCAAGGGAGCCGCCTTGTCGTAAATTTAATTATTATTATACGTGGTATCTGTGTATTCTCACCTTTGCTTTTGATGAAATGGAAACCATGGAATGGTCATTATTTAGGCGTAGTACAGTTAATAATAATAATAATAATCGAGATCGCTCTATCATCACGGACAAGACTATTGTAGCTAATAAGCCTGATATCGTGCTGATAGACCGGTCCCAACGACGGGCAGTGCTCGTAGACATCGCTATTCCACATGACGAGAACCTCGTGAAAGCTGAGAAGGACAAACTCAGCAAGTACCTTGACTTAGCTCACGAGGTAACCGCCATGTGGTCACCCCGTCGTCGCCGCCCGAGACACGTCTGAGCGACCCGGATGATCCTATAGCAGCCGTAGTATCGGCTGCGCTAGGATCACCGGACCAGTCTAGCCCTTCTGGCTCAGGTACCGCTTTCGACACCGGTATAGGATACCAGCGTAACACAATCAGACACCGACCCCGCCGGCGAGGTCGACGTACCCCCCGTAGGTTAGCTAGAATGGTCGCGACGTTCAATAGGGTCCACTCTTGCAGTGGACGTAGTCTTCTCGATCCTCTTATCCCGGCAACGGCCCAAGCTGAGGCTCGCACCCCTAGGGGTGCCCTTGAGCTAGTTGCCTCCCACTTTTGACGGCTGGGCGCCTTAAGCGAGGTGACGCTGTAAAGGTCGATAGAGACCAACAGCATTAGCTCGTTCAAAAAAAAAACTGTTGAGTTGAGTGTTGACTCAACGAGCATTTTTCCGATAGTTGTTTCGGCGAACGGCCTTATAGCGCCTCGACCAACACCTCGAGAGGCTCTCGTTAGACGGTTGGATCAAGGGTCAGATTCAGAAGGCAGTACTTCTTGACACGGCACGTATTGTCAGGAGGTTCCTCACTCTGCAGCCCTAACCACCGGGAGCTTGGGCCTTGCCCCGCTGCTGGCGGCACACTAGGTTTTTTGTTATTCTAAAAAAACTTAGAAGCTAAGAAAACAAATAAACATGAAATGATATTAATATAATAAAACAAGTCTTTATTTCAGATTTACATTAGTTAAATTCAAACTTAATTCTGACATCCAAATACTTGTACCTATCCATTTGTCTTTTTATGTGTAGATTTATTCATTACATTAAACATAAATATTTTATAATCGTTAATACAAAACTAAACTAGACCTAAAAAACTAAATTGTACCTAAGAACTTATATCTTTATAATAACTTATATCTTGTTTCCATTTGTCTTATTTTGACATAGGCCTCTTCCAGTTTTTTTTTGTTTTGTTTTGGCTCCACACTTTTGTGTATTTAGCCAGTGTAAAGTAATTGATAATTTCTCAAGTTAATTAACATTATATAATGTGTCAAGTCAAGTTAAGTCACAGTCCAAGTTAACTCATAGTCTAGTCTAGTTAAGTCATACTCCTAGTAAAGTGATGGCAACTTTACCAAGAGCTTATGGAGTTTTGGCACTAACACTGTAAATAACACAAGTTTTGGAAAATAATGCAATGCGTCGACGCGATCTTTTTTGTTTTCCCGCCAAAACTCCACCTCTATCAGTTTTTATTATTATTTAGTTCCACTTTTCGTTTCCGTTTGTAAATTGCCTTATAGTTTGCGTCCGTACCCAACTGCAAGCCAAACTCACTTCAAAGCTCCCTAAACATAAAACTGTGATTATGATATTCGTTTGTAATTAATTACTAGCGGATATTTCGGCCGCCCGCATCGCTTTTCATTCGATAAATAAGATATAAATCATCTCTGCCGGCTAACATAGCTCATGCTCGCCTCGCTCTATTTGGAAACTAATTTTAGATCTAATAAAATAATATAGAAATTGAAATATTGTTGATGGTCCCACAACACCCAGACTCAGAACAAGTACTTACGCTTCTTTTACTGTGCACAAATACTTGTACCTACTGCCGCGGGAATCGAACCCACCGCCTCCGGGCTATGAGCCGACCTGCTCAACCACTACACCACAGAGGTTGTCTGTTTTGGACTTATACATGCGAATCCGAAGCGATATACTAGTCATCGTACAATACAAGCTATCCAAACCCGACAGATATAACCATAAAGGCTCAAATTGAATCTCCCATCCACTTGTTTGCCCAAAAACTTAGATAAAAAAAGAGGTCGATAAATAATAAAAACAACGGAAGGCTCTTTGTCGGTGCAATGCCGTCATAAAAATGGCCATTAGATGTCTTATTAACGCCTATTTTGACATAATTAGGATCAATTCTCTACTAAAATAGTGTAGGTTATATGATTGCTTGTGTTTTATGCGCCTTTGATTCTTAAGCTCAGGTTAGAGTATAAAATAATATAGATGAGATCAGTAGAACTAGAAAGTGAGGCAAAAAAAGGAACACCATTCAACATCATATTAATTTTTTAATGCATTCTATGTGGTGTCTCGAATTAGTGTAGTAAGCATACTTATTTGAGCTTTTAAACATCATTATGTGTATATATATAGGTAGGTACATACAGCATGTTGTACTGTTTTCGTTGTCATACCACTTTATCTCTCTTCCACTTTTCTCGAACAGCGATCAAGTCACCAAAAATGACATCAAATTTATCTAATATTCACCTAAAGATTATAATATTTGTTCCTAACTTCGTGATAATTGGCTTGGCTTGGCGGAATAAGTAGTACGATTTTTCAATCTAAATATTATATATATAACTCAAAGGTGACTGACTGATTGACTGACATAGTGATCTATCAACGCACAGCCCAAACCACTGGACGTATCGGGCTGAAATTTGGCATGCGGGTATATGTTATGACGTAGGCATCCGATAAGAAAAGATTTTTCGAAATTCCACCCTTAAGAGGGTGAAATGGGTGGTTGAATTATTTTCCCATAGACCACGCCGCGGGTGAAGCTGCGGTCAGAAGCTCGTTTGGTATAAGCATTTATGGATTCATTTTTAAGGTCGAACGCCCCATCCAAGGTTATAATAAGCTTGCTTATATATTTTCTGTGATCCGTCGATCCTGATGGTATAGAAGGTAGGCAGATGTGAAAACAATTTGGAAGTCATTCATTATATTAATGTGTTTTTTGTTGAAATATATATTGAATTGGTTAAAGAAACATAATGATTATTAGAATTTACAGACTTAATAATCAATTTGCCTATATAGTCTAAGTTTATACTGTAAATAGGTATAGAAGAATCCAGCTAGAAAAAATAAAGAACTGATACTTACGAAAGCCTGTGGGCATAACGGTCGGGTTGTGTCAAAATGCTCTTAAGATTTCCTCTTCTAGTGTATTTTGAGACTTGGCACTAACTAATTTTAGGTTATATGGTCTTTCCGCTACATATTTATTTCTGCTATTCAATAAAAGTATTTTTTCGTTAAAATTATTAAGTATAATCATGATACAAATATTTCCTTTATATTAACAAATATTTTTTTATTTAACTTATACCATTTCTAACATCACTGATGTGCAGATTCAATGGTTAATTTTATTAAGGTTTTTTTATTTATTCAGTTAATAAACTGTTGCCATGCAATACACAATGAGACAACTTATATAAATAAATAAATAAAATAAATAAAAAAATATTTGTGGACATTTCAAACCGCGCCATCTAGCCCAAAATTAAGCAAAGCTTGCACTTTGGGAACCAGATAACTGATGCGATACATACCTTGTACTATGGAGCTGAGGCATAGTCAAAAAGATTTTTCTTTGTATTTTCTAACTGTAAACCAAACTTACATAATTATATTCTTATTGTTGCCGACCGACCAACCTTTTTATATGTTTAGTTTTATTTTATTGTTTTCTATTTTTAAATTGATTTTTGAAGAGGGTTTTTTGTTTTATCTGTAAAAAATAGGAAGACAACTGCTACTATGGATAATGCGTTCTAGGTTTTGGGTTTTAATAAATATGTATTTCTTTTAATGGTGATCTTATTGTGATTGTACGCGTGCTCTACTCCAATTGGACCTGCTCATCCTCAACACTTACATTAATATAATTTCAGCGTTTTCTAATACCTAGGTATATTTAAACCTAGACATTATAATCCTATGTCAAGTAATAAACTCAAGTTCGCGACTCTGCTACTCTATGTCAAACCTCCAAGCCCAAACCTAAGCCAGTACTGTTGCACCATAATTTATTGTTGTCGGGCCAAGCTATAACACTATAATGGACTTTCAGACACCTCGAAGGTGCGGGCGGGACGGAGCGATTCGCGCGAGGGAGAGGGATGACCAGAAGCGCCGCTTCACGTCAAAATACGTGCTCCATTCGTTTTATTGCTCCGCCGTGGTGTGGGCTTAGGGATGGGGTCGGGAATGGGTATCGATAAATTATTGTAAACTTATCGTGATTGTAATCAGCGATTGTCACGCGTTCGTTTCTAAATAAGTATTTTCTAGGTTCTACACAAATGTGGACGGATGAATGAATCCAAGCCCAGACATAAAGTTTATTTCATGTTACATTACCTGGCATCATAAGTAAAAAAATATAATATTAATGTAGGTACTATATTTTGGCTTTTTACTAAAATAAGAGCATAACAATGTTGAAACATTCATTAGTCCAGCATTAGTACATACCAACACATTTCTCAAGTAAGTGAACTAGATAAACTATAATTATTAGTATTTAAGTTTTTTTTTCTTTTATAAGTAATCATTTCTTGCAATAAAGAATATTATAACATGGGCATAAATTGGTAAGCCTCTTTGGGTTTGTCAATCATTAAAAGATATCTAGTTTAGCACGATACTAAAACATAATTTATCGATACACTTAAGTCATAATATCGACACTAAAAGCTCAACTAGTCCCATCCCGCAGGGCGGCACCGCGGCAACATCAAAGGAGGCCACCTCTTTGATGTGGCCGCCGGCGCGCGCCTCCAAACGCCGTAAGCGACAAATCCATACGTCATCCTCCTGTCATTATAACGCCTTACAATCGGGCCGAGAATGTGAAATTACTTACAAGACAATATAAATTGACAAGCCGGTTTAATAGCGATTACTGCTTTTGAGTCTTTGGCTTTTTGAGTCGTTGAATCACACGTTGAATCTTTGAGTGGTTTTAGTATTGTCAGTGTCGGTTGGAATGACCCCTCGGGGCCACTCGCGGCGGGAACGATACGTCAGGGGGTGTCGATGTCAAAATTAGGATACTATCAGACGTTCCTTTTAGTTTTTGTAACCGTTTCGATATCTTTGGTTGCCCTTGACATTTTCACGTCGATTGTACTATAACAGATTAAGTACGTGGTTAAGGTATCAAGATTAGTGTTGATTAGTAAATCGTTAATTTATATTAATGTCAGACAATTGTAATTTGTAAAAGTGCTAGAAATAGCCTATTTGCAATAAATTATTTCAGTTCGAATTTGACTTGGACTTTGATTTTGAAAGTTATTTGAAAAATTTGTCTTATTAGGTGTGTCACTAATTAATAAATAAATTACTAATTTATAACTAAACTTACTAGTTTAGTTATTATGTTTACTTATAAATTAGTGACACACTACTATGAACTCACGCGTTTTGCCTGTTTTATACTTGTAAATCTTCCATATTGATTTCGGAGCTTGTGTGAAATCAATATAAGCGTTACAGTAATTTCATTTTTACTTTAGATAGGGAAGGTACAGAGAGCTATCGAAAGTTGATGATTTCATAGGTAATGCAAAATATAGATACGCTTTTTTCTTCTCTGCCTACAATTTGGCGTGATAATAGTTCATATTACGATCTGATCCTCTTTATTAGGTCCTCTTGTGGTTTTGCTTGCAGTTTAAAAGATTTTCATACCCGTTTTCTCAACTCTAAATTTTCCGGTGCTTTTAATAATTTTTAGGCTTTTTTTAATAGGAATAAAAAATTTAAGCATTTACCTTTACCTATGTGACACCTCACAAGTGATACTAACAAGTATCCTATAGTATATTGACCCGGGTAATATTAGTAGCTCTGTGAGGTAGAGACTAGAGTGAGTCTCTTAGAATAGCTTAAAACTGAACAACTAATTTTTTTTTTTCTCTCTATCTTAATATCGAATCTGCTCATATAATTTCACGAGAATTAGCTGAGAAATCCGACCTGTACAGGAGAACAGCCGGACATATCCGCCGGGCATAAGAAGTAATTTTTGCCCGCGCTAAAACGGTCATTAAGCAGTCTGTGATTTCAGTTATTTAGTAGGGATTCGATCTACCGATTTTCCCGACCATCTGTACCATCTACCATTTCTACACTCAACAATAGCACAACAAATTGTGGAAGGTTCAAAAAGGAAATTACAGGTTTAAGACACAAGGGCCATTGTAAAGGATAATTTGGACATGGACACCCTTTTACTTCGGCCGGTGTGGAGAATCTTAATTTTTTAGTTAATCCACCTTTAGCTTGAACAAAAGGAAGCGCTGCTTGTAACGTGATAAGAATTTTAACTGCACTAAGTAAGTTGTGATTGGAAGCTTTTTATGGCTGTTCAATTAGTAAAAAAATTATACAGCATAGCTCATGAGAAGCGTGCGGTGACGATGACGCAAATTTCACGCTTTTTGTTCAACCAAAAAGTATCTACACATATATACACAGTATAATACATATACCTCATGGAAAGCGTTCGGTTACGATGACGCGACTTCCATCATTGTTCACCCAAAAAGTGCTAAACACGGCTAAGAAGTTTTCACTTGAAAAATACACAAATAAACATTAAATTATTTTTCTAGAATAAGCAAAGTGCAATACATTGGAAGCTTTTTGTTCAAATTTTTGATGTGATAATCATAAGTCATAACTCATCTCACATAACCTTGCATGACTCATAAAGACCTGACCTTGCTAAAGTCTTCCAGACAAGAGCGAACCTAGACCACCGAACCAAATTAATGAAGAAAAATGGTACCCATCTCATCAATCAAACCAAACCGACCACACGGGCCGACCAATCGCGCCGTATTATTAAATAACTCCGAACATACACCGTGAACAATTAAAACACAAAAGTAACATTTTCCGTCCATCCGTCAACCTTTATCAACGAGAAAAATCGTCTAATTCACACCTTAAAGAACTCAAATTTGACACACAAAGAGCTTATTTTGGTCGTCAAATTAATCAACTGGTCCCTTAATTGCGGTGGGTATTTTTCGTTTAATACGTGTGTTAAAATGTTTTTGGAAACGACACAGTTTGCACGGAATCGGAAGATGGATGGACGTGTTCTGCCGGTGGGCGTGGATCCGTGCTAAACCTAATGGGCCTGCTTGCATGCCATCTGTTTTGGCTAAATATTTGGCTGACCATCAGCTGGGAAACAATCTGTTTAACGTTCTTCGCTAAGTTACACGGCAGAGTTTTTATAAAATGTTAAAGAATATTGTTAGGTAAGATAATCCTTAAATCATAATATATATTTCTTGTCAAAGTATTTTTTGTCAGTCAAAATGCTACAGTAAAATGGTGGATATTTTACTGAAGGATCTAGGAAGCCTTGAAGAGAAAACGAAAAGGCATGGTTTTAAAACTTGGAACCATTTGCCAACACTAGTGCACGTTCACAAACACTTAACGGATAATAATCTACCCTTATCACACATTAAAATTCAAAAATACACGGGTTATGGAAAAAAATCAAAATTCACAACCACCATTTTCGGAATCTTTTCAATCATGTTCCCATATTCTGCATTTGATATAACTCACAGCCTCACGAGATTTTAAAAAATTGTCTTTTGTAGTGAAACTTCTTTAGGCACGCTTGACTTAAGGGTATGCTGGTGAGCTAAACGGAAGTTGAGACGGAGATATACTTAAATACGTGAAGATAGAAAGTTAGTTACGTTTCATATATTATAGATGGCAAGACAGATGGAGCTAAAGAAGTTTTACTTCAGTCGTGTGGTCTAAAGTACACTCGTTTTTTATGGAAGATGTCGCTAATGTTTTTAAAACCGATCTGTAATATCTCTAGTGAGTACTAGTATATTTGAATGTACATTATTGGTACTCGCTACAGAGTATCGTAACTATTTATGTAGTCCAGCGCCTTAACGGTAACTGTTCTATACGTAACTAAGGATTTCATACAAATAATTTTTGAAAGTCTCCGTGGTGTGATGTTTGAGCAGGTCGGCTCGTACTACGTAATATACTATTTATTTATCAACTTTAAAACATGACATAAAGTTCCGTCTTTTTCAAGTTTCGCAACAAAAATTAATCTAACAAGCTGCTAATAGTAGGCAACATGGCCAAAATGCTGTCGGCATTGCCCCGTTGAATGGCAATGCTTCGTCTTTGGGTTAAATAGATACCAGCATCTCGTGTTGCCTCGATCAGTCTTTCCGAAAGATAATTGATTAAGTTAACAATTAATGAAGTTTGATTAAGTTTTGCTAATGCGTAATTTTTATTTTGTTTTAGTTTTATTGCTTAATAACTTATAATTCATTCTTGAATAAATATATTTTATTGTTGACATAATGTAGGTAAGCTTCGTTTATAATTTCATGAGCAATTTAATTGGCTGCTTCACCTTTCAAAAGGTGATAAATTAATAAGTTTCGCATCTCTTACTTGACATTATTACTATAACGATATTATAATTTTCTCTATTCAGTTTCGGCATAACTCGAGTGATAATGACAAATGACAGACAGGTGTGGCAACACTGGCAACACCGAATGGCTGTTGTCACGCCTATAATGCAAAGTGGATGTAATTACATAATTGTTGGCAACAATTAATCATTTTGGGTGCTAGTTGTTTTGGAATTAGCTGGAAAGTGTGGTGGGATGTATTTTTAAAATTTAAATTGATATGACGCGTTAAGTCCGCAAAAAAAGCGTTATCGTTGATGTAAGTACAGATAAACTTTCAAATCTTAATTTCTACTTTAAATAGGTGTAGATTTATTTTTATTTAAATTTTAATGTTATTACAAAAGAAGCAAACAATTTATTATTTGTACCCTAGAAGTATTTCTTTTGGAAAATAAATGTTGTAAAATGAATAACACATAAGCGACACGAAAATCTACGTGAGAATATATCGGGAATTCACTTAAAAATAATAAAACATTATCGATTTCGCGATCGTGGGAATCACTGGTCTTCACCACTTAAAGTATCGAGAAATATCATGACACAGCACTATTACTCTAAACATTAACCAGTGTTACTTGAACTGCCTCCTTCTTAAATTTACCATAAAATGCTAAGAGTGTTTATTTCTTTAAGGGTCTGGATTTGTGGCTGTTGAACCTAATGAGTAGTTTAGCTTTTCTCTAGTGAAGTGAACGTGTCAAAGTTAATTCGATTTAATGGCTCGGACCTCTTAATTATCGAATTAGTGATGTCTCTCGTGCGACTATTCGGACTATGCTACTTTTGAATAGAACTGCACTAATTGAATATAATAAGATAAACGGTTAATTGAGGTTTTTGTTTACTGGCTGTAGCTAAACTGGCTGTGTTTTAGTTTTGCATGAAGATGAGTATGATATTAAGGTTAAGTTAGAGTTTTGGCGGGAAAGCGAAAAAGGTTGCGTCACCGCATTGTATTATTTTCCAAAACTTGTGTTATTTTCAGTGTTAGTGCATAAAATTGGTGGCATTATATTCGTTAAGTGCTGGATTACAGGCGTGAGTGTGGGAAAATGGTATAATGATGGTGAAACGTTTCTTTTCGTGTTGTTTCCAAAACTCCATAGAAGCTTCAAGTTGCCACCACCTTACTAGGAGTATTACTTTGACTATACTATGACTGGACTATGACTTCACTTGATGACTTCAACTATGATTTGACACATATTTGCGTGAAATATCATTAACTTGATAAATTATCAATTACTTGACACTGGCTAAATACACAAAAGTGTGGAGCCAAAACATAAAAAAAAGTTAGACCTATCTAATGTCAGCAGAATATTTAATCAACATGCAAAATTTCTACAGGAGGTAGAGAATAGAAAGACATACCACTTGAAGACAGAATGTATTTTAAACTGTGATTCCAAAAACTTATTTGAAGTTTCTTAGCCTAGATTTTTTTTTTTTTTTTTAGTTTTAAAGGTTTATAATAATAACTATAATTATTATAGCTAAACTTAAAAATTAATATGTAGTGGAAATTAAATTAAATTTAAACTAAAATACTACTTATATCTAAAAACATATATCTAGAATTATCTGAAAGTATTAACTAGACCCACCCGGCTTTGGTCGGGTTAATTAGTTTTACGCACTAGCCCTGTTCTTGACTGACTGACTTATATATCAACGCACAGACTAAACCGATGGTCCTAAAGACTTGAAAGGAGAGTGTGTTCTTTGTAAAGTGTAGGTATCCACTAAGAAAGGGTTTTTCGAAATTCCACCACTAAGGGGTGAAATGGGTGGTTGATTTATCTTTGAAAAAAAATCTTCTTCGTTTCCTATGGGCTACGCGGGCGAAGCCGCGGGCAGAAGCTAGTTTAAGATAAGTGCAAATAAAAAGACATTAGATACCTACTTAATTTGTCTACGCAGGAAGTAAAACCACACGAGAAAAGTGTAGCGTATTATGCTAGTCTGCTAGCGTATTATGAACCTTAATATATCTAGCAAACATTAATTTCATAAAGCTATATTACAGCGCTCATCCGCCGGCTGATTTATAAACAATACGTCAGTGACGTAAGCTTCTTTAGCGGTGGAGATTTATCGCTAGGGACGGGGTATCGATTGGATGCTGTGGCGATCGATATCGATAGTTATTGATTTGCATTTATTTATTGGTTGTGAGATGGCGATATTTGCAAGTTGTGTTGGTTAAATTATTTATGCATGTCAAGTCAGTGCAATTTTCTACTGCTGTTGTTTTCATAATATGGAGCAGTACAGTATACCAAAAAACTTAAAGCCTGAGACGAGTTTATCATTTAAATATTGAAATATAACACATACAAAATAATCTGAATTTAAATGCATTTATCTTTGTTTATTTGAATAATAACGTAATGAAAAAAAGAAAGGTTTTTTCATAATCCGAATTGTATAACTCCTAATATTAATAATAAATAGCGTAAAATTTAAATAAATTTAAAAATTCAACATTATGTACTTTGCGTAATTACACGATTCCTGCGCACGTTCCATATCCAAATTTAGTTATTACCTTTTTATAATAGTGGTTCCATTATTATGCTTGTCTCATTATCTATCATCATCATTATAATGTTTTAGTCCGCTGCTGGCTCGACATATTTCTTAATATTCACATAATGTACTAGCTAAATATAAGTAAATATTAAGTTAGACACTTAATATTTACTTATATTTAATAATATATTATGAATTAAATTTATTTTATGTTTAATCGTGTAAAAATTATAACACGTTACAAATTATTAGCACAGAATTTAATATAAACCTCCTCTATGGTTTTATTTAAAGTTAATATTATTATATGTAATTTGTCACACTTAAACGCTGTTGTAACCTTAAGAACTAATTTAAAAAAATATATATTTTATATTGCGATTTTTATACTACTATTCGCTGAATATCTATAATTCAAATCCCATCTAATCTACTTAGTTAAAGATCACATTAATTCTGAAAATCCCACATCATCTCATAATTGGCTTAAAACTAATAATTCATATTAATTGTAAACAAAACTAAGCCTCCACCATAAATACTACAGAACTACACATTACTAATTGAATATTTAATAATATTTAGTCAATTAGATTTATTTTATGATTCAATGCGTAAATATTATTTACAAATTATTAGCATTGAATTAATTATAAACCACCTGTTTGATTTTTTTTAAAGTTACTATTATTATATGTAATCTGTCACACATAAACGCCGTTGTTACCGTTGTAACTAAATTTAAATAAATCATTTTATAACTTTTGCGATTCTTATACTACCGTTTGCTAAATATCTATAATTCAAATCCCATCTAATCTACTAAGTTAAAGATCACATTAATTCTAAAAATCCCACATCATCTCATAATTGGCTTAAAACTCATAATTCATATTAATTGTAACCAAAATTAAGCCTCCATCATAAATACTACAGTACACGTTACTTAAGTAGAGAATAAAAAAGCTCGTAAAATTATCGATAAAATCTCCCCGCACTACCGCCATGCCAGTCATTCACTCGT
The DNA here is from genome assembly GCA_905220475.3 of Ennomos fuscantarius. NCBI lineage: Eukaryota > Metazoa > Arthropoda > Insecta > Lepidoptera > Geometridae > Ennomos > Ennomos fuscantarius. The sequence continues at coordinate 4,865,377 of HG992046.1, read as the reverse complement.
ATTACTACTACAAACAAATTCACATCTTGCATCTCTGTCTGTACGGTGCAAATGAGTATGCCCGTTTCAGTCGTCCGCGACTGCTTGCCCTCTATGTGTAGCCGCGGCGGCATCTTTGAAGTGCCGAAGCCACGCCTGCCCCCCGCCTACCCCCCCACTTAATCCGTCACACGTTAATGACAATGGTTTTAATTATAAGGGTAACAGATCGACTTGCGACATCGGCGAGGAAGTATTCGGTAAACCTAATTAGGAACCAAACTTAGCTTACCAGTTTTCTTTTTTTTATGGTTTGATAGGCTCGCGTTTGACCACTATCGCACCTGATGGTAAGTGACGATGCGGTCTAGGATGTAACAGTTTCTCGAACTTTCTTAAATTGCTTTTACTAATTTTATTAAATTAAATCGGGGCCTTCTGTAATTTTCTTTCGGGAGGGATTTTTAACGTGCTAATGCTGTTGGTCTTTACCAACCTTTACAGCGTCACCAGGACATCTTTTTTTACGTGACAAGCTCGCCGTCCGCCTGATGTTAAGCGACACGGCTGCCCATATCAGTTGCAGTGTCATTCGGAACTCTAAAGCATAGAATTTCGCGTGACACTGCACTACGCACGTCATCCTGAGACATCAGCAAAATCTAGTAATCTTATTACTAGATTTTGCTGATTTATTGATTGATTATCTTTTTGGGAGAGAGCTCGACTGGTAAGTATTGAATAAATGGCATATCATATAGACCTTGGTTTTAGTTTGGTACGGTACATACATCATGTTGTAATTATATGGAATAATGATAAGCTCATACAATATTTATTAAGGTAGTAGATACCTTATGATAAACAATAAAACCTAATCAGCATTGCAATTTATCGCCCGATGACGCTGTAAAGGTCGGTAGAGAACAACCGCATTAGCCCGATCAAAAAAAAGCATTGCATTTCAACGGGGCAATGCTGGCAGCACCTTGGGTACGCTAACTACCAATAAAGGGCTGGGACATTTGGACTGTCTATAGGCAGCTAGTATATAGTCCAAATTTTTTTTTGTAGCTTAGTACTTGTTATATCATTGTAGTAGATAGTTAAATAGAAAAAAGCACTTTGCCTTATACAAAACCATGCTTTTTCAAAGATTGCGGTTTTAAAATAAATACTAATGACCCAATAAAAATTATTTTAAAAAAATAGCAAGGGTCTATTAACTCCTTTCAAAAATGTAAATAGTAGAGTATACAAGTTCTGTTTGATAAATCTTTACTATTTATATAATTAAATAAAATATGTACCAGATTCTAATTTTATTGCATCAAAGCTTATCATTAAAGTAATTTTTATTACCATTTATAATGTGTCGTAAATGTGTAACAAATTGATAAATACTAATTACGCCATAAAAAAATAACTGTCTTGATTTTTGCGAACTAATTACTTGATAATTGCTGTTTATTAATTTTATTACAACATCCTGTTGATAAACTAATTACAATTATCAATTGGTTTTTACTTTATTAAAAAAATATTTTCGATGAATAGCTCTGTTTATTTTTCCATAACCATAGTACCTCTAAAATATTTTCGATAACTTACATACTGTTGATACCACAGCCCTAAAATATTTTCGATAGTTTATATACTGTTGATACTACAGACCTAAAATTTTTCGATAATTTACATACTGTTGATACCACAGACCTAAAATTTTTCGATAATTTACATACTGTAGAATGTACTGTGAACATAGACCTAAAATATTTTCGACAATTTACATACTGTTGATACCGCAGACCTAAAATATTTTCGATAATTTACATACTGTTGATACCACAGACCTAAAATATTTTCGATGCTCAATAAGACCTTTTAGAATTGGAAATTACAGGATATAGTTGTTAAGATACCTTGTCAGTTGAGTAAATCATGATGAGCTTTGGCGATATTATATTTACTAGGTAGTAGTACTTTTCTGCAAAGTTCGTCTAGGTGAATACCACTACTTTGCCAGCTATTCTGCCGCCAAGTAGTAGTGCGCAAGCACTGCTGTGTTCCGGTTTAAAGGGCACAGTAGCTAGTGAAATTACATTACTGGGCAAGTAAGACTCAGATCTCACAGTCGAGTAATCTTATTAGCAGACTGTGCTGATGTCTCAGGATGATGTGCGCAGTGCAGTGTCGCGCGAATCTTTATATTTTGGAGTTTCGAGTGACACTGTTCTGTTATGGGCGGCCGTGGCGCTTACCATCAGGTAAACGGCTAACTCGTCACATCATTCACTAACATAAAAAGAGTAATTTCGAATAATATTTAGACCACAAGTCTCATATCGCACTAACCTAACCCCAGCTCTCAATCAGCTTCTAAATGTAAATCCTAGGATTCCTGCAGCGATTCATACGATACCCGACCGATGCATTTCCAACTCGCTCTTACATAATTATAGGCGGCCACTTCAAAGGGACCGCCACGCCGAGCGGCGTCTTTGTACTCTAATAAACGTGATTTTACTTACAAACCAAAATGCGTCTTAAAATTTATAACATACAGGTGGTTTTGGTTTGTACATGTAAATTTTTCTTAACACCTTAAGGTATTAAGAGATGATATTGGTTAGGGATTTTGCCACGGACTTGTCAAAAGAGGTTTTATTACAGGTCTAAATGAGGGACCTCACTAGTGGAATGTATCGAATTAGGTCATTCATATGTGGACGGGTTCAGGGATTAATTGGAATTTAAGATGGACTTATAGTGGATTGTCGTTTTGATATGATAGGTTACTTAAAGCCATTGGTGCCTCAAAACAAAATATGGTTAGCTTGTTAGTAAATATTTAATCAAACAAGTGTTTGACTATTAGGGGCCATCGATAAATTACGTCACTATTTTTGCGGGAAAATGAAAAAGATCGCCTCACCGCATTGTGTTATTTTCCAAATCTTGTGTTAATTTCAGTGTTAGTGTTTAAAATTGGTGGCGTTTTATTCGTTAAGTGCTGGATTACAGGCATGAGTGTGGGAAAGTGGTATAATGATGGTGAATCAATTCTTATTGTGTTGTTTCCAAAACTCCATAGAAGCTTTTGGTAAAGTTGCCACCAATTTACTAGGAGTAAGACTTGACTTGATGACTTTGACTGTGACTTGACTTGACACATATATATATTATTAATTATATATTGTTAATTAACTTGAGAAATTATGAACGACTTGACAGTGTCAAGCAATTGATAATTGAAATTTGAAAATATCAATGACTTGACAGTGTCAAGTACCTAATTGATGATTTAGCCAGTGGGCTAAATATTGCCTTAACACAAAATTGTGGAGCCAAAACAAACAAAAATATATTACGTCACATGTCAATGGTGGAAGGACGAGGTCGACGAAGTGTCACATTACGTGACAAGGTCGGGGGGCGTCCCTAATTTTGTGTCGTCAATTTTTTTCAAAATATATAAAATGTAAGTATTACAACACAAAATTTTTAAATTTCATAAAATTCGAAATTTAAAATTGTTAAATATGTGACATCACACTAACGATCTAGGTCTAAGGTCTAACAAATGTGAGTAGCTGTGTCAAATACGGGGGAGGGGTCAAATAATCATGATTTTCATGTGACGTCATTTATGGATGACCCCTTATTGTCATACGTCAAGCCGGAACCTTAATTTAATCACGTTGGTCTTAGGCTGGGACCAATACCTCTAGATAGCTTAGTTGGTAGTAGCCCTACCTTCTGAGCAGCAGGTTGTAGGTTCGATTCCCACCCGGGATTAACATTTTGTGTGATGAACATCGAGGTTTGCTCTGTATCTGGGTGTTATATTGTAATGTATATATTTACAAACGTATGTGAGTATTGTATCAGTTATGTCGTTCCCATAGTACAAGCTTCGCTTAATTTGGGGCTAGATGGCGCTGTGTGAAATGTCCACACATATTTATTATTATATGTGACCGCTGCAAATTTCGCTTGAGCTTCACAATGAGCGCTTTAGTTATTATGAAGTAAAAAGTCTTAAGTCAGATCATAAGTTAGTATAATAAATATTACCTTTCCATCATTTGTACTATTCTCTACCATGACTCGATTTGCTTTGAAAACGACATTTGCGTGTCTGCGAGTCGTTTCGTCGAAAACAAAGTTTGATTTCGTCGTAGCTCGTAGCTCACTTAATAAAGTCGTCAAATATATCTTAAGGTTCTATACAAAGCATGCATGCAGACTCACTGAACGCATTACCTGTATAATTTGACTGGCCCGTTAGCTCAGTTGGTAGTATCTCTGCCTTCTGAACTACAGGTTGTGGGTTCGATTCTCACCCTGGACAAACATTTGTGTGATGAACATCGTTGTTTGTTCTGTGTCTAGATGTTATATTGTATTCGTGATAGATATTATATTGTATGTATTTACAAACAAAAAGTATATAAGTATTGTATCAGTTATCTGGTTCCCATAGTACAAGCTTTGCTTAGTGTGGGGCTAGATGACGCTGTGTGAAATGTCCACACATATTTATTATTATTTATAATGTATATTCAAGTGATCAGGAAAACATTACCAAATTGCCCCATCTTCCTCCAAATGCCGCTAAATCTGCAGTAATATTTACTCAGTTCCTCACGATTGATCCTCCGTCGGTGTCGACACGGCGCCGGTGATTGATAGATTCTCAGATTGTATCAAGGCCGTAGCTAGGGGAGGGGGGGGCAATGTGGGGCAATGCCCCTTGAAATCACAATACCCTGTCTTAAAAACACCGAAAAATAAAATAAACAATTAGATTGTTTGTTCTAATAGTTTGAGATAAAAAAAAAATCTAAGATCCATCCTCATGTTCTGTAACAGAAATTATTTGTCTACGAATAGCTATTGAAATTATATCACCGACCTAGAGGTCTGTGATATACATAGTGATTGATTTAGGAGCCCGTGTTTCGAGGGCAGATCTATTATGATTTTTTTTTACCTCCGCCCTACCTGTAACCTATGCTGACCTACCTCGAATTTGACTCTAGCTACAGCCCTGGATTGTATGCCTTGTGGGGGACAGGCGTTGGACTTTCCTCGGATTGTAACGTGAGACCTGCTAGGATGTCATGTAAGTTGATTGCAACCAGTAGAAACACTGTATGGATTTGATAGTTTCAATACACAGTTTATGTGCATAGTTAATGTGAAATTATGAATAAAATTTCTCCAATTGCATTGCAATCAAATTTCCGTAATCACTCCACAGTAGTAAACTAATTTACTTGTTCGACAAAGCTTAATTTCAATGTAAAAACAATTTACAATAATTGTCAAGATGGCGACATTAACATTAGATTCAACAAAAACAAAGTTATACGGGCTGATAGATGGAGCTAAAGTAAAGAAGTTTTACTTCAGTCGTGTGGTCTAAAGCACACATTTTTTTATTAATAGCAATAAATTGATTTTTTGCTTTTTTTAAATTTAGTATCAGAGTAACCAGAGGCAGCGAAATCGTAATTTTTCCAAAAAAGCAGATGGTATGCCAAAAAGTTTGGTGCTCTTTCACAAGAATCAGTTGAGAAAGTCCTGTAGAAGACTGCCGGGCAAGAAATCTAACAAATCCAGTTCTTTCCCGTGGTTGTCCCGATTTAGCCGTTCCTTTCATGGTTACTCTACTACACGGCCACACAAAAGGTGGCCCGAATCGCCCAAACCGTGCGAAAGGTGACGTCGTGTAGTGGACGCCATCTGAAGCGAAGTTTATTGCGATAATGAGCCACTTCATGAAACTACCTAATAGCTGCAGAAAAGACGTTCTTAGTACTTCGAGTAGACAGCAACGACAGCTTTTTCCTTCTTTTACAGACATTTTGTAGACCAAAATCCACAACAAGTTCAGGTTAGGAGTTTTGGCGGGAAAACGTAAAAGATCGCGTCACCGCATTGTATCATTTTCAAACACTTGTGCTATTTTCAGTGTTAGTGCTTAAATTGGTGGTGTTTTATTTGTCAAGTGCTGGATTACAGGCATGAGTGTGGGAAAGTGGTATTCAATTTTGGAAACAACACGAAAAGAAACGTTTCTTTTCGTGTTGTTTCCAAAACTCCATAGAAACTTCTGGTAAGTTGCCACCACTTTACTAGGAGTATGACTTGACTAGAGTATGACTTGACTTGACACATATACCCACATATAATATTAGTTTACTTGAGAAATTATCAATTACGTGACACAGGCTAAATACACAAAAGTGTAGAGCCAAAACAAAAAATAAGTACCTACAGGTTGGTGGATGTCCTCGAACTTTTGTGAATTTTTTGATTCTAGAACATGCCGTCCTCCACATGTTTCCCTTCACCGTTGTAAATAAATAAATAAATATTTGTGAACATTTCACACAGCGCTATCTAGGCCCAAAACTAAGCAAATCTTGTACTATGGGAATCAGATACTGATACAATACTTAGATACTTTTTGTTTGTAGCATACATAGAATACAAAATAACACCCAGACCCAGAACAAACATCGATGTTCATCACACAAAATATGTTTGTCCTGGGTTGAAATCGAAACCACAACCTAAGCTCAGAAGGCAGAGTTACTATCAACTGAGCTATGGGGTCTTCAAGACTTCACAATGTTTCCAGTCACCGTTGTAGGGCTTATAAGAGTTCAACGCATGCGCATAACTTGAAAAGTCATCGGTGCAGGGCGGTGGGTTTTAGTGCAGGGCTGAGCGGGGTTCGAACCAGGGTGCGTTGGTTTGAAAGCTAAGCCACACATGCTTCATTATCGTAAAGTCGCATAATATCTGGGACGTGGTTAATTGTGGTTATAACCACACGTTCCAGATGTACCACTTAGGTACATGCTCCTGCAATCCGTAATGATTGACAATTTGCCGATCGTAAAAGAAATCATGGATTAGGGTGGCCGAGAGTTTAATTTCGTATAAAAGATGGAGCCAATTATGCAAAACTGATTGCCAAAACTCTACCAGATGGAGAATCTGTGGAAAAAGATACAAAAATACAGAAATCTATAGATTTCTTATTTGACAGCCTTACTTGACAACCTTATTTGACAGCCTCTGTGGTGAGGTGGTGGAGCAGGTCGACTCATAACTCGGAAGCGGCGGGTTCGATTACCGCGGCAGGATAAGTATTTGTGCACAGAACAAAAAGCTCAAATACTTGTTCTGAGTCTGGGTGTTATGGGACCATGGTCCTCGTAGTTCCTTGGTCCCTAGACACAGGGAATCCTAGTTACAGTCCAGGATCTATATATGTGATCGTTGGGTGCTATTATTATTTAACGTAACGGTCCAAATAATCTTTACACAAGTTTTCACCGTTCACCAAATGCGCTGCAAAATCGATTCAATGGCTGAAAAAGTAAATCGCTTACACGTAACGCCATTATCGCTTCATTGGTTGATCGAGCATCGAGTATCGATGCCGAATTAATGCAACTTTAATGTTGTCCCATCAATGCAGGGGAGTCGATTTATTGCAAACATTCGCTGTGATCATGTAAAAAATGAGAACGAGGACGTCGACCTACAGAAAAGAGACAGTATGGCAACTTAGAGAAAATTTTATTAGGTAACTACTACCTATACACGGTGGAATTTAATTCACTCTTTTCCATAAAACTGTGTACTCAGAACATGCTATAGAATATTCGTATAAGGTCTAATTAAAAAAAATAGATTTTGTTTTAGTATTTAGTGCCCTTTAAAATAACTGCATGACAACTGAAATTTATATTTAACGGTACACACAGCCCGGGCACCAGCTGAGTGGTTTGTAAATGTTTCGTAGGCAATAAAACACCTGCTTTGTTCAATGTCACAAGGCTTTTCTTTAGGATTTAAATTTCATAATACCTAGATTTAAGTTTCATTTCATAAGCACTTTTTTATTTAATTATATGGGAGCATTCTATAATGGACTGAATACATACATTAAAGGAAAAGAACGAATTAAATTCCACCTTGTATATTAGCTTTATTGGGATGAAGACGTCACTTATAGGTAGTACTGTTGATCAAACTAAGAATTTTACCTTTTCGATACACAAATAGAAGTTCTATTTCTTTTCTACTTTCTATTCATCTGTATTTTTAAAGTCTGTGATGATCTGGATAGTTAGGTAATACTACAGTTAGCAATTGTATTAGGTACATAACTTTTGACTCGCCTGATAGCTCAATTGGTAATAACCCTGCTTTCTGAACTGTAGGTAGTGGATTCGTTCCCACCCAGGACAAACATTTGTGAGAAGAACATCATGTGATGAACATTGTGTCTGGGTGTTATATTGTGTTCTATGTTATATTCACAAACAAAAAGTGTATTAGTATTGTATCAGTTATCTGGTTCCCATAGGTGTACACGCTTTGGTTAGTTTGAGGGTAGATGGCGCTGTGTGAAATGTCCACACAATATAAATATTTATTTATAATAATAAAAATCATGTAATACTTTCGTAGAACCACACAACTATTGCGCACTTCTTCACATAAATGCGTGAGTTATAACTCACACTTATCACCAAATTTCCTACTGTCGTTACTAATGTGCTGTGGCGGCCCTTTCGGTTGTTAGGTCTCGTTAAGACCACCGACAGCGTGCGAGAGAGATAGCTGTTTCCATGTGCCTGGGTGGCCGGGGTAATGGAGCCTTACTGAAATAATAGGTCATTGTTCGCCATATTATTCCAGTGGAGGCCATATTGGATAACAAACGGCTGATCTAGAAGTTGCGGTGGATATGATGAATCGGTTTATGGTTCGATAGTTTGATTGTTACTCTGTGGATGAGGGAATGGAGATGGTGGCACACAAGCACCGTTTGTTTGACTTCGCTAGTACGAAACCCGATTGGAGTTTTGGCGGGAACGCGAAAAAGATTGCGTCACCGCATTGTATTATTTTCCAAAACTTGTGTTATTTTCAGTGTTAGTGCATAAAATTGGTGCCATTCTATTCGTTAAGTGCTGGATTACAGGCGTGAGTGTGGGAAAATGGTATAATGATGGTGAAACGTTTCTTTTCGTGTTGTTTCCAAAACTCCATAGAAGCTTCAAGTAAAGTTGCCACCACTTTACTAGGAGTATGACTTTGACTGGACTATGACTTGACGACTTCGACTGTGACTTGACACACATTTGCGTGAAATATCATGAACTTGATAAATTCTTAATTACTTGACACTGGCTAAATACACAAAAGTGTGGAGCCAAAACCTTAAAAAAAAAAAACCCGATTGCAAAGCGGACACATTTTCAATGAAGTAGGCTACTTGGTAGTTTTTTTTTCATAAATTGGGTATTTTAATTTGAAACTAAAGTCGCTCTTAATTTCATCCTTTTTCCTTTGTTTTATTTTTTACAATTTTTCAGGTTAAAAACTATCATATATTCATATTGGTAGGAATAAAACAATTGATGTTCAAAAGATTAAAATGCGATCAAAAGCGTGAAAACAATAAAAAATAAAATATACAAACCAAAAAGGCAACGCCTTCGCTTTGGTATTTGATGATTTAAACCTATTAAAATAAAGCCTATATTAAAAAAAAATGATACCGATTGCTTTTATCCCTTTCTTTATTTTCCTTCTTTCCCTTTCTTCCGGTACATGATGATTATCTACAACTTTAATCTCCTAAGATATTTGTCCAATCCTACATAATTTTCGCTAGCAAGCGTAAACGTAATAAAGAAAATCTAGTGTCCTTAGACATTCGTCCAAGCCTACATCATTTTCGCTTGCAAGCATAAATATAGAGACTTAGTGCAGTTCAACCAAACGGCTGAAATTAAGCCGTTAAGCCGTTTTCCTCCGATAATTCCAGGCGGTAATTGGACGGCGCAAGCCAGCGTGCGTAATGATGGACATCGTGTGAGGTAAAAGGGAAGTTGTTACCTCACAGACAAGTCAACTGATGTACTTGTAAGTAAATATGTATATAAACGAACGAACTTCTGCCCGCAGCTTCGCCCGCGGCGTGGCCTATGGGATAATAATCCAACCATTAATTTCACCCTCTTAAGGGTGAAATTTCGGAAAATCTTTTCTTAGCGGATGCCTACGTTATAACATCTACCTGCATGCCAAATTTCAGGCTGATCCGTCCAATGGTTTGGGCTGTGCGTTGATAGATCACTATGTCAGTCAGTCAGTCAGTCAGTCTTTTGAACCTTTGAGTTATATATATTTATGTTACTATCCATCCAAAGGTTGCCTGGAAGAGATCACTTTTAGTGATAAGGCCGCCCATTGTGCTACCTATTCTAGTACTGTAATATCTAGTTTTATTTTATGTTGGTATACGCAATAAAGAGTTTTTCTATTCTATTCTATTCTATATTTAGATAATAATTGTCTGATTAATTATGTGACTGTAAAGCCAAAAACTAATTATACATTTTGCACAAAGATTCTAAAACTTAGTAACTGGATCCCAGAAGAAGGACATCGAATATGTCTGAAACGTGATCGGAGTAATATATAGCGACTTTTAATCGACGTGAGTTTAGCCGTTATTAATTTTCCAAATGTGTGACGTGTGGGGCGAACTTTTTTATACTTATGAAATTGATCAGGGATCATAATCCTTGATCATCAATCCAGCTCAATTTTTTTTCTGACTTCCTTGATCTAATGAAAACTGAAAACCCACAAACCCTGGAACTGTTTGCGAGATACCTCCCACTACGTACCACAAGTGTGGTTCGTTCATTACACGAAAGTGTTACTTGAAGACTTGAGTTGTTCCTTGACTTGGTAATAAAGGTCAGGTTAAAATAAATAAATAATAAAATAAGGAAAAATCATACACTAAAACTGATTATTAAAATTACATAGTGAAAGGCATGCGTTAAAGTACGATATAAATAAACACCATCTCCAAACTACAAATACTTAAATGTAGATACTACAATAAATTTAAATGCTCCATGAACTCTGACTTTCGACGCTTTCACTAAACAATTCAAACAAATCGTTTGAAACATCACGAAAACAACATAACGCATTACCGAACGAATCAAAAACAAATTCTGAAAATGCTCTTTAATAATAATAATAAGCAGGTGCAACTGTAAGTAATGTAAGGTGAAAGGCGCATTCGTGTAGATCAACCACGAAGTCTACGAAACAAATAAATGATGGAAGATTTCTGATATCTTAATTATCATGGATTTACACCGTTAGATTGGTCGAAAAGGTTGTCTTAATAACTCATTGCTTTCTTGAATGGTTCGAAAGTCAGTATTTGTGGGGCCCAGGTTAATAAATTACCTCAGAGACCGCACATAGAGGTTCTTAAATACGTGGGCAAACCTCTTTCAAGCCCCGCCCGAGAGTGGAACGGACAGCTTCGTTTGTTCCCTCTCTTTCTTGCATAGAAGGGCTTTGGGACCACTGCAATAACTTTAACAATGTACTCAGCGGGCTTTAGTACTTAGACATTTAAAAGAGACAATAAAAGACGCACGTAATTGTAATTCTGTTTGTTTTATAGGTCGATTTTGGCACTTAATTAAGTTTTTTAATTGAGTTTTTATGAGTTTAACGGTGTTTTGTTTGGGTAACTATAAGCAGTTTGAAAATATGGTTAGGTACTTACTACTTATTAGGTAACCTACGCTCAGGTAGGTGAGTACCTTACATTTTTTAGCGATTTCGTCAGCAGCTGTTGAAATTTGACGCTTGCTTAGATAGTACCTACCTAGCGATGGGTTCGATTCCCGCGACAGCACCAGTATTTAATAAGCGCAAATACTTGTTCTGTATCTGGGTTTTTTGGACCATGGTTCTCGTAGTTCCTGGGTCCCTACATACAGGGAATCCTAGTTGGGGCCCAGGATTTATGTATGTGATCGTTGGATATTATTTGTTTTATTTATCTAAAGCACATATTGAATTAGTACTAGACATTGGCACCGCTGGGTTTGTTTTTAGGGGTGCATAGAAATGTATGTTGAGGAAAAGCCGAGGAGTACTAAAAGCGCGAGTGAGAGCAAAAAATTACTGTTTTTAGTATTTGGAAGAACAGTATTCTTTGTGCTGATAGGTAGGTACTTAGTAAAGTAGAATATCACAGACGACGTTAGCAAATGGAAGGGACGAGCGCATCACAACTAAGTATATATATTTTCAAAAATATCTGTGACCTAACAACATACCAGAGTTTTGGCGGGAAAACGAAAAAGATCGCGTCGCCGAATTGTATTATTTTCGAAAACTTGTGTTATTTTCAGTGTTAGTGCATAAAATTGGTGGCATTTTATTCGTTAAGTGCTGAATTATAGGCATGAGTGTGGGAAAGTGGTATAATGATGGTGAAACGTTTCTTTTCGTTTTGTTCCCAAAACTCCATAGAAGCTTCTGGTAAAGTTGCCACCACTTTACTAGGAGTATGACTTGACTAGACTAAACTATGACTTAACTTGATGACTTGGACTGTGACTTGACTTGACTTGACACATTATATGATATTAATTATCTTGAAATATTATCAATTACTTGACACTGGCTAAATACACAAAAGTGTGCAGCCAAAACCAAACAAAAAAAAACAACATACCAGTTTGAAATACGCGACTATTTGTTTGAAGTTTAAAATCAAGGGTGGGTAGTATCAGTATATGTAAGTAAGTAAGAACTTAGTTTTAGATAAATGTCATATTATCCCAAAAGTCAACCGCTTGCACCCGCTGAACCACGCTAGTTTTTTTTATTTTACCTCCCGCTGCCTGTGTATCGTAAACAGTGCAAAATCATTGGTAGAAACAATAAGTAGATTCTATAATAAAAGTGATTGTAAGCGGATATACGTCCACACAAAAAAACACCCGCAAGCCGTGAAATTGATAAGTCACATACCTATACCTTCCCATAAAATTTTAATAATGACCCAATAGATATTTTCATGACAATTATTATATGAAAAGTCTACAATTTTTTCCCGAGATATTACCATAAATCAAGTGCTTGAGAACCTTTAGTGTCATCTAGCGTCTACTGGCAAAACTAACTTGTTGAATTGTTTTTTTACTGTGCTATTCAACGCTAGATGGCACTAAAGTAAAGACAATTATTGCGTCCAACGGCACAACATTAATGGAGATTGATTGTGATTGTCACTATCAAACCAAAATAAATGAGGTTGTCAGCAGAGTATGACAGACTGATAGAGTGTGACTGTATGTAACGCTACGCTGTCAGTATGTTGTATCCTCTACTTGGTCTGTGAGTATGTTGTAACGTCAATATGGGTTTCCAGTCTGTTCATTTCATTGTTGTGTAAAAAAACAAAACAGTTTGTTGGTGTTTGCTTTTCTGTTTTAATGAAATAGTAGTTCTCTATAAAAGCAATTAAAATGAATAACCAATTAATTGAAAAAGTTCTCAAGTCGATGGACTGTAGCGCCTGCCCTGAATTCACTTATGAAAATCCCCTTATCGATAGAAAAGTAGCGGGTGCGCTTGCACACAGCTTTGTGAACATTCTTAGCGTGTCCCAGCAAGATTCTACTATAAATAACAACTTACGGCATTCGGTGCTAGCTAATATACGCAAAATATGTCGCATAGAACCAGAAAACCACTTAGAAGTCGATGAACATTTCACAAACTCGTTAACGACGTTGTACCTTAACAAGATCCATGATGTACAATCAGATCGCTCTACAAATGGCTTAGATATAATTCTGGATGAGTTCCTAATAAGAAGAATGAAAGAAGTAGAGGTCAACTCGAAACACCAGTTTTCTATAAACCCAGAGGTTTTCCAAGCATTGGTGAATTTAAATGAAAATAATACAAAATTGGTATCTCTATCCAAAGATGTTTTACACTGGAAATTTTCAGATAAAAAAACTATAAATTTTGTCAAAGATATATGGACTAATTGTAATTTAACAGAAAACATTAACACTAGTGCAATTTGTGATGATATTTGTTTAAAATTAAAGTCTGACATAGAAAACCTTCTACTCGGTTTGTGTCATTCTGTACTTACAGATCCAAATCTAGAAATAGAAACATTATTCAATAAAAACAACACTTTCAAAGATCTAATTAAAAAATGTTCAATATCTGCAGAATGTTTTCAAATATGTAGTAGAATATTGAATTATCTATTCATTAACACAAATTATAACTTGGACATCCACAACTTTATTGTTAATTTTATTAAGAATGTAAAGGAAAATTGTCCAAGAACTATTTCTGTTTTATACCCGGTTCATCTTAGTCCTATCATAGTCTTACTGGATATTGATTTAGAAGTGTTGCCACATAACTTAAAAAGTAAATATGTGAAACAAACAATAGTTAATTTAAAAACAATACATGAAGACAATGAGTCTGATTTGATTCTATTATTGTCTCATTTCCCTCAATGGTTTCATATTTACTGTAATAAAGAATAGGAAAAACCTGTCAAGGTTTAATTTTAAATTATTCTTATGCCATGATCATAGTACAATTATGTGTGGTTGTCCTATATTATGACCACAGATAATATTATATTAGTGAGTATAATGATGCGCATATGACAAAGAAAGTCTTAGAATCTGCTGCATGTGAATTGTCTGTGTGTTATTGGAGATTGATATGGAAATAAAATAATTTTTAATTTTTAGAAACATTTCTTTATTTAAAAAAGTTTTATCGAAAAATATTTTGCTTTTCAGTTTATCACAAAGTGAGTGTTCCACACTCGTAAACTAAAATCACAATTTGGTATGGCTTTATCATTTTTTACTGTAGCTTTCAAGTCTTTCCATCTCTCATTGGCTTTGCAATTGGAAAAATATTGTAACATGAAAACAAAATCAACCACTTAAAAACTACAATTACTTAAATGTAAAAAAAAAACAAGAAAATGAAAAATATCGCCTTGTTGTTTTACAGTTTACACTAATAAAACCACTATAAAAAAATGCAATTATCTTTTTTAAGCCATTATACTGACTGAAAATGCTATTTTAGCATATTTTGAGAAAAATATAAAAAAAAAGTCTGGAATGCTAGTAACAGTATAGCTAATTGGTTCAACTAAAATACTCGAAAGTTGTCTGTGCATTTAAGCATTGCCATTGTAAGAATCGCCTCAAAATCGCCTTGCAGGCCAATGCTTTCAAGCATTGGCCTGCAAGGCCGCAGTTCTAACTTTTTTTAAATATATATATATTGGCGATTTAATTGGACGATATGGTCACTAAATGATAAATCCCTTTATGATTTTAGAAATTTTTGAAAAATGAAAATCTTTTCTATTACCTACCACATTAATCACATGAACCTCATAATTTCCTGTTAAGCTCAAAACACTTAAAACAAGGTTCTCGCCAAATAATTCGCTCTATTATATCTCGTTTGATTAATCAGTCTTGATGACCAAGGGTAGTCATAAGTTATAACCAAGCATGTTTGATAATCAGAGAAAATTAGGATTTTCCCTGAAGTTTAAAACTAAGCCAGAATTAATAAGTTAGTCTTGGATTCTTGTAACTTTTCCAAGTCAATATTGTATACTTTAAAGCCGTCAAACCTATTTTCAAACAGCACTTTTATGATGTTTGCATACAGGACATCAGTATTGGTATTAAGAGGAATTTTCTTTGCTTCCGGCAGTTTTCCATGTACCTCATGGAACCGGGTCAGGGCGCTGGTGTAGTGTTTATCCAAAGTCTTCATTTTATGGCTCATTTCAGTGATGTGTCTTTCCAAAGTTTCCCAGTAAGGGAGTGTTATGTTGCATAAACCGCAGTGGTAAAGTTTCGGCTTTATCTGTAACATTTAAATCATTCTATGTACCTAAATTTTTTTCAGATATCATTACAAAATCAATAACATGATCTAAATTTTAAATTCTAAATTCCTGCAACCCATACTAAGCATTTAGTTACCAACTTTATAGTGCCAACAGCTAATAAATGGAACAGCTAGATGCGTGTTTGTTTGCAGTTAACTATTACAGTCTGGAAGTTTTCAAGTCAGCGTTAACTAGGTATAACCTTTAAGTCAGTGAACAGGTAATCTAGGCAAGTATGCCCTTAAACCACGTCATTGCTTAACATCAGGCATGGTCAAAATATGCTTTGCCTATAACCAACTTTTTTAAAAATACCTACAGTAATATTTATCATTACCTATTAGTATTAATGGAATTGGTGTTTTTGGCCAATAATTAAGGTCACTGACATTTTTGTAAGTAGGTAATATTATATGTATTTATAATAAATTTTTAACTACCTCTCTGATGAAATTTCTCTTCTGAATCACCACTTTTGCAGACATGACATAAGAACGATGTGTTTCTTTCTCACAATGTTCTCTCTCCATCCACCATTTGAAAGTTTCGTCACACACAAAGCATTTAGATATTTTAAAGTGCTGGCCATGTTTAATACGTTTTATTAGGAGGAAACTGTCTCGGTCAATACAAAACCCTGCATTCACCGCAACAGAATCAAAATCGGTTATGTAGTCAATTTTAAACATATAACGAGAAAACATTTCTGTGCGAGTTGACCCTTTATTGTGCTTTTTAGCTTTTTTTAAACCTTTCATCTCAAGATGGCCTGTGTGTACACACCCCCCTACATGCTGCTTAAAAATATTCATATGAGCGGACAGGAATCTATCACACAACATACAATATCCCTTACTGCCTCCTGCATTTAGTTTTATATGGTTTTCTTTACCATATATTGCCAATTCATGTCTGTTTTTACCGGCATCCTTCTCGTGAATGAATATATAATCTTTTTCTATATCTTCTTCCATAAACGTAATTATATTTGACTTACTAGCATTGTAATTATTATGTTTCTTATACATATGGTTACTGAGATCGTTCTTCGAATTTCTGACAGGTAGTTTGCATTCCTTACAAGTTATTTCTTTGTTTTTCATGTCAATATTGTAGAACTTATCTTCAATATTTACGAGCTTTGTAATGTCAAATTCCTGATCACCGAGCTTAGTATATTGACTTAGTTCATAGATTTTTACTGGCTTCTTGGTGTCACTATTCAATGTTTCATATTCAATTGAGGTTTTATCATGTTGTTCCCAGTGGGCATCAAAGTTGTCTAATGGGAACATTTTCATGCATGTGAAACATTGGAATGTAGTTACATTTACCTGCAGTCATTTAAAATGGGTTAATAAAATTATCACATGGAAATTGGCACCAAGTTAAGAATATCAATTACAAAAAATTTGAATCCACAGTACTTACGACTTTAAATCAAAGTTTGCATTATAGGTATATTAATAAAATTAAATGCTACTTGTTTGTATTTTCTTGACTTGACAATGGATCTTAAGATAATGATATAAAGTGTTTATAATGGTCAAAATGTCAATGTAATTTTAAAACAATAATTCTGTTTAATTGCATGTCCTATTTTGGTATGGACAATATAATGTCAGCTAGTAAGAAATAAATATATATAGTTAAAAAACAAGCCAGTAATTTGTTTCTGTTTCGTTCATGTACCTTTCTATAACACTTATTGTCTCCTTCATACTTGGTTCGAGTTTGAATCAGTCTTATGATATGATCTTGAGATTCCATGTGCTTTATTATGTTAGGAGCTGGAACATTGCATATTAAACAGATCTTGTTCTGAATCCCATGCCATTGCTGTTGATCTATCTTTGTCTTCTGGATAGTTACCACCCCTGAATCATAGCTAGCTTCAATTCTTTCGGATATAGATTCTGGGTTGGCTTTGTTGGCTTTATGTGTTTCCGTTTCAATGTGTTCTTTTATTAATGCCATATTGGGAGTGACATGGTTGCAGAATTGGCAGTAACAGTAGTTTTCAATCTGAAATTATTTATTTATTTATTATAACTAATATTATTATTTGAACTAAATAAAATTACTAGGACACAGAGGTAGGTACCACAAACCTTATAAATTCCATCATTTTTGAACTTAGGAAGAACAGTTTTTGTTTTTATGACCTTTCTATGCTTTTCCCAACGAATATGTTTTTCAATATCTTCAGATATATGAAAGGTTTCATTACAAAGAAGACAATGGTGGTCTGCTTCACCACAAAGTATGAAATTCCTGTAAAATTTTGTGAAACACATATCTGCAGCACGTTAAAAGTTAGTGCTAAAGTATTCTTATTATTTCTTCACTCTTGCTAGAATAGTAGAATTTTCTAGAATCAGAATCACTACGTTTGTATATTATACTTCGTAACTTCTAGAAGTATTGTAATAATTAGGGGTAGAAAAATATTCTGTGATTAGGGTAGATAGGGTATTTTTTTTTTAACTTACGTACTAACACCATCTTAACATAATTGTTTGTGATGTCTATTTTAAAGTGGAGGGCACAGTCGCGTGCGGTGCGTCACTGCGAGTACACGTGCAACCATTATTAAGTGCATCGGATACTAACGCCACCGTAGTTATTGTTGTTACCGTGTGTGGAGTGTCTGACGATGGACGAGGTCGATCCTAGATCTCGATCTAGGAGAAGTAGTGAGATGAGTGAAGAGGATATTATGCAGTGCGCTGTTACAGTAGGAAAACAAGTGGAATGCGAAGATTTGTGCGATGGGAATGCCGGGCCGTCCGGCACTACGCGGCCGGAGAAACGATTGCGAAATAGCAGTGATGAGCGAGAACTATTGGATGATGAAGGCTTTACTTTAGTACAGAGGAAATCTAAACGCGTAGCAGTCAATAAATCTGATGTCTTGAATAAAAGAAGCACGACAGTATTGAATGATAAAAATCAACACGAAGTTTGTGTATCGTCATACCAAGTGCTACCAAAACAAATAGGGTTGGCCAAATTATTAAAATCCGAAAATATTATGGGTGCTACTTATATAAGATATAAAACTCCATATAAGGTGATAATTAGCTTTGATAACAAAAAAGATGCAAATCAGTTAATTGACAACAAAACATTTTCGGAGGCTGGATACAGATGTTATTCAACTACTGAAGTGGGCATTACGTACGGTGTAGTAAAATACCTAGAACTTGATGTCACAGATGAGGACTTGATGCAATCTTTACACTGTGAATATGACATAGTGTCCGTAAAAAGACTGAAGCGTATGGCGGAGACTGGTCAGTGGACGGACAGCGAGACCGTGCGTTTTGGGTTTAAAAGCTCTTGTTTACCTTCATACGTACACGGATATGGCGGCAGATTTAAAGTTGAGTCTTACACATTCCCTGTCACACAGTGTTCCGCGTGCTGGAAATATGAGCATTTGACACGAACATGCCCTGCAAAAATAAAAACCTGTCCAAAATGCGGTGAAGGGCATGCAAACTGTGAGGTAACAGAGTTTAGATGTGTTAATTGCAAGGGAGAACACACATCTTTCGATAAATCCTGCCCCATGTACCTGAAGGAGAGAGAAATACGGGTAATTATGAGTGAAGATAACTGTACTTATAAAATTGCACTCGATAAATATATCCAACGTAAGGCAAGCAGGTTTAGCAATATACCTGATGTGAGTAGTCAGGGTACTGCGCCTGTATTTAAGTTTGGTGATAAGATGAGTGTTGGAAGACCAGCCATGTTATATAGTCAGAGTGTCGGCGCAAAAGCATCACAAATGCATGAAAATATTATAGAAATTCCAGAAAGTCAAGGTAATGGTGTAGATAGTGAAGATGAATCTAAGGAAAGCAGCGAAGAATGTTTAATAAGAAAGGGACATATCATGGAAAAGAAAAAGAAAAACAAAAAGCAGAAGAAACAAAAGAAAGAAATAACATCTATCATCGAGCCGCATCAGACATCGTCTTCAGCTAGTGTAAAACAGACGGAGGAAGGAGGCCAATCATTGGACGACGACAAAAAGAAGGGATCATCAGTAAACAATTTATGTAGAATTTTCAATAGATCAAAAGAAATAGTTTTTTCGGAAAAGAGTTTTCAGGAGAAGGTTTGTCTGGTTATACAACTTTTATTTGAAGAACTAATGCCATTGGTCGTTAAGACGATGGCCAATACAGAGACCCTAAGTAAAATAATGGGTCTTTTTCGTGGTGGATAGGTACATTGTTACTAATAACACAAGTAGGGTGGAGGGTCATGGGGGTTCCATTGCGCAGTTTGAGGAGGCTGCGCAAGCTGCCGAAATTGCACAGTTTGCCGAGGTAGCACAATTTGCTGAAGCTGCGCGGGTTCCCGAGGTTGCGCAATTTGCTGAAGTTGCGCAAACATCCAAGTCTGTGCAATTTGCCGGCGAGGCGCAATTTGTCGAGGTGGCGCAATTTTCTAACGTTGCGCAATTTATTAACATTGCGCAGTGGAATTCTCAGAGCTTGACGCCCAAAAAACAGGATTTTGTGCTTTTACTAAGTCTAGAAAAAATTGGTATCTGTTTAATAAGCGAAACATGGCTCGATACTGAAACTAGCTTGCGTATTAATAATTATAATGTTTTTAGGAAGGATAGATCAGATGCTTATGGAGGAGTAGCCATAATAGTCCATAAATCAATTAAAGCACAAATCTTTCAATTTGATGTTAACAATACCGGCATAGAGCTATTATGTGTCAAGATTATAAATTGTAAATACTTAGAGTATGTCGTATCGGTATATTGCCCCTCATCTGTCAGAACTACACAAAACGACTGGGAAAGTATTTTTTCTGCATTTAAGGCCAAAACCATAGTAGCCGGGGATTTTAATGGCCATCACTCTAACTGGTCATGTAAAACTGACACTAGAGGTTTGCAGTTACTAGATTCTTCTTTAGAGAACAATTTCGTATCTGTGAATAGTGGAGAACACACCCGGGTTAAGTTAGTGAACGGACATTTGCAGGAGTCCTCCCCAGACATCACATTTGTATCGACAGATATAGCCGTGTATGTAAAGTGGCAGGTGACCCGAGAGAATCTGGGTAGTGACCACTTAATTATTAAATTTTCACTTCAATATCAAGACTCTCGTAAGTTTACAAAACGTCGTAATTTTAAACTGGCGGATTGGTCACTATATCGAGACAGTTTTAAAGAGGGTTTTGATAACAGCAGATGTTTAAATGATATTCAACATAGTTATAATTATTTTACAGAAAGAATAAACCACGCTGCGAATAAAAGCATTCCAATGTATAGAAACTGTACAAACCCATCACAATCTTTTCAACCCAAACCCTACTGGTGCCCAGCAATATCGTTGGCTATTGCACAACGGCGTCTAGCGTTAAAAATATTCAGAGGCAATCCAACCCCAATTAATTTTGATAAACTTAATGTTAAAATTGCAGAAGCTCAACGGGTCCATAGGCATTTTAGAGATACAAGCTGGCGGGAACTATGTGGCTCTATAGATAAAATGACGAATCCTTCAGATATGTGGCGTAGAATGCGCTGGATGAAGGGACTGCGCAGTGAGTATGTAAGAGCTCCAATGGACAAAAAAGAGGAACTTTTACGTAGTTTGGCTCCTGATTCTGTGGTACCTTCACAGCCGATGCTTATCTCAACTAATGCCCTCCTTGACAAAGATTTTTCTCTACAAGAGCTACAAAACTGCTTGAAAAAGAAAGATACTGCACCCGGAGATGACAATATTACTTATTCGATGATTCAGAACTTACCTATAGAAGGCAAGATGTACCTACTAACAATTTATAATCAGATCTTTAAGTATGCTTTTGTTCCTAAACAATGGAATAACATCAAAATCATCGCTATTCCCAAACCAAATAGTAGCCCCAACGCCCCGCAAAAATTTAGACCCATATCATTAATATCTTGTTTGTGCAAGATATTTCACGCAATGATTGGCAAACGTATTGAATGGTTTGTGGAACAAAACAAAATTATAGCTCCAGTAACAAGTGGTTTTAGAAAGTGTCAGTCATGCGTTGATTGTTTGGTTCGTCTCACTACAAAAATACAGATAGGGTTCTCAAAGGATGTCCCTACACTGGCGGTATTTCTCGATGTCGAAAATGCCTATAATAATGTGGTAGTCGACCAGCTTGTTAGGATTTTGGATAAACTAAACATAGGATCAAAGACATGTAAATACCTGTGGAAATACTTAACTAACAGGTTTCTAAAAATCGAAGATGATGAAGAAAATGAGGCCTTAATAAGACGGACTAGTAGAGGCTTAGCACAAGGAGACCCTCTGTCCCCTCTTCTGTTTAACATCGTCACACAAAAAATCTGTAAGGGTTTTGATAATGTTGATGTATTACAATATGCCGACGATTTTGTTTTATACACGCAAAATAGAAATCCATATATTAATGAGTCACATATTCAAAGTGCTTTAAATTCAACCGTAGATATGTTAGAACAGCTAGGACTAAATATATCTCCAACAAAAACACAATGCTGTATTTTCAGTAGAAGAAGGAAAATAGACGATGTTACTCTGAGAGTAAACCAAAGTACTTTACCTATTGTATCTACAGTTAAATATTTAGGGGTATGGTTGGACAAATCCTTGTTGTGGAATAAGCACATCAATGAGATTCACCAAAAAACTACGAAAACTTTAGCTTTACTTAAAATCTTAGCAGGGACATCGTGGGGTATGCATCCTTTACATTTGCGCCGGTTATATATTGCTTTGATTCGTAGTAGAATAGATTTTGCTAGTTTTGTATATGATACAGCTGCAAAAACACATTTGCTTAAGCTTGACAGGGTCCAGAACGCAGCTATGAGAGTTATAGGTGGCTTCGTTAGAACCACACCCATTCATGTCATGGAATGCGAAGTATGTATACAGCCACTGCAATTAAGACGACAATATCTCGCTACCAAATATTGCTTGAAAGCGCAATCTGTGTCCCAAAATATTACAGTACTTCTATTAAAACAGTTAGAGGGTCTATGCGGGTATAATTATTGGCAGAAGAAAAAAACACCTTTACTAGTTTCTGTCTTTAGAGATACTTGTCAAGAAAGATTATTGGCAACTGATCCTCTTAATATGTTTTCGCTGCCAACTTGGGTGTCAGATATAAATAATGACTTCATTGAAACTAAAGTAGAAGGAATTGACCAGGCGAAGAGTGATGTGGATAATACAATTCTTAAGTATAATACTTCGCTAATGCTTAATGTCAAATATAAAAGCTGGCACAAACTATTCACAGATGGTTCAAAAGCAGGTGATTGTGCTGGTGCGGCCTTTTACGATCCCAGTCGTAATGTGAAAGAGAGGTATGCCATAAAATCAGAATGTAACACCATTATGTCAGTGGAACTCTTTGCGATCTCAGAAGCCCTGTCATATGTGGCTACTTTGGAAGTAAGTAAGGCTGTAATCCTTACCGATAGCCGAAGTGCCCTTCAGCATATTGCTCGATGCGCCTCGGGTATTCGAGGTGCTTCGGTAGCATATGCAATTGTAAATAAGGTGTTACTCCTTTTTAATAATGGCGTGCATCTGAGACTGCAATGGATTCCTTCACATGTCGGAGTTCAGGGTAACGAGGAGGTTGATAGGTTAGCAAGAGAAGCTATTTCAATGGGTGCAGAAACGTACATCATACCCGAAAATACTGAGATTTTAATTAAATATAGATATAAAATACATGAGCAATGGAAAGAAAAATTTAATGAAACGTCGAATACAAAGGGGATTTGGTATAAGACAATTCAGTGTGAGCCTCCTCGTACACCCTGGTCGACCAATAGTAAGTTAAAAAGATGTTTAATTGTGATCGCTCATCGGCTGCGCTCCGGACATATTCCTCTCAACAGTTTTAAACACCAAATGAAAAAGACTGACTCCCCCAATTGTGATACGTGCGGAGTCATAGAGGATGTTTATCATCTATTGGTGGAATGCGTTCGGAGTCAGCAAATGAGACAACATATGAGTAGCCAATATGAATTAAGTTTAGTGAACATCGGGGAACTACAAATTATTTTGTCGATGCCATTGGGCGAAGCAGCTAAGACGCTCTTCGCAATGGTATATGACTTGATCCACTTAGCTTGATTTTATATACAATGACGGGTCTGACATAGTCGCTCGCCGACTCAAAGTCCCAAAAAAAAGATAAGATTAAAAAAAAAAAAAAAAAAAAAAAAAGTGGAGGGCAGCACAAACATTATAAAGTATATTATGGAGAGGGAGGGTAGCACATAGTATCCACTACTTGGTCTGTGGGTGGCAACAAAACAAATAATCACAAGCTAAGTGATATAGTGCTGGCCGTATTTCATTCACAAAATCATCAAATGGCGAATAAAATCTACTTGAAAATCAATCCGTATTATTCAATGTACTCTATGCATCAATCAACGACTGAACATAGTTCTGCAATACGGGCCATAGAGTACCTGTATAATCTTTAGGACAGTTTATTATTCTTTGTTTATAATATGAGGTCCGTATTACAGGAAAATGCTCAGTCATCGATCGGTGCTCAAGCAGAGATTTCATTCATAAAGTCACCAATTAGTGAATTAAATCTCTGCTTAAGCACCGAGCGATGACTGAGCATTGTTCTGTCATACAAACCTAAGAATCTCATGAGAATAATGACTACGAGCTTCTGCCCGCAGCTTCGCCCGCGGCGTGGCCTATGGGAAAATAATTCAACCACTCATTTCACCCTCTTAAGGGTGGAATTTCGAAAAATCCTTTCTTAGCGGATGCCTACGTCATAACATCTACCTGCATGCCAAATTTCAGCCCGATCCGTCCAGTGGTTTGGGCTGTGCGTTGATAGATCACTATGTCAGTCAGTCAGTCAACTTTGAGTTATTTTAGAATAGTGACTTAGGTCAGTACTACAGAACGATGCTCAGTCATCGATTGGTACTCAAGCAGAGATTTCATTCATAAAGGATCAATGAGGTCCGTATTACAGAACGATGCTCAGTCATCGGTCGGTGCTCAAGCAGAGATTTCATTCACTAATTGATCACTTTATGAATGAAATCTTTGCTTGAGCACCGATCGATGACTGAGCATCGTTCTGTAATACGCACCTACAATGACACAAACCTACCGGTCACAGACTGAATGCTAAATACCGATTTGTGAGTCAAAGAGCATATAACCACTACGTGTTGTGAGTGTGAATTGTGAAACAAACAAACTACAGAATAGATGCTACGAATTACAGTCAAGGAGATTTAGCGGCTCTGCTGATTAGTTCAATTTTACTGAGGTTTTTAATTCATTTGATATTATAGTTTCTGGTTTCTATAAATATATTCAGAATATAAGTGAAAATGAGTAAGCGACGCCGCGCTTCCTCGGCGGCCAGCCGCGGCGCTGACTTAGACGACAGCGACGATGGGATAGAGCACAATCCTGGGCCCCCACCGTCGCGGAAGAAAAAGAAGTTGGACCCTGTAAGTACACATAATTTACCTTATTGCTATAGGTACCTACCTATTTTACAAAAAACAATCTAATTATCTTCATACTCAGAATTTGCCCTATTTACATAGTATATAAGTATGGACTATTTCTGTGCCCATATTGAAGCATCAGCATAACAGTAACTTAGGACAGTAACTTTGTCCTAGCTCACAGGCACAAAAGCTGTATACACATAAATTGTGAGCTAATCATGTAAGTCGGTGTTTGAAAGCCGTCATGTTTGCAGGGGGAAATGTGTCAGCAGCTGTATGACACAATCAGATCATTCAAGAAAGAAGATGGCACACTACTTTGTGACTCGTTCATCCGAGCTCCAAAGAGGAGGCAAGAGCCACAGTACTATGAAGTGGTGTCACAACCTATAGATTTACTCAGGGTATGATTTCTTTTTTTTAATTTCTAATATGGCTACTATATAAAACCATTCAGGGGGTAAAAATCCTGTAATCCAGATTATCCTGTAGACCTAAAAAGCAGTCGCCCAAAAATGTATATTGTGTGTCTATTCCTTAATATTTAGTTGTACTTCTACTGGGAGATGGTGAGTGTAATTTATATCGTCAGTTTGTTTTTCTTTTTTTTTTCAAATACTAATAAAATTGGTATTTTTTTAAGTAAAAAACTACTTGTTTATTCATTTATTGGAGAACCAAGTTTTTTTAAATAATAAATATAATCAAACATTTGAGGCTGTACTGTAGAATCTAGTCCAAAACATTTCATTGTGAGCCTTGAGGGTGGTAAATTCAATCCAAACTGGATTGTATGTATTGGAGTGAAAGCCACACAAACAATTGAATTCTAGAACTCCTCAAATAAAATGCTGTAAGTTTTAAAATTATTATGATACATTAGGCCGAAACCAGTTTTGAGTGATTTCGACTTTTAATTGACATGCTGCAACAGATTAATAAAAGGGTGTTTAATATTTTGGTATGAAGGTCTTGTATGACAGTAAAACAATATTTTTATAGTCAATTCATACCACCAATCTAGTTCTAAGTCAACTTACCACTGGTGTCACAAGTGTAAATTTAAAATTATAAGTATATCTTTGAAATGTGAGACTGGAGATGTTTCTCATACAAACATAAAATATAAGTAACATATAAGTGTTATTTATGGATTAGGTTTTAATAGAGGCTGCTATTTATAACAAAAGACAAAATGGCGGACAATAGGTATGCCGAAATTGAATAATTAAATTCCATTTATTCTAGGTTCAACAAAAACTAAAAACGGACACATATGAGGATATAGAGGAGTTGTCTGCAGATATTGACCTCCTAGTAAGCAATGCCAAAGCATTCTACAAGCCCGATGCCACAGAATACAAGGATGCAGTTGATCTGTGGAAGCTGTATACACAGACTAGAAATTCACTTGAAAGTGGTGAGTTTTACAGATTTATTAATTCATAGTTCACCTTCAATATGTTAAATATTAGAACAAAGGATTTTGATTATAACACCCTAGGTTGTAACCTTATTGGCTATAGTGATGTAGCAGCACCTAAGCCCCTTAAATTTAAAGCTTATTTTTAAAAGAAATTAATTTGGCTATATTGACTAAGATGTAATGTTGATCTAGAGAACTTAAAAGTTCATAGAAATCCCTTGTTGACTTTGCAACCACAAACACATATTCATAAATTAGCTTTTTCTTTGCTATCTTTTGTTTATTAATGTTTTTATCTAGAAAGATAGATGAACTCTTAATTGTACCTACCAAATCATAAAATCATACAAAAAAATTAAGTAACCAAAGTTTACTAGTTTATTTTAATATTGGTCTTTACCTATGAAATTGCCGTTTTGTTTGAAAAAAGTAAAAGTATTTTTTTTTTCGAACTTATTTATTTCTTTTATTCAAAGTAATCACCCCTGCAATCAATGCATCTTTGCCTACGCTGTGGCAGTTTATGGATGCCCTTCTTGAAAAAATCAGCAAGACGGGAGACAACAAACTCTTCAAAGGCGTTTTGTACTGCCTCTCGGGAATCGAATTTTTTTCCCGCTAAAAAGTTGTCCAAATTTTGGAAAAAGTAATAGTCGGTAGGCGCAAGATCTGGTAAGTATGGCGGATGAGGGAGAGCTTCCAAACCCAACTCATGCAGCTTAGAGACGGTCTGTTGTGCAGTATGGGGTCCCGCGTTGTCGTGAAGTAGCAGTGGAGACGACCGATTGACCAAAGCTGGTTGCAGACGTGCGAGTTTCGCCATCATTGTGGTCAGTTCTTCAATGTACACATCTGCAGTAATGCTCTCGCCGTTTTGTAAAAAGCTATGATGAATCACACCAGCACTAGACCACCAAACTGTGACCATCACCTTTCTAGGGGTCAGTTTTCGTTTTGCACATTGCTTTGGTATCGAACCAGGATCTAACCAACTTGCTGAGCGCTTTCGACTGTCAAAAAGAATCCATTTTTCGTCGCACGTAACAATTCGGTTCAAAATTCCTTCATTTCTGTGCCTGTTAAGCAGCGCAAGGCAAGTCTCGACGCGTACGTTGCGCTGGCGATCGTTAAGTTCGTGAGGCACCCATCTATCAAGCTTTTTTATCTTGCCAATCTGTCGCAAATGGACCAATATTGTTTTGATGCTAACATCAAAAGCTGCTGCCAGCTCAGCTGTAGATTGAGATTCATCAGCTTCCACAATCGCCTTTAATTCATCATTGTTGACCAAAGTTTCCGGACGACCACTAGGTTCATTTTTCAAGTCAAAATTCCCAGAACGGAACCGAGCAAACCAATAACGGGTTGTAACGTACAACCCGTAGGTTGTACGTTCGTTTGTACAGTTCTCTCCGTAAACGTCGTTGATGTTACGTGTCGTTTGTGCCGCGTTGGTGCCACGACGGAACTCATATTCCATAATTACACGAAATTTCAAAGTATCCATTATGAGGAAAAATGTTGAAATGTAATGAAAATACAACGCTAATCAATAAACAAAAGACTTATATTGTAAATAGAATGTCATATTTTTAAAACAAAATTAATTTGAATTTAGAATTCATAGCCAATCAAAACTTTTTTTTGTTTGAAAAAGTCTGTACTGCAATACGGCAATTTCATAGGTAAAGACCTATTATTATAAGTTTACACAGTAATATTGCCCGTTTGTACCAAAATTTGACAGCTCCTAAATTTGCACATATTCCTGTGTGACATACCCAAATTCATTTCAGTAAGTATGTGATGTATGTTAGGGTTACTGTGCAAACTTAGAAGCTGTCAAACTTCATGCTTAATGCCCGTCTGTACTGTAAAGTCTATTCAAAGTCAAAGTCAAAGTCAAAAGATTTATTGCAAATAGGCTAATTTTAGCACTTTTACAAGTCAAAATTATACTAGGTACTTAAAATTAAGTTATTTCACTAAGCATATAAAATTACAAAGTGCTTATTGTCAAATAATATAGCAAGCCCATTACAATATATGAGTTTGAAAAAAAAGCAGTTCTCTTTCTCACTACTGGCGCAAGCAATCCGGCACAATGCAGAATTGAAAACTTTGATCCGAAGCTTCGATTACAACTGTAAAGAAGAAGCTACAAGAAACTTTACAGTGATGCATTTTTTTTTTGTCTTCTTTTCACTGTCTTTTACAATGTATATAATTCATTACAATTGAGATAATAAATATGTTACAAAAATAACCACCACGTCACACCGGTGCAAGAAAAATACCGTGATTATCTTATTATAAACATTACAAATAGAAACTGAATTTATAGATAGGAATAGGCAATAGGCAAAGTACCTAAGCTTTCATACCGTTAAGCTTGGGATATTCAGGCCAAGCTTTTTTGTCCGACACATAATCATTTATCATTTATTAAAACACAACTTAGCTAAGTAACACATTTCCCTGGGTTCTCATAGTTTTTAAATTCGTGTCAACTTGGCTGACTAAATACTGAACGATCATTGATTATTATCGTTGATCATCATGTGTCAACCAATGAGAGTACAGTATTTTGCGAATTCCCTTGTCACAACTTTGGCAAATATATGAGAAACTGGGGATTACAAAATTAAGGCAAGTGTTACTTAGCTTGTGTCTTTTGGCGCCTTGTAGATTGCTATTCCCTTTTCGTGGTATACTTATGCGCATTTCACTGCTATATAATGTGGCAAGTGGAAATAAATATATTGTTTTCTTTCTTCATAGCGAAGGAATTGGAAGTGTTACATCAGCGTTATATATATTGTTGGAAATCCTAAGTGGTTTTAGTTTTAAAAAAATAAGTTTACAATCAAGCTAAGAATATTTATTAAGATTTACTAAGAACCGACAATAATTAATAGCGTGATTTTATAAAACGTCCGTCGCCTCTGAGCGCTGCCCGAAAAGTGAGCCCGAGCCTTCTTCATCGCTCGTATATATACTACGCCGCTTGCATCAGCTCCCGAAGTGAAGTATTTTGTAACACGGCCGTTCCTGCTTGCGTGTTGTCCTCAACAGCTGCTTCATCTTCAAGCGGCACATTTTCGTCGACCTCGACCGTTGTGTCTTCTTCTATAACACAACAAAACATGATTTTAGGACCTGATGTACAGGCATAACGTTGGTAACTGAAACCATTTCAAAATTAAAATGAAGTTGTTGCTCAATTCAAAGAAATTTCAATTTAGAGAAATTCAACAGGTACTTGTAATAAACATTGAAAACGGAGACTGCAAAACAACTGTGTTAGAAGCACAAGCGTGCACTCAAGTACAACCAACACAGGTCTCGCATACTAATTTTATGAAAAATTGTAAGAAAAAGTAAGGTTCCAACCGCATGTAAGAAAGTACTTTAGTACTTTAGCATAGAAAATAAAGAAAAATAAATGTATTGCGAATTTCAGAATTCCGGACTTCTAAACTTCGCCACACATTGTAATAGAAAACGGCAACTGTATGGGATAACATTCATAAACCACATCATACATTGCAGGAACGGCAACCGTATGACGTGACACTCACAAATCACGTCAAACATTACAAAAACAGCAACTGTATGACATGACACTCACAAATCACGTCATAAATAGCATAAACGGCAACTGTATGACATGGCACTCACAAACCACGTCATACATTGCAAAAACGGCAACTGTATGACATGACACTCACAAATCATGTCATACATTGCAAAAACGGCAACTGTATGACACGGCACTCACAAACCATGTCATACATTGCAAAAACGGCAACTATGTGGAGAGAATAATCTCGTCACATATTGCAAAAGGCAACTGCATGAAGAGGCATAGGCCACCTCACACATTGCAAATAGAGAGAAGGCAACTGTGCGAAATGATCACACATTGCAAACGACGCCACACAAAGTGCAGTCATCGCTGAGTCACATTGGTGAGACAGATATCCGCAGTGGAGAACGCAGAACAAGCCTCCAGCGTCCATTCGCCCCGCCAAAACACCATGTGATCGGCGGCCGCTTGCGTTGTCTTGCCATAAGACCCGCCGAGAAGTTTCGAGCTACAGCGGTGGGTGGCAGCACATGCAGGACCTTGTAGGGCCCCAGCATGCCAGAGTCCAGCTTTCCCGTAGATTGTGACGACCTGTTCACGAACACAAAATCGCCAACGGTGAAGGTTCGTGACTGCTGACGACCTTTGTTGACATAAGCGTCTTGGAGTTGCTGGTCAGTGTCTGGTTGTGTGGACGCAGTATTATTCATCACCGCATCTTAACGGTACACCATTGCGAGTTCTGTTTTGAATGAATAACCGGGGATGTACCGTCTAAAGTAACAAAAACTAACTTAGTAGCATTAAAAATGTCTAACCTCTTTAGACATTGCTTGGCACTTACGTGTTAACAGAAGCTTCTACCTTATGCTCGCTCGGTCTCACCTGACCATTAGTAATCATTTGACCTTAGTAATATATTTCAGTTGTAATAAATTCACATTTCTCAACGCTGATGGAAAATCCTGCCTCAGTCAAAGTCTTTAGAATCACTATACTCGCGTTTTCGCTTGTTTTGTTGCACATAACCTTTGCGAAAAACACCACGAGCTCGAACGGGTGTAATCTGATGAGGTTTCACATAAATGGGCAAAAAAACTCACTAAATTCATAGCAGCTGCGCGAATTTGAGTATCAGTAACACCAGCGTGTAACTATCGCTACAATGAACTCATTCATCACTCAAATCGATAACAATGCGTAACGTAACAACAAACGTCTAGCATATTCTGCATACGTGGGGTAGTTATCAGAATCAGTTTTCATAGCATCAAATAAAATGTTCGCGATATTTACTCGTATGGGGCACAATGCCTTAAATTCACTCTTGAAATTTGGCCAACTACGATCATTACTAACCCAATCGTATAGCCACGACCTCGCGTCACCTTCAGACAATTACCTATACGTGCTAAACACTCACTGTCGTCCCATCTATTTAGTTTGCGCACATGATCAATTTGACCACACAAGGAATCAAAATCATGCAAAGACAGATCGAAATTCGACATAAATACATGGTTCGATCTTACCGGCATGGCATCAATAGCATTAACGAGTTTTTCGGTTACTTCACTTATAACCATATCCGCGGTGGGCGGAGGCGTGCTTGAACACGGCACGGACAGGTCCAGACTTGCAGGGTACGACTCGGCGCTCGACGGCGCAGTCAGCGGTCAGACGGCTCGCACGACGCCGCTGGCGTGCCGGAGCATCCGGTGCAGGCGCCGACATGGCGCGCGAGGTACTCGCAACAACACGTGCACTGCGTGTCCTGGAATCTTCCAAAACACCTAAGCAGCTTATGAAAGTTTGAAGCAGGGCTTCTAAACCAGGAATAGACGAACGATTTCGCTTACGACTTTTACGTTTACTAGTAGTTAGTGTAGTCTCAGCCGTAGCTACCAAAAATTTTAGCGGACATTCTTTAAAATCACAAAAGCAAAAGCAAAGCAATATTTGAAATCAGAATAACGAAGTCAGAATTGAGTTAGATCCCACTTCTGATGTTGGAAATCCTAAGTGGTTTTAGTTTTAAAAAAATAAGTTTACAATCAAGCTAAGAATATTTATTAAGATTTACTAAGAACCGACAATAATTAATAGCGTGATTTTATAAAACGTCCGTCGCCTCTGAGCGCTGCCCGAAAAGTGAGCCCGAGCCTTTTTTTTTTTTTTTTTTTTTTTTTTTTTTTTTTTTTTTTTTTTTTGAACGAGCTAATGCTGTTGGTCTCTATCGACCTTTACAGCGTCACCGGGCGGGAGGGCGGGCGCTTAGGGCGCCCAGCCGTCAAAAGTGGGAGGCAACTAGCTCAAGGGCACCCCTGGGGTGCGAGCCTCGGCTTGGGCCGTTGCCGGGATAAGAGGATCGAGAAGGCTACGTCCACTGGAAGAGTGGACCCTATTGAAAGTCGCGACCGTTCTAGCTAACCTACGGGGGGTACGTCGACCTCGCCGGCGGGGTCGGTGTCTGATTGTGTTACGCTGGTATCCTATACCGGTGCCGAAAGCGGTACCTGAGCCAGAAGGGCTAGACTGGTCCGGTGATCCTAGCGCAGCCGATACTACGGCTGCTATAGGATCATCCGGGTCGCTCAAGACGTGTCTCGGGCGGCGACGACGGGGTGGCGAGTCTGTCGTGTCTGTACAGTAGTTTGAAGCTCTGACTACGAGAGGGTTGGGGTGATGAGGTGCCGCATCAAAATAGCGGCGGGATGCATCCTTCATAAATTGACGGATGGATGGGAGTTCGAGATCGCAGTGGAGGTCGGAGTTTCGCTGGTACCAGCGAGCCCCGACCACCTTGCGGACAAAGCGGTTCTGGATCACCTGAAGTCGATCCAGATGTACTGAGGGAGTATGAGCAAACGCGACAGATGCGTAGGTCATAATGGGGCGAACGCAAGTTTTGTAAAGCGTCACCTTATTTCTAAGGGACAGCTTACTACGCTTGCAGATGAGAGGGTGGAGGCGGCCTAAGACAAAGGCAGCCCTATCGCGCACTCGCTTAATATGGTCCTTGAAGTTGAGTTTGGTGTCAAGGGTAACCCCCAGGTATTTGGTAGACGAAGCCCAGGGAATGGGCTTGTCGAACAAGGACAGTGGTTTCGCTGGCGGACCACGCTTGTAGTCAGAAAAGTACATCGCTGCACTTTTATCTGGGTTAACCGTGATCCGCCATTTCCTGAACCAAGCACCGATCTCGGTGAGGGCTCGTTGGAGGCGACCACGCATGTGAACTCTCTGCCATCCGGAGCAGTAGATAGCGGTGTCATCCGCAAAGAGTGCGAGCTGCACACTGGGATGAAATGACCGCGGGATATCGCTGGTGTACAGCGAGAAAAGCAAGGGGGAAAGCGCGGAGCCCTGGGGCACTCCGGCTCTGATAGGATGGGGAGACGATCGCTCCCCCTCGACGCGGTAGCGAAAGCTTCGATCCCTAAGGAAGTCTTGTATGATGTGCACAAGACGATCTGGCACGCCGATGTGGTACAGCTTGAAAATCAAGCCGTCGTGCCAGACTTTGTCGAAGGCTTTCGCCACGTCTAAGAAGACTGCGAGAGTCCCTTTCGGTTTTGGATTCGCGTTGAAGCCATCTAGAATGTGCTCCGTGATGCGGTGCACTTGTTGAACGCAAGAGTGTCTAGCTCTAAAGCCAAACTGCTCGTCGGGAAGGAGTTTATGTTCGTGGATATGGGACCAGAGACGCCTCCGAATGAGACGCTCGTAGATCTTCCCCAGAGTACTGAGGAGACTGATGGGCCGGTAGCTAGAGGGCTCGGTAGCCTTCTTGCCTGGCTTGTGGATGCCGATGACGTCGGCGGACTTCCACGCAACGGGGAAAGAGCAGTTGCTCATGGCCGCATTGAAGATGCTGACTAGGAGATAGCGCTGACTAGGAGATAGTGCTGACTAGGAGATAGATGAGCCCGAGCCTTCTTCATCGCTCGTATATATACTACGCCGCTTGCATCAGCTCCCGAAGTGAAGTATTTTGTAACAATATACATAACCGAAATCCACTATATTTCACCTAAAATCATATTTTCATGTAAATGCTACATTGCTTCTAACCAAGATTCTATCTTTATGCATTGAAAATAAAGTTACACACATTTCTTGCCCACTTATTTGCAGGTGAAGAGATCAAGACCCCAAAACTGTCCCGCAATGGCTCCTCAAGCAGACGTTCCGATGTTGCCGAAGACATGTCGGAAACATCCACTAACATGGAGGAAGATATTTTTGAGGAGCTGTTTAGTTCGGTAAAATCTCAAAAAATGCAGTTTATTTTCTTTATGAATACTTTTTAAATCAAAGACCAGTTTAGCTTTTAAATGAGAGAATAAAAAATGTGTGTGTGATCACACGACTTGGACAAGGAAGAAAGAAAATGTGCGTGCGCACTGCTCTCTCTCTCTTGCCCCAACAATAATATATGAAATGTAACTCTCTCTATCTTCACCAACTTATATCTCCCTTTCAACTTCCGTTCGCCTCGCACGATCGATTTCCGTGACGCGTTCACCAGCTTACTTCCCAAATCAAGCGTGTATGAAAAAGTTTTACTTCAACCGTTTTTGTTTAAAGTTTTACTAAACCATACCTACCAATCTAGATGTGGAGTAACGTATTAATTCTAGTTCCTATTGGTCTGGCGGGTTCCTATCCATAGTGTGGACTTACGGCCGTAGCTAGGGGCATTGTGGGGCAATGCCCTACCTTGAAATCGCAATGCCCAAAAACCAAAGTACCAAAAACTAAGATTTGATTTACTAGCCCATGCTTCGAGGGTAGACCAACCATGATACATTTTTTTACTTCCGCCCTACCAATGCTGCCCTATCTCAAATTCGACTCTAGCTACAGCGCTGTGTGGACTCCAGGGAAACTAGGGCTTACGGAAATAAATAAATGTATAATGGTATCGATTCTGTGTCGCATTCTCTAAAACTAAAGTAAACTTAAATTATGGCGGTACTCTTCTGATAAAGGGGAAATGAAAAAGACGGAAATGTGTTAATTTCGTTTAGCTTTAGAGTATGCGACACAGAATCGACTATTATATTTTGAGTCGATATACATAATCGGTCAAATTATTGGAGTAACTACAACATGACGCAGTACTGTTGGAGAGACGTCTGAGGAGGCCAGGCTAGTGTCGCACCGCCACACTAGGCTATTTGACTATTATTAAAACTGAACAATTAGACAAATGTAATTTTATAAAAGTAGGTATTAAAAGTTTTAAACGTTTCTGCATGGGGTATTGTCTGTTCTTCCCTCGTAAAAAAGAGATCATATTTTGCTATGTTGCATGGCAATACCATAAAGTTTTGTATGACGTTTGAACTGCGTCTTTCAAGGATTTAACTCGTAAAATATTATGCAGGTAATGACCGCGAATATAGAAGGACGTCCTTTGTACCGTGCCTTCCAATTTCTTCCTTCCAAACGCCGCTACCCTGAGTACTTCAGCGTTATAGAGTCTCCCATCGACCTGAAGACCATAGCGCAGAAGATACAAGGTGGAGAGTATACCAACTTGACGGAATTGGAAAAGGATTTGCTACTCATGGTCAGAAATGCTTGCCATTTCAACGAACCAGGCAGTCAGATTTATAAGGATGCTAAGATGTTAAAAAAGGTTTGTTATTATTTTATTTTAATTTGGTGAGTGTCCAATATTTGTTTAAATGAGATTAGTGGCTAATAACAAGCAATGTGGATGTTTTTGTTGGTGTTTGATTATGAGGTCCGCTTAGATCCTTTTAGCAAATAAAATTGGTATATCAGGTAAACGTAAAATATATATTTTAAGGAATAGTTTGGTTGCTTCACTGGTGATAGACAGGTACAAAATCAAAATTCAAAATTTACAGTAACGTAGAATATCTTTAAAAGAAATACAAAAAGTGTTAACTACCTTTTTTTTTACTGTGAAGAAAAATGCGTTTACGCACACCCGCGGCTGGGTCGGTCACGGGTAGTGTCGGACTCAGCGCTAGAAGGGCAGCCCTACCGACTAAAAAACTTCACGATGTTCCTCCCTCGTCTATGTGGAGGAGGACTGGGTAACCGGCAGAGCCTTGATGTCCAGTCCTCCTCCGAAGATTGCCCGCTTTACAGCGAGGCCTGCACGCCCCTCCTTTTCGGGAGGGCCCAGGAACAACCTTGGGTGCTAGGTCGCCCCCCCCCCCGACGGTGAAGTGTTAACTACCTAGTAGCTCATGTAACCTCTAACCGTCTGCAACACCGAGGGCTTGGCTGTTGTGTTTCGTACCCTTAGAAAGAATTTATTTCCAACTTTTCTTGAAGCTCCCTATAATGTAGTAGTGCGAAAAACCTCAGTAGAAAAATCATTCCACATCTTGCAGGCTCATGGCCTAAAAGAAGAATAGGATAGAATAAATATTTATTCATGACAAACAGCAATGGTGTAAAATTAAGTGGACCAAAGAAAAAAAATTTTTTACTCTTCACCACAAATCAACGACTCCACATGTGATGATGACAAAGACTCGAGCTTGTCGGTGGTTTGGGGTTATTCACAAGTCTGGTCTTTGTGTTCTTGGTATTCTGTTGATTCTGTGCCACTCAACTGGTAAATAGAATTAGGCTATGTATACCAAGTACTTATTTTAATTAGTTTTTCTATGCCGCAGGTAATCCAAGTCCGCAAACAAGAGTTAGACGTGCACGGGCGCGGTCCGGCGAAGACATCGGAACGTATCCGAAGCAAGCGCACCTCTCGAGTGGGCCCCGTACCGAGCAGCCGTACGCTCGCTATCATGGATCCGCCCGGCTCGGAACAAGAGCATGTCAAGGTAAGTCATTTCCCTGTGATCTATCTATATATATAAAAATTCTATATATGTAAAAATCAATTGCTGTTCGTTTGTCTCGCTAAAACTCGAGAACTGATTATGTTTTGAAATGTTTGTAATAGTCTAGGGAAAGTTTAAAAGGTGAGAAAAGAAGAAGATTAATAATAATAATAATAACGCCCAACGATCACATACATAGATCCTGGATCCTAACTAGGATTCCCTGTGTCTAGGAACCCAGAAACTACGAGAACTCGCCGCCTCCGGGTTATGAACCGACCTGCTCAACCAGTCAACCACCACACCACAGAGGCTGTCAAAGATTAACCCATGCACAGCTGGGGCGGTCAGCTAGTGTGTAATAAAAATAAACGGCGTAACGGGATTTATAAGATAAATAAATGTATGAATGTAAATAAATATTTGTGAACATTTCACACAGTGCCATCTAGCACCAACTAAGCAAAGCTTTTACTATGAGAACCAGATAACTGATACAATATATAGATTTTGTTTCTGTTTATAAATTCATACATAGAATACAATATAACACCCAGATACAGAACAAACATCAATGTTCATCACACAAAGGTTTGTCCGGGGTGGGAATCGAACCTACAACGCACAGTTGAGAAGGCAGGGCTACTACCAACTGAGCTATCGGGCCATTCTTATTAGAATCAGCTCAGTTGCTCAATCACTTTCAATAAAAAGTGATTGATGAAATTATATACAAAAAGTGATGATGATTCATCGCTCTCAGAACCGACAACCGATTGGACAGATAGTTCTTAAGTGGTAATCGCAAAATTGAAGACGCAGTTTAGGGGCCGTTCAAGTATTACGTAAGCACCATGGGAGGGCAGGAGGTCTTGGATTTGCTTATTTTGGATGACATGGGGGGTAGGGGAGTCTAGATGATGATTACGTCATCAGTAGTTATTTACCTTTTTACACGAATAGCAACCCTCAAATTGTCTTTGCTTGAAACACTAAACATTATAATATTAAAAAAAACAATACATTAATTGAAAAATGTTTACGAAAGCATGGGGGGAGGGGGTTAGAGCTTTGCTTACTTTTGCTGACAAGGGGGATGGGGGGTAAATAATTGTAATAAATATGCTTACGTAATACTTGAACGGCCCCTTAGGGCCCTTGTTAGTTGGATCGATGACTTGTTCAAAACCGCGGGAAGCCGATGGGTGCATGAGGCAAGCAGACATTCAAAGGTCTATCTTTGTATGGAAGTACTTCTCAAACTTTCGCGATTTGATTGTTTACACAGAATATAATCGCCCTAAAAAACATTCAGACAGTCTCCGTGGTGTGGTGGTGGAGCAGGTTGGCTCATAGCCCGCAGGCGACGGGTTCTATTCCCGCAAGTATTTGAGCACAAAAAAAGCGCAAATACTTGTTCTGCGTCTGGGTGTTGTGGGACCATGGTCCTCGTAGTTCCTGGGATTATACAGGGAATCGTAGTTGGGGTCCCAAGATCTGCGTATGTAATCGTTGGGCGTTATTATTATTATTATTTATTATTAAGATCCTGATTTTTCAGCACTCTGAAGATAGTGGCGATAGTGATGAAGACAAGGTGGACAATGAAGATTCGCCCCAATGGAAGCTTCTTGAAGTTGTCCGGAATCATCTGGGAACTGATGGTAAGTTAGATTAAAAAAAATAATTTTGTGGACATTTCACACAGCGCCATCTATCCCCAAACAAAGCAAAGCTTATAGGAACCAGGTAGGTGGTACACAAGACAATACTTAGATACTTTTTGTTTGTAAACACATACATAGAATACAAAATAGCACCCAGACGCAGAACAAATACCTATGTTCATTACACAAATGTCCGAATTTTTGTGGGTGAGATCGAACCCACAACCACCAACTGAGCCATTAGGCCAGTAAATAAAACGCTTTCACTAAGTTAATATTGTTTTATATCTATGTCTCATACTTACAGCCTCTACAAATTTTTATTTTTTTACGAACTAGTCGTTCACCTGAGGTTAAGCGACACGGCTGCCCATAACAGAACAGAACTTGGAACTCCAAAATGTAAAGTTTCGCGTGACACTGCACTGCGCACATCATCCTGAGACATCAGCACAGTCTGGTAATAAGATCACTCGACTGTGAGATCAGATCATAAAGTCAAATTTTCCCAGTAATTTCACTAGCTACAGTGCCCTTCAAACCGGAACACAGTAGTGCTTGCACACTACAGTTTGGCGGCAGAATAACTGGCAAAGCGGTGGTACCACCTAGACGAACTTTGCTGAAAAGTCCTACCACCTAGTAATATTACTAGTCTACTAATATTACTTTACTTTCTAATATTCTAGGTACACCGATGTCAGAGCCATTCTGGAAGCTGCCCTCCCGACGCGCATACCCAGACTACTACAAGGAAATAAAAAATCCGGTCTCCCTCAACCAAATCCGTAACAAAATTAGAAGGGGGAGCTACGGGACCCTTTCGGAGGTAGCTGGTGATATGAACATCATGTTTGAAAACGCTAAACAATACAATTTACCCTCCTCGAAGTTGTACAAGGATGCGGTGAAACTTCAAAGGTGAGACCGATTTTTTATTATCAACTGACTTCAAATAATATGAGGGTGTATATTTTTTATCTATCTCAGAGTTCCGTCATTTATAAACCGATTCGGAAAAATCTATTTTTTATTGAAAGTAAATAGTTTTAAATTAATCCCATAGAAATTTCATCAAATTGTTCTTACGTCATAATAATTGGAATAAAATATGTGTATATATGATATTAAGTACGTCTCAGTATGAAATTAAAGCGATTGAGATCGGCTTAAACTCCTTTTAAGCCAATTTTTTAAAAGCTGATCCTCCCCGACTTTGTATAGGGCCAGCGTAGATATATATATTTTACTTTAAACTTGTCTAGCATTGGACCGCGCTTTCACCTGATGGGAAGTGACGATGCGATCGAAGGTGTAGCATGCTAACCAAGAAAATACCTATTCACTCTTCTCTTGAACACGCCCGCGTCATATTTCGCCGGAAACCCAGACGCTGGCAGGGCATTCCATTCCTTAGCCGTTCTAATTAAGAACGTTGATTCAAATCGCTATATTATGTCATATAAGAATTTGTCTTGTCATTGGTGTAGGAACTTTCGTCCATATCGCGGCGCGGATGTAATTTTTTTTCCTACTCGTGTTTTTGGTTAATGTCCGATAAAGTAGCGTTTGCCCACATTTTAATGACATAGCTGAAGGGAAGGTGATGATACGCTATCACTTTCTATAAGGTTCACTCTTTACTCACTCATAGTTTCACTCGCAGTCTTCTCGATCCTCTTCTCCCGGCAACGGCTCAAGCCGAGTCTCTGACCCAAGGCGTCGCCTACTGAGCTAGTTGCCTTAAGCACCTGCCCTCCCCAAGGTCGGTAGAGACCAGCAGCATTAATATAACTGCAAAAATGTCAACGACTATATTTTTGTACAGACTAATCAACACGTCTATTTTTTTTTCGTATTTTTCCTTTTTACTAGTTTTCGATTCCGAATTCCTATTATGATTTCGCCAGAATTTCCTTGTGTTTTTGGTTGTGACAGGTTGATGCAACAGCGAGTGCAAGAGCTACTCGACATAGTTCAAGAGTCATCGAGTGACGACGAAAGCCTATCTTCCGTGAAGAACCAGTCTCAGACACCAATTGCTAGGCCCCGAGGTATCAAACTATTTCATAACACATGTGACAGAAAATTCTGTACATCTAAATATATATAACTCAAAGGTGACTGACTGACATAGTGATCTATCAACGCACAGCCCAAACCACTGGACGGATCGGGCTGAAATTTGGCATGCAGATAGATGTTATGACGTAGGCATCCGCTAAGAAAGGATTTTTCGAAATTCCATCCTTAAGAGGGTGAAATGGGTGGTTGAATTATTTTCCCATAGGCCACGCCCCGGGCGAAGCTGCGGGCAGAAGCTCGTTAATGATATGTTTAAAAAAAAACATACAGACGAACATAGTACCTCCTCATTTTTGGAAGTCGGTTAAAAAACTAACTAGCTTTGTCTATTTAAGAACCTCTACCTACATCTATCTCGCTCGCGCATTGATACATTTTTGAACATATTAAATGTCCACACTCAAAAATGATATTATACACATTCTACAAAAATATTATATTATATCAAACAAAACAGGATAGAACGAAAAAAAATCTTTGAATCTGCGCCTGCCCAGCGTGTTGTATGGTTATGAGTGGGCGCTATTTTATACAAAATACAAAATGGCGGATATATAATATTTATCGCGGTGGGCAAACGCGGACATAAACTTATTTTCCCCACAGGCCGACCTCGCATCAACCCATTACCAGTGACCGACCGCCCATCGCCCGCCACCACTCCAATCGTATATAAACCCAATCTACCCCTGAAGAAGAAACTCCA
This sequence comes from Ennomos fuscantarius, assembly GCA_905220475.3. Lineage (NCBI taxonomy): Eukaryota > Metazoa > Arthropoda > Insecta > Lepidoptera > Geometridae > Ennomos > Ennomos fuscantarius. The sequence continues at coordinate 4,823,722 of HG992046.1, read as the reverse complement.
CTACGTATCCAAACAGATGGTAGACTTCACATGTTCCGATGGCAGGCAACCCATGCTGCTGTTCATGGAGAAACCAAGCAAGAAACTCTATCCTGAGTACTATAATGTGATTGATAGGCCGATCGATATGATCACTATTGAGAATAATATTAAGGTAAGACCATAATAATGCGTGTGTGTGTATGCGCATGCACACACATACACGCACACACACACGCACACACACACGCACACACACACACACCCGCTCGCACATACGCGCACACTCACACACACACACACACGAACGCACATGCACGCACGTACACACATACACACGAACGCACATGCACGCACGCACACATACACATACACATTCACACACACATTCACATACACACTCATATTCACACACACACATTCACATACACACTCATATTCACACACACACACATACCTACACATAAACACACACATTCTTCACTTGAGAGTGGTAACAATTTTATTCACTAACACTGAAAATAACACAAGTTTTGGAAAATAATACAATGCGGTGACGCGATCTTTTTCGTTTTCCCGCCAATTTGCGTATTTATCATTTTCCGTCATAATTGTATATATCTATTTCCAAAAATCCTTAGAATGATCGGTACGGCTCAATCGAGGAAATGGTCTCCGACTTCCGTTTGATGTTCTCCAACTGCCGCCAATTCAACGAAGAAGGCTCTATGATATACGAAGACGCGAACCTTCTAGAACGCGTCATGAACGAGAAACTCAAGGAAATAAACAGCTTTGATAAAAAGACTCCGGCGAAGGCGATCAAGTCTAATAATAAAGCGAGGCAGTTGTCAGCGTTTGAACAAAAGTTGAGGACGTTGTATGACGCGATTAGAGACTATAGAGATCCTAAAGGTAAGTTTTATACACTGTTCATAAAAATTGTTGATTTCGCGTTTATATATATAAATAAGTAAACCAATATGTACATATAAAATTCAAAGTCCTGACTGACTTATATATCAACGCACAGGCTAAACCGCTGGTCCTAGAGACTTGAAATTTGAAGGGTGTGTTCTTTGAAAGGTGTAGGTATCCACTAAGAAAGGGTTTTTCGCAATTGGAACCCTAAGAGGGTGAAATGAGCGGTTGAAATTATTTATGAAAATTTTTAGAGTGAGAGCGTTTATGATGTTTGTTTCGGCAGAAAAATATGCCATTCGTTTCCTATAGGCCAAGCGGGCAAAGCCGCGGGCAAAAGCTAGTAAACTATAAGTACATCGAGCGTTCTGCAAGTGACGATTGTATTTGCTTAACGATGTTGCAAGTAAAACTTTATTTATGAAATAAAACTTCTTTATGCACGCTTGATTTGGGGATTAAGCTGGTGAATGCGAGGCGAACGGAAGTTAAAGTTGGTTCACGTAGATCTCCATTGTCAACATAACAAAGTAAAATATTGTACCTATTATGTTGGTATGTCCGGTAAAATGACAATTTAAAACTGTCAAGACGGCGACATTAAAGCAAAAAAAGTTATACCGGGCGATTGATGGAGCTTAACTAAAGAAGATTTCCTTCATTCGTGTGGTCCAAAGCAAACTTTTTTTATTTTTCTTTTATTTATAAACTGTGTTTCTCTTTCAGCAAATCGCCAACTAGCTCTAATCTTCATGAAGCTGCCAAACAAAGCTGAATACCCAGATTACTACGAGCTAATCAAGAACCCAATAGACATGGAGAAAATAGCTCAAAAGTTAAGGAACAACTCCTACCAAGCGGTGAACGAGCTTGCATCTGACTTTATACTCATGTTCGACAATGCTTGCAAGTATAACGAACCGGATTCGCAGATTTATAAAGATGCACTAATATTGCATCGGGTTTGCCTGCAGACTAAACAAATGTTAAGGTAATTCTTTTATACTAAGATCGCTATAAGATTTGGAAGCTATAACTACTTTAAAATCTGCCGTAACTACTACTAGGTGGTAGGAATTTTCTGCAAAGTTTGTCTAGACCATCGCTTTGTCAGTTATTCTGCCGCCTAGCAGTAGTCCGCTGGCATTACTGTTTCCTGTTTGTTTGTCAGTTGCTTGAAAATGTATTAATTCTATTTTAAAATACTAAATATAGTACTAATTCATACAATTACAGTAAAAATATAATATAATAATGTTTTTATGCTAAGCGAACTCTATCCATGTGAAAGATAAACCGTTTTAGACTCAAAATCTCGAGATTTAAGCCACATATCGGTATTTTGAGAATTTATTATTGTAGATAATTTCACGCTTAATCCAACGATACCCATAAGTCATTTTGTGAAAAAAATCAGTTAAACCCTTTTTATTCTCACCCCTTCAATTGTGTAATTTTTTTGTAATCGATGCCATACAATTATTTTCTTAATGTTGGTAAATTCGTAGTAAAGTTAATAAAATTTGCTACATGCCTCTAACTGTAGCCGTGAAGATGACGATGCAGTGCCGGACGCGGCAGCCGCGGTGCAAGAACTACTCCACAATTTGTTCACAACTGTCTACAATCATCAGGACGAAGAGGGCAGGTAAGAAACATTCATCTAAAAGGAAAAAAACGAGCTTCACTAACTCAATGCACTAAAATAATATGGAATATCTTAATTATTGTACAAATTGGTTTCTGTATACTTATGATAATTCATTGGATTTTCTAAATTTTAGTCCTAATCTTTTCTACTTATCGCTCAGAGCGATCTCTTCCAGACAACCTTGCACGAAAAGGAGTAACAGTAATACATGAACGCTGGTTTTCATATAAAAAAACACTGCATATATATATATATATATAATATAATATTATATAATATAATATAATATGATATAATATAATATAATATAATATAAATAATATAATATAATATAAATAATATAATAATAATATCACAAGCCAAATATTTCACTCTACTTGTATGGATAAACCGGTAGAGTGTATACATAGGTTTTGGGTATCAGAACCTTCACTCTGCTTTTTATATAAAATATTTAAGTACCTATAGATATGTAAATAAAAAAATGTTTTAGATACCTGTGCCATGACTGACATATATAACTGTTATGGAACCATTATGTTGCATTTGGATGTATTCTATACTCAGAATAATTCGTAATATATATTAGGTCTTTACCTATGAAATTGCCGTTTTGTTTGAAAAAAGTTAAAGTTTTTTTTTTTCGAACTTATTTATTTCTTTTATTCAAAGTAATCACCCCTGCAATCAATGCATCTTTGCCAACACTGTGGCAGTTTATGGATGCCCTTCTTGAAAAAATCAGCAGGACGGGAGACAACAAACTCTTCAAAGGCGTTTTGTACTGCCTCTCGGGAATTGAATTTTTTTCCCGCTAAAAAGTTGTTCAAATTTTGGAAAAAGTAATAGTCGGTAGGCGCAAGATCTGGTGAGTATGGCGGATGAGGGAGAGCTTCCAAACCCAACTCATGCAGCTTAGAGACGGTCTGTTGTGCAGTATGGGGTCGCGCGTTGTCGTGAAGTAGCAGTGGAGACGACCGATTGACCAAAGCTGGTTGCAGACGTGCGAGTTTCGCCATCATTGTGGTCAGTTCTTCAATGTACACATCTGCAGTAATGCTCTCGCCGTTTTGTAAAAAGCTATGATGAATCACACCAGCACTAGACCACCAAACTGTGACCATCACCTTTCTAGGGGTCATTTTTCGTTTTGCACATTGCTTTGGTACCGAACCAGGATCTAACCAACTTGCTGAGCGCTTTCGATTGTCAAAAAGAATCAATTTTTCGTCGCACGTAACAATTCGGTTCAAAATTCCTTCATTTCTGTGCCTGTTAAGCAGCGCAAGGCAAGTCTCGACGCGTACGTTGCGCTGGCGATCGTTAAGTTCGTGGGGCACCCATCTATCAAGCTTTTTTATCTTGCCAAACTGTCGCAAATGGACCAATATTGTTTTGATGCTAACATCAAAAGCTGCTGCCAGCTCAGCTGTAGATTGAGATTCATCAGCTTCCACAATCGCCTTTAATTCATCATTGTTGACCAAAGTTTCCGGACGACCACGAGGTTCATTTTTCAAGTCAAAATTCCCAGAACGGAACCGAGCAAACCAATAACGGGTTGTACGTTCGTTTGTACAGTTCTCTCCGTAAACGTCGTTGATGTTACGTGTCGTTTGTGCCGCGTTGGTGCCACGACGGAACTCATATTCCATAATTACACGAAATTTCAAAGTATCCATTATGAGGAAAAATGTTGAAATGTAATGAAAATACAACGCTAATCAATAAACAAAAGACTTATATTGTAAATAGAATGTCATATTTTTAAAACAAAATTAATTTGAATTTAGAATTCATAGCCAATCAAAACTTTTTTTTGTTTGAAAAAGTCTGTACTGCAATACGGCAATTTCATAGGTAAAGACCTATATATATACACATAGGCTCGGAGTTATGCATGGGTTGCAACCTATATAGCTTTCTGCATGTCCACACCGCGCCGTGTCTGGAACAAGAATGATCCGTAGTACACCGAGCGGTCCCTTTTTATAGCCAGATGGGTGGGGAAGCGATGACAAATGCCAGTGTTGCCACTGTAATAAATTTAAATGCTGCCACAGAGTAAATTACGGTACAGCCCGCTGCGCATAGAGTTTATAACTGGACGTTGCCGCCGTCATATGCTTTAGTATGAGCATTACATTTACTGCGTTATGCTTATTAAATATAAAAAGCCAATGGGGGTAGGCAAATAAATTGGAACAGTCCGCAAAGCAACAAGAACTCGTCGTGAATTGCTGACCCACACGAGTGCGCGGCGCCCCACAATGGCCGCCACACAACTGGACGTTGCCGCCGTCATATACATATAATATAAAGAAAATGTAATTTAATTATTATTCCAGGTGTTATTCAGATAGTATGGCGGAATTACCCGAGCACGATGAAACTAGCTCCGGTGAGAAAGTGCGCGCTATCTCCCTCGACCTCGTTAAACGGCGGTTGGACAAGGGACTTTACAAGCGGCTGGACCATTTCCAGCAGGACATGTTCGCTGTTTTTGAGAGGTACAATAAATGGATTTTCAACCGACTTCAGAAAAAGAGGAGGTTCTCAATTCAGTTGTTTTTTTTAGGTGCTTTCACTGAAATATGTCATATATAAATCAATTTGGATTTTAAAAAATAAAATTAGTTTTATAGAAATATCTTTTCAAAATCGGTTGAAATAACTGGAAAATATTGCTATCCAAATACTTCTCAGCAATTAAAGTCAGTTTAACCTCTCTTTTGTAAACAATTTTATAGAAAATTAGCTTCTGCCCGCAGCTTCGCCCGCGGCGTGGCCTATGGGAAAATAATTCAACCAACCATTTCGCCCTCTTAAGGGTGGAATTTCGAAAAATCCTTTCTTAGCGGATGCCGACGTCATAATATCTACCTGCATGCCAAATTTCAGCCCGATCCGTCCAGTGGTTTGGGCTGTGCGTTGATAGATCACTATGTCAGTCAGTCAATCAGTCGGTCACCTTTGAGTTATATGTATTTAGATTAGCTTCTGCCTGCGTCTTCGCCCGCATGGCCTATAGGAAACGAAGAATTTTTTTTATATGGATAATTCAACCAACCATTAGATTAGCTTAGCTTAGCCGCTTAGGGGTGGAATTTCGAAAAACCCTTTCTTAGTGGATACCTACACTTTAGAAAGAACGCACCCTCCAAATTTCAAGTCTCTAGGACGAGCGGCTTAGGCTGTGCGTTGATATATAAGTCAGGACTTTGAATTTTATATGTATAAGCATTTTGATCACCAATATATTATAATTAGAATGAAATACATAAATACTCTTAAGCCAAATACAATTCATCGTTTACACAAGTTACAATACACTATTTATTCCAGAGCCCGCCGCCTCTCTCGCACTGACAGCCAAATATTCGAGGACTCGGTCGAGCTTCAGTCATACATGATCGCACAACGCGACATTCTATGCGCCGGCACATTGCAGTCGCCGGCGCTTACATTCACTCGAGATACCGTCACTACAAGCGTTGAGCTCGTTAAGCAGTGCAAGTTGCTGCAGGAGGCAGAAGAAGAGGACGATACTAGGTAACAACCATTGCAGTCGTCATACTTTTGCAGTCGTAGTCATACCTTTGCAGTCACTGTCATACCACTGTAGTCGCCGTCATACCTTTGCAGTCACTGTTATACCACTGTAGTCGCCGTCATACCTTTGCAGTCACTGTTATACCACTGTAGTCGCCGTCATACCTTTGCAGTCACTGTTATACCACTGTAGTCGCCGTCATACCTTTGCAGTCACTGTTATACCACTGTAGTCGCCGTCATACCTTTGCAGTCACTGTTATACCACTGTAGTCGCCGTCATACCTTTGCAGTCACTGTTATACCACTGTAGTCGCCGTCACATACCTTTGCAGTCACTGTTATACCACTGTAGTCGCCGTCACATACCTTTGCAGTCACTGTTATACCACTGTAGTCGCCGTCATACCTTTGCAGTCACTGTTATACCACTGTAGTCGCCGTCATACCTTTGCAGTCACTGTTATACCACTGTAGTCGCCGTCATACCTTTGCAGTCACTGTTATACCACTGTAGTCGCCGTCATACCTTTGCAGTCACTGTTATACCACTGTAGTCGCCGTCATACCTTTGCAGTCACTGTTATACCACTGTAGTCGCCGTCATACCTTTGCAGTCACTGTTATACCACTGTAGTCGCCGTCATACCTTTGCAGTCACTGTTATACCACTGTAGTCGCCGTCATACCTTTGCAGTCACTGTTATACCACTGTAGTCGCCGTCATACCTTTGCAGTCACTGTTATACCACTGTAGTCGCCGTCATACCTTTGCAGTCACTGTTATACCGCTGTAGTCGCCGTCATATCTCTGCAGTTGCACTCATACCTATTACTTCTGCAGTCACCTGCACTAGTTATACAGTCATCACTAGTGTCAAGCTCTTCAAGCAGTGCAAGCTGCTACAAGAGGCGGAAGAGGAAGGTGATACTTAATAAAGATAATGCAATCGCAGTCATTCCGCTACAGTAGCTGTGATACCTCTTCAGTTTTTGTCATACATCTGTTATAGTCACTGTCATACATCTGTAGTCACCATCATATTTCTGCAGTAGCCGTCACACCTCTGAAGTAACTGTCATACTTTTGTAGTCGCCGTCATATTTTAGCAGTCGGCGTCATACCTCTGAAGTTACTGTCATACTTCTGTAGTCGCTGTCATATTTCTGCAGTCGCCATGATACTGTTGCAGTCGTCGTCATACTTCTATAGTCGCCGCCATACCTCTGCAGTCGCAGTCATACCTCCGGTCTAAATCGCGCGGGTACAAGAGTCATGTAACCTATCCATGTGCAGGACGTCTTTAGGCTGAAGTTATCCAGACCATTACCAGACTGTGCTGATGCTCTAACTTTACATTAAAGTAGGGAAAACATAATAAAAAAGAAATTAAACAAAATAAGAAGAAATCACTGTAAAGTTTCTTGAAGCGTCTGCTTTACAGGTGTAATCGAAGCTTCGGATCGGAGTTTTCTGTTCTTCATTGTGCCGGATTGCTTGCACCAGTAGTGGGGAAGAGAACTTTTTTTTTTAAACTCATATATTGTAATGGGCTTGCTATATAATATATGACAATAAGTTTTTTGTAATTCTATATGCTTAGTACAATAACTTAATTTTAAGTAGGTACCTAATATAATTTTGACTTAGTTATATTTAGGTACTTAAAAATTACTTTAAATAGTCTATTTGCAATAAAATCGTTTGACTTTGTCTTTGTTGATGATGATAATGAACTAGTTTTAAACTTCCTTCTCCCCCTAGGTCCAGTACCGACGACTCCATGCCCCCTGGCGGTATACCGACGCAACAAACACAGTACTGCAAAGGTGATTTCGTTTACATACAACCAGAGAAAGGGAATAAGGATCCAGCTATAGTGCAAATCGAGCGAGTGTGGACTAACAACGAAGGCATACCGATGATATACGCTAACGTGTACTATAGGTGAGTTATATAATAATAATAACGCCCAACGATCACATACATAGATCTTGGACCCTAACTAGTAGCAGTGGTCGTTGAATAAACGAACAGTTTATTTCGACTGTTTCTCTGCCGTGAACGAATAGACTAGTTTATAGTTCACTGATAACATGTTTACGTATGAACGGCATCTCTAGATGTCGTAGAATATTCGACTAGTTTATGTCGTAGACGCTTAGACAGGACGTCTAAGCGTCTACGACATAAACTAGTCGAATATTGAACTGGTTTATCAACTAGTCTATGGTTGACGATAAACGGTCTCGTTGCGTCGACTGTAAAGGCGTCAACGACCCACCACTACTAACTAGGTTTCCCTGTGTCTAGGGACCCAGGAACTATGAGGACCACCACACCACAGAGGCTATAACAGTCTCAGTTGACAGCCTCTGTGGTGTGGTGGTTGAGCCGGTCGGCTCGTAACCCGGAGGCGGCCGGTTCCTTTCCCGCGACAGGACAAGTACTTGTGCACAGAAAAAAAAGCGCAAATACTTGTTCTGTATTTGGGTGTTGTGGGAACACGGTCCTCGTAGTTCCTGGGTCCCTAGACACGGAATCCTAGTTAGGGTCCAGGATCTATGTAAATTATGTGATCGTTGGGCGTTATTATTATTATTATTATAAAAGCACAGAGCAGGTAAAAAAGTCACAACAATATTTGCGCCGAGCAATATGCTATAACACAATGTGAAACACTAACAGCCTTATTAATAATCACGAACTAGCTTTAGTCTAGTTACACCATCTTTTGTCTCTTTCGATCCAGCTTAATATTCCAGTAGCAAAAAAAGGACAAAAGCTGAAGTAACTAGTCCTAGACTAATACCGTTTGTTAATAAGGCTGTAAGGTACGTATAAATAAAAAAATAGGGAATGATGGAAGAAGGTAGAAAATTTAGGTTTGTATGTATTTTTAATGTCACATCATTAAAAAAAAATATCTCTTCGGGGGATGAAAAATAAATAAGAATCTATTCTCAGACTTACCAAGTGTGAATATGAAATTTCATCAAGTTCGGTTCTGCCGTTTCTGAAGAGTATGGTAACAAACACGTGTAACACGAAATTTTTATATGTATAGATATTTTTTTTTTTCATTAAGTTATTAAATGATGTGACGAGCTAGTCGTTCACCTGATGTTAAGTGACACGGCCGCCCATAACAGAACAGTGTCACTCGGAACTCCAACATGTTAAGTTTCACATGACTGCTGCAATGCGGCACATCGTTAATTTATATTTTTTATAGTGTTTCAGTTTGTTCAATCTACTCAGTATTTTTTTTGTTTGGCGCAGACCGCAAGAGACGTTCCACGTGCGCACGCGCAAGTTCCTGCAGCAGGAAGTGTTCAAGACGGAGTTGCACCGCACCATCCCGCTCGACCATATCGTGGGACATTGTTACGTAATGAACGTCAAAGAGTACTTCAAGCTACGCCCGCAAGGTCATTAATTAATTAATTAAAAATAATTTAAATAATTAATTGAATAATTAGTTAATTAAAAATAAATTATTTAGTTAATTAAATAATTTATTATTTAATAAAAAATAATTAAATTAATAAAACAATTTATTAATTAAAAATAAATTATTTAATTAATTATATAATTAATTATATAGAAATAAATAACTAAATTAATTAAATAATTTATTAATTAAAAATAAATTATTTAATTAATTGATTAAAATTGAATTATTTAATTAATTAATTAAAATTAAATTAAATAATTAATAGCAAACTTTTCCATGGCTGCTGTCTATTTAAAATAGCGCGTTTTAGTCGTTTTGTGTCTTATAAATTAGAACTTAAAACATAACATAATTAGAATGCAATATGCTATTGCAATTTATATTGCATATAGTTTTGATAGTATGCACTGTAACCTTAATTTAATAACCTAATTTAATTCTATATGCAATTTAACCTTTATATGTGATTATTTTATAGTAAAACTAGTCGCGCCCCGAGGTTTCACCCGCGTGGTGATGAAAAACGGTGATGATGATGATGATGATGAAAAGTAGATAACAACCTTTCCATTAACCAACATTCTTAGACCTACCAAGTGTGAATATAAAATTTCATCGAAATCGGTTCAGCCGTTTCGGAGGAGTATAGTAACAAACATTGACACGTAATTTTTATATAAATAGACATTATAACTTACTTACTTAAGAACATGTAATCGAAGGCCTCTGTGGTGTGGTGGTTGAGCAGGTCGGCTCATACCCCGGAGGCAGCGGGTTCGATTCCCGCGGCAGGACAAGTATTTGTGACCAGAAAAAAAGCGCAATTACTTATAAGTCTGGGTGTTGTGGGACCATGGTCCTCGTAGGTCCTGGGTCCCTAGACACAGAGAATCCTAGTTAGGGTCCCAGGATCTATGTATGTGATCGTTGGGCGTTATTATATTATTATTATGTAAATATGTGTGATGAATAAAACATTGAATTGAACCCTAAATATATGCTACACAATATATATATATTCATAATTTTGGGTGGATGTTTGTATTTGCAACAGGTAACACATTTATTTGTTTTCACGCTGATCTCTCTTATGCCAGGATCAAAAGGACGTAAGTCTAAAGCTTTTTTGTTTGTAATGTAGGCTATAATAATAATAATATGTGTGGACATCTCACACAACGCCATCTAGCCCCAAACTAAGCAAAGCTTGTACTACGGGAACCAGATGACTGATACAATACTTATATACTGTTTGTTTGTAAATACATACAATACAATATAACACCCAGACACAGAACAAACACCTCTATGTTCATCACACAAATGTATGTCCTAGGTGGGAATCGAACCCACAACTCACATTTCAGAAGTCTGGGCTACTACCAACTGAGCTATTGGGCCAGTCAAATATAGGCTGGCTATTTGACTATAAGCACTTTTATCTATACCAAGAATATATTTGGTCTACAGGTTTATCCGACAAGGACGTGTACGTGTGCGAAAGTCGTTATCAAACAAAACATCGCGGATTCAAGAAGATAAAAGTATGGGAGGGCGGCGATAAGGAGTCCCTTGTGCCCAGAGAGGTACGCTAACTAACGGTTTAACGGCCTGTAGCTAGTGAAATTACTGGGCAATTGAGACTTTATGATCTGATCTTACAGACCAGTAATCTTATTACCAGTCGGTGCTGATGTCTCAGGATGATTTACGCAGTGCTGTGTCATGCGAAACTTTATATTTGGACTTCCGAGTGACACTGTTCTGTTATGGGTGGCCGTGTCGCTTAACATCAGGTGAACGACTAGCTCGTCACATCATTCACTAACATAAATAAAGTAAATTTATTATTTATACTAACTAACTAATAATACCGTAAAAACACATACATAAGAAAACGAGTCAATATAGTCACTGGCAACTGCTTCGTTTCAGATCAATTAGCCCACTTACCCACTGCTGGGACATGGGCCTTCTTTTACATGAATAGTGTGGTGTGCATAATCCTTTTTGACGGGTTCATGCTGTTGGTCTCTATCGACCTTTACAGCGTCACCGGGCGGGATGTGTCCATAATCCAGTACGCTGGACAATGTCTGGTTGGTGAATCAAACAGTCATGATCTCGAATTTTTTATATTCTTCAAAATTTCGTTTCTTTCCCCGTTGTAAAATTCAAATTCAAATTTATTTATAGTTTCAAAATACATTACACATAAAATAAGTTACCGCCCTGCCCTCTGCTTTAGTATACACTGTGTTGCAGGGGGCAGTGTCTTCCCTTATGGTACAAATAATTTCAATACAAAATTGAAACAGTAAAAAGTTAAGTAGGTGTTGAAAAGCAATGCAAAATTAAAAAGCAAAATTAAACTAGGTAAGCTAGTTTAGAACAAAATTATGAACCTTTGTTATCTAGTAATAGTTTAAAAGCTAAGTAAATAAATAAAAAATCATACCGCACATAATTTGAGAAGCGTATAGGGATGAGTTGGATTTGAACCCGGGTGCGTCGGATTGATTGCGCTATCGTCTAGTCATACTCTCACCAATTATAAAAGCTTGATTCATAAGAAAACAACAGCATATTATGGTCACGTTCTTTTCAGGGTAAATATTACGTTTCATACGTATTTTCATCAGCTGGGCGATCACGTAACTCGATTGTAAACAATAGAAACACAAATTTTGTATGGATTTGACAGTTTGAATACGCAGTTTATGTGCATAGGTAGTATGGAAATTTGCCTGTTGCATTGCAATCAAAGTCTCGTGATCACCCCCCTGAGCTAATGTTGAATTTAGTAAAACTATTTTTATATTAATATTATTAAATAATTGGAAATTAATTTACCAATATTGTGTGCAATCGGGTTTTAGCTTGGAATTTGATCAATATATTAAGTGGATGTTCCTTCTGCCTAGGTGCCCCTAGAGCCAAGCAGAACAGTATCTGTGTTCCGTGAACGCGTGGAGAAACACAAGGATGAGCTCGCCGAACTGGAAATCCTTGAAAATGTCCAGGAAAAAGAACGCCCCGTAAGTATAACATAATTTCGTTTTTGCATAACATTTTTAATCATAGATTTCCATTAAAATTATTAGAAAAAATCACTTTGTTAAAGAACGTTTACCCTTCAAATGAAGTTCAAATAAGGTTCTCTAATAAAGTCGGTGAATAAATGGTGAAGTAATAAGTTTTTATAGATTTTGAAGAGTGCATCACCTATCCCATTCTTGCAAAACAAAGATCGTGTGGAGCTATCTCGAAGCCAGAATCTACCATATATACCAGCTCTCACCTAAACACCATATATACCAGCTGTCACCAAAAACACCTTTCTTTCCCTTGGTGGTCCTTTTTGCGAGCAATATGGGCTACCATTGATTATATGTTAATAAACCTAATAAACCTACTTCGTCGATTTTTCGAGTTTTGAGTTTTCTTTTAATTCAATGATATTATTCGTTTTTAATCGGTCTATTCTTTGTTTCGTTCTCTTCATGAGCCATTGCGATTGAATACTATCGCGGCGTCCGTTGACAACGACCATGACAAAAACATTTAGATTGACAAAAAAGGAGTTCTGACGACAAAACAAAGAAAAAATGACTTACATTTTCTCCGATTTTATATTAGTTTTATTCCACCTCTCTTGTTCCTGTCGACGACGGCGATACGACACAGCACTTAGACTCCTTGAACGTCTTTTCAAATACCTAATAATAGTTTTTCAGTTGTATATTATGCAAAGATAGGATCGGCAGCTAGACGATCATGTTACTTGATTGCAACGATTTTTTAAATTCCCGTTTCACCCTCTTAGGGGTGGATTTTCGAAAAACCCTTTCTTAGTGGATACCTACACTTTACAAGGACCAGCGGTTGAAGCTGAGCGTTGATATATAAGTCAGTCAGTCAGGACTTTGAATTTTATTTGTTTAGATTGTATGTATATGTATATTGTATGAATTTGACGCAGCTTACGTGCATAGTTAGTATGGAAATTTTCCAATTAGGAATGACTATATATTTTTTCATTGCTATTAAAGTTTCGTGACCACCCCACAGGTGTACAGCTCACAGAGACACTACTTACTAGTTGTTTTTCCCCAGGATGTAGTGATGTACAACCCGCTAGGCACAGACGATGAGAACACATACTACGAGCAGTATAACACGGTTTGTTCCGGAGTGATCAAGACTGGAGATTATGTCTATGTGGCTACGGATGGAGGCAAGCAGATGATTGCGCAGGTCGACACTATATGGGAGACTGGAGAGTGAGTATATCATCAGCATCTGAACAGACTAACCCGATAGCTCAGTAGGTAATAATAATAATATTTGTGGACATTTCACACAGCGCCATCTAGCACCAAACTAAGCAAAGCTTATACTATGGGAACCAGACAACTGATACAATACTTAAATACTTTTTTGTTTGTAAATACATACATAGAACACAATATAACACCTAGATACAGAACATCGATGTTCATCACACAAATATTTGTCCTGGGTGGGAATCAAACCTTGTGGGTTTGTCCACCCAGGACATTTGTGTGATGAACATAGAGGTGTTTTTCTGTGTCTACAGTTCAGAAGGCAAGGTTACTACCAACCCTGCCTGATCTGTAGGTTGTGGGCTCGATTCCCACCCAGGATAAACATTTGTGGTACTCTTTTCCTTAAATGTATGTCCAATTTAAAAAGAAAAGGTTTTGTTTTAGTATTTAGTGCCTGCTAAAATAACTGCATGACACCCGAAATGTCTAACGGTACACGCAGCGCGGGCACCAGCTGAGTGGTTTGTAAATGTTTCGTAGGCAATAAAACACCTGCTTTGTTCAATGTCGCAAGGCTTTTCTTTAGAATTTAAATTTGCAGTAATTTGATAGTACCTAAATTTAAGTTTTATTTCATAAGTACTTTTTTATTTAGTTATATGGGAGCGTTCTATAGCATGGACTGAATACATACGTTAAAGGTAAAGAACGAATTAAATTCCGCCTTGTATATTGTATTCTATGTATGTATTTACAAACAAAAAGTATCTAAGTATTGTATCAGTTATCTGGTTCCCATAGTACAAGCTTTGCTTAGTTTGGGGCTACATGGCGCTGTGTGAAATGTCTCTTTTTTTACCTAATACAATTTTTGTTTTCAAAGGAAGTTACTTCAGACATACTAATATTTTTATTTTTGTTCTAGCAACAAATGCTACTTCCGCGGTCCGTTCCTCATTTTCCCTAATGAAGTGGCAAACATCATAAACAAGGTAACACTATAACACAAACTATATAATACTATACGCTAGTAATTGTTATTTTTTCATTTGCACGCCCACAGCTACACACACCCACGCACACACACACACACACACACACACACACACACACACACACACACACACACACACACACACACATACCCAAATACACACACACGCTCGTAACCACGCGCGCTTATTTTGAAATTAATCTAATGTAGTTGTTGGTTGTTGTTTGTATTGTTTTTCTATAAACGTTATTGTTTTCTAGCCGTTCTACAAGCAAGAGGTTCTACTGACTACGATGCACGACAACAGCCCACTGGTGGGCATCGTGGGCAAGTGCGCGGTACTCGACTACGATGATTATCTCAAGTGTAAGTGGTATAGAAATATTATATGCAGAAACCTTTAAAGTAGGCAATAATAATGTGGAAACTTTAAAAGAAGGGTTAAAGGAGTTTTACAGTTAGTGACACGTTTTACAGGCTAGTTGCGCCCCGTGGTTTCGCCGTAGGATAAAAAGTATCCTATACGTTAATCCAGCGTATAAGCTATCTGCATTCCAAGTTTCAATTAAAATCCATTCAGTAGTTTTTGCGTGAAAGAGTAACAAACATCTATACAAATATAATAATATTATTCGACTGTATCTCGTGAGTTTTAGCCGTGTAATAGTTGTAGTTATGAGTACTACTCACGTCAGTTTCTATAATATTAACATCTATACATACAAAATTTTGCGCTTATGATAGTAGTTTTACGATATATTAGTAAGGATGTCCGGGGAGGAGGTTACGGTTATACCGCTTCCCGTAAGTACCCTTAATAAATTCTATTGGGATGTACATTAGTGAACATATTTTCTAAATACTACAATGATATTTTTTTTTATGTTACTGAATGATTTGACGAGCTAGCCGTTCACCTGATGTTAAGCGCCACGGCTGCCCATAACAGAACAGTGTCAATCGGAACCCCAAAATAGAGTTTCGAGCAACACTGCACTGCGCACATCATCCTGAGACATCAGCAGTCTGGTAATAAGATTACTCGACTGTGAGATCAGATCATAAAGTCTCAATTGCCCAGTAATTTCACTAGCTACAGTGCCCTTCAAACCGGAACACAGTAGTGCTTGCGCACTACTGCTTGGCGGCAGAATAACTGGCAAAGCGGTGGTACCTACCTAGACGAACTTTGCAACAAAGTCCTACCACCTAGTAAAACTAATATAATAACTAATACTAAACACTACATACTACTACTACAAAAAACATTTGGATTATATACTGGCCGCGATGACCTAGTGTACTTATACTTGAAATCGGGTGTCGTCAAAAACCGATTGCCGATTCGTGGCAATTGATAACCACGATGTTTTTAATTTCTTTCATTAATATTTTATCTTATGCGTTTTTTTTTTGTCTCCACACTTTTGTGTATTTAGCCAGTGTCAAGTAATTCATAATTTATCAAGTTAATGATATTTCACGTAAATAATGGGTCAGGTCACAGTCGAAGTCATCAAGTCAAGTCAGAGTCAAGTCATAGTCTAGTCTAGTCAAAGTCATACTCCTAGTAAAGTGGTGGCAACTTTACCAGAAGCTTCTATGGAGTTTTGGAAACAACACGAAAAATAACGTTTCACCATTATTATACCATTTTCCTACACTCATGCCTGTAATCCAGCACTTAACGAATAAAATGCCACCAACTTTATGCACTAACACTGAAAATAACACAAGTTTCGGAAAATAATATAATGCGGTAACGTCTAAAATCTTTTTCGTTTTCCCGCCAAAAACTCTATGCGTTTTTTTTGCCATGAATAAAAATTATCTTTTCTTCTTTCTTACTTAACATAAAATATTTTCATAAGAAATCCCGACACAACGCCCCTAGCGGTAACTATATGTAACTAAGTATTTCATACAAATTTTCTACGATATTTGATGGCGAGTAGTAATGTACATTCAAATAAACTGCTAGGGATAAAGGTGAGCCGCATGATTGGTTGCACCTTTCAACACGAAAAATTGGTCTTTTTGGATGATTTTTGCACACATATTGCTTACACTACCGAAGTCAATAGTAGTGTTTGAAAATTAAGAAGCGTCGATGAAAAATTATAAGTTGCAGCTGGTAAATCCGCAGATAGCTTTTATTATTCTATATAATATATTTTCTCTCGTTTATTGCGCGTAGTGGGAGTGAAACAGAAATACATTTTTCATCTAATTTTTTCAAATAATTGAAGTCGTCTTACGGCTACGCCAGCCCCATAGTACTCACTCGGTAACTAAATGCACATAAATGATAAATTAATATTGCATACATTATAATACATAAAATATTAAAAAATTGCGCTAACTACTTAATTTTTTTTTTTGCAAACTGTCGTGAATATGACACATTTTGTAAGATAAATAACGGCTAAACTCACGTAAATTAAATGTCGAAATTACTCCGACCAGGTTTACTTAATTTATGGTATCCATTGCAGGCCGCCCGACGGAAGTGTCCGAAAACGATGTATATGTTTGCGAGAGTGTATACGACGAGTCCAACCGAGTCGCGCGCAAACTTAAGTCCGGACTTAGGCGCTTCGAACACACCAAAGACGTCACCGTCGACGAGGTATGTATATTCAAAGTCAAAAGATTTATTTCGTTCTATAGCATGGACTGAATACATACATTAAAGGAAAAGAACGAATTAAATTCCACATTGTATAATGATAATAATAATAATAACGCCCAACGCTCACACATAATAGATCCTGGACCCTAACTAGGATTCCCCGTGTCTAGGGACCCAGGAACTACGAGGACCATGGTCCCACAACACCCCGACGCAGAACAGGTATTTGCGCTTTTTTTTCAATGCACAAATACTTGTCATGCCATGGCAATCGAACCCGCCGCCTCCGGATTATGAGCCGACCTGCTCTACCACCACATCAAGGCGGTCAAACTTATGTACCTACTTTAAATATTTCCTTCCAGATATATTTCTTCTCGAAGCCGCTAGGCCCACCTGTACTAGCGACCGCTGCGGAAGTACAATCCTCTTCAAACGCCTTCAACCAGAAGCAGTTCAATACTAACCTTAACATGGATTCAATGGTAAGAATGGCCTGCGCTGGTGCTTCTTTAGCACTGACCGGGGAATAAATACAAACTTCCAACCAACTACAACCTTGGAGTCTTCAAATCGAGAGTGAACGGGTATCTTCTAGCCAAGCGTGCTACATCCTAGACCGCATCGTTACTTAACATCAGGTGCGACAGCGGTCAAACGCAAGCCTATCTAACAATATTTTTATTTATTTATTTTATGCTACTGAGTGATGTGACGAGCTAGTCGTTCACCTGATGTTAAGCGCCACGGCCGCCCATAACAGAACAGTGTCATTCGGAACCCCAAAACAGAGTTACGTGTGACACAGTACTGCGCACTTCATCCTGAGACATCAGCACAGCCTGGTAATAAGATTACTAGGCTGTGAGATCAGGTCATAAAGTCTCAATTGCCCAGTAATTTCACTAGCTACAGTGCCCTTCAAACCGGAACACAGTAGTGCTTGCACACTACTGCTTGGTAGCAGAATAACTGGCAAAGCGGTGGTACCTACCTAGACGAACTTTGCAACAAAGTACTACCACCTAGTGAATAAAAATAAAAATGAAATAACTATCCACTGTTAGGTTTTCGAAAGTGGTAAATACACTGGTCCCAACGTGTGGCGATATCCGGAACCAATTGGAGCTGCTTAGGGCTTAGGTGAATGCTGCTGCCCATTCCCTGGTTACTACCAGGGAAAACATCACCAAGACGCCTGCCAATAATGGTGATTGTACCAAAACTCAGCCTCTTTCAAAGACATTAAACTTTGTGAATGAGCCGGCAAGCCACCTAAGCTATGACCGCCACCAGTTAAGAAAGAAAGAAAGAAACACTTTATTTGTAAGAACTGTACACAACATTCGTAATTACACTAAAAAAAAAACAAAACATAATCTAGTGAAATTTAAAACTAACTTATAACTATAACCTATTCCTTGGTGTGTGCGAACATCGTTGCTGTGTACAGTGCTGTACAAAACGGTCTGGGCTCAGCATGTGCCGTGGACTAGTCCAGGGCACTGATTTTCAGCCCAGACCTCGAGTGACGAAAATATTAACCTTAATTATAAAGTGATAACATTGAGTGTAAAAAAAAAAAAAATATAAATAAGTTAGTTAAACCATCGTTTATGTTTGTAGGACTGCAAGCCCCAGTTTACGAATTTGATCAACACGACGATCGGGCAAGATGTCGAAATGATGTTGGACAATTCACTCGACGATTCGTCGCTCGCGTCGCCCGCTACGCCACTATCTGTAGGTAAGTAAAGCGTAATACTGACAATTTCAGAAACTCTCCAATTAATCCAAGGGCAGGTAGTTTTTGTCCCTATAATATTTGTGGACATTTCATACAGTACCATCACTCCCCAAGCTAAGCAAAGGCCTGGGAAACCAGATGACTAATTTTAGTACTCGTATACTTTTTTTTATAAAATCCAAGTGATTTCAACGCTTTGGAGAGTTTGACGTTAAATCAAGTGACGAAAAGACAAAGTTTTTATTTTTTATTTTATATTAACAGATTTTATGTATTATGTTCACACTGCTGGACACGGGCCTTATTTCAAAAGTAGAACGTATAAGGTACAACTCCGCCACGTTGGCCAACCGAGGGTCTCAACCTATGACCTAGATAGTTCAAACAATTTTTATTTCAGGATATTGCAAATATCAACTTAAAAGATATTGGATGACGTGCCCCGCGATTTCATCCGTAGAAAAAAGTATTCTATGTGTTAATCCAGCGTATAACCTGTATCTATTCCAAATTTGATTCAAATCCGCTCAGCTGTTGCGGCGTGAAGAGGGAACAAAAATACACACAGACTTTCGTTTTTATAATATTAGTGTGATGAGTGAGAGACGTGTCACGTACATACACGGTTTCTGATGAATTTTGTATAACCCTATAACCTTGATGCGTCTTAAGTACGTTGGCAAACTTGGTAAATAAAATAAAAACAGTCTTTAACCGCATCATCACTTAACATTAAGTGTAATAATATGCAGTCTACAGCTTTGTCACTAACCATTAAAAACAGTAATCTCGATTCACAATCTCTATTTTCCATAGGTGGTAACAGCAACCCCTACAATCCAACCCTTTCGACGACACAAGAACGCACGCAGACCACAACCCCGGCCAGCGGGAAAAAGAAAAAAGAATCCAAGCAGAAGATTGTCACCGGGTACATTCTATACTCAAGCGAGGTCAGGAAAGCTATTATCGCTAACAATCCGGAAGGCACTTTTGGTAAGAATAACTTATTACTCTCATGCCCGTCTCAACTAAAGTTTGAAAGCTCTTAATTTCGCAGTAATTGCTTTAGGACGTACCCAAGTGTAATAAGTACGCCATAGAAAGATAAGCGTAAACTTAGGTGCTGTCTAACTTTATTGCAGACGGCATTAGTCGTATTTACCTACACTATTTGCATTATAAAGGGACGATGTTACGATTTTTGTTTCTCCCCATATTGCCATTTCAAGCTAGAATTGACAAAATGTATCTAACTGTTGCTATTTTTCCATTTATTTAATACTCCAAAATTGTTGACTGATTATCGAATAACTTGTTTTTATTTTTCCATTTTATTAACCACCTTTATACCCTCTGGTATCTTTATAGTTATTATTCCATTCTCTATCTACCCTACTCTTTGTATGTAAATAATCCTAACATACTATGTATATAGCTAACAAGGACAAAACTGCCAAGCCAGGTAGGTTTTATATCTTTCTGCTAAGATTGCATAGTTAGTGTAGGTGTTTTTATT
Organism: Ennomos fuscantarius; assembly: GCA_905220475.3. Lineage (NCBI taxonomy): Eukaryota > Metazoa > Arthropoda > Insecta > Lepidoptera > Geometridae > Ennomos > Ennomos fuscantarius. Next base: position 4,802,980 of record HG992046.1, on the reverse strand, counting down.
AGACTGTGTAAAATTTATTGCATGAAATTCTTACTTACTTCGAGGCTTTATACATTTTAGAACTATGAAATACAGTACTAATTTTTTTTACCCTTATAAGTGACGTGTCTGGCTAGTCGTTCACCTGATGTTAAGCGACACGGCCGCCCATAACAGTTGCAGTGTCACTCGGAACTTGAATGTTAAGAGATTTTATTGCAAATATGCTATTTTTAGACTTTGACAAGTCAAAATGAAATTAGAATATTAATATAAAGTTATTGTACTAATGATATAAAATTACAATGTGCTTAATGTCAAATATTATATAGCAAGCAACAGCAAGGTATGTGTGAGTTTGCAAAAAAAAGCTCTCTTTCCCACTACTGGTGCAAGCAATTCAGCACAATGCAGAACAAAAAACTCCGATCTGAAGCTTCGATTACACCTATAAAGAAAAGCTACAAGAAACTTTAAAATCATGTCTTCTTTTTTTGTTTAAATTCTTTTTCTACTATGTTTTCTCTACTCTAATGTAAAGTTTCGCGTGACACTGCACTGCGTCATGATGAGACAGCATGGTCTGGTAATAAAATTGCTAGCCTGAGATTAGATCATAAAGTCTCATTGCCCAGTAATTTTACTAACTATAGTGCCCTTCAAACCGAAACACAGTAGTGTTTGCGTAGTAAGCTTCGTGGCAGAATAACTGGCACAGTGGTGGTACCTTCCTAGACGAACTTTGCAGAAAAGACCAGCCGCCTACCGCCCAGGTACAATGTTTTCTCTCATTTCACATTTGAGAAATCAAACTCATGTGAAAGATATGAACAGTGTAGCCTTTTCACTTTTTAAAATGTTTTTCAATTGTTTAGTTTATTATTTACCTAAATATTGTAAATGCAATTCGTTTTCTAGTACGCATCCTAAATGACGCAGCTTCCAAAAGCGCTTAGATGTGCATGCTGAATTAGTATAAACCGGTTCTTTATCGTGATATTAATATTCTGAGTCCCTGATATATCGGCGTACCTGTTGTCTACCCGTGAACATCGTGCATGTAACTGCGCCAAAATATCAGGACATCATAAATGATTCCAATCACGGTAAATGACTCGTATGGACTATTACAATATCGAACAACCGTGAAAAGTACTTGAATCAAAAGCAATATTTTTTTACTGGTGCTATTTAAAAAGTAATAAATAAATAATACATAATATGTGTGGACATTTCACACAGCGCCATCTATCCCCAAACTAAGTAAAGCATGGGAACCAGATAATTGATATAATACTTAGATACTTTTTTGTAAATACAAAATACAATACAACACCCAGACAGAACAAACACGGATGTTCATCACACAAATCTTTGTCTTGGGTGGAAATCGAACCTACAACCTGCAGCTCAAATGGCAGGGTTACTACCAACTGAGCTATCGGGCCAGTCAGTATTAAGCTTGAATAAAAAGTAGCTTTTATGTCGAAAGTGTTGCTAGTGAAGACAACAATATCCACACTATCGAAACTGTTGTGCGAGTGAGGGAATAGAAAATTAGAAATGTCTGAACGTATCATAAGTTTTCTGTGTGAAAGTAATGTTTTAATAGCAATAAGGTAGATTTTCGACCAAATCTGATCGATCCTGTAGATATATCTAGATGTAGAAAACGCTTATAAACAGCTGTTAATTTAATAGCTTAACTCAAAGTAGAATTACATGAGAATTTTACAATCGTGACATAATTTCTCTCGCTTTTTTTTATATTTGTTTACGCATTCCTCACGGATCGGCGACAGAGAAAGAGAAAACGGAGAAAGATGGCGCGAGAAAAGTTATGTCGCGCAAAGACAGTACTAACAAGGTATGTCTAATTTAATAGCATGACCGCGACTTTGTGATGCGACACGAAAGTATTGTTCAATTTTGTACTTTATGAAGGTTGGAACATGGCTCCCGCAAAACATATTGTTGGAAAACCAGATACTGAATATGTTGTTTTCGACTTTTTACCGTTCAACGTTAGGACAGTAATACTAGGGATACTAATAAAAGGTATATATATATAATTGCGGACAATTCATCATCATCATCATTTTGATTACTAAAATATTGTTCATCAAAGGTTTTTTTTGTATTTATAATGTTAGTGGCCGTGAAAATCATATATTATCTGACTATTTTACATCTGTAAACTTCAATATATTCTAGAATCAAACAAGTCTCACTTGCGAATCGGCGATCAAGTCGTTATTTGATTCATAAATTTTATAGATTTAATCTTGACATCTCTTGATATAATCGTCATTTTATGAATGAACTCTACGGAACTAATAAGATTCAATAGTTTTGCTACCTCTAGGAACAAACGCTTCTTTTCAACATTTCGGACATGCCATGTTTTTATTCTTGACTGGTTACGCTCCGCGGTTTCACCCGTGGACAAAAAGTATCCTATGTGTTAATCCAGCGTATAAGCTATCTGCATTCCAAGTTTGATTAAAATCTATTGAGTAGTTTTGGCGTGAAGTGTCACAAACATCCATATATCCAAACATAAAAACTTTCGCGTTTATAATATTAGTAAGGGTTGTAGCACTCTATTTTTTAAATTGTATTGTTTAGTGCATTATGTCAGAGATAAACATTTTATATTCCATTTATAGACAGAACGGGTTGTGCGTAGGTTGCAACCTATATAACTATAGGCCTTCAGCATGTCCACACCGCGCCGTGTCTGGAACAAGAAATGATCCGTAGTACACCGAGCGGTCCCTTTTTATAGCCAGATGGTTGGGGGGGCAATGATAGTTGCCGATGTTGCCACTGTAATAAATTTAAATGCCACCATAGGGTAAATTACGGTACTGCCCGCTGCGCATAGAGTTTATAACTGGACGTAGCCGCCGTCACATTCTATTCCATGTTTCGCATCTTTTTTAACGTACAAAATGGTTTCTTAAAGTAAGTTTGTTTACATTCGTGTCGCATAACAACCAGCGGTCCAAGTAAAGCGTAGTGTACAACCAAGAGTTTCCCTACCAGGCGAGATATCGCGGATAGTTGGCAACGAGTGGCGATCACTGCCGGCGGCAACCAAGCAGTCGTGGGAGGAGCGAGCCGCGAGATGCAACGAGGAAACCGCGGCCAGACTAGCGGAGGAAATGAAAGAGTTGACTCAGCATGTTAGTTCTGTGAAGGTAGCTTCGTACAGGCTGTGGTCTAACTTTTAATCCATCTAACATTATATTTGAAATGAAATTGAATTTTTCGGCAACACGGCAAAACGGCATCTTTCCGTCAGGCGTAAATATAAACCTATGTATGTAATAGGTTCGTCAGTACTGGCCATTTCAAATCAAAATATTTTTAACCCACTTCAAAAGACTGTTCAATTTGACTGTTTTTCTTTATGGTTGTTACCTCAGAACTTACGACTGAGTGGACCGATTTTGGTGATTCTTTTTTTATTCGAAAGCTGGTGCTTCCCGTGTGGTACTAATTTGGTCCAGTTCTGACAATGGCATCAATGAGAAAACCATATAAGTCTGAGATCGCTTTTTTACGCTTTGCGTTTGTTACTTGTTTAGCTAAGAATTCTAATTTCAAATTAATTTTATTTAAAAAACAAGTTTTTTTTTTTCAATTTTAGTCTTTTATTTATATAAATCACGTAGAATACACTAATGATACGCCTCTAATATTAACATTTTCATTACTAAATCACTTACGCGTTATCTTCACTGGAAAAGCAATTCGGAAGAAAGCTACAGAATACTGTCTTCTTTCCCACTACTATGTTGAAAATGTGGTGGGAGTGAGATGCCAATAAAAATGTCTGCTCTTTTCAGAACTTTTCAAGTCGAACGTTGACGTTTGCATAACAAATTTATTAACAAATGAAAAGCTAAACTGCATGGTTGTCCTTTCGTCCGACATTCCTTGAATGAATGGTGCCTTTATTACTAATTTACTAACCAATCTACAAATGTTGGGATTTTTCCCGTAATAAAATTATTGTCTTTTTAGACACAAATGGAAATGACGTACGAATGCGCGTGGGACACTTGCGACATGCAGTTTGAGGATCTCGCGGATTGTTTGGAACATTGCGTTGGCGATGCAGGAAATGGTATGTACTTTTACACACCTTACATAACAAATTGGAATACATATATTTTGACTCGTGACTATGCGTCCATGACTGGTCGTGTAGAACTAAATCTAGAGTTTTTGGCGGGAAAACGAAAAGTTCACGTCACCGCATTGTAATATTTTCCAAAACTTCTGTTATTTTCAGTGTTAGTGCATAAAATTGATGGCATTTTATTCGTTAAGTGCTTGCATGAGTTGCAGGCATGAGTGTGGAAAAGTGGTATAAAGATTCTGAAAAGTTTCTTTTCGTGTTGTTTCCAAAACTTAGAACTCCGTAGAAGCTTCTGGTAAAGTTGGCACCACTCTACTAGGAGTATGACTTGACTTGATAAATACTTGTTAATTAAGGGTTGCTTACACTTTAAATTCATTCATTGATAGAATGGAAACAACAAGTTGTATGAATATACTTATGAACCCCTAATGGAATATCGAGGGAATGGTAGCATTCTCTTCGGTATATTGAAATCTGCGATCACCAAGACTCCTACCAAGCGTGGTGATTATGGGGTTTAATAAACGTTCAGTGGCACTTTATGGGAGAGGCCCATGTTCAGCAGTGTACGTCTTCCAGCTGATGTGCAGGGTTCGACACCATCAAGATTATTACGCTTGATAATTATCGGATAATATCGGATATTTATCCCTCTATTTTTTGTTTTCGTGCAAATAAAGTATGATCATATTGGACTTTTCTCACGAGGCATTTTACAAATTCAATGCAATTAAATAAACTTAACAAACCAATGAACTCGTATTCTCTCAACTTGCACAAATCCGACCGGAATTTTTATGGTAAGGGGAATCCCCGCGGTGGCGCGGGCGCGGCTCGTTGACACTTTTCGGATATATGCAAGTGCGGAAATACACGTTCGAATACAGTTCACTTTCAGAACGCAATTTTTTGTTATTATCAATCGATAATCATCCACCTGTAGTTATCAAGATAATTATCATTGATAATTATCCTTTCGAAACCTGATGATGTGTGATGATGATGACGACTTGTGAACTATTTACCTTCTCCCTGCGTCAGGCGCGAGCGGCGTGGGGCACGTGCAGACGCACTACCGCGGCTCGCACGCGGAGTATCCGTGCGTGTGGCGCGCGTGCAACCGGGTGCGGAAGGGACAGGCGCCCTTCCCCAACCTGCCGCGCCTGGTGCGCCACGTGCGCGACCTGCACGTCAACAAGGGCAACGGGCGCATGCTGCACGCGCACGAGCGGTCCAGGTAACTACTCGCCAGTTGAAAAGCGGGGCAGGTAAACTAGTCGCCAGTTGAAAAGCGGGGCAGGTAAACTAGTCGCCTGTGGATAAGCGGGACAGGTAACTAGACGTCAGTGAATAAACGGAACAGGTAACTAGTCGCCCGTGGTTAAGCGGGACAGGTAACTAATTGCCAGTGGATAAGCGGGGCAGGTAACTAGTCGCCTGTGGATAAGCGGGACAGGTAACTAGACGTCAGTGAATAAACGGAACAGGTAACTAGTCGCCCGTGGTTAAGCGGGACAGGTAACTAATCGCTAGTGGATAAGCGGGGCAGGTAACTAGTCGCCTGTGGATAAGCGGGACAGGTAACTAGACGTCAGTGAATAAACGGAACAGGTAACTAGTCGCCCGTGGTTAAGCGGGACAGGTAGATAGTCGCCAATGGAAAAGCGGGATAAGTAAATAGTCGCGAGTAGTAGACTGGGACAGCTAACTAGTCGCGAGTGGAAGAGCATGACCGGTTACTAGTTGCAAGTATTAAATTGGGACAGACAACTAGCTGCAAATATAAAAGCGGGACAAGTAACTAGTTGCGAGTATAGTAAACCGGGACAAGTAACTATATACTAGAGTAGTAGACCGAGACGGTTAACTAGATGCGAATAAAAGAGCGGGACAGTCGGGGTTAATAGAGTGGGGTAGATAACTAAACGCAAGTGGAAGGGCGGGCTAGTCAGCTATTCGAAAGTGGTAGTGAGCTTAGGTATCGGAGTCATGAGTAGTAGAGAGAGCGAGATAGCTAGTCGCGAAGTGGGAGAGCGGAACAGGTAATTAAGCAGTAAGCTCAAGAAGGGTTGAGAATAAAAAGGGTTTAACTGTCAAATTGATAGTTTCGAGAAAATTGACTTTAAACTTCAACGGCGTCATTTTAATGTAGAGTGCTTAAAGGTAATAGAAAACGTTTATGTAAGTTTCAGTTGCTTGAAAATGTATTAATTCTTTTTTTAAATACTAAATGTAGTACTAATTCATACAATTACTGTAAAAATATATTATAATAAAATAATTATAATAATGTTTTTTTTATGCTAAGCGAACTGTATTCCTGTGACAGATAAACCGTTTTTAGACTCAAAATCTCGAGATTTAAGCCTCATTTCAGCATTTTGATAATGTATCATTGTAGATAATTTCACGCTAAATCCAACGATACCCATAAGTCATTTTCTGAAAAAAATCAGTTAAACCCTTTTTGTTCTCACCCCTTTAATTGGTGTATTCTAATAACAGCGCATATTGTTGGTTACAGGAATTTCATGCCGTCGTCTAAGAAACCCAAGGCTACAAACATCCGTAGCGGCGTCATGTCTCCCGGAGGTAAAATATAGTTAATATAGAACCAATTTATCATTTTTAATATAATCTAGCTGTCTGCCAGAAGTGCCTGACATTGTTCTGCTCAAATGAGATATAGGCGCCCCGTGATTACATCCTCAAATTACTCGTTTTCCTACGGAAACGTTACAGTTCTCCGGGATAAAGAGTGTTCTACGTTGACCCCGGTAATACGCGTGTGCAAAATTTAATCCAAATCGGTTCAGCTGTTTTAACGTGAAAGCCACACAAAAAATGACATCATTTTAATTTTATTTAGATTGAACTATCTATAAGATAATTTGTTAACAAAAATAAATGTTACAGTTTGTCACATACAGTGCAAGGAAATACATTTGCTTCAAAACACAAAACTATGCGCCCCAAAATAAGAAAAAGTTTTGTCATCTACTTCTACCTACAATGGCGTCTCGGTCAAGTGTCTATGAAACGTCTATAGAAATACAATAATCAGCTTGGTACATCGAGTATTATTCATCAATAATTTTATTTCTAATCTGTGGTACAACTCCAAAAAATGTTAGTCTTAGCTGTCCACAGAACATTAGCCTTTTTGTATCTACTGCTGAAAACATAGGCCTGTAGTGACACGCAGACGACAAGAGAGCCTCACAATACAATATTTACAATTAATTCTAGCTTATCTAATCTACTTAGTACTAGGATTAATAAATGTACAACGAAAATATAATATTTATTTATTCCTACCTAAAATACTTAACTATAGCTATATACAACATAAAAATAGTTTTGGCGGGAAAACGAAAAAGATCGCGTCGCCGCATTGTATTATTTTCCAAAACTTGTGTTATTTTCAGTATTAGTGCATAAAATTGGTGGCATTTTATTCGTTTAGTGCTGAATTACAAGCATGAGTGTGGGAAAGTGGTATAATGATGGTGAAACGTTTCTTTTCGTGTTGTTTCCAAAACTCCATAGAAGCTTCTGGTAAAGTTGCTACCACTTTAGTAGGAGTATGACTTGACTAGACTAGACTATGACTTGATGACTTGGACTGTGACTGGACACATTATATGATATTAATTAACTTAAGATATTATCAATAACTTGACACTGGCTAAATACACAAAAGTGTGGAGCCAAAACCAAACAAAAAAAAAAAACAAAAATATTTACATAAAATACAGTGCATGGGCGTGTCACTACAGGCCTCACCCATTAGCGGGGTTTGCCATAATCACCACGTTTGGCAGACATCTTGGTGATAGCAGTAGATTCTACGGCATACCGCGTAGAATGCACCTCACGCAAGCCCTTATGACACCCGCGGGAAGAGAAGAGGTGGTCCTATTTCTACGTAGGGCTCACAAGCGGGCCCGTTAAAATAGTACTTTTATTTTGAAAAATATTTGTGTTCCGTACAGCGCCACTAAGCGGCATGTCTCCGCTGGCACGCAACACGCCGTCCCCCGGCGTGCTAGAGCCCGCCCCGCCCGCAGTGACTCCGCGCGCCGCCCTCGACCCGATGTTTGTCGCCGCGCCGCCGCGGGCGCAGCGCCTCACGCACTCGGAGGCCTATATTCGGTGAGTACATACTTTCTGGGAATCGACGCACCTTCAGAGCACTGTCACTTTCAAGAAACGGAAACATTTTCAGGGAACTAAATACCCGACCGTATTTATCACTAATCACTTTTATGTCTTCTATATTTTTATCATTGAATAAGAATATTATTTCAGCAAACAATAGCAACAATAACAATGGTGTCGATTCTCTAAAACTAAAGTAAACTTAAAGTATGGCGGTACTATTCTGATAAAGGGGTAATGAAAAAGACGGAAATATGTCAATTTCGTTTAGCTTTAGAGTATGCGACACAGAATCGACGCCATTATCATCCTTACTTACGTAGGTATGTGAATTAATCAAAAAGTCATAATTTTAGTCGACAGTAGATATCTTCGGAGCCCTGGGCTCCACACTAGGATTCCCTGTATTGTGAAAGCCTGATTTACAAGCATTTATTTTTCTCAATTTTGAGACGTTACATTACCAATTCTGTTTACTTCCACAGATACATCGAAGGTCTTCACTCAGAGCAGAAATACATTACTCCGTGGGAAAAGTCCCTAACTCCGATGCCTATAAACCCAGACCCTAACCAGTACAATATGCACAAGCTGCCCGCCCACTGGATGACTGAAGAGGCAATCAACGGCTACTTGGCCCAAGACAAGAGCCTCTCCGAGACAGATATCCAACGAATGGATCAAAACACCAAGATATTAAAAGGATTATGCGCGCTGAGGGACTTTATGATGAAAGATGCACTCTGCTTGTATAAGAGTCAGTACTGAATGACCATGCAGATCTGTTAAACTTAATATTTAGAAATGGTAGTATAATATTATAGAAACTGACGTGAGTAGTATTTATAACTGCAACTAGTAAACGGTTAACACTCACGAGATACAGTCGAATAAGTCGACCGGAGTTCAGGCAATATATTATATGCCCATCCTCAAGGAGTACGCGCTGCGGCGGTGGCGGTTACTAGTTGTAGTTTTGGTTGCAGTGAATAGTGATTTGTCATCAACATGGCTCAGAGGAACGCTTCATACATTAAGGAATTATATTTTTAAGGAGAATCATGCTTTGTTAAGATTTCAGTAATTATGCTTTACTTTTGACACATTTTGTTAGTAATTAAGTTATATATAATATAGCAATATAATATAGATTAACATTTTATTAATTTGATTTTATTGATTCAAAGAACCACAAACTGTAATAATAATAATAGTAAATGTTTATTTCCAAAAAAGTTACAAAAGTTTACTACTACTAAAGAGGTGGATTGCAATTTTACCTAACTAAAAACGTGAATTTCTTCCCCAAGGCTATAACTATCTCTTTCGCCAAGATTCATTCAGCCGTTTAGTCAAAAGGTAAACCCGCGTTGACTAGATTAAGATTCTTCTCGGACCGAGTGGCCACTTCGTACGAGTGTACTAGAATAGTACTAGAATTATTACTATTAATATTACTATTAATCATATTACTATTAATTACTAGAATTAAATTAAATACCATTAGCATAAAAGATAAAGCTTAGTTTATTAATATTAAAAATATGTATAAATATGTAGCAGTAGTACAATCGTATGGCATAAATAGGCGATCACTATAATATTGTGATATGCGACGCGACTAAATACTATCCACCTCTTCTTTGATAAGCCGTATATAGTTGTTGAATTTGTGGCCGTCTAATATCAAAATCTGGAACAAAATTATTGCTGGTTTAGCGGGATAGTCTAAAATATTTTTTAGACTTTAAAATATTTAAATTCTACTAAAGTTGGATTTGAATTACTTTTTTTATGTTAAGGAATGACTTGACGAGCTAACCGTTCGCCTGATGTTAAGCGACACGTCTGCCCATATCAGTAGTTGCAGTGTCACTCGGAACTCTAAAGTATACCGTTTCGCGTGACACTGCACTGCGCACATCATCCTGAGACATCACAAACACAACACAATCTAGTAATAAGAATACTAGACTGAGATCAGGTCATAAAGTCTCATTTGCCCAGTAATTTTACTAGCTACAGTGCCCTTCAAGCCGGTGCTTGCACACTACTGCTTGGCGGCAGAATAACTCGCAAAGCGGTGGTATCTACCTTGACGAACTTTGCAGAAAAGTCCTACCACTTTGTAAATTCATCACACACGTCATTGTGTTTCGTTCATCAAGCCCTTTTCTTTTGATACATTCCTTTTCATTTGGCAATGATAAATCGCCATTTTGTAACGTCCGTCATATTAGATTTGAAAAGGCGGCATTTAAGTAATCGTGGATTGTCATGAGAACCAAACGTGTTTGTGCCAAATTTCAGCCCGAAATACAAGTACAAGTGAAGTAGTACACGATTGGCGAAATTACCGCAAGCGGCGCGGCGGGAGTTAAAGTTCACGTTTGACAACATCTCATGTGATAGAAGAGAAGACGGAGCCTTACCTTCCGACAAGGGGTAAGCGCGCCACCTTCGTAGTCCCATTGCGATAGCTCCGCCTGCTCCGTCACATCGACCTCGAAGCTGGCGAGCGCCTGTTCCGCCACCGGCTTCTCTTCCTGATTCGCGAACAGCACTTCGGTAGAACCTTCTGGAACAAAAATGGGTCTAAATATAATATATAAAATAATAAGTAAAATGGGTCTAAGTTCTACAGGAGGTGAAAAATTACACAATAGTTAGTAATACTGTGTAATTATTTATATTTCTGTCAAGTGGCTGGCAGTAATTGGTTGAGAAGAACCAAAGACCCGGTTCAATGGCGTAGGTAACTTGGGAGGGGCCTATGTCCAGCAGTGGACTAACACAGGCTGATGATGATGATTTATATTTACTGAATTCTATGGGTCTAATTAAACCTATGTGTACAGTTAGGGGCAAACAAATTAAGGCTTGGTAAGAAACTGCGCAGTATACAATGTATATGCATTTTGCTACTGCCTAAATCGTGTAATAAGGTTGCCCTTACTATGAATAAAAATGTCATAATTTGACAAATGTTCAATGACAAACACCAATGGACATAGCCAAAATTGTGACAAAACTGAAAATGAAAACATTGAATTGACTTTTGCTAATATATTCTCTATCTATAATATATCTTTTCACTCATGTTACTAAAAAAGTCAGTCATTGTAACATACCAGAATGGTGGCAATTCAATCTTTTCCACACAGTCAAGTCATGTATCAATGCCTCATATTCTAAACTGTTTACAAAATACGCCACTGTATTGTGTATTGTCTTTTGGACACCTACACTTGATAATGATAAATGATACTTATACAAAGCATATGATATATATATGATATATATATGATATGTTATATATATATGCTGCATGATGCTGGGTATGGGATTTTTACAAATTGGACTTTGGGTCTCTTCAAATCAAGATTGTAAAGGCATCTCATGGGTATGAGCTCCACCTTAAACCATGTGGTTTAAAGTTGAGCTACATTTTATTTCATTTTGTAGTGATAATGTTATCACTACAAAATGAAATAAAATCTAGTGAATCCAATAACAAATCGCAAAATTCACATCACACACATTAGATATTCTTATTTCATTTTGTATTTAGTTCATCTGAACTTCCGAAAAGTCACACATTATTTTAACACTATCACTTCCTTTCCTGGCAAGAGATTGTAAAATGCAAGTCCATTTTAGTACACAAAAGAAGATATTTTATGATTGATTATTTTAAAAATGTTCATACCCCCAGTGCTATAAGTCTTGCATATCCACACAAGGTAGTCAAATGTGTAGGGCATATCACGTTTGATGGCCTTGTCAAGCTCAGTCTGCAAGGAGGCAAATAAAGGCACGCTGATCGCAGCAGGAATGTTCAGTATTCTAGAAAAATAACGAATAGGGTATTCATTAAATTTTGTATCAGTTTTGAGCTCAATTACAAGATATTAAGGTGACAATCACAACAACGAGCTACATAACTAATTAATTTTAACTGCATGCACCCTGGTTTGAATGTTGTTTGACCCGTACCTTAAGAGACAGCTAAGGGACTATCGAGAGAATGAGTAACAGCATTCTCTTTGGTACATTAAAGTGCCTGCCAAACATGTTGATTATGGCAAACCTATCATAAACATCCAAATTGGTGTTTTTTAGGACAGACCTGTGTTCAGCAATGAGTGTCTTCCAGCTGTTGATGTGAGTCTTTTTATTTATTCTTGAATGCTTACACACTTACAGCAATGCCAAGACGTGACAAGCCAATACTACAATAATTTTAAATATGTACCTCTCATTTATAACAAGTCCGACATGTTTGGAATCATCTGCAAGTATCTTTTGTATTAGAGCTTTGGTTCTGTCATCAGCATTCTCCTCTGCTAAAGTGGTTAGTAGGGTTCTAATTTGTTGCACAGCATTTTCATCCTGTAATTATAAAAAAAAATTATGTACCCATTAAATATTCTGAGATTTGAATAACAGAGAAGTTACAGATAAAATCTCCAATTGCCAATAATGATCAATGAAAAAAGAATTGCTTAACATTTTAATGACAAAATAAAACTTTCTAGCAAATGACATAAACATTTTACAGATTAATGCACATTTTATTTGAAATAGTTCATTTCTGATAGTATGGTAAATTTACAACAATTTATTTCACCTTCTTTTTATTTATTTATATATTTATTTGGAGAGTACAGAAACACTTGGCCATAAGTTACTTACTTTTCTTTTAGTAATGTTGACAACTGTGGTGACACCAAACACACCATCACTGCCATCATCGTCATCATCATCATCCTCATCCATTCCATCATCCAGGCATTGCTTCACAACACTGCCTACATAGTTTTGAGCTAGAACAGGTAATAGTAAAAATTAAGCTGAAAATGAACTTATTGGAAAATCAATATTTGGAATATTTGGAATGTCCTTTTACCTGAACTTTTTTAAAGTGATTTGTTGTCTAAGATTTTGTTTTTTGTGATCAGAGCAATGATGGCTCAGTTGATAATGAAGTCAATTTGCAATTTATGGATTGTAGGTACACCACCCAATACAATACAATCTTAGAATGAGCTAATTTTTGACTAAAGAAAACACCCTGACTGTTGCCAAGGATTGGAAATTTTATTGGAAATAGTAATTATTCTGCATGGGGGCAATAAAGTCATGCACTGAAGTAAAGCTTGGGATGTAAACTGCATTTTAAAAAAAGAACTGTTACAAGAACATATTCATAAGATTGTTAAAATGTTTATAACGCTGACTTTATCTTTTTTTAATATAATGCTAGGTCATATAAAACTTACAAATTATTATCTGGGCAAGTCCACCTAGATCCACATTAGATTTAAGGAACAGCTGTCTCAGAAGTTGCTTAATGCCATGAAAATCACAGTCCTCTGGATTACGCCCTTCAAAGTCTGCTTGGAGCTCCTGGCAACATACAAAATGAATATGGAAACAAAATTCATTCCAATCCATTCAAAAACAAAACTACCAATTTTGAGTTTTATCTTCATATGAAGTAAAAACGATGTTTCGTCCACTTACATATGCTAAAGGCTAAAGGCTCAAAAACTGACGAAGTCTTTATTGTTGTATGACAATCTATTTTCATCTCCAGTTGTTGTTGTTGGAAACTCATTATATTAAATAAAAGAGATGAAAGATTATGAAATCATGTTTGGATAGCACTTAATATTATTAGGTAATTATTGAATTTAAAACGAAATAGATGATGTTGGAATTTGTAATTAAGTCGACTAATGGACCAACATGCCCGAAACTACCGACAAGGAAAATCAATAGGTATATAAATATATCGTAACGTTGTATTTCATCCGTCACAAATTCATATCCGAAATGATGTCATTATGAATAGCATTGTGGTATTTTACAAGAACTAATACAACACAGCGAAAACAACGCATGTATAACATGTGTTTATAGGTTAGAATTTTCATGCATGTCTCACCTTCTCTCCGACGTAGTTCCCTTCAGAATCTACATCAGAATCCTGCTCACTACCAGAGCCTTGCTCTTCTTCACTTTCGCTGTTGTGATTTTGTACTTCCTTGTTCTTTTTGCTGGACATTTTATTAATCAAATGCCGCTTTAACACGATACACGATTTCGACGAAAAACACAAACAAAACAACTGTCAATGTCAAGTTAGTCTAATGTCAAAATTAAACTGTCAATGTCAAGTCAAAGTATGAATTCTATTGCTTCAATTTTTTTATAGTTTCTGTCTACGGGTTTGCAGCACGCGGTTAGTGTATTTAGCCAATGCCAAGTTTAATATTATTTAATACAAGTTTTATGTCTGTGCGTATGTCTTACAGCCGCTTAAATTGGTGCTAGAAGCCTATAATGATCAGCAGCAGTGCACGAATTCCCGTGAAGTCAATGACATCCATGGCTTGACTAGACATTAGGATTCAATAATACTGCTAATACGTAGATTTTTGTACACTTGTGTGGTACTGTAATTTATGGGCTTTAAAGGCCTACACTCAGCCTTGAATATGTGCTCAAGATAAAATTTCATTACAAATTGATTTTTTTAATGAATGAAAACTACTTGAGCATCGATCGCTGACTGAGCATCGTTCTGTAATAAATGTCTGTGTGATTAGAGTAGTTGCCTATCCTTTGCGATTTCGCACTGCTTTTTTTGTTTAAGTGGGCGTCCCTGATACTTACCTATTCTGTCTGAGTTTTTATTACAATAGAAAATGGCAGTAGGTTTTTTGGCGGGAAAACGAAAAAGGTCGCATCGCCGCATTGTATTATTTTCCAAAACTTGTGTTATTTTCAGTGTGAGTGCATAAAATTGGTGGCATTTTATTCGTTAAGTGCTGAATTACAGGCATGAGTGTGGGAAAGTGGTATAATGATGGTGAAACGTTTCATTTCGTGTTGTTTCCAAAACTCCATAGAAGCTTCTGGTAAAGTTGCCACCACTTTACTAGGAGTATGACTTGACTAGACTAGACTATGACTTAACTTGATGACTTGGACTGTGACTTGACTTGACACATTATATGATATTAATTAACTTGAGATATTATCAATTACTTGACACTGACTAAATACACAAACGTGTGGAGCCAAAACCAAACAAAAAAACGGCCGTAGTAGGTACTTAATAAATTTGAAAATAAAACATTTGATTTTGACTAAGTAAGAAGGTAGTTAATTTATTACTACAATACTAAATATTTGTGTGCTATTAAAACGAATAGTTTTCATCATCATCGTCGTCATTAGGTATAAGTAGCGGCACGAAACTCTAGCACTCACAATCATTGCGCAGAAGTCAAAAATTAGGTATCACAGGGGGCTAGAGGGGTAAAAAGTGCGCGTGCGTAGCGCCGCCGGTGGCTAGCCAGTCGTACTCCGTCCCCCGCCCCATACGACACTCCGCGGACTTCTGACTGTACAGTCACGTTCTAAGGTGTATTGTTATTGCCATTCATAGTTATTGTTTTTTTTTTAAAGTTTGAAACGAGTAATGGTGAAGTGCATTGTTTTGTTAAAAGAGAAACCAATAAATTGATTGATTTTTTTAAGCAAGATTTAAATAAAAAGGGGTCAATCTTGAATAGTAAAACAACCTGTTACAAGCTATGCAAAACTTTAACATTTATACTTGACTTTCTACTTTAACTTTAATATTCAACTATTTATTCATATTTGCGCGCGCGACAGTACCCATCGCCTCCACATTTCGCTCAGCGCTGTACTTACGTGCCACATAGGTAGACCTAGGTGTTATTTATATTTATTTCATACATATTGACCGAGCGAACAAAGTTAGCGAAGCGTCTTTGTTTCAGCTTGACATAAAATGATTTCTTTGATGAAATGAAAACATAAAGAAAAACTTGTTGTTTAGTTTTAAGCTGTGCTAGAGGTGAGCCCAATTACCTGGGATTCTCGTGAAATGAAAAAAAGTGTAACTAAATGGATTTGTTTGTCGATAATGCTTTTAGAAAAATTTTAAATTTCTGGTAGGTAGGTACTTCGGTATTATTGCTTATTGTTTGTAAGTATTCAAGAGTAAAGTAAAGTAGGACCACGATGTCTTCATAATCTGAAAGTAAAATATAAGGATTAGTTTATGTATTATATCAGGCAGCAAAGAGTTTTATACGCCTAAATACTAGTAAGGTACAATTTATTTATTTGAGAAAATGTGTATTACTAATTTTTTTTCCCAAAGTAAATAACACTAAATAATAATAATAATAACGCCCAACGATCACATACATAGATCCTGGACCCTAACTAGGATTCCCTGTTTCTAGGGACCAAGGAACTACGAGGACCATGGTCCCACAACACCCAGACACAGAACAAGTATTTGCGCTTTTTTTTTTCGTGGCACAAATACTTGTTCTGCCGCGGGAATCGAACCCGCCGCCTCCGGATTATGAGCCGACCAGCTCAACCACCACACCACAGAGGCTGTCAAAAATAACACTAGTCTGTTTTTTCTTTGCAAGTGTCATGAAAAACGTCACATGAAACGCATGTGCATTGATCATTACACTCTCGGTTCCCTGATCGCGCTCGCGCCGGTGGCTCGGTAGCATAATACCGTCATTGCGTGCAAATAATCAAACTAGCATAGGTACTTGTATCGTGATAATGTACTATTTTTAAATTACTTACCAAATTAGGGTTTTAAATGAGTTTGAGTTTTGATTCACCTATAAGTACCTATTTAGTGAAAAAGTAATATCCATATTTTTCATCATTTTACCCCGTAAGTATTACGAATCCTGTAAATTTCTAAATTTATAAAATACTTATATTTACATTGGTGTAGCTCTCCAAGGAAATAATAGAAAACCCGTAGGTAGTGATGGAAACCTTTTGTTGAGATCTGCAACCAGAATATTAATTTATTAACAGGTTCACCGCAGTTATCATTGAGGAAAATAACTATAATTCAATGGTGGATAAACCTTACTCCTTAGCTAAGTAGTACCTACTATCAGCATGAGCGAGCGCTGAAACCCATGTGTCATTATTAAGAACTTTATTAGGCTGTCGGTACCTCCTAAACGTTGTTGTAAGACAATAATTGAAGGGGTGAGAACAAAAAGGGTTCAACTGATTTTTTTTCACAAAATGACTTACGAGTGTCGTTGGATTCAGCGTGAAATTATCTACAATAATACATTCTCAAAATACCGAAATGAGGCTTAAATCTCGAGATTTTTAGTCCAAAAACGGTTTATCTGTCACAGGAATACAGTTCGCTTAGCATAAAAACATTATCATATTTATTTAATTATATTATATTTTTACAGTAATTGTACGAATTAGTACTATATTTAGTTTTTAAAAATATAATTAAAACATTTTCTAGCAACTGAAACTTACATAAACCTTTTCTATTACCTTATAAGCACTCTACATTAAAATGACGCCGTTGAAGTTTAAAGTCAATTTTCTAGAAACTACCAATTTGACAGTCAAACCCTTTTTATTCTCAACCCTTCAATTATTAGTCGATTACCATGTGTACCTCTTTATATATATCCCTTGTAATGATAAAAATATTTTATAAATTATAACGTATTTGTCCAGTTCCCGTTTCATGACAACTTTAAAATGAATAGCGTTTTACTTGTTCTGGCCTTATTGTGCAGTCCCAACATGTCTAAATGTTAAAATTACGACTTTTATAGTTTTTAAAACAATTTTTTTGCTTTCTATTGTTCGTAGTGTTGTCGCCATTTACTTGTAGATATATTTATGTAGTTAATTTGTATTTTTGATTTATTTAAATAGAAATGATTCATATATTAAGATAATTATTGAGTAATAAATTATAGTAGGAAGTGTAGGGGGCGCTGGCATAGTACCATCGACCAACTGACAAACTGTATCCATCACCAATAATCGTGGTAGGGATAAACATGGCGGACGGGGCTAGGCCGGCGGCCTACACTCACTTGGATTTTGCCAGCTAAAGTAATAAAACGTGTAAATTATAAGAATAGCTATCGAAGAATATTAATAAATTTATCTGTACAAGTTATATGTGGGTATATATTTGGAATCTACTTCAGTTAAGTTTACAGTAGGTATGTACCTATGTGGTAAATGCTTACCTCACAAGCATTATAAGTATGGAGCTTTTAATTTTTTTGTGTGCCCCGTACCATCCACAGTTGTACAGCGCGTGGGAAATCCTTCCACTCTGAAAAAGAAGCATGTGTTAGTTCAACCACTATGTACTGCTACTTAAGTTTGTTTTATAAACAGAGCCACACATTTTTACTTTTAATTTTCCGCTAGAAAGTAACACGTACTTATTAATAATAATAATTACTAATTAATAAATTAAATCGCTCTTTGGGCCCATTAGACAATGTGGATATCGTTTCGATTCGTTTTCCCATTATAGACACAAAAGACAGATAACCCAGTAAACATACTAACTACAAACAACCGCAATATACTCGCTTAAAAAAAATAGCCCAACTATTCCTTAAATCCTTGTCCGTGTCCTGTCCTAGTTAGGGTTCTCCTGGGTATATGTTCTGTGCAGCAACAAAACAGTGCTTGCGGCTTAAGAGCTACACATACAACCATTATAAAGGAATAAACGCAACAAATATATTCATATACTAATACTAAAAATATTTAAATTTAAAATATATTTAAATTACTTTTATTTTATAAAACTAATATTTAAAAGATTCTTCACGGGAATGAATTTAACAGTAGTAACACTTACAGAGTCTAGAAGCTTCTGCCCGTACCAGCAGATGAAGAAAGTCTGGGAGAGAGCAGTCAATAGAAAAGATTTGTATGCTATTTCGTTCCATTTCTCTACGACCTGTGCATAGAAATTATAGGTATCAGATTTATTCACCTCTAGAGACCCCCGTTAGGTTTTATTAAATAAATAAATAAATAAATAAAAACTTTATTGTTCACACAAGTAGCAAGGGTACATAAACTTATAGTATATTTGTTTTGCGTAAAGTTATTGTGTATTTACAATGTACCTCAGTCGAAAGCGCTGTCCCTCACAGTAGGTAGAACCTGTATAGTGAGGCCACAGGAATCTCCTTTGGAGACAAAATTGTACACACATCAAGTATCACTTAAAAATAAAATAACAGTTTAGGGTTAGGTACCTATTACAGTTGGTGTCTGTAAAAATATACTCATATTAGCTAAATTTGTTTTGCCTTTTGCATAAATCTGTTTTTGTGTGTACGAGTATGTATAAGACAATTTACATACTCGTACACACAAAAACAGATTTATATATATTGTTATATATATTGATAAAAGTACATAAAAAATGTAACTAGTGTTCGAACATTCATCCTAATTGGTTCAACCCATTAGTCGTGAAAAGGTAACAAATAAAGAGGTAGATAGATGTATGACAGTAGATAATAAGTTACGTACAGTTTTGCCATACGAAAAACTGTTAGCCTCTGGTTTTTATAGGATAAGTGCAAAAATCTTTCAAAGAATCAGTCTTACGATACAGCAGAAACCACAGAAGCAAATGATGACAGAGCTGTTGATGAAGTTCACGAGTAGAGTGAACGAGAACATGGATTCCACATCTCCGGACAATCTGTTGAAGAAAATAATCCATATTGTTTCTATGAGCTATTTTTATTTTATTTTCTCTATTACTTTCCAACCTATTTTTCTTAATTTTCAACTGCGTTGGTAGCTTATGAGTATAATCTCAATAGAACGGCGTGATCATGTAACTTTTATATAAATACAACAGGAGAAATTTCATTTGTGATTTGATAATTTCCATAGTATGCACATACAACTGCGTATTTAGTGTCAAATCTATACAAATATGTATGTATTGGTTGCAATCAAGTTACGTGATCACCTAGCTGAACTCACTGCTAATTTCTAAACATGTGTGATCATCAGTTACTCTTACATCACTGTCTCGGCCGAGAAACATTTTACTGTCTCGCCCGTTTGCTTGGTAAGTGTGATGAAGGTAAGTACTTTTTATTGAGAGTCCTAAGTTGTCGAAAATAATTAAAATAAACGTAATAGAAAAATATACTTATATTGAGACGTGTTTTATTATACAGACATTAGAACCGTCATTCATTTTTATTTCAATACAAACAATAAAGTTTTTACTAAAAACCTTCTTTAACATCCTCCCTTTTTAGGAAACTTTATTGCATTAAACCAATCATTTTAGATATAAGTACCATTCTTGGCTTATGTACTGGTTTTGTCAAAATATCAGCACATTGGTATTCTGTGGGAACATATTTCACTTCAAGTTCTTTATCAGTAACTTGTTCTCTGACATAAAAATGTCTTATTGCAATGTGCTTTGTTCTTCGATGTAGCTCTGGGTTTTGCGATAGCTTTATAGTTGCATCGTTATCTATTTGTAGCGTAGGGACTTCTTTCAATAGAGATACCTCATTGTATAGTCTCTTTAGCCAAACGATTTCACGTGCTGCTTCGCTAGCTGCAACGAGTTCTGCTTCTGTGCTCGAGATCGCTACAGACGACTGTTTGCGGCTTGCCCAAGAGATCACTCCTCCCGAATACATGCATAAAATTCCAGAAGTAGAACGACCTGTGGTTGAATCTCCACCGTGATCTGAGTCACTGTAGCATTCCAAAATTCCAGGTTTATACCCTTTCTGGTATACAATTGCTGTATCTAGAGTTCCTTTAAGGTAACGAAGAATACGCTTTACCTTGTGAACATCTTCTATAGAGGGATTAGTAAGCGATCTGGATACGACACTTATGGCATATGAGATATCTGGTCTGGTCCCTGTCATAAGATATGTCAGCGCACCAACGGCTTCACGATAAGGATACTTAATCTCATGTTCCTTCTCTGAGTCTGACTGCGCTTCTTTAATAATTGGAGTACTGACAGCTTTACAGTCACTCATTCCAAAGCGTTCCAGTAGCTTTTCAGCATAGTGTTTCTGAGAAACTTTAATCGAACCATCTTTGTTGTTGAAGATTTATAAACCTAGAAAGTATGAGACTGGCTTTGTCATAATCTTGAACCTTCTTTTCAGTTCTGACATAAACTTCTCAGATTCCTTTGGGTTTGTAGAAGCTATCAATCCGTCATCAACATAAAGACCCAAAATAATTTTATTTCCGTTACGATTTCGCATGAATAAACATAGATCTGTATCACATTGTTTAAATCCAATTGTTTTCAGATAATCAACAATACATTTGTTCCAACATCTTGGGGCTTGTTTGAGACCGTATAGGCTTCTCTTCAACTTACAGACTTTATTCGTTCCATCATCAAACCCTTCTGGCTGATTCATGTAGATATCTTCATCTAGTAAACCATTCAAAAAGGCAGTAGTTACATCAAACTGAATGAGGGATAATCCTTCATTTGCAGCGATACTTATTATTGCTCTAATTGTTGCCATTCTAGCGACAGGGCTGAATGTTTCACAGTAGTCAACTCCTTTCTCTTGTGTGTAACCTCTCGCTACAAGTCGAGCTTTGTACTTATCAAGGCTTCCATCAGCATTGGTTTTTATTTTGTAGAGCCATTTACAGGAAATCAGCTTTCTGTCTTTTGGTCGATCTACTAAAATCCAAGTCTTATTCTCTTTTAGAGACTTTATCTCGCTTTCCATTGCTTTCACCCATTCAGCTTTTTGAGGACTTTTCTTAGCTTCTTTGTACGTTCTTGGTTCATCCAAATCAGTAACAATAGCAGACATGACAAAGTCATCAAACCGAGCCGGCGGTCGCAATCTCGATCTGTCTCGAAGAGTCCTTGTTTCAGGAGTTACTTCTTCGTGATCTTCATCATCAGAATTACTTAGAGATGGTTCAGGTGTAACATAGGATTCATTTGATTCTTCTTCATCATGACTAGTAATATCATTTGACGTCGTAGGCAAATTCGGGGTTGATTCACGCGCAACTGAAGCTTCAGTCAATGTTTGAGGCATATTTGAAAGAGCCTCATCTTGTACTTCATCCTCCCTTGCATCTAACATTGTATGATTTTCATTAGCCTTCGGGAAGTGAATCTCTATCTCAGTCGTAGGACTTTGTTCATCTGTTTCAGATACATCTGACTCTAATCCAATAGATCTGATGATTGATTCCTTAAATGTTACATCTCTTGACCTAATCAATGTTGGTTCTGATTTTTCATTAAAGCCCAGTAACCGGTAACCATCATCACCATCATATCCAATGAGTATACATTTTTGAGCTTTCTTAGACAATTTAGTTCGCTTTTGCTTGGGGACATGGGCGTAACATTCAGTGCCAAATACTCTTAAATGTTTTATGGAAGGTTTCTTTCCAAACCATAACTCAAATGGTGACTTTCCTTTTATTGAAGTTGGTCCAGTTCTGTTTAGTATATAGGCAGATGTGTTGACAAGCTCTGACCAACAGGCAAGTGGGAGTTCTTCGTGAGCGTGCATCATAGTACGAGCAGCTTCAACCAAAGTTCTATTGTCTCTTTCACTGCACCCGTTTTGTTCTGGTGTATAAGGCATTGTACAACGGTGTTGGATCCCATATGAATTTAATATTTTCTCAACAGCTTCGTTTTGGAATTCTCCTCCATTGTCGCTGAGAATTGTTTTTATAACATGACCAGCAGTCTTTGTTTCTTTTATCATCTGTAGCAGCTTATCCTTGACTTCAGACTTATGCATGATGAAGTAAACATGACGATATTTGCTGTAATCATCTTTAAACAGTACAAAATAGCGAAACTTTTTAAATGAATTTGGGAATGGACCACATACGTCAGTATGAATAATCTCTCCTGGTGCTTTAGCTCTTTCTCTTGTTCCAAATTTATGTCTGTGTGTCTTACCATATACACATCCTGTACATAATTCAGAATCTAGTTTCACTTTGATACCAAGTTCCTCTTCAATTAGTTGTTTCACATGTCTTTTATTCTGGTGAGCAAATCTTTCATGATACAGTTGTAGAGTGTTATCTGTTGACAATATGTCCAATTCTGGAGTTTGATTTCTTACAGCCTGTACTTTCAGCTTGTAGAGACCACCATTTTTGACTCTTGTGCCAATCAAATTAACTTTTCCATTAACTGTCAGTTGACAAAATTCTCTTTCAGATGTAAAGACACTCTTTTCTAATTTGTCTTGTGCAGCGAGTACAGAAAATAAGTTTTTCTTTATTGCAGGGACATACCACACATCACATAGTCTTATTTGTTCTTGTCTACCATGAACATCAGCTATCATTTCAACTGTTCCTTTACCAATAGCTTGAGTTGTAGAACCATTTGCAGTTGTCACAGTTTGTTTATAATTGAAGTTTTGAAAGCTTGAGAATATGTCATTTCGACCAGTGACATGACTTGTAGCACCGTTGTCAACATACCAACTGTCAAGATCTCCTTCAATAACATTAGCTGCTGCATTAGTCTCAACTTGCATTAGTGCCAGTGTCAGGTTTGTATCATTAGCTAGACTTGTTGATGGCTTAGGTGGTTTAGGAGGTTTACCGTCCGATATCCACTTTCGACATTGTTTAACTTTGTGTCCAAATAGCCCGCAATAGCCACACTTTTTCTTTGTTTTACTCATTTTATTGTTGTTTTGAACAACTAGTGCTTGTGCTTCAGTATTTCCTTCTTTAGTCGTTAAAGATCTTTCGTATGCGCAAATTTGTGCTGTCAAATTTTCAATGTTACGATCCTTTTTAGACATAAGCATCCAACTGGACTTGAACGGGAAGTAACTATCATCAGGTAAAGTTTCTAAAATCTTGCAGATGAGTAAAATCTCTGGTAGTTCATATTTAGCTTCATTACTTTGTAGTTCCACCTTTAATTCATGCCATATATTTTTCAGTTTGGATATATGCATAGACATGTCATGTGAGGGATCTTTACGATAACTGAAGAAACTGTAGCAAAGAGTATAGCTTTTATCCTCAGATGTACCATCAAACAGATTGTGTAATTCATCCCATACCTGCTTTGCAGTAGATAATCTCATCACTTTTTGTAGAGTGGCATCTGACATATTCGCCATTAAAATGAGCATTGCTGCACTATCCGTCTCATTGTATACTTGTAGAGCTTTTCGATAAATAGCAATAGCTTCTGCAGATGCGGTTGTACCTTATTGGGTAGGTTCCTTAAGTTTGCCGTTTATTGCATCCAAACCACCTGGAGTACCTCTTAACAGTAACAGTACCTTGCAGCGCCATGTTGACCAATTTTCTTTACCTTCTAAACGACCAATATCAATTTTGCAGCTTGCAGAAGAAGTCGACATTTTGACAGGCCTTGTTAGAATTTTTGTGAAAAATTGTTTTTATCTATTTTTATCACTCCTGTATATTTATCACATTTATTTTTATAATTCTTTACGCTCTGCTACCATATTGAGAGTCCTAAGTGGTCGAAAAGAATTAAAATAAACGTAATAGAAAAATATACTTATATTGAGACGTGTTTTATTATACAGACATTAGAACCGTCATTCATTTTTATTTCAATACAAACAATAAAGTTTTTACTAAAAACCTTCTTTAACACTTTTGCTACGAGTGAAGCGTATTACAACAGCAAGGCAGGCTAAGCGCAGTGATAACAGCGTCTAAAAAGCTGACGAGCACTAATAGTAGATTAGTAATTACACAGAATAACGGAGTACCAGTGAAGTGGAGTACCAACCACATAAACAGAGTACCAGCGCAGCAGAGTACCGGCGCAACAGAGTACCGGAATAGCGGAGTAACAGAGGAGCGGAGTGTCAGAGGAGTAGAGTACACTGGAGCGAGCGATATCAACTCATTACTACGTGTACCTACCTGATTAATGCTTGGTGTCTGAGAACGATTTCAGTAAGTTCTTTTTGGTTATTTATTTCTTGTTCAGCACTATTTAGAATTCCTGACATTGCCTGAGCACGTAAATGCTGTTTACTGTATTCACCTGAAATAGTTTTAGCTTTATTTATATCTTGAAACTATACATTTTTTCGCTGTTCATATTTCATCCAAGTCCCTTGAGCCAGTGTGACAACATCTCGACTAACAAACGAAAAAACATTATCTTTTCATTAGCATTGTTTGCTGTAGGTAGGTATGGATAGATATACTACAAGCATTTTATTAAATACAATATATAAACTAGAAAACGTGACAAAATCATCGAATATTACAACTTTATAAAGAATCTGCCGAGCATTGAATTTACTCCGTGCCGAGGATAGGAGGACATTGCCGTCCAAGATAGGATATCCGCTGAGCTAAATTACGGAAACAGCCACCAGGAACGGCTCAGGAGAAAATGTATTAAGTAAGTATACTTCTTACTGGGAGTGTAATACTAAAGTGTGTGTGAGTGTAAGTGTAATACTTACTGAGAGGATAGGACTCAATAAGCTGTTTATCAATAGGCACGTAAAACAGATTATGTATCTTGAGAGCCAACACGTCAAACTGAGTCGTGATGTGGCTTAGGAAGGCGAAGAAAATGAGGTCTCCGCACAGATTGCACCAAATGACTACTAAAGCTGGAAGAAAATAGATTAAAAGCGACTTATTAGTGGGCATTTTATCAAACTATATTAATCAATAGCCAGTAGGTAATCTTTTTACTATCAGCGAAAAACAAGCTTACAGTGTACCTGATGGAAAGCGGTATGTAATGATCGCCTCTTGATTTGGAACATATGGAGGATTATCGATGCGTAGCTCATCTCACTAAGAATATTCATGATGCCCTTTTTAAAAGACTCAATTTTTTGCAACACAGGAAACCTTGTGAGGAAGGTCTGATTGTTAATATCATAAAAAGTTAATCGTTATTTTCTTTTCCAGAAGGTCGTATAACATGTGTACTGGATCTTGGTATTGATAGTGGAGATATGGGTTTCTTTACCTTGCCAAGTCTGGACTGCCAACAGGATATCAATGTACCCGGGCCGAAACGGGTCGAATGGCAGCCAGAAAAAGAAATGCAATAGCATTTGGCTGTCATGCCCCATCATACGCTTTATGGACTCGATGATTGGAGGTGATAAGAAACTGACGAGCAAGGCATTGTTGCACCAGTAATATCCTAGAAAATGTAAATTAATTTCATAATGTAAAGAAACAATCAGTCAAACTTGTGCAACATCTAACTTTTCAAAAGAAGTAGATAGGACTATAAATACACGGACGCAAAGTAGATATTGAACACAACTTCTTCTTGAAAAAAACTTCTTATCTTAAGCCAAGAAGGTTACACAATGCACACAATCTTGTTCTAAGCATAAAGTGTGACTCTGTATCGCCTATAGATATATGCTCTGTATAGCATAAAGTGTCTCTTTGTTTTCCTTTTTTTTCTATAAAAGACGAACAATAAAATATCTAAACATTTGTCGATTAGCAGAAATACATGGTTTGCTCTTTGAAAAAGCTTTTTTATTATTTTGATGAAGTGGGCCCGTTGGTTTGACCCTAAAAAGAATTAACATTGTCCAAAGATGTAAATTTTTACAGAAGGGAATTATTCTTAGTCTCGGGACATAAGGCATAATAGCGTTGATTTTCAGTATATGTACTAAGAAGCTATTGATATAATTATGTAGTAGTTGCTATTTTTGTTTTACCATTAATGACAAAATTCAACTGTTTTCTTGCATTTTCAATGATTGCCCACTCCTTATCATTGATCATGCCTTCAGGCCACATGTTTCTAATTTCGTTCACCAAGTTCTCGTACACAGGCCGGTGGTTCACCATCATGTAGGATTTAATTGATGCTGTAGACAAATGTTACTATGAAATTTGTTATTTTATCTCGTCTAACACTTATTTCAATTTCCCAAAAAAACATTCTATTTTCGGCAATCTGCAAGTTTGCACTTTTCAGGGGTTTCGTTTTCGAGTTCCTGTTTACATCACATCTTCAATTAACTCCTACTCCTACTACTGACCTTCTTTTACGGGAAGAGATGTTGCGTCCGATGGATAGGATAATCCATTAGGAACACGTGGCCACAGCCATAATCCTACGCTGGCTGAGTGTGTTAGTGGATAGATCATACAAATAATGTACTTGAAATTTTGTGATTCTGGAACACATCTAAGTACTATGATATCCTCAGGATGTTTTTCTTCACGGTTATGAGGGCAAGTGTAATTTTTCAACGTTCGTATACAAGTAAATATTTTTGGGTTTATTTAAAGAAAAAGTACTACTAGGTGGTAGGACTTTGTTGCAAAGTTCGTCTAGGTAGGTACCACCGCTTTGCCAGTTATTCTGCCGCCAAGCTGTAGTGCGCAAGCACTACTGTGTTCCGGTTTGAAGGGCACTGTAGCTAGTGAAATTACTGGGCAATTGAGACTTTGTGATCTGATCTCACTGTGACTGACAGACTGTGTCAGACTGTGCTGATGTCTCAGGATGATGTGCGCAGTGCAGTGTTGCTCGAAACTCTATTTTGGGGTTCTGATTGACACTGTGCTGTTATGGGCAGCCGTGGCGCTTAACATCAGGTGAAAGGCTAGCTCGTCAAATCATTCAGTAACATTTAAAAAAAAATGTGTATAAGAATTCAATATATTCTCATATATGTTTTTGCTAATGTGCAGATCACTAGGTTCCTTGCCAGGGCTCTAAAGGCTACTTCTTGTGATTACTATAACACATGAGTTGGGCAAACCTAGCACCACCATCCCAGAGCACGGCAACATGCGGAAGATCTTCACGGCGTCGTCAAAGGATCCTCCACGAGCCGTCTGCGCCATGCTGATGAGCTCCAACGTTAGTCCCATGAGAATGTTCAGGAACTCAAACCAATAGAACCAATCCCAACATTTGCTAAGGGTACAGAGAGATTATGCTTATTATGGACCTATGAAGTATAAATAAATCTTTAGAACCGAGAATTCTGCAGAGAGGATGTATGCTAATGAAACTCTTGGCTGTTAGCTTTTTACTGTCTTAGAATACACCATAGCGATAGGGCCGCGTGGCTAGAGTGCTTGACAAATACATACAACACAGGTAGTGTAGTGTGGTAGTGAACTGATTTTTTTTTACTGTTTATAATATTAATAGATGCGGCTGCGGTTTCACCCGCGGATAAAAAGTATTTTAATTATTTGCTCATCCCACGGGAAAATTTCACTTTTCCGGGATGAAATGTAGCCTATATGTTAATCCAGGTTATAAGCTATCTTGGTACCGAATTTCATCCAAATCCATTCAGCCGTTTGAGCGTGAAGGAGTAACAAATATACACACAAACACACATACAAACTTTCGCTTTTATAATATTAGTGTGATTTAGATATAATGTGAACATATTTAGTTATGTGATATTATGTTGTAGAATAAGTAAAATAGTTAATTTTTTTGGAGTTTACTTTTAAAATTGTGAGAATCTGTATATACCAACCTGGCGAACGGTGATATTTCGTGAGTCATTTTTATGGTGATCCATCTCAGTATTTTCTTCGGTATGAAAAATGTGTCGTCGTAATCACTTCGACTGCATTCATTTATCTTAAAAAACATGCAAATGATAATTAATAATGCGTTATGTACACTAACGAACTAAACTTTTAAAAAATGGGGCTTTAGACCACACCACTGAAGTGAAATTTCTTTAGCTCCATCTCTCTTGCTTATAGTAATATATAGAACGTAACTCTTTCTTTCCATACTTTACTTTTTACTTTTTTTTTACCTATGAAATTAATCTCCCATCGTACCAGACAAGTTGGCAGTATAACGGATATTAGAAATTACCCATCACAGTATAATAGTCAGTCAGTCCCGTTGCATACGCCAATACGGTTGGACGCGCGTGTCACTTCGGCTTCGTTACCAGCGGTACTCAACCTTTTCTCTCGAGTGATTATTACCAATTTTGTTTACAATGGTAACTTGTGGAAGGTGCGGTGATGAGGCTACTGATACTATTCAGTGCTCAGCATGCCGGAAGCATTACGACTTCCCTTGCTCGGGGATCACGGAAAAGGGATACCGCAAATTGGGAGATCGTCAGGCGACATGGCGTTGTGTAAATTGTAAGAACGCAGGCCACGTGAGTGCACAGCTTCCTTCTGATGCGGCCTCTCCAGCTGCTTCCCCGTCAATAACGCTCGACACTATTATGCGAGAGCTGACCAGCATCCGTCTTGAACTTGCTCCTCTTTCAAGCTTGACTTCTGAAGTGCAGCTTATTCGGAAAGAGCTAACCGACTTAAAAGAGCTGCCTGCCAAGGTTCAGGGTTTGGAAGAAAGGTTGGTCAAGATTGAGGTAGCTCAAGAGGATGTCACTCAATTAAAATCTACAATTGTAAATCTCGAAGCAGAACAACAAGATACTGAACAGTGGCTCCGAAGTAATAATGTAGAAATCAAAGGAGTGCCGTTAAAAGAAAAAGAAAATCTCTTCAACATAATTGCCAAAATAGGGGAAAAAGTCTTTTATCCAGTAATGAAAACGCAGATAAATTTTATCCATCGAGTACCGACCAACGCAACTGGCGTGAAGAATATAATTGCATCGTTCTCAAGCAGGTACATCAAAGAAGATTTTATAGCAGCTGCTCGCTCTCTGAAAACCCCATTGTCCCCCACGGACATTGGTATTTCTGGCTCAGGGCGAATCTTTGTCAACGATCACCTGACTGTAAAGAACAAGGTGCTGCTATCCCAAACCAAGACTCTTGCCAAAGAACACAACTATCAGTTTGTCTGGGTAAAACATATGAAGATTTTTGTAAGACGAGACCCAACTTCGAAAACTTTCAACGTCAAGACGGAACGGGATCTTCAAAAGATACGCTAGTTGGTCGCTCGGTCATCGGAGCTAACATTTTTACTAATATATTATGCAAGTTCAAACTTTTTTTAAATATGTTCTTTGTTATCAAAAAAATATTCTCAAAAAGGTTGCGAACCCCTGACGGTATGCGAGTAAATAGTGCGGCCTTTTGTTCACTTGGTTGGGTATCTGTTGTTTACGCTCGGACTTCTATTCATCGGAGGTGTTCACTTAATTATCTTGCTAAATGGGTAATCTTTACCCAGTTTTTAGCAAAACATGTCATGTTGAAAGTTATGTGTATGTTATCGCATTATTGTTGGAGGATTGTGTATAACGTATTGGAAGTATATTGTTTTTTATGGTTATGTTTTGTGTACTGCGGAGGTAGTTTGGAGTATATTTCTGTTGGCATTCATTGTGTTGATTCTTTGAACAAATCAATTAGCCGTTTTATTTTATTAACAATTTTGGCGGAATATTGCGTGGAAGTGGGTGCTAATTTTAAATGGTTTAGTGGTGTTAGAGTACAATGTACTTGGAGTTTGGAATCACTTTTTTGTGTCAGGTTTAGTTTTCATTGCTGTGTTTGTTTTGTAATTTATAAAATCTGTATAATACTGTTATTAACTGTGAACAAAACAATTATTATTATAAAGCGTACATATTGGGGTTTAGAGGTGGTTTTTTGTGTTGATGATTTATACTGCAAAATTTATATGTTTGACTATAATTTAAGTTTTTATTTATACTTATTAGTGAGTGCGGGAGCGTTATTGAACTCATATTATGGTTATGACAAGTACATTAGAATGAACTTTAATTTTATTTTAAGAACTTTACTATTGTGTACGTACGTACTTATCATACAATTCTATCTATCTCTCAATAGATATAAACAGTCACAATGTATAAGTTAAATGTATACCACCAAAATGTTCGCGGGCTACGGACTAAGTCAGTTGCATTCTTCAGGAGTCTGGCAAATAGTGACTATGATGTAATATCGCTCACGGAAACTTGGCTGGCCGCGGGGATTCTTGATAGCGAGCTGTTTGACGATAGGTACCTTGTATGGCGGCGCGATCGCGACTATGCTGCTATATCACAGTCGCGTGGTGGTGGCGTCTTAGTGGCGGTGCGCCGAGATATTATTGCTACCGAAAGTGTCGAATGGCAATCCAGTGCCGAAGATATCTGGATATCGATATTAGTCAAGACTAGCTGTGGTAGATGCGTGGATAGGCTCCACCTGTGCACTTTATATCTTTGCGAGCAGCATCAAGGTCATAGTTTTTCAAACCAACTACACGCATTTTTAAATAACCTAACCGAATTGATTAATGATCATCCTTCTGACAAATTTATTATCCTTGGGGATTTCAATATGAGCTTCATATCGTGGTCACTAACAGACAACGGCGTGAGACCGTCTGCACTTCCATCTAATTTGTTTACTCATTTTGTAGATACATTGGACCTGTGTGGGTTACAGCAGTTTAATTTGATTAATAATAAGTATGGTAGAATACTCGATCTCGTTCTCTCTAACACTAATTTAACCGTTTCTGCATGTATGGACCCGCTAACTTTGGAGGATGCTTATCACCCAGCATTGGAGATCCAAGTCGATATTACGCAACCCCGTCCGCTTAAGGTCAACAAACGCACCATTTTCAATTATAATAAGGGTAATTACGATCACATTCGCTCCGAATTAAGAAATGTCGAGTGGGATGGTTTATTATCATGTGGTAGTGTAGATGATGCTGTTGGGCAGTTCTATTCAGTTTTGTATAGGGTGAGAGATGCGTACATACCGCAGCGTGTACTTGGAGACAGTAAATATCCGCCTTGGTATAACACCGCACTCATAAAAATTTTGAAAGAAAAACATAAATACTTTAGTAAATATAAAGTCTATGGTAATATCTCGGATCATTTAACTTATCAACTATTGCGTGATAGAGCCAACAATATAGAACTAATTTGCTACAAATCATACATTGAAAAAGTGGAGTTATCAATTAGAGATTGCCCTAAGCTATTTTGGTCATATATTAAAAGCAAGCGAACTAATACTAACTTCCCTTCTAGCATGTCGTATAATGGCACAAGTAGTGACAGTGGTCAGGGAATAACTGAATTATTTGCTTGCTATTTCCACTCAACATTTCTTCATGCCTCTTCTTCTACGGGTTTTGGCATCCAAGTGGAAGGTGTCTCCACTTGTGATGTAAATTTTATAGAAATTGACCCAGTGGTAGTGCGTAAAACCCTTAAAGCTCTTGATTTAAGCAAGTCAGCTGGACCAGATGCCTTACCAGCTATTTTTTTAGTCAATTGTGCCGATGAGCTAACAAAGCCGGTAACCTTGCTGTTCAGAAGATCTTTAACAGAGGGTGTCGTACCCTCTCTGTGGAAGTCTGCATTTATTTCGCCCATTCACAAAAAAGGTGCTAAGGACAAAGTTGAGAACTATAGACCTATATCCAAGCTCTGTCTCCTGGCTAAAGTGTTAGAGCGTATAGTTTATAATCAGCTGTATAGTAGCCTACTCTCTAGTTTAAGTCCGCATCAGCACGGCTTTTTAAAAGGTAGATCTACAGTGTCCAATTTGATCTTATTTACTGACTATATCTCCAAGCGTATGGACGGTGGTGGGCAGGTGGATGCTATCTACACAGACTACAGTAAAGCCTTTGACAGAATCAACCATGATATCTTACTTAGGAAGCTTCTCGACCTTGGCATTAGTGGTGACTTATTCAGATGGTTCTCATCCTATGTCTTAAACAGAACTCAGGCTGTAGTTCTGGGTGGTTTTACTTCGTCCTGGATGGTAGTCCCATCCGGTGTTCCCCAGGGATCACTACTGGGTCCCCTGCTGTTTGCGTTGTTTATTAATGACATTGGTGCTTGTTTTAAGTACTCAAATTTTCAACTTTTTGCGGATGATATGAAAATTTTTAGAGCTGTTAATGATCATGATGATGCTGAACTTTTGCAAGAAGATCTGTTAAGAATAGTTAGCTACTGTACAGCTAACAACCTAGACTTAAATATAGCTAAGTGTCTTGCTATCAGTTTCACCCGCAACAAGCGTCCCATTGAATATGGTTACTCCATAGCAAACCAACCTCTGTCGCGATCTTATGTCACTAGAGATCTTGGTGTATTCATTGACAGTAAGCTCACCTATGAGAACCATATTGATCATATCGCAAAAAAGGCCTCCTCAGCCCTAGGATTCATTATGCGTAATGCCAGCTCCTTCAAATCAATGAAAACGGTAAAGATATTATACTGTGCTTATGTCCGTAGCCACCTCGAGTATGCGTCTCAAGTATGGAATCCTAATTATAATGTACACTCTTTTAGGCTAGAAAGGATTCAAAAAAAGTTCACAAGATACTTAGGTTATAAATTTAAAATACGACGGGACACTTATGAAAATCGTTGCGTTCGATTTCATCTTCTACCACTTGCAACTCGTAGAAATATTGCAGATATAAGATATTTACTGAAATTAGCACAGTCTAAGGTAGACTGCCCCGAACTAGTGTCTAAGATTTCTCTTAACGTTCCACATCGTCACTCTCGTCCTAAAAATTTGCTTCACGTCCCATTTGCACGCACTGTTCATCGCCAGAACTCTTATATTTTGCGATCTTGCACAGCTTTCAACAAACTCATGAAGTCTGATCTTTCGACCATAGACTTATTCACAAGTAGCATAGCATCAGTGAGCAAGGCACTTTCCCTTAAGGATTGTGTCTCGCCTTCGTCGTTCGACAATTTGTAAATCTTTTATTTAAGTAGTTATAATTGCATGTTAGGCTATTGCATGTTCTTCTATCTTTATAATTAGTTGTGGAGGCTTTTAATTGGCTCTTCAAAGTTATGTCATTATTTAGTTTTTTATGATAGCTGTAAGCCCCCCAAATAAAGTAAAATAAAATAAATAAAATAAATATCTACTATATAAAAATTAGTCGGGTTTTCCTTCCTGACGCTATAACTCCAGAACGCACGAACCGATTTCCACGGTTTTGCATTCGTTGGAAAGGTCTCGGCTCCGTGAAGTTTATAGCAAAGAAAATTCAGGAAAAATTTAGGACAAACCAACATTTTAAGTAGATGGCGCCGGTGCGTGATACATTGTTTTTCGTATATTATAAAATATTTAATAAATAAACGTCCACCCGAGCGAAGCCGGGACGGGCCGCTAGTAATACAGTAAAGATTTGTGACAGTTTCGCTTGTTTAGCGCAGTAAACCCATTACATTTTTAATGTAAAGGAAAAGCATTTGACCAAAATTCATCCATCCATATATTCCCTTCCGTGCAAGGTTGTCTGGAAGAGATCGCTCTGAGCGATAAGACCGCCCATTGTTACACTATGGTTAAGTTTGTTCACTTTTTTAATTAATTAAGATGTGGTGTTTCAATAAAGAGTTTATCTATCTATCTAGTTTTCTTACCACAGAGTAGTTATTTACTATTACAACGTAATACTACCCGCTTCTATTACTAGTAAGATGGATGAATTGCGAAAGTATCGCAAATAAGTATTAATTCTACAAAATTAATAGAAGGCAATTAGAATATATAAAACGTTATTATTGCACTATACTTACCCCACGATTTGATTTTTGAAGGTTCCTCAAAATGATATTTTTCATAAAAGACGCCATGGTACCAACCTTACAAAAATGACTTTCCCTTTAATACAGAAGCGAAGAAGTTTTATTGGTACTTTTAATTAAGTGTATTTTCTTTGATTGCAGTTAATTATAAGCCGTTGGAAAAGTGATAGTATTCAAATTGCACGTTACGTATTTTTCTTTAATTTATTTTCCTTCTGCTTTTATTTGTAGGTACATACAGAGTGATTTTTTTTATTTATTTTTACCATGAAAGGAACAAACTAAAAAAAACTAGAATAACTGGGCAACGGAACAGAGATTCTTAATTGAAATTTTAATTAAGACTTACAGTGCAAAAGTATAATTTGTAGTTAGTATATTTAATCAGTGTATCTCAGTTTTCTATTTTTACTTTCTATGTTAAACTTTTAAGGATTGTTACATGGTATACTGGCTAAATACACAAAAGTGTGGAGCCAAAACAAAAAGAAAAAAAAAGTGCGAACTTAGGAGCTGACAGACTTTAATACAAACAGGCATGTGTTAAATTGTAGGTACCTACTATACTTATTACTATGACGTTATATTTATTAAACTACCAACTATGTTACATTAAAATTGTCAAAATTATTGTAGTGTCTTCAACTTTGATTAAATTAATGCTTAACATACAAAATCTACCCAAAATTTCTAATAAAATATATCGTGAATATAAAACGTTTGCTCCTACCTTTTATTAACAACAATTTCTTTTAAATATTTATATTTTAATCACAATACAAATTAAATCCTTAACGGAAATGTTACCATAACCCCTTATAAACGAGTAATTAAATCCAAATTGACTTATGAATAGGTAATCAAACGGAGTATTGCAAAACATACAATTAAAAGGAATATTGTTTTTATGAGCCAAGGTGTTTATTTTAAACACTGATTTACGTTAGTTCGAAAATTATAGACAGCCTCTGTGGTGTGAGTCTCTAGATACAGGTAATCTTAGTTAGTTGGTCCCACAACACCCAGACTCAGAATAAGTATTTGCGCTAAAAAAAATTCTGTGCACAAATACTTGTCCTGCCACGGGAATCGAACCCGCCGCCTCCGGGTTATGAGCCGACCTGCTCAACCACCACACCACAGAGGCTGTCAATTATTAACGTTGAGTCAACATCCGTCCGTATATCTGACAGCCACTCAATGTGGTGCTCTGGAGGAGAAGCCTATGATGATCAGCAACAGTGAACGAATTCTGGTAGAGTCATGGACGTCCATGGGTTGAATAGACATTAGCAGCCTTATTAATAAACACGAACTAGCTTTAGCCTAGTTACACCCTCTTTTGTCTCTTTCAGGGTGGATTCGACCAAACAGTTATTCCGAGAATATTTTAATTCAAAATAGACAAAGATAAAAAAAGACGTCCGACCATGTAATTTGTCATTTACTTTCCTACACTATAATATGACAAAAGCGAGTTGATATGACATAGGCTTGAATACCGTGTCGTTGTAGAACAACAATTGTTAACTGGGTAATACATTCGTTCATCATTAATTCCGCTATTCGCGTATAATAATTCTAAGCGTTGCTAAACTTAGTATTGCGTGGAAAAACGAAGAATGAATTACTCGAGTATAATATCGTGGGATAGATTTATTCTGGTATAGTTAGTCAATCTAAGTTTGGTCGAATCCACCCTAAATCCAGCTAAATATTCCAGTAGCAAAAAAAGGACAAAAGCTGTAGTAACTAGTCCGAGAATAATACCCGTTTATTAATAAGGCTGTAAGATTCTAAAATACTGCTAATACGCAGATTTTTCTACACTAAGCGTTCAATCGTAGTTTTTGTCAATAATTGTTTTTAGAAATTTTTCTAAGTACCTAGTGGAGATAGTGGTTTAAAACTTAATAGGTAAATTTCAGCCATTTTTCAAAATGTTCGAAAGGACATCTATATACTGCTCACAGTCTTTACTTTTATTAGGTAATTATTGGTAGGTACTTCAGTATTATTGCTTATTGTTTGTAAGTATTCAAGAGTAAAGTAAAGTAGGACCACGCGGTCTTGATAATCTGAAAGTAAAAGATTAGGATTAGTTTATGTATTAAACCAGCAAAGAGTTTCATGCACCTAAGTAGTAACATTTTCTTGAATAAATAAATTGTACCTCATTAGCAAACATTTAATTTCTTCCTCCTAAGGTATGATCATATTCATTTACTTTTTTATTTATTATAATAGGTCTTTACCTATGAAATTGCCGTATTGCAGTACAGACTTTTTCGAACAAAAAAAAGTTTTGATTGGCTATGAATTCTAAATTCAAGTTAATTTTGTTTTAAAAATATGACATTCTATTTACAATATAAGTCTTTTGTTTATTGATTAGCGTTGTATTTTCATTACATTTCAACATTTTTCCTCATAATGGATACTTTGAAATTTCGTGTAATTATGGAATATGAGTTCCGTCGTGGCACCAACGCGGCACAAACGACACGTAACATCAACGACGTTTACGGAGAGAACTGTACAAACGAACGTAGAACCCGTTATTGGTTTGCTCGGTTCCGTTCTGGGAATTTTGACTCGAAAAATGAACCTCGTGGTTGTCCGGAAACTTTGGTCAACAATGATGAATTAATGGCGATTGTGGAAGCTGATGAATCTCAATCTACAGCTGAGCTGGCAGCAGCTTTTGATGTTAGCATCAAAACAATATTGGTCCATTTGCGACAGATTGGCAAGATAAAAAAGCTTGATAGATGGGTGCCCAACGAACTTAACGATCGCCAGCGCAACGTACGCGTCGAGACTTGCCTTGCGCTGCTTAACAGGCACAGAAATGAAGGAATTTTGAACCGAATTGTTACGTGCGACGAAAAATGGATTCTTTTTGACAATCGAAAGCGCTCAGCAAGTTGGTTAGATCCTGGTTCGGTACCAAAGCAATGTGCAAAACGAAAAATGACCCCTAGAAAGGTGATGGTCACAGTTTGGTGGTCTAGTGCTGGTGTGATTCATCATAGCTTTTTACAAAACGGCGAGATCATTACTGCAGATGTGTACATTGACAAACTGACCACAATGATGGCGAAACTCGCACGTCTGCAACCAGCTTTAGTCAATCGGTCGTCTCGACTGCTACTTCACGACAACGCGCGACCCCATACTGCACAACAAACCGTCTCTAAGCTGCATGAGTTGGGTTTGGAAGCTCTCCCTCATCCGCCATACTCACCAGATCTTGCGCCTACCGACTATTACTTTTTCCAAAATTTGGACAACTTTTTAGCGGGAAAAAAATTCAATTCCCGAGAGGCAGTACAAAACGCCTTTGAAGAGTTTGTTGTCTCCCGTCCTGCTGATTTTTTCAAGAAGGGCATCCATAAACTGCCACAGCGTTGGCAAAGATGCATTGATTGCAGGGGTGATTACTTTGAATAAAAGAAATAAATAAGTTCGAAAAAAAAAAATACTTTAACTTTTTTCAAACAAAACGGCAATTTCATAGGTAAAGACCTAATATATCCTAGATGTTTTTAATATCGGCTGCAGTTTTTTCTGTAACCTATGGTTCCTGTTAGCTCATCGCTGGTGCGGCCAAAGCATGTGCTATAACCTAATCTGTAGGCTACTGTAACCTACTTGTAACCTGTACTATGACTATAACCTTCACTAGGTAAGCCACATAAACGTGCGCGCTATTTTTCACAAAAGTTAATAACATTATTAGTCTGTTTTTTCTTTGCAAGTGTAATGAAAAACATCATATGAAACGCGTGTGCATTGATCATTACACTCTCGGCTCGCCTGCGGTTGCCAATCGTACTATATTGAGTATTGTCCTATATTTCGGGTCGGCGTACTATATACTGTTGAAGAAATATATAGTACGCAAAAATGCTATATTTTCAACACCGAACGAAATGTAATAAGCAAATAATTATTTTTAAAAACAATTAACGTGCCTTTACATTAAATACACATACATTACATTAAATTTTGAGTGAAGCGAGTTCGTGTAACTGAATTCCGGACTCCGAACGCATGTACAATCTTTTGTCTTAGATTTTTTTGGTCTCGTACCTTCATTCTGTACTATATTTTTAAGAAGTGTACTTTATTTTTATAGCTTATTTTGAAAAATACTATATTTCGCTGAAAAAATGTTGGCAACACCGCTCGCCGGCGGTGGCGCTGGCGGCAGCAACATGCATAGTAAACCGTCTAGGAGTGCTATTATCAACCTGTATGTATCGTAATAATATACTATTTTCAAATTACTTGCCAAATTAAGGTTAATGTACGAGTTTGAGTTTTGATTAACATATAAGTACCTATTCAGTGAAAAAGTAAAACCCATATTTTTCATGATTTTACCTCGTAAATATTACGAAGACTAAAAAATTATAAAGTAATAAATACTCATATTTACATTGGTGTAGCTCCCCAAGGAAATAATAGAAAACCCGTACGTGGTGATGGAAACCTTTTTCTGAGATCTGCAACCAGAATATTAATTTATTAATGTTAATGTGAACCTGAGTTCACCGCAGTTATCATTAAAGAAGGTAACTACAATTCAATGGTGGATAAACCTTACTCTTTGTATAAGTGGTAAGTGCTATCAGCACAAGCGAGCGCTGAATCCCATGCGTCACTGTAAAGAATTTATTGAGGCAGTCGACTAAAAAAATTCTGACAACGACTGGGAGTCCCTCCCACCCACAATTTATTAGTCGATGAACCTGATCAAAATATTTTTTTGTAGGTTACGTATTTGTCCATAGCCGTTTGTTGACGACTTTAAAAATAAATAGCGTTTTACTCGTTCTTGTCTTATTGTTTAGCCCTAAAATTTCAGCATTTTGCGGCTGGCTCGATAGCATCTGCCGTCTGAACTGTAGGTTGTGGGTTCGACTCCCACCCAGGACAAGCATTTGCGTGATGAACATAAATGTTTTATCTGTGTCTGGGTGCTTTATTGTATTCTATGTATATATATTTTGAAACTAGAAGTATCTAAGTATTGTATCAGTTATCTGGTTCCCAAGGTACAAGCTTGCTTACTTGGGGATGTTTTAAACTTTTTTTTGCTTTCATTGTTGGTACTTACGTGGTAAATGCTTACCTAAAAAGCATTATAAGTATAGAGCTTTTAACTTTTTTGGGTGCCCTGTACCATCCGCAGTTGTAAAGCGCGTGGGAAATCCCAGCACTCTGAAAAACAAGCAAGTTTAAGTTCAACCACTATATATATTTTTTTTTTATGTTAAGGAATGACGTGACGAGCTGGCCGTTCGCCTGATGTTAAACGACACGGCTGCCCATACCAGCTGCTGTGTCACTCGGAACTCTAAAGTATAGAGGTTCGCGTGACACTGCACTGCGCACGTCACCCAGAGACATCAGCACAATCTAGTAATAAGATTATTAAACTGTGAGATCAGATCATAAAGTCTCGTTTGCCCAGTAATTTCACTAGCTACAGTGCCCTTCAAACCGGAACACAGCAGTGCTTGCGCACTACTGCTTGGCGGCAGAATAACTGGCAAAGCGGTGGTACCTACCTAGACGAACTTTGCAGTAAAGTCCTACCACCTAGTAAAATAGTAGTATCTACTGCTACTAAGTTTATTTTATAAACGAAGTCACACGATTTCACCTTTAATTTTCCGGTATAACACGTCTTAATCTTAATAAATTAATTAGCTCTCTGGGCCCATTAAACAAGAATCCATTCTGTTACAGACATAACGAGAATGAAGTATAACCCAACAAACAGTTTACTACAAACAGCCACATTTCTCCTTTTAAAAAAAATAAAAATGCTCATCTATGATTTACATCTCCACCTGCCACTCTCTCCGTGTCCTGTCCTAGTTAGGGTTCTCCTGGGTTATATACAATACAATACAAAACGCATTATTGACACCAAAAATAAACATGTAGAAAAAAGAATCACATTAAATTAAAATTACTGGGCAAATGAGACTTTATGATCTGATCTTACAGTTTAGTAATCTTATTACGAGATTGTGCTGATGTCTCTGGATGACGTGCGCAGTGCAGTGTCACGCGAACCTCTATACTTTAGAGTTCCGAGTGACACTGCAGCTGATATGGGCAGCCGTGTCGTTTAACATCAGGCGAACGGCCAGCTCGTCACGTCATTCTTAACATAAAAAAACATAATAAGATAGGTACAATGGGCGGTCTTATCGCTAAGAGCGATCTCTTCCAGACAGCCTTTGGATGGACAGAGAAATGAGACACTATGAGCAAGGACGGATATATGTTCTGTACCGCAACAGAACATATACCCAGCATATGCTTGCAGCTTGAAAGCTACACGTACAAACATTGTAACGGGAATAAATCAAACAAGCATATAAAACAAAATTTTTTTTAAATACTTAATGTGAAAACTACCACATGACTGAAGTAAAACTTCTTTAGTTTAGCTCCATCTGTCGGCCGATATAACTTTGTTTTTGTTTTGTTTAATGTTAATGTTGCGATCTTGACAATTGTAAATTGTCATTTTACTGAACATACGAACATTAACCTTGTTGTTTTGACAATGGAGATCTACATCTACGTGAATCAACTTCCGTTTGCCACTCATTCACCAGCTTACTCCCCAAGTCAAGTGTGCGTAAAGAAGTTTTACTTCAAAATTCTTCACTGGATAAATAGTTTAACAGTAGTAACACTTACAGAGTCTAGAAGCTTCTGCCCGTACCAGCAGATGAAGAAAGTCTGGGAGAGAGCAGTCAATAGAAAAGATTTGTATGCTATTTCGTTCCATTTCTCTACGACCTGTGCATAGAAATTATAGGAATCAGTTTTATTCACCTCTAGAGACGCCCTGTTAGTTTCCATTATGAAAAGTATCTAACCTAGTGTTCAAAGTTTCGTCCAAATCAATTCAGCCAATTAGTCACGAAAAAGTAACAAATAAAGGGGCAGACATATGATAGTAGGTAATTAATTACATATATTAAAAACCTGTTAAGCTTCTTATGTTTTTAAAGCCAGCTTTCTTAAAGTGAATAGGTAGCTACACAAATATGTTATTTCAAAGAATCAGTCTTGCGATATTGTAAAGATAAAACGGGTCTATTCGCGCACGAAAATTATCAAAACATAATTTTGACTAACCTTCGACGTTTCGACCAAGTTACATTGGCCGTGGTCACGAGGGGACATTTTTGCGAATAGACCCGTTTTATCTTTACAATATGAGTTCAAGTCGCGAAAGTTTAAAAAGTGTTATAGTCTTACGATACAACAGAAACCACAGAAGCAAATGATGATTGAACTGTTTATGAAGTTCACGAGAAGAGCGAATGAGAACATGGACTCCACATCTCCGGACAACCTGTTGAAGTAAACAATCCATCTTGTGTCATTAGCATTTTTTAGATTTTTTTTACTTACCTATTTTTTCTTAATTTTCAACTGAGTTGGCATCTAATGAGTATAGTCTCAATAAAAGGGGGTGATCATGGTTTAATTGCAATGCAATAGGGGAAATATTATTCCTAATTTCAAAATTTCCATAGTAACCCTGCACATCTTCGAGCAATAACAAGCTGCACATAAACTGCGTATTGAAACTGCCAAATCTATTCAAAATTTTTGTTTCTATTGGTTGCAATCAAGTTACGTGATTGCCTAGCTCGCTTACATCACTATCTCGGCCGAGAAGCATTTTACTGTCTCGCCCGTTTGCTCGATACGTGTGATCAAGGCATATGTAGTTTTGCTACGAGTGAAGCGTATTACAACAGCAAGATAGCAGCAAGCAGAATAGTAGCTAAGCGAAGTAATAACAGCATCTAAAAAGCTGACGAGTAACAATGATAGTAGATTAGTCATTACACAGAAGAACGGAGTACCAGTGGAATGGAGTACCAACCACATAAGCAGAGTACCAGCGCAACAGAGTACTGGCGCAACAGAATACCAGAATAGTGGAGTACCAGAGGAGTAGAGTACACTGGAGCCAGCGATGTCAACTCTTTACTACGTGTACCTGATTAATGCTTGATGTTTGAGAACGATTTCAGAAAGCTCTTTTTGGTTAATGATTTCCCGTTCAGTACTATTTAGGATTCCTGATATTACCTCAGCACGTAAATGCTGTTTACTGTGTTCACCTGAAATAGTTATAGCTTTTAACTTATAGAGACATCTCGTAAAAGTATTAAGTATGTATTCTACAATACTTACTGAGAGGATAGGACTCAATAAGCTGTTTATCAATAGGCACGTAAAACAGATTCTCTATCTTGAGAGCCAACAAGTCGAACTGAGTTGTGATGTGGCTTAGGAAGGCAAAGAAAAGAAGGTCTCCGCACAGATTGCACCAAATGACCACTAACGCTGGAAGAAAATTGATTAAGAGAGACTAATTAGTGGGCATTTTATCAGTCTTTATTAAGCAAAGACCAGTAGATAATACGATGCGATTCATGCGTTATTTCATGCCGTACACCTGCAAAATGTGGAATGATGCCAGCGGTCTTTCCAACGAGTTACAACATGGAGTACTTTAAAAGGAGGGTTAAAAGTCCTACAGGGTAAGCAATGCATTGGTGACACCTCCTCCGGTGTTACAAATGTCCCCATAGGCTACGGTGACCACTTCCCATCAGGTGGGCCGTATGCTTGTTTGCTCCCTTTAACATAAAAAAAGATAATCTCTTATATACGATTAGTATATAAGTTTAATTTGCCTGATGGAAAACAGTAATAATCGCCTCTGTTAATTGCAACATAGGAGCATTATCGATGTTCATCTAACTAAAAATATTCACGATACTCTTATTAAAAGACTGCATGTTGTGCAAAATAGTAAACCTTGAGAGGAAGTTCCGATTGTTATCCAATATGTTAAAAAGTTAATCTTTATCTTCTATTCCCGAAGGTCGTATAACTTGATCTCTGAATATCCTGGATCTTGGTTCTCTGGTTTCCTTACCTTGCCAAGTCTGGACTGCCACCAGGATATCAATGTACACGGGCCGAAACGGGTCGAATGGTAGCCAGTAAAAGAAATGCGATATCATTTGACTGTCATACCCCAACATACGCTTTATGGACTCGATGATTGGAGGAGATAAGAAACTGACGAGCAAGGCATTGTTGCACCAGTAATATCCTAGAAATTAAAAACTAATTGATAATCAATTAATACAACATCTCACTTTTCATAAGGAATAGGACTATAATAAATACACGGTCGCAAAGTAGATATTGAAACCAAAAAACTCATTATCTTAAGCATCATCCTAAATTACAAATAATAATGAACCTTCAAGTCAAGAAGCTTACACAATACACACAAACTTGTTCGAAGCTGTCTCTTTGTTTTTTTTTCTATAAAAGATGAACAATAAAGTATCTAACTAATTGGCATTTAGCACAAATACATGGTTTGCTCTCTTTTTTAATTTTTTAATGAGGTATAGACTCATTAAAACAGCGTGGGGTTTACCCTAAAAAGAATTAACATTTTCCCAACGAGGTGAGACTTTTTATAGAAGGGAATAATTATTCGTAGTTTCGTGACACAAAGCACAACAGCGTTGATTTTCAGTACAGGTACTAGGAAGCTATAAA
Organism: Ennomos fuscantarius; assembly: GCA_905220475.3. Classification (NCBI taxonomy): domain Eukaryota; kingdom Metazoa; phylum Arthropoda; class Insecta; order Lepidoptera; family Geometridae; genus Ennomos; species Ennomos fuscantarius. The sequence goes on along the minus strand of HG992046.1, from coordinate 4,758,610 downwards.
TATTATTAGTACTTAGTTGCTATTTTGTTTTACCTCTAATGACAAAAAGCAACTGTTTTCTTGCGTTTTCAATGATTGCCAGCTCCTTATCACTGATCATGCCTTCAGGCCACATGTTCCCAACTTCGTTTACCAAGTTCTCGTACACAGGCCGGTGGTTCACCATCATGTAGGATTTTATTAATGCTGTAGACAAATACTACTTGTTATTTTGTTTCGATCAACACTTATTTCAATTTCTTCCAAAAATATACTATTTTCGTTAATCTGAAAGTTTTCATTTCAGGAGTTTCTGTTTGCATCACATCTTCAATTTAGTTTCCTTCTACTGCTGGATTTCTCTCACAAGGAGAGATGCTATGTCCGATTCATCGGATAATCACTGGATTATCTAGGTAGGTATATTAGGAGTACCTGGTCACAGCCACAAATTATAATGGCCACAACCATAATCCACTACGCTGGCTAAATGGATTCAAATGTGATTCTGGAACACATCTAAACTACTATGATATCCTCAGGACGTATTCCTTTACCATTGTGAGGGCGAGTGTATTTTGAACATAGGTATGTAAGTAAATATATTTACGTGTATTTAAAGAATAAATGTATAAAAGTTGCTCATTAAATAGTAAAAACATAACATGATCTGCGTGGCACGATTTCTTATATGTTTTTGCTAATGTGAAGATCACTAGGTTCCTTGCCAGGGCTCTAAAGGCTACTTCTTGTGATTACTATAACACGTGAGCTGCAAACCTAGCACCACCATCCCAGAGCACGGCAACATGCGGAAGATCTTCACGGCGTCGTCAAAGGATCCTCCACGAGCCGTCTGCGCCATGCTGATGAGCTCCAACGTTAGCCCCACGGACATGTTCAGGAACTCAAACCAGTAGAACCAATTCCAACATTTGCTAAGGGTACAGAGAGATGCTTATTATGGACCTATGAAGTATAAATAAATTTTAAGAACCGAGGATACTACAGATATACTAATGCAACCTTTTTGCTGTTGGCTTTTTACTCTTTTTGAATATACCTAGCGATATGTCCGCGTAGAATGCTATCTGTAACACTGGTAGTGGACTGAGAAAAATGTACTGTTTATAATATTACGACAGCGTATTTTAGGTGTAATGTAGACGTTTACATGACGTTTAAATTTACGTTTACATCTTGTAAAAGTACAAATAAAATAGATAATTTTCATCCGAGTACGTACTTAAAAAAACGTGGAAATCTGTACCAACCTGGCGAACGGTGATATTTCGTGAGTCATTCTAATGGTGACCCATCTCATTATTTTCTTCGGTATGAAAAATGTGTAGTCGTAGTCACTTCGACTGCATTCATTTATCTTAAAAAATTCGAATTAAACTTGAAGAAAAACTAGCTAATTAAGTACCTATGAACATGATCTTCTATCGTACCAGACAAGTTGGCAGAATGACGGATATTAAAAATTACCCATTATAGTAAAGATTTATGATTTGTGTCAGTTTCGATTGCTTAGCGTAATAAATAGTTTAAAAAAATTTAAAGGCGAAGAAACTGTTTTTTTAATGAATTTTTTTAACCACATTTTCTATTTTATTATTACGACGTAGAACTACTTCTACTACTAGTACGATGGGTGAGTAGCGAAAGTATCGCAAATAAGTATGAATCCACAAAATGAGTAAAGGGAATTATAATACACTCTTATTTACACGTTACTATTGCAGTGTACTTACCTCATGATTTGATTTTTTACGGTTTCTCGAAATGATCTTTTTCATAAACGACGCCATGGTACCAACCTTACAAAAACGACTGCTTCTCTTTAATACAGAATCAGTGTTTTTTGGTGCTTTTAATTAAACATGCAATAAAGATATATTATGAGAAAAAAAAACTGGTAGAACTGGGCAACAAAACAGAGGTTCTTTATTGAGATTTTAACTAAGACTAAAATTATCTGTGAAAATGTAAAGAGGCTATATAGCTCAAAAGTATAACTTGGAGTTCGTATTCTTAATTAGAGTATCACAGTTTTGTATTTTTAATGTCCAGCTTTATTAAATGTTTACGGATTATCATATTGAACGAGGAAATGGTAGATTTTAGTTTTCGAAAGTTTTCTGCCCATACATCGTAGAGTCTCAAAATTCTAAGAGTTACTATAGTAAAATCAAATAAATGTCAAAAAACAAAACGTAATATGGGTTTCAATTGCCATTTGCAAAGTTTATTAAAATTAAATTTAGCTGAGCAACAATTTCCCCTGGGTTCTCGACGAGAACTTCTCGTATACGTTTATTAAATTCGTGTCAACTTGGCAGACCAAATAATGAACGCTCATTGTTTGCCTGTCTCAACCAATAGGCGTACAGTATTTGGCATGCTGACTCGAGTTTGACAAACGTACACGAGAAACCAGGGGCTAGGGATATAAGTGTGAACTTAGAAGCTGTCAGACTTTAGTACAAACGGGCAAGTGTTAATTAATTCTGTTGTTAGCAGCGTCTGACGTGAAAATTACATTATTTAAATCTTTCTGTCAGTCATTTTACACTTGTCAGCTCTGGACAGAATATACCTTGAAAGCGTTTGACGCCATCAGAGTAGCCTATAATAACATCTTTAGGCAGCTGATGGGCTTGAAGCGCTACTGCAGCGCTTCAGGAATGTTCACCGAATGGCGAGTCGACTCTTTTAATGCCATACAACGTAAGCGCATTGCGTCTTTCATGTCCAGAGCTGACACGTGTAATAATGCAATCGTTAGAAGTCTGGTGGACAGACTGCTGCTGACTGCCACGTATAAACGTTGGGTGGCTATTGCCAAGGCTATATATGTATTATTATGAGTTCTGTGTGTGTCGATTCTATGTATCTAATTAATTTTAAAATATGGATCTCAGTGTCTGCAATAAAGATTTATTATTATTATTATTAAATTGTAGTATCTACTATACTTATTACTATGACGCTATATTTATAAAAGTACCAATTATGTTACATTCAAATTGTCTAAATTATTGTAGTATCTTTAACTTTAATACTTAACATACAAAATCTACCCAAAATTTTTGATAAAATATAATAACATATCGTGATTATAAAACGTCTTCTCCAACCCTTTAATAACACCAATTTCTTTTAATATTGTATATTTTAATCACAATAGAAATTATATACTCAACGTAAATTTTACCACAACTCATTAATAACGAGTAATAAAGACAAATTAACTTATGAATACGTAATCAAACGGAGCACTGCAAGACATATAATTATAAATTATTAAAAAAAAGAAACCGACTTCAAATTCATAAACAGGCACTGAAAAGCGAAAAGTAAAATAATATGATTATTATAAGCGTTACCCACTCATCTAATTGAAGTCGGCGTAGTTAAGTAGATAGTAGATAGATAATGGTGTCGATTATGTGTCGCATACTCTAAAGCTAAACGAAATTAACATATTTCCGTCTTTTTCATTACCCCTTTATCAGAATAGTACCGCCATACTTTAAGTTTACTTTAGTTTTAGAGAATGCGACACACAATCGACACCACTATGTATGTAGTAAGTAGGTAGATACTTGTAGGTCCGTCTTTCGGTTCATGGTCGCCACTCGAGAAACTCGAGACAACTCAGCCATGTCTTTTAGTTGATATCGTGTCAGGTATAAATAAAAATAGACCCTTGAAATCGCCAATCATCTGGTTTAATATAAGCATCTAGGCTGAGCTGTATTAAGAAAACGTTTTTTTGAAGAGTCATTTATTTTAATAAGGGATGATTTATCAATAGCTCTGTAAAGGTTATCCGACTAATTACAGAGCTACCTATAAATTATACACCGTCTAAAACAAAAAACTAAAAAATATTCATTTTTTTATGTTAACGAATGATTGACGACCTAGTGTCATTTGGACCTCTAAAATATAAAGTTTCGCGTGACACTGCATGGCGCACATCATCCTGAGACATCAGCACAGCCTGGTAATAAGATTACTCGACTGTGAGATCAGATCATAAAGTCTCTATTGCCCAGTAATTTCACTAGCTACAATTCCCTTCAAACCGGAATACAGTAGTGCTTGCGCACTACCTACCTAATAACTGGCGGTGCTACCTAAAACAGTGGTGGTACCTAGACGAACTTTGCAGAACAGTTCTACCACCTAGTAAATTATTTTATTTTCCCTGTGTTTCGTTTTATTCGATGAATAACTTTTATTTGATTATTGTAAAGTTTCGCCCAAGTGGGTTGGGTCAAACGAACTCTTTTGGTTTAATAAATAACTCTACTGTTTATAAATATTCAGGAGCAGGGTGAAGTACGACCACGATGTTTTTATAATCTGAAAAAGAAAACACTTTTAATGTGATTTTCAACCGACTTTAAAAAAGGGGAAGATTCTCCATTCGGTTCTATGTTTTTTCTAATGTTTGTTAAACTCAGAGCTCCGTTACTAACCGATTTTGAAAATTATTTTTTTATTTTATATGATATGTTTTTGTAATGCGATTGTTGTTTGAATTTCTCAAAAAAAGTTCTCAGGTTATTGTGTGTGACGTAATTGAGTTATTTCTTTTAGTTTTTAAATATTTATTTGTTTTGAACAGTAATTTTAAAGGGGGTGGCTTATAAAAATGAAAAGTTCGTTGTTTATCTAATTAAAATATGTGGAGAGCGCTACGAAATTCGTAGCTTAATTTTATTTATTTTGTTTTTATTTATTAGGTATTACAAAAAGATGTATATCCGTACATTGTGAATGGTATTCCAAATAAATATTTGTCCACACATTGTGAATATTAAGCTACCTTTCATTTCTTACCGTAGTGTAGCTTGACAATGAGATGATAGAGAATCCGTAAGTGGTCACGTGAATTTCTTTTTGTGATCTGAAATCACAACACTTTTTAATAAATAAATAAATAAATAAAAATAAATAATTGTGAACATTTCACACAGCGCCATCTAGCCCCAAACTAAACAAAGCTTGTACTGTGGGAACCAGATAACTGATACAATACTTAAATACTTTTTGTTTGTAAATACATACATAGAATACAATATAACATCCAGACACAGAACAAACACCTATGTTCATCACGCAAATGTTTGTCCTGGGTGGGAATCGAACCCACAACCCACAATTCAGAAGCAGGGCTACTACCAACTGAGCTATCGAGCCAGTCAATAATGTACGTCCAGTCCTAAATACGTACGTATGTAAGTACGTGCGTGTACGTCCAGACCTTCACCCGTTATAAATATCGTAATAAATAATCATTTTATCTCATAAATGGCTTCTTATTATCTATCTCAATTGAAGGGTTGAGAATAAAAAGGATTTAACTGACAAATTGACAGTTTCGAGAAAATTGACTTTAAACGTCAACGGCGTCATTTTTATGTAGAGTGCTTATAAGGTAATAGGAAAGGTTTATGTAAGTTTCAGTTGCTTGAAAATGTTTTATTTCTATTTAAAATTACCAAATATAGTACTAATTCATACAATTAATGTAAAAATATAATATGATAAAAGAAATAATGTAATGTTTTTATGCTAAGCGTACTGTATTCCTGTGACAGATAAACCATTTTTAGACTCAAAATCTCGAGATTTAAGCCTCATTTCGGTATTTTGAGAATGTATTATTGAAGATAATTTCACGCTGAATCCAACGATACCCATAAGTCATTTGGTCAAAAAAATCAGTTAAATCCTTTTTATTCTCACCCCTTCAATTATAATCGATGAAAGCTTCATTTTTTTAATGTTATGGAATTATATGAGCTAATCCTCACTCGTTAGCTATTGAGCGACACGGCTGCCCATAACACTTGCAGTGACACTCGGAGTTTTAAAGTAATTTTAATTTTAAAGTTCTTCGTGACTGCACGTCATCCTGAGATATCAGCACAGTCTAGTAATAAGATTACTAGACAGTCCAATAATAATAATAAGATTACTAAACAATCTACTAATAAGATTACTAGACAGTCTAGTAATAATAATAAGATTACTAAACAATCTACTAATAAGATTACTAGACAGTCTAGTAATAATAATAAGATTACTAAACAATCTACTAATAAGATTACTAGACAGTCTAGTAATAATAATAAGATTACTGAACAATGTAGTAATAAGATTACTAGACAGTCTAGTAATAATAATAAGATTACTAAACAATCTACTAATAAGATTACTAGACAGTCTAGTAATAATAATAAGATTACTGAACAATGTAGTAATAAGATTACTAGACAGTCTAGTAATAATAATAAGATTACTAAACAATCTACTAATAAGATTACTAGACAGTCTAGTAATAATAATAAGATTACTAAACAATCTACTAATAAGATTACTAGACAGTCTAGTAATAATAATAAGATTACTGAACAATGTAGTAATAAGATTACTAGACAGTCTAGTAATAATAATAAGATTACTAAACAATCTACTAATAAGATTACTAGACTGTCTAGTAATAATAATAAGATTACTAAACAATCTACTAATAAGATTACTAGACAGTCTAGTAATAATAATAAGATTACTGAACAATGTAGTAATAAAATTACTAGACAGTCTATTAATGAGATTGCTAGACAGTATAATAGGTAACAAGATTACTAGACAACCTAGTAATAAGATTACTGACAGTATATTAATAAGATAACTATAAGACATTCTAGTAGGTAATAAGTTTACTAGACTGTGAGATTAGGTCATAAAGTGTCATTGCCCAGTAATTTCACTAGCTATCAGTACCCTTCAATCCGGAATAGTAGTGTTTCGGGGTTGCTACCTGCCTAGACGAACTTTGAAAAAAGTTCTACCACCTAGTATCATAGTATCATTTGATCATTTTCACAGTCTTTGTGGTGTAGTGTTCCTGGGTCCCTAGACACAAGGAATCTTGGGGAGGAGGATCACAGAGAGTGATCGTTGGGCGTTATTATTATTATTACTTAAAAAAGGTTCATGATCGTTTTAAATTTCAATAACGAAATATATCGTGGGCGTTTATAATATGGATTCATTGCATAATTTTGTCCACTTGATTATTTTATTTTCGTGAAATTTTTATTTTTACTAGTTAAGTTTCTTATATGTTCTTATTCTACATTCTCATTTCGCAAAAAAATATGTTTTTACCATTTACCTGTGTAACATGATCAGTATGGAGCTTTTGATTTTCTTGGAGGACTTGTACCATCCGCCGTTATAGAGGGCGTCCGACAGCCCTTCACTCTAAAGAACGAAAGGGTTATAATGGAGTATCACTAATTTTATTTATTTATTTGTTTCGGCTTCCTACTGACAATTGCACTATTTTAAACAATATTACTTACTAAACATACAATTGTGCTTAATGCATTGTCCATTCAAAGGAAACACAGCATGCAAAAAATACCAGATAAATAATAATTACTTAACCACATTGCAAATCGGAAAGGACTCTTACAAAATAAAACAAACTTTATAAAACCAAAACTACAATAAAAATTAAAATTATACCGCTTTCTTTCGCTACATTTGTTTGAACTGAAATGTATGACTTACTGATTCTAGCAATCTCTGTCCATACCAGCAAAGCAGCCATGTTTGCGACAATGCCGTAGTCAAAAACGATTTATAAACTAATTCATTCCATTTTTCCACTATCTGAAATAAACAATTCCATTGAAGAGTTTTATGCGGCAAAACGAAAAAGATTGCGTCACCGCATTGTATTATTTTCCAAAATTAGTGTTATTTTCAGTCTTAGTGCATAAAATTGTTGGCGTTTTATTCGTTAAATGCTGAATTACAGCCACGAGTGTGGGAAAGTAGTATAATGATGGTGAAACGTTTCTTTTCGTGTTGTTTCCAAAACTCCATAAAAGCTTCTAGTAAAATTGTCACCACTTTACTAGGAGTATGACTTAGCTTGATGTCTTGGACTGTGACTTGACTTGACTTTTGACTTAACTTAAGAAATTATTAAATACTTGACACTGGCTAAATACACAAAAGCATGGAGCCAAAACCAAGCCAGAACAAAAAAGACCATTGAAAACAAAAAAAATATCTCAACAAAAACACATCGTTTTAGTTTTTTAAAAGACACCGTCACTTTTATCATCAACCTCTGTTATGTAGAGTGAGGAATAGGTAGGCTTTTCTTATTATTATTTAAGAATGATTTCATTACGGATTGATATATGAACACGTACGAACATTTTCATTATGATTTCAGATTTATGATTTGTAGCAGTATGGCCTACTTAGCTTTATTAATGGACAAATTTTTAATGTAAAGGAAAAATTTTAATCATGACCGGGATTTGAATCCGCATCCATCCGTCTTTAGAGTCGGGACATGCCTTTTAGTTAAGCTACCGTGACAAGTTATCTTATGTCAAAATGTAACCTTCAACTTTTAGAACCAACTTATGGGGCTAGGGGGGAGAAGGGAGAGGGTGTACTCTTCTTACCACACAACAAAAACCGCAGAAGCAAATAATGATGGAGCTATTGAAGAAATTCACGAGCAATGCAAAACTAAAGAGATTCTCGACATCCTCGGACAGTCTGAAATTTAATAAAGAGATTTTATTGAACATTTTGACCACATTTTTTATTATTTAATTTGAATTCCGATACATAATGGTATCAATATCGAAAAGAATGTTTCATTAAGATTTATCCGAAACTGCAAATACTTCGTAGTTCCAAAACATTGACCGATAAATTCTTCGCGTTGGCCTTATTAAGCTACTAGCTACGCCCCGCGGTTTCACAATGTGATAAAAAGTAGCTTATGTGTTAATCCAGTATCTAAGCTATATCTCTTCCAAATTTTTTCTTGATTCGTCCAGCCATTTAATGTGACAGAGTAACAAACATACACACAAACTTTCACATTTAAAATATTAGTATGTTACTGTGATTTTAGTTAATGAAAGCTTCAAAGATATATTAAGACACGTTGAAAACACAATTGGTTTTTTCCAATCAGGTTTTATTACTGTGAATTTAGTTAATAAAGGTTTCAAATACATTATAAGACATTTTGAGAACACAATTGATTTTTTCATATCAGGCTTTTTACTGTGATTTTCGTTAATAAAGATTTCAACAACATTTTCAGATATATTGAGAACACGATTGGTATTTTCCGATCTATGTTTAAGAAAAAGGAGCCAAAAGTCGTTTAAAACCAAGTAATCATAAAAGAAGAAGAAAAATAAGGTTTGTAGTATATTCATCACACACCTAATCAAAGCGCGATGTCTTGAAACAATTTCTGCAACTCCTTTTAAGTGTCGACTCTCCCATTCTTTATCACCGTAAACTTCAATGTTTCTTTTCTCATTTTGCACGTATTCGTGGCTGTATGTAGCTAAAACAAACGTCAAAATTATATAAAAAGTTCTATAGTAGTTGACACTGAATACTACTATAGTCCAATTAAAGTATCTAGACAAGTACCTATCTATAAAATTTCATTTGCATTTCACAACGTTTCCAGATGTTCCTATGATTTTACCGGATTTTTCTTTTCAAACCAACTAGTTATATGTTATATGTTTAAAATAGGTATCTGTGTGTGTATCTGTCTTTGGTATCACAGCTCCTAAATAAATGAGCCGACAAAAAAGCTTTTCATTTGTTTAAAGATTGTCAGCTCTTTTTTGGTTAATGGCATTGCCGGGCTTTATTTTTAATTAAATAATTAAATTAATATATAAAATAATAATAATGATATTAGGTTTCGCTATGACGGCTGGATCAAGGGTCAGTTACAATAGGCAGTAATCTTTGTACATGACACGACGAGTATTGCGAGGAGATTCCTCACTCTGCAGCCCTAAGCACCAGTACTTTGGGTCCTTGAGTCCTGCCCCGTTGCCTCCGGCACTCTAGTTCTTAATTTTTTTTATATCATTTATGTTTTATATGATATCTATTGTAAAAAAAACTAAGATAACAAACAAATAAATAATAATAAAATTATTTATTTAACACTCTTTTTAAATTTTATGTAACTTACCCAGTGGATACCCGTCCACCAGTTGCTGGTCGACGGGTACGTATATCAGCTTCTTGATCCTCACAGCGAGGAGATCAAATTGGGTGGTGATGTGGCTCAAGAATATGCAGAACAGAAGGTCGCCACAGAGCATAAACCATATTGTTATAAGACCTGTGGGGTGATCACGGAACTTTGATTTTTTTTTTGCTCTACACTTTTGTGTATTTAGCCAGTGTCAAGTAATTGATAATTTCTCAAGCTAAAGATATTTCACGCAAATAACGTGTCAGGTCACAGTCAAAGTCATCAAGTCAAGTCAGAGTCAAGTCATAGTCTAGTCTAGTCAAGTAATATTCCTAGTAAAGTGGTGGCAACTTTACCAGAAGCTTCTATGGAGTTTTGGAAACAACACGAAACAAAAACGTTTCACCATCATTATACCACTTTCCCACACTCATGCCTGTAATCCAGCACTTAACGAATAAAATGCCACCAATTTTATGCACTAACACTGAAAATAACACAAGTTTTGGAAAATAATATAATGCGGTGACGTGATCTTTTTCGTTTTCCCGCCAAAACCCACCGGAACTTTGATTGCAATGTAAAAAGAGAAATGTGATTCTAAATTTGAAAATTTCCTTAGTAACTATGCACATAAGCTGCGTATTGAAACTGTCAAATCCATACAAATTTTTGTTTCTATAAGTTGCAATCAAGATGCGTGATCGCCTAGCAACGAATAAAAATAGATGAATTTTTGTTTTAGTAACAGACAGATCTCGTTGCTTTATTGTACACTATAGGTGTTAGAAAATAGTGGAGTTTTTACTATCCATCTGTGACACAGTAAAGGTTAGAAATTATCAATATCATAAGTTCAACTAATAAATAATATATGTGCACACAGCGCCATCTAGCCACAAACTAAGCAAAGCTTGTATTATGGGAACCAGATAACTGATACAATACTTATATACTGTTTGTTTCTAAATACATACATAGAATACAATAAACACCCAGACACAGAACAAACATTGATGTTCATCACACAAATGTTGGTCCTGGGAGGGAATCGAAACTACAACCTACAGCCCAGAAGGCAGGATTACTACCAACTAAGCTAACTGGAGAAAAAGTTTGAATTTATTTTCATCTTAAATTTTTTAAGCAAGGATTATGATTTATAGTAGTATCGCCTACTATTGTATGCAACAGGTTAATTTTAATGTAAAGGAAAAAAAATCATCACGAACAGGAACGAGAATTTTGCTTTTACATTAAATTTAATATTATTTGACGGATTTTATTAGAACCTCGCAGCTTCAATTGCGTGGACTTAATTTTTCGGTATATCTACAAAATGTATGATGTGCGCGTCCTTTGATCTGTTTATTTATTGTGATTCTGCGTAAAACACTATTAGACAACAACTGGCTTGATAGCTAAGTTGGTATTAGCTCTGAACTCTGAGCTTCTAAACTATAAGTTGAAGGTTCGATTCCAGCCCAGGAAAAACACTTGTGTGATGTGCATCGATGTGTGTTCTGTGTCTAGGTGGTATTCTATGTATGTATTTTTATTTTATTTACAAACAAAAAGCATATAAGTATTTGTAGACAGAACGGGTTGTGTTTAGGTTGCAACCTATATAACTATAGGCCTTCAGCAAGTGCACCGGGCTGTGTCTGGAACAAGAATGATCGTAGTACACCGAGCGATCTCTTTATATAGCCAGATGGGTGGGGCAGCGACGGCAGTTGCCGGTGTTGCCACTGTAATAAATTTAAATGCTGCCACAGGGTAAATTACGGTACTGCCCGCTGCGCATAGAGTTTATAACTGGACGTAGCCGCCGTCATATTCTATCAGTTAGCTGGATCTCATAGTACAAGCTTTGTTTGGTTTGAGACTAGATGGCGTTGTGTGAAATGTCCACAAATAGTAGCAATTTTGACAGAAATGTAACGTAAATATTTTTTTTATGTTTGAGAGCCATGCCTCCACTTTTATCTGCGGGTTTTTCCGTACATTACAAACTTTAACAAATTCTATGGTTACACCCACGACAAAAATGTCTTTGTAGTACACTAATACGCTATAAAAAGGAGGCACCGTTACGAAGTTTAGTAGTTTTAAAAGCTGCGTTGAATGTTTCTTGCATCACAGGACGTAGGTACGTATATTTACGTACCTAACCCCTGTGTAATAAAGTCCATGACTGATGAGTTATCGCCAAACATGAAAAGAAAATTATGAATATTTTCGCGCGGATAATTATGTTTTAGCTTTATGCCTACTAAAAATGCCAAAGGTAACTGAAAGTACTAAACAAAATTGGTGTTGTCAGACAAAGGCTAACAGTTTAATTAAAGTTTAGTGTTCACATTGCTTCAGCTAAATTAACAACGGAATTGTGAGCACGTAAATAACGGGGCGGTTAATTAACTAGGAATTCTGTCGAGTTACCTTTTTATCGCATGTTTATTTGAAATAATATCATTGGATTGTTTATGACTTGGAACTCGTAAATTTATTACATTTTCATTGAACACTGGCCAAAGATTCAGGATTGCCATTCTACGTGGCAATGCTGCCAGCATATTGGGCACGTTGCCTACTGGTAGTGGTTTGTTAGATTAAGTTTTCATTTTGTTGTTTCAGCTTATAGTTTTAGTTTTAGCAATAGAAATAAAATAAAATAATTGTTTTATTGAAGACCAATTGCGCCCCACGGTTTCATATGGATTAAAAATATTTTAATTATTTACTCATCCTACAGGAAAATTTCACTTTTCCGGGATAAAACGTAGTCTACATGTTAATCTAGCGTATAAGCTATCTTGGTACCGAATTTATCCAAATCTATTCAGCCGTTTGAGCGTGAAGGAGTAACAAACATACACACATACACACATACCTACAAACTTTCGCCTTTATAATATTAGTGTGATGTGATATATCTACGTAAAACAAAGCTTAAGTAAGTTCCTACTCTTTATGCATCACACTCATTAATTTTATTTTGGAGTGTGCTTCGGTTACCTCAGCTCGTGTATAGGTAATATGAAAGCAGAAATACTATAGAGTACCCCTACTCATTAGTAAATTATACTTATCACTTATTAACAGAGACACATACAGCCTCTGTGGTGTGGTGGTTGAGCAGGTTGGCTCTTAACACTAAGGCGGCGGGATCGATTCCCGCGGCAGGACAAGTATTTGTGCTCAGAAAAAAAAGCGCAAATACTTGTTCTGAGTCTGAATGTTGTGGGACCATGGTCCTCGTATTTCCTGCGTTCCTAGATACAGGGAATCCTAGTTAGGGTCTTATGATCGTTGGTCGTTACCATTCCTAAATTAAAAACCTGGAAAGTAAAGTCAAGCCACGTAATTACTGGAAGACTAAGTCGAGCACTTCGACTAAGTCGAGTCTTAAGCTCTTGAATTTAATTCACTTTTTAGAATTCAACGGGAGAATTTAAAAAATGCTATGAAATCTATAAAGAGCGAGGCGTCGGGTGAAGTCGCGCGGGCGACGCCCAATATCGCATGCGACATCTACATGTCGTGGGACAAGTCACGTGTCGTGAGTCAACCTTGCGGACCGTCGTGTTCTGCGACAATCACTAGGTGGTAGGACTTTTCTGCAAAGTTCGTCTAAGTAGGTACCACCGCTTTACCAGTTATTCTGCCGCCAAGCAGTAGTGTGCAAGCATTACTGTGTTCCGGTTTGAAGGGCACTGAAATTACTGGGCAATTGAGACTTTATGATCTGATCTCACAGTCGATCGTATCACCAGACTGTGCTGATGTCTCAAGATGATGTGCGCAGTGCAGTGTCACACAAAACTATATATTTTGGAGACCCGAGTGACACTTTCCTGTTATGGGCGGCCGTATCGCTTAACATCGGGTAGCTCGTCACATCATTCATTAACATAAATAAAAAAAGTCACGCGAAAGGATTTGGATAGTGTGGATATGTGTCACTCTATGTTTCACCACTTCTACCACAGGACAAACGAACACGACCACGAACAGTACGCCATCGAGTGCCATCGCGACCACAACTTGAATTTTGCTTGATTTAGTTTTCCGATGAATACATGGCTTACTTAAATTAAATTTCCAGGTTTTTAATTTAATAATGATAGCGCCCAACGATCACATACATAGATACTAGATCCTAATTAAGATTCCCTTTGTCTAGAGACCCAGGAACTACGAGGACCCCACAACACCCAGATTCAGTACAAGTATTTGCGCTTTTTTTTCTGTACACAAATACTTGTCCTGCCCCGGAAATCGAACCCGCCACCTCCGGGTTATGAGCCAACCTTCTCAACCACCACAGAGTCTGTCAATTTATTACATAACGTACAATAACTAGTGAAGGAGTGTTGGCGGAAAAGCGAAAAAGATTGCGTCACCGCATTGTATTATTTTCCTAAACTTATGTTAATTTCAGTGTTAGTACATAAAATTGGTGGCGTTATATTCGTTTAGCGCTGGGTTACAGGCGTGAGTGTGGGAAAATGGTATAATGATGGTGAAACATTTCTTTTCGTGTCGTTTCCAAAACTCCATAGAAGCTTCAAGTAAAGTTGCCAACACTTTACTAGGAGTATGACTTTGACTAGACTATGACTTGACGACTTGATGACTTCAACTTGACTTGACACATATTTGCGTGTATTATTTCTTTGCGTGAAATATCATTAACTTGATAAATTATCAATTACTTGACATGAATTTAGCCAGCTAAATACACAAGAGTGTGGAGGCAAAACATTATTTAAAAAAAAAACAACTGAAATTGTTGTATATTGTTATGCTGATAACTAATCGATACAATTTACGCGTGAAGACGAAGCCACTTATCTAACTGGATTTATGTTTAGGCATAAAGCTTCTTTTGGTGAGACAATAAACTCCTCGATTTGCACGTTTCACGTCTTTCCCATTTACAATCGAATTACTATCTCTGTCATATTCATTCAGAGAGACAGAGAGAGAATGTCTACATTTTGGGACAGAATAAATAATAGTACAGTTTGTATCAAAGGACCAAATCGTTTGTCCACATAAACAAAAATACGAGCTTCGTTTCGGTTAGCATATTATTTTGTACCTTTTATAACCAATGGCCTTGACTTGATCTTGTCTGTTATGTCTCATAATATTAAGACACCATTGCGTAATTTATACTACGTAATAATTATTAGGAAAACAAATCGTTTCGTATAACAATTGGTGCTCATAAAAACGAAAACAAAATGAGTCCTACGTAATTCTTACCATGCCACGTCTGAAAAGCCAGGATGATCTCATAATACACTCGTTGGAAGGGGTCGAAAGGGAACCAGTAAAAGAACGGCAGTATCAGCGGCACCTCGTATCCGAGAGATAGCTTGATGATTTCCACGAATGGGGGCGAGAGGAAAATCACAAGCAGAGCGTTATTACACCAGTAGTACCCTAAAAAGAGAATAAGCTTAGATAAAATCGAGTTTTATACGTACTCAAAAATTTCCAAAATATTCTCGATATCTTTTTTTTTTCCTTACCTTTGGACATCGATAGGTCAAGATTTTCAATCCAGAGTTCTTTTAACGTCCTAAAGCTGTTGGTCTTTACCGGCCTTTATAGCGTCATCAGGTGGGAAGGCAGGCGCTCAGCCGTCAAAAATGGGAGGGAACTAGCTCACGGGAATCCCTGGGGCGTGAGCCTCAGCTTGGGCTGTTGTCGGCAATAAGAATATCGAGAAGACTACGTCTACTGGAAGAGTGGACCCTATGGAAAGTTTGAATCCAGCCTACGATTGAGTTTACGTACGTACGAGAAAATATCTTGAAAAAAACTGTGTAGTCTATTATTGTTTGACAGCCTCTGTGGTGTGGTGGTTGTCTACCCAGGAACTACTCCTGGGTAGTCACAGGTAATCCTAGTTAGGGTCCAGGATCTATGTGTGTGATCGTTGAGTGTTATTATTAATATTATTACTATTCTAATGGTACTACTACTAGTCTACATAAAGTTAAGTTTCTGCTGTATAAAGTTTTCTTGTAGCCTCAATTGAAATCCAGTGCCCACTGTAGGCGTAAGAACACCTTCGTCTTATGATCAAAGGATACCTTGCCTGAAGTTACAATTCAACAAAATTTTACAGCTTCTGCAAATCACTTTATGTCTGACCATTATGGTACATGTGGATATCATTCATCATGAGACAAACGAATTTTGGCCTGTGTCTATATGTCATTGAATTTGGTTATTTCTTAAAATTGATAACACCTTCAATTTCAACAAATCTAAGGAATCCCTTATGGTATTTAGCTGAGGGAACGCGAAATCCAAGCGAAACGCCTACGTTCCAGCTTAAGCAAAAATGATTACGTATGTTCGGCATATTTTTAAACCAATTCTCATGAAATATTGTGAGCAGGTTCACTAATTATATGGATATTTTGGCCGGTTCAGATTTTACTCCTTTTTCAAAATAGCTATTAGTTTAAAATTATTGAAAATAGTTTTCTGATTTAAGCTACCCAAAAACAGGCTTGTAGACGCTAGCTCATACAGACACAAGCTGTACCTTGGACAACATAATTCAACTGCTTCAAAGCTGTGCTGATGATCTCGTGCTCCTCATCAGACACGGTTCCTTGAGGCCACATGTCTCGCAGTTCACTCACCAGATTTTCATATATAGGACGGTAGTACACTATTTTGTAAGTCTTGGCCATTGCTGTCAAAGAAAGAGACACAAAATTCAATCAAATCAAAAATTGACCCAGAATATAATTTTGGGGCTAAAAGTATTTTGTTGAGATCGTCGGTTTTTATCTGAAGAAATCTATAAAAATATCTTAGAAAAAGGTGAGAAACAACTCACATGTCACAATTCAAGCTAGGTGATGGTTAGACATATTGTGATATATTTGGTTTAGTCGACCATGGCTACAGATTTTCAGATGCCTTATATCCTATTTTACGTAACGTTATGTTAGATTAATATACCAACCTAGAAGCAAGTATCCAACGCAAGGCATCATTCTGAATATTTCGATAGCGTCCTGGAAAGAGCCCCCTCTTGCGATCAGCGCCATGTTTATCAGCTCCAGCCATGTCACGATGAAGAGGTTCGCGAATGAGAACCAGTAAAATATGTTCCAGATTAGCCTGAACCACAATAACATAACATAGAAACATGAGCAGCTAGCGGTCTTTTTCCAGAGCTACAACCTGTATTTTAAAAGGAAGATCAAAAGAATATTACCACAGGGTAAGCAACGCAATTGAAGGGTTGAGATTAAAAAGGGTTTAACTGACAAATTGATAGTTTCGAGAAAATTGACTTTAAACCTCAACGGCGTCATTTTAATGTAGAGTGCTTATAAGGTAATAGAAAAGGTTTATGTAAGTTTCAGTTGCTTGAAAATGTTTCAATTCTATTTAAAATTACTAAATATAGTACTAATTCATACAATTACTGTAAAAATATAATATAATAAAATAAATATAGCAATGTTTTTATGCTAAGCGAACTGTATTCCTGTGACAGATAAACCGTTTTTAGACTCAAAATCTCGAGATTTAAGCCTCATTTCGGTATTTTTATTAATGTATTATTGAAGATAATTTCACGCTGAATCCAAAGATACCCATAAGTCATTTTGTAAAAAAAAAACAGTTTTTATTCTCACCCTTTCAATTGTGGTACGTCTAGAGCTACATATGTCCAATTGTCCACGAGCTACGGCGATCTATTCCCATCAGGAAGGCGGTATTAAACTAAAAGCCATTAGTTTACTGGGTTATGACTTGACTATGCTGCAGCCCACGGCTTTACATGCGAGGACATCATTCGTATCGTTATAATCTTGCTTTAGGAATTAAGAAAGATGTTTTGAACGTCAGTAAATGAGCCCTTCATTAATTGTATCTATACAAAAGATTTCGTCAGAACTTACCTTTTATGCGGCGGATCGTCCCTGGTAAGCCGTAGTCCACCCAGCCTGAGGATTGCCCTTGGAATGGCATAGGTCTTATCGTAGTCATTGATGGTATACTCCTGAAAAGAATCATAGGAACATTTATTTGTTTCAAGCAACAGGAGCTGGTAATATAAAATAGAATAAAGATAGATCTCTTGGAAAGGATCTACTGAAAGTTGTATGACAGCTAGACCATAAAATCATAAAGGTATGTAAAATATACCAGCCAGATCAGTCTGCCCAGTGTTCCAAAAAAGTGTTCCAGGAAGAGGGTAGCATTAGTCTTAGGTTTATAAGAAGTTGAACTTGATAACTTAGGATACTTAGCAGGATGTAGTAAGTAAGTTACGCCTTTAATAGAGTAAACGCGTATCAAAAAGCAAAATATAGCCTTTATCGACCGATAAAAGGGTAGAGACATCCAGAAATACCTTGGCGAAACCTGGGGCAAATTGAACTAATCACTCAAGAGAAGAACTTGATCGGTAAGCGTCCTTTAGAGTTTAATGTGTTATTAACGGAATTCACAGTCATGCCCCGTCCAACCGAACCAAAATAAAAAAATTGATACAGCTCCGTCATGTCACATACTTTGGGTAATGTTTGCGCTCCATCTTTCTTCCGCTTGAAACATTTCTTCAGAAACGATGCCATTTGTCATTTCTATGGAATAAACTACGCATCTGTTTAATTTCCCTACATTTTTATATGAAACTCGTGTGAATAGGTACATATGCATCAACTTTTTTGTTTGGTTACGAAACTTTGTTTGGAATAAAGGTTTTGTTGAGTATTTTGTTTTAAGTTTTTTCAAAAGTAGAAAGTATACTGATTGTTTTACATTGTTGTTTAAGACTACGATTTGCTTCACGGCTTCTCCCGCATATTACTGTATAATATTATTTTCTTTTAATTTTATTTTCGAGTGAGTTCACTAACAAAACGAATTGGCAAGAATGGGCCTTATTATATGTATATCTGTAGAAGAAACATATTCTACGGTTATATTACGATTATGATAGTTAGGTAGAGACCTCAAATAGATAATCAAAATCAAACTAAGTATAAATAATAATACGCCCCATACGCCTAACGATCACATACATAGATCATGGACCTTAACTAGGATTCCTTGTGTCTAGGGACCCAGGAACTAGGAGAACCAAGGTCCCACAACATCCAGACTCAGAACACGCATTTGCGCTTTTTTTATTGTGCACAAGTACTTGTGCTGCAGCGGGAATCGAACCCGCTGCATCCAGCTTATGAGCCGACTTGCTCAACCACCACACCTCAGAGGCTGTCAAAATTCTTATCTTATGTTTCCTTTCCCGCTTCGGGGAAAGTTCTTAGTACGCCCTGCAGACATGTAACATAGGTTTGCAAGTAATTTTTCAATTGTGACTTGATCCGTTCTGAATTGAAGGGTTGAGAACAAAAAGGGTTTAACTGATTTTTTTCACAAAATGACTTATGGGTATCGTTGGATTCAGCATGAAATTATCTACAATAATACATTCTCAAAATACCGAAATGAGGCTTAAATCTCGAGATTTTGAGTCTAAAAATGGTTTATCTGTCACAGGAATACAGTTCGCTTAGCATAAAAACATTATTATTTTTAATATACTATATTATATTTTTACAGTAATTGTATGAATTAGTACTATATTTTGTATTTTAAAATAGAAATAATACATTTTGAAGCAACTGAAACTTACATAAACCTTTTCTATTACCTTACAAGTACTCTACATTAAAATGGAGTCGTTGAAGTTTAAAGTCGATTTTCTCGAAACTATCAATTTGACAGTTAAACCCTTTTTATTCTCAACCCTTCAATTTTTTATTGAAGTACAACTTCTTTACGCACGCTTGACTTGGGGAGTAAGCTGGTGAATGCGAGGCGAATGAAGTTGAAGTCGGTTCACGTAGATCTCAATTGCCAACACAAAAAAGTAAAAAAAAAAATATTATGTTGGTATGTCCGGTAAAATGACAATTCACAATTGTCAAGATGGCCGACATTAACATTAAACAAAGCAAAAACAAAGTTATACCAGCCGATAGATGGAGCTAAACTAAAGAAGTTTTACTTCAGTCGTGATGTCACTCAAAGTAGACTCGTTTTTTTATCTTCCTTTTACTTACATTTATGCATAGTGGGCTTCATCAATGAGAAGTCACAATAGGTACTACTTTATTAAAAGCTTGCATTGCAGTCACGTACATTGCCACTCAGGGCGATGGACTTATCGTGTCAAAGTTTGAATGTGATTTGCATCTGCTGCTGGGGTTGGATTGGCAACACGGAATTGTGCTTCAAGTTGCGACTTATTTTTTAATCTTGGAATAGTAACATATAGTTCTGCAGCTAGTAGTAGTTCTGGATAGCACTGCTCATCTTATTGGTACCCGGGTAATTGGTAGTCATATACTCATAAAAAGCAGTTTTATCAACCTTTTAGATACTTCAGCTAAAATTTTCGTCTTACAACAAAACATTGTGCTGTAACACCACTGAGTATCATAAAAATATAGGTATTTTTTTTGTTTTCTTTTGGCTCCACACTTTTGTGTATTTAGCCAGTGTCAAGTAATTGATAATTTCATAAGTTAATTAATATTATGTAGTCTCAAGTCAAGTTGGCTGGCCCGATAGCTCAGTAAGGATAGGTCTGGTAGTAACCCT
Source organism: Ennomos fuscantarius (assembly GCA_905220475.3). Lineage (NCBI taxonomy): Eukaryota > Metazoa > Arthropoda > Insecta > Lepidoptera > Geometridae > Ennomos > Ennomos fuscantarius. Next base: position 4,737,882 of record HG992046.1, on the reverse strand, counting down.
GCCTTCTGAACTGTGGGTTGTGGGTTCGATTCCCACCCAGGACAAACATTTGTGTGATGAACATAGGTGTTTGTTCTGTGTCTGGGTGTTATATTGTATTATATGTATGTATTTACAAACAAAAAAGTATTTAGGTATTGTATCAGTTATTTGGTTCCCATAATACGATCTTTGCTTAGTTTGGGGCGTTGTGTGAGATGTCCAACACATATTATTATATATGTATTAAAGTCAAGTCACATCACAGTCCAAGTCATCAAGTTAAGTCATATTCTAGTCAAGTCATACTCCTAGTAAAGTGGTGGCAACTTGACCAGAAGCTTCTATGGAGTTTTGAAAACAACACGAAAAGGAACGTTTCACCATCATTATGCCACTTTCCCACACTCATGCCGAAATTCTCGTTTTATTCATTAAGTGCTGGATTACAGGCGTAATCCAGCGCTTAACGAATAAAATGCCACCAGTTTTATGCACTAACACTGAAAATAACACAAGATATGGAAAATAATACATTGCGGTGACGCGATCTTTTTTGTTTTCCGGCCAAAAACTCATGTAGGTACTTACGTAATGCGGAGAGTACACGACCATCTTTTTATGGCGGTCTTTGATTGCTGTTGAATGACTTTTGACTGTCATTACATATATACACTGTATCATCAGCTGGCATACATCATAATAAATAAATATTTGTGGACATTTCACAAAGCGCCACTTAGCCCTAAACTAAGCAAAGCTTGGACTATGGGAACCAGGTAACGGATACATTACTTAGATACTTTTTCTTTGTAAATAGAATACAATAATACCCAGACACAGAATAAACATCGATGTTCATTCTACTGACGTATATCCTGGGTGGGAATCGAACCCAAGACCCACAGCTCAGAAGGCAGGATTACTACCAACTGAGCTATCGGACCAGTCATAATGCAACCCGCCTTCAATTGTGTAAGGCTGCCTGACACGCTCGATATCCTGATTTTTTTTTTCCAATTCATACACTGGAATGCACGCATTTACTCGTATATTCTACATAACGCATACGTTCGATTCTTATATTCGCTAATTTTCGCTCATCATAATTATAATCATAATCAATCATTTATTTGCTAGGATACACACATCAAATACATTTCAGATTAAAGGTAATGTCACAGTGACTGCACCCGGCCCGCAAGCAGGCGTGCAAATATTTATATAAATGAATTGAAATTCAAATTGCTATTATTACTAGGTGGTAGGACTTTACTGCAAAGTTCGTCTAGGTAGGTACCACCGCTTTGCCAGTTATTCTGCCGCCAAGCAGTAGTGCGCAAGCACTGCTGTGTTCCGGTTTGAAGGGCACTGTAGCTACTGAAATTACTGGGCAAATGAGACTTTATGATCTGATCTCACAGTTTAGTAATCTTATTAGTAGATTGTGCTGACGTCTCTGGATGACGTGCGCAGTGCAGTGTCACGCGAACCTCTATACTTTAGAGTTCCGAGTGACACTGCAGCTGGTATGGGCAGCCGTGTCGTTTAACATCAGGCGAACGGCTAGCTCGTCACGTCATTCCTTAACATAAAAAAAAAAAAAAAAAAAAAAAAAAAAAAATATTATTATTATTACATGTCAATTATTTTAATTAAAATTATGACTGTTATAACTTATTACCTACTTTAAAAACTCTTGCATGCTGTAAAAACACTTGTCGATCAGCCAACTATAGAAACATCTTTTAAATATGTTTCCCTGCAGTATCTTAATGTTATCCAACAACTTATTATACGCTAATATACTCATATGAACTGCGTTCTTCTTATAAATGTCTTTATGATAGGTCTTTATCATCGTAATGCGTACATTTGGAATCCGGATTCGGAAAAAGATTTCTAAAATTGAAATCAGGAGACCATGCGTATGTGGCTAGTCAAGGGTAAATAGCTCTAAGGCATTCCCTAGGCTGTGAGCCTTTAGGGTTGCTCTTTGCTAGGAGAAAAAAGTAATATCGGAATCAGATTTCTTTTTTGAAGTTAAAACGTCTGTAGACTCGTTGAGCACTTTTTGAGAGAACAAAAATCATTTTGTAAAATAAATAACGGCTAAAACTCACGTCAATTAAAAGTCGAAATTACTCCGACCAGGTTTCGGACATATTCGATTCGGGGTTACGTGCTGACGCTCGCGAAAGCCGCCGCGGCTTGCGTTAGTAACTGGCTCCCAGAAGAAGGACATCGAATATGTCCGAAACCTGGTCGGAGTAATTTCGACTTTTCATTGACGTGAGTTTTAGCCGTTATTTATCTTACAAAATGTGTCATACTCACGATAGTTTTTAAAACAAATCATGAAACTGGCGTCATCGTCACCGAACGCTTTCCATGATCTATATGTATACTATGTGTAAATGTGTATAATATATTTTGGGTGAAAAAAGCGTGAAACTCACGTCATCGTCACCACACGCTTCTATATGTCACATGTAAATTAGTTTTCATTTCTATTGGCAGTCCCCAAATACTGCCCGCAAATTGTTTTTACTCAATGTTAGATCTAAAAATCTTTATTTTAATCTTCTGTTCACTGTTTTTGTGGTCATTAAACAGTCAGAGGTCACTGCCACAACCACGTTGAATACTAAATCAGGATTTAGATCAAAACACCATTAGGACAAGATCGTACCTTAAATATTAATAAGGAAACTATTTTTAGAGCCTTTTAAGTAAAATTTTCATTTTTTTTAATTGACATTATTTCCTGTTCATTTTTTTTTTTAAATCAGTTTATAAAGAGAGAGAGAGAGAGATACGGTGACAAGCGTAAAAAAAATTGCTCGAAAAAAGGTTCTCAATTCGACGGGGGAACTGATTTTGATGATTCTTTTTTTATGTGAAAGCTGGTGCTTCCTGTGTGGTACCATTTTAATTTGATCCAGTTCTGACAACGGCCATGAGTAATAAGTTTAAAGTTGGTTTTTTACGCTTTGCGTTTGTTAATTATAAAATAATACAACTAAATTGAGAACCTCTGGTTATTGGTTGTTCATTTGGTCAGCCATTTTGATCTTGTCCCGCCGAAATTTTAAATTGTTTTGCGTTGCGTTTGTGTCACAACCTAATGTTTCTACCATTGTGGCGTCGAGCTATTCTAACGACTTCCTTAATCATCTGCACCACGTAAGTTACATTAGCTGCAGTGCACACTTGCGACTGGATATATGTAATAAAAGGCCCTGCCGCCCTGTAAAGAGAGGCTGTAGAGACCTGTAGAGACCAACACCAGGAAAAAAAAAAAGGGTGCCCTTTCAAAAGAAGGGTGATAAATGGCAAGCTCAAAGTAGAAAAAAAATGTTCATATTCATATATTTGGTACGTACATAAAAATACAATTCAAAAATTTAACACATATAATTATTACGTACTTATGTACGTATTAATCCTGATTACATAATATATAAAAATAATGATTAACATTCAATTATTATGCCCGTTGAAATTAAATATAATAAATAACATTTATAATAGAAAATTAATTATAAAATTATTATGTCTAGTGAGATATAATTATTTTTTAAATTAATTTTAGTAGAATGGAATAACGTTTAATATTAACATTAAACTTCACAATGTTTTAAACTATACACAATAACAAAAAAAGAGTGTGCTTTTAGACCACACGACTGAAATAAAACTTCTTTAGTTTAGCTCCATCTATCAGCCGGTATATACTTTGTTGTTGCTTCGTTTAATGTTAATGTCGCAATTTTTCTTTTTGTTTTATTTTGGCTCCACACTATAGTGTAATTAGCCAGTGTCAAGTAAATGGTAATTTTTCAAGTTAATTAATAATGTATATATGTCAAGTCAAGTCAAGATACAGTCCAAGTCATCAAGTCAAGTCATAGTCTAGTCTAGTCAAGTCATAATACTAGTAGAGTGGCAACTTTACTAGAAGCTTCTATGGAGTTTTGGAAACAACACGAAAAGAAACGTTTCACCATCACTATACCACTTTCCCACACTCATGCCTGTAATCCAGCACTTAACGAATAAAATGCCACTAATTTTATGCAGTAACACTGAAAATAACACAAGTTTTGGAAAATAATACAATTCGTTTATGCGATCTTTTTCGTTTGCCCGCCAAAACTCCCCATAATAAAATTGGTTTATAAAGGACCGTATGTAAGTGTTAAAAACAAAAGTGTGTCAAAAAACGCATGTGTGCACCACACCTAGTTCCGTCGCGTGTTCTATTGTCAATTAATTCGCACCAAAAACGACAAACAATTGTACTATCCCCGTGTACGGCGACCTAACGACCCGAGCGCCGCTGCCCTATACAAACATTCAATTTAATTTTATTTGTTTTTTGTATAGGTACACTATTGGAATAATTATTTTGGCAGGAGACGGAATGGTACAGTAGGCTTACCTTTGGTAAACAATTGCGTAGAATATTTAGGCAGGTTCGTTACGCTTAACTTTGCCCTGGTTGAAGTAAAACTTCTTTACGCACGCTTGACTCGGGGAGTAACCTGGTGAATGCGAGGCGAACGGAAGTTGAAGTTGATTCACGTAAATCTCCGTTGTCAACATAAAAAAAAAAATTGCATTGGGTTTAATGTGCTTGATAAGCGTATTAACTTTGACCTATTCTGTACAAGCGTAGCGTCGGCCAGGCAGCGGTTAAGCAGTTAATTTTTTGACTAATTAATTACCAATAATTAACTGTAATATTTTTAGTTACTTGGCTAGCTGCTACCTTAATTATTTATCTACTTATAATTTATTATTGTGCATAGCTAATTTATAACTTAGTAAGTAATACCATGCAGTGCGTATGTAGGTAGTGCTCTTAGGTGTTTACTTCATTTAAATTGTACTCTTTTTTGTCTATCCGTGAGGACCTTTAATTGGCTTCTTTTTTGTAAACGTATGTCTATTGTAATTATAACAGCTGTTGGTCTTCCAAGAATAAAATAAATAAATAAATTATTATGTTAGTATGTCCGGTAAAATAAATAATAATAATAAGGTCCAACGATCACATACATATATCCTGGACTCTAACTAGGATTTCCTGTGTCTAGGGACCCAGGAATTGTGAGGACCACGGCCCTAGCTACAACAGCCAGACTCAGAGCAAGTATTTGCGCTTTATTTTCTGTGCACAAATATTTGTCCTGCTACGGGAATCGAACCCGATGCTTCCGGGTTTTGAGCCGACCTACTCAACCACACTACAGACGCTGTCAAAGATAAGATGTTTACCTAGAAAGTCATTATAAACAGATTCCACTGTAGTTATATCTAATATACAAGGTGGCATTTAATTCACTCTTTTCCTGAAATGTATGTACTCAGACTATGCTTTAGAATATTAGTACAAGGCTCAATAAAAAAAAAAATTGTATTTAGTTATTGCCTCTTAAAATAACTGCATGACAGCCGAAATGTTTATTTAACGGTACACACAGCGCGGGAACCAGCTGAGTGCTTTGTAAATGTTTCGTAGGCAATAAAACACCTAATTTGTTCAATGGCACAAGGCTTTACTTTAGAATTTAAATTTAATAATACCTAGATTTGTTTCTGTGTCTGGGTGTTATATTGTATTCTATGTATGTATTTACAAAAAAAAAAAGGTATCTAAGTATTGTATCAGTTATCTGGTTCCCATAGTACAAGCTTTGCTTAGTTTGGGGCTAGATGGCGTTGTGTGAGATGTCCACACATATTATATTATATTATTTCATAAGTACTTTTTTTATTTAGTTATATGGGAGCATTTCATAGCATGGATTGAATACATATATTAAAGGAAAAGAACGAATTAAATTCCACCTTGTATACTAGTTTAATTAAATTACACTACAAATCACTAGAGACTTCATGAATGTTAACCTATGACCTATCTGGAGTTTATGGACGAACCCAGTGCCAGATCCACTCGTTAGCTAGTAGAAAGCTAGATTTCTAGTTTATCTGTCTTCAGTAAAAAGGTGATAAATTCTAGTTGCCCTTGTTATCCGTAAATTGAAATTTAGAGGACAGACCCTTCTCTTACACGAGACAATAGATAAAATCTCAACTAGAGAATGTCCAGACGTAGAAATATAACACTATTCCTCTAAGGGTGGATTCGACCAAACTTGGAATTATACACGAGTAACTATACCAGAATAAATTTATTCCGCGATCTTATACTCGAGTAATTCATTAGTCGTTTTTCCACACAATACTAAGTATAGCTACGCTTAGAATTACTATACGCGAATAGCGGAATATTAATGATGAACGAATCTATTACCCAGTTAAAAATTGTTGTTTTACAACGACACGGTATTCAACCTTATGTCATATCAACTCGCTTTTGTCGTATTATAGTGTAAGAAAATAAATAACAAAATACATGATCGGACTTCTTTTTTTATCTTTGTCTATTTTGAATTAAAATATTCTCGGAATAACTCTGTTATTCCACCAAAAACGGTAGTATAGTAATAATACTCGAATAGACATGCTATTCTTAGAATTATAGATGGTAAAATGTGAAATTGATTTACTCTCGAACAAATGGCTTTTTATTCTAAGAATAAAATTTACTCTCGTTTGGTCGAATCCACCCTTAGTGTGCAGATATAATAAAAAGTAATAGTAAGTTAAAGAAATGACTCAATGATTCGATTCTTTTTACGTTTTCTTCTCGACTATATTATGTGGTGTATAGTATGTGTTCGTAAATCGTCATCAGCCGTCAAAAATCATAAATTAATTATTCAGAAATAGAACAAATAATGGATTCTAAAAAAATAACTGTCGATTTGTCAAGTGAGAATTAAGTACTTATACGGAAGTTTTGGCGGGAACGCGAAAAAGATTGCGTCACCGCATTGTATTATTTTCCAAAATTGTTATTTGTTATGTTATTTTCAGTGTTAGTGCATAAAATTGGTGGCATTCTATTCGTTAAGTGCTGGATTACAGGCGTGAGTGTGGAAAAATGGTATAATGATGGTGAAACGTTTCTTTTCGGGTTGTTTCCAAAACTCCATAGAAGCTTCAAGTAAAGTTGCCACCACTTTACTAGGAGTATGACTTTGACTAGACTATGACTTGACCTGATGACTTCGACTGTGACTTGACACATATTTGCGTGAAATATCATTAACTTCATAAAATATTAATTAATTGACACTGGCTAAATACACGGAGGTGTGGAGCCAAAACATAAAAAAGTACTTATACTACATTTTTATCGAGCGTCCTTCGACATTTAACTTTATTTTGTGTTTAAATTTTTCTTTCCACCCTCACACATTGCCTAAGCCTGAAGATAATAATAATTTAATGTGGTTAAAAACTTCAATTAAATTTTTATATGGGTACTTGTTTTTTTTTTGTCACCTAGGAGCGTATCCCCTATAATCCCATATAAATAACCATTTCATATTCACGGTTTCGCGGCATATTTACGGAACGTATACACCGCGAATTAATCAATCAATCAATCAATCAATCATTTGTTTATTTGCGAGAATACACAATATACAATTTGGATACAAGGTCACATAGTATAAGTCGTGGTTACGTGCATTCAGCCTGCATGCAAGCGTGCAAATATTAAAAATAATATTTTTGTTACTACTTAACATTTGTTATTACCTATTAAATATTCTTTGACACTATAGAAACATTTGCTTAAAAGCCAGTCACTCAAATGTTTTTTAAATATATTTTGTTCCAAACATTTAATTTCATTAGGCAAATTATTAAAAATAGTTATGCACATGTTACATACGTTTTTCTTATAAATGTCTTTACGGCAAGGAGGTTGGTACAACAGGTTCGCGAACTTAGATCTTTTTTGTCTAGTAATGACATCACTTCGCTTTTTAAAGAATTCGGGGTGAGTCTTGGTGAAAACACAAATGTCCCTAATATACATGCACGGCAGAGGAAGAATATTGCATGCTCTAAAAAGTGGCTTACAACTATCCAGAAACCATGACTTGTTTATGGCCCGAACACATCTCTTTTGAACTTTGAAAACCATGTCTATTTCAACTGAGTTGGAGGACTTACAACGGATGCTGAACGGCTTAGCTGATTCTTCTTTACGCATCGGTCTACGGATGAACTTGGATAAAACCAAGGTCATGCTCAACGAGCACGTTGTTCCGAGACCGATTGCCATAAATGGAGTAGCTCTTGAAGTTGTTAGGAAGTACGTTTACCTAGGGCAGACGCTCCAACTAGGGAAAAATAATTTCGAGAGTGAAGCCAAAAGAAGGATACAGCTGGGCTGGGCAGCATTTGGGAAGCTTCGCCAAGTCTTCTCATCGCCCATCCCGCAAAGTCTTAAGACGAAAGTCTTCAACCAGTGCGTCCTACCAGTCATGACCTACGGAGCCGAAACGTGGACACTCACGGTAGGACTAGTCCATCAATTCAAGGTCGCTCAGCGAGCTATGGAAAGAGCTATGTTAGGAGTATCTCTGCGGGATCGAATCCGAAACGAAACTATTCGCCAGAGAACTAAGGTTACCGACATAGCTCAGCGAATTAGCAAGCTGAAGTGGCAATGGGCTGGTCATATCTGCCGAAGAACCGACAACCGTTGGGGTAGACGTGTTCTGGAGTGGAGACCGCGGATCGGCAGACGTAGTGTAGGACGACCTGCGGCGAGATGGAGCGATGACATACGCAAGGTAGCTGGGAATAACTGGAAAAATAGAGCCGAAGACCGGGCTCAGTGGCGTGCCTTGGGAGAGGCCTATGTCCAGCAGTGGACTAATATAGGCTGATGATTCAACTGAGTTGCCCCACATTATCAAACCATAACTGAGAATAGAGGAAACATATCCATGGTAAGCTGCTAAAGCCGTTTCAACTGAAACAGTTTGTCTAAGTTTCTTAAGAAGAAAAACATAACGTTTTAGTCTTTGACAAACTTGCTCCACATGCACTTTCCAATTCAAATGTCTGTCCATGTTGATTCCAAGGAATTTGTATGTGTTTACGTTATCAACTTTATCATTATTATACACAATGTCAAGATCTATTGGAATATTATTATATGAATTAAATTGAACAATTTTGGTTTTTTTAATATTGACATTCAAATTATTAGCGTCCATCCAACAAATTACATCTTTTAGGGCTTTGTTGATTATAAGCTGCGATTGTTCCTTTTTATCGCACTTTACGACCACTGTGGTGTCGTCAGCAAAAAGAATACATTTATGCGGGATAGCTTCTGGGAGATCATTTATATAAATCAATAAAAGTAATGGTCCCAGAATGCTGCCTTGAGGAACTCCGGTTTTATTTATGAGAGATTCTGATCCAAATTTATTCCTCAAAAGTCTTCCATTATTATTATTTATTAATTTAGTAATTTGCGTATACTGATTTCTATTTCTTAGATAGCTCGACAACCAGTCCAATGCTTTACCTCGTATTCCATAAAAATTCAATTTATACAGGAGCTTTGAATGATTTACAAAATCAAATGCCTTAGTCATATCTAAAAAGAGTGAAATTATTGGTGTACCATTATTAATACTATCAGTGACATACTTTACAAAATCAAAGCAGGCAAGTGTAGTGGACTTTCCTTTACGAAAACCAAATTGCTCCTTCTGCAATATCTTGTATTTTGACAAAAATGAGTTCAATCGAATGAGCATTGCTCTTTCGAATATTTTCGAAATAATTGGGACTAAGAGCTTTTACTGTATTTTAATAAGGAGAGAAGCGTACGTACTGATACGTCACATCTCAAGCCAAATACAAACAAATCAAGGACAGCCCATTTCAGTCTAACATGCACAGTACGCCTGCGATAGTCTCTTTGCAGTCGCAGATTCTCAGATCGCCTGACGTACGACTACGCGTCAGTCGACCAACAGCGGCCCGCGCGTTAGTCTGTGCTCGCCTTTGTCTACGATGAAAAGGCAACGCGATACGAACGCGGGAAAATCAAATTTGGAACACTGAATTTTATGCTGTGAAAATATTTTTTTTGCACCCGTTCTACCAAAGAGTTTTGAGTTTTTTTGTGGTTAGCGCAGTGAATTGTTTATTCGTGAAAGTGGAACGAGATCCGCTGCTGAAACTTTGCTGATAAGAGTAATCCTATTTTCAGAGAGCAGCATAAATTTGTGAGTAAAAATAAATGGATTTGAGGCATGAAACTAATAAATTTATTTTAAGAAATAAAAGTTCGAATTACGTACCGTAGGTGTAAAATATCCATCATAAGAATAATAAATTTAAGTTACATCGAGTTACATCGTCTTTCTTATAACAGCTATGGATAATTTTAAAACTATGATTAATTACATACGCATGGTTAACTATTAATTATTACATAGGAAAAATAGGAAAATATTTGAGTATTTTGTCATAAAAACCAAGCATATGATAATTTATTTTAAACTAATTGCGCCCTGCGATTTCACCCGTGGATAAAAAGTATTTTAATTATTTGCTCATCCCACGGGAAAGTTTCATTTTTTCAGAATAAAATGTAGCCTGTATATTAATCCAGTATATAAGCTATTTTGGTGCCGAATTTCATCCAAATCCATTCAGCCGTTTGAGCGCGAAGGGGTAACAAACATACACACATACACACAAACACACATACAAACTTTCGCCTTTATAATATTAGTTTGATATATTTCCATGCAAAATATTAAAAATAAATAGAAATAAATGCTATAAAGGATATCGTTTAATGTACGTCACAACATAGATATTGTTCATAATTAATTTATAAGCGTCATATCCGTAACTTAACTAATGACTTAATGACATATTACTTCCGGCTGGCCTCAGGTATGGACGTCAGGAACACTCCTGATTATAAGATTGGTCACGAGTTTTGGCGGGAATGCGAAAAAGATCGCGTCACCGCATTGTATTATTTTCCAAAACTTGTGTTATTTTCAGTGTTAGTGCATAAAATTGGTGGCATTCTATTCGTTAAGTGCTGGATTACAGGCGTGAGTGTGGGAAAATGGTATATTGATGGTGAAACGTTTCTTTTCATGTTGTTTCCAAAACTCCATAGAAACTTCAAGTAAGGTTGCCACCACTTTACTAGGAGTATGACTTTGACTAGACTATGACTTGACTATGACTTGACTTGATGACTTCGACTGTGACTTGACACATATTTGTGTGAAATATCATTAACTTGATGAATTATCAATTACTTGATACTGGCTAAATACACAAAAGTGTGGAGCCAAAACATTAAAAAAAAAGATTGGTCACATTTAGGTTCCACCACTTTGCCAGATATTCTGCCACCAAGCAGTAGTGTGCAAGCTCTACTGTGTTCCATTGTAGATAGTGAAATTACATGGTCAAATGACATTGCGATCATCTTGCAGTCTAATAATCACATCACATCAAACTTCACACTACTGTTATAAAGGCGAAAGTTTGTATGTGTGTATGTTTGTTACTCCTTCACGCTCAAACGGTAGAATGAATTTGGATGAAATTCGGTTTCAAGATAGCTTATACACTGGATTAACGTAAAGGGTACATTTTATCCCGGAAAAGTGAGATTTTCCTTTCCACTATATATATATATATATATATATATATAGTGAAGTCTAGGAACGCCCCGCGGTTTCACCCGCGGATAAAAAGTATTTTAATATATCACTAGGTGGTAGGACTTTTCTGCAAAGTTCGTCTAAGTAGGTACCACCGCTTTGCCAGTTATTCCGCCACCAAGCAGTAGTGCGCAAGCACTGCTGTATTCCGGTTTGAAGGGCACTGTAGCTAGTGAAATTACTGAGCTAATGAGACTTTATGACCTAATCTCACAGTGTAGTAATCTTATTACTAGATTGTGCTGATGTGTCAGAATGACGTGCGCAGTGCAGTGTCACGCAGAACTCTATACAGTTCCAAGTTACAGTTCAACTGATATGGGCAGCCGTCGCTTAACATCAGGCGAACGGTTAGCTCGTCAAGTCATAACATAAAAAAAGAGAAAAAAAAATTTGCTCATATTTTTGTGCACAGTGGAATGCCATTCATGACTTAAAGGTTCAGTCAAACCTACGCGTCGCGTAATGTCAGCGGAGCGTCAGTAACTCAGGGCGCCCGCGCCGCCCGTTTTCTTAGGCGCGTCGCCCACTGGTAAGTCGAGGGACGTCGCGGTTGCGTCGCGGCGCAGTCGAGGTTGCGTCGCGGCGCAGTCGAGGTCTTTATGTAGAGGTGCACAGGTGACTATGTTTCCTTCATACATTCAATACGTCGTCGTCAGAAGCTGAAGACGAGTAGAACAAGCATTGCTCACTTGGCGTCCCCACCTCGCCTCCACCTCGACCCCGCCGCGCCTTTACCTCACTCATACCACGACTCTATTATATGAGTGCACTGCCATTTATTTCAAAGTCAAAATCAAAGTCAAAAGATTTATTGCAAATAGGCTAATTTTAGCACTTTTACAAGTCAAAATTATATTAGGTACTTAAAAGTAAGTTATTTCACTAAGCATATAAAATTACAAAGTGCTTATTGTCAAATAATATATAGCAAGCCCATTACAATATATGAGTTTGAAAAAAACAGTTCTCTTTCTCACTACTGGTGCAATCAATCCGGCACAATGCAGAATAGAAAACTTCGATTACAACTGTAAAGAAGCTAAAAGAAACTTTACAGTGATGTATTTTTTTTTATTCTTTCTACTGTCTTTTACAATGTATATAATTCATTACAGGTGAGATAATGAATATGTTACAAAAGTAACCACCACGTCACACCGGTGCAAGAAAAATACCGTGATAATCTTAATAAACATTACAAATAGAAACAGAAATTATAGATAGGAATAGGCAATAGGAAAAGTACCTATGACTTCATACCGTTAAGCTTGGGATATTCAGGCCAAGCTTTTTTGTCCGACACATAATCATTTATTGTGTAATAGGCTTTTTTTATTAAGTTTGACTTTATGAATAATTTAAATTTACGCATTGACAATTGTTCGATACCGTCAGGCAACTTGTTATAAAAGCGTATACAGTATACGTAATTGCTAAGAGCACCTAGATGCGGCGCGCCACTCGTGCGTCCGGGTCTCACCGCTGCCTCAACCCTTGACCTTCCTACACATCAGTACGAGGGAACCCTGCATCAGCGGAGCGGGACTCACACAACTTGTCAGATCATAGCAAGCTAGAACCTATTTTTCAAAAATATTCATTTCTTACTCTAATTTGAGGTCTCTACGTCAAATTTATTGATTATATTTCCAAAATATTTGCAATGATCTAAGTGCCTATATTCTCTATTTCTTCGATCTAACTTATAGAACATGGTCTTCGTAGTTCCTGGTCAGCCTCCGTGGCGTGATGGTTGTGTAGGTCGACTCACAGCCCCGAGGCGGCGGGTTCTATTCCCGCGGCAGGACTAGTATTTGTAGAAAAAAAAAGCGCAAATACTTGTTCTGAGTCTGGGTGATATGGGACCATGGTTCTTGTAGTTCCTGGATTCCTAGATACAGGGAATTTTAGTTAGAGTCCAGGTTCTATGTATGTGATCGTTGGGCGTTATTATTATTATCACACTTCATACTAATATTATAAAGGCGAAAGTTTGTATGTGTGTTTGTGTGTATGTTTGTTACTCCTTCACGCGCAAACGGCTGAATGGATTTGGGTGAAATTCGGTGCCAAGATAGCTTATACACTGGATTAACATATAGACTACATTTTGTCCCGGAAAAGTGAAATTTTCCCTTGGGATGAGCAAATAATTAAAATACTTTTTATCCGCGGGTGAAACCACAGGGCGCAACTAGTAATGCTATAATTTGAAGCAAGATATTATAAATTAGGTACTCGTTATCTAACTTCGTTTATATTGTGCCGTACGCACCAGATGTTGCCAAGGAACCGACGTTTAAATTGGGCGAGTAATATGAATCATACGAAGGCAAGATGAAGCCAATATTTACTTGAACTCGGTTAAGATATCAAAGTATTTTTATGGTATTGGGTGGATGTAATTAGCTGGTTAGGCTTTCTCAATTTTATTCCCAAGCATCTACGTAATTTTTTGAAAGCACAGTTAGCAAAAGACAAAGTCAAACTCAAAAGATTTATTGCGGTTCTACCCGCGGATAAAAAGTATTTTAATTATTTGCTCATCCCACGGGAACATTTCACTTTTCCGGGATAAAATGTAGCCTATATGCTAATCTAGCGTATAAGCTATCTTGGTACCGTATTTCATCTAAACCATTTCGCCGTTTGAGCGTGAAAGAGTAACAAACATACACACATAAAATCTTTCGCCTTTATATTAGTGTGACAGGCTATTTTTAGCCCTATTACAAAGCTTGTACTATGGGAGCTAGATAGTTGATAGAATACTTAGATACTTTTTATTTGTAAATACTAACTCATAATACAATATAATATATATTACACACCCACACACAGACCACCTATATTCATCACAAATATTTGTCCTGGATGGGAAGGGAATCCACAACGTACAGTTAAAAAAGACAGAGCTGCTACCAACAGCTATATCAGTCAGATATATACCTAAATATATAGTAGTCCTTATTCTCTTCTAGCTGACCATTGCAGAGTGAAATAGAGAACAAAACCATTGACATAAAAACTGAACATCATCATCATCAGCCTATATTAGTCCACTGCTGGACATAGGCCTCTCTTACTCTCTCTACTTTTTAACAACTTCAAGAGCTACTCCATTTATAGCAATCAATCCCAGAACAACGTGCTCGTTGAACATGACCTTTTATCCAAGTTCATCCGTAGACCGATGCTTAAATAAGAATCAGCTAGGCCGTCCAGCTTGCTGGAGGAGCTGCTCGTTGCAGCTCCTCCAGCGATTCAGCCGAACAAAGAAAAACTGAATACACACTGCTAAATGACGAAGATAAAAAAATTACACTTTAAACGTCGGAAAATTATAAAAGTTCACGCGGGTAAATGGGTAAATTGCAAGTTAAACTGCGAAATGTCTCTAATCATAAACAAACTATCATTCAAGCAAAATATTATTTCCTCATATCGTCATAAATTATTGTATTAAAAGATACAAATCTTAGAAAATAGAACCCCATTGTGTGATAAATTGGATGAAACCGCGTATTCATGGCAAATCTGTTTCCAAGCTGTTTTCCCCGTTTTGAGAGGATAAGGAAGTATTTAGATGACGTGACGCATAACATACGTAGACATTGTATTATTACGTATTCTGTATTAAAACGTGAGTTTTTTTTATGCTGCTTTACCACAGACTCCTGGGTCCGTGGTATTTTCAAATATATGACGGCGGCAACGTCCAGTTATAAACTCTATGCACAGCGATCGAGCACCGTAATTTACCCTGTGGTGGCATTAAATTTATTACAGTGGCAGCACCGGCAACTGTCATGGCGCCCCTACCTGTCTAGCTATAAAAAAGGAGCGCTCGGTGTACTACGGATCATTCTTGTTCCAGACACGGCGCGGTGTGGACATGCTATATAGGTTGCAACCTACGCACAAAACCCGTTGTGCCCACATATACTACTTACATATTGTTAGTTGTGTTATTATTATTATTTATTACCAAAATCAATACAGGCGTGAAATATTTATAGAGGCGCCCCGCAATTTATAGTTTTCCCATAGAAACTTTTAAATTTTCAACATAAAAGTACTTTAACTTTTAATGTAAACGTCGCAACAATACTCTTTGCTAACTACGTATGACTCGATTCGTTAGAGTAAGTGTTCTGTTTGTGAAAGATTTTTTAATATTTTGGCATACTTACGATCCGCCATTTTATATTTTCCTTAAAATAGCGGCCATTCTTAAGACCTATATCAATCTATAGCTGACACCAAACGAAGCAAGGTTTGTATAGGGTAACATTTTCTCAAGCGTCAAGTTTTCAAGATATACGCTTTCAAAGTTAAATTGACTTAAAACTTAATTGAAGGTATAAGTTGCCTCACTGGTTCTAAAAATATTGTGTTCTATCCAGCAAGTATAATACGGCAGTAGGGGAAAAGGATTACTGTTCATTATTTGTTTATGATCTTGAAACTTTTTTTAAGGGGCGAGATAATATGGCTGATAACGCTCTACTACAAGAAGACGCACCAACTTCTTGACTTGTTTTAATGTACGCCAATGGCAAAAGTTCCGTAGAACGACATTGGAGTTTGTGGTGACTTACATTAAGTTGTAACATCAAACAGTATTTCGAAATGTTAAATTCAGAACATATGAAATTTGGTAATAGTATAACATATATATATAAAAAAAAACCCAACGATCACATGCATTGATCTTGGACCCTAACTAGAATTCCCTGTATCTATAAGGACCCAAGAACTTCGAGGACCATGGTCCCACAACACCCAGTCTCAGAACAAGTATTTGCGTTTTTGTTTCTGTACACAAATACTTGTACTGCTACGGGAATCGAACCAGCCGCCTCCGGGTTATGAGCCGACCTGTTAGCCACCACAGAGGCTGTCAAACATATATATATATATATATATGTATGTTTGACAGCCATATATAGATAGCCATATATATATATATACATACATCTATAATAATAGTAGAATAACGGACCCTACCTAATAAATGACATCAATCGCCACAATCAATCTCGGCATGTCTGTAGGCACCTTAAAACCCGCGTCACTCTATCGCGTCCTGTAAATGCAGCCGGAAATGATAAATTACTCCCTTAAGATCCCTTTTATCTGTTCAGCAAAAACAGGGTTGGCCAACCATTTGTTAGAGAAATAGACGTGTCGCATTGCTTTGGGCTTTATGCGAATTCTATGGGTTGCGTATTACTACAGAAAACTTAATATACACTAGAGGCAGTCAGCGGGTTCACCCGTATATATCAGTCTTTAAAAATCCTTTTGCCCCTCACCACCCCCGTGGTGGCAGGGAAGTGCGAGGGCATTTCCCCCCCTCAAAAATAAAAAGAGTTTGAGTTTGAAAAACCCTTAGTACACCCATACGCCATAAAAAGAAGACTAAGGTCTAGTGGTTTTGGCTGTACGTTCTCTTTTAGTCAACAGTCAGCTATAGTAATTCCGTTAACTATAAAATGTAGAAGAAAACCTTTAATAAACAACTATATGATAATACAGAATGAATCTTTTAAATGGGGGAAGATCGGCAAATTTAGATAAACACTAACAGTATTACTTAGATTTTGCCAAAAAATACATCGCATATTATTTTACCATCCTAAAGGTAGTATCACTTATAAGTAACAAATTCTGGGCAGTAATGTTAAATTGCAAACTAAATAAAAGCCTAAACCCTAACAATATTTGGGCTGGAGCATTTGGACTATCTATAGGTCATCACATTTTTTTTGGCGTAGTAGTTCTCAATAAAGAAAAAAAATAAAAGCCTAATTTATAAAAAATACTTCTAGACTGTGTGTGTAATAATTAATAAATGCGATTGCATTACATAATCTATTTATTTTCTCAATGTGACATTTTTGATATTCTCTAATTTTTTTTAAATAGATACTCCAACTTCCAAACAGTTTGTATATAACACTATATAAAATGAGTAATACTTTATACATAAGTGTACCTATGTAGTGCCGCAAATATCCATTTTACTAACTGGGTCTAATTTCATTCAAATAAAACAGCATACATTTTACCTATGAAATTGCCGTTTTGTTTGAAAAAAGTTAAAGTATTTTTTTTTCGAACTTATTTATTTCTTTTATTCAAAGTAATCACCCCTGCAATCAATGCATCTTTGCCAACGCTGTGGCAGTTTATGGATGCCCTTCTTGAAAAAATCAGCAGGACGGGAGACAACAAACTCTTCAAAGGCGTTTTGTACTGCCTCTCGGGAATTGAATTTTTTTCCCGCTAAAAAGTTGTCCAAATTTTGGAAAAAGTAATAGTCGGTAGGCGCAAGATCTGGTGAGTATGGCGGATGAGGGAGAGCTTCCAAACCCAACTCATGCAGCTTAGAGACGGTCTGTTCTGCAGTATGGGGTCGCGCGTTGTCGTGAAGTAGCAGTGGAGACGACCGATTGACCAAAGCCGGTTGCAGACGTGCGAGTTTCGCCATCATTGTGGTCAGTTCTTCAATGTACACATCTGCAGTAATGCTCTCGCCGTTTTGTAAAAAGCTATGATAAATCACACCAGCACTAGACCACCAAACTGTGACCATCACCTTTCTAGGGGTCATTTTTCGTTTTGCACATTGCTTTGGTACCGAACCAGGATCTAACCAACTTGCTGGGCGCTTTCGATTGTCAAAAAGAATCCATTTTTCGTCGCACGTAACAATTCGGTTCAAAATTCCTTCAGTTCTGTACCTGTTAAGCAGCGCAAGGCAAGTCTCGACGCGTACGTTGCGCTGGCGATCGTTAAGTTCGTGAGGCACCCATCTATCAAGCGTTTTTATCTTGCCAATCTGTCGCAAATGGACCAATATTGTTTTGATGCTAACATCAAAAGCTGCTGCCAGCTCAGCTGTAGATTGAGATTCATCAGCTTCCACAATCGCCTTTAATTCATCATTGTTGACCAAAGTTTCCGGACGACCACGAGGTTCATTTTTCAAGTCAAAATTCCCAAAACGGAACCGAGCAAACCAATAACGGGTTGTACGTTCGTTTGTACAGTTCTCTCCGTAAACGTCGTTGATGTTACGTGTCGTTTGTGCCGCGTTGGTGCCACGACGGAACTCATATTCCATAATTACACGAAATTTCAAAGTATCTATTATGAGGAAAAATGTTGAAATGTAATGAAAATACAACGCTAATCAATAAACAAAAGACTTATATTGTAAATAGAATGTCATATTTTTAAAACAAAATTAATTTGAATTTAGAATTCATAGCCAATCAAAACTTTTTTTTGTTTGAAAAAGTCTGTACTGCAATACGGCAATTTCATAGGTAAAGACCTATTATAATATACTTATTATTTCCTCCGATAATGATTATGTATAAATTTGCTTCAACTTTCAAAGCATAAGACGTCCCTGAAAGATTTAAGGTCACCTATTCATAAACGTCTGAGAAGTGAAACACTTTTGTATCAAAAACGTGATGGTACTGCCAAACTCGAGAAGCTTTTGATGTATTAAGGAGAGAGACAAAGGGGCAGTAGAGCAGTGAGGCTTATAACAATAACTAAGAGGGTATTGTTTAGATCCCAGCTTGAAATCAACTCTGTTTACCGCTGCTACGTCATCGAATTGTTTCATTACTTTTACTTTAAAGTTTTATTCTTCTAGATTTTTACAAGGCGATTACAATCGGCTGAGAAAATAATAATAATTGCAACTTAAAATGATATACGGTATTGTATCCAAGTTGCAATATGCAAGTTGCAATATATTCACTGTAGACATATTCGTAAAGCTCACGAGATATAGTCGAATAACTCGACCGGTGTTCGGGCAATAAAGATGCCCATCCTCAAGGAGTAGTTATGAGTACTACTCACGTCAGTTTCTATAATAATATTCGTAAAGAACAGGTTTAAATTTATAAACAGCACATAAAACTAACACACTTTATAAATTACATTACACATTATTATTTATTAGATAGCCTCTGTGGTGTGGTGGTTGAGTTGGTCGGCTTAAAACCTGGAGGCAGGACAAGTATTTATGCACAGGAAAAAAGCGCAAATACTTGTTCTGTGTCTGGGTGTTGTGGGACCATGGTCCTTGTAGTTCCTAGTTAAGGTCCAGGTTCCATGTATGTGATCGTTGGCGTTATTATTATTATCTTTTACTTGAGTGGAGTGACTGCCTGACTGATAGATCACATAGAGCTCAATTCGTTGAGTTTAGATAAGTAATGTGTTCTTTTTTTAGCGTAGGCGTGTACTAAAAAAACGAGTGTGCTTTAGACCACACAACTGAACTAAAACTTCTTTTGTTTAGCTCCATCTATCGGCGATATAACTGTTTTTTTTTTGCTTTGTTTAATGTTAATGTCAACGTGACATACCAACATAATAATACACATTTTTAATGTTGTTTTGTTGACAATGGAGATGACTATGTGAACCAACTTCCGTTCGCCTCGCATTCACCCAAGTCAAGCGTGCGTAAAGAAGTTTTACTTCAAAAATGGATGTATGAAAAAACACGTGGGGGGCATATCTCTGTAAATGGTGGGGCGTAACTCTATTAGGATAAAACATTATGCCCCCGTTGTTCAATGCCTGGATATGTACATGTTTCATATTCCGACAATTTGGCGTTTCTGTTGAGGTAAGCTGGAATTTATCTTCTATAGATATTAAGAGTTTACACGTGGGCTTTTTTGTACCCTGTGTTTGTGTGTGTGTGTTTTCTCAAGATAAAAATAATGGTGTTCAGTTAACTTCTTGCTGGTATGAATTGTTACAAGCAAAAATGAAACGGATTATTTAATAATTTAGGTATCTATACATATAAAATTCAAAGCCCTGACTGACTGACTGAATGACTGACTTATATATCAACGCACAGCCTAAACCGCTGGTCCTAGAGACTTGAAATTTGGAGGGTGTGTTCTTTGTAAAATGTAAGTATTCACTAAGAAAGGGTTTTTCGAAATTTTACCTCTAAGAGGGTGAAATGGGTGGTTGAATTATTTTCTAATAGGCCACGCGGGTGAAGCGGGCAGAAGCTAGTATAAAGCTAGTTAGCTTTTATAAATATGGCTATTGTGTTAGTATCATCATGTTATTGTTTCATCAAGTACTTAAAATAAATCCCCAAGGCCTTTTAAAATACATAACAAATACGTAAGAACCATATTTTTAGCATCTAAGGTCCGTATTACATAACGATGCTCAGTCATTGATCGATGCTCAAGCAAAGATTTCATTCATAAAGTGATCAATTAGTGAATGCAATCTCTGCTTGAGCATAGATCGATGACTGAGCATCGTTCTGTAATACGGACCTAAGTCGCCGAGAGGAGACCTCTCCGTTCGCAGGGGAAGACCCAACCAGGAAGTTAATTAAAGTAAGATAATCTCTGTCACCGACGGCCGGTCTCATGGGGTAACTTTTAACGATGGGACCTTTGCTCTTGTAAATATAGTACAAAAAACACGTTTATAATGCTTTTTTATAGCAGTTTTATATACTTACTTTCTAGATAGATTTTTGATACAATAAATGAATATTTGGGGACATTTTATACAGCGCCATCTCAAACTAAACAAAGCTTATACTATGGGAACCAGATAGAATACTACAATCTTCAGTTTTCTATACCTTTTATACGTATAGATACTGGATAACTACATTAGTTTGACAGCCTCTACGGTGTGGTGGTTGAGAAGGCTCATAGCCTGGAGACAGCGGATTCGATTCTCGCGGCAGGACAAGTATTTGTGCGCATAAAAAAAACAAGTACTTTTTCTGTGTCTGGGTGTTGTAGGACCATGGCCCTCGTAGTTTCTGGGTCCCTAGATAAGAGGAGTCCTAGTTCGGGTCCAGGACCTATGTATGTGATCGTTGGACGTTATTATTCTTACGTCACACTACTTACTTAACCAAATATTAACTTACTTCTAATAAAACTGTGGCTAACGTTAATTCTTGTACATAAAAGTTAAATAGAAAAACATTGTTTTGTAAGACGTAGAATCCGAAAATATCGTGTGAAGTTACAAAATTTCAAAGTTTAATTTGTCAGTGTTGATTGGCCATATCCATGTGGTCTCGTTATAATATGATGAATATTTATGTATTTCGCATAAATTAAAGAGGGAACATAAATACGAGCCTTTCGAAAGTGATCTCTTTAAATTAGGTTCAAAGCATACAATTAGCCTTACGAAATAAAAAGATGACAATACTCGTCTTAAACAGCAATAACAGCGAGACATAGGTAGAGCCAATTTTTGATTAAGCATGTAAAAACGTGCCTCATCTTCCACTTTTAATTACATTTTTCTATGGTAGGTAGATAGTTTGTATTCTATACCTAATGCAGAATAATAAACATAAAGTATCTCATATTATTTGTTGTGATTGCCTTCTGAAACCATATTGTTTCCATTTTCTCACATTGTTGTCTTGCTTTGTTGCTCGTTAGTGCTTTTATGGCGACATGCTAGATAACTTAGGTCGTAAACAAGAACATATTTAGGATTTAACTGATAGTGTGGTTACCAGAATTATTGTGTCATCTTACAACAACTATAATAAGATTTAAAATCAATAATTTATCGGTTTCGTGATATAGAATTACTGTATTTATGCACAGGCTCTCCTAATACACGATATTTAGCCGATCTTTGGCTATACTCATCCACCTGGCCCACTCGGCTTATGTTATCGCTCCACCTACTCAAAAGGCGTCCTAAACTACGTTTGCCAAGTCGCGATCTTCACTACACCCCCGTAGGTTCGCTAGAATGGTCGCGATTTTCCATAGAGTTCACTCTTCTAGTAGTCTTCTCGATCCTCTTATCCCGGCAACGGCCCAAGCCGAGTCTCGCACCCCAGGGGTGCCCTTGAGCTTGTTGCTTCTGACTTTTGACAGCTGGGCGCCTTAAGCGCCTGCCGTGCCACTGTTTCTAATTCCAACTATCAGGCACCTTCTTGCTTTTCTAGTTTGAGGTAACCGAATAAAATAAAAACATTTATTCAAAATGGTCTATTATATTTATCTGCTTTGCAATTTATTCTGGCTTTTTGAATGTACGACTGACTATTATACCGCTCTTCTAATTTGAACCACAGTTTATATTAGTATCTGAAGTTTACTAAAACTAAAACTGGTAGCGTCTACTAAATGCAAAATGATACCCAAATTAGCTTAGACATTTTGGTGTGAAAACCATACAAAAAAGACACAGACAATGAAAAAAAAAAAAAAAAAAAAACACATGAAAAAAAATTATTTGGATTATTTGATCTGCATTGCCAATCATCTGAGAGAAGGGGGCAGCACTCTTTCTTTCTCTCTCCATTGCTTCTCTGTGCCCATTACTTATAACTCGTAAAACAGAGGCGTATGTTTGCGATCGATGTACGTCGCCTTATTGTGGTTATTGAATATATCCTGACCTTCTCCGGAAAGGGATTGGCGGGTATTTGACGAAAGCCATAAATTTCGCGTAAAGTTTCATTTCAGTTGCATTATTAACAATTTTTATACTAGCAAAAGTGTACAACAAGTTTTTTCTAAAAACACTACTTATGATCTGATGATCTGACTTATGATACTGAAAATTTGTATTCTACTGAATACGTATATATATATTATGCGTTGATAATTTAACTCTTGTCAATGGCGTATAAATCAAAAAAACCAACAACCAAAAAAAAATTGAAAAACCTGTGCTCTGTAGGCATACCAACAATCATCAAGATTAGTTGACGAATATGACTTATACCGTAACAACAATCTTGAAATTTGGAGGGTGTATTCTTTGCAAAGTGAAGGTATCCATTAATAGAGGGTTTTTAAAAATTGCGCTTCGCAAAAATACTCCTTCTAAGTGAAATGGATGTTTGAATTATGTATGAAAATGTTTCTTCTATGAATCAATTGACTCGAAAATTTATACACAACATCTTCTTCAATCTAAATATATATAACTCAAAGGTGACTGACTAACTGACTGACATAGTGATCTATCAACGCACAGCCCAAACCACTGGACGGATCGGGCAGAAATTTGGTATGCAGGTAGATGTTATGACGTAGGCATCAGCTAAGAAAGGATTTTCCGAAATTCCACTCTTAAGAGTGGGTGGTGGGTGGTTGAATTATTTTCCCATAGGCCACGCCGCGGGCGAAGCTGCGGGGAGAATCTCAGTCGGTCAGTCAATCACTTTTGAGTTATATATATTTTGATTGTCAGTTTGTATTATATATCGAGCGAGAGTGAGAGCGTTTATGTTTTTATCAGCAGAAAAATATGCCATTCGTTTCCTAAAGTCCACGCGGGTGAAGCCGCGGACATAATCTAGTGTGCTAATAAACTTTATACATAAGTTTAAAATATTATTTTAAAAAAAGCAAAATCTGAATAACAAGAGAGAGAATACGAACTAGGAGTAGGCAGTTTTGGAAAAGATAATGTAGAGAAATCTCTATCAAGAATTTCTTTAAGCCATTTTGTTTATCTATGTCAAACATAACCAAAGATATTCCAAGAAATCTACTTTGGTAAATAACCAGTATATTCTATGTAAGAAATTCTTGTAACTAAGTCAGAAGAAGCACTTCAAACATCCACTAGCGGTACAGTGTACAACAAAACTTACTGAGCAATTTAAAAGCTTCAAAGCTTTTTATTATTTAGTAAACAAGCCTTTGATAGCTCAATAAGCGCCTTGTGCCCAAATTTTTCTACAATCTTTTTTCTGTAGCCGCTGTGGTATGTTGGTGGCGCAGATAGGCTCACAACCCGAAGGCGGCAGGTTCAATTTCCGTGACAGGACATGTATTTGTGCACAGGAAAAAAAGCGCAAATATTTGTTCTGCCTCCAGATTCAGAGGATCAAGAATGTATGTGTGTGACCGATGGGTGCTATTTATTAAAAAGTAAATAAAGATAGAAAATAAGTAAAAAAGATATGTTTAAACTAACACTTAGTACTAATTTTACCTTTTTTCTTGCTTTTACTGCAGTATAAAAAGATGTTATAAAACAACTTTTCATTGTGACTGTACATTTCACGTGAGGTGACGTGTTGAGTTGGGATGCTGGTACGTATTTTATCTCCATGCCGAATCAGGAATGTGTTGTGCCGAGTTAGAATCGAATTCAACAGCCTTGTATGTATGTAGGTAGTAACTCAACATATGTTTGTAAATATATAATCATTTACATACTTATGTAATTAATTATTCTCTGTAAATATCCACATAAGCCAGAAATATTTACCGAAATCAACTTCATGTAAAATTTAAAGCAATAAACGTGATATTAAATTCTATTCAGAGGAAAATTCGCGCTCGTAGCAAAATCCGTAGCGCACTACGCCGTAGTAATGTAGAGTTGCTACGGTGGCCCATTTACGCTGTATTGTTTGATGCTGTATTTTTCGCTATAATAATCTTTGCACGAATGACCGCATACTATAGAGACATAAATCGCTCTTTCTTTGTCATTTTTCATTTCATTTTCGTCTTGCATTTAGTGAGTTTATACAATTTCTTTATTGAACTTTAAAGAGTTTAGTCGTTGTTTTACTTCACATGGAAATTTTTCCAATCTCCTTGTTTGGACATGATAATGTTTTTTCACGGGTTGTAGCTTCGTTTACAGCCGATAAGACATGATTCCATTAACCCTTACATTAACTGCACATGTAATCTTCAATAGACTAGTTCAATAATTTTTTTCAAGTTTTTTTTTTAATATAAGTAAATAAATATTCACACAGTGCCATCTATCCCCAAACTAAGAAAAGCTTGTACTGGCCCGATAGCTCAGTTGGTAGTAACCCTGCCTTCTGAACTGTGAGTTGTGGGTTCGATTCCCACCCAGGACAAACGTTTGTGTGATGAACATAGGTGTTTATTCTGTGTCTGGGTGTTATATTGTATTCTATGTATGTATTTACAAACAAAAAGTATCTAAATATTCTATCAGCTATCTGATTCACATTGTACAAACTTTGCTTAGTTTGGGGCTAGATGGCGTTGTGTGAGATGTCCAAACATATTATTTATATTTATTTTTATTATTTGTACTATGGGAATCGGATAACTGATACAATACATATATACTTTTTTGTTTATAAATACATACATATAATACAATACAACACCTAGGCACAGAACTAACATTGATGTTCATCAAACAAATGTTGGTCCTGGGTGGGAATTGAACCCACAACCTACAGTATCAACTGAGCTATCAGATTAAAAAATATTGTTCTGCTAAAATGCCCCATCATTGTTCTAACCCAACATCAGCGCCACTGAAGCAGCCAGCAGCCTAGAGCCATACTTCGTTACTACAAGAATCTGAGCTGGCTCGAGTGCATTCTTGCTGAAGGAAATTCACAATAAACCTCAAGCGGAATGCCATGGAGTGTATGACTATCACTTAGAACCACGTACAATAAGAATAACAATGTAGTGGGTCACGTGTGAAATCTGATGTACAATGCCCGACGCCTAGCAAATTTATCAAAAGGAGGCGCCCTTCTAGTTTACGTCTATTTAATGTTATTTATAAAACGAAACCCTTTCTTCGTATATTTTCCCCGCGAGATACTCATATAATACATATTAGAGCTTGTGTGTGCTTATATTTACTTTCGTCTAAAAATGTCTAATCCAAGTTTTACAGGTTTTTATGGATCTAAAAGAAAAAGGCTCATGACCTTGTTTTAGTATCATAAAATACTACAAAAGTTACTATCGTTTTCGTCCACTTTGATCCCCTGGAGGGATTTTTCTTTTTTGCCTTGACCTACCTCTCCACAAAAATCCCCTAAGAGGTTTATTTGTGATTTTCCTCCTTCTTCACAAAAATTCCCTGGGGATTCAATTGGGATATTTTGTTCTTCACTTAAATCTATTCTTCTTCTTTTTCCTGGGGATTTATTTGAATTTATTTCACTGATTCTCTCAAGTTCTTATGTAATATATCTAAAATTTGCTTCACTACAAAATTAAACAAGATTTTTTAGTGTAACTCTGCTAAAAACAAATAAATATGTATTGAGTCAAATCCACAATGCTCCTTTGTTTCGGCCAATGCTTTTTGGAGATACTGTCTATTCGCATATTGGCTTTTTCTTATACTAATTTTTAAGATTCACAATTATTTATGTTATAGTTGTTAGTGTTAAGAAAGAAGTTTTTGTATCATATTTTTTATTATATGTTTCATTTCTCATTAGTTTCATAATAATCAACCTTCTTATTGGTTTCAATTTTATAATAATTGATTATGTATTTATGTACTTCGACAGTGAGCCGCTTTTCAGTGCTAAATGCAACAATCAGTGCTAAATGGATTTCGATGAAATTAAGTATGTATAAGAATTTAGGTAGTCTTTAGTTCGTCTTAGGTAAGTACAGATACTTTATATATGTATCGGGATATCAATGTTGAATATTATATTGCAAATAAGCTATTATTAGGACCTTTAATAGTGAAATTGAGACCAATTAAAATATTTAATTTAAGTTATTTTACTAAGAATGTTAAATTATGAAGTTCTTAAAAACGCATATAACATTTTTTCCCGGAAAGTAATGTTCACGCCGGGATCAGCGAACTGAATAGTGGGTAAATTGCCAATTAACCGTGGCTAAAGTACGAACTAAACATTGGTTCAATTACCAATTAACCGTGGCTAAATTATGAACTGAACAATAGCTAGATTGCCAATGAACCATGGCTAAATTACAGACTAAACAATGGCTAAATTCTTTTATAACATAATATGCAGTAATCGATTAAACGCCCAATATATTGTTTACCTGATTCTTTGTACAAACGTAAAACGTGCCAAACACGTGCCAAAGTAAATTTAAGTTAACAAGGTCATATTTACTGGGAATATATCACAGAGCCCTTTTACGTCAACTGTTATTTATTACTAACGTGCCTTTTATTCTTGCCCACAGGTTTTATGAAAACCCCTCAAATATTGCTTAATTAAATTATTTTATCGTATATTTTGACCTGCAACGATCCATAATTTTTTATTTGTTGCGATTTAAACTTTCATTATTATAAGCTCTCACACACATATGCCCTGCCAGCGTCTGTGTTTCCGGCGAAATATGACCCGGGCGTGTTCAAGAGAAGAGTTAATAAGTATTTACTTGGCTAGCATGCTACACCTTCGATCGCATCGTCACTTCCTATCAGGTGAGAACATGGTCAGATGCTACTACATGTGTCTCTCCCATAGAATGCCATTATAAACAGCTACTTGTTGATGGAATTTCGCGGTTTTCACTAGTCAGGGCCCGGCCTATATGCTACGTCTTTCGGTTTATGGCCTCCACTTGGAATCCTAACACCACAGCATTACAATAATATCCTCTAATTCGTTTCATCATTTAGCCATATCATGTCACTTCACATCAACAGTCGGAAGACGTGCGCTGCTGAAAACAGGCTTCCCCATAAAACTCTTATCTCTCTTACATCTCTAAATATATTTATGTACAGATGAACATGTTAGGCGGATTATGTAGCGGTGCGCCGCGCGTTGAGGCGGTTTACGCGTCTGTCCACGCGGATGGATTTAACTTTTTGACACCAAAACCTTTAACTTTTTGACATTTTTATTTCTATCTGTAACATGTCCTTCTTCCACAATGTTCCGTATGGTTATGCGGCGCTCCGTGTGTGAAGCACCGCCCGTCCGCGCGGACGTCAGCGAGAGCACCGCTCGAACGCGCGGTCGGTCGGTGTATGTGTGTTAAGCTTCAGCGGATTACTAAGAGACCAGTGCAACGTGAATCCACCTCGCTGCCAGCCGCGGCGGTGCGCGGTGCCGTGTGATAAGCGCCTACAAGAAGAGATGGGCTTTTCTTATTCTCACACCGCCTGGACCACGCGGCCACAGATTCTTACTTAATCATTTTCATTTGAACCATTTTATAACCCATACAAAGTATAACTTATCTCTATTATTTGACCTTTAACATTTCCAAGTAGCCATTTTCGGCAAAGATGAAATGGAATTTTCCGCACAACGGAGAGAATCCTTCGAAGCGATTTTGTCTGTTTATTGTCTATTTAAGGAGACTTAGATTTGACATGCTGGTGTAATTGTGTACCTAGTTAAGGTTCCCACAGTTCCCCATAACAGGTACCTACCTATTAGCTGATCCACGTACCCCCCGTAGGTTAGCTAGAACGGTCACGACTATTAATAGGGTCCACTTTTCCAGCGGACGTAGTCTTCTCGATCAAAGGGTGCCATTGAGCTAGTTGCCTCCCACTTTTAACGGCTAGGCCCATTAAGCGCCTGCTCTTCTCCCCGGCGACGCTGTAAAGAACGGTAGAGATCAACATCATTCGCCTATTCAAAAAATAGCCCTAGTTTGAGAACTAGGGCTATTTAACAAAGAAGGTCAAATTTGCTGAGTCTTATTTCTAGCACTCTAGCGAAATTGTGAAAGCCGACGCGTGTTTTGCGTGGGCGTCAATTCACAGTACTTTCGTAGTAAAATGGGTGATCATTAAAAATAACAAGCCGTGAAAACTTTGTTACACTGATATTTATCTAGCTTTGTCTTGTCTGTCAGCGAACCTCATGCTTAATTCATAATCTCAGATGTCAAGATTATTATTAAGTTAATTAATTTGATAGTAAAACTAGTTTAGATGCTGAGCTGAGACGAACCAACCATAAATATTAATAACGCTCAACGTTCACAGGGACAACGGAACTATGAAAATCATAATTGATAGAATCAGGCATGACTTCGCGGAACTTACTTACGTCGCGGACTTTACCTACAATAATCCTTTACCCCAATATAGATAATCTAAGTACTTGAATTTAGCGGAATTACACTAGATATTATTATTTCATTTTGTATCTATGAAAATCATGGTTCCATAACAGTATAAGGTCCGTATTACAAAACGATGCTCAGTCATCGAACGGTGCCATCCATAAAGTGATCAATTAGTAAATTAAATCTCTGCTTGAGCACCGATCGATGATTGAGCATCGTTCTGTAATACGGACCTATGAACAGTCACTAGGTACTTTTTATGTACCACAACAAGTTTTCAACAGATACCGTCAATTTAAGCGGCAAAATTCTTTATAGACATAATTATCAAAATAACCATATCAATACCATAAATTCACAGCATATATTGAAACAATAAATAAATATATAAACATAAAAACAGTTCTTCTACCATAAAAAATGTGAGATCCATGTAATACCAAATCAGCTACTTTATAAAGGCCCTACTTCAGGGACCTTTGTCTTAAATTATTACGTAATTCGCTAACAATATCTTATAATGTCCATATCAATATTAAAAATCTTTAATGTTTAAATAAAACATTTTTATTGTGTTTTGTTTTATCCAATAAATAACTTTGTTCGTGGAAAACCGCGCCACAGGCACACTCAATATCCTTTTAAAAAGGAGGTCTAAACGAATAAAATAACCTTAATTGCATACCAAGAACATACTTAGATTATATCAATGTTAAATATCAAATGGATTTATAAATGACTGAGATATCAAAACAAACTTAAAAAAATACATCAGTGTTGAAAACCTCCTTTTTCAGAGACTGGAAATTTTATTCATTTTAATGAATATATAATTTATTTTTCTAAATATATATAACTCAAAGGTGACTGACTGACATAGTGATCTATCAACGCACAGCGCAAACCACTGAACGGATCGGGCTGAAATTTAGCATGCAGGTAGATGTTATGACGTAGGCATCCGCTAAGAAAGGATTTTTCGAAATTCTACACTTAAGAGGGTGAAATGGGTGGTTGAATTATTTTCCCATAGGCCTCGCCGCGCGCGAAGCTGTGGACAGAAGCTCGTTTATTAATAAAATAAACTAGACCTAAATAACTAAACTATACCTAAGAATTTAAAATAAATAAATATAACAATATATACTCCATTTTAAAAGTTTTTTTGAACCTCCTCATTTAAGTCCCTTTTTTTAAAAAGCTGTCGTCGGATTTATTATTATCATAATACAACTTATTCTATTTAAATTTCTCCTCTCCGTTTTATGTTTATCACAACTGGAAAGGTATTACATAATTTGTGACGAAAGTAACAAAATTACAAAATTATTTTTCTCATATTTTATGCGAAGAGTGCAAAATTGTGTTAACATCTGTCATAAATTCATTGGATTTTGTTTCTTTGTGAATAAAAAGTTTACTTTTTACAAAAGTTAGAAATGAGATCTGAAAAAATAGACATTTCCATTACTGTCTCGCTCCCACTACACTGTGAACATATTGGTGGAAGTGGGACACTTTCGAGCTTATTATATCTACGTCTACAAAACGACCGTGCGTTGTGCATTGGTTTGCTATAATACTAACTGATCCGCCCCGGCTTTGCATGGGTTCATTAATTTTAGGTCTTAATCCCCACCCACTATCCCACTCTATTTGCCTTTCCTACACCTTTCCCCAAATTTTTTTCCTCCCTCCCTTCTTTCATCCTTACCTCTTCCCTTTTCCTTTTACAAACAAAAGATTTGTTATTCAACTCTTCGGTCGTCAATCCTACGGTAATATGGTATCTCTTATCTATAAAAATACCTATTACGCTTTTTTGGAGAAACTTATTTTTATGAAACAAACATAAGCGCCTGCTCAGAACTACATTTATTAATAAACGGCATCAAAATATATCCAGTAGTTTTTGCGTGATTCAATACAGGCATATAAAAATGATACAAATTATATTTTGGATTCTACTGCTTTTATAATAACAAAATATGATGTCATTGCGAGATGTGATTTTCTTTGTTCAACCAGTCAACCAGTATAATATGTATGGAGTTGCAAAACGATAAATAAAACAAAAGTAGCTGAACATAATTTTTTGCCCAATACCCTCAGGTCTGAATATCAGCCTCTGTGGTGCGATGGTGGAGCAGATTGGCTCATAGCCTGGAGGTGCGGGTTTGATTCCCACGACAGAACAAGTATTTGAGCACGGAAAAAGAGCTAATACTTGTTCTGAGGCTGGGTGTTGTGGAACCATGGTCCTCGTAGTTCCTGGATCCCTAGATACAGGGAATCCTAGTTGGGGTAGTCCAGCATCTATTTTTGCGATCGTTATTATTTTTTGCCCAATATCCTCAGATCTGTATATCAGAAGTCCTTGCTTCTAATTTTATGTTAATCAAGAAAACACGTTCGAAATCTCATCTCAGAGTTTAATAGAAAGTTTGGCTTCGCGTAACTTGTTTTGTTTGAAATGAACCGTCATCATTCATAAAAGAAGAAGTATGGACTGGAAGTTCTGTAATTATTATATTATAAATGAATTATCCTTTCAAATAATAAACATAAATCGACTTCCACCACCTTAATTTCGTACTGAGAGTACTTGGATGACATTGTTATTTTTTTTGTTTTGTTTGGCTCCACTCTTTTGTGTATTTAGCCAGTGTCAAGTAATTGATAATTTCTCGAGTTAATTAATATGTATTAATATAAGGCAAGTCAAGTCACAGTCCAAGTAATCAAATGAAGTCATAGTCTAGTCTAGTCAAGTCATTCTCCTAGTAAACTGGTGGCAAATTTACAAGAAGCTTTTATGGAGTTTTGGAAACAACACGAAAAGAAACGTTTCACCATCATTATACCACTTTCCCACACTCATGCCAGTAGTCCAGCACTTAACGAATAAAATGCCACCAATTTTATGCACTAACACTAAATATAACACAAGTTTTGAAAAATAATATAATGCGCTGACGCGATCTTTTTCGTTTTCCCGCCAAAATTCCATTATTTTAATTTGACAGTTCTAAAACTCTAGACGCGTATCTGCGCTCAATGCGCTTATCTTTTTCTTTTACACCGCAAATATTGCAATAACTCAACCAGAAGTTCGAGAAGCTCAGTGTTTTATTTTTGCTAAAGCTTTCATTTGACTTCACTTGTTACTGTAATTTTGTAATAAAATTTATTTACATTTAGGCTGTGTACTCATTGGCATCAGTTGATGTTTTCGTATAGTAACGGCTCAGGTGAGTTAATGTATGTCGTAAATAGAGAGACATAAAACTCATTTATACGCTAATGGAATGAAACTTTTACAAGATATTATGTTGGTAGACAGCTTGCTAAGTGAAGTTGGGTAGAGACGATTTATAGTTTGTCACGCCAATCACAAAAGTAATAAAAAATAAATAAATGAGACCATCGTAAAAAATAAGTTTATTTTTAAGAAAACGTCAAAACGGCTAAGTAATAAATATTACAAATATAATGTTGCCATTTTTACAGTCAGTGCAAAATCACAGCCAAAATTAGTTTTGACAAAATTTTGACAGTCGTAATCACTAATATTGAAAAACGCTGGGTATCATATTATCATTTAAATACATTTTTTCCAAATAATAAGTGTCTTTAAAATCTCCAACACTTAAAGTGGGTGTTTTGGCGGGTAAACGAGAAAGGTCTTGCCGCCGCATTGTATTATTTTCCAAAACTTGTGTTATTTTCAGTGTTAGTGCATAAAATTGGTGGTGTTTTATTCGTTAAGTGCGGATTACAGGTATAAGTGTGGGAAAGTGGTATAATGATGGTGAAACGTTTCTTTTTGTATTGTTTCCAAAACTCCATAGAAGCTTCTGGTAAAGTTGCCACCACTATACTGGAGTATGACTTGACTAGACTAGACTATGACTTGACTTGACTTGGCTCCACACTTTTGTATATTTAGCCAATGTCAAGTTATTGATAATTTGTCAAGTTAATTAATAAAATTAATATATGTATGTGTGTCAAGTTAAGTCACAGTTCACACTTTCCCATACTCATGCCTGTAGTCCAGCACTTAACGAATAAATGCCACCAATTTTATGCACTAACACTGAAAATCACTCAAGCTTTGGAAAATAATACAATGTGGTGACGCAATCTTTTTCATTTTCCCGCCAAAACTCCCTCGGAGACTTTATTCACAGTGTGTGAAGGAGTAAGTATTGAATCCTCTTTTCTCCCTGCATTTAATAGAAAACTTTAATTTAAAAGTTAAATTCGAGTTCAAACGTTCGTAAAACTTCGATTTGACTTTCCGTGGAGCTTCAAATTCGTTTATAAATTCCTTGGTCTTTCCTTTGATCGTTATTGATTCTTGAAGTGAAATAGTTTTATAAGTCTTGATATCGTCTCGGAGATTACTGACACAGAATATTGAGACTTAGAATTTTATTAGTCTTGTGTAAGTAGATAAGTTTTAAGTTAATCCTTGGCACAGGCGTTTCTTTAGGGTGTTAATTACCATATTCATTACTATATCTAGGTACCTATATATATCTACTAGGTATATGAAGGTAGGTAGGTTAGTAGGTATATATATATAATTATAGATTCTGTGATTACAGTTTTGTGTTGTCATGTAGTCTTATTTATTTATTTATTATTTACTAGTTGCGCCCTGCGGTTTCACCCGCGGATAAAAAGTATTCTAATTATTTACTCATTCTACGGAAAAATTTCACTTTTCCGGGATAAAATGTAGCCTATATGTTTTTCAAATTCAAAAGATTTATTGCAAATAGGCTAATTTTAGCACTTTTACAAGTCAAAATTATATTAGTTAATCTAGAGTATAAGCTATCTTGGTACCCAATTTCATCCAAATCTATTCAGCCGTTTGAGCGTGAAGGAGTAACAAATATACACACATACACAAATACAAACTTTCGCCTTTATAATATTAGTGTGAAGTGTGATTATTTTTTAGTTTTTAAACTAACTATGTAACTTAAAACTGAACCTTGTACCCCATGTATACAAAGGATGTAAAATCAGCCATTCACCCCAACGACCTCACAGATTATCTAAGTTACGATTTCAAAGCTTCACGGTCCAGGATCCAATCCTACTGAGTGCTAGAAATCTAGAACTTAAAGTAACGAAGGGTCTCGCACTCAGTGCCTTGAAATGAACACTTTACCAGCCGGCGATTTGCTACCGACCCTGTTATACGGTTCACCCACACTATTAAACAACCATATCCCGTTTATCGCTCTCCCAGTCACCAAATATTATGCTACTTGAAGCATACAAAGTCAAAGTCAAAAAATTATATTTTTAGTTTTTTTTTTATTTGTTAAGTTCCTAGGTATAATTTAGTTTTTTAGGTCTAGTTTAGTTTTATATAATGTTAAAAATATTTCACTGAATAGATAAACGAAATTCAAAAATTATATTGAAATTAGGCTATTTTTAGAACTTTTACTAGTCAATATTATATTAGATACTTAAAATTAAGTTATTGTATTGGTACAATATAGATTTATATATATTTATAGATTAGACTATAGAATTACAAAGTGCTTGCTTATTGTCAAATATTATATAGCAATCCCATTACAATATGAGTTTTAAAAAAAAGAAGTTCTCTTTCCACTACTGGTGCAAGCAATCCGGCACAGAACAGAAAATTCATCAGAGTTTCTATCAGAGTGTTCTGTTCTGTTATAAGTAATAAATTATAAATATTTTAAAACACAGTAGAGAAAAGAAACACTGTAAACTTTCTTGTAGCTTCTTCTTTACAAGTGTAATCGAAGCTTTGGTGATCCAAAACCCGCACCTGTAAAGAAGAAGCTACAAGAAAGTTTACAGTGATTTTTTTTTGTCTACTGTGTTTTTCAATATTTATTATTTTAGGACTTTTGAATATGTAATGAATATATTACAAAAGTAACCACCCACAATTCACGCCGATGCAAGAAGAATATTAAGATGGTCTTAATAAACATTACAAAGAAACTGAAATTATATAGCAACAGGCAAGGTACCTAAGATTTCATAATCCACCAAACATAACTCAGCAATTGGGTTTTACATTTAACTACGTAAGTACTTGTAAGGTCAATTAATAATAATACTTTTATTTGGTGTAGACCACACCTACAGCACACTGCGTAAAGTTTTGCAAGTAGAGCTTGTAGACTCGAGGTTTCCAAAAAAACACAGACTGCCAGCGTACATAATATTCGTGATGAGTACACTACTTGGTACCGAAATTCAAAAATTTGAATAATATATCACCGAAAGATTAAAACAACGAATAATATTCAAAAATTTGAATAATATATCACTGAAAGATTAAACCAACGAAAAAAAAATTGAATAATGTATAACCGTAAGATTAAACAACGAATTAAATTCGAAAATTTGAATAACTTATCTTCGAATGATTAAAACAACGAATAAAATTTGAAAATTTGAATGATATACCACAGAAAGATTTAAAAAACTAATAAAATTCATAAATTTGAATAATATGTCACCGAAATATTAAAACAACTAATAAAATTCTAAAATTTGAATAATATATCTCCAAAAGATTAAAACAACGAATAATATTTAAAAAATTGAATAATATACACTGAAAGGTTAAAACAACGAATAAATTAATAACGAAATATCAAAACCACGAATTATATAGACAGCCTCTATGGTGTGGTGGTTGAGCAGGTCGGATCATAGCCCGAAGGCGGCCGGTTCGATTCCCGCGGTAGGACAAATATATATGCACAGAAAAAAGCTCAAATACTTGTTATGAGTCTGGGTGTTGTGGGACCATGGTCCTCGTAGTTCCTGGGTTCCTAGACACATCTAGTTAATCCTAGTTAAGGTCCAGGATCTATGTATGTGATCGTTGGGCGTTGTTATTATTATTATGCAATAAATGTTTGTGATTACGAAACATTAAACATAAAATAATTACGTAAGTAGTAAAAATAAACTACACTGGTAACACCACAGTATTCTATAAGATAAATAACGGCTAAAACTCACGTCAATTAAATGTCGAATATATATATAATCACGATAGTTTTCAAACTTAAACCACAGTATTCATTTCATAACGTCACCAACAGCTTAAAGGACCAAATTGAACACCGGATGAGCCAACCAATCAGAGAACTGCTAAATGCCTACTCTAATTTGATTCATTCGTTATTCGTCAGACGTAGTTTCAACCCGCATAAAAACTCGATTTCAGGCCGCATTTCATTTCCGCTTTTAGCTCAAATTAGTACGCATCCTAAACGTACAAATAAGGTACAAATAATGCTTCATAAAGTTAAATTTTATGACAGATAATCATATCACATCACACTTCACACTAATATTATAAAGGCGAAATTTTGAATGTGTGTTTGTGTGTATGTTTGTTACTCCTTCACGCTCAAACGATCGAATGGATTCGGATGAATTTCGGTATCAAGATAGTTTATGCACTGGATTAACATATAGGCTACATTTTATCGCGGAAAAGTGAAATTTTCTCGTGAGATGAACAAATACTTAAAATACTTTTTATCCGTGGGTGAAACCGCGGGGCGCAACTAGTAATTTATAACAAAAAATATGTCTTATGAAACAGGACGCAGGACGAAATTCGGTGCTTTTTGTACCTTTGTGCTTACCTTTGCGAATTGACCCAATGCGTAAACACGTTTGGTGACAGAGGAAAACATGTATTCTCTGTGACGACACGCGCGTGTACAAGTGTTTGTAAATATGCTTGGGTATTAACTACTCCATTGGTTTCCTTCTCCATGTGTTCACCAGAACTGGAGCATAATTTATTCGGGTTCACCAGACACCAGTATTTTGTGTTACGTATATGGGTTTGTTAATTTTGTGACGGCTTTGGTTGGTTACGCATTAAAAAGGTTAAATTAAAAATAAATTAAATTAATAAATTTAATTATTATTTAAATTACCTTAGCTGCGATTTTTCAATGGCTTGATAAATGTTATGCAATTAACAAATTGTAATCTGACTAAAATAATAATAATAATAATATGTGTGGACATCTCACACAACGCCATCTAGCCCCAAACTAAAAAAAATATGAAAAAAACGAACTAACTAATAAAAGTAAGTACCATCATTAATTACTGCAGTGTTCACTATACAAAATTATTCTTTTATTTTAACTGAGTTTTGTTTCATCCAATGAATAGCTTTTATCTGATTACGAGCTTCTGCCCACGGCTTCGCCCGCGTGGCCTATAGGAAAATAATTCAACCACCCATTTCAATTTCACCCTCTTAGGGATGGAA
This sequence comes from Ennomos fuscantarius, assembly GCA_905220475.3. Taxonomy (NCBI): domain Eukaryota; kingdom Metazoa; phylum Arthropoda; class Insecta; order Lepidoptera; family Geometridae; genus Ennomos; species Ennomos fuscantarius. The sequence goes on along the minus strand of HG992046.1, from coordinate 4,700,074 downwards.
TTTCGAAAAACCCTTTCTTAATGGATATAAGTATCCATTAAGAAAGGTTTACAAAGAACACACCCTCCAAATTTCAAGTCTCTAGGACCAGTGGCTTAGGCTGTGCGTTGATATATAAGTCATTCAGTCAGTCAGTCAGGACTTTGAATTTTATATGTATAGATTGAAAAACCGCGCCTTAGGCAAAAAAACATGCAGACAGCTTTTGCTGTATATTGTGCGCATAAACGATGACTATTGTGTTCATCTATCCATTTTGTCCTGGTATATAAAGTATGATGATTATATTATTTTTTATTCTTAAATAGAAGAGATGAGAAAACCAACTTAGCATAATATTTTAGTATAATACGATTGCGTCGTAAATCTCATACTAAAGCACTATAACAAACGAAGTTCCTTATTCAGCGAAAAGGGAAACAGGGCTAAGCTAAAAGACGTAAAGTTGCCTTCCTTTCCTTACTTGGATTAGGTACGGTGAGTGCTGCCCTTAATTAAATGAGCAGTGACCTTGACCTTACCTTATGAGACCTTGACTTTATCTTTATCTTATCAGAATATTTGCCGTATATCTATATATGCGCACACTGGGACAACTCCAGGAGAGGGAGAGGAGAGGACCACCCCATCTCTTCCCGCGGGTGCCGTTAGAGCCTGCTAAGGGAATATCAAGAGAATGGGCAGCATCTACGATCACCAAGCCACCTGCGAAGCGTGGTAATTTTTTGAATGGGTTTAGTGCTGTTAGTCTCTATCGACCTTTACAGCGTCACCGGGTGGGAGGGCAGGTGCTTAAAGCCTAGCCGTCAAAAGTGGGAGGCAACTAGCTCCAGAGCACCCCTGGGGTGCACACCCGAGGTAAGAGGATCTATCTTCCACTCACCACTGGAAAAGTGGCCTATTGAAAAGCATGGTGGTGTTTTGTAGTGGATACCTACGTTCAGCAGTAAACGTATTCCGGCTGATGATGATAGGATGTTGTCAGAGAAGTTACTTACCTTCTGCATCGCAAGGACTGCGCAGATGACCTTTCTTCTGCTGCCAAGTTTAAGATACAACTCGACGAGCGAATTGCTACCGTATGATGAGTCAACTCATATATACGGTGTGCCATTCGTTAAGTCTAAATTTATTAGGAAGTGATGCAGACAATCTGTTATTCGGCATATGACGTTTTCCAGCTGTTAATGTGTGTGTGCATGCGTGCCTGCTTGCGTGCGCGCGCGCGTGGGTGTGTGTGTGTGTTTGTGCGTGAGTGCGTGCGTGCATGCGTGCGTGCGTGCTTGCGTGTGTGTGTGCGTGCGTGTGTGTGAGAAATGCTATTTCAACGTTTTTATTAATTTTTACGTATTTATGAAATCAAGTGTGGCTCTGGAGACTCCATTCGGCTTATTTTTTGATGCACTCTCCCTTCCCTGCCACCACGGGGGCGATGGCAGGGTATGTGAGACTTGAACCCACTTAAACGCATCGTAATTCGATGGGGCGAGATAGCATTCACCATGTTATGTCCAGAGTTTGCACTCGATCTTACAAAGAATTTAGGTAAAGGAAAACGCCGTGAGGAAACTGACATCACTCCATGTGAGAGAATTAGCCCAGCAGTGGTGACGTATTGGGCTGAAGACGTGCGTCACGTATTCTCGTTTTTCACAGCCCGGTTAGCTAGTGTCTCCATTATTTGGGACAAGTTATTCCACGCCATTACCCCATCATTATTTAGTTTGTAAATTAACAATAGAATATTTATAACTACTATTTATAATTTACTAGGTGGTAGGACTTTGTTGCAAAGTTCGTCTAGGTAGGTACCACCGCTTTGCCAGTTATTCTGCCGCCAAGCAGTAGTGCGCAAGCACTACTGTGTTCCGGTTTGAAGGGCACTGTAGCTAGTGAAATTACTGGGCAATTGAGACTTTATGATCTGATCTCACAGTCGAGTAATCTTATTACCAGACTGTGCTGATGTCTCAGGATGATGTGCGCAGTGCAGTGTTGCTCGAAACTCTATTTTGGGGTTCCGATTGACACTGTTCTATTATGGGCAGCCGTGGCGCTTAACATGAGGTGAACGGCTAGCTCGTCAAATCATTCAGTAACATAAAATAAAAAAAAATAAAAAAGAATTGTGTAAAGTGGTCTAGACTAAAATTTTTATGCTTTTGCACTTAGATATTTATGTACTAAGCATTTATTAAGTGTCCTATAACCTCATTATAAGTTATAATGTATCTGGGATGACATAAGGATAATGATTCCTGGATGTTGAAATTTAGCGCGTGGTGCAAAAGAAATTAGGTTTTGAATTACGAACGATAATTACATTTTTAAATTCTTACATACTTTTACAAAGAATGCAATTCTAATGCTTCTGTAGATTATTGTCTTGCAGCCACATAAAAAAATGAGCAGGTCCAATTTCTATGCAACCTGGAGTCGGTAGCGAAACGTGTAATATAGACTTTAATAGTCTTGAACGCTATGGAGCGAATTTCAATTCGCTATAAGAATAAAATCGAAGATTGTCATTTGTCTACGTTTTCTTATAAACTCTTCAATTGTTTTTTTATTTATTTTAGATACTTTGGTAGTAGAATTGGTATCATCGAGTAGATTATACGCGAAAATATTTTAGGTCTGTTGTTGGAATCATAGAGTATGGTTAGAATGAAATAATTTTTGAAATCCAAATTATTTGGATTTTTGGTGGTAGATTATTTTTGTTTTTGGTTTGACTCCACACTTTTGTGTATTTAGCCAGTGTCAAATTATTGATAATTTTTCATGTTAATTAGTATATATATTTGTGTCAAGTCAAGTCACAGTCCTAGTCATCAAGTCAAGTCATAATCTAGTCTAGTCAAGTCATACTCCTAGTAAAGTGGTGGCAACATTACCAGAAGCTTCTACGGAGTTTTGAAAACAACACAAAAATAAACATTTCACCATCATTATACCACTTTCCCACACTAATGCCTGCAATCCAGCACTTAACGAATAATATGCCACCAATTTTATGCACTAACACTGAAAATAACACAAGTTTTGGAAAATAATACAATGCGGTGACGCGATCTTTTTCGTTTCCCGCCAAAAAACTCAGTAGATATTTTACCTTTATAGAACATTAATACTGCCTATAGCTTACAGCTGATTCTGAGAAATATTAGATAAAACTAATATATTCACGGTATTCCCTAAAGAGTAACGATTTTCAGAGCTTTGATAAAAAGAGCATTCCAAACTATTTCCGATCCATTTCATTCCAGATCCATTTTTGGTGTCCGGTGTTCTTTTGTTCTCAATACGTTTCTGAAAATAACATTCAAATCAATATCAAACAATCTAAATTACACCATCGTCACATCCGTGGATCAACTGAAAGAAAAGTTTAACGTTTGAACTAAATATGATAACAGCAAAACTGTGAAGAATGGAAGAAACTTACAGACTATTGTCAAGCTTTTAAAGTAAACCGAAGAAGAAGAAATCGTCATAGCTATCAAAGTAGCTAAAGTGTTTTACCCGGGCAAAATTGGGCAAAATACATGCTTAATTATTCAATATTAAATACAAAAACTTAATTGTTATACTGCTCGTCTGTATTTTATTAAAATACAACTTAGCTAAGCAACACTTTCCCATGGGTTCTTTTTTTGTTTTTGGTTTGGCTCCACACTTTTGTGTATTTAGCCAGGGAGTAATTGATAATTTCTCAAGTTAATTAATATATAATTATATGTAAGTCAAGTCAAGTCACAGTCAAAGTCATCAAGTCATCTCATAGTCTAGTCTAGTCAAGTCATACTCCTAGTAAAGTGGTGGCAACTTTACCAGAAGCTTCTATGGAGTTTTGGAAACAACACGAAAAAAAACGAAGATGGATAAACGATAAAAAACGAAATAGTGAAACGTTTTTTTTTCGTTACATGCATGACTGTGGGAAAGTTCCCACACTCATGTAACATGTGTACTTTACTAGGAGTATGACTTGACTAGACTAGACTATGACTTGGACTGTGACTTGACTTGACTCGACATTATATAATATTAATTAACATGAGAAATCATCAATTACTTGACACTGGCTAAATACACAAAAGTGTGGAGCCAAAACAAAGAAAAAAAAAGCTTCAGTGCAGGGGCAGTATCACACTAATACTATAATAGCGAAAGTTTGTATGTGTATATGTGTATGTTTGTTACTGCTTCACACTCAAACGACTGAATGGATTTAGATGAAGTTCAGTACCAAAATAGCTTATACACTGGATTAACATATAGGCTACATTTTGTCTCGGAATAGTGAAATTTTCCCGTGGGATGAGCAAATAATTAAAATACTTTTTATCTGCGGGTGAAACCGTGGGGCGCAACTAGTAATATTATATTTTGTCCTTATAGTTGAATGGCATTAGAAATACCAAGCAGTACAACAGAAAACGTCTATCAAACCTTAATTAAGCCATAGATTAGACGTTCAATTTACCTGTGGTAATAGACAAGCATTGTTCTGTATAAACGGTTTTCATTTAGACCAAGCTATTTGCATTCCATTCCTATCTAAATGAAAATGGGGTGTAACGGTGAACTGACGGCTCTATCTAAGGCTTTATCAGACGCGTAAATGGCCAGTTAGAAAACATGGTTTCTATTAAAGGAGATTGAAAAATAAAATGAAACTGCATAGTGTAGATGTAATCTATTATATTGCAAAAAGAGAAAAGTTATTGTATTGGTCTGGAAACTGTTAGTTCCATTTCTTCCTATTTTCGAGTCTTCGGAGTTAACAAGTTTAATGACTACAACTATTACACGGCTAAAACTCACGAGATACAGTCGAATAACTCGACCGGTGTTCGGGCAATAAAGATGCCCATCCTCAAGGAGTACGCGCGGCGGCGGTGGTGGCGGCTCGGCGCTGACTGTATGAGTACTACTCACGTCAGTTTCTATAATATTAAAGTTTAATGACGTTTCATCAGCAGCATCTAAACGAAAATCTTCCGCGAAGAGTTTAGCTAATAATTTTGTTTTATCTTCTGCGTCAAGTTTCTGTAGTGGAGGTAGAGATGGATGGCAGAAGTTCGCTACCAGACTTGCCACTTTGGAACTTTATTATTAGACTGTGCTCTGAGAGACTGTCGTGATGTGTCAGAATGATCTGTGCAGTGAGGCATCACTCGAAACGCCTCAAAACTTTATTATTTAGATGGCACTGTCACTGAACTGAACTGTTAGACGCGCCCGTGATGCTTAACAACTAACTCATCACATTATAATTTTACTTATTACCTATTATTAGTTCATCACATTATATTTTATGGGCGTCGCTTAACATCAGGTGAACGACTAGACCGTCACAACATTCACTACCATAAAAAAACCTAGAAAAACGATTTATGACCTTCCAATAACGTGAAAAAATGAAATGGAAAAAATGTATGTATTTTCGCTCTCTTCCTTACCATGTTCCTATAGATAGTGACAAAAAGACGAAGATTGTTTTCCCGCTCGGTGACGCTGTAAAGGTCGGTAGAGACCAACAGCAATAGGCTGTTCAAAAAAAATTGTTTTACGTATCATAGGGTCCACTCTTCGTACGTACGCACGTAGTCTTCTCGATCCTCTTATCCCGGCAAAGGCCCAAGCGAGGCTCGCACCCCAGGGGTGCCCGCCAGCTAGTTGCCTCCCACTTTTGACAGCTGGGCGTCTTAAGCTTTTGCCCTCCCGCCCGGTGACTCCTGAAATGTCGGTAGTGACCAACAGCATAAGCCCATTAAAAAAACGCAGATTTTTCCTAATTGTGCCCATTGCAATGTCTTACTAATATGGACAGTTTGACGCAACGATACATTGTAAAACTCAAGAAAATACTTACCTAAACTAATATTATAAAGAAGAAAGATTTAATTGTTTGTTTGCATTGAATAGCCTCTGAAATTACTGTACCGATTTGAAAAATTCTTTTACCATTAGAATCCTACATTATCCCTGATGAACATAGGCGACATAATACCCGTGCGTAGCCGGGGCGGGCCTACGGCCGTAGCTAGGAGGGGGGCATTATGGGGCAATGCCCTACCTCCAAATCACCTTATAAATACCAAAAACTAATATAACTCAATATAATTAAATTGTTTGTTTATACTTTGAGAAAAAACTTAGATCCATGCTCACAGAAATGACTTGCCTGCTTATAGCTATTGATGGTGATTCATAATAATAATAATGTGTGTGGACATCTCACATAGTGCCATCTAGCCCCAAACTAAGCAAAGCTTGTACTATGGGAACCAGATAACTGATACAATACTTAGATACTTTTTGTTTGTAAATGCATACATAGAATACAATATAACACCTAGACACAGAACAAACACCTATATGTTCATCACACAAATGTTTGTCCTGGGTGGGAATCGAATCCACAACCCACAGTTCAGAAGGCAGGGTTACTACCAACTGAACTATCGGGCCAGATTGATTTAGGAGCCCGTGCTTTGAGGGCAGATCAATTGAAGGGGTGAGAATAAAAAGGATTTAACTGATTTTTTTCACAAAATGACTTATGGGTATCGTTGGATTCAGCGTGAAATTATCTTCAATAATACATTCTCAAAATACCGAAATGAGGCTTAAATCTCGAGATTTTGAGTCTAAAAATGGTTTATCTGTCACAGGAATACAGTACGCTTAGCATAAAAACATTACTTTATTTATTTTATTATATTATATTTTTACAGTAATTGTATGAATTAGTACTATATTTGGTAATTTTAAATAGAAATAAAACATTTTCAAGCAACTGAAACTTACATAAACCTTTTCTATTACCTTATAAGCACTCTACATAAAAATGACGCCGTTGACGTTTAAAGTAAATTTTCTCGAAACTGTCAATTTGTGAGTTAAATCCTTTTTATTCTCAACCCTTCAATTATGATTTTTTTTTTCTTCCTGTAACCAATGCTGCCCTACTTCAAAGTCGACTCTAGCTACTGCCCTGAGCTAGCTAAACTAACATATATCTTCTATATGTACGACGTAAATCACAATCTCGCGAGTCATTTCCCTTCGTAAAGCTCATTTCCCGCACCGCTCTGCACGAGCAGGTGTACGCGAGACGAAATAAAGCGCATTCAAAAGTTGACACTTTACAGATCGTTCCAAGAAATATGGCTCGAAACTTATCGTGGCAGATCCTTTGGTTTATAAATATAAACTAAAAACTACAATGATATATTAAATAAAACTTCTTTAGTTTAGCTCCATGTATCGGCCGATATAACATAGTTTTTGCTTTGTTTAATGTTAAAGTCGCCATCTTGGCAATTGTAAATTGTCATTTTACCGGACATACCAACATAATAATACAAGGTTTAACTTTCTTATGTTGAAAATGGACATCTACGTGAACCTTCAACTTCCGTTTACCTCGCATTCATCAGCTTACTCCCCAAGTCAAGTGTGAGTAAGTTATACTTAAAAACAAAAATGTTTAATTACTTTGTTTATTTATTTAATTAGTTAGTCACTAATTACTACATAAATGTAATTACAATTTGATGGGAATATAATAATAGATAAAAATGAAAAAAATAAAACATAGATAATAAAAAACTCAATCAACTCAAAACAGTCAGTCAAAAATAAATTAGATTGTACAAAAAAAAACACATTTGTCATGATGTTTTAAAAAATATAATATTACGGAATACTGGTTCAGAGCATGGTAATAAACTAAATAGCAATATTAGAGATGAAATTGGGGTGTATTGACACTTCAATCGAACACTAGAAATTGCCAATCATTAGTGATTTCGCATCACTTCCTGACTCGACGACTAAACGCGTCGAAGCGTTCACCATCATCAATATTTATCCTACCCGCTTTGAAGTGCTGCCGCCAACAAAAACAAATATACGGGAGTAGTGGGCATGGGTTCGAGAGTCTGTGGATATTTTGTGACGTTAGCCTTACGCAAAAATGACATTTCGGGAATGACCGTTCGAGCAGTTAATTTATTTGTTGGTCTGTTCACACATAGGAAAACTGCGTAAGGAAGCTTGGAGAAGGATACAAATTTCCGTAACTGTATTCGCTATCAAATCTTTAGTTTATTTATACTTGCTACTGTGCTCTTAGATGTATGTCAAAACATAACGCCAGTGGCGTGGCGTGTACTAATAAAGACTAGGTGGTAGGATTTTTCTGTAAAGTTCGTCTAGGTGGGTACCACCGCTTTGCCAGCTATTCTGCCGCCAAACAGTAGTGCGCGAACACTACTGTGTTCCGGTTTGAAGAGCATTGTAGCTAGTGAAATTATAAGGTAATTGAAACTTTACGATCTGATCTCACAGTTGAGTAATCTTATTACTAGACTGTGCTGATGTCTCAGGATGATGTGCGCGGTGCAGTGTCGCGCGAAACTTTATAGTTTAGTTTCGAGTAACACTGTTCTGTTATGGGCGACCTTATCGCTTAACATCGGGTGAACGACTAGCTCGTCATACCGTTCAGAAACAAAAAAAAAATGGGCAAAGTCGCATCACCGAGGCCCTATTTCTTTTGTTCCCAAGATCTACCTAATAAATCTATCTTACTAAACATGCTTTGACACGACATACCTATATGATAGGGAAAAAATATAAATTCGCGATGGGAGAATATTGAAAAGCATAAATATTTTGTGACTTAAGTGTTTAATTTTTTTACAAACGTAATGTTCTTCGGCTTTTTGCTTTACAGAAATCCAAGTAAGGATTTGTAATTGATTTGGGTAGCTAAATCTGCTTCGACTGAGAGTAATGTTAAAGCGGACAGTCGGTCCTGCTTCATACATCATTTTTACTTGGAAAACTACTTACGGCAAAAAAGTACTAAAAATAAACGGGAATATTAAATCTAGTGGCATCGCATTTAAAGGGGCCTCGCGAGACCTCTCTAAGACCGAGGCCGTGGGCGAGGGCCCCCTTTGCCCACGCCTAACTACGCCACTGCATAATGCATTTGAAACCGTGGAAACCCTAATCCTAGCGTACTGCTCTATAAAGTTTTGAACTGGCGTGGCGGGGATAGGAAGCTCATCCGTTGAATCACCGAGATATTCTCGTATTTCGCCTCTATTTGATTAAATGCTGAAATTTTTACGAAGTGTTCCGTTTTTATGATGCATCTTATAAGTTAATGAACTCATGTGACACATCAAAAAGGTGATGGCAATAATAATAATCGGTGGCGGCAGATGACTGTGACAGATTGGACCAAATCAAATTCACGAATACATTTTCTGTAATAACTCTAATTAAAACACTGATTTATGGATGTGATTTAAAAATATATGATAATTCCCTATAAAAATCAATGTAGTCGAAATCAAAATACGCATTATTATATAAAAACTACTAGTCAGATCTTGGTCAAATTTATATGGGACTACACGGAAAGCACCAGCTTTCGCGAAAAAAGTTTTTTTTTTTTTTTTTTTTTTTTTTTTTTTTTTTTTTTATGTTAAGAAATGACGTGACGAGCTAGCCGTTCGCCTGATGTTAAACGACACGGCTGCCCATATCAGCTGCAGTGTCACTCGGAACTCTAAAGTATAGAGGTTTGCGTGACACTGCACTGCGCACATCATCCAGAGACATCAGCACAATCTAGTAATAAGATTACTAAACTGTGAGATCAGATCATAAAGTCTCATTTGCCCAGTAATTTCACTAGCTACAGTGCCCTTCAAACCGGAACACAGTAGTGCTTGCGCACTACTGCTTGGCGGCAGAATAACTGGCAAAGCGGTGGTACCTACCTAGACGAACTTTGCAATAAAGTCCTACCACCTAGTATAAGAATCATCTAAATCAGTTCACCCAGTCGGAATTTCTGAGGTAACATTAAAAAAACCTCCTCTAAGAAGCTCTTCCTTTTTTAAGTCGGTTAAAAACGAATACCGCCAATTCAATACCACCAAATGTGAAAAGTTATTTTAAGCATACCTCAGCAGTTCATAATAATAGTTTAGTTATTAGTTTTAGAAGTATAATTTAGTTATAAGTAGGTAGTGGAATTTGGTCGAATCAACAACATCGAACAAAAACATATTTTTAATTTATCATCCGTAGTATATCACGTTTAGTCGTCGGTTGTTAGGTACCATAAAACAAAAATTAAGCCACGTCTGCTTTCAGACGGCTTAGAAAATCTGAAGGAAGGTGGGATAGTAACTGTTTAATTCCTTCTTCAATAGAAACCTTTCATCTTATTGTCTTAAACATTTCCCTGACTCGGGCTTTCTGTATTCAGGACTTCTATTCATAATTATAAAAGTAAAACGTAAGAGTCTTTGTTCGTGTGACTCGCCCGCCAAAATATTCGTAATGCAATCAGTTCGAATCGGACGCAATTCCATTGGTATTGCGTCTTATCCGACCCTACCTAACCTTACCCAAAACCTAATCTCAAAATACCCGTTACGCCGATACATATAAATCTCTAACCTCCTCACTACTAAACATTATGTAGATGAGGAAGGGACATTTTGTGATTTTTAAGATAAATAACGGCTAAACTAAAGAAAAAAAAAATTTTAGTTTGAAATCTATCGTGAATATGACACACGAGCTTCTGCCCGCAGCTTTGCCCGCGGCGTGGCCTATGGGAAATGGCCGATGTCCTTCTGCTGCGTTAGTAACTGGCTCCCAGAATAAGGACATCGAATGTGTCCGAAACCTGATTGGAGTAGTTTCGACTTATTAATTGACATGAGTTTAGCCGTTATTTATCTTACAAAATGTGTCATATTCACGATAGTTTTTCAACTAAAATTTTGTGATTTCTTTAAAAAAAAAAAATACACTGAGTAGTAATTTCACTGTTTATCATCAATAGCCTGAAGACATTCACTGCCTCTCTACACAGTGCCACTTTGAACTGTTTCTTTCCTCCTGGATCAATTGGCTCCCCGTTGTTTTCTACCAGATCCTCGTTCCCTCTAGTGTCTCGGGCCTATGCTGCATCTTGCTGTTCCTGGTCGCCACTCGACCCACACTCAAGAACATTTCTTCCCTATTGATTTCAGTTCCATGTATTTAGCCTGTCTACTGCCATTTCAACTTGCTAATTCTAAGAATTATATCGGTTACTTTAGTAGTAGTACGGATCTTTTTATTTCGGATCTCACTTCAAAAGGATAAAAGCAAGGAAACTCCGAACATATTTCTCTCCATAGCTCGTTCCACTACTTTGAGCTTACTAATAAGGCTAACAGAAAGAGGTCACGTTTCAGTACCATAAGTCATCACTGGCAACACACACTGATTGAAAACCTTTGTTTTCGTACTGCGATGTTTTGAACCAAAATATAGGTTGAAGCTTCCCGAACGCTGCCCAGCCGAGTTGGGTTCTTCATGCGACGATCGACCTCTTTGTTTTATTACTCCACTGTTATAGTGTATATTAGTAAGAAAGTAATTGTTTCACTAAGAAGACAACGTGTTCGTAATAACCCTATTTACTATTCTATTGTATAATAATTTGACAGCCTCTGTGGTGTGGTGGTTGAGCAGGTCAGCTTATAGCCTGGAGACGACGGGTTTGATTCCCGCGACAGGAAAAATATTTGTGCACAGAAAAAAAGGCGCATACATAGATCCTCGACTCTAACTAGGACTCCCTAAATCTAGGGACCCAGGAACTACGAGGACCATGTTCTCACAACACTCAGACACAGAACAAGTATTCGCGCTTTTTTTTCTGAGCACATATACCTGCCGCGGAAATCGAACCTGCCACGTCCGGGTTATAAGTCGACCTGCTCAACAACCACGCCACAGAGACTGCTGGTATAGACACTATAATAAAACACCATCATAAACACACAGAAGTGTAACAATGGGCGGGTCTTAAAGCTGAAGCATGTTAGTAACAAAAGTGATGAGTGTGATTTATGCTCTATCGCCACTTAACTTTAGGCAGCACCGTCGGTCAATCGATAGCCTAGTCTCAGATAAAAAAGTAAACGTGAAATTCGAACGATTCCGATATCACACACTGGGGAGCGAAAACACGAAATGAAAATGTATTATTTTACGCTTTGTTGAATAAGTTTTCGTAGATACCTACCTAATGTAGGTTAGTTTTGAAGGTTGGTAGGATCTGTGGTCATAGCGTGAAATTTTATGCGATAACTAATACTATAATTACACTTATACTAAACTATTTTAAAAAATGCATGATAACAAAAAAATAACGCTAAAATACGCAAAATACAACGTTAACGTTTCGTTGTTTCCAATATTTAATTTGTGTCTAAGAAATGTGTTATTGTAATTTTGATTGAAATGAATTTAGGTTAGGAATTATTATGTAGCAATTTCAGAGGAAATGTTCATACAAACAGTACATTTTTTTAAATGTGCAATGTAGCTTTGGTTAATTTTTGTTTTACCTGAATGTACTGCAAAGTTCATGTAAAATTAACTGAATAGTTCTGCTGAATATTCGATTCGGTAAACGCTAAACCGAATAACGCTCGTTACTCGGTTCGGTCCAAAAATCCATATTCGGCGCATCTCTAATCCTACTAATGCCAAAAGTTAAGTTTGTATGTTTACTATCAATTTATGCTGAAACTGCGGCACTGATTTTGACAATTGGTGTGTATTGTGTAAGTACCTACTTTAGATTTTGAGACAACGCATCCTTTTTATGCCAGACAGTACCGTAGTCTATTTGCGATCGTACGGACTTATTAATATATGTTGTAAATATACCACAAAGATATTTGAAACGGAAGAACGCTACTTAAATCTTCCTTACAAAGAAAACTTTAAGAAGCTACGGAGAAGTTATGAAATTCAATTCTCAGAAAACCACAACTGGTATTGTTTGAAACGTCTAATACAAAATAGTGCGCCATAGTTTCACTCGTATCTAATTAATATTCCCGGGATAAAAATTGTTCTATATAAGTGCCGGAAATGTATGGGATTGTCTGTAATGCAGACTTTGGACAGTGTTCAATGCTAACAAATTATTTCTTTAATAATTAAAAATAGTTGAGCTTTAGATTTCATATTATAATTGTCAATATTTCTAATTTAATAGTATATATAAATTAATAAAAAAATATTTCTTTTACGAAAAAATGGTCTTTGAGGAATGTTCAAGAAAAACGTAATACATTTATTAAACTAAATTTTTCATAAAAAACCGTTCACCTAAAATGTAATATTACATTTATTAAACTTATTACAACTGTATATAGAGAGGCAAGTTAAACGAAGCTCTAAGCCGATGTTAATATTATACGAGATGCTAAGCTTTTATTAAAATGCCCCGTCTACAAAATTAATCTAAAATGCACTGAAAACATTTTGCAGCAGCCATTACGAGGTTGTACCAATATGCTCAAACTTTAATATCATTTAGGATGTACTACCGTTATAACAATAAAATCAAATAGAGAAGGAATTTGATGCCAAAACAAATGGTAAACCCACATTATTATGGTACTCGTGTGGTCCAACATAATTGGTGATAGAAATGATAAAGTGATTTATAAAATAAATAAGTTTTTTTATTAATTTATGCCACTTTGTACGTTATCCCAGGAAACATTATTTTAACCTTTTCTTCATATAATACATATCTATGTGAAAGTATTTTTTTTTAATATTATTGGATGAGTTAAGATATCTGAGCGTGGGTACGACCAAAATATGCAGAGTACTTCAGACTTTCACGTCAAAAGCCGAAAGACGTCCTCCATAAGACGTCTATTTGGATGCTAGAATAAGCGAATAAGCATTGCAATTAAACGGGACAATGCTGCCAGCATGTTGGGTACGCTACCTACTGTAAGTGGGCTGGAGCATTTGGACTGTCTATAGGTCATCGCGGCCAGTATATAGTCCAAATGTATTTTTTTGTAGTAGTAGTGTTTTTTGTATTAGTTATTAAACCATTGTAGTAATTAGACAATAAAGGCAATTTGCCGTGTTAAAAATATCTATTTACTATTGTATTTTATATTTGTATTGTACCTACAGTGTTATACATTTGGACGCTTGGATTTGCCGTAATCATCACGCTTGTCGGATGATCACTTCTACAGAATTTATGGTTGAATAAATTCGATTTTGAAGAAAAACATTAGCCGTCAAATTTACCTCAATCTAATTTACCTTACATAATAATAATAATAACGCCCAACGATCACATACATAGACCCTAACTAGGATTCTCTGTGACTAGGGACCCAGGAACTACGAGGACCATGGTCCCACAACACCCAGACTCAGAACAAGTAGTTGCGCTTTTTTGTATGCACAAATACTTGTCCTGCTGCGGGATCCAAACCCGCCGCCCCGAGTTAAAAGCCGACCTGCTCACCACTACACCACAGAAGCTGTCATAGTTACTATTATTTATTCTGTGCCTCTACGGCAGCGATATTTGACGTGGCTTGTAAACACTTCCAATTATTTGTTATTGGTTCTCTACGGGAATGGTTAGAACCTTATAAGAATTATTACAGTATGTATGTTACACATAGATCACCCTTGGGACACCAATTGCCTATAACGATGATGGCTGAAGTGCTCCCGTGGGATTGGTTCTTGGAATAACTTGATGATTACAACCCACACGCATTTCGAGCGTCCTTAGGGTTGCTTTCCCTCTATACTAGATTATTCCTGGGACAGTCTATATTTTATTTCAAAGGATTTTATTGCAAATAGGTTTTTTTTTAACACTTTTACAAGTTAAAATTATATTAGGTACTTAAAATTATGTTATTGTACTAAGCATATATATAATATACACATATATACCAAGCAGTAAGCACTGATGTGATCCGGTTTGAAAGGCACTGTAGCTAGTGAAATCATGGGCAAATGAGACTTTATGACCTGATCTCACAGTCTTAGTCAGTATCTTACTAGATTGTGCTGATGTCTCAGGATGACGTGCACAGTGCAGTGTCACGCGAAACTCTATACTTTAGAGTTCCGAGTGACACTGCAACTGATATGTCCAGCCGTGTCGCTTAACATCAGGGAACGGTTAGGTTGTCACGTCATTCATTAACATACAAAAAAGCATATAAATCACAAAATGCTTATTGTCAAATATAAAGAAGGCCCAAAACAATATGTGAGTTTGAAAAAAAAGAGGTTTTCTTTCTCACTACTGGAATATGAACCTATTAAGCGCTTATTTGAGCTTTTTTAGGATTTCTCTAGCGCTTTTTAGCGTCATTCACCCAGAAACACCATTGTCGCTCAATTTGCATAATGTGTTTTCAAACTGTACGTACGCCGCGGCGTCTCCTAACTACAATTTTATCGTTTTCTGTTTCTACTCTTAATTTTCTGGGATTAAATAAATAAATAAATATTTGTGAACATTTCACACTGAGCCATCTAGCCCCAAACTAAGCGAAGCTTGTATTATGGGAACCAGATAGCTGATACAATACTTAAATACTGTTTGCTTGTAAATACATACATATAATACAATATAGCACCCAGACACAAAACAAACATCGATGTATATCACACAAATGTTTGTCCTGGATGGGAATCGAACCCACAACCTACAGCGTAGAAGGCAGAGTACTAACTGAGCTGAGGCCAGTCAAATAACAAAATAAGGGATAACTTATGCTCCTACATATTGATACAAATCACACTATCACACTAATTATATGCACTAATATTATAAAGTCGAATGTTTGTATGTGTATATGTTTGTTACTCCTTCACGCTCAAACGGCTGAATGGATTTGGATTAAATTCAGTATCAAGATAGCTTATACAATGGATTAAAATATAGGCTACACTTTATCCCAAAAAAATCAAATGTTCCCGTAGGATAAGCAAATAATTAAAATAAACGTTACTCCTGCACGCTCAAACGGCTTATTTGAGTGAAATTTGAAATGGAGATAGTTTTTACGCTGCTTTAACACATAGGATATTTTATAACCGCGGGCGCGGGACGCAATTAGTCTATCTATAATATAAAATTCGAAGTCCTGACTGACTGACTTATATATCAACGCAGAGCCTAAGCTGCTGGTCCTAGAGACTTGAAATTTGGAGCGTGTGTTCTTTGTAAAGTGTCCACTACCTGGTTCTCGTAGTACAAGCTTTGCTCAGTTTGGGGCTAGATGATTCAGTGTGAAATGTTCACAAATATTGACTAAGAAAGGGATTTTCGAAGTTCCACCCCTAAGAGGGTGAAATGAGTGGTTAAATTATCTATGAAAAATGTTCTTCGTTTTCTATAGGCCACGCTAGCGAAGCCGCGGGCAGAAGCTAGTCAAATATAAATTCCATTCACACAGAAACATTTGCACTGCTCATTAATTTCACATTAGCTACTGTTATCCCAGCTCTTGGTCAAATTTGATTTAGGTCAGAGCACTAGATCGATGATGGTAATTAAGGTTTGGGTTTTGCTCATACATAGCAAGCTACTAATACTCGTTAGCAATCTGTGGATGATGTAGTTGGCTGTATATTTAATAATACCATCTTCTTCTCCTCTATTTCTATTATTATATATGACGGCGGAAACGTCCAGTTATAAACTCTATGCGCAGCGGGCAGTACCGTAATTTACCCTGTGGTGGCATTTAAATTTATTACAGTGGCAACACTGGCAACTGTCATAGCTGCCCCACCCAGCTGACTATATGAATGGAGCGCTCGGTGTACTACGATCATTCTTGCTCCGGACACGACCCGCTGCGCACGCTGAAGGCCTATAGTTATATAGGTTGCAACCTACGCACAGCCCGTCAGCCTATATATATATATGTAGTCTGAACCAGGTACTGTTTATATTTAATTGTTTTGTTGTATGTAGGTTCTTCATATTTTTATTTTATTTTTGTTAGTGTTGGATAAATGTTTTTCTTTCTTTCTTTACCACTTACATTACGCCTTGTTACTTTTAATCAAACTAATATACAGCTGTTTATTATCTGTACATATAAAATTCAAAGTCCTGACTGACTTATATTATATCAACGCACAGCTTAAACCGCTGTTCTAGGACCTTAGACTTGAAATTTGGAGGGTGTGTTGTTTATTAAGTGTTATAAAGGGTTTTTGGAAATTCCACCCTTAAGAGGGTGAAATGGGTGGTTGAATAATTTATGAAAAAAAATCTTCCTTGGTCCCTATAAGCTACGCGGGCAAAGCCGCGGGCAGAAGCTAATAAATAAATAAATACATGTGAATTCGTTCACAACGAATCAGCATTGCAATTCAACGGAGCAATGCTGCCAGCATGTTGGGTACGCTACCTACTGGTAGTGGGCTGGAGCATTTGGACTGTCTATAGGTCATCGCGGCCAGTATATAGTGGGCTGGAGCATTTGGACTGTCTATAGGTCATCGCGGCCAGTATATAGTGGGCTGGAGCATTTGGACTGTCTATAGGTCATCGCGGCCAGTATATAGTGGGCTGGAGCATTTGGACTGTCTATAGGTCATCGCGGCCAGTATATAGTGGGCTGGAGCATTTGGACTGTCTATAGGTCATCGCGGCCAGTATATAGTGGGCTGGAGCATTTGGACTGTCTATAGGTCATCGCGGCCAGTATATAGTGGGCTGGAGCATTTGGACTGTCTATAGGTCATCGCGGCCAGTATATAGTGGGCTGGAGCATTTGGACTGTCTATAGGTCATCGCGGCCAGTATTTCAAATATTTTTGCAGTAGGTAGTGTTTGGTATTAGTTGTTATATCGTTGTAGTATTTAGTTGAAAATATAGGCAGTTCGCTGTTTAAAAAACATCCTCCAAAAAATAGTGAATACTTGTTTTAGTTTGATTAGTTGAGTTTATAGCTCTTATGCCCGTCTACTAAAGTTTGACAGCTTCTAAGTTCATTCTTCTAAGTTCGCACTTATATCTCTGTGGTGTACCCAAATGCATTGTAGTGTCATAGAGGGATAAGTGCGAACTTAGGAGGTGTCAAAGTTTAGTACATCTTATTTTGGTTATTGTAAAGTAAAAGTAAAGAATGAAAAAAGGTAAACTATAGAAACAGAAGCGAGATATTTTATAAGCGCTCGTTTCTTACGCTATATACGCAAAATACGCGAATACTCGCAATTTTCCGGGTTAAAAATTGTCTAATGTTGATCTTGGCACTGTAAGCTATCTGTGTACAAGGTTTCGTCCTAATCAATTCATCAATTCAACCGTTTTGACGTAATAGCACAAACAAACAAATTCTTCATCTCTTTTAATTAAAGTAGGATAACCTAAAAACTACTACTAAATACTACTAGCTAGAGGTTCACTATTATTATTATATATAGGTATACTACCTACGCTAAAAAACTATAACACTATATATACTAGCCGCGATGACCATAATATTAAAGTAAGTAATTTAATACGTTTGAATAATTGTCTAATTAGTTCTGGGAAAGAAAAGAAAGAAAGGAAGAAAGAAAAAAAAAACACATTTACCTATTCAGGACATCACACAACATTACATTCTTATATACAACATAAAAATAGAACAAAAATAGAACAATAATAGAACAAATGCTCCAGCCCACTACTGCCACTGTAGTTGGTAGTTTAGTGGGCGGGAGGGAGCATTTGGACTGGCTATAGGCCATTGCGGCTAGTATATAATCCAAATGTTTTTTTTTTGTAGTAGGTAGTGTTTAGTAGTAGTTGTTATAAAATAATAAATAAAAGATCGTACAATGTCGACTTTTTTTCTCTATTTTTTTTTTGTGTGCCTGTTTATTAATATAGTGCTTATCCTGAAGTTCGTGACGTCATGATATAGGTCCTGACTCAGCATGTTATCAAGGTCATAAGAACTGATGAAATGATTTTCATTCGGAACCCATCATCATGACACGAACTTAGGACAAACAACATAAAAAAATTAGAGGAAAAAGGGGAAAAAACCATCGAAAGTACATTATTTTTGTTCTGTTCCTTTTTATAGTAGAGACATTTGTTACACTTTGTATTAACTGAGAACAAAGTTATATTTTGTCCTCAAAAGCCACGCCTGATAAAAGGCGTTACGATGTAACATCTCATCCTAATCCCACCATAATAATCTATATATATAAAAGAAAGTCGTTTTATTTACTCTATTTATAACTCAAGAACGGCTGAACAGATTTGGCTGAAAATAGGTGGGCAGGTAGCTTAGGACCAGGAGACGGACATAAGACTTTTTATCCTGTACGACCGTGTTTTATTAATTCACCCGTGCGAAGTCAGGGCGGGTCAACTAGTATTAGCATGTATTAATATTAGTTGACAGCTACTGTGGTGTGGTGGTTGAGCAGGTCGGCTTATAGCCCAGAGGCGCCAGGTTCGATTCATGCGGCAGGACAAGTATTTACGCACAGACAAAAACGCAAATACTTGTTCTGAGTCTGGGTGTTATGGGTCCTCGTAGTTCCTGAATCCCTAGACACAGGCAATCCTAGTTAGGGTTCAAGATCTATGTGTATGATTTGTATGAACGTTGGGCGTTATTATTATTATTAGCCAGCTATAGGACCAAAAAGCATTTTCATTATCAACAAAAAGAGTCCCGACATTCTTTCAACGGCCATCAATTTCATTACATTCTGTTCAGATAAAATTGTCCGGAGACACAATAGCACAATCTGTAAAGCTACGTATATTTATATTCATTTTTGATTGAGCTGATGGTTCCGCCCACTGGTTTATTCCGCTCTGACATATTGAACCCTAGGGGGGTGATAATTGATAGAAGGCTTGGCTGGACAAATAAATACAAGGGTTTATGATTATTAGTACTTATACTCCCTAATTGGTGTCACTCCCGCAAGCAAAAATGGCTTTTATTAGTTTAATTATCCATTAACTAGTAAGCTTTATTGCAATCAGCATTGCAATTGCCGAGTAACCGGTTTCGTTCTCCGTTCTGTTGCTTACCGCGAACTACCATGTTGTATTTTAATTTTGTTATTATCTACCTCATAATGAAGTGTGTTTTTAAGAAAGACATTCATGTTTTTAAATGTAGTGCTCTTCTACGGCATACATAGGATTTACCTGTTGATTTGTAGCTATTACATAGTGAAGTTACATAGTTAGTTAACATTATTAGGTATTCTATAAAATAATTATGCCAAAAGTTTTGTATAAGCGCACAAGCTTGCAAAACAATTTTATTTAGCTCATTCGTTTGTATGTCTAGGACTAATTTACACTAGAATGTACAAAAATAATATTGTCATCAAGTTGAATAAAGATATTTTGAAATTGAAATTGAATCAGCATTGCAATTCAACGGGGCAATGCTGCCAGCATGTTGGGTACGCTACCTACTGATAGTGGGCTGGAGGATTTGGACTGTCTATAGGTTATCGCGGTCAGTATAACCCAAAGGTTTTTTTTGTAGTATTTAGTAGTAGTTATTATATCATTTTAGTATTTAGTTGAAATATATTTAACAGTGATGTTCATATCGCTCATCCGTTGCAAGACTCATTTTGAAGACAAAACATTTTGTATTGGCTACCTATTACCACAGACCAAGTAGAGGATACCCTATTACTACATGACCTGTTCTTTTTCTTTTTTGATTAATGGCCTTATATTGCTTTTTAGCGATAATTATGCCAATGTCAAGTAAGGAATTTTTGTATGGTTATGTCATGTCAAAGTCTTATTTTGTCAGTCAAAACGCCTCAGTAAAATGGTGCATATTTTACTGAGGAAGCCTTGAAGAGGAAACGAAAAGGCATGTTTTTAGAACTTGGAAGCATTTGCCAACATTCGTGCACGCTCACGAACACTTAACGGATAATAATCCACCCTTAGCACACGTTAAAATTATAAAATGCACAAGCTAAGAAAAAAATTATAAATTCACAACCGCCATTTTTACTGAAGTACGAACTCAATACATCTTACGTGCGTACTAAAGTACTAAAAAGTTTAATCAAGAATGATGAATCACTATCATGTGCAGCCAAACATTATTCGCGCTGTCATTGTTATATGACGGATGCATTCGAAAGCACTGAAAAATAGGTCATGTGGGGTCGTTGAAAAGAATCCAAAAATTGTGGTTATGAATTTTGAATTTTTTTCATAGGTTGTGCATTTTATAATTTTAACGTGTGACAATTGTGGTTTCTAATAATGGTGTATGTTTTTCATACTTTGGTACCTACATAATGCGTATGTGGAATACCATTTTTTTAAAAGTGAAAACTTCTTTACGCTTATTGAGTACTTTTAGAGCGAACAGAAATCATGGATTTCGCGTCATCGTCACCTAACGCTTTCCACGAGCTATATGTATACTGTGTTTATAATTATTTTGACATTCCTTCGTATTATTAATGAGTTTTCTATGAAAAAACTCATTAATAATTATATAGGTACACAGTATAATATAAATAGAATTGTACAATACAACGGGAACAAAATAACATATCATTACTATTAAGTACTGATAGTTTATTTTGTACCCGTTGTATTGTACAACTCTATTTATATTATTATCTAACTTCAGACGTGTATTTTATATGAATAAATGACTATTGACTATAAGTACTTATTGGATGAATAAAATGCTTGAATCTCGCATCATTGTCACCGCACGCTTCCTGTGAGCTTAGTTCCATCCCTCCCTAAAATTATTACGTAAAATTTTTATTGTTCAACTCTTTGTTGTCAAACTCTTTGTTGTGTACCACATACTTAATTAATGTTACATAATATCTTGTAGTAGGTATTGCAATGGGTTGCCTTATCACTAAAAGTGATCTCTTCCAGGCAACCTTTGTATGGTCAGCATTTGATGATAGTAGCAGTACCTAGACGGTGGTCACATTTTGTTTTATTTTATTACCAACGAGCTTCTGCCCGCAGCTTCGCCCGTGGCGTGGCCTATGGGAAAAAATTCAACCACCCATTTCACCCGCTTCAGGGTAAAATTCGAAAAATCCTTTCTTAGCGGATGCCTACGTCATAAAATCTACCTGTATGCCAAATTTCAGCCCGATCCGTCCAATGGTTTGGGCTGTGCGTTGATAGATCAGTATGTCAGTCACCTTTGAGTTATATATATTTAGATTACGTACTCGTAATTGTCTATAATCTATATAGATCTAATCTATACAGATATAATAACTCATATTGTCTGTACACTGCCTATGTTACATACGAAAGCTGAAAGCTTTTTTTTCTGTAATTACACAGTACAAAGGTTTTTGAGAAGTTAGTGACTTTTGCATAGTAATCTTCAGCTACAGTTATCCAATCATTTAAAATAACATAAAATCTTTCTAACCATCAAGTGTCAGCATCAGTTTTAACAAAAAAAAATATACTAGTTTTCCAATAAACATTATCGAAATACATTTCACAGAACACATCGCAGTTTTTATACATTTCAGCGCATTCATCACTAGATTTTCATCGCGCGCTGAAAAATTCACTCGACTGGATGGTTAGAGCCAATTATAATTGTAATACCTTTACAAATATAACTGAATTCGATATTCTGGAATATTTTGATGGGAATTTTATTCTGTATGATTTTTGTTTTTTTTTTTATTTTGTATTTTTTTAAATGCCAGGGTATGTTTTACTCTCTTTACGTCTTTTTATTTATGTTCTTGATATACTCCAAATATACACCAAAACAGATCTGAAAAATAGGTAATGTACAGCAAATCCAATTCGTACAATTTCTATAAATCCAACACCTGGATTCCCGTTACCTCCAAACTCTAATTCAAAAATTTAATTCACTACTAAGTCTCACGCTTTGGGTTACATTTGAACAGCCAAATAATTACTCCTCTTTCTTGTTCATTTAGGTTGCAATTGAACAGCAAAATCATTATTCTTCTTTCTTGTTCATTTAGGTTACAATTGAACAGCAAAATCATTATTCTTCTTTCTTGTTCATTTAGATGTTCTTAAATCGACCAAAATTCCTTTTTCTTATTTTGACTTCTAGCTGTAAACTACCCAGAACGCTTGTAAGTTGAACTTTGTGTTTTATTCAACCAAAACTGAGGAGATAACTTATAAACACAGCTATTAGGTACCTATTATTATTATTGACAAAAAAGTCTCAAATTTTTTTTTTTTTATGTTACGAAATGACATGACGAGCAAGCCGTTCACCTGATGTTAAGCGACACGACTGCCCATATCAGTTGCAGTGACACTTGAAACACTAAATTATAGTTTCGCGTAACACTGCACTGCGCACGTCATTCAGAGACAGCACAGTGTGGTAATAAGATTACAAAACTGTGAGATTAGGTCATAAAGTCTCATTTGCCCAGTAATTTCACTAGCTACAGTGCCCTTCAAACCGGAACACAGTAAAGCTTGCGCACTACTGCTTGGCGGCAGAATAACTGGCAAAGCGCTGGTACCTACCTAGACGAACTTTGCAGAAAAGTCCTACCACCTAATATTATAAACTTGAGATCAAAAAATTATTTCATGTGCCAGATACTTATCAGATTTGCTTGAAGCTAGTCGCGGAAGCTGCGGAGACTAGTTTTAAGTAACGAGACTGTATCATTTCCGATGCAGTTAGTTAGGATCTAGATGCTATTAAGGTTTAAACGGAGAAACATTAACAAAGTCCGTTTCTTTTCTTTTTGATTTTACTCAGTGTTCTTACAGCAAAACCTTTACTTGCTGTGATGACACAGCCTTTGTTATGTAATCACAACCAACTTCACAAAAACCCTGCACCTAATCTTTATTCCGCGATTGCTTGTTGATCGCAGAATCATTCCAAAACAATACATTTATATTTCAAAAAATCGTCACGGACCCGTGCCCATTTTGGGACAAAGGCGAAAGTGCCACAGAATATTAAACAGATGTTGGAGGTCACAAACTAAAAATAAATCTAAGGATATCGAATGTTATAAGCACTGTAATAACTGCTAATAATGCTTTCGCAAAGGAATTTCGCCAAGGTGAGGCGGGCAGAATGTTTGATGGCCATGCCATTGTGCAAGTTAACGGTGTACTAGTTTGTGAGTTAAATACTCAGGAGTATTAGTCGAAGTCGTTTAGACATGGTGGGTATCTAATACTAAACGTAAAGAGTATGTATGTAACATGCGCACGTTTAGAGTTTAAATTGATCCGTGAATAAATAGAATGCACAGAAAGCATATTTTAAGCCGTTAAAAATAGCACTAGTCTTTATGATTTGGTTGGATGTTGGTTTTTTAAGTAGGTGCATATCTATACTGAATATTTCTGCGACATTTTATCAAAATTGGCCATAAATTCTTTATCATAGGTCTCTGTAGTACGTCCCGAACTCAGACCTCACGATCTCATAATTATTATCTTTGCAATGACCAAGTTCGCTCATTATAATTATTTTCAATCAATCAATCAATCAAATGTTTATTTGCTAGAACACAATTTTCAAGAGATGATAACATAAGTTACTTAAAATAATTAGACATTTTGTGTTCAACCTGCATGCAAGTGTGCATATATTAAATAATTATTCATTACTCATATTCGAAAAGTAATTTCATTACTCATAAAAGTAAGTAGTAAAGTAAAAGTCAGGTTTATAATACTTTTCAGCCCGAAGGAAAATCGATCGGAGAATTCAACTGACAGCTGTGAAATTATAAAAAAACTAGTTCTATTTTCACGTTTCTGTTAAACCTTGATCTAACTAATTGATGAAATCTCTGCTTAAGCACCGATGGATAACTAAGCATCGTTCTGTAATAAGGACCTAAGGCACGTATTACAGAACGGTCAGTCGTCGATCGATGCTTAAGTAGAGATTTCATTCACTATTTCCTCGTTTTGTGAATGAAATCTTGTCTTGAGCCGAGATTCATGACTGAGCGTTGTTTTGTAAGAATCATCATGGTAGGCCCCTCCAATAGCACGAATGAGTAAAAACTCGCGGTCTTCATGATTCGACTATTAGATAAGATAAGACTTTTAGTTATCATACCTACCTATAAAAATAATAATAACGCCCAACGATCACATACATAGATCCTGGACCCTAACTAGAATTCCCTGTGTCTAGGGACTCAGGAACTACGAGGACTATGGTCCAACAATACCCAAACACAGAACAAGAATTTGCGCTTTTTTTTCGTTGCACAAATACTTGTCCTGCCGCGAGAATCGAACCCGCCGCCTCCGGGTTATGAGCTGACCTGCTCAGCCATCACACCACAGAGGCTGGTATAAGACGACCATAAATATAATAATTCTCTAGATACTTAAAAAAAAGTCCTAATGTTCTTCCATGAATTATCATGTCCTTAAGTAGTTTTACTGTTCAACCAGTCATCCAGTACCTATATTATGTTCATTATATTTTAAAAAGTCCTTAATGTAATTTTATCTTCACCCCCTAATCATACACCAGTCTTTATCGACTCAGGAACGATATCTACTGATAATTAAAGCCCTTGTTAGAAAGTCCTTTTATCCGGAAGCCAAGGCGAATAGACACGAAGCGTTCTTGCTGGTTAATACCACCTGTGGCGTTGATCTTAAACACGTGCCGAAATTCTTTTGATCGGACCTGAAATAGTTTGGATATAATAGAAGCATTGATTAGTCTGCATGCCGGTTTAGACGCATATTCAATACGCATCGAGCGAAATGACGCAAATCGACGAAAACGCAAATACTATTTTCCGATATGTGAAAGATTAGGTACTATTACAATTGACAAATGTTTATCAAAAGCTCGTTTTGCAGAACTAATTTTGGATAAAAGAAAACGTTTTTCATCACAGAATTAAACTTTTTTTAATATAATAATAATGACCGACGATCACATACATACACGGACCCTAACTAGGATTCCCTGTGTCTAGGGACCCAGGAACTACGAGGATCATGTTCCCACAACATCCAGAGTCAGAACAAGTATTAGCGCTTATTTTCTGTGCACAAAACACTTGTTCTGTTGCTCAACAATCACACCACGAGGCTGTCAAAAAAAAACACAAAAGGATTAAACTAACGTCAATCGCCTTAATTTTATGTCCTTTAAATTAAAAAGGGATATTCTTATTCAGTTTTTCAACGCCGGAGATTAACAAACATAAAAAATACAAGCGTTTTGTAAATTTCCTTGTGTTTGTGTCCTCCAAGTGATATTACAAGTTGAATTAGGACAGTGCTTAACTTATTAGTATACATAACCTCACGGTATACTTACTTATCTTTACCGCGAGGTACTTCTATGTATACTATACTTGGTAGTAACCAAAACAATCATAAAATACTTATTTTCTTATCCAGGAAATTGATCGTCCTTGTGGGAAAACTGGAGAAAACGGATAAGTTGCGGGTAAAACCGCGAAGCCCTCGCAAAACAATTATCTACAGTTAGCCACGGAAATAGCATAGCCTTAAAATCCCGCAGAGACGTTGAATTGATGGCTGCGCTACGTAGCACCATAGAATGCAAACAACTAGAAGGAATAAACGTGTTTCGTAAAGCTGAGGTACTCAAAACTACTCTATAAGCGGTTTAACTCTGAGCTGTCTGAGATTTTAAATTCGTAGATTTTTTTTCGAGATTGTAGATTGTAGTATGGCAAATATACGTTTTAATCTATTCAGAATTGTCTGTGGATCCGTTGCTTGGGCATGGTTTCGTAAAAGGATGAACCAAAAAACACCTTACAAATTACGCCTGTCTGAAGTCCATAACAATAATATGGTAGATATTCTGTTGTGCCTAAAGCGTACAGACAATCGCAGTTTGGATTACACAAATATAAGGACAGCTAATAAGTGTTCGCTTTAAAATGTGCTTCAGTATTACGATTGGTCGACATGCAGTTATTTTATGAGCGAAATATGACATCTGGATAATTCTAACATCTATGACAATACCCAGCTTCGTAATTAATCCTTGTCAGGTGTCTAGAGATCTATTTCTCTCAATCATATTTTAATGCCTTGAAGAAAATTTTGCTTTACTCTGACTTTACTCTTTAGTAATTGAAAATACCTTATTTAGAAAATTTATTTAGAAAAGAAGAGGAATAAAGAATGACGGCGACGTTCAAAAAAACAAATGCCTTTCAATAAGTATTTTTTATATATGATTTTTTTTTTCTAAATATTCCGCATATTTTTAGAAGCAGGGAAACAAAAGAATTTTATTATAAATCAACGTATACAATTTGCGTGAAACAAAACAGCACATACTTTGTACTTTCCATTTCAATTACAACCAAGGAATATAGTACTCTGTACAAGCTAGCAACGAACTTGTAAAATGACGTAATAAAATATTTATAATGCTCTAAAATTACTAAACCTCAAATTTGTGGCCACAATAAATAATAGTATTACGTACTATGGCCAGGTTTCGTACTACAGGCCCCACCAACAAAATAATACGGGAGATATCATAGGCATAAGTTAATAAGTATTAACATAACCTCCATATTTATTTCCCAACTTCTGTAACCTACAATCAGTTTGTTTTTTTAAATATCTATGGATGTATAATTAACCGTAGTAAAATATATTTACTGGTACATCGTCGAAAAAAAACTAGGTCTAAAAATACATGGAAAGTAGATAACGAGCACGAATTTTTTTTTTTTTTGTATTTTACTTAATTAATTTGCTATACAAATTTTGTCGTAAGTCAAATTCTTCAATTATAATTGTGTACTATGATCACCCACATATAGAAAGAAGAAGAAAGAAAATACATTTATTCATGACATCACACAACATTACATTACACAAGACAAATAATACAACAAAAAATAGAAACAAAAATGAACATTTATCTATATTCCTTTCCTACTAATAAAAGTGAAACCTATTGCCTCTTTGTTTGTCTAGCTTTCACGCCTAAACAGTTTAATCGATTTGCATGAAATATAGTACGCAGATTGTTAATACTACCGAAATTAACGTTACTTTTTATTCTGGAAAATTGTAATTTTCTGGGAGAATACCGTGGTTCTATCATTATCATTCAATCAAAAACTCTTTTTTAGTGAATACGTACATTTTGCAAAGAACACACCCTCCAAATTTCTTATCTCTAGGAGCAGCGGTTTAGGCTGTGCGTTGAGTACCTATCTACAATCTACATCCATGGTCAAAGTGGCGGTTACCATCTGGCACACAGGCTTATATCACAGACAATGGGCAAGCTAATTTTAGCTGCACAATGCCTTATTGTGCGTATGTACATTATGATAGTCTTCTCGCCATATGGGGTCGAAGCGATCCGAATCCAATATGGCGATCGTAAAGTTTAATTCACTATAATATTCTGAAATTGTTTTCCGTATGATTGTGTGATAATCTATACATATAATTTAAAGTGAAGTGGTCCACCTAATAAGCTCTAGATGGACTGAAAAACTAATCAAAAATGCGACCCGTAGAATGCAAAAGACGAGCCATTCAATGTGGCGTTTTATGATAGAGTTATGCCCAGCAGTGAAGTCTTAAAATGTTGACAAGATCAAAAAAAACGGTAAAATTCATTTATTTGACAACCATAAATACTCACTAAATTAAACATTCAATATACATATAAACATTATACTAAACTATATATGATTTTTTGAAAAAGAGTTATATTGTAGGTAAAAGGGGGTCATAAATAAAACAAAATTTAAATCACCTTCTGCGGGAAAAAATTAAAATGAATAAAAATTTGTGGACATTTCCCATGTACTATGGAAACCAGATAACTGGTAAAATACTTAGATACTTTACGTTTGTAAATATATACATATAATACACCCAGATACAGACAAATATCGTTGTTCATCACACAAATGTTTGTCCTGGGAATCGAACCCACAACCTACAGTTTAGAAGGCAGAGCTACCTATGAGCTTAACCATCGGGTCAGTCAATGAAAATCACACCAATCGAGCCCAATAAAATGAAGCCGAAAAAAACATTCCTGATTGATGTCACATAATGGCAAATCCTAACAAGTGAACTATTCATTTCACAGAAGACACCTACATACGTCAGACAGACCGAATCGGGCCAGATAATGATCATTTGATCGCGAATGTGTGCTTATAATTTTTAACACGTATATACCTACGTGATTCAAGTCAGATACTTACTTAGCTATCTGAAATTTCCGGCTTAAGAATAGACCCACCCAATCTCAACCGTAAATAATGGGAGGCAGCATGCTCCTTGGTATTTTTAAATCTTCTGCGATAACGAATAAGACACCCTGCACTCTCTCGCCATAAAGGGTGCTTTTTTATGTTTTGGCTCCACACTTTTGTGTATTTAGCCAGTGTCAAGTAATTGATAATTTATCAAGTTAATGATATTTGATATTTCACGCAAATATGTGTCAAGTCACAGTCGAAGTCACCAAGTCAAGTCATAGTCTAGTCAAAGTCATACTCCTAGTAAAGTGGTGGCAACTTTACTTGAAGCTTCTATGGAGTTTTGGAAGCAACACGAAAAGAAACGTTTCACCATCATTATACCATTTTCCCCACTCACGCCTGTAATCCAGCACTTAACGAATATCACATCACATAATCAGCTAGAAGACCACTGCTGAACGTCCTATGTTCCCTCACAAAGCACCAATTTTGGAGTTTTGGCGGGAAAACGAAAAAGATTGCGTCACCGTATTCTATTATTTTACAAAAGTTGTGTTATTTTCAGTTTTAATGCATAAAATTGTTGGCATTTTATTCGTTAAGTGATGGAGCTAAACTAAAGGTTTACTTCAGTTGTGTAGTGTAAAGTTGTGTAGTGTATTAAAAGAAACTGTATTACAAAAATTTAATACAGATATTATTTCTTTTAAATCTCGTAAACGTTCCAGACATAAAAGCATTTTCTAAAGTAGAAAGGGTAAGTTTGCCACCTCGTTTCTCCGCCTCACAGTAGACCAAGAAACGATATCTGTGTAAAGATTGACCTTCCAGTACGTAATAGAAAAACTTTTATGTCAGTTTTGTTTGTTTGTTGACGACACTGGTGGTTAACGGACATAAAGTTTTATGCTTTGTAGTCGGGGACAAAGTATTATTTTGAAGCTCTATAGCCAATTTTTACACTATTATAGTGTAATAGTTTTGTAGGGTTCAGGTTTTTAGCTATTATTGAATAAGGAATCCTTAGGGACTATCCACTGTTTAATAATAATAATAATAATAACGCCAACGATCACATACATAGATCCTGGACCGTAACTAGGATTCCCTGTGTCTAGGGACCCAGGAACTACGAGGACCATGGTCCCACAACACCCAGACTCAGAACAAATATTTGAACTTTTTTCTGTGCACAAATACTTGTCCTGCCACGGGAATCGAACCCACCACCTCCGGGTTATGAGCCGACCAGCTCAACCACCTTACCACAGAGGCTGTCACTGTATAGTATGCAGTATTTTAACACGGCAGTGACGGCATAGGTACGGTGTCCGTAAACCTCTATACTCTATACTTTAACCTCTATACTTTAGAGTTCCGAGTGACACTGCAGCTGATATGGGCAGCCGTGTCGTTTAACACCAGGCGAACGGCTAGCTCGTCACGTCATTCCTTAACATAAAAAACTCATTATTGCTTCATACATTACCTGTGGAAGTTTTGCAAAAACTACTGGCAAAGCGGTGGTACCAACTAAGACGAACTTTGCAGAGAAGTCCTACCTATTAAAATACTTTACTTTTATTTAAAAACTGAAGTATAAGGTCTGTCTACTTGTGTCATAGATAAGATCTTACTTAGTCTGTGCTCTATGTTGGGTGTATATGTACAAATGAGTTCTTTGTCCCTAAGTAATCTGTGGGATTAGAAAGAGATGCTATGTAGCATTGTATCCTAGGATACTACGACCATGATTGCATTGTATTGTATGACTAGCTGCGCCCCGCAGTTTTACCCGCTTGGTGAACATTTTCTAATTTTCCGCTCAACGTTTTTAATTATTTCTTTCATAAGAACCTTTCTCTTGACAGTAATAAACACAAAGAAAAAATAACTAGCGAAAATGTTCCATACGTTCACGCGATGACCAAGGGAAGTAGAGATTCATTTTTATATATATAGATTGTATTGTATTGTATGATTGTATTCATTGTTTTATACATTCGTGTCATATAGTCTGTCATAAAATACAATACCTACTTAAGTACGCGAATTAAAACTATCGTTTAGACGATCTCTGTGGTGCACAAGTATTTGTGTGTCCATGAAAAAAAAAACGCAAAAACTTATTCTGCGTTTGGTTGTTTTGGAACCATGGTCCTCGTAGTTCCTGGGTCTCTATATACAGGGTGCTAGTACTAACTTGACCCTAGTCCAGGATATATGTATATGATCGTTGGCCATTATTTTTATCATACTCGTAAAAGTCGCCCCGCGACATGACACGCAATTTACCCGTTTTCCCGTAGAAAATCTTGATTATCCGGATTAAAACATACCCTATGTTGATATCGGTAGTGTTGGCATTTTGTGTGCAAAATTAAGTCTATTCAGTTCCGCCGTTTAGGCGTAAAGACAAACAAAAAAAAACATATTTCACTCTTATATAATACGAGCTTCTGCCCGCAGCTTCGCCCGCGGCGTGGCCTATGGGAAAATAATTCAACCACCCATTTCACCCTCTTAAGGGAAGAATTTCGAAAAATCCTTTCTTAGCGGATGCCTACGTCATAACATCTACCGGCATGCCAAATTTCAGCCCGATCCGTCCAGTAGTTTAGGCTGTGCGTTGATAGATCACTATGTGAGTCAGTCAGTCAGTCAGGCACCTTTGAGTTATATATATTATATATATATTAGACTTATTATATTATTATTATTACTTATTTTTAGTAGCGCCCCGCGGTTTATAAATAAAGCGGATAAAAAGTATTTTAATTATTTGCTCATCCCACGAGAAAATTTCACTTTTCCGGGATAAAATGTAGCCTATATGTTAATCCAGTGTATAAGCTATCTTGGTACCGAATTACATCCAAATCCATTCAGCCGTTTGAGCGTTAAGAAGTAACAAACATACACACATACACATATACACACAAACACACATACAAACTTTCGCCTTTATAATATTAGTGTGGTGTACCCACGACTCAAAAGTTTCATCTTAACCAGTTGAGCGGTTTAAGCGTGAAGCAGTAACAAACATACATACACACAGGGTGATTCGGGATAATTTTGCAAAAAATGTCAACACGTCTGTAAAAGATCGCTCTTAGCCATAAGACCACCCATTGTACCTAACTGATTATGTAATTATTGATTATGATTAGGATTATGTTGGCGTCAATAAAGAATGTTTTGTATCCTCGAAAAATATTATTTTATGTCCAACTTACCGTGTTTTATTTTTGCTCGCTCCAAAAGTAATTCTATATTAG
Source organism: Ennomos fuscantarius (assembly GCA_905220475.3). Taxonomy (NCBI): domain Eukaryota; kingdom Metazoa; phylum Arthropoda; class Insecta; order Lepidoptera; family Geometridae; genus Ennomos; species Ennomos fuscantarius. The sequence continues at coordinate 4,667,644 of HG992046.1, read as the reverse complement.
TTTCTCGATACATGTAGGTCACTCGGTAGGACCCAGGGGATCAGTCTATTGCCACAATTTTTCTGTAAATTTGCGTTAGATAAACATCTATAAATAACATCTAGATTAATATGATGTATTTAATCACATAAAACCTTACTCAACAAACGCAAAGCGTAAGAACCGACTTTAGAATGGATGCCATAGTCAAAACTGGACTAAATTGCACCAAGCCAAGCAGTGTTTTCAAATAATCATCTAAGCCATTTTATGTGCTAATTTTACTGAAACAAAATTAACAGCCTGCTCAGAACTTCGAAGAATACATTTCACAGCAAACGGCATCAAAATTAATCCTCGCCAATTTTCATTCAGATAAAAACAGACAAAAATCCTATAAACTATATTTTTGGAGAGCCGAAATCCGGGCTTCTTGGGAGACACCTATATATTCACCAGTGGACTAATATAGGCTGGATAATGATATCTAATATCGCATTTTCGCGAATGAAAACAAAAAGTACTCGATGCTATTCCCAATTCGAAGGAACAGCAATACTACATTTCAGAAATATATAATATGGTTGTAAGAGTTTCGTTTCCCAAGGGTTTCCAATGGGAACTCGTAGATGCTAAACGGAACTATATACTCCGAATAGGATGAATATAGTCTACGTACTCCCAAGCGGGATGACCTCAGTTATGTTCGAGTCTAGACTTTTATTTTGGATGGAACGCTAAAACGAACCTTGTACAATGGGAGCCACATAACTGATATAATATAATACTTAGATACTTTTTTTTTGTAAATCTATACAAGGTGGAATTTAATTCGTTCTTTTCCTTTAATTTATGTATTCAGTCCACACTATGGAACACTCCCATATAACAAAATAAATAAAGTGCTTATGAAATAAAACTTATATCTAGGTACTATCAAATTTAAATTCTAAAGAAAAGCCTTGCTACATTGAAAAAAGCAGGTGTTTTATTGTTTACGAAACATTTACAAATTACTCAGCCGGTGTGCACCGTTAAATAGACATTTCGGCTGTCATGCAGTTATTTTAGGAGGCACTAAATACTAAAACAAAACCATTTTTTTTTAAATTGGCCCTTGTGCGATTATTCTATAGCATGGTCTGAGTACATACATTGAAGGAAAAGAGTGAATTAAATTCCACCTTGTATATATAAAAGAAAGTCGTGTTAATTACACTATTTATAACTCAAGAACGGCTGAGCCGATTTGGCTGGAAATTAGTGGGGAGGTAGCTTAGAACCAGGAGACGGACATAGGACTTTTTATCCCGTTCGACCGCGCTTTATTAATTCACCCGTGCGACGCCGGGGCGGGTCAACTAGTACATAATATATACAATACAACACCCAGATACAGAATAAACATCGTTGTTTGTACACAAATGTTTGTCCTAGGTGGGAATCGAACACACAACCTACGGTTCAGACGGCAGAGTTACTACCAACTGAGCTATAGGGTCAGTTGATGACAGGCACTTAAAAACGTGTCTCTTCGTGTTTTTCCCTCATCATCATCAGCCTGAAGACGTCCACTGCTGAATATAAGTTTCCCCCATCAGCGCCACTTTAAAGCGGCTGCTTCTTGCATCCAATGCTTTCTTTAAATCTCCCTAAGCATGTTTTACATGAATCATGACCTAAGGTAGGTGGTAGGTAGGTAGGGTAGCTAGTGAAATTACTAGGCATATGAGACTTAAGCCTGACCTCGCAGTCCAGTAATCTTATTACTAGATTGTGCTGATGTCTCAGGATACTGAGACATCTCATCTGACATGCGCAGTGTCACGCGAAACTATATTTTAGAGTTCCGAGTGACACTGCAAATGATATGGGCAGCTGTATCGCTTAACATCAGGCGAACGGTTAGCTCGTCACATCATTCATTAACATAAAAAAAATTATAATATAATATACTAGCGGCCCGCCCCGACTTCGCACGGGTATTTTATATAAATATATCCATCATCTATGTTGACCAGGAATATTGTAGGATAATAATAGTGAAATAATTTTTCAAATCGGTCCAGTAGTTTCAAAGCCTATTCAATGCAAACAAACAATCAAATATTTCCTCTTAATTGTATTAGTTTAGATAAGAGCGTGACTTTGATTAGACTGGTGGACTATACTAGACTTGAATTTGGCTGTCATTCAACTTTGAAGAAAGAAACAAAGAAAACTTATTTATAAACAACAGAAATTTTTAATATGGTATACAAAAGGATGATGCTTTGAATTATCAGCAGATAAATCGGACCCAACTCAGCAACAGTTCTTTCGAAACGGAGGTCTTACTTTGGGATCACTCATTGAAGTCTCCGAGCTAAGGATAATAAAGACCTGGATTTATAGTCAATGCCCAGAGCAGATATACACTTTGCTGATTTGAACGTCAAATAGCCATAATTTATAAATTTTACACCGACTGAACACTCTAATCCAGCCCACTTCAAACTAAAGCTCCGAAATGGGAATAGTCCGGGAATTAGTGTTGGATCGTTAATGGATGCGATCTCCGGTTACGAGCTTGATCATTATAAACATTGATTTTTTTTTATGTTATTGAATGATGTGACGAGCTAGTTGTTCACCTGATGTTAAGCGCAACGGCCGCCCATAACAGAACAGTGTCATTTGGTACTCCAAAATATAAAGTTTCGCGTGACACTGCACTGCGCACATCATCCTGAGACATCAGCACAGTCTGGTAATAAGATTACTCGACTGTGGGATCAGCTTGGTGACACGTAACTCGATTGTAACCAATAGAAACACTAATTTGTATGGATTTGACATTTTAAGTACGCAATTTACGTGAATAATTAGTATGGAAATTTCTCCTGATGCATTGCAATCAAAGTTTCGTGACCACCCCCAGATCATAAAGTCTCAACTGCCCAGTAATTTCACTAGCTACAATGCCCTTTAAACAGGAATACATACTTGCGCAGTACTTGGCGGCAAAATAACTGGCAAAGAGGTGGTACCTACCTGCATGAACTTGGCAGAAAAGTCCGACCACCAAGGAAAAGTTCCATAGATACATAGCTCGATAGCTATTACAAGTTCGTCCAGTATTATAACAGTATCCATGGCAATAATTATAGGAGTAATGGGTAATCCGATACGTGTAACCGAGAGAATCCCCATTGTTTTGAGTTCCATAAGCAACAGGTCCCTAATATATGTCTACGTACCTATAGGTATGAACTACGGTTACGGTTGAATTAGGTAATACCTACGTGATTATATAACGTTGCCTTGTTTTTTACGTGATAGATTAATACTGCGTTATTAGGAATGTAATTAAAACGTGATACTGGAACTAAAATATTAGGTTTAAGATATTTATTTTCACTAAAAGAATCATATTCACTTGCAAGTGAAAATACAAAATAACATTTTTAAATGCGAGTAGGAACGGTAACATAAAGGTAACTAAACGGCTAGCAGACTTAAGTAACTAACTAATATGATGTTCAAAAAGGTACCAATAAATATTTAAATAGTTTGTTAATTTAGGGTAGTCGCATAATAGCTAAGCTACATTTCGGAATGGATTGCAAAGTGCAAAGCATACCGATAGGCATTAGATACATATTACACATAGTAAGTAGTTACAACTTGATATTTACAATATTAAATAGTAGGTGCTTGAGTAAAAAATATAGAATTTGTAATACTTAATGTTTGCGTTTTGCGAACGCATGAAAAATAAGTTTATTGCTACTCGTAAAAGTGACGTCACGTGACGAATCGTCACTTCCAAATGAAACTGAACTGTTCAGTTTAATTTGTTTGATTTCGATTGTAAAAATTGTAACAATGAACGTACATTCACGTGGTATTTTTAATTGAAACATACGTTACATGTTTCCGTATGGAGAATTCAATATTGAATAATGTAGTTATTTAAGTTGATGATTGTTTTTTAAGTAAAACTTCTTTACGCTCGCTTGACTTGGGGAGTAATCAGGCGAGGCGAACGGAAGTTAAAAATTGTCGGTTAACGTAGATCTCCATTTTCAACATAGCAAAGCTATCATCTTGGATTGGGTTTATTATTATGTTGGTATGTCCGGTAAAATGATCATTTACAATTGTCAAGATGGCGACATTAACATTAAATAAAACAATAACAAAGTTATACCGGCCGATAGATGGAGCTAAACTAAAGAAGTTTTACTTCAGTTGCGTGGTCTAAAGCACACTTTTTTAAGTTCTTGTTCGAGAGGTTTTGGCGGGAAAGCGAAATAGATTACGTCACCGCATTGTATTATTTTCCAAAACTTGTGTTATTTTCAGTGTTAGTGCATAAAATTGGTGGCATTCTATTCGCTAAGTGCTGGATTACATGCGTGAGTGTGGAAAAATGGTATAATGATGGTGAATAGTTTCTTTTCGTGTTGTTTCCAAAACTCAATTGAAGCTTCAAGTAAAGTTGCCACCACTTTACTAGGAGTATAACTTTGACTAGACTATTGACTATGACTTGACTTGATGACTTCGACTGTAACTTAACACATATTTGCGTGAAATATCATTAACTTGATAAATTATTAATTACTTGACACTGGCTAAATACACAAAAGTGTGGAGCCAAAACATAAAAAAAAAGTTCTGGTTCACCGCACCGTCGCCGTGACGTCACCGAGATGTCCGAGATAATTTTTGTTACAGGGTGGCTAATTTTTTCGTGTCTTGCTCCCAGGTACCAAAATGTACGGGCTTCTTCTGGAAAATATGGCGGAGTACATCCGACAGACGTACGGGGAGGAACGTTGGGAGGACATTCGGAGGCAAGCGGGGGTCGAACAGCCTTCCTTCTCCGTCCACCAGGTCTACCCTGAGAATCTCATCACCAGGCTTGCAAAGAAGGCTCAAGAGGTAAGGACCTACGTATTTAGTATCACTTCATCAGCTGGAAGACGAACTGCCGAATATAGGCCTTCCTCAAAGAATAAGTTACTTTATTTATTTATACTTTAGCACAAAATAATGTACAAGGAGGACTTAATGCTATGAAGCATTATCTACCAGTCAACCTGGATGTGCAAGAAAAGAAATGGTAGCGGTGCAGTAAAAATTGATATTAGAATAAAAAACGTCTATGTATATATATATTACGTATAATATACTTAATTATATAAAAATAATATAATATACCTACTTACATATATAAAACTTACTATACTTATATAACGTCGAGATTTAAACGCTTGTCATAGAGGCGAGTGTTGCCATAATCAGCACGGTTGGCACATCAGGCATCTTGGTGATCGCAGATTTTAATGTACTGAGAAAGCTGCTGCCCTGTATATTATCCCATACCGTGGCATATTAAGTATGCTTTGTCATACACATTTATAAAAGAGTATAACAAAGTACAATAGGCGGTCTTATCGCTTAGATCAATCTCTTCTAGACAACCTTGGTATTGGAGTCTGTTGACTTGTAAAAGTGCTAAAATTAGCCTATTTGCAATAAATCTTTTGACTTTGACTTAAAATATATAATAAAATTCGGTACCAAGATAGCTTATACACTAGATTAAAATATAGGCTTTTTTGACATTATATCCCGGAAAAGTGAAATTTTCCCGTGGGATGAGTAATAATTAATATACTTTTTATCCGCGGGTGAAACCGCGGGGCGCAACTAGTTTATGAATAAATTTAACAAAACATAGCATATTGCTATGCTTTTTAAAAATGAGTATAACAAAGCATAACAGAACTAGAGAAGTACTAGAGAGAGCCGACTTCCTCGAATACCAAGGTTGTCTAGAAGAGATTGATCTAAGCGATAAGACCGCCTATTGTACTAGTATTAGTTAATTAAGTCAGTTTTTCTTTTTTGTAATTTCTTTTTTCTTTACGGTGTACAATAAACGGCTGATCTATCTATCAAACTATCAAACTAAAATAACAAACTTTTTGGTAAATTGAAATCATAGATTAGAAAAAAAAAATAAATACATGCATATTAAGTCATTAATTGAGTTTTGGCGGGAAAGCGAAAAAGATTGTGTCACCGCATTGTATTATTTTCCAAAACTTGTGTTATTTTCAGTGTTAGTGCATAAAATTGGTGGCATTTTATTCGTTAAGTGCTGGATTACAGGCGTGAGTGTGGGAAAATGGTATAATGATGGTGAAACGTTTCTTTTCGTGTTGTTTCCAAAACTCCATAGAAGCTTCAAGTAAAGTTGCCACCACTTTTCTAGGAGTATGACTTTGACTAGACTGTGACTTGACTATGACTTGACTTGATGACTTCGACTGTGACTTGACACATATTTGAGTAAAATATCATTAACTTGATATATTATCAATTACTTGACACTGGCTAAATACACGGAGGTGTGGAGCCAAAACATCAAAAAAAAGTCATTAATTGAGTTTTGGCGGAAAAACAAAACAGATCACGTTACCGCATTATATGATTTTCCAAAATTTGTGTTATTTTCAGTGTTAGTGCATAAAATTAGTGGCATTTTATTCGTTAAGTGCTGGATTACAGGCATGAGTGTGGGAAAGTGGTATAATGATGGTGAAACGTTTTTTTCGTGTTGTTTCCAAAACTACATAGAAGCTTCTGGTAAAGTTGCCACCACTTTACTAGAAGTATGACTTGACTAGACTAGACTATCACTTGACTCTGACTTGACTTGATGACTTCGACTGTGACCTGACACATTATTTACGTGAAATATCATTAACTTGATAAATTATCAATTACTTGACACTGGCTAAATACACAAAAGTGTGGAGCCAAAATACAAAAAAAGTCATTAATAAATAATTCAGTAAGTAACGTCATATAATGACGTCATATCATATAATGTAGACAAGTACACAAATGACTGTGTGGAATTTATTCAGGATCCCCAAAAAAAAAAACAATTGGTTACTAATATGGAACTCAAATTTGATCTTTGATTCAGAATGTTAAATTCTCATTTTCAACCATTTCACTTTTCAAAAACACCTTACATAGTTTTTGTAACCACGGACATAAATTAAAAAAGATACCTAAGTATGAGCAGAACTACAAAAAACTGTCCACGAGAAATAGTATACCTTTTGATCACACTAAAAATAAATTTGGTCATCTTTCACCTTAGGTGATGATCCGTTAATTGAGCTAATAATTTATTCAGTTATAAATAGCAATCTTTGAAGTCTGCGAGCGAAGATGACTCTTTGATTGTACGCTCGCGCATAATAGAGAGGTATTTGTATAACCTCATTCATTGAAATGTCAAGAAATTCAATATAATAGTTGAATGTAGGATTCAAATCTTCCTCGCTAATTTTCCAAAACGTGAATGAAATCATTTGAAAAAGTCACATGTGACACTTTATCTATAATCTATACTTCTACACTAATATTATAAAGAGGAAAGATTTGTAGGTATGTAGCGAATTGGCTCAAAAAGTACTGGACTGATTTTAAAAATTCTTTCACCATTTGAATGCTACATTAATAGAAAACATATTTTTATTTTGAAACATACAACATAATATTATTTAATAAACATAAAACAATAAAAAGGGAACTTAATCTAACAAACCACTACCAGTAGGCAACGTGCCCATGCTACATTATGACTGATTAATATAGGTTATTTTATTTGCAAGAAAAATATAAGGATCCCTACTAAAACTACAATGTTACCCAAGGTGTAAAAAATGCCTATAAAATATCTTTCATCGCATGCGCTGCGAAAACGATTGATGATAGAACAAAAAAATGTTCGACAATATTAAAGAACATATCAATATCTACAAAAAATGTCACAAAATGTATAATATTACTGTTTTAGAACTCAATTTTTGTTATGATTAAGAAAGCTTGGCTCCAAGTTTATCATGCGAACAGGCAAAGAGTGGAACTCTTTACCGGCGTCCGTATTTCCCGTAAACTAACAACCTTGAAGTCTTCAAACTGAGAGTGAGCAGGTATCTTCTAAGCAAGCGTGTTACATCCTAGACCGCATCGTCACTTACCATCAGGTGAGATAGCGGTCAATGCAAACCTATCTATATATACAAAATGAATCTCTCTTTTCCTTAGTAATCGTATCACGCGTGAACGGATGGAACATTTTCGCTAATTTTTTTATTATTGTCAGGAGAAGGAAAAAATTAAAAAGTTGAGCGAAAAATTAGAAAATTTTTACCACGCTTGTGAAACCGCAGTCAAATAGTAAAAAAAGTTTAAATAAGGTAAATAAAAATGTATTGATATCGTATGTAGGTATCTAAGGGACTTTACGTATCATATGACCTCAAAAGGTACGCCTAAATTGGGTAATGTTATGACCATGCATACGTCCATGGCTCATGCGCAAAGTTTGACTTTTCTCTCTAGAACCATTACCAAATGCGTTGCAGTAAGATACGTCCTAGAGAGGTAAGTGCGAACTTAAGAGCTGTAAAACTTAAGTGCAGACGGCTATTAGCGCTTCGGGTGTACTTTTTAAAAAGGGGTAGCTAAGCCACTGCCTCCAACGCGGGTAGACGTCGCGGGAATAACCGGCGTACATTAGTAAACAAAAGTATACCTACGTACGTAGGTTCTACCTACATAAATAATCTTAATATTACATATTCTGTGTAATATATTAGCGTTGTGTGTAGATAGCCTCTGTGGTGTAGTGGTTGAGCAGGTCGGCTCATACCCGGAGGCGGCTGTCTGAAGGGCGTGTTAAGAATTTTTCCCGAAGCGGGAAAGGAAACATAAGATAAGAATTTTGACAGCCTCTGAGGTGTGGTGGCTGAGCAAGTCGGCACATAAGCTGGAGGCGGCGGGTTCGATTCCCGTTGCAGGACAAGTGTTAGTGCACAGAACAAAAAGCGCAAATACTTGATCTGAGTCAGGGTGTTGTGGGGCCATGGTCCTCTTGGTTCCTGGGTCCCTAGACACAGGGAATCCTAGTTAGGGCCCAGAATCTATGTATGTGATCGTTGGGCGTAATTATTATTATGCAGGTATACATAACCTCAACGAGCTGTTCGTGAGATAAGTGGTGTTTTATGTCGACGCCGTAAAATGTAACTTTAATGGTCAGGACAAGAGCCTTTCCTAATTTGAACATTGAGCTTTATCGGTAGCCAGTATAGTTTATAATCTCTTGAGTCAAGAGATTATAAACTACACTGGCTATAAGAGTCAAAAGTCAAGAGTCTTGAGTCTTGAAAGATTCAATATTTAAGTAGGTACCCACTTATTTAACTTAACTGTCATATACATTATTGAAAAATGATCTAGGTACCTTATAACCAAGCGCTTGTTAAGTAATATACAATTTTAAAAGAAAAGAGTCCAAACGACTTCAATTCCACCGCATCTGTTTATCACAAAAATGAGAACATCAGAAGTCGAAGTTCACATTATTAAGGAAATGTAAAAAACTACCAATCAGATCTTGATCAAATTGATATGGGACCACACAGCGCCATCTTTCACATTTTTCATGAACTACGTTGAGTTGGAAGCACGTTGCGAAGGTGGCGCCGCTATGACTCCGCGTCATTTGTTTATGTATAAGATATATTTCCAAATAAAAATAGATCATTTTGTTATAAAATAAAGTAAAATATTCAAAACATTGACTTCATATGTTCAGTTCACGCATCGCGTCTCGTTGGTGACATAACGTTTATTTTTCTCCGCAATCTATTGTAATTTTATGCGGCAAAAGTGAAGCTATATCAGTTAAATTTATACTGATATGTAGCTAAGTGCACAACGCTGTCAGTGGTGGTTATCCTGTGCAAATCGGACGAGTAGTTCGGAAGATACAAGTGAGAAATCATTCAAATTTTTTGGTAACGGCTTATGCTTGAACTCTCGACCTACGCTCCTGCCCGCCGCTCGCACCGATCGGAACCAGTCGGAGATTATCGGCGCTGAGTCATCGCGCCATACGACCGACCAGTCGCGCGCATCTTTGCAAGTGACTCACCGTCCGCTACACTTCATCGCTCGCTTGTTGCCGCTATCAGCTTATCAATTATATACGCCGCATTAATGCCTTTAGCCGCTATGAATTGTTCTGCGTGCTGTAATACGATTATAGGCAAGGAAGATTACATACGCTGCACAATGCTGAATTGTTGTAAAAGCTATCACCTCTTATGTATCGGGGAAAAAAAGCCCGCTCACGATAAAATTAAAACCTGGGCCTGTCCCGAGTGTTGCTGTGCTGCCAAAAAAGGTGGGGATAACAGCTCGACCCCTGTAGGGCACTCTAAAAAACAGCGGGACCCCAATGTAACTATACGGCAAAAACCATCACGATCATATGATAGTAAGCTTAGTCAGTCAGTCGCCTTAATAGCTGATTACGACAAGAAGCTTAGCCAGTCTGTTTCCACCATTTCAAGTTACGAGGCGAGATTAGGAGAGTATACGTCACAAATTGAGAATTTGCTAGAGAAGCTCAGGAATTGTAAGTGCGGTAGTGCAGTAGTCTGTCACGTCGATAGTTCCAAAAACCTGCCTGAGATGTCTCAGACACTAACCGTGGCCACACAGTTGCATCCCTTACCAACAGTCTCCAAGCCATCTCACCCACCACCTGTACCTGTACCTGCTGCACTTCAACCGAAATGCCAAATCGTGGCAAAAGCAGCTCCAGCTCCCGCTCTTAAGCCTATGAAAGCCACAAGTGGGCAAGTACAGAAGCAGAAGAATAAGGAGATCAATGTCCGTGCTTCTTCTCTGATTGAGACGCAGTCAGCTAATATGGCTGCTTGCAACTCCACCATAAATACTGTAGAATCCACTCCAGCCGAGAAACCAGATACCGATGACTGGATAGAGGTGAAGAAAAAGATGAATAGACGCCCCCTCTCCCTGTGTGGTACTGCTGGTCCAACAGTGACGTCATTGAAAGCTGTGGAAGTACGTAAATACCTGCACTTGTGGAATATGGCGTCGGGTGCAGATGAGGTACGTGAATACCTGCGCCAGCTTTGCTCAAATGAAACCTGTACAGTGGATGAACTTACTGCAAAAGGAAGCTACAAATCGTATAAATTAGGCGTACCAGCTGCTTACTATGATACGTGCTACTCGATCGACGTATGGCCGGTCAATGCCAGAATTAAACCTTGGGTAAACTACAGAGGTCCAACCAAACAGACAAGTACTACTTCAAAAGCCGGTCCATCAACTAGCCCCCGGCCCTTTCGTGAACGGCCCTCCAACAGGGCAACAACAACGCAGTAACGCCACAGTGTCTGCGCAAATCAACATTTTTTACCAGAATGTGCGAGGCTTGAAGACGAAGCTGTTCCTCTGGTATACCAGCATTTTAGTCTCCGACCATCTACTTATCGCGGCGACTGAAACATTCCTTGATGAATCCGTCGAGGATGCCGAGGTGGTGCCGGATGACTGGACATTACTACGGCGTGATCGCGCTACTCCATGTGGGGGCACCCTACTTGCCGCAAGGCCTGGTGTTACCGTACAACGCCTGCGAGAGTTTGAGTCAGAACTCGGTGAGGATTTATGGGTGTCTGTTGCGTACCAAGGTAGTTCTTTTATTGTATGTGTTGTATATATAAAGCCGAAAGCTACGGACGCTGTTTATATGAATGTTTTTTGTAACATAGAAGATTTTTTAAGTAATTCAAATAGTAAATTTTTCATTTTTGGCGACCTCAATTTAAATAGCGCTTCTGTTAATATTAAGAATTATTATTGTTACTTTTTGTCTTACTGTAATTTAATTGACCATAATGACATAATTAATCACCACGGAAGCATTCTTGACGTAGTGTTGGCGCGCGAGTGCAATGAGTCGCGGTCACAGCAGGTCTGTGTGAGTGCGGGTAGCGCAGGTTTCGTTCCCCCGACAGGTTGTACCACCCCCCGCTTGAGATAACGGTGAGTCTCCGATTGCATAATGGCAGATGTGATCGACTGCAGCCTAGCAACATAGATGCGTCGCGCGATTGGAATTTCAACAAAATGGACATAATTTATTTTCAATCACTGCTCGCCGAAATCTCCTGGAAGCCTGTCCTTGAGTGTTGTGATGTCTCTGTTGCCACGGATGCTTTCTATGATATAATGTATAAATTATTTGATTTGTCAGCCCCTAAAAAGAAAAGGCGTAAGATATCAAAATGCAGCAGGTACCCCGTGTGGTTTGATGCCGAAATCATAAATGATATTAAGCGGAAAACCCGACTGCATAGGGCCTGGTTGTCGTCTAACTGCGTTACGTCATACAACGTATTTTCAAATCTACGTGCCAGTTTAAAGGCTCGTATATCTCAAGCGTACAAAGTTTATTTGGCTCGTATTGAAAATAGCCTGCAGTTGCGACCTCAGCAGTTTTGGAGCCATGTACATAAGCTTAGATCCAAAGGTGGTTTTGAGCCTTGTGTTTCGTACAAAGGGATAACTTGTACAGGCATCGAGGCTGCTGAGGCGTTCGCTAGCTATTTTTCTAGTGTTTTTCTTAACGAACTGCCACAGCTCAATGCTAATTCATGTTGTGAGCTAGGTTTAAAAGGTGGTCATGTTAGTGTACCTTCTCTGTTACCGCAGGATATTGAACGCGGTCTCAATAAACTGAAGTTATGTAGTTCTTCAGGACCTGACAATGTCCTTAGCTTTGTCTTAAAATCATGTAAAAAACATCTAATTCTTCCTCTTTACCACATTCTAAATCTTTCTCTTAGAAATGCCGAGTATCCTCCCCAGTGGAAACTGTCTAGGGTAACACCGATCCCTAAAAATAATAACCGTATGCTTGTAGAAGAACACCGTCCTATTGCCATTCTATGTGCGCCTGCCAACATTTTTGAGTACATTCTGCACCAGGCAATATATAGACAGGTAAAACAACTAATAGGCGATGAGCAACATGGTTTCAGACCAGGTCGTTCTGTGAATACGAACCTGTTATGCCTTGTTGACTATGTATCGAATGCTATGGATCGTGGGCTGCAGGTAGACGTTATTTATTTTGATTTTCAAAAGGCTTTTGACAGAATTGATAACGATCTATTGTTAAACAAGCTTTCTGTAATCGGTTTCACTCCCGGTCTCTTAGATTTTTTCTCGGACTATATGAAGGACCGGCGCCAGTATGTAAGGCATGGCACACACGTATCTAGATCATATCACACTCGATCTGGTGTGAGTCAAGGTTCAGTACTCGGCCCACTCCTTTTTCTGATTATGATCCATGATCTACCAAAAGTACTGTCTACCGCCAAATGTCTCTTGTATGCTGACGACCTAAAGCTTTTTCTCGAAATACGATCTCTCAGTGACTGCCTTATTTTACAAAATGATATTGACCAAATTTATGAATGGAGTTTGACAAATAAAATGCTATTTAATGATAATAAATGTAATGTAATACCTTTGACCGTAGAAAAAATCCAATTAATTTTAATTATTATTTGAACACCACATGTATTAATAGGAAAAACAGTGTTATAAACCTTGGAGTTACTTTCGATCGCTCTTTGACCTTTCATGATCATATAGCTAGTCTCGCCAAAGAGTCCTATCAACGGTTGGGTTTGGTCTTACGAAACGCCAAAGACTTCAACAATCCGCAAGTTTTAACAACCTTGTATAACGCCTTAGTCAGAAGCAAACTTGAATCGGGCGCGTGTGTCTGGAATCCGCATCATGTCACATATGCACGGATGCTTGAAAAGGTCCAAAAAGCCTTTTTAAGATGCCTTTACAAAAAAGTCTATGGTTACTACCCATTCCGGTACCCGACCAAGTTTCTCCTCGGGCACTTAGGCTATAACTCTCTGGAGGTGAGAAGAATATTTGATCAGCTCTCCACTTGCCTCAAAGTGCTGAGGGGTTCTGTTGACTGTTTGCTCTTGCACAATCTACTGTGTGTGCTGTACGTCCCAGACGAAATTGAGGTCCCGTCAAGTAGGCGTGGTGACAGAAGACAACATAAACTCTTCTCAGTTGATAGCGGTCACACAAGGGCACGAGCGATGTCTCCGCTAGTTCGCCCTCTACGCCACCTTAATGCACTCCGCGACGCCAACGCTGATTTTGATTTTTCTTTTGACAAGTGGTCTAATATTGTTGCTGCAGTATTAACATATTGTGAAAGCGTGAGTGACCAATGGAGCAATACGGTAATCCTGACTGTAGCGATAGTGAATAATTTTTCTTTTTATTTAATTAACTCTGACATTATGTAACGCTTCTTACTGTCGTGCCTACCTAATTCTTACAACTAGAGGTGAACGTAGGTAGGTAGAAAAGAGACGACAGCTAAAAGGTTAACAACAGAATTATATTGAGAAAAACTCAGGGTGTGGGTTCCATTCGCAGTCTGGACGGTGTTACACAACTATGTAATTAACCACTGGCCTTAGCAGGAGATAATAGTAGCAGGCGCAGTCAGCGGGTTGACAATTTGGTGTCAGCTGTGTCCCCAAAGTGCAGCGTGAAGGTAGGCCTTAAGTCTGCGGCGAGAAGTTCGTTACGCAGCGCAGCAACGTCGGCGGCACAGCCGAAGGTAAGAGCCCTGGAATCCGCACAACCAGTCGTCTTAGGTACTGTGCATTATCCCTGTCTGACTGCCACATCCGTTCTCCTAGCCAATGCGCAATGGTAGTCATGCAAGAGATAGTGATCAACGATGAGGCAGTCATACAGCGAAAACACAGGTAAATATAGTGGTAGAACGCCAAGCATCTATAATGCATGAACAACAAAAGCACAGCGATAACTACGTATGCAGTATTAAGATGCGGAATATTATGCAAGGCACGATAGAATATGGCGCACTACCTCAAAATACAATAAAACAATAGTTTGAAAAAATACCGGTATATACCGCTATTTTTTCATGTACAATTTTTTTGTACATAATAACAGGAAATACACTAAAAACGGTAAGAAGCCATCCTGCGATTAAAACCGGTATCAAAAATACATTTATGAAAAGTGTCCCAGTTTTTAATTCCGGGTTTTGGGTCCTTGCGATGCAAATTACAAAATATGTTTACCAGGGACTATACAGAGTGATCGTTAACTAAGAAATAGGCGAAAATACTAAGCAATAGAATATTACAGTTGATAAAATTATAATAAATGTATGGAATAATTATGAAATTATATAATGAGTGAATAATTTATGATTTTATTTACAACAAAAGTTCAACCATGCTATAGTTTTCACCCAACACTACACATAGGCGAAAAAAAGAAATAAATAGCAGAAACAGGCGCATACAAAATCAGAACATAATTTGGCGGAGACATTTTTACCGTTAGATATTCAAATGTACTCACCACAAGATTGAAACCATTAGAATACACGTAATAGATTGCAACACTCACCCAATTGGGGATTTTGTACACTTCACAAGCAGACGGATGGCAAATAATGTTTTAAAATTGTAGTAATGCGCTCTCGGAATAACATTTAATTCACAGCGCAGTACGTGCGTGCGTTCTCAGTGGTAGTCGAGCGCCGCCTGACCGTTGAAATCGCCTCACCGCTCACCTCGCTCATCAAAACGTTTGAAAGTCGCCTTGCGATTGGTCGCCCGCGACTCGGTTTGCAAACGAGATCTTCACAGTCAAATAGTCGTATGAAAGTAGCGAAACCGTTACAATTATTTAATTTTATTTGACATTATTGTAGCCTAATTGGATTATTTTATTATTTTATAACCCTGATTTGTTTTTTGTTAATGTATGTAATACTTTATGTGATAATTGTAATTGATTTTGTCGTTTTTATCACAATAAATAAATAAATAAATATGGTCAGAATGCTCTTATTTTTATTACACTTTTGGCAGTAGTTCGTAGAACCTTTCACAGTATAAACGGGAACGTTTTCTTTGTAGCACTCGACCGACCGACCTCATCTAACTTACATCACAGACGTATTACAGAACGATTCTCAGTCATGTATTAGTGCTCAAGCAGAGATTTCATTCACTAATTGATCACTTTATGAATGAAATCTTTGCTTGAGCACCGATCAAAATGACTGAGCATCGTTCTGTAATACGGACCTAAATTAATATGGCTTATGGTTGGCGAAAACTGAGCTCACAATTTGAAGCGAGACGCGATGTACCCACAAATTATAACGTATAGTATGGTTATATATAGTATCGTGGGGTTATACCCTGTCATCAGGCATAGCCTTACGAAGTAAAATATACGTCTATCATATAGATAATATAATTTAGCACTAAAGTTTTCTATTATTAGTTGTTCTATTATGTATATGAATTTAACCTAGTTTTGTACTTTTATTTTAGACAAGTATTGAATAAATGTTTTTCTATTCTATTCTAAAGTTATATACCTACATATAATTTTTCAGAATAAGTACCTACCTACTAGTTCAACACCTACAGTCGTAAATCGTGCTCAAGACGAGATGTCATGCACATAATTATGAATTTGCGAGTACAAGCTCGAATGAGTCGTTCTATGCCGGGCATAAAATTAAAACTTCTCTTCTAATCGAAGTTAGCGTACGTAATAAACAAAAGTTATATGTTCATTATTTTCGCTACTACATTCAACCGGCCCATTAGCTCAGTTGGTTAGAGCGTCGTGCTAATAACGCGAAGGTCGCGGGTTCGATCCCCTCATGGGCCACAATTCCTTTTTGCGTTTTATTTCGCTATAAATAAAATTTATTTTGAATCATTACATTATAAATATTGACTTTTTTTATTAGGTACTTGTATGTAATTTTATTTGTTATAATATAATTTTTATTGATGTAATGATGTTTACTTATAATAATAAAAGTTCAAAGTAATATTATTAAGAAATTAAAAGCCTAAATTGACTCTTTATCACTCAAAATTTTGAGCATTTTCATATAGATTTATAGCCGTAGCACTACGTAAAGTTAAAAAGTAATGAATAATTTTAAAGATAATAAACGTGTACCAAATATATAATTATTATGACTAATGTTTTCTTTTCTAATAAAAAAAAATAAGCTGTACGTCATGAAACGCAAAAACTAATTTGGAGATGCTGGGATTTGAACCCAGGACTTTCAGCATGCGAAGCAGACACTCTACCACTGAGTTACATCCCCGATAAACATTGTTGCGAAATTAAGATTCAGTTTACAAGACTGCGCTCAATTATAAATTAGTATTTAAACAAATTAAATTCTGTTGAAACCAAGATTTTCGTTCATTTGATGAGAATGAAATCTCAACTAGATTCATGTGTAAAATTGAGTTATTTAACACGTTAACTCTGTAAAACAACAAACTATATAAATTCTTGCCACGAAATCACTTGAAATATGAAAAATGAAAATTAACTTGAAAGTCTACAAAATAATGAGCAACGAATATTTTTTAAGTAGGTATTAGAGATTTTAAAAAACTGTTAGTTCTTACTGTTTACAACCATTACTACGTATACGTGTAATTAGGTATGCAAAGCATGGCAGATCTAAGGCAAGTATAATGATGGCACACACGACTAAATTCACTGACTATGTTATACTATAATATATTATATACCATACTATACTATGTAGTAGATAGTATCTACTTACTATACTACACTGCGATACTATACTATGTATATACTATACTATTATACTACTATACTATATATACATAGTCAAAGAAATTAAAGTGCCTACCTAGTCCAAATTTACGTTTACCACAAAGCTAAATAAATAAAACTGAAATTGTGATTAAAACATGCAAAATTCTCTTCAAAGCCATTGCTGTTGTATTTTTAACAGGCGTTTACTTCCAGGTACTCGGGATCACAGAACGCGAGTTCATGGACCAAATGGGTGTATATTTCGTCGGGTTCGTGTCACAATATGGCTACGACAGAGTCCTATCTGTCCTTGGGCGTCATATGAGAGACTTTCTGAATGGGTTGGACAACCTCCACGAGTATTTAAAGTTCAGTTATCCAAGAATGAGAGCGCCTAGTTTTATTTGTGAGAATGAAACAAGGCAGGGTCTTACCCTTCACTACAGGTCGAAGAGAAGAGGATTTGTTTACTACGCAATGGGACAGATAAGAGAGGTGAGTGATAATTATCTAACATGAAAAATTGTCACAGTGCTTGTAACAAAAGTCTGGCTTGACCGTTTCTTTTTAAATTTTGCATGTATATTTCGTACATCGTCGTGTTTCATAACCACGCAGGTGAAACCGCGGGGCGCAATTAGTAATGTATAAATATCTAATTAATAGTCATCATCAGACCAGTTTCAAAATACCATAGAAAGCTCATGTCATCGGATAAACAGCTCCATGCCAAATTTAAACTCGAACAGACCGCCGTCTATCTAGTGTATAAGAATATATACCATTAGAAAAAAAATAGGCTACATCATATTAGAAAAATACAACAGCTAAAAATACAAATAAAAAACAGATTGGAGGCGCCGGGTATCGATCCCGGTACCTCTCGCATGCTAAGCGAGCGCTCTACCATCTGAGCTACGCCCCCGTTATGTCGTAGCTTGAAATTAACTATTGGTTGTTGACATAGCAAGAATCTAACATTTTTTATGTTATAAGCATTAAAATTGTGACTATAAAAGTTTGGCGTAAAATATTACGCGCTGTTACTTTTATGTAATGATAAATAAAATTCCTTATTTTATTTTCCTTAACATTTTATACTGTTTTAGCCCCATCTAACTAACATGCTACGAAACCTTGAGCTTCTAATCCACACTAACAGATGGTGCTAATATAAATACTTTTTGAAATTGTTCCTTTTCAGGTAGCTCGCCATTTCTACCATAAAGAGATGCGAATAGAGTTGCTTCGCGAAGAACTTCTCGTCGACACAGTCCACGTGACCTTTCAGCTTACGTTTGATAACAGAGCGTTCACGCTTGCTTCCCTGGCGATGACCCGGGAAGAAAAACATCTGCCGATCAGCGCGTCGGTGCTGTTTGAGATCTTCCCGTTTTGTATGGTGTTTGGGTAAGGCAGTAGGCAGTTTATGTCACAGCACCGAAGGATGAAATTGGCTGATACGCTTGTTCGATAAATACACACATATTGGGAATTGCATTTTCTCCCGAGTGATAACTTATACATATACCTACAAGGTGTAAATTGATAAACAGATCAGCAGAAGTCTGATGTTATGAGGAACTCAGTACTTATCGATTTTAATGATGCGTTGCTATTAACCCTGCCTTCTAAACTGTAGCCTGTGGGTTCGATTCCCACCCAAGACACATTTGTGTGATGAACGTCAATGTTGATTCTGTATCCGGGTGTTATCTATACTAATATTATAAAGAGGAAGATTTGTGTGTATGTTTGTAACGAATTGACTCATAAAGTACTGGACCGATTTTAAAAATTCTTTTACCATTTGAATGCTACATTATCACTGATTTATATAGGCTATTTTAATTGCAAGAAAAAAATGTTTATACGAAAATATTTAAAAAATAAATATTCACCCGTGCAAAGCCGGGACGGGCTGCCAGTATATTATATTATACTTTTTTTTTTAAGATTTGGCTCCACACTTTTGTGTATTTAGCCAGTGTCAAGTTATTGATAATTTATCAAGTTATCAATATTTCACGCAAATATGTGTCAAGTCACAGTCGAAGTCATCAAGTCAAGCCATAGTCAAGTCATAGTCTAGTCAAAGTCATACTCCTAGTAAAGTGGTGGCAACTTTACTTGAAGCTTCTATGAAGTTTTGGAAACAACACGAAAAGAAACGTTTCACCATCATTATACCATTTTCCCACACGCCTCCCTCACGCCTCACGCCTCCCTCACGCCTGTAATCCAGCACTTAACGAATAAAATGCCACCAATTTTATGCACTAACACTGAAAATAACATAAGTTTTGGAAAATAATACAATGCGGCGACGCGATCTTTTTCGTTTTCCCGCCAAACTCCTATATTATACTTATGTGTTTACGAAAAAAAAAAAGTATCTACGTATTTATCAGTTATCTGGTTGCCATAGGACAAGCTATGCTTAGTTCGGGACTAGATGGCGCTTTTGTTCACTAAATTGTTATCTAATATCTACTATCCAGGTCTGACATGGTGGTGCGCAGTATCGGCAACTCCTTGATGGTGATATTGCCGGATCTCGTCGGCAAGAAGATCACTAACTGGTTCGACCTCGTCCGACCGCTCATCGCGTTCAAGTTCCAAACGGTTAGAACCGTTAATTCAAATAATTTGAAAATAGGCTAAATTTAGCAATTTATCTTTTAAATCTATTTTTTTTTATGTTAAAAAAGACGAGCTCACCGTTAGCCTGATGTTAAGCGTCACGCTTGCCCATATCAGTTGCGGTGTCACTCAAAATAAATTATAGTTTTGCGTGACACTGCACTGCGCACGACATCCTGAGTTATCAGCATAGTCAAGTAATAAGACTACTAGACTGCGAGATCATAGTCTCATTTGCTCAGTAATTTCACTAGCTACAGTGCCTTCAAGCCGGATCACAGTAGTGGTTGCACACTACTGCTTAGTGGCAGGATAACTGGCAAAGCGGTGGTACCTACCTAGACGAACTTTGCAGAAAAGTCCTATCACCTATTAATATTTTAAAAGATTTGTACCCATTAAAAATAATATATAAAACATTATTTTTTTTTAATTATTCATCTATTTACTTAAGTTATTCTAAATTATCAAGTGGTTAATGTCAGATTAATATAGCAAGCCTACTCATTTAAGTATTACTTATAATACAAAAATGCTATAATATTTCTGTGCCATCGGCCCCGGTGCCTTTGCCCCGGTATCGGGGCTGGCGGGACCATCGATGGTAGAATGCTAACGCAACCTCATTTTCAATAAGGGGTTTTAACTGGGCTTGACCTCGTCAAAGAGGTCGTAGCAAAGGGAACCGCGGGACACGTGTATATTTTCAATCCTCTAATTCCACCCAGATCCTGAACCGCACCAACAACATCTTCGAGCTGGTGACGGTGGAAGCTGTCATCCACGAGAAGGCGCCGTCGGATAAGAGGAACGAACTGCTTCGCCTCTCAGACGAGAGTGATGTTCAAACGGAGAAGAACTTGCGGTTGAAAGGTGTGTTTTAATTATTAGTTAGTTGATAAGTAATATTATTTAATAAACATAAAACAATAAAAAGGGAACTTAATCAAACAAACCACTACCAGTAGGCAACGTGCCCATTACGCTGGCAGCATTGCCACGTTGAATTGCAATGCTCAATCTTTGGCCGAAGTAGAGGCCAGCATTGATAAGTAAACTATAACTTCCTTAAGTTTTGTGTAGGTTTAATATTTCCCAACCAATTAGCAATCACACGATCGGAACTAATTAAATTAACCAAAATGAGAATTATTAAAAAAGATATTTAAGCATTTTGCATTTTCTATCAAGGCCGTAATGTACATGTATCACACTAATATTATAAAGGCGAAAGTTTGTATGTGTGTTTGTGTGTATGTGTGTATGTTTGTTACTACTTCACGCGCAAACGGCTGAATGGATTTGGATTTTACATTTTATCCCGGAAAAGTGAAATTTTCCTGTAGTATGAGCAAATAATTAAAATACTTTTAATCCGCGGGTGAAACGGCGGGGCGCCACTAGTAATAATATATGATAATAATAACAATAAAAGCCCAACGATCACATACATAGATCCTGGACCCTAACTAGGATTCCCTGTGTCTAGGGACCCAGGAACTACGAGGACCATGGTCCCACAACACCCAGACTCAGAACAAGTATTTGGGCCATCACACCACAGAGGCTGTCATAGAATATAATAGAATAATACATTGATCACCAAATTGCTTATACATTTATATATATTTATATATTTATAATTAAAAGTCGAAACAAGTAGTTCAATTTTTTTTTGGGTTTATATGAACGTGATCGTATTTGTGGAACAGCTCAGTACAGCACAATTAACCATTTCCAATAATACAAATTCTAATTAATTTTTAACTTTGTTATGGGAGTTTTGGCGGGAACGCGAAAAAGATTACGTCACTGCATTGTATTATTTTCCAAAACTTGTGTTATTTTCAGTGTTAGTGCATAAAATTGGTGACATTCTATTCGTTAAGTGCTGGATTACAGGCGTGAGTGTGGGAAAATGGTATAATGATGGTGAAACGTCTCTTTTCGTGTTGTTTCCAAAACTCCATAAAAGCTTCAAGTAAAGTTGTCACCACTTTACTAGGAGTATGACTTTGACTAGACTATGACTTGACTTGATGACTTCGACTGTGACTTGACACATATTTGCGTGAAATATCATTAACTTGATAAATTATCAATTACTTGACACTGGCTAAATACACGGAGGTGTGGAGCCAAAAATTAAAAAAAAAAACTTTGTTATGTTGATAATGGTGATCGACATGAACCAACAACTTTCAACTTCCATTCGCCTCGTTACGCATTCACCAGCTTACTTCCCAAGTCAAGCGTGCGTAAATAAGTTTACTTCAAAAATATTACATACATGCTGGTCTACTTATGGTGGATAATGGGAGACAATCAACGCAAATCCTAAGAGTACCTATGTTTCTTTTGCAGCAAAACACACGGGTAAAAGATAGAAAAACAAAATATAATTCAGAAAAAATATAAAATATACTAGTATTACCAAAAACTAGGCTAACTAAAACATACGTATATAAGCCAGGACTTAGTATAAAAATCGACATTTATAATAATGAAGTAACTAAATTACCTGTACTAGAATTTAATTTCAGAATCAAGGAGTATAAAAATAAAATAAATAAGTAATAAATTTAGTATAAAAACCGACATGTATAATATATTTTCTATTGAAGTAACTAAATTACCTGTACTAGAATTTAATTTCAGAATCAAGGAGTGTAAAAATAAAATAAATAAGTAATAAATTTAGTATAAAAATCGACAAGTATAATATATTTCCTATTGAAGTAACTAAATTACCTGTGCTAGAATTTAAATTCAGAATCAAGGAGTATAAAAATAAAATAAATAAGTAATACATTTAGTATAAAAATTGACATGTATAATAAATTGCCTATTGAAGTAACTAAATTACCTGTCCTAGAATTTAAATTCAGAATCAAGGAGTATAAAAATAAAATAAATAAGTAATAAATTTAGTATAAAAATCGACATGTATAATAAATTGCCTATTGAAGTAACTAAATTACCTGTACTAGAATTTAATTTCAGAATCAAGGAGTGTAAAAATAAAATAAATAAGTAATAAATTTAGTATAAAAATCGACTAGTATAATATATTTCCTATTGAAGTAACTAAATTACCTGTGCTAGAATTTAAATTCAGAATCAAGGAGTATAAAAATAAAATAAATAAGTAATAAATTTAGTATAAAAATCGACATGTATAATAAATTGCCTATTGAAGTAACTGAATTACCTGTACTAGAATTTAAATTCAGAACTATTATATATTATCAGAACTACCTACACCTACACCTAACCTAACCTAACCTACACTAAACGAATTTATGACGGAATGTTGGAATGCGAAAATGTTCAATTTCTGATTGTAAATAAGTAAGATTGCAAACTAAAATATCGTAATTGAATTATATAATTATCTACATATATATAGATATGATACATATAGATATGAGTATAGTAAGATAATTAATATAATGAACTGTAGGTACTATTGTGAAATATACTGACATCTCTTTAACTCAAAGGTGACTGACTGATTGACTGACTGACATAGTGATCTATCAACGCACAGCCCAAACCACTGGACGGATCAGGCTGAAATTTGGCATGCAGGTAGATGTTATGACGTAGGCATCCGCTAAGAAAGGATTTTTCGAAATTTCACCCTTAAGAGGGTGAAATGGGTGGTTGAATTATTTTCCCATAGGCCACGCCGCGGGCGAAGCTGTGGGCCGAAGCTCGTGCCTAATATAACGTAGCCAATGAAATAAATGAAATGAAAAAAAAATTGCACAGATCCATAAAATCATAGTATTTAATATCATCTGTGGTTACGCTAAATAGCCTTTCCAGTGGGTAGGCGTGCATCTTAATAGTACCTTTGTTTTCTGTTCTGTTTGTTTTCTGAGTTTTCTAAACGGGTTCTAAATAAAAGGTATTAAGTACCTATACTAAGTAAGTACAAGTAGGTGTTAAGTGTCTGTTCAAAGATCGATTGAATTTCCGCCCGACCCCATATTGACGAAGCCTTCGACCCTCGTCAAGTTGGCCATCATGTTTACGTGACTCTTCCGAGCTGGCATTGTTTCTTGGTTGTTTACTGTTTTATCCTTTAATCGTCTTAATAGGTAGGTACATTCAAAAGCATGTCAATGGATCGTGAACCTTTAGATATTTCTGAACAATATTATAGTTAAAATTTTAGCAACCAGCGAGATTTGAACGCCTGTCTAACTTCACCGGATTGACTCTATCTACTAAGCTACCGTCGCATCAGTGGCTGCGACAAATCTACAGGACTATACCTATTTTTGTACTGACTAAACAGCGTATCGAAGTATTAACCTATATTATATTCTCTTGTGGTTTATATTTTACACCTATTATTTTGTATAGTTATCATGAAGATTGTCCATTTATTGTTATTGATTATCCTAGGATTATCATTTTACTTGGCTAGCATGCTACACCTTCGATCGCATCGTCACTTCCCATCAGGAGCGTGGTCAAAAGCTAGACAAGTTTCATGTAAAAAAAAATAATAAACTGCCAAAACACAACGATATTTCTTGCAATTGATCCATACAGTACGACAATTATTATTTGTCGGTGGCGATTTGACAAATAACACAAAATATCCCGAAAAACACATAACTAAATATAGGTGGTAATTAATGGATGAGCTGACGGACGACCAAAAAGCTGGCACGCAGAAGGTGATCTAAATTCTGTGTTTTATTTATAACCCTTTTTACCTACAATATTACTATTTTTCAAATAATTAAATATAGTTTAGTATAATGTTAAATATAATTAAATTAGACGTTTAAATCAAAAAGTAGTTTGACCTACATTTTACCTGAATTCAGCTAAAATGAATAATAAGTATGTGACCAGCCCATCGGAATTCAAATCCAATCCAAATGTAGGTCGAAAAACAAACGATAATCGCGATCGGAACTCGATTATTTGGGTCATAACCGACACGGTATAGTTTACTTTGACAGATATATCTCACTGAACAAATTTCCGCTTTAAAACCAGTAAATTGCGATAACCACGGGTAATTGCCCTACAATGCCCCCCCCCCTTCTAGCTACGGCCGTGCACACCATACCTACTATTTAGATACTTAGTTCTGGGTTAAGGCTAGGCAAAATTATAGGTAAGTATAGGTACATCGTCTAACATGTTTAGACTTTCACCGCTGCCGTCACAAGTTGGAAGAGAAAATGGAAACTTTGCGAAACATCGTGAATTATTAGGGCTGATCTAAGTTACTCCAGACATAGGGGAGACTGGGTACGGTTGAAACAATTTTCGATTAAACGCCCGTAGTACTGTCATTATGACACGTAATTACAAACAAAACACATAAAATGAAAGAGTAGACGATCGTCTTCAAATAAATACTAGAAATAGAAGCTCAACTACCATATTTATTAGATAGCAAGCGTGTAATAAAAAGGTGTGACAATGTTTCAACCGACCCCATACCAGGGTCGGTTGAAACAGTTGAAACAAGTAAATAAATAATGTAAAATCAGTTCCTTTATTCATAAACAATAAGAAATAGTTACATTTTAGTAGTCCTACTTGGTTTAACACAACAAATGATTATGAAAAAACTCAGTTGCTCTGGTTCAAACTAACAAATAAATATAAATAAGCAAAAAAGTGATGTCACTCTGGTATAAAATAATAAATTAACAAAAATAATAATGACACGTCAAATTGAACTAAAAAATTAAAACGAATGCCATTATTATGTTTGTTAATTTATTATTTTAAACCAGATTGACATCAATTTTTTGCTTATTTATATTTATTTCTTAATTTGAACCCGAGCAACTGAGCTTTTGATGTGCTCTTATATTGTAGTTTTCAAACAATCATTCTGATGATGGATCAGCTTTCCTTTTCTTTATTTTATTTTTAGAACTCCAGCCTTGTTACCCTTTTTCAGTCGCTGTATCTCTTATTCTCTTGTATCGCAGAAGAGAAGAGTGGTAAATTCCAAACATCTCTGCAGCTTTTCGAAAAGAAGTTTCCTTTTATAATTAATTTTATGCGTTCGATTCGTAGTGAGCAATATCACACTCACCTCTAGATGTTTTTTATACGTTGTATGGACATATACAAAAAAAAAAGCAAACGATATAATCGTTTCAACTGTTTGCAACCACAAAATTTGTTTCAACCGTCCCCACCTCCTCATGCGCCACAAAAACGATTACAACTTCGAAACGAAACATGTTAACCTAAAAGCGAATCATGGTTTCTAAACCTTCAAGGTCTAACAATATAGCAAAAAAACATTTAAAATACAATTGCCAATATCAAAAGAGCAATTGGAAAAAGAAAACCATAGAAAATACTTACTTTTGGTCGAAAAAATACAATAGAGTCCCTTAAAAACGCACACAGCCCGCGAAGCTCGACACGTCACTGAGAATCATGTCCGGACCCGCCGCCCGCGTCTTTCTTCCCTTGTACCGCTCCCTGCATCGCTTATAGTTTACGAGTTATTAACGTTGTTTCAACCGTACCCCGTTTCAACCGTACCCAGTCTCCCCTATGGCTTAGCTTCATTCAAACTTTGACATCAAAGTGAAGGCACTTGAAGAAGATACATGAGTGGACCTAAAGCTACATAAAAAAGAGATACATTCGTATTAACATGTAAATAAATAGGGTTCTTTGAAATTCTTAAAATTCCCGAGGCTAGACCCTCGTCAAGACTGACACAAGATTCTAGGAGTTGTGTAAGTTAGTAAGTACTATTAATTAAGATTCAGTGAAATTAGGCTCCCAACTTTGAATTAATATGTTAAAATTTGATATTTGCTTTAGGCACTCAGACATTAGCTTAGAAATAATAATGTAGGCTCCAGTCTTTACCATAATCATCTACACGAGACATACGGTATCTATCTCTAACCTAACTATAGACTACAATTTGTTCTGTGCCAAAATAATTGTGATTTAAATTTTTACAAAATTATCTAGTTACATTGGGAAAACCTAAAATTGTGTAAGGATTTGAGTGTGGCATGAATGTCCCTGTATGCTTTGATGATGAGTTCTTCTACAACTGTTCACGCGACCCGGCAATATTTAATCAATCAGTGACCTGTTCCGGGAATTATCCCTGTACCAGCTCGGAAACTCTATTTTCTACGTATACGAATACTCGTAACACTTAAGTATCTAGAAGACTGGAAATCAGGCACATTGTACCTTGGTAGGGTAGTTACAATTTGTTCTACTGTTTGATCTGCTAATAGAACAGTAGGTATATCCAGAATGACAACTTTGAATCAACACCCGGTTTTTCTACCAAGAGAGGCATCTCCACTATGCACGCTGATGATGATTGTGATGATGAAGTACGTTGGATTCTTCTCAATCCTTTCATTTCATTTTCATTTCTCTGGAAAAGGAATACCAAGTTTGATAACTGGTTATCTAGTAGGATGAAGAATTATTGTAATAGGTAGTAGGAATCTATTTCTCGTTAGAATATTAATTTTGATACGTTATCTATCTTGAGAAGTTGCCTCCCACTTTCACAGACCATATAGAGGATATATGTACATATCCCACATTTGAAGGCATGGTGCCTTGAAAAAAATGGGCAAATATATATTTCTACTTACTCTTCCAATAGGCTGTGCGTAGGAAAGGTATCTGGACAGTTTAATAACTGCGTTTTGGTCGTTTTTTGCTCATCCTAGAGCTGAGCCTACCTAAAATTCTACGGAAAATTCAGCTTACCTAGTGCTTACTTGGTTGTTTGCAGGGATACCACGCAAGAAGCGTTTTGCATACGATGGAAGACCCTTGCCAGATGTTATAAATTTGCATCTTAAAGGTAGCTTGTGTACCATGTGTCGATGTGAACTAGGCCTTACGAAGGACTGAAAGGCCAAGCACTTAGCAAACTGTGAGCACATATCGAAAAGTAGATTACGTTTCTTCATAGACGCGTTAGAGTTTAAACTGCACTGCGTTAATGGAGTCAAGAAGTTCGAAAAAATGTAAGCAAAGGAATCTA
The DNA here is from genome assembly GCA_905220475.3 of Ennomos fuscantarius. NCBI lineage: Eukaryota > Metazoa > Arthropoda > Insecta > Lepidoptera > Geometridae > Ennomos > Ennomos fuscantarius. The sequence goes on along the minus strand of HG992046.1, from coordinate 4,639,377 downwards.
CGAGTATACCCACATTTGGAAAAATTAACAGGACCACACTTAACTACTTATCATAAGCAATTTATCTAAAGCATTAAGTACATACGGTAGGAACCTGATTGTTAGTTTTCAAGTTGCGTTAGTTTTCAAAATTTAAGTGTTAAATGCATTCGCGCAAACAAAGACAGATCCTATCACGATGAACCTCTTTGTTCGCCGAATGTTATGTTAGGTAAGATTGCTAGTCAATATATATAAACAGTAGTGTTTATGTAGAAACAATTATGCAGCTACATAGACCAAAAAAAACCTGTCATCCATAGTCTGTAATTTAGTACACTCTGTGTTCTATTCCATTGCAAAATTATGGAAATTAAACGCAAAGTTTTATGGCCAAATAATATTTTCATTCCATTAATCGCATCACATATTAGCTAAGTAGATGAGAAAAATAATACCGATTTAAAAAATGTTAGAAAATATTTCAGCCATGCTTTACTAGAATACCTTTAGGAATGCAATAATAAAAATATACATGAACTTTACAGAGCAGTGCGTTAAGTTTTTTATATAACATTCTGTGCAGACGTATACTGCCTACCAACCATTTTCGATGGGGGTAGGCAAAGATAATAGGCCTACAATAAGGCGGACATATTGCGAGCTCATCGTGTTTTAAAATGTTATCAGCTGACCATGTGATCGATGCGACACGTGACCAAAATGCTGACACTTAGGTACCTATGTTTTTGACACAAAGAACAAATTAGCATTGCGGAAATTTTGCCAGCAGCAAGTGGACTTTTGGACTGTGTATCTATATTTCAATTGTTCAGCGCGCGAGGCCAATATACAGACCAATTTTTTTATAATCGGTTAGGTATATAGTGGATTGCTAGTTCCATTTTGCAGTAGTTGATATGATTGTAGCCACATCGCTATTATTCAAAGTAAAACACCCTGTTTAGAGCTATCTCTTTCTTCTCGCGTCGGCAAGTGGTTAGCCTGGTATCAGAATTTCTAGGCCTCCCAACGGATTAACGACTATATTGTCTTATACGATCATAGCTGAGATCGACGAATCGCGATAGCGCTCAGCTGTAATTATACTATTTTGTATTTTGTAGCGGTAACCCATTAAAGTAATGACCGCTGTGATCGTTGGTAACTTTGCCGAACGGCTATAAACGGCAAAATAATTGATCTTCTTCCCAATTCCATTCATATCGATGTATATATTATTAATCTAGACACGTGCATATAATTTCAGTGGTTCGTCAACACGCGAGATACGGCACGTCGACGCACGTATTTCCGCCATGAATGCGGAATACGTGATACGTGAAAATAGCTGAATAATATTCATATTCACGTCTACCTTTTCCTTTATCTGTATTATACACTGAATATTTTGTTTTCGTGTACTTTGTTAAATTAGATTTTGGTTTATTTGTAAACGTCTGTTTGTATGTGCATGCCACATAAAATGCAAACATATCCTGAGATTGAATGTGTAGGTATTGTAGTTACTGATATAGTAGCCAATTATTTTGTTAGGTGAACGAATCTTGGAGGTAAGCTGGATATTTATAGTTTACCAAGATGCGTAGGTATAGGTACTGCCCGGTAAAAGTTCGTACATCTACCTACACCTCTACTATCGTCATAATAAACTTTGGGCTAATTAACACAGGTGTCCGAGTCTAGCTTTAATCCCTGTTAACACTTTACCTGGATCAAAAACTACTGAAACCTTTCATTGATTCTTTTTCGTACAAATCTTTATGCCAATTTTTTCACATGATTCATTAGAACTTGGTTTTGTACCTACCTCTTAAATAAATAAAATTAAGTTTCGGTCTTTATAAATACGACTGGCAATTTTTGTGTTGTTAGACGAACTTCGGGTGAATTCGAGACCAATTAATGCCGCTACCAAAATTAGATTCATAATCTCTAAATCACTATGATCACAGATGTTGTCCTTCTTGTGTAAGAACATTTCTTAATGACCAGGTCAAATGATCTACATGGATAACTGGCGTATGATGATGTACCTCGGCACGCCTGTGATGCCCGACTTGTCCGCGCTGGTCTCCACGGGACTTTACATCAATGATCTGTCCATGCATGACTTCAGTAGGTAAGTCTATAAGTATTAGCAACAAAATTTTATAATTATTAGAAGAGTATACAATATTTATGCACTTATTACTCATGGATTTCCCGATTCCCGTCACCCAAAAACGGTTGCGGATAGTAATATATAAAAAAATAAAACAGAATTAGACTTGATGATTACGATAACTTATGCATGCATGCATAGGCATGCCTAACAACATCCCAATAAAATTATTAGTACTTTTTAAGCGGGTTGAATAGTCAAAGTTTCTAAGCAATGTTCACTGGTCATTGCAAAAGACCAGTAAGTCATCAAAATATGCAAAAGCAAAATTTATTCAATAATTTTCTGTGGAGTAACAAACTGTAGATTAGAAGTACAATAAACATTCATACATTTTAGGGACTTGATGCTGGCTGGTACACAGCAGTCAGTGGAGCTCAAGCTGGCCCTGGACCAGGAGCAGCAGAAGAGTAAGAAGCTGGAGGAATCCATGAGGAAGCTCGATGAAGAAATGAAGCGGACTGACGAGCTTCTGTACCAGATGATACCGAAACAGGTGGCTGATCGGCTGCGGAATGGGGAAAATCCGATTGACACTTGTGAGGTAGGTTACTCTGTACTTTTGTACAAAAAAATAAAGTTAAAGTTTAAAAAGGATTTTATTGCAAATAGGCTATTTTAAAGCTGTTTTTTCAATGTGTCGAAAAAACAAGAGTAAAGAGATAAAACTTAATATTTGGTACCTGCTTTAGTACTTGGCTTTGGTAATCTTAGGAGATTAACACGATATTTTGATTAATACCAATTTAGAATATGAATTCACATATTTAAGTGGAAATAATATTAGTTGGGTCTCTATGTGATTAGGTTTTCAGAAATTGTAAGAAAAACGTATGATACATGGTAGTATAATATTCTTTTTCGCTCCGTAGATCAAAAAGTCCGTCATCGTAGCGTACCAGGATGGGAATAAAGTAGCATATTATCCTTCAAAGGCTAATGTACTTTTTTAAAATTTTGACTGATACCATCGACCTTACAAAAACGAAAAACACTTTAATGATAAATAGAAATTTTTTTTTTTTGAAAATGGAATGCATTCGGCAATATCTTTGGTATATTGCGTGCATGCGTTGCTGCTACAGAAAAAATTCAAAAAAGCATGAAAGGGGTTACGTAATTTGTTGAACTTTCCAAAAAAATATCAAAACTACCCTTTGAAACATATATTCAATATTACGGCGACGTAGCGGTTTATTGTACTCTTTGGTTACGAATAATTTGGGACCTATAAGGAGAAATAAAGTAGGTATTACATTTATTTTTAATATAGTAAACTAGGTACCTACATACATATTTAATATTTTATTGGATTATTTTATTTTCTCGCAATCGTAGTGAAAAGTAGATTGCAACAGTCGGCGCAAAACCCATTATAACTCGGGTACTATTTGAAGCTCGTTAAAGCTCGATAGTAAAACTACTTCGTATATAATGGGTCACTTTAACCCCTTGTGTAACAATCTAAAATTTTAAATATTCGCACTGTACTATATTTTTAGTAAATCTACAGTGAGTTAATTATCCCTACCTTAAGGCCTTAAGCTAAATTGAATCACTCTAAACCAAAGCGATTCATGTACAAAACAGGGTCCAATAACAGAATTCATCTCATCGGTGGAGCTAGAGACACGATCCTGTGTTTACTCGGGTTGCTCGGGCGAGCTTGGGGCCGATTGTTGGAACATGATTAGAAGGATTTAACCGATGAAGGATACCTTTTCAAAGTTAAATTGCGTTTGCGGATATAAAGTTTTAGAAAACCGTGACCGCAAAATAGTTATAGATACCTAGTTAGCCATCTCAGTGTATAAGATTAATGAACTTTGTGGACAAAATGGAAGTTAACGCAGTAGAGGTAGTATCAAAGATTATAATATATATCAACCAACCCAATTTCACTTAAAAATAGTCAATACTCGCCTTACTTGCTGATCAGCAGGATACTATTATATTTGTTATGAACTACTTATCTTTGAGACAAGCTATGTTTTGTATCTTCTCTACGGTTATTTTAATAGCAGACTTTAGGACACTTAGACACTATTGTAGATGAAGGATAGATTAATGGACGTCTTTTAACGATGATGATATTTTATCAACTTCCAGATGTTCAACAGCGTTTCGATTCTGTTCTCCGATGTGGTGACGTTTACCGAGATCTGCTCGCGCATCACTCCGATGGAAGTCGTCTCCATGCTGAACGCTATGTACTCTATTTTTGATACGCTCACTGAGAGGAATCGAGTTTATAAGGTGGGTAAAGTAATTTTACACAACCCCAAAACATTAAAACGTACAATCAACATGAAATCAATACGATAACAAGAGCTGGAGCAATAAGTCAAGCAACTATAGAAGTTAGCACATCAAAGGCTTCACAACTCATTCTGTAGTGTGACCGAATACAAGTGATTTACAGAACTTTGCTTTAAGGGTGCATTTTCCTTTACCTACTAGCGAATACCTACCTACTACCTACAATGAATAATGCGATATTTCATATACCATATCACAATACACCATATGACCACTATTTGCATATGTTACAGGTAGAAACGATTGGCGACGCGTACATGGTGGTATCAGGTGCGCCGGAGAAAGAAGACAACCATGCGGAGAAGGTTTGTGACATGGCACTGGACATGGTCGACGCTATCACCGACCTGAAGGATCCGAGCACAGGTAAGTTACCTCCCGTGTATGGTTAAAATATTAAGTTTGTATATGCTGCAGTCATCTATCATAAGATTCTACAATACCTACTGTTTGGTTAAATATCAACAATATTGTATAGTTATTGGTATTTCCTGGAACTATTATTTAAGAACAATTCTAGGTTGAAAGACAACCAGAAATGGGCTGAAAATAAGTGAATGAACTATAATATATAATATATAAAAAAAATAACTCAACAAATTAGCTAGCTGAAGTGGCAGTGGGTTGGTAATATCTGCCGAAGAACCGATAATCGTTGGGGTAGACGTGTTCTGGAGTGGAGACCGCGAATTGGCAGACGTAGTGTAGAACGCCCTGCGGTAAGATGGAGCGATGATATACGCAAGGTAGCTGGTAGTAACTAGAAGAGTAGAGCCGAAGACCGGGCTCAGTGGCGTACCTTGGGAGAGGCCTATGTCCAGCAGCAGACTAGTGTAGGCTGATGATGATGATGATGATGATGAAAGTAATATTAGTTATGTTTTGTCATAAAAATTTCTCCAAATTCCCAAACACCAATGTTTGTCATGGTCTGTATCCACAAGTAGTCAATCAATATATTAAGAAAGAAAGAAAGAAAGAAAAACATTTATTCGTGACACACAACTGATAAAAAATACGTAACACAAAAACAATAAAACAATGCTACATGGTGTCATGAATGGGCTCCGACTCAGCATACAATTAAGGTCCTAAGACCTTAATAACTGATTTTCAGTCGGAACACATTTGTGGCACCACGAACGTCAGGACGTACTTAACATATTAATACAATAATTTTGCAACATAACAATTTAAAAAGTTTACATGCTGTAGACAAAAATACAACATACAACAAACATGAACAACACGTATAAATATAATAATAATAATACTTTAATAAACATAACATATAATTACGTGTAAGGTCACTAGATAAATAACTACTTACTTACTTACCTACTTCATAAATACTAATTTATAAACACTATTCCAGCCCTGAGTATGATGAGTATGTATCTAAGTACGTGCCTGTAACTTTTTGATTCCAGGTTCTCACCTCTCCATCAGAGTAGGCGTCCACTCCGGCGCAGTGGTCGCTGGGATCGTCGGCCTGAAGATGCCTCGGTACTGCCTTTTTGGAGACTCGGTGAATACAGCCTCTCGCATGGAGTCAACTTCTGAAGCCATGAGGATTCATATCTCGCAGACTACGCAGGAATTGCTCTCCCCTTCTTATATGGTTCAGGAGAGGGGAGAGATACAAGTCAAAGGGAAAGGTAGGTTTAAAAAAATATTCAGACCTAATTTTCAGTACAGTTACAAACTTTTAATGACGTATTAACCAAAGTAACAGGCAGATAACATCTTTCTGTAACATAATGTTACATGTTACATTGTGCGTTGGTTGAGCCATTTTATTTCGAAACCCGCACAAACAAACAAATAATCTTGACGCATGTGATTATTACCCGTTCCTCACAAAACGAATATCTCCTAAGCTGTCCCCTACTCGTATTCTTTTCTTCTCGTATACGCAAGTGGTCATCCCTGGTGTACGGTACGGTGTATCAGAAGTTTGACGCTGCCTGATGGCTTTTGACTTCGCTTAACGACTATTATCTTACGACCATAACACCCCTCGGGGTGCCCTCCGAATCATGGTAGCGCCGCAAATACCACTTTTTATCACCCACCAAAGTAGCGCAGCAAACGTTGCTTAACATTACTGTTCGGTTAGGAATGGCTAATCGTGCTACTCGTAGTTAGAGTAGGAGTGAGTGGTGGAATGCGCACCTTCATCGTGGAACATTCCGCACAACAGCCAATAAACCTCCTCATTTTAATATTCTCCATTAATCTAGGCGCGATGAAGACTTACTGGCTAGAAGGTCGTGAGTCCCGCCCATCGCTCACAAAGGTGATCTCCCCCCAACTGTCCCCCTACTCGGAGTTAGAGTGGGAACGTGCAGCGGACGTGCGTGATAGCATCGCGGAACATTCCGCGCAGCAGATGAACAATAAGGAACATCTGCCGAATTCTGTGAACTCTGCACCGAACTCGCTTGTTTGTGGGATGCAAGTTGCTGCGAGAATTTCTCAGGTGAGTTGGCATACGTATTCTTCTCATTTGGATTCTTTCAATTTTTATTTTAAAATCTATATAAAAGAAAGTCGTGTTAGTTAGGTACACTATTTATAACTCAAGAACGGCTGAAGCGATTCGGTTGAAAATTGATGGAGCTTAGAACCAGGAGACGGACATAGGATACTTTATGTCCCGTTCGACCGCGTTATTTATTTATTTATAACGTGCTATGAATATTTTTTGATTGAATATGTATTTGGTTGTATGCGAAAACGAGACAGCACATTTACACACATAGATTTTAAAATCCACGGCACACACGAACACACGTTAAGCTGTTTGAGGATATAACCTTCTTGAGTAAAGCTATAAGTTCTACATCAATTTGTATTTAATGTTTTGCTAACTACCTTCACTTAATCGGGTTTGCAGTCCAGGCCTTCTCTTATTGAGAGACAGACCTTAGCTCTGGCAGCGGTATCGAAATATGCTGACGATAATGATAATGCAAAATTTTAGATGGTTATCAACACCCCAGCGCCAACCGTAATGTCACCAGTGGAAGAGAGACGGATGTACTCTCCTGTCACTTTTCAAGATGTGGCTCGCAGGAGCATAGCCAACTCACCCAACAGGGCTGAAAGGGAACGAGGTATTTACCAAATCCTTTAAAATAATACCTAAGTAGGACTAGATTAATAATGTCTATTTAAGAAAAGAGATACCGACTTCAATCGCCTTAATGCAGATACTGATAAATACTTAGATATTAGATTATTATTATTAACGGAGGACTTAATGCTAAAGCATTTTCTACCAGTCAGTAGATAATATGTATGAACATATATTTCCAGTTATTTTGATAAAACAAACTACGGAACCGATTTCGATTAAATTACTATGGGACCAAACTGAAAGTATATCAAATAAAAAAAAAAAATAATTCTGAGGTAAAATAATTAAAAAAAAAATGCATGCAACCGAATTGATAGCCTCCTCCTTTTTGAAGTTGGCTAAAACTACAGCTGCAGTATAATATATTGAAGAATCTATTGTGGTTACTGTGTCATGATGTTATCTCTAACTCCCCAGAGTCGAGATCCAACTCAACGAGCTTAGCATTAGTATACAATGATGCTGAATCAATAGATCAACCGCGAAACAACGACAGCCTAAATTCTTCCTTCTGGTAATTTGATTTCAGTATTTAAGTACTTCATTGTTCCTCTTAAATCTTTGAATTAAGCAAACGGCACTTATCGTGCAATGGTGGAACTTTTTCTTGCCTTGTTTTATCTATTCTTTGTAAAAATTTGTAAGCATTTGAAATTATCAACATTATCGTTTTTGCTCAATTTAACTAGCATCTTCCTTTTTAAGCATATGAATATCATTCTGAAAGAAATCAAAACGTTCAAGTTACAGTTCGACGTCCCCTTGCAGAGTCGGAACTGCGCCAGCCGTGAAAGACTGTGACAACACTTTCATTGAAACTGTAAGTATTTATGAGTGACCTAATCGTAGCAGACATATTAGGTGCCTACTTACCTACTTACTTTCTTAACCCTTAGGCCATCTATTTAGGCACTTTTCTAATGATATCAAAAAAATTTACTATAAGTACCTACTCATCTAAATTTTAGGAGCTACAATAACTTTATAGATGTATCTACGTGTTGGTTACACTAAAATTGGCATCTATTCCATGATTATCGGGTTGTTCATGGAGACTTTTATTTTATTCGATAGTGATGTTAAACTAGTTTCGATTTCAGTCCAACCAGCACCAGCACCTTTAAAAATTTAATAGTAGATTATTTTTCGTCCCTAGTAGCAAAATCAGCAGTGAACTGTGGCCTCATTCGCCACAATGGAAGTAAAGTCATGTTGATTCATCCAAGATTCATACTAATAGGTACTCCAAGTACACCTACCTACTTTGAAAGCCTATTATAATGTAATCTTAGGAAACTGGAAAACCAGTCTCACTCGATATTCTATCCCCGACAGTGGAAAAGCCGCATGTCTCCTACACACTCCGCCCCTGCAGCTGTTGGCTCCATCGCAGATTCATGTTCCACTCTTAGACCTGATACCACTTCTTCCATTGCACCACGAAATAGCACCGATGAAATAGGTAAGCGAAAGGTCATTAAAAAAAGAAATTTATTATAAATAGGTTCTAATATTGTTTTACAGAAAATAACAACATCGTCTAAATAATACAGATACCAAAATACATTTACTACGCTGCAACATAATGTTTATTAATTTATTAATTTATTGGTATAAATAAATGCATTTTTTATGATGTCACGCGTCGTGCTATTAAGATGTCATTGTTAAACGGTAAATAACATAAGACTATTCAGTTCACACTACATTTGAAGAAAAGCATCAAACCATTCCACACTAGAAAAATATAGTCATTTCAAGGAAACTTATTTACCGCTCTGAGTCCAGCAAATTTCGCAGCATCTATATGACTTTATTACAAGTGTACTTGTAAGTTGTATGTATGCATGTATGTATGTACGTAGGTATGTATGAATAAACTTACTGCACAACCATCCTCGTTTTCTAAAAAGGTTTTGTTGACACCACTGTAAATTTTAATTCTTATAATTAATAAATGACTTGGTCTATTACAGAAACTGATACAGAATACCAAGACGCTCATACAGATCATCAGACAGTCCACAACTGCAACCAGGAACCTATCGAAGACTCCCATCCCAAGCAAGGTAAAGTGGGACGGTTCAAAGCACGAATAGCTCCTGGACACCACAAAAGTTCCATGTGCCGCAAACCAGTCAGCAATGATTCGATTAAGGAAAAAAATCAACAGATACCTGCAGGTAACGTCCAGCCTCATGGCCACCACCACACAAAAAATGTCAACCATCATCAATGCTGTGGTGCGTTCGGTAATCCACATGTTAGACACAAATCTAATCATTCTAGTTGTCATATAATTTAAGCTAAGATATGTCTGCTAGTTTTATCATACGTTTCAAATCAAATGTTAATGAATTCATGTTTCACAAAATTAGCTAAAAAAACAGTATTTCATATGTTATTGATGTTACAGTAGAAAAATCAATGCTCCTAATTTCTTAATTCGTACAAAACTCTAGTCCAGGTTTTATTTTATATACGTGCAGTATTATTTTTGATAGTTATTGTTTTAATATAACAATAATTAATATTTAGATCTCAAAAACATGACATCCCAAAAAGTGATTCCAAAGATCATATAAATATAAATCTCAAAATGAGCTTTACATTGATGACAATAGATAGATCTTTAAAAAATTCATTACTTGTAGTAAAAACGTCTATATCAAAACGTTGTAACGCTGTATAACAGCGATTTCTTCTAAGTCTACTTAGTTAAGATGTTTAACTTTGATGGTATATTATAATGACGTTTAAAATAAAGACGATATTTTTATGATAATTCGAAATTAGTGTAGGTACTCAAATAATTTTTATGTACGTATATGTAAAGCTATTACTTAGAGTAAGGCTTTAATAATTTACTGGTAAAAAAATCTGTTTTATTTTTATATTTCTTTGTAGTGTGTTTAACACGATTATAAATGTTTAAATCAAATTCTAGAAAATTAAGCTTTTTATTAATAGTGTACAGAAACACTATTCTATAGTTACTACTTATTACAATTCAATGAACTTTTATCAATTACAATTAGGTATATAAAGTAAATAAAACAGGCTTTTAATATAATTATTTATTTTATGTTATGTTTGAGTCACATCCCAGTTCAGTGTTGTGGGTCAATTAAGAAAAAAATAATTACCTAGTCGTTTTGAGATTATAATGTATTATTTTATGTTGTAACATATATGTACTTATATGTACTTAGTCTTACTTAATTTTAGTCACAACATGTTCGTTATTGCGAATAAATCAACATTTAAATTATATACAGAAGTCCTAAGGTGTGTTTATTATAATTTTAAATGTACGATTGCGCTTTTATAAAAAAAAAAACAATACAATTGCCAATATGAATCCACTTTAATAAAAATTGCATCCAGTTTTACCTTTCTAATTTTATTTTCAACAATATTTACACACATAAACACAAAAGAGAGAGAGAGGGGGGGGGGGGGGTAAATACTAAATAATAAGGATAAGGACCTACTTAATAATTAAAATAAAATAAAAAACACATTTATAAAATTATAAAAATAATTAACAAATTATTTTTATAAAACTTTAATAACCCAAATTACAATTTAGTTGTTCTATTGGCATAAGTGCCTCATAATAGTGCAAATCATAAATTGTTCTACTCTCAACCAATATTCAACTCTTAATTAGAGAATAAACAATTACTCGCACATATAGCTCAGTCTACTCGAAACTCAGCTCCGTTCCCTTCAAATGCTGCTCTGCCCAATCATCAAACCTCCGGGATAAGTCATCGGACATATAGTTCTTCCAGTCACCTATCTCACCCTTCCTAATAAATCTCAGATCCGTTGCTTCAAGATAACTCTTTCCAAAAGACTGTTCAAGAATGGCTTCAAGATTCACAGCTCGGTTTGTTTTCATGTTGTTGAAAGACAGATGGTCACAGAGCTTGTCGACTTGTTCATCGCTCAGGGTTTTGTTGAGGAATTTGGCGGTCTTTTGCACGACTGTTGGCAGATCGCGCTTCATTTCCTCGAACTTTATGAAAAGGAGGTTCGGGTCATGACGTCTTTTCCAGAAGCCTGTGGAATTGAAGTTTCGTAAAATTCTTAGGAATCACTTTTTCAAGCAAGTGGCTGCAATAACGTTTCAGGAAAAAATGGTTTAGCTGGGATTTGATCGTCTTTTTCCTGATACGTAAATATGATTATTGTCACTTGCATGAAAATGGAGATTTTTATTCATTTTATAAGAGATCCTGGATAATCATTGTAACTATCATTACCTAAAACTAGATGAATACCACTGCACTGCTAAGTAGGTAGGTAGGTATAGGACTCTCCACCACTGAGCGCTGCAACAAATAGTTTCCAGCCCAAAATCGGCTTTCATGACTACTGATAGTACAACTGGTAACATGGGCAACAAGCAGTTTTATGTAGTTCTGCCAAATTGACGAGTTAATAATAAAAGCCTTCATAAACTAGTCTTCTTATTCACTATGATACCTTCGAGTCTTCTTTTTGTCCATGAATCCTATAATATGCGTATCTCGACACGTTTTTAACCAATTATTTTTTCTTTCAATTTCTTTAACAATGTCTCTACCAAAATATCAAAATAGTTCAATGTCCAAGAAAAGTGTAAAATCGAGGAAATTTTCGAATTAGCGAAATTAATTAGAGTATCTAATTAGGGAAAGTGTCGAACTGGGTCCAGTATGAGTACTGGACCCAGTTCGATGCATCTGTAGTGTGAAGTTGCGGACCAAAGATCATAACTATTATGTGGCCATCCCCATACTCCGACATAAACTTCAATATTACCGAGAAATTATTATTCATAAAGTTGGTATTTTCAGTTTTCACTGATATCAAATCTATCTATCTGTAAACATGTTCATATTTTACATAGTTAACGCTCAATGGATTTTAAAATACCTAAACTATTTCCGTTATCATAAAACGATTGCTAATAAAAGTAAAAGTTATTATTTATTTTGTGCTTGAGGGTTCCAGTTTTCACTTTTGATAAAAACTACAAATGCTGAATATTAGGATAGTTTAGTTTAGGAAGGCTTACCATAGGATGGACAACAAGATGTATAACAAAATAAGTATATATCCTGATGATCCATGTATTTGTAAAGTAGGGAATCTTAAAAATCTGTTATCTATTTAATTTGGCCTCAGCATTCTATTTTTAATGGTTGAACGTAAAAAATGCGTTGCATAGCAAAAACTTTGTTAAACGGAAAGATATAAATTAACCGCACTCGAAGCTTGATTTTATTACTATTGAAAAACAGTTTCATTAGTCGAGTCAGTCGAGAATAAGTTAGCAAAATGTGGAAAGTTTTAGTTTTTGTATTATCAACAGTCATCGCCGTCAAGAGTGATATTAAAGAGATCTTAGAAACAAAGAGTTGGACTATGGCTGCAGTACCTACAAAATCTATCAAATTTGGTATGAGTTGTCCGATGAAGTTTGACATAACCAGAAATGGAAACCGCGCTTGTAATTGTGGTGGATTAGACGCACCACTTCTTATGATCACGGGGAAATTTAGTAGAGAAGAACATCCATTTATAGTAGTCAATAACATGGATGAATTGGAAGCTGCAAGAAAATTTAAGTGCACCTGTCCGAAGGGTTTTCACTGGCGTGAAAATGCGATTTTGGTGTTGAAGTTAGAAGATTATAACTACCTGATTGAAAATTGTCATTTCATGAATGATCATCGCATGTCGTTTTGCAATGATGCAATTTTTGCAAAGAGTACGTTGACACAAGCGAAACTACGTGGCATATCTGGCCGTGTTGCGAGAATCGACAACGCATGGACGACTATTTGCTCCTAATGTGGAGATCTATAGGTTTGATGAATAGAAAATACCAATATTTTTTTAATATACACCTTATGTGTAGTAAACAAATTTTAAATCCCTCTAGCGACAAATACTGCAAGGCTTGAGCTTATAACCATTTCATTCAATAAATGTGCACAAAATAATTTTTTAATTATGTTCTCTTTTTTTTAATTGCCTCAAGAAAGGGGTGAATCACGTAAAGGTTTATGACGATGATGATGGTCTATTAAAAATCTTGAACCAACTCTGGTTCAAGGTTTTTAATACCTTTTAAAGACCTAAGGCTCTGCAGTAGGAAAAAAGGATATTATTTTCACACAAGCCTGATAACAGGATACAATGCGCTTCAAATTCACAGATTGGCCCACATTTGCACTTAATCTGTGATGTACTTTAGTCAGACGAGATCGTTCGAGAGCTACAAAGAAAACATGCACAGTTGTGCTGCGAACGGTTATACGAATTCCTTACAAAAGAATAAAAGGAAAGGCAGCATTTCTTACCACAATTCATGAGAAATATAAAAGATTTAACCTTAACGAAAAACAAAACTATAAAGGCATTTTAAAGAAAGTAGATATGTCGACGTAGAACTCACCAAGTATGTGGTTCCAAACGGGCCCGAAAGGCGCGCGGTCCCTCATGAAGATGTCGCAGAACTCCTCGAAGGTTCCCTTGAGGCCATGCACCAGCGTGCAGTAGTGGTAGTATGACACCACCATGTCTTTGGGGTTTCGGGCTGTGTAGATTACCTGGAAATGGCGTTGCTTGCTCAATTTAGCAGATAGGTATAGATAAACTCATGTGATACTATGATAAAGTTTACAAAAATTACATATACAAAATTTTAAAAAAATTGTTGATATTTCACAACAACGCCATCTAGCCCCAAACGAAGCAAAGCTTGTACTATAGAAACCAGGGAGAAGACTTACTAATAAATAATAATAATAATAATAATAATAAAAATTAATACTTTTTTTGTTTAAATACATACATAGAATACAATATAACACCCAGACAGAACAAACACCTATATTCATCACACAAATGTTTTTCCTGGGTGGAAATCAAACCCACAACCTGTTCAGAAGGCAGGGCTACTACCAACTGAGCTATCAGGCTAGCCAATGGGTAATTTTTGCGCTGAAAGCGGTATCTTCCAGGTAATGAGTTTAAATAGAGAGGTTTTGTCGAAGAGTCATATTTTATGGTACTTAATCATTTCACTTATTAGTTTTATTTTAATACCTAGATGATTTACTTGGTTTCTACTGGTTGGTACTGAGCGGCGCTCTGTGTGGAGGCTTATGATCAGCAGTGGAAGTCTTCAGTGATGAATATATTGTTATGCAAAACGTCCTCGTAGTAAATATTGAAGATACATGAATTTGGTGTTTAGCTTTAGTTACTGGCGAGATATGTTTAGACGTTGATTCGAGACCCAAGATTAGCCCAAATACATGACAGCCTCTGTGGTGTCGTGGTTGAGCAAGTCGACTCATGACCCGGCGACGGCGGGCTCAATTCCCGCGGCAGGACATGTATTTGTGCACAGAAAAAATCGCAAATACTTATTCTGAGTCTTGGTGTTGTGGGACGATGGTTCTTGTAATTCCTGGATCCAAAGACACAGGGAATCCTAGTTAGGGTCCAGGACCTATGTATGTCATCGTTGGACGTTAAAAAATAAACAGAGGTACTACCTTAGGTTTAGCTGAACCGTCTTCCCTCTGTATATCCAAGGGAAGCAGGTCCCAGGGCAGATGGCTGCGGATGTACCGGGGGGTCGGAAGGCGGTGCTTCACCAGGTCTACGGAGGTGCCCTTCACCGATTCGTCGTGCCATTCCGCGTGCCCATCTACCATGATACAGGATAGTTCAACTAGAGGACAACGGATCTGAAACATGAGAGAGCATAAACTCTTATTAATAGTATACACGGTTTTAGTATGTACGTCCTATAAGTAACAGCCTCTGTGGTGTAGTGGTTGAGCCGGTCGGCTCATATCCCAGAGGCAGCGGGTTCGATTCCCGCGACAGGACATGTATTTGTGCACAGAAAAAAGACCAATACTATATGTATGCATCGCGTTATTTAATTATTATTATTATTACTTTTAGCAGCCGAAACATAAATTTGATCTTCAGTGTAAACATAGGTAAGAATCTTAACTAGGTTCTTACCCTGTATTATTAAGCTTTCTGTGGTTCTAGTGTAGATTTCCCGGCTTTAGAGGCGGATGGATGCGGATTCAAATACCGTTAATTCAAATGTTTCTGTTGAGTTTTGGTGGGGAAATGAAAAAGATCGCGTCACCGCATTTTATTATTTTCCAAAACTTGTGTTTTTTTTTTCAGTGTTAGTGCATAAAGTTGGTGGCATTTTATTCGTTAAGTGCTGCACAACAGGCATGACGTGGGAAAGTGGTATAATGATGGTGAAACATTTATTTTCGTGTTGTTTCCAAAACTCCATTAGAAGCTCCTGGTAATGTTGCCACCACTTTACTAGGAGTATGACTGACTTTGATGGCAAACCCTAATGATAAGCGTCAAAAGTGGCGTTATATGGGAGAGGCCTATGTTCGACAATGGATGTTTTCCGGCTGTTTTTTTAAAATGGCTACAAAAAAGTTAAAGGATGTTTACCTACTATTATTTTTTATTGCGTTAGCAATCTAAGTATGCATATGCTGTATATGGTAGCGCTCAAAGTCAAAGTCAAAAGATTTATTGCAAATAGGCTAATTTTAGCACTTTTACAAGTCAAAATTATATAAGGTACTTAAAATTAAGTTATTTCACTAAGCTTTTACTAGGTGGTAGGACTTTGTTGCAAAGTTCGTCTAGGTAGGTACCACCGCTTTGCCAGTTATTCTGCCGCCAAGCAGTAGTGTGCAAGCACTACTGTGTTCCGGTTTGAAGGGCACTGTAGCTAGTGAAATTACTGGGCAATTGAGACTTTATGATCTGATCTCACAGTTGAGTAATCTTATTACCAGACTGTGCTGATGTCTCAGGATGATGTGCGCAGTGCAGTGTCGCTTAAAACTCTATGTTTTAGGGTTTCGAGTGACACTGTTCTGTATGGGCGGCCGTGGCGCTTAACATCAGGTGAACGACTAGCTCGTGACATCATTCAATAACATAAAAAAAAAAGCATATAAAATTACAAAGTGCTTATTGTCAAATAATATAGCAAGCCCATTACAATATATGAGTTTGGAAAAAAAAGCAGTTCTCTTTCTCACTACTGGTGCAAGCAATCCGGCACAATGCCGAATTGAAAACTTTGATCCGATCAGTTGATCATTATTACGAACAATAAAGATAGGTAGGTACAGTAAGGAAACAGTTTCAACTGGAAAACTTTCTTCTATGCCTGAATTAGGCAAAACAGAAAGTAGCCGTACTGTTGATGTAATACAAACTAACAGGTACATTCGAGTAAGTCAACACGCAAAACGAATAGCCATTTCTACCCACCTGTTTAGGAACTGAATAAAAAACATATAAGTAGAAATTATCACGGTAATAATAATCATTTTGGAAAAACTCTCCATTAGGCGTAGATTACCAACAATTTGGTGTTCGTAGGTCCATCTTCCAACACCAAATTCTAGGTAATGTACGTCGGCTATAGGTAGTCCATCGTAATCTACAATCAGTGGCGTATCTGGGCGTGGGCGAAGTGCACCCTCGCCCACGGCCTCCCACTTAATCGGGCCTCGCGAGGCCTCTTTACATTCTATGCCACCAGATTTAAAGTACCCGCTTATTTTTAGTAGTTTTCCCCGTAAGAAAATTTTCTAAGTTAAAATTATATAAATCTACTTAAGAAACAGTATGAAGTAGGACCAACTGTCTGCTTTAGCAATAATCGCAATCTAATCGGATTTAGCTGCCAAAATCAATTACAAATCCTTACTAGAGGACTTCTGTAAAGCAAAAGACGAAAAACATTTTTTTGTTTAAAAATTAAACAATGAAAGTTACAAAATCTATATGCTTTTAAATATTCTCCCATTGCGCATTTACATTTTTTTACTATCATAAGTAGGTAGATCTTGGGAACGAAAGAAAAGGGGCCTCGCTGATGCGACTTCACTTTGCCCACGTCTATAGCCCACGCTACGCCATTGTCTACAATAAGAATTCTCACCTGCTGAAGAGATTTAGCGCCTTCGTAGTCCAAGTCATGTCCAATCAGCCAAACCATTTCCTGAGCCCACGTGGACCCTAAGAAATTATTTCAGTTAATATCTATAGGTAGGTACAATTTTTTAAAATTTCTTTGCTTTAAATCTTCTATGCTGAAGATAATAAACGAGTAAGTTGTACACTACTCGATACTCCATAGTGTCTATAATAATGTCTAACTCAGGGTAGGGTGAATTCTGTGGTCTACCCAAAAATACTTAAAAGAGACTGTATCTACGAGGATATTAAAAAATTGAACAATTGAGGATTCTAATCTATATTATATAGAGACATAGAGTAGAGACAACTATATCATCTATTTAATTACAAATTATTTCACTAGGAATTTCCTGCAAAGATCCTCTGGGTAGGTAGGTGTACCACCGCTTTGTCAGTTATTGTGTCGCCAAGAAGTAGTGGGCAAGCACAGCCGTGTTCCGGCTTAGAGGGCACTGTAGCTAGTGAAATTACTGGGCAAAAGAGACTTTATGACCTGTTCTGTTGCTGATGACTGAGGGTTACGTGCGCAGTGCAAAATCACGCTAAATTAGAGATCCGAGTGACACTGCAACTGTTATGGGCAGACATTATCGCTAAACATCGATTAATTCCTCAACATTAAACAAAATCTCTACATTTTTCCGGGAACGGCTTTAGAAATCGTAGCCAAACCTGCAACGTAGAAATTTTATTAGGCCCGTATTACAGAAACACACTGAATTGAAGATCGGTGTTGAAGACCAGTTTACATTTACAAAATTATCAATTTGTGAATTAAATTACGATTTAGCATCGATCAATGGCTGAGCATCGTTCTGCAAAAGTTCTGGCTAATTAATGCACAATCTTGCAGGACTTGTTTAGCATCAATAATAACTGATCTCATGAACAAAGGAGAGGAAAAAGAACGAAGAAAACCTGAAGATATTGTTGGCTTCCGAGGGTGTCGGGCTACTACCGTCGAGCTACATACTTTACGTTAGTAGGTACCTAATTTAGAACCTCGTAGGTACTGGAAATATTTCTTTTCTTACCCACCTAAGCCACCCCGTGCTGTACACTATTTAACCCGGGCCTTAAATAATACGAGCCATAGATAAGCTGTAGATAGTTAGATTTAAGATAGGTTCTCACATTCCATCAATCAATTATTTTTTGCGCCGAGGTAAAAATCGGCCGAATCAAAATTTATTGCCAAAAATGTAGTCTAACAAAAATTCGCAAATAATAACAAAAATTTGACTCACCTGTTCTAGGATATGAGCACATCCAGACGTCGCTTTCTCTAACCTCCATGTCCAAAATATCCTGTCCAATGGTCATGTAATCCGCTGGAAGGATCACTCGACCAGGGTTGATCTCAACCATGCAGTCTTTCTTCTCAAACATGCGGTCTAACAACGTCCCAATGTCTTCATCCAACTTCGAAAAAGTCAGCTCAGCATTTGGCCTCATTTTGCTCAAAATGAGGGTCAGTTTTTTCAGACTTCTATATAATCATGGATTTCATAAACACGTCTGCTGTCTACACCCCGAGGAAGCGTTGTGATCGCGTGCACTGCTTGTTGCATCGTAGTTTCCAACTCTCACTTTCAGATGTTTGAATTAGGACAGTGGGTGGAGCTAGTAACTGGTGCGATAGCATTTTATTACCGTATTCTTAGGTCCGTATTACAGGACGATGCTCAGTCATTTCAGCTCAGAGATTTAATTCACTAATTCATCACTTTATGAATGAAATCTCTGCTTGAGGACCGATCGATGACTGAGCATCGTTCTGTAATACGGACCTTAGAACTATAAAGGTCTAGCACAAAAAATATAGGGAACCGCAGATTATAGAATTCGGTATATTTTGTTAGTTACCCACTTTGTAATTATAGCTACAGTACCTACGGAATAACTCATAATTCTCTACGACTAGCTTTTAATCGGCTTTCTAAGTACATTCTTTTAGTTACCTACTTTCTAATTATAGCTGTAGCACAGAATAACTAATAGTATATGTTGCAGTAAGCTCCCCTAATAAAATATAGTAAGTACATACTTACCTAGATATAGAACAATAATCATCAGTGTTTGATTCTAGCTAATTGGGCTAAGCTACTGGAACAGTGTAAACCAGCGTCACTTTCATTTTCCTAGGAGTAGGGTGTAATTTTCAAAAGCTAAGTACGTAGGCAAACAAGATTCATACAAGGAAAGCGCAGGTACCTATCTAATAATCGTGAACTTGCAATCTGTGCAAGCCACAATGTTACATTAGCTTCATTTCCCTGAGCAGCCTTCCTGATTAACCACTTTCTGTTTTTAAACGTGGTTTAACTTACCTACATGTACCTACTACCTATATGGGTAGGATAAGGCCGCGGATTTACGTGGCAAAAGTGTGTGGCCAGCCCCCAGAAAGGTGGAAAGGACAAATGGAGATGGAAGGTAGAGGGGCAGAAAGGTGAAAATAATGGGTAAAATTAATTGACCTATGCAACGCCGAGCTAATATATCTTTATATATCAAATGAATCTCTATTTTCTTTGGTCATCGCATCACCCGTGAATGGATGGAACATTTTCGCAAATTCTTTATTTGTTGTGTTTATTATTGTCAGGAGAACGTTCCTATGAAAGAGAAAAGTTCTTATGAAAGATGTAAGATTAGATAATGATCATCACGCGGGTGAAACTGCGGGGTGCGAACTAGTGAAAAATAAACCTGGCATACGTATGTCCATAAGTATGTATACATAGGCCTCTCAGAGTTCCACCAGAACAGTATTACAGTACCTAGGTACAGTCATTGAATTTTTTTATGTATTTAAGCATGTGAAATTTAGAAAGTGTTCATTTCAATATAGGTAAAACCATGACTACATGAAATCTACGCAAAGCGATGCGCGCGCAGTCGTAGCTAGTCTATTGACTATTGACCCGTAGTGACCCGTACCCGTATTGCACGGCGGGCGCCACTTCCGCATCCATATTCCATGTTTTGCTCCCCGTGACATTTAAAGTCCCTGCCCCCCGCAAACTACTTTGGTAGTGCAAACAACAAGATTGTAAACAAAAAATAGTAAACTGTAAATTCCAAATAAAATGTCTAAAGTAACTAACGTAAACTCTAGCTTAGCTTACGAAATACTGCTATACTTAAATAGCTTTTATTTAGGTATGTTTTTCGTGTGTGAAGTGGCTATGGGTATTCTAAAAGCGATAAACGTTTCCTATCCTGAAAACGCCTTGCTGACAGAGGCAGGGATATTCAGTTTACTGTGCCTTGTTGAAGTTTTCCGCATCTTTTTGGGAAGAAGAGGAAATCTGGCTAGCAGAAGTAAGTCTCAAGTAAACTATACATTGATATTATCTTGGGTTTCTCTGCTTTCGACTTTGGCATAATAATCATTATTTTTGGGGCTCCATACCAAAAGCACAGATCCTATAAAACAATAGGATCTGTGACCAAAAGGATAAAAACGGGATCCTAAAGCCTCAGGTGTCTGTCCTCGGAAGAAGAAATAGTTTTCTGTCTGTCTGTCCAACCTATAAACGACTATCTCTTGAATCGTAATAATAGGTAGCCAGCCTCTATAACACGTCACCGGTAGCTAACTAAAATTTGCTTTTCTTTCTTCAGAAAGCGTTATTACGGCGGATTACCTCAAATGATACAAAAGCTTAACTTTCAATAAGCACCATTCACGTTGGGACGTTGAAATTTTTTTTCACAGAAAGATAGTCTTTTCGACTGTAAAATCGAAAATACAACTGTTTAGAGTCAGAGTTGGCCATGGAGTCCCTTTTTATGAATGGAAAGAGTTGGTTGTGATAGTTTAGTATATAAGCAAGCTCCCATCTTTGTCTTCAAGGTTTTATACACAGAAAACTATAGGTACATTCTTTAGCTTGCCATGTTAGTTTTTATGTTCAGTTTAAGATTGTTAGATAAGATAGATTGTTTTTCTTACCGGTTTTAGTATTTATTACACAAATACCACATACCATCATTTGCTTACCTACCAACCGGAAAATTGCATTAAACATTAAACTAAAAAAATTATCTTTCAGGGATACCAGTCTTCTTCTCTATCCTGCTCACCATACCATCAGCTGTTGGTGTCTGTTACTTCCTAATCTACCAGACTTATATATTACGGTTGGAGTACATTTGGTGCGCAGTAATGCTCATGTTTCATGCTTTGGAGCTCGGCTTTGCTCTTCTGTTCATCTTCACCGTGTGTAAGAATCAACAGTATGACTAGAACAAGTTTCAAAGTACCTCACTGCCAAAGAGATACTAATGCCAATGAACAGTGATTATTAGCTTCTATTATGGATAAAATTGATTAAAATCATTATAATCAGTGCTTTGATGTGAAAAGTTAATATTTTTAGCAGAATTATGAATGCTATCTGTAGTAATGTATGTAAATATTAAGAAAATATGTATTTGTAACATTAGGCTTATTATGGATTTTGCATCACTAATTTTTAACTACATTTTTTTATTTTTTTTATCACAGATTGTGAAAAATAGATATAGACTTACAACTTTTAAGTGCCTTGATGTGATCACCAAATCTTGATAATCAGACTAATAGCCTTCAAGGATTATAAAGAATTTAAGATCTTATGCCTTTTTGTCACCTAGTTGTAAAAAAATCAGGAGATAATAAGTTTAATTCTGTACATTCCTACATTGATGTTAAAAATAAATAACATTACTACTAAATAACAATTTTATTTCTACATCTAATACATATTATAACAACAGCTTATGCTTGGCTGGGTGGTACAAGATGGTCTGGTAACTTCTGACATTCAACCTTTGTAACCTTTAGTGCACAGCCTTCAGGGAGGTTCCTTTCAATGTACTCCAGGTATGTATCACAAGTGGATTCAGTAAGCCGCTGAAGGTGGATAAAACGGAAGTATGTACGGATCTCATACTGAACCCTGTGCTTTTTAAATATGTGTACACTTCTAAGAAGGGTGTGTCGTTCTTTCTCTGCTTTTCTCAAGGCCCAGCTGGAAAAGATTTTTTTTAAATACAGCATGAAGTATGTATGACTAAATTATACTCTCTAATCAACATCAGGGGGTTTTCACCAATCTTTGATGCAACAGGAGAAATTTAATTCCTAATTTGGAAATTTCCTCAGTAACTATATCCATAAGCTGCACATTGAAACTGTCAAATTCATACAAATATATTGTCTTTTGATTGCAATCAAGTTACATGGTCACCTAGCAGGTAAATTCTTACCTCCTTACTAAATAAAGTGTTACTGTGAAATAGTTATTCAGTATTTTATCTTGTTCCTTACTTATTTCAGTTTAATAGAAAGAAATAAAATACAAAATAACTATTTTTCTGCTACACTGTGTTTATTAGCAAGAGGGTGTATGCGAGTAAAAAAATAATACTAACCTCTTTGTAACTTCAATGCCTAAATGTGAAGCGGCAGCCACACAGAACCATGAGTAACTTAACAGCACTGCAGGGTCAATACCCCTCATTTCTAATTCCACCTTTTTGTACAGTTTGTCTAACTCAACCGTTTTTGGAGCATTTTCTATTGGTTTGGACATAGGAACAATTGTGGCAGCTGAAAGATGCCTAACAGCATAGTTAGGAGTCCCTGCATAGCGAGATAGCGGTGCAGCACGTATAATACTCTAAAAATAAAATTGTATTTTACAGCCAATCCATAATATTAGCTAATCTGAAAGAAAATATATTTTTCATAACCTTACCCAGATTGCATTCATTTTTACTGTAATACCTAATACCTATTGGTATCGTTCTGGTTCTCGACTTCTCGTTTCCGTATATCTAATTATCGATGCTCAACGTAGCGGAGACAATTGTTTTCACTCGTATTTATGATGCTCGCAGTTACCAGAAGAAACCAGCACCTTTACAATAATACGAAGTAACTCTTTTGACTGTGCCTCTTTTCCAATTCAAAATAAATATATATGTATATATGTATCTATTTATTCTATTCACGTCACATTTAAATATGTATTTTAATAATTCACATTGTTCAAAAATATGTAATTATGTGAAATTTCTTCTTCTCTACGTAAACGTGCACAGATTAGGTAGAGATACTTCGTACTTACTTCGTACTACGTACTTTCTTCTTTAATGGCTTGATAGTATCCTCTACTTGGTCTGTGATGGCCACAGACCAAGTAGAGGATACTATGTGATGGCTTGCTATCGCGTTTTTTTCTTTATGTTTTGACTCCACACTTCTGTGTATTTAGCCAGTGTCAAGTAATTGACAATTTTTCAAGTTAATGATATTTACGCAAATATGTGTCATGTCACAGTCAAAGTCATCAAGTCAAGTCATAGTCTAGTCTAGTCAAGTCATACTCCTAGTAAAGTGGTAGCAACTTTACCAGAAGCTTCTATGGAGTTTTGGAAACAACACGAAAAGGAACGTTTCACCATCATCATACCACTTTCCCACACTCATGCCTATAATTCAGCACTTAACGAATAAAATGCCACCAACTTTATGCATTAACACTGAAAATAACACAAGTTTTGGAAAATAATACAATGCGGCGACACGATCTTTTTCGTTTTCCCGCCAATAACCTTGTCATGTCTTATTTTGTCAGTCAAAATGCCATGACGGAGTTTTGACGGGAAAGCGAAAAAGATTGCGTCACCGCATTGTATTATTTTCCAAAACTTGTGTTATCTTCAGTGTTAGTGCATAAAATTGGTGGCATTCTATTCGTTAAGTGCTGGATTGCAGGCGTGAGTATGGGAAAATGGTATAATGATGGTGTTTGTTTTCGTGTTGTTTCCAAAACTACATAGAAACTTCAAGTAAAGTTGCCACCACTTTACTAGAAGTATGACTTTGACTAGACTATGACTTGACTTGATGACTTCGACTATGACTTGACACATATTTGCGTGAAATATCATTAACTTGATAAATTATCAATTACTTGACACTGGCTAAATACACAAGTGTGGAGCTAAAACAAAAAAAATGCCATGGCTAACATGGCTTGGAAACATAGAGTAGTATAAGCTTGGAAATGCTATTATGCTATGTTGTGCAATGCAGATAAATTGACGGGGTTTTCGAGTTTCAAAGTTCAATTGTATTTTGTTTACCTATTTCTCCAAATCTAAATAAATCCTCTCCTTGGTCTGAGTCTGTTTGTAGTCTCTAGTCTGTGATAAATACTATGCCTACCCATATTTTTGTTTTAGGAGATATGCAAGTTATTAGCCATCAATAAGCAATATTATCCAACAACGACATCCCAAAACGAGGTGATCCTTGTTTCTGTCATCATTGTGATACCTACATTCGCGCACACTCTACAGAAAACAGAGAAATGGTTGGAGCTTTATCATTTATTAAAATCTTGCACTGCAGAAACAGTAATAAAAATGGCCAGGGGAGTGTGCAGCCATCATTCCCATTAAGTTCCAGCTCTTCTGATAATGTTTCTTTAAAGCGAATTAAGAATCCAAGTATGGAAGCTATGGCAACGCCACGAAAGAAAACAAAGATCAATTATAAAGCAAGTTATAAAATTGTTAAAATAAAAGTTGAGCTCTGTAGAATTTGTTTAAGAGAA
Source organism: Ennomos fuscantarius (assembly GCA_905220475.3). NCBI lineage: Eukaryota > Metazoa > Arthropoda > Insecta > Lepidoptera > Geometridae > Ennomos > Ennomos fuscantarius. The sequence continues at coordinate 4,614,077 of HG992046.1, read as the reverse complement.
GGAAAATTTTCGATTTTCGGAGACACAAAAGACCTTACTGAGGGTCTCAAAATTATTGGAGGTATAGATGTAAGCTGTGATGATCCACATCCTAAATATCTATGTCAACCTTGCCATGCATTACTTCAAGGTGCATTATTGTTTAGAAAAACGGCAATGCATTCTGATGAATTATTAAAAAAGAAGGAACATCAAGGAACAAGGGTTGAAAACAATGAAAACTACAGTGATTTCTCCGATAATGAACTTCCAACTGAAATGAGAAAACATCAAACATCAACAAAACATCAAGGAACAAGGGTTGAAAACTACAGTGATTTCTCCGATAATGAACTTCCAACTGAAATGACAAAACAAAATACTAGATTTGTAAAGTTTATGTCCTGCAAAACGTGTGACCTACAATTTAGTTCATATAAAGAATACGATGATCACACAATGTCATCTGAGCATGTAAAAAAAACACGTATGTGCCCAATTTGCAAGAACATTTATGCTCCCCAGTATCTCAAAACGCACATGACTACTCATGATCAGAGAGTATCTTATGTGTGTGATGTTTGTGGGAAAAACTATAAAGTACAGTCACACTTCTCCCGTCATCGCTTAACTCATTTCTACAGCTTGCCATTTCAATGTTCTCTATGTCCATACAAGGGGCGGTTCAGTGAATCTTTAAAAATGCATATGAGGTCACATACAGGAGAGAAACCATACCAATGCACTCAATGTCCTTCTCGGTTTATCAGCAAAAGCAATCTTAACAAGCACACACTGACCCACAAAGGAGAGCATGATTTCAGATGTGAAATGTGTGGACGTGGTTTTTATACTAAGCGAGAGCTGGAATTACACTTTAAAGTAGATCACACAGGTATCAAAGAACATGTTTGTAAAATATGTGGCAAAGCATTTGGTTATCGAAAGCAGATGATGAAACATGGCCTCAAAGTTCACAAGAGGGAAAAGCTAAGAAGTGGGAGAATGCCAATTTATTTAAAAGTTGAAAAAATGAAGCAAGAAAATCTAAACAATGTTACAAATCAAACTGTACAATAAGACATACAACAAACTGTAGACGTAAGTTAAGATTGCATCAAATAAATGAAATGTTTGTATTTTAATGTTTCAATGTATAGGGTGAAGTCTGTGGAAGTTTAAATATAAGTTTCCCACAGCCTTACTTATAGAATGTTATATATACATATTAAAAGTACTGGCTCTTATTAAATTGAATTAAATAATAAATGTTTATTTCTAGAAAGGGTAATATAAATTATGTTACACAGTTTACACAGTTTACACAGTATCTCTATCTCATACTCTATTTTTTAATTCAATTTAATAAGAGCTCATAATATACAGTCTCATTTTCAGCTTGTGACATTTCACATCAGGGAGAAGTTGACAGGATATTATGCATTGATTAATTTTAATTATCATCTCTAATTCTGAGATACATCTGGCCAATAGAGATTCAATATAAAAATTGAACAGTGATTCCTAAACTAGGCCAAATGTATCTTGGGCCTTGGAGATCCAATTTCAACAAAAGAGACAAAATTATTGCAAATGCTGGTGAAGTGCAATTATGTAGAAGTAAATTATTACTAACAAAATGCAATTATACCTAGTATAAGCTATGTAATACTAAAAACTGTAGAGCAAGTAAAATTAAACATTCCATTAATATAGTATGCAGTATGTTTGTAAAGTTTGGTATATACTAAAATATTTGCATGTTAATTACTTATTAAACTCAAAATTAGGTACATATAATATTAAAACTACTATAAAAGGGAGATCTTTATGTGGCGGTGTGGTATGTATATGTATTTTTATTGTTAGGATGTGTATGTGTGTGTTTAAATGCAAGTGGTAAAGGTAGCATGTGACTGTTTTATATCAAAGCCTCTGTGCCATCATATTAAATGCTGTGTCTCTTTATACACATGAATATTGCACTCCTTAATGTCACACAACTTACAATCTTTGCCGACTTACGATCTTTGCGACTGGCCCGATAGCTCAGTTGGTAGTAACCCTGCCTTCTGGACTGTGGGTTGTGGGTTCGATCCCCACCCAGGACAAACATTTGTGTGATCAACATTGATGTTTGTTCTGTGTCTGGGTGTTATATTGTATTCTATGTATGTATTTACTAACAAAAAGTATCTAAGTATTGTATCAGTTATCTAGTTCCCATAGTACAAGCTTTGCTTAGTTTGGGACTAGATGGCACTGTGTGAAATGTCCACAGATATTTATTTATTTATTTGTTGCAAGTGTTTTGGTGATCAAATCTTATGTATTTGTAGGATCAAATGCAGGGAGGGCAAGTGGAAAACACGTTTTTAATTATATCATTGCAGTCCGATCATATTAAATGAGCCTTATGTTCTTTGAAGGTTGCATTTAAAACATACAACTGATGCATCCTTAACACTTTGAATTCATCATAAATACTGTAAGTTGGGTAACAAAAAGGCTTATTTAGTTCTTTAATTAGAGCTCACTGGGCTTCAAAGAATACTTTCTACGGACGGGCTCTTCCCTACTACAGTACAGTATTGTAAAATGGACTGACAAAAAACTTGCTATATAACATCAAAAGTTGTGCAGTTTCTGAGCTTTTTGTTGAAGTTGTAGATTATCAAAAAACCAGCATTTTCGAGTCTGACTACCCCTGCTGCTGAAATAAATTCCACTCCTAGTAACGTTTCGTTATTCTTTGCTTGGGGGTGTACAATAAAAGGAGTCTTAATAGCAAGGCTAATTTCCAGTGAAGTCAAAAGTAGGTCGTAAGTATTTTACCTAGGAATCCTTAATCTTAAAAATCCTAAATTGAAATTTAAAAAAAGCTGTCTTTTTATTTTGACAGTGTCCACCAACAATATTAATAAAATGTTAAATCAGTTGCTATACAACATTAATTATATGGGAACACCTTAAGAAAACTTCTCCAAGGAGTATACAGTTTTTCTATTCAGTTAATGTTACCTATTTGCTTAACTGAAGGCTTCTTACTTATGTAGTAGGTATTGTCCAATTGACATAAATCAATAAATAAGATTTGTTGCACTCTGCAATATTATTTTGTCTCCAATTATCTTTTGAAACATGGCAAACGAAGCCGAAGAGACTGTCCGCAAACTCGCAACACATAAAGGAGTAGCCGGTGTCATTGTGGTCAATGGTGAAGGCATACCAATAAAGACAACTTTGGAAAATCATGTCTCAGTACAATATGCTGGCCTTATGAGTGCTTTAGTGGATAAAGCAAAGGCTGTGGTAAGAGACTTGGATCCAACCAATGACCTGACATTCCTAAGGATTCGTAGCAAGAAGAGTGAAGTTATGGTGGCACCAGACAAGGAGTTTATATTGATAGTTGTGCAAAACCCTGTCGAATGACCAAGGCCTGTGGCTATGAGGGCCACTTATTTCCTATTTTACTATATATTGTGCTGAATTGTTCTTAGTTTCAATATTTTGTGGTTACATTAATTTGTTTCAATGTTGTATTTAAAATAAAACTAATTTATATTTCATTTTGTATTTAATTTAAAGTCATACACAGTCACTTAACTAAATAGGAATGGTCTAAAATTGTCTAATGCCAATAGCCTTGGCCTCCACCACTACCATAGCCCCCTCTCCCGAAACCACCTCCGCGATTGTTGAAACTCCCACGGTTGCCGAAACCTCCACGGTTACTATAACCGCTGCTGCCACCGAATCCACCTCTTCCGTAACCGCCACTGCCGAAACCACCTCGGTTGCCGCCATAACCTTGGTTGCCGCCAAAACCTTGGTTGCCGCCAAAACCTTGATTGCCACCAAAGCCTTGGTTGCCGCCAAAACCTTGGTTGCCGCCAAAACCTTGGTTGCCGCCAAAGCCTTGGTTGCCACCGTAACCTTGGTTACCCCCCATTCCTCCCCGGGGTCCATTCGTGCCCCATCCCCTAGTGTTTCCTCTCTTGGCTCCATCGGATCGGAATATAGGCGTGCTCGACTCGCGTTTAATCCCGTAATCGCCTGCTGTCACCACGCATAGTTCTCGAAGACAGTGGATTACCTGCCGCACACAAAATTTTACAAAAATAAATCGCTTAGTACCTAGAGGTAAAAAATGTCAAATTTAATTACCTATTTATTAATACGATAGACCACAAATATCTGTAACAAACTGAGACAAGTCGAGTGCATTTTTCATTTAAAATCCATTGTAATGCAACGCTTCGATGCGCGTAGTCTCAATGTACCGGAACCAGTATTTCAACAAATATCAGCTCGCTCTACGATAAGCTCAAGCACGACCCATCGCCATGATCATAATGTAGCAGTTCAACTAATTATCTACCTGATCTCGAAATTCAACTAGGTGTCTACCTACTCTAGAAAGTTCAACTAATTACGACCTGCGGATATATGGCATGCAAGGCATACATACTTTTTCCGTTGGAGTTCTGTTGGAGTAAATTGTATGGCTGCTGTTCCATCAATTGTTTACATTATGTAGAAGTTTAACCATTTGTCTACCTGATCTCGAAGTTGTTTAGCTAAACCTTCTTGTGGCTATGTAAGGCATACCCTTTCATCTATGGGAGTGAAATGCAGGGCTGCATCAGGTTCGGTGGCGACACTCTCCACTATACCGTCGAGCACGGGCCATCGCTAGTTTCAATCAGTTGTCTACCTGATCTCGAAGCACAACTAGTTGTCTATCTGATCCTGAAGTTCAACTATTTATCTACCTGATCTCGAAGTTGTTGAGCTAATCAGCCTGTGACTGTGTGAGGCATACCTTTTCCTCTGTGGGAGTGAAATGCAGGGATGCGTCAGGTTGAGCGGCGGCTCTCTCGACAATACGCTCGAGCGCGGGACGGAGCGCCGCAACTAGTGCGGCGGAGCGCGGCGCCATGTCCAGGTTCAACCAGTTGTCCAGGCGGACCACGTTGTCTACCTGTGGTTATAATAATAATAATAAAGATCATAAATAAATTAATAATAATAATAACGTCCAACGATCACATACATAGATCCTGGACCCTTGCTAGAATTCCCTGTGTCTAGGGACCCAGGAACTACGAGAACCACGGTCCCACAACACCCAAGCTCAGAACAAGTATTGGTGCTTTTTTTCTGGGCACAAATACTTGTACCTTCTACCTTCTACCTACAGCGGGAATCGAACCCGAAGCTGGTTTGCTCGTGGTGTATGCACAAGCAGAAATAAGTACTTATGTTTAAAAAATTGTATTGTCCCTCCTGTATTGTATTTATGTTCATGATCTAATAATAAGCTAAACTAATAAAATAAAAATAATTTAACAAAAAGCATGGACCAAGGAGTCCGTAGTAATGCAGCTAAAAAAACAAATGCCACCCGGAGCGGACCCTAAATACACAAGCTAGCAAATTTTACTAAAAGAAAACATAATATCTTTATTTTGCACATTGAAAAAGCTGAATTGCGCTTTAAGGCGTTGTAGCAAGAGTCGCTATTTAATGAATTCTTTAGTACATACCCACTCAATCTTCCTGCATGCAAAGAGCAGCAAATGCAGCGGCGCCACCATCGTGGTTTGCTTGCAGCTGATGGCGCGCGTTCGCACTTTCTCCCCGAACACGAAGAGTGGAGACGGGAACCGTTGCTCCATATTGCTGCAGTTTACTGACGTCTTGTGGATCAGGGCTGGCTTGCCTTCAGTTGTTAGTACCTGGGGAAAAAGGGTAATAATAATGTTTTTTTTTTTTTTTTTTTAAATGTTAGTGAATGATGCGACGAGCTAGTCGTTCGCCTGGTGTTAAGCGCCACGGCTGCCCATAACAGAACAGTGTCAGTCGGAACTAAAACAGAGTTTCGCGCGACACTGCACTACGCACATCATTCTGAGACATCAGCACAGTCTAGTAATAATATTACTCAACTGTGAGATCAGATCATAAAGTCTCAATTGCCCAGTAATTTCACTAGCTACAGTGCCCTTCAAACCGGAACACAGTAGTGCTTGCACACTACTGCTTGGCGGCAGAATAACTGGCAAAGCGGTGGTACCTATCTAGACGAACTTTGCAACAAAGTCCTACCACCTAGTAAAAAATGTGTGGACATTTCACAAAGCGCCATCTAGCCACAAACTAAGCAAAGCTTGTACTATGGGAACCAGATAACTGATACAATACTTAGATACTTTTTGTTTGTAAATACATACATGGAATACAATATTACACCCAGACACAGAACAAACACCTATGTTCATCACACAAATGTTTGTACAGGGTGGGAATTGAACCCACAACCCATAGTTCAGAAGGCAGGGTTACTACCAACTGAGCTATCGGGCAAGTAATAATAATAATAATAAATTTGATGATAGATGTAGCTAAACTAAAGAAGTTTTACTTCAGTCGTGTGGTAGTGTACTAGTTTTGTGCAAGCTGGAATGGACTTTATGAGGTTGTATCAAGGGTAGCTATTGATCAACAATAGATATAACAGTCCACATATTTACACTTGACATCCTCTGTGGTGTGATGGTTGGGCAGGTCGGCTCATAACATGGAGGCGGCGGGTTCGATTCCCGCGGCAGTACAAGTTTTTGTGCACAGAAAAAAGCGCAAACACTTCTCCTTAGTCTGGATGGTTATTATTATTATTTAAATAAATAATAATGTCCAACAATCATATACATAGATCTTGGCCCCTAACTAGGATTGCCTGTATCTAGGGACCCAGGAACTACGAGGACCGTGGTCCCACAACATCCAGACTTGGAACAAGTATTTGAGCTTTTTTCCTGTGCACAAAAACTTGCCACGGGAATCGAACGCGCCGCCTCCGAGTTATGAGCCGACCTGCTCAACCACACCACAGAGTACAGTGTCACCAATTGGTGACTTAACTTAAACTTAAAGATTCGTACCTAGAGAGATAAAAACCTGCACGCCTACCGCGTAAAAGTTCTGGGAATTTGCTTCTATTGCCATCCTGCACGCGCCAATTAACAAGTCCACGAGTACGAGCAAGAGAGAACACGATTACCATCTCCACCAGACTTACGCGGTAAGGCAACTGGTTTTTTGGCGGGAAAACGAAAAGATCGCGTCGTCGCCGCATTGTATTATTTTCCAAAACTTGTGTTATTTTCCGTGTTAGTGCATAAAATTGGTGGCATTTTATTCGTTAAGTGCTGGACTACAGGCATGAGTGTGGGAAAGTGGTATAATGATGGTGAAACGTTTATTTTCGTGTTGTTTCCAAAACTCCATAAAAGCTTCAAGTAAAGTTGCCACCACTTTACTAGGAGTAAGACTTGACTTAACTAGACTAGAATATGACTTCACTTGATGACTTGGACTGTGACTTGACACAAATTTGCGTGAGATATCGATAACTTGAAAATTATCAATTACTTGACACTGGCTAAATACACCAAAGTGTGGAGCCAAAACTTAAATAAAAATAAGGCAACTGGTTTGCTTACCTTTCTCTTCCCCTGATGAATGCAGACGTTAGGGTAAAGTCCCATGCACATGAGAGCGATGACCATATCTAAGTTGGGGTCGGGTCCGGTCGGGATCCAACGTTGGGAAATGCAGCACTCTTCGGGGAAACCTATCGACGTTGTCAGGATGTCTGTAAATGAAATAATGGGGAAATGTTAAACGTACGGTACTTGTACGCTTTTTCAAGGGACTTTAAAAATAGGAAAATATTTTTTTAATGTGTTTTTTTCATGTCTCATTTATATGTCTCATGTCATTTATAAATCAAAATGAAAAATTATTTTTTATTTGAATGTAATATACTTTCATATGGAAATTTTATTAAAATAGCTTTAGTAATTTGGTTTTTAAATCAAAATAATGAGTAAAAATATGACGATAATTTCATCCAAGTACTTCTCGATATGAAATAAAGGCGACTGAAGTAGATTTAGGCCCATTTATAGAAGGATATTTCATAATTGTATTGTTTATCTATTTATGAATAAAACTGTTCTTCAATCATAACAAAAGAACACGCTGAATCATGTCTTCGATTAAACAAAAATATTATACCACACAATCAAAATAGGTTCATCCGTTTGACCCACAGATACACATCAGATACACATGTTAAACTTATAGCACCCCTGTGTTTGGCGAGAGTTAAAATAAGCACCGTTATTAGACATTGATGTGAGATGAACGCGTCGCGTATGATTGCGTGTGTATACGATGTAAACGATTAATATATCATTGTCTATGCTGACTGGGATACCTTTAAAAATAAGAAGTTGTCTCTGATTCTCTTCCGGCTAATATGGCGTAGGTGTAGGACGTACTTTGTAAATATATTTCTAGCTATTAATAAATAAACGTGTTTGGCTAACTTTGGGGCTTTCATTTAAACTATTTCTAATAGGTTACGGGCCCAGAACCCATAGTCAGTCAGATCGGCACAGTTTAGCGTAGGAAGTGTAAAAAGTTAATAACGTGATAACGTGGTTAGACGGCCATTGAATAAGGTCAAGGGGTAGGAAAAATAGGATTAATTTTTCAGCTATAAAACAAAGCAACGAAATGGAAAGCAGTGCGTTGTCGGCACATTTATACAAAGTACCACCACTGGAAAATGGAAATTTCAATAAAATAAATAATAAAAATAAACTATTATTATTAGCGCTAAAGCGCGTAACCTAATTATACAGTCGTATTATTGTGAGGTCGGAATCTTGTATGCAGTAGAAATAAGAAGGAGATAACAACACTATAATTCACATTGAATAGTTCATCAAAATCTATATCACTAAATAATACAAGACAGAAATAAAAGGATTATAAAAGAACACATTACAACTTTTACAGCAGCTATATTTTCTTCAGAACTAATGTCAGATATATACAACTCGGTAGCCTAGCAACAAACATAGACTACTTATTTGAGGATGTAATATTGATGTATGCTACCTCTTTTAACACTTTCCCTCATCAATTATTGCATCAATCAATGTTCTGCAGACCCAATTCGGCAACAATCTTTGTAAGCCTGGGTCTTGGAACTGCCTTTGTCATAAGGTCTGCCAGCTGTTCTTCCGACGATGTTTTCTGAACATCTATGAGGCCTTCTTGAACCATCTCTCGAACAAAGAAATGCCTCACACGAATGTGTTTAGTTCTTTTATGAAACTCAGGATTATAAGCAAGGCGAATCGCAGCTTCATTATCAACTTTCAGAGTTGGAACTCTCTCCAAATTTGTAAGCTGGCTGAAGATTCTCTGAAGCCATACAACTTCTCTTGCGCCTTCGCTTGCTGCTACAATCTCAGCTTCTGTTGTGGAGATCGCAACCGATGCCTGACGTTGGCTTAGCCAAGAAACAATTCCTCCGGCAAACAGACATGCAACCCCAGTCGTAGAGCGTCCTGTTTGTTCATCTCCTGCATGATCTGCATCGCTATAGCCTTCAACGCTTATACTGTTACAGGTTGAACTGTATCTTATACCGTGAGTCATAGTTCCTTTGAGGTATCTGAATATCCTCTTAACTTTTTGCCAATCTTCTTTGGTTGGATTTTCTAAGCTTCTGGATACTACTCCAACAGCATATGCTATGTCCGGACGAGTGCCTGTCATCAGGTACGCGATTGCACCTACAGCCTCTCTATATGGAAATTTGTTTTCCTCTGGATTTCCTTTTCCAGATTCACAAATAGGGTATCTTTCTATTGGTGTTGAAACCGCATTACAATCCGTCATCCGAAAACGTTCTAAAATTTTTTTAGTGTATGACACTTGCTTGATTGCAATGGATCCATCAGTTGACTGTTTTATCTCTAATCCCAAGTAGTAAGACGCTGGCTTCGAAGTTATCTTTAGCGTATTTCCTAAGTCTTGTAGAAAACTCTTTGCTAACTTCGCATCTGTTGCTGCTACGAGTCCATCATCTACGTATAGTGTAATCAGAATTTTCTTGTCTCCTATATGCTTACTGAAGAGACAACAGTCAGCTGTATTTTGTACAAAGCCTTTCTCGAGTAGAATCTCTTCAAAGCAAGAATTCCAACATCGTGGTGCTTGTTTCAACCCATAAAGACTCTTTCTTAGTCTACATACTTTTGATGTACCGTCGTTAAATCCTTCAGGCTGCTTCATAAAGATCTCCTCTTTCAGCTTGCCGTTCAGGAACGCTGTCGACACATCAAACTGTGTCAAATAAAGTTTTTCTTTTGCGCTGACACTTAATAAAGCCCGTACTGTGGCCATCCTTGCAACAGGACTGAACGTCTGTTCATAGTCAAGCCCACGCCTTTGCTTAAAGCCTTTGGCTACAAGTCTCGCCTTATATTTGTCTATACTACCATCTGGGTTTCGTTTGATCCTGAATACCCATTTGCATGGAAGTGCTTTTCTGTTCGGTGGTAGTTCACATGTCTCCCAGACTTCATTATCTTTTAACGACTTCATCTCTCTATCCATGGCTTCTAACCATTTTTTACAGTCATCCCTTTCCATGGCTTGATTATATGTTTCGGGAAACGATTCTGTACCCACAAAACATACGTAATCGTCCAATCTCTTCGGGCGTGCGAGGGTTTCTCTATCACGTAAGTTATATCGAGGTTCTGGAATTACAGTTGGCTCAATCACTTCTAACTCTTCCTCGGCCTCAACGAACTCATCATTTGGACTCTCATAATCTATATCGCTTTCACCATGATTATGAACATCGCCTTGATCTGTTCTACTTTCGCTTTCATGTTCATGAACTTTATCTTCACATGTTCTATCTCCCTCTAGATTATGTTCATGTTCTGTCGGTTCAGGGTCAGGCTCTGATAAGGTCTGAACGCGTTCGTTATCTCCCTCTGCTTCGTTTGAGATAGCAGGTAGTCTAGTGGAAATCTGGAATTCAACATCTGTCTCAAACGTTATGTCTCTAGACCTCATTGTATTCTTTCCATCCCAGACACGATAACCATCGTCGTTTTCGTATCCTATAAGTCTGCCCTTAATAGCTTTCTTACAAAGTTTTTTACGATTTGGTTTTGGAATATGAGCGTAACATTCACTCCCGATTATTCTAAGATGGCTTATCTTGGGTTTTCTCCCATGCCACAGCTCAAAAGGTACCTTATCTCCGTGTCTAGTAGGACCTGTTCTATTCAACACGTATGCGGCAGTATTAATGAGCTCTGCCCAGAGCATTTGCGGTAGCTCTCCTCTCGCATGCATCATAGACCTTGCAGCTTCGACTAGAGTACGGTTTTCTCGCTCACTACAGCCGTTCTGCTCCGGCGTGTAAGGCATTGTTAACCTTTGTTGAATGCCATGTCTCTCCAGTAAATTCCGAACGTCTTTATTGTCAAACTCTCCTCCGTTATCGCTGAGTAACGTTTTAACCGTATGTCCAGCAGATTTAGCTTCATTCAGCATCTGTACAAGTTTATCTTTTACATCGGACTTATTTCTGATGAAGTACACCATGCGGTAACCGGAATAGTCGTCCTTAAAAAGTACGTAATATTTGAATTTTCTGAAACTTTCTTTCTCGAAGGGCCCGCATATATCGGTATGAATCAACTCTCCTACAGTTGTTGCTCTTTCCCTGATTCCAAAGGGTTTTCTATGTGACTTGCCATATAAACAACCTTCACACTTGACATTATCAGGTCTCAACTTAATTCCTAACTCCCTTTCTACAAATGTGCTGACGTATCTTTTGTCTTGGTGTGCGAGCCGCTCATGATACACCTGGAGAAGGTTGTTGCCTGTCAGTGCATTTACTTCTATCGTTGTTTTCTTAACCGGCATCACAGTCTTCATCTCTAACTTGTATAACCCTCCAAATTGAACTCTTTTCCCAACCACTACAGTAGTGCTATCAACATTAAGCTTACATTCTGTGTTTGTAGCTATGAATATGCTTTTCGGCAGCCTATCCTGCGCAGCTAGTGGTGAAAATAAATTCTTTGTTAGAGACGGTACTAACCAGACATCACTGAGTGTCATAGTCATTTTACCACTGACATTTGATTCAACTGTAACGGTACCTTTCCCCATCGCTGGAATAATACTACCGTCAGCAGTCGTCACCGTGTGATCTTTATCAAATTCGTGAAAATCTTTGAAATAATCACTCCTCACTGCTATATGTGTCGTTGCTCCATTGTCGACATACCAACTCTCTCGATCTGTTTGTCCTTTGGAGCAAGCATTAACCATCAGCGTGATGTTCTGTACTTGCTTAGATGATGAGCCTGCTGCTGACGTGTTTGGTTTAGGTGGCCTCCCATCCTTAATCCATTTTGCACACTTGCGAACTCTATGTCCTTTACCGGAGCAATAGTTGCATATCAGCTGTTCATCGTGGTTCTTCTTTATCTGCTTCTCAGGGCGTGTGGTCACTAATGCTTGTTGACTCGTGTCGTCTTTGCTATCTAGTGCTCTTTCAAACGCACAGAGATGACTCGTTAAGTTGTCTACTGTTCTTTCACTTTGGCTTAGCAACAGCCAACTAGATTTAAACGCAAAAAATCTGTCACTCAGGGTATCTAAGATTTTGCATATCAGGAACAAGTCAGGAAGTTTAGCGTTGGCATCTCTTCTGGTAATTTCCACGTTCAAGTCATTCCAGACGTTCTTAAGCTTTGACATATGGGTGGATACATCATCCTCCTTGTTATGTTTGAAACTGAAGAACTCCATGCACAAATTATATGCTCTATCTTCTGTTTGCCCATCAAACAATCTATGCAACTCCTGCCAGACTTCATATGCTGTCTCAAATCTCATAATTTTCTTTAAAGTGTCCTCTGACATATTAGTGGTCAGTATGAGTAGAGCGCTGCTCTCGGCCTTTCTAAACTTGCCCATTTCCAGATTGAACTGGCTAATGGCAGCGTCGCCTCCTACTTCAGAAAGGATTGGTCTACGTAACTTGCCCTCAGCCACCTCCATGGCACCTTCTGTGCCCCGCAGCATAATAGAAACTTTGTATTTCCATGTGGCCCAGTTTTCTTTCCCTTCTAAGTTACCGATTTGTAGTTTTGTAGTGAAACTATCCATCTTCAATCAATGATTGTTATCTTCAACTCCTTGGCTGGTCACAGAACCTATTATTGTGAGGTCGGAATCTTGTATGCAGTAGAAATAAGAAGGAGATAACAGCACTATAATTCACATTGAATAGTTCATCAAAATCTATATCACTAAATAATACAGGACAGAAATAAAAGGATTATAAAAGAACACATTACCACTTTTACAGCAGCTATATTTTCTTCAGAACTAATGTCAGATATATACAACTCGGTAGCCTAGCAACAAACATAGACTACTTATTTGAGGATGTAATATTGATGTATGCTACCTCTTTTAACAAGTCGTTGCCCGATAAACATCTAGAATACGTAAAGGGAGCAAAATCAGCCCACCAGATGATAGAAAATCTGAGAAAAATATTCGAAAGAAAAAGCACAGTGTCAACAATATATCTGAAAAGAAAACTAATAAACCTTAAGTACAAGAAAATTAATAATACGGTGGAAGAGCATTTTACCCAATTTGACAAAATAATTCGAGAAATAGAAGCAAATGGTAACAAAATAGAAGAGAAAGATAAGGTTTGTCAACTGCTTATGAGCGTGGAAGATGCATACCAACATGTGGTAACAGCATTAGAAACTTCAAACATGGAACTGACAACAGAATTTGTAAAAAGTAAGTTACTCGATGCAGAACTCAAAGAAAGAAGTACAACAAGAAAGTCTTCATCAAACAGTGAATATGTTTTTCACAGTACAGAACCCAGAAGCTATTCTTCAGTGCTATTCTTGTGGTGAAACCAATCAATTTGCGAGAAATTGTCCAAATAAATATCAGCGAGGACGTGGAAATCAAAGAGGTAGATACAATGGAAGGCGTAACTATAGTAGAGGATCTAGTTACAACAGAAAACCAAGTGTTAATCTAGTGGAAGAAAAGGAAATCCAACCAATATCTTTTGTAGCTTCATCAAAACCAAGTTTACAAGTAAATAATATCAATGAAATTGAATTTGTAATTGATTCAGGTGCCTCATACCATATGATTAATCAAAAGTATGAAAAATTCATGACTAATATCAAACAAATTCCACAACTACAAGTACAAGTAGCAAATGGCAGCATGATAACAACTCAGAGAAAAGGAAATCTGTCGGTAATATCAAAAGAAGGTCATCAAGTCACCATAGAAGATTGTCTAATCATGGAAAAACTGTCACATAATCTAATATCTGTGATGAAACTTAATGAAAAAGGTTTAATAGTGAAATTCGAAAAGAAATACTCAACAATAAGTAATCAAAATGTTACTATCAGTGGCCAAGGCAATGGAAAATTGTATATTGTTAAAATGATCATAAATAAAGAGGGTTGTATGGTTACACAAAAGAATGATAATAATTTGTGGCACAGAAGAATGGGTCATTTAAATTATGGCAGTATGAAAATACTCGGTTTACCATTATCCGATGAAAAGTGCTCAATATGCATGGAAGCCAAAGGAGCCCGATGCTCATTCAAATCACACTTGATACCCAGAACTAAACAAATAGGAGATTTAATTTATTGTGACATTGGAGGGCCAATAACACCACAAACACAAGATAATGAACGATATTATTTAACTATTATAGATGACTACTCACATTTCACAGAAGTATATTTATTAAAATCCAAAGATGAAGCAAAAGGTCACATAATAAACTATATTAGAAAACTGAAAAACAATAACATAAATATAAAGAGAATAAGAACAGATAGAGGAAGAGAATTTTTAAATGAAACATTAAAGAAATTTTATGAAGAAAATGGTATCATACAAGAAACAACATGTACACAACAGAACTCAGTGTATGTGAAAGAATGAACACAACACTGAATGACAAAGTTCGAGCTATGTTACTAGAGACAAATTTACCTAAATACTTATGGGGAGAAGCAATACGATGTGCAGCATACACATTAAACAGATCGCCCACTAAAGCACTTAAAGGTGATGTTCCAGCCAATATATGGTATGGAAAGACAAAGCTTGATAACCTGAGAGTCTTCGGATCAAAAGCATGGAGTGTTATTCTACCAAAACAAAGCAAGCTAGAACCTCGTGCTAAACCATTAATTATGATTGGATATAGCGGGTCAGGCTATAGGTTATGGAATCCAAAAACAGATGAAATACTTGTATCACGTGATGTGAGATTCGACGAAACAAACTATAAGTATAAAGAGGAAAGTCAAGGTCCAGAATCATACATAGAATATGAAGAAGAGGAAGATTATGAACCACAAAAAAGAAAGAAAAATTACCAAAAAATGAACAAGGAAACTTAAAATCACCAGAGAAAAAAGATGATAAAATGATACAATCAACAAGAAAATTCCAAGAAGAGGAAGTTGACATAGAAAATACAGATACAGAAAGTGAAAATTCAGATACCACAATAAATGTCTATGCGCCAGTCGCTAGAATGACTACTGTTAGATTATTCATAAATAAAGCTCTACAAGAAGATTTACCTATCAAACAACTAGACATACCAACAGCTTTTCTGAATGGAAATTTAAAGACAGATATATATATATAAAATTTCCTGAAGGCTTACAGAAAAAAGAAGGAAAAGTACTGAAACTAAAGAAAGCTCTATATGGTTTAAGAGAATCACCGCGTTGTTGGAATGAAAGACTTAATGAATTTCTAATAAAAAATGAATTCAAACAATCACTAAGCGATTTCTGCCTATATACTGCTAAAGATGTATATATTCTTATTTTTGTAGACGATATACTCATAATTGGAAATGGATATGACATTATAAAGAAGTTTAAAGATTAATTTCAAGCAAAAGATCTGGGAAATATTAATAAATTTCTAGGAATGGAGATAACAAGAACTAAAGATAAAATTGAAATAAAACAAACACAAATTATAGATAAGATTTTATTAAAATTTAACATGGAAAACTGTAAAGGCATAAGTACACCAACGGAAGTCGGCCTGGAAGTAAATGAGAATGAAACAGTGTTAATGAATATTCCCTATAAAGAACTTGTTGGCTCAATCTCTTATCTGGCCACCGTTTCACGACCAGATATCGCATATGTATCCGGTTTTCTCAGCAGATACATGCACCGTCCAACTGCTACATTATGGACTGCTGGAAAAAGAGTCTTGAAATATCTGCAACAGACAAAAGACAAAGGATTAGTGTACACAAAACAAAATAATAATAATCATTTATCAGCTTTTTCAGATGCAGATTTTGCCTCTGAAAAGATGGACCGTAAAAGTGTAAGTGGAGCCGCAATTTTCTACCAAGGAAACTTAATAAGCTGGAGCTCCAAAAAGCAATCCGCAGTTTGCCTATCAACATGTGAAAGTGAATATTATGCAGCGTCATTGACTGTAAGTGAAACTATTTTTATTACTAGAGTGCTAAAAGACTTGAAGTGCAGTAATAATAATTTAGATTGTAATTTGTTAATTGATAACCAAAGTGCAATAAGCATGATTCAAAGTTATGAGAATAGTAGGAGATCCAAACATATAGATATAAGAGCACACTTTATCAAAGATTTTGTAAATAAAGGGTTAATAAAAATAAAGTATGTTCCAAGTTCTGAAAATAGAGCAGATATACTAACTAAACCACTGTCTAAAGTCAGACACCAATACCTTTGTAAATTACTAGGATTTTAGTTTATTTTGCCTTTTAATCTAACTATACATTGATTAATGTTAAGTATGCCAACACCTTATTTTTGTTCTTACAATAAAGTCATGAGATACACTTAGATAATATGATAGTATCTTGAGCTATGTACATTTAGAAGATATTTTCTTTTGATGCTTTTTGTTGTTAATTTGTTTCTTGACAGTAAAAGATGATAATATTATAGTACTGTTTAAATGATGATAAGTGTTAAAAGCTAGTTTAGTCTATTTCATAATAAGTCTATTTCGTAATATAACTAAGATTAAATAATGTATACTTACCAAGTTGAATACATAGTGTGTTACATAACATTTTTCTGATATTTTTTGTCGTACTGTTGATTGATGATTTTAATTATTTCTTTTGTAAACTGGTAAAATATACAATGCTTTTCGATTAACAGATTTTGAGGTTATATTTGTTTTCAAATTTCTAGTTTTAAATGTCAGATGTCAAAGTCATGTCAAGTTGAAGTTGAAGTTTTGTGCGTTGTAAATGTTGCCAGTACACGTATATATAAATTCACCGAAATGTAGTGTTACCAAGTTAAAGTTTAAAAAACATTTTGTGTAACTTTATTTTAATAAACTATAACTTGAGCGGGGGTATTAGACATTGATGTGAGATGAACGCGTCGCGTATGATTGCGTGTGTATAAGATGTAAACGATTAATATATCATTGTCTATGCTGACTGGGATACCTTTAAAAATAAGAAGTTGTCTCTGATTCTCTTCCGGCTAATATGGCGTAGGTGTAGGACGTACTTTGTAAATATATTCCTAGCTATTAATAAATAAACGTGTTTGGCTAACTTTGGGGCTTTCATTTAAACTATTTCTAATAACCGTGACATAAATCATATTTTTTACGTCTAGCAAAAGAGCGTTCGTATAATTTTTTTATTGTTTAATTGGCTTGCATTTGATCACTATCTCACCTGATAGTAAGTTATGGTACAGTCTAGGATGTTGTCTAAAAGATACCAGTTCACTCTCGATTTCCAAACTCCAACATTGTATTTTCCAAACGGACAATACGGTCGAAAATAGCTAGTCAAACTGTCACTTCGCAGACACAAAAATTATTAAAACTAATTTATTTCAATGTCCGATACATTGGAGAGCTTAAAACGAAGTGACGCAATAATCATTAGGGCGATCGGTCGAGACGGCATATCAGCAGTCATGCATTCCTGACACCGCCAGACGGCCGGTGCAACTCAGCGGTTTCAACGCCTACGCGTTAATGGCAACAAAGTCTTGCCTACTATCTGAATGCATAACTAGCTTGTATAGTGTATACTCACTAATTAGCTGGTATTTAGCTTCGGATGTAACCCGTAGTGTTGTCTGCTGAACTCCTTTCCACTCGCACCATCTCAGTTCAGCTTCTTCTCCTTTTGCGTGCTCTCTTTCCCACATCTGAGGACAATGTTACGTTGTAACATGAACCATGTTGTTTTACAACAGCATCAATCAACTACAACATATTAGTCGTCTGTTCGCTGACAGTTCCCTTTTTACGGTCAACAGAAACGATCAACCAGGAATCTAATTACTATTTATATGTTGGCGCTTCCAAACACTTGGCAAACGAGGCCAGCCAACTAAACAAGGACAGCCAACTAAACATGGACAGCCAACCTCGAAAAATTAGGTGTATATATATACTGTAGATGATGCAATGAGGATGCAGAAAGTAAAGGGCAATGAAAGGAAGTAATAAATTAATATTGTAAGGTGCCCATACGTCAGTCGAAGCTATTACGAACTGTTGTTGTTTTAATGGTGACGTACGGACGACATTAATTTAAAAGAATATGTGGGTAGAAGCGGGTTGTGGGTAGGTTGCAACCTATATAACTATAGGCCTTCGGCATGTCCACACCGCGCCGTGTCTGGAACAAGAATGATCGTAGTACACCGAGCGATCTCTTTATATAGCCAGATGGGTGGGGCAGCGACGACAGTTGCCGGTGTTGCCACTGTAATAAATTTAAATGCTGCCACAGGGTAAATTACGGTACTGCCCGCTGCGCATAGAGTTTATAACTGGACGTAGCCGCCGTCAAATATATAAAATGTTAGGGCCCACTTGTCGCTAAGGTACGTAGTCAACACATACGTTAGAACTTCTTTCTGCCAACAGCGATGATCCACCAACCAAAAAACAGCCAACCTCGCTAAATAATCAGCCTTCAATACGATGGCCCTGTCTACAACGACGACAGACCAAACAGGCAAAAGCTTTCCACCTTAATGTGAGACTACCATTTTGAGTGCAATAATAACATTTTAATAATATTTATTTTTTTATGTGTGGACATCTCACACAACGCCATCTAGTCCCAAACTAAGCAAAGCTTGTATTATGGGAACCAGATAACTGATACAATACTTAAATACTTTTTTGTTTGTAAATATATACATACAATACAATATAACACCCAGACACAGAACAAACATTGATGTTCATCACACAAATGTTTGCCCTGGGTGGGAATCGAACCCACAACCCACAGTTCAGAAGGCAGGGTTACTACCAACTGAGCTATCTGGCCAGTCAAAATGTTTTATTCTTTCTCTTTTCTTACCTGGAAAGCGTTAAGCATAGCGACGTGGTCCGAAGCCCTATCCCCGGCCAACGCCCGCTGATGGCCGGACAAACGGCGCCGCCCTTCTCGCAGGTCGAATATCTCGGGGAACGTGGTCGAGTTGGCCGCCATCGTGGTCAACGCGTCGCCAACTCCCAGCACGAAGCCCAGCACCATCATCTTACCGAGACGAGGCTCTGAAAAATCAAGGTTTCATTACAAATGACTGACAGGATTTAGAAGACCACACGTTTTTTTTAATTCGCACAATGTTAGTGATCACACTCACCTGATTGTAAGCAACCACTTCATCAATTACAATCACACAAGATCCTGATTTAGAAAATATTATTGCTATCAATTCACTATATTTTGGGCCAAAATAAAGTGCGTACATTTGGCGTGTCAAGTCAACACACCAAATGTACGCTCATGGTTTGAAAACAGCCGATGATCAACTGGCAACCAATGACCGTTCAGTATTTGGTGTGGTAAGTTAACACGAATTACGAAAACCCCGGGGAAACTATTGCTTAGCTGAGTTGTATTTAAATAGACTTTGGTGCAGAGAGGCTATAAAAGGGACTCCTTTTTAATTAGTTTAGTTTAATAGTAGCTAAAAACAAAAAATAAAAACCAAAATACATTTTAAAAAAATTCATGGTTTGATTTACATAAGTATTAATACCAATTAATTTGACAGCCTCTGTGATGTAATGGTTGAGCAGGTCGACTCATAACCCATAGGCGGCGGGTTCGATTCCCGCGGCAGGACAAGTGTTTGTGCACAGAAAAAAAAAGTGCAAATACTTGTTCTGAGTCTGGGTGTTGTGGGACCATGGTCCTCGTAGTTCCTAGGTCCTTAGACACAGGGAATCCTAGTTAGGGTCCAGGATCTTTGTATGTGATATACTTGTTCTGAGTCTGGGTGTTGTGGGACCATGGTCCTCGTAGTTCCTAGGTCCTTAGACACAGGGAATCCTAGTTAGGATCCAGGATCTTTGTATGTGATCGTTGGGCGTTATTATAAAAAAAAATTAGCCACTACCATTCTATTTCACTTACCAATAGGTAGTTTAGCAAGTATAGTGCCCAAAGGTGTCAGCGCATCGTTAGCGTCGAGACACCCGAGCTCTCTCAAGAGTGCCTCCGCTTCAATCACAGCGTCCAATGGTGGAGGTTCTGGAGCCTTCGATAAGAAGTGACCAATGCTTCCCAGACGTAGTAACTTGATGCTGGAATATAAAATTGTTACGTATATTAAACCAATCAGCAATATACCTAGGTGGTAGGACTTTGTTGCAAAGTTCGTCTAGGTAGGTACCACCGCTTTGCCAGTTATTCTGCCGCCAAGCAGGAGTGTGCCAGCACTACTGTGTTCCGGTTTGAAGGGCACTGTAGCTAGTGAAATTACTGGGCTAATGAGACTTTATGATCTGATCTCACAGTATAGTAATCTTATTACTAGACTGTGCTGATATCTCAGAATGATGTGCGCAGTGCAGTGTCGCGCTAAACTCTGTGTTTTAGTTCCGAGTGACACTGTTCTGTTATGGGCGGCCGTGGCGCTTAACACCAGGCGAACGACTAGCTCGTCACATCATTAACTAACATAAAAAAAAAATATATGCAATCAGCAAGTCTGTCGGTCTTTTACAGATTACACCATGGTGAATGCGTACAAGAACTACATGATCTCATTCCCCCATCACCATTCCACTACCGGACTACTAGACGCTCGGCTAAGTGCCATTCTTTCGTGGTCGAAATA
The DNA here is from genome assembly GCA_905220475.3 of Ennomos fuscantarius. NCBI lineage: Eukaryota > Metazoa > Arthropoda > Insecta > Lepidoptera > Geometridae > Ennomos > Ennomos fuscantarius. The sequence continues at coordinate 4,592,964 of HG992046.1, read as the reverse complement.
CCACCCATTCGTACCAAGCGATTCGATTCAACGTTCTTAATTAGAATGTACTTGCCCGGTTGGGGTTAATATATAATAAAAGATACTGACCTGAGAGCCAGCTCGTGCAATGGAGTACGGAACATCTCAGCGGTTTGATGTTCTTCGAGCCGTTCGTACCGCGCACGTGCGCATAGAGTGAAACATACGCCGGGACGCACTCGGCCCGCTCTACCCTTCCTCTGGAATACCACAAAACCGTAGAGAATAAAGTTTTATTTTTATTTTTATATAATAATAATAATATGTGTGGACATCTCACACAACGCCATCTAGCCCCAAACTAAGCAAAGCTTGTACATATGGGAACCAGATAACTGATACAATACTTAGATACTTTTTGTTTGTAAATACATACATAGAATACAATATGACACCTTTGTGGGTTTGTAAAGTGTAGATATCCACTAAGAAAGGGTTTTTCTTAATTTCACCCCTAAGAGGGTGAAATGGGTGGTTGAATTATTTTCCTATAGGCCACGCGGGTGAAACCGCGGGCAGAAGCTAGTAATGTATAAAATTATTACTGTTGTTGTACTAACCAGGTATTTTTAAACGGTATGTTATATTTCAATTTGTAGGGTAGTTAAGAAAACTGTCAACATTTTCAAACACACAAACAACACTGTCAAAATTTTAAGTATGAATTCTTTGGATTTCTAGCTAACACACAGCAAGCGTTTATGAATGAAATCTCGATTAGTGAATCGATCGATGATTATGCATAATTACAGAATACGGACCTAAGCCCCTGTTTCTAGAAATATCATCGTAGTAAACCAGTTTATCGCGCGTATTAATTCCACCCCACCTTCCACTTTTCCAGCCGTTTTCATTTGTTTCAAATACCTTTGCTTAATCTGTGACCTTCGAAACTGTAACAAATTAAAATTGATTTTTCATTCATCTCACCTGTTCAAGATTAGTCCTGCTGGCCCAGACCGTGGCGTATGACGTCATATTGTTGTGTGACGTGAACAGCTTTACCTTCGCCTTGCACGAGTCTATGACGTAGACAACGTCATTAATCGTCACCGATGTCTCGGCTATATTCGTTGAGAGGATCACCTGAAACAAATGAATAACGCCCAAAGATCACATATACTGTTGCCGTGTGGTTCCGGTGTTCGAATAGGACCACCCCGTCTCTTCCCGCGGCTCTCATAACAGTTGGCTAATGGAATATCTAAGGATCTCGATATTTATATAGTGTACAGAAAAAAAAACCCTCCTGTATTAATTTTCTTAAAAAATAATAATAATAACACAACTAACAAATATGTAAGTGGTATATTAAAAAAGAGCACGGACGCAGAAGTCTATGGTAAACTAGCATAAAAAAACCAAGGAATAGGCAGCAGCATTCTTTTCGATCTAAATAAAATAAATATTTGTGGACATTTTACATAGCGCCATCTAGCCTCAAACTAAGCAAAGCTTGTATTATGGGAACCAGATAACTGATACAATACTTAGATACTTTTTGTTTGTAAATACATACATAGAATACAATATGACACCCAGACACAGAACAGACACCTATGTTCATCACACAAATGTTTGTCCTGAGTGGGAATCGAACCCACAACCCACAGTTCAGAAGGGTTACTACCAACTGAGCTATCGGGCCAGTCAAAAACATAACAAGCCAGTCAACAACACAAACATTGTAATCTAGTTTTGTTATAAACACTGTTACACGAGAATTTTATATATTGTATTGATGTATGTGGTCATTGGGTGTTTTATGTTATGTTATCCTGAAAAATTTTATCTGAAAAAAAAAGTGATCTGTTACGTAATCTTCAAAGCTCAAAGGTCTGATTTTGTTCGGGACTAAATACCAAACTTTTACTGATACCAGATTTTTTTTTAAACTTACGTAGACTAGTTACCTCGGTTATACCTGGTGTTACGAAATATTCAAAGCTCAAAAGTCTGATTTTGTTTTGGACTAAATACCAAACTTTTACTGATACCAGATTTTTTTTAAACTTACGTAGACTACTTCCTCCTCTCTAGAACCTACCTACCTAGACTAGACCTCGGTTATCCCTGGAGTTACGAAATCTTCAAAGCTCAAAGGTCTGGTTTTGTTTGGTACTAAATACCAAACTTTTACTGATACCAGATTTTTTTTAAACTTACGTAGACTAGTTCCTCCTCTCTAGACCCTACCTACCTAGACTAGACCTCGCTTATCCTTGGTGTTACGAAATCTTCAAAGCTCAAAGGTCTGGTTTTGTTTTGGGACTATATATAATACTTGGGACTATATATTATATATATAAATATATATAAAAAAAAAAAAAAAAATGCAAAACGTTTATTGATACGTGATTTTAAAAAAAAGTTTCATATGCCAGTTACCTTGGTCATCCCTGGTGGTGGCGTCACAAACACCTTCTTCTGATCCTCTCTCGGTATCTGACTGTGCAGCGGCAGCACCACAAACTTGGAGGTGTTTCCGAAAACGCTGTGATTGGAGAGATGCTTCATCAGTGCGAAGATCAGGTTCCACCCGGGAAGGAAGACGAGAACTGCTCCATCTCCGCCTAGACTGGCTATGTAGAGTAGGATAGCTTCAATCAGCTCAAAGCTTAGCTGCAGAAAAATAAATTTCAAAAATTTATTAGGAGTTCATTTTGATTTCACTACGATCAAACTATATATACGATTTAGTTATACCAACATCAAAATTAGCAATGCACAGTTCCGGGCTGCATTCAATAGCCATAAAAGTTTTTAATAAATTACCACTCCATCTAAAAGAAATAGATGAAGAGAAAAAAATTACCGTAGCCTTAAAAAATGTACTACTGACAAAAAGTTATTATACGTTAGACGAATTCCTTTCGGACAAGTTGACTATTATAGACTAGATCGATGCGCTCCGCACAATATTGCTATACCCAAGCTGGGTCATTATATAACATAATTCAATATGCTATTATTAACACAACCTTCACCTTCATGCAACCAATAATGTTTGCAATAAATGATTGAGCATTGAGTATTTACCTGTACACCAAAGCCCAAAACTCTAAGCTACAGATTCTTCCAATTCAAAGGTTGTCTGGAAGACATCGCTCTAAGCGATAAGACCGCCTATTGTACTAGTACTAGTTAATTATGAAAGTTTTCCTTTTTGTAAAATAGTTTTTTTACGGTGTACAATGAAGTTTTGATCTATTTATCTATCTATAGTCACGAGTGAAGTTCGTTGACACGCTAACATTGTCTTTGTGTTTTTATTTAATTTATTGGAAAAAATGTCCAAAGTTAACGCAGAAACGGCCATTGGCGATTTGTCAAAGAAAGTGGCAGCGCTTACGGCAAAAATTGGAGCTCAAGCTGTGTTGATTGAGACGCAAAATAAAAAGATTGAAGATCAACAACGGGCCATTGAAGATCAGTCTATAACCATTGGTGAACTTTCGAAGGTAGTTGGAGATTTATCGTCCAAAATTGACAAGCTGGTGGCATTAGTAGGCCAGAGCGAGATGGAGGAACCGGCGAAGAAGCCTATTACGCCATGCGTGAGTGAGACGAACAGCGAAGCGGTGGTTGTTCCAGAGCTTACGCTACACAAGGTCAAGGCAACGGACCGTATGCGCAGAGCGACGGAACGATCTAAGGCTAAGGGCGCGCTCATATTGCATAAGCGGAGCGATCTAGGTGATACCACTGCGGGTAAAAAGGTGCAATTAGAGATGACTTCTGATGATAAAACATGCAATTCTTCTGAAGAATGGAAAGTAGTTAGTAATCAAAAGAAGACTAACAAGCTTACTAAAATTATTTTAAAAGGAGGAAATACGGAGATTTCAACGTTCCAAGCTGTACAGAAAAAGAGGTTTTTGCATGTTTGGTCTTTGCACCCCGATACCTCTGAGAAGGCCATAACTGAGCACGTCAAGGCTATTTGTGGTTCTGATGATGTCAGAGTGAATAAAGTTATCCCTAAAACTAAAAGGGACTACTCATCTTTTATGATTGGGGTACTGGAGTCTGATTATGACAAAGTTAATAATGTCAATAGCTGGCCAGTAAACACTCAATTTAATGAGTGGGTGTGGTTTCGAAGCTCCCAGAAAACCGCAAGGGGTGTGCATAACCACTAAGTTCATTCAAGTTTATTATCAGAACGTCCGAGGGCTTCGAACGAAAACTAATACCTTCTATGGGAACCTATTAACGTCGACGCATGACCTGTTTGCTATAACAGAGTCAGGTCTCAATGGCTCAGTGAACGATGCAGAACTGGTTCCATCCGGGTATAAAATATTACGATGTGATCGAGTGGATGGCCGCAAGCAAGGAGGGGTATTTTTGGCGGCTTCCTCTCAGCTCGAACTTAATCGTGTCCCAGTCGACAATGTGGACGTCGCCTTATTCGAGATAGTGTGTGCGACGGTACACCTCGGCAGTAACTTGTTGTTTTTATGTTGTGTAGTTTATATACCACCGAAATGCGATTCTAATGAATATATGCATTTATTTAGAATTTTAGAAGATGTGTGTGTACGTTATGATAATGTTTTAGTGATGGGAGATTTTAATATGCCCTCAACAACGGTAGAAGTGCAAAGTTACTTGGAATATGTTACTGCATTCTGTGGTTTTCGACAGGTAAATAACATAACCAACATAAATAATCGTACATTAGATTTGATAATGACGACGTTATTGGCGAGTGACGTGGAGGTTCTGGTTTCTGACGAGCCATTAGTAAATATTGACGTGCAGCACCCCCCATTAAGTGTTAAAGTGAGCTTATATCGGAATCCGGGGGTTTTTTCGAGGTCTGAACGGCAACAAGATTTGATGGACGGGGTAGATAATTACAGTCAAAGTAGATGGAATTTTAACAAAACTAATTTTTCTTTATTATATAATAACTTAGAGTTACTGGATTGGGATGCATTATATGAAATCACAGATCCAGACGCCGCTTTGAATTATTTTTATGAAACTGTGAATGAAGCTATTAGTGAATGTACACCGAAAAAATATAGATGTAACAAATTTAAAAATAATAGGTACACATATCCTGATTGGTTTACCTCGGATTTAATACACGATATCGAACGAAAATGGAGATATCACAAAATATTTAAAGCCACGGGCTTACAGAGTGATTACGAAGCGTTTTCTCAATATCGATCTTTAGTTAAAAATAAACTCGTTACTACTTACGAAGCTTATCAGTATAGAATACAAATGAACATTAGAAATGATCCAAAATCATTCTGGAATTATATTAGGAGTAAGCAATCAAAACGCAACAAAGTTGGTATTGAAAAGGATGGGGTGGTTTTGAGGGACCAAGAGTGCGCGGAGTGTTTTGCTTCCTATTTCCATTCGGTATATAGCACGGAGCGGCCGCTGCTGGAGCCGGCGGAGGCGGAGCGCGCGGCGGGCGCGAGCGCGGGCGCGGCGCGCGTGCACGTCGGCCAGCTCGAGGCGCCGGACCTGCGCGCTGCTCTCCGCCGGCTCCGGCCAAAGCACTCGGTAGGACCGGACGGTATACCACCTTATATTGTCAAGGATTGTCGGGCGGTGTTCGAAAAGCCCTTATTGCATGTTTTTAATCTGTGCCTAAAAGAAGGCCACTACCCGAACCGCTGGAAAATCACCCGGGTTATACCGGTGCCTAAAGGAGGTCCCAGTAAAGACGTTAGTGGCTACCGGCCCGTAGCAGTTTTGTCAGCGTTCGCCAAAGTATTTGAAGCCGCGTTGCACAAAAGTATATACGCACAAGTCAGCTCGCAGCTCACTGACGTTCAGCACGGTTTCCGGCCAGGTCGAAGCACGGGAAGTAATCTGCTTTCGTTCATGACGCACTTGGTGCCAGCCATCGACGCTGGGGGGCAAGTGGACTCCGCGTACTTTGACTTCCGGAAAGCATTTGATACAGTAGACAATGACGTGCTCCTGTCGAAGTTTGCTGTGCTAGGATTCACACCACATTTATTAAAATTTTTCGCAAGCTACCTTGGTGATCGTCGACAATACGTGGAGTATGCTGGATATGAATCCGAACCATACTTTACGTTTTCGGGCATTAGTCAGGGTAGCAATTTGGGTCCATTAGAATTTATTTTAATGGTTAATGACCTTCCTGCAGTGGTTCGCAGGGCGAGGTGTCTGCTGTTTGCAGATGACCTTAAAGTGTATCTGTCGATAGTGGACGCCTCGGACTGTGCGCGACTTCAGGAGGATATTAATCGAATCGTGGAGTGGAGTAACACCAACAAACTTTATTTTAATGTAGCTAAGTGCGGAGTGATGACTTATACTCGGGCGTTGGCGCCACGGCACTATCAGTATGAGATGGAAGGAGCGCTGATACAGCGCTTTACGTCTGTCCGTGACTTGGGCGTTGAAATGGTGTCAGAGGTAACATTTCGCAAGCACATTATTGACATCTGTGGTAAGTCTTTCAGAAATTTAGGCTTTATTATAAGAAATTGTAAAGACTTTCAAAACACGATGGCGGTAAAAATTTTATACAACTCATTGGTTCGGAGTCGTCTAGAAACAACAGCGGCTATATGGAATCCCCATGAGGCTAAGTATAGTCTAATGGTGGAGCGAGTTCAAAATAAATTTACTCGGTTTTTATATTTAAAGGAGTACGGAGTCTATCCGTTCTACCCGCTGATGTACCCGAGCTTGTTTGTAATAGGCATGGTCGGGTACAGTCGGCTGGCGGTGCGGAGAGAGCTCGCGCTCGTGAAGTATGTGTGGCGCGTGCTGCGCGGGGAGGTGCACCACCCGGAGGTGCTGGCGGTGCGGAGAGAGCTCGCGCTCGTGAAGTATGTGTGGCGCGTGCTGCGCGGGGAGGTGCACCACCCGGAGGTGCTGGCGGCGCTGCGCCTGTGCGCGCCCGACGGGAGCGTGGGCGCGCGCCGGCGCCCCGCCACGCTCGCCGTGCTCACGCCGCGGACCAACCTTCTTAAATACTCTCCATTGTCACGCGCCATACGTTGGATTAATTTAATATCTCAGGGAGTGGACATTTTCAACTGCAGCCTGTCGAACTTCACAGAAGTAGCTCTAAGATATATAGAAATTAATAGTATATCTTAACTACAAATACATATTGTAATAATAATATTTATTATAAGTTGTAACATCGCATTGGATATGTATCTGTAATGATGCTACAATTCTGTTGATGAATAAATAAATAAATAAAATAAATCTAGGACAAAAATGTAATGTGTCTAAATAATATTATAATTTCAATTTGTTTATTTGCTTGAATAATATATATGTCTGTAAATAAATGATAGGCACAATATTCTACCATGTTGGCATGCAAAAATTTTCATTCCTCTATGGTGTGGTGGTTGAGCAGGTCGGCTCAAAACCTGGAGGCGGCGGCTTCGATTCCCGCGGCAGGACAAGTATTTGTGAACAGAAAATAAAGCGCAAATACTTGTTCTGAGACTGGGTGTTGTGGGACCATGGTTCTTGTAGTTCCTGGGTCCCTAGACACAGGGAATCCTAGTTAGGGTCTAGGATCTATGTATGTCATCGTTGGGCGTTATTATTATTAACTTACATCTTTCTCTGACAGCTGCGACATGGACCTCGCGGTCTGCAACGAGTAGTCGTTACCCAGTTGACAGTTCTTGTTCAAGTCCTCTTCTTGTTCATCAGCCCCAAGTCCTAAAAAAACGAGTGTGCTTTAAACCACACGACTGAAGTAAAACTTTTTTAGTTTAGCTCCATCTATTAGTTAACTTTGTTTAATGTTAATGCCATTTAAAAGTCTTCACACTTAACTTTAGTCTTCTAAAACCTAATAAATAAATAAATTGAGAGCAAATGTTAATGTCGCCAGCTAGACAATTGTTAATTGTCATTTTACCAGACACTCCCAACTGTTGGGGATGCTGCGATTAATAAATAATAACATTTGAGACTTTTAAAAACACAATAAACTATATTTGCTCTAAAACATTAATATGAATAAATCCAACCGAAAAATCCTAAAAGAACAAAAGCTACCTTTTTTCCTAACTGACCCATAGTATTACCTCAATCAAAGAAGGCCATATACAGCCGCTGTGCCAAGGAGGTTGCATGCATGGTGCGTCGTTTACACCAACATAATAATACCATTTTTTTACTTTGTTATGCTGTCAATGGATATACGTGAATCAACTTCCGTTCGCCTCGCTACACATTCATAAGCTTACTCCCGCAACTTACGCAAGTCAAGCGTGCGTAAAGAAGTTTTACTTCCAAAAACTCGTACTAATAGTACAGAAACATTCGGGTAATTAAAATTACCGACACTTTTCTACACGAGAATGAAAGATAACAGAAGTTAGCAAGCTTTCCACAGGATCGAGACTGCTAAAAACTAAAACGTCGTATCTAACCTTCATCGTCATCATCATCGTCATCCTTATTGTTGGCTCGCTTGCCGCTTACTTTACGCTTGCGAGTGTCTAGGGGCGGCACAAACTTGGTCAGTTCTATGGCGTCTTCTAAGAAGTGTTGTTGTACGGGGAACGTACGACCTGGGACCTGGGAAACGACATTTTAGTAAATATACCGCTAAGAAGAACATTTGATAGAACAACTATCTTATGTTTACTCCGCAAAGAGATTTAGGTAATTAGAGAAATTGTGATTCTTTCTGAAAGTTAAGAATAAATAAAAATAGTATCTATGGTACGATATTTAGGATGAACTACTACTTTCTACTTAAGGCGTATAGCAATTTATAAACGGCTTTTCGGTAAATATACCGAGCTAAGAACAAGAACATTTGATAAAATAAGTTAATAGATAGAATATAGATAAAACAATTTACTCTGCAAAGAGATTTAGGTAACTACAGCAACTGTGATGCAATAAAGTCCAATTATTTCTGAAAGTTTAAGAATAAATAAAAATAGTTTCTATGGTATGATATTTAGGATGAACTATTAGATACTTTCTAATTAAGGCGTGTAGCAATTTATAAACGACTTTTCGGTAAATATACCGAGCTAAGAACAAGAACATTTGATAAAATAAGTTAATAGATAGAATATAGATAAAACAATTTACTCTGCAAAGAGATTTAGGTAATTACAGCAACTGTGATGCAATAAAGTCCAATTATTTCTGAAAGTTTAAGAATAAATAAAAATAGTTTCTATGGTATGATATTTAGGATGAACTATTAGATACTTTCTAATTAAGGCGTGTAGCAATTTATAAACGGCTTTTCGGTAAATATACCGAGCTAAGACAAAGAACATTTGATAAAACAAGTTAATAGATAGAATATAGATAAAACAATTTACTCCGCAAAGAAATTTAGATAATTAGAGAAACTATGATGCAATAAACTCCAATTCTTTCTGAAAGTTTAAGAATAAATAAAAATAGTATCTATAGTATGAACCACTTCTTTCTACTTAAGGCGCATAGGCTAAATAAACTGGTTAAAACTTTCAAAGGAACATCGATCTTAACGTCGTAGACTTAAATAATAATTCAGCATTCCATGTACCTCGATAACGGGACAATTTCCGAAGTACTGCGTGAATAGCGTGGTGTCGACTGTGGCAGACATTAGTATGATCCGTACTTCAGGGTACGTATGCGCCATGTCTCGAAGTAATATCAACGCGAAATCTGTGTCCGCATCGCGTTCGTGAACCTGGGGAATGGATAACTTTGATTATAAATCTGAAACATAGCAGTCAATGGACAGCATACAATTTTTTTGGAACGTACCGAAAATTGTTTACCATTTCTAGGTCCTCTAAACAGTGCATATAAAAAATATCAGGTTTTATATTTAATATTACTCAAGTTATTAATTGAAAAAGCAAAATAATGAATGAGATTTAATGATAATCGACGTTTAATTTGTAGTGACTGCTCTAAAAATACTTTAAAACAAAAGGCATTGAAAATTTTCCACCTTTCACCCACCCATAATAGCCAAACTTAAAAATCTACAATTTTAATAATAATAACATGCGTGGACGTCTCACACAGCTAATAAATAAATAAAAATAAATTAAATGCTATATTTAAATAATTAAATATAGCATTAAAAATTAAATAAATAAACATGTTTTATTAAATCTTTATTGGAATCGACTTAGTCAAACTTTTACGCTTGTAGCTGATAAAAACTTACTGAACACCTTTTTAACTTTCTTTTTTGAGAGAGCTGCTGTTAGTTCCGTATTACAGAACGATGCTCAGTCATCGATCGCTGCTCAAGCAGAGATTTCATTCACTAATTGATCACTTTATGAATGAAATCTCTGCTTCAGCACCGATCAATGACTGAGCATCGTTCTGTAATACGGACCTTAGTCTCAGAGAGACATTTTGACAGCAGAAAATGTGAACTCGAACCTTGCAACGTAAAATATACAACTAATAAAAAATAATATATAAAAAAGGAATCTCTATTTCCCTTGTTCATCGCATCACGGGAGAACGGATAGAACATTTTCGCTAATTCTTTTTTTATTGTGTTTATTATTTTCAAAAGAAGGTTCTTAAGAAAGAAAAAAATGTAAAGTTGAGCTGAGAGAAAATTTTCACCACGCGGAAGAAATCGAAACAGCTAGTAAGTTATAAATAGGAGTTTAGGCGGGAAAGCGAAAAAGATTGCGTCACCGCATTGTATTATTTTCCAAAACTTGTGTTATTTTCAGTGTTAGTGCATAAAATTGATGGCATTCTATTCGTTAAGCGCTGGTTTACAGGCGTGAGTGTAGGAAAATGGTATAATGATGGTGAAACGTTTCTTTTCATATTGTTTCCAAAACTCCATAGAAGCTTCAAGTAAAGTTGCCACCACTTTACTCGGAGTATGAGTTTGACTAGACTATGACTTGACTTGATGACTTCGACTGTGACTTGACACATATTTGTGTGAAATATCATTAACTTGATAAATTATCAATTACTTGACACTGGCTAAATACACAAAAGTGTGGAGCCAAAACATAAAAAAAAAGTTATAAATAAAATTCAAGCGTAATTGTTACCTCATCAACGAGCACGTGGCTGACTCCCCTCAACCCTCCTTCCAGTTTCCTCAGTAGAACGCCGACCGTACAGAACATAACCGAGCCGTACGGCCGAGGGAGGACCGACTCGAAACGTACGGAATACCTGTACATAATAATAATAATAATAAAAATGGCCGTGCATTGCTATATTGGGATCGCTCTATCATCACGGACAGGACTATTGTAGCCAATAAGCCTGATATCGTGCTGATAGACCGGTCCCAACGACGGGCAGTGCTCGTTGACATCGCCATTCCGCATGACGAGAACCTCGTGAAGGCTGAGAAGGACAAACTCAGTAAGTACCTTGACTTAGCTCACGAGGTAACCGCCATGTGGAATGTTGACTCAGCGAGCATTGTTCCGATAGTCGTTTCGGCTAACGGCCTTATAGCGAAGAGCCTCGACCAACACCTCGAGAGGCTCTCGTTAGACGGTTGGATCAAGGGTCAGATTCAGAAGGCAGTACTCCTTGACACGGCACGTATTGTCAGGAGGTTCCTCAGTCTGCAGCCCTAACCACCGGGAGCTTGGGCCTTGCCCCGCTGCTGGCGGCACACTAGGTTTAGGTTTTTTATTATATTTTTGTAATACTTATTTTATAAAAATATTGTAAAAAACTTAGATTTAAGATTGAAAATAAATAAATGAATAACAATAATATAAATAAATAAATATGTGTGGAAATTTCACACAGCGCCATCTAGCCCCAAACTAAGCAAAGCTTGTACTATGGGAACCAGATAACTGATACAATACTTAAATAATTTTTGTTTGTAAATACATACATATACTACAATATAACACCCAGACACAGAACAAACACCAATGTTCATCACACAAATGTTTGTCCTGGGTGGGAATCGAACCCATAACCCTCAGTACAGAAGGCAGGGCTACTACCAACTGAGCTATCGGGCCAGTCGATGTCAGTCAGTCGTCATATGTGTGGACATCTCACACAACGTCTTATGTCATCGTGTGATGTTAGTTCACAGCGCGCCGCGACTGGTGCCGTCCAGGCATGCGCCGACGCAGCAGAGTGTCTTATGTCATTTCGTATTTTTGAGCGGCATAAGATACTCCGGTCTCGGCCTTGGGCCCGGAAGCACCACCTTAGATTGTAGGACTAGTAAAATACGTACATATATAGATTAAATTAGCTTGAGAATCAATATTAGTTTCTCTTCTGAATCCTCTACCTGCAGCCTACATAACAAACGCCATCTAGCCCCAAACTAAGCAAAGCTTGTGTTATGGACACTAGATAACTGATACAATACTTAGGTCCGTATTACAGGACGATGCTCAAGCAGAGATTTCATTCGTTAATTGGTCTATTTATGAATGAAATATCTGCTTGAGCACTGATCGATGACTGAGCATCGTCCTGTAATACGGACCTTAGATACTTTTTGTATGTAAATACATACATAGAATACAATATAACACCCAGACGCAGAACAAACACCGGTTGTTGATCACACAAATGTTTGTCTTGGGTGAGAATCGAACCCACAATCCACACATCAGAAGGCAATGTTACTACCAACTGAGCTATCGGGCCAGTCATAATATTTATGATTTTTATAGCAGTAACGCCTGCTTAACGTAATCAACAGATTAATCTGTAAATACACTAGTAAATAAACGCCCAACGATCACATACATAAATCCCGGACCCTAACTAGGATTCCCCGTGTCTAGGGACCCAGGAACTACGAGGACCAAGGTCCCACATCACCCAGACTCAAAACAAATATTCGCGCTTTTTTTTCTGTGCACAAATACTTGTCCTGCCGCAGGAATCGAACCCGCCGCCTCCGGGGAGCCGACCTGCTCAACCACCACAGAGGATATCAAGTGTAAATATGTTGATTGTTATATCTATAGTTGATAGCTACTCTTGATACAACGGCATAAAGTGCATTTCAGCTCGCACAACACGTGTACAACTACCACACGACTGAAGTAAAACTTCCTTACTTTAGCTCCATCTATCGGCCGGTATAACTTTGTTTTTGCTTTGTTGTCGCCATCTTGACAATTATAAATTATTATCATTTTACCGGACATACCAACATAATAATACAACAAAAAAAAGAAAGAAAATATATGAAAACTATCATATCAGAAAACAATCACACCAAACATAAGAAAACAATTTTTTTACTTTGTTATGTTGGCAATGGAGATCTACGTGAACCAACTTCAACTTCCGCTCGCCTCGCATTCACCAGCTCTCTGCCCAAGTCAAGCATGCGCAAAGAAGTTTTACGCATTTTGCTTGCACCAGTAGTGAGAAAGAGAACTGCTTTTTTTTCAAACTCATATTGTAATGGGCTTGCTATATATTATTTGACAATAAGTAATTTGTAATTTTATATGCTTTTCACTAAGCATATAAAATTACAAAGTGCTTATTAATAAATAACTTAAGTTTAAGTACCTAATATAAATTTGATTTGTAAAAGTTCTAAAAATAGCCTTGTAATGTAGCATGGACCATGCTAGCATGTTACATGCACCTAAGTTTATGTGTTAGTACTCAAATATATAATTTATCCTTTTCTATTGAATATAATCAGTATTTAACCAGATCTCAGTCGTTTCGCTTGTCTCCCAAAACACCCGTCCTTACATGGCGACCCTGCCAGGATACGAACCTGTAATCTTCTGATTCACAGCCTATTTGCAATAAATCTTTTGACTTTGACTTTACTCCAAAATAGGTACGAATGAATAAATGGACGACATACCCAATACTGTTCCCCAGATCCTCGCATCGTTCGTTAGCGACGCGCTCAGCGACACTGATGGCGGATATACGCCGCGGCTGTGTCACGCATATATTGGCCCACGCGCCTTGACCGCTCGCTATGTAGTCATCCAAGATGAATTGGCACACCTGACAGGGTAATATGTCAGCATTATCAACTTTAAATGACTAATTCAACGACGCCCCAAATGACGGGATTAAGCAAAAATATTTTTTTACCCCATCCTTTAGTTTGGGAGTTAACCCTATGATGCAACATAAGATTAATTTATGTCTGAACTTTAAGATCTCTACTTAAACTATCTTTGTACCAAATTTCATATATGTATGTATTTAGCTTTAGAAGTTGTAAGGCTGTAAAGTAGCTTTTTAGCGATAAGACCGCCCATTGCCTACTCATTAGTTATTTCCTGTTTTTGTATTTGTTGCCTTGGTGTCAATAAATTTTACTAGGTGGTAGGACTTTACTGCAAAGTTCGTCTAGGCAGGTACCACCGCTTTGCCAGTTATTCTGCCGGCAAGCACTAGTGCACTGCTGTGTTCTGGTTTGAAGGGCACTGTAGCTAGTGAAATTACTGGGCAAATGAGATGTTATGATCTGATCTCACAGTTTAGTAATCTTATTACTAGATTGTGCTGATGTCTCAGGATGACGTGCGCAGTGCAGTGTCACGCGAAACTCTATACTTTAGAGGTCCGAATGACACTGCAACTGATATGGGCAGCCGTGTCGTTTAACATCAACATAAGCGAACGGCTAGCTCGTCATGTCATCATTCCTTAACATAAAAAAAAAACTATTTTTGTACCAAATTTCATATATGTATATAGCTTTAGAAGTTGTAAGGCTGTAAAGTCCCTTCATTTCTACTATAGCTTACTTGATCTTTAATACAACTTTTGAAAGAAAATATGAAGATTTCTGGTAAAATTTAAAGCCAAAAAATTTCTACGAAAATCAGGATCGTTTATTTAGTAACAAAATGCACATTTTTAAAGAACTAGATCATCTTTTGAAACCAGTTTAGTCTTACCTGCGTAGTTTTCCCGCACCCAGTGTTGCCTCTAATAATAATAACGGGGTTATCGTTGATCGCGTTCATTATCTCTGACCGCATTGCGTGCACTGGCAATGTTTCCCGTTCACGGATGCTTTCCTGCCAATAATATGGAAAAAATCAGTTTTTTCAGTTTTGAGTTGTGTTTAAGTTACAATTCACCCATCGAGAATTTAATTTATAGGCATGAGACAACCATATTTGATTAGTTAAAACTTGTTTAATTTTCAAAGGGCAGAAACTTGTTTTACAGTTTTCTAGCCTCTCAAAATACGTAGGGATATCGGGTATCTTTGTATTTTCTACCGCTTCTACAATGGGGAATGCTCTGAAGAACTATGAAATGAAATAAAATGAAATTTATTGGCAAAAAAATAGTTGAAACAATCATAAAGGGGTGGAGCACCTGTTTCCCGTACTAGGCTCAAGACCCGTGACACAGGATGAACTATGATCACGTGATCTGTGATCAAGGAACGTAATGTAATTTTATTCCTAATTTGAAAATTTCTCTAGTAACTATGCACATAAACTGCGTATTTACAAGTACGATCACGTCGCCTCGTAGCTGATCTTACCTGATATAGCGTGCTGTTTTGACAAACGTCTCTATGATGCTTCTCCAAGTCAGCGCTGATTTCGTCTAAGGTGGTCGTAGCTAACGGACCCTCATCTGTCGAACAAATTGCGATTTCACTTCGCTTACGTCATCAAGAAAATCACACGGTTTTCCGTACATTTTTTGAAGAATCTTGTCAACTTACAGCCGATGATCAACAGGCAACCAATGAGTGTTCAGCATTTGGTGTGTTAAGTTGACACAAGTATGACTAAAAGAACCTGGGGTTAGCAGCGTGCTTTGGGCGAGGCATTGCGTTCAGCAGTTGACTGATGTGATAATGTGATACACCAAAGGTAATTTGGATTGTTTAATACCCGGATACATACACAAACGACCAGTGTTGTGCATTGTTTCTGGAACGCCATTTACAGTTAATGTTTTCTCAGTCAGCTCGTGTGCCCGGGGGCGGCGGGTTTGATTCCCGCGACAGGACAAGTATTTGTGCACAGAAAAAAAAGCGCAAATGCTTGTTCTGAGTCTGGGTGTTGTGGGACTATGGTCCTTGTAGTTCCTGGGTCCCTAGACACGTAATCCTAGTTAGGGTCCAGGATCTATGTATGTGATCGTTGGGAGTTATTATTATTATTACTTCCTCAGGGACGTGAGGAAGCCGATGTTGGGGCGTTGCTGGAGTTCCTGATCGCCGGGTATGAACACACACGGATCTAGTAATATCTATAACTAGCTTCTGCCCGCGGCTTCGCCCGCGTGGCCTATCCGAAACGTAGAAGAAATTTTTTCATAGATAATTCAACCACCAATTTCACCCTCTTAGTGGCGGAATTTCGAAAAACCCTTTCTTAGCGGATACCTACATTTTACAAAGAACACACCCTCTAAGTCTCTAGGACCAGAGGCTTAGGCTGTGCATTGATATATAAGTCAGTCAGGACTTTGAATTTTATATGTCTATAATGATATTGAAGGCCAATACTCATTTTGGGTCAGTGTGCCAGTTAGTTCTCTACTTATTATTATTATTATTATAGTTTAATAGACGAGCAGCATGACTGCTGATGTGTCTATATCCAGTGTTGGATTCACTTTCAATGTTCATCCTTGTAACAGAGATAGTTTATTTGTTCGTAAACCAGTATTACACTGTGTATTACTTACCAATATTACACTGTGTCCAAGCGTTCCAGTTAGCTTGCGGTGGCGACCACGAGACCACTCCCCCGGGCGTCGGTCGCGCGTCGCGCATCGCTTTCACTCGGTCCATCTGGAGTATTGTCACCACGTTTTTCCCGTCCTCACCCTGATCAGATTGGTTAGGTGCTGCTGTTGTCACGTCTACTGGAACTATTTCTAGATCTGTAGAGTAAAATTATACAAGTTGGTAGGACTTTACTGCAAAGTTCGTCTAGGTAGGTACCACCGCTTTGCCAGTTATCCTGCCGCCAAGCAGTAGTGCGCAAGCACTGCTGTGTTCCGGTTTGAAGGGCACTGTAGCTAGTGAAATTACTGGGCAAATGAGACTTTATGATCTGATCTCGCAGTTTAGTAATCTTATTACTAGATTGTGCTGATGTCTCTGGATGACGTGCGCAGTGCAGTGTCACGCGAACCTCTATACTTTAGAGTTCCGAGTGACACTGCAACTGATATGGGCAGCCGTGTCGTTTAACATCAGGCGAACGGCTAGCTCGTCACGTCATTCCTTAACATAAAAAAAAAAGGTGGAATGTAATTCGTTCTTTCCCTTTAATGTTTGTATTCAGTCTATGCTATAGAATGCTCCCATATAACTAAATAAAAAAAGTACTTATGAAATAAAACTTAAATCTAGGTATTATCAAATTTAAATTCTAAAGTAAAGCCTTGCAATATGCAATCAAGTTACGCATTTTAGAGTTCCAAGAGACACTGCGACCTTTATGGGCGGCTGTGTCACTCAACATCAGGAAAACGACTAGCTCGTCACGTCATTAACGTTTAAAAAAAAAAACAGAAAAAGGTCTACAATGATAATTTACCTTGCAGTGTTTCTTCCAGCTTCGCTTCAAGTTCCGGATTAATGGCGACTGGATACGGCTTCATAATGCCCTCGGCGGATCTGTCAAATTATAAATGCCTATCGATCACATACATAGATCCTGGACCCTAACTAGGATTCCCTGTATCTAAGGACCCAGGAATTACACGGAACTCACAACACCCAGACACAGAACAAGTATTTGCGCTTTTTTTCCTGTGCATAAACTTCTGCCGCGGGAATCGAACCCGCCTCTACAACAATACTACAAATAAAAATACATTACATTAAAAATAATTGCACTAAGCGCCTAATTATGTCTAATGTAATCTACCCTAAGACGCATTCAGTACTGTTGTTTTAATGTTGGTACTTATCACTTTTGTAATGTCTCCTATTATTATGTATGTATGTATTTAATTGTGTATATATTTATGTACTTACCTATATATTTAAAGTATTAATATATTTTAATTTATATATTTAGTTTGTTATTATTGTAATTAGCATTAAGTATAGATTGTATAGCTTTTCCTTTATCTTAAACCCACCGACCTTATTTTTATTGTTGTTTTCCTACATTTTTGGGTTGGCTGGAAGAGATCGCTTTAAGAGATAAGACCGCCCATTGTGAGTGTCCGGCGAAGGTATATAGCATTTGATTGGCTAGCGCAGACCATTTTACTTCACTGACTTGTGGTACTGGCTTAAAAAGATCTGGCATCGTGTAAACAGCACTAGCATGTGCCAAATCAAGACAGCAAGCCTAGATAGTATACCGAAGTTCCAGCTTGCTATCCTAGCAAAACTAAAACCAAAACTAGCTTCTGAAGCAGTGAAGGGATCAGTTTCATTTGTCAAGTGTGAGACACCCAGTCGTAATCTGTACTTACCTATCCTTCTTCAAAGTCCCACTGAAAGCCTCGATCACGCCGAGATGGTACAGTTGCCTCACAAGGGAAAGGGCACAGGACTTGCTGGCAGTTTGCTTGTTGGACGCGGTCTCGCGACCGGTCACGTTGCGGCCCAGTTGACGTACGAAGATAGACATCTCGCAGCAAAAACTCCTGTGAAGTTTTTAAACACATATTATTTCGGTGTGACATTTTTATTTTACAAACTGTTGTGGATGAAAAATAGGTTTTATATTAGTTTACAGTCAACGTCTTTTATATTGTTTTATTCTTCTTTCTTTTCTCTTGTATTTGATTGTCTTTTTTTTCAGTTCTTGTCTTGCTCATTAGCTCAATAAATGTGTACTGACTTAAGTTATTGTGATCGTTTTATTAAACATAATACAAACAAACAAGAATGGTGGGTTTGGTCGCAGTTCGGACTCATAATTCTAGTTGAAATCATTTGCAAGTAAAGGAGAATTTATCCGCAATATTCTTTCTAAGCGGCCCTTCAATAAATAGTGCAATTGAGCAGCAAACCAATTCTTATATTGGAAATCGCTAAGGAATAGATAGATTTATCAGTGCTCAACTTATCTAAATATGGACTTTATTATATGGAGCTCCATATCAAAAAATAGCTCATGCAATAAGGGTGTTGAAACACTTTTTAAACTGTCGTGACTTGAACTCATATTGTAAAGATAAAACGGGTCTATTCGCGTAGAAAAATGATCAAAGTATAATTTTGATTAACCTCGATGTCGAACTAATGTAACAACGGCCATTGTAACTTGGTCGAAACGTCGAGGTTAGTCCAAATTATGCTTTGATAATTTTGTACGCGAACGTAAACATTTGTGCCAGCGACCCAAGGCAAATGCTCCGCTACATGGAGCTGGGCTGGCTTGGGTATTAAATGCTGGCAGGGGGAAATGCACAATACACCCCATGCGGGACGTCAGTGCAGGCCTTACCGTCCCCAAATAGAATTAGGCTCATTTTATCTTTATCTTTTTCTTTTTCTTTACAATATAAGAATTTTATCTTTACTAGGTGGTAGGACTTTACTGCAAAGTTGTCTAGGTAGGTACCACCGCTTTGCCAGTTATTCTGCCGCCAAGCAGTAGTGCGCAAGCACTGCTGTGTTCCAGTTTGAAGGGCACTGTGGCTAGTGAAATTACTGGGCAAATGAGACTTTATGATCTGATCTCACAGTTTAGTAATCTTATTACTAGATTGTGCTGATGTCTCTGGATGACGTGCGCAGTGCAGTGTCACGCGAACCTCTATACTTTAGAGTTCTGAGTAACACTGCAGCTGATATGGGCAGCCGTGTCGTTTAACACCAGGCGAACGGCTAGCTCGTCACGTCATTCCTTAACATAAATATATATATATATATATATATATATAAGGGTGTTGTGTTGAATCACCAACCATAACTGCCGACATAGCTGTCTAGTTGATCAAGCCATATATCTAAAAGATTCTTTACATATCTGAACAACAAGCAGTCATCAGGATGTTGTGTTGGAAATATTTTTTGAAGTAAAACTTCTGTACGCACGCTTGACTTGGAGAATAAGCTGGTGAATGCATCGCGAACTGAGGTTTTAATTGGTTTACGTATATCTCCATTGTCAACATAACAAAGTAAAAAATTTGTATTATAATATTGGTATGTCCGGTAAAATGACAATTAACAATTATCAAGATGGCGACATTAACATTAAACAATGCAAAAACAAAGTTATACCAGCCGATAGATGGCGCTAAACTAAAAAAGTTTTCCTTCAGTCGTGTGGTCTAAAGCACACTCGTTTTTTGGCTTGTGTTCGACCATGATGTCTCCTGATGGAAAGCGACGATGAGGTCCAAGCTGCAGTACATTTATATTTATAGTAAATATTCTCTCTTGACTTGCAACAACGACAGGTTGAATTTTTATAACACAACCTATAAACAATCTGGAGCGGATATCGGCAAACGCTGTGCACTTTTTCTGGGCGATCACGTAACTCGATTGCAACCGATAGAAACACAAATTTGTATGGATTCGACAGATTCAATACGCAGTTTATGTGCATAGTTAGCATGGAAATTTGTCCCATTGCATTGCAATCAAAGTTTCATAACGCCCCCTGAAATCGTCAGTACGAAATTAAGGCGATGAAGTTTCTTATGGTCCTTTATTAAAACCATTTTAATATAAAATAAATCTCTAACTGTTAAGAAATAATGTTTTATGTGATCTTTGGGTACTTACCAGGTTTAACTGTAGCACAAAATACATGATAATTTCTGGAAGTGTGGCCAAGTTGGAGCATGAATACACCTTAGGAGCACAAATGCACCTCTGTTGAGAAAAAAATCCAAGACATTATTTTGGTGGTAGAACAACCCACAACCATCTCTCAAGTTTTAAGTCCAGCCTATAGCAATTGCAGCCTTAAACTAACAGCCTCATTTATAACCTTGGCGTAACTAAGGTCACTTAAATTGCAGCATTGCACTTAAATGCAAACAAATAGTGCGCAATTTTTACAAATTTCAATTAGGCTGTGTCCTCAGTAGGCGAGCAGTGAGTGCCCATTATTAGCCAGCAATCACTCATAGTGAGCCAGCGGTCAGTTACATGCTTACTTGTATAATGAATATACAGCCTGAACTTTGAGAAGCATTTATTATATAAGCAAGGCTGTAAATGTATATGCAAATGGATATGCAATCATTATATTCTATGAATTCCATACTTTATGAATGTTATTGATTAGGTAACAACTTGATTTTCTCAGTACTTAATTCTTCAAGATGGGCAGGTATAGCAATATCAGTCTTGGATTTCTTCCGCGTTTTAAAAGAATAGAGTTACAGCCAATTTTGCTTATGCTATTGCAAAAGTAGCTTAAACACCAGAACATTCTTTTTAGATTTATTTCTACAGTATCGTAGAAAAAGATCTTATTTATTATAAAAAATCTTGCTCTAAAGTAAGTGTTCCAAAACACCTACAGATTACTTCCACTTTCTTTAGAGCTCTAGGAGTACAGTCAGAGACAAAAATGCCTCACCATTAAAAATTGGATAAAGCACTTCCTTCATTGACTGTACAAACATGGCCACACTTCTAGTTTTTCTAAGAATTTTCAGCCAATTGTTTTTCAATACTCATGAATAACAAATGGCTTTGAAAAGCGATAAAATACATAAGCCAATAAACAAATATAGCAAAATTAATGTTATGATAATAATGAAAAATGTAAGAAAAATGCATATTATTATGTATGGTGACCATAAAATAAAATTTTGACTTGATATTGTTCACCCACTTTATACTATATTAGCCACAAAAACTTGTATAATATGGGATAATGATAATGATTTAAAAAGAAAGCATCATGATTGTTGTGACCATCACTTTTGATAACATACATGCACTTTACCACAGAATAAATAAAAATATTCAACAACTATGCATATATACATCTGACTGCACACAAAACTAAATACCTTAGGTAGCCCACCGCTAGAGAAGTAGCGACTAGCTATAAACTATTTCCTTGTTCAAGAAATGAACAATAGGCCCCGTGTTGTAGATTTAAAACACGACATAGAATCAACACCAAAATACATGCAAGAAGTATAGAAAAATATTACTTGTCCTTGATGTGATACTTAAAGGTTGATGGCAATAAGAAAATCAAGACAAGGAAACTGTGCAATGTTAATGCTGCATTATTTATTTTTTATTGAAAATCAAAACATGCTGTAACTATCTACTAACTATCTATCTATCTATCTAACTACTAGGTGCAAGGTTTATAGCAAGACTCAATTAACCTGACTAATTGTTGTCTTAAGTCATTTATTAAGTAAGTATTTGTATTAAGAATAACAATTTTTATATTGTCGACTCAAAGCAACATATGATTATATTTTAGGTATCTATGTTGCCATATATGGTTATCTTTCTAGCAGAGAAGAATTAAACTTGCACATGAACTGGAACATGTTTTCCCATAAATAGCTGTACTGTGAGGTCTAGATAATCAAACTTCCCCTATAATAACAAATAGGTGCAAAAAATTATAGACATACAAATAATGGCAATGGCGTTCATAAAACTGAAATCAAATATCTAAGCAACATTAAGAACAAACCTTGTATGATCTGGGCCTACAGCCTTGTAGATATAGTCACCGCTGATCTTGTTAACTTGCAAGAACTGATGTAGTTTAGACTTAGCATTCTCCATAGTCCAGTTCCCGTGGAGACTGGCATTTACATCAAGGTCTTCGGCGTCTTCCACATTCTTTTGTTGCTGCATTCGGTCCATGTATGTAAATTGTTCACGCGGTTCATTGTCCCCTCCGTAAGCCTGGTAAGCAGGTCCCATTGTATCTGGGCCCATACCACTCTGAAAATAAAGAATCGTTCGGTTTATCTGTATAATATTGGAATGGAAAATTTGTATTATATTTTGTTTTTATAGTGCTACAGTGCTTTGAATATTTTGGCATGCTTATGGTCTGTCATATTACTTTTTATTCATAATAGCAGCCACTCATAAGACTAATATCAATTGTTAGCTGACATTTACCGGTCAAAAAAATTCAATGTTGTCCATTACAGTTTTAAAATATATTTTGAAAACTTTAAAATAATATGTGAGCAAAGTGAATGCCAATATTTTCCATGTTTATAAATAAGTCCACACACACCCCTCAACCTTCTTAATTTTTATTTTCATAAGAACCTTCTGATGATAATAAACACAAAAAAAGAATTAGCGAAAATGTTCCATCCATTCACAAGTGATGCAATGACAAATAGAGATTTATTTCTACAGATACACATAAGGTTTTTTAAACATATTTTTTAATTCGAGCTCCCAAACCTTAGGCTTGGTGCAGATGCTACTTTCACAGCAGCACATGAATTCTAAAGCCACCATATTTTACATTGCGCTATGTCTCACATTTCTGAATCAGTCATGTCATCTAATATGAAAATATTCAATTACCTGAAACACTGGCCTCTGTGCCTGCATCCCATTATCCTGACTTTCATTATCCTGTCCTGGTCCTTGTTCTGGTCCTTGTCCTGGTACTAAATTAGGCTCTTTCTTCACTCTAGTGTCCTCAGGTACCTCTGATGATGAAAGAATGTCACTCCTCACAAGGTAGTTCACAAAGTCTCTTGAAGCATTCACTTGGGCATCCTTCTTTGTTGTAGAGTTCCCCACGCCAGCGTAACTTATGCCTTCTACGCGGACTTCGCACAGAAACCTTTGCCGATGTTTCGGTCCTGAAAATTAAGAAAATGCCATATCTGGTTTACGATTAATTTCCGGTAGATTTTCTAGAGGTTATGTTTTGAATATGACGATGACGATTTATCATTGTATTTGTAGATGGTTAAAAAGAAAAACAAAAATGATGTGAGCAACATTTAAAGAACTTATTTCACTCACCCGTTACCCGGATATCAAACACTGGTGACACGCTCTTTTTGGTGCACCAAGCGTGAAAAAACGATTTAATATCCATCTTGTAATGACTGTATTATAACATATATGAAGGAAGTTCCAATGCTAAATTGCAAATCCAGCTACTTGTACGCAATACTTTATAATAAGTGATAATAACTGTGCTAAAGAGACTATAGATGACTGAAAATTTCAGTCTGAAATCGACTTGCTATTGGGGACGGGCCGGTCAATTCGGCCAATAACGATGAAGAACCTATCACAGACCAAGTAGAGGATGGAACCTATAGATATAGATTGTAGTGATTGTTGGTGATTGTATAGTTGTATACTCTTTGCTATCGATTGAATAGGTAGGGTAGAGATATTCCGATACTAGTAAATACGAGTAAGAACTTGATACTTTTACACACTACTTTTGAACCAAGCACCGATCGATGACAGCATCTTTCTGGTGGTCTGTGATACGGATCCACAGATAACCTCCTATAAGCGCATTAAGGGTTTTTCTTTTCGTTCGGATCCTAGTCCACCAAAACTGGCGGAAGGCGCGGGTTGCGGGGACTGCAGGCAATGAGCTATTATTGGCTGTTTCGAGCTTCGAGCAATAACAAGCAGGAGCAAGCATATGTTTCAAAGTTCAAATAAATACGAGTCCTCCATGCTTGTTATTGCTCGAACGTTTCGAGGAACGCCCTAATAATGAATTCGCCGTAGTGTTGGGTATATCGACCAACAAAATTACATTTGTCGATAATTTTGATACTTACTATGTCGTAAATAAATACATAAAACTGTATATTTAAATGTTTTGTAGTGCGGCCTTAGTTTTTAATATTAGAAACCATTACTTTGCAAAGTACGAATTATGTTTCAAGTGATTATTTGTATAATTTAAATAAAATGTCTTTCATTTGATGCCCTTTTCAATCAGTTTTATGTAGGTTCATGTTATACACATTAAGTTCACGTCATTTTACCCCTACCGAATCGAGTACATGCTTGTTTTCTGCTAAAATATTTTTTTTATTTTTTAACTCTGTCAATAACGACTTTAATGAAACTATTTTTCTTTTTAGTCTTCTGTTACAATCGCGGAATCTTCTCAACTTTTTGTTTTTTGTTTTCACAATGTTACCTAGTTCGATAATTCTTCTACATAAACGTTTTTTGACCGGGGTATAATATGCTGAAGGTGTGCCAGCTATTGGAAAAATAGATCGTCTTTCTCTTTTTACTGGCGTATTACATAATGTATTTTCAGATGTCGACGGTATCTCCGTGTCTTGCAAAGGCAGATTTGATGAAATCTGGAATTACAAATTAACAAATTAAGACATTGCATGTTTTGTTATTAAAATACATACCTACTTTTTATACCAACGTATACCTACTATTTTTTTTTTAAGATTTCTCGGAAATTAACTGGGCGTAATTGAATTCATTAGCATCTCAAAAGATGCTAATGAACAAAGATGAAAGATGACCGGTGACAGGAGTAGGTACCTAGTTTTTAAAACTAGGTACCTACTCCTGTCACCGGTCACGTGTGAACCAAAATTTTTGATAAAAGATGTGGTATTGTTAACTCCGAAAATGGATTAATTTAATCAATTGCTACAGTACAAAATTAAATTAAAATAATGAAGTCATCATCATCATCATCATCAACCTGAAGACGTCTACTGCTGAACATAGGCCTCCCCTAAACAGCGCCACATTGAGCGTCTGCTTGCCTCCTGCATCCTTCGGCTCCCCGCCCTGTGGTTCTGACCAGGTCATCGGTCCACCTAGCGGGCCTACGCTGCGTCTTTCGGTTCATGGTCGCCACTCGAGAACCTTTCTTCCCCATCGGTTGTCAGTTCTACGAGCGATGTGGCCGCTGTGTTATAATGGAAGGACTGTTTTTTGATTAGTACAAACAAGCTTACTAGTAGTTCCGCGAACGGGGTAGACCACACGAGCACAAACGTTTTGGCAACAATAAAGTTGTCTTCAGTTTATGCATAATCATATCAACAGCTGGAAGACGTCCACTGCTGAATACAAGACTACCCTATAAAACGCCACTTTGGATGCTTTTCACAGAGGGTTTCATAATTGCCACGCTTGGCAGGCGGCATTTGAAATACTTGTTAATAAACAAATACCTAATGCCAAATATTATCAAAATTGGCAGTCAGATGGCGCCACAACAAACTCCCTCCTTTTTGGGCAAATACACTTCCACTCAAAAATCGTTGATGACAAATAAAAACCCTGGCCTTGTTGAACATGTTGTGAATCGTGAAAATTCGATGAAAAATTTTACCTGTACGCGATTACGTACATCCGGACAGGCGAAAGTAAAAAAAGGCGAGTTTAAGCCTCTGCTTAAACTCTCTGCTTCTGCTTAAACTTGAGCTCACTTTGTTTGCTCGGGGAACAAAAACTTTTATTATCAGAATCATTCGTGCCAATTACGTTACACACCGGAAATTTTCATAATTATCAATAAGAAAATAGTTTCATTTGCACTATTTACTCATTCAGAATCATCAATAAATGATGTATTATCATGTACTCAATTTATGCTAATTTTGTATGCACCCCGCATAATTTTGAAAACATATCAATTCCGTATATGATGAGCTAGGTAATTGAGTTGTAGTTATTTTGATGACATTTTCAGCATCCATTTCTTTAGTTATTAGAGTGGGTGCCTGAAATTACATTGTAATTATTAAATAACTTTTTATATTAAATATATTAAAAAAACACTATTTACGTTAGAAGTCAATAAGGTTACCAAACGTACCAAAATCGGTAAGTATAATGTTGGCACAGCAGAATTCATGACACGACGGTGATTTTTCATGTTGCAAAAATTATCTTCGGTGAAATGTCTTGAACAAATTATACTGTTCTTTGTAGGAAACCATCCATCGCGGCCGGTCGCATCTATCCATTTTGTTTTCCTTTTGGGGCAAGAAGGAAACTTTAAACAGGATAAGTTACTTACAATGTTAAAAATCTCTCTCTCTCTCGAATGCATTTGTATTTACGTCATTGACATTTATTTACATCAGAGATTCCATTTATAAAATAATCAATTAGTGAATGAAATCTCTGCTTGAGTACCGATCGATGACTGAGCATCGTTCTGTAATACGGACCTTAGTCTAAGGCACAAAGTACTTTTCTATACTAAAGCCTGTATTACAAAACTATGCTCAGTCGTGTATCGGTGCTCAAGACGGAAATCGATCATTTTCTGAATTGAATCCGTCAGACGGATTGTGAATGAAATACCAACTTGAGTACCAATCGACGACAGAGTATCGTTCTGTAAACGGGCCTAAGTGGTACGTAATACCTTTTACGGATTTTCCTTGAATAACCACAGACTAATATTGCGTTCTTGGTTCCTAGTCATTCACTTCACAAATTATACTCACTCGATACACCAGAGTACATTGCATAATACAGCAGCACCAGGAGCTGCTGTAGCAATACCGGGCACAACACAAGCGATAAAGTATTATGTAAAAGTAGCACCGGGTGGGCGATGAATTAAAGCTTAGTTTAGATATTTTATAGGATTTAACTTACTAAGTTTTAAATTAAAGAAACTTTTTACACATTTTGAATATTTTTTATTTAAAGACACCACTTAGTTACATAATTAACACATACAACTCTCGTTCAATAAGTAAAGTAGTTGAAACAGCACTTTTGGAACCCATCCGCATGTAATAATAATATTGAGTTTATGCCTTTCTCCGTAGCGGTTTTGTCCCTCTTTCTCTTCTGTCAGAGAATTTCCTCTTTGTGTCTCCTGTAGGTACACCTAGTACAAGTTTATTTGAATATAAACATACATTAGTGTACCTACTCCCTAACGAGTAATATATTTACATTCAAATAAACTCATCCTAAGGGAACAAAGATGAGAAAAATCAAAATGCCGTTCTCCGCATTGGATAATATTATTTGGCTGTGCAGAAACGGACAAAAGGAACCTTTATTTATTTCAAGCTGTCATCATACAAATAAAAGCAATGATATGATAAATGAAATCAGCTGAACAGAAAACTAGTTCTGATAAGTAATTACTGAAATAGAATATGTCCATGGTGAAATAGGATTTCTTTTCTGACTGGCCTGATAGCACAGTTGATAGTAGCCTTGCCTTGCGAACTATACTTTGTGGGTTCGATTCCCACTCAGGACAACGTTTGGGTGATGAACATAGGTGTTTGTGCTGTCTAGGCGTTATATTGTATTCTATATATGTATTTACAAACAAAAAGTATATTATGTATTCCATCAGTTATCTGGTTCCCATGGTACAAGCTTTGCTTAGTTTGGGGTTAGATGGCATGTGAAATGTCCACAAATATTTATTTTGTTTATTTTCTACTTTATTTATTTAAAGATAGAGAGTTTGGAATTAGCATACATAATAATTATCATTACCATCAGATGAGATGTTGCCATTAACAACTTTTTTTTACTAGATGAAAACTTATTCAGTCAGATGACAAAACATTTTAACAACTTTCAAAAAAATATTTGAGGTCCGGCCGCTGAGAGAATGCACTTTGACAGCTACAATTACAAGATGAATCAAAACATTGATATCGAAGAACTAACTTCAACTCTTTGTAAAAGGCCTTTGTGGAGAGGTTACCACAATTTTGCCAATATCACGTAGACGAAGATTCTTCAATGAGAAAGGTACATGTGAAGAAACGAGATTCAAATTCAACTCTTGGGTATTGGCCCCTGTGGAGAGGTAGCAACAATTTTGTCAATGTCATATAGAATGATGACAGTTTATAAATAAATTTTGTCACATTAAATTAATGAGGAGACAGCTACAAAATAAACAAAAGAATTATTATAAATATATTTACCTACAGGAAACTAGCGAGTGATTGAATTAACGGTTCACTCAACTTTTGAAAAGTTGTAGCTGTCAAACGCAGCGACCGGACTGTGGAGCTATAAATTACAAACTTAATAATAAAAAAATCTAGCTGGTACTTATAAAAAATATTGTTTCCAAAGTCATCAAAATTTTACCAAAAAATAATACATCAAATCAAGTCATACTACTTGACTAACATAACTGATACTTTACGAATAAAACAATAATTAATCCATTGTTTATGAAGAGCTACAGCTACAGTATTCAGTAATCCCGCTAGATGGCGCATCGGTTCAATTCCTTCTCGATACAAAAGACTCATCGAACCAGCTCGACGAAAACGTCATTCAAATTAAAAAAGAAAATACAATTGACTAGAACGCGCCATTCGAGATAAACTTTGCCTGTGTCTCCCCATTACGACCATGATTTAGTCGAACGTGTTTTACCAACAGCTAGGAGATCATGGAAAATGATTGCAACCATTAGAAACAGAAGTTTGTATGGATTTGACAGTTTCAATACGCAGTTTATTTACATAATTGCTATCGAAATTTTCAAATTAGGCATGAAATTTATTTTGTTGCATTGCAATCGATGTTCCGTGATCCCCAGGTGCTCACATCGAGCGAGTGCTTTTAGGTCGTGATTGTGTTAATGTTTACTAGTCATTATAATAAATAGATAGATAAGTATTATAGTATCTGGCAAATATATTGAACCTTGGCTGAGAGATCGCGCAAATAAAAATGCAATAGGAATCGTGTATTGCTCAAATTACATAATACCTCGACCAATCATACTTTTTACCCAGCCATTATTTGCAAGATCAGAAAAAAAAAATGAAAATATAAACATTCCTTAAAAAAATATTTGTGATGTTTACGACCGCCTTGATTTATCCACAGAAAATAAGGTTAGGAATGTTAAAACCCCCTCGCTGCCCCTGTTTGAATTCCGAACGAAAATGGCGTCTTCAGTATAACCTCTTTCTCGAATTTTCTTGGCGTTTCTGGTACCACATAATGGCTAATACAACCAAAACTATGATAACGATGGCTATGCACATCATGTAAAGGAAGGTTTTGACTCCGGACATAGCAGGTTTGACATCTTCGACGCGTTCCCTCGGAGCTTCAAAGGATGCGGCCGATGGGATGATGTGCGAACGATCCTCCTCATTTTGCTGTCAACAAAAATTGTGCTTAAATTATTAGACGGAAACAGTAGCCAAAAGTTAGCCGTGTGGTTTCGGCGGTGTGCGAATAATATCACCTCATATCTTCCCGTAGTCCAATGAAAAGTAGGGAGTTTTTGCGGTAAAACGAAAAAGATCGCGTCGCCGCATTGCATTATTTTCCAAAACTTGTGTTATTTTCAGTGATAGTGCATGAAACTGGTGGGATTTTATTCGTTAAGTGCTGGATTACAGGCATGAGTGTGGGAAAGTGGTATAATGATGGTGAAACATTACTTTTCGTGTTGTTTCCAAAACACCATAGAAGCTTCTAGTAAAATTGCCACCATTTTACTAAGAGTATGACTTGAATAGACTACGACTTGGCTTGGTGATTTGGACTGTGACTTGACTTGACTTTTGACTGAACTTTAGAAATTATCAAATACTTGACACTGGCTAAATACACAAAAGTGTGGAGCAAAACAAAGAAAAGAGTCAAAATTATATTAGGTTTACCTACTTAAAATTACGTTTTTGTACTAAGCATATAAAATGACAAAGTGCTAATTATTGTCAAACATTCTATAGCAATATGTGAGTTTGAAAAAAATAAGTTCTCTTTCCCACTACTGGTGAAAGCAATCCAGCACAATGATGAACAGAAAACTCCGATCCGAAGCTTCGATTACACTTTACAGTTATTTATTCTTTGTCTACTGTTTTACAATATTTATAATTTACTAGCTGCGCCTTGCGGTTTCACCCGCGTGGTAAACATTCATTAAAGTAAACACATCTCATTTTCCGCTACTTTCTTAGTTCATAGGAATCTTCTCTTGCCAATAATAAACACAATTAAAAAAGAATTAGCGAAAATTTTCCATCCGTTCAAGCGTGATGCAATGACCAAGGGAAATAGATATTATTTTTTATAGGGCAAAACTTGGTGTAACTGGCCGCTATTAGTTATTGGCCACTATTGACTACATTTGCATGAAATAAGACTCACATTCACGTAACGCCATCTGTGATCATGGTATAACATTACCTTATCTATAAGCTTTCATATTAGTTCACAATTATTACCGTATGGAAACTAGCACGAACTAACACGAACCGGCCAGTGCACTAAAGTGGCCAGTTATATCTATAAAAATAATATAATAATAATAATAATAACGCCCAACGATCACATACATAGATCCTTGACCCTAACTAGGGAACTGTGTCTAGGGACCCAGGAACTACGAGGACCATGGTCCCACAACACCCAGACTCAGAACAAGTATTTGCACTTTTTTTTTCTGTGCACAAATACTTGTCCTGCCGCGGGAATCGAACCCGCCACCTCCGGGTTATGAGCCGACCTGCTCAACCACCACACCACAGAGGCTGTCAACTATAACCCTATATAAAGAAGATTACAACTTGTGTAGAGTATTTTAGACTTACCGCTTCCACAAGATCCAACTCGTACATCTTAATGGATATTAAGTCGTGGTTGTCGCTAAGATCGCCCGTAGTGGCCGAAGCTCCGAAGTAGTAGCCAGTTGGCAGTCTCACGTTTTCCACTGTGAAACACTCTTTCCATGCGTTCTTTCCATCTAGGTCTGTGGATACTGGAAAAAAGAAGTCAAAGTCAAAGTTAAAGTCTTAAAGATTTTATTGCAAATAGGCTAATTTTAGCACTTTTACAAGTCAAAATTATACTAGGTAGTTAAAATTAAGTTATTTCACTAAGCATATAAAATTACAAAGTGCTTATTGTCAAATAATATAGCAAGCCCATTACAATATATGAGTTTGAAAAAAAAAGCAGTTCTCTTTCTCACTACTGGTGCAAGCAATCCGGCACAATGAAGAATTGAAAACTTTGATCCGAAGCTTCGATTACAACTGTAAAGAAGAAGCTACAAGAAACTTTACAGTGATGTATTTTTTTTAGTCTTCTTTCTACTGTCTTTTACAATGTATATAATTCATTACAGTTGAGATAATGAATATGTTACAAAAATAACCACCATGAAAAAAAAAAAGAGATCTATGTACTATAGGCCTGGAGGACTACGCACTTTAGGTATGAAGGAGTCATTTGAAGAGAGATAAGGAGTCATTTCAGAAGTCATTTGTATCATGGTAAAGCAGTCATTTGTTACTCTTAGTTGGTCATTTTTGTACAACAGTCATTTGTTACCTTTTAGTGTGTCATGTTTGTACAAGTAATTTTTGTTACTTTATAGTGTTTTCAAGTTTGTACAAGGTCAAGTCATTAGCTTAGCATTAGCAAAGTAACTAATACATTTTAGTGTCTCATGTTTGTGCAAGTTATTTTTGTTACATTTTAGTGTTTTCATGTTTGTACAAGAGTCATTAATTGTTAGTTTTTAGTGTGTCATATTTGTACAAGTAATTTTTGTTACTTTATAGTGTTTTCAAGTTTGTACAAGATCAAGTCATTAGCTTAGCATTAGCAAGGTAACATACATTTTAGTGTCTCATGTTTGTGCATGTTATTTTTGTTACATTTTAGTGTTTTCATGTTTGTACAAGAGTCATTATTTGTGAGTTTTTAGTGTGTCATATTTGTACAAGTAATTTTTGTTACTTTATAGTGTTTTCAAGTTTGTACAAGATCAAGTCATTAGCTTAGCATTAGCAAGGTAACATACATTTTAGTGTCTCATGTTTGTGCAAGTTATTTTTGTTACATTTTAGTGTTTTCATGTTTCGACAAGAGTCATTAATTGTTACCTTTTAGTGTGTCATGTTTGTACAAGTAGGTATGTTACCTTTTCGGGTTTTCAAGTTTGTACAAGAGTCATTTATTTTATACCTCTTAGTGTCATGTGCTCCCAAGAGTCAATTGCTACCGTTTAGTGTGTCATGTTTGTACAAAAGTCATTTGTTACCTTTAAGTGTGTCATCCTTGTAGATAATAGAGATATGCGTGTCATGGTTGTAGTTCCGGAACTTAGCCTCGCAGCCTGCAACTTGCGTGTGCGTCCCGTCACGGTCGTGGTCGTAGTGCAGCGTGCCATTGTTTACCATTGCCG
The DNA here is from genome assembly GCA_905220475.3 of Ennomos fuscantarius. Classification (NCBI taxonomy): domain Eukaryota; kingdom Metazoa; phylum Arthropoda; class Insecta; order Lepidoptera; family Geometridae; genus Ennomos; species Ennomos fuscantarius. The sequence goes on along the minus strand of HG992046.1, from coordinate 4,559,908 downwards.
ATATGAACGGATGTTGGTGCTGGAAGCGGAAGTCAAATCAGCCACTGTGATATTTGGAAAGATAAATATAAACATTTCACCGCTATTACATAAAAATGTCGTGCGTGACTGTTACTAAAAGGATTTTCTTTATCTATCTAGGGCATTTCGAACAACAGGGATTGAAGTCTACAATAGATATTATGCAAAATAAAATACATAATACTTCTCCTACTCTCTACCTCTTTTTTCGACTCATCCTTCATTCCTTCATCAAAAATTTCACCTAGTCTTACTTAAGTACTAAGTGTTATTTAATCTGTGGTCTTACGTTATAGTCAAGCATTTGAACATTATTGTATCTGATTTGAAGTCATAACGTGCCAAAGTTGTCATTTTCACCTTCCCTTTTTAATAAAGCAGGTAATGGCCTAACTAGAGTGGAACGACGATATATTAATATCCGAAAATTGGGGCAATGACCTCTTACTTTGTGTTAATGAATGATGTGACGAGCAGATCTTTCGCCTGATGTTAAGCGACACGGCCGCCCATAACAGAAAAGTGTCACTCGGAACTCAAAAATATAAAGTTTCGTGCGACACTGCACTGCGCACATCGTCTTGAGACATCAGCACAGTTTGGTAATAAGATTACTGGACTGTGAGATCAGATCATAAAGTATTCATTGCCCAGTAATTTCATTAGCTACAGTGCCCTTCAAACCGGAACACAGTAGTGCTTGCGCGTTGCTTGGAGGCAGAATAACTGGCAAAGTAGTGGTACCTACCTAAACGAACTTTGCAGAAAAGTCCTATCACCTAGTACTTACATTATGAGCTCCATTGTGATTGCTATACGTGTCTAGTATGATCGCCAGTCCACTATAATAGTCTTTGCTTCCAAAAACTTCTCCTGGTTGCATTCTGTCCCGGACATACCAGATGGCAAATCCATCACCGAAAAGATCCTTGCCTCGACCATGAACTTTGAATTGTACTTGGAGCTCCCAGTTGCGAGTGTAGCATGGCTGCGAACAGTGTGAAATCATTTTGACTGGCCCGATAGCTCAATAGGTAGAAACCCTGCCTTCTCAATTGTGGGTTGCGGATTCGATTCCCACCCAGGACAAACATTTGCATGATGAAAATAGGTGTTTGTTCTGTATCTGGGTGTTTTATTTTATTCTATGTATGTATTAACAAACAAAAGAGTATCTAAGTATTGTATCAGTTATCTGGTTCCCATAATATAGCTTTGCTTAGTTTGGGGCTTGATGGTGCTGTGTGAAATGTCCTCATATATTATTATTATTATGGAGTGCACATCCTCATTTACGTGTTGACACGTAGAGAATGCTCATGCATGGGAAATTCATTTTTTTATCATACTCATGAACAAAAGAACTAGTCACAATATAAAATATAAATAGCACACCCAGCTGAGATTAAGAACAGTGAGTCACCAAAAGCAAACATGACAAAGGCATGTCTTAGTTTATTTAAGTAAGATTACCTATATAGCAATTGGTTTACAAAACAAATGACCAGATTGTAAGACAACTATTAGAACTACATTATCATTACAAAGCAACAACTTGTAATTAATATTTATCTGTGGCAACAGTAATGAACCATGAAATGTAATTTAATTGTATGTGTTCACAATGTTTTATGCAAATTTAAACCTTTCCACTCACAACATAAAAGAAAGAATTGAAAATTGAGTATATAGAAGCTATTTTTGCATAGCCTTGACCAGGAAAACTGGCCTTGACTACCGGTTCCATTGCCAAAATACTATGTTGTTTCACAAAATAATATGAACAATATTATGTACTTATTTGGTTTGAGGTTTCAAACCAATGCATGATTGAGACATCACAGCTAAAATCAATTTTTACAAGTTCAACATCTTATTTTATGGCTTGTGCCGGTTACCACAGTTTTACAAATGTTGATGTACTGTGCAGGGCATGTGGTAACCTGCCAACGGTCAACTTGCTTGTCCCTAACTATAACTGATTAAAGCTTAGTATAGCCAATCAGGTCAAGTCTTCCTAAAGGTGCAAACAAAGAAAAAAGAATGCAAATTTTCTAAATCCCTGCATTACTTCTATGGGCTCTTTTGAATGTTATAATATCTACTACATATACTCTTTAAAGTACTCAATGTAATTAAAAACACTTTGAATGTACACTGTTATCAGTAAACATAGTTTACGTAATTTATATTTTATGAGGCATAATATAAATCAATGATAACTGATTTTTTTCTAAGTACCTACAGCACAGTTTATTAATTTTTTTAAATATTTCAATGCTGTTTTTGCAGTACATTCATATAGACAATGAGATGTAGTAAAACGTAAACTCACTGAAAGTAAGAAGAAAAACCAATATTTATAGCATGTTTGATTCTCATTTTATCCTACTACTTACTAATGTTCCATACAAAAAGGAATCTTTGGAATATAGACACATGTATAGGTCACTTTTTATCTGCAGGGTGCAGCGAGTTGAAATTAAAGTCTGCAGTAAGATCATACCACTAGCAGTGTATTGTGTATTCTTATCTTAATGTCCTTGATTTCTTTTTTTTTTTATTTAACCTTACAAAATATAATAATTGATACTTACAAAAATATGTAGTAATATACAAGAAAGATTGATAAGTACATATTTATGGATAGGTAGGAATGAACTGTTAACATGTGGGTAAATTGTGTTTGTCTCATATCATATTCTTGGAAAAACCAAACAAGAACGGGCAAAAACTTTGTGGTATCCCGAAGATGAAACTAATAGCAAGCGGTCTTGCTACTGCCTAACCTAGTCATACTTATCTCTTTGATATACTGAAGGAAGCAAACAGATTCCTAGCCTTAGACGAATAAGTGACTAGAACCGAGTAGACTTACAAAAGTTGTCAAATACTTGAATAGATAATGTAAATATAACTGATAGTTGTTTGTGACCGTAATTAGTCATTTTGGAGTAAATAGGCTACTGTACTGTATATACTACGTACGTATATACGTAGCTACATAGTAGAGAAGCTAAAACTTACCACTGTGTTCCAGATAGCACCAGACTTTGACTGCAAATCGGGCGTCAAGCGGACGTAATTCGAAGTAACTATTGTGCTACCTAAAAAGTCCCAGTTAGGCAACGACATTCCACTACCTGAAATTGAATAATTCACTGTAGTATCACCGCAAATTGAGTCTAGGTACACCAAGATCAAAGTCATCTCGAGAGGTCACTCACCTTGGTAAGGTTTTGTGAGAGAATGTTCTCTTCTCACATAATCTCGTGTATTCCATTCTGCAGTTATACAATTAAATAACACAGCTATGTACAAAAATTGGACCCAATTTAGCTTTTCATAGAACATTTTCGTAATTTCGTGGACGATTAGTTTGACAAGTTAAACGCCAAATCATGGCCAGCCGACATTTGAGTTGCCATATAAAGTATAAGTCTTACTTAATAAACAGTTTTACTTTACCACAAAATAAGAAACAACAAGGAGTTTTGGCGGAAAAGCGAAAGAGATTGCGTCACCGCATCGTATTATTTTCCAAAACTTGTGTTATTTTCAGTATTAGTGCATAAAATTGGTGGCATTTTATTCGTTGAGTGCTGGATTACAGGCGTGAGTGTGAGAAAATGGTATAATGATGGTGAATCGTTTCTTTTCGTGTTGTTTCCAAAACTCCATAGAAGCTTCAAGTAAAGTTGCCACCACTTTACTAGGAGTATGACTTTGACTAGACTGACTTGACTTGATGACATTGACTGTGACTTGACACATATTTGCGTGAAATATCGATAACTTGATAAATTATCAATAACTTGACACTGGCTAAATACAAAAAAGTGCGGAGCCAAATCTTAAAAAAAAAAGAAACAACAAGGAGTTTTGGCGGGAAAATGAAAAGGATCGCGTCGCCGCATTGTATTATTTTCCAAAACTTGTGTTATTTTCAGTGTAAGTGCATAAAATTGGTGGCATTTTATTCGTTAAGTGCTGGATTTCAGGCATGAGTGTGGGAAAGTGGTATAATGATGGTGAAACGTTTTTTTTCGTGTTGTTTCCAAAACTCCATAGAAGCTTCAAGTAAAGTTGCCACCACTTTACTAGGAGTATGACTTTGACTAGAGTATGACTTGACTTGATGACTTCGACTGTGAATTGACACATATTTGCGTAAATATCATTAACTTGAAAAATTATCAATTACTTGACACTGGCTAAATACACAAAAGTGTGGAGCCAAAACATAAAAAAAAGAAACAACAATATAGTTATGTGTGTAATAATTAATACACAATTAATATTTACAGTTCTATGTAGAAAATAATTACTATGCTAAGGTCCGTATTACAGAACGATGATCAGTCATTGATCCAAGCAGCAAGATTCGATTCAATCGCTCAAGCAGATATTTCATTCATAAAGTGATCAATTATTACCCTGGGTAATTGGGGGCCGGGAGCTCATCGCGTTTTCAAAAGTTTATCGACGCGACGCGTGACCAAAATGCTGGGACTTATTTGGCACAATGAATAAGCATTGAAATTCAACGGGGCAATGCTGCCAGCATGTTGGGTACGCTACCTTCTGGTAGTGGGCTGGAGCATTTGGACTGTCTATAGGTCATCGCGGCCAGTATATAGTCCAAATGTTTTTTTTGTAGTAGTAGTAGTAGGTAGTTTTTAGTATTAGTTATTAAATCATTGTAGTATTTAGAAAATAAAGGCAATTTGCCGTGTTAAAAAAAATTATTGAATGAAATCTCCGCTTGAGCACTGATCGATGACTGAACATTGTTCTGTAATACGGACTTAAGACTCATTTGCTTTTAAGTTAAATTATTTTGGTTCGTAGTACATTTTTTATCTTATCTTGTCAATGTATGAATACTGTATAATCACAATGGTCTCAATCCCATTTTTATTTTTTAGGTTTCTTTGGATTATTTACTGTTAATAAAGGTAAATATTTAAGTAGGGCAGCACTTTGAAATAGCTGTCATAAATGTGCATGTGTATTGTCAAACTGCCGGCAAAGTAGACAGATTAAGACGATTAACGCCAGATGTCGTTAAAATAAAAATTCTTGTTGTTTGTATAGCTTCAGAGCAAGTAGGCTAGATGTCGCTACTTTGCAATTTTTATCATTAAGTACCTCTTTTCTTGGATACTGAATATTTCCGGAAAAAAGCACATCGGGGTTTCAGCCGCTGTTGTTTTATTTTCAATGGCCGTTTAAGTATAAACTTTCCGCGATATAATGATGAGTAGATTTACTAAGTTAAGGTAATTACTTATCTCAAGCAAGATTCCCTTGACTGTTCACAGAAAGCAGTAAGTAAGCAGTAACCTGAGTTAGAAATTAGAAATTGTATGCTCCAAAAAGTGTTTTTAATTCTTGGGCCGTTCTTGCAAACGTCTCCATCTAGTCTGTGGTCTCCACTGGTAAAATGGATACAATGGACGTAGAGATCAAATAATGCTAGTTATTTTTATATACATGATTACAGTACGAGTAATTTGTCTTACCAAAATAAATTTCAATATTTTCTAAATACTTCCAACTTGAATGTAAATAAAAGATGAAAATAATGCAATAGTTTCTTGAAAGTGGTCTGCTTAAATTAGGTGCAAGTTTCAACGCATAGGTACTTACATTTCGCGTGTGAAAGAAAAAGATGGACGCAGCGTACCTGTGCGACAATGCGACATTGTCAGTGTTCGCCTTTTTAGCTAAACGATATGCTGAGGACGTGCTGAGGCTTCCTGTTAATTACATTAATAGATTATTACCTACCTTCAAATTAAGACGCGCTTTCAAATCAGCTTAGTAACTCACCTTTGATAGCCTCTGTGGTGTGGCGGTTGAGCTGGTCGGCTCATAACCCGAGACGGCGGGTTCGATTCTCGTGACAGGACAAGTATTTGTGAACAGAAAAAAGCGCTAATACTTGTTCTGAGTCTGGGTGTTGTGGACCATAGTCCTCGTAGATACAGAGAATCCTAGTTAGGGTCCAGGATCTATCTATTTGATCGTTGGGCTTTATTATTATTACTCAATGTTCGCTCCTTAAGTGACTTAATATGATGTATATTTGTGCCAAGTCAAGTCACAGTCCAAGTCATCGAGTCAAGTCATAATCTAGTCTAGTCAAGTCATACTCCTAGTAAAGTGGTGGCAACTTTACCAGAAGCTTCTATGGAGTTTTGGAAACAACACGAAAAGAAACGTTTCGCCATCATTATACCACTTTCCCACACTCATGCCTGTAATCCAGCACTTAACGAATAAATGCCACCAATTTTATGCACTAACACTGAAAACAACACAAGTTTTCGATGAATGTGATCTTTTTTGTTTTTCCCAAACTCCCACTACCCTATTGAAAAGTATAAGCACCTACCAAAAGTAAAGCCAAGCAGCGGCGCGCCGAAATCTTCGGTAAAAGTCGCAAGTGTAAATGTCAACGACCCCGACTACTGCGGTATTGACCTTCCCAGGTTTGTGTAGCAAAATGGAGTGAAAGCGGATGATGGTGATGAATGTATGGGGAAAGTGGCCGCACCCCGCGTCGGGTCGGCATGGGATGGGATTTGCAGGTGTTTATGGGACGCCTCTTTGTCGGTGCAGGGTTTTGTATGAGGCTGTAATTTTAAAAGTATTGGATGCCTTTTCTTCTTTAATATTTACTAAGCCCTATGCCTATACGTATATAGTATATATATACGCGTGATATGTAAACGAATAATTATTATTTTATAACAAGTTAAAGTGGGACGTGGGTAGGTAGAGATTTACATACTACACGACGCGTCGCGGAGTAGGTAAATATTCTAAATCACTATAAAAAGATTTTTAATATACGTAAATATATGTGCTTTATATGTCCCCGACAAGTATGTCCACTATAGAGCTGACCATAGACCCAAGCTCTTCCACACATGCCGTAGTCGTACAGAACACAGACGATATACGCCGCTATGTCGCATCATGAGTGATCTCAACGCATTCCTTAGTGCTTATCCAGACTGTGACGTTTTTTGCGACAAGTGGCCTATTATTTTAAATGTATTATTAATATTTTGTGAGTCCTATGACCCTAGATCGAATGTTTGATGTTTCTGTGATTACCATTAATTCCATTTATTTAGTTGACGATGTTTATTACTGATGAATATTTGATAATATGTTATAATTGCAAATGCGTTCATATTATTATAAATAAATAAATAGTAAGTACTTAATTTTTTTTTTAAATATTTATATGACTGTGTGTATATGATAGCTAAGGAAGGAAGCTGACTCATCTTTGCCAATAAACAACGTAGTGATCAGATTTAAGAAATTGATAAAAATAAATGTATGTTTGTTAACACAGAATTCCATAATTTATAAACCTATTTGGATAATTCTTTTTCATCATATTGGCTCGTAAAGTGGATCTTATTACACAGTTTTTAGGTTCATAATTCATGATATTATACACGCATGCTTGTGTTTTATAGTAATATCCCGATTTAATTAAGTTGGCATCTCACCGCTAGTTATAAATGTATAAATACGAAGAATTCCTAATTTATCCGGATAATACAATTTAAAGTATTTTACTAGCATAGAGTTTTTATGCGGCTACAACAGTACACATTTACTAAATTTATACTTTAAAAGTTAAAATATTAGCTTTAAAAAATGCAAGTATATTTTTTCATCGCAAGTGTGATAAAAACGTCCTATGAAACGCGTATATATATATCTTAATACCGCTAGCGCTACACACAAAACAAATCACACAAATGTTTGTCCTGGATGGGTTCATATTATGAACCCATCCAGGACAAACATTTGTGTTATGAATATCGACGTTTGTTCTGTTATATTGTATTCTATGTATATATTTACAAACAAAAAGTATCTTATGTATTTTTATAGACAAACATTCGCTATGTACCTAAGTTACATAGGCCTATATTCATTAGAAATGTCTGTAAATACTACATAAGTGTTAATGAATAAATAATAAACGTCCAACAAACATAGATTTTTGACCCTAACAAGGATTACCTGAGTTTAGAGACTCAGGAACTACAAGGACCAAGGTCCAACAACACCCAGACACAGGAAAAGTATTTGCGCTTTTTTTGCTTCTGTGCACAAATCCTGCCGCGGGATCGAACCCGCCGCCTCCGGGTTATTTAGCCGACGTACTCAACCACCACACCACAGAGGCTGTAAAATAAAAAATAAAGTAACTTTTTTATTAAGAGACACATTGGCGAAATTGTGGCGAAATTGCCGCAGAAGCCACTACCTAAGATTCAATTATTAAGAGACAGAGGTTAGTTTATCCGTAGCACTGCAGCTCAAGAAGTAATCACAAACAATTCAATGATCGCTATATATTGAATTGTTTGTGATTACTTCTTGAGCTTTTGTGATTACTTAATTTAATCACTTTTACAGTTATTAATTTGACAGCCTCTGTGGTGTATATATAATATATTATAATTATATAAGTATTAGAATGTAGGTATATTTATTGCTAAAAATTAAGTAATTGTTTTTTAATTTTTTTTATTAGATTTCTTTTAAATTGTCATCACCACCGTCTACTCTTTTGCATCTGATACTGTCCATCCAAAGGTTGTCTGGAAGAGATCGCTTTCAGCGATAAGACCGCCCATTGTAACACTAGTTTATAAGTTTTTCTTGATACTTTTATATTTCATTGGTGGTAAAGAGTTCTCTATCTATCTATTTATGCTACGAACGGTGATGGTTGGTTATAGTGCGAACTAGAAATGTCTAGTTCGCACCTCCACGCCTCCCTCCGACGCATATCGCCTCTATATTCCTGCTAAAGTTTGTAAACAGTGAGTCACCCGCAGTTCCGATAAATAGTTCGTGTTATAGTCGTTTTGTCTGCCTGTCTCGGCTCGGAAGTGAAAGTGCGTATAGAAAGCGGTGAAAACCGCGGCCGCACACGATCTTGCCGACGCTTCTAGACTGCAATGTCTATGCACTTCGTATTGTAACCATACATTTTACGATCTTGCATTCGAAACTTGACATTGGTCTGGGAAATGTGAAATCGATTAAACATTCGAATGGAAGCCACCGATTCAATCGAATCATCGGTCAAACATTTTCCCTTTCCCATATAACCTCATCTTGATTTACGGCGTCGTAATTGCTTTGAATAATTTTAATTAAAACTTTGAAAACTGTACATGTAAAATGTTACGGTGAGTAAATTACTCGCTTATAAAATTAGAAAGATATCATCGTTATAATACAATCATAAGAATTGTCCGATGTGACCTAGTTTGGTCGCACGCGATTCCAGCATCAAAATGCAATGCGATAAAGTTGTTAATTCAGTAAAATAGTTGAGAAAAGTGAATGTTTAATGTCAAGACCACGATAAAAATATCTAGGGAGAGTGTGAAGAGTAGATCACGGTCAAATGGAGCCTTTCACTGCTTTCTCTGACCTAAATGTGAGTTGTGGAAGGTCGAGTCGTTGGCCTTCGGGGTGGCATCACTTTTGATTTTATCTATCACTTTCATTAATCTATGGCAGGTGCAATGGAAAGTTAGGATTCGTTTTTGGGTCATAGATGGTAAAAGTAATGGGGGGTCTGTATATAGGTCATAGTTTCGGCTGCGGCATGCGGTCGGTGAAAGAAACGTTCGGTTAAGCCGCTAGAAAATTAGTTGCACCCACACACAGATTACAGTACATTGCACTTCTGTTTATATATAAACTAGCGGCCCGTCCCGGCTTCGCTCGGGTGGACGTTTATTTATTAAACATTTTATAATATACGAAAAACAATGTGTCACGCAGCGGCGCCATCTACTTAAAATGTTGGTTTGTCCTGAAATTTTCCTGAATTTTCTTTGCTATAAACCTCACGAAGCCCGAGACCTTTCCAACGAATGCAAAACCGTGGAAATCGGTTCGTGCGTTCTGGAGTTATAGCGTCAGGAAGGGAAACCCGACTTATTTTTATATAGTAGAGATTAAGAAGACATAATGTAGAACACACGGACAAAGATAAATGTGCAAAAGGAAGTCTTATCTAGCTCTTCCAATTATTATTCAAAATCCTCCATTATTCAATTTTGATCTAGCTCATAGAACTATCTACTCATTCTATCTTTAAATGCAGATTACCATTTTTGCATTGCAATTCAACGGGGCAATGCTGCCAGCATGTTGGGTACGCTACCTACCGGTAGTGGCCTGGAGCATTTGGACTGTCTATAGGTCATCGCGGCCAGTATATATATAGTCCAAATGTTTTTTTTTTATAGTAGTAGTAGTAGGTAGTTTTTAGTATTAGTTATTAAATCATTGTATTATTTAGAAAATAAAGGCAATTTTCCATGTTTAAAAAAAAAAAAATTTCTGCAATAGTTTATCCAGTATAGTACAATCAAATTAATGAACTAGTGAGACTAAAAAATCTCAATAGTTTTGAACTGTTAATTGAACTACTGAGAATAGACGTGCAGTATTGGACAATCCTGTTACAGCCACTGTATCGGCTGCGCTAAAGATCATAGCCCTTCTGGTTCAGGTACCTATTTTGGCACTGGTATAGGATACCAGCGTAACGCAATTAGACACCGACCTCTTGCGGCAGTGAGGACTCACGTAGACTAGCTACAGATAATTACACTATCACACTAATCACACTTCACACTAATATTATAAAGGCGAAAGTTTGTATGTGCGTTTGTGTGTATGTGTGTATGTTTGTTACTCCTTCACGCTCAAACGACTGAATGGATTCAGATGAAATTCGGTACCGAGATAGCTTATAGACTGGATTAACATATAGGCTACATTTTATGACGGAAAAGTGAAATTTTCCCGTGGGATGAGCAAATAATTAAACTTTTTATCCGCGGGTGAAACCGCGGGCGCAACTAGTATATTACTATATTATACTAGTATCTTAGCTTCTACGACTTAAAAACGCTCGTGGTTCATAGGATTTCTATCTTACTGAAATAACTAAAGAGCTTATTCTTTTTTAAATTCTAATTACTCTCAATTTCATTACATTTTAAAATAATGACTTGACTGAACCACAGACTTAAAATACATTTGCTACGTGTGTAAACATGGTATCCACAGGGTTGGCAATGTTGGCTGGCCTTAGGAGCAACCAGTACAATTTTCGTCGTACGGGTTAAAAATAGTGAAATGAAATTAATTATTTATGACCAAAATGCTGGCCTCTACTTCGGCCAAAGATTGAGCATTGCCATTCAACGTGGCAATGCTGCCAGCATATTGTTATAGGGCACGTTGCCTACTGGTAGTGGTTTGTTTGATTAAGTTCCCTTTTTATTGTTTTATGTTTATTAAATAATATTATATTATTTATCATTTGTAATAAACTTTAGTGCTTAAGTAATTAATTAATTGTCTGATACGATATATGCAGATCAATTATTGATTGGAATTTATAACTATGATATTATCTATTGGAGGACTACAAAGGTTTCAGGAACCAAAGAAATATCGTAACGGCAAGCGTCGTAGCCCGTAGAGAACTTTGACGTCGCAGCCAAAGACTATGCCAAGCTTTGGCATTTACACATTGTAGCTATTATAGGGGAGTTTTTGGCGGGAAAACGAAAAAGATCGCGTCGCCGCATTGTATTATTTTACAAAACTTGTGTTATTTTCAGTGTTAGTGCATAAAATTGGTGGCATTTTATTCGTTAGTGCTGGATTACAGGCATGAGTGTGGGAAAGTGGTATAATGATGGTGAAACTTTTTTTTCGTGTTGTTTCCAAAACTCCGTAGAAGCTTCAAGTAAAGTTGCCACCACTTTACTAGGAGTATGACTTGACTAGACTAGACTATGACTTAACTTGATGACTTGGACTGTGACTTGACTTGACTTGACACATTATATGATATTAATTAACTGGAGATATTATCAATAACTTGACACTGGCTAAATACACAAGTGTAGAGCCAAAACCAAACAAAAGAAAGCTATTATAGGCAGAAAAATATAATGTTTACCTTTCATTACAAATGGAACTGCCAGAAAAATACAATGCAAAATGCAACGATAAAATAAAAACACACGTTCATTCACCTTCATAAATTAACAACTAAATTACGTTAATATTGAATGAATTGATGAATAAATTGATGAATGAATAAATATGAAAAAAATAATTAATGAATGAACGAAAGATTAATTGACGGAATGAATTAATGCATGAAGAACGAATGAATAAATGAATAAAAGAACGAACAAACGAATGCAGGAAGAATGAATGATTTAATGAATGTGTGAAAGAATGAATGAAATAATGAAGGAATAACTGAATGAATTATTCAATTAATGAATAAGTGAATGAACGGACTTTTGGCGGGAAAACGAAAAAGATCGCGTCGCCGCATTGTATTATTTTCCAAAACTTATGTTATTTTCAGTGTTAGTGCATAAAATTGGTGGCATTTTATTCGTTAAGTGCTGGATTACAGGCGTGAGTGTGGGAAAATGGTATAATGATGGTGAAACGTTTCTTTTCGTGTTGTTTCCAAAACTCCATAGAAGCTTCAAGTAAAGTTGCCACCACTTTACTAGGAGTATGACTTTGACTAGACTGACTTGACTATGGCTTGACTTGATGACTTCGACTGTGACTTGACACATATTTGCGTGAAATATCGATCACTTGATAAATTATCAATAACTTGACACTGGCTAAATACACAAAAGTGTGGAGCCAAATCTTAAAAAAAAAAAAAAAAAAAAAAAGTGAATGAACGAAGTGTATCTTTTATTAAATACTTGTCAAAACTCGTAAGCACAGCCCGGAGTTTTGGCGGGAAAGCGAAAAAGATTGCGTCGACGCATCGTATTATTTTCCAAAACTTGTGTTATTTTCAGTGTTAGTGTATAAAATTGGTGGCATTCTATTCGTTAAGTGCTGGATTACAGGCGTGAGTGTGGGAAAATGGTATAATGATGGTGAAACGTTTCTTTTCGTGTTGTTTCCAAAACTCCATAGAAGCTTCAAATAAAGTTGCCACCACTTTACTAGAAGTATGACTTTGACTAGACTATGACTTGACTTGATGACTTCGACTGTGACTTGACACATATTTGCGTGAAATATCATTAACTTGATAAATTATTTTAATTACTTTTTTTTAAATTACTTGACACTGGCTAAATACACAATAGTGTGGAGCCAAAAGATTATAAAAAAAAAAAAAATAAGCACAGCCACAAACATAAGCTAGTTTTTTTTTATGTTTTGGCTCCACACTCTTGTGTTTTTAGCCAGTGTCAAGTAATTGATAATTTATCAAGTTAATGATATTTCACGTTAATTCAAGTCACAGTCGAAGTCATCAAGTCAAGTCATAGTCTAGTCTAGTCTAGTCAAGTCATACTCCTAGTAAATGAAGCTTCTATGGAGTTTTGGAAACAACATGAAAAGAAACGTTTCACCATCATTATACTATTTTCCCACAATCACGCCTGTAATCCAGCACTTAACGAATAAAATGCCACCAATTTTATACACTAACACTGAAAATAACACAAGTTTAGGAAAATAATACAATGCGGTGACACGACCTTTTCGTTTTCCCGCCAAAACTCCCATAAGCTAGTTAATCATTATGATAATGACCTCTAGTAGAATTTGATTGCGATTCGTTTGTTATTCCACCAAAACACCGGGGTCAACGACCGCCTCGTTCTTATTAAGGCTGCTTGTATTCACGGAATTAAATAAGGTTTGGTACCCACCAAACTATTAAATTGCTACTCAGATAGTAATTGATAATTAATTAATTTTTGATAAATTTAAGATTAGTAAATTTTTGACAGCCTCTGTGGTGTGGTGGTTGAGCATGTCGGCGAAAATCGTCGTCACGGGAATCGAACCCACCACCTCCGGGTTATGAGCCAACCTGTTCAGCAACCACACCACACAGAGGCTGTCCTTATACAAGATAAACAGCCTCAAAGTTGCGAACACTACCACAAAGTTGCCTATCGTTCCAACTTCTATAGAAATCTATTTCAGAGATTGTACTTTTGATCGCTCTTCCATCTACTTCCCCGTTCCGCAACAGCACAAGTCAAAATTGGGCTTAATATCATTCTAAATTTTTTAACCGGCAATTAGCCTTTATTCTATCAACTAAATACTATAGTGATATAATAACTAATACTAAACACAATGACCTATAGACGGTCCAAATGCTCCAGCCCACTACCATTAGGTAGCGTACCCAACAGCATCCCATCCATGTTTCACAGTTGACATTCCGCTGATTCTTACGAAACAATTTGGTTCCTGAGTGACTTTTATCATCATCATCATCAGCCTATATTAGTCCATTGCTGGACATAAGTCTCTCCCAAAGCACGCCACTGAACCCGTTCTTCGGCTCTACTCACTTGTGACTCTAGTGACTTTTATAGGCCGCACTAATAGTAGGAATGGAACTGGTTACCATCTTCCGTGTTTCCTATATCTTATGAACTGGGTGTCTCAATGCCAGAGTGAATAGGTACCTTCTAGATTTAGGGTAAGCAATGCATTAGTGACGCCTCCTCCGGTGTTACAGATGTCCAGAGGCTACGGTGACCACTTCCCATCAGGTGGGCCGTATGCTTGTTTGCTCCCTTTAACATAAAAAACATACCTGATTTAGTTTTTTTAAAGCTGTATTTAGACAGATACCTTGTTCCGTGCTCTTTGTTAAATTAGTTTACATTTATTACTTTACCTCATTATTAATAACTAGTTGTTCCCCGCGGATAAAAAGTATTTTAATTATTTGCTCATCCCACGGGAACATTTCACTTTTCCGGGATAAAATGTAGCCTATATGTTAATCCAGTGTATAAGCTAAGCTATCTTAGTACAGAATCATCCAAATCCATTCAGCTGTTTGAGCGTGAAGGAGTAACATACATACACACATATACACATACAAACTCTCGCCTTTATAATATTAGTGTGATAGTGTGATGAAAATAAATACAATTTCCTAATCTAGTTTAAGTACCTCATATAATTTTGTCTTGTAAAAGTGCTAAAAATAGCCTGTTTGCTATCCTTTCACTTTGACTTTACGTGATCCATCTTCGACATCCCGTCGCTTAACATCAGGCGAGTTGGTGGTGAAACGTACTCGTAAGTCTATGTGTGTTATATTGTAGTCCATGGGTGTTATATTTTAGTCTATGTATGTATTTACTAAAAACAAGTATTACAAAGCATTGTATCAGTTAACTGATACAATACTTAGGTCCGTATTACAGAACGATGCTCAGTCATCGATCGGTGCTCAAACAGAGATTTCATTCATAAAGTGATCAATTAATGAATGAAATCTCTGCTTGAGCACCGATCGATGACTGAGCATCGTTCTGTAATACGGACCTTAGATACTCGTTTTTTAGATACTTGTTCTGGGAACCACCTGGTTCCCATAACAAGCTTTACCTAGTTTGGGGCTAGATGGCGCTGTGTGAAATGTCCACAAATATCTATATTTATTGATTTAGATTTATAAATCGGCTAAAAGAATACCTTTCACCTCTGCAGTAGACTAATTGAATGAAAAAAACAGTACCAAAGTATCCCCCTGCTGGCCCGGTGAGTTTAGATCCTAAGTGAATACCAAACTGTCACGAGAAAGCTACCAGAATCATAATTTCATTAAAATAATTTCGAATATTTTAATGCAGCACAAAATTAAGAGATTGGTCTGCTTTCTTATACAGTTGGCATCAATCTTTAATATCTAAGTGGACTATCTATTTCCCGCGTCACCGTTAGCATATATAGCGAGTTTTGGCGGGTAAACGAAAAAGATCGCGTCGCCGCATTGTATTATTTTCCAAAACTTGTGTTATTTTCATAGTTAGTGCATAAAATTGGTGGCATTTTATTCGTTGAGTGCTGGATTACATGAGTGTGGGAAAGTGTTATAATGATGGTAAAACGTTTCTTTTCGTGGTGTTTCCAAAACTCCATAGAAGCTTCTGGTAAAGTTGCCACCACTTTACTAAGAGTATGACTTGACTAGACTAGATTATGACTTGACTTGATGACTCGGACTCTGACTTGACTTGACACATATATTAATAATTAACTTGAAAAATTATCAATTACTTGACACTGGCTCAATACACAAAAGTGTGGAGCCAAACAACAACAACAACTAGAAATTCTCTATGATCAAAGTATAAGCGATCATTTTGTCTATGACCAGACCATAGACAACACACGCGACTGTAACATTCGCGATCATAAAGAAGTTCAGTGACCGGAGAACGAATCGGTCAATCAAACATCAATTAATGGCGACGGACCGATCGTTTTAGCCATATCTGTCAAAAAAAGTGCACTTAATTGTAATATACAACGTTATTATTTATTACTATTTTAAATTAGTTGCGCCCCGCGGTTTCGCGGTAGCCTATATGTTAATCTAGTGTATAAGCTATCTTGGTACTGAATTCATCCAAATCCATTCAGCCGTTTGAGCGTGAAGAAGTAATAATACACATACAAACCTGTATAATATTAGTGTGATTAGTGTGATAAAGTATCAATGAATTTTCATGAATTATAGATTAACTAGCTTCTGCAAGCGGTTTCGCCCGCGTGGCCTATAGGAAACGAAGAAGATTTTTTAATAGATAATTCAACCACCCATTTCACCCTCTTAGGGGTGGAACTTCGAAAAACCCATTCTTAGCGGATACCTACACTTTACAAAGAACACACCCTCCAAATTTCAAGTTTCTAGGACCAGCGGTTTAGGCTGTGCGTTGATATATAAGTCAGTCAGTCAGTCAGGACTTTGGATTTATATGTTTAGTCTATGTTTTTTTGTGACACAAATAACTTTCATACATAACTACGGTCGCATTATGGTAAATAAAGTGTCAACGAATTTTCATGAATTATAGATTGACTAGCTTCTGCCCGCGGCTTCGCCCGCACTGCCTATAGGAAACGAATTTTATATATACAGATAGATTTAAAGCAACACTACTTTTTATAGATTGATACCATGCGCTTATAAATAATTAATGCATATGCAGTTAATGAGCGAGATAGACTAATGTGGGCTTCGCAGAGCCTCATTTGCATCGTTTTTGGAGGACTAGAGCGCCGAAATGTCACAATTTAATGTACCGACTGAGGTTAGGTCTATGAATCCGAAAATAACCGAGTATCAATCTTTATAAATATTTTTATTTTATTTATTCTTTCTTGATCAATCTTTTTATCTACTATATAAAAATAAGTCGGGTTTTCCTTCCTCACGCTATAACTCCAGAACGCACGAACCGATTTCCACGGTTTTGCATTCGTTGGAAAGGCCTCGGGCTCCGTGAAGTTTATAGCAAAGAAAATTCAGGAAAAATTCAGGACAAACCAACATTTTAAGTAGATGGCGCCGATGCGTGATACATTGTTTGACAGCTACTGTTACATAAAACGAAGCCATCTGGTGGCGAAACGGAGTTCGCCGGGTTCGCTAGTTCCCTTTAAAAAAAGAGTTAAAAACTGACTTTATTCTCACCGCATTTGTTTATCACAAAAACGAGAACATCAGCAATGTAGTTGAAGTCGAAATACACTTTATTAAAGAAAACTTAGCTAAAACTACTCATCAGGTCTTGATCACATTGAAATTAGACCACACAGCAGCAGAAAATTTCAAATAAAAACGAATCATCAAAATTGGTTCACTCAGTCCAAAATAAAAATGAGGTGACTAAAATTTAAAAAAGTACAGGCGAATTGATATCCTTCTCCTACATGCGTCAAGTTCGTGAACGGGTGCTGCTTGCGGAAGCTGGTTTGCTCGGTGGTGTACGCACAATTAGAAATTAGAAATAAGAACTTAAATACTTATGTTTATGTATCTTTTTGTTATTGGCTGAATTATCCTTCCTGTATCATATAAGTTCATGTTAATAATAGGCTTAATTCATAAATATAAAAAATAATCTAACAAAAAGCACGGACCCAGGTGTCTGTGGAAATGCAGATTAATAAAAAAAGAACCTTTTCCTTTTTTAAAGTCTCAACCGACTTACACGACGACAGGGGGTTTAACCGATTTCAATCAAATTACCAATGACAAGAAAGAATCATCGAAATCGGTTGGCGTGATATTGAGTTATTCGTCCATTTGTCGCGTAAATGTTGTTTGTGTATGACGGTGGCTACGTCCAGTTATAAACTCTATGCGCAGCGGGCAGTACCGTAATTTACCCTATGGTGGCATTTAAATTTATTACAGTGGCAACATCGGCAACTATCATTGCTCCCCCAACCATCTGGCTATAAAAAGGGACCACTCGGTGTACTACGAATAGTATCTCTATCTAGTTTGTGCTACGAATGATTCTTGTTCCAGACACGGCGCGGTGTGGACATGCTGAAGGCCTATAGTTGTATAGGTTGCAACCTACGCACAACCCGTTCTGCCTACATGTATATTGTTATTATTAGTATTATTATTATTTAAATAATTAATGAAAATATAAAGCTTATATGGTTTTCCCATGGACGCCATTGTCAGAACTGGACCAAATTGAAATGGGACCACACAGAAAGCACCAGCTCTCAAATAAAAAATAACCATCAAAATCGGTTTACTCAGTTGAAAGTTCTAAGGAAACAAAAAACCAGTTGAATTGAGATCCTCCTTTTATGAAGTCGATTAAAATGTAAGTAAAGTAAAATATATTGAAATAAAATTATATTTATTTTTGGAAGTAAAAATAGGTGACCACCTACTCAAACATCGTAGGAGTTTTAAGAATTTAGAGCTACATTAAATAAACATAAACATAAAAACATAAACATAATTTATTTCACAAAAACATATACAATCATTGTAACACTTAGCCGTATGTACACTAAGATTTATCTGTGTCGTAGGTTTCAGCATACTCTTCATGTCGTATCATTAGCCGTAGCTGACATAGCTCAATATATTGGTAAGTTTACATTTTTATTTTTCTTATTAATCCTTAAATGTGTAACGTTAACTAAATAGATAAAATAAAGTATATACACTATATCATATATGTAAGAATAAAATATATAATATAAATAAATATATTATTATATTTGTGGGGATGTGTATATCTGATGCGAGTGTGTGTGAATGAATGTGTATGTATGTAAGTGTGTGTGTGTGTGTGTGTGTGTGTGTGTGTGTATGTGTGTGTGCGCGTCATCAAATATACATACTTATACAAACTTGTAAACTCAACTAAACATTCTTATTAATAAAACTCCGGCGCAGCGCGTCCCATGTCTCCCAAGCAGGTGCCTGATTGTCCCGTCGCAGGTGTCCCCACATCTACTATCTTTAACGACGCTTTCGATTTCAACCGTTTTTTCCCGAGCGAGCACTTAGCGAACATAAATTATCAGCCTCCGATGATGATATTTACGACGAGATAATTTATTGGCAAAATGATTACGCTTTACAATGACTATAGAGAAAATGAATATGTTTTTTAGCTGACTTCAACCAATTTTCATTCGTTATTTTTTTATTGGCGTATCACTTTTATTGTGTGTGTAAATACACACTGCAAGTTTATGTACCTCCCTTGCTACCTGTGAACTAATAAGGTTTTTATTATTATTATTATTATTGTATTGTGCCAGGCTAAACAGGGATGTAATATTATCTAATTTGTGGTGTTTGAATTGAATTGAACTTATGTAGCGCAAAAAACCTTGAGTTCTACCATCAATATGTTCGATATTGTTTTCACGAAGGAAATGTTAGGTTTTAGTAGTATTAAGGCTATTAAAATAGACACAGCCATCAAGAATTCAAGCAAAACACGTAGTAAAGTTACATAGATGTGTTACATAGCCCGCGAATAGATATAAATAACCAGGCGTGCAACAGATGCAGGTGGTACGGGTTGTGTGAACCCGCGCCGACTCTGTGTGACCGCGAAATTATTTTCAAGACTACACCAGCATCGCGACACACATGCAAACCTCGCACTCATCCGCATGTACGTCTCACTACCGGACTGCGGATGTAGGGGTACTCGTGAGAATCTTGCTCTTCATTTACCAAAGAGAACAGATCTTCTCAAACGACAAATAAATACCAACTTTATTTGAACAAGTTAAGAATAAGTTTTACGATGCACTTGAAAGGTGTTTACGTTGTTATGTTTTCAGGTGGGTGTGGTAAAGTTGCTATCTTGTTCGTAATGTCCGCGAACGGAGGTACATTCAACTTTTAGCCCAGTAAACTCCCAAAGTTCGTTCACCCACTGCTTGTCAACTGACGTAAGGCGAGAGAGACCGCGGGTAGCGGCGTCCCGCTTCCGCCGGTTCAAGTTTAGAAGTTTTTATTGAACTGACGAAATAGTTTACCTTTGCGCCGGTTATGAGAGCCTGGTAGTTTTGACGGTTTACGTTGTCTATGTCGATATGCCGAAAAGTGACGCGTGCGGGTATTACTTGTCGATATTAGTGTCTGTAGAGATGCCCACAGTTCCAGGAAGTGACTCATAAATAAAACACGTTCTAACTCAATTAATGTGATGCGTATTAATATCTAAATAAATGATTTATAATGTTCTAGTGAAAAAATACATGCTTTGAATCCACAACCAAATTTTATAATGTTGGAGAAGATAACATGATTATTTTATTTTACAATCAAGAATTATCAGGTTTTTTTATGCTAATGAATGCCTTGACGAGCTAACCGTTCGCCTGATGTTAAGCGACACGGCTGCCCATATCAGTAGCAGGTTCACTCGAAACTCTAAATTATAAAGTTTCGCGTGACCCCGTACTGCGCACGTCCTCCTGAGACATCAGCACAATCTAATAATAAGATTACTAGACTGTGAGATCAGGTCAGGTAAAGTCTCATTTGCCCAGTAATTTCATTAGCTACAGTGCCCTGAAGAGCGGAACACAGCAGTGCTTGCACACTACTGCTTGGCGGCAGAATAAATAGCAAAGCGGTGGTACCTACCTAGACGAACTTTGCAGAAAAGTCCTACCATTTAGTAATCAGGTGTTTCAGGAATACATGAATGATAAGAAATTCAAAGGCGAAAAAAGCAGAATACAGTGGAAATAACAAGTTTACTAATTTTGTTGGATGTGAGAGTAAGCAAGCTAAATATGTTTGTTTTATGTATCAATTTGAAAACAACTTGTTAATAGTGAAACTTTTGATGAAAATTTAGTTTCTACTAAATTAAGACTCTTTAGACTTCTGTCTCCGGAAATGTTTGAGTATTTTTTTTAGAGTAAGCAAGCAAAATATGTTTGTTTTATGTTTCAATTTGAAAACAACTTGTTCATAGTGAAAGGTTTGATGAAAATTTAGTGTCTGCTAAAGTAAGACTTTTTAGACTTCTGTCTCCAGAAATGTTTGAGTAATTTTTTTCACTATTTAATCTATTGGGTTTGAATGCTTCAATAGGTCTGATTGAAAGCTAAAAGAAGAAGATGTATAAGCGATACGGTAAGAATTTGAATCAAAATACCATTGCAATACGACTTGCCAACCACCAAATCGATCGCAAGAACTGATTACCAAACCCATACGCGTTCGATACGAGCCTCGAATTCTATATGAACTAGAGAAAATGTTCACACGTACTGCCGAACGCCGAATTGAGAAATGGCGCCCACACTCATTTGAGGACCAGTGTAAATTAAACTATTGGGGTACTTTCCTAACGAACAAAATTAAGCAAATGGATAACTTATACAAAGATTCTTGGAAAAATCTTTAGTAATAAGTAGATGAAGTCAAAATCTCAAGTAAGTATTAAGTATTATTTTGAATGGTTTCAATTAAATTTTATAATGCGTTTGATTTAATTTTTCTTGAGGCCTATCCGTATTTGTCAATATTAAGCGTGGAAGTAAAAGTTTTTGCTTTGTTAAGGCTAACTTACAGTAATCTCAAGGAAACTTTGCCTCTCAGAAGGCGTTCAAACAAGTTGTAAATTAATTTTTACCCAACTTCCAAAAAGGAGAAGGTTCTATGTTCATCTTTTACTATACGATAAAACGCTACTGCGCACTTACGCAGCCGTCTTTACTAACTTCAGAGCTGGCAAGTTCCGTTGACATCACTGAACCTTTTGTCCCTAAAATGAAGTCTTTGTGTGAAGTGCTTTATTCTAAAGTTTCTTACATATTTCTATGAATTGTCACCAGTTTTTGAATCACGTCTAAATATTTTTAGAGGTCTCATTGAACTGGTTAAGTAAATTCTTCATTGTCTCATGTTTACTCTTGTAGGCGTACCGGTTTTTTATTACGCTTTCCTAAGTTCATTCAATGGTGGTAACACACAATCATAACTTTGTGCTTGACGCTTAATATGTACAATATGATAACAACTAGAGAATTGAATTAAATTGCTTAAACTCAGCAACAGAATAATAATATATCTTCGAACACTTAGTAGATACCTATAGATAGTAAAACATTTTTTATTAATATGGCCATACAAAAAAAGACACCATTTAAACCTTTTTTCATAGGTCTACATGCTACATATTTAACTGCATAGTCGCTTAACTTGAAATCAGGGCCCTAAGTCTACTAACAAATTGCAATTGAATTATTCTACAATTGTTATTTTTTGACAGATTTTCCATACAAATTCTGTCAAAAATCGGCAATTGTTAAGTTTTTTTTGGGCCCCTGGTGAGTTGTAGTCAAATGTCATCCTAATCGTACATTAAAAATAAATAAATATAAATAAATATCTGTGGACATTTCACACAGCGCCATTCAGCCCCAAACTAAGCAAAGTTTGTATGTACTTTGGGAACCAGGTAACTTATATGACGGCGGCAACGTCCAGTTACAAACTCTATGCACAGCGATCGAGCACCGTAATTTACCCTGTGGTGGCATTAAATTTATTACAGTGGCAGCACCGGCAACTGTCATGGCGCCCCTACCTGTCTGGCTATATAAAGGGATCGATTGGTGTGCTACGGATCATTCTTGTTCCAGACACGGCGCGGTGCGGACGCGCTGAAGGCCTATAGTTATATAGGTTGCAATCTACCCACAACACGTTCCTGCCCACATATACAATACTTACGATACTGTTTTGTTTGTAAATACATACATAGAATACAATACAATACCCAGACACAGAACAAACACCTACGCTCATCACACAAATGTGTGTCCTGGGTGGGAATCGCATCCACAATCCACAGTTCAGAAGGCAGGATTT
The DNA here is from genome assembly GCA_905220475.3 of Ennomos fuscantarius. Lineage (NCBI taxonomy): Eukaryota > Metazoa > Arthropoda > Insecta > Lepidoptera > Geometridae > Ennomos > Ennomos fuscantarius. Next base: position 4,536,588 of record HG992046.1, on the reverse strand, counting down.
CTACCAACTGAGCTATGCCAGTTGTCAAAAAACTTTTTAACGTTTCTACCGTTCCTAGTTATAATCCCTAAAATACGCTTTATTATAGGGTAGTTATACAATATTGTTACTAAGGTAAGGTGCTTACTTAAAGATGAGTCGCAGACTCAGTGGTTCCCATCAAAGATGAATGCTACAATCATAAAATTAAACATCACAACGGCAAAGCTTCATGCAATAATGGCTACGCAAGGATACAAATCTCTGCGCGTGACACAATCTGAAGAATCATGGTTATGTGCGACCATAGACAAGCATAGACGCAGTTACTTCTATGTGGGCATCCTTTTTGGTCCTCTCCATATTTTACTCTATGGTCCTCTCTTGCGAGCGAGTCTAGGCTACGTAAGGTTCTATTCGCATCACTCCATCTATAAGAAGTGCTTTACGTGTTCCCCATTCAAGAACTTGTTTACCAGCGCATTCCTAGCGCCAGGTTTATGGACCATAAAAGAAAATAAAGGATTCCCAATTTCCAGTACAGCTAAACTCAGGAATATGTTATAAATAACAGGTGATATAATGAAGAATTTCATGCCAATTAGCAATTTGCATTTTTAATGTTTTTATAAATTAGTAATTAGCCTAGCTATTCTAGTATACTTGGTAGTATACTTAGTCTAGTATTCAAAAATTAATTATAAAAAAATCTTGTGCCACGTGACTGAAGTGAATTTTCTTTAGTTTAGCTCCATCTATCGATCGGTATAACTTTGGTTAATCTTAATTTGGCCATCTTGACAATCATTGTAAATTGTCATTTTACCGAACATACCAACATAAAAAAACAAATTTTTAACTTTGTTATGCGGACAAAGGATATAGATAGATAAACTCTTTATTGTACACACCACATATTAACAAAAAAATCAATTTCTTTACTTTAAAATTATTTACTTTAAAAAAAGTTATGTCTCTATTTTTTAAGGAACTACATCATTCCGTACTTAGATAAGATGACCGATAGATTAGCCACACCACTATTAGCAGCAAAATATTCGTGCGACCGCCTAATACATTATGGTCTCCTAGTAACTCGCTGGCCAGTGTTGCGTCTCTTTGCTTTTCCTTTTCTAGCTACTATCAAATTCATAATTCTATTTATTAATTGATGAGTATAAAAAATGTCAGATAGGATTATGTTATCTTAAAGAGTTCCAACTTTTTAAATAGAAAACCTGCAGTCTGTAAGAGTACCTAAGTGCTGTCAGTAGTAAAAAGCTGTAGGCTTATTAGACTTTTCCATTACATTGTTGCTGATCTTTTGCGTTGATAGGCAGTAGCCGTAGCTGTTTGTAGTAAGTGTTAGCGTTTAAACCTACCATTTGAAAGCTCTAGTGATATTGAAGGAAACATAAAATGAATATATGGCAAAGAGGTTTTTATTGGAGGAGTTACAAACTAATTTGTGTGATTAAAGTAAATAACAGCCGTAACAAAGTGTTATAATAATAGGACAAAATGCATTCAGTTTTATTGTTGTCTTATTTAAACGAAAAATGTATAAAGTTAGTAGTTCAGAGGTATAAAATTTGGCAAGAGTGATGATTACTTACTTTTATTTGACTGGCCCAATAGCTCAGTTGGTAGACCCTGCCTTCTGAACTGTGGATTGTGGGTTCGATTCCCACCCAGGACAAACGTTTGTGTGATGAACATATCTGGGTATTATAATGTATTCTATGTACAAACAAAAAAAAGTATTGTAAGTATTGTATAAGTTATCTGGTTCCTATAGTACAAGCTTTGCTTAGTTTGGGGCTGGATGACGCTGTGTGAAATGTCCACAAATATAAAATATATTATTATTATTTTTTTACAGCCGTTCTTTATTCTATTTCGAACCGACTAGTGTTGGTCATCGAGATAAATTAGTGTCCTGTCAGCCTGTCACACGACGACGGGTGTCGGTCTGTCGGTCGACGAACTTTTAGCCCAGTGCCTGCACCATCGTCGGGTCGGGGAAGCCAAGGGGAACGTGTTTCTAATGATGCGCGCCTGGTAGGGCTGACGCAAAGCTACTGGGAGTGCGGATCATATTTTAGTTTTTTTTTTAAAGTAAAACTTCTTTACGCACGCTTGCTTGACTTGAGGAGTAAGCTGGTGAATGCGTAACGATGCGAACGGTACTTGAAAGATGTTGATTAGTGGATCCAACATAACAAAATTAAAAATTTGTATTATCATGTTGGTATGTCCGGTAAAATGACGATTTACAATTGTTAAGACAATGTTATCCGATAGATGGAGCTAAAAAAGTTTCACTTAAGTCGTGTGGTCTAAAGCACACGCATTTTTTTTTTAATTTCTAATGTTTTTGTATTTTTAGACTTTTGTATTTTGTTGGTCACTTTGACAGCTCTTTTTTTTATTTAAGGCATCCCATGCTTTTGCACGCCACTTCACCTATTTACCCAGCAAATTCAATTTTTAGGGATAAAAATTAGATAGGAAGATAAAACTCTTTATTAAAACCCTTTTACCGGAACAATCACCAATCACAAACTCGGAACTATGTGTCGCAATATCTTATTGCTTAAAGCTATCCATTACAGACAATCCAGAAATATAGCAAACGGAATAAGAAAAATAAAGCGGTTTTCAGTACAGAAAAGTTTCTTCCGTTCTTTCTTCTCTGCGAGAATTTTTAGCTCTTGTTACGACATGACATTCGTTAGTATTTTCTTTCGGATGATCCATTAATGTTCTCAGTCTATTCTTCTATTTCCTTCTGCTTTTACTTCCATGATGGATATTATAAATACACGAGCTTCTGCGCGCAGCTTCGCCCGCGGCGTGGCCTATGGGAAAATAATTCAACCACCCGTTTCACCCTCTTAAGGGTGGAATTTAGAAAAATCCTTTTTTAGCGGATGCCTACGTCATAACATCTACCTGCATGCCAAATTTCAGCCCGATCCGTCCAGTGGTTTGGGCTGTGTGTTGATAGATCACTATGTCAGTCAGTCAGTCAGTCACCTTTGAGTTATATATATTTAGATGTATTTAATTTCTTTTCTTTACCGGCCAGCCCTAAAACCTGCCGGAAGTATCAACGCACTAGCAGGTCCGATATACAACATTGCAGATAAATACACGGACGCGACTCGATTACGCTACTTCACTCGATAATCGCGTCACTATAATCTAACATCGAGAGAGTCGATACGATATAAAACGTTTAAGTACATGCCTATAATTCTAATATAATGAATATACAATTGTATTTAGGAGAGAAATCAGTTTTCAAATTTAGCTTTTGTTGCAATAAAAGAGAATCGATTTTTCCTTTACAAAAGACTCGTTCACTCATTTATTTTTTTTTAATTTAAGAACATCCTTAACAAAGTGAATTAGGTCATGAACAACCTGAAGACGATTGCTGAACATAGGTTTCCCTCATAGAGCGCCACCTACTGCCTCTTGCTAGTAGGGGATAGGTATATGTGAAACTAAAAAAAAAAACACTGAAATCTAGCTAAAGAATAGCAAAAAAACGAGTGTGCTTTAGACCACACGACTGAAGTAAAACTTCTTTAATTTAGCTCTATCTATTAGTCGTTATAACTTTGTTTTTGCTTTGTTTAATATTAATGTCGCCATTTTGACAGTTGTAAATTGTCGGTTTACCGGATATACCAACATAGTATTACACATTTTTAAGTATGTTATGTAGGTAATGGAGATATACGCGTATCCACTTATGTTCGCCTCGCTAAGCATTTACCAGCTTACTCCCCAAGACGAGAGAGCGAAAAGAAGAAAATATCGCTTATATTGTATCTCTAAAATTCCTGACATTGCAGTGTTCATAGTGCGTACGTCATCCTGAGCCGTATCTGTGAGCACAGTCTAAAAGTGTTTTCTATACTGTAAAATCAGGTAAAAGTCTTGTCATATGCACTTTCCTTTAAGGATTGTGTCTCGCCCCCGTCGTTCGACAATTTGTAAATCTTTTACTTAATTAGTTATAAAAGAGCATTAATGCCACTCCTCTGTAATGACCTCAGATAATTGTTTTTCATACTCTTCTGGTGAAAAAAAAAAAAAAATTAAATTCGTATGAAAAAGTGCATTCTAGCTAACGTAGAATATTTTGAAAAACAATAAATTATTTTTTGTTGCATGTTAGGCTATTGCATGTTCTTCTATTTTCATAGTTGTGGAAGCTTTTAATTGGCTCTTCAAGTTTACGTCATTATTTAGTTTTTTTTACGATAGCTGTAAGCACACTAAAAAAGAAATATATCCCCTTAGGTATTATTATATATTTCGCAATGCGGTAGTACCCCTAGACCGAGTCTTGCTGAAACCTCCCAACATAATTAACTTCAATTTATGATTGTGTACGATAAAACTACACATTTCTTATAGAAGTTTTGCTTAAAATAGAACCAGACACCATTTCTTACATCTGTTTCGTCCATTTTCCGGTTAGTTTTCCCCCACTAGCGTGGGTTCCGCACATTTGCATCAGTCGTTCAACCCGGACACTACACTTCGCTTCGCCCGCGATAACCCTAGCTTGCTACTTTATACCTTGGACTGGGAACACTTAGACTGAAAGGAAGTCCGTAGTTTATTAGGGACTGTTAGTGGAGTAATGTAATGTACTAGTGACTTGACTTTATAGGAACATTGCTACTTTATCTAAACTATTATTATAAAGAAGAAAGATTTGATTGTATGTTTGCATAGATTAGACTCTGAAACTACTAGACAGATATGTAAAATTGTTTTAATATAAGGGCTAATAATTTTAATGTCTTACTGAGTAAGTGACACTTGGATTATAAATAATTATTATTATTTTATGTCTAGGAATGAAATGACGTGTTAGTCTGATGTCAAGCGACTCGACTGTCCATATCAATTGAAAGGTTGAGAATAAAAAGGGTTTAACTCTCAAAGTGATAGTTTAGAGAAAATTGACTTTAAACGTCAACGGCTTCATTTTAATGTAGAGTACTTATAAGGTAATAGAAAAGGTTTATGTAAGTTTCAGTTGCTTGAAAATGTATTAATTCTATTTTAAAATACTAAATATAGTACTAATTAATATATAATTACTGTAAAAATATAATATAATAAAATAATTATAATAATGTTTTTATGCTAAGCGAACTGTATTTCTGTGACAGATAAACCGTTTTTAGACTCAAAATCTCGAGATTTAAGCCTCATTTCGGTATTTTGAGGAGGTATTATTGTAGATAATTTCACGCTGAATCCAACGATACCCATAAGTCATTGTGTGAAAAAAATCAGTTAAACCATTTTTGTTCTCATCCCTTCAATTGGTATGTCATTCGGAATTCCTAAGTTTGTTTCGTGTGACGAGCAAGTCATTCACCTGATGTTAAGCGCCATGGCTGCCCATAACAGAACAGTGTCGTCACTCGGACTCTAAGCTATGAAGTTACACTGCACGGCGCACATCATCCTGAGACATCAGCACAGTCTGGTAATAAGATTACTTGACTGTGAGATCAGATCATAAAGTCTCAATTGCCCAGTAATTTCACTAGCTCTAATGCACTTCAAGCCGAAACACAGTAGTGCTTGCGCACTACTGCTTGGCGGCAGATAACTGCCAAAGCGGTGGTACCTACCTAGACGAAATTTGCAGAAAACTCCCACCACCTAGTAGTAATAATATATTATCATAATTATGTTTTTATATTTATTTTGATTTAACAACCAAACTACTGTACAGATTTTGGTGAAATTCAGACTAATCTGAAAGTATATCCTTTCTAAATCGATAGATAAATGATGGTGATCTAAGCTAAAAATAATTTAAAAAAAATACATTATTTACCGAATTGAGAGCGTCCTTTTTTCATCGGTCGAAAAGATGTTGCACAGTGTGCCATGTAATTTGTACCATCGTACGTGTATGCCGTGTTTCCGTCTGTTCGGTAGACGCACGGAAACACGGCATCTGGACATTGGTATGAGTTCCTCGAATGAAGGAATTCCCACAAAGCACAAAGCCTCTTGATTCCACATTTATAACAGGCTATTTGACTGCTTATATAAAAAAAACGAGCTTCTACCCGCAGCTTCGCCTGCGGCGTGGTCTATGGGAAAATAGTTCAACCACCCATTTCACCCTATTAAGGGTGGAGTTTCGAAAAATCCTTTCTTAGCAGATGCTTACGTCATAACATATACCTGTATGCCAAATTTCAGCCCAATCCGTCCAGTGGTTTGGGCTGTGCGTTGATAGATCACTATGTCAGTCAGTCAGTCAGTCAGTCACTTTAGAGTTATATATATTTAGATTGCATAAATAAATAATATACCTCAAAAAATAGGCAGTCGTGAAAACAAAAATTAAATAACTCAAAAAATTACAAAGTTACAGGCATTTTAAAATACAGGAGTAGAAAGAGACAGCTCAAACATGCAGTGACTGAGAATCGAACCCGCTGCCTCCGGGCTATCAGCCGACCTGTTCAACCACTATGCCATAGACGCTGTCCTAACTCTGATTGCTAAAAGTGTATACATTATGATATGTTAAACTTAGGAGCAAAATGCGATTTCAGCATGAATTAAATCCTAACGGGATCTAGTTTAAGGAATATAAGATTTGTCTCACACACTCCGGGAAATAAATCTTCCTACTCACTCCTTCCTTCTTCAATTCCTACTCACAGATATAAATCTTCCTACTGCATTCCTCAAAGAGGACATAAAACACTAGGATCATTCCCTTTGCGCTACATTGCCGCTTGCGCCTAACTTTTCACCCAACGCGTAGTTCTGTCGTAGCACATAGAACTAAGCGCTACGGGATTCGTAGACGCATAGAAATGACGCCGTTTTTTCTGGCTTGGCTTAACGCGATTAACGCACATAGCCAGTGTCATGTTTAAATCACACTAATATTGTAAATGTGTGTGTGTGTGTGTGTGTTTGTGTGTGTGTGTGTGTGTTTGTGCGTGCGTGTGTGTAGTTTGTGTCTATGTGGTTTGTGTGTTTTTAAGAAATGGCCAGTCAAGCCGGTTTTTGTATTTTAAACAAGTGAAAAAAAGAACTTGTATTAAAATGTATGCGCAAACGAGATCCCAAGTACCAGGGTTACATAAGTCGACGGAGCTCAAGCGAGTTGCATGGAGTTTGAAGCTCATTGAACGTTTCGCCTACGCGCTGACGGAAAGAAAATAATCAAAAGTAATTACGATATCTCTTCCTAATATCGCTTTTAAATCGTCACCAAATTACAGTAGCGGGTGCCACCGATCGCTGATAAATTATAAAGTTTATCATCAATTTGTCTGCGGGTACGTTCCGAGCAGACGTGCCATGAATGCCCGAATCATTTGCCCGAAACCCGCGCAACAGTTCGTTCACACGGCGAACAATTCGATTTTCAAAACGTGTTGATTTTAATGTCAAACTCGGAAGTAGAGAGTTTTGGCGGGAAAACGAAAAAGATCGCGTCACCGCATTGTTTCATTTTCCAAAACTTGTGTTATTTTCAGTGCTAGTGCATAAAATTGGTGGCATTTTATTTGTTAAGTGCTGAGCTACAGGGAGTGTGGGAAAGTGGTATAATGATGGTGAAAAGTTTATCTTCGTGTTGTTTCCAAAACTCCAAAGAAGCTTTTGGTAAAGTTGCCACCGCTTCACTAGGAGCATACTCCTAGTCAAAGTCTTCAAGTCTTCAAGTCAAGTCATAGTCTAGACTTGGACTGTGACTTGACTTGACATACTTAATTCGAGAAATTATCAATTACTTGACACTGGCTAAATACACAAAAGTGTGGAGCCATACCAAAACAAAAAAAAAATTACTCGGAAGTAACCCTGTACGAGTGAGTTATCAACATTTCTCACGCTTCGCTTCGTCGCGACCATCTTTCCTTGCGTATGTTGTACTGGTACCTGGTTGCGCGTGTGTGCGCCGCTGAGAGCAATGAGACGATCACTTCCTAGGGTCGTTCAACTTTTAGCCCAGTAAACTCTGAGCTATACATAGCTACATAGCTACAGGTTGCATGGCGAGATAGCATGGTGTCTATGCAGCATATTTGCTGGCGTGTTTACACTGGGGCCTTTGTTCTGAACGCGATGCTGTCATTTGCTATACCACTGTTTTCTTGCATTCTTGTTAAGGCTGCTTGTTGAGGAAATCTATTAAACTAGACAGCTTTGTATGGTGATGGAACAATGTTTCCTTGTTTTATTTACTTAATTTGTTTACGGTTTGTAGGTATAATATTCAACAAAGCTTAAAATGATATGAGCAAGAATTGGTCTACATTTTATTTAAAAATAGGTAAGTTATTAGTACCTACGTAATAAGGAAGTAGTAAGAAATATGTCTTTCTCAGTTTATAGTTATCTTAATGTATATTCTAATTAACAGGCCAGTAACTAAAAATGCAGAACAATAAATATTTTTTAGTAATAATTTATATTGTAAGTAATGAATTTTTGAAGTAAAACTTCTTTACGCACGCTTGACTTGGGGAGTAAGCTGGTGAATGCGTTACGTGGAGAACGGAGGTTGAAAAGTGTTGGTTCACGTAGATCTCCATTGTTACCATAACAAAGTTAAAAGTTTGTATTATTACGTTGGTATGTCCGGTAAAATGACAAGTTACAATTATTGTAATTTATATATATTATTATATATAATTTAATTATATTATTATAATTTTCGAATAAGCATTGCAATTCAACGGGGCAATGCTGCCAGCATGTTGGGTTCGCTACCTTCTGGTAGTGGGCTGGAGCATTTGGACTGTCTATAGGTCATCGCGGCCAGTATATAGTCCAAATGTTTTTTTTGTAGTAGTAATAGTAGTAGGTAGTTTTTAGTATTAGTTATTAAATCATTGTATTATTTAAAATAAAGGCAATTTGCCGTGTTTAAAAAAAAAAAACAAAAAAAAAATTGTAAAGACGGCGACATTAACATTAAACAAAGCAAAAACAAAGTTATACCGGCCGAATTTGGATGGATCTAAAGAAGTTTTACTTCAGTCGTGTGGTCTAAATGCACACTCGTTGTTTTATTATTTAGTAAGGCATAAAATAAATAAATATATCAAAGCACGCCGTCTGCACCCACGAACGTGTCCTCGATGGCAGTTTTTCAGACCAAAACACAAATTTTCATCACCATAATGTACTTCTTCTCTTCGTTTAATGGCTTTCTATCGCTTTTTAGCGATAATTCTGCCAATAACAAGTGAGGAATTTTGTACGGTTATGTCATGTCAAGGTCTTATTTCGTCAGTCAAAATGCAAAAGTAAAATGGTAAATATTTCACTGGAGGCTCTAGGAAGCCTTGAAGAGAAAACGAAAAGTTTTAAAACTTGGAACCATTTGCCAACACTCGTGCACGTTCACGAACACTTAAAGGATAATAATTCACCTTAATTATACATTAAAATTAAAAAATACACGGGTGTTATCGAGTAACATATATAATAAAATAAATTGGCGGCAAATTGATTTTATTTCTTTACACTTAATTAATAGATACAAAACACAGCCGTTCGTGGCGCGCATGACATGAAGAAATAGATATCACTTCGCATATCGTAGATTATGGAATAAATCGTTTACACGTAAACAAAAGGTAATGGAAATAAGTTCAAAATTCACAACCGCCATTTTCGGATTCTTTTCAACGACCATCCACCATAATGTATCATGCAAAAAATCTAACTTCAAATAAACTGGTAATGCAAAAGATGTCCGCTAATTTGAGTGGATGTAGGTGTAATTCCGCGAAGCGCATGCGCCAGCGATCACGTAGCTTTATAAATACGCCCATTCACGATCATGCTTGTCGGGTGACAACCAACTTAATAAAAAATTCAAAATATCTGAAATTGCATTCATAAAAACAATACATAACTGCTTAGCACTAAAAGTGACGTCATGAATATTTTGTTTACGGAATTATGGAGTTTATGGAATTGAAAAAAAGATTATAATTCGTTATTTTATTGTTGCTTCGCTAAAAGCTTTATTAGAATAATTAATCTTTTAAGCCAAATACTGACTAATAGTTATCAACTCAATTACCAGTTAATGCTGTTTTAGTTAGTCGGCTACGTTTCTGAAGTAAACCTTCTTTACGCTTGACTTGGAGAGTAAACTAGTGAATGCGTGACGGAAATTGATCGGGTGAGGCGAACGGAAGTTGAGAGGGAGATATAAGTTAGTGAAGAAGAAAGAGAGAGAGAGTTACGTTTCGTAAAAAAGTTTTATGACTGGCCCGATAGCTCAGTTGGTAGTAACCCTGCCTTCTGACCTGTAGGGTATGGGTTCGATTCCCACCCAGGACAAACATTTATGTAATGAACATCGATGTTAGTTCTGCCTCTGAGTGTTATAATGTATTATACTTATATTCTATGTATACATTTACAAAGAAAAAAGTATCTTATTATTCTACCAATTACCTGTTTCCTATAGTACAAGCTTTGCTTAGTTTGGGTCTAGATGGCGCTGTGTAAAATGCGTACAAATATTTATTATTTATTTATTATATTTATTTAGTTCAGTCGTGTGGTCTAAAGCACACTCGTTTTTTTTGCTGACTGTACATAATCATACGTAATGGCGTGCTACTGGAGAGACCTTATGTAAGAAGTATTTTAAAAAAGAGTACGGACTCAGGAGTCTTTGGTAAAGCAGAATAAAAAAAAATGGCCGAAGATAAGGCGATGGGTATTATAATGATAAAACAACGTTTGTTTAAAAAGCATGTATATACAGACATGCCGACGGCCCGCCACATGCCAAGCAGCTCGCTTGTAGACACTGCGAGACCAGAAAAGCCACCGATTCGTTGCCTGCTTTAAAAAAAATACGTTGTTGAATTAAAGACTATAATAATAATAACAATAAAAATGATATTTATTCAAAAATGGTTAACGATGCCTAGATGGTTAAAATACTTTTGACTAATCAAACTGAAAATTGATCTTTTGACTTTGACTTTATAATTGTCAGGATGAACGAAAAATAATACTGACACTTATGTCCCTCACCAGATACAAAGTGAAGCTAAGCGTACGAGGACGTACGCACGTCAGTATGGCCGTGACGGCGGCTACGTCCAGTTATAAACTCTATGCGCAGCGGGTAGTACCGTAATTTACCCTGTGGTAGCATTTAAATTTATTACAGTGGCAACACCGGCAACTGTCATCGCTCCCCCACCCATCTGGCTATAAAAAATGCTCGGTGTACTACGGATCATTCTTGCGCCGGACACGGCCCGGTGTGGACATGCTGAAGGCCTATAGTTTATAGTTTGCCCGCCATGCCTAACCCCGTCAGCCTATATCCACGAATGGAAATAGAATATACATCTTAGGAAACTAAAGTCTCACAAAATTAGAAAAGAATGAACTTAATAGACTTCTTGAATTAAAACGAAAATTTGACATTCTCTTACGTGCAGGACCGTGAATGGCTATTCACAAGCAGTTTTATGCGATGCTTTTTTCTTGTAGGTATCATCTCAATCGCATTGTATCATTATATTTAAGGACGTAAATATATTCCTGGGTCCTGGATTTTGGCCTACAGGAATTGTATTCCCCGACCGCTACCGGAAAACTCTTAAACTTGTACCTATGCGTTTGTAAAGTCATTTTATAATGTATGTTAGACTAAGGTATTTTTATAAATAGAGGCATGTTTACCATAATATGTAGTTGCCTGAATTAAGTGATTAATTAATATAATTAAAATTGTGACGACAAAATTTAGTCGGATAAGATTGTAGATTTTGATTTACTGTGTATGAAGATAATAAATTCTTAATTTAATTAATTACGTTGTTTCTCTTCCTTACAAAACGCCACCGTTCACCATTATGATAAATCTTTTTACCATTTTATTGCTGTTACATTAAAGTTCTGATTAAATAAAAACCATTAATAAATTATTTATTAAATAAATTTGAAAATCAGTCAAAATGACTCAGAGTTATCAGAGTATTAGTTATACTTTACTGTCATACATAAACAAACAATAAACAAAATTGATAAATGAAAAAGCAACCAGTTATTAATCTTATTAGACTCTAAAATATTGTTTTATTATAATTTTATTAAGTTATTATTAAATAAATAAAAACGAGAAAACAATTGGATTTGGAACTTTGAAATGGAAAAGTTACAAATATGTATAGTGAATTTATTTCGTTCCAAATAGTTTTTTTAGCAAGTACCGCCATCTAGCGTCGAGTAGTGACATAACGCTTCCAAAACAAAATTTATTAAACTGTTTTTACGATTACCTGCGTACCTATATTTATTGCAACCGATTGAAATTCATGTGCCATGGGCAGTTTATTTCATCATTATCATCGTCAGCCTTTTAATGCGCCATTTTGAGCGGCTCATCTCTTGGATTCATCAGCTCCCCATGGTATTGACAGGTCGTTGGTCTACTTAGTGGGGCTTACGTTGTGTCTTCCAGTTTGTGGTCACCACTCGAGAACCTTACTTCCCCATCGTTTGTCAGTACTTCGAGCAACGTGGCCTGCGCATTGCCGTTTTAACTTATTTAAATACTTAACTGAAATTTTGCCTAATGCATGCTCTCAAAATAATCACCAAGTATCGAGCAACGGCTTCATCATGATTATTTCTTTCACTAACAGCTTCTCATTGCAAGTCGATCAACTGCAGCCGGATGTTCATCCTTTACAATCTTCCGTCCTTTTTTTCCATATTCCAAACTTAATTTGCACGATAAGGACTTCAGAAAAAATCTAATTGGCTATTTATAAATACTGTACAGAAACTTTGATAAATGCAGTGATGCAAATAAACGAGCTAAGCCACTGCTATATATCGTGGAGTTTATTAAGTGTACCGAGACAACTTACGGGCTTATTCAGAAGTTTAAATTGGTTTTGCCAAAGCTCGATGTAAGAATCTACCATTGGATTACTGATTAACTATATTGTAATATAAAACCAGTAAAAATTAGTATGGTTAGGGTATGAAATCTATAAATATGTTGATTTAGCAACAAGGTAAATAGGTTTACAAAATCTCCTGAAATCCCCTTTATCACACTTCACACTAATGTTATAAAGGCGAAAGATTGTATGTGTGTTTGTGTGTATGTTTGTTACTCCTTCACGCTCAAACGGCTGAATAGATTTGGATGAAATTAGATACCAAGATAGCTTATACACTGGATTAACATATAGGCTACATTTTATTCTATAAAAGTGCAATTTTCCCGTGGGATGAGCAAATAATTAAAATACTTTTTATCCGCGGGCGAAACCGCGGGGCGCAACTAGCTAAGTATAAAAAGAGCTGATGATCTGCCAGAATCATACTTTTACTCATCATTTGGGAGCTACGATGCCACAGACACACGTTAAACATATATCACCCCGTTAGATAGGAGACAACAACCTCTGGCATTGACTAATAAACACGAAAAGGAAACATTTTAACTTATTAATTTTCTCGTCTTCAATTGTTTTATACAAGAAACTTCCAGAAACATCTGCTTTTCCCCAATTTGCCGTCTTTCAGCTGTTTTCTTTTATGGTCTTTGTTTCACTCATGTTGACCCAAAGTCGCTGTTGAAACAAAGTACACAATTTCATTTGTTTTTTATCAATCGAAAGCGATTCTAAACTTAAATTGCAAGAAGTTCTATGAGCTCTGCAAAAGAGTCTCATTCGGAATAGGCGGGCAGTTCAATGCCCTTTAGTTTTCGGTAGCATACGACTCTAGAATCCTAATAGAGTCAGACGACTCTATTAGGATTCTAGAGTCTTTAAACTAGGTGCATTGGTTTACAGCAACATTAATTTATTTGTTTTCTTAATTGGAAGCAACGTGATTTGTCCAGTAAAACTTCTTTACGCACGCTTGACTTGGGGAGTAAGCTGGCGGTAAGGCGAACGGAAAATGGACTTGGTTCACTTAGATCTCCATTGTCAACATGACAGAGTTAAAATTTTTTATTAATATGTTGGTATGTCCGGTAAAATGACAATTTACAATTGTCAAGACGATATTAACATTAAATAAAGTAAAAACAAAGTTTGTTTCAAAATTGGACCAATATAGTTGTAAATAATTACAAAAAAAACATGATTGTTGGATATAAAAAATCATACGTGTTTTAGACCACACGACTGAAGCAAAACTTTTTTAGTTTAGCTCCATTTACCGGATATACCAATATAATAATTTTTTTTTTGCTTTATTATGTTGACAATGGAGATCTACGTGAACAAACTTCAACTTCCATTCGCTTCGCATTCACCAGCTTACTCCCCAAATCAAGCGTGCGTAAAGAAGTTTTACTTCAAAAACACATGATAAAACTATGTATGTTACATTTTTCTAATATAATTAGTTATTGTTATGAAAATAATTATAAACATTACAAAAAAAAGTTCCTCGCAGATTTTTCTGCATTACCAAGTTTTGGCGAATAACTATTTTAGTTGCTACGCGAAGGTTCATTCACCCCACAACTTATCAGGTCAACATCAAGCTGTTACAAGGTTGCGCACTTGCAGACGCGCGGCTTGTGTGACGCGATAACGACAACCGCGTAGATCGCGTCACACGCTTTGCGTTACGCCGCGTTTGTGTGTTGCAACTTTCAATTACCTTTCAATCACACTATTATACTAAACTGTTACACTATCACAATATGACATTATCACACTATTACACTATCACATTATCACACTATCACACCATCACATTATCACACTATCACACCATCACATTATCACACCATCGCATTATCACATCATCACATATTATCAGACTGCACATTATCTCATTATTACACTTCACACTATCACATTATCAGACTATCTCACTATCACACTATTACACTATCTCACTATCACACTGCACACTATCACATTATTACAATTCACACTATCACATTATCATACTTCACACTAATATAAGAAATAGGAAAGATGGTGTATGTTTGTTCCTTGTGGACGTTATAAACAGTTGGACAGATTAGAATAAAACTTTGAATAGAAATAGATGATGAAGGACTTATACGCAGGATTATTCCAGCATAAGGTTCCTACGTTTTATTAGATAAATGCTGGCAGTTATTTGGCATAACGAATCAGCATTGCAATTCAACGGGGCAATGCTGCCAGCATGTTGGGTACGCCGGTAATGGGCTAAAGCATATAGACTGTTATCGCGGCTAGTATATAGTCCAAATGTTTTATTTTGTAGTAGGTAGTGTGTAAAAGTATTTAGTAAGTAATAACAATAATAACGCCCAAAGATCACATACATAGATCCTGGACCCTAACTAGGATTCCGTGTCTAGGAACCCAGGAACAACGAGGACCATGGTCCCACATCACCCAGACTCAGTAATCAATGCGCTTTTTTTTCTGTGCACAAATACTTGTCCTGCCGCGGGAATCGAACCCGCCGCCTCCGGGTTATGAACCGACCTGCTCAACCACCACACCATGTAGGCTGTCAAGTAGTTACTATATTATTTTAGTATCTTTTTAGTTATAAAGGTACTTTGCCCGATCATACAAACCACTAAAATATAAAATTAAAATTTTCGTTTTTGTTCCATTACATTTTTTTTTTCATTTTCTACTGTTTGAACTTAGAACGTTTGTTCCTGTCAAAAGGTCAAATACACTCAAGGTTTTGGCGGGAAAATGAAAATGATCGTGTCACCGCATTTTATTATTTTCCAAAACTTATGTTGTTTTCACTAGGTGGTAGGACTTTACTGCAAAGTGCGACTAGGTAGGTACCACCGCTTTGCCAGTTATTCTGCCGCCAAGCAGTAGTGTGCAAGCACTGCTGTGTTCCGGTTTGAAGGGCACTGTAGCTAGTGAAATTACTGGGCAAATGAGACTTTATAATCTGATCTCACAGTTTAGTAACCTTATTACTAGATTGTGCTGATGTCTCAGGATGACGTGCTCAATGCAGTGTCACGCGAACCTCTATACTTTAGAGTTCCGAGTGACACTGCAGCTGGTATGGACATCAGGCAAACGGCTAGCTCGTCACGTCATTCCTTAACATAAAAAAAAAAAAAGTGTTAGTGCATAAAATTGGTGGCATTTTATTCGTTAAGTGCTGGATTACAGGCATGAGTGTGGGAAAGTGGTATAATGATGGTGAAACGTTTCTTTTCGTATTGTTTCTAAAACTTCATAGAAGCTTCTGGTAAAGTTGCCACCACTTTGCTAAGAGAAGACTAGACAATGACTTGACTTGATGACTTGGACTGTGACTTGACACATATCTGCTTGAAATATCATTACATAACTTGATAAATTATCAATTACTTGAACTGGCTAAATACACAAAAGTGTGGCGCCAATAAACAAAAAAAAAAAAAAACAAAAAAAAACAGTGGATAAAACTGGAATACTCGTAGTAAACTACGCCAGTAGATATTCTAAGCGCCAGATATCAGACACAACAAAGTTTCATGACTCTTAAAACACTTTCGATGAAATATGTTCCTAGAATTATTTATAGCATAAATCCTTTATTCTAGTGATAATCAGTATTATACTGGAAGTAATGTTATAATTTTAATTTTATCAATGTCAGTCATATAAATTTTATTTTAAACTATAGTCAAACGTAGAAACCCAAAGATTTAAATTAAAAAATTATATCGAATAAATTAAACGATTTGGTAGTAAGCAATAAAGCTGCCAATCTCGCTCAGAAATCCACGTTTAATCACTTCCTGTAACAGAAATCCATCATAATTAGACTTTTTATTGCTAATTACCAAAAGCAGAGATCGGCCGTTGTCAGGTGCCTTAAGCATAGGGGGTGAAGGGGGGCTAGGACGGCCATTGAACTTTGCAAGCGTGAGATGGACCTCGCACAAAAAACGACGTATATCTGCAAAATCCTACCAAACGAAAGTACAACCTATTGTATTTGAAATAAGAAAAGTTATAGTGAAAATCCGGAAGCGGGATCATTGAGCTTCACAGCAGTTAAATTTTCAGAAACGATATAATATAAGTGCCATTACAACTGTTATAGGAATATCAGTCTTATTTACATGCAAGTGGAAGTTATTTTACGATTTTAGGTCTTGTAGAGGTCGTGTAGAGCTTCCTTGGTTGTATCATGTCAATTATGATAAACTGCTTGCTAATTTATTAAGAAAATCAGGGCACGATGATCACGTGCGACCTCTGATCTGATCCTCGGAAGTGCTGGAATCATTTGCTTAAAGAGAGTTATGCCATAAGTTAAAATAATAATTTACTTTGAGGTTACTATCACAGATTAGAGGAAAACCTGGGGGTGGAGTTTTGGCGGTAAAACGAAAAAGATCTCGTTGCCGCATTGTATTATTTTCCAAAACTTGTGTTATTTTCAATGTTAGTGCATAAAATTGGTGGTATTTTATTCGTTAAGTGCTGGATTACAGGCATGAGTGTGGGAAAGTGGTATAATGATGGTGAAACGTTTTTTTTCGTGTTGTTTCCAAAACTCTATAGAAGCTTCCGGTAAAGTTGCCACCACTTTACTAGAAGTATAACTAGACTATGTATGACTTGACTAGACTATGACGTGACTTATGACTTGGACTGTGACTTGACACATATTTGCGTGAAATATCATTAACTTGATAAATTATTAATTACTTGACACTGGCAAAATAGTTTGAAAACTATCGTGAGTATGACACATTTTGTAAGATAAATAACGGCTAAAACTCACGTCCATTAAGAGTCGAAATTACTCCGACCAGGTTTCGGACATATTCGATGTCCTTCTTCTGGGACAGTTAGTTACTAACGCAAGCCGCGGCGGCTTTCGTCAGCACGTAACGCGGGTGACGCTGTAAGTAACTGGCTCCCAGAAGAAGGACATCGAATATGTCCGATACCTGGTCGGAGTAATTTTGACTTTCAATTGACGTGAGTTTTAGCCGTTATTTATCTTACAAAACTGGCAAAATACACGAAAGTGTAGAGCCAAAACATTGCTATGTGAACTATCTATATTCCAAATTTCATCCAAATCTCTCTAGCCGTCTGAGCGTGAGAGAAAAACAAACATCCATACATACAAACTTACGCGTTTATAATACTAGTGGGATTAGCCAAAATCTAAAAAGCAAGTCTGGTAGCCTGTTTGACTTTCAAACCGATTCACTAAGGTTCAAATCCCACTCAGCCCTGCACCAATGACTTATTGAAGTAATACTTTACCCCACGCTTGACAGCCTCTGTGGTGTGGTAGTTGAGCAAGTAGGCTCATAACCCAGAGGTGACGGGTTCGATTCTCGCGACAGGACAAGTATTTGTGCACAGAAATACGTGCAAATACTTGTTCTGTGTCTGGGTGTTGTGGGACCATGATCCTCTTAGTTCCTGAGGCCCTAAATACGTAAAATATCTAAAAATATGTAACTCAAAGGTTGACTGACTGACTGATATAGTGATCTATAACGCACAGCCCAAACCACTGGACGGATCGGGCTGAAATTTGGCATGCAGGTAGATGTTACGACGTAGGCATCCGCTAAAAAAGGGTTTCTCGAAATTCCACCCTTAAGAGGGTGAAATGGGTGGTTGAATTATTTTTCCATAGGCCACGCCGCGGGCGAAGCTGCGGGCAGAAGCTCGTCTATATATACAATCCTAGTTAAAGTCCAGGATATATGTATGTGATCGTTGGCGTAAATATTTGTTTATCTGGAAATTTGTGAACAGTTTTATCCTCAAGGTTTTATCCCATCTCGCTACCAATACATAAAACATAGCGCATTGTTTTCGTTTTCAAATCTGCTGCAAGCGCATGGAAATCTATGACGCCCATGTAACGGTATAAAGTACATAAAGTTTAGAAATCACATGCGCATTGACATGGAGTAATTGTAATACAAAAAGGGATACACATTTTCGTGATTGTGCAAGCTTGTTTACTGTATTTCATAGGTTAAGATTGAGCAACATGTTTTGCTCGTGTAAAAATGTACCTAAATAAAAGATGGAAAATAACGCACACAATTTGCCGTGAAAGAAAGAAATAGCGATAAGTAACTCAAGAATTTGAAGAAGAATTTTATGCGTAACGTGTCACCGTTAAGAAAGGGAAGAAAAACATAAGAAACGCCTTTACGGCCACATTTTCTAGCTCTAAAACGTTATTCACAATGCATTTTATAGTGATTTATTTATATGAGCTTATGAAGATATTTAGATTTGACTAATCGATGTAAGGACGACGTGCCATTAATACCTATATTTTTTCGTTTAATTTCTCCCTATTAATTTAACGGCTTTTGTTATTATTACAAGTAACAAACGCAAAGCGAAAAAAACCAATGTATATATTTTATAATAAAATATACTCAAAAAATATATTCATCATTTAAGTTAATTACGTAAATTAAATAATTTATTTCTTAAAACTAAACTAATAATTGTATTTTCACGAATATTTCGCTATGTTTTTTTTTGTATTGAAACTCATTTCCCGGGATTTAGAAGGGATTACTTGTATTCCGAATGCTTCTCCCGGTGTAACTTTCGCTCCAAAATTCGAGTTCCCGCGATTAAACATAGTTATAATAGGCACGCGACATTTTTGTGTCTATTAAAACACTTTGACTTCCTTATACCCACCTACAAGAGTCGAAGATAAATACTCTCTGCTTTATGTCAATTCAAGAGAATATTATCCACTTTCTTCCGAGTCCGTGCTCTGAAGCTGGGAGTAGCGGGATATAATGTCTACGATAGTGTCAAAGGGAAATATTTATTTCCTCTTCTCGTTGCCGTGCTACGTAAGGTGGAGAGGGGGATTATTTTAACTGACAGGTGGAAAAAACCGGGGGAAAGACAATTTCTCCACATGCCGTGCTAAGCCTGCTGACTTATATGGTTATCTCGTGGACGCCATTGTCAGAACTGGGCCGAATTAAAATGGGACCACACGGTAATCAATCTTTTGTTTGATTTAATGGTAATAAAAAGGCCAACTGCTTCTCATGATTTTGTGAATTTTTTTTCAAGTGGCTTGTGTCGTAGTTGCTTGAACACGCCAGAACCGCAGCTTTCAAATAAAAAAGAGAATCATTAAAATCGGTTCACCTAGTCGAAAGTTCTGCGGTAAGAAACGTAAAAAAATACAGCCGAATTGAGAACATATTCCTTTTTTGGAGTCGGTTAAAAATAAATATAATTCTAAAGCGTCTGCGTTTGCAAGTCACGTTGTCCATCACGATGTAGTGCATCTGAATTTTATATAACTGGTGCATACATCGGAATATTCCAGAATTAATAATCACCATTTCAGAGATGCATTTCAGTTTTGCTTCACGTCTAAATGCATTCAATTCATTAGAATTTCAAAACTACAGTGTTCGTCGGTTAGCTACCTATTAGTTCAGATAAGTTATGGACATTATTCATCATCACAGCATCAACCTTTTTGTTTACTGCTGAACATAGGGATCCCCCATATGGTGGGGGGGATTTCCATAAGCACTACGCTTGGCATACATCGTGGTAGTTATGGAAATAGCAGTAGATTGAAAAAACATTTGAATTCATTTATTTTTGATAAATGAAAATACATTTATTTGACAAAAGGCAAAATTACATAAGGGTGAAGATTGGAACACCCGGTTCCCACACTAGGCTCGAAACCCGTACTGTGTAATGCAGATTGAGGAGAATACAGTGAATTGAATTAATTACTATTATTGAACTAAACGTGGACACTCACGGTAGGACTAGTCCATCATTTCAAGGTCGCTCAGCTATGGAAAGAGATGTTAGGTACCCCTAACATTGCTCTTTCCAGAGATACCTCACTGCGGGATCAAATCCGAAACGAAGTAATTTGCCTGAGAAGTAAAGTTACCGACTTAGCTCAGCGAATTAGCTAGCTGAAAGGGCAATGGGCTGGTTATATCTGCCAAAGAACCGATAACCATTGGGACTGACGTGTTCTGGAGTGGAGTCCGCGGATCGGCAGACGTAGTGTAGGACGCCATGCGGCGAGATGGAGCGATGACATACGCAAGGTAGCTGGCAGTACCTGGAAAAATAGAGTCAAAGACCGGGCTCAGTGGTGTGCCTTGGGAGAGGCTTGTGTCCAGCAGTAGACTAATATAAGCTAATTATTTCAATCCAATTGCAGGAGGACGTTGACACCTGGGATACAGACTTTTCTAGTAAAGGTGTTCAAAAAATCTACTTAATTATATTATATAAACCATCAAACATACAAATCCAACTTTTAAATTGTACTACCCTGGCATCCAGGAAACAGATGTTCTGGACTGGATGTTGGTGTTATAATATGTAAATTTAAATTTAATTTTGCTTGTTTATTCTATTTCTTTTAAATTGCATGCTTTTTTTTGTTTTTGTAACGATATTGTTATGTAATTCTTTATTGTATTGTATTGTATTTCTTAGCTCTAAGAAATATCCAATAAACATTATTATTATGATGATGATGATAATTGTTTTAATATAATTATCTCGAACGAAGCTGGACAAGTTAGAGTCAGACTCTACATTATTTTGTCATGATTACGTTCTGATTTTCAGCTTAATAGCTTTAGCCGTTTCTGAGAAAAGGTTACGGACAACAAAGTTATTCTATAAATATGAGTACCTGTTTTTTTTTGGGACAACAATATTTTCTTGCTTTTACCAGCATCAATTTTTTTTGACAAATGTTTTAGCCCAACGTGTGCGTAGCTCCGCGGCCTGGTAGAGTAATATTGCCAGCTTGCATATTTAGTAATTATATAACTTGACAGCCCCTGCGGTGTGATGGTTGAGCAGGTCGGCACATAACCCGGAGGCGGCGGGTTCGATTCCCGCGGTAGCACAAGGGTTTGTGCACAGAAAAAAGCGCAAATACTTGTTCTGTGTTTGGGTGTTGTGGACCATGGACCTCGTAGTTCCTGGGTCCCTATAGGGAATCGTAGTTAGGGTCCAAGATCTATATATGTGATCGCTAGGCGTTATAATTTATCTATTTATTATTATAACTATGTGGTACATAGTTATATGCGTATGTTATTCCACTTGTTTATAGTACAAGAGGAAGTCACAGAAACACATGTAAAAAGTCAATTATCGTTGGCGATCCTCTATGTACATGGAGACAGTTCTTGCGTGTGCAATAATTATACTTAATTACTGTCGCTGATTGTACGAATAAGGACAGTCGATATCAAAATGTTTAAAATGCTGCATTCAATTAATGAAAGTATTTTAGGCTGTGTAACGAGTTCCCCAATAACAAGTCATTTTCGTTATCACATGTTTGAGGTTGAAAATATCTTGATGATAGAGGTTAAAAAAAATCAAAGTCAAAGTCAAAAGATTTATTGCAAATTGGCTATTTTTAGCACTTTTACAAATCAAAATCTAAATAAGTCAAAATAGGTAATAGGAAATTTAAATAAAGAACAACTCAACTCAATTGAACCCTTTGTATTACCCGCGGTAGTTCAGATTCATTAAGTTACGACTTAAGAAAATGCTGAAAGATAAAATTGTAGCAAAACGGACAACAATATGCTAGAAGCACGTTGATAGACCATTAATACTTAAACCCAATCACCGTTATAGGTTAGCGGAATCGTGGAAAGCGCTGGAAAATTCAGGCTCGGTGCGGCTTGTAAACGTCTCATCTCATCCCATCCGATGCCAACTCAACACAATATATTCCACCTTATTTTCTGAGTGCTTTTTGAAATAGAACTTCTTTACGCACGCTTGACTTGGGGCGTAAGCAATGCGTGACGAAAACGCTACGAAAATTGATCGGACGAGGCGAACGGAAGTTGAGAGGGTGATATTAGTTAGTGAAGATAGAAAAAGAGAGAGTTACGTTTCGTATGGAAGATTTACTTCAGTCTTGTGTTCTAAAGCGCACTCGTTTTATTTGAGTTAATTTTACCAACATAATAAATATGAATGGAAGTTTAATACTGTCAACGTTATAAACTCGAATTGGATTGAAAACCAATTCAAATGCACATTTCTAAATCAACCACTTGAGTTGGTGACTGTACCAAAACCAGAAGCCACCCCGCTGACACTTCAAGAAGTAATTATCTTTCAAGATCTAATTAATGTTCTTTAAGTTCATCGCATTTGATTTAGAGATGAAGATTATTTACAAATCTTAAAATATATATTAGGTCTTTACCTATGAAATTGCCGTTTTATTTGAAAAAAGTTAAAGTATTTTTTTTTCGAACTTATTTATTTCTTTTATTCAAACTAATCACCCCTGCAATCAATGCATCTTTGCCAACGCTGTGGCAGTTTATGGATGCCCTTCTTGAAAAAATCAGCAGGACGGGAGACAACAAACTCTTCAAAGGCGTTTTGTACTACCTCTCGGGAATTGAATTTTTTTCCCGCTAAAAAGTTGTCCAAATTTTGGGAAAAGTAATAGTCGGTAGGCGCAAAATCTGGTGAGTATGGCGGATGAGGGAGAGCTTCCAAACCCAACACATGCAGCTTAGAGACGGTCTGTTGTGCAGTATGGGGTCGCGCGTTGTCGTAAAGTAGCAGTGGAGACGACCGATTGACCAAATCTGGTTGCAGACGTGCGAGTTTCGCCGTCATTGTGGTCAGTTCTTCAATGTACACATCTGCAGTAATGCTCTCGCCGTTTTGTAAAAAGCTATGATGAATCACACCTGCACTAGACCACCAAACTGTGACCATCACCTTTCTAGGGGTCATTTTTCGTTTTGCACATTGCTTTGGTACCGAACCAGGATCTAACCAACTTGCTGAGCGCTTTCGATTGTCAAAAATAATCCATTTTTCGTCGCACGTAACAATTCGGTTCAAAATTCCTTCATTTCTGTGCCTGTTAAGCAGCGCAAGGCAAGTCTCGACGCGTACGTTGCGCTGGCGATCGTTAAGTTCGTGGGGCACCCATCTATCAAGCTTTTTTATCTTGCCAATCTGTCGCAAATGGACCAATATTGTTTTGATGCTAACATCAAAAGCTGCTGCCAGCTCAGCTGTAGATTGAGATTCATCAGCTTCCACAATCGCCTTTAATTCATCATTGTTGACCAAAGTTTCCGGACGACCGCGAGGTTCATTTTTCAAGTCAAAATTCCCAGAACGGAACCGAGAAAACCAATAACGGGTTGTACGTTCGTTTGTACAGCTCTCTCCGTAAACGTCGTTGATGTTACGTGTCGTTTCTGCCGCGTTGGTGCCACGACGGAACTCATATTCCATAATTACACGAAATTTCAAAGTATCCATTATGAGGAAAAATGTTGAAATGTAATGAAAATACAACGCTAATCAATAAACAAAAGACTTATATTGTAAATAGAATGTCATATTTTTAAAACAAAATTAATTTGAATTTAGAATTCATAGCCAATCAAAACTTTTTTTTGTTTGAAAAAGTCTGTACTGCAATACGGCAATTTCATAGGTAAAGACCTATTATATTAAAGCAATATATACTAAGCTTAACTAGACTTTAAAAAATATCATACGAGCGGGCAAAGCTGCCCGCAGCTTTGCCCGCAGCGTGGCCTATGGGAAAATAATTCAACCACCTATTTCACCCTCTTTAAGGGTAGAATTTCGAAGAATTCTTTCATAGCGGATGCCTACGTCATAACATCTACCTGCATGCCAAATTTCAGCCCGATGGTGATTCCCAGTGTTTTGGGCTGTGCGTTGACAGATCACTATGTCAGTCAGTCAATCAGTCAGTCACCTTTGAGTTATATATAATATATTTGAGAAGAAGAAGATTAAGTAGGTAATAAGTTTAAATAAATCATAGATTTAATTTTGTTAATTCTCTAGAAATAAAATGTTTAGATACCGGATATTTAAAGAGATTTTTCTTTTTATGGCGTAAGGATATAGGTATCTAAGAAAAGGTTTTGAAAAATGTAATTTCTATATGGGAGTAAAATGGGATATTAAAGATTATTTGAAGAAACGCGAGGTAACTGTGGTCTACCTCCAGTACTAAGTAATTTTATGATAGCCTCTGTGGTGTGGTGGTTGAGCAGGTCGGCTCATAGCCCGGAGGGTTTGATTCAGGACAAATATTTATGCACAGAAAAAAGGGGAAATACTTGTTCTGAGTCTGGGTGTTGTGTTGTGTGTGGGTCTGTCTGGGTCTTAATAGTTCCTGGGTCTCTAGCCACAGGGAATGTTAGTTAGCTACCATCATTATACCACTTTCCTACACTCATGCTGTAATCCAGCACATAACGAATAAAATGCCACCAATTTTATGCACTAAAACTGAAAATAGCACAAGTTTTTGGAATAAAATACAATGCGGTAACGTGATCTTTTACGTTTTCCCGCCAAAACTCGTCAGGAATTTAACCCTGCCTGAAACTTGCAGAAACCTACAAATACATTAATAATTCATCATCATCATCATCATCAGCCTGTGTTAGTTCACTGCTGGACATAGGCCTCTCCCAAGGTACGCCATTGAGCCCGGTCTTCGGCTCTTCTCATCCAATGACTGCCAGCCACTCGGCGCAAGTCGTCGCTCCACCTGTCGGCGGGCGTCCTACACTACGTTTTCCAAGTCGCGGTCTCCACTCAAGGACACGCTTTCCCCAACGGTTGTCGGTTCTGCGGCAAATATGGCCAGCCCATTAATAATTACAGGAATTTAAAAAATAAAAACGCGTTTGCTGACTTCACGACTGAATTAAACTTCTTGAGGAGGTTTTTGCGATCTATTTCGTTTTCCCGCCAAAACTCCTCATTGTGGGTTTTGTTTGAAAGAATAAAGACAAAAGCAACATTAGTAAGGAGAGTGACTGCGTCCCACATTAACTCCGTGTGTTGTTTCACAATCATGTGTTTTCAGCGAGTGACGCAGTTGAATATCTCCCATAGGTTGTTGACTGTGTGCGCCTGATATTTTATTCATTAGTCTTATTGCATGCGAGATTTGATTTCAGCTGAACATTTGAATGATATTTTTTAGTAGGATTTTGAGTGACTTATATAAAAAGGTATTTCTCTTGAAACTATGTAGATGGCGCTCTATGATGGAGGCCTATGATGACGGAGGCAAATTTCTTTATTGACATAATAATACATTTTATTTTGTAGGACTTAACGTTAGTGTCTAAGTTACAAATTTACTATAAGAATGTAAATTGTTTTGTACGCTGAAGGCACCTCTTAAAACCAATACTAAACAATGTTTCTAAATATCCAGTTCTATTTAAATTATAAATTTTAGGGAGGGGGCAGTTCAAGTATTACGTAAGCACTATGGAGGGGGGGGGGGGGCTTTGATTTGCTTATGTTGGATGACATGAGGGGTAGGGGAGTCTACATGATGATTGCGTTATTTACCTTTTTATACGAATAGCAAATTATCTTTGCTTGAAACACTAAACATTATAATTATAGTACTTAAAAAAAACTACATTAATTGAAAAATGTTTATGTAAGCATTGCGGGAGGGGGTAAGAGCTTTGCTTACTTTTGCTGACAAGGGGGATGGGGGAGTAAATAATTGTTATAAATTTTACATTAATAATTGTAGGTATTCCAAATATGTATTTGCAAACAAAAAGTATCTAAGCATTGTATCAGTTATCTGGTTCCCATAGTAAGTTTGGGCCTAGATGACGCGACGTGAAATGTCCAAACATTTATTCATTTTAGTGTAAAGAACATAAATAAAGAAAGCAAACATATGAGCAATAGGCTATTTGACTGTTATACTTTTATTGCACACATAAATAATATACCTCAAAAAATAGATAACTGTGAAAACAAAACTTGAATATCTCAAAAAATTACTAAGTTACAGGCATTTTAAAATACAGGAATAGAAAGAGACAGCTCAAACACGCCGTGACGTCAGTTACCAGTCCTCACAGTAACTCATTACTAAGCTGTGGTAGCTCTATATACAATCTCTTTGGCATGTGACGTCACAAGCCATGCCTTCATAGTAGCTGTGAGGAAGCTCAACACGATCTCTGTTTTGCGAGAAAGGGACAGGCGATGAAACTTTAAAAGCGTACTACTCCGTGATTAATGTACCGATTTTAATTATTTTCACAATGATTACATTCATTTTTAACCTACTTTATGAAAATAATATATACTCGATTATTTTTAATAGTAGTCAAATAGCCTATTCGACCTTCCCTATTTTTTTTTTTATGTTTTGACTCCACACTTTTGTGTATTTAGCCAGTGTCAAGTAATTAATAATTTATCAAGTTAATGTCACAGTCGAAGTCATCAAGTCAAGTCATAGTCAAGTCATAGTCTAGTCAAAGTCATACTCCTAGTAAAGTGGTGGCAACTTTACTTGAAGCTTCTATGGAGTTTTGGAAACAACACGAAAAGAAACGTTTCACCATCATTGTACCATTTTCCCACACTCACCGCTGTAATCCAGCACTTAGAATGCGATCGAATAGAATGCCACCAATTTTATGCATTAACACTGAAAATAACACAAGTTTCGGAAAATAATACAATGCGGTGACGCAATCTTTTTCGCTTTCCCGCCAAAAAAACCGACCTTCCCTATTTGAATCGATTTTATATCTTTGAGGCCCTAAAGGAAACAATAATACTGCTTATTATGATAATGATAGTGACGTTGGTTATTATGGCTAAAGCAACTATTAAGGAGGTGCTTTTCTTTATCAAATAAATAACAAAATAAAGTAAATTTTCTTTGGCACTATGCAAATTTGTTTTAGGAGGCGCGAATTTAAATTATTATTTATTTTTCATCAGTGAAATGGTACCCAAAATGTTGGTCTCTATTTAGCTCAAAGACCAAGCATTGCCGTTGAACGGGGCAATGCCGCCAGCATTTTGAGCACGTTGCCTACCGGTAGCGGCGTCTTAGAATAAATTTTGCTAATGCATAGTTCTTAATTTTATTTCAGTTTTATTGTTTAAAAACTTATGTGTAAATTGAATTTAATTTTAATTTAGTAATAGTAATTTACTTGCCAATAAGTTAACAATCTTATGCTAGTGGCTTATATTTGGTATAGTTTTCTACTAAATATCATATTATTAAAATAGAAAAAATATTTAAAAAAAACAGTTGGTAACTATTTAAACATATGTAGGTGAATTACAAACATAAGATATCTAAGCACTTTAGCATCCGTACTAGGTTCTGTGTTATTATTTTATTAGTAATATAAAAAGAGTAATGATTATTATAGAGTTCTTTATATTCAACCTTCAGCTATCGATTGAGAATAATCACAATATTTCCAGTACCGAGTACCTTAAGCAGGTCAAAGTTATACGGAATAACTCAATAATTCCCTATATCAAATATTGATCTGCTAGTTGCGCAATGAACCTTCGATCGGTACAGTTATTCAATTTAATTTTGTATGTACACTTTAAGTAGAGCAAACTTGTTGTGGAATAGAAACTACCATGTATGAGAAAGTACTAGGTACACAGAAAATTTAATAAGTGGTAGGACTCGTCTGCGTATGTACCACCGTTTTAGAAGGTATTCTGCCAGCAAGTAGACTGGAACACAGTAGTGGGGACTTCTATGTTCCAGTTCTAAAGGCACTGTAGCTATCCGGCTGGGGCCGCGTGGCCCCAGTAGTGTGAGATTAGGACCACTCCATCTCTTCCAGTAAGTGATGTAAGAGTCAGAGGAAAATGACCACAGAATGGGCAGCAGCATTCTCTTCGGTACTTTTTATTTTATTTTATATTATAATCTTTTACGGTCACCCAGCCATCTGTCATGCGTCGTGATTATGGCAGCCCCCTATGATAAGCGTCCAGAGTGGCGTTTTATGGGGCGTTTAATGTTGTAAGAATAGATATGCCTAAGTTAAGTACATACCTATACACGGTGGAATTGAATTCGCTCTTTTCCTTATGTGTATGTACTCAGACCATGCTAAAGAATATTCGTACATGGTCCAATAAAAAAAATAAGATTTTGTTTTAGTATGTAGTGCCTTCTGAAATAACTGCATGACAGCCGAAATGACTATTTAACGGTACACGCAGCGCGGGCACCAGCTGAGTGCTTTGTAAATGTTTCGTAGGCAATA
The DNA here is from genome assembly GCA_905220475.3 of Ennomos fuscantarius. Taxonomy (NCBI): domain Eukaryota; kingdom Metazoa; phylum Arthropoda; class Insecta; order Lepidoptera; family Geometridae; genus Ennomos; species Ennomos fuscantarius. The sequence goes on along the minus strand of HG992046.1, from coordinate 4,507,445 downwards.
AAACGCCTGTTTTGTTCAATGCCGCAAGGCTTTTCTTTAGAATTTAAATTTGCAGTTAATTTCATAATACCTAGATTCAAGTTTTATTTCATAAGTACTTTTTTATTTAGTTATATGGGAGCGTTCTATAGCATGGACTGAATACATACATTGAAGGAAAAGAACGAATTAAATTCCACCGTGTATATTACATCTTATTATTATTGAATAAAATAAATGGTCTTAAGCCAGGATTCGTGTGTTTCACTCGTTCTCCAACAACGCTCTTATTACGTGGCGACTCTGCCATAATATATAGTCCATAATATTCGGCTATAATAGTGTCATAATAGTCCGGCAACTTACCCTATTACAATGTGATGTGAGGTGACGTACTAAATTTTCGGTTCTTTCCATCCTCTCAACATCACCTCGACCTAGGGTTGCCAACATTTTTTCAGCGAAATACAGTATTATTCAAAATAAATTATAAAAAAATATAGTACACTTTTAATAAATATAGCACAGAACAAACAGACCAAACATTTTTTTTAGATATTGTCAATTTGATATTGACAATTTTGATACGTCAAAGTTGTCAATATCAAATTGACAATAGTTGCCAGCGCCTCCAGTTAGTATAGAGATAAGCGAGAGCCAAAGACAAAAGATTGTAGACCTGAAATATAGTACAATACTATATATTATAGTACGGTTGGGAACCCTTCCTCGAAGGTCAAACGCAGGGAGGTAAACACGTAAATTGGAGTTTTGGTGGAAACGAAAAAGATCGCGTCACCGCATCGTATTATTTTTCAAAACTTGTGTTATTTTCAGTGTTAGTGCATAAAATTGGTGGCATTTTATTCGTTAAGTGCTGAATTACAGGCATGAGTGTGGGAAAGTGGTATAATGATGGTGAAACGTTTCTTTTCGTGTTATTTCCAAAAATCCATAGAAGCTTCTGGTAAAATTGCCACCACTTTACTAAGAGTATGACTTGACTAGACTAGACTATGACTTAACTTGATGACTTGGACTGTGACTTGACTTGACTTGACACATTATATGATATTAATTAACTTGAGATATTATCAATTACTTGACACTGGCTAAATACATAAAAGTTGGAGCCAAAACCAAACAAAAATAAATTAAACACGTAACTTTGCATTATATGGCAATGTTTATCGTGTAGTCATAAATCTACCAAAATAATTCTGTTATCATTAATCACTCCAATTTTTAAATCATTAATTTTAATTTCGTTCCTAAAACCAGTGACGGCTTCAAAACAAACTCCAACTAGTCTTCAATGTTCCTTCTATGGAAACACATTTGATTTTTTAGATACATTGACAGCATTGTCAGGATAATCCTATTGTAGTCAGTTAATAAACCATGAGTTTTGGAGCCGCCTGTGTTGTCTCATTGTGGCTGAACAAGGTGGAAAAAACTCTCTGGACATGAATGACCGATGTACTAGAGAAGTGTTATACATGGTGTTTTTATTTGTACGAAGAAAAACCTTTGTTTAAAACTGAAGTGAAAGAAAAATTATCATTTTGTGAATGAAGTCTCTAAGAATAAATCATTCGAGCGTCATTCAGTCGAGCAAGTTTGATGTCATTTTGCAGCAGGGTGATATTTGTGTGCGACTAGTTTAGACTCATACGACCCATAATTACTTATATGCAGAAAAGCTGGCATTAATTACTATTTTTACGTTTACGAATTACTATATTTAAAATTACTATTCTATTCTATTTTTACAATTACGATTAAAGTCGTTAGTATCACATAATATACGCGCGCGCGTGCATAATATACATGATTACGAGTGTGTGTGTGTCGTGTGTGTTGTGTGTGTGTTGCGTGCGTTTCGGGTCTCACTAAGACCTTAAAATGACCTTAAAATATATTTCTTTTCCATATAGCCAACTGGTATATCACATCACATCACACTAATACTATAGAGGCCAAATTTTGTATCTGTGTTTGTGTGTATGTTTGTCACTCCTTCACGCTCAAACGGCTGAATGGATTTGGATGAAATTTGGTACCAAGGTATCTTATACACTGGATTAACATATAGGCTACATTTTATCCCGGAAAAATGAAATTTTCCCGGGATGAGCAAATAATTAAAATACTTTTTATCCGCGGGTGAAACCGCGGGGCGCAACTAGCTAGTAATAAACGGCACTATACCGTCCAAAATTTTAATTCAATCAAAGTCTGATTATGACTTGACAACTGTTGTCTTACGATAACAATCGGGGTGACTTAACGTGCCCTCAGATTCATATTATGTATAGATTATCCCTAAGATTTTATAAGGAAACATTATATAATAATGATCTAAGCGCGGTTTTATGAACTCCCTGTATATCATAGTGGCATAGTGCAACCCAGCGTCGAAGGCCAAGCTGGCAGGACAGCCTTACATCGACAATGAAAGGAATGGGCCTTAATTCGCAAATCCACACTTCGGACACTGGCCACAACGCACGCGTTCTGCACAGCTACACGAAAGTACTTACGCCATAGATTAGGACATATTTGTGGAAATTTATACAATCATATATGTGTAGGCTACGGTGACCTCTTTCCACCAGGAAGGCTTATATGCTACTTATAGCATTAATAAAATAATGCATATTGGTATAGTGTATTCTAATCGTAAATCTCTTTTCCTTTTAACTACAACTATTACAAGGCTAATACTCACTTTCATTTTCATTTCATTTCATTTTTATTTTATTTCATTGACATTTTACTAGGTGGTAGGACTATACTGCAAAGTTCGTCTAGGTAGGTACCACCGCTTTGCCAGTTATTCTGCCGCCAAGCAGTAGTGCGCAAGCACTGCTGTGTTCCGGTTTGAAAGGCACTGTAGCTAGTGAAATTACTGGGCAAATGAGACTTTATGATCTGATCTCACAGTTTAGTAATCTTATTACTAGATTGTGCTGATGTCTCTGGATGTGCAGTGTCACGCGAACCTCTATACTTTAGAGTTCCGAGTGACACTGCAGCTGATATGGGCAGCCGTGTCGTTTAACATCAGGCGAACGGCTAGCTCGTCACGTCATTCCTTAACATAAAAAAAACACATTATAACATCACGTTATCTTAGGCATGTCATTATATTATTACACGGTAGTTCCTACAGTTCATTATATTAACCATCTAACCTTACTCATATTTTATTTTTATTTTATTTTATTTTACTCTTTTCTATAATGTTACTCTTTCCCTTTTCTTTTTTCTTTGTTTAAGCACGTGTTTGGTAACCATTACTTCCGCACCTTTATAATAGTTTGAGTAAAAAATATAATTTAAAAAAAAAACACAGCATTAATATTATAATGATTACATTCAAATTTCAAGATAAAGAACACCAATACACACATGCGTAGCACACATAATATGTTTATATATGCACACATTATTATATTATATTAGTATGACATAGCTTAGGTAAAATTAATAATGGGAGAAGCCACTGATTCCTGAAACACAGTTTCCACTAGTTCGGGAGTCTATGGGTTCATCATAACTTTTTAATCAGTTGTGTCAATAAATAAATTTGATAATGTTGCTAATTAATGTTGTTAATTTTACAGGACATACCAACATAATGACACAAATTTTTAATTTAGTTATATTGATGTAGATCATACGTACCAACTTCCGTTCGCTTCACATTCACCAGCTTACTCCACAAATCAAGCGTGCGTAAAGAAGTTTCACTTCAAAAATATTTATACTTTCAATTGTACCAAATCATCATTATCGCAACTAACACACATCAACACCCCAACACTAATTCGGTTATGATTCCGACTACCGCAACATTACACCTAGACTCATCTAGTCCATAACAAAAGTTTCACTGTTCTCCAAGAGTAACAAATGACCCAACATTAAGTTCGCTCTTAGCCCATTCAAGTAACGACATGAAATATTAGCTCGCATTATTCGCTCCGATCTAGAGCGTGCTAAATGTTGTTTATATTCTTTTGCAGGTTAAGGTCAAGTTTGTTGGTAAATATTAGTTTGGTTTGCCTGCATTTTACGTGTTTAAGAAAAATTTGTAGCGCTGAATTTTATTGCTAGCATTGTCATAGCTGAATTTCTAGATGTCATGAAAATGGGTGCCTACTACATACGGAGTCAGAACCTATATCATGACGTCACGCAACATTATATTTGTAGTATCCTATTTGTAAAAATGTAATGTTGTATGATGTCTTGAATAAATTTATTTACTTTATATATCTTTCCTTCTTTCTTTCATTCTTTCTGTCTTCCTTTCCTTCTTTCTTTCGTTCTTTCTGTCTTCCTTTCTTTCTTTCGTTCTTTCTGTCTTCCTTTCTTTCATTCTTTCTTTCTTTCTTTCTTTCGTTCTTCCTTTCGTTCTTTCTGTCTTCCTATCTTCCTTTCTTTCGTTCTTTCTGTTTTTCTTTCTTTCTTTCTTTCTTTCTGTCTTCCTTTCTTTCTTTCTCTCTTTATTTCTTTCTTTATTTATTTGACTATTATGCCGTGTAGTCTCGGTTAGCGAATGGGACCACCCCATCTCTTCCACTGGGTTGGGTAAGAGCCAGCTAAGGGAATATCCAGAGATGGGCAGCAGCATTTTCTTCGGTACATTTAAATCTGCGTAGTTTTGTAGTTATTCTTAATAATGCGTATTTCGATTTCAACTACATTGATGTTGTTCTCATTGGGACTGAAGTCGGTTAAAACCCTTTCATTAAAGGAGTTGTCTCAAATACAAAAAAATATCGTACTTTCATCTTCCCGTACCTTTATTAGGAAGAAGCCATCCCATCCGTCAAATCTTGTCCACAATATGGTCAAGCGTGTTCCCATTGTGAAGAAAGGATTAGAGTCGTGCCCAGCCGATAGAGGGCAGTTGGACGCGATTTTTTGCTAAATTAGTTATGTATGAATATGCGCTAGATGCGCTTGTGTGGAGAAATGCTTTAATAGAGATGGGCTTAGAGTAGAAGGTGCAGATATCGATGTTTTGGCTCTTTTGATCGCTCGTACCATTTTGTCTAAATTTAAATTGAATTTTATATGATGTAATAGAAAATACTGCAGTAGGTACATTACTTTTTGAAGTAAGGTTGTGTAAACGAATCGAATAAAACACTATTCCGTGAGTCTATGCTTGTATGCATGGCAGCGGTGTGTGGAAATATTTATTGAAACTAATCTCTTCAATAATTTCTAAAAAAACCCGTAACGTCTTCAACCTCTTTGACCTTCCTTAAAAAATAATTTGACTTGATTTTACTGGTGTAACAATAACTTTTTTTAGCATTAGCTCATCAGTTTGGACTTGATTGACGAATGACTTGTTGTTTGTATACAGTGTCATAGATTTATTTTAAAGTATAATGTCACAGTTCACAGAGTCAGAATCTCAATAAGGCTTTAAACCATTATTATATTTATTTAATTGCATACAATAGGTCTTCGACAAGCTGTCATGTGTCAGTTTCCCAATTTGTTGGCAAATGATGATGTCATAATGTCCTGCATTTGGAATGACCCTTTCCGTTCAAGGTCTTGTAAGTTGTTTACCGAACTCCGCGGTTTGTGTTACATATGACTCAATTCAATTACTTAATTGATATGGCAGGTTGATAAAAACCAGAACTCTACCATTCATCAAAAATTAAGCCATGTACAAATAAGTTAGGAAAATACATAAATATGTTATAAACGATTAAAATTTAAATTTTGTGGGTAGGTGTGCATAATGTTTGCTTTTAAGCACTTAGTGCTGAAACGGCGTAAACGAATTTTGTTGTAGAAACTTTTTATTACACCACAGTTTTTTTTTTTAAATTTCGTCCTCTTAGGCATGAATAAAATCCCAAATATCGACCAGTATTATCGTTTCACGCCAGCTCTATCCTAGAAAAAAAAATGCGGATATGTCGCAAATAACTAACCACCTTGTCGCGAGTGACCACCGGGTATTTTGGCAAAAAAAGGACAAGCATGAACATGAAGTGAACAACACAATTGCATAGATGATGGATTGACAATATGCGTTTTGCTCGAGTGTCTACCAAATCGTTCAATGAGGTATGGAGCTCGTCACTCATCACCATCACATAATCATCGTGATTTTTGTATTGTCATTTATTATCTGCGTGTGTTTAGATCGCTGTTCATAACGATTTGAATAATCATTTCAAATATAGTTGTTTGTTCATTAATCATCAGTGATCATCTGATCTGGACCAACGTTTAACTTAACGAGACTTAAGGCTTGTTTAAATCTTTTGTGGTTAAGCCGACTTGTGAATTTCTTCACTGTGAAAGATCACAATGAAGAAATTCACAGGAGTGCTGTGCTCTATATACAAAAGTTATTGGTATGGAAACTATAAAAAAAAAACTATAAGCTATTTGCGGGACTGTCTGAAATATTGTGAGGCGAATGTAAGATTGAATTTAATAATAAGTGTAATTGGCATTGCCGTTCTTATTATAATATAATAAAAAATAAATAAATATAAATGCTAATGAAAAATTTCTGTGCAACTATGAGGAAATGAGGATTCTATAAGAGCTTAAAGATAGCATAATCAAGAAGAATAAACGGGTGGGCTCCTGAGCAACCTCTTATGAGACTGTACGCTTTTTACAAGAAACAAGGGTTTCAAAATAACGATGGATTCGATATGTCTGGATGTCTGGATTCGGTCGGGATTTGGGATATTGAATCCATATTACGGTGAATCTAGCAGCGCTGAACACGCAAAGTTCACAAAATTTTGACAGTAGTTGGGCGGACCCTTAGATATTTCATCTAAACCCCCAAGATCTAAGTTCATCTTTTTCTTAGAAAATACGAATGTTTTTGCATATAAATATTGAAAGAATGTAATTAGCACTTTACATTAGACTACACAACAAAAAAATCTGCCTTATTGAAATGATAATACAGTATACCATAGCTTTGCCTGTTGCTTTTCCATTGAAAAACTCCCTGCGTAAACTAATAAGAAAGGTAGGTTGATTTTTGAACTAGCCGGAAACCTTTTCTAACTTAAAATAAATAAATGATTCATAAATATTTGTTTATTATTATTTTATATTACTATGCTAGCTAAATTAAGCAAAGATTTGGGAACCAGATAACTGATAAAATACATTTGTTTTGTAAATACATACTTAGAATAGGATATATTACGCACACACACAGAACAAACATCGATGTCTATCACGCAAATGTTTGTCCTGGATGGGAATCGAACATACAGTTCAGAAGGCAGTGTTACCAATTGAGCTATCGAGTCATAAGGCTCAATGGCATGTACTAGAAGAGGCCTATATATTCAGCAGTGGACTAATACAAGCTAATGATATTAATGATGATAAATGAAAAAGTAATAAAAACAGTCAGGCATATGAGTGGCAAAACACAAATTTAATGAGCAATTCTAATTAAGAATTAAAGATTTACACAAAAACACAACCTGGCGTTAGAACGTATTAAATGCCGCACAGTGGTCCGAAAGATGATTTACCGAGGACAACTTTTGAAAGAAAATGCCACCCAAAATTGCAATTATTGCCACAAGATGAACCGAATATTGTCGTTTAATTTTGTGTTTAGTGATGCAAAACTGGATGTTTATGCTTTTAAAGTAAGAGCATTCTTGGGTGGTAAGATTATGCAGGAAGAATGGGCTTTTAAGTGGGTATTGAAGTATAAAGTAGTGTGTATTTATTTAAAGGATTGACCAGATTACGGCCACTTTTAGAGCGGCTATTGTTGGAACTATTTACTGAAGAAACAAAATGCTAGTGAAAATATATCAAATAACTATTTTGGGTTTTTCTAGGACTATTCTAAAAAGTTCGTCTATATAAGTAGCAAACAGTAGTGTGCAAGCACTGAAGAAAACTCTAGTGAAATTACTGGGCAAACGAGAATTTATGACCTGATCTCACAGTTTAGTAATCTTAGTACTCGATTGTGCTGATGTTTTAGGATGACATGTTCAGCGTCTAGATATTTATAAATCTTGAATTTGAAACCTATATTATACTAAAATTTTAAAAATTAATAGAAAAGTAAAATTGGTTTAAATTCCTATATATACAATACATACCTAAGAACTTAAAATAAATAAAAACTAAAAATTTAAAATAACCCGTTTGTAGAGGGGAAGTTCCCAGAATGCTGGCAGCATTACCACGTTGAATGGCAATGCTTATTTTTTGTGCAAAATAAAAGCCAGCATTCTGGTCACCTGATGCTTCCACCAAACGTTTGGCCAAGTCCCTATATGTTGCCATGGCAATACATATATTTTGAAATAAAGTTGTTTAAATTGAAAAGATCTAACTTATGACAAAGTTCACAAACAAATTTAGACAATGTTGACAAAAAATTATCCAAATCATCGAAAGTATCATTTATACACAGTCAAAAAATTTTATAGTAAATAGGTTATTGTTAGCACTTTAACAAGTCAAAATTATAATAGGTCTTTACCTATGAAATTGCCGTATTGCAGTACAGACTTTTTCAAACAAAAAAAAGTTTTGATTGGCTATGAATTCTAAATTCAAATTAATTTTGTTTTAAAAATATGACATTCTATTTACAATATAAGTCTTTTGTTTATTGATTAGCGTTGTATTTTCATTACATTTCAACATTTTTCCTCATAATGGATACTTTGAAATTTCGTGTAATTATGGAATATGAGTTCCGTCGTGGCACCAACGCGGCACAAACGACACGTAACATCAACGACGTTTACGGAGAGAACTGTACAAACGAACGTACAACCCGTTATTGGTTTGCTCGGTTCCGTTCTGGGAATTTTGACTTGAAAAATAAACCTCGTGGTCGTCCGGAAACTTTGGTCAACAATGATGAATTAAAGGCGATTGTGGAAGCTGATGAATCTCAATCTACAGCTGAGCTGGCAGCAGCTTTTGATGTTAGCATCAAAACAATATTGGTCCATTTGCGACAGATTGGCAAGATAAAAAAGCTTGATAGATGGGCGCCCCACGAACTTAACGATCGCCAGCGCAACGTACGCGTGGAGACTTGCCTTGCGCTGCTTAACAGGCACAGAAATGAAGGAATTTTGAACCGAATTGTTACGTGCGACGAAAAATGGATTCTTTTTGACAATCGAAAGCGCTCAGCAAGTTGGTTAGATCCTGATTCGGTACCGAAGCAATGTGCAAAACGAAAAATGACCCCTAGAAAGGTGATGGTCACAGTTTGGTGGTCTAGTGCTGGTGTGATTCATCATAGCTTTTTACAAAACGGCGAGAGCATTACTGCAAATGTGTACATTGAAGAACTGACCACAATGATGGTGAAACTCGCACGTCTGCAACCAGATTTGGTCAATCGGTCGTCTCCACTGCTACTTCACGACAACTCGCGACCCCATACTGCACAACAGACCGTCTCTAAGCTGCATGAGTTGGGTTTGGAAGCTCTCCCTCATCCGCCATACTCACCAGATCTTGCGCCTACCGACTATTACTTTTTCCAAAATTTGGACAACTTTTTAGCGGGAAAAAAATTCAATTCCCGAGAAGCAGTACAAAACGCCTTTGAAGAGTTTGTTGTCTCCCGTCCTGCTGATTTTTTCAAAAAGGGCATCCATAAACTGCCACGGCGTTGGCAAAGATGCATTGATTGCAGGGGTGATCACTTGGAATAAAAAAAATAAATAAGTTCGAAAAAAAAAAATACTTTAACTTTTTTCAAACAAAACGGCAATTTCATAGGTAAAGACCTATTATTAGGTAGGTACTTAAAACTAAGTTATTGTACTAAGCATATGAAATTAACAAGGGCTTATTGTCAAATATTATATAGCAAATCCATTACAATATATGAGTTAGAAAAAGTTCTCTTTCTCTTTACTGGTGCAAGCAATCCGACACAATGCAGAACAGAAAACTCCGATCCGATAAAGGTATAGGTACAATATTTGCTGTTTGTTCTAGCTTGGACAAAAAACATTCGTTTTCTAGCACTAAGTCACTGGCAGTAGAATTTTATTTTATCAAGCAAGGTTAAGTAACTAATAGAGAAGTATCTGGTCTCTCAGTACGCCGTATTTCAAGGGACTTCAAATTATTAAATTAACCTTTTTATATGCTATTCTTTTCATACATTTATCCTGATTATGCAATATAATAGGTCTTTACCTATGAAATTGCCGTATTGCAGTACATACTTTTTCAAACAAAAAAAAGTTTTTATTGGCTATGAATTCTAAATTCAAATTAATTTTGTTTTAAAAATATGACATTCTATTTACAATATAAGTCTTTTGTTTATTGATTAGCGTTGTATTTTCATTATATTTCAACATTTTTCCTCATAATGGATACTTTGAAATTTCGTGTAATTATGGAATATGAGTTCCGTCGTGGCACCAACGCGGCACAAACGACACGTAACATCAACGACGTTTACGGAGAGAACTGTACAAACGAACGTACAACCCGTTATTGGTTTGCTCGGTTCCGTTCTGGGCATTTTGACTTGAAAAATGAACCTCGTGGTCGTCCGGAAACTTTGGTGAACAATGATGAATTAAAGGCGATTGTGGAAGCTGATGAATCTCAATCTACAGCTGAGCTGGCAGCAGCTTTAAATGTTAGCATCAAAACAATATTGGTCCATTTGCGACAGATTGGCAAGATAAAAAAGCTTGATAGATAGGTGCCCCACGAACTTAACGATCGCCAGCGCAACGTACGCGTCGAGACTTGCCTTGCGCTGCTTAACAGGCACAGAAATGAAGGAATTTTGAACCGAATTGTTACGTGCGACGAAAAATGGATTCTTTTTGACAATCGAAAGCGCTCAGCAAGTTGGTTAGGTCCTGGTTCGGTACCAAAGCAATGTGCAAAACGAAAAATGACCCCTAGAAAGGTGATGGTCACAGTTTGGTGGTCTAGTGCTGGTGTGATTCATCATAGCTTTTTACAAAACGGCGAGAGCATTACTGTAGATGTGTACATTGAAGAACTGACCACAATGATGGCGAAACTCGCACGTCTGCAACCAGCTTTGGTCAATCGGTCGTCTCCACTGCTACTTCACGACAACGCGCAACCCCATACTGCACAACAGACCGTCTCTAAGCTGCATGAGTTGGGTTTGGAAGCTCTCCCTCATCCGCCATACTCACCAGATCTTGCGCCTACCGACTATTACTTTTTCCAAAATTTGGACAACTTTTTAGCGGGAAAAAAATTCAATTCCCGAGAGGCAGTACAAAACGCCTTTGAAGAGTTTGTCTCCCGTCCTGCTGATTTTTTCAAGAAGGGCATCGATAAACTGCCACAGCGTTGGCAAAGATGCATTGATTGCAGGGGTGATTACTTTGAATAAAAGAAATAAATAAATTCGAAAAAAAAATACTTTAACTTTTTTCAAACAAAACGGCAATTTCATAGGTAAAGACCAATAGCATAATTAAACCTAACTCACGCTTATAAGTAAGGCGGTTAATAACAAAGCAGTACAGTTAACAAAGCATTATTCATATTACATTAGTAAGCACGCCTATATTTTTGTCCCTTAAATCCAGGAAGATTTATAATTCGATTGCCACAATTGAGTATTCAAAGAAAGTTAAGAAAGCGGCGCTAACTTCCCGAAACGGTAATCCCCAAGGAGTAGCAACCCTTGCAAAATATCTTAGACAATTTTAACATTTTGTTCATAATTTGATCTAAGGTTTTTTGTCCAGATTGCTCTTGAACGGAGACCATTGTGCGCGTGTAATGTGCAGGAAGCTATTGAGCGCGATTGTGTACGCTTCAATGGGCATTGGTCATTCTGTGTTCATATTAACATAAGAAAGTGGGTATATTATAAATGGGCTTGAAAATAACAGTCGATTTAAAAACGAATGGCATTAGCTTTCGGCGTGGTTTGGGGACAGTTTGAAGATGTTCAAATCATGATGTTTTACTATGGATAAAACGAATCGAGTTGAATCTGCAAATCGAGCATTTAAAGATATTTAGGTATCTACGATTATAATAACAAGTGTCTTGATAGCTTCTGTGGTGTGGTAGTTGAGCAGGTTGGCTTATAACCTGGAGGAGCCGGTTCGATTCTGGCGACAGGACAAGTAAGTGTACAGAAAAAAGCGCAAGTACTTGTTCTGTGTCTGGGTGTTGTGGGGCCATCTAGATACAGGCAATCCTAGTTACGGTCCAGGATCTATGTATGTGAGCGTTGGGTGTTTTTTTTGTTATTTATTAATATTTATTCATTGATCAACAATTAGCTAAGCATTAACCGGCCGAATCTCAAACGAAACTTAATTTTTTTAGCACAGCAACCTGCTTTACACAAACGGTGCTAATTCGATCCTTTTAGATGGAAATGAGTAATATTCTTTCGGCGTAAAGTCTGAACTGTGTCAAGAGAACAAAGACGCTTTTCTTTGGATTTAAATTCTACATTTCATGGTTGAAAAGGGGCAAGAGGGTTCTTGTTATAGCGTCCGCACATTGTCATGTCACTAATATTCTTTATAAAAAGGGGTTAAGATACTTCTATAGCCTTCGGGGAGCGAGTTGGCTGGACTGCAGTCGCGACCCCTTCTCGCCCCCGGTACGGCGGACGAGGGCTTTAGTAGGCTTTAGTAGTAGGGGGGTTTTAGTAGGTTCGAGTCCCACATACCCCCTAAATAGCTAATAGCTTTTTCATTGCATTGGCAGTACTTCTGATTGTACAAACCTCCAGCACGATATAGATGCAGTTGCTAAATGGGCAGAATTAAACAACTTAAATTTTAATGTGTCCAAGTGTAAAGTAGTCACTTATTCGAGATCGCTTGTACCGGTTAGATATCCGTATACCCTTGATCAAAACGTATTGGAGCGGGTTGACTCAATCCGTGACTTAGGCGTCACTATGGATAATAGGCTTAATTTTAGCGAACATATTACAAGTATATGTAAAAAGGCCAATAGAACCCTGGGTTTTATAACTCGAAGTTCTGCCCAATTTCAAGATATGAACATTCCCATTATGCTGTACAACGCATATGTCCGTAGCGCACTCGAATTTGGGGCTATTGTTTGGGATCCGAGGACTAAAAAATATACTGTCATGATCGAAAGAGTGCAGCGAAAGTTCGCAAGGTATCTCTATAAAAGAGCGTATGGATACTATCCCTTTCTTTTTCCTTCACTATTTGTATCGGGAATGGTGGGTCTTGTAACGTTGGAGCTTCGACGTAAACTATTATTAATTATACATTACTGCCTGTTGATGCGTAACGAGGTAGACAATCCTTCAGTGCTAAGCAGATTACACTACTTTGTACCGCAAAACTACATCCGCGCGGGTCAAAGACGTCGCCACCAGCTGTTTGCTGCGCCTCCTGCCTTACGCACGTGGCACGCTCATAATGCACCAACGGCAAGGGCTGTAGCTGTTATCAACCGCTTCTTAAGCGAAGTCCAAGATGCTGACATACATACTGACCCCATTAGTCGGCTTTATAAATATATATTGCTTAGTCCATATAAGAACTTAGTGTAACAATGTGAATGTTTTGGCGTAGCTGTAAGTTCACTGTGTATTTAACAAATAAATAAATAAATAAATAAATAAATAAAAAAAAAACTAAAAATATCTCTATAGCCTTAATTTGATATTGAGAAATACTTGGATGATTTGATCCATTTCAGTAATTTTGATTTAAACGCCAAACTACTGAATAGATTTTGATATTTTTTTTATAGAATCAATCTAAAAGTCTATTATATCAAAAAAAAATAATTTTCCAATTCGGTTTATAAATGACGGAGATATGAGGCAATTAACATAAAACAATTTTACAATATATAGTAATACAACAAATATGTTATCTACCACTTTTTGAATTCGGTTGAAAGCCAGCCCCGTTTCCCATTCTACTGCATCCACTTTCAAGAAGTCAGTTCTTGAAAGTAGACCGTTGAAATTATTGAAAAAAATAATAGATTTTTATGAAAACCGAGGAAAATTTCATTTGAGAAATGTAAAGAATAATACGCCATTACTAAAAAAATATTAAGAATAAATTGCGGCTTTTTCTAAAATGAACTTAAAATCACGAGGTTTTATCAGAAAATCGATGCAGTGGATAATTTTCAAACAGAAATTCATATTAACAGCTATCCCTGTAAAATAGTTATTAAACTTCCAGCAATAATAAAATAAATAAATATCTGTGGACATTACACACAGCGCCATCTAGCCCCAACTAAGCAAAGCTTGTACTATGGGAACCAGATAACTGATACAATACTTATATAATTTTTGTTTGTAAATACATACATAGAATACAATATACGAGTTATTCAAAGATTGTCGCGGTCAGTGACAGGGGAAACCTGTAGACACTGGCACCGCTGACTGTCTTCCTGGTTCCGACGGTGTCTGTCTTAGACTAAAAGAACAGAATAGACCGCGTATACAGCTAGAATATGAAGCCAAAACAAGTATAACAAACGCAAACCGACTTCAGGCTGACATGGATGCCATTGTCAGAACTGGACCAAATGGAAATGGGACACGGGAAGCATCAGCTTTCAAATAATCAAAATCGGTTCAACCAGTTGAAAGTTTTGAGGTAACAAACATTTTAAAAACAGTCGAATTGAGCACCACCTTTTCTGAAGTCGTTTAAGAATACTAATTTGCAAAATTAAGACCATTAATTGATCGCATTGTCGAGCATCGAGAGCGACGTCTACATTTAATCTGATACCGTAAGAATTAGCCGCATTTATATATGTTCTAACTAGATTGTCACTAGAGAATAGTTACTAGCAGCAACGCCTGTTTCGCTCAATTAAAAGATTAATTTTAATATAAAGGAAAAAAAAATCACGATCGTAATTCCAGCCCGCATTCATCCATCCTTTTAGCGGGGGCATGTTCTTATGCTCCCGTAACTAGTGATCTCATGTCCAAAATTCTTCTTTACCTATTACAGTCACCTTCGCGGTTGGTAGCGACATCTATTGACAGATTCTTGACTGGCCCGACAGCTCAGTTGGTTGTAGCCCTGCCTTCTGAACTGGGTTGTGGGTTCGATTCCCACCCAGGACACACATTTGTGTGATAAATATAGGTGTTTGGTTTGTGTCTGGGTGTTATATTGTATTCTATGTATGTATTTACAAACAAAAAGTATTTAAGTATTATATCAGTTATCTGGTTTCCATAATACAAGCTTTGCTTAGTTTGGGGCTAGATAGCGTTGTGTGAGATGTCCACGCATATTATTATTATTAATATTATTCTTGAGAATCACCCCATCCATTATGGTCAAGTTGACAGCCTCTGTGATGTGGTGGTGCTGTGTGGGTGTGTGGTGTGGTGCTGTGTGGTGGTTGAGCAGATCGGCTCATAACCCGGAGGTGGCGGGTTCGATTCCCGCGGCAGGACAAGTATTTGTGCACAGAAAAAAAAAGTGCAAATACTTGTTCTGAGTCTGGGTGTTGTGGGACCATGGTCCTCGTAGTTCCTGGGTCCCTAGACACAGGGAATCCTAGTTAGGGTCCAGGATCTATGTATGTGATCGTTGAGGGTAAAAAAAAAAGTTACATCAACACAGATGCTGTTAAAACGCCACGTAAATATAAAGATTTTATGATTTACACTTATATTTGTAACATTATCGCCTGCTGAGCTCATTAATCTGCTTAGACTAGAAGAACGAAATAGACCGTGTACAGCTAGAATGTGAAACGGAAAAAGGAATACTAATTTGCAAAATGCACACCATTTCGCACGTATTCTCGAGGATCAGGAGCGACGTATTAATAAATACACGCAATCTTAGATTATAAATCAGCAGCATCTTATCTTAGCTTATTAAATCAGATGCATATACGCTCTAGTGCATCTGCAATGATCTAGATCATTGTTTCAGAATACTGTATGTGGATTGGGTTCTTTGGTATAAATCACTCCAGCCAAGATGAGGTCAGAAGACTCCAGCTCTTCACTGCGTGGCCTGAAGACCTGCAAAGTCGACACTCGTAATAACACATAGCGACTTTTGCACGCGCAACGACATGCATGCGTGCATGTTATGCAAGTAGAAAACAGCCAAAGACTATACACTAAAAGCCTACGGGTGTAGGCTTTTAGTCTATATCTATTTCTGTCTATTTGGTTCTCCATGTGAGAGCCCAGCATTGGGGACGTTTTGGACCGATGACGACGTGCTGATGATGCATGACGAACACTGCAGTGACCCCACAACTTTTCCGATACACAATATAGCTAGCTACACAACTATCATAATTGTTTTGGCGGGAAAACGAAAAAGATCACGTTACCGCATTATATTATTTTCCAAAACTTGTGTTATTTTCAGTGTTAGTGCATAAAATTGGTGACATTTTATTCGTTAAGTGCTGGATTACAAGCATGAGTGTGGGAAAGTGGTATAATGATGGTGAAACGTTTTTTTTCGTGTTGTTTCCAAAACTCCATAGAAGCTTCAAGTAAAGTTGCCACCACTTTACTAGGAGTATGACTCTGACTAGACTATGACTTTACTTGATTACTTTGACTATGACTTGACGCAAATTTGCGTGATATATCATTAACTTGATAAATTATCAATTACTTGACACTGGCTAAATACACAAAAGTGTGGAGCCAAAACAAAAAAAAACTATCATAATAGCCTGTAGAATACTTATCTGAGGAGCGATGCTACTTTCCTAGGTAAGCGTAGACAAACTTTTGCAAATTGACTCTTATTGTAAAGTTCAGCAAACACATGTTTACCCCAATTATGTAGTATTTCATTCGCTTAGCTTCCGAGTTCACGCTAGTCTGTCAGTGATAGCATGCAATTTGCGATAGTGATCTTTTGCAATTTGCAGCGACAGCGTGTTATTGCTTGTCGTCATAATGACAGCGGCAGGAAGGTGGAAAGATGTAGGAAGTGTCCATTAGGTAAGATACATTGTCACATAATGGTGTTGCTTTTTATGGGTTAGTCCGTATTCCGGCTGTTTGTTCATTCATTGCGAGGGAGCAAAGAGAGTTTGGGAGCGAAGTGAGGCAAAGTGCAGAAATGTAATGCAGCGAGGAAAGCGAAGTCTTGTGTAGTCTTACGTACTACAAATCAGATCTAATTCACGAAACATTGCGTTGGTGACTCTTTGTGCATGTTTATTGTAGGTCATTATTATCAGAAACGTGTTTAAGAAAATTGAAAAGCAAATAAAAAAAACTATAATCTTGTTGGAACTCTTAAATGATTTAAGTACTCACCGAAAGATAAAATCTGTGAATAAATAGGCGAAGTAAACCCTGCAGAAGCAGCCAGCGAGACGACTGCCTCGCTTTCACTTCCGCAAGAAAACTGTTTCCCGGAGGTTGCTCATTTTCCTCAGTTGCAGAGTGATAACATTAATATTAAAAATGATAATAATAATAATAATATTAATCTACAAGTATATATGTACTTACTACATACATATTATCTATCTACTACCTGGCTTGGCTGGCACCGACTTTAAATAGATGAGTGGGTAGCGCTTATAACAATTATATTAATTTATTTCATTTCATTTTTGAGTGTCTATTTGTGGATTTGAAGTCGATTTAATTTTTATTGTATTTAATTATTTATATACTACGTGTATATTAGTCCCATTATCCCATTTTAGTTATTGTTACTAAACTTACATAACTATGCAATTATCGGAAACCTGGAAGTGTGTCAAAATTTACTTTTAAGATTTTAATACATTGTTACTTAGTTTTCCTCGATTCCCTTGAGATTCCATCATCAGATCCTGACTGAAATAATGGGGCCACCTCGGATATACCCTTTCAAACTAAAAAATATTTTTTTGAATTGGTTCACAGTTGTAGTAAATATCGTTGAACATACACAATAAAATACATACATACGAATATAGTGCCTCCTCCTTTTGGAAGGATGATAATATATTATTTCTTCAAGTTGATGTTAACTGGCAAACCAAAATGTTGTGGTGTATGAAAATGTTGTGGTGTATGAACACGCCCGACCTACATAATATAGTCGATGTAGCATAAGCTAGTAAAGTCTCCATGATTGTAGAAGCCAAACAATACACTTGTGCATTGCAACACCCTGTAATTTGCCATGGCCCATCATCTACCCTAGAAGTTCTCCACGTGGCAAATCTCCCGCCTTTACAATATTTAATAATTAATCTATCGCCATTTCGATTTGCCTGAAAGCAGTAAGTGCATCTTTTCATATAAAGTGATTTTATTTTATTTTGCAAATTCCGTTTTACTTTTTTTGAAGTAAAACTTTTCTACGTGCGCTTGACTAGAGGAGTAAGCTGGTGAATGCGAGGCATACAGAAGTTGAAATTGGTTCACATAGATCTCCATTGTCAACATAACATAGTTAAAATTACTTAAAGTTTGTATTATTATGTTGGTATGTCCGGTAGAATGACAATTTACAATGGTCAAGCTGGCGACATTGATATTAAACAAAGTTATACGGGCCGATAGATGGAGCTAAACTAAAGCAGCCTTATTAATAAACGGGTATTAGTCTCGGATTAGTTACTTCAGCTTTTGTCCTTTTTTTGCTACTGGAATATTAAGCTGGATCGAAAGAGACAAAAGATGGTGTAACTAGTCTAAAGCTAGTTCATGTTTATTAATAAGGCTGAAGAAGTTTTACTTCAGTCGTGTGGTCTAAAGCACACTCGTTTTTTTAAAGTAGCCAGGTCCAAAAGCGTCAGCCCAATTCAAGTACGTGTCTCAACTTGTTAGAGAAAAATGACAGTTTGCGTCGTATATTGCTCTCGCATGGATGCAAAGACTAGTATCGGATCAGTGTCGTTCTACAGCGAAGAGCTATGTTTAGTAGGACGTCTTCCGGCTGATGATAATAATGATACTCGTCAGAGTCAGCTTCCTATGATTGAGTAGAGAAGGTAAAATGCGCGTTTCTAGTAATACCTATATTTATGGACAGTCACACGGAAGGCAGGATAGTAAATTCATTACTTACAAGAACGCGAAACGTAAAATACAGAGCATGTTTGTTTTTACGATCGCTAATAAAATAACCACTTCACTAGCTCCCGCCGGACTATTAATAGAATATAGGGCAGCACTACACCGAGTCTAGTCATCTTCTAAGGGCTCATGAATGCGTAGCATTTTATTTTGTACTATCGATGTGGATACGCTTTTTGCTACCATTTTCTCAATCATTATTATTATTTTATACGTTTTTATTATTACTGTGATTCACACTTCTACATTACGAAACGGTGATATAGCCAATTCTAATAATGAAAAATGTTTTGCATTACACGTGTAGAACAGCGAATATTTACAAAAAATGTATTCTACTAAGAAGAAGTCGCTGAATCTTTAGTATAGTTTTCAGATTTTTTGTAGGTTTGTCTATTAGGTTCCGAAATCGTTAGACGAATTTTGATGCAGTTTTCGTTGTTTGATTGGCATACTCTGAATATACGATATGATTCATATTTGAAGATACAGTGGAGGTCGGGAAGAAAGGGAATTTTTTCATTATGATAAAAAGGCTTTAAGCAGTGCGTCTTATCGGCCATGATCTACGTAGCTAAAACGTGGACACTCACGGTAAGACTAGTCCATCTATTCAAGGTCACTCAGTTAGATAAAGAAAGATCTATGTCAGGAGTATCTCTGCGGGATCGAATCCGAAATGAAGTCATTCACCAGAGAATTGAAGTTACCATCATAGCTCAGCGAGTTAGCAAGCTGAAGTGGCAATGGGCTGGTCGTATCTACCGAAGAACCGATAACCATTGGGGTAGACGTATTCTGGAGTGGAGACCGCGAATCCGCAAACGTAGTGTAGGACGACCTGCCGCGAGATGTAGCGATGACATACGCAAGGAAGCTGGAAGAGTAGAGCTGAAGACCAGGCTCAGTGGCGTGCCTTATGCCCAGCAGTGGACTAATATAGGCTGATGGTGACGATGATGACACCTTTATTTTAACATTGCAGCTAATGACCTCCATAAGAAGATTACGCTTAATAACGCCAAAAAATTGACGCTGTTGGAATGTGTGTACTCTTGTTGGAGGATTTATATCTGGCATGGTATTATTATTACATTTTTTCGGTGTCAGCAGCGGCGGAGCGTCTAGTAAGGAATTATAGCCGTACGTGAAGCACAACTGCTATGAAATTATATAATTAGAATTTCTTCTCCAGCATAGAACAAAATATACCAATTATGCGGACGAAAGGAGTTGTATCCTACACAAACCTCGATTACATAAGAGTCTACCTGCCTAGTACTTACTTCTACTTATAAATAGAATATAGGACAGGATGCAACCTCAGTACCTATTGCATGTGACGTTTGTATTCCATGCTCGCCTCGATGACTAACGACGTCAGCCCCTCTGTTACAAGGACAGCGCTTTGCATTGGCATGTGTAAGGTCTAGGTGAAAATAATTGCATGGATTTGTGGTGAATGGTTTAAAAATGACACCTAGTGCAAGGGTGTAAATCACGTTTTCCAGAAGCAAAGAGTAGGATAAGTTTAAAGTGTTTTGTGTATATTTATTAATTTGCCAAATCAACTTAATTAACCGCCTCATCCAAGACAGAACGATACTCTTCATCAAGCATACTTTAAATACTTTTGCGCTATCGAAATATTCACTATTTAATTTTTCTAGTCCATAATAATCTGCTTTTTTTTAACTTTCTTACCGTTTTAGTTTTTAACATTTGAATTTAATACAAATATCACCACGCACATTTTTAACATTCAACCAATCACAATTAAGGGCTGTGCAATACCAACGAGAAAAATTTGGTACAGCATTTCTTATTACGAGACTATGTGATGAAACACCACATAGCCTAGTAATATGATTACATACGCTCATTTGCCCAGTAATTTCACTAGCTACAACGCCCTTCAAACTGGAACACAGTAGTGCTTGCATATAACTGCTTGGCGGCAGAACAACTGGCAAAGCGGTGGTACCTACCTAGACGAACTTTGCAGAAAAGTCCTACCACCATTAGTATTGTATCCGAAGATAATGGGTACTTCCGTAAGTGATTAAGTGCAGTCAGTTTTCAGAGAATCGACTGATTGGATTGCGTTACCAATCAGCCGTCTCCACATTACCTTAATGCCCATACCCTACGCAATATTAATTGTGATTCTCACGTTATAAAAACAGTAAATATGCATCAGCACATGCGCACCACGTCTATAAAACGTGTAACATCCGTTTGTGTGTACTATTTAATACTATTTGCAAGTCGTTTCTATTTAGGGAAGGGAAACACTGCCATGTACTTGGAATCATCATGAATCACAAAAGAAAGTTTGGTTAATTAGGGTTTCGCAGAATCAAAGTGAACAACCATTTTAGAAGAAATCTATGATATAAGAAATGCGTTCAAATGCTGCTGAAGTAGATGTATGTTGGAGCAGAGTAGAGTAGAGTAGAGAGAGTAGAGTAGAGTAGAGAGAGTAGAGTAGAGTAGAGAGAGTAGAGTAGAGTAGATGCATGTTGGAGCTGTGTGCTGATCGGTGTAGGTGGGCAATATATCTGGGTTAAGATTCTTTACTTCTCAAAGAACATAGTTCCCTCGCTAAGAAATTATAACTATTTAAATATAAATGATATGGTACATAGATTTCCTTTGAGCATGCAAGCGTAAACACAAGAACAAATTATTATATAAGGTGGGTAAGCAAAAAAACTATTCAACACAAATCTGGTAAAAGATTATGTAGGTTACAGAAGTAAAGTAGGATCACTCAAAATGTGGAATGATTTAGCTTTTTAATAGGTTTAGGTAATTTATTATACAGTTCTGCTCCTTCATATAAAATTGTCCATATATTAGCCACGTGTTAAAATATTGTTTGTCCGTGCTTCAATAAAATGTTAGCATAAGCGTAAGTGTAATAAAGTCTATGTAAGTATCACCAAGTTAAAAAAAAACAGGATTACTCCTAGGTGATGACCACAAGCCTTGCACTTAATTCTTCTTATTATTCTCCAATTTAAGACCTAAAAGCTGGAACGATTCGGATAAAAGAATTTCACTGCACAATTTATCAGCGTAGGTACATACAATTTATCCCCTTTACCGCATTCTTGGATTCTAGAACCAATAGTTTTTGTGAACGATCTCTTACCTAAGAATCCTAGCATATGATGAATTCAATGCTTTCATTTTACGACTATGATGACGTGGTGCCGACAGCATCTTGGATACCATTAAGCCATCTTCTGGCTTGGGCTATTGCCCAATACTACGATATAATTGTTATAATTTGACTGGTCCGATAACTCAGTTAGTAGCTGTACCTTCTAAACTGTAGGTTTTGGGTTTCCAGGACAAACATTTATATGATGAACAATTGAACATAGATGTTCGTTCTGTGTCTGGGTGCTATATTGTATTCTATGTACGTATTTACAAACAAAAAGCAGATGTATAAGTATTCTATCAGTTTTCTGGTTTCCATAGCTTTGCTTGGTTCAAGACTAGATGGCGTTGTGTGAAATGTCCACAAATATGTGTGGACACTTCACACAACGCCATCTAGCCCCAAACTAAGCAAAGCTTGTATTATGGGAACCACATAACTGATACAATTACTTAGATACTTTTTGTTTGTAAATACATACATAGAATACAATATAACACCCAGACAGAACAAACATCTATGTTCATCACCTGTCATCTATGTTCATGTCCTGGGTGGGAATCGAACCCACAACCCACAGGTCAGAAGGCAGGGTTACTACTAACTGAGCTATCGGGCCAGTCAAATACAATAACAATAACGCCCAACGATCACATACATAGATCTTGGACCCTAACTAGGATTCCCTGTGTCTAGGGACCCAGGAACTACGAGGCCCACAACACCCAGACTCAGAGCAAGTATTTGCTCTTTTTTTCTGTGCACAGATACTTGTCCTGCCGCGGGAATCGAACTCGCCGCCTCCGTGTTCTGAACTAACCTGCTCAACCACCACACTACAGAGGCCGCAAATATTTATTTATTTCATTATATTAACAAACGGTTGGAATTCGCCCTATATGTCATACTGGCATATTTTATTTCATATTAATACAATATTTTTAACATTATATAAAACTAAACTAGACCTAAAAAACTAAATTATACCTAAGAACTTAAAATATAAAAAAAAAAAAACTACAAATTTTAGAATAGCCCGTTGGTGGAGGGGAATGTCCCCAGAATGCTGGCAGCATTACCACGTTGAATGGCAATGCTTATTTTTTGTGCAAAATAAAAGCCAGCGTTCTGGTCACCTGATGCTTCCACCAAACGTTTGGCCAAGTCCCAAAAAAAAGTTAAAAAACTGTTGGAATATGTATGGTTGTAATTTTGTTTCTGTAATAATTGTATAGCAACAAACACTTCAAAGCAATGGTTCTAAAAGTAGGTAGTGACAGGAGATAGTGGGCAGTTGCTGGAATCGACGGGCTCTATGAATGACAATGCGGCCTCGAACGAAAGTACTTTTACTATGCACACGCGTGATCAGGGTAGGGTATGGGGTGCAGGGTAGGGAAAGTCTAGAGCTTGCAATTTATGGAAGCCTGATCCTGTATATTCACACTAGTTGCGCCCCACAGTTTCACCCGCGAGTAAAATTTATTCTATGTGGTAATCCGGCGTATAAGCTATCTGCATTTCAAGTTTCATTAACATCCATTTAGTAGTTTTTGCGTAAAAGAGTAACGAACATCCATACATCCATATACACAAGCTTTCGCGTTTATAATATTAGTTAGGATTTCTTCAGAATATTTAATTCTGAAATTACACTTTTGAATAATAACCAACTCAACAATAGGTGATTTTAATATCATAATAATTTAAAAAAAAATCTGTATTTCTAATAAATACTGCAGTCTCTGAACATCCAGATTAATCTATAAAGAAATGCATTAGCAGTTGGCATTGTGCCTGCAGACTGACTGCGACTTAGTCCAGTGCACCATTGACCTGCCACGTAGGGTAGCTATGATTGCCAAGGACACAAACGGGTAAGACCTAGACCATAAATTATACACTATGTACCTGACCTAGACTTATCTAGACTTATTGTCTGGGTCCGATTTGAAGTAAGTATACAGTTTAAGAACAGAAATACGTCAAATTGCCTTTATTTTCTAAATACTACTACAATGATATCACACTAATCACACTAATATTATAAAGGCGAAAGTTTGTATGTGTGTATGTTTGTTACTCCTTCACGCTCAAACGGCTGAATGGATTTGGATGAAATTCGGTACCAAGATAGCTTATACACTAGATTAATATATAGGCTACAATTTATCCCGGAAAACTAAAATGCTCCCATGGGATGAGCAAATAATTAAAATACTTTTAATCCGCGGGTGAAACCGCGGGGCGCAACTAGTAATATCTAATACTAAAAACTACCTACTGCTACTACTACAAAAAAAACATTAGTACTATATACTGGCCGCGATGACCTATAGACAGTCCAAATGCTCCAGCCCACTACCAGTAGGTAGCGTACCCAACATGCTGGCAGCATTGCCCCGTTGAATTGCAATGCTTATTCATTGTGCAAAATAAGTGCCAGCATTTTTGTTATGATTTTTAGGTAGGTACCTAAACTATATACCTACCTACTTCAAGTCTGAGTAGAGTTAGATTTTGGAGCATTTCTGTCTGCACACAAAGATCGTTTTGTGTTTTAAACAGTCTAAGATGAACAAATCACATAACTGTCTACTTAACAAGGATACCTTTCTTATTGAATGTCATACAATTGGTGTTTGGGGTTTTTTGATTTAGTTTTTTTGGGATTGATTTGAAAGTTCATTTTCTCAAGTTCAATTTGGTTCAATCTAGGTTGGAAGATACCTATTGTACGCTAGGCGGAATTGTTAACTAATCTCTTACTTATTAATTTTCTTTTTAATAAATTTTCCTCTGTGGTGTGATGGTAGAGCAGGTCGGCTCATAACCCGAAGGCAGCGGGTTCGGTTCCCGCGACAGGACAAGTATTTGTGCACAGAAAAAAAGTACTTGTTCTGTGTCTGGTAAATACTGATAGCTGACAAATAATACAAGTCTGGATGTTGTGGGACCATGGTCCTCGTAGTTTATGGGTCCCTAGACACAGAGATTCCTAGTTAGGGTCATGTATGTGATCGATGGGTGTTATTATTATTATTATAATCCGCCCAGGGCCACCGATCAGATAATAGGTACTGGGGACATTATTTTTATTTGATTTCAAATGCTGGCGGAAGATTTTAAATGAAAATGTGGTCAAGTGAAGTTTGACTATACGTTCTTAACCGATCCATGAAGTGAAGCCATATTTTCTGCGGTCACTACACGCCACAGTTTTTTAAGTCATGCCCCAAACTTTCGTAGTCTTGGATGAATTAGCGTCATAGTAGATGTCCAAGCCCACAACTTAGAGCCAAAGTAGCCAAGGATGCCGACAATCATAGTGTTCCTACTTTGTCTCTAGGCTAGGCCAAGTATGCGTGGCAGCACTAGGCAAGCGTCGAGCATAGAGAATGGCTCAAAGACGTGATACCACTGCAAAGTGGAATGGACAGGACGCATAACAAAGGCTGCTTGCTGACCTCAAGTGAAATGCTATTATTCAAGCTCTAGTAATCCCATGACATAATCTAGATTATGGTTAATATTATGTACCTTCCTTGGACTGAGGATTCACTTCCGATTTTGAAGTAAAACTTCTTCACGCACGCATCTGTTATCTGGTTCTCATAGCTCAAGCTTTGTTTAGTTTGAGACTAGATGACGCTGTGTGGAATGTCCACAAATATTTATTATTCATTTAGTTTGTTCATAAAAGTCAATCTTCCGTAATTTTTTTATCACCATCAACAATCTGGATACATCCTATTGCAGCGAAATTCCTTATGCATTGTAGCCGATCTATCAGCCCTGTCTCAATCCGGCGCAATGGTTGGGTAACAGCAATTTTCTAGTTATTTATCTTATTTATATAAATTCCCCGCATAGCGGCCGCGTTGCCGACAGCCGGTAGCTTGCGGCTTCCTTTCGTTGACTAATCCTTATTGTTTATTGTGGCTCTATTATGTATTTATAGTTCTTCGTGTATGCATTGTCGGAAATTGCACTCTGTGAGACTTACCTGTAGGTCTTAATTAAAAGTAATAATAGTATAAATTCATCAATACTTTTGTGCGTGATTATGTTGATCGTTTTGTGACAACTTTTACACATTTGTGCACTTTACAAATTTACTCAACAAAATCAAGGTTTTTAAAAACTTAACCAAAGGCTATTGATTTATATCAACAGCTAAGAGACATCACCATCTATCAATTCAAGGGGTTAGAATAAAAAAGGTTTAATTGCAAATTGATAGTTTCGAAAAAATTGACTTTAAACTTCAACGGCCTCATTTTAATGTAGAGTGCGTATGTTTTTATGCTAAACGAACTGTATTCCTGTGTCAGATAAACCGTTTATAGACGAAAAATCTCGAGATTTAAGCCTCATTTCGGTATTTTGATTCAATGATACCAATAAGTCATTTTGTGAAAAAATCAGTTAAACCCTTTTTGATCTCATCCCTTCATTTGATAGAAGATAGTCTTGGTGGTAGGACTTTTCTGCAAAGTTCGCCTAGGTAGGTACCACCGCTTTGCCATAATTTATTCTGCCGTCAAGCAGTAGTAAGCAAACACTACTGTGTTCCGATTTGAAGGGCACTGTAGTTAGTGAAATTACTGGGCAATGAGACTTTATGATCTGATCTCAGTGTATTAATCTTAGACTGCAGATGTCTTAGGATGACGAGCGCAGTGCAGTGTCATGCAAAACTTTACATTAGAGTTCCAAGTGACACTGCAACTGTTTGGGCAGTCGTGTCGCTCATTAACATAAAAAACCACTGATGAACGAGTCCCCCAAAAAACGTTCTTTTGCGGGAGTTGTTCATCAGTTGTTCATCACCATTAGATGCAAGAGGCAAACAAATGCACGGGTATTTGTTGGCCTCTTGCATCTAATGGTTTCCTGCAATTATGGTCAGGTTGCAGCCACCTAGTGGGTGGCCGGCCTACGCCGCGTCTGCATAGCATTGGTGTTGGAGCGTTTTTAGTGCTCTCTGGCTAGCTTCGAGTTAAAGACCTGCCTTCAAGCACGGCGTGTTCCTATAAAGTGACTCCAGTATAGATATCCTCATTAAAATCAAGTTTTCTTCAACTGAAAAGTAAAGAGAAAAAAAAACCAGAAACTTTCAAACAATTTAATTTACAATTTAATTTTAATAGTAAAAAACATAATTTTTCGTTAAAAAATAAGCCGTGTAATAGTTTCTTATTCTCGTTACATAAATAGTGTTCATTAGTCGACGATGTCAGTTGCGATTGGGGCAGGGATGGACTCAGTACGTAGATTCGAGGGCAACTTTGAAAACTATCAGCTCGTACTTTACAACTTATTTATCGCCTAAAACTAACAGAATTTAAATAAAACATCGTTCAAATACGCACAAAATATAATAAATGAACGAAAGTAAGAATATGAAAATAGACGCCTTATAAAAATAAACCCAAAGCAAAAAATTTATAGTTAACCATTAAAGTATTAAAATGTTACATTTACCCCCACTCCCTTACCTGAATACGTCAATTCACTTGACTGTGATTCACTGTAGCTTCCCTGGTTTTTGCTTACGTCCGAGGGTGTTGCACCAACCACGTGCGCGGCCCGGGCATCGAACCCGCTCTCCTGCTATAGGCATACTATGCGTTTACAGCATTGTGCCATCGTACACACGCTAGGCATGGGTAGTTCTAGAGCAAACGATCTGAATTATCACTAAACGTTACAAGAAAAGATAGGGTACCGTTAAAGCCACATTTCATCTCACCCCTACATTATATATTATATAAACTTATATAAAACATTTACACATTTATAAAAAAAATTTAGAAAAAGCAGCCGCCCGGTGATCGCTGTTAAGGTCAGTGAAAACCAACGGCATTAGACCATTTTAAAAAAAGCAGGAAAAGCATTTTGTTTCCGGCTGTGTTTAAATCGCTTCTGTATCGTCTGACAATCATCGATTTTTGACAGATTTTACATCCGCAAACCTTTTAAGAATAGCTAAACGATCACGAATCTTGATTGTAACCGACGGAACACAAATTTGTATAGATTTGACAGTTTCAATACATATTTTATGTGCATAGTTAGGGGCCGTTCAAGTATTACGTAAGCAGATTTATTACAATTACCCCCCATCCCCCTTGTCAGCAAAAGTAAGCAATACTCTTATCCCCTCCCTCTATGCTTACGTAAATATTTTTCAATTAATGTATAGTTTTGTTAAATATTATAATTATAATGTTATAATTTAAAAAATGTAATAGATTTAGGATAGATATTAGATTTAGATTCCCTTACTCGGTTCTAAAGCGAGTGCCTAAACGTATGTATGTATATATGTAATTTGAGGTTTTACAGCAAAGACAATGTGAGGGTTGCCATTCGAGTAAAAAAGTACGTAATCATCATCTAGACTCCCCTACATGTCATCCAAAATAAGCAAAGCAAAGCCGCCCCCCCGTCCCCCTATTGCTCACGTAATACTTGAACGGCCCCTTGCTATGAAAATTTTCAAATTCGGAATGATATTTCTCCTGTTGCATTACAATCAAAGTTCCGTGGTCATCCTTCTGATGTTTACGGAGCGATGCCAACTAGATTCAAGTAGTTGTAAAGGGCGTCATGCTAAGACAATATGTCTAAGGTGGCCCCATGCTACGCCTAGATAGGGAACTGGCTTTCAAGTGGGAATATTAAATAAAAATAAAAAAGCCTTTTTATTTCTTATTAATATTTTTTTTTTCTGCTGCATAGTATTTTTCATATTCTTTACAGTTAATCTCATAATCTCAGGATCGCAGCGTAATCTAAATAGCCACCAGCTACGCTTCCACACAAAGGGGCTAAACACGGACATTCTATCAACTTTTTTCCGTCAACAAGAAGCAAGGTAAGGCATCACAACATCGATTTCGAATTAAGAGTCGTTTCACTGTGACGTACAGGTATTTAGAATATGCGTTTTTGTCATAATAAATATTATGGTGCAGTCAACGTTTTACAACTTGTACCTTATTCAGTTGAGTTAGGGGTCTGCAGGAAAATCACGTAACTCGATTGTAACCGATTTAAAAACAAAGTATATAATTGACAGTTTGAATAATAATAATAATATAATATAATAATAATATGTGTGGACATCTAACACAACGCCATCTAGCCCCAAACTAAGCAAAGCTTGTATTATGGGAATCAGATAACTGATACAATACTTAAATACTTTTTGTTTGTAAATCCATACATATAATACCATATAACACCCAGACACAGAACAAACACCTATATGTTCACCACACAAATGTTTGTCCTGGGTGGGAATCGAACCCACAACCCACAGTTCAGAAGGCAGGGTTACTACCAACTGAGCTATCGGGCCAGTCGAATACGCAAATACGCAGCTTATGTGCATAGTTAATATGGAAATTTTCAAATTAGGAGTAAACTTTCAGACCGGTAAAACGAGATTTTGGATCGGAAATAATTACTGAAGTTGTTGATCCTTTTAGAATCGTTAGATAAATGACTGGTAGATTCTCTCAGGCTTATACATTATTAAAATAAAAAATAAATTCTAGTTTTTTTAGTTATTTATATGTTGTATGTTTCAAAATAAAATGTTATTGACTTATGTAAAAATAAATTAAAAATGAGTGTGCTTGATACCACGCGACTAAAGTAAAACTTCTTTAGTTTTGCTTTTTTCTATCGGCCGGTATAACTTTGTTTTTGCTTTGTTTAATGTTAATGTCGCTATCTTGACAGTTTACAATTGTTGTGAATTGTCATTTTACCGGACATTACAACATAATAAAAAAAAGGATATGTATTGAAAAATAATAAAAAAATTTAACATTGTTATGTTGGCAATGGAGATCTACGTGAACCAACTTCAACTTCAATACGCCTCGTATTCACCAGCTTACTCCCCAAGCTGTACGTATAGAACTTTTACTTTAAAAAGCAAAATAAATTATTTGAATAAAAAAGAAAGGAAATTGAGAAAAACAACCTTGTTATACTCTTGACTGGTCCGAAAACGATGTTTGTTCCGAGTTTGGGTATTATATTGTATTATATGTATGTGTTTACAAACAAAATGTATCTAAGGTCTGTATTATAGAACGATGCTCAGTCATCGATCGGTGCTCAAGCAGAGATTTCATTCACTAATTGATCACTTTATGAATGAAATCTCTGCTTGAGCACCGATCAACGACTGAGCATCGCTCTGTAATACGGACCTAAGTATTGTATCAGTTATCTGGTTCCCATAGCACAAGCTTTGCTTAGTTTGGGGCTAGATGGTGCTGTGTGAAATGTCTATTATATATTTATTATTTACTCTTATACCGTGTTACCACAAATACATAAATAAGGCTTAGACAGATGTCAGATGCGTGTTTAACAATACAAAACAGTATAAAACACTTGTTTAAGGCTTGTTTAAATCTTTTGTGGTTAAGCAGATAATGTCCAAAACAATATAAACTTGAACAAGCTCGCCCACCGCCATAAATGACATAAGCAAATCACGAAAATCTGACCACTGCGGTATCAAAACAAACTGCGCGACCACGTGGTGGGGCAGCGAACTTTTTATTTTTTACACGCAAGGTCGATGACCGCAATCAGCACTTGCGAGTGAGATATTGCTATCGATCGCTTCTGTTTATGTAATAGGGTATTTTCCAATTATTCTTGATAGCAAGTTATGTCCTCGACCGTGACGTGATAAAATCATTGTGTTCCCCTGAAATTCAGATAATAATAATAAATTATTTGACATTCACACATGTGTCATCTCCTCCCAATTTATGCAAAGCTTGTACTATGGACAGATAACTGATAGAATACATACACACTTTTTTTGGTTTGTAAATACAAACATAAAATACAATATAGTACTATATTGCACACACCATGCACACAACATCGATGTTTATCAAATATTTGTCCTGGGTGGGAATCGAACCCACAACCTGCAGTTCAGAACGCAGGATTACTACCATTGACAATAATTCCATATCTTTGGTTACTACCAACTAAGAGCTATTGGGCCAGTCAAATATTTTAAAAACAAATATTATTCAAATATATATAATTATAATTTAACCTTTATACTTATTTTTTACTACTGTTATAAAGAAGTTTGTATGCATTGATGTTTGTTACTCTTTCACACAAAAAACTACATCATACATGCACACCGACGTGAGGTGGCAAGTCTGTCGGTCTTTTACAGATTACACCGTGGTGAATGCGCTCAAGAACTGCATGATCTCATTCTCCACTACCGGACTACTTAGACGCTCGGCTAAGCGCCATCCTTTCGTGGTCGAAATACCATCCATTCGTACCAATTCATTAAATTTGAAATGCATGTGACCATGTAAAAAAAATCATAATGCATAAGCACAGAGAGATAACTTAGTGCGAACTTAGGAGTTGTCAAACTTTAGTACAGACGGGCATTAAGTATAGCCGTTTAACTTAATGTGTTGTTTTTTGTACAATATAAAAATAAAATACTGCAATCTAAATATATATATAACTCAAAGGTGACTGACTGACATAGTGATCTATCAACGCACAGCCCAAACTACTAGACAGATCGGGCTGAAATTTGGCATGCAGGTAGATGTTATGACGTAGGCATCCGCTAAGAAAGGATTTTTCGAAATTCCACCCTTAAGAAGGTGAAATGGGTGGTTGAATTGTTTTCCCATAGGCCACGCCGCGGGCGAAGCTGCGGGCAGAAGGTCTTCTAAATATATATAACTCAAAGGTGACTGACTGACATAGTGATCTATCAACGCACAGCCCAAACTACTAGACAGATCGGGCTGAAATTTGGCATGCAGGTAGATGTTATGACGTAGGCATCCGCTAAGAAAGGAATTTTCGAAATTCCACCCTTAAGAAGGTGAAATGGGTGGTTGAATTATTTTCTCGTAGGCCACGCCGCACGCGAAGCTGCGGGCAGAAGCTCGTTTTCAATAAATGTCAAAGTATAAGACCATAAATCCTCACATCATTGTGTATTTGTATTATGTATAGTCATGTGAAGTATTCTACTATTGTATATTTATCTTAGTTTGTATATAGTAACTTTTATTTTATAGCAACACCGTCCATGCTCATTGATCTATCTTTATCCATCCAAAGGTTGTCTGGAAGAGACCGCTTTTTAGTGATAAGACTATTTTAACCTACTAATAAGCTATCTTGTTTTATATTTCGTCATTATATTTATATTTAGTTATTGTAATAAAAACGACAATTAACACACTAAGTATTTCATACATTAACAAAAAACAAATCAGGGTTATTAAATAATAAAACAATACAATGGGCTGTTAAAATAATGTCAAACAAAATAAAATAATGTCAGAGTTAATTAGATAATACGTATACGTAAAATTGATATTACAATGGTAATATCAATATAATTCAATTTTCGAATTTCGAAAATTATTCAATTTTCTTAAAATTGATATTGTAGTCATAGTCATTTATTCATATAAAAAATACACGTCACATATAAATTAAGGTACACAGGTACATAGCAATTTGTTTTAAAATGTATGACTATGCATATAAAATATATTATTATCATTATAATTACCCAAATAAATTGTATAATAATAACAAAATATAAAAAGATGTCGAAATACACGAATTAAAAACATGTCAAAATAAAAATAAAATAATTAAAAATGTCATTACAATCTACTTATAAATCAAATTAAAGATGTAATTGCAATGTCACTCCAAATAAATCTCATTATTTATTATTTTACAAAAATTCAGCATAGCTGTAGAACGTTTGGTTGGTAAGCCAGTGTTTGAGATTTGACTTAAAAGATTCCAAACTTTATTACAATAGTGATATCAATTTTAATGCACCGCTACCATTTCTTTTCTAGCACATGCAGGTTGACTGGTGGATAATGCTTCATAGCATTAAGTCCTCTTTGTACATTATTTTGTGCCAAAGTATAAATAAATAAGATAAAAAGAAAAATTATTCACTACAGTGTGTATCTTGGTGTCAATAAAGAGTTTATCTATCTATCCCATACATTACCGACCACAAACAGAGACATTCCCAAATGTTACGCAACACAATAGCCAGACATTTCTTAATTTTCACAGCCGTTGCTCCAATCACGTTTCAATTAAAACAATTGCAGTTCGTTCGCCTCTGCGACCCGACGGCAATGAGTTGCAATTTCTTCCGACATGTGATGCCATCTGGCGTGGCAACAAGGTACTACGGGCGAGTTCATTGCCAATGTCATGGATAATTACAGCTTTAGCAAACGTAGAGTTTACTTTCAAGCTTTTTGGGGAGCTTTGGTATTTTTTTTATGTTAAAAGGAGCAAAAAGCATACGGCTCACTTGATGGGAAGCGGTCACCGTAGCCTATGGACATCTGTAACACCGGAGGACGCGTCTCCAATGCATTGCTTACCCTGAATAATTGTTTTGGTTCACCCACCGCCTATTCTTTCTTGACAACTCAATAATAATAATGCCCAACGATCACATACATAGATCCTGGACCCTAACTAGGATTCCCTGTATTTAGGGACACAGGAACTACGAGGACCATCCCACAACACCCAGACACAAAACAAGTATTTGCGTTTTTTTTCTGTGCACAAATACTTGTCCTATCGCGGGAATAGAACCCTCGGCCTCCGAGTTATGAGCCAATCTGCTCAACTACCACACCACAGAGGCTGACGAAAACAAAGGCAATTATGAGTGATGGTACGTACAGGGCTTACTAAGCCTTTCTGAAACACGTTTCAACTTTTTAAATTTCATTTGTGATGACTCATCAACCAATCAGTGCTTATACAATTAGTTTTATACGAAATCTGATTTTGCCATTGTGATATTTCAACCAATGTGGCGGATGGAAAAAGAAGATTCCTGCCATTTGAAAGCCTTTACGTGTCTGAGTCTTGTGGAACTATGGTCCTCGTAGTTCCTGGGTCCCTAAACACAGGGAATCCTAGTTAGGGTTCAAGATCTATGTAAGTAATCATCTTTTATTTATTAGGCTGATTTTTTTTATACTGCATTTCCACAGACACCTGGGTCCGTGCTTTTTGCTAGATTATTTTTTATATTTATTAATTATTAACATGAACATATACATAATGCAGGGAGGACAATACAGCCAATAATACATAAACATAAGTACTTATTTCTAATTGTGCGTACACCACCAAGCAAACCAGCTTCCGCAAGCAGCACCCGTTCACGGGCTTGACGCGTGTAATTAATTTATTTTGTACATAAAACAATAAAAAGGGAACTTAAATTAACTAATTAATATAATAAATGTTTATTTATTTATTCATTTAATCTCAAATGTTAATAACATTATGGTATTCCTCTTACTGAAGCAATGTTGATTTTATAGCCCCCAGCTCCATGTTTATCCCCTGTTTTATCCATGTTCGTGGAATAAAAATGGATAATGAAAGGATGAGATCAAGAAGGGTTGAACTGTTTTTTTTACAAAATGACTTATGGGTATCGTTGGATTCAGCGTGAAATTATCTACAGTAATGCATTCTCAAAATACCGAAATGAGGTTTAAATCTCGAGATTGATCAAATCTATCCAGAAAAGCAGTACAGATAAAAAAGAACAAATTAGAGCTACATGAAGTTTTGAATTGTTACCCCCTTCAGTGTAATAGTAGGTAAGTGCTTACATAAATAATAATGCTTACAAAAAAGAAGTCCCTCCTATATATGTCTTCTTAATCTTAAGAAAAGTAGAATAAATAAGTAATATATTAAAAAAGGACCCAAAAGTATGTGGGAAAGCAGCAATATAAAAAAAAATCGAGTGTGCTTTAGACCACACGACTAAAGTAAAACTTCTTTAGTTTAGCACCATCTGTTTGCCAGTAATCTTTGTTTTTGCTTTGTTTAATGTTAGTGTCACCATCTTGACAATTGTAAATTCTCATTTTACCGGACGTACCAACATAATAATGCAAACTTTAAGTAATTTGTAACTGCGTTATGTTGACAATGGAGATCTACGTGAACCAACAACTTCCAAGTTATGTCCGCCTCGTTACGCATTCACCAGCTTACTCCTCAAGTCAAGCGGGCGTAAAGAAGTTTTACTTCAAAAATAGTGCTGACAACCAAAGCTAGGGCGGGAACGCAAAAAAGATTGCGTCACCGCATTGTATTATTTTCCAAAACTTGTGTTATTTTCAGTGTTAGTGCATAAATTTGGTGGCATTCTATTCGTTAAGTGCTGGATTACAGGCGTGAGTGTGGGAAAATGGTATAATGATGGTGAAACGTTTCTTTTCGTGTTGTTTCCAAAACTCCATAGAAAGTTCAAGTAAAGTTGCCACCACTTTACTAGGAGTATGACTTTGACTAGACTATGACTTGACTTGATGACTTCGACTGTGACTTGACACATATTTGCGTGAAATATCATTAGCTTGATAAATTATCAATTACTTGACACTGGCAAAATACACGGAGGTGTGGAGCCAAAAGATAAAAAAAAACCAAAGCTAAACCATAGACAAGGCAACACAGGAAAAGTCTACGATACCTGTACCACACAAAGACACACAATTCGTACGTGAGCTCTCTCACGTTTTCGGGATGTCACTACGCAATACGCAGGTGTTTGACCGGCAGAGGATGTGGACCTATTTATCAGTATCAAATCAAGCAATAATTTAATAAACAGGCTATAAAATGCCAGAGCATTAAAAAATACAAGGTCCAGGGTATTTAGTTTAATAGCTCGATTTTTAAATTTGTTTATATTTTTGAGCAATTATTTTATGTAAACGAATGACTAAATTTTCGAGCTATTTTTTTTATGTAAACGTATAACGTGAGAAACTAGCTAATTGTCATTTCTCTAGTCTGTGATTATAGCTAATTAAATCGTTTCTAAATTCACGAAGTCAACTCGTAAGACAAGTAAACTTTTTTCAGTTGTTATATATTGCAATAAATATACCTAGGTACTTTTTTTTCATTTTGGCTTTACACTTTTGTGTATTTAGCCAGTGTCAAGTTATTGATAATATCTCAAGTTAATTAATATCATATAATGTGTCAAAGTCAAGTCACAGTCCAAGTCATCAAGTTAAGTCATAGTCTAGTCTAGTCAAGTCATACTCCTAGTAAAGTGGTGGCAACTTTACCAGAAGCTTCCATGGAGTTTTGGAAACAACACGAAAAGAAACGTTTCACCATCGTCATACCACTTTCCCACACTCATGCCTGTAATTCAGCACTTAACGAATAAAATGCCACCAATTTTATGCACTAACACTGAAAATAACACAAGTTTTGGAAAATAATACAATGCGGCAATGCGATCTTTTTCGTTTTCCGCCAAAACTCCATCACCTAGGTACTTATTGACTACATGTAGATTAATGTCTTAAATTAAAATAAAGTAAACAGGAACAGTTTTTTTTATTTATGCAATGTCAGTTAAGATATTGTGGTATATAATTAAAAAAATCAATCTGACTAAATTCGTGCAGAATTGATACTTTGATTTTAATAAACGAAAGATGAGTCGTACTCTATACATACTTTCAGATGTAAACCAATTCGGAGTAGGACTTTGACCGATCGTCCATCATCGGGGAAGTCAATGCACTTCATTTCATCACTTCCCTTGTAGTTAAGGACTGCTTGGTAACATCTAGTCGTAATAAACTTTCATTTGTTCCAATGAAACAAAGCGAAATAATTTATTTTAAACATGACTCAGCAAATAAATCTTACAACAAAAATCTGCGAACAAACAACCAAATATTAGTAATTGGCTTTAAACTGTCTCATACAGGTACTATACCAATTATTATAATATGGTACATAGGTATAAAAATCCAACATTACACATTAGCATAATATAATATAGAGGTCAATATTAATTTACATTTTCATAAAGTTCAATTGTTAAACTTATTTCGGTAGTCAGTAGAATTAAAATACTACAATACAACTTCAAACTTAATCAAAATTACTTTCGCAGTTATAGCTCAATATGACTTTGATATTATAATTATACTATTGACAAGCGTTGAAATATTATAAACATGTGTTAAAGCACCGTAAAAATTATCTCCATTCCAAATTTCACTCAAATTCGTTTTTGCTCATCACATGGGAATATTTCACTTTTACGGGATAAAATTTAGCCTATATGTTAATCCAGTGTATAAGCTATCTTGGTGCCGAATTCCATCCGAATCTATTCAGCTGTTTGAGCGTGAAGGAATAACAAACATACACACATATACACACACAATCTTTCGCCTTTATAATATTAGTGTGATAGTGTGATATTAGTGTGAAGTGTGATTTACAATAAATTTTGATAAATAGAAACATTCACACATGAGTCGATTATTCTATGTATTCCAAGTGGATTTATAGTCGATGATGTATTCACATATGCCACTCAATTATCAGACGATCATTCATGATTCTGACCATTTAACAAAATCCAAGTCAACGCTCTTGTAATTATTTAGCCCCTTTTACGCCCCTTTGTCCAATCACAGTTCATTCCCATTAGAACCACGCATATTTCTTCACAGGGCAATGGTATCACAAGTTGACCAATCATTGCCCAATATTTCAACACATTTTCGATGTTTAGAAATTGGTTGATGTATGACCTAAAACGATAACTAACTTTTTAGTTCTTACACCTCAGAGCTTGCGTCATATTTTTTATCATATGGTTTCAATGTTTTTTTTTGTTGGTGCAAGTGTTTGAATTCCATGTACATTCAGCTATATTAATAATAATAAATGCCCAACGATCACATATATAGATCCTGGACCTTAACTAGGATTCCTTGTATCTAGGTACCCAGGAACTACGAGGACCATGGTCCCACAACACCCAGACTCAGAACAAGTATTTACGCTTTTTTTGTCCACAAATACTTGTCCTGTCGCGGAAATCGAACCCTTATTCGAATTTTTGAAGCGGGAAAGAGCCCTTTAGTTTTTATCACGACCACCAATAGGGGTGGGGTACGTGGGACTCGAACCCACTAAAAACCTTCCATGAGCAGTCCTCCGCCAAGTTGGGACGTCGCGATAGCATTCTACCACCTCACCCAAAATTCTGACAGCAAGACTAATCTATTACCTAACGACAAGGCCTAATAAATCTCCTTTTCTCCAGCTACAATATAATAATAAATAATAAATATTTGTGGACATTTCATACAGCGCCATCTAGCCTCAAACTAAGCCAAGCTTTCACTATGGATCCAGATAACTGATACAATACTTAGATACTTTTGTTTTTAAATATACATTTTTTTATATATACATAGAATACAATATAACACCCAGACATAGAACTAAAATCGATGTTCACCACACAAATATTTGTCCTAGTTGGGAATCGAATCTACAACCTACATCTCAGAAGGCAGGGTCTCAGGGGGCTAGCAAATACCAGGCCAGTTAAATATGTTTCATACCGCTTCATAGAAGTTTAACATTTTTATCAAGCAAGTTATACATGAAAGAGCACAATGAAGTTCAAAAATCCTTCAACGTAATACAACAAACAGCATACACAAATGACGAGACGTACCGAGAAGTTCCAAACAGTGGAATTATCTTATCTATTGCATAACAATGTTTATGCTTCCATTCACCTCGGCCAGGGATAACGAGTCTAGGAGCACGTGCTAGCATGCATACTGATGTATGGAGATAATCACTTAGCTTTCGGTCTGGAGAAGCCGTGGATATTTTGTTAATGACCATGCAAAATATGGGATAATTGAACTGGCTGGAGCTCAATGGTGTACCTTGAAAGGAACCTA
The DNA here is from genome assembly GCA_905220475.3 of Ennomos fuscantarius. Classification (NCBI taxonomy): domain Eukaryota; kingdom Metazoa; phylum Arthropoda; class Insecta; order Lepidoptera; family Geometridae; genus Ennomos; species Ennomos fuscantarius. Next base: position 4,468,324 of record HG992046.1, on the reverse strand, counting down.
TACCCAGTGACTGATCAAGAGTTCTGACCGCCCTAGGCTAATTATGAGGACGCGCCCCCGCCAGGTGTATGTGTTACGGTCGGCCTAAAAAGATGTCCTTTAATGGAGGCCATACACGCTCGGTTATGCTCGCGCGCAAACATAACCGAGGGGCATAAAGTATCAATTTTGATATTTGCTACTACCAATAACTGTACAGTTTTACCACACACACGCTAGGGCTTGCCTTTTGGTTATGCATGCATGGCTAAAACCATCATGCAAACCCTAACGTGTATGGCCTCCATTATATGCACGACATTCACTTAGGGCGGCTAACCATTTTATAGCTGATCGTACATAAAGGCAAAGCACTTCACGCATTATACAATCAAAATCCAACACCACCGACCGAATCGAGTGACAAGACAGTGTGTAACTACAACTATTACACGGCTAAAACTCACGAGATACAGTTGTAGTTATGAGTACTACTCACGTCAGTTTCTATAAGACAGTGTGTGTTAAACGCGCTTTTTTAAATTTCTAAATTTATTGTTAAAATCAGGGAGTGCCAAGCTTTTTCAGTTCACAGCGCATTAGTTTTAGTGTTTTGTCTCGGTCTAGTTGAAATATGTAGGGTAGATGCAATAATGTTAGATTAATAGTGCATGCTAAAGACGATTTCAGCGCGCCCCCTCCATCCTCACGCCCTAGGCTGCAGCCTAATTAGCCTAAGGGTTAATCAGGCCCTGCCTATACCCAACGCTGAACTATACAGGCTGAAGATGATGATGAAAATTAAGTACCTATCAAAACTTTTATTTTTTATCCGCGGGAATAGCGATCACTCTATTACAAAGGAACCACACAATTTGCCAGGATAAAAAGTATGCTATCCTATCCCGGACTTAAGTATATATGCAAGGACTAAATAGTATCAAAATCTGTTTAGAAAAGTTTCTGTGGTGAATGGTAGTAAACATACTGTAAATGACGCGCCACGAATCCTCCTTTTCACAATTGTATATGCTCTTTTTAATTGAGGTAACACCGTGTGTCAAAGTTTACTCTTCTTCTTCGTAGTCTTCTCGATCCCCATATCACGATGATAACAATGTTTAGGAGCTATAATAGCTTTGTAGAACACATTTAGACTTACACTTTCAGATTCATACCTAACAATAATCCAGTTCAAGGTCTGAAGAGTTTTGTTTGGCACTGTGGCCGTTCACACCCAGCCTGGGGTGACGAACTCTACGAATTGATTTATTAAAGTTTAATTAGTGTGTGTATGTACCTGTTTGTTATACTTAAGGTGGTTAACACTACGGTTCATTTTAGGTTAGATACGTATCGAAGGTTCGCCGATAAAAAAAAGATTTGCGCGATAAAATATTTTTCAGATAAAAATGATTAATTTTCAAGTAATAATGATGACAATTATAACGCTCAATGATCACATACATAGATCCTGGACCCTAATTAGGATTCCCTTTGTCTAGGGACACAAGAACTACGAGGACCATGGTTCCACGACACCCAGATTCAGAACAAGTATTTTCGCTTTTTTTTAAATACTTGTGATACTGGTTATTATTGCTAAATCAAAATATAATAAAAATAAATATTTGTGGACATTTCACACATTACACAAAATGAATGTAAGTCTTGGTCAAAGTAAACTAGTTATGAATATTGAAAGTTTGAATTATAAAATAAATTTAACTTACTTGTATCCCTATTCACATACATAAGTACTTAATATATATTTATTCTATTCCAAAATTAAGGATCCAATAAATAAAAAGTTACAACTAATAAAACATTATTTACCAAATTAATATGCTATCTAACTCACCACCGCGTGGTTCCCAGATAATATAAAATTATAAAATATAAAAAATTATACTTATAAACGTATTGTCTCATTGTTAACCTAAAAGTAAGAATTATTTACATTAAACTATTCAATTTAAAGAAACCTTGTCATTAGACATTCAACTGTGGTTGAATGAACTTGTAATCATACATTATTGGGCATTGATAGGCTAATGTAGATCGATAGGTACAGAGGCTCCAAGGGGCGACGTCGTTTTTCAAATTTGGAACTATTTTAGGTATTGCCAGGTCAATGACATACATTCTTAGATCATTCATCCGTATTTTTTCAACAAATGCGCGCTAATAACAAAAATATTTTTTAGGTATTCATATAAACAGCCGGAAGACGTCCGCTGCTGAAAATAGGTCTACTCCATAACACGCTACTTTGGACGCCTATCCCATATAGTTTCCATAACTGACCGCCTCTGTGGTGTGGTAGTTGAGCAATTCGGCTCATAGCCCGGAGGCGGGTGGTTTCTATTCCTGAGACAGGACAAGTATTTGTGCATAGAAAAAAATACGCAAATACTTGTTCTGAGTCTGGGTGTTGTGGAACCATGGTAGTTCTTGGGTCCCAAGACCCAGGGAATCCTAGTTAGGGTCCAGGATCTCATGTGATCGTTGCACCCACGGGAAGAGATTTTTTTTTTTTTTTATGTTAAGGTATGACGTGAAGAGCTAGCCGTTCGCCTGATGTTAAACGACACGGCTGCCCATATCAGCTGCAGTGTCACTCGGAACTCTAAAGTATAGAGTTTCGCGTGACACTGCACTGCGCACGTCATCCAGAGACATCAGCACAATCTAGATTAGAATAAGATTACTAAACTGTGAGATCAGATCATAAAGTCTCATTTGCCCAGTAATTTCACTAGCTACAGTGCCCTTCAAACCGGAACACAGCAGTGCTTGCGCACTACTGCTTGGCGGCAGAATAACTGGCAAAGCGGTGGTACCTACCTAGACGAACTTTGCAATAAAGTCCTACCACCTAGTAGATGGCATAGTCCTATTCACCAGGACCACACGGCCACGGCTGGTTATTTGCGACTCAGCGACGTGCAAAAGCCCATTGTAATTTATAATAATTCTGTCGAAGCTAAACAATTTTCGACTAATTGCCTTCACATAAACAAGCACGTGCTAATTTTTTTAAAGAGATAATATAGGTATAGGTTTAATTCCAAATTCAAAAAATTCCAAGAACGTTTAGTCGTAAATCAGAGCATAGACAAGACGAGCCTTCAAAGTGGATATAATTGAGATTCACCAGCGGTCACATTTCGTCACGTTTCGTCACGTAGTCGTCACGTATTCGTCACGTGGGTCCATGGCCGGTCAGGGTCGAGATTCGCTGGCTCAGGGTTCGTTGTCCGGTCAAATATTTTGACACTATAAAAAGATCTACAATCCTTCTCCTATCCTATTATGATGTCATATCTTGCATGACCAGTTTTTGCAGAAACTTTATTGTTTTTTTTTTATCTTTTTGTTAAACACAAATTCGATCAGTAAAAAGAACTATCATCACTCAATCGCTCATCCACCGCTTCCTCATGGTTAGTTATAAATTGTATTCGTTTCCGAACGAAATAAAAATAAAACATCATGTTATATTGGAGACATCGAATTTTAATTAACGAATTTTACGCATTTTTATATCACAAACCGAAAAGTCAATCAGTTACATCATTATTTATTGCTTTAATCGATCACGAATCAAGGTGTACTTTTATAACACCGCCGCCAATCGAGATGGCGAACGAATTTCAAGATGGCGGGGTTTTTATTCGCGCCAAAATAAAGTGGCGGTCGTTCGTTGACCCCGTAGCGCGGGCGTGTTGACCGCGTGACGTCGTGTGACGTAGCGAGTGTGACGTCACGCGGGGCCGCGCCGGGCCGTAGCCGGTCGCTATGAATCATTTTCAAGGTTCCTTTTTGTCAAGGTACTGCACTTTGTTCGCACGCGGTGCGTAGAGGCTTGTGTGGTCGTTTCCATTCGCTGATTTTATGTTGGATGTTGAGCTTCTTGAGCCATTAAGTTTTTCACACGCGATGCTTGCTGCCGTGGATGGCCAGGTTTTACTTATTGATTTATGAGGCGAAAGTCTCAGTTGGATTATCATCAAAACGTGTAGGACTTGTAAAATTATATCACTATAAATGCGTATATTAGATACGTAAATAGCTAATGCAGTTTGATAAGTATTAAAGCACTTAACAAAAACGCAGTAAAAAATATTTTTGGAGGCTTAATGAGAATTTAGTTTTGAACACTACTTATGACGTGGTCCACTCAAGGTCACATGCGTAGAAAACGCATTTGAAATTTTATAGTGTCTTATTTTTTGACATTAAATTAAGTGATTTTCTTTTCTGCTTGGCAACACAGGCTTGCGTGTGATTGGACGAGAGCGTCAGTCGGACGGACTCTTGAGCAAGAAATACTCACGACTTACCTATTACTGTGAAAAAACTGCAATCTCTAATTATACTAGTGAAAAATTACGATGTCGAGAATGAAGAATAAACATTGCTCCTTGTTTTGCCCCGCGGTTTCACCCGCGAAAATTTTCTAACTTAGTTTTTTTCTTTTATATGAACCTTCTGATAATAATAAACACAACAAAAAACAAATTTGCGAAAATTTTCCATCTTTTCGCGCGTGATGCGATGACCAAGGGAAATAGAGATAAATTTTTCTATGATACTTAGATATAGGTATAAATAACAGCAATGTGGTTTAAATTTAACAATCTTACAGTGGAAAATCTTCATTTTATATAGTATTTTTATTGATCATCGGTCGTGCGTAGTTATAAACAACTAGTTGCGCCCCGCGGTTTCACGCGATTTTAATTATTAGTATTTTAATTAATCCAGGGTGTAAGCTATCTTGGTACCGAATTTCATTCAAATCCATTCAGCCGGTTGAGCGTGAATGAGTAACAAAAATACACACATACAAACTTTCACCTTTATAATATTAGTGTGATTTGTATATTTATAAGTTGGAATCAGTTCAGCCGTTGGGCCGTGAAAGCCACAAAAACTATGGCCCGCACTTCAGGACGATACTCAGTTGTTGATTTATGCTCAAGTCGAGATTTCCTGAATGAAATCTTGCCTTGAGCACAAATTCGTGACAAACAGTTCTGTAACACGAAACAAACAGACAAGTTTATTATTTGGTATTAGTGATAAGTTAGTGATAAAATAATTGAAGGGGTGAGAACAAAAAGGGCTTAACTGATTTTTTTGCACAAAATTACTTATGGTTATCGTTGGATTCAGCGTGAAATTATCTACAATAATACAATCCAAAATACCGAAATGAGGCTTAAATCTCAAGATTTTGAGTCTAAAAACGGTTTATCTGTCACAGGAATACAGTTCGCTTAGCATAAAAACGTTATTATATTTATTTTATTATATTATATTTTTACAGTAATTGTATGAATTAGTACTATATTTAGTATTTTAAAATAGAATTGAAACATTTTCAAGCACCGGAACTTACATAAACCTTTTCAATTACCTTTAAGCACTCTACATTAAAATGACGCCGTTGAAGTTTAAAGTCAATTTTCTCGAAACTGTCAATTTGACAGTTAAACCCTTATTCTCAACCCTTCAATTGAAAAAGGACATGAAAAGCTGTTATTTACTAGACAATATATGTTTGGATGGCAGCTAAAGTACTTGGCGGGAATGGAACCCGCAGCCTCCGGGTTATAAGCTGATCAGCTCAACCACCACAGAGGCTGTCAAATATTCATATTTTTAATAATATTATTTGCTCCTTTTTTGTTTTAGTTTACTTTACATGTAAATTTATGTTAAGTATGTTGTTTCGATTCTTTTTATAGTTTATAAAATTAAATGCTTCCGTGACGTCATGGGTTGGTTTCCGACTGAAAATCAGTATTAAGGATGCTGTATGCAACCTCGGTTGTATGCTGAGCCGGGACCCATTCTTGACATTTTTTTTAATTTTTTTATTTCAAACTTGTCTAGCATTTGACCACGCTCTCACCTGATGGGAAGTGACGATGTGATCGAAGGTGTAGCATGCTAGCCAAGTTTTTTTTTTACATTACAATGTAACATGTACATAATGAACGTAACAGAACAGTGTCACTTGTAACTCTAAATTATAAAGTTTCTGGTAACATACAGTCTGGTAACAAGATTACTTGACTGTGAGATCAGATCATAAAGTCTCAATTGCCCAGTAATTTCACTAGGGTATTGCAGGCCCTTCAAAGCGGAATACAGTAGTGATTGCGCACTACTGCTTGGCGGCAGAATACTGGCAAGGCGGTGGTATCTACCTAGACGAACTTTGCAGAAAAGTCCTACCACCTAGTCTGTTATACTGTAGTTATACTGTACTGATAAATATTTGTATACTGTGTGATATTGTGTTCTAGAATAAATTTATTTCATTTCTTACCATCGGAAAATCAAAAGTTAGCGATGTACTCGCCATTCATGATGATAACAAAAATTTTGTTACAATAATCTATGAAATATTTTATACAGCCTCTGTGGTGTGGTGGTTGAGCAGGTCGGCTCATAACCTGGACGCGTCGGTTTCGATTCCCGCGACAGAACAAGTATTTGTGGACATGAAAAAAGCGCAAATACTTGTTCTGAGTCTGGGTGTTGTGGGACCGTGGTCCTCGTAGTTCCTGGGTCCCTAGACACAGGGAATCCTATTTAGGGTCCAGGATCTATGTATGTGATCGTTAGGCGTTTATTATTATTATTTTAATCAGCTGTAAGTTAATTGCACTAATGATCTTACCTAGGTGTTAGTTTTCAGTATAAATAAATAAGTCTTTTCCCTATTAAAAATATTTATGTACATACATAAAATATATCCTTTTTAGAATTCACCGATATACCGGGTTTATACTTCCTTCCTCATAATTTTTTCTCTTCTTCCTCATTGATTTATATTTAGGAAATTATATTGATTTTGCCTTCCTGCTTTTTCTTTTGTTTTAGTGATCAACTCTGGTGTCTAGTTTTTACGCATTTACCACCTACAGTAACAATACAATAGGCTTTTCTCTTGGCTCTACACACTCCGATGTTATTTGTAATCCAAAGTATACAAGCTTAAACTTCAATACTGAATAAAGTCATCATGAAATATAATAAAAGCTTGTAAAAACAAACCTACTTCGACGCATTGTTTTGTGTATCTTTCTTTTACCTATTCATTGCAAGTAGGCTAAATGGCTGAGAGGTAAGTAATTACAACTTTGCTGTCCATCATTTAACAAAAAGTTCCATATAAATACCGCATAATAGCTTGCATTATCATTAAGATTTTAGCACACATTCAGCCTCTTTGTCAGCCACTAATTCATAACAAAACAATAGCTTAGAACAGTTATTCTTAGTGTTTAGATTTAGAACAAACCCATTTGTAAATGAGGTGAAAAAAATAAAAACAAGTAGGGTAGGGTTGCCACTAAAATCTTACAGTTTTAGGAATACTGTGATATGCACTCATCAGGCTTGGAAGCTGGTTCTTTTGCTGGTTCCTTCGGCAAAAATAATCTGAAGAACCCCGCAATGACAAATAAATTACCTAATATTAGGTATGGGACGTCAGTCGAAACGATTGCAAACTGTTATTGTTTTTAGGTGACGTACAGGCGCTAAGCTTTATTTAAAAGAATATATAAAACAGGTAGGCCACACTTGTCGCAAAGGTCTGTAGTTAACACACCCCATTTGGAATCCTTATGGGAGTGAATTTTACTTTTATTATTTTAAATTTCTTTCTTCATCATCATCATCATCATCATCATCAGCCTACAATAGTCCACTGCTGGACATAGGCATCTCCCAAAGTACGCCACTGAGCCCGGTCTTCGGCTCTACTTAGCCCGGTCTTCGGCTCTACTCTCAATAATTCCTTTCTTGGTACACCTCTATGCTGTAAAAAATCAAGACTCTACGTTCAGCGATTTGCGCTACATTGGTACGTTATTTACCTATAATCACTTGCCTACTCAAGAACGAAACATGTAGTGGCAAGTACAATGTTATTAATTAATTATGTCAAATATAGTAATCTCGGTAGCGGTTACATATTTGAGCCGTTTGGTGTTGAGACCCTAGGTCCTTGGGTGCCGGGAGCTCATCGCATTTTCAAAAGTTTATCAGAGCGCCTGGTCGATGCTACGCGTGACCAAAATGCTGCACTTATTTGGCACAACGAATAAGCTTTGCAATTCAATGGAGCAATGCTGCTAGCATGTTGGGTACGCTACCTGCTGGAAGTGGGCTGGAGCATTTGGACTGTCTATAGGTCATCGCGGCCAGTATATAGTCCAATTTTTTTATGTAGTGGTAGGTAGTGTTTAGTATTAGTTATTATATCATTGTAGTATTTAGTTTGAAAATTATGTCAAAACTACGTCCAAGATTCATGATTTACTAGTTGCGTTTCGCGGACAAAAAGTATTTTATGTGTTGATCTGTTGATAAAGTGTATAAGCTATTTCGATTCCAAATTTCATCAAAGTCAAAGTCAAAAGATTTTATTGCCATGGGGGTGGTGGCAGGGTATGTGGGACTCAAGCCCACTAAAACCCCCCGTGAGCCCTCGTCCGCCGTACTGGGGCGAGAAGGGGTCGCGACTGCAGTCCAGCCTACTCGCCCCCGACTGCAGTCCAGCCAACTCGCCCCGACTGCAGTCCAGCCAACTCGCCCCCGACTGCAGTCCAGCCAACTCGCCCCCAAAACAACAGATTACCCCAACCCTGTTAGTTGGTTGTAAAGGGCGAAGAATACCTTTAGACAAAAGAAAATAATATCTCGATTTTAGGGACGGATTGATGCAAGTTCAAATAAATTAATCTGAAAACTACTTTAACAGTGTATATACAGATTGGCTCATAGCCCGAAGGTGGTGGAATCGATTCCCGCAGAGGATAAGTATTTTGTTTGTCTGTGTGTTGTAGGACCATGGCCCTCGTAGTTTCCGGGTCCCTAGATATAGAATATCCTACCTCGGGTTCAGGATCTATGTATGTGATCGTTGTGCATTATTTATTATTAATTAATTACTGAAATTTAAAAAACCACTTGCCAACCTTATCTTTTACCGAACACATTTCCTATTGGCGTGAATTTGTAAAGATCTGACGCACGGTTCAACGACCTCAACACAAGAAAGGTAACTGTGACCTGGATCTTAGCCTTAGACACTAACTCATAGAGAAAATAACCCGTGTCTAAGTAGTATTCAAATATTTCAGATACGAATCAGCGTGAAACTTGCCGAATTGGCGGTCGAGGTCTCGAAAAGGCTTATTCTGTGACATTAAGACTAGATGTAAATTAGTTAATCAATTTGTTTATATGCCTGACTCGGCACGTGATTTGGCATAATGCAGTGTTGAAATTTGCAAAGTAGATGGTCTAGAGTCTAGATGTAATTTTGATATAAGTCTTGAGTTGCAAAGCAAAAATTTAAAATGAGTAAGTATACTCATTTTCAATTTTTGTACGTTTTCTAATAATTTGTAAACGTTTTGGTTGTGACGTTATTTTATAATTTAATATTAGGTTTTGAATTGATCTGAGGACATTTGTATGTTGCAGTCGTTCCATATTTCTGTAGTAGAAAATAAGTCAACTCATTTGCACACAACCTCTGTGGTGTGGTGGTTAAACAGGCCTATTCATAACCTGGAGAAGGTGGGTTCGATTCCCGCGGCAGGACCGGTATTTGTGCATAGACGCAAATACTTATCCTGCGTTTGTGGGGATCATGGTCCTCGTAGTTCCTAGGTCTAGGATCTATTTATGTGATCGTTGGACGTTATTATTATTATTATTTAGTACAAGAAAAAAAAAACAAAACGGCAGTTAAAATATCTAACTTTTCATAGTCGCTGTAATACCTTAATATTGCAATTTTTGACTTCTCTACAATTTTGAATATAAACTGAAACCTTAATTTAAATTAAAATTATTGTTATAAGTAGGGTTGATGATATTGCAGATGATGATTATAACAGCTTCATGATATAGCATAAATAGCAGGAAAACTTTGAGCCCGTACTGCTAAAAACAGGCAAAAAGGAGGAAGCTTTTACCACCACACCGTCCTCATACAAAAGTTTAAAACTATAAAAACAAATAACACACGTTATTTTGAATAGATAAGTATAAGTAAATATAGTGAGTGACGAAAGTAAATATATAAATGAATATAAGAATATGTTAAGTACATTAATAGATTAAGTATATAAACTTTTGTTTTATTTATTTACATTGTAACAAATAAAGGCTTTTTTATTTTATCTTTATTTTATTTATCTATACATATAAAATTCAAAGTCCTAAATGATTGACTGACATATATCAACTCACAGCCTAAACCGCTGCTTCTAGAGACTTGAAATTTGAAGGGCGTGTTCTTTGTAAAGTGTACCTATACTCTAAGAAAGGGTTTTTCGAAATTCCATCCCTAAGAGGGTGAAATGGGTTGAATTATCTATGATAAAAATTCTTCTTCGTTTTCTATAGGCCACGCGGGCGAAGCTGAAGAAGCTGGTTTATTATAAGAGCTTCATTTGCATCGCAACTTCAATCGATATACTTACCGTCCGCACAGAATATGCCCGCCTGGTTCAATGCGAAGGCGAGGCGCAACGGTTGCCCTACATACCGGTCGTTGTATCTGACCTCAACAATCTCAGTGTCAATACTGCAGAAGAGACATGTATGTATCAAGCTAATTTAAAACCTAACTCTCAATGTTAAAGCCTAAGATCTGCTGGAGAAAATTAGTCACTGAAGACTAGGTCAAAAATAGGGCTACCATTATGTGGTTTGGGTTTTGTGGACAAGGAAGGAAATTAAAGAATTTGTGTATATTCGTTAATTTTTTTGTTAATAATACTTGTAAAACTGCGAAACTTGTGTAACTTCTGTAATTATGCTAAAAATAGTATTTAAGCCGTTTTTTTTGCTAAAATGTAAAATAAAAATATAACTAAATTAAATCTCAACAAGTGAGTATGACTCAAAAGATTGCAATAATGTTGGTTGAACCTTTAGAAGTAGTTCCGAAATTCAGAATGTAATTAATCTTCCATGGCTTCGTCTAAGGTCTAAATGCCAATCGAAAATATAACATCGTAATTCATTATATTTTGTAGTTATTGTCTTGACACGATTGATGTGTTATTTTATTGTTTACAAATTCTACAACTAATTTTGATGTTTTGCGTTTATTTTTTATTACTTTTACCATAATGATTTTGTTCACCAAATGCAGATATAGCTACTAAGTGCACTAAACATATACCTACTAAGGTTAAAAAAATATTTTCCACATCTTGGTTCATTTTACGATGTAATAGTTAGTCACGAACATATAATATACATTTGCAATGCGCCACCATTACAGATTAATATAATAAAAAATCATTTATATTAGGCAAAGATAACGAGCCCATATTTACACCTTAAGGACTAAAATACATATTTATATTAACACTAGACGATATACAAACTACGGAAATCTATATATATAAAATTCAACTGACTGACTGACTTATATACCAACGCACAGCCTAAACCGCTGGTCCTAGAGACTAAAAATTTGGAGGTTGTGTTCTTTGTAAAGTGTGCCTACAGAAAGGGTTTTAGAAATTCCACCCCTAAGTGGGTGAAATGGGTGGTTTATCCATGAAAAATTTTTTTCTTCGTTTCCTATAGACCACGAAGGCGAAGCCGCGGGCAGAAGCTAGTCAACTAAATCAACAAGACCAAAAACACAACTGAAAAAAAATTGTCCAAGAGAAAGCACAAGCATGGCCACCCTAACAGCATACAGCTAACGTCATTCAAACACACAAATGCTGTTTTTATTGCTAAGTTATTTCTTATTCATGCTAAAACGCTGTCAAAATAATAAATGCTACTTTTGTTGGCTGACCCAGAAGCAACCTGTGAAAATTGGTTTTGTCCGCTTCGAAAGAAGGTAGGTGAGATGATAATGGAACCTGCAAATATTGTGGGGTATTGCGTTTTTTCTTGTTGAACTATTTTCTTTTAGCATTCAAGTGTGTTTGCTGTAATATATTTTCTGTGTGGATAAAGGATTTTATTAAATTATATATAAAATATATTCAGCACTTTTACAAGTCAAAATTTGATTAGGTACTAAAAATTAAGTTATTTGACTAAGCATAGAAACTAGCAAATGCTTAATCTCAAATATTATATAGCAAACCCATTAGGTACCAATATGTAAGTTAGAAAAAAAAGAAGTTTTCTTTCCTCCATCCACAAAGACATTTTACCATTAGATTACACCACGGTGAATGCGCTCAAGAACTGCATGATCTCATTCTCCCATCACCATTCCACTACCGGACTACTAGACGCTCGGCTAAGCGCCATCCTTTCGTGGTTGAAATAACACCCATTCGTACCAAGCGATTTGACTCAACGTTCTTAATTAGAACGGCTAAGGAATGGAATATATATAAAATAAATAGTTGGTAAAAAAGTTAAATACATTTTTATGGTATCGATTTGTATTTTAAATCTATCTATACATATAAAATCCAAAGTCTTGACTGACTGAATGACTGATGTATATCTACGCAGAGCCCAAACCGCTGGTCCTAGAGACTTGAAATATGGAGAAAAACTAAGAAATTCCACTCCTAAGAGGGTGAAATGGTGGTTGATTTATTTTCCTATAGGCCACGCGGGTGAAGCTGCGGACAGAAGCTAGTGAAAATAATGAAACATTCAAAGTTCCGAAATGATAGACAAAACGTCTCTTTAAAATGGTTTGGTAGTTTTTGATTAAAAATATCAATTGAGCTGTGGTGTCCCTTCAAGATATCGCTATGCGTTATTTAAACTCATGTTTATTTTAGTTAGACCAATCTCTTCCAGATGGTAAACCATATGAGTTAATGTTTACTTACATCCTACTCGGAAATAGGATCCTTCTATTCAAAGCGTAACTTTGGCAATCACCTTTGACAACTTCCCTGTTGGACTCTTAGAAAATGACGTCACGGTTATTACGAGTCGTGTTCATGACGTCAACGTCAAAATATACGATGTCTGTTTAGGCTCAGAGCAGATTAAAGGATAAGTAAATAAAGTGTTAATGCCCATAGCATGCAAGGGTTTTATAATATGGCCAAAAACCTTTAGACAGCTTCTAATGTAATGATTATTGTTTTCATGAAAATTGTTTATTTAAATTTTGAAATCCGTCTTGTTTTTAATGTTTTACTTTTTTATCTCCTTATTTCGGGGTGTTGTCGGGATTACGCAATTTAGAAAAAAAAGTTGTTACGTAGTTGTGAAAGTTTTTAATTAGCCATTAGTTTATTTTTCTGTTGTTATAAATTAAGCTGTAAGTTTTTCGAAAAGAATAAAATAAAATAAAATTTTGTACTTAAAAAACGTAAAATAAAAAAACATTAAAAACAATGCATACAATTTTGCTCTCACTTTCTATAACTCATAACAACTGTAAAAAAGGCCTTTCCGTAGTAGTTACCTTATTTATTTTGTGTTAGTTGTTGGCTAACTCTATGCGAACTACGCATCTACGCCAGTAGCTACGCAACAATGCTCACGCGAAGCCTTAAGGCCTACCAACAAAAATCGGTTCATCCGTTTGGGAGTTACAATGCCACAAGTACAGAAAAACAGACGAAAACACCTCTTTACGGTGGGGAGTTAAAATCAAATAGTAACCAAACATAAAAAAAACTAGTGTGCTTTAGACCACATGACTGAAGTAAAACTTCTTAAGCTCCATCTATCGACCGGTACAACTTTGTTTTTGCTTTGTTTAATGTTAAAATCGCCATCTTGACAAGTATAAATTGTCATTTTACCGGACATACCAACATGATAATATATTTTTTACCTAAACTTTGTTATGTTGACAATGGAGATCTACGTGAACCAAGAACTTTCATGGCTAGCATGCTACACCTTCGATCGCATCGTCACTTCCCATCAGGTGTGAGCGTGGAGCCTGCTCCACACTTTGAGCTGCTTGCCTCAGGAGACAAGCAGCTCAAAGTGGCGTTCTGCGGGAGAGGCCTACGTTTCGTTAAACGTTTCACCATCATTATACCATTTTCCCACACTCACGCCTATAATCCAGCACTTAACGAATAGAATGCCACCAATTTTATGCACTAACACTGAAAATAACACAAGTTTTGGAAAATAATACAATGCGGCGACGCAATCTTTTTCGCTTTCCCGCCAAAACTCCACAAAAAGCCTTCTTTCGAAAACAATTCAAAAATAGAAAAACAATAAAATATAACTAAATATATAAAAAGGTTGGTCGGTCGGCAACAGATCAGAACAGATCTTCAGACTCAGACAGAACTCAGACTGTTGATGAGAAATTTAATTGAATGAAATCTATAATTTCTAGACTAAATATGCCAATATCGTTGAACTAAAAATAGGTGATTACTTTTTTTTTTAAAGCCCAGCCGACTTCGATCCCACCGGATTTGTTTATCACAAAAATGAGAACATCATTGACGTACATGGCCGTAATATACCATTATACCACTTTCCCACACATTCCTGTAATCTAGCACGTAACTAATAAAATGCCACCTTTTTTATGCACTAACACTGATAATAACACAAGTTTTGGAAAATAATACAATGCGGCGATGCGATCTTTTTCGTTTTCCCGCCAAAAACCCACTCTTGCCTTGAATACTCCCAGATTTTATTCAAGAAACAAAGACGTTTTCAGACGTTATTCATCTTACAAAAAAAAAACAAAGACGCTGATAATTGAAGGGTTGAGAATAAAAAGGGTTTAACTGTCAAATTGATACTTTCGAGAAAATTGACTTTAAACTTCAACGGCGTCATTTTAATGTAGAGTGCTTATAAGGTAATAAAAAAGTTTAAATTGCTTGAAAACGTTTTAATTCTATTTTAAAATACTAAATATAGTACTAATTCATACAATTACTGTAAAAATATAAAATAATAAAATAAATATAATAATATTTTTATGCTACGCGAACTGTATTCCTGTGACAGTTAACCGTTCTTAGATTCAAAATCTCGAGATTTAAGCCTCATTTCGGTATTTTAAGAATGTATTATTGTAGATAATTTCACGCTGAATCCAACGATACCCATAAGTCATTTTGTGGAAAAAATCAGTTAAATTTTCCCTTTTTGTTTTCACCCCTTCAATTGTTCCCATTCCTGTGTGGTCCACGCAATAGATGTTGAAACATAACTCAGGATTGGTCTGGTTTCTATCAATCATTTTCACGAGGAACCGCGCGTCAATTTGCGCTAGCCCTTATGTATTACGATATTCAATACGCTATGTTGTTACGTATACGGAACTCCTAATCACGATACTAGCTTTACAGATCCGCTGCTTACGGATACAGCCCAGCTGATTGACGTCTGTAACTATTGGGAATAAATGTGTAACCGCTGCGTAATGTATTGGTATTATTTAGCAATCGTTTTTTTTTTTTTTATGTTATTGAATGATGTGACGAGCTAGCCGTTCACCTGGTGTTAAGCGACACGGCCGCCCAAAACAGAAAAGTGTCACTCGGAACTCCAACATGTAAAGTTTCGCATGACTCCTGCACTGCGCACATTCTCTCATCTGCAAAGTTCGTTTAGGTAGGTACCACCACTTTGCCAGTTATACTGCCGTTAAACAGTAGTGCGCAAGCACTACTACGTTCCGGTTTGAAGGGCATTGTAGCTAGCGAAATTACTGGACTTTATGATCTGATCTCACATCCGAGTAATCTTATTACCAGACTGTGTTGATGTCTCAGGATGATGTGCGCAGTGCAGAATTTTATATTTCAGAGTTTCGAGTGACACTGTTCTGTCATACGCGGCCATTTCGTTTAACATCAGGGGAACAACAAGATTGTAACATCACCCATTAAGATTAAAAAAAATTTGAACATCTAAAGAACTGTCAGATTTATTGTAATATACAATATTTTATAGGCTCGGTGGTGTGGTGGGTGAGGAGGTTGGCTCAGTCCGTGCGTTGTTTTCTTTTAATGCTATAAAATACAAAAAAAAACGAGTGTGCGACCACACGACTGAAGTAAAACTTCTTTAGTTTAGCTCCATCTATCGGCCAGTATTACTTTGTTTTTGCTTTGTTTGACGTTAAATACTCAAATACTCATTTATTAATAAACTGTGTTTACACGTCAAAATAAAATATTTAAAATAAAAATTTGAAAAAACCAAAAACAATCAATTTGAGTACATAATATCGTAATATCAATTATAGTGTACATTATATAGGTACCTACATACAAATAAAGATGAACATAAAAATGTCGTTAATGTCGCCATCTTGATAAAGTCAAAGTCAAAGTCAAAGTCAAAAGATTTATTGCAAATAGGCTAATTTTAGCACTTTTACAAGTCAAAATTATACTAGGTACTTAAAATTAAGTTATTTCACTAAGCATATAAAATTACAAAGTGCTTATTGTCAAATAATATAGCAAGCCCATTACAATATATGAGTTTGAAAAAAAAAAGCAGTTCTCTTTCTCACTACTGGTGCAAGCAATCCGGCACAATGCAGAATTGAAAACTTTGATCCGAAGCTTCGATTACAACTGTAAAGAAGAAGCTACAAGAAACTTTACAGTGATGTATTTTTTTATGTCTTCTTTCTACTGTCTTTTACAATGTATATAATTCATTACAGTTGAGATAATGAATATGTTACAAAAATAACCACCACGTCACACCGGTGCAAGAAAAATACCGTGATTATCTTATTATAAACATTACAAATAGAAACTGAATTTATAGATAGGAATAGGCAAAGTACCTAAGATTTCATACCGTTAAGCTTGGGATATTCAGGCCAAGCTTTTTTGTCCGACACATAATCATTTATTGTGTAATAGGCTTTTTTCATTAAGTTTGACTTTATGAATAATTTAAATTTACGCATTGACAATTGTTCGATACCGTCGGGCAACTTGTTATAAAAGCGTATACAGTTTCCCATAAATGAACCATTAACTTTCTGCAGTCTGAATCTTGGAACTTTCAATTTATTTTTGTTCCTAGTATTAAAGTTATGAATGTCGCAATATCTGGGAAAAGAGCTAATGTTTTTGCGAGTGTACATCAAATTGTCGTAAATGTATTGACAAGCCACTGTAAGAATATTTATCTCCTTAAATCGTTCCCTGAGAGAGTCGCGGGATTTCATGTCATAAATGGAACGAATTGCTCTTTTCTGTAAGACAAAAATTGATTGTATGTCCGCGGCTTTACCCCACAGTAAGATGCCGTATGACATAATACTGTGGAAGTAACTAAAGTATACTAATCTTGCAGTGGCTTCATCAGTAAACTGTCTGATTTTACGCACAGCATATGCAGCAGAGCTCAATCTACCAGCAATGTTTGATATGTGAGGACCCCACTGTAATTTAGAGTCTATAGTTATGCCAAGGAACGTGACAGATTGTACCAAATCTAATGGCTCACCATTCAGTAATAAATTTGTAGGAAACCCCCTAACATTAGGTAACGAAAACTTAATACATTTAGTTTTCTTACTATTTAACAGTAGATTGTTTTTAGTAAACCAGTTCAAAACCAGTGAAATTGCCTTGTTAACGTCGTCAAAATCATTAATAGATCGGTCAACCTTAAAAATAAGAGACGTATCATCTGCGAACAAAACAATATCACATAGGTTCTTTACAAAAAATGGAAGATCGTTAATATAGGCCAAAAATAAGAATGGTCCTAGTATTGAACCCTGCGGGACCCCCATTTTAGTGATAGAACCAGATGATCTTGCTCCATTAACTTCAACTGTCTGAATTCTATTACCAAGATAAGAAGAGACAAGATCAATAAGATAATGGAAGGGGTGAGATCAAGAAGGGTTTAACTGATTTTTGTCACAAAATGACTTTGGAGTCAGCGTGAAATTATCTAATAATACATTCTCAAAATACCGAAATTGCTTAAATCTCGATATTGTCAGTCTAAAAATGGTTTATCTGACACAGGGATACAGTTCGCTTAGCCTAAAAACATTATTACATTTATTATATTATATTTTTATAGTAATTGTACGAATTAGTACTACATTTTGTATTTTCTCTCTCTCTCTCTCTCTCTCTAATATAAAAGCTTGGCATCCTCGTTATGCTGGTGTATTGATGAGCTGTTCCGGAGACATACCCACACGCAATATCTTGTTAGTGGTGACAGCGTCCGAACTAGGGCGAACGTTATACTACAGTATCCAGTACCAGCATCGACCAGCATCTGCAGTCGATGCTTCCTTCCTTCCTTATTTAACCACTGTTTAGTTCGTCTAAGATCTTTAATCCGACAGCCTTTGTGGTGTGATTGAGTCGGCTCATAGCCCAGAGGCGGCGCGTTCGATTCCCGCAGCAGGACAAGTATTTGTGCACAGACAAAAAAGCGGAAATACTTGTTCTGAGTCTGGGTGTTCTAGGACCATGGTCCATTGTTCCCTAGACAGGGAATCGTAGTTAGGGTCCAGGATCTATGTATGTGAGCATTGGGCGTTATTATTATTATTTATTATTATTAATATAAAGTGACTACATGAATACAAGGAACGTAAAGTAACACCACATTATAAATCGTAAGATATCAAAGATAAATCAAAAGTACTCCTTAGGTACATTTTGGTGAAGGATAAGTGACTGCTTACAATACAATACAATACAAAACGCTTTATTGACACCAAAAATAAACATGTAGAAAATAGAATCACATAATAAGACTGCTTGTACAGGCTCTAGTTAAAATATGAAAAGATGATAATCTATTACACTAATATTGTCTGGAAGAGATAGTTTTAGCGATAATAAGACCGCATATTGTACTTATAGAAGTTGATTAAGTTTCTTTGTACTTGTGGAAGATGACCTGGAAGGTGGGCGATCACGTAACTCGATTGCAACCAATTGAAACACAAATTTGTATGGATGTGACAGTTTGAATACGCAGCTTATGTGCATAGTTAGTATGGAAATTTCTCCTGCATTGCAATCAAAGTTTCGTGATCACTCCCTTAATCTCACAATAGTAATCTTGTTACTAGACTGTGCTTATGTCTCAGGATGACCTGTGCAGTGCAGTGTCACGCGAAGCTCTATACTTCCGATATAAGTTCTCTATACTACTCTAGTCTCTCTGGTTCCGAGTGACACAACAACTGATATGGGCAGCAGTGTCGTTTAACATCAGGCCAAAGACTAGCTCGTTGTCAGTCCTGAACATAAAAAAGTGAATATTCAACAGTTTTAACAACAATATTCTACTAAGTTACTCTATATTGTTGGTTTTTAGGGCGGGAAAACGAAAAATATCGTGTCACCGCAGTGTCAGTGTTAGTGCTTAAAATTGGTGGCATTTTATTCGTTAAGTGCTGGATTACAGGCATGAGCGTAGGAAAGTGGTATAATGATGGTGAAACGTTTCTTTTCGTGTTGTTTCCAAAACTCCATAGAAGCTTCTGGTAAAGTTACCACCACTTTACTAGGAGTACGACTTGACTAGACTAGACTTGATGACTTGGACTGTGACTTGACTAGACTTATATAAATATATATTACTTAACTCGAGAAATTATCAATTACTTGACATTGACACTGGCTAAATACACAAAAGTGTGGAGCCATAACAAAACAAAAAAAACTGTATTGTTAATATTTGTGTCTCATTTTCTTGTGTGATATTTAATCATTGGCAATTTGTCAGATTATTTTTTAGTATATTTACAGTTTTTTTTTTATTGAAAGTTTACAAAACTGGGAATATGTTACTTAAGATACTTTAAAAAACTAACCTTACTAAAATCATGCGGTGGACATATTCCCTTCTAGATGTAAACCTAACTTGCGTTTATAGCTAACAAAAATGACGCTATCTCTAGACGCTAGAGCGCTAGACACAAACAATAAAATTAAGTTCTAACACACAAACTTATATACATACTTAAGTTTTTTTTTACAGTTAGTAGTTAGTAGTTTATAGTTAGTGAGATCAACAGACCAACAAAGCGTTAATTAATAATAATTAACTAATCATTGAATAAGTAGATTTTTTTATTAGTATATTGAGCAAGAAATCTCCAGTCCCATGGTGTAAAAGAACTAATAAGAAAATATTATGAGATATGAAGATGGAAACAGTGTGTGACCGCAAGCTTTCTCCTAACTATAATTTATGTCATTATAGAATTTTATAGTGTCATAGGTTAAATTCAGTATTTTTATATTACTGTTCTTGCCTAATAGAGTTGATGTAATTATGTATGTGTTAGCGGCGCCCCGCAGTTTCACCTACAATTTGCCAGTTCTCACTTTAATATTCCAGAACAAAAGCACTCTTTTTTGAAAAAACTGAAAAAAGCATATTATTAAAATTCTTTTATCCGCGGGTGAAACCACGGGGCTCAACTAGTCTACGATAAAAATAACTTTGATACGATATATTTATGCCACAAATTAATGAAATGACTTAAATCAAATAAAATTGAGTGGAATCTTGCATCTGGCTTAACTTAAAGCAATAATTTACAGTTAGTTAATTCAATTTCACTTAAGCTAAATCACCCCCAGGCAAACGGCAAGGAAATTACATAATTATATAGTACTAATAGGAACTGTCTTTGAGTTTTCCGTGGAAATTGTTAATTTATCCGGTAATAGTCTAGGATCTTATCTATCTTATGCTTCTAGGAATTTCCATGTTATGAATGGTGGCATTCAGTTTATTAACAAATTTAATGCACTATTCCCTGACGAAAAGAGAAGGCATAATCTAAAAAAAATTACTTGCATTTAAGAAAATAGTGGAAGTTTCTATTATTATCTCAAGACTTCTAGCCCTTGGCGGTCACTCATCCATTGACCGAGACAAACGTACTCTAGTCATAGAGTAAATAAAGCTGTCACTATAGCCAAAGTGTATTTTGTGAATGAAGCAGAATGCATAAGCATCAGCAGGAAATCTACTTCTCTTCTTCTTCTTCTCTTCATTTAATGGCTTGCCATCGCTTTTTAGCGATAATTCTACCAATGTAAAGTGAGGAATTTTGTACGGTTATGTCATGCCAAAGTCTCTTATAGTCAGTCAAAATTTCACAGTAAAATGGTGGATATTTTACCACTATTTTACTGAAGGCTCTAGGAAGCCTTGAAGAGAAAACGAAAAGGCCTGATTTTAAAATTTGGAACCATTTGCCAACACTCATGCACGCATGCATTTAAATTCACAACCGCCATTTTCGGATTCTTTTCAACGACCCTAACAGGAAATGTTGAACACTCTCTTTGAATCGTTTTTTTGAGCGGGAAAAGCTTAATATGGTGAGTCCTAAGCTAATAAGGTCTTAACCTGGGTGGTCAACTGACCATCATTTAACAACATGCTAGCTGATAGCCAGAGCCGAGTTATAAGGCATCAGTAACGGTTGACCCAGATACGACTAGTCGCGGACAGTTACGCCCTGATACAGGCTTAGGAGTGGATGAGATAACGGCAGAACGCCTTATGTCGATGATGCTTACTGAATAGAAGTGGCTAAGAAGGTTCGTTTGAACTGTTCCTTGGCCGTTTTCTTTGACATATAAAGCAATCAAATCATTACCATATCTCAAAAGATTTAGCTCTCCGGTTACTTCCATTAGTGGAACAGCATATGGAAATAATTAACCGAATTACCTTCTACAAAGCTATTAAATGCTTTATGAATGATGAAATTGTTATTTTTGTCAAATGTTTTGATAGGTATGTCTTGGAGGCAAATAGGGATAGATGATTTTGGTCCCTCTTCTGAAAAAAGTGAGATGGAACTAGGACAAATGTTGCCTGAACTGCCACCTTCCTGAGTCGGAATGATAAAACAGATGTCTCACAATTTGGTGCAATAGATCTTTATTTAGGTTATAAAACGTCCGTCTGTCAAAATGTATTTACAGTCAGTATTTTGAGTTTGGGGAAAATCAGCCGTAGATTTCATCTCAAATAGTAGATGGTGAACACTTTAAATGAACTGACTCCCTTTGTAGAGTTGAGGGCTTTGGAAGGTTATAGAAAATTTGGTGGTGTTATGATGTTATAGGAAGGCATTTGTTATATGTTAAGTTTACGTGCTTAAAATATAACTTATCTGGAAAACCTAACTGACAATTGTGTGTGTAACAGAGGCTGATAAATTGGAAATACGATGAGGAAAATCGAGATAGATATCGGAAAACCTAATGTATGAATAATTTGGATCACGTTTACGAAAACACAATCTGGGGCCTCTGAGGTAGCCCGGGGCAATCATTATAAATGGTTTTGGTTTTGGCAACCCACAACTTTAGTTATTTAACCACGTAATTAAGGAAATTTGTAAACATTTTAATTTGCTGCAGATCCCATAGAAGTAATACAGCTTTATAAAACTGTAGAAGTAATGGTAAAAGTGGTAATATTTTAGAAGAAAAAACGTTAGAGTGAGCAACGGTCAAGAAGATTAACCGCTGGTTCTGTACGTGACACCATCACAGAAACTTTAGTAAGCAGCTGAAAAATAATTATAGGCGAAGTTTAACACTAGCAGTATACGTCTCGTAGTAGTATATAGTTCCGCCTTTAGTTTAGTATACAAAAAAGTTATGATTTATCTCTAACTAAAGGTGGTTTCCTATTTTCCCACGTGGGATTTTATCTTTCCAAGATAAGCAGTATTTCATATTGGTCTCGGTAGAGAAAGCGGTTTATTTAGTTTTTTTCATCTGAAGGGTTAGTCGTATTGACGTGGTGCTTTACGAAAAAATACGCAAACAAACAGAAATAGGGTCACTTTTATCGTATAAGATAGCGATGATTCAGCTTTGAATGGCTTCTTTCAAGAGTTTTCTTTATTTTTCGATGTCACTTCTAGCACTTCTGTATCCTCCTAAGCGTTTATTATCGAGTTTTCTGAAGCGGTCCCGGATCTTGTACATAGTTGGCGATATATTTTCTTTGGTAAGCTAATTATGGACTCTATATAGCCCGCTAGAGGCACCGATGATCGGTGTTTGCAAGAAAGCTTTTTGTAGAGCTTGCTAATCTGGACCTATCCATATTATAATCTATTACGTATTCGGTCAATAGTGAGCTTGTCATAAACTTAGATTATGTTTAATTAAAAAAATGTAAGCTTAAGTTCTGAACTCTCCGCCGGCTTGCACGCCCCCACCTTGCTCACCAAGGCCACCCATCCATAGGCGCGAAAAGGCTCGAAAGGTCCCTGCCGCTGGGGGGAGATGGCTAGATTGCAAGCGCAATCCCTTCTCGCCCCAGTACGGTGGAAGGTGGCTCACGGGGAGGGGGTTTAGTGGGTTCGAGTTCATATACCCCTTGTTACTATCCCCGTGGTGGCAAGGAAGGGCGAGGGCATTACACACCCCCTAAAAAGGTAACATGTACCGTGGCCAAGGATTGTAGACGAAGGCCCGCACTAAAGTTTGACAGCGTCCTTATCTCTCTGCAAATGCGTTGTGGTAGGTACGTCATAGAGGGATAAGTGCGAACTTAGGAGGTGTCAAATTTTAGTGCAGATATCGTGAGTTTTTTAAATTTGGTTAAATCTTCGTTGACTCGAATATGACGTCGAATTGCAATCCATTGGTTTTAGGTTTGGATCCTATTGAGAGCTTTAGTTTTTGGTGCGAGAACAACGCGAAGTTTCCTTTCATCTTCGCCCCATTGCTGTGTGATAAAGCTTGCTCGAATCCACGTCTGTTACCTACCATTAAAAAAACTAGTGTGCTTTAGACCATACGACTGAAATAAAACTTCTTTAGCTCCATCTCTCTTGCCCATATAGTAAAAGTAAGTCTTTCTTTCCATCTTCACGTAGAGAGAGAGATATTAGTATATCTACCTCTCAACTTCCATTTGCTTCACCAGCTTACCCCCTAGTCAAGCATACTAAAAAAGTAATTAAGAACGTAACAAGGTGTTCTGGCGACAGTCTCATTTGGGAGCCAGCTTCCAATCCACACAGGATGGCGTATCCTTTAGCCAAAATGTACTGTACAGATACATCAAGCTGGTGTTCTGAGAAAGAAATGTGCATACGATACCAAAATAACTTGTTACCGACCGCTTCCTACCAACCTGACCTATAAAATATATATGGTAGTAAAAAACAAACGCGTCCTTTGATTACCGTTGTAAAATAAAGCCAAATTTTGCCCGCTGTATGTAGGTCCGTAACGGTATGGCAAGATTATCTTTCCTTTTAGTCTCTGACTCACGTATTAGGTTACCATTTACCACTGTGTTGAATAACAATTTTTATCACGTTTTTTTTGGGTATTATTAGCCCCCGACCAAACAGAAGGCTGTTTAAAGGTTAGCGGGTGTAATAGTATGTCTGTCTGTGGCATCATAGCGCCAAAACAGGTGAAACGTTTTAGATTTTTCTGTGTGACTTAATCAATAGTGTTCTTAGCTATTTAAAAGAACCTGTTCAGTCGTTTGAAGATCATAAGGTAGACCTTATTAAGGTAGACTTTTAAAGCCCTGACAATCCCTTCATCAAATCTAGTCAGGGCTTTTTTTTAAATTTTGATTAAATCAATTGCTATTTTTTGTTCTATTGAATTGTATCATTATTATTAATATCAGTAACATAGTATTAATTAGTTAGTTAGTATTATTTAAATTTTATCTCGCGTATGTTAAATTGACGACAAATTGAGATATCTGTCATACAACTTTGATCACTAGGTGAGGTCACCTGGGTGGTCGTAGGCGACACTTTGGTGTTCTTTGATAATCCGTGAATATCACCTAGGCGTTAGTCCAGTCCACTTGATAAATGTTATATATGTTAAACTTCTTTGCGAAATTTAATAAGACTTCATGTCCTCTCAACTCTATGTACTGCTAATAATACAATGGGTCTGTCTCTTTCCTGCATGTGTTAGTGAGAGTGACTTGTGAGCCAATTTCCATTCTAGCGTAGCGTGGTGTAAAACTATCTGCTTGTGGCCTATAGCGGCTGTAGATTCGTATCCTACCGGCTGCGCCATGTTTTTACATACATAACTGGAGAGCGAGATCAATAAATCTAGATGATTAACCATTGCTGATTTCATGGACATGTATGCATGATGAAATTGATATATATGTATGAACTAGGTTCTGCCTGCAGCTTCGCCCTCAAGGCCTATAGGAAACGAAGAAGAAAATTTTTATACATAATTCAACCACCCGTTACGCCTCTTAGGGGTGAAATTTCGAAAAACCCTTTCCTAGTGGATACCTACACTTTACAAAAAAATTCACCCTCTACATTTCAAGTTTCTAGGGTTTAGGTTGTGCGTTGATATATAAGCCAGCCAGGACTTTGAATTTTTTAAGTAAATTTTCAATAACAAATCATTTATTTCTGGGAACAAGCTAAGAAGAAACAGGCCCAAATTTATCAATACTTTTAAGACCAACACACATATTTTATCCATAAATAAAAGACAAGCGCACTGGTTAAAGAATTTACATTTTTCGGTCGCGGTTCCATTTACCTCTGGAACACCATTATTTTCAGTCAAAATGTGAGATCTAGAAATATTTCGTTGTGTTATATAGCTTTATAAAATTGACTTCTGGATTTTTTCCTCCTTTTTTTAGCAAATATATGAACATTAATTGATTGAGACTGGCCTGATAGCTCAGTTGGTACTAACTGCCTTCTGTTCCATATAGGTGGGTTTGATTCCCACCCAGGACAAACATTTATGTGATAAACATAGGTATTTGTTCTGTGTCTAGGTGTTATATTGTATTCTATGTATGCAAACAAAAAGTATCTAAGTATTTTATGAAATATCTGGTTCGCCTTTTTTTTGAGGAGGGGAAATGCCCTCGCGCTTCCCTGCCACCTGCCTGGCAGGGGGGGGTATGTGGGACTCGAAACCACTAAAACCCCCCCGTGATCCGACCGCCGCCGGGATGGGGCGAGATGGAGACGCACTGCATTAACCATCTATCTGGTTCCCTTAGTACAAGCTATGCTTATTTGGCGCTGCGTGAGATACAATAGATTTGTATGTAAAATCACGAACCACGATTATTATATACTAGCGATCGTTTCACTTGTCCCGCACGCTCTGTCCTTATACTAAACATATCCTTATTTTTTCTTGCAATTAAAATAGCCTATATTAATTAGTGATAATAAGGAAAAAAAATCGGTCCAGTGCTTTTTGAGCCAATTTGTTATAAACATACTTACATACAAATCTTTCCCCTTTATAATATTAGTATAGATATTTTTTTTTTTTGAGATTAATTAATTCCCTAGATTAATGAGGTGAGTGGTATGATGATTGGTTTCTAGAATCTATATAATTATTTTATAGTGTTTAGTACATTATCTATATCGTTAATATTTTTCCTTTCAATAAAACCGTTTAATGAATGTTTATCAATTTTATTTATTACCGAGCAATAAAGCTGAGTATCGGTAATTTTTCTAAATAGCACCGTGGTTTGAGAACATTCAAAGCGCGCCATATTTGCGTCACCCATATTCGACCTGCCGCAACTTCTCTGGCATTTCCCCTATCAAAGCCAAGCCTCCGCCGGGGTGCAAGTTCGATGTCCGTTAACGGTACCCACAAACTGGGTCACGAGGCTTCGCTAATATCATCGGATACCGTTACAGATCTGAGAGCATTTGTATCTACTGTCAACCAGTTTTATCTGACCCGTTTTATGTACATTATTGAGCACATTTAGTTTCAATGTGTGTTTAGAGAGAGATCAGGGTATGCTGGCAAGGTTGCAGCAAAGAGGTCCAGAATGAGGTTGTATAACTGTTCGTTCGACACGTGTTTTGCTTGTGGGAGACATAACATATTTTATGGGTTTTAGATTATATTGTGTTAGTTGTTCCGGCACTGCTTAGTGCTGGCTAGATAACGTAGGTTTATTATTCTACTATCCCGAAGGAATTCCGCTCGAGAGTGGTCTAGTACATTCCGTACAAATCTAGACCTGCTCTAGGCTATTATCATAAGAAGCATGGTAACCAGTTTGTAAGAAAATGACGTCATCGTTCCTCTCTAGGTCACAAAATTCATGAGTCATATAAATATGACACATGAGTGATTGTATGTAAGAAATATCAATAATTTGGGCAATTTATTTCAAGAGTAAGAAAATAAATGGCTATATGCTGCATCCTCATCCCCATTCAGTACGATCCTAAATAGGAATACAACCTAACTCAACAAAAATAAAAATTGCATAAATCCACCAATTCAATATGCTACGCGTGACCAAAATGCTGGCTCTTATTTGGCACAACGAATCAGCATTGCAATTCAACAGGGCAATGCTGCCAGCATGTTGGGTACGCTATCTACTGGTATATATAGTATATAGGTCACCGCGGAGACCCATTTTTTTGTAGTAGGTAGTGTTTAGTAATACTTATCACATCATTGTAGTATTCAATCACACTTCACACTATCACACTAATAATATTAGGTCTTTACCTATGAAATTGCCGTTTTGTTTGAAAAAAGTTAAAGTATTTTTTTTTCGAACTTATTTATTTCTTTTATTCAAAGTAATCAACCCTGCAATCAATGCATCTTTGCCAACGCAGTGGCAGTTTATGGATGCTCTTCTTGAAAAAATCAGCAGGACGGGAGACAACAAACTCTTCAAAGGCGTTTTGTACTGCCTCTCGGGAATTGAATTTTTTTCCCGCTAAAAAGTTGTCCAAATTTTGCAAAAAGTAATAGTCGGTAGGCGCAAGATCCGGTGAGTATGGCGGATGAGGAAAAGCTTCCAAACCCAACTCATGCAGCTTAGAGACGGTCTGTTGTGCAGTATGGGGTCGCGCGTTGTCGTGAAGTAGCAGTGGAGACGACCGATTGACCAAAGCTGGTTGCAGACGTGCGAGTTTCGCCATCATTGTGGTCAGTTCTTCAATGTACACATCTGCAGTAATGCTCTCGCCGTTTTGTAAAAAGCTATGATGAATCACACAGCACTAGACCACCAAACTGTGACCATCACCTTTCTAGGGGTCATTTTTCGTTTTGCACATTGCTTTAGTACCGAACCAGGATCTAACCAACTTGCTGAGCGCTTTCGATTGTCAAAAAGAATCCATTTTTCGTCGCACGTAACAATTCGGTTCAAAATTCCTTCATTTCTGTGCCTGATAAGCAGCGCAAGGCAAGTCTCGACGCGTACGTTGCGCTGGCGATCGTTAAGTTCGTGGGGCACCCATCTATCAAGCTTTTTTATCTTGCCAATCTATCGCAAATGGACTAATATTGTTTTGATGCTAACATCAAAAGCTGCTGCCAGCTCAGCTGTAGATTGAGATTCATCAGCTTCCACAATCGCCTTTAATTCATCATTGTTGACCAAAGTTTCCGGACGACCACGAGGTTCATTTTTCAAGTCAAAATTCCCAGAACGGAACCGAGCAAACCAATAACGGGTTGTACGTTCGTTTGTACAGTTCTCTCCGTAAACGTCGTTGATGTTACGTGTCGTTTGTGCCGCGTTGGTGCCACGACGGAACTCATATTCCATAATTACACGAAATTTCAAAGTATCCATTATGAGGAAAAATGTTGAAATGTAATGAAAATACAACGCTAATCAATAAACAAAAGACTTATATTGTAAATAGAATGTCATATTTTCAAAACAAAATTAATTTGAAATTAGAATTCATAGCCAATCAAAACTTTTTTTTGTTTGAAAAAGTCTGTACTGCAATACGGCAATTTCATAGGTAAAGTCCTATTATTATAAAGGCGAAAGTTTGTATGTGTGTATGTGTGTTACTCTTTCACGCTCAAACGGCTGAATGGATTTGGATAAAATTTGGTACCAATCTTAAATGAATAGATTAACATATAGGCTACATTTTATCCCGGAAAAGTGAAATTTTTCCAGGGGATGAGTACATAATTAAAATACTTTTTATCCGCGGGTGAAACCGCGCGGCGCTCAATCAATCAATCGTTTGAGTTACCTAAGCACATATCTTGTTCCCCTGATGAAACATCAAACGTGCTACTTTTTTTTAATTTTAAGAACTGTGTTAAATGAAAGTTGAAACTTCAGCGGTTACAAAGAAATTGAATTGAATATTTTCATCCCTGAATAGCCCATCGCAGAACAATGGCATACATAAATTATTATACCGCCTCTAAGCTAAGTGGGAGCGACGACTTGCCTCAAAATGTCTGGAAGCAGTTAGAATGAAAAGAGTCGAAGACGGGGCTCAGTCGTTAACATTGGTCGGAACTTGTAGCAGATGCCTATATACAGTAGTAATTTCTACGCACTTTGACCTGAAACATGTAATTACCATTTGTCATTTCCCAATTTCCCCATATAAGGAAGTTACACATCGTTGAACATATAAGGAGCCTTTCATAACATTTATATCGTGCATCATTTCACATTTTGCGGATTTCCATCGATCAAAATTGGTAAAGGAAAATACAGAAACAGAAATAGTCACTGAATCAATAGCCGGAGAACGTTCACTATCAAATACGGGGCAACCCCATAAAAGGCCACTTTAAACACTTATTTAGGCGTGGGTAGTTTGATAGATCAATGAGGATGGATGGTGGTGCTATTAAATAAAAGTTACTATATACAAACTAATATAAATATATAATAGTAGAATACTTCACACAACTATACTTAATACAAACACACATACATAAACATACATATATCAATACTAAGGACACAGTGAAGGCTTATTTCAGAGTCAAGCTAGAGAAATAAAAGGACTTAATTTGAGTCTTAAAATACAGAAAATATAGCTTTATGTTTATATATACCACCAGTTATTTTACCACCACGTTACCTTCGGGTGTAAATACCTAAAAAAGTAACCGGATTGACGCAAACCAAATCACATCGTTTTATTATTCTTTGCTAAGGTAAAACCTATAACTAACATTAAGGGGTTTCCTTAAACATTGAAACGAATCGTCAATTAAAAATTAATTTCTTTATATCGTTGGCTATATTTAATTTGCTGATATGTGTTAGCTATTAGCCTGACATTGACGTGACTTATCTTTATTATATTGCTTATCATTTTAATTAATATAATTTAATTAAAATATATCACTTACTAGGAGAGCATGAGTAAGGAGAAAGTGTATAGCAAATTCGTCACATTTGTGCATACAACTTTACGATTATCAGTTAAATGATAATGATAACATTGAGCGATATATCATATAACAATGTTGACGATGAAATAGTGACAAATTACAAGGAGTACATAACATTAAACAAATTACCTTTTTATGTCCTGTAATCGAATTTCAGTATAGTATTAATTGTGTTAAAATAGGGTTAAATTAGCTTATTTAGTTAAAACAACGAGTGCGTATATCGTATTATTTCTTCTTCTTCGTTTAATGGCTTTCTATCGCTTCTTAGCGATAATTCTGCTAATAACTAGTAAGGAATTTTTGTACGGTTATATGTCAAAGTCTTATTTTGTCAAAGTCAATATACCACAGCAAAATGGTGGATATTTTACTGAAGGCTCTAGAAAGCTTTGAAAAAAAAAAACGAAAGGGCATGGTTTTGAAACTGGGAACTATTTGCCAATACTCGTGCACGTTCACGCACACATAACCGATAATAATCCACCCTTATCAGACATTAAAATTAAAACACACACGGGTTATGGAAAAAAATAAAATTCGCAACCGCATTTTTGTATTTTTTTCAACGACCTCGTATTATTTCATTGTACCGCCTACATTATAAGAACGTCAGTCAGCGCTACGCCTATTAATTCATTGCTTCAAAACTCATTGGCCTCGTTTTTTTTTTCAATGTTAGCATCGCTACTCCGAAGTACCAGGCAATCATGCCTATGTGAAAGGTTACCAAAACAGTTCAACGTCTACATCGCATAGTGCACAACAACGTTGTTTGGTTTCTGATTTTGTTTATCTATTTGCGTAGGAAATATGCGGATGTTTTGGTATTAGTTTGTCATTTGAGATTTAAGTATGCAATATTTATTTAATTAGTCAATATAAGCTCGAATTTTGTACAATTTGGTATTGATCTCATGGAAAAGGTTTATTGACATAACGAGCTTCTGCCCGCAGCTTCGCCCGCGACGTGGCCTATGGGAAAATAATTCAACCACCCATTTCACCCTCTTAAGGGTAAAAAATCCTTTCTTAGCGGATGCCTACGTCATAACATCTATCTGCATGCCAAAATCCGTTCAGTGGTTTGGGCTGTACGTTGATAGATCACTATGTCAGTTAGTCACCTTTGAGTTATACATATTTGGATTAACACATTGTGTCATACGTCATACAACCTTTCTTCGCGCCTTCTCTCACATAAAGAGTGCCTACACTATCCAGTACCTCCAATTGCACTAAGCCAGTCTTTTGGATAATTGCCTACCATAATCCACCTCGCTGGCCAAGTGCAGGAAGGAACATGCTGGTTTCTACATGACGTTTTCACGTTTCCTCCACTGTTCTAGGATCAACTGCCAATTCTACACATGACATGAAAAGTCATTGGCGGATGCCTGATGTTAAGGATGATTCGAAAAGTTTGTTTTGTTTTGACTCCACACTTTTGTGTATTTAGCCAGTGTCAAGTATTTGATAATTTCTCAAGTTAATTCAAAAGTCAAGTCAAGTCACAGTCTAAGTCATCAAGCTAAGTCACAGCTTAGTCAGGTCATACTCCTAGTAAAATGTTGGTAATTTTACTAGAAGATTCTATGGAATTATAGAAACTGACGTGAGTAGTACTCATAACTACAACTATTACCCGGCTAACACTCACGAGATACAGTCGAATAAATCGACCGGTATTCCGGCAATATAGAGTAGATGCCCATCCTCAAGAAGTACGCGCGGCGGCGGTGGCGGCTCGGTTATGAGCTTCTATGGAGTTTTGGAAACAACACGAAAAGAAACGTTTCACCATCATTATACCACTTTCCCATGCTCATGCCTGTAGTCCAGCAAGCACTTAACGAATAAAACTCCACCAATTTTATGCACTAACACTGAAAATAACACCAGTTTTAGAAAATAACACAATGCGGTGACGCGATCTTTTTAGTTTTCCCGCTAAAAGACCTGAAAAGAACTTACTATCGGTAGAAATATTAACAGTGGTGTCTGCGTTAAGATTGTTTGGTTTTGTTTTCTAAACAATCCGGATCTATCTCGTGGGTGTCGATCGTTACGCATCACCAATGAGGAAGGCTCGAAAGTAGTAAAAGTTGCGAGCTGGAACGTCCACGCTATTTTCTGTTAAAACATTTTATAAGCGAAGATTGTGCACTATCCTTAGTTAGAGTATTGATGATATCAGGTCTTTTATGAATTTTAACTGCAGTGAAAGTGAAGGGTTGTAAGCAAACATAATTACTAACATAATTGAAGGGGTGAGAATAAAAAGGGTTTAACTGATATTTTTCAAAAAATGACTTATGGGTATCATTGGATTCAACGTGAAATTATCTTCAATAATACATTCTCAGAATACTGAAATGAGACTTAAATCTCGAGATTTTGAGTCTAAAAACGGTTTATCTGTCACAGGAATACAGTTCGTTTAGCATAAAAACATTGTTATATTTATTTTATTATATTATATTTTTACAGTAATTGTATGAATTAGTACTATACTTAGTATTTTAAAATAGAATTAATACATTTTCAAGCAACTGAAACTTACATAAACCTTTTCTATTACTTAATACGCACTCTACATTAAAATGAGGCCGTTGAAGTTTAAAGTCAATTTTCTCGAAACTATCAATTTGACAGTTAAACCCTTTTTAGTCTCACCCCTTGAATTATTTACATATTTGTGTCTGCTTCTTGCATATCAGGTCATATATTCTTGCATTTTTCATTATATATACTACCTACACGCCACGCGACATATACTTCTTGCATCCACTTTATATACTTTTTCCATACTACGTCATATTCTTCTTGCATTTCCATGAGACTGTAGATTTAGGTAGGTAGAAATATAAGCGTTTCATCTAAACAGCAAAACGTGAATAATAATAGTGATAATATATAAAAATAAATTAAATACGATAACAGAATTATTATAATTTTAGTTATTTGCCATAATTCTGTTATCAGTTCATTGTATTAATTATTTAATCATTCTGCGGCAAATTTTATAAAATGATAATTATTAATTATTAAGTAATAAATAATAACGCCCAACGATCATATAAATAGATCCTAGACTCTAACTGGAATTCTCTGTACCTAAGGACCCAGAAACTACAAGGACCAGAACACTCAGACACAGAACAAACATCGATGTTCATCAAGCAAATGTTTGTCCTGGATAGGAATTGAACCCACAAACCACAGGTCAGCCCTCTCTATAATCTTCAATGGTTCGTCATAAGCCCAAAGCTCTTGAATGTCAGATTAACCAGTGATGTCGATTTAATCCTTAGCGCCATCGCTTCCTTTTGTATATGAATATGTAGTGGTGTAAAACCCAGGTTATGTCCAAGGCAGCAGATGGCGTCGTTTCTGTGTATCCGGCTTAATGAACAGCCAATCTTTGGTTTGCTGCAGTTTGGTGATTTAGTTTCGACCGCCACACCACGCAACTGCTGGGGTACCTATATTAGTAGACTAATAGCATGTGCCTGGCTAATGAATAATGAGGATTGCGATGTTAAGAGTAGTTACTAGAAAAACAAATTGATTTGAGGGACATTCAGGGAGGAAGTGTGACTAGGTTCTTCTCAAAACTAAGGCAGGTCTAACGTCCCGCCAGCCGGTTACGCTGTAAAGTTTGGTAAAGACCAAATTGTGTTTATTTTTGTGCGGGCTAATGTTGGTCTCTATCGACCTTTACAGCGTCACCAGGTGGGAGAGCTGGTGCTTAAGGTCGTCAAAAGTGGGATGCAGCTAGCTCAAGGGTACCCCTGGGGTGCGAGCCTTGGCTTGGGTCGTTGCCGGGATAAGAGGATCGAGAAGACTACGTCCACTGGAAGAGCGGACCCTATTGAAAGTCGCGCCAAATTGTTTGCCAAGCGTTTTCAGTGGCTATGACCGTTGTTATTCTTAGCTAATCAGTTACTATTGGTTGGTGTTCTTAGCGTTCCAATCCTCATGTCGTCCTTTGTCATAACAAACTATATTTCTGAACACTTCTTGCAGTGAGCGACAAACCTATACAATTATATTGCTATTTATAAAATCTAAACACTGAAAAACTGACCAACCTGTTCAGTTATCGGAATAACTATACAGACTGTAAACAAATTAGCTGCCTTCATGCACCAGTGGCGGCGAGAAAGTTATGTTCAGAGAACGTTAATATCCAAACACGATAGCCCCTTGTCATGATAAAATATGTAATATCTCCTTTGTGAACTAAGGAAACGCGAATGAAATCTTACAGTGCCAAGGTACTGAGTAAAAAAACCTGTTTTTCTTTGTAAATTATAGGTTATGTGCTAAGGTTGAATGTCTTTAGCATTTAAATCCGATAGTGATAAGTTATAATCATAATAAATAACGCCCAACGATCACATACATAGGTCCTGGACTGTAACTAGGATTCCCTGTGTCTAGGGACCCAGAAACTACGAGGACCATGGTCCCACAACACCCAGACACAGAACATATAATTGCACTTTTTTTTCTGTGCACATATACTTACCCTGCCGCGGGGATCGAACCCGCCGCTCCGGGTTATGAGCCGACCTGCTCAACTACTACGCCACAGATCTACAAAATTATTGTCACTTAATTATGCTATTCAAAACGACCAAATTGTTGGGGAACTTCGTATGTATACGAACTAAGATACATACAATATTTTCACATACTGGTTCCGTCCACATTTCAGAGACGGATTTCCCGTCGCGACGCGATGTGGTTCCGTGGCTTTCGCGCCAACCTTTCACATTTGGACAGCTTAATTATAACCAAATCGAGATCCAAACCTTTTTTGCTACAAAAGCCATGGATTTTATTAAAGAAATTATTTCATTATGTCAGTATTTTAAGCTGTAATACCATTATAACACAGAGCAGTACAAACATTTAAAACGAATTGTGCTGTAACAGTTATGAATTTAAACAAATCTATAACAAAACACTGTGAAATAAAGAGAAAATTTTGTAAACCGAATACAAATTGATGCAAAATACTTTTTGTTTTATTTATTAGTCGGATAAGCTTTCCAGCCATTAAAAATCGCCCCGTCTATGATATCATAGTGCCCCGTGTTAGGTAAACCAAAGCATTTACAAAAGGATTCTTTACAACTGTGAAACCTGAGTTTTGGCGGGAAAGCGAAAATAATTGCGTCACCGCATTGTATTATTTTCCAAAACTTTAATTATTTTCAGTGTTAGTGCATAAAATTGGTGGCATTCTATTCATTAAGCGCTGGATTACAGGCGTGAGTGTAGGAAAAAGGTATAATGATGGTGAAACGTTTCTTTTCGTGTTGTTTCCAAAACTTCATAGAAGCTTCTGGTAAAGTTGCTACCACTTTACTTGGAGTATGACTTTGATTAGACTATGACTTGACTTGATGACTTCGACTGTGACTTGACTCATATTTGCATGAAATATCATTAACTTGATAAATTATCAATTACTTGTCACTGGCTAAATACACAAAAGTGTGGAGCCAAAACATTAAAAAAAACCATAGTCCGAAGGCCAAACCATGAAGGTTTTCCTACGTGTCAAATGAAGGCTTTACTATAATTGTATTACAGACACGATCATCATACAAGAAAGAACCATGAAACGTTGAACGTGCGTACAAGAACTTCGCTTGTTTGACTTCCAACTTGAAGCTAAGTGACTGTTTAGTCGCGGACGGACGCACGCAAAGCTAATAAGCCTATTAAGTTATAGACCGTCTCTCTTGATGCTTACTATCTATTAGACTCCACTTGACCTAGTTACAACACGAAGCTATGCAGGCAATATTTGACAGTTTATCAAACCGTTTCACTGATTCTTCCAATGTAAACATCGCTCGCTGAGCTTTCTACTATTCACCTCTCACCATCGTCTGTGTGCGTCTACGCACACTCATACAAATATAGGTACAGCCGAAATTCAACCTTTCTCTAGTTCATTTTCCCCTGGTACTTGTGGTGCCGAATCTTTTTTTTTACCACGAGTAAATGGCAATTTGGGCGGTCATCGTACCACTTATCAGAGTTCATTGCCGGTACCGTTTGCCGACCTACCTTCACAATTTGCTGGTATTTATTTTGGACAGTTACTTTTATGCGACATTAAAATGCTATGCGAGATGTGATCGCAACGATAAGGCCGCTTATTGACTTGACGATCGCGGTACGTGATTTGGACTTCTTAGGCGCACGTTCCGGAAGCTAATCGATAAAAAAAAATATCGTTCGTTTCTAATTATCAATCGTACTTTTATCATCAATTTGCAAACACGATAAATACTCGAAATTTGCTATCAGTTTTATCTCTGAAACAAAAAAGAAAATCTTCATTTTGGCACTAAAACTTTGTTGAAACGAAAGATTAATTTATTGACTTTATTTTGAGCATGATCTTCGCTATGCGATATGAGATTCACACTGTGATGGGCTTAAAAAGTTCCTTGAAAATATAAACTGTATAAAAATATCATCTACGTATTTCTAATTTTTAGGATAGCTCTTCTGTCAAGTAAACGCATTTTTTTAAATTTAATTTAATAAACTATGTTCACTGTGACTTTTTTTCGCTGACTGTACATTTAAACGAGAGAATATAAAAGTTTTGTTTACTACTTGTCCAAGCGTACGGAGATTTTAAGAAAAATTAGTAAAAATTTTATATAATTTATACATGCCACTTGTAGGCTTCCCGGGAAATTGTCATTTTGCAGCAGGAAAATCGGCATTGTGCAGTATCTACGTAAGGCATAAATTAAGGCAAACAATAATTTTAAGAAGATACGGCCATGCTGAGTTGTGAGGCCAGTCAATATTTTATGAAGAATGCCCTGAAAAATTTTACAAAAAACATTAAGGCTTGCCAACCGTTCGGCATGAAAAAAGCGCCAGTCACGCGCGGCCAAATTATAAAACACACGAATTTGACTCGCTCTGCCTGTACGCACCATATTCACGGCCGCCTATCTTGCATATAGGCAAATTAGGTCGAAAGTTGAACGTCCTCCGATCATTTCACCGATCCACAGAATAAATGCCAGTTATTATGCAGGCCGTTGACTCAGAGAGATTACAGTGCTATCAATTTTATTTTAATGTTGTCGGTTTTTGGCGACACTCGTTATTTGAATTGGCATGCTCTCGTTTCGTTTTTCCTCGAACTTTGAAAAGTGGATGGTGAGGAAAAATATATTCAGCAAACAGGTTTTAATGTGAAATCTTTGTTATTCGATTACCTGAAATATATAATTTGTGAATTGATATTATATATTGGCTCTTACCTCGGCCAAACACTGTGTTTGGCCATGCAACGAGGTAATGTTGCCAGCTTTTTGGGCATCTTATCCGCAGAGAGCGTCTTTAATGCGGTTTATTATAATTTTAGATATAATTTTAGATTTAGATACTTAGTTTATTTTAGTTTATATTTAATTTAGTTTTAGTCATTATATTTGGTTTATTTATTAGTACATATTGATATAAATGTATATGATTGATATTAATTTACAAATTTTAATGTGTACACAATTATGTGTGTTAAACCTAATATGGGCGGAAAATTGATTTTAGTTTCTATTTAGTTAAATTTTCACACAAACACAAAGTCAAAAGTTTTTATTGCAAATAGGCTGATTTTAGCACTTTTACTAATCAAAATTATATAGTACTTAAAATTAAGTTATTGTACTAAGCATATAGAATTACAAAGTGCAGAAACACGCACTTCCTACCCCTGCATATAAATTCAGATTGTTTCTTTCATCTTGGTTGAAATGTTATAGCAAACATTCATTTTACCTTTAATAAAAGGTAGACAAACTTTTTGCAACAAAGCCCCACGCAGTCACCGCGGTACAAAATCGTAAGTGGTGAATGGCATACCTAGTGTGCGGTGACTTTCGAAGCCGGTAGAAAGTTAGGGAATTAACTATTTGTGAACTGGCGAAAGCGCTTTTGTACTCGACTTTGACCATGGTGGCCATGGGAAACCGTGGAAACAGTGAAAGGTGCTAAAATATTGGTTTTTCTCTTTTCAGTATATACTTTCTGTTGATTTCTTTGCAGATAAGGCATTATTTTTTATGATGCCAGTTTTATTAGTTTTTTATACGTAAGCAAATTTAAAATTATTTATTTGTACAGGTTCGATTTTTGTTTAAACCTTTATGACATCGTCGAGACACCATTGAGTTTTAAGAAAAAGGGGAAATGGATAAATTTCGGGTGAAAACGAAGCGCTTCGTTCTTAAAAGCATACAGTAATAATAGTATCGAATGAAATATTATAAGAAATTTTAAGATGTAAGTGAATAATTTAAGTGATAATTATTGTGAGTATATAGTGAGACCAAGCTAGCATAATATGAGGACTACGAACATTTGTTTTAAATTCCTTTTCGTCTCCTTGTTCTACTGGTTATTCCTGACTATCCCCACGTTCTGGGGGGAGTAGCATTTCGTAGTAATTACTATTATTGTAGTAGTAAGTTAAAAGAATAAAGGCACTCTGCCTAATAAATAAAAACGAAATAAATAGCCGAAATCAGCTTCAAAATAGAATACTTAATGTAACGATCACATCAACATCGTATTTCTGAATGGACGTCAACAGTTACGAAACTAAATGTACGATACTACGTTTACTATTACGAAAGACCTGACTATTGGAATGAGTCAGTTGATATTTCCTTGAACTCGGATGTTGGCATCGTATCTCTCCGGGTCAGTTACGTACGATCGGATATCACGGATGACACACGTAGCATTGGGGTATTCTTTACATCAGTTAGCGATCATGTAACTCGATTCCAACCCATAGAAACACATAAATGAAGAGTTGAGAATAAAAAGGGTTTAACTGTCAAATTGATAGTTTCGAGAAAATTGACTTGAAACTTCAACGGCCTCATTTTAATGCAGAGTGCTTATAAGGTAATAGAAAAGGTTTATGTAAGTTTCAGTTGCTTGAAAATGTGTTAATTCTATTTTAAAATACTAAATATAGTACTAATTCTTACAATTACTGTAAAAATATAATATAATAAAATAAACATAATAATGTATTTATGGTAAGCGTACTGTATTCCTGTGACAGATAAACCGTTTTTAGAGTCAAAATCTCGAGATTTAAGCCTCATTTCGGTATTTTGAGAATGTATTATTGAAGATAATTTCACGCTGAATCCATCGACACCCATAAATCATTTCAAGGAAAAAATCATTTAAACCCTTTTTATTCTCACCCCTTCAAATATCACCGGGCGTGTTCAAGAGAAGAGTGAATAGGTATTTACTTGGCTAGCATGCTACACCTTCGATCGCATCGAACCATCAGGTGAGAGCGTGGTCAAAAGTTAGACAAGTTTGTAGTTAAAAAAAGTTTTGGATTTGACAATTTCAATACGCAGCTTATGTGCATAGTTAATATGTAAATTTTCCAATTCAGAATTAAATTTCTCTTGTTGTAATCAAAGTTCCTATCACCCCATTTTAGATGACCTTTGTTAAGATAGCTACTAAATATCACTGAGAAATTCCCGATTTCCAATCAAAATAGTAGCACATAATATTGTGGCTTAGATTTGGTTCCGTTAGTAATATCAGACTTTTCCAGTTTTTAGCGCAATTTTTGGCTGTAATCAAGGTTTGAAATTCAGTATTGATTAAATTACGTACTTACATTAAACATTGGCGCTTACGTTACACCAGATTTAGGTGATCTATATAAATAGAGTGACTGAAACTAGAGGAAGTACCCAATTTAATGCGTCCTCCAAAGGTAGCGCTCTGTTGTGAATACCACTTTTTATAGCGGCCACCCATCCAAGTACTGACTTAAACAAATGTTACTTCCTTTTACCGATCGGTTACGAACGGATAGTCGAGCTTTGAAACTTGAGCTATGAACACGTACATAATGAAAAAGTTAAGGCCTTTAGTGGATATCGAGGAGAGGAAAAAAGAAGGAAAAGTAGGAAATCTATGGGGTGGAAAGTGTCGTTGACTATTAATCGTTAAGCATTAGCAGTATTACTTTGTGTCTATTTTTTTTTATGCTACTGAGTGATGTAACGAGCTAGTCGTTCACCTGATGTTAAGCGCCACGGCCGCCCATAACAGAACAGTGTCATTCGGAGCCCCAAAACAGAATTTCGCGTGACACTGCACTGCGCACATCATCCTGAGACATCCAGCACAGCCTGGTAATAAGATTACTAGACTGTGAGATCAGGTCATATAGTCTCAATTGCCCAGTAATTTCACTAGCTACAGTGCCCTTCAAACCGGAACACAGTAGTGCTTGCACACTACTGCTTGGCGGCAGAATAACTGGCAAAGCGGTGGTACCTACCTAGACGAACTTTGCAACAAAGTACTACCACCTAGTAAACTATTACTACTATTTGTCAATTTCCAGTTTTCTGTTAGTGTCAGTAGAGTACATAACTAGTATATGTTCTGAAAGCATACAAACAAACAGACCACGTATATGTGTACATTTTACATAGCGCCATCTAGTCCCAAAATTAGCAAAGCCTGTACCAGATAACTGATACTATACTTAGATACTTTTTGTTTGTAAATACATACATAGAGTACAATATAACACCCAGACACAGAACAAACATATGTTCTTCACACAAACGCTTGTCCTGGGTGGGAATGGAACCCACCACCTACAGTTCAGAAAGCAGACTACCAACTGAGCTATTAGGCCCATCGAATAGATATGAAAGATAGGTATCTCACTTCACCTCGGAGGGTTCGAGTCCGACACACCCCCATATCCACCCAAATTCATCCCTCAAAAAATATTTAAAAATAAATTTTCGATCAAGGGTCAATACATCAAAGTCTACGCCTGGCTCCGCAGTTGACTAGCGGAAAGTGATGTCCAAATGCGGTGAATGACCCCATATGTGCCGATCGGAAGCCCACTCCAATATCCGCTAGGTTTGGATGGCAACAGCAAATTAGTGTTGGCAAATTTTTAAGCTAAAGGAAAAGAATGGGAAGGACGCTCTGTTATTGAAGCGTTACGGGATTAAAAAGTATATTTTATCATAAATAAAATATAAAATAGATGATTAACGATAGATTTTATTAACGGTTTTTGGCTGATTAGTTTCCGATACAGTTATACATTTTTTAATTTATTCTGTATGTTAACACAAAACCGAACAATTAGTGGGTAGAAACATTTTTGGATAATTGTAGTTATATAATTTTGAGTAAATAAATAATTGCTAGGGTGTAAAAAATGTATATAATTTGATACAAAAGAAAAAAAATTATTTAGAAGATTTAATAAAAATATTTAATTGTAGACAAAATTACAAAAAGTAAACGAATCATTTAAATTAATTAAATTCTAAATTTTTATTAGTTAAAACACTACTTTTTTTTTCTCGAATAGTTTTTACTGAATCCATTATTATAACCATTTTTTTCTACAGACTGCAGGCCTATAAAGACTAACTTACATTACAATTGTAATTTTTTCTAAATCTTTTCACTGTTCAATTCAATTTCACCTCTTTCTGGCCATATCCTATGTGAACGACCTGTGTATCGCACCGATTCGGCCGCGTGGTTACTGAATACACTATTCCACCTTACAAACTGGAGATTTGAGCTACTCCGGGTTGTAAATTAATAAATCTACCGTACATCTTGTCCGAACTGTAATTATAGGTTCACTCTTGTTGTTTGTAGTGTGTCTCCTTAGATTACTGATGCCCTGGTACATTTAAATAAGCAAATTTTGAAAGAAAACTTATTTACGCACGCTTGTCTTCAGGAGTAAGCTGGTTAATGCGTTACGAGGCGAACGGAAATTGATGAATAATGTGACCTCAGACGAACACATCATCAAAAATTCAAAGAATCCTCTCACATTGCAAATCTCACATGCATGCACATGCGTGCGGGTGAAACCGCGGGCCGCAACTAATATTCTATA
This sequence comes from Ennomos fuscantarius, assembly GCA_905220475.3. Taxonomy (NCBI): domain Eukaryota; kingdom Metazoa; phylum Arthropoda; class Insecta; order Lepidoptera; family Geometridae; genus Ennomos; species Ennomos fuscantarius. Next base: position 4,426,165 of record HG992046.1, on the reverse strand, counting down.
ATGCTTAGATTATTTCAAAAGTATAGTGTTCTATTTGACATAGATAAATAGATAAAACTCTTTATTGAAACATCTCATTACAGGAGCAATTTACAAGCAAAAACTTAAAAATTAAGAGTCACATTGTGTCACACGGTGTTATCGCGTAAAGCGAACTCTTCCAGACAACCCAAAAATGTAGGGTAATAACAACAGGAATAAAGACGGTAGTTTTCAGTTACAGGAAAATCTATATAACATATAAATGAGGTATAATAATAATAATGATCAATCAAAAATAAACTCTTCAACAATTTACATGTTTTTCCTCTAACTTACTAGAAATAACACAAATAAAAAACTACTTCGCTTGTAATTAACTAGTAACATTGTTTAAACGTACAAATTATAATATTATAGAAACTGACGTGAGTAGTACTCATAACTACAACTATTACACGGCTAAAACTCACGAGATACAGCCGCCACCACCGCCGCCGCGCGTACTCCTTGAGGATGGGCATCTTTATTGCCCGAACACCGGTCGAGCTATTCGACTGTATCTCGTGAGTTTTAGCCGTGTAATAGTTGTACAAATTATAATTTTAAATTAATTTATAACAATCTAGATCTATACATTCACGTTTTGTTTAATATTAAAAGAAATAGTCTCGAAGGATAGAAGGATGGACGGCTACAGTTTTCGTAGCACAGTGCTACGAAATTACTGTTTTCGTAGTTGACACTCATATAATAATTTACGGTATAGTTTAAAGATTATTTTATCCATAAACTTTGTAGCTAAACAAGGCTTCAAGATATTCACTAGTTATGAAGATAAAAGAAGATAGTCGCGTTAAAAAAAAAGTTAACGTGTTTTCGCTATTCCGAGTAGAATACGTTGTGATATATGAGTCTTCAATTTTCTAACGTCAGTCGTTGTATCAGAATACAATATAGGACATAAAAGGTCTTCAGTTTTTTTACATCAGCCAAAAATTGAACTTAGGACTAGCTCGTCACGCTTACGTAAAAAACGACTGTAAGATATTTATACATATTTTCTTTTACACAGTCCAATTATAGTTTTTTAATTTTAGTATTGATTTTGCCAATCAAATTGACATTTAAAACTCTTCTGGGCTAAAGTCTGTTAAAATACAACTTAGCTAAGCAACACTTTCCCCCGGGTTCGTGTAAACGTTTGTTGAACTTCTGCTTGGCAGACCAAATACTGAACGTTCATTGGTTGCCTGATCCTTAGCTTTCTCAACCAATGAGCGCACAGTATTTTGCTATGTTGACTTGACAGAAGTTTGACAAACGTACGAGAAACCAGGGGCTAGGGATATAAGTGCAAACTTAGCTGTGAATTTTAGTGCAAGTGGGCGTTCGTATCATAGCGTTTCTCCTCCAAAATAAGTACTCACACTTCCCTAGCGAAAACATTGCAATATGTATTGTAAAATGGACTACAAACGGTAAATAATTTAACAGCACACAAAATAATATCTACCAGTGCCAATTCGAAAACTAAAAACAAATAAATTCACTAGAATATGTACCGGAAATATCTTATTAGACTACCTAATGCATCAAAAGTAACATAAATTCCCGTATAAAATCTATTTTGACATTGGTTTACTCCAATATATGCTTTCGCTATATCAATCCTAGAGTTCAAAATACTTGCAGTAGGTCATCGACCTCAGTCTACCGCATCAGCACGAACTTTTGGCTAGCTCTCATACTTTACGTGAAGGAATTTTTTTTAATTGCCTTCCTTTCTAGCATGCCAGTAGACATATGCGAGAAAATAAGACAACTATACTCGCTGGGGATACAGATGTGAGAACTTTTTTCTTAATCGAATTTCTTTTAAGGTCAATGACTCGCGACAAAAGTGCATTTCGCAAACCAATGCGCTCAGATATCATTATTAATTTGATTTACATAAATAGCTTTCTAACTTTCATTAATTTTCTCACCCACAGAGCAGGAAAAATAATTATGTTCGAGCGTAATTTGTTTTTCTACTCTATGGTCTCAGCGAGCGAAGGAGGGAAACTAACGAGGGACTCTTCTAGTTTCCTATTGTAATTTTAAAACATTATTGGATCGATGCATGAAAGGAAACTGCCATAAAAGATGTAGGACAGTTTTGGCAACTGCCGATAGAAGTGATGGAAACCAAGTAACTTGCGACATATAGCTCATGGAAAGCGTACGGTGACGATGACGCGAGTTTCACGCTTTTGATTCACCCAAAAAGTACACATATATACAAAGTATATATAGCTTATGGAAAACGTTCGGTGACGATGACGCGATTCCATGATTTTTGTTCACCCAAAAAGTTCTCAACGTGCTTAAAAAAGTTTTTATTTTAATGAATGATGTGACGAGCTAGTCGTTTACCTGATGTTAAGCGACACGGCCGCCCATAACAGAACAGTGTCACTCGGAACTCTAAAACATAAAGTTTCGTGTGACACTGCACTGTCCAAATCATCCTGAGACATCAGCACAGTCCGGTTATAAGATTAGTCGACTGTCGACTGTGAGATCAGATCATAAAGTCTCAATGCCAAGCAATTTCACTAGCTATAGTGCCCTTCAAACTGAAACACAGTAGTGCTTGCGCACTACTGCTTGGCGGCAGAATAACTGGTTAAGCAATGGTACCTACCTAGACGAACTTTGCAGAAAAGTCCTACCACCTAGTAAAACTTCAATACATTCGAAACTTCCGGATACTTTACGAATTATTACGAACTAGATGCGCCCCACGGTTTCACTCGTGGTAAGAGTATTTTAATTATTTACTCATCCCACAGGGCAATTTCACTTTTCCGGGATATTTTGTAGCCTATATGTTAATCTAGCGTATAAGCTATTTTGGTACTGAATTTCATCCAAATCCATTCAGCTGTTTGAGCGTGAAGGAGTAACAAACATACACATATACACACAAACACACGTACAAACTTTTGTCTTTATAATATTAGTGTGATATTAAGTACGGTGAATTTTACAGCTGCTGGTCCATTACGTTGAACTGAAACGACCGTTCCTTGAACCTCGATTGTAATACAGCAGAAATAATCTTTTGCATTAGTTATACTCTGAAAACTTTATTAAGAATTTTTTGTTTCACGATTTTCAAATGTTATCTATTCAGTTACGTCATAACGACAAAAACATTTACATTATCACTGCGTTATCATATCTCTGCATTGTAAATCATAATTTTATCGATTACAAAAATAAAATGGTATCGATTCTATGCACAAACACCAAGGTTATCTTTTTGAGGACCGTTGTTGGTGCATACAATGTAGACTTATTGCAGAATACCGTTCAAGTATTACGTAAGCAGATTTATTACAATTATTTACCCCCCCATCCCTCCTTGTCAGCAAAAGTAAGCAAAGCTTTTACCTCCTCCCCCCATGCTTACGTAAACATTTTTCAATTAATGTATTTTTTTTTAATATTATATTTATAATGTTTAGTGTTTCAAGCAAAGAGAGTGTAAGGGTTGCTATTCGTGTAAAAAGGTAAATAACTACCGATGACGTAATCATTATCTAGACTCCCCTACCCCCTATGTCATCCAAAATAAGCAAAGCAAAGACCCCCCCGCCCCCTTATAGTGCTTACGTAATACTTGAACGGCCCCATATTACCTTCATCAAGTGTTAGCAAGTTAGTGTGAGTAAAATGTATATACAAAATTCTAAGAGTAAAATATGCTTGTAGGGATATGATCCATGGCTTAAAAGGTTATTGGTGAATTACAAAAACCTTGTAAATAAAAGGCAGATAATCTATGCGCCAAAATCAATAATTACAAACCTCCCTATTTTAACACGCAACCTCTTCCAATGAATCTTTCATGAACTGGGTTCATTACCAACATCTTATATTTATGTTCCGAGTTCAACGTCAGTAGAATAAATATATTTAAATGTTGTAAATTTGCATGACATTTTCTCTTTTTTCATTCATATTTCAAACAACAATCTTGGATATGGTAATGAAAGTTTTTTAGTGACACCCACGTGTTAAAAATGCACTTTTCTAAACTAATATTATAAAGAGGAAAGATTTGATTGTTTTTTTGCATTGAATAGGCTCTGAAGCTACTGATTCATTTGTATTGTTTGATGCTGGAACCCCAGACTCTCCTCCAGTTTACTCCAAATCTCTCTGGCAAATAAAAGTAATGGATTACTTTTATTTGCCATTATTTTCCTTCTGTGGCAATTATTTCGTTGATCATTTTGTTCTTTGGACGTCTTCTGCTCCTTTTACCAATAATATATTCATATCTATTTGTATAATGATAAAATAAGATTATTTATATTGCCCGAAAACAAAAATGTTCCAGTTTGTTACATAATTAAAACTAAATTGTTTTGTACAACAACTTTACAAGTTACAAAAGTAGAGTACCTATTTATACCATTGCACGGAATACAAATCTTATTCTTTTATTCTTAGTAATAAAACAAAGCTTCCATGCTTTCAATCTCAAAGGATAATGATATTCAAAATGATAAAAGAGTTTCCGGAATCAGCCCCTGCCAGATTTCACGCAGTAAAACTGGCCAAAGATTCTCTTGTTTCACGAAAAAGTTGAAAATACTTTATACCCTGCGGCGAGATGTGACACTGTCCACTGTCCAATAGCGGTGTTGTTAAAGCACAGTTAGCACAGTGGGCCCGCAGGGTCGTAAATTAGACAAAAATAATATTGAACGGGATCGTTTGTGGAACGGTTTTTTTTGTTTATGAATGCACAGGTCTGCGATGACGTAGCACTCGTGGTCGTTTTTCAAAAGTTTTGACATTTGTCATTTCGTCATCGGGACTCCGTTAGACCATGCCTTTTGTTATGAGATGTGACAGAATTTTTGTTTTACCGCCGCCTGCACCACTGTGGTATGTTACTCATAGACTATTGTTACATTTTTGTAGTATAAATAGTGTTTTGATATAAATATATTAATAATAACACCGTCCAACGATCGCATACATAGATCGAGGACCATGGTCCCACAACACCTAAACTCAGAACAAGTATTAGAGCTTATTTCCTGTGCACAATTACTTGTCCTGCCGCGGGACTCGAAGTCGCCGCCTCCGGGCTATGAGCCGACCTGCTCAACCACCACACCACAATAGGCTGTCAAATATAGACGCAGTCAGTTTATTTATATTTGCAACAACGACAAATACACTTAGTTAAATTAAAAATAGGTTATGATTGTATTGACTGATCTGATAGCTCAGTTAGCTCAGCCCTGCCTTTTGAACTGTAGGTTATGAATTCGATTCCCACCCAGGACAAATATTTGTGTGATGAACATATGTTTGTTCTGTGTCTGGGTGTTATATTGTATTCTATGTATGTATTCAAAAACAAGAAGTATCTAAGTTCCTAGTATATCAGTTGTCTGGTTCCTAGAGTACAAGTTTGATTAGTTTGAAACTAGATGGCGCTGTGTGAAATGTCCACAAATAATTATTTTTATGAAACGGAATTAAATATTTTTGGTATATTAAACTTTATCGATTATACACCTTCGAGAATGCATTCGAAGATTGTATCTATAAGTACTAAGGAAATGCATGATAATGGGAAATGTTGGAACCAAAACACAAATTTGAGTGATAATGTCAATTTTAAATTTTGGACAATAAAGTTTAATACATTATCTTAGTAATAATGATAGTCCCAAAACCGCAAATTTCCAGTCCCAGATTCAGCTCATATGTGCTTTATTCCAAAACACAACCATCGCGACATACCTAATTCAAAACTAAAGCTTCTATGAAAGAAATTCACTTACACCTCACAGATTAGAGAAAACAGTTCACTATACCTTACCTCCAACGCTCCTTTTACGTACATTTATGTTTGTTCCAAACAAAGCTGTTCAGTAGCAAAGTGTTGGACAACAAACAATTAGACCGCAGAGTACAAAGAACCTTAAAATTACTACTTTTAAACAATACACCTTCCAGATTGGAAAGAAAAAGAAACTGTTCTATTCTTAAACAATTGTCTCAGTCTTATGAATATTGAAATAATAAACCTTTTCAAAATGTAACGGTTGTAGGAAGTCAGGGGTAGTAAACGGTACATAGAACATAGAAAGGGTTGCAACGGTACAGTAGCCAAATTTTATGTTCAGTGGCATCCTTATATTGCAGGCAGTATAACAGGCTGTTAGTTATCTTTATTTAAGGCACGTACCTTCACTGAAAGGTGGTTTTCTATAACTGTATCCTTCGAACAATAAAATTTAGCATTTTATATAATAATAATAATATGTAATAATAACGCCCAACGATCACATACATAGATTCTGCACCCTAACTAAGATTCCCTGTCTAGAGATTAAGAATCTACGAGGACCATGGTTCCACAACACCTAGACTCAGAACAAGTATATGCGCTTTTTTCTGTGCACAAATGCTTGTCCTGCCGCGGGAATCGAACCCGCTCCGCCTCCGGGAGTCGACCTACTCAACCACCATACGATAGAGGCTGTCTTGGAGGTGCTTCGATAAAGGTAACAACAGGGTCTCCTGCCATGTTTACGTCGACGTCATCGCGTCATGGAGAGGGAGGACGGGCGTAAGTTTTTTATTTTATTTATTACACATAAAGAGCTTTCTTTTCTAGGCACTAGTTAACATATTCTCCCGATATGAAATGTTTGTATTAAAATCTACTACGTACTGAACATAGACTGACATAGGCCTCGCTCAAGAAATATGCCACAAGTAATCACATCTAATCTGAAACTCGAAGGCCCTCCTAAGCCAATATTTGTATCTGAGAGCTTGACTATGACAGCGAAGAAGCTATTTTTTTTAGCCCGTGAGTATGCCAAGGGAAATAGCTTCAAATACTGCTGGGCATCGCGAGGTAAAATTTATCTGAGGAGAGCAGACGGAGCCCCACTCGTTAGAGTGAATAGTGAGAGCGACTTGGACAATCTTAGTATTAAATGACTGAATATTGTTATTAACTTGTTTTACGTGATTTTAAGTCTGATAAACTTGTTATATTCGATTTACTGCATGTGTTATTTTTTAGGTTTGGTTTTTCTATATGAATATTATGTTATTGCCCTATACATCATTCCCTCACAACAACAACACATCATAATACTATATACACCTGCACAAGACACTATTATAACATACTCAATACACAACAAACACTGTCTACAAAACACATACACTTTATACACTTATATACAATATATACTTACTGCACAAGACTCTACCTCAACACACAACAAACACAACGAACAAACCTGTCTACAATACACATACACTTATTCACAAAAGTCTTACTTCTATACCACACTGTTAATGATGAATATATTTATATTACATTTTCGATATTTCGCAACTTCTCCATCGTACGGTTTTATTGGCCTTCACTTTGTTTTCATAAAATTATTCCTGTATATCCCCATACCCTCTTGTCTACGCGTAGTAAAAATGTATTTTCTGATGTACGTAATGCACTTGGTTACTCTATGCTTTTTAAATAATGGATGATAACGCACTTATTATAACAGAAGTTGACAACTCGCAAGCAATTGAATGCTTTTCACTTAGCGACTCCAACGGTTGTCTGAATCTATTAAATCCAGGCTATAGTAGAGACTCCTCATTAATTATACTGACTTTGAATATCCGGAGTATAAATTGTAATTTTGACTTATTAGTGGCATTTGTTTCTAGTATTGATGTATCTGTAGATGTGTTCGTATTAACTGAGTGCTGGTTGAAAGACCACAATCCGCCACCTACACTGGACGATTACAATATGTTTTGGACAAAAAATAATTTGAACCAAAATGACGGTGTAGTTGTTTATATACGTCATGGAATTGATGCCTCAGCAAATGAACCCTCGTGCATGGAAGGCAGCTGTCTATTAATTACCATTCCACCAAACCACACAATTGTTTGTTCATACCGTCCCCCTAGTTTTAGAAACGCTTCTAATTATTTAAACTCAATAGACGCTATATTAGGAAAAATCTCAACAAAGAATTTAATATTTACTGGAGACATTAATTTGGACATTATGGCGAGTAATTTATCTGTATATACTCAGGAATACTTGACAGTAATGGCTATGCATGGGCTAAAACAAGGAATAAATATACCAACACGAGTATCGACATGCATTGACCATTACATGGTTAGATGTCAAGGTACTTTTAAAACAATAGTCTTCCAACAACAACTCACAGATCATTCTCCTATTTTACTTTACATTGCCTCTACTAAAATAATTAAAAAACCATTGACATACAATAAAATATTGATCAACTACGAAAACATCAAAAACTCTCTAATGAACGAGTCTTGGGAAGGTTTTTTCAATATTAGCAATGTTAATATTGCGACAGACCTATTCACTACTAAAATGCTTACATTAATTAACACTAATACGGAAATAAAAATAATCTCAAAAAGAAATCAACCTATTAAGCCATGGATTACCAGAGGAGTTGTTAAATGCATAAGAAAGAGAGACAAACTACATAAAAAGGTTAAAAAAACACCTGATAACAATATACTGAAAAGCAAATACATAAAATACAGAAATATATGTAATAGAATCATAAAGAATTTAAAAAAAGATTACTATAGACAAAAACTGTTAAAGAGTCATGGTAATATAAAGGAAACTTGGCAAATTATAAAGGAAGTGTGTAATTTTAGCCGAAGTAATGTGCCATCTCGTGATCTACTGAAAATATCTAATGATGCGACTCAATCCCTAAATTCTGTAAACACTTACTTTACGGCTGTCGGTGGTACACTTGCTAGTGAAACATTAAAAAAGACTAACACCAATGAATGTGAGCTGGCTGCACTTGCAAGAGCACATAATACTTCAGTTAACTCTATGTCTTTTTTTCCTACAGACCCATATGAAGTAAGGAGTGTAATCTCTGGACTGAAATCGCGCAGTGCACCAGGATGGGATAAAATTGCCGCATCTATACTAAAGCGTTTTATTATTTTCCTTATTGAGCCTATCACACACATTTGCAATTTGAGTTTACAAAGCGGAGTCTTCCCAATCGCATTCAAAAGAGCAGTAGTATGCCCAATCTATAAAGCCGGTAACAAAAGTAGTCCTTCTAATTACCGACCAATCTCTCTACTATCGACTCTATCAAAAGTGCTAGAAAAACTGGTGAAAATTAGATTGATGAGGTATCTAGAGAAAAATGAACTTTTAAATAAGAATCAATATGGATTTAGAGAAGGAAGGTCGACTGAAGATGCTGTACTAACACTAACGTCTCTAATCACGAAGTATCTTGATGATGGAGATAAGTGTTTAGGAGTCTTTCTGGACCTACAAAAAGCTTTTGACACCGTCTCCATCCCTATCTTATTAACTAGATTAGAGAACATTGGAATAAGAGGACTAACGCTTAACTGGTTCAAAAATTATTTAACCGGAAGAACACAGCGAGTTAGAGTTGAAGGACATGAGAGCAAAGAAGCAGTGTGCACATACGGCGTTCCACAAGGTAGTACTCTAGGACCGGCACTTTTTTTGATCTACATAAACGACCTGTGTAATATCAATCTGCCTGGCCTAGACTTGCTAATGTTTGCGGATGACACCGTGCTACTTGTTCACGAAAAAACGTGGCAAAAAGCAGTAGAGCTCACCGAGAACTGTCTTTCTCGAGTTACTGGTTGGCTTGAAACAAGCCTCCTCTCACTGAATACTAATAAAACCAAATATATGTGTTTCAGTAAGTCACACTTGGGTAGATCCAGAGTTAATATATGTGTTAAAATACATACCTATCCCTGCAATCGCAGTAGTCTCCGACCAACTCAATGTGGCTGCGCCATATTAAATCGGGTTGAAGTATTCAAGTACCTAGGGATAATGATAGATGATAAACTCAACTGGAATGAACATATAACAACTTTAGCACCGCGAGTGAGAAAGTTAATTTACATATTTAAAACGCTCAGAACAGTTGCAGACTTTACGTTAGCCATACAAACATATAGAGCTCTATGTGAGTGCCTCATAAGGTATTGCATATGTGCATGGGGAAGTGCAGCAAAAACTCACCTTATAACTGCAGAACGTGCCCAGCGTGCGCTTCTCAAAGTGATAATGTTCCTACCTTTTAGACACCCTACAAATGATGTCTACAAAAGAGCCGGTGTTCTCAGCGTTAGGAAAATGTTTATCTATGAAAGTGTCCGCAGGTATCATAGAAAAACTGTGCCAACATTACCCAAAAATATTAAAAGAGTTGATCGGTGTCCTGTTCCCAAAGCTAAGAGTAGGTTTGCTCAGAAACAATATAATGTTGTTACTCCCCATTTATACGACAAAATTAATAAGGAACATAAAATTAAAAATAAAACAAATAATGAAATTAAAAAGATTTTACTAATTTGGCTCGAGCAATTTGACTATGAAGGTATAGAAAACCTTTTAAAAGGTTTTTATTTTTAATGTAGCTACATAATATAATTAATATAATATCGACGCACTCGCACACACATACACGAACATACACGTACACACACACACACACGCACGTGTACACACACACACACGCACTCACACACACACGCACTCACACACACACACTCACACACACACGCGCACTCACACACACACACACACGCACTCACGCATGGGCACTTATAATTATAATTATTTTTTTCTTTATTCTTGTTTAAAGTTTACATTAATAATAAATTTAACACTGACATAATTATATAAGCCATAGGATGGGAGAAGCCTTGGCTCCTGAAATACAGTGTACTCACTAGTTCGGGAGTCTATGGACTCATTACCATGTATGAAAACCTTTTATGTCAATAAATGATTATTTGATTTGATTTGATTTGATGGTGGCTGCTTGTCTCCTGCGTCCAATGGCTTCCCGCGGTTTTAACTGTCATCTGTCCACTAAGACCCGTATTACAAAATTATGCCCAGCAGTCAATTGATGCTCAAGTAGACCGAGACTCACTTTATGATTATTTTGTGAATGAAATCTCGTCTTTAACGAAATTCTGTAATACGGACCTTAGTGTGGGATGCCTTACGTCGCGTCATCCAAATCGTGGTCGAGAACCTTTCTTAACCGGTTCCTCTTTGGTTCTTGGTTCTGCAAGTGATATGGTCACTCCATTGCCATATCAACTTGCTAATTTTGAAATAGATGAGTTCAGTTTTGCGGATCTAATCATTTCGGATCTTATCTCGCAAGGAAATAATCTGTAATATTAAAATGAATCTCTATTTCCCTTGGTTGCATCACGCAATCACGCATGAACGGATGGAACATTTTCACTTTGTTTGTTTTCAGGAAAAGGTTCTTATGAAAGAAAAAGTTTTTAATTAGGAAAATTGGGCAGAAAATTTGAAATTTTTTAACGACGCGTGTGAAACGTGTGTTCGAAGCGTGCGTTGAAAAGCAGTTGAAATCTCAGGGCACTCTTAGCTATTATAAAACTACTTGAGCACTGACGACCCACATCAAAAGTATTCTTCAAGTTTTTAGACCTCATTATTACCTACTTAATTTTTTTTACCATTCAACAGCAATGGCTTCAGCATTTCGGGCACATTGCCTACTAGTAGTGGCTTCTTAGCTTCACTTTTGCTACTGCATTGTTTTTCATTTTAATTTTGCCCTTGCCCTGTACTTTTCTAATAATTATAATTAATTATAATTTTATGACGTCGGATCTAGAAACAGTATTCGACTATTTAAGTGATTAAAGGCTTTGTGTTATTGTAAATTAGTTGAAAGAAAATATTCCAATTTCAATTTTATAAAATCAATCAATCAATCAATCAAGTTTTTATTTCAGAAAAATATTACATATTTATAGGCAGGGCCAACGCACTAGTGGGCAATAATACATACAGCAGGTATAGATTGAGCAAGAGAACAAGAGACTAAAATGAAACAAGAGACTAAAGTAAAATGAGATCAGTACTACAATAAAAGATAAAAAAGAGATTGAGAATTAATATGTAGTTTATTATTTATAATTATCACAGTTTTAATTTTAACTTTATCATCTATTATCAGCTAGCAATGCCTCGAGTCCCTAAAACGATTTCCGAAAAGTTTTCGGTAATTGCCCCAATAAAGAGCGTCGTACCGACAAAGATAACGTTTGTTGGCTTAAAAAAGTACGCCTGGTTACGTATTTATTCATATTGAAATTAGATGTTTGCATATCTTTACAATGTTTTGTAAATATAATTAAAAATAAACTTGAATTGTAATTTTGTCTCCGAACCATAAAAAATACGAGGCTATGTCATAGAAAAACGGATATAAAAAGGTCTTAAATAATATGGTCATAAAGTTAAAAAAGGGATTCTTTTTGCTGTCACAGTTTATTATAGTTTTTATAACTTATGTATTACTATTTGTCTTATCGTGACACTGTGACATAAAAATGTTAGAAACGTATATAAAATAAGTACAACTAATGCCGTTTATACTAAAGTATTTTTTTGGTATGGCTCCACACTTTCGTGTATTTAGCCAGTATCAAGTAATTGATAATTGATCAAGTTAATGATATTTCACGCAAATGTGTGTCAAGTGACAGTCGAAGTCATCAAGTCAAGTCAAAGTCATACTCCTAGTAAAGTGGTGGCAACTTTACTTGAAGCTTCTATGGAGTTTTGGAAACAACACGAAAAGAAACGTTTCACCATCATTATACCACTTTCCCACACTCACGCCTGTAATCCAGCACTTAACGAATAGAATACCACCAATTTTATGCACTAACACTGAAAATAACACAAGTTTTGGAAAATAATAAAATGCGGTGACGCAATCTTTTTCGCTTTCCCGCCAAAACTCCTATATTAAAGTTTGACATCTCCTAAGTTCGCACTAATATACCTAGCCTTCGGTTTCTCGTACGTAGATGAAACTTGTCAAGTCAACATGCCAAATACTGTACGCCCATTGGCTGAGACAGCCGACGATCAACAGGCAACCAATGAGCGTTCAGTATTTGCTCTGCCAAGTTGACACGAATTTAATAAACGTATACGAGAGCCCGGAGAAAAGTGTTTTTTTAGCTAAGTTGTACTTACCTTGAGACATCTTTAGGCATAGGTATGAGTTAAATACAATCAAACGCAAACATTTGGGTGTGAATAAAGCTATGCTTTCGGTGGATCCCACACAAAGCTTTGACTTAGACTCAAAAAACGGACCGCGTCTGTGCATATGCACTTTAAATGATGGTAATATATAACATATTTATATAACTATCTGCGCTCCGCGGTTTCACCCCCAGATGAAAAATAGCCTATGCATTCCAAGTTTCATTAAAAGCTATATGCAATAGTTTTTGCGTGTAAGAATAACAAATGTTAAGTATGTATGGTACATACAACCTTTCGCGTTTATAATATTAGTAAGGATATAATATTCTATATTTATAATAAAACCAAAAAATTGGTCAAATTCTGTAGTACTCCAATTTTTATTTTTATTTCGATTTATTTATCGACTAGCGGCCCGCTCCGGCTTCGCACGGGTATAAAATATATAGCCTATGTCATTCACTGAACCGACGCGCTATAGGCACGCTCCCGCTCCGGCCGGCCGGAACCGCCGCAAACGCTACGTCCCGCAATTTTTAAATCTATAATATCTTCAAAAAATTTCATTTAAATATACATTAAAACCTTTCTCTTCTATCACTCTATCTATTAGAAAAAACCGCATCAAAATCCGTTGCGTAGTTTTAAAGATTAAGTATATATATTACATAATGCAATAAATAAATAAATAAAAATAAATAAATATGACCAGAAAAAGCGACTTTGTATATGTACACTATGTAGTGATACTGCAACCAAAACATTTTTTTGTCTTTCTTCACTTGAGTATCACGCCGAAAATGAATTCAATTAAAACTTGGCATGGTTTGAGTTCATACTACGAGGAAGGAGATACTATTTATCCTGAAATTCAGCATCATCAGAGAGAAGGAGAGGGAAAACGATAGAGGAAAATAATGAATGGATGATCAAGTTAATAAAATAATGTTAATTAGTAAAATAGTTTATTAGGTTGACCATAACTAAAAGTTTTGTGTAGGTATAATATTTCCCAATAAATTAGTATCATACGATTGGAACTATTTAATTTAAACAAAATGGGAATAATTAAAAAAGATTAAATAAAACAATGAGTCAAATGCGTCAACCTTTTTGTATTTATTGTAAGCGTATGTATGAATGGACTATAATCAATATAATAATGGGAATCAATTGCGTTTTTATAAATGTCATTAATTACCAAAAATTAAAAAAAAAAACGAGTGTGGTTTAGACCATACAACTGAAGTAAATCTTTTTTAGATTAGCTCCATATATCGGCCGGTATAACTTTGTTTTAGAGATGTTACGAATATTCGCATCCGCATCCGCAAATGCGGAGTATTCGCATTAATTCAGATATCTTCATCCGCATCTGCATCCTCATCAAATTCATGCGGAGCTTTAATGAATGCGGATTCATATCTGCGGCAAGTACCGACATGCAAAGAAAGTGAGCTGGCCAGAATGGTGAGTGCCGCGCGCGATTTTGTAATTTCCTAACGTTGTTTGCTGACCATAGGAAACATTGGTGATAAGGTCCCACAGGTGTTATTTATCGACAAGATTCTCACTGCACATATGTTCAGAAATATTTATAAATAAGCCTGAAATCTGCATCCGCATCCGCAGATGTGGCCCTGTAATAATCCGCATCCGCATCCGCTTTAGCATCCGCGGATGTCAAAATTTTTGCATAACAGGAAGGTTAACTGATACAAAAATGCAGTTTAAAAGAGACTTACTATTATAGACATGTGTATCATTCTTATCTGTGAAAAAATATTCCATCACTTGGATACGACGCTTTCTTACATCGAGTGGGATATTTGGAGTGTCATCCGTTCATCCTTTTCCCCTTCCTTTTGTCTCTTCTCTCTTCCTCTGGATAGGGTTAGGGCGTTACTAATTATCCCATGCAAAGTCAGGGTTGGTCAGCTAGTTAAAAATAAATAAAATAATGTTAATTATTAGTTAGTTGATAAGTAAACTATAACTTCCTGAAGTTTTGTGTAGGTTTAATATTTCCCAACCAATTAGCAATCACACGATCGGAACTAATTAAATTAACCAAAATGAGAATTATTAAAAAAGATATTTAAGCATTTTGCATTTTCTATCAAGGCCGTAATGTACATGTATCACACTAATATTATAAAGGCGAAAGTTTGTATGTGTGTTTGTTTGTATGTGTGTATGTTTGTTACTACTTTACGCTCAAACGGTTTAATGGATTTGGATGAAATTCGGTACCAAGATTATACACTGGATTATATAAATATATATAATTCACATATAAGGTGACTGACCAGTATATATATATATATATATATATATAAAAGAAGAAGATATCAGGCATTCAACCAAAAATTAAATTAGTATTTTGTCATTAGTTACGCTAAATAAATAATAATTAACTTCAATATTAAGTGATACATTATAATATAATTAGAGCACTGATGAGGCAATGAGTCGGTCACATCGCATCGCCCTAGACAGTGACGTAGAAGACGTATTGTTGAGTGGAAATCGCGAGTTTTCAAAAGTCACAACTTTTGAACGCCTCGAATAGGTAATAAAAATAATTATAATAACGCCCAACGAGCACAGACATAGATCCTGGACCCTAACTAGGATTCCCCGTGTCTAGGGACCCAGGTACTACGAGGACCAAGTTCCCACAGCTCCCAAGCTCAGAACAAGTATTTGCGCTTTTTTTTTCTGTACACAAATACTTATCCTGTCGCGGGAATCGAACCCGCCACCTTCGGGTTATGAGCCGACCTGCTTAACCCCCACATCACAGAGGCTGTCCAATGATAATTAGCAGGATGAGTACAGCTACCTCGTTATCCGTGTGGTCCCAGTGTGGGACCGCCTATCTCTTCACGCGTTTTTTTTTAACAGGCTTATGCTGTTGGTCTTTGGGTCGGGAAGGCAGGCGCTTAAGGCGCCCATCCGTCAATAGGAAACAACTAGCTCTAGGCCATCGCTAGGGTGCGAGCTTCGGCCGTTGCCGGAATAAGAGGATCGAGAAGACTACGTCCACTGGAAGTGTGGACCCTATTGAAAGTCGCGACCTTTCTAGCTAACCTACGGGGGGTACGCTGACCTCGCCGGCGGGGTCGGTGTCTGATTGTGCTACGCTGGTATCCTATACTGCTGCCGAAAACAGTTGTGTATTTTTGTTGGAAGGGTATAAAGACAATTATACTTTACTTTTACTTTACTTAACTAATATTTAATTCCTTCCTGTAATCCGACCTCAATCCAAATATTTTGTCATATTATCTTAATCTTTAGAAACAATTTTATTGTTTTCGCAAATCGGATAACAATGCTCTACGTCTAAATATTGGAGTTTGAAGAAACGTTCTTTAGATTTCGTTAGGCTTTGAAGATTTTTGCGTTTTTTTAATCTGAAAACAAGGCGGCCAGCTTTGCCTGATTATGCGGGTGGATTGTAGATTTATCTCTTAATAAATTATGGTTCACCTTAGCTACCTGTGTAGCGTTATGAAAGGACTGCCGTCAGTCTTAGATCGGCTTCATTAGAACAGATCCGTAAATGTCATGACATAATTAAGTAATTAACATTTTTAAGTGCCTTTATTATTTAAACTATTAACTACCACATTAACACCATAAAAATTACTATATACACTAACTGCTAAAGAAAAATATTGACGTCGTAATGATATTTTTTAACTGGCTCGATAGCTCAGTTGATAGTAAGTAACCCTGCCTTCTGAACTATGGGTTCGATTCCCACCCAGGACAAACATCTGTATGATGAACATAGGTATTTGTTCTGTGTCTGGGTGTTCTATTGTATTCTATGTATGTATTTACAAACAAAATCTATCTAAGTATTGTATCAGTTATCTGATTCCCATAGTAGAAGCTTTGCTTAGTTTGGGGCTAGATAGTGCTGTGTGAGATGTCTACACATATTATTATTATAAAAAAATTCATTTATAAAGTCTACACATATTATCACTATCATCACATATAGTATAAAACAAAGTCGCTTTCTCTGTCCCTATGTATGCTTAAATCTTTAAAACTACGCAACGGCTTTTGATGCGGTTTTTTAATAGATAGAGTGATTGAAGAGGAAGGTTTATATGTATAATAACATCCATTAAATAGTGGAGAAATTTTGGAGTGAAAACTGTTATTTTTGAGTTTTCTAATGTGATGTAAATAATTACATTTTTTCCGCTTACATTGCAAATGCAGGCTGAACCCTACGAGATTTATCAAAAAAATACACATTGAAAAGGTCTACAGAAAACTCCCCTATGGTATATATCTATCTCTTATGAACTTATCACAATAACATTTTAAAGAATTGTTTTACTCTAAATTTAACGCGTGCGGGCCATGGGCAGTAATTAATAAAACAAAACTACTGGATCGATTTTAATCATTTTTTCAGTGAATGACATAGGCTATATATTTTATACCCGTGCGAAGCCGGAACGGGCCGCTAGTTATTTTAATAATATTTCTGAAAAAAATCTTGGATTATGAGCCTAAAAATCAAGGATAATTTCACCGTATTCCAACCTCCTAAACCATATAATTTAATTTTATACATCGAGCTCGATTAATACTCAACTGACGTAAAAAAGTAAAATACTTTTTGCGTAAAAGGGTAAAATGAAATTTACCAACTAAAAATAAGTGATCATTAATTTTCATATCTTTTCCTTGTTTACTTTCCTACATACGATACTGTACGGTCGGTTTCTATATTAGGAACAAGGTAGTCACTATAATTTATCGCCAATCTCACTGGGCTCTATAGGCTTCACGAAACCTATATTCTCGGAATTATTCAATTACTTTTTGAAGTAAAATTTCTTTACGCCCGCTTGACTTGAGGAGTAAACTGGTGAGTTGAACGAGAGTTGTATCACGATCTTCATTGTCAACATAACAAAGTTAAAAAATTACTTAAAATTTGTAATAGCATCCTGGTATATCCGGTAAAATGACAATTTACAATATTGTCAAGATGGCGACATAAACATTTAAAAAAGCAAAATGAATTTTGGCGGGAAAACCAAAAAGATTGCGTCACCACATTCTATTATTTTCCAAAACTTGTGTTATTTTCTGTTAGTGCATAAAATTGGTGGCATTTTATTCGTTAAGTGCTGGACTACATGCATGAGTGTGGGAAAGTGGTATAATGATAGTGAAACGTTTTTTTCGTGTTGTTTCCAAAACTCCATAGAAGCTTCTGATAAAGTTGCCACCGCTTTACTAGGAGTATGACTTGACTAGACTAGACTACGACTTGACTTGATGACTTGGATTGTGACTTGACTTGACATATATACATATATATTACTTAACTCGAGAAATTATTAATTACTTGATGCTGGCTAAATACACAAAAGAAAAGCTGTGGAGCCATAAAAAACACTGAAAAAAAAGGAAAATGGTTGTACCGGCCGATAGATGGAGCTAAAGAAGTTTAACTTCAGTCGTGTGGTCTAAAGCACGCTCGTTTTTTAGATCAGAATTACTGATTCTATGGAAACGAAACGCAACTTAATTAATGTTATATGTGTTGATAATAACATTCCATCATCAAGCTGGACACACAGGTCTCTCATCTCGGTCTCTCTCTCTCTCTTACTAAATCTTCGTTATTAAAACAATTGACTTTTACAGGGTAAGCAATGCATTGGTGACGCCTCCTCCGGTGTTACAGATTTCCATAGGCTACGGTGACCACTTCCCATCGGGTGGGCCGTATGCTTGTTTGCAACTATTAACAATAAAAAAATTGAGGGATTCTTTTTTCGGCTAAAGGATATGAAGTTGCTTTGAAGTTTGCCTTCTGAACTGTAGGTTGCGGATTCGATTTCCACCCAGGACAAACATTTGTGTGATAAACATCGATTTTTATTCTGTGTCTGCGTGTTATACAGTGATATATGTATTTACTAGTTACGCTCCGCGGTTTAACCCGCGGATAAAAAGTATTTTAACTATTTGCTAATCCCACGGGATAATTTCACTTTTCCGGGATAAAATGTACCCTATATGTAAATAGTGTATAAGCTATCTTGGTACCAAATTTCATCCAAATCTATTCAGCCGTTTGAGCGTGAAGGTGAACAAACATACAGACATACAAACTTTAGCCTTTATAATATTAGTGTGACAAACAAAAAAGTATCTACTTAAGTATTCTATCAGTTGTCTGTTTCCCATAGTACAAGCTTTGCTTAATTTGGGGCTAGGGCTGTGTGAAATGTCCACAAATATTTATTTATTTTCTAAGGCGGAAATTATAAATCCTTACAAAACTCTCTAATTTCAAAGGAGTCATATTTACTGCGTCGTCTATAGAAAGGGTGGAATACCAACCCTAAAATTATGAAAAAGACCTTAAATTCGCACCCATCAACGACAAAATTCTCAGAATTTCCAAAACTTTCTCTTCGCCTCACATTAAGAAAAATGGTTGCATCTTTGCCAAACAATATTCTTATATGCCGCCAATAAAAAATGGCAAGACAAAACCTTGTAAACACATTTAAAAAAGTGCTTAAAAAGCTTTAAAAATTGCATCCTTTGAAATTATTTGCACAATGCCGCCTATAATAAAACAATTTACGAAGGCATAACAATGATGCAAAAGGTACGCGAAATGGGAATATTTGTATGTGTGCTTAATGGCGTTTGGACGTTCATTATATTTTATCTATTTTTGCAGGCAAAATGATCGGAGTTTCTCTTTGTTTGATAACTTATTACCTGAACAACGCATTTTCAAATATTAATCTTCTGCCATGAAGACTAAACTACATGAAAATTAGCCTATACTGCTCAATTGCCCGAGACACATCTTGAGCGACCCGGACGATCCTATAGCAGCCGTAGTATCGGCTGCGCTAGGATCACCGGACCAGGCTAGCCCTTCTGGCTCAGGTACCGCTTTCGGCACCGGTATAGGATACCAGCGTAACTCAATCAAACACCGACCCCGCCGGCGAGGTCGACTCCCCCCTATAGGTTAGCTAGAACGGTCGCAACTTTCAATAGGGTCCACTCTTCCAGTGGACATAGTCTTCTCGATCCTCATATTTAGGGACTTTAAGGTGTTTTAATATTCGTAGTCGTATGATGTATCTAGTGAAATTACTGGTTATGTAAACCCGATCGTCTAATGTCCATGGATGATCAATGCTATCCAAAATAGGACATTGCACGGAAAGTTTTAGTACTTTAGTTTGTACTTTTGTACTATGTTTGTCATAGACAGGCGTGGATGTTGACTGGCCCTATAGCTCAGTTGGTAGTAACTCTGCCTTCTGAACTGTGGATTGTGGGTTCGATTTCCACCCAGGACAAACATTTGTGTGATGAACATCGATATTTGTTCCGTGTCTGGGTGTTATATTGAATTATATGTATGTATTTAAAAACAAAAAGTATCTAAGTATTGTATCAATTATTTGGTTCCCATAGTAGAAGCTTTGCTTAGTTTGGGGCTAAATGGGCTGTGTGAAATGTCCACAGATATTTATTTCTTTATTTATAGCTTACATTGCGAGACAACATTAGAACAGTTTAATTACAGTAAATATGTATTTAGATGAGAATTACATACAATTAATAATACGCTTTTCAGAACAAATGCGACTCAGTGATTGCTCGTGCGAATTTCTTGACGCTTCTTGGTTCAAATCCCGTTTGGCCCAACACCAAGTATTATTCAAAGGAAAAACACGAAGTGACCAAGTATCACAAAAATTATTACTATTATTAATATTACTTTATTTAGATATTTCATTGCTAGGTATACATATATAATAGAGATTCTAACGTGATTAATTGATCACACTTACGTCCTAAGAATTCTTAATTGATTAATTAATCTATATGCATATTACCTACTTAATTACATGCTAACAAAACTGCAAATCAATCGATTGATCGTTTTACGTATTATTAAATATCAATTTATGAAAACAGGTCCAACATAAATAACCAAATAATCAATAATGACATTCAACATCTAATTTAGACAATAACAACTCAATATTTCAATTCAACGGGGCAATACTGCCAGCATGTTGGGTACACTATCTACTGGTAGTGGGCTGGAGTATTTGGACTGTCTATAGGTCATTGCGGCTAGTATAAAAATTCCGACACCAAGACTGACCAGTCTCCTACACGAGAAGATAATTAAGGAGTGAAATCTGGAGCAACATAACCCGGTACACGGAGAATTCTTCTTAGAAACTTTAAAGCAGATTTTAAACAAAAATAAAACAGCGTACTTAAAACACCGCAAATTCATTATCACAGTCTTAAAATCATCGGCAGACCCCAAGTCAAAGGATTAGCTACTGGTCCCTATATATTTAGACCCAATATTTATCAACACCCGCATAATGTTACATCCAAAATTCTTGAACGTAATCTTTTAATTCCATTTAATCTGTGGAACAACCTGTCGCAAAAGTCGATCCCTGTTTTCAGAATGTACTGACTCATATTATTATCTTAATCCGTTTAAATAGTAACCGACTATTCGATATAATCCTTGTAGGATCGTTTCTTACCCTACAAAAAATTTATTTCGTATTCTTCCAAGATTCCAAAAAGGCCCTTTAAATAATGGAAGCGGTGCCACTTTTATGGGTTAATTTATAGCATAGTTAATCTGTGGGAAGAACCACCCTTTTCTTTGAACGGGCTAATGCTGTTGGTCTCTACCAACCTTTACAGCGTCACGGAGCGAGGAGAAGAGCCTCTCCACAAATGAGAGGTTTCAAAAGTACAATTCGGCCCACGTTAGGACATAGGTACTCCTGGGTGCATGCTCTTCACACTAATCACACTATTCACTTTCATTCACACTATTCACATGAATTCACATTCACACTATTATAAAGGCGAAAGTTTGTACGTGTGTTTGTGTGTATGTTCGTTACTCCTTCACGCTCAAACGGCTCAATGAATTTGGATGGAATTGGTACCAAGATAGCTTATAGACTAGATTAACATATAAGCTACATATTATCCCGGCAATGTGAAATTTTCCCGTGGGATGAGTAAATAATTAAAGTTCTTTTTATCTGCGGGTGAAACCGCGGGGCGCAGCTAGTTGTTTAATATATTTCTTATTTATTTATTCTACTTCTGACTGGTTAAGAGTTTAGACTGCAATATAACCCATAATTATTTCAATTTCTTTAATATTGTTCATCCCTAACTGTAAACACTTCTCAGTTTACTCAAATACCTATGCAATCCCATTTACAATAACGAAACCAAAATACAATGATACAATACCTACAAATGAAATGTGGTACAAACGCTACGTACTATTTCTACATCTATTAGCTCTTTGCAGTAATTTAATAATTTTAATTATCATCACGTAACCTTATTGATCCCTACTAATATATAAAATTAATTTGTTTGTACATTTGTTTGTTTGAATTTCACGCCAAAATGGCTAAACTATTTGTTTAATCGAAATGGGTTTACCCATTTTGGCGTGACAAACGTCCTGCACACAGATTGGTTATTTTATTTATTTATTTATTTTATTTTCTTCGGAATACTAACAGCTAAATATAAAACAATATATATACATGTAATAAACTTATGGCTAATTAAAAGTTTTCACAACTAGGTTACCATCACTAATTAATATTTTATGTTCATATCCGTAGTAATATATAAAAAGTTAATCAAAAATTAAGAGGATAACGCTTTACTAAGTAACTATGCAAACATTTTCCTGTACCCTCCAAAATTAGCCCTCTCATGACTAATTTCGGAGAGCACAGGAAAATGTGGAGGAAATTTAGGAACTATGATCATTTTAAGCTGGCAACTTAATTGAAACCAGAAAGAAGGATAAAACAGTAAAAAATAAATTTATCTGAATTGAAATGTAACCGCTGTCAAACAGTGGTGGCCACAGATAAGCCACATCGTTCGTAGAAGCGACAACCGATGGGGAACAAAAGGTTCTTGAGTGGTGACCACGAACTGGAAGACGCAACGCAGGCCAATAGGGGGACCTATGACCTGCTGGCTGATCACGTAACTCAATTGCAACTGATGGAAACACAAATTTGTATGGATTTGACAGTTTGAATACGCAGTTTATGTACATACATGCTTCTACAACTTACAATTGTAACCATTTCTGAATAAATATATTGATTGATTGATAGTTAGTATGGAAATTCCTCCTGTTGCATTGCAATCAAAATTTCGTGATCACCCCCCTGGTCAGAACCATGGGAAGCCGATGGATGCATCGGCATCCATCGGCTTACAACGGCTTACCGCCGCTCAAAGTGGCGCTCTATGGGGGAGGCCTATGTTCAGGAGTGGAGGTCTTCAGCCTTGGTTGGTGATGATAGTTATAACAATGAAAAGTTTATTGATTAATAAAATCGCTACCACGCACAATAGACAATAAAAAAGAGGTATTTCCTAAATCAGGATATAAATAACTCATTATATTGTGTTGAATTATGATGAATGGCTTGGTGAACATTAATTATAGTAGTAATTAATTAAAACAATTTAAATTAATATAATAGTTTCATTTGGTTGGTTTAACCATCTTTAATTATTAATTATGCCAGTGGCTAGATACATTAATACCTTATATTGAAATTACAAGGAATACTGAATCTTATTACTTCGTGATACACTGTTATTTATTCTGTTTTGACCTTCCCATATGTTCGGCAGTGACTTCTTGCAGCCGTTTATGTGAGCAGTTTTATCGCTTCAAGCTGTCCCTTCCAGAAAACTTTTCTATTACGCCTGAATTAAGAACACACACATTTTTAAAATACAGAAACAGAAATATCCTGTTGCTACTTGTTTAGTGTATTTAATCTTTTAAATGTTATTACATTACTGGGGTGGGTATCAACCCTTAATCCTGTTAAATGCTACCGCATCCATTGTTTTCTTCAAAGCCCTGGCCACTAGCTTCTCACCGAAAACGAAAAAAATATTATGATTTACGACTTCTGTTCTTAAGAATTAGAGTGAGGCTTTGTTAATTTGTGAAGAGATTATAGTGGTATAGAAGGATTTAATTATATGATTTGGTAAGTGCGCCGAATGTAGTGTGGGCTGGCACTTGTCAACGAATATTCATGGTCTATCAAGAATAACTAGAGATACCCTACGATATCATCCACAAGTCACCCTTTTCCCGTCAGAACTCAATTTTCCGAGATGAAAACATACGTTTACAGAACGATGTTGAGTCATCGATCGGTGCTCAAGCAGAGATTTCATTCATAAAGTGATCAATTAGTAAATGATATCTCTGCTTGAGTGCCGATCAATAACTGAGCATCGTTCTGTAATACGGACCTTCCAAAGGACATTCAAATTGGTCTGAAATCCACACAGCCATACCAAAATGCAAAAAAATAAACAAATATACAAGTAGACAATCGTGTCTTAAAAAGATAAGAGAAGAGTGAATAGGTATTTACTTGACTAGCATGCTACACCTTCGATCGCATCGTCACTTCCCATCAGGTGAGAGCGTGGTCAAATGCTAGACAAGTTTGATGTAAAAAAAATTCGTTTCCGAATCGTTTCCGAATTTCTGTACCGTAAGTGAGGTAAGCGCAAGCTGTTCAGACGTTTCCAGTCCAGAAACTTTTAACGTCATAAATGCAACGAGGTCCGTAGATTCTATAGAGCTATCAAGCAACCTATGAAGAAACCTTTTCCCTATCCTATCAAATATGAACATGGGGGGTAGCTAACTCTCCTCCAATATGGGGAGGGATAGCCATAATCACCACTCTTGACAGGCGTCTTGATAATCACAGAATATCGTAAAGAAGACTGAGGAAAACGCTGCTGCTTTTTTCCTCGATATTCCTTTAGCCAATTCTTAAGATTCCCGCGGGAAGAGATAGCGCAGTCCTAAATTCTTTAGCGCAGTCCTAATTCTAGCGCTAGGGCCACACGAATGGGATCTTTCATTAGAGTAGCACGTACTATTTTTTTGATTGAGACCTCAAATTACTTATTCGGTGTCATGTAATATTACTATTCAATAATCCGTCAAAGTCACGTGTAAGTCTTAGTCTTAGAGACATTATTTTTAATGCCCAGACAGAAAAAAACAAATACGAAATCTGCTTACCTAATTTCTAAAAACTGTGGCGCCTTATATTCAGCAATACAAAGATAATGTTTACATGAAAAATGTAACGTTTGAGGCAATTTGAAATAATTTCTAATACAATGTGTATGTGACACAATTAGGTTTGACAGCACGTTTTGGATAATGATAGACACGTCTGCTTTTATGTCGTAGGCATAACGAATACTACGGTACTTCGTGAACGGTCTTTTTGAAGTAAAAATTCTTTACGCACGCTTGACTTGGGGAGTAAGCTGGCGAAGCAAACGGATGTTGAAAGTTGTTCGTTAACGTTTTTTATTTATTGTTTGATAGGCTTGCGTTTGACCACTATCGCACCTGATGGTATGTAACGATCAGATTATTATTATTATTATTTAAGTAACGATTATTATTATTTTAAGTAACGATTATTATTAATAACTCATGTAGATCTCCATTGCCAACATAACAAAGTTAAACATTTTGTATTTTTATGTTGGTATGTTCGGTAAAATGTCAATTTACAATTATCAAGATGGCGACATTAGCATTAAACAAAGCTAAAACAAAATTATACCGACCGATAGATGGAGCTAAACTAAAGAAGTTTTACTTCAATCGTGTGGTCTAAAACACACTCGTTTTTTTTATTTTTACGCCACACTAGCTCAGTAAAGATGGCGACTTAAAGCAATAGCAAAAAAAAAAAGATCTTAATTCAATAAATTATTCTAAACCAAAGTACATTTTTTAAACTAAAACAGGTTTATAACTTAGCATTACTTAGGTAATGCACATAATTTTTTTTAATTTTATTTAACTAAACCTATACACTATACAGAGGGGAGAGCTTGACGCTAAAGCATTTTCTACCAGTCGTCCACATAATATAAGGCATAATTTTGACTTCTAAAACACGGTGAGTCATTTGATGCCAATCGGAAAAATACGCCCGTTTCAAGAAGTGTTTCCAGCTAGACTGTTCGCGAAACGCTGGGTTTCGATATAAGTCACTACACGATGTTTTACCTACGTACAATAGGTATTTTTACCTCCTGTGTATTTGCTTAGGTACTCCGGATTGGGTTAGGTAATTTTGATAAGTATATAATGCAATGTGACCTACATATCTGGCTCGATAGCTCAGTTGGTAGTAACCCTGCCTTCTGAACTGTGGGTCGTGGGTTCGACTCCCATCCAGAACAAACATCTGTGTGATGAGCATAGGTGTTTGTTCTGTGTCTGGGTGTTATATTGTATTCTATGTATGTATTTACAAACAAAAAAGTATCTAAGTATTGTATCAGTTATCTGGTTCCCATACTACAAGCTTTGCTTTGTTTGGGGCTAGATGGCGTTGTGTGAGATGTCCACACATATTATTTATTTATATAAATCTTACACTTTTTTTCATTATTACCTGTTTATAAGTACCTATATATACTTACCGAGGGTAAAAAGTGAGGGTAGAACTTACTTTTTTTAAAGTAAAGTTAAAAGAGATCACTAAAAATAATAATACATAAATATATCTTTATGTACCTGAATTTCTAGTAAGTATACATTTTATTGTATTGTTTTATAACGATTATTAAAAAACAGAACGATTATTTTAATATAAACCAAACATGCTTCGTAATTTTTTACGATGACTTTTGTGAGATTTTTGACAACACAAGTAATTACTTATCTTATATCATTTCACTGTCTATAAAAACTGTCTATAGTCCTATTTTTATTTGTTTTTGTATTTTTATTTTTATTAATTGTTACCATTTTCGTGACTACATATTTATTTTATCATCATCATACGAAAGTTAGATAATCACTTCTAATTTTAATATCATATTTTTAAAATTTTTAAGTAAACACATTTAGCACCAATAACGAATAAAAAAATACAAATTCATATTTTAATAGGTATCTGTAAAAAAATGCTTAATTTGATTATTATCTTTCACAACATGTGTGCCAAATGGCAGCATGGAATTTTTTATCTTTTTTATTGCAAAAAATCGTAAGGGCGGGGGCGCGAGCGCACCCGGCTGAAATCTTCCAAATTCAAAATGCGAAAAAAATTCACAAGCGCCCGAGACCCGGTTATAAAAGGAACACACGTGGTGTCGGCCGCCAGTCGTAAGACAATCTCTAACGTGAACGCACGTCGCTCTGAGCGGTCCGCGCGCGCATCGTAAATAACATCGATTTTATTTCAAGTTCAAGATACAATTTTACAACATGGACATCAAGGTTTTGGATCCCACCGGCGTTTACTGAAACAAATTCGGATATTGACCTTGAATATACCAAATAAATTAATTTGGAGAAAATTGTTTTTGTGAAGAAATTTTATGGAATTTGCGAAAATGTTCGGTCTGGATCCCACCGGCGTCTACTGATTTTTGAAGAGTGTTGAAGATCATATTTTATCGGAGCTAACATCAAAATCAAGATGTTTGTGCTAGACCCAACAGGAGTCTACTGAAACTGAGAACTTTGAAGAATTTCCCGGAAAACCAGCAAAATGTTTGTGCTCGATCCCACGGGAGTTTACTGAAAATTTTATGGAAGATTCTGAAAAGTGCGTCAAAATGTTCAGTTTAGACCCAACTGGCGTGTATTAAGAAAAAAGACTTTTTTAGTGTTAAGTGTTTCAATAGATCAAGATGTTGAATCTTGATCCTACAAATGTGTATTAATTAATTTAGCATTACTTTCAAAAACTCCCCAAAAATGGCTTACGGCTTAGACCCTACAGGAGTTTATTAGGTTACTTCTAGTAACACACTTCCCCGTCTCTGTTCCACATCAAAAATGTTACAGCAATGCAGTTGCTCGTCAAATCGCCATAAATTAATCTCAATAAGTAGAGAAGTGTCGTCGAATAGAAAAAAAAGGAAACCATGTAGCGAGGTGGATACAAAATGAATTGTAATATTAGCTTTAGTGACCCAAGACTGTCGACTGCCTGTACGGAACAATGGCTGTTTAGCATTTACTCGTAGTTATTCCCTCAGCCTTGCTTCTAGAGCTTTCTTCGTTTTATTTTCATAGAAAAATAAAGATAAATCTCTTCGAGTGATGTTGCGGGTAGTAAACTCCAAACCCGAGCCGTGTGTCTGCCGCAAGACTAAGGAACTTAGCGTTCTTTTAATTTATTAAAGTTACCTTAGATTTAAGTGATTATTTATTAACTAACACAAGTTAAGTAGTTTAATTTGAATGAAACGTCGGTTTTAAAGTATCGATTGTTATTTTGTATCCTGGTGTAGTTTTCCTTCGCCTATGAGGATTATTTCTTGCATTTCTTGATTGCATTTCTTTTAATTTTGTCATATACTCTTGTATATTAATAAGACTGTTAGACATACTAGCGAATTTTTGCTGATTAATTTTATTGAAATAAATATGTTATAAAATAATAACACATTTTTTATTAAACCCCTCCATTATTTTTATTTAGGAAATAATTAATTGATTATTTTTAGAGGTTTTTTTTACAATAGTATAAATTAAGAAATGATATTTTCAATATGACTAAGGATTTAATTTGCATGAATTCTGGAAATTAAAGAATATCACTATTCAGTAAACTAACATACAATATGCCGTTCATCTAATATTAAACGTACTGACATTCTCTGCAAATCAAGTTATCAGGGTGGTGATCACGAAACTTTGATTGCAATACAACAGGAGAAATTTCCATACAAACTATGCACATAAACTGCGAATTCGAACTGTCAAATCCATACAAATTTGTGTTTCTATCGGCTGCAATCGAGTTACTGATTATTGATCGCCCTGCAGGTATTGTCTAGGCAAGCACGCCACATCATTGACTGCGTCCTTGCTTAACATGAGGTGAGGCAGTGGCCAAATACTTTACTATAACCAATTTAAAAATCTACGCTACATATATTACACTTATAGTAATGATTTGTATCATAAAGGCCTGTATTTATTTATCAGATTGAGGCCACTCAGTCTGATAAATAAATAAATAACGCCCAATGACCACTTTCATAGATCCTGGACCATAACTAGGATTTCCTGTATCTGGGAACCCAGAACGAGGACCATGGTCCCACAACACTCAAACACAGAATTTGCACTTTTTCTGCTAGTCCCGTCGTGGAAGTCGATCCTGCAGCATCTAGGTTATGAACCTGCTCAAACATTACACTACAGATAGAGGATGTCCATACGTACAATTTTCTCTATGATTACATTTTCTCCGTCAACATTGCGTCAGCCAGTTGCAGACATCGGAAGGTTACCACTACCAGTCTCTAGAGACTGGCCTCACCTCACCCTCGGATTACATGTTCGGAATAACATTGACTATAACATGGTCGAAAACTGATGTAAACTATACGCAATCAATCTTAGAATATTAATAAATAATAGTGTATAAATGCAAAGGTTCTTTTTGCTTCTTCTTTACAACTGGAAATTGCCTATTCTGTTTTCGGCCGGATTGCTTTGAAACAGTATATTCAGAAAATCTCAAACAATCATAGTTACAAACGTTTTTGAAATATTGAATAAAAAAAAATTATATATAATATACAGGCACTCTATAAATAATAATAATATATATATATATATATATATATATATATATATATATATATATATATATATATATATATACATATTATAAATATTATATAATTTTTATTTATAGAATGCCTGTATATTTGGAGGAAATATTCCTTGTAAAATAAAAGATTTATGTATTTATAACCATCTCAAGCACGTCAATTGGATTAAATATACTAAAATATTGATTTTTCTTTCTAAAAAAAAAATAATTTTTTTATAGAATTAGTAGAAAAAGCAATTTCTTTGTATATAGGTAATATAAACATTTTTAACGGGCATAATGCTTTGCTTCTTTAAACTAACTACTAATTACTATGATATCTCTAAATACTTATAAACCTAACTTGGGCATGGTTTTTGACCATTTCAACTTAATTTCCAGGAGAAAAACGGAATGTGCGAAGTATCAACGAAAGTCAAATAAGATTTACACAAAATGAGAGTTGGAATAGATAAGCCTTGGTTAAAATGGGACAACGTGATCGTAGCATATTTTGAAGTTGGACATAATGAGACTTGTACATTGGATATAGCGAACTTGTACATTGAACAAATGGAGCCAAAGCTGTCGGTTCCTGATTCAAAAACTTTGACATATTGAAATAGCTTTAGATCCGTCAATTAAACAAATTATTTAGCCGCCTCGCCCCTGATAAATTTATCATACCAACGGTGTCAAAGTGGCTATTTCTAATAATTGTAATTGAATGCCTAACTATTCTTGGAACCAGATATAAAACCCGGTATTCGTATGCGGATCTCTGCGCTTTAATCACAAGGCCCTTCAAATAAGGATATTTAGTAAAATAAATACATGACGCAGATTTGTGTAACTTAATTTTTGAGAAAAAGATTTATGATACGACAGCCTCTGGCAGCTCAGCTTATAGCCCGGAGTAGGCGGGTTCGATTCCTGTAGCAGGAACTGCACAAATAAGTTTGTGCCCAGGAAAAAAGCGCAAATAATACTAATATGTCTAAAAATAAAGTACCGACTGTAATTTAGTTCTTCGAATAACTGAACAGATATCAATAGTAAAGAGGGCGAATTCTGTGTCGTTATAAAATATATCATACTGTACATACCGGAAAAATTGAGATAATGCGAGGTAAGCCGCGGGGAACAGCTATCTAAACGACGATGCTACGAAAAATTGCAGTCAGAAGTTTCTAAAAAAATGTACGTCATCGTCGGACCACGGCATCGGTTATTGAACCCGTAGAAGTTTTACAAGAGCGAAAGTTACCAGATCTTCATGTCCAAACATGAATCATTGGATCTACAATGATGAGCAGAAATTAACATGCCTTGGGCACGTGGATAGGGTGGCGAATTGAATGAACACGATTTAACTAGATTTTAACTAAGCGGTAAACTTTTCTGCAACTTTTCTGACTCTCGTCTAGGTAGGTACCACCGCTTTGCCAGTTATTCTGCCGCCAGAAGTAGTGCACAAGCACTATCGTGTTCCGGTTTGAAGGGCATTTTAGCTAGTGAAATTACTGGGCAATTGGGGCAATATATGAACTGATCTCACAGTCAAGTAATCCTATTACCAGACTGTGCTGAAGTCTCAGGATGATGTGCGCATTGCAGTGTCACGCGAAATTTACATTTTTGTATTCCGAGTGACACTGAGAGTGTTCTGTTATGGGCGTTCGTGTCGCTTAACATCAGGTGAACGACTAGCTCGTCACATCACTGGGACATCATCACAGGGGCGCAGCTAGTAGTTAATAATTATCAAATTAATAATAACGCCCTATAAAATCATATACACAGATTCTGGACTTTAACTAGGATTCTCCGTATATAGAAACCAGAAATACGAAGACCATGATCCCACTACACTCAGATAACAAAGATAGATAGAAAATGCTTTATTGCACAAACAACATATTAAAGGTATAAAAATTCACATTAAAAAAACTTACAAAGAATTGTAGAACAAAGGGTGGCCTTATCGCATTAAACGACTTCTGCTAGGCTACCTTAAGATGGATAGGAATCAAAGAACCAAAATTTCGGTTGGTGGTGTTACAACCATATTAAAAGAACAATGAAATAACATGAATATAATTACTTAAAATATAACTACTTTTTATTTTTAATACATAGACATTGTCCACCATTATAGGACAAAATGATATGCTAATGGCGTCAAACAAAGTCGCGGGACGTATGCGAGCCGCAGGTGCGCAGTTCGCGACGAGACGCTTTCTTGAGCTAACCTAGTTCGTGGACACAGGTGACGCAGAGAGGCAATAGTTTACTTTTTTTAGCGACTTATTTGTTTTTCGAATGAGCAATATTTGTACTGAAAACATCTAAAGAGCTTTTACATTTCGAACAAGTTATATAATATAAATGATAATTAGAAAACTTAAAATTATGATCGCACATTATCCACTTCATCTAGGTACCGCGCCGCTTTGTCAGTTTTCTACCGCTAAGCAATGGTGTACAAGCACTACTATGTTCTCGTTTGAAGGGCACTGTAGGTAGTGAAATTACTGGGCAAATGAGACTGGATAAGTTTTCTATTCTGCATTGTGCCGGATTGCTTGCACCAGTAGTGAGAAAGAGAACTGCTTTTTTTCAAACTCATATATTGTAATGGGCTTGCTATATATTATTTGACAATAAGCACTTTGTAATTTTATATGCTTAGTGAAATAACTTAATTTTAAGTACCTAATATAATTTTGACTTGTAAAAGTGCTAAAATTAGCCTATTTGCAATAAATCTTTTGACTTTGACTTTGACTTTGATGGCTGGATTGCAAGCGTGATCCCTTCTCGGTACGGCGGAAGGCGGCTCACGGGGGGGTTTTAGTGGGTTCGAGTCCCACATTCCCCTTGTTACTATCCCCGTGGTGGCAAGGAAGGGCGAGGGCATTACACACCCCTTAAAAAAGGTAATATAGCTTGTACCGTGGCCAAGAATTGTAAACGAAGGCCCGCACTAAAGTTTGACAGCTCTTAAGTAGTAAGTTCTCTCTAGTAATCTTATTTCTTATTCAAATGTGCTGATATCTCAAGATGACGTGCACACTGCACAGACAGTACGTATGTCACAAAAACTACTTTCTTGTAACGTCATTTACTAACTTTTTTTTAATTGACATTAAAAAAAGCGTAAAATAAGAAGAAAAAAGGAAAGAAATACTCGGAATCGATAAATATTATTATTTTAAAAGATTAATCTGCTTATTTCGCTATAATCTTATAAGATTCTTTTGTGTATTTTTTGGTATCAAATTTATGATTGATGTATAAAAGTTACTATCACAATAGACTAATAAAGAAGGAGAAACATTGTGATATGTTTATACAAAAAATCGTATATAACATTTGCGACTCCACACCTGTCTCTGTTCGAAAATGCATCTAAACAAAGCTAGGTGTCAGACGCATAGTAAGCAAGTTTATACTCTCTCCATCAAACAGTATACATTAAACTACAGTATATGTATACCAGCACTTTCTGCAGGTAATCTGACATCATCCCATGTGCATTACTGAGAAAAATGCTAATCTATTCGCGATAAGAGAATACATATTCGACCTTCTTGATTAGGTCTGCCACGTGAAGTGTTTAAATATAATTAGTTCGTTATGTAAAGACGCGACGATAGAAGTAAGAAGAGGAAAAATATTTGGCCACCTTATACGACATGATAGCCTAATGAAAATCATCATAGAAGGAAAGGTAGAAGGAAAGAGAGGATGGCGATTACTACACTGAAAAGAACAGGGCTCTTAAATAAGAAGAAGAATTTAATTTAATTTTTCTATTTTTGTGCTGATGATGCTTTTCC
The DNA here is from genome assembly GCA_905220475.3 of Ennomos fuscantarius. Taxonomy (NCBI): domain Eukaryota; kingdom Metazoa; phylum Arthropoda; class Insecta; order Lepidoptera; family Geometridae; genus Ennomos; species Ennomos fuscantarius. The sequence goes on along the minus strand of HG992046.1, from coordinate 4,392,401 downwards.
AAATGTCACCTTTACGTCAAAACTAAAACGCGTTTAGTTTATTGTTTGATTTATCATTTATCATTTGATTCATTTTGTTTAGGATCAGGTGGTTGAAATGGAATGAAAACTGTATGGATGGCAGATTGAAATTGTAATGTATGTTTTCTGGGATCAAATGCAAGAAATATTAAATGGATTTAGTGAGATTCGCTGGGAGCTTACCCTATTGTATGACTCTTAGTTAGATACAAATGACAAACTCTTTATATTTATTTTATAGATTTGACAAACTAGACAAACCTGCGCGTCAAGTTACGTGAGCGAAGCGGGAGTTGTAGACGCTCCCGCTTCGCAGTCGCTCCCGCTTTGCTGAAGCTCGGTTTAGCTGAAGCTTTTTTAGTATATATACATCATCACAAAATTCTAATGTTCGTGGTACAGACTGTGCCGATATGTGTCTTTTTATCGCTCGCTCTGAAACTATTCAACTGATTTTAATGAAGCTGCTGTGAACGTTGGTGGCTCCTACGGCACCCACGAGAAAAGTTGGGGTGGTTTTATTCTCACAGCGCTTAGACCAGACTAAGCGTTTTGCTGGGTCATTTATAGTCCGAACGACCATGAAATGGAATGCTCTTCCAATAACACTGTTTCCTCCTGGGTATAACCTGGGTCTTTTTAAGTCAAGAGTGAATGGGCGTGCTCCACCTTAGACAACTTCGTCACTTACCATCAGGTGAGTAGTTGTAAAAAGCATGCCCATTTTGCCATTAAAAAAACCACACGGCCATCGGTGGTACCAATAAATTTATTTATTTATATTAGGAAAACATACAGTCAAATAAACATAAAAAGGTAAAGCTTTATGAAAACTAGACCAGTTACAAATTTCCACCTATAGAAAAATAAAACAAATACCTAGTTTTCATAAGCCGACTTCCCCATTAAGTAATCCATCCCAAAACCCGCGCATGAGTTTTCACCGCGCACGCCGCTCGCAAGCAAATGCATCTAGTTTGTATTCCAGACGCGGCGAGATCGCTTGCGCAATATACTGATAAATAACTCCGTTTGTTGGGAGAATACTAGTGGGTTTTAGTTTTAGGAGATATTTTTAACTTTTTGTGTTGTAAAACTTGTCAATGCCAACTTTAAGCCGCCTTTTTTGTAGCGTTGATTGGCGAAATTGTAGCCACCTCGCAGAAGTGTATCAACGCTTCAACTAAAACTTCAACTTCTTATGAACCTATGATAATGAGAAGTTGAAGCTGAAGTTGAAAAAGAAAAAACAAAAAACAATAAAAAAAAGTTTGGAGAAAAATTAATCGTGAATCAACTTTACTCTGTGGGCTACACAGCCTGTAACAATAATCAGCAATCACAGATTTTGTTGTTGCTTCTTCGTAGGTCAAAGCATGAAAGCACCGGATCGGAATTTTCTTTTCTGTGCAATACGGGATTTCAATGGACCAAAAATAGAATAGAGAACTTCCTTTTTTTTAAAGTAAATCTTGCACATTTCTGACAATTATTTTATTTGCTTAGAATTCAGAATCCTTCATTCATTCCTTTATAATATTTTAAGTTAGTAGGTAGTGAGTTATTTACTATTGCTTTTTAGGAAGCTACGGAGGCAGTATAATAAGTATATATTATACTGGTCCCAGCACAAAAATATGACTACCCCATCTCTTCCTTTAGGTCCCGTACGATACCAAGAGACTGGACAGCAGCATTTTCTGCGGTTTGCATTTAAATCCCTTTTCTACCCCCACAGTTCCAGGATATTGCCGCCACGGTGAAACTCGGAATCTTCGGTTTCGATATTTCTAGTGAGATCCAGTTTGGGAGTAACCTCGAGAGTAAAGCTGGTCCTGCTTTTAATAAGCTATACTCAACAGAGCCAAGCGGTACCTCACGCCGGCCAATGGCTTATGCTTTACAAAGCACAAGTACTCCCCATATGGAGTACTCTCTGTCTGAGTAATAAAAAACAAACGAGTGTGCTTTAGACCACACGACTGAAGTAAAACTTTTTTAGTTTAGCTCCATCTATCGGCCTGTATAACTTTGTTTTTACTTTGTTTAATGTTAATTTCGCCATCTTGACAATCATAAATTGTCATTTTACCGGATTATACCAACATAATAATACAATTTTTTAACTTTATTATGATGGCAATAGAGGTCTACGTGAACCAACTTCCGTTCGCCTCGCTACGCACTCACTAGCTTATATACTCCCCAAGTCAAGCGTGCGGAAAGAAGTTTTACTAAAAATCTACTACTGCTTAGTGATCCAAGACGCCTGCTAAGCGTGGTGATTATCTGGTTGTCTGGAAGAGATCGCATTAGCTATTTTCTGTTTTTGTATTTGTTACCTTGGGTTCAATAAAGAGTTTATCTATCTAACTATGTATGACAACCCTCCCTTTAACAGAGGGGGCTTATGGCATACTACGTCTCTATCTACATTGTACAAGAGAAAATAAGTAAGAGTGAAAAGGAACAATTTGCGGATTAGAAACTGCGGAACAAGAAACCAAACTCAGTATACCTACTCGTTTTCTAATAATACCGGTACAGGTGCTGATAAAATTACTTGGAGTTTAATGATTGAATCATGTTGAAAATTCGTTATCAATAAATAAATAAATAAATTTCATTTTATTACAGATAATTCAATCCAATTTGTTGGTAACAATAAGACTTACAGCTATATTAGTAGAACCATCATTATTATTAATTACTATAAATGTCAAGCACATCACAAATTATCAATTAAATCATATCTATATTATAATTAAAATTCTTTATAATAAACTATTTGGCATTTCTTTGCGTCGGGAACACAAGCATCCCCGTCCAATGCTTTAGTATTGGACCATCTACCCTCTCGGCAACAGCGACCAGGAGGCTGTTGGTACTGCCCCACATTCGCCGCATCAGGGAGGCTACACGCTTCCGCATGATGGCGTAAAAGTCATCCACGCGAGCCTCTGCGAACATACCCGATGCACTGCAATATCGCGGCAGCCCCAACAGCGCACTGAACGCGTTGTTGTATTGGACCCGCAGGTTATATATAAGGTTAAAACTTTTTTACACGCCATCGTCTTACGCTTTCGACTGCATCATCGCTTAACATCATGTGAGATGCAGTCAAACATTGAACTATCATATTGATATTATAAAGGCGAAAGTTTGTATGTGTGTTTGTGTGAAAGTGTGTATGTTTGTTACTTCTTCATGATTAAACGGCTGAATGGATTTGGATGAAATTCGGTACCAAGATAGCTTATACACTGGATTAACATATAGGCTACATTTTAACCCGGAAAAGTGAAATTTTCCCATGGGATAAGCAAATGATTAAAATACTTTTTCACCGCGGGAGAAAACAACGGGGCGCAACTAGTTCCTACATAAAACAAAAAATTCTTGGATAGTTTTCTGTATTTTTTTTAACTTTTATTCTCATTGTTTAGGCTTTGAAGGCTTATGAGTTAACGTGTATTGTTTTCACGACAACAACCGGGACCGAAAACTTAACGCGCCCTCCGAAAATAGCACTCAGTTTTAAATAAATAAATAATAATGTATTTGACCAAAAAAAACAATACAGTGGCTAAAATTGGTGCATCGAAGGTTGTTACGATGAATATGAAACTCTGAATCCCACACTAGGGCAACCCGTGGCATTGGATTTAGCGTACTACTTACTTAGTAATACTATTTTTGTAGCTGTCAACCATCCACGTAATGAAACAACCGTTGTCTAAATTTTACCTCGGTTTAGAAGAACTACTCAAGCTACCATCATAAGCGCTACAAATATAAAACATCACTTATACAAATATGTAACAAAATAAAATCTAAAAAGTAAATTTTCACTATTTTCACTAGGTGGTAGGACTTTTCTGCAAAGTTCGTCTAGGTAGGTACCACCGCTTTGCCAGTTATTCTGCCGTCAAGCAGTAGTGCGGAAGCACTACTGTGTTCCGGTTTGAAGGGAACTGTAGCTAGTGAAATTGCTGGGCAAATGAGACTTTATGACCTAATCTCACAGTAATCTTATTGCTAGACTGTGCTGATGTCTCAGAATGACGTGCGCAGTGCAGTGTCACGCAAAACTATACTTTTGAGTTTCAAGTGTCACTGCAACTGATATGGGCAGTCGTGTAGCTTACATCAGGTGAGCGACTAGCTCGTCGTGTCATTTTGTAACATAAAGAATAAAAAATAAAAAAATTAATCAATTCTGTCTCCAACAGTCCCTTTTCGAACCACATGTAAAGGTACACACACTATTGGATATCAGAGATAAGAAAGTAGTTTCAACCCAACGGGTAAAAGGAAACCTTCCGCCAGTTCGATCACAGGCATTTTATAACTATTAATATCTAGAAAATTGCGCACTACATAGACACTACACCTATATACTGCGCTTTACAAGACAAAAAATTATAGCAAGATGGCTATTATCATTATTATTATAATACTTTATTGCACTAAAAACTGTACAAACGGAAGACTTAATGCTAAAGCATTTTCTACCAGACATCCACTCATAGTTTGAGAAAGAAGGATGTAGGCGTGCATCAAATTTTGTATGAGTAGTATTTGTAAAAAAAAAAAACAATGGGATTATATACATAACAAGAATAGATACATAAAATATCATCAATACATAGTATAAAACAAAGTCGCTTTCTCTGTATGCTTAAATCCTTAAAACTACGCTACGGATTTTGATGCGGTTTTTTAAAATAGATAAAGTGATTGAAGAGGAAGGTTTATATGTATAATAACATGTAAAAATGTAAAAAGTAAATAAGTAAAATGTAGTTTATGAATTTAGATATTCCAAAGATAGCAGTAAATCTTTATAGTTTAGAGAAAGAAGGATTGTTTTACTCCAAATTTAACGCGCGCGGGCCACGAGCAGTAATGAATAAATCAAAACTACTGGATCGATTTTAATAATTTTTGCAGTGAATGACATAGGCTATATATTTTATACCCGTGCGAAGCCGGAGCGGTCCGCTAGTATACATATAATAAACAAATAAATAAATAGTGACAAATCGTTAAACCAGGTTAAGAAGGACTATTATAATAGTGCTCCCGAACTAACTTTTTGAATAACTCTTTAGATGTGGCTTTTCTTATTTTAGGTGGTAGTTGATTCCAAAGATGTACTGCCGCAACCCCAAATGAGTTGTCGCGAAAAGAAGTGGTGTGTTTAGGCATAGCAAGAAGTCGAGAGTCAGTAGACATCAGATTGAGATTGTGGGTATCCTCTTGTAACTTAAAGAGGCTTTTTAAATATACGGGGGATTTAGGATCATTCAGAATAGAATTCTAACATTCCTTCTATCCCGGATTTTAAGCCATTTCAACATGGCTATTTTTAGAATTTTTGTATCAATAATAAAATACATTTTTTTATTGTTTTAAGCCAAATTAAAAAGGGCTTAATGTTAGAACATAGCAAACCTATAACAATGAGTTTAAAAGAAATAAAGTTAGCTCATGTAATCCGGCACAAAACAGAAAATCCTATACGAATTGACAATTTGATTGCACCAATAATACTTATCTTGGATACAAAATTCTACAAATTTCCCATCATTTTACTAGGTGGTAGGACTTTACTGCAAAGTTCGTCTAGGTAGGTACCACCGCTTTGCCAGTTATTCTGCCGCCAAGCAGTAGTGCGCAAGCACTGCTGTGTTCCGGTTTGAAGGGCACTGTAGCTAGTGAAATTACTGGGCAAATGAGACTTTATGATCTGATCTCACAGTTTAGTAATCTTATTACTAGATTGTGCTGATGTCTCTGGATGACGTGCGTAGTGCAGTGTCACGCGAACCTCTATACTTTAGAGTTCCGAGTGACACTGCAGCTGGTATGGGCAGCCGTGTCGTTTAACATCAGGCGAACAGCTAGCTCGTCACGTCATTACTTAACATTAAAAAAAAATCCTTTTAGCAGCAGTTAAGCTCACTTCGATCGTTTTATTTTTATACTGAGAAATACTTTCATGATAAATAATGATAATAACGCCCAACGATCACTTACATAGATTGGACCTTAACTAGGATTCTCTGTGTCTAGGGACGCAGGATCTATGAAATAACATCATCTATGTATATTTTCCAGATATTATATATTGATACTAACTCTAAAGTATTGAACCGATACCAATAAAATTTCCAGGTGACAAATATGAAATTTAATAAAAACTGAGTCGGTTTATTAATAAAAATAAAATGTCTTCGTATCAGGCAAGAAAACCCAGATTGTGCTAAAAATACAAAAAATACAAAAATACAAAATAAAATGCTAAAATAATTTATGATGGAGATATGAGGTAACCAAAATTCTTACCAAAATTATAAACACGAAGTTTGTATATATGGATGTATGGATGTTATAATATTGTTACTCATTCACTCAAAACTACTGGATATAAAAAAATGGATTTTAATGAAACTTGGAATGGAGTTTATACGTGCATTAACACATAGAATACTTTATATCTGCGGGTGGTACCGCAGGGCACAAGTAGTAAATAAATAAATAAAATACAACCTAATTGTGAATTGTCAAAGAAGGTTCTTTGAAATCGGTTGAAAAGAGAAATTGAATGTACTAACCGAAAATTAGGACATTGCAAAAATTATGCGGTTTTAGGTCACCGCTTAAACTTTCAAGGAAAATTATTACGTTCAAGGAAAAAGTGGTAAGAAAAGTGACTTATCCAAAAAATACACCACAGCTAAAATATTTCATCATCAATGGCACATTTTTCAGACTTCAGTGAATGAGGAAGTTCCCAATTCGCTTGTATTTTTTGAATGTTTATTACCTCAGATCTTTCAACTGGGTGAACCGATTTTGATGGTTCTTTTATTTTAAAGGTGGTGCTTTTCTGGTGATCCCATTTCAATTTGACGAAGATCAGTAGTATTTGGGTAGTTTTTGAGTTATCTTTAATAATGTGTATGTCAAATACATTGATGATGTTCTAATTTTTGCGATAAACAAATGCGGTGGAACGGAAGTCAGTTGGACTCTTTTTTTAAATTAATTATTGTTTTCTTCGTTTAATTTAAACTTTACTTTAACTTATAAGGAAGATCAGACCCTAATTGATACAGTACACAATTCCCAGAAAATTACAAACAATTTTCAATAACGATAAATGAGAAATGTAATTGTAATTATTGTGTAACTGTTGCAATAAAGTAATTAGTAGACATCCTCTGTGTGTGGTGGTTGAGCAGGTTGGGTCATGACCCGGAAGCGGCGGGTTTGATTCCTGCGGCAGGACAAGTATTTGTGCACAGAATAAGAAGCGCATATGCTGAGTGTGGGTGTTGTGGGACCATGGTCCTCGTAGTTCCTGGGTCTCTAGACACGGGGAATCCTAGTTAATGTGATCGTTAGGCGGTATTATTATTATAATTAGAAAGGGTGTGTATAAGTAATAAAATATTTTGACCTAAATGATATTATAAAATCTGAAGAATAAGAATAAAGCAAACACGAACGCGCGTTGATGTCTTTTGTATGAATCACTCAAAGGACGAACTTTAAGTTGTAATCATAATAGGATTTTTCACGTATTTTTTAAACTGAGTATTTAATGTTCTTTGTTATCAATTTACAACTTTTACAGTCTTATAAAGAATACCTAGTAAGTACAAAAGAATTCAAAAAATTGTACGAAAAGCTGCAAACACTTTCGCATATGCAACTTTTAATTTAATGACCTCACAAACCCACACATTAAGCTGCCCGTGTCTATATTTAACAGCATTTACAATAAAAATATTGAAATGCGCTCTATGTTAAGAATTCAAGGTACACCTTGTGAACCCTACATCATGCCATGCGGTCTAAATTAATGTCACACACCTCCAAGGCGAAGGCAGTCGAAGACTTGGAAAAGCGAGCCTACTCGCCACCAGAGGGCGGTAAAACTTGCCTGGTTTATATAAGCAAGCGTTATAGCCGTCCTCTCATTGCCCGAACAGGCACCCGCGTAAGCGCACGTCAGTGACCCTCTCAACCGCGAACTCACGATCGTTTGTGACAGTGCTACCATGAATATTGTCACCTTAGACCCCACTGGACTATATTAAAATGGACTCCACCCTCGATCCCACCGGTCAGTACTAGATAATGGATAGAGTACTCGACCCGACCGGACAATACTAGGTGCGAGGATGATCGGGTTGGACCCCACTGAGATTTACTGATTGAAAATGTGTTGCGGAAGACGAAGGATTTTAACGGGCACCCATCCGGAAGAGACTTCATCATGCAGGAAGAGGAGGTTTAAGCAGAATCAAATGTTAAGACTGTAAATAGTAACGCCTAGAGGGAGCGCCCGCAAGGTCATCGGAACAGCTGACTCGCATAAGCCCGGAAATGTATCGCCGAAAACCTAGGGACAGTTTCCGAACGGATCAAAATCAAAGTAAGATTTACATTTCTTTTTTAAATTCTCAATTCAAACTTTGGACTTCTGTCCTGAAACCTCTTTTGACTTTTTAAACATTTTCTTATTTGTCTGTATTCTTTTTGCTTGTAAGATTTTTCCAAGGAGTTTATTTAGATTATTGGAAATAATTTATTTGTGTATACGAATGCATCATTGTGAAGACTTGAAGAGACAACGATCCAATTGAACAGGTGTATCATGATTTCAGGACAAACACATTGAAGTTAAATAACACTAATATATGGTGCATAACCTCATCATGCCTTAGTTACGTGTTATAAACAGCCCGCGCTCGACTGTCGATAATAAAGTAATGATAATGATGGCGAGTTAAAATACTACGATAAGACGGCAAGATACTTAGTTTGTTGCCCGAATTTCGGTTGGTATCGCGATTTTTATGGCACCAACCGCGGGGTCGTTGCCCGGACATATTTTATTTCATCGCGCGCTTCCACGTTCACACACAGACACAGGTCACACCCACACGCGCGCTCACGCACACGAACACGACATCTTTACATGTTTGCGTGGCTTTTCGCGTAAACTCTACATCGCTTGTATTGCGAATGTGTAGTTGTTTTAATTAATTATCATTGTCATAAAATAATCTCGTTCAACTTTTAAAAGTTTAACGCTTCAATAAATAGTTCTTCAATTATCTGATACAGATCTTTTGACGATTGCAGTTCAAAAATTGACTTCCTCGACGTAAAAAAGGTGGCTTCGTTACAGATGAGCGTGTTGATAGGTATTTTGTAATGTACGAGTCGCCGGTGTTGCCAGATTAGTAGTTCTAAATCCCTCAGTAGTTATACTTTTGATATTATTTACAAATTTAAATTAGAACTTCAACAAATACTCTAATAATGTTATAAAAAACTTATGAAGAAGACGTACCAAAGACTATTAAAGAAGAAAGAACTTAGCTAAGCAACACTTTCTCACGGGTTCTCGTATACGTTTCTTAAATTCGTATCAACTTGGCAGACCAAATCCTGAACGCTCATTGGTTGCCGGTTGATCATCGGCTGTCATTGTCAACCAATGAGCGTAGAGTATTTGGCGTGTTGACTAGACACGACTTTGAGAAACTGGGGGCTAGGCAAATAAGTGCCAACTAGGAACTGTCAAGCTTTAACAGTTTAACAGTTATGACTATGAGTTCGTGGCTCTCAGTGCTGCCATCTACGTTTGTTTTATATGAGGTTGAACTTTTTTTTGTGTTTTGGCTCCACACTCTTGTGTATATAGCCAGTGTCAAGTAATTGATAATTTATCAAGTTAATGATATTTCACGCAGATATGTGTCAAGTCAAGTCACAGTCCAAGTCATCAAGTCAAGTCGTAGTCTATTCTAGTCAAGTCATACTCCTAGTAAAGTGGTGGCAACTTTACCAGAAGCTTCTATGGAGTTTGGAAACAACATGAAAAGAAACGTTTCACCATCATTATACCACTTTCCCACACTCATGCATGTAATCCAGCACTTAACGAATAAAATGCAACCAAGTTTATGCACTAACACTGAAAATAACACAAGTTTTGGAAAATAATACAATGCAGTGACGGATTTTTTCATTTTCCCGCCAAAACTTGGTTGAACTTTATTACCGGTAATTTTAGGCATCTTTTTTTAGCCTGTCATTCGTTTTCAAGTCTTCTCTTGCTGATTATGCCATCTTCGAACATTAAGTTTATAATATTTCTTAATTTACGTTGTCAATCCGTCGCGTTACTAGAAGACCTGCATTATTCTAGCATTCTAGCCTGTAGCATACACCATATTAAATCAAGGACACGTCATCTGCCGCCGCCATGTCTAGCCACGTGTACTTGCCAACTTTTCTTGAAGATTAACAGTTGTTTTTTTCTTTCACATATCATAATACATCGAGATTCAGTACTGCAGACATAATCATTATTCTAAACAATAAGTTAAGCGTCATTACTGCCTACACATGTAAGGTTTTAATATGTACCTGCTGTACTGTTCTTCTTTTATAGTAGCTTTCCTGTGTAATTACAGTAAATACAGCACAACCCTTGCCAGGACACATTAATATATACTCACTGACGTTTCAGTGGACAACAGCATCATTTTTAAACGTCAGGACCATATCCTCTACTTGGTCTGTGAGGACCATCTTCTGTTATGAAAATGCAAATAAATTGATTTATTAGTCTAATTTACTACAGTATATTTATATGTAGTTAGTATATAATAAAAAAATGAGTGTGCTTTAGACAACACGATTGGAGTAAAACTTCTGTAGTTTAGCTCTATCTATCGGCCGGTATAACTTTGTTTTTACTCTATTTAATGTTATTGACAATTGTAAATTGAGATTTTACCAGACAAACCATCATAATAATACCTACAAATTTTTGACTATGTTATGTTGACAATGGAGATCTACGTGAACCAACTACCGTTCGCCTCGCATTCACCAGCTTACTCCTCAAGTCAAGCGTGCGTAAAGAAGTTTTACTTCAATAAATCATTTATTTCAGGCAACTGCAGTTTAAAAATAAATAGGCTCTTATATATAAAAACCTTTTAAACCAACATAGGTTTTACACTAAAACAATTTATTTATTACGCGTACAGCATCACATCGTTTCATTACGATAAAAGGTGCCGCCTTGATACTCCTGGGCCTTGCACTAGTATTCTAAATTTTTCCCATTTTTAAGCAATCGTTTTCATCTCTGGCAACGCCACCGCCAAGCACTCGGCACGTAATATCGGGAGATTAACAAGCGCGTAATGTTGCCTGTTTGCCGAATTATTCAGTTCAATAACCGGGGAACGTCCGCCGCGCCGGGCCCGCTCCGGAATAGACACGGCGGTGCGATTATAATGAAACGTTGCACGCGGTGCCAATATAACGATTGATTTATATTATATTATAGTTTATATATTAGGAAAATATTGGATATAAAATACATTTTGCTATCATGCCAATATTTTGCTAAAATATATCTTCAGATAAAGTCTGAAAGACGTTACGTTTAAGTAACAAAATCATCAATTCATATAAAATTCAAAGTTCTGACTGACTGACTGACTGACTTATATATCAACGCACAGGCTAAACCGCTGGTTCTAGAGACTTTAAATTTGAAGGGTGTGTTCTTTGTAAAGTATAGGTATTTACTACGACATGATTTTTTTTAAAACTCCACCCCAAATCCAATGGATGGTTGAATTATCTATGAAAAAATTTCTTCTTCGTTTCCAATAGGTCACGCGGGCAAAGCCACGGGCAGATTCTAGTTGATATATATATTTGAAAGAATTGATACATCCACACTTTTCTAAATAAATTCTTATCATGTTTTACATAAACCCTCCTCCTCCATAAGTATACCTAAAAACCGGTGTTACCACTTCTCAAATAAATCTATCGCAAACAACAAGAAATTCAAAATTGGAATTGAGTCATTCTTCCCACATAAGCAGTTTTATGAGCACCCCAACAACAAACTCTACGAAGCCAGCTTTATCACAATCAAATTACAGGACATTAACTTACAAAATCACCCGCCATGTCTATATAAAGGTGCCTAAACCAAAATAGTTGAGTTAAAAAGACTAACAAAGGAAGGACCCAACGTGTTTAGAATATTTGAGCAAAAAATATGGCCGAACTAGGGAGGTTGACCTATGATGACGTAAGGCTAAAAACAGGCCACTGCAGGCAAACCCGGGGTCAAGGAGGTTCATTGCGAATATTATATTGCCGAATCACATACAACTACGACATCACATGTGAAATCGCGTCGCCTCTAACTCGTTTTGATGCTGGCCGAAAATAGACAAAAAGGTTTGGCATTGGATGAAAATAGAAAAAAGCTAAGATTTCCTGATACATGATACTTTAAACTCTTTTAACATCTTTTTTATATGGTTTATAAGAAAAAAAGCTGAAAATACTTTTTATATTTTTATTGGTATTCTAAGCATGATTCTTATGTAAAGAAAAAAAAATTATCCAGCTCGTGACTCAAACTTTTATTTAAAATTTAATTGGTTGGTTATGCTAAGCAAGCAAAGCTTCTTTAGAAATAATACACCTTTATAGTTTTCACGAAATATTTAGTAACAATAATAAGGCCCAACGATCACATAGATCCTTGACACTAACTAGGATTCCCTGTCTAAGGACCCAGGAACTACGAGGACCATGGTCCCACAACACCCAGACTCAGAACAAATACTTGAGATCAACATTTTTAATTAATATCCTTTTATCATAGTGGCTCCACACTTTTGTGTATTTAGCCAGTGTCAAGTAATTAATTTTCAAGTTAATTTATATTATACATACAGTCCAAGTCATCAAGTCAAGTCATAGTTTAGTCTAGTCAAGTCATACTCCTAGTAAAATGGTGGCAACTTTACCAGAAGCTTCTATGGAGTTTTGGAAACAACACGAAAATAAACTTTTCACCATCATTATGCCACTTTCCCACACTCATGCCTGTAATCCAGCACTTAACGAATAAAATGCCACCAATTTTATGCACTAACACTGAAAATAACACAAGTTTTGGAAAATAATACAATGCGGTGACGCGACCTTTTTCGTTTTCCCGCCAAAAAAACTCCAAAAAAACTAGGTTATTATCTTAAAATTTTCTTACAATCCATAAATATTGTGCAATTTGTATAAAGAACATTCTTTGTTTGTGCGAAATAATGTAAAACTAACCTACTTGAAAATAATAAAATTGTATATGTAGTTCAAAAATTGTATATCTAAATATTAAAAGTTAAACTGAATGTACAAGTAGACCAAAGTAATTTCGCGATTATGAATAATATAATATAAAAAGATATTGTAGATAATCAGTAGAGTGCAATAAATATAACATTGTAGCACAAGGCTGACAAAAAAATGCAATAAGACGAGTGAGTGACACACAGCCGATATATCGTGAGCTCAATAAGATCGATGTTAAATTGCACAATTTATAAGGTCAAGATCACTACTCTAGGGCTTAAAATCCACCAAACTTATATATAAATTTGATCCTTAAAAAAATGGGGTTAAACTGACAATCGCCCCAATTAGTAATCCGTGAAGTACTTCGATGAATTTCTCCATTTTTTATTTAAAAACCGGTCAGTAAAAAATATTCGAAATATCACCAATTTGGCGAATACTTGAGAATTCACCAAATTGGTGATAGAAGTACTTAAGTACTTCTTGAGTGAAACGAGGCACACGCCCTATAAGTTATGCAAAACAATTAACCACTACTGAAAATGTCAACAATGATCTCATTTTTTTTCTTTGCAACACGCGAATTCTTTAGTTAAAACACGTATTTTGCGTTACAAAATACACTATATTCAGTTAAAAAGGTGCTGCACAAGGTCATATGACAGCTGGCTGGTATAATTAAAGGTTTTATGTATAAATAATTAACTGGCCCGTACGTCTAGCAGGTGCTTTATTTATGCGCGAATAAAATCATTATCTACGTACATGCCAAATTACGAACATTAATAATTTGGCCGGGACTCTCTGGACGTGGCATTTATGTATTTTTTATCATCCACAAAGTAATGTTTAATTTATGCCGTATATAGATGTATTGCTAATATGAATACAGTCTGTTATTATGTGATCGTTTTTGAAAGTACTTCGACATTTAGCAAGTTACGCGTTCATTGAACATAATATTCAATTTTATGATCTGAATGTTGCTTTGAAATAGTCTTTAATATAATTGCTCTTTTGACACAACTTGTACAGTAAAGCTATAGATGAACTAGGCAACTTTGGGTAGGCAACGCATCAACCCTGTTGCTGCAGGTTCCACTAACAAGCGGAGACGGCTGCCGGTTTGTTAGTCTGTGTCCATGTCATTAAAAAACTTACTTAATTACTTTGTCTTTGTGTTGTTTGTATTTGTACTTGTCATTTAAAAACTTACTAATTACTTTAAATATAACAAAATCTCTCACACATTCTCCTCAAATGTAAGCAAAGAAGAAATGTAGTCAGCCTCATACCGGAATAGTTATACTTTGAATATGTTTTAACTTTGCTTACATTTGAAATTTTATTTAATAAATGAGAAATTGACCGTCAATGTGTCGTTCTTGGTAATACATAAGCGAATTAAAAGAAAATAATTCGAAATAAATGCATAATTACAACTTGTGAAAACTCTATGCAGCCCGAGCCCTGGAGATTTCAGAAAAAATTACGAAGACATAATATAGAAGAGAAATAAAATCAAGGAGATTTTTCCTGTTTATTGAATAGTGCGCTATGATCATATTTAAAGAAACATTTACAGGAGTCAGATTAACGTCACATCCAAGGCTATAAATTGAAAAAAAAAAAAACATGTTGTTTTTGTTTTGGTATGGCTCCACACTTTCGTGTATTTAGCCAGTGTCAAGTAATTGATAATTTCTCGAGTTAAGTAATATATATATGTGTCAAGTCAAGTCACAGTCTAAGTCATCAAGTCAAGTCATAGTCTAGTCTAGTCAAGTCATACTCCTAGTAAAGCGGTGGCAACTTTACCAGAAACTTCTATGGAGTTTTGGAAACAACACGAAAAGAAACGTTTCACCATCATTATACCACTTTCCCGCACTCATGCCTGTAGTCCAGCACTTAACGAATAAAATGCTACCAATTTTATGCATTAACACTGAAAATAATACAAGTTTTGGAAAGTATACAATGCGGCGACGCGATCTTTTTCGTTTTCCCGCCAAAAAAAAAAACATGTTACTATGGTATTATTTCCTTTTCATTTTGTACGAGTTTTTTTTTTTGTTTGTCATTGAATTCCTCTAATAAGTACCTAATACTATTCGTATATCTATGTTTTATTTATTCAAATTTACTTTAATGTCTGAAGCTGGGTGGTGGCATAACCTATGAAAAGTGCACCAAGCTCATGTCGAGCTCATGACATCATTTTGAGGGAATAATAATAGCGCCCAACGATCACATACATAGATGCTCGACCCTAACTAGCATTCCCTGTGTCTAGGGACCCAGGAACTACGAGGATCATGGTCCCACAACACCCAAACACAGAATAAATATTTGCGCTTTTTCTCAGTGCATAAATACTTGTCCTGCCGCGGGAATCGTACCCGCCACCTCCGGGTTATGAGCCGACCTAGTTGAGTAGTACACCACAGAGGCTGTCAAAATAATTATATGGAATAGATACATATTACTTGCGTATCTTATAAACAAGATATTTAAGATTGTATTAACTACCGAATGCCGATAGACATAGACCAATGAGCCTTTTTTATAGTTTACAAAAAAAGTTCGAATCTTCGAGTATTTATTTCAATTTTCTATAGAATAGATACGGCACGATCGAAAATATTTTAAAGGAGTCAACAAACCTTCAAGGAACAGGTTTTTGTAATGTGATCACAAATATTTTGTAGATTAAACAATATTATGAAGACAGCATAGTGAGTCGGTTTTGCTTTGTTGGAAATATTAATGTGTATGTCAAAGAACTCATTTTGATTGTATTTGCGAAATACTTCATCTTATAATAAACATTGAAGAGGTGGTTGAAAATTTGTCATGTTAAAGATTTTTGTAATTGGTTTGAATAACTGATAAATTATGCCAGGATTCATAATAAGTGCATAGTTTTCTTTAATAATCAGTTATTTCTACTTAGTACTGAAAGAACTGCGACATTCAACGCAAAAAAGAAAATTATGGACTTAATACACCTAATGATTAGGTGTTAAATATAAATTTAAATATAAATTTAACGCCTAATTATTATTTTCCCGTTCGACTTCACGTCGGTGTAAAAGCGCTGAGTATTATATCCAGGGAATGGTAGTATTATAGCATACCAATAGGTATTTTAAAAGTCTGTTTTTACGTACACAATCTCATTTAACATACTCTTAATATTCTGGTAGTTAAAATTGTTTTTTTTTACATATTTTTTTTATGCTAAAAAATGAGCTGGTTGTTTGCCCGGCCAACACGGCTGCATATCTGTTGCAGTGTCAACTCTAAAGTATAGTTTCGCGTGACACTACACTGCACACGTCATTCTGAGACATCAGCACAGTCTTGTAATAAGATTACTAAAGTGTGAGATAAAGCTATAAAGACTCATTTGCCCAGTAATTTCACTAGCTACTTTAAAACTTTAAGCCGGGACACAGTATAGTGTGCAAGCTAGCTTGGCGGCAGAATAACTGCAGTGTATAACCTACCTAGACGAACTTTGCAGAAAAGTACAACCACCTAAGAAAACTTGACTCGCAAAAACTTATTCACCTTTAAAAGTGACCTAAAGATCCAGGATAAATCCATTTCAAAATAATTACTTACATCTTGACAGTAGGCAGAGTTGCAGTGACTGACATTTCGTAAACATAATTAAACTTAACTTTTGCGGTCAAAACTGACCAAATCAAAGTTGACTGACTGTCTGTTGTAAAATTAAATGTCAAGTCATAAATTCTGTCAGTGGGTCAAATATTGACATGTGAAATAAACATTTGTATTAAAGCGGAGAATTGAATCTTAACTCATCGTAATAAGGAAATTACGTTTTATTTCTACTGTTACATACATACGTAAACAGTTTAGTGCGTTGTCACAATAAGTTGAATAATATTTTGACGTATCGAAAATGATGTCTCTGTTAAAGTTCATTGTGGAAAAATACCAATGCGTTTATATTACACTTTTGCGGTGGAGCGGTAGTAAGATATGGTTGCATCAGTGGTTGCATAAGGTACTTGCGGGTCGCTTGCATTGCGCTCGACTTATGCAGGAATTTATTAATTGTATCTTTATTCTGCAGTACTTAATTAAAGCAAAATTGAGTTAATTGTGAATGTATAATTTGATTTATGCTCGCATGCTTGCCTTCAGTATTAATGTGACTTCAACTTTTCTACACGTGGGATTTAGCTTCAGTGTTTGCTTAAAAATATTAATGGCTGTTTTAAAATATCAATAATACTTCGCTCAAATTGTTTCTAGTTAATATATGTCACAAAATCAATTATTTTTTCTTGTTATTTGTCAAATGTTCTGAGTCGCAACTTCCTTTAATCAACCTGCATAATAAAGCTTTTAAAATATAATCGCCATTTAATGACACGCTTCCTCGATTTTTTCAACATGGCAAGCGATTCGTCATCCATCATGTCATTGACACCGCTGCAGCAGCCAATATACTAGGAGATGATGAGATCTCAGCGTTCAATCAACTTGACTCAGTGCATGCACCTTATCAACTCAAACTAAAGCAACACGCAACTCATGAAATAAAGTTATATGCACCTATTCTACTATTAATTATAAAACAATAGCATTTTTAAGAATTTGCTTTTTTTTTGTATGCATTTTCTTACTGGGCGATGTGGTCGCACAGCGACAAAGCCAATAAAAAAAAAAAGAATGAGCTTTAAAAATGTGGAAATAAAACCGCAGAACAAGATAACAATAATGTTTTAGATAACTCACACACACAAACGCGTATGACCGATAAACATGTGTTGCGGTCGCGACATCTCCCCGTCACTTCTAACTTCCTAGTACTCGAAACATAGAAACGGCTCACGACGAATCTGAAAATACACATCGACGCAACTTTCACGTCTGGAAAATCGTACACAAATGCAAAACCTCGCGTTTGTACAGCGTGGACGTGTGCTCAGATCGGAGAGTTCGCAGTGAGCGTGAGACGCGCTAGTGTGCAGTGAAAACGCTTTCCTCGTACGTTATACATGTATACGTGCATAAGTGGCAGTATCTCATAGTAGTAACGTGTGTTAATAGCGAAGCTGTGTTTCCGCATAGGCAGTTCTGAGGCAACGAACACGGCGGCCGTGTGAGCCGGCGCTCGCCTGCCCCGCACGGGAGCGTCAACCTTACAAATTAGAAAAAAGTCGCTTTGCACCGGCTACCTTGACGCGTTATGGAAGATCTTATAAATACAATCAAAAATTATGCTCACATAATCATACAAATTCATTGTTTTCATATTTCATTTTATTTAAAAAACGTATGTATTAATTGAAAGGCGATACAAAACACACCTGCACAAGTTTTGTAAAATTTTTGGGACCGAAAATAGAGTTAGTCGTCTGTGTTAGTGGCGCGCCTACACGCGCTTATGCACACACCTACGCATACTAACGTAGTTTGTAGTCTTGTTTGTGTACAAACACACTACAACATAGATTGACGTCAGAAGTTGGCCTCTCTCGATCTCTGCGACTCTGGTACCTCGTCTCCCCGTAATAAGCTGATGATAAAACTCGCTTTTCTTGATCTTACATAAAGAAGGGTGTATCGTACCTATAGACTTCCGCATTTTCATTTCATCGGTTGCAAAAAACTACATTATTTACAGAGTTACACGAATATAACCTTTATGCCCTAATAATATGATTCGGTATATATACAGTAACAATCGAAACATGTAAACTAAAAAAAATTGGGAAGCACGATTCGAGCGCATTTACCTAATCCTGATTAAACACGTAAATCTGTAAGTCCTTTCATAAGACTTACACCGCTACAAGGTCTTCAGAAGAGCCGAGAAGGCTAAACATTGTAAAGCGAATACAATAATACGACCTCTCGGCTTATTCTGCTTGCCTGGTACTCAGTGTTCTAGTTGACGATCCAAACCATCGTGAGATGAGAGACATTCAAAGATGCAATTTAATTGATTACTTATTTAAATGAGACGACTGATAATGTTAATGATAACAAAAACTTTGCTAATGCGGCGTGGGGGGAAATTGGAATTAAAGAAAAATAAGACTAGTAGCGCCATCTGTTGTCGACTGGCGGAAATATGTGTAACGTCCACAAGTGAAGAAACAAACGTTTAATTTGAGGAATTATTTAAGGCAATGTGTCGCTGGGCTTAATTGAAAAATGACAGGTGCACAGAGGCTGTTCCTGCCAAGGATGACCACTGCGACCGGTGCACGGGCAGTAGGACAAACGGCTGCAAATATTGTCCGGTTTTTACCTAGAGACATGCACTGTGCGCTTCTATTATAATAAGTGTCTTTATCAGAATATTATAATTGGAAGTCTCGATCTTAAACAAGATCCTTTGTATACAGAATGTCTCTTAATTGCGAATTCATAATAGAGCCTGGTGAAGAAATAATAAAAAATTTAAGCGTCTTTGCATATATGCATTTTAGTTTGAACACGATACAATATTTATTGCATTCTACCTTTTTTATTTCAACAAAAATAATTTTTGATAGTAATCTTATAGAGTTATACAGAGTCGTATAATAAACACTCATAAATAAATATCGCCACTATATTTTTATATATTATGCTTTGTAATAAAAATAAACTTAGATAGTGTTTGCGGTGGCATCGGTAATTAAACCACTAAACGAGTCGCGTCTAGTAAAATTAAGAGTCATAAAACAATGTCTTACAGCCAGCCCTCTTAATTGAATAGTGTACAAAGAATATTTATAACACTGAAGCATTTAAAACCGACCCAAAACATTGAAATAACAAAACATATGGCTATTCGTTGCGCAAACAAAGTGACCACTTTTTGCAGGAATATTGAAAAATATTTTTGCAAAAAAAATTAAAATTGTTTTTGACCTTGTAATAAAACAATGTGCTCAATCGTTTTCGGCTTGCGTCCGAGGTGGTCGCTAGAATTGCCTTTTTTATGCGAGCATACTTTTTGAACGAGTCTTATTGTCTATTCCATCAAAAGAGATCCGCTTTTTATGACAGGCTCGTTTTGGACATTAATTTGAATACTTAATTTTTTGTATAAAAAAGTATGAAACGATAAAAGTTATATTTAAGAAGATATTTCATAAACATTTTTATACTATAATGTTGTATTTTATAATAAAAAAAACGAGTGTGCTTTAGACCGAAGTAAAACTTCTTTAGTTCAGCTCCATCTATCGGCTGGTATAACTTTGATTTTGCTTTTTTAATGTTAATGTCGCCATCTTGCCAATTGTAAATTGTCATTTTACCGGACACATCAACATAATAAAAGATTTTTTAACTTCGTTATATTGACAATAGCATTGATCTACGTAAACCAACTTCAACTTCCGTTTTCCTCGTATTCCCAGCTTACTCCTCAAGTGAAGCGTGCGTAAAGGAGTTTTACATCAACAATTTATCAAATTGTCACAATTTAACATCTAGTTTCTTAACTAGACCATGTTTAAGTCATTATTATAATAAATAAAAGTATGCATAGCGACCACCTGACGGCATCTGCGCAGAATAACCAGTCAGGTTTAGGCCTAGCGCAATTTGACGGCCCCTTTTATAATTACAAGTACCTATGTCTAGACAGCCTCTGTGGTGTGGTGGTTGGGCAGGTTGGCTCATAACCCAGAGGCGGTGGGCTAGATTCCCGTAGCGTGCACAGAAAACAAAAACGCAAATACTTGTATTGAGTCTGGTTGTTGTGGGATCGTGGTCCTCATAGTTCCTGGGTCCCAAGACACGGGGAATCCTAGTTAGGGTCCAGGATCTATGTATGTAATCGTTCGGCGTTATTATTATTATAATACACAATTTTATGATGAACAATGAGTATGATTTATTTTACACTATTTGAGCCGCCCGGCTTCGCACGGGTGAATTAGTAAAACGCTTTTGAACGGGATAAAAAGTATCCTATGTACGTCTCCTGGTTCTAAACTACCTCTCCACCAATTTTCAGCAAAATCGGTTCAGCCGTTCTTGAGTTACAAATAGTGTCAACGACGTTTGCCGTGTCAGCTAGTATTTTGTAAATATAAGATATTACTACTATTGTATGTACTCTTTTATGTTATTATTAATTATGTATTTTGTTCTTTCCAGATCTGGATCTAACTGCAGGGATCTTCGGCTTCCCAACACATTTCTTCTCCCTATGTAATTTAAATCTGACTAGCTTTTCTAAGTATATTATATTATTAAAATGTATTACATTATAAGTTTAATACTCACTAGTTTAGGTTAATAATCGACTGATGTTCTAAAACTATGCACATATCTTTCATGCATTTGTATTTTTATCTAAAATCATGCGCATATCTTTCATGCATTTGTATTTTTATCATAACTTATTTTTATTATAAGACGAAGTAATTTTAATGATATAAAGTTATTGGGCTGCGTTTATGTGCGATAGTCCTTATTATGTCAATGAAGTGACTTATAATCAAGTTAATAATTTAATAGCTGTAAGAAAAGTAAAGACAAGCAAAATGAGGCATATGGGTTTTTGAACGGTTTTCTTCATTTCACCTGTACATTTTATTGAGGAACCTTCAAAAATTATCCATTATTTAAACATGTTTAGCCATAAGTTTTTTTTCGGCTCCTTAATATACGTAACTTTCAACATAATTCGAGTTACCATAACCTTCAGCTTAAAAATTGTAAATAAATTTACAAATCTTTTACTATGCATCTTTTCTAGATTTTACTGCTTAGGATATGTTACAATGGTGTTATTTTTTTTATGTTTTGGCTCCATACTTTTGTGTATTTAGCCAGTGTCAAGTAATTGATAATTTATCAAGTTAATGATATTTCACGCAAATATGTGTCAAGTCACAGTCGAAGTCTTCAAGTCAAGTCATAGTCTAGTCTTACTCTTAGTAAAGTGGTGGCAACTTTACCAGAAGCTTCTATGGAGTTTTGGAAACAACACGAAAAGAAACGTTTCACCATCATTATGCCACTTTCCCACACTCATGCCTGTAATCCAGCACTTAACGAATAAAATGCCACCAATTTTATGCACTAACACTGAAAATAACACAAGTTTTGGAAAATAATAATACAATGTGGCGACGCGATCTTTCTCGCTTTCCCGCCAAAAAACCCAATGGTGTTATATTATCTGTTTTATTTTATGTGTCAATTGTAGATAAGACTGCGTTAATTTATACGGTACATAGTTTGGAATTGTAACATTATAATTTATAATTAGGGAAATATTGTAAGATTTCCTAAAATGTAGTCTAAATATTAAAAATTCAATACTTATGTATAATTTTTTTCTATTATATTTTTTCCAGTCTTATTTAAAGTATAATAAATTATAGGTATTGTTTTTTTATAATAAATTATAGGTATTAACTGAATTTATTTCAATTTGTAATAATTCTTATCCAGCAAAGACTGAAACTAAAAATTGTCAAGGAAAATCGACTTTTAGTTGTCTTCGAATAGAAAATGACCCAGAAAAGATCCCACCCTTGGATATAAAAAAAATATTTTTAAGAATGATTTGATTACGTCTTATTATAAGGGATAATAAAGATGTTTATATTATATCTATGAAAAATATTATAGTTTTAATTCTTTCGATATACATACTAGGAAATTAGGCGTCATGCGATTACCTACATTCCATTTTTTTATGTTAATGAATGACATGATGAGCTAGCCGTTCGCCTGATGATAAGCGACACGGCTGCCCATATCAGTTGCAGTGTCACTCGGAACTCTAAAAGTATAGAGTCTCGCGTAACACTGCACTGCGCACGTCATCCTGAGACATCAGCACAATCTAGTAAGATTACTAGATTGTGAGATCAGGGCGGTGATCACGAAACTTTGACTGCAATGCAACAAGAAATTTCCATACTAACTATGCACATAAACTGCGTATTCAAACTGTCAAATTCATACAAATTTGTGTTTCTTACGTTTCGTTTCAATCGAGTTACGTGATCTTCCAGCAGGTCATAAAATCTCATTTGAACAGTAATTTCACTAGCTACAGTGCCCTTCAAACCGGAACACAGTAGTCCTTGCGCACTACTGCTTGGTGGCAGAATAACTGGCAAAGCGGTGGTACCTACCTAGACGAACTATGCAGAAAAGTCCTACTACTTAGTAAAATATCCATACCAAGTTTCAATGAATATTGATATATTTTTGAAGATTACTTTTGTGTTACTTTAAATAATATTCAGTTTACATTATAATTATCGACGCATGCTACATAGCCATGTAGTAGTAGCCATGCGTGTGCAGAGTTTTACATTTACATTTATAATATAACAAGCTTCTGCCCGTAGCTTCATCCGCGGCGTGGCCTATGGGAAAATAATTCAACCACCCGTTTCACCCTCCTTTCTTAGCGGATGCCTACTTTATAACATCTACCTGCATGCCAAATTTCAGGCCGATCCGTCCAGTGGTTTGGGCTGTGCGTTGATAGATCACTCTGTCAGTCAGTCAGTCAGTCAAACCTTTGAGTTATACATATTTAGATATAATATAAATAATACCAACCATATAGTATAATATTTCAATTTATTAATATATACAATACTGATAGATTGTACTAGGAGATCAGCAATAGATGGAGCCTTTGGTTCGAACATAATATCGTACGTTACGTCATATAGGCACGTCATAACTACCATCTACGTGCTCTACCTTATCAGCGCTGGTTCATTTCATAGCAATTTAATATTTATTCCATTACTACTAAGTAGCACATTGCTTTGATTGAGTAGCGTTACAGTTATATTTAAAACTACTAATTAATTGTGGCTGGAAGCAATTTGATGAGAAGAGTAGCCGAATCAGAATCAGTGTATGTCCAGCAGTGCACTAATAATAATAATAACGCTCAACGATCACATACATAGAACATGGACCCTGAACTCCCTGTGTCTAGGGACCCAGGAACTACGAGGATCGTGGCCCATAACACCCAGACTCAGAAGAAGTATATTTTTTGTTCTGTACACAAGTACTAGTCCTGTCGCAGGAATCGAACCCGCTGCCTCTGGGCTAAGCCGACCTGCTCAACCACGACACCACAGAAGCTGGCAGGCACTAACATAGGCTGATGATGATGATTGCTAAATACAACTAAATTTCTACACAAATTAGTTGAATTTTTTATTGACCGCTAATGGTCGAAATAATTATGGATACAAATTAATACGTAGGTAATGATATTATTTAAAAAAATATAGTCTTCATTAATTATGAGTTAGTAAAACGTAGAGGTATATTGCAGGTACACAGGTCAGTTTATTATGATGTTAAGACTTTTGGACCCACGCTGATTGGGCCCGAGGGTCTAAAAGCCTAATATGATAAAAAATTTAGGTGTGATACCTATGTTTATCATATGTACGAACATTTATCATATTTAATCTATGGTATGTACGTGTGTAGAGTCAAAGAGATGGTTCAGTTATCTGGTTCGCGTAGTCAAAGCTTTGCTTAGTTTGGGGCTAGATGGCACTGTGTGAAGTGTCCACAAATATTTATTTATTTAATAGTAAATATTTGTCATCCTTTTCGTATAGGTAAATAAGTAGGTAGTCACTGTAGTATTTCGAAGGTGGAAGAAATACAATTTGGTGGGGATATTTAGACGCGTTATCTCTCGAAATGTTTGTAAAAATGTTGATTTTTTAGCGTATGCTACCGGTGCGGTCTCTGGTAAGATCGGTGAGTATTTCTGGCCAAAAGTTCCAAAAACGAGCATGAGGCCTGGAACGTAGACGTTTCTCTCGTTTGTGATCTTTGTAATGGTGTCAGTTATGGTGTCTATGTAATAAATCCTCAATAAATTAGAGGCGTTTTATTGTAGACATAACAGTTTAGATGATGCTTTTTGTGGGGCTAAAGTTCCTCACTAAAGTCGCACCAAAGTCGCAATCTTTGTGCGAAATTGTTCAGCTGTACACAAAAAAACAGACAATGGTGTCGATTCTGTGTCGCATTCTCTAAAACTAAAGTAAACTTAAAGTATGGCGGTACTCTTCTGATAAAGGGGAAATGACAAGGACGGAAATATGTTAATTTCGTTTAGCTTTAGAGTATGCGACACAGAATCGACACTAATGTGTCACTATTATAATTAAAAGAAAAAAGGTACGAAACTGCGCTGAAAAAATAAGTTCGTTATATGTAACTAAACTTTCGTCTACCTGTAACTTAAAAACCGTAATACTTAACCAAAAGTTGTATCTCTTATAAAATCATTGGCTTATAAATTAAACCAGTTTTGTCAACTCAACTTAACTGTAGTTGGACCTTGCCAAATTTTGGTTATAAATGAAACTACCGAAGTATGGTTAAATATTTTTTTCAGTGTAGGAATTCTAAAATGAACGATAAAGAAAAATCTTTCGTCCATTTATGATGGTGTATCTAAATAAACATCATACTTCTACCGAAGCACTAAGATTTGATGTATCGGTTAGCGGGACCCATGTACTGTCCGGTATGTAGAGCTGGGAACCGTTAAGTATAGTATCTACTAGTGATGTATCGGCGGTCGATATAATGACCAATGTGAGCCCATGATAACATTAGTAATAGCTCTCCAAAAAGGTTTTTTTTTGTTTTATTATGCTGCCAGCATGTTGGGTACGCTACCTACTGGTAGTGGGCTGGAGCATTTGGACTGTCTATAGGTCATTGCGGCCAGTATATAGTACAAATATTTTTTTTTAGTAGTAGTTTGTATTTAGTATTAGTTATTATATCATTGTAGTATTTAGTTTGAATATAAAAGGTTGTGTGTAAAATAAGCGTTGTTTCATGAATAGCATCAATAAGAACTTTCATTGCATGTTTTATCATCGCCATTATCAAATATCCGCCATTTTGTCAAACAAGAAAGTAATGCATGCAGTCAAAGGGAGCACTAACTTCTTCCACTTCCACACATTTCTTTTGACATTATAGTTATTCCTCATAATCCGGAAAATGCTATGAAATGTTTGTACATCTTTATCGACAAATATCGATATCTAACTCCAGGCAGCACTCGCCAGGATCAGGGATACTCGGCTAGTGGCGCAGTAGGTCGCCGACCAGCGGGAATGCGGAAGGGCTCGCATCCCGCTTAGCGCACACCACGTCACATACCCGAGATCTATCCTGAGATAAATCTGATTCAATACACGAAAATCACAATGTCTGCACATTAAATCATAGTTTTGTTTGTATAATATTCAATGCCTGAATAAAACATAATTATAAGTAATTTTATTAAAAAACATATTTATTACATTGTAATTTTATTTATGCATAGTTTGATTAAATATTTACAACTGAAGTAAACAATGTTTATTGTATTTAATAGGAGTAAGTTGGAAATGACAATGTACATAATTAAAAAGTACTTTGCTTTATACGGTTTAAGTAAACTTGGATGCACGTGCCGCAATAAATCTTATAAGTAATAAATAGTAAATTGTTACCCTAAAGGCCTAAACCTATTAAAAGGTAACACGCAAAACATTATTCGTTTCTCTTTTTTTTTAATTTAATGAAATTATGAAAATTTTACATTGATTAATCTTTGAATCATAATTGATTAAGCAAGCGCCTTGCCTAAATACCTACCCGCTAATGTGACATTCATCTGTCGAGTCCTCAAGAATCAATGATAATGAGCAATTAAAATGGCGGCTGAAACGCATACCTCCATGATTGAATGTCAATGTCAACGCGGTGGCAATTACATGAATTGTAAGCATAACATTTTTATGCAATCACAAATTGACCTTATGGGCGGCAACCTTTCAATATTTATTATTTTAAGAATTCAGTTCAACCATCGTACCTTTAATTGGATTAAAACAGTAACGATGTTTCTTTCATCAAATAAAAAAGGAAAACAAGTTTTTAGTGTATTGCATTATATTGATTTTAATTGTGTCTGGTATTGGATAGTTGTAAATGATCTATCCATAATAGGTACACAATATTTTTTTTCTTTACGTTATAGTGCGAATGACGACAAGTAAATATAAAAAATTGCTTTAGAGCAATCGATTGAAGTAAAACTTCTTTAGTTTAGCTCCATCTATCGGCCGGTGTAACTTTATTTAAAGTCGTCGCCATCTTAATAATTATAAACTGTAATTTTTCCGGACATACCAACATAATATATTTTTTTTAACATTGTTATGTTAATAATGAAGATCAACGTGAACCAACTTGAAATTATCACCTTACATTTGCCAGTTTACTCCCGAAGTCAAGAGTACGTAAAGAAATTTTACTTCAATAATGAAATATACAAGTCAAGTAAACATATATATCTTGACCTTTAGGTAAAAGGTTAGTAATGTCACGAAATAAGTTTTAAAACAGATGTATTTGTGACTGCAGTATTGAAATGCCTTTTCTTTTAAGGAAGGAATGGTATTATCGAATTTTAATCAGATGATATAAATTATGTGTTAATCTACATTGAAAATAAATGAGCCGTAAGGCATTTTGTAAACTACAAATGAGTACTGAATAATGTGCACATAAAACTATAGCTATCTTCGTAATCTGCGTAACATGCAGCGTACTTTTAATTTATGTTGATGATGTTCCGACTGTTATGATAGCTTTAGGGTTCAGTAGCTTTACTAAAAACCTTATCGATGTCTGTCCTTACATCCCGTTCTAAAATTGAATAATAGTCTAACCTAGCCAATAGTAAACAATTTGATAAAATTCCAATAAGTAATATATAATACTTGTTTTACATTAAAAAATTCAAAGATTTTTTCTGTTTATCATTTATTCATTTCCATTTCCTTTTCAAACCTTTTAAGCCTTATTAATAAACACGAACTAGCTTTAGACTAGTTATACCATCTTTTGTCTCTTTCGATCCAGCTAAATATTCCAGTAGCAAAAAAAGGACAAAAGCAGAAGTAACTAATCCGAGACTATTACCCATTTATTAATAAGGCCGTTTATGTTTAAAGACTAAACGAGGAAATTTATTATTTATATACTACCCACCCACAAGATTATAGTAGGTTTTTGTACTCATACATTTTACTCAAAATAAATCTCCGAGCGTATCCCACCAAACTTACCCCGTGTGTACCTTCATCTAACGGTAATCATATAACTAAAATTAGGCGCTAGGATGGCCGATAAAAAATGGAGTCCACACAACCTTTTAAAAAAACTACCAAGTCCTGTTACGGGGTACTGACCTCTCTTTCACCCACAGGGTGAAATGACCTATTTAACTTGAGGTCATTATCAGCGGTCATATTGGTTCGTTATATCTTTTTGGAACGTTTCGTTCGTAATCTACTAAGATTTGTCTTTTATTAAGTAGCTAGTGGCATGTGCTTTATGGAGGGTAATAATTTATTAGTTAATTTCTAGTAAGTTTCTATAATAATAGGTATGAAGGTAAAATTATTTGTTGATTTGATATGCATGCCAAAAATACAAGAAAATACTTATAATAATAATAATCACACTAATAGGCGAAAGTTTGCATGTGTGTATGTGTGTATGTTTGTTACTCCTTCACGCTGAAACGGCTGAATGAATTTGGATGAAATTCAATACCAAGATAGCTTACACACTGGATTAACATATAAGCTACATATTATACCGGAAAAGTGAAATTTTCCCGTGGGATAAGCAAATAATTAAAATAGAATTTATCCGCTTTTGAAACTGCGGGGTGTAACTAGTAATAAAATAATAACGCCCAATGATCACACACATAGGTCCTTGACCCTAACTAGGTTTCCCTGTGTCTAGGGACCCAGGAATTACGAGGACCATGGTCCCACAACACCCAGACACAGAACGAGTATTTGCGCTTTTTTTCTGTGCACAGAAGTCTTGCCTATTTGAAGAATGTAAAAGCAGCTATTTTTATAATTACGCAGTCCGGTAGCAGATAAACTGTGATTAATATATAAAATTCTAATATGTAAAACTCTCATGTCACTGTGTTTGTAAATAAACTCCTTCGAAACGGCTTCACCGATTCTTTTGAAATGTTTTACTAGGTGGCAGGACTTTACTGCAAAGTTCGTCTAGGTAGGTACCACCGCTTTGCGAGTTATACTGCCGCCAAGCAGTAGTGCGCAAGCACTGCTGTGTTCCAGTTTGAAGGGCACTGTAGCTAGTGAAATTTCTGGGCAAATGAGACTTTATGATCTGATCTCACAGTTTAGTAATCTTATTACTAGATTGTGCTGATGTCTCTGGATGACGTGCGCAGTGCAGTGTCACGCGAACCTCTATAGTTTAGAGTTCCGAATGACACTGCAGCTGATATGGGCAGCCATGTCGTTTAACATCAGGCGAATGGCTAGCTTGTCACGTCATTCCTTAACATAAAAAAAAAGTTGTGTGTATATTCAGTAAGTCTCAGAATAAGACGTAAACTATATTTCATCATCACCATCACCGTTTTTCATCACCACGCGGGTGAAACGCGGCGCAGCTAGTTCTATTCAATATATAATATACATGGCGCGTATTCAGGCACAGAAATATTACTTATTCAAATTAGAATAAGCACTAACTTAAAGCGAATTAAAAAGGAGCGAAATATCAAACGCGCATAATTTCAGTCGGTCAGCATTTTTGCGGTTACTTACAAGGTTTCTACTATTTATTTCTTGAATTATTTTATTTCCTACTTCAGCTGGCGTCGAAGTACAACTTTTATGTATTTCTGGAGAACTTTAGAAGGCTTTGTTTAAAGTTGAAAATCACAGATCATATTTGAGTTCAAGGGTTTATATTAATTTAGTGGATTTCTTGTGAATTAAGTGAATAGGAATATCAAATAAAAATTAACTGGTGATATATTTTCTTATATCCCCTCGTGTGACCACGGCCAATGTAACTTGGTCGAAACGTCGAGGTTACTCAAAACCATATTTTGATAACAATTCTGTACGCGAATAGACCCGTTTTATCTTTACAATAAATGTTTAAACACCATGGCTATTTAATTCATTAAAAAAAATTGTTTTCGTTGAAAACTTGGAGCATTTTGACAAAGTATTTTTTTGGGGTTCATTCTAAGATTTACCTTGAAAACCAAACTAAATAGTCAAATTGTATTCGGTCACCGTTTTCTTCGTTTTATTTCCTATTAACACTATTTTTAATCTGATCATTTTGTTCGTCAAAACACTGGGCTTTCAAAAATAGTGCATTTTGTTTATTTTGTGATCAGACTCCGTACTTAATATCTCACTTTTTATATCACCAAATCGAATGCTGAACACTCTAAAACAATGCTATACGGAATCCTAAAAATGAAAAACACTAACAACATATAATATTTTAAGCAACGTTTAATTTCATCGTTACTCGATATAAACTGAAAACTAGTTATTAATTTGTATACTTGTAAATAAACAAAATAAAACGATATTGTTAGCACCTGCCCTATAAGTTTTACAAAGTTATGCAAGATAAAAAGTTATAGTATTGGATACGTGCAAAGAACATTATTCTAGAAAATATTTTATGATTGCTAATATAATTTATATTTTAATAATGTTTATGATGCCTCAAATTATATAGATCAGAGGATCGAATTTTAATAGAGTTTTTATCAGAAAGAGTAGAAATGCGGACGAAGCCCGTGCAAATCTCGAACCGACGCCGAACTTCGAGTTCAGAGAGCCTAGTCCGAGTTTATTTAATAGTTTTCACGTCTCACAGTGAAGGATGAGAGATGCATTTTTGTATGGTGTCACGATAAGCGCCTCTAGTGGGCGAATTGTGAACCTCAGAATGCAAGTCTGAGTTATTTGTAAAACGATGAGGCAAGGTCCGTGAGTTCCTCGTTACCGACAACTCACGAGTCGTTGTGAAGCGTTCGAAATGTCGAGTAAACTCATAGGTTCTCACCTATTTTTTGCCATTTAGCTAGTGCTAGTTACAAATTTGACTGATGAGATGCTCGAAATTCGATTACACCCATCGAATGCGAGCTATTCGCCCGTCACTTGTGTTTTTGACAGTGAAAGTATTGAAATACTCAGTGTGCTGTGTGACTAGCACCACGTTTGTATCTAATTAGATACAAACGTGATTGATAATTATCAATAATTAAGTGAATTTGAAAAAATGTCTGCGAGATACTATTTCGGTTTGCAATTATTGGAAGAAGAACGGACCCAACACCGACGTAGCCAGTTTCTTCAGCTCATGAAAATGCGGGCCCAGCTCCGAGAGCTTTTCAACCCTGTGGAAGATCTCCCGGAGTCTGAATTTAGACTTAGATTGCTTAAAAGCAGCTTTCCACTTTTTATGTGAAGAGCTGCGACGTTACACGGACCTACGATCTACGCAGCGTGTGACCCTTGAGATGAAAGTGAGTACCAACCTATTTACCAAAGTACAACAGTGTACAAAGATTTTAGTCCCAATTTCATTGCAATCTATTATACAGATATATATAGGTACATATATATGATCTACTGAACCAAGGTTTATAAGTATTAATAATATAATTTAGTTATTGTATAAATAGTATTGTTTGTGTTTTACTCACATCTCCATATACATAACGAGCGTTTGAAATTGAGACGCACTAGTTCGCATTTTGGATTTTCAATTAAAGTTTGAATAGTATTGAATCTTAGCAGCTTCTGCGGAAATTGTACCACATGGCCAAAATTCAAAAATCAGTCAAAAAATAACGGCAGACCAAATAAATACCAAAAATGACATTGACTTTGACGGTTTTAAAATATTAACAATGACACTGACAGCTGTCCAACACAAATTCCATAGAGAATAGTGTTATGTTTTTGATTTCGCCAACCTTCTAAAATAAAATTTTTTCACACCGTCGCAAGTGACCAGTGAGCAGTCGATCGGCCGACAAATGGTTCTCACGGCATGTGTTTCAAACTTGGACTCGTCCGAGAATCGTCACGTACACGTCTCGCAATTCGATTGCGTGCGCTCGATCGTGAGCTCGTCACTTTTCGATGGTTTTTACTGCAAAACTCGGACTAGGCTCTCAGATCCCGTCCGGCCCTGCACCAATAGCTTTTCAAGTTACTGTTAGATAGGCTTGCGTTTGACCACTATCGCACCTGATGGTAAGTAACGATGCGGTCTAGGATGTAACGCGCTTGCCTAGAAATGTGAATCGCTTGCCTAGTGAATGTTGTGACGAGCTAGTCGTTCACCAGCTGGGCTAATAGAAACACAAATTTGTAGGGGTTTGACAGTTTCAATACGCAGTTTATGTGCATAGTTAGTATGGAAACTTCTCCTGTTGCATTGTAATCAAAGTTTCGTGATCACCCGTCTGATATTAAGCGACACGGCCGCCCATAACAGTACAGTGTCACTCGGAACTCCAAAATATAAAGTTTTGCATGACACTGCACTGCGCACATCATCCTGAGACATCAGCACAGTCTGGTAATAAGCTTACTCGACTGTGAGATCAGATCATAAAGTCTCAATTGCCCAGTAATTTCACTAGCTACAGTGCCCTTCAAACCGGAACACAGTAGTGCTCGTACACTACTGCTTGGCGGCAGAATAACTGGCAAAGCGGTGGTACCTACCTAGACGAGCTTTGCAGAAAAGTTCTACCACCTAGTAAATTGTAATTTGTGGGTAAGTGTACTAGTAAATAGTAATAGTAATGGTCTAATACTTACTTGCCTAGAACATACGACTTAGCTTGACAGCTAACAAGTCTATTGTAAGCTGTGATAGTAATGACGTCGAAAATGTCAGTCACTCCAGTTATCAGTAAAATGTCACTCAAAATGTCGCTTGTGAGTTGACGTCACAATAATTATGTCAAATTACGATCAATAATGTGAGGTCGTTGAAATGAATCCGAAAATGGAGGTAAGTGAATTTTAATATTTTTTCCATAATCCGTGTATTTTTGAATTTTAATGTGTGACAAGGGTGGATTAATATTCGTTAAGTGTTCGTGAACGTGCACGAGTGTTGGCAAATGGTTCTATGTTTTTAAACCATACGTTTTCGTATTCTCTTCAAGGCTTCTAGAGCCTTCAGTAAAATATCCACAATTTTACTGTGGTGATACTTTGACATACAAAATAAGACTTTGACATGACATAACCGTACAAAAATTCCTTACTTGACATTGGCAGAATTATCGCTAAAAAGCGATAGAAAGCCATTAAACGAAGAGAAGAAGATCAATAATATTAAAATTTCCAACTGACATCTTTAAACATTTATATCTCTTTTTTTCTCTTTTTTTATTTATATCTTGAAAAATTACGTACAGATATCTTGTTGCGTGTAACCCAGAACTTTAACGAACTATGGGACTTCCTTTCAAGTTTTAACTACGATGAGAAGCGGGGCGCATCATTGATAAGAACGTAAAACACAATATCTGTTATGTAATTATAATAATATAAATTGATTGACATAAAACTTTTTTTCTTTTTGCCGCAGAGTTAAATTTTGTTACTGGTAGTAAAATTACTTATAAATCTAAATATATATAACTCAAAGGTGACTGACTGATTGACTGACTAATATAGTGATTAAAGCCCAAACCACTAGACAGATCGGGCTGAAATTTGGAATGCAGTTAGATGTTACGTAGGCATCCGCTAAGAAAGGATTTTTCGAAATTCCACCCTTAAGAGGGTGAAATGGGTGGTTCAATTATTTTCCCATAGGCCACGCCACGGGTGAAGCTGCGGGCAGAAGCTCGTTAAGGTATAATAAACAATTTAAACTTTAACTATGAAGTACGTACTCAATAGAAGCTTTAAAATCCATACACATTTCCGTTCCTATCAGCTGCGCTACTATTGCTATTAAGCACCACATTGGCGGCATCACACTACTTACCATCAAATTCCAGCTTCTGTGGTGTGGTGGTTAAGCAGATCGGCTTATAACCACAAGTCTGATTCCCACGACAGGACAAGTATTTGTGCCCAATAAAAATAGAGCTAATACGCTTCTTCTGAGTCTGGGTGTTGTTTGTCGGACCATGGCACCCTAGTTCCCGGGTCTCTATATACATACAGGGTTTTTTTTTATGTTAAGTTATGTCGTGACGAGCTAGCCGTTCGCCTGATGTTAAACGACACGGCTGCCCATATCAGTTGCAGTGTCACTCGGAACTCTAAAGTATAGAGTTTCGCGTGACACTGCACTGCGCACGTCATCCAGAGACATCAGCACAATCTAGTAATAAGATTACTAAACTGTGAGATCAGATCATAAAGTCTCATTTGCCCAGTAATTTCACTAGCTACAGTGCCCTTCAAACCGGAACACAGCAGTGCTTGTGCACTACTGCTTGGCGGCAGAATAACTGGCAAAGCGGTGGTACCTACCTAGACGAACTTTGCAATAAAGTCCTACCACCTAGTAAAAGTAGTAGGGTATCGTTGTTAGGGTCCCGGAACTATGAATCCTTATTCCCGTACTAAGGCTAGAGATGAAGCCCCTTTATGCCGTTGTATAAAAGGTCTGAATGTATTCTTGAGCGTCCTGAACATGATTTTTTTTTGTAAATAGGAGTGTATTACAAAATTACTATTCTCATATTGTGAAAGTTTATAATCTGTTATTTCCTTATTTTATTGTTATGACTGTTTAATAATTTTTACATTTGTACAATTGACTTTTGATTGCTTATTTATTAGACTTAATACTTATCATGATTATTTAAATTATTGATTTTTTAAATGTTTTATCATGCATGCTTGACATTGCGTGTAATAAATTTGATAATTTGTGTAATTGGCATTGCCATTCTTATTATAATAAGTAAATACAAATATAAAGAATAAACTTCGCCCATTAAAAATTAAGTGCATAAAGAAGGTTACAGATATAGTAAATTATTTCACATATGCATAAGTCACAGTGTTATTTTAAAAACACTAGTGATAAATATTAAATAAACATCTATAAAATAGTTTATACGTTCCTTAACAAACCGTACTTACTGACTTTACATTCAAGAAATACTATTGAATTCATCGCAGCGCCGATCAAACGCATTTAGTCCTTTACCGGTCCAATAAAATCTCCTATTAATTGTGTAAGCGTATGTAATAAACTTTTGGATTGGTTAAAAATAACCGACGCAACGCACCACCGACTGGGTATAAATTCTTAAAAAACATAAAGTTACTAACGCAATCCATAAACGCCATTTGTGTATGGCCACTTTCTTTTCAATTTAGAACGAGACGTGGTCCAATAGGAATCAAATTGGAATTGCCGCCAAAAATTACGTATAGCTTTTTCGTTCGGAAATTGATCCTGAAATCTATGATTAGAACTGGATTCTAATACACAAAAAATAAAGTTTAGTATGGTTACCGAGAGCTGGCGTAGTTGCAGCGTTGTTCAATGCTTGGACTCCGGCTAGGATATAGGTCATTGCTCCCCTAAACATGCGGAGCAGTCAGGGCAGTTCACAAGTACTTCCATGTTTAAATTGCCCAACTTGTATGAACTCTCAGTACAGGATGCCGGCGGACATTACGTAGGTACTGCGCGCGGGACGAATGACCATCCTGCGTGATAATATCGCGTTTGATAGGAGCTTTGGGAACGGACCTCTGTGAAAACGTGTTCCACGAAGTTTCCGGACTAAATAGTTTTAAATCCAATCCATTTATTGATATTCTAGCAACTTTTGAGCGATTGCATCTAATTACAAAACTGCCAGTATTCATTTATTCCTACTGAAAAAAAAAACATTGTGATTTAGACCACACGACTGAAGTAAAACTTCTTTAGCTCCATCTATCGGCCGGTATATTTTTGGTTTTGCTTTGTTTAATGTTAATGTCGCCATCTTGGTAATTGTAAATTGCATAATAATACATGCAACATAATAATACAAATTTTAAGTAATCTTTAACTTATATTGACAATGGAGATCTACGTGAGCCAACAACTTTCAACTTCCGTTCACCAGCTTACTCCCCAAGTCAAGTGTGCGTAAAGAAGGAAGAACTAGATGGTAGGACTTTACTGCAAAGTTCGTCTAGGTAGGTACCACCGCTTTGCCAGTTATTCTGCCGCCAAGCAGTAGCGCGCAAGCACTGCTGTGTTCCGGTTTGAAGGGCACTGTGGCTAGTGAAATTACTGGGCAAATGAGACTTTATGATCTGATCTCACAGTCTAGTAATCGTATTACTAGATTGTGCTGATGTCTCAGTATGACGTGCGCAGTGCAGTGTCACGCGAAACTCTATACTTTAGAGTTCCGAGTGACACTGCAGCTGATATGCGCAGCCGTGTCGTTTAACATCAGGCGAACGGCTAGCTCGTCAAGTCATTCCTTAACATAAAAAAGACGTTTTACTTCAAAAATACAGTTCGGCTTTGGCTAATTCACATTGGCTAATAAAAAACCTGTTCCTTCGATGATATGACTGACAATCATCTGGAGCGTAATATTACACGTTACGTAGTGTTTATCGACACATTTTTGACTTGACGATAGAATACTTCAACGGAAGGTAGCTCTTCTGTTGCCCTGCCGTAGCTGATAAAATGTAATGACTATCACATTATTTATCAATATTTGTACTGATTGTGGTTATGTACAATGGTAGTGACAGAATGGGAACTGATTCTGAAAAAAAAAAACAAACACAAGTGAACGTGAATTCATTTTTTTGCCATGTTTGTTTAGCATTTAATGTCGTTTTTATAATAATAACGAGCTTCTGCCCGAAGCTTTGCCCGCAGCCTATGGCAAAATAATTCAACCACCAATTTCACCCCCTTAAGGGTGGAATTTCGAAAAATCCTTTCTTAGCGGATGCCTACGTCATAGCATCTACCTGCATGCCAAATTTCAGCCCGATCCGTCCAGTGGTTTGGGCTGTGCGTTGATAGATCACTATGTCAGTCAGTCAGTCAGTCAATCACCTTTGAGCTATATATATTTAGATATTTGTGGACATTTTACCTGGGGGACGATCACGGAACATTTATTGGAATGCAACAGGAAAAATTTCATATATATAGACATAGTGACTGTCAACTGCAATTGACTGCAATTGACAAACTGTCAATTTTATACATTTTTGTGTTTCTAATTATTGCAATCAAATTATCGCGATTGCCTAGCTATACTGAGTCACCGCCGCGTCTGTGTCTAGGGACCCAGCAACTACGAGGACCATGGTACCACAACACCCAGACTTAGAACAAGTATTTGAGCTATTTTTCTGTACACAAATACTTGTCCTGCCGCGGGAAACGAACCCGCCGCCTCCGGGATAAAAACCGACCTGCTCAACCATCACACCACAGAGGCAATCAAAACCTATGTTTCCGAACGAAATTAGTGTACAAAGATTTGTTTACAATTTTCATCGCTTCGTTAATGAATCTTTCTAACCTTTATTAACTCACCAAAGAAGCAGAGCCGTTAATAAACTTAATGTTGCCAACGTTAACGTATTAACTTATCAACATTACGTAAATCTGTTAACGGTTTAATATTAGAAGCTAGACAAGTTATATTTGAATTTGGAACTCTAGCTTTACTAAAGAGATCGTCGATAGACCCAGATTTGTATTATAGATAGATATACTCTTAATTTGTATTTGTTACCTTGGTCCCAAGGTAACAAATACAAAAACTAAGAATAACTAATGAGTAGATTACAATAGTCGGTTTTATCAGTACAAAGCGATCTCTTTCAGACAACTAGGTGGTAGGACTTTGTTACAAAGTTTGTGCAGGTAAGTACCACCGCTTTGCCAGTTATTCTGCCGTCAAGCAGTATAGTGTGCAAGCACTATACTGTGTTCCGGTTTGAAGGGCACTGTAGCTAGTGAAATTACTGGGCAATTGAGACTTTATGATCTGGGGGGTGATCACGAAATATTGATTGCAATGCAACAGGAAAAATTTCCATACGAACTATGCACATAAAATTCGTATTCAAACTGTCAAATCCATACAAATTTGTGTTTCTATCGGTTGCAATCGAGTTACGTGATCACCCAGCAGATCTAACAGTCGAGTAATCTTATTACAGTGTGGTGTTGCGTGAAACTGTATATTTTAGAGTTCCGAATGATACTGTTCTGTTATGGGCGGCCGTGGCGCTTAACATCAGGTGGACGACTAGCTCGTCACATCATTAACTAACATAAAAAAACTTTTAGATGGACTGAGATAGATCAACGAACAAGCGATTAGCGATTATTTTTCCAACTCACAAATTATTTTGATAATCACTTTTTATATTTACTTACTTACTATTCCTGACTGGTCCGACAGCTCAGTTGGTAGTAACCCTGCCATCTTACGCTGTCAACGTCGGTAGAGACCAACAACACTATTAAGTTCAAAAAAATCCCTACCTTCTGAACTGCGGGTTCAATTCCCACTCAGGACAAAAGTTTGTGTGATAAACATCGTTGTTTGTTCTGTTTCTGGGTATTATATTGTATTCTATGTATGTATTTACAAACAAAAAGTATCTAATATCAATTAACCATAGTACAAGCTTTGATTAGTTTTGGACCCTAACTAGGATTAGACAGGGACCCAGGAAATACAAGGACCAAGGTCCCACAACACCCAGACTCAGAACAAGTATTTATCCTTTTTTTTCTATGCACAAATACGTGTCCTATCGTGGGAATCAAACCCGCCGCCTCCGGGTTATAAGCCGACCTGCTCAACCACAACACCACAGAGGCTGTCTCAATTCACCGAAGAGTTCAATCGTCAGTTTATCAGTTTTCGTTCCTATGAGAGAAAGAATATGTAATTGATTTAATTAGATAGCCGATTTGACGATATTATTGAGAGATTTATAATCGGATTACAAAAACATAATTAAACTGAGAAATCGTAGTCTTTTTAAATTATTACCTACTAGCTTCTGCCCGCGACTTCGCCCGCGTGGCCTATAGGAAACGAAGAAGAATTTTTTCATAGATAATTCAACCACCCATTTCACCCTAGTAGGGGTGGAATTTCGAAAAACCCTTTCTTAGTGGATACCCACACTTTACAAAGAACACACGCTCCAAATTTCAAGTATCTAGGACCAGCGGCTTAGGATGTGCGTTGATATATAAGTCAGTCAGTCTGTCAGGACTTTTAAGTAAATATCATCAGATATCATCAGATCATCAGATCATCGCCGTTTTTTAATTATTGTAATAAACATAGCAGTATTGGGTTTGCATCACAAATTACGAAGCCAAAGTTTTTGCCGCTCAAAATAAAATTTAATTTAAGCTTTAAGCAACTGG
The DNA here is from genome assembly GCA_905220475.3 of Ennomos fuscantarius. Classification (NCBI taxonomy): domain Eukaryota; kingdom Metazoa; phylum Arthropoda; class Insecta; order Lepidoptera; family Geometridae; genus Ennomos; species Ennomos fuscantarius. The sequence continues at coordinate 4,352,849 of HG992046.1, read as the reverse complement.
ACATAAAGACGATTCGTTTAAAAATAAACTCCATAGAGGTTAACCGCAAAAAAGTTTAGATGCGTTTCCGGGTGTGAAATGTGGTCGGCGCATTTGGTTTTAGAATATAGGGTTGCCAACCAATACAATACAATACAAGCGTTACGTGATGGCGTTATTAATTCATTAACCGTAATAGGTATTGAATAGTCTCCGCAACTTGCTCGCAGAAACTTTTATTTTCAGTGATATTCTATGTCAGTTTTGGTAGCATAAGCTATCTATGTGCTCAATTTTATCTAAATAGGTCCAGCCATTTTAGCGTGAAAGCCAAACCAAGGTTGTCTGGAAGAGATCGCTCTGGGCGATAAGACCGCCCATTGTTACACTTTGGTTAAGTTTATTCCCTTTTTCAATTATTTAAGATGTGGTGTTTCAATAAAGAGTTTTTCTATCCATCTATTTATCAATCAAAGAAATAAATGACATTTCACTTTATGATATACAAATATGTTTTTTATTCGAAATGACGGTAGGTATAGTTTCCCTTCTCTATATTGCAATCTTTATATTAGTAGAGATGATTAGCAAAAAATTCAAAAACTTTTTATCCACGGGTAAAATCGTGGGGCGCAACTAGTTGAAAATAAAAACAGATGCAATAGCTGACAAAAAAGTGACAACCATAAAATGCGTTTGGTGAACAAAAAAGTTGAGCATCGGCAATAGTTTCCGTGAGATGCATAACATAACGGATCGGTGCATAGTTTTTGCTATACACGTGTTACTATGGGGACTTCAGACGGTGAACCCGTGAGAAATCTCATCAAGCATTCTAATGAGACTTAAATAACAAACGACTTCAGACTTATATGGTTTTCTTTTTTTATTTATTTACTAGCGGCCCGTCCCGGCTTCGCTCGGGTGGACGTTTATTTATTAAACATTTTATAATATATACGAAAAACAATGTATCACGCACCGGCGCCATCTACTTAAAATGTTGGTTTGTCCTGAATTTTTCCTGAATTTTCTTTGCTATAAACCTCACGGAACCCGAGACCTTTCCAACGAATGCAAAACCGTGGAAATCGGTTCGTGCGTTCTGGAGTTATAGCGTCAGGAAGGAAAACCCGACTTATTTTTATATAGTAGATTTATTTATTTATACTTTAGCACAAAATAATGTACAAGGAGGACTTAATGCTATGAAGCATTATCTACCAGTCAACCTGGATGTGCAAGAAAAGAAATGGTAGCGGTGCAGTAAAATTGATATAAGAATAAAATATGTCTATGTATATAATAATATATATATATATTACGTATACTATTTGACTTTAAATATTTGACTGGCCCGATAGCTCAGTTGGGTAGCCCTGCCTCCTGAACTGTGGGTTGTGGGTTCGATTCCCACTCAGGACAAACATTTGTGTCATGAACGTAGGTGTTCGTTTTGTGTCTGGGTGTCATATTGTATTCTATGTATGTAATTACAAACAAAAAAGTATCTAGGTATTGTATTAGTTATCTGGTTCCCATAGCACAAGCTTTGCTTAGTTTGGGGCTAGATGGCGTTGTGTGAGATGTCCAAACATATTATTATTATAATGAATAAAATTACTTACCTTATATAAAACTTACTAGACTTATATAACGTCGAGATTGAAGAGTTCATATTATGATAGCTGTGAGACACAACAACGGTTATTATTAATAATGATTAGTTGGAGCTTTATTCGGCATAATAATTTTTAACATAATAGTTGCGAACTTGCTTTTTAAACACATCTTTAGACGTAATCATTTTAATTCCTTAGGCAAGGAATTCCACAACCTGACAGCTACAACAGAAAAAAATTGTCACGGAAGGCGGTATGGTGAATGGGAGGTGCCAGGAGAAGGTTAGACGTTAGCTCTCGCACATGAGTGTCACCAAAATATTTAAATAGTTCCTTTAGGTACACGGGAGTCTTTGGATCATTTAGAATGGAGTACAGCAGACAAAGAATCCTGACACTTCTTTTTTCTTTTTTTTTTCTTTTTTTTTATGGGAAAATGGGGCATGCGTTTGACAACAACTCACCTGATGGTAAGTGACGAAGTTGTCTAAAGTGGAGCACGCATGCCCATGAGATGCCCATTCACTCTTGACTTCAAAAGACCCAGGTTGTACCCAGGTTGTTTCTCATGGAGCCACTGTTACAACTGGACTTAACTGAAATGGATCACACGGAAAGCATCAGTTTTCAAATAAAAAAAGAATCACCAAAATCGGTTCACCCAGTTGAAAGTTCTGAGATAACAAACATTTTAAGACAGTCGAATTGAGAACCTCCTGTTTATTTGAAGTCGGTTAAAAAATATGATTTTCAAATGTTTGTAATGTGTTATAGTAGATTATTTATAAAAGTGGCCTAATGGTCCATTATTTACGAGGTTTAGTTTAATTTTTATTTGAAAATTACTATCGTGAGTATGACCCATTTTACTCCCGAGCTAGTAAAGTAGTGAGGTAGTTTTACTCCCAAGCTTTAGCGCCGTGTGTTACACTCTACATTTCACTGCGATTGCGAGAAAATAAAATGATCCAATACAATATTACAATACTCAGTTTATTATGTACAACATAGTCATATCACACTTATATATTATAAAGGCGAAAGTTTGTATGTATGTTTGTATGTATGTGTGTATGTTTGTTACTCTTTCACACTCAAACGGCTGAATGTATTTGGATGAAATTCGATACCAAGATAGCTCATACACTGGATTAACGTATAGACTACATTTTATCCCGGATAAGTGAAATTTTTCCGTGGGGTGAGCAAATAATTAAAATACTGATATCCGCGGGTGAAACCATGGGGCGCAACTAGTGCACTTATAGTTTTTTGTAAGATTTAATATTATCTGTTCTAAAGGGTTTAATTTTTTTTTTCAATGTTCATCAAAATACGTAAGAATTACTTTTTCCGTAAGCGAATCCTTTCGTATATAATAATATGTAATAAATAATATATCTAACCGAAGCCTGTTGCTGTATTTAGAATAAAATAAAATAAAAATTTAACGCAAAATAAAGAGTAAGGATGCTAAAAAAACCACTAACTAGGACTTCATACATTTTTCCTGTTCAACCAGCTGATATTATTAATTAAGGAGTTAAAAGGTAAAAAGCAATAAACACTCCGGAAAAAAAAGGAAATATTCGGATGCAACGCATCAACGATCTTAGCGACACTCATTCCACTATAAATAACAACAAAATTGTGCATAATAAAAAAGCTAACTAGGACTTATTCCTGTTCCACTGGCTGATATTATTATTTAACGAGTTAAAATTTAAATAGCATAAAACACTCCGGGAAGAAAAAAGAAATATTCAGATGTATGGCATCAACGATCTTATATAGATCTTATATTATATTTACTTTGTTATTTTGTTACTTTTAATATTGTAAGCGGACCCGCGACGACACCGAAACGGCCCCAACGGAAGATCAGCGCTGGTCGTACGACCAGCATTATGCTGAGTTGGCACCGGTTCGTGGCGACTGCCAATTGTATTTGTAACGAATACTTAGTATAGTGTATTATTTGTTGCCATGAATAAAAACATTTTTCTTTCTTTTTTTCTTTCTTTCTTAGCGATACTCTTTCCACTATAAAAAAAAACAAAATTGTGCATAATAAAAATAAAACTAACTAGGACTTTTAAACATCCTATTCCACCAGCTGATATTGTTATTTAAGGAGTTAAAAGTTAAAAAGCAATAAACACTCCGCAAAGAAAAAAGGAAATATTCAGATGTAACGCATCAACGATCTTAGCGACACTCATTCCACTATAAACAACAACAAAATTGTGCATTAAAAAAAACTAGGACTTTAAAAAAGTTCCTGTTCCACTAGCTGATATATAAGGAGTTAAAAGTTAAAAAGCAATAAACACTCCAGGAAGAAAAAAGGAAATATTCAGATGCAACGCATCAACGATCTTAGCGATAATCTTTCCACTATAAAAAAAAAAAAACAAAATTGTGCGTAATAAAAATAAAACTAACTAGGACTTTTAAAAATCCTATTCCACCAGCTAATATTGTTATTTAAAGAGTTAAAAGGTAAAAAGCAATAAACACTGCGCGAAAAAAAAAAAGAAAAAATTCAGATGCAACGCATGAACGATCTTAGCGACACTCTTTCCACTACAAAAAAAAATTGTCCATAATAAAAAATCACCATGCAGTAGGCAAACAATCAAATGTTCTAATCTTATAACGAAATCAGGAACTTTACGATACAATAAATCATTTGTAACGGTCGTAGATACTTTTTTGTTAATTTTTCGCGTTAACTATTAAAAAAAGATTTTAATCTGTGAGGACGTGTACAAACAAAATGATAAACGATTCTAAGGTAAGCAGATGGATGATTCACAAAAAATATACCACTAGAACGTGATACTACGTCGTAATTTCGTAAGCAAATCACACTAATATTATAATAAGCAGTAGTGTGCAAGCTGACTGTAGCTAGTGAAATTACTGCGCAATTGAGACTTTATGAACTGATCTCACAGTCGAGTAATCTTATTACCAGACTGTGCTGATGACTCAGGATGATGTGCGCAGTGCAGTGTCGCGCGAAACTTTATATGTATTTTAGAGTTCCGAGTGACACTGTTCTGTTCTAGACGACCGTGCCGATCGCTTAACATCAGGTGAACGATTAGCTCGTCACATCATTCAATAATAAAATAAAAATATGTGTGTACATTTCACACAGCGCCATCTAGCCCCAAACTAAGCAAAGCTTGTGCTATGGGAACCAGATAACTGATAGAATACCTAGATACTTTTTGTTTGTAAATACATATAACATTCAGAAACAGAACAAACATCAATGTTCATGACACAAATGTTTTTCCTGGGTGGGAATCGAACCCACAACCTACAGTTCAGAAGGCACCAACTGAGCTATCTGGTCAGTCTGAATGAGAAAGTTTGTGTATGAGTGTGTGTGTGTGTGTACCAGCAAAGCCTAAACAGATTCGAATGAAATTTGGTATGGAGATTCATGGGAAGCGTTCGGTGACGATGACGCGAGTTTCACGCTTTTTGTTCACCCAAAAAGTACACATAAATACACAGTACACATATAGCTCATGGGAAGCGTTCGGTGACGATGACGCGAGTTCCATTTTTTTCACTTTAAAAAATTCTGGCGAATGTGGAAAGTTTTTATGATCATTTAGTGGAATCTATTGGCAAAGGCGATCAAAATTAAATCGCGTACCTACAGCCTATAGCCATTAGCCAGTTTCTTATAAAATAAAATAGTCCCTAAAAACGAGTGTATTTTGGTCCACGCTACTGAAGTAAAACTTCTTTAGTTTAACGCCATCTATCGGCCGGTATAACTTTGTTTAATGTTAATATCTTGACATTTGTAAATTGTCATTTTACCGGACGTACGAGTACTTATAATAATACAAATTTTTTACTTTGACAATGGAGATCTACGTGAACCAACTTCAACTTCTGTTCGCCTCACGTTCAAGTCACAAGTCAAGCGTACGTAGTTTTACTTCAAAAACATAACTCCCACAAGAGTGCCTACAGAATCTGGTAAACGCAGTCGAAATGCTAATAACTTTTGCTCTTCTAGATTTACTACTTTTATTTTAATAATAGGCTATTTGACTGCTATATTTTTATTACATACATAAATAATATACCTCAAAAAATAGATAACTGTGAAAACAAAACTTGAATATCTCAAAAAATGACTAAGTTACAGGCATTTTAAAATACAGAAATAGAAAGAGACAGCTCAAACACGCAGTGACGTCAGTTAACAGTCCTCACAGTAACTCATTACTAAGCTGTGGTAGCTCTACATACAATCTCTTTGGCATGTGACGTCACAAGCCATGCTTTCATAGTAGCTGTGAGGAAGCTCAACACGATCTCTGTTTTGCGAGGAAGGGACAGGCGATGAAACTTTAAAAGCGTACTACTCCGTGATTAATTTACCGATTTTACTTATTTTTACAATGATTACATTCATTTTTAACCTACTTTATGAAAATAATATTTACTTGTTCATTTTTAATAGTAGTCAAATAGCCTCTCCTAAAACTCCTCACAATACCTGTTAGCAAAGTTTCACCAAGAACCATGTGTCATAAAACGTCATGAAACTAATTTATCGGATAGACCTTTAAAGGCTTTTTCACTGTAGGTATACTTTACTAAAAATACACTAAGCATTTAATAAAAGTCGTATTAATAACTCATCACAAACGACATGAAAAATATCCGATAGCCGATGCTATCTAATTTCGTCGCCTACGTAAATACAACCCACAAAAACGCTGCCTACACTGTTCTGAACTCCTGGTACCGGAGACTTTAATAAGTCGGTTCTAATCCACGGTCCATAATGGAACTTTATAAATTTAAAGATTAGTAGTCTAAATTGAAGCTTATGCTGTAAGAAAAAGGGCTTATTTAACTTGTGTAGCAACTGTTTTCGACTTAACTCACTGTTGAGGTCGGTTTAACTTTATGCTTTTAAATTTTCATCTGTATTCGTAAAACAATAGGGTATAGTTTTCAACTGTTAATATTTTAGAGTGATATCTATGCCTCTATGCTACCCTAGTACTTGGAGTCAAAGAGTTACGTAAAATCGAAAAGGACGACATTGCCTCAGTTCATTCTTGAGCAATTATGGAATGAAATTCTAAGGAATTCACAGTGTGTGATTGATTATTCATTTGTAATTTTGTTTTCGCAACGTTTTTGTCATTGGTCTTTCACATGAACAGCTATTTCTGGTCGAACTGCTGAAGTTTCTCTTATCTATCTTCAGCTCTTCTCCGCAGCATCCATTCTCAGTCTATGGCAGGCGTCCTAAGCGTAGTTAGGGTAGGTACTCTATTTAGTCATACTACAATAATCATAAAAGCCATTCTCACATACAATGCAAACACAAAGCTTTAGGCCTTAATTCTTTAATTATTAAGTCCTTTATTCTGTGGCAATTACTGCCTGCGACCTTATATCGACTTCTATGTAGCAATGGTAGTTCACCAAAAACACAATAACTAATTAACAAGGTCAATACTACGTTTATGATAATGCTACAACCGCTACACCAAAGAAATCGAAAAGCTACCTGTCTCATCTGCCTTCTGCTACACAGACAGTATAGACAGAGACGGCTAACTTTTATAGTTGTCATAGTTTATGAACTCCTGGTACAATGATATGATGTCTGGCTCTTTTTAGTTCTGCTACGACTTCTCTACTACGCTACGGGCGCTATTTGTTCCACCCAATATAGTTTAGAAAAATATAGTTGATTTTTAGTAAATAACATTTGTAGTTAGTAATATAAATTATAAAACTTATAAACCATTAAAGTATAATTAAGTACATTTTATTTCACAGTTTTATTTTATTTAAATGTAGCTTTAGTACAGTATAATAAATTTAGCCACTTCCAAAACACAAAATAATATACTAATAAAATCTTTGTTTGTAATAAAGACATTTTGGACTTTTTCAGCTCTCGGGCTACTTATGCGCATTGCCAACCTATAAAGAATAGTTGACACACCATATATTAAAAAAATTTGGGAGTTCCTCAAAATCCCCTAATATTCAGTGCATGGAGTAGGTAATATAATAATAATAATAACACCCACGATCACATACATGGACCCAGGAACTACGAGTACCATGGTCCCACAGCACCCAGACTCAGATTTTTTTTCTGTGCACTAATACTTGTCCTGCCGCGGGAATCGAACCCATTGCCTCCGGGTTATGAGCCTGCTCAACCACCACACCACAGAGGCTGTAAATATAAGTAATTCTGCAGGCTTAGCACGGCATGTGGAGAAATTGTCTTTCCCCCGGTTTTTTCCACCTGTCAGTTAAAATAATCCCCCTCTCCACCTTACGTAGCACGGCAACGAGGAGAGGAAAGAAATATTTCCCTTTGACATTATCGTAGACATTATATCCCACTACTCCCCGCTTCAGAGCACGGACTCGGAAGAAAGTGGATAATATCCTCTTGAATTGACATAAAGCAGAGAGTATTTATCTTCGACTCTTGTAGGTGGGTATAAGGAAGTCAAAGTGTTTTAATAGGCACAAAAATGTCGCGTGCCTATTATAACTATGTTTAATCGCGGGAACTCGAATTTTGGAGCGAAAGTTACACCGGGAGAAGCATTCGGAATACAAGTAATCCCTTCTAAATCCCGGGAAATGAGTTTCAATACAAAAAAAAATACATAGCGAAATATTCGTGAAAATACAATTATTAGTTTAGTTTTAATAAGGAAATTATTTAATTTACGTAATTAACTTAAATGATGCATATATTTTTTGAGTATATTTTATTATAAAATATATACATATAAAAATTTAAAATATAACTACTACACAATAATTAATCACGTTTTTCCGCTCATATTACAAACAAAATAAAATTTTAATTTAAACTACTCACTTACTCTCACTCATATACATAGTAGTCGTTACATACTCTTTGATTAACACAAGGACACAGACTCAAAAACCTTATATTTTCTTAATTTTTATATTTTGTCTTCAATCCCAGTATATTTAGCCGAATAATTATCGATGGTTTGATGGACTGAACAAAATATTGAAGCATGTAATGTCATTTTAGTTAAATTTTCTCGTACTGGCAACAATACGGTAGAGAAATCTAAAAACGCTACTCCCGCCGTTTATCCCCCGGATAAAGCTTTCCACTGTCGCGGCCGTGCTCGCAGAGTGGAATAAAGTGACAGTGAGGATTAGGGCGTGCAGTTTCATAGATTTTCAGTTTCGAAATTGGCCTATGAAATTAGTGTCATGAGTTTCGAAATTTCGAAATTCCGAAACTCATGACACTAAAGCAACTCTGTAGTACAAGTTGAACTTGCTATATTTTTTTGCTCTGAGGATAGTTTTAGAAATGAGCCATTCAAGAAGTGGATCAAACCGACCAGAGGATGCTTTAGTCTTGAATTAAAGTGCAAAAATGTATAGATGTGCCTAGGAAAAATTTAATATATTTTTATTCACTGATGATCAATGATCAAACTTATCGTCGTCATCACCATCAGTCTATATTAGTCTACTGCTAATAGACATAAGTACCCAAGACACGCCACTGAGTCTGGTCTTCGGTTCTACTCCTCCAGTTACGGCCAGCTACCTTGCGTATGTCATCGCTCTATCTTATCACGCGTCCCACACTACGTCTGCCGATTACGGTCTCCAGCTCCACTCTAGTCATGTTTACCCCAACGGTTATCGGTTCTTTGGCAGATATGACCAGCCCACTGCCACTTCAGCTTGCTGATTCACCGAGCTATGTCGGTAACCTTAGTTCTGTCGAATAGTTTTGTTTCGGATTTGATCCCGTGGAAATACTCTTAACATAGCTCTTTTCATAGCTCGCTGAGCAACCTTGAACTGATAGATTAGTCCTACCGTGAGTGTCCATGTTTCGGCTCCGTAGGTCATGACCGGTAAGACGCATTGCTTAAAGATTTTCATCTTAAGACTTTGCGGTATGGGCAATAAGAAGACTCGGTGAAGGTTCCCAAATACTGCCTAGCCCAGCTATATCCTTCTTTTGGCTTCACTCTCGAAATTATTTCCCTAGTTGAAGCGTTTGCCCTAGATAAACGTACTTCCTAACAACTTCAAGAGCTACTCCACTTATGGGAACGGTCCCAGGACAACCCGCTCGTTGAACATGATCTTGGTTTTATTCAAGTTCATCCGTAGACCGATGCGTGTAGAAAAATCAGCTAGGCCGTTCAGCATCCGCTGTAGCTCCTCCAGCGATTCAGCCATTATGACGATGTCGTCTGCGAATCGCAAGTGAGAAATGTACTCGTCATTTAGGTTGATACCACAACTCTTCCAGTCCAGCGTCTTAAACATATCCTCCAAAGCGTTTATGAATAATTTCGGAGATATAACATCCCCTTGTCTCACTCCGCGACGCAGTTGGATATGTTAATATGGCTGGTTTTGTAACTGGACTGCCACCGTTGCGGTATCATACAGGCATTTCAGCTCTTCGTTGTATCACCAATCAACTTGGCGTCGCTATAAAGAGTCAAGAATAGGCCAGGTTTTGAGTCAAGGCCTTCTTATAGTCCACAAACACTAAGCACAGGGGTCGATTGTACTCTTCGGTCTTCTATACAATCTGCCGCACTGTGTGGATGTGGTCTATGGCGCTATATCCGCTACAAAACCCGGCCTGTTCCGGAGACTCGTCAAGCCTTCGCGCTAGACAATTCGTGATGACCCTGGAGAACAGCATATAGACATGGCTCAGAAGCGATATGGGTCGATAATTCTTCAAAAGGTTTTTATCACCCTTTTTAAGAACAAAATGACCACGCTTCTATTCCATGCCTTCGGAGTTCGTCCAGTAAAGAAGACAGAGTTAAAAAGTGCCTGTAGCTCACTGAGTACCGAAGCCTCTCCAGCATTCAAGAGCTCAGTCGTCACTCCGTCCTCACCTGAAGCTATTTCGTTTTTGGGCTATTTAAGGGCTATAACGATCTCGTCCTGGCTGACTTCAGGCAGATCTTCTGTGTAGTGGCATGTTGTAGTGGCTCTACAGGTCTCTGAATTAATTCAGGTCATGTTGAGAAGCATGTGATGCGAAAAGTTGGCCGTAAAAATCTTCAACGTCCGTAAGGATCTCGGGCTTTGATAAGACAAATTTCCCTGTTGACGTGGTCAGTTTCGTCAGGTGGCTTCTCTCAAGTTGCTGATGGACGAACACTTTGACCCCCGATTCTGCTTTATAGGTCTTTCAACTTCGAGCGTATCAATTGAAGGATCGGAAGTCACGTCGTACCAGCTTTTCAATTGACTTCTTGAGTGCCTGCTGGTATTCTGATGAAGTAGACTCTCTATAAGTTTCATAGTACCTTTAAAATTTTAGACTTTCTACCAGTACGCTGCTTTGTACAAAACATTGTGCCTTCTTCGCTGAGGATATCCACCACTTAGTCGAGCTTTTTGTCTACGTCATCTGTGGTTTCTAAGGCACTGAATCGATTTTTCAGTTTTAGCTGGAGTGTTTTAAACTACAATAATTTGAACCATGTTCGGTCGACGCTTGGACTTCATTAAACGAGCTCGTTCCAGCTCGAAGTCGATATTCAGAGTGCCTCCTGCCTGTGATCACTTCAGGTGTTGAACCTAGTGAGAGACATTTCTAAATATACGCCGTTTGTCTGCTATAATGTAGTCGATCTCATTTTCTTTATGCGATCGAAGCTCTGCCACGTCGACTTCCTTTGACCTAGCAACAACCTACGGTACGCGGCAGCTATAAGCAACCGCGACGTTACTTTAACTAGACCATTATTGAAATAAAAGGTAGTTTCGAAATTTCGAAACTTAGGGTATCAAAATCGAAATTACAAAGCATACATAAATGGTCCGAAATTTCGAAACTATGAAGTTTCGAAATTTCGAAATGCATGCCCTAGTGAGGATAAGTTTGTTATCTACTCCCTGGGGAGAAGTTGTCCACCGGCCGTGCTAGGGCTGCTGGCTGTCAAAACTGAGGCTGTCAAACTTAGTATTCAGCAGAAAGGAGAATCGAAACTACCATTACGCGATTATCAACCAATTTCCAAATTATTTAACCCTAGTACCTTAGCCATGCCGGAATGATTTAGGGTGTGAATTACCTGGCATTTTTTGCAGAAGTGGGTATAGCACACTGTACTGTATAGCCAGTGTATTAGGCACAACTTTACATTTTCAGTGGCGCAACAAGTGGCGGCGGAACAAAATTGAAGGGGTGAGAACAAAAAGGGTTGAAACTGATTTTTTTCACAAAATGACTTATGGGTATCGTTGGATTGAGCGTGAAATTATCTACAATAATACATTCTCAAAATACCGAAATGAGTTTTAAATCTCGACATTTTTAGTCTAAAAACGGTTTATCTGTCACAGGAATACAGTTGGATTAGCATAAAAACATTATTATATTTATTTTATTATATTATATTTTTACAGTAATTGTATGAATTATTTAGTATTTTAAAATAGAATTAAAACATTTTCAACTGAAACTTACATAAACCTTTTCTATTACCTTATAAGCCCGTAGAGGGCTTATAAGGTAGAAGGTAAGGTAAGGTAAAAGGTATTAAAATGACGCCGTTGAAGTCAATTTTCTCGAAACTATCAATTTGACAGTTAAACCCTTTTTATTCTCAACCCTTCAATTATGATGTAAAAATTACAAATATAAATATTAAATAATTGAAAAAATAGTTTCTACAAAAGTATCTGTACCTCCTTACGTATTCTGAATTCCCTATTACATTTTCTCAACTGTTTAAATATATGGAAAATTTACAATAGAATATGGTAATTAGTTTGTTCCTTAAAACATATTATAAGTTGTTTCGTCCACTTGTCACTAATAGATGACATAAAACGTGCTACCGTCATGAATTTTAATCGATCCACCAGTAAGTAGATAATGGTCTGCAAATTAATGTCTTCATTTCAACAACTGGTCATGGAGAATAATTAGCGAATAACAAAGTCGTTTCGTAATCATTTTCTCAATTGTGTTTACAAAATAATGACATTTGTAAGCAAGGAGGCTTTTGTAATTGAACGATTTTGTAATTAACTCTTGAAAATTTACTATTATCGATTATGTTGACATTTTGCACATACACATTATTTTAATAGTTGGTTTAGTATAGCCGTAATGCAGTGGTACTGTAGGTACACACAGACAAAGGCGTGCGAGTGAACAGTTCGAATTATTAGGAGCAGACGAATCGGTAAATAGTACTACTCGTATTTACCGATATATACGGTGATACGGTGGTACGGTGCAATGATACGGAGATATGGTGTAACTGCGGTAAAGACGAAAGAGTAATAAACATTTCCAATCAAAACTGACTGCGTTTCTGATACGTGAAATGACTATATATAATATCTGTGGATGAGCCTGGATCTGCCTCTGTGGTGTGGTGGTTGAGCAGGTCGGCTCATAACCCGGAGGTGGCGGGTTCGATTCCCGCGGCAGGACAAGTATTTGTGCACAAAAAAAAAGTGCAAATACTTGTTCTGAGTCTGGGTGTTGTGGGACCATGGTCCTCGTAGTTCCTGGGTCTCTAGACACGGAATCCTAGTTAGGGTCCAGGATCTATGTATGTGATCGTTGGGCTTTATTATTATTATTTGTATATAGGGTTACAGGAAAAATCGTGCTGATCAGTTAAGGGCGTGGATTACCTATCATTTATGACTTATTCACTATGAAGCACCCTAGCCTAAACTTAACCCTTTTCGAGATCTCACGAGGCTCACGGGGAGGTTTTAGTGGGTTCGAGACCCACATACCCACTGCCACCACCCCCGTGGTGGCAGGGAAGTGCGAGGGCATTTCCCCCCTCAAAAAATGGTGTTTCATAGTGAAATAAGTCAGAAATTATGGGTACTCCACGCCTTTAACGGATCTAGGACAATTTTTCCTGTAGCCCTGTATTAGGAAAATCATTCTTATTATAGAAATACTAAAAAGATCTTTGGGCGTAAAATAATGTGTACCTAGAGACTAATTATGGGTTAATCACTTCTACTTGCACACTTACACAACTTGCACACAGCTGCTTGGCCGCAGAAGTTATTCTGCCGCCAAGCAGTTGTGTGCAAGCACTACTGTGTTCCGGGTTGAAGGGCATTGTAGGTAATGAAATTACTGAGCAATTGAGACTTTATCATCTGATCTCACAGTCGAGTAATGTTATTACCAGACTGTGCTGATGTCTCAGGATGATGTGCGCAGTGTAGTGTCACGCGAAACTTAAGCAGCCTTATTAATAAATACGAACTAGCTTTAGACTAGTTACACAATCTTTTGTCTTTTTTTTGCTACTGGAATACTTAGCTGGATCGAAAGAGACAAAAGATGGTGTAACTAGTCTAAAGCTAGTTCGTGTTTATTAATAAGGCTGTATATGTTTGAGTTCTAAGTGACACTGTTCTGCTATGGGCGGCCGTGTCGCTTAACATCAGGGAACGACTAGCTCGTTACATCATTTACTAACATTAAAAAAAATGTATTTTACAAGTTCACTTTTAAAGGGTCGATCGCCCCGTTGTATTATGTAGCTCGTTTTCCGCACCGTAAGTTGTTTACATTTAGTTTACAACACAATGGGCGGTGATTGGCATCGATTACAGCACCATAACATGCATTCGGTAATACTGCTTACTGTATAAACTGTTTTGCACCGATAATCGTTGGCCCAAACGCCAAACAATCTGTACCTAAAATTTTAAATCTGAAGTTAAACGGAAAGGAAAATTTTTGTACTCTTATAACAATAATAATAAATGTTCGTGGACATTTCACACAGCGCCATCTAGCCCCAAACTAAGCAAAGCTTGTACTACGGGAAACTGATACAATACTCAGATACTTTTGGTTTGTAAATATATATACCTACATAGAATACAATATAACACCCAGACACGGAACAAACATCGATGTTCATCACACAAATGTCCTGGGCGGGAATCGAACCCACAGAAACAGAGAAACAGAAACAAAAACACACACAAAAACCTACAGTTCAGAAGGCAGGATTACTACCAACTGAGCTATCGGGCCAGTCTTTTTGGATTAAACAAATAACTTAAATACTATAAATTAAAAGAAAACCCGCGTTTAAGGATAACCTCGAACAGGTAAGGAGGCTTTCTAGGCAAGCATGTTAGATCTTAGACCGCATCGTCGCGCGCCATCACGTTGGACAGTGGTAAAAGCAAGCCTATCAAAAAAATACCACCATCAAGTTATCGAGAGTGAACAGGTATCTTCTAGGCAAGCGTGTTACATCCTAGACTACATCGTCACTTAGGTCACCATCACAACCACGTCACCGTCACCATCAGGTGCGATAGTGGTGAAACGCAAGCCTATCAAACAATAAAAAAAAACTAACAAAAACTGCGTGAACGAAGTTTGGGGTCTGGGGTTACGATGTCACAAGTTGGGGGCAAATCCCCACTGGAAATGCTATAAGAAACTACTGAGTACTTTGGAAGATATCTGCTTTAGCACAAATCTACCCTTAAGTAACCCTTCTTTATGCCGTAGTTGACAGCCTCTGTGGTACGGTGGTTGAGCAGGTCGGCTCATAGCCCGGAGGCAGCGGGTTGGATTCCCGCGGCAGGACAAGTATTTGTGAACAGAAAAAAAGGCCAAATACTTGTTCTGAATTTGTCTGTTGTGGGACTATGGTCCTCGTAGTCCCTGGGTCTCTAGACCTAATTACGGTCCAGGATCTATATATGTGATCGTTGAGCGTTTATTTATTAGTAGTCGGGTAAATGAAACCTAAGGATCTGCCACCAGAATCTCCAGAGTCCACACGCGAATAAATGCCATTTACATATCACCAGGCACTACCAAGCTTTTCAGATCCTTAAGTACTGAACCAATTGCGCTGACATTTAGCCCAAACATAATGTTTGAGGCCAAGAAAGGACGTAGGGTATGCAAAAATCTCGGAAGCGTGCAGCAACTAACAGTACAATTACGACTAAATACGCAAATCACGTGTAGCCAAACTTAAAAAATGCAAAATAACGTGTTATAGGTAGCATAGAGATTTTTAGGTGGAAGGACTTTTCTGCAAAGTTCGTTTAGGTCTACCACCGCTTTGCCAGTTATTCTGCCGCACTGTAGAACAGTACTGTGTTCCGGTTTGAAAGGCACTGTAGCTAGTGAAATCACTGGGAAAATGAGACTATGACCTGATCTCACAGTCTAGTAATATTACTACTAGACTGCGTTGATATCTTAAGATGACGTGCGCAGTGCAGTGTTATGCGATACTCTAAATTCTCAACCAACTTTAAAAAACGAGGAGGTCCTCAATTCGACTGCTTTTTTTTATCACCTCAGAACTTTCGACTGAGTAAACCGATTTTGATGAGTCCTTTTTATTTGAAAGCTGGTGCTTTCCGCGTGGCCCCATATAATTTGATCAAAATCTGACAAGTACTTTTTGAGTTATCCTTAATAATGCGTATTTTGATTTCGGCCGCCTTGACGATGTTCTAAAACCTTTTTTTTAAAAGGAACTAACGCGCCCCTCTGTTTCACCCGCGGACTAAAGGTAGCCCATGTGTCAATCCACTATTATATTTAAATAAAAAAACTCTTAAAAAAAATACGGTATAAAAAGTATCCTACCACCGTCTCCTGGTTCTAAGCTATCTCTCCACCAATTTTCAGTCAAATCAATTCATCCGTTCTTGAGTTATAAATAGTGTAACTAACACGACCTTCTATTATAAATATAGTTTATATAGTCTCGAGTGACACGGCAGCCGTGTCGCATAACATCAGGCGAACGACTTGCTCGTCACATAAAAACGCATGTTTTGGATCACAAAAGCGTGCGGAACTGTAAACAAGTGATCGGTGCCGTAATGTACCGATAACCGTCGCCCCTGACATTTCGCGAGCAGTTGACGCGCAGCCCAATAATGTGACCATAACCTTATTGTACTATCGCGGTCAAAAGCTTTTTGTTTCCATAACGAAATCAAATCAAATATTTTGTATCATAAAAACATATTACAAACAAAGATTAGAACAGTTTTTTTTATGTTAATGAATATTTTTTTTATTGATAGATATGCTTGCGTTTGACCACTTTCGCACCAGATGGTAAGTGACGATGCGGTCTAGGATGTAACACGCTTGCCTAGAAGATACCTGTTCACTCTCGATTTGAAGACTCCAAGGTTGTAGTTATCGAGAAATACGAAATAATAATAAAAAATGCAAAGTAACGTCTTATAGATTTCTAGTATACAGATTTTTAGGTGGTGTGACGAGCTAGCTGTTCACCTGTTGTTAAGCGACACGGCCGCCCATGACAGAGCAGTGTCACTCGGAACTAAAATATAAAGTTTCGCACAATGCACTGCGCCCATAATTCTGAAACAACAACACAGTCTGGTAATAAGTTTACTCGACTGTGAGATCAGATCATAGTCTCAATTGCCCAGTAATTTCATTAGCTACAGTGCCCTTCAAACCGGAACACAGTAGTGCTTGAACACTACTGCTTGGCGGCAGAATAACTGGCAACGCGGTGGTACCTACCTAGACGGACTTTGCAGAAAACCTATCATCTTACCAGATGGTATACTATCATACTAGTATATTATGCTCAGATCCTTATAAATCCTTGCACAATAGAACCAAAACACTCCATAATGTCTGAAAGGGTCCTGCGGTAATTTCGCTGGAGACTGCTCCAAAATCCTTCCCCGAACTAAGAATGAACGCGTTTCTCAGAATCCGGACTCCACCATCCAGTAGCAACATAATAGTCGATATGCCAACCAATAAACTAAAACTAACACTAAATAAACCATTTTTGTACAACTGTCTTTGAAGTTGTACAAAAATGGTTCCACTGATGTTCTATTGCTGATTCATCTAATCGCGAATATTTCTCCTACACCCAAACCCAACTCATTTCAGGATTACTTTGAAAATATTTGATTCAAATATTTCGATTCAAACCCACGCAACGACAACATCAAAATGGTTTAAATTGTGTTTTTTATTATTATTTTCAATCCATAATTTTTGGGAACTTTAGTCTCATACGATTATGTAAGCTCCTTGTGCTGCAGAGCAAACGACTGAAGTAAAACTTCTTTAGTTTAGCTCCATCTATCGGCCGGTATAACTTTGTTTTTGCTTTGTTTAATATTAATGTCACCATCTTGACAATCGTAAATTGTCATTTTACCGGACATACCAACATAATAATACAAATTCTTAACTTTTCTTTGTTGACAATGGAGATCTAGGTGAACCAATTTCAACTTCCGTCCGCCTCGCATTCAGCAGCTTACTCCCCAAGTCAAGCGTGCGTAAAGAAGTTTTACTTCAAAACATCGAATGTATTTTTAGCGTGATTGTACTAGGAAACAGTCCGACGACTGAATGCTGCGCCGGTAACTTTACAAGCCAGTAATGAAGCCATGTGCAATCAATAAAAAGCATTTTTATTCGTCGAACGCGCATGTTACTAATTTCGATTTACGAGGCGAACGATTTCATTATTATGCTATATTTACGTCACAACTTATCTTTACTTTGCGTTAAAAGAAGAATTTGTTGTGTGGTTAAGCCGTAGAGTAACTTTTTTATTGGGAGAGATAAAACTAAAGTACTTGACATTTTTGTGATACTAGCTTTTGTCCGTGGCTTTGCACGCTATATCATGATAATAGGTTTAAAAGAAAATATTATTGTTTATTTATTTATTTCATTCTTGGAAGACCAACGCTGTTTAATTATAATAGACATACGTTTACAAAAACAGAAGCCAATTAAAGGTCCTCACGGATAGAGACAGTACCAAAGGAACAGAGCTTTGCCACTGTGTGACCACATCGCCCAATCTTTATGACATAATTAATTTAATTTTAATTTAAACGGTAATTTTTAAGCAATGTACATAGAGTTTATAGGCTTCTTATAAAACGGGAGATGATAAGATACTATTATATAAACCAATATAGGGGTGTGCTACAATAACAAATCTTAAATAACTTAAGATATCGCAAAATAAACTAGTAAAAACCCTTTTCAATTACGACTACCTGACAAACACACGTTGTCTCTATGAACAAAGAAAAATATTTAATTTAAAACAAATTTATACATACACAACTTGCATTCTAATTAAAAAAATATTGACTAACAAAATACACACACAAATATCATTCACAAAAAGATCTTTTAAACATAGCTTGCGAAATACAAATAAAATCAAATTAAAACCTCCAAGAACTTCATATGGTAAAATAAATATTATGTATGAAGGTGCACAATTATTTAATGATCTATCAAACGACACTAAAGATTGTAAAACCATGCCTATGTTCAAAACTAAACTGAAAAAATATATTTATGCCAATGTTTTTTAAACGTATTTACCACCAGACAATCTGGATAATATTTAGATTAATTGTAACTAGATTATTTAGTTATAATTTATACATACTTAAGCTCATAATAAGTGAATTATGTTCTTTATGAGTAAATAAATTCATTAAACCTAAACCTATATCAAATAACAAATAACTTAGCTATTTGATATTGGTTCTATTATTCTGTTCCAAAAAGCCCTTCAGTAACTACACTTAACTTTTTTTTTAACATCTAACTATACTACACTAACTACACTCAGACACATTCGAACGGAATTTATGACGATCCACACTCTTCACAATTTGGTGATAGTATATATATATTTTTTTTTATTTAATTTTTGTCTCCACACTTTTGTGTATTTAGCCAGTGTCAAGTAATTGATAATTTATCAAGTTATCGATATTTCACGCAAATATGTGTCAAGTCACAGTCGAAGTCATCAAGTCAAGTCATATTCAAGTCAGTCTAGTCAAAGTCATACTCCTAGCAAAGTGGTGGCAACTTTACTTGAAGCTTCTATGGAGTTTTGGAAACAACACTCACCTCCTACACCCTGCCTGTAATCCAGCACTTAACGAATAAAATGCCACCAATTTTATGCACTAACACTGAAAATAACACAAGTTTTGGAAAATAATACAATGCGGTGACGCAATCTTTTTCGCTTTCCCGCCAATAAACGATAGTATATTCTTTATCAGAAAAGCAAGGTTGTACAAATACTGAATAAAAAGCAGGATTTATAAAGTAAAAAGAATTTTATTCACAATAATCAGCAAATCACATCAGCCGCTATTTAGAGCGCACAACTTAAATCACAGACTATATATATCTCACAGACCAAGTAGAGTAGCTAGAGGATACCATATGCACAGACTACAAAATATAGATATAGGAATATCAGCTAAAATACTATAATGTTAATTCTACACTCGGAGTTTTGGCGGGAAAACAAAAAAGATCGCGTCACCGCATTGTATCATTTTCCAAAACTTGTGTTATTTTCAGTGTTAGTGCATAAAATTGATAGCATTTTATTCGTTAAGTGCTGGACTACAGGCATGAGTGTGGGAAAGTGGTATAATGATGGTGAAACGTTTCTTTTCGTGTTGTTTCCAAAACTCCATAGAAGCTTCTGGTAAAGTTGCCACCACTTTACTAGAAGTATGACTTGACTAGACTAGATTATAACTTGACTTGATGACTGTGACTTGACTTGACACACATATTATTTAAAATTAATTACATATTAATTAACTTGAAAAATTATCGATTACTTGACACTGGCTAAATACACAAAAACCACAAGAAAAAATTCTATACTCCTAACAAAGGTATTTCTAATACGATATCATAATCGTTACAATCGTTACGCAATTGACATCACCAAAACTGTGACTGGATTCATATAAGCAAGCCCTAAGGTAATAGGTTTTATATCACTTTTTTTTACCATTTATCAATAGTAGTAGGTACGACCATGATGACATAACTTTTTGGGTCAAATGACGACCACACGAAGCCAAAAAATTAACCAATAAGTTAATCATGATATATAATAGCTACATTAATGTCAAAGTTTATATAAAAATAAGTACCGATTTTAGTACATTTTTGTAACTTATTCGTTGTTTATTAAAAGCAGAAATACCGGTTTTCTTAAAGTTATTTAACCTTGGATAATTAAAACTACATTCCATTGTTGATTTACATATTATGATACATAATAATTTTTATTTAATATTATATAAATAGTCAGCTGGAATTTTAAAACTTTGTACTATAATAGTTTAGAGGAAGTTAGCGGGACCAAGTGTCAAAACAAAAACTATAAAAGATAAATTAACTGAGTGATATATCTAATACAAAATTAAAAAACCAATTTGCTTTGTTATCCTAAAATCATACTACACCGGACATGCTCGAAACATAATTTTCTATTTTAATTTAAAACCATAAAATTAATCATCCAAACAAAAACTAAATGCAACTCTTTAGTTAATAATGGCGAATATTATCAGCCAGTCCATAACGGTTAAAAACTTAAAAGCCATTGTTTACAGATGCGTCCACAATTTTTTTATATAAAAACCGTATCAAACCCTTTCTATTTGACATCTGCCGAAAATCGATTTCGCATTTTTTTTGAGCGAAAAAATGCGGGTGCAAAAAGGTACGTGCCGGTAGTTTTTGTGAAACTTCATGTTTGTAAAATGGCAACCCTTTGATCAAATACGGTGGAGTAATCAGATTTCGGCATGTGCTAAGCTTTTTTATTTTTTTAGGGTCCCGCAAGTAGTTTTCCTGAAACCAGGTATAGCGCCCGATTCCGAACTACACCAATAAAATGGTACATAGCTCTATTTGTATGCTGTCTGGCATGTTTTCATTCTGTAATGGTACAAGTAACTGCTTATATATTTACAACCAGAAACAGCAACAAAAAATATCTCTCCGTTTTAAGAGCAAAAACGTAGGTACCTCAGTAACGTGATGGCGTTGTTAATTCATTAACCTTAATAGGATTTCAGTACCTAGTATCCGCAACTTGCCCGCAGAGACTTTTATTTTCTGTGATAAAAAGTATTCTATGTCAGTTGCAGTAGTATAAGAAACCTATGTGCTCAATTTTATCAAAATTGGTCCAGCCATTTTAGCGTGAAAGCCAAACAAATAAATAAATGCAACTTTTAACTTTACGATATATAATAATAAGCTTTCTTTTGAAATGACGGTAGGTACAGTTTCTCTTCTCAGCATTACTATCTGTAACGACTGGCCCGATAGCTCAGTTGGTAGTAACCCTGCCTTCTGAACTGTGGGTTGTGGGTTCGATTCCCACCCAGGACAAACATTTGTGTGATGAACATAGGTGTTTGTTCTGTGTCTGGGTGTTATATTGTATTATATGTATGTATTTACAAACAAAAAAGTATTTAAGTATTGTATCGGTTATCTGGTTCCCATAATACGAGCTTTGCTTAGTTTGGGGCTGGATGGCGTTGTGTGAGATGTCTAACACATCTTATATTAGTAAAGATAAAAAGCTAATAATTATTCACAGTTAATAAATACTACTAATAAAAAAAGGTAGGTACCACCGCCTGCTAGTTATTCTGCCTCCAAGCAGTAGTGTGCAAGCACTACTGTGTTCCAGTTTGAAGGGCACTGTAGCTAGTGAAATTATTGAGCAATTGAGACTTTATCATCTGATCTCACAGTCGAGTAATGTTACAGACCGTGCTGATGTCTCAGGATGATGTGCGCAGTGCAGTGTCACGCGAAACTTTATATTTTGGAGTTCCGAGTGACACTGTTCTGTTAAGAACGGTCATGTCATTTAACACCAAGTGAACGACTAGCTCGTCGCATCATTCATCAACATAAAAAGAAGAATCCAGTCTTGACAGTTTGCGCTCGGCGCCTATTGCTTGACTCGAATATTGTTACAGCTTTCTCCTCTATCTGAGTGTAATTTATTTTCCTGCTCTGTGGTAAAACATGATATACAAAAACTTTTAGATACACTTTATATACTCAATTAAAACCAGTCTCTAAGCTGTACTTAAGTAATTTTACATAAATGATTGATGTATTCTATCCCATCAACTAATTTAGAACCTCTAAATCATTTACAACTCTATCTTTGCACATTTTTTTAAAGAAATCCGATAGTTCTTGATCTTGGAGTGTGCTATTCTTTTGTGGCTGACAAATGTGTTTGCTCTTGCCCATATCTTCCGGGAAAAAAAGTTTACTTAGAAAAAAGTTGGCACGAGTACGAGACCTTTTTGTGGCACTTATTGTGTTATTGTATTGAGACGTCTGTACGGCATCACATGCTTTCAAAAGGGTTCACTTTTACACATTTCATGTCGTATTCAGAATTTATCAATGTAATTATAGATTGAACGCCTTTCATTTTCAACAGGCGGGCAACTTATTCGAATTTTATTTTTCCAAAGTTCCATTTTTAAATTCCTATACCGAAAATTTATTAGAAATTCAATTCTACTTACGAATTAGCTTTAACTAGGTCTAGGTCTAGGAACGAAAATATTCTAGGTTGAAGACCTAGAATATTTTCGTAGTTTCGTAGAATATTTTCTGAGGTACATTAAATAAAATAAATTAAATTAAATGTACCTCAGTCGAAGCACTGCAAGTCAAGCACTATTTTATTACGAATTTGTGAATGAGAAGTACGTAGGTCCCTATATTTCTTTCTTCCATAGCTTCCGTGTTTGAGCTCTGCGACCATGATTTTATGAATCCCCTCTTATCTTGCATAAAAAAATCCCAAAATATAAATTATTCTAGAAGCGGAAATATTCTAGGTTGAAGACCTAGAATATTTTTGTTCCTTTTAAAAGACTCGCGAAGCTTGGGAGCGAGAAGTTCAATAGAGGAAAATGGATAGTGAAATAATGGCAGTTTACACTTCACTTATTTTGGCGATTATAAGCCAATTTCACCACAATATGTTTCACGACGAAGAGGATTTGAAACTCTATACTTAAAAAGTTCCAAGTGACACTGCATATGCACTGATATGGGCAGCCATGTCGCTTAACATCAGGCGACCGATTAGCTCATCATTCCTTAACATAAAAAAATGCGGCGCAGTCTTTGGGGACTTTGGGGAGAAGTGAAAACTAAATAACTTGTGACAGCTTATAGGAAGCGTGGGGTGACGATGACGCGAGTTTCATGCTTTTTATTCACCCAAAAATATACATACACAGTACACATATACATGGAAAGCGTTCCGTGATGACGCGAGTTCCATGATTTTTGTTCACCCAAAAAATGCTTATTGTCTAAACAAGTCTTTACTTCAAAAATATATTTGTACTAAGACTTCTCTGGTATAAAATGATGATTAGCTACGCTTTAAGGTAAACTATAATAATAATAATGTTTATTTCCAAAAAAGTTACAAAAGCGATTCATTATTACTCAGAGATACACCACTCCTCCCCCCTCCCTTTTTTAGACAACCACTGACCGTCCAAGACTAAAGACGAATTAAACATATGCCACGGGCATTAATAGGTGTTTCAGGTGACCACCTGCCCAGCAGTGGGCAAGGTGGCGAGCCACCTGTGCCTGACCAGTCATGTTTTGACAGGTGACACAACTATTGTCACATAGGATTATTATCTTTTCTTTACACTAGTTTTGGCCTACGGCTGTTTTTGTTTCAAGTTTTTTGCGCTGGTTAAAGTTGTTTTCGTAACCAAGTTTAACAGTATTGACTTGGTGTTATGCCTGATATAAAAATCTTCACATACCTATTTTTCCTTTACGATTATTAAATAATCACACTTCACAGTAATATTATAAAGGCGAAAGTTGTGTGTTTGCGTGTATGTGTGTATGCTTGTTACTCCTTCACGCTCAAACGGCTGAATGGATTTGGATGAAATTTGGTGCCAAGATAGCTGATACACTGGATCAGAATATAGGCTACATTTTATCCCGGAAAAGTGAAATGTTCCCGTAGAATGAGCAAATAATTAAAATACTTTTTATCCACGAGTGAAATCGCGTGGCGCAACTAGTAAATAAATAAAATCTTTATTAGTTCACACAGGTAGCCAGGGAGGTACATCAACTTGTAGTGTAGAAACACATTTGCATTTGGTACAGTTTTTATTTTTATCACATATACAGAGATCCTGGACCCTAACTAGGGTCCCTAAACCCAAGAACTACGAGGACCATGGTCCCACAACACCCAGACTCAAAACAATTATTTGCGGTTTTTTTTTTTTGCACAAATACTTGTCCTGCCGCGGGAATCGAACCCGCCGCCTCTGGGTTATGAGCCGACCTGATGAACCTCAATACCACAGAAGCTGTCAAAATTATTGTGTTTACAAATACTGACTGAGGTACATTTAATTTAATTCATTTTATTTAATGTACCTCAGGCGAAGCACTGCAAGTCAAGCACTATTTTATTACGAATTTGTGAATGAGAAGTACGTAGGTCCCTATATTTCTTTCTACAATAGCTTCCGTGTTTGAGCTCTGCGACCATGATTTTATGACCCTATCTTCATCCCCCATCAAAAAATCATACAATATAAATTTGCTGCAAACTGCATTTTCATAACATGAGCCAATTATATTGATAAACAAGCTTCTACCCGCAGCTTCACCCGCGGTGTGGCCTATGGGAAAATAATTCAACCACCCATTTCACCCTGTTAAGGGTACAATTTCGAAAAATCCTTTCTTAACGGATGCCTACGTCATAACATCTACCTGCATGCCAAATTTCAGCCCGATTCGTCCAGTGGTTTGGGCTGTGCGTTGATAGATTACTATGTCAGTCAGTCAGTCAGTCAGTCACCTTTGAGTTAAATATATTTAGAAGATTAATTGCAGAAGGCAGTCCTCAATGCTGATTTTACTTAAAATACATATAATTTTTTGCATTTCTTTAAAAATTTTAGCGAACTCGAAGATAAAGAAAAGATTATAGATCGGTTACCATGGTACTTTCTATGTTGGCAACCCACTAGATTAAGTACAATTTAAACATATTATTATTCCGTAATTAAAGTTTTAAACATCTTTTTTATACGATTAAATATTTTACGTTTGAAAATTAAGCTCCTTTAGAGATAAAAAAGGCAATGTAGGGCAGATGTTGGAGGCAATGGGCTAATTATGCAAAATTAAAAACACAATTGAGGGCTTCAGGCTGCAGTGTCGTGTCTACATGTTTATTTTTCTTTGTCACGGCTCTTATTTTAAACCAACAGTTAATACTTTTAACCTGAATATAATTTTCAAATATAGCCACAGTTAGTAGATCATAAATATTGTAAAATCATATATATAAATAAAGAAATATATGTGGACATTTCAAACAACGTCATCTAGCCCCGAACTAAGCAAAGTTTGTACTATGGGAACTAGATAACTGATACAATACTTAGATACTGTTTGTTTGTAAATACATACCTACATAGAATACAACCACCCAGACACAGAACAAACATCAATGTTCATTACACAAATGTTTGTCCTGGGTGGGAATCGAACCCATAACCTACAGTTCAGAAAGCAGGGCCACCAACTGAGCTTTAGTTTACAATTGTCAAGATGGCGACATTAACATTAAACAAAGCAAAAACAAAGTTATACCCACCGGCCGATAGATGGAGCTAAACTAAAGAAGTTTTACTTTAGTCGTGTGGTTTAGCACACTCGTGTTTTTTTCTAACCTGTGTCACACGCACACATGCTTTGCCTATTACATTATATGTAAACTGGTAAAATTCATAACCCTACCCAATTAGGTACCCTACTGCATCTCTTGGAATGCGTGCAGTCCCTTTTTTCCCCACATACCTAATGTTAAATAGGTATGTTACACCGATCGATGTTTCTGGATGGGCGAATGCCGAAACAATGGAACGTCGCGCCGAGCTGAATTCCATCATACCCTGGACGCTCTCATCAATGCCCTAACAAAAACCTGCGCAAAAACACTCCAGATTTTATTTAAAAGAATCCTTCTTTAGTATGAGTCTCCTGGATCAGCCGTCAAAAGGGCCGCGTCGGCAAAAATGTGCATAATTGGCCCTCGAAACGCAAGAAAAAAACCCTCAAAAACGACCTTTAGATGTTTGGAAAAAGTGCACTGATACAGGGTGCTATTTGGTGTAAATATAGAAAATCTTAAGCAAAAAATCAAAAAAAATTCCGATCAATAAAGTTAAGTAGTTACTTTTAAAAAACGAGTGTGTTTTAGACCACACGACTGAAGTAAAACTTCTTTAGTTTAGCTCCATCTATCGGCCGGTATAACTTTTTTGCGTTGTTTAATAATAACGCCATCTTCACTATAATAATTGTAAGTTGTCATTTTACCGGACATACCAACATAATAATACAAACTCTTAACTTTGTTATGTTGACAATGAGGATCTACGTGAACCAACTTCCGTTCGCCTCGCATTCACCAGCTTACTCCCCAAGTCAAGCGTGTATAAAGAAGTTATACTTCAAATCTTATTTTCATATTGGGACCAGTCATTTCAAATAGCTTTTGAGATCGATATAAGGGATCCACCGAGCAAAAATCTCAAAATAAAACCCGAAAGATGAAGACAAAGTTTGACAAAAACGAAGAATAAGTAGCCTACATTCTGATGAATCAAATCCAGCTGAAAACCACAAATACTTAGAGTGACTGAGAACAGTTCCCATCACAAACACATCTTTCCACGTGCTGCAGGAAGTTCTATGCAAATCCTACTATTTTCAATTTAAATGTATCGAAACAAAATATAGCTATTCCGATGCAAGCGTATACGGTTGCATATTAAACGTTTGCGGTCAACAAGACATGACTATGCATTTAGTAATACTTATAAATACCTAGTAGCAAGTGTGGTAGGTAACTAATCACTTGTAAAACTATAGAACTGCAGTGCCAGTGTGACAAAAATTAATAGACGGGATTGAAAGAGAATTATCGGCTCGTAAGAATTTGCAAATGGTTCAACAAGAAATAAGTAATGAGATGAAATAGAACAAAAATTTAATATTTTTTGTCAAAAGACTGATTATTCCTTATTTTCTGAAAAATAAAAAAATCGGAGATTTCAAGGCTAGAGTGAACCAGTGAACTAGTAAGCCAGTAGTAAAATTAAAAGAAAAGAAAAGAAAAAACTATTCATGAGATACCTACTTCCTAATACGTACTGCAGAATACGGCGAAAGATATGAAAATAGACATTGCAGAGATAATAAGATAAAGCTGACTGCGTTTTTACTTTTTGCTTTCTTCAAGTGGCTTGAGTGGTCAACGTAATAACGCCTACTACAGAGTTCGATCTCATTAATTTCACAGGGTGATAGTTCTATAAAAGAAAAGTAAACACATCATTATCAGTTTTATCATAATAATAATAATAATAATTTAATTAATTAATTAATTAAATTTAGTTCTTTATTTCGGACACGAGATTTATATTACCGCTAAAATTTCGTATAAAATTTTAACAGTACGTATTTAGAGGTAAGTTTTAAGGCTTGCAAATAGCTTATTTTTGATCCATAAAAGTGAATTCTCCTGTATATGAAATGCATTTCTATAAACGATTGATTTATTCAAATCTAAATCCTCGATTGTGATCCGCCGTCGGCCATGAATTATTATTTGTTTTCGAATAGCAATTATATTTTATTTTTATCGAACGCATCCACTCGCATGATCCAGCCTAAATAACTAAACTGTGGAACAAAAAAGCTAACATCTAAATTCTAATATTTCCGCGAAAAATGTCTGATGCTTCCAGCTTTGGGAGTAAAAATGAACCTTTTTGTGCTACGTCCTAAACTGGCAACGTTTCAATATGTTAATCGCGTTATTAAATCATGATTATGATAGAATTTGATCGGTCCAAATAGGGTCCAAATTAACCTTCCTTTGACATCACGCGAGCAAACACAAATATATTTATATTACATCTAATTCAAAGTTTTACTAGGTGGTAGGACTTTTCTGCAAAGTTCGTCTAGGTAGGTACCACCGCTTCGCTAGTTATTCTGCCGCCAAGCAGTAGTGCGCAAACCCTACTGTGTTCCGGTTTGAAAGGCAGAAATTGCGAATGACATGTATCGTTTTGTATTGCAATCAAATATTTTAAAAACGTGAAAGAAAGGCGGGAAAACGAAAAAGATCGCGTCGCCGCATTGTATTAATTTCCAATACTTGTGTTATTTTCAGTGTTAGTGCATAAAATTGGTGGCATTTTATTCGTTAAGTGCTGGATTACAGGCATGAGTGTGGGAAAGTGGTCTAATGATGGTGTAACGCTTTTTTCGTGTTGTTTCCAAAACTACATAGAAGCTTGTGGTAAAGTTGCCGCCACTTTACTAGGAGTATGACTTGACTAGACTAGACTATGACGACTCTGACTTGACTTGATGACTTCGACTGTGACCTGATACATAATTATTTACGTGAAATATCATTAACTTGATAAATTATCAATTACTTGACACTGGCTAAATACACAAAAGTGTGGAGCCAAAACACAAAAAAAAGCAAAATCTAAGTTATACCGGGCGATAGATGGAGCTAAATAAGTTTTACTTCAGTCGTGTGGTCTAAAGCGCACTCGTTTTTCTTATTGTATGCTTCCTAGCTTGCTATGCCAATCGTAATGTAAATGTGTAAATGGAAATTTGGCATCTAGAACAGCTGATAATGCGCCACGAATGTTTCTTTTTTTAGTCGGCTCAACTATTAACAAAAAGTTTATATATGCAAGCCATCTGCCATCAAAAAAGTCCGTATCTGCCGACAAACCACTAAAAATCGCACGACGCGAACGGTGAGACAAAAAATGTCATCTGCATACAACATCTGGCCAGTACAAACAGCACTTGACTGCAAAAAACTAGTTGCTAAAAAGCGTGCAATGGAAAAAACTTTTTGGCATTTTTATCAATTTATCTCTGACTTAATATAGACATAAATAATAATAATAAATATTTGCACACATTTCACACAGCGCCTTCTAGTCCCAAACTAAGCAAAGCTTGTACTATGGGAACTAGATAACTGATATAATCGGTTTTTAGCGGGAACGCGAAAAAGATTGCGTCACCGCATTGTATTATTTTCCAAAACTTGTGTTATTTTCAGTGTTAGTGCATAAAATTGGTGGTATTCTATTCGTTAAGTACTGGATTACAGGCATGAGTGTGGGAAAGTGGTATAATGATGGTGAAACGATTCTTTTCGTGTTGTTTCCAAAGCTCTATAGACGCTTCAAGTAAAGTTTCCACCACTTTACTAGGAGTCTGACTTTGACTCGACTATGACTTGACTATGACTTGACTGGATGACTTCGACTGTGACTTGACACATATTTGCGTAAACATCATTAACTTGAAAAATTATCAATTACTTGACACTGGCTAAATACACGGAGGTGTGGAGCCAAAACATTTAAAAAAAAAATAACCATTTGCATTAATTGAGTGGGACCATGATCCTCGTAGTTCCTAGGTCCCTAGACACACAGAATCCTAGTTAGGGTTCAAGATCTATGTATGTGATCGTTGGGCGTTATTATTATTTTTTTTTTCCTAAAATGTAGCTCAGATACATAAGTAACGGCTAGGACAGAAGCATGGACAAAATAAAATTGCGTTCTAATTAGTGTGCATGGAGTAGGTAAGTATGGATCTTTGCCAAATGGAATCTCAAATAATTTAGTTTAGATATATTCCAATGTATTATCCATGCTTTTCGTACATTATGAATATTATAAAAACGGACATACAGTAACTATAATATGCGTACTGCGCAGCCATCTATAACTTCCGATAACTCATACAGCCTTATTAATAAACGGGTATTAGTCTCGGATTAGTTACATCAGCTTTTGTCCTTTTTTTGCCACTGGAATATTTAGCTGGATCGAAAGAGACAAAAGATGGTGTAACTAGTCTAAAGCTAGTTCGTGTTTATTAACAAGGCTGATAAAGTTTTGCGCGAGCTATACCTATGTTTAAATTTCTATATATTTGACCACAGCAGTTGTGATACTCAATTTCACCCTGTAACTGTTAATAAGAGCTGAGATGACTTCCAATTGCATCAGACAGCTGAAACCTGCCTCCATCTGCTCAAAGAGATGCAATTCATCATGTGATACCACATGCATTTAAAGACCAACATTAATTTCACTTCATTTCGCCAAAACACAAAAGATGTAAAAAAATCTTAAAAAAACGAATGGCATCAGGCGTTTCCGTAAAAAATGAGAGTTTGAGCACGAGCCACGTTTTTATCTACTAAAACATGTTACTGCCATCTATTATGATAGGCACAATTGTTGATCAAATTAAGAAAAAAGTCTTTGTCGCTATATTAACATGGATAAGACATCTAAGATCGCTAATTCCAAATAGTTTCCAAGTGGTCGCTCTTTTATTTATTTATTTAATATGATTACTTACATAACGTACACCGTAGCCAAATCCTATAACAATATTAAAAAGGAAACATTGCTAGGTGTCATCACAGTTCTAGAGGTAAAGACTGCATGCATAATAAAAAAGAGTGAAATATAAGTATTGTAACAGCTGCTCTAAGAATCGTTAGAACATTAGAAATACATAGTTAAAATTGTAAGATTGATTCAAATAATAATAAAAACGTTTGATAGATAGATAGATAGATAGAAAATGCTTTATTGCACAAACAACAAATGTAGGTACAAAGGTGAACTTAATGCTATAGAGCATTATCTTCCAGTTAACCTGGGTGCAACATGGACATTTTTGCAGGGCAGTGCAACGTAGCTTAAATATAGATTGTCTAGATAACATATAAAAACACTAACATAATGATTAAATGGCTTAAAAATAAAAATATTATATAATTTAAAAAAAAAACTGATTTAATTAAGTAATAAATAAATTTGTAAACACTTATCTAATTGTGAAGTTTGGTCTAAGACATTTGTGTATTACTAATGACAGCTAATTAATTTCTATTTTTTAGCATCTGCTGTCAAACCACGTAACTAGTTTGAAACCAATAGCAACACATGTTTGTGTGGATTTTATCTATAGTTCCAACACACAGTTTATGCATAGTTAGTGTAGACATTAATTATGAATGAAATTTCTCCTGGAGCAATTGCAGCTTTTAAAAGTAGAAACCTTTTTAGTTCAATCAATAACTAATTTTGTTTCGAACTCTGGCGTTTAGAGTGAATTTGCAAAGGTATTCAACATTTTTTTCAATTTTTTTCTGGCTGATCTTATGGGAAAAATCATTGTCTCTAACAATTGGAGATATTTTGAAAATAGGAAACAACGTGTTTTTAATATACTATACTTTTCTGAGAAATCAAAATTACCAAATTTTTTGGACCTATTTAACTAGACCTAGTTATATTATGTATTCATATTTCATATCCACACTATGATATCTTTGTCTATTTGCAAACCACGGAAGTGCCCGCAATATGCCGCCTCTTCCTGTCTTTTTAGTGCGTTTTGCTTTGCCAAATTACGCTTTTTATGCGTTTTTTAAATAATTTTTTCACGATGGCAACTATTAAGACGGGTGGCGCTCGTGCCGTCGCCAGATGTTGGCTTGCTGAGCTTTTGCTTTCGTTGGTTCTAATCTATGAAGGTTAAAACTTCCATTACGTAGCTCTTATTGTGGTGTGGCTCGTATAGTGGTGATTTTGGGCTTGCATCACACCTCAACCGATAGGCAAATTTAAGCAACGTTGGCTACGATCTACTTCACGGGTTGTGGGTTCGATTCCTACCAAAGACAAACATTTGTGTGATGAATATCGATGTTTGTTCTATATTTATTTATTTTAGATTTATTATATTAACATATTATATACCAAATAACTATAATAAATTATTCCATATTTCATAATAATAATAATTGTTATATAATAGCTAAAATTTAAATAATAAAGACATTAATATATCTAGATAATGACAATTGAAATGTAAGATATTTCTTATAAATAAATGAATTGAATTGAATTGAATTGAATATCTGGGTGTTATATTGTGTTCTATGTATGTATTTACGAACTATTATCTAAGTATTGTATCATTGATCTGGGTCCCAGCTTTGCTTAGTTTGGGGCTAGATGGCGCTGTGTGAAATGTTCACAAATATTTATTTATTATTATTATTAATTTAATTGATGGATGACCAACACTAAAATTGGTACTTACTTACAACTGCAGAGTAGTTCTACGCTTTAGAGGATACGGTCCCGGCTGGTATCGTATGACAACATTCAAGCCCAGTCTGAAGTCTTCGGGTGGCCTAAAAATTCTAACATTTTGGGCTAACCACATGTCTACTCGAAAAGAAGAAGATTTAGAATACATTACATAAATGAAAAAATCATTTTTTTATGTTATTCATTGATGTGACGAGCTAGTCCTTCGCCTGATGTTAAGCGACACGGCCGCCCGTAACAGAACAATGTCACTCGGAACTCTAAAATATAAAGTTTCGCGCGATACTGCACTGCACGCATCATCCTGAGACATCAGCACAGTATGGTAATAAGATTACTAGATTGTGAGATCAGATCATAAAGTTTCAATTGCCCAGTAATTTCACTAGCTACAGTGCCCTTCAAACCGGAACACAGTAGTGCTTGCGCACTACTACTTGGCGGCAGTAAACTGGCAAAGCGGTGGTACCTACCTAAACGAACTTTGCAGAAAAGTCTTACCACCTAGTAAATATATATATAAATCATTGACATATAATTTTTAAAGAACAAGAATAAAACGGATCATAGCACACCCAATGTCCATTTTCATACAAATTGAAATCTATCGAGCAGCGTTAAGAACAAAGCGCGCCAAATGGTGTGGAAGTTAACAAAATTAATAAAAAACGACGCGATCTCGTGCCAGATAATTATGGCTTCGACTCCGTCATAAAAAATGTTTCGCCTTACCTGAGTCGAATAGGTACAGGTGGTTATTTTTCCGATTCAACTTATCCATCGACAGTACGATTTGGGAAATGATTGGCACAGATGTCAAAATGTCCAAAAGGTAGGTATAGGTATATCGCATACTAATATGTTATCAATTGGACCTCGAGCAAATTTTGACCGGCATTTACCCACCTGATGAATACAATTGACAGCCATTTGATTCAGCAGATCACCTAATAACCTGTTGGGAAAATTCAAAGCCTTGAACACAGACGCAAGGTCGCCGGTCTATCAGTCTTCTATAGGCTACATTTTGGAGAGTGTGCGCATGCCCTTCATCAACTCATTCCTTCATCTCCTTTCCATCATAGAACTACAAGACTTGGTGATTCGTCACACCCTTACGTTGTTAGTGTACCCCAAGTCCGCACTAAGCGTTTTGCTGGGTCATTTATAGCCCGAACGGCTAAGGAATGGAATGCTCTCCCAAAAACAGTGTTTCCTTCAAGGTATAACCTAGGTCTTTTTAAGTCGAGAGTATGGGCATCTCATGGGCAAGCGTGCTCCACCTTAGACAATTTCGTCACTTACCATCAGGTGAGTTGTTGTCAAACGCATGCCCATTCTATCATAAAAAAAAAACCTGTTGGGTGCCTGTTCTATTTCCATAAAAGTTGTTATATTTTTCGATGAAACAAAATATAAGTTACAGCTCACACAACATGTACTACTGAACAATCTTCTCCTACGATATGCCCATGAGTTCTTTGGTTTAGTTTCTGATGTTGCCAGCCACCAGCCCACCTCTGCCTGCATATAGGTAGCGCCGTTGCTTCGTCTAATGATTGCATCTGCTGATTCATTGCCTCCAAGACCTAACTATAACGTAATTTACCTCCAATGTTTACGTAAACTATATTCCTTTTCAAGATTAAAATATACGAAAAATTAAGTATTATTTCTTCTTTCTTATTTTATTTATTTCGTATTTGACCTTTCGAAACGTCTGGTTGAAGCCACACGTGACCAAAATGCTGGCCTCTACTTCGGCCAAAGATTGAGCATTGCCATTCAACGTGGCATTGCTGCCAGCATATTGGGCACGTTGCCTACTGGTAGTGGTTTGTTTGATTAAGTACCCTTTTTATTGTTTTATGTTTATTAAATAATATTATGTTGTATGTTTCAAAATAAAATAGTATTTCTAAAAGCTGCAACGGAATATACATTTGCTAGGGTCGTCTTTGCCTCATTTTTGTATCCTATTTGCTTATCTATGAGTTTGTATATTCTTTTGATTCGATAATAATAATAATAACGCCCAACGATCACATACATAGATCCTGGACCCTAACTAGGATTCCCTGTGTCAAGGGACCCAGGAACTACGATGACCATGGTCCGACAACATCCAGACACAGAACAAGTATTTGCGCTTTTTTTTCTGTGCACAAATACTTGACCTGCCGCGGGAATCGAAGCCACTGTCTCCGGGTTATGAGCCGACCTGCTCAACCACCACACTACAGAAACTGTCCTTTAGAAAAAACGAGTTGCGCCCCGCGGTTTCACCCGCGGATTAAAAGTATTTTAATTATTTGCTCATCCCTCAGGAAATTTTCACTTTTCCGGGATAAAATGTAGCCTATATGTGAATCCATTGTATAAGTTATCTTGGTACCGAATTTCATCCAAATCCATTCAGCCGTTTGAGCGTGAAGGAGTAACAAACATACACACAAACACACATACAAACTTTCGCCTTTATAATATTAGTGTGATACTATTTAATATGAATATTTAAAGAAGCTCTGAAACAACACTCCGTATCCTAACATCACTAACACATCACCTTCCAGCTCACATACGAATCTATCCGATATGTGATCGCCAAAAAACTACGAACCACGCGTTTTTTATCGCGCTCCAAAAGAAATTCTCCTAAAAAACGTCGATTTCGCAGATGTTGGTTTTATAAATTTCGTGCACGTGTTTAAAAACTTTTTGCCTCCTGTGCGGTCTCACATCGGTTATGAAATTGTCTAAAACTGTTCAGAAATGATCTTAATTAGAAGTAAATTGTAGTCGGCAGTGAATTTTCGATGCAGCTGTTTAAGCTCGTGGATGAAATTAATGTGTTTATTGCTAAAAAAAACCCAATTTACGGCCAATAAAATCTGGGACGCTTACTACCGATTATAGAGATCTTTAACATGACTTTTTGTCTATAAATGTACTCCTGCAGAAACACGACAGGCCGTGATTAAAGCTGCTGCTCAGAATTAAGCTTACTCAAGGATGATAAAATAATATTATAAACACATATATATATATATCACACTAATAATAGGTCTTTACCTATGAAATGGCCGAATTGCAGTACAGACTTTTTCAAACAAAAAAAAGTTTTGATTGGCTATGAATTCTAAATTCAAATTAATTTTGTTTTAAAAATATGACATTCTATTTACAATATAAGTCTTTTGTTTATTGATTAGCGTTGTATTTTCATTACATTTCAACATTTTTCCTCATAATGGATACTTTGAAATTTCGTGTAATTATGGAATATGAGTTCCGTCGTGGCACCAACGCAGCACAAACGACACGTAACATCAACGACGTTTACGGAGAGAACTGTACAAACGAACGTACAACCCGTTATTGGTTTGCTCGGTTCCGTTCTGGGAATTTTGACTTGAAAAATGAACCTCGTGGTCGTCCGGAAACTTTGGTCAACAATGATGAATTAAAGGCGATTGTGGAAGCTGATGAATCTCAATCTACAGCTGAGCTGGCAGCAGCTTTTGATGTTAGCATCAAAACAATATTGGTCCATTTGCGACAGATTGGCAAGATAAAAAAGCTTGATAGATGTGTGCCCCACGAACTTAACGATCGCCAGCGCAACGTACGCGTCGAGACTTGCCTTGCGCTGCTTAACAGGCACAGAAATGAAGGAATTTTGAACCGAATTGTTACGTGCGACGAAAAATGGATTCTTTTTGACAATCGAAAGCACTCAGCAAGTTGGTTAGATCCTGGTTCGGTACCAAAGCAATGTGCAAAACGAAAAATGACCCCTAGAAAGGTGATGGTCACAGTTTGGTGGTCTAGTGCTGGTGTGATTCATCATAGCTTTTTACAAAACGGCGAGAGCATTACTGCAGATGTGTACATTGAAGAACTGACCACAACGATGGCGAAACTCGCACGTCTGCAACCAGCTTTGGTCAATCGGTCGTCTCCACTGCTACTTCACGACAACGCGCGACCCCATACTGCACAACAGACCGTCTCTATGCTGCATGAGTTGGGTTTGGAAGCTCTCCCTCATCCGCCATACTCACCAGATCTTGCTCCTACCGACTATTACTTTTTCCAAAATTTGGACAACTTTTTAGCGGGAAAAAAATTCAATTCCCGAGAGGCAGTACAAAACGCCTTTGACGAGTTTGTTGTCACCCGTCCTGCTGATTTTTTCAAGAAGGGCATCCATAAACTGCCACAGCGTTGGCAAAGATGCATTGATTGCAGGGGTGAATACTTTGAATAAAAGAAATAAATAAGTTCGAAAAAAAAATACTTTAACTTTTTTCAAACAAAACGGCAATTTCATAGGTAAAGACCTAATATTATAAAGGCGAAATTTTGTATGTGTGTTTGTGTGTATGTGTGTATGTTTGTTACACCTTCACGCTCAAACGGCTGAATGGATTTGGATGAAATTCGGTACCAAGATAGGTTATACACTAGATTAACTTATAGGCTACATTTTATCTTGGTAAAGTGAAATGTTCCCGTGGGATGAGCAAATATTTAAAGTACTTTTTATCCGCGGGTGAAACCGCGGGGCGCAACTTGTTTATAATATAGTTCTATCTTCCTTGCGTAAGTTTGATATATATATGTATTATATATAAAATACAATATATATATATATATATAATGTATAAAAATAATATTAATAAGTATATATAATATATAAAAATAATATTATAGTGTACCTAAATAAACCAAGACTAAACGGAGAAAAGAATAACTCAGAATTCATAGTAGATATCTACTTTTGAGACAAACTCATGACTAGCACAATCCATCTACTGGATATATGAAGTCAAGATTTAGAGCAGGATCAAAAAAAATGTGGTAAAGAAGTTATATACCGTATGTCTAGTAGTTGATCAATGTTGGGCTG
Source organism: Ennomos fuscantarius (assembly GCA_905220475.3). Taxonomy (NCBI): domain Eukaryota; kingdom Metazoa; phylum Arthropoda; class Insecta; order Lepidoptera; family Geometridae; genus Ennomos; species Ennomos fuscantarius. Next base: position 4,315,103 of record HG992046.1, on the reverse strand, counting down.
AAATGATGTCTCACTTGACGATGATGGTGACCACGAACTCCATCCTTGTTCCATGCTCTCCGTCGTCGTCACCATCCGACATACCTCTTGGGTGACCCGGCAGTTCCTATAGCAGCCGTAGTATCGGCTGCGCTAGAATCGTCGAACCAGTCTAGCCCTTCTGACTATTTTGGCACCCGAAGCAGAGAGTCGAGGACGACTCTCTGCTTCGGGTGCTCTTGATCTAGCTGTTTACTTTTGACGGCTCAGTGCCTTATGCACTGCCTTCCCGTTCAGTGACGCTGTTAAGGTTAATAGAGTTTAAAATTTAAAGTAGGTGAGCACGACTCGCATCCTTACGTCGAGTAGCTGTAGCTATAAGTGATTTAAATTTTTCTTCATCTACATAAAAAAATCTGCTAAACATATTTTTGTACGAATTTTTTACTCAGAGTTACCTATATGTTACCTTATGTCACTATAGATAGATGTACTTACACAATAATTAGGTACCTAAGTGTTTCCTCTCATAATTTAAAATGTGCAACACTTGCACAGAGACTAATAAATAAGACTTCTAAAATCTACATTGTATGTATAAAAAATAATTTTGTGTATTTATGACACCAAGAAAAAAAAGACTTTATGTAATGTTTTTGCATGGAAGCGCCATCTATGTAATTTATGATAAACTAGTAAGACATTAATATCTCACCATGCACAAGATCCAGCGATAACTAGTTAGATCATTGAAACGATTTAGTGAAGTAGTTCCATACATCTTCACCAGATGACACTAAAATAAAAATAAATGTTTGAAACAATTAAACAAATACCGTGGCAGGAATTTTTTTTAAAGTTGGAAAGACAAGCTAGTTAAAATACTAATAATAAAACACAAATTTGTTTGGACTTGACTATTTCAATACGCAGTTTATGTGCATAGTAACTATGGAAATTCACAAATTATAGGAATGAAATATCTCCAGTGGCGTTGCAATCAAAGTTTCGTAATCACCCTCCTTATCTATCTAGAAATCTTATTACTAGACTGTGTGGTGTTTTAGGTTGTGCGAAACTTTTTAATTTCAAATTCTGTGTACTGCAATCTGTTATGGGTGGCCGTGCCACTTAACATCACGCGAACGACTAGCTCGTTATGTCATTCATTTACATAAAAAATACCTACCTACCTACTCCAACAATTGATACAAGTATATAACATCCTTTTTTAATATTATTTTATACATATAGGATTTCTATTTCTTAATTGTATTATCAAACAATTCAACAAATTGCTGGTTATCAAGTTCGTGTCTCTTACAAATGAATGTTTTTGTCGTAACACAAACGGCATGCTGACCATTATATTTAGATTGACTGTATTTAATGCCATAACTCTTCATTTCATTAAGTATTTCGATCAAACAAGCACATTGCCACGGGTTATCGTCAACATAAAGTTTGCTGATTCTTATTCCTGCACTTTTTAGTTGTACACAGAAATAAGCATCTAGATAAGAAAATCTATTGCTAGATATATTTAGTTCTTCAAGTGCAGTTCCTCTAAAAGTGTTTAGTGGAACGTGATTGATCAAATTGTGTGACAAATCTACATTCCTTAAATGTGCCAAGTTTCTGAAGAAACCATCTGGTAAAATCTTCAATCTATTATTTCTAAGATTTATCTCTTGCACGCTTTTCAAGTATATAAATGCATTGGCGGCCACATTTTCTATTAAATTTTCGGCCATATTCAAAATCACTAGGTTTTCCATATTCATGAAAGTTCTCGGTTGATCGATGTTGGTTATTTGATTGGTTGACAAGCTTAGATGTGTCATAGTTCTCAGATTAGCTTTTGTGGCAAATAATGGAACTTCTTTTAATGAGCATCTATCCAAAATAAGAAAATCAATTTCTTGTAATGCATTCAACAAGTTTTCTGGTGTATCAGACATGTCATTCTTGGACAAATCCATGAACTTAATTTTTCTGGTTTTCGTGAACAAGTAAGAGCTCATGTCTTTACCTAAAAAATCATTGTATGATAGATCTATGTGTTTCAATTTGCGTAGAGGCACAAACACGTCGCTTGGTAATGAATTAAGTCTATTGGCTTTAAGATCCAGGACTTCTAAGTTAGGTTTTTGAAGAAACAGGTCTGCGGGTACAGTTGTCAACCAATTATGGGATAGGTTAAGATGTTTTACGAGTCCGTTTCCATTTAACACGCCAGGCTTCAGACTACTTAATTTATTTTCTGATAAGTCTATATATTGTAAATAGTAAACGTTTCCGAAGGCTAAGGAATCTTCTATATCAGTGATGCCGCAGTTCCTTAGCGTAATCCTAGTGGCCTGAGTGATATCCGAAACGAGTCCTCTTCTTAAAACGTAGTCTTCGTTCCCGGAAATGCATACCACGTCTTTCTCATCAAATACTTGACAATCTGGATCTGCGCAGACTACTACCAGGAAAAGAACGGCTGTGATTATAACACCGAAATACTTAGGAGGCTCCATTCTGAAAAATACCAATGGGTAATATTAAAAAGAGATATTATCTAATCAGTGTCTACTCACATACATATTGCCTCAATATTTTTTGTGATACTCATATTTTTCATAGTTTACAGATAAGTATAATTGTAGATAATAGAAAAATATGATCAGGGTCCGCCACGTCTTTAATTATTAATATTGATATATGTAGTACATAATATGTACTTTTGTTTAACCGGCAATTACCTTTATTCCCTCAAATAAATACTACAATGATATAACAACTAATTCTAAACACTACCTACTAAAAAAAAATTGGACTATATACTGGCTGCGATGGCCTATAGACAGTCCAAATGTATGTATGTATTTTTGTACTTAACTACAGACCATAACGACAAAACAAGGCAGAATTCACCAAATTGCAAGAAATGTCATGTAGTCATCTTGATAGACTAGTACCACGAGTTATTACCTAATAACTTACATATATTATTAAATGAGTAAAATCCAACTAAAATGCATTTCGATCTTGGTATAATTAATAACGCAATCTCAATTTATCAAGCTGAACCAACGTTAAATGATGAAACACCAACTATCTACCTACTGATTAGGTATTTGTAGATTTGATTTTGATTAATAACTTTGCTTTCCTATATACAGGGTGCCCCAGAAATTAGTATCAACTGCAGAGGAAGGGGGTGCCATGAGACACTCAAATCATCCCCACGTCCCACGGGATGCTCTACACTGAACTTCTGATTGACTTTAAATCCTGGCGCATTCTGTAAAATTTATTGTAAAAGCCAAACAATCGGGTTTGTTTAAGAACCTCTAAGTATACAGAATAGAGGAATACAGGATAGAGTTGTAAAATAAAGAGTAAAAAAATAAAAATATGAGTATGTATGTGAAAAGGGTAATTGGGTGACACCGCAAGCGCCTTCTAGTACAGAATACAGTTTGATTACGGGTGAAAGGTTACTTCGATAAGATATACCTACTAATATTACAAGTACATTCACTACATCTTAATTTTTAACGTTAGGGTAAGTATATAATAGTCACGTTCATGTGTGTAACTGCTAGATTAACTATGTTGTAATCATCATCATCAGCTGCTGGACAAAGGACACACCACTGAGCTGGTTGTCAGTTCCTCAACCACATTATTATAATACTAAAATTACCTAACCTAAAAGATTACATTTGTGCTATTATTGTTATGTTTAAAGACTCGTACCTATATATTAGATTCATCTGTTTTATTATTATTATTAATTAAATTATCTGACTAATTCTTATATCCCCCTTTATTGGCACTATGAAAAGGCGAGTTGATTGTATAATTTTATCCGTCTACAGTTTTTAGAGTCTTTTTTTCTTTGTATTTCGTTACCTATACTTAACCTGTTTTTGACTAATCTATTATTCTACCAGTACGTAGTATAGTATAGTTAAACTACCAGTATCATGTAGCATTTTAGTGACTGATTCATATCCTCCATTTGGTCTTTAGCCAGTTCATATAATTTAATTTGACAATACAAACTGTCAAATGCATCTCCTACGAGTCTCCTCTCCTTGGTGTGGGCTGTGATTTGCGTAAAAAATTTGATGCCAACGAAACAAAACACTACAAAACTTACCTTTATCAAAAAGTCCATCAAAACTGACATTTCACAAAACAAAGGTTCCCGCGTTTCACATTTCTACACACGAATAATACACAAAATAAATTTATTATTTTCAATGAATTGCGCAATTTTTAAAACTACATGCTTGCGTTTCAACCGGTCCATCTGCCGTCAATGAATAGAATTAAATGCTCACAAGTAATTTTGCAAACAAGTTTTCCTTGTTGCCGAAGATACGACTTGTTAATAATTCTTTACATAAACGTATGGAGCGTAAATAAAAACAAAAACTGCACGGTTCCTATCAGAGGTACTTAACATACGGTACTGCATTATGTGATTAAAATCGTAGACTTGTGTATGAAGGTACTAAGTAACATACCTACGAATATATTGTAGTAATAAGATTAATTACAATTAATTAATAATTTTCAATGATAAAATGATTAATTATTTGTGTATTGTTCGTGTAATTGTAAAATGTACATAGCTGCTTTTTTCCTGGTCATACCTAACCTTGTGTTAACTCTTGGTCTACCTAAGAGAGGATTTTTTAAAGTACTTATTATTTTAAAATGACTAATAAGAGTAAGTTAATTTAATTTTATAAGGTTAGCACGCCACTTATATAGTAGGCGCTTTACTGACGTTGTCAAATAACGTTTTCTCTGCTTTTCTCAAACTCAAAATCTAAATTATCTTATACAAATACACCTCTTACTTTTCTACGTAGGACCAATTAAACGAAATATAATTGTTTCTAGTTTGCTTTATTATCGTACATATTAATAAAATTATCATTATCATTCGGTTGCCTTTTACATGTAAACATTTCCGTAGTAACACAGACTGCATACCCACCATTATACTTAGCACTATTATATTTAACGTCATATTTTTTCATCTCTTTTAAGACTTCGTTTAAACAAGCACATTGCCAAGGGTTATCATTAAAATAAAATTTGGTTAATTTCACTCCAGAATTTCTTAATTCCAAACAAAAATTGGCATCTAAATAAGAAAATCTGTTATGGGACAGATTTAAGTATTTTAGTGAAGTGCCACGGAATGCATTAACGGGCACAAATTCTATTAAATTATATGACATATCCACACTTGCAATTGCTTTTATGTTTAAGAAAAGATCATTTGGTACAATTTTCATTCTATTGTTTCTTAAAATGATTTTCTTTAGCCTTTTTAATGGCTGAAACACTTCGTTTCCAACGATTTCTATAAAATTTTCATACAGATTCAAAATTTCCAAATTATCTAAATACACAAAAGTATTTGCTTGCTCTATCTTTGTTATTTGATTGTTTGACAGCATCAAATGCTTCATCGTCTTCAAGTTAGACCTTGTAGCAAACGGCGGAACTTCTTTCAGATTACACCTGTCTAAATTAAGAAAATCCAGTTCTAAAAATGCTTGTAATAAGTTTTCTGGGGTTTCAGACATGTTGTTTCTTGAGAAGTCCATGAAATTTATCTTCTGACAATTTCTAAACAAAAACGGATCCATCATTTTACCTAAAAGAGAATTGCTTGATAAATCTAGGTGAGTTAATTTAGATAAAGGGTCAAATATTCCTTTTTCCAGTGTATTAAGTTTATTTCCTTTAAGATCAAGCACATTTATGTTTGGTTTTTGATCAAACAGTCCCATTGGAAATGTGGTCAGTACGTTGTGTGACAGATTCAAATATGTCACTTCCCTGGTTTCATCTAACACGCCAAGTTTTAAATTACTTATTCTGTTTTCCGATACATCTAAGTATTTTAGATAGTCATCATTCTTAAATGCTTCATAATCTATATCAATTATACGGCAATTTTTGAGAGTTATACCAGTAGTATTATTATTGTCAGAAACTAGCCCTCTCCGCAGAACATATTCAGTTTCACCGGCAGTGCAAACCACGTCTTTCCCTCCATACGTTTGACAATTCGGTTGGGCATTTACGGTCACCAATAGACTCAAAAGTGCAAAGATAAAATTTGAAGATGCCATTCTGGAAATAATATGTTCAAAATAAACAGTCATTATTAATGTTAAATATTAAAAAAATTCAATCAAGCAGGTGTACGCCACAATAAAATCCAATCAATAACTTAACATACGGTTGCCAATATCTCTTTGTGATTTAAGAATAGGTAACTCGGTAAATCAGCTCTATATATTTTTTGTACTTATCAAAAAAAAGGAGTGTGCTTTAGACCACACGACTGAATTAAAACTTCTTTAGTTTAGCTCCATCTGCCGGCTGGTATAACTTTTTTTTTGCTTTTTTTGATGTTAATGTCGTCATCTTGACAGTTATAAATTGTCATTTTACCGGTCATACTAACATAATAATACAAATTTTAAACTTGACAATGGAGATCTACGTGAACCAACTTCCGTTTGCCTCGCCAGCTTACTCCCGAAGTCAAGCGTGCGTAAGAAGTTTTACTTAAAAAAATCATCGGAGTGTTCGTGCAGTATTTTGTTTACCTCTTCTCCGTTGTTTTCATCCAGTTTAAGCTATTATTAAAATAATACACTGTCAAAGATATTACGGGAATGCAGCATTACTAAACCACTTTTAGATATTATAACACTTACAACACAAGAGAATATTTACTCGATACAGAACGACCTGCGTTGGCTACCGGCTGGTGTAACTGACATGAATGGAATTGAGTGCACCATCAGTAGCAAGTCCGTATTCATGGAACCTACGTAGGCGAGCTATTTTTAAACGAGTTTTCCTTGTATTTTTGCTAAGCCACTTAGGTCCGTATTACAGAACGATGCTCAGTCACCGATCGGTGCTCAAGCAGAAATTTCATTCACTAATTGAATGAAATCTCTGCTTAAGCACCGATCGATGACTGAGCATCGTTCTGTAATACGGGCCTTAATCTTGCATCTTTAATATTTTTCATAGAATGTAGGTACGCCAACAGTTTACGTAAGTTGATAGTTTTGGTAATTTTGCTAATGTGCGTTACAATTATACTTCGTATCTCTACCGAAGATGATTTTTTGTTTACATGCAGCAGTACGACGTATCATGCGATCCTTTGTAAACAAACAATCATCTTCGTACGAGATACTCGCATAATCAGACATCAAACTTCACTAAATTCGTTTGATACTTCAGTATTAAAGATTCCGTGTTTGCTTACTATATTACATTCCATGTTTCATTATCGTAGCTATTGGTTATTCCCCGTCATGTGTGTTATCATAAAAGTATAATTATATTAGTCATCATTCATCCTCTCGGGCCGTGATCAGCTGGATATAAATATATATCTGCCTATTAACTAATAGGGTTTTCTGTACAAATCTGCTGAAGTATTAAGGCCACGGTAATAATATTTTTCGAGATTATTCAGTGAAGCATCAAAGGGTGGGCTTAAAATAATACTTATATAATAAATAATACAATATTAGTGAACAATTCACACAATGCCATCTAGCCCCACACTAAGCAAAGCTACTATGGGTACCAGATAACTGATACAATACTTAGAAACTTTTTTGTAAAACCTAACACCTAAGTGTGTTCATCACACAAATGTTTGTCATGGATGGGAATCGAACCTAAAACCCACAAGTCAGAAGGCAGAGGTTACTACCAACCGAGCTATCGGGCCAGTCATAAATACATAAAACTTTGAAGTAAGAATGAACTAAGAATATTTGCGGTAATAAATATTATATTATATATTAAGACGCTGTAAAAAAAGGCATAATGAAAGACAGAAATAAATTTTATTAATATTTGAAACGATTATCGTATAATTCTATAAATAATTCATTAACATGTCTTTTACATGAAAACAATTTCGTGGTAACACAGACTGCATATTCACCATTATATGTAGCGCTATAATATTTAACGTTATACAACTTCATTTCTATCAGGATTTCGTTCAAACAAGCACATTGCCACGGGTTTTCATGAAAATAGAATTTGTTTAATCTCACTCCAGTATTTCTTAATTCTAAACAAAAGTTATCATCTAGATAAGAAAATCTGTTATATGAGAGATTCAAGTCTTTTAGAGAAGTGCCACGGAATGCACTAACGGGTGCAGACTCTATTAAATTGTGTGACATATCAATATTCACAATAGATTTTATGTTTAAAAAAATATTATCTGGTATAGCCGTCAACAAATTGTTTTTTAAGATGATTGCCTTTAGCTTCTTCAACGGCTTAAACACATCGACGCCAATGTTTTCAATAAAATTATCATCTAGATGCAATGTTTCTAAATTACCCAAGTTAACAAAAGTATCTCTATGGTCGATTTTATTTATTAGGTTGGCGGACAACATCAGATGTTTCATCGTATTCAAGTTAGGCCTCGTTGCAAACAATGGAACTTCTTTCAGAAAACATCCAACTAAATTAAGGAAATCTAATTCTGTAATTGCCTGCAACAAGTATTCACCAGATTCAGACATGTTGTTTCTTGAGAAGTCAATGAATTTTATTTTTGTATTTTGATCAAATGTGTAAACGTTGATATTTTCACCTAAAAGCGGGTTGCTTGATAAATCTAGGTGGGCTAGCTTTGGTTGATTATCAAATAGTGAAACGTCTAGAGAATCAAGTTTATTTCCTTTAAAATCAAGTACTTCCAAACTGATCATTTGATCAAATAACCCGAGTGGGAGTTCAGTCAACAAATTATGTGACAAATTTAAATGTGTCACTTGAGTATTCCCGTCTAACACTCCTAGTTTTAAACTGGTTATTTTATTGGATGATAAGTCGATATATTTGAGGTAGTGGTCGTTTTCAAATGCCTCGTAGTCGACATCAGTAATGCGACATTGACTCAAAGTAATCTTAGTAGTATCGTTATTGTCGGAGACAAGTCCGCGTTGTAAAATGAAGCCGCTATCACCAGCAGTACAGACCACCTCGCCTTTTTTAATGCTTACACAGTTTGGATTAGCAGTAACTACCATAAGAAGACTGAGTAAAATTAATCCATTAACGTGCCTTAAAGATTTCATTCTGGAAATAAAAAAATAGTCATTAATAAAGCACTCAAAGTTAACAAATCAAAATGTCAATCGACATTCCACAGCGCTCATACAACTGATTACCGATGGGGAAGAAATGTTCCTGAGTGGCGATGGCGACCACAAATCAGAAGACACGATCTAGGCTGGCCGTCCACTAATAGGTGAACCGGACGGTCCAAAATGCGGGAATCCGCTATGTGAAAGACACAAATAACCGGTGTACAGATTAAGTAATAGTAGGTATATAAGGCTGCAGCCTATGTTCATTAGACGTCTTGCGGTTGACGCTGATTAATTATGACGATAACTAAATAAATATTTCCAAATGAAATGTAAGAATAGGTCTTATGCATTGATAAACTTGTGAGCCTCACAATGACTTTATCGCATAAACAAACATTATATGTAGATTGGTAGCAAATTGTGTCCACTTATAAAATTTCATCGCTTCAAGGGCAAATGTAGCAAATAAATTTAATGTCATATTTGTATCATGATTTTCATAGTTATAATCGAAACCATCAATTCTGCTACACGCAATAACCGTAAACGTAATAGGTAAAGGAACTTTGTTGCTTTGGAAGTTCCTGATATTATACATACTAACCTAAATATTTACTAATAAGATGCGTGCAACTGGATTCTAAAATTATGTAGGTACATAAGAAGCATAATCGAGTAATTAATTGTTGGAATTTTTGGACTCTAAGCCTGTCTATTTGAATAGTCAAATATCAAACAAACAAAAAATTTGTGAATGCTATTTTGTTTGTCTTTAACATTAATCACAATTAACTTTTATATTATTATCAGAATTTAATATGGGGTTATTTACCTTTTGCTATTGGGTTTCTTCTTTCACTCACAGCTTTGTGGAATTGATAAGTTTTGTCTCGGTCGCGGCTCAATATCACTTCAAATATTGTACGTAGACAATATTACCTTCAATTTTTACCTAAAATATTTAGTTTACCTAGTATGCAAGTATATTTATCACATTGATTTATGCTTGCGCCTTTTCTAGTCTTACTGGCATGACGTGGAAATGCTAAGCTGTAATCTCGTAAGCTATTTTTAACTTTTCCTTATTGCTAAATAAAATCTAATAGGAATCCGTAAAACTTAAATTTCTTGGCAATTTTTGTTATTTTTCTTGTTGAAGCATAGATACATTAATCAAACAACCTCTTTCGATCCAATTAGCTTCACTTGAATACATTATATTAAGTAAATTGTGATGCAACTACATAATGGACCACACTTCAAATTTTTGAATTGTTTTATTAAAAGTTCGTTGAAAAATAATAAATACATAATTTTTTTATTTTGTTTTAAAAGCACATACTAAAATTGTAGATTTTAGAAATTAAGTAGTTACTTTGAAAAAAAATTAGGAAGAAGTGGAGCTTAATTAAGATTTTCGCAGAAACGCCGTCTCGTTGTAAGTCTTTTTTAATAACAGTCATAGGCCCGTATTACAAAACTATTCTCTGTTGTTTGATGCTCAAGTAGAGATATCATTTACTATTTCATCATTTTGTGAGTGAAATCTTATCTTGAGATTCACGACTGAGCGTATTTTTGTAATACGCCCTTTTATTGTATAAGGCTTCATACGTCGATATCGTAAATCCTCACTTTATTTTTTATAATAACTTAAAAAATACTTAAAAGTCTGATATTTTTTATATGCTCTCTAATTGATAATCTCGAAATGGTTTTCGAGACTCGGTATCTTGAAAAACTGAAAAATGTAATCCATTGGTGCCTGCCGCCGCCACAGTTCGGTTATAGCAATGTCGCTACGTAGTAAATACTGACATTTAAACCCGGGCGCCGCCGTCCGCTGATTGGTGAAATTGTGGCAAGTTGGCAATGGCCACCCCGTAGAAGCCATAATAATGAGTTGAAGTTGATAAGTGTGTTTGTGTGTGTATCACCAAAGTCGGCTCAGACGTTGCGGCCGGCTCGAAAGTCATTCAAACACCGGCCTCTGTGGTGTGGTGGTTGAGCAGATCGGCTCATAACCCGAAGTTGGTGGGTTCGATTCTCGCGGCAGGACAAGTATTTATTTAGGGCCCAGGATCTACGTATGTCATAGCTGGGCATTATTATTATTTATTATTTAAAAAAACCACGTTCAAACACTTTAATATTTTTATTTTGACTGACCCGATATCTAAATTGCTAAAGCCTTCTAAACTGCAAGTTGTGGGTTCGATTCTCACCCAGCAAAACATTTTTGTGATGAACATAAATGTTTGTTCTGTGACTGGGCTGTATTCTATGTATGTATTTACAAACAAAAAAACTATCTAAGTATTGTATCAGTTATCTTGTTCCCGTAGTACAAGTTTCGCTTAGTTGGGGCTAGATGGCGCTGTGTGAAATGTCCACCAATATTTATTTATTTATTATATATATTATATTTATATATATTATATTATATATAATATTATTGTGGAGACACAGTAATCTTGAAAGTTGTAAACAAAGTTGAATTCCTGACTCCTTCCCACGTTACTCCTACACTCAACACTTTGACCTTGACCAAGTAATACTGTGGTACTCATTAATGATTACTTACGTCATTATTATAAAAAACAAAACAGATAATAAGTTACTCTATGTTATGATCGCTTGATAGGAATCAGGAAGACGAGAGGTCAAACATTACAAAAGGGTTAATACATTTGAGATCAATAATGAAAAGTAAGACAACTAAGAAGATCGTTGAAAAAAGCATCTAAATTATTCCCACAAGAGCACTAATCAATCTTTGTTTCAGTGCTATATCGGAATGAACCGGAGATATTTAAGAAAGTCTTTGGAAATAATTGTAGACAACATTTATTTAATATAAAATCATAAATTACTTATGAACTAGGCCGATATGTATTACAACACACGCACTCATGCCAATTACATTACCCAGATAGTTATTCAAGTTTTTCTGTGGAAAGAATTTCATCTTTACCGTCGAGACCAGGTTCGGTCTTTCCTTCAGTTGTTATGACATCATCGTTATAATTAGTCTCATCTCTTTTCTCAGCTGGATCCAAATATTGTACATCATCAGAAGAGTTAAAATCTATAGAACTATCTTTTGTATGAGTAGACGAGTCGTCTTTAATATTCATAGAAACGTTTCTAGAAATATCCAATTCACTCTTCAGTCTCTGGATCGATTGTACTACTTCGTTTTGAAAGTTCATGTTTAACTTGTAAAGCTGCTCTGAATGTTCTTTCTCTCGCCTAATTTCATTTTTCATGTGAGTGTCTTTGAACTTTTCAAATTCGCTCATGATCCTCACCTTTGATTCATAAACATGTTGTACCATCGAGACTAGGGCGAAAATTTTCTCAATCACTTTTTCTTTGACTTCCTTTGATATGTTCGGATCTGTTTCCAAGTCTGATTTAGCATCCAAAGCGAGGTCATTAGCTGACGATGGAAATCCAAGAAGGGATTTCGAGCCATTAGAGCCGTTATTTTTTTGTGTTGTTGGTGCTGGAGATTCGACTTTAATGCCTTTGTCTTTAGATGCATTTTTCGATGTAAACGCGCCATGTGTGACGACTTCAGTAAACACTCCGGAACTTGGTTTATTCGATTGATAATCCGCAGTTTTCTTGTTTACTTTTTGCACTAGTTCACTTTGCTTCTTCTTCTGCTCCTCAAAACTTGATTTCTGAAGAACTTCCTCATGCACGATTTTGATTTGATCGGGCCCTTTCTGTTTATTTTGGTAGGGACTGCCAGCCCGTTTACTAAAGTTTGTGACGGTGAGTCTGGACATTTTAGGGCACTGTCACATAAAAGGAAATGAAAATTTTAGGTCACTGAACTGAATATTTCTTACTGACACTTATTCTGTCCACTCTGCGAGGCGTCGATTATAAAACTAAGTGGCGTGTTAATATCAAATATTGAATGGCTGGCCTCTGCTTGCCAAGTGTGGGCTTAGCTCCTTACTTTTGGATTGTCAGCGCTTCCTAGGCGCGCCAATGAATTCTTTATGAGTTAGGTATCGCCAGTAGCGGTACGTTATGATCGCTGTGTACTTAATGACTTGATGCACTCTACATTGTAATATGCTGACGTTCATTTGTTTTATGATAGAACTTCGTGGTAGCAGTGTTTTACTTGGAACACTGATTTTAAAATAAAACATTCTATCACCATCTGTGGCAGCTGCTATTTTAATGTAGTGTAGTCTATATAGTTGACACGGTAACTAAAAATTGTATTCTTGTTTCATGTACGATGAATAGGTGCTTATGAATGCGGCTTATTTAACAGTTGCATGAATAAAATTAATGAATCATTGAAGCACCTGAGTAAATAATGATAAAACTGTTAAATTGGTAATAACATAAGAGAGATTTTTTTGTATACTGAACCTCTACTTTACTACTCTAATCTATACAGATAAATAAGCTCTTAATTCGTGGATTATGTTCATGACAAATATTTAAAGATGACGTGATGACGGCTAGGTAAACAAGCGGCTCACTGACTAATTCTGAAGGTGAATGAGCTAACCTAAACGGACAAACATCTAAAACTAAAGTGATCTTTACTCAGGTGAATTAAGTAACTCTCAAAATGGATTACTCGGTTTTCTGACCCACTTCACAATCTTCACATATAAAACCGCTGGCAAAATGGATTTAAATCTGCAATAGATGCTACGCAAATTAAATCTTAACTTATTATAATATATTTTATGTCTGAAATTTATCATCAGACAACCACCATATATATCTACTACCGGCTTTGATGTTTCTTTTGTACCTACTCCCTTTAGAAAATGATTTGATTTGATGAACACTTCGTTGTCGTCATTCTCAGCTTTGATATTTCACTTACCTACTAGCTTCTGCCCGCGGCTTCGCCCGCGTGGCCTATGGGAAAATAATTCAACCACCCATTTCACCCTTTTTGGGGTTGAATTTCGAAAAACCCTTTCTTAGTACCTACACTTTACAAATAACACACCCTTCAAATTTCAAGTCTCTAGGACCAGCGGTTTAGGCTGTGCGTTGATAAGTCAGTCATACAGTCAGTCAGTCAGGATTTGTAATTTTATATGTATAGATTATGCTTCTTTACGTTACCTAAATCGTTACTAATAATTAATTCATGATCGCCGAATAGATACTCAGTGTTTTCTCTTGTCTTACTTTGCCAATTTCAAACTGACTATAAAGAAACAAAACACTATAAAATAACTATTTCTTCGCCACTCACAGTGTTTAGGAGCGACGTTCAACTGTTATTTTGTCTATTCTTTCTAAATTATACTGTATTCTCTATAATGTAATGTAACGTTGTGTGAAGTCATGAACTTATCAAATTCTCTCATGATCCTCACCTTTGATTCGTAAACATGTTGTACCATGGAGACTAGGGCGAAAAGTTTCCCAATCACTTTTTCTTAATAATGTCTTTTCTTTCTTTCTAAATATGGTTAGACGTTACATACAACTCAAACTGAAAGTGTCTAAGCTATCTGAAGTTACTATGAACATGAACTCTCATATTTCACTCATTAATATAATTATTGGAGTCAATTGTAATCACTTTCACCTACGCGGAACTTCACTAAAATGGTCACCACATCAGTATGCTGTCCGGATCTTCTATGCCGGATCAATAATAATAGGATATCGCCCGTTAGCTATTAGGAATATGTGCTTAGGACTAGTGGAATCACACTTGCAAAAAATAACTAACGGCCTACATATACTTACTTACATTATACTTAGTTCCTCCAAATGAATATTTGGAACCTCAGAGGAACTAAGTAGAAGATAGATATATTATAACTCTTTATTGTCCTACAACACCCAGACTCAGAACCAATATTTGCGCTTTTTTTTCTGTGCACAAATACTTGTCCTGGCGCGGAAATCGAACACGTCGCGTTATTAGCCGACCTGCTCAACCACCATACCACAGAGGCTGTCAATAATCAATATACCTAGTTATTATACACACACCGGCACAATTAGCGGAACACAAAAAAAGCAGTAGAACATCGTCATTGCGATTTGAACGAATGGCAGCAGGTTCTCTTTACCGATGAGTGCAGAGTTCTTTTAAAACAGATCGATGGGAGACAGCGAATATGGAGACGCAAAGGAGAACGCCACATACAGTCTAATTTTGAACACACAGTGGCTTATGTTGGCGGCTCGATTATGGTTTGGGGAGGGATATGTTTGGGAGCTCGCACGGAGTTAGTGATAGTCACAGGAGGGACCATGACAGCAGATCGATACATCAGAGACATTTTAGAAGAACATGTTGTACCATTTGCCCTATTTATTGGTGACGACTTTATTCTAATGCAAGATAATGCTCGTGCTCATAGTGCACAATCGGTACAAGCATATCTGAGCCACGTAGGTATACCGGTGATGCAGTGGCCAGCAAATTCCCGCGATATGAATCCGATAGAGCATGTCTGGGACTTGCTAAAAAGAAGGGTTAAATCCAGAATGCCACCCCCCAACAATCTGAATGAACTTGGAAACGCATTACTTGAGGAGTGGGAGCGGTTGCCTCAAGAAATCATCGATAACATAATCTGTAGCATGCCCAGACGAATGGAAACCGTAATCAGAGCAAGAGGGGGAAACACTCGTCATTAATTTTGCTTTAATTTTATTGTTAAATCATTTAATGCTTACTTTTTTTTATTTTTTGTGTTGGTTCATAATCATCTAAAAATTTCACTTATTTCAAATTTCTTTATTTTTCAATAAAAAATAACGAAGACTTTTCAAAGTCGTTGTTAAAAGATGTTAATCAATTTGTTATTTTGTGTCTAATTACATTTTCGTCAAATATATGCGTTATTATCTCATAGTCTCACTTTCTTTTCTGTTCCGCTAATTGTGCCGGTGTGTATATATTAGATTTCATATTTTTATATTCTAATGCTCCAGGAAACAGGTGTTCTGGATGTTTGCGTATTATGTAGGTATAATTTTAAATTTATTTTTGCTTGTTTATTCTAATTCTTTTAAATTGCATGCTTGTGTTTTTTAACAACAATGTTATGTAATTAACTCTAAGAATTACCCAATAAACATATTCCTTGTTACCTGACACACTACGAATTTAACTACCACATCATCATAACAACTCACTTAGTCATCATAGTACAATGTTTTTTTTTTAATATCTACGTAAGTAACTTTATGATTTAAAACCTTTTTTATATCACTGAAGCCATCGCTTTTGTCCATCTGACTGTATTAAACACTATGGATACCTATTAGATAACACATTTTTTTAAATATCGTTTCGCAAATACCTCGGTTATATTTTTACGAGGAAATGGTTGAAAGTCCATAACTAGTTTTAAGAGAATATATACCTAATACATTCACTAATTTAAGCACTGTTTCCGAACACTTTATCTTGTGGGCTAGGGGCCATCCATAAATGACGTCACACGTTAAGGGGGTGGGTCGGGGGGGAGGTCGATGAAGTGTGACAAGGGGCGGAGAGGGTTCTCGAATTTTATAACATCACATTTATTCAAAATATAATAATTTTTATCTAAGTACTTATTAGAACACAAAATTTTTAATTTTATTCATTTCAAAATGTAAAATTGCAAAATATGTGACATCACACTAGGTAGGGGGGGGGGGTCTCACAGATGTGACCAGCTGTGACAAGGACGGGGGAGAGGGTCAAAAAATCATGAACATCATGTAATGAAACGGCCCCTTACCTACAGTGTAAATAACGTTAATAACCTTTGAAATCATGTGCGGCGAACACAACGTTGAATAAACTAATGCTCAAACTCTCCCACATATTCATTTAGCGACATAAAATGTGCAAGAGTAATAATTGATGATAGAACTTGTTCTAAATACATTAATTACCTTGAAAACATGCTAAAATTATCAGCAAATGAACTTTGTTAAACTATTTTCACTTAATTTTAGGTTCCATCTCTAACTGTAAGTATACTGGAGTCGATTCTGTGTCGCATTCTCTAAAACTAAACTTAAAGTATGGCGGTACTCTTCTGATAAAGGGGAAATGACAAAGACGGAGATATGTTAATTTCGTTTAGCTTTAGAGTATGCGACACTGAATCGACACCACTCTATAGATAAAGAAAGGTTTTTATTTGCTAAAACAAATTGCAACAAATTATAAAATAAATAAATAATAAATATGTAGAGACATTCCATACAGCGCCATCTAGCCCCAAACTAAGCAAAGCATGTACTATTGGAACCAGATAACTGATACAATACTTAGATACTTTTTGTTTGTAAATACATACATAGAATACAATATAACACCCAGACACGGATCAAACATTAGGAAAATATTTGTCCTGGGTGGGAATCGAATCCACAACCCACAGTTCAGATGATCAGATGGCAGGGATACTACGAACTGAGGTAACGGGTCAGTCAAAGATAGAAGAGATAAGATAGAAAATATTTTTACTGTAGAAGTAGATAGTACAGAGGAATCTTCTCATGAGTTAAAATAAAACGATTCTAAAATTCATGGGTTACAGACGTACAAGCAAGGTTAATGCTAATAAATGCTATACATAATTACTACAGGCATATTTATTTAACGTGAATGAAATATACCCCACACTGAAATGGCGATCCCAGTGAATGAAAGGGAGAGTTAGAAATCAGTAAGAGACCAATGTATCATTGGAGTTATCTCCGGATCGCCAAGTTCAATGGTATCAGCTTATTATATGCGATTAAGTATGCAAAGCGGCGCGTGCCCGCATCTGCTCCTCCATACGAAGCGCCTCGATGTTTCATACACCACCCCTCTCGCTCGTACTTTCTAAACTCCAAAACGAGAGACAAAGACAAAAACTGGATCGTAGCTCTTCAAATCAGGGAATGGTGTCACAAACAACAGAAAAGGCGCTTCCAAATGTGCGTGCCAAAGCGTACAACGCTCAAACAATATTGTTACAACTTAAGCCTTTCTCATTCGGAAGCATCAAGGAGGATTCGTATCAAATAGCTTTCCCTTACGCTCGGATCCAGCCTGCAACAGAAGGTCGCAAGTCCACGCCTGGTTCGCACTATGAAAGACAATGCGTACCGGAACTGCACACCACGTGCTGAATTTGAAATAGCGGTATAAAAATAGCGGGGTCCTTGTCGAAACTATCACAATCCATCCAACCATCGATCTATCAACATCAGGAGCACGGCAACATGGTGTCTAAAGTGTTGTGTATAGTTGCCCTCGCCCTCTTCGGGAGCGCAGTGGCTCAGCCATCCAAAGCTGGATTCTGGAAGGGAACTCCGATGGACAGTATGGTCGAGGAGATGAGGTCTGGCTGTGTCGAAGGATCTGACCCTGCCGCTTGTATCAAGTACAAGGTCATGTCTCTGTTAGACTCTATCTTCAAAAAGGACTCATTCCAGGTAAACAATACTTTTGTTTACTAGATTTACAAGCCAAGGAATACTGGCAATTTTACCCTTGACATAAACCAAACATAAAATTTTCAACTCGTCGCTTAATTTCTTTTAGATCTCCGATGCCGTAGAAGTGACAAAGAATGGCGCTGGTAATGACGTCACTGGCCGCTCAAGCGGGGACTTCCTTGACAGCATTGAGAGCTACATCCAATCTCACGACGTGACCTTCCAGCTACCCATTGCCGACACTAAGGTAACCGTCAGCCCGAGGAACCTCGACAATGATGAGCTGAGCCTCAACGTTAAATTCAACAAGGAAGGTGCCCGCTCGGTTGGTGAAGCTCGCAAGGCCAAGCTCAAGAAAATCATTGTGCCTATCCTCGTGTTCGTGCTCCTGAAGGCCATGACTCTCATTCCTCTGGCTATCGGCGTGCTCGGTCTGAAGGCCTGGAACGCGCTGCAGCTGTCTTTCTTCTCTTTCGTCGTCTCCGTCGCCCTGGCCATCTTCCAGCTTTGCAAAAAGGTCAGTTGAATTTAATACCATTTATGTCTGTTCTTGAGCACACGTCATCTACCCCTATTCACGAGCTGTAGCACTGAACGATGCGCACATAACGTTATTTCCTATTTTCTTTTGTGGACTAACACTTGGCTGTTTGACTATCCTATGTCTAACGTTGTAGTTTACCCAGATCGCGGCCGACAACTCGCACCCGCAGATCTCCGCTCACGGTCCTTGGGACTCTGCCTACGCCGCCACCCGCCGTAGGAGAGACGCCGAGCCTCAGGAGGAAGCCCAGGAACTCGCATACAACGCCTACCAATAAAAACCAGAACTACCCTCAAATAAGCAAAATCAAAACCATAACGACCTCCGACCCGACTTGAGATGAGAACCCCGTTTCGAACTCGGACGGAAATAGACCAAAAATAACGGTTTTTTTACCGTGAACGTGTAAATACTATGTAATGAGACCTTATTTATTTAAAAACGGGTGAATGAATGGTGTGAATGTGATGTGTGCGTGCGTATGAGTGTTATTTATTTATATTTGTAATAAATCATCGAAGATATTAAATTATACATTTTATTTATTGCTTCCTAATTAAACCAATCAAACTAAACCTTTTATTACCTTTACTTCGCCTTTTATTCGCACAGTAAAAACAACAGATAACAAACATAACAAACATTTTACTAGGTGGTAGGACTTTACTGCAAAGTTCGTCTAGGTAGGTACCACCGCTTTGCCAGTTATTCTGCCGCCAAGCAGTAGTGCGCAAGCACTGCTGTGTTCCGGTTTGAAGGGCACTGTAGCTAGTGAAATTACTGGGCAAATGAGACTTTATGATCTGATCTCACAATTTAGTAATCTTGTTACTAGATTGTGCTGATGTCTCTGGATGACGTGCGCAGTGCAGTGTCACGCAAACCTCTATACTTTAGAGTTCCGAGTGACACTGCAGCTGATATGGGCAGCCGTGTCGTTTAACACCAGGCGAACGGCTAGCTAACGTCATTCCTTAACATAAAAAAAAAAAAAAAAAAAAAAAAAAAAAAAAAAAACAATATGGCTATAAAGGTTTTAAATATAGACAACAATACTAAAAAAAGTACTTGAATAAAATAATGACTTTGATTATCTACCACTAGAATTCAACAGAGAGTCAGAGAATGTCCTTTTTTTAGATAGTGCTAAATTAAAACTTCCAATTACCAATCCAATCTAATATAGGTAGGTATCAATCATTTGTATTACCAAATAGCAGTGAAAATCGAATTACAATAAATATTTAGGTCACGAGACACCTGTGGGCACAACTTTTCTAAATCATTAGTGTAGTGAAAATAAGTAAGAAGTTGCTCGTTCCATCTATAGAAATCGGCATAATAATTATTATTAAACAATCCAGCGATTCTACTCCGATGCAATAAGGGTCATACATTTAAAAATAAACCACTTTCTTCGTCAAATTTAATTCTGATCAAGTAACAACTTTCTATTAAAACTGATCAGTGTAACAAGCACGTACAAAGCAATGTAGGATCACGCCAAGTTAGACTAGAACGGCGGAAAAGTGACTTCAATTAACACTTGCTGCAATGAATACTAATAAGTTCTAAGTAAAGATCGAACGTACAATCTCTTACCCTTTTCTCCTTTACATGCACACGTTAAGGCAAGTGCAACGGCTGCTAGCAAAGTACATACAAAAATGTTCAATGCAAATGGCACTGCCATAAATAATCAGGGAGTCTCCGTTGATTAAAATTATTTAGCATTCAAATTAAGTGGTGAAGGTGATGATGACGTTAATGATGTCACAGGTGTCCGTCCTATCAATGAGGAACGATACTCAGAAGTTTCAGAACACTGAACTAAAGAACCACAAAACTGCGCCCTACGGTTTCACCCGCGGATAAAAAGTGTGTAGTGTGTCCTATGTGTTAATCCAGTATATAATCTTTATTTTACAATTTTCACCCAAATAGAGGTTAGGAACAAACATTCACATACACATAAACATGACTTTTAGGTTGTGGGTACCTTCTGTTTGGTAAAATCTAGCAATGCATTAGATATCCCGGTACAAGCAGACTTAAAAAAACTCATAGATACCGGCAAAGCGACACCTACTGGTATTTCATTTGTAGACGAAATTTATTGCTCTAAAAACAAGAACAAGCTCTACATAACAGAAAACATATAAAGTTGCATTCAACCTCTATCTAAAATTCTAAATAGGTATATATAAGTCAAAGGTGACTGACTAACTTAGTGATCTATCAACGCACAGCCAAAACCACTGGACGGATTGGGCTGAAATTTGGCATGCAGGTAGATGTTATGACGTAGGTATCTGCTAAGAAAGGATTTTTCGAAATTCCACCCTTAAGATGGTGAAATGGGTGGTTGAATTATTTTCCCATAGGCCACGCCGCGGGCGAAGCTGCGGCCAGAAGCTCGTCAATGTATAAAAATATTGTTAGTTATAAACCTTTTTGCTTTGACAATTTTTTTTGACTAACGAAGACGAACCTTTCATAATCTCTGCAAATTATATAGATAGCTACTTGGTAGGTGTACGTGGTACCAATACATCTGCAGTACTACCCAGTACCAGAAAAATAATAGAACTACGAAGTACCGCAAGTAAGTAAGTAAGTAAGCGGCAAGACGAGTACTAACTCGTCCTGCCGCTTTTCAATCATATTTATCGGACAAAATTCGAGTCTTTCAAAGAAATACGCCGCACTCGAATGACGCCTCTATGCTATTTTAACGAGATTTCGTTCAGATTTGATAAAGAAAAGCTCCTCGCATTAGGTATTCGTGCTGTGAAGTAGTTACCTTTTTTATTCTTCTACTAGTTGCGCCCCGCGGTTTCACCTGCGGATAAAAAGTATTTCAATTATCTGCTCATCCCACGGGAAAATTTCACTTTTCCGAGATAAAATGTAGCCTGTGTGTTAATCCAGTGTATAAGCTATCTTGGTACCGAATTTCATCCAAATCCATTCAGCCATTTGAGCGTGATGGAGTAACAAACATACACACAAACACACATACAAACTTTCGCCTTTATAATATTAGTGTGGTAGTGTGATATTATTACTTTTATAAGTTTGACGCAACCGGTTAATTTATTTCATATACACAGGTACTTCAGAGATAGTGCCTGCTTAAATTTATTAGCAGCAGACAGCGCCACACATTGGCAAGTTGGAAAATCAAGGGTTTCCTGTCTTGCACATTTGTCGAAAAATATTCTACAATGGTGTCGATTCTGTGTCGCATTCTCTAAAACTAAAGTAAACTTAAATTATGGCGGTACTCTTCTGATAAAGGGGAAATGAAAAAGACGGAAATATGTTAATTTCGTTTAGCGTATGCGACACAGAATCGACACCAATGTATATGCAAAATTGTGTCACATAGTTTCTAAACTAAAAATACGAACCACTTATTACCGTGTATATCTATCACAAAGTTAAGATTGACGCTCCAGCTACAATGGTTCTTTCTTCATGTTCTTGATGCTTCTAAATTTATTCCGAAGCCAATGGCATGAACGTGTCCGTTAACGACAGCATCGATCTTATCACGTCAATTCGTCCCTATCCTTCACGTGAAAACGTTAACAAACTGTCCTTCTAGTCCAAAATCCTGTATAGTATTATTTTACTAAGTGGTAGGACTTTTTAGCAAAGTTTATCTAGGTAGGTACCACCGCTTTGCCAATTATTCTGCCGCCAAGCAGTAGTGCGCAAGTACAACTGCTGTGTTCCGGTTTGAAGGGCACTGTAGCTAGTGAAATTACTGGGCAAATGAGACTTTATGACCTGATCTCACGTCTATTAGTAATCTTGTTACTAGATTGTGTTGATGTCTCTGGATGACGTGCGTAGTGCAGTGGTGACTATACTCTAGAGTTCCGAGTGACACTGCAACTGATATGGGCAGCCGTGTCGCTTAACATCTGGCGAACGGTTAGCTCGTCACGTCATACCTTAACATAAAAAACAGTGATGAACGAAGCGCGCAATGATGACGCTAACAGCATCAAAATATTTGTTTAATATTTGTCAACTTTAGACTACAAAACAACGACTATTGCAATTATTTTTCTCACAAATATTATTCACAGTTCCCAAGAGAAATAAGCGTGACAAAACTGGTGTTTTCGAGTAGATGCAAATTCTATGACACGACATTGGTCATCGGATTCGGCCCTTTAACACTAACTTATACAGCTCCTATAATTATAACATAAATTAAAATAATGGGCTCAACACCGCGCCCTATGGTACTCCTCATTAGAATGCAGCGGAACACCCCAGGATGCATTGACAGCAGCTTGGCATACTATTCCTACCCTGCTGACCCACTGTAACTACATTAGCACGATTCATAACCATAACTAGGTGCTGGTTATGAGTACTAACTTGTTGAGCTACCCTACTCAACGCCTTTGACAAATCGATTTACTTTCCGACATCGTTTCTCAGCTTTATATTTTAAGAGTAAGGTTCAAAATTGTTAAATGCACCTTTGTACGTTGCTAAAGGTTAATTTGTCTATTTATATTACCAAAGAAGTATCCAAAACGAAGCATTTAGGTGAAATATTAGTATGTTTGTCACGGACGCGATAGCGCTGTTATGTGGCGATTGTTACCTAATACAGATAGTGTTGGTGCGGCTTCGTTATTTTGAAAGGGAAGTTAAGAAGGCAACTGTCGGTTAATCATCAATTTTTTATATTTATCTCTTTTCTAACATAATCTTCACTAAAAACAATTTCCACCCAATACTGTTCCCGTTTTTTAAATAATATCTTCAGAAATATGCATTAATTTAAGGAAAAAGCTCAGGTTAACTGTAACAACAAATTGTAACATAAACACATATTTAAAACTATCATTACTTTAAATATTCATAGAGATTGAATTATGAGTTTTATCAACATTTTCCGACCACAAACTCTATTTTCAATACAACGGAAGCGAAAAAATTTCACAATCCGGACGTAGCTGCAAGAGTGCGGGTAGATGCAAATGAGATCGCGTCGCGCATGCGCAATTCGCGCAACCCTTATTGCATAATAGACATTCGGTGAAGTGAACTCCTTGCTAAAACAGAGCAGGTTTCACTTTCTAGGCAAAATGTCCAGTTTACGTAACGAACGTATGCGAAGGAAGAATCGAAGTAAACAATGTAGTGATTATAGAACTATTAAATAAGTGAATATATGTAGATACAAAAATGTTTAAAGTATCAATATATAACATTTCCGATGAGTTAGGAATACATCAAATGTAACTTGTTATATTTTCAAAAGACCGGTTTCGTTGAGCATGTTTTGCATCTCTGTTTTACAATAACACTGAGCTGGTAAAAAAAATACCAAATTTAAATACCTGTTTTGTGTTAACAAAGTAAACTTAGTATAATACGTATATATTAAAACCAGAACGTCCATAGGTCACCGTAGCAACATCCACTGAAATCATCAATGACAGTCAAGATAAGGTACAAAGCTCTTCAGAAATAGAGTAACTTACTGGAAAAGTGAAAGTTTCAGTGTACGCAAATAACATTATCAGCTAAAAGCTCTCCTGTGCTGGAAATACACCAAAGTGAACGAAATTTAATGAAGTGTGTTTGTCTTAATTTGAACCGAACGTTCTATATCTAAATCAATGAACCCTAAGCCCTTAGTTCCAATAATAAATTATTTATAAATTCTAAGCCTTGACAATTTAAACAGATGCTTTAAAACAATGAATGCAAACCAACAATGAATACTAAAGACATTTCAGCATCTAAATAGTTATATGTGTATTAATTCATGATTACAAAGGAAGTAAAGAAAACATAAAACTAATGAATATGTAGGTAGACATTGATTCACGACCACACTGCATGGCGATGAAGATGAATACCAACAAATGTACTAAGTTATAATAATTGTGTTCTGTAGTGGAAAAGGTTACCTTTGAGTAGTAGCGTTTATAGTTTCATCAAATCTAAATATATATAACTCAAAGGTGACTGATTGACTGACTGACTGACATAGTGATCTATCAACGCACAGCCCAGACCACTGGACGGATCGGGCTGAAATTTGGCATGCAGGTAGATGTTATGACGTAGGCATCCGCTAAGAAGGGACTTTTCGAAATTCCACTCTTAAGAGGGTGAAATGGATGGTTGAATTTTTTTCCCATAGGCCACGCCGCGGGCGAAGTTGCGGAAAGAAGCTCGTCTTATATACACTGGGTACAGATCGTTAAAGTCGATTATATATCATTATAAATGGTCTCATGACCGATCACGTCATCAAGTTATGTCAAGAAATGGTCCATCAGACTGCCTTAGGCTAGTTAGTAGTGACACACTGTTATTTCATTAAAAAGCACATTCATCTGATCATTATATGCCCGATATTAACAATAAGTCCCAGACATAAAAGTTCTGAGTCCAAAGTTGTTTGAAAGTTGTGTAATTATGGAGACAACGTAATTATAGCCTAGGATTAGGATATCCTAAAGATTGGACTTCTTAGGATTACTTGCTTATGCTGTAGTGGTCCTGGTATATGATCCCAGTTTCGTACGACCTTCTATCTAATCAAAAACTGCGGTTTAGCTCGTGCGTACATGAAGAACTAATAATATAAAACCTGTGTCAGACTTTTTTGGTCACTGAATTGACTCCAATCGATTCCTTCGAGCATGTTCCAGCCAGTTTAAATAACAACTATCTTCTTCACTCTTCTCTCTTCTCACTTCAATATCTATAACTTATAACAAAACTATAACCAAGTCTGTACAAAAATGGGTAGGTACATTTTTTATACTAAATTTATTATACTATTGCGTTTGAACTTTGACCACATTTCTCCTGATGTTAAGCGACAATGTAACACGCTTATCACCGATAAGAAACCTGTTCACTCTTGTCTCGAAAACGTCCAGTACATTAAACTTCTATCGATATGGTCGAAGATATCAAAGTAGCAGAATACTAAATTAAATCGTTTTAGGAATTATTGTATATTACAATATTATATTTCGTACCTATGGCAATTGGCACTTCCTTCAATTTTTTATTTTATTTGATTATTGAAAAAATATCATATTTTGTCATGTAGACGCACTCACTCTCACCATCAATACTTTCTTCATAAACAGTACGCCAAGTATGAAGCCGATCAGGATGCGTCGCACGCGCACTTACCGCGTGCTTTGCCACCCAAAGGATCACATATAAAAACCAAGCCCATTGAAAAATTAAATCATTGTTGCTCCATTAACCGGCCGCGCCGTACGTCTAATTAATCAAATCTAATGACAAAGTGAAAAATCAGATAATGAAGTGTCTGTGCATACTCCTGGCTTCGGCCGCCTTCGTTAGCGGTTACGCCATCAAGGACAATGAAATTCAGGTGGCGAGATTAAGGACAAGTGATGATTTGTTGGACAGTGTCATCAGTGATTGTTTCGAGGCTGATGCTCCTGTGTCGTGCCTCAAAGTGAAAGTTCTCTCCTTCTTGGATACGAAAATGGGAGTCGATTCGGAGTCGGCGCGGGCTATGGATGACAGTCACATCGATAAAGTGATCTTTGATCGCGTGGCAAGAATCCTAAACACAAATGAGTTTAGGGTCCAGCTACCGGAGTTCCTCTTCCAAAGTGCTGAAATATCCTACAGGGCTGACAGGGGTTTGGACATCGATTTCCCTGAAGCCGAAAACGAAAATGGCGAAGGTAAATAAACACTGAACAAAAATCACACATACCAAAAAGGATACTTACTTGGCATTTTCTTTCAGCACGTGGTATCTTGAAGAAGAAGCTACTGCTCCCGGTTCTACTGCTGCTGAAGCTGAAGATGAAGGCTTTGATGCCCATCTTAGTGTCCATTATCGGAATCAAGGCTATCAAGGCCCTGATACTCAGCAAGCTGGCCATCACTTTGGTCCTTGGTTTCCTCATTTACAACCTGTTATTGAAAAAAGCAGGTAAGCTGGAAAAGAAAAATCTTAATTTCAAAACTCAACACCCAAATAGATTCACATCATTGAATTTTGCTCCAATAATCCTAATGATTAGAGTCAATGTTATTTCAAATAATATTTAAAAGAATATGATCAGGCCAGGCTACGGATGAGTGTATATACTAAGAAATGCCTTCATCTTCCAGGTATGCCAATGATGATGGCCCCTAGTGACGCGCCACCCGCGCCACAATACGGACCTCCTGCCAACCAGTACGGTCCCCCCGCGTCCACCCCTGCTGCCCCTCAAGACTCCTACGCTCCTCAATGGGAGCCATCCAGCTCTGGCCCCTACGCGAGAGTTTGGGACCCCAGCCAGCTGGCCTACAGCTCGTACTACCCCGGTGACTCAGGATCATCAGCTGCTTCAGACCAATCACCAAGTTACTCCAACGTGGCTTCCGTCTCATCGTCATCTTCATCATCAACTTCTCCTTAACCCACCGATCTAAAATACCTCAAAATGTAAATAATAATCACAAAAAGCTGTACGTAGAGTACGCGAGAGCACGAACGAAACGGCTAGAGTCTAGATAGAGCTAGTTATTTATTTACGAATATTTATTTTTATTTATTGAACACAAAATAAAGAAATGTTGGTTTTTAATTACTTTATTAATGCCCCAAAAACTACAACCAAAGAAAGAACTCTCCCTATGGCATGTTAAAATTTGTACACAATCCTAAAAACTACCAACGTGAACTTTGTAAAAGATACTTACAAGGAGTTGTGAAAATAAATCACACTAATATAATAAAGACGAAAGTTTGATGGGTGTTTGTGTGTATGTGTGTATGTTTGTTACTCCTTCACGATCAAACGGCTGAATGGATTAGGATGAAATTCGGTGCCAAGATAGCTTATACACTGGATTAACATATAGGCTACATTTTATCCCGGAAAAGTGAAAATTTCCCGTGGGATGAGCAAATAATTAAAATACTTTTTATCCGCGGGTGATACCGCGGGGCGCAATTAATTGACAATAAGCCTCAATTTGGGGTTAAGTAAACATAAACTTACTTTTAACCCAGGACTAAAATTAAAAATAACCACATCTAAAAAAAATCCTTGGATAGAGCTCCGATAATGCTAAAGACACCTGTTATACCACGGACATCCTATAGAATGTTAAAGGAAGAGAAACCTATTTACCAATTCAATGCTCATGCTATTATCGTGAAGGCCCAATGATGTCACTGTACAAGACAAATCAGCCATGCACTATTATCAATCACCAATCACCTGTGGTCTATATTTGCAAAGTAAGCGTACTCCTCTCCGCTCCAAAACCTCCAGAACTTTCACCCCTTCTATGTAACAGAAAATTAAACTTTCACGCATGCAAAAGGAATGCCTAACTATAATAAAGGTTAATAAAAATTTGCATGGGACGTGACATTATTGCTATTGGTGACGAAAGTAGGTGGTCCAATAATCAGGCATACCCTTTTATGACTGGTGAAAAGGTCCTAGAAGTTTTGAAAAGGTTCACTCTCACAAAGGACACTCTCACTTATAAGGTGTCAATTTTCGGTAGACGGTTCTGGAAGGCTCGGTCCGTGTGCATGTCAAAGAGTTACTATAAGCAATCAGCAGATTTTATCCATTTGATTTCCAAATCCAAATGAGGTTCTGCTTGTTCCTGGAACCAAAGCTATAGACAGTCGATTTTATTACATATTTCATTAATATTAACAGTTTAAAGTGCTGGTTTTCTTACCACTCGTATGTAATACATGGAGTCATGAGAAAAGACACGAAATATATTTTTTTAGTATCGTTACCCATTCTCTTCCGGCCCAAAGAGCTTGTTTCTCCACCAGTCTTTGGTCCGGTGATCGACTGGCTTCCTCATAACTTATCTTATAGCTTTAGGAAGTTCACCAAGATTCTACTTGCCAGATTATAATCATTAGATATTCAATTAATATTAACATTTTAAAGATAGCCAGTGCTGGTTTTCTTACCAATACTTAGGTAGTAAGTACATGGAGTCAGCTAGGCGATCATGGCAATAGACTACAACGGTTAGAAATATACATTTGTACGGATTTGACAATTTCAATACGTACTCTATATACTATGTTACTATGGAAATTTTCAAATTGGGATGAATTTCTTCAGTTGCTTTGCAATCAAATTGACGCCCCAGGAGAAAAGAAACGAAATAGAAAAAACCATAAAGGGCCTACTAGTTTTAGTAGTTTTTAGTGTAGTGCAAAGCATAATAAGGTGAAAGGTATTTTTAAAACAATCCAGGTTTATTTACCATTTTCTTTATTCAATAACTTATTTAGTACAATATCAGGTGAACAGTGAAAGTGTTAGTTAATTATTTGTACAAATATGGTGAAAAGTGGAATATATTTTATAATGTTAGGTACATGTTAGAATTCATAAGGTTTCATTATTGTCACGTGGGTACGTTTAATGTTGACAAATCAGTATTTTAGTAATTTAGTACCCACTTTATTTTAAGTGTTATGCACGTCTGCCCTTAAGTTCGCACTTATCTCTCTAGTCTCGAGTCTAGGATGTACCCAAATGCGTCGCAGTCATGAAAATTACAGTAGGTACGTCAGGGATAAATCCGAACTTAGGAGCAGTCAAATTTTAGTGCAGACGGGAATTAGTATTGTAAGTAAGCAACTTTAAAAATGGAAGTGGCCCAAGAAGTCGACCGGAAGGGTCATAAGATCTGTTAGATATAAATAGATTATTTCATACAATTATAGAGATAAACGTTTTTGTTACTATATTCTACTGTTGTAAAAAAGGTAATAGGCTATTCGACTGCTATAAATAATTAATTAATAAATATTGTGGGACCGTAGTCCTCGTAGTTCATGGGTCTCTAAATACAGGGAATCCTAGTTAGGATCCAGGATCTATGCATGTGATCGTTAGGCGTTTATAATTATTATAAAAATAATATATACTTCATTTTTAATAGTAATCAAATAGCCCACTTAAGCAATTTTATTTTCAGTACGGAATGAGAAAAATAAGTAGGTATTAAGTTTCTTTTCCCTGTAGTCGTCATTATAATGTCTAATACTATAATAAACAAAAGAGCATATGACTCAAGACACCCAAAATAAGTTACAGATCACTGCAAGGAGCTCGATCTATGTCGTAGATGGATAACATTCACTGCTCTATGGTTACCGAGTAAGTATTTAATTTAAAGTAAGTAGTTTATATATTTTTTTTTTTTTTTTCTGTTAAGGAATGACGTGACGAGCTAGCCGTTCGCCTGATGTTAAACGACACGGCTGCCCATATCAGCTGCAGTGTCACTCAGAACTCTAAAGTATAGAGGTTCGCGTGACACTGCACTGCGCACGTCATCCAGAGACATCAGCACAATCTAGTAATAAGATTACTAAACTGTGAGATCAGATCATAAAGTCTCATTTGCCCAGTAATTTCACTAGCTACAGTGCCCTTCAAACCGGAACACAGCAGTGATTGCGCACTACTGCTTGGCGGCAGAATAACTGGCAAAGCGGTGGTACCTACCTAGACGAACTTTGCAATAAAGTCCTACCACCTAGTAGATATATAGATAGATATATTTGAATATAAGAAGACGGTTAGATGAAGAATATAAATATACGTAACTTTGTTATATATAGATATCGTGCAACATTATATAACATACAAATACTGTATAAATGCTCTATATACAAGGATGACTTATTTTATAGTGGGTATATTAATATAAATTATGTTCTTATATTAATATTTTATACGTAACTAAGAGTGCCCCACAACATTCATAGGTATTCGCATAAAATTGTATATAGCTAAAGCTGTAATTCTGTGGGTATTTGCAGTGCAGAAAACTATCGAAAAGTTCTCATCAACCCGACAATGGGTGCGTAAGGCCCCACTTTATCGGTCCCATGGGACCCAACAAGTATTTTCTCATGGGGCCCCAGGTGTAGGTCTTCGAGAATCATTATTCTCGTTGATCCCCACTATAACGGTCGTTTATCAAATTGCCGATAGTACGGTTTTATACACGACATATTTGCGACATGAGTACATTAAGGTTACTGTGTTACCATGATGCTACCCTGAAAACTGCGAAGTACCTACCTGCAAAGAATCGCGCGGCAAACACCGGAGAAAGGGTGGGGCACTGCTAGTAAAAAGAGATTACTTATAATATATATCTATTCGAAATAGTAGGAAAATGTAAAAGGTTTCTCATTTTGTACTTACTTATTTGACAAATATTAATTATGAACTACTTATTCAAATATATTATTTGTACCGATAGTTTATGTATTAAAGTAGTAGTTATTTATAAGGTTTAAATCTTTGGAGTCCATAGTTTAATAATATAATACAATTTCTGCTTAAAACTTGATTCAATATATAAACATCGGAGAACTTCCAAAAATCTAAACCGGTAAAAGCGCAAATTTAAGTTAAAAATGAAATAAACAAAAATCTACGTGGTGTAAGTACAGGTACAGGTACACATTACTACATACTGAGTTCTAAAATTTTAACCTTTGATAGGTTAAAGTTAAAATGGTATCTACAATGGGTAGGTTAAAGCTATTATTTCACAGCCTTCGACTAATAAGGGGTGCTTAAAGTAGATACTTAATTATATAGTAATATGATGATGTAAACGGCATGCGGCATGCAGTGACGACTCGTGTGCTCTTTTCACAAATCTAAAACATTCTCATAGATCACACGCTTTATAAGAAACCACCATTAGTCATGTTTTGCACTGAACATGGAATTCTTTTTAAAATAAGGATGAGTGAAGAAGTTAGATGAAGTGTGCAATGACTACTCTGTAGTCCGACTATTATAAAATATAACAATATTAATAAATCGGGGGACATCGTTTTCTTGTTGTTCTTATACATGGTTAGTTATAATTTACCAATGGCGTGGCTGAATTTTATCTATCAACTATTTAAGTCCGATGGCAGTACGTAGAAAATAGATGCAAAATTTTAAAGAAATTAATAAGAGATACGTATTGGGGCCGGTTTAAATAGGTTGCTTTTTCTCAGATAATTTATATTGCATTGTATTATGTACTATATTCAAATATAACTTATTATATAGTAATGGAAAGTAGCCAATAGCATATGGGTAGGGCCCCATAGAAGCAGACGTGGGGCCTAACGAGGAAAACCTATTTACTTGAGTACTTCAAACTTCTATGCTTAATAATTTATAGTTTTTTTTTTTTTCAATAAAGTAATAGCTAAACGAACTAACCTATGTATAATTGTATATAAGTGTCTATAAGAACATAGGTAACAGGAGTACCATCCTGAGAATTAAGCCACTGCTTATTTAGTTTGTCAGAGTCGTCAGATAGAGGTAAAAGGGGTTTTAAACTGTAAAACTGTGTAACTGGTCGGGTAGAAAATGTAGGGCCATAGTAAAATTGATTATAAATAAATTTTAGGTATTCGTATTATTTATTATAATAGTATTATTATGCAGGTAGTTACAAAGTTTAACCTATTTTAAAATGATAAAATCATACCGACAAAAATGTATAAAAAATTATCTTTAACATTTTTTTTTGTTAGATTAAATATGTACTTTTTATCATAATATATAATTTTATTGTCATTATATCTCGATTATAGTAATTTCATAGATATATTGGTATTGGGAAACAAGTAATCAAATATCAACTTATTTTCACCATCAATTTTTCATTGGTTGTATGTATTTTTTATTTTAATTTTAATGTTCCTACTTAGTATTTTATTTACCCTTCTTTTATGTATGAAAGCTAGTCAGTGTCATGTGACTTACGATTATTATTATACATTAAGTAAAACCACCCATTGAATTTCAATACCAGTACATTTTTTATTGAATTTAGTTTCTAATTCTATTTATTTACGATCGCCACTTGATTTTTCTACAGATATGTACTAAGGGATAACGGATGCAGCCAGGGGGCCCTTTATATTAAGTCACGTTATGATCTCACCAATTAACTACCTAATATTATAAATAGATATTGATATAGCCTACAATCGCACAATCTCACATTCACAACACATGCAAAATAAATACGCTCTGCTTAAACCTAGCAATGATAAAACAATGGAAGATGGTTAAGGCACCAGGGTTGTGTACAAGCACAAAACGGATGAAAGCTACAAGCTAATCTAGCATACTCCGTTTCAAAAGCTCTTTAAATATTAACGGAAACAATTATCTACACTCGCTCATCAGTACTGAAGCTGCAAAAGTTCATAATTTGCAACACTCACTTTTTATTTACACGGCACATCCGTAAACTTCTATGCAGGGTCAAAAACAAAACAAAAGTAAAAAAAGAAACATTTTACTATCAAATAAATATTGAGTAACAACTGGAGATGAAAGCAAAGCCATCAAGATATTCTACAATTCCGTTCCATTGCTGTAAACTTAACTATTTGGTTTATGTCATGAACACAGTGTTAGAAAAGGAATTAAATAAATAGCGAGGGACACTTAATTAAATATTCTAAAGTGCTTTTGCATTCACTTGTTTCAAGTTCATGAACATGTTTTTCAATTTCAATTGATTATGTGTATTCATTACAACCCATTAATCGGTCCAGTATTTTTTACTCGTAGAACTATAAAATTGGAGTAAAAGATATAATAAACACAAGCAGCCTTATTAATAAACACGAACAAGCTTTAGACTAGTTACACCATCTTTTGTCTCATTCGATCCGGCTAAATATTCCAGTAGCAAAAAAGGACAAAAGCTGAAGTAACTAATCAGAGACTAATGCCCGTTTATTAATAAGGCTGTTAGGTATAGAACTAGACATCTATGAATACAGGTTTCACATTCATGAACTAAATACATGTGCACAAGCATGTTTTATTTTAATAATACACCAAAGTATGCATGTTTTATTGATACCTACTTTGTTGCAATATTAATAAAGCCTCTTACATTTTAACGTAACTAGAGCATTGTTTGTCAAACTAAACTTACAAATCAAATAAATGTTAATTTGTTTCAGTCTGTAAAACGCATACTTATTTAATATTTAGTAGGTAAGCTTCTTAATCATAATGACACTACTTTTCTATTATTTAAATTATAATAATTTAATGAATCACATTCTAGTGACAAAAATATAGGCAGTAAACCACTACTCCCAGTGTCATTAAAATTTTCACTTGTTTTTTTAAAATATAGTTTTCTATATTACTATATTATACTATTGTGCGTTAACAAAACAATGTTCAATGTATCATTTTCACAAAACAATCACAAAATAAATTGAAATACATAATGTAAATACCATTATTATCATTAATTATATTTAATCAATACTTCTTGTCTCGTTTTTTCTCATGACATTTCCCATCAGCAAAAAGTTGATGGGACAGCACTGATTACATTAAAATAACGCTTTAAAAAAACAAATTTATTTGTACCACATAGACTTAAAGGATAATAACTTCATAATATGTATATTTATTTCTTATTGTCTATGCTATCAAATA
This sequence comes from Ennomos fuscantarius, assembly GCA_905220475.3. Taxonomy (NCBI): domain Eukaryota; kingdom Metazoa; phylum Arthropoda; class Insecta; order Lepidoptera; family Geometridae; genus Ennomos; species Ennomos fuscantarius. The sequence goes on along the minus strand of HG992046.1, from coordinate 4,280,415 downwards.
AATAACTGTTAATCATGTATATATATTAAGCTGTGTTTTGTACTTGCAACAATATAGTTTTTATATGCACTAATGTAATAAACATTAAAATGAATGTATAACTTTAGCAAGTACCTATATATTGCACTGAAAGAGACAAATGTATTTATTTTTTATGGTCTTTTGAGATCGAAAATGTTTAAATTAATTTAGCCTCATGTTGAAAATATCGAAAAATCAAACTCTTCTCTCTCTTCCTATCCTAAAGTCATCCCTGTCAGTAAAATATAAATAGCTAAAGCCACGGTTTTACCTGCACAGTCACGATTGTCAGGGTTTAATACAGGAATAAGGAACAATAAAATTAACGAACAAATGGGATGACTTATCAGTTATAGGACTTCTATTTGTTTTGTTTTATAATTATAACAATTACATAATAGTTCAGTCTAGCCAGTTAAGGAGCAGACACATAAAACACGCAAATTTTGGTAAACTTTTTTGGTTGGCTTTAGATTTAAATAATAAAAAAAAGTGCTGTGTTATTTATTCCTCTTAGCATCCTTGTCGTCAGTCTGTATTGACGATAGAAACTGGTATGTCTTATCAACAATTACTCTCAACGATTGTTTTTGCTGTAGACCTACAGAGTTTACTTTGTAGGTACTTACATCCTTTTTAAAGCATACAAATCAATTTTAATATCTATCAGAATACTCTGTTAGCATAATTTTAATCATAATATAAAATAATAGCACTGAAAAATAACAAATGGCATAATAACCACAGAGAAACTTAAAAATTATTTTAACTATAATATAAAAGCCAAATTATTACTCAATATAATTCAAGAGGCAAACAAGTACAGCCTTGGTGAGGTACCACAGACTTGTGCAATTGAAAAATACATATTATATTATAAATCTTGAACAAAGCACAAATCATGTTGTTCTGGGGGCTAACTTGTACACCCCTTAATACAGCAGGGGTTAGGCATAAGTTAAGGCAGTATAAATAATATAGGATATAAACTTTGGCAAAGTCAATAGTAATATGATTATGATATATTAGTAAAACATTTTAATTCCAAACTAAAGTGTTTGAAATAAAGTACAATTTTGTACATTATTCAAGCCCAAATATGCAGTCAAATATTATTATAGTTGAATTAGTAACAAGGATAACTTATTATATTAATCTAATATATGCCAGTCAATGGTTCTGCACTAAAATTTTTTTTTTCTTATATCTTTCATAAGTATATATCTTTTCAAGTTTACCGATCATAAATATGGTTCGTCATCAATCCAAAGGACACTAATTCAACAAAGGTCAATAATTCTTGTTTTCCAAAATAGGGGTCACCAATGACCATCCAATCAACAAACTAGCCGTCTAATCCTTTGATCACCGACCAATTTACTTTTTAACTTTCACATTAGCGATAACCACTCACATTCAACTGTTTCACTTAGTCACTTGGCCAAGTTGACCCACTACATTCACTATCCACTGTGTTCACGATTGGTCAATCTTCATAAAGAAGTTCCAGAGTGTACTGGCGTATGTAAACGAGCGCTACATGCCCTTCCATAAATCAAGAGAGACCAGGATAGGGCAGAATCGGCTGAAAGTGATGCCTGCGACTATGCCAGTGACAAGAGTCGCACCGCCTATCATACCGGCCGTTGATGCATGCTCTGGAGCCACCGTTCTGGGGGAAATAAATCGTTTTATGTTAATTTGGATACTAGACTTCAGGTTAGAATTCACATCTAGTGGCTACTTGGTTATGTAGAAAGTGGAAGGAGAAAAAAAGATAAAGGCAAGGATAGAAGCGAAGACAAAAAGCAGGAAATAAAGAAAACGAAGAGAAGGATAAGGAAAAAAAAGAATAAAAGAAAAAGGTAAGTCTTTTCTGCCTTTTTAGGAAAATTTCCTTTATTTTGGAAGGAAGAAAGGAAGGAAGGATAGAGTTTGCCTATAAGTTCCATTCCAAATCCATTCCCAACTATGGACAATAATTAATTTTGATAATTAGGCTACATTTCATCCCGGAAAAGTGAAATTTTCCCGTGGGATGAGTAAATAAACAAAAACAACAAAACTAAATACACAAAAGTGGAGCCAAAACCAAAAAAAAAAAACCATGTTACCACAAATACATAAACAAGGCTTAAACAGACATCAAACATGTGTTTAACAATACAAAATAGTAGTTTTACACTTGTTTAAGGCTTGTTTAAATCTTTTGTGGCTAAGCCGTAACAGCCTTATTAATAAACGGGTATTAGTCTCGGATTAGTTACTTAAGCTTTTGTCCTTTTTTTGCCACTGGAATATTTAGCTGGATCGAAAGAGACAAAAGATGGTGTAACTAGTCTAAAGCTAGTTCGTGTTTATTAATAAGGCTGTATGTGTTTACACGTAGGTACTCACCCGCCGACATACATCATCCCTAAAGAGCTGCCATGTCCAGAACTCCAGCCGAGTAATGCAGCAGCGACCCAGTACAATGCATCGCTATGAACCAGCACAGGTGCAGTTCGGTCCTTTAAATTGTAGTTGCATAGCAGGAAGAACGGGATGAACAGGAATCGGAGCGTCGTTAGCAAAGCTAGCCAGCGGGGGCCAGGCTGTGAATGAACGAACAATTTATAAGTTTTACAACCAGCATTACGCTGAGTGGGGCCGATTTGTGGCAAATGGCAATTTAATGTTAAAATGTGCTGACTAGTAGTCATATTTGCATTTGTTTTTGTGAGTGCAAAAGTTCAGTATCTTTATATTGTCCCATATTTTGTCACAAATTCTCTATACAATTCTTACATAATTCGTACTTTCTTGGTATCTAAAACAAAGATTTCTGCCGCCTACCTACTAGGTGGTAGGACTTTGTTGCAAAGTTCGTCTAGGTAGGTACCACCGCTTTGCCAGTTATTCTGCCGCCAAGCAGTAGTGCGCAAGCACTACTGTGTTCCGGTTTGAAGGGCACTGTAGCTAGTGAGACTTTATGATCTGATCTCACATTCGAGTAATCTTATTACCAAACTGTGCTGCTGTCTCAGGATGATGTGCACAGTGCATTGTTGCTCGAAACTCTATTTTGGGGTTCTGATTGACACTGTTCTGTTATGGACAGCCGTGGCGCTTAACATGTGAACGGTGTCAGGTGAACGGCTAGCTCGTCAAATCATTCAGTAACATAAAAAAGGCGCTCTAAAAATTGCCCATAAACGTAATAGTACAGCCAAATGTTTTTTTATAGATTGGCAAAAGTTTTGGCACAGAACAATTTCTCTTTTCCTTGTCCTAAAGAATTGAAAGAATAAAAAAAGTTTGACAAAACGTAACTAGGAAATAGTACAAATAACTTGTAAAAGTACTAAAAATACCCAAATAGATCACTAACAACCGACCTTTAATGTTAAAAAATATAATATACTCACAAACTGCCACAGACTGGCGGTAATGTTCCCAATCGTAGCACTCAAGTTGAAGGTCAGGAAACATGTTAGATCAACGAAATTTTTGCCCAAGAATCCTTCTGTTTCTGGCTGGATAGCTGGAAATTGAAAAAAGATAGTATTGATTCATACTTGTATGTAGTTTGCCCTGTGGTGTCGGCGGTAGGAATAGAACCATCCCATCTCTTCCCGTGGGTGCCATAATAGCCAGGGAGGAGAAAGGAAGATAAGGGAATATACAGGGAATGGGCAGAAGCATTCTTCTCGGTTTGTATGACAATTGTGTATGCAATATTGGACATTGTCAGAGACAGCTTCGAGTATTTTGTTACCAGTATTTTACACACAGTTACACACTTATTGACTAACAAACTCACTTGCTTACACTCACTCACTGACTTACACATTCACTGCCTTTACACACCCAAGTAAATCAAATTCACATTTATGGCTTTAGCGACTTACCAGCTTGCACAGCGGGGAATGCAGTCAAAGGGACGAAGTACACAGCGAATATGTTGTACAGATGCAGCACAGACTGCTTGAAAATGGTTTCATATAGAATGCGCACCGTGATTGGTTGTTTGTTGTTATAGCTCATTATTTTTCATTTATTAAGTTCGAACACTGGCTTAGGCACTCGATCATACATTCTTAGTGACTTACAAACGCACTCACTGACTTACACACTCACCGCCTTTACACACCCTAGTAATTCCAATTAACATTTATGGTTTAGAGACTCACCAGCTTGCACAGCGGGGAACACAGTCAATGTGACGAAGTACACACTGAATATGTTGTACAGCTGCAAGGCAGACTGCTTGAAGATGGTTCCATAAGGGACGCGCGCCGCGATCGGTGGTCTGTTGTTAGTCGCCGCTAGCGCAGGATTGTTGCGAAGTGTGCGTTGTGCTAATGTGTCGTGGTAGCGGTAGAATCTCTGGAACAAACACGCTCAATATATATTTAAACTCGACTTGAAAGACAAAAAGGGCCGCATGTGGGGTTAAAATGTTTTTCCAGCCGCTCTAATTTTGTATTTTAGCTGTTCGAGATGAGTTCCGAATATTTAGGAATATCTAGTAACAGGAATATTCAAAGTAAATTTCCGCGAGGTCACGTTTGTGTCAATTGAATACATTTTATTTCAACAGATAAGAGAACTTACTAAAGTTACTAAAAATAATACACAATCAAGTTTTCCTTGTTTCAATGTACCTATCCTGCCTGCATATACTGAGCCGACGCCCGTTCGACACTTGTTTTTATTCGTTATGTACATATTATGTATTAATAATATATAACTTGTTTTTATACTTTAATTTTAGGTAAGTATTGAATATATGTCTTTCTATTCTATTCCATTATATTCTATCGAGGAAAAATAAAAATTGTTTATTTTATTATTTATTAATCCAGTGTATTTTTTACTTTACCGAGATCAACATAGGATACTATTTATCATTGAAAATTAAAACCTCCCACAGGAAAACTGTTTTTTTCTTCTGATGGATAAGTCCAGCATTTGACCTCGGTCTCACCTGATGGAAAGTGACAACTCGGTCTTCAATGGTACATCACACTACAGTGCAAGGAAAAAAAATTACGTTCACGCCCCGATAAAGACGAAATTCGTGCGGAACATTGGCGCCGAGTATATTTGATAAGTAAATATTTGAGGTTTGATTCTGAAACTTGACGCGATTAAATTGTATGAAATGCGCCTCTATCCGGGTGCGAGCGTAGTTTTAAGCCTGCTCTTTGATGCTTGCCTAGAAGATACCTTGACTGCGGATCACCTCTATATTATAAGTAAAGTCACTCGATAAGTGGCTCTTATAAATATTTAATTTTAAATAGTTGTTGTCTACAATTTTTAAAGAAGACACTAATTTAGTGTCTTCGTCGTTAATATAAACTATTTTACATATTTCTCTTTTATATATTTATATGGTTTTATTTGTCAGCTGAGGTTTTATTTTCTTGTTAATTCATACCCAGGCCCCCACGATATAGGCCGTGCCTAGTGTGGGGGTCATTAGATAACTTTGGGTATCTGATAACAAATCCTTCTGCATAAATCCTAGGAAACAGTGAAATGATTCGACTGGCCCGATAACTCAGTTGGTAGTAACCCTGCCTTCTGAACTGTGGGTTGTGGGTTCGATTCCCACCCAGGACAAACATTTGTGTGATGTACATAGGTGTTTGTTCTGTGTCTGGGTGTTATATTGTATTATATGTATATATTTACAAACAAAATGTATTTAAGTACTATTGTATCAGTTATCTGGTACCCATAATACGAGCTTTGCTTAGTTTGGGGCTAGATGGCGTTGTGTGAGATGTCCGCACATATTATTATATTTAATGAAAGTGTGTAAGCATGTTTAATTTATGTTTCTATGCAGCAAATAAATATAATTTTCATGATCATTTCCATATACTGGTAGGCAGAGCAATGTCGGTACTTACATTCAGAGGCAACGCGAAGTATGTATCAAAACATATGAGCAGCACGAACATGCCTCCTATAAAGTAGTAGATGGCCGAGGTGCGGATGGAGTCGAACAGCTTCGATGCCCAAGAGAGGAAAACCACCAAAGTTCCGCATATATTGGATCCGAGAACAACTGCGCCCGTGTATGAAGGAGGCAATCGGGCTGCCATACCGTAAACTGAGTTCTGGAAAATTGCGTTGAAACCTGAAACAAACATGATTAAGGCTCATTTTTCAATGACGAAATAATTTGACAGTTTCTTTTATAATCCTTTTCAAATAGGAAATCACCAGTAGTTCTTAACAAATGTTAAGTTATGTGTACGCCAATATTCGATTCCTTAAATACAGATTAACTATTATTTAGGTATCGAATAATAATAAATAAATATTATGAACATTTCACACTGCACCATATCTAGTCCCAAAATAAGCAAAGCTTGTACTATGGGAATCAGATAACTGGTACAATACTTAGATATGTACTTTTTGTTTGTAAATACATACATAGAATACAATATGACACCCAGACACGGAACAAACATCGATGTTTATCACACAGATGTCTGTTCTGTGGATAAACGAAAAAAAAAAGAAATCGAACCCACAGTCTACAGTTTAGAAGGCAGAATAACTAGCAACTGAGCTATATACCTAACAAAACGGCAGATTCACACTATCACACTAATCACACTAATATTATAAAGGCGAAAGTTTGTATGTGTGTTTGTGTATATGTGTGTATGTTTGTTACTCCTTCACGGTCAAACGGCTGTATGGATTTGGATGAAATTAGGTACCAAGATAGCTTATACACTGAATTAACATATAGGCTACATTTTATCCCGGAAAAGATAAATTTTCCCGTAGGATGAGCAAATAATTAAAATACTTTTTATCCGCGGGTGAAACCACGGGGCGCAACTAGTGAATAATATAGATTGAGGATCCACCTCAATTAAGAGCCCCGTTGAATGGCTTAGTCCTTGGGGTAAATAAAGACCAGCATTTTGGTCACAATATGTTGCCTCGATCAGTCGTTCCGAAAGATCTTTGTAAATTTTTAAAAGAAGTTAAAATCTACCCGTTTTAAGACGAATGGAGAATAATTTTACAAATAAAGTAAGTTATCTCACCATTTAAACAGAAGACTGTGACCATGGTTATCCAGAAGAATATTTCAGCGTGTTGCGATGTGTCTATCATAGCGACCATTATTGTGACCACGAACAGAGCCACCTCCACGATCAGGGAAAATACGATTCGGGTGGTCAGGTTGCCCCTGTGGAAATATGATTATTATTATTTTTACTTCAAACTTGTCTAGTATTTGACCACGCTCTCACCTGATGGGAAGTGACGATGCGATCGAAGGCGTAGCATGCTAGCCAAGTAAATACCTATTCACTTTCCTCTTGAAAACGCCCGGGTCATATTTCGCCGGAAACACAGACGCTGGCAGGGTATTCCATTCCTTAGCCATTTTAATTGAGAACGTGGAATCAAATCGCTTGGTAATAATGGGTGGTATTTCGACCACGAAAGGATGGCGCTTAGCCGAGCGTCTAGTTGTCCGGTAGTGGAATGGTGATGGGAGAATATAGTATATAATGGAATATTATTTGTTAACTATTATTTATTATGACACTACTATTATGACAGCCTCTGTGGTGTGGTGGTTGAGCAGATCGGCTCATAACCCAGAGGCGGCGGGTTCGATTCCCGCGGCAGGACAAGTATTTGTGCACAGAAAAATAAAAAGCGCACATACTTGTTCTGTGTCTGGGTGTTGTGGTCCTCGTAGCTCCTGGGTCCCTAGACACAGGGAATCCTAGTTAGGGTCCAGGATCTAACACGCGATCTTTGGGCGTTATTTATATTATTTTAGTTTGAAACGTTTGTTAAGTTCTGACGCTCGCGAAAGCCGCCGCGGCTTGCGTTAGTAACTGGCTCCCAGAAGAAGGACATCGAATACTCCGTATAATTTCACCCTCTTAAGGGTGGAATTTCGAACAATCCTTTCTTAGCAGATGCCTACGACATAACATCTACCTGCATGCCAAATTTCAGCCCGATCCGTCCAGTGGTTTGGGCTGTACGATGATATATCACTATGTCAGTCAGTCAGTCAGTCACCTTTGAGTTATATATATTTAGATTATATAAAATAGTAGTCAGTTTACCAATTTTTAATCACACTTTTAGTTGAGATTAAAGAGCTATTTTAGTCCCTGTTTACCAAAAAAAAGTACACATAGGTCCTTCCTAAAAGCATCAATCATTTCCATCAGTATCATGTACAAGGTGATTATGTCAGCGTGACTTTATCAGTAGATTATATATTCAATAAACTAAATCGCAAAATTGAAACTGCAAAATATAAATCAATAATCACTTACTTTATTTTGACGAATACGTTGAACCAGCTGAATAATAGATTCGGTATCTGGCTCGCCCATCCGACGTACGTGAGGTAATGCTTCGCGTAGTCCGGCGCATTGGCCAGCTTGTACTTCTCGAAGTAATCCTTAAATAAATATAACAATTTGCGCTTTAATAATATATTCGTAGCATTAAGCATTCAAAACTAACTATCGATGTTTGTTCTGTGTCTTTTATTTATTCTATATGTATGTATTTATAAACAAAAAGTATAAAGTATTGTATCAGTTAACTGGTTCCCATAGTACAAGCTTTGCTTGGTTTGGGGTTAGATGGCGCTGTGTGAAATGTCCACACATATTCATTTATTTATTTATCACATTTATAAATACATACCGCCCGTAGCCACAGAATAAATAGTAGATAGTGTAACATGCACGGTTTAATATATGGCGATAGTGTTTTATTTTATTCCACAGGGTTGAAACTATAACACAACTTAAGAAAGGCCGCGGTTTCACCTTTTTAGTACAATCTTGAACACTGCCGATTTAAGCTTCTGAATACGTCCGCGGCTGGACTTAGGCATCCCCATGGAGGGCCACTTTGAGCAGCTGCATTCATTCGCTCGTCGCGGCTTTGACCTAGTTGGAGGTCTACGCTAAGTCTTCCGGTTCATGGTCGCCACTCGAGCTATGCTACACCTTTGATAACATAGCCACTTCCCATCATGTGAGAGTGTGGTCAAATAAGTTTGATGTAAAAAAAGGTCAACACACGCAAAGCGTAATAAAACTGACTTCAGACTTATATGGTTTTCTAATGGATGCCATTGTCAGAACTGGACCAAATTGGGGCCACACGAGAAGCACCAGCTTTCATCAGCTTTTCAATCATCAAAATCGATTCACCCAGTCGAAAATTCTGAGGTAACAAACAAAAAAAAATTCATGAGTTGTTACCGTGGCCGTGATGAACATGTTCCAAGCGGTGAGGGTCCCGAGGCCGTGCAGCATCAGGGTCAAATAGATGAGGTAGCCGCGGTCTTTAGGAGGCACCAGGTCCATAGCTATACCTGGAACCGGAACGGTAGGTACATAACCATATCCTTTTAAAGTAAGGGGTTAAACTTTAACAGCCTTATTAATAAACGGGTATTAGTCTCGGAATAGTTACTTCAGCTTTCGTCCTTTTTTTGCTACTGGAATATTTAGCTGGATCAAAAGAGACACAAGATGGTGTAACTAGTCTAAAGTTAGTTCGTGTTTATTAATAAGGCTGTAATAGTCTTCATTTCCATACTTAGAAGTACTTGGATATACTATATCAGTGATTCGGATGACATTTGTTCCAGTTTAACGGACCCGATAGCTCAGTTGCTAGTATCCTTGCCTTCTGAGGTTAGGTTGTGGGTTTGATTCCCAGGACAAATATTTGTGTGATAATTTACAAACAAAAATGTATCTATGTATTCACTATTTGATTTTCACGTTTTTTATACAAGTGTGGCGCTGGCATCGTTTTGCCTGATCAATAAAGTAAACAACGTGTGTCGCTACAGAGTGTACTGATTCAATTACTGGCTACAGTCGGCCTTTCCATTTTTGTCTTTTTTGTCAGCTTACGTTTGAGGTTTTATCCGATAATTAGTTAAATAAATAAAGCAAACAAAATATGCACTAATGGAAGTTGTTATAAAATCTTTTCGGGCTAGTTTTCGGCACGGTGAATGCGCTCAAGAACTGCAAGATCTCATTCTCCCATCACCATTCCACTACCGGACTACTAGACGCTCGGCTAAGCGCCATCCTTTCGTGGTCGAAATACCACCCATTCGTACCAAGCGATTTGACTAACGTTCTTAATTAGAACGGCTAAGGAATGGAATGCCCTGCCCGCGTCTGTGTTTCCGGCGAAATATGACCCGGGCGTGTTCAAGAGAAGAGTGAATAGGTATTTACTTGGCTAGCATGCTACACCTTCGATAGCATCGTCACTTCCCATCAGGTGAGAGCGTGGTCAAATGCTAGAAAAAATTGAAGTAAAAAAAAAATAGTTCTGTTGGTCTTTATCGACCTTTACAGCGTCACCTTTTGCATAAGGTCAAAATCGAGCAAAATGGCACCTCTGGGGTGCGATTTGAAAACGTTATTTGTAATTTATTATTGCAATCTTTGTGAACAAAAATTGATGATAGTATGATCCAAGTATGAAATTAAGACGAACAAAGTCGATTTAACCCCTTTTTAAAATAGAAGATTATATAATTATTAAGTATGGATTATGAACATTTTGTTATACTATTTTTTTTCATATTATTTTATTTTATTATACTAATAAAATATTATAAATTACTTATATACATTAATTTATAGTATTACCAAAATACCAAAATATTGTAGCAAATCTCAGGTGCACACAAGTCTATTGAAGAGACTTTGCATGTGTTTTTCGTAAGCGTCATTTTACCCACTGTATGCTATTAGTGACAGATGCTATGAAAAAGTCATTGACACTGCGTTGGGAAGTGGGATATACGAACAAAATCTTTTGCCTCTGTCGGGACTCGAACTCTCGACCTCGCGAACGTCAGCTGACCGAGGTAACCGTTCGGCCAGAGGGTCTTACATTACGTCGATGAAAAACTTAACCCTATCTTAAATGTTATTGTAATTTCAAACTATTTAAGAACTACACAATAAAAGCAAATATAATTTTCAACGGACTATAAACAAAGATGGAATTCTTAATTCGGTAGAGTAGTGCCTTAGGCCAAATCTCTCAAATTATTCATTTTTGAATTGAAGCATGTTGTGGGACCTTATCCCACTAAGACCGACTTGCACGTCGTAGAATTAAAATTACAAATGAGTAACTGACCCAGAGTTAACAACTCAAGTTTGAGTTGATAAATAGTTATCCAAACTTTTATCTTGCACATTCGGACAATTAACAGAGATTAGTTAACGTTCAGCCGGTAACCCATTCTATAATACTTTATGGTCCAAATCGAAATTCAACACAGATAAAACAAGAATTTCATTGATTCATAATAATAATAATACCGCCGAACGATCACATACCTATCTATATCCTGGACCCTAACTAGGATTCCCTATCAAACTCCCATGTTTTGCTGGCATTATAATTTCGGATCTGGTACGGGCCTTCTTCTGTAGTTCTGCCGTCATGAGGAAAAAAGACGTTTCTGCGTATTTTTATAAATGGAGAAAAAAAATGTTTTGAGTTCAATAGTTTAAAAAGATGAAAAGGCACTTCTACGCAGAACCGTCTTTTTTTAATAGCAGTAGTCAGAAACGTCATTTCAACGTATGACTTAGTACATATTTTCTAAATAAATTTGACGCTTCTACTTAGATGTGTTTTTTCAACGTAGTATTCATCAGAAATGTCTTTTTTAGTTAGTAAACATACTGTTATACCACAGATGCGTCTTTTTGGACAATGCGAAAATTAGGGTTCTGGTTGGTTTTCAGAAATAAAAAAAATATTGGCCAATTCGTCTTTTTTTGCTGATCCAGAATATATATCCAACTCATTTTTGACAAATATGTCAGATGCGCCTTTTTTCCTTATGACGGCAGAGTTAGGTTGTTGCACAACCTACTCGGGTTATTTACCTTTCAAGTTGAGCGTGTCATTGGGCAGATTGGTGCCCTCCCACGCTGGCGTGAGTTTCACTGGCTCGTTGCGTAGGAAGGGCGCCTTCTCGCCATCTGCCTCCCAACCTAGAAATAGTTATGAATGTTACTTTTGTCGGTTTACGAATTTTTTTTTGTTTTGGTTTTGTCTCCACACTTTCGTGTATTTAGCCAGTGTCAAGTAATTGATAATTTCTCAAGTTAATTAATATTATCATATGTCAAGTCACAAGGAGTATCACAGTCCAGTGATACTCCTAGTAAACTTTACCAGAAGCTTCTATGGAGTTATGGAAACAAAACGAAAAGAAACGTTTCACCATCATTATACCACTTTCCCACACTCATGCCTGTAATCCAGCACTTAATGAATAAAATGCCACCAATTTTGTGCACCAACACCGAAAATAATACAAGTTTTGGAAAATAATACAATGCGATGGCGAGATCTTTTTCGTTTTCCCGCCAAAAAAAAAACAATGTTATTTTTGTTTTTTTAAGGATTTGCGGCGTGCTCGTCCATGAAAAAGTTTGCATACCCGCCTCATAGAGAACCTTTGATTCAGTTCTAGTGACCATGGACAAAGGATTTTATTATTTTTAGATTAATTTTTATTCATGGCAAAAAAGATAGAAAGTACATTATAAAATTTACGAACATCGTGATAGTCAGTTGCCACGAATCGGTCCCAACTCAGCATTGTGCTGGCCATACAACCAGCGCTGATCTTCCGTTGGGACCGTTTCGGTGTCGTGATGGAGCAGTTATCATGAATTACTGCGAATCCATGGACCTTCTATTATATGTAAGTGTGCTTAGACCACTTCAGATTGATGTTTTACTTGTTACTTGATCAAACTGAACTGATTTGGCTGAAAATTGGTGGGGAGGTTAGAACCAGGAGACGGACATAGGATACTTTTTATCCCGTTCGCCGCGTTTTACTAATTCACCCGTGCGAAGCCGGGGCGGGTCATATAGTGAATAATATAATTTACATTTTATCAGTCACAGCACATAATACCAACAGCCGGAAAACGTCCACTGCTGAACATAAGTCTCCCTCATAAATAAAACGCCACTTTGGACGCTTAACAAAGTGGGGTGTTGCCATAATCACCACGCTTGGTCCTGGTGATCGCAGATTTTAAATGTACCGAGAAAAATGCTGCTGCCAATGGGCAAAGAAAAAAAGAATATCCAGGGAATGCCTTAGATATTCTTTTTTCTTTTTCTTTTACGGTGCCCCCGGGAAAAGGTGGGGTGGTCCTGGTTCTATTCTTAGCCGGGACCAGTTAACTCGTATTAAAATCAGCTTTTATCTTAATCTTAAAAGGTAAAATCAATGAAAGCTTACAGTCTTTAACACAGACTTTAAATTAATTCTACCATAAATTATAATAAAATATCTTTGAGGTGTAGCGCAATATTAAGGGTTGTGCTGTCGGCAAAGCGAAAATGCGCTTTGACCGCGAAGTCTCCAAGCGAGCGAGCGAAATTGCCACTTAACCGAGATTACATGAAAAGAAAATTAAAAGCACTCAAGGCTCGTAGTTTATAAAGTATGCTTTTAGTTTCGTAAACTGTATGAGATTTTTAGAAGTAATGTACCTGTTTCTGTTTTCCAATTTAAACGGCGTTTTTGAGAGAATGGTACAAAGAGATTCTACACAAATCAATTTGAAGATACCTACTCCTTATTTCACTTATCGAGCTATTCTGACTGACTTACCATTTCATAATCTACTTCACATAAAAACCCCAGCAAAAGAAGCTCTTATGGAACGTTCTAAGAAATCTCTTTATCGTGGCACCAGAAATTTCACTGTAACTAAATCGGCAACCAACATAACAATGGCTTACTATCGGCTGTTGAATACCTATAACTAGTTTTTTAACGACATAGTCAAATTGGTATAACCGAGTACAAATTGTAGAGATACGCTAAAATGTTTCATAAACATTAACAAATTAGTCATTTTGTTTTTTTTTCGGCTAAATTCACGTCAATTAAAAGTCGAAATTATTCCGACCAGGTTTCGGACATATTCGAAGTCCTCCTTCTGTTTCCTTTCGTGTCCTTGTTCCGTTATTTATCTTACAAAATGTGTCATACTCACGATGGTTTTAAAACTAAAATTAATAATTAACGACTAAAACTTGTCAAGTCGTAATTATGGACTTTATAAATTATACGGTTGAAATGAAAGTAACGAATACACACCTGTGTTGGGTACGCGGCGTAGTACATAATCCATTCGACTAAAATCAAATGATATTTTAGAAGAAAAATACACTTAAATTTAAGTGTTTTTTTCTTCTACATAGCTATGAAGTCTCGATCAAGTCGCCTTTCAAACCAAAACATAAATCAAAATAGGATCATCCGTTTAGGAATTACGATGCTATAGACAGACGTTAAGCACACAGATACGTTAAAAGAACAACACTCCTCTTTGTGATCGAGGGTTAAAAATATATAAAAACAAAACCTATACAAATCAAATGGGAATATATAAGTACAAATAATAAAAAAACGAGTGTGCCTATACGACTAAAGTAAAACTTTTTAGCTCCATCCGCTGGTATAACTGTTTTTGCTTTGTTTAATGTTAATGTCGCCAACTTGACATATGTAAATTGTCATTATACCGAACATACCAACATAATAATACGTATTAAGTAATTTTTATCTTTGTTATGTTGACAATGGAGATCTACGTGAATCAACAACTTTCATCTTCCGTTCGCCTCGGCAGCTTACTCCCCAAGTCAAGCGTGCTTAAAGGAGTTTTATTTCAAAAACTTTCTCTCAGACCAGAATGATAATACTGAGATTGGTAAATAAAAAAGCAGACAATACTTTCTGATCAGTGTATCTGATGAACCGAAGCCCATTGACACATAGATAACCTCATTAGCCCTCTGGAAGTCTTAGAGATGTACACATTACGCAAGTGGATGCTGTGAAATAAAAGATACGATACTTACACCACCACATAATAAAGGATAGTATCTCACACGTCTTGTTAATGGAAATGGTATGTTTGGTATTAGCTTTTTACATGAAAAGTATACCTAAGACCTTGTTTTGTAACTAAGTGATATTGCGAATTGCAAATTTGCTGTAAGTTAAGTAGCGTTTGAACAAAAGCATGATAGAGGTGAGAGCACCACAGGTAATTTATAAGCTTGAGTTATTTAGCAACCTACAATGTTAAAAAGAGACATAGCGCGTTTAATGTATGGCTCATACCTGTTAATGTACATATTTTGTAACCCTTATGAGAAAATCATTTATAGGTTTTAGATCAAACTAAAAGATGTTTAAAGGTAGATGTTTAGACTGGCACTTATTGGGCAGAAGGAATCACCATTGCAATTCAACAGGGCAATGCTGCCAGCATGTTGGTACGTTGGGTAGTGGACTGGAGCATTTGGACTGTCTCATCATAGATAATGTACCAAATGTTTTTGTAGTAGGTAGTGAAGCTGAATCTAGTAGTAGCTAGTATTATTGTAGTAGTTAGTTTAACGAATAAAGGCACGTAAAGGCACGTTCCCCATTTACAAAAAGGCCAAACTTCAGAGCCGTGAGAAATATACGACCGGAATGTGTATATTAAATTAGTAGACTCGGGGCTACTCACACATACACAACACATTCACAGATTCATACATTACACTACACATTATTTATTAATTAGTCTTATCTGTATACAATATTATTAATTACATCAACATACACTCTTATATATCACAGTTATCCAGTGGAACAGACAAAATTAATATTACTCAGACTCCAGTTATCTAACTGTAGCTATGTATAGTTTGGAGTATATACGCGCAAGTTACGTAGAGTTTTGTTATAACAAAAAGATGTAAGGAGTTGGACGAGTGGAACAGAAACACCAGTTTTACCAACCCTTCTATTACAAGAATTAACTCACAGAGCAAAACGAAAAAGCGCTATTAGTGCCTTGTATCGAATAACTCAATATTGGTACAGTATTAATTGTCTGTAATTAAGATACGCTCTAACTCGGAATATTGACTTTTCGGAATTTTATTATAAAATATGTAAGTATTAGCATGTATTTATATATATTTTTACCAAGTTATAGGTAGGTAACAGTTTATTTTTATCTGTATTTCTTTTTATTCTAAATTGTTTTAGACCGCCGTGTTTTATCTTTTGATACTTTCCATCCAAAGGTTGTCTGGAAGAGATCGCTATTAGCGATAAGACCGCCCATTGTTGCACTAGTATGTAAGATTTAATAATTCCTGTATTGTATGAATTTCGTTGGTGAGACAATAAAGTTATCTATCTATCTATCTATTGACCAATTGAAAGATGACCGCTAAAACATTGATATTAATAATTCTAAATCCAACGCAGACATTCATAAAACCAAGCCCGAAATGCATAATGATAAACAGATGATAAACATATTTCACACATTTACAATTAAGGTTTTGTAAGATAAATAACGGCTAAAACTCACGTCAGTTAAAAGTAGAAATTACTCCGACCAGGTTTCGGACATATTCGATGTCCTTCTTCTGGGAGCCAGTTACTAACGCAAGCTGCGGCGGCTTTAGCGAGCGTCAGCACGTAATCTGGTCGGAGTAATTTCGACTTTTAAGTGACGTGAGTTTTAGCCGTTATTTACCTAACAAAATGTGTCATACTCACCATAGTTTTCAAACTAAAATTACAATGAAGGTGTACAAAATGTACCCCATATGCGTCGGGTCGGATTATACAAAGTACCAGACAATGACTAATACTATGCTGGCTATGCTTAGAACAGACATTTGCATGCAAGCCGACACCTATTGTGCGAGCTTGTCAGCATGTGCGGTTAAAATAATGTATACCACGACAAGTTTTATAATTATGCTCTGTACTTTATACGAAGGCTTACGTCTTGCTTTACATCTTTAGATAAATTAAAATAAAATTGCCTTAGTTCACGATGCTTTATGTTAGCACATAAGTAAATAGAGTTGCACATAATCTTTTTTGGATTCTCTTTACCTAATTCGTGTGGCCAAGAGTTGACGTATTGACAATCATGGACAATATCTTTGGTTTTTGCAGTAAAACTTCTTTACGCACGCTTGACTTGGGAAGTGAGCTGGTGAATGCGTAACGAGGCGAACGGAAGTTGAAAGTTGCTGGTTCACGTACTCCATAGTCAACATAATAAAGATAATAATTACTTAAAATTTGTATTATTATGTTCGTACTAGTTGCGCCCCGTGATTTCACCCGCGGATGGAAAGTATTTTAATTATTTGCTCATCCCACGGGCATTTCACTTTTCCGGGATAAAATGTAGGCTATATGTTAATCCAGTGTATAAGCTATCTTGGTACCGAATTTCATCCAAATCCATTCAGCCGTTTGAACGTGAAAGAGTAACAAACATACACACATACAAACTTTCGCCTTTATAATATTAGTGTGATGTTCGGTAAAATTACAATTTACAATTGTCAAGATGGCGACATTAGCATTAAACAAACCAAAAACAAAGTTATACCTGGAGCTAAACTAAAGAAGTTTTACGTCAGTCGTATGTTCTTCTAAAGCACACTCGTGTATTTTTTGTTGGGGTCGATTTTGTATGCAGCTGGTTAGCTTTCATTATCAGGACGTTTCGCCAGCTGAATCATTCGGACTTGGTATAATGATCATGATTACGGATTGATCGATGTTGACAAAAACACTGTGGTGGGACAAATCGTAGAAGAGAGAAAGGTAAATAAAATATAATAGGCCTTTCGTATTAGTATGAAAAGGACGGCAACATTTTCAGATATAAAGATTACAACCGACACGAATATGTCATCTTTAGATTTTTATGTTTATTCACCGTTAGATCAGGCCGGTTATTCATTTGCAACTTTAGGGCACAGATACAAAGCCCAATAAGGCATGACTCGAGGTCACATTATTTTGCATCACAAAGGCCATCCTGTTTCTTTACTCCGGTTATATGATTGTAGTTATGCCTGATCATACTCGGTAGGGATTAATAATCTTAGTGACCTAGTTATTAGTAGCATAACTGTTACAAAGTTTAAAACTAATGATACCTACCTACTCTTAAATAAGAATGATAATGTAACGTTATGCAATTCTCCTTATTAAATAAACTCTATACAGCCTTATTAATAAACGGGTATTAGTCTCGGGTTAGTTACTTCAGCTTTTGTCCTTTTTGCTACTGGAATATTTAGCTGGATCGAAAGAGGCAAAAGATGGTGTAACTAAGCTAAAGCTAGTTCGTGTTTATTAATAAGGCTGTATGTGAGCTATACAGTTTCTAGTCTTTGGAACTATTGGCTGAAACGTCGTTGTCGACATTTAACAAATAATATCTTACATAAATTACTGCGAATTTACTTATAAGTTACACTTAAAATATTAAAAACATCGCAGCGATTACAAATAAATTTTCGGTTATTTTCAAAGGATTATTATCGCAAGTATCACAGTAAGATCTGTGAAGTTCAATCAGTATGCAGCTATGGCCGGTCCTGCTGCTGACATATTTCAGCCATTTCAGTAAATCAGGTCGGCGGGACTTGAATTCTAGATCAATACCGTTTGGATGCTGGCCTGAACACCGCAAAACATCGCATTTTCTGCTAGAACTACAGTTCCACGCTAAAAGTTCCCTTCGGTATAAAACACGAAGAAAAGTCGTATATGATTACTAAGATCTTAAATCCCACCAGTAAAAGAGCAATTTTAAATAAAAGAACTGAACATGTGTTTCTAAAACGTACATTCCAAATAGGTTTTAGCATTAATAACCAATTATCAGGTACGCAAGTATGTAAAATGAATTTTGGCAGGAAACGAAAAAGATCGCGTCACCGCACTGCATTATTTCCCAAAACTTGTGTTATTTTCAGTGTTAGTGCATAAAATTGGTGGTATTTTATTCGTTAAGTGCTGGATTACAGGCATGAGTGTGGGAAAGTGGTATAATGATAGTAAAACGTTTCTTTTCGTGTTGTTTCCAAAACTCCATAGAAGCTTCTGGTAAAGTTGCCACCACTTTACTAGGAGTATGACTTTGATTAGACTATGACTTGACTATGACTTCGACTGTGACTTGATACATATTTGCGTAAATATCATTAACTTGAAAAATTATAAATTACTTTATTCATAAAAAAAAGTATGTAAAATAAATTGATTTCAACAATGCTTATTTCTTAGTTCATTTACAAGATATTCTACGCACGTTAATGTTTATTAAATTTGTTATAATTGCTTTAGTCATATTATATAACTGGTTGTTTACTATGCTCTTACGCCTACTTAGTTGTATTTTGAACTTAATTGTATTTAATATGTCTAAGTAATCATAATGTTACTTTGAACGTAACGTTATCATAATGGATAATTGGAGAAAAAGGACGAGTAAATATTTGTTTTCAATAACAATGATTTTTTTTTAAATATCTGTGGACATTTCACACAGCGCCATCTAGCCCCATACTAAGCAAAGCTTGTGCTATGGGAACCAGATAACTGATACAATACTTAGATACTTTTCGTTTGTAAATACATACATAGAATACAATATAACACCCAGATACAAAACAAACACCTATGATTATTGATTATTTGCGTATAGCCTCCCTGATGCTGCGAATGCGGGGCACGACCAACATCCTCCTGGTCGCTGTTGCTGAGAGGGTAGATGGTCCAATAATAAAGCATTGGACGGTGCTTGTGTTCCCGACGCATCGATATGCCAAACAATTCATTATAAAGAAATTTAATATAGATTTGTTATGAATAAATTGATAATTTGTGATGTGCTTGACATTTATAGTAATTAATAATAATGATGATTCTACTAATATAGCTGTAAGTCTTAGTGTTACTAAAAATTGGAATGAATTATTTGTAATAAAATGAAATATATTTATTTATTATTAAATATAACTGAGTATTATACAAAGACCCCACTTGACAGATAGCTGTAATTACGCCGAAAATTACTCTATTTTTAGTTTAATTTCTTGCCAATATTTATTTTCAACTGTCTTGCTCGCTCGCTTATCAAGTACTCCGTTAAACAATCAACCAGCGCATTTTAGTCTTATACTAGCACGCTTTTGTCTATATAACCCTATATGAAGCTGTTAATGTAAATGCAGTTTGGTAACGCATCTGTTACCAAAAGGTTTTAAACGCGGTTTTCAAATATTAGTTATGTAAATTGTAGTAACATGTACTGTAAGTTATATCACAATAGTAGATACCAAAGTGAAAAGAAGGCCAATCAATATCTTTTGGCCTTCCGAAATTCTATTTCAGACAATCGCCATAGTTTTATATAGTTTCTTTATGATTTACCGAAAAAATATTTTGCGACAAACGGGCTTCAAGTTCCACATAACTTTTTGTATCCTGCTTCAGAAATAATAGTAATAATAATAAAGCCCAATGCTCACATACATAGATCCAGAACCCTAACTAGGATTCCCTGTGTCTAGGGACCCAGGAACTACGAGGACCATGGTCCCACAACACCCACACTCAGAACTTTTTATTTTTGTGCACAAATACTTGTCCTGCTGCGGGAATCGAACCCGCTGCCTCCGGGTTATGAGCAGACTTGTTCAATCACCACCACACTCCAGAGGCGTCAAATGGTTTAAAATAACGTTTAACATCTGTAAAATATAATATTTTTAAATAGAGCCTTTATTCTTTAACTCTACTATAATCATACCTACCTACCTACTAACTACTCTAAATGCCACTAGCTCCTAAAAACAAAAAAAAATTGACTCTGTCCGGTCTGCGCTCGCTGACCTATAGACACGTAAAAATGCGCAATATTCTCTACCCGATTACCAATAAAAAAAATGATTTTCCTTTCCGGATGTTGCTGTAGCTACATAATATTATTATCTACTGTCATCTGTGATACCATAACACAGATATTATCTAACGTAATAATGGTAATGGTATACTTCCTTTAGAATGTTATCAATGAAAATATTTGATTAAAGCTCAAGACCGTTCGTTTATATTATCGTCAAGTAGCCTATCATCATTATTATGCTTAACACAATTCTTGATATGAACAATTTATCAAGTGGTTACTAAGTGAGGATTAGATAAGATGCAACATTGAATAATTACGAATATGTACAATATTTGCTTTTCAAAAGTACTAAGAACATCTTCAGTTTCTGATGATTATTGACCAAAATGTTATATTTATTCTTTAGAGACAATTCTTTTATCCAGCTTCGGAAACACACGTTATTCTTTCTCGTGTATGTTCACTGATTTATCCGAGATTCCTGGGCCAATTGAAGGGGTGAGAACAAAAAGGGTTTAACTGATGTTTTTCACAAAATGACTTATGGGTTCAGCGTGAAATTATCTACAATAATACATTCACAAAATACCGTAATGAAGCTTAAATCTGGAGATTTTGAGTCTAAAAACGGTTTATCTGTCACAGGAATAAAGTTCGCTTAGCATAAAAACATTATTATATTTATTTTATTATATTATATTTTTACAGTAATTGTATGAATTAGTATTTTAAAATAGAATTTAAACATTTTCCAGCAACTGAAACTTACATAAACCTTTTCTATTACCTTATAAGCACTCTACATTAAAATGACGCCGTTGACGTTTAAAGTCAATTTTCTCAAACTGTCAATTTGACAGTTAAACCCTTTTTATTCTCAACCCTTCAATTTGCATGTCCGTTCATTGAGTACTACTTAGCTAATCTTTCAAATTATACACACTAACACTATTCATTATGTTTGTTTAGTAGCTTTACATTCATTATATAGAACTTCTTTTACATTCAAAGAATTATAAAAAATAAAAATCACATTTTAGTTCAGTAAATGTGTGTTCCTAAATAAAATTAATGACGTATTTTTAACGCCCATAATATTATTTAGTTTAATACGTTTCCTGTGCAACTTTCTGACTATTTAATCGTTTTAACGGCTATTGCGTGCGACTATACTAGTTACGACAAACTATAAATTTTGCGGAACAAAAATTACGGCTAATAAAGACCGCAATCTAGGGAAGTTAGTCGGAAAGTTTGTAATACGCAAACATTTTTAACGTAACCATTTACAATAAAAATACTAAGCTTGTGACTTTCTTCAGAACCTATATGATGAAGTATGAAGACGAGTAAGGAGATGGCTATTCCCTAGCTACGAGTCCCATCTCGAAACTAAACGAATACGGATACTATATAGAACATTATAAAATCGCAATCGTAAATTTGCAAATTCAACATAAATCATTACAGAAGAGATCAGCATGATATGGCCAAAAACCGCAAGTCCAAGGGCATGTGATATCGAGCAAGTAGCGTATTCCTTGGCCAAGGTATCCCTGGATCATGGTATCCCTGGATCATGGTATGCCTGGATCATACAAACTCTGAATCAGCGTATATCTAAGCCCCGATAGGCAGTTGTAGATATATCGCAGTTTCGCAAACATTGTTACTAACTAGAAGTATTAATTCTAATAGGACTTTAGGTTTGATCTTTTCATATTATACGGGCTGCTACGGAGCGCAAAAGTAAACAAGCAAACTGTATTCCTAAAGAAGTAAATCTGTCAGACTGAGTCTACGTAATCGTACCGCTAAGTGCCAATGCTCACACAAAGAAACCTACAGTCGACGACGAATAAAAAACAACAGGGACCAAGACCGAATAACTGAATTGGTGCGTCAGTAACACGTTCTTGAAGGAAAGCAGCTCTACGTATAGAATTGTACAGTACCGCATTTTCATTACCTTTAACAATGATATTTATCGTTTTACTGTGTTCTTTCAAGGTTAGACTCACGAGTTCACTTTTATTCAAATAATACAAATGGAAGTTTAAGCTGAGAGTAGGATATATTCACTCCCATGACAGTCATGAAGACAGTGACAATATTGTAAGATGACAATTTATTATTGCTTCTCTGTGATTTGATCTTTAAAAAGGATGCTTTAAGGGTTTCAATCGCAGAACAAATCAAACCTACTGTTGACCAAACTGACATACCGTCTGGACTTGAAAATTTCCCACGGAATCAGTAAGAGCGCTCATTCTGAATCCACAGGCTTAGAGCAATGTAAATAGGGCGAATTCTGTGGCTGAATCATGTATAAAACCAATCAATGTATAGAACTTATGCTAAATGTTCATAAGATAATTATATTCAAAATTTAAAAAGGCCTTGGACTTGAAACAATCTGATGATCTTTAAACGGCTAAACAGAATTTCTTGAATCATAACCAAAACAATCACTATATAGGTGTAACAGAATCGGTTCATTCGTTTTCTAAGGCCTATGATGCCACAGATACTTTCAACGTATAACACCCTCCGTTTGGGAAGGGATATAATAACTGTTAGGAGAATCCGTCATAGAAACCAGACAAGCTTATAGAATCACTGAACCTTCATAGCTACTCGTATATGTAGATGATTACACGACTTACAAAACAGTGGCTTTTCTATGCTTACAATAAAACGTTGATAAATATAATATATTTATTTATTTATTAATTTAATATAACGCACTTGTTGTCAACTTTATTCGATTCTAGCGTGCAAACATCTATCTACAGAATATCTTCACATCTTCAGTAGGTCATACTTCGTGCCTCATAATAATCACGTACTCAATCATCCATGAAGTTTGAAGATAAGCTCAAGAATACCAGCGAAAACTGGCTTACACAAGTACACAGTCACTCGCTTCTATAATCTACATAGAATAATTTCAGACATAGTTAGTTTAAGACTTAACTTCTTGGTTTATGGCTTCTGTGACTAGTTGTCGCAATTGTCTGTTTCATGCTAGTGTCATGAACTTTTGGAGATTACTAATAAGAATATGATTAAGTATTTGTTTCAGATTAGTTTTAGAATAAAGTTCATCATATCATTCATTTTCACCGGCCAAATTCTTTAAATTACCGAACAATCTCCTGCGTTTGATGGTCTATTTTAGTACATGACATTGGCGAAATTGTGGCGAAATTGCCGCAGAAGCCACTACCTAAGATTCAATTCAATTCAAGAATATGATCGGTGTTGAAAAGAATCCAAAAATGGATTTGCGGTTGTGAATTTTGAAGTTTTTTCCATTACCCGTGTATTTTTGAATTTAAATGTGTAATAAGGGTGGATTATTATCCGTTAAGTGTTCGTGAACGTGCACGAGTGTTGCTAAATGGTTCTAAGCTTTTAAACCATGCCTTTTCGTTTCCTCTTCAATGCTTCCTAGAGCTTTAAGTAAAATATCCACCATTTTACTGTGGCATTTTGACTGACAAATTCAGACTTTACCATGACATAACCGTACAAAAATTCCTTACATGACATTGGCAGAATTATCACTAAAAAGCGATAGAAAGCCATTAAACGAAGAGAAGAAGAAGAATATGATCGGTCGGTCGGTCAGACCTAGTTAGTTTAAGTAAGACGCTTGTGATTTCCAATGACTGTGGTATCGATTTCAAAATAAATCCAACTAACTTAGGTTATACAAAGCGTCCATGTATAATATCCCGTAGGCACCGTAAGAACCGCCTATGGAATATCCAGGGAATGGGCAGCAGTATTCTCCTAGGATTTCCTACAATAATATAATAACTAATACTAAACACTAGCTACAAAAAAATTTGGACTATACGCGACCTATAGACAGTTTCTCCAAGGTACATTAAAATATTCTGCTATCACCAAGCCATAATAAGCGTCCAGTGTCATTTTATCGGTGGCCTGTGTTCAACAGTGGACATCTTCCGGTTGTTGATGAGATGTATAGTACATTTGTTTGTGTGCGTAATTCCTTCTGTATCTGTGTGTGGCTGTGTGTATATATTCCTTGGTTGTTGCAGCTCAAATATTGGATCTACTTGATAACAATAGGCTATTTGACTACTATATTTTTATTACATACATAAATAATATACCTCAAAAAATAGATAACTGTGAAAACAAAACTAGAATATCTCAAAAAATGATTAAGTTACAGGCATTTTAAAATACAGAAATAGAAAGAGACAACTCAAACACGCAGTGACGTCAGTTACCAGTTCTCACAGTAACTCATTACTAAGCTGTGGTAGCTCTACATACAATCTTTTTGGCATGTGACGTCACAAGCCATGCCTTCATACTAGCTGTGAGGAAGCTCAGCGCGATCTCTGTTTTGCGAGAAAGGGACAGGCGATGAAACTTTAAAAGCGTACTACTCCGTGATTAACTTACCGATTTTACTTATTTTTACAATGATTACATTCATTTTTAAGCTACTTTATGAAAATAATATTTATTTGTTCATTTTTAATAGTAGTCAAATAGCCTATTACGTTAAACATGACTAAGGAGCCTCAGCATAGTATGGAAACATGGAACATTGTTAATATGTGGCTGAGAATCCCTTTGTGTCGTGGAGGCGGTTTTAGGTATGTTGTCGTCCGTTATTATAATGGTATATATGTAAGCGCTTAGGTAGAGCTTGTACGATAGAATTACTATGTGTCACGCAGTTATTTTAGTAAACAATCAAGACAAAAATGGAAATTGTAGAAACTATTCTCATATTAGCTTAGTACATAATATTAGACTCTCCGTCTTATTAGGGTCTCTAGTTTAGGGTGTTATAAGTTGGACGTGGTCGTGGGCGGTTGGTGGACGTGTCTGTGTATGTGTCTGTCTGTGGCATTAGCTCCCGAGCGGATGAACCAATTTTGATTTTTTTTTTGTTTTATAGCTCTATTAGTCAAGAGTGTTCTTAACTATGTTTTATGGAAATCGGTCCAAGATGGCCGAGTGGCAAAGTGGCGGATTATTTTTTCACAACTTCCTCAATATGGGTATCAAAAAAGGGCTTTAGAATACACTACATACTATACACTAAAATAAATTTCTAATCTAAAACGGCCACCACCACCAAAAGGGTTTTTTTTTGTGACGGTGATTTTTTTATGTTTAATTTAATTATAGCTGTTTGTATTGTTTTTAATGTTTAATGGTGAACACAAGCATACGGCCCCGCGGATGGGAAGCAGTCACCGTAGCCTCTGGAGCCTAACACGGGAGGCGCCACCAATGCGTTGCTTACCCTGGTGTATAACAAAATGTGTCGATATGTATGACTATACAATACACTCTAAAACTACAGAAATCGCGTTTAAACTCAAACGATCGCAAAGGTTAAAGGGTATTAAGTTGGAAGGCTCGCACAAGTAAAGACAGGTAGCGTAGCTACTACTAATTTCGTTTTCCGTTTCAAATTAACCGCTCTTGTTTGCTAAAGCTTTGTAATATTTCATAATCCATCATCCTTTGTTATATATTTTATGACCAAATTAAATTATGTGCGAGTACACCCTTCACAATATTTCCAAGTCAAATGAGTGACTTTCTATATACAGCGTACAACCTGTAACGATTCATTTTGATGATCTTGCCTAGTCAAGTTTTAGCAATGCAACCATTTATAATACATTTTGACATTCTAAGTTATAACCTTAGTCAAGTTTTAGTTGACCTAGCAAAGCGATTCAGGTTGGACAAAAATGATTTCGAATGTCTCCACAGGTCGCATCTCTCAACCGAATCTCGTGTAGTTTTATGAACAGGTATGAGTTTTTTTATCAATTCAGTTTTTATTCATATTCATTTATTTGCATTCATGTACAATTTATATATTATGTCAGGTCTTAACAACTAGTTTAGTAGGTACATGAACCCTGTAAGGGCGCTAGCAACTGAGTGCGTTTAAAAAATAAATTTATTGATTTCAATTACATAATAGATATATCGTCAAAATTTAATAATATAATATTTTCAAGCGTTTAGGAATATATCAAAACGGCGTAGCCATGAGAGTTAAAAACGTAAAAAAAATAGTTATTCATTTTTAAGATATAGGTATACAAAAACTCGCGAGTTCTACATATCACAGTGACTATAGTAATATAAGTAACTTTTCAAGAACACGTCGCAAAATACTTAGCGTTTCCATAATAATAATAATAAGTGTGGACATCTCACGCAACGCCATCTAGCCCCAAACTATGCAAAGCTTGTACTATGGGTACCAGATAACTGATACAATACTTAGATACTTTTTGAGAGTGGGGTTTGAAAACATAGAATACAATATGACATAGTAAAAAAATGTACTTTAAAAATTGACGTCTAAGTTACCTATAAGCATCCAAATCAAATCAATAGTTACACAATAAGCCAATTCAAATGGCGTGACCTTGTTTAAAGGATTTCTAATTTTAGAAATGAAGACATGCATATACCTGAACGTTTCATCTTAACCTATGAGCATATGAGCCATTAGTGCATCCTAATATATAAAAGTCATCTCCTAAAATATAAAAGTGAAACGTTGTCTGTTTGTTTTATATTAGTTTGCTTGTGTGAGTTTGCTTGTGTGAGTTTGCTTGTGTGATTTTCACACCAAAACGGATAAAACTTTGTAACCAATCACTTAAACACTATCGAGATCAACAATAGAGTTCTAGTTCTTTTAAAATGGGTAAACAGCGGGAAATTGCGTGTCAGGTGTTGTAGTCACAATTAATCGTTAGCGACGGTTGCATTTATGTCCAAGATCATCGAGAGAAAGAGAAAAATATATCGGTGAAAGTTAGCCAACAGAGTGGAACATTTTTCGTCTTTGTTTTTTATTCGGTATGGAAGTATTTAGATGGGTCAGTTCAACAGCCGTAAGACGTCCGCAGCTCAACACAGTCCTCCCTCATAAAACGCTACTTGGGTTTGTCATAATCACCACGCTGGACAGGCGGCTTGGTAATAGCAGATTTTAATGTACTGATGGCTAGATATTCCCTTGGCAGTCTCTTACGGCACCCACGGGAAGAGATAGGGTGGTCCTATACTCACACCGCCGGTACTCCACTGAAACCTAGAGACCCTATTACATTTTTGTATGAAGTTAGACTCTAACTTACGTACATTTTTAAACACGATACCTATTTGAGACTGGACAGAAGTATAACAAGAACTTTTTAAGCTATTGCATAGCTTTTATCGCGGGCCTTGAGCGTGGGGACCGAATCCAGAAATTCCGTAACGAAAAAAACCTAACACCCCCCACTCCGAACCGCTGTGCCGGTCGGAGTACAACAACCCAAGGAGTATACAACCCGCCTTTAGGTGGCATTGGTTGTATTGGAAAACTACCGTAATCAGCTGTTTGTGAGAAAGTATATAGGTGTATAGGTATTTATCATCTATGTACAACAGTTATGCAATAGCTTTACCGCGGCAGTCTCCGAGTGCCACACGTCTTTTTAATATTCAACCCCTAATGGGGTACATACTTAAAGATTGGCCAGCGTGGTGTACCGTGTATATATATATATGGCCATGTGAGATGAGACTGGTACCCAGCAGTGAGAATCTAGTGGGCTGTTGATATATGAAGAAACTCGGGTGAATCCTCAGCCGGGTGCTTCTAGAAGGCCTAGGGAACTACTCACGCGTCATCTTCTGTCCCGGCATCATAACGGCGTTCCTTTGATCAGGTCGCAGGAGGCTCTCGGCCTCCGCACCACCCTGGTGTGTCATCTCCATGGCCGCTACTCCACGTGTATCATAAGGTTACAGGCATGTGTGTGGAGTTCTTCTAGACGGGCCGGCGCCGGCTGTCGACAAGGGAAAACGGGCCTTATAGATGTTGAATATGTAATAAATGCTGTAAACTAGGTTAGTCTATTTTATGTTAAGATGTAATCATTATTATGACGCACTAGTTGCGCCCCGCGGTTTCACCGGCGGATAAAAAGTATTTTAATTATTTGCTCATCCCACGGGAACATTTCACTTTTCCGGGATAAAATGTAGCCTATATGTTAATCCAGTGTATAAGCTATCTTGGTACCGAATTTCATCCAAATCCATTCAGCCTTTTGAGCGTAAAGGAGTAACAAACATACACACATACAAACTTTCGCCTTAGGTCTTTACCTATGAAATTGCCGTTTTGTTTGAAAAAAGTTAAAGTATTTTTTTTTCGAACTTATTTATTTCTTTTATTCAAAGTAATCACCCCTGCAATCAATGCATCTTTGCCAACGCTGTGGCAGTTTATGGATGCCCTTCTTGAAAAAATCAGCAGGACGGGAGACAACAAACTCTTCAAAGGCATTTTGTACTGCCTCTCGGGAATTGAATTTTTTTCCCGCTAAAAAGTTGTCCAAATTTTGGAAAAAGTAATAGTCGGTAGGCGCAAGATCTGGTGAGTATGGCGGATGAGGGAGAGCTTCCAAACCCAACTCATGCAGCTTAGAGACGGTCTGTTGTGCAGTATGGGGTCGCGCGTTGTCGTGAAGTAGCAGTGGAGACGACCGATTGACCAAAGCTGGTTGCAGACGTGCGAGTTTCGCCATCATTGTGGTCAGTTCTTCAATGTACACATTTGCAGTAACGCTCTCGTCGTTTTGTAAAAAGCTATGATGAATCACACCAGCACTAGACCACCAAACTGTGACCATCACCTTTCTAGGGGTCATTTTTCGTTTTGCACATTGCTTTGGTACCGAACCAGGATCTAACCAACTTGCTGAGCGCTTTCGATTGTCAAAAAGAATCCATTTTTCGTCGCACGTAACAATTCGGTTCAAAATTCCTTCATTTCTGTGCCTGTTAAGCAGCGCAAGGCAAGTCTCGACGCGTACGTTGCGCTGGCGATCGTTAAGTTCGTGGGGCACCCATCTATCAAGCTTTTTTATCTTGCCAATCTGTCGCAAATGGACCAATATTGTTTTGATGCTAACATCAAAAGCTGCTGTCAGCTCAGCTGTAGATTGAGATTCATCAGCTTCCACAATCGCCTTTAATTCATCATTGTTGACCAAAGTTTCCGGACGACCACGAGGTTCATTTTTCAAGTCTAAATTCCCAGAACGGAACCGGGGAAACCAATAACGGGTTGTACGTTCGTTTGTACAGTTCTCTCCGTAAACGTCGTTGATGTTACGTGTCGTTTGTGCCGCGTTGGTGCCACGACGGAACTCATATTCCATAATTACACGAAATTTCAAAGTATCCATTATGAGGAAAAATGTTGAAATGTAATGAAAATACAACGCTAATCAATAAACAAAAGACTTATATTGTAAATAGAATGTCATATTTTTAAAACAAAATTAATTTGAATTTAGAATTCATAGCCAATCAAAACTTTTTTTGTTTGAAAAAGTCTGTACTGCAATACGGCAATTTCATAGGTAAAGACCTATTATTAATGTGATTATGCGATAGAAACAACATCATTTTGACCACATTATATCGTTTTAACGTAGGTAGTATCTTTGTGGTTTTGATTGTGACGTCAGCGTGCAAGACACGTGACCAAGCGGCAAGCAATACCTAATCTAACACACTACTCCCAATGGGCAACGTGACCAAAATGCTGCCAGCATCGGCGCATTGCCACGTTGAATGGCAATGCTCAACCTTGCGCTCAAGTACAGGCCAGCAATTTGATCATGAGTTGCTTCGACCAGACTTTCAGGAAGATGTTTAAATTTCTTTAATTACTAATTCTATCTTTAAAACAAAATAGCGAAATGTTTTTTGGAATATTGTCAAGAAACCAAAAATAGATTTAAAATTAAACACAGTAGTGGTGAAATCGCAGTGTAGGTAACTATAGAAAATCTATAATATCATATTGAATATACAAAATATTAAACAATTCGTTCCAGAAACAATTTGCCGCATTGCTGTAACTGTTGTGATGGATGACGACTCGACGCAGGCAGTTACGAGATTCGCGCTTTATTTATAACAATAATAATAATAATTCAAAAATGTACATGAATGGAAATCTAAATATATATAGCACAAAAGTAACTGACTGACATAATGATCTATCAACAAACGCATAGTAGAAAACCACTGGACGGATCAGGCTGAAATTTGGCATGCAGGTAGATGTTATGACGTAGGCATCAGCTAAGAAAGGATTTTTCGAAATTCCACCCTTAAGAGGGTGAAAGGGGTGGTTGAATTATTTTCCCATAGGCCACGCCGCGGGCGAAGCTGCGGGCAGAAGCTCTTACAATATAAATCTTGGACCAACTAAGAGGTTTTTTAAATGGTGGGAATTTCTAATATACAAGGATGAACGAGAGGTGACCTATATCCATCAATATGGGAACGATGAACGAGCCCACAGAAGTTTAAAAAACTTTAACTTCCGGTTGCAAGGTCGACGACACCGTCCGAATAGTAGCGGGTGTTGAACGAATGATCGATTAGCTTTGCTGAATAGATCATTCAAGTGGAAAAAAAAACAGAAGAATCCTTGTTCAAAACGCTTTGAAATAAGAGTTTTGGCGGGAAAACGAAAAAGATCGCGTCGCCGCATTGTATTATTTTCCAAAATTTATGTTATTGCATAAAATTGGTGGCATTTTATTCGTTAAGTGCTGAATTACAGGCATGAGTGTGGGAAAGTGGTATAATGATGGTGAAACGTTTCTTTTCGTGTTGTTTCCAAAACTCCATAGAAGCTTCTGGTAAAGATGCCACCACTTTACAAGGAGTATGACTTGCTAGACTAGACTACGACGCAACTTGATGACTTGGATTGTGACTTGACTTGACACATTATATATAATAGTAATTAACGTGAGAAATTATAAATTACTTGACACTGGCTAAATACACAAAAGTGTATAGCCAAAACAAAACAAAAAAAAACGCTTTCAATACAAAAGTGTCACTTCTCTTGAATTTACAAGAGATATCTTGCGGCCTTATTTTTATTTCGCTTACTGATATCATCACGCGCGCCATTCTTCAAAACCCGACAGACGTATTCCTGAGATGAATGGTTCCCCGCCTCGAATATTTTACGCCTGTCCCTCCCAAATTCCTAACGTAACACAACAATGCTGCTTATTATTTTATTATATCTACGTGCCTCAGTTGACACTAAATCAAAGCTACTTCGATAAAGTTGAGGCATTTCCAAGTATAAACAGTCTATCAACTATTCAACGTATTATGAATATAAAATAGAATTATTTTATAGCACCACCGCGCCGTCCATGCTCATTGATCTATCTCTGTCCATCCAAAGAGATCGCTTTTTATCTATAAGACCGCCCATTGTAACCTAATATAAGCTTATTCATGTTTTGTATTTTATCTTGAGTTCATAAGAGTTTATCTATCTATCTAGAAGTGACAAGATTCGTTTAGTTTACTCCGATCATTTGAATCCACAATCTAGCTTCACAAATATATTATTTCTTCTTTTAATCCCTCATCGGCCTCTGTGGTGTGGTGGTTGAGTAGGTCGGCTCATAACCCGGAGGCGGCGGGTTCGATTCCGACAGGACAAGTATTTATTTGCAGAGAAATGCGCAAATACTTGTTCCGTGGGACCCCTTGTTGTTTCTGGGTCCCGTAGATACAGGGAATCCTAGTTATGGTTGGGCGTTATCATTATTATTTATCTGCGCCATAGATATTTTTTCTTCCTCTCAGATCCACCTGTAATTCTTGACTAGTCCTTCCGGTTCCGTAATCTCAGTTGCTAATATAGAACAAAAGCAAAACAGTCAATCGACACGTTCTACGGATAATTAAGATCCTACACACGTTCAGAAAAACTTTGTACGACAAGTTACACAACCTGCATCGAATGACTAGTGATTATGGGTCTATTTCCAGTGTATTTTGATGCCCTATGAACCGTTGACTGACAACGCTGCAACTCGTCATTGACGACACCCCTCCACAACTTTGATACAAACATCACAAGACGTGTCGTTAGAAAAAAATATTTACATTGCAATTTGAACAGTTCAGTCTTGTTTGAACCACTTCTGTCTCTGGGCGTCCAAAAGTCTCATTAATTCTCCCCACTAGTAGACAAAGCTGGTGGGGAGAAACGGTATAACCTTAAATACGAGGATCGTTGTAATTAGGCTGCATTCCATTGTTATATTGAAGCTCAATGTCGTTGACCCACCTTCCCGTGATTGCGGCAAAATATTTAACTAAGAGCCACAGAATACATATATAGTAGATAGATAGATAGGTGAACTCTTTACTGTACACACCACATATTATTAACTTTACTTATATTATAGTACTGCTTACTAAGGCGCGGTTGAATAATAAAATAAATAGGTAAAATTTATTCATTGGATACACAGTTAACACTGCTAAAAAAAGCAAATTACACCCAATAGACAAGTTAAAATTTTGGGCAAATTTTGTAGTTCAATTGAGGCTGAAACCTCTATGTAATAATAATATCTCTATCTAATACTAGTAAGAAAAAGCAACGATCAAGAAAGAGCCAAAAATTATCTCTACCCTAATTTCGCCATAATATACTGTGTAGTGTCGTAGTTGTTTACTGTCAAAAAGCGGTGTATTTCACGTCAGCGGATTGGTCCGATTAACAACCGATAGATTAGCTGGTGTAATAGGTCCCGAAATAAATGGACTGAAAAATGGATAATGCGGCCATGGGCGGAGAGATAATATCCACGCTTTTAGCTACACAAGTAAACGATTTATTGGCTTTATCTTTCTTAAAAAGCCACAACGGACGTCAAGGCGTTTAATTAATGTTTTAATTAAAAACTACATAAGCGTTTTCTACCGATCTGTAATATTATTTATTTTGCGCCGACCGTGCCTTTTTGACATGGAAATGGTGGGATTTTTCCCGCAACTAAGCAATGGAATTACTGGATCCAAGCAACTTTCTCCTGATGTTCTTTATACTCCATTTAACCTTTGTCTGTACTATTCTGTACCTTCACACTCGACAGGTATTCGACCATTGGAACTCAGAATAAATATGTATATAACCAGAAAATGTAACTTGTATTATAGGTATAAACCAAATTTGTTCCAATAATGTAACTGTAATAAAATATACATTCCAAATGTGATACAGACATCAAAGCTATTATCTATTCTGTGGTGGAACAGCTTTATCAGCAAACTCAATAGAGTACATCATGTAGTAATTGAATGAATTGTATTTGACCAGCGACCTGTGGACTGTGCATGTATTGGTGTTTGTTTACATTCAATCAATATCTTATTGTGACATGTTAGCATGATAATTGTGTTTAAATTATACAAAAATAATCTCTACTTAATTGAAAGTGGTTTCACTGAAAAATGTGTTTTAATGGATTAATCTAGAACTACTTCTAAATCAGAAATATAGAAATACATCCAAATCATAATAATTTAATAGCTACAAAAATCTATGGTATCCTTCAGGCTTTTGTATAGTCATTTCCCGTAGGTAACAAGGTAAGGACCAAAACATATGGCCACTAACAACACTCCTAAGCATGGTTGTCAAAATGTATTATTATATGTATTTAATGCTATTTCACTAGTATTAAGTATTTAATACTAGTGAAATAGCATTAAATATATAAATATTATACATATATTAAAATATAATATATGTATTTAATGCTATTTCACTAGTATTAAGTATTTAATACTAGTGAAATAGCATTAAATATATAAATATTATACATATATTAAAATATAATATATGTATTTAATGCTATTTCACTAGTATTAAGTATTTAATACTAGTGAAATAGCATTAAATATATAAACATTATACATATATTAAATATATAATATATGTATTTAATGCTATTTCACTAGTATTAAGTATTTAATACTAGTGAAATAGCATTAAATACATATAATAATACATTTTGACAACCATGCTTAGGAGTATCGTTAGTGGCCGTATGTTTTGGTCAGCAGCTAACCAACTTAGGTTAAGAATGATGTATACTTATTTGGAAATAAAATATACTTTTACTTATACTTATCTATTGAGAGACAAAAGAATAACACATATTTCTTTCACTTTCCAGGATAAAAAAAAACTTTCAAATATTGGTTCTTATTGCAATTAAATAATTTATCTCTATAT
This sequence comes from Ennomos fuscantarius, assembly GCA_905220475.3. Taxonomy (NCBI): domain Eukaryota; kingdom Metazoa; phylum Arthropoda; class Insecta; order Lepidoptera; family Geometridae; genus Ennomos; species Ennomos fuscantarius. The sequence continues at coordinate 4,245,381 of HG992046.1, read as the reverse complement.
TAATATATTTTAACAGAGCAGAGTATAAGATGTAGCCTTTAAAAACAGACTAAAATAACCATTGTGGTATGAATGAGGCACACACATTGGTTGTCATATAGACTTAAAATAGTATATAAATACACTCCCTAATTATTAAAAAACTAGCCAAGGGCAAAGGAAGAGGTCAAAAGCCCCATTAGTATTTTATTTTTGTAATTTTTATTATTTGTTAGAAAATCTTCTGCATCTTATTGTTTTTTACTAATTTTGTTTATAATGATAATTTTATTTTTGCAGTTACAAAAAGATATGATCAATATTAACATGCATTTTTTTCAATCCTTAAATGTATAATAGATTTTGAGAAAATTACATTCAATTCAGGTTCATTTGGGAGTGTTCAGCCTCATAACTGTCTGCACAAAGAAATTTAAATGAATCGAGTCATTGCACTTTTTAACTCCTACAAAGATGATGACTTTTTATGACATTGATACCTGATGCCATCATATTAGCATACTTGCTACCACTTAGACTTTTTATTGCCAGACACTTGTAGATTGTGGAGTGCATTGTACCTACCAATATCATTGTAATAAAAATACAAAGTTATATTGCATATTTATGGTACTCTGATGATGCACAAAATAAACTCGAACCAATCCTTTTTTATATTGATTTAAGGACTTTTAGTGTGCATGCCTATATTCACCATAATTTTCAAGAATTGATTTTTCAATAGCTGTTTGCTTTTATTCCTGCCATGAAAATTTGCAGAGGTTAGTTCACATAAATCTCACAAAAAAACTACTTTTCAGCACAGCAGGTCTAACAAAAAATGTTAGCCATATTCAGAACTAATCAACAACTTTCATGCATGTATAAATAATTACATACCACATACTTAATAATAATAGGCACTACACACACTAAACTCATTGCAACTTTATCATCATTTTGATTCTATTCACCATCATCAGCCTATTCTAGTCCACTGCTGGACATAGGCCTCTCCCAAGGCACGCAACTGAGCCTGGTCTTCGGCTCTACTCCAACCAATTGATTCTATTCATGCCTCCCAATATAGGCACAACCATCTTCCAGTAACCAGTAAATCAAGCATACTAACGATAATACAAAACCGGGAGTAGTGAACGGAGATATGTCACACTTCGGGAAAGGGTACGGGTATGCAGGAATGCATGCACCTTACTTCAAGCTCGTGAGTGCTGTCTCAAGACTATTTGAAAATTTTCAACTCTGAGAATTAACTTTTCACTTTCTATTTTATCTATCGCTTGCTAAGTAATATTTAAGTCAATGCTCATGCTCTTATTTATAAATCATAACGAAATGATGTTTTTTTCAACGTGCTCAAATGGGCGCGTGGTAACCTCGTTCTAACAAGATTTATTTATAACACTCACCAAAACCAATTCTCTTGTCACTTCAAATTAATAAAAGCAAAGAAATAAATACTGACAGTCAGATTTAAGTAGTTACCGAAGTAATTTTTACCGCATTTATTTAAATAAAAATAAAATAATACGGTACAACCACCCCAAACCAACACACGGGCGCACATACCAGTGTTGCCAAGTTGTACGGTGAATAATGCTAACTTAAAAAGTTAGAAGTTGCCGAAATTCTAAAACCATTTTGAAATTTTCTTATATAAAGTATTTATATTAAGTGTTTCTCAGGTATAAATAATAAATAATGAATTTTGGTGATTTATGATAATCAACTTGTGAACCCAAGTGAATTCCATAAAAAAAGACATCAAGACGCACAAATTACCCCTAGGTATAAACTTTTTTATCAATATATACCTATACTATACCAAATACTAAATACCGGTGATTAAACTTCATTACGATATTTATTCTACACCGAACAAGCTCCTTCATTTGACTATCAGGAATTCAGGACTGATCAGAAAGGGGTGGCATTGGCGAAATCGTGATGTCACCTCCACAAAGGCCACGAAACAAGAGTTAAGAATATAATTATGGTGAAGGTGGTACCACACATAGCTATTCGTGTTTGTTTGTAATTGCATTTTGTCAGTATTTGGCAATACTTTTGACGTACGATCAAATAAGCGATACATACAACCGCCCACACGGAACCAAATACCAAAACAGCAAATTAACACTAAATGAATATAATCTACTTGTCAGTCCGTAATTCCGTATTTAATGACAGTAACGCGCGCTTGTCTGACTAGCCGACCATGACTGTGTGGTTGATATATTTGCGTGTTTGTCTATTTGTCTTCCTTGATGTGCCTTGGAAAACCGACAGACGTGCGGTGTTTGTTAGTTGCTATATTTGCCAAATAGGAAAAAATGCCAAATATACCGTGCACATAACATAATATAGAAGATATTTGCTAAATACAAACAGCAATGTGTGGTAACACCATAATTACTAGTCGAGTCGCAGTGGTTCGTTTGTGTAGGTTTTCTATTTTTAAATTCAATTAAGCTCTCCATTTTCTTTTTTGTTTTATCATAGCACAGTTAAGAAGTTCAGCGGTGGATTTAAATCAAATATGGTTAACTCAAGTTTGGCGTATGAAATATTGCTTTATATAAATTCGTTTTATTTCGGTCTGTTCGCAACATGCGAGCTCGGAACACTTATCTTGAAATCCGTGTTGATCATAGAAAAGTACCATGTGGACCAAGATCCAACAAGACTTGGACAAGACTACGGCGTTCTAGGTGGGCTCTTTATTGTCGAAGCCGCCAGACTATTGCTCGGGCGAAAGGGAAGTCTCAGTGAAAAAGGTGAAGACAATAATATTTCTAATAAATTTAGTAAAGCTACTAATCATATACAGGCCAAAATTTTTACTTTATAATTATTAGCGTTGTGTTAAGTTTAAAACTCATTATTTGACTGGCCCGATAGCTCAGTTGGTAGTAACCCTGCCTTCTGAACTGTGGGTTGTGGGTTCGATTCCCACCCAGGACAAACATTTGTGTGATGAACATAGGTGTTTGTTCTGTGTCTGGGTATTATATTGTATTCTATGTATGTATTTACAAACAAAAAGTATCTAAGTATTGTATCAGTTATCTGGTTCCCATAATACAAGCTTTGCTTAGTTTGGGGCTAAATGGCGCTGTGTAAAATGTCCACAAATATTTATTATTATTTATTATTATTATTTTTTAGATTGATAAATATCTTAATATCACACACAATCACCTAATTTATCTACCTACTAAGTAAAAATTGATTTGATTACATAAATACTGTTTGCAGATATCCCCGTGATGATATCAGTGCTGTTAACAGTGCCATCTATAATGGGTGTATTATATCTTCTCAACTGGCAAGTTGTGGTGCTCCGTATTGAGTATATCTGGTGTACTCTAATGCTCTCACTACAAGTGTTGGAGTTCATATTTGCATCAATGTTTATTGTCACTATGTGTAGGGGGCCTTCATATGATTAACTTTGGGTATGGCCTTAACTGCTAAATGCTCTATTTACAGAAGCCAATGCAAGCCTTATATTGTCACTCTTTGAAATGGCAAGTGCCTTAGTGGTTTTATACAACTGGCCACCTACTACTGACCAAAGATATTTTTATTGTTTGTTGTTACAATTTTCCCGACTGTCTCGAGTGACTTAAAAATGTGGTATTATTTAAAGAATAATGGCAAAGTATGGATACATAGTGCAAGCTATTTTTGTATTGGTGTTAATGCATTTGAGTAAGATAGCACAAGTGTGGCCTTTGCAGTGTATAATTGTAATACATTTATTGTACCAAAGTGATTATGTAGTCAAATGTAAACTTTGAAAAGGTTGAAGTACATACATTTTTAATAGAATATTACTACTGTACAGCTAACACCCTATAGTAGTGATTTCAAGCTATTTTATAATAATAATAATCAAAAGTATTAGAACTAGTCATGATAACTACATTTAAAAAAATATATTTATTATGTTTGTATAGGTACAATTTTACACACTTACAAATTTAAATATTCATAGTATTATATCCTAGTCATCTTGATCTGTAATTTAAAATAATATTTTAAATATCTTGAAATCTATCTCATAAGTATTTACTAATAACTATTGTTCTCTATAATATGGGTTCCTCCTGCATTCAATGTTTATTGAATGATAAATTTGTATTACACTGAGTGATAATGTGGCCTTTATGTAAATAGTAAAAGGTATTGTGAACAAAATTAAATTCTTCCATTGTCCTATAAACAATTTGTATGTTTGAAAGTTTACAGGTGGACAATAACAATAAATGGACTTTTTTATTATTGTATTTGGAATTTTAAAAAAATTATGTGATGTTATTTATCAAATTACTGAGCCGGGAGAGCGCCATACTGTATAATGAATGAGCTCTTATATTTTATGAATTGTCTCAAAGTAGTCTTTACTAAAGTATTTGTAAAATATAGCATATTCTGATGTAACCTTTTTATTTCCAACTTAATTATTAGATTTATAAAACTTTACACATCATCTCTATCCATATAGCTTTCCATTTCAATAGGCAGGGTATTTTATTGAAATATTTATGGAACAACATTTTTATTTGTTAACAGATGCTGATTTACTTTATATTGTAACAAGCATAGTATCACTACAAAACAATCTGTGAAAAGGCTCTCATTGTTTAAACATTATAATACTGTACTTAATTTTATGCAACTATAATTGTACTATTTAATCTGCTATGCTTTTTTGTAATACCTTATATTAATATTATTTAATATTTGCTAATGTTATTTAAACTGATATGATAGATAAATAAATATACCTAGTTTTGCCTTTTATTTTTCTTTCATTTGTATTCTGTTATAAGTACTTAATATATTACAAAAAAAAAATACAATTGTGTACTTTTAGCTTATGTTTATTAAGTACCCTTAAAAATATTCATTTAAAAAATGACAACTGGCATGATAAAAACAAATGACTGTTAATGTTTAATTCAAAACACTTTTTAGCCATTTCATTTCCATCTTTTAATTGGTAGTAAGTATACATAACAGTTTGTAATATTATATGTATAAATTTAATTAGGTACACAATACTATTATGTCATATAGGTATTATTATACCAATGTGTTAGTTATACTATATATATTACAATATTTAAAGTTTACATTGGTAATACCTACCTACATAATAAATATGCTTACATATTAAAAATGATATGAAATAGCGAATATATTGTTTCGAATTTGAAAGTTTCTATTGCATTTTATTTTTATTATCACCCTCCGCTTGTAAATAAGCTGGCATTCTTCCAAATAGCAGCTTTTCCCTCTTATGCACATGGCGTTGATGTTTCATCATAGCATTTCTGTAACCAAATGCCTTTCCACACATGCTGCACACATGGTTTTTGATTCCCAAATGATCTGCTTCGAAGTGCCTTTGCAACATCAACTTTGTATGGAATGCTCGCTTACATGCATCACATTTGAATTTTGGCTCCTTATGTTTTAGCATGTGACTGTTTAAATTACTTTTGAATAAGAATCTAGCAGGACACTCTGTACACATGTATCTGTAGTCACCAGTGTGGGTACGCATGTGAGTTTTGAGTAATTCTGCATACCTTCCTCGGTACGGACAAAACTGGCATTTATATGGGAAATCTGTCCTGTGCCTGAGACTATGATTGTGATAGGCGCATCGTAAACGAAAGGATTTTCCACATACATCACAGACATACTTCTTGTGATCTGGATCATGCATTGTTACATGTTCTTTGTAGTATGACCTGTTGATCATTTTATTGCAAATATGGCATGTCACTTTAGCCGAAAATTTCACTCTCGCCTTCTTTTCTTTTTTTATGTTTGGATGTCTTTTTTCATCTAATTCATTTGTTTGTTCAGTATCCTTGTCACACACACTGCTGTCGCTGTTGTAATCATGATGATCATCATTGGTGCTCATGTGCATTGGTTGCTCAAAAACGTTGTTTTGTTTAACCAATTGCTTTAGCATATCATCAGTATATTTCGCTGTTTTTCTAAAAAATACAGCTGCTTTGATAAACTTAAAGCAGACATTGCATAGGCGTTTAGGGAAATCAGCATCTTCCTCATTGATATTAACACTAAACGAAGATTCTAAGGTTTCAACTATATCTTTTGCATATTCTTTGTCATATAATAGTGGAGCGGTGCCTTCCCGCAAACAGATTCGACATTTCTTGGGCAAATCGTTTATAATTTTGAGATCTAATTTTTCAACTAATATGCCTTTGTAATATTCGTCAAATATTATTTCATTTCTATTCTTTTTTGTTATCATTTGGTAAAATAAGGCATGCATTTTAAAGTTATAAAAACTGTTTGTTTTCTAAAAATTATAGTCTGCTTTATCTCTAGTTTATGTTAGGATTATCTGCTTACTCATATAGCCATAATAGCCTTATTCGCAGAAAGATATTTTACATTCTACGGTCTCATCACTCAGCCATCAGTTTATTTAATTTAAAAACCATACCTACGTACATATTGTATAATATATAATAAGACTATTTTTTAACTTCGATTCACATTTCGCGTCTCGACAGCTATGTAACAATTTTTGTTTTATTTAATTCGCGTTATTCACAGATCAATGTAGGAGTTATTGGGCACATAAGTTACATACAAATTACATAGGATAAGATAGGACACAAAATAAAATTACAATAAATAAACAAAACACGCAATAATGTTGCCACACCTAGACCAATAATGGTGGCTACAGTTCAGATTAATCTGTGAAATGTGTATCAATTTATCACGCCGTATAATGAGGCAGTTTACGATTTCGAGAAGGTATTATTATTATTTGTCCCTAATTCCCAATACATAACAATATAGCTAAAGTGGTGATTAAATGCCCATCTTCCTTAGTCTTAACAAACGTTATTACAACGTTGTCAGCTGTTCGTTGTGAATCTTTCCATAGGCATATATGTATATGTATAAATTACTTTAGAGAGCGACATATTCGCATAAGCGAAAAAAAAAAAGTTTTGTGGTATATCCTTGTTCGTTGTGAGATATGCTCATAGCATTGTACATTTTCTAGTCTAGGGTGAAACGTTGACCGCGATTACACAGACCAAGTAGAGGATACCATAATTATAATTAGTCGCTACTTGCTGCAATGCATAAACCCAACCGAGCCAATTTGAATATATGAAATTTGAATATTTAGAAACTACTCTACTATTTTATACTATACTAGCTTCTGTCCGCGGCTTCGCCCGCGTGGGCTATCCCTCAGAAACTAGCGACTATTGATCTCTCATAGCGGCACTGTTACTCAGGGTGGAGTTCACCAGATTTTTAAACGGCCGGTTATCAGTTTAACCTCCGGTTAAACCGTTTTTGGTATTCACCACAACATAACAGACACTCAGCTGGAGCCCGCGCTGCGTGCCGTTATATAGACATTTCGGCTGTCATGCAGTTATTTCAGGAGGCACTAAATACTAAAACAAAATCAGTTTTTTTTTAATTGTGCCTTGTACGAACGTTCTATAGCACGGTCTAAGTACATGCATTTAAGGAAAAGAGTGAATTAAATTTCACCTTGTATATTTGACAGCCTCTGTGGCGTGGTAGTTGAGCAGGTCGGCTCATAACCCGAAGGCGGCAGGTTCGATTCCTGCGGCAGGACAAGTATTTGTGCACCGAAAAAAAAAGCACAAATACTTGTACCGAGTCTGGGTGTTGTAGGGTCCTCGTAATTCCTGGGTCCCTAGACACAGGGAATCCAAGTTAGGGTTAAAGATCTTTGTATGTGATCGTTGGGCGTTATTATTATATCGCAGTTAAACGATCCTGCGCCTCACAATGAAAAATAAGTTGAAAGCGAAAAAGCTTTTTTTCAAATCGTACAACGACATAGTTTGTTGTCAATAATAAGCCGACGTTTCAGTCTATCATTAACCAGTTGACTTTAAATCACTCCTAAAATCAATGATTCGTATCGTAGTGAATGAAAATATGAAAAATATAATGAAATGTATCGTACATTTCCATGATTGTCTATATTTGTTGCGTTAAAAAACGTAAAAAACAAACTTGGAATATTTTTTTATTAAACAGTGTCTTCTTTAAAATATAATAAAATTATGTACAAGAGAAATCTTCTTATAAAATACTTAGTACTATTATATAATCTGTATCTCTATTGTAGAATAAAAACTTCATGGTTTGATAATAAATATCAAAGGGGAGATTTGGCGGGAACGCGAAAAAGATTGCGTCACCGCATTGTATTATTTTCAGTGTTAGTGCATAAAATTGGTGGCATTCTATTCGTTAAGTGCTAGATTACGACTGTGGGAAAATGGTATAATGATGGTGAAACGTTTCGTCTTGTTTCCAAAACTCCATAGAAGCTTCAAGTTGCCACCACTTTACTAGGAGTATGACTTTACTAGACTATGACTTGACTTGATGACTTCGACTTGACACATATTTGCGTGAAATATCATTAACTTGATAAATTATCAATTACTTGACATTGGCTAAATACACGGAGGTGTGGAGCCAAAAAAAAAAATCAAAGGTTTTTATTGTTTTTATTCTTACACTTATCAGTCTACCTATAATAAAAAAAATAATGCATTATTTTAAATATACACAGATATTAATAATTTAAAACAAAATATTTGTTTGAAATATAATATATCATCATTATTAATTACTTCATCCAATAATGAAACTTAATAAATACTATAAATTTTCATATACTAGGTATTATTCATTGTACCCACACTATTGAAAATAAATTTTAATTTCATTGCTTGCCTCACAAAATTAAATTCTATTTTGTTTCAATAAATTCTTGTTTGAATGCAATCATACTCTGATTGCTATTTTGCACTTTCAGATAATTTGGCATTCTCCCTCTCTTATCACGTTTTATGTTATGAAACTTACTCAAGTGAGCCGTCAGCATATCTCTGTGCCCAAAACCTTTGCCACAAAGATCACATTTTTCATCTCTTATCCCCAAATGTACCGTATTGTAGTGTTTTTCTAAACTACGTTGAACATAGAAACCTTTATTACATTCGGAACATGGAAAAGTCACCCTAGGTTTATGCTTTTTTTCATGTGCAGACAAATTGCTTTTTGTTAAGAATGTTTTATTACAAATGTTGCATTCATATGAATAATCTTTAGTGTGTGTACGAGTATGCACTCTTAAAAGGCCCAAATGCAGACCTCGATATGGGCAAAACTGACATTTGAATTTTAGATCAGCCCCATGTAATAAGCTATGAGTATACAATGTTGAATGTGCATTAAATTCTTTTCCACATTGCTCACAAATATACTGTTTTTTATTATCAGCATGACTTGCTACATGTTTACTAAAGAAACATTCTTTAATTAAGTGGTCACATATTGGGCATTTCTTTGTTTTCTCATGAGAATGATCAGTCGTTTGTGATTCTGTGTTGACGTAAAAACCATGTATGCGTTTCATATGAGAACTTAAGTAAAAGTAACTGACAAAATTTTTGCAAATTTTACACTGCTTTAGTCTGTCAAATTGATTGCTTAGTGTGCCATGCATTTCTATATGATATTTCAGATGTTTTCTGTTGACAAACTTATAACATGTTTCACATTTCACTTTCTTATTAGTCATTTTCTGTTTATAGGCTGCTTTGTGCAATTTCATATGAATCTCATAAATATTATTATCTACTATGTTGTTACATATGTCACATATTTTGCTGATTTCTAAATCATGCATTAATAAATGTTTGTTAATATCTTCTACCGTTTTTAATGTTAGGTTACATAAATCACAATTAAATCCAACACTCTTTTCAGCTTCATCAGAAACTATCACCATATACATGTTTTTTAGATCTATTTCCTGTTCTTCATCTTCAAAACTGCTGGCATCACCATTATCAGAGTCTACCATTGCTTGCTCATCTCCAGAGCTTTCTTCAATCTTAAGGTAATCAGATTCAGTATAAGAATTTACACTTGTATTGTCAGAAACTTGATCTTCATCTTTAATGTAAGAAATTATATCTGAATTTTCACAGTTTTCATGGTATTGTGTTTTCATTATATCTTGTCTTGGAATAGTTAGAATGTTATCAGATTCCATGGTAACTATTCTGAAATAAATAGGAGAAATCAACACTTGGTTACAAAATGACTACATATGTGTTCAGGCTACACCTTTAGCTTGTTCAAAAGGAAGTGCTTTTTTATGTTAATGAATGATGCCCATATCAGTTGCAGTGTCACTTGGAACTCTTAAATATAGTTTCGCGTGACACTGCACTGCGCATGTCATCCTGAGACATCAGCACAATCAAGTAAGATTACAAGACTGTGAGATCATGTCATAGTCTCATTTGCCCAGTAATTTCACTTGCTACAGTGCCCTTCAAATTGGAACAGCAGCTTTTGCACACTACTGCTCGGCGGCAGAATAACTGGTAAAGCGGTAGGTAGACAAACTTTGCAGAAAAGTCCTACCACCTAGTAAAAGTAGTAAGTAGAAGAAGTGGTGGTGATGATACTGATAATGATCTAACATGTTGAATTTATGGAGTAGGTATTAGCAGTTCTAGTGATAGTATGATACTGATGTAAAATTTACATAGGTCACACACTATAATACTACAGTTCTAGTATGATACTATACTATACTAGAAGTAAATACAATAGGGCGAATTCTGTGTATGTGTCCATCATTCAGGCATGCTCTGCAGTTGTCAGAGAAGTAATAATAATTCTCTTTTTATTTGTAAACGTAAAAATAATGGGATATTGATGATCTCTTGACAATTAGTAGAAGATTTGTTACTCCACAAAGCTCCGAAATTAGAAGAGCTGTTTCGAGAACAAGGTTTCACAATTACAGCATTGAATTGAGTAATAGGTAATTATAATACTTTGATCATACTACTACAAGGCCTGGCGTACGATAATTACTTACATTATTCTTTGACGTTATATGATTTCTTTAATTACTGACCACAGAATTTGACCTATTTACACCAAGTCTTCTCTTTACAGATCAGTAATATGTAAGTGTCTGAGTTTTGGCGGGAAAACGAAAAAGATAGCATCGCCGCATTGCATTATTTTCCAAAACTTGTGTTATTTTCAGTGTTAGTGCATAAAATTTGTGGCATTCTATTCGTTAAGTGCTGGATTACAGGCGTGAGTGTGGGAAAATGGTATAATGATGGTGAAACGTTCCTTTTCGTGTTGTTTCCAAAGCTCCATACACAGACCACTTAGGCACGCCCGGCAATGTGCCTAACAAATCCATGTACCGTACGAAATGATGTTCAGTCTGTAATGCCAACTTGCAATCCGGGGGGATTGTCCCCCTCACTCCATTTCTTCACCCCCTTTGGTCCCCAAGGAAGATACGTGGTATCCTCTATCGTCTCCTTAGTCTGTGAGGTTGTAGTATTATTCTCTACTTGGTCTGTGGTAGTATTTCCTCTGTCTGTAGCGTAGTACTTTAAGGTTTGTAGTCTGTGTCTTCGGTGTCTATGATAATCTTCCAATCGCCATTTCGTTTTGTTTTTCATTTTTTATGTTTACATGAAATAATCGAATCGAATCGAATCCATTCATAGTATTGTAAAAATCACAAATTGACCGCTGAATCCATGGATAAATTACTTCTAGAAGAATATTAATGGTTAAGGTAAGTCCCTAGTCTAACAAGTTCGATCAAGTGCATACCACTGTAGATGCTATTTATGTAATCAGTCACTAAATATAATAAAAGAGAAGTAGGCAAGGTACTTGTGGGTATGATAGGCATTATTCTAGTTTTAAAACTTGGCCTGTTTTTACCCAACATAATAATTTTGGGAGAAGTTAATAGGTTATCTAGATACCTACCTAACATAGTATTTTAATATTTTCAGGCTAAGAAATGCATGTCTTCAGCAAATACTACCTACTGCTGCTATCATGCGCTACTCGACTTCATATTTGTAAGTAGAAATTTTAAGTGCTTACATACAATATTTTTGTCTAGGAACACCAGGCATGTTAGGAGCTCTTTCATTCTGGCTCTACATCTATCTATATTTATGTAAAGTCATGACTGACCGGTTACAATCAATGCAGATAGCCTAGATCACAATGCTGGCTGGAAACATGTTTGAAGTGTGCGTTCCTATGTTTTATGGTGCAGTGTTGTACTAAGAAAGGGTATTACAGTACATTATTTTGACTGGCCCGTTAGCTCAGTTGGTAGTATCCCTGCCTTCTGAACTGCAGGTTGTGGGTTCGATTCCCACCCAGAACAAACATTTGTGTGATGAGCATCGATGTTTGTTCTGTTGTTGGGTGTTATATTGTAAAGTATATTAGGTCTTTACCTATGAAATTGCCGTTTTGTTTGAAAAAAGTTAAAGTATTTTTTTTTCGAACTTATTTATTTCTTTTATTCAAAGTAATCACCCCTGCTATCAATGCATCTTTGCCAACACTGAGGCAGTTTATGGATGCCCTTCTTGAAAAAATCAGCAGGACGGGAGACAACAAACGCTTCAAAGGCGTTTTGTACTGCCTCTAGGGAATTGAATTTTTTTCCCGCTAAAAAGTTGTACAAATTTTGGAAAAAGTAATAGTCGGTAGGCGCAAGATCTGGTGAGTATGGCGGATGAGGGAGAGCTTCCAAACCCAACTCATGCAGCTTAGAGACGGTCTGTTGTGCAGTATGGGGTCGCGCGTTGTCGTGAAGTAGCAGTGGAGACGACCGATTGACCAAAGCTGGTTGCAGACGTGCGAGTTTCGCCATCATTGTGGTCAGTTCTTCAATGTACACATCTGCAGTAATGCTCTCGCCGTTTTGTAAAAACCTATGATGAATCACACCAGCACTAGACCACCAAACTGTGACCATCACCTTTCTAGGGGTCATTTTTCGTTTTGCACATTGCTTTGGTACCGAACCAGGATCTAACCAACTTGCTGAGCGCTTTCGATTGTCAAAAAGAATCCATTTTTCGTCGCACGTAACAATTCGGTTCAAAATTCCTTAATTTCTGTGCCTGTTAAGCAGCGCAAGGCAAGTCTCGACGCGTACGTTGCGCTGGCGATCGTTAAGTTCGTGGGGCACCCATTTATCAAGCTTTTTTATCTTGCCAATCTGTCGCAAATGGACCAATATTGTTTTGATGCTAACATCAAAAGCTGCTGCCAGCTCAGCTGTAGATTGAGATTCATCAGCTTCCACGATCGCCTTTAATTCATCATTGTTGACCAAAGTTTCCGGACGACCACGAGGTTCATTTTTCAAGTCAAAATTCCCAGAACGGAACCGAGCAAACCAATAACGGGTTGTACGTTCGTTTGTACAGTTCTCTCCGTAAACGTCGTTGATGTTACGTGTCGTTTGTGCCGCGTTGGTGCCACGACGGAACTCATATTCCATAATTACACGAAATTTCAAAGTATCCATTATGAGGAAAAATGTTGAAATGTAATGAAAATACAACGCTAATCAATAAACAAAAGACTTATATTGTAAATAGAATGTCATATTTTTAAAACAAAATTAATTTGAATTTAGAATTCATAGCTAATCAAAACTTTTTTTTGTATGAAAAAGTCTGTACTGCAATACGGCAATTTCATATGTAAAGACCTATTATAAAAAGTATCTAAGTATTGTATCAGTTATCTGGTTACCATAATACAAGCTTTGCTTAGTTTGGAGCTAGATGGCGCTGTGTGAAATGTCCACAGATACTTATTTATTTATTTATTCGACCCAAGAGGGTGTCAACAGTCAAGTAGGGTGAAAATGTGTGGTTACTTAGTCTTATATGATAAATAAGTTTGATAAAATAGAAGTTCTCTTTACAACTACGGGTGCGAGCAACCCGGCACAGAACATAAAACTCTGATCTGGAGAGAAACAAGAAACTGTCCAGTATTCTAATGTGTAATTTGAATGTTTATTACATTAAGAATCTTAGCCAACCTTGTCTCTGATATCTTACATATTCTACTTAGTTACTGAAAAAAACTGATCACAAAAATAATTGTACTACCAATTTTCTTTGTAGAAGACAAAATGTTAACCTTATTAAAACAATTACAGTGTGTTTCAAATTACATCTACGTACACTACTACCTACTACTGTTACTAGCACATTTTCTAATGTTATATTACATTAACAGCCTCTGTGGTATGGTGGTTGAACAGGTCGGCTCATAACCCGAAGGCGGCGGGCTCGATTCCCGCGACAGGATAAGTATTTGTGCACAGAAAAAAAAAGCACAAATATGTGTTCTGAGTCTGGGTGTTGTGGGACCGTGGTCCTCGTAGTTCCTGGGTCCTTAGACACGGGGAATCCTAGGGACCCAGGGAATCCTAGTTATCCCAGGAAATGTATGTGATCGTTGGGTGGTATTATTATTTTTTATTACAGAATAGGCAAGGTTCTTAAATTACACAGCTTTGTCCGATTTTATCTGTGGTGCTATCTCGAATTCTAATACCATTTTCTTTTTCAGCTCTATTTATATCCAATAAAATGGGGAGCCAATATGCCTGAGACTTAAAACCACATCTGAAAAAATTGTCGCTACTGAAAATGCAAAGGAAGACTATTTATATGGTTATTTGAAATATTAAACGCAAACATATCATTTTCTAGTTTCAGTTCCGATTCCCTGTAGGTCTATATCTGTATCATGCAAAATGATACGCATCTATAGCTAGCATATACCTATACGTATGAATATTAGTATAATATATAGAAGTAGGTATCTATAGTTTCATGCAATACTAGGTACATATATATACGTATAGCTATAGTAGACACAGCTGTCATCTTCTAAGTTTGCAACGATACATTGCTGATGTATGACACATTATCATCTGATACGAAGTATCTCTACCTAATCTGTGGGAGAGACGCTCCATAGAAGCTTCAACTTCAACTTCAACTCTTGTTTCGTGGCTTTTGTGGAGGTGCCACCACAATTTCGCCAATGTCACGTTTTTCCTGATAGACCATCAAACGAAGGAGGCTGTTCGGTGTAGGATAGGTATTGGCCAGTGTAATGGAGATTAATCACCGGTGTTCTTCCCCTTTTTCCACTTTGTCTAAGCCAAAACCAGTCTATACTATCTAAAAAACACAAAAAACACATAGAAGCTTCAACTATTCAAGTAAAGTTGCCACCACTTTACTAGGAGTATGACTTTGACTAGACTATGGTCCGTATTACAGAACAATGCTCAGTCATCGATTAGTGCTCAAGCAGAGATTTCATTCATAAATTGATCAATTAGTGAATGAAATCTCTGCTTGATCACCGATCGATGCCTGATCATCGTTCTGTAATACGGACCTATGACTTGACTTGGTGACTTCGACTATGACTTGACACATATTTGCGTGAAATATCATTAACTTGATAAATTATCAATTACTTGACACTGGCTAAATACACAAAAGTGTGGAGCCTATATTCCATAGCCATAGTCATAGTATAGCATAGTCAGTCATAGTATAGCCATAGTCCAGTTATAGTCTAGTCAAAGTCATACTCCTAGTAAAATGGTGGCAACTTTACTTAAAGCTTCTATGGAGTTTTGGAAACAACACGAAAAGAAACGTTTCACCATCGTTATACCATTTTCCTACACTCATGCCTGTAATCCAGCGCTTAGCGAATAGAATGCCACCAGTTTTATGCACTAACACTGAAAATAACACAAGTTTTGGAAAATAATACAATGCGGTGACGCAATCTTTTTCGCTATCCCGCCAAAACTCCTTCTCTTCGTTTAATGATGGCATGTCAAGTACGGAATTTTTGTACGGTTATGTCATGTCAAAGTCTTCTATAGTCAAAATGCCAAAGTAAAATGAGTAAAAAAGTAAGTAAAATGGTACAAGTATGATGTAGGTGATACTAGTTACGCAGTACTATTACATATTCTGCGAAATTACTTTTTTTTATTGTTCGCCTTTGCTCGAAGGTTCGCCCCATTGGGCATGGCATAAAGTCGAGAGAACATGATGACCTCCGCTAGGACTAGGAGTAATAGTATTTTGTGATGATGACCGTCTTAAGACTTAGCTTTATATATTCTGCGCCTAGTCTTCCATGTGCTATTTATTTTTGGTTTGTTTTGGCACCGCACTTTTGTGTGTTTAGCCAGTGTCAAATAGTTGATAATTTTAGTAGTCTATAAAAGTCACATTCGCGGTATTGTATGCCAATAAAACGATATGTAGGGTAGGCTTAAACATGTAGCTTTCTAAAACGGTGACTTATACCTATCCATACGTGCATCCAGATTTATGCTCCAAAAATCTGACGAACTGGTTTGATCTACGCGGGCCACCCCATCGAACAAAACTTCTAGGCCTTCAAGGTCAACCCGGCCTCCCCCCATCTAACTACGCCAATGCACCCTACTATTAAATGAAACAACAGTTTACGAGCAAGCACTATATTTTGATGTCATTCATTAAATAATATTAAATTAACAAATTTATTATTTAAATAAAATCACAGACAATCAAAATTCAGAATTGACGATAACTTAAATTTAACATAAATAATTTGAATCATATTCTGAAGAGTAAACATTACCTAATATATATTTTGGTACTTTAACATACTCCTATAATTATAGGTAGGTATGTACATAGTTTTAATAAATAATAATATCATCAAAATGTAAGTCAGGAAATGAACACACTTTTGGAATTAATAAATTTTTGTATGTAACAAAGAAAATATACAAAATACAATATAATGTATATCTTGATTATATTAAAAAATACTAAAAAGTTACTGTGTTCAGAAATGAGCTGTAAAGAGATACTTAGTCAGTTCCCAGAAAATTATAATAGATGGCGCTCGATATCGAACATAAGCAACACGTATGTACCCGCTTTGCACACGAAAGACGATCGAACTGTTATAATATTATGTTATCAGTCATCTGTTGGTTTGACATTGACTAAATTATGATTGATACACGTACACATTCCAGCATTTCAAACTATTAAAAAATATCTACTCGCACAATACATGCAAATTTTCACTAGAAAATTCAAAGCAATTTCCCTAACTGTAATTACGTCTTACGTAAACTATTATTAATTAATACTGAAATTATTTGAGTATAGGAATCAATTCATCTATTTTGAGAATATGTTACAATTCTAAAAACAAATACTAAAATTAGTATTAAAATCATATTGAGTGCAATCCATTTTAACTAAAATATCACGTCACTGTAGATGATAGTAGTAGATGTAAGATAGGTAGATCTAATAGCTAGAGGCGCGAGGCGAGGACGAGAGAATAGGTGCTCGAGCCGAAACAAAAATATACTTTCATATAAGTAAAGATATTGGGATACTCGTATCCAAGCAAATAAATAAATAAATTGGGATGAATATGGACATCTTCTCTATTACAATATTTCAGACTCACACACAAATATATTTTTTACTAACAGAGTTTGATGGTTCAATTTTTTATGAAAGCGTTCCCGTAACGTAATTATTATATTACGATTAGTATATATTAATTTCTAGTTTTCATTACGAAAGTTTGTGTCTCCATTATATAATATTATCTATGGTCTCACTGTAGCTTTGGCTATATTATCTATAATCATACCTTACAGAGCGTCACCAAAAGCGTAGACCCTACGTAATGTCAAGTTTACGGTTAAACTAAGACCTAGACTGTACCCCTTGTACAAGTTTATTGGAATGTACATTATTGTACTCTATATCTGTAAGTGTAAGATATTATCTGTGTGAAATCCTTAATAGGCTATTTGACTACTATTAAAAATGAACAAGTAAATATTAATTCCATAAAGTAGCTTATAAATTAATGTAATAATTGAAAAATAAGTAAAACCGATAAATAAATCACGGAGTAGTACGCTTTTAAAGTTTCATCGCGTGTCGCATTCTCGCAATACAGAGATCGTTTGGAGCTTCCTCACAGTTACTATGAAGGCATAGTTTGTGACGTCACATGCCAAAGAAATTGTATGTAGATCTACCATAGAGGTACCAAAGCTTAATAATGAGGTACTGGTAACTGACGTCACTGCGTGTTTGAACTGTCTTTCTATTCCTGTATTTTAAAATGTCTGTAACTTCATCAGTTGACATATTAAATGTTTGTTTTCACGATTGTCTATTTTTGAGGTATATTATTATTTATGCAATACCAATATAGCAGTCAAATAGCCTATTACGTAATGTTGCCGCTGTGCTGGATTTTATATTATCTAACGTATTCGATATTGAGTATATTAATGTACATTCAACCAACTCGTAGCAGAGGTTACTTTAACAAATCCATAATTTAACATTTTTATATATAAACTCACATTACATTTCGGCTAATAATTTAACTAATAGGAATGTATTCAATATTACTAATAATACGGAAAACCATTTTTAACATATACATAATAGTACACAAACAGTAAGGGCATTCCAAATAAACCAAGACATTTTAACTGGCACGTGTTCATAAAATTGTTCAGAACAGTACTTTTGTTTTAAAAACTGTAAAATGCATTGTTCGATTAGTTATTATTACAAGCTGAATAATTTTGGTTACTCATTCCAAACACTTTGTCGAGAGTGAGATAGGAACACACATATCCGATTTATTCAGCTACGTTCTAACAATACGCTATTCAACACCAGAAAGAGACCCATTTGAAGGAGTCAAAACATTGTCAAGATTGGTTTATAAAACAATTTCTTATTAGTGAAGCCAATAAAAGCAAGGTTTAAAACAATAAATAAATGTGACATTTACAAAAAGACCTATTCAAAAGCCAATAAAAGCAAGGTTCAAAACAATAACTAAATGGGACATTTACAAAAAGACCTATTCAAAATGGCGTTTACGTAAATACCCGTTTATCTAGGCTAGACCAAAACGGCCAAAAATTTTCTGGCAAAAAAAATTGCAAGCGTGAATCATACTCGTACTATAGGAATATCCTTACTGCAAGTTACTCTGTAAGTGCTACGGTCTAATACTAATATTTGACTAAATTATTACTAAAATATCTTAGTCATTACGTCATGCATCACCCTGCGTTACTTAATACATTTTAAGCATTGGAAGCATCAATGGATTAGTTGATTATGTGACCACTAGTCATTTCGTGACCTATGTTTGCGACTTAGTAACAACTTTATATACTAATAAGTGGATACAATACAAAACTATGTAAAAACAATTAGACTTTTAGCGTTTATGTTAGTATTATATCTGTCTTTTTTTGTTATTTTTTTATATATTTTATTTCTGAATTATGTTACTAATGGAACACAATTTTTGTAGTAACTATGAAAAGTTGCATTTTATAATACAAAAGGTATAAAATTATGAATGACAGCATAGGATGTCGCTTCTCAAATTTATCAAAATTCAGAGATCATATCTGTAGTAGAAGTATTAGATACTAAAAAGTATTATAAATAATTTTGAGCTGGGTAAATATAAGCGAGTGCCACGGAGACAAAAATGGCATGACCTTGTGATGATGTATGTAGGTAACCTGTGAAAAACATAATATAAATGGATAAAAAGGCAACTGAATTAAAAAGGACAGTTCCATTTCATAGTATTCCCGTGTAAATTCTGCTAGACTATGTAGTTCGTGGTAAATACAATATATTAAATCAACATTTTCTAATCTAGAGTTCAACAGTGCTATAAAAATGTAATTACGTAAATTTGGGCATGATCAAAGCTAATATTTTATATTTGGTTTGTATTCAAAACATTTTTATTATAAAATGAAAGAAATGTTTTTTGCTTTAAAAATCTTTGAAAATTTAATAGAACTCTTCAGATTTGTCGGCTTTGGAAAGCGCAATTAGAGCTCATAAGTTTGTCTGAACAATCCATAGGAAAATTTTCTATTCAAAATCGACACTCTATCTTCTTCTTCTTCATTTAAATTCAGTATGAAAGAGATGGAGTGTTGGGTTTTGAAAGGGAACCTTTCGGATATATTTTTGGTCGCGCTGTAGAAGTTGATTGATAGTGCTTCCTTTTATTATATCATACCACAGAGAAGCATATACCAAGTAAAGTTAACGAAGAAGATAATCGGCTAGTGTCGGCTTCGTAGAGCGTTGTCTCTGTCACTCAGAGGGAGATAGTCTGCTAGTGTCAGCTTCGTAGCGCATCACTCAGCGCATTATTAGGCGTTTTGAGTGCTCCGCGTGATAGAGTTGTATAAAATGGAAAATGTTCTCGTAATTAGCTGTGATCACACCTACACATATAATTTCACTACCTATTACAAAATACGTTCATTATATCAAAAGCAAGCATTGTTTAACATTGTTGTGCTGTTGCGTAAAATAAATACAAGTTTATTTGTATATCACCTAAAATCTCATACGCAATAACTCGATCCATTCAAACAAGTTCTTAGATTTTTTCATTAATTTTCACCAATTTAGTTTCTTTTTTGTGTATTTTTGTGGTCATATTATTTTGTTTCCTTATGTTTTTATGTCATATTTATTTACGTAAAAAGAAAATACGGCTCCCGTCTGAACTGAAGTTTATGTTATATATAAAAATACAACTTACGTTTGTTAAATTCGTGTAAACTTCGCGCACAAAATACCGAACGTTCATTGGTTGCCTGTTGATCTGCGCTGTATTCAACCAATGAGCGTACATCGTTTGCTGTGTTTGGTACGAGAAACCGAGATAAATGCGAACTTAGGAGCTCTCAAACTGCTTGCAGACGGGCATAAATGTTGAAAACAAAATTTTTTTGTTTTAACGAGTGTTAAGAGTATTATTGTATGACTTATAAGGTTTTAGGCGAATCACGTATGATCCTGTATTCATATTCAATTTTTTTCGTTATGGATAAAGTCAACACATTGAACATTATTAATATTACCCCTTCATTCGTCGGAACAATGACAATCTATACTACAGTCAAATCCGATGTAGAAGTACCGATTTCTGTCGACTTTTTCTAATGTAACTAGGTATTGCCATGTCACGTCAGTTGGATATTTACAATTTTCCTCTGAAGAATGAGACAGCGGAGGATTCAAATTAATAGTGTGCCATGTTATGAAGTTCATACATATTATTTAAAATTATTTATTCAAACATTCGACATCAAATTTGACCATAGTAAAAAATATGCAAGTTATTTTCCTAGTCGGCAACAACCTGGCAACAAAATCACAATATACACTTTATAATTACGCAAATTGTACAGAGAGATGTTTGAGCATTTGTACGGATTGCGATGCTTTTGATTTTTCTTACTTACGGTGTAATATTTGCGACTGGTAATTTGTGTTTTTGTGATGGCATCATTGGTTAGTTAGAGAGCGACGAGACGAGTGTTGCAACCTCGCCACTTGTCCTGTAGTTTCCTGTGCTCTTCGTATTGCTGTTCTGTTATGTGCTTCACGTTTGCTGAGCCCTGAAAATAATATATGAAGTGAATAAGGTACGATTACGTTCTTTTTCAAAATTTAAAAAAGTTCTAACCATTCATTGTTTACCGCATCACTTAAGACTGAGTGAACCAATTAGTTTTTTTTAAAACTTTTTTATAATATTGTGAATCGGGTTTTGAAAGGGAAAAAAATTGGAGTAGTCTCCCAGTTCTTTTTTATTTCGGCATGACCTGACCGACCATTTCTATGTGGTTTTATGAACTCAAGACCTTAAATCAATTGGACAGGACAACGTGTGTCGAGTTGGGCAGTATGACATAAATAATCAGCTGATGCTTATAATAATGTATAGTTTGTAGATATAAAATTTTGAAAAAGTATAGTAAAACAGTATGTCAATATTTAGTAAAATTGTCCATACGAGTTTTACCAGGGGCGTAAATAGTAGATTAATTTTTTACTCATAACAGCTGAAAGTGTCTTACCTTGATCTTCCTCGGGTCCAAGTTAGCCCCTAGAGTCTGCACGCCTTTAGCTAACTTCGTAAGCGGCGATAACACCATATCTTTGGTTGAGCTCGATATAGGACTAGGGATGTTCTTCAACGGTCGAATCGCAGACTCACTGTGCGACTGGGCTATGTTCAAAGTAATCTCGTGCTGGGAGTTCGATCGCACGTGAAAGTTTACGCTATCCGGAGTAAGCTTCTCTTCATAATTGACATCGTTGGAGCTGTGCGATAATTTTTGCGATAAAACCAAAGAGTTAGGAGGTTGAGGCTTCGAATACGACTCGATTTGGATTTCGGGCGCTTTAGATGTTTCATTATCGTTATCGAACGGGTTGAATTTGTTCAAATTGCTCGGTGTTTTTAAGTTTTGAGGTACTGCGTTAGGGGTTACTTTCTCTGGGAACAACTGCTCTTGTTCACTCGGTTCTATTTTGGATGAATACAAAGGGTTTTGTACCAATTCGCAGTCGTTATCGATTTCCGGTTTGTGACCCGTTTTTCCTATGTAATGTTGACTCATTTCGAAATTGTCCAAAGTAGGCTCGAAGATATTGGTTCTGCTTTCATCATCTGATGAATAGTCTGAGCTCATGCCGTCTGAGAGGCTTCCTTTCTTTTTATCGGTTTTGTTGGAACCTAGAGTGAACATCTTTTTGGTGCGGGATGCGCTTTGGTCGAATTTGAGTTGGAGGCTGGGCCGGGCGCGAGCGCCTAGTTTGTTAAGTTTGCTGAACTGTTCAGTCATGTTTGTGAGCGCTTTTGATCCTGGAAATATACAGTTGAAATAATATTACTACACGCCTTTTCCATTACGGTTTTTGTGTATAATTCGTGATTGATACTCAGGTTAAAAGTTCTATGGTTCTTCTACATTGAGAAATGATAAGTCAAAAGTGTTAAACTACATTCAAAGGGCGTCTATAATTAAGCTCGTCGTCTATCACACTTCACACTAATATTATAAAGGCTAATGTTTGCATGTGTGTTTGTGTGTATGTGTGTATGTTTGTTACTTCTTCACGCTCAAACGGCTGAATGGATTTGGATGAAATTCAGAGCCAAGATAGCTTATACACTGGATTAGCACATAGGCTACATTTTATCCCAGAAAAGTGAACGTTCCCGTGGGATAAGCAAATAAATGAAATACTTTTTATCCGCGGGTGAAACTGCGGGGCGCAGATAGTAGTTCTATAATTAGTTAACTGAAAGCAAGCTGATCCATTAATTATATATTGCATTAACTAACAGTTTGCGAGGATGCATGCAGCTTCTTGTAACGTCCAGCCCCGGATATGAACCGGCACCGAGTGTGCGCTTCTAACCGCACTATCTGATCGAGCACCGAACTTGTTACGGACCATTGGGACTCTGTCGAGGTTGTCTCTACAGATAGCAAGAATAAAAATGGTTTAGAAAAAAAGATTTTGCATTTAGAAAACGTTCATCAATCAATCTCAAAGATTATTAACCCAATTTACTAGAATAGATAAATCACCTCAGTCGTCAAAAAGCTTCTACTAAAGTTACATAAGGTCGAAAATAAAAACGGTCACTAAAAGGAAAACGCCTACATTGTTTTATGTGATGAAATATTTTTTTTTCACACGGTGGGATTTATTTCGTTCTTTTCCTTAAATGTACGTACTTAGAACATGCTATAGAATAATAGTGCCAGTGCATTTAAAAAAATATATGTGAAATGCCTCGTAAAATAGTTATTTTAGAAGGCATTTCAAATATATTTTTTTATACTTTATACCGTTATTAATTTATACAAATTTAATCGAAGCCTAAGTAAAATAAGATAATTTTTCTGACTTTAGTTTGGTGCAACTTTCGCCAGTAGCATGGGTTTTGGCATTTCGCCATCTTTACATTAAGCTTCGAATATCCGTGACGAGTTGCGTCCTTATAACATTCCTGTGCGCGTCATGAGCTGGGAAAGCTTTGGGTATAAAGACAAACGAGCCGTACTTGGGGTATACCTAGAGGGTTCTAGAAAGATCTAAAAGGTTGTAAAATTACGTACCGACGATTCGGATATTCGCGACGAGTTGTGTCTCGATAACATTCCTGTGAGCGTCAGTAGCTGGAAAAGCTTTGGATATAATGATGAGCGAGCCGTATTTAGGGTACACCTAGAGGGTTCTAGAAAGATCCAGAAGGTTGTACAATTACGTACCGACGCTTCGGATATCGGCGACGAGTTGCGTTTCGCTGACGTTTCTAGTGAGAGTTGGCAGTTGGGACAGTCCGAGGTATAGTGAGGATCGAGCAGTGCCAGCGCCACCATGTGAAGGGTGCACCTATAGAATAAGAATAAGAGAATAAGAATATTTTTATTTCTCAGAAAAGACAAACAGAATCTTAAATATACGATAAGTAGGTACATTAACAAATCAGATTTTACTGATATTAACAACTGGTAAGCTAGTGGGTAGGTGCTGAGGAAAGTGAATAAAACAATTGTTTAGCCAAAAACTTTAGAAGTGTGTATTCCATGTATAAAATACTAGTTGCGCCCCGCGGTTTCACCCGCGGATAAAAAGTATTTTAATTATTTGCTCATCCCACGGGATCATTTCATTTTCCGGGATAAAATGTAGCCTATATGTTAATCCAGTGTATAAGCTATCTTGGTACCGAATTTCATCCAAATCCATTCAGCCGTTTGAGCGTGAAGGAGTATCAAATACACACACATACAAACTTTCGCCTATATAATATTAGTGTGATTTCTATATGCTTGCAAAGTTTTCCCATATTTTAATTAGTACATCGCGGCATAATCATAAAAATCAATTTCCATCAAAAATCACAAATATAAATAATGACGCTATTTAACTCGGTGTGATTTCATCTTTTCTCTCTTTCCTACGTGATTGAGTTATTGGTGATTTCAAAATGTTTTATAAAAAGAAGAGAGAGGGTCGTCAGCGAGTGAAATGTCGATTATAGAATTTGTGCCAAATAGATGTTTGATGTGTGCGCTCAAAGTATACGTACATATTCGGGATTGACAAAAAATAGTTTTACTAAAGTGTACTATTATAATCTTTTTTTAATTGAGAATGCAATGAGTAGCAAAAATGCAGGTAAGGCACACCTGATGGTAAATGATCACCACCGCCTATGGACATCTGCTTCCAAAGTCAAAACTCCTCAGGTCCTCGTACGTTTGTTAAATTCTTGGCACACCAAATGCTGAACGCTTATTGGCTGCCTACGAATCATAGGCTGTTTTCAACCAATGAGCGTACTGTATTGCTAAATTCGTGTCAACTTGGCACACCAAATATTGAACGCTCATTGGCTGCCTGTGGATCATCGGCTGTCTCAACCAATGAGCGCAAAGTATTTGATGTTTTGACTTGACACGAATTTGGCAAACGTATGAGAAACCGGTGGCTAGAGAGATAAGTACGAACCTAGTAGCTTTAGTGCTACTGGGCATTAATAATAATAATAATATGTGTGGACATTTCACACAGCGCCATCTAGCCCCAAACTAAGCAAAGCTTGTGCTATGGGAACCGGATAACTGATACAATACTTAGATACTTTTTGTTTGTAAATACATACATAGAATACAATATGACACCCAGACACAGAACAAACACCTATGTTCATCACACAAATGTTGTCCTGAGTTCAGAAGGCAGGGCTACTACCAACTGAGCTATCGGGCCAGTCAATGTTAGTCAGTAATGTTGCCAATTATCCCCCCTCCCTTGTTTTATACCTTCGATTTCTTCCTTTCTAGCTTGACGCCGTCGTGGAAGGGCACAGGCGGTAGCTTGGCAACGTCTCTCGCCACCATCAGTGATTCGCAGATGGAATGCAACGATTCTGTGAAAACAACCTTATACTTTACAATATTGAAGTCATGGTGAATATTAGAATAGAATAGAAAAACTCTTTATTGCGTATACTAGATATTGGTATTAAATACTACAATTATTTAATAACTAATACTAAAAACTACCTACTACTACTACAAAAAAAAACATATGTACTATATACTGGCCGCGATGACCTATAGACAGTCCAAATGCTCCAGCCCACTACCAGTAGGTAGCGTACCCAACATGCTGGCAGCATTGCCGCGTTGAATTGCAATGCTTATTCGTTGTGCCAAATAAGTGCCAGCATTTTGGTCCCGCGTAGCATCGACCAGGTGTTCTGATAAACTTTTGAAAACGCGATGAACTCCCGGTCCCAGGGACCCAGGGTTTCAACACCAAACGGCTTAAATACATTGGCCGTGGTCACGAGGGGACTGTAACTTAATGTAACTTGGTTGAAACGTCGAGGTCAGTCAAAATAATGTTTTGATAATTTTTGTGCGCGAATAGATCCGTTTCACCTTTGCAATATCAAGTCGCGAAAGTTTTAAAAAGTGTTAAAAACCATACACTTGTAGGGACACACGTTTGTTTACGTTGACGTCGCCAGCGGTCGGCGCTGGCTATTTAAGGGGCGCGTGATTTAATTAAAGAGAGTTGCATGAGAGTTGCATTGGAGTAGCATTCGGAGACGCGTGTCCTCACATACTCCGGGCTTACTCATTTTATATTGTTAATTGTGTGTTCGGTTCGCGAGGACAATATATGTGGTGAAAAGTAACAATTCATCTTTACTAGGTGGTAGAACTTTGTTGCAAAGTTCGTCTAGGTAGGTACCACCGCTTTGCCAGTTATTCTGCCGCCAAGCAGTAGTGTGCAAGCACTACTGTGTTCCGGTTTGAAGGGCACTGTAGCTAGTGAAATTACTGTGCAATTGAGACTTTATGATCTGATCTCACAGTCGAGTAATCTTATTACCAGACTGTGCTGATGTCTCAGGATGATGTGTGCAGTGCAGTGTCGCTTGAAACTCTATGTTTCAGGGTTCCGAGTGACACTGTTCTGTTATGGGCGGCCGTGGCGCTTAACATCAGGTGAACGACTAGCTCGTCACATCATTCAATAACATAGAAAAAAAAAAATTCCATTCCGGTAGTGAGATTATTGGTGAACAATAGAACCTTTAAACACTAATATAAGAATAATATATCCGGATCCTTCTCCCCGTTTCACATGTACGGTACTAACCGATCATCTCGTCCCTAGTATGTATGACGACGGCCATGTTGTTGAAGAACCTGAGAGTAGTAGACCGGAACATGTGGAAGTATCCCGGGTCGTTGTTGTGAGTGTAGTGAATCCTTATGCAGTATAGTAACTCCGCTCCGCTTTTTCTTCCAACTCCGAATATCTGGATAAAGAAATGTTTTTTTACTAATTGAATTTGCACACATACATATGACACTAATATTATAAAGGCGAAAGTTTGCATGTGTGATGTTTGTTACTCCTTCACGCTCAAACGGCTGAATGGATTTGGATAAAATTCGGTACCAAGATAGCTTATACACTAGATTAACATATAGGCTACATTTTATCCCGGAAAAGTGAAATTTTCTCGTGGGATGAGTAAATAATTAGGATACTTTTTATCCGCGGGGCGTAACTAGTTAGATGTAAGAGAGCATAATATATTCGTTTTGACTTATCATTAATTAATAGATGTATAGATTAATTTTCTGTATAAATAAACATAGGCATTTAAGGTCAAGAATTTATAAATTAATTTAATTGGTTTTTATGAATTAAATCGAATATCAAATGGAGCAAGAAGAAGCGTGTTAAGTTCTTGTTATACTCTGAAAAAAGACGAATTGGAACAGCAATGCACCTTTTCACTGAATATTAAGCTTGAGTTTTACCACTAGACAGTGGTAAAACTCAAGC
The DNA here is from genome assembly GCA_905220475.3 of Ennomos fuscantarius. NCBI lineage: Eukaryota > Metazoa > Arthropoda > Insecta > Lepidoptera > Geometridae > Ennomos > Ennomos fuscantarius. The sequence goes on along the minus strand of HG992046.1, from coordinate 4,217,596 downwards.
TTAATATTCAGTGTTTCATCAAGTCAGACGACTTGATGAAATAAATATCATTTAAAAAAATAAATATAATTTCATGTCAATAATATATTTATATCCTTTAGAACGTTTAAGGAAGGCATTTCGATACAAAGCAGATAGCAGGATACATTTGAATTTAATAAATACAGGACATCAGTTTAAAACCAAAATTAAACAGGTTTTCTCTAGTACTTAATGAGAAATAATACCGTATGAAAATTAAGTAAGGGATGCAAGGGAGTAAATCACCACCTTATTACTCCAAGCCAACCTCACCTGCCCGTGGTCATCCTGCTAGATAACGAACGAGGCTCTGGCGACCGACTGATGGCGGTATAACCATCCGAAACTAGCGTAGTTAAATTCCACTGACCGGTGACGGGCAGCAGCGTCACCGGTGCAAAGAGCTACGCTCTGCGATCGCCAACCCGCTTGCCCAGCGTGGCGATTATGGGCATTTACCTCCCTAATGATAAGTCAGAACAGAACATGGCCCCTAGTTCCCGGCAGCCCTGCTATTCCTGACCAAGGCGGCGGACATGGTAACGGCAGGGTAGGGGGTGCTAAGAATCCCCGGGCTACGGAAGGCCGCCCAACCCGATTGACCATAGCTACTTTTAACGGACGAACGCTACGGCATGACGAGCATTTGGCCCAGCTTGAGGAAGAACTGAAATACATAAGGTGGCATATTCTTGGGTTATGCGAAATCCGAAGAGAGGGAGAGGATACCATAACACTTGAATCAGGCCATCTTATGTATTTCAGAGAGGGAGATAATCCATCCCAAGGTGGCGTTGGGTTTCTGGTCCATAAGCTCCTCACTGACAACGTTGTAGAAGTCTCCAGTGTGTCTTCGAGGGTTGCGTATCTTGTTATCAAGTTAACTGAGAGGTATAATCTCAAAGTTATTCAAGTGTACGCGCCCACGTCGACATACTCGGATGACGAAGTCGAAGATATGTATGACGACATATCGAGGGCCTTGCATAACACATCTAAGGCCCACTTCAACGTCGTCATGGGAGATTTCAACGCCAAAGTGGGAGTACAGACATGCAGTGAATCGGTTATAGGACACCACGGATTTGGCATTAGGAATCATAGGGGGCAAATGCTCGTCAACTTCCTTGAAAAAGAAGGTCTTTTCTTAATGAATTCATTCTTTAAGAAACAGCCACAACGGAAGTGGACGTGGCAAAGCCCCGACGCTATGACCAAAAATGAGATTGATTTCATCATAGCGGACAAGAAGCGCATATTCAGGGATGTCTCAGTGGTCGCGAGGTTTAAAACCGGAAGTGACCACCGACTTGTACGAGGCACTCTGGATATTGATTACAAGCTTGAACGTGTCCGCTTGATGAAGTCCACGCTCCGACCAAATATGCTCCAATCCGTGGTGGGATCCGAAACGTTCCAGATTAAACTGGAGAACCGATTTTCTGCCTTGGAAAGCACAGTAGACGTTGACGTGGATCAGAAACTCGAACAAGTGGCAAGAATCCTCCGAGAGGAAGGCACGAAATTTTGCGAAATGCGTCCCAAAGGCAAAAAGTCCAAACTTTCACCAGAATCATTAGAGCTTATGCAGAAACGACGAGAAGACCCAGCAGTCACTTCGTCAGAGCAGCGGTCCTTGAGCAAGTTAATCACGAAGCTAGTTAGACGAGATCTCCGAAGCTCCAATACACGCTCCATAGAGGAAGCGATAGAGCAAAACCGGGGGTCGAAAGTCTTCGTGAAACAGCTCGGCCGAAGCCAACTGACGAAGTTGACCACATCGCGTGGGAAAGTCGTTACTTCTAAGCCCAGAGATTCTGGAAGAAGTTAAGGACTTTTACAGCCAGTTGTACGCGTCGCATGCGCCTCAACCCGAACAGTCCACGGAGGATTCGAGAGCCACTTTGACGCGCCATTTCACCGAAGACCTGCCAGAAGTCAGCCTAGACGAAATTGAGTTGGCTCTCAAACAGCTTAAAAATGGAAAAGCCCCAGGAGAGGACGGGATCACAACGGAGCTCCTCAAAGCAGGTGGTGTGCCTGTTTTAAGGGAACTCCAGTGCATATTTAATTCTGTCCTCTTCTCTGGGAGAACTCCAAAGATATGGAACAGGAGTATAGTCGTTTTGTTTTTCAAAAAAGGAGACAAGACCCTTCTGAAAAACTACCGACCCATTTCCCTCCTGAGCCATGTCTACAAGCTGTTTTCGAGAGTCATCACAAATCGTCTTGCGCGAAGGCTTGACGAATTCCAACCCCCGGAACAGGCCGGGTTTCGAGGAGGATACAGCACCATAGACCACATTCACACAATGAGGCAGATTATACAGAAGTCCACAGAGTATAATCAGCCCTTGTGCTTAGCGTTTGTGGATTATGAAAAGGCTCCATCGAAACCTGGTCTGTTTTGGAGTCCTTGCAACGGTGCCAGGTTGATTGGCGATATATCCAAGTGTTGAGATGTCTGTATGACGCCGCAACAATGACCGTCCAAGTACAGAACCAGCAGTCTGAACATATCCACCTGCGTCGTGGTGTGAGACAAGGGGACGTAATATCCCCGAAACTGTTCTCAAACGCATTGGAGGATATGTTCAAGACTCTGGACTGGCAAGGACGGGGCATTAATATAAACGGTGCCTACATCTCACACTTGCGATTTGCAGATGACATCGTCGTAATGGCCGAAACGTTGCAGGACTTACAGCAAATGTTGGACGGCCTGGCTGATTCTTCTCAACGCATCGGTGTCCGGATGAACTTAGATAAGACCAAAATTATGTTCAATGAACATGTTAATCCGGAACCTGTTGCTATTCACGGGGCTACGCTTGAAGTTGTTCAGGAATATGTATACCTAGGGCAAACGCTCCAACTAGGTAAGAACAACTTCGAGAAAGAAGTGAATAGAAGAATTCAGCTGGGCTGGGCAGCATTTGGTAAGCTTCGTCGAGTCTTCTCGTCGCGAATACCTCAATGCCTAAAAACAAAGGTATTCAACCAGTGCGTCCTACCGGTTATGACATACGGAGCCGAGTCATGGACACTCACAGTGCGGCTAGTCCACCGACTTAAAGTCGCTCAGAGAGCTATGGAGAGGGCTATGCTTGGAGTTTCTCTGAAGGATCGAATCAGAAATGAGGTGATCCGTCAGAGAACTAATGTCACCGACATAGCCTATCGAATTAGCAAACTGAAGTGGCAGTGGGCTGGCCATATTTACCGCAGAACCGACAACCGTTGGGGAAAGCGTGTCCTTGAGTGGAGACCGCGACTTGGCAAACGTAGTGTAGGACGCCCGCCGACTAGGTGGAGCGACGACTTGCGCCGAGTGGCTGGCAGTCATTGGATGAGAAGATCTGAAGACCGGGCTCAATGGCGTACCTTGGGAGAGGCCTATGTCCAGCAGTGGACTAACACAGGCTGATGATGATGATGAAAATTAAGTAGAAAAAAAATAATTATTTGAAATTACTATAATTTTTAAACATAATTTTGTTGTTGTTTCTTTCTTTGATTTTTCCGCTTATATTATTTGTTTTCTAGTAGTTTATTTTTTAGCAAAACTATGAAATTAAATGTTTCATATATTCATTCGTTTCAGATTTACATTTTAGCCTGACTTCGTGATTTAATAAGATCGAATAAAGTACATTTTATCGTGTAACAAATAAGCACATTCTTTAGGCAATATATTTAAGTGTGTCGTATATTTTTTGTACCGATATTTTATAGTAAATAACTAAAACAAATTATCTAGTACATCAGTTTTTCTCCTCTTCACCTCGGTGAATCGCCTTAACTATTCATGTTAAGAAAGATTAATAAAGGTATAAAATTGATGACTGGTTTTTTAAAAAAATGTTATTTAATGATGTGACGAGCTAGCCGTTCACCTGATGTTAAGCGCCACGGTCGCCCATAACAGAACAGTGTCACTCGGAACCCTAAAACATAGAGTTACAAGCGACACTGCACTGCGCACATCATCCTGAGACATCAGCACAGTCTGGTGGCACACTGGATGAAGTTTACTGAAAACTTTTATCAGCCTGAGTATAATGGAATTTATTACCGTAGCATTAGCGTCCAAAGTGCCTAGTTCTATACATGTGACGTCACGCAACGGCACGCGTTGCACGGACAGTATTCGGTCCGACGTTTCATCATAGTCCGCTACGTAGTACGCCTCGCTGGTTAGAAGCAATACGCTGTCCATTTCGGTCTCTTGAGGGTCGCCAGTGCTGGAAACAATAACATCTTCATTAACAGCCTGAAGACTACTGCTGAACAAATCTCTCCACCATTTATGGCACCAATAGGTTATTTTACTACTATTCAAATGAAAAATTCTCATAAAGTAGCTTAAAAATCACACTAATATTATAAAGGCGAAAGTTTATATGTATGTATGTGTGTATGTTTGTTACTCCTTCACGCTCAAACGGCTGAATGGATTTGGATGAAATTCAGTACCAAGATAGCTTATACACTGGATTAACATATAGGCTGCATTTTATCCCGGTAAAGTGAAATTTTCCTGTGGGACGAGCCAATAATTAAAATATTTTTTACGTGGGTGAAACTGCGGGGCGCAACTAGTGAATGATTAAATTGAAAAAAAAAAGTAAAATTCGTAAATAAATCACAGAGTAGTACGCCTTTAAAGTTTCTGGAGGGGGCATCGTCTGTCCCTTTGAGTTATATATTTAGATTTATGCAATAAAAAATTGCATTCAAATAGACTACCGTAGGGTAAGTGGGTAAGCATTTAATACACAAGTAACATTTTGACTGCATATTACGACTGCAGCCGTCAGCGCCGAGCGTACTCCTTAAGGATGGGCACCTATATTGCCCGAACAGCGGTCGAGTTATTCGACTGTATCTCGGGAGTGTTAGCCGTGTAATAGTTGTAGTTATGAATACTACTCACGTCAGTTCCTATAATATTAATATTATAAGTAGGTAGTTAGCAATTAAGATTTCTAGGCTTGAACCACGTCTTTTTATCATTACGCCTCCTATAGGAACTTTAAAACTATGATTAATAAATTCCTTCATAAATTTAATTGAAACTATAAACAACGTCGGGATATGGCTCAAGGAATCTATTTAAGTTTTTTTTAAAAGTAGTTGTATCATGAGGTGATGTATATATTTGTGGGAGGGAACACTTTGACAATTCTTACTCACAGTCACTTTTCAGGGAGTATATGTATCTAGTGTTATAATTTTGTGTTTTTAGATATCTTTTTTTAAATTATTCTAAGGAGGTGCATCGCCTACAAAAACCATAAATATATGTAAATATATAAATAAATAAATATTATACCTTTTTAAACAACTTCATAAAAGGAGCAGGTTATCAGTTCGATTGTATTTTTTAAAATGTTTGTTACCTCAGAAGTTTCGACTGGGTGAACCGATTATGATGATTCTATTTTTAATTGAAAGCTGGTGCTTCCCGTGTGGTCCCAATTTGGTCCAGTTTTAACAATGGCATCAGAAAATCATAAGTTTGAATTCAGTTTTTTAAGCTTTGCGTTTCTTTTTTTTTTGTGTTTTGGCTCCACACTTTTGTGTATTTAGCCACCAATTTTATGCACTAACACTGAAAATAACACAAGTTTTGGAAAATAATATAATGCGGTAACGTGATCTTTTTCGTTTTCCAGCCAAAACTCCTTTGCGTTTGTTATTATACTTTTACACATGTAATTTGTCAGTTCTAGGGATGTGGTAAAGGTCGATAAACTAGAACTGGAGATGTCGATTTTTTTAAATCGATTCGAGATACTCACTGCGGATCCGCATCAATGAGTCCCCACGATCCTAGCACGGGTTCAGTATCGACGAGTAGTTTCCGACAGTCATCTATCAGAGACTTCACGTGCTGCGCCATCGATGCCGTGTCTGGAATCGTGTGGCTCTACAATAAACAAGGCATCTTTAAAAATAATAATTTGTCCATAGAACATACTCGATCAAGCCACTTTCCCACTTTCCCATCAGCCGGAACCCGTCCACTTTAAAACGACGCTTTGGACGGCTTTTGCTCAATCTGATATTTGAGCACTAATTGTACGATACTATTGTCGATAAATTACCTACCTAAAACTTTTCTTTTCCTTCTTTCACAAATTTCCTTCTTGAGTTATAGCCATAGTTTAGTAAAAAGAACACATAATGTAAAAGTCACTTTCCCATCAACAGCCGGAACCTGCCCCCTTTAAAACGAAGTTTTGGACGCTTATCATAGGGGGGAGGGGGGAGGGGCTCTACTCTTCTGCTCGATCTGATGTTTGAGCACTAATTGTACGATACTATTGTCGATAAACTACCTACCTAAGTCTTTTCTTTTCCTTCTTTCATAAAGGACAATGGGTAGAAAGTATGGAGGTTGGTACAACATACCAATATAAATGTGTTGGTATTTGTATTGGTATGTTGGACCAATTTCCCCATTCTCCTTCCTTGGGTCAGGCATAGTTCAGTAAAAAAGAATGCGTAAAGTAAAATTTTTTTTTCACAATCTAGAACCTAGCTCATGGGCCTATTCACATATATATAAGAGTATATGTATCTATATACCATATACGTATAGTCCCAACAGTGGGAATATAATGTACTGATTCAAAGATTTACTTAATATGTAAAGGAGAGAGATAGAGAGGGAGATAGAGAGAGAGAGAGAGAGAGAGAGAAATATCTCACCTTAACCATATGGACATCAAGCCTGGTACAATCCGGGACCATCAAGTGTTCCGGTATGGACCGTGACTCTCCGGTCATCACGTCGATAGCTACTTGACGCAGAGCGTCTTTGAACGTGGAAAGGTAATATCTGGAACAAGTGAAAGATTTATTTATAGCTAAAAGTACCCCACGGTTATATCAATTTGCACTAAATATTGATTTCTCTACCGAAACTTGAAAACTATTTCAAGACTATCCTATAACGAGCTCATATAAATAATTTCATATTTTATATTCGGTATTTATTCAAGTTATTATTTCAAAATGAACTAAGTGAGGATTTATTATGTCAACGTGTGAAGCCTGATTTTTTATAATGACAGTGTGACAGTTATAAAAAAAATTTAATAGGCGTTGTCCTTTTTTTATTTCTGACATCTAGCTAAAATCTTAATCACATAGAGCAAAATTTAAAAAAAAATCTCCAATTATTAGTAAATGCATTATAAACATAATTTTTTTTATAAAATTACATTTTATAAAATATTTTATTTTCTTGTTCTTGTGTTGGTTATGTTCTGTTTTGGGTGCCAAATAAATACATAAATAAAGTAAAAAATACGTCTTTTATTATTCCACAAACTTTTAACTTGACTTTTGACTGCGGGTGACAAAATTTGAAATGTCATTTCATTCAAATAGGTTCAGTCGTTTTGGCGTGAAAGTCACATAAACAAAAAACCAGACAAAGTTTCAGTTTTATGTATTAATTGGGAAGTATGGTTAAACTTTTTTCATGATATGTTCACTGTTTGATTTTAATGTCTGATCCCGGTGAATCATAATAATCAAAAGGGAAATATACAAAGCTTACTAAAACCTAGACCTGCGTCGCACTCTTATTGTTGGTCAAGAAGTATATTATTATCTCTTTCTTTCAAACAGTAAATTGTGTATCTAGCACGCAATTTGAACGCACAATAATAAAGAAACCTTACCTCGTTTATTTACATCTATTATAAATTTACAATTGTTAAATGGTAATAAAAATCACTTAATTAATTAACATTATTGAATATTGTAATTTACTTAGAAGTTAGTCATGCTCGATTAGTATAGTTTTAGACAATAAGTATTAATTTAAAATGTGTTGTAGTTGTGTTGAGCGCATTTTAAAAGTTGCAAAAGCATTTTATGTTATGGGGAGGATATTACCAAACGAACTACAAGCAAGTGCTCCAAACTGTTAGGTTGCAATAACTTTGCTCGACTTTGTCGTTCAGCTAAAATAGAATAAAACAATGGACCCGTATTATTAACCATCAGACTGACAAGGTAGCTTGGTTAGTTCGGAGACGGGGCTTTGAGATACTGCGATGGTCATAATTGCATGTTTAAGTCGATGTGTGTGTCTGTAGGTGTGACAAGTAGCGTTCATTTGCGTATAATATATTATTGATTGTTGAATGAGCTTTTGAGCACATGTCAGTGCAAATAGGCGATGACACCCATACATTTTGGTTGGAAACACGTTTGGGTATGATAATAATAATAATAATAACGTCCAACGATCACATACATAGATCCTGGACTCTAAATAGGATTCCGTGTTTAGGGACGCAGGAACTACGAGGACCATCCCACAACACCCAGACTCAGAACAAGTAATTGCGTTGTCACATGTCGAAAATGACCAACTTCAAATGTGGATTTTATTATTTATCGTTGGCAAACAAGCAAACGTTCCACCATGCAAGATGGTAAGTTGTAACCGTCGCTTATGAATACCTAAAACACAAGTTACAACACAACCATCATGTACCGCCCACATGATGGTGCGGTAGTTACCTCCCCAACTGTTTTAGCAGCCTTTTGAAATGATAATATGACCAAGGGAAGAAGATGGCAGGTCGTTCCAGATTGTACAAGTCTGTGGAAGTCTGTATGGTGCGGGTAGTGTCGAACTTTTATTTGTAAAATGTGTGGATGAGCAAAGTCTGCCAAGTATCACCAAGCCGCGTGCATTAAAGTAACCTCCAAAAATAACGTTCTATCATAAATACCACTTTTTGGTAGCGGTCAATTATAACGAACGTTGCTTCACTACGCATATCGATTGAGAATAGAGGTCAACCCTCACTGCACTTAATGTCTTTCTGGACGGCAGCCGAATGAAGTGTTTGCTGACGAATGGAAGGAAGGTGGTTTTCTCGGACGAAAGAGTCTACCTATGTGATATTACTAACAATTTGACATGTTTTTTAGACTACCTAATTTATTTACTGTTTAATACACGGTTATTGTGAGTAACTATGTTTATTTTTATGTTTAGCTCAATTGCTTAATCTCATTATTAAATACTGACACAGTTAAATCCAATTACGAATATTTGTACGCCTGTACGCATGGGCAGAATTTTGTTGGAAGATTTATGTGAAGTTTTTCAATATTAAAACCCAAAATTATTACAAATAAATTATTTCATTCATAACCGTTATTGGCCTTTTTATTGTTATTGATATTAATTTTATTTTAATTTACCTTTTTATAATTTTGATTGAAATTATTAGTGTAAATATTTATATTAAATAAATTGAAACTTTAATTTATTGTTAATTGTTGGGAATTATATATTAAATAATAACCCCTTAAATATTAAAAAAATGTTCATTCGTAAGCTTTTTGGGGTAAGTATGACTGACCCTACCTACATAGCTCAATTTGGTAATAACCCCTTCTTAACTGTGGGTTGTGAGTTGGATTCCTATGAGTGTAAATTAAACGGTATTAACTGTTCTAATTATGCTATACGGCAAAATCGAGCAAAGTCAGCATATTTCGTCAAAAACTAACCTCCCCACTCCATAAGCCACTTCGGCCATAGCGAATTCCCTAGTTAAACCATGTCCAAAATAACTAGGCATCATGTCGACCGCTCTCTCACTTTCCATATTCTCATACAACAATAATGTGGCTGTTTTTATGTCCCTCCAAAGGCTGTCGAATTCGGCCACAGTAGTCATGTTAGGAGATTGTCCGAGAGATATATCTATGGCGAACTGTGTGATGGCATCTTTGAAATGGTGTATGAGGTATCTACGAGAAATAGACGCTGTTTTATAGGTGGTATGGATGTTTTTGAGTAGCGGAGCAGGGGCGTAATACAAATATTTGACTTATAAACGAAAATATTTTGACTGTTTTAGAACTGTATACACAAAAGTTGCGATTATGTTATAGAAACTGACGCGAGTAGTACTCTATATACCTACAACTTAGTACACGGATAACACTCACAAGAAACAGTCGAATAACTCGACTATTATTATTATCATCGACTATTAACGAGTTATTCCGCCGCTAGTGGTAGTTAAAAAAGTTGCTGTTACATAATTATGTCATATTGTAATTTATATTTTGTAAACCATCCTACTATGCTACTAATATTAAAAATACGAAAGTTTGTGTGTGTGAATGTTTGTTACCATTAATCTCCGTAACTACTGAACCGATTTTGTTGAAATTTGGAATGCAGATAACTTATACGCTGGATAAACATAGGATCACTTTTTATCCGCGGGTGAAACCGCGATCGCTACAAGTAGAAACACAGATATCAGATATGTACTACACTAAACTAGGCCTAAAAATTTTTGGTGGAGAGAAAAGTGCTCAGAATACTGGCAGCACTGCGCTGGTGAATAGCAATTACTCTTTTTTAGTGCGCAATAAAAGCCAGCATCCTTTTGGTTTGGTGGAAGCGTCTCCACTAAACGGAAAAGTTTGGGTTTGCATACACAAAAAATTGAATTTTTTTACCCAATGTGGTAATGCTGCCAGTATTCTATGAACTTTTCCCTCCCCCAATGCGTTATTTGAAATTTTACACAAGTGGTAAAAAAGTATCATTTTTGTTAATCCAGCGTATAAGCTCTCTGCATTCCAAATTTAATCAAAGTTAGTTCAGGAATTACGGAGATTTATGGTAACTAACATTCATACACGCAAATTTTCACATTTATAATATTAGTATGACTTGAATAGTTGAATGTTACATTTCTACAATTAAAAAAATATGACACTTAATTCAATTACAGTTTTGTTTCGGTATTACCTGTTAGCAGAATTGACTCCATCTTTCATCATTCCAGTGAATTTTCGTTCGCCTGTCCGTGTGTAATCGCCCTAAAACATAATGATTTAATACTTTAATAATAATGCCCAACGATCACATACATAGATCCTAGACCCTAACTAGGATGATTCCCTGTGTCTAGGAACCCAGGAACTACGAGGACCATGGGCCCACAATACCCAGACACAGAACAAGTATTCGCGCTTCTTTTTTTTTTCTCAAATACTGGTCCTGCCGCGGGAATCGAACCCGCCTCCTCCAGGTTATGAGTCGACCTGGTCAACCACCACACCACACGTGCTGTCTAATGCTCTTATACTAAAGTTTGAGTTATCCTACGTTCGCACTTATTACTCTGTGGCATACCCAAATGCATTGCAGTAGGTATGTTATAGAGGGAAATGTGCGAATTTGGGACCTGTCAAACTTTACACATGGCCATCAATGATCTGCATCAATGGGCCTGTCTGCACTAAACTTTTACTAAAATTAATTCTTAATTCTTAGGTTCGCACTTTTTGATGTACGGGCTTTCATACTTTAGCGCAGACGGGCTTAAGTCTTACCTTGCGCAAAGGCACTAAAATCTTTAAATGGTTTGATGCCTATTTTTATCAACAACCCATTATGCACTTCCTTACAAAGGGTCCCTTAACCTACTTCTTAAAGCAGCCCTTTTGTGAAAGATTATTTTTATAAGTAAGCTGCGCCCCGCGGTTTCACCCGCGTGGTGAAATTTTTCTAATTTTTCGCTCAACTTTCTTAATTTGACTGGCCCTATAGCTCAGTTGGTAGTAATTCCGCCTTCTGAACTATGGGTTGTGGTGTGGTAACAAACATTTGTGTGATTAACATAGGTGTTTGTTCTGTGTCTGGGTGTTATATTGTATTCTATGTATGTATTTTAAAAAAAAAGTATCTAAGTATTGTATCAGTTATCTGGTTCCCATATGTACAAGCTTTGCTTAGTTTGGGGCTAGGTGGCGTTGTGTGAGATGTCCACACATAATATTATTATTATTATAATTTCTTATTTCATAAGAAACCTCCTGACAATAATAAAAAAAAAAGAATTAGCGTAAATGTTCTATCCGTTCACGCGTGATGCGATGACCAAGGGAAATAGAGGTTAATTTTTATATATAAAGAGTAGCTTCAGCCCGCAGCTTCGCCCGCGTGGCCTATAGGAAACGAAGAAGATTTTTTTTCACAGATAATTCAACCACCCATTTCACCCTCTTAAGAGTGGAATTTCGAAAAATTCGTAGCGGATACCTACACTTAGAACACACCCTCCAAATTTCAAGTCTCTAGGACCAGCAATTTAGGCTGTGCGTTGATATATCAGTCAGTCAGGACTTTGAATCTTATATGTATAGATTTATATCTATACATATAAAATTCAAAGTCCTGACTGATGAACTAAACTAGCACGAACTAAAACGAACTGGCCAGTGCACCAGTTATTAGATGGTTTACCCTATAACGTTTTAGTTCGTGTTAGTTTCCATACGGTAAAAATTGTGAACTAATATGAAAGCTTATAGATAAAGTAAAGTTAATCCATGATCACAGGTGGCGTTACGTGAATGTAAGTCTTATTTACATAGTGGCCAGTTACACCAATTTATACCCTACCTTCAGCGCCTTAGTTCCAGCATACTGCCGTGAAATCATGTCTCCGTTATCAGCCCACATCGTTAAGAACGCCTGACGTAATTCCGTTGGTAAGCCGGCACCTGGTGTTGCCAACCCTAGCCGGCAGAGTTGAAGCTCCAACACGTACTTGGCTATTGCTGTCTGTGGGGGCAAAGATGACTTTATTAAATATATAAAATCTATTAATAATAATAATAATATGTGTGGGCATCTCACACAACGCCATCTAGCCCCAAACTAAGCAAAGCTTGTGCTATGGGAACCAGATAACCGATACAATACTTAGGTACTTTTTGTTTGTAAATATATATAACATTCAGAAACAGAACAAACATAAATGTTTGACGGCGGCTACGTCCAGTTATAAAATCTATGCACAGCGATCGAGCACCGTAATTTACCCTGTGGGGCAACTGTCATGGCGCCCCTACCACCTGCCTATAAAAAGGGACCGCTCGGTGTACTACGGATCATTCTTGTTCCAGACACGGCGCGGTGTGGACATGCTGAAGGCCTATGGTTATATAGGTTGCAACCTACCTACGCAGAACCCGTTCCTGCCGATATGTTCATGACACAAATGTTTTTCCTGGGTGGGAATCGAACCCACAACCTACAGTTCAGAAGGCACCAACTGAGCTATCTGGTCAGTCTGAATGAGAAAGTTTGTGTATGAGTGAGTGTGTACCAGCAAAGCCTCAAAGCAAAAATTTGGTATGGAGATTCATGGGAAGCGTTCGATATAACCAGATAACTGATACAATACTTAGTTACTTGTTATTTGTAAATACATACATAGAATACAATATAACATCCAGACACCAGAACAAACACCTATGTTCATTACACAAATGTTTGTCCTGGGTAGGAATCGAATCCACAACCCACAGTTCAGAAGGGTAACTACCAACTGAGCTATCGGGCCAGTCGATCCTGTATCGGGTATATAAAAGAAAGTTGTTTTAGTTACACCATTTATAACTAAAGAACGGCTGAACAGATTTGGCTGGAAATTGATGGGGAGCTTAGAACCAGGAGACGGACTACTTTTGTCCCATTCGACCACGTTTAACTAATTCGCCCGTGCGAAGCCGGGGCGAGTCAACTCGTAAACAAATAAATATCTCTTGACATTTCACACATTACCATTTTTGAAGTTAAACTTCTTTGCGCACGCTTGACTTGGGGAGTAAGCTGGTGAATGTGTAACGAGGCGAATGAAAGTTGAAAGTTGTTGGTTAACATAGATCTCCATTGTCAAAATAAAGTTAAAAATCACTTAAATGTCCGGTAAGATGACAATTTACAATTGTCAAGATGACGACATTAACATAAACAAAGCAAAAACAAAGTTATACCGACCGGAGCTAGTGTTACTTCAGTCGTGTGGTGTAAAGCACTCGATGTTTTGCAGTTACATGGACGGACGAACCGGTTAAAACCGCACGGAGTCGTTGATTGCAGAAGGCAAGTGGAGGATCAAAGTAACGCTCTATGGGGAGGCCTGTTGATGAACACTGACCGAGCGAGCTCGTAGCGCCTCCATTTTTTTTGTTTTGGCTCCAGACCTTTTTGTATTTCGTCAGTGTCAAGTAATTGATAATTTCTCAAGTTAATTAATATTATATAGATGTGTCAAGTCAAGTCACAGTCCAAGTCACCAAGTTAAGTCATAGTCTAGTCTAGTCAAGTCATACTCCAAGTGGTCACAACTTTACCAGAAGCTTCAATGTAGTTTTGGAAATAACACGAAAAGAAACGTTTCACCATCATTATACCACTTTCCCACACTCATGCTGGTATGTCGCCAATTTTATGCACTAACACTGAAAATAACACAACTTTTGGAAAATAATACAATGCGGTGACGCGACCTTTTTCGTTTTCCCGCCAAAATTCCATCTCCATTTAAGTTTAGGCGAAAATAATTATTCGTATATCCGTCCGGCGAATGTCCCGCTGTTCTCTTCTACAGGTCGCATTTCTCAACAAATTTATTAGCAGGTTCAAGAATTATATGGAACTTTTTGTCGATTCAGTTTTTGGAAATGTTTCAAAACGGCGGAGTCATGTTAAAAGTAGTTTATCAGTGTTAAGCTACGCAGAGAAGGTGGAACTAACCTGAACAACGTTAGTCCTATCCAGACAATCGATACAGTTAACCCTGAAGACGCCGTTCTGCGAACAGATGAGCCCCCTGTCGTCTCGCCAGCAGAACCTCATCTCAGCGATGATATCGGCCACAGCGTTGATGAGGATGCTCACGTTTTCATAGTGCATGCCTCGGCTGTGACAAAAATTATACCACTGCAAAATTTGCAGGTTTAATACTATTTGTCTTTATTAACCTATACAGCGCATCACTGAGTCATAACCACCATACATACCACCTACCAGTATAAGTATTATTTACCATACATACCAGTATAAGCATACATTACCATACGTACCAGTACAAGCATACATTACCACACATAGAAAGAAAGAATGATAAAACATTTATTCGTGACACACAACTACAAATACATAACACCAAAATAATAAAACAATGCTACGTGGCGTCACGAATGGGCTCCGACTCAGCATACCATTAAGGTCCTAACTTGGGACTCGCATAAAGCATACTTTACCATACAGAGCAGTATAAGCATACGTTACTATATATACCAGTACAAGCATACATTACCATACATAACAGTATAAGCATACGTTACTATACATACCAGTACATGCATACTTTACCATAGAGAGCAGTATAAGCATACGTTACTATATATACCAGTACAAGCATACATTACCATACATAACAGTATAAGCATACGTTACTATACATACCAGTACAAGCATACATTACTACACATAGCAGTATAAGCGTGCGTTAACATACATATCAGACAAAGCATACATTACCGCCAGTACAAGCATAAATTAGCATACATACCAGTACAAGCATAAATTAGCATACATACCAGTACAAGCATAAATTAGCATACATACCAGTACAAGCATACATTACCATACATACCAGTACAAACATACATTACCATACATACCAGTACAAGCATAAATTAGCATACATACCAGTACAAGCATACATTACCATACATACCAGTACAAGCATACATTACCATACATACCAGTACAAGCATACATTACCATACATACCAGTACAAGCATACATTACCATACATACCAGTGCAAGCATACATTAGCATACATACCAGTACAAGCATACATTACCATACATACCAGTACAAGCATACATTACCATACATACCAGTACAAGCATACATTACCATACATACCAGTGCAAGCATACATTACCATACATACCAGTACAACCATAAATTATTATACATACCAGTACAAGCATAAATTAGCATACATTACCATACATACCAGTACAAGCATAAATTAGCATACATACCAGTACAAGCATACATTACCATACATACCAGTACAAGCATACATTACCATACATACCAGTACAAGCATACATTACCATACATACCAGTACAAGTATACATTACCATACATACCAGTACAAGCATAAATTAGCATACATACCAGTACAAGCATACATTACCATACATACCAGTACAAGCATACATTACCATACATACCAGTACAAGTATACATTACCATACATACCAGTACAAGCATAAATTAGCATACATACCAGTACAAGCATACATTACCATACATACCAGTACAAGCATACATTACCATACATACCAGTACAAGCATACATTACCATACATACCAGTACAAGCATAAATTAGCATACATACCAGTACAAGCATACATTACCATACATACCAGTACAAGCATAAATTAGCATACATACCAGTACAAGCATACATTACCATACATACCAGTGCAAGCATACATTACCATACATACCAGTACAAGCATAAATTAGCATACATACCAGT
This sequence comes from Ennomos fuscantarius, assembly GCA_905220475.3. Taxonomy (NCBI): domain Eukaryota; kingdom Metazoa; phylum Arthropoda; class Insecta; order Lepidoptera; family Geometridae; genus Ennomos; species Ennomos fuscantarius. The sequence goes on along the minus strand of HG992046.1, from coordinate 4,201,147 downwards.
ACAAGCATACATTACCATACATACCAGTACAAGCATAAATTAGAATACATACCAGTACAAGCATAAATTAGCATACATACCAGTACAAGCATACATTACCATACATACCAGTACAAGCATAAATTAGCATACATACCAGTACAAGCATACATTAGCATACATACCAGTACAAGCATACATTAGCATACATACCAGTACAAGCATACATTACCATACATACCAGTACAAGCATAAATTAGCATACATACCAGTACAAGCATACATTACCATACATACCAGTGCAAGCATACATTAGCATACATACCAGTACAAGCATACATTACCATACATACCAGTACAAGCATAAATTAGCATACATACCAGTACAAGCATACATTAGCATACATACCAGTACAAGCATACATTAGCATACATACCAGTACAAGCATACATTACCATACATACCAGTACAAGCATAAATTAGCATACATACCAGTACAAGCATACATTACCATACATACCAGTGCAAGCATACATTACCATACATACCAGTACAAGCATAAATTAGCATACATACCAGTACAAGCATACATTACCATACATACCAGTACAAGCATAAATTAGAATACATACCAGTACAAGCATAAATTAGCATACATACCAGTACAAGCATACATTACCATACATACCAGTACAAGCATAAATTAGCATACATACCAGTACAAGCATACATTAGCATACATACCAGTACAAGCATACATTACCATACATACCAGTACAAGCATACATTACCATACATACCAGTACAAGCATACATTAGCATACATACCAGTGCAAGCATACATTACCATACATACCAGTACAAGCATAAATTAGCATACATACCAGTACAAGCATACATTACCATACATACCAGTACAAGCATAAATTAGAATACATACCAGTACAAGCATAAATTAGCATACATACCAGTACAAGCATACATTACCATACATACCAGTACAAGCATAAATTAGCATACATACCAGTACAAGCATACATTAGCATACATACCAGTACAAGCATACATTACCATACATACCAGTACAAGCATACATTACCATACATACCAGTACAAGCATACATTAGCATACATACCAGTGCAAGCATACATTACCATACATACCAGTACAAGCATAAATTAGCATACATACCAGTACAAGCATACATTACCATACATACCAGTACAAGCATAAATTAGAATACATACCAGTACAAGCATAAATTAGCATACATACCAGTACAAGCATACATTACCATACATACCAGTACAAGCATAAATTAGCATACATACCAGTACAAGCATACATTAGCATACATACCAGTACAAGCATACATTAGCATACATACCAGTACAAGCATACATTAGCATACATACCAGTACAAGCATACATTACCATACATACCAGTACAAGCATACATTACCATACATACCAGTACAAGCATACATTACCATACATACCAGTACAAGCATACATTAGCATACATACCAGTACAAGCATACATTACCATACATACCAGTACAAGCATACATTACCATACATACCAGTACAAGCATACATTACCATACATACCAGTACAAGCATACATTACCATACATACCAGTACAAGCATACATTAGCATACATACCAGTACAAGCATACATTACCATACATACCAGTACAAGCATACATTACCATACATACCAGTACAAGCATACATTAGCATACATACCAGTACAAGCATACATTACCATACATACCAGTACAAGCATACATTACCATACATACCAGTACAAGCATACATTACCATAAATACCAGAATAAGTGAAGGTGACATACATACCAGTATTCGTGGAAATCGAAGGTTGCATAAACAATGTCCTGGCTATTGTATTTGAGCACATGACCACCGTAAGCCTCCCATATGATTCGCTCTCTCCCTTGTTGGTCCACCAAGTTCACGATACAAACTTGCTTGTACAAAGATAATTCTTCGCTGAAATGTTGCTTGAAAGCTGTATGGGAACTTTCTTCGTCTGAAAGGAGCATAATATTGACGATGAAAGAAAGAAAGAGTAATAATAAATACAAACTGAATATTCATTGAAGCTTATTTTTTTATTTCGTGAAACATTAAGTATGACAGACTTGACAATTGACATGCATCAATCTTTTAAGCATATTTTTTTTATTATATATCAAGTAAAAATACATTTATTCAGGGCATCACACAACATTACATTCCTACATACAAAATGAAAATAGAACAATAATAGTACAAATAATAGATCGTACAAAATGTAATGTTGCGTGACGTCATAATATAGGTCTCAACTCAGCATGTAATCAAGGTGATAAGACCGCCGAAGATTCGCATATTATTGTGTGTGATTGTGTATATATGTTTTTATTGTCTTTGTATTTATATTACCTATGCGATATTGTGGGTCAGGAATAAAGTTTATTTCACTTCATTTCATTTTCATTTAAGGCCTTAATAACTGATTTACAGTGACATGACACGAGACAATACGATGCGAGATTCCATATAGTAAGTGATAGTGAAAATTCCCAAATAATTTTATGTCGGAATTTCAGTTAATAATTATATCTCGATCCTATATATATATATATATATATATATATATATATATATATACTATATACCAACGATTCATTATGACGATGAGATATAATTATTTAAGTGGGGAATTTCTCTTACAACGAAGAAACCGGTTTCTTCGTTTTTATTCGGTTCATGAATAACGAATTTCAATAGCTTGATGTTATCCACCAATCAGCACTTAGCCAGAGTCATTGGTTACGATCTACACTACATACTAGTACAAGAGAAGGACTGTTTCAGCAGTGGAATAATAGTGTATTATGTGTGGCTTCAATTTAATGCTGGATATAGACATCTAAGACAATTACTAAACTAACTGTGTTGTTACCACATATACATAAACATGGCTTAGACGAACGTCAAACGTGTGTATAACAATACAAAACAGCAGTTTAACACTAGTTTAAGGCTTGTTTAAATATTTTCTAGTTACCAAGAAGATTTAACTTATTACCGAAAAAAAAGCGCTAATACTTGTTCTGTGTCTGGGTGTTGGGGACCATAGTCCTCGTAGTCCTTGGGTCACTAAGAATCCTAGTTAGGGTCCAGGATCTATGTATGTGATGTCACTGTATATAATAGGTCTTTACCTATGAAATTGCCGTATTGCAGTACAGACTTTTTCAAACAAAAAAAGTTTTGATTGGCTATGAATTCTAAATTCAAATTAATTTTGTTTTAAAAATATGACATTCTATTTACAATATAAGTCTTTTGTTTATTGATTAGCGTTGTATTTTCATTACATTTCAACATTTTTCCTCATAATGGATACTTTGAAATTTCGTGTAATTATGGAATATGAGTTCCGTCGTGGCACCAACGCGGCACAAACGATACGTAACATCAACGACGTTTACGGAGAGAACTATACAAACGAACGTACAACCCGTTATTGGTTTGCTCGGTTCCGTTCTGGGAATTTTGACTTGAAAAATGAACCTCGTGGTCGTCCGGAAACTTTGGTCAACAATGATGAATTAAAGGCGATTGTGGAAGCTGATGAATCTCAATCTACAGCTGAGCTGGCAGCAACTTTTAATGTTAGCATCAAAACAATATTGGTCCATTTGCGACAGATTGGCAAGATAAAAAAGCTTGATAGATGGGTGCCCCACGAACTTAACGATCGCCAGCGCAACGTACGCGTCGAGACTTGCCTTGCGCTGCTTAACAGGCACAGAAATGAAGGAATTTTGAACCGAATTGTTACGTGCGACGAAAAATGGATTCTTTTTGACAATCGAAAGCGCTCAGCAAGTTGGTTAGATCCTGGTTCGGTACCAAAGCAATGTGCAAAACGAAAAATGACCCCTAGAAAGGTGATGGTCACAGTTTGGTGGTCTAGTGCTGGTGTGATTCATCATAGCTTTTTACAAAACGGCGAGAGCATTACTGCAGATGTGTACTTTGAAGAACTGACCACAATGATGGCGAAACTCGCACGTCTGCAACCAGCTTTGGTCAATCGGTCGTCTCCACTGCTACTTCACGACAACGCGCGACCCCATACTGCACAACAGACCGTCTCTAAGCTGCATGAATTGGGTTTGGAAGCTCTCCCTCATCCGCCATACTCACCAGATCTTGCGCCTACCGACTATTACTTTTTCCAAAATTTTGACAACTATTTAGCGGGAAAAAAATTCAATTCCCGAGAGGCAGTACAAAACGCCTTTGAAGAGTTTGTTGTCTCCCGTCCTGCTGATTTTTTCAAGAAGGGCATCCATAAACTGCCACATCGTTGGCAAAGATGCATTGATTGCAGGGGTGATTACTTTGAATAAAAGAAATAAATAAGTTCGAAAAAAAAATACTTTAACTTTTTTCAAACAAAACGGCAATTTCATAGGTAAAGACCTAATATTATGTATGTCTATCGCTTTTTAGCGATAAGATCGCCCATTGTAACTTTCCTGTTTTGTATTTCGTCACCTTGGTGTCAATAAAGAGTTCATCTATCTATCTATCTGTCTATGTGATCGTTGGGCGTTATTATTATAATTATTTTTTTATATTTTGTCTTCGATTGGGATCCATAATTACAATCAGAACATACCTCTATCAAGCCGCGGCGGAGGTCTGAATTTCATTTCTGGCTGACTCCAGAATATTGGCACTGAACCGCGCACCTGAAATGTATTAATCATGAACCACAACCACTCATTCAGTTGATTAACTATATGGTTTTAAAAGTTTCTCGAGAAAAGCCTTTCATCGAATTTCATAACATAAATATTTAAAAAAAAAACTACGTATAATTTCTATCACACTAATATTATAAAGGCGACGGTTTGTATGTATGTGTGTGTGTGTATGTGTATGTTTGTTACTCCTTCACGCTCAAACGGCTGAATGGATTTGGATGAAATTCGGTACCAAGATAGCTTATACACTGGATTAACATATAGGCTATATTTTATCCCAGAAAAGTGAAATGTTTCCTTGAGATGAGCAAATAATTAAAATACTTTTTATCCGCGGGTGAAACCGCGGGGTGCAACTAGTAAATAAATATTTAAAAAAAATAAAAATATTTGTGGACATTTCACACAGCGCCATCTAGCCCCAAACTAAGCAAAGCTTGTACTATAGGAAACAGATAGCTGATGGAATAATTATATCTTTTTTTTGTAAATACATACATAGAATACACATAGAATATAACACCCAGACACAGAACAAACATCGATGTTTATCCTGGGTGGGAATCGAACCCACAACCTACATTTCAGATAGCACTACCAACTGAGCTATTGGGTAGGTCCGTCAGGCAAGACCTTTTCATAATAATATACAAAAAAGCGATCCAGGTGGATACGCATATTACCTGCACGAAGGAAGCTCTATGGATGCTATCCGAACAAATGATGGAGACAATCTGTTCACTCTCTACGTAGTTAGCAACTTTACCGCTCGGTTCGATACCTCGCCTATTGTATCTGTAAGTATGGAAAATTACAAGTGCTTTAGATTTTCAAACAACTTCAATTAATAATAAAAATTAAATAATAAATAAATAAATACGTGTAGACATTTCACACAGCGCTATCTAGCCTCAAACTAAACAAAGCTTGTACTATGGAAACCAGATAACTGATAGAATACTTCCATCCTTTTTTGTTTGTAAATATATACATAGAATATGTAGGAAGGACGGGTTGTGCGTAGGTTGCAACCTATATAACTATAGACCTTGAGCGTGCGCACCGGACCGTGTCCGGCGCAAGAATGATCTGTAGTATACCGAGCGCTCCCTTTTTATAGCCAAATGGGTGAGAGAACGGTGACAGCTACCGGTGTTGCCACTGTAATAAATTTTAATGCAACCACAGGGTAAATTACGGTACTGCCCGCTGCGCATAGAGTTTATAACTGGACGTTGCCGCCGTCAAATACAATATAACACCCAGACACGGAACAAACATCGATGTTCATCACACAAATGACTGTCCTGGGTGGGAATCGAACCCACAACCTACAGTTCAGAAGGCAGGGTTACTACCAACTGAGCTATCATGCCAGTCATATAATTATAATAATAGTCGTTACCGCGAACGACCTTATAGCGAAGAGCCTCGACCAACACTAGGCTGTGCGTTTATATATAAGTCAGTCAGTCAGTCAATCAGAACTTTGAATTTTATATGTATAGATGATATAATAACTAATACTAAACACTACCTACTGCTACAAAAAAAAACATTTGAACTATTTACTAGGTGGCAGGACTTTTCTGCAAAGTTCGTCAATGTATCAGGATGATGTGCGCAGTGCAGTGTCATGCGAAACTATATATTTTGGAGACCCGAGTGACACTGTCCTGTTATGGGCGGCCGTGTCGCTTAACATTACGTGAACGACTAGCTCGTCACATCGATCACTAACATAAAACAAAAAATACTGGCCGCGATGACCTATAGTCAGTCCAAATGATCCAGCCCACTACCAGTAGGTAGCGTACCCAACATGCTGGCAGCATTGCCCCGTTAAATTGCAATGCTCAAAATTAAATGTTGTCCCATAAGGTTCTCTTACCTAGTCCCAGCCTGGTATCTAGACCGCCTGGATATGATCCCGAGAGTGAAAGTCTCGTCACAGCTGCTGGATGTAGACAGTGACTCCGTGTTTAGAGGGTTGCATTCCGTCGGCAGGACTGCAATCTGGGATAGATGCACGAACCCTTGGATGATAGGCAGGATCCACTCATCACAATCCGGACTCTGAAAGTGCGTGAAACTTTTGTTTTAGCATATTATATACATTCGCAGGCAATGACTCCGAGTAGGTCAAAATTACTAAGTGGGAGGAATTTTCTGCATAATACAAATAAAATATTGGCATTGGCATACTAAATAATAATAGTAAAATATGTGTGGATATTTCACACAGTGCCATCTAGCCCCAAACTAAGCAAAGCTTAACCTGGGTTGTTGGGGGCCGGGAGCTTATCGCGATTTCAAAAGTTTATCGGAACGCCTGGTCGACGCTACGCGTGACCAAAATGCTGGCACTTATTTGGCACAACGAATAAGCATTGCAATTCAACGGGGCAATGCTGCCAGCATGTTGGGTATGCTACCTACTGGTAGTGGGCTGGAGTATTTGGACTGTCTATAGGTCATCGCGGCCAGTACATAGTCCAAATGTTTCTTCTTTGTAGTAGTAGTAGATAGTGTTTAGTATTAGTTATTATATCATTGTAGTATTTAGCAAAGCTTGTACTGTGGGAACCAGATAACTTGATGTAAATACATACATAGAATACAATATAACATCCAGACACAGAACCAACATCTATGTTCATGATATAAATATTTGTGTTGGATGGGAATCAAAACCGCAACAAGGCAAACAACCACGCAAGGTCGTTATCGGCAATAACAGAATTGAATTTAATACAATAATAGTGAATTAAATTGTGTTTATGAACCAGCTGCCCGACTCTATTATGTTAATATAAACCATATCCTCATTTGAAAAGATTGTATTTTTAAGTAATAAATGATGAGTTAGTGAATAAAATAGATTTAGGAGGAAACATGAATCAGAGGAGGATTTTATGTATAAAATATCAAAATTGATTACCTACTTACTATGTATTACTGTTACAGCAAAGGAAAACCACAAAATACTATTTTTTTCCATGTTAAAGTATAACGTGAAGAGCTAACCGTTCGCCTGATGTTAAGCGTCACGGCTACCCATATCACTTGCAGTATTACTCGGAACTTTAAAGTATAAAGCTTCGCGTGACACTGCACTGCGCACGTCGTCCTCAGGATGACATCAACACAGTCTGGTAATAAGATTACTAGACTGATCAGGTCATAAAGTCTCATTTGCCCCGTAATTTCACTAGCTACAGTGCCCTTCAAACCGGAGCACATTAGTTCTTGCGCACTACAGCTTGGCGGCAGAATAACTGGCAAAGCGGTGGTATCTACCTAGACGAACTTTGCAGAAAAGTCCTACCACCTATTTGTTTATAAGTAATTTTTATAGAAACACTGGTATCTAATTTAGTATGTTTAAACCATATAATGTGTACATGTTATTTAATATTTTTAACATACTTGAAACGAGTCACATTCCTGCATGATCTTGAGGTTTGATGCTTACCCATTGGTAAGCATCAATCAAAGTCACAGTATACATAATAATACAGGTACAGAAGATTCACTCTGTGAAGTCACTTAAATAGTGACTCTTGCTACAACACAATACAGTGTAGTTCACCTTGCAGTGTTACAAGTCTACCCTAAACAGTTGCCTTTCGTTCTAACAATATTTCACTGCTCTTCTGACATGTTACGTGTGACCTCGCGTTTTAATGTACTTGTAGCTTCATACCTAAATTTCCTGTCAAAAGCCAGATTAGCAGTTTTACATGCATCCCAATAATATTAAATAATTATGTGTAGTATTTGATCCTATTGCCAACTAATCCTATAATATGTAATGTAATAGAAATATGTAAGTATGTAATTTTATGTATGTTTGTGGCCTCTGTAACAACTTCGGATTTGATTAAATTAGGTCTGTACACACTTTGGGTCAAAGAGTACATATAAGTTATCAAGCAAATGGAGTGTTTCCTGTATGCAGTATCATAAATTAGTAACTTTTAATGGAAAATTGCTGTCTCTGTATCTTTATCTGAAAGAATATTGGAGAAGGAAAGGATGTTTTGTATATCAACATCAACGAAATGTGCGGTGCCAATGGCATCAGCTAGTTGAATATAAATTACTCTACTCACACCTAATGCAATGATGTCTTTCAACATATGCCGATTCCAGAAGAATCGATCGTCAACATGTTTCCACCATCTTGTAATATCTGTCACAGCTTTCCCTGTACCTTCTTCAGACTCTAGCATCTTCTCGATTTCATATTGCCGTTGAAGGCTGTTAGTTATATCCAGAGTACGAGAATAGTAGAAGCTGTCAGAGTCATCAAATATTTTGTGTAGCTCATCCGAGAGGCGTTTTTCGAAACGCTCTGCCATTTTTGGGTCTCGTTGCTTCTTTACAGTCTGCTTTACCTGTTTACATTTTTATATTTATATACATAACAATTTTGGATGTGGTGGAGTTGATTTTAACGTACAAAATTCTACATTTAATCTGACAGTTCTAATAACATTGAGGTACTTTTCATTTTGATCTATATGAAAAGCATAGAAACATTTTTTTATTCATCTACATTGAACTTCCAACATTTCTGTTTTATTTATAGAAATGATAAGTGTTTAAGTAGGTACCTATCTATTTACTGTAAAAATTAATGTTTGGATAATGACTCAGCTGGAGCTAACATTGATTAGGTTATTATCAATTATAATAAAAATGGAAAAACTTGTTGCCAAGATATGTAGATATTATAGAAGATGTGTGGTACCAGTGTGGGCTTCCCAGCAGATTCAGATGGACTCTGTATGTTTCTTAGATGGTATATTAATGTATGTTGTATAGTACTTAGCTTAGTTTATATATTCATTACCTGAGTAGCAGCCTGTTGTGTTGTCGTTTTAATAGTATTACTAACGTTTTTAACAGCCCCAACAGTTTTGTTCAAAAATGCTGAATTCTCAAAAAGTCGGGCACCCATTTTCTTATTTATAGATTTGTTCACACTTGCCACTGAACTGGATGAGCCATGCTTCGTGCATGGGCATAGTTCCACCTCCTGGTTTGTAGCTCCCATGTTCAAAAATGATATTGACTTGATTTTATATATTGTGTGATGGAAATATATATTGCCCACTGGTACACTTTCTTTTATAATCATAAGGCGTGGTTCGAAAATATTGGAATGCTCTACTTTGCCTATTATGCCCTCTGTAATGCCTAAACATTCTATATCTTCGATGTCTGAAAGGTCCCATGCTGAAACAAAGAAAAATTCTTAAATATAAAATAAAGATCAATAATTTTTTTTACCGCTATTATGATTTACAAGTGTTAATAAAATTAATGGGTTTAGGTAATTAGTTAAGCCCAAGGTAAAAGGCAAAATCTAGGTCGAATATGTAACAAACATGAGGAAAATACTAATTTAGGAAACGTACCTGATCGCACTGAAAAAGCTCCAGTTAATCGGTTCCACCACAAACTGGATTCGTTTCTAACGAATATATAGTACGACTCCGATCTAAACAATTCCATTGTGATGAATTTAACTTGTATTTTCACTGGGTTTTATTTAGATTCATCGTGTTTTAGTATTGTTATTGTAATTTTGTGTTCAATTTGACGCCTTCATAAAATTGACATATTTTATGATTTTGACCACAGACTAAAGACTACAGACTCGTATATTTTTGCCACAGACAGAAAAACAATCCCAGAGATTTCTTTAAGAATGGCATCATAAACTGTTTTGTTTTTTTTTTTGGCGGGAAAGCGAAAAAGATTGCGTGACCGCATTGTATTATTTTCCAAAACTTGTGTTATTTTCAGTGTTAGTGCATAAAATTGGTGGCATTTTATTCGATAAGTGCTGGATTACAGGCGTGAGTGTGGGAAAATGGTATAATGATGGTGAAACGTTTCTTTTCGTGTTGTTTCCAAAACTCCATAGAAGCTTCAAGTAAAGTTGCCACCACTTTACTAGGAGTATGACTTTGACTAGACTGACTTGACTATGACTTGATTTGTTGACTTCGACTGTGACTTGACACATATTTGCGTGAAATATCGATAACTTGATAAATTATCAATTACTTGACACTGGCTAAATACACAAAAGTGTGGAGCCAAAACTAAACAAAAAAAAATGCGTTTTCGCTAACCTGTGGGCAAGTTGTCGCAGCGCCTTCGTCGAGCAAGGTAACAGCGTAGCTGCGCTTCGAGCAATAAAGTAGCTACGCATGTCCAAAAATTTTGGAGTGGGTGGGGCAATGGCAATGGTCCGCAGTGTCCACCACTGACCCGTTACATTATTTTAAATTGTCGGAATTTATCGGTTTTAGAATTAGCATGGTGCGTGCTGACCTTAACCGGATGCATCACCTTTGCCGCGTTTTTGACATTTCATGATATTTCTTATGTTGGCATAATAGGCAAATAAATAATGTAATTTCCGTCTACAGAAAACGCCTCATTTATGGGGATTCTGACGTATTTTAGAGCTTTCCTTTGATTTTCTAGCGAAATGGATTGGCAATTAACATGTCGAGTGTGTTTGGAGAGCGGTGATATGGTTTCCCTCTTCGATTGGGACGAAAATAACGAACAACTTGGTGACAAGTACGCATTCTGTTGCGGCGTCGAGGTGCGTAAAATTTACTAAATCAAAATGGTTGCGATGGCCACCCTAATTTTTACCTACAATAATGTTGCTATATTGGTTTATTTGTGGCGAAATAAGATTTTTTGCTGACATCCCCAAGTTTTGTTCACCAAGAAATGGTACTTATATAAGAAATCATCAAAATAATATTGATTTTAGGTGTCGAAAAATGACGCGTTGCCTACATTGATCTGCTTGAATTGTGTAGACAGGCTCACTTTGGCTTATCAGTTCAAACAGCAATGTATCACCTCCAACGAGACTTTGAAAGAATGTCTGGAAGAGTTCAAGAAAACATCTGCAGGCATTGCATCTACTTCCAAAAATTGTAAGTATTCATCAACCTTGCCAATCAAAAAGACACATAAATTTTTCTTATCTTGAATTTCAATAAACATCACAATCAAATTGCATACAAAAAAAAAATTACCTAACCTATATAATTATTATAAATTCATGTCCAGCTTCAAAAGAGACCGAAACAATCACCATAAAACAAGAGAATGGAATGCTTCTCCAATATGAGCTGCCTGTTGAACATGACCCTTCAGGGCAATGGACAAGGACCCTTGTTAGAACTCCTAGTAGCTCGGTAGTGACTAAAGCACCAGGGCCACGGAAGAGAGGACGACCTCGGAAGTATCCTAATGAGCAAGGACAGATGGGTAAGGACCAAATTTTTGCACCATTTCATAGAGGAAATCAAATCTGAAAAGGTTCATCTTGTTAAGGGTTGTGCACATTTATAAGCATGGATATATGATTACACATTTAGCTTATTCAGTTAAAAATTAGAAAATAAATTGGGACTTTCATAAAGTATAGAAGAGAAATTAGGGTTGAGACATTTACATTTTGTATGAAAAATGAGAATGGATTCAGTGTTCTTAAGTTACAATTTATTTGGTATATACATCAAATAAATTATTGGGTGAAAGCTATGTAATTGGTAACTGGGGCTTTACTAATTAAATTTTATTTGATTGCATCTAAATTAATAGTAGAGCATAATTTTTTTTTGTTTGTTGTTTCATTCATTATTTTCTTCGTTAGTTTATTTATTTATGTTTGATCATAAATTGTTTGATTGTAGTGGTGTCTCCATACAATCGCAAGAAGATAAAGCAGTCCCAGAAAGAGCAACAGTCTTTAACCTCCTTATTGGGGGATACCTCCTTCAACATCAAAGAAGAGCCTGTTGATGAAGACGTTGATTCCCCATTTGGCGATGGTAATAAATTTTTTAAAGTGAAGCCATGTTTGCTGTGGTCTTGGATGGGTGACCGCTTCATCAAACATTATATACAAAAAAATTGCTATTCAGAACTGAGAAATAGGTATGTAGGTATGTCAAGCTGTCAATCACATACAGACAGCCTCTGTGGTGTCGTGGTTGAGCAGGATGGCCAGAGGCAGCGGGCTCAATTCCCGAGTCAGGACAAGTATTTGTGCACAAAAAAGCGTGAATTCTTGTTTTGAGTCTGGGTGTTGTGGGACCATGATCCTAGTAGTTCCTGGGTCCCTAGACACAGGGCACTTAGTTCTTGGGTCCCTAGACACAGGGAATCCTAGTTAGAGTCCAGGATCTATGTATGTGATCAATGGGCGTTATTATTATTATTAATCAAATAGGTGGCCTATCGGGCCTCACAAATTGTTTGGTAGTAGCTATGCTTTCTGACCTGTAGGTTGTGGGTTCGATCATATTGTACTGGTTTTAAAATGTGATTCAGTTATATTGTCTTCCAACAGATTTCAATGATGAGGATCCCGATTTTGATCCATCACATGAAGAAGACGATAACCCAGATAAACCAGATGTAAGTCGTAAGCAAATATTTGATTTATAGAAATGTTTATTTAACATCTTAACAGAAAATAAGAAAAGAGTTATTGGACACATTCTTAGATGTGTAGGATTAGGTGTTTAGAAGATTTAATTCCTTATTAGCCACATGGATGGCTGGGTCGTCATATTAATTAATAGGTTTCTCAAAAAAGGCATCCTAGAAAAAAAATTAAAGTCAGGTGAAATGTGATCAAAACGATGATGGAATATGAAAAATATTGTTATAATCGGCCTGACATTAAAACAATATTTTTCATATTCTATGTGATTCTGATTGTTTTTTTTGTATGTTATTAATTATTTTAGGATATACCTACAATTGTTTATCAGCTGAATATAAGTAAATGCGTTTTTTAGTATTAGACACAATACTTCGAATTTGAATTTGATTCACTGTATGATAATTTGGATAGTTTAGACGACATTATAGCGACATAGATTTGACACCCTCTGTGGTGTAGTGGTTGAGCAGGTCGTCTCATAAACCGGAGGCGGTGGGTTCGATTCCCGCGACAGGACAAGTATTTGTGCACCGAAAAAAAAGCCCCAACACTTGTTCTGTCTGGGTGTTGTGGGACCATGGTTCTCGTAGTTCCTGGGTCCCTAGACACGGAATCCTAGTTAGGGTCCACGATCTATGGTATGTGATCGTTGGGCGGTATTTTTATTTTTTACTTGTTCGGAGTCTTGGTTTTATGGGACCATGGTCTTGGTAGTTCTTGGGTCCTTAGATACAGGAAATCTTAGTTAGCTTCCAGGATCTATGTATATGTTAGTTGGGCGTTATTATTATGAAGGAAACAGAAGTGATGTAATAATTGAGTCAACAGTTCATTCAAATGAGTGAGTTGTGGGATGATCACGATTGCAATGCAACTAGGGAAATTTCATTCATAATTTCAAAATGTCCATAGTAATGTACCTACGTTTTGAAACTGTCAAATCCATACAAATTTCCGTTCCCATCTGTTGCAGAAATTATGAATGAAATTTCTCTTGTTCCAATGCAACCCGGTTATTTATTACCAGGTTATTTATTATTGGTTATTACTAGGTGGTAGGACTTTGTTGCAAAGTTCGTCTAGGTAGGTACCACCGCATTGCCAGTTATTCTGCTGCCAAGCAGTAGTGTGCAAGCACTACTGTGTCCCGGTTTGAAGGGCACTGTAGCTAGTGAAATTACTGGGCAATTGAGACTTTATGATCTGATCTCACAGTCGAGTAATCTTATTACCAGACTGTGCTGATGTCTCAGGATGATGTGCGCAGTGCAGTGTCGCTTGAAACTCTATGTTTTAGGGTTCCGAGTGACACTATTCTGTTATGGGCGGCCGTGGCGCTTAACATCAGGTGAACGACTAGCTCGTCACATCATTCAATAACATTTAAAAAAAACCAAAGTTCCGTCATCACCCTCTGAACTGTAGCTACCAACTTGGTTTAGGCAACATTGTTTCGTGTTTAGACATTTGTTAGATGTCAAGTCGTGAATCGAATTAAAAAATCCAGCTGGGCGATCACGTAACTCCATTGCAACAAATAGAAACACAATTTTTTATAGATTTGTCAGTTTGAATATGCAGTATGGAAATTTCTCCAGTTGCATTGCAAAGTTTCGCGATCACCTATAGGTTATTCATGTATTTAGAATAATCTACTTTTCCCAAGGTCCAAACACCTCGCAAACGCGGCCGTCCGCGCAAGCACGAGCCGAAGCCTAAAAAGGTCAAACCAGATCAAGAAAGTGAAGACATGCTCCTGAAGGAAACCATCATGGCGTTCTCAGAGCCGATCCCTGAGCATATACTGAACCCTAAGCCCAAGAAAAAGTACCAGTATAAGAAGAAAACATACAACTATGGGAAAACGTAAGTTTTGTTGCACGTTGATTGTAGACTTATTAAGGTGAAGGGTAAATAAGTTGCAATTTTAGTCATGTTTTACTAGGTGGTAGGACTTTATTGCAAAGTTCGTCTAAGTAGGTACCACTGCTTTGCCAGTTATTCTGCCGCCAAGCAGTAGTGCACAAGCACTGCTGTGTTCCGGTTTGCAGGGCACTATAGCTAGTGAAATTGCTGGGCAAATTTGACTTTATGATCTGATTTCACAGTTTAGTAATCTTATTACTAGATTGTGCTGATGTCTCTGGATGACGTGCGCAGTGCAGTGTCACGCGAAACTCTATACTTTAGAGTTCCGAGTAACACTGCAGCTGATATGGACAGCCGTGTCGTTTAACATCAGGCGAACGGCTAGCTCGTCACGTCATTCCTTAAAATAAAATAAAAAATGTTTCTTGGTGGGAATAGAGCATGCAGAGCTTTGAGTTAAATGTATCATGTATATATGATACACTTGTATCTTGAAGTTATTGGTGACGATTGCTGACACAAGATAAAGAAATTTAGCTCCATAGAATAAAATCCAAAAATTTTCAAAAACAATCCGAGTGATCAAATAATATAGTTTCCATAGAAGATATTTTTCCAAAAAAAAAATTGACATCCTAGCAATTAAATAATAAATATAAATATTTGTGGACATTCCACACAGCGCCATTTAGTTCTAAATCAAGTAAAGCTTGTACTATAAAGTCAAAGTCAAAAGATTTATTGCAAATAGGCTATTTTTAGCACTTTTACGAGTCAAAATTATATTGGGTAGGTACTTAAAATTGAGTTGTATAGGAACCAGATAACTGATATAATACCTAGATATAGAACAAACATCGATGTTCATCACACAAATGTTCGTCCTGGATGGGAATCGAACCCACAACCTACATTTCGAAAGTCAGAGCTACTACTAATTGGCCAGTCGATTTATTCAAATATCGTAGAGTTCTCATTTCGGATGTACTTACTATCAGGCCTGGTGCACTCCGGTTGCCTGCCGTTTTTTTTCGTCTTCTCAATCCTCTTATGCTTTCAATAGGGTCCACTCTTCTAGTGGACGTAGTCTTCTCGATCCTCTTATCCCGGCAACGGCCCAAGCCGAGGCTCGCACCCCAGGGGAGCCCTTGAGCTAGTTGCCTCCCACTTTTGACGCCTTTAGCGCCTGCCCTCCTGCGTGACGTTGTAAAGGTCGGCAGAGACCACCAGCATAAGCCCCTTCAAAAAAAACTCCGTGCTGTCTTATCGGGTCGGTCCGTTACGCGTGACGCCTTATAAGAGCAGCGCTATAGGATAAAACGAGAGGCAGCTGTTTAGGATAGGTATGTAGCGCTGTGCGAGCTGAACTACACTTTATTGCATTGTAGGAAAAGTCGCTATTTATTTGAGTAACTTTGCGGAGTGAATCTTCTTTACCTGTACTATGAAGTATCTGATACTGTTTTTTTTTATTTAAGGCCTACGTATTAATCCCCTAGTCGCCAGTCGGAAATATATTATTTTAAATGATATTAATGTGTTTATATTATTTCAGGCACACGTGTGAAACGTGCGGAGCGTCATTCACGTCCAACGCTTCTCTGCAAGCGCATATTCGTAGACATTTGGGCATCAAACCATTTGTTTGCAGGTACGCGTATTTTTATTTTCTCTACTACCTTATATTCGCGCATACACACTACCACACGCACACTCACTACCACACGCACCCTCACTACCACACGCACCCTCACTACCACACGCACACTCACTAACACACACACATACACACACACACACTCACCTACTAACACACACACACACACACGCTAACACATACACACACACTAACACATGCCACATACACACTAACACACACATACACCAACACACACACACACACACATAAATACACACACACAAACACACATAAATACACACACACAAACACACATAAATACACACACACACCTCCAAACCCTCTTAGGGGTAGAATTGAAAAAGAAAATGATTTTTGACTTTTCTAATGGGTACTACACTTCACAAAGAACACAGTCACCAAATTTCGTATCTCTGCAATAAATTTGTGTGTTGACATATCAGTCAGAACTTTGAATTTTATATATTACAGACTGAATTATAATAGGTCTTTACCTATGAAATTGCCGTATTGCAGTACAGACTTTTTCAAACAAAAAAAAAGTTTTGATTGGCTATGAATTCTAAATTCAAATTAATTTTGTTTTAAAAATATGACATTCTATTTACAATATAAGTCTTTTGTTTATTGATTAGCGTTGTATTTTCATTACATTTCAACATTTTTCCTCATAATGGATACTTTGAAATTTCGTGTAATTATGGAATATAAGTTCCGTCGTGGCACCAACGCCGCACAAACGACACGTAACATCAACGACGTTTACGGAGAGAACTGTACAAACGAACGTACAACCCGTTATTGGTTTGCTCGGTTCCGTTCTGGGAATTTTGACTTGAAAAATGAACCTCGTGGTCGTCCGGAAACTTTGGTCAACAATGATGAATTAAAGGCGATTGTGGAAGCTGATGAATCTCAATCTACAGCTGAGCTGGCAGCAGCTTTTGATGTTAGCATCAATATTGCAAACAATATTGGTCCATTTGCGACAGATTGGCAAGATAAAAAAGCTCGATAGATGGGTGCCCCACGAACTTAACGATCGCCAGCGCAACGTACGCGTCGAGACTTGCCTTGCGCTGCTTAATAGGCACAGAAATGAAAGAATTTTGAACCGAATTGTTACGTGCGACGAAAAATGGATTCTTTTTGACAATCGAAAGCGCTCAGCAAGTTGGTTAGATCCTGGTTCGGTACCAAAGCAATGTGCAAAACGAAAAATGACCCCTAGAAAGGTGATGGTCACAGTTTGGTGGTCTAGTGCTGGTGTGATTCATCATAGCTTTTTACAAAACTGCGAGAGCATTACTGCAGATGTGTACATTGAAGAACTGACCACAATGATGGCGAAACTCGCACGTCTGCAACCAGCTTTGGTCAATCGGTCGTCTCCACTGCTACTTCACGACAACGCGCGACCCCATACTGCACAACAGACCGTCTCTAAGCTGCATGAGTTGGGTTTGGAAGCTCTCCCTCATCCGCCATACTCACCAGATCTTGCGCCTACCGACTATTACTTTTTCCAAAATTTGGACAACTTTTTAGCGGGAAAAAAATTCAATTCCCGAGAGGCAGTACAAAACGCCTTTGAAGAGTTTGTTGTCTCACGGCCTGCTGATTTTTTCAAGAAGGGCATCCATAAACTGCCACAGCGTTGGCAAAGATGCATTGATTGCAGGGGTGATTACTTTGAATAAAAGAAATAAATAACTTCGAAAAAAAAATACTTTTAACTTTTTTCAAACAAAACGGCAATTTCATAGGTAAAGACCTAATATTTTTGTGTACAGTTTGTGTGGCTACGCTTGCGTGCTCAATATGGAGTTGCGACGCCACATGCTGCGACACACGGGCGTGCGACCTTACAAGTGTCGCATCTGCGACAGGCGATTTGGTGACTTTGGATCAAGGCAGAAGCACGAGAGGTAACGATTGTTGTTGACTGTTGACTGGCCCGATAGCTCCGTACGTAGTAACCCTGCTTTCTGAACTGTGGGTTATGGGTTCGATTCTCACCTAGGACAAACATTTGTATCCTATGTATGTATTTACAAATAAAAAGTACCTATCTAAGGTCCGTATTACAGAACGATGTTCAGTCATTGATCAGTGCTCAAGCAGAGATGTCATTCACTAATTGGTCACTTTATGAATGAAATCTCTGCCTGTGCACCAATCGATGACTGAGCATCGTTCTGTAATACGGACCTAAGTATTGTATCAGTTATCTGGTTCCCATAGTACAAGCTTTGCTTAGTTTGGGGCTAGATGGCGGGCGCTGTGTGAGATGTCCACACATATTATTTTTATTATTATTATTGTACATTACAGTTAATTAAACTTACTAGATAACGTATTTTATGTATTCTGGATAAGCGATCACGTAACGTGATTGCATCAAAAAGAAACACTATTTGGTATGGATTTGACTGTTTCAATACGCAGTTTATGTACATAGTTACTAAGGAAATTTTTAAATTAGGAATGTAACTTCTGATGTCGCACTGCAATTTGAGATCTGTGACCCCCCACCTCACCCTCCTACTTCTATAATTTAGAACTCAGGGTAGTGGGAAACCTTTATAAGCGAAAAAGGAAGTACGGTTTGAGCTGTCACTTATCCAATTTCCACTTTATATTAAACGAGCTTCTGCCCGTAGCTTTGCCCGCGGCGTGGCCTATGGGAAAATAATTCAACCACCCATTTCACTCTCTTCAGGGCGGAATTTCGAAAAATCCTTTCTTAGCGGATGCCCACGTCATAACATCTACAAGTACTACTGCTAGCTGCATGCCAAATTTCAGCCCGATCCATCCAGTGATTTGGGCTGTGCGTTGATAGATCATTATGTCAGTCAGTCACCTTTGAGTTATATATATTTAGAAGATTTATTTTATTTATAAATTCGATGACATTTCTGAACCCAGGTTGCACATGGGAGTTCGTCCGTACCAGTGCTCTATTTGTGGCAAATCATTCACATATTCCTATGTACTGGCGAACCACATGCTGACACATACTGGAGAGAAAAAATATTCGTAAGTATTCATCATCATCATCACCACCACCACCACCATCATCATCACCATCATCATCATCATCAGCCTCAGCCTATGTTAGTCCACTGCTGGACTTGATACCCACCAAAATTGTTAAATTAAAAGTTGCGAGTAAAAACACTTATCATGGCTTCTATACTGACCGCTAGTTCCCGTGGAGGGTATGTGTTTGTTCAGAGGATACCATCAAATTACCCCTTTGAGTTCAATCAAATTAAAATAATCGTTTATTGTCATAAAAACGGGTCGCATACATGTTAATGAGTCCATAGACTCCCGGACTAGCATAACTATAATCAAACATTTAATTTAGCTGGAATAGTTATAAGGGAGAATTGGGGATTATTTTGGGAAAACTGTGATACACGTATCTCATAATTTTAATTGAAGAACATGTGTATACATTTTCGATTCAATTGATCCAGAGAAGAAAATTTTTCATAGATAATTCAACCACCCATTTCACCACCTTAAAGGTGGAATTTCGAAAAACTCTTAGCGGATACAACGAACACACCCTCTAAATTTCAAGCCTCTTGGACCAGCGGTTTAGGTTATCCGTTGATATATAAGTCCGACTTTGAATTTTATATGTACAGATTATTATTATAGCAAGCACAATAGTTTGAAGAAAAAAAACCTCAAAAAGACACGTCATGTCTGCCCATATCCAGCTAATTTTTTTTGTTGTTTTGGTTTGGCTCCACGCTATTGTGTATTTAGCCAGTGTCAAGTAATTGGTAATTTCTTGAGTTAATTAATAAATATGTCAAGTCAAGTCACAGTCCAAGACAACTAAGTCAAGTCATAATCTAGTCTAGTCATACTCCTAGTAAAGTGGTGGCAACTTTACCAGAAGCTTCTATGGAGTTTTGGAAACAAAATTAAAAGAAACGTTTCACCATCATTATACCACTTTCCCACACTCATGCCTGTAATCCAGCACTTAACGAATGAAATGCCACCAATTTTATGCACTAACACTGAAAATAACACAAGTTTTGGAAAATAATACAATGCGGTTGCGCGATCATTTTCGTTTTCCCGCCAAAACTCCAGCTAATATTTAATAATTAATTCCACAGCTGCGTTCCATGCAACAAAAAATTCACAAAGGCACACCATCTGAAGTATCACAACAAGGTTCATCACAAGGAGATTTACGTCCAGCAACAGTTGGAAGCGGAGGCCAAGAAGGTTCGCCAGCAGATCAACGTCTCCGGCCTCTCCGGGGTTGTGTCCGGACAGATTGTGGACGGGCAATTGCAGCTTATACAAGCTCCTTCCGATGGTAACTAACTTATATTGATATTTGTATTTATTTGCATAATAACTTTGTATAATAACTTAACAATTAACAAATATTTTTCATAACAATTTTGCTTAACAATTTTTTAATTTTGTATAATAACTTATATTGATATTTTAATAATAATAATATTTTTTAATATGTGTGGACATCTCACACAACGCCATCTAGCCCCAAACTAAGCAAAGCTTGTGCTATGGGAACCAGATAACTGATACAATACTTAGATACTTTTTTGTTTGTAAATACATACATAGAATACAATATGACACCCAGACACAGAACAAACACCTATGTTCATCACACAAATGTTTGTCCTGAGTGGGAATCGAACCCACAACCCGTAGTTCAGAAGGCAGGGCTACTACCAACTGAGCTATCGGGCCAGTCTAAGCCAGTTTATTTGTATCTTATATTTGTATTTGTGTGTTTATATTGATATTTGTACCTTAATAGTTGTATTG
Source organism: Ennomos fuscantarius (assembly GCA_905220475.3). Classification (NCBI taxonomy): domain Eukaryota; kingdom Metazoa; phylum Arthropoda; class Insecta; order Lepidoptera; family Geometridae; genus Ennomos; species Ennomos fuscantarius. The sequence goes on along the minus strand of HG992046.1, from coordinate 4,179,509 downwards.
TTGTTATAATTTTATATTAATTTATATGATGACCAAAAATTAATGTTCAAAATTATACTCATTTCTTTATATGTACGCCTAATCAAATTGTTTCTCTGCACGCCTTGGTTCACTGGTAGAAAATGCTGTTAGCATTAAGTCCTCCTTTGTACTTTTTATGTTCATAAAGTATTAAATAATAATAATAATAAGCTGGTTTAAACCTATTTCAATCTTGTCAATAACATACTGAGAACCATTCGGATGGTATAATTATTTAAATTATTTTGTTTGAATAATTGAAGAGTTTGTTCAATTTATTTTTGAAGTAAAACTTCTTTTGCACGCTTGACTTGTGGGAGTAAGTTGGTGAATGCGTAACGAAGGAACGGAAGATGAAAGCTGTTGATTAACGTAGATCTCCATTGTCAACAAATATAAAAAATGTATTATTATGTTGGTATGTCTGGTAAAATTACAATTTACAATTGTCAAGATGGTGACATTAACATTAAACAAAGCAAAAAAAAAGTTTACGTATGGATAGATGGAGGTAAAGAAGTTTTACTTCAGTCTAAAGCACACTCGTTTTTAGACAAAAAGAAACTAATCTAATAATATAAAGAAGAAAGTTTTGATTGTTTGTTTGCATTGAATAGGCTCTGAAGTTACTGGACCAATTGGAAAAATTCTTTCACCATTAGAATCCTTTATTAACCCTGATGAACATAGATACAAAGTACCCGTGCGAATCCGGGGCGGGTCGCTAGTCAATGATAAAAATGTGAATGTCTTATAGATGGCGATGCCGAAGCTGGCATGCAAGTTGTAGAAGAACAAGACGATGATCCGGATAAGGAAACGCATCGAGCTGTTGCGGGCATGCAAGCGGTAAGTTACATTTGAAGGGATGAGATCAAAAAGGGTTTAACTGATTTTTTTCACAAAATGACTTATGGGTATCATTGAATTCAGCGTGAAATCATCTACAAAATACATTCTCAAAATACCGAAATGAGGCTTAAATCTCGAGATTTTCAATCTAAAAATGTTTTATCTGACACAGGAATACAGTTCACTTAGCATAAAACATTATATTTATTATATTAGGCTATATTTTTACGGTAATTGTAAAAATTAGTACTATAATGGTGTCGATTCTGTGTCGCATACTCTAAAGCTAAACGAAATTAACATGTTTCCGTCTCTTTCATTTCCCCTTTATCAGAAGAGTACCGCCATACTTTAAGTTTACTTTAGTTTTAGAGAATGCGACACAGAATAGACACCATTTTGTATTTTAAAATAGAATTAAGACATTTTCAAACAACTGAAACTTACATAAAACTTTTCTATTACCTTATAAACACTCTACATTAAAATGAAGCCGTTGAAGTTTAAAGTAAATTTTCTCGAAACTATCAATTTGACAGTTAAACCCTTTTTATTCTCAACCCTTCATTTGTTTACAGAGTGGAAATTAAACACATAGTCAACCGGCAGACGCCCACTGTTGAACATGAGAAGAGAAATGAGTTTTGGCGGGAAAGCAAAAAAGATCACGTCACCGCATTGTATTATTTTCCAAAACTTGTGTTATTTTCAGTGTTAGTGCATAAAATTGGTGGCATTTTATTCGCTAAGTGCTGGATTACAGGCGCGAGTGTGGGAAAGTGGTATAATGATAGTGAAACATTTATTTTCGTGTTGTTTCCAAAACTCCATAGAAGCTTCTGGTAAAGTTGGCACCACTTTACTAGGAGTATGACTTGACTAGAGTATGACTTGACTTGATGACTTGGACCGTGACTTGACTTGACATATAATTATATATTGATTAACTTGAGAAATTATCAAATACTTGACACTGGCTAAATACACAAAAGTTTGGAACCAAACCAAAAACAAAAAAAACAAATAATACACTGATTCACGTAAAGAAAGGCGTCGGTTTGAACGTCCTAACTACGTACAGTTGAACCATAGTTTTAATATCACACTAATATTATAAAGGCGAAAGTTTGTATGTGTGTATGTTTGTTATTCCTTCACGCTCAAACGGGTGAATGGATTTGGGTTAAATTCGATACCAAGATAGCTTATACACTGGATTAACATATAGGCTACATTTTATCCTGGAAAAGTGAAATTTTCCCGTCGGATGAGCAAATAATTAAATTAATTACACTTTGTATCCGCGGGTGAAACCGCGGTGCGCAACTAGTTCATAATATTTGCATGATAACAGATAAACTATTAAAAGGGAGTTTTGGCGGGAACACGAAAAAGATTGCGTCACCGCATCGTATTATTTTCCAAAACTTGTGTTATTTTCAGTGTTAGTGCATAAAATTGGTGGCATTCTATTCGTTAAGTGCTGGATTACAGGCGCGAGTGTGGGAAAATGGTATAATGATGGTGAAACGTTTCTTTTCGTGTTGTTTCCAAAACTCCTTAGAAGCTTCAAGTAAAGTTGCCACCACATTACTAGGAGTATGACTTTGACTAGACCATGACTTGACTATGGCTTGACTTAATGACTTCGACTGTGACTTGACACATATTTGCGAAATATCATTAACTTGATAATTATCAATTACTTGACACTGGCTAAATACACGGAAGTGTGAAGCCAAAACATTAAAAAAAAAAAACAAAACTATTAAAAGTGCACATCCGCAGTGCATATAACAGTCGAGCTCATGTACTGTAACTGTTAAGGATACGGTCAAAATAAATATGTACAACTTTTTATCGTAGGAAATGCCTTTTATTTGGGCTTTTACAATAAGTTTTAAAATTAATATTTGAGGTTACGTATTTGCCGGTCGCTGTCGATGGCTATGTGCCGTGAAGTTGCAGACGTAAATTTGCGCGCGGGAACTTCAAACGGCTGTCTGAAGTTATACAGTATTTGTTTGCATAAACAGTAACTCTCATCATAAATCAAACACGGCAATGAAAATATAATGTTTTTTCAGGTGGTGCTGGACGCCGAATTCATGGATGACGATGACGTAAAATTAAATCACACCTAGGCATTAATAATAATTGTCTACTACACTATGTAAAAAGAAGAAATATATACATACAAGTATGAAATAGTTACAGGCGCATGTTTATCATGATATATGTAGTTTAGTATAGCAAAGGAAGAGGCAAACCAGTCGAGTAGAAAACCACGGGACGTAAAATACATTTAAATCGTGTACTGTGCAGGTCAGAATATTATTAATTACCTCATAGTGAGCACTTCTCAAAATGAACACATTATCTCAAAGTGAACACTTCTCAAAATGAACACATTATCTCAAAGTGAGCACTTCTCAAAATGAACACATTATCTCAAAGTGAACACTTCTCAAAATGAACACATTATCTCAAAGTGAGCACTTCTCAAAATGAACACATTATCTCAAAGTGAGTACTTCTCAAAATGAACACATTATCTCAAAGTGAGTACGTCTCAAAATGAGGACTTCTCAAAATGAGGACTTCTCAAAATGAACGTTGTTTAAAAGGAGCACTAGTCAAAATGAAATGTTAAATCTATAAAATTAACTTCTTCTTCCATCTGACAAAACAAGGTAGATGGTATTTAATACTACCGACAGAGTAGTCGAAAAGATGGTAAAATCGATGTTTTATTGTATTATTTGATCCCAAAGTTTTACAATAATTATATAAAAGTTGGTTTTAACAAAACAGTGAATTTTATAAACCAAAAACCTACTGAGAAAGCTTCTTTTGTTGAAGTTGCATTAAAAATAGGGTTTTTCTATATTATTGTCGGTTTCAATTAGATCTTTTTTGTCTAGTACTAGCGGCCCGTCCCCGCTTCGCTCGGGTGGACGTTTATTTATTAAACATTTTATAACATACGAAAAACAATGTATCACGCACCGGCGCCATCTACTTAAAATGTTGGTTTGTCCTGAATTTTTCCTGAATTTTCTTTGCTATAAACCTCACGGAGCCCGAGACCTTTCCAACGAATGCAAAACCGTGGAAATCGGTTCGTGCGTTCTGGAGTTATAGCGTCAGGAAGGAAAACCCGACATATTTTTATATAGTAGAAGATGGTTTAAACAAAACAGTGAATTTTATAAACCAAACACCTACTGAGAAAGCTTCTTTTGTTGAAGTCGCATTTAAAAAAAGGGTGTTTCTATGTTATTGTCGGTTTCAATTAGATCTTTTTTATCTAGTATTGAATCGCATATGTATGAATTCATAAAATTGCAAATACATGTCCTGTGGTCAACCAGAGGTGTTGTGGGAACATAGTCCTCGTAGTTCCTGGGTCCTTAGATCCAGGGAATCCTAGTTAGGGTCCAGGATCTATGTTTGTGATCGTTGGTTGACTAATAAGGATTAGTATAAGGAAGTTTTTCGTAATACTAGGTTAGTGTAGCCGAAATATAACCAATAAAATTATTATTCTGAATTTAATTACGGATGTAATTTAAAAACCATGTTTGTGTATCGGTTTACTGTTCAAAACATGTTTCTGAAGTTGCGTGAAAGTGAACTGTGCCGTAAAATGGGGGAATAGAGTCGGATTTCCACATCAGTGGGTTAAGTATATTTCCCCTGGGATTTCGATTCTGATTCGCCATGTTTTACGGTAAGCTATAATGTTAGTAAGACTATATTACTTGTAAATATTATTGTATTACTTTTAATAACCTATTATGTTTTAATACAATAAAAATCATAAGTATCATTGATTTGTTTAATTTGTAGTAATACTTCCGAAATATGACATGTAGGCTATTTTAGGCCCTGTGAGAAACAGACAACGCTGTACTTAACTGATTACCTCGTGCATTTTTCGCTAGTTGCTGTACCGACACGGCTATACCTAATGGAAAGTACCCATAACCTACGGCCTATGGTACCAGTGGAACAATTCGGTTCCAATTATAGCATTAATGATACATCTGGGATGGCGGCGCCATTTCTGCGTTGTAACATCTGTTATTTATTCTGTGATATGATCCCGATAACAAAAGGGGGAAGACGATGTGCCTCTTCAAAACGCGTAGTCAAAACTGGCCCTAGATAAAGCTAATCATTCAAAATGCTTTGTAGTTTATCTTTTTACGCACAGAAAATTGTGTGCGTTGCACTTAATTTAAGCCTTATCTTCCTTCTTATATCTAGAAGAAATAAGAAATAGTTATCAGGAACTGGTAGATAGGACCTTGCCGTTATAATCTTCGAGTAATTTTCTCTTCGGCAAAATAAGAAAAGTTAACTCGCAATATAAAATCAGCGCTTTAATGAAATATGGGAAATAAACGTCCTGCGTAATGACAATCCACGCTGAGAGGGGTCATTTTTATGTTTTAGAGGGAAAATTTTGTTTTTTGTATGTAAGCACTTAGTTTCTGAGATCTGTGGTCTATAGGCGCCTATAACGACAGTCGATTTATGTTTTATGCAGAACAATATATTGATGAGTGATTTTGGCTTTATCATGTAAGCCTTCCTTACTTCGCGTGTGTAGGCAACTAGCCGCCTGAAGGCCCTAGCTGTTCTCTTCGTATAAATAAAAATAAACAAACATAAAAATTCGACTTAAATCGACTATTAAAAAAGACAAGGTTTCCTTCATCTCCCACTTTTGTATTGCTATAAACAGCCGGAATAAAAACACAATAAAACCAAACTTATTCTCAAGCTCTCAACTCTGGAACACACTCAATTTTTCCCCACTCGTAATAATCGCATTAGGGGTGGGAAAAATTTAAACTCGCCGCGTCCGCGAAACTTTTTGAGTTTTCTTTTTACATTAGGGACAAAGAAAAAAGTGCCTACTTAGAAGGGCGCTACAACTTTATAATGTACGTACTTTTTTACTCACATTTACAGAAAATAAAATGACAAGTAATACAATGCAGTAAGGTTTACGGTTGCGCATTATTAAGGGGAGAAAAGCAAAATAAAATTTGTACTATTTAAAATATAAACACGTTTGTTGTAGATAGGTACCTATCTACAAGCGAGTATGTGGCGCTTAGCAAAAATTCATATAAGGCAACCCTACGGTGTGTTTTGCTGTATTACTCGTTATAAACTGTAACCGCGGGGCGTCTTTATACACATAAATAAATATTTGTGGAAATTTCACACAGCGCCACACAACTAAGCAAAGCTTGTACTATGGGAACCAGATAACTGATACAATACTTAGATACTTTTTGTTTGTAAATACATACATAGAATATAATAATAACGTCCAGGCATAGAAACAACATCGATGTTCATGTGTATTTTAGTTAGAAAAGGTTTCTAAATTCATGTCGGCAAAGGCCTGTAACTATAAACCTACCTACAGAATGCACCTACTAATACTAACAAGTAGATAAGTAGGTGGTATATGCAATTTTTTGAAGTACCTAAAACTTTCTTACGCCTAGTAAGCTGGTGGCGAGGCGAACGGAGGTTGAAAGTTGTTGGTTAACGTAGATCTCTATTGTCAACGTAACAAAGTTAAAAATTTGCATTATTGTGTTGGTATGTCCGGTAAAATAACAATTGTAAATTACACAGGCAAACAAGATAGCGACATTAACATTTAACAAAGTAAAAACAAAGTTATACCGGCCGATAGATGGAGCTAAAGAAGTTTTACTTCAGTCGTAGTCACTCGCACACTTGTTTTTTATCTCTCGTATTTCTCCTTTTAATTTAAACACACTTTTCCAGAGTACCCTAGCCATGGGTTACCAGAAGCAGATTGATTGACATATAAGTAATGTTTGCAAGCACTCATCGCCCAATAAACTCGAGCTATGTGACAACCGCAGAGCTCGCGGCAGGACAATGGGACGCTCGAAACCAAACAAAAAACTAATGCGCCAGATGGCACTGCTATCACGGGTGGATAATTAACGTAAATGTCCATTTACTTAGTTCATTACGATGAATAAGTAATTAGGGTTTGAAATGTAATATTTGCTCAATCTAAATATATATAACTCAAAGGTGACTGACTGATAGATCACTATGACTGACTGACATAGTGATCTATGAACGCACAGCCCAAACCACTGGATGGATCGGGCTGAAATTTGGCATGCAGGTAGATTTTACGACGTAGGCATCCGCTAAGAAAGGATTTTTCGAAATTCCACCCTTAAGAGGGTGAAATGGGTGGTTGAATTATTTTCCCATAGGCCACGCCGCGGGCGAAGCTGCGGGCAGAAGCTCGTATAGATATAAAGAAGGAATTAAAGAAAACATTTATTCAATACTCACAAAAAGAAGAAGACATAGAACAAATACTTATTTTCATCACACAATCATTATTCCTGGATGGGAATCAAATCCACAACCTATAAGGCAGAGCTATCAAGCCAGTCATGTCAGTCATAAATCATCAAACTAAAATATATTCCCACACGTAATTAGCAATTAATCAATCCATTCATTCAATCAAATCGCAATCTATTGACCTCAAGAAATAGAAACAAAAGCACACGACAAAGTTGATTCAACCACTGACGGAACACTCGGCACGCGTTTGAAACGATAGCAAACGGTGCACCGCCGACCGGACCCTTCCATTTATATCTCTCGTTAATTCCGAGGGTTAAAATCCCCGAAAAAGTGAGCACTTGCCTTGTTTACAAGGTTTTAGATTTTAATTTAGATTGGGGTCGAATTGAGCGCGCGCGGAACAGCGTAACCACCACGCGGATTTCAAAAGAAAAATAGGTTGTTTTATATGCGTGGTACGGTCGTTAGGTTCTTAGCGAGGGGTGGTTATATCATTAAAATCGCATTCGTATGTGATCACCTAATACAATATCATCAAGTCCTCGCCCAGGGTGCTTTGTGAATAATTTCGCGGCAATCTGCTCGCATTTGTGTCGGATTTATATGATTTCTTATAATTTTGTATAATTGCTCTGAGAGTTGAAGAGTTCACATACGTAAGTACATACTTTAGTTATAATAATAATAATAACACCGTCCAACGATCACATACATAGATCATAGACCCTGACTAGGATTCCCTGTGTCTAGTGACTCAGGAACTACAAGGACCATGGTCTCACAACACACAGACTCAGAACAAGTATTAGGGCTTTTTTTGTTCACAAATACTAGTCCTGCCGTGGGAATCGAACCTATCACCACCACAACACGGAGGCTGTCAAAGTACTAAGAATGTAAAAATTTAATTACAAACAAACATTGAGTAAATTCAAAGTTAGTACATAAATTAAACTTTTAGTGGTGAAATGAAACCAGCACCAGCGAAGATACCTTTTTTTGTTTTGTTTTTGGCTCCAAACTTTTGTGTATTTAGCCAGTGTCATATAATTAATTTTTCAAGTTAATTTATATTACACATATGTGTGTTGTATGTGTCAAGTAAAGTCACAGTCCAAGTCATCAAGTCAAGTCATAGTCTAGCCTAGTCAAGTTACTCCTAGTAAAGTGGTGGCAACTTTACCAGAAGCTTCTATGAAGTTTTGGAAACAACACGAAAAGAAACGTTTCAACATCATTATAACACTTTCCCACACTCATGCCTGTAATTCAGCACTTAACTAATAAAATGCCATCAATTTCATCCACTAACACTGAAAAAAAATCGCAAGTTTTGGAAAATAATTTAATGCGGTGACGCAAGCTTTTTCGTTTTCCCGCCAAAACTCTAGAACTGTAGTTTTACCGTTATTACCACGCATACCATCAATAATCTACCACGCTGGTTGGAGGTTACTTTATAACACAATGTGATGTATCCCACAGAAGGCGTTCCAGGCAGGTAATTAAATTTAGATCATCTATTGTAGCGGTTAAGAATCTAAAGCTTCCATTGTTGTGGTTTTTATTTATGTAGGTAGAGCATAAAAGTTGCCGAAGATTGATGCGGAAAGACCGTTGCAAATAATACAAAGCGGCAATATACCAAGGTTTTTTTTGTTTTTGTTTTGGCTCCACACCTGTGTATTTAGCCAGTGTCAAGTAATTGATAATTTATCAAGTTAATTAATATTAAACATATATATGTGTCAAGTCAATACATTGTAAAAGACAGTAGAAAGAAGACAAAAAAAAATACATCACTGTAAAGTTTCTTGTAGCTTCTTCTTTACAGTTGTAATCGAAGCTTCGGATCAAAGTTTTCAATTCTGCATTGTGCCGGATTGCTTGCACCAGTAGTGAGAAAGAGAACTGCTTTTTTTTTTCAAACTCATATATTGTAATGGGCTTGCTATATTATTTGACAATAAGCACTTTGTAATTTTATATGCTTAGTGAAATAACTTAATTTTAAGTACCTAGTATAATTTTGACTTGTAAAAGTGCTAAAATTAGCCTATTTGCAATAAATCTTTTGACTTTGACTTTGACTTTGAGTCACAGTCCAAGTCATCAAGTCAATTCATAGTCTAGTCTAGTCGAGTCATACTCCTAGTAAAGTGGTGGTAACTTTACCAAAAGCTTCTATGGAGTTTTGGAAACAACACGAAAAGAAACGTTTCGCCATCATTATACGACTTTCCCACACTCACGCCTGTAATCCAGCACTTAACGAATAAAATGCCACCAATTTTATGCACTAACACTGAAAATAATACAAGTTTTGGAACATAATACAATGCGGTGATGCGATCTTTTTCGTTTTCCCGCCAAAACTCAATATCTTGTTTTACCGCCACTCATGGGAGAATGACTGCCTCTGTGGTGTGGTGGTTGAGTAGATCGGCTTATTACCCGGAGGCGGGCTCGATTCCCGTGGCCGGACAAGTATATGTGCACAGAAAAAAAGCGCAAATACTTGTTCTGTATGGTCCTAGTAGTTCCTGGGTAGATACAGGGAATCCTAGTTAGGGCCAGGATCTATGTGTGTGGTCATTGGGCGTTATTATTATTATAATGGTAAACTTACAAGCAAGGCCAATCAACTTAGGTCTTTTTTTTTTAGTTTTGGCTCCACACTTTTGTGTATTTAGCTAGTGTCAAGTAATTGATAATTTATCAAGTTATCGATATTTCACGCAAATATGTGTCAAGTCACAGTCGAAGTCATCAAGTCAAGTCATATTCAAGTCAGTCTAGTCAAAGTCATACTCCTAGTAAAGTGGTGGCAACTTTGCTTGAAGCTTGACTAGGTGGTAGAACTTTTCTGCAAAGTTCGTCTAGGTAGGTACCACCGCTTTGCCAGTTATTCTGCCGCCAAGCAGTAGTGTGCAAGCACTACTGTGTTCCGGTTTGAAGGGCAATGTAGCTAGTGAAATTACTGGGCAAATGAGACTTATGATCTGATCTCACAGTCGAGTAAACTTATTACCAGACTGTGTTGAGTCATGCGAAACTTTACATGTTAGAGTTCCGAGTGACACTGTTCTGTTATGGGCGGCCGTGTCACTTAACATCAGGTGAACGACTAGCTCGTCACATCAATCAATAACATTAAAAAAAAAAAAGCTTCTATGGAATTTTGGAAACAACACTATAAGAAATGTTTCACCATCATTATACCAATTTCCCACGCTCACGTCTGTAATCCAGCACTTAGTGAATTAAATGCCACCAATTTTATGCACTAACACTGAAAATTACACAAGTTTTGGAAAATAATACAATGCAATGACGCAATCTTTTTCGCGTTCCCGCCAAAACTCTACTTAGATCTTAAATATAACGCCCTCGCATAAAACCTCATCCGTAAAATGAAAACTTCTCGAATTCCAATTCCAAATACAATTTTATGACATAATGCCAAACGTGACAATGTCATCCTGCATGTTGGCATTTTTCTCGATACACATTTCCGAAAATTCAATTTAAATACAACACAATTATTATTCGTTATTAGACTTATGCCAGACATTATGTAAAAATTCTTCGCAATAGTTTGCGGGCCGTAGTGTTTCCCTCCAAGTGTATGACAGAGACAGGACGTGGTATAATGCCAAGCGGTTGGTTGTACGATGAATGCTACAGCCGCCGCCGGCGTAGGAGTGGCGCTGGTGCTGCTTCTTTTGCTGATGAGATGGAAATGGAGATCGTTTAAGGTGATCATGATCAATGATTGGTAGATCTTTTACAACTAATTTTTTTGTATGTTTTGGCTACACACCTCCGTGTATTTAGCCAGTGTCAAGTAATTGATAATTATCAAGTTAATGATATTTCACGCAAATATGTGTCAAGACACAGTCGAAGTCATCAAGTCAAGTCATAGTCTAGTCAAAGTTATACTCCTAGTAAAGTGGTGGCAACTTTACTTGAAGCTTCTATGGAGTTTTGGAAACAACACGAAAAGAAACGTTTCACCATCATTATACCATTTTCCCACACTCACGCCTGTAATCAAGCACTTAACGAATAGAATGCCACCAATTTTATGCACTAACACTGAAAATAACACAAGTTTTGGAAAATAATACAATGCGGTGACGCAATCTTTTTCGCGTTCCCGCCAAAACTCGTACAACTTATTTATTTATTAACTTAAATTTAATTAGTACGGTTTACACCGATGACACAAATTATTATTTACATATAATTAAAGTTCAATTAAAATAAATTACAATGAAATGAAAATGAAAGAAATAAGACACAGATAGTTTCTCAAATAAAAATACATTAGTCAAATTGTGTGTTTATATTAAATATGTTTAAAATTTAATAAATAATAATCAAAATTTGAATCATAACTAGAATTAATGATGGTCATGGGAATAAAATAAATAAATTATAATACATTTAAACTCCATTATCATGCATTCGTCGCACAATGTTCCAGACACTCCGACAAAATCACTCTCCATTCGTCAGCAAACAAACTGAAAATGAGTTTCAGAGAACCGATGTACATGATACTTGGCTATTGACTTGACTATATTTTGAAGGAAAACTTCTTTCTGCGATTCTCTAGATCTCCATTATCAACATAACAAAGTTAAAAATTAATATTATTATGTTGGTATGTCCGTAAAATATTTTTTTAAATCAATTAATGTCAAGATACTGGCCCGATAGCTCAGTTGACAGTAACCCTGCCTTGTGAACTGCAGGTCGTGGGTTCGATTCCCACCCAGGACAAACATTTGTGTGATGAACATCGATGTTTGTTCTGTGTCTGGGTGTTTATATAGTATTCTATGTATGTATTTACAAACAAAAAGTATCTAAATATTGTATCAGTTATCTGGTTCCCCATAGTACAAGCTTTGTTTAGTTTGGGGCTAGATGGCGCTGTGTGAAATGTCCACACATATTTTTAAATTTTTTTTTTTTTTTTTTAAAAAGATGGTGACATTAATATTAAACAGAGCAAAAACAAAGTTATGCCGGCCGATAGATGGACCTAAACTAAAGAAGTTTTACTTCATTCATGTGGTCTAAAGCACACAATTTTTTTAACATGCTAACACTCCCCAGTCGGAGCAAGGTTGTCCACCATGCACTCCAGCTGGCGTGCAGATGGTGCACCGCCTCTGTCCGCACAATAACGTGGTGCAACGGTTCAAAGTGGAACAGAAGGACAGTCTCGACGAGCATCTCGATGTACTTACTAGGAAACTAGCTGAGAAGGTAAATTTCTTGGAAGATTCCGTGCCTCTTGGACAGGAGTTGAACCTTCTAATTCTATATCAGTAGAACATTCTTCAGAAGTAGAACCTTCTGTAGAAGCAGAAGCTGCTGTAGAAGCATTGGAGGTTCAACTTTTGTCCTTGTTTTATATATACATATAAAATTCCAAGTCCTGACTGACTGAATGACTGACTTATATATCAACGCACAGCCTAAACCGCTGGTCCTAGAGACTTACAATTTGGAGGGTGTGTTCTTTGTAAAGTGTAGGTATCCACTAAGAGAGGGTTTTTCGAAATTCCATCCCTTAGAGGGTGGTTAAATTATTTATTAAAAAAAATCTTCGTTTTCTATAGGCGACGCGGCTAAAGCCGCGGGCACAAGCTAGTTTCTTTTAACAGTAAAAGAGACTAATCACGAAACTATATAGCACCGTGATGGGGCATTTTCTAGTCCTCGCCTGGCTAGTTACTACTCTCCTAATAAGGATAGGTGGAACAGCCAAAGTTAAGAGCATCACCAAGGACTTAATAGTGTTTCAGAAGGCTCTTTCGAAAGGTTCCAATTCTGGTGGTCATTTTCTTAACATTGATGAAGTGTGGTTTAACGTTACTATACCTGATATAATGATAGGGTTGGCTACTTGCCTTTAAGCACGTAAATTGACCAAACATGCATGTACTATTAACAATTAAAGGAAGGAAGACTTCATATCTCCAAAATGAAAATCCGCGAAACCCAGAACGAGATAGACGACTTGCACGCAATAGACCAGAACGTTAGGGTCAAGTACCGGGAGATCATGGACTCCCTGAAGGGCGATCTAACCAGCAATGAGAAGGAGTGCAAGAAGCTTCAGGAACAGATCGAGTGGGTCTCGAGGAGGCGTGCGGAGCTGAAGGAGGAGGTGATGCATTTTCTATTATATCTTCGTATACATACAGGATTCTTGGAAATGCTAACATACTCTGGCCTATTTATACTAAATGGTTGCAAAATAGTCCGACACGATAGAAACAGGATCATATTTCCTTGCACACAAGAATGTTTTTAGCCTTCTATGCGTTCGTTGCTTTATTCCCCTGCGCGCTGGGCGTAGAAGCGGCGGTGGAACGGCCACAGCTTTAGTGCTAGTAACGGCTACCGTTCCTGGCGCCGGATTCTTGGTGAATGACTCCATAGCGATTAGAGCTTCTAGCTCCGAGAAGACGTTTGTTGCTATAAAGTATTATGTAATCTCTGCTATAGTAACATATTTATTTTTTCTGACAGTACATTTTTAATGTTGTATGATATTAGATTTTGATGTCCTTTTAATGTAGGAAAAACCCATCACTGCAACTCATTTGATGTTAAAGCGACAATGCAGTCGAAAGTTACCTTTAAAACCTTACCTTGAATAATTCAAGACACGGAGCTTTAACCCATCAAACTCCCTCTTCTATAGTTGTAACAAAAAGTTGTGGTAATATATAAATACTTTCCCCAAGATACGTGGATCAAAATTTGAAGAAAAAAATGAAATTGTCACCTATGGGTTTGAAAAAGTTTTCACCTTCATTTCCTCGTTTGAATTACATTATCACAGGAAAAACATTTAAGTCATCTCTAACATCTGATTTCTGATGATGGTGACAATAAAATAAATTATTATGGAGATCATCCCAGCATCCCAGCAACTTTTGTAACTTTCAATGGAGACGTCTATATTTTTCCAGCTTCCAGTGTGACTGTCATTCACCTGACAATGACTTCATAAAGTTAATGTTAGGGTGCTTATAGGTCCGCCAAGGGCAAAGGCTGTACGGCGAAGCTGCAGCCGAGCTTGCTACCAACCTAGCTGAGTTACAGCGCGGCCGGATTGACCATCTTGTTATTGAGAAACCTTACGAGTCCGCGCAGCCACTGCGTCATAGGAAGGAACCGTTGGTAAGCATGCAAGTCTATATCTAAATATATATAACTCAAAGGTGACTGACTGACTGACTGATATAGTGATCTATCAACGCACAGCCCAAACCACTGGACGGATTGGGCTGAAATTTGGCATGCAGGTAGATGTTATGACGTAGGCATCCGCTAAGAAAGGATTTTTCGAAATTCCGCCCTTAAGAGAGTGAAATGGGTGGTTGAATTATTTTCCCATAGGCCACGCCGCGGGCGAGGCTGCGGGCAGAAGCTCGTATAATATATACTTTCATAATTATAATGAATACAATTACGAACATATATAAAACTTACTATACTTATATAACGTCGAGATTGAAGAGTTCATATTATGATAGCTGTGAGAAACAACAACGGTTATTAATAGCAATGATTAGGGGGAGCTTTATTCGGCACAATAATTTTTGACATAATAATTGCGAACTTGCTTTTAAAATCAATCTTTGGACGTAATATTTTTTAATTCACTGGCCCGATAGCTCAGTTGGTAGTAACCCTGCCTTCTAAACTGTGGGTTGTGGGTGTGATTCCCACCCAGGACAAACATTTGTGTGATGAACATCGGTGTTTGTTCCGTATCTGGGTGTTATACAAATTCTATGTACTTATGTATTTACAAACAAAAAGTATCTAAGTATTGTATCAGTTATCTGGTTCCCATAGTACAAGCTTTGCTTAGTTTGGGGCTAGATGGCGCTGTGTGAAATGTACACACATATTTAAAAAAATCCTTAGGCTAGGAATTCCACAACTTGACAGCTACAACGGAAAAATAAAATTAATAAAAATAAACGCCTAACGAACACATACACAGATCTTAGACCCTAACTAGGATTCCACGTGTCTACGGACCCAGGAACTACAAGGATCATGGTCCCATAGCACGGTGTTTACAATGCTTATAGGTAATAACTTGAATGTCGTTATGTCGTTTCCAGCTTCCAAGGTCATCTCCGGCTGACTCCATGTTCATCAAGTCTCAGCCGTCGTTACCACTCACGCTGAAATCCACCTTCAAATACAATCAGAACGACGAACAAATTTTATCCTGATTTTTTTAAAGTTTTACTTTATTTATTTTTTAATATTTATTATTTCAATAAAACTATGTTCATAAGCATGTTTGGTTTTTCAGTTTTAAGATCTTTTCTTCTTTTCTTCGTTTAATGGCCTGTTATCGCTTTTAAGCGATAATTCTGCCAATGTCAAGTAAGGAGTTATTGTATTCAAAAATACACGGGCTATGGAAAAAAAAATCAAAATTCACAGTCGCCATTTTTGGATTGTTTTCAATGACCTCCAGATATTTTACAGTGATGCCTGTCGTTTATCAACTTGATCATTCCATGATGAAACTGCCGGGATTTTTAGAGTAAACGCGCTTGACTTGGGGAGTAAGCTGGCGTGGCGAACGGAAATTGAAAGTTGTTGTTTAACGTAGATCTCGATTTTGAATTTTAATGTGTAATAAGGGTGCATTATTATCCGTTAGTGTTCGTGAACGTGCACTAGAGTTGGCAAATGATTCCAGTATTAAAACCATTTAAATAAAATTTAATTAAAAGCCTTTTCATTTTCTATTCAAGGCTTCCTAAAGCCTTCAGTAAAATATCCACAATTTTACTGTGGCATTTACATTTACTGTACAAAATTCCTTACTTGTTATTGGCAGAATAATCACTAAAAAGCGATAGCAAGCCATTAAACGAAGAGAAGAAGAATGTAGATCTCCATTGTCAACATAACAAAGATAAAAATTTGTTATTATGTTAGTATTTCCGGTAAAATGACTGAACTACTTGTCTGTCATCGCCTGGTTCCAGTAAATTCGTTCCATCGACTATCGCAAGTCGCGAGTGAGTTTAGGGGAATATAGGCTATCGATACTATAGGCTATCGATACTATATCGATAGCCTATATTCCCCTAAACTCACTCAGTACTAATCACGTCTGGCTAGTAATCGCTCAGATCGGTCATATCGTCCGGCGAGCGGAAACAATCAATTAGAAGGCGATCCCCTTTCAATTATTCGCGCCCGTAATTGGCTCGCTACACCCCACGGCTGGGATGACTGGGATTAGGTATTGCTGAACGGTTTCGGCCGTTACGTGTGATGTTTCACTAGGTTGTAGGACTTTTCTGCATAGTTCGTCTAGGTACCACCGCTTTGCCAGTTATTCTGCCGCCAAGCAATAATGCGCATGCACTACTGTGTTCTGGTTTGAAGGGTACTGTAGCTAGTGAAATTATTGGGCAATAGAGACTTTATGACCTGATTTCACAGTCAAGTACCTAATCTTATTACCGGACTGTGCTGATGTCTCAGGGTGATGCGCAGTGCAGTGTCACGTGAAACTTTATATTTTGGAGTTCCAAGTGACATTGTTCTGTTATGGCGGCCGTGTCGCTTAACATCAGGTAAAGGACAAGCTCGTCACGTCATTCAACAACTTTAAAAAAGTTTAACTACTACACAGAGTAGTAACGCTACGCTGCGTAATTTTACTTGTTTATTGCTTGTGCTTTTTATTTGCTCATACCTAGTTAAGCTAACTTATTAATCGATTCATCCAAATTTATATATTTTCTGTTAGACATTATAGACCTGCTTATTTATAACTGCCTAATGATTCCACCAGACAAAAAAAGTCATGCGGGTAGTTACTTCAGAAGCAGCTAAAAAGGTATTTAAAAAACGAGCTCCCGGCACATTTGACATTAAACGCTGCGTTCAGAAACCGTTCACTCATCCACGTCGTTCCGTTTTACTTGCAGCGTGATCAAAGCGCGCGCGTTGACGTCGGCAGTATAAGTTAGATTTACAGCTTACGGAAGCTAATTAGTTGTAGGGAGGGACTGGCCTCACTACGGACCACTTACACCGCCGCGCGCCGTGTGTGAAACGGAATGTAACGGTTTCAGACCTGAGAATGATTAGAAGGAACACGTAATTTAGATGCCCAATTTGAATGAAATATTCGACTATTTCTTAAATAGATAGTAAGTGCGGACCGTAGTGCTTAATCTTACTACCTGTTTAGTTCCTAAAGTCAACTCTTGCTCTTAGAGATCTTTAGGATAGTCTTTAGATAGTATAGAACTTATATTTAGTAAATTGGTACTCTTAGGTACACAAATTAGAAAATAAATGGCCACAAATAAAAAAAAAGTGTCAATCTAGAGATGAATAAAACTGCCATGTTGAACGTATGGTAGGAAACTATTTCAAACTCTATCTTACTATAATCCTATCCAACTTCCAACTGATATTTTAAATGTGAATGTACAATACAATACAAAACAAACTCTTTATTGGATACTACATACTTAATTAAGTTTACGTAATAACTTATAGCAGGTAACAAAGGGTGGCCTTATCACCAAAAGCGATCTCTTCCAGGCGACCTTTGGATGGATAGTATTAGACGATAGTGGAAGTAGATGGTGGTGTAGAATCACATCACAATGATATTATAAAGGCGAAAGTTGTATGTGTGTATGCTTGTAACTCCTTTACGCTCAAAAGGCTGAATGAATTTGGATGAAATTCGGTACCAAGATAGCTTATACACTGGATTAACATATAGGCTACATCTTATCCCGGAAAAGTGAAATGTTCCCGTGGGATGAGCATATAATTAAAATACTTTTTATCCGCGGGTAAAACCGCGGGGCGCAACTAGTGTGGTTATATTTTATTTTTATACCAATTATGTAATCGTATTTTGATTAAATTTTGATGTAGGACCTGGAGTAGCATATAGGGTGTTTTATCACTAAAAATTTGCATTTTTCCTGTGGGATAGATAAAAAAAAAATTCACGCAGGTCAAACCGCAGGTCATATCTAGTTGTGTATAAAATGACATATGTCATGCCGCCTTATTTTAAGCGGTGTTCCTCAAATTAAGATTGTCACTTACACGTAATTAATGAACAAAATTACATTCCTCGTTCCGGGAGACGCATCTTCACGCCACACTCGCAGGGGTGCGCCTGTGTCGCCGGCACTTTTTGTTGCATAATTTGTAACTAATTACGGGACAAAAAGTTCCGGCCGTCTTTGAGGATACATGTGGCCGCTACTGTTACTTTTTTATGAGGTAACGTAGTTTACACATTTTATTAATTATTATAGTAATAGTCTTAAAGTTTCTTGTAGCTTCTTCTTTACAGTTGTAATATTATAGAAACTGACGTGAGTAGTACTCATAACTACAACTATTACACGGCTAAAACTCACGAGATACAGTCGAATAACTCGACCGGTGTTCGGGCAATATAGATGCCCATCCTCAAGGAGTACGCGCGGCGGCGGTGGTGGCGGCTCGGCGCTGACATCAGCGCTGACATCAGCGCCGAGCCGCCACCACCGCCGCCGCGCGTACTCCTTGAGGATGGGCATCTATATTGCCCGAACACCGGTCGAGTTATTCGACTGTATCTCGTGAGTTTTAGCCGTGTAATAGTTGTAGTTTACAGTTGTAATCGAAGCTTCGGATCAGAATTTTCTGTTCTGCATTGCGCCGGATTGCTTGCACCAGTAGTGAGAAAGAGAACTGTTTTTTTTTTCAAACTCATATTGTAATGGGCTTGCTATATAATATTTGACAATAAGCACTTTGTAATTTTGTATGCTTAGTGAAATAACTTAATTTTAAGTACCTAATATAATTTTGACTTATAAAAGTTCTAATAATAGCCTATTTGCAATAAATCTTTTGACTTTGACTTTGAAATAATAATAATAACGCCCCACGACTAGGATTGTCTGTGTCTAGAGACCTAGGGACTACAAGGACCATGGTCCCACAACACCCAGACTCAGAACAAGTATTTGCGATTTTTCTTTATGTGCACTAATTACCTGTCCTCCCACGGGAATCGAACTCGCCATCTCCGGGTTATGAGCCAACCTGCTCAACCACCATACCACTGAGGCTGACTGATTAAGGAAGTAAGTTTAATACATTAATTATCTCAAAAAACAGCGTAATAGTGCGACAATAACACATTGTGCAGTGCAAGACTGCAGGAAATATTTAAGGACTCTCTATTTTTATTCCATGCTTTTGTGGATCAAATTGTGCAAGTAAATTTTTTAACATCGGGTACATAAAACATACTAACTTTTAATGGATTTTAATGAAGCCTTTAAGGTCATAGACCATGAGCTACGTCATCTTTTTACTACGTCTTGCTTTAGATATCTACTCCACTATAATAGCATGTCTCTAGTAATGATTAATAAAGTAGGTAAGTATTTAGTGTTAAATAAATAAAGGCAGCGTATTAAGTTCAAACTTCAGCTGGAGTTCCTCATTACAAGGCAGATTCTTTCCCCTCTTCTTTTTCATGCTTTACGATTTCGTTTTCTTATAATAGGTCTTTACCTATGAAATTGCCGTATTGCAGTACAGACTTTTTCAAACAAAAAAAAGTTTTGATTGGCTATGAATTCTAAATTCAAATTAATTTTGTTTTATAAATATGACATTCTATTTACAATATAAGTCTTTTGTTTATTGATTAGCGTTGTATTTTCATTACATTTCAACATTTTTCCTCATAATGGATACTTTGAAATTTCGTGTAATTATGGAATATGAGTTCCGTCGTGGCACCAACGCGGCACAAACGACACGTAACATCAACGACGTTTACGGAGAGAACTGTACAAACGAACGTACAACCCGTTATTGGTTTCCTCAGTTCCGTTCTGGGAATTTTGACTTGAAAAATGAACCTCGTGGTCGTCCGGAAACTTTGGTCAACAATGATGAATTAAAGGCGATTGTGGAAGCTGATGAATCCCAATCTACAGCTGAGCTGGCAGCAGCTTTTGATGTTAGCATCAAAACAATATTGGTCCATTTGCGACAGATTGGCAAGATAAAAAAGCTTGATAGATGGGTGCCCCACGAACTTAACGATCGCCAGCGCAACGTACGCGTCGAGACTTGCCTTGCGCTGCTTAACAGGCACAGAAATGAAGGAATTTTGAACTGAATTGTTACGTGCGACGAAAAATTGATTCTTTTTGACAATCGAAAGCGCTCAGCAAGTTGGTTAGATCCTGGTTCGGTACCAAAGCAATGTGCAAAACGAAAAATGACCCCTAGAAAGGTGATGGTCACAGTTTGGTGGTCTAGTGCTGGTGTGATTCATCATAGCTTTTTACAAAACGGCGAGAGCATTACTGCAGATGTGTACATTGAAGAACTGACCACAATGATGGCGAAACTCGCACGTCTGCAACCAGCTTTGGTCAATCGGTCGTCTCCACTGCTACTTCACGACAACGCGCGACCCCATACTGCACAACAGACCGTCTCTAAGCTGCACGAGTTGGGTTTAGAAGCTCTCCCTCATCCGCCATACTCACCAGATCTTGCGCCTACCGACTATTACTTTTTCCAAAATTTGGATAACTTTTTAGCGGGAAAAAAATTTAATTCCCGAGAGGCAGTACAAAACGCCTTTGAAGAGTTTGTTGTCTCCCGTCCTGCTGATTTTTTCAAGAAGGGCATCCATAAACTGCCACAGCGTTAGCAAAGATGCATTGATTGCAGGGGTGATTACTTTGAATAAAAGAAATAAATAAGTTCGAAAAAAAAATACTTTAACTTTTTTCAAACAAAACGGCAATTTCATAGGTAAAGACCAATATTAGGGAATTAAATTTTTTTCCCGCTAAAAAGTTGTCCAAATTTTGGAAAAGTAATAAAGTCAAAGTCAAAGTCAAAAGATTTATTGCAAATAGGCTAATTTTAGCACTTTTACAAGTCAAAATTATACTAGGTACTTAAAATTAAGTTATTTCACTAAGCATATAAAATTACAAAGTGCTTATTGTCAAATAATATAGCAAGCCCATTACAATATATGAGTTTGAAAAAAAAGCAGTTCTCTTTCTCACTACTGGTGCAAGCAATCCGGCACAATGCAGAATTGAAAACTTTGATCCGAAGCTTCGATTACAACTGTAAAGAAGAAGCTACAAGAAACTTTACAGTGATGTATTTTTTTTTTGTCTTCTTTCTACTGCCTTTTACAATGTATATAATTCATTACAATTGAGATAATGAATATGTTACAAAAATAACCACCACGTCACACCGGTGCAAGAAAAATACCGTGATTATCTTATTATAAACATTACAAATAGAAACTGAATTTATAGATAGGAATAGGCAATAGGCAAAGTACCTAAGCTTTCATACCGTTAAGCTTGGGATATTCAGGCCAAGCTTTTTTGTCCGACACATAATCATTTATTGTGTAATAGGCTTTTTTCATTAAGTTTGACTTTATGAATAATTTATATTTACGCATTGACAATTGTTCGATACCGTCGGGCAACTTGTTATAAAAGCGTATACAGTTTCCCATAAATGAACCATTAACTTTCTGCAGTCTGAATCTTGGAACTTTCAATTTATTTTTGTTCCTAGTATTAAAGTTATGAATGTCGCAATATCTGGGAAAAGAGCTAATGTTTTTGCGAGTGTACATCAAATTGTCGTAAATGTATTGACAAGCCACTGTAAGAATATTTATCTCCTTAAATCGTTCCCTGAGAGAGTCGCGGGATTTCATGTTATAAATGGAACGAATTGCTCTTTTCTGTAAGACAAAAATTGATTGTATGTCCGCGGCTTTACCCCACAGTAAGATGCCGTATGACATAATACTGTGGAAGTAACTAAAGTATACTAATCTTGCAGTGGCTTCATCAGTAAACTGTCTGATTTTACGCACAGCATATGCAGCAGAGCTCAATCTACCAGCAATGTTTGATATGTGAGGACCCCACTGTAATTTAGAGTCTATAGTTATACCAAGGAACGTGACAGATTGTACCAAATCTAATGCCTCACCATTCAGTAATAAATTTGTAGGAGACCCCCTAACATTAGGTAACGAAAACTTAATACATTTAGTTTTCTTACTATTTAACAGTAGATTGTTTTTAGTAAACCAGTTCAAAACCAGTGAAATTGCCTTGTTAACGTCGTCAAAATCATTAGTAGATCGGTCAACCTTGAAAATAAGAGACGTATCATCTGCGAACAAAACAATATCACATAGGTTCTTTACAAAAAATGGAAGATCGTTAATATAGGCCAAAAATAAGAATGGTCCTAGTATTGAACCCTGCGGGACCCCCATTTTAGTGATAGAACCAGATGATCTTGCTCCATTAACTTCAACTGTCTGAATTCTATTACCAAGATAAGAAGAGACAAGATCAAGAGCTTTCCCACAAACCCCGTAATGCTTTAATTTAAAAATTAGGGTTTCGTGACATACGCAATCAAATGCTTTGGATAAGTCACAAAAAATACCTATGGCATCCTGTGACTTCTCCCAAGCACCAAGTATATGTATAAAGAGTTCTACGCCTGCATCTGTAGTTGATCGTCCTTTTGTAAATCCAAACTGTGGACTGTGAAACAGTCCGTTAAGGTTAAAAAATGTTAACAACTGATTAAGAATTTCTTTTTCAAAAATTTTACTTATTGCAGGTAACACAGAAATTGGCCTATAGTTCGATGGATCATTCTTATTTCCAGACTTAAATAATGGAATCAATTTACTATTTTTCATTACGTTGGGAAAAACTCCTTCGTCTACACATTTATTAAATACTTCTGCTAAATATGGTGCGATTAATGTGACAATGCCACTTAAAACCCTGGTAGACATTCCCCAAAGATCCTCAGTATTCTTTATTTTAAGTGACCTAAAGGTCTTAACAATTATAGCCGAATTAATATGTCTAAATCTAAAAACTACTTCACATTTATCAACACACTCTGCAAGAATTGCACAAGACTCACTAGTCGATGAATTTAATGACTGAGTGGTAACTACAGGTATATTTACGAAAAAATCCTCAAATGCACTAGCAACTTCACTGTCTTTAGATATTAATCTGTTATTAATACTAAGAGTGAGTTTTCGGTGCCGAGGTTTAGTTTTGCCGGTCTCGGTATTAATTATTTTCCAGGTTGCTTTAATTTTGTCGTCCGCTCTATTGATTTTCTTACTCAAGTACAGAGACTTAGCTGTCTGGCAAACGCGTTTAAAAATTTTTGAATAAGATTTTAAATATTTAGTAAATTTACTGTCATAAATATTATCTGATTTCTGAGAATATAAATCATACAGCCTGTTTCTACTTTTATAAATGCCAGGTGAAGCCCAGTCACTCAATTCTGCTTTAACACCTCCTCTACACGTCTTTAACTTGAATATCTTGTTAAACTCTTTATCCATAACATCAAACAACACATTACAAAGATCATTAGGGTCATCAGTGAGTGGTAATAACACAAGTTTGTCATCTAGATTTTGAGCAAACTGTTCCAAGCGGTTGGTTGTAATAGGTCTGTAAGTAAACTCATAAGAATTTTTTTTCAGTATGCATGGAAATACAGCACTTTGACCACAATGATCTGAGCTAAGTTTATCAATAACTGACTTGCTTTGTGGTTCACAGTCACAGAATATATTGTCTAAGCAAGTAGCAGATGAGCTAGTAATTCTGGTTGGCTGATTGTAAAGATTTTTCAAGTTGAAGCACATAAACAAATTTAGTAAACTGTCAGTTAGCGAAGATTGGTCAAGAATATTCACATTAAAATCGCCACATACAATGAGATGTTTTGAGCTGTTTGAGATTTTTGTTAAAACTTCTTCCATAATAGACTCGAACACCTTAAAATCAGCCGAGGGAGGCCTGTATACGCAAACAATTATATGTTGCTCCAACTCTACACACGATAGTTCAACAACACGTTCAACAGATAATGCAAGAATATCTTTCCTTTCTTTAAATTTATAATTATTAGATATACATATTAAAGAGCCACCGTGATTGGCTTTTTGCCTTTTGAATAAACTGGCCAATGCATAATTTTTAAATACAGGAAACAACATATCCTTCTTACACCAATGCTCAGTTAGGCACAATACATCAGCTTTTTCAAATTCTAAAAAAAGCTCTAATTCTAAAGCTTTGCTGGAAAGGCCCTGAATATTTTGATGTACAATATTTAGTTTACCAGGCCTCTCCATTGTCGTAGGATTCAGTTTAAATCAGCTGAAGATGACACCATACCTAAACCCTGGTTAGAAGTGTTACTACCCAGGGCCGAGTCAGAGTGACCTGTTATACTGTTGATAACAGGGTCATGTATATTAAATGCTAACAATTTAGCAATGGTCAGTTTTTCCTTTTTGCTGAGATACAATGTATTCTTTGTCAAAATAAATTTACTAATAAAATTATTAGATTCAAAATATAAAAAGTCACTATGACGATGAGTCAGATTATACAATGTCAAATTTAGATCATGTACATGATCATTTTGTGATTTAGTCATTGAATTTGAATAAGGAAATGAACAATTAATAATCTTGCCTAT
The DNA here is from genome assembly GCA_905220475.3 of Ennomos fuscantarius. Taxonomy (NCBI): domain Eukaryota; kingdom Metazoa; phylum Arthropoda; class Insecta; order Lepidoptera; family Geometridae; genus Ennomos; species Ennomos fuscantarius. The sequence continues at coordinate 4,154,579 of HG992046.1, read as the reverse complement.
ACCTTTGCTCTGTATATCTAACAAAGTTTCAATTAAACTGACTATATCAGATTTTCTTATTTCTAAACTATTGCCTAGATGTAAAATAATGGTCAGTAGGCGCAAGATCTGGTGAGTATGGCGGATGAAGGAGAGCTTCCAAACCCAACTCATGCAGCTTAGAGACGGTCTGTTGTGCAGTATGGGGTCGCGCGTTGTCGTGAAGTAGCAGTGGAGACGACCGATTGACCAAAGCTGGTTGCAGACGTGCGAGTTTCGCCATCATTGTGGTCAGTTCTTCAATGTACACATCTGCAGTAATGCTCTCGCCGTTTTGTAAAAAGCTATGATGAATCACACCAGCACTAGACCACCAAACTGTGACCATCACCTTTCTAGGGGTCATTTTTCGTTTTGCACATTGCTTTGGTACCGAACCAGGATCTAACCAACTTGCTGAGCGCTTTCGATTGTCAAAAAGAATCCATTTTTCGTCGCACGTAACAATTCGGTTCAAAATTCCTTCATTTCTCTGCCTGTTGCAGCGCAAGGCAAGTCTCGACGCGTACGTTGCGCTGGCGATCGTTAAGTTCGTGGGGCACCCATCTATCAAGCTTTTTTATCTTGCCAATCTGTCGCAAATGAACCAATATTGTTTTGATGCTAACATCAAAAGCTGCTGCCAGCTCAGCTGTAGATTGAGATTTATCAGCTTCCACAATCGCCTTTAATTCATCTTGTGGACCAAAGTTTCCGGACGACCACGAGGTTCATTTTTCAAGTCAAAATTCCCAGAACGGAACCGAGCAAACCAATAACGGGTTGTACGTTCGTTTGTACAGTTCTCTCCGTAAACGTCGTTGATGTTACGTGTCGTTTGTGCCGCGTTGGTGCCACGACGGAACTCATATTCCATAAATACACGAAATTTCAAAGTATCCATTATGAGGAAAAATGTTGAAATGTAATGAAAATACAACGCTAATCAATAAACAAAAGACTTATATTGTAAATAGAATGTCATATTTTTAAAACAAAATTAATTTGAATTTAGAATTCATAGCCAATCAAAACTTTTTTTTGTTTGAAAAAGTCTGTACTGCAATACGGCAATTTCATAGGTAAAGACCTATTATAAGTACATACTCTTTATCAATTTCAATTAAAACTAGAGCATAGATACACATCATTAAGTTCCATTGGAAGTTTTTTTGGCGGGAAAACGAAAAGTCGTGTCACCGCATTGTATTATTTTCCAAAACTTGTGTTATTTTCAGTGTTAGTGCATAAAATTGGTGGCATTTTATTCGTCAAGTGCTGGATTACAAGCATGAGTGTGGGAAAGTGGTATAGTGATGGTGAAACGTATATTTTCGTGTTGTTTCCAAAACTCTATAGAAACTTCTAGTAAAGTGGCCATCACTTTACTAGGAGTATGACTTGACTTGACTAGACTAGACTATGACTTGATGACTTGGACTGTGACTTGACTTGACTTGAAATACATATATATTACTTAACTCAACAAATTATCAATTACTTGACACTGGCTAAATACACAAAAGTGTGAAGCCATACCAAAACAAAAAAAAAAGTTCCATTAGTTCAACCACTATTAGAGTCGATATTTTTATAGGTAGGTACGCTGTCATCAATGTCGCCAGTTAAGTCAGCATATAAACTTAATTTATCAATAACTAGGTACCTACCAAGGTGGTACAATTGGGTTTTATAGCTATACGTATAGCTACCTACCTATAAAAATATCGACTCTAATAGTGGTTGAACTAATGGAACTTTTTTTTTTGTTTTGGTATGGCTTCACACTTTAGCTATTTACCAGAGTTTTTATTAATAAAACAAACAGAGTGCATTAAACTTGAGAGCTTTATTCATGCGGAACATTTGTCTACCTAAAAAAATGAGTTCACCACATCTCCGTAGATATCATGCAATATTAAAGAATCCAGTTCAAAGTGCCGACGAAACACAAAAATTCAAAATGGCCGCTCTCAGAAAGGCGCGGTTTCTTTCCGCGTATTACTAACATTACCATACTTCAGGCGGCGAAGCTTATTTAAATGCTCCACCGACTCCATTTAGAGCTTGGAAAAATAAAACCGGCGAACGGATCCCGCGATCTCTCTCTGAGCCGCTTTTGTGGTAAATATGTATAAACTTACCAACATACTTTTACGGGGCTGCTCTGAAATTTACGCGAATATGACTTCTATTCCTACAGCAGCTCAAAGTAAATAAACAAAAGCAACTGAAAAAGTAGCATGGCATGTGTATTAAGTATCTACGTTTTGTCGCCAGCATCTTTTTATTTCATCGCATTTTATTCGAGAGCTCAGCTGGCAGCCTTGTTGTTTGCAGCTTTTGAATACATTTCAGTCTAATATCAATGTACTTAAGCATAACTTACTGTAAGAAATAAAATATCAAAGTGGAAACTCAAATAAGAAGGATTGAGATTTTCTCCACGTAATTATGCAAAGCTTTATCACATTATCAAAAGATCTGGTTGGCTATTTGAATATAAAACAAAGCAAAAATTAAGTTAAACGATTAAAAAAGAGCCCCAAGAGCTCTCCGTTTGAACAATGATTCCATTATCTACAGACGAAGCTGCCTACATTTTAGCGTAAAAGATAAAACTGAATGGACGCCAATTTTGTTCCATTACTCTCTCTCGAGCGCCGCAGAATACATATTATCCGTAAAACGGAACGCAAACAAAGTGAGCGTCGTTTTCCCGCCAACGATAACTAATTTCAGTCCGCCATAAGTACGTAATTAGCGAGCCGCTGCCTTATCGGCCGGCGGGTAATTAACCTCTCCGGGAGGCTCCCCGGGGCCCCCTACCTCCCGGTGCACCTTGAATACCTCCTCGGTAATATTTCCGCCATATTATCCCGGAGTACGCCCATCTCCTCCTCCAATGGTAGCAGTTCCCGCGCTTTTGTTTCGCGCCGTCAACGCTTCGTTCCGAAACGTTGTAACTTGGTATGTTTTCTTTGGGAAATTTGGCTGTATTTGTGAGCTGACTGCGGTTTGTTTTCGTTGGTGCGCGTTTATTATGCTTACAGAAGTCTCTATTCGAAAATATCTTAACTTTCGGTTGGTGTCGAGAAATCTTGGTCCTTATGATGCGTATTTACTGGGTTTAGTATGGCTTGTTAAGTGTGATAGGGTAGAGGGGTGTCGTCAGTTCATATTTCATGGTGTTATCATCTTTTATTGAGTGCGAGCGTGCATTGTTGTCGGTTTACTGCGCGGTTATCTGGCGCGGGCGCGGTGTTTAGCGGCGCGCTGATGAATGGCATATTGGCACGAGCGGCCCCGTTCTGCCTGAAGCCCCGCAATTTGAATGAATATCATATTGCTTCTTGTTTAATAGAGTTTCGTGTTTTCGGTTTGGTAGGTGTTTTGCATGATTGCTTTACTTGGGATTGGCGGTGGCGATTTTTATTTCTACAAGAAAAGTACTTATAAACACTGCATTCATCACAAACGTCTTGGAATTGTTTTTGTTTTCTTTCTTTGAAATATTGCAAGTGGCACCCATTTTTCACCACTGCAGTTTGGCTTTATTTGTAATAACTGAACCTTGCGGCCACGCAACGATCCCTAGAGTAGGTATCTATACGTAGTATAGTATGTACGAGCGTATATATGAGTAGGTAGAACTGGTATAATACTAGTCAGTACAGTACAGTCATATACAGTATATATCTACATATTAATATTTACCACACAAACCAACATAAAAATACAAATTTTGACAGTCGAGATCTACGTGAACCAACTTCATCTTCTGTTCGCCTCGCATTCACCAGCTTACTCCCAAGTCAAGCGTGCATAAAGAGATTTTACTTTTATATAGAAAAGCTATCTTTAGACTGAAATAGTTTTCAACTCCCAATAATTTCACCTAGGGCCTATGTACAGCGTTAAAACATCAATATCATCGGAGTGCGCGCGAAAATATTCCTGCAATGGGGTAATCGATCACACTCCGCTCGAGCGTGGCCTCCGGACGGCTGACGGAAATAGGGATGCCAGTGTGCCGCATCGGAAAACGATAATTTACTTATTTATCGATTTTCACCTTTTCAAAATATAGGAGGTAAAACAAGGTAAAAAAAAAACGAGTGTGCTTTGGACCAAAAGCCTAAGGTAATAGAAATTTTACCTTAGGTTTATACGAAAGGTGTACGAAACGTAACTTTTATTTATTTTTTATTTTATGTTAATGAATAACGTGACGAGCTAACCGTTCGCCTGATATTAAGTGGCACGGCTGCCCGTATCAGTTGCAGTGTTACTCGGAACTTTAAAGTATAGAGTTTCGCGCGTCACTGCACTGCGCACGTCCTCCTGAGACATCAGCACAATTTAGTAAGATTACTAGACTGTGACAAAGTCACAAAGTCTCATTTGCCCAGTAATTTCACTAGCTACAGTGCCCTTCAAACCGGAACACAATAGTGCTTGCACACCACTGCTTGGCGGCAGAATAACTGGCAAAGCGGTGGTACCTACCTAGACGAACTTTGCAGAAAAGTCCTACCACCTAGTAAACTCTCTTTCTTTCTCTCTTCACTAACTTATCCCTTTCAACTTTCGTTCGCCTCGCCCAATCATTTTCCGTAACGCCCGATTTCACCTTTCACCTTACTCTATACATGGTCCTAGGACCATGTTCTCACAACACCCAGACACGTATTTTTTGTTGCTTTTATTTTCTGAACACAAATACTTGTACTGCCTCGGGAATCAAACCCGCCGCCTCCGGGTTATGAGCCGACTTGCTCAACCACCGCACCACAGAGACTGTCAAAAATGATGATGACATGACAAAAACGTTGCCCTAGTCCGATCGATACAATGTCTGTTCGTTATTACCCATCCCTAGTTCATTACTGGCAGCCGATAAGCCGCATAATTTTTGGCGCGAACATCGCCCACTCTAATTGGCTGCCGCGGCCGCGCCAATAAAGCTCGGTTTACACAGAGCTTTAATTAATAGAGGTCGTCAAGCGAGCCGCTAGGGTTGCCTGATTGAGAAACTTTTTTGAAAGACAGGTGGAGGTGACAGTTCAATATTCTTGCATCAGTTAGCATTGTGGATTAAAATATTTTAGGAAAATAATATTGTGCGGCTTCAAAACTGTGAGGAATATTCTACGCTATTTTTCATTAAATAACTGTTAATTGGCAATTAAGGTGTTATATAAGTGTTGTATAATGTTTTATTATATTTAGACCTTAGACTTAGGTAATATCAGTATGAGGTAATATTAGTACCTAAGTTGAAAAGCAGTCGAGGCAACCCTAAATGGAACAGAACAACAAAACTTAGATCTACTAACTACCAAACTCATCCTGGGAGTATGCTGGAAACGTCGAGTGCCACATTTTCAAATTAGAAAAAAATAGATTCCGAAAGAGAATTCGGAACGTGATTCCCGCCACACGCCCGGCGCGCTGTCAAACTTTGCAACTTTTTTATAACTGTCGGCGCGCGGTAAAGCTGGTAAAAGGAATAAAAACCTTATAAAATTCCTAATGGGAAAACGTACGAGGAGTTTTCCCACTGAATTATGAATGGTAACGAGCTCCCGCCCTCGCTCGCTTTGTATCGGTACCAAGTTCCAACTTTTGTAGATTGCGGCTGCGTTGCGTAAAATAACAATTTTGTAGGTAAATACCTAAACTCACTTCTGAACTGTGTGCGATTACTGCGAGCGAGCTTACGAAATTCATTTTAATTGTTAACGTTTCGAAAATTTGAATCCACAAAAATTACTAATGTGGGTAGTTTTAAGAACTTTCAGATTACGTACATTGTCAACACTAAGAAGTAGGTATTATTAAGTAAATATCTATAAGTTACCTACCTAGTAAAAAAGTCAGTAAGTTGACGACAGATATTTTTAATTTAATTTGATTGCATTTTTGTAAATTAATCGTATCTCCTTTTCAGATTACTTACGTAAGTAATTATCCTAAACGTCCTACATAATAATGAATATATAATTAATCACCAATTAATCTAATGTGACGCAAATTATTTTGGGTTCACTACTCGGAACTCCATTAGGGAAGGTATGAAAAAGGTCTTAAAATCCCTTAAAAGCATCCCAAACAGAACGGTCTCAAAATCATTTCAATTATACAGTAGCCTGCCTCTTTCTTTCGTTAAGGGTTAGAAGAGGACGGTACCAATACGTAAAGGATAGGAATTTCCATTCGTAATTCAAGAGTGCGACCGTGTGAAAATGTGCAGTTTTTAGAGTTCCGTTAGGGTAAAGAAATTATTCAGAACTTTTTTTTCTTTTGGTTTTGGCTCCACACTTTTGTGTAAATACACAAAATAGCTAGTGTCAAGTAATTAATTTTTCATGTTATATTATATATATGTATGTTGTATGTGTCAAGTCGCAGTCCAAGTCATCAAGTCAAGTCATAGTCTAGTCTAGTCAAGTCATACTCCTAGTAAAGTGGTGGCAACTTTACCAGAAGCTTTTATGGAGTTTTGGAAACAACACAAAAAGAAACGTTTCACCATCATTATACCACTTTCCCACACTCATGCCTGTAATCCAGCACTTAACTAATTAAATACCACCAATTTTATGCACTAACACTGAAAATAACACAAGTTTTGAAAAATAATACAATGCGGTGACGCGATCTTTTTCGATTTCCCGCCAAAAATCATATTCAGAACTTATTTTTTTTACAGAATTCAAATTCTATTGCTGTGGTTACTGCTCTAATAAAGAAAAAATCTGAGTATAAAATCACCGTTCCAAGCAGCTTTTTACCATTAAAAAAATGTTAGAATTATATTGTGATTTATTGAATATTACAATTATATCTCGAAAATGGTAAAATATTTATAATTTAAATAATTTAAAGTAATTTAAATAAGTATGATATCCAGCACAGCGCCTCTAGTAGTAATAATAATTAACAAAAGATTTCATATAAATATTTTATGACTCTATAGCTAATATATATGGCAATGGCTATAAAATGTATTCAATTATACAGTAGGTAATCTTAAAAAACCTTTATAATCTTAGAAAACCTTGGGAACCTCATCGGTGGTGAGTTGGGTGGTATATTTATATTGTAAACTAGTTGCGCCCAACGGTTTCACCCGCGGATATAAAGTATTTTAATTATTTGCTCATCCCACGGGCAAATTTCACTTTTCCGGGATAAAATTTAGCTTATAGTTAATTCAGTGTATAAGCTATCTTGGTACCGAATTTCATCCAAATCCATTCAGCCGTTTGAGCGTGAAGGAGTAACAAACATACACACATACACACTTACACACATGCAAACTTTCGCCTTTATATTATTAGTGTGATAATGATTTTTTACTTGTAACTTATTATATATTATAAATTTTTATTATTATACGGAATATTACTACTCGTTTTTTAGGATACTGAACCCGTCTCGTTAAAGCGATTCGTACATATCTGTCAACTTATCCGGTCCCTTTTTTTCCACACCCGCGGGCGGAGGCATTAAAACTTGTAAATCGGATTAGACGAAATTACTAAGTGTTGCCAACTAAGTACCGGACTCCGATTTAAAGCTGTGCGTTGTTTTTGCAGAGATTGGAAACAGGATTTTGATCAAAGAGATAAATAAAGATTTAAAATGTCTGTTTCTACATACACAACAGTAACAGCCTTATCAATAAACACGAACTAACTTTAGACTAGTTAGACCATCTTTTGTCTCTTTCGATCCAGCTTAATATTCCAGTAGCAAAAAAAAGGACAAAAGCTGAAGTAACTAATCCGAGACTAATACCCGTTTATTAATAAAGCTGTAAGGGTCTTATCTGTAAAACAATTTGTAGCATTTTAGTTCGCTTGTTGTAGGTCAGCCTTATAATAACTGGATGTTTTCAAGATAGAAGTAAACAGGTATTTTACAATACTACTTCTCTCCTATAAAGGTGAGCGAGCTATATTATTGACTAAATTGTCACTTCAGGGAGAAATGTGATCAAAAAATGTGAGAAAAAAAGATAGCTTACGAGTAAGTAATAAGTTACGAATAAAGTTTAAATACACTAATAATTAATATATTTCCGACTGTTACTCACGAATAGTGTCTCGACAAAACTAATTACACTCATGAGAATTAAATACGATAATAATGTAATCAGTAAGCACGGAGTTACGTGCTGGCAAAAGTCGCCGCGGCTTGCGTTAGTAACTGGCTCCCAGAAGAAAAATATCGAATTGGTCCGAAAGTAATTTCGACTTTTGAATGACGTGAGTTTAGCTATTATTAATTTTCCAAAATGACTTTTTTGGAAATTTTGAATTCACGATAGTTTTCAAACTGAAATGATGTCCTTGCATGTAATAAAAGAATTTTCCAAATCGGTTTATAAATGACGGAAATCTAAACCGCTGGTCCTAGAGACTTGAAATTTGTAGTGTGTGTTCTTTGTAAAGTGTAGGTATCCACTAAGAAAGAGTTTTTCGAAATTCCACCACCGTAGCTTCTGCCTACGGCTTCGCCCGCGTGGCCTATAGCAAAATAATTCAACCACACATTTCACCCTCTTAGGTCCGTATTACAGAACGATGCTCAGTCATCGATCGGTGCTCAAGCAGAGATTTCATTCACTAATTGATCACTTTATGAATGTAATCTCTGCTTGAGCACCGATCGATGACTGAGCATCGTTTTGTAATACGGACCTAAGAGGGTGAAATGGGTGGTTGAATTCTTTTCCTATAGGCCACGCGGGCGAAGCCGTAGGCAGAAGCTAGTCTTCCTATAAGCGTCGTCGAGATATGGCTCAGGGAATCTTATTAGTAGGAGAAAATAACAATTTTTATTTCGTGAGGTGATGGATATATTTTTCAGAGAACAAAATCTAAATAAATAATATAGATTTTGTTCAAATTCAAATTTATATAATTATAACTCAAAGGTGACTAACTGACATAGTGATCTATCAACGCACAGCCCAGACCACTGGACGGATCGGGCTGAAATTTGGCATGCAGATGTTATGACGTAGGCATCCGCAAAGAAAGGATTTTTAGGAATTTCACCCTTAAGAGGGTGAAATGTGTGGCTCGTCAATGAACATTCTTCTTAAAGTCACAATTTAAACATAAATTTATCAAAAATAAGGTTATACTAAAGAGGCGCGTCGCCTACACTTCCTTGCAAATGACATAAAGATTATGCGTCTTCGACTGAAGGTGCCGAGTCCCGCTGCTGAATAAAAGATGGCCGACATGTGTCTCTAATGCACTCATCAATTATTACGGAGCGAGCGCGTTGTGATAACGGTGGGATTTTCTCTAGTACTTACTCTCGAATTTTACAGAGCTTTTGGGCTTTTATTTTGATCTGTCATGAGCTTAACTATTAAAACGGTATAAGTATACTTGCATTCCTATATACTTAGGTTGAATATGGATTGGTTTGGTTGCGAGGTGAGTTGACGATATTTTCATCGCATCAAACTGAAACGGATGAAATAACGAAAGAGAAAAATATATTTGTTAATATAAATAAATATTTGTTTATATTTCCCACTGCGTCATCTAGTTCTAAGCAAAGCTTGTACTATGGGAACCAGATAACTGATACAAAATACTTAGATACTTTTTGTTGGTAAATAGATACATAGAATACAATATGACACCCAGGATAGAACAAACATCGATAGTGGTGTCGATTTTGTGTCGCATTTTCTAAAGATAAACGAAATTAACATATTTCCATCTTTTTCATTTCCCTTTTATCAGAAGAGTACCGCCATAATTTAATTTTACTTATTTTTAGAAAATGCGACACAAAATCGACACCATAATCACACAAATGTTAGTTCTGGGTGGGAATTAATCCACAAACTACAGCTCAGATGGCAGGGTTACTACCAATTGAGCTATCAGGTCAGTCCTGTACCTGAAAGTGGGATGATTAAAGTTTCCGATGATGACAATGAATTAGAAAGCTTCAAGAATCTCCTGTACCTATATTAATGCGTGGATGCCTATGTTTTGTTTTAATGTTAGTGAATGATGTGAAGAGCTAGTCGTTCACCTGATGTTAAGCGACACGGCCGCCCATAAGGAAACAGAGAACTCGAAACTCTAAAATATATAGTTTCGCGTCTAGTAATAAGATTACTCGACTGTGAGATCAGATTATAAAGTCTCATTTACCCATTAATTTCACTAGCTACAGTGAAACCGGAAACACAGTAGTGCTTGCACACTACTGCAAAATAACTGACAAAGCGATGTTACCTACCTAGACGAACTTTGCAGAAAAGTCCTACCACCTAGTGAATGATTATTCTCCTTTCCCTATTTAAAGTCAAAATATAGTCAAGAACTTTCGTCATACAAATCTTACTTGCACAATAACGACCAATTCATCTTGACTAATAAATTAAGTTATCGTAAACTTGCATAACATCCTCAAAAGGAACGACCGCTGTACCCCTTCGTGAAGGGTTCTTGCCTCCTCAAATAAGAGTTGAATAGATTGAGTTCTAACCAAGACCCTTAATAATAAATACGGCTAAATAGAACCTTAGGAGCTAAGGAATAAGGCCAGTTTTTAGTACAGTCAGTAGTGAGATACGTTACACACTACAGTGTTACCGTAAATCAGTTTACGCCAAAGTGGTTTACTGCTATTTTTCTTAGAATGCTGTATGCCAGCATACGTGAGCCTTATGACGTCATTGTGTTAAACGGCTATGTTTAAGGTATCTGAGTTAGTTTACTTCTGCATGGGAATTTTTAAAACCATTTTTAATTCTATTAATACATGGTTACGGATTCAGAGATGAGTTCTAACATTATTATTTTCAGGAAGCGTTCTAACATTGAAAAAACTTAATTCATATAATGAAATTATTCCTTATTCCTTTTTCGTAAAGATTTTATCTCTTAACTATTAAAACCCTGGTCATCACACTTCACACTTATATTATAAAGGTGTAAGTTTGTATGTGTATATGTGTGTTTGTGTGTATGTTTGTTTGTGTGTATGTGTGTATGTTTTTACGCTCAAACGGCTGAATGGATTTGGATGAAATTCGGCACCAAGATAGCTTAGCAAGATACACTAGATTAACATATAGGCTACATTTTATCCCAGAAAAGTGAAATTTTCCCGTGGGATGAGTAAATAATTAAAATACTTATATATTACTTTTAATCGAACCCACAACCCACAGTTCAGAAGGCAGGTTACTACCTTCTTACTGACCTTCTTACTACTTACCAACTGAGCTATCGGGCCAGTCATGATAAATGATAGTAAAGATACAGTGCTACAGTGCTTTTTGTCCATAGGCTACGGTGACCATTTCCCATCAGGTGGGCCGTATGCTTGTTTGCTCCCTTTAACATAAAAAAAACCTACGGCATTTATGAAAAACGTTGAAGTTGATTAACTGCACATATTGAATCATCTAATACGCAGCCGCGAGAATATCAGTACCGCATTTAAATCGAACTGAAAGCAGTGTTTACTTGGCTTTTTTAGAGGACACAGAGGGGATCTGGCGTGTTTGTGCCGGGTTAGTCAATGTTTGAGTGACGTAATGATGGACAAATGGACCGACCCGCTGTTGGATTTAACTTTGTAATAGGTTACATTCGATGGAAATAAACTTTTACTTCCCAATATTTTGTAGAGAGGAATAGCAAAAAGTTTTGGATAGTACCTAAAGAGAAAAGAAATGGCTTTTTTCTGCTTGATTATTACTCTATTAGTCACCTATAATACCGTTGTCATAGGAAATCTGTAAATAGTTTTCAATTCCAAAATTGTCATGGAAAAGTAAAAATTATGCTAATCTTCGTATATATTGGGGATTATTTCCAACGTCCCCCACTGGGTATAGGTAATGTTTTTTTCGTATATATATATATATATATATAACAAATACAGAGACTTTTCCTTAAAAATATCAAACATCTTTGTTTTACTTGTGATCCCAAACATAACCTAACTTGTAACCACACCTGTCTCTGCGGTTCTGATGAAAGTTGAAAAAATATATGTCTGACTCCCACCACGCTGTAAGACGTCTATTGAAATAGAAAACAATAGAAAAAAAAACAATTATTTCAGAAATTTTCTTTAACTATAGGTTATCTAGAGTTTTGGCGGGAAAACGAAAAAGATCGCATCACCGCATTGTATTATTTTCCAAAACTTGTGTTATTTTCAGTGTTAGTGCATAAAAATGGTGGCATTATATTTGTTAAGTGCTGGATTACAGGCATGAGTGTGAAAAAGTGATGTAATGATAGTGAAACAATTCTTTTCGTGTTGTTTCCAAAACTCCATAGAAGCTTCTAGTAAAGTTGCCACCACTTTACTAGGAGTGTGACTTGACTAGACACATATACATATATAAAATATTAATTAACTTGATAAATTATCAATTACTTGACACTGGCTAAATACACAAAAGTGTGGAGCCAAAACAAAACAAACAAAGGTTACCTACCTAAACTTAATAACAGTCTACCAAACGACCAATCAACTTACCTAATAAATACAAACAAAGCTTGAACCAATCTTAATTTCGGCTGAGCCGAGTTTGAGAAAATCGACTTTCCATTCAACTCTCCAAAGCAACTTATCAATATAATGTTGACAAATACTCTAATTTAGTCCAAGTAGCCCTCTCTAACAAAGGTTTCGCCCGATGCTTTTATTAATAGGGTTGGCGCAGCGACAAACAGTCGCATAAACAAAACAAATAAGACTGTGCCGTGCTACTTATCAAGTGGGCCACCCCTGAGTTTGCGAAAACGGCGTTCGTATCCCTTCGTTTATTACGTGTCGCGTAGGTTCTAATATTTCTATTGCTATCTATGGTCTTTGGCCTAATTTGTGTGTCAAGTCAAACTTTTGTGGCAAATTCTATAAAGTAGTTAGGCATCTAACTTGCAGCTGTCTTATTTAATCTTCTTCCAACAATTTTTTTTCTATATGCTTCCCTACATGCTTCTTGTAAAAATACACCAACAAATTCTTGTTGTAATGACACCTACTTATATTGGTGCATAGGAGATCCGTGGCAAGCCGAACAATTAAACTGCGTGGTGCTGCTTACAATACTTTTATTAAATAAAAGTAGCACACAAAAATATTGAGCATATAATATTCTGTACAGGCAAGGCAACATTCGTAAGAATAATTATTGACATATTTATGATGATTAGCTCGAAATATTAATAGATTTAAATTTGGACGGACACAGTACACAAGTAGACGACACAACGGTAAGGGGGAGAGAGAGAGAGCAACAACGGAAATAGAACCATATTAGAAAACTATAGTGTAAGTAGTGTTACCACTACAATATACAGGATTGTGGAGATTACAGACTATCTAACACAAATTACGGTCGTCATTGATCCTGCAATCTATATCGATTGTCAATAATGCATCCGTATAAATCTATTTATCCAACACGATGGATAGAAGAACAAAGCCTGGAAGGTCCAAAACCAGTTAAACCGCACTGAACGACGAGAAAGAACAATCCAGAAAATCTTTCCGAGAGAAGATCCAGGGATCACCTTACATAGTATAGGCCGTGTAGAAAAGAAAAATTATAGGTTCCTAGTTCCTATCGCTGAGCCCACCAGCTTTTGTTGGTAAAACTCCCTAAAAAGAAAAAAACGAGTGTGCTTTAGACCACACGACTGAAGCAAAACTTCTTTAGCTCCATCTCTCTTTCCCCTACAGTAATATTTGAAACTTAACTATCTTTTCGCTTCACCAGCTTACCCCCAAGTCAAGCGTGCCTAAAGAAGTTTTACTTCATAAGAGAAGTTTGTTTTAAAAAAGTTTTTTTTTTTAAATTTATTAAGGCTCAACAAACAGAACACAACAAAGATAATCTTAAAATAGTATAAGCCTTAAAATGTAGGTAGTTAGTGTACCAACAACGCTGACTTACTGGCTATAAGGTATTGCCTTCTCTGTCCCACTTGCCATCCCCACACGCAATACCCGATACTCCACCATATTCATTATCTCTCTCGTCTTAATCACGCGCCGCCGGCCATTACTCTGCGAGTCTAATTGCCACGTTTGTAGGTCGCAAACTATCGCCCAAATTAGGGTAACTTTGATGCCGTGTTGGGTTCTCCCGACTGCGGAATGAGAGATGTTTTGTTAGGTTATGTCTGATATTCACATGCTTCAGCTTCAACTGCTCTATGAGTTTGGTAAGGCATATTTAGTCCGCTGAAATTAGGTGCAATGCACATAGTTTACAATAAACGTCTTTAACCAAATACAAATATTTTTTGAAGTAAAACTTTACGCACGCTTAGTAAGCTGGTGAATGTGTAACGAGGCGAAGGGAAGTTGAAAGTTGTTGGTTAACGTCCATTGCCAACATAAAAAGTAAAATTGGTATCATTATGTTGGTATGTCCGGTAAAATAACAATTTACAATTGTCAAGATGGCGACATTAACATTAAATAAAGCAAAAATAAAGTTATACCAGCCGATAGATGGAGCTAATGTAGTTTAACTTCACTTGTGTGGTCTAAAGCACACACTTTTTTTTACGCTGCAAATTTATTTATTGACATTATTACAAAGTTATGATGAACCTATAGACTCCCGAACTGGAGGAAACTGTATTTCAAGAGTCAATGGCTTCTCCCATTATTAATTTATCTTTAGACAAGTTACTATGTCTTACTAAGTAACTAAATAATATAGACCCTGACAAATCGACCATAGAGCCTGAGACAGCTCTAATATTATGACTGTACAACTTTGGTTGTTTTTTTTGGCGGGAAAACGAAAAAGATCGCGTCGACGCATCGCATTATTTTCCATAACTTGTGCTATTTTCAGTGTTAGTGCATAAAATTGGTGGCATTTTATTCGTTAAGTGCTGAATTACACGCACGAGTGTGGAAAAGTGGTATATCGATGGTGAAACGTTTATTTTCGTGTTGTTTCCAAAACTCTATAGAAGCTTCTGGTAAAGTTGCCACCACTTGAGATGAGATAAAAAAATCTTTTTTATTTATTTAATTTTTTGTAGATATGTCTACAAAATATTTACCACTTTCAGTAATTTCTTTAAAAAACTTATGCTATGCAAAACACTGCTACACATTACCACCTTGTAAATAATAGAGGTGGGACCCGGCCCGCCGAGATTGGCTCATTAATTTAACAACGTGCAACACTTAAGCTAGGGTTGCCAGCGCGCAAATGAAGTGGCGGGAACACCTTACCACTTCACTCTTTGCTGACACTAGCCATTTTGAATCCTAACTCTTCAGCAATAAGACGCTACGCTTCTTGAACAAATGAGATAAATTAGAAGTCTTAGCAAATTCTAATTCACGCTTCGTGTTAGCGATTTTCAAACGTATACCAATAGAAATAGAAGTTTAAGAATGGTTTATTGTAATAACTATAATGTGGTAAAATATAGAAGTAATCTAAAAGCACTATCGCTCTTGTAGGTTAAAGCAGGTAAGGGAGCTCTTTGATTTGTGGGGTAATCTTTGTTGAATAGTTATTGTGCTTTTAATCTTAGCCAATAGTAAATAACGTTCAGGAGTTTTGGCGGGAAAATGAAAAAGATAGCGTCACCGCATTGTATTATTTTCCAAAACTTGTGTTACTTTCAGTGTTATGTTCACATAAAATTGGTGGCATTTTATTCATTAAGTGCTGGATTACAGGCGTGAGTGTGGGAAAGTGGTATAATGATGGTGAAACGTTACTTTTCGTGTTGTTTCTAAAACTCCATAGAAGCTTCTGGTAAAGTTGCTACCACTTTACTAGGAGTATGACTTGACTAGACTAGACTATATTTTGACTTGACTTGATGACTTGGACTGTGACTTGACTTGACACATAATATTTAATACCTTATAACTTGAAAAATTATCAATTACTTAACACTGGCTTAATACACAAAAGTGTGGAATCAAACAAAAAAAGTATAGTGTAGATAATGGATGTTGGATTTGCATAGAGCGTCATATAGATTCTATACACCTATGAATAAAAGCCAATAAAAAATGAAAGACAATTTTTAAGTACGTAAATTATATATCTTGGGATTTTTATGGTTCTTGTAGCAATTTAATAATGTAAATAATTATTTAGTGTTATACAAATTTAGTCACTAAAAATGCTCTTTGCTCATTTCTATTGTACAACCGGAATGGTACTGTTTGTGACAGTTTTTATACCTTTGCATGTACACAGTTTTTATACAAGAACGTGAATTCTATTCCATTAATAATAATAATATAATAACGTCCAACGATCACATACATAGATCCTGGAATCTAACTAGGATTCCCTGTGTCTAGGGACCCAGGAACTACGAGGACCATGGTCCCACAACACCCAGACTCAGAACACAACAACACAACAGTATTTGCGCTTTTTTTTCGGTGCACAAATACTTGTCCTGCCGCGGAAATCGAACCCACCGCCACCGGGCTATGAGCCGACCTGGTCAACCACCACACCACAGAGGCTGTCAAATTGTATTCTATGTTTTTTTGCTGATTTTCCAAAGTCTTGCTTTCTCTATTTGACAATATATTTTCAGAGATTACACGACTAATTGGCATGTGTAAGCAATAAAATCTTTGAACATTTTTACAGCCTATTAGAGTCTCCATAGGTAATAGGTCTCAATTCTAATAATAACAAGGTAGATTTTTAATATAGTTAGCACTACAAATTATTGATATCTGGCAACAAAAAATTACGCACATGCGCTGTCAAACTCCCTGAGGGCAAAGAGGGGTGCTCTGTTTGACTTTGTTATTGGTAGTCTTAATGCAATTGCTATTAATTAAACTTGGTTGACGTTAGCCATTTGTTGAGTACTGATTTAATCTTTATTGTCCCGCAGCTGGGCAAAGGCTTTTCCTTTCTTAACCGACTTTAAAAAAGGTGGAGGTAATGTTATAGAAACTGAGGTGAGTAGTACTCATAGCTACTACTATTACACGGCTAACACTAGCGAAATATATTCGATAAACTCGACCGGTGTTCGGGCAATATAGATGCCCATCCTCAAGGAGTTCGCGCGGCGGCGGCGGCGGCTCGGCGCTGACTGAGTCAGTTAAAGGAGAAGGTTCTCAATTTGACTGTTTTTTATGTTTACCTCAAAACTTTCGACTGGATGATCCAATTTTGATGATGTTTTTTATTTGAAAGCTGATGCCGAATTTGGGTCAGTTCTGACAATGGCATCCATGAGAAACCCATATAAGTCTGAAGTCAGGTTTTTACGCTTTGCGTTTGTTAATAATAATAATAACGCCCAACGATCACACACATAGATCCTGGACCCTAACTATGATTCCCTGTATCTAGAAACCCAGGAACTACGAGGACCATGGTCCCACATTACCTAGACTCAGAAATATTTGCGCTTTTTGTTTACGTGTCAAATACTTGTCCTGCAGCGGGAATCGAACCCGCCGCCTCCGGATTATGAGCCGACCTGCTCAACTACCACACCGCAGAGGCTGAGTTATTAATGAGTATGATTGTAATTTACATTTTTTACACAAGTTTGTTGGATTCCTCTACAATTCTATTTAATTATCATCGAGTGATGATTTAACAATGATTAATGAGTAAAAAATTACATAATACATCGTAATGAGTATCACAAATAGGTTACAAAGTTATTGTAAACTGGTAGAACAATTAATCAAGATTAGAACGTGGCTGTGTACTTTTTAACTTACCTATAATATGTAGAGTTGAATTACAATCATTAATAATACTTACCTTGGTATAAAAATGAAAGATTTCACACTTATTTGAATTATATTAACGATCAAATATTGGGCTGTTTGCATCTAAGTAATGCTACATATCCATAGCTCGCTACCATTGCTACAACGTCGTGGTTTTCATCTTTGCTACACATTTGTAGCACGCTATTGCTATATCTAAGTAATGCTACGTCTCCGTAGCTCGCTACCATTGCTACAACTTCGTGGTTTTCATCTTTGCTACACATTTGTAGCACGCTATTGCTATATCTAAGTAATGCTACGTCTCCGTAGCTCGCTACCATTGCTACAACTTCGTGGTTTTCATCTTTGCTACACATTTGTAGCACGCTATTGCTATATCTAAGTAATGCTACGTCTCCGTAGCTCGCTACCATTGCTACAACTTCGTGGTTTTCATCTTTGCTACACATTTGTATTTTTCTATTGTTTTATTTTGGTTTAGTACATTTTTTTAAGAAAATGTACAAATCCACCTACCCCATTTAGGCACTTACTAACGTACTCACATAATTAAATAGATAGAACACCCATCAACGTCATAGATGGCATCGAATCAAACCACTATTGTTCGTTTTATTTAGTGGCATTTAAAATAAACGACAGACCATAAAAACAACACCCCGCTCCTCAGAGAGTTGCCAGCACCGCACCCCAACGTCCCCAACTAGTTATTCTTAATGACAGGCGTTTACACCGAGCACATATGGCAACCTTTGTCATAAAATAATGGAATACACAATTTGACTTGTTTTTTTTGGTAATGTCGAATATAATATTTGAAGTAAAACTTTATTTTCACGCTTGATTTGAGAAGTAATCTGGTGAATGCGAAGCGAACGGAACTTGAAGTTGGTTCACGTAGATCCCCACTGTCATAAAGTAAAAAAATATATTATTATGTTGGTATTTCCGGTAAAATGACAATTTACAATTATCAAAATGGCGACATTAACATTAAACAAAACAAAAACAAAGGTATACCGGCTGATACATGAAGCTAAACCAAAAAAAAAAAAAATTAAAACGAGCTATAACGCGGTCTTAAAACTTGTTATATTTTATGTACGTTTATATATACATATAAAATTTCAAGTCCTAACTGACTGACTGAATGACTGACTTATATATCAACGCAGAGCCTAAACCACTGGTCCCAGAGACTTGAAATTTAGAGGGTGTGTTCTTTGTAAAGTGTAGGTATCCAGTAAGAAAAGTTTTTCGGAATTTCACCCCTAAGAGGGTGAAATAGGTGGTTGAATTATCTATGAAAAAAATTTTTCTTCGTTTCCTTTAGACCACGCGGACGAAGCCGCGGACAGAAGCTAGTAGTTGTATAAGTAAGAGTTTATCTAAGTATCTGTCTAAAACGTAGGTACCTATTGATAACACGACTCAGCGCTTTATTGCTAAATTTCGTTCAATAAACTGAAAGCTAAATCCGCGTCCACTAACAGCTAGACCCAGTAAGCACATTCTAAAAACGACATTAAACGCATTAATTAAGTCCCTAATTAAGGCACGATCACCAGGCGCCATTGTCCTGTGCACAATTACGTCGAGAGCTATAAATCGCGCTGGAATATTTAATAATAATTGGCTTGCCTTTGTTTAACAGGGTGTCTGCCCGCCCCTTTCCACCCCTACCCGCCCACTAGGTACCGCTGGCAGAATTAGCTGCTACAATTAATAATAATAATAATAACGCCCAACGATCACATACATAGATTCTGGACCCTAACTAGGAATCCCTGTGTCTAGGGACCCAGGAACTATAAGGACCATGGTGCCACAACACCCTGACACAGAACAAGTATTTGCGCTTTTTGAAAACTTCTTTACGCACGATTGACTTGGGTAGTAAGCTGGTGAATGCGAGGCGAACGGAAGATGAAGTTGGTTCACGTAGATCTCTCTATCTATCAATAATAATTGTCAACATAACAAAGTTAAAAATTTGTATTATTATGTTGGCATGTCCAGTAAAATGACAATTTACAATTCAAGAGGTGAGAATAAAAAGGGTTTAACTGTCAAATGGATAGTTTCGAGAAAATTGACTTTAAACTTCAACGGCCTCATTTTAATGTAGAGTGCGTATTAAGTAATAGAAAAGGTTTTTGTAAGTTTCAGTTGATTGAAAATGTATTAATTCTGTTTTAAAATACAAAATATAGTACTAATTCTTACAATTACTGTAAAAATATAATATATATAATAATGTTTTTATGCTAAGCGAACTGTATTTCTGTGTCAGATAAACCGTTTTTAGACTGAAAATCTCGAAATTTAAGCCTCTTTTCGGTATTTTGAGAATGTATTTTTGTAGATAATTTCACGCTGAATCCAACGATAGCCATAAGTCATTTTGTGAAAAAAATCAGTTAAACCCGTCTTGATCTCATCCCATCAATTAACGATGGCGATATTAAAATCAACATTGACGGCCGATGGATGGCGCTAAACTAAAAAAGTTTTACTTCAGTCGTGTAGTCTAAAGCACACTTGTTTTTTTTTCGTTCATTTTTAACAAGAGTTTAAAAAAATTAAGGTTTATGATACCAATTTAGCACCAGTTTGCTTTTGAGGAGTTATTACCTACTGGCTGCAAAATATCTGGCAATGTGGGTACCTAGACGAGCTCTTGTAGAATAAGTCCTACGACCTCGTAATCTAGAAACCTACCGTCTTTCCACAAAAGATTTAGACACGCCTTAAACAAGTGTTTCATTCTGTTTTGTATTCTTAAACACGCGTTTGACGTCTAAGCCTTGTTTATGTATTTGTGATAACATGGCTCGTCTTTTTTTTGTGTGTGTTTGGCTCCACACTCATGTGTTTTTAGCCAGTGTCAAGTAATTGATAATTTATCAAGTTAATGATATTTCACGTAAATAATGTGTCAGGTCACAGTCAAAGTCATCAAGTCAAGTCAGAGTCAAGTCATAGTCTAGTCAAGTCAAGTCATACTTCTTGTAAAGTGGTTGCTACTTTACCAGAAGCTTCTATGGAGTTTTGGACACAACACAATAAAAAAACGTTTTACCATCATTATACCACTTTCCCACACTCATGCCTGTAATTTAGCACTTAACGAATGAAATGCCACCAGTTTTATGCACTAACACTGAAAATAACACAAGTTTTGGAAAATAATATAATGCGGTAAAGTGATATTTTTCGTTTTCCCGCCAAAACTGTGGCTCTTTAAATACAGCTGGCTAAATATAAAGGTTACTTTGTCTAACAAGGATGTTGCGCACCATACAATGGGCCGGGCGTCACGTCGGGCTACACGTTAAGCCGGTTATGAGCGGCCGGTAATGACGGCGTCATTTACGCGGTGAGTTGTAATTGCTGCGATAACGCCGCGTTAACTGACGGGTTCATTTAACCGTGTACACGCGGTTATGTGTTTATTTTTTTGGTTTTGACTCCACACTTTTGTGTATTTAGCCAGTGTCAAGTAATTGATATTCTCTCAAGTTAAATATATGTGTCAAGTCAAGTCATAGTCCAAGTCATCAAGTCAAGTCATACTCCTGGTAAAGTGGTTGCAATTTTACTAGAAGTTTCTATGGAGTTTTGGAAATAACACGAAAAGAATCGTTTCATCATCATTATACCACTTCCCTACACTCACGCCTGTAATCCAACACTTAACGAATAAAATGCCACCAATTTTATGCACTAACACTGAAAACAACACAAGGTTTTGAAAATAATACAATGCGATGACGCGATCTTTTTCCTTTTCCTTCTAAAACTTCTATGTGCACATTGTGAGCCTGTGTTTTTGTCAATAAATTTGCAAAGTTATGACAGCTAAAAATAAATGGTACAGCCCCTATACAAAAGTGCATGTATTCAGTAAATATACTATTTTGTTTGATTTAGATT
Source organism: Ennomos fuscantarius (assembly GCA_905220475.3). Classification (NCBI taxonomy): domain Eukaryota; kingdom Metazoa; phylum Arthropoda; class Insecta; order Lepidoptera; family Geometridae; genus Ennomos; species Ennomos fuscantarius. Next base: position 4,132,841 of record HG992046.1, on the reverse strand, counting down.
TATGTCACTTAATATAGTGTACTGTATGAACTAAGTTATGTTCATAACAAAGATACTTATTGCTAAAAAAAAGTATCACGCAGCCGTAAAAAAACGATTCTCACTGCTTTCTATAAGTTTAAGTTTACGGTTAATTATTTTGTATGTATACCTTAAGTGTGGTTTACTTACACTTTAAATCCATTCCATGCAAAATGGTGGAGATTAGAACACCTGGCTCCCACACTAGGCTCGAAACCCGTGCTGTGGGAATCAGGACTCTTTCGTCGGAGATACAGTTTTTATACGCCTATTAGAGTACTAGAATAAAATATGATAAGTGTAACATCACATGCAAAAATATAATCTAATTAAGTGTAAGTGTGGAGATGTGAGAAGATGGTGTGAAATATTGATGAACACGTATAGGTACCTAGATTAAGTGTGTATGTTGTGCATGTTGGTGTGTGTGGTGCGTGCTAGTGCACATGGTATGTGTTGGTATAATTATGTTGTCTGCATTAGCGTATGTGGTGTATGAGTGTGTGTTAGTGTATCTTTTGTGTATTGGTGTATGTGGTGTGAGTTGGTGTGTGTGGTGTATGTTAGTGTATGTGGGGTGTGTTGGTGTATGTGGTAAACGTTTTATTTAATTGATAATAGTAAATTTTCCGTAGCATCGTAATTTAATTCGGATAGTGTTTCAAAGAGAACCTTTTTAGTCTGATATGAAGTAAGGTTGAAAATTTTTAAAATCTTATTTATTTTATTGTAAATGAAAGGACCCAGAAAGTCGGGAAACTTACCAGCAAATTCTGTGTTTGTTCTAGGCACAAGACAGACATAATGGGAAACACGTTTGACTGTTGTAGGGTTAAAATATGTTAGAGAGTGCTGATGGAGTAATAAATTTTGGATGAATAATTGTCTAACCGTAAGGACCTTACATTTTTTGTACAGAGCCACTGTTGGATATCGATATGGTTGGTTTGTACTGCATTTAAGTAAACCTCTTTGGGCTCTTTCAAGAGGTAGGAGATAAGTTTTATTTGTACCTCCCCAAGACGTGATACAGTATGTAAGTATAGACTGACAAAGAGAATAGTAAAGCATTTTAATTATATCTGATGTCTATGATAAGCTAATTTAAAGGTAGACAACGCATCGGCAGCGCCCCCGGTGTTGCAGGTGCCTATAGGCGACGGTAACTGCTTACCATCTGCTTTTTTGTCTATCTATGTTATAAAAAAATACTTTTCCATTCATATAAATAAACGTCACACTTCGGCCGCATCGGTTGCGGTCGAAGGCTTTATTTTTTTTTACGAAACCAGCATTTTAGGCAATTCGTTAGATCAAAGAGGCAATTAATTATAACTAGTTATGTCGCAACATAATGACATCTTAGTATCATTTCTATCTCACATCCATCATCTTTACTCGTAAAGTTTGATGTTTGACTTTTTTTTAATATACAAACACAAACACGTACCTATAATTTAAGAAACTTGATTGTTGAGAATCCTGAAAGTTCTCTTACCTAAAAGTTCACCCTGGCTAAATACACAAAAGTGTGGAGCCAAAAACATAAAAAGAGTTCACCACTTCTTTAGCAGCCAGTCAAACCAAATCACCAAAAATAATCAAATAATAATATTGTCCAAAGATATTTATTTATTTAATAGCTGCCAGCATGTTGGGTACGCTACCTACTGGTAGTGGCCTGGAGCATTTGGACTGTCTATAGGTCATCGCGGCCAGTATATAGTCCAAATGTTTTTTTTTGTAGTAGTAGTGGGTAGTTTTTAGTATTAGTTATTAAATCATTGTACTCGTAGTATTTGGAAAATAAAGGCAATTTGCCGTGTTAAAAAAAATTAATAGTATATGTGGACATTTCACACAGTGCCATCTAGCTCCAAACTAAGCAAAGCTTGTACTATGGGAACCAGATAACTGATACAATATTTAGATACTTTTTTTTAAAAGATTTTTTTGTTTGTAAATACATACATATAATACAATATAACACCCAGACACAGTAAAAACACCAATGTTCATCATACAAATGTTTTTTGTCCTGGAATCGAATCCACAGCCCACAGTTCAGAAGGCAGGGTTACTACCAACTGAACTATCGGGCCAGTCGAAAATATAATCCGTGTTCATTAAATGGAATATATAAAGCGCCCTTGCATACTCCTCAAATAATCCTCTAATTGGCCTTTTCAAAAAGAGCAACACTTTGAAATTCATTTTAGCCTATCAAATGCAAGTCAGTGAGTCCATTGTAGTATATAGTTATTGCAGGTGCTGTCTGCTGAATAAAAGAACTTACCCATGAGAAAAAAGCAATGGAGTAGTAATGTGATATGTAGTAAGCGTATTTCTTTTCCAAATAAGAATCGTCAGTCCAACACAGAGATACGGTAGTATCCGTTTCTAATCGTCTGTGCTTTAAGGGTTATGTACAGAGAAAACTTTTGGCGCACTGCTGTAATTACTTAGTAGTAGTAGTAGTTAGTAAAATACCTTATTTATTTACCAATCGAATTCTAGAATTCGAGACACTAGATACTCTTTTAACTCTAGTTACCGTCTCATTTTGACTTGTAAACGTGACGTTAACTAGAGTCAAAAGAGTATCTAGTGTCTCGAATTCTAGAATTCGAGACACTAGATACTCTTTTAACTCTAGTTACCGTCTCATTTTGACTTGTAAACGTGACGTTAACTAGAGTCAAAAGAGTATCTAGTGTCTCGAATTCTAGAATTCGAGACACTAGATACTCTTTTAACTCTAGTTACCGTCTCATTTTGACTTGTAAACGTGACGTTAACTAGAGTCAAAAGAGTATCTAGTGTCTCGAATTCTAGAATTCGAGACACTAGATACTCTTTTAACTCTAGTTACCGTCTCATTTTGACTTGTAAACGTGACGTTAACTAGAGTCAAAAGAGTATCTAGTGTCTCGAATTCTAGAATTCGAGACACTAGATACTCTTTTAACTCTAGTTACCGTCTCATTTTGACTTGTAAACGTGACGTTAACTAGAGTCAAAAGAGTATCTAGTGTCTCGAATTCTAGAATTCGAGACACTAGATACTCTTTTAACTCTAGTTACCGTCTCATTTTGACTTGTAAACGTGACGTTAACTAGAGTCAAAAGAGTATCTAGTGTCTCGAATTCTAGAATTCGAGACACTAGATACTCTTTTAACTCTAGTTACCGTCTCATTTTGACTTGTAAACGTGACGTTAACTAGAGTCAAAAGAGTATCTAGTGTCTCGAATTCTAGAATTCGATTGGTGGATCGTCAAGTATGGCTATTAAAGCAACGTACTTATCGTATTAGGAAGCAAACGTTGCTAAAAATTTTTTTATCACGTCTTCAAGTCAAAATGAGACGTTAACTAGAGTTAAAAGAGTATCTAGTGTCTCGAATTCTAGAATTCGATTGGTGGATCGTCAAGTATGGCTATTAAAGCAACGTACTTATCGTATTAGGAAGCAAAATGCACAGTGAATTGAATTAATTATCAGTGATTATTTTTTGTACTTAATGTCAGAGCAAATCTTATGCCCCTATTTCCCCTATTGTAACCGATATCTCGCACCTGTATGTTTTACTAGTTTAATTAGTTATTTCGGTTGCACGTGTCGTATTTGGATTGGACACGTGTTGTAACCTGACCTTGAATTAGACAATCTTTTTGATTCAATTTAGGGGAGCGTGTCATTGGAATAGACAGTGGCTTATCACTATCATCATTACTACATAGTATAAAACAAAGTCGCTTTCTGTGTCCCTATGTATGCTCAAATCTTTAAAACTACGCAACGGATTTTGATGCGGTTTTTTTAAATAGATAGAGTGATTGAAGAGGAAGGATTATATGTATAATAACATCCATTAAATAGTGGAGAAGTTTTAGAGTGAAAATTGTTATTTTTGAGGTTTCTAATGTGATGTCGTAAATAAATAAATTTTTTCCGCTTACATTGCAAACGCAGGCTGAACCCTACGAGATTTATCAAAATAATGTACTAAGTATTGTACACATTGAAAAGGTCTACAGAAAACTCTGCTATGGTATATGTCTATATGGTATGTATTTTAAGGTGTTCGAGTCTATTATGGAAGAAGTTTTAACAAAAATCTCAAACAGCTCAAAACATCTCATTGTATGTGGCGATTTTAATGTGAATATTCTTGACCAATCTTCGCTAACTGACAGTTTACTAAATTTGTTTATGTGCTTCAACTTGAAAAATCTTTACAATCAGCCAACCAGAATTACTAGCTCATCTGCTACTTGCTTAGACAATATATTCTGTGACTGTGAACCACAAAGCAAGTCAGTTATTGATAAACTTAGCTCAGATCATTGTGGTCAAAGTGCTGTATTTCCATGCATACTGAAAAAAAATTCTTATGAGTTTACTTACAGACCTATTACAACCAACCGCTTGGAACAGTTTGCTCAAAATCTAGATGACAAACTTGTGTTATTACCACTCACTGATGACCCTAATGATCTTTGTAATGTGTTGTTTGATGTTATGGATAAAGAGTTTAACAAGATATTCAAGTTAAAGACGTGTAGAGGAGGTGTTAAAGCAGAATTGAGTGACTGGGCTTCACCTGGCATTTATAAAAGTAGAAACAGGCTGTATGATTTATATTCTCAGAAATCAGATAATATTTATGACAGTAAATTTACTAAATATTTAAAATCTTATTCAAAAATTTTTAAACGCGTTTGCCAGACAGCTAAGTCTCTGTACTTGAGTAAGAAAATCAATAGAGCGGACGACAAAATTAAAGCAACCTGGAAAATAATTAATACCGAGACCGGCAAAACTAAACCTCGGCACCGAAAACTCACTCTTAGTATTAATAACAGATTAATATCTAAAGACAGTGAAGTTGCTAGTGCATTTGAGGATTTTTTCGTAAATATACCTGTAGTTACCACTCAGTCATTAAATTCATCGACTAGTGAGTCTTGTGCAATTCTTGCAGAGTGTGTTGATAAATGTGAAGTAGTTTTTAGATTTTGACATATTAATTCGGCTATAATTGTTAAGACCTTTAGGTCACTTAAAATAAAGAATACTGAGGATCTTTGGGGAATGTCTACCAGGGTTTTAAGTGGCATTGTCACATTAATCGCACCATATTTAGCAGAAGTATTTAATAAATGTGTAGACGAAGGAGTTTTTCCCAACGTAATGAAAAATAGTAAATTGATTCCATTATTTAAGTCTGGAAATAAGAATGATCCATCGAACTATAGGCCAATTTCTGTGTTACCTGCAATAAGTAAAATTTTTGAAAAAGAAATTCTTAATCAGTTGTTAACATTTTTTAACCTTAACGGACTGTTTCACAGTCCACAGTTTGGATTTACAAAAGGACGATCAACTACAGATGCAGGCGTAGAACTCTTTATACATATACTTGGTGCTTGGGAGAAGTCACAGGATGCCATAGGTATTTTTTGTGACTTATCCAAAGCATTTGATTGCGTATGTCACGAAACCCTAATTTTTAAATTAAAGCATTACGGGGTTTGTGGGAAAGCTCTTGATCTTGTCTCTTCTTATCTTGGTAATAGAATTCAGACAGTTGAAGTTAATGGAGCAAGATCATCTGGTTCTATCACTAAAATGGGGGTCCCGCAGGGTTCAATACTAGGACCATTCTTATTTTTGGCCTATATTAACGATCTTCCATTTTTTGTAAAGAACCTATGTGATATTGTTTTGTTCGCAGATGATACGTCTCTTATTTTCAAGGTTGACCGATCTACTAATGATTTTGACGACGTTAACAAGGCAATTTCACTGGTTTTGAACTGGTTTACTAAAAACAATCTACTGTTAAATAGTAAGAAAACTAAATGTATTAAGTTTTCGTTACCTAATGTTAGGGGTCTCCTACAAATTTATTACTGAATGGTGAGGCATTAGATTTGGTACAATCTGTCACGTTCCTTGGCATAACTATAGACTCTAAATTACAGTGGGGTCCTCACATATCAAACATTGCTGGTAGATTGAGCTCTGCTGCATATGCTGTGCGTAAAATCAGACAGTTTACTGATGAAGCCACTGCAAGATTAGTATACTTTAGTTACTTCCACAGTATTATGTCATACGGCATCTTACTGTGGGGTAAAGCCGCGGACATACAATCAATTTTTGTCTTACAGAAAAGAGCAATTCGTTCCATTTATAACATGAAATCCCGCGACTCTCTCAGGGAACGATTTAAGGAGATAAATATTCTTACAGTGGCTTGTCAATACATTTACGACAATTTGATGTACACTCGCAAAAACATTAGCTCTTTTCCCAGATATTGCGACATTCATAACTTTAATACTAGGAACAAAAATAAATTGAAAGTTCCAAGATTCAGACTGCAGAAAGTTAATGGTTCATTTATGGGAAACTGTATACACTTTTATAACAAGTTGCCCGACGGTATCGAACAATTGTCAATGCGTAAATATAAATTATTCATAAAGTCAAACTTAATGAAAAAAGCCTATTACACAATAAATGATTATGTGTCGGACAAAAAAGCTTGGCCTGAATATCCCAAGCTTAACGGTAAAGCGAAGTTCGATACACTTTTGTTGTAATAGAAGGAGGTCCATAGGTTTGCTGAATTAATGATATGCCGATTGACTTTGTATAAGATATATTAATTAAAAAGATATTTACAAAAACCAAAATGCGGAAAATAAAATTTTCTCTAATGTGAAGTCTATATCAACAACATTCGTTGCCCCTAGCAACTAGCTGGAAAAGTTCTCTATTAAACTGGTATGTAAACTTTTTCGTGGGCTAGCACACCACATCACCCCCCTCCAGAGACCGTCCTACGGGCGATAATATTCTGGAAAACGCACTGTTCGTCCTGATCGAGTGGTGGTCACTGGAGCGTCTCGGGTCTCAGGTGCTGCCACGGCGGGAGAATGGTCCAACTCACGAAGTATGTAGGCAGGTTTAATGCGGTCGACTGATACAGTGACTTCTTTGCCTTTTATGCGGAGCTTGAAAACTTTATCCCCTCGTTTTATCACCTCATGTGGGCCTGTATAAGCTGCTTGAAAAGATGGGTGCGAGGTGTCATCTCTTAGAAAGACGTGGGATGCTGTTGCTAAATCTTTGAAAATGAATATGGAGCGGTTATTCCCATGGTGAGAAGTTGGTAATGGCAACAAATTTTTGGCGAATGTGCGCAGTCTTTCAGTGTATACTGTCAAGTCCTCTGTACCATCAGCCGATTGACAAAAAATGTCACCTGGGAGTCGTAGTGTCTCTCCATATACGAGTTCAGCTGGAGTCGCTTGTAAGTCTTCCTTAAATGCCGCCCGGATTCCCAGTAGTACAAGTGGAAGTGTTTCAAGCCAGCTGCTGGTCGCATGACATGTAATGGCGGCTTTAAGCTGTCTGTGGAATCTTTCGACGAGTCCATTGCATGCTGGATGGTAGGCTGTAGTTCGTCTGCGTTGAAATCCGATGATGTGGGACAAATGCTTAAAAAGTTCTGATTCAAACTGTCGACCACGATCAGTGACGATATCTTCAGGGCAGCCGAATCTGGATATCCATCCGTGAACTAAAGCTTTTGCCACTGTTTCAGCTGTTATCTCCTGTAATGGTATAGCTTCGGGCCATCGTGTGAAGCGATCTACACATGTGAGACAGTAACGATACCCTTGTGAAAGAGGTAAAGGTCCGATCAAATCTATGTGGATTTTCATGAATCTGGCTCGAGGTAAGCTGAATGATGCTAATGGAGATGAGACATGACGTGTTATTTTTGATCGTTGGCATGCTAGGCAGGAACGAGTCCACTCTCTACAATCTTTTCGCATACTAGGCCATACATAGCGTTCCGATATCAGTTTCGTCGTCGCATTTATGCCAGGGTGGCTAAAAGAATGCAAGTTTTCGAACACTTGCCGTCGCATGTCTTTGGTCACATAAGGTCTGGCCACATTGCTGCTCTTGTCACAATAGATTTCTGTGTGAGATCCAGGCAGTTTGATTTTTGTCAAGCGCAGAGAAGTATCGCTATCCAAAAGTTGTTCTAGTTCAGGATCTGTGCTTTGTGCTTGAGCAAGCTTGGATAGATCGATGGGCTGAGTAATCTCTTCGATGCGTGATAAACTGTCAGCCACAACGTTATCCTTTCCTGAAATATGCCTGATATCTGTAGAAAACTGTGAAATAAAATCCAGATGTCTGAACTGTCTTGGTGAGCACTTTTCTTTTCGTGAATGAAATGCGAAAGTTATGGGCTTATGGTCAGTGTAAATAATAAAGTCTCTCGCCTCCACCATGTGACGAAAGTATTTTATTGCTTCGTAGATGGCGAGAAGTTCCCTATCGTAAGGCGAGTATTTCTGTTGACATGGTGAAAACTTTCGAGAGAAAAATGCTAAAGGTTCCCACATGCCGTCTTTATGCTGTTGTAAAGCTGCGCCCATTGCTGTGTCTGAAGCATCGGTGACTATAGCGAGCTTCGCTTGGCAGTCTGGATGAGCGAGTAGTGCTGCTTGGCAGAGACTTTCCTTGCAGGTGATGAATGCTTTAGTAGCTTCTTCTGATAAATGCACGGGATGTGAACCTTTAACTGATCCTGTGAGCAGTGCATTCAGAGGCGCTTGATGCCGCGCTGCATCAGGAATAAACCTTCTGTAAAAGTTCACCATTCCTAGGAATCTTCGCAGTTCTCTGACGGTTTTCGGTGGTGGGTAATTCGCAACCGCTTCTACCTTCGATGGTAATGGTTTAGTCCCAGCTGCTGAGATGCTGTGTCCTAAAAACGTTACCTCTGATACACCGAATATGCACTTGTTCGTGTTGATTACCATGCCGTATTCCTTGAGTCTGTTGAAGAGCAGATGAAGGTGCTTCTTGTGTGATTCCTGATCAGGTGAGAAGATCAAAAAATCGTCCAGAAACGGGAAGCAGAACTCTTCAAGGCCCCTAAGCATCTCGTCCACAAATCGTTGAAACGTTTGGCTGGCATTACGTAGTCCGAACGTCATGAACGGAAATTCGTATAAACCAAACGGCGTCGTGATTGCGGTCTTCGGAATATCCTCAGGGCAGACAGGAATTTGATTATAAGCTTTTACGAGATCGATAACCGAGTATACTTGACAGCCGGAGAGACAATGTGCAAAGTCATGTATGTGCCGAATGGGATAGCTGTCTGGTACGGTTCTAGCGTTGAGCATTCTGTAGTCACCGCATGGACGCCAGCCGTTATCTTTTTTAGGCGCAAGATGAAGTGGTGATGACCATGGTGACTTTGAAGGTCTGGCTGTTCCGTTCCTCAACATATCTGCAAACTCGTCTTTTGCAATTTTTAATTTATCCGGTGCTAGTCTTCGTGGTGTGCTGCTTATTGGCGGTCCTGCAGTAGTCTGTATATGATGCATGGTATTATGCTTCGGAACACGGTGGACACCGGAAGGTCGAGTAATCTCAGGGTATTCGCTTAGTATGTTATGATATACGGAATTTCCAGAAATAACTTTTACCGATGAAATGTTCCCAGTTGACTGTGCAGGTGAAGCTGGGGACGTAAGGCTTGTGGTGTTGTCGATTAAACGTTGATTTCGACAATCCACGATGAGGTTGTAAAATGATAAAAAATCTACACCTATTATGGCCTTTGTAACGTCCGCTACGATGAATCGCCAAGTAAAGTCGCGGCGCAAGCCTAGGTTCAGCACTAAATGAGCGTAGCCGTAAGTAGAAATGGGTGTACCGTTTGCCGCACACAGCTCATAATTTGTTTTCTCACGACGTTCCTTGAGTGCCGATCGGGGGAAGACACATACGTCACTGCCAGTATCGATGAGAAACTGCATCTTCGTAGCGCCGTCCGTGACAAATAGGCGACCGGAAGTTTGGCAATCGGTCGTCGCCATTACCGACTGCTGTTCGCGTTTCCCGCATGGTAGTCGCATGGTTTTACGCACTTACTTGCTTCATTGCCGAACTTACTATGATACCAGCACACAGGAAATTTTCTATAGTTCGACTGTGATCGTGTGGAGCTAGAACGACCGCGCGTTTTCTTGTTTGAACGATTCGGTGCACGTGAATGCCGGTTCACCTGCGCAATTAGAGCTTGCACTTGTTTGGTAAGTTCAGCAATCTGTTGGTTCATGGCGTCTAAAGAGCTTCCTGGTATGGCACTTGATGTTGATGCTACGTGCGCTGTAGGCGAAACAACGTCATGGATGCGGTCAGCGAGATCTGCGAGCGCTTCCAGTGAAGACGTCATCTGCGAAGCGATTATCGTTTGCGTGCTACTTGGTAAGCGACTGGTCCAGATAGTACGTAGAAAATCTTCGGGAACTCCAGGTCCAGCCAAATGTTGCAAATGTCTTAGAAACTGAGATGGCTTACGGTCTCCAAGTTCTGCGTGCATAAGTAATTGCTTGACCTTCTTTTCTCGTGACGCGGACAGTCGTTTGATAAGTTCCGACTTCAATTTTTCATACCTGTTGGTGTCGGGCGGGTTGATGATTATATCTTCCACCTCAGAAGCATACTGCGGGTCTAGTTGGCCGATAACGTAGAAAAACTTCGTATTGTCCGTAGTAATGTTCGATATCGCGAATTGGCCCTCGATCTGCGCGAACCAAATGGCCGGCTTTTCAGGCCAAAACGGCGGAATGCGCACGCCCACACGACAAATATCTTCGTTCTTATCGGTTGAGAGCGACATCTTTATGTGAATCAGTATCAGAATTATCGCAATCAGCAACAAAATCAAAATCACACACATTTACTGCAAACGCGGACTTTCGGTTCAAAACAGGTCACCAGTTAAGCGAAATTAGATACACTTTTGTTGTAATAGAAGGAGGTCCATAGGTTTGCTGAATTAATGATATGCCGATTGACTTTGTATAAGATATATTAATTAAAAAGATATTTACAAAAACCAAAATGCGGAAAATAAAATTTTCTCTAATGTGAAGTCTATATCAACAACATTCGTTGCCCCTAGCAACTAGCTGGAAAAGTTCTCTATTAAACTGGTATGTAAACTTTTTCGTGGGCTAGCACACCACAACGGTATGAAAGCTTAGGTACTTTGCCTATTGCCTATTCCTATCTATAAATTCAGTTTCTATTTGTAATGTTTATAATAAGATAATCACGGTATTTTTCTTGCACCGGTGTGACGTGGTGGTTATTTTTGTAACATATTCATTATCTCAATTGTAATGAATTATATACATTGTAAAAGACAGTAGAAAGAAGACAAAAAAAAAATACATCACTGTAAAGTTTCTTGTAGCTTCTTCTTTACAGTTGTAATCGAAGCTTCGGATCAAAGTTTTCAATTCTGCATTGTGCCGGATTGCTTGCACCAGTAGTGAGAAAGAGAACTGCTTTTTTTTCAAACTCATATATTGTAATGGGCTTGCTATATTATTTGACAATAAGCACTTTGTAATTTTATATGCTTAGTGAAATAACTTAATTTTAAGTACCTAGTATAATTTTGACTTGTAAAAGTGCTAAAATTAGCCTATTTGCAATAAATCTTTTGACTTTGACTTTGACTTTGACTATCTCTTATGGATATCCCACAATAACATTTTGAAGGCAGTTTTACTCTAAATTTAACGCGTGCAGGCCACGGGCAGTAATGAATAAATCAAAACTACTGGATCGATTTTAATCATTTTTTCAGTGAATGACATAGACTATATATTTTACACCCGTGCGAAGCCGGAGCGGGCCGTTAGTTATAATAGAAAGAAAGAAAATACATTTAATCAAGACATCACACAACATTACATTTTTACAAATAGGCATTATACAAGACAAATCACACGAAAAACGAGAAACTAAAAAATAATGTTGCGTGACGTCATGGTACAGGTCCCGACTTAGCAAGCAATTGATGTCGTAAATCGTAAAAATAAGTATTAGACAATATTACTCAATAGATACAGCCCACGATTTTATCTATGTTTTTATTATTTGTCATCCACCAATCCGCACTTGGCGAGCATGGTGAATTTTGGCCTAATCTCTCTTCACATGCCCAAGGCAGTGGGAACGTATTGGACTAATGACGTAACGTGACGTGACAAGTGAACAAAATGGAATAAACCAGTATATCAGAATCAAAAACAACAGCTCGACCGCAAACCCGCGTGTTAACTATGCAGACTGTGTACCCGCTATTGGATCGCGGCGCGCGCGGACGCCATTTTGTTAATAGTTTAATCCGTGCGGATGATCCGTGGCTAGCCGCATGGAATAACTACACGTGAATATTGCAGTGGCTATCCCCAATTTGTTGTACGATTTGTATGTTTTATTAATTTATATCCTAGCCTAGTACATCGACGTTAAGTAGCAAGTCTGTCGGTCTTTTACAGATTACACCATGGTGAATGCGCTCAAGAACTGCATGATCACATTCCCCCATCACCATTCCACTACCGGACTACTAGACGCTCGGATAAGCGCCATCCTTTCGTGGTCGAAATGCCACCTATTCATACTAAGCGATTTGATTCCACGTTCATAATTAGCACGGTTAAGGAATGGAACACCCTGCCAGCGTCTGTGTTTCCGGCGAAGTATGACCCGGGCGTGTTCAAGAGAAGAGTGAATAGGTATTTACTTGGCTAGCATGCTGCACCTTCGATCGCATCGTCACTTCCCATCAGCTGAGAGCGTGGTCAAATGCTAGACAACTTTGAAGTAAAAAAATAATAATCTAGATAACAAAATTTACTAATTCATCCGTCTTTATGCACAGTTAGATCGCTTTACCACTAAAACCTTCCATTTGTGGCACCAATAATGTATCCTATATAAATGTCATACAATACCTAGTCTATCGTATTCCCAGAATTCCAAACTAGTTCCTCAAAATATTTCTCAACAATGATCTATCTTGCGCTTCCATCCGCCATGAGAGCATTGTGTCCGTTGCCTAGCAACCGACTAATTGGCGCGAAATCGGTAAATGGATTACGGAGCGCGAGCGGTGCATGAATATTGTCTAATTTGAACGTATTTCTGTCAACACTTTCATATGTTTACTATTTATTTGTTACTGCTTTGTTTAACTACAGCAGTTATGTAAGTGGGAGTAAAAACTACCTTAATAAATATAAACTAAATGTTAAGATAGAAAGATAGATGAACTATTTATTGAAACACCACAATAACGTTCCATGGAAAGGAATAACGATGTAATATAAGGATGTACATAACAAAAATACATACATGAAATATATACGTACATAACATGCATATAGGTCATATACCTATATATATACATATATATAGGTGATATACATTGCAGTACATACATATCATAAAGAAACCTACATATCTATAATAATAGTACTAATAATAAAAATAGTAATAATATGAGCACTTGAGCAGTATATTAAGATTTTGTTGAAATGCCTAATTAATCTACGGAAAAACCCCAGCCAAACCAAAAACCCGATAAATAAGTCTGCATAAAAAATCAATTCAAACTCTTTTAAGTAGACTAATTAAAAGAGTCTGCATTAATGTTTTTATATTGAATCTCTTTTACTGCCAACATAAAACCTTAAACCTATCTCGATTACAAGGGAGTCCTGCCCATTGATCCTGTAGAAAGAGGACAGGATTGAGTTCTTTGTACGAGTGTAGCGGCAAAAAACATGCAGGTTGGTTTGCAAGTCATACTCCTAGTAAAGTGGTGGCAAATTTACCAGAAGCTTCTATGGAGCTTTGGAAACAACTCGAAAAGAAACGTTTCACCATCGTTAGACCACTCAAGTGTCAAGTAATTGATAATTATCAAGTTAATGATATTTCGCAAATATGTGTCAAGTCACAGTCGAAGTCATTAAGTCAAGCCATAGTCAAGTCATGGTCTAGTCAAAGTCATACTCCTAGTAAAGTGGTGGCAACTTTACTTGAAGCTTCTAAGGAGTTTTGGAAACAACACGAAAAGAAACGTTTCACCATCATTATACCATTTTCCCACACTCACGCCTGTAATCCAGCACTTAACGAATAGAATGCCACCAATTTTATGCACTAACACTGAAAATAACACAAGTTTTGGAAAATAATACGATGCGGTGACGCAATCTTTTTCGTGTTCCCGCCAAAACTCGGCGGTATAACTTTGTTTTCATGTTAATGTCGCAGTTCCGGGTAAGCCGCTGCACGCAGCAGTCGTGTTGTTTTGATCGGGGTGCGTCCTTATCTCCGAACAGCATTCCAGCTGTTATTGTGTACCTACGGGCACGTTATGTGCCATGTTGTAGTATAGGTGCACACGATAGTGCACCTTATTAAGTATGGAACCAGAACCTATTCACGAGGAAGATGTGTTGAATAATACTATAATTGAGTCCAATAATGTCGAAGCGACGGAGTCTTGTTTACTTGATTATGTGAGCACCCCACAACCGGAAGAGATGCATATCGAAACAAGTACTACGCCTATTATACGCAACAAGAGACCGCGCGAGATGGATGAAGAAGAAAGCTGGATAATGGTTGGAAGAAATGGAAAGAGAACGGCACAGAAAATAGATATTTACATAAATAGTGCTGAACAGTTACCTAAACAATTTGCCTTTGCAAAGATATTGAAAACCAATAAAATTGAAAATGTTAGTCGCGTGAAGTACATAAATCCATATAAAATTTTTCTACAGTTTGATAATCAAGATAGTGCAGAAGAATTGATTAATTGTAAACCTTCGCAAGACATGGGTTGGAGGTGTCAAAAACCGATGGAAGTTATTATATCATACGGTGTGATTAAAAACGTGGAATTGGGATTGAGCGAAAATGACATTATAAAAGTTATTTCAAGTGATCGCGAGCTAATAGCGGTAAAACGTTTAAAACGCAAAAATAAAGACGGCACTGGATGGGAAGAGAGCGAATCAGTACGTCTGGCTTTTAAAGGGTCCTCTCTGCCTGCGTACGTATACATATATGAGATGAAGATTAACGTTGACTCTTACGTGTTTCCAGTTACGCAGTGTTCACGGTGTTGGAGATTTGGTCACTCCCTGCGTCTTTGCCCCTCAAAAAAGGTCGTATGTCCTAAGTGTGGGAAGGGTCACGCTAATTGTGAGACCACAGTGTTTAAGTGTGTTAACTGCACCGGGAGTCACATATCACTTGATAAGTCTTGTCCAGCATTTATAAAAGAAAAACGACTTCGTGATTTGATGGCAGAGTTTAACTGCTCTTATAGAAAGGCCTTACTAATGTATGTCCCCCCAGAACCCCCCACGTGCATGGAAGAGCCATCTCACTCTAACGTACCGATACCCCCGCATGACTTACCTCAATCTGCATCTGCGCCTGTACGCTCTGAAGACGTGAACTCGAATACCTACGCAAGCATAACGAGGACGGCGCGCGTGCCACGTCATTATAGCACTGATAATATTAGTACTATAATGCCAACACCTACTCAACCATGCTCAATGGATACCTCCCAACCTTTACAAGAACAATCTAAGAAGAAGAAAAATAAGAAAAAAAGGCAAAATAACAGTGAAGTGTTTAACTGGGATATATTATCAGAATCAGAGGCGGTTATGAATGATACTGTTGATGAATCGGAAAATGAGATGCAAATGCGAAAAGAGAGAAGAGAGAAGAATAGATCTACTTTGAGTTTTAGGAAGCTACTTTCTAAGTTGTATGCGCTAGTTTATAGTTCACAGGATGACATAAAGAGCAAAATTATCCAAGGAGTGTCATTATCTATTGAATGGCTGGTATCTGTTGTGGGGCAGTATCTCTGGGATCTGCCTTTCAAAAGTATGTTCGGACCATAATGGGTTTTAATTGCAAAATAAACATTTTCCAGTGGAACTCACAAAGCATAAGACCCAAAAGTATAGAATTTGAGCAGTTGTTATCTAGTGAAAAAATCCATATAGCAGCCATCTGTGAGACGTGGCTTAGCAAAGAAGATAGGTTTAAAATTAGTGGTTATAATATTTATCGTCATGATCGAGAAGATTCGTATGGTGGAGTTGCTATAGTCACACACAGCTCTGTAAAGACCCAATTAGTTCCGGTTGAACTTTCTAACCCTGGAATCGAAGTTATATGTGTAAAGGTTTTCAACTGTCGTTATATTGATTACGTAATTTCTGTATACTGTCCTCCATCCATTCGAACTTCATTGAGTGATTGGAATGAATTATTTTCTTTTAAAACTATAAAAACTCTAGTCCTCGGTGATTTTAACGGGCATCATCCGAGCTGGTCCTGTAAGACTGATCTGAGAGGTAACAACATTTTTGATTCTTTAATAGATAACAATTTTATTTCGTTAAATGATGGTCGAGCTACACGCGTGAAATATGTTAATAGAGTTTTACAAGAGTCATCCCCTGATATATCGATAGCATCATCTGATTTAGCGGTACACTTAGATTGGAAGGTTACTAATGAGACTCTAGGCAGTGATCACTTAATAATTAAGATAAACATTTCGTATTGTAATAATAACCCACCGTTTATAAAAAAACGGAATTACAAAAAAGCTGACTGGGAAGGATACAGTAAATACATAGAAAGTAAACTCAGTAATTATAATTTAATTGATGTTGACCCCCAAATTAGTTATGATTTGTTTCTTAGTACGATCAATGAAGCGGCTGACGTTCATATCCCTTTTTATAAAATTCATCGAGATCCAATTCAAAATTTTAACCCAAAGCCTTACTGGAATACCGAACTGTCTAAAGTAGTTGCAGAAAGACGTCTAGCTCTAGCTTTGTTTCGTAAAAACCCAACTCCTAATAATTTAGATAAGTTAAAAAATAAAATGAATAGCTCTCAATCGTTAATTAGAAAGGCCAGATTCAAATCATTTTGTAATCTATGCTCCTCAATCGACGAAACAACTTCCGTATCAGAAATGTGGAGGAAGATGAAATGGCTAAAAGGTTATAAGCCAACAGGCAGCTATGTTGATGAATCTATGGCCAGTAAGCTTTTACACAGTATAAGTCCTGACTTTGTTTGCCCGAAATATCCTATATTTTCATCTCACAACACTAATATTGAATCTCCTTTTTCATTGTGTGAATTGAAAAGGTGCGTTAAAACGAAAGATACGGCCCCTGGTATTGACGATGTGTCCTATTCAATGATTAAATACTTGCCAAATAATGCATTTACCATTTTGCTCAATATGTTTAATTTATTTTACACCCTAAGCTTTGTGCCCACTCAATGGCGTCAAATTCGTATCATACCAATCCCAAAACCAGGACGCGACCACTCATCCGTATCAGCTTTACGTCCTATTTCTCTCATGCCCTGCTTGTGTAAAATATTCCATGCTATGTTGACAAACAGATTAGAGTGGTTTGTTGAAAAGGGTAATTACTTCTATGAAGAGACCACTGGGTTCAGGAAGACTAAATCTTGCCTGGATAACCTTAGTAACCTAGTCACTAGAATACAATTGGGTTTTTCAAAGGATCAATTTACACTTGCGTGTTTTGTTGACATAGAAAACGCTTATAATAATATAGATATTAAAACCTTGCTTGTAAATTTAGACCACTTGGGTGTTGGTGCAAAGATATGTAAGTATTTATGGACATTTTTAAAAGAACGAAATTTAAGCGTACAGGTCGATAATGTAATTTTGACTAGATCCACCGGTCAAGGAATAGCTCAAGGGGATCCAATATCTCCATTATTATTTAATATTGCAACCCTTCATATATGCAAAGAAATGCCTAATGTAAGAATGTCTCAATACGCAGATGACTTTGCTTTATACGTAACAAGTAATAACATCTGTGATGCCTCAAATATATTGCAATCAGCGATAAATAAAATGTATAAAATGCTTATTGATTTAGGTTTAGAAATTTCTGCACCTAAAACTAAGATTTGTATGTTTAAAAAAGGTATTAATAGACAACCCATATTAATTAATATTAATGATAATATAGTAGAAGTAGTTAGAGTTGTGAAGTATTTGGGGATGTGGCTGGACGGTTCTTTAAAGTGGAATAAACATATTGCAGAGTTAGTGAATAAGACATCCAGATATTTAAATATTTTTAAAGTTTTAGCGGGATCAGGCTGGGGTGTGCACCCAAAACATCTAAGAAAATTATATATAGCAATTATTAGGAGTAGACTTGACTATGGAAGCTTTTTATATAACAACAGTTGTAAAAAATATTTATATAAATTAGATAAGATACAAAATCAGGCGTTGAGGGTAATTGGAGGATTTATTAAAACAACGCCCATTCATGCAATGGAAAGTGAGCTTTGTCTCCCTCCTTTGCATGTAAGAAGAAATTATTTAGGAGGTAAATATATACTTAAAGCTAGGTCACAGGAGAATAATGTTACAATTACTTTAATACAAGAGTTATTACAATTTAAAGATAATAGGTACTGGCGAAATAAAATGAAGCCTCTATTATTAACTATGTATGAAGTCTTAGTGGATGTCTGCGTTCATTCTAGCCGACAACTGGAAATGTACTCAATGAATACTTGGATTAGTAACATAGATTTAAGTGAGATAGTCAACATAAATATCCCAAGTATTTCAAAAGCAAAAAGACAATACAAAAATTTTAGTTTAAAGTTAATATGTTTAGATTTCATTAATCAGCGATACAGAAATTACTATAAATTGTTTACTGACGGATCCAAGGATAGAGATGGAATTGGTGCAGCAATTTTTGATCCACAATGTACCTTCAATATGAAATTTAAAATTGATACTGACATATGTATAATGGAAGCGGAGCTTATCGCTATTTCTGAGGCTCTTTCTTACGCCGCATCTATACAAGAAGACAGAATAGTTGTATTTACAGATTCAAAAAGCGCGCTCCAGCATTTGGCTCGATGTACCTCGGGTATCCGAGGCACCCCGACAGCCTATACAGTTCTGGACAGTATTTCTGTGTTGACATCTCATTCCAAATGTATTAAGTTGCAGTGGATCCCGTCACACTGTGGTGTTGACTGTAATGAACAAGTTGATTTATTAGCTAGACAAGCAAGTACTGATGGTGTTGAATATAGTATACGTCCACATTACACAGATTGTATTTGTTTGATTAAAAAACAATGCTACAAATTATGGAATGAATATTTCGATTTGCGTTCTAGAGACAAGGGCATTTGGTATAAAACCGTACAGCCACAACCACTTCATACTCCGTGGATAGATACTAACAAAATGTCTAGAAAAGATATAGTAGTAATGATGAGGCTCCGCTGTGGACACATCCCATCTAAGAAGTTTGCGTTTCTCATGAGAAAGGTCCCGTCACCGAACTGCGACCATTGTGGTGTACCTGAGGACCTGGTGCATGTCTTGATGGAATGTGTCCATAACGCGGCCTACCGAATTGCTAAGTGCAATCACATTTTAAAAAGCTCCGCTGACTGCAATATTATTTTATCAGACCCTAATTCAAATGATGTGAAATTATTAATTAAATTGTACAAACTAAAGTTATCCTCCGATCAGTCCACATAGTTATCTATATATACAATATAAACATATAAGTACTTAAATATTAATATTACTATGTTTGATTAGTTGTAAATTTTCATGTACCAGGGCGACATAGTCATGGTTGATTAAAGCCGTTAAATAAAGAATAAAAAAAAAAAAAAAAATGTTAATGTCGCCAATCGCCATCTTGACAATAATTGTAAGTTGTCATTTTACCTGGTATACCAACATAATAATACAAATTTTTAACATTATTAGGTGTATTTGACAATGGATCGGACGTTAACCAACAACTTCCATTCGCCTCGCCATCTTATTCCCCAAGTCAAGAGCGTAAAGAAGTTTTACTTCAAAAATAAGTAAGTTGGTAGGTACCTAATAGAAACATAATTCGTTACCTCACACTTTAATAGAAAACTCAATACATGGCAACCCCTTATTGACGCCGGAAGCCGATCATGGAGTGTTTGATTGGTCCGAAAAGGAGTGTAATCAAAGATGGACCGATTTCAATTTGCCTTTCGAGAGTTAGTTTAGTGAAATCGGTTTAAAAAAATCAATTGATGCAAATACTGCGTATAGGTTCCTGCTTATACGTAAAGAACATTAAAGTTGAACTACATTATTCAATTGAACTAGTGAGTATGATTGTTCATTGAGATATTGAGAATAGAAGATAAAATATTAACATTTAGAAATTCATGATTTTTAAAGAATCTTTAACACAGAAATGTATTAATTGAAATTATTGGAGTATTTCGATTTACTAATCACAAACTTGGTAGGTATGGCATAGAAAATACACACACACACATACTCACACACACACACATACACACACACTCACACACACCCACAAACACACACACACACACACACACACACACGCGTTATTTTGGAACAGAAAAAATGGCTTATTCATGTTTTGTGTCATAATAAGGTGGAACTAGGGATATCACAAATTCGATTTTCAACCTTCAAAAATGGAGAATGGCCTGCATTTGTTTTTTTATTTCACTTTTTTGTTAGTAACCTCAAATCGTCAGTTCGTCAATCCATACATAGTATCCTCTACTTAGTCTGTGCGTCAATCATTGTCAACCGATTCGGTCAATTGTTTTCATTTAAAATTAGCTTTTTACATTGTTCCTAGAGAAATATCATCAATATCGGTTCAGTATATCAGTTTATAAATCAAAATACCTGGAAAACGTAGATAGATCTTAATTTCATCCAAGTGTTTTTCATTATGAAATTAAGGCGACGGTAGTCGGTTTAAGCCTTTTTTAAAAAGGATATTATATCAAATCTTTTAGATAGATAAAAATTAAGATAAAGGTAATTTATTTTAAAACATGTTTAAGAATATTATTTTTGAAAAGAAAGTTGTAAAATTGTATAAAAATAGCGCACATGTTTAGCCATACAAAAAACTTTGGTAAAAATTGCCATGCAATAAAATAACAACCATTTTGGTGAATTGATAGCGTCAATGATATACCAATTGGAGCAATCCCGTTAGTTGACTATTCCTTTATATGTATATTTATTGCCAAGACTACGTCCAACGTTCTCAAAGATGCAAGCGAGGGTCCGCCCTGTTAAAACGTTAATCGAATCTGGACCTAATGGGATTTCTTTCTTGAGGGGACATTGCTAAAGGATTAATTTATATCAATTTAAATGGGACCGACACAGGGTGCGTTCTTTTGTCGTGTTTCGCTAATTCTGTATCGTGTATTGTAATACAATGGTGTTATAAAGATGATGATTGTTTTTTTTATAATAGGTCTTTACCTATGAAATTGCCGTATTGCAGTACAGACTTTTTCAAACAAAAAAAAGTTTTGATTGGCTATGAATTCTAAATTCAAATTAATTTTGTTTTAAAAATATGACATTCTATTTACAATATAAGTCTTTTGTTTATTGATTAGCGTTGTATTTTCATTACATTTCAACATTTTTCCTCATAATGGATACTTTGAAATTTCGTGTAATTATGGAATATGAGTTCCGTCGTGGCACCAACGCGGCACAAACGACACGTAACATCAACTACGTTTACGGAGAGAACTGTACAAACGAACGTACAACCCGTTATTGGTTTGCTCGGTTCCGTTCTGGGAATTTTGACTTGAAAAATGAACCTCGTGGTCGTCCGGAAACTTTGGTCAACAATGATGAATTAAAGGCGATTGTGGAAGCTGATGAATCTCAATCTACAGCTGAGCTGGCAGCAGCTTTTGATGTTAGCATCAAAACAATATTGGTCCATTTGCGACAGTTTGGCAAGATAAAAAAGCTTGATAGATGGGTGCCCCACGAACTTAACGATCGCCAGCGCAACGTACGCGTCGAGACTTGCCTTGCGCTGCTTAACAGGCACAGAAATGAAGGAATTTTGAACCGAATTGTTACGTGCGACGAAAAATGGATTCTGTTTGACAATCGAAAGCGCTCAGCAAGTTGGTTAGATCCTGGTTCGGTACCAAAGCAATGTTCAAAACGAAAAATAACGCCTAGAAAGGTGATGGTCACAGTTTGATGGTCTAGTGCTGGTGTGATTCATCATAGCTTTTTACAAAACGGCGAGAGCATTACTGCAGATGTGTACTTTGAAGAACTGACCACAATGATGGCGAAACTCGCACGTCTGCAACCAGCTTTGGTCAATCGGTCGTCTCCACTGCTACTTCACGACAACGCGCGACCCCATACTGCACAACAGACCGTCTCTAAACTGCATTAGTTGGGTTTGGAAGCTCTCCCTCATCCGCCATACTCACCAGATCTTGCGCCTACCGACTATTACTTTTTCCAAAATTTGGACAACTTTTTAGCGGGAAAAAAATTCAATTCCCGAGAGGCAGTACAAAACGCCTTTGAAGAGTTTGTTGTCTCCCGTCCTGCTGATTTTTTCAAGAAGGGCATCCATAAACTGCCACAGCGTTGGCAAAGATGCATTGATTGCAGGGGTGATTACTTTGAATAAAAGAAATAAATAAGTTCGAAAAAAAAATACTTTAACTTTTTTTCAAACAAAACGGCAATTTCATAGGTAAAGACCTAATATTTATATTAAAGGAGATTTTCTCAGGTTTTTAATAAATTAGGCTTGAATATTTCCATTTATTTTCCCTCCATTTTCAGTTATGAAATTATATCTATACATATAAAAGCAAGTCGTGCTAGTTACGCTATTTATAACCCAAGAACGGCTGAACCGATTTGGCTGAAAATTGGTGGACATTGGATACTTTTTTATCCCGTTCCACCGCGTTTTACTAATTTACCCGTGCGAAGCCGGGGCGGGTCAACTAGTTTGATATATATAATGATAGAGATTAAAAGTCAGTCACGCAGTCGGGAGATCTAATTTTTTTTATTACGTAATATTGTACATACTTAGGTACCCTTGTTTTTATAAATTCGCTTTCTTGTATGTTTATTTCTCTAGACGATCCTAAACCAGCTAAGCAAATAATTTTAAGCTATTTTCAATTTTAAATTTTACTATTATTTATTCTGTGATGAAAAAGGAATTAATTGTGAATAAAAACAATCTTTTATTGATGGATGTAATGAGTTCATAAGGAATAATCTAATTATCCTTTGAACTGCTAAGGTACTTAGGTACTAGTTCTTAAATAATAGATGTTTGTGCTACACATTCTTGATAACTTTATATAATAGTAGAATATTAAAAACAGTGGACAATCGACAAAAAAATACATATAGGTACAATATACCTTTCCTATGCCAGAAAAGATACAAAAGTCTTTTCAAACATTTAGAAGACCAGCTTACAGCAAAAACCCACTGCAATCGACACGGAAAAACAGCCAAAACGTCCAACCAAAATCTCTGTCCCGAATTCTTTACACAGCGTTTTTTCGCTATCGCATCACCCCGTGTTCGGATCCGGCGATCTAATCCCGGCGTTTGTTTGTCCCGTTATCCCGCTTGCCGCTGTCCCGTAATGTATGTGGGAGTGGACGCGTGTGCGAATTAAAAACAGTTGAAGCGCGAATTATGCTTTTATTTTTTTATGTCATTTGTCTAAATTCCGTGCAAGTGGGCCTATACATATTTTAGGTGTGTGTGTATGTGTGTGAATATTTGTTACCTTCCATCTCCGTAACTACTATGCCGGTATCGAGAAAATTTAGAATGTAGATAGCTCATAAGGTGGATTAACACATAAGACACAAGCGTCGGGGCCCAACTAGTAATTAAATAAATTAAGATACAATATGTATTCAATTGTTCCAAAATCTTTAAATCCGTAAGGAACCCTTGCGATGCGGAGCCTACTTATAATTGCCCAGGTTATATTTTTTAGATAGAGCTGATAAGCTCTAAGTGGTTCGCGTTATAACTTAGGTATTGCTCTTAAGTTTGTGAATATACTTAGGCAGTATTTAAAACGATTATTTATTTTCAATTTGCGAGTTTCTGCGAGTCTCTATATTTGCAGGTTAAAAAAAACTAATATTTCGTTTTAAAAATGTATTAAAGCCATAAATGCTCAATCAAATTTGGCCTTAACTCACATTAAATTACAAAACAAAAAAAGAACAGAAAATATTTAGCCAACACACCAGCAATCAGAACATAAAGAAGATTCGTTCCGGCAACGCAACAAAAGCCGATCTCGCATTCCCGCCAGTTTAGCTATAACTACCCTCAATATCTCGCGTTCTAGCGTATTAGCTGCTTACTCGGTCGTGTGATTAAAAATTATGCAGTCAGTCGCGGTCGGGGCGTCGCCGTGGACGGTCGCGTGCCGCGTTATTATTGCTTTAAAAGCTTTTAAAACGATCATAATGGGTCTGGAGATTTAGGATTTATGCACTTATATTGATTCACAGACGTATAATACAGAATTATATAAGAACTTTGCATTTTTCCCTACCTGCTTCTGTAGGCAATGGTGTCAGAATTTTCTAAAGACGCCCGAAGGAGCGCTTGATTTTTTTAAACTTCTTACGTATTGACATTACAAGTTTTATAAATAATTTCACATTCTCTGTTCTGGTAAAAAAAAAAAACTGACCTGCGAGCCCATATTTGGCCAGCGTTGTAGATCTCAGCCTACACTCTCTCCCAATGAGAAAAAGCTTGTTTCCCAACAGTGAAACGAATAATGGGCAGATTACGTGACAAAAATGGCTTCCCCTACAAAGCTCCTTGAATAAAATGGGATATTTCAGCACATTATACACAAATGTGCTATACAAGGCATCAAGAAGGGGAGTCTATTAATTCCTTTCAGGGCGTAGGTGGGAATGGATCGATATTCGGTAAGCGGTCCCATTTCACGGTTGGCCGCCGTCGCAAACTTCGATGTCGCCGCGTGATATCTAAACGTATGAGGAATTTAGATGGGAAATCGGAAGAGTTTCGAGTAAGGAGTTTTAAAACGATTTTACGATTTGACACCTCTATTTTATAAACCTGCTCGTCGATTGGTTTTCTCTAATCTGGGTTATAGACAGAGTCGTAGTGATTATATACTCTTTGGATAGAGATGAAAGAAAACAATAACATGGCCGCTAACCGTAAGCCGGTTTTTTGGCGGGAATGCGAAAAAGAATGCGTCACCGCATTGTATTATTTTCCAAAACTTGTGTTATTTTCAGTGTTAGTGCATAAAATTGGCTTTCTATTCGTTAAGTGCTGGATTACAGGTGTGAGTGTGGGGAAAATGGTATAATGATGGTGAAACGTTTCTTTTCGTGTTGTTTCCAAAACTCCATAGAAGCTTCAAGTAAAGTTGCCACCACTTTACTAGGACTTTGACTAAACTATGACTTGACTTGATGACTTCGACTATGACTTGACACATATTTGCGTGAAATATCATTAACTTGATAAATTATCAAATACAAGTTTTGGAAAATAATATAATGCGGTAACGTGATCTTTTTCGTTTTTCCGCCAAAACTCATTCTTATACGGTGTTGCGATTAACATTTGCACAGGAAAGAGAAGAGAGAATCAATGTTTACAGAGACTATATTACAATCAACGAGCAAGGCACAGACTACAAAGACCAGTACATTAACAGAGACATAACCATGGAGAAGAACATAATAGTTTTCTAACACTATGCATATAAACCACGTATTCCAACTGTCAAATCCATTAAGTCCCAGCAGATCGTCAGTTCACCTAGTGGGATGCCTATGCTGCGTCTTCCAGTTCGTGGTCGCCACTAGCGGACCTTTCTTCCTCATCGTCAATTCATATAAATGAGCTATACATATGAGTCAACAAATACATGTAAAAACCTTTTTTTCTAAGCTGAGGTTCATTATGACGAAGCATAATTGTAAAGCTAGTACTATGTCTCAAGTCGCTATCACGCCGCGCCGAGTCGGACAGCGTTCCGTTTTGTGATGCAGATATCCTTAATCCCTGTCTGTCGGGACGTGTCAACACCAGCCGCAGTACAGCTAGCATAATATGGATAATACATATGACGGCGGCAACGTCCAGTTGTAAACTCTATGCGCAGCGGGGAGCGATCGAGCACCGTAATCTACCCTGTGGTAGCATTTAAACTTATTACAGTGGTAACATCGGTAACTGACATCACTCCCCCACCCATCTGGCTATAAAAAGGGAGCGCTCGGTGCACTACGGATCATTCTTGCTCCGAACACTGCCCGGTGCGCAAGCTGAAGGCCTATAGTTCTATAGTTTGCAACCCATGCATAACCCCGAGCCTATAAATACATTATTAATGAATAGAGAAAGGTATTATAGCCTAGTTTGGACCTTACTTACAGAAGGCTTCTCTTTGAAGTCGGTGTCTGTCAATTGACAGACACCGACTTCAAAGAGGAGATTCTCAAATTGTTTGTATTTTTTTATGTCTGTTCCCTTATAATAGGTCTTTACCTATGAAATTGCCGTTTTGCAGTACAGTCTTTTTCAAACAAAAAAAAGTTTTGATTGGCTATGAATTCTAAATTCAAATTAATTTTGTTTTAAAAATATGACATTCTATTTACAATATTAGTCTTTTGTTTATTGATTAGCGTTGTATTTTCATTACATTTCAGCATTTTCCTCATAATGGATACTTTGAAATTTTGTGTAATTATGGAATATGAGTTCCGTCGTGGCACCAACGCGGCACAAACGACACGTAACATCAACGACGTTTACGGAGAGAACTGTACAAACGAACGTACAACCCGTTATTGGTTTGCTCGGTTCCGTTCTGGGAATTTTGACTTGAAAAATAAACCTCGTGGTCGTCCGGAAACTTTGGTCAACAATGATGAATTAAAGGCGATTGTGGAAGCTGATGAATCTCAATCTACAGCTGAGCTGGCAGCAGCTTTTGATGTTAGCATCAAAACAATATTGGTCCATTTGCGACAGATTGGCAAGATAAAAAAGCTTGATAGATGGGCGCCCCACGAACTTAACGATCGCCAGCGCAACGTACGCGTCGAGACTTGCCTTACGCTGCTTAACAGGCACAGAAATGAAGGAATTTTGAACCGAATTGTTACGTGCGACGAAAAATGGATTCTTTTTGACAATCGAAAGCGCTCAGCAAGTTGGTTAGATCCTGATTCGGTACCAAAGCAATGTGCAAAACGAAAAATGACCCCTAGAAAGGTGATGGTCACAGTTTGGTGGTCTAGTGCTGGTGTGATTCATTATAGCTTTTTACAAAACGGCGAGAGCATTACTGCAGATGTGTACATTGAAGAACTGACCACAATGATGGCGAAACTCGCACGTCTGCAACCAGCTTTGGTCAATCGGTCGTCTCCACTGCTACTTCACGACAACGCGCGACCCCATACTGCACAACAGACCGTCTCTAAGCTGCATGAGTTGGGTTTGGAAGCTCTCCCTCATCCGCCATACTCACCAGATCTTGCGCCTACCGACTATTACTTTTTCCAAAATTTGGACAACTTTTTAGCGGGAAAAAAATTCAATTCCCGAGAGGCAGTACAAAACGCCTTTGAAGAGTTTGTTGTCTCCCGTCCTGCTGATTTTTTCAAGAAGGGCATCCATAAACTGCCACAGCGTTGGCAAAGATGCATTGATTGCAGGGGTGATTACTTTGAATAAAAGAAATAAATAAGTTCGAAAAAAAAATACTTTAACTTTTTTCAAACAAAACGGCAATTTCATAGGTAAAGACCTAATATATCCGTGATTTATAAACCAATATAGCCTATATACTGCCACATTAATATTATAGAGGCGAAAGTTTGTATGTGTGTATGTTTATTACTCCTTCACGCTCAAACAGCTGAATGGATTTGGATGAAATTCGGTACCAAGATAGCTTATACTCTGGATTAACATATAGGCTACATTTTATCTCGAAAAAAAGAAATGTTCCCGCGGGATGAGCAAATAATTAAAATACTTTTTATCCGCGGGTGAATCCGCGGGGCGCAACTAGTAATAACATAAATAAAAATATCTTGTTACTTAATTAAAAACTTTGTTCTGAGTGACTGACTAAAAGGTAACGTACAGCTTAACCCGCTGGACACAGAGATCTCTCTTTATTTTTTTTAATAAGTATAATATTTTTTTAAATTTAATGAACAATAAAAAAAAATTAAAATTTAACAATTTTTTTAATATACTCCTATGCAGTAGTATATAAAAAAAAAGTTTTAGAAAATTCAACACCTTAGCGTCAAATATGGTTTTGAAGTTCGTTAGCAATAAACTAGGCGCATCCACATTATCCTGACATCACAATAGCACTCCAGAACGGTGCGAAAGGATTATTAAAGGCTGAGATAGCAATTTGCGGCGTATTTAATTACAAGATAAATTAGTATGTAAATTAATAGCCGTGTACTCAGTTCCCTTCTCACTCGGATCTGACGTAAGCGAGAATGGAAAATTTACGGATTCCGAGAATGCTAGATAAACACAGTGAATAATATTCCTTCGATTTTTTTTTATTCATAATAATATAAGACATATCTAGAAAATAATATGAAGTATTATAACTATTTGAAATATATGAACTCCTGTTTTGAATGAGTTTAAATACTAAGAAATCTTATGAAAATCCATATCCTGGTCACAACTTGAAATAAATATCGTAATAGCCCCAATTTGGGCGCCATATTTCGCAGTATTGCACTATAAAATATGGCGCCCAAAATGCTACTCTATTTTAGTATTGTCTAAATTTATCGACTAATTAATTTCTCCTGTATGAGATGAGAATGAAAATGAAATATCGTGAGAACTATAATTATTATTCAATTCGTCAAAGTTATTTTAAATAAAGATAAATCTCATCCCAAACACAAAACCGCATTTTTATGTTGGTGGCATAATGGCATTATAACAGTGGCCGTCGTTGCCTATTAGATTAAAACGTTACTCTATGGTCACGTGTCACGCATGCGCCCGCCGAAATAAGTTTGACAGCTAAACAAACATGGACGCCGATAGAGGAATCAAATCGTTATTAATACAACATCAGCAAACTCATTGTGCAAATATAATTTTTGTAATTGCTCCCGTTTTCTCCCCTATTATTTTGCTTACGTTTTAAGTTAATAACGGAGTGGTTTAATTTTAGGGGAGGAATGATTTCTTGTTCAAACAATGTGGAAGATATTTGACAGTGGTTAAGTAATTGAGAACCCCAAAGTTTGGAGTTGAATTAGCTTTTCTCTGCTAATTCATCGACTTAGTAGACTGATATTTATATCCAGAGTTTATTTAGAGTGAATTATCTTATATTATAAATAATATTTTTTTACCTATTAAATTATCGTTCTGCAGTACTGGAAACTTTAAATCAAAAGATTTTTTGTGTGGCTAAAAATTTGAATTTTCAATTAATTTTATTTTTAAAACAAGTCATTTTTTTTTAAATATACTCAATCTACGGTTGAATTAGCAGCAGCTTTCGACGTTAGCACTAAAACAATATTGTTTGGGTGGCCCACGAATTCGATGATCACCAGCGCGAAGTGAAAGTCGAGATCTGCCTTGCATTGTTCAAGGCACACAAATTAAGTAATTTTGAATTGCATTGGTACCTGCGACGAAATATGAATTCTGTTTGACAACCGCAAGCGCTCAGGCAGTTGTCCTGATTCAGCACCAACACTGCCCACTGGTAGTCTAGCGCCGGTGTGATTCATCAGAGGTTCTTACCAAACGGGATCAGCGTTACTACAGAAGTGTACTGTGAAGAACTGAACACAATGATAGAGAAGCTCACACGTCTTCAACCAGCTTTGGTCAATCGCTTGTCTCCGCTGCTCCTGCGCACGACAACGCGCGACCTCTTACCGCACCACAGACGATTTTAAAATTGTGCGATTCCAGCACCCCTATAACGGACTGGGAAAAAAACTTTTTTCCCAGTCTACTTTCATAGAACAAAAAGTACTTAAGTAATAGAGGTATTTTTTCGTCCGATACATGCTTTAGCTGTGCTGTGGGATAGATTTACAATTAACACAACGGAACTACTTAAAAAAAACGTCGTTTCTTAATTAAATTTTTAATGTAACTGCCGGAATATTCCGATTGAGCGCTTTCATAAATCATCTCATATTTCGGTCCAATCCAACCGCAAAGCAATGACTCTCGTTGCCATAGACAATGTTATAAAGATTATCACTACACCACGGGTGTACCATTATTCCTACCTACATTTTAGTACCATGTCGCAATAACTGAAATTATATTATTATCCTGTATAGGGAAAAAATAGTGAGAAAAATAATTATGAGAGAGTGCTAGTTAAGTTTTAGGGTGGCAAGGTATCAAATCGCAATTTGGTAGAAGATTGCGTCGACAGATAGGATTCTGTTTATTTGATAACGCATCTCCCCTAAACAATTGTTTTGTTTGTTTTATGATCGTATGATCGGTGGGTGACACTAGAGGTTTTTTGAAGCATCTTTTATTATTTTACTGTGATACGTTGGGCCTGATCTACCGCGATTTTTATCGTTAAGTACAGAAACCGCGGATTATCGAGACAGAGTCCAATTGGGTCAATAGCACAATGATAAAGAAGTATCTCGCTGGCAATTTTAAGCCCAAAAAGATTAATTTATGCTGCAATGCCACGGATGTAAGATACGCCGAGTAGAAGATATTTTTACATTCCATTGACACTTAATTTTTTTAAATTGTTTATTTTATTTAATTAATTAGTACGGTTAAACCAATTACACTAATTACTACATAAATACAATTACAATTTGATTGGAATAATTACAATTAAATAAAAATGAAAGAAATAAAACATAGATAATAAAAAGTCAACTCAAAACATTCAAAAAATAAATTAGATTGTACAAAAAAAAAGAAAATACATTTGTCATATTGTTTTTTAAAATATATTGTATTATAGTTTATTAATGAGCATAATATGACATTTTTTGACCTGGCAAACTTCGTACCGCCTAACAGCCAATCTCGAGTTATAACTGCTAGAAAGAAAGAAATAAAATTTATTTATTCGAACAAACCCGACCAGTTTATACCTCGTAGAACATTTTGTATGGATAAACCTTTTTTTTTGTCTACTTTCCAATGTTTTTATTAGTTAGGACGGAGACAAATATAATAAATTATAACCATGGAAATCGGTACAGCCATTCTCGACTTATGAGTATTCGAACAAACCCGACTTTGTTTTATGTATACAGATGAAGTGTCTCTAAATTAATCTTCCTCGCTGCTTTGCATGTTCCTTATTACCATCGTCAGTTTTAGTGTTGCTAGTAATAAAAATTCAACAGTAGTTTTTTTTTGTATGTTTTGGCTCCACACTTTTGTGTATTTAGCCAGTGTCAAGTAATTGATAATTTATCAAGTTAATGATATTTCATGCAAATATGTGTCAAGTCACAGTCGAAGTCATCAAGTCAAGTCATAGTCTAGTCAAAGTCATACTCCTAGTAAAGTGGTGGCATCTTTACTTGAAGCTTCTATGGAGTTTTGGAACAACACGAAAAGAAACGTTTCACCATCATTATACCATTTTCCCACACTCACGCCTGTAATCCAGCACTTAACGAATAGAATGCCACCAATTTTATGCACTAACACTGAAAATAACACAAGTTTTGGAAAATAATACAGTGCGGTGACGCAATCTTCTTTACTTTCCCGCCAAAACTCCCTGCTGTGCGTGTTCCTTATTACTAGCGTCAGTTTTTGTGTTGCTAGTAATAAAAATTCAACAGTTGTGAAGCCAAGTCAGAAATGTTCAGGTAGCAACACTAACACTATGAGAACGAGAAAAGGGAAAAGCTGATTTTGTGTTTATTTTTTTTAAGTAATCATGTTAATGAATAATTATGAAAACAATATCAGATAATTCGTCTCGGATTTTCGCTGCACTTGGCCGATAGCAATGACATTCTCTTTAAAGTATAATGGAATAAAGAAACAGTAAACTGGCCTCCCCTGTTTGGGGGAGCACTTCGTTATAGACGGGTATGTGGAACGAACGATCTTGATACTAACATGCCAATTACTTAGACAAAGAGTATATAACCGGTTGATACATAAAATTTTATACGCACTTAACTTTGCTTAGAAACTAAAAGGAAGCTAGAATTTTGTCTTTTGTTCGCGTTCTCGGTACACAATAATAAAATTGCCCAAACAGTCTAGTTTTCGGGCAAAAGTTTTCAAAGTAGCAGCAAGTACCTACTTACAACCAAAAACTAATAGCTCACTAGTTTTCTGTACTTGTACCTAGGTAACGCTTCCAAGACTTACTTAAACCTTAACTTAACACCTATTTATACCAATATTAACTTAATGTTTAGTATAGACTCTATACTATAGAATTCGAATAATTTGCGTTTCTGAAAGCACGCACTGCACGCAACTGTTTGAGTTTTCTCAGCTACCCGACATTTATTATTCTCAACCATATTCAGCCTTATTAATAAACACGAAATAGCTTTAGATTAGTTACACCATCTTTTGTCTTTTTCGATCCAGCTAAATATTCCAGTAGCAAAAAAGAACAAAACTAACCAACTAACCCAAAACAATACCCGTTTATTAATAAGTCTAATTGAAACTAGTTTACTAACACAAGAAAGCAACCATCACTTCAACTTATTTTGTTATTTGTGAAAACTTCTATTTGGCCTTCGATAATTTATTTATTTACTTGTATTGTTACCCAACAATTGTAAAATAAAATAAAATAATTGAGTCCCAAAACCGTTTTATCCTACAACCTACAACCCTAGGTGCTACCATTCAGAACGAATCACCGTACAAAATGATATTATTTGTAACGTAATCCGCGAACAACTAACGCGCGAGATTGATATTACGCTGGGGTGATGTTGACGCTAATTTATATGGATTCGGTTTAAAAATGTATAATGGGTGGGTCGCCGATACTAATAAAGTCCCTTGGGCCACCATCTTGCGAGCAATAACTTTTTGGCGGGTAAAATGACACATTTTGGTGTTGCCATGTAAAAAGAAAAACCCTATTTAGTGGTGGTATCTCGTAGTTACTATTACCTAATAGTGTTTTAAAGTGTTGTGTGATGTATTTTTTTCTTTTTGTTGTTGAGCGTTTGTCGCATTGTATTTTATGTTAATAAAAGAATAGGTACATTAATTATTACAGAATAAAACATAAACAGGTATGAGCAACATTTTTATATATAATATATAAAAATGAATCTCAATTTCCCTTGGTCATCGCATTACGTGTGAACGGATGGAACTTTAACGCTAATTCTTTTTTGTTGTACGTATTTATCATTGTCAGGAGAATGTTTTTATGAAAGAAAAAATAAATAAAGTTGAGCGGAAAATTAGGAAATTTACACCACGTGGGTGCAACCACTAATTAAAAATTTTTAACCACTAGTTTAAAATAAAAATATCGCAATTTATTAATTGATTATGAAATCATTCCTTTTAAAAAAAAGAGGCCAACCGACTTTAATCTCACCGCATTTGTTTATCACAAAAATGAGATGTAGTTGAAGTCAAAATACACATCATTAAGGATAACTCGAAAGCTACCCATCTGAACTTGATCAAATTGAAATGGGACCACATGGGAACCACCAGCTTTCAAATAAAAAAGCATCATCAAAATCGGTTCTTTAGTCGAGTTCTGAGGTTACAAGCATAAAAAATACAGTCGAATTAGGAACCTCCCCCTTTTTTGCAGTCGGTTGTAAAGTAATTTTTATAAAAGTTCATGACACTTTTTAACCCTACTGAAATAAAAACTGCAAACTTTCTGCGTAAGTACTTTCTGTCAGCGTTTTTGTAATTATGTCGCGAACATCTTCTGCGTTCATATTATGATTGATCGGATAACTGTTATTGTAAAATATGATAGGCATGGGAGGGTCGCAACTAACATCAATTTCGTCGCTATTTTATATCGTTTTTTCCTGACCGCAACTTACAAGCCATATTATAATTTGTGTTGCATACAAGTTTATTCGCGTGGGAATTTTATTAGCATTGAAGCATAGCAATTAAGAAATGAGTCTTAGAAGTAAAACTTCTATACGCACGCTTGACTTGGGAAGTAGTTGGTGAATAGGTGACGAGCCGAACGGAAGTTGAGAGGGAGATATAAGTTAGTGAAGATAGAAAGAGAGCGCGTATTACTTATGGGGGAAGAGAGAGAGCTGGGTTGTACTGGTTCATGTAGATCTCCATTTTCTACACAACAAAATATAAAAATTATCTAAAATTTGTATTATTATCTTTGTATGTCCAGTAAAAAATGGCAATTTAAAAATACAAACTGTTTTCGCTTTGTTTAATGTTAATGTCGCCATTAACATTAAACAAAGCGAAAACAAAGTTATACCGGCCGATAGATGGAGCTAAACTACAGAAGTTTCCCTTCAGTCGTGTGGTCTAAAGCACACTCGTTTTTATAGATAGCCAAGTATATTGAAATGTGATTCCGCCCCCTTTAGAGTTATCTGAGAGTCTAACGTACTATAAAAATATTACTTGATGAATTAAAGAAAGCTTTATAAATCCAGTAGGCTTCTAAACAATTATAATTCGCCAATAGTTACTACATAATCGATTCTCAATGCTCAATATTTACGACAAAATTATGTAAATACAGTAAATTTTAACCATTAAA
The DNA here is from genome assembly GCA_905220475.3 of Ennomos fuscantarius. Classification (NCBI taxonomy): domain Eukaryota; kingdom Metazoa; phylum Arthropoda; class Insecta; order Lepidoptera; family Geometridae; genus Ennomos; species Ennomos fuscantarius. The sequence continues at coordinate 4,098,138 of HG992046.1, read as the reverse complement.
CTTGAAAAGGGTGATTAATCTTGTCACAGAATTTAGCTGAATTCACCGAATTACCAACAGCACGTAGTTCGGAACTTTAATAAAAGGAAATTATGCAAATAAAATAACGCCGCATTTCACGTGTCCGTACACAAATGTATTATGAATGATTTGTTAAATAGCGTGTAAATAACATCCCTATCAGCTATTGTGTTGCCAGCTAGACAAACGCTAATTTAATAATTTAACTTTGCGACTGGCCATTCAGAATCAACGGCGTGTAAAATTAAAATAAACGATTTATTCCTAATGCAAATTCCGATTCTAAATTAGTTGCTAACGTAGTGGTTTTGACGTCTTTATTCAAATTTCGAACTGTGATCGGATACGCGCCAGTGAGCGTATTCAAATTTAGAATTAACGAGCTAATGTTGCAATTATAGCATCAATTAGTTTTGCCGAATGTTCCGTTACGAATGATAAATCGTAATTTGGTTTCGTTTTAAAACATACCTAAGTAATCGTAAAAGATACAATTGCGAATTACTTCTCAAGAATATGTTTCTTTTATGTGATTTGATGAGTGTTGAATCGGTGTTTCTTAAAGTGTCTTTTTTTAAACCGGCAAGTTGCCTTTATTCTTTCTACTAAATACTACAATACAGTAGTACATATAATAACTAATACTTAACACTACCTATTAAAAAAAAAAAAATTATATCAGTTCTCTTGTTTATTGTTTTAAGTCTTTTAATAGTATTTTTTTCTATATTAGGTACTTCTTTTATATTATACTCAGGTAGAAAACTCAGGCTTAGGGTTGCCTGATAGAAAATGTCACTGTCTATAAGTACAGACATCTAACACAAAACCCAAATATTGCTAAAAATCAATAAAAAATTAAGTTGATAAAAATAATTTATTATTTTAACCCAATTTTTTTTTATGTTGTGGTGCCACACTTTTGTGTATTTAGCCAGTGTCAAGTAATTGATAATTTATCAAGTTAATGATATTTCACGCAAATATGTGTCAAGTCACAGTCAAAGTCATACTCCTAGTAAAGTGGTGGCCACTTTACTTGACGCTTCTATGGATCTTTGGAAACAACACGAAGAGAAATGTTTCACCATCATTATACCATTTTTCCACACTCACGCCTGTAATCCAGCACTTAACGAATAGAATGCCACAAATTGTATGCACTAACACTGAAAATAACACAAGTTTTGGAAAATAATACAATGCGGTGACGCAAACTTTTTCGCTTTCCCGCCAAAACTCCAAACCCAATATTAATTAACGTAATATTTTTTATGACCTAACCAAAGAGTAATATATGTAGTAATACTTTCCGTTGGCCGTATGATCCTGGCGGTATGTGAATTGGACCATCCCATTTCTTCCCGTGGGTGCCATAAGAGCAGGATAAGGGAATGTCTAGAGAATGGGCAGCAGTGTTTAAGTCTCGCGATCACCAGGCCTGCAAAGCCCTCCCTCCCCTATAATAACCGTCCAAATATTTATTTTACTAGGTGGTAGGACTTTACTGCAAAGTTCGTCTAGGTAGGTACCACCGCTTTGCCAGTTATTCTGCCGCCAAGCAGTAGTGTGCAAGCACTGCTGTGTTCCGGTTTGAAGGGCACTGTAGCTAGTGAAATTACTGGGCAAATGAGACTTTATGATCTGATCTCACAGTTTAGTAACCTTATTACTAGATTGTGCTGATGTCTCAGGATGACGTGCGCAGTGCAGTGTCACGCGAACCTCTATACTTTAGAGTTCCGAGTGACACTGCAGCTGGTATGGGCAGCCGTGTCGTTTAACATCAGGCAAACGGCTAGGTCGTCACGTCATTCCTTAACATAAAAAAAAAAGTGGCATTTCATGGGGGGAGGCCTATATTAAGCATTAGACGTCTTCCAGCTATGTGATATATAGTAATACCTACCTTTTAAAAGTTGAAATAAGATTAGAAGCCGGAATTCGCTAATCATCTCCAAAACAACGCAAGTGTCCCCATGCGCTATAAATCACACGTAACAATATAACTGTCCCACGGGAGCGCTCGCGACTGTCAACCGCCATAATAGGGTCCTATAACGAGGTGCGATAGCATTGTATAAAATAGCTGCTATCGTATAAAATAGCGTTAGCTATTTCAAATCGCGTGTTGTAATTTAAATAGCTGCAGCTATTTATGCATGATTTTATCGTAAAAACTACTTTATCGATTGTTTTCTCGAATCATCTTTCTAAAAATGGTGGTTGAAGTTTTGGCGGGAAAACGAAAAAGATCGCGCACCGCATTGTATTATTTACTAGGTATTATTTACTAGGATTATGACTTGACTTGACTATGACTTGACTTGATGGCTTGGACTGTGACTTGGCTAATAATAATTTTATAATAATAATTTAAAATAATAAATAATTGACTCATATATATAATATTAATTAACTTAAGAAATTATAAATTATTTGACACTGGCTAAATACAAAACTGTGTGGAGCCAAAACTAAAAAATCGTGGTAGTCAATCGTCACGGTAGAGTAGAGCTTAAAGGAAAAAAAACAATAAATGGTACAGATTACAGCTACCGAGATTTCTGTGATGCTCTGAGAAACGGAATGCGCGTCCAGCATCAGTATTTCCTCCTAGGTATATCCTGGGTCTCTTCAAGTAAAGAGTGAATGGGCATCTTATATTGCAGTCAAATGTTGGCCTATCACATCACACATCACACTAATATTATAAAGGTGAAAGTTTGTATGTGTGTATGTATGTTTGTTACTCCTTCACGCTCAAACGGCTGAATGGATTGGGATGAAATTCGGTTCCAAGATAGCTTATACACTGGAATAACAGATAGGCTACATTTTATCCCGGAAAAGTAAAATTTTCCCGTGGGATGAGCAAATAATTAAAATACTTTTTATCCACGGGTGAAACCACGGGGCGCAACTAGTTTGTACATAAAAAGAACGATGTTATAGGTAAATGAAAATCAATATAAGTGACCTTATCATCTACGATTTTTTTATTTTCACCCCTAATACCACAAACGTAACACGAACTAACATCGAAAGACCAGACAAAACCTGACAACCCTATTTATTTTATTTTCTATTTACCTAATTAAATATCAAGTGCAAGTGCACCGTTCCCAAGGACAACCGGCCAGGGTTGGCACGTGTCTAATTTTCCCGGGCAGTGAGCATCCCATTAGACTCCCGCAGGATTAGAGAATCAATGAGGTGCCGGATCGGTTGTCGCACCCCTGGTTAGGGATAATGGCTGTAGTTAGGGTAAGGATATCGTATTAGATACTATTGCAAAAAATTTTTTTTTAATTTTTTTTTATGCTGCTTTACCACAGACTCCTGAGTCCGTGCTCTTTTTTAATATACTACTTACATATTGTTAGTTGTGTTATTATTATGTTACAAAATACTTCACTTCGGGAGCTGATGCAAGCGGCGTAGTATATATACGAGCGACGAAGAAGGCTCGGGCTCACTTTTCGGGCAGCGCTCAGAGGCGACGGACGTTCTATAAAATCACGCTATTAACTATTGTTGGTTCTTAGTAAATCTTAATAAATATTCTTAGCTTGATTGTAAACTTACTTTTTTTAAAACTAAAACCACTTAGGATTTCCAACATCAGAAGTGGGATCTAACTCAATTCTGACTTGGTTATTCTGATTTTAAATATTGCTTTGCTTTTGCTGTCGTGATTTTAAAGAATATCCGCTTAAATTTTTGTGGCTATGGCCGAGACTAGTAAACGTAAAAGTCGATCGAACGAATGAGATCGAACGTCTATCCTAGTTTAGAAGCTCAGCTTCAAATTTTCATAAACCGCTTAGTTGTTTTGGAAGTTTCCAGGACACGCAGTGCAAGTGTTGTTGCGAGTACATCGCACGCCATGTCGGCGCCCGCACCGGATGCCCCGGCACGCCAGCCGCGTCGTGCGAGCCGTATGCCCGTATGGCCCGCTAACTGTGCCGTCTGTCGTGCGCGCCGAGTCGTACACTGCAAGTCTGGACCTGTCCGTGCCGTGTTCAAGCACGCCTCCGCCCACCGCGGATATGGTTATATGTGAAGTAACCGAAAACCTCATTAAGGCTATGATGCCATGCTGGTAAGATCGAACCATGTATTTATGTCAAATTTCGATCTGTCTTTGCATGATTTTGATTCGTTGTGTGGTCATATTGATCATGTGCGCAAACTAAATATATGGGACGACAGTGAGTGTTTAGCACGTATAGGTAATTGTCTGAAAGGTGACGCGAGGTCGTGGCTATACGATTGGGTTAGTAAAGATCGTAGTTGGCCAAATTTCAATTGTGAATTTAAGGCATTGTGCCCTATACGAGTAGATATCGCGAACATTTTATTTGATGCTATGAAAACTGATTCTGGTAACTACCCCACGTATGCTGAATACTCTAGACGTTTGTTGTTACGTTACGCATTGTTAACGATTTGGGTGACGAGTTCATTGTAGCGATAGTTACACGCTGGTGTTACTGATCCTTAAATTCGCGCAGCAATTTAGTGAGTTTTCTGTCCATTTATGTGAAACCTGATGAGATTACACCCGTTCGAGCTCGTGGTGTTTTTCGCAAAGGTTATGTTCAACAAAACAAGCGAAAACGCGAGTATAGTGATTCTAAAGACTTTGACTTAGGCAGGATTTTCCATCAGCGTTGAGAAATGTGAATTTATTACAACTGAAATATATTACTAAGGTCAAATGATTACTAATGGTCAGGTGAGACCGAGCGAGCATAAGGTAGAAGCTTCTGTTAACACGTAAGTGCCAAGCAATGCCTAAAGAGGTTAGACATTTTTAATGCTACTAAGTTAGTTTTTGATACTTTAGACGGTACATCCCCGGTTATTCATTCAAAACAGAACTCGCAATGGTGTACCGTTAAGATGCGGTGACGAATAATACTGCGTCCACACTACCTGACGCTGACCAGCAACTCCAAGACGCTTATGTCAACAAGGGTCGTCAGCAGTCACAAACCTTCACCGTTGGCGATTTTGTGTTCGTGAACAGGTCGTCACAATCTACGGGAAAGCTGAACTCTGGCATGCGGGGGCCCTACAAGGTCCTGTATGTGCTGCCACCCACCGCTGTAGCTCGAAACTTCGCGGCGGGTCTTATGGCAAGACAACGCAAGCGGCCGCCGATCACATGGTGTTTTGGCGGGGCGAATGGACGCTGGAGGCTTGTTCTGCGTTCTCCACTGCGGATATCTGTCTCACCAATGTGACTCAGCGATGACTGCACTTTGTGTGGCGTCGTTTGCAATGTGTGATCATTTCGCACAGTTGCCTTCTCTCTATTTGCAATGTGTGAGGTGGCCTATGCCTCTTCATGCAGTTGCCTTTTGCAATATGTGACGAGATTATTCTCTCCACATAGTTGCCGTTTTTTGCAATGTATGACGTGGTTTGTGAGTGCCATATCGTACAGTTGCCGTTTTTGCAATGTAAGACGTGGTTTGTGAGTGCCATATCATACAGTTGCCGTTTTTTGCAATGTGTGACGTGATTTGTGAGTGTCACGTCATACAGTTGCCGTGTTTTCAATGTACGACGTGTTTTGTGAGTATCATATCATACAGTTGCCATGTTTTCAATGTACGACATGTTTTGTGAGTATCATATCATACAGTTGCCGTGTTTTCAATGTACGACGTGTTTTGTGAGTATCATATCATACAGTTGCCGTTTTTGCAATGTATGACGTGGTTTGTGAGTGCCATGTCATACAGTTGCCGTTTATGCTATTTATGACGTGATTTGTGAGTATTACATCATACAGTTGCCGTTTTCTATTACAATGTGTGGCGAAGTTTAGAAGTCCGGAATTCTGAAATTCGCAATACATTTATTTTTCTTTATTTTCTATGCTAAAGTACTAAAGTACTTTCTTACATGCGGTTGGAACCTTACTTTTTCTTACAAATTTTCATAAAATTAGTATGCGAGACCTGTGTTGGTTGTACTTGAGTGCACGCTTGTGCTTCTAACAGAGTTGTTTTGCAGTCTCCGTTTTCAATGTTTATTACAAGTACCTGTTGAATTTCTCTAAATTGAAATTTCTTTGAATTGAGCAACAGCTTCATTTTAATTTTGAAATGGTTTCAGTTACCAACGTTATGCCTGTACATCGGGTCCTAAAATCATGTTTTGTTGTGTTATAGAAGAAGACACAACGGCCGAGGTCGACGACAATGTGCCGCTTGAAGATGAAGCAGCTGTTGAGGACAACACGCAAGCAGGAACGGCCGTGTTACAAAATACTTCACTTCGGGAGCTGATGCAAGCGGCGTAGTATATATACGAGCGACGAAGAAGGCTCGGGCTCACTTTTCGGGCAGCGCTCAGAGGCGACGGACGTTCTATAAAATCACGCTATTAATTATTGTTGGTTCTTAGTAAATCTTAATAAATATTCTTAGCTTGATTGTAAACTTACTTTTTTTAAAACTAAAACCACTTAGGATTTCCAACAATTATTTATTAACAAAAATACAGAAAGGACTCAAAAACACTTTTTTTCTTAAATTTTTGGACACTTTATAAATATTGGGAACATCAGTTACTTTATCTCTATTTGCGTATTTGCGTATACACCACGACCAGCTAAAAAATATTTATGTATTTTAGGATTTTACCTGTGTGAGCCGTGTCTTTGTCTATAAGGGTGGAATTTCGGGGAATTTCTTGAAGGGTGTTAGTCAATCAGTCAGTCAGTCACATTTGAGTTATATATATTTAGATTATGTAATCTGGACTACACTCCTAGACTCTAACTAGGATTTCCTGGAGGAACCCAATTACGAGGACCATGGTCCCATAACACTCAGACCCAAGTGTTTGCGCTTTTTTGCGTTGCAAATACTTGTCCTGTCACTGGAACCGAACCTGCCGCCTCCGGGATACGAGGCAACCTGCTCAAACACCACACCACAAGCTGTCGAAGAGTTAATTTGCCCAAAAATATTTAGAGCTTCGAATACAATGACATTAGTAAAAGTATCGTATTGTAGCGTCCCACAAGGGCTGGGCGCATTGCGTGCAGCGCTGATTTATTGCGGACCCACCTGTTAGCGCTGATTGGATAAAATAATGTTGTATCTTCCTATGTGGTAGGACTTTTCTGCAAAATTCGTCTAGGTACTGCTTTGCCTGTTATTCAGCCGCCAAGCAGTAGTGTGCAAATTACTGTGTTCCGATTTGAAGGGCATTGTAGTTACTTGTAGTTGCTAGTGAAATTACTTATAATTATAATCTGATCTCAGTTTTGTAATAAGATTACTAGATTGTACTGATTGTAAAAGTGCTAAAATTAGCCTATTTGCAATAAATCTTTTGACTTTGACTTTGATTTATCAGAGTGATGTGCGCAATGCAGTGTCACTTGAAACTTTACATTAAAGTAGAGTTCCGATCGACACTGCAACTGTTATGGGTGGACGTGTCGCTTAACATCAGGCGAACGTCTAGATCGTCAAGTAATTTATTAACAAAATACCCCTCAACTTGCTAATTCTAAGAGCTATATCGGTGACTTCAGTTCTCTTTCGGATCTACTCATTTCGGATTTTATCTCGCAGGGAAACTCCCAGCTTTTTCTATAGCTCGTTGCGCGACTTTTTTTGTTTTGGTTTGGCTCCATACTATTGTGTATTTAGCCAGTGTCAAGTAATTGATAATTTCTTGAGTTAATTAATATATACGTCAAGTCAAGTCAAGTCACAGTCCAAGTCAACCAAGTCAAGTCATAGTCTAGTCTAGTAAGTCATACTCCTAGTTAAGTGGTGGCAACTTTACCAGAAGTTTCTATGGAGTTTTGGAAACAAAATGAAAATAACGTTTCACCATCATTATACCACTTTCCCACACTCATGCCTGTAATCCAGCACTTAACAAATAAAATGCCACCAATTTTATGCACTAATACTGAAAATAACACAAGTTTTGGAAAATAATACAATGCGGTGACGCGATCATTTTCATTTTCCCGCCAAATCTCTTGCGCGACTTTGAGCTTACTTAACGTTTTATAGCTATTTGAAATTAAGAGAATTGCGAGATAAAATAAAGAATTGTAAAATGAAGCTGTCACCATCTACAGCTACAGTGCTCCGGTACATTAATCCGAACTATTGTGATGCTAAGTAAATCCACTGATCTGTTTTTTAATCTCACGCCTCAGTGCGTATTTAATAAGGGCGAAAATTGCATGTGGGGTGACATCACTGTTTGTATAATACGATTTCTATTTATATGTCATCACGGTTTGAAGTTTTTGTACAAATATGAACCTTTTGTCAATAAAGCATTTACGTTTTTTAGTGATCGAACTAAAATTAGGCTATTCTATTCCTTAATCTTCTTTCTCTTACAGGTCAGAACTTTAAGTCACCTGAAGGCTTCTGACGTGGCTTAAGAGTCCTTGTTATCTGGATCCTCTATTTCGCTCACACATGCCGTCATTTTTGAAGATATTAAATGAAAATAACATCTGTCTATGTCTAATTAAACCCTGAAAAATAACATAACAATCAATAAAAATATTTAAGTGTTCAATTCCCGCGACGAGGTAAGTATTTGGCACAGGAAAAAAGCGCAAATACTTGTTCTGTGTTTAGCTGTTGTGAGACCATGGTCCTCGTAGTTCCTGGGTCCCTAGATGAAAATTCTAGTAATCGTAAGGCGTTATTATTATAATCATTATTCCCATGCATTTTTGTTAGGAACTTTAATTTTATTGGACTATCGTGTCAAGAAACTCTGACACTAAGGCTTGGCTCGCCAAAATGTCCAAATCGGTGGTAATAGAAGAAGGCAGAAATCTTCCTATAACTGAATGACAAAGATTTTTTGCACTTTTCCAGATTATGGAAATGCTAAAAGACTCCGTTTGAAGCTCCGGTGCGTCTAACAAAACAAATCGGCGGGGGCAATTTTCTCATACGGATTTAGCGTCAGCTTTTACTGCGCTAGGCGGTGTACAGCTGCAAGGGAAACTGGAATCTTTTAGCTCTAAACACTTATAGGTACGCTATGCCGAATTTCTGATTTAAAATGTTGATGGCTCACGTCACGACACAAAACAAAAAAACAATTCCATATACCTTAAACTAGCTTCTGCCCGCGGCTTCACCCGCGTAGCCTTTATGAAACCAAGAAGTTCATAGATAATTCAACCACCCATTTCACCCTCTTAGGGGTAAAATTTCGAAAAACCCTTTCTTAGTGGATACCTAAATTTTACAAAGACACACCCTCCAAATATCATGCCTCTAAGACTAGCGGTTTAGGCTGTGCGTTGATATATATGTCAGTCAGTGAGTCAGGACTATGAATTTTATATGTATAGATGTAGTAAAGCTATAAAATCCACCTAAAACAAAATAGGTATAGCCGCAGTAAATGATGGACATCGCGCTATAAAGAGAAACACAATCAGCTATTTTCGGTTTCTTTGTATTTCTGTCACAATAAAGCAAAATAAGATCACAAAATTTACAGAGTGACAGAGAGGATGCTCTACGACGCCGACAAGCTGATTTTCTCACTCATTAGCTCCGATTTTCATTGTTTTCCGCCCCGGTGCCTGTTCCTCATGAAGTAGGTACAGTAGAATTAGTTATTATTAATTACTATGGTGCCCCACCATTTCACCCGCATTTTCCCGATTTCGCGGGACATCAAAACTTTGGGGCATAAAATTTATTCTATGTTGACCTCGGTAAATTAGCAACCAGTGTGCAAAATTTCATCGAATTGGTTCAGCCCTTTTTGACAAATAACATTTAATAATACTTTTAAATATTACTATAGAGAAAAACGATGGATGATCGGATCGATGGATCGGAAAACTGCCATGTAAGAAGCTATTTTATTAATTTCCATTTACTTGTCAAAAATATAAAAAAGGAAACACTTTTGATTGATTCATAAAATGTTTTGACCTACCATAACTGCTCAATTTAATTACAAATATCACAAATAGAAAAGTACCAGTTTTTCCTGCGGCATTACTTACCATCTCTACGATTCTTTTTAAAAGCTTAAAGCTCGCCGAGGCCGCCTAAATATGCAGCTTTTAAATGAAGTCTTAGAAGGGGCACGTTTCCAATATCCACCGAGATTATTTGAGTCATTCCGTTACATTACCACACAAACTACTCACTTTACGGCTTCTTAGATTAAGTTTTCTTACTGCACTGCTTTTAATTTTAATTTTGTATAATACGTCTTTTTTTTTTTTTACTTCACACTTGTCTAGCATTTGACCGCGCTCTCACCTGATGGGAAGTGACGATGCGATCGAACATGTAGCATGCTAGCCAAGTAAATACCTATTCACTCTCCTCTTGAACACGCCCGGGTCATATTTCGCCGGAAACACAGACGCTGGCAAGGCATTCCAATCCTTAGCCGTTCTAATTAAGAACGTTGAGTCAATCTTTTTGGTAATTAGATATTTTGCACTCAATCCCCTTTTTTTGTCGTTGAATATAAGTCAAAATAGCTAATTTACATATAAACTTAATACTAAACGAAACTAGACCTAAAAAACTTACCTATACCTAAAAACTTAACATAGATAAGATAGAATTAACTAACATGTCATTTATAAATATATGAAATATAATTATATATTTGTTGTTTTCATTAAAACACGTTTATTTTATAGCGCTATCTTGTCTATTATATTATGTATATTATGAATAAATTATTATGATTACATATGATTATGATTCCAAAAATAATAAAGGTATTCTTTCCATGTCGTACCGTCCCTCCCAACGCGCCCGCGCACCGATTCAATCCGCGCTCGCTCGGCGGCAATTTATTAAAGAACTGAATACTGAATTACCGGCGTTCCGTGACGTTTAGTGCCGATCCATTCCGCGGGATCACGGATAAATACCACTCTGGATTCTGGAGTAATACTTATTTGGAGAAAAGAAATTAACTTGAAATATTAACTTTTGATGGTTTGTGTTGATGGTAAAAATAATAAAAATAAATATTTGTGGACATTTCACACAGCGCCATCTAGTCATAAATTAAGCAAAGCTTGTACTATGGGAACAAAATAACTAGTACAATACTTTTTGTTTGTAAATACATACATAGAATACAAAATAATCTTTAATTGGCATGTAATTAAAAATATTATGAATAAATGATTATGATTATAAAAGTCAAAGTCAAAAGATTTATTGCAAATAGGCTAGTTTTAGCACTTTTACAAGTCAAAATTATATTAGGTACTTAAAATTGAGTTATTTCACTAAGCATATAAAATTACAAAGTGCTTATTGTCAAATAATATATAGCAAGCCCATTACAATAAATGAGTTTGAAAAAAAAGCAGTTCTCTTTCTCACTACTGGTGCAAGCAATCCGGCACAATGCAGAAAACTTTGATCCGAAGCTTCGATTACAACTGTAAAGAAGAAGCTAAAAGAAACTTTACAGTGATATATTTTTTTTTCTTCTTTCTACTGTCTTTACAATGTATATAATTCATTACAGTTGAGATAATGAATATGTTACAAAAGTAACCACCCCGTCACACCGGTGCAAGAAAAATACCGTGATAATCTTAATAAACATTACAAATAGAAACTGAATTTATAGATAGGAATAGGCAATAGGCAAAGTACCTAAGATTTCATACCGTTAAGCTTGGGATATTCAGGCCAAGCTTTTTTGTCCGACACATAATCATTTATTGTGTAATAGGCTTTTTTCATTAAGTTTGACTTTATGAATAATTTAAATTTACGCATTGACAATTGTTCGATACCGTCAGGCAACTTGTGGGTAGGAATCGAACCCACAACCTACAGTTCAGATGGCTTGCAGCGCCCTGTAGTAGCCCTCTACTTTTAAAAGCTGTATTGGTGCACAGAAAAAAGCGCAAATACTTGTTCTAAGTGTGGGTGTTGTGGGACCATGATCTTCGTAGTTCTCTAATTACAACGAATTTAGGGTCCAGAATCTATGTATGCGATCGTTGTGCGTTATTATTATTATTATTTAAATTACAAATGAAATTTAGTGCAAATGTGATGAGATGAGCTTTTAAAACTCTCAAATAAATCAAAACGTCTTCCAATAAAGTTGTTTGAACATTTTATAAACAGAAAGAACGCTTGATACAACACTACATTTTGTGACCAGCCGTAAATTTTACGCGAGTCCATTACTATATATCACCACCAAAATAAGCCCAAACTGTAGCATTTTAAGGTAAGTTTTCGCTTGTATTTTTCAATGGAATCATATAATTTGTTAGAGATGTTGTGCAGTAAATAAAGCGTCGTTTTCAAGTTTATCTGCAGATTGGAGGAACGCTGCAGGATGCAATAAAGAGACATGCGCTGCGCTCGCTATTAGATGAACCTTCACAAGTGTACGAGTTATGTGTTCCACTAGCTGCGCTGCTGCTGCTGCGCTGAGCTACTTTTTAAACACGGCAAATGCCTTTATTTTGTATATACTACAATGATTTAATAACAAATACTAAAAACCACCTACTACTACAAAAAAAAAACATTTGGACTATATACTGGCCGCGATGACCAGTCCAAATGCTCCAGCCTAATACTGTGCTAATCCATTATACAATAATAAATGTATGTATGTATATAAGTATTTTTTTTTTATGTTAACGCATGATGTAATGAGCTAGTCGTTCACCTGATGTTAACCGACACGACTGCCCATAGAACAGTGCCATTCAGACAGAGTTCTAAAATATATACACATCATCCTCATGAGACATCAGCACAGTTTGGTAATAAGATTACTCAACTGTGAGATCAGCTGGGCGATCACATAACTTGATTGCAACCGATACAAACACAATTTTTTATGGATTTGACAGTTTTAATACGCAGTTTATGTGCATAATCAGTATGGATTTTTTTTTTACATTTTGGCTCCACACTTTTGTGTATTTAGCCAGTGTCAAGTAATTGATAATTTATCAAGTTAATGATATTTCACGCAATTATGTGTCAAGTCACAGTCGAAGTCATCAAGTAAAGTCATAGTCAAGTCATAGTCTAGTCAAAGTCATACTCCTAGTAAAGTGATGGCAACTTTACTTGAAACTTCTATGGAGTTTTGGAAACAACACGAAAAGAAACGTTTCACCATCATTATACCATTTTCCCACACTCACGCCTGTAATCCAGCACTTAACGAATAGAATACCACCAATTTTATGCACTAACACTGAAAATAACACAAGTTTTGGAAAATAATACAATGCGGTGACGCGAACTTTTTCGCTTTCCCGCCAAAAAAAAACCGTATGGAAATTCATCCTGTTGCATTGCAATCAAAGTTTCGTGATCACCCTCCTGGTCGTCGGTCCACCTAGTGGGGGGCCGGATTACAAAGATATGAAGAAAACTGTAAATAGTAACAAATATACATAATAACTAAAAGAATAAAATAAAAACAGAACCTAGTATACAGTTTGATAGTTTAAAGATGGCAGAATTAGCACATATTGAGGTCGCGAATCAGTCAGTGTTAGCTACGGCGCCGTTGCCAACTGATTTTCAACGCGCCGATGAAAGCGCATTGATTCATTAAAGTCTTAAACACCTGAGGTATTATAAATAATCTCGGCTGCACGTTTTACAGCTCATTGCTTTACTGGACAAACTAAAACGTTTCTGTTATTATATTATAATTGTTTATTTATGTGTACGCATAACTACTCTCTCTATTATCTCTCTTTTTATTCATAGAAATAATAAAAAGTGAATCCGTGATTAAATGTATGACAGTAGCAGTAAGTAAAATGTACCGTATCTTAAGATCTGTAGATTCTGTAAAATAAATGAATAACGTCCAACGGTCACATACATAGATCCCGGACCCTAAATAGGATTCCCTGATGCATCTTTGGACCCAGGGACTACGAGGACCATGGTTCCAGAACACCCAGATACAGAACAAGTATTTGCGCCTCTTTTATGCATAATTATTTGTCTTTTCACGAGAATCAAGTCCACCACCTCCGGGTTATGAGCCGACATGCTTATCCACCACACCACAGAGACTATCAAAAGATTATAAAGTAAATAAATGAATAGAATAAAAGTTATTGCTCGAGTTACGGAGGCTGCAGGTGGAGGATGCAGAAGAGAAACTAATATAGATTTTAAATCTAATTTAATCTATATTTGACGTTCAAATATTACACGATGTACGTATTTTACTAGTCCTACAAACTAAGGTGGTGATTCCGGCCCCAAGGCCGGGACCGGAGTATCTTATGCCGTTCGAACACACGTGAAATGACATAAGACACTCACTGCTGCGTCGGCGCATGCCTGGATGGCACCAGTCGCGGTGCGCTGTGGTACGATGACATAACATTCGTGATTTCATTCTGGAGTCTTTAATGGTACAAACAGCAAAAAACAAAACAAACATCAAATGAAGTGAATTAAAAATTAAAAAATTTCGACTTTTTTAGAGAATATAAAGTTGATTTACCAAATGAACACCTGGACGATTATATTGATGGGTGATCAATAAAGACGCAACCCAAATTCAATAACGTGGAAGTTACAAGCTGCTATATTTGCATAGTTTAAAAATGACAAAGAAGTAAGACTAGCGGAACATATTCCGGAAAAAAAAAAACAAATTTTAGAAATTATTAATCTAAGGATGTTCTCGGACAGACTATCGGACGATTAGATATATTTGGATAGATAGTTCGGAGAATAGGGACACTTTGTACGTACCTTCTAATATTTTTTAGTCCCATGGCATCATCGCAATAAACAAAGTTTAATTTTTACGTAAAAGACTTCAACGCGTTGCAATTATTTTCCTGTAATTGTTGAACAAAAGATTTCAACGCGGTCTAATAATTATTAAATTATTATCTAATTGCATTTCAATGGACTGAAGAGCCACATTATATTTGCTAAAAGCTCTCGCGCTAATTATATTATAAGAAAATTTAACGGCCAAAGTGCCTTCGATCTAATACCAACTACGACCAAATGCTACTAAAAACACTACCTACTAAAAATAACATTTGAACTATATACTATAGCCGTGTTGACCTATAGAACAATTACTATGGAGAATTAAAATCTTGGAATCTGCAGTACTTAATTATATAAATAGTATATGGATATTAAAAGGTTTCATTTGATCAAATTTGACACAAAATATTATACTAACTAATGACTATTTTACATTGAAAACATCAACTGAATTCCGAGACTAAATTAACTGATATCCTGTTTAATTAGATGTAACTATGCTCACATCACTGTCGTCATGCTGGAAGCTTTAACCGCCTTTCATCTTGATAAGGTTGGTTAACAGTACGTATATTTTCATATGAGACTATTAATAAACCGAGCAAGTAATAACTCGTGAGACTCGTACGACGTCGTACAGTCAAAAAGTTAAGTCAAATGCACCCTGGCGAATCCCGCACCACACCAATAATTTTCCAAGTTATGCGAAGAATTGGCACTCGCTCTTATAACGGTGAAAGAAAACATCTTGGAAGAAACCAGTATGTTCTCGTAATCCAACATTGTGTCATCCAGCAAACCACACTTGGCCAGTATGGTGGATTACGGTGTAACTTGCAGTAAATCTACTTTATTCGCAATTATTATATTTTGTATATTTTATAAGTACGTTTACGTTTACATTTTTTTATAAGTACGTTTTTTATAGCGTCCATAAGCAGATGACGGGATACGCAGAATGTAAAGAGTAGCGGAGCTAAGACACTGCCTTGAAGTAGACCTTTTTGTGACCTCAAACGGCTTTACAGGAAGAGAAGATTTCCCTCAAAGTGAAGGGTGTGAAATAGCTCTCAAAGCATATTGACAAGCTTATATTCATCCATTATGTTACTTATGGTCTGTACTTTCTACCAGAGGCAATACAATATAGTAGCTGATATAGTCGTAGGCTACGTATAGATCCAAACCACAGTGGGTAGATAAATGTTATTTAGTCTGAAGTATTTAAAACTGTTCCATTTTACTGTTCTATTATTTCGAATGGTTTATTGTTTTACGTTTTTCTCTATTACTTATCATTAAAACAAATAGATTTCATGTAGAGAACATGCTTTCAAGCTCTTAATAATATAATAAAACACATTAAATATTACCAGCTGTCTCAAACTTATTACAAGAACAAATGGAAGAGGTCGTTATTCGTAAAACAAAAGCTTTTCTCTGAACTGACGTATAATATTATTGTTGTCAGTTAAAAGAATCGTAATTAATTTTAAAATAAACCTTTTAACATTAAGTGCCGTGCGGTTACATGATAATTTTTCTTGAAATATTTTATGAAGACATTTCGCGAAGAAAATATTATAATGCGCATTGTAAAGTGACTGTGTATAATATTTGTGACTTACAAAATAACCTAGAACAGTTTATTCAAGAAAATAGTGCTGTAAAGTAGCGAGCAGTGTTTTAAAGAGTTCCTTTTTAGTTGACGGGAGCAGTTATCGTTTTTTAATGTGCTGGACGACAAGGCGTTTTGCTATACAGCTGAGAGTCACGCGACTCACGCGTCATAACAACTCCGAATGATCGCTTTTATCTCTTTCTAAGCTGTCAGTGTCGAAGAATTACGTTAATACGTAATTCTAATGTGCTGGTGCCAACTTCCTACTGTAACCACAGAATAAATAATAGTATGAGTACTGTAACGGTAATTTTAGGAACAATAACTGTAACAGCATAAACTTTACATACATGTTACGGTCTATATTCTGTACTGCTCGTAAGTGAATGCCAGCAAAATAGATCAGTTAATGCACCTAGTCCGGAATAATACATTAAAATAAAATAAATGTAATACTCAATTACCCAGTAATTTCACTAGCTACAGTGCCTTTCAAACTGGAACGCAGTAGTGTTTGCACACTACTGCTTGGCAGGTGAATAACTGGCAAAGTTACGTACTTACTGAGACGAACTCTGCATAAAATAAATAAAAAGATATAGAAAAGAAAACGATTTTAAATGCCCTAAATTTTTACAAATTGTCGTGTTTTCAACGTCAGTTTCAGTAAACTTACATAATAATATAATAGAGCAAGCAAATGATTTCCATTATTAGATACTTATTCATTCGCAGATCAAAGCTAAAAAACTACCTTGTGAATGTTTTATACTATCACTTTAACCTTCAAGAACATTGAACTATTCAGAACGTAACATCTTTTAACATTTCTGTCATCGAAAACATCATCATATATCAGATGTAGACTATACAAAGATCCACAAAGATCAGAGACATCTCTGAAAATCAACTGTCTGGTAGCGACACAGCGTAACAACACTGCGAAGACATGTCACAAAAATATAACAAGAAACGTATATAGCTTTATAATTATAGCATGCAATGTAGCTATACGTTATAACTCATACCATTTGTCACTTTTAATTGCCACTCGGTGGTTGTCGAAAGCGTCTGAAGAAAGCCGGTATATTTAGTTTATTGGGAAATAAAAGGCGCGCGTAGGGAGGAGAAAATTAAATTGTCGATTGTTTGTGGTTTTTTATTTTCCATAATCTTTTGGGGTACTCGTTACGTTATATGTCTAGTCCTAGAAATTAATTTGTAGAGCTAATAAGAAAATAAATGTGATACTTATCTATTTTTTTTTCATCGCAAAATAAAATAAACAATGTATTTAGATATTATTATACCTATAACTAAAATTATTTAACTTTATATGCCTTTTACTGTCAGTCTGAACAATACCAACGCTATCAGTGTGTGCTGATATTTTTTTACAAAATAATCATTCCTTGAAAGTGACTCGCTTGGTTAAACTCTTTTTGTTTCTCAAAGTTATTTTAACTTTTCTAATACGACTCTTAATTAGGCAATGCTATGGTTACATCAGTCCACCACTCTTTGTGACGATTACGATCGATCTGCCAAGAGTGACACGATTTAAAAATTGTTAAGTTCATTCGACAAACACCCCAAGAGCACGTAATGTTAAATTTTTTCGATTGCAATTAATAAAATGTTCTACATCTCTACTGTATCGATAAAGATAGCTCAACGCCAGGCTCGAAATTGAGACATTACAGTGGCTTTTCCTGATATTATGTTCAAAGGACTTATTCATTTGTCAATAAGACTTTGAAGTAAATATTAGAGGTTGTAAACGACGGGCTGTAAAACAAAGATAGCATCCTATTCCGGCCATTACGAAAGCGTTATCGATATTTTAATTGATGTGAAAATCGTTTCAGATTTGGATTAATTGTAAGATATGGTCGCGATCATTTCCTTTGATATTAAACGATAATTTCAAGTTATGAAAACAGAGTTAGGCATAAACTGTAAGTAGATATTTGGGCTCTTTACACAAACAGGGTACTTAGTTATTGTAGATGCATACTTAAAATAGCCGGAGACATTTTTTATGAATATTAAATATTTGAAAGTACGTTTGTGCGGATTTGGAAACAGATAATGGTTCAACATGGACTAGTGAAGTGTTTATAAGACAGTAGGAGTATCAGAGTTACACCAACATGTTATGCACCAAGAAATGGTTTGGCCAAACGAATGGTAGAGTCATTTAAGTCGTATATTACAAGAATTACATAGAGTGGTACTGTAGAATAGGTATGTTATTTGTTTTTATTTGATTTTCGAAGCACTGTATACAAAACCAAGGCCCAGCGAAGTTGATGTCAGGAAGGAGTTGAGGTGTCGCTTCTCTCTGTTAAGGCTAAGTTTAAGTAGCGGCACGAAAATCTAGCGCTGCGCGTCATTGCGCAGAAGTAAAAAATTAGGTATCTTAGGGGGATAGAGGGACGACAGGAGCGCGTACGTGGCGCCGGTTGGCTAGCCAGTCGTACTCCGCCATCAATTATTTTGCTAATTAATTTAATTGACTGACTGGCCCGATAGCTCAGTTGGTAGTAGCCCTGCCTTCTGAACTGTGGGTTGTGGGTTCGATTCCCACTCAGGACAAACATTTGTGTGATGAACATAGGTGCTTGTTCTGTGTCTGGGTGTTATATTGTATTCTATGTATGTATTTACAAACAAAAAGTATCTAAGTATTGTATCAGTTATCTGGTTCCCATAGCACAAGCTTTGCTTAGTTTGGGGCTAGATGGCGTTGTGTGAGATGTCCACACATATAATATAATAATTATAATTTAATTCACTAAAGTCTTCGCTATAACTCGGATTCACGAGTCTATTTATTTTACTATACTAGTTGCGCCCCGCGATTTCACCCGCGGATAAAAAGTATTTTAATTATTTGCTCATCCCACGAGAAAATTTCACTTTTCCGGGATAAAATGTAGCCTCTGTTAATCCAGTGTATAAGCTATCTTGGTACCAAATTTCATCCAAATCCATTCAGCCGTTTGAGCGTGAAGGAGTAAAAAACTAGTGTGCTATACAGAACCTATATATTATTACCTATCTACTTTTTCTGCTTTTTTTAATACTTACTTAAAACGTAACTTTAACAATGCTAGATAAACTTCAATGCTTAAAATGCTAATTTTGACGTACGCGGGTTGAAAAAACGTATTATTTTCGGCATTGATTAAAATTAACTAACGTTTATGAGAAGGACTCCTACGGCCTTATTAATAAACACGAACTAGCTTTAGACTAGTTACACCATCTTTTGTCTCTTTCGATCCAGCTAAATATTCCAGTAGCAAAAAGAGGACAAAAGCTGAAGTAACTAACCCGAGACTAATACCCGTTTATTAATAAGGCTGCTAGAGACGTAACATTGAGGTATTCATATTCTTTCTTTTTTTTTTAAGTTTTGTCTCCACACTTTTGTGTATTTAGCCAGTGTCAAGTAATTGATAATTTATCAAGTTAGTGATATTTCACGCAAATATGTGTCAAGTCACAGTCCAAGTCATCAAGTCAAGTCATAAGTCTAGTCGAAGTCGGACTCCTAGTAAACTGGTAGCAACTATACAAGAAGCTTGTATGGAGTTTTGGAAACAACACGAAAAGAAACGTTTCACCATCATTATACCACTTTCCTACACTCATGCCTGTAATTCAGCACTTAACCAATAAAATGCCACCAGTTTTATGCACTAACACTAAAAATAACACAAGTTTTGGAAAATAATACAATGCGGCGACGCGATCTTTTTCGTTTTCCCGCCAAAACTCCCGGTATTCATATTAGGTCTATGTTTAAAGATGCGTTCAACAATAATATATAAGACACAATACTGAATAGATATTTGAAAAGAAATAAAAGCTCGCTGTATCAAGCTTTTAACGAGGGCAATCTTCATCGACCCATCAAAGACTTGCGTAATTAAGTTTTATTAACCAGAAGCCAAATGGAAATGTGAATATAATGGGACACATCTCCACTAATAATAGTGTCGTTTATACCGCAATAAACTAAATATATTCGGCGGTGGCGCGTGACGCGGCTCTCCGCGACCGAAACCGTTTGACATACAATTAAAAATGACAGATGACTCGACGCCATCTTGGATGGGGCATCAAAGCGCGCCGACAGCCTACACAAAGCTGCATTATTAATACATGTACAAATACTCTGGATATACTTTTTTTTGGCTCTACACTTTTTTGTATTTAGTCAAGTAATTGCTATTTTCTGAAGTTACCAGGTAACTGATACAATATTTAGATACTTTTTGTTTGTAAATACATACATAGAATACAGTATAACACCCAGACATAGAACAAACATCTATGTTTATTAAATGTTTGTCCTGGGTGGGAATCGAACCCACAACCCACAGTTCACAAGCCAGGGTTATTACCAACTGAGCTATCGGGCCAGTCAGTGAATCGAAATCATATCGGCTTGAATTCGTACTAGGCGATAGATTTTCAGCGATCCGGTGCCGATTCTTCGGTACCATAAATGTCCAGCAAATATTTTTTTTTAGAGAATATTATTTAAATCTAGTTTTATAAGCCGTTTTTAATAATATCATCAGCATCATAATCGTTATCGCACGCCTGTTGATATCATGATTCAGAAAGAAATGATATCGTTTTTTGAATAGACGTAGGCACCTAGAATAAACCTAGGTTCAGAATTTAGAATAGTAATTTAGGTAAGTCTTATTTAAATTAAATGATCTATGTCAATTTGTTTTTGACATTTAGGTAAGTACCTATTAATTATTTCCGAAGCTGCAGACTCAATATCCTAAAAATTAAAAGTGAAAACGTCTTATAATCGTACCAACGTCCGAGGCATTATACGATGCCGCGATAAGCCAAAAAAAGCTTGAAAGCGATGGCGGCGCGCTGAAAAACTCGTTCAACACATTCTATTAAGCTATTTATTTTTGTCGGCTTGTTGGTCTGTTGGTGTCGACGTCAGTCAAGCAGGTGGGGGAATCCGGGAGGAATGTGTAGCAATGATTTATTATAACTAAGATGACTGTGGTGTAGGTAAACTAATTGAGATGCGGAAGTCAACGTTCACTTTTTTATACTGTACTAGAATTTCCCGCGTGTTTCCATAAATTTTCGAAATTAGAAATCTTTGTCAGAGTGTCGTGTAGTGGTAGAGCAGGTACCGGTGGCGGCGGGTTCGATTCCTGTGGCAAGACAAATATTTGCGCACGGAAAAATCGCAAATACTTGTTCTGAGTCTGGGTGTTGGACCATGGTCCTCGTAGTTCCTGGGACCCTAGACATAGGGTATCCTAGTTATGGGTCAGGATCTATGCATGTGATCGGTGGGGGTTATTATTTATATATTTATAGGTATGGAGGCGAAAGTAATAACAATATTCATGCCATGCGTGCAGTAGGATCTAGTTTACCTACTAGGTGGTAGGACTTTTCTGTAAAGTTCGTCTAGGTAGTTACCACCGCTTTGCCAGACTGTGCTGAAAAACTTTATATTTTAGAGTTCCGTGGCACTGTTATGGGCTACCATGTCGCTTAACATCAGGTGAACGACTAGCTCGTCACATCATTAATTGACATAAAAAAGGCGCCGAGCGCCAACACTAATGACAAGACTTTTTTTTTACTTCAAACTTGTCTAGCATTTGACCGCGCTCTCACCTGATGGGAAGTGACGATGCGATCGAAGATGTAGCATGCTAGACAAGTAAATAAAATAAAGACTGAATACATTTCTCTAGGGCGCGGGTGTAAATTTTTTTCCTGCTCTGTGCTATAAGTATATAATTATAATCCATGTGTGAGTCATGAACTTTTAAACTCATTGTTCAAATTTCCAGTTCAGTGTTTCCTTATTTTCTTGCCACAATTACTAAAGTAAAACTTCTTTGCGCACGCTTGACTTGAGAAGTACGCTGGTGAATGCGTGACGAGCGTTACAGAAATTGATCGGGCGAGGCAAACGGAAGTTGAGAGGGAGGTATAAGTTAGTGAAGATAGACAGAGAAAGTTACGTTTTGTATAGAAGTTTTACTTCAGTCGTGTAGTCTAAAGCACTTGTTTCTTTTTTCAGGGCATATTTAGCAGTGGACGTCTTCAGGCTGAAAATGGCGATAATTACTTTTCCTTGACGTTCTGGGAGAAATTTTGAGGAAAGGCATTTTTTTATGCTAACGAATGACGTGACGAGCTAAGCGTTCACCTGATGTTAAGCGACACGGCTGCCCATATCAGTTGGAGTGTCACTCGGAACTCTAAGAGTGCGTGACACTGCACTCCGGACGTCATCCTGAGATATCAGGTAAATCTAGTTAGATTACTAGACTGTGAGATCAGGTCACAAAGTCTCATTTGCCCAGTAATTTCACTAGCTACAGTGCCCTTCAAACCGCATGCACACTACTGCTTGGTGGCAGAATAACTATATGGCATCAGATATACTCGAGAATTCTACACTCTAGATGTACCTACACAAGCTGGTAAGGTACTAATTTAAAATATCAGGAGAGTTGTATAAATAAAACAATATTTAACTTGAAACTAATTTATATCAACATCAAGTTTCGATTTACGTTAATACATATTTACAGCATTGAGCATTGTATATTACATTACTTATTTTATCTTCAGAGATGCTAACAGTGGAATAAAGACTCGCCGTGTTACCACGAATACATAAACAAGGCTTAGAGACAGATGTTAAGTGTGTGTGTAACAATAAAAAACACCAGTTTAACACTAAGTTAAGGTTTGTTTAAATCTTCTGTAGTTAGCCTCTCGATGTTTTCTGTTGTTTCATCAAAGCTTTTTTTTGTTTGGTTTTGGCTCCACACTTTTGTGTATTTAGCCAGTGTCAAGTAATTGATAATATGTCAAGTTAATTAATATCATATAATGTGTCAAGTCACAGTCCAAGTCATCAAGTTAAGTCATAGTCTAGTCTAGTCAATTCATAATCCTAGTAAAGTGGTGGCAACTTTACCAGAAGCTTCTAAGGAGTTTTGGAAACAACACGAAAAGAAACATTTCACCATCATTATACTATTTTCCCACACTCACGCCTGTAATCCAGCACTTAAAGAATAGAATGCCACCAATTTTATGCACTAAAACTGAAAATAACAAGTTTAGAAAAATAATACAATGCGGTGACGCAATCTTTTTCGCTTTCCCTCCAAAAAACTTCATTGCCTATTAAACACAATATCAATTCTACCACTACTGGTAAAAATGGCGAATTGCAAGTAAATAATTTTTTGTAAAATATCGAATGCTAACTGTATTTTTATTGTATTTTATATTCAACACGTAACCAAAATGCTAGCATCTACTTCGGCCAGATTGAGCATTGCCATTTAACGGGGCAATTTCAATTTCAATTTTTATTTGCAATGTTGCCAGCATATTGGGCACGTTGCCTACTGGTAGTGGTTTGTTAGAATTTTATTTTATTGTTATCTGTTTTATTTATCTATTCAAATAAAAGTTTTTATTGTGCATTTATTTTACTTTAATTGAGCCTCATGTTTATATATCTGCATTGTCATATAAAACAATTTGAGTGTCACTTATTAACGTTGATTTATTTTAGGTTGGTACATTATATGGAATTTTATTAATGTTGTTAATTTAATCAGATTTTCTTCATTGACTACTATTATACATCTTTTTCATAAAATGTTGGCTTAAATATCTTTCAAACATTCATTTAAGTACATACGAAATCGTTCCATTACTAGTGATAAACTTTTTTAATTATAGAAGGTTTTAAAGACATTTTACTGTTTATAAATAATGGGGGTATCTCGTTTTTTACATACTTACATGAATTCAGAGTTGTAAAAGGTGATGGTATTTGAACGAAATGCATCTCTCTTAAAGCTTATTTTAGCTTTTTAGCACACGAGGTACATAATACTTGTAATATCTTATTATAACTTACTAATTTTTACAAGCTTTTTTACATTTTTACATGTAAATTATTAGTTACTTGAAACTTTAGAAATTTGCAATGCGTTACAATTATTTTTGGTACTTATTAGTCATAATATATTATTATAAAGTACCCTCTATGAAAACCCTAAAGTTTAATTATTTGCGTTATTTTTAATACATCGCATTTAATTAATATTAATATTTAGATGTAAAAAAAGCGTAAGCGTAAATTGGATAAATAATTTCAGTGGGTGTTACACAAATTATACAAAAGTTTCTATAATTATTACAATTAGATATTATTACTAAATAAATTTGACTCTTTAATTGTACATTAATACTTATTTCAATAGACAGCCTCTGTAGTGTATTGGTTGAGTAAGTCGCCTCATAACCCAGAGGCAGCGGGTTCGATTCCCGCGGCAGTACCAGTATTTATGCACAGAAAAAAGCGCAAATACTTGTTCTGAGTCCGGGTGTTGTGGGACTGTGGTCCCGTAGTTCCTGGGTCCCTAGACACAGGGAATCCTAGTTAGGATCCAGGATCTATGTATGTGATCGTTGGGCGTTATTATTATTTATATATCTATTGCAGGCCCTGTCAATACGGCATTTATGAAAAGGACAGTAACGTTTTAAGAACAATCTAATAAAAAATATCTTAGGGTTTTGCACAACTGAATATATATAAATATACTAAACCGTATAAAAGGTTTTTTTGTTTAGGCACAGATACAAATATTCATATATAAGCTAAATTTTGATGATAGTCCCTATATATATACAGATGATTTTGATGGTAGGTGATTTTGGATCATCTCAAACTTTTTCATTTCAGTTCATTAGAAGATGACGTTGCTAGACTTTGGTACTGTAAAAAATTTTTAAGCTTCAGGTTCAAAGGATGCTCAAAACTCTACCCAGAGTTGTTATGGGACTCTCGTACATAGAAATAAAAAATAAAGCCAAAAAACAAGGGATACGAGATTCGAACCCTGATTCTAAACTACCTCTTTCTGTGTTTGTCAATTTAACAAATGTTCTGATTACTTTATGTGGTTATTATAAAAAATGTATTTAATTTATGTCTCTATCTATCATCTCAAAACCAACATGAACGAGAAAAATAGAAGTAAATTTTGTATGTACGAGATTAAAGGTCCGTATTACAACGATGTTCAGTCATCGATCGGTGCTCAAGCAGAGATTTCATGAATAAAGTGATCAATTAGTGAATGTTTGAGCATCAATCGATGACAGCATCGTTCTAATACGGACCATAGAGAACTGCTTGTAATGTATCAACAAATTAATTGTAAATAATAACTTCTGTGAATAAACCCTAAATCACTTATCAAATACGTATCACAATCGATTCATAACTACACAATTGCACTAGTCCTATGACAGTCCATTTTCAGAATCTTTCTCAACCCTGGGGTCGGAAGCCCCGGGGCGCTGCCACAATCACGTGTGAGAATGGCCCAAGCTGCCGTGCGAGTGGTGGTGATTAGCTGCTAGATGGTGGAAGTATGGGGCGTACGGCCCAGGCCCCGTGAAAGGGTAAGGGACGCCATGGCTGTACAGCAGGCCTCCAGGGTAGGGCCCCGACGGGAAGCCTCCAGCTGACGGCGGAGGCACGGTCGGGCTGTTCACGTCCATCCCAGGGTTCTGCTTTTTCCATTTCGTTCGACGGTTTTGGAACCAGATTTTGACCTATCGATAAAAAATACTGTTATTTTTATTCAGATCCTAATTGCGCTTCGCGATTCCACCCACGGATACAAAGTATTTTAATTATTTGCTCACCCCACAGAAACATTTCACTTTTCCGGGATATAATTTAGCCTATATGTTAATCCAGTGTATAAGCTATCATGGTACCGAATTTCATCCAAATCTATTCAGCTGTTTGAGCGTGAAGGAGTAAAAAACATACACACATACAATCTTTTGCCTTTATAATATTAGTGTGATTGGGAAACTTGGATATGAAGCCATGAGAGCCAAAGTGGCCTAACTGCATTTTTTTCAAAATTCATCTTTTTATTGGAGTCTGCTCTAAATGGTAAAAGCTATAGCGCAATAAATAAATCCGCCAATAAAAGGCCTCCAATAAATAGGGATTAAAATAGGACGAAAGAAGAAGTGAGAAAATAGCTCCTCACCTTTATTATATTTTATTCTATGTACATTAAAAAATGCAGTTAGGCCACTTTGGCTCTCATGGCCTCAAATTATGTATGACAAACGAAAATTTGTAAGCAAGCCACGTTTTACTCTAAAATAAAAACATCTCAAATTAAAATAAGCAAGATAACTGTCACAAAATATAATTTCATAAATCTTTATTCACATGCACATAAAATTGCAAAGACGAAGTGTGCATTTTCATGTATTATTTTTAAAGTTATAGACGTAATAAAATTATTTGAAGGTGCCAATTGATGTTTATAAAAAATAATATTACTGTGTTTCGGAGGAGTTAAAATGTGGGTGGAAAACTCTTAAAATTATCTTAAATCAATGTTAAACTAAAATGAATAGTATTAGGTATCTACAGTCGTGAATCAATGCTCAAGTTTAGATTTCATTCGCATAATTTTCATTTGTCAATGAAATCGATACCTAGAGCCTTTACCTTCATCATCGCTATTACCTCTTAGAAAACCTAAAATGAACCGCTACAATACGATTTGTACTGTAGGTAGCTTTTTGGGTCTTCATTTAATCACATGACTCTTGGAAAATTATCACACAATTGGCTAAAATTACTATTCAAGCTTCACTATAAGTATTTAAAAAAACGAGTGTGTTA
Organism: Ennomos fuscantarius; assembly: GCA_905220475.3. Lineage (NCBI taxonomy): Eukaryota > Metazoa > Arthropoda > Insecta > Lepidoptera > Geometridae > Ennomos > Ennomos fuscantarius. The sequence goes on along the minus strand of HG992046.1, from coordinate 4,070,906 downwards.
GACCACACGACTGAAGTAAAACTTCTTTAGCTTAGCTCCATTTATCGGCCGGTATAACTTTATATTTGCTTTGTTTAATGTTAATGTCGCCATCTTGACAATTGACAGGACATTCCAGCATAATAATACAAATCATTAACTTTGTTATGTTGACAATGGAGATCTACGTGAACCAACTTCAACTTCAGTTCGCCTCGCATTCATCAGCTTACTCCCCAAGTCAAGCGTGCGTAAAGAAGTTTTACTTCAATAAAAGAGCTATATAGATATTTCTAGAATTCGATACCAACCTGTGTTTCGGTCAAGCTCAAGCTCAAGGCAAGATTAAGCCGTTCACAAACGGACAAATATCTCGTAGTTTTAAACTTATTCTCTAACGACACCAACTGTTCATACGTAAATGCAGTTCTCGCCCTTCGTGGCTTCGTCCCTCCTTTTGAGTCTCTACTGGACGAGCTTTTTCCTTTTTTTGAACTAGAACTGTGAGGGCTTTTTGGGTCTCCGTTCTCGTCGAGGTCGGATTGTGTAAGGAGGTCGTCATCTAGGTTTGAGGTTTGATCGTCCGTTTCTAATTCGTCAGTCTCGAGGTCCGAATGCTGAAGGTGATCTTTCACTGTAACCAAAAAAAAATGCATTAGATTGAATTTGTAATTTGCGTTGTGTTGAGATTTTCTTTAATTCTTATACCATTATATATGTGAATTTATCCAGAGCCCCAGCTTTCTTACATTTGATTTATCTTCCGTCTTTTTCACTCATATTGATTTTTAATGGAAACGAAAAGGCCTTCATTTTCGTACATTCAAATTTATCTCGATCTCTTTTCTTTGACTTTGGAAAATGAACGGTAAAAATGATAGAGGAGTAGTAGCGTGGTCAAGAACTAAGGTAGAGGATATTCAAAATCTTAAATCTGTGGAAAAGGTGATTCTGATGAAACCAAATCTATTTGACCTAAAATAACAAATATGCTTGCATATGTTTTTTTCAAATAGATTTAGGGCTGCAGTGTTTATCAGAAATATCATTAACCTAATAAACTAAGACAATTTGATCGCAGAACTTTTATATTATCTTGATTGCTTTTCAACGAAAGTTCTGAAGCGCGTCTTAAAAAACAATATTAAAAGTTAATTTCTCGGAATTCTCGTTGCCATCTGTCACCGCCGAAATTGATTTATTGAAGGTGAAAGTAGTTAACCGAACATAATATAAATCATAATGTTTTATAGTTTCCTCATAATCAATTTTTTTCTTAATTTTTCTCGTGTTTTCAGCGTGACATAATGGGCATTTCCCTTTCCTCTCAGGCGGCGCGCGTCGAGTGATACCATGCGAAATAGTTTTAATACCACTATTAATTTTTTAATGTGGCAACTTTACTAACAAATTTTCATCATCCGGAAACATAAAAAATATAATTTAGTGCAGGACAGTTTTGTGTTTAGTAAAATTGGTAAAATGCGAATTGTAATGGCGGACGGGACGCATAAATATTAATGGTTCGGGTCGATGTTTATAATCATCAACGGTTAGTTTAGGACCCGCGAAATGGCTGTAAAATTGCCGATAAACGGCTGTAAAATATAGGCGTCATAAGTAAAATCTTATAAATATGTTTATGGCTTTGCAAATGGGGCAATATTTAAATGGTGCTTCTGTGGAAATCGAAACATAAAAAAAAAAGAAAACTTTATGATATTATTTCAAGAATTAATTAATTTAGATGGATACCAAATTTTTCTGCTCAACTGACAAGCTGCAAACTGATCTTAATCGACCTAAAACGAATTATCAAGTTCTAAAAACAAAATCAAAACTAATTCAACGAATTTAATAATAATAATAACGCCTAACGATCACATACATAGATCCTGGAACCTAACTAGGACTCCCTGTATCTAAGGACTCATAAACTACTAGGACTATGGTCCCACAACACCCAGACTCGGAACAATTATTTGCGCTTTTTATTCTGCGCACAAATACTTGTCCTGCCGCGGGACCTCGAACCCGCCACCTCCGGGCTATGAGCCGACCTGCTCATCCACCACACCACAGAGGATATATCACCCAGCCACAGAACAAACCGCTATGTTCAAACACAATTGTCCTGAATGGGACTCGAATCCACAACCTACAATTCAGAAGGTAGAGTAACTACCAACTGCCAGTCCTACAATCAGGCCAATCGGTTTTTTTGTATGTATTGGCTCCACACTTTTGTGTATTTAGCCAGTGTCAAGTAATTTATCCAGATGGATATTAATCCAGTCGCCTTTATTACACAGCCTTATTAATAAACGGGTATTAGTCTCGGGTTAGTTATTTCAGCTTTTGTCCTTTTTTTGCTACTGGAATATTTAGCTGGATCGAAAGAGACAAAAGATGGTGTAACTAATCTAAAGCTAGTTCGTGTTTATTAATAAGGCTGTTAGTGTTTAGTTTCGATTCCGCTTGCATCCCCAACAGTGTGTTAATAATAACATAGTTTTACGCACATTTGTTGACTTTAACAAGTTGATCCAGCTGTCCATATATAGCAAGGCGAGTTAGCGCTATGAACAATCGTCTAGCGTATTGCTTTGGCGAGTGATTTACTATTAGAGAACGCGAAACGCGTTGTTCGTATGAACATAAATCTTTCCTACAAGACGTAAACGGAACGGTGATTGCTATTAATTGATAAGTTAATGGAGATACTTTTGGTTGGAAGCCTTGCGTACTAAAATTAGTTTAATTTCACTTACAATATTTCAGAATCAAAGCGAGTTACGTTAAATTGTAAAGATACTAGGTAGATATTTTACTAGGTGGTAGGACTTTACTGCAAAGTTCGTCTAGGTAGGTACCACCGCTTTGCCAGCTATTCTGCCGCCAAGCAGTAGTGCGCAAGCACTGCTGTGTTCCGGTTTGAAAGGCACTGTAGCTAGTGAAATTATTGGGCAAATGAGACTTTATGATCTGATCTCACAGTTTAGTGATCTTATTACTAGATTGTGCTGATGTCTCTGGATGACGTGCGCAGTGCAGTGTCACGCGAACCTCTATACTTTAGAGTTCCGAGTGACACTGCAGCTGGTATGAGCAGCCGTGTCGTTTAACATCAGGCGAACGGCTAGCTCGTCACGTCATTCCTTAACATAAAAAAAAAGATGGCGCTGGCAGGGTCGCCATGTAGAAGTGGTTTATACCTAGGGTTAATTATGCACCATGTCGGTAATGAAAGATGGTGTTGCGGTGCACAAGTGCATTGCTCTGCTTCTACATAATGACTATTGTAACTTAGTACTAACTTATGCTACATCGGCTAAACTATATCAGCCTTATTAATAAACAAGAACTAGCTTTAGACTAGTTACACCATCTTTTGTCTCTTTCGATCCAGCTAAATATTCCAGTAGCAAAAAAAGGACAAAAGCTGAAGTAACTAATCCGAGACTAATACCCGTTTATTAATAAGGCTGTATAGGTCGGGCGTGTTCATACACTACAAAATATGTTTATACTAATTATGCACTAGGTGTAGTAAAAAAATCACATATTTCCATTTTAGGATTTTTTTTCCATTTCCTATAACGAAATTAAATCAAATAATAAAATTATTGGCATACGTGTTTTACATGCGTTGGGTAATATATTAATATTATAATTATTATTACACTTTAATTTTATATATTATAGTATGTCATAGCTACCTAATTTTATGTTATGGCACCTTTATATAAAACTAGGTAGGTTCCACTTCATTTTAAAATAATTTCGTAAACTTTGGATATTTTTAAAGGCGTCGTTTATATTTTTTATGTTCTTTAAACCAAATTATTATGGCATAACTTAAGTAAAATTAATAATGGGAGAAGCCACTGACTCCTGAAAAATAGTTTCCACTAGTTCGGGAGTCTATGGGTCGATAAATAAATTTGTATTTGTCGACAACCCTTTTTATGTATACCTATTATTATTCTGCCGCCAAGCAGTAGTGTGCAAGCACTACTGTGTTCCGGTTTGAAGGGCACTGTAGCTAGTGAAATTACTGGGCAATTGAGACTTTATGATCTGATCTCACAGTCGAGTAATCTTATTACCAGACTCAGGATGATGTGCGCAGTGCAGTGTTGCTCGAAACTCTATTTTGGGGTTCCGATTGACACTCTTCTGTTATGGGTAGCCGTGGCGCTTAACAGCAGGTGAACGGCTAGCTCGTCAAATAATTCAGTAACATAAAAAAACCTAATTTTTAGTGATTCTTTTTATCGTCAAACACGTGTTACCAATGTTACCAATGTTACCAATATCGACTTCAGTGCAGCTTTTAACTGCCAATCAATTGTCAGCCAAACGTCTTTCGACTTACAAAACATAGTCCCGTAGTAAAAAAGGTATTCCGCTAGACTAGGTTTAAATATATCTCGCAATAACAGTTTAATCGCAACATTAGTCCATCACCTACATCGCTAGCATACCATCCGTGCCTACTTAATTGAGTGCCACAGCATGCGGGCCGATTAAACATTGAGATCGGCAATTAGAAAGGCATTTCGCGTGCCTTTTGCACTTATTGCATTAATAGATCTGTCGTTATCTCCTAGGCGATCAATTTGTTTACCAAGACATTCAGGCTAGTTTTTAGTCACAATACAACTGGGGATGATCACGAAACTTTGATTGCAAGGGCGGATCCAGGATTTTTTCTGGGAACAAGGGGCGGACGGGCAAAAAAATCAACAAGAGCTGTTAGAAATAAACTTGAAGTATCATAATTCAAGTCACGTTTGGTTCTACAAGTTCAAGTATTATATAAAGGTTTATGAAAGTGTAAAAACAATAATTATTGATAAACGCTGCTTATTGATAACTTCTAAACCTGATTATTGATTATTTAACTATAATCTCTCAAGTGCGTGAAAGGAACGCAAAGAACAAAATTCGCAATTCCAGCCAGAAATAGAAAAGAGTTTCACTCATGTTTTTCTGTTATTTTATTCATATATTTTAACGACTCTGATAATTTGATTTGCTTCTAAGTTTGTACTGTTTGCACGTGCCCCCGTGCCCCCCCTTAAATCCACCCTTGTTTGGTTGCAATGCAACAGGACATATTTCCATACTAACTATGCATATAAACTGCGTATTCAAACTGTCAAATTCATACAAATTTGTGTTTCCTTCTGTTGCAATCGAGTTACGTGATCGCTCAGCTGATAACCGTTGATGTAGATGTGGTCAGGAGTGGAGAGCGCATATAGTATACGTAGAAAGGTGGAGCGATGGATAGCTGCTAGGTGATCACGTAACTTTATGGTAACAGATAGAAACACAAATTTATATGGATTTAACAGTTTCAATATGCAGTCATGTGTATACTTACTATGTAAATAAAAAAAATACTATTGATATTTCACCTGTTTCAATGGCATTTATTTCCAACAATAAATTAAAGATTCAAATTAACATATAAACATAATCCTAAACTATAATTAATTATTTGAAAAAGAGTAGTATTTTAGGTAAAAAAGGGTCATAAATAAAACACAGAATTTAGATCACCTTCTGCAGGAAGCGTACCCAAAAAGCTGGCAACACTCCCTCGTTGCGTTGTTTCTCCTGTTGCATTGCAATCAAAGTTACGTGAAGGAAGAACAGGTAGAATCGAAGACCAGGCTCAGTCCACTGGCACTGTGGACCAGGCTCAGTCCACTGGCACTGTGGACCAGGCTCAGTCCACTGGCACTGTGGACCAGGCTCAGTCCACTGGCACTGTGGACCAGGCTCAGTGGACTGAGCCTGGTCTTCGATTCTTCTTCGTGTTTTCGAGGAGGCTTATTTTGAGTAGTGATCTACTTGGCTAGCATGCTACACCTTCGATCGCATCGTCATTTCCCATCAGGTGAGAGCGTGGTCCAATGCTAGACAAGTTTGAGGTAAAAAAAAAGTGATCTTGTTAAGTTTATTATACTGATGGAAATTATGGTTATAAAATGTCTAGTAGAATAGGTATTTACCTTAAATAGTTCAATATGCTGTGTTAAAGTGTATTCGTAGAGATAAAGCTAAAGCCAAGCGCAAGTGAAAAATTGAGATAACTTTACTGTGCCATAAATCACGGCTTGATGTTCTCAAAAGGCTTATTAAAAAAGCTAGCTAATCAAAGTGACCTAGGTTACTGTAGGAATACTTCATATCTCCAATTTTTTTACAAATACTTGTTCTGTGTCTGGGTGCTTAATTGCAATGCAACAGGAAAAAAATCATTAATAATTTTAAAAAATTCATTGTAACTATACGTACACTGAGTATTGAACTGTCACATCCATACAAATTTGTGTTTTTTATCGGTTGCTATCAAGAAACCTGATCGACTAGCTGTTACCTATATACCCCCAAGCATTCCGCTCCAACTCGACACGTGTCGACAGTATGGTGTAAACACGCTACGTGGATTTGCGACATTGTGCCGTTAAGCCTGGCTTTGAGTTTCCCGTACCCCGTACATCGTAAGCCCTGCTGGGGTGTACTTGTGGAGGTTATATCGTAAGTTTTTACAAGCTGGGAAAATAGTTTTTAAAGTAAAACTTCTTTACGCCTTCACTTGGGAAGTTGAAAGTTATTTGTTAACGTGAACATAACAAAGTTAAAAATTGCTTATTTGTGTTATTATGTTGGTTTGTCCGGTAAATAATAATTTACAATGGTCAAAATGGCGACATTAACATTGATCAAGGCAAAAACAAAGTTATACTATACCGGCCGATATATGGAGTTAAACAAGTTTTACTTCAGTCATGTGGTCTAAAGCACACTCGTTTTTTTCACCGTTTTGTACCGAAAAAGAAGAACACCGTTTGAGGCCCAGTTATGTTTAAATTTCACTATTTGTTTCCACCGGAAATAAAACCGATTCACTACGAACAGTTAAAACATTATTCAATTAAAATAACAAAACAACAATTTTTTATTATAAGACATGGTATCTTTGGCTCGTTAATACAATACAAAACAAATTCTTTATTGTATGCCACATACTTAATTAATGTTACACAATAAGTTGTATAATAGTAATAATATGTGCGGAAATCTCACACAACGCCATCTAGCCACAAACTAAGCAAAGCTCGTATTATTTAAGTATTGTATCAGATAACTGATACAATACTTAAATACTGTATAGTATAGTAGGTATTGAGTGGCTTTATCACTAAAAGTGATCTCTTACAGACAACTTTTGGATGGACAATATTAGATGATAGTATAGAAGTAGACGGCGGTGTACAACGTGGTCACACTTTATTTAATTTTATTACTATATTCGTAATTCGCATAATTAATTAATAATATGTAGGTGGTAGGACTTTTTTACTAGGTGGTAGGACTTTTCTGCAAAGTTCGTCTAGGTAAGTACCACCGCTTTGCCAGTTATTCTGCCGCCAAGCAGTAGTGCGCAAGCACTACTGTGTTCCGGTTTGAAGGGCACTGTAGCTAGTGAAATTACTGGGCAAATGAGACTTTATGATCTGATCTCACAGTCGAGTAATCTTATCACCAGACTGTGCTGATGTCTCACAGGATGATGTGCGCAGTGCAGTGTCACGCCAAACTTTATATTTTGGAGTTCCGAGTGACACTGTTCTGTTATGGGCAGCCGTGTCTCTTAACATCAGGTGAACGACTAGCTCGTCACATTATTCAGTAACATAAAAAAAATTGGTTATGCGAATATATAATACAGGCGTAATAGTAATTAGCTTAATTCTCTAACAGTGGTCAATCTATTGGTACATGATACAAAACTCCTTGTATCATGTACCAATAGATTGAAAGACACTTAGGTATAAAACGATATAATCAACAACATAAAGTTTGAAGGGCACTGTAACTAGTTAAATTATTGGCCAACGAGCTTCTGCCCGCAGCTTCGCCCGCGGCGTAGCCTATGGGAAAATAATTCAACCACCCATTTCACCCTCTTAAGGGTGGAATGTAGAAAAATCCTTTCTTAGCGGATGCCTACGTCATAACATCTACCTGCATGCCAAATTTCAGCCCGATCCGTCCAGTGGTTTGGGCTGTGCGTTGATAGATCACTATGTCTGTCAGTCAGTCAGTCAGTCACCTTTGAGTTATATATATTTAGATGAGGCTTTATGATCTGAACTCTGTTTAGTAATCTTATTACCAGACTGTGCTGATGTCTCAGGATGACGTGCGCAGTGCAGTGTCACGCGAAATTTTGCATTAGTGTAGAGTTCCGAGTGACACTGCAACTGTTATTGGCAGCCGTACCGTATCGTTACGTCATTCATTAACACAAAAATGGAATCATAATTGAAGGGGTGAGAACAAAAAGGATTTAACTTATTTTTTTTTTCACAAAAAGACTTATGGGTATCGTTGGATTCAGCGTGAAATTATCTTCAGTAATACATTCTCAAAATACCGAAATGAGGCTTAAATCTCGAAATTTTGAGTCTAAAAACGGTTTATCTGTCACAGGACTACAGTACGCGTAGCATATAAACATTATTATATTTATTTTATTATATTATATTTTTACATTAATTGTATGAATTAGCACTATATTTAGTATGTAAATAGAATTAAAACATTTTCAAGCAACTGAAACTTACATAAATCTTTTCTATTACCTTAAAAGCACTCTACACCAAAGAGCATATAACCACTACGTTTTACTCTACACTAAAATGACGCCGTTGAAGTTTAAAGTCAATTTTCTCGAAGCTATCAATTTGACAGTTGAACCATTTTTATTCTCAACCCTTCAATTAGTATAAGTAGGTACTGTGTTCTATTAAGATCGTGTTAAGTTCGTCTCAGAGAAGTAGCTATGATTTCCATCCAAACTAGGTTTAGATGAAATCATTGAACATTTCAGGCGCGGTAAGCAAAAGCCTTTATTTATACCCATTCCCCCAAACCCCAGCGCGGAAAGGCACTTGTAATCGAGAGGGCTTTATTAATTACGAACTTGGACCGCAACCCTCCTCGCCCACCCCTTAACCCCCCCGATCCATAACCAAACCATTACCAACTCTAATCTTTATCAGCTAAGGCTAAAAATCCCCAAGCATCTCCCGTTTACGAAAACCCAGCCTTATCATTTGGGCGGAAGCGTTAAGAGGTGGCTTTTAAGCGTAGGTTTAAACGATTTTTGACTTAATGTGGAAAGTTTAGGGTTATTTTCGGCATGGATCGTGTGGTCTGCAAACAAGAGCGATCAATTTGTTAAATGAAGAAAATGGAGATGTGTAATTTGGGAGGATTCTTGGTTCGGTGATTTCCTTAATGCAGAGCTTGTTCGCAGTTATGTCCGAGGCTGTGCTGGTTTGAACCGGTTTGGTGCTGGTATACTATCACGTTATCTGTGGTTTGGGGGTGTGGAAGGATCAATGACACTTTTCAACCTAAACTCCATGACGTAAATGAGACAGAGTGATGTTTTAAGGTCAAAAAGATGAATGAATACGTTAACCCTACGTCTAATATATAATAATAATAATTTACAAACCCCCCCCCCCCCCTCTCTGTCACTTTGACATATCACCCAACTCTTACATACACACTACTAAAAAACTATAAAGCGGTTGAGCCTCTTAGAGCTAAATCAACAACAAAAATTAATATTATTATTTCAATATGTAGTACTATACTTGGAGCCAACAGAATGTTTTGTCAATCTGTGCACATTATACCTAATTGAAGGGGTGAGAAAAAAAAGGGTTTAACTGATTTTTTTCACAAAATGACTTATGTGTATCGTTGGATTCAGCGTGAAATTATCTACAATAATACATTCTCAAAATACCGAAATGAGGCTTAAGCTTAAGCTTAGGCGTTTTTAGCTAAAAACGGTTTATCTGTCACAGGAATACAGTTCGCTTAGCATAAAAACATTATTATATTTATTTTATTATATTATATTTTTACAGTAATTGTATGTATTAGTACTATACTTAGTATTTTAAAATAAAATTAATATATTTTCAAGCAACCGAAACTTACATAAACCTTTTCTATTGCCTTATAAGCACTCTACATTAAAAAGACGCCGTTGAAGTTTAAAGTCAATTTTTTCGAAACTATCAATTTGACAGTTAAACCCTTTTTATTCTCAACCCTTCAATTGTGTAATTATGTTTTATTGAATGTATTGTCTTGTTTCCATCGAGAACTTTTATCTTATTTTTATTATATTTTTACTATTATATAAACCACCTGCTGAATAACACTAGTATATAAGCTAAGCACTTTTACTCCACTATTATTTAAGTTCATGATACTTGTATAATCCTCTTTTGGCCTTATTGTAATCTAAAATGTCCCTTTAAACATATATAAAATGTAACGCTGTAGGATTATCGAAATAAAATAAATAAATAAATAAAACGTAATGAACTTTTGGTTCGTCCACAAACAAAAAAAAAATTGAAAATAGCTGAAGATCTTTGCACAGATTTTCTGAAAATGTAACTACGAACAATCAACAGATCAGAACAAAAATAAACAGTCGATATTTTGGGGTCAATGAACCAATTACTACTATCAGAAAAATGTCATACCTGAAATAAATTGTGTTCGTTAGAAGCTTAGCGCAGAGCTGCGAGTGAAAACACCCGAGCTTCCTCTAATTTAAATTGTTATCTTACTTTAAAAGCAACCTTTTCACCCAATTTGTATTCGTAGCGAAAAGTTAAAGGGTGTTTTCACGTAATTTCGGGGTAGTAATTAAAAAGTCAGAACTGGCAACATTAAGCCCCTCGTTAACGAGCCGCGCGCTTCCGCATCCGCTTACACCGGAAGTACCTTATCACTGAAATAAATACTTTTACATTCCCGTTGTGCGCTTGGTAAATTATGAGGGCTGTGACACTTCAATGTCTCCAGTAATAATATCCCATTTAAAAAAAAGGAATTAATCTGACTTCGATCGCCTAAATACTAATGATAGGATTGGATAGTAAAATTATAAAAAAAAATTCCCCGTGATTTTGATTTCAAACCCGAAGTACTAAACTAGTTTTGATGAAACTTGGGACCAAATTGAAGGTGGTTCGATTCATTAAAAAAAAATCAAAATAGGTTAATAAATAACAAAGCCATGGCATAGCAATAATTTTTTAAAATACATCCGAATTGTGATAGATTTTTAATAATAATAGTAATGTCCAACGATCACATACATAGATCCTGGACCCTAACTAGGATTCCCTGTATCTAAGGATCCAGGAACTACGAGGACCATAGTCCCACAACACCCAGAAACAGAAAAAGTATTTGCACTTTTTTCCCTGTGCACAAATACTTGTCTTGTCACTTGGAATCGAACCCACCGTCTCCGGGATATGAGCCGACCTGCTCACCCACCACACTACAGAGGCTGTCAAATTAAGAACTGTTTTAGTTAGGTACATGTTGTTCATGGAAGAAACCTCTTAAATCATTACGGCCAAATACCCAAATGCTCCCCACTTCACTGCACAACCATAACAGCTAAAGCTGGCTCAAAAATTACTCGATCGAAAAAATTCTCGGAAAACAAGCACGAAAAACGCCTACCCGACAAAATCAACCCGGACGATTCGTCCTGCGCGCGTCCGCCCGGACCTAAAGGGCCGAAAAATAAGCCAATTCTGACCCTAAACGCTGCCAAATTTATGTCCTCCCTTGACCCTTGCGACGCCTTATTCACCTTTTATTTTTATTTGAGTGAGCAAGGAACAAATCTTAGCGTAAAAGGGATAATAAAATAATCGTTAGATTCGTTTAGACGAGTCTAATTTCGCGCCTTCCTGCGTAAAGGGACGCAGGCAGTGTAGGGTTTGATTCCGTCTCGCTCTGGCTTGTAAAATGGTAGTGCCTTCTCTTTCCAATGGTAGCCAGTAATAAAGTTGTGGGAGTGAGTTGCAAGAGTTGCGAATTCGTATTTTTCGTGTTTGCGGGTTTGTATGAAGTATGAACACTGTATGATCATATGAACTAAAAATTGGACAGCGCATATGAAACGTATCACAGTAATAGTACATTTGAGGCCATGAGAGCCAAAGTGGCTTAACTGCATTTTATTTCAATTTTCATATTTTTATTGGAGTCTGCTTTAATGGTAAAAGCTATAGCGCAATAAATAAATCCACCAATAAAAGGCTTCCAATAAATAGGGATTAAAATGGGATGACAGAAGAAGTGAGAAAATGGCTCCTCCCCTTTATTATAATGTACATAGAGTACAATATAATAAAGGCATTTAAAAATGCAGTTAGGCCACTTTGGCTTTCATGTCCTCATTTATTTTATGTTATGTTATTCTATGTAGTAGGCACTCATTATTTACTCTGTGGCTAGCCTCACATACAGGTGTATATGAAGCACAATAAAGTAATATCTATAACAAGTTGTGCCTCGCGGTTTCACCCACGGATAAAAGTCCATAAACTGCAATAGCGTTGGCAAAGATGCATTGATTGCAGGGGTGATTACTTTGAATAAAAGAAATAAATAAGTTCGAAAAAAAAATATTTTAACTTTTTTCAAACAAAACGGCAATTTCATAGGTAAAGACCTAATATTATGTTGTAACTAGTTACGCCCCGCAGTTTCAAAGGATTTTAATTATTTGCTCATCCCACGGGAACGTTTCACTTTTTCGGGATAAAATGTAGCCTATATGTTAATCCAGTGTATAAGCTATCTTGGTACTGAATTTCATTTAAATTCATTCAGCCGTTTGAACGTGAAGGAGTAACAAACACACACATAAATACATACACACATACAAACTTTCGCCTTTATAATATTAGTGTGATTTCTTACATCAAAAATGACGCATCCTTTTTGCCTGACATTTAACAAGCATTGGTTAATAGAAAAACTCTTAAAATACGTACCGAAACGATAGGCTTGTAGACAAAAAAGGCAAAATAAAATGATTATCTAAACGCAGCCTAAACAGGCTAGTCATAAAGTCTATTTTACACTAATTTTCCTCTCCGTAAACATCATTCCCTAAAAAATCCTTCGGTGATAAAAAAAATGCTGTAACGCGTATCACAAGCATCGACCGTTTTCCCAATTTTCCGCTCGATATTTCGGACAGCGGCCAGCACAGCGTGAAATATCGACTCTTCACATTATTTACTGTGTCCCGCCGATATGAACATCGATGGAACGATTCAACATCCACTGATGTTTCTCGTATCTATAAAGATGCGAGTACGTAATCACTACATACTATAAAACAAAGTCGCTTTCTCTGCTTAAATCTTTAAAACTACGCAACGGATTTTGATGCAGTTTTTTTTTAATAGAGGAAGGTTTATATCACATTACACTAATAATAGGGCTTTACCTATGAAATTGCCGTATTGCAGTACAGACTTTTTCAAACAAATAAAAGTTTTGATTGGCTATGAATTCTAAATTCAAATTAATTTTGTTTTAAAAATATGACATTCTATTTACAATATAAGTCTTTTGTTTATTGATTAGCGTTGTATTTTCATTACATTTCAACATTTTTCCTCATAACGGATACTTTGAAATTTCGTGTAATTATGGAATATGAGTTCCGTCGTGGCACCAACGCGGCACAAACGACACGTAACATCAACGACGTTTACGGAGAGAACTGTACAAATGAACGTACAACCCGTTATTGGTTTGCTCGGTTCCGTTTTAGGAATTTTGACTTGAAAAATGAGCTTCGTGGTCGTCCGGAAACTTTGGTCAACAATGATGAATTACAGGCGATTGTGGAAGCTGATGAATCTCAATCTACAGCTGAGCTGGCAGCAGCTTTTGATGTTAGCATCAAAACAATATTGGTCCATTTGCGACAGATTGGCAAGATAAAAAAGCTTGATAGATGGGTGCCCCACGAACTTAACGATCGCCAGCGCAACGTACGCGTCGAGACTTGCCTTGCGCTGCTTAACAGGCACAGAAGAAATGAAGGAATTTTGAACCGAATTGTTACGTGCGACGAAAAATGGATTCTTTTTGACAATCGAAAGCGCCCAGCAAGTTGGTTAGATCCTGGTTCGGTACCAAAGCAATGTGCAAAACGAAAAATGACCCCTAGAAAGGTGATGGTCACAGTTTGGTGGTCTAGTGCTGGTGTGATTCATCATAGCTTTTTACAAAACGGCGAGAGCATTACTGCAGATGTGTACATTGAAGAACTGACCACAATGATGGCGAAACTCGCACGTCTGCAACCAGCTTTGGTCAATCGGTCGTCTCCACTGCTACTTCACGACAACGCGCGACCCCATACTGCACAACAGACCGTCTCTAAGCTGCATGAGTTGGGTTTGGAAGCTCTCCCTCATCCGCCATACTCACCAGATCTTGCGCCTACCGACTATTACTTTTTCCAAAATTTGGACAACTTTTTAGCGGGAAAAAAATTCAATTCCCGAGAGGCAGTACAAAACGCCTTTGAAGAGTTTGTTGTCTCCCGTCCTGCTGATTTTTTCAAGAAGGGCATCCATAAACTGCCACAGCGTTGGCAAAGATGCATTGATTGCAGGGGTGATTACTTTGAATAAAAGAAATAAATAAGTTCGAAAAAAAAATATTTTAACTTTTTTCAAACAAAACGGCAATTTCATAGGTAAAGACCAATATTATAAAGGCGAAAGTGTATGTGTGTATGTTTGTTACTCTTTCACGCTCAAACGGCTGAATGGATTTGGATGTAATTCGGTACCAAGATAGCTTATACACTGGATTAACATATAGGCTACATTTTATCCCAGAAAAGTGAAATGTTTCCGTGGGATGAGCAAATAATTCAAATACTTTTTATCCACGGGTGAAACCGCGGGGCGCAACTAGTCAATTCTATAGTGACTGGCCCGATAGCTCAGTTGGTAGTAACCCTGCCTTCTGAACTGTGGGTTTTGGTTTCAATTTCTACCCAGGACAAACATTTATGTGATGAACATAGGTGTTTGTTCTGTGTCTGGGTGCATGTGTATGTATTTACAAACAAAAAAGTATTTAAGGTTTGTATCAGTTATCTGGTTCGCATAATACGAGCTTTGCTTAGTTTGGGGCTAGATGGCGTTGTGTAACATGTCCACACATATTTGTATATTATTATTATATATTACAAACATCCTGAGTAGAAGATTTTTTTTTTTTTTTTTTTTTGTTCATATCGGCGGGACACAGTAAATAATGTGAAGAGTCGATATTTCACGCTGTGCTGGCCGCTGTCCGAAATATCGAGCGGAAAATTGGGAAAACGGTCGATGCTTGTGATACGCGTTACAGCATTTTTTTTATCACCGAAGGATTTTTTAGGGAATGATGTTTACGGAGAGGAAAATTAGTGTAAAATAGACTTTATGACTAGCCTGTTTAGGCTGCGTTTAGATAATCATTTTATTTTGCCTTTTTTGTCTACAAGCCTATCGTTTCGGTACGTATTTTAAGAGTTTTTCTATTAACCAATGCTTGTTAAATGTCAGGCAAAAAGGATGCGTCATTTTTGATGTAAGAAATCACACTAATATTATAAAGGCGAAAGTTTGTATGTGTGTATGTATTTATGTGTGTGTTTGTTACTCCTTCACGTTCAAACGGCTGAATGAATTTAAATGAAATTCAGTACCAAGATAGCTTATACACTGGATTAACATATAGGCTACATTTTATCCCGAAAAAGTGAAACGTTCCCGTGGGATGAGCAAATAATTAAAATCCTTTGAAACTGCGGGGCGTAACTAGTTACAACATAATATTAGGTCTTTACCTATGAAATTGCCGTTTTGTTTGAAAAAAGTTAAAATATTTTTTTTTCGAACTTATTTATTTCTTTTATTCAAAGTAATCACCCCTGCAATCAATGCATCTTTGCCAACGCTATTGCAGTTTATGGATGCCCTTCTTGAAAAAATCAGCAGGACGGGAGACAACAAACTCTTCAAAGGCGTTTTGTACTGCCTCTCGGGAATTGAATTTTTTTCCCGCTAAAAAGTTGTCCAAATTTTGGAAAAAGTAATAGTTGGTAGGCGCAAGATCTGGTGAGTATGGCGGATGAGGGAGAGCTTCCAAACCCAATTCATGCAGCTTAGAGACGGTCTGTTGTGCAGTATGGGGTCGCGCGTTGTCGTGAAGTAGCAGTGGAGACGACCGATTGACCAAAGCTGGTTGCAGACGTGCGAGTTTCGCCATCATTGTGGTCAGTTCTTCAATGTACACATCTGCAGTAATGCTCTCGCCGTTTTGTAAAAAGCTATGATGAATCACACCAGCACTAGACCACCAAACTGTGACCATCACCTTTCTAGGGGTCTTTTTTCGTTTTGCACATTGCTTTGGTACCGAACCAGGATCTAACCAACTTGCTGAGCGCTTTCGATTGTCAAAAAGAATCCATTTTTCGTCGCACGTAACAATTCGGTTCAAAATTCCTTCATTTCTGTGCCTGTTAAGAAGCGCAAGGCAAGTTTCGACGCGTACGTTGCGCTGGCGATCGTTAAGTTCGTGGGGCACCCATCTATCAAGCTTTTTAATCTTGCCAATCTGTCGCAAATGGACCAATATTGTTTTGATGCTAACATCAAAAGTTGCTGCCAGCTCAGCTGTAGATTGAGATTCATCAGCTTCCACAAGCGCCTTTAATTCATCATTGTTGACCAAAGTTTCCGGACGACCACGAGGTTCATTTTTCAAGTCAAAATTCCCAGAACGGAACCGAGCAAACCATTAACGGGTTGTACGTTCGTTTGTACAGTTCTCTCCGTAAACGTCGTTGATGTTACGTGTCGTTTGTGCCGCGTTGGTGCCACGACGGAACTCATATTCCATAATTACACGAAATTTCAAAGTATCCATTATGAGGAAAAATGATGAAATGTAATGAAAATACAACGCTAATCAATAAACAAAAGACTTATATTGTAAATAGAATGTCATATTTTTAAAACAAAATTAATTTGAATTTAGAATTCATAGCCAATCAAAACTTTTTTTGTTTGAAAAAGTCTGTACTGCATTACGGCAATTTCATAGGTAAAGACCTATTATTACAAAAATATTATATTAGTAGATACTTAACGATTTTAGCAACTAATGGACAGTGCTTTACATAGGTAGCTACTTAGTTCAAAATCCATCCCACTATGGTGGTTGAGCAGGTCGGCTCATAACTCGGAGGCAGAAGATTCGATTCCCGCGACAAGACAAGTTACGCATAGAAAAATATGCGCAAATACTTGTTCTGAGTCTGGGTGTGGACCATGGTCTTCGTAGTCCCTGGGACGCAGGGACTCCCAGTTAGGGTCCAGGATCTATGTGCGTGATTGATGGGCGTTATTATTAGGTAATAGGTGCCTAATATTGTATACTAAGAAACATATACTACTTGTCTGCTTTTTACATGTTTTGATTTATTTATTTTTTTAAATAAGTGTGGACATTTCACACAGCGCCATCTAGCCCCAAACTAAGCAAAGCTTGTACTATGAGAACCGGATAACTGATACAATACTTAGATACTTTTTGTTTGTAAATACATATATAGAATACAATATAACACCCAGACACAGAACAAACATCGATGTTCATCACACAAATGTTTGTTTAGGGTGGGAATCGAACCCACAACCCACAGTTCAGAAGGTAGGGTTACTACCAACTGAGCTATCGGGCCAGTCGTTTGAAACCAATAACATAGTCATTTTCATATTTAGTATAACTCATATTTAGTATAACTCACATTTAGTATAACTCATATTTAGTATAACTCATATTTAGTATAACTCATATTTAGTATAACTCATATTTAGAACAATAGAATTTCACTCAGCACCTACCTACTTAGGTACCTGTTGTTGTATTACAGAAATCTAACTGTTGATGTACCTACCTTTCGTATCTTTAAGGTTCTGCTTATCTTTTCTGAGCAATAAAGATATTCTTATTCTTATTATTCCATGACAGTTACCATAATTTTAGGTACAAGAAAACCCAAACAGTCTGTCAAACGTTTGATCAATTCATTTATGTATCTTAATTATGTACGTGACACCATTTAGCATAAAGAATTTCTTTACTGCCTCCAAACAGCATTCGAAACTTTAACACATTGTAATAAAACTTCTTTTTATTTCATAACTGTAACTATAGGATATCCGTTATTTTGTCAGTAATTGTTAGCGCTGATATCTACATTAATATGAAACGTGATGGGGACGCTTTTTGTCGTGCTATTATACAATACAATACAATACAATAATACTTTATTAAACACCAACTAATACATAACAACGCACCTTAAAAAAACTTAGAAAAAATGGTAGAACAAAGGGCGGCCTTATCACATTAAGTGATTTCTTCCAGGCTACCTTAGGACGGACAGGAATTAAAGGACCAAAATTGCGGTTGGTTTTGTTACAACTTACGTACTATAAACATGCTATTTCGGATAATTTAGGATGCAATTTGCAGATCTTTAATTATTTGTTTATAAACTAGCTATGTTCAGCGGTTTTAAATGTGGATATAATATTGCACGCAGTAGATTTTCTATAAGTAATTTATTTTTGTTTTAGTTTGGCTCCACACTTTAGTGTATTTAGCCAGTGTCAAGTAATTGGTAATTTTTCAAGTTAATTAATAATGTATATATGTCAAGTCAAGTTAAGATACAGTCCAAGTCATCAAGTCAAGTCATAGTCTAGTCTAGTCAAGTCATACTCCTAGTAAATTGGTGGCAACTTTACCAGAAGCTTCTATGGAGTTTTGGAAACAACACGAAAAGAAACGTTTCACCATCATTATACCACTTTCCCACACTCATGCCTGTAGTCCCGCACTTAACGAATAAAATGCGACCAATTTTATGCACTAACACTGAAAATAACACAAGTTTTGGAAAATAATACAATACGGTGACGCGTCTTTTTCGTTTTCCCGCCAAAATATCTCGTAAAATTAATTATTTCCAAAGTTTAATAACCTTACAAACTTTATATAAGTGTATGTTTAAAATATTAAAACCACCTGTTTATAAACGGTTGAAGAAAACATGAAGGTACCTACTTGCATACAACTCAAACTTCGACACTTAATTATGGAAATTTGATCCTTGGTAGGCCAAGGATCAAATTTTCACCACTGAAAGCTAGGGGTGTAACTAACAGCCAATTTAAAAAATTCGACCAGAAAATCCGTTTTATATATAACGAGCTTCTGCCCGCAGCTTCGCCCGCGGCGTGGCCTATGGGAACATAATTCAACCACCCATTTCACTCTCTTAAGGATAGAATTTCGAAAAATCCTTTCAGTGGATGCCTATGTCATAATATCTACCTGCATGCCAAATTTCAGCCCGATCCGTCCAGTGGTTTGGGCTGTGCGTTGATAGATCACTATGTCAGTCAGTCAATCAGTCAGTCACCTTTGAGTTATACATATTTAGATATTACAAACATTTTAAAACGAAAAATAGCGCACACTATCTAAACCTGGTCTAAGTCTTCCTTTACTTATACTAATATTCTATACAAATTATAGATTATAGTCCCCACAGAAAACTTAATATTAAATTATTATCAGTAGCTGAAATAATAATATAAAGCTATCCAGCAGCACAACACAGAACATAAAACTATGACGAGCACCAAAAATGTTCAAGAAATATTCACATTATGGTAGATTTTTAAATAAAAACCATGCCACGCCGTCGGGCAACACACCCCTCCCGACGCACGACAGCCCGACGGCTCCGACGGACTCCAACGGCACCGATGGACACAATGAAAACAGTTAGACTTGTCAGCATACTGTCAGCGGAAATCAGCTGAGGATTGGAGGGAGTACTAGGATGCAACTGTTGCATTGTATACAATATGACTACAGTAAAATGATTATATATTTTTTATTATGTTTTTGATTATAGACGAGCAGCTTGACTGCTGATATGTCCACAGTGTTGGAAAGCCATTTCACAATAAAACAGTTAAGCTTGTCAGCAAACTGTCGCGGATATCAGCTGGGGATTACATGGAGTGCTGGCATGCAACTCTTGCATTTTATACAATATGATTAGAGTGAAATGATAATATTTTTTATATATTATGTAGGTATTTGATGATAGACGAACAGTATGACTGCTGAATGATATGTCCACAGAGTTGGAAAGTCATTTGACAATGAAAACAGTTAAATTTATCAGCATACTGTCAGCGGACAACAGCTGGGTATTGTTAAGAGTGCTAAGATTCAACTGTTGCATTGTACTTATACAATATGATTAGAGTTAAATGATTTTATTTTTTATTTATTATGTATATATTTGATGATAGACGAGCAGTATGACTGCTGAATGATATGTCCACAGTATTGGAAAGTCATTTCACAATGAAAACAGTTAAATTTATCAGCATACTGTCAGCGGACAACAGCTGGGTATTGTTAAGAGTGCTAAGATTCAACTGTTGCATTGTATACAATATGATTAGAGTTAAATGATTATATTTTTACTATGTATTTGATGATAGATGAGCAGCTTGACTGTTGCCCATAGTGTTGGAAAGTCATTTCACAATGAAAACAGTCAAACTTGTCAGCATACTGTCACTGAAATCAGCTGGGACGCAACTGTTGCAGTGTATACAATATGATTAGAGTTAAATGATTAAATTGTTGAAGAAAAACTTCTTTATGCACGTTTGTGGGGAGTAAACTGGTGAATGCAATGCGAGGCAAAAGGAAATTGAAGTTGGTTCACGCAGACCCATTGTCAATTATGCAAAGTTAAAAACTTGTATTATTATGTTGGTATGTCCGGCAAATGACAATTTACAATTGTCAATATGGCGACATTAACATTAAACAAAGCAAAAACTGTTAAAAAAAAGTTATACTGGCTGATAGATGGAGCTAAACTAAAGAAGTTTTACTTCAGTCGTGTGGTCTAAAGCACCCTTTTTTAAAAATATGTATTTAATGATAGACGAGCAGCATGACTGTGAAATGACTTTCCAATACTGCGGACATCACCACAGGAAAGTCATTTCACAATGGTCATTTTTGTATAATGGTCAATCATGATATTTGATTACTTCATAACGCTATCAAGTTTAAGTACCTAACCATCTAACTTGGATTAGGTTTTTCCAGACATATTGTGTTGCTGCTAAAAATAAAATAGGTCAATACAATAAACGTAATTTTTTTGGATCATATTATCGACTTGTTTTGTTTGTAAAGTTTTTGTAAAGTGCAGATTTACTCTAGATAAATCTATAGAGAGGCGAGAAGCTGTTTATACCCGATCAGCCTTAGACCACACATTCTATAACTCGCGTGCTCATTGCAAATATCTAAGACATTACTAAATATAATTTAAACACGTACCCTTATTACACCTCACTCGATATAGACCCTAAAATCACACTAATATTATAAAGGCGAAAGTTTGTATGTGTGTTTGTGTGTAGGTTTGTTCTTCTTCGCGCTCAATCGGCTGAATGGATTTAGATGAAATTCGCTACCAAGATTGCTTATACATTCGATTAACATAAAGGCTACATTTTATGCCGGAAAAGTGAAATTTTCCCGTGGGATGACTAAATAATTACAATACTTTTTATCCACGGGTGAAACCGCGGGGCATAACTAGTATACAATAAGGAAGTTCTTTTAAGGTTAAAATTAGATTGATTTTTTTACCACTTGTTTAAAATACAATTTAATTTGCCTGTGGACTATAGATAGAGTAGTCAAATACCATTTAATTACCAAATGTTAAAAAAAGTTCTTTTAATGTCCTATTTATGTGTAATTTCACTTCATTAATAACAATTATTGACAGCCCCTGTGGTGTGTGGTTGAGCAAGTCGGCTCATAACGTGGAGGCGGCGGGTTCGATTCCCGCGGCAGGACAAGTAGTTAAAATCGCAAACACTTGTTCTGAGTCTGGGTGTTAAAGAACCATGGTCCTCGTAGTTCCTGGGTACTTAGGCACAGGGAATCCTAGTTAGGGTCCAGGATCTATGTACATTATCGTTGGGCGTTATTATTATTATTAATTGTATAAGCTGTTGATCTTCTTGTCAATAAATAAATACCTAATACTCGCTATAAATAAATTTTGAACTAAGGAATAAATAAACAACGCGGCAACGGTGTTCAGTCCATACAAAAAGTCAGAAAATTACTTGTTAGAATAAAAGTGAATAAATCTACTCAAACAACTTAATGAAATTGGAGTGTAAATCAATTAGCGTTTCAAGCAGACGAACGCACGCGTGTTGTTTGTTCGCAGCTGATGTTCGATGACGTTTTTACTGTTTCCGATTATCGTATCGGATGGTGACCGGTGTGACAGAGAAAGAGGATGGAATCAGTACCTATAAAAACGAGCTTATTAACAGACTTCCAAAAAGGTAGGTTTGTTCGTCTGCGTATTTTTTTTTTTTATATTTTCAGCAAGGTTTTACCAATAATTGAGAAGAGTTTTGTCGGGAACGCGAAAAAGATTGCGTCACCGCATTGTATTATTTTCCAAAACTTGCGTTATTTTCAGTGTTAGTGCATAAAATTGGTGGCATTTTATTCTTTAAGTGCTGGATTACAGGCGTGAGTGTGGGAAAATGGTATAATGATGGTGAAACGTTTCTTTTCGTCTTGTTTCCAAAACTCCATAGAAGCTTCAAGTAAAGTTGCCACCACTTTACTAGGAGTATGACTTTGACTAGACTATGACTTGATGACTTCGACTGTGACTTGACACATATTTGCGTGAAATATCATTAACTTGATAAATTATCAATTACTTGACACTGGCTAAATACACGAGAGGTGTAAAAAAAAAAAAAATAAAAAAAAATTGAGAACCTATTAAAAAAAAAATTCTAACTCTGTTCCGCCTTAGAGGCAATAAATAAACAGATTTTGGATTTCATTAAGTTCAATTTTTAAATAGGAAGTTAAAAACTTAAGTAAATAATAATAAATATCTGTGGAAATTTTACACAGCGCCATCCAGCCCCAAACTAAGCAAAGCTTGTACTATGTGAACCAGATAACTGATACAATACTTAAATACTTGTTTGTAAATACAAACATAGAATACAATATAACACCCAGACACAGAACAAACACCTATGTTCATCACACAAATGTTTGTCCTGGGTGGGAATCAAACCCACAACCCAAAGTTCAGAAGGCAGGATTACTACCAACTGAGCTATCGGGCCAGTCAAAATATTAGCGTGATAGTGTGATATATTATAAAATATAAATCAATGATCTACAAAGCAGCTTGCAAGCTCGCTGGATTGTTTAGTTTATTTGCAGCTGATGGCCGCTGACATGTTAACAGCTTCCGAATCTGACGGCGGCGCCGGCTTGCTGACCGATGCAACCACAGAGTATGTATTGTGATGGAATGGCTCTTGTAGACATTAAAGGCATTAATCAACAACAAAGTAATAATAACAATAAAATTTTATTTCAGACTCGGGATCCATAACACACATAAAAACAGAGTAAAACATACACACAAAAAACGTTTGGCCAAACGTTTGGTGGAAGCATCAGGTGACCAGAATGCTGGCTTTTATTTTGCACAAAAAATAAGCATTGCCATTCAACGTGGTAATGCTGCCAGCATTCTGGGAACTTTCCCCTCTACCAACGGGTTATTTTAATTTTAAGCTTTTATTTATTTTAAGTTCTTTGGTATAGTTTAGTTATTGTTAATTCATTTGATAAAGTCAATAAAATACACACACAAAAAAACAATATGATATTAAAATTGATAAAATTGTTTAAAAATAATAATAAAATTAAGATTAAAAATAAAATAAAATACCCGTCCACACCCATCTGTACCACCACCACCCGTCTGTAGCGTGGTGGTTGAGCAGGTCGGCTCATAACCTGGAGGTGGGGGGTTTGATTTCCGCGACAGGACAAGTATTTATGCACAGAAAATATATTATTATATTATATTATTATTATTATGTATTTTTTTGATTATTTGTTATTATTTAAGTGCGGCATAGAGATAAGTTCGAACTTAGGGGCTATCAAACTTTAGTGCAGAAAATGGCATTATTCCCCGTATGTCACATGCCACTGAAACTGACCCGATATTTTTTATGAACATCTTCATATTTTTTTAGCTAAATATCATAACTATTACTTTACATATAGGTACATAAAAACTAAGCGTACTTATATACTTTTTAATTAATTAAAAGATAAAAATATATTCATCTTAATTTTTGCGAGATTAATTTTACTTTACGTTTACTCGGCTTAATTTTAACAAAGAACTCTGTTTCAAAACTAATTATCCATGCATAAACCTCATTTACTTCAGTTAATTTCACTTTAGAGGTAAAATAATTACATAATCTATATAGCACCATAAGGTACACTTGCCACACCCTACTAGGAGTATGACTGGACTAGACTAGACTATGACATGGACTGTCACTTGACACATACAACATACATAAATAAACTTGAAAAATTAATTACTTGACACTGGTTAAATACACAAAAGTGTGGAGCCAAAACCAAAAAAAAAAAAACAAAACATAATACAATATATAAATAGGATTTGTTAAAGGTGTCTTATAGATATAAGTAAAGAATTTAGTAATATTAATATTAGAGTTATTTTAATAATTATATTTATCGTTGTATCAAAGAATGCATGAATTTAATTAATCTCTTTAGCCAGGTAAATAAATATTACAGTAAAAAAGTGAACTCGGTGCTCCCGCCAACCAGTTGAAAAATTTGCCTAAAAATTACTGGACACAAAAACTTGTGCAACGTCCAGCACCCGAGGAAAATGAACAAAAAGTATCACACCTCATTTAACGCTATTTAGCCACTAAATTACTTTGCCGATGATTGCTCATTCGTTTCGCTTTACTTTGGGTGAAAACGATTACAAATTGTTCAGTGTGACAACTCTAATAGCATTTTTTAATGTTTGGCTCTACGGGATTAGCATACTTAGCCTTGGATATACTTTTTGCAAAGTAGCGAAAAATTTCTAGAGTTAGCTGTACTTTTTACAGAGTGGCTTTTGCATGTTTTTATTTTGTCAACACTGCAGTGTTTTTTTATATCTAGTTTATATTGCGTATATTTTATGCATATTGCAAAAAACCATTGACTACCGAGAATAAAAAACTGATAAATAAAGTAATCTAAGATAGAATAGACTTTATTGTACCTGTCTACTTATAATTTTTTGTGTTATCTACAATGTTTCATTAGGTTTATATACATGGTGATTGATTTGTAGATCATTTTTTTCGTGATATTTACACAAAAGAATTTTTTTAAGTCATGAAACGTTGGAGGACGTTATTATGAATGAAAATCGTGCTTCTACATAACGAGGCTTTAAGTGTCAGCCAAACTAGCACGTCCAGTTGCGACAGCAAGAGGGGGAGTTTTTTTGCATGAAAACGAGAAAGATCGCATCACCGCATTGTATTATTTTCCAAAACTTGTGTTATTTTCAGTGCTAGTGCATAAACTTGGTGGCGTTATATTCATTAAGTGCTGGATTACAGGCATGAGGTTGGGAAATTAGTATAATGATGGTGAAACGCTTCTTTCCGTGTGGTTTCTAAAACTCCATAGAAGCTTCTAGTAAAGCTACCACTTTACTAGGATTATAACTAGACTATGACTTGACTTGATGGACTGTGACTTGACACATATCTGCATGAAAATCATTAACTTGATAAATTATAAATTACTTGACACTGGCTAAATACACAAAAATGTAAAGCCAATACACAAAAAAATGTAAGATAAGGAGCGTCAGGAACACCGTGTCAGCGGAGCGGGATTCACGGGAATGGCAAAAATCGCCTAAATTGGTAACACTGTTGTTGTTGTTTACAGTACAAAAGGGTTATTTTATATTTTACGTCTTTGTCGTTACGCTCTAGATTTATAATTACTAAAATAATAATAGTGTAAACACTATTATTATAACACATTGCAATAATGATGAGACAAAATTGTCAGTTCCAATATCCATTCCATAAATCAATATAATCCGTCAGAAGTTCACCACATGTGTTATTATATCAAAATAATTAATATTTTCATTAATAGCTTGATTCTCAAATTAATTTTTGTATCATATGCATATACTTGTAATGTTAACATTTTTAATACACCGACTTTATTGCTTCAAAATGTATCCCATTAAACTCAATTTCTATGCATATATAATTATAGTAAAACCCCAAAAATAAATGTTGTTTTTAGAATTTGTCTGTCTGTCTGAAAATTCATCAAGCAAAAACTACTAGACTTATTTAGGTACCGTTTATTATTATAAAGTGTTGAGCAGGCTCTTACGTTTGCTTCGTTAAAATCAGTTTATTCATAATGAAGTTATATGCATTATTAGATAAAGGGACCGCCGGGTGCATGACCGGAGACATAAAAACTACAAATATTGTGTTTCTAAAAAAGGGTAGAAGTAAAGGTAGGGAGAAGTAAAGTAAAGACGAAAGGAGAGAACTAAGAAATGAGAAAAAGTCTAGAGGAAAAGCAAATAGACTAGATGGTACAGAGAGGTAGAGGATTGAATTTAGTGTAGCTGCGGTGGATTAAATAATTTGACTAATCATAACCACCAAGCTTGAAGAGAATACAGTATTATTTTTTTCTTATAAGAATCAGATAAAAGACTGTGTATATACTAACCGGAATCACTGTCATCTCTGTCGTAGTGTGGTCTCCAATACTGCTCGTCGTATCTCAACGGCACGTCGGACCGTCCAGTGAACTTGTTAGGGTCGAGAATGTTTTCTACTGAGAAAGCTATCGCTGGCCTCTCAGGCGGTCTCGTCAACCCTAACCGACGCGTCAAGTCAACCGGCGCCACGTCTTCGACCCCCACGACGTCGAGCTCTCCACTCGCCTCAGCTTCCTCCGTCTCTGTCTCATCTTGCACCTCTTCCCTCCTCTCCTCCGACCCTCGCGCCATCGCAAGCATCGTCATATCAACGTCTATGTTACCCAGTTCTTTAATATAAACATTAGAGTCGGTTATAGCTTCAGCTGTCTCTGTCACTTTACAGCCTGATTTGTTAGCGTGTGTGTTTATTTTGTTAGTTGTTTATGTAATACACAGAAAAGTTCGCACTGTAATTCGCGGGTCATTTAGCTCGTTCGTCCGAAGCCAACTTTCGATTATCACAACTCGGTGTCAACTAAAAACGGGACTGCAGAAACGGGCGGGACCGAGGAGGGACGCGTTCTAGGGGGGAGAACGAGCCAGAGAATCCCGGCCCAGGATTGGGCGCGGGAAACGAGGCGTGCCCAGGGTGGAGAAACGTAATCGAGCAATAAGGTTTAAACAATTTCGTTTAATACGTTGAATTATGTAAGAGAGCGGCGGGCAAGTAATCGCGCACAAGCGATAAGGCCATTTGCGCTACTTCGTTACGTATTAATGGGCCAGGAAATTGACTTATGAATATTAGAGGTCGCGGCGAGTGTAAGATCGGGCCAAAGCGGCCCCGGGCGGCCGCGCTCGCTTATTTTCCTAGTTAAGCGCTGGAGTGCTGGAACAATGATGTTTATTGAGTTTTGAACTTAATGGGTTTCGGTGTGTGGCTGCGAGCGATTTACGCCATTAGCGGTGTTTGTGTTGCGCGTTCCATGTAACTTTCGGACTCGGTTCTACCTGGGACTTGGAACTTCTGTTTTAATTGTTTCAATGACTATGAGACCGGTTATGTTAGAATTACGCTGTGCTTTAATCGATACTGGCTCGTAAAGTTCATGTAGGTATCACTTTTCAGTTTTTTCGTTGTGTCTGGGCCAAAATGAAACTTAAAAGGTTGAATATGATGAGTATGTATGTATCATAAAATACTAACATACCACATCCAAGTCTGTCTACCTGAATTATCACACCATTTTCTAAGAAATTAACAATTTTCTTGCGACAAGGAAAATCTTTTATGTAAGAAAATGCACGAAAATATTTTGGTCTGCGTTCTTTTTACATTTTCAATGACATTTTTTGTTAGTGAATGATGTGACGAGCATGTCGTTCACGTAATGTTAAGCGAAGCAGCCGCCCATTATAGAACAGTGTCACTCGGAACTAGTCGGAACTTCAAAATATAAAGTTTCGCGCGACACTGCACTGCGCACATCATCCTGAGACATCAGCACAGTCTGGTAATAACATTACTCGACTGCGAGATCAAATGATAAAGTCTCAATTGCCCAGTAATTTCACTAGCTACAGTGCCCTTC
This sequence comes from Ennomos fuscantarius, assembly GCA_905220475.3. Classification (NCBI taxonomy): domain Eukaryota; kingdom Metazoa; phylum Arthropoda; class Insecta; order Lepidoptera; family Geometridae; genus Ennomos; species Ennomos fuscantarius. Next base: position 4,042,613 of record HG992046.1, on the reverse strand, counting down.
AAACTGGAACACAGTAGTGCACACTACTGCTTGGCGGCAGAATAACTGGCAAAGCGGTGGTACCTACCTAGACGAACTTTGCAGAAAGTCCTACCTAGCACGCGCGCGCTTTAGGCGCGTGGAACACATTTTGGGTGAACAAAAATCATGGAACTCGCGTCATCGTCACCGCACGCTTCCCATGAGCTATAATTATGTCACAAGATGCTTAGTTTTCACTTCTATAGGTAGTCCCCAAAGACTGCCTCGCATGTTTTTTTTAATACAAGATAGGGTTGCGTTTGACCACATTTCTCTTGATGGTATATAAGTGACGTGATTGACGACGCAGCACGCTCTATACGAAACCTGTTTATGGATGTTTACGGTGGATGTTTTCGAGAGTAGGTAGAGACCTACTCTCTTAAACATCCAGAATATAGCTATTCGGAAACACAGACGCTGGTAAAGAGTCCCACTCTTTCATTTTAATTTGGAATTTTTACTTTACTTTTATTAAGTTTAGTATGATAGGTAACTTTCATTTTATTTTGTATTTACACGGCTAATCGCGCTAAGCATCTACCGTTTAGAGGTAGCAATGATATGCACGAATTCAGGTTTTTTAGACACGCTCCTCTTACTTAGGCAGTTTTTTATACAGGCTGCTTCTAAAAGTGAAAAAAATGTCTTTTTCATGGATTTTTTTTATTCGACTGGGGTTGTATTACATACTAGCTGCGCACCGCGGTTTTACCCGCACCGTGAAAATTTTCTAATTTTCCGTTCAACTTTCTCAATTTTTTATTTTATAACATTATTTATAAAAGAAAAAAATTATGATTATGATTATATTTCTTCTTAAATACTCTCCATTGTCACGCGCCATACGTTAGATTAATTTAATATCTCAGGGAGTGTACATTTTCAACTGCAGCCTGTCGAACTTCACAGAAGTAGCTCTAAGATATATAGAAATTAATAGTATATCTTAACTATAAATACATATTGTAATAATAATATTTATTATAAGTTGTAACATCGCATTGGATATTTGTCTTTAATGATGCTACAATTCTGTTGATGAATAAATAAATAAATAATTCTCCTGGCAACAATAAGCACGACAAAAAAAGAATTACCGAAAATGTTCTATGCATTCACCCGTGATGCGATGACCAAGGAAAATAGATTCATTTTTATATATTAAAAAGATTACACGAATCATCGCAGCTTCTGGCTTAAAACAGGTGGTCAATCACCTGTGATTATGATCTAATTTGAGCCTGAAAAACACATGTTTAATACTGGCAAAGTATAATATACCAACTACTACTAAACACTAGCTACTACAAAAAAAAAACATTGTGACGATATACTGGCCGCGATGACCTATAGACAGTCCAAATGCTCCAGCCCACTACCAGTAGGTAGCGTACCCAACATGCTGGCAGCATTGCCCCGTTGGATTGCAGTGCTGATTTAAAGAAAAATTCAATTAAATTAAAAAACCTATATACATTAATTTATTACAAACACAAGTATATATTTAGATAAATAAAGTAATTTACTTAATTTCTCTGAATACAACTTTGCATTGATGCCAGAGTTTTACACTTGACATAGTGATAATAAAAAAGCCAACTTCAATATGTTTGATGATCAAAGCAATTTTCAAGTGAAGTTCGATCAAAATTATATTAATAATAATAATATTTACGAATATTCTAAATAAATTTTTAGAATATTCATATGCTTTTTTTAAATAGGTACATATATAAAATATAACACCCAGTCACAATACAAACATAATCACACAAATGTTTGTCCTGCGCAATCGAACCCACAACCTAAAGCTCAAAAGGTAGAGCTATACCTTGCCACCGCTAGGGCAGCCACATTACATTACTGTAGAACTACATTGTATTCTGTGGCATCGTGTCGGTTAAAAGCCACCCTGTGCGTACAGTGATTGTACTAAACAATATTATAAATAATTCCAGTGACTGGCCCGATAGCTCAGTTGGTAGCAACCCTGCCTTCTGAACTGTGGGTTGTGGGTTCGATTCCCTATTTATATATATATTTGTGTGATTAACATAAGTGTTTGTTCTGTGTCTGGGTGTTATATTGTATTCTATGTATGTATTTACAAACAAAAAGTATCTAAGTATTGTATCAGTTATCTGGTTCCCATAGTACAAGCTTTGCTTAGTTTGGAACTAGATGGCGTTGTGTGAGATGTCCAAACATATTATATTATTATTATTATTCCTACCCAAAGACGCCGCCAAATATTGCCTCCATTGCGATTTAAGCTGTTGCCTAAATAATTCAAACATTATCACAGAATAAAAAAAAACGAACTTAATTACGTTTATGTGGTAAGAATAGATAGATAAACTCGTTATTGTACACACCACATAATAACAAAAATATCAAATAATACAACGAATCACAAGTAGCAGGGAACAATGGGCGACCTTATCGCTAAAAGTGATCTCTTCCAGGCAACCTTTGGACGGTGAGGATTTATTACCAAGTCGTATGGATGGGGTGCACTGGGGTAGTAAGTATAATTTAATAAAAAAGTTATTAATTATTTAGTATCACTATAAAAGTTAATTTAAACATTTAAGCAGTACTATATATAGTACTAAGTTGTATTCTGTGGCATCGTGTGTTCTTCTCAATTTTACTTAATTTGTTTACACCACCGACCTCTATCTCTCCAATAATTATTTCCATCCAAAGGTTGACTGGAAGAGATCGTTTTTAGCGATAAGTCCGCCCATTGTGCTATAGCTTTAAGTTTCTTCTTTTGTAAATGTTTATTTTTTCTGGTGTACAATAAAGAATTTTTGTATTGTATTGTATCGTGTTAGTTAAAACCCACCCTGTGCATACAGAGATCGGTCACAAAAAGCCATGGATGCCATCACGTCGAGAGTTTTAGTCGCGCGTGATTAGAGCCGCGGCGGGGTACCATTGTGCAATTACTCTCAATCGTACCACGCTGCGGACGGCGTTAGATAACCACGTAAATTACTAAGGGCTAAATTAAACAGCCTCTTTTTCACAGCCTATGTGGTGTAGTTGAGCAGATCAGCTCATAAATCGGAGCCGGCGGATTCAATTCCCGCGATAGGACAAGTATTTGTGCACAAAAAAAAAGCGCAAATACATGTTCTATGTCTGGGTGTTGTTATATCATGAATAATAATATAACAACTACTAGGTGATGACGTGCGCAGTGCAGTGCCACGCGAAACTATACTTTTGTGTCACTGCAACTGATATGAGCAGTCGTGTAGCTTAACATCAGGCGAGTGACTAGCTCGTCATGTCATTTCGTAACATAAAAAAAATATATAACCTCAAATCATAACCTATAAACGAACCGGGGCGAGATGGTTAATGCAGTGCGTCTCCATCTCGCCCCATCCCGGCAGCGGGCGGATCACGGGGGGGTTTTAGTGGATTCGAGTCCCACATACCCCCTGCCACCACCCCCGTGGTGACAGGGAAGTGCGAGGGCATTTCTCCTTTCAAAAAAAAACTTGGTCGAAACGTCGAGGTTACTCAAAATTATGTTTTCATAATTTTTGTGCGCTAATGGACTCTTTTTAGCTTTATAATAGGAAAATTCAAACATAATATAAAAGTACAAATGGCGACGTGTCAATTAATACACGCAAGAAAGCACTGTTTACAATATCACGCTGTGAAGCGTCCACAACAACTCGGTGGAGGCCACCACTATTATAGTACCGTGTCTATAGTACCTATTATAGTACCGTAGCCACCAGTAGGGTACCTATTATGGTACTTACCGCGACTTTTTTAACGTGAAATGTTTATAAGAAGGTTTCCATAGACAATGGTTTCGCCAGAGTTAAACACTGTTAGTCTCTACCGACCTTTACAGTGTCGCCGAGAGGGCAGGCGCTTAAGGCGGCCAGCCTTTAAAAGTGGGAGGCAACCAGCTTAAAGGCACCCTTTGCGAGCTACGGTTTGGGCCGTTGCCGGGATAAGAGGATCGAGAAGACTACGTCCACTCGAAGAGTGGACCCTATTGAAATTCGCGCCGTTTTAGCAAACCTACGGGGGGTACGTCGACCTCTCTGGCGAGGTCGGTGTCTGATTGTGTTACGTTGGTATCCTATACCGGTGCCAAAAGCGGTACCTGAGCCAGAAGGGCTAGACTGGTCCGGTGATCCTAGCGCAGCCGATACTACGGCTGCTATAGGATCATCCGGGTCGCTCAAGACGTGTCTAGAGCGGTGACGATGGAGTGAAAATCCTCTGTTAGCCTAATGGTATAGGTAAGTGATCCGTCGGTCCATGCATGGGTCCAAAGGAAAAACATTTGATAAAACTATTAGCATGATAACAGGTCGTTTTCTAGTGCTCACCTGTGACTCTAATAACCTACTAGATTTGCCATCTTTATAAATAAAGACAATCTGCTATCAAATTCAACTTTGTCGGGTGACGCTACTCTATATTAAAATGTAGGTATATTTTATGTAAAAAATCAATAAACTGTTTTACTACTATTATTAGGTGGTTTGAATGGCACTGTAGATGAAATTACTGGGCAATGAGACTTTATATGATCTGATCTGAGTAATATTATCACTAGACTATGCTGATGTCTCAGGAAGATGTGCGCGGTGCAATATAAAGTTTCACGTGAGACTTCACGTGAAACTTTATATTTTAGAGTTCCGAGTGACACTGTTCTGTTATGGGTGGCCGTGTCACTAACATCAGGTGAACGACTAGCTCATCCCATCATTAATTAACTTAAAAAATCTTCATCATGACTCAAAAGTATTTTGCACCAAATCCTTGCAAAACGATCGAAAAAATTCTAAAAACATTTTCTACTAAAACAATATAAAATCGGCTCATTAATAAACGCGTCTATAAAAACGCTCATTTCACTAGAGACATTAATTAAAAAGTTTTTTTATGCAAAAAAGTAATCCCTTCCTCGTTCCAATTAAAATTCTAGCTGGATTCATTACGGCACTTTATTTTTAAGTGATCGTTGCCGGAGACGTCCGTAAATTAATCCGTATTTGCGTGACATCGGAAAAGCTGTCGCTAAAATTAAGAAAAGTATTTTATAATTTTTTGTTTTTTCTTCTTAACGGACACCACTGGTCTTTTGGTCTTGCATGAATAATATGGTATAGGTAAGTATCCTTTGTTTTGTCCTTGCCCCGTTTTTTAGATATATACACAAAAGACAAGGACAAAACTAGACTCTAATAATTATCTTATTTTACAAGTTCTTTATCGGATAATTTACTTTTGTTTTTAGCTGCATTCTCCTCGGACTGCATTATAAATAAATAAATAATAATATCTGTGGACATTTCACCCAGTTCCAAACTAAGCAAAGCTTGTACTACGGGAACCAGATAACTGATACAATACTTAGATACTTCTTGATGTTTGTAAATACATACATATAATACAATACAATATAAAACCCAGACACAGAACACATCGCTGTTCATCATACATGTCCTGGGTCCATGGCTGATGACCTGGGAATTAATCCCACAGTTCAGAAGGAAAGGCTACTACCAACTGAACTATAGAGCCAGTCAAATCCAAGTCTAAAGTCAAAAATAAAAATACTGCGTGATTAAGGCAAACCTCTCTATAGGGAGAGCTGAGTTCAGAATTATGAGACGTCTTCCGACTGATAATATGTGCTATTTTGCTTTAATAGATTTGTATCAAACAGAAATCCTATTTTTATATGGAATACTCAGACTTCACCCGAAATGTTATCATATGCCATATTTTTTTCATGAAAATAGATTCTAAGACAGGTTTCCCGTACCTGCCTTATCCTTTTTTAAGATTCTGAGACGCATTCTCTAAAACTAAAGTAAACTTAAGGTATGGCAGTACTCTTCTGATGAACGGGAAATGAAGAAGACGGAAATATGTTAATTTCGTTTAGCTTTAGAGTATGCGACACAGAATCGACACCATTGCTGAGGTTAAATAATAATTATATAGCCCTCCATTCCCCTTATCTACATATATAGTTTATGTAAAATAACTACTTACTTTTGTAAATTAATAATTACGAAAGGAGGTAACTCTAGCTGCCGATCTATGTCTTTGTCTGCCTCTTAGTGACCCTATTACGAACGCGTTGAGTTCGTTTTTGAATAATTAACTCTGGGGAAGGTTACCAAAAACTTTTCATCGCGATAAACGGTATCCTAAACCAGACGTCCGTAACCACGGGCAGCTGCTAGTCTCTCGTAGAGTTCAAAGAACTAGATTCCTAATATGTATATATAGGCTGGGGGGTAATGCATAGGTCGCAAAATAGAAATATAGGCCTTCAGCATGCGCACTAGCCCGTGTCCGGAGCAAGTTCGTAGTACTTTTTGAACGAGCTAATGCTGTTAGTCTCTATCGACCTTTACAGCGTCACCGGGCGGGGGAGTGATTCGTAGTACAACGAGCGCTCCCTTTTTATAGCCAGATGGTTGGGGAGCAATGACAGGTACCGGTGTTGCCACTGTAGTAAATTTAAATGCTACCACAGAGTAAATTACGGTACTACCCGCTGCACATAGAGTTTACAACTGGACGTTGCCGCCGTCATAATTATATGTATTATTTTTACCATAGGAATATGTATGCATACGTCTGTTTATTTATTATTTAGTTGGTATTATATTATAGTAAATTATCTCATTAGTATGCTGTAGTTAAGTGCACCCCGTCCATACGACTTTGTATAAATCCTCTCCATCCAAAGGTTGCCTGGGAGAGATCGCTTTTAGCGACAAGTTCGCCCATTTTTCCCCACTACTTATGATTTATTGTATTATTTGAATTTTTTGTTATTATATGGTGTGTACAATAAAGAGTTTATCTATCTATCTATGTAGAGATAAATTAAAAATCTACAAAAACTCTACTGTCAAAAAAACTTCTTAAATAAGAACATGCATTACAATATTACCTACAATAATTCAACAGCTCATCTAAAAACGTAAAATATTGAACAGTCTCATTTAAAAACGTTAAAAATAACGAAATCATAAAGAGCAGTATGCAACGCCACGTTGTCAAAATGAGAACGCCAAGAATTTTAATAACCAATTTGTATTTAACAAATCTGTCTCATGAACACCTTGTTTTTTATAGTGATGGTAAAGAGTGATGTCAAACTGCCATGTTCAATGCCCATCGATAATATTTAAGAGTTTTATATATTTTTCTATGTAGGTATGCTTTTTACAGTTTTCAACACATTTAACGGGCAGACGTTGAGAGAAAACTAGTTTAATAACAAATATATTATTACTTATTATTTATTGAGAAATACATGAATCAGTCAAAAACGTTACATCACATTCTATAAGGGTTGCCAACCATACTATAATATATAGTGTTGTACCATATTTCGAGTCGGCGTACTATATACCTAGGTACTGTTGAAGAAATATATATTACGCAAAATACTATATTTTTAACACCAAACAAAATCTAACAAACAAAAACTTATTTTGAAAAATAATTCACGCGCCGTTGCATTAAATTTTGAGTGAGGCGTGTTTGTATAACCGAATTCCAGACTCTAAACGCGTCTTCAATATTTTGTCTATATTATACTATATTTTTAGAAATGTACTATTTTTATAGCTTATTTTGAAAAATACTGTATTTCGCTCAAAAAACTTATGAATTTGGAAACTTGCTGACTTGAAGAGTCATGGAAAACGTTTGAAAAATTATTACAAATTGATACTGAATATCTCAATCCACTATCGATAACATTCAATATTTGGCTTATTCCCCTCACTACAAATTACAAACGATGTCTTGTCAACTAATTGAATGTTCCTCAGATAAATTAGAAATAATTTGTGCGTTCAGAAACGGGATCGGATTGTTGCTCTGTTGCTTTTCTTTGATGCGTGGCGAGGAACGCAATGCGATCGTTTCACTCGCATTGCTTTGTAATTGGCTATCATTAAAATAAAATTACTTTGTAGGAATGATTACCGATAATTTATAGGATTTTATAAGACTTACAGATATTTTATAAAGTTCACTGATTTATTTATCCTACTAATATTACAAATACGAAATTTTATGTGTGTGAATGCTTGTTACCATTAATCTTCGTAACTATTAAAGTAATTGTAATGAAATTTGGAACGCAAATCGCTTATATGCTGGATTAACACATAGGACATTTTATATCCGCGGATGAAACCGCGAGGTGTAACTAGTTACAAACATATTTTTGTTATGTAGGTACGATTAATTATCTAGGTGCGTACGCATACTTATGTTGAAAAAAACGAGTGTGCTTTAGACCACACGACTGAAGTAAAACTTCTTTAGTTCAGCTCCATCTATCGGCCGGCATAATTTTGTTTTTGCTTTGTTTAAAGTCAATATCGCTTTAAATTGTTATTTTACCGGACATAGGTACTAACATAATAATAAATTTTTTACTCTGTTATATTCACAATGGAGATCTTTTTTTTTTTGAGAGGGGGAAATGCCCTCGCACTTCCCTGCCACCACGGGGGTATGTGGGACTCGAACTCACTAAAACCCCCCCGTGAGCCCTCGTCCGCCGTACCGGGGCGAGAAGGGGTCGCGACTGCAGTCCAGCCAACTCACAATGGAGATCTACGTGAACCAACTGCAACTTCCGTTCGCCTCGTATTCACCGGCTTACTCCCCAAGTCAAGCGTGCGTAAAGAAGTTTTACTTCAAAAGGGTTCTTCTGAAAGAGTTTGAACTACCTTCTAACAATGATTCTATTGGTTTGGCTCCAAACGGTTACATTCTTAGCTCTTGAGTTGCCTTGTATGTATGGCGCCGTAAGTATATGCCTATCTACTTCATGCTGGGCTTTTCGTAAAATTATAGAGTAAAGGCCGTATACCAAACCGCTAGAAAGTACGGGTTGGTGGTCCTATAAGGTCGCTAATACCGAAGCCAACTACTTTTAATATTAGGCATTAGTATATGACAGAAAGGAACACTAAATTTTAACATACAAGTCCGTAATAACCGTGCAACGTTTATCAATCATTATAACATTAGAGAGCGATATATATTTTCTATATCATGACATAATTACTGCCAATTACACCCTAAAATAGTGATCATCCCGCCCGCTAGGTGGTGCGCAGGTAATTTGTCACACACTCCGACCAGACGCCTGACAGGCCCAAATGATTTATCGCCCTCCGCACAGACAAAGACTTCTCCAAATAGGCCCCCTCGGCAAAGCAAACAGTCAATTTGTGCGTAATCACTGCACGAATTTAACCTCTAAATGTACCGCGCAAAAGTCCACTTTCCCGCCAAAATTTGACAGTTGCTGCGGCTGTCATCGCGATCGGCCGCGTTCGGATACATTCCTAAACTAATTGTATGTATCGCGCCGAGCACAGAACACATTTGTCAATTGTCGCTCGCCTCCCCGTATAACGGAACGTAATTAGTTAGTATAGTATTTTTGGAACGCTTTGACGGCTTATTAAGATTTCAAATTGAACACAAATTAGGTGTCATGCCTAACTGATTTCTAACCTATGATACGCTCTCATTTCATACGGAGACGTTGAAAAATGTACTTGGTGACGTGAGGACAGCTTCGTTTTCCGGACATCAAAAAGCTATCTGTTAAGTGGGACTAAGACAAAAAACTTTAGAGCATGGCTACGGCAACATTTTTCAGTTGAGACATAAATTGATTCTAAAATTAAATCACACTAATATTATAAAGGCGAAAGTTTGTATATGTGTTTGTGTGTGTATATATGTATGTTTGTTACTCCTTCACGCTCAAACGGCGGAATGGATTTGGATGAAATTCGGTACCAAGATAGCTTATACACTGGATTAACATAAAGGCTACATTTTATCCCGGAAAGTGAAATGTCTCCGTATGGGATGAGCCAATAATTAAAATACTTTCTATCCGCGAAACCGCGGGGCGCTACTAGTATCTAATAAATGAAGCGTAAAAAAAGTAAAGTAGATACGTTAATTACGTGTATAAATGTTGAAATGAACATCCCAAAGAGTCCTCGTCAGTCACCACATGTTCTACATCATACCAACTAATTAAAACACGTCAATGATCGATACAAGTTCTCAAGCAATGCCATCTGTGAACAACCGAGATAGATCGATTGTCGACAGGCGTACGAATCGATTCGATACATCGAGTTTTTTAATCGATACCTTTACACGAGCACACCGCAACTAATCCGGATACCGAACTATCAATTAGTGAATGCTCTCACAACATCGTGTTACGTTCCTTTTTCAAAAAACGCAGGGCTTTGAAACAGATAGACAACAAAAAGAAGTGAAATCGAGACCGCATGGAGGTGCCAAATGAAATAAAAAAAGAATTAGTCCGGAAATCGTTACGTCGTTTTGATTGCTAACGTTTGTTTGATTTGATTGGAGAAGAGATATGCGTCCTCTATCGGCTTGTTTATAAAACTGGTGCCACCTTTGTATACTTAAACAAAGGACACCAGGGGAGTTTTGGCGGGAAAGCGAAAAAGATTGCGTCACCGCATTGTATTATTTTCCTAAACTTGTGTTATTTTCAGTGTTAGTGCATAAAATTGGTGGCTTTCTATTCGTTAAGTGCTGGATTATAGGCGTGAGTGTGGGAAAGTGGTATAATGATGGTGAAACGTTTCTTTTCGTGTTGTTCCCAAAACTCCATAGAAGCTTCAAGTAAAGTTGCCACCACTTTACTAGGAGTATGACTTTGATTAGACTATGATTTGACTATACCTTGACTATGACTTTACTTGAAGACTTCGACTGTGACTTGACACATATTTGCGTGAAATATCATTAAATTGATGAATTATCAATTACTTGACAATGGCTAAATACACAAAAGTGTGGAGCCGAAACATTAAAAAAAAGGACACCAGTGTTGCAAGTTAAAAGTTCCTATGTACTGTATTAAATATTTATTAAATAATAACTATATATAGACATTTCACACAACGCCATCTAGCCCCAAACTAAGCAAAGCTTGTACTATGAGAATCAGATAACTGATACAATATTTATATACTTTTTTTGTTTACATAGTATACGCCATATCACATGCAGACACAGAACAAACACCTATACCCATCACACAAATGTTTGTCCTAGGTGGGAATCGAACCCACAACCTACAGTTCAGAAGGCAGAGCTACTACCAACTGATCTATCAGGCCAGTCAAAAATAATAAGTACTTCGCCTAGCTAATAATTAAAAAGAAACGGATAACTTGTGCTTATAAAAAAGCATGAAGATATAATGAAATAGCTGATACAAAATAGTATAGTCCAAATGTTTCTTTTTTTTTTGTAGTAGGTAGTTTTTAGTATTAGTTATTAAAACATTGTAGTATTTAGAAAAAAAAGGCAATTTGCCGTTTAAAAAAAAACTGATAAGTCTTTACATATATCTGCCGCCATCTGGCGTAGTTATTGTAAACGAGAGATCAAAATAAAATTCACTTCTAGACATACAAACGCTAGAGTTGAGGTAAGTAGGTATTCGAATGCCTACGGAATGCTCAACAGTTACGATAGATGCCGTTATAGTTGCATTTTTAGAGCTACAATCTCAGAAGGAATACATATTTAATTACATATTTTTACTATTTTTACTTTTAATTACATAGTTAGTTTACAAGGTTATAATAATACAATTTACAAGGTATAATGGTTTGCATTTTTCATTTATTTATTTTTTTTATCTCAAAGATTTCTTTTGTACCATTTTGGTACGGAACGCTAAAAAAATTAATTTAATTTTAATTGAGATAATTAATTATATCTTAATATAAACTATCTGCGTTCCAAATTTCATCCAAATCCGTTCAGTAGTTTTTGCATTAAAAGCCCGGGCGTAACGTTGCCCTCGTGTTGTTCGATAATTGTCCCACGGGAATATACTATCGGGATAAAAAGTATCCTATATATTAATCCAGGCTATAAACTATCTGTGTTCCAAATTTTATTCTTTAGGGTTTTTTTTATTTAATGTGTTATTTTTTTTACGAAATAGGCGAATATTATTTTAGGCAAATTCCGTAGCATGCATTATTTAGGCAAATTTAGGTCCGTATTACAGAACGAAGCTCAGACATCGATTGGCGCTCAAGCAGAGATTTCATTCACTAATTGATCACTTTATGAATGAAATCTCTGCTTGAGTAGCGATCGATGACTGAGCATCGTTCTGTAATACGGACCTTGTCTATAATTATGTCTGCATGTGAACGTATGCTATATAAACTACTGTCTGGCCATTAAAAAAAAATGTCATTACATTTGGAGGGAAAATTTCCCGCCATAATATTTTCCGCCGAGACGCATCGGTGGGTGGGAGCTAATTGGATTCCAGTTACAATAAACGCGTCAGCCAACTTTCTGCGGCGATAAAAAAACCCACCCCTCGTTTTCGAACGAAGGAAAACTGGGAAAGCGGATAAAATAACAACAAAAAATATTTCGACTTACAATACCGCATCGTGGCTTGTTATTTTTTTTTTAACCTACAAATTATCTTTTATTCTTTCAACTAAATACTACAGTGATATAATAACTAATACTAAACACTACCTACTACAAAAAAAAAAGAAACATATACACTGGCCGCGATGACCTATAGACAGTCCAAATGCTCCAGCCCACTACCAGTAGTTAGCGTACCTAACATGCTGGCAACATTGCCCCCTTAAATTGCAATGCTGATTCGTTGTGCCAAATAAGTGCTAGCGTTTTAGTCATTTATTTATAATTTATATACTTACGCAGAACTAGACAGGACATTTTTAGCATTAATTAAAATTAAAAGCATGACACATAAAGTTAAAGCTACCTAGTTTATAATATTATATTTTTGTTGTTTTCATTTTATTTTTAAGTGTAAAGACTTTTTAATGGCTTTATTGTTATTTAATTCTATTGTATATTTTAGTTTATAATAGTAGATAGTCTTCAAAAACCTAAAAAATAATAAATTTACAATTTACTAGGTGGTAGGACTTTTCTGCAAAGTTCGTCTGGGTAGGTACCACCGCTTTGCCAGTTATTCTGCCGCCAAGCTGTAGTGTGCAAGCACTACTGTGTTCCAGTTTGAAGGGCACTGTAGCTAGTGATATTACTGGGCAATTGAGACTTTATGATTTGATTTCACAGTCGAGTAATCTTATTACCAGACTGTGCAGAATGTCTCAGGATGATGTGTACAGTGCAGTGTCACACGAAACTATATATTTTGGAGATCCGAGTGATACTGTTCTGTTATGGGCGGCCGTGTCGCTTAACATCAGTTATTGAACGACGAGCTCGTCACAACATTCACTAACATAAAAATATTTATAAATTAGAAAAGCCTAAATTATTTATTATGTACGTCTTATTTATACTTGTCAATTGGTTTTTTAATCTGCGGCAATCACTTACAGGGAAACAAAAAGCTACATAAAAAACCGTCATTAAACCTGTCCACAATTTGCACTACACTCTTCCACGTTCAATTTTACAATTTACAGCAGTCGTCAGTAAAGTTTATTCTTCTTTGGCATGGTTCGAGGCTTTCTTGATAATCAAGAATTTACACGCAGAAGAAAATAGTCGTAACTGACGTACCTTTTGTGAGACTTACTACATTTTTTTAAATAGCAAGTGATATTAAAATGAAGGGATATAAATAATTGTGAGTGAGAGTCAAAGTCAAGGGTAAAATTGGTTCAAGTTCTGTATTTAGATTTAGATAATTGGCAAAATGGTTTACCGAAGTTTTATAGGCACTTTGCTTAGGTTTCGCGTTATAATTGTATTATAATTATATTCTAAGCACCAGGAGAAGGTAAAAAATCGAACTAAAATGGTTTCTTACCGAGACTTTCCACAGACTAAACATTCACAAAAACATCTACAAGTTTGGTTGCGAGTTTTGGCGGGAAAGCGAAAAAGATTGCGTGACTGCATTGTACTATTTTCCAAAACTTGTGTTATTTTCAGTGTTATTGCATAAAATTGGTGGCATTCTATTCGTTAAGTTAAGTGCTGGATTACAGGCGTGAGTGTGGGAAAATGGTATAATGATGGCGAAACGTTTCTTTTCGTGTTGTTTCCAAAACTCCATAGAAGCTTCAAGTAAAGTTGCCACCACTTTACTAGGAGTATGACTTTGACTAGACTATGACTTGACTTGGTGACTTCGACTGTGATTTGACACATATTTGCGTGAAATATCATTAACTTGATAAATTATCAATTACTTGACACTGGTTAAATACAGAAAAAGTGTGAAGCCAAAACATTAAAAAAAATTGGTTGCCTGTCACCATTCATACTTTTCTCCTGTCTATTTCTCTCTCCCTTCTGGCCTTCGCCTTCCGTTCCGATCCATTCATTCCTTTATATTTCCTTCTTTTTCCCTTTTCCATTCGACAGAATAAATAATATTAAATCTTCGTTGCCGGAAATGTTTTATCGTAGTAGAGTATGAACAGGTTATGTAAGTATCTACCTTCATATTTAGCTCTGCATTTACGAAGCTGCCCGCCTTGAATTCATCGTGATATGAACATCGATGTTTGTTCTGTATCTGGGTGTTGTATTGTATTCTATGTATGTATTTATAAACAAAAAGTATCTGAGTATTGTATCAGTTATCTGGTTTCCATAGTACGAGCTTTGCTTAGTTTGGGGCTTGTTATGGCGTTGTGTGAAATGTCCACAAACATTTTTTAATTATTTTTATTTTATTTATCGCGACTGCGCGGCTTATATGCTAAACTATATACTAAATAGCTTTATAATTCACAGAGATTTAATTAATTTTTTCTTGTTAGTAATAATATTCACTTATTTTATATATATTAGAGATCACATACATCAAAAAAAATTAAACGAATTGAAACAAAAAATATCCTAATGTTATTCCAATTTTTTTTTATTGTTAGATAGGCTCGCGTTTGACCACTATCGCACCTGATGGTAAGTAACGATGCGGTCTAAGATGTAGCACGCAATTTTAGCTATAACCGTAATAAGTTTCATCTCAATATGTCTAGTGGTTTCAGCGATGCGTGTTCAATGGGACAGACAGACATATAAATAAACAAAAAAATACATACAGATTAACATAATACTCCTCCTTCTTGGAAGCCGGTTAAAAATAAGAGAGATTTAGAGTACCACGTATATATCCCAGGTTCAAAATTACTCCTTTAGTGCCCTTAGGAGAACAGTACTAGGTGCAAATTCCCCTATTCCCCGTTTTTGTAAACTTTACAACCACAATGACACATTTGACTTGCATTACGACAGCCTTCCCAAGCTCCGTCGCTTGTTGATGGGCTCAGTGGATTCATGATAATAAAATAATAATCATAATTAGTGAGTACTTACCTATAACTAAGATCTTTATAATTTAAACATGTTTAATAAATATTCAATAATATTTTCTTGCTTTGTATTGTACAAATTAATAAGATAGTTTATACTTATTAAAGGTAAAATTATATACTTTTTAAATCTTAAAATTGTGCATGCTGTGTTTGCCTATAATTGGTTGTGCATATAGATAATATTTTTAAGCTTTATTATTGTTATAGAAACTGTGTATCAACTGTTGGTGAACCAAATAAATAAATAAAACCGTTTATAAATTGAAAATTAGAAAATGCGTTTTCTCAGTTCACAATTTTCCTCAGCGTGACCTTAACTTTAAACCATTCTCCGTCTATCTCTAGATTCTACAAATCAATTACTTTTTTACTACGTCCATTTATAACCAAATACTTATTTATCTTGGAATAAATGTGAATGGAATCAATTAAAGAGCTAAGACAAGACACTATTAATCGCGAGCAGGATGGCTGTTCGTTCACACGCCTAGTGCCAAAGTCGGGACAGAAAAATAAAATTTCACGTTCCATTTTTCTTAATTAACTTTTATAGTGAAAAAATAATAACGTTTTTAATTAATAACAATTATTACATAAACTTAATTAAGTTAGTTTTTATTTTATTCTGTGATAATGTTTGAATTATTTAGGCAGCAGCTTAAATCACAATGGCGGCAATATTTAGCGGCATCTTTGGGTAAGCATTATTTATAATTTATTGTTTAGAGGTAATAAGTAAATTTAATTTGTGCATCAAAAATAATAATAATAAAAAACGAGTGTGCTAGACTCGACAGAAACAGGTAAAACATCTTCAGCTCCATCTATCGGCCGGTATAACTTTGTTTTTGCTTTGTTTAATGTTAATGTCGCCATCTTGACAGTTGTAAATTGTTATTAAACCGGACATACTAACATAATAAAATAAACCTTAAGTAATTTTTAACTTTGTTTTTTGACAATGTAGATCTACATTAACCAACAACTTTCAACTTCCGTTCGTCTCGTTACGCATTCAACACTTACTCCCCAAGTCAAGCATGCGTAAAGAAGTTTTACTTCAAAAATTTTTTTACGTTCTGCATAAATAAATTGAAATGTTGTTTATTGGGTTGGTAGGTAAATATATCAGGTGCGTACCTGATATAGGTAGTAGGTAGGTACCTACTTGAGAACGGCGAATGCACGGCCGTAGCTATGGAGCGGGGGGGGGGGCATTGTGGGGCAGTGATAGGTCATTGCCCCACAAGGTAGGCCTTGAAATCACAATGCCCTACCTTAACAATACTGTGTATATATGTGTACTTTTTGTGTGAACAAAAAGCGTGAAACTCGCGTCATCTGTCCGCACACTTTCCATAAGCTATATGTCACAAAGTTACGTTTTCATTTCTATCAGCGGTACACAAAGACTGCACTTTTCAAAATAATATTTATATATGTAAATTTACGTACATAAAATATATCTTCTTATGCCATCTAATCTGTGGTCTCATATGAGACCACAGATTAGATGATATATTAGGTAAAAGCAAAGTACTATTCTGCTTTAAAATAAATGATTTTGGCAATCTATATAAAAAAAATTGTGTCACAATATTTGTTACCATACTCCTCCGAAACGGCTGAACCGATTTTGATGAAATATTCACACTTGGTAGGTCTGAGAATAGGTTGCTATCTATTTTTCATCCCTCTAAGTGATAAGGGTGGCCCACCCCAAATTATTTTTGGACAGTTTTTTTATGATGTGGCATTAATTTATATGGCTAAACAACGTTTGCCGGGTCAGCTAGTTTTGAAATAAATTTTTCAATCAAGAGATTATTGTATCCATTTAAAATGAGTACAATAAATATTAGATATTGTACCCATTAAACCACCTAAGTAATAAATAAATTGAAAAATTTGTATCAAAACTAGCTAACCCAAAAACGTTGTTTTAAATAAAATAAATTAAAAAATAAATATAATTTAATCCAAAATTAAATTAAATTTACCCAATTTAAATAATTTTTTGGAGATTAGAATAAGGCCTTTTGAAATTGCCGTTTTTTTATGAAATAAGTTACCGTAATTTTAGTCATATAAAAATTATTTTGATTTGAAATGGCAATCTGCATAACAGCAACTTAAAGACCTATATATCTTTTATATTATTATAAAGACCTATTATATCGTACGGTATCGTATTACCATGATCTTAAAATGTTGAATAAATTCTTGGTGATTAATGCATTACTGACAGGATAAATAATCGCATTGCACAATATCCGTGATTTATAAATATTTAATAGTCTTGTTGTATTTATTTTAATATTAACTGGTAATACCAACAAAGGAGAACGATCTATACATATAAAATGCAAAGTCCTGACTGACTGACTTATATATCAACGCACAGCCTACACCGCTGGTCGTAGAGACCATTGGAGGCCACCAAATTTGGAGGGTGTGTTCTTTGTAAAGCGTAGGTATCCACTAAGAAAGGGTTTTTCGAAATTCCACCCTTAAGAGGGTGAAATGAACGGTTGAATTATCTATGAAAAAATTTCTTCGTCGTTTTCAATAGGCCACGCAGGCGAAGCCGAGGGCCGAAGCTAGTGTTAAATAAAACAATAAGTTCACATATAACTTATTTATGTATCTACTAGCTGCGCCCCGCAGTTTCACCCGCGGATAAAAGTAGCCTGTGTGTTATTCTAAATATATATTGCTCAAAGGTGACTGACTGACTGACATAGTGATCTATCAACGCACAGCCTAAATCACTGGACGGATCGGGCAAATTCTATCTCTGTTCCGTCTTAGAGGCAATATAATAGGTCTTTACCTATGAAATTGCCGTATTGCAGTACAGACTTTTTCAAACAAAAAAAAGTTTTGATTGGCTATGAATTCTAAATTCAAATTAATTTTGTTTTAAAAATATGACATTCTATTTACAATATAAGTCTTTTGTTTATTGATTAGCGTTGTATTTTCATTACATTTCAACATTTTTCCTCATAATGGATACTTTGAAATTTCGTGTAATTATGGAATATGAGTTCCGTCGTGGCACCAACGCGGCACAAACGACACGTAACATCAACGACGTTTACGGAGAGAACTGTACAAACGAACGTACAACCCGTTATTGGTTTGCTCGGTTCCGTTCTGGGAATTTTGACTTGAAAAATGAACCTCGTGGTCGTCCGGAAACTTTGGTCAACAATGATGAATTAAAGGCGATTGTGGAAGCTGATGAATCTCAATCTACAGCTGAGCTGGCAGCAGCTTTTGATGTTAGCATCAAAACAATATTGGTCCATTTGCGACAGATTGGCAAGATAAAAAAGCTTGATAGATGGGTGCCCCACGAACTTAACGATCGCCAGCGCAACGTACGCGTCGAGACTTGCCTTGCGCTGCTTAACAGGCACAGAAATGAAGGAATTTTGAACCGAATTGTTACGTGCGTCGAAAAATGGATTCTTTTTGACAATCGAAAGCGCTCAGCAAGTTGGTTAGATCCTGGTTCGGTACCAAAGCAATATGCAAAACGAAAAATGACCCCGAGAAAGGTGATGGTCACAGTTTGGTGGTCTAGTGCTGGTGTGATTCATCATAGCTTTTTACAAAACGGCGAGAGCATTACTGCAGATGTGTACATTGAAGAACTGACCACAATGATGGCGAAACTCGCACGTCTGCAACCAGCTTTGGTCAATCGGTCGTCTCCACTGCTACTTCACGACAACGCGCGACCCCATACTGCACAACAGACCGTCTCTAAGCTGCATGAGTTGGGTTTGGAAGCTCTCCCTCATCCGCCAGACTCACCAGATCTTGCGCCTACCGACTGTTACTTTTTCCAAAATTTGGACAACTTTTTAGCGGGAAAAAAATTCAATTCCCGAGAGGCAGTACAAAACGCCTTTGAAGAGTTTGTTGTCTCCCGTCCTGCTGATTTTTTCAAGAAGGGCATCCATAAACTGTCACAGCGTTGGCAAAGATGCATTGATTGCAGGGGTGATTACTTTGAATAAAAGAAATAAATAAGTTCGAAAAAAAAATACTTTAACTTTTTTCAAACAAAACGGCAATTTCATAGGTAAAGACCTATAAGTATAATCAGATTTTGGATTTTATTAAGTTCCATTTTTTATAAGAAAATACAAATTAAAAAATTAACTATTGTAATGATTCTTTATTGTTCGTGTATTTTGATGCATAAGAAGGTTTTTTTCTCTATACTTAGTATATTTATTATATATATATTTTCTATAAAGTAGGTTTTTTCTCTATATATATATATATATATAGTATCCTATGTCCGTCTCCTGGTTCTAAGCTCCCCGCCAATTTTCAGCCAAATCGGTTTAGCCGTTCCTGAGTTATAAATAGTGTAACACAACATTCTTTTATATAATTAGATATTTGAGCTCGCTTACAGCGGTGAATCTTCGGTAACTGCAGGGGCTGCTTTAGTATAGCTCACGCAAAACTTTATGAGCTCTCAGAAGTTAGCGCGGATGTCTGCGCAGTACGCATATTATAAATACTGTATGGCCGCTTTTATAATGCACTCAACTGTACCATGCGCAGTTTGGGACTCGGGCCTAACTTCCGAGAGCTCATAAAGTTTTGCGCGAGCTTATACTTCATGCGAGCCTGTATAGCCTGCCTGAAATGATGGGCGAGACGTGTCTTAGAAAAACGTGGGATGGTGTTACCAAATCTTTAAAATGATCTTATATTTTAGTAATAGAATCTTTATCGTATGTACAGCAAGTTACGGCAGCCTTTGCACGGGAATGTCGATGGGATGGACTTCCCCGGTGCTCCCCATACTGAGAGGCCCAAACTCCCCACTACCCTTCGCGCCCTCTCTCCAACAAGAGTCATGGATCGGCTCTCTGCTCGTGCTGGGAGGACTGTTTGGTAAGAATTCATTTTTGAAGAAAGAGATTAATTCAGGACATAACACAACATCACGTATTAATTATTATTAGACTTTAGACCACATGATTAAAGTAAAACTTCTTTAGCTCCATCTATCGGCTGGTGTAACTTTGTTCAACTTCAACTCTTGTTTCGTAGCTTTGGTGGAGGTGCCACCACAATTTCACCAATGTCACGTTTTTCCTGATAGACCATCAAACGAAGTAGGCTGTTCGGTGTAGAATAGCTATTGTCCAGTGTAATGGATATTAACCACCGGTGTTCTTCCCATTGTCGTAACTTTGTTTTTGCTCTGTTCAATGTTAACGTCGCCATCTTGACAATTGTAAATTGAGATTTTACCGAACATACCAACATAATAATACAAAGTTTTAACTTAGTTATGTTGACAATGGAGATCTACGTTAACCAACAACTTTCAACTTCGGTTCGCCTCGCCCCAGCTTACTCCCCAAGTCAAGCGTGCATAAAGAAGTTTTACTTCAAAAAACAATGAACTTGGTGACCAGACCATGTCTCGACTCACTTTACGATTTATCTAGATGGAATGCGCACAATTAAATGACACAGTTAAAACTGAAGGCGTGCAACCTGTTTGCTTGCACCAGTAGTGAGAAAGAGAACTTCTTTTTTTTACAAACTCACATAATGTAATGGGCTTTATAATATTTGTCATTGAGCACTTTGTGATTTTATATGCTTAGTACAATAACTAAATACTAATACAATGATATAATAACTAATACTAAACACAAGTAGTGCTACTACAAAAAAAACATTAAATATATACTTAATATAATATATTTAATGTTGAAAATTAAGTTATTGTACTATATAGTGGCTGTATATATAAATATAAGTATTATTTATATATATATATATACAGCCACTATATAGTACAATAACTTAATTTTAAGTACCTACCTAATATAATTTGGATTTGTAAGAGTGCTAAAAGTAGCCTATTTGCAATAAATCTTTTGACTTTGTCTTTGACTTTGACGGGAACTCAGAAATGGGATCCTGCAAGAACGTAAAAATATACAGAGCTTATTCGTGTATCTTATAAATGTACTTATGATTCATGAAGTTTTTTAAAATGTTCTGTACTTTACGAGTCAGTTCAAGGCTTCATAGAGTCCATGACACAATAGCCTCGCGAAGGTCCAAGCTGGATTAATTAAAACGATCTAATTAATTAAAAGCAGATGAATGGGCGGATTTCTTTATTTATAATCACGATTGCCAATAGACGCTTGTTAATTGCAGTTTTTATCAGTAATTGTGACAAGTTATTACAGCTTCACCGAAATTAAATTGTTTCTGGCGAAGACAATAATGGACATTGTGGCATCTGCGGATAATTAGTCGATAATGGCATGTATTTAAACAATCGCCTCTATTTAAAAAAAAACAGCTGGCAAAAAGATATGAACAGTCATTTTCTTTAATGATTGGTCATCTTTCTTTGAGACATAAAATAAATCAATGGATATTTTGATCTGGAATGGATGTTTTACTTCCTTGGTTTTTTTTTATTGGTTGATAGGCTCACGTTTGACCACTATCGCACCTGATGGTAAGTGATGATGTGGTCTAGGATGTAACGCGCTTGCCGAGAAGATACCTGTTCACTCTCGATTTGAAGACTCCAAAGTTGTAAGTTTCGGGAAAAGGGTTTCTTTCATCAACCTAACGAACCTACTGGTGACACAATACATTTTCGTCACTGAATATGTCTAAATAAAGGGATCAAATTATATCTTTGTATACCATATTAAAGATTAATCTTTTTTACTAGGTGGTAGGACTGCAAAGTTCGTCTAGGTAGGTACCACCGCTTTGCCATTTATTCTGCCGCCAAGCAGTAGTGCGCAAGCACTAGTAGTGTTCCGGTTTTAAGGGCACTGTTGCTAGTGAAATTACTGGGTTAATAGAGACTATCTCACAGTCGAGTAATCTTATTACAAGACTGTGCTGTCTCACGCGAAACTTTACATTTTAAAGTTCCGAGTGACACTGTTTTGTTATGGGCGGCAGTGTCGCTTAACATCAGGTGAACGACTAGCTCGTCACATCATTCACAAACATAAAAAAAGAAAGATTTTAGAGGATAAAATAATATTGTCGGGTAGATAATTGTATATAACTATAGGTAATAATTGTTATTCCCTAACTATATAGTAGGTATTTATGTATGTATATATGTACTTCATAGTAATAAGTTACGCACTAGGGCTAGAATAGTTTGTGTTATTTATTTCTCAGGGCCGGATTATATTATTATTGCTAAACAGGTCGTTTATAATACCAGTTTAATATAATCTATGACTTATGTTAAACGTTGAATTTACATTTTAAGCCTACGTGATGTAACCTTAGAGAACGCTTGAAGGATGTAACCAAACATTAGGCTGGGTTTCACCATAACATATCGATACCATAAAAACATATTAATTTTTTTTACTAACTACTTATTTTATAGTTAATCATGTGTACATGTTTTGGGATGTAACCTAGCTCAAAATATTTATTAAAAAAAATATTTTGTTCTTCTGTGGTTTATATTCTGTTTTAAGTGCCAAGTAAATAAATAACTAAAGTTAAAATTAAAGCCCTAGTTAAAATGTATTGTAACGTTAATCTTATCCAAGACGTTTAACCAGCGCGTGTTACAAATTAAATTAATTAATAAATTAAGTACCCCCTAGGAGTCCACTTAGGATCCCCTGTGTCTAGTGACCCAGAAACTACGAGGACCGTGTTCCCACAACACCCAGACTCAGAACAAGTATATGCACTTTTTTTTCTGTGCACAACTACTTGTCCTGTCATGGGAATCGAACCCGCCGCCTCCGGGATATGAGCCGACCTACTCAACGACCACACCACAGAGGCAGTCTATATCTATACATATAAAATTCAAAGTCCTGACTGACTGACTGACTTATGTATCTATCAACAATCAACAATAAATATCAACGCACAGCCTAAACTGCTGGTCCTAGAGACTTGAAATTTGGAGGGCGTGTTCTTTGTAAAATGTAGGTATCCACTAAGAAAGGGTTTTCCGAAATTCCGTCCCTAAGAGGGTGAAATGGGTGGATGAATTATTTGTGTAAAAAAAATCTTCTTCGTTTCCTATAGGCTAAAAAGGCAGAAGCTAGTATATTATAAGACTATATGGTAAGATTTTCCTTTGTGTGTACTGTTGGTTAATCAAAAATAAACTTAAAAAAGAATCAAGTTTTGTTTTGCTGGGCTGGAGCATTTGGACTGTCTATAGGTCATCGCGGCTAGTATATAGTCCAAATGTTTTTTTGTAGTATTAGTAGTAGTAGGTAGTTTTTAGTATTAGTTTATATCATTGTAGTATTTAGAAAATAAAGGCAATTTGCCGTGTTAAAAAACAGTTTGGTTGGGGCTAATATAGAAATAAAATTTTCATGTACCCCCAGGTCCGTTCATAACCGTTCCCCTCTCAAAGTACGTCGGGCGCCGCTGGCTCATCCTCGGGTCCAACATCCCCCTGCTCCTGGGCTGGCTCCTAGCCGGGGTGGCGACCAACCTGCCCACACTATACGCAGCCAGGATTATGTGGGGATGCGCCACGGCTATGCAGTTCGCTACTGTACCTATTTATATAGGGGAAATTGCACAGGTAAGTTTAGAAGATATGTTTTGTTTTTAATGTTACTGAATGATGTGACGAGCTAGTCGTTCACCTGATGTTAAGCGACACGGCCGCCCATAACAGAACAGCGTCACTCGGAACTCAAAAATATAAAGTTTCGCGTGACACTGCACTGCGCACATCATCCGGAGACATCAGCACAGTCTGGTTTATACTGGTAGGACTTTTCTGCAAAGGTCGTCTAGGTAGGTACCACCGCTTTGCGAGCTATTCTGCCGCCAAGCAGTAGTGTGCAAATACTACTGTGTTCCGGTTTAAAGGGCACTATAGCTAGTGTAATTACTGGGCAAAGAGAGACTATGATCTGATGTCTCATTCGAGTAATCTTATTACCAGACTGTGCTGATGTGTCAGGATGATGTGCGCTGTGTGATATCACGCGAAACTTTATATTTAGTTCCGAGTAACACTTTTTTATTATGGGTGACCTCGTCGCTTAACATTAGGTGAACGACTAGCTCGTCACATCATTCACTAACATAAAAAAGCTTTCACTGTGGGAACTAGAGAATTGATACAATACTTAGATATTTTTTTTTGTTATAATTTAAAATCCAGACACAGAATAAATACATACGTTCAATATACAAATGTTTATCCTGGGTGAGAATCGAACCCTAACCTACAGTTCAGAAGGCAGAGTTACTACCAACTGAGCTATCAGGTCAGTAAAGCTATTTTAAAGCTAGATTGTGCCTACAGTACATTAATTAAAACCAACCAGTCAAAATGTGCAAGCGACTTTCAAACCAACACAACCAGGTTCTAGTCCTACTCGACCTTGCACCGATATGACTTTTCAATTTAAGTGCGTAATTTGCATTAACCAGAACGCATTTACTTTATATGCGGCAGTAGGTAAAGTAAAACGTCGTGAGGAAACCAGAATAATAATAATAATAATAATATGTGTGGACATTTCACACAACGCCATCTAGCCCCAAACTAAGCAAAGCTTGTACTATGGGAACCAGATAACTGATACAATACTTAGATACTTTTTGTTTGTAAATACATACATAGAATACAATATAACACCCAGACACAGAACAAACACCTATGTTCATCACACAAATGCCTGTCCTGGGTGGGAATTGAAATCACAACCCCCAGTTCAGAAGGCAGGGCTACTAACAACTGAGCTATCAGGCCAGTCAGGCAGTTTGCCGAATTGCAAAATGCAAGAACACGTGTCACTTAGCCAGCGTGGTGGATATTGGACCATACATTTTATAAGATAAGGCCTAAATTAGTCCCAGTAGGGGGAACGTATTTTTCTGATGACGATAACGATGGGTCAAAATTTTAGTTTTAATGGGTATGATACATTTTGGAAAAATAATAACGGCTACACTCACGTCAATCAAAAGTCGAACTTAAAAATAAATTACTCCGACCCTATTTCACTTTCGGACATTTTCGATGTCTTTCTTCTGGGAGCCAGTTACTAACGCAAGCTTCGCGCGAGCGTGAGCTAGCGCTGACGATAAATTTCGAACTTATTGACGTGAATTTAGCCGTTAGAAATTTTCCAAAAGTGTCAAAAAGTGTTTACGCAACGTATAAAATTCTTTTCTCCTTTTAGGACCACAATCGAGGAGCTCTAAGTGCGTTTTTCCTCCTGTTCATAAACATTGGGTTCCTGCTAGCGTACGCTATAGGCCCGTATACAACGTACTGGGGCCTCACAGGAACTGGTGGAATCCTATCCCTGCTGTACGTGCCTTTTGCCTGGAGCCTGCCGGAGACGCCCTTCTTCCTGGTTTACAAAGGTGAGGAAGAGTTGGGAAGAGAGTGGAGAGTGAATTGTTCTTGATGAATGGCTTAAACAATATTAGTAATAAGTGTAGCCTTTACCCAATATCTCTAATAATCTTAATAAAATAATAATCTTAGCACAAATTCATGTACTAGGAAGTCTTAATGCTATGAATCATTATCTACTAGTCAACCTGGATGTAAAAGAAAAAAAATGGTAGCGGTGCAGTAAAATTTGTATTAGAATAAACTACGTATGTAAAAGAAAAATAATAAAAATATTACATACAATATACTTATTATAAAAATAATATAATATACCTACTTACGTATCTATATCTAATAATATTATTATTATTATATAACGTCGAGATTAAAGAGTAAGAGTAATATTGTATTTTATCTAACGCTGAAATATTTACTTTATACTTTGCAGCAGTAGTGAGAAAGAGAACTGCTTTTTTTTTTAAACTCATATATTGTAATGGGTTTGCTATATATTATTTGACAATAAGCACTTTGTAATGTTATATGCTTAGTGAAATAACTTAATTTTAAGTACCTAATATAATTTTGACTTGTAAAAGTGCTAACATTTGCCTATTTGCAATAAATCTTTTAACATTGACTTTGACTTTGGCACCACCACTGCGTTAAATCCCCCGAGGATATTGAAACTAATAAATTCAAGATGTCAATATTTTAAATATCACGCAAACTTCCACAGGACGCCATGAGGAAGCATCATCAGTACTCCAAACGCTGCGAGGCAAGTCCAAAGACGAAGTTAAGGAAGAGTTAGAAGGTCTCCAAGCGATGGTCACGAGAGAGTTCAAGGTTGAGCCCAAGATACAAGATCTTTGGGCTACAAGGGGTAACGTCAAAGCCTTAGGTGAGCGATTTATAGACAGCCGGTTAAAAGCAGTTTTAATCTTTACTAAGAATTGTCTGTTGATTTGTATGTTTGACTAGCTTCTGCTCACGGCTTCACCCGTGTGGCCTATAGGATAATAATTCAACCACCCATTTCGCCCACTTAGGGGTGGAATTTCGAAAAACCCTTCTTAGTGGATACCTACATTTTACCTACAACACACCCTCCAAATTTCAAGTCTCTAGGACCAGTAGTTTAGGTTTGGCGTTGACATATAAGTCAGTCAGTTGTGTAAGAGTGGCTGAAACTATCTGGATGAAATTTTCCACACGGATTGATTATATTACTGATATAAACATAGGATACTTTTTATCTTGGAAAATTGTTTTCGTGGGTATATTAGTTGAGTAGTGATGTGGGGAAACAAGATTGAGCCTATTTAAAATTACCCACGACCTTACAACACTACCTCGCCAAGAGGAAAAAATATTCCTTTCGACTACTCGTAGTGCAGCGTTACAGTGATGAGTGTCGATACTCTCATAGAGAATGAACGAGATTTGATCAGATCGACTTTTTATGTTAATGAATAATTTGATTAACTAGTCGTTCACCTGATGTTAAGCGACACGGCTGCCCATCACAGAACAGTGTCACTCGGAACTCTAAAATATAAAGTTTTACGCGACACTGCACTGCGCACGTCATCCTGAGACATCAGCACCGTCCGGTAATAAGATTACTCGAATGTGAAATCAAATCATAAAGTCTCAATTGCCCAGTAATTTCCCTAGCTACAATTCTATTCAAACCAGAAGACAGTAGTGTTTGCGCACTGCTGCTTGGCGGCAGACTAACTGGCATAACGGTGGTATCTACCTAGACGAAATTTGCAGAAAAGCCTTACCACCTATAACGATTCCGGGTAGCGGTACTTACTCATATTTTTCCATTCACCCTTTAATTATGTCTGTATATTTAGGTATCTGCATATTCCTGGCGATGTTACTGCAGCTCTCAGGCATCGACGTGCTCTTGTTTTACATGGAGGAACTGTTAGCGAAGGTCGGCACTAAGATCTCTCCCAGCGACGGCTCCATTATCATGGGGGTTGTTCAGGTAAGATCAGATCTTGAGGATATACAATCGAATTTCTTATTAAGTAGTAAGGTAAAGCAAAAAAATCATAAGTAAATTTGGGCGAAATTGCTGTATTAATATAATAACAATAACGCCTCGTAGTTCCTGGGTCCCTAGACACAGGGAATACTACTTAGTTAGGGTCCAGGGTCTATGTATGTGATCGTTGGGCGTTATTATTATTATTATTGTGCCGTGCAGGTGGTGACCAGTTGCATCACTCCGATGGTGGTCGACCGGCTCGGGAGGAAGCTGCTCATGTGGACCACGTCTCTAGGACTTAGTATTTTCCTCGTAAGTTCTTCGATTACTAACTTCGTGTTTTCCAACATTGATGATTTATTGTACTAACGCCACAAACACAACTGTGTTCTGGTTTGAAGAGCACTGTGGTCCGTATTACAGAATGCTCAGTCACCACGGGGGTGGTGGCAGGGGGTATGTGGGACTCGAACCCACTAAAACCCCCCCGTGATCCGACCGCCGCCGGGATGGGGCGAGATGGAGACGCACTGCATTAACCATCTCGCCCCGAAACTTGTTCACCCCTACCGTATAATGATACAGTTAATATTTTTTTATGTTACTAATCAACATGACGAGCTAGTCGCTCGCCTGATTTTAAGCTACACGACTGCCCATATCAGTTGCAGTGACACTTGAAACTCAAAAGTATAGTTTCGCGAGACACTGCACTGCGCACGTCATTCTGAGACATCAGCACAGTCTAATAAGATTACTAGACTGTGAGATCTAAAGTAAAGTCTCATTTGCCCAGTAATTTTACTAGCTACAGTGCCCTTCAAACCGGAACACGGTAGTGCTTGCGCACTACTGCTTGGCGGCAGGATAACTGGCAAAGCGGTGGTGCCTACCTAGACGAAAATTGCAGAAAAGTCCTACCACCTAGTAAAAATAAAAATATTGTTCGGACTTTCTTATGTTGTTTCAATAAAGTAAACTGTAAAACTGCTTTATACGAGAAAAGTGTATTTACAATGGGGCCAAAAATATATAACAAAATTCCAAGCCATATAAAATAGTGCAATGACCCTCGTGCATTCAAGAATAAATTATTTCAATATTTAATCAACCATATATACATTTTACTCGCTTGCTGAATTTTTTGCTAAGTAATTGACTTTAATATAATACAATTAAATGGGCCTATTTATTAGTTATTGACTTTTATCTGTGCTGTAATTTGATTAATTTAAGTACTTATCACACTAATATTATAAAGGCGAAAGTTTGTATGTGTGTATGTTTGTTACTCCTTCACGCTCAAACGGCCATTCAGGATTTGGATAGAATTCGGTACCAAGGTAGCTTATGCACTGGATTAACATATAGGCTAAATTTTTTCCCGGAAAAGTGAAATGCTCTCGTGGGATGAGCAAATAATTATAATACATAAAATATAAATTATAATACTCTTTATCTGCGGGTGAAACCGCGGGGCGTAACCATAGTTTCATAAGGCTATACCTAAGTAACACTTTTATATTAAAAGCTTCAGCTTATATGTCATTTTTGTATGATCGCAGTATGGACTTCATATTTTTATTGTAACATCTATTTTATGACCTATATCTATTTTATCACAAAATAAATGATCTGATTTATTTCAGACTCTGATAGGTATCTACGCGTTGCTCGACTCGTACTACAAACTAGATGTCGCCTCGGTCGCCTTCATCCCACTACTCTGCCTGATCGTTTACATGATTTTATTTACACTAGGTAAGTGTTTTCTTAGCCGTTTGGTCCCGGCGGTGTGCGAATAGTACCACTCTATTTCTTCCCGTGGATGCTGTAATCCGGCTCAGGATTCCCTCAGCGATGAGTAGTAATGAAAGAGATTTTTTTTTTTCAAACTCATGTATTGTGATGGGCTTGCAATGTAATATTTGACAATAAGCAGTTTGTATTCTATATGCTTAGTAAAATAACTTAATTTTAAGTACCTAATATAATTTTGACTTGTAAAAGTGCTAAAAATAGCCTATACTTATGCAATAAATCTTTTGACTTTGACTTTGAAGCGTCCAAAGTGGCGTTTTATGCGGGAGGCTGGTTTTCAGCAGTGGACCTCTCCGACGTGCTTTCTATTGAATTTCATTCATCAACCCTTTATAGTCGTAAAAGTAATAGAGTATCGGCATTTAGTTTTGGTGCCTTCAAGAATTTATAACATTTATTTATGTCTTACTATGTATCACTGTTATATATTCTTTGTTTTTTTTTTATAAATTTTTGTGCAATAGTTTTTTATGAGAAAATTAATCATTTCAAATCATTCAAGTTATAACTTAGAGAATGCGAGACAGGATCGACGCATTCAATCTAAATTTAAAATATTGACTAAAGCACAAACGGACATTCGGTCTGTGATAATTTCTTGGATTTACCATCCTCGGGATGTGAATCCTGACTTTTCTTACCTTTACTACTCTTCCTCCAGTGTCTTATAACGATGAACAACGATACTACCATGTTATTGCGCGTCAGTATGACTTGAATAGCCGAGGAAAAACATCAAAACGGATGAAATACGTTGTATTGATTTGTGAAAGCTGTAGCAACAGAACAATTATTTTGACAGCCTCTGTGGTGTGGTGGTTGAGCAGGTTGACTCGTAACCCGGAGGTGGCGGGTTTGATTCCCGTGGCAGGACAAGTATTTGTGCACAGGAAAAAAAGCGCTAATACTTGTTTTGAGTCTGAGTGTTGTGGGACCATGGTCCTCGTAGTTCCTGGGACCTCAGACACAGGGGATCCTAGTTATGATCCAGGATCTATGTATAAATAGATAGATAGAAAATGCTTTATTGCACAAACAACAAATGTAGGTACAAAGGCGAACTTAATGCTATAGAGCATTATCTTCCAGTTAACCTGGGTGTAACATGGAAATTTTTGCAGGGCAGTGCAACGCAGCTTAAATATAGATTGTCTAGATAACATATAAAAACACTAACAATGTATGTGATCGTTGGGCGTTAATATTAATGTTGTTATTTTTCTTTGATATTTTATCGTCCATAAATAATAGGCTATTTGACTACTATTAAAAATGAACAAGTAAATATTATTTTCATAAAGTAGGTTAAAAATGAATGTAATCATTGTAAAAATAAGTAAAATCGGTAAATTAATCACGGAGCAGTACACTTTTAAAGTTTCATCGCCTGTCCCTTTCTCGCAAAAGAGAGATCGTGTTGAGCTTCCTCACAGCTACTATGAAGGCATGGCTTGTGACGTCACATGCCAAAAAGATTGTATGTAGAGCTACCACAGCTTAGTAATGAGTTACTGTGAGGACTGGTAACTGACGTCACTGCGTGTTTGAGTTGTCTCTTTCTATTTCTGTATTTTAAAATGCCTGAAACTTAGTAATTTTTTGAGATATTCAAGTTTTGTTTTCACATTTATCTATTTTTTGAGGTATATTATTTATGTATGTAATAAAAATATAGTAGTCAAATAGCCTATTTACAATACTTAACTCTAGTGAACTATTCCAGGCGTGGGTCCCGTACCCTGGATCCTAGTGGCGGAAATGTTCCCCGTGAAGACGAAATGTCTCGCCAGCGGCATCTGCTCCTTCATGTGCTGGCTCGCTGGCTTTATATGGACCAGGTATATACACTAAGAAAGAGCTCCTCCCTATTTTGCGACGGGTTGTTCCTCTATGCCCCCACGTTATGTCCTCGCGATGGGACAAAGGGAATTTCAAAATTCCTGTTATCCCCGAATTAAAAACGAAATTTGAAAAATGCCTAATGTCTGCAGTACCCACCAATGACTATTTAGTGGTACAAGTAACCTAACTTCAACTTCACCTCAGGCTTTCACACTAAAACAATAATTTGAAGACGCGACAGTTTCAAGAATTTTGTCTCCATCATAACAACCGAAATGACAAGCTGTTTGCTTTTTTTTTAAATGTTGTTGCATGATGTGACGAGCTAGTCGTTCACCTGATGTTAAGCGACACGGCCGCCCATAACAGAACAGTGTCACTCAGAACTCTAAAATATAGTTTCGCTTACCACTACACTGCGCACATCATCCTGAGACATCAGCACAGTCTGGTAATAAGATTACTCAACTGTGAGATCCGATCATAAAGTCTCATTTGCCCAGTAATTTCACTAGCTACAGTGCCCTTCAAACCGGAACACAGTAGTGCACACTACTGCTTGCAACGCGTTTTACTAGGTGGTAGGACTTTACTGCAAAGTTCGTCTAGGCAGGTCACCACTTTGCCAGTTATTCTGCCGCCAAGCAGTAGTGCGCAAGCACTGCTGTGTTCCGGTTTGAAGGGCACTATAGCTAGTGAAATTACTGGGCAAATGAGACTTTATGATCAGATCTCACAGTTTAGTAATGTTATTACTAGATTGTGATCTGATCTCACAGTTTAGTAATCTTATTACTAGATTGTGCTGATGTCTCTGGATGACGTGCGCAGTGCAGTGACACGCGACGCTCTATACTTTAGAGTTCCGAGTGACACTGCAGCTGATATGGGCAGCCGTGTCGTTTAACATCAGGAGAACGGCTAGCTCGTCACGTCATTACTTAACATAAAAAAAAAAACGCATTTGGGACGTTCTTGAGAGAAAGTTGGTGGTCGCTCTACCTTCTGAACTATAAGTTGTGGGTTCGATTCCCAGCCAAAACAAACATTTGTGTGATGAACAAAGATGTTTGTACTGTGTCTGGCTCTCATATTTAAGTATAAAAGTATTGTACAGCACAAGCTTTGTTTAGTTTGGGACTAGATAGGTGTGATTTGCTTGTGTTGTAGCTTTTTGAATTCTAGATTTATTTTTGTTGTCCTGAATTATTGTTTTAGATGTGTTCTATATTGTTCCAAAATAATATAAAAAAGCCTAGTGTGAAAATCGTGAATGGAAAACACAAAAAACAAATTTTCATCGTAGCCCCCCCAAGTTTGATAAATACTTTTTTTGTTGTGCTGGATTGTCCTAGATCATAGGTTACAAAAATAAATCTAGATTTCAAAAAATGCGGGGCTTGTTTGACACACACACACACACTAGATAAGGCTGTGTGAAGTCTAAAAATATATATCAACTAGTTGCACCCCGCGGATAAGAAGTATTTTAATTATTTGCTCACTCCACGGAAACATTTCACTTTTCCGGGATGAAATTTAGCCTATATGTTAATCCAGTGTATAAGCTATCTTGGTACCGAATTTCATCCAAATCCATTCAGCCGTTTGAACGTGAAGGTGTAACAAACATACACACATACAAACTTTCGCTTTTTATAATATTAGTGTGATTAAATTTTAGTGAATCCGTACTTATGTGTATGTATGTACTACACTTGTGAATATTTATGTATTGTACAGATTTTTCCGCGACGTGGCGGCGTCGTACGGAATCTACACCGCGTTCTGGATACTAGCCGTGTGCTGCGGCATCGGCTTCATATTCTCCGCTACTCTGCTGCCGGAGACGAAAGGGAAGACATTCGATGAGATACAAGACTTACTTAATAATAGGTGAGATATTGTCATTTTTTTTGGAACGAAATTCTTTATCGCGCCTTACGAAAGGGGGCTAGACGGATAAAAATAAGACCAAAAGTTGTAACGACACTTTTTTTATGTTTTAGCTCCATACTTTTGTGTATTTAGCCAGGATTTTTTTTTGTTCACAGTGTGGAACAAAAAAAAATCCACTAGTTTTTTTTGTCGGGCTTATGCTATTGGTCTGTACGTAGATTTTGTGCGCGAGCGGCAAACTTCGAGCGACTGATCATCTCGATTATTTCAGGAGGGTGATCACGAAACTTGCAACGCGACAGGAGAAATTTCTATACTAACTATGGACATAAGCTGCGTATTCAAACTGTCAAATCCAAACAAATTAAAGAAAGAAACACTTCTTTCGGTTGCATTCGAGTTACGTGATCGCCCAGCAGATCGTCGATCGTACCATATATTGGGGACTTTACATCGTAGTTTATAAACGTTGTATTATAAAAAACAGTTTCCTTATAAACATTTAATTTATTATAATTTTCCTATTCATAATACACACCTACTCAAAAAATTTAATATTAGAATACTAATGTTTGTACTAAAGCTTGAAAGCTCCTAAGTTTACACAAATCCCTCTGTGACAATCTCAATTGCAGTATGCAGATAAGTGGGATAAGTCCGAACTTAGGATCTGTCCAACTTTAATGCAGACAGGCATTATATATACTAAATAGCTTTTTAATGTAATATAGGATATTTCGGCGGCGCTTATTGCTACACTTAGATAAATAAACACACGATATCTGTAATTTATGTATTAGTTACTATAAAACTTCCCTTTTGACAGTTATATTATTATATACATATTATATTATAGTAAAGAATCCAACAATATAACTTTAGGAATGTATATATGCAATAAGATAACTGTCCACTGATTTTGATCACGTAATTTTATATTTGATAACTTTCGATTAATTAGGACCCATTTTGATAGCCTTTGTGGTTGAGCAGATTCGCTCATAACCTAGAAGTGGCGGGTTCGATTCTCGCGACACTTATTTGTGCACAGAAAAAAGAGCGCAAATACTTGTTCTGGATCCTCGTAGCTCCTGGGTCCCAAGGAGTCTTAGTTAGGGTCCAGGATCTATGTTCGTTGGCCGTTATTATCAGTAAAGGCGTTATAATTCAGAAATGCAATACCTACTACAAGTCAAAACGGAATTCAATTAACAGTGAAACTTGGTCTTAAACTAAATGCATATTAGAATTATAGACTAATTAAACTTTTTCTTTCAGGTCAAAGGAAAACCAACCTGCGGACGTGTAACACAATTATACATACTCATTGGTGTCGCTTACTCTTAAGTTAAACGAAATTAACATATTTCCGTCTTTTTCATTTCCCCTTTATCAGAAGAGTACCGCCACACAATCAGCCTTATTAATAAACGGGTTAGTCTAGGATTAGTTACTTCACCTTTTGTCCTTTTTTTGCTACTGGAATATTTAGCTGGATCGAAAGAAACAACAGATGGTGTAACTAGTCTAAAGCTAGTTCGTGTTTATTAATAAGTCTGTTTGACTTTAGTTTTAGAGAATGCGACACAGAATCGACACCATTATATAATACAGAATAAACTATTATTAAAACACCAAAAAGTTCTTTTTCATGTGTTAAGTTACACCCGCTTCCCTTCCCATACTCTCTGATTCAGCATCCGGATCATCTCGTCCGTCATTGCAATCAGATCGCTATGCGTTAGTTATCTCTGAAACTGCACCGGGCATATTTTAAGGCCAAGGACGTCTTTACCTATCTCGGCGACGTCGCAAACGGGGCAGAGTTTGCCCTTGTGCTCGGGCATGAAGCTTGCCCCGCACAGAGAGCACTTCTCCTCGGGTTTGCCTCTGTAAATCGGCTTGTAGGATATACCGCAGATGTTGAATGGATTGTGTTCGTCGTAAAGTAATTGATGTTCGTCGGTCGGCGTTTTCTCGCACGCTTGGAGTATTTTCCTCGCTTGTTGCGCGACTTCTGGCCTAGGACCCAGTTCCAGTAATCGTCTGGCGAAGGACGCGGCTGTGCGGAAGTTCTTCAGCTTGAAGAACATGTTGAGAGCGGTGCGAAGGGTTAAGATCTGATGCACCGGCTGCAGCTTGCAGTGTGTGAAGTATGCAGCCATTTCGCACGTCCGCTTCTGTTCTTCGAGGGTGTTCTTCGGCATTCCTGTAATTAACGCGTGTTTTTATGATCATTACTAATATTACTGTGTGACTGGCCCGATAGCCCGTTGTGGGTTCGATTCCCACCCAGAACAAACATTTCTGTGATGAACATAGGTGTTTTTTCTATGTCTGGGTGTTAAATTGTATTCTATGTATGTATTTACAAACAAAAAGTATCTAAGTATTGTATCAGTTATCCGGTTCCCATAGCACAAGCTTTGTTTAGTATGGGGCTAGATGGCGTTGTGTGAGATGTCAACACATAATTATTATTATTATAGACGCGAAAGTTTGTATGTATGGATGTTTGTTACTCGTTCACGCAAAAAGTACTGAATGGATTTTAATGAAATTTGGAATGCAGATAACTTATAAGCAGGGCGCAACTAGTCTAAGTCGTAAGTCTCAATTGCCCAGTAATTTCACTGGTTACAGTGCCCTTCTAACCGGAACACAGCAATGCTTGCGCACTACTGCTTGGCAGCAGAATATCTGGCATAGCGGTGGTACCTCTACCTAGGCGAACTTTTCAGAAAAGTCCGACCACCTAGTAAAAATAATAAATAGTAATGTACTTTCGAATAAACTCTCACAAAGTTACATACATATAAACAGAAAATTTGTTGTATATAAACAGTTGTAGCACCAATTTAATAATTCTTTTGAAATGTTTCCGAGAACTTCTTTTAGCTTCATCCACCCAACCTACAGATTACGTCAACATCGCAAAATAAAAATAATCAAAAAACGAATCATGGAAATATGTCAAAATGTATAATACCTGTTTCTGCGAACTCTGCTGTAAGAAAATCGTTTGAAAATTACACTTGTGAATAAAAAATTGCATTATTTTCGATTATATGTCATTCAAAGGGGCAATGCCGCCAGCATTTTGGTGACGTTGCCTACTAGTAGCTGCTTCTTAGATTAAGTTTTGCTAATGCATCGTCATTTGACCATCATTAAAAGTGCAATCATTACACCTGACGATGATGATACTAGTGAGAAGTAGACATGATGAAAAGTGGTAAATCACTATGTCTGGCGAAAAAATGATGAGTACTTAATCGCTCTATGACAATCGCTACGTCTGACAATGATGATTTTGTTCAACGTTATTATTTAGCCTTGATAACTGTCAGAATTGGTCAATTGCTACGTCTAACTACCGTTGTCTGACAATTATGATGATAAGTGCTCAATCACTACGTCTGAGAGTGATGATTTTGAAAGAAAGAGAGTACGAAAAATGTATTTATTCATGGCAACAAATAAATTAATACACTATACTAAGTATTCGTAACAAATATAATTGACAGTTACCACGAACCGGTCCCAACTCATCATCATTTTGTCAATCGTTATGTCTGACAACCATTATTGTGAGATCTGACCAATTGGTATGCTACGTCTGATAATAATGCTTTTGTCAATAGTTATGTCTGACAATGATGATTGTGAGAACTGGCCAATCGCTACGTTTGACGATTACAATGATAAATGATCAATCGCTATGTCTGACGATGATGACAATAACCTGATCTAACATTAGAATCCTCACCTTTCCTAGCAGTCTCCATCTGCAGTCCCAGCAGATATTCCCTGCATATATTCAGCAGTTGCTGTGCTTCGGTGAGCTCCGGTTTGGTATCCACGTGCAGTAGAGGCACGCACTGAACGATACGTTGCAGCTTGTCCACGGCTTCGGTGAATTTACCAGCCGTTGTGAGCTGGTAACACTGCTGCAGCATTTGCACTAGATCGTTTAGCTTCGATGCTGGAATGGTAATTTTAAATATTTAAGATTTATCACACTAATTTTATAAAAGCGAAAGTTTGTATGTATGTACATGTGTATGTTTGTTACTTCTTCACGCTCAAACGGCTGAATGGATTTGGATGAAATTCACTACCAAGATAGCTTATACACTGGATTAACATTTACTACTTTTATTAACATTAATTATTTGCTCATCCCAGTGAAATGTTCACTTTTCTGGGATAAAACGTAGCATATACGTTTTATCCCAGAAAAGTGAACATTTCACTGGGATGAGCAAATAATTAAAATACTTTTTATCCGCGGTTAAAACCGCGGGGCGCAGCTAATATTTTATAGCAACTAGCTTCTGCCCGCAGCTTCGCCCACGGCGTAGCCTATGGGAAAATAATTCAACCATCCATTTCACCCTCTTAAGGGTGGAATTTCGAAAAAATCTTTCTTAGCAGATGCCTACGTCATAACATCTACCTGATTTCAGCCCGATCCGTCCAGTGGTTTGTTGGGCTGTGCGTTGATAGATCACTATGTCAGTCAGTCACCTCTGAGTTATATATATTTAGAGATATCGCATGCTTAATCAAGCAAGTAAAAATGATCAAGTGACCAAAATGGGCAGATTAGGAGCGTAAATTTAATAATCCCGTGCACTCACTAACGACAGGAAGTAGATCCTTCCCGCTAGCCTCCTTCCAGTTCCGGTGGAGATGCGCGGCGAGCGGCGGCAGAGAAGGCAGCGCGCCGAACGTGAGGCGAGTATTCGCGAACATGCTCGCGAACGTCGCCAGGTACGGCTCAAAGTTCACAATGCCCACTTGTTCGTTCAGCAATCTGGATTATACACAATTTATATTACACTAACTGATCCGCCCCGGCTTCGCACGAGTCATTAAACCATTCAGAGGCCAAATCAAAATTGTCCCAGCCGTTTAGGATTATAATATAATACGGTTGGGACGAGTTCATATTCATTCTTAACCGATCAGTAAAGTTAAGCAACTTTAGCTGTGGTCGAAAGGGAGAATTCAAAGCCTGGAACACAGACGCAAGGTAGCCGGTCTGTCGGTCTTCTATCGGCTACATTTTGGAGTGGCCGCATGCCCTTCATCAACTCATTCCTTAGTTTCCTTTCCATCATAGAACTACAAGGCTTGGTGTGCCGGAAATTAACCACGGCGAGCTCAAGTGCCACAGTAATTTTTTATGAAATATAATTGACTGCGTCACGATAGTATCTTTCAAAGGAACCGTGATTCTGACCAAATTATAAACGGTTTGTTGACTCGAAACAAATTGCTAATTTAAATAAATATCATGGCTTGGTGATTCTTCACATCCTTACGTCGTTAGTGTACCCCAAGCGTTTTGCTGGGTCATTTATAGTCCGAACAGCCAAGGAATGGAATGCTCTTCCAACAACAGTGTTTCCTCCTGGGTATAAACTGGGTCTTTATAAGTCAAGAGTGAATGGGCATCTCATGGGCAAGCGTGCTCCACCTTAGACAACTTCGTCACTTACCATCAGGTGAGTTGTTGTCAAACGCATGCCCATTCAACCATAAAAAAAAACATATGTGACAGTTGCCAAAATTCAGAGTTGCCACTTGCACAAAAAATAATTGCACTAAATTCAAAAAGTGCATGCTTACTGAGACATCTTATACTATATCGTACTGACCGGAATGCGATCTCGAACTGTCCGGTGGCAACGTGATCGTGCGCCGTCTTCAGTTTGTTCGAGAGAGCGAGCGTGGCGCCGCGCGTCGGCGCTACGAAGTACTGAGTTGCTTCCTCGCCGCCATCTATATCCGCTGTAGAACAAATGCCGGCATTAATAAATAAATAACGTACAAACGATCACATATTCTGGACCCTAACTAGGATTCCCTGTATCTAGGGACCCAGGAATTACGAGTACCATGATCCCACAACACCCAGACACAGAACATGTATTTGTGCTTTGTGTTGGTTGAAGAGGTCGGCTCATAACCTGAAGGCGGCGGGTTCTATTCCGGCGACAGGGCAAGTATTTGTGCACAGAAAAAAAGCGCACATACTTCTTCTGAGTATGGGTGTTATAGGACCATGGTCCTAGTAGTTCCTGGGTCCCTAGACACAGGGAATCCCAGTTAGGGTCCAGTATATGTGATCGTTGGGCGTTATTATTATTATATTATTATCCATTGGCTCCCACGGTTTTGACATTCTAGGCGATCATGGAACTTGATTGCAAGCGGTTGGATTTGACTGTTTCAATACCTACGTAGTTTATGTACATAGTTACTATAGAAATTACAAATTACCAAGTAAACTTCACTTGTTGCATTACAATTAAAGTTCCGTGATCATAGTAATAAAAGTAAGTGTTTATAACTCTTTGTTAATTTTTTAAAACAGTCAAAAAAATTTGATTTTTATGGAGTACTAGGTGGTAGGGCTTTGTTGCAAAGTTTGACTAGGTAGGTACTACCGCTTTGCCAGTTATTCTGCCGCCAAGCAGTAGTGTGCAAACACTACTGTGTTCCGGTTTGAAGGGTACTGTAGCTAGTGAAATCACTGGGCAATTGATAATTTATGATCTGATCTCACAGTCGAATAATCTTATTACCAGACTGTGCTGATGTCTCAGGATGATGTGCGCAGTGCAGTGTCACGCGAAATTCTGTCATTTGGGTTTCCGAGTGACAAGTTATAGATGAGGAGTTTGGACACAGAATACAAAGTGTAAAGAAGGTACATAATTACAAGGTCATCCAAGTGTAAGAGAAGTTATCTCACCAGAGACCGGCACCAGTTCTTCAGGCAGTTCCAGGTCCTCATCCCCGACGTCCCAGCCACCGTCATCGCACGCGTCTTCCACCACCACCTCTTCATCACCTTCCTCCTGCAACACAAATTAATGGAACTGCGCATAGTAAAATCCAAAACGTGCTAAAATTCAATATTTTTTGCAAAGATATTATTTTATAGCTTTTACGTGTCAACATTTGAGTACTGTAAAAATAAGTAGATCACCGAACAGTTTTAACACATCACTAAACATCTGTACTATTTTCTTATGTAAGACGTCATCATTCCGTCAAGCACGGGCTATCCCGAACATATTATTATCATTACATATTCTTTTTTATCGAATATTCTTCATCAATAGTCTCGCATAGAAATTAAAAATCACCAAACAGTCTCACCACATCACCAACACATCAGCAAACAGTCTCACCTCACCACATCACCAAACAGTCTCACCTCACCACATCACCAAACAGTCCCACCACATCAGCAAACAGTCTCACCACATCACGAAACAGTCTCACCACATCACCAAACAGTCTCACCACTTCGGCAAAAAGTCTCATCACATCACCAAACAGTCTCACAACATCACCAAACACTCTCACCACTTCGGCAAAAAGTCTCACCACATTACCAAACACACTCTCACCACATCACCAAACAGTCTCCCCACGTCACAATGCAGTCTTACCCAGTCTCACAACATTACCAAACATTCAGCAAACAATGTGAGCGCGTCACCAACCAGCACCGCACCTTATTCTCCAGTAAGCCGTCGTCGTCTCCCCAAGCGCCGGCCGCCTCGAGAGGTTCGTCCCCGCCGCCCGCGGCGGGCGCGGCGTCCCCGGCGGCGCCGCTCGACATCTCGAAGAAACTCCTGCGAATGTTCGCGGTACTTACTCGGGGTGTCAACTGATGGCGGACCTAAATACCCAACCATTTGACTCCTGCATACGTTTTCCAATTTTGTATTTCATTTCATTTATTTCAAATACAATTAATAGTGTATAGTGCCAGTGGCTCTATGAGCAATAAGATCTCGCGAGTCTGTCTTTGAAATATGATTTTTTTTTCGACCCGATTTCGATTGATGTCAATTTGTAAAACTACCAAAAACTGAAACGACTTAAAATTCTATATAATTATCGAAACTGCTCAAAAATTTCACTTTGATCGGTTGAGAAATGTGAACTCTAGAAGAGATTAGCTGGACATCGGACGACTGAAACGGAGACGCTTCGCTCACACTTCACGCTCGCACAACAACAACTTATAGAATTTTTTAATAATTTTGTTTTATATTTGACGGCGGCTACGTCCAGTTATAAACTCTATGCATAGCGATCGAGCACCGTAATTTACCCTGTGGTGGCATTAAATGTATTACAGGGGCAGCACCGGCAACTGTCATGGCGGCCCTACCTGTCTGGCTATATAAAGGGATCGATTGGTGTGCTACGGATCATTCTTGTTCCAGACACGGCGCGGTGTGGACATGCTGAAGGCCTATAGTTATATAGGTTGCAACCTACCCACAACACGTTCCTGTCTACATATTCAACATTTTGCCATAAACTAAGTCATTGCGGCAAAATTAACAGCAGCAGTTGTTTTTTCTTCTGCTTGAAATGTTACCATTACATTGTAGGGCAAACTTATCAAAAAGCTTTTTACTAGGTGATAGGACTTTCCTGCAAGAGTACTTCTAATTAGTTACCACCACTTTGCCAAAAAATATTCTGCCGCGTGTTTCGAAATCGCAGTACAGTGTTATCAACGCAAAACTTTATAATTCAATGTTCCGAGTGGCACTGCAACAATTATGGGTGGACATGATGTTTAGCATCAGACGAACGACTAGCTCGTCATTTGTTCATTGGTCATGACAGCCTCTGTGGTGTGGTGAGGAGGTAGGCTCATAACCCGGAGGCGGCGGGTTCGAATCCCGCGGCAGGACATTTGTACACAGAAAAAAAACGCAAATACTAGTTCTGAATCTGGGTGTTGTGGGACCATGGCCTTCGTAGATCCTGAGTCCCTACACACAGGGAATCTTAGTTAGGGTCCATGATCTATGTATGTGATCGTTGGGCGTTATTACTATTATTATTATTCACACTAATAACTAACATCTAATATAAATAACGGAGTTTTAGCGGGAAAACGAAAAGATCGCGTCACCGCATTGTATTATTTTCCAAAACTTGTGTTATTTTCAGTGTTAGTGCATAAAATTGGTGGCATTTTATTCGTTAAGTACTGGATTACAGGCACAAGTGTGGGGAAGTGGTATAATGATGGTGAAACGTTTCTTTTTGTGTTGTTTCCAAAACCCCATAGAAGCTTCTGGTAAAGTTGCCACCACTTTACTAGGAGTATGACTTGACTAGACTATGACTTAACTTGATGACTTGGACTGTCACTTGACTTGACTTGTCACATTATATGATATTAATTAACTTGAGATATTATCAATTACTTGACACTGGCTAAATATACAAAAGTGTGGAGCCAAAACCAAAGAAAAAAAAATATATAAATGACCATCTTACTTGGACACGGCAAGTAGCGGCCAGTTCGGCTGGGCCCTGAAGACGGGTAGCGGCGGGCACAGTAGTTCTGCATCCGGGTTTGCTTGCGGGATGGGAAGA
Source organism: Ennomos fuscantarius (assembly GCA_905220475.3). Lineage (NCBI taxonomy): Eukaryota > Metazoa > Arthropoda > Insecta > Lepidoptera > Geometridae > Ennomos > Ennomos fuscantarius. The sequence goes on along the minus strand of HG992046.1, from coordinate 3,999,775 downwards.
CCAGCCGCTTCCAGGGCCGCCTTCAATTGCACCGCCTCTTCATCTTGCTTGTGATTGACGGCTGTTAGATACGCTAGGGACAGCTGGAAAAAACAGATACAGGGTTTTTAGTCGTACCATCGTTTTAAAATCCAATTTTTATCAAAATTTATTAAGTATCGAAATGAAGTTTTTTCGTACATTCGTAACTTTTTTTAAATCAATTTTTTTAGCAAAATTTATTAAGTAGCGAAATTAAGTTTTACCGTAACTTCGTAACTTTTTTCCAATTAATCCAGCGTATAAGCTATCTGCATTCCAAGTTTCATTAAAATCCATTCAGTAGTTTTTGCATAAAAGAGTAACAATCATCTACGCATCAATATATACAAACTTTCGCGTTTATAACTATTAAAAAGTAAGGATTACATCATCAAAGTATTTTTCAGTATGAAATTAAGACGTTTAAATGACCCCTTCTTTAAAAGGACATTATTACAGAATTAGCGTCTCACCTGTCCAGCGTTCTTCAACAGCCTGATCCTCTCCCCAACGTCCCCCAGCAACAAGGCCCCCTGGAACTGCGCCGACACATCCTTCCTTATCTCCGCGATTTTTGTCATCTTCTTCAACTTGTCGAGGTTGCCAGTAATCAGGTACAGGAACGATAGCTTGTCGAAGTTCTTTGTGCGCTGGTAACACATTTCTACTATCTGTTGAGAGAAAAATACAAAGTAGCAGATTTTTTTTTGTTTAAAATTCTCGAGACTGCGGAAGCTGGTTTTGCTCGGTGGTGTACGCACAATTAGAAATAAGTACTTATGTTTATGTGTTATTGGCTGTATTGTCCGCCCTGTATTATATATATGTTCATGTTAATAATAGGCTTAATTAATAAATATAAAAAATAATCTAACAAAAAGCACGGACCCAGGTGTCTGTGGAAATGCAGTATAAAAAAAAATTCTTGAGACTAGTTTTGCGATTACGTAGCAGGTGAAGGGGACGCAGACGCGCTCCTTCGTTTTGATTTCCCATAAAGTAAGTAGTCCCAAGTCCAAGATCAAGTAAGTAGACCCCAAGTCCGCACTAACTACTGTTTTGCTGGATCATTTATAGTCCGAACAGCCAAGGAATGGAATGCTCTTCCAGCTACAGTGTTTCCTCCTGGGTATAACCTGGGTCTTTTTAAGTCAAGATTGAATGGGCATCTCATGGGCAAGCGTGCTCCACCTTAGACAACTTCGTCACTTACTATCAGGTGAGTTCATCAGTGAGTGAGGTGGTGTCAGACGCATGTCCATTTTACCATTTTAAAAAATTGACAACGTGGACGTAGTGGACAACGTTTAATTTTTTGCAAGGTACCGAAATTTGCAAACAATTCCGAGATCCATTGCATTTTTTCATGTGCGAATATGCAAATGTATGACTGCAACTCATCTGATGTTAAGCGAAGCGAAGCGTTATTATTTGTTTAAAAATAATAACGCCCAACGATCACGTACATAGATCCTGGACCCTAACTAGAATTTCCCGTCTCTAGGGACCCAGGAACTACGAGGACCATGGTCCCACAACACCCAGACTTAGAACTGTGTTCTGTGCACAAATACTTGTCCTGAAGCGGGAATCGAACCACCGGGTTATGAGCCGACCTGCTCAACTACCACGCCACAGAGGCTGTAAAATAGAATAATTCTAGTTACCTGATGGTTCCCAGTAGCTAACGCGGCTTGCGCTAGTTTATCCCAAGCATCTGGCTCGTCCAGGCTTTTAGCGGCTTCTAACGCTACCTCGATGTTGCCACACTGCAGCGCTAGCGACAACCGAGTGCGGGCGTCTTTCACGAAGTGTAGCGCTACTTCCGGGTAGCCTGGGACAAACGAGACACCATTTAACAAGCATGTATTTACTCAGTAAACACATAGATTCTGGACCCTAACTAGATTTCATGTATCACGCTTGATCTGGGAAGTAAGCTTGTGAATGCGTGACGAAGCAAATGGAAGTTGAAAGTTGTTAGTTAACATCTCCATTGTCAACATAAAAACGTTAAAAATTACTTAAACAGTTTACGATCGTCAAGATGGCGACATTGTTACTAAATATTATATCATTTTTAATATACTTATATATATAACAAGCTTCCAGAAGCAGTGAAAAAGGAATCAAGTAATGAAACCTTTATAAAACAAAGCATTTTTTAATTGAATAAAACTATTATACTATAAATGAATATTTAAATGATAATACTTAAGCATAGTACATAAAAATAATAATTCATTTAATTTTAGTATAAAATAAGTAACCGCTCCTCTTTCTAATCTAATTTAATTTTGTCTTCCTCTCTTTTAATTTAGCGTGCCCGACAGGAACCACGATGATATGTTATTTTTTAAAAGTACCTACACCTGTACAACATTGTGGAGTGCAAATAAAAATTGAAATTGTAACAAAGCAAAAACAAAGTTATACCGGCCGATAGATGGAGCTAAAGAAGTTTTAGTTCAGTCGTGTGGTCTAAAGTTTACTCGTTTTTTTTTTTGTTGTACAACTTACCTTTCTCTTGTAGATAAGCGATGATGCTCTGTCCCACCAGTTTAGCAGTACGCACCATATGTAGCACTTGGTCGTACTGACGCGTTACAAGGGCTAGCTTGAACCTGCAATAAATAAATATCGCTCACCGATCACATACACATCTTGGACCCTTACTTTTTTAAAATTTATTTAATTTCCTATTTACACTATTATTAATTTATATTTATTTAAAGAAATACACAAATCTTTAATATAATTCAAATTTATTGCGTTACGGAATGATATGACGAGCTGGTCGCTCTCCTAATGTTAAGCGACACGGCTGCCCATACCAGTCGCAGTGTCACTCGGAACTCTAAAATATAGTGTCGCGTGACACTGCGCTGCGGACGTCATCCTGAGACATCAACACAGTCTAATCATAAGATTAATAGACGAGATTTGGTCATAAAGTCTCATTTGCCCAGTAATTTAACTAGCTACATTGGGCTTCGAACCGGAACATAGTATTGATTGCGCACTACTGCTAGGCGGCAGAATAACTGGCAAAGAATTTGTAACCTACCTAGACAAACTTTGCACAAAAGTCCTACCACCTAGTAATCTAAACCTAGGATTCCATGAATCTAGGGACCCAGGAACCTGGGTGTTGTAGGACCATGGAGGCATGGTTCTACAACATCCAGACTCAGAACAAGTATTTACGCTTTTTTTCATGTGCACAAATACTTGTCCTGTCGCGGGAATTGAACGCACCGCCTCCAGGTTATGAGCCGACCTGCTCAACACAGAGCCTATCAAAATAAAATGGGCTATGAAATTACTATATTATAAACTAGTTGCGCCATGCGGTTTCACCCGCGGATAAAAAGTATTTTAATTATTTACTCAACCCACGGGAAAATTTAATTTTTTCCGGGATAAAATGTAGCCTATATGTTAATACAGTGTATAAGCTATCTTGGTACCAAATTTCATTCAAATCCATTCAGCCGTTTGAGCGTGAAGGAGTAACAAACATACACACAGAAACACATATAGTGTGAAGTGTGATAAACTCTTTATTGACACTACGGTAACCAATACAAAAACGGGAAATAAGTAACGTCATCAGGTCAGGTATTAGTCATAGTATTTAATAATCTGTGGCAGCGTGATGATTACGATGATGAACTGGTATTGCTGTTGATGATGGTGATGGTGATGGTGGTACCTGTACTCCGTGGGGTCTATGTTGAGCACCTTGGGGCGGCACTCGCGGTCCAGGCACACGACCCGGGCGCCGCCATCGCTCGCGATCACCTTACACGCGTACACTGGTACGTCCAGCGTACGGATTATTCCATAGTCTCTGTAAATGTGGTTAAAGATATTACTCATAAGAAAATATTTCACTTACATGAGAACTATGTAACATAACGTACAAAATAATTGAAGGGTTGAGAATAAAAAGGATTTAACTGACAAATTGACAGTTTCGAGAAAATTGACTTTAAACGTCAACGGCGTCATTTTAATGTAGAGTGCTTATAAGGTAATAGAAAAGGTTTATGTAAGTTTCAGTTGCTTGAAAATGTTTTAATTCTATTTAAAATTACTAAATATAGTACTAATTCATACAATTACTGTAAAAATATAATATAATAAAATATATATAGTAATGTTTTTATGCTAAGCAAACTGTATTCCTGTGACAGATAAACCATTTTTAGACTCAAAATCTCGAGATTTAAGCTTCATTTCGGTATTTTGAGAATGTATTATTCAAGATAATTTCACGCTGAATCCAACGATACCCATAAGTCATTTTGTCAAAAAAATCAGTTAAATCCTTTTTATTCTCACCCCTTCAATTATTGTTGTCGTACAAAACAGATATTCTTAAATATAAGTTATATTTTAGTAGTACGGTAGTTAAAGAAAACTGGTCAAATACATAGATAATCTATACATATAAAAATTAAAGTCCTGACTGACTGACTTATATTTATCAACGCACAGCCTAAACCGCTGGTCCTAGATACTTGAAATTTGGAAAGTGTGTTCTTTGTATATTGTAGGTATCCACTAAGAAAGGGTTTTCGAAATTACATCCCTAAGAGGGTGGTCCAATTATCTATAAAAAAAAACTTCGTTTCCTATAGGCCATGCGGGCAGAAGCTAGTCGACTATATAAGCTTTCTATATTCAAAATTTCATCCAAATCGTCCAGCCGTTTGAGGGTGAAAAAGTAACAAACATTCATACATACAAACTTTCACGTTTATAATATTAGTAAGAAGTAATTAGTATATATAGTATATAGTAAGTAGTATATAAGTTCATGTTAATAATAGGCTTAATTCATAAATATAAAAAAATATCTAACAAAAAGCACGGACCCAGGTGTCTGTGGAAATGCAGATTATTAAAAAAAAGAAAAAAGTAAGAAGTAATTTCATTTAGGTTTTTTGTTGTGTTTATTATTGAAGGTTCTTATGAAAGAAAAAAATAAGAAAGTTGAGTGGTAAATTATAAAATTTTCACCACGCGGGTGAAACCGCGGGGTACGGCTAGTAATAAATAAAATACAATATAACAGAACAAACATCTATGTTCATCATACAAACGTTTGTCCTGGGTGGGAATCGAACCCACAACCTACAGTTCAGAAGGCAGGGTTACTACCAACTGAGCTATTGGGCCAGTCAAGTATGGTGGGGTATGGCCTACAATCTCCCCATGTGAATGAAGGCGCCTTTCCCAGCATTGGGAACGTATTGGATTTTGACGGATCCACCTAAAAAAACAAGTGTAATTTAGACCACACGACGGAAGTAAAATTTCAACTGTATTCCTATGACAGATAAACCGTTTTTAGACTGAAAAACTCGAGATTTAAGCCTCATTTCGGTATTTTGAGAATGTATTATTGTAGATAATTTCACGCTGAATCCAAACCCATAAGTCATTTTGTGAAAAAAATCATATAAACCCTGTTTGTTCTCATCCCTTCAATTGTAAATTGTAATTTTACCGGACATACCAACATATTAATACAATTTTTTAATTTTATGTTGACAATGGAGATCTGCGTGAACCAACTTCAGCTTTCGTTTCGCATTCACCAGTCTACTTCCCACGTTAAAGAAATTGTACTTCAAAATTCAAACTCACCCATCCTTGCAGCAGTATTTGATATGGTTAGCGGTGGTGTATATGAACACGGGCTGAGCGGCCGAGTCGTCGAATGCGCCCGACTTGACCCGCGCGCCCTCCGTGATCGTACAAAGCTGCTCCAGCTTCTTGGTGCAGAGTGTGACGGTGTGCTTGCCCAGTAGGGCTACCAGAGACATGTCCGAGTTCCAAATGGCGTAGCGGCATTTGGCGATTTTCACCTGAGAAACGGTATGTTTTTACAGCCATATAACATTTATTTTTTATGTTAGCGAATGATATGACGAGCTAGTCGTTCACCTGATGTTAAGCGACACGGCTGCCCATAACAGAACAGTGTCACTCGGAACTCCAAAATATAAATTTTAGTTTGAAAACTATCGTGAGTGTGACACATGTTGTAAGATGAATAACGGCTAAGCTCACGTCAATCAAAAGTCGCAATTACTCCGACCAGGTTTCGGCCGCGGCAGCTTTCGCGAGCGTCAGCACGTAACTGACACTCGCGAAAGCCGCAAAAGGATGACGATGTTGAACTTACTGGGGTATACGGAATTGGGTCGTCATTACGTCTAAATAATGGCTTGCACTAGTAGTGGTCGTTGAATAAACGAGCAGTTTATATCAACTGTTTCTCTGCCGTGAACGAATAGACTAGTTTATAGTTCACTGATAAACATGTTTACGCATGAACGGCATATCTATTGGTTCGCTCGCCGTCGCATAAACCGTCGTAGACGCTTAGACGTCCTGTCTAAGCGTCTACGACATAAACTAGTCGAATATTGAACTGTTTTATCAACTAGTCTATAGTTGACGATAAACGGTCTCGTTGCGTCAACTGTAAAGGCGTCAACGACCCACCACTAGCTTGCACCTTCTTTGTTTTTAATAACTCTATCCAACTCACCAGTATTTCCCCACAACAAAAGACCACAACTAAGTACCAAATACACATATCCGTGGTACGCAGTTAAGGTTGCTTCTGTAGAAACCATCTGCTTCAATTCTTTAAAAGCAACAATGAATGAAGTTTTAGACACACTTCAGGTACACGGTACACGTATGACACTCACGGGAACACGTAGTAATAGTGTGCGAACAAAATGAAATTAAAATCTTCGGATACTGTATATTTTTGATAAAACAATAATAATTTTGCTGTAAATTGAATAAATGCTGAAAGATTAAATATAACTTGGTACAACTTAAACTTTCACTTGTAAAAATCTAAATTATATTATTATCTATATTTTTTTATTTTTGCGAGGAGCGAACTTTACACTTCCGCGTGCGATGGTATGTCCTAAACTTGAATTTGAATCTAAATTGAAGAGGTGAGTACAAAAAGGGTTTAACTGTCTATTTGATAGTTTCGAGAAAATTTACTTTAAACTTTTCACTTTAATGTAGAGTACTTATTCAATAATAGAAAAGGTTTATGTAGGTTTTAGTTGCCTGAAAATGTATTAATTCTATTTTAAAATACTAAATATAGTACTAATTCATACAAATACTGCAAAAATATACTATAATATAATATAATAAATATAATAATGTTTTTTATGCTAAGCGGACTGTATTTCTGTGTCAGATAAACCGTTTTTAGACTGAAATTTAAACTTCATATCGGTATTTTGAGAATGTATTATTGTAGATAATTTTACGCTGAATTCAACGATACCCATAAGTCATTTTGTGAAAAAAATTAGTTAAACCCTTTTTGATCTCATCCCTTCAATTGTGAATGGCCAATAGTTGCGAAAACTACGAAAGCAGGTGGAAATGGAATGATGAAGGAGGCTGATATCGTCACAACAGTCGCTCAAAGTGGCGCTCTGTGGAGGAAGCCTATGGTCAGCAACGGACGTCTTCAGGCTGTTGGTGTGGTGTGAATATATTGTGATGAGAAATATGCTTACATGTGCAATGGTCCGTTTCTGCTGGACATCCAATAGCTGCACGCACTCCGGCTCCCTCAGTAGCAGCATGCCGGTTCCAGCGTACATGATCTCTTCGCACGTTGGAGTCGATATCTTCTTGGACACTTCATTCTTTAGGTTTTTGATCACGAGCTGAAAAGAAGTATTTATTGTGAGATTTGCAGCACTAACTTTTAACTCTTAAGTGGTATTTATAGCTTGCGCTACAGTAGTAAGGCACGCTGCACGTTGAGCCTGCGTCATAGCACGTTTTTTTGACGGGGTCTATAGCGCTATGTTTAAAGTTGAAAATCGCAAATCATAATTTGACGTCAAACAATAAATATATAAATATCTGTGCACATTTCACACAGCGCCATCTAGCCCCAAACAAAGCTTGTAGTATGAGGACCGGATAACTAATGCAATATTTAAATACTTTTTGTTTGTAAATATATACATAAAATACAATATAACACCCAGGCACAGAACAAACACTTATGTTCATCGCACAAATATTTGTTCTGAGTGGGAATCGAACCCACAACCCACAGTTCAGAAGGGTTACTACCAACTAAGCTATCGGACCAGTCAATGTAAATTTTTTTGTGGATTACTTCAAATATGGATATCAAATAAATATTTTATTTGGTCATTCCTTTATAACACCAGCACGGCTGTTTAATTTGTAAAAACGAGTGTTTTTGAAGAACTACGTTCATAAAAGTAGCTATGTATGTGAATAGGGATACAAGAAAATTAAATTTATGTTAGTTTTTTTAATATGTTATCTAGGCAATCTATATTTATGTTGCGTTGCACTGCCCTGCAAAAATTTCCATGTTACACCCAGGTTAACTGGAAGATAATGCTCTCTAGCATTAAGTTCGCCTTTGTACCTACATTTATTATTTGTGCAATAAAGCATTTTCTATCTATCTATCTATAAAATGGTGGTGGTCAAAGGCGACTCGGCCGTTGGTCGCGGTCACTCTAAACGGATGTCTTGTATCTACGCGTTCTTATGGCGCCTTCTGCAGCCTCGCTCTATAGATTTCTTTCATGAGGCGATCGGTAAGGCAGAGTTACAATCAGGCTGATTCAGCATCGAGCGCTCAATTTAACGCGAAGTTGGTGAGGTCCTGTGAGTTCCACAAAAGTTACCACAAAGGTTGTTTTACTCCAGAGCCGCGAACCGGTTCCTGGCAACCCAAACATAGCTGATATATGAACATGTCCTGTAAGTATCACTGACGGAGTTTTGGCGGGAAAACGAAAAAGACGTGTCACCGCATTGTATTATTTTCCAAAACTTGTGTTATTTTCAGTGTTAGTGCATAAAATTGGTAGAATTTTATTCGTTAAATGCTGGATTACATGCATGAGTGTGGGACAGTGGTATAATGATTATTTTTTACTAGGAGTATGACTTAACTAGACTACTCTATGATTTGACTTGATGACTTGGACTGTGACTTGACAAATATCTGCGTGAAATATCATTAACTTGATGAATTATCAATTACTTGACACTGGCAATACACAAGTGTGAAGTCAATACACGAAAAAAAAGTACCACTGACCTGGTTGTTCTTTTCTAAAGCCGCGAGCCGGTTCCTGGCAACCCAAACATAGCTGGTAGAGGTCCTGCAAGTACCATTGACCTGGTTGTTCTTCTCTAAAGCCGCGAACCGGTTCCTGGCAACCCAAACAGCTGGTAGAGGTCCTGCAAGTACCACTGACCTGGTTGTTCTTTTCTAAAGCCGCGAGCCGGTTCCTGGCAACCCAAACAGCTGGTAGAGGTCCTGTAAGTACCACTGACCTGGTTGTTCTTCTCCAAAGCCGCGAACCGGTTCCTGGCGACCCACACGGCGCTGGCGGCGTGCCCGCGCAGGGGCTCGGCGGGCGCGGGCTCGCCGCCGTCGCGCGGCGCCGCGTACAGCTCGTACGTCGCCGTCTCGCCCGCCCGCCACGTCACCAGCACGCACCACTCCGCGTGGTTCAGGGACATGCTGTGGGGACGGTGAAACAACAATACATACAGACGAACATAGTACCTCTTCCTTTTTGGAAGTCGGTTAAAAACGCTTAGGTTATTGACAAAAAAATCAAAGATTTGTTACAGTATCGACTCAATAGGCTATTTGATTACTATTAAAAATTAACCAGTGAATGTTATTTTCATATAATGTAAAATTATTATTTTTTTTTTGTTCATAGACACACTTGATTTTACGTAAACTTAATAGTTTTCTGGCACCCATATAAATTTATTATATTAGATAAATAAAACAGAAAACAATAGAAAGGGAACTTAATCTAACAAACCACTACCAGTAGGCAACGTGCCCATATACTGGCAGCATAGCCACTTGAATGGCAATGCTCAATCTTTGGCTGAAGTATAGACCAGCATTTTGGTCACGTGTTGCTTTCGAGTTTTAGTAGTTTCGAGACAGTTTCGAGAAAATTGACTTTAAACGTCAATGGCGTCATTTTAATGTAGAGTGCTTATAAGGTAATAGAAAAGGTTTATGTAAGTTTCAGTAGCTTGAAAATGTTTTAATTATATTTTAAATACTAAATATAGTACTAATTCATACAATTACTGTAAAAATAAAATAAATATAATATAATAATGTTTACATGCTAAGCGAGCTGTATTCCTGTGACAGATAAACCGTTTTTAGACTCAAAATCTCGAGATTTAAGCCTCATTTCGGTATTTTGAGAATGTATTATTGAAGATAATTTCACGCTGAATCCAACGATACCCATAAGTCACTTTGTGAAAAAAATCAGTAAAAACCTTTTTGTTCTCACCCCTTCAATTGTGAACTAATATGAAAGCTTAAAGATAAGGTAACGTTAATCCATGATCACAGGTGGCGTTACGTGAATGTAAGTCTTATTTCAGACAAATGTAGTAAATAGTGGCAAATAACTAATAGCGGCCATGAGTTTTATTTTGGCGGGAAAACGAAAAAGATCGCGTCGCCGCATTGTATTATTTTCCAAAACTTGTGTTATTTTCAGTTTTAGTGCATAAAATTGGTGGCATTTTATTCGTTAAGTGCTGAATTACAGGCATGAGTGTGGGAAAGTGGTATAATGATGGTGAAACGTTTCTTTTCGTGTTGTTTCCAAAACTACATAGAAGCTTCAAGTAAAGTTGTCACCACTTTACTAGAAGTATGACTTGACTAGACTAGACTATGATGCAACTTGATGACTTGGACTGTGACTTGACTTGAGAAATTATCAATCACTTGACACTGGCTAAATACACATAAATGTGGAGCCAAAACAAAAAAAATAGCGGCCAGTTACACCAAGTTTTACCCTAGTCAAAATACAAACCTGTAAGGTTGGTGACGACCCTGGGCGCGGATTTGCATCACAGGAGAATCACGGTTCGTCTGCATATCCAGCTTACGGAGTTGCCTGCAAATCAATAACATAAATAATATTAAATAAATAAAATCACACTAATACTATAAAGGCGAAAGTTCCTGTATTATATATTAGGTCTTTGCCTATGAAATTGCCGTTTTGTTTGAAAAAAGTTAAAGTATTTTTTTTTCGAACTTATTTATTTCTTTTATTCAAAGTAATCACCCCTGCAATCAATGCATCTTTGCCAACGCTGATGCAGTTTATGGATGCCCTTCTTGAAAAAATCAGCAGGACGGGAGACAACAAACTCTTCGAAGGCGTTTTGTGCTGCCTCTCGGGAATTGAATTTTTTTCCCGCTAAAAAGTTGTCCAAATTTTGGAAAAAGTAATAGACGGTAGGCGCAAGATCTGGTGAGTATGGCGGATGAGGGAGAGCTTCCAAACCCAACTCATGCAGCTTAGAGACGGTCTGTTGTGCAGTATGGGGTCGCGCGTTGTCGTGAAGTAGCAGTGGAGACGACCGATTGACCAAAGCTGGTTGCAGACGTGCGAGTTTCGCCATCATTGTGGTCAGTTCTTCAATGTACACATCTGCAGTAATGCTCTCGCCGTTTTGTAAAAAGCTGTGATGAATCACACCAGCACTAGACCACCAAACTGTGACCATCACCTTTCTAGGGGTCATTTTTCGTTTTGCACATTGCTTTGGTACCGAACCAGGATCTAACCAACTTGCTGAGCGCTTTCGATTGTCAAAAAGAATCCATTTTTCGACGCACGTAACAATTCGGTTCAAAATTCCTTCATTTCTGTGCCTGTTAAGCAGCGCAAGGCAAGTCTCGACGCGTACGTTGCGCTGGCGATCGTTAAGTTCGTGGGGCACCCATCTATCAAGCTTTTTTATCTTGCCAATCTGTCGCAAATGGACCAATATTGTTTTGATGCTAACATCAAAAGCTGCTGCCAGCTCAGCTGTAGATTGAGATTCATCAGCTTCCACAATCGCCTTTAATTCATCATTGTTGACCGAAGTTTCCGGACGACCACGAGGTTCATTTTTCAAGTCAAAATTCCCAGAACGGAACCGAGCAAACCAATAACGGGTTGTACGTTCGTTTGTACAGTTCTCTCCGTAAACGTCGTTGATGTTACGTGTCGTTTGTGCCGCGTTGGTGCCACGACGGAACTCATATTCCATAATTACACGAAATTTCAAAGTATCCATTATGAGGAAAAATGTTGAAATGTAATGAAAATACAACGCTAATCAATAAACAAAAGACTTATATTGTAAATAGAATGTCATATTTTTAAAACAAAATTAATTTGAATTTAGAATTCATAGCCAATCAAAACTTTTTTTGTTTGAAAAAGTCTGTACTGCAATACGGCAATTTCATAGGTAAAGACCTATTATATGTTCATGTTAATAATAGGCTTAATTCATAAATATAAAAAATAATCTAACAAAAAGCACGGACCCAGGTGTCTGTGGAAATGCAGATTAAAAAAATAAAAAAAGGCGAAAGTTTGTATGTACGTATGTGTGTATGTATGTTACTCTTTCACGCTAAAACGACTGAATGGATTTGGATGAAATTCGGTACCAAGATAGCTGGATTAACATATAGGCTACATTTTATTCCGGAAAAGTGAAATATTCCCGTGGGATAAGCAAAGAAATAAATAATTTAAAATAATTCCGCGGGTGAAACCGCGGGACGCAATTAGTAAATAAATAAATATAAATGTATATGGCCAATAATATTGTATTTATAAAAGCTTTTATATTTGATGTTATTGTTCTATTCCGTGGCAATTTGTGTTTATTTGTCTGTAATATTTTGTAATGTTTGGTGTTACTCGTCTGGTCTATAACACTTGGTGTTACTACTCTGTAATGTTTGGTTGATTTGACGTTACTTTATTGTAGTCGTCGGATTTTTGTCTGTAATATTTGGTGTCATTTGTCTGTATTATTTGGTGTCATTTGTCTACAGTATTCGATATTATTTGTCAGTAACATTAAGCGTAACATGTCTATAGTATGTGGTGTTATTTGACTGTAATATTTTGATTTATTTATTTATGGCTTTTGTTACTTATCTGTAATATTTGTACTTTTTGTTTTTGTGATATTTGTCTGTAAAATTTAGTGTTACTCGTATGTGATATTTAGTGCTTTAATATTTCGTGTTACTGGTCTGTGGTATTTAGTGTTACATGAATACAGTATTTGTTTTTTGTAGAATTTTTATAGAATTTATTGTTCATTAACTTATTGAAATCCTTAATTATAGTTCTGTATTATATATATATAATAATAATAATAATATGTATTGACATCTCACAGAACGCCATCTAGCCCCAAACTAAGCAAAGCTTGTGCTATGGGAACCAGATAACTGATACAATATGTGATGATACACTATGACACCCAGACACAGAACAAACACCTATGTTCATCACACAAATGTTTGTCCTGAGTGGGAATCGAACCCACAACCCACAGTTCAGAAGGCAGGGCTACTATCAACTGAGTTATCGGGCCAGTCAAATATATATAATACAGAACTCTCAAAATATATATGACTGTAGTCTGCTGTTGTGTTGTCAAATTTTACCTGTCCTTGATATAAAACAGCATGTTGTTATGGACTGCCATGGCGGGGCGCTCACGGTGCAACTTGAACAGGACCAATCCGGCATCATGTCCCGCCGCGAACAGGTTCAATGAAGGATGGGATGCCAGCACCCAGTACCTGTCGAAATCATTTCATTAGGTGGATCGAAGTCCTGGTCTCGGGTTCTATATAAATATTCTACGAATACTCTTTTTTCTGTACGGGCTAATGCTGTTGGTCTCTACCGACCTTTACAGCGGCACCGGGCGGGAGGGCAGGCGCTTAAGGCGCCCAGCCGTCAGAAGTGGGAGGCAACAAGCTTAAGGGCACCCCTGGGGTGCGAGCCTCGGCTTGGGCCGTTGCCGGGATAAAAGGATCGAGAAGACTACGTCCACTGGAAGAGTGGACCCTATTGAAAGTGGCGACCGTTCTAGCTAACCTACGGGGAGTACGTCGACCTCGCCGGCGGGATCGGTGTCTGATTGTGTTACGCTGGTATCCTATATATCTTTCCAACACTGAAAAGACTTTTGCTGGAAGGGTTTTTTTACTGCGTACAGGATTTTATTGACAAGAACGGTAATTTTTGATTGATGTTTTCTCTTATAAGTAGGCACATATTAACTTGTGTTTGTGCTACGGACTTACTGACGGAATTAAGGAATAGGAATAATAGTGTTGATATATATTTAATTTTAGGTGATTAGGGTTTTAGGCATTTCAAACACAAAGTAAAAATTGTTATTGAATAAATGAATTATGAAGTTATACCGGTGCCGAAAGCAGTACCTGAGCCAGAAGGGCTAGACCGGTCCGGTGATCCTAGCGCAGCCGATACTACGGCTGCTATAGGATCGTCCGGGTCGATCAAGACGTGTCTCGGGCACGACTCACCTCTCGTGTTCTCTACGGAAGGTATGAAGACAGGTCCGCTTGGTCATGTCCCAAACGCGCACGGATTTGTCCTCGCTGTTGGAGAGGATGAGCTCGGAGCGCGCGTGGAATAACGCGCACGAAACGTTGTTGTAATGTCCGCGACACGTATCTACCTCCCACGCCTGGAAGACATTATTGGTCAAATAAATTATTGTAGTCACACGTCAAACTGTAGATTTACACATATGGCCTATTCAATTTTTACCACCCCTACACAAGTTCACAATCATATTAATTAGTTACATTGTAATTAATCAATGAATTTACAATTTTTAACCGACTTCAAAAATGGAGAAGGTTCTCAATTCGATATTTGAGACTTAATGTCAGTGTTAGGATAACAAAACACATCCAGCCAACCTCTATCAGTCTCTGTGGTATGGTGGTTGAGCAGGTCGGCTCATAACCCGGAGGTGGCGGGTTCGATTCCCGCGGCAGGACAAATATTTGTGCACAGAAAAAAAAAGCGCAAATACTTGTGGTACTGGGTGTTGTGGGACCATTAGCAAAAGTGAATATTGTAAAATGATGACGTACGATGATTTAAAATATTTTTACGTATATTGTTTGTTATAGTCAGTTCTTAACATATAGAAGAATTAAGGCACCGTTCGGTTTGGATGGGTGACTGCTATCATGCTATGTGGTATTAACAACGGAGCTACTGTTTAAATAAAGTACATAATGTTAAAACTTCTTTCGGTTCCGGTTATAGTTGTATGGCAACATTCGTTACGAAGACGAAACCAACACAATTTGAAAATTATTTCGAAGTCCATTCATTTTTAGTCTATTATTTTGGCTACAATTGTTGTCGTTTATGACAAGTTTTTGGCCAAGTTATAGCATATCTAATAAAATTCACAGAGAAGAAACCTTCGGTAGGTTTCTTCTTATTGACCATGGTAATTCCTGGGTCCCTAGACACAGGGAATCCTAGTTAGAGTCCAGAATGTATGTATGTGATCGTTGGGCGTTATTATTATCCTACCTTCGCATCATTCATCCTCCACAGCTTCACCTGCCTGTCGTCAGCCGCGGAGACGATCAGAGGCAGCGAGGGATGGAACGAGGCCCAGTTGACGCCGCGGTCGTGGCCCTCCAACACATGCTTCACTACGGCGTCGGCCTGAAAACGTGCGCCCTGTCATATTTCCAGACAAATCATAAGTAACAAAAAAAACGAGTGTGCTTTAGACGACACGACTGAAGTAAAACTTCTTTAGTTTAGCTCCATCTATCGATCGGTATAACTTTGTTTAATGTTAATGTCGCCATCTTGACAATTGAAGGGTTGAGAATAAAAAGGGTTTAACTGTCAAATTGATAGTTTTGAGAAAATTGACTTTAAACTTCAACGGCGTCATTTTAATGTAGAGTGCTTATAAGGTAATAGAGAAGGTTTATGTAAGTTTCAGTTGCTTGAAAATGTTTTAATTTTATTATAAATACTAAATATAGTACCAATTCATACAATTACTGAAAAATCTAATATAATAAAATAAATATAATATTGTTTTTATGCTAAGTGAACTGTATTCCTGTGACAGATAAACCGTTTTTAGACTCAAAATCTCGAGATTGAAGCCTCATTTCGGTATTTTGAGAATGTATTATTGTAGATAATTTCACGCTGAATCCAACAACACCCATAAGAAATTTTGTGAAAAAAATCAGTTAAACCCTTTTTGTTCTCACCCCTTCAATTATAAACTGTCGTTTTACCGGACATACCAACATAATAATACAAATCAACAAATCTGTATAATTATGTTGGTACATAACAATGTAGACAATATTTACGTGAACCAACTTCAACTTCCGTTCGCCTAGCATTCACCAGCTTACTCCCGAAGTCGAGCGTGCGTAAAGAAGTTTTACTTCAAAAGAAATTGTATGACTACGCTAAAGTTTGACAGCTTCTAAGATCGTAGTTATGTCTAGACCCCGGCTTCGCGTACGTTTGTCAAACTCATCATTCTACTTACCAAATACTGTACGCTCATTGGTTGAAGACAGCCGATGATCAACAGGCAACCAATGAGCGCTCAGTATTTATTGCGCTAAGTTGACACGAGCTTGACAAATATACGAGAAACCGGGGGCTAGAGAGATAAATGCGAATGTAGGAGCTCTCAAACTTAAGTACAGGCATAAAAAAAAGGTTTTGTCCGGAACGAGATAATGATACGCCATATAAAATTTGCCAAAACTCGCTGTACACAATAACATAATTTTAAAGCAGAAGTTTCTAATAAAGTGCATCTAATTATTAAAATCACTGAACAATCTTCTTCGTTTGATGTCCTATCGTACTACATGACAACGGTGAAATATATAATTATTAACTAGCTCTCGCCCCCACTCACGCATTGCAACATTTATGAAGATATGAAATTAATGAGTATATGTACTTACGAAAAATCTGTCTAATAAGGCCCTCCAAAAATAACATTGAAAATGTAAAAGAAAAGTATAATATTAATACAAACAAGTTTTCATACATAATACATAAAAACAAGATAAAAAGGAAAAACTTTTGTGTTTTTATACACAGATTTTCAAGTCAATTCAATCATTTAAAAACTTCAAAAACTTCGCAAAGCGCAAGCGAGATAGAGGATCCACGTAACATGGACTATTAATGGAAAATAATATGGGAGCAGACATGATTCCAATAATGTATTTTTGTACCCTGTAGGTTTATCAAATAATTTAGCAACCAGTTTACATAGATATATGTAAAAAATCAAGATGTTACAAGCACTATAGCTAGTCACACATCACCCACTATATAATTAGCACATTTTAACAATTTCAAAAAGTTAATTGACACTACATCCAATAACACAAAAAAAAATAGATACTCATGCAAAATACCTTCAATGGGTTTTTCTGCAATGTAATAAATTATGTAAAAAAAAAACATAATATAATATTTAAATAAGCAATAATCATTAAATTTAATGTATTTTTAATTTTTGATATGAATGGTTCTAAAAAAAAATCTCATTTCGATAAATATTAATGCTGGTTTGGGACTTAACAGAAAACAGAACTATTCATTTATAAGAAGTACAAATGAAAATCATATTGAAAATAACTAAAACTCTCTAAATTGTTAACATAATGACACTAAAAAGAATGTTCATTAAGTAATCAACAAAAAGTCTGCGAATCCAGTCCAGTACTTTTAACACAGTCCTTTATCCATTTATTTTTATTTAAAGTATTTTATCTCATTGAGACAAAACCAATCAGGCAATAGCCTTACATCTGCTTGAAATAGTCAAAGTGGAGACAATAGATAGAAATATTCTTTTATTCTTCAATTACCTGTCCAAACAAATCTGTAGCCTGCGGATTCCTCAAATGCTCAGCTAATCCCGCCGGCCCAGGCGCTACACTTTTTTTCCTCAACCCGGAGAAGTCCCACACTCTCACGGACTGGTCCAAGGATGCCGAGACCAGAAGGTCTTCAGTGGGGTGGAACTGTGCGCACATAACATAGTGGTTGTGTCCTGTGAGAACGCTGATGCATTGACGGGACTGCCAGTTCCATATTCTTATCGTCTGTAATGACAAAATACATTTTATGTACTACCATGTACAAGGCAATACTTTGCAGCTGTATCTAGGTATGAAATATTATATGCTTTTAGACTTTATTTTATTACACCAGTAGCATGTGCACCTGCAGTTTTCCCTACAATTTACTTGTTTTCCAGTGGTAATTCTTAATTTTCTGCGATGATGAGCACCACTATGTCTGTAATGTTCTCAAATTTTGTGAACTTCATAAATAATTATATAAAATCATGGTAATAATGAGGAAAACAAAAAATATAATTTACCTGATCATCAGACGCACTTAGAATCCATGGATATTCATGATGGAAGAATGTTGTGCGGATGTAATCCAAATGGCCCAGCAATGTAAACAGACATCTCCGCAGCTTGTAGTTCCATACCTGCAAAATGTTAAAACTCCATGCAATGGAAAAGAACAGATAAAAATACTACACATTACTTTACTATGGCTGACTAGTATATGAAGCATGCTTAATGCTTCATACACTAGTCAGCCATACTATATAGCTGACTAGTATATGAAGCATGCTTAATGCTTCATACACTAGTCAGCCATACTATATAGCTGACTAGTATATGAAGCATGCTTAATGCTTCATACACTAGTCAGCCATACTATATAGCTGACTAGTATATGAAGCATGCTTAATGCTTCATACACTAGTCAGCCATACTATATAGCTGACTAGTATATGAAGCATGCTTAATGCTTCATACACTAGTCAGCCATACTATATAGCTGACTAGTATATGAAGCATGCTTAATGCTTCATACACTAGTCAGCCATACTATATAGCTGACTAGTATATGAAGCATGCTTAATGCTTCATACACTAGTCAGCCATACTATATAGCTGACTAGTATATGAAGCATGCTTAATGCTTCATACACTAGTCAGCCATACTATATAGCTGACTAGTATATGAAGCATGCTTAATGCTTCATACACTAGTCAGCCATACCTGGCATGACATATATGTCACCCAAGTCTGCAGAATAATGATCAGCAGTAGGTTGACAGGGCTGACCACATGACTACACAAGTGGTTACATATATTACTTTTATTTATTCTTAATGTAATATCAATTTTCTATGTTCTTTCTTTCTGTACACCTGCAAAATGTGGAAAGAGCTCCCGACAAGTTGCAACATGGAGTACTTTAAAAGGAGGGTTAAAAGAGTCCTACAGGGTAAGCAATGCATTGGTAACACCTCCTCTAGTGTTACAGATATCCATAGGTGACCACTTTGCATCAGGTGGGCTGTATGCTTGTTTGCTCTCTATAAAATTAAAAAAAAAACTACTTATATTTGAACATGTCTGCATAGTATTTGAGAATGTATGTGATGACATTTTACCCTTGGTAACTTACTTTAATAAAAGAGGTTTTTGTTTAGCATAATTTAGATAGTAGAGAAAAAGCACAGAAGTAAAATACAAACCTTCTTTGGAACGAAGAGAGACAATCTTGAAAAAAGGAACCTCCAATACCTAACAGCCACATTACACTTGAAATAAAGGTACATCAGTAGTAGGTATCTAATAGTATGATTATATGGCAAGTTTGTGTAGTAGATGAATTAACGTTTATATACACCAACGGAAACATTAGCCACACATACTAATCTTGTTTGACGCCAGAAAAGCGGCGTTTTGAAGATATACGTGTCAAAACATGACGAAATTAACGCACCAAATGAGACTGTAAATAGCTTATACTCGCTTATACCTTGATCTTGTAATCATCTCCACCGGACACAAATAAAGGCTGCTGACTGTGGAAACAGATTCCTCGCACAGGACCATCGTGTTCATCGAATTTCTCCAGTAATGTGCACATCCGATAGTCCCACAGTTGAATCACTCCATTGTGCAAACTCGCCAAGACCCATGGTCGTTTAGCGTGAAAGGATATTCCTTTCACCCTGGCCGACTTTGTTTCAAATTTTATAAGCATTTCCACCACAAATCACGTCGATGTTTATTAAAATTCCACTAAAACAAGAATCTTTGCTAAATGACAGCCAGCCGGCTGACGTGACACGTCCAACAAAACGAATGCACAAAAATATAGACAAACAATAAATTATAGTACCATATTCAACGGAATTTACCGGTTTTATTGGAAATCTACCTTTTTTTCCTGTACCTGAAATTTATTATCTGTATACAGTGCGGATACTTCGGACGGGATACAAATCTAGCTAAATATTACTAACCTGTGATACAATATTACAAATTCAATCCAATCTGTGAATTCTTGGTCAATTCAATGTTTGTCAACAAAGTTCACGTTTTGGTAATTACTGATTATAACAATTACCTAGCAATTATTCCTAATTCGCTACTCTTATAAAACAATTACTTCTTATAAATTGTATCAAGCACATGCATTCCTAGGTAATCAATAGACCGTGTAAGTGAACCATTTTTCTTTCAGACTAATTAATCCCAAACATAACCCCAAACATGAGCGCTGAAAAGATCAAGGAAATTGGCAAAATATGTATCCCTGGTATGAGATTGAGTCCTGCCAACGATGTTCACATATCGGGACCTGGAACGTACGAACTCCGAGGCTATATCTATTCCACCTTAGCCGGAGTGCTTAAAATGGAACAAGATACAGAGACAAAGGTACCTAACCATACATCCCCAGGTGTAATTCAGCCCATAACTCTGTTTTAAAATACTAATAAATAGCACTGATAAAAAACTTTCCTCTACCTTACTATATAATTATAAGAATTTCTTATATTTGTAGGCAACAGTTGTATCCGTGGAGAGCCCAAAAACACCAAGCATCCTGCCTAAAACTGGTGATATAGTTACTGCTAAGGTGGCTATAGTCAATCCTAGACATGTACAATGCACTATCTTCTGTGTGGGTCCAGCAACCCTAGCTCGGCCTTATAGAGGAATACTAAAGAAAGAAGAAATTAGAGCCACCGATAAAGATAAAATAGACCCATATAAATGTTACAGACCTGGTGATGTCATACTGGCAAGAGTTGTATCCTTTTCATGATTGACATATATTTTGCATAATTATTTTAATTTTATGGTAAGATAAGAAGTCTATATAGCATAGTTCATTAAATTTTCCTTATCAAATTATCAGTTACCAATGATAGAGTTCCATTGGTACCCCTTGTCTACAGCGGAGAATGAGCTTGGAGTTGTCATAGCAACAGCTGATGGCTCCCCACAAGGAGTCAGTATGGTCCCAGTAAGCTGGTCTGAAATGCAATGCCCTAAATCTTTAATCAAGGAGCCCAGGAAAGTTGCCAGAGTTATGCCTGAGCATGTACTTGGTAAATCATTGCCTAAAAAAGATACTAACAGTATGGAGAGTGTAGAAACTGTTGATATAAAATGTGAAAGTACTGGTAGCTAAGAGAAACATTAAAATCTAATATACCTACTTGATTTGTTTACCTATGTTCCCTTATCTGCAATTTCACCCCACATGTACCAGATTGTTTTATTTTTAGTTAAAAAGTATTGATATGGTAGCATGATGCTTACTATTGCTTTTAATTAACTTTTAATATTTTCTAATAATTGTTTGATGCAAGAAACCTAGTTTAGACTAGACCAGAATAATACTGATTGATGGAGGTGTTACATCGACAAAATTCATCTTAAATACAAAATGAAACTAGATTATCTTGTTGTCTTGTTTCATTTTGTATTCAGAATAATATTATCCTGTAGTATTCTTGTATTCTCTTGGCCACATCTTGTTTGGAGTAGTGTTGTCAAATGCACCCTAGTCAAAAATAATAATTCTTGCATAATATTTTAGTATGGATGACGTATTTTTCGTAGTTCCTACTATTCTAGTACCTTTTGGTCAGGGACATACTAAGGTCCGTATTACAGAACGATGCTCAGTCATTGATTGGTGCTCAAGCAGAGATTTCATTCATAAAGTGATCAATTAGTGAATGAATTCTCTGCTTGAGCACCAATCGATGCCTGAGCATTGTTTTGTAATACGGACCTAAGTAATTATTGACTATGGTAGTTTGATTTTTAAGAGTTAATATTTTTTGAATTAGGTATTTAACGTATCCCTTAGTAGTCTGTGTATTTAACTATAAATTAGCTGTTCTGCTCTACTGGCCGTTACAATACTGACAATTACGAATTTAAGGCGATTACGTAAGCTGTGTGTTACTCAATCTACGGCTGAATTAGCAGCAGATTTTGACGTTAGCATTAAAAGAATATTGGTCCAATTTGCGTCCAATTAATAAGGTAAAAAAATCTTGACAAATGAGTGCCCCACTCTGCAACCAACTTAATGATCGCCAGCTCGAAATACGTGTCGAGCTGTCGACACAGATTTAACGCCAGAGCTGTTTAAAAAAATTCTAACATATTTTCAGGCGAGTTTATTGGTGGGATTTTATTGTAATTATTATCTTTATTGATTATTCTTTCGTACATAAAATAACGACCTACCTAACCATTATTAATATATAAAAAGTTCGACCGGAAGTTACAAATTAGCTTACGAGTGTCTGTAATGTTAAGTTTAAAATATCAAAATTAAAAATAAATAGTTTCAAAACTTCTGGCTTTTTTTTAAACTTTGTAAGACCAAGTTTTCGTAGGAATACACGAAACAGTGGGTACCTATTAATAAGGTAAGTCATCGATAAGGTTCTGGCTAAGCGGTAGTTTAAATGTTTTCCATCAATCGATGAAAATATGGAACACTGCTTCTGTTCATCTCTATCAAAGTAACTGTCAAATCTTAGCGTAGCGTTACATACTCTTTGCTGTCAAATGATGTCAACGTCAACGTCATCAACGGAAGATGGCAAAATATCATGTCGATCAATCGTCATTTTCTTTTCTATTTTATTATTATGAAAACGAGAAATTATCCAAAAAAAATATTGCATTAGTTATGTATGTGGTTTAAGTTGATACTGTAATCATTCCAGTGTTTATTCGTATATATTTTCAGTGTAATGAGGTCATCTTTGGCCTGTTATCATTAAGCAAACTTAGTTGAGGTTGAATATATCAAGAAACTTTAGTGCTGCACAGTAATTTAGTTTACAGTGTAAATCAGGGCTTGGTAGAATAAAGACGTGTGTAAAATAATTCCGAAATGAAGTTCGCGGAGCATCTAAGTGCTCACATAACTCCAGAATGGCGAAAACAATACATAAACTACGAAGTAAGATTACAAGATTTACAATGAAATTATCTCTAAAATTGCAAAGATAGTTAGAATAGAAACCAATATTCATAGATTTCTGTGACCTTAGATTCATGATTCATTATTCTATAGATACCTACAATAATGAAACAAAAACTAATATTACTATGTTTATGTCGGCGAATTCTGTGGTTTACGTACAGTATTTGTTTATGAATGCTAATTATTATTTGCATGTTAATTAGTTACCTTGAAACTTCAACTTGTGCCATGGTACATTAGAAATGAGGATCTACATCAATACCTATCAGTAAATCTTAATTATGTTGTAATAATCACATGAGCTCATGTACGAAGACTTCAGCACTATGTGAATGTTGAGACGATCCAGCTCCTTAACAATATGGACATAGCGAGAAGACTAAAATGGATAAAACCTTTTGAGTTAATTTAGTGATAGTGAACCTTACAGTTTAATGAGTGTTACTCAAAAAGTACACTAACACTTTTTCTACCCCTTAGTAGAGACATTAAGAAAAGTGTAAATGGACATATTCTTAGAAATACTCTACTGAGCCATTTAGGTACCTATTGGTCATTTAGAGGCTAGATTGTAATTTAAATGAATACTTTTTTCCTGTTATATATGACAAAAAAAGTTAAAGTTGTACTTCATTTTAGTTAGTATATATTTTTTAGTATAATATACTCTTTGCCTATACACATTTTTGCCACTGTACAGGTTAGGTGATAAGACTATAATTATCCAGTTGTAAAACATTCCTATTTCCATAAAATGAATTTCTATATTAATTAATAATTTGCCACATTTGTATGGCATCATCACATTTATTGCCACTTTTTCTATAAACATTTATCATGTAGTATTCTGCAGGAAATGAAAGCAATGCTGTACACGGCAGTAGAAGAGGCGCCATCCGCTGAAAATGTAGAACCTGAAGTCCTTTCAAGACACTTTGCCAATTTCGATGAAACATTCTTCCATTACTGTGATCAGGAATTGAAAAAAATCAATACCTTTTATTCAGGTTTGTTGTGTTACGATATAACATGTTTTCTATATTTTTCTACCGATTTTAACATGAACAAGGTTCTTTAAACGGACATACTTCAGATTGGTCCCATAGAAATTTTATCCAAATCAGTGCCAGCACACAATTATATGTTGTGAGGATGACTCAGGGGAATTTTAGTGTTGTAGTTTTGAAGCGTAACTTTTTTAGTTAAGCCTTCAAAATATTAACCTTTTGCTCTGAAAGATCAGCAGCACACATGGAAGCTGGTGAAGGTTATGTCACGAAGGTCCGGACATCATAGGGATCGATTTCTTTAAAGACTCGAAACATGTCATGCAGAGCTTTATTGCCTTACTCTGCCTCGCCCTGAACCGGATAGTGGTCATGGTGGTGTCGGCTAACACTTTCTTAGTGGCGAAGATTTTGTCCGTGTAGCTGGTGATGCTTGCGGTGATGGTGAACTTGTCCATCACATCAAGCTTCTGTTTCAAGAAGGCCAGAAGCTCGTGGAGTACTACTCGGTCCAAGAGTTTTGCTTCCAGTTTCACGACTAAAGGGTAATGTAAATGGGTATGAAGCAATCACTTTAGTCAGCGATATAAATGCAACTTTGATAATGCCCGTTTGCACTATTAAAATACAACTTATCTAAGCAACACTTTCCCCGAGTTCCCGTAAACGTTTTTTAAATTCGTGTCAACTTAACACAAGGGAGTCCTCATGATGATGATGATGATATCTTTATTACTACATGCATCATGAATCAATATTTTACATTCAGAAAAACTAGCGGAAGCGACGCGTAAGTTTGCAACTCTACAGAGCGAGCTCAAGTCCCACTTCGACACAATCAAGCCCAAAAGTGGAGGGGACAGCAAAAAAGCCATTCCAAGAAGAAAGGTAATTGTTTACATTTCATTCTAAATTTGTAGATATGCCCCCCCACACTAAATTAAATAATACTTGAACATATTATTTAGCTTCATAATTATACCAAACTAGCTGCGCTCCGCGGTTTCACCCTCGGATAAAAAGTAGTCTATGTGTTAATCCACTATCTAAGTAATTTATATTCCAAATTTCATCCAAATCCGTCCAGCAGTTTGAGCGTGAAAGAGTAACTATAACATCCATGCATAAAAATGATCGCGTTCATAAAGAAAAAATACAATGCCAACTTCCTGTATCCGACAAAGGTGTAAAATCTCATTTCCATTCTAAAATCTTTATAGGTAAACACATTTAGAAATCTCTTAAAGTCAAAGTCAAAAGATTTATAGCAAGAAGGCTATTTTTAGCACTTTTACAAGTCAACATTATATTAATAGATACTTAAAATTAAGCTATTGTACTAAGCATATACAATTGCAAAGTGCTTATTGTCAAATATTACATAGTACTTATATTTAACTCTTACTCTTGGGTCCGTATTACAGGACGATGCTTAGTTATCGATCGGTGCTCAAGCAGAGCTTTCATTCATAAAGTGTTGATTGATGTTTAAATCTTTGCTTGAGCACCGATCGATTACTGAGCATCGTTCTGTAATACGGACCGTAATTAGCTAATTACGAAGTAACGTGATCGACGTAAATTTTTAATCGCAATCTTTCCGCAAGACTGTATTTCTTCTTTTAAACAGTATGTGACGTGTTATTTATTTTTTGCTGCATTCGGAAAATCAGTACCAAGGAGCGGCAAAAATTTCGGTGGGCATAATACTGTTTAACTACAAAACATATAAACACGCCTTAATCCAGTGTTAGATGATGATGGTGACGATGATGTGATGATACTCGTTCACAGGTCCAAGAACTCAAGCTGGCGTTCAGTGAGTTCTACTTAAGCCTAATATTGCTACAAAACTACCAAAATTTAAACTACACCGGATTTAGGAAAATATTAAAGAAACACGATAAGGTGAGATAAGATTTACTTATTGGTATTTGTTTTCTATTTATGTGTGTGACTGTTTTGATAATGGGAATGATTGTCTAAAGTGTCTTTGTTATATTGATTGATGGAATGCGTTAATGCATTCCTGTAGTGTAATTGTCGATAAACAATATTATTAAATAATATTAGAAAGTATAAATAATTGAATAAAAGTAATAATAATAATTGTTTAAAACGACTCTTCATCGCATATTTGGGGTTTATTTAATTATTAATTAGACGGTTAAAATCAATAGTTGCATTAATTATAAAAACTAATCAAGTGACCTTGTATAACAATCACATCTAAACAATAAAATATATATTATAATAATACAAATAACATAACAATAAAAATCTAAATGAAGTTAAATATAAAAATAAATAAAATAATAAAAACTAAATTTAAAAAATATTAACTAAAATATTAATGTATGACATTATAAATTTACGCTTATTTAATAAATATAACATAAATGTTTTTTTAATTAAATCAGGATATATGCTTTTACATACACATGTATGTAAAATAGTTTGATTTCTAAATAATTTTCTAGGAGTCCCTCAGCCTTATTAATAAACCCGAACAAGCTTTAGACTAGTTACACCATCTTTTGTCTCTTTCGATCCAGCTAAATATTCGTGTAGCAAAAAAAGGGCAAAAGCTGAAATAACTAATCCAAGACCAATACCCGTTTATTAATAAGGCTGCCTGTGTCTAGGGACCCAGGAACTACGAGGACCGTGGTCAATTCGGTAGGTTTCTTCTCTGAATTTTATTAGATATGCTAAAACTTGGCCAAAAAACTTGTCACAAATTACAGCAATTATAGCCAAAATGCAAGATTAAAAAATGAATGGACTTCGAAATAATTTTCAAATTGTGTTGCTTTCGTCTTCGTAACCAAAGTTTGTCATACAACTAAAACCGGAACCGAAAGAAGTTTTAACATTATGTACTTTATTTAAACAGTAGCTCCGTTGTTAATACCACATAGCATGATAGCAGTCACCCATCCAAACCGAACGGTGCCTTAATTCTTCTATATGTTAAGAATAA
The DNA here is from genome assembly GCA_905220475.3 of Ennomos fuscantarius. Taxonomy (NCBI): domain Eukaryota; kingdom Metazoa; phylum Arthropoda; class Insecta; order Lepidoptera; family Geometridae; genus Ennomos; species Ennomos fuscantarius. The sequence continues at coordinate 3,972,412 of HG992046.1, read as the reverse complement.
TAATAATCATAATTGTATAGTAATAGAATGACTATAACAAACAATATACGTAAAAATCTTTGGAATCATCGTACGTCATCATATTACAAAATTTACTTTATATTCAACACTATGTTACCAACACAGAATTAGGCAAACCATCCAATTATCGGTAAATATCGTGGTGGTAGTAATAGTCAACATTAGCAAATGTCACGATATAACATGTGTGATTGTGTGTAATAGTTGCTAATTTCTTTATAATCAATTGTTATAATATATACACACGCACACCAGCATCTGTGGTGTGGTAGTTGAGCAGGTCGGCTAATAACCCGAAGGCAGCGGGTTCGTCATAGCATCAGGAATGTACTATATTAACCAGTCAAATGCTGAGTTTATGAATAGCAATTTCTTTAAATTAGAAATTCTATACGTGTCCGTACGTCTGTCTTCCTTGGATTTCATTTATATAAACGAATGAGAATGAAAAAAAAGAAAGAAGTATGTTTTGTTACACAAATATTGCTTACGCATGTACAAGGTGGAATTTAATTCGTACTTTTCTTTTCATGTATGTATTCAATCCATGCTATAGAATGCTCCCATATAACTAAATAAAAAATACTTATGAAATAGAACTTAAATCTAGGTATTATCAAATTAAATCCTTACGGCATTTAACAAAGCAGGTGTTTTATTGCCTACGAAACATTAACAGCCTTATTAATAAATACGAACTAGCTTTAGATTAGTTACACCATCTTTTGTCTCTTTCAATCCAGCTAAATATTCCAGTAGTAAAAAAAGGACAAAAGCTGAAGTAACTAACCCGAGACTAATACCCGTTTATCAATAAGTTTGTTACAAAACACTCAGCTGGTGCCCGCGCTGTGTATTCTATGTATGAATTTACAAACAAAAAGTATCTAAGTATTTAGCTTTGCTTAGTTTGGAGCTAGATGATGTGTGAAATCTCCACAAATTTTTATTTATTATTCCATAACCATTCCAGTTATTAAACGTAAGCAACGGAGCGCAATGGCGGGCGGAACACGTAGAGACATCACACTTCTACACAAACAAAGATATAGACAGATTAATAAGCGATACAGAGGCTTCAGTGACCAACGAACTAGAGGGCGGCGATAGACAGAAGGCTATGAAGAAGCTTCGAGTGCCGCCGTTGGGTGAACAGCAGAGTCCTTGGACAACGTTCAAAGTTGGCCTCTTCTCTGGCTCCTTTATTGTGCTCTTCATCACTGTTGTCTTGTCTGGTGAGTTTTTTTTTTTTTTGGCTTCACACTTCTGTGTTTTAGCCAGTGTCAAGTTACTGATAATATCTCAAGTTAATTAATATCATATAATGTGTCAAGTCACAGTCCAAGTCATAAAGTTAAGTCATAGTCTAATCTAGTCAAGTCATACTCCTAGTAAAGTGGTGGCAAATTTACCAGAAGCTTCCATGGAGTTTTAGAAACAACACGAAAAGAAACGTTTCACCATCATTATATCACTTTCCTAAACTCATGCCTGTAATTCAGCACTTAACGTATAAAATGCCACCAATTTTATGCACTAACACTGAAAATGACACAAGTTTTGGAAAATAATACAATGCGGCGATGCGATCTTTTTCGTTTTCCCGCCAAAACTCCTCTGGTGAGTTTAGTTTGTAACACGGGTAACGTAACGCTGAATTATGTAGTTAGTAAGTTCCGTCCGCGAAGACGAGCTGCACTCTTCTTGATCGCTTATTTATTTATTGTGATAAAAACGACAAAATCAATTACAGGGGGTGAGAATAAAAAGGGTTTAACTGATTTTTTTCACAAAATGACTTATGGGTAGGTATCGTTGGTTTCAGCGTGAAATTATCTACAATAATACATTCTCAAAATACCGAAATGAAGCTTGAATCTCGAGATTTTGAGTCTAAAAACGTTATCGTAACGTTTATCTGTCACATGAATACAGTTCGCTTAGCATAAAAACATTATTATATTTATTTTATTATGTTTTATATTTACAGTATGTAAAATATAATTGTATGATTTAGTACTATATTTAGTATTTTAAAATAGAATTAATAAATTTTCTAGCAACTGAAACTAACATAAACTTTCTATTATCTTAAAAGCACTCTACATTAAAATGAATCCGTTGAAGTTTAAAGTCAATTTTCTCAAAACTATCATTTTGACAGTTAAACCCTTTTTATTCTCAACCCTTCAATTACTTCACAAAATATTTCAGACATTAACAACAAACAAATCAGAGTTATCACACTAATATAATAAAGGCGAAGGTTTGTATGTGTGTATATGTGTATGTTTGTTACTCCTTCACGCTCAAACGGCTAAATGGATTTGGATGAAATCGGTACCACGATAGCTTATACACTGGATTAACATATAGGCTAAATTTTATCCCGGAAAAGTGATATGTTCCCGTGGGATGAGCAAATAATTAAAAGACTTTTTTCCGCGGGTGAAACTGCGGGGTGCAACTAGTAAAATAATAAAAGAATCCAATGGGGTATTACAATAATGTCAAATAAAATAAAATATTCTCAGAGTTAATTAGATTAAAAGAATTTTTTTATTTACATCACTACTGTCGGGGTTACCCGTATTGCCCCATCGGTCACTCACGCTTTCACAATATGTCAATACTGCAGCAACAATGTTAGACGACTTGACAAAAGAAAAATCAAAATCAGCGTTGGCGTCGCGAAGTGCATTGAGGTGGCGTAGAGGACGAACCAGCGGAGAGCGATAGCCCTTTCTTGACCGCTATCAACTGAAAAGAGGTTAGAGAGAGAGAGAGGCTTATATATATATAGTATTGCTTACGGCATCCCGGCATCCATACCTACATGGCTGCCATTCCTCTTATCCATATAGGTGCCGAGTGTTTTAATCAGTGGCATAGCTAGGTAATCAAAGGGACAAAAAATGAACCTGGCCCTGGGGCAAAAAATGAACCTGGCCCAGGGGCAAAAAAAAAATGAAATGAAGGGCCCCAACTAAACGTTTTAAAATTGTTTGTTCCGTATTTGAAGTACTCCAAATTTGTCGTAAATCAGATTCGTCGTACTCCAGAGTTTATTTATATTCCGAAAATGCGATAAATTTTCACTATTTCAATTTTTAGTTTGTAAGTCAGAGTCTGAGAGGCCCCGTGAGCTTGGGTGGGCCGGGCTCCTAAGCTTGGGGGCCCCGGGGCACTGCCCCGTCTAGCCCTGCGGTAGCTACGCAACTGGTTTTAATTCGACCTTTATAATGCGAACGGCTACGGATTGGAAGTCTTAACCAGCGTTTGTGTTTCCAAAAAGCTAAAATCTGGATGTTTGACCAGGTTTCTTATAGGCGAGCTTTCTTCACCTGTTCGGACAATTTCCCGCGATAAATATTTGCCTAAACCAGCCACATTTGATTTTATCAAAATCATTAACAAATACATATTACACACAAACTACTCATTTATAAATATTCGAATATTAATGGCATATTAGGATGCTATAATAATTTAGTGTCGGATTTTCCTCATACTTGCTTACCTATCAGAATTTAAATGAAAAATCATGTGGTAATTCGACACGTAAAACTAATCTCAAGGACGTGAGAATCCCATCGATATTTGCGCATTGTAATCGTAAATTATGAATCCTAGTTATTTATTTATTTTCTAATTATTCCCCACAACCTCTGTCCCACTACTATAGAGAAACTGAAAAATAAATAATGTATGGTCTTACTCCGCACCACAGTACTATACTAGTATCCCCACTATGAAATGTATTATTTGACAGTGTGGAATAATAATAATAATGATAATAATATTTGTACACACTTCACACAGCGCCATCTAGCCCCAAACTATAAGCATAGCTCGTACTATGGGAACCAGATAAATGATACGATACTGAGATACTTTTTGTTTGTAAATACATACATAGAATACAATATAACACCCAGACACAGAACAAACATTCATCACATAAGTGTTTGTCCTGGGTGGGAATCGAACCCAGATCTAACAGTTCAGAAGGCATGGTTACTACCACCTGAGCTCACCTACCACCTAGTAACAAAACACAATGATATGATAATGATTGAACATACTAACAAATAAACACAAATACAAATTTCTTTATTGACATTACTGGTTTATCACGAAACTTTGATTGCAATGCAACAGAAGAAATTTGCAGACTACTATGAGCTATATAAACAGCGTATTCAAACTGTCAAATCCATACGAATTTGTGTTTCTATCGGTTACAATCGAGTGACGTGATCGCCCAGCTGGTTGACAAAACTCCAGAACTAGTGGAAACTGTATTCAGGAGTCAGTGGCTTCTCCCATAATTAATTTCATCTAAACTATTTCATACTAATTAGTTTTAAAAAACATTATAAAAAATTTTGTTAAATTTTTTTACCTCTGTTTTCGTACACCGTTTTAAAAGCGAGTTCAAATTTCGTACCCGAAAAGTTGACTACTAAACATTTTACTCTTTTTTTATTTTTTTATGTTTTGGCCTCACACTTTTGTGTATTTAGCCAGTGTCTAGTAATTGATAATTTATCAAGTTAATGATATTTCACGCAAATATGTGTCAAGTCACAGTCGAAGTCATCAAGTCAACTCATAGTCTAGTCAAAGACATACTCCTAGTAAAGTGGTGACAACTTTACTTGAAGCTTCTATGGAGTTTTGGAAACAACACGAAAAGAAACGTTTCACCATCATTATACGATTTTCCCACACTCACGCCTGTAATCCAGCACTTAACGAATAGAATGCCACCAATTTTATGCACTAACACTGAAAATAACACAAGTTTTGGAAAATAATACAATGCGGTGACGCAATCTTTTTCGCTTTCCAGCCAAAATTTCCATTTTACCCTTTGACGACCTTTAAAACTCCATAATACCAACATTTGTCATACAGTAGTGCCAGATAATCTCAAACAAACACCTCGCAACCTTAACTTGTAATTTACAATAGCATCTACTTAACTAATCCTGAAACCACACAATGAGTAGTAAACTTTATCTGACTTATAGGGTTGCCACGTTACTAGAAAATAACACCTCTGTTTAACCGTGCCAATGCATGTCTTCTGCGACTTAGATAAAAAGTATTCTGTCACAAGCCGGCCCATAAACTAATTCACAAAAAAAACCCTGATTTGTGTGGAGTCAAAGACGACCTATATCACTTTTTGATGGAGTGTGTTCGGAGTGCTCCCATGAGAAACGTTTTTTTTTTATCGGTTCCAACTTAATCACCTAGATGTGGGTATTTTTCAAAGCATATTATCCGCATAAACATCCAACGCGGCTACTCTGGCTTTGGCTGGCCCGATAGCTCAGTTGGTAGTATGCCTGCCTTCTGAACTGTGGGTTGTGGGTTCGATTCCCGCTCAGGACAAACATTTGTGTGATGAACATAGGTGTTTGTTCTGTGTCTGGGTGTCATATTGTATTCTATGTATGTATTTACAAACAAAAAAGTATCTAAGTATTGTATCAGTTATCCGGTTCCCATAGCACAAGCTTTGCTTAGTTTGGGGCTAGATGGCGTTGTGTGAGATGTCCACACGTATTATTATTATTATTACTCTGCTGTATCGGTCTGTGTACAGGTTGATACACAATCTTTCTTCTTCTAAATATATATAACTCAAAGGTGACTGACTGATTGACTGACTCACATAGATCTATCAACGCACAGCCCAAACCACTGGACGGATCGGGCTGAAATTTGGCATGCAGGTAGATGTTATAACGTAGGCATCCGCCAAGAAAGGATTTTTCGAAATACCACCCTTAAGAGGCTGAAATGGGTGGTTGAATTATTTTCCCATAGGCCACGCCGCGGGCGAAGCTGCGGGCAGAAGCTCGTGTAACATAAATTTCTTTTTCTGTTGATTATACCTTTTTTTGTAGTATGGGGCTGACAGAGACGTTGGACGACACAAAGGCCTTAATCAAAATTAGATTTTAAAAAAGCACGTCCATCAATTGCTCCATTGCTGCGTGAATAAAACGCAAACCAAGAAACACACTCACTTATATCATATTCTTCTTACGCGTTATTTTTATACGGTAATGGCGTTATCGGCACTGCTCAGCGGCAGAGAATACTTAATAGTATATGTATAGAAGATTCAGTCCATGAATTCACTTAGGTAAATAGCGACTTGCTACAACGCAATAGAGTGTAGTTCAGCTCGCACAGCGCTACAAGCCAAACCTAAACAGTTGACTCTTGTTCTATCGCTATAGGCAACCCTACCTACAAATCACACTAATATTATAAAGGCGAAAGTTTGTATGTGTGTTTGTGTGTATGTGTGTTTGTGTGTATGTGTGTATGTTTATTACTCCTTCACGCTCAAACGGCTGAATGGATTTGGATGAAATTTGGTACCAAGATAGCTTTTACACTGGATTAACATATAGGTTACATTTTATCCCGGAAAAGTGAAATTTTCCCGTGGGATGAGCAAATAATTAAATTACTTCGTATCCGCGGGTGAAACCGCGGGGCGCAACTAGTAACTTTATAAATGTAAACTGTGTACATTTAGATTAAAGTTGCTATTTAGTTTATTTAAACTGACCATGGATTTATCAGTTTGCAAATATGAAGAGATTAACGTTATATGTGAATTAATGGTTTTATAGTAGTTAGTTTTAGGATTATCATCAGGGATAAGAAATTATCATTAACTGTTGACTACGCTGAGCAAGCGATACTGTGATAATACATATACACTATAGAAACATTTCCGGTGCAATCTTTCAGTACTAGGTGGTAGAACTTATCTGCAAAGTTCGTCTAGGTACCACCGCTTTGCCAGTTATTCTGCCGCCAAGCAGTAGTCCGCAAGCACTACTGTGTTCCTGACCTAATCTCACAGTGTAGTAATCTCATTGCTAGACTGTGCTGATGTCTCGGAATGGCGTGCGCAGTGCAGTGTCACGCGAAACGTATAATTTAGAGTTTCAAGTGTTACTGTAACTGATATGGGCTATCGTGTCGCTTAACATCAGGCGAGCGACAAGCTCGTCATGTCATTTCGTAACATAAAAAAAGAATCTTTACATCCATGTACTAATATATAATATACATATACATAATACATATATATAATACTAATTATTTTTCATCCATCCATCCTTTACCTATATTTTCCTCTTTCTCGCTTTGCTCTTCTCTTCGACAGAGATAGAGAGTTTACGCCTTATTTCAATGAACCCATGCGAAGCCGCGGTGGATTATCTAGACCATTTTTTTTTAATGTTAATGAATCATGTGACGAGCTAGTCTGTTACTTGATGTTAAACGAACAACAGAGCAGTGTCACTCGGAACACGAAAATATAAAGTTTCGCGCGACACTGCACTGCGCACATCATCCTGAGACATCAGCACAGTCTGGTAATAAGATTACTCGACTCGATGATCTTATAGGTCCGTATTACAGAACGATGCTCTGTCATCGATGTTTGAGCAAAGATTTCATTCAATAATTGATCACTTTATGAATCAAATCTCTGCTTGAGTACCGACCGATGACTGAGCATCGTTCTGTAATACGGACCATAAAGTCTCAATTTCCCATTAATTTCACGAAGTACAGTGCCCTTCAAACAGGAACACAATAGAGCTTGCACACTACTGCTTGGCGGCAGAATGAAAAGTTAGTCTAAGTAGATACCAATCTACCTAGACTAACTTTGCAGTAAAGTCCTACAACCTAGTATTGAATCAATAAATAATTTAATTTAATTAAATTGTAGTTTTCATTTTATTTCTACGTGTGAAGACTTTTTAATGGCTTTATTGTTACTTAATTTTATTGTATATTTTAGCTTATAATAGTCGTTAGTCTTCTAATACCTAATAAATAAATAAATATGCGTGGACATTTAAGACTTGTAATCTAGTCCCAAACTAAGCAAAGCTTGTTTGTACTATGAGAACCAGATAACTGATACAATAGTTATATACTTTTTGTTTGTAGATACATACAGTCACACATAGAATACAATATAACAATATATATTATATTATACAAACTGACGTGAGTAGTACTCATAATTACAACTATTACACGGCGAACACTCACGAAAAACAGTCGAATAACTCGACCGGTGTTCATAACCGGTGTCGCCAATTACTAAGGTAAATGTACTGTATAAATACAGTACATTTACATATTATATTAATTTTGATTCAAATATGTCACTTAGTAGCACGTAAGTTGATAAATATATTTAAGACTCAAAACAAAATAAAGATTTTTTTTTAAATGTAAAAAAGAGGAATAAAAAAAACTCACTGCGGCCATGTTGGCCAATTAAGATTTTTTGTCCAAGATGAATGTGAAGTTTTTTAGTTTTAGTTTTTTATATAACGCTCAAGGAAATAAAAGTTATTTTTCAAGCAAGAATAAGTTTTTATTTCAAGCTATCACAACCGGTGAGGATGGGCATCTATATTGCCCGAACACCGGTCGAGTTATTCGGCCGTTTTTCGTGAGTGTTAGCCGTGTAATAGTTGTAATATATATTACATCAAAGTGAAATATAAAAAAAATGTTTGTTCCAGCATTATTTCACGAAGGCGGTACGGACAACATTAAAACCGCATTCAGATTGTACCGCGGCCCGTTCCTACTAGTAGAGTTTATATTCCTGATCGGCATCAATGTGTACGGATGGCGATCATCAGGCGTGAACCATGTACTCATATTTGAACTGGATCCGAGGAACCATTTGTCTGAGCAGCATTTGATGGAGCTGGCCGCGATATTTGGGGTGGTCTGGGCTTTGAGTATACTTAGGTAAGAGGTTTTTAGAGGAAAACTTCTTTACGCTCGACTTGGGGAGTAAGATGGTGAATGTGTAACGAAACGAAAATTGAAAGGTGTTGGTTCATGTAGATCTCTATTTGTCAACAAGACAAAGTTAAAAATTACTTTATTGTATTATTTATTATGTTGGTATGTCCGGTAATAGCGACATTAACATTAAACAAAGCAAAAACTGAGTTATGCTGGCCGATAGATGGAGCTAAAGTAAAGAAGTTTTAATAATAATAACAATATGTGTGGACATCTCACACAACGCCATCTAGCCCCAAACTAAGCAAAGCTTGTGCTATGGGAACCGGATAACTGATACAATACTTAAATACTTTTTTGTTTGTAAATACATACATACAATACAATATAACACCCAGACACAGAACAAACACCTATGTTCATCACACAAATGTTTGTCCTGGGTGGGAATCGAACCCACAACCCACAGAAGGCAGGGCTACTACCAACTGAGCTATCGGGCCAGGGAGTATATACTTTTTGTTTGTAAATACATACATAGAATACAATATGGATAGAATACAATGGAGATCTACGTGAACCAACAACTTTCAAGTTCCGTTCGCCTCGCCACGCATTCACCAGCTTACTCCCCAAGTCAATCGCGCGTAAAGAAGTTTTACTTTAAAATATAATGTTGCGTGACGTCATGATATAGGTGCCTATGATACCATTAAAAACGTCCCATTTCCTTTTCAGTTTTATATACAGCGCGAGCCTAAGTATACCACCGTTTGTGAACCCACTGGCGCTGGTCATCATCATGGTCGTGTTCCTCATGAACCCGTTCAAGGTGTTCCGGCATGAGGCGAGGTTCTGGTTCCTTAGAATATGTGTGAGTATTTTAATACAACTTACAATAATAAAGGGATGAGATCAATAAGGGTTAACTGATTTTTTTCGTTATCGTTGGATTCAGTGTGAAATTATCTACAATAACACATTCTCAAAATACCGAAATGAGGCTTTGTAGCTGACCTACATTACATTTACATTTATGAATTTATTTAATATATTTATTATACTACACATAAATACATAACATATATATTATTACATATTTAATTATATAACTAAACATAATAACACATAACATTCACACTTCATACATTCATCACACTAAACATTAATAAATATTAAATCGGCGAGCATAGTCGGACGATACGCGTAGTATCGCTGGGCCAATATATCTACGTATAGATACATACAGCGCGCGCGCACGGCCCGGCCGCTAGCTGGAATGTTACCGCCCGCCAGTCGAGACCTACCTTTGCTGCGAAGCGCACGCATCTCGGCGCCCCGCTACCGCTCGCGATATATTCGTTTTTGCTAACCGTTTTATGTTCAGTGTTTTTGCTAGTCCTAGCTTATCTCTTGTGCCTGTGAACTATCCGTCTGTGTTTCTATTGTGACTCTTTAACTTTCTATTCTTCTCTTACTCCTTCTATTTTACTTGTGTGGGTTTGTGCAATAAACTGTTCCTTTTCTTTCTACCGTGTAATCGGAGTTATTATTTGAACAATCTAACCGTAAGTAGGCCTACTTACGGTGCACCAACGCACCCACCATAGCTTAAATCTCGAGATTATCAGTACTGTGTCAGTTAACCGTTTTTAGACTGACAATCCCGAGATTAAAGCCTCATTTCGGTATAATAATAATAGATAATTTCACGCTGAATCCAAAGATACCCATAAGTCATTTTGTGAAAAAAAAAAAAACAGTTAAACCCTTCTTGATCTCATCCCTTCAATTATGATAATTTTTTTACTACCCTACCTCAAATTCGACTCTAGCTACAGCCCTGGTGTAGGCTGATGATGATGATGATGATGATGATGATGATGATGATGATGAGGTACAATTCGCAGGGTCGTATCCTAGCCGCCCCGTTCGTGCCTGTTCTGTTCGCGGACTTCTGGCTCGCGGACCAATGGAACTCGTTTGTGGTCGCGTTCCTCGACTTCCATTTCCTCGTCGCGTTTTACTCAACCGGCGGGGATTGGTTTAACGTTGACACTACGCCCGCTAGTGAGTATTATTTTTTATTTGTTTATTTTGGCTCCACACTTTTGTGTATTTAGCCAGTGTCAAGTAATTGATAATTTCTCAAGTCAATTAACATTGGATATATATTATGTCTCAAGTCAAGTCACAGTTCAAGTCATCAAGTTAAATCATAGTCGAGTCTAGTTAAGTCATACTCCTAGTAAAGTGGTGGCTACTTTACCAGAAGCTTCTATGTAATTTTGGAAACAACACAAAAAGAAACGTTTCACCATCATTATACCACTTTCCCACACTCATGCCTGTAATCCAGCTCTTAACGAATAAAATGCCACCAATTTTATGCACTAACACTGAAAATAACACAAGTTTTGGAAAATAATACAATGCCGCGACTTGATCTTTTTCGTTTTCCCGCCAAAACTCCCGCTAGTGAGTATATCCTGTCGCTTTACTAATAAAGATTGGTACAGACCAACAGCAAAAATATAACCAAATACGAGTCGGACTCGCGCACGGCGGGTTCCCTACAGGGTTACTTTGTGATAAGACCAAATAGCTTCTTAAATGGTGCAGTGATAGAAAGCTTTTATATGACAAAAAGAAGAGGTTGAAGTCGTTTAAAACCTTTTTTTAAAGATATCATTAGTTTTTTTTTTTTTGTTTTTTTTAAGGATCAATGAACAGTATCACATACATTATTTAAGTTATCGGTATAAGTAAAAAGTTTAACAGATGTGCTACCAGCATTATTGACCACAAATTACTAAATAAAAACATTAGATACCTACTTATGTTGAGACAAGATACTATACTTACAATTATACAGTAAAGAGAAAGAGAATGCAAACAAACAAACAATTTACAACCCCATAATGTTTTCCTTTTTGTTACTAACATATTAAGTACCTATTTTTAATAATTATAAGTATTTATTTCAGGCAACTTTTATTTTAAACTATAAAAATTATATAAAATAATAATACTATAAAATTTATATATCTTGCTTTTTTATTCTTACTCTAACATATTTACATATTTTTTATGCCCTACCGGTTAACAGTCAATTATATTCATGTTTAGGATTTTTTTAAATAGATTGACTTCAATTTGATTACCTATTATCCTAATCCGAACGGAGATAAATATAAAAACACAAAATTCATCAAAAATTGGTCCAGCCGTTCTTGACTGTAAGTGGTGTAAGTAACACGACTTTGTTTTATATATTAGGTCTTTACCTATGAAATTGCCGTTTTGTTTGAAAAAAATTAAAGTATTTTTTTTCGAACTTATTTATTTCTTTTATTCAAAGTAATCACCCCTGCAATCAATGCATCTTTGCCAACGCTGTGGCAGTTTATGGATGCCCTTCTTGAAAAAATCAGCAGGACGGGAGACAACAAACTCTTCAAAGGCGTTTTGTACTGCCTCTCGGGAATTGAATTTTTTTCCCGCTAAAAAGTTTTCCAAATTTTGGAAAAAGTATTAGTAGGTAGGTGCAAGATCTGGTGAGTATGGCGGATGAGGGAGAGCTTCCAAACCCAACTCATGCAGCTTAGAGACGGTCTGTTGTGCAGTATGGGGTCGCGCGTTGTCGTGAAGTAGCAGTGGAGACGACCGATTGACCAAAGCTGGTTGCAGACGTGCGAGTTTCGCCATCATTGTGGTCAGTTCTTCAATTTACACATCTGCAGTAATGCTCTCGCCGTTTTGTAAAAAGCTATGATGAATCACACCAGCACTAGACCACCAAACTGTGACCATCACCTTTCTAGGGGTCATTTTTCATTTTGCAAATTGCTTTGGTACCGAACCAGGATCTAACCAACTTGCTGAGCGCTTTCGATTGTCAAAAAGAATCCATTTTTCGTCGCACGTAACAATTCGGTTCAAAATTCCTTCATTTCTGTGCCTGTTAAGCAGCGCAAGGCAAGTCTCGACGCGTACGTTGCGCTGGCGATCGTTAAGTTCGTGGGGCACCCATCTATCAAGCTTTTTTATCTTGCCAATCTGTCGCAAATGGACCAATATTGTTTTGATGCTAACATCAAAAGCTGCTGCCAGCTCAGCTGTAGATTGAGATTCATCAGCTTCCACAATCGCCTTTAATTCATCATTGTTGACCAAAGTTTCCGGACGACCACGAGGTTCATTTTTCAAGTCAAAATTCCCAGAACGGAACCGAGCAAACCAATAACGGGTTGTACGTTCGTTTGTACAGTTCTCTCCGTAAACGTCGTTGATGTTACGTGTCGTTTGTGCCGCGTTGGTGGCACGACGGAACTCATATTCCATAATTACACGAAATTTCAAAGTATCCATCATGAGGAAAAATGTTGAAATGTAATGAAAATACAACGCTAATCAATAAACAAAAGACTTATATTGTAAATAGAATGTCATAATTTTAAAACAAAATTAATTTGAATTTAGAATTCATAGCCAATCAAAACTTTTTTTGTTTGAAAAAGTCTGTACTGCAATACGGCAATTTCATAGGTAAAGACCTATTATATAGGCAGACGGGTTAGGCATAGCGGGCAAACTATAAAACTATAGGCCTTCAGCGTGCGCACCGGGCCGTGTCCGGAGCTAGAATGATCCGTAGTGTACCGAGCGTTCCCTTTTTATAGCCAGATGGGTGGGGGAGCGATGACAGTTACTGGTATTGCCACTGTAATAAATTTAAATGCCACCACATGGTAAATTACGGTACTGCCCGCTGCGCATAGAGTTTACATCTGGACGTTGCCGCCGTTAAATATATAGGTTTTTGTCATTCTTAAAATAATAAATAAATATATTGACAGATACGTTCGAGTCGTCCCGGTGGTTTATAATAACCCGGGCTCTAGTGAACATAGTCCCGGCGTGGACTCGGTTCTGGCAATGTTTGCGGCGGTACCGGGACAGCAGAGAGGCGTTCCCACATTTGGTGAACGCTGGCAAGTACTCCACGACATTCTTCGTGGTCATATTTTCAACGCTCAGAACTTTTTATGGATGTAAGTTGGTTCTAATTATGTTTTTAATTAACCGTTGTTTAGTGTCCTAATGTTAAAGCAATAATAATAACGCCCAAAAATCACATACATAGATCCTGGACCCTAACTAAGATTCCCTGTGCTTAGAGACCCAGCAACTAGAAGGACCATGGTCCCACAACACCCAGACCCAGAACAAGTATTTTCGCTTTCTGTGCACAAATACTTGTCCGGCTGCGGGAATCGAACCCGCCGCCTCCGGGCTATCAGTCGACCTGCTCAGCTACCACACCACAGAGGCTGTCAATAGCTATAGCATCTATAGTCATAAATATTTGTGTACATTTCACACAGCGCCATCTAGCACCAAACTAAGCAAAGCTATTATGTGGACTAGATAACTGATAGAGTACTTATACACATTTCGTTTGTGTTTTCTTTTTAATCTACTTTAAGGAAGAAATTCATTAAAATATTGGTCCCCTTCCAGACAAATACGCCGATCCGTACGACAACCCGTTCCTATACGCATGGTTCGCGTGCCAGCTCGTGTCCTCCCTCTACACGTACACGTGGGATGTGCGCATGGACTGGGGCCTCCTCAGCTGCGGGGCGCAGCACGAGAACCGGTTCCTGAGGGAGGAGATCGTTTACAGCCAGGGGGTGAGGCGCTCTATTGGATAACATTGCGTGTTACATCATTAACTCCTCAAAAAAAAACTAATTTGGATGCTTTTTCGATTATTTACCTCTAAAAGCTTCTTTTGATATCCAAGAAACCTTCTGGACATGACTTTTTAAACCTTAGAAACTGTGAACCTGTGTGCTTTTTTGATGACTCTCTCGATAAACAAGCGGTTTGATTCCACGTTCTTAATTAGAACGGCTAAGGAATGGAATGCCTTGCCAGCGTCTGTGTTTCCGGCGAAATATGACCCGGGCTTGTTCAAGAGAAGAGTGAATAGGTATTTACTTGGCTAGCATGCTACACCTTCGATCACATCGTCACTTCCCATCAGGTGAGGGCGTGGTCAAATGCTAGACAAGTTTGAAGTAAAAAAAAAACACCCTTTTCTGAGTTGATTTATTAAACAATCAAGTTGTATCGTAATTTTCTACTGATATGCAAAATTTGTGTACAATAAACCCTCGATTGCGGTGCATTTCTAATGAAAATGGTCTCTGAAATTGAATTAGCTTTACGAAATATGATTTGATGGGAATCTCGACAAGTTACGTTTTAAGTTATACATAAATACCCTTTTCATAGACGTCATCAGCTTAATACGTCCCCACTGCTAGAACATAGGCCTTCTCTCACCTGAATATAGTGTATTTTGGCTATAATCTAGCGCTAGTGGGTTGGTGCATAGACGACGAATTCTCAAACATTACGGAATTGCTTCACCTTTGTAAGAGTATGAGTGCAAATTCAGAAGTCGCACTATAACTGAATCACTCACTCTTTCATTCGTAGAAAAATAACATACATTTTAAATCCTTTTTTGGGGCAATTGATGTGTTTAAGATGTTTTTTGTAAAATTTAAATACGGCAAAGCTCACACTAATTACAAGTCGAAATTACTCCGAGTTTCGGACATATTCGATGTCCTTCTGAGAGCCAGTTACTAACGCAAGCTGCGACTTTCGCGAGCGTCAGCACGTAACTGACGTGAGTTTAGCCGTTATTATTTTTTCCAAAATGTGTTTGGTAGCCTCTGTGGTGTGGTAGTTGAGCACGTCGGCTAGGCGCTCTTTATTGAAACACCACATTGTAGGAACAATTTACAGGCACAAACTTAAGAATTAAGTGTCACAATGGGCGGTCTTATCGCTTAAAGCAATCTCTTCCAGACAACCCAAAAATGTAGGGGAAAAAAAAACAATACAAATAAGGACGGTGGTTTTCAGATACAGGAAAAGCTATACAAACTATACTTAATGCTAATAACAATAATAACAAAATGTATATATATATATATATATAAATTAACATATACTAATACATATATAGATATATAGGTACATAAATATATACACAAATACATACATAAATAATAATGGTACAAGTATCTGTACAAAGCAAAAAATAAACGCAAATACTTGTTCTATGTCTGGGTGTTGAGGGACCACGGTTGACGGTCCTCGTAGTTCCTGGGTCCCTAGACACGGGATCCTAGTTAGGGTCCAGGATTGTATGCGATCGATAACGCCCAAGCGGTATTATTATTATTATTATACTCGTGATAGTTTTCAAACTAAAATTGTAGATGTTTGTTCCAGTTCTACTACTTTGCAATAGTGGAAGATTTTGTGCTGCGCTTCATTTGGATCGTATCGTTCCTGCTCACGGAGAAGCAGCTCGTGGGCGGCGAGACTATGGTGTCGTTACTGGCGCCGCTTGAAGTCTTCAGGTGAGGTATACAACCTAATAGAAACTATATTACTGTTAATCCCTGAAGTTGTATGTACTGTTATAACCCATCCATGTATGGGATGGTGCTGACTTGCTGCCCTTACGGGCTTCATCAGCATCTTATAGTCAGGAAGTAAATGAAATGAAATATAATTATTCGAGACACACACAATGTTTTTGAACACAACAGATTTTCAGCCGAAACCCTAATTCTGACTGACATAAACTTAACGAGTGAAAAAATTATTATATATATAGATATATAATAATTTTTTCACTCGTTATTATATATATAGATTATAATATATATAATTTTTTCACTCGTTAAGTTTATGTCAGTCTTTTTAGTTTGTATAAAATTCGTTCTTGAAGTCCTGATTATAATATAATTATTACTAATAATTATAATTATATTATAATTATTTATTATATTATTATAAATATTATATATATTATAATAAATATTATATTATAATATTTATTATTTATTATAATTATATTATAATTATTACTTGTTTAAGAAAAATAATAAATTTAAACAAGTAATAATTAATAAATTAATTAGATATTTGGCCTAAAACTTAGCATACCTTGTACTATGAGAACCGGATAACTGGTCATCAGCCGGAAAACGCCCGCCGCTGAACATAGGCCTCCCCTATAGAGCGCGACTTTGACTTTTTGTGAGTTTTGATAAATATATATTTTCCCTTCTTTCTTAAAAAAGTATTTATGTATTCATAATATCATTTATCTGGCGGCTGTCAGGAGGATTATCACTGCTGATAGCTTCCAAATAAATGATATACAACATAAATACATTTACTGTTTTTTTTTGTAGTAGGAAGTAGTGTTGAGTATTTAGTTATTTACCTATTTATTAGTTGTTGTAGTAATGCTACAACTAAAGTTGAAAATAAAGGCAATTTGCAGGTTAAAAAATTTTTTTTTAAAGTAAGAATGAAAAACATTTATTCAAAACTCCCAAAAAAGTACGAGAATATTTCAAATAAATAGAAACTGTAGTATAAAAAGAGAAATAAAAGAGTAGAATAGGTGGTGTCGAAAAGGACTTTTAAATCCATACTCATAACATCCAGACACAGAACAAACACCTATATCATCACAAACGTTTGTCCTGTGTCCGGTGGAAATCGAACCTACAACCTACAGTTTAGAAGGCTGAGCTCTATTTCTCATTAATATCAAAGTATTGTATCTGGTGCCAATTTTATCTGATTTCCATAGTACAAGCTTTGCTTCGTTAAGGGCTAGATGGCGATGTGTGAAAAATCTCCACAAATATTCATTATTTACGACAAAAAGTGATAAAATTACAAAACCATTCCAAGCTAATTTCCACTCTATCTCCCTCCACAGACGGTTCATCTGGAACTTCTTCCGGTTAGAGAATGAGCACTTGAACAACTGCGGTAAATTCCGTGCCGTGCGGGACATATCTGTGGCGCCGCTCGACTCGTCCGACCAGGCCGATATCATCCGAATGATGGACCATCCGGATGGTGTAGTTAACAGGTGGGTTTGAAGAAAGAAAGAAAAACATTCAACACTCATTTATAAAAATAAAATAAAATTTACAAGAGAATACAATTAAATATAAACAGAGAGAGAAATAAAAGAGTAGATAATAGCACGGAAGCTGTGGTGTTGAAAAGGGCTTAATTCAGCATTCATGCCGGTGCACTCAACACCTGGCACTGATTTTCAGTTAAGCCCTATAGTTGACGGGTAAGTTGTTAGGTGACCATAAAACAAATATCAAAATATACACAATACAGATGAAAAATAATACATAATAAAACACTGGAAAGAGTAAGATAAATAAAATAAATCATAAATGACATTTATTTAACAGATATTATTACCACGTAACCAGCGTCTTTGTATCCTGAAAAATATAATCTGGAAGTTTTCATGGCAATAGTGAACTGCAGGTATCTTCTAGGCAAACATGCTCCATCGTCGACCGTGTAAAAACGACCTTACATATTAGCGTCAAACTTGGTTGCGTTGATTTGAAGTATAGAATAACAATAAATGTAAAACCCTCCTTTGTGCCCCAGTCGGGTAATAATAAAAACTGGCCTAGCATTGGTCAAACTGGCGCTGAGTTTTTAACTGCAATAAAATAATTATTTTGTTATCGCACCTTTGTTTGGTAGTACGGAACTCTCGGTGTTACTACTTACTAGTTTATTGAATATAAACTGAAATCCCTATTTAATCACAAATTTTCTTCCTAGATCAACAAAGAAAAAGAACATAAAAAAGACAAAGGAGGACAGGAAGCCTCTCCTCAAGAAGGAGTCCATCCAGGACCTCACTCTCGAGCTGGACCTCTCCTCCAAGATGCTGTGACACACTGTGATATTGTACTTAATTAGCGAACAAGTATTAATCGAAATATATTTATAATTAATACTAGGGCGATGTATCATTTATCTACCCACTTGGATTTATTGACTGCGACTAGCGACTTCTAAAATAAATGTCTTATGTCGAATATTGTCATGTCCAGCCTCTGTGGTGTGGTGGTTGAATAGGTCGGCTCATAACCCGCAGGCGGCGGGTTCGATTCCCGCGACTGGACAAGTATTTGGGCACAGAAATTCGTTCGTTCTTCGTAGTTCCTGGGCCGCTAGACACAGGGAATCCTAGTTAGGGTCCAGGATCTATGTATGTGATCGTTGGGTGTTTATTATTATTATTATATTAATATAATAAATTCCCAAGGGGCTGTCACCACACTGGTGTGACGAAGAGTCTGCCCCACCAATATCCAATTGGCCGGAGACGTCCTTATACAAAGGATTCGCAACCGCGCGTGGAATTTGATTTGCCAAATCAGACGGCCAATTCCAATTTGGTCAATCCTCGTTAAATAGATGCTTCAATTATATGTAATTAGCTGTGCCCCGCGGTTTCACCCGGTGAAAATTTTCCATTTTCTTAACTTTGTCTTTCATATGAACCTTCTCCTGACAATAGTAAACACAACAAAAAAGAATTACCGAAAAAGTTCCATCCGTTCACGCGTGATGCGATGACTAAAGGAAATAGAGATTCATTTTTGTATATTAAGTAGATTATATTCAAAATCAAAAGTTGAATCCTGTAAGATTGAGTTTAAAAATAATATACATACTTACCAGACAATAATTGAAGGCTTGAGAATAAAAAGGGTTTAACTGACAGATTGATAGTTGCGAGAAAATTGACTTTAAACTTCAACGGCTTCATTTTAATGTAGAGTGCTTATAAGGTAATAGAAAAGGTTTATGTAAGTTTCAGTTGCTTGAAAATGTATTAATTCTATTTTAAAATGCTAAATATAGTACTAATTCATACAATTACTGTAAAAATATAATAATGTTTTTTGCTAAGCGAACTGTATTCCTGTGACAGATAAACCGTATTTAGACTCAAAATCTCGAGATCCAGCCATCAGCCACATTTCGTTATTTTGTGAATGTACTATTGTAGATAATTTCACGCTGAATCCAACGATACCCATAAGTCATTTTGTGAAAAAAATCAGTTAAACCCTTTTTATTCTCACCCCTTCAATTATATTGGCTACTTACCCATGGGTAATATTTATATGCCATGGTACTACCGAGATGGCGAGTAGGGAGTAGGGTGGTAGATTTTGTATAAAAGCACATTAAATTATTCCAGTCTTCTATTCTCCTGTATGAGTATGGATTCATGTTTGTTATTCTTTCACGCAAAAACTACTGAACGGATTTGAATAAAATTTGGAATACAGATAGTGGTGTCGATTCTGTGTCGCATTCTCTAAAACTAAACTCAATGTATGGCGGTACTCTTCTGATAAAGGGGAAATGAAAAAGACGGAAATATGATAATTTCGTTTAGCTTTAGAGTATGCGACACAGAATCGCCACCAGTGTATATTAACATCTAAATTAAAATTGATTTTTGGTAATTTTTAGCGTTCTATACCAAAATGGTAAAAAGGAATCTTTGGAATATAGATAGCTTAGACAAAGGCTTCTTTTTATCCGCGGGTGAAACTGCGGGGCGCAGCTAGTTATAAATAAAATAAACATTTACAGTTAGTGCATAATTTATTTTGTAAACTTAATAATATACAGCATAAAATATCGAAACATCTAGCAACATTATTAGGCAATTTTCATATTGTTAAATTGTTAGTTATAAAATTCTTACAATATACATTATTTTAAAGATCAAAATAAGTAGAGCGGTAACATTCATCTTTGTAAATGAAAGAGACAAGTATACATGACATACATATGTGTGAATATAACGGACATAAACCTACGTTTGTGGGTCAACCACTGTGTTGGGTCTTATTAAATAAATAATATTTTCATGCTAAATTGATAGCAAACTAGCATACGAGTCTCTTGACGGGAATAGGTTGCCTATAGGTATAGATATACTCTTTTTACCCTCCATTAGAATTTTAATTGTTTTTGTCAGTGCATAATGTGACGAGCTGGTCGTTCACCCGATGTTAAGCGACACGAACGCCCATAACAGTGCAGTGTCACTCGGAACTCTAAAATATAAAGTTTCGCGCGACACTGCACTCCGCACATCATCCAGAGACATCAGCACAGTCTGGTAATAAGATTTCTCGATTGTGTGATCTGGGGAATGATCACGAAACTTTGATTGCAATGCAACAGAAGAAATTTCCATACTAACTATGCACATAAGCTGCGTATTCAAACTGTCAAATCCATACACATTTGTGTTTCTATTTGTTGCAATCCGCATTTATTCGTTTCCTCCCTAAAAATTATCCCCGTACAAACAATTGCATAAAATTCTGATCAATAATACAAAAAAATACCTAGATTGTTTGGTAAATATAATAAAACGATTTCTTTTATGAAAATCGCTGAAATTTCTTAGCGAGATTACAACAACAAAAACTTAATCGCATTCTATGAACAACATTATGTACATAAGGCATTTCGGTGATCATGATGCCAAACAATTGTGGGTTCGATTCCTTCCCGGATTGTCTCTGAAATAAAAAGAAACATGAATAATAAGTATTGATGGACACTTCACACAGCGCCATCTAGCCCCAAACTAAGCAAAGCTTGTACTATGGGAACCAGATAACTGATACAATACTTAGATACTTTTTGTTTGTAAATACATACATAGAATACAATATAACACCCAGACACAGAACAAACATCAATGTTGATCACACAAATGTTTGTCCTGGATGGGAATCGAATCCATCACCTGCAATTCAGAAGGCGGTTACTAGTTAGATAATGATAAGTAGCTTGACCGGCCTGGGATGATTGCGTGTTTGTTAATTGTGTTCTTGTGTGCTGAAGATGCCTCAGCCGTTGAGGGACGCCTCCGGGCGCTTCCTGAGGAACCCTTCCCAGGGACAGCTCAGGGGTCCTCCTCAGGGCCTACCGGTTTTGGTGGACCTTGAGAAGGACTCTTGCGCTTCTCAGGGCAGGGTTGTGTTGGAGAGGACGTTGGAGTCCGACGACTCCTCCGTCATATCGGAGAGGTCGGGTGGACGGGAGACCGCTGACGAGAGCGGTGCTGGCCGGAAGCGGCCGTACTCTTCATTCTTCGTGCCTGGGTATTTGGACTCAGACACGGAGACTGAAGAGACGGCGGCCGCCAAGGTCAACTCGGCGAGGAGAGGTAGGAGGAAGACCACCCAGGCGGGTGACCTTCCTTAAGCCTGCTCCTGTTGATAAGGAGCTCGAGACGCTTCTGCAGGGCAGAAGATTTAGGAAGGGGCAGGCTGCTGCAGTCAGCGACGTCGAGCCGAGCACCGGAACTGATTCCGATGCTCGTCCGATGGTCGTTGACCTCAGCGTCCTCAACGCCCAGGGCGGGGGAGGAGCTCACCCGCATTCTTGAGGTTGCCAGGAAATCTGGCAACCTCAAGAAGTGAGTTCGTCGGCCGCCTTAAGAAGTCCGCGTCGACCCTAGGCGAGGTGGTCGACACCCTGACTGGGAGGAGCGAGGCGGAGGAGACGCGGCGGCTCAGGGCGGAAAATACCCGCCTACGGTTGGAGGTGGAGGCAATGAAGGCGGAGGTGAAGGCGCTTCGTCTTGGCTTCAGTGAGGCCAAGACGGAGGCCGCCACTGCCACCGCTGCTGCCGCCACCGCCACCGCTACCGCTGCCGCTACGCAGAGGCCTGCAGCCCCCTCAGTGCTGGGTGCCGCTGACTTTTTGGAGGAGCTCAGGGGGTCCTTGACTGCCACGTTCGGGCAAATGCTCAATGCCCGACTCGCAGTGATCGAGGACCGCCTTCTGCCTGCAAAGACGGTGCGTCCACCACTCAGGGCGGATGCCAAGAGGGCAGCGGCGGAGGCCGCAGGAGTGGTGGAGTCTGCTCACCAGCAGGCTGGAGTTGCGGGTCCCTCCACCTCCAGGAGGACCCCAAGTGCCCAGGTTTCTGAGGGGAGGGAAACCTGGGCCCAGGTGGTGGGAAAAGGCAAGGGGAAGGGAAAAGGAACGGGGAAGCTCTCCGTCCCCACCCCTTCTCTTGCAGCCCCTAAGCCCCGCGCTCCAACGGCCCCTGTCCCCACGGCCCGTGTCCCCGCTGCCCGTACCCCCGCGGCCCGTGCCCCCCCCGCGTCCCGTGCCCCCGCAGTCCGTGCCCCCGCGGCCCGTGCCCCTGCGGCCCGGGTCCCTGTGGCCCGCACCCCTGCACCAGCTTCAAGGCCGGCAGCCCCCCCTGCCGGTAGGACTACGACGGTGCTGAGGAGTCCCCCAAATTCCACGGCCGTGGTGCTGTCATTGCACCCCGATGCCGTGGAAAAAGGGATAACCTACAGCACCGTCCTGCAGACGGTGCAGCATAAGATTGACCTGCAGGAGCTGGGGATCGAGGGGATCCGCATTCGCCAGACGGCTACGGGAGCCAGGATGCTACAGATCCCCGGCTCCCAAAGCGGGGAGAAAGCGGATCGCCTCGCGGAAAAGCTCCGCGGGGTCGTGATGGAGGTGGCCAGTATCACCAGGCCGGTTAAATCCACTGATCTGAGGATCAGTGGTTTGGATGATGCGGCCACCAAGGAAAAGGTGGTCGCAGCGGTCGCACGTGCGGGGGAGTGCGACCCGCAGCTGGTAAAGGCCGGGGAGATTCACCCCGGTCCAAGAGGGGCTGGCTCCACTCTCGTCTCCCTCCCGGTTGCAGCAGCTAAGGTGCTGCTGCAGAAAGGGAGGCTGCTGATTGGGTGGAGCTCAGTACAGGTGGTAGCGCTGGGGGAACGCCCCGTGCGCTGCTACCGGTGCCTGGGGCTGGGGCACACTCGCCCCCTGTGCCCCGCTGTGGCGGATAGGGGTGACCTGTGCTTCCGATGTGGAGAAGCAGGTCACCGGGCGGCCAGCTGCGGGAAGATAGTCCCGCGCTGTGCCATCTGCGCAGAGTCGGGGCGGCCCTCTGGGCACATAATGGGGGGACGCAGCTGCGTTCCCCCTAAGACGAAGGGGAAGGCCACCCGGACCCAGGCCGCCCCAGCTGCCACAAGCCAGGCTGCCCCGGAGGTAGTACGCCCAGCGGCGTGCGAGGAGGTTGTGATGTCCGATTAATGGATCAAGTCGGACATCACAACTTCCTCCAGACGAATCTAAACCACTGCGCCAGGGCCCAAGATCTGCTTATGCAGTCCCTGGCGCAGTGGCAGATAGACGTGGCGGTCGCTGCGGAGCCGTACTATGTCCCCCCCCAACATACTTGTTGGGCTGGGGACCTGGACGACTCCGTGGCTATCATTAGGCGATCCGGCGGGTCCACCCCCCTCTCGGTTGAGGAGAGGGGGTCGGGGTACGTGGTGGCAAAGTGGGGGGAGTATGCGATTGTCGGCGCATACTTCTCCCCCAACAAAACCGCTGCGGAGCTGGAGGTCTTTGTGGACCTTCTGGCCGCGGCGGTGAGGAGACAGGCCCCACGTCAGGTCCTCTTCATGGGGGTACTGAATGCCAAGGCCCGGGATTGGGGCAACCCCTCCACAAACCCTCGCGGCGAGATCGTGAGGGAGTGGGCGGTTGCCACAGGACTGACCCTGCTCAATAGAGGGTCGGTCCACACGTGCGTGCGGCAGCGCGGGGGGTCCGTGGTGGACGTCTCGTTCGCCACCCCCGCTGTCGCTGCACGTGTCCGGGCCTGGAGGGTGTTGTCGGAGGTGGAGACTCTCTCGGACCACAAATACATAAGGTTCGAGATCTCCACCTCCAACAACCGAGGGGGGCCCCTGCGGGTGGCGCGTTCGGTCTTCCCGCGCTGGGCTATTAGTCGCCTCGACGCCGAACTGGCAAAAGAGGCGGCTATAGTCCAGGCTTGGCAGGCTGGCCCCGCGCACCCGGAAGTGGACGTTGCGGCGGGCCACTTCCGTGCAGCGGTGACGGCCGTGTGCGACACGGCCATGCCGAGGGCCCGCCGCCGCCCCGAACGCCGCCAGGTGTACTGGTGGAACCCGGAGATTGCCGATCTCTGGGCCACCAGTTCGGCGGCGAGGCGGGCCTACGTCCACCGCAGGAGGAGGCGCAGGGGCCGGACGGACGAACAGCTGTCAGCTGAGGAGCTGGCAGCTGAGGGCCGGCTGTACGGTGCCTACCGCGACGCGCGGTGGGACCTGCAGCTGGCCATCGGCCGTGCAAAGGCGGAGGGCTGGAGCGAGACGCTGGAGGGCCTCAACAGGGACCCGTGGGGACGTCCATATAGGGCTGCCCGGAACAAGTTCCGGGGCCAGACGTCCCCAGTCGAGGAGTCCCTGGAGCCGGAGCTCCTGGGCAGGGTGTTGGAGGGGCTCTTCCCCGACAGAGATCCCCTCCACAACCCTCCGACGATGGCGCCGTCCTTCCCCTTCCCCGAGGCAGACTCGGCGGACTCCATCCCGCCTCTGACGGAGGCGGAGATGGAGGTCGCGGTCGCACGCCTACGGGGCAAGAGGACCGCCCCGGGTCCTGATGGGATCCCGGGGCGGGTCCTCAGGATCGCCCTGGAGGAGATGGGCGATCGGCTTCGGGAACTGTTCGACGCATGCCTCACGTCCGGACGATTCCCGAAGCCGTGGAAGGACGGCCGATTGTGCCTGTTGCGGAAGGAGGGTCGTCCTGCTGACACCCCTTCCGCATACAGGCCCATCGTCTTGCTGGATGACACAGGTAAGCTGCTGGAGCGTGTGGTAGCTGCCCGTGTCATCCAGCACCTGGAGGGTACTGGGCCTGGGCTGTCAGAGGCCCAGTATGGGTTCAGAGCGGGGCGGTCTACCATAGACGCCCTGCTCTGGCTCAAGGAGTGGACGCAGGAAGCGGTCGGCGGGGGGGAAAAGGCGTTGGCTGTCTCGCTCGACATAGCCAACGCCTTCAACAGCCTCCCGCATGGAACGATACAGGAGGCGCTCCGTTACCACGGAGTGCCCCTGTATCTGCAGAGGCTGTTGGCCGACTACCTCCAGGACCGCGAGGTCCTGGTGGAAGGGCGCGATGGTTTGAGGCACCGTCGCGTCTCCTGCGGGGTTCCACAGGGGTCGGTACTGGGACCGATCCTGTGGAACATTGGCTACGACTGGGTGCTGCGTGGCACGCTGCCTGCAAACATGCGGGTTGCGTGCTACGCAGACGACACCCTGGTCGTAGTCAAGGGGAGGGACCTCAGGGAGACGGTGCGGCTGGCCACGGTGGGAACAACCCTCGTGGTCGACCGCATCCGCTCTCTGGGACTGGAGGTTGCCCTCTCCAAGACCGAGGCCCTGTTGTTCCACGGGCCTCGAGGGGGACCCCCTCCAGGAACGCGGGTGCTTTTGGATGGGGTCCCGGTCCCGGTTGGGACCCAGATGAAATATCTGGGTCTCATCCTGGACGGGAGGTGGACTTTTGGGGCCCACTTCACTCAACTGGCCCCAAAAGTCCTAGGAGCGGCCGCCGCTCTAGGGAGGCTGCTGCCCAACGTGGGTGGCCCGAACGCCACGTGCCGCCGGCTGTACTCCGGAGTGATCCGGAGTATGGCCATGTACGGGGCACCGGTCTGGGTGGACGCCCTCGGTCGCAATAACAAGGCCCTGCTGCGACGTCCGCAGCGGGTCATTGCGACGAGGGCGATCCGCGGATACCGGACGGTGTCCTGGACGGCGGCATGTGTGCTGGCCAGTGATCCCCCCTGGGAGCTCGAAGCGGAGACCCTCGCCGAAGTTTACCACTTCGTGGCGGCGAGGAGGTCCCGTGGAGAGCCTCCAGCGTGGGGGGAGGTCAAGCGCCTGCGAAAGCAGGCGCGGGCCGCCCTGTTGCGGCGGTGGACGGAGGACCTGGCTCCACCGGTCCCTGGACAGAGGACGGTGGAGGCCATCCGCCCGGTCCTCCGGGAGTGGGTGCGGCGGCCCTTTGGGTCGCTGACGTTCCGTTTGGTGCAGGTGCTTTCCGGACATGGATGTTTCGGAAAGTACCTGCATCAAATCGCGAGACGGGAGGCGACCCCGGCCTGCCACGAATGCACTTACATGGCCCCACACGTCTGGTGGGCAACTGAGGTGGAAGGTTGCCCACCCACTGGCGCAGAGGCCCGAAAGGGCCTACCGCCGGGGCGAGATGGTTAATGCAGTGCGTCTCCATCTCGCCCCATCCCGGCGGCGGTCGGATCACGGGGGGTTTTAGTGGGTTCGAGTCCCACATACCCCCTGCCACCACCCCGTGGTGGCAGGGAAGTGCGAGGGCATTTCCCCCCCTCAAAAAAAAAAAAAAAAAGAAAAAAAAAGCTTGACCGGCCTGATAGCTCAGTTGGTAGTAACCCTGTCTTCGTAGGTTCGTCTTTGTAGGTTGTGGGTTCGATTCCCACCCAGGACAAACATTTGTGTGATGAACATCGATGTTTGTTCTGTGTCTGGGTTTTATATTTTATTCTATGTATATATTTACAAAAAGTATCTAAGTATTGTATCAGTTATCTGGTTCCCATAGTACAAGCTTTACTTAGTTTGGGGCTAGATGGTGCTGTGTAAAATGTTCACAAATATTTATTTATTATAAATACGCCTAATCACGTGGAGCCAACTTAAGAAAAAACAAACCTGCTCTATAACATTCCTTAAGACCGCAACGCTTCAAGCCTGGTCTGCATCTCGTCCAGCTCGCTCTCGTCCGGCTCGGGCGCCTCGGCCTCCTGGCTGGTGGACGGCGCCCCCACGGCCGCCGCGGTCGGCGGCGCCGGGGCCTCGCCTAGCTTGCCTTGCGTCAGTTCCCATAGCACCTGAAACATAAATGGTTGGTATAGTAATAATAATAATATTGTCAGGAGTGTCAGGTTTCGTATTTATTTATATTTCGATGTATGTGGGTAGGTGCTTATTTTCAATAAAGCAGTCAGCCTCTAACCTAGGCCTTTCATTGATGTTCCAAGGAGGTTCTTTACACTGCAGCCCTAACCACCGTGGGGTGGTCATGGAATTTTGATTGCAATACAATAAAAGAAATTTCATTCCTAATTTGAAAATTTCCCTAGTAACTATGAAATATAAGTACTTTTTTGTGTAAAATAGGTAAATAATCCTACATTGTTTTTTAACAATATAGGATTATTACATTAAATGCAAATAAGTTGCAATAGTTAGCCAAGTAAATTTACAATATTTATCGTCAAAAGAGTAGTATTGAATAATGTAATTGACTTGTGGACGTTTTGTGGACTCGCCACTTGGTGGCATTGTTATCGACTGTTATGGAGGGAACCGCCGCCTCTTTAAAAAGAGCAGAACGTTGTTTGTACAGTCCAGGTACCGTCGTCGCCGCCCGAGACACGTCTTGAGTGACCCGGATGATCCTATAGCAGCCGTAGTATCGGCTGCGCTAGGATCACCAGACCAGTCTAGCCCTTCTGGCTCAGGTACCGCTTTCGGCACCGGTATAGGATACCAGCGTAACACAATCAGACACCGACCCCGCCGGCGAGGTCGACGTACCCCCCGTAGGTTAGCTAGAACGGTTGCGACTTTCAATAGGGTCCACTCTTCCAGTGGACGTAGTCTTCTCGATCCTCTTATCCCGGCAAGGGCCCAAGCCGAGGCTCTCACCCCAGGGGTGCCCTTGAGCTAGTTGCCTCCCACATTTGACGGCTGGGCGTCATAAGCGAGGGTGACGCTGTAAAGGTCGTTAGAGACCAACAGCATTAGCTCGTTCAAAAAAAAAAATTTGTACAGTCCAGTTGGCATTCGGCAGCGGAGTGAATACCACGAAACTATTGCCGATGTGTTGTGAAACAGTGAGCATATGGCTTCGACATTGCTTATTAATTGTGCTGCAAATGTCGATGAAGTTTACACTTAAACTATGTATTGAAACTATCATATCCATGCAAATTATCTATTTCTATTTGTTGCGATCAAGTTTCGTGATCACCTAGTTGATGACAAGAGGGCTAAAAACCTAGACGCCGTATTTAATCCTACATAAACAAAAAGCTCAAAAAGATTTAAGCGTACTATGCAAGGTAGGAGATAGATAGATAGACTCTATTGTGTAATGTGATCTTTATCCTTACCTTGTCAACCTCACTTTGCGCCGCTTCCTCCATTTCCTCCTCATCCTCCATCCCGGACATGGTCTCGTCGAGCATCTCCTCGATGATGCCAGCCTTCATCATCTCCTTGCTCATCTCCTGCATGATGTTGGCTATCTCAGGCAGCCGGACCAGAGCTTGCATGGCTTGCATCACCTGGGATTTGGTAACCAGAAATAAATTAATACTATATGGTTCCTAGCCGGTTTCGGCCACGGCAACCAGTGTTTCTTAAATAATAAAAAGGTGGGATACTATCTTAGCTTTGCGTGAGCATATGCAACACGTCAGGATACCATTTATATTATTGACTCTGTGGTGTGGTGATTGAGCAGGTCGGCACATGTTGATTTTAGCCTTGTACTGCACCTTAAAGATGAATGAATTATACAAGGTGGAATTTCATTCACTCTTTTCCTTAAATGTATGTACTCAGACCATGCTATAGAATGTTCGTACAAGGACCAATTAAAAAAAAATAGGTATTGTTTTAGTATTAAGTGCCTCCTATAATAACTGCATGACAGCCGAAATGTGTATTTAATGGTACACACAGCGCGGGCACCAGCTGAGTACTTTGTAAATGTTTCGTAGGCAATAAAACACCTGCTTTGTTCACTGTCGCAAGGCTTTTCTTTAGAATTTAAATTTGATAATACCTAGACTTAAGTTTTAGTTCATAAGTACTTACATGGGAGCATTCTATAGCATACATAAAAGGAAAAGAACGATTTAAATTCCACCTTGTATAATTCCAAAAAAGGTGCCCATTTTACATTTTCAATAATGATGTGTTCTCTCAGTGAAGGTGTTTATTGCACTAACGTAAAATAAATTCAATCTACAGATATAGTACTAGACAACTAGTTATACTAATTACAGTACTACATTATTATATACACACACTTGGCCAATTTGATGTTTCATATGATTAACTGAGTGCTACTCATTCAAATCACATGCACAGTTTAAGAAGAATTCTGAGGAAAAATAGTGGATTCCAAAAACAATAAACATACCTCTGTGGACTTTGCCAATGAGCCCGCTACTCTCAATGTGGCTGCAATGAATAAGAGTAATTTTAGGTACAAGTAGAACTTTGCAAAAAATTACTACCACCTAATAAAAAATAAAATACATATAGATAAAAAAATGGCTAAGGAGTGGAACTCGTTACCAGCATTTTTATTTCCGAATTGTTATAATCTAGATGTTTTCAAGAAGAGAGTGAAGTTTCTTAAAAGTGCGCACACTGTATCAACCACACTTAACATTAGAAGGAATGTGGTCAAAAGCATGACAATCTTGTATAAAAAAAGAGAAGATATGAGAGCAAGGTGGTGTTGCAATTAGTGCTTTGGGCACATGTAAGAGTGATTTGCACCCATTCTTGCATCAAAATTCTCTACAGGCTCTATGAACATCAAGGGTTTCAACTATCTCCTATCAAACTTTACCAAATGAATTCAGCTGTTTAGATGCGGATTTTAACAAGCACAGCCAGAAATAGACAGTTATTTTATATATATTATTGTTATACTTAATTCTTACCTAACTGATTTTTCATCTGCATCTGAACAGAATTTAGGTGTGCTTTGCTGGTGTAAATCTTGCTTATTGCCTTCCTCGATCTTATGATTTCTTTGGCTAATATTGTGCATACTTGCTTGTCACCCTTGGTGGCAGCTTCTTTTAATGAACGCTTTATTTTATCTTCTTCTCTTTGTATACCTGAAATTTTATACAGGAATTATTTAGTTTTATGAATTTAAAGCCTCTCTATTTTTAATCCATCAATTTCAAATGTTATAAGTACTAAATAGTTGATACATGTTTTAGTTTTTTTTTTACTTTAACTGCAAGTTATCTTTAGTACATAACATAAAAGTATAAACAAAAAATAATTGCTAGCCAATTAGACCATTAATTAAAATATAGAAAAAATCTATTACCATACTAACCTACTGTATTGTTTTTACTTATACTTTTAGATTAAGCATAGTTAGGTCCCATGCTATGCAGGATCCCATGAAGATCCCCCTACTCTAAATTTAAACAAAACATATAAAAATGAACATGTCTGTTTGTGTTTATTTTTGGGATTTCACACTGAAACTTCTGAACATATTTGTATACAATTTTCAAATAAATAGCATACACTACCGCGATTAGATACGTTTACTTTCTAAGTAATTTGACGTTGCAAATACACGGTACAAATACAAGGTAAGACAGGTAAACAATGTTTTGCTCTATGGTTTTGTAAAAATATACATAATTTGGCCGGCTACTTACTTCTAATCTGTCTGTCCAGGTTATATCCTTCCTTGCGGAGCTTATGAGACCATTCGTTTACCTAGAATCATAGGAACAACGGTGCTACAGTGGTGACTTCACAAAACGAATAAAAGCGCTATTTACTGAAGAAGTACACGAACTGTGTTGTGGACATTACCAATTCCTTGGGGTTTCTTTCAGGTGATTTACCAAATAAGCCCATTTTGCATTAAAACTTTGAAAATATGCTAAATATAATTTATTTCATGAAAAACCCCTTCAGCTTGAAGATTCAGATTTGTTTTGACAATTTGACATTTATAAAATGACATTATCGACAGAAAGATGACCTCATATATGTGTCACTTGTACTATTGATCATACTGCGTGGAATGAAACGCTTTCTTATATTTTCTTACGAAAAAAAACTGGTTAGCTTAATATTTAATATTGTCACTATCATTAACCAATGAAGAGTTTTGGCGGGAAAACGGAAAAGATCGCTTCGCCGCATTGTATTATTTTCCAAAGCTTGTGTTATTGCCACCACTTTACCAGTAGTATGACTTTGACTGGACTAAGACTTATTTGATGACTTCGACTGTGACTTGACACATATTTGTGTGAAATATCATTAACTTGATAAACTATTAATTACTTGACACTGGCTAAATACACAAAAGTGTGGAGCCAAAACATTTAAAATAAAAGTCATTTAATGTCATTGTCATTCGTGAGACCGACATCCGATCCTTCTATCATGTTTGTTGTCGCATACCGCTCAGCTAAATCCATGTCAGAAATCGAGCAAGGTTTAAATACAGCACTTGATTACTTGGGGGACTGGTTATTTGAACATGGTTTATCAATATCAACCTCTAAAAGCTGTTCTGTTATTTTTACTAAAAAGCGTAATATTCCTGAATTAAACTTACACTATAAAAACGAAATCATCCCCCAACAAGACTCAGTTAAATTTTTGGGAGTGTGGCTGGATATGAAACTAACTGGTATTCCCCACTTTAATCATGTCACAGCTAAATGTGAAAAGAACATTAATATTTTGCGAGCCCTATCTGGGGCATGGTGGGGATCCCACCCATTTAGTCAGAAGCTGTTATATAATGCTATAGTCCGCAGCCATCTTGATTATGGATCATTCCTCTTAGACCCTGCTAATAAAGCGGCTCTAGATAAGTTAAATAAAATCCAATCCAAATGTCTACGTATAATTCTTGGCGCTATGAAGTCCTCCCCGATTAATGCCATGCAGGTAGAATGTGGCGAACCCCCTCTCCATCTACGTAGACAATTTTTAGCAGATAAGTATTTATTTAAGCTTCTCCAGAATTATGAACACCCTCTTATATCTAAATTAGAAACCCTTCATAGAAATATCACATCCCAAGGCACCAGATCTGAGGAAAATTTCCCTTGCATTCTTCGTAGTTATATTAAATTCACTCAACTTCCTTGCCCAATAGCTCAGTTCCCATACAACCCCCTGTTTTCGACAAGTTATAATGCCCTCATTTTCAATCCTAATATTATCCTAGATTTCGGTATTGAAAAAAATTCTATTGAACCGAATTTCCTGTTCAATGAAAAAATTAACAGGCTTGGTAATGAATGGTTGCTTATATATACAGATGCCTCTAAATTATCTAATGACAGTAATGTTGGTGCTGCTGTATGGATTCCCAGATACAGAATAATCCTACAGTACAAATGCCCACCTATATCATCAGTCTTTACAGGAGAAGCTACTGCTATTCTGGAAGCGATTTTGTATATTTACTCGCACAACATTAACAAATCTATAATATTCTCCGATTCTAAAAGTTGTCTCGAAGCTATTAATGCTAACCAATTCAGGACGAAATTTCGATTTCCTATTATTTTAAAAATCAAAGAAGCTCTTTACAAATGCCACCAAAAAAATTTAAAAGTGTTTCTTGTCTGGATCCCTGGTCATGTAGGTATACCAGGAAATGAAAATGCTGACTGCTGCTAAACAAGCAGCACGGCTAGGTAACAACGACCATTATGTAGGCTATGCTCACGACCTAATATCGGTATGTCTACCTCAGCTACGACTCAAATGGGATACCACGTGGCAAAATACAAAAAACATAAAAGGTAAATTTTACGGCCAAATTCAAAATTGTATTCCTACCAAACCTTGGTTCTTCAAATTCAAAAAACTTGATAAAAGATCCACTTCTGTTATTTGCCGTATGAGATTGGGTCATTCCTGCACACCGGTCTTCCTTGCTAAAATCCGGATTCGTGACCACTCACTCTGTGAATGTGGATTAGACGAGGGTACGCTGGAACATATATTTTTCAACTGTGTGAGACTTCGCGGCTCCTTGTATGACATACTTCCTCCTGAAATTCCACGTCCCACTAATTTTAGCTACCTCCTTTCTCTAGTATTTACACCTTTCCTTAACATCCTAAGTAAATTCATAATTGCCAACAAAATTAAGTTATGATTAATAAGTACCTATCATCTCTCATCATCCTTAAATATTTGTATAAAATCCCTGCTTCCAATTTAATATATATATGCTTCTTTATATGTGAGCTGTGACGTCTTGTGAATGTTTTGTGTTGTCCTATTTCAGTTGCAGAACTCAGAATTTAATATGTAACATATTTTAACCGAGCAAAATCTCCATCGCTTGTTCTCCGTTCTACCTACGCGACATTGGCGAAATTGTGGTAACCCGCAGAAGCCACAAAGATAAGAAGTTGAAGTTGAAGTTTGTTGTCGCAACTGCCGCAGAACACAAAGCGGAGTGAAAGCAAATTTTATTTAATTCTTTTAAAAATAGCTATTGGATATATCTATACTAAACTAAAACAAAGTGTTTCCGTAATAAATAACTTAACTTAAAATAGTTCTACAGTTGGAAGCCAAGAATTAAGGTAAGTTTTCCACAAATAATTTTACTCATGTCGTTGAAATGCCGGTGTCTGACTCGGTTCGATGGTCATAACTTTTTGTTTACATCCATATTTTTCAAAATACTCACAAAGCTAGAGAAGAACTGATATAAACTCAGTTATTATTCTTGAACAATGTTTTCATAGACACAGCGGGTTGTTTGTATTAGTTTGAAAATTATTTGAGGTTATAAGAGTACTAAGAATAAAAACACAAGGCATTGCAACATAAAGACTTATCGTTACTTATCAAACACAAATACTTAGGCAAGTCACGACATAAATTGTAAACTGTTAAAAAAAAATCTAAACAAGTTTTTTGAGTGCATTAGTAACTGAAGCAGTGCAGGGCAGGCCACAACCAAGAAGTTCAAGTCAAGTGACCGAGTTGGAATTCAAGCCATTATTTGTTAGATGTTGTTATCCAGTCTTGTATTCCATTGCTTACTGTATACTGGATGTTATTACAATGAGTCTACCAGCGCTGCTTACATGCATCTGCTGCTCAAAAGCTCTCAAAGTTGAACAAATTTTCCCAGGAGTTGAGCAGCACCGCTGCTAGATTAATTGGTCTCTGGTCACAAAGACATAATGTGTAAGATGATATTTCCAACATGCATAGCAGAGAAGCTATAACATAGATATAACTTTGCTAAAAAAGAAATGTCGCAATTTGTTTCACACATTGTAAGAATATACATTGCCTTCAAACCATCCTTAACTAGCATTTTTTAGTTCAGTTCAGGGGCTCAGTTAAGTTAAAAGTGAGCCACTAAACTGAACAAAAAAAATCTATGCTTTTAATTTAGGTACTAATCTTGAAGTTATTTGTTTTATTGTTTGCAATATTTTTATAGCAAAGTATTAATAAAGGTGTAAGTAGAATTGATTAATCTCCAAAGTTCTAAATGCGTAGATTTACAATAGACTTGCAAACTGCAAAGGAAAACAAAACATAGGCTAGAATAGCATCCAAGTGACCCAGCTGCTCATGTTGATTACAAAAGAAACAGAGGTAGAAAAATACTGAAGTATATATGAAAATGTATAGCAGCGCAACTACATCACACCCTTTCTGTCAACTGAATCTACTTAATAACTGCAAAAAGTTGCAAAGTTGCAAGACCTCCCTTGTTTTTATGGTTTTCAAGTTTATATACAGTATCATGTTTTATTATTGTTACCAAGCACATGCAAATCATGATAATATTTTATCTTGGACGTCAAACATAACTTGTTATCGTAATAAATTGCATTAACGCTTGTTATCATAATAAATTGAATTTATTGTCTTGCACTTGACTGATCTTATTGGTATCATTTTCAACATGACCTTACCCTGTTAACTTCTGACAACATGTGAATAAAGTAATATTGACATGATACACACCCAGTGACCCTTTACTGTTTTGTTAGTTATATATATATTTTAAACTGTGCACTACATTTACTTAACTGGCACTACTATGCCTTGGGAGGCACATTTAGGGCCTGTATGCATGAGATGGCTTGAATATGGTGCATATAAACCAGCCTGCACATAACATATCTGAACATGCCTCATGTCTTTGAAAAATCTAATCAGAAATTACTTGTTCTGACATAGAACCAAGGTCACTGACATAGCCTACTAGCCATATTAGCTGCAGGTGGGCTGATGACGATGATATGTTGATCCCAAATGGTTTCTCATAAAGTTATGTGGTATCCAAAAGAGATTCAATCACACAATATTGTTATTTAATGTCTTTAGTATGCCATAGAACTAAACATATTTGTTTGTAATGCAAAAGTTAATTTGGATCTGTTTGTTTGTCCAGCTTTCACATCAAAACAGCTCAACTGGTTTTGAAGAAATTTTGCACAGACAGGTTACACTAAAAAAAACAACAGATTTTTATTCTGGAAAATAAATACTTGTCACAGAAAAGGAAGTAAATAGCAAGAGAAATCGCAGAGCACCAGTAGTTCATATTTTTACAACACTGCTATATAATATACCACACAATAGCAACAATTCTGTCACTCAGGCATTGTTGTATAATTAACCACCCACACATGCTTTACTTTGCTACTTATAATATTGAACCTTTGATAAATTAAAATAGAAGATATGTTGTACTCTAACATTATTGGCAAAAAATGTATCATTGACTTGTATTTTGGATCACTGTTGAACCAGAACAATAGTGGTGTTCTGGTTGTTATTTGAGTTATAAAATTGCTGAAAATATTTTATTTTACTTCAAACTTGTCTAGCATTTGACCACACTCTCACCTGATGGGAAATGACGATGTGATCGAAGGTGTAGCATGCTAGCCAAGTAAATAGCTTATTTCCTTTAAATTACCTGACTTTGACAACAAAACACAGGTACTGTCTCTGTTGTGCTAAAAATCCACCTATCTAGAAACTCAATTGAGTACTTATGATATATACAGACCAAAGTAACCAAAACGAATATGTATTTACCATGATATAAAGATTAATTTGAATCTTACCTCTTATTTACATAACGTATCTATCCTTTTGATACTTATTATTGTATCGGCGACATCAACAACACGTGTGGGTTAATTTCACAATACCACAGTGTCAGAGATTGTGGGCAAGGGTTTCGAAATTGTGACCAATGCGGTACGGTTGCAAATGCACATAGTATGAAGTTTCGCGAGGGGCGACATGCACCAATATTCGGTACCTATCTATAGCTTAAAAAATTCAACACGACAAATAAACGTCATGCGATGAATATGCACAAAAAAAGTAAAGATTCTTCTGATATTGATAGATCCCCTAATGATAAACCCTTTATTGAAACACCACACTACAGGAACAATGTACAAGCACAAACTTAAAAATTAAGTGTCACAATGGGCAGTCTTATCGCTTATGATAATTTTTTATATGAGTTATGACCTTTATGATCGATTATATTTTATGTATTTTACTTATAGGTGCAGCCAACGTAAAATAATGCACTAGTAAATTGCTACCAAGTATTTGCACGCTATCGCATGTTACATTTATAAACCGCTTCCCAAATCTCAACCCAACAAAGCGTCTTACGCCGTAATCAAATTATATCTTATGCTATGTTATAAATAAAGTTAAAATTAAAAAAAAATATATCAGCATGAAGACGTCCACTGCTGAACATAGGCCTATAGAGCACCACCTTGGGCGGCTCCTTGCTTCTTGCATCCATCGGCTTATTGGGAATAGGAGGGTATTTGGTTACTGCCCATCGTCACTATGGTGGCAAACTGGGCAGCGGATATTCTGGGAAGTGGTCTTTATAATACCACGTAATAGTAACGCCCAAAGATGACATACATAGATTCTGGAGCCTAACTAGGATTCCCTGTGTCTAGGGACCCAGAAACTACGAAGACCGTGATCCCACAACACCCAAACTCAGAACAGATAATTGCGCTTTTTTTCTGTAAACAAATACTTGTTCTGCAGTAATCGAACCCGCATCCTCTGGGCTATGACCCGACCTGCTTAACCACCACAACACAGGCTGTCATTTTTCGTCTTTATGTGTGATATGGAAAAGGAAATCATTGAGCACCTGAAATCCGAAAATCACGCAACTTTAACTACATAGATATACATAGATGTAACTTTATAGTACTGCTCATGTCCCATTATTTTTCTACACGTGTATAAGTACGTAACTATGTACATTGTAAGACCCATAGACAGACCTTTGTATAGTGTATACGTGATGCCATATTGTGCCGTACCATTTGTATTTTAGCGTTATTGTGGTGCCAATTGCAGAGGCCTAAACGGAAGTCCTTTGTCAGATCTCATCCCGACAGATCGCTTTATCCAATAAGCTATATTTATTTCATTATCAAAACAACATAGAATGAATTAAATAACCACTGCTGAACATATGCTTCCCCATAAAACGCCACTGGATGCTTATCATAGGGTTTGCACGCCACCACGCTTGGCAGGCGCTTTAAGAAGAAATTATTATAATATATAAATACCTCTCAACATGTTTTCTTGAATTAAACAGGTTTCTTTTACACATGCCTGTTTGGCTACTATTACTATTATTATATTTTGAACTAGTCATTCCACTGTTCGTATAATATTTTGCTTCATTAGCGAATGTAAAATACATATTTACAAGTGCATATATAAATCTATGACAGCTTCCTTTTGATGGCGAGATTAATCCATTCATGGGAATAGCTTTAATAATTAACGCGTAAAATGTAATATTATCTTGTTGGGTAATTTAACAAAGATTCTTGGATGTCTTTAGTCAAGTTCATGATTTTCTTGGTAGGTAATTATTAATGTCGATGCTTTCTTTTGCCGTGGCGTGACATTTACAAAAGCTGATATTCAAATAAATGATCAGTTTTGGCGGGAAAACGAAAAAGATCGCGTCGCCGCTATGTATTATTTTCCAAAACTTGTGTTATTTTCAGTGTTAGTGCATAAATTTGGCGGTGTTTTATTCGTTAAGTGCTGGATTACAGGCATGAGTGTGGGAAAGTGGTATAATGATGGTGAAACGTTTCTTTTTTTGATCCACTCAAAGGCCTTCCTTCTTCCTTCCTTGTTGCATACTCCATCCCCGTCTAGCAACGTGTTAACGTGTTTCATATTTAGATGTATAGGCGACACTTTTGTCCTAGCAAATAAAATTATTCAAAAAAACTTGTAAGTACCTACATCGGGCACTGATTGTCGTCCGTGATGTCACTTATAGCGTATTATCGCGAAGTTTCCATTCAATCTTGCCTATTTTATTGTTACTTAAAATTTCTGTTGCTACTGCGATAATGTTCTTAATTCCTTAGCTAATCATTTACTTTTGTCGCTAGCTGCCAATAACGATATAAATTTTTCTTTGTACAATCTGATTTTTAATTTTAATACCAACCGTTGTAATTTTATTATCGGTGATGGCGGCTCTATTTGATTTTTGCCTGTTAATCTATTTTGCCCTAATCGAAACTATTTTCTAAGCCTTATTCTACAGATTAATTATCTATCTATGTCAATGCAACGTATTTCGTAATTGTTATCATTCCTGATCTAGATTGTATACGCTGCATAATGGAAAAATGAATTGTTAAAAAAAAATTAAACCGACCTCAAAAGCAGAAATAGGCACTGAAAAGCAAAAAATAAATGAATATGATTATAATAAGCGCTACTCACTCGTCTAGTTGAAGTCGGTGCTAGCCATTTCTAATAGATAGTAGTGCATTATTTTTCGTTTAAAAATCAGCTTTACAAACGTAAAAAAAACATATTCCCATTGATATTCACTGATTTTGCGTGAGTTTTTTTTTCTACGGATATTGAAGTAGGTACCAAGTCCAATGAACGATTACCTTTCCATTTTGTGCAAACTTTGTACCTTCACACCTGTTAATTTTATTGTAAGTACATAATCTCTTTATCAAGTACCCCTAGATCCGTTTGATAAGAAGAAAAGGTTTATCAGCAGGGTATTATTAGATAATTACAATTTGATCCCCTAGCGCGTGCCCAATCACACAGCCGTTTTTATCGGCCGTTCTATATAATATATCATTAACTAATCTGTATATTTTAAGTTCTTTATAATATTTTAATCCGCTTGTTTTTATGTACATACCTACTGTTGACATTCACAACGACCTTATTGCGCAACGAAAATCAATGAAAATTAATTCAGTAACTTGGCCGTACTTAAAGTATTTTTTTTATTGTTGTTCGATGTGTTTGAAGCGTAGATGTATAGGTATGCGGTCTACTGATATGTCATATAGTAGGTAATATATTGTTTTGTCTTTTTTTTTTAAAATATAATCTTGATCAAACAAGTACCAGATTTGATAAATGCTCAAAATGGCGTTGTTTTTAAAGTATTTGGGTGTGGATATAATGAAAGTAATTGATCAACTTCTTTTGTTAAAGCTGATAATGAGAATCGCATAATCAGAAAAGTTTATAAACTTTAGGTTTAGGGAAGGGTGCAGAAGGAGACCGAGGAGCAGGTCAGAGAGGAAGCCGCGGGAGTTGCTCAGTAGCTCAGGCGTAGATGTACGGGAGGGAGGAGGTGTTACGCGCACCTCGTCCCTCCGTAGTGGGGCCACTGGTGAAGAGTCGGCGAACTCTCCGCCGGCTGGCACGGCCCCACGTCTGGTGGGTAGCCTTGGTGAGCAAGGTCACCCATCCATGGGCGCAAAAAAGTCTGAAAGAGCCTACCGCCTTGGGCAAGTTCGCTGCCTGCTAACGCGACCCCCTCGCCCCGTACGAAACACAACTCACAAGTTGGTTTTTAGTGGGTTCGAGTCCCACACACCCCGTGGAAGTGCGAGGGCATTTCCCCCCTACAAAAAAACGGTAAGCACCTAAAAATCCCCGGCTTGCTGGAAAGTAAAATTAATCAGTACATCAAATAAAATTTGCCAATTGTTTTATGGTCCCTCTAGCACTCTGTGATACCTAATTTTTGCCTTCTTCGCAATGACGCTCAGCGCTAGTTTCGTGCTGCTGCTTATACCTTACCTTCCACTATTTTGACAATACTCTGACAAGTAGATGTGGACAGTTGTGTTGGGTATGCAGACCGGTATTGGTGATGGAGATGCTTTCGCGTCGGAGACCTTGCTTCGGAGGGTAGCGGGATCCGAAGCACGGTGCTCTCTGCTGGCCGACCGCAAGTTGTAGGGGGCCCAAGTAGTAGTCTAGCCAACTACAAAAGGCTGCCCCACCGCTTGTGTAAAATCCTGAGGTTGTCCACAGGGCCAGTTGGCGACTGGAAGTGAGGAACTTGTGGGCAATTTCAGGGGGGTTCGGGCGTCCCCGCAGTCTCCGCGCAAGTTCTCCATTGGCGTAGGAGCTTCTCTATTACTGAGGGTTAGCACCCCAATATCTCGTCCACTTCCTACTTGTCTACCTAACTCACCCAACTATGAAAAAGTCAAATAAATTGAGCAAGTTTAAACGGCAGATGCACGTCCTCACTCTTAAAGTGCACCTCACAAATATTCGTGGGCTGCACTCAAATCTGCAAGCGGTCCATCATCATCTGGAGACCAACAAACCGCACTTGCTCTTCTTGACTGAGACGCAAATAGGATGTCCATCAGACACGGCATATCTGGACTATCCAGGATTCATCTTGGAAAACCGCTTCCTTCCACGCGCTGGTATCTGCGTTTACGTCCGTGATGACATTTGCTGTTTGCGTCTCCGAAACCTTGAACATCCCCACTTTTCGGTGATTTGGGTGCTTGTGGACACCGGCATTGAGAAAATTCTCTATGCTGGTGTGTACAGATCACATAGCGGTGACCGGGAGACAACTCTTCTAATGGAGTATCTCAGTGAAACGGCAGATGTGGCTCAGCAACGCTATCCTTCGGCTCAGCTTGTTGTTCTGGGGGACTTTAATGCTCACCACCAGGAGTGGTTAGTCCCACACCGGATCACGGACCACGCTGGGAGAGAGACGCGTAAGCTCGCTTTGGCGCTCAATTTAACGCAGATTGTTAAAGAGCCAACACGAGTGCCTGACATTGATAGCCACACTGCTAACTGCCTCGACCTTCTGCTCACGACTGAACCAGACCGATACTCTGTGGCGGTATCCTCACCCATTGGTAGCTCCGATCACTGTCTGGTCAAGTCCGTTTCAGTATACTCCCCGCCTGACCCAAGCCCTAAGAGCAATCGGCGTGTCTGGAGATACAACTTAGCAGACTGGGACGAGATGCGACATTTCTTCGCTTCATATCCTTGGCGGCAAACGTGTTTTTCTTCTGGAGATCCGACGGTCTGCGCGAATGCGGTTACTGAGGTAGTATGTCGGGCTATGGAATATTTTATTCCATTTTCCGATAAGCCCGTGACCAGCAAAGCCAGCCCATGGTTTGGAGCCGAATGTGCACGTGCTGAAGCGCAGAAGCATGCGGCATATCTGGCATGGGCTGACGCTCGAAAACGCAAGGCCTCGGACACTCGAGCTAAGAAGAAAGCCTTTAACGTTGCCGCCAAGGCCTGTAAGAAGGAATTAAGGAAGGCTCGTTTCAATCATATTGGTCGAATAGGGACTAAACTTGCTTCCTACCCAGCGGGTAGTAAGGCTTTTTGGTCCCTAGCCAAATCGATTGAAGCGAACTTCTGTCGATCCTCACTGCCTCCATTATTGAAACCAGACGGATCGCTGGCTCACACTGCAAAAGAAAAAGCAAACTTGTTTGCCACTCTCTTTGCAGAAGCTTCGCGTTTAGATACTGCTAATGAGGTACCTCCCTGCCTTCCACAATGCGGTGTTTTCATGCCGGAAATACGCATACGTCAGAAGGAAGTACTAAAAACATTACGCAGTCTAGACGTGAACAAAGCCAGTGGTCCCGATGGTATACCTGCAATTGTACTTAAGAGCTGTGCACCCGAGTTGTCTCCCATTCTAACACGCCTATTTCGCCTCTCTCTAGACACCGGAATAGTCCCTATGAGTTGGAAGCTAGCCAACGTACAACCTGTACCTAAGAAGGGCAGTCGTGCTGATCCTGCCAACTATCGACCCATCTCAATTACCTCCATTCTCTGTAAGAGTATGGAGCGTATAATTAACAACAAGCTCTTGGCATACCTTGAAGACAATGATCTCCTCAGTGACCGGCAATACGGATTTCG
This sequence comes from Ennomos fuscantarius, assembly GCA_905220475.3. Classification (NCBI taxonomy): domain Eukaryota; kingdom Metazoa; phylum Arthropoda; class Insecta; order Lepidoptera; family Geometridae; genus Ennomos; species Ennomos fuscantarius. Next base: position 3,929,657 of record HG992046.1, on the reverse strand, counting down.
CCGAAACCGGTCCACTGGGTATCTTCTTGCGTATGCCACTCACATATTGAGCGAAGCCTTAGAGATGCATGGAGAGGCACTTGCTGTATCTCTAGACGTCTCTAAGGCATTTGATCGGGTCTGGCACGACGGTCTTCTGAATAAGCTTCCATCTTACGGACTACCTGCTGGTTTGTGCACTTGGATATCAGACTTTTTGAGGGAACGATCGCTTAGAGTAGTTCTTGATGGCTGCTCTTCCGATCAATTAGCTATTAATGCTGGTGTACCTCAGGGGTCAGTTCTTTCAGCAACACTATTCTTACTCCACATCAATGATCTGCTAAAGCCCGGTACCTTTGGGTATGCAGATGATAGTACTGTTGTTGAAAGATACACATCCAGTGCCCGAGCCAGTGGTGACGACGTTCGGATTGAAAGAGAGGCTATGGTTGAGCGCATGAACCTGGCTTTGAAAGCCGTGTCCGATTGGGGCGATGCTAACTTGGTTAGGTTCAATGCTGCAAAAACACAGGCGTGTTTATTCACTGCTAAAAAGAGCCCACTCCATCTGGCTCCTTCATTCCGTGGTGTATCTGTAAGTTTAGGAAACCATCTTGAGCTTTTGGGTGTTGATCTCACGTCAAACCTAAACTTTGGATCCTACATCGAGTCCAAAGCCAAAGTAGCTTCAAAAAAACTCGGCATATTGTCCAAGGTAAGGCGGTACTTCACACCTGGACAGCTTCTAAATCTGTATCAAGCACAAGTCCGATCGTGTATGGAGTACTGCTGCCACCTGTGGGACGGGTCTGCCAAGTACCAGCTTGAGGCTCTGGACTCGATTGAACGGCGTGCCAAAAGGCTCATTGACGACGACACTTTGGTTGGTGAAAGGCTCCAGAGCCTTGCACATCGACGTAAGGTGGCAAGTCTGTCAGTTTTTTACAGATTACACCACGGTGAATGCGCTCAAGAACTGCATGATCTAATTCTCCCATCACCATTCCACTACCGGACTACTAGACGCTCGGCTAAGCGCCATCCTTTTGTGGTCGAAATACCACCCATTCGTACCAAGCGATTTGACTCAACGTTCTTAATTAGAACGGCTAAGGAATGGAATGCCCTGCCAGCGTCTGTGTTTCCGGCGAAATATGACCCGGGCGTGTTCAAGAGAAGAGTGAATAGGTATTTACTTGGCTAGCATGCTACACCTTCGATCGCATCGTCACTTCCCATCAGGTGAGAGCGTGGTCAAATGCTAGACAAGTTTGAAGTAAAAAAAAAAAAAAAAAAATTTTTGATCTTCTTGCTTCACCGTAAGTTTACGAGGTCTAATAATGCCAAACGAGTATATCGGATGCCCGCAAATTATACGTTATACAGGCATCTATACAGGATCCGGTATTACCTGATTATAATGAATATGCGAGACTGACTCGTATGGAATTTTCTACTATGCTATTGTTTCTGTTCTGTGATCAGCAAATGTTTATTTTTTTTATGTTGGCAATTAGAAACCTCTTGTGTCAGTCAAAAGGAAGGTCCTGGTATTTGAAAATGATGCCGTCGCTCTGCTATGTGCACGTTCAATGTTTCGGGGGAAAATGGTTTTCACCCTCTAAATTTTAACTAAATATTTTATTTTGGTCGTTGTTATTAAATCGTTTGAATTGATTATAATCTATGCCTATACTTTTTAACCGACTTCCAAATAGGATGAGGTAATATGTTCGTCTGTATCTATTTTTTTGATGCAAAAAATTCGTCACTTGGTTACTGTAACTACGACGATATTGAAAACTCAAAAATGTAGACGGCATAATATTTAGGGGTAGAAAAACGTTGGCACTTTTTGTACGGACAAGAGGAGAGTATTCTCTCTTCTTCTCCTCCTCGTAGTCTTCCTACAGTATCCTCTCTTCTTAACTTAAAAAGTTCAAAAGAGGTTACAAGATAAACTGTGGGTCAGCGGTTAGTTTGGCGGAATTGTTGTTGTCAAAGAGCAATCGTTAAACTATTGCGGTGGCTTCCGGTGGGTGACCTAAAAACTGACACTGCACTGTCTGATGGTATGACGAACTGCTAAGAGACAGACGAGCTCAGAGCTCACGAAATAGTGTTTGTTCAGTTAATAATTTACACTGATCTAATAATTATCATTTCAATTTACCAAGCAATATATCAGCACTCATAAGTGGTATGTTACAAGATTACACTTCTTGATACTTAGTCCGATAAACTACGGATACGAATTTATAGTCATTATGCTTAAGGCATTACACTATGTTTTGATATAATTTACAGTCTTACAAAAAACTGACATCGCAAGAAACTACACGCAAATGGACTTAATTCCAAATAGTGAAAAAGAAACAATCGTACAATCACAAGCTAGCTACAAAAAGTAAAGTGTGTAGACGCATCTATGTAGCTCAGTGGTTCTTAACCGATGGTCCACAGACCACTGGTGATCCCTGGGGCACCCGAAGTGGTCCGAGAAGCCATCGGAAAAATATCAATTTTTTTATTTCGTCTTTGTGGACTCGTGGCGCGACATGCGTTTGGCCTTGAGTAGCACTAAACTAATAGTTTTAAGAAATTAGAAATTAATAAAAGGAATTCAGTCGTAAAAATCCCATACCTATATGAATTATGTGTATATTGGTGTCGATTCTGTGTCGCATTCTCTAAAACTAAACTCAAACATGGCGGAACTTTTCTGATAAAGGGGAAATGAAAAAGACGGAAATATGTTAATTTCGTTTAGCTTTAGAGTATGCGACATAGAATGTCGGTGTAAAATTAAAATAATATTAATAATGTTGGCTTTAAACGGTTGTTTGCATGTTTTATTTATATAGAACAATCAAACAACAACAATGTATTAATTTTCATGTACTGTATTTACCTCCAAACAGTAAGTGGTCCATGGCAAGACAAAAAAACGTCAAATGGTCTCTCAACACTGAAAAGTTAAGAACCACTGATGTAGCTAATGATACTAGATGAGTAGTCAAAGTTATAGCATGTAAATAAAGTCTCATAATAATGTACGCCGTGAATACTATATAATATACAATTTCTATGGTCAAAGTCAAAGTCAAAAGATTTATTGCAAATAGGCTAATTTTAGCACTTTTACAATGGAAAAGGCTCAGTTGACAATGTGATGAGAAGGAAGAGCTGAAAAAGAATTAGGTTCTTTAACAACATTTATGATGCATTAATAAAGCTTAGTATAGATATGCAATGCATAAAATAGTTACTATACCCATACTCTCACATTTCCTTTTCAATACACCCGTATCATACAAATTCAATGAAAATGCTCACATAACAGGCATTAAGCACTCTGTCACAATGACAATCGGTTGCGCTGAACTTATTTATGAAAGCGAAAGTACCTCGGGAGTGCTGCGACAAAGTCCTCAAAACGTGTTATCGATGACAATACCATCAACTTCTCGTTGCATGACCAACGGACGCTCGAGACCTATCAATTACAGCACTGTTGAGCAATTGTCGGTCACAACCACAATTGAAGGGGTGAGAATAAAAAGGATTTAACTGACAAATTGACAGTTTCGAGAAAATTGACTTTAAACGTCAACGGCGTCATTTTTATGTAGAGTGCTTATAAGGTAATAGAAAAGGTTTATGTAAGTTTCAGTTACTTGAAAATGTTTTAATTCTATTTAAAATTACTAAATATAGTACTAATTCATACAATTACTGTAAAAATATTATATAATAAAATAAATATAGTAATGTTTTTATGCTAAGCAAGCTGTATTCCTGTGACAGATAAACCATTTTTAGACTCAAAATCTCGAGATTTAAGCCTCATTTCGGTATTTTGAGAATGTATCATTGAAGATAATTTCACGCTGAATCCAACGACACCCATAAGTCATTTTGTCAAAAAAATCAGTTAAATCCTTTTTATTCTCACCCCTTCAATTGTAAACCGTTTACTGCCACTTGGTCAGTATCCTGGAAAGCGATGCCTTGATGGGTTTGGACACGGAATATTAACTTGCTTGGGGACAGTTTCCCTCGACCGCACTTACCGCGGTGTTGCTTTTGACTATGTTGACGTTATCAGTCTTGGTTCAGTGTTTATAATTTTTTTTTATTAGGAGTTACGTTTACTCTCATCAATGTTTAAATGACGTATCGCCAAACGATTTGATTGTTGTGGTGTTCTGTCAGTCGCATAGATTTTAATTGTTGTTCTTTGAGGAACTACCTACTAGCAACTTGCTTGATATTTTTAGCCTCACATCTCATCCTAGCACCTACTTCAAATAGTGGAACGTATCCAGTAGTTTTCTCATTGATTTCTTTTTTCTTCAAGCTCTCTTTTACTGAACTCCACGAAAGTTACTAAAGCTAACCCACCTGTGGGACGGGTCTGCCAAGTACCAGCTTGAGGCTCTGGACTCGATTGAACGGCGTGCCAAAAGGCTCATTGACGACGACACTTAGGTTGGTGAAAGGCTCCAGAGTCTTGCACATCGACGTAAGGTGGCAAGTCTGTCGGTCTTTTACAGATTACACCATGGTGAATGCGCTCAAGAACTGCGTGATCTCATTCTCCCATCACCATTCATTACCAGACTACTAGACGCTCGGCTAAGCGCCATCCTTTCGTGGTCGAAATACCACCCATTCGTACCAAGCGATTTGACTCAACGTTCTTAATTAGAACGGCTAAGGAATGGAATGCCCTGCCAGCGTCTGTGTTTCCGGCGAAATATGACCCGGGCGTGTTCAAGAGAAGAGTGAATAGGTATTTACTTGGTTAGCATGCTACACCTTCGATCGCATCGTCACTTCCCATCAGATGAGAGTGCGGTCAAATGATAAGTTTGAAGTAAAAATAAAACAAAAAGCTAAGATAGCTCTTTCGCTCGAAGAATGGACGAATCCAAGGCTTCGTGGTACCACTACTTGACAAACCAGAGTAGAAACAGTTTGAACAACTTCATTGAAAAACTTAATACTTGTAAGTAGGTACTTTGATCATTCACAATATCGGTGGAACATACATATTAGCGTAATGATTGTCGATATTTTTGTCTTTTGTTCGTATGCCCATGCCGTTGCTCTTAATAGTCGACTTATTTTTTAAAGTTATTCAATACAGCGTTGATGTATTTGTAAATGCCGTGTATGCCATATATAAAATGTATAAGCAAAAAATTCGTGCATGAGCAACGTCAGTTCATCTTCTGTTCTTAGAGAATTTATCCATTGTTTTTAGTTCCTTCCAGATTCTGTTAGAAATTTCTCAGCATTAATATTTATAATATACAATTATATTCATGCCTATAAATTAATACCTATACCCAATATTAAGACGCGGTGTAAGCACAAAATCAACAAAAAACACTTTTTTGACATCACTAATGAGACTTGACGTGACAAAATAATCATATGAAGAAAATTATGTAAATAGAAAATAAAACGAAAAACAGGAATTACCGAACAAAATTTAACTAAGATATAGTTTTTTTTAAATAAAATAATTCTAATGACAACTTATTTACTTTATTGACTGATTTATTTTATTTACTTTATGAACGTAGTTCTCCAAATTTTCAGCATTAGCAACATTTTTTTTATAAATTATTAGCCATAGGTACTGGGTTTCTAAAGGAATGACCGGATAAAATATTTATTTGACATCCATATTTAATATTAGGTCTTTACCTATGAAATTGCCGTTTTGTTTGAAAAAAGTTAAAGTTTTTTTTTTCGAACTTATTTATTTCTTTTATTCAAAGTAATCACCCCTGCAATCAATGCATCTTTGCCAACGCTGTGGCAGTTTATGGATGCCCTTCTTGAAAAAATCAGCAGGACGGGAGACAACAAACTCTTCAAAGGCGTTTTGTACTGCCTCTCGGGAATTGAATTTTTTTCCCGCTAAATAGTTGTCCAAATTTTGAAAAAAGTAATAGTCGGTAGGCGCAAGATCTGGTGAGTATGGCGGATGAGGGAGAGCTTCCAAACCCAACTCATGCAGCTTAGAGACGGTCTGTTGTGCAGTATGGGGTCGCGCGTTGTCGTGAAGTAGCAGTGGAGACGACCGATTGACCAAAGCTGGTTGCAGACGTGCGAGTTTCGCCATCATTGTGGTCAGTTCTTCAATGTACACGTCTGCAGTAATGCTCTCGCCGTTTTGTAAAAAGCTATGATGAATCACATCAGCACTAGACCACCAAACTGTCACCATCACCTTTCTAGGGGTCATTTTTCGTTTTGCACATTGCTTTGGTACCGAACCAGGATCTAACCAACTTGCTGAGCGCTTTCGATTGTCAAAAAGAATCCATTTTTTGTCGCACGTAACAATTCGGTTCAAAATTCCTTCATTTCTGTGCCTGTTAAGCAGCGCAAGGCAAGTCTCGACGCGTACGTTGCGCTGGCGATCGTTAAGTTCGTGGGGCACCCATCTATCAAGCTTTTTTATCTTGCCAATCTGTCGCAAATGGACCAATATTGTTTTGATGCTAACATCAAAAGCTGCTGCCAGCTCAGCTGTAGATTGAGATTCATCAGCTTCCACAATCGCCTTTAATTCATCATTGTTGACCAAAGTTTCCGGACGACCACGAGGTTCATTTTTCAAGTCAAAATTCCCAGAACGGAACCGAGCAAACTAATAACGGGTTGTACGTTCGTTTGTACAGTTCTCTCCGTAAACGTCGTTGATGTTACGTGTCGTTTGTGCCGCGTTGGTGCCACGACGGAACTCATATTCCATAATTACACGAAATTTCAAAGTATCTATTATGAGGAAAAATGTTGAAATATAATGAAAATACAACGCTAATCAATAAACAAAAGACTTATATTGTAAATAGAATGTCATATTTTTAAAACCAAATTAATTTGAATTTAGAATTCATAGCCAATCAAAACTTTTTTTTGTTTGAAAAAGTCTGTACTGCAATACGGCAATTTCATAGGTAAAGACCTATTATAATCCACAAAACCTCGCATAATTAACATTTCAACTTAAAACAGAGTGCTATAGAAAACCCTTCAAAAAAGTGCTATAACGCAGTTTTTATTTACCCATTAGGGTGATAAAAAATCACCTCTTAAAAATCTATTATATATTTTCTAATTTTAATTAAAGTATTAATAAATATACCTTTAAATAAAAAAATACTCGAGATTACGCAACAATAAAGATCAAACACGAATTGCGCGCGCTAAAAAAGTTATTGTATCTGGGATCAAGAGATCTTCTCCAATAAAAAAACAACATCCGCGCCTTCGCGTTTCTTTATTCAGGATGAAATCGTATTGTTTGTTTGGTTCCTAAATGCACTCGCGAAGACGATGCTACTCGATAATAGATCACTAAAGAAAATAATACGACACGCACATATTACGTGTGGTACACTGTCAGACTGAAACACCAACCAAATCCAACGAAGCGCCTCAGTTCAGTACAAGAGCGTCGCCCGTGCGCAAGAGTCGACGCGTCGCGCGCCCGCGTTTTTCACTTCACGATCGTTTTCGATTGTGTTACATAAATTTTCACATTCTTTCGCCATTTCAATATCACTAACCGTGTCGAAGTGCTCATCGAAAGAGTTTATAAATTCACGAAACTCGTTAACGTCCCTTCCTGTGCCGTTGTTATAGTCTAGTATTTTGGTAAGACAACTTAAAATACACCTGCTATAAAGTCGTATGGCGATCATTTTGCAGAACAAATCCACAATTAATCGATTTCACTTTCTGCGCTGTCTGGTTCTACGAAGTTGTAAATCGAGTGTGTTTAAAAGTTTAACAGCCGGTTGCATGAAATCATATATGTTCGTCGATATTTGTAACCAGACCACATGGCTTAGTTATAAATTAGTTTCGACCTGATTGTTTTTCTTCACCGGTTTGCTGTGTTCATTGATAATTCTGCTTATTCTTCTCTCTCTTACCGAGTACCCTGTTATGATTTGATTTTTGTTGGCACCAATGCTGCTTTCGTAGAATTTGATTTCCCGATTACTGTATAGCATTACGTGACAGCGCAATCCATGCAGAACCTAGCGGCATCATTAATGAATTGTTTAGATAGTAGTTTAGTAATTTGGTATTTTAAAAACGTTCACACCTAAACCACCTCCCGTTTTAAATCTTCCATTTTAAACATCTATAACTGTATGTATATAAAGAAATCTGACATTATTACTTTCAATGTTAGTAACTTGGTGATCTACTTGTGCAAAATGTATTATATAATTTTGAATATTGTTTGCTGAATATAACTAAGTGGCTAATGTCTTTACATGTATGAGTCCGTACTTATATTTGTCGTCTCCACCTGTATCGTCGCGTGGAGTTTGTTCAGGATTAACCTATATTATTGCATAAAATATTTGTGTCAATCACGTGTTAAGTTATTTATATCGTCAAACTCCGGATATTACACATTTTACATTTATAATAATATCATCTTTGTTTTTAAAAGTTTAAGGTCTAAAATTACTTAACATACAGTTCACAGTTTCGTGATTGTTATGTTCTATAAATCTAAATTTAGGTATTTTAAATGGCTCTTCAAGACCGTTGTGACTTTTCATGATGTGGATGTACGTTGCCCAAAACGTAATTGATTTATAAAACCTTTTTTTGGCTATATACATTTGCACATATATCCTAAAAATGTTTGTGGGTAGCTAATTGAATATTTAATTGTTGATTTAATTCACATTGTTCTTTTTGTTTTAATTTATTTAAATAATGTTCTAGAATTAAAATTGACTAATCATCGTGTTACTTTGTTTATTTGAATGATGTTAATTCATGACTGTTTAAAATTTTGGATTTTATTGCGTATTTTTAGAAATTCTCTATATATAAATTGAAATTGCTGGTTTGTTTGTGTGGATTTTACGCTAAGACGGTTGAACTGATTTAGACGACATTTTGCACACAGATTGCTAATACTACTGAGATCAACACAGAGTACTCTTGTATTCTATAAGTATCTCGGGAAATAAAGATTTCCCGTAGGGAAACGGGTAAATGGTGGGCAAACCATGCGATGCATATAAAAGAAATATATGTAGAAAGAACTATAAATAACTTAAACCACATCAATTTTATTTTAGGTGTACCTATAGTTTACTTATATAATGGTACACATTGAAATTTTGAATCAGTAGGTATCTACATTTTTAATCTATTTGCGATGTGAAGTAATGACACGAGTTTTTATAAGATTACTTTTTTGTTAGTCTGTCGGTCCGCCTGTAAAGACACTTTCTCAGAAACGGCTGAAGGTATTAAGCTAAATTTAATACTATATATATATATATATATATACAATAATAATAATAATATGTGTGGACATCTCACACAGCGACATCTAGCCCCAAACTAAACAAAGCTTGTACTATGGGAACGAGATAACTGATACAATACTTAGATATTGTTTTTGTTTGAAAATACATACGTAGAATACAATATTTATTTATTGCATTATGTAAGAAGGAGATACATATAACATCACACAAGTTACACAACCGTGCTAGGGCATAGCAAAACAAAGAAAAGAAAGTACTAACTAAGTTTACACAATAATAAAATGTTGACTATGGAAAACGCCAAGAATTAATTTAAGTAGAAATATATCATACTCATATATAGTAACTAAGTATGTGTCATCATCGTGAGCTTGCTACGTATTTTTTTTTAGTTTTGGCTCCACACTTTTGTGTATTTAGCCAGTGTCAAGTAATTAATTTTTCAAGTTAATTTATAATATACATATGTATGTTGTATGTGTCAAGTCAAGTCACAGTCCAAGTCATCAAGTCAAGTCATAGTCTAGTCTAGTCAAGTCTCCTAGTAAAGTGGTGGCAGCTTTACCAGAAGCTTCTATGGAGTTTTGGAAACAACACAAAAAGAAACGTTTCACCATCATTATACCACCTTCCCACACTCATGCGCCTGTAATCCAGTACTTAATGAATAAAATGCCACCAATTTTATACACTAATACTGAAAATAACACAAGTTTTGGAAAATAATACAATGCGGTGACACGATCTTTTTCGTTTTCCCGCCAAAACTCTCAAAGCTACGTATTTGTCTACCAACTATTCTTGTACAGCCTTATTAATAAACACGAACTAGCTTTAGACTAGTTACATCATCTTTTGTCTCTTTCGATCCAGCTAAATATTCCAGTAGCAAAAAAAGGACAAAAGCTGAAGTAACTAATCCGAGACTAATACCCGTTTATTAATAAGGCTGGTACAGTATAGTAGCATTTTTGAGATAGGAAATCTTTGAGTTTATTTTTAAATGACATGATATAACACCTAGACACAGAACAAACACCTATCATCACACAAATGTTTGTCCTGGGTTGGAATCGAACCCATAACCCACAGAAGGTAGGGTTACTACCAACTGAGCTATCGGGCCAGTAAAATATTCTATAAAAATATTACTAAATTACTTGTCTACCTTAATTGTTAAATTAATTTGAATGAAATTGTCGCGTTACCAAATCTAGTAGGTACTGAAGAGTCTTTTTCTTTCACACGCGTACTAAAATAACGACAAAATGTTCGTCGAGTAATGTTGGATAGTTATCGGGTATGGCTATGTATACTCGGGAGATGGTTTGGAAATATCGTAACTCTCAAAAGGCAGAGTTTCTTGGCCCTTTATTTCCATTGTAACATCTTATTACTGCAGCAGTATCGGAGGCAATTGAATCATCCAATTTACTATTGGTACTTGGATTGGTACTAACACGGGCAAGAAAAGCTTAAATATGATAGATTTTGGAGTTTTGAGATCCTATTTTCCCTTAAATTATATATTTTTCTCGTTACAAGTATCTATATCCCAAACGAGCTTCTGCCAGCGTCTTCGCTCGCGTGGCCTATAGGAAAATAATTCAACCACCCATTACACCCTCTTGGGAATGGAATTTCGAAAAACCCTTACTTAGTGAATACTTACACTTTACAAAAAATACACCCTCCAAATTTCAAGTCTCAAGGACCAATGGTTTAGGCTGTGCGTTGATATATGTCATTCAGTCAGTCAAGACTTTGAATTTTATATGTATAGATCAGCTCTTTTTGATTTTTTTTTTCAAAGATCAGTGTCTTTGTTTTGCATTAATAGATAATCATTCCGCAGTTTAGTACACAATACGTTTCAAACTATTGTTTTATTTTTATTCATCATCTGTAATGCTGAGCGTGCTTTGAATTTGTTAAGTTAACAAAGACCTACATTTTTATTCCTATTTCATAATTGCATTTTGCCTATCGTGTATGCAGTACGCTCGTATAAATAACTTTTTAAGCCTACTTTTGTTGATAAATACTTCGGTATCTTTGGCTTGATCACGCCACGGTCACAGTTCATACCAACTGTAGTTATCATCACGTTGATTTTCAGTTTGTAACATAAAATATTTGTTTCTTCTGAACTATTGACTTATGCTCTTAACACGCGATCATATCATATCTTTACCTGTGACACCACGCCCCTTTGTTGTGACGCTTTGACATTCACTTTTCTGATGACCTCTGTGCTCATCTCGTCTCGTCCAATGTCACTTACCAGAATTATTAGTTTGGTTTATTGCTTCCGTTTGTATAATTATCATCAGATCGCTATGACAGTGGCAGGTTATAATTATGCTCCGATTGGTTTTGAAAGTTTCACTTCCTTTTGTTTAAATATTCTGCGCTTCCTATTTACTAAACGCTTATCGTTTTTTGAGTATATTTTGCTCAGTTTGTGATACTTATGCCGTAGCCCCGAATCCTGATTAATTCCAATCCCAAATTAAATATTCACGTGGACTTCGCTCCATCGGGTTGTCAGTTTATCGCACACCAATTAGGTCGTTATTAATTATTGTTTTCACATCGATATCGCATGCTTGCCCAGTGGTAGTGTTATCTATCACGCCAGCGCTTCCACTTCACTCAGATGTGCTTAGGTCGTGCGAATGTACGTCGTTACAGCGGCTTCTGCTACCGCTTATTACGACTCCGACTTCTTTAGAGTTCGAACGTTCAGCGCAGAGCTTGAAATCTATTATTTATTTAATAAATTTTCAGAGACTGATAAAAATAATACTATTTCTACGCGAGTTTAAAGTAATTTAGAAATTTTTGAACGTTTTCAAAATTAACGGTCACGGTGATCGGTGTAACTTGACTGTTGTTGGTGATGTCGTGACTGTCGTTGGAAACTGCACGGACATGGATACGATAGTGAGCCTGTGGACCGTGGTGGAGAATGTGCGGGTGGCCAGCGGAGCCGCCGAACTCGCCATCTTCACTGCCATCCTCTACTGGTTCTTCACATCGAGGTTCGTTTTACCATATTATTTTGACCCGCCATTTTTTTTTAATTGATCCATTTTGACAGTCGTCTATAATTTTTCTTTGTTTTGATATGCTGTGCTGACTTTGTTATTATTTCTTTTATAACAGTAGTACGTACTTTAATGAAAAATATATTAAGGTGCGTCGATTAATTACGATGCGTGAACGATAAAGGATTTTTATAAGGTCCTTAATTATTGGGCATTTGGTTTATTGCATTAATGCATATTAAATATGATTTAAATAGTGATTAACATACTGTGTCATTGAATTGATCTAACAAAGTTACGCAACCTATGTTTATTTTCTTCCGGCACAACAAAATGATGTGTTGATGAATGCTATGCCCTTCACTGCTTTTGTTTACGGATATTTCGTTTATTTGATAAAAAATCGTAGAGTTGTAATATTTATCGGTATTTTGTAATACATCATAAAGTTGTAATTGACTGGTTGTAAAAGACTGGCCCGATAGCTCAGTTGGTAGTAACCCTGCCTTCTGAACTGTAGGTTGTGGGTTCGATTCCCACCCAGGACAAACATTTGTGTGTGTGTGTGTGTTTGTTGTGTGTTATATTGTATTCTATGTATGTATTTACAAACAAAAAAAGTATCTAAGTATTGTATCAGTTATCTGGTTCCCATAGCACAAGCTTTGCTTAGTTTGGGGCTAGATGGCGTTGTGTGACATGTCCACAAAAAAAATTAAGCAGTGTGCTGACAATTATTATGCCCGTATGTACCGTGACATAAATATGACATTCCTACTGCAATGCATTTGTGTATATACAGAGGAATAAGTGCGAACTTAGTAGCTGCCAAGTGTTAGTACAGACAAGCAATATACTTATAAATTATGACACCAGAGATAACCGTTTGCCTACACTAAAAGGATAAGTTTTTGTATCGGAGGCGAGTTCATCTAAGTCTCTGCTCATATAATATTGCTTCAGTACTAAAATATTTATTTGTTTAATGATTGACTTATCTACGAGCCTAACCATCATTAATTCGACATGAGAGTACTAACTGGAAGTGCATCGGAACCTTCGGTCACATCTGCATTTAGAGCATCGAAATTAAAATCCTAAGCAGACCTTTTTTTTTGTTTCGGCTTCACACTTTTGTGTATTTAGCCAGTGTCAAGTAATTGATATTTTATCAAGTTAATGATATTTCACGCAGATATGTGTCAAGTCACAGTCCAAGTCATCAAGTCAAGTCATTGTCTAGTTGTAAGTCATACTTCTAGTAAAGTAGTGGAAACTTTACTTGAAGCTTCTATGTAGTTTTGGAAACAACACGAAAAGAAACGTTTCACCATCATTATACCACTTTCCCACACTTATGCCTGTAATCCAGTACTTAACGAATTAAATGCCACCAATTTTATGCACTAACACTGAAATACAAGTTTTAGAAAATAATACAATGCGACGACGCGATCTTTTTCCCGCCAAAATTCTCCTAAGCAGACCTTACTCGTATGTAATGACGAGATCAGCGGATGTTAAACTAATAACACAGTAATAATAAATAGACCAAAACCGAAAAGGTCCTTCGATAGCTTATTTTGAAAAGAACCTATACTATATACACCTTTAGAACACCACCTTAGTAAATCTTTTGCAAGCAAATATGTGACAGGAAAGTGCGTTTTTCTTTTGTTGATAACTATAGGCTAAAATAAAGGATGTTTGGCTAAGCTCTACTCTAATGGCTTGGGGAACTGAACATACTTTGCGTCAGCACTGTACATACGTCAGTATCAAGCATTGTCTTTGTTAATGCTATTTCACCTTTGACTTTTCGGTTTCGTTTAACCCATAGGTGAGATATATGTAATTTCGTAAGCTTATGTGTAGTTTGTACGTAATTTTAAAATATTCCGAACTTACTAACTATATGACTTGGAAAAACATGATCATTTAAATGTTCAATATCCCATTGTTTTTTTATCATATAAAAAATAATGTGTGTGGGTGGACATCTCACACAACGCCATCTAGTCCCAAACTAAGACAACTAACAAAGCGTGTATTATGGGAACCAGATAACTGATACAATACTTAGATACTTGTTGTTTGTAAATACACACATATAATATAATATAACACCCAGACACAGAACAAACACCTATATTCATCACACATGTTTGTCCTGGGTGGGAATCGAACCCACAACCCACAGTTCAGAATGCAGGGTTACTACCAACTGAGCTATCGGGCCAGTCAAATAAACAACAAGCATTATAAATATGAAATAGTAATGATATTCTAAGCGAGCACTGCAATGCCGTCAGTTCAAGTTGTCTTATGTGAAAGCTGTCGTCTCAGGTTTTGTTATAACAGTAAGTAACTAGGTGGTAGGACTTTACTGCAAAGTTCGTCTAGGTAGGTACCACCGCTTTGCCAGCTATTCTGCCGCCAAGCAGTAGTGCGCAAGCACTGCTTTATTCCGGTTTGAAGGGCACTGTAGCTAGTGAAATTACTGGGCAAATGAGACTTTATGATCTGATCTCGCAGTTTAGTAATCTTATTACTAGATTGTGCTGATGTCTCTGGATGACGTGCGCAGTGCAGTGTCACGCGAAGCTCTACTTTAGAGTTCCGAGTGACACTGCAGCTGATATGGGCAGCCGTGTCGTTTAATATCAGGCGAACGGCTAGCTAGCTCGTCACGTCATTCCTTAACATAAAAAAAGACAGTTAATCATCAATCCATATAGCAACAACGCTTCCTTGGTCTAAATAAAAAAATCGACAGCCTCAGTGGTATGGTGGTTGAGCAGGTACCGGCTCATAGCCCGGAGGCGGCCGGTTCGATTCCCGTAGTCCACATGTATTTGTGCACACAAAAAAAAGCACGAATACTTGTTCTGAGTCTGGGTGTTGTGAGACCATGGTCCTCATAGTTCCTGTGTCCCTGATACTGGGAATCCTAGTTAATGATAATAAACACACAATTTTAGTTAACACGAAAATATACCATACAGATCTGCCATATTTATTAGTATGTACCTTGAGGAATACTGGTAGTCCTTCCTACCAGATATATTGCGCGCTTTTTTTTTTTATCTGAACCTAGATTTTGTTGACATAACAGAGGATGAAGTATGTAGTAGTACTCATCTATGGTATTTCTCCCTAAGTCTTGTAATCTTCTTCTAAATATATATAACTCAAAGGTGACTGACTGACTGACATAGTGATCTATCAACGCACAGCCAAAGCCAAGGGACGGATCGGGCTGAAATTTGGCACGCAGGTAGATGTTATGACGTAGGCATCCGCTAAGAAAGGATTTTTCGAAATTCCACCCTTCAGAGGGTGAAATGGGTGGTTGAATTATTTTCCCATAGGCCACGCCGCGGGCGAAGCTGCGGGCAGAAGCTGGTTTGTAATGTAACAGCCTTGTTCCTTTGTTGCAGCCGCGTCGCCGACATGCTCGAACACGTCGGTGAGCGAGTAGGCGGATGGTGCGGGCGAGACACCAGCGCCTCCTTGCGACAGGCGGTGCGCGTGCGCCGCCGTCACCACCAAGGCGACTTCTACACCAAACTCGATCAGGAGGTTGCGGTCAGTACTTAAAATCCAACCGTCGATGTCATCCTCCTTATATCATTTTTACAGAATTCCTCCTGCTTTCGTAATTTTCGACTATTCACAATTGGATTCAAATTCAAATTTGGTTTTTGAATTTTAGAACAATTACCGTATTCTTTTCATTTGTATCTCTTTTAATTTTACACTTTTTTTTCTTTTTACCTCTATTACATCTAGCTTTACTTCTTTACCATCTCTCGGTTCTCTGTCTTCCCTAATCTTTTTGTATCATTTGACCACTGCATCATGTTAATAAGTTTTCTTTTCTTTTCCGTTTCCGTTCTATATTTTTTTATATTTTGTTTTTACTTGCAAATATTGTTTCATCTATTTTCTTCTCCTCTGTATTTCTCTCTGTTATTAACTTTACATGTAGATAGTATGTATGTAGCGCCGTCATCGACTACGCTGGCCCAGTGAGGACTAGCCAATGTCAGAATCTTTGTTCATAACTTACACAATCCTTCATATTTTCTTTATTGGGTATTGTTCTAAACGTCTTATTAACATTTCGTAACGAAAGAATAGTTTTTTGTGTTTTGTTTCTCTTCATCAAATTTGAAATAGGCAAGACTAAAAACAAAAACTAAAAACAAAGATAAAACAAGTGAAAACACTGAATAGCTATTTACACTCTTATGCAGTGGTTATTAGTAAGGAGGTCCATGTTTATTAGACCAACAGCCCAGCGTATGTCAATCCGTGAGTAACGTAAACGCAACTCTTTTGTATCTACCGATCCTCCCAACGGATAATTATCATCTTACTTTTATTTCTCGCGTGGAGTGATGATGTCTAGACTTTTGAACCGCCTTAAGGCTTTTTGACTTGGTAACAACCAAGTCTTCCAACAACAACCAATTATCACCTTACACTGACTGTACCCAGCCACCCAAATTATAACGACTCATTGTCTCACATTCATTTATATTTCATTGTTTTAGTTTGTATACGTGAAACTTGATCACACCGCTTTAGTTTTAACAATTAATGTTTTTCTAGTCTTTTTTTAATTTAAAATGTTATGACCTTGTATAGTTCATATTCTTGCGTGTCACATACACGTTGTTGATACACCGTCCGATGATACTATGCATTTTCATTAAGATTCATAGCATTTTATATCACATGGTCACATATTTCTATTCTAGTCTAATTTTAAATTCTATGTAGTAAAGTTAAATGTACTTGATAATTTTAAAAATCTTCGAGCGTCTGTAAGTTTTTGTAACACTTATTTTTTTCTTGCAAGTTCCCATGCACATAGCAAATGTATTTTTAAAATGTATTTCTCGAAATGAAAACATAATAAATTCATTACTTATACATTTTTTTTAACATCTGAAACGATGATTACATAATCATTGTTTCATTTCGAAAGATACATCCTAAAAACATATGTATTTATTACAATCATGTTTTTTCACGAAGACGTCAATACAGTGCTTGAAAATACAGATGAGTAAAAATTTTAGCAACTACAATCAATTAACTTGCTAAACACATAAAGATGCCTACTGTCGCAACGGTTGCATAAGACATAACAATGCATGCGGCAGGCGGACCGACTTGGCTTGGATCTATACCCAGTCATATATTACACAGCACTAAATGAAATATGAACCTCATCTCTTCATTCTTCTGCTTTGACTTGGACTTTCAAGACTTGGAGACTAAAATAGTAATAGAATAAGTTCAAATCGATCTGCCATTCTCACATGGTTTTCAATACAATAGGCTATTTGACTACTATTAAAAATGAACAAGTAAATATTATTTTCATAAAGTAGGTTAAAAATGAATGTAATCATTGTAAAAATAAGTAAAATCGGTAAATTAATCACGGAGTAGTACGCTTTTAAAGTTTCATCGCCTGTCCCTTTCTCGCAAAACAGAGATCGTGTTGAGCTTCCTCACAGCTACTATGAAGGCATGGCTTGTGACGTCACATGCCAAAAAGATTGTATGTAGAGCTACCACAGCTTAGTAATGAGTTACTATGAGGACTGGTAACTGACATCACTGCGTGTTTGAGTTGTCTCTTTCTATTTCTGTATTTTAAAATGCCTGTAACTTAGTCATTTTTTGAGATATTCAAGTTTTGTTTTCATATTTATCTATTTTTTGAGGTATATTATTTATGTATGTAATAAAAATATAGTAGTCAAATAGCCTATTAGAAAGTTGAATTATATGTAGGCCATATCGCTCGTAGAATCGACAACCGATAGGGATGAAATGGCCATGAATTGAAAGACGCAGCGACTCCCCACAAGGAAGACCGATGACCTAGACCGATGCCTTACCGCGTAAGTCTGGTGGAGATGGTAATCGTGTTCTCTCTTGCTCGCACTCGTAGACTTGTTAATTGGCGGGTGCAGGATGGCAGGCGAAGCCGATTCCCAGAACAGTTAAGCGGTAGGGGTGCTGGTCAAAATCACGAAAAGCAGTTGGATGCGGCAGGCAAGCAGCTACTCAATTCATAGTCAAGGGGTCAACCAGCCCCCAAAATCTATCATTCAATTTTCACATAAAGGTTGAGTGTTGATACATTACATTCGTTGGAAAAATATTTTATATAAAAAATTGAAAATGAGCGGACGAAAAAATCAAATTAGATGAAATGATTTTAAATATATCGCACCGCTATTAAATCATGTTCTCTTTCCACTTCCATTTGTATAGAGATCACAACACAATGCTCACAAATAATAAAAAAGATTTTCATATCAAGGGGCCCGTTTGGTTGGTTCGGGTATTCAACACCCAGCCTCAGACATTAAGAGCTACTTTTGTTTATGAGATGCATAAAGATAGAATTCGCTGCAGAGCGCCTGATGATCTCTTGGGGGAGCCCCCGTCTTGACTATGAATTCCAGTGTAAAACGCTTTGTGGGGGAGGCTTAATATATTCGGCAGTGGACGATTTAACGCTGATTATGATATATAATAATGATAATAAATGCCCTGAATAAACTCAAGTTTCAACTTATTTACATTAAAAAGGTACTTAATTGGCTTTTTGTATTAACCCTTTTAGATTCTGCATTGTTTTGATTATATGCGTTAAATTTAACGTAAAAGTTTAAAAAAGGTATTCTTACCTGAATGTAATTTTCCATAAACAACGTATCAGGATTGCGTTATCTGCTTAAGGCTGATGCAAGCCGACCATCTAATTAAACGTCTCAAATAATGATTATTGCGCCAGTACTTTAATATTGTATTTAGGTTAAAGTATCAGTTACATTGCTCGTTCATTACCGCTGAAGCAATACATCTAATTCCTCACGCAATGAGCTTCACACGAAACATGATTTTGACATAATTTTACCGCAGCGACCGCGTGCATATTTCGGATTGGTTTTATGAAATCTGTAGCATAATCTGCTGCTTTATGCCTGTGATTTCATGCTGATTCAACGTACCTAACCCACAGTGCTAACAAATGAAGATCACTTCTGCCAGACATAAAAACATTGCAGTAAAACTTCTTTCGCACGCTTGACTTGGGGAGTAAGCTGGCGAGGCGAACTGTAGTTAAAAGTTGTTGGTTAACGTAGATCTCCATTGTCAACATAACAGAGTTTAAAAATTGAATTGTTATGTTGGTATGTCCGGTAAAATGACAAGTTACAATTGTCAAGATAGCGACACTACCATTAAACAAAGTTTTGGAGTTTTGGTGGGAAGCGTTATTTTCAGAGTTAGTGCATAAAATTGGTGGCATTCTATTCGTTAAGTGCTGGATTACAGGCGTGAGTGTGGGAAAATGGTATAATGATGGTGAAACGTCTCTTTTCGTGTTGTTTCCAAAACTCCATAGAAGCTTCAAGTAAAGTTACCACCACTTTACTAGGAGTATGACTTGACTAGACTAGACAATGACTTAACTTGATGACTTGGACTGTGACTTGACTTGACACTACATAATATTAATTAACTTGATAAATTATCAATTACTTGACCCTGGTTAAATACACAAAAGCGTGGAGCCAAAAAAAATAAAATAAATAAATAACAAAGTTATACTGGCTGATAGATGGAGCTAAACTAAAGAAGTTTTACTTCTGTCATGCGGTCTAAAGCACACTCGTTTTTTACTGGAATGTACTAATATTGTATAATCTGTGGAAGTACCAACACGTAACTTATCTTTTTCTAGTGTTTCGAGATTCATAATTGGAAACAAATTGCTACTTCAGTAGCCGGTAGTCATTTATGGTTCCCAAAGTTGCGATAATGATGACGACCTCACGTTTTTACAAAAGGTGATTTTTGATAGATATGATTATAATTTCTCGACCTTCACATGTTTATATTGGCTGCATTATTTTATGTAATGGTTGACATTGTTGACGTCATTGTCGGTTATAGTTAAAAAATCGATCGCTTTTTGTAATGATAGATGTAATTAAAAGATAGAATAACTAGCTAGGAACTAGCTTATCGAAAGTGGTCCGCTTGAATTGAGTACAACGTACACGATTTGCCGTTTGAAAGAAAGACATAGCAGTACGAGTCTTGAGCGACAAGACCATTGATGCAGTGCTAATTTTTAACTAGGCGATTAGAGGACGTGTCTCAACTCCCTTTTAATCCTCACTGTGTCAGGCGCGCAGTTTTCATTCATAAATCCATTGTTATGCAGTTCGCCGACGTTTCACGTGCTAATTACATTTAAGCCTATTTTAATTATTGCTCAGCTATCCATAATGGGTCTTGGTTTTCGAAATGATAGAACGCCGTTGCTACTATTTCTTAACAGTAGTAGTTTGATGCTAACGTCTGACGTGGCGAGCTAGCCGTCCGCCTGATGTTAAGCGACACAGCCGCCCATAACAGATACAGTGTCACTCGAAACTCTAAAATATAAAGTTTCGCGCGACACTGTAATTCGCACATTATCCTTAGCCATCTCACAGTCTAGTAATAGGATTACTCGACTGTGCGATCAGATCATAGTGTCAATTGCCCAGTAATTTCACTAGCTACAACCAACTCCAACTACAGTAGTAATTGGACACTACTGCTTGGCGTCAGAATAACCGGCGAAGGGGTGGTTCCTACCTAGACGAACTTTGCAGAAAGTCCTACCGCCTAGTAAAGTTTAAATCTTTGCTCAGAGCGGGTTCTATGCTTAAAACTTAACGCTACATCCATCCGTGCGGCCCTCCAGTATGTCGGATCAGCTGTGGTTTACAGTTGGCTTTCCCAAATACAGATTGATCTCCATACGGTAGCTCATCCCAAGCTATTAAGAAGGAGAAACTGATGCAATTGCTCATAGGTATTTATCGTTGCTACGAGATCACAGGTTATCGTTAAGTGAGCTCTTTATCACCGTAACGTCTTTTTAATGTATTGTTAAAACGTTTCGTGTATCTGTTCCTGCAATTACATTATGATGTACAACCTCTGTCGTCGAGACCATTCGCTGCTGCAGTGAGTTGTACGTTATTTTGTCTGTATCTAGACGTTCTATGATTTTTTGGTCGCAGGATCCGTTAAATTGTTTATCCGTACATCATCTGTCTCGGCGGGGAATGTTCGTTTCACAATAAGCTTCATCATCAACAGCCTGAAGACCTCCACTCCTGAACATAGGCCTTCCCCACAGAGCGCCACTTTGAGCGGCTGCTTACCTCCTGCATCCATCAGCTCCCTGTGGTGTAGACCAGATCGTCAGTCCACCACCTACGCTGCGTCTTCCAGTTCGTGGTCGCCACTCGAGAAACTTTAGTATCTCGAGAGCACAAATAAGCTTAGGTACATTATATTTAATATTTTTTTTGTTTATTGCGCAGACGCGGACGTCCTCGCTGTACAGAGTAAAAGAGAGCTCAGTAGTACCGCGGCCTCAGCCGGAGACCAGGCCTCCTGTTGGACTTGCTTGTGCCAGATGTGCTCCACAATCTAGGGTGAGTTTTACATTTTATAAAATATTAGCTTATGCCCGCGGCTTCGTCCGCGTGGCCTATAGGAAACAAATGGCATATTTTTTTTAGATAATTCAGCCACCCATTTTACTTTCTCAGGGTTGGAATTTCGAAAAACCCTTAGTGGATTACATAGAACACACCCTCCAAATTTCAAGTCTCTAGGACTCGGGTGTCTAGGCGGTTTAGGCTCTGCGTTGATATATAATTCAGTCAGTCAGGACTTTGAATTTTATATGTACAGATTTGTAAATTTTATTACTGTGTACGATATTATTTTAATGGTGCTTTTGTAGGGTTAATGTATTCTATAAGGTAAAGGGTGGGGCCGTAAATACTCTCTTGCCGTACGCCTGTTTTAAGAATAGACAAAACTTATGTTTATTGTTTTCTTTTTATATGAATGCTCCTATAAATTTTGCAGAATAATGCAAAATACTAAGTGGTATAAATTGATATATAGGTTAAAATGATATATAGTTTTGTACGAATACAAAAAATGTTAATAGCAAAGCATGATTAAACTCAAATTAGCAGTGCTAAACCGCTGTATTAGCAATGCTATTTTATTAAAAACACTGTCAGTGATGACACAGTGAAACATCCAAAAAACTGCTAATGGTAACGTAAGTAATACGTTTGTGACATAACTGGTTTTCGCACAGTCGTATGAAATTGACCATGACATGGTAGTAATCAAACGACTAACGACCACTGTGCCATTTCTCTCGGACTTCGAACCTCGATAAAGTGAATCGCCTTTTGCAGGAAATGTATAATTTCACATTGTGCAGTGTGATTGAGTTGTGATTGCTCCATTTTAAATCTCGACCCATATTGTTCTCAACAAAAGGAAACTTTGCCCCTTGCCTTATATGTTTACGATATGTTATATACTCTAATGCAATTTTGTATCGGAAATACGTATCAAGTTTTCGAATATACATTTATTTTTCTGAACATAATAATCCAGGTTTTGGCCTTCAGTATTAGATTGCCGTTTTTAGTACTTCCCCAACCTTCACCTAATACACTACTAATATATTCATGATTTCTGCGCCACGGCTAATATTTCATGTTGTAGCAATTTCATATGTTAATAAAAGTTCATAAACATTATAGCAACGTAAATCTAAAAAAAAAATTTTTAATCTAGAAGATTCACAAGTAGCCTTACCAGTTTCTTTGGTAGTGGCAAGGTTGATCAGTCTTCCGACATCCAATTCCTTGTAGTTGTTACCAGACACGATATACATATTAACTACTTACCTACTTAATTGAAAGGTTTTAGTAATCAGAAACATGACTTTTGTGACTAGGTCGTATTTTTAATGTATTTGTACTCTAATAAATTTGCATTTTTGTTTTAAAATCGCAAAACGTGCATAGGAAACAGTTTTAAGTTTATTTAAAATTTATATTACTTAACTCATTTCTGTTATTAAATATTAATATTCGAATTATTGTTCTCGAGTAGCTCCCATCGTGTTAAATTGTTTCGTATTTATTTTATCCACATCCTATACTAACAATTAATCAATTTTAAATGTTCCGTGATTGGTATAAAAACAGAAAACCATTGCTTGTTTTTCAAATTTTACTAATAATCCACTTTCAAGTGTTCTTTTAACAGCGTTGCCGACTGCTATAAACTCTCTGCCAATCATAAGGAGTTCTGCCGGAAGACGTCAATGTTCTAAATCTATTTCTATTTTGAGGGCATCATGCGACTTATTGACCTAGAGATTTAAAATGACATCCATTAAGTATAAACGACTTCTTTAAACTACGCAGAATTTTAACATACTTCTTTAGTGATCTACTTAAGTATTTATGTAACATTTAGTATTTTTTTGTTCATATCAACTTCCAATTTCAATTTATTTTTAATTTTTCTTTGAGTGTGATATCAAGCAGTCATTTGGGAATTTACATTTTTGTGGCGTGTAGTATCGTCACTAAAGGTTAGTGTGTACACTCTAGTAGCAGCAAATTAAATTTTTGTTCCGAATGCAATTGAGTGCCATATCGTCCCAGCTAGCCCGCTTTCCAGGTCATTGCACTTCTATGCCATTTTGTCGTTCGGAACTGAACTCATTTCAATTGTAATATTATTAAACCAATGTATTTCTTGCAACACGTTGATTTAATTATCTTTATATCTGGATGATGGATAGAAAGTGATAAGCACTTTGGCTTAGCCGATAAAATATCGGGTTGTTAGGTTGTACCTCTTGTGTAAAGCAAATAGATATTTTGTATTATCAATTTTTTTTATTCATAGGAGTAATAATTGATGAGCAATAAACATTTAAATCATTGTTTATTGAGGTTCTATTTGTGGATGTCAGAAGAAACGGTTCATACACATATATAAATAAACAATTTAACATTTAACCAGTTTTTAGCATTGACAAAAACTCGCTTAACGTGACAGTCAAAACAGGTCAACTTTTATCAATCAATAAAAAGTTTAATGACATTAACCTTCTTGATGCCACTAACGATGCTCTTCAAAATTCCTTTGTTTCGATAGCTTAGCATTAACTATTTACCTTTGAGGAGTGAATCTAAACGGAAGTTTCCTCAATTAGAGCTAATGGCTTCTCTGGGGAACAATTGTTAGTTTAGTTAGTAGCTAACCTTCATTGTTAACATTAACATAGTCGCATCAATATCGCTTATTTGAGAAATACTTTAATTAGTGTTCAATCTATGTTGTCATATCAATGTTCAATTTATATAATGCGCTCACACACAACAGTAGCTTGAAATTTCATAGCACATGTTGTTCTGAACGCGATCATAGACCCAATAATTTTACTAGGTGGTAGGACTTTACTGCAAAGTTCGTCTAGGTAGGTACCACCGCTTTGCCAGTTATTCTGCCGCCAAGCAGTAGTGTTCCAGCACTGCTGTGTTCCGGTTTGCAGGGCACTGTAGCTAGTGAAATTACTGGGCAAATGAGACTTTATGATCTGATCTCACAGTTTAGTAATCTTATTACTAGATTGTGCTGATGTCTCAGGATGACGTGCGCAGTGCAGTGTCACGCTAACCTCTATACTTTAGAGTTCCGAGTGACACTGCAGCTGGTATGGGCAGCCGTAAGTACCAGCTATAGTACATACGATTGCGTTTTTTCCACGACATATAGCGTGTGGATACCCATACATATTGCACACTGTTGCATTTGTTGGAGGAAGATGTGTTGAATGTAGATCGTTATCTTTAATGTGCACTATTATTATAACGCAAGCTTTTTTGGCGTGTGATGCTATAGAATATAGAATGTTATTTACTACGGTGATGTTTTCTATGTTTTCATGGTACTTATCTACGTTAATATTCTGGGTTTTCTGCAGATGTAAAAAAAAGCATTTTGATGTTTTTATTTTAAAATTACATTTATTTAATTTTTAAACATGATGAGAAGATCCGTAGGAGAAGAAAAGTGACCGTTAAAGTGGTCCGTCACTAGGTGGGCTGACGATCAGGGGGGTGATCAAGAAACTTGAATTGCAATGCAACAGGAGGAATTTCTGTATTAACTATGCACATAAACTGTGCATTGATACTGTCAAATCCATACAAATTAAAAAGTTTGTCTATCGGTTGCAATCGAGTTATGTGATCGCCCAGCTGGTCAAACGCGCGGGGAGCCGATGGATGCAGAAGACAAGCAGCCGCTGAAAGTGGCGTTCTGTGGGGGAGGCCTATGTTCAGCAGTGGAGGTCTTCAGGCTGTGGATGATTAATTTTTAATTTTATTAATTTTTGTTGAGTTTAGAAAATAATGAGCCAACCAACTACGAAGTCTTGTTTTGTTGAAGGTTGACACATCTACAAGTTAAAACTTGATTCTCTGTATTTATGTCTGTAGCATCGAATGAATAGCCTGATTTTGATGATTATAAGTTTTTTAGATGTGACAAAATCAAAATTTAGTCACATACTTAGGCACAAAAGGTCGGTCTTAAATCTATCCTTCGGCAGTTACAGCACAAAAGAAAATTATTTGACCGCGTAACGCCTTTTCAGCTTCAAAAAAGCTATCAGCTCTTCCTTATTCTTCTTCTTTCTTATGTGCGATAGTGGTCAAACGCAGCCCATCAAAGAATAAAAAAGAACTTGTCACGAGACAAGACGAGATATTTAAGTTTAATGGCTTTAACATTGCCCTGTAGTTCATTACTGATGTCATGTTTATCCACGTTTAAAGTTCTTTGAACTAATCTGCCATGATTAAGCTTACCGAAATCGTTTCCGTGAATCAGACCAGCCCCACAAGCCTTCTACCCACATGCGCCTGCATTCTGAGCATCCATTCACTTGGTGACTACATTCTGCCGCAACTAATATGTACGTTGCCCTGGATTCAAAGGCCAATCAGTGAAAAACTTACAAGTTTTGCCAAACGGTATTTGGCAACCATTTACATAAGTGTTACTCTACAACTTAGTCATTTGTTGAATATGGCAATAAAATCGTAATATCTTGTTCGCTGGTTTTTTGCGCAAAATGTTCTGTAAGTCGGAACATTTCAAAAATGTTTTAAAGGATTATTTTTTTAATAATTTGGTCTTGGATGTCTTTTAGGTTCTTTTGATTAGATAGATATTAAAGTCGTTATATAATCACCATCAATATTATCAAGAATCTTTGAGTTAACCATTTTTACTCAGCTTTGTCAATTTTATTTTCTAATAATACTACCAACGCCTAATTGCGGCTGTGAAATCAAAGGAAGTTGCGGAATGACGTCGTAGTTAATATTAATTAGTAAATGGACAAGAATCAAGGTTTAGGTCAAAGGGCAATTAACATTAATCGTTTGCGGACGAATATATTATCAAAGAAACCTGGAATACAAACGTTTATTGTATATCATATATTTTAATTTAATGGTATACCTTATATATGCAACCAGTAAGCACTATTTCATTATTCAGTTGCCACTTTTTTTGACAGCCTCTGTGGTGTGTTGGTTGAGCAGGTTGGCTCATAGCCTGGAGGCGGTGAGTTCAATTGCCGCGGCAGGACAAGTGTTAGTGCACTGAAAAAAAAGCCCAAATACTTGTCCTGTATCTGGGTGTTGTGGGACCATGGTCCTTGTAGTTCCTGGGTCCCTAGACACAAGGAATCCTAGTTAGGGTCCTGGATCTATGTATGTGACCGTTATTTTTATTATCATTAATTTGTTTTTGTAAATTGGTTATAGCACTTTGTAAATCCCTATTTTTCCCACCATCATCATCTTTATCATTATCCTTTATTCCAGGATAAGTTTAGGCTTAGGTTCTGTTTGTTTTGTTCTGAAAATTCTTATTCTTATTCTCTTATTATTATTCTCTAATCCTTATTCTCTCATTCATATTCTTGTTATTATTCTCTTATTCTTATTATTTTGTTCTTATTCTTTACTAGTTGCGCCCCACGGTTTCACCCGCGGATAAAAAGTATTTTAATTATTTGCTTATCCTACGGGAACGTTTCATTTTTCCCGGATAAAATGTAGCCAATGTGTTAATCCAGTGTATAAGCTATCTTGGCACCGAATTCCATCCAAATCCATTCAGCCGTTTGAGCGTGAAGTAGTAACAAACATACACATACAAACTTTCGCCTTTATAATATTAGTGTGATTATCTTGTACCATCAGATTGTTTTTTTTGGTAGCACATTTCTTAAGTACCTAATCGACCCAGTGATTCTGTCAACACATTTAAGGATTTTGGTAATTATCACGTCATTAAAATTGTTTATCTATTTCGTAGTTTACGTATCTTATATTAAAGTTAAAATTGAGGTCAATCAATAAATGTTGTACGTGGAGCCAAGGTTTTCTACTTTGATCCAAGTAGCAACTATTCAATATTGAAGCTGCATAAAGTATTAACTTAGAAAAATATATGTTAAAAAGCATCTAAACTGCTGTTATAAATATCCTTAGAATTAACGTAAGTATTAAGTAAGGAATGTCATTAATTGAATAGTCTCAATCCAATTTGATTCCAATAATCGCATACCTAAAATACAATTTACGAATTCAATGCCGATGCCGTCCTTACGGTACACGGGTGGAAGCGTGCGTGATCTGCTTTATAATCATTATTTGATTCCATCTACTCGTCTATAATCATACCGATGTGTACGGTCCGCCTAGCCACGGAACCGGGGAATAAATAGAAATAATTGAAGGGGTGAGAACAAAAAGGGTTTAACTGATTTTTTTCACAAAATGACTTATGGATATAGTTGGATTCAGCGTGAAATTATCTACAATAATACATTCTCAAAATACCGAAATGAGGCTTAAATCTCGAGATTTTGAGTCTAAAAACGGTTTATCTGTCACATGAATACAGTTCGCTTAGCATAAAAACATTATTATATTTATTTTATTATATTATATTTTTACAGTAATTGTATGAATTAGTATTTTAGTATTTTAAAATAGAATTAAAACATTTTCAAGCAACTGAAACGTACATAAACATTTTATATTACCTTTTAAGCACTCTACATTAAAACGACGCGGCGTTGAAGTTTAAAGTCAATTTTCTCGAAACTATCAATTTATAGTTAACCCCTTTTTATTCTCAACCCTTCAATTTGCATAGATGTGAAAAAAATGTGTAAGCTTACACTAGTTTTGCTCTGTTTAATTTGACGGTACGGTGTTAAAACAACTCTTGGTGAAGTATTTAGAATAATCTATTCGTGTGTATTCTAACGAGCTAGAATCTGAGTTCTTTGAGATGGTTTTGTTCTCATTCATTGTAAAAGATAAGATACGTTTTTTATTGCCACAAATGAAACTGCATGTTAAACGATAATGTCTGGCCCGATAGCTCAGTTGGTAGTAACCCTGCCTTCTGAACTGTGGGTCGTGGGTTCGATTCCCACCCAGGACAAACATTTGTGTGATGAACATATAGGTGTTTGTTTTGTGTCTGGGTGTTATATTGTATTCTATGTATGTATTTATAAACAAAGAGTATGTAAGTATTGTATCAGTTATCTGGTTCCCATAGTACAAGCTTTGCTTAGTTTGGGACTAGATGGCGTTGTGTGAGATGCCCACACACATCTAAAAAAAAAGTGTGTAGTATTAAAAACGATGGCGCTGATTATTCCGACATTTTAATAAGTGATATACGTTTTTAAAGTTACATCGATACGTTTTTCAGTAACATGAATTTGCACGAAATGTGAAGCTTCAATAATAACATTGAAAAAATATACATTTTTCACCACATTACCAGAATCTAGCATATA
Organism: Ennomos fuscantarius; assembly: GCA_905220475.3. Classification (NCBI taxonomy): domain Eukaryota; kingdom Metazoa; phylum Arthropoda; class Insecta; order Lepidoptera; family Geometridae; genus Ennomos; species Ennomos fuscantarius. Next base: position 3,900,459 of record HG992046.1, on the reverse strand, counting down.
AAACTTATTTAGGTAGAAGTAGGTATGCACATGTATAGCTAGTATAGTATACATATAAACTTTTTATCACTAGATACTATGTGACACGCCCGTGACTTCCGACCGCAATGCTCACACAAATTGACCATTATTAACCAAGTTCAAGTGCTTGGTGACACAACCAAGTTGATTTAATATATTTATTTAGTATGTTCGTAGGTACAAACAAATTTATTTTTTTCTGCCATCGCCACCAAATGTTCAAACAGTCTAGTGACTCAGGAGCTGTAATCGATATTTCGTAGAAAATAATCGTCTGACCATATTAAAGGTAGCTGTTACGTATAATTAAGTATTGGATGTGCCGTTATAATGCGATTCGCCTCCACTAGCGTTTTCGTACGTTGACCTCCATGGCTGGGAAATCTGCTTGAGCTAGAGAGCTTAAAAGCTGGGCAATGCTTTGATATAATTCTACAATTAGGATTATATCAAAAACTAGCTGACTCGATGAACTTCGTCATTCAATAAAAAAAATCAAAAGCTTACTGTATCGATGGAATGAATATGTAAATAATAAATGTTTTACATTTACAAAACTCATAAACATTCTGTATGGAAAAATGTTTTTTTTTGTCAATTTTCCAATATTTTAATGGTTATTCTGCTATTCGGGATGGAGACAAATACAATAAATTAAAAACCACGAAAATCGGTCCAGCCATTCTCGAGTTATAAGTGTTCGAACATATCCCACTTTGTTATTTATTGCCAAAAAAAAAAAAGCTAGAAAGTGTTGTCCATCAACCCGCACTTAGCCAGTGTTGTGGATTTTGGCTTACATTAAATCTCCATGTGCGAGAAGGCCAGTGGAAACGTATTGGGATGATGACGATTTTTTTTTACCCTAACTAGGATTCCCTGTAGTACTATAAGATTATACTCAAATTTGTTTTATTTTTTTTCAACGCCCAACAATCACATACATATGTTTGTGAATAAGGCGCTTCACATTTTTAGTAGAATCTCCAATATTGGATCATCCGTGCCGGAACATAAATTTTGTGCTCCGGCGCGTATAATATTATGTTCCAAAGTAACATCACTATTTGCGCAGTTGCCAATGAATACAAAACGCAAAACGAATAGTCGTAGTATCATGCTTCGGCAGGCACATGACATAATAAGTTGCAACAGCACACCGGCGGTACAATTGAACAAATCGGATAGCTATATTTCAATCATTGCAACTGATGTAGTTATGGACTTGTTGACGATCCCTGGCGGTCCCCTTATGAGAATGGATGTTGCTCAACACCTAGAAATATTATCCGACGCGGTTTTGTTTGTCTCCTTGAGCTCCCGGTCATTGGTTTTAGTAGTCACGGTTAGCACTAGCCAATAGGCAACTTTTAAGGCAAAGTCTAAACACAAAATCAACTAAGAGCACCATTTTTGAAAAGCGAGTGCGGCGGGACGAATCAAAACAATGATTTTTTTTTAAATAGAAAATTTAACGGATAGTGATAACTTTTTATTTTACATAAAATCGTTCTAATTACCCCCAAACAATACTTTATCAACGTGGTGCTCCAAATTTTCAACGATAACCACATGTTGTTTACACATTAAATAACCAGACTTGTGTTTTCTAGACATAACCTGTTATAACGCTTATTTGGTATCCATATATCGCGTAATCCTCTAAAAGCCTATAAAACTAACACAGAACCATTGTAGCATCAAAATGATTTTCAACTTTATTACAGTCTCTTAAAGACCCACTTAAATACACATAAGTTGTGCTTGCACACGGCCTTAAGATATTTAATCAACGGATATCTTACTTATAAGTCATAATACGAAAAGGTTTAATATCTTACAAAGTTTTTCCAACATTGCGGCTTTATTATTTCGAGAGATAATGGAATAGTTAAATTCCGCTTCAGTTCTGTATCATTTCAAGGCATCAACATTTTAAATTTGTCTTTTCCTACTTTAGTATCAACTTCGCCGGCCATTGTTTTTATCACTTTTTCAAAATTAATTGTTCATCAATTTTCATCAAATTATGTTAATTCTCGCTTATGTTAAGGTTAAAGGTATCTTTTGTTCATTACTCGTTACTTGTACAAAAAAGCTACAAGTCAAACAGCCAGACAAAGATGTACTTTGTACACTGACAAGTGCCTACTCCTTTATTTACTTGAAGAAGGCTTGTTGTCAAAAGCTATTAATATCGAACAACAATGGAGATATTTTCTTTGTTGTACACAAAGGTGTTGTGAATCGTAATTCGTGTCAGTACCCTTTTGTACATTTCCAGCGATGATAAGGGTGATACTTCTTGAACAAGCACGTATTTCACTACAGTTTGTATCAAACGCTGCCTTAATCTCTGCCAGTATATTATCAAACTCCGCAGTATTAGAAGGTATGGTCATATGGTGCACCGTCATATGTTTCTCTGTCACCGTGTATTATTAAAAAACTGAACGAGTTTTGGCTGGAACGCGAAAAAGATTGCGTCACCGCATTGTATTATTTTCCAAAACCTGTGTTATTTTCAGTGTTAGTGCATAAAATTGGTGGCATTCTATTCGTTAAGTGCTGGATTACAGGCGTGAGTGTAGGAAAATGGTATAATGATGGTGAAACGTTTCTTTTCGTGTTGTTTCCAAAACTCCATAGAAGCTTCAAGTTAAGTTGCCACCACTTTACTAGGAGTATGACTTTGACTAGACTATGACTTGACTTGATGACTTCGACTGTGACTTGACACATATTTGCGTAAAATATCATGAACTTGATAAATTATCAATTACTTGACACTGGCTAAATACACAATAGTGTGGAGACAAACAATAAAATAAAAATCTAAAGTTTTCCAAAACTCAGTTAATGTAACGGTGACTGGTCGTAAGACACAATAGGGTTTTATCGTCAGCACAAATTTTTCCACGGATTAATAGATTTAAATTTATTTTGATATCTATTTACCTTGAATGATTTAGTCCATAACACTTATAATTGACTTACGATATAAGATATCATATAATTGTTATCGATTATTTATATTATATTACTGAGTTCGATGACTTTATTACCACTCACCAAATATTATGATACAAAGAACACAAAACAATGGATATGTATTGTGCATACAACATATACAATATTGTGTGTTCTACTCATAATACTATGATGTGAAGATAATAATGCGGCCTTTCATGTGAACCAATAAATATTATAGTGTTCATGAGATCAAGTGGATCATGTCTCAAGTTCAATACACATGACATCGGTTCACAAGGTAAGGCCGTGGTCTTCGTGTGGTCAGTATTCTGTTCAGGTCAGCAGACGCATCAAGGGTAGCAGCTATACCGAGATGCATTTTCCTTAATCTGTTCTTGTTCTTATTTGTTTTGTGGTCATTTTGTAATTTCATTAGTCTAGGGAGGGGTGTAGTGGATATTATGTTCTTATGAGTTCATTTTGGATACTTTTTTCTTAGTTTTTATTAATATTTAATTTACTGTAATTTTATTGCTTACCTATTCTAGAATATAATCTAAGGCTTTCAGTTTTGTATGTCATGTATTGGTGTACACATAGAACTTATTAGTTTTTGCTAATGTAACTAATAGATATTATTTTGAAAAAATTATAAAAATGATTGAAAGTATTTTTTTATAACTGTCATTGTACAAAATGTGGACATCATAATACCTAACTTTGGTTTTTTAATAATAACTAAAAAATACTGAATATATAAATCTGATATTCTTACATGAGCTTATTTATTAATTAATTTATTTATTTGAACACCAATTCAAGCTTCAGTAATTAAATTAATAATAATATAGCTAAGTGTCGATATAATGCTAGGTGAAGACAGCTTGCGAACTTTCTATTAGAAAGAATTTTTTGATGTGATGTGAGTTCTTTAAAGCATAATTTCGAAATAGTTTTCGTGTTTCGGCACCTTGCAAAAATGAAACGAGTCCATTCACTTTGGAAGTGTTATTTCTATTATGCTATAAACATCAATGACAAACAGTCCGATGAAACTTTAAATATCTTAAAACAGTTATCATCTACACGTAACAAGCACAACAAAGTATATACGTTATGTACGTTCGTGCATAGAATAAAAGACAACAATAACATCATGCCAATTGTATTCGATGCAAGAATTTGACACGCAAATTTTACCATGTCCTTTACTATGTCATCTAACTTTACGAGTAACACAGCATGAAAGTAGCTGAATAAAATCACACCAAAAATTTAAACTCTTACCTATCTAAAAGCTCTTGTAAATTTGAGACTTCTTTCTTTGAATAAATTGAAATACCCATGTAGCAGCTCACTAATGTCAGGTGGTACAATTTACATAGTCGGGAATAGTCATAAAAGTATGTAAGAAGTCAATAATTTATTATTTTATATAGCTAACGTACGACATGAGGCACATTCTTCTGTTATATGCGCTATTGCATGTTCTTACGTGAAACGTTCATTCATCGTTCCATCGTGGACGACTTTATATTCCAAATATAAACACTGTGCCAACACTGTCGACGCGAGGTGGCGTGACACTGTCGACCAACCAGCGAGCCCCGAGCTATGGAGCGACGACCTCGCTGTATAGGTAGCCCTCGGGCAGAATGGTAGATGGTCGCGGTAGACCCACTGGCTACACCAAAACCTAAAGGTACATGCAGAATAATTTGGCTTTATTAAAATACTCAAGTAGTACCTATTGATGATAGAGAAAAGAGCAAAAAGTTATTTTAATTGAATCTTACATATTTTATAATCCTCACAACCTTGAATATATTAAATTTAGATATCCAAGATAACAATATAGTTGATTTTAAAAAACGATAGGAAGATTTTTGTATTGTACAATTATTAAAAAAACCTTATAAATGTCCAAATAGTCATAAATAGCAATGTCGTGTTAATTGATGAACGAGCTTGACTTGTAAGCAATCCATTGGTTAATCTACAGATAAAAGCTAATGAAATTGTTGCCTTTAAAGTTTTAGCTCAGCGTCAGCAAGGCATTTGATCTTTAATCAAAAAGATCGATCCTTGAACTCTAAACTGAGCGAAGTATTGGTTCGCATTGCTCGCAGTACTATCTATATTATGTTGTTGCAAGGTTAACTTTACCAGTGATCCACCTTATGCAGGCCGGTGTGCGGGCGCTTCTCTTTGACGTTTTTATACATAAGGCATACAATTTTTAATAGAACCTCTCATCATGCGATAACGTAGATTGTTGTCCATTTTCTCTATCGACGCTTGATAATATCTTTAAATGCTCGTTTTTTCAACAGTTTACTTTGTTAAATAATCACATTACCGGTATTTCTGGTTTTCTAACTTTCTTGTAATGGCAACAAAAGGTATATGCGCCTATCTAATAATACATGTTGTTTCTATCGGTTATTGAAACAACATCAATCGGTCTTGCTCTTGGCATCTCGTCAGTCGCTTCGTCGCGGTCATGTTTTATGATGATTCTAGCCGTAGCAGTTTAAACACGTGTAATGTGAATCATTCAATTAAAATTATATACCGAAGCTGAAATATTTTTAAAATACCTTATAACAAGTATTACGTCGAACTGTTTATGTTTATGAACATTCGACGGCTTCAGATGTTCAGAGTCAGACAACGAAAAAGCTATCCTAATACAAATCTATTTAAATAAAATGATGTATAACAAGAAGTTGGATGATTTGGCAATGCTTTATCTTTGGTGGCATTACAATATTATCTGATAAAAAATCGCATGATTTATATGTTAGTGCTAATTTGTTGTTATTGCTATCATTTCCGTATATTATAAATGAGCTCACATACAGGTATTATACTCTTGAACATAAAAATATATTTCTTTCAGAATGTTTATCAAGCTTCTGCATTATATGGGTCTACGTAATAGTTGATTTGAAAAATAAACCTGACTTACTTTGCACAGAGATTGTGCGTATTATTTACCTAGTCTACTTTCGTCATATTCTTCGCATACCTACGAAATGTCATTGACGAGTATATTTTTGTTAAGCAGTAGCTATTTTGTAACGTCTGGCGCTACCACTTCAGCTATAAATACCTGTATCTGTTGTACTATTATTATTTTTATCCCTTTCGCACTGATTACAAAGGCTATCTGTGCCTTTATCTTGCAATAATGGTCGTTTATTGAATAACTGGTTCGGAACCTTGCCCGTGACTTTAACATCGTCAGTCGATTGCATAATATTGCTTCCGCTGATATTACCATTTACAGGTTGTTTTCGTTTTGCATTAAATTTATGACAGTTCCGGTAAGTTTACTATCAGGTGTTTCTGATGCTTTAATTTTTACAATCTAACATAGATATGGGTTGATTGCAAATCACCTTATCTACTTTTCCTGTGCTAATTTGGTATCTTTTATCTCTAACGATATAAAAAGCAACGCCTTCTTCTGTTTAGCTTATAAATCGAGGCTATCTTACTAGACTCTTCTAAGATTTATACAATTATTATTTTTTCTACTTTTTTTGTAGATTAAACATTTGACCACAAAGATTTTAGAGCGTATATTTAGAGATTGCGAAAAATTGTAGGTGATATAGGACTCATTATTCATATCGTTGATCGTTTTTATTAAATGACAAGAAGGCAAGTAAAAGCTAGTAAAGTAAAATGCGACGTCCTTTATAGTTTATAGTGTCTGTGGTGGCAATTGTATCATCGATGTATGGACGTATGTCCATGGTGGAGGCGTTATATAACTTTTATTGTTTTTAATATTTTTCATGCTATAGGTAGCAAACAAGTATATGGCCCTCCTGATGGGAAGAGGTCACCGTAGCCTACACTGAACGTGCCACTAATTCATTGCTTACCCTGTGATAATACTCTTTTGATTGACCCTCCTTTTAAATTTCTGCGTGTAGCTCTGTGGAAAGCCGCTGGTGGAAGCTCCTTCCACATCAGATGTACGGGAAGAAAGTGCACATAAACCGTGTCGTATGTGGCTTCCACGACTCAATTACGTGTGGATTTGCTTTTACACGGTGGCGATGGCCGAAACGCGATGCCTGTGTTACATCAAATAGTTCTTCAGAGCATTCCTCATTGTAGATGCTGTAGAAAATACAAAGACACTATGTCCCTCCGTATTTCGAGAAATGTGCTTCGACTTTTTCCAGTTGTTATTAAAGTATCTAATCAGGTATGCAAGGTTTTCATCGTACGATTTATGAAAGTTGTCGCTACAAATTATCGCTAGACGTTAACAAGTTTCATCACCTGCTAGATCCAACCTCGGTTTTAATTTAGTTTTAACTCTGTCATTCATTTTTATTATCTCGTTCGTTTCTCAAACTGGGTTATTAGGTTTTCGCCTGGATTCATTATTCTAATTGTAACTTCGCTTACTCGTGATTGATGGTATTGGTCTTCCATTAGTGCTTGTTCGACGTAAGAGCATTGCCCTCTAGTACCTGGGTCCCTACTTTCTCTTGGTTTAGAGCAGCCGCGATAAGCGCGTCCACTTTCATTGATGTATTTCTTGATATTATATCACGTATATCACAGATGGTTTAGAAATTGCTACTGTAAACTTTCAAAGAAAGCCGCTGCTATCACGGATTCCATCTAGTCATACACCGTTCTCCGAACAATGGTCTTTACAATCAGTGACTATGCTCTATAGGCATTCCATGAAAAATTAATCAAAAGGTTTTACGTCGTAAGCGAAAGTTAAGACAATGATTCCTTTAGTGAACTGAATAATCACTAATAAACATTGTTTAGCGGAAGAATAGTTTGTGTTTTATTTCTCTTTATCAAGTTTAAATAGGCAAAGTAAAAAAAAAGTAAAACAAGAGAAAAACATTGACGATTCAACCACTAAAAAATTAAACAAGCCTTAAACTAGTGTGAAACTCCTGTTTTGTGTTATTAAACACACGTTTGACGTCTGTCTAAGCCTTGTTCATGTATTTGTGGTAACATGGTTTGTAGCTGTTCCACTGTTACTGAACTGACGAACTTATACAGTTTTAACAGAAACATTAGCATAAAGACTGCATACCCGTCCCTGCCCGTCCCTGCATACATTAAGTGTTCCGGCTCACTTGAGAATCAGTTCTTCATCCAGGATTCCAAATCGAAAGCGGTTTTACGATACATATGGCATTAATTACTCGTATAATATAATATCCTTTAAAAAAATCGCTTAAATACTCTGCACACCATACAGTCTGCCGTACGATTTGTCAACTCAATCAGTCAAATTGCATCGTATGGAAGTGTGTTACCGTCTCCCATACAACAGTTGAAAACGAAAAATTGAGTGACGGTTTGCATGGTGTGCAGACGAATTTAATTTCATACAGAAAAGTGCTTGCATGAAATTTTTCTTTGTTATGGTAGATATAGTACACCAATTTTAAAGTATAAATCTATTCAAATCAATATTGGTTTATAAATGACAAATTTTTTAGGTAACAACATAAAAACAACTAACTGAACTAATAACCTTCTTTAATTGAAGTAATTTGAAAATGTGGTCACACACTATCCAATTTGATATATGAAATTATTGGTATTGTGAATCTCAACAAAGAATTTATCTGTATTTAACGTACCCTTATCTTTATCCGCAGGATTCATGGCAGAGTCCAAAGCTGGAAGACACTGGTGCAGTGATAAACGTGTTAGACATCGGACGGCAGAAGTATGCAAACGGCGGCGTCGTCTCTCGGTATCTATGCGACTTGGTGCAATGCTTCAACCTCACCAGATACGACTACAAAGATATTGTACCTTATGTGAGTATTTTGACATTTTAAAATGGACTTGAAAATGTAAACCACAATTAACCCCGATTTGTCGTAAGTTTGTAAACCCCATATCAACTTAACACTCCAAATAGGGAACGCTCTCATTGCTCGCATTGGTTCTCACTTCCCTATTGATCATCGGTTATTTTACAGTTTTTAACAGCCTCTGTGGTGTGGTGGTGGAGCAGGTCGGCTCAAAACCCGTAGGCCGCGGGTTCGATTCCCGCGGCAAGACAAGTATTTGTGCACGGAAAAAAAAATCGCAAATACTTATTCTGAGTCTGGGTGTTGTGGGACCATGGTCACCGTAGTTCCTGGGACACAGGGTATCCTAGTTAGGGTCCAGGATTTATGTATGTGATTGTATGGGCTTTATTATTATAGTATTTTGTGCGTTATGCTGACACGAGTTGTTGGCAAAATACAAGCTACCGAAGGTTAAACCCTGCTAAAATATTGATTCCCTAATTTTTTTTTATTGCTGAGCGTCTAACCCGTTAAGCTAGGACAGAAAAAGAACATTCAAAATCATTGCAATTTTTTTTTAAATATTTGTTATTATGCTGTTTGTGGCTGTGCACGCATTTAATTACTTCAATTAGTTGCAATAAAAAAGTATCCTATCGTCTTCCCCAGGGCTTTTTTTACATCTCCATTTTACGAAAATGATTTTTTCTTGATTTATTATGTTTATAATTTATTAATCAAATATGTTACTTGTATCCAGCTAATGAGAAACCGCCCCAATAGTAAATATATTTATTCAGAGTATTTAATTTATTATTATTAATTAGTGAAACCGTGTATTAGGTTTAAGTGTTCCGCAAATAAAAATGATTCATTAATTCAAATCTAATTTTATCAAGATTCGTTCCCCCATTAATGCCGAGTAGTTGGCAGCATTTTGATTCCAGTTAAAAGAGAAAAGTCGAAAAATATAATTTAATGTTTTCACGTTCTATTTTAAAAGTCAATCCTTGATATTTCCACTCGATTTAAGCGCTCCTTTCTCCCGCATACTTGCAAAATGCAATTCTACAAAATAAAATCTTCTAAGATGGTTTCAACAAATGTTTTTCAGGGTTTGCATCGCATTGATGACTCCATTAGTTTTGCAAGTATCCATAGGCAACGATGATCGGCGACCACTTACCATCAACTGAACAGTCTAGCTAAATCAGTCTAATAAATTCCTTCTTTCCAGGTGGAAAAAGACGAAAGCTTCCTCCAAGCCGTAGCAGAATCTACACAGGAAGAGCTGTGGAGGGTAAACAAGGACAAAAAAGATGGAGAAAAGAAGATTGATGAGAGTACCGTGAGGGAGAAAGTTGAAGCGAGAGCAAGAAAGATACTCAGGGACATTAGCTCGGCGATGTCTAATAACGTGCTCAAGTGAGTGATTTTGAACCATATTGCTTTAGTCACCACGTTCATGTTTCAGGATAGACTATTTATTTATTCCGCGCTTACACAGTCTAGTGATAGTTTTTGATGCCCATTTCAAAGAAGCCAATACACGATCCCAGTCCATGACTCTTCAAAAATATTTTAGTATTTTACCAAAGTTATTTCAGGCGTTTGCATAGACAAGCAATTGTCCACTTGCAGGCATTTGTTTTTTGCAGTTGTTTTAATGTATTTTTAGAGTCTGAAGTAGGTAGGTAAGTGTTACCACACCAATCAACCGATCGTTGATCGACGCCATCATCATCGAGCGACAAATCTTCCCACACCAAGTCGATCTGCTGCTCGATTGGGGGCGTGTATATCGATTAATATCATCGAGCGATGATAGAATAGCACACTAACATCCTTCCATCATCGATCGACGGTTGATCCATCATTGGTTGATGGTTGATCCATCATCGATCGACGGTTGATCCATCATCGGTTGATGGTTGATCTGTCATCGATCGATGATTTAACGAAGTCTTATCGACTGGGATCCGTGGATGAGCCAAAGCTACCACGTTAATCGATTACAACCTACAGTTCGGAAGGCAGGGTCACTACCAACTGCTAATAGCAACAGCTGTTATAAATGTGTTTGGTAAAGTTGGTATATTCTATCAGTTATCTGCTTCCCATAGTGCAAACTTTGCTTAACAAAGATTAGCTCTATGGCGCTGTGCCATATGTTATATTATTTATTTATTTCTTTTCCAGGGTAGTAGCATGGCTATGTCACAAAGGCATCCGTCGCATTGCCATTGGTGGTTGTGGCACCCGTGCGGCCTGCGTGGACCGCCTACGTCGCGCCAACGCTGCAGGCATCCCACTCATATTCGTGCCGCTGCACCGCTCGCACTTCGACTACATACTGGTGACCTTCGCGCTCTACCTCACCGGCGTGCGACCGCCTCTCGTCGCGGCTGGAGACAATATGAGGATACCGTTCTTTGGGTGAGTTCACTACACCCTCTAACTTTTCGCGATCTTCTTTTGCTACACTTCGTCCTTTCGTGTGTTTCCTGAGATCTTCTTTTGTCTCGTCGTTTACTACTTTTTTTGGGACTTGTTAGATCTTCTTTTGTTACATGGTTTCACTCTGTCGACAGTGTGAGCTACCGTTCTTTGGCTGAATGTTTTGCTATCTTTTTTTTGTAAAACTTCTTTTTTACGATTTTATTTCAATTCTTTTTTGTTACACCGTCTTTACGCCGCATGCGACCGACGATGTATGTGTGATGTTTTTGTTACACTTTGGCCTTTGGTGAAGTTTTCTACCATCATCATCCGTATCGTTAACACTACAATCTTGATCTTTGTAACAATATTTTCTTGTTACACACCTTATTCTTGTTACACTCCCTGTGGGAGCGTAGGTTCGAATCCTACTGGCTGCGCCACTTGTGAAGTATTAAATGAGACACGATTAGCGGTAAACTCAGACTGGTTTATTCGTCTTATGTAGGTAGGCATCACAGTTTTATTAATAGAACACCCAGAATACATTACAGCTACACACCTTTTTTCCTCTGTTCCTCTCCAACTAATAGAGGATGCACTGGATTGCACGCTTATAGAGAGGACGGAAACTATGGAGTTACATTTCAACATAACCTTTTAAAGGATGATAAAATAGAGCAGTCTCTTCTAAACTACCAAGAAATTGAAAAAAACTTACCATTAATAATTTGTTTTCATTGTTTTAGATGGATCCTGCGTGGCTGCGGCGCGTTTTACATTAGACGGAGAGTGGAAGGCTCCAATAATCACGCTGACCTCGTTTACAAGTCCGCTCTTAGGTAAGAAGAATGCATTTAGTATATCGTCACTATAAATGTATAATAATAATAATAATAATAATATGTGTGGACATCTCACACAACGCCATCTAGCCCCAAACTAAGCAAAGCTTGTACTATGGGAACCAGATAACTGATACAATACTTAGATAGTTTTTGTTTGTAAATACATACATAGAATACATTATAACACCCAGACACAGAACAAACATCGATGTTCATCACACAAATGTTTGTCCTAGGTGGGAATCGAACCCACAACCCGCAGTTCAGAAGGCAGGGTTACTACCAACTGAGCTATTGGGCCAGTCAAACCTAGTGACAGTGGTTTTTTATACTAGCTGACCGACCCCGGCCGGGTTGATAGTTAAAAAGTTTATTTTTTTTTATGTTAAGGAATAACGTGACGAGCTAACCATTCGCCTGATGTTAAGCTACACAGCTGCCCATATTAGTTGCAGTGTCACTCGGAACTCTAAAAGAGTAGTTTCGCGTGACACTGCACTGCCCACGTGAGACATCAGCACAATCTAGTAATAAGATTACTTGACTATGGGATCAGGTCATAAAGTCTCATTTGCCCAGTAATTTCACTAGCTACAGTGCCCTTCAAACCGGAACGCAGTAGTGCTTACACACTACTGCTTGGCGGCAGAATAACTGGCAAAGCGGTGGTACCTATCTAGACAAACTTTGCAGAAAAGTCCTACCACCTAGGAAGTAAAATGCATGATTTGGATTAGATTTCATCTCATATGTACTTTTTATTTATACCTTACAGATCGTACATCTTAAACAGCTTATCTGAGGGCAATAATCTAGAGTTCTTTATCGAAGGTGGACGCACTAGGACCGGAAAGCCACAACCGCCTAAAGGTAAATACAACCATGTACCTACGTACAATACTATTCAAAAATTCTATACTGTACGTACACCAGACATGAAAATCTCTATTTAAAAAAGGTGTTCAACTGAATTAAATCGTCTTTCATTCTGAGAATATACTTGGGATGATATTAATACATACTTTTTACAATAATTTTTATTTAAAAATCCAAACTACTGAACCGTTTTTGATAAATTATGCCACCAATCTGAAAGTATAGCTTACAAAAAAAAGAATTTGCGAAGTCGGTTTAATAAATAAGTTACTTGTATTACCGAGCTCAACATATGATACTTTTTATCCCTCAAAATTTACAGTTACCGCGAAAAGGGTAATTTGTGTGTGGGAGCCAATATATTACCGATTTTACTTATTTTTTTCAATTATTACATTCATTTTTAAGCTACGTTATGGAAACAATTACTTGTTCATTACTTGTTCATATTTACTCGTTAATTTTTTATAGTAGTCAAATAGCTTATTCTAAAGCCAATAAGTAACATTTTTTTTCCACGCGGCTTGGAATTAAGTTGTAATGGAAGGTATGTAACAGTAAAGGGAGTACATAAACCGTATAACGTAGCATTGTTTGATAACACAATGGTACTTTGTTTGTAAAGTGTTGCCTCATCGCATGATAACAACGAAATTAAGAATATCATGAACTCACTCGGTTCGAATTGAAAGACTTTTTGTAATCGGTATTGTTGGTATACTTGTTGATCTCGCTCTTAGTTCCTGGGCCGCTAGACACAGGGAATCCTAGTTAGGGTCCAGGATCTATGTATGTGGTCGTTGGGCGTTATTATTATTATTATAACTTGTATTATCACAATGGACATTATAAATTTTAAACCCCCAGTTTATGTTTTCAAGTAGTTTGAAAAATAATAGACACGTATTTTTTATTTTGTTTTTAGTTGAACAGATATTGGGTGTTGGGGATTTGGGAAGTTAGAGTTTGACTAGCTCTTAATTTAGCCTCATTATAATTCAAAATGAAAGTATTTGTTAAAAGCCAGAATAAAGAAATAAATAACGCCCAACGATCACATGGGTCCTGGACTGACTAGGATTCCCTATTATCTAGGGATCCAGGAACTACGAAGACCATGGTCCCACAAGACCTAGACACTGAACAAATATTTGCGCTTTTTTCTCTACTTACAGAAATTTTTCAATAGTTTTACGTTTAAAATTTGACTGACCTGCCTGCTGGCCACTTGGAAAATAATCTGTGAATTCAAAAAAAACGAGTGTGCTTTAGACCATACGACTGAAATAAAACTTTTTTAGCTCAGCTCCATCTATCGGCCAGTATAACTTTATATTTGCTTTGTTTCATGTTAATGTTGCCATCTTGACAATTGTAAATTATCATATTACCCGACATACCAACATAATAATGCAAACATTTAACTTTGTTATGTTGACAATGTAGATCCACGTGAACCAACTTCAAGTTCTGTTTGCCTCGCATTCACCAGCTAGCTCCCCAAGTCAAGCGTGGATACATAAGTTTTACGTCAATAATGAAAAATTAATATATAAAAATAAGTCGGGTTTTCCTTCCTGACGCTATAACTCCAGAACGCACGAACCGATTTCCACGGTTTGGCATTCGTTGGAAAGGTCTCGGGCTCCGTGAGGTTTATAGCAAAGAAAATTCAGGAAAAATTCAGGACAAACCAACATTTTAAGTAGATGGCGCCGGTGCGTGATACATTGTTTGACAGCTACTGTTACATAAAACGAAGCCCACTGGTGGCGAAACGGAGTTCGCCGGGTTTCTAGTTAATAAAGTATAAATGTCCCACCAGCCGGCATCCTCTCGGTAATAATGGACGCGTACATCGATGGCACCATCAACGACGCGCTCCTGGTGCCGGTGACCCTCAACTACGACAAGCTGGTCGACGGCAACTTCGTCAGGGAACAACTGGGCATGCCCAAACAAATGGAGACGTTCTGGTCGGCGCTCACCGGCATTTGGAGGACTTTGAACACTAATCACGGAACCATAAGGGTGGATTTCAATCAGCCGATGAGTTTGAAGGTAATAATAATAATAATAACCCCCAACGAAAAACGATCACATACATATGTATGTGATCGTTGTTATGTTATATCATATGTATGTGGCTATATAGCCTGGACCTTAGCTAGGATTCTCTGTGTCTGGGGACCCAGGAACTACGATGACCATGGTCCCACAACACCCAGAGTCAGAACAAGTATTTGAGCATTTTTACTGTGCACAAATACTTGTACTGCTGCGGGAATTGAACCCGCCGCCTCCGGGTTATGAGCCGACCTACTCTACAACCACACCACAGAGGCTGTCAAAGATTTTGCATTTTAAATTTGTTTCTGTTTCATATTGAATTCTACAATCCTATTTCTGTTGGTTATTGAATTGCGTTTTTGATGATTTTCTTCACGAAGTGTGACTTCAGGGTGACTATGCAATCAACCGTAGGTCTTTTATTTTTTTTGTTTGATAGGCTTGCGTTTGTCTATTTACCTGATGAATAGTGCAACACGCTTAACTAGAAGATACCTGTCGATCGATTTGAGAACTTGTAATATTACATTTAAATCATCCTGTATAAAATTTGTAAATGTCATTTTTATGGATAGTTTTGTTATACATTTTTTTATGTCAATGAATGAAGTGACGAGCTAGTCGTTCACTTGATGTTAAGCGACACGGCCGCCCATAACAGAAGAGTGTCACTCGGAAATCCAAAATATAAAGTTTCGCGCGACACTTCACTGCGCACGTCATCCTGAGACATAGCATAATTTTTAAATCAGGAATGAAATTTCTCCTGTTGCATTGTAATCAAAGTTCCGTATTCAGCCCACAGCTCATCCGCTGTATCGATACCTCGCAACACTGATGTAGCGGGTTCGTTGTAGCGGTAGGAAAGGTAGTAGCTAAAACATCCATGTTTATTCCAGGAACTAGTGACGTCATTCCAAAAGTACCAACACTTCAAAGCGCCTCTAGAGTCGCCCCTCTCGCCGCCAAACAACAACCTAGCCGTAAATCTAGACAAGCAGATATTGTACAACCACAGCCACTCGAGCCTGTACGGCGCTGACGTCAGCTCAGACTACAAGATGATGGTGGAAGCCATAGGACGGCATCTTGTCTATGGTGAGTCTGCACGGTTTGTCATTTTAACCGACTTCAAAAAAGGAGGAGGTTCTCTATTCGATTGTTTTTTTTAATGTTTGCTATCTCGGAACTTTCGACTGAATAGATTTATGATTTGTCTTTTTATTTGAAAGCTGGTGCTTTGGCCACACGGGTGGTTCCATTTCAATTTGGCCCAGTTCTGACCATGGCATCCATGAGAAAACCATATAAGTCTGAATTCGGTTTGTTTATGCTTTGCGTTTGTTATATAGGATTGACATTATGTGAAAATAGTTGCGCGGTTTTACCCGCGAATAATAAGTGTATCTATGTGTAATCCTATGTATTAATGCAAAACATAAGCACAGAACAAGCGATTTGACTCAACGTTCTTAATTAGAACGGCTAAGGAATGGAATGCCTTGCCAGCGTCTGTTTCCGGCGAAATATGACCCGGGCGTGTTCAAGAGAAGAGTGAATAGGTATTTACTTGGCTAGCATGCTACACCTTCGATCGCATCGTCACTTCCCATCAGGTGAGAGCGTGGTCAAATGCTAGACAAGTTTGAAGTAAAAAAAAAAAAAAAAACAAGCAAGCAATATTGAAATTTGGAATGCATTCCAAATATGCATTATGCATATGGTTCAGTGGTTACAAGTTTAATGGTAACAAACATTCACATACACAAAGACTGGCTTGGTTTTATCTTACGACAACCGGGACCGAAGACTTGACGTGTCCTCTCAAGCCACTTTTTCTAGTGGTCACCCATCCAAGTAGTGATCGCAGCGAAAGTTGCTTAACTTTACCGATCGGCTAAGAACGGCTAGTCGAGCTCGCTACGATCCCAAAGTACAAGCTTCGCTTAGTGTGTGGCTAGATGACGCTGTGTGATTTGTCCACATAACTATTTATTGGAGTAAAACTTCTTTACGCACGCTTGACTTGGGGAGTAAGCTGGTGAATGCGTATCGAGGGGAACGGAATTTGATTCACGTAGATCTCCATTTCCAACATAACAAAGTATAAATATTTTGGTATATCCGATAAAATGACAATTTACAATTGTCAAGGTGGCGACATTAACATTAAACAAAACAAAAAGTTATACCGGCCGATAGATGGAACTAAACTAAAGCCGTGTAACCACAAATACATAAACAAGGCTCAGACAGACGTCAAACGTGTGTTTAACAGTACAAAACAGGAGTATGACACTTGTTTAAGACGTGTTTAAATCTTTTGTGGTAAGACGGAAGAAGTTTTTTTTTTTGTTTTTGGTTTGTCTCCATTTTTTTGTGTATTTAGCCAATGTAAAGTAATTGATAATTTTTCAAGTTAAAAGGTATTAGATATTGTGTCAAGTCACGTCACAGTCCAAAACGTCAAGTCAAATCATAATCTAGTCTAGTCTAGTGAAGTCATACTCCTAGTAAAGTGGTGGCAACTTTACCAGAAGCTTCTATGGAGTTTTGGAAACAACACGAAAATAAACGTTTCACCATCATTATACCACTTTCCCACACTCATGCCTGTAATTCAGCACTTAACGAATAAAATGCCACCAATTTTATGCATTAATACTGAAAATAACACAAGTTTTGGAAAATACTACAATGCTACACGATCTTTTTCGTTTTCCCGGCAAAACTTTGTCAGTCTTTATAGCTTTTTAAAACACTCCAAACGCGTGTTTGACAATACGAAACAGTAGTATGACGCTTGTTTAAGGCGTGTCTAAATCCTTTGTGGTAAGACGGAAGAAGTTTTACTTCAGTCGCGTGGACTAAACAACCCTCGTTTTTTTTTAAAATTTTTATTCAGTAGTAGTACAAGATGAGATGTCACCATGAGTAAGGGTAAACTATAAAGGCAAGTTAGGTTTACATCCAGAAGGGAATATGTCCACCGCATGATTTTAGTAGTTAAGGTTAGTTTTTTAAAGTATTAAGTAACATATTACCGGTTTTGTAAA
Source organism: Ennomos fuscantarius (assembly GCA_905220475.3). Classification (NCBI taxonomy): domain Eukaryota; kingdom Metazoa; phylum Arthropoda; class Insecta; order Lepidoptera; family Geometridae; genus Ennomos; species Ennomos fuscantarius. The sequence continues at coordinate 3,882,369 of HG992046.1, read as the reverse complement.
CTTTCAATAAAAAAAGGTGTAAATGTTATACAGACGCAGCGCAGGCGACGGCCCTGATGTGCACCAACATTGTATCGTACGTGCTGCTGACGGAGCGGCGGCGCGGCGCCCCCCGCGCGGCGCTCGCGGCGGCCGTGGGGGCGCGCGCCGCCGCCCTCCGCGCCGCCGGCCGCGACCTCGGCTACTGCGGGCCCCCGGCGCGGGCGCTCGCACACGCGGTACGTATGGCGGCACGAAACTAGCGCTGCGCGTCATTGCACAGAAGTCAAAAATAGGTATCACGGGGGGCTAGAGGGACGAAAGGAGCGCGTGCGTAGCGCCGGTTGGCTGCCGTACCCCGTCCCCCGCCCCCCGTACGACGCTCCGCGGGGTCTGACTGTACAGTCGCGTCCTAAGGTGTATTGTTATTGCCATTCATTGTTATTGTTTCTTTTTTGTTATGTTTGAGTTCTTTTATTATTAGTTTAAGGAGATAGTGAATATGCCTCGTAAATATTGTTTTGAAAAGACAGACACGAAAAATGGTGTTTGACGTGCATTGTTTTGTTAAACCAATGAATTGTTTGATTCTTTAAAGTAAGATTTAAATAAAAAGAGTTTAATCTTGTATAGTAAAACCACCTGTTACAAGCTACGCAAAACTTTAACATTCAGATCAGATCATAAAGTCTCAATTGCCCAGTAATTTTAGTAGCTACAGTGCCCTTCAAGTTGAAACACAGTAGTGCTTGCAGAATAACTGGCAATGCGGTACCTACGTAGACGAACTTTGCAACGAAGTCCTACCACCTACCATTTTTTACCATCGCGTAATGTTTTTCTAGCTGGACACCCTGGGGCGGGGGCTGGTGCGCCGCGAGGGCGGCGGGGAGAGGGAGGTGATCCGTCCGCAGCTCGGCATAGCGGCTGCACTGGAGCTGTCGTACTATTCCAACGCGGTCGTCGCGCATTACGCGGCGCACGCTATCGTTGGTAAATACATATGTTTATTTATTTATTTCATGGAAAACAAACAGCTTTAAGCAATATATTATAGTACAAAATTTGTTATCAAACAAGCCTTAACAGTTTTCACAAATAGAGCAGAGCTACATTCCAGTTTATATATAATTAAACTAAATAAATGCAGACTATTGAAATATATAACATTTAAGTGGTGCGATTATAGCATTGAATTGATATTTAAATAAGTAAGTACTATATACCTTTAACAAAGTTTTAAGATAGAAGGGGGGAAAAAAGGAACAAGCAAATCCATATCAATCTATAGAACCTGAGTAAAGAGTAAACCTATAAGTCATCAAAAGAAGTAGATGTTACATAATTTTTGAAGAAATTTGATTTCGCTGTAAATAAATCAACATTCTTAGAATAGTTGGAATTAAATTTTTATCATCAATATATAGCTCGTGTAAAACTTGAGCTCTCGGAAGTTAGGCCCGAGTCCCAAACTGAGCATGGCACAGTTGAGTGCATTGTAAAAGCGGCCATACAGTAACTACTAGCGGCCCGCCCCGGCTTCGCACGGGTATTTAATATATATCTATTGTAGATTGAGATATAAACTATCCTATCTCTCAAGTTGGATCGAACTGCACATGGTGTGCGAATTTTATTATAATCGGTTAAGTGGTTTAGGAGTCCATTGAGGACAAACATTGTGACACGAGATTTATATATATTAAGATAATATGCGTATTGCGCAGACATCCGCGTTAACTTCTGAGAGCTTATAAAGTTTTGCGCGAGCTATTTTTTTTTTTTGTCAAGTCGTCTTACATTTTTGCTGCAGTATTGACATATTGTGAAAGCGTGAGTGACCGATGGAGCAATACGGGTAATCCCGATAGTAGTGATAGTGAATAATTTTTTTTTTGATCTAATGAACACTGACATTTTTTTTTGACATTATTTTAATAGCCCATTGGATTATTTTATAACCCTGTTTTGTTTGTTGGTAATGTATGAAATACTTTGTGTAGTAATTGTAATTGGTTTTGTCGTTTTTATCACAATAAATAAATATCTATAGAACTGTAGAATGCCTTGGTGTTGTTTCCAGAAAAATATAAAGCATGACCTGTAGAAATCGGCATTTACTTTCTAGCTCTTCTCTCGAGAAAGCGTTTGATCAATGAACGATCAAGTCAAATTTGCTAGACAAGCGTGGTACGCCTTCGACCACATCGTAGCTTCCCATCAGGTGAGATTGTGGATAAACGCAAAAAAATATACACAATAAATCGCGTCGCAAATTTTACCCACAAAATACGGTAGGTACATTTACATGATTGGGTGTCAGGCTGATTAGCAGGCAACCAATGGGCGTACAGTATTTGGTGTGTTAACACGAGTTTAACAAACGCACAAGAAACCGGGGGTAGACCTACAATTATGTCTAAATTTACATTTATGTTTTTGTTTCCCACAGCGACGGCATTAGAAAGCGTGCTCTTCCAACAAGGCGACGACACACTCGTGTCACACTCGGAGTTGATGAGCTCAGCGCTGCAGCTCAGCGAAGTGCTGAGCTCCGAGTTTATTCTGTGCGCGCCGTGCAAGCGGATCGAGGAGACGCTGCTAGACGCGCTCGACTCGCTTCGAGCTACTGGTGTACTTAGTGATAATGAGGTATGTAATACCTTGGCAGCCACTGTGGTGTGGTGATTGAGCAGGTCGGCTCACAACCCGGAAGCAGCGGGTTCCATTCCCGCGACAGGACAAGTATTTGAACACAGAAAAAAGAGCAAATACTTGTTCTGAGTCTGGCTATCGGAAATTAAAGAAATTTATTTCACATAGATGGAGATAAATGTAGGTGTTAAGTTTTTAGTGGGTAGTTCTTCCATTTAGCCCACACTTGTGGCATGCGAAAATTATTATTAGGGTAAACCGTCTAATAACTGGCCACTTTAGTGAACTGGACAGTTCGTTTTAGTTCGTGCTAGTTTCCATACGGTAATAATTGAAGGGGTGAGAAGAAAAAGGGTTTAACTGATTTTTTTCACAAAATGACTTATGGGTATTTTGGATTCGTTGGATTCGCCGTGAAATTATCTACAATAATACATTCTCAAAATACCGAAATGAAGCTTGAATCTCGAGATTTTGAGTCTAAAAACGGTTTTTTCTGTCACAGGAGTACAGTTCGCTTAGCATAAACACATTATTATATTTATTTATCATAATATATTTTTACAGTACTTGTATGAATGAGTACTATATTTAGTATTTTAAAATAAATCAAGCAACTGAAACTTACATAAACCTTTTCTATTACCTTATAAGCACTCTACATTAAAATGCGCCGTTGAAGTTTAAAGTCAATTTTCTCGAAAGTATCAATTTGTCAGTTAAACCCTTTTTATTCTCAACCCTTCAATTGTGAACTAATATGAAAGCTTATAGATAAGGTAATGTTAAACCATGATCACAGGTGGCGTTACGTGAATGTAAGTCTTATTTCAGGCAAATGTAGTAAATAGTGGCAAATAACTAATAGCGGCCAGTTACACCAAGTTATACCCTAAGTTTAGGTCAATACTATAACACAATTTACAAATAAACTTTAATAATTCTATTGGTATACACTTACATAATTCAATTTCATTGTTATGTCATTAAATTAAGAATAATTATAAATTCATTAGTATAATTATGAATTATGGGTCATGGTCCTCGTAGTTCCTGGGTCCCTAGACACAGGGAATCCTAGTTAGGGTCCTGGTCCGGGTCCATTATTATTATACCTCACACGAAGTTGATAAAGCTTCGTCGCACTTGAAAGCGATGAGCTAGCTAAATATACAAACTTACTTATAACCACAAGCTCGGGCTACCGCTGACACACTCCCCCATCACACTAATATTATAAAGGCGAAAGTTTGTATGTTTGTTACTCCTTCACGCTCAAACGGCTGAATGGTTTTGGATGAAATTCGGTACCAAGATAGCTTATACCCTGGATTAACATATAGGCTACATTTTATCCCGGAAAAGTGAAATTTCCCGTAGGATAAGCAAATAATTAAAATTTAATCTGCGGATGAAACCGCGGGGCGCAACTAGTTATTCATATACAAAGCTTAAAATATGCTTTACTCTCGATTACCCACTGATAATTACAAGTTTCGTCTCTAATAAATAATGTTTTGTCTCTTTCAGACTCGCGACGGGTTAGAGGAGGAGCGATGGTCGCGTCGGTTCGCGGCGCGGCTGGAGTTAGACGAGGAAGGCGAGGAGCGCGCGGACCCCACCGCGCACGTCAAGTACCGAGTCTCGCACACTGAGGAGGCCAAGGCGGAACGGTAAGTCAAGAGTCAGGCAGGACAAGTATTTCACAGAAAAAAAAGCTCAAATACTTTTTCGGAGTCTGGGTGTTGTGGGACCATGGTCCTCGTGGTTCCTGGGTACGGAATCCTAGTTATGGTCTACGGACTATGTATGTAATCGTTGGGCGTTATTTGACTAGAGTTTGACTGGCCCGATAGTTCAGTTAGTAGTAGCCCTGCCTTCTGAACTGTGGGTTGTGGGTTCGATTCCCACAGGACAAACATTTGTGTAATGAACATAGGTGTTTGTTCTGTGTCTGGGTGTTATATTGTATTCTATGTATGTATTTAGAAACAAAAAAGTATCTAAGTATTGTATCAGTTATCTGGTTCCCATAGCACAAGCTTTGCTTAGTTTGGGGCTAGATGGCGTCGTGTGAGATGTCCACACATATTACATATATATATAATATTATAATACCGTCACGCCTGCCGCGCCGCAGGCGGCGCCTGGTGGCGACGCTCCGGCCGCTGCTGGAGGCGTACGCGGCGACGTGCCGCTGCGTGCGCGACTCCACGCAGAAGCAAACCGTGAAGCGGACGCTCGACTACCTCACGGAACAGTACACGCAGAACAACATGCACTACGGTATGTATACGCTTCCTTCTTTCCAGGAGGGAAAAAACGAAGGGCAGGTAGGAACCTTCCCTTCGTTTTTTCTACCCTTTCAACTTTCCTAAAAAAGCGCAAATTCTTGTTCCGTGTCTGGATGTTGTGGGACCATCACCGCGTAGTTCCTGGGTCCCTAGATACACGGAATTCTAGTTACGAGTCCAAATTATGTATGTGATTGTTGACCGTTATATATTTATTTCTATCTAGAAGCTTCTATGGAATCTTGGAAATAACGCGAAAAGAAACGTTTCACCATCATTATACCACCTTCCCACACTCATGCCTGTAATCCAGCATTTAACGAATAAAATGCCACCAATTTTATGCCCTAACACTGAATATAACACAAGTTTTGGAAAATATAGTTATGGTGACGCGATCTTTCTCGTTTTTTCTTCTTTTTTTTTGTGTCTCGTTTGCCAAAACAAAATAATATTTACGCTGTTATTTGGTAAGTTTAGGTAATTCGGTATGCGGTGGTTTGGTTATCAAATCAAAACAAAAAACATCCGTGTACGAAATTAAACAGTCTAAGTTGGCTTAACCCTTTTCTAATAGGATATTATGCGAAGTCACTTTCTTTTTCAGGTGAAGCAGTGTCGACCGACGCGATCCGCAACTGCCTCCACCTTCTAAGACAATGGGGCGTCATAGAAATGTATACCGAAGGAAAAGAGCGTATGCTAAGGATACTGCCTCCTTACGACAACGAACAAAGCCTCGAACAAGTGTTCAATAACGTTTACAAGTTTAATATTGACACGCCTTTACTGCATTGAGCTCGGGAATTGAGGCCTAGTTATATTTGTAATACGGTTCGATTTGCGTTGGTTTTGTTGGTGTTTAAGGTGTTTTTTGGTTGTCGATAATATACAAAATACTGATAGTAAAAAAAACAATGTGACTGTATATCGATCTGACGCAGTTTTTTAAACCAGTGACTTGTTTCTTGACTTTTAACTTTATTCCATTTACGTAAAATTCTAAACTGTATCTTATTTATTTTTTCATTTGTCTTATATCGACCGGAATAACACGAACCTCAATATATTTAAAAATCTATAGTCAAGATTTTGTCAGACAAAATTGACAACTTACAGTTATGATTTCGGTCTTATAGTCAAGGGCTTAAAGTTGAACCCTAAAGAACAAAAGCGGCTGTGTTGTTCACAGTATAATTTACTTTTATTCTTGCTAATGTCACTATTTCCTACACTGTTTCTACTTGATTTCTCTTTTAAGTACATTGTTAGATGCTATTGAAACACTGGAACCGGCTGCATATATTATTTTGTAATCATTATTATGACTTAAGTTATTTTTGCTTATCAAAACCGATCTTAAACACGATATCTGACAAAATGAACGCAACAGCCGTTGTATTCTGTGACAATACGTTGTTTTTGTGACAAGTTTTACATAAAGTGAATAAACAAACAATCTGTGTTGAAAGGTCTACAGTGAGAAATGGACTTAAGATTGTACCCTATACACAAATGATGTTGTTTGGTGTTGTTTGCGGATAAAAAATAAGTAAGACATGAGGAGAATGCATGAATAGAGTGAAATGACGTCATCGTTGTCTCTCCGAAGACTTAGCGGAACATGTACCTGTTGTAACGAGTAAAAACTATAAACGGTAACAGCCTTATTAATAAACACGAACTAGCTTTCGACTAGTTACACCATCTTTTGTCTCTTTCGATCCAGCTAAATAATCCAGTAGCAAAAAAAGGACAAAAGCTGAAGTAACTAATCCGAGACTAATACCTGTTTATTAATAAGGTTGTAGAGGTTTAATCACAGACTAGATAGCCTTTTTTTTTCTTTAATCTGTGGGCATAATAACTAAACGGGGATTTTGTATTTAATTTTTTTTTTTTATGTTAATGAATGACGTGACGAGCTAGCCGTTCGCCTGATGTTAAACGACACGGCTGCCCATATCAGCTGCAGTGTCACTCGGAACTCTAAAGTATAGAGGTTCGCGTGACACTGCACTGCGCACGTCATCCAGAGACATCAGCACAATCTAGTAATAAGATTACTAAACTGTGAGATCAGATCATAAAGTCTCATTTGCCCAGTAATTTCTCTAGCTACAAATATAATATAATTATTTTGTTTGTAGCTTACTACTTGCAATAACTCCATTTTGATTTAAATATTGACAGCTTTTGTATTTCAAAGGTAATATCTATACAATTTTTGAAGTGTTGAGCCCTATTTCATCATAACAAAACTACAAATTGCAGTCAAATAGGTCAAACCTGTGTTTCACAATACTCGACTGATTTTAGTCAGTTATGCTTTTATAAATGTGCTCCATTGGGCAGGCTGTTTTATTACTTTTCACTTTTTACCACAGTAATAGTAATATTTTGACGACATTAATGAATTATCGTGTTTTCATGAAATGCATTTCGGTAGATTGACAATTTTTGATTGATATTTGTCAACATATGATTTGTATAGCAGTATCGCCTGCTTAGCTAAATACACAGATTAGATACATTTTTCCTTTACATTAAAAAATTGTCTATTGACATTTTGTCAGTTGTAATAAAATTGACATTTGTAATAATATCGTCTATGTTAGCAACATTTTGATTCATGTTCCTGTGATTCGCCTTTACCGTTCCTAGTTTGCTATTTAACGGTGCCTACAAAGTTTACTTGTCTAAAGTGATATCAAACCTGCTATGAGTAGAGAACCTTACTATACGTTTTCATAACTTAGCTAGGATGTTATGTTCAATTGTGTTGGATAGAAAGACATTTGTATATTTTGATGGTAATTTTGTAAAACGCTGAAATAAGACAAATACAAGAGACAGGATTTTGAAATGGAAAAAACTTTTAATTTTATGTACAGACAAAAATTGAGGTCCTGAGGCCTTCAAAAGGTAAAATAAAGTGACTGGGTCCGGAGGGGTGATTACGAAACTTTGATTGCAATGCAACAGCAGAAATATTCATACTAACTATGAACATAAGCTATGTAGTCAAACTGTCAAATCCATACAAATTTGTGTTTCTATCGGTTGCAATCGAGTTATGTGATCGCCCCGCGGATCTTTTTTCATGGAGTGGCTAATCATAATCAAACTACAGATATCGATCGAACACGTCAAACTTATGTTTCATAAATTATAAATCAATAATAAACTTGACCAAATAGTCTGTCAGTAATATTTTGGCGGTTAATTTTGTTAGCTTTCATGGTTTAACGAAACGCATTTTGACAGTTTGACTGACACTTTTATATTGACATTTGACATTTTTATTAAAATAAGCTGTCACCTCACATTCATTACCCACATGTACCAAAATTTATCACTGAAGAATCTTCGTTTGATGTGCTATCATTCTACGTGATATTGGCAAAATTGTGGTAACCTCTGCACAAAGGCCATTTACAAAGAGTTGTATTTTTCGTTTGTATTTTTATAGGGCAATTCGAGGGAATGTGATTTGATTTGACAAAACATTTGATATTATATAAACAATATATACTCGTTAAACATTGGACTTGTGATGTGTGAAGTATTGTAATGTAAGGCAAGCGTGCATAAGACAGTGTTGGTTATATATAAAAGCTTAAATGCGAATATTCTTGAAACAAATTTTTTTTCATAACAATTTTATTGTCTTTTACGCGTTTGCGTTACTACTACTACTGCCGATTTTATTTATTGTGGTGTTCATATATTGGTGTTAATTTTGTACCCCTAGTACGAGATTATTCGAATGTACTCGATATCCAATATCGTAAAATATTTATGTGTTTACGATATTCAATAAACTGGTACTAGGGGCTTTGCTGTTATGCCTAAACTTAATGTGACAGCCCTAAATCTTGCGGTCCTCGTCATTTCGAACTTGACAGCCTCTGTGGTGTGGTGGTTGAACAGGTCGGCTCATAACCCAGAGGCAGCGGGTTCGATTTCCGTAGCAGAATAAGTATTTGTATACAGAAAAGAAAGCGCAAATACTTGTTCTGAGTCTGGGTGTTGTGGGACCATGGTCCTCGTAGTTCCTGGGTCTCTAGACACAGGGAATCCTAGTTAGAGTCCAGGATCTATGTATGTGATCGTTGAGCGTTATTATTATTATAAAGGGGCAACAACTTTTTTAGAAATGTCGAGTTAATTTAGTTTAGAATCTGCATTCGAGTTGATCCCATTGTCATAGATTTTTTGTATACATAAATCTCATTGACGATGATTTAAAACATTGTTAAAAATTATAACGGGCAGCTAAGGGATATGACAAAATAAGTAAACAATCTTGCACTTCCATTTGAAGGATAGGTATATAAATAGCTCAAAGATAGAGCCAAAAACATAGTTTAGTATTTATATCATGATTGATCTGTGATTACGGCAGGTTGGAGTTATACGCGTGGGTTTCGTATGTACATAATTATAAATTATTTTAAGTAAGGCTGACCAAAAACAATATGTAACTTTTTATGCATGTTTCGGAATTACCTTCATGTTGGACTCGTTACGCATGTAATGCGGTTAACGAACCAACGTGGATTCTGTACCTACTTTGTATACAGTTTTCCAATTCATGTGATCTCAAGATACAGGTCTGTAGTGAAAGTTTATCTCAATTTTCTAAATGTTGTGTTCGAAATTGTGATAGAAATTCACTTATAAAAGACACTAAAGCATTTTCATTAATATGGCTGGCCATACACTGACTCGTAATTTGGGAGTCATTAGTTGTATTCTTTTATACTTTAATTTTAATTGTCTAAGTTTAAACTATTAGTTAAATATACTCCTGTGTACCGGGGAGTGACACATACAAGATTGAATAAAACAATCGTTATGAACAGTTTAGTTTTTATTTTTACACTAACCCTATTCTAACCGATACTGGGCCGATACGTTGCGTTCTGAAACTTCTGCAAAGATGGTGATGTACCTACAAATTTTTGCTAAGTTTTGTGAAATCTTTTTTTCAACCTGCGGTGTGGTGGTTGAGCAGGCCGGATCAAAACCCGGAGACGGTGGGTTCGATTCCTGCGGCAGGACAAGCATTTGTGCACAGAAAAAAAACGAGTGTGCTTTAGACCACACGAGACGACTGAAGTAAAATTTCTTTAGCTCCATCTCTTGCCCCTACAGTAATATACGAAACGTTACTCTTTCTTACTATGTTCACGTAGAGAAGGGATATAAGTACATCTCCCTCTCAACTTCCGTTCGCCTGACAAGCCGTAAATATGTTTTACTTCAAAAAGTGCAAATACTTGTTCTGACTCTGGGTGTTGAGACCATGGTCCTCGTAGTTCCTGGGTCCCTAGAAACGCAATCTTAGTCAAGTTCCAGGATCTACGTATACGATCATTGGGCGTTATTATTATTATTGTTAATTCCGGTGTAAAACTTTCAAGGGCAATGTAACTGGAATTGTTAGATAATTATTAATACCCTAATTTTTCTTTGGGCTGAAATACTACAGAATAAACAAAGGACTACTGTGGCTTAAAATAATAGCTGAACCATTTGAAGAGTTTCTAATATTTTAAATATTGGCTTAGTAACTCGTATCTGCAAATAAGTATACGGTTACGGTAAGTTCGATGTACGGATGTTAATGCTAAACGCATGTTGAAATTTTTTTAGGCCGGATGTGGCACAACGGCCCCTTGTCTACGATTCGGGTTTCCACAGAAGTGGGGCGATGTCACTCGATGTCACTCACACCACTGTTATCGTGATTCATTGTTCAAGTGTTTATACTCTTCGGATCAACATTGACACACCTTTGTACCACCAGTCCACCACTATAGTATTTTATAATCGTTACTTTTCATTTCATGGATTAAACTATGACTAATCGAAATGTATAACAATGACTGAATATTAAGAAATAATTCGAGAATTTAAAAGGAATGCGTGCACATGTACCTGCCTATTTCCCACAGGAACCGCATATTTTTACGTTATAATTGTTTTTATATATCGCAAATACTTGTTCTGTCTGGGTGTAGTGGGACCATGGTCCTCGTAGTTCCCCAGTGCTCGATACAGGAATTTTAATTAGCGTGCAGGATCTACGTATGAGATCGTTGGACGTTTATATACGATACAGAAACGAAACTTCTTCAAAATCTGTTTAGCCATTATTAACTAGCACTTAGTGATATCAAACATTTTTTTTTAGTGAATGTTGTGACGAGCTCGTCGTTCACCTGATGTTAAGCGCCACGTCCGCCCATAACAGAACAGTGTCATCGGAACTCTAAAACGGTTTCACGCGACACTGCACTGCGCACATCATCCTGAGACATCAGCACAGTCTGGTAATAAGATTACTCGACTGTGAGATAAGATCATAAAGTCTCAATTGCCCAGTAATTTTACTAGCTACAGTGCCCTTCAAACCGGAACACAGTAGTTCTTGCACACTACTGCTTGGCGGCAGAATAACTGGCAAAGCGGTGGTACCTACCTAGACGAACTTTGCAACAAAGTCTCCAGTGCCCGAGCCAGTGGTGACGACGTCCGGATTGAGAGAGAGGCTATGGTTGAGCGCATGAACCTGGCTTTGAAAGCCGTGTCCGATTGGGGCGATGCTAACTTGGTTAGGTTCAATGCTGCAAAAACACAGGCGTGTTTATTCACTGCTAAAAAGAGCCCACTCCATCTGGCTCCTTCATTCCGTGGTGTATCTGTAAGTTTAGGAAACCATCTTGAGCTTTTGGGTGTTGATCTCACGTCAAACCTAAACTTTGGATCCTACATCGAGTCCAAAGCCAAAGTAGCTTCAAAAAAACTCGGCATATTGTCCAAGGTAAGGCGGTACTTCACACCTGGACAGCTTCTAAATCTGTATCAAGCACAAGTCCGATCGTGTATGGAGTACTGCTGCCACCTGTGGGACGGGTCTGCCAAGTACCAGCTTGAGGCTCTGGGCTCGATTGAACGGCGTGCCAAAAGGCTCATTGACGACGACACTTTGGTTGGTGAAAGGCTCCAGAGCCTTGCACATCGACGTAAGGTGGCAAGTCTGTCGGTTTTTTACAGATTACACCACGGTGAATGCGCTCAAGAACTGCATGATCTAATTCTCCCATCACCATTCCACTACCGGACTACTAGACGCTCGGCTAAGCGCCATCCTTTTGTGGTCGAAATACCACCCATTCGTACCAAGCGATTTGACTCAACGTTCTTAATTAGAACGGCTAAGGAATGGAATGCCCTGCCAGCGTCTGTGTTTCCGGCGAAATATGACCCGGGCGTGTTCAAGAGAAGAGTGAATAGGTATTTACTTGGCTAGCATGCTACACCTTCGATCGCATCGTCACTTCCCATCAGGTGAGAGCGTGGTCAAATGCTAGACAAGTTCGAAGTAAAAAAAAAAAAAAGTCCTACCACCTAGTCAAACATACATAGTATATATGTTTGTCTTCCTCTCTTCTAATGTTGCCCGACAGAGTCTACAATGAACTGTTATTTTGAAAAAACTACCTACACCTGTACAACATTGTGGAATGCAAGTAAAAATTGAAATTGAAATATATTTATGTAAGTACGACAGTTTGTATGTAATATTACATTATGTGTAATACTAAATAATGTAGTATTACATACACACAAACAGCTAGCATTAATATATGTAATAAATAAAATGCATTTATACTGTATTGTTAATATTTATTGATTATTTTTATAGACAATCAAAATCTTAAATTAAAACCTAGCAGGAACTAACCCAATGCTATAAACAAGCAGAATAAAATACAATATTGAAATAGCAACAATTAAAACAATTTACAGTATATATGTATGTACTTTACAAAACATAAGCAGCCTTATTAATAAACGGGTATTAGTCTCGGATTAGTTACTTCAGCTTTTGTCATTTTTTTGCTACTGGAATATTTGGCTGAATCGAAAGAGACAAAAGATGGTGTAACTAGTCTAAAGCTACTTCGTGTTTATTAATAAGGCTGTAAAAGTATTAAAACTACACAATTAACAAAACATATACTGTGGCCAAACTCTATACGGAATTTTTGACTTTAATTTTTATACATTTACGCTCGGTCTCAATAAACTATCTTTGTTCCACGTACAGATGTTCGTAGATATCTAGCAGTTTTGATTGGTCGCAACGATAATCAAAACAACTAGATTTTAATGCATCGACACTACATCCAAAGATAGCATTGAAAGCTCCACACTAACCACAAGACTACAGTAAAAAACAATTACGAAAATGTTCAAAATTAACGTACAGTTTCGTCCAAATTTTATCATAGATTTAAAAATTAGTATCAATCTTTTTTTGTTTTCGTTTTGGCTCCACACTTGTGTATTTAGCCAGTGTAAATTGTATCAATAATTAGGCACATGCAACATAATACCACAGTTTAGAAATACGATAAGACTATTAATAACCGTAGACTAGGGAAGGGGGGGATTCTTTTGATGCCTGGGGACACAGATAAAAAATACTATAGAACCTGGGGTTACTCTTACTTTGATGAAATTGTAATTTAATGAACATCTGACTGCTTATATTATTATATAATTTAAAACCGTGTTGCTAACATACAAATTAACTACGTCGGATGTCTCAAATAATACGCTTACTTTGACTGCGTACATATAAATGAAATAATGATCATCCATCTATCTGACGCTGACTGTACTTATTTATTCTTGTGCAAAAAAGTATTTTCTATCTATGAAAAATTTGTTTCGTAATTCGTGATTAAACCTAAACTGTGAATTTTGAGTGTATTCTATCGATTAAATTGTTTGTGAGCGCGAAAAAAATTTTCACCAAAATAAATCCCCAAATAAGTCTTATATCAGTGTGACCACAAAGCATCCACATGAGTTTAATACAAGTAATAATTTTTACTACAGTCTTTACACTCGATCACATTATATCCTCTAGCAATTATCATTTAAAGCCATTGGGTTCCGATTTTTCAATAGTCAGATAATGTTATTATACAAAGATAAAAGAGCTTTTAAGGCTGGCTTGCACCATACAACAGTTAACTTTCAACTGATGGAACGTCGGCGTGTTGCATAACAATGGATTTCTAAATGCTACTAAAATTCAACCACTAATTATCTACAATTAAACTCAAACAGTTGCAAATATCCGCCGTGATGGTTATTTTGAAAACAATTGTCAAAATGACGTCTTTATTTAACCGTTACCATGGATTTACAGCAAGTCCGTATTACAGAACGATGCTCAGTCATCGATCGGTGCTCAAGCAAAGATTTCATTCATAAAGTGATCAATTAGTGAATGTAATCTCTGCTTGAGCACCGATCGATGACTGAGCATCGTTCTAAAATACGGACCTATGACTGGTTATTAAAAATCTGTAAAAGTTTGATGAGCATGTGTAACTATTGGTACATCTAACACGAATGTAATGGTAAAACACATGCTGGCTAATCTTCATGGTAAAGGCACAAGTAATATAATATGTAGTACTCGTAAGGTTAACCTTACACCTTAACCTGTTAACCTTAAGGTTACAGTTAATTTCAACTATAGCAATCACTTAAACTGGGATTATGGTGCAACCCAGCCTAAGACAATAACTGATCGTCAACACGTAAGCTGCGATTGAAAAGTCGGCCCATAACAATACAAAAAATATAATTAGGTACTTCATAATAACGCAGTACGTGGTACGTAAAATTAATAGCATAGTACAAAAGAAAATAATACAATTAAATAATACAAAGTTGTGATAAAATAAATGATTACACATATAGTAATGGGCAGACAAGTATAAAGCCCTGGTCAAGCACCGACTATGTCCAAGTATTTTTCTTTTAATTATAAACATGCATATTTTGCTACAGAACTTAACTTGTCTCCACCAAAATGCTTCAACGTCGTTGGATTATTTTATTCGGTTGAAGCTAACGCGGTAACTTCTGAATGTCGATAAAATTGATTCGTTATTTCCCAGTTGTCACTAATAGTTTTGTTACCATTCGTAACAAAAGGGAAATCTCCAATTCGTCACTATATACTGATAATGGGAAGTTCTCATATTATTCATCACGACTGACGATGAAAGGAGAAGTTTTTTGTGTGAAGGATTTTGGCCAGCGACGACAAGTTAAAATTCCGCCTGTACATTGGTTGAGAAGTTTTGTAACTAAATCTGTTAGCTATTATTATTTAAGTAATAAACGATTATTAATTTAGATTATTATTAATTGAGTCTGACTTCTTATAACAAGCACTATTACGGTAATAGGTGTTATACATTGTGTAAATTTCTAAAACTAGTAGAAAATAATTTCATTTTATAATTTCAACGTTCACAGTAAATACACACGACCTAGAGAAAAATTAATTCTTGAAATGGTTAAACTGTGACTCAACAGAACTCGAACACGCAATCATTTGACGATGAATGCGTTGACATAACTGTTGAGCCACCGCAGTGATTATTGAGACATTGCATAAGTCAGGTTTTTTTTTTATTATTACGAAGGTATATGAAATTTAAATGCTGCTATTGTAGTTTTTAATTAGAAAAAAAAAGTATCTTGACTAGTAAATGAATACTTATCAGATAAACGTTAGCTTATAGCTTGCGCCAAGCACTAATAAAGAAACAATCTGAACAAAGCCGAATAAGGGTCGAGCCAATTCTTCATATTGTTTCCTTATGCTTGAGTCACATCTGTCAGCGCGGAGTCGAATTTCCCCACGCTCTATCCTTTTCTAACGCACAAAATCGCCACCACCCAGAGCGAGAAAAATAACGTGAGTGCTATCACATCGCTGACGATGCCGAGCGCGATAGCACTCCCTCTATCCTTCTTACTTCAGAAATGGATCCTGAGCAATAGAAAGAGATAGAGCATGAAAAATTACAATTCCGTGCTGACAGATGAGACTCAACCATAAGGATCTGAAGAAATCCGAATAAAAGCGGTTTTAGTCAATCTTCAATTTGTCAAAAGCGTTAGCAGCTTTATTTAGGCCTTTTCTTTGGCGTCGGTATAGTGGCAACATGGCAACATGGCAACATCACTTAAATAACAATAAAATCACAGATCAAAAATTTCAAAGGACATTAAACAATTTACCGACTTCTCAAATGTCATTATGGTTTTTATAAAGCCTAACATTTTTTTATATACATTAATACGATAGTATAAAGTCTTCAAAAAATATTTATCACTAATCTTAATACAGCGCCAAAGCTACAGAGCAAAATGAAGCTTCATATTAGCCTGGAGATTCCCAATTTCCTAATAGTATCCTTTAACCACAGTTAAAACACGGATAATAATCATAGATAATACAAATATTATCTATGATTATCCGTATTTTGGATACATACAAGGATGGTGAGATCCACCAGGATCTGCGCTTTGGATCAACAACTCATGCCCCATGGAAGCCCCACAAAACAACTGTTGACCCAGGGATGCCCCTCGAAACAACTATTCATCCACGGAAGATTCCTTTCAAAATGTTGTATTTAAGTCATGGATGCCCCTTAACTAATGATGACTCACGGAAGCCCCTCTAAATTTTGATGCAGGGATGCCCCTCAAAACAAACTTTGACCCATGGATGTGTAAAGATACCTATCGCCATGTATCGATCGGAAAGCAGCCATGAAGAAAGCGGATGAAAGAAGATTGCACGCAGCGGAGATCGTACCATTAGTATTAGGGTTATATGTGAAATGACGAGAATATGTAAGAAAATTAATAGTTAACATTTTATCCTGCAATCGAAAAAGAAACTGCAAATTTTAAAAAAAGACTACAAAGGAATTATGACAACACCACTGACAGAAAAAGCCAGTAATCGTTAGTAATCTTTGAGGAATAGCGATATGTTGAGGAAAAGCGATATAGCTAATGAAGGAAATAGATATGTTGAGGAAAAGCGATATAGCTAATGAGGGAAATAGATATGTTGAGGGAAATAGATATGTTGAGGGAAATAGATATGTCGAACAAAAGCTATATGTTGAGGAAAAGCGATATATTGAGGAATAGCGATATGTTGAGGAATAGCGATATGTTGAGGAATAGCGAAATGTTAAGGAAAAGCGATATGTTGAGGAATAGAAATACCTATGCTATGAGGAGGGACGAAACGTAATAGACCAAGAGAGTAATGAATAAGAATTTTGAAGGATGAAATGGAAGAGGATGACAAAAAATGGTGGAAAGATTGCTTACAATATAAAAAGAAATAAATGACATGAAGTTGAAAGAGGAATGTGGAACAAAAAGACAGACTGCGACGCGATCAGCTAGGCGATCATGTAACTTAATCGCAACCAATAGAAAAACACAAATATATGGACTTGACAGTTTCAATGCCTACGTAGTTTATGCACATAGTTACTGGAAATATTCGAAATCAGGAATGAAATTTCTCCTGTTACATTACTAAAGTTCCGTGATCATATTATATTACAAACACTCAGATATATAAAGTAAATTTTGGATCTTATTCATAAGTTTCATAAACCGTCAGTCACTAATTTTTTTTAATAACTACTGCCTTTTAGAACACATTACTAATTAATTAAGGCAATCAATCAATATTAATAGCATGTAATTAATTACAGATTGTGGATTTTATATGAAGGTTTGGTGTGTTTGTTTGTATGACTTAAAGATTGGATCTCTGCAGGTTTGAAGATGTTGATCCGTATGTTCAATAAACTAAGCTTCATTTTGTTGAGTAACTTTTGGCGCTGACTGTACTTAACCTATATCAGTACCCGCCTTATAAAGCTGGCGCCATATATACTTTTCTTTATCTTACCGCTAAACCAACATTCCTTTTTACTAAAACACTTGTTAATCTGGTATTTTCTTTATTTTTGTGATAAGGGGCCGTTCAAGTATTACGTAAGCAGATTTATTACAATTATTTACCCCCCATCCCCCTTGTCAGCAAAAATAAGCAAAGCTCTTACCCCCTCCCCCCATGCTTACGTAAACATTTATCAATTAATGTAGTTTTTTTTAAATATTATAACTATAATGTTTAGTTTTTCAAGCAATAACAATGTGAGGGTTGCTATTCGTATAAAAAGGTAAATAACTACCGATGACGTAATCATCATGTAGACTCCCCTACCCCCCATGTCATCCAAAATAAGCAAAGCAAAGACCCCCTCTGCCCCCATAGTGCTTACGTAATACTCGAACGGCCCCTAAGTGATAGTTTAATTCTATCTTAACTAATATTCCTAACTTAAACCTGGCGTTGAGCACCTTCATCAAAATCTCAATTTAATTGTCATTACTCTCTTTTTAAAGCGAAATGAAAACAGCACCACGTCATAAAAAAAATGAAAAAAATTAACAAAATCTTACAATTTTCGTTTTTTTCGTCGCATGAATTTCCACAAGTATTAAGTACTGTTCAAAAAACGTTTGTGAAATCGGAATAAAATTGTGTCAATTTCACCATTGTAGAAAACAATAATAATAATAAAAACGCCCAACGATCACATAGATAGATCCTGCAGGCCTAGCACGGCCGGTGGACAACTTCTCCCCAGGGAGTAGATAACAAACTTATCCTCACTGTCACTTTATTCCACTCTGCGAGCACGGCCGCGACAGTGGAAAGCTTTATCCGGGGGATAAACGGCGGGAGTAGCGTTTTTAGATTTCTCTACCGTATTGTTGCCAGTACAAGAAAATTTAACTAAAATGACATTACATGCTTCAATATTTTGTTCAGTCCATCAAACCATCGATAATTGTTCGGCTAAATATACTGGGATTGAAGACAAAATATAAAAAAATAAGGTTTTATAAGAAAAAATAAGGTTTATGAGTCTGTGTCCCTGTGTTAATCAAAGAGTATGTAACGAATACTATGTATATGAGTGAGAGTAAGTGAACAGTTTATATTAAATTTTATTTTGTTTGTAATATGAGCGGAAAAACGTGATTAATTATTGTGTAGTCGTTATATTTTAAATTTTTATATGTATGTATTTTATAATAAAATATACTCAAAAAATATATCCATCATTTAAGTTAATTACGTAAATTAAATAATTTCCTTATTAAAACTAAACTAATAATTGTATTTTCACGAATATTTCGCTATGTATTTTTTTTGTATTGAAACTCATTTCCCGGGATTTAGAAGGGATTACTTGTATTCCGAATGCTTCTCCCGGTGTAACTTTCGCTCTAAAATTCGAGTTCCCGCGATTAAACATAGTTATAATAGGCACGCGACCTTTTTGTGCCTATTAAAACACTTTGACTTCCTTATACCCACCTACAAGAGTCGAAGATAAATACTCTCTGCTTTATGTCAATTCAAGAGAATATTATCCACTTTCTTCAGAGTCCGTGCTCTGAAGCGGGGAGTAGCGGGATATAATGTCTACGATAATGTCAAAGGGAAATATTTCTTTCCTCTCCTCGTTGCCGTGCTACGTAAGGTGGAGAGGGGGATTATTTTAACTGACAGGTGGAAAAAACCGGGGGAAAGACAATTTCTCCACATGCCGTGCTAAGCCTGCTGGACCCTAACTAGGATTCCTCTAAGGACCCAGGAACTACGAGGATCGTGGTCCCACAAAACCCAGACTCAGAACAAGTATTTGAGCTTCTGTGCACAAATACTTGTCCTGCCGCGGGAATCAAACCCGCTGCCTCCGGGTTATGACCTGTTCAAACACCACACCACAGAGGATGTCAGAGGTTTGACGTTTGTTAGCTGTCAAGCACGAATCGAATTAAAAGTCTTGGTGTCA
This sequence comes from Ennomos fuscantarius, assembly GCA_905220475.3. Classification (NCBI taxonomy): domain Eukaryota; kingdom Metazoa; phylum Arthropoda; class Insecta; order Lepidoptera; family Geometridae; genus Ennomos; species Ennomos fuscantarius. Next base: position 3,862,640 of record HG992046.1, on the reverse strand, counting down.
ATATAAAGTTTTTGTTTGTCTTCCTGTTTCTGCTAATGTCTGAACATCTGGCCCATCATGATCCGGAAGATATCCATTTCTTGCTGCCGCCGGTGCTGGATGATGCCCGGGAGGTGGCGCTGGAGACGCCACGAGCTCTCGTCCTGTTGAACATATTGTACTACACTACACAAAGGGTAAACTGGAAGAAAATGTTTGGCATTAATCATAAAAATAAATAAACAAGAATAAAACCAAAGATCCAATACTACAAGAAACCAATCATCGTCAATGAGATTTACGTATATGACGGCGGCAACGTCCAGTAATAAATTCTATACGCAGTGGGCAGTACCATAATTTACCCTGTGGTGGCATTTAAATTTATTACAGTGGCCTTCCCTTCCCCACCCATCTGGCTATATAAAGGGAGCGCTCGGTGTACTACGCACACGCTACAATAACACGCAACAATAAGTTACTCTACGGTACTACGGATCATTCTTGCTCCAGATACGGCCCGGTGTGGACATGCTGAAGGCCTATAGTTATATTGGTTGCAACCTACGCACAGCCCGTCTTCCTATATATATAAATGCAGATTCCAAATTAAATTTACTGGACATTTCTAAAAATGTTGCTGCCCCTTTCATAATAATAATAATAGCGCCCAACGATCATGTACATAGATCTTCGGCCTTAACTAGGATTCCCTGTGTCTAGGCACCATGGTCCCACAACACTCAGACTCAGAACAAGTATTTGCGCTTTTTATTTCTGTGCACAAATACTTGACCTGTCGCAGGAATCGAACCCGCCGCCCCAGGCAATGAGCCAACCTACGCAACCACCACACCACAGAGGCTGACTATACAAGGTGGAATTTAATTCGTTCTTTTCCTTTAATGTATGTATTCAGTTCATGCTATAGAACGCTCCCATATAACTAAATAAAAAAGTACTTATGAAATAAAACTTAAATCTAGGTATTATCAAATTACTGCCAATTTAAATTCTAAAGAAAAGCCTTGCGATATTGAACAAAGCAGGTGTTTTATTGCCTACGAAACATTTACATTCACTCAGCCGGTGCCCGCGCTGTGTGTACCGTTAAATAGACATTTCGGATGTCATGCAGTTATTTTAGGAGACACTAAATACCAAAACAATACCATTTTTTTTAATTGGACCTTGTACGGATATTCTATAGCATGGTCTAAGTCAATACATTTAAGGAAAAGAGTGAATTCAATTCCACCGTGTATAGTATATAATCACTACGTTCTAAATAAAACAAGTACATAGGCGACTATATACTTGTTTTATTCTTGTGCAATGAAGTATTTTCTATCTATCTATAACTAACCAAAACTTAAATATCAAAAGGATCTATTTTTTGGGCGTCGATTTCTCAAACCTGTTTCAATGTATAGTAATGTATAGTAAGCTGGTGAATGCGAGGCAAACGGAAGTTGTTGGTTAACGTAGGATCTCCATTGTCAACATAACAAAGGAAATATATAATAAAGTTATATAATATTTTTAACTTTGTTATTTTGACAATGTAGATCCTACGTTAACCAACAACTTCCGTTTGCCTAGCCAGCTTACTCCCAAAGTCTTTTTTTTTATGATAAAAAAAAAGTCTAGCGTGCATAAAGAAGTTTTACTTCACACGGGAATGAGATCATACATTCACGTGTATTATTGTGCTCTGTAAAAGGCCGACAGAGTTGCCACTACAAAGTAGTTCAATTACTAGGTGGTAGGACTTTCCTGCAAAGTTCGTCTAGGTAGGTACCACCGCTTTGCCAGTTATTCTGCCATCTAGCAGTAGTGCGCAAGCAGCTGTGAAGTAGCTAGTGAAATTACTGGGCAAATGAGACTTTATGATCTGATCTCACAGTCTAGTAATCTCATTACTAGATTTTACTGCGTGCAGTGCAGTGTCATGCTAAACTCTATACTTTAGAGTACCAAGTGATACTGCAATTGTTATGGGCAGCCGTATCACTTAACATCAGGTGAATGGTTAGCTCGTCACGTCATTGCTTAACATAAAAAAAAAAACTTGAGAGGTGTCAAGAGACACCCGGATGGAACGAAGTTCCAATAAAACAAAAAACCCGTATACACTCGACAAAAATAATAGAAAGACGAAACGAAAATAACTGGCAAGCTTTCTATGAGAGAGAGAGACAGACAGAGAAACACGCGCACGCCGCACGGCTTACAACTATAGCAAAAAGTGTCGTTACAACTTTTGGTCTTAATTTTTTCCGTCTAGCCCCCTTTCGTAACGCTCCATAAGGAACTTCATTCCAATGGCCCTGACTGGCCCGATAGCTCAGTTGGTAGTGACCCTGCCTTCTGAACTGCGGGTTGTGGGTTCGATTCCCACCCAGGACAAACATTTGTGTGATGAACATCGATGTTTGTTCTGTGTCTGGGTGTTATATTGTATTCTATGTATGTATTTACAAACAAAAAGTATCTAAGTATTGTATCAGTTATCTGGTTCCCATAGTACAAGCTTTGCTTAGTTTGGGGCTAGATGGCGTTGTGTGAGATGTCCACACATATTATTATTATTATTCATTTATTTATTTACAATCTTAAATTTAAGTTTTTTACAATATTTCTATAAAAGTAACATTACAAAAATACAATAAAAAACCTAAACCTAGTGTGCCGCCAGCAGCGGGGCAAGGCCCAAGCTACCGGTGGTTAGGGCTGCAGACTGAGGAACCTCCTGACAATACGTGCCGTGTCAAGAAGTACTGCCTTCTGAATCTGACCCTTGATCCAACCGTCTAACGAGAGCCTCTCGAGGTGTTGGTCGAGGCTCTTCGCTATAAGGCCGTTCGCCGAAACAACTATCGGAACAATGCTCGTTGAGTCAACACTCCACATGGCGGTTACCTCGTGAGCTAAGTCAAGGTACTTGCTGAGTTTGTCCTTCTCAGCTTTCACGAGGTTCTTGTCATGTGGAATAGCGATGTCAACGAGCACTGCACGGCGTTGGGACCGGTCTATCAGCACGATATCAGGCTTATTAGCTACAATAGTCTTGTCCGTGATGATAGAGCGATCCCAATAGAGCAATGCACTGCAATTATTATTATTATTAATATTCAATATTTATAAAAAGGTTACCTTATTTTCCTTGTGCTCCCGGGACTGCAGGTGGCTGTCGACTTCCTCCCACCGAGGCACGATCAGGTTGCAGTACCCGCAGTGAAAGATGCCGGTGCGGACCTAAACATAAAAACATCACAACTATATTAAAAACTTTGTTTTAAAAAGAATTTTTGAAAATATCTCAGTCAACGAATTAGCCAAGCTATTCAACGAGGGTTGCCAGCTTTTTGGGTACGCTTCCCACAGAAGGTGATTTAAATTCTGTTCCATTTATAACCCTTTTTAACCTACAATATTACTTTTTCTCCAATAATTAAATATAGTTTAGTTTATATAGGAACTAGATGCGCCCCGCGGTTTCACCCGCGGATAAAAAGTATATTAACTATTTGCTCGTCCCGCGGGAATATTTCACTTTTTCGGGATAAAATGTAGCCTATATGTTAATCCAGTGTATAAGCTATCTTGGTACCGAATTTCATCCAAATCCATTCAGCCTTTTGAGCGTCAAGGAGTAACAAACATGCACACATACAAACTTTCGCCTTTATAATATAAGTGTCAAGTGAATGTGTTTTAAAAAGTCACTTTTTTTTTGTTAATTTGCGATATCAACGTAATATATTAATTTAAAAAAATAATTATTATTCTGTAGCGAGTACAAACATGTATATTTGCGGGTACCGATTCAGATATTGTAATGACATAAACCAATCAATATAATTTATTATAAGTAGGTATCATATATTATTACAATTAAATGGCTCTGAAGGTTATGGCACACCAGTCCGCCATCTTGTTTTTTCTTCAAAATAATGTCTCTCATAAAAATAATAATAATAATAACGCCCAACGATCACATACACCTAACTAGGATTCCCAGTTCTGACACAGGTATCCATGCAAGGCCGTAGCTGGGGGGAAGGGGGGGGGGGGGATTGGGGCCAATGCCGTACCTTGAAATCAAAAAGTATCTAAGTATTGTATTAGTGATCTGGTTCCCATAGCACAAGCTTTGCTTAGTTTGGGGCTAGATGGCGCTGTGTGAAATATCCACACATATTTATATTATTTAATTAAATTGTTTGTTCATAGTTTGATTTTAAAAAAAACTTAGATCTATGCTCATGTTCTGTAATTTATGATAATTTTTTTACCCTACCTGTAACCAATGTCCTCACCCAAAACCTCAAATTCGACCAGCTACAAGCCCTCCCTGAGAAAAGTATATAAATCTAGTCGGATTTTTACGTTTGCGTTTGTTACTTGTTCAATGACTACATTGATTTTTAACCCATTTTTTTAGTAACAGTCAATTGGTCTGTTCCTATACCTCTCTGACGAATTCAGTGTCCGGTAGTGATGTGATGACGGGGGTTTCCCTCATGGCGCGTTCGTGGCGCGTCGTGTCGGTGTGGTCGCCGATATCGTCGGAATACATGTTCGTTTCGCACACCTGGCACCTGGCAACAAAATAACGTATACGGTCTATAGCTGACTCGGTGAACTTAGTTCCGCCTAACAATGAATACAATACAATAGAATACAACAATTCTTTATTGTACTCCAGAAAAAAAACAGTTACAGATGATGAAACCTAAAGCTATAGTACAATGGGCGCGGATTTATCGCTAAAATCGATCTCTTTCATTCAACCTTTGGATGAAAGGAATTATTGGAGACTATCTCTCCAGGATCTCTGGAGAGATAGAGGTTGGTGGTGTAAATAAATTAAGTAAAATTGAGATGAATGAAAACTAATAAAAAAAAATGTGCAACAATTTTAAACATAAATTGATAGACATTAATTTTATTACTTATTATCCTATTCCCGATGAAAATAAATCCAAAAATACAAAAATCCTAAAATTTGGTCCAGCCGTTCTTGCGTTATAAGTGATTTAAAGTGATATAACTGACACGACATTGTTTTATATATATTTATAGATTTCAAAGTATTTAGCCCCAGCTTTTATCAGGTTTATTAATAATTAGTTCTTTTTATTTTTGAAGTAAAACTTCATTACGCAGGTTTGACTTAGGGAGTGAGCTGGTGAATGCAAGGCGAATGGAAGTAGGTTCACATAGATCTCCATTGTCAACATTACAAAGTTATTGGTATGCATATTCTATTCGGGTCCTAACGCTTGCTGAGAATGAATAAAATTTTTATAGGATCAAAATAAAGGGGTAAAAAATGCTATAAATGTTGTTATCAAAAGGTAGCTGGCAGGAACTGGAAGAGTAGAGCCAAAGACCGGGCACAGTGGCGTGCCTTTACTAGTATAGGCTCATAAAAGTCCTTTGTTTTTAAATATATGTATAGCAATGAAAATCGGCATTTAGGTCAAAATTACTGGCGTAATAATATTTTAACGTTAGCAAATGAAGGGGGAAAAGAGGATGACAGGGGGGATGTAATTCTTAAGTTTTAGAACCAACAATAATAAAACGTGGACAGTAGCTTACTCAAAAAGTATGGACATTTCACATTGGACATTGTTTTGTTTGTTACACTCAGCAGCAACGAAACGGATGAATGAAAAAACAAAAACTTACCTATACTTGGCTCCGTTCTTCGTGACCATCAGGAAACTAGCCAGTGGCAAGCAGTACTTCTCGTTGATGACCGCATCCTGATGGAATATGTTTTCCACATTCACCACATATTCTATAAATTTCTGCATTGACCTCTTGGTTATCACCGACTTGGTTTTAACTTGAGTGGCATGGTTGATTCTGCCGAGCCTGTTCTTGTGCTCTTTCCCGTTCACATGCTCTTTCATACTGCGCAGTGTAGCTGGCAACTTCGTCTCGCAGATGCGGCAGAAAGCGTTTGTGTTGCCAGTGTTGTATGTCAAATTATTCCCGTTAGCGTAAATGGACGCTTCGTCGTTTATTTCAGTGCTTGTAACAGCTATTTCCGTGCAATGGTTAGTTTTATCCTGTTTTGTTACTGTTTTCGGTTTTGTTACTGTTTCCGGTTCTGTTACTGTTTTTGGTTTTGTTACTGTTTCCGGTTCTGTTACTGTTTTCGGTTTTGTTACTGTTTCCGGTATTGTTACGAATTTGGGGGTTGAATTGTTTTTCTCAATATTGTTATGATTATTGTCAACTTTCGATTTCGTTTCATTGGTATCATTGCCATTCTTTTTTTCTTTGGCGTTTGTTTTAGCAGTTTTTGGTGTTGGACCTTTAGGTTTTTCCTCGTTGTATTTTTTCATTTCATCCTGGCATTTTTTGTACAAGTTTTTGTGTTCAGAATTGTCGAAATGCTGGTTCAATATGTTCAGTCGGAACACTGAGTTACAAGTGATGCATTGGAAGGAACTGTCGTCAATCTAAAATAGATAACATATTTTAAAAGTACATGTTTTGGAAACTCACTAGAAGGTAGGTAGGACTTTTCGTCTAGGTAGGTACCACCACTTTGGCAGTTATTCTGCCATCAAGCAGAAGTGTGCAAGCACTACTGTGTTCCGGTTTGAAGGGCACCGTAGCTAGTGAAATTACTGGGCATTTGAGACTTTATGATCTGATCTCGTAGTCAAGTAATCTTATTACCAGACTGTGCTGATGTCTCAGGATGATGTGCGCAGTGCAGTGTCACGCGAAACTTTATATTTTGGAGTTCCGAGTGATTTCTGTTACGGGCGGCCGTGTCGCATAACATCAGGTGAATGATTAGCAGGTAACATCATTCACTAACATAAAAAAATAAAAATAATACTTTTAATCTTGTGGGAAGGAACCGGAGTTATGGAAGATGATTACTGGCTATAGCTTGCACAAAACTTTATGAGCTCTCGGAAGTTAGCGCGGATGGCTGCGCAGTACGCATATTATAAATACTGTATGGACGTTTTTATGCGCAGTTTGGTACTCGGGCCTAACTTCCGAGAGCTCATAAAGTTTTGCGCGAGCTATAACATCGGCCCTCCAGAGTAATATTACATCAAATCGCCCTGAGCGATAAGACCGCCCATTGCTGCACTTTGGTTGTTTGATCATTTTTATTAAATTATTTACGATATGTTGTCAGTAAAAAAATTATCTATAAATTCATTATAGATTAGATAATCTTTCACGCTTAAACGGCTGGGCGGATTTGGATGAATTTTAGAATATAGATAGCTTATATAGTGGATTAACACATAGGCTACTTTTTATCCGCGGGTGAAACCGCGGTGCGTAGCTAGTTACTTTATAAAAGTGACATACTTTACGGTAAATATTGTTCCCATCACCAAACTCGATCTTGGTTTGAACCAGTTTCAACAAGTGACCGGATTCGCTCTTGTGAATGTTCTCATTGTCAAACTCCTCGTCGCAAATAGCGCAGTTGCCATCGCCTAAACTGCAAAATAAAAAAAAACTTACAATATAAAAAAAACGAGTGTGCTTTTAACTCAATCTATCGGCCGCGGTATAATTTTGTTTTTACTTTTTAATGTCGCCATCTTAACAATAATTGTTAATTATTGTCATTTAACTGGACATACCAACAATAATACAAATTTCTTACTTTGTTATGTTGCCAATGGAGATCTACGTGAACCAACTTCAATATCGCACTAATTCACCAGCATACTCCCCAAGTCAAGCGTAAAGAAGTTTAACTTCAAAAGTGCACATAAATTTTTAGAACTTTATTTTATACATAGCTAACCTGACAGAGAGTTGCTAAGCATAACAAAATGCTTTAGAATAAACATCTTTATAATCTAGCTGTCGTCCGTCAGTTATCAGTTATCTGGTTCCCAAACTTTGCTTAGTTTGGGGCTAGATGGCGGTTTGTGAATGTCCACACATATTTATATAAATTTTCAATATTATATTATTAGATGATCATAAGTAAAAAAGAGTATTCATATTCCATTACACACCTTTTTTGAGGGGGGAAATGCCCTCGCACTTCCCTGCCACCACCCCCGTGGGTATGTGGGACTCGAACCCACTAAAAAACCGTGAGCCCTCGTCTGCCGTACCGGGGCGAGAAGGGGTCGCGACTGCAGCCAGCCAACTCGCCCCTCGTTCAATTACACACCTGTGCCAAGCCTTTTCGTTGATGAGAATATCATCGAACGCGATAACTGAAGAGGTGCCACTAGGTCGCCTCAGGAGCGAAGTGCCTTTGTTCTCATAGTGACTCTTCTCTTGCACATGGAGTGTCATCTTAGCTGCTGTCGGCAGGATGAGGCTACAGAACTCGCAAAAGTACCCTTTGTTGATCTGTACACAAATTGGACGTTCATTAATTGACCGATCAAGCATAAAACATCCCCATTTCACATTAGGCAAAAATTCATATATCCTCTTATCAAATTGTAACCTATAGATGACAAATAAACGTATTGAGTATTAAGTTGTTTTTTTACTTAAACTATACTAACTAACTATACTTAAGAACCTATAGTAGACCAAGGGCTCTAAAAGAATTTGCTACAGGCCCCCGGCTAGGCCGGGCCAGCACTGGTTGCAGGCAACTAATCCTAAAAATGCTTTTATTGGGAGAGATGAAAAGTACATCATTCCAAATAGTTAAAAATTATTTCATTGGTAGAACTATAAAGCACCAACACCAATAGTTACAGTTATCTGATTTTAAAAATAATTTTCATTGATTGAATGATGTACCATTTTCAGGAAAATGATACTGAAAATTGTATCAAAAATAGAAGAAAGTAACAGATTGCCAACAGTAATGGGTGACCTATTCTAAAAATTATTTCAATGGTTGAAAGGCATGCTAGGTACCATGCTGAAAAAAAGGCTGTTTTATATAGATAAACTACAATTTGTAGGTATATATTTTCAATAGTATCTTTTTATCTTAATACCATGCATGCAAATCGGCAGGTGAAAATAGTAATCATTATAAATAGGAACATACCTTTCTTATATGATTGTTTTTATATTTCTCCAAGTATGGATGAGCTAGGAGCTTGTCGGAATGTGTGTCTTCCTGGACATGGTCTTTGATTTCTTTCATATTATCAAACTGGCAGTCACATACAAGACAGTATGCATTAACATAGCCCACAATGATGGCATTCTTTTGAAGCTTTGAGCCCATGGCTCACTAGAACACAAATAAATAAATAAATAGTATGTAATGATCACATACATAGATCTTGGCCCCTAAATAGGATTCCCTTTATCTAGGGACCCAGGAACTTTGAGGACCATGGTCTCACAAGACACCTTAGAGAATTTTTTTCATGTAAATACTTGCCCTTTCGCGAGAATCGAACTCGCCGCCTCAGTGCTAATGAGCCGACCTGCTCACCCCCACACCACAGAGGCTGTGTTACAAATAAATATTAATCTAAAAAATTAACGACAGCGCTCTGTAAAACGGGCCCAGGATTATTTTACGCACATTTGCTACTACTACATATACTATATACATACTTACACTAGGGTTCCTGCTCGAGCTTTGAAAACTCAAGAAATTTGAAATCATTCGAGATGAGAAAAAAATTACAGGACTTGAATTGTGCCAGAGCCAGACACATTGGGTGATCAATCTGTGCAGACATTCTGTGCTCATTCATTCGATTTGTACAAAAATAAGAAACATACTTACATACAAGTCTATTAATGTTTTAAAATTCTTTAAAGCCATTTTTCTAAGACAAAATGAGTTTACTAATTATTTAATAGGTTAATTGCCTCAGGTCTAATCTAGGGATACCAAATCCACTCAAAGTTTAACTGATATGATTGGTAAGAAAATTAAAAAATAAATATGTGACTAATTAAATACTTATTATTACTACAAACGAGTAAAGTACTTAATTATTTTCACTTCAATTTCTTTGATAAATGTTTTTTCCTCTTTCTAGTGTTTAGTGCATGTAGTTACAGATTTTTATTAATAAGTACTTATTCCCATGTTCTTCAAGCTTTTAGATATTTGATTGATTGAGGTAAAATATTACTTAAAACTAGATCATTTTCATATTCTCGCCCACGCTAATATATGCCATATTAGAAATATATTAGTGTCGATTCTGTGTCGCATACTCTATAGCTAAACGAAACTAACATTATATCCGTCTTTTTAATTTCCACTTTATCAGAAGAGTATCGCCATACTATAAGTTTACCTTAGTTTTGGAGAATCGACACCAATTATTAGGTACATTATACACATCTATGCCCCCATACCCCCGAGTGTAATCTATCCTATTCGTTGAGTAGTAAGTTTTGATTATAATGTATGATTTAAAATTTTCATTCCTTACCTAAACAAGAGAGAGAGACCCGAGAAATTACTCGCGACAATTCTCGAAACAAGAAAAAAAAGGACGAGAAATTCAAAACCCTAATACCTACCTGCCCCATTATTTTAATGTACTTGTGTTAGATTAGACCTATGTTAAATAACGTCAACAACACCAATAATGTAAGCAAGTGATAAGGCCGAGAAAAGTAAATAACTAGGTATAACTATTTAGAAATGTACCTACAAAATTCTAAGAAACCAAATTAATTATGATCTTTTTAATATAGTATGGGGCTAGTCTGGAACCTTTTGGCAACTATGATTTGGAATTTATGTAAGTTTAGTATTAGTAGGTAGTGGGCATTTTTACAACTTTGTAAATTGTGATAATGAGCAATAGTATGTACTTACTAAATAATCAGACACAGCACAGACGTCCTGCAACGGAAACAACTTCAAGAGAAATAACAAAGCAATTACTAATCTTTCTTCTTAGTTTGGAGGGCTTCGTTCGACTTCGGCCATTCGATGGTGGGTAAATGCGTAAGTATAAACGAACTAAGGAATGGTAACTATAAAACGAAAACGAAAAATCCCCGACAAACGACAATGATTTCAGTGGATTTCAGTTTCTGTTCTGTGACTTCTGTGGTTCCGACCAAAGAGTATAATAACTGACCGTTTCGAGTTCCGAACTTCCGACCAAAGAGCAGAGCCACTATATCGTACTACCATGAATATTTTTTGCTCAAACTGTCTTTTGAGTTTTGGCGGGAAAGCGAAAAAGATTGCGTCACCGCATTGTATTATTTTCCTAAACTTATGTTATTTTCAGTGTTAGTGCAAAAAATTAGTGGCATTCTATTCGTTAAGTGTTGGATTACAGACGTGAGTGTGGGAAAATGGTATAATGATGGTGAAACGTTTCTTTTCGTGTTGTTTCCAAAATTCCATAGAAGCTTCAAGTAAAGTTGCCACCACTTTGCTTGGAGTATGACTTTGACTAGACTATGACTTGACTGACTTGACTTGAGGACTTCGACTGTGACTTGACACATATTTACGTGCAATATCATTAACTTGATAAATTATCAATTACTTGACACTGGCTAAATACACAAAAGTGTGGAGCCAAAACATACAAATAACTGTCTTTTTGACAGTTTCACGTCAAAATAAGCGAAATAAGAACGTTTGAAAACAAGAAGATGACAACGTTTGAAACCAATGTGATCAGCAAAGTTAAAGCATAATTTAAATATATAAATAGAAAAAAAAAAAAAAAAAAAAAAAAAAAAAAAGTATATAAATTACTTATATCTATCCCATTATGTAAATAAACAAAACTCCATTTCAAAATAACATTGTTCTGCCCGTTGCTGCAATGTGGCCGCGCATGTACGGCTTCCTTATTCGGTTTTTCATATTCGTGCTTCCACTGACTGACTATTAAAGTTCGTTATACACCCAAACAGTCTTATTAATAAACATGAACTAGCTTTAGACTAGTTACACCATCTTTTCTCTCTTTTGATCCAGCTAAATATTCCAGTAGCAAAAAAAGGACAAAAGCTGAAGTAACTAATCCGAGACTAATACCCGTTTATTAATAAGGCTGCATGGGTTAAACGAACCTTTGTTAATGTCACTCTGCTGTGTGTCTGTCCGTTCATAACGTGTCTCTAGCACGTAAACGGTATGTGTTGTAGACCTACAATTTGGTTATTTTGTGAAGAATGTTAGTTCTTTACTTAAAATTATATATATTTTTTTAAATAAACTAGCTTATAAAGTGACTCTACTTAAATAGATTTTAAGCTCATAATCCAAGATATTACGCACGTCTGCTTATTACTTTACATTACCGCACTACTGTCCTTTAGTTAAGTTGTTATCTCACTGCAAGTTACTACATAGATACCATGGGCCTAGGTAGGTACCTACGTTAATAGAAAAATAATTCTTAAGTACCCGGTTAATATAGATTCAGTATTTGACTAACAATAAATTTTTATGCGCCTAAAATAACATAGGTAGATGCCTATAGTCCTACACGTTTTCTATAATATGAATGAACTATAATATAAAGTTTAATTCGCGTCATTAATATTCCATGGGTCCTCGTAATTAATCTTGTGTTACAGATAAGATATTTTTATTTATCTTAACATCGTGCATGCCGTGTAGGGCACATAGATAATATTTTTAAGTTGTTATAGAAACTGTATATCAACTGTTGGAATAACTATTATATATAAATTGTTTTTGATTACATACCAATCCACCACATTTGTTAACAAAATAAGACAGTGCCTAAGAATAAATGAGAGTTATTGTGTACATACTCACTAGAATATTATAGTATCCTCTGCTTAGCCTGTGACTCGGAAGCAGTGGTCTCGAACCTACCGTTTTTTCGGTATTTCTACCGATATTAGCTCTGATCTACCGAAATACCGAAATGCGACGATTTTTCCACGTTTTTCCAAAATACGTGGAAATTCTACCGATTAGGTGATTTAACACTTTTAAACTGGCCACCTTTTTATTTTTACATCATAAAGTCTTAGCGGGTTGAAATAACGTTGCGGAATCCCTCAATGGTAAGTATGGATGATGTGTCCGTTAGACGATGGATTTTGATGCCAGTCATGTCAAGGTTATGGTTTTACACTTCTTTCATGGGAAAATAATTTTATTAGTCCATATTCTCTTTTCAATCTTGTATTTCACTTAGCAAGCTCATATAGCGCATAAAAATCCCTTATTAATGGCAAATCTTTTACTGAGCGCTTTTTTACACGTTTTATGCCCAAAATCTTCTATGAATATCCATCATAGCGAGTAGAAACGTGATCTCTGTAAAATTTTTGGTATGACGCCATGTAATCACAGATCAGTAATATGTAGCTAGCATGTAATGTCGATTTGATTCCTTAAGTCATTCTTTTTATCAGTCATAGGACTCATGGGGAAGTGACTGTAAGCTGCATGGGCGTGTAATGAACGCTTAAGTATTGAATTGAATCTTAGGTAGTGGCTTCTGCGGCAATTTCGCCACAATTTCAGTATCGGGGAATGTACCATATATTTTGTTTTTTTTTTCATATACTTATTTTTGGTACAAATATACCGATTTCGTACTTTGACGTTGAAGACCACTGCTCGGAAGACTGAGTAATATTATAAGTTCTGCATTGTGGTCTGTGGCCTGTGGCGTCTTGTTAAAAAATAAAATAATGATGATAAAATTAAAAACACTACTATTCTTACATTGGTGAAGACCAAATTATCTAACAAAGAAGTTCTAGAGGAGGTGAGTAAGGTATATGAGCCAACCAATTAACATGAGCTAAATTAATATTGTATTATAATAATGGAACGCCTCCTGTGGTTTCAGTAGTAAGTTAGTAACTAATAAATACGGCGAAATCACTGTTGTAGCTATCGAAATTTCTACAGGAACCCTTGCTTATCCTGAATAAAAGTATCTTGTGTTAATTTTGGCAGTATGAGCTATCTGTATGAGAAATTTAATACAAATTGTTTGTTCCGTTTTTGTATGAAAGTTGGTTGGAAATAGCCTAATGCTTTAAAATAAAATACGCCTTAAAGCCTTAAAATAAAATTCATAATAATGCATACGTTCTATGTGTATGCTATGTTGCTTTTAAATAAATATACAACATTTCAGGTTTTTTATGTTCATAATAGAATTAGGATGTATCAGTTTTGGGATTTTAATTATGACACTAATGCCGATCTGTACTAAAGTTAGATAATTCTAAGTTCAACTTATCTCTCTAGAACTTTGACAATAACAATGTATTGCCCTAAATTTAGGCACTTGCTTAATTGACTAATGGCCGTTTTCACCGACAATCCCTAAATTTTAGGTAGCCCCTAAGACATTTTAAAACGGCCATTAGTCAATTAAGCAAGTGCCTAAATTTAGGCACTTGCTTAATTGACTAATGGCCGTTTTCACCGACAATCCCTAAATTTTAGGTAGCCCCTAAGACATTTTAAAGACACCTGTCAGTAGTTTTGTTTTCACCAACATCTAAGGGACACCTAAGGTCCTAAGGGATCCCCTATTATTAGGGGGCCGAATTTCTGCCCCTTAGTGCTAAGTGACAGTTATTGTATATGCATACATAATATTTGTAATCTCGTGTGAAATGGAAAGTCTTTCAGAGGTATTTGGGAGTTTGGAAGCTACTGAAACAGTGGAATTAATTACGAATCCAAGTTTATTTACACGGCCCCGCATTTACCGTGAAAGACCGGATTTTTTTACTAAATATGATGACCAAGACTCCTTCAAAAGATTTAGGTTATCCAAGGATGGTGTTTTATTTTTGTTTGTGAAAATAGAACATCACTTGGAATATACAGATAACAGGTTAATTACTTCTTACTTTTTTTATGTTGTACCTAAAAAAATATAAAAAATAATAAATTTTTTTGTTAAATAATAAAAAATTATACCTTGTATGAATGTATGCTATGGATATAGATAAGTAGGTATGTACCTATATCATATATCAATCAAAATTAAATACTACTTACTATTATTACTTACTTACCCACAATAATAATAATAATAAAGTCAATAAATAGAATAATTAATAGAATCAATAATTTGATTTAGCATCAGTATTATAGGTACCTATAATATGTATATGTGGGCAGGAACGGGTTGTGGGTAGGTAGCAACCTATATAACTATAGGCCTTCAGCATGTCCACACCGCGCCATGTCTGGAACAAGAATGATCCGTAGCACACCAATCGATCCCTTTATATAGTCAGACAGGTAGGGGCGCCATGACAGTTGCCGGTGCTGCCACTGTAATAAATTTAATGCCACCACAGGGTAAATTACGGTGCTCAATCGCTGTGCATAGAGTTTATAACTGGACGTAGCCGCCGTCACGGCCATACTGACGTGCGTACGTCCTCGTACGCTTAGTTTCACTTTGTACCTGGTGAGGGACATGAGTATCAGTGTTATTGCTCGTTCATCCTGACAAATAAATTGAGTTAAATTTGGAGTCAATGTCAAAAGATCAGGTTTCAATTTGATTAGTCAAAAGCATTTTAACCTGCCAGTCATTGTCAGGGTTAACCCTTCAAGGACCAATAGTATACCTTCATTTATAAAAAAATGGACCGAGTAATGCTAACCGGATAGATATCCCTTTAACACCCAAAAATCATCATTACTACTTTTCTTTTTATGGACCAATTCATGCTAGACCGGATAGATATCCCTTTAGCAACCTACATTTTTTTATGGACCAATTAGTGCTAGACCGGATAGATATCCCTTTAGCAATCTACATTTTTTATGGACCAATTAGTGCTAGACCGGATAGATATCCCTTTAGCAACCAAAATACATCATTCCTAAATTTTTTTCTCCTCTAACGAATCAGTACTTTTTCCCCATAAATTTTATTATCATTATTTTTTCACTGGTCCGGGTTAACCCTGCAAATAAATTTGATATTAGTGTCACCCGCCGTCACGTTACCATATTTTCGGCGTTACTTGAAGAGTGATGTGTAAATGGGCAATCCCACTTCTGATGTGGGCAGGAACGGGTTCTGCGTAGGTAGGTTGCAACCTATATAACTATAGGCCTTCAGCATGTCCACACCGCGCCGTGTCTGGAACAAGAATGATCCGTAGCACACCAATCGATCCCTTTATATAGTCAGACAGGTAGGGGCGCCATGACAGTTGCCGGTGCTGCCACTGTAATAAATTTAATGCCACCACAGGGTAAATTACGGTGCTCAATCGCTGTGCATAGAGTTTATAACTGGACGTAGCCGCCGTCATATATCTATGAGATCGTTGGACGTTATTATTATTATCAATAATAGATAATATTATTTTTATTATTATAAACAATAATAATAATTAATATTGTTAATAATAATAATGATTATTTACAATTAATTAATAATTGATTATTATTTTCATAATATTATTAATAAAAAAAATAATTATCATTAATAATAATGATTGTTATTTCTATAAATAATTATAAAAATATTATCTATGTTAAATATTTTCTATTATTAATAATAATAGAAAATAATCACACGCAAAATTAACCTAAAAATTTTCTGTCCATTGTCATTATTTCATCACGTCATTTTTTTTAGCAATGGTATTCAGCAGCTATAATTTTATGTATTAGTATTTAGTTTTTACAATGCAATCTTGGTAAAAAAAAACTATGTTTTACCTAGAATAAAGCAAATTATTCAATAATCTTCATGTGTTATCCCAAAATATTAGTAAAATAACTTAATCGGTAAATGTACGTTTATTGAATCCCTACTTTCGGATACTTACGTAAGTGGCCCTTACTTAGGTATCCCTTAGCTTAGTGAAAATGGATTTAGGTAAGTGACTGTTCTAAGAGACCCCTTAGCTTAAGGGAACCTTAGTTACGTAGCAGTTAAGGATTCATTGGTGAAAACGGGCATAAGACATTTTGTAACCTTATGATACTGTTTTTCAAGATTGAATTGTAAGTAAACGAGTCATAGTGTCAAACAAACCTGTCATGTCAATTAAAAATAACCGAGAAAATGAAATTGAAATGCCTTTCAAAAACCTCTCTATACTTACACAATTCAAAGCAAACAAATCTAAAAATCAATATAGATTACAGATATAAATTAGATTGTGCACATTTGTTTAACATGTCTTTGTGAGTATTTAATAAATTTCAATTATGATTTTATAATGTTTATTGAAGACCCAAGTTCTAGAAGCACAATAGATTTTTGAATGAAAACTTGAACCTAATAATCATATTATTGTATTTTTCTTGTGAAAGTGAACAAACCATTATTGCTCTTTGGAAAATTAGCTTCTCTTTCCCTTGTCTGGTGGTGGCAGCTATTTATTTATAATCACAACTGTCTTAAGCACCACAGCTAACCATTATTATTTTGCACCTTTTTATTTTTCACTCTCCATCAAGCCATTTGTACTTAGTGGATATCACACTAATATTATAAAGGCGAAAGTTTGAAACCGCGGGGCGCAAAAAGTTATAACTTAAATTCCAGCACATCATGAGGGTCAAACTCCAAGAGAACGCCATCATCTCACACCACATCAACTCATTCTGCCTGGTCTGCGAGTGTAGTTTGGATTCTGAAGCTCTGGCGCTAGAGCACATTGATCAGGATGAGCATCAACAGAGCTTACGATGCTTCCCATATTTGGAGAAGTACAGGGATGATAGGATTAGAATGGTAAGTATTGTAGCTAAGTACTTTTTTATGTTAGTTAATGATGTGACGAGCTAGTCGTTCACCTGATCTTTAGTTCTTCTGAAGTGACACAACCACCCATAATAGAACAGTGTGACTTGGTCAACGTACCCCCTGTAGGCTAGCTAGAACAGTCGCGATTTTCAATATGGTCCACTCTTCCAGTGGAAGTAATCTTCTCGAACCTCTTATCCTGGCAATGGACGAAGCCGAGGCTCGCACCCAGGGGTGCCCTTGAGCTTGTTGCCTCCCACTTTTGACAGCTGGGCGCCTTTTTTTTTTTGACGCTGTAAGATAGAGACTTTGGTTTTTGGTGTGGATCGGCGAAGAGGATGCTGGTCGCAGTAAAACTTCATAGGCATCCAGTAAAAGGCCTCTATATTTACACTTCTGCACAAGGGGTTGCAACACACAGGAAAAATGCCTCTTCGGGCCACACAAGCCAATATTACAATATTTATTACAATTATGAGCGTCGAGCAACGCTTGCTCGCGCGACGGACGGAAACAGAGAGAGAGAATGCGGTGAGTGAAGAGAGTGAATGAATATTGTGTGAATGATTATAGATACACATGAGAAACAGAGACACAGATACAGATAATAATAAATCTTAAGTCTAAACAATAAATGTGGCGCGTTTATCGCCGCCACATCACCCCCCTACGGAGAAAAATTCAGCCGAGAAAAAAAAAATAAAAACAAATGAAAAAAGAATATAGTAATAACGGGTCAGGCTATAGGTCCAGAATGTCGCGGAACCTAACTCTGCGACCGGTGCGGGTAACGACTGTAGGGGTAGGGGAGGGGACAGGTTGCGGGTGGGCGGAGGGTGCGGGAGACGGAGGCTGCGGAGCAGGAGGCGGCGTGTTGACCGGAGCGGGTGTGGGAGGAGCTGCGCTAGACGCTCGTGCATCTTGCTCGACTTCCAGGTGCGCTGGTTTGACGCGGTCGACGCTGACTTCGAGTCTCTTGCCTGCGACGTCTAGTGTGACAGTCTTGGGACTTCTGGCCAAAATCTTGTAAGGACCGGTGTATGGTGGTTGGAGCGGTCTCCTTACGGTGTCATCGCGTAGAAAAGCGTGCGTTGCAGACGGCAGGTCTTTGAAGACAAATGTCGTCTGCTGTGTGTGTCGCGATGCGGGGATGGCGCGGAGACTGGCCATCTTGGAGCGAAGGCGGGCCACGAAATCCTGCGTGTTGGTGTTGCTGTGGTCTGCTGATGCCGGCACGACGAGCTCTCCAGGTAACCGCAGAGGTTCTCCGTACACGATCTCAGCAGAGGAACACTGGAGATCTTCCTTCAACGCTGTGCGGATGCCAAGCAGAACGAGTGGTAGGGCTTTGCTCCAGGTTTCGGCGTGGCACATCAAGGCTGCCTTGAGTTGCCGGTGGAGGCGCTCTACCATGCCGTTAGCTTGCGGGTGGTAGCTTGTTGTGCGGATGCGTTTGGTGGCACAAACTTGCAACAAGCGACTGAACAAGGCAGATTCGAACTGCCTTCCTTGGTCAGTGGTAACGACGAGTGGTACCCCAAAGCGGGAGATCCAGCCATTGACGAAGGTGTCGGCTACCACTTCAGCAGTGATGCATGTCATTGGCCATACTTCTGCCCATCGCGAAAATCTGTCGACGGCTGTCAGACAGTATGAGTAACTGTTGGAGGAGGGAAGCGGGCCAATGATGTCTAAGTGGACGTGTTGAAAACGTCCGGAGGTGCTTGAAAAGTTACCCAGTGGTGCGGTAATGTGTCGGGTAACTTTACTGCGTTGACATGCGATGCAGGCGCGCGCCCAGGAGTTACAGTCTTTGCGGATGTGAGGCCACACGTAGCGGTCACCTACCAGGCGTGCGCTTGCGCGCGCGCTGGGGTGGCTGAGGTTGTGGAGCCTCTGGAATGCAGCTCGACGGAAGGAAGCCGGCAAGTACGGTCGCGGCTTTCCAGTCGAGGTGTCGCACATGATGGCGGTGTCTGTGCCTGGAATGTGAGTAGGTACCAGTGTTAGGGATGAGTCAGTCTGCAGCTTAACTAGTTCATCGTCGACAGCTTGAGCTTGCGCGAGTGCGGCGTAGTCGTCGGTGAGCGAGACGGCTTCAATGCGGGACATCGCATCTGCTACGATGTTGTCCTCGCCTTTGATGTGCACAATGTCAGTGCTGAACTGGCTTATAAAACTAAGCTGGTTTAGCTGTGCAGGCGGAAGCTTTTCTCGCCGTTGCTGAAAAGCGTACATTAGTGGCTTGTGATCTGTGTAGATGGTCACGTGTTGGACCTCTAACAAGTGCCTGAAGTGCTGTACGCTATCATAAACGGCGAGAAGCTCCCGGTAGTAGGTGGGCCACTCTGACTGTTTAGTCGTCAGCTTACGACTAAAATAAGCCAGAGGTTGCCATGGTACGGTGTCGTCGTGGCGTTGTTGTAAACATGAACCAACGTGCGTACCTGAAGCATCCGTGAACAAGGCAAGTTGTGCGCTGCTGTCCGGGTGGGCCAGCATAGTAGCAGATGCGAGGCTCGCCTTGCATGCGTCGAAGCTCGCTTCAAGCTCAGGTGTCCACGGAAACGGTTTGGGTCCCTTGCTGTGCGTGGCTGCTACGGCGTCGATCAGCGGTGCCTGAAACTTAGCAGCGTTGGGTAAATATCTACGGTAGAAGTTAATCATTCCGAGAAATCTGCGCATGCCTTGCACAGTTTTGGGAGGGGGGAAATCGCGTAGCGCTTGTATGCGGTCTTCGGGTGGATGGGTGCCTTGGGCGTTAATGCGGTAGCCAAGAAAAGACACCTCAGCTGCCCCAAAAACACATTTTGCTGGGTTCACCATCACTCCATACTGGTGCAGGCGGTCAAACAGAGTCCTGAGATGCTGGACATGCTGTGTACTATCAGCTGAGTGCACCAGGATGTCGTCCACGTAGGCAAAACAGAAATCAAGGCCGCGCACCACTTCGTCGATGAACCTTTGAAAGGTTTGACCGGCGTTACGCAATCCGAAGGTCATATACGGAAATTCGTAAAGGCCAAAAGGTGTTATGATGGCTGTCTTACAAATATCAGGGGTACTGACCGGGATTTGCTGGTAAGCTTTGACTAAATCAATTGTTGAGTAGATTGAAGAGCCAGCCAGATTTTGCGAAAAGTCCCCAATGTGACGCACTGGATATCGGTCTGGGACGGTGCGGGCGTTGAGTGCTCTGTAATCGCCGCACGGTCGCCATGTTGCGTCCTTTTTGGGAGCGAGATGCAGGGGGGACGACCACGAGCTGCTCGAGGGTCTGGCTGTGCCGGAGCGAACCATCGCATCAAACTCCTGCTGTGCGATGCGAAGTTTGTCGGGCGCTAGGCGGCGGGGACGGCAGGTAGCCGGCGGACCATCAGTCGTGTGGATGTGGTGGACGGTGGAATGCTTGACCACTCTGTCTATGCCCGGGGGGCGCGTGACGTCAGGGTACTCAGTGAGCAGTCGCTCGAAGGGTGAGTTCCCACCCGTCACGGCTTTGATGCTGTCCTGGGTGGTCTGTGCTGCGGCAGCTGGTATCCACAGTTTGGTGGTGCCGTCGATCACCCGTTCATGCCTGCAATCAGGTAAGAGATTGTAAAAACTCAAGAAGTCTGACCCAATAATAGGCGTGCTAACATCAGCTATTACAAAATTCCATAAAAAATCACGGCGTAGCCCTATATTTAAATTCAGGGAAATACTGCCGTAAGTTTTTATAGATGTGCCGTTTGCTGCACTGAGGTCGTATCCACTGCTAGTGAGGCGGCCTCTAGCTAGCCTTCGGGGAAAACAACAAATGTCAGAACCGGTGTCTACCAAAAATTTTTGGTTCGTACCTCGGTCCTGAACGAAGAGGCGACGGCTTGCGTGTGGGCGGTCGGTACTCGCCACTACCGACCGCTTGTCAAGTTTCCCGAGCTGGACCAGGTGCATGGTTGTGTGCACTTCTGCGCTTTGTTTGCAAAGCGGTCATGGTACCAGCAGAGGTCAGGGTTCCGGGGGCGAGAGCGGCTGCGGCTGCGCGAACGATTCGCACTGCGACCACGTGACCTGCTGGTAGATGGCCCACCAGTAGTTGAGGGAAGCAACGATACGCGTTAATTCCGCTACTTGATTTTGCAGGGCGAGTATGGTGTTCTGTTCCGGTGGTGGTGAGGTATGTAATAATGAAGTAGCACATACCTCTGGTGGCTGGGACTGAATGTCCATGAGCGTGTCTGCTAGCTCAGCTAGCTCACCGAGTTGGTCCAGGCGTTGAGCAGCCAAGACGATTTGCAGCTGTCGGGGAAGTCGGCTGGACCAGATGGACTTCAGCAGTCTGTCCGGAAATGCAGGTCCTGCAAGTGACCGGAGGTGACGGAGGAATGATGAAGGCCTCCTGTCGCCCATCTGTTCCTTGTCCAGGAGTCGCCTTGTCTTCTCTTCATATGACTCAGAAAATCTGGAAATGATTGCAGATTTAAGTGTGGTGTACGGATCAGTCTGAGGAGGAGATATAATTAGGTCCTCAACCTCACATGCGCAGTTAGTGTCCAGCATTGATACTGCATAGCTGAATTTGGTTGCCTCTCTGGTAATTTGGTTAATGGCAAACTGTGCCTCTAAGCTGGCAAACCAAAGTGCAGGCCGTTCTTTGCAAAAGGGTGGGGTGCGGATGGATACGCGATGCACTTCTTGTGGCGGGTCCTGCATGCTATGACAGCTAGCGCTGTTAAGCAACCCCTTGTTATCGCTTTCAGCCATTTTAAAATACAATTGTTGTTGATAAGCGATAACAAACGATATATACAAAAGAAAACGCTTGATTTCTCCGTACGAGGGTTAGGAACGCGGCCACAAATATCCTTAAAACTAATGCAAAAAAAAAACGCAACTTAAAACTAGGCAACACAAAACAAAAGTAAATGTGCGCAAAAATAAACAAGTGTATATAAGTACCCAAGCAGTCGTAAAAACCACGTGCAATCACGCAAAAATGCAATTGGGTTAATAAACGCAATTTTCTTATAACTAAACACAATATTGCAGCAATAGACTGTCCCAAAACACCATAAAACAAATAAAAACAAACAACGAATTTAGAATAAAAATAATATGTACAACACAGAGTAAACAAGTCACAGCTGTAAATGACAGTTCGTTAACTTGACGGAAGTGACTGAGAGTTCACTGACGTTGACAGTGACAGTTCGTCGTTCGCCGAGTGGTCTTTCGTTTCGTGCGGAACGTAAAAGTGCACAACACACAACACAAATTCAAATGTTAGTACACCAAAGCTTCTGTTAAGTGTTCGGTGGCGCCACAATCAATGCAATTGCGCTCGAGTGGAAAACGAACTCGATTACGCAAAATGGCGAAATTTGAATGTACAAAAATGAAAGTTTTGAATGAAAAAATTAAAGGATGTGCACAAACTGTACTGGTGCGTGTGCGGGAAAGGGGCCTCCGCACACGACACGATGCTGCTGGGTCGGTCTAGCCCTTCTGAGGGTGCTCCGTCGCAGCGTGGGCGTGTTAGGGCTCCTTCTTTCAGGGCGTCGTTGCGTCGTCTTCGGCTTGTTCGGCGGGTCGCCGATCGGGGCATGCGGGCTTGGGCCTCCACACGCTGCTGCCGATGTGCTGCCGAAGGCGGCGCGTCGCTGTTGTGGCCTGGAAGATCTGGGAGCTCGACGTCAGGGTCACCAATTTGGTTTTTGGTGTGGATCGGCGAAGAGGATGCTGGTCGCAGTAAAACTTCATAGGCATCCAGTAAAAGGCCTCTATATTTACACTTCTGCACAAGGGGTTGCAGCACACAGGAAAAATGCCTCTTCGGGCCACACAAGCCAATATTACAATATTTATTACAATTATGAGCGTCGAGCAACGCTTGCTCGCGCGACGGACGGAAACAGAGAGAGAGAATGCGGTGAGTGAAGAGAGTGAATGAATATTGTGTGAATGATTATAGATACACATGAGAAACAGAGACACAGATACAGATAATAATAAATCTTAAGTCTAAACAATAAATGTGGCGCGTTTATCGCCGCCACAAGACCAACAGCAATAGCCCGTTCAAAAAAAAAAAAAAGTGTTAGGCTTACACTAAACGGTGGTCCATACAAGTAATTCAGAGGCATGTTTGTATGTCACTGTAAAACATTAGCATGACTTATGATAATGTGTTATTTCAGGTAAAAATGGGCTATTTCTGTGAATATTGCACCAAGTTCATCAGCACACCGTCAGAAATTAATCCACATGTTATAAACACCAACCACTGTGTAAAAAAATTGGATAAACCATGGCAAAGAGTCAATGGAGCTATAGTTGCGTTCAATAAAGTCATATTAGACGATACCGCTTGGCACAGCGTATCTGGAAATAAGTGCTTCATTTGCAATACGGTATATGAAAATGTTGGGATGCACAAATCTGAAGACTCACATCTAATTAAATTAGTTCAGACTAAGGTGGAGTGGCATGAGGATGGAATCTATCGTAAGGTGAGATATTTATTTAAGGACTTATAAAGGACTAGCTTCTGCCCGCGGCTTCGCCCGCGTGGCCTATACGAAACGAAAAAGAATTTTTTTTATAGAAATTTCAACCACCCATTTCGAAATTCCACCCTTAAGAGGGTGAAATGGGTGGTTTAATTATTTTCCCATAAGCCACGCTGCGCGGGCGAAGCTGCGGGTAGAAGCTCGTATGATATAAATATTGAGCATCAATTACAATTTGGTTCTTAAAAGAAATGTCTTCTCTTAACTCAGTATGTATCACATTATAAAACTTAATTAGAAATAAAATAAAACTTAATTGGAAAATAAATATATGTACTATTAATAATATTAATTATTATTATAAAAACGCCCAACGATCACATACATAGGTATGATATATAGATAGATCCTGGACCCTAACTAGGATTCCCTGTGTCTAGGGACCCAGGAACAACGAGGACAGTGGTCCCACAACACTCAGACTCAGAACAAGTATTTGCTCTTTTTTTTCTGTGCTCAATGACTTGTCTTGCCGAGGGAATCGAACCCGCCACCCCGGCTATGAGCCGACCACCACACCACAGAGGCTGTCAAATTAATAGATTTTTTTTTGTTTTCAGATGGACAATGAGATGTTTCAATGTCTGACCTGTAACATTATGATTGCTAGTGACAAAATGGAAGAGCATTTCAAATGCGGTGAGCATAAGATGCTTTATGCAAAATGTCAGAAATTAGACAAAAACATAGATAATCTACACAAAAGAATCAAGGAAACGGAAACTTGTAACATTCCTGAAATACCTTCTGATCTAAAGGCTGAGGAGGCATCAAATGCCTATAAATTTAAAAATGATTTTGAATCAAAAACCTTGAATATAGAGGATCTAAACAAGGCCATATGTTTTGGCTGTGAAGATAACCTATCATTTTTCGATGAGAACAATTATGAGTTGAAATCCATAGAATGTGACGGTGCTAAGAAATCAGCTAACGTAATACGATTTGATGATATGGCATCAAATGCTATAGCATTTCAAGGGGGATCGACTTTTGCATCAAATGCAAAATTTCAATATGACCAAACGTCCACGGCTCAAAAAGAAGAGGACACAGATGTGGGTGTTGAGGTTAGTGTAATTGGATAAGTTAATACTATATATTGTTCGTATTTTATATATATAAAAGAAAGTCGTGCTAGTTACACTATTTATAACTCAAGGACAGCTGAACCGAATTGGTTGAAAATTGGTGGGGAGGTAGCTTAGAACCAGGAGACCTAGCATTCTTTTTATCCTGTTCGACTGCGTTTTGCTAGTTACCCGTGCGAAGCCGGGGCGGGTCAACTAGTTTAATATAAAAAATAATTTTTATTTTGATATTGCTGTCCATTATCTCCATTGACTAAAAGTATTTATTTTTCTTACAGACAAATAACGACAAATTCCAAAGAGAAACTATCAATGCATCAAATGCATTTCAAAATGACCACAAATCCAAGACTGCCATAGAAAATGAATATAACACACCAGACTTTGACACCACAATAAAGACAAAACCATTTCACAATAACAACGTGGAGTATCTATTTAACTTCAATATTTATGATGGTAAAACTGCTGAACATGATTTCACTGGTCTAAAGCAAGATTCACAAATACCCAGTTTGATTTGTGACACAGATGACCACAACATATTGGAAATGGACAAATTGTACATACATGCTAAATCGATATGCACGGGAAGGGAAGACATAGAACCAGATGACACGATGGAGTCATTCGCCACAAGACACGAATTGGTCATGACAAAACAACTTGATACGCACGTAACATGCGTACTGTGTACTATTAAGGTTTTATACTCTATGCCGGAAATGCAGCAGCATGTCTTTACTAGGAAGCATAGGACTAAAACAGCTCATATGGCCCACTACGACATTAGTTTGTATACATCTCAAATCGTACCGGCAAGGGAAATCATTCCATTTCGTATGGCAGCGGTCGATTTTGTATGGCGGACTCACTTCACTCGAGGTTACAACGATGTTATATTAAATAATACTTACCGTCTGAGTTTTGATAGCTACCACTTATATTACATCGTCCAGGATATGCAGAGGGTGTGCCACGTGTGTGATAATAAGGTGCCCTTTAAGGATATGGGTCACCATAATAGATCGGGCATACATCAGATTATGATGAACCTTTCACTTACTGTCACGGAATTGAGGGATGAATTTGTTAGAGAGGTAAATTATTTTGTAGAACCTACAAAATATTATCTAAATTGTAAAATTATAACAACTAGCTGGATTTGAACCCGCGTTTTCCAAACGTTTAGATGTTTTTATAAGCTAAGCTAGCTTATATGGTCGCATTCGCAGTGTCCGCTAAATCTAATCCTAAATATTTTTGCAGCCGAAGCGAACTAAAACTTACGCCCCAGGTTCAAATCCCGCTCTGCACCAACTGCAAACTAAGTAATAATTTGCACTCTTTGCAACGGTGAAGGAAAACATCGTAACAACCGACATACCTCATGAATCACAAAATTCGAGAACATGTATCATCCACCAACTTGCACTGTGTCCCAGCAGTGGGAATGTATTGGGCTGATGTTGATATGCAATAAAAGTGTTTTAAGTGTTGCCAACTATAAAATATTTCCAGATACTTCCAAACAAATACCATTGCGGCTTCTGCAACTTAGTGCTGCCATCGTTCCGAGACCTGAACGATCACATGCGGGGTCGCAGCCACAGGAACATGAAGCTAGATGCATACAGGCGTCTGCATCAGGTTTTGCCTCAAGTGGGCCAAATGGAGGGTATAACGTCTATAATGCGTGGAAACACCTTCATTCCAAACTGGGCTGGCAGGAATAACCCAGGAGTTTATTAATTTACAATGGGCTACAACGGCCTTACACATCCACAGAGCCACAACTTGCATACAATCCAGAACTTGCATACAACCTACACCTTGCATACAAGCCAGATCTTGCATACAAGCTGCAACTTTCGTACAAGCCACAACTTGCATACAAGCCACAACTTGCATGTAAGCCACAACTTGCATACAAGCCACAACTTGCATGTAAGTCACAACTTGCATGTAAGCCACAACTTGCAAACAAGCCACAACTTGCATACAAGCCACAACTTGCATGTAAGCCACAACTTGCATACAAGCCACAATTTGCATACAAGCCACAACTTGCATACAAGCCACAACTTGCATACAAGCCACAACTTGCATGTAAGCCACAACTACACTACAGTACAGCCGGCAACGATGCTTCTTTTTAAAGTGAAAACTACTTTTAAGTAAAATGGACTAAAGACTTGCCTAGAAGCGTGTTTATTCTCGCGGGTTATTATATAATATTTAGACATGAAGTCGCAACACTGGCAACTTGGGGACGATGGCGCCATCTGAACAGGCCAAGGCCTGAGCTAAAGACTCAAAGTACACCTAAGGGCCTGAGAGTAAAGCCCATCTGCACTAAAGATTGGGGAGCTGTCAAGTGCAATGCAAGTTCGCAATTATCCCTCTATGACGTACCAACCGTAAAGCGTTCGGATACGTCCTAGGAAGATAAATACGAAGTTTAGTGCAGACGGGGCATAAGGATACCATAAGTTGTATTTTAAGGAATGTAAAACGCGAATGGTAAATGTATAGGCAAGGTATATAAACGTATTTATTGATTATATTTTTGGGGTGATTTATCGATCTCAGGATCTTTTACATCGTAAAGTAATGGAAGTATTAATAGGACGTAGTCCTGATAGTTGTTGTTTTACATATAAATATTATGTACTTAAGTATCTCTTGATATACTTGCATTAGATTAGTAAAATACCCATAGGAGATTTAGCACTTGGCCCTTATTTTTTTTATTATATTTTGAAAAGTCCCCGATACATCGATTATTGGCTATTAAAATGGAATTTTCTAATAATGGTCAATGCATTGTATTTACAAAAATGAATACTTTTTGTTATTCTTGTAGTTCTTGGCTTTGACCAGCTCTCTTAAATCTCATTCTGTATAACAGTATTAAAAATAATCTGTGTCTATTATAATCATTAACCAATTTAATCACTATTTTAAAACTTAGTTGTTATAATAATTAATTTAACAATGTAAATTAATTTTTCAATGTGTAAAGCACAAAATAAAATGATACCAGTAGTAAAACATTGTTTTAAGATGATGATTAAATAATATATTTTAAATGATCTAGTCATAAATGCCAATGCCATAGTAGCTGTGATTGTTATAATTGAACTAAGTGGATTATTTTTATATCTTTATTTTGTTTATTAAGTTTAAATTTTATATTTACTTTCTACAACAACTTTGTGTATTTGAGTTTTATAATATATGTTCCACGTAGTAGATTGATTGTCTGTAACCATTGATCATAACTACATGCATAATGTTTATTGATCGAAATAATGTCAGCAAGAACAAGAAATAAAGTATTTGATTTTGATATATAGAGTTATTCTTTGCTCCCAGGTTTGTCCAATGTGGAGTGAATAGGTAATTACTTATTCAAAATACTATGGAAGACAGTTATAGAAGATAACAAAAACGAGTGTTCTTTACTATGCTTTATAATTTGTGATCCTTTATACCACACAGTAACTTAAGTAAAACTTTGATGAAATAATGAATTGTTTTAAGACTGGATTTGCTGTAAAGGATCGGTTTTTTCAATACTATTGTCATAATGCCTCTTAAATCATGGAATTGAGATTATTTACTAGGTGGTAGGATTTTTCTTGTAAAGTTCGTCTAGGTAGGTACCACCGCTTTGCCAGTTATTCTCTTAAGCTTGGTTACTTACCGCCGGGG
Source organism: Ennomos fuscantarius (assembly GCA_905220475.3). Lineage (NCBI taxonomy): Eukaryota > Metazoa > Arthropoda > Insecta > Lepidoptera > Geometridae > Ennomos > Ennomos fuscantarius. The sequence goes on along the minus strand of HG992046.1, from coordinate 3,833,633 downwards.
CGAGATAGTTAATGCAGTGCGTCTCCATCTCGCCCCATCCCGGTGGCGGTCGGATCACGGGGGGTTTTAGTGGGCTCGAATCCCACATACGAGGGCATTTCCCCCCGTCAAAAAAAAAGAAACTTGGTTACATACGTTACTTAGTACAGTAGGCCTATCATGAATCTCTGTTGCGAACACCAACTTGATGCTGATCTATTGGAACTGAAACAAGTAGCATTCAATAGTATGGGATCACGTAGCGCTTAAATCTTCGATTACAATGAGTTTTTATCGATAGCTTACTATGTGAAGTTGCAGCTAACTCGACCGCGTTAAAAAGCTAGATTATAATAGAACACACGTTTAACTTGGTATACATTTCTATATGGCTGTATTCTGCGGCTTTTTTGTCTATGGTTTTATTCGAAACAATAAAGGTCAACTTCAACTCTTGGTTAATGGCCTTTATGGTAACTACAATTTAGCCAATGTCAACAGTGAACACAGATATATTGGGTTATCTGTGACAGTAAATGTCATTTTTTTACTATGTTTGGCTCCACACCTCCGTGTATTTAGCCAGTGTCAAGTAATTGATAATTTATCAAGTTACTGATATTTCACGCAAATATATGTCAAGTACCAGTCGAAGTCATCAAGTCAAGTCATAGTCTAATCAAAGTCACACTCCTAGTAAAGTGGTGGCCACTTTACTTGAAGCTTCTATGGAGTTTTGGAAACAACGCGGAAAGAAACGTTTCACCATCATTATACCATTTTCTCACACTCACGCCTGTAATCCAGCATTTAATGAATAGAATGCCACCAATTTTATGCACTAACACTGAAAATAACACAAGTTTTGGAAAATAATACAATGCGGTGACGCAATCTTTTTCGCGTTCCCGCCCTAACTCCCGAGTAAATGTCATTAGGAATGCCCAAAAAAGTGTTCTGTATCGATATATCGCATTATAACTTTATCGAAATCGTTTGAATCGATACGCGATGTTAATGCTTCCCTTTGTATAGATATATCGGACCGCGTCGGTATCGCATGCTTTTCTATCGATATGAGATATAATACTGCCCTCCTAAAGATAACTAACGAATTCGCCATTATTGGTGAAAATGAGTTGTATACATATTCAGGATGTACTGCAGTGCAGCGGGATCTATCTAGATCAATTACCCGTTTTTTTCTATCTCTGTCAGTTATCAATTTATTGATAGGTATAAGTAGCGCAATCGCTAACTTTACATCCTTTTCCTAGACATAAGCAACGCATTGTCCATTACAATATTATATACACAGTACCATTTTAGTAGGTAGTTGCGTTAGGAATCCTAAGCATAAGGAACGTAAGAGTCTGTATTTATATTTATATATGCACTTAGGTACTGTATTTTTGTAATCTTGACTAGAAGGGCCAATTATTTCAATGTAAGGTTTTAATGTTATTAATGTTAGTAATCATCTCAACTACGATCTCAATAATTATAATTCTTATATATACTGCAGCTATATTTAATACACTTAAATATAGCTGGTATTTGTATTTATTTATAAAAAAGGTATTATAAAGTGATACAATTTTGAGTAAACTTATGCATAAATGCTTATTTTATAATTTATTCGATTTTATCGAATTTTTGTTTATAATACCGGCTCTAATACTATAATTATTATTGTCATACGTCCACTGATATAATTGCAGCATACATAAATAAGATACAGCCTAATCCGCAAAATAGGTGTATGTGTATGTTTATCTTAATTAAATTTATAAAATACTGAAGCAACACACAGTTTATACATGGATATTTCATAATAACTAGTAAAGGAGCTATTTGCTATAATATACACATCGTTTATGAAAGCTTTCTTAGGCAATCGCTGAGAATGCGTTGGTTATGCTTAGTAATTGAATGAAAAATATTTTATGTATACTAATCTAAATAAGTTTTGGGGGTTATTTTAATATAAATAAAATTAAATAGATAAATTGTGTAAATAGATAAACAGGACAAACATTTGTGTAATGAACACATAAAAGTATAATTCCAACTAAGAGTATTTTATTCAATCTTGTCTTGCCGCCCATTATCTCTACCAGCAATGCTCTGTCATCTGCGTTTCGGATGTTGTCTTGATTTACTGTAAATTATAATCTGACACGCTGCAGTGCCTACAATTTGCTCCACATAAACTTCAATTGGGCTCCTGTCGTGGGCATCACCATCATAGGATGAATCAATGTGGAGGACATCAAGGCGCATTTCACAAATCTGAAAGACAAATGTATGTTATATTATCGTCATGTAAAATATAATTCGACAAAAACATAATAGTTATAATCAATTTTTTTGAGACCTAATAAATATTTTTGAAAGCGACATAGATTGCATACTTACTCGGGCATTATATGATCCCTTCTTTTCCACTGAGAAAATGCTTTATATTTTAGGTGGATTTCCAGGGAGTCCAATGTTGATTAGTATATATTATGAAGGTGAGAGGTACCTACGCCTCGCTGGTTGAAGCCATGTCCACAAAACGCCAAAGCCGCCAGGACCTACAATTTAGTAACATGATTAGATTACTATATAATTTAGAACGAAACGAAATTTACTTCATTAAATTTGTAGTGTAATGTAGTGTAGTGACACACATTAGGTACATAGGTATTTCAATTTATGGGCATGAATCTAAAAAATAAATCTCAAGTACTTAGTTACCTACGTACCTATATATTTGAATTTTCGGTTAATCATTTAGCTGTTGGGGTTGTTTATTTTTGTTGCCCCTGTTAATCTATCTATGTACGAGTATTATAAATTCTCTACTATAATTAATTGCCATTAAATTCTTGTAACCTTACTTTGAGTTCTTGTTCATCTTCTTGATCTATGTGGGAGATGTGTAGCTGCTGGAAGGCAATTTTAGACAGCCGAAACTAACGGACAAACTCATTTTAGGATAGCAAAATGAGTTGGATGTTGGGTTTTTTTTTCAATGGGTTGCTGCTATCCCTTAATATCCGTCTCGTCAGTTTCAGCTGTCTTTTGCGACGATTTTCTTCCGCATTTGCCAACAAAAGTGCCCGCAACATTTCTACCTGAAATACAACAACACTTAATGTTGAGTTATACCGACAAAATATATTTTTCATAACTATGGTGACAAGCTTCCACACATAAATTACAAACACAAAAGTATTAGCTACTATTATTATCGGTACGTTTTACTTATATGTAGGTAGGTACTTACTTATTTCGTAGGTAATTCACGGGTTGAAGATGCTCAATTTTCAGAATAAGGCACAAAAATCAAATTCAAGTACTAAAAGTAAGAAAAGTTAAGTACTACTCTATATAAGAAACAACCTTTACCCTGTTTCTATGAAAATCGCAATTATTGTTGTCTTTTTGTTTCAAAACGCAATTCGTAATCGCAATTTGGCCATGTCGATAAAAATTTTTACGTCAAAAGCTTTAGCAGTTACAATGGATCTTTTGCTGACCTTCATTGCAAAAAATGTCGTGCATGGTCAAAAAACTATGATTGTAACACATTTCATATTGAAACTGATCGAAATCAGAGATACATAATCGACCAGCAGAAGTAATCGTATTCTGTGCGTAGTAGTAGATATACGTAATGACGTATTGAGTATAAATGATTCAAAGAACTGTTATTATAACAAATAATTCCATATCTCTATATCTGTCTATAAACTAGTGAAGGAAAACCGAAACGAACGAAAATCCAATACATTTCTGTGGAGCAACGGAGCAACTGAACTAAACTGAATTATTGAACTAGAAAATGGATATAGTTCAGTGTATACATAGAGCTTGTATAAGGTTGCTAAGATTTTTACAGTGACAACACTGGTTTACGCATCGCGGTACTGTTTTCCGTCTACAGGGTACCCGTAAAGATAATAGTGTTCTGTGCACTGCAGGGTACACAGAAGACTTCTAACTAGTAATATTGTTCTTGAGAGTTTTGACGGGAAAATGAAAAAGATTGCGTCACTGCATTGTATTATTTTCCAAAACTTGTGTTAATTTCAGTGTTAGTGCATAAAACTGTTGGCATTTTATTCGTTGACTGCTGGATTACAGGCATGAGCATGATTCGGCATGAGTGTAGGAGTGGTACAATGACGGTGAAACGTTTCTTTTCATGTTGTTTCCAAAACTACATAGCTTCCGGTAAAGTTGCCACCACTTTACTAGAAGTATTACTTGACTAGACTATGGCTTGACTTGATGACTTGGACTATGACTTGACACTTATACATATATATAATATTACTTGAGAAATTATGAATTATTCGACACTGGCTAAGTACACAAAAGTGTAAAGCCAAAACAAAGAAAAAAATACTGTCCTTTGTGATCACAGTAGGCCTATCATGAATCTCTGTTGCGAACACTAACTTGATGCTGATCGATTGGAACTGAAACTAGTAGCAGTCAAGAGTATGGGATCACGTAGCGCTTAAATCATCGATTACAATGTGTTTTTATCGATAGCTTACAATGTGAAGTTGCAGCTAACTCGACCGCGTTAAAAAGCTAGATTATAATAGGAAACATGTTTAACTTGGTATACATTTCTATATGGCTGTATTGTGCGGCTTTTTTGTCTATGGTTTTATTCGAAACAATAAAGGTCAACTTCAACTCTTGGTTAATGGCCTTTATGGTAACCATAATTTAGCCAATGTCAACAGTGAACACAGATATATTGGGTTATCTGTGACAGTAAATGTCATTTTTTTATTATGTTTGGCTCCACACCTCCGTGTATTTAGCCAGTGTCAAGTAATTGATAATTTATCAAGTTAATGATATTTCACGTAAATATATGTCAAGTCACAGTCGAAGTCATCAAGTCAAGTCATAGTCTAATCAAAGTCACACTCCTAGTAAAGTGGTGGCCACTTTACTTGAAGCTTCTATGGAGATTTGGAAACAACGCGAAAAGAAACGTTTCACCATCATTATACCATTTTCTCACACTCACGCCTGTAATCCAGCACTTAACGAATAGAATGCCACCAATGTTATGCACTAACACTGATAATAACACAAGTTTTGGAAAATAATACAATGCCGTGACGCAATCTTTTTCGCGTTCCCGCCCTAACTCCCGAGTAAATGTCATTAGGAATGCCCAAAAAAGTGTTCTGTATCGATATATCGCATTATAACTTTATCGAAATCGTTTGAATCGATACGCAATGTTAATGCTTCCCTTTGTATAGATATATCGGACCGCATCGGTATCGCATGCTTTTCTATCGATATGCAATATAATACTGCCCTCCTAAAGATAACTAACGAATTCGCCATTATTGGTGAAAATGAGTTGTATACATATTCAGGATGTACTGCAGTGCAGCGGGATCTATCTAGATCAATTACCCGTTTTTTTCTATCTCTGTCAGTTATCAATTTATTGATAGGTATAAGTAGCGTAATCGCTAACTTTACATCCTTTTCCTAGACATAAGCAACGCATTGTCCATTACAATATTATATACACAGTACCATTTTAGTAGGTAGTTGCGTTAGGAATCCTAGGCATAAGGAACGTAAGAGTCTGTATTTATATATGGCACTTAGGTACTGTATTTTTGTAATCTTGACTAGAAGGGCCAATTATTTCAATGTAAGGTTTTATGTTAGTAATCATCTCAACTACGATCTCAATAATTATAATTCTTATATAAAACGTCCTTAGCTTTCGAAATGCTTCTAAATATTTGGAATCAGTGGATAATGTACTAAGAAACATCACTAATAAAAATATAATTTTCACTGGAGATATTAATTTGGATATTTTGGCCGATAACTTAACTGTATTTTCTCAAGACTATTTGACTTTAATGGCTATGCACGGACTTAAGCAAGGGATAAATCGGCCAACTAGAGTAAAGACTTGCATTGATCATTTTATGGTTAAATGTAACAGTGATTTTAAAACTATAGTCTTTGAACAGCAGCTAACTGATCATTCCCCTATCTTACTTTATATCAATACAGCTAAAATAAATAAAAGACGGCTAACCTATACCAAGATAATGGTCAATTACGAAAGCATTAACGAATCACTATTGAAAGAAACTTGGCAAGACCTCTATAATATTGATAGTCTTAATCTTGCAACTGAACTATTCACCTCTAAACTTCTTTCAACGATCAATAATAATACAGAAACAAAAACTATATCAAAGCGGAATCAGCCTATCAAGCCATGGATTACCAGAGGAGTTGTTAGATGCATAAGAAAAAGAGATAGACTAAATAAAAAAGTTAAAAAAGCACCAGATAATGATATAATAAAAAACAAATACATACGATATAGAAATATATGCAATAGAATAATCAAAAATTTAAAGAAAGACTATTATAAACAAAAACTACTACAAAGTCAAGGAAATATAAAAGACACTTGGAAAATTATTAAGGAAGTTTGTAATTTTAGCCAAACTAATGTGCCCTCTCGTGAGTTATTGAAAATTACAAATGATCCTACTCAATCATTAAATGTTGTAAACAACTACTTTACATCTGTTGGTGAAAAACTAGCCAGCGACACGCTAAGTATAATGAACAAGACAGAGTCTGAGCTGGCCGCTTCTGCTAGAGCTCAATCTACACCTGTTCACTCAATGTGTTTACTACCTACGGATCCACATGAAGTCAAGAGTATAATTTTTAGACTAAAAACACATAGCGCACCAGGATGGGATAGGATTACTGCAAACATATTAAAGAAATTTTCTGTGTATCTAGTTGAACCAATAACATTTATATGCAATTTGAGTTTACAGAGCGGTGTCTTTCCAACTACTTTCAAACAAGCGGTCGTATGCCCCATCTTTAAAGCTGGTAGCAAAAGTAGCCCTTCCAACTACCGCCCTATTTCTCTTCTCTCGACGCTATCTAAAGTTCTCGAAAAACTTGTTAAAACAAGGGTGATGAGGTACTTCGAGAAGAACTTACTTCTCAATGAAAATCAGTACGGTTTTAGAGAAGGCAAGTCAACTGAAGATGCTGTGTTGAAACTCTCTTCTTTAATCACGTCTTATCTAGATAGAGGACAAAAGTGTTTAGGGGTATTCTTAGATTTACAAAAGGCTTTCGATACCGTCTCTATTCCTATATTGTTAGCGAGATTAGAGAACTTTGGTATAAGAGGAATAGCACGTGACTGGTTCGCAGACTACCTAACTGGAAGGACTCAGCGGGTTAGAGTCGAAGGCCATGAGAGCGATGAAGCTGTATGCACCTATGGCGTGCCGCAAGGTAGTACTCTTGGACCTATACTTTTTCTCGTCTATATCAATGATCTATGTGGTACTACTTTGACTGGGTTAGACTTGCTGATGTTTGCTGATGACACAGTGCTACTTCTCCACGATAAAAGTTGGCAAAGAGTGGTGGAGCTTACTGAGATATGTCTTTCACATGTTACTTATTGGCTTGAAAATAGTCTCCTCTCACTCAACACGAATAAGACTAAATACATGTGCTTCAGTAAGAGTCATATTGGTGGCCCTGGAGATAGCGTTAGTGTTAAAATACATACATTCCCTTGTAATCGTAATAACCCTCTACCAGCACAATGTCGCTGTGCAGTGTTGTCACGTGTAAGCACAATTAAATATCTCGGGGTAGTCATTGATCAAAAGCTAAATTGGAGCTCTCACATTGCAACTTTGGCATCACGCGTTAGAAAACTTATCTATGCTTTTAAAAATCTTAGAGCAGTGGCAGACTTCAAAATAGTAATACAAACGTATAGGGCATTATGTGAGTGCCTCGTGAGGTATTGTATATGTGCATGGGGCAGTGCAGCAAAAACTCACCTTATGGTTGCAGAACGTGCTCAGCGTGCTGTTCTGAAGGTGCTTCAATATTTGCCTTTTCGACACCCTACCACTGATGTCTACAATAAGGCCGGTGTTCTTAGCGTAAGAAAAATGTTCATATACGAGAGTATACGCAGGTATCACAGAAAAACAGTGCCAACTCTACCAGAGAACACCAAAAGAGTAGACAGGTGTCCTGTTCCTAGAGTCAAAAGTAGGTTTGCACAGAAGCAGTATAATGTTGTTGCACCTCACTTATATGACAAAATCAATAAAGTATACAAAATTAAGAAAATGACAAATAACGAAATTAAAAGTATTATATTAAACTGGCTTACACAATTTGATTATGATGGGGTGGAAAATCTTTTAAAAAGCTTTTACTTCTAGTGCGATTATAAAAATATTATACAAACACATAAACATATACATACACAAACACATACACATACACATACGCATACGCATACACATACACATACACATACAAATACACATACACATACACACACATACACATAAACATATACATACATACACTCATTCACATGTGCAGATAAAATAATTTTTCCTAAAATATTACATTTAGTTTTTATTTTATAACATTAGTCTTACTTTTGCTTTATATAACATAAAACCTTTGATAGCTTTAAAAGGGTAAAATATCTAACAACTATCAAATATAGCATATTATGACATAATCTATAAGTCCTATTTTAAGGGGAGAAGCCATGGCTCCTGAAATACAGTGATAAACTAGTTCAGGAGTCAATGGAATCTTCAATAAATGTAAATCTTTTATGTCAATAAAATATTATTTGATTTGATTTGATTTGATATACTGCAGCTATATTTAATACACTATAATATTAAATATAGCTGGTATTTGTACTTATTTATAAAAAAGGTACTATAAAGTGATACAATTTTGAGTAAACTTATGCATAAATGCTTATTTTATAACTTATTCGATTTTATCGAATTTTTGTTTATAATACCGGCTCTAATACTATAATTATTAATGTCATATCCACTGATATAATTGCAGCATACATAAATAAGATACAGCCTAATCCGCAAAATAGGTGTATGTGTATGTTTATCCTAATTAAATTTATAAAATACTGAAGCAACACACAGTTTATACATGGATATTTCATAATAACTAGTAAAGGAGCTATTCGTTATAATATACACATCGTTTATGAAAGCTCTCTTAGGCAATCGCTGAGAATGCGTTGGTTATGCTTAGTAATTGAATGAAAAATATTTTATGTATACTAATCAAAATAAGTTTTGGGGGTTATTTTAATATAAATAAAATTAAATAGATAAATTGTGCTCTAACATAATAAAGTGAACATTTTTTTAACATCATATAAAGTTAAAATGTTTTGAATTTATTGATTAGTTTAGGCGTGAAAGCAAAAAGAAAATAAAAAACTTTAGGCGCGTTTTTCTCAAAACTCGCCAACAGGCGCATGCGTTGGTTATGCTTAGGAGGGCAGAATAAGCGTACATCAATGCAAAGGGGTAACTTTTGAATGTTTTTCAATAGTTTATTAAATAGGAATCTGAGGAATCTGATTTAAAACAACCTTCGAACCAGTTAGGTCATCGCGTTCAGTATAGTCCGAATGTTGTTATTTTTTTTAGTAGGTAGTGATAAGTATTGGTTATTATTCTGTGTCGCGTTCTCTTAAACTAAAGTAAACTTAAAGTAAAGAGGTACTCTTCTTATAAAGAGGTAATGAAAAAGACGGAAATATGTTAATTTCGTTTAGCTTTAGAGTATGCGACACAGAATCGACACCACTGTGGTATTTAGTTGAAAGAATAAAGGCAATATGCGTTTAAAAAAAAGTTTAAAAAAAAGTAAGCGTTACTAGCGGCGCCATTGTAATTATATGAATTTGAACTTGTAGCTTCAACTTAAACGAAATGAAATAGGAAAAGACAATAATAAACTTTCATTGATAATATTTGACTGTATTACAAAGTCTAAAGATATAGGTATTTAAATATTTAAACGAAATTTCTAAACAAGAGTCGGGTGTTCTTGTTCTATAAACATTTTTGTTAACGATATCTTTTATTACGAATAACAATATATTCAATGGCGGCACTGTTTATCATCATTTTGTCACGATGAACAAGAATTTTTAAATTATAAACTGTAAAACATTGTTATAGTTTGATGCGATACGTTAATGTTATATTTTTATACGAATACGATATATCGAACATATCGTATGGCCCGAATATAGTATTAAATATCGACATATCGTATAGTGCTGTATCGATATTACGATATATCGTATCGGGCATCCCTAAATGTTATTACGTTCATGAAAAATTAGCTGAGTTTTTTTTGGCTGGAAAGCGAAAAAGATTGCGTCACCACATTGTATTATTTTACTAAACTTGTGTTATTTTCAGTGTTAGTGCATAAATTTGGTGGCATTCTATTCGTTAAGTGCTGGATTACAGGCGTGAGTGTGGGAAAATGGTATAATGATGGTGAAACGTTTCTTTTCGTGTTGTTTCCAAAACTCCATAGAAGCTTCAAGTAAAGTTGCCACCACTTCACTAGGAGTATGACTTTGACTAGACTATGACTTGACTTGATGACTTCGACTGTGACTTGACACAATCATATTTGCGTGAAATATCATTAGCTTGATAAATTATCAATTACTTGACACTGGCTAAATACACAAAAGTGTGGAGCCAAAACATAAAAAAACACACATAACGTTTTAAATGACGTTGAATAGTCAGAAATTTTATCCAACTAATTTCTACGCTCTGTTTAAAAAAAATTAGCTGATGAATTGCCGCGAAGTGAAGTGGTGTATATATTTGCTAATATTTAGAGTTAATTACTAAATTAACATTGTTTATAGGTAAATACGTGCAATTGCGGTGTTAAAACACTAAAAGAATCTCTTGTATGTATTGGAGACATTGATGAAATCGTCGTCTAATTTCAGAGTTGAAGTTGAATCAGTGAATTGTTGTGTTATATCGAGCAGCTAGTTCTTAAAGCGTGGTAGACTTTGTTTCGCCCCCAAAATGCTTGTGGCGAAGGGGCCAAAAGAACTCCCGACCAGTGGAAACGGGTAATTTACTTTTTTTCTCTATGTACTTGTTTGAAATGTAAACAATATGCATGAACATCACAACTCGATAATCATAATATTACAGCAATGAACATATCTGCCATTTATTTTACACAACTGCTATGTACTGAACCTTAATTAACAGTCTTTCAATCCGTAATGAATATTCAACCGCTAGTAATCAATGGTGTGGCTAAGGATTATTTAGTGTGTAATTCAAAACTCAAATGTATCCAAATACCGATTTATTGATATTGCATTAAAAAGTCAATGTTTTCCCAAGGATTTAAAGTTCAAACTATATGCATACTTACAGGTTCATAGGTTCAGCCATCTAGTCATGTGAGCATAGTTGTATAGCTTTATGGATTATTCATGTAATATTGTGCTACATATCATATGAATAATTTTGTTAATTATTGTACAGAATAGAAATTTTTATTTCAGTAACATCGGCTGAGCCATCCTCCGTCCATCAAGCATGCAGTACCGTTTCAAGTTCTGGAGATTAATCTCCAGTACCCCATTGGAAGGTAACGAAAATCAACTGTGTTATTCATATTATAAAGCAGCTGCAAAACAAAACCAAAAAGTTGAAGCTTGTGGCTGAATTACATGTTTTATCAGCAATAATCAACATCTACCTATTTTCTACATGTACTAAACAAAGTATATGATGTAGCCTGTCGGCATGTATAGGTAATGTGTAACTTCTCAATACTTCTAAACATCTTGATGATAATTGATGCAATTTTCTATTGTATGGCGGTTTTGGTGTAGGTTATCAAGTTCATAAACATCAATATAAATCATCATTATAGTTAACTATCTGACTAATATAACATAATGATTGCTTTAGATTGATTGATATAGGAGTGATCACTTTTAGTAGTAAGGCCCACTGAAAGTGTGCTGCTATAGTACTCTCATGTAAATTTTAATGTTGGTTTATGCAATAACGAGTTACTCTGTTTAATATGTAATTGTATTTCAGGTACATCAGCACAGCTGGCGGTGGAGAATAGGCATTCTGCATTGTACCTGATTGCTAGCACCGGTAGTGGGAATGAGAAATTCTTTTTTCAAACTCATTTATTATAAGCTTGCTGTATTTCATATTAAGCACATTGTAATTTTATATACTTAGAACAATAAATAAATAAATAAAAGTAGTTATATCAAAAAAGTATAACATTTTGATAAGACTTTTATTTATTTTCATTTAAACTATCTACATGCCAAATAACATCAAGTTCTGTTGAGCCATTTATTATTATATATTTATTATATAATAATTATATATTTATAATTAATAGTAACAAATAGATTAGAGTTACTTTCAAATGTACAATAAATATAAATAAGTATATTTTATGTACATTATATTTGACTGGCCCGATAGCTCGATTGGTAGTAACCCTGGCTTCTGAACTGTGGGTTGTGGATTCAATTGCCACCCAGGACAAACATTTGTGTAATGAACACATAAAAGTGTAATTCTAACTATGAGTATTTTATTCAATCTTGTCTTGCCGCCCATTATCTCTACCAGCAATGCTCTGTCATCCGCGTTTCGGATGTTGTCTTGATTTACTGTAAATTATAATCTGTGCCTACAATTTGCTCCACACAAACTTCAATTGGGCTCCTGTCGTGGGCATCACCACCATAGGATGAATCAATGTGGAGGACATCAAGGCGCATTTCACAAATCTGAAAGACAAATGTATGTTATATTATTGTCATATAAAATATAATTCGACAAAAACATAATAGTTATAATTTATTTTTTTGAGACCTAATAAATATTTTTGAAAGCGACATAGATTGCATACTTACTCGGGCATTATATGATCCCTTCTTTTCCACTGAGAAAATGCTTTATATTTTAGGTGGATTTCCAGGGAGTCCAATGTTGATTGGTATATATTATGAAGGTGAGAGGTACCTACGCCTCGCTGGTAGGAGCCATGCCCACAAAACGCCAAACCCGCCAGGATCTACAATTTAGTAACATGATTAGATTACTATATAATTTGGAACGAAACGAAATTTACTTCATTAAATTTGTAGTGTACTGTAGTGTAGTGACACACATTAGGTACATAGGTATTTCAATTTATGGTCATGAATCTAAAAAAAAAAATCTTAAGTACTTAGTTACCTATGTACCTATATATTTGAATTTTCGGTCAATCATTTAGCTGTTGGGGTTGTTTATTTTTGTTGCCCCTGTTAATCTATCTATGTACGAGTATTATAAATTCTCTACTATAATTAATTGCCATTAAATTCTTATAACCTTACTTTGAGTTCTTCTTGTTCATCTTCTTGATCTATGTGGGAGATGTGTAGCTGCTGGAAGGCAATTTTCGACAGCCGAAACTAACGGACAAACTCATTTTAGGATAGCAAAATGAGTTGGATGTTGGGTTTTTTTTTTCAATGGGTTGCTGCTATGCCTTCATGTCCGTCTCGTCAGTTTCAGCTGTCTTTTGCGACGATTTTCTTCCGCATTTGCCAACAAAAGTGCCCGCAACATTTCTAACTGAAATACAACAACACTTAATGTTGAGTTATACCGACAAAATATATTTTTCATAACTATGGTGACAAGCTTCCGCACATAAATTACCACACATTATTATCGGTACGTTTTACTTATATGTAGGTAGGTACTTACTTATTTCGTAGGTAATTCACGGGTTGAAGATGCTCAATTTTCAGAATAAGGCACAAAAATCAAATTCAAGTACTAAAAGTAAGAAAAGTTAAGTACTACTCTATATAAGAAACAACCTTTACCCTGTTTCTATGAAAATCGCAATTATTGTTGTCATTTTGTTTCAAAACGCAATTCGTAATCGCAATTTGGCCATGTCGATAAAAATTTTTACGTCAAAAGCTTTAGCAGTTACAATGGATCTTTTGCTGACCTTCATTGCAAAAAATGTCGTGCATGTTCAAAAAACTATGATTGTAACACATTTCATATTGAAACTGATCGAAATCAAAGATACATAATCGACCAGCAGATCGTAATATGTTGGGATTGGGACGATATTAGAAGTACATATAGTTTGTTTGTGTCTGTGGACGGTATTGTATTGACTAGTAGTGTACAATGTTGCTTTATGGCAATATCTTGCTAAATGCTATTTGCTTTATTTAAAAAGCATGCTATTTATACTATTTTTATAGTATGCTTTTTTTATAAGCATAAAATATTTTGTTACGCCATAACGGGTGGGCGCGAAAAAAGCATGTGACTGTTAACTCGCAGCTCCTACCTTATCGTTGGACTCGTCGGACCGACAGCATGCTTTTTATTAATATTAAGTACATCGCGTTTATGAATTTATTACGATAAAATGGAGCAGTAAAAAAGAACAATGAACTTAATATGATACTTTTCAGGCTTAGGACTGTCTATAATTGATTAAATGTTATTATTAAATAAAGTATGTTAGTATGTAAAGCAATTATAGGCGTATTTAAAAGTTTATTGAAGTATCATGTATGTACAAACAATCAACTATGTACATATTATTTTTTTTAAATCATTTTTATACACTATTTACATTATATATACACTTTTGTACACATAATTTACATTTAGAAACGTTATCTGTGCTACTTTTGCACTAGACAATCGTGTTCTTCTTCGATCACTGATGAGATACCCCGACTTAGAAAATATTCGTTCACAAGTATTATTGGGTACGTGAGCCGTCTGAGATCGCAAATTCGCACGCGGTGCGTTATACGATGACGCATGCGACCGATAGCAATCGCTAGCATGCGACGACTGGCCGCCGCGCGCCGCCCCGCCGTGCTACTTGCTTTGTGGTGCTACTTGCTATTTCTTTGCTATATGCTTTGCGTTGCGACTTGCGATGCGCGATGAACAGATTATACAGAGTGCGAAATAAAGCAAATAGCAAATAGCAACAAGTAAGAGCCACGATAGCATTTGCTATATGATATGTATAATAAGCACGTTGCTTTATGTTGCTATATGCTATATTAATCACCACTAGTATTGACGGTCGACGGTTGGCTGCGGCCGCTTTGTGGCTCGTCAGGAGTTTAGTTTAGTGTTCTGTGGGCTTGTCTCCTAGTTCGTGGTGTTAACGGAAGTATATTAATGTG
Source organism: Ennomos fuscantarius (assembly GCA_905220475.3). NCBI lineage: Eukaryota > Metazoa > Arthropoda > Insecta > Lepidoptera > Geometridae > Ennomos > Ennomos fuscantarius. The sequence goes on along the minus strand of HG992046.1, from coordinate 3,818,485 downwards.
CAGTGCCTTGATTATTTGTAAATCAAACTTAAGTTTATTTGCAAACATGTATATACCATAGGAGTTAAAGATATTGTGATAAATATGTATCCAACAACTTTAAGTTCAAGAATGTGTGGTGGTTGTGTGTGTTTGTTGCAGTTTTTGTTAATTTTTCTGGCCCTGACAAAGGACTACGTTGGAGCCCAAGTACTAAGTAAGTTACGCCTTATACTAATTTTTGGCGCGTAAAATAAACCGTTTTAGGTACAATGGTCGATACAGTACATGTTATATTTTAATTGTATATACCCATATCAGCTTTATTAAAAATAACAAAGAATAACTCGTTGAACCAAACCATTGAAAAGAAAATTAAATGTATAAATATGTGATCCGAATTTAAGAAAAAATGTATTCAAATCAAGTCTAGAAATACCCACTTATCAAAGTTTAGATTCACTTATAATTTTTTTTTCTTTTTCTTGTAAAAAAGTAAGCTAACCACTTTTCTTCTCTGGAGAAATTAGCTGATCTTTTTCTTTTCTGGCAGCTTCTGCATTTCATTTCTAAACACTGAAGTTATAAATAAGTCATTACTACTTTTTTAAACATCATAACTATTATTGTTTTGGGCCATTTCGATTTTTAATGTCCTTTAAGCTATACATAGGTATGTACCTATTAATATATTTTCTGGCCAAGCTTTATCAAATCAACTTGCGGCACACAGTAATACTTGCAGACTACTACTTTGTGGCAATCAGCAGCATACATATCTTGAAAAGGGGTAGTAGCTACCTAGACTTACTTCTTTGGTCCTTTAAAATACTTATGTGACAAATATAGATAATCTTGGAAGTTTATCATTCTTTCATTCACATAGTTACTAAATATCTTAGAAGTGACTTAACATGAACTGGTTAGTGCAGAGGAAGTTTGTAAGTCAGACTTTGTTTAGGTATTGATTAGTGTAGTTGTATGCAACTTGCACTTGGCTGGTCTTTTTACTTCAATTTCTAGTGTTGATGGCTGTACATTTTTTTTCATGTTCTGGAATTCTGTTTTCCGAGTATTTCCTGCATGATTTATGAAATATTTTATTTATATATCATGTGTTCTGCTTGAGCTGTGCCGCAGGCAATGATTATGATTAAGGACTAGGGGGTGCCAGAATATTGGATTGTTTGGAATCATAGAAAATACAATAATAAATAATATAGAGGATACAACTAACATACATTTGTTATCATGTTGTTCATCTTTTTATAAATCTTATTAGTCTTAAAATAGTTTTGTAATTGAGGTTTGTTTAATTGCAAGTTCTAGTCCTTGTATAAAAACTACAATGGAGGTGTGGGTGGATAGTGCTGGATTATTGGATATAATAATGATAATAATAATGCCCAATAATCACATACATAGCTCCTGGACCCTAACTAGGACCCTGTATCTAGTGACCCAGGAACTTCGAGGACCATGGTCTCAGAACCCCCAGTCTTGGACAAAGTATTACCACTACTTTTTTTGTGTAAAAATGCTTATCCTGTCTATGAGCCGATCTGGTCAACCACCACACCACAGAGGCTGTCAAACTACAATATGACTATTACAGTGCTGGATTAGTGAGACTTTACTGTACACATAAAGTAGTCTCATTAATCTTATTGCCTCATGTCTTTCACCCAAAATGCTCTTAACAATAATAATAATAATATAATAATAATAATATGTGTGGACATCTCACACAACGCCATCTAGCCCCAAACTAAGCAAAGCTTGTACTATGGTAACCAGATAACTGATACAATACTTAGATACTTTTTGTTTGTAAATACATACATAGAATACATTATGACACCCAGACACATAACAAACACCTATGTTCATCACACAAATGTTTGTCCTGAGTGGGAATCGAACCCACAACCCACAGTTCAGAAGGCAGGGCTACTACCAACTGAGCTATCGGGCAAGTTACCCCATGAGACCGGCCATCGGTGACAGAGATTATCTTACTTTAATTAACTTCCTGGTTGGGTCTTCCCCTGCGAATGGAGAGGTCTCCTCTCGACGACTTACGTCCGTATTGTATACACTACAAGTTATTTTATTAGTCCATTTGTTGGTTTTAGGCTCAAAGAATTTCTACAGTTTATAGATAAGTAGCTGCGCCCCGCGGTTTCAGCCGTGGATAAAAAGTAGCCTATGTGTTAATCCACTATATAAGCTATCTAAATTCCAAAGATTCCTTTTTACCATTTTGGTATGAAATGCTAAAAATTTCTAAAAATCGGTCAAGATTTTGCGTAAAAAGCCCGCAGCGTCGCCCTAGTGGTGTTCGATAATTGAAGGGGTGAGAACAAAAAGGGTTTAGCTGATTTTTTTCACAATAAAATTATCTACAATAATAGTCGTTCGCCTGATGTTAAGCGTCAAGGCCGCCCATAATAGTTACTGTGCCCCTCGGAACTCCAAAATAAAAAAAATTGCGTGTCACTGCACTGTGCATGTCGTCCCGAGATATCAGCACAGTCTAGTAATAAGATCACTAGACCGTGAGATCAGGTTAAAGTAAGCCGAACCGATTTTAATGAAACTGCACACGGTGACATTACTAGAACCCACATAGGATACCGACTCACAAAAAATTAAGGGAAAGCGGGGCGCCTCGAAAAAAAATTCATTAAAGTCTCTTGTGATAGCCCTAATTTTTCTGCAGTCAATTAAGCAACTGTTATACGTTAATTAGTATGTCGGTAAAAGCGTTGGTATCACCGGAAGTCCGCCGAACATCCGCTGTGCAGCCCAGTGGGCTTGTTGACAGCATGATTATAATGTTATAACTGCTTGTACAGAGGACTTAAGACCTGTGCCAAATGAAATGATTCACATCAACAGATAGAAGACATCCACTGCTGAAGACTGACCGTGTGAGTTATAAGGCCATAAAACGCCACTTTGGACGCTTATTAAACAAAACATAACCGTAAACAAAAACCTACAATCTACAATAATGTTAATATATGGTTAAAGAACAATACCTCCTAACTGGCATTTACAAGACAGGCAAAAGTACATTATCTTTCTTGTTCTATAGACCTCTCTTTTGCATGTATAAAATTGAACCAAGCATAGGTTCAATTCAATTCAAATTATTTTTTTATAACAGCTGTAAACTTTGTAAATATATCGTTTTAAAATGCACATAATTTATTTTGAATTATTTTAGGAAAATTTTTAACTCCGAGAATTAGAAGCGACCTTCTCAAACCTTAAGTTTGCGTAATTTCCATAAATTATTCAGCCCTTCCTGCCATGGGCATCGTTTGCATAAAGCCTATAGACCATAATTGCAGGGGGAAACGCATATCTGACCATCTGACGTGTGCCCATAAAGAGTTCTGCGAGGAACCTCATCGAAACGTGAGTCGGAAATGCCAAGGCAAGTAACGGAAGCTTTGGCACATACACAGGGCGTTAACATTATTATTCTCATGAATACAATCGTTTTAAAGAATAGGATAAAATAGACAATTAACGAGCACTCTTGCTTTCGTTCAAAGGTTTTCTACTCAATATCAAAAGCCATTTTAACGAAGCCCACTTCCACAATGCCATATCATCGAAAGCCCATAGACGTTGCTACAGGATCCAGGACATTTGCTTTCTAGTTTCAGGGCATTTTATCGTATTAACAATGATCGTATCGCGTCTTACCCTGAACTCAGAACATCGTGGAATTTCCAGGTTTCTCAGTTACCTCTAAATTTTATAGGTTGGTTCTTAGATTGGGTTGATAATGTTAAAAAACCGTTATTCTTCTATGTTGGCTGACTTGCGATCTCCATTTTATTTCTAGTGGTATTTATTTCTAGTACCTATCCGACATGGACCGACATGCAGCACTCGCCAATCAAATACAATGCCCTACGAACCGGGATACAGTAGTGCTTGGACACCACTACTTTGCGGCAGACGAGCTCTTGCAGAAAAGTCATACCACGTAGTGGTGTAATACGGACCTAAGGACGTAATTTTTTTTATCGTTATATCCACGGCTGCTGTTTCCGAGTGAATCACAAGTATCCGACACGATGGCGCCGTGATTCATTGTCCTTAAAACTCTCATTGAAAGTCAACTGGCATACACCGTCAGTAGTATTGAAAAACTCACTTTATCATTCAGTAGATGACATTAGGTAAATTTATTGATTTTCTACAGAATGACTCATCTTAGGTAAAACTAACGTATGTATTTCTAAAACTTCTTAGTGGTGATCCGTGATTCATAATAATGAACACTGCACTCGACATGCTTAGCAATATAATATTGGTTTCAGAAACAGTTTTAATTTAACTTGTCTTCGTTGCTTATTGAAAACCAATTTCGTATAATTGAAATGCTCTTTACCAAGCTTCTGCCCTTACTAAGCGATTTGCTATAAGTTGAAATGATTTTTTTTTTCAAGGGTCAAAGAAAACGTCGAGAAAAGCGGCATGTCCAATAATCACTTTTCGAATCACAATTCGTGAATATGTCTCTTTCACCAACTCGCACTTAGCCACCTTAGTAGATTATGGCCTACAATTCTCTCTGTGAGAGAAAGCCCGTGCCACAACAGTGAAAACTATTGGGCTGATGATGAAACCTTAAACTAACTATTACTAAAGGTTTTTACGGCGTGTACGCGTACTGCGTCCCACCGCCCCAGCATACGCTTTACGCGTTCCCTAGTTTACTTTATTATTTTTTATCGTTATTACTCGCCGGAGACGTTTATGACCGTAGCTCGGTGACTGATGCTCTTGTGAGAGTTCCTGACGCTTGTACTGGAAAATTAGACATGTGACTCAATCTGTGGTGACACCAGGAAACAATTTATGTTAATGTTCATAATTCTTAAAACTGCATTAAGGTAAATTTTAATACAGACATTGTCATGTTATTTAGAAAATAATGAACCATTAATTAAAGATATAATACACAGAGTACACAGCAATGAGTTTTTCGTCGCCATTTTGAGATGATTCGTTTATCTATTATCTATTTACCGAGACCGAGTCTACTTGCCATACAACTTGAGCGAAATAATTGATAGCTCTAATAAACGGTTTTATACCTTAGTTTTACTATTTAATATACACGGGTAAAGCTTATATTCATAAACTTGAAAAGTCTAGACACTTCTCTTCCTAGTTAGTTTATATCCGACTCGAAGGACCAGTTGAGTGTCTTTTGCAATGATCCTTATCGATTAGAAAGTCTTCGACAGCTTATATATATATATATATATATATAAGCTGTCGAAGACTTTCTAATATATATATATATATATATATATATTTATATAGTATTTTTTTTAAATTCAAATAGGTTATCAAGTATTTAATAAACTTAACTAAAAACTTACATGGTTCTCAACATTGTTCTAAATAAAAACATTTTGAGCCTATTTTCAAAAAGGAGTAAACTCGCCCGTGGGTCTGGTTTAGTGCCAACTACCACCTAACTAGGGCTTAGTTAAGGCCCAGGTTATCACATGACAGATGTTCACTATTTCATTAGAAAAATTGAAATAAATATAAGGTATTCAATTTTAAAATAACAAACCGTCTCGTTTAACTTCTAGCCGAATGTGTAGCGAGCTCCATAGAGCCGATAGTTATATCTAGCGCCATACTTCCATCAATTTGGTTATTATAACCGTCACAGACCGATTCCATTCCTTGCAATAAAAAAATAAAATCTCCATTTGGAAGGCAACGCACCCACTTCGTCAACAGCTGTTTATAGAATCGACAATTTTATCTTGAACCTGGTCGTCTTCAGTGCTCCTTACAACTTGTTGAATCATGGGACAAAGTAAGAGGTCCTGGTGAGTGGCTGCTGTGTTATTTCTGGATGTAACTGCGTTGGAGATGCTATGGGAATAGTGACTTCCATGCTGGGATATGAGCCGTTTCCTTCACGTGACGTCACATCCGAAAGGAACAAATCTTGGCTATGGGTTTCGTATTTAACAACACCATTAAAGATGTGTAGTTTCTATACACTTCCATAATCGCTATTCCTTCATTACTTATAGTACGTATAATATTAGACATTGTGAGGTGTCAACCAAAGATTGCTAAGATATAAATAAGTAAAAATTTCAAGGGCGTCTTTCGTTAACCTAAAAATCTATTCATGAGTTTCGGCGGGAAAACGATAAAGATCGCGTCACCGCATTAGATTATTTTACAAAACTTGTGTTATTTTCAGTGTTAGTGCTTAAAATTGGTGGCATTTTATTCGTTAAGTGCTGGATTATAGGCATGAGTGTGGGAAAGTGGTATAAAGATCGTGAAACGTTTCATTTCGTGTTGTTTCCTAAACTCCATAGAAGCTCCTGGTAATGTTGCCACCACTTTACTAGGAGTATAACTTGACCAGACTATGACTTGACTTGGTGACTTGGACTGTGACTTGACTTGACAAATATATATAATATTAATTTACTTGAGAAATTATTAATTACTTGACACTGGCTAAATACACAAAAGTGTGGAGCCAAAACAAAAACAAAAAAAATCTATTCATTTTAGCGGACACCACCAGTTTGGTATTTTTGGTACATTCTCTGCGGTGGGTCGCAGTTCTAGTTCAGACTTATGACTAATAGCTGTGTATTAATTTTTCTTACTTTTGCTCCCATTGCACACAATGGTCTGTGCGCCTCCGCTCGTGTAGTAATTGACTAATTGGTGCGGAATTCATAATTAACAGTAGCAATTTATTACAATAAATTCATCTGAAGATACACGACATCGTCATATCAGAATAATAAGCAGAGACGAATCGAGAACGAGAATGAACCAAATCTTAGTAACTTATGAACGTATTTTGTGATCTAACGGAAATTACTCAGTTAATGAATAAAATGAGTTATGACATTCTCTTAGCGCTGTGCAGCCTAAATATTTTGCATAATATGTTTAGAAACTATAACCAGGAATACTCAAAACAATCATAATAAACTCGGGTCGTTCACACTTTACCGCACTGTGACCTATTCATTTCATTTAGAACTTAATGCCACAAATTTTTATAAAGCTATTGCGATAACTGGGATGGATGCTTTTCAAAAAGTACTAATTTTTCAGTACCAATCTAATCATCATCAAACATTTTTTAGGTTGATAGATTGATACACCTAAAGCATATTTTCTAGTTCCCATTGTTAAAAAATGTTTTCGTTTGGAGGAGTGGTGTTTTTATTAAAGAAAAACGAATAGCTCAACTGTATCAAACAGGATAAGAATCATAGAGTGTGTATAATATATAATAATAATAATATGATAATATGTGTGGACATCTCACACAACGCCATGTAGCCCCAAACTAAGCAAAGCTTGTGCTATGGGCACCAGATAACTGATACAATACTTTTTGTTTGTAAATACATACATAGAATACAATATGACACCCAGACACAGAACAAACACCTATGTTCATCACACAAATGTTTGTCCTGAGTGGGAATCGAACCCACAACCCACAGTTCAGAAGGCAGGGCTACTACCAACTGAGCTATCGGGCCAGTCAATAATAATAATATAGTATAATAGAAACATACTGTTCAGTGCCAAATTGCCAATTGAACCAGTATATGATAAGCAATAATATGCTACAGGAACATATTGCAAAAACGACGCACAAAGACGTGTGACGGGTTAACAAGACCATCTGTGCAATGAAAGCACGCTCTGATAAAAACAAATACTATGACCGATTATTATTATTTCCCCATTCTCACGTACTGACATTGCCCTACAAACTGCGTCATCAAAGACATATGGTGATATTGCATACGCATCGGTTTTTGCACGTCTTAATTCATGGAGGCACGATTTATAATGTCTTCGGTCTAATGCATGATATTATAGTTAACTGTGTAGTTAACTCAGATTTGTAATTTAAAGTAAATTGTAAGTGCAAGTTTGTATCATACTTGTATTTAAAACTTAGCTGGTACTTTAAAAAACCAAAAGAAAATTATAAAGTATCTAATGCTTATTTTTTAGTTTTACCTTCACTCGTGAAGTTCACGTATTTTTTGTTTTATTTTATAGCTTTTTCTCTACTATTTCCGGTCAGGATTAAAATTAGGTGCCTACGTACAGTAGAACAGAAAACATGACATTTTGAGAATGCACTGAAGAAAGGTTAAAGGATAGAGCGTTGTTTTTCAAGGCAAGCTTAACAGGTTTTGCGAGTCAATATTAAATCGAATGCGCAGAAAAAGAAAAGAAAATTGCATCACGTAAAAGGCTTGGAGCTTCTGCAACCTGATTCGCATGTAGTCATGGCCATTCTTGGGATTTTCAACCACAGAAATTGACTATGTTTTCAACTTTACAAATGCTGCACTTGCACTCTTGTCACAGATTTGTCTTTAACTCTGGACTATATTAGATAGATAAACATGGCACAGGCATATACTTACTGTACGATTTTCTTTCATTTTAAAAATTTCATAAGATTAATTAAAAAATGTTATCCGGAAGTCTTGCATTCATAGTTTTTAGTTCGCAAGTAACTTCGAAATGAAACTAACTAAAAGCTCAGCGGAAGAATATTAAGTGTTAATAAATAATATAGTGTCTTTAGAGAATCAAAGAGGTATTTTACTTGTAGTAACTAGGATAGAGGACTCGCATTATACATATATATTATACACAGAATAGGAATGTACCCATAATAAGTATACCTAGAACAGAATGCATATCATAGAAGATAACTGTTCTAAAACTGTAATAAGTGTAGCAATTATTACTCGAGGCAAATTATAATTTGCTACGGATATTTTAATCTACTTCGGTTCAGCTGAATGTCCTTTTTCGGCTATACTTTGCATAAGTGCTGTTAAATCACCTTATATCTGCTCGAGGCAAACTGGAGTACCTTGATCGAATGAGCGGTTATAAAACCTTAAACTTAATGATTAATATTTGCAAAAAAATCCTTATTATGGAGACTTGAAAGATTATAGATAGCAAGTAGTTACAAGTGATTGAATTCATGTTTCTTACTACCTGTTATTTAATACAATACACGAAGAAACTTTTTATCTTTAGAAATAGCTATTTGTGTATTCAAAAGGCCAATTCAAGTTCATATAGTGTAGCGAACACAACCAGTTCTCTCTATTAAAGTCTTCTAAGAAAAGTTCTATTTGGTCATATAATCCAAAAGCGGTTCAACAAATGACTACAATGCTATATATAACAAAGAGTTAGGAATGGAGCTTGGTTTATTAGCAAGTATTCAACGCCAATAGCTTCAATTAGTACGTTCTTCGGATGTCTGTCATCATTACGCAGTGCGCACTGGACTTAGATATTTTAACAAAATAATAAAAATAAATTAACACTATTACTTCCACACCGATATTATTAATTCGAAAGTTACAGGCAACTGTCTCTGTCTTTGTTACCTTACCATGGCTGAACAGATCTTGTTATGTTTTGGTATTTAAATATAAGTAGTTTAAATATAAATACATTTATTACGATAAGCTGTAGTCCACACATGCACAAGTTGAGGACATATTTATTGTTCGTAAATTCATGATACAATACAACAGAAATCAAAATTATTACAAAATAAAAAGGGAACAAATGAACTCTCGATGACCATTGGTACTTTCCTTGATCTCGTAAAATGATTCTACTATTATTTTATTATATCGATGAGACTTTTAGCTATGATGCTTATTATCATTATTGCCTTCTCGCATTGTTTCCAAATTATCTTGGTTGAAATCATCGTTTATAGAGCATAGCAAAGCAAGTCTATAATTGGTTTTCAATGACAAGCTTTTATGACCATTTCAATTGAGTAGTAGTTGCTTAATAATAAATAACCACTGACTCTGACAACTTACATAGATTATTTAAAAGCGTTGGTAAGGTCAATCAACAGATTTGTTCTAGATTAGATTGCACTTATAAATTGATATTAATGTATGCAGCAAAAAGTACAAGATAATGGTTAAATTATCGGCGCGTCCGGCACCAAATGACTATGCAGTGACTTGGATAACGTTGTGGATCACAGCTCATTCTGTGTAAATACTTATTTCTTATACTAGAAAGCTTAAATTTGAGTAATCGTCACCTTTAATAATAAGGCTGTGATTTTATGAAAGTATGATATTCTATGATAGTTTCTAGTTTCTATTTTACTTCTTGATGTTCTCTGTTTATTTTTGACAATTAAATGACCTTATTATCACGCTGTACTGTAACATCTATAGATAATGGAAAAAAATAAATAATAAAATACATTTTTAATCTCAATTATATAAAAAAAATACTTTATTCATGTGGATATACGAAACGCGTTCAAAAGAATAGAAATAGTTGCAGGGACAAGAAGTTGGGAAATAAAACCAAAACTGTTGTTAATCCTATTTCAAGAACTATAAGCTGGGTTGCTTGCACGTGCGATTGTGGTTGCGTTCACAGAGATTGCTCAAGAATTCTCAACAATAGAAACTGTAACTAAGCTTAGCTTTACCTCGATGATGTTATGGTTATTGCTAGATATGAATCAGTGCGTTAATTATTTCCTTATCAGATTTTAGTTACACTATTAGCTAGAACATTTAAAATTTACCGTGTTTGAACATACTAAAGTAAATCATTTTTGAGGCAATTATTATGAACCGGTCTGGGAAAACAAGCCCCCGTTAAACATGATAATGGTTAATGTTTACTATTTTATTCAAGTCGCTAAGTTACACATGTTTTTGTGATGGCCTGTGTGTATGCGTTACCAAAAAGGTGTCGGAAAATATCACTGGAAAACCGCTCCCATGTATTTCATGTTCCAAATAGCGGCAATAAGGTGTGTTGCCAGGCTAGACAGTCAATTTGGTAATTATGTCTAATTGGCGTTAAGTGAAAAGATGTTTTGTACGGACGGGCACTAAATTATAGATGGAAATGGGTAGTTCAGTTCACGACGTTAATTTAGATAGTGGATGGTCCGCACGCGATTTTTTGCATTGATTTATTTATGACAACATCTACACTAAAAACGTTTATAATTATAACTATTGTAGTACCTATAGCAAATAAAATAATAACAAACGCGTCCAAGCTATAATAAAAGATTAATTACGGCTATTGCAGATCGTTAAACAAAAGAAATTAGTGTAGGTACTATTTAAATGAAGATTTTAAAAGGTGGTGTTAATTACTTTAAAGACAGCCTCTGTAGTGTGGTGGTTGAGTAGGTCATCTCATAACCCGGAGGCGGCGGGTTTGATTCCCGCAGCAGGATAAGTATTTGTGCATGAAAAAAAGCTGAAATATTTGTTCTGTCTGGGTGTTGTGGGACCATGGTCGTCGTTCATACGTCCCTAATTACAGGGAATCCTAGTTAGGGTCTAGGATCTATGTATGTGATCGTTGGGCGTTATTTATAATTAAGTTATTTAATTAACGAAATATGGAAGTCACTCCAACTTCAATATATCACCGTATAAGACAAATGTAAGACGTGGAGTAAGATAGGTGGTAAACTTACGCCGCCGTGCGTACTAGCGCCGCCGATTGGCTAGGGGCCAGCTCTTGCCAATATGTGTTTTAATAGTAAACAAGGATTCATTAGAACGTTACAGAAATAATCAGAGTTCATCGCTCTTGCAACGATAGCAGGGTAGACCCAAATGATGACTAAGTCAGTAGTTAGTTATTATAATTATCATACCATTCTAGTTAGTTTTATAACTAACAAATTATTCCTATTATACATAATACAATCATTTTAACGTCATTAACGTCAATTAAATTATTTCCGCTACAGTAAAATTTACCTTAAATGAGTTTTATTTATAGTAATACAAAAACTTTCCGTTTGGATTTCCCAAGTTTAACTTATAAACTAATATATTTTCAATAGTTATAATTACCTAACATTGATTTGTTATTGGGGAAATTATTACATTATAATTTGACACGTTATGAATATTTAAACCATATATATTTTTATATATTATATATATATATATATATATATATATATATATAAACTAAAAAATATGACTACAGATGACAAGCGTGAATTTCTGTTAATATAACAGGTTCTTCAAATACCTAAATAATATAATACCTGCCAATGGTTAGAGAAAAATGTGGTAATTGCTAGAGGTCAAGTTCTATCAACCTGTTCTGACATAAATCATGTTTCGAGCGCCATGCGTTGATAGCAAGAGTCGATCGATATACAAACCGGAAACGAACTAGTTAGATTGGCATTAGCTCCCGTATCAAAGTTTCCGTGGGTTTGTAGAGCAAAACAATTAGGGGAAACCCGTGATTAGATCCGGCAAAATGTATATTTTTAAAAGTAAAAGCGTTTACGCTTCGGACGAAGAGAAAAGCAGTTCACGGTTCGATGGGAATTAATTGCATAGATTGAAGTAAGACGGCACCAGTATAGTATCTTATGTTTAATAATTTAATGAGAATTTCGCATTGTTTGCTGCAAGTAAATTTTCCAAACATTAACGACAACGTTCGTAAGTCTATTAGGTTTACAAATGTAGAGTAAAACTGCATTTACAATTCCACAAATGATAAACTACGAAAGTAATATTAAAACTAACCACTATCATGCATGTCAAATGCACCTGAGCACTATCAAATTAATGCACAACTATGATCGAGATTCAAAGTCACAGGATTTTATTGCAAAAAGGCAAATTTTAGCACTATTATGCTATTTTTTTTTATTGCAGACTCCACCAGAAGTAGTCCGCATACTAGTTTCAATTTCATGCGCACTTTGTGAAATGTCATAACGGCTCACATAGATGCTCAGAATCAAAATGCACACACTAACATCCTATATGTGAGAGAGCATTTTACGGCATCATTCCACACTGATTAGTCGTCATTCAGCAAATCGCCATATGCGAACTGTACCGCAACATAGTAAAAGTACAATATACATATATCATTACATCCCAGAATGGGATAGCATTTTACTGTCGCCGTAAATTGTGCGGTGTCGTAAAGATTTCTTGAGCGTAGCTGTTGATGCTTTAGCGCGTAATGTCACAACACATCAACGTTTGAAACTTGGAATATATGTACAGCATCAAATTCCTTCAAAAGATTAAACAGAGAAAAGTTTTTTCCTCTACTACGTAAAGTAAATCTATAAGATTTGTCTCGTTTCCAAGAAGGTTGAAGAGAAACTCCATGAAAATGAAATCCGAACAGTTCACAATGTGCTCACGCTGCCTGGCATTGTTTACCTCATTTATCAAGTTTAATACACCGACTTTCAAAAACTCTAAAAAAAAATTTTGTTCAACTTTGTGGTGTTGTTGAACCATTAGGCTAGCAATAAATACTGAAACCAATTTGTTTGCGTGAAATGATGTCCAACGATACTCCTTCGATCTACGTTTTATAGATGTCATTATCCCAGTTGTAGAAGAATTATATGGGTGTGTTCCTTACGATTACGTGTAAAATTGTCATTACAGTTTCTCTACACGTTGGGAGTGTCCATTAGTCGTTGACTAATGTTATGCGAAATTATGTCCATTTGCACTTACATGAACGCTGCACTATGTCTTTCATTAGCAGTTTAGTCTTTAGACGCGGCGCTAAAACTACAATTTAGTTTGCTATTTTTTTTAATCACATTGCATTAAACTTTTTCATTCAACAGCTCCCCGCGTAGTTTCTTTCTCGATCAATTCATGTAAAGGTCGAATCAATATTTAAGTTCTTACGCCTGAAACTGGTAGACTTTAATGCCTGATTTCACAAGCAACCTCGAACTTTCTTTTAGTAAAATTTAATGTAGCTTAAAAAGCTGACGCCGACGACAACGGAGATAAGGATGGTCAAGATCATTGAAACTGACGTAGACCAAGGATTGTCTGTTAAAACTGTGTGCTACCGTACTACGCCACAAAAGTACTGAAAATCATAATAGCGTTCATTATTATTTGTAAATAACCGCTAGGTTGCGTGATCGGATTTTAATCCGAAATGAGATCCGCAGGAGAACAAGTAATCGACATAGCCTTCAAAATTTGCAAGTTGAAATGGCTGTGGGCAGGCCACATCCACATCGCTTGCGGAACCGACCACCGACGGGAATGAAAGGTTCTCGAGTGGCGATCACGAACCAGAAGACGCAGCGTAAGCTGCCCCCCACTAGGTAGAATGACCCGGTCAGAACCGCTGGGTACAGTTTGCAAAAGGCAAGTAGCTGGTTAGTGGCGCTCTATGGGGGATGCCTATGTTCAGCAGTGGGCGTCTTCCTGCATGATGAACCGCTGTTTAAATTGTTAAACTATAGTGGCTTGGTGGCTGATCTTCTCGTTTGTAGAGTACATTATTTTTTCTTTATAATAGTAACGCCCAATGATCACATACATAGATCCTGGACCCTAATTAGGATTCTCTGTGTCTAGGGACCCAGGAACTACGAGACACCACCCAGACACAACAAGTATTTGCGCTTTTTTTTCGTGACACAAATACTTGTCCTGCCGCGGGAATCGTACCTGTCGCCTCCGGGTTATGAGCCGACCTGCTCAACCATCTCACCACCGAGGATGTTAATTCCAAGCTTTTATAATTATGAGGACTATAAAGTATGAATTCGTTATGAATCTAGTCTAGGTACATCTTAAAGAACGTTGTCCTTGCCCAAACGATAGTTGAATAGGATCTCAATTAGCAACAAGTGGTCACTAGCTTAGTCATGTTGGATGGCGCAAATGTGTCGACAATGTCTGGCAAATGCCAATAGATTCTCTCGGGTTTATTTGAATAGGGTTGCCGATGATGACTGCAACATTTTTATAGCTCAGCGTAAAATGGAAGTATCTTTTTCTTCCGACAAAAGTTAAGCTCGACTCTAGAATAATGTCAATAATAAATAATGTCAAACGCAACGTTTATAATTTCGAGACATTAAAATTAAATTCCTGTGTTCAATAGACTGGCCTCGAGGACACAATAAACATTGTAGTTAAATTTTTGGGACTGGTAGGTGGTAGGACTTTACTGCAAAGTTCGTCTAGGTAGGTACCACCGCTTTGCCAGTTATTCTGCCGCCAAGCAGTAGTGCGCAAGCACTGCTATGTTCCGGTTTGAAGGGCACTGCAGCTAGTGAAATTACTGGGAAAATGAGACTTTATGATCTGATCTCACAGTTTAGTAATCTTATTAGGTACTAGATTGTGCTGATGTCTCTGGATGACGTGCGCAGTGCAGTGCCACGCGAACCTCTATACTTTAGAGTTCCGAGCGACACTGCAGCTGATATGGGCAGCCGTGTCGTTTAACATCAGGCGAATGGCTAGCTCGTCACGTCATTCCTTAACATAAAAAAAAAAATGTTGATTTCGGGGATGTAAACACTTTCTGTGTTACCACAAATACATGAACAAGGCTTAGACAGACGTCAAACGTGTGTTTAACAATACAAAAAAGCAGTTTAACACTTGTTTAAGGCTTGTTTAACTCTTTAGTGGTTAAGCCGTTTGTGCGCAAATTTTCATCAACACAAGTTCAGCCGTTTTTCCGTGAAAGCAGAAATCAGATATTTTTCTAAACTTTCGTTAATAATCACAAAAACATCATCTTGTTAGTTCCTTAAAATGGCAACCCTCAAGTGGTAATAAATTTCTGCAGGTCTATTCAACTGGTTGTCAACCGAACATGGGCCCATATGGTCGTTAGATCAATCGATAATACAGCCGTTGGGACACAGTCACGGTATCGGCGCCATGTTTGCAATTCGAATAAACTTCGCTCAATACAAATATCAATCGATACCTACATTCCTATGCCTAGGCGTCGTTACTGGCACAGAACAACTAATAGTAATAGTGTATTACGGGTATTATTAAATGAAAGAAAACAATGAAAATTCTGCTTCAATAATGTAAAATGACGTTAGGTAATAATGACAAAATATTCCTAGATACGAGCTATTAAAAAAAACATTTAAAAAACACAGGCGAACATAGGAGGTACCTCTTCCTTTTCGGAAGTCGGTTACATATACGCCATAACAAAATATTCACGTGTGTTCACGTGTTGCTGTAACTGTCAAAAGCTCTACGAGTCAATCAATTTCAAAAATAGAATTTGTATCTTTCCCTCTTGAGCAGGGGGTCTGTCGAACACAATGTTCTAATTTTAAAACGAGAATCAACAGAAGACTTTGTCGAATGGCCAGTTCTAAATTTAAAACTGCGTTATGCGTCTGAGCACGCTTCGTGTGTTACCAAGTGCAAAATTGCGAACACCTTGATCAAAAAGGTTTGGTTTAATTTTGTTGAAAAAGTTGCACCTGTCTTGCAGCAGATGTGTTTAAATTAAATTGGCAAATCTTATTTATATACTGGCGTCGATTCTGTGTCGTATTCTCTAAAACTAAAGTAAACTTAAAGTATGGCGGTACTCTTCTGATAAAGGAGAAATGAAAAAGACGGAAATATCTTAATTTCGTTTAGCTTTAGAGTATGCGACACAGAATCGACACCACTGTACCAACAATACACAATAGCGTATTCTGTGTTGTACGAGTACAGTAATTATTGTAAGAGTAATGTTAAATGATGTCTCATGATAGTCAATACATATATATCATAATAATGTCCTACAGTAAATAGGTTTAGGTAAACGTTTCTTTGTGGTTACGATTCATCAGTGAATTTCTCCAATACACTATTCAGTAAATTACATTGAATTCTCTCTATATATCAACATTTAAGGACTAATTTTGAACGCCGGTTGTAATTACTGTTATTATTACTAACTAACATAAAAGGCTTTTTCCTGAGTGACTAACAGACAGTATACAGCCCAAACAACTGGACGTAGGGATTTGATATTTTAAGGTTACCCTCCTTCCTTCCATTTATAGCTTAAGGGAAAAGGTATTTGGTTATTCAACCCGTTATAAGGGGGTCAGATGGGAGTGTCCAATATTGTATGTGGGTTGAATTGTTGTTGCATGATAATTATCTAACTTATATTTACCATGTGCATTCTTACCTATAAGAGAACGTTACAAATAAATAATTTGAATTTTAATTGGAATTGTATCTAAACGCGGCTAAAACCATAGTATAGGTAATTGGCGCAGGGTTCGGAAAATGCGTCGGTGGCTACGGGAATGGATAAGAACACAAAACGATTTTGCAGAGTTCACACTATTTATTAATCACGGACGCGCGCACACACCGCGACGTATACGACTACACTACTGGACAAACAAAAAACTGGCGGCGCACACGCGTCGCGCCGCTCGCACCCGAGCTCGCGGCATTGCGAGTTCGTGCATCTTCGTATTTATTCGGCTCGCAACACCGCGAATAACTCAAATTCAAAGTAAACAATAAACGTAAAATTAAATTATATAAAATGTCAGGGTTGCCTACATTTCCACCCCCTTGTTTCTAAACACAATCGTCAGTAGGCAACACCGCTACTTTTACAACAGGTCGTTTTAAATACCCCTTAACAGTTTTAACAGTGACAACTCGTACTTGGCCATCACGACCTGGATGTACCGCACTAATTACGCCCTTAGGCCACGTGTTTCGAGGAAGATTTTTATCAACAATGACTACCGGGTCACCTACCTTGAGTGGTGGCACTTCGCCAAACCACTTTTGCCGTCTTTGTAAGGTAGGTACGTACTCTCTAAGCCACCGCCTCCAAAACATGTCCGCCAGAGCCTGAGCCTTCTTCCAAGCCTTCCTACGGTTTAAATCTGAAGCATCGAAGCTACCCAAATTCGATGCTCCAGATGCAGTTCCTATTAACAAGTGATTTGGAGTTAATGCAACTGGTTCATCGGCATCCGTCCCAACATACGTCAGCGGTCTACTATTAATTGTCATTTCAACCTCAGTCATCAACGTCATCAAAACTTCTTCCCTAGGCACACGCTCTTTCAGCACAGTTCTGAGTCCAGCTTTTACCGAACGGATCAACCGTTCCCAACATCCACCCATGTGTGGGGCAGCAGGAGGATTAAATTGCCAAGTAATCCCGTTTGTCGTCGCAAAATCGTACAGTTTGTCATGCTCCAGTCCACGTAAGGCAGCTTTCAGTTCGACGTCGGCACTTACAAAATTGGTGCCTCGATCACTAAACAAAATAGACGGCTGACCTCGGCGAGCAATGAAGCGCCGGATTGCCATAATGGCCGAGTCTGCTGATAGCGAAGACGCTAACTCGAGGTGCACACCACGCGTAACAAGGCAAGTAAAAATAACGCCCCACCTTTTTTCACGACGCCTACCAATCGCGACCTCCATCGGACCAAAATAGTCGATTCCGCAATTCACGAATGCTCTCCTAGTATTTACTAACCTAGCGGCGGGTAAATCTCCCATCTTGGGTGCCGAAGGAAGTGCGCGCCGGACACGACAAAATTGACATTTAGATACCGCGGACTTAACGGTTCTTCGTATCTGAGTTATCCAAAATTTCTCCCTAACAGAGTTTATCACAGTCTCATGATTGGCATGGCACATACGCCTGTGATAGTCGAGCGCGATAAGCTGCGCGGTATAGCTGTGACCATCTAATATGATAGGATGCTTTTCATTAAACATCAAACCCGGTGCAGCACTTAAACGTCCTCTCACTCTCAACAAACCATCACCTTCATACACAAATGGATCTAAATCACGGATCTTGCTTCCTGCAGGCAAAACACTCCCGGTACTCAGCAGTTTTAGCTCCTCGGGGTAAGTTTCGGCCTGGGATTGTTTTATCAAAAATACTTCAGCATCACGGATATTATCGACTGTTAAGAACTCTGACTGTTTCTTCCGGCACATTCCAACAAATGCGAGAACTCGCGCTGTCGTTCTCACAGCTCGTATCCAGGAAGAAAACCGTTCAACTTTAATCAAAGGCTCATACTGCCTAACTAGGTGGACTTTTTCTACACGCTCTAAATCTCCATCAGCTGCATCATCGTATTCATTAACCGGCCATTGATCTTTGGGAAGATATAAGAAAGGAGGACCCGTAAACCACAACTTACAATTCGTAGGCCAGTGCATCTTAGTGGCTTCGTCCGCCGGATTGTCAGCTGATGGTACCCAACGCCATTCACTAGTCTTAGACTTTCTATCAATTTCTGCTAATCTGTGCGAAACGAACTTCTGGAAGTCACGAGGGTCTGAATGTATCCACTTCAAGACGGTTTTGGAATCGGACCATAGGTACCTACACGCTATCGGTAAACCTTGTTCCTTTTCCACAGTGGAAGCTAACCTACAAGCCAACACCGCCGCTTGAAGCTCCAAACGTGGCACAGAAACGACCTTAAGCGGAGCCACACGAGATTTACCGACGACCATCGCTACAGCTGGTTCATCAGATGCATTTCGACTGACCAAAAATGCTACTGCAGCGTAACCTAGTTCACTGGCATCTCCGAACACGTGCAGGTCGAGACCTCCGGCAGCTAAACCATACCAACGTGGCACTCGTACATTCGACAGCTGTTTAATATCCTCTAACCATCGCTTCCATTCCTTACATTCGCTCTCCTTTAGTTCTTCATCCCATCCTATACTAGACCTCCACACCTTCTGCAGCAAGATCTTCGATTTAATCGTATAAGGACATAAGAGACCTAATGGGTCAAAAATACTCATCACAAATTTTAAAAAATCGCGTTTGGTTGGAGTTACTTTGCCGTTAACAATTTCCGGCGGCAATCTTTTAAATGACAGGTCAAACGCTAAATCATCGGATTCCGGAACCCAAATCATACCCAAAGTCCGTAAACCACTATTAGGAGACTTATCAAAATTTACCGTGCCAGGGACAACAGCAGGTAGTTCTCGACGCAATTCGGGTGAGTTCGTCACCCACCCCCTAATTGCAAACCCACCTGCGGCATGAATTGTCGAAACGTCTTTAATCAGCTGGCGTGCAATTTCCACTGACGGTACACTATCTAGGTAGTCATCCATATAATGTTTTTCATGTATCGCTTTTACGGAGTCCGGATACGTATCCTGGAACTCACTCGCATTTTTATTTAAAATATAAATCGCTGAAGTCGGCGAGGATTTGGCTCCAAATATCATGGAGTCCATGACATAAATGTCAGGATCACGTGACCTATCTGGTCCTCTCCAGAGAAAAAGTTGAGCACCCTGGTCCTCTTTCCGAATTTTAATACGTAAGAACATATCAGCTATGTCCGCTGTGTAGGCTATAGGACCAGAACGGAATCTAAACAACACGCCCAACAAAGAATTCAGCAAGTCTGGCCCTGATAGCAAATAATCATTTAAGCACACATTCTGACAACTGGCGGCGGCATCGTAAACCAACCTAAGCTTGCCAGGTTTATTCGGATTGGTTACCCCGAAATGCGGTAACCACCAAACCGGATTTACACTCATAGGTCCATTCACCAACTTAGCATACTTCTCATTTATTAACCTCTCTATTTGACAAGTATACGCAGCCGCATAATTAGGGTCTTTGTCCATTTTATTCTCAACACCACGTAAGCGCTTGAAAGCATAGTCGTAATTGTCAGGTAAATTTACTTCGTCACGTGACCAGAGCAATCCCACTTCCCAACCACTATCAACTCGGCGACTTGTATTTTCTAAAATCTTACACGCACGCTCGGTCTCTACATTTTTACGCGACACCTCCGATATACCTATTGACTCGAGTTCAAATTGCTGTTTGACGAGTTCATACAAATCATCTTTTACGGATATGAAATTCACAGACTCAGAGGCGGACTCAGGAACGACACCCAACGGCCCGTGTACAACCCACCCTAACCTTGTTAGTGACGCTACGGGTTGACCGGATTTACCCTGCCGTATATCTTGGTTAACTATCAACTCCCAATTATCCTGACCGATTAACATCATAGGCTTAGCACACGACATAGAGCAGTAATCTAAGTCACGCAGATGTACATTACGAGCTATTACTTCGGCGGGCACACTCTGGGGCGGTAGCTCAATATTCCGAATCGTACGTAAAGCTATATTATGACGCACGCCATTGGGCCCTGTAATTAGTGCGTTCACCTTACATGAGCTATTATCGGTGACAACATGACCGCTAGCACTAATTATTTTCAACGGGAATATTGGTTCACACAAATCCGAACATAAGCTACTGTCTATCAAAGATACTGTGGCCCCATCATCGAGGAGGGCATAACACTCGCGATTAATATTGTTGATACATACGGACACTGGAATAACTTTTAACAGTGATTTTGTGCATCGCTCACCCATACTCGTCACTGATTCGGCACTTACTACCGGCACGGGCGAAGCGTGCGCCACTGCGCCGCGCGGTCCTTGCGCAGGCGCGGCGGGCGCTATTTCGGCGGGGCGGAACACTGACGGCGGCAACGCGGGCGGCAGCGGCGGTGCCGCGCTAGCGGGCCCGCGCGCTAGCGATAGCGCGGGGAAACGACATGATAGCGCGGCTACCCCGCGGTGCGGGGCTGCCCGTTCGTCGGAGGCAGCGGCGGCGCTCGACTTGACGTAGTGCAGCAAAGTGTGATGAGGGGCACGACACTTCGCGCACCTTTTCGCTTGACATCGAAAGCGAGAATGTTGTTTTACTAAACACTTGAAACATAACTTGTTCATTTTAACGAAGTCCCACTTTTCGTATTCACTTTTCTCTATAAAAATACGACACTCCGGTAACAGGTGATTCTTATCACACAACGCACACGAAAGTTTATTGTCATTCGGCGGTCGACTTTCTAACGACTCTTCTGCCGGCAAATCTAGACTTGTAGTATGCACTCGGTGCGTCACTCGGCGATGGGGCGTATCGGGAACGGCGAAGTGGCGATTACGGGGCACCTCGGTGTTTAGGGGCAAGTAGTACGACGCCGCCCTCGACAAGTAGCTGAGGAATTCTAGCACTATATTTAAGTTAGGCGAGATGCGTAGGTCTTCTTCTCTGCTACTTGTATTCAACTTCATAACGTACTCGCCGTACTGCGATCTTTGCACCGGTGTTAATTTGCCTAATATATCATGAGTTAACTGCGGATTATTTAAATAGCCTTCTGCTTTTATATTCTTCAAAATAAATACGCAGTTACGTACTACGGAAGTCATGTGGCGTAGTTCGGTACCACTATCAGATACTCGCGGCAAACTTCTTATCTTCCTTATCGCGGTTTCGAGAAGAAGATTTGGATGGCCGAATTCTTCTTCCAAGGCATAAATTATATCTTCGGGGGCGGACCCAGTACGCAGGAGATCTTCGACGGCGCAATTTGCCGCACCTCGCAGCGATGTTTGTAAACGCACTATATTTTCGTATTCATTATATTTCTGCGCGGTGGTCTCGTAGGCTCTTCTATATGATAGCCATTCTACCGGGTTACCGTCGAACAAGGGAAGGTCCATCGATTGTCTTGAAGTCTTCATAGACATAATGACGTCGGCGAGATGTCTCAAGTCCGAAGTGGCGGAAGCGTTGGCAGCGGGCGGTGCGGGGAGCGCGGGGCGCGCGGTTACGAGCGGGTTCGAACATGATCCGCGATCCGGCGGCGCCGCCGCGGGCGGCTCCTTTGATGTGGCTTGCTGCGTAAGCCACTCGTTCACCTTTCTACTGCCACACTCACTCTGTAGCCTATCTTCGTCCTCTAGCACTTCGTTTTCTATTTCCGCTATATCTAGAGCCAATTTTTTCTTTATTAATTCTTGTCTTAATTTGGCTATTTCTTTCTCTGCTTCGTATTCAGCACGTCGACGCTGCGTTTCACGGCTTGTGCGGCTCGAACTCACGCGCGACATCACCGTGGATTTCGCATCTTCACTATTCGGAACAATAGTGACACACGATGAGTCGTGCATATTTCCAGCACAAGCGGCAGCTTTGCTTCTCGTTACGCGCTCGTTCGTATCCATTCCGTAGGCATATATATCACAACACAACACGACGCACAATCCGGCACTCGAAGGAAGTTTATAGGTAATTGGCGCAGGGTTCGGAAAATGCGTCGGTGGCTACGGGAATGGATAAGAACACAAAACGATTTTGCAGAGTTCACACTATTTATTAATCACGGACGCGCGCACACACCGCGACGTATACGACTACACTACTGGACAAACAAAAAACTGGCGGCGCACACGCGTCGCGCCGCTCGCACCCGAGCTCGCGGCATTGCGAGTTCGTGCATCTTCGTATTTATTCGGCTCGCAACACCGCGAATAACTCAAATTCAAAGTAAACAATAAACGTAAAATTAAATTATATAAAATGTCAGGGTTGCCTACACATAGACTATCTAGTTTGATATAAGTATTATTACTAACAACTACAATTTCAAAAACTCGGGGTTATATTTTAATACTAGTTGCGCTCCGCGGTTTCACCCGCGGACGAATAATATTTTAATTATTTGCTCATACCAAGGGAAAATTTCACTTTTACAGGATAAAATGTAGCCTATATGTTAAGTGTATAAGCTATCTTGGTACCAAATTTCATCCAAATCCATTCAGCCGTTTGAGCGTGAAGGAGTAACAAACATACAAACATACACACAAATACACATACACACAAATACACATACACACAAATACACATACACACATACAAACTTTCGCCTTTATAATATTAGTGTGATTATAGAACGTAATTTGAATTACGTTCTTTCACGAACCAATGGATTTATCCTCCACCGTGTTTTATTGTAATGTAATTTGTTATTGTAATCTAGGAATAATTTATTGAATTCTCATTAGTTGACAGGAATAAAAGCGTGTTTGCGGTATTTGTTTACAAAGCTGAGCGTACTATTAAAAAGACTTCCTGGTTGAGCATGGATGCGTGGATATTGTATGTACCCAACATAGGCAGATGTGTGTGTAAGGTATGATTTATTTAACACGTGAGCCAACTGAGCCAGTATCATGTATTTTCATTAACAGTTCTGTGAGCTCCCAAATGATACAACCATACTGATTTTTCAAAAAAGATGCAACCTTTTTTGAGCATTGCAATAATATCGTCTGCTGAAACACATCATCACGAAAATTTTTGGAGAAAGAATTTTGTATGCATTAAGTATTCTTCTATTCTATGGTTAAAGAAACTCCTTTAATTACTGTTATCGACTTTATTCCAATATCTGACGACGACAAGGTGTCAAGTCATAGAAAATAATAAATTACGAAGTATAAAAGAAGCGGGTAACGTGGCTAAAATATTTACATAAAAAACTAAACCGACATATCCTTGTCAAAACGAATGTTCTCAAGAAAACTAAAAAAGCAACCAAAAAGAAGCCATACACTGCCACAGCCGTGTCGCTTACACTCCACTGTCAGTTTCTTGTGACCTTAATATTTTCAGTAATATCTCCAGGTAGCATCTTTCATAGTTTTATCTCATTTTTCTTCTTTTACCGCTTTTTGTCTTTCCATCCTTTTTCCTATCTGACCTTTTTGCGCCTCGCACCTCGTCTGTCACTTATTCTGACAGCTCAAAAGCGCGGGAGCGTTGAATTCAAAAGCCGCTTTTTCTAAATCTCTAAATTATTGATTAAAAAGCAGTTGTACAGTGTATACACAATCTTTCCTTAGAAGTATTTCCACGGTCCTACAATATTCTTAAAAAGGAGTATAGAGTAAAGTCCTACTGAGCTGGCCTTCGTGTTGCGTGTCTATAGGTTACGGTTATCGCTTTCAATCAGGAGGGTTTGCTTGTTTGTCGCTCATCAGTCCTATAACATAAAAATAATCCAAATATTTAATTCCAACTCAAAGTATCTATACAATTTTAGGCTTTAGGAACTCCTATCCCATTTTGAATGCAAAATATGAAGATTATTAAAGGTCTTTCTAAATACATGTATACTAGAGCAAATTATGAGCATAGACGATTACAGTAATTGCACTAATGCGGTTGAAACGTCCAGGTGCAACGCTCAGAAGTCGTCCATACATCCAGTCCGCCTCCTAAAACCAAAAAGTAAGCAAACAAAACCGCACGGGACGCTATAAAAACTGCTCCCCTGTCGACATCGTAATACAGTTTGCTCTAAAAAAATATTTGGTAGTCTGCAGGGTAGACTTCAATAGTACCAAAACAGACACAAGCAAAACAGCACAGACAGACACTGCAACGCGCAAACACTTAGAAAAAGCACTGCATGGGGATATATACATCTATATACCTATATAAAAGAAACTCGTGTTAGTTACACTATTTATAACTCAAGAACAGCTGAACCGATTTGGCTGTAAATTGGTAGGGAGGTAGCTTAGAACCAGGAGACGGGCATATACTTTTTATCCCGTTCGATTGCGTTTTACTAATTCATCCGTGCGAAGCCGGGGCGGGTCAGCTAGTATATATATAATTGTGTTTTATTTAGTTGAAAAATCAATATGAACTATAATCCAAAATATTGTATATGTATAATATATATTTATATTTATTTATATTATATAATATATATATTTGTTACGTTATGCATTAATTTAGTAGGTTAATGATGACTCTATCTATTTGATCATGTTGAACTGTTACTCCTATTTTCATACTATCAAAACCATAATTGCATCCCAATATTTAGAGGTATAACATTATTCGTTGTTTACTGATCCTTTGATAAGTAACCGAAATCTACTTCCAAGACAGCAGATGCAGCGTCTCAAATTGCACCATCAAGATGGATGATGTTACAGCTATCCGCTAAATTTTCGGTCACGGGTTTTGAGTGTTTAGGACCTTTGATGTTTTACATATCACTGATGATGAGACGATGATATTGATGACTTCAAAGTATTAAGTCGTTAGATGACTATATGTCAGAATTAGACAACGCAGGTGTTGAAATGAAAGGAAATTTTTATTTGAAGATAAAACTGCATTTCTGGATAGCTATACGAGTAAGTCGGTAAAATAAAGTTGGTAGCGTGGTTATTAGTTTTGAAAGTCGTGGTCCTTGTGATGTCAGACACCGTAGATAAAATAATTAAACTAAGACTAGGTTAAGTCGCCAATTGACCATGGCATGATAGATAAAAAAATAACACTAACATTCAAAAAACAGTTAAGTACATACTCGTAAGTATAAAACACTCTTCCTTTTTCGTAAATAACGTGTAACCCAAAAAAACCCCTAACAAATCTATATGCGAATCTCAGTGATTTCATTTCTTTTGTTTATCTCTTAATTAGTTCACATTACAAAATGTCAGTTCGACTTATGCCGAGAAATGTGGCCTAATTTATGACCGTTTGGAAAACGGAAGCCCATGGCATTTCGACATCTACAGTTCAACCAGATGTTTGGTTTCGCTTTTATTCCATTTCCGTAATCACTAATAAACAGTGATAAAATTTTTAAAGAAAAACTTTTATTAGACGTAGTTACATTTAGTATTAGATTTGGTTGGTCTAATTTGAGTTTCTCATTCATTGATTATTATAAAACTATATGAACGCCGTCCATAGACATTAGGAAAGGTACTCTGGTGGCTATTTGAAAGATATCATTATATTTTTTGTAAAGTAATTTCCTTCGTCTCCTTTATCCTGAATGTAAATGAAGAAGACAAAGTGTAGATTCCTAATCGGAACCTTTACAATGGATTGGGAATTGGCAGGCGGACCATTTGACATTTGTCACACAAACATTGAGTTGACAATATATTTTTAAAATTCGCAATATATACAAAAGGACCGTGAGTAGATACAACAATATTACACAACCTTGCCCGCTCATGATACTTTCCGTCCGGTTTTCATGATTCAAACTACAATTATTTATTGTTGATAATTTATATCACTTGTGTTTTATCCACTTCCTTTGGTTTTCCTGTTTTTCCCTTCCTTTAATTATTTACACAATGATATACTTTGCACTTAATATTGTTTCAATCATTAATAGGCAATGCACTCTCACCATTCCACCCAACAATCCTAGGAGTAATGTATGCAAGATTCATTACTAAGTTCGATAGTGTTATCATATCTATAGATAAGTAAACGTAGGAAGACGCTGGAAATGTGCACGTTATGATGAATTAACTGGTACGTTGGTTGACATTGCCATATTAGCATTATTAGCATCTCAATTGGTTTAAGGAACTTTATTGTCTAGTAATACAGATCAAAATACCAACGGATCTTAATCAATATATGCCTTGTTCGTGTAAATGTTTACACCCCGTGCCATTCACCAGATACCTGAATGCGTCAGTTGTGGTGTCTGCGTTGGCAATATCCAGGTTAGGTTCTGCGAAAACGCATTCCTTACAGTTAATGATTCTGTTCTGCTCTGCCATTATTATTCTTATTTTATTAAGGATGCGTCATAGCATGTTTTTTGATGTGGTCTATCTCGCTCTGTAGTTGAAAATCGCAGATCACAATTTGATTTCAAACCGGGTTTGAGCAAGAAAATACATACATTTTGCAGGGTTTTTGTGGATTACGTAAAATATGGATATCAAACGAATATTTTCATTCCTTTAGAACAAAGAATGGATATTTAATTTGTCAAAAATAATGTGTTATTATTGCTGAAAGTTTTGGAGGACTACGTTCATAAAGTGTTATTTAAAGACATTAGATTTTATTTTAGAAAAAATTAAGGACTAGTTAAGTTTTGTTCGTTATTTTCCCAATAAAAATCAATCCGTTTATTTTGAAATTGCAATAAAATAGCGTTTATAAAGTTATTAAATTTGATATTTTGGTTAGGTAAGACATTAAAACAAATTTGAAACGCAATTGCAAGGCTATAAATTGTTTTTTGTTGAAATTTGGCATGGCCCGTCCTATAGCAATCCTTACGCTCTGGACTAGGGCTAAAGGAAGTCGCAATTTGCCTCAACACGATAATAGTTCTCGCTTCCTCGCATGCCCGTATTCTTACAATCTACTTGTAAGCATCCATTTCAACTGCAGACCATTGACTAGAATTGCCTCTTTAATTGATATATTGCGTCTTCATTGGCTTTACATGGCCGTTTGTTCTAGTTTTTGGAATTTGTTTCGGTAAACCAACTGAAAATATCGCCTGAGTCCCAGCTGCTAATCGATCGAATATAATTTTTTAAGGTTCCTTCCAAACAGAATCGTTGAATATTTGGATAGCTTGGATTGCGTTATGAATTACGTATGGTTTCCCAGCCTTTTCATGGTCCCGACAACTATGGCGTCAGTCGTCGCCGGCGTATCATATGCTTTAAACATGGCGTGCAATTGCACTTTACATTTCCAATAAAGCCGTATTCAATGATGTTGAGTAATCGGTTGCGGTTCACGTAACCGTTAAGTAATCCGTGGAACTGCGTGTAACTGGTTAACTGTTCGGTTCTCGCTGCTCAGGGACTGGGGACTGGGACGTCTCATGCATCTGTGATGCAATATTTGCGGTTAATCAAGGAATTTGATGTGATTTTCTGCGGAATATATTTTAAATTTACCTTTGCCTATACAATGCGTGAATGAAATAGTTATAACGTTACAGAAATGGATAATAGGATTAGGTAGTGATGTAACTAAAACTATCCGGGTGGTTCTGACGCATCAATTAGGCAATTAATTGACATTGCTTAATGACTTGATTACTCTATTTGACAAGCGGAGAGGTCAAGTGGGGGAGCCACTGATTTTGTAATTTCACCTCATTGTTTAATCAACCCATTTGGTACTTTGTGAGTTTCTAAAATCCGCGACATCTTCGTTTCCCAAAGTACTTATTTGTACAGAGTTTGTAACTAATGCGTTGATCGCAACAGGTGCTTCGTTGACTTCGTTATCTTGTTATGTATTGTCATGGAACAATGGCATTAATAAACAATCGTAGTACACCCACATGTTTTGTTAGTGACGAAATAGAGCCTGTTTTTTGTGTGTGTTTATTTTGTACGGGTTTTCTTGTAAATGGTGTGATTTGTATTATCTTTGTCAATTTGCACAGGTTCTATTGTTCATGGTTTTCTTTGTTACTATGTGCACTACTTGTAAGTACATCATTATCATTAGCCGGTTCAGAATACATCTACTGCTGAACATATGCGTCTCCCACCATTGTACGTCAATTCAATTTATATTCTCCCTAAAAATTCTCAACCATAGTCTTGATTTTTAGTTTTTTTAAGTAATTAACTTCAGGCCACCGTTTTGATTGGCATAGGCGTAGTATGTCTTTAGATTCCGCTCTCCTCTGTGTATCGTTTCATACATTTCCTTTTCATTCATATCAACTTTTACAAACTATCACATTTATTTTGATCATCCTTGCTTCCATCCATCTATACTCATGTGCATCAATCTTTGGTAATGTGTTTCATCCCTTTTTATTATACGTCCCATACATGTACTACTTCGAAACTGCCAGCTTTAAAAAATATTAGTAAAATTAAAAAGAAATCAGTAGTCCTTTGAAACATTTTTTTAAACTTCTAATTTTAGCTGCGGCAGTTTCCAAATACAAGATTACCATAAAATATGCCTAAAGTAACAGATGTTACGTTTAAAAACCATATGTTATCGCTTGCACCTGCTTTTCAACAAACAATTTTCTTCAACTGACCGACAGGGACGACATCAAAAAGAAACTAAAAACACAGTTATGTTTTGAAAAGTTTGTAAGTTGGATAGGATAAGATTTTATCTATCTAACTTATTCAGTATTCAAATATGGTAAGTACATAATAATGTCTGTAGCGGTTAGATTTGTTGCCATCTGATAACTTTTTGTAACGGTCGCGACCGCGGCTGAAGTAATTATTTAGTAAAATTATTATAATTCATCAATGATACTCGTTTCAGTTTTATGCTTGCTCAGTCCCGCTATTAAGTATGGGAACAACCAGGTAATTCAATATTATTGTACGTCCTTCCTGCATTGTATTTATGTTCATGTTAATAATAAGTTAAATTAATAAATTTAAAATAATTTAACAAAAAGCACGGACACAGCTGTCCTGTGGTAAATGTAGATAAAAAAATTATTATTGTATGTATACCTGTGGACATAACTCTAGTCAAAGCTAGATGGGATAAGTTTAATTAACTTGAAAATAGTATGTTGAAATATGTAGTAAGTAATATATATTTTTATATTTTATAATTATAAATTATTTAAATAAGAAACTCACTGGAAAGTTAACGTTAAATACGTACATTATAAATAAATCGTATCTAATTATTTTGCGAAAGCTAGCTCTCTTTCATGCATATGATTAGTATAACTTATTACTATAAGTAGTACCTAGCCATTCACGACTTGCGTGATCATAAGATTGGCTTACATCAAATATACATAGAAATCTTTATATATAAATAAATAAAATAAAATAAATATTTGTGGACATTTTACACAGCGCCATCTAGCCCCAAACTAAGCAAAGCTTGTATTATGGGAACCAGATAACTGATACAATACTTAGATACTTTTTGTTTGTAAATACATACATAGAATACAATATAACACCCAGACACAGAATAAACACCTATGTTCATCAAACAAATGTTTGTCCTGGGTGGGAATCGAACCCACAACCCACAGTTCAGAAGGCAGGGTTACTACCAACTGAGCTATCGGGCCAGTCAAAATATAAAAATGAATCTCTATTTCCCTTGGTCATCGCATTACGCGCACATTTTCCTAAATCTTTTTTGTTGTGTTTGTTATTGTCAGGAGAAGGTTCTTAGGAAAGAAAAAACTAATAAGGTTAGATAATTTTCACTACGCGGGTGAAACCGCGGGGCGCAGCTAGTAGGTAATAAAATATATAATAACCTAATAAGTAACATGAACGTTCTGTAACTGTATTGTCTGCTAGCGAATGGTCAAATAAGCTTCTTGTATTATTAATTACCTACTGTATTATTATGAAATAAACATGTTTTTCTTTTAAATCATTTCAGAATTGGTTTTTCCATTTATGCACATTGCAAATACTCGTCATTTATGACTTTAGAGTTCCCATATTTCATATAGTAAAAGGAAAATTATACATTAAATATATTAGTGTATCATATATCTGTCTAGAGCACAACTTATATTATATTAAATGCAATTTGCCTCAAATCTGAAATGCCTGCTCTTGATTCGCTATGCAACTGTGAAATAATAAAATTATTCATATGAACGATATAAGAGGTCAAGAACTCTCACGTCTAGTCATATCGAGCGCTGACTCAGTACTTAACCTTTACAATAACATAACGCTTTAACTGTCACTTGATACGGATAAAAATGATCCTTATAACACACGGAATATGATAAACAATCCCCTGTATGAAATGTATCCATTTCTGAACGGGCTATCTTGGCCACGATTAGCTGCACTTGCAAGGGTTTGAGTTGTGGAAGCTGAAACTAGCATGACTGTGTTTACTTTTCTCGCGCTTGTTTTGTTGGCGACGCTGTACTAAATGAGAATGGATTGGCTACAGATATTAAAAGAGGACAAATTGAATGTTTTTGATAAACATTAAGTCCACGAACAATTGAAGGGTTGAGAATAAAAAGGATTTAACTGACAAATTGTCAGTTTCGAGAAAATTGACTTAAAACGTCAACGGCGTCATTTTAATGTAGAGTGCTTATAAGGTAATAGAAAAGGTTTATGTAAGTTTCAGTTGCATGAAAATGTTTTAATTCTATTTTAAATACTAAATATAGTACTAATTCATACAATTATTGTAAAAATATAATATAATAAAATAAATATAAAAATGTTTATATGCTAAGCGAGCTGTATTCCCATGACAGATAAACCGTTTTTAGACTCAAAATCTCGAGATGTAAGCCTAATTTTGAAATTTTGAGAATGTATCATTGTAGATAATTTCACGCTGAATCCAACGATACCCATAAGTCATTTTGTGAAAAAAATCAGTTAAATCCTTTTTATTCTCACCCCTTCAATTATACTATAGCTTTCTTTCAACAACCTTGTTTGAGTTTGAATACTATGGTGAGTATATTTTGGAAAATTAATCTAAAATCCACAATCTGGTTTCATGCGAGATTACGAAATATAAGTACTTATGTTATAGCGTGTTATTCAAATCTTTTATAATGGACCCAAACATTCAAACTTTTACACTTCAATCTTTGATCACTTCGTTTGATTTGATGATAGCATATTAAAATTTTACTATTAAACAGCCTCTGTGGTGTGGTGGTTGAGCAAGTCGGCTCATAACCTGGAGGCGGCGGGTTTGATTCCCGCGGCAGGACAAGTATTTGTGCAGGAAAAAAATGCAAATACTGGTTCTGAGTCTGGGTGTTGTGGGACCATGGTCCTCCTAGTTAGGGTCCAGGATCTATGTATGTGATCGTTGGGCGCTATGCCGCGGGAATCGAGCCGCCTCCGGGCTATGAGCCGACCTGCACACCTACCGCGTAACCATTCTGGGGAACGGCTTCGCCTGGCATCCTGCACATGCCGATTAACAAGTCCACGAGTGCGAGCAAGAGAGAACATAATTACGATCTCCACCAGACTTACGCGGTAAGGCCCCTGCTCAACCACCACACCACAGAGGCTGTCAAAAAGTGCTACACCATTTTTGTGTGGTACACTTCAACCAAACCTTATTTTTTCATGAGAACTGGTTTTTGTTGGTTCAACGTTTCGAACCGAACAATACGTAGAGAGAATATTGAAAAGCGAAAAGCATTGTTACAGAAACGATGCACATTCGATTTCACAAGTGCTCCAATGCCCTAGTTCTAGTTACCAACTACTCTTCTACTCTTATTGATAGCGTTTCTATAATTTTATTCCATAGATTTTTTCCGTCTGAGCCGTCCATTAAGTTTCTTTTTGCTTGGGCTTTTTTATAGCTGGTAAATTGCTTTTTTGCTTTATGAGTAATGTTTGCTCCCGTTTTTATTGTTTGTTCTTTTGATATGGTCAGAAGTTTCTTTAAACATTATTCACTATAATCATTTCTAAGAATGTATTTGTCAAGCAACTTCCTGTTGTAAGAAACTAATTTAAACTGAGCTTAGAAATGGTGACTTTAGAATTCACAAATAAACAATGAATTGAAAAATTAGATCAAATTGAGCATCGTAAAAGTGATATTAATCTGTAATCATATCAGTTCAACACAAAAAAAACGCTGTGAATGAGTCAATGACCTAGCGACAGTAACATTTACGTATCGTAACAATACCGCAATCACTTACGGAAGTAGTGATTTAATGACCATTGGTTATACATAATACTAAAGAAGTTAAAACTATTTCCACGGGAAATTGTTAATGGAAATTGTAATTGTCTTTAGAAAGCAAATGTACAAGTTTCGCAAGCTTCGTACTCGTTCCTTTCGACACTGTACCAGCGTTGATTGTAGACGCCCACACACATCCTGGCACAGATGCGATCTCCATTCGTTTATTAGCCAGTTGATTCATATTGTTGAAGAAATGTAAGGATGTAGGTAATTCTGATATGGCGCTAGATGGTGGAACTAGGCAGAAACAGACATATTGAAAATGGATTAAACCGACATCAATAGCCTAATTTCGTGACACTACTAGGATGACATATATTTCCCAGTAATTTTGATTTTTTTTTTAAAGTGTCATTGTCTACCTCTAATGATCTATCTGATCTTCACCAAATTTACATAAAACTCTCGCGCAAGTTGCATGAGCGAGTTTCAAACGACGACTGACCGGGAGAAGTAATAGTATTCTGTGCGATTTAGGTCCGTATTACAGAACGATGCTCAGTCATCGATCAGTGCTCAAGCAGAGATTTCAGTCGCTAATTGAACACTTTATGAATGAAATCTCTGCTTGAGCAACGATCGACGACTGAGCATCTTTCTGTAATACGGACCTGAGTGTTTTTGAATGTGGGTAGGTAACCGTCCCCCACCTCGGCACGCACCCCGCGCATTGCCTTTAACAATTTAAAACAACATGTGTCTCTCAATTTTTAAAGTCGGGCAAAACCGCTTTATAGTGGCGAGTCGCCTATTTAAAAAGAAATCCCTACTCAAAAATCAAACTGAAGAAGTATCATTTTATGTTTTGCTGTTGTTTCATCCCTGCCATAACACACTAAGGTCCGTATTACAGAACGATGCTCAAGTAGAAATTTCATTCATAAAGTGATCAATTAGTGAATGAAATCTCTGCTTGAGCACCGATCGATGACTGAGCATCGTTCTGTAATACGGACCTAACAGCTAAATGTACAGTACTGTTCCATAGTTTATTGCATTTATTACACCTTACGAATTGTTTAATTTTAAATAACTAACAGGATAATTATTATGTAGGCATTTACGGTTTTATACGTGACTACTAAGTCTCTTCTTATTTAGAGAAGTATGATAATGGCATATACCTAAAATGCCTATATTATGTATGTACCTAATCATCGATTACCCTGAATCATTTTCCTTTTAGCTTTAGTCAATTTTTTGTTATCAAGTTTAATAGCCAGCAATATGTTCCAGTGTTATTTCCATTTTGGTCAATACCAATATTGGTAATTATATCAATCTTAATATATATAAATCTCGTGTCACAATGTTTGTCCTCAATGGACTCCTAAACCACTTAACCGATTATAATAAAATTCGCACACCATGTGCAGTTCGATCCAACTTGAGAGATAGGATAGTTGTAAGTTTATATATATCTCAATTTATAATAGACATATATAAAATACCCGTGCAAAGCCGGGGCGGGCTGCTAGTATATTTATATATAATATGTTTACGCAAGTTCACAATTTACATATTTTATTTATTAGTGTTCACATAATTATCATAACAAAATACATCACATTCGCTACTAGATCTCAAGAATACACGTAAGATGAATCGCGGGAAACCGTGAGTCATTTCATTCATAAACTTATTCATCGTAATTTGTATTTTAGCGCCACTTGTTTGATTATCGTACGCGATGACAAAGTGTTTGGTTTTGATTGTCATCTCACAGTTCTTTTATACCGTGTCTTTAGAAAATATAACTAGGTATTCAAAAAGATTTAAGATATTATACAGAATAACATATCGCAAAATGCGTACAATTTTAGAAAATCTTATAATAGTACGTTTATCAGATATAATAAGTATGTCTCACTTTTACATTCATTTTTTTTAGCTTATAATGTCCCATTGCAGAGCAAAGGTCTTGATTCCTTATTATGACGGTTCTAAGCGGTTAAACTTCAAATGCTTTTATGCTTATTTATTTGTTATTATTTCTGCGTAACATATTTTATTTCAGTGTCCATCTCTTCCGTTTAGCAGCGGGATCAAAGCTCAAAATAAGCAATAACGTGTGGTGTGAAATACTTTGCCAATTTTTTGCTACATTGGGGCTAGCCTTTTGCCTATATTAGAAAGGAAGGAAAATAAAACGGGTAATGTTGGAATAGAATTTAGTCTGTATCAAGTATTTAAGAAAGCTATGGATATGCTGTACTCTATGGTTCTCGGTATCCTTCCGGTTCTCTCTGTGCGCTATGATTGAAAAAGATGGAGTTAATGTTTTATCAATAAATATGTTCAATATTTTTTAAATTTGTGTCGTATTTTTTTTTTTTTTTTATGTTTAGGAATGACGTGACGAGCTAGCCGTTCGCCTGATGTTAAACGACACGGCTGCCCATATCAGCTGCAGTGTCACTCGGAACTGTAAAGTATAGAGGTTCGCGTGACACTGCACTGCACACGTCATTCTGAGACATCAGCACAGTCTGGGAATACGATTACTCGACTGTGAGATCAGTTCGTAAAGTCTCATCTGCCCAGTAATTTCACTAGCTACGGTGCCCTTCAAAAACACAGCAGTGCTTGAACACTACTGCTTGGCGGCAGAATAACTGGTAAAGCGGTGGTACCTACCTAGACGAACTTTGCAGTAAAGTCCTACCACCTAGTAAATTAAATAAACCATAGTATTTAAATAAACCATTAGTTTTCTCCGGTAATGTCATAGTTTATTAAAATTTTCCCTCGACATCATGTTCTTCAACGCAGCGATGCAGATACCGCGGCCGCATATCGTGTGAATATCTCTTCTTGGACATGTTAATTAGTGGTATCCGCAACGGATGTTAGCTGCGTAACATATTCCACGGAGAAGTCGGAGAATGCAGTCAATGTTAATACTTTCAATAAGTTAAAGGCCTTTCTTACGTATGCAATAAAGTTGCTTACTTGTTTTGTTTCCAAAGACCGCTTAAACTATTAAAACTATAAATCATTTACGTACGTCCATGTTATTAGAGTATATGAAATAACAAACCCAATAATAAACCTGATTAAAAAAAAACAGTTTAAAGATTGTTACTCTGTGTGAAATTATAATAATATTAATAATAACGCCCAATGATCACATACATAGATCCTGGACCCTAACTATAGGATTCCCTGTCTAGTGACCCAGGAACTACGAAGACCCACAACACCCAGACTCTGAACAAGTATTTGCGCTTTTTTTTCTGTGCACAAATACTTGTCCTGTCGCGGGAATCTATCCGCTGCCTCCGGGTTATGAGCCGACCTGCTCAACCACCACACCACAGAGGCTAGATGTATGTATTATTGTATTATAAATATACTAATTGCGCTAAAACGCTAATTATGTTCCTGTTTAAACTCGATTATGTTAATAATGTCTATGGAATTCGTATAATTGATTATTCATACCTAAACATGACGTATATATTTATCCTTCACGCAACACCATATTAATATTATAATTATTCCATTAATAAATTAAGGTTATCGGATATATCACAGGCACATTATTCAACATTGCAAAAACGTTTCGCTTTAGATTTCCTTCATGTTACTCTTCGGTAGAGTTAGAAAGAGACCTATGCGTAGAGTTTATTTTCATTTATTAGGAATCAAATCAGGTACCTGAAATCTTTAGGCCGTGTGATTGTGTACAACCGGGTCACGGCTGTTGTGTTTACCGTTGAAAGAAAAACGTTATCTGGGTGAAAGACCGTGAAGACAATTTATTTGTTTTACAAGTCAATAGACGTGACCGAGACATTCAACCTATCGATGCTTTGGTTTATTGACGTGACTATTATTTATGTGGTATTTGACTCTTTTACTCATTTCAAGGTCGTAGTGATTATTGCGACTAATAAATAACTCTAGCGTTAACGCAGATAGTGTGTTTTCTTCTCATATTCATTCAGGTTTATTAAATTGTATTATGGTCACTATATCTACACATATAAAATTCAGTCTTTACTGACTGACTTATATATCAACGCACAGCCTAAACCGCTGGTCCTATAGACTTGAAATTTGGAGCGTGTGTTCTTTGTAAAGTGTAGGTATACATTAAGAAAGGGTTTTTCGAAATTCCACCCCTAAAAAGGTGAAATTGGTGGTTGAATTTTCTATGAAAAAAATTCTTCTTTGTTTCATATAGGCCACGCGGGCAGAAGCTAGTTATTTTATATTTGTCACCGTTTGACACGAGGCAACGAAATCGTGCCACAAGTCCTCGAATCTAATTTGCATATCGAATCCATTACTGTTATGTCGTGTTCCGCCGATGCAGACGCATGCGCATGACTGTCGTTTGTGGATGTGTGATCGGTAGAACGAGCACTTCAGGCAGATGCGTTATGGCAAACGTGATTGTGGACTTTGTATTCTTCAAAATGGCATAATAGAATGATAGAATCGACATTCAAACGATCTTATTAAACTTTATAGGCATTAATAGTTTTTATCATCAATGTTTGCTTAGGACTACTGATATTTAAGACAATATAGTTAAAATTGGCACTGTTTGCTGCTGAGGAATTAGACTGTAGTTGAATAACCATCAGAGTTAGCCAGCAAATAGACAAACACAACGGCACACAAATCCAAGTGGCAGTTAATGATTCGACCGACTCATGCTACAATGCGAATTTAGAAGGTATGTCTAGTTGTCCACCACTCTGTTACTATTTTTAGACCCGCACAAAGTCGCGCGCAGTATGCAGATGTTGCATTTTATATCGCATTCCTTTTCTTTACAACATTTTAAATAATGCCAACTGCTCAATACCCCAGACATCTATCCGCTTCGGCATTGAACTACTTGCGCTCCTTTGTCATGGAAAACTGTGAACCTAGACGGGTTTCAATATACGTAACCAATTTTCATGTTTGCGCTTGACTTACGGGGCAGCGTGATAGGAATATTAAGTATGTCTGTAGTGAATTCATTTCGAAATGATAACGATCTTATTTGTTGCAATACTATACTATACGAATACTTGCAGTCCTGATTTTGTCTCTAAGAGCATTGGAATAAAGTTCAAAAGGTCGAGAATTGATGTTCGTGCTGAGTGCATGACCGTTCCATATTCCAATTAGCATTAAAGGTTCATGTGCTGTAAAAATTATTGAGAGTATTTTTCGCAACTTCAGAGAAAGTGACTGGCCAATACTGGCTGACCTTGGAACAGTTGTAATCCGGCCGTTGTTTTCCTTTATAATGTAATAAGTGAATGCATCGCCTCTTGGTAAATACCATTACGATGGAGAGAGACATTAACAATCGTTTAAAAAAGTTTAGGTCAGGACTTAAATTAATGGATGAAGTAACAGCATCAAATATATTACAGAAAGGCAAGGATCTACGCTATAAGCAGTAAATTGAGCATGAAAGAGGGTTAAATAAACAGCAGACCCCAAAATCAAGAGCACATTGTGTCATCGCAACCTCATTATTTCCCTAAGATCCATCCGAAAACTATATTAGGAGCAACAAAGCAGTTTGATCCAGACATACATTTCTCACAATGAGAGGAAGTTCACAGACAGTGCGTCATCGCGTTCGAAAAAAGCAACACAACACACATTTTATATTTTATTTTTTACCTCGTTTGGGGCGGGATGCGTTATTAAAAAAGGTAACACGTCCGTTCTCTGTGTTTGCGTTGAATTATGAATAAAATCCGTTTACCTGCGGTATGTTGGAGCCTAAGTCCCAGTGCACTAGATTTTGTTAACGGTTCTTGTTCTTATCAAGTGTTATTCTAGACAATGCTAAATAACTAGCAAAATGGCTTTTGTAGATACTATGTCCTAACTGTACAATGGCCATAGTTTTATTTTCTTGTATGTTTTGTTAACGATTTTAGTACACATATGTACTCTTTTATTAAATTATGAAAAAAAAATGAATGAGGGATTATTATTAAAATTTAAAGGTATTTAGTTTTGCAGTTAAATAACTTTCAGCAAATGATGGCTACTCATGAAACATTATTTTTACTTCTTCAGAATCCATGGTGTACAACTAACTGTACGTTAATGAACCCAAGAGACACGTCAGTGACCTCTAACAACATGAAAAAATATATTGCATCCACTACGTCCTTAAGGCATACTCCATTGGGTTTAAACTTTCATATCAGGCAACCAACGCACCATTGAAAGGTTCAGGTTGGGTGGTTGTCAAAAGTCCAGGACAATGGGCGTTTCGCGGCACCACTGCATACGAGGGGCATGGGGTCATGGATCGGTGCATCTAATTATTATGCTAAGTAACCGTGGCGTAATCTATAGGAGCTATGACTGTACCATGTGAAACTCCATGTCGGTGGACGGCCAACGACCGGAGAAATCTTGTTTTATTTTTGGTACTATGCTCATAATCCGTTCTAAATTAGAATGGTACATTATTTTTTAAGATTTCCGCTTAATCTATGAAATTAAAGTTATGTTAAGTCACTCGAAGGCCTTTGTAGTAACGGATCTTCACGTGGTTAAACTTCAAAAAGGATTTTACAGTTTATTTACATTCAGTTTTCATCAACAAAATTTCATTCTATTTGATCCATATTCATTTTTATCCTTTGATAGGCTTGTATTCATCTAAATAACCAAGAGTGCACACTTTAATTCATATTTAATGTATGTGTAATTAGTAACTAAGCTTAAAAGCTACATCACACAAAAATCAGTCTTTTAATAATATGATTTTTTGTATTTTCAGATCCGTTTTCATATGTAAATGAAGGAATTGAATGTATGTTGCCATTAATTTGGATTTTACCATTGTTCCATTGTTTATTATGTAAATAATATAATTGTGTTTGCGGCAATGATTCATAGTTAGATCTGTATCAAGATTTTACGGCTGGCATTGACATAATGGTCTGCAATTTAGCGTTGTTGGCTAAATTTGGTTAAGGTGGGCTAAGTGTCAGATATATAGTTGCAGCAAATGCATCAGCGCAAGCGTAACGCCTTCCTTATTGTAGTGCTTAGTTCTTACACAAATACATATAACTTATTAAAAGTTGCATTCAATTTTGAAACCTATGCAACTTCCAACGAAAACATCTAATTGTTTTCTGGAGTTCCTATTTCTTAATTATTTTGGTTTATAAACTTTAAGTGAGTAGCAGAAGATTTATTACCTCAAAGCTAAATGCTAAAATAAACAGGATGATATCTACTAATTTCGTTTTATCCATATATCAGGTGTTATCATGAAAGCTTATCGTCGACATGTCAAGACTAAGAGTGACTTAACTGTTTAACTTTGTGCTTATCTTGAAGATTTTTTGGCTTCTAATTATATTATAAATGTAAAATGAGAATGTGTGACAGAGTATGTATAGTTTTATTCACCATATTAAAATTGTAATGTGTAGAAATACTAATGAATTAAAATCGGTTTTATTTACATACCTAATTACCTTCGCATATTCTTTGTGGGATAATCATTTTCTAGCACTGAAAACTTCCCCATCCAAGACATCTTGTTCAATACATACACCATCTCTGTGATAATTATTATCAACAAGCCAATGTAGTTACTACGTATACTAAATATAACAGTCTTGCATTGTTGAATATTGGTCTCACTGTAACACAGTTCGATTCAAACGCTGACTGTAATCACTAATCATACAATAGATTACATTATTAACACATTTAACTATGCGTCCATAAATAAATGTTGAAGTGGGCCAAGCCAAAACAGCACGACGCGTGTGGCATTCCTTCACACCCTGGCCGAATAGATGAGGAATATTTGAAGCATTGTTAGTTGCAATTTACAATTCTATACCTAAACCTGAATACGTCACAATATCGGCGGGCTTTATTTCAATCCTCCTTTTCCTTTCCTTGTTTGGTTTCATCATCATTAGGGTCTTTATTAGACTGT
The DNA here is from genome assembly GCA_905220475.3 of Ennomos fuscantarius. Classification (NCBI taxonomy): domain Eukaryota; kingdom Metazoa; phylum Arthropoda; class Insecta; order Lepidoptera; family Geometridae; genus Ennomos; species Ennomos fuscantarius. The sequence goes on along the minus strand of HG992046.1, from coordinate 3,777,267 downwards.
TGCTAGACACTGGCTTCACCCAAGGTACGACACTGAGCCCTACCTTCAGCTCTTCACATCGAACCCCTGTGACCAGCCCTTTGTCACTTTATTTTGGTAATTATGTGAGCTACTCGTATGTCGGTTAACTTGGTTCTCGTTCGGACCATCTCATTTCTGATTAAATCCATCAGCGAAACTTCGAATTAGTTTGAATTCTAATCGAGTTAGTATCTCCGTATGTTATAATGTAATAGACGAGACGTGCTGGTTGTTTCCTTTAACCATATTAATTGTTAGTTTTTCATGTATATATCATAGTTTTTATTTATGTTTCATATATAGTTTGAACACTAGTGAAGGACTAGGGAATGCAGTCGAAGGCTTGGAGCTGGTATTTTGCCGGTCCATTACAGAGATGTCTACTGTATTCCACACGGTAATGGACTTGAGCTACATAGGTTCAAGAGCTATTCCGATGTATAATACTAGGTATTGGTATAGGTGTAGATACCTAGCTTTTTTGCAGCTAATTTAGCCTTGAACTCGATAAACGAGCCAAAGTTGAGATTGGATGTTAATGAAGCACCCAACAGCTCAAGATCGTCTGTTAACAGAATTTATACATCATGGAAATTCGGAGACAGAAAGGACTCTGTTTCGAGATGAATGAGCGCACCTGTGTCTCTTACTAGAATTCCAGATTAGCATCTCCCAATCTTACTGCCATTAAGGTCGAGAACCCGTTCTACCTCTTTGAAGCACTGGACATGCGCTCTTCGGAGAAATTACTCTATCACATCAAAAGTCGGAAGACATCCACTGCTAAACACAGGCCTCATAAAACATCACTTTGGATGATTATCATAGGATTTGCCATAATCCCCACCCTTGGATCACAGAAGATTTTAATGTTCCGAGAAGAATGCTGTTACCCATTAGCTGGATATTCCCTTATCCGGCTCTTACGGCACCCATGGGAAGAGATGGGGTGGTCCTATAGTCTCAAACCAAGACCACATGGCCACTATTCTATACGGATCGATACTCTACAGAAATTACTCTATGATCACCAGTAACTTGATCTTACATTGTAAAGCCACTGTAAAATTCCACTGACATGCGATAATATAAATAATAATAATAATATGTGTGGATCACACAACGCCATCTAGCCCCAAACTAAGCAAAGCTTGTGCTATGGGAAACAGATAACTGATACAATACTTAGATACTTTTTTTTTGTTTGTAAGTACATACATAGAATACAATATAACACCCAGACACAGAACAAACACCTATGTTCATCACACAAATGTTTGACCTGAGTGGGAATCGAACCCACAACCCACAGTTCAGAAGGCAGGGCTACTACCAACTGAGCTATCGGGCCAGTCGAACAAGTAAACAATACTATGGTGTATAATGCCACTATTATGCTCTAACAATGCTCTTTTATCCTTATAAATGCAACTTGTGAACATGATAATGTCTTAAAAAACTACTTCTAAATTGAAATCGTCTGATTTAATTATCTTATATTTTTACGTCCTAAAAGTGTGCTTGAAGTTAGAAAAAAAAAATTATTTGTTAGTTAATGATGTGACGAGCTAGTCGTTCACCTGATGTTAAGCGCCGCGGCTGCCCATAACAGAACAGAGTCACTCGGAACTCTAAAACAGAGTTTCATGCGACACTGCACTGCGCACATCATCCTGAGACATCAGCACAGTCTGGTAATAAGATTACTCGACTGTGAGATCAGATCATAAAGTCTCAATTGCCCAGTAATTGCACTAGCTACAGTGCCCTTCAAACCGGAACACAGCTTTGCACACTACTGCTTGGCGGCAGAATAACTGGCAATGCGGTGGTACCTACCTAGACGAACTTTGCAACAAAGTCCTACCACCTAGTAAAAACAAACAAACAAACAACAAACAAACATATTAAAACTAAACATATGTTAAGTATTCACGACATACTGTTTTCAACACTTTAACCGCAAAAAATCAACTTATTACTGCAAACTCGTCAATACTTCAAAATCGTCGAGCTCCCTTTACCGCGCACTCGTCAATACTGCTTACTCGTCAAGCTCTCTTTAAACTGTTTAATAATAATTAATTTTAGAAAGAAAACTGTAACTTAGTCCTTATTGTTTATCGAAGACGGGTTCGAAACAACGTCATAGTCTAATCAAAGTAAGTACCTAATTATTACAAAGCACACATTTACCGTAGCACGTAAATGAGATTCCACATTGTTCCGCCTAGATTTAATTAAATATCAATACATTTAGGTCCGTATTACAGAACGATGCTCAGTCATCAATCGGTGTTCAAGCAGAGATTTCATTCACTAATTGATTACTTTATGAATTAAATCTCTGCTTGAGCACTGATCGATGACTGAGCATCGTCCTGTAATACGGACCTTAGTCTCCTTAGTTTCCAATGCCACTCGTTGAAGCAAAGACAACTTATAATGAAATAGTTGCCGTAGCTATCTCGGTTAAACTGCTTTCTTTAATTAAATAATCATATTATTACTAAAATACATGAAAAACAAAACTATTTTTTCATATAAATGGTCGCATTATTGCTCTCTGTTATTATTAAAGGGTATTTTAATGAACTAGGTCAATGGGTTTATCAACACGCAAGGGACTCGGGCAAAGTTAAATGTCAAATAGAACAGTTTTGTCATGTCAAAATTAATAAGTACTAACGATTTCAAATGTAGCTTCACGTTATTCTTCTTTGTATGATTGTACTATAAAACTGTGATGATGAGTAGTACTTACTACCTTTTCCATATTCTGTATGACTGATAATATCCGTCATTAATTTTGTATTTTTCGTATCGCACTACTACAGCTATAATATGATATAATAGGTGTCTATACATAAAACTTCCGTATATATATATAATAATCTAAATATATAACTCAAAGGTGACTGACTGACGGACATAGTGATCTATCAACGCACAGCCCAAACCACTGGACGGATCGGGCTGAAATTTGGCATGCAGGTAGATGTTATGACGTAGGCATCCGCTAAGAAAGGATTTTTCGAAATTCCATCCTTAAGAGGGTGAAATGGGTGGTTGAATTATTTTCCCATAGGCCACGCCGCGGGCGAAGCTGCGGGCAGAAGCTCGTACACGATATATTTCAACAGTTTTTCCACGTTCTAATTTATGTTGCATATTCTCGCCATATGGCACTATGTATCTATTGTTTAATATTCGTTTGAGTCGTAAAAATAGCGCACGGTCGTTGATCTGAGTGTTACTAGTGTCCAAAAATGTAAAAAAAAAACGTGTAAATAAGTCCCTCTCTATTAATAATAACAAAACTAACAATATGTAAGTAGTAAAAAAGAGCACGGACCCAGGAGTACCACAAGGTAAAACGGCATAAAAAAAATAGGTCTTACTATGGTCGATAGTCTTAGCATTACTAGTAGGTTAGATTAGAGTTAGGGCTAGTGCGGCGCCACTGACCGGGAGCTAAATTGCCATTGGCTTCTCTTTATTACCACTGGCCAGTTTAGAGGCAGTAATAATTATTACTCGAGGGTAATATTCCCACTATAGTTAATCTCAGTAATGGCCTAATTGGCATTAATGTGTTTGGACTTAATTAGTAGTAGTAATGAGTAGGCCTTAAATGGAAAGAGCAAAATATTACAGGATATTTGCATTCAGTTATTACTTTTTTTATCGTTGCCATCTTATTTCAGTTCTGCAAGCTTAGCACGGCATGTGGAGAAATTGTCTTTCCCCCGGTTTTTTCCACCTGTCAGTTAAAATAATCCCCCTCTCCACCTTACGTAGCACGGCAACGAGGAGAGGAAAGAAATATTTCCCTTTGACATTATCGTAGACATTATATCCCGCTACTCCCCGCTTCAGAGCACGGACTCGGAAAAAAGAGGATAATATTCTCTTGAATTGACACAAAGCAGAGAGTATTTATCTTCGACTCTTGTAGGTGGGTCAAAGGGTAAGGAAGTCAAAGTGTTTTAATAGGCACAAAAATGTCGCGTGCCTATTATAACTACGTGTAATCGCGGGAACTCGAATTTTGGAGCGAAATTTACACCAGGAGGAGCATTCGGAATGCAAGTAATCCCTTCTAAATCCCGGGAAATGAGTTTCAATATAATATTTTATTCTAAAATATATACATATAAAAATTTAAAATATAACTACTACACAATAATTAATCACGTTTTCCCGCTCATGTTACAAACAAAATAAAATTTAATATAAACTATTCACTTACTCTCACTCATATACATAGTAGTCGTTACATACTCTTTGATTAACACGGGGACACAGACTCAAAAACGTTAATTTTTCTTATAAAAACCTTATTTTTTTATATTTTGTCTTCAATCCCAGTATATTTAGCCGAACAATTATCGATGGTTTGATGGACTGAACAAAATATTGAAGCATGTAATGTCATTTTAGTTAAATTTTCTCATACTGGCAACAATACGGTAGAGAAAACTAAAAACGCTACTCCCCTCATTTCTCCCTCGGATAAAGCTTTCCGCTGCTGCGGCCGTGCTCGCAGAGTGGAATAAAGTGACAATGAGGATAAGTTTGTTATCCTCTACCTGGGGAGAAGTTGTCCACCGGCCGTGCTAGGCCTGCTGATGACTTAACCGAAGCTTTAGATAGCATAAGTAAAAATTATTACTTTATTTAAATTGAAAGTTGACGTTAACATAAATCTGAGCAAATCAATATCATTTCCTTATACATAACCGAACCGTACGCGGAACGTAATTATGTATATATCACCATAATAACGAGGGGTAATTAGGACTTCCTCAAGGTACCATATTTGCAGTTGGAACACTTCCTTTCCTTCCTTATAACTTGACAGCATCTTTCCATTATTTACATTGGTTTAGATTTGTAAGTAGCTACGTAAGTTCTTGTTGTCTATTTATTACCGTTGAAGTCAGTGGAGTCGAATTTCATATGACTGTATGTACATTTGATATATTGACTAAGATAAAGTAGATTTAGGTACATGATATATATAATATATATATAGTCAGCTTTTATGCACATCGGGTTTTCAATTGCAAATCCAGCAGAGCTAGCATCTGGGGGGTGATCACGAAACTTTGATTGCAATGCAACAGGAAATATTTCCATACTAAGTATGCACATAAACTGCGTATTTAAACTGTCAAATCCATATAAATTTGTGTTTCTCTCTGTTGCAATCGAGTTAAGTGATCGCCCAGCAGCTATAAAAATCGACATATTATCTCATCTCACAAGAAAACCTTATACCGTTTGACCTAAATAGTTAATCTAACTGGTGGCCTCTTCGAATATAATAGTCAAAAGGTTACCTAGCCCACAGAATACATAAATACTATTACTTACCCAGACAGACTAATAGATAGCCCTAAGCAATTCACTGCTACGTTGTTAATATGACCAACGTTTATACATAACTAGTTGCGCCCCGCGGTTTCACCCGCAGATAAAAAGTATTTTAATTATTTGCTCATCCCACAGGAACATTTCACATTTCCGGGATAAAATGTAGTGTATATGTTAATCCAGTGTATAAGCTATCTTGGTACCGAATTTCATCCAAATCCATTCAGCCGTTTGAGCGTGAAGGAGTAACAAACATACACACATACAAACTTTCGCCTTTATAATATTAGTGTGATATCCAATTTATAATGAAGTTAAGTAATTGATTCATCATCACTTCCATACTGGTTAATCCGATGGTCGCGTGGTCAAAGATAGGATGCAACGTCCCTTATGTATCCAGTAACTTTGTGAACAAGTTATTATTATTTGATCTCTGTGAAAATTAACATCGATGGAGAGGCAAGGTTTTAATAATTTTACGTTATGCGTAATCTGCAAAAAAATCTCATCTTCATTAGTAGCGCCCTACCCGCTGCTAGTAACTACGTCCCTTTTAAACCGTCACGGCCTGCAAATATGCAAATGTCAACAACCACCTTCTCTCCATTCTTAAAACCCGCCCAATGACCCACTTTTGAATATAATTAAAGTCAGCTTTATTAAAGGTAAACTTGATTATATTATCTGGTTTTATTTCAACTGTAAAGCTCTACAACTTTGGTAAAGACGTAACGGTTGCCTGTCGGGTACTAAATTAAAACGGCCCAAAAAGCCTAATTTTGAAATTTGGTAACTTTGGGACTAGGGCAGTCTTTTGACAAATATACAGTGTATCAAGTACACTTTGCGAGGTTTTCTCGTCGTGTTTGTTCCGAAAGTTGTAATCAATATATGCGTGACTACTGACGTCATAGGGGTCTCCAAAAGGTAAAGATCCGAGGTAGACCCGATAGGTAGACAGATTTTTTATATAAGGCAGGCAGATTTTAAATAAACAGAACTAAATAATTAACCCCGTCGTCGCCGCCCGAGACACGTCTTGAGCGACCCGGATGATCATATAGCAGCCGTAGTATCGGCTGCGTTAGATCACCGGACCAGTCTAGCCCTTCTGGCTCAGGTACCGCGCCCGGCACCGGTAGGATACCAGCGTAACACAATCAGACACCGACCCCGCCGGCGAGGTCGACGTACCCCCCGTAGGTTAGCTAGAACGGTCGTGACTTTCAATAGGGTCCACTCTTCCAGTGGACGTAGTCTTCTCGATCCTCTTATCCCGGCAACGGCCCAAGCCGAGGCTCGCACTCCAGGGGTGCCCTTGAGCTAGTTGCCTCCCACTTTTGACGGCTGGGCGCCTTAAGCGCCCGCCCTCGGTGACGCTGTAAAGGTCGATAGAGACCAACAGCATTAGCTAGTACAAAAAAAAAAAAGAATAAACAGAACATTACATGGAAATAAGTGTCTCAGTCGTCATCCAACCTCCAACCTACACGCACCTCCATCGCTCCAGCCAATCGCTACAACATCACCCGGCACAACACATCAACGACACACTACGGTACCACTAGCCACTACCACTATTCTGACCGTATTGAAGACGTCAATAGAGTACAAAAACAAAAGCCAGCATTTAAGATGGCTATGATCTCCTTGTTGATATTTTTATCCGTATTCGTTTGCCATTTAAGTGTTCTAGCTTTATAAGGAGACTTATTTTTATGGCTACGTGTACATATTTGGCATTTGTAAACTACACTATCTAATAAATACCTTTTTCCATCTGAAGCTAGTTAAATCTGGAAGTAAACATAAAGCCTTTGTTTTTCAATATAGTTGTATCATTACAGTACAACGTTTTATGTAAATGAAAACACATTGTTGTAATGAATCAGTAGTTGGAATGTGAATGCATTTCCTCTTGCTGCACATCTATTGCAAGTACCTGTACCGAGTGACACTTCAACTGATATGGGCATAAGTGTCGCTTAGCATCAGGCTAATTACCAGCTCGTCACGTTATTCCTTAACGTAAGAAAAACGTAATACGCCGCCTGGACCGTTTATTTTTGAAGGATAAAATTAACTTAACACTCCTTTTTCCAAAAAGTTTATTTTATATGTTAGTTTTACAGCATTACGAGAGCATACACCTATGGAGTCAAATCTTCAAGACACGGCTCCCAAAAAAGAGGGTCTGCTATTTCGACTTCACATTACTCACTATAGCTGAAAGAAGATCTGACTCCATAGGGCACTCGTAATGCTCTAATTATGATGATGTCATGATAGTAATTTAATGAGCTTCTTTTTTCGTTATCTTAATGCCCCCTATCTTCAATATCTGATCCTTGACATAATAATGTGTATTTGGGGGTATCGCCTTTTCGTCGCCTGTGAGGTCATTTCTGTTTATAATATGCTGTTGGTCTCATTTATCTATTCGTGTTGTATGTAGATAATAGTTTGTGTGAGTCTGGGTTGGGTTCCGTATCATCATCCAATGAAATACTAGCCAATTGGTCTTTAACTTGTTCGTTTAAGCTTAAATTCCTTTTTTACGATTGTAGTAACTATTGACGATTCATTACTGACAACAGAACAGCGTCTTTCTTCATTGTCCAATTGAGTATCAGTAAGATGCTTCAGGCTATGTATGAGTCTATATGAAATGAATAGTAGTCGCATAGTCGCCGGCTTCGTCAAAAATCGTTATAATGAAAAAAGAGAAATGTGATTCATAATGATATAACTGCGATGAGTTTAAAAGAGTTTGTTCATGCTCATGGTTGTTTTTTCTTTGTTTCAGAAAGTCCTGCATTAGATTTCAATATACATACAATAATCAAACCGATTGTACACCATGGGAGAACGAAAAGAGAAATCGCTTCGACGAGAGACACTGTAAGTATTATTTATCTTTTGCACAATTTAATGAAATATTGTGTGGAAAGTGAAAAAAAAGCATTAAATAGAGATAAAACAGGTTATAAATAAAACACAGAATTTAGATCACCTTCTGCGGGAAGCGTACCTAAAAAGATGGCGACATTCCCTCGTTGAATTTTCAATTCTAACACGAACTTCCGGTCAAGTCGCCTTTCAAATTTAAAAAAAATCATGATCGGCTTTTTACTGAAAAAATCCTAAGTGTATGGTTCATCTACTTCGTGAGCCAGGATGCCTCAAACAGATACACTTGTTATTGAAACATTTAAAGTTATTGCACACATTTGTTTGCGTCAGGGGTTAAAAACCGGATAATGTGATATAAATAATAAATACAGAGAAGCAGGCAAATATACATGTAGAAAATACATTAGCTTTTTACAGGGTCCTATTGTTCACTAATAATCTCACTACCGGAATGGGATAAATTAAAGATTAATTGTTACTTTTCACCACATATATTGTCCTCGCGAACCGAACACACAATTAACAATATAAAATGAGCAAGCCCGGAGTATGTGAGGACACGCGTCTCCGAATGCTACTCTAATGCAACTCTCGTGCAACTCTAATGTAACTCTACTACTGCGACTCTTACGCGACCCCTACGTGACTCCACTGCTGCGACTACTACGCGACTCTTACGCGACTCTTACGCGACTCTTACGCGACTCCACTGCTTACTGTTATTTAATTAAATCACGCGCCCCTTAAATAGGTCGGCGCTGGCGACGTCAACGTAAACAAACGTGTGTTCCTACAGCTTTAAAACAAGTTGAGTAAGCGTTGCTCTCTCTGGAACTCGGACCAACCAGGAAACATTCGGACATTAATGCAGCTTGATAGAAAAGAGTAAATAATAGGTGCTATAAAATATAAATATAGTAGGTAAATGACAGTATAATTTTCGACATTCGGAACGGAAGCACCTAATGCGAGTGACCTCCCAGAGCGGGTGGTGACGACCGCCTGTTGCCTGTATACTGCTATAATTTACGCAATTACGCTGTTTACTTTCCGGTTTTGAGTAATCAGGACCTTCATGGCAATCTTTAGCTTCCGACCGATGGGTATCTTAGCATCAGTTCATCCTCGAAAGTGTCTATTACGATGTGTGGTAGTTACAGCCTCTGTGGTGTGGTGGTTGAGCTGGTTGGCTCTAAGTCCGGAGGCGGCGGGTTCGATTCCCGTGGCAGGACAAGTATTTGTGCAAAGAAAAAAAAAACGCAAATACTTGTTCTGAGTCTGGGTGTTGTAGGACTATGGGTCTCGTAGTTCTTGTGGGTCCAGGATCTATGTATGTGATCGTTGGGCGTTATTATTATTAGTACATATATTTCTTTTCCAATTAAACTTTATTTTATTTCTAATATATATGAATAAAGGCTGTTCTGAACATTATTTGGCTGTGATCAAATGAAATCCTGATGATGGATTTAAAAGCCCTGTTCATTATTTAGTTTAATAACTCAATTTATTCACAAGTGTGCAGGTTGCGTTGGTTTATGATTGTGAAAGGTCACTGACCCCAATATAGGAATATCATAATAAAAGCTTTGAACTTATTATGCCTAGCTAGACCAAACCTGATTTACAGAGTGGTATACATCATTCCGAGGTGACGGTGACAGTTCCGGGGGAGAACGAGGACCTACTCCTTGACCTGAAGCTGAATCATGACCTGGTTGCTGGAGACCACACGCTGCAGTACCAGGAGGGAGGAAAGACTGTGAAGCATAAACCTAAGAAAGAAGTTAGTATATTTTGATCATTAGAAAAGTAAAGAAAAATAATAAAGAAAACGCAAAAGATTTTTTTCTTGGTAAATAATCTGTAGCAAGTAATAATATCCTCTTAAAAAGGCGTTAAACCAACTTCTATGGCCTTAATTTTATACTTAGAATATACTTGGATGATATTATAATTCATACATTTTTCAGTTATTTTGATTTAAAGCTCAACTACTGAACCAGTATTTATAAAAATGTATATCAGATAAACTGATAAATAAAATCGATATCCGTTTATAAACGACGGAGAAAATTACGACGTATCATAAAAAACAGGTCTGAATTAAGAACCTTTTCCTTTTTGAAGTCTGTTGGAAATAATACTTTTGTAGAACGTAATTATTGCACTGATTCCAATATAACGTCCTACAAAATATAAACTACAAGGCGCGTTTATGTGCATTTCAGGAATTAGACTTGTGTCATTACTCCGGCAGTGTTAGAGGGAAGCCGGAGTCCTGGGTGGCAGTGTCCACCTGCCACGGAGTCAGGGGCGTTATATTTGATGGACAGAGGATGCGGTATATTGAACCTGCCGAAGGTATGTATTAACAACAATAAGCAACTTTACTAAAACACTTTAACTTAACAGATTAATGGAAATAAAATCACGAAATAACGTTAAAATATGCTTAATGTTACCTAATAGCTTACACTTTGTGTCTCTCAATATATATCAGTTCCAACAAATACAAATCTTCCCCCAAATAGTCTGCAGCCTATCTATATCAATAAATAAATAAATAAATAAATATGGGTGGACATTTCACACAGCGCCATCTAGCCCCAAACTAAGCAAAGCTTGTACTATGGGAACCAAATAACTGATACAATACTATGAATAATACTAATGCAATGAAAGGCTTTGTCCAGAGTGTCTGACTGAGTGATTTACTGATGTCTAACTGATGAGACTTGGGCCTTGCCGCGTAAGTCTGGTGGAGATGGTAATCGTGTTCTCTCTTGCTCGCACTCGTGGACTTGTTAAATGGCGCGTGCAGGATGGCAGGCGAAGCCGATTCCCAGAACAGTTACGCGGTAGGGATGCTGATCTCACAGTCTAGTACTCTTTTTTACCAGACTGTGCTGATGTCTCAGTATAATGTGCGCAGTGTGGTGTCGAGTGAAACTTTATATTTTGGAGATCCGAGTGACACTGTTCAGTTATGGGCGGCCGTGACACTAACATAAGTTGAACGACTAGCTCGTCACATCATTCAGTAACACAGTTTGCTTTATAAAATTATTCTACCTTCAAACACTTTTTTATATTAAAAAATTATATTGCTCCAGGTAGTGACATCCAGTCACAGCACTACTTATATGACCACAAGGATCTGAACACGGACTACCACTGCGGCTTCCACGGCGGAGTGACGAACAGCACGCGATACGATCCCGAGCTGATGGCCAGGTATCACGGACAGAGGGAGATCAACAAGAGTCGGATTACTAGAGTGAGTATCTTTACTACTGATATTGTAATACGGGTCTTTTTTTATGTTACGAAACGACATGACGAGCTAGTTGCTCGCCTGATGTTAAGCGACACGACCGCCCATATCAGTCGCAGTAACACTTGAAACTCTAAAGTATAGTTTCGCGTGACACTGCACTGCACACGTCATTCTGAGACATCAGCACAGTCTGGGAATACGATTACTCGACTGTGAGATCAGTTCGTAAAGTCTCATCTGCCCAGTAATTTCACTAGCTACGGTGCCCTTCAAAAACACAGCAGTGCTTGCGCACTACTGCTTGGCGGCAGAATAAGAAAGCCCTACCACCTAGTAAAAGGGTCTGTCTATTGGCATACAAAAATTATCAAAAGATAATTTTGACTGATTGCAATATGAGTTCAAGTCGCGAAAGTTTAAAATGTCATTACTACTGACTTTAGGTTTTGGCTTCTATTATAAAATGCTGATGCTGTTGGTTTTTCATCGTCCAGCCTTTAAAGTGTACGGGCCCTTCTAAGTTTCGGTTGGAATATGCTTGAGTTTGTTGCCGGGACACCAGGATCGCTATGTAAGGAGATTTCATGTTACAGAATTTTTTCAATGTTTTATTTCTTTGATTATAGTACAAAAGAGCAACGGACGACACTCAAGTGCGAGGGCCATACAACTCGAACAAACTGTCTCGATACGTCGAGCTGGTGCTAGTTGCGGACCACAGGGAGTACCAGGCCAATGGGGACAGTGTCCACACCGTACACTCGCAGATGATACAAGTGGCCAACATTATCAATTCTGTAAGTATATCAACATTATCAATTCTATAAGTATGGCCCGATAGCTCAGTTGGTAGTAGCCCTGGCTTCTGAACTGTGGGTTATGGGTTCGATTCCCACCCAGGACAAACATTTGTGTGTAGAACATAGGTGTTTGTTCTGTGTCTGGGTGTCATATTGTACTGTATGTATGTATTTACAAACAAAAAAAAGTATCTAAGTATTGTATCAGTTATCTGGTTCCCATAGCACAAGCTTTGCTTAGTTTGGGGCTAGATGGCGTTGTGTGAGATGTCCACACATATATTATTACATATATTATCTTCAACTCTGTAAGTACATTATCAACTGTTGAACTGTACATGTATTATCAACTTTGTTCTCTAATTTTCTTTTTCCTTTTTATTATTATTGTTATCAACAACTCAGTAAGCGAATTATTAATGCTGTATGGGCATTATCAACTCTGTATTAGGGTCATTTTCTACTCTATGAGTGTATGACTGACCCGACAGCTCAGTTGGTAGTATCCCTGCCTTCTGAACTGCAGGTTGTGGGTTCGATTCCCACCCAGGACAAACAATTGTGTGATCAGCATCGATGTTTGTTCTGTGTCTCGGTGTTATATTGTATTCTATGTATGTATTTACAAACAAAAAGGATATAAGTATTGTATCAGTTATCTGGTTCCCATAGTACAAGCTTTGCTTAGTTTGGGGCTAGATGGCGCTGTGTGAAATGTCCACACATGTTTATTTATTTTATTTATTGTCAACTTTACGTTTCTTATTAACTATGACGCTAAGTTAAAATCGATTCGTTTTCAATTCCTATTTATTTTTAATTTTAGGTATATTCTCCACTAAACATCTACATAGCTCTGGTTGGAGTAGTGGTGTGGAGTGAGCGAGATGAAATACCGTTAGAGGAGAACGGCGATACAACGCTCAACAACTTCCTAAACTATCGCGAGAGGACGCTTGTCATTGATATACCTAACGATAACGCGCAGCTCTTAACGTAAGTTTTAATGATATGCAAATAAATAGAAATGTGAAAAAATTTTGATGGTGTCTCGATACGGAGTGAAGTGTCCATTTAATTAATTCTTACAGCCGACAAAAGTTCACCGATGGAGTGGTGGGCAAGGCTCTCAAAGGTCCCATCTGCACGTACAAATTCTCCGGCGGTGTTGCCACCAACCATTCGGAGGTCATTGGCCTCGTCGCCACAACGATCGCCCACGAGATGGGCCATAACTTCGGCATGGAGCACGACACTGGTGAGTTGGCTGGGAGATTTTTAGCGTTGTGACGGTGGTTGACTTCAACTATTGAAAATATTTAGAGACAAGGGAGTCCACTAGCAAAATTACAGTTTCCGTCAGAAGTTACTTTAAAATTGCATAAAAAATGGGGCGTATTTTTTATGTTATGGAATGACTTGACGAGCTAACCGTTCTCCTGATGTTAAGCGACACGGCTGCCCATAACAGCACTGTCACTTGGAACTCTAAAAGTATAGAGTTCCGCGTGACACTGCACTGCGCACGTGATCCTAAGACATCAGCACAATCTAGTGATGAGATTACTAGACTGTGAGATCAGGTCATAAAGTCTCATTTGCCCAGTAATTTCACTAGCTGCAGTGCCCTTCAAACCGGAACACAGCAGTGCTTGCGCACTACTGTTTGGCGGCAGAATAACTGGCAAAGCGATGGTAGACGAACTTTGCAACAAAATCCTACCACCTAGTAAAAGAAGTGCTAAAATACTGTATTTTTATTATCTAAAACAGAGCAGGACTGTGAATGTCCGGACGAGAAGTGCATAATGAGCCCGTCGAGTACATCCGTGGTGCCGGTGCACTGGTCCTCCTGCAGCCTCAAGTCCCTCGCGCTCTCCTTTGAGCGGGGCATGGACTACTGCTTGCGGTGAGATTTACATACATCAAAGGAGATGGAACATTCTTGATACAAAGCTTGCCCCATAAAAGTAATTGATGCTCTAAGGTCCGTATTACAGAACGTTGCTCAGTCATCGATCGGTGCTCAAGCAGAGATTTCATTCACTAATTGATCACTTTATGAATGAAATCTCTGTTCAACTGACAACTGAGCATCGTTCTGTAATACGGACCTAAGAGTTAAAGTTTAGTTGGTATGCTCTTACTGTCTTATTTTAATTATTTTTCAAATAAGCAATTACACTCTGGATTATCTTGTAAATGTCGAGGATTGCTGATTTTCAATACAAGGTAATATTCGATAGTAATCGATGCTTTTCAGGCAGAAAAATTTCGTGCATCACAATTAAATTAAACTTTCTAGGCTCTTCTTTTTCTCGACGTCACAGACGAAATGAGACGTCAATGATTTTTAATTTTTTATGGGCTTTAAACTTTATATATTTCAAAGCATGTGTACGTTTACCATATTGTGTAAATCCTAGTTTTAACGTCATTGCATTATTTGATTCTAATTTTTTATTATAAAGCAAGAATAATTGATTACTGCGCAAATAGCTCAAAATACTAAACAATGCATAAGTTAACTGTAAAATTTTATTTTATTAAAATAATCTTGTTCGGTCCAAGGGTCCCTGTGACTTCGAATTAAACATGAAACTACTTTGGGGGAAGTTATGTACAAAGCCCTTTGTAAGCTTTATTAAGCTTCTCACCTTTCCAGAAACAAACCGAAGCGTCTATTCGGGTCACCGACCTGCGGTAACGGGTTCATTGAACCGGGCGAGCAATGCGACTGCGGCATTGCAACAAGCGACGGTATTGACGCTTGCCGCGCGTGTTGCCATGCAGACACTTGCATGTTGCGGAGCAACGCGACCTGCGGCGCTGGCGCATGCTGCGACCCAACGGTAATAATGGGTATCTCTGTCTACAAACAGTGATATATTTAACGAGGATGGTGTAAGAGAAATATTAATCCATAGGCGAAATATGTTTTTTAGGTCTTATTTGTGAAGAAAATTATGAGACAGTAAATTTTTTGACGAAGTGCGAGTATTTTGTAAAAAAATAACAATATATACAAAAAAAATATGTTATTACTGATTTAAAAAAAAATATTTGTCATATAATTTGTGCGGTAGTTAAATGGAAAATACGTACTTACTTTTGTTTATGTAATTCGAATCAACAACACTAAAAGTATAAGATTTCTTAGTTAAGAATCTTTCGACGAGTATTTTTTTTTATATATTGGCTCCACACTTGTGTGTTTAGCCAGTGTCAAGTAATTGGTAATTTATTAAGTTAATGATATTTCACACAGATATGTGGCATGTCCCAGTCCAAGTCATCAAGTCAAGTCATAGTCTAGTCATACTCTTAGTAAAGTAATGGCAACTTTACTAGGAGCTTTTATGGAGTTTTGGAAACAACACGAAAAGAAACGTTTCACCATCATTATACCACTTTCTAACACTCGTGCCTGTAATCCAGCACTTAACGAATAAAACTCTAACAATTTTATGTACTAACACTGAAAATAACACAAGTATTAGAAATTAATACGCGTAACACAAGTATTAGAATTATGCGCCGACGCGATCTTTTTCGTTTTCCCGCCTTTATTTCACGTTTTTTAAATATTTGATTGCAATACAAAACGATATATGTCATTCGCAATTTCTGCCTTTCAAACCGGAACACAGTAGGGTTGGCGCTGCTTGGCGTTTTGGAAAATAATACAATATGGTGAAGTGATCTTTCTCGTTTTCCTGCCAAAACTCGGGCAATACCACTTAACATAAGTTGAAATGTACCCGAATGTTACCATGTTTGACATGAAAAATAATCTCCACAGACGTGCCGGCCGCGGGCCGCGGGCGCCGTGTGCCGGAGCGCGGACAAGGAGTGCGACCTGCCCGAGTTCTGCTCGGGCCACTCCGAGTACTGCCCCGCCGATGTGCACAAGATGGACACCTCGCCGTGCGGGAACGGGGACGATCAGGTAACACCCGGCAGATATCCCCCGAGAATCGATGCCAGTATCACAGTATGGAACTTTCGTCTGATAATCACAACTAGGTGGTAGGACTTTTCTGCAAAACTCATCTAGGCAGGTACCACCGCTTTTTCGCATCTCAAATCTTTCGGGTACATTTTATTCTGCCGCCAAACAGTACTGTGTTTTGGTTTGAAGGGCAATGTAGCCAGTGAAATTACTGGGCTAGTGAGACTTTATGATCTGATCTCACAGTCGAGTAATGTTATTACCAGACTGTGCGCCGTGCAGTGTCACGCGATACTTTACATTTTGGAGTTCCGGGTGACATTGTTCTGTTATAGGTGGCCGTCTCGCTTAACATCAGCTAAATGACGAGCTCGTCACATCAATTAATAACATTAAAAAAATACACCTCTCTATAACCCAGTTTAACATGTTAAGCAAGCATAAACACTAAGCCTTGATTAACAGCTAAAACCCCTCTCAGATGATAATTGGCGCAGTCAGTAGGATAAGCAGGATCATATAGAATACCTACACTACGCAGATACACTTTCCGTAATGCTTTATGCTACAACACAAAACCAATAAATTAAAATATTCCGTTCTATTTGGTCAGGCGTTTGCCTTGAAGGTAGGGTAATACAAACTGCTTACAGGCCTGGCGCACTTTACTCTTTAAGTACGAATCTACAAGAACATCGACTGGACTGACTTATCGGGTCGGTCCGTTACCTGTAACGCGTCAGAAGAGGATCGCCATAGCAATAGAAAAATTTATAGGCATCTATTTAGGGTAGACTTGTAGCGCTGTGCAAACTGAACTACACTTTATTGCGTTGTAGCAAGAGTTGCGTTTACGTGACTTCACATAACACTACGGAAATATACTTCACATTGCCAACTTACTTGCGCCCACGTGATCCATTTCGGCGGCCTGTGCAGCTTAGAGGCTAGCAAATCTTCGTTCAGCACGTGTAGATAGTTATGCATTGTCAGCAATAGCCACCGCAGCATCCGCCACAGCAACCACCGCAGATTTTGGTTCATTAATCGTAAAGAGTACTACGAATCCCAAAGATGGTAGTCTAAAGACCTGTACATTTGAAAAGATGCCAAAAATATTTTTACAAAATTTTTTAAACTGTTTTTATGTCCCGGAGTGAATGTGCACATGTACTATTAAGTATTCTGTGTCGTTATCAATGAACCAATAACCTGATGGTTTTTTTTTTGTTTTTTTTGGCTCCACCCTTTTGTGTATTTAGCCAGTGTCAAGTAATTAACCCGATGTACCGCAGGCGTACTGCGTGCACGGGTCGTGCCGCTCGCACTCGGACCAGTGCCGGCTGCTGTGGGGGACCACGGGCGAGAGCTCGCATCTCAAGTGCTATACCACCACCAATGTCAGAGGCAACAAGTGAGTATAGATTACCAAGCGCAATATGTTAACAGCTCTCAGTCCCGAAAGTCCTGAGTTAGTTCCGAGGTCCCCGTGTTAGTCCCGAATACCTGAGTGACCTGTGTTATTCCCGGTGTCCTGTGTTAGTCCCTTTGTTAGTCTTGTATGGCTTATATATTGTTGTTGTCTTGTATGTCCGTCTTGTTATTTGTTAGTCTTTGTTGTTGTGTTCGATATTTGTGCTAGTTCTGAGCGCCCTGTGTTAGTCCCGAGTGCACCAAGTACCGAATACAAAGAACAAATCTCGAACGCATTGAGTGGGTACTGTGTGAGGCCTTTACTGTGTTAGTGTCCTAAAATGGAAGAGAGGGATGTCTGCTTACTAAGGTTCGGCATCGCATTTGGTGATTTATCTAAAGTTATCTTTAAGTTATTGAAGTAAAACTTCTTTACGCACACTTAACTTGGGAAGCTGGTCAATAGGCGAACGGAAGTTGAAAGTTGTTGGTTTACGTAGATCTCCATTGTAAACATAATGAAGTTAAACATTACTTGAAATTTGTATTATTTAATATTTACAATTATCAAGATGGCGACATTAACATTAAACAATGCAAAAACAAAGTTATACAAGCCGATAGATGGAGCTAAATTAAAGAAGTTTTGCTTCAGTCGTGTGGTCTAAAGCATACTCGTTTTTATCTGTTGCTCTCCTGATATGTTTTTAAAGTATTCCCTGTTTCAAATTTAATAAAAACCTTTTCCAGGAACGGCAATTGCGGTTACGATCCGATCCGTCAGATGTACAAACCGTGTGCGCCCGAAGATGCTCTCTGCGGTATGCTACAGTGTCGCCATCTGAACGAACGACTCGAGTTCGGTATGGAGTCTGTGTCGTTTCTATCGGCTATATTCATCAATAACAACGGTAAATATTTATATTATTTATTTATATAGAACTAGCGAACCCGGCGAACTCCGTTTCGCCACCAGATGGCTTCGTTTTATGTAACAGTAGCTGTCAAACAATGTATCACGCACCGGCGCCATCTACTTAAAATGTTGGTTTGTCCTGAATTTTTCCTGAATTTTCTTTGCTATAAACCTCACGGAGCCCGAGACCTTTCCAACGAATGCAAAACCGTGGAAATCGGTTCGTGCGTTCTGGAGTTATAGCGTCAGGAAGGAAAACCCGACTTATTTTATATAGTAGATATTTCCCTTATCATTTTGTACTAGTTGCGCCCCGCGGTTTTACCCACGGTTAAAAAGTATTTTAATTATTTGCTCATCCGACGGGAAAATTTCACTTTTTCAGAATAAAATGTAGCCTATATGTTAATCCAGGGTATAAGCTATCTTGGTACCGAATTTCATCCAAATCCATTCATCCGTTTGAGCGTGAAGGAGTAACAAACATACACACATACAAACTTTCGCCTTTATAATATTAGTGTGATTAGAGTGATTTCATCTTACAAAACGAAGTTATAGGGTGTCGAAGATGGCTTGAACTGTTTCGAGAAAAAGATAGTACGGCTCGACTTGGTTCCCCAGATTTCTAATGCCTGTCTACGCTAAAGTCTATTAAAATACAATTTAGCTAAGCAACATTTTCCCCCAGGTTTTCGTTACGTTTGTTAAATTCGTTTCAATTTGATATTCAAATACTGAACGATAATTGGTTGCCGGTTGATCATCAGCTGTCTTCAACCAATGAGGGTACAGTATTTAGTGTGACTTGACACAATTTTAACAAACTTACGAGGTTGATAGACAGATAAGTGCGAACTTAAGAGCTGTAACTTTAGTGCAGTAATAAGTTCAATAGTTCGTGTTTTATTTACAAAGTATCGATCTTATATAGTAATCTAAGCTAAAATAATAATAATTAACCTACTATCCTATGTCTAAACCTTACCTTCTAGAGAGCACCTATGTACAAAGTAATGAATTACTAATCTATTTATCATCTTATTTCTAAATATCCTAAGGGAAATAATACTACGCACATATCTAGATCTTTATTAAATACTGTCTTAAAGCTAGGTTTATAATATTATTAATCATCGAATGCCGCAATCGGCGTCCATATATATAAATATACGGTGGCGCTGCGTGCCCTCAGAATGCAGCGCGCCGCCAGCCGATGCACACGTCCGTTGCATGCCGCCACAAGCATTAGTATTTTTTTCTTTGTGGTGTCGGATTGCTTGTACCAGAAATTATATATTAGGTCTTTACCTATGAAATTGCCGTTTTGTTTGAAAAAAGATAAAGTATTTTTTTTTTGAACTTATTTATTTCTTTTATTCAAAGTAATCACCCCTGCAATCAATGCATCTTTGCCAGCGCTGTGGCAGTTTTTGGATGCCCTTCTTGAAAAAATCAGCAGGACGGGAGACAACAAACTCTTCAAAGGCGTTTTGTACTGCCCCTCGGGAATTGAATTTTTTTCCCGCTAAAAAGTTGT
This sequence comes from Ennomos fuscantarius, assembly GCA_905220475.3. Classification (NCBI taxonomy): domain Eukaryota; kingdom Metazoa; phylum Arthropoda; class Insecta; order Lepidoptera; family Geometridae; genus Ennomos; species Ennomos fuscantarius. Next base: position 3,757,050 of record HG992046.1, on the reverse strand, counting down.
CCAAATTTTGGAAAAAGTAATAGTCGGTAGGCGCAAGATCTGGTGAGTATGGCGGATGAGGGAGAGCTTCCAAACCCAACTCATGCAGCTTAGATACGGTCTGTTGTGCAGTATGGGGTCGCGCGTTGTCGTGAAGTAGCAGTGGAGACGACCGATTGACCAAAGCTGGTTGCAGACGTGCGAGTTTCGCCATCATTGTGGTCAGTTCTTCAATGTACACATCTGCAGTAATGCTCTCGCCGTTTTGTAAAAAGCTATGATGAATCACACCAGCACTAGACCACCAAACTGTGACCATCACCTTTCTAGGGGTAATTTTTCGTTTTGCACATTGCTTTGGTACCGAACCAGGATCTAACCAACTTGCTGAGCGCTTTCGATTGTCAAAAAGAATTCATTTTTCGTCGCACGTAACAATTCGGTTCAAAATTCCTTCATTTCTGTGCCTGTTAAGCAGCGCAAGGCAAGTCTCGACGCGTACGTTGCGCTGGCGATCGTTTAGTTCGTGGGGCACCCATCTATCAAGCTTTTTTATCTTGCCAATCTGTCGCAAATGGACCAATATTGTTTTGATGCTAACATCAAAAGCTGCTGCCAGCTCAGCTGTAGATTGAGATTCATCAGCTTCCACAATCGCCTTTAATTCATCATTGTTGACCAAAGTTTCCGGACGACCACGAGGTTCATTTTTCAAGTCAAAATTCCCAGAACGGAACCGAGCAAACCAATAACGGGTTGTACGTTCGTTTGTACAGTTCTCTCCGTAAACGTCGTTGATGTTACGTGTCGTTTGTGCCGCGTTGGTGCCACGACGGAACTCATATTCCATAATTACACGAAATTTCAAAGTATCCATTATGAGGAAAAATGTTGAAATGTAATGAAAATACAACGCTAATCAATAAACAAAAGACTTATATTGTAAATAGAATGTCATAGTTTTAAAACAAAATTAATTTGAATTTAGAATTTATAGCCAATCAAAACTTTTTTTGTTTTAAAAAGTCTGTACTGCAATACGGCAATTTCATAGGTAAAGACCTATTATAAAGTTAACTTTTTCCAGGGACGATAATTCCGTGTCGGACAGCTATAATCGATCTCGGAGTGAGCGATGTGGACCCCGGCCTGGTGCCCGACGGCGCTCGCTGTGGTGACGGACGCGTATGTATTACAACAACACCACACACGACAACACCACACATAACAACACCACACAATACAACACCACACAATACAACATTAGCAACATACATTTTTTTGAGCTTAACATCAGGTGAACGACTAGCTCGTCACATCATTCAATAACATAAAAAAAAACACTACTCTACATAACAAAACAACGTAATGACAATACGTTATACTACACGACAGCAAATAAGGCTCATCAATTTGGATACAACTCTATACATACTATACAACAAAACAACACTTTGTACTATACAACAACAAACAAGGCTCATCAATTTGGATACAACTCTATACATACTATACAACAAAACAACACGTTGTACTATACAACAACAAACAAGGCTCATCAATTTGGATACAACTCTATACATACTATACAACAAAACAACACGTTGTACTATACAACAACAAACAAGGCTCATCAATTTGGATACAACACAACACAACAAAACAACACGTTTTACTACACAACAACAAACAAGACTCATCAATTGGGATACAATCATATACAACACTACACAACAAAATAACACGTAATACTACACAACAAAAAATAAAGTTCAAAGTTTAAAGTAATAAGAATTTTAAGCCATTATTAAAGTTTATTATCTTTATATTTCAGATGTGCCTAAAACAAAGATGCGTACCGATAGCAGCGGTGAGAGAGGAGATATCTTACAAAGAAACCTCTGTCTGCCCCTCCAATTGCTCAGGACATGGCGTTTGTAACTCTGAAGGTAATTTAAAGTTTATGAAGTGTAAAAATAATAAATATTTGAGGCCATTTCACACAGTGTCATCTAGCCCCAAACTAAGCAAATCTTGTACTGTGGGAGTTAGAATGGTTCCCATAGTACAAGCTTTGCTTATTTTGGGATGAATATCCTTAAATATTTATTGTAAATGCGAAAGTTTATATGTGTGTGTGAATGTTGGTTCCCATTAATTTTTGTGACTACTGAACCAATGTATGACTGATGAAATTTAAAACTTAGATAGCTTATACGCTGGATGAATACATAGGATACTTTTTATCTGCGGGTGAAACCGCGGGGCGCAACTAATTAATCACACTAATATTATAATGTGGAAAGTTTGTATGTGTGTATGTTTGTTACTCCTTCATGCTGAAACAGCTGAATGGATTTGAAGATAGCTTATACACTGGATTAACATATAGGCTACATTTTATCCCGGAAAAGTGTCATTTTCCGTGGGATGAGCAAATAATTAAAATACTTTTTATCGCGGGTGAAACCGCGGGGCGCTATTAGTTCATTATACAATATAATTTCACAAGTTTTATGCGTTTAAATTAACTAGTATAAAATATTGACTTCAAGATACAATCCAACCAAATTTTTACCATTTAACTTGAAAAATTCATTGGAGTAAATTTGTTACGCAGGTCATTGCCACTGCGATCCGGGCTTCGCCCCTCCACTTTGCGGACTGCCAGGCCCGGGCGGCTCGGTAGACTCTGGACCTGCAACCGATCCCAGTGGTAAGTGCATTTGCTACTCACTATAAACTAGTGCTGACCATCACCTTATCATCATCATCAGCCGGAACTGCTGAACATAGGTATTCCCCATTAGAAGAGGTTTGCCATAATCGCTACGCTTCATCTTAGCGACGCATCACACTAATATTATAAAGGCGAAAGTTTGTATGTGTGTATGTTTGTATGTTTGTTACTCCTTTACGCTCAAACGGCTGAATGGATTTGGATGAAATTCGGTGCCAAGATAGCTTATACACTGGTTTAAAATATAGGCTACATTTTATCCCGGAAAAGTGAAATTTTCCCGTGGGATGAGTAAATAATTAAAATACTTTTATCCGCGGGTGAAACCGCGGGGCGCAACTAGTTAGGCTATAAAGCAGACCGAGGATTTCTGCCGCCTTTTCTCTTAATATTCCCTAAACCGGTTCTTACGACACCCATGGGAAGAGATAGGGCGTCACGTAACGCGATACAAATAAACATATCAAATACAATGCATAATATATAATTGTATACCTAATGACGTAAAAACTTTACAGGGCAAATTATTTAATAACACTTTGTATGACCGCCCCCCCTCTGACCGCTGAACTCGCTTTCATGTCAATCTATTCTACTCTAGAAGTTAATTACAATAATATTAACGAGCTTAATTTATATATTTGTCTAGAACAGGATGAAAATTACATTCACTCACCTATTTATTTCCCATACAAAATGGACGTTAAATTTTCTCCAAATTCGATTTCAGGGAAACTATTACAATTATTTCAAAAATTTTAAGGGGGGTTGCTGATCAGAAATTATATAAAAATAAACTATTTTGAAAACCCCGATGTGTTGAAACAATAAGATAAAATAAAATTGTGTGAATAGGAAATAAAACTTAGAAGAACGGTGACCGCATACAATTACACTAAGTAATTAAAGTAGTCTTTTTCCAAAATACAATCGTTTTTTTAGTGCTGCAAATTTTCAGCGATAACACTTTTACGAATGAAATAGTGAAACTGGTGTTTTAAACATATCACGAGCTTTTTTTACAAAAGCTCGCAAAGTAAAAACAGTTTCAAGTGCAGACACACTTTGACATTAAATATGATAATAATAATAATTTTTAATTAATTTAATTTAAATTTCAACTGTCATTTTCACCTCTAAATAAAGCCTTGCAAAGATACCCTCAAAAACAAAAAGGCGATCTATTCTTCCTCAAGTGAACTAACAATGACGCGCATTTCATATTTTTATATACGAACATTTATTTTATTTGTTTCTATCCACAGTGCAAAGAAACTTCATGATCGCGATGTACGTGATCTTCCTCGGGATGATACCTTCAATCATCATCATACTACTGCTGGTGTACTACTCGCGGCACAATGTACTACTCTGGTGGAAACGACCTAGGAAATCGTACGTAAACTGTATACTATGTACCAACTGTTACAAACCTAACTTCACTACACTAGCTAAACTACAAACTAGCATGAACTGTTTACGTAACTTAATCAGCTCCAGAAAGAACACGCAAATCATCGAGAAAAACGATGAAGCAGGCAACGAAACCGTAGACAAAAAGATGTCTCGGTTTAAGATTGATTTAACAAGCAAAAGTGTACCTAAAAAGCCGCTTTTGCCCGCCAAATCAGAGGCTAAAAAGACTTTAACAAAGCCAATGAAAAAGATCAATAAGGACGATATTCAAGTGACACACGATGTAGAATTTAAACCTCCTCTCAAACCGCGTCCGGGTTTGAAACCGCCACTTACTCCTAAACCGGAGTTGAAGCAAAAACCGTCCGTATTAATAGTGAAACAAGGTTTAGCTTCGACTACCAATGAAATGCTGCATAAAGGACGGTTATATAATGTTGGTGGCGGGAACGTATAATAGTGATGGGTCTCATTAATTTAATATCGATAATCGAAAGCTGATCTTAGATGGCGCCATTGTCGCTCGAGTCGTCATTTCATTTATATCAAAGGTTATTTTTTTATGACTTGATCAGTATGAGTTCCCATTACATTTGCTAAGTTGAAATATAATGGTGGTTTGCGATGGTGACGTCACTATATTTTAATCTCATCTTTACTAACTTTGGTGTGTGTGTGTGTGTGGGGAGTAATAAAAGGTTGAATTGACACAAATAACGCATTTGTATTGCGTGCTTGTGACCCACTTACTAATTTAATTTAATATTTAATTAATAATATTTTTTAAATTTTATAATAATAAGTTAAATCAATTTAAATAAATATTGCTATTTTTACAAAAATGTTGGTAGTTCCTACATAGGAATCAAAGCCGGCAATTATGATCTATTTCTTAAAGTGTTGTTCTGGTTTGATGCCAAATTGAAAATATTAATATAAATACATTTAAAATACTATTAGAAGATTTTATGATAAATGTTTAAAACACACCTTTCTTATACCGCGACTTTTACCATTAATGGACGACATTTCTTTTTTTAATTAGTTTTATGAAATGTTTGTATTTTTCGTTTTAATATTAATGCCCTAGAAACACATTCAATAAAATGCGGTTTAATAAAGGTTTTAGCTAAAATCCAAGGAACAAATATAAACTAAGGTGTTCCGAAATCTTTTTTTAATGGTAGTCACTGGCAAAAATTGAATTCACACGTCGTTTATCATTTAGTGTCACTTTGTTTTTTTAACAAACAACGATATGTCGTCTATTGTATAAATTAATTTTGAAAATTGTGCAAAGTTCTTTATATTTAACTAAACAATTACTACAATAATATACTAGCTACACTAACTACTACAAAAACATTTGCACTATATACTAGCTGCTATGACCTATAAACAGTCCAAATGCGGTACCCACTACCAGTAGGTACCGTACCCAATGCTGGCAGCATTGCCCCGTTGTATGGCAATGTTGTGCCAAATAAGTGCCAGCATTTTGATTGTTGCATCTACTAGGCGCTCTGATAAACTTTGGAAAACGCACTTGATTCGCACCGGTTAAAAATATAAATCAATCTTATCTTTAGAACTTTATGACTATGAATGTAGTTTTACTTATTTAGTTATTAGTGGCTTGTATGATTTACTTAGGACAAATTTTAACCCATAATTATTCTCTCAGTAAATACTCTTCAATCTTAGAATAAAAAACCCTAAATGTATTTATTGTATTTGTATTGTTTCTGTTCATTTTCTGTCAGGATCGTTATTTCCTGGAGCGATAAGGATAGCGGCAATGCCTTCGCACGCGGCAGCGTCAGTGATTCGATAGCACTCGCGCTATCTTTCTCACTTTAGGAGGTGGCGATTCTGATCGATAGATAAGGACAGAGAATGGGGAAATGCGATTCCTAGCTGACAAATGTGGCTCAGCCCTAAAAAGATTGTCGATTCTGCGCTGTATCTTAAACTAAACTAAGTTTGATAATTCTAAAATATTTGCACTCCTTGTCATTTCTAACTATATGAAAAGGACAGCAATGTTTTTGTCGACACCATTATCAATTAAAAGATCGGCACTTATTAGTAATTAGTGCTTATTGTTTAAATTCACATGAAATCTGTGATATGTTTGTGTGTGTGATGCTTGTTATAGTTGCACATTATACTAATTTAGTTCATTGATTTAGTTTAAAGTAGATTTATTTTTCTGTATCATATTTCTATCGCTTATCAACTCTTTTTCTGTGCATTGTATGATAAATTATCTACGGTAATTGTTGCGACTGAAAAAAACGAGTGTACTCTAGACCACACGACTGAAGTAAAAGTTCTTTAGTTTAACTCCATCTATCGGCCGGTGTAACTTTGTTTTGCTTTGTTTAATGTTAATGTCGCCATCTTGACAATTGTAAATTGACATTTTACCGGACATACCAACATAATAATACAAATTTTTAACTTTGTTGTTGATAATGGAGATCTACGTGAACACATTCAACTTCCGTTCGCCTCGCCAGCTTACTCCCCAAGGCAAGCGTGCGTAAAGAAGTTTTACTTTAATTAAAATATATGGTTCAACTAGATGAGCTGTTGTGCCCAACAATTTTACTGTGTCAGGCCGCGCGTTGATAGACTTGCGCGTTATACTCGCGTACTCGCTCGACTGGGAACGATCGTTTCAGTTCGCAAGTCCTTGGTGAACTAGATAGATAAACTCTTAATTGACACCAAGGTAACAAATACAAAAACAGGAAATAACTAATGAGTACGTTACAATGGGCGGCCTTATTGCCAAAAAGCGATCTCGCCCAGACAGGTCGTTCTTATAGATAACGTGGCGCTATCCATACAGTAAAAAAAGAATTAAACGTTTCGTCAAATAACAGCCTACAATAATCTTCATAAAATTTGCTTTTAATTACTAAATACAAAAACTGTTTTGAAGATAGTTCAGCCGTTTGGGAATTAGGGACAGATAGACGCGTGCAACTCATATCACGTCTCATTTTTTTTAAATTAACGCTATAGTACTCGATGGTAACCTAGATAGCGCTCGAGTTGTAAAAAAAAACAAGTAAAAAAAATCTGTTATAAACGATACAAAAGTAGCCCCAATTGAACCAAAATGTTTTTAAAATTACCAAATATTTAAACGCCCATAATTTATCATACAATGTCACCCTAATTTGTAAATATTTAAGTTAATTTTCTAAATATACTTTATTTCTCTATCATCTATTCTTTTCTAAAACGGTCTTGCCTAGTAATTTTTCAGATTACTACATTCTAGATTTAACTGTGTTATTTAATAATAACAATGGGATGAGCTTGGTGAGTGGTTTTTATTTGGTAATGCTTCTTGCTTGCTTGCTGCTCTAGTGGGGAAATTTAGAAACTGTCCGAGTATAATGTCTATCTAATTTTACAAACTGCCGTGTACATGGATTGTTGATCTTCTGTACTTGTGTTAGAGTTCATTTCAGTGGGCGGCCAATTCCTGGAGGTCTGTAGATTTGGAACGCTCAACCGGTTACAAAGTTTAAGCATTATGTTACAGTGAATCTTCTACATACATAGGGGGTTTAAAAATGCTAAAAAATATATCACATGATGTATTTTTTTAGCATTTTTAAACCCCCAATTGGTGAAGCGTGGTGAGGCTTAAGACTAACCCTCCCAAAAAACACATGTATTTTTTAGTACCTACCAATCTTAACTTTTTGTATAAAGCGCGTGGACTTCGTTCGTTGCACGGCAACGGCGAGTCACGTTCACACTACACGTCGCTTTTCGGTTTAGCCATAACGCCATAACCGAAAATATAAATATTAGGTCTTTACCTATGAAATTGCCGTTTTGTTTGAAAAAAGTTAAAGTATTTTTTTTTCGAACTTATTTATTTCTTTTATTCAAAGTAATGACCCCTGCAATCAATGCATCTTTGCCAACGCTGTGGCAGTTTATGGATGCCATTCTTGAAAAAATCAGCAGGACGGGAGACAACAAACTCTTCAAAGGCCTTTTGTACTGCCTCTCGGGAATTGAATTTTTTTCCCGCTAAAAAGTTGTCCAAATTTTGGAAAAAGTAATAGTCGGTAGGCGCAAGATCTGGTAAGTATGGCGGATGAGGGAGAGCTTCCAAACCCAACTCATGCAGCTTAGAGACGGTCTGTTGTGCAGTATGGGGTCGCGCGTTGTCGTGAAGTAGCAGTGGAGACGACCGATTGACCAAAGCTGGTTGCAGACGTGCGAGTTTCGCCATCATTGTGGTCAGTTCTTCAATGTACACATCTGCTGTAATGCTCTCGCCGTTTTGTAAAAAGCTATGATGAATCACACCAGCACTAGACCACCAAACTGTGACCATCACCTTTCTAGGGGTCATTTTTCGTTTTGCACATTGCTTTGGTACCGAACCAGGATCTAACCAACTTGCTGAGCGCTTTCGATTGTCAAAAATAATCAATTTTTCGTCGCACGTAACAATTCGGTTCAAAATTCCTTAATTTCTGTGCCTGTTAAGCAGCGCAAGGCAAGTCTCGACGCGTACGTTGCGCTGGCGATCGTTAAGTTTGTGGGGCACCCATCTATCAAGCTTTTTTATCTTGCCAATCTGTCGCAAATGGACCAATATTGTTTTGATGCTAACATCAAAAGCTGCTGCCAGCTCAGCTGTAAATTGAGATTCATCAGCTTCCACAATCGCCTTTAATTCATCATTGTTGACCAAAGTTTCCGGACGACCACGAGGTTCATTTTTCAAGTCAAAATTCCCAGAACGGAACCGAGCAAACCAATAACGGGTTGTACGTTCGTTTGTACAGTTCTCTCCGTAAACGTCATTGATGTTACGTGTCGTTTGTGCCGCGTTGGTGCCACGACGGAACTCATATTCCATAATTACACGAAATTTCAAAGTATCCATTATGAGGAAAAATGTTGAAATGTAATGAAAATACAACGCTAATCAATAAACAAAAGACTTTTATTGTAAATAGAATGTCATATTTTTAAAACAAAATTAATTTGAATTTAGAATTCATAGCCAATCAAAACTTTTTTTTGTTTGAAAAAGTCGGTACTGCAATACGGCAATTTCATAGGTAAAGACCTATTACTATAAATAGAGGGCCCCCTACTTTCTTGGTCTTTGTAATAGTTCGTTTACGTACACAGCATAGTGTGTGTGTGTGTGTGTGAGAGAGAGAGAGAGAGAGAGAGAGAGAGAAATACATAATGTACTGGGCTAGGCCAGCTTTCGGCCTAGTTTTTATTTATTTAACGAATTACGTGACGTGCTAGTCGTTCGCCTAATGTTAAGCGTCATGGCTGCCCATAACAAATTTACCTTTACCCAGTCACTCGGAACTCTAAATTATAGTTTAAGGGCCGTTCAAGTATTACGTAAGCAGATTTATTACAATTAACCCCCCTCCCCCCATGCTTACGTAAACATTTTTCAATGAATGTGTTGTTTTTTTAATATTATAATGTTTAGTGTTTCAAGCAAAGACAATGTGAGAGTTGCTATTCGTATAAAAAGGTAAAAAACTACCGATGACGTAATCATCATCTAGACTCCCCCCCCCCCCATAGTGCTTACGTAATACTTGAACAGCCCCTTATAAAGAACATTCTCGAAACGAGAAATGTTAAAAAAGCATTCAATTGTTCTCAGACAGCTTCATTTGCGTTTGCATTTTGCTAATTACAATGCATGAAAATTGGTGTATGGCACATAGATGTAGGTGTAAAGCGTAGACTAAAACTTTTTTATTGCTATCTCACTTCCCCCTAAACTTAGGAAAGGCGGAGGAAGTAGCCAAACAACATTCTCTACCTTTCGTCAGAACCGCTTTACTAACGGTGCGGGCAAATTTTTTATTTTGCCTTTAGTGGAAAGTCCTTAAGCACAGCGGGCAATTAAAAAATGGCGAATACTCATTGATTAGCTACCTACTGGTAATTTTCCTTGGCACTGCTGCTAATTGATTGGTTCGGGGTATTTTTAGAGATCGCGTTCAGTTAAAATCATCGATATTCATCATCGCGCGAGTATATTTTAGAACTTGTTTATTTCGAAAAAACAAGAAAAACTATTCCATTGTATTTGTTTCATATATCATTAAAAATCTCTGTATCTATGTGCCATATTTCTGCATGACAACTAAAATTGTAGTAAGTATGCATTGGTTTTGTATGGTTTTGAAATATGCAACTGACGTATAATACTATTTTAAACTAACTAAAGACAACTAACTGCATTACTACAAATTCTACTAAAACTTTAACAACGAACATGTAGAAATTAATAATAATAATAATAATAATAACGCCCAACGATCACATACATAGATCCTGGACCTTAACTAGGATTCCCTGTGTCTAGGGACCCAAGAACTACGAGGACCATGGTCCCACAACACACAGACTCAGAACAAGTATATACGCTTTTTTATGTGCACAAATACTTATCCTACAGCGGGAATCGAATCCGCCACCTCTGGGTTATGAGCCGACCTGTTCAACCACCACACCACAGAGGCTGTCACAATATCAGTTATCACAAGAAACTTACATTAAAATGTCCTAATTTAAAAAACTATAACAATAATAAGCAAAATTTGAGAAATATTGCTGACCATGACATTTTAAAATATATATTTTAATAACGTCTCCTCCACAGGGGCCCATCTCCAAAGAAAGCAAGCTTACAACATCGGATATCCAGAAGCGCGAGTAAGTTTGCTGCCAACTTTCAAAACAACTCTCAAAACTCTAGTCAACCGGTCAACGTTCACACTCTATCTAACCCTGACGATATGAGCTCCAGTCTCCTTAGATCTGACTCCGATAGAAGTCCAGCCGGCAACATAAACCCTTCAGTTAACTTCTTCGGAAATTTCAAAGGATTTTCTCTCACGCCTATAGAAAAAGCTGCGGAGGAAAACGCTGAAAAGACCGCGCCAGTTGATGGGAAAAACGTTGCAAACAAAACTGTTGCTGATAGAAAAAATGTCGCATTAGACAGGAAAAATGTTAAGGAAAACGTGCAGAGCAAAAGCGCGAAGATAACCCCAGTGCACAGAAGCAGTAGCAACAGTCAGAGTATCATCAACCAAGGAGTATTGAAACCTGTTTTAAGAAGCGCCCCCCCATTGCCGGTTGTCCCTGCTACCGCTAAAAACAACAGTCCAACCACCAGTCCTTCAGTAAAAAGGACAAACAGTAACGTCCAAAACAGAATTAAAGCTCTAATCAGCTCAGACAAAGAGGAAATGACCCCTGCGACTTCTAACCCAGCACCGAGACCAGTCATATCCAGTCCTATTCTAGAAGCTTCCACGTGCACAGCCAAGGAGCTAATATCGCCGTTACAAGGGTCAAAGACTTTAGGTCCGAGCAGGGCAGCACCAACTATACCAACGACATCGCCGGACTTACCAAAACGACCTTTGAGCATGCATTCAGGAACTGTGCCCCAAAAACCGCTACCAGATGAACCTAAAAAAGTCAAAGAGGGAATATCCCTGAATCGGATTGCATCGTTTCTAAAACACGATAAGCCTAAGGAGAAAGAAAGAAACCCGGTTGAACGAAGCCACTCGCTACCGAAAAATCCGAACAATCAAGTGAAAGTCGTAAAAACAGACAAAGGCGCTTTACGTAATTTGCAGATATCCAATCCCATTCTACAGAAAGAAATCGACCTTCCAGTCAATACTGTATCAGTTGTATCCGACTCGGAAGACGGAGATGATCCTAAATCTTTTGTGAATAGAGCTCAAAGTATGCGAGCACCATCTACACAGAAACCTGCGATACAGAGCTTTGGATCTATGAGACAAGCCCCCGGAGCGCCAAGACCGTTATCGATAGTAGGGAGGCCTACCGCCCCTCCGCCACCTCTTCCAAACCACCCAGAAAAAGACGAAAAGCAAGACGATTCGAAAACTGATTACGTCGATTGTATAGAGGAAAAACAGACTCCGTTATCGCATATCGACGAAGAATCAAGCGATAATATATACGCGATCATTGAAGAAAGTCCGATTAGGAACTCGAAACCTTTGCCAGGTGTCCCTAGCGTTGTTAAAACAATCCCCCAACCCCCGCCCGAAGGGTATAACACTCCGAAGGTGATCCCTTCTAATTCAGGGAGCAACGATAGCATGGGCTTGCTCGGAGAAATAGTAAACGAAATACAACATCGAAACTTCGACTCTATTTACTCCGCGTCAACGTTATCAAGGAAAAAGAAAGGGAAGGGGAAGGAAGACAGAGATAGCACGTACATGAATTCTGAACATTATAAGACACCGGAAAGCGTTTATAGCAACTCCGGTGCGAAATCAAACGCGTCTACGACAAGCAGTGGGTACTTACACCCATCAGCTGTTAACGTACCGACGCATTTGAAGAAAGACGATGATAAAGTTGATAACGAAAAAGCACCTCCATCGCCAACGTTAAAAGGTCCAAATTCTAAAATACCAACGTTCGCGAGACAAGTGACGCCTCCCGGTCTTAGAAGCACGACGTCTTTTAAAAGCGTACCGCAATCGCCAAAAAACCCAGTCAGAAACGTTAATGTGGTGAACGCTAACACTAAAATATTTAACAGCCCCGACGTAGTTTCTAGCTGTACATTGCCAGATACAAAAAACATAAAAGCTCCGGATGTAATAAATAACAATAAATTGCTAAACGAAGCTCCCAAAGTAACAACGAAGCCGTCCGTTACCGCAAAGCCAGTCGACAATAGGCCTTTACCCGTTAAGGCTCCGATAAGACCCGCGCCTACAATTGAAAAGAAACCAACAATTAAAAACGGCCCCACACTAAAACCCGTGAACTCATCATCAAGTTTAACGAACAAACAAACAGACAAAATCCCGCCACTAAGTCGAGCCAATTCAAAGGTGGACTCCGTTAAGGCAATAGCGGACAATTTGAACAAAAATAAACCAAAAGTGGTCCCGAAACCATCGACTACGAACAAACCGGAAACAAATCCTAAACCTAACGCGACAAAGCTGACATCGAAACCATCAAATGTTGCCAGTTTACAACAGAAATTTGAAAATAGGAAATCGTTAGGTAAGGAAATTACCACAGCGAAAAAGTAATATAAAAAAGTAGTTTAAATATTATACAGATACAGCCTTATTAATAAACGGGTATTAGTCTCGGGTTAGTTACTTCAGCTTTTGTCCTTTTTTTGCTACTGGAATATTTAGCTGGATAGAAAGAGACAAAAGATGGTGTAACTAATCTAAAGCTTATTCGTGATTAATAAGGCTGCTAGAGATTATACGGCAGCTATTTAGATGTAATTTCTAGTCGATTTAATTAATTTTATGACGGCCATTTACTATGAGGACAGGATCTGACTCGGTACACAGAGATATATTACTTAATTGCTAAAGTTATTTTCAAAAAGATCTCATCGTGAAAGTACCCAGAATTATTAATATTTTTTTATAAACTAATAACTGAACCACTAATTGAAAATGGTATTTTGTGTTAATTTTTTACAGAATAATTATAATGTTAATTTTATATGAGAATTATATAATTTTGAAAATTAATTTTTAATTGGAATTGGTGAACAAAATGGAGCTCAGAATGTAAAATGCAAAGGTATATAATATGTGTAGTGGACACGATTTATACATTTTCGTATTAATTCCCAAACTTTTTCTCCATATCACTCAGGAAAAGAGTTAAAAATGTATACTTATTCGATAAGTTTGTTTAAATTTAATTCGTGTCACATACCTTCCTCCGTAGACTCAACGGAATTTAAAAAAATTACTAGTGTAAGTAATTTTTTTCATACTGCATTTGATTAATGTGTAAAATTATAATATAGATCTTTGTAAATATCTCCACGATAAAGTTATTCCTTTAATGTTAGTGATTATACTGTGAAGTGTCTTATAATGTTAGTAAATAATTTGTATTTTTATAAAGACTACTATAATGGCAACGCTTAAAATTTTTGACTCCAACCAGTATTTATTGGTTTTATTAAAAGTTATTTCGAAAATAACAGATTCGTATTTAATGCATTTATAAATATTATAGAAATTTCATACATTTTTCATGTAGTGAGACTAAATTTAGATTTTAGCTAGAAGCCAGAGAAAAAAAAACGCCCCTCGTTTTGCAGTCTTTTTTTTATAGAAATTCATTGTACAAATTTAGGCTTCACACGTCGACATCATAAATCTTCACTGTTTTTCAATAATAACTTAAAAAATTGTATTTTTTATATGAGCTGTTTATAGTATAATGGAAATGGTTTTTGAGTTTCAGTACATTGCATAAAATTAAACGTTGTCCATTAGAATTTTGTATATAGCTTAGTTTAAGACCGAGTGTTGTAATATGCGTGATTTATTTATACTGCCTAATTTCATTTTAAAATTCAAAGACAATGGTGCTACAGATTCATGCTTTCCTATAAAGCCAATAGTATTTTTATAATTGTAATATTGAATAATAATAATATTATATGCGATAATTGTAGTACATCATGTAACTGTCAAACGACATTAAAGCTATCCCTAAAATCCGTACCAGTACTGTTTTAAACAACTACTTACTCTAAAAGATTCACAGGATTTTTTGAAGACTTGGAAGACAGAAGAGTTATCTACCATGATCTCCTATCAACTAAGACCGGAATGGACCTTAAGACCGGATGGTCAAACCCAATTTGAAGACAAAAGTCTTGGTAGTTTTTACTTTGTTCCATGCTTAGATTGCTTACTCTGTCTTGAATTAAATTCAGATTTGTTGATAATTCTACACAAAAATAGAATAATGATAGTTTTTCTCGTCCATAGTATTAAAAAATCCACTGCCATAGTTTTGGTACAAAATAACGAAGGTGCTGCTAAGTCGCAAAACTTACAACCGTATGGGATTTAGTTGTTAACTATTCTTGTTACAAGATATTATTGAAACGTCACTTAATATTTTTAAATACGTGAATAAACCAATGTGATTTTTCATTATGTTATTAATAATATACAAAAAATTGTCTATTATACATCGAATTATTGTTTTGTTTTGTGACTGACAGATAAACATTCAAATATTTTTGTAGATTTACTCCCCATTTTATTTGATTATACTTAACAAATGATACTTTAGGTTAACAAATGTAATGCTAAACGCTTGCATGTATTTATGCAAATAAACGTTTTTATATGACGGTTATCACTGTGTGATATCGAACTTTTTGAATGAAAAAAAGTACATTAAATAAAGTGTAAATATTACCAAAGAGATTTGTGTAGGAGTGGTCCTTTAACGACGAGAAAACTCGTGTTTGTATATTTTTGAGGAGACGCAAGGATGACCAAACGTTTTGATTCTGCGTTTAAAGGACCGTTTATTAGCCTTATAGGAACATTGTTCAACGCGTATAAAGTTAAAATGGTTACAGCATAAGTAATTCATGCAATTTTCATAATAAATCGGACGTTTCCTCGCGGTCCCACGATTTTGTCGACACTAAAATCCATTAAGTACGAAGTCGCTCCTCAAAAATGTAATTAACATAAATAAAGTCCTTGACTACTATATTAATATGGTATTATAATAATAGTAAATTGACTTGTTTAGTTTCTTGAGTGGCAAAGAGCTTGAATATATTTTAGAATAAGCATTTTGTTTACATTAATAATTATTGGTCAAGGGCTTGTTTATGATGAAATGTTGATTTGTGCGATTCATAATATTATATTAGCTTTTATTTTTTATAGCAAGACTGTGAAATAAGTATAAAAATTAATTATTTACCTACGGCACTTAATTTAGCTAAGATAAGATAAGATTTTTCGAATTGTTAAAATAAAAAAAAGAATCTTTTAAAGTGATTCATCGCAAAATATTTTTTGTTTTATTTCTAGGGAACTTATAGTATCCCAAGAGCAAGAGCAAGTCGAGAACGTTTATTCAATGAAACGATCCTTACCTACATGAAACTAAAAAGATCCGCATTTAAAAATATATGGATCAAAACAACTAATTTTTCTAGAAAAGTAATAACTACAAATCGTTTTCATACAAAATCAGTAAATGGTTCCCAAGACATTTTTCCCGTATCTCCAACGGGTTCAGATTTGTTATACTAAAGGAAAAATTACACTTAGTACACTCAGTCCATAGGGTAGGAGGGTACTCAACACGTAGTACCCCCTACTTGATCTATATACTCAACATTGACCTTTACTCGGTGAAGACTCGATTTTGAAACGAGAGCCACAGATTCCTGGCTGTATATTCCCGGTTGTGTATTATAATATTGCCTATACCAATTTTGTCTAGGCCAAAGGCAAGATTCAGGCAATATTGTACGAGTTGTAGGCCCGGCCGTACATAATATAAAGTAAAAAAACGGTGCAGGCAAAAATCAATGTAATAGTTTACCAGTTTTAAAAGAGGGTATGGAATGGAATACAAAGTATCATACTTTAATTTGGTATGGCCTGTACATAACTAAAGTCCTGACTCCCGAAGTCCATTTATGGGAGAAGCCAAGCAAGCCGGAAATTACCGGTTTTTAACGACTTGGGATGCGTGTATATTTATAACCTACGAAGAGCGAATGGGGTTTTGGCGGGAAAACGAAAAAGATCGCGTCACCGCATTGTATTATCTTCCAAAACTTGTGATATTTTCAGTGTTAGTGCACAAAATTGGTGGCATTTTATTCGTTAAGTGCTGGACTAAATGCGTGAGTGTAGAAAAGTGGTATAATGGTGGTGAAACGATTCTTTTCGTGTTGTTTCCAAAACTCAATAGAAGCTTCTGGTAAAGTTGCCACCACTTTACTAGGAGTATGACTTGACTAGACTAGACTATGACTTGACTTGATGACTTGGACTGTGACTTGTCTTGACAAAATATATATTAATTAACTTGAGAAATTATCAATTACTTGACACTGGCTAAATACACAAAAGTGGAGCTAAACGAAAAACAAAAAAGAGCGCATGAAATATTGAAAATTGTCATTGTCAGTCAATCAATATGTCAATGTCAACAAAACGCTAACAAAACGTCAATTCGGAACTCGGACGGAAGCGTTGTTACTTTTTTCGCGGTTGACCGCTGAATTGCCTGATTTGTGCTCTTATTCCTGAAATTGTAGACTAAATCCTACAAATCTGAAATAATGTAAGTGTTAATCTTGATAAAATCATTATAATATGTGGATACACATATATCCTAACCAAATGGTTATTTCAGGACATCTACATCGAAGCCCCGCTCCGAGATGACTCTTGAAGAATTATCCAAGATAGAAGAGGAAGAATTCAGCACAGGCCCACTTTCAGTGCTTACACAATCCGTAAAAAACAACACACAAGTTCTGATCAATTGCCGAAACAATAAAAAGCTCTTAGGTCGCGTGAAGGCCTTCGACCGGCATTGCAACATGGTACTAGAAAATGTCAAAGAGATGTGGACTGAAGTGCCTAGAATAGGAAAAGGAAAGAAGGTAGAAACTTTTGTGGACCTAAAATAAAAAAAAATATTGTTTCTATTATTGGCATTTGAGGTTATATTCAGTTTTGGTCTAAATATATATGTATTTTTTTTGGTCTCGTTTTCATAGCATCTGTATTTTTACTTGTAATATTACAAATGTAATAATACAAGGGTAGCAAAGGTCATGTGATTCTGATTTATCAGGTTTCATTTGGTTTTGAACCATTTTTCTTATAGTTACACATTTCCTTGCTTTTTTTCAGGGGAAAGCTGTGAACAAGGATAAATTCATCTCCAAAATGTTCCTGCGAGGTGATTCAGTGATCTTAGTTCTTAGGAACCCATTGGCCACTGCTGCTGGAAAATAATTTTAAGTTTAAAATAACATTTCATTCCGTATTAATATGTACCATTTTTCTACACAAGTGTGAGACATGATTTCGTTTCATAATAAACTTTGTGATAAGTAACCTGTGTTTTTTAAAATAATCCCTTTTCTATGCTTTTCAAGGCCAATATTTAGAAAAATTAGTATTTATGTACAGTTTTGTCAAAATCTATTACATATATAAATAGATAATTTGATAGATTGGTGTTGCTTATGAATGGTTTTTATGGATATTATTGTATGCAGCCTGCAGTTTCACTTGGACAGCCTCCCTCATTTTGTGAACAAAATCCTAACTCGAGCACCAAGTCTGGAGTGAGTGTGATTCTGTTATACAGGAATGTAGTATTATCCTCTGTGTAATACAGGTCAGTAGATTATTTGCAAGTGATTACCACAGGCGAGCACCTAGTTGTAATATCATATTACAGAATTATGCTGTTGTTGATTGATGCAGTATATGCAGATGTAGATATTACATTCACTGATTTGTGAATGAAATCTCGTCTTGAGAAGAGACACGCATGACTGAGCGTAGTCCATACGAAGTTTTTGGTCTGTACGTATTCAATAATACGGGCATATGAGTAGTAGGCAGCTATATAGCTACATATTTTGACAGCCTCTGTGGTTTGGTGGTTGAGCAGGTCGGCTCATAACCCGGAGGCGGCGGGCTCGATTCCCACGGCAGGACAAGTATTTGTGCACAGAAAAAAAGCGCAAATACTTATAGTTCCTGGGTTCCTAGACACAGGGAATGCTAGTTAGGGTGTAAAGGTAGCCATACAGTACCTAACTATTAGTGGTTGTATGCTCTTTGACTATACCATGTATATGTATATATACTGCGCACCCATCCGCGCTAGAACTAACTTCCGAGATAAAGTTTTGCGCGAGCTATAAATATATATACTCTTTGGTTTTTGTTTTTGACATGGGGATGCCGCGCAACGCGCAACTTGCAAATCGATTCTCCTATTCGCGTTTTGTTGTTTTTTTTGCACTTGCTTGTTGTCTGGTGATACATTTATGTAAATTATCGCAAAAGTGAAACTGCTATTTGAACCGTTTCCAAACTATCGTGTTATCTCTGTCTCAGTGAAATCTAACTGTGAATGTAGATCCTTATATGACATCAAAGTGAGTACCTACATTATTAAAAAATGTACCTTGCATTAAAAGATTATCTTCCATCCTTTGATTCACGTCACTGTTTCCATCCACAGAATTTCCACTTTGAGGTCACTAGCTACGCCTTGTTTTATGCTACTATTCCCGAATTTATAGAACTTACCTCCTCTAATTTTACTTTACCTGTACCTACATAATTGATTATCTTCCCATAATTGAAGATTAATTGAAGATTTATCTAAAACTATATATATTACCGATCAGGAAATAAATTTAAGCTATTTCTAATTAGTAGTCAACATTATGTTTTTATTCTTCTAAGATAAGATAAATTGGTGGCTATCAAGTATGACTATGTACACACCTACCTACTTTGTCTACCTACATGGGTTAAAATAAAAATTATTAGATTCTTCAATTTGCCTGAAGATGGTTAAAGTAAGTAACTATCCTGTTCTATCTATCTATCTATGCCCATACCTTAGGTATAAAACTTCATTAACATTAGTTCTGCTGCTCATTCATGAAAAGGTAACAAACATACAAAGATACAGGTAGACAGAGTTACTTGTGAATTTATAAATATGTATGGATGTTGGATACTACATATTAATCACCTATATCTTCATCCCCATGTATCTCACAAATAATGATGAGGCCAGCTCTCATGCTCTTTTCTATATAATTAACTTTAAATATCTTCAACATTCCAACTGCCCAACCCAGACAAGATCAACAAGTATGGTACTTGCGGTGTATGTGTAGCATGAGCTATAGAAATCGACATCTCATCCCTCGAGCAAGCACTTAACCAGTGATGTGGTACTCATAATTTCATTTTTTTTATTTTTATTGAGAGGCCAATACTTGATCACAATGACATGATGGCAAATGATGACACCATCTATGATTGAGCATGCTTGCCTAGAAAGAAGATACCGGTTCACTCTAGCGTTAACAACTCATAGATTGTATCTATTAGGAAATAATGACTGGCAAGGTGCATTACTGGTAATATTTCTTGTATTTTTATTACCTAAGTGCTTTTTCAAAAGATGAGATCTATCGATTTTCATAGCTCATGCAAGCCCTGCAGGTAAATTGGGTCTAATATTTCCCTGTCTGTTATTAATGTTATGTAATTATCCATCCATTAATTATGAACCCTTAAAACCATTGCAGATGTATTACAAAGTAGAATTACACAAGAACTCCATCCTCACTGGACTTGTGGATAGCTACTGCCTAGTTTGCGACAACTATCTACCCACAGAGGATGATGCTATCGCACACAAGGATAAGCCCATCCATAAGAAGAACATTGTTGCTGCAACTCACCTGGAGAAATACAAGAATGACTGTATCATCAAAGTGAGTCAGTCAATAAAGCTTTAAAGAGATGGAATTGAGATCCCCTCAAGTATTGTAAATATTCAGGCGACTATTACTACTTTAATTAAGGCTGGCGGTGATTGGTTGTTGCATTAGATCGCAGGCTAGTTTGTTGTTCAGTCAAAAAATTTAATAATGGACATCAGTTCTGGTTTACCAGAGCTGATGTCCATTATGTCCTCCTGTGTACTATTGCTAAAGCAATGTTTAGTTATTGCAGCTACACAGGCCATTCTATAATACATTTCATGAAAACTATAACAGCAGTTATGACTTTCTAGTCAGTAATTGTTTATGATTACTCCAAAAATATTAGTTGGCTGATGCAGTTTGACCCACACATCGGCAAAACCTGCGAACAGGTTGGGTCAGCACCCCAAAGGCACACTTGTTACTTTAAGGAACTGTGCTAGCTTAGGTAGAAGCTGGTAAAGAAATGACCATTACAGCTCTTAATGCTTCCTACTTTAAATTGGAATTAGAAGGTTTGCTTGTGGTGTATGCACAATTAGAAATAAGTACTTATGTTTATGTAAGTACTTATATTGTATGTTTTTGTTATTGGCTGTATTGTCCCTCCTGTATTATGTATGTTCATGTTAATAATAGGCTTAATTCATAAATATAAAAATAATTTAACAAAAAGTTCGGACCCAGGTGTCTGAGGAAATGTAGATTAATAAAAAGAAATTGGAATTAGAGACAGGCTGATATGATGTCTATATTATTCCAGGATTCAGTATGATTGCTCTTCATCATTAATTAACTTCATTCCACAGGTCAAGAAAGGCTACTACTGCACTTACTGCAACATTCTTCTCCCTACGGTCACCAAAGTGGGTCTCCACATTGAAGAGAACAAACACAAAGAGAACCGAGAAGCACAAATGATTACTAAAGTCGGTGGTGACATTGTAGTTTTTGATGAGGTGGTGATAACCCTAAAATCTTGGAACGGGATGTTGGATAACACTTGCATGATCTGTAATGTGGAATTTGATGATGAAGATGCTCATCGAAGTGAACAGAGCCATATATTACAGCTGTTTCAAAGTAAATATGAGTTTGGTGACAAATATGTCTATAGAATGGTGAGGATATATTTTTTACGTTTTATGCAGTCAGGGTTTTCGATTTAGATATTTTTGTGCCCCTCCCTCCCGCCGAACATTGATTGCAATGCAACAGGCAAAATCCTTTTAAATTTTCCATAGTAACCATTCACATAAACTCTCAAAATGGTGGTTTTTACCATATTTATATCCCAAAACGTATAAGCGTCAAGCTTAGTGTGTTTATAGTCTACACTCTGTAGTATGCATAACAATAGTAAATACTAAAAACCAGCCAAGTGCCAGTTGGATTTGCAATAAAAGTTTTCATCTGATTTTCAATTTGTGCGAGTCATTGTATTTCATATTATCACAAATGTTAGCACATGTGCGTGTGAATGATATTAAAGGTACCGTAGTATTAAAAAAATGCACGTGAATGGAATCCTCAGCGCGCGAGTCTATCTCGTACTTAGCTGGTTATTTTAACAACAACACAATATAAAAGTAAATATATAAATGGCTTTATGTAATATTGGATTTAATTAATTTATGCATACTCTACTTCTCTCTCTCTTTCGCTTGACGATTAAGAGAACAATGATGATAGCTGAAACCATATCCATTAAATAGATCCTGGTCTCTAATTAGGATTCCCTGTATCTAGGGAACAAATTATGAGGACCATGGTCCCACAACAACCAGACACAGAACAAGTATTTGCGCTTATACAATATACAGCAAATACTTGTCCTGCTGGAATCGAATCGGGCGCCTCCCGGTTATGAGTCGACCTGCTCAGCTTGTTTGCTCCTTATTATATGTAACGTGGATTTCTTGGAAAAAAGTGTTTGCTAAATTTGTTGAACCCTAGCTGAGCGTCCAGTGACCTAGTAATTCATAATCACTTGTTTCTGACTTTGATGCGTAATTATTTCAGCTGGATGAAGATTTTTTCTTCTGCCTTATATGTGGCAATGTGTATGCCATTAAAGACAAGCCTACACACCATGATGATGCCAATCACAAAGGCTTCTATGACTCCGGCAAAGAGTTAAAAAATAAAGCTCTACAAACAACCCAAGCCAAGACCGAAAACTCACCCAAAACTGTACCAGTGACAGAAGTTAATGTCGTAACTAAAAGCATAGATCCCGAAGTTGCCAAACCTTCAACTGGTGCTAGAAAGAAGGTATTTGCTACAAAATCTACTGCAGCAGAAAGTAATGATGCTAAAAAAAGCAAGCCAGTAACTAAGGATACACTTGACAAATCTGCTTCTAATAACGAAAAGGTTGGTGATTTTATTGATAATTATCAAAATAAACAAGTCACAATAAATAATGCGTCCAGGCAAGCCAATCGTAGAACAGATAATAAAATGAGTGAATATTTAGATGCAAACAATTACATTGTTCAAGAGGATGACAATGTGGTGACATGTGTGCTGTGTGATGTAACTGACATAAAAAATGAAGATGTGGAATTTCATCTGAATAAAGATCTGCACCATCAAATAATGATGAAGAAAAACAAGGAAACATTGTTCAAAAAAGTAAATGGGTCTACTGCGGAGATAAGAGATACATTCCCAGCTGATGAGTTAGTTAAGAATAAAGGAAAGATTTTCTTGAATAATCGATCGGGAAACAATGGAACAGTATCTAATGCAAAGCTCGAAGGGAAAGTCACGCCATCATATCAGCAAGTGCAGCTGGAAAAAGCTCCTCCTTTGGATTTACAGTCAAAGATCAGACAGCAAAATCCAGACAGTGACCTAAGCTCTGATGAAGACGAGGGATGTAAATCCAAGATATTAGATGATGTTGACTTGTTTCAAAAAAATGATATCAACATTGACTTTACCACAGAAAGAGCTCGCTGCAAGCGATGTAAACTAGATTTGCCATTCAATCATGTTGCTCTTAAAAACCACGCAGATGAGCATGAAGCAAAAAAAATTACTATCAAAGAAAAAGTGTATAAACAAAAAATTGAAGACTTCGCAAATGAAAATTTCATAAAAGTACAGCAAAATAACGCTCAATGCACACTATGCAGTGTTGGAATTACTTTGAACATGAACGACATGACTGCACACGTGAATTCGAGATCACACGAAGATAAAGTGTTAAATAGGAATACGACCGGGACCGGGACGGGCCCAGCAAAGATAGTGCAAGCTTCAGAATTTATGCAAACATTTTTCCAAGTGGAGTCAAGCTTTGGATCGGATATTATTTTGAATAGCTCATTTGTGTTGAGGCATCTGAGTTTCCATTGCATTACACAGGAAGATGACGGCTTAACTTGTGCCCTTTGTGATGTTGATTTACCAAGCATTAGTGAGGATGTTACACAGCACATAAACACAATCGACCATAAGCTGAAAATGGGAACTTGTAATGTTGTCAATTCTGTGCCACAAGAGTTTATTCGAGAGGTAAGAACATGTAATTAAAAATTATAATCTGTCAGTTCTATCAATTCAAGGGGTGAGATCAAAAAGGGCTTAACTGTCAAATTGATAGTTTCAACAAAATTGACTTTTCATTTTAATGTAGAGTGCTTGTTAAGTAATAGAAAAGGTTTATGTAATTTGCAGTTGCTTGAAAATGTATTATTTCTATTTTAAAATACAAAATTTAGTACTAATTTGTACAATTACTGTAAAAATATAATGATGTTTTTATGCTAAACGAACTGTATTCAGACAGATAAACCGTTTTTAAACTGACAATCTCGAGATTTAAGCCTCAGTATTTTGAGAATGTATTATTGTAGGTAATTTTATGCTGAATCCAAAAATACCTATAAGTCATTTTGTGAAAAAAATCAGTTAAACATTTCTTGATCTCATTCCTTCATTAACATAAGCGATATTATTTTCAATTTCATTGCCTTTGTGCCTTATTTATACCTAAAAAGCTTTTTATGTTTTTCTTCCTCTTTGTAAAAGAGAGTGCAAATTCTGCACATACCTAATTATTTGGAGAGTCATTGGCGCTAAGAGAGATATAAACTAGAGAGTCTAGTTTATTATTTCTCAAAAATTAACAATGTAAACACCGCCAGCACGTTGAGATCTGAGGCTGAGCATTTTGACTGTACCCTATTTAGGTTAAGTGAGTTATGCTCAGCGTCAGCCCGTGCGACCTTTAAATCCATGCACTCCAGTCTTAGATCCCATTCTTTTACACCACAATTCATCGATCTTGATGTTTAGATGGAGATCCTTTTGAACACTGAAAAGTAATTATATCTATACATATAAAAGAAAGTCTTGTTAGTTACACTATTTATAACTCAATGGCTGAACCGATTTTTGTGATTTTTGTGTTTTTGGATTTATCTTCGTCCAGAATAGGATAATAAGTAATAAATTGATGTCCATGTGTCAAATAAAAAAAATCCTAAACATACATATTCATTATCGGCTATGCGGAACGAAGTTTTCCGGAGCTAGTGATGTTATATTATTTACTTTTATAGCAGTACTATTTGCGCCCTGCGGTTTCACTCGCGGATAAATAGTATTTTAATTATTTGCTCATCCCACGGGAACATTTCACTGTTCCGGGATAAAATGTAGCCTATACGTTAATCCAGTGTATAAACTATTTTGGTACCGAATTTCATTCAAATCCTATCAACCGTTTGAGCGTGAAGGAGTAACAAACATACAAACTTTCGCCTTTATAATATTAGTGTGATTGTGTGATATTATAATTCGACTGGCCCGATAGCTCAGTTGGTAGTGACCCTGCCTTCTGAACTGCGGGTTGTGGGTTCGATTCCCACCCAGGACAAACATTCGTGTGATGAACATCGATGTTTGTTCTGTGTCTGGGTGTTATATTGTATTCAATGTATGTATTTACAAACAAAAAGTATCTAAGTATTGTATCAGTTATCTGGTTCCCATAGTAAAGGCTTTGCTTAGTTTGGGGCTAGATGGCGTTGTGTGAGATGTCCACACATATTATTATTATTTTTTATTATAATTTTTTTTAAATGGGCTAATTCTATTATTCCCTACCGACATTTATAGCGTCATCGGGTGGGAAAAGCAATAAATATAATATATGTAATCAACCAAATAAATGGTATCCATTAGCCAAGTCATAAGAAAAAGGTAGTAAATAAAAATAAATAAAAAAGCCTTTATTTCTACTGCATATAAAAATTACATATAGGTATACACTTATTTAATTATTTTTTTGTTACAGTAGTTGCCTCTGCGGCATAGGCCTCCCCTATCCTTCTCCATTCCTCTCTTTCTTTAAGAAAAAGGTAGTAATGTAATTTTAATTCTCTAGGTATCACGGGGCCAGTTTCACTGTGGGTATTGCAACAAAGTGATGGAGGACTGGCAAGCGATGCAGTCGCACATGCAGAGTGTGTTGCATTCCGCTGCAAGACGTAATGCACTGTGGACCCTTGAGCGATGTCACTCTCTCATTCGCAATGCTAGGCCGCTTCAGGTCAGCAGTATGCATGCCATCAACTTTGCTTAGAACTTTCACACGATACAAGATTTTCAATTTTGCTTAGAACTTTGACACGATACAAGACTTTCAATTTTGCTTAGAACTTTGACACGATACAAGAATTTCAGTTTTGCTTAAAACTTTGATGTGATACAAGTATTTCAATTTTGCTTAGAACTTTGACACGATACAAGAATTTGGTGGATATTTATTTTTATTTTTTCCTTTTCACCCCATTGATCACTGGTGAGAAGAAATTTAAGTTTTTATTCTCTTTCGCCCCACTGTCAAATCAATTATTCCACAGTGTGTAAAGTTTTTCGCTATTTTCCCACTGATAAAGAGTAAAGGAATAAAACATCTTAGCCTAATTTTCGTTCAGTATTATGAAATATTTGTTCGGAATTCACTGACTTTAAAACTTTTGATTGTATTTTGTTCGAAATTACTCAATTTTAACCGTTGAACTGAAAATTAATGCACTATGGAGCCTCGAGCGGTGTCACTTTGCTTGCTAACAACTTTGATTACATTCTTGACACCTGTGATAAAAATAATAAGGGAATAAGGAAAAGGGACTACGATAAAATGTATTTTAATTATCCCTTTCACCCCACTTGCTGGTGGGGAATATCGTGGGATGAAATATAATACAATTTATAATTATTGCACATCACCTAACTGTGAAATCGTTTATTCTACAGTGGGGGGAAATGGCACATAATATTTTTGCACTATCTCCCCACTAGTGGACAACATTGGTGGGGTAAAAGGTAACCTGTTAATTATCAGCTAGATATTTTTTAATGTTTGTTTTTGTCTAACTGATAATCACCGGTTTCCAAAGTCGGTGCATTCCACCTTTAGTCTATAGTAGACGCAAAATGTTTGTAAACGTAATGCTTCTGTATTCCGTAGTTGCTGGTTTCTTTTGTTTTATTTACCGCGCTGACGCACCACTAGGTAAGTTGATTAGATTTTTTTTTATTCATTTCAATTGTTTATTCATCTTTAGACATTATACATCTAGATAAGTCATAACATTGTTTTACTGTAAAATAATTAGATATATATATAATAGGTCTTTACCTATGAAATTGCCGTATTGCAGTACAGACTTTTTCAAACAAAAAAAAGTTTTGATTGGCTATGAATTTTAAATTCAAATTAATTTTGTTTTAAAAATATGACATTCTATTTACAATATAAGTCTTGTGTTTATTGATTAGCGTTGTATTTTCATTACATTTCAACATTTTTCCTCATAATGGATACTTTGAAATTTCGTGTAATTATGGAATATGAGTTCCGTCGTGGCACCAACGCGGCACAAACGACACGTAACATTAACGACGTTTACGGAGAGAACTGTACAAACGAACGTACAACCCGTTATTGGTGTGCTCGGTTCCGTTCTGGGAATTTTGACTTGAAAAATGAACCTCGTGGTCGTCCGGAAACTTTGGTCAACAATGATGAATTAAAGGCGATTGTGGAAGCTGATGAATCTCAATCTACAGCTGAGCTGGCAGCAGCTTTTGATGTTAGCATCAAAACAATATTGGTCCATTTGCGACAGATTGGCAAGATAAAAAAGCTTGATAGATGGGTGCCCCACGAACTTAACGATCGCCAGCGCAACGTACGCGTCGAGACTTGCCTTGCGCTGCTTAACAGGCACAGAAATGAAGGAATTTTGAACCGAATTGTTACGTGCGACGAAAAATGGATTCTTTTTGACAATCGAAAGCGCTCAGCAAGTTGGTTAGATCCTGGTTCGGTACCAAAGCAATGTGCAAAACGAAAAATGACCCCTAGAAAGGTGATGGTCACAGTTTGGTAGTCTAGTGCTGGTGTGATTCATCATAGCTTTTTACAAAACGGCGAGAGCATTACTGCAAATATGTACATTGAAGAACTGACCACAATGATGGCGAAACTCGCACGTCTGCAACCAGCTTTGGTCAATCGGTCGTCTCCACTGCTACTTCACGACAACGCGCGACCCCATACTGCACAACAGACCGTCTCTAAGCTGCATGAGTTGGGTTTGGAAGCTCTCCCTCATCCGCCATACTCACCAGATCTTGCGCCTACCGACTATTACTTTTTCCAAAATTTGGACAACTTTTTAGCGGGAAAAAAATTCAATTCCCGAGAGGCAGTACAAAACGCCTTTGAAGAGTTTGTTGTCTCCCGTCCTGCTGATTTTTTCAAGAAGGGCATCCATAAACTGCCATAGCGTTGGCAAAGATGCATTGATTGCAGGGGTGATTACTTTGAATAAAAGAAATAAATAAGTTCGAAAAAAAAATACTTTAACTTTTTTCAAACAAAACGGCAATTTCATAGGTAAAGACCTAATATATATATATATATATAGGGATGCATACTAAAAATAAACAAAAGAGACAATATTATAACAGTAGGTATCTGTATTGCAATAGCATCGTCAAAAAAGTTGCAAATTATTTTATAAAGTTTTAACATTTAAAATGTAGGTATGTATACGATTTGTTAAATAAATTTAGTAACAAAATTTTTATTTTATTTAGGTTTAGTTTATAATTTTATTTTATTTTTTTATATTATTTCGAAAGCGACCACGCGCCTTTCTTGACATGGAATAAAAAACTCTGCACTCTTCCGCGGTATAAGGGAAGTGATAATATCCT
Organism: Ennomos fuscantarius; assembly: GCA_905220475.3. Taxonomy (NCBI): domain Eukaryota; kingdom Metazoa; phylum Arthropoda; class Insecta; order Lepidoptera; family Geometridae; genus Ennomos; species Ennomos fuscantarius. The sequence goes on along the minus strand of HG992046.1, from coordinate 3,728,272 downwards.
TATTAAAAACAACAAACAGAACACAGACTTCAGATAAAACTCAGATTCGAGAGTTTTATCTGAAGTCTGTGTTCTGTTGTTGTTGGGCGTTATTTTTATTTATAGTATGTGTATTTTTGTTTGCAGATTTTTTGTATTTAGTAGTTTATTATTTGTCTTAGATGAGCTACGTTGTAGGTGATAATGATAATGCGCGCGCGAAATCATCAAACAACCGTGCTCTATTTTAGACCATGTCATTGCTTACGTCAGTCGAGGCAGTGGTGACATGGAGGTTTGAAATTATCTACATAAAGTATAAATCTACAGAAAATCGATTTTCTGTTTATTAAAACGTAGTAGTTATAAGATTTCCATATAGTTTATAAGCTGTACTGAAATTGTTTTAAATGTAAGGATAATAATTTTTGTAATACATTATTTTGCATTTAATTTGTTGTTTTTTATTTTTTAAACGCTTTAATAGCATGAAGTAGACTTGGTAACATCAAATTTATACAGATATTTATATAATATTATAGAAATTGACGTGAGTAGTATTCATAACTACAACTAGCACACGGCTAACACTCACGAGATACAGTCGAATAACTCGTCAAGGAGTACTGTATTGTATTGTTAGCCGTGTACTAGTTGTAGTTATAGATATTTTTTCATATTAGCAATAATGAAGTAAAAGCTACTAAAACCAAAACCAAATGGGAAAATTGCGCAAACCACAGCAAGTCATTGGATACCTATTACTTTTGATAGCTTTTCTTTACGGGCGCCTTCTGTTGGAGTTAAATTATATATACCTTTTTTTTTTCACTTTAAACTTGTCTAGCATTTGACCACGCTCTCACCTGATGGGAAGTGACGATGCGATCGAAGGTGTAGCATGCTAGCCAAGTTAAAAAAAAAACTAAATTAGGCACAGATGTTAAATGTACACTTGAGTTTTGGCGGGAAAGCGAAAAAGATTGCGTCACCGCATTGTATTATTTTCCAAAACTTGTGTTATTTTCAGTGTTAGTGCAAAAAATTGGTGGCATTCTATTCGTTAAGTGCTGGATTACAGGCGTGAGTGTGGTAAAATGGTATAATGATGGTGAAATGTTTCTTTTCGTGTTGTTTCCAAAACTCCATAGAAGCTTCAAATAAAGTTGCGACCACTTTACTAGGAGTATGACTTTGACTAGACTATGACTTGACTATGACATGACTTCGACTATGACTTGACACATATTTGCGTGAAATATCATTAACTTGATAAATTGTCAATTACTTGATACTGGCTAAATACACAGAAGTGTGGGGCCAAAACATAAAAAAATAAATAAATGTACACTTCTTCTCAATCGTGTCACTTGACAGAGCGGTCGTGGTCGTCACGAAGAGTGGTGGGCCGCTGTAGCTTGCCTCACGACCTCTCGCCATCTCTCCCTACTGGTGGTCATTCTGGTACACTCATGCAAGGGACCGCCCACCGCAGTGATCTACACTTACCAGCAGAATAAATCTTATTTCAGTGTTTATAAATCATTATTTTCGTTGACCTTTAGTCAAGATAATGTGCGATTGCCTGAAAAATTTATAGTCAAAATTAATATTTTCAGTAGTGCAAGAAATTCAAATACATAGCAATGTGAAGATCCAGTTACGAAACTGTCGAAACGATCGTTTATTTGTCATACACATCGGTTAAGCTCTAAAAAGAATACGGAACGGCCTTTTGATGTCGGCCGTCTGGTGTCTTGATAAAAAGGCCGTTGACAAAAAACGAGTGTGCTTTAGACCACACGACTGAAGTAAAACTTCTTTAGCTCCTATCGGCTGGTATAACCTTTTTGCTTTGTTTAATGTCAATATCGCCATCTAAACAATTGTAAATTATCATATTACCCGACGTATCTATATAGTAATTCAAATTTTAAGTAATTTTCATTGTTTTGTTGGGATTTCCAACAACGTTCAACTTCCGTTCTCCTCGTCACACATCACGTCAAGAAGTTTACCTTCAAAAAATCTACAAGTTTCAGCGAATTTTATTATAGAGTATAAAATTTAGTACTGGTAAGATCGTAAATTACTTATGTATAACAGTTTATTAGCACATAACACGGAAATATACTTCACATTGCCAACTTACTTGCGCCCACGTGATCCATTTCGGCAGCCTAGAGGCAAGCAAATCTTCTTTCAGCACGTGTAGATAGTTTTGCATGGGGAGCAGCGCTAATTATTAATTACTAACACTATAAAAATAAATTCATAAAATCCTATACACGTCACAAGAGCACGTCTGCACAGTACGGGAAGTATGAGTAGACTAAAAAGTACTCGCACTGTGTACACCGCCTTAGCTATTATCACTGACTAATCGCAGTTTAAAAATTGTGTGAGTGAGATAACGCTCTACTAACTTGTCTCCGTGAATAGACTATAACTACTAACAAGGTCCTAATAATACTAACCCAGACCGGCCGCAGCGACCGAAACAGCAATGGTTACAACGCACCAAACCGCAGTCAGACACCCACGCCGCTGTCGCGCCGCAATGAAACCTCGCAGTATAGATACATCGGCGTCGTAGTCCTGGAGGAACCAAGTCAACCTGGACCATCGCACGTCAGCCCGCGGGCCGGGGGCGAAGCCCCGCAACCGCCGCCACGAGCACGCTCCGACGGGGGCGAAGCACCAGATTTGCCACCTGGACCGCCGAGATCTCCAGACACAGTAACGTTCTTTTAAAGGTTTTTCTAGACCTTTCTATGGCGTTCGACTGTTTCACACAAAATTCTTCTAAGAAAGTTGGATGCAGATGGCCTTCGCGGGACCCCTTTATCTCTTATTAAATCATACCTTAGTAACAGAAAACAGGTTACAGTAATTGATGTGTTTGTGTTCAGCAGAGAGACAAAAACTATAAAACAAGTACAATCTATTTTCGAGGATTTCCACCAAGGATTGTGCCACAAGTCTCTAGATACAGGGAATCCTAGTTAGGGTCTAGGATCTATGTATGTGATCTTTGGGCGTTATTATTATTATATTCAAAGGAACCCCCAATTATTTTAAAAGACATGACAGATGGAAATTGGTCGTAAAATCCAAGTGTCTCAATTTTCCCCATTTTACGGTTCTTTCTACGGTACGTTATTAATTCAGTCATTATAGTTAACATTTAATGAGTAAGGATAAATACTTAGGTAAGTAAATTTTGTGTCGATAAAATGTAGATTTATTCAATTCAGATGCATTTGTTATTTGTACACAGTTTATTTTAATAAGTTACAATGTAATGTAAAATACATAATCATACCTACCCAAGTAAGTCCCTAATTATATTATTTTATATAATAAATGTTACGTAATGGATTTATACTAACTGTTAAACAGATAAATCTTATAGGCATTCTGTTAAAATATGTGATGTTTTACCTATAGGTATTGTTTGTTAGATTATTATCTGTATTTTGTCTTAATGCATTGCTTTTGTGTGGAATAAATTTGGTTGACTTCTCGTAATCTCGTAATATATAAAGTACTCAAATAATACTTGTTTTTATTCATTTCGGCCCGAAATCCTCAACACTTACCATGTGTACTATCTATTTGATAATCAAAATGCATACTCAATAGGTAATCTAATATTGCTAGATTTTCTGTATGTCAAAAAAGCTTGTTTGTTTGGTTTTCGTATGCATAGTTATACATCTACACATTGGCCAAATCTAGATTAATCAATTTTATTGAGTACCTAAGATAAGTATCAGTCTACAATACCCTACGCAGTAACTATCTATCTAAATACATATAACTCAAAGGTGACGGACTGATTGACTGACTAATATAGTGATCTATCAACGCACAGCCCAAACCACTGGACGGATCGGGCTGAAATTTGGCATGCAGGTAGATGTTATGACGTAGGTATCCGCTAAGAAAGGATTTTTCGAAATTCCACCCTTAAGAGGGTGAAATGGGTGGTTGAATTAGGTCACGCTGCGGGCGAAGCTGCGGGCAGAAACTCGTAAGTTATATTTGTTGTACTGTTGTAATGTTCAAAATGACTAGGCACTGATTTATAAAGTGCAAAGTATTACATAACAGCGGGGCTAGATCCATACTCTGGATGGTTCTATGGATTCCATAAAACCGGAATATCATGAGAAAATTTTGAAACAATGGCGACGGGGATGATGTTTTGTAGTCCATAGTACAAGGTACCCAAGCATGTACATTTACGTAAGCTCGATATCCAGAATCGAAAAATATTTGTATGAAATTCTTAGTTAAGTACGTATAGTCACCGCTAGGAGCGCTGTGGGATGGGTTGGGATTTCATATAATAATAACGCCCAACGATCACACATAGATCCTGGACCCTAACTAGGATTCCGTGTCTAGGGACCAATGTACTACATGGACAATGGTCCCACAACACCCATACTCAGAACAGTAATTGCGCTTTTTTTCTGTGCATAAATAGGACTTTTATTGCCGCGGGAATCGAACCCGCGGTGCAAGTACCGTTCTTGTCGATCGCTTAATTTGACATTTAAAATCGACAAATTCGATAAAAAATGGTTTTATCGACAGCTGCAAGTACGGAACCAACTTAAACGATCGGTAAACAAAATCGCTAAACATCCTTATTATTTTAACGAATGAACGAATGAATTCGATATAATTACACGAATTTACCGATAACCCTAGCATGGAATATTTTATGATACCTACAACAATAAGGTGAAAAAACTAGTATCTACTGGGGGATTCTGGATCCATTTCGAGCACTGCAGTAGTATTCAGCAGTTAGTCATCTACGAGTACCTAAGTATGATAAATACCACTGGGAACGGACGATGTAGCGTCAATGTAGTCTTGATTAGTGTGAAGTGTGTGTACTTAGTATAAAAGATAGATAACAGATGGCGTTAGTAGTAACTTTAATGCGTGACCCCGTTCAATAGCCCCAGTGAGCGACCTTTCCCGCTACAATCAGAATCGCATACACAACACAAAATTGTTTACCAACGAACGCATTGTCATTCCGATTCTCGTACAGATTGCGCGTTTTGTGTTTAACGAAAAATAAACATTATCATTCGTTCAGTGATTTGAATAAAGTGAAAGAAGTGTAAACTGTACTGTTTTGAAATTGGAACAGTGTTTTCCCTCCTTTTTTAACTTTTTAATTTGGAATGTTCATGTGCAGCGGAACTGTTTATTCAGCATTATTTTGTCGATGATACAATAATAGATACACATAATAAAAAACGGGTGAGTATTTTTTTTAATTACTTAATATTTTCCGAAATAATTAATTTCAAAATGTATGTAAAAATACTGCTTAAGTTTTTAACATTGTTACTTGAGCTTAAAATTGGCTTAATAGTAATTGTTAATTAAGACATTTACAACAGTAAGCGATCAATTGTATTAAAACGATTTCCGTCAAGGTTAAACGTTATACTAAATTTGTGCACGAAAACCTATTAAATTTAGCGTGAAATGAGATTTGCTGATTTATTGTTATTTGTAAAAATATATTAGTATCGACGTACATTGTATAGTTACTTACTACTACTACTATAGTTACTATACTTTACCCATAAGTGTAATAATTAACTAAACAAAGGATAATTCCCGCTTAAATTATTCCCGAACAAGTTAGCAATGAGTATTTTTCTTTACCCACTTACTTAGTAGGTAGGTACCTATTAGGCTTTAGTAGAGTAGGCACCTACTTAGCCACTTAACAATTCTCTTTGGTATAATGTACATTAGTAGGATGGATTAGAAGGTTCTTCCATTATCTACTTATTTGTAAACGGACCAACAATATTAGAGAAAAAAAATAAAGCAAACGTGCTGAACCTTATATTAAACTTAAGATAGTCTTGTTGTACCCATATTTGCAGCAAATAAATGATTTGATTTAACAAGACTAAAATCCGTCAAATAAAAATGGTACCCTTCTGCAATGATGTTTATACCATCATGCTGTACCGATAACGACGCGACGTATAAAACGACTTGGGTATATTTTAATAAATTTTTATCAATTATTATTAATTAATTTTGTAAAAACTATTTAGTTCCTAGTTCGCACAATATCCCCATATTGTGCGAACTAGGAACTAAATTGTTTAGTGTTGGGTTAAAGTATTTGTTTTACTTATTTATTTATCAAGACATTTTAACTTTTTTATAAAATGCATTATTTAATGGCTAAATATTATGAAGAGTGCAGGTAGAGTATCGGAAGAGCTGTTTCTATCATTAATTATTACATCTAATGCAAGCTACACTGACTACAATAACTAACTAATGCATACATACTTAAAATAAAATTGTTGAAAATTTTAATATAAAGTTGATAATTTTAATATAAAGTTGAAAATTTTAATATAAAAATGAAAAGAAAAGCCTCTAGTCAAAAAAAACCTCTAATAGGTAAGACATTTTGCCGACCGAGTCTTAACCAATTATTCATCTAGGGAGCTACGATGTCACAACTATACTCAGATTTTGTCGGGGGTTAAAGTAAGTTAAGAATAATATATGGCTGCTTCAAATACTTTTTTTTAAACTAAAGGTACCTAGTTATGTAGGTCTGTTAGGCAATCACGTTACTTGATCGCAACCAATAGAAACACAAATTTGTATGGATTTAACAGTTTCAGTACGCAGCTTATGTGCGACTTATTTATGTGTAGACTGGCCCGATAGCTCAGTTGGTAGTAGCCCTGCCTTCTGAACTGTGGGTTGTGGGTTCGATTCCCACCCAGGGCAAACATTTGTGTGATGAACATAAGTGTTTGTTCTGTGTCTGGGTGTTATATTGTATTATATGTATGTATTTACAAAAAAAAAGTAAGTATCGTATCAGTTATCTGGTTCCCATAATACAAGCTTTGCTTAGTTTGGGGCTAGATGGCGTTGTGTGAAATGTCCACACATATTATTATTATTATTACATTATATATAGTTAATATGGAAAATTTCATATTAGGAATGAAATGAAACCTGTTGCGTTGCAATCGAAATTCCTGGATCGCCCCGCTGTATGATTAAGATAGTCTTAGGTCCGTATTACAGAACGATGCTCAGTCATCGATCGGTGCTCAAGCAGAGATATCATTCATAAAGTGATCAATTAATGAATGAAATCTCTGCTTGAGCACCGATCGATGACTGAGCATCGTTCTGTAATACGGACCTAAGATTCGTACGGTCGAGATAAAGATTCCCACTGCTGGGGCACAGGACTGACATGCAACAGGAGAAATTTCATTCCTAATTTGTAATTTCCTTAGTAACTATGTATATAAGCTACGTATTGATACTGTCAAATCCATACAAATTAGTGTTTCAACGGTTTTTTCAACGGTTGAAATCAAAGTTACGTGATCGCCTAGACCAGGTATTTTCTCACAGTATGAGAGTAGGTATCTATAGACTAGAAAGTAACCTATGTCCAAGTGCGGGTTGGTGAAATGATGATTGACATATGTCATTGAATTTTTTGATACTTGAAAGTTTCGGTTTCCTCATGTGTCATTCTTCACCAAGAGCGAATAAAAGTCACTCACGGTGTTACCCTTCCCCGTTTTGAGGAATAAAAAAATCTAAATTAACTATAATTGTTGCCGACTGAGAACTGACCAACCTTTTAACATTTTTATTTATATTATTAATGTAGTTCTATTTTAAAGTATTTTCATAGATTTTTGTTTTATCTGTCATAATCTAGGTCAACCTAACCTACTACTGTTGAAAGAGTGCGGTTCTAATTTGGTTTTTTATCCGGATTTTTAGCTCACCGAGTGAAACACGATCTTCAGAGAATCTTATAATTATATCAAGTTCATATTTCACATTTAAATTTCGTAAAAGTTAACAATGACGGCATCATTATCAGTAGTAAATCTTTTTACATTTTTTAACGCAGAATATATACCTACTTCTTATAGACACAAGTGTCACAGAGTATGTTTTATTAAATCTACAACAGTTTTAATATCATATCATCAATTTTAATCTATACATATAAAATTCAAAGTCCTGACTGACTGAATGACTGACTGACTTATATATCAACGCACAGCGTAAACCGCTGGTCCTAGAGACTTGAAATTTGGATGGTGTGTTCTTTGTAAAGTGTAGGTATCCACTAAGAAAGAGTTTTTCGAAATTCTTTTCCTAAGAGGGTGAAATGAGTGGTTGAATTGTTTTTTTATTATCCAGAAGCTAGTTTTAAATACGGTGATCTTTACTGGTTTTACGTGTGCTTAGTTCTATTTGGAGCTGTTCATCCTTAATTATAGTCATGGACTGGGAATTCCAACTCCGTTCTAGATTCGATAGGCTGGAGTCAGGATAAGATAAATATTGCGACATGAGACGCGTCGATATATGAGGTTTGCCTTCACAAAGGTCGTAGCTAAGTTGCGCCGCGGTATTGAAGATTTTTGCCATACTCTGTCAAGTTACACTTGTTTAATATCTACCACCTATTCATTCACCTACCTACCGTATAATAAAATATCGTGCTCGTTACCTTGAAAAGCCTTGTATCTGAACGAAGCCAATTTTTTATCTTTGTTTATTGGCTCCACACTTTTGTGGTTTTAGCCAGTGTCAAGTAAATGATAATTTATCAAGTTTCATGCCAAGTCAAGTCACAGTCCAAGTCATCAAGTCAAGTCATGGTGTAGTCTAAGTCATACTCCTAGTAAAGTGGTGGCAACTTTACTAGAAGCTTCTATGGAGTTTCGGAAACAACACGAAAAGAAACGTTTCACCACCATTATACCACTTTCACATGCCACTTTCAGATGCCTGTAATCCAGCACTTAACGAATAAAATGCCGACAAACTAAAAATAATACAAGTTTTGGAAAATAATATAATGCGGTGACACGATCTTTTCATTTTCGCGCCAAAACTCCAGAGAATCCTCTTTAGATCGATGAGAATTATTTACCGACGGCATCATATCTTCTCGTAACTTTATAAGCACCTGTTGCACGAAACATGTGCCTGTATTCTGTGTCCATCGAAATCCTACAAGTGGCACCGCGAGTGACCGGACATAATCTAGACTCCAGCTATATCCTACAGATCTATATCGAAGTGACGTAACAAAGTTGAAGGGATGAGATCAATTGAAGGGATGATTTAACTGATTTTTTTCACCATATGACTTATGTGTATCGTTGGATTCAGCGTGAAATTATCTACAATAATACATTCTCAAAATACCGAAATGAGGCTTAAATCTCGAGATTGTCTAAAAACGGTTTATCTGATACAGGAATACAGTTCGCTTAGGATAAAAACATTATTATATTATATTTTTACAGTAATTGTACGAATTAGTACTATATTTTGTATTTTAAAATCGAATTAATACATTTTCAGGCAACTGAAACATACATAAACCTTTTCTAGTACTTAATAAGCACTTAAAGTTAAGTAGTACTTAAAGTCAATTTTCTCGATACTATCAATGTGACAGTTAAACCATTTTTGATCTCACCCCTTGAATTTATAGTAATATTGTAGTCTAATGTTTATATAAGTATCTATAAGGGATTTTAATTAAATAGTATGCTGTACTTAATTAAATCGAATTGAAAAAGGTGTGGTTTTTCATTATTTTCTAACTTTATAGTTTTTTAAATGACACTAATAAACATTGTGTAGTGGAAGAATAAGCAGTTAGAACATATTTTGTTTCTATCTATCAAGTTAAAACAGGTAAATATATAAAACAACAGATAACACTGAACTAATTCCATGGAGTGTTAATTATAGTGTAATTATTTTTTAGAGGATAGCAATATTTTTTAACTATTTCAAAACACGCTAAAAAAAATAGGTTCCTAAGCAACGTTTTGATTAATTGCATTATCGGAAATGAACATTTTTGAATAAGCTAAGAAAAAAAGGTTTTGAGTTATGGTATGTTATGGCCTAAAAGGTTTTAGGTGAATTCAAAACAGCTTTAGAGGTACTTATTTGGCGTGGCCAAGTCGGTGTTTGTTTGTAAAACAAAGTTCTAATTTTATTTCGTGATTTGTGCCACTTACCTAGGTACCAACTACCTACGCTGGAAACTCGCGAATGGTGTATTTAAAGAATCTTTTATGCACAAAGCTGGAATTTTTTTGCTACCGTCAATGTCAAAACCATTGACATTGACGGTAGCAAAAAAATTCCAGCAAAATTCTAGCAAAAGCTGACGGTAGCTCTATGGTATGTTGGTTGAGCAGAATGGCTCATAACCCGGAGGCGGCGAATTCGATTCCTGCTACAGGACTAGTATTTGTGGCCAAGAAAAAAAAACGGCAAATACTTTCTGAGTCTGGGAGTTGTGGGACAATGGCTCTCGTAGTTCGTGGTTCCCTAGACACAGGGAATCCTAGTTAGGGTCCAGGATCTATGTATGTGATCTTTGGGTGTTATTTATTACTATTTATTTATTATCCGATAATCTCGACTTGAGATCGACGGATGTGTGATCGTCATCACACTAATCCCACTAATATTATAAAGGCGAAAGTTTGTATGTGTGTATGTTTGTTACTACTTCACGCTCAAACGGCTGAACGGATTTGGATGAAATTCGGTACCAAGATAGCTTATACACTGGATTAACATATAGGCTACATTTTATCCCGGAAAAGTGAATTGTTCCCGTGGGATGAGCAAATAATTAAAATACTTTCTATCCGCGGGTGAAACTGCGGGGGGCAACTAGTTCTATAATACGGGTCCAATAGTCACTAGACTAATAAATACTGCGTAACAGCGGAAGAGCTCATTTTTGTATTTTCCTATTTAAAACCCGATATAGAGAAACAAAACTGAATATTTGATGTGACCTTAATTTACCGCTATAGTCTTACTTTTGTTACGTATTATTCTCCATCTACATTTTTTTATGTTAAGGAATGACATGACGAGCTTTGTCGTTTGCCTGATGTTAAGTGACATACCAGTTGCTGTGTCACTCGGAATTCTAAAGTAAACTTTCGCGTGACACTGCACTCGTCATCCTGATTATCCTGAGACATCAACACAGTGTAGTAAATAAATTACTAGACTGTGAGATTAGGTCACAAAGTCTTAATTGCCCAGTAATTTCACTTTCTACAGTGCCCTTCAAACCGGAACACAGAAGTGCTTGACGGCAGAATAACTGGCTAAGCGATGGTACCTACCTACTACGAACTTTGCAGAGAAGTCCAGCCACCTAAGTAAAGCCCGAGCTTCTGGTAAAGTTGCCATCACTTTACTAGGAGTATGACTTGACTTGACTAGACTATGACTTGATGACTTGGACTGTGACTTGACTTGACACATATAATATATTTAATTAAATTGAGAAATTATCAATTACTTGACACTGGCTAAATACTCAAAAGTGTGGAACAAATCAAAAACAAAAAAAAATTAAAAGCCCAAATTCAGTCCCTTTCTATGGCTCTAAAGATTGTAGTGTATTTTGGACCAATCATGATTGTTTAGTGTAGTGTATACCTACAATCGATGAAAATTGACACAATTAAGCACTTTCCGGTAAGAACCGACTCAAAATAGATCGCCCCAGTAAACATCTATTAACCAATTGTGACAATGTATTTGTTTGTGGGAAGACGATGTCTTAAAACAATAGATTAATTGTGTAATTCTACAATGATAGCATAGATCATTATTAAACCAAAGTGTAATAGTTTCAAATTGCTTAGCTTACTTCCGATAATCTCTGTGGTGTGGTGGTTGAGCAGGTCGGCTCATAGCCCTGTGACAGCGGGTTCGGTTCCCGCGACAGGGCAAGTATTTCTGCACAGAAAAAGTGCAAATATACTTCTGTCTGAAAATAAACCTTTGGAATGGAGAAGAAACATTACCTAAGGGAGTTTTTGGCGGGAAAGCGAAAAAGATTGCGTCACCGCATTGTATTACTTTCCAAAACTTGTGTTATTTTCAGTGTTAGTGCAAAAAATTGGTGGCATTGTATTCCTTAAGTGCTGGATTACAGGCATGAGTGTGGGAAAATTGTATAATGATGGTGAAACGTTTTGTTTTCGCGTTTTTTCCAAAATTCCATAGAAGCTTCAAGTAAAGTTGCCACCACTTTACTAGAAGTATGACTTTAACTAGACTATGACTTGACTTGATGACTTCGACTGTGACTTGACACATATTTGCGTGAAATATCATTAACTTGATAAATTATCAATTACTTGTCACTGGCTAAATAGACAAAAGTATTGAGCAAAAAACATTTTAAAAAAATACCTTATAGTAGGATAAGATTAATCTCTGACAGCATAAATTACATAGGTTTTTTTTTTTTTTTTTTTTTTTTTTTTATGGTACGAAATGACATGACGAGCAAGCCGCTCGCCTGATGTTAAGCGACACGACTGCCCATATCAGTTGCAGTGACACTTGAAACACTAAATTATAGTTTCGCGTGACACTGCACTGCGCATGTCATTCTGAGACATCACAGTCTGGTAATAAGATTACATAACTGTGAGATTAGGTCATAAAGTCTCATTTGCCCAGTAATTTCACTAGCTACAGTGCCCTTCAAACCGGAACACAGTAGTGCTTGCGCACTACTGCTTGGCGGCAGAATAACTGGCAAAGCGGTGGTACCTACCTAGACGAACTTTGCAGAAAAGTCCTACCACCTAGTATGCAGAAAAGTCCTACCACCTAGTGGTACTATCTAATACGTATAAAACATAATTTCATGGTATACACCAGTAAAATAAAACCAATAATTTTAATATTGCTATCTGGTTGTGTCCCAAGAGGTAATAGTAAGTGGATACAAATTGACAATAAATAGAATATAAATGAAAGAAAATTGGACTCAAGAGCCAATTTTCTCGGCACCGTCAACAATAAACAATCTTGGCTAACAAGGGATTCTGCTATTTATACCACACTGTATCTGCGGTTTGTAGAGGTCGTCACGTGGTCTTATAGTAAGTATATACTAAATATATACTATACTAGTTGCGCCCTGCGGTTTCACCCGCGTATAAAAAGTATTTTAATTATTTGCTCATCCAAAATTTCACTTTATATAAAATGTAACCTATAAATATTGACCCAGTGTATAAGCTATCTTGGCACCGAATTTCATCCAAATCCATGCAGCCGTTTGAGCGTGTAAGAGTAACAAACATACTACATACACATACACTATAATTTATAAATAATAACATAGTATAATAGTAATAATAATAACGCCTACCGATCAAATACATAGATCCTGGACCCTAACTAGGATTCCCTGTGTCTAGGGCCCAGGAACTACGAGTTAATTATTAGGTAAAAAAAATTTAATAAAATAAAATAAAGCTTAAATCTAGGTATTATCAAATTTAAATTCTACAGAAAACCCTTTGACATTGAACAAAGCAGGTGTTTTATTGCCTACGAAACATTTACAAAGCACTCAGCTGGTACCCGCGCTGTTTGTACCGTTAAATAGACATTTCGGCTGTCATGCAGTTATTTTAAGAGGCACTCACTAAATACTAAAACAAAATCAATTAAATTGGACCTTGTACGAATATTCTATAGCATGGTCTGAGTGCATACATTTATGGAGAGTGAATTAAATGCCACCTTGTATATAGATGTATAATATTTACTATACTTAATATACTTTATCCATACGACTTCGATGGTACCTAGTAATCCTAGTAGAAGTTGGCCTAAATACCTTAAAGGGTAAACAAACCTCTCCCATACATTGTTTTTGTGCTAACGACCGTGAAGAATGGTTTCATAGTTACACTCTACTGCGCTTGCGCCGGTCTGGGCTCATCATGTTCCTCCCAATGTAATAGTGTTTTCATTCTTTAAACTATCATCATAAATCATCACCACTGCTGAACATAAGCCTCCCAAGTGTTTTGCGATACTTGACACACGCATATAATATATATATATATACATATATATAACTAGTTGCGCCCCGCGGTTTCAGTCGCGGATAAAAAGTATTTTAATTATTTGCTCATCCCACAGGAAAATGTCACTTTTCCGAGGTAAAATGTAGCCTATATGTTAATCCAATGTAAAACCTATCTTGGTACCGAATTTCATCCAAATCCATTCAGCTGTTTGAGCGTGAAGGAGTAACAAACATACACACATACAAACTTTCGCCTTTATAATATTAGTGTGACGTGATACTAGGTATGCCTCGCGGTTTCACCCGCGTGGTGAAAATGTTCTATACTTTCTTAACTTTTTCTTTCACAATAACATTCACCTGGCAATAATAAACACAACGAAAAAAGAATTAGCGAAAATGTTCCATCCGTTCAAGCGTGATGCGATGACCAAGGGAAATAGAGGTTCATTTATATATACTAAGATTAATTAACTTGAGAAATTATCAAATATTTGACACTGGCTAAATAAAGTGTGGAGCAAAAAAAAAAAACAAAAAGAACTGTAAAATGCAGTTGGTGCATACGAGCCTATAAACGTTTGAATCGATATTATTATGACAAAATGGATTCTGAACTAAACACTGGGGAAAGATAATAGGAAACCTAAAAAAAATTACCGGCGAAATATGACTCGGGCGTGTTCAAGAGAAGAATGAATAGGTATTTACTTGGCTAGCATGCCACCACCTTCGATCGCATCGTCACTTCCCATCAGGTGAGAGCGTGGTCAAATGCTAAACAAGTTTGAAGTTAAATAAATTTTTTTGTCCCGATAACATGTGATCATCAAATATCAGTTATTAAGGTCTTACAATTTTAATTGCATGCTGAGTCTTCACCTATATCATGACGTCATACAATAATATATTTAAATTATCTTTTTTCGTGTGAATTGTCTTGCATAAGTGCCTATTTGTAAAAATATAATTTGTGTGATGTCTTGAATATGTACACATCTAAAATGGCAACATGGGCAGTTCGCTTTTCCTTACTAACTCCGAACTACTACTAAGAAAAGACGCGTTTTTCTCTGATTTTTGAGCTTTTTACTTATAAAAACTACTAACTTTAAATCCCGCGCCCTATACACCTATATATTATGAAATTGCCGTTTTGTTTGAAAAAAGTTAAAGTATTTTTTTTTCGAACTTATTTATTTCTTTTATTCAAAGTAATCGCCCCTGCAATCAATGCATCTTTGCCAACATTGAGGCAGTTTATTGATGGCCTTCTTGAAAAAATCAGCAGGACGGGAGACAACAAACTCTTCAAAGGCGTTTTGTACTGCCTCTCGGGAATTGAATTTTTTTCCCGCTAAAAAGTTGTCCAAATTTTGGAAAAAGTAATAGTCGGTAGGCGCAAGATCTGATGAGTATGGCGGATGAGGGAGAGCTTCCAAACCCAACTCATGCAGCTTAGAGACGGTCTGTTGTGCAGTATGGGGTCGCGCGTTGTCGTGAAGTAGCAGTGGAGACGACCGATTGACCAAAGCTGGTTGCAGACGTGCGAGTTTCGCCATCATTGTGGTCAGTTCTTCAACAAACACATCTGCAGTAATGCTCTCGCCGTTTTGTAAAAAGCTATGATGAATCACACCAGCACTAGACCACCAAACTGTGACCATCACCTTTCTAGGAGTCATTTTTCGTTTTGCACATTGCTTTGGTACCGAACCAGGATCTAACCAACTTGCTGAGCGCTTTCGATTGTCAAAAAGAATCCATTTTTCGTCGCACGTAACAATTCGGTTCAAAATTCCTTCATTTCTGTGCCTGTTAAGCAGCGCAAGGCAAGTCTCGACGCGTACGTTGCGCTGGCGATCGTTAAGTTCGTGGGGCACCCATCTATCAAGCTTTTTTATCTTGCCAATCTGTCGCAAATGGACCAATATTGTTTTGATGCTAACATCAAAAGCTGCTGTCAGCTCAGCTGTAGATTGAGATTCATCAGCTTCCACAATCGCCTTTAATTCATCATTGTTGACCAAAGTTTCCGGACGACCACGAGGTTCATTTTTGAAGTCAAAGTTCCCAGAACGGAACCGAGCAAACCAATAACGGGTTGTACGTTCGTTTGTACAGTTCTCTCCTTAAACGTCGTTGATGTTACGTGTCGTTTGTGCCGCGTTGGTGCCACGACGGAACTCATATTCCATAATTACACGAAATTTCAAAGTATCCATTATGAGGAAAAATGTTGAAATGTAATGAAAATACAGCGCTAATCAATAAACAAAAGACTTATATTGTAAATAGAATGTCATATTTTTAAAACAAAATTAATTTGAATTTAGAATTCATAGCCAATCAAAACTTTTTTTTGTTTGAAAAAGTCTGTACTGCAATACGGCAATTTCATAGGAGACCTATTATATACATATACCTATTATATAAAAGGCTTTGTCCTGACTGACTGACAGACAACACACAGCCCATACCGCTTGACGTATTAGACTTGGAGGTTGGCTACCTTTTATGACGAAACCGCGTGCTAAGAACTGACTTCGGGACCTTGCCGCTAGCGAAGTCCTTACCGAAGTCCATGGTGGCGCTGGCGGAAGAATGGTAATGAAAAATTAAGGTCCGTATTACAGAACGATGCTCAGTCATCGATCGGTGCTCAAGCAGAGGTTTCATTCACTAATTGATCACTTTTTGAATGAAATCTCTGCCTTTGCACTGATCTATGACTGAGCATCGTCCTGTAATACAGACCTTAGAAGTGTGCTAATAGATTAAAAGTTAAGGCCTCTGCGGGATGGTGGTTGTCACTAATTTCCTGTAGGAGACGGGTTCGAAGACAGGACTTTTTTTTTTGAACGGAGCTAATGCTGTTGGTCGCTATTGACCTTTACAGCGTCACCGGGCGGGGAAATCGTCACCGGGCGGGAAATACTTGTCACAAATACTTGTCCTTCGATGATAAGACAAGTATTTGTGTACAGTAATATATTATAAAAAAAAACGAGTGTGCTTTAGACCACACGACTGAAGTATCATTTTTTCAGTTTAGATCCATCTATCCGCCGGTATAACTTTGTTTTTGCTTTGTTTAATGTTTATGTCGCCATGTTATAAATTGTAAATTGTCATTTTATCGGATATACCAAAATAAGAATACAATTTTTACTTCAATAGCGGAAGGTAATTTTTTGGCTGGGTGTTGTGGGACCTTGGAATTGCCGAGTCCCTATAGATACACGGAATCCTAGTTTAGGGTTGCGATAATTATGTACTTACTAGCCGCGCCCCGTGGTTTCACCCGCGGAATAAACTAGCCTATGTGTTAATCCACTATAAAAGCTACCTATATTAAAAATAATAATATTTAAAGAAACTATTAAAAAGTCCTATATCCGTCTTCTTGGTTCTAAGCTACCTCCCCACCAATTTACAACCGAATCGGCTCAGCCGTTATAAATAGTGTAACTAACACGACTTTCTTTTATATTATACTAGTTGATCCCCGCGGCTTCGCACGGGTGAATTATTAAAATGCAGTCGAACGGGATAAAAAGTATCCTATGTCCGTCTCTTGGTAAGCTACCTCCCCACCAATTTATAACCAAATCGGTTCAGCCGTTCTTGAGTTGTAAATATGTTGTCGCCATTTTGTTTTCGATATATTTATATAGTTAATTTGTATTTTGGATTTATTTAAATATACTTGATTCCTATATAAAGATAAATATTGATTAATAAATTATAGTAGAAATTGTAGAGGGCGCTGGCATAGTACCATCGACCAACTGACAAACCGTATCCACGACCAGTAATCGTGGTAGGGATAAACATGGCGGACGGGGCTAGGCCGGCGGCATGCACTCACTTGGACTTTGTCAGCGAAAGGAATAAAACGTGTAATATTATAATAATAGCTATCGAAGAATATTAATAAATTTATCTGTACAAGTTATATGTGGGTAGATATTTGGAACCTACTTCAGTTGAGCTTACAAATTGTGTAACTAACATGACTTTCTTTTCTATATATAGATTTATTTTGCGATACATTTAGTGGTGGTGCAATGTAGATACATAATTATAAAGCTCGCCTTTCAATGTGACATGGCTTCGAACTTGTCTGACCTTTAAAATCTCAAATAAGAAATCCAATGACGTTAGTAAACTGGTTTTCGATAAGTATAAAGAGCTATGCTAATTTCCTTACTAAATAAAATCCGAAATGAGATTAGAAATGAACACGGAATTTTCTGCAAAGTTGGTCTAGGTGGGGTGGGTACCACCGCTTTGCCAGTTATTCTGCCGCCAAGCAGTAATCCAGGGCAATGTAGCTTGCGAAATTACTGGGCAATTGAGACTTTATGATCTGATCTCACAGTCGTGTGATCTTATAACCAGACTGTGGTGATGGCTCAGGATGATGTGCGCATTGCAGTGTCGCGGGAAACTTTATATTTTGGGGTTTCGAGTGACACTTCTGATATGGGCGGCTGTGTCGCTTAACATCAGGTGAACGACTAGCTCGTCACATCATTCACTAACATAAAAAAAGTCATTGATGTAGCTCTTAGAATCAGCAAGTTATAATGACTATGGGCAGGCCACATCGATCGTAGAACTGATCACCGATGGGAAGACAGGTTCTCGAGTGGCGACCACGAACTGGAAGACACAGCGTAGGTTCCCCACCAGGTGGACCGACTACCAGCACCCTTACCGCGTAACTGTTCTGGGGATCGGCTTCGCCTGCCATCCTGCACGCGCCAATTAACAAGTCTACAGATGCGAGCAAGAGAGAACGCGATTACCACCAACCTACATCCACCAGACTTAAACGGTAAGGCCCTTGGTCAAAACCGCGGAGAGCGGATGGATACAAGAGATGGTCAAACTGGTGCTCTACGTTTAGCAGTAGAGGTCTTCAAGCTGATGATGATGATGATGATTTATGACCGTGATGACGATGATAAATAAAATAATAAATATTTGTGAACATTTCACACAACGCTATCTAGTCCCAAACTAAGCAAAGCTCTACGGAAACCAGGTAACTGATAGAATACATAGATACTACGAGCTTCTGCCCGCAGCTTCGCCCGCGGCGTGGCCTGAGGGAAAATAACTCAACCACCCATTTCACCATCTCAAGGGTGGAATTTCGAAAAATCTTTTCTTAGCGGAATGCTACGTCATAACATCTACCTGCATGTCAAATTTCAGCCCGAGCCCGATCTTTCCTGTGGTTTGGGCTGTGCGTTGATAGATCACTATGTCAGTCAGTCACCTTTGAGTTATATATATTTAGATTTGTTTGTAAATACATACATAGAATACAACATAACACCCAGGCACAGAATAAATACACTATGTTCAACATACAAATGTTTGTTCTGGGTGGGAATGGAACCCGCAACCTACAGTTCAGAAGGCAGGACTACTACCAACTGAGCTATAAGGTCAGTCAATGATGATGATGATGATGATGATAATTAGGTATTTCATAAAGTGGTGCAACACACGTATCATAGCCTATGAGTGACCATGACTCTACCAAGCTGCACTTGACTAAATAATTACTAACGGATGAACAAATGGATGAACCCGTAAGGCACCTATTAGTTTCAAGTGAATCATACATTATTTTTTATTTTATGAATTAGGGGCTAAAGTATTATTAATTCCTTGAATCGATTACAAATTTGATTTGTTTATGTTATTAATTTATTATTTGTTAAATAGTGAGACATCTATATGTATTGTGTAATGACAGCCTCTGTGGTGTAATTGGGTTAGATTTCCGCGGCGGGAGAAGTATTGGTGCACTCAAAAAAGCGCAAATATTTATGCTGAGCCTGGGTATTGTGGGACCATGGCAGTGGCGTATCTAGGCGTGGGCGAAGTGGGCTTTGGGCACTTAAAGGGACCTCGCGGGCCTCTTTAAATGCGATGCCACTAGACTTAAAACCCCCGTTTATATTTTTTTAGTTTTTCTCCGTAAGAAGTTTTTCGAAGTTAAAAATTAAAATAATCTTCTTAAGAAACAATATGAAGCAGGACCGACTATCCGCTTTAGCAATATTCTTCATCGAAGCAGATTTAGCTGCCGAAATCAATTACAAATCCTTAGTGGATTTCTGTAAAGCAAAAAAACCGAATATGTGTTTTTCAATATTCTCCCACCGCGCATTTATATTTTTTCACTATCATAAGTAGGTACGTCGTGTCAAAGCATGTTTAGTAAGATTTATTGGGTAGATTTTGGGAACGAAAGAAAAGAGGCCTCGCTGATGCGACTTTGCCCACGTCTATTTTAGTCCACGCTACGCCACTGGACCATGGTTCCTGGGTCGCTAGATACAAAGAATCCTGTTAGGGTCCAGGGTCTATGTATGTGATCGTTGGTCGTTATTATTATTAATTACTAGTTGTGCCCCGCGGTTTCACCCGCGGATAAAAAGTATTTTATTTATTTGCTCATCCCACAGGAAAATGTCACTTTTCCGCGATGAAATGTATGTGTTAATCCAGTATATAAGCTATCTGGGTACCAAATTTCATCCAAATCCATTCAACCGTTTGAGCGTGAAGGAGTAACAAACATACACACATACAAACTTTCGCCTTTATAATATTAGTGTGATAGTGTGAAGTGTGATAAAAAAAAAAAAAAAGTATCTAAGTATTGTATCAGTTACTTGGTTCCCATAGTACAAGCTTTGCTTAGTTTGGGGCTAGATGGCGCTGTGTGAAATGTCCACAGATATTTATTTATATTTTGTATATTATTTATATTTATATATACCTACCTACTTATGCTAATAGGGAGTATAATTATAGTATATACCTATACTTACTAATAGTCATTTAGTACATTATTAATAGACTAATTAGTAACATTAAACAATTTATAAAGTCACGTAGGCACACGCATCGCTAATGGCACCCAATCAGAAAATCATTACCTTATAGAATATTTTATTAACACAATTTTCTTACTGGCCTAATTATTTACAAATAGCTATCGTTAATTGAATAGTTTCGTGAAATTTTGATTAGACAGATCGTTTTTGGGCGCCACTGATGTAAATACCGTATGATTTGAATGTGAAATTTGGTTGCGCACTTTCTTCCCGTTCCTTAAATATTGGTCGGGCGGGCTTAAGTCCATGCGGTTGGAGTGTGTATACACTTGTTGGTCGAGTTTTATCTACCATGGTATTTTATTACATCTCGTCGTCAAGCCTTGGAACCGGTTTATAATATACCGGTTTTTAACGGTAAACAATGGTTAAGCGATTATTTCATTTCGAGTGAAACCGTTAAAAGACCGTTATGAAAACCTTTATTAACCGGTTTATTCCGCGAGAGACTTGCATGCTCGAGTCGCGTCGCCGCCGCTGTCAACTTTAGGGTAAGTAAAATGTGTGTGTTTGCTACATACGACTGATCTATGCTGCAAAACACAGCTGACGGATGTGTGCGTGAATGGAGAGGTGACAAAAACCGTTCTAAATTGGTTTATTGAACAAAACCTTTATTACGAACTTATTTTTAACCAAAACTCGTTTGATAGCGGTTCCGGTAGAACGAAACCGAAAAGAAAAGTTCCCTATGTTAACCGGTTCGAAAATTAGCCCGGTTTCCAAGCCCTGCTTGTCGGTGTCAGCAGCGGCGGAATATCTGGTAAGGTAAGTATAGCATCTGCTCTCCTGATACATCAATTCTTTATTTGCATGATTATGGGTACACATATAGATGATAACAATAATAATTTCTTTCTCCACGTTCTGCCGGAATTTTTTCCGCCGGAAACAAAAAAAATGTACACTTATTACACACAAATATAAAATAAAAATGATCTAAATTAAACATTAATTACATTTCTATCTTAAACACTACAGTAGCTATTTATGTCAATATGCTAAATAAAATATACTAACCTATCTTAATGAAATATCGCCAGTATTATATAAATTGAAATTACAGTTGTTTATCATTTAAATATTCATCTATTGTGTTGCCTTGTGTCACTAAAAAGTTAAACAGTTTAGTTTTGAATATTAATATACTCTCCGAATCCAATATTGGCTTTGGCAAATGGTTATAAATTCTTGGCGCCATACTAAATATCGATTTTCATCATTCTTAGAATAAAATACTATGAAAGCCGATGCTTGTCTTAAAATTTAAATATATTTTCTATTACGTTTCAATACTAATGACTGGCCTCAGCTCAGTTGGTAGTAGCTCTGCCTTCTGAACTGTAGGTTGTGGGTTCGATTCTCACCGTGGACAAACATTTGTGAGATGATCGATGTTTGTTCTGTGTCTGGGTGTTATATTGTATTCTATGTATGTTTTTACAAATAAAACAATTTAAGTTTTATTATTTGGTTTGGCTCCACACTGTTGTGTATTTAGCCAGTGTCAAATAATTGGTAATTTCTAGAGTTAATTAATACATAATGTTAAATCAAGTCACAGTCCAAGTCAACCAAGTCAAGTCATAGTCTAGTCAAGTCATAGTCCTAGTTAAGTGGTGGCAACTTTACCAGAAGTTTATATGGAGTTTTGGAAACAAAATGAAAAGAAACGTTTCACCATCATTATACCACTTTCCCACACTCATGCCTGTAATCCAGCACTTAACGAATAAAACGCCACCAATTTTATGCACTAACACTGAAAATAATACAATGCGGTGACGCGATCTTTTTCGTTTTCCCGCCAAAACTCGCCATATAAGTATTGTATCAGTTATTTGGTTCCCATAGTACAAGCTTTGCTTAGTTTGGGGCTAGATGGCGCAAATGTCTAAATATATGTAAATATTGTTATTATTATTATTGATAGATATGATAGACAGACAGACACCGCGGTGGCTTAGTAATAAATAAATAAATACTATTATATTCACACAGCATTCGAGATCCGGAACAATCGATAATCTGTTTATTCGTAGAATTGGCACGCAGCTCATTTATACACTACCGACTAGAGATGCGCCGAGTGCAACTTATACCGAGTAACCTAGTACCGAGTATACTCAGTTATGTTTGTCAAACCGAGTACTCGACCGAGTTACCGAGTGGTTTAGTTTTACATATGAATAACAGGAAATATATCATCCATGTATTTTTCAGTATGAAATTAAGGTGACAGTTGGCTTAAATGCGAACCAACTTCAGTCACCTTAATTTTTAACCGACTTCCAATTAAAAACGAGGAGTTGCTATGTTCGTCTGTATGTTTTTTTTTGTGTACCTATGTTCATCGATACGTTATTATAAAGTTTTTATTTTATTTTATTTCGCTAGTTGTGATTATAACATCATCATCATCATCAGTTTAAACCAACATCAGTCACCTTAATTTCATACTGACAAATACTTGAATGTTATTAATTATTTATTTCGCCTTCCTATTGACATTTACACTGTTTTAAATAAAATTACTTTCTATACATACAATTTTGCTTAATGCATTGTCTGTTTAAAAGAAACACAGCATGCAAAAAATATAGATACACAGATGATATTTCACCACAATGCAATTATAAATATGTCGGCGGCAACGTCCAGTTATAAACTCTATGCGCAGCGGGCTGTACCGTAATTTACTCTGTGGCAGCATTTAAATTTATTACAGTGGCAACACTGGCATTTGTCATCGCTTCCCTACCCATCTGGCTATAAAAAGGGACCGCTCGGTGTACTACGGATCATTCTGGTTCCAGACACGGCGCGGTGTGGACATGCTGAAGGCCTATAGTTATATAGGTTGCAACCTACGCAAAACCCGTTCTGCCGATAAATATGTATTTTTATCAGTTATTAATATTTCAAACCAAACTACTCGGTAAATCGGCCGAGTATTCAGTTTGGCAAATTTAAAAACGAGTATACTCGGCACTCGTTTACTCGGCGTAAGTTGTACTCGGCGCATCTCTACGTACCGACGTTTGCAACCGAGTCACCGCCGCCGTGGTAGTGCAATGTTGACAGCGCTGTACCTAGACCTTAGTAAGTAGCCTTGCGGAGTTTATTGGTAAACAAACGAAGCGGTGCTAACCGGTTTCTGCCTTTACAGTTCCGTGTAGTATTTCTATCTATTTTTTAATCGCATTTTGCTTAGAACGTCTTCTAAATCTTCTAATACATCTAGCTTGCAGGCTAAAACATACTCTCACTCCGTCGTCGCCGCCCCAGACACGTCTTGAGCGACCCGGATGATCCCGTATGACCCGTAGTATCGGCTGCGCTAGGATCACCGGACCCTAGCCCTTCTGGCTCAGGTACCGCTTTCGGCACCGGTATAGGAAGTCCCATCGTGACCACGGCCAATGTAACTTGGTCGAAACGTCGAGGTTACCCAAAATTATGTATTGATAATTTTTGTGCGCGAATAGACCCGTTTTATCTTTCCAATATGAGTTCAAGTCGCGAAAGTTTATAAAGTGTTACCGGTATAGGATGCCAGCGTAACACAATCAGACACCGACCCCGCCGGCGAGGTCAGTCGGGTGGTCTAAAAGCACAGTGCACACTGGTTTTTTAAAAGGATTATTGAGATTGATATCAATTTATCAATCAACTTGAAAACTGAACTCCGCGAAGCATAACACCAATCATTATGAATTGTCTATTCCACCGGAAACCAGCAATTGATTATTAAGACATGTGAACTATTCGCGTGGCTAAAAACATTGTAAAAAAGGTGTTTGTAATAAAAAATGTACTGACTTATTGACGTGTCATTATGGTTAGATGGAAACAATTCGTATTAGCAACTTTATGTGAATGTCATTAATTTATTACCTATAGTTGCGCCCCGCGGTTTCACCCGCGGATAAAAATTATTTTAATTATTTGCTCATCCTACGGGAAAATTTCACTTTTCCGGGATAAAATATAGCCTATGTGTTAATCCAGTATATAAGCTACCTTGGTACCGAATTTAATCCGAATCCATTCAGCCGTTTGAGCGTGAAGGAGTAACAAACATACACACATACAAACTTTCGCCATTATAATATTAGTGTGATTAGTGTGATTTCTAGCGGATGCAATATTGTGACCTCAAAGAAATATTTATTGTCAGGGAGAGTTATTGCGATTGTTCACCTTGCTCGAAGCACGGGGGCTCTACAAAATAATGAGCTGGTAATTTTTGTTTATAACCCAATAATTGGCAATTATTATACATGGCTATATTACTAGGTGGTAGTACTTTGTTGCAAAGTTCGTCTAGGTAGGTACCACCGCTTTGCCAGTTATTCTGCTGCCAAGCAGTAGTGTGCAAGCACTACTGTGTTCCGGTTTGAAGGGCACTGTAGCTAGTGAAA
The DNA here is from genome assembly GCA_905220475.3 of Ennomos fuscantarius. Taxonomy (NCBI): domain Eukaryota; kingdom Metazoa; phylum Arthropoda; class Insecta; order Lepidoptera; family Geometridae; genus Ennomos; species Ennomos fuscantarius. The sequence continues at coordinate 3,702,980 of HG992046.1, read as the reverse complement.
TTACTGGGCAATTGAGACTTTATGACCTGATCTCACAGCCTAGTAATCTTATTACCAGGCTGTGCTGATGTCCCAGGATGATGTGCGCAGTGCTGTGTCACACGTAACTCTCTTTTGGGGTTCCGAATGACACTGTTCTGTTATGGGCGGCCGTGGCGCTTAACATCAGGTGAACGACTAGCTCGTCACATCACTCAGTAGCACAAAAAAAAATAAAAAATGGCATAGACAATAATAATAATTGTAGGTAATTATTCGTTATATTCGTCGTATTATAGGATGTATAGCTCGCGCAAAACTTTATTAGCTCTCGGAAGTTAGGCCCGAGTACCAAACTGCGCATGGCACAGTTGAGTGCATTGTAAAAGCGGCCATACAGTAACTGTAATATGCGTACTGCGCAGACATCCGCGCTAACTTCCATAGCTCATAAAGTTATGCGCAAGCTATACATGTGTACATGATAACATGGTCACAATATAAGTAGGTACATTCTCTCTATCCACGCTTATCTAGTCCATCCACTTTATACCTCGCATTACTTATCTGGTATTTCTCCGTTCGTTTAACTCAAGGTTCTCGGCAATAAATAGTGTCGAACTTGTACTTGACCCACATGACAATGTCAGGGTTAAAGAAGGCGGAAAATACTGCATTCGAATATTTTTTTAGTGCCTAGGCGTTCGAATGTTATTCGGACGACATTCGTGTGCATTTAATTGTTTATCAGTTATTATGGAAGTGGCATTTGAACTCCTAGTGTAATAACGCTCATAAATAAATAACGTCCAAAGCTCACATAGGTATCTGGACCCTAACTAGGATTCCCTGTATCTAATAGGGACACAGGAACTACGAGGACCATGGTTCCATAACACAGAGACACAAGACAAGTATTTTGCGGTTTTTGTCTTGTGCACAAATACTTGTCCTGTTACGGAAATCGAACCCGCATAATCTGCAATGGTGACTGACATAGTGATCTATCAACGCACAGCCCAAACCACTGGACGGATTGGGCAGAAATTTGGCATGCAGGTAGATGTTATGACGTAGGGAAGAAAGGATTTTTCGAAATTCCACCCTTGAGAGGGTGAAATGGGTGGTTGAATTATTTTCCCATACGCCACGCCGCGGGCGAAGCTGCGGGCAGAAGCTCGTTAATAATATAAAATGGAAAGATTTTATTTTTTGTTTGCATTGAATAGGTTCTAAACTTACTGGACCGATTTGAAAAATTCTCTCCACAAAATATCTTGTTGTTTAGTTTATAAATAAAAATATTCTAAAAATATACCGCTTTGCCAGATATTCTGCCGCCAAGCAGTAGTGCTTGCTCACTACTGTGTTCCGGTTTGAAGGGCACTGTAGCTAGTGCAATTACTGGGCAAATAAAACTTGACCTAATCTCACACAATCTAGTAATCTTATTACTAGACTGTGATGTCTCAGGATGATGTGCGCAGTCACGTGAAACTCTATATTTTAAGATTTTAAAATATTTGAGTTCCGAGTGGCACTGTAACTGATATCGGCAGCCAGTCGCTTAACATCAGGCGAATGACTAGCTCGTCGTGTCATACCTTAACATAAAAAAACGAGCGTGCTTTAAACTTCACGACTGAAGTAAAACTTCTTTAGCTCCATCTATCGGCCGGTATAACTTTGTTTTTGCTTTGTTTAATGTTAATGTCGCCATCTTGACAATGGTCAATAGGCTATTTGACTACTATTAAAAATGAACAAGTAAATATTATTTTCATAAAGTAGGTTAAAAATGAATGTAATCATTGTAAAAATAAGTAAAATCGGTAAATTAATCACGGAGTAGTACGCTTTTAAAGTTTCATCGCCTGTCCCTTTCTCGCAAAACAGAGATCGTGTTGAGCTTCCTCACAGCTACTATGAAGGCATGGCTTGTGACGTCACATGCCAAAAAGATTGTATGTAGAGCTACCACAGCTTAGTAATAAGTTACTGTGAGGACTGGTAACTGACGTCACTGCGTGTTTGAGTTGTCTCTTTCTATTTCTGTATTTTAAAATGCCTGTAACTTAGTCATTTTTTGAGATATTCAAGTTTTGTTTTCACAGTTATCTATTTTTTGAGGTATATTATTTATGTATGTAATAAAAATATAGTAGTCAAATAGCCTATTGACATTTTACAGGACATACTTAGTACCCATATGTACCAAAATTTCTCACTGAAGAGTCTTCGTTTGATGTGCTATCATTTTACTTGACATTGGCAAAATTGTGGTATCCTCTCCACAAAGGCCATTTACAAAGAGTTGAAGTTGAAGCAACATAACAGTACAAATTTAAAGTAATTTTTAACTCTGTTATGTTGACAATGGAGATCTAAGTGAACCAACAACTTTCAACTTCCGTTCGCTGCGTTAAGCATTCACCAGCTTACTCCCAAACCAAGTCGTGCCAACCTTTAAGCGTGCTTAAAGAACTTCAAAAAAACACACTGCAATCCCACAGTTTTCATCACAAACCAGCGGCTCTTGTATAATTCCTCTTCCTGCGCTTACGAAATAGGTCAACCTTTAACAACCAGACATGTCTGTCCCGCAAGGATAACACGTATATACATACGTCAATAACGTGATATAGTCAGTAAGGACGCTACAATGATATGTATGGTCGATGAAAAGAATCCGAAAATGGCGGTTGTGAATTTTGACCTTTTTTCCATTACCCCTGTATTTTTGATTTTTAATTTCAATTTATTGTTCAATTTATAATATATTACTTAATATTAGCTCACAGTTTATGACCAAAACGCTAACTATTTTAATGATTATTTACGTGTAAATTTAAAGTTATTACAAATAGTCCTTATGTAATCGTAAAATATGTCGACATGCTGGCACTCATGAGTGAACGCATTAAGTAGGGCCAGTGCCCGCAGCGTGGGTGAGTTATTGCAGTGGTGAGTCCGTGGTACTGGACAAGCAAACAACTGATGCCGACGACGTCCTGTTCGCAAATAATTGTTAGGAACGTACAGATTCATGGAAGCTAATACATCCGAATTATTAATTATGCCATGCAGTATTGAGCAATAATGGATCACAAGCAGTAGTTTACGCCTAAGCCATTCCAATGTGTCTAGTCCAATCATTCCTGAGACAAATAGAGACGGGTAGAGGTAAGGATAAAACCCATACATTCTTTTATAGATGTATCTAGCAAACTTCCGTTGCACTCTCTCTATCATCACAGCGTACTTAGCCTCACGCGGATCCCAGACGATAGCGCTGAACTCTAGTTTGCTACGAACAAAAGCATTGTATAGCATTATAGCCACTCTAACATCCTGCAACTGTGAGGCAGTTCTCATAATAAAGCCTAAGGTCTTATTAGCGCTTTTACACACAGACATTATATGTTCACGAAAGTTAAGTCGAGAGTCCATAATAACTCCCAGATCACGTATAGTATTAACTCTCTCAAGCGTAGAACCTGCCAAGGTGTACGAAGGCGCTAATGGTGATTGTAACCTTGAGAAAGTCAGTACTTTACACTTAGCGACGTTAAACGCCAGCCTGTTGGACTGACTCCACCTTTCCACCGAATCGATATCTCGCTGCAGGTCTATGCAGTTAGAAACTTGTTCCACCGACTGATACATTTTTAAATCATCAGCAAACATTAAACACTTTGTCGTGCTGAGTACGCTGGGGAGATCGTTAATCATAACGAGAAACAGAGTAGGTCCAAGCGTGCTACCTTGACTCACTCCTGATCTTGTGTAAAATTCATCCGATTGGTACATATTTACCTTCACATACTGTCTGCGGTCTTTCAAGTAGTTGGAGAAGAACATTAGTAACTTAGGTGATGCCCCCAGTGAAGAAAGCTTCACTAGCAGGATGTCATTATCTACTACATCAAATGCACGCCTATAGTCAAGGAATATAGAGTCAACCTGTCGCCCAGCATCCATTTGTGCTGCAACATAATCCACAAAAGTAGTATGGTTGGTGGTTGTGGAGCGAGCGGCACGAAAACCATGCTGCGAGTTATCCATGGAGGGCTCAAGTTGACAAGTTAAGTACGCATTAAGAATGGATTCAAACATTTTGCTAAAGACAGATAACACAGCTATTGGCCTAAAAGTTGTAATATCCGTTGATGTCCTAACCTTAGGTACAGGTGTCACCCTAGATATTTTCCACCTGACGGGATAGCGACCTGTGTAGAGACAGAGGTTATAAATATATAAAAGCGGAATTTTCAGTGCAGACAAGCAGTCCTTTACTAAGTAAGGTGGTACACCATCCGGACCAGCCGCCGAAAGTGGTTTGAGTCGTCGTGCAGCAAATCGCACATCAGCCAGTGTGATGCTATCTATGGATACAAGACGCGAATCTACGGCGCCAGTGCAGCGCGCGCTCTCTGCAGCCACTTTTACGTCGAGTGCCGGGACATTCTTAAGAAATACCGACCCGAAATATTCCGCAAATGCTGAAGCAGCCTCTTGTCCAATCAAGGGTTTTCCATCTAACGTGAATTCATTAGGCTGACTTCTACCTCTGCGTCTCTCTCTAACGTGCTTCCAAAACTGTGAAGGATCTCGACAAATATTCGACTCAACAGATGTAATATACTGGTGGTATGCATCGTCTATAAGTTCCTTAATATGAGTTCTGTAGTATTTGAATACTTCTCGATTGAATTGAAGACCTAGTTCTTTATATTTTTGCAAATGAAAGTATTTGATTTTTAGCTTACTAATAATCTCTTGAGTAAACCACGGCGGATATTGCCGCTGGGGAGCTCGTTGTTGCCTAATTGGTACATAATTACTAAGAACTTCATTTAGTTTTGTATAGAAGAGATCTGTAGCTGCATCTACATCTTCTTCATTTAAAACATCCGACCAGTCAATAGTAGACACATTGGAATACAAAACCAAAAAATCTGCTTTGCGAAAATCCCAATCAGGGGCATACGAACGGCGATTAACAGATGGCGTGGAACTAAGTGGAATAGAATTAGTGCCACGCAAGAATGAGAGCGTCACTTTAAGCGGCGGATGGTATGCATCAGCCGGCACCAGTGGCTCCACATCATCGGACACGGTCACTCTACCAGAGCTCAAACCAGTCAACACGAGGTCCAGCATGCCGCCACGAGAGTTTATACAATTATTATGCTGTTCCAGCTTACAAAATTCTAAAAACAAATCAAACTGTAACTTTACATTAGCACTGCAAGAATTTAGATTGAAGTCGCCAACTATTATTATATCCAGAAAGGAAGAATATTTACAAACTACATTCTCTAAACAAGTCAAAACATCGACATATTGTACATCAGTGTAATTAGGAGGTAAGTATACGACGCAAACTAAAAACTTAATATTTTTCCATGTAATCCTTACTATCAATAGTTCTTTGTCATCCGTCAAGCCATCCACATCAGCAATTAATTTAACTGAATAGCAATTTCGCACAGCCAGCAAGACTCCACCCCAGCCGACATCGCCCGCGCGATCCTTCCGTAGCACCACGTATCCCGGGGGAAATAACTCGCCGTCCAAAACAGAACTGTTTAAAAAAGTCTCAGTGAGGGCTACGAGATCACAACAGCTAAATGAGACATTTTTGTAGAACGACAACGTTTTACTTCTCAGGCCCCTAACGTTCTGATAGTGTATGTGTATATCTTTACTGGCCTTTAGATTGTTGCCCTTCTTTATTTTTTGCACGAAAGGACTGCCGCCAGGGCTTGATGCATATGTCTTCCGTCCAATTTTCAGGCAACATTATGATATCTGCCAGTCTAGAGGGAACATCTAATTTAAACGACGCATAATTGCCGCGCGCTTTTAATGATTGAACAATGTACGTGTTGTTTTCCTGTATGGAGTTCAATGTGTAATGTGTAATAAGGGTGGATTATTATCCGTTAAGTGTTCGTGAACGTGCACGAGTGTTGGCAAATGGTTCCAAGTTTTAAAACCATGCATTTCTCTTCAAGAGAAAGGAAGTAGAGCCTTCAGTAAAATATCCACCATTTTACTGTGGCATTTTGACTGACAAAATAAGACTTTGACATGACATAACCGTACAAAATTCCTCACTTGACATTGGCAGAATTATCGCTAAAAAGCGATAGCAAGCGAAGCGACGAGAAGAAGAAGAAGACGCTACATTATTTTTAGAATACAAATAACATTAAAAAATTAAAATAAACTTTTTTTGTTAGGTAAAATTACGCAAGCTCGGCACGCTTGACTTGGGGAGTAAGCCGGTGAATGCATAACGAGACAAACGGAAGTGGAAAGTTGTTGGTTAACGTAGATCTCGATTGTCAATATAACAAAATTAAAAATTACTTAAAATGTGTATTATTATATTGGTATGTCCGGTAAAATGAAAATTTACCAAGTCAATTTTCAAATTATGAATGAAATTTTCTTGCATCTCTAGCTCTCTATCTCTGGATTGCTATCAAAGTCCCGCTCAGAGCCTTGTTAGTGTCTCCTTACTGTTTGTATTGTGTGTGAATATCCAACGTACATTCTTCACATCCCCGGCATTCCCAGCGGCAGTGGGAGTAATAAAACGGAATTGCGTAGAAACCGTCGCTTCTAACTTAATATACCTAGATCTAGACCTACCTAGTTAGAGTGTGATTCAAGCTTAAGGCGTGGTGTAAATCACTTGCCCACAGTAGTGATTGCGCACTACTGTGTTCCGGTAGTAGTAGCTAGTGAAATTACTGGGCAATTGAGGGTTGATCACAGAACTTTGATTGCAATGCAACTACAGAAATATCATTCCTAATTTGAAATTTGCTATAGTAACTATGCACATAAACTGCGTATTGAAACTGTAAAATCCATACAAATTTGTGTTTCTATTGGTTGCAATCAAGTTTCATGATTGCCTAGCTGATTTCACAGTCGAGTAATCTTATTACCAGAATGTGATGTCTCAGGATGATGTGTGCAGTGTAGTGTCTCGCGTAACTTTATATTTAACCTACAGTTCCGAGCATTGACTATAAATCCACTGGACCAATGATACAACTTCCCCTCACACGAAAAATAGTAGTTGATTTCCACTACTATCTTTTGCGAGTAGTTTCGTTTTGGATTTCCGCGGAGAAACAGCTAACGAAAAAAAATCACAGTGTATTAGAAAAACGAGTTAATGCTCATTGAAATTGTGCGGGGAGAATAGCAAGACGTCTGGCTGTGCAAAGGACGGCATATCATTCCACAAGTAAGCAATTTTCATATGGTAATTAGAGAAAACTTAGTACATCTATTTTGAAATTAAAAACGAACATTATGAAAAAGAAGAAGCGGGAACCCGTTGATGTTTTTTGCTCTGTCCTACTCTGTTCTTTCTATTTCGTATGACTTTGTCTCGTTTTATCCTCGCTCTTGCGTCTTTATCGTGATCAGCGAATCGCAAGCATAGAAAATGCCTACAGAATAAGTAATATGTAGTACTCTGCTGTTACCTTTCCCTCTGCCCCCGTCAGTGAGTCTTGTTTGTAGGAGAAATTATGTTCACGAGCTATCAAGGGGTTTTATTATCTTTTGTTCAGAGTGCCACTGTTACTTAACATCGGGTGAGCGACTAGCTCTTCACATCTTTCATTAACAAAACAAAGGTTTTTCTTTTATTTATTAAGCAAATTTAACAAAAGCTTTATCAGCGACGCAGACGTCAATGGCCATGATCAGGTCGACGGTCTCTTGATGGCAGGTCTCCGCTGTGTAGCTCTTCGACTTGATCCTTTGCTGACACTCGCGCAACACCAGGAAGTACTTCCGGACATCGCAATTCTCTAAAATTGATAGATAGATAAATAAACTCTTTATTGAAACACCACATCTTAAATAATTTAAAAAAAAATGAACAAACTTAACCAAAGCGTAACAATGGGCGGTCTTATCGCTCAGAGCGATCTCTTCCAGACAACCTTGCACGGAAAGGAATAACGCAGTAATATAACAATAATAATAATAACGCAATAATTTTTCATATAAAAAAAACACTGCATATATATATATAAATTGAATATAATATACGTATAAATTGATGTTGATTAATAAGTGAATGAAAGAAGGTTTCGGCGGGAAAACGAAAAAGATCGCGTCACCGCATTGTAATATTTTCCAAAACTTGTGTTATTTTCAGTGTTATTGCATAAAATTGGTGGCATTTTATTCGTTAAGTGCTGGATTACAGGCATGAGTGTGGGAAAGTGGTATAATGATGGTCAAACGTTTCATTTCGTGTTGTTTCCAAAACTACATAGAAGCTTCTGGTAAAGTTGCCACCACTTTACTAGGAGTACGACTAGACTAGACTATGACTTGACTTGATATATATACATATATTGTATTAATTAACTCGAGAAATTATCAATTATTTGAAACTGGATAAATTGGTGTAGAGCCAAATCAAAACAAAAAATAAAAGTGATTCATTCACCATCACCATCATCCGCCACCACCATCACCAAACACATCGATGACTGAGCATACACAATATCCCATCATCCGCCGGAAAACGTCCACTAATGAACATAGGCCACTCCGTTAGGGTTGCCATACTCACCATGCTTGCCAGGCGTCTTGGTGATGGCCATTAATATTGCACTACCGCATTAAGCCTTCCACGATACACCAGGGTTAACTGGAAGATAATGCTCTATAGCATTAAGTTCGCCTATGTACCTTCTATTGTTGTTGGTGCAATAAAGAAATCTACCTATCTATTTATCTATAACACTAGATTAGCAATAATTCATTTTAAAAAGAGTCCAACCAACTTCAATCGCACCGCGTTTATCACAAAAACGAGAACAATGTAGTTGAAGTCGAAATACACATTATTAAGGATAACTCAATAACTGCCTATCAAATCTTGATCAAATTGAAATGGGACCGCGGGACGCGGAAAGCACCAGCTTTCAAATAAAAAAGTATCATCAAAATCGGTTCACCCAGTCGAAAGTTCTGAGGTAACAAACGTTAAAAAAACAGTGGAATTGAGAAACGCCTCCTTTTTACAAGTCGGTTATTTTCCATTCCCTTTATAGTCAATTAACCAGCCCTTAAGGGAAGATAGTGGATCCTATACCTACGCCAGAACCACACAACAAATATACACGGTGGAATTGAATTCGCTCCCTTAAATGTATGTACTCAGACCATCCTATAAAATATTAGTACAAGGTCCAATAAAATAATAATAATAATAATAATAAGCCTCAGATAGCCACAAGACAGCCTCTGTGGTTTGGCGGCTCATAACACGGAGGTGGCGGGTTCGATTCCCGCAGCAGGACAAGTATTTGTGCAAAGGGCAAATATTTGTTCTGAGTGTTGTGGGACCATGGTCCTCGTAGTTGCTGGGTCTCTAGACACAGGGAATCCTAGTTAGGGTCCCGGATCTATGTATGTGATCTATGAAGTAAATTACTATAATAAAAAATAATTGGCTTTGTTTAAGTATTTTTAGTGCCTCCTAAAATAACTGCATGACAGTCCAAATGTCTATTTAACGTTACACACAGCACGGGCACCAGCTGAGTGCTTTGTAAACGTTTCGTAGGCAATAAAACACCTGCTTTGTGCAATTTAGAATTTAAATATGCAGTAATTTGATAATACCTAGATTTAAGTTTTATTTCATAATTACTTTTTTATTTAGTTATATGGGAGCGTTCTATAGCATGGACTGAATACATACATTAAAGGAAAATAACGAATTCAATTCCACCGTGTATACCTATACAATTTATATATCTGTATAGCGCCGGTCCGGTCGAGAAAATAAACTACATTACCTAATTGATAGAATCAGGCGTGACTTCGCGGAAGTTCATCTTAGATACAAAATGAAATAATAATATCTAGTGTAATTCCGCTAAATTCAAGTACTTAGATTATCTATATTGGGGTAAAGGATTATTGTAGGTAAATTAATGAAAAAACCTGAAAAAACCTAAAAATCATGAAATTACTATAACAAATTAAGTAAATATTATTATTATCAATTTTATATTAATTATTATTATTTTTACAGATATAAAATTAATTATTACTATTATAATTATAATAAATAAAACTGAACTTTAAATATTAAATTATATAAATATTATACAATTAATTATTATTATTACAAATTAAAACCAATACAGATACCCTCCCCTAAAAATCCTGAAAATCCTGAAATTACAATAACAAATTTTAAAAAATTTAAAAAATTAAAAAAAAAAATTAAAAAAAAAATTAAAATTATTTATTATAATTTATTATTTATTATTATTTATTATTATTTATTTATTATAAATTATTGTTATTGTAATTTCAGGATTTTTAGGGGAGGGTATCTGTATTGGTTTTAATTTGTAATAATAATAATTAATTGTATAATATTTATATAATTTAATATTTAAAGTTCAGTTTTATTTATTATAATTATAATAGTAATAATTAATTTTATATCTGTAAAAATAATAATAATTAATATAAAATTGATAATCATAATATTTACTTAATTTGTTATAGTAATTTCATGATTTTTAGGTTTTTTCAGGTTTTTTCATTAATTTACCTACAATAATCCTTTACCCCAATATAGATAATCTAAGTACTTGAATTTAGCGGAATTACACTAGATATTATTATTTCATTTTGTATCTACATTACCTAATTAAACTAAATATATAAATAGAATGAATGGTACTTTACTGGTCATACATAATCCACGCTCCTTGGTCAACTGGTCTCTAGCGTTCTGAAATATAAACCAGCCACATTAGTTAATTATTTCCGAAATTAACTGAAGCGAGTTGTTTAAAATTGGTTTGAGTCAGTTTTGAGCAGCAATTAATTTTTTTTTTATAACGGACTGCTGGAGAATTTTGGCGGGAAGACGAATAAGATCGTTAGTGCATAAAATTGGTGGCATTTTATTCGTTGAGTGCTGGATTAAAGGCATGAGTGTGGGAAAGTGGTATAATGATGGTGAAACGTTTTTATTCGTGTTGTTTCCAAAACTAGAAGCTTCTGGTAAAGTTGCCACCACTTTACTAGGAGTATGACTTTGACTAGACTATGACTTGACTTGATGACTTCGACTTTGACTTGACACATATTTGCGTAAATATCATTAACTTGAAAAATTATCAATTACTTGACACTGACTAAATACACAAAAGTGTGGAGCCAAAACATAAAAAAAAAACGGACTGCTGGGCGATCACGTAACTCTAATAGAAACGCAAAGTATAGATTTGACAGTTTGAATTCGCAGCTTATGTGCATAGTTAGTATGGAAATTTCTCGTGTTGCATTGCAATCAAGTTTCGTTTGAATGAAAATCGAATTGAATTAATTTCTAGTTTTATCTTACGTTTTACAAAGTGTTGAGGCATTAAAAGTTATTTTTCTTTTGTTAATAAACTTAATAAAGGTGTTATTAGTTTGTAAGTCACATTATTAAATTCTAAATAGTAGCTATTTGACTGTGTCTTGTAGTTATTACATTATTACTATAAATATTGATTGAATAAAGATATTTTAAAAACAAAAACAATCAAAGTTTCGTGATCACTCCCATGGTCTACGTTTGGCCACCAACTCGCCTGATGAAGCGACTTGAACATGTGTTCGAGAAAGGCCGACTAAGGATGTGAATTCCAAGATTATGCAGATGTTTTGAAAGCATTACGTCTCGGAAGTCGCAATTAAATGAACTTTCTCTAAGGTGAACGGTTGGTAACAATTTTATTGGATGAAAGGAAACATCGAGTTCATTAGTTCATAGCTATAAAAAAAATTCGATTAACATACATCTAAATATAATAAATATATATAACTCAAAGGTGACTGACTGACTGACTGACTGACATAGTGATATATCAACGCACAGCCTAAACCACTGGACGGATCGGGCTGAAATTTGCCATGCAGGTAGATGTTATGACGTAGGCATCCGCCAAGGAAGGATTTTTCCAAATTCCACCCTTAAGAGGGTGAAATGGGTGGTTGAATTATTTTCCCTTAGGCCACGCCGCGATCGAAGCTGCGGGCAGAAGCTCGTCCAATATAAGTAGAAGTTATAGTGTGTACTGGTGTTAGGACTTTTCTGCAAAATTCGTCTAGGTAGGTACCACTGCTTTGCCAGTGATTCTGCCGGCAAGCAGTAGTGTGCAAGCACTACTGTGCTCCGGTTTGAAGGGCACTGTAACTAGTGAAATAACTGGGCAATCGAGACTTTATCATCTGATCTTTCAGTCGAGTAATGTTATTTATTACCAGACTGTGCTGATGTCTCACGATGATCTGCGCAGTGCAGTGTTGCGTGAAACTGAGTTCCGAATGACACTGTTCTGTTATGGGCGGCCGTCTCCCTTAAAATCAGGTGAACGACTAGCTCGTCACATCATTCTAACATTTAAAAAAGTATTTTTTATTTGTCCTCTCTCTCCCTCTGTCACTCTCCATCATGGATGGGCAGCAAATTAGCAAATAGTGATTATTTATTAAGCCTAATACACAAGAAATATAATACCATGTCGTCTCCCAGATCAACAGAACCGCTAGTTAAACGGCAGTCAATGCCTCCGCCTTCACAAGGTCACAGAATAAAATAATTGTAGGGTCGAGATCCTGTTGACTTCTTTATGAGTCAATGAGGAATAAACATTGTTTGATGAGCAATTGATTACAACTCACAAGTTCACATTACTTATTTTATACCTATTTGTTTTATATATCGATAACCTGCTGAAAGAGGGCTTTCCAATTTCATCGGTAGGGAGTCAAAAACTAGGGAGATAGGGTTTTTGTTCATTCCTTTAAGCCACCAAAAAACAGATTGTGTAACCACAAAAGATTTTAACAAGCCGTAGACAAATTTTACACTGCCTTTTTTGTTGTTAAACACACGTTTGACGTCTGTCTAAGCCTTGTTTATGTATTTGTGGTAACACGGAGAAAGTTTTAATCTAGATTTATAGTCTCATTTAAAAAAAAAAAAACGAAGCATAACACCCAGACAGAGAACCAACACCTATGTACCTACTCACAGCCTGCAGTTCAGTTTGGTTACTACTAACTGAGCTATCGGGCCAGTCAAAATAAAAGTCACACATGTTTAGTTTCGAGTAAAGACGGGCATAAAATTATATTAGGATGTGATTATATGGTGACTAAACTAAATTACAATTACCTACCAAAATTGCCCCTCTGGTACCTCCTTTTATCTACCATAATTTATTCTATCAACTTATTGGCTACACGAAGAAAAGTATGTAATTTACCACACTAGCCTAAGTTTACTAAGTGGGAATTTTCAACAAAGTTACAGGCATAAAGGTTGTACGTATTTATTCTGGAAAGCTCTACAGCGTCGCGAGTTAACGGTTTGGAGGGAAAGATTGTTTGTTCCATCACAGATTCATTATTTTTAACCTTGATTACAAACGTCCCGCAGGGAATGTACAAACTTAGCCACAAGGCGGCTTTGATAAAAGAAACTTGTCATGAACCGGAAAATTTGATCCTATGAGGAAAATTTAACTTTGAAACATCCTTGACTTAACATCGCTACTAATTTGTTTACTTTTAGATAAAAACAAGCTGAATATATCCTCTAATTAGTGCTTCTATGATAATTCTTCTATACATATAATATTCAAAGTCCTGACTAACTGACTAACAGCTTCTTAATTTGTACCAAGCTCAAGTTCGATCGTGCATGGAGTACTGCTGCCACCTATGGGATGGGTCTGCTAAATACCAGCTGGAAGCCTTAGACTCTATCGAAAGGCGTGCTAAGAGGCTCATAGGTAGCGACTATTGATTTGAGATTATTACTATAGATTTGAGGCCCGACTACAAAGCCTTGACCATAGACGCAAAGTTGCCAGTTTATCGGTTTTCTATCGAGTGCATTTTGGAGAGTGCGCATTGAAGTTGCATAACCTGATTCCGCCATCACCTTTCCACCATCAAACAACCAGATGTACGAAAAAACGCCACCGTTACATGGTCAATATCCCACATGTGTGAACAAAGCGATTTGGCTCCACATTTATCATGCTAACAGCCAAAGAATGGTCCTAGAGACTTGAAATTTGGAGGGTGTGTTCTTTGTAAAATGTAGGTATCCACTAAGAAAGGGTTTTTCGAAATTCCACCCCTAAGAGGGTGAAATGGGTGGTTGTGTTATTTTCCTATAGGCCACGCGGGTGAAGCCGCTGGCAGAATCTAGTTAAAGATAAGTTTATTTGTTCATACAATGTGTATGCATTAGCAGCATGCAAGGTATTATATTGATTGATTAACATGTTTTGCCTGACAAGGCGTCCAAAATATCTATACAATAATTATTAATGCTTATTATCATAATTCAGAGTCACCATGCCATAAACACATTCTATTTTGAGTTTCATAAAACATACATAATATAATAACGCCCAACGATCACATAGATCCTGGACCCTAAATAGGATTACCTGTATCTAGAGACCCAGGAACTACGAGGACTATGGTCCAACAACACTTACACAGAAAGAGTATTTTCGCTTTATTCCTGTGCTTAAATGCTTGTTCTGACGGGGGAATCGAACCCGCCGCCTCCAGGTTATGAGCCGATCTGTTCTACCACCGCACCACAGAGGCTGCACATGTTTTCTACTTCAATCTTACAGATAAGACGTATCATCTATCTAAATATATATAACTCAAAGGTGACTGACTGACTGACTGACAAGGTGATCTATCAACGCATAGCCCAAACCACTGGACGGATCAGGCTGAAATTTGGCATGTTACGCGACGTAAGCATCCGCTAAAAAAGGATTTTTCGAAATTGCACCCTTAAGAGGGTGAAATGGGTGGTTGAATTATTTTCCCATAGGCCACGCCGCGGGCGAATAAATGATGGTTAATATGAATTTGTTCCTTTATGTGTGGAACAAAGTGGAAGATTACGTAAAACCGCCATTTACACATCAAACCGGTATTCAACAAAAAAAGGTGGACTTTATACTATAGGCATGTTTTCGCAGTTTGGTTTTTACTTTAGAACCATCCAGAAATTAATTACAATCAATTATTTTAATTTGATTCGCAGTGGCGTAGCGTGGATGAATATAGACGTGGGTAAAATCGCATCAGCGAGGCCCCTTTACTTTTTTTTTGTTGTTGTTTTGCTCCACATTTTTGTGCATTTAGCCAGTGTCAAGTAATTGATTTTTCAAGATAATTAATATATATTTGTCAAGTCAAGTCAGAGTCCAAGTCATGAAGTCAAGTCATGAAGTCAAGTCATAATCTAGTCTAGTCAAGTCATACTCCTAGTAAAGTGGCGGCAGCTTTACCAGAAGCTTCTATGGAGTTTTGGAAACAACACGAAAAGAAACGTTTTACCATCATTATACCACTTTCCCACACTCATGCCTGTAATCCAGCACTTAACGAATAAAATGCTACCAATTTTATGCACTAACACTGAAAATAACACAAGTTTTGGAAAATAATACAATGCGGTGACGCGATCTTTTTCGTTTTCCCGCCAAAACTCGAGGCCAATTTCTTTCGTTCCCAATATCTACCCAATAAATCTTACTAAACATGCTTTGGGCCTCGGCCTCGCAAGGCCCCTTTTAGCGCGAGGCCGTGGGCGAGGGCCCACTTCGCCCATACCTAGCTACGCCACTGTTTATTCGTATCGTCATAGCATGGTCGTAAAGTTGGACTTGAATATATTACAAAAATAATTTGTACAACAATGCGCAAGGCTTTCCGCTTTTCTACCGATTTCATATTGAATCCTCCATCCTTTCTCCACTGATATTTTCAATAAACTTCAAAAAGGATAAGGTAATTCCGTTGTAACTTATAACATGGCTGGGTTTCTTTAAGGCCAGAGGGAATAGGTAACTTCTAGATTCACGTGCTTCATCTTTAACCACACCGCCGCTTACCATCAGGCGAGTTGGTGGACAAACGTAAACCTCTAACAGCTATAAAAACTATTTTCTGTGATTAAGTTTGCTGTCTCAGATCACCAGCAGTGGGAAAAGGAACTTCTTTTTTTTAATCTCACATATTGTATCTAATTGGCTTGTTGTATAACATTTGACATTAAGCGCTTTGTGGTATAATCACTTTGAATTTTATGGTATAAGGACTTAATTTTATGTACCTAATCCCATTTTGACTTGTAAAAGGTTAGAAACTGCCTATCCTACTAAATATTATAAACGCGAAAGTTTGTATGTGTAGATTTTTGTAACCCTTTCACGCAAAAACTACTGAACCAATTTTGATAAAATTTGGCTTGACTATTTTGATTCCATAATTTATGAACCGAATTGAAAAATATTTTTTTTATTTTAAAGGACATATGTTCAGAATCGTCTTTGAAATTTCATAAAAATTTCATTAAATGTGTTTTCTTTCTATTCCCAGGTGTCAGGTGAAGTGAGAATGGCGACGACGACGATGGTAGTCTCACCGCTGGCTACCCAACCTTCGCCCAAGAACAAACGCAAGCTGTTCGCCGAGGCCAGGCAGAACAGTCTGCAGAAACTTAGCATCATCTTCGACCATGGACATAAAAACGGTAAGTTTAAAAAAAAACTTCTTTAGGCACGCTTCACTTGAGGGTCAGCTGGTGAGGCGAAAGGAAGTTGAGAAGGAGACATACTTATATCTCCCTCTCTAGCTACCTGAAGATTTACGTTTCTTATATCACTTTAGGGGCAAGAGAGATGGAGCTAAAGAAGTTTTACTTCAGTCGTATGGTCTAAAGCACACTCGTTTTTTTTCTTCTAAATATTGAAAGTCATTTTAGTGAAGTCTATTTCCTCAACGCCGCGCCGCCGTATCATCGAATCAAAAGCTTTCTGAACAACAATCAACTTCAACACTTGGCCTTTGTGGAGAAGTGAACAACTATGTAGACTTATCATTAATAGGGAATTACGTGACTGAATCCATGGTGGCAGGGTCTAATAATAATAATAAAAGATTTCACCTACCGGATCATACATATCAGCTGACATTTTGAATGATTCTTACAGCAATTCACTATTATTACTCAGAAGTGACCACTACCACTGGCTATAGAAAAAAAACTATGAACTTTCCGTACGTAGTGGTTATATGCTCTTTGCTTTCCGTATACAAAATAACAAAGTACCCTTCAACTTAAAGTCTTGGTTAATGACCTTTGTAGAGAGGTAATCACAATTTTGTCAAAGTCACGTAGAAAAAGCACAACAAAAGAAAAAATCAGTAAGAAAGACTCATGTGGCGTGTGAATGAATGTAAGGTCAGCTATGAATCTCCTAGATGAATCGTAAATACTGAAACAAAACTAAATAATACTACATTTACAAACAAAGTACCGTGTGCTGTAAACCAAAGAAAAGAAAATGGATGTCCATGTCCAATTTCCTTGACATTTGACTTGTTCCATGAAATCTGTTAACCAAAGAGTGTTTACTCGCTGCTCAAATAGTTGGCAATGCCCAGGAAAATGTCTTCAAACCACAGAATACTATTACTTCTCTTCAAACCTCCGTGCATTTACCTATATTGTAAAGATAAAACGGGTCTATTCATGTACAAAAATTATCAAAACATTATTTTGACTTAATATCTCTATAATAAAATACACGAACAGAATAACCATGGTGGCATATATTATTTTAGTTAACTGTTTGAGCGTCGGAATCGTTCGTTCCATTTATTATAAATTTTGATATGATGGTAAAAGTTGTTCAAAGATTAAATACGTCAACGTCGGTAAAACAGATTAGTCGAAGTTAGTTCAAGAACTAGGTAGATGGCACCACGATAACTTTATAGAAATGCGCGCTTTTTTGCAGCTGAAATGCCATTTTTGACGTTTGATCCTTTGGTGTTGCTACCTAAAAGATAAATCTTTCAAAGTATTAGTATTTTATTTATGATTGATTATAAGCAAGCATGAGATGCTGATGGCATGCAAAATGAGCTCTCGTAAGTTAGTTTACATTACGTGGTAAAGGAAGATGATTTAAAAATATTTTTATGTTATCAATATTTGCATTATCAACTTCGTGTTTAATTTACTACCTTGAATATTTTAGTATACCCACCATCTCCCATTTTGTTTTTTCTTTTATATAGGAACCACTTTTAAAACGTAAATGAATCGAGAGCTATGATACTAATACAATAAAAATTTGTAATGAAAAAATCTTCTCCAGCGTTACGATTCCAAGATATGCGCTCCCAAAGTTACACTATTTTCAGAACCATATCACCATAAATTTTTTTAGAGCTATGGCGCTGGTTAAAATTTTCTCAAATATTTATTTTTATTTTATTATAGTTCTCAGTCAACTTACCACCATTTACCACGATGTCTTGGAATCGTGACTCTGAAGGAGATTTTGTCTCACACAAACCTTATTCAGTGTCAGCTATTCATATAGCTTTTAGGAGTGGTATCTGGTATCACTATCTTAAAGAAAAACCAAGATGTCTGACACAAGGCATGCCAAAAATATCAAAGCACTGGTTAACAACCTTATAAGCGTCCATGAGGAACGTTTCTTTACATATCTCATATAGTGCACAGAGTCAAAATGCATTGGAAAATGATGAGTTTCTGAGGTATCTACGTGGTTAAGAAATAGCACATACACATTGCACCTACTTTGGTGGCCCATATTTCAGAAGTAGTGGATCTTAAAACTAATGTTCTCACAAACGTTTTTATATAATTTTGCGCATATTTTTTGTGAATTTTAATTTTATTTCCTAACTACAAGATATAAAATATAAATAATTCATTCTTCAGATACTTAAAAAAAACTACATAATTAGTATATTTTTCAATTTGGTTATGGCAACCCTAAGTTCTGCAGTAATTATTTGTATGTATTTCTGAGCGCCATTGCTTTTTACCGATGTAATGTTGAAATGTTTTTAATCCGTTTTCATCGGGTAATCTGTGTGATGTTTTAGCAAAACATTCAAGTGATTGTGTACTTAAACTATCGAACTTCTTAAAGTTTTTGTGCTGGGCTTTGTCATGGCCGGTAAGTGGTGACTTTTTGCGCCCGCTAGTCAAGGGCGAAATCGGATTTGGGAATCGCAATAAGTCGAAGATGTTTTATCGTTCGAACTCCGACGGTAAATGCAATGTTATTGTCATTTAGTTTGGTTTTTAGTATTTTGAGTGTTTACGTTTTTACCTATTGTGACGAATGCTTGGTTTGATGTTTGGTTATCACTTACGCCGATAGTTTTTAACCTTTTGTCTTCTGATTTTCTCTGTTACTTTACGAGATCTTGTGAAGAGACCGTTCTCGCTACTATGTTGACTGGTTATTTCGTAGAATAATCAATCGCTAACATTTTGAATTGCATTTGTCATTACTTGTTTGTGGGATCATATGATTGTTATACTCACTAACTTGTTGTTGATTTGAAGCCTGACAAAGCATATTTTCACTACTAAACCGTTCATTGCATTCATTTCGAACGTTTAACTACGTGAATCTTTGTTTACAGTTCGAAGAAATACGTTATTCAAATGAGGTTAGCAGCAGGTGACAAAACTAGTTCAGGGAATAAAAACGGTGACCTCTTGATTGTCATTACTTATGCTGTTAATCATCACATCACCCCAACAATTCTCTCAATTGGTTTGATACCATGCTATTTTATTGGGTATCAACACAGTGAAAACATATTCTGAGGTTGACTTCATGAAAAAGTGTGTTAAATAACACAGAAACATTTCTAGCACTGCATTTGAGTACTCTTCAGCTTAAATAGTTATTTTGTGGCACAAAGATGCGAATAATGAAAGGTGAGTACTGAAACATTAAAATTAATTGTTGATACCATACAAATTATTGGACAATAGTATAAAATATCAATCATTATCATAGACTTGTAAAGAGTAATTTTATCAATTTGCCATAGCCTCACTTTAACAAATAATTTAAATCATGGTATGAATGATTGATTTAGGAAACACATTTGAATTGAATCTTAGGTAGTGGCTTCTGCGGCAATTTAATTAATATGGTTGAATAGTTAACAAGAAATACAATTTGTATTTTTAGGTGCACCTAAAAACCATTAAGGTTATGCATAACCTTAATGATAATTTGATTTTAACTGATACACAACATAATATTGTGAGATTTCAAAGTAAGCTTTGTAATAAATTAAGAGATATCTTCCCTGTATGTGTAGATACACTATTCATATGTGAGTCATATAAGTTTCTATACAAAATCAATTTATCAATTTAATTGATTCATTATTATGATAAAGTATAGATTCATTTATTATGATAAAGCATGTTATAATATCCTCTTGACTATGCATTACATACTGTATGTAATGCATCTACATTGGTGAGGTTAAATAAGTCATCATGCTACACTAGAGTATGAAAGTTTCATGGTATTTTCCTAAAGGTTATATTTTAAAATTAAACAAGTTAAAATAATTTTATAGAACTACAATTTTAAATAAAATGTGAATTTGAAACTGTATCCATCCTTTCACAACCAACCATCCATTCCTTATACAACCAACTTACATGGGTTGGATAATCATATTGATTTTTATCTTTTTATTTAGCCTTTAGCAGGGATGCGCTGAATATGGATTTTTGAACAGAACTAAGTATTCTGGGCTGATATATTTGGTTCATTTTGCACAAATTTTGTTGTACATTCAGTCGCAATAAAGCCTTAATTAAAGCTTCACTGCAATTTGAAATAATTATTTTCTTATTTTTTATGCATTTCCTATGAAATAGCTATTATTTAAGTAAATTGATTACAGTTGCAATAAATCATTTCATTTAAGTTTCCCTAAGAATATTAATTTCAGATTAAGTACAAAATCACACCCTAGGATTGATAGGGTCTGTCCAATAATGAATACCATACAACGATGTGCTGATTGAGCACCCATAGTGTGTTATTAATAATTCAGAATTAAAAAGTGCTGAATGCTCCAATCATCCTAGAATGAGTTCCTATATAAGATTATTATGTATTGAAAATTATTTAATAAAATATCTATGTGGTTACTATTCAGCATTTCAATTTAATATTTGAATGAATACCAAACCTGATAATACTATGGCTAATACAAATAATTACTGAATATTCAGCATGTCCATAATATTTAGTGAGTGAATGCTGTTATTCAATCATTTTATCATATAATATATAATCATTAGAAGAATATCTATACATTTAAAAATATATTTACACAGTAGTGTATCAAATATTTATCAAACTTTGCATAACTATCTTATCTTTCTATTATTCTAATTCTAAGAAAACTGATTGAGAGAGACTGAAAGTTTTGCGATGTGATGAGAAAATAAATATGCTGATGTCAATAGTGTTCAGTTACATCACAAAATACCTACTTTTAGTGCTGTCAAAAAATGCTGTTATTAAAATTGTTAATAATATGAAGGCCATAGGGTCAATGATCTTGCTAAAATTGAAGTGTTTGAACTCCTTTTATTTTAGGGATCACATGAGAGTTTATTGAATACTTCAGTTAGTTATTTTATAGTTAGAAATTAAAGATTGGCAATCAAGTACACATATAAAGATAATGATAAAGTATTTTCTAAAATAATTTGTAAGAATTAGTACATTTTCATAGAGCTTTATACTTTGCGGGTAATACTATATCTTGGCAACAGTGCAATCTACTCTGCATTGTCCACATGCCATTGCATGTCTGCCTTGGGGCCATGGCCTTTACAGCATTGCAATCTTTTTCCATTACGCGACACAATATGAATTACTTCCTGTAGGAATGGACCTGTATCTACTTGATGTTAATAGAATTGACTTTTAATGGAACCTCAATTCACAAATGTAATAATAACATTAATATCTTACCCCCTCTTTGCTTTGTATGTAAGTAATCAAAGATTTAGCACTAGGTAGTTTTGCTGCAGATTTTGAGAAAACAGATATAGGATGCATTTTTATTTGATACCAAAGGGGCCCACAGCTTATCTGCAATTTACCCATCCTCTCTCAGGAACTATTAATGTTCCACGATAAAACCTAGGTAAGGTTACTTATTGTTGACCTTGACAGCAATCTGTGCAAAGTTTTACCCAAAGCAGATCAACATTTTCACATGAAATCCCTCCTCATGAAACACTTATTTTAATGATAACTAGGTACCTAATATTGAATAAAAAAAAATCAAGGTTCAAGATGTACAGTGAAATGTTCTACATGAAGGCAATAGAAATAATTTGCTGATGGCATTACTATTATTACTACAAAACACTGGCTATTCCATTCAAATCCTATCATTATGCTAGGGTGTCAACTAGTACCAACGTTATAACATTACATAATCAATGTTGCAAAATATAGATTTTTAAAAAGTATTGACGTAAAAGGTTTCCACAGTTATAAAGTGGCTTTTGATACATTTATTTTCTCATAGCAGGAAATAAAACTTAACAAGGGCGCGTTTATAATTCTATTGGCGTGTCCACCAGTAATCTATACTTGGTTTCATGCCAAATTAGTCTAGGCAAGTACAGTCAGGTAGAAAAATTGCTGAACTATACTAAACTGCATACTAACTCACTAGTATCATAAATATTAGTAGGTACCTATATTATGTGGATTGCTGTAATATGGAAGGGGTAATTTTTTTTTAATAATTAATAATAAAGGGCTTTATCGCCATGATGATGATTATGCCGTGAGGGTAAATTTGTAAATTAAAAGTTTTTTTCTGATACTACAATTACAGGTGTAGTCAAAACTTTGCATCAGAGTTTTCTGTACTGCATTGTGCCGGATTGCTTGCACCAGTAGTGGGATAGAGGACTTCTTTTTTTTATCAAACATGTATTTTACCCAATGGGCTTGCTATATAATATTTGACATTAAGCACCTTGTAATTTTGTATGCTTAGTACAACAACTTAATTTTAAATACCTAATCTGATTTTGACTTGTAAAAGTGCTACAAAGCCTATTTGCAATAAAATCCTTTGAACAAGAGTTTTATGTGCTTACCTTTTTCCTACGTTTAATGTTATAGCATGCACTGTTCTACATATGCATCTATTAAAATTTGATGGCACCTTAATGTATCATTATATATTTAGCATCAAAGACTGCTATGATAGTATGTTTATATCTCCAGAGAAAGAAGTCCAATGAAGTTAACAAAAAGTTAAGTGCTTGTTTAAAGAAGAACATCATATGACAGTTTGTTAAACTGTTTCAGTGATTATTCAAGACTGTAATTATAGGATTGCGTTTTAATTATCAAAAGAGTATCCCTGAACTAAATATGTTACAACTTAAATACTAAGACACCCACTTGTGTGGATCCACTATCAATTTAGCCAATTATTATTATTTATGACTACATAGCACTACTTATTTACTTTATATAAGTACCTGCACCTAAACAATAAAAATTCTAAAAACAATAACACCATTCAAAAAATTGTTGTAAAGAAATTGTCCAATAAAAATCTACAGCTTGTAGCAAGATTTAGTAATAAAAAAATTAACTTAGACCACCAATTTTATTTCCATAATGGATCCTTATGCAATTCCAAATCTAACCTTACTGACACCAAATTCATTTTACAACAACTATTTATATGGATTTCATTATAATGCCAGTATTGTAATGCCACAGACTTCCACGTCTTTGTCATGAGTATACACCTTTTGTTTCCACCTCCATTGTTTCTATACACCCCACTGCCTCAAAAGGAGGGTGTAATGTTTCCTTTACTATCCAGCACAACTGGAGAGCTAATGTTACCATACTCATCAGACTTGTTCCAAAACCAACTTTTCTTTTTCATTCCCATTCTAGACATGTTCATGTTCTGTCGTACACAGTTTTTAGTCCAAAATACTTTATAGTAACTTTTTTAGTGTTGTAAAATGTGCATTGATGTTATTTATTCTGCCTCATTAACATTAGTTGTTAGCAAATAGCAATGTTAAAAAAGAAAGAAGGGCCCTGGTACTCGAACCATAGATTAAGAATTCAAGATAGTTTTGCAAATCGGAGACATCACTCCTGCCGTCTACACTGGAACACAACTTGTGACTGTATGTACTAAATATGCTTTATATTGGTTATATTATTTTTTAATTATTTATAATTATTTTAACAAAACACGCCTTTGGGTGGGCATTACAGGTTACTTCCCCCATTTCGTTTGCAAATGTCCCATTTTTTTATGCATTTACTAAAATAGTTCAGTGGTAAAGCTACTAGCTACTGCCGACGGCATCGTTTGCTGGTAATACAGTTCATTGCGTATATAAAAATTGTATGAGCTTCCCTAGACACAGTAAAAAAATCTTTATTGAACGTCAAAATTGATTCAGCTAGTTGTGAAAAGGTTACATACCAGTTATTTCCTTCCGAATCAATCAGTTAATATAAATTAAAGGCTTTGTCCTAAGTGACTGACAGACAGGTGAGACAGGCAACACACAGTCAGATTTAGTGCCTACTTGCTGCGCCCCACGGTTTCACCCGCGTGGTGAAAATTTTCTAACTTTCTTAATTTTTTCTTTCATAAGAACCTGTTACTGACAATAATAAACACAACAAAAAAAATTGAATAAAAATGTTCCATCCGTTCATGCGTGATGCGATGACCAAGGGAAATAGAGATACATTTTTATCATCTATATCTATGCTAATATAATAAAGAGGAAAGATTTGTATGTAAGTATGTTTGTAACGAATTGGCTCAAAAAGTACAGGACCGATTTTAAAAATTCTTTCACCATTTGAATGCTACATTATCACTGATTAATATAGGCTATTTTAATTGCAAGAAAAAATAAGGATCCCTGATAAAACTATAATTTTTTTAACCAATATCTCAATATCTTCTATCTAAATGTCTATCTAAATGTCCACCCGTGCGAAGGCGGGACGGGCCGCTAGTATAGATATAAAAGTTCATCAAACTGGCTTAGGTTGCACTCATAACCATCATCAACAAACGCCTGAATACGTCCACTGCTGAACAGAGGCCACAGAGCAACGCTTTGGGCGGCTGCTATCCTCCTTCATCCATCCACTCCCCGCGGTTTTGACGAGATCGTCAGTCCACCTAGTGGAAGGCCTACGCTACCTTGCATTATAGTAATTTAATGTATATTTACTTTTTTATTTGAAGCCATAATACTTTAACGGCCTTCCCAGTGGGGCTGGTTAGCACAATAATTAAAAATATAGGCCTCCGATGGGGCCGGTTGAGTCCGTTTGGGAACAATCCATTCCAGGTAGGTTTCTGGATTTTGGATCGGGCGCATTAAAACTGTAAACAGTAGGTACCTATCTTTTCTATCTGCTTTCACTGTGCTATAATAAAAACTTAACATTGTGTTAGCACCTTTTCTATTTTACCATAATTCTCTTCGAGCATGCTTTGTTTTCATGTCTTTATCAATGTTTGGATTTTTTACCTATCTTATAGAATTTGTGAAAATATAATATTTTTCGAACATTTCCTTGTCCAGTTATGACATGTGAGACTATTATAAAGTTTATTAGGTATGCTGGTTTGTATCTGTCATAGCTGCTTCCCAGAACGACACTGAGCGGAATCACTAATGAAGTGAATGAAACGGGTTTTGCCCTACGATGTTACCCCACACGGATAATACTAGTAGTAGGGTAGAACGTCCACTGACTAGGTAGAGCGACCATACAGGTAAGATTGGCTGGCATCAGATGAGAAGAACCTAAGATCGTACTTAGTGGGTTTGAAAACGAAAAGACTCATCTCCAGCAACTAATATAAGCAGATGATGATATAACCTACAGCTTCCTCTATTGCACCGAAAATTTTCCGGGATTATTAAACGGCAATTTTTTCTATGAATCAAATCTCAATTCTCTCTTGATATTCTTTCACTCACCTCCAAAATATTTTTAAGAAACGTTATACCTATTTAGTCCTCGCGATTTACTTAAAAGTTTCTTAAAAACTTCTAATTTTCCGTAATAAAATGGATCTATAATTGTTCTTGATAGTGTAAGCAAAGTGATACCATCAAGTCGGGCATCTGTTTTAGCGTGAAATCCACAAACGGTCAAATTTGTATGTATTAGTTCTCAAACCAGGCGTAGTGTTGCATCACGCGTCACATGGGCTATATTGTCCCTTATCACCAGGTGAAATGTGGTAACTGTCTCACAAAAAAGTGAGGGATTATGCTAACAATTTATTGAAGCACGGACAAACAATATGTTTAACATATGGCTAATATATTGTCATACCCACACAGACCACACAGCTCTAATATGGAGGAGGCTAGCAGATCTTGGTACAGCACGTAAAGATGGTTATGCAAGGACAGCAATTTGATTAGAAATATCTGCATTGGTTGGCATGGAACTGCTATTATAAAGACTGTTGCTAACATAAATCACAGTGTGATCTGATTTCTCCCTACAGTTAAAATTATTTAACGACGTGAGATCTGTCTCGCCTGCCCATGTCACTGGAAATTCCACACAGTAAATTAAATATTAATTGGAGCCAGGCCTTGTGCGACAATGTACTGCTGATAATATGCCCTGAAAATATTCAAATTGTTATGCCCTTCAAACTGGAACACGTCAACTAAGTGACGATAGACGGCAAGCAGATCTAGTTTTCTATGTAATCGTATCATAAATTTGGCTAAGGTTTAATGATATCATTGCTGTAACGTAAATATTACTAGTTGGGAGGACTTTTCTACAAGAGTTCTAGAACAGCTTGCCAGATGTGTATTCTGGTTGGCTACCAGTATTAAAAAGGCTACTTTACTTAGCTAGCATGATACATCTTCGATCGCATCGTCACTTCCCATCAGGTAAGAGCGTGGTCAAATGCTAAACAAGTTTGAAGTAAATAAGTGTTCCAGTTTGAAGGGCACTGTAGCTAGTGAAATTACCTGGCAAGTAATATTGAATTAAAAACATTAGATTTCTTTTAGAGAGATGCAGTGCAGTGTTACGCGAAACTATAATTTAGAGTTCCGAGTGACACTGCAAACTGTTATGGGCGGTCATGACACTTAACACCAGGCGAACGACTAGTTAGTTACGTCATTCATTACATTAAAAAAACTGCTGTCTCAGGATGGCGTGCACAGTGCAGTGTCACGCGAGGCTATAACTTGAGTTCCGAGTGTCACTTAAAATGTTATGGGTGGCCGTGATGCTTAACGTCAGGCGAACGACTAGGTCTTCACGCCTATCTTTTACAAAAATATCTAAAAAGTTAACATTAACATTTGCAATAAAGTACATTTTCCCTTGTCTCAATTTCCATTTGAAACTTAGCATATATTCCTATCCACAAAATTCTAGTAATATGGGATTACAGGAAAGTCTCCAAAGTTATCTCTAAATAATATTAAAGTAGTACTATTATAATATTCCGTGCCCTAAGCAAATTTTTGGTCAAAATCCTTCATCCTTTGTTCCAGGCAATGGTGGTGAGACATCGTGGTGTTTCAGCCAGGTGAAAGGCACTCTGGAGGACGACGTGACAGAGGCGGACCTTATATCCTGCGTGGAGTTCAACCACGACGGCGAACTGCTGGCCACGGGCGATAAAGGAGGACGAGTTGTTATATTTCAGGTAGACAGAAATGCCATCATACTTTCACAAACTCAGATCAGGGGTTGATCACGGAACTTGGATTGCATTGCAACAGAAGAAATTACTTTCCTAATGTGAAAATTTCCATAGTAACTATGCACATAAACTGCGTATTGAAACTGTTTAATCATTTCTATAGATAGCAACCAAGTTACGTGATCCCCTAGCAGATAAGTATTTAGTTGATCGCGCGTACATAAAAATGTGAACAATTCGCTACATCACCCGTGCCGCAATGTAATTTTGTTGCGCTTGCTATTGGACGTCCCGAAATTCATTATGAAATACGCGCTTCCCGATTGGTAGCTTAAAAATAATTAATGGAATTCCTCCTATCGCAAACGGGAACTGCGCAGGAGTGTGCTGTAATAATCCATAATATTTTCGTGTTGGAGAGGGTGGGACTTGTGGTTTTCTCATCGGTGGTGATGGCAAATATAAATAAATAAATAACTATGTGTGGACATTTTACACAGCGCCATTTAGTCTCAAACTAAGTAAAGCTTGTAGTATGGGAACCAGATAACTGATACAATAATTATACTTTAAGTAACTTAACTTTTTGTTTGTAAATACATACATACAATATGACACCCAGAGCAAACATCGACGTTCATCACACAAATGTTTTGGCCTGAGTGGGAATCGAAGCCACAACCCAGCTCTGAGCTATCAGGCCAGTCAAAAATTTAATGTAACTACTAATTTTGTGCTTGTACTGATAAACTCTATATTTCTTCCACAGAGAGACCCAGCATCAAAACAATGCGTGCCCAAAAAGGGCGAGTACAACGTGTACTCCACATTCCAATCACACGAGCCAGAGTTCGACTACCTCAAGTCTCTAGAAATCGAAGAGAAAATCAACAAAATTCGATGGCTCAAGCGCAAGAATCAGGCGCACTTCCTGCTCTCCACCAATGACAAGACTATCAAATTGTGGAAGGTATGGTCACATCTTGCTATGTAGCATTTTT
This sequence comes from Ennomos fuscantarius, assembly GCA_905220475.3. Classification (NCBI taxonomy): domain Eukaryota; kingdom Metazoa; phylum Arthropoda; class Insecta; order Lepidoptera; family Geometridae; genus Ennomos; species Ennomos fuscantarius. Next base: position 3,674,274 of record HG992046.1, on the reverse strand, counting down.
GGCCGTTTTTATGCCGTAGGTCGATGTCGGTTGTGTCGTTAGGGATTTGAGGTTGAGGATGGGATTGACCGCATCGCCCAAAATGTAATAACTGAAGCGACGAATAGTAGTAAGATTACATTAGAATTTAAGCGATAATATTTCCTTTGGTATCGATGTTATCGAATCCTGTTACCTCAATCTTTAGGTCGTTTCGTTGGTTTGGGACTAGAATTGAAAATGACCATTTCTTGATATGATTACATTCAAAATTGCCCGCTTTTTAAATGAATAGTTCTGGACTAGATCACTTTTGGAAAAGACGCTCTCGCTCACGCTTCTCGTTATGAGAACTTGTTGAAATTGCCACATTAACGTCGTTTTCTATCAAGTATCACAAGCATGCAAGTACTTTGTATAGTAGTATCATTTCTTATGAAGAGAAATCATGGGATCCTTCATAAACAGAATAAAAAACTAAGAACAATTGTTACTTATCACACCTAAGTAAAGGAAAACGTCGAGATAAAAAAAGCTAGACCACTATAGAATAATAATTAAATAATTATAATTATTTAAGATGTGGTGTTTCAATAAAGAGTTTATCTATCTTTCTATTTATAGCATTTTCTGTGAGTAGTATTTGTTTAGGTACGAAAGTTACAAGTGCATGGACCGGCCGGACTTACCGGGTCGCTCCGTTACGCGTAATGCGTCAAAAGAGCACCGCTACAGCGATAGAACGAGAGGCAACTGTTTCGTATACGCTGTGCGAGCTAAACTACACTTTAAAGCGTTGTAACAAGAGTCGCTATTTATTTAAGTGCCTTGGAGGAATGAACCTTCTGTATCTGTACTATTAAATATTGATATGTGTAACCCAATGTATATTTCTGCAGGTGTCAGAACGTGACAAGCGCGTGACGGGGTACAATACGCGTGAAGAGGGCGGGCGACCACGTGACCCGGCGCGTGTCACGCAGCTGCGCGTGCCCACTGTGCGACCGGCCGAACTCATGGTGGAAGCTTCGCCCAGGTGAGCACTTTAGAAATGACAATAAATAAATACAATTAAGTCAAAATTAACGTCTAAAATGAATAATAATAACAATGCCCATTGATCACATACATAGATCCTGGACCCTAATTAGGATTCCCTGTGTCTAGGGAGCCAGGAACTACGTCCATGGTCCCACAACACCCAGACACAGAACAAGTATTTGCGCTTTTCTTTCTGTGCATAAATACTTGTCTTGTCGCGGGAATCGAACCCGCCACCTCCGGGTTATGAGCCGAGCTGCTCAACCGCCACACCACAGAGGCTGTCTAGTCTCGTGGCAGTCTCTATTAATGTTTATAAAATACAGGAAACTTCTGGATTTATTTGCTAATGCAAGTGTTTTGGATGTAGGTACATTGATTTCGTTTGTTTTTATCTTGAAAGTTTCATATCTTCATGATAGATTTTACAGAGCTTTAACAAAGGTAATTAAGGATCTTTTTGATCTAAATTTTTTCGGTTTGGAGCACCGGTGGGCGCCCTCTTTTTCCTACGCGCTTCAGGCTTATTTTTAAATTGTCATTATGCACGCTCTGTTACTGTAGATCACGTAGGAAAGAGAAGGAAAACCGCCGTGTGAAACAGCGATATGACAGAGTTTGATAATTAAGTGTAGTTGCCACCTTTACCGCCGGCACTAATTTTTTTGGTTTGACTCTACTATGGTACGCCAATAAAGCGTATTTCATTCAATACGATATCATCAAATCTAATAAATTGATAAACCTAATCATTATCATCAGGTCAAGTGTTAATATTATACCCAAATATTGAGTTTTATTATCGTAAAGGCAATTGATTGAAACTTCAAGTACGGTATCATGTTTATTTACTCACCGATAAACGATTATTAAACTTATTTTATTGCCGGAAATTAGCGGTTAACCTTTGATAAAAATATTCTATGAAATTGTTAATAAACAGTATATTAAAACAGTAATCGAACTACATTCAGTTAATTAAAAAGGACAGGTTTCGATAATTGGGCAAAATTCGTAAAAGTTTTTTTTTATCAGTCAATATCCGACCTCAATATATACGTTTATTTTAATAAATACTGTTTGGCAACAGAGACTGTATATGTCTAATTAAAATAAAGACCCAAAGTGAAATTCTTCAGTACAAATTGTTATGTAGTGATTCACTGTTTTCAAAAGGAGGTAGTAGTAAAATAGGCTTTGTTTGTTTCTTCTGAAGAATATATCGTAGAATATAAACCATTATCATGTTACCACAAATACATAAACAAGGTTTAGACAGATTTCAAACGTGTGTTTAGCAATACAAAACTAGTTTAAGGCTTGTTTAAATCTTTTTTGCTTGATCCTTTAGGCTCCAGTCCCATACACATTGCTTATGGAAAGTTCCATCTATCTATGTCTATGTACAAACAGCAGCAGCTCAGTAAGGTGTAGTATTGTATGAAGTTTAGATACTGCCCCTAGACTTATATACAATGTGGAATTTAATTCGTTATTTTCCTTTAATGTATGTATTCAGTCCATGCTATAGAAAGTAAATAAAAAAAGTACCTATGAAATAAAACTTAAATCTAGGTATTATCAAATTTAAATTCTAAATAAAAGCCTTGTGGTTGTGACATTGAACAAATCAGGTGTTTTATTGCCTACGAAACATTTACAAAGCCCTCAGATGGTGCCCGTGCTGTGTGTACCGTTAAATAGACATTTCGGCTGTCATGCAGTTATTTTAAGAGGCACTAAATATTAAAAGAAAAACAATTTTTTTTAAATTGGATCTTGTACGCATATTCTATAGCATGGTCTGAGTACATACATTTAAGGAAAAAGGTGAATTAAATTCCACCGTGTATAATGTTATAGCGGCTGATAATATTTGCTTTCCCACTTAACTGTATTCTCTTATTCACTTCACATGGGTTACCGCAATAAATCAATTGCAATCTAATTTAGACTTTATCGTTAACGAAACAGACGCAAATGACGTCAAAATATGATATTGCTTATCAAAGTCAAAGTCAAAGTCAATAGATTTATTGCAAATAGGCTAATTTTAGCACTTTTACAAGTCAATATATCAATTCAATTATCGTCAATATATGACGTAAATGTACACTTAATTGTACAAGGACCTCTCTGTGAAACTTGTTATAATATACCGTTTGTTATCTGGAGACGTACGTTATAAAAATGTGACGAAATATGATGTGATACAAGATAAATCAAGTTTCTATCGCAATGAAATGATTAAATGTTTTGATATGGAGCATTATGTCACGGTTTTATTATCAATCTGTATTTGACAAGATGAATAATGTTATGTCGTTAAAAGATACTGTATTTGTAATAACTTTTGTTTGCCTCCGAAGAAATTTTTTATACTCTGAAAGAGTTCTTCTGCCCGCGGCTTCGCCCGCGTAGCCTGTAGGAAACGAAGATTAAAAAATAATAATAATTCAACCACTCATTTCACCTGCTTAGGGGTGGAATTTCGAAAAACCCTTTCTTAGTGGATACCTACACTTTACAAAGAACACACATCATGTCGAGTAATTGATAATTACTAAAGATAATTAATATGATTATATATATATGTGTCAAGTCAAGTCACCAAGTCAAGTCGTAGTCAAGTCATACTCCTAGTAAAGTGGTGGTAACTTTACCAGAAGCTTCTATGGAGTGTTGGAAACAACACGAAAATAAACTTTTCACCATCATTATACCTTTGTCCCACACTCACGCCTGTAATCCAGCACTTAACGAATAAAATGCCACCAATTTTATGCACTAACACTGAAATATAAGACAAGTTCTGGAAAATAATACAAGGCGGTGACGCGATCTTTTTCCCGCTAAAACTCAGTGGATTTTAAACAGTATTAATTTATATTTTCAGACGGATATTCGCAAACGCTCACACTTACCACATAAACTCGATCTCACTGAACTCGGATCAGGAGACTTACCTCTCTGCGGACGATCTGCGCATCAATCTGTGGCACCTCGAGATTACGGACCAGAGCTTTAACATCGTCGACATCAAGCCGGCTAATATGGAGGAACTCACAGAGGTACAGTCACAGACATAGATAGATGACTTATTTATTTATTTATGAACGCATTTACAATTACATATATATAAATATATGTATGTATATAAGTATATAATACATAATTTGACTGGCCCGATAGCTTAGTTGGTAGTAACCCTGCCTTCTTTACTGTGGGCTGTGGGTTCGATTCCCACCCAGGGCAAAAATTTGTGTGATGAACGTAGGTGTTTTTTCTATGTCTGGGTGTTTATATTGTATTCTAAGTATTTACAAACAAAAAGTACCTAAGTATTGTATCAGTTATCTGGTTCCCAGAGTACAAACTTTGCTTAGTTTGGGGCTAGATGGCGTTGTGTGAAATGTCCACATATATTATATTATTATATTATATAATTCAAAATACGCTATAGCCAAAACTTACATTCTTCTAAATACATATAAAATAGAAATAAACATCAATATTATCTATACGCATACAAAAATATAATAGTATATTAGTAAATAAGCATTAGTTATATTTTGTACGTAAAAAAAACAGTTAAAATAATTACTTAATGTTACCTTTATAACGCAGTAGACTTTGATGAAATGAATTATTATGCTTAATAGACTTTATTTTGAGGGTGAACTGCCTCCAGGAGACAGAGTTACATTAAAACTGTATAATGTATATTAAGGCCAAATAAAGGTATTTTTCATTTTCATTAATATATTTATTTATTTGTTAAATACACTGTGAACTTACAGCTACGCCAGAACATTCACTTTGTTATACTAAGTTCTTCTTCATTTATAAAGCCGACTAATGGGGTCAGTATGTATGTCAGCATCTTGGACTTCGCTTAGGAAGCGGTTGATAACAGCTACAGCCCTTGCCGTTGGAGCATTATGAGCGTGCCACGTGCGTAAGGCAGGAGGCATATTATCAAATACACATCACTAACATGACAACATGATAGAAAATTCTTTATTGCATAAACAACAATAGATGGTACAAGGCCAACTTAATGCTATAGAGTTCCAATTCCAGTTACACCGGGGGGGTGATTGTGGAAGGTTTAATGTGGTACAATATTGATGGATTATTAGGTGGTAGGACTTTTCTGCAAAGATCGTCTACCACCGCTTCGCCAGTTATTCTACCGCCAAACAGTAGTGTGCAAGCACTACTGTGTTCCGGTTTGAAGGGAATTGTAGCTAGTGAAATTACTGGGCAATTGAGATTGATGATCTGATCTGACAGTCGAGTAATCATATTACCAGACTGTGCTGATGTCTCAGGATGATGATTACTTAAGTAAATGGAAATGTCTGCTATTTTGATGCACACTAACGAAATAATTTTACGATTTCAGGTTATTACCGCAGCGGAGTTTCATCCGACTGAATGCAATCTCTTTGTATATTCTAGTAGTAAGGGTAAGTACTGTACCGACGTATTATAATTTTTTTACTATTTTTTATAAGAAGAAAAGTTAGCGAAAACTTGAAAAAAGTACGGAAGCTACGCTATAAATACTTAGCCGAAATAGTATACTATGCATTGTGCTGATTGCATACAGCTATTATATTATAAGCGACAATTTATGTTTGCAGTTTTAACAATTATTATGTATTCTGTTTAGCAAAATTGAACCTTGTCCCGTTGTCCGTAGGTACAATAAGGCTGTGCGACATGCGAGCCGCAGCGCTGTGTGACCGGCACGCGAAACTGTTTGAAGAGCCGGAGGATCCGCACGCGCGTTCTTTTTTCTCGGAGATCATATCTTCTATTAGTGACGTCAAGCTCAGCAATTCTGGCAGGTGAGGCATCAGCGATTTTGGCAGGGCTCAGCGGTTTTGCCAAGACTCAGTGATTCGAGCAAGCTATCATAATGCTACTGCTCTTGTAGTCTTCTGGCAGAGATTCTATCATTTTCAGTAATTATGGAAACTCGGGTGTATTTATATTAAAATTAAATGTAAAATACATTGGTGGATCCATTTTAGCTAAACGTGATTGAAGAAATTTGACTCAATCATTTACTGGAATACAATGCATGGTTAGCTATTTTACGTCCTTCGAAATCCAATATGGCGGACGACCCAAGATGGCCGACTAGTTATTTTTGGTGAAAGTCTATGATATGGGTCACTAAAGAGAGCATTTGCTGAGAAAGAATACGAAAAAAAAAACAAATTTTGCTAGTAAACTTGACTAGCCCGATAGCTCAGTTGGTAGTGTCCTTGCCTTCTGAACTGCAAGTTGTGGGTTCGATTCCCACCCAGGACAAACATTTGTGTGACGAGCATCGCATAGATGTTTGTTCTGTGACTGGGTGTTCTATTGTATTCTATGTATATATTTACAAACAAAAAGTATCTAAGTATTGTAGCAGTATCCCATAGTACAAGCTTTGCTTAGTTGGGGCTAGATCGCGCTGTGTGAAATGTCCACACATATGTATATTATATCATATTTTAAAATGTTTTCAAATATTTTAACTTATTATTTCTTCATTCTATTCCATAGATACATGATGTCGCGGGACTACCTAGGTTTAAAAGTGTGGGATCTCCGAATGGAAACAAAACCAGTGGAGACATATCCAGTCCATGAATACCTTCGCTCCAAATTGTGCTCGCTGTATGAGAACGACTGCATCTTCGACAAATTCGAATGCTGTTGGAGTGGAGACGATCAGAGACTCATGACTGGGTCTTATAACGGGTTCTTTAGGTAAGTATCGTTATAGAATAGAGTTAATAATCTGGCGCTCTGACTTCCTTTACATTTACTAGATGGTAGGACTTTTCTGCAAAGTTCGTCTAGCTAGGTACCACCGCTTTGCCAATTATTCTGCAGTACTGCGCGAGCACTTCTGTGTTCCGGTTTGAAGGGCCACTGTAGCTAGTGAAATTACTGAGCTAATGAGACTATGATCTGATCTCGCAGTCTAGTAATCTTATTAATAGATTGTGCTAAAGTCTCAGGATGATGTCCGCAGTGAAGTGTCACGCGAAACTCTATACTTTACAGTACCGAGTGACACTGTAACTCATATAGGCAGCCATGCAAATGGTTAGCTAGTCACGTCATTCCTTAACATGAAAAATCTTTTGATATTAATTAAAGGTGACTAACTGACTGACATAGTGATCTATCAATGCACAGCCCAAACCACTGCACGGATCGGGCTGAAATTTGGAATGCAGTTAGATGTTATGATCTAGGCATCCGCTAAGAAAGGATTTTTCGAAATTCCACCCTTAAGAGGATGAAATGGGTGGTTGAATTGTTTTCCCATAGGCCACGCCGCGGGCGAAGCTGCGGGCAGAAGCTCGTTTACAATAAATGGTGACATTAACATTAGGCAAAGCAATTACAAAATTATACACCGGCCGATAGATGGAGCTAGACTAAAGCAGCCTTATTAATAAACGGGTATTAGTTTCGGATTAGTTACTTCAGCTTTTGTCTATTATTTGCTACTGGAATATTTAGCTGGATCGAAAGAGACAAAAGATGGTGTAACTAGTCGAAAACTAGTTCGTGTTTATTAATAAGGCTGAAGAAGTTTTACTCGAGTCGTGTTGTCTAAAGCACACTCGTTTGTACAGGATATTCGAGCGAGCGATGGGCGGCGGGCGCCGCGGCGAGCTGACGCTGGAAGCGTCGCGGGACGCCGCACAGCGCCCGCGGCAGCCGCTGCGCGCGCGGCGGGTCGCTGCCACCGCTAAGAGGAAGAAGGTAGGGATATCCATATGTCTAGCATTCTCTGTTCCATTCTTTAGTGTTGGTAGTCTGGTCTTGGCCGACGTCATACCAGCCTTTATGTTGGCAATATGATCGCGATCCTGCGTGTGCGTTGGAGGTTAAATGATATTAAATGAGATCAATGATTTCTCGGGGGCGAGTTGGTTGGAATGCAGTCGCGATCCCTTCTCGCCTCGGTACGGCGGACGAGGACTCACGGGGGCGTTTTAGTGGGTTCGAGTCCCACATATCCCCTGCCACCTCCCCCATGGTGGCAGGAAAGTGCCAGGGCATTTCCCCCCTCAAAAAAAAAGGTATATGATTTCTAGAGTACTTTCCATGATAATACTTACTGTACAAGAAACTCGAAGAACTGATATCTCGTCTTAGACTTAAAGGCTCAAGCATGTTGATGGTGAATCTATTGCAAATATCCCATTTAAGGCGAAGTGTATACCAAACGATAAATTAAGGCCCGATTATTGGTAAAAATAGACAAGTTGAATTTGATTTAAAACCAACATAATCAGTGATTTTGCATTATCATTGCATTGTAAGCACCGTGGTGTAGTTCAGAATGAATTTATATTTAAGTCTAGATTTTGAGCAGATTATATTACTACATCCTACTCCATAAACGAAAAAACCCTGTAAGTGAAGTAAAATAACGAATTCCTTCATTTATGTCTACTTTAAGATTTTGAGCAGATTATATTACTACATCCTACGCCATAAACGAAAAAACCCTGTAAGTGAAGTAAAATAACGAATTCCTTCATTTATTTTAAAATTAAACGTTGATCCCTCCTTGTCAACAGGACGAAATAAGCGTGGACTGTTTAGACTTCAACAAGAAGATATTACACACGGCGTGGCATCCGCACGAGAGCGTCATAGCTGTAGCGGCGACGAACAACCTGTTTATATTCCAAGATAAGTTCTAGCGGCCGAGGCCATTGCCGACGGGGAGACAGACTTGAAATGGAACATCCAACGATGCAAGGCAAGTCGTGCAAGATATTCAAGTCCTGTAACGCCTTGCAAGTCTTACAGGGCGTGCAAGCTCATGCAACTTTTTAGATTATGCAAGTCGGGCTTTGTAAGTCTTGCAGGCTATATGAAGGCAAATTTTACAAGTCTTGCAAGTCAGTATTTGTTACCGTGTGACAATTCTGGCAACGTTTTAGTGTAATGTAAAAAGTCTTATCATGAATTGTTTAAAACTTAGAACTGTATGCCACATAATGAAATAGAATGTTAAAGTCAAAGGAAATGTAACCTGCTTAATTGGCCGTAATTATTATTCGTGATTTATAGACCATTGAAGATAAAACAGACTTCGTAAGATGGTATATATCCGACTCTCAATAATACACAAAACTCTCTAAAACAAATACCTCCTAACTAATAAACACTATTTTGTCTTGTTTTATCATTGTACATTTCAAACTTGATAGAGAGAAACAAAAAATAAAACAAGTAGTCTTCTGCAACATAATGTTTATTCGTTAGGAAATTGGTCAGTGTTATGAGACTTGATTAAAAATCTTTTACTTTTCAACCATTTGCTCATAGTGTGTCCTTGTCACACCTATAGACTTAAATGTTCTATCTCGCGGCATGAACAATCTGTTTTTTTTTTTTGCACAGTGAATATGTTAGTGACTGTAGTTACTTTTGAGAATATCTATAAGTGTTTCACCATAGACAACTTATATACTGTGATATGACCTTTCCGTTTGCTATACATAATGAAACGTATCTATTAAATGATGGACAGATCTGGCTGTTTATGTCACTGAAAATCCTCTAATTGTGTCAAGTTATTTTCCAATTTTCATTTGGGAAATTGTAACCAATTTCAGCAAATACAACAAATTGTTGTATGATGCACCAAATAAGAAATATAAAAAGAACCTTATGGTGCAGGTTATAGCATAACTTTTGAAACTCCATTTGAGTAACCATAATATTAGTTCAATGGATCTAAATGAATTTCAGTCACCATTTTAGTAGCTGAGTCAAAATTATGAAAATCACAATCCGGGAAGGAAAATATTTTGTTTAGATCAGGTACGATTTTATTTTCGGCCCCGAAGGCATTCAGATCTTGGTGGAATCAAAACTAGTCCTTTTCAGGTAGTTCTTTTTTTACCAATAACAGCGCCACTTTCTGCTTTAGGGTTGAGCCACATCTGTCTGCATGGACGGATCAGCACGGAATCTATCTCGCTCCAGGAAATGACGATCCTGAGCGATAGAAAGGGATAGGAATAAGATAGGAAAAAATCCGACTCTGTACTGACAGATGTAGCTCAATGTATTTATCTAGATAAGTTCCGAATGGCCTCAAAAACAGCGTTAAAAATATTGTAAGTGTGAAAATCCTCGTTGGTGACAGTCTGCTAGGAATCTTAATGTTATTATAGATGATCTAGCTGTCAGTACTCACTATTTTGTAGTAATAGTCTACGATTTGAACCGCTTGGACAATTTGTTAGGGATGAAAATAGTCTTATTGCCCATGATCTCCGTTGCTGCATAAAAATGAACGAACAAAAAAATTAGATAACCAGAGGAGTTGATGTAATATAGGGATCATACTTAGGTCCATATTACAGAAGGATGCTCAGTCATTGATCGATGCTCAAGCAGAGATTTCATTCATAAAATGATCAATTAGTGAATGAAATCTCTGCTTGAGCATCGTTCTGTAATACGGACCTTAGAGTAGGCAGAGCTATAATAAATACGACCACTTCCTGGCATAATGACAGTGAGTTCGAATGTATCTTAATGTAAATTGAAGGAAAAATTGGTACAGTAAAAAGTGAAGTAGTAGCGTTGATCCTTAAAAAAATGGTTGTCTGTAAAGCCGGTTTACGGACGATAATTTTACGTGATAACGTCATAAGAAAACATTTAGGCTGATCGCGCCTCTCTATCGCTTGTTCCGCGCTCTCGCTTGCACGCTTGGCGCAGCGGAACGTGACAATTTTTCGTGAGTGCATCCGGCGTTCATTGATACATAAAACGTTACCACCTCAAAAAAATTCAAACTAGTTTTGCTTAGTAAATGTGACAGCAGAATTAAATCTTTAATTTCACGATCGTTTACTTAGATTTGACTAAATATCGGTGTTGACGACGCGTCATTATCACTCTATTTTAACCGGCGTCAAAATAGGGTACGAACACAATTTATCGAAGCCAATGCACGGAATGCATGATGAGGTGAGCAAATAAAAAAAAACGGAAAATTGCATTTGGAGTTTTTACTTTTTGCTGTCATCAGGTGCTTCGATCGTCGTCTTCGATCTAGTTTTACAAAACGAGCATAGATAGTTAACAAAATGATCGAATGGTTTTAGGAGTGCGGATTTTTAAATTGATGGTAGGTTGCCGTTGAGCACTAGAAAATGTCACAAAATATCACACTCAAAACACACTCATTCGTTCAAATGAATGCATTTATGTTAAAGAATGGAAAACAAAATTAAAGTAACAAACAATCTCCTTCGTTTGATGGTCTATCTATAAAAAATTCAAACCTCTGCAAAGTCAAAGATTAAAAGGATTATTTTTAATATTTACAAATTAAAATACAAAATATAGCTTTAAATTCTGAATGTAATCGTACTGACAGCTGTTATCGTCCAATTTATTAATGCAACATGGTGTTCTTTTGTATGGAAGTCATACAAACTTAAAAGGAAAACGTATTTTTCTTTATGGTAAGTTCTGACTTGACAGGGTTTTGTCCTGACAATTTGACGCAATATACCATAATCGTCACTGTGCGATTGGGAATAGAGACTATATTGCTTTGGGGCCTTTTTAGGCAGATTTTAAATTAACACCTTAGGACTCGTGTGCTAATCTTATTTGATAGATATTTGTTACCAGTGAATGCAAGCAAAATAAGCTTGCATTTTGTATGGCTCCCATACAACACCGCCATACAAACTAGATAGGTAGGTAATAAGTACCGTTAATTCTGAAATAATTTATACGCTTGTCACACTTAAGGTTCTAAGCGTTATTAGTATTTATTATATTGTTTATAAAATGATATAGTAACGCGTTGATCAACGCTTGAACTTATCCAATATGAATGAGATTAGCTAGGTATATCAAAATGCTGTCAATGTAGAACTGATACATAAGTTTTGATCCCATTGAAATGTATGGAATGATATGGCTAAAATACCATACATATTTTTGTATAAAACCATTTCGCAACTGTAACTTAAAATACCTTAATATTATCCATAATGTTCAGCTAGTAAAAGAACCCTTAAAATGTCTGTTAGTAATTACTAGTATCGCGGTTTTACACGATTTATTTGTACAATCTTTAATACCCCATTTGAACAAATCATTGTGAGTTCAAAATTTTGGTATCTACCGCCATTAAAGACCTTAAAAATTAAATAAAAGAAATATGGAAGCAAATACCCAAATATGAAGTCTCTCAGCCTTATTAATAAACGGGTATTAGTCTCGGGTTAGTTACTTCAGCTTTTGTCCTTTTTTTTGCTACTGGAATATGTAGCTGGATCGAAAGAGACAAAATATGTTGTAACTAGTCTAAAGCTAATTCGTGTTTATTAATAAGGCTGTTTGGGCTATATGCTGTTTTTCAGACTGATGGTCACCGAAGACAAAACTTTGACCAAACATTTCGTGTAAGCATCTCTAGGTTTAGTCTTAGCATAACAATTTCATGCATTTCAATGGAAATCGATTTCAAAAGATCGGTATTAGGAACTCGATATAGATCGCAAAATATCAGAATTGTCCATAATATAGTATTCGTTAGAAATAAGGGATTACTGTAAAAATTATCCACCGTCTTTGAAATGTGACTATTTACAATAATACAAAATCATCAAGAAAACTAAAATCTGAACAATTATAGATACATAGTAATTATTTTATATTTTTTAAATAAATAAAACTATAATAATTATCATAGTAAATTAAAAAAAAACGCAATTTCTTTCCATTTCAAAGTGCTCGCGTCACATTTTTAGCTTTGTCCCTTTTTGGGGGTTTGCATATAAAAATCCAAGAAGGGTAATTATTGAGGTTCCATTCCTTAATTTATGTATGTGCAAGAAATGGTTTGAATTACCAACCCCCAAACCCCTTATGGGATAAATAGGGAAATATTATGGGCAAAAACAAAAAACAAGCTAACATAAAAAAAAAACTTGCAAGTATTTTTGATTATGATTGCCATATTGTAAATCGTCACATTTATTTTACCACATACATACGTAACATTATTATATGCCCGTTCAGCAGGGTTAGTATGAGCTACGGTAGAAATCCACATATCTCATCTCTCGAAGAAGCGTTTCACCAATGAAAACGCAACAAAATCTTTATGACGTGATCCGCGTGATCATTCATTGGTCTAACGCATTCTTGAGGAAAGAGAGTCAGGATTGTTACGGAGCTTCGATTCCGATTCCGAAAAGTCAGGAACTTCCGATTGATATTACACTTTGGTTCCGATACTTTCGAACTGGAGGTTGAAGCTCGGCGATGAAAATGATTCACTAAGAAATTAGAAATTGAACCGGCTGATTAATGTTTGTAATATTTTATTATATTAGACCTGCCCTTAACTAACATGTCTTTCTTCCGATTCCGACTTCAACCAACCAAATTTGAAACGTCCGAGTCCGACTTCGACAAACCAAATTTGAAACCTCTGAGTCCGACTTCGACAAACCAAATTTGAAACCTCCGAGTCCGACTTCGACAAACCAAATTTGAAACCTCCGAGTCCGACTTCGGTTTCGATTCCGACTTCGACAAACCAAATTTGAAACGTCCGAGTCTGACTTCGGATCCGATTCCTACTTCGACAAACCAAATTTGAAACGTCCGAGTCTGACTTCGGTTCCGATTCCGACTTCGACAAACCAAATTTGAAACGTCCGAGTCTGACTTCGGTTCCGATTCCGACTTCGACAAACCAAATTTGAAACGTCCGAGTCCGACTTCGGTTCCGATTCCGACTTCGACAAACCAAATTTGAAACGTCCGAGTCTGACTTCGGTTCCGATTCTGACTTCGACAAACCAAATTTGAAACCTCCGAGTCCGACTTCGGTTCCGATTCCGACTTCGACAAACCAAATTTGAAACGTCCGAGTCCAACTTCGGTTCCGAGTCCGACTTCGACAAACCAAATTTGAAACCTCCGAGTCCAACTTCAGTTCCGATTCCGACTTCGACAAACCAAATTTGATACCTCCCGAGTCCGACTTCGACAAACCAAATTTGAAACCTCCGAGTCCGACTTCGGTTCCGATTCCGACTTCGACAAACCAAATTTGAAACGTCCGAGTCCGACTTCGGTTCCGATAATACCACCTCCGTTACATCCCTGAAAGAGACGTGTCGATTTCTACAGCTCGTGCTACCGGTGCAGTTGGCGTTCGTGCCTTACGGTGTATGTAACGATATTCTTTTAATTATCTATTTATTATTATTATTATGTAAATCTTTTAAAGTTTGTGATTGTTTTTTTTACTTATGTATTAACACTGTGTCATTCTGTTAGATATTTGTTAGTAAGGTGCCTTCGGTGAATGTTGCAATGGGTTTGAAGCTTGTTAGTTGTTACATTCAGGGTGGATTCGACCAAACTTGGATTTATACACGAGTAACTATACCAGAATAAATCTATTCCACGATATTATACTCGAGTATCATTCTTCGTTTTTCCACGCAATACTAAGTTTAGCTTCGCTTAGAATTACAATACGCGGATAGCGGAATAAATGATGAACGAATCTATTACCCAGTTAAAAAATGTTGTTCTACAACGACACGGTATTCAAGCTTATGTCATATCAACTCGCTTTTGTCGTATTATAGTGTAGGAAAGTAAATGACAAAATACATGGTCGGACGTCTTTTTTATCTTTGTCTATTTTGAATTAAAATATTCTCGGAATAACTGTTATTCCAAAAACGGTAGTATAGTAATAATACTCGAATAGACTTGCTATTCTTAGAATTGTAGATGGTAAAATGTGAAATTGATTTACTCTCGAACAAATGGCGATTTATCCACCCTTAATGGGAAACAAAACTGTGACGCCGAATATCATTATCTCTGAATATCGTCTCAAGGATAAACTTGACTCTTATTATATTGCAAACAAGGACGTTTGTATCAAAGAAAATAATTAAAAACGTGCTTTAAAAATTGAGTTCTGTAAGAGATTGAGCAGCGCAAAGTCGTTATCGGCCTTATTTCTATAGTGTCTACGTACCGGTGGTTCAATAAGTAAATTGGCTGTTTCTTGCCTATAAATAATTATCTGCCAAGTTTCAACCCATTTCACATTCCGTACAGGCAATGGGGCATAATTTACTTACGATAAATGAAATTTCAATTGTGATTTTAGTTCTTTTACTTACTGTAAGTGGAAGCTTAAAACAGAGTGTTAAAATAAAAAAAATGTAAATAGCGAACGAACGGAGGCCTGTATAAGTATAGGAGATGTCACAACACGTATTGTACAGAGTTATATATATATTTGTATTTGTATAGCTATACGAAATTATGTCCATACAATTATTTGAAATGAACTTTTTTTGTAATAATTTTTGTGCCCGATATATCGTTTTACTTGAACATTGTTGTTAATTAACTGTAACGCGGAACTAATGCGAAGTGAGTTTTGTCAGTATAGAGCGAACGTTTTGCAAAATTAATGACTATGGATTCTAAACATAAAAACCATGGAAATTTCTAGTTACTAACCAGTTTCAACTTTCGTCAAACAAATTTCAAATGTTCATTTAGCTTGCGAAATGTTATGAATCTAGCCAATTTGAGCGATTTGTTGCTTTGTTTGCTCAATGTTCCCTCGACTCTGATCTCACCATCAAACGTGTGCTTATAATTAAAGTGATCAGGAACTTAAACATTATGTAAAGTGTATGAACAATATCCTTAGTGTTTCTTTTGATATGTTGATCGATTTTGTATAGGATTCGTGTTAAGTTTTAGTTATTCCTCCCGTTCTATTTCTCATTTTATTTTTGTAAGGGGCCGTGTCAATTCCTCGCTCCGATCTTCTAAAACGCTGTTTGCAACATAATTATTGTAAGTGAAACGTGTGATAATTAAATTATGCCTTGCAGCTTAACACTTTTACTTATAAGTACAACAAAATCGCTTATAGGTCAAGGTAATTTTGTGTAAAAATTGCTTGTGAAGCAATAAATAGTGTATAGGAATTGACTGTCCCCTAGATAATATCAATGTAAAATATCGAAATGTTATAGTTTAAAGAGCGTGCGAGTTGAATGAGTGAGAGAGAGGATGCGTGTGCGAGTGAAGCGAAAGGATAATTTAAGTCTAGATTAATAGTTAGGCAAAAAAATCTGCGCGCGAACAGAATATCTTTTTTTTTCCGGCATCGAGGGATCAACGGAGTTGCTTGAAAATGTGATATGTCGCAGTGAGCGGTGTGTTATTGGACTTTGTGATTAGACTTTGAGATCGGACCTCGGGCGGTTGACAACGAATTGTGTAGTTTGACGACGCCCGCGCCTTGGCCTCGTCGCTTTTAATAAAAATAAAATGCATAAAAACATCCTTAAAATCTTAATGTATCGTTAACGAAGCGCATGTCCACGCTAAAATTTTCGAAGTATATTCTATTGAGAAACAAGTCGTTTCATTTGAGCATCAGTTTCATTGTCTGAGGTGCCCTTTAAAAAGTGATATTAGCTTCCAAAAGGTCAGCGACTCGGTATTCATTACCCAGAAAAATTGGCAAATGAAATTGCATATTCTAGTTGATTGAAAGTCTGTATAAATGTGCCATGAAGGCGACAGGGGCGAAGCGCGGGCGACGCACGCGGGAAGAGTGTTGTTGAATCCTATAATATAAATTTTTATATCTGAATTTTGGCGTTTTACTGATTTAAATATACTGATAGGAAAGCATAATTTAAGTAAACGAAGAATCATATTTTTTGAAGTAAATCTTTACGCACGCTTGACTTAGGGAGTAAGCTGGTGAATGCGAGGCGAACGGAAGTTGAAGTTGGTTCAAGTAGATCTTCATTGGCAACATAGCATGGTTGTTTTTTTTTATTATTGTTGGTCGGTAAAATGACAATTTACAATTGTCTAGATGGCGACATTAACATTAAACAAAGCAAAATCAAAGTTATACCGGCCGATAGACGGAGCTAAAGAAGTCTTACTTCAGTCGTGTGGTTTAAAGCACACTCGTTTTTGCAGAGTGCAGTTAATTTTGTGGGTTCTCGTTGGGTCCTACTTTTTCCGCCCTATAGGGGCAAAGGGGTGTTTCTCTGTTTTGGGCCTCAGGTTGTGCCGTTATATTGCTCAAAAAATCACAATATAAAAATATACATTGCTATTCAAATGGAAAATAAAAATAATGTATATAGTATAAAACTTTATTAATATAAATACCCTCATCACATGGTTTATATCACGACACTAACGGTAATACAAGAAAACAATCATAACAATTTAGTTTACACTGCTTTAAAAATCACAATATTTTCCAAAGTATTACAGGACCTAAAGTTGAAAATAGTATCAAATACAAAGTCACTGGATGTATTGTATAACGTCTAATGTCTTGATATACTAAAGCTAAATTATTTACAAAATACCCGAAAGAGCTTTGCTCTAAAAGACTTTTCCAAAAATTAATCTGAAATACATTTTCAGACAGCGATCTCATTCTAAATACAGACCAAATCTGACTTAAAAATAATTGACTTAAAATCGATATCCATTGAAGATCTGGCACCTAAGTAAACCACCTCTTGAATAAAAAAAGACTGCGATACCGCTAACTTTGTCTTTCTGCTGTATTTTTAATTTATTGCTTCAACAGCACCACACATTTTCAACATTTACACAAAGGTATTTAAGTTGAAACTTAACTCTTTCTAAGTTTAAGCCTAAGTAGAACTAAAGCTAAGGTCAGAGCTATCCAACCGATAGTTACCAGGAACCCGTTGTAAACTCCAGGTTCGGTGATAGATGAACCCTTTTCGAGGATGTCTCTGAGAGAATTCGAAGGTATCGTGAAGGGGAGCGTTAGCGCAAGGAACCGGAGACCAGTGGACATTCCTTCTAGGGGCCATAAGATACCTGTTTAAATAAAAAAATGGTTTCATTAAAAATATGTTTGAAAACTTAGAGATAAAAAATGGCTCTATTAAGAAATGTTTTTCAAAATATAATAACCTGAAATTTCGTAAAATTAAGACTACTTGTGAATGAGTAGTTTGCCAGTGCTTAAAATTTTCCAGCATCTGGTAACGTAGATGATAATAATAATAATAATAACGCCCAACGATCACATACATAGATCCTGGACCCTAACTAGGATTCCCTGTGTCTAGGGTCCCAGGAACTATGAGGACCATGGTCCCACAACACCCAGACGCAGAAAAAGTATTTCCACTTTTTTTCTGTGCATAAATACTTGTCCTGCCGCGGGAATTGAACCCGCCGCCTCCGGGCTATGAGCCGACCTGCTCAACCACCACACCAAAGAGGCTGTCTGTAGATGCATTAGTGTTTTAATTGCACATACATAAAATAATGTGTAATTCTTGGATTTAGAGAAAAGCAAGGAAACGGACCCGCGAAGTCCACTCTCATTAGTTTAAAATTTAAAAAAATCACTCACCACAAAGTAGTATCATCGGGTAGAAGCTTCCAGTAGATACGAAGAAGGACATGGTGTGGCTTGAACAGTACACCGACAGTAGGAACCCGTAGCACATCCCGGAGATGCCTTGAAGGAACAGAAGGATGGCGACGAGAAGTGTGCTGCCGCGGGACGGGATACCGTACCCAGCAAACGCTAGCGCCATCATTTCTACCGTCTGGGGAAAGATGGATGAGTATAATTTTTCTTTAATATAAGATATTGATTTAATATAAGAATATAAGATTACACTTAATATAGATACACACTTTTTTTTTTGTTTTGTTTTGGCTCCACACTTTTGTGTATTCAGCCAGTGTCAAGTAATTAATAATGTTTCATGTTCATTTATATTATACAACGTGTCAAGTCACAGTCCAAGTCATCAAGTTAAGTCATAGTCTAGTCTAGTACCAGAATCTTCTATCGAGTTTTGGAAATAACACTAAAAGAAACGTTTCACCATCATTATACAACTTTCCCACACTCACGCTTGTAATCCAGCACTTAACGAAATAAAATACCACCAAATTTATGCACTAACACTGAAAATAACACAGGTTTTGGAAAATAGTACAATGCGGTGACGCAATCATTTTTCGTTTACTCGCCAAAACTCAAGTAACCACTTCAGCACTTGCAACTTTGCGGTAAAATTCTGCAAATGTGCGGAATTTTAAATAGGCACCAATCTGGCAGTTTCCAGAAATTGCACGCCAGCTGCAAAATTGCAGTTTCGATGCTAATTTTGTGCAGTTGACATGGCCGTATCGTAACTGCCAATAGACTGCGCAGTTCTAACACATGTACATTGCAGACAGGATAACTGCAAGTGGGTAACAGATCTAATAGGCTTTTTGTCTACTATTAAAAATGAAGGTAATAATTGGAAAAATAAGTGAAATCGGTAAACAAATCACAGAGTAGTACGCCTTTAAAGTTTCTGGATGGGGCATCGTCTGTACCTTTCTTGATAAAACAGATCGTGCTGAGCTTCCTCGTAGCTACTATGAAACTTTGCTTGTGACGTCACATACCAAAGAAATTGTATGTAGAACTACCATAGAGGTACCACGGCTTAGTAATGAGTTACTATGAGGACTGGTAACTGACGTCACTGCGTGTTTGAGCTGTCTTTCTATTCCTGTATTTCAAAATGCCTATAACTTAGTAATTTTTTGGGATATTTAATTTTTGATTTCACGATTATCTATTTTTGAGGTATATTATTTATTTACGCAATAAAAATGTAGCGGTTAAATAGCTTATTGCATTAGGAATGTGCAATCGTTAGGACTGTACTCCGACTGCAAGAGGACTGCGCAGTCGGTTGGCAATTTCCATGCAGCTATGTCAACTGCACAACTGCATTTGAACTGCAAGTTTGCAGTTCAAATGCAGCCCATCTGTCTCGACGCTAAGATGGATAGATTCTAATTCTATTTAATAATAATAATAATAACGCCCAACGATCACATACATAGATCCTGGACCCTAACTAGGATTCCCTGTGTCTAGGGACCCAAGAACTACGAGGACCATGGTCCTACAACACCCAGACTTTGAACAAGTATTTGCGGTTTTTTTCTATGCACATACTTGTCCTACCGCGGGAATTAAACACACCGCCTCCGGGTTATGAGCCAACCTGCTCAACCACAACACAGAGGCTGTTAATTTGGGGGCGGTAAAGCCTGCACTGACGTCCCACATGGGGTGTATTGTTAATATCCTCCTAAGCCCAGCCCCATGCAGCGGAGCACTGGCTATGGATGGACTGGATGGATAGATGTTATAACATCAATTTACTAAGTGGTAGGACTTTGTTGCAAAGTTCGTCTAGGTAGGTACCACCGCTTTGCCAGTTATTCTGCCGCCAAGCAGTGGTGTGCAAGCACTGCTGTGTTCCGGTTTGAAGGGCACTGTAGCTAGTGAAATTACTGGGAAAATGAGACTTTATGATCTGATCTCACAGTTTAGTAATCTTATTACTAGATTGTGCTGATGTCTCTGGATGACGTGCGCAGTGCAATGTCACGCGAAACTCTATACTTTAGAGTTCCGAGTGACACTGCAGCTGATATGGGCAGCCGTGTCGTTTAACATCAGGCGAACGGCTAGCTCGTCACGTCGTCTGCAACATAAAAAAAAACAAACCTGTATGACGATGATAGCTGACTGCATAGTGATGTGTACGTTCAGCATCTCCCACGGTCGGACGCCAGCGACCGCGCTGCGTTCCCAGACGCCCTCCAGCCTATCCGTTATCATTAGAGTTGACGTCACCACCGCGGGTAGGAAGAAAATTATCCTGAGTAGGAAAAAGGTATTAATAATGATAAATTAAATAAAAATGTATATGTAGATACTGGTTTTCGTTTGGCCAAAGTCCACGAAAATTTGTATACGCCTAGGACACGAGAAAATCGTAAATGACTTTTAAAATAACAATAATAGATTCATTTATTTGAACAGTAAATTAGTGTATCATAAAGAAAAACGCATATGAAAGATTTGCACAAAATAACATAATTTTGGGTAGGATGACCTTTGTCGTGGGATTCAGTCTCTTCCAATATATATAAAGAAACTTAAGAATAAGAGTAAACTAAATTCAATGTATTTAATATTGTAGGTACACTAAAAAGAAAAGAAAAAATATTAAGCAATGAATTAAGTTCAACTTTTTTTTTAGGTTCGTGAATGATGTGACGAGCTAGTCGTTCACCTGATGTTAAATGCCACGGCCGCCCATAACAGAACAGTGTCCCTCGGAAATCCGAAAACATAGAGTTACGAGTGACACTGCACTGCGCACATCATCCTGAGACATCAACACAGTCTGGTAATAAGATTACTAGACTGTGAGATCAGATCATAAAGTCTCAATTGCCCAGTAATTACACTAGCTACAATGCCCTTCAAACCAGAACACAGTAGTGCTTGCACACTACTGCTTGGCGGCAGAATAACTGGCAAAGCGGTGGTACCTACCTAGACGAACTTTGCAACAAAGTCCTACCACCTAGTAAAATTTCCTTGGGTATTCATTGGGATCATGTGACTGATTAAGTACAATGTTTCAGCTAGTCGATCTCGCAACCTTTATGGCAATGCAAAAGGAGAAATTTCATACCGAATTTAAAAATAATAATAACGCCCAACGATCACATACATATATCCTGGACTCTAACTAGAATTCTCTGTGTCTAGGGACATAGGAACTACGAGGACCATGGTCCCATAACACACAGACTCAAAACAAGTATTAGCGCTTTTTTTTCTGTGTACAAATACTTATCCAGCCGCGGGAATCGAACCCGCCGCCTCCGGGCTATGAGCCGACCTGCTCAACCACCACACCACAGAGGCAATCAAATTTCCAAAGTAACTTTATTTCGATAGGTTCGTTTAAGTATTAGTATTATTTAGTACGAGCTTCTGCCCGCAGCTTCGCCCGCGGCGTGGCCTATGGGAAAATAATTCAACCACCCATTTCACCCTCAAGGGTGGAATTTCGAAAAATCCTTTTTTAGCGGATGCCTACGTCATAACATTTACCTGAATACCAAATTTCAGACCGATTCGTCCAGTGGTTTGGGCTGTGCGTTGATAGATCACTATATATGTCAGTCAGTGGTTCACCCCGTCGTCGCTGCCCGAGACACGTCTTGAGTGACCCGGATGATCCTATAGCAGCCGTAGTATCGGCTGCGCTAGGATCACCGGACCCTAGCCCTTCTGGCTCAGGTACCGCTTTCGGCACCGGTATAGGATACCAGCGTAACACAATCAGACACCGACCCCGCCGGCGAGGTCGACGTACCCCCGTAGGTTAGCTAGAACGGTCGCGACTTTCAATAGGGTCCACTCTTCCAGTGGACGTAGTCTTCTCGATCCTCTTATCCCGGCAACGGCCCAAGCCGAGGCTCGCACCCCAGGGGTGCCCTTAAGCTTGTTGCCTCCCACTTTTGACGGCTGGGCGCCTTAAGCAGGGTGACGCTGTAAAGGTCGATAGAGACCAACAGCATTAGATCGTTCAAAAAAAAAAGTAAATTGATAAGGGAACTACAAATAGGTAAAATAGTAGGAAAATTTTACACTTGAAATATTGGGTGCTTCTCAACTTAACCTAGTTTCTTTTAGGTCTGTTTTATAACTTACGTGATCAGTATCCCGGGCGCCATGTATGTGGTCATCTGAGCCTCTCGCTCGCCGTAGATCGGCTCATTGAAGTGCACAGGAATCTACCCAACATAATTCAAGGGGTGAGAACAAGTAGGGTTTGTCTGACAAAAACTGTCAAATTGATAGTTTCGAGAAAATTGACTTTAAACTTTAACGGCTTCATTTTAATGTAGAGTGCTTATTAGGTAATAGAAAAGGTTTATGTAAGTTTCAGTTGCTTGAAAATGTATTAATTCTATTTTTAAATACAATATATAGTACTAATTCGTATAATTACTGTAAAAATATAACATAATAAATATAATAATGTTTTTGTGCTAAGCGAAGTGTATTCCTATGTCAGATAAACCGTTTTTAGACTGAAAATCTCGAGATTTAACCCTCATATCGGAAATCTTGGGAATGTATTATTACTGTAGATAATTTCACGCTGAATCCAACGATACCCGTAAGTCATATTGTGAAATAAAATCAGTAATCCCTTTTTGGTCTCATCCCTTCATGAATAGCTTATAAACCAATGTTTTTTCTTGCGAAAGCACACCCATAAATTTCTGAAATAAAACTTTTACAAAACAATCCAATTTTCTTTAAAAATATGTAGTTTCCGATGGCTATTAGTTGACTTTTTCCCAAGTTATTTTATAATTAAATCGATGATTGTGTCCTTTTCTTTGTAGCTCAATAAGATTTAGATAAAGTAAAAGCATAATTTTTAGTAATAATATGACTACTTTTTAGTCAATATTTCATTATTAACATTAACTGCAATACCAATTCTTTTTCCATTTGTGAAAACTGCTAAGCCTCGTTTGGTAACATTTTTTGTGCTACAAGATGATTTTGTTAAGCTGTTTGAGCAATAAATAGAGAGAATATAAATAAATAAATATTTGTGGAAATTTACACAGCGCCATCTAGTCTTAAGTGGCGGTAAGCACAAAAAGCACTTTTATGACGACTCTGTGACTTGACGTGTTAAAATAAATATGGAAATAAATTCATATGAATAACCGATTAAACTATTTAACTAAGTACTTTTATTTTTCTATAATAAAATCGCTCTAATATCTCCCAAAAAATACTTTAGGAACGTAAATTTTGAAGATAATGTAAAAAATTAAATTTTCTTCACATACCTGCTGGGTATGGTGGTGGTACATAATAAGCATGCATTTTTTTTTGGCTCCACACTTTTGTGTGTTTAGCCAGTGTCAAGTAATTGATAATTTTCAAGTAAGCATGCATTTTATATTAAAAATATTATTGACCTACTTAATAAACATACAATGTAATGACTACCTTATGTTAATACACTTAAAGCTTATAATAAATAAATGAAAAATACTACTGATATTTTTAGTGATGAGTAGATATTACCTTATTTGAGTTTACCTTAGTGTGGTACATTCCGCTGTCTGAAACTTTTCATATAATAGAAGAAAGTTATATAGTTTACAATATGAAATATAATAAGTAAATGAGATAATAATAAGATGCTATGTGTCATAAATGCGGTGAAATTAATGTTTTTTAAATATAAAGTATTATATATAAGTACAATAAATATAGTAAAGGAAAAATAAATATCATAAAAAAAATCTGCGAATAAGCGTTTTTATCCCCATTTGACATGCTTACAAATATCTATATAGTCACGAACAATGGAGTAAATTTGGCAAAGCTCTGCTCGATTTTTTGTAAAGTGACCCTTAGCAAGAAGAAGAAGAATAAATGTCCCCACGAGTTTAAAGTATAATGAAATTAGTAACCTACCTGTACAAGATTCTCGTGCCTCCCGCAAGATTTCATCGTTCGTTTGGTGAAGCTTTCGTACGCTTTGTGCAGCGCACTCTTCAGGAAATACGAGATTTGATGATCTGAAATCAAAGTCAACGATGACGTCAAATATTTTGTAAATAAGCTTTATTTTTAGTAGAATTCTTTTGTTTTAATAATAATATGTGTGGACATCTCACACAACGCCATCTAGCCCCAAACTAAGCAAAGCTTGTACTATGGGAACCAGATAACTGATACAATACTTAGATACTTTTTATTTGTAAATACATACATAGAATAGAATACAACGCAGACACAGAACAAACATCGATGTTCATCACACATTCTCGAATAAATATATTTCATTTCATTTCAAATGTTTGCCCTGGGTGGGAATCGCACCCACAACCCACAGTTCAGAAGGCAGGGTTAACAACTGAGCTATCGGGCCAGTCAGGTTTGTTTCAGTATTTTAGATTCATCTAGGGAGATTCATAGCTAACCAATTACAATTACATTCATTACCCACAAGTGCTAAAACGGCTGCCCATATCAGTTGCAGTATCATTCGGAACTCTAATTATTGTCCTTATAGATACTACTACTACAATAAACGGGTATTAGTCTCGGGTTAGTTACTTCAGCTTTTGTCCTTTTTGCTACTGGAATATTTAGCTGGATCGAAAGAGACAAAAGATGGTGTAACTAGTCTAAAGCTATTTCGTGTTTATTAATAAGGCTGTAAGAGTCTTGCATGACACTGCAGTGCGCACGTTATCCTGAGACATCAGCAAATCTATTAATAAGATTACTAGACTGCAAGATCAGGTCATAAAGTCTCATTTGCCCAGTTCACTAGCTACAGTGCCCTCCAAACCGGAACACATGGATGCTTGGCGGCAGAATAACTGGCCAAGCTTCCTAGATGAACTTTGCAGAAAAGTCCTTCCACCTAGTAAATCTTGATTATAACTTCTCTTGATGTTGGATACTGAATAAAGACTCGATTATAAATTTAGGTTTTATTTTAATATAAGTTTTTTTTCCCGCGCGGTGAAAAATTTCCACACTTTATTAAATTTTCTTTCATAAGTATCTTCTCCTGAAAATAATAAACACGATATAAAAAAAATAATTAGCGAAAATATTCCATCCGTCCGTTTTCGTGATACGATGACCAAGGGAAATAGAGATTAATTTTTGTATATTAAGTTTATAAAATAGTTACCTCTCTACAAAGGCCATTAACCAAAAGTTGAAGTTGAAGCTATTTTTAGCACTTACACATCACCAATAGAACAGTTGTCACTTTGTGTGCTTTGACAATAATTTTTTTTACTGCTGTTGGTAGATACCTATTTACATAAGAACAAGGTTGAAATTTGGAGGACTTTGTACAAAAATTTTCCAACAGCTGATTACACAAAAAACAACTGATCGAAATATTAAATATATTTATTATTTATTTAATATTAATCTATAATATATATTTATATTATATAGTATGTATATTTGTTTGTATGTTTAGATATTATTTGTATATATACCTGTACACCAAAGCCCAAAATTCTAAGCTACAGACTCCTCCGATTCAAAGGATGTCTGGAAGATATCGCTCTAAGCGATAAGACCGCCTATTGTACTAGTACTAGTTTATTAAGAAAACAATTTTAAACTTGCATAAAGTTTTTCTTTTTGTAAAATTATTTTCTGTTTTATAATAATAATCATTCTTTATTTCGGACACGAGATCCATATTGCCGCTTGAAAAAATCACATCAAAATATGTAATGTAAATAATACATAAAAATAAAAACAACTAAATTAAAAATAGTTAGGTGGCAATAGCCACCCAACGTCGATATGTTGCAGTCAGGTGCAGTCTATCTGCCAAACTTTTTATAACAGTATTTTTATTTTCTGTTTTACGGTGTACAATAAAGTGTTGGTATTTTTTGCTTTTTTTTGGCGGGAAAACGAAAAAGATCGCGTCGCCGTATTGTATTATTTTCCAAAACTTGTGTTAATTTCAGTGTTAGTGTGTAAAATTGGTGGCATTTTATTCGTTAAGTCCTGAATTACAGGCATGAGTGTGGGAAAGTGGTATAATGATGGTGAAACGTTTCTTTTCGTGTTGTTTCCAAAACTCCATTGAAGCTTCTGGTAAAGTTGCCACCACTTTACTAGGAGTATGACTTGACTAGACTAGACTATGACTTAACTTGGACTTGGACTGTGACTTGACACTTTATATGATATTAATTTGAGATATTAATTAACTTGAGATATTATCAATTACTTGACACTGGCTAAATACACAAAAGTGTGGAGCCAAAACCAAAAAAAAAAAGTGTTGATCTATCTATCTATCATTATTGAAGTTAAAAAGGTAATTGTCCACTTACTCGTCATATCCAGCCACACACTAACGCTGCTGTCGTGGACCACGTCATCCTCGACCTCTCCTTCAGCGACTCGCTGCGCCATCGCGCTGCTGAAGTTCCTGTTGAAATGCACTGCGCCGTATACTGCACCTTTAGCCACTGCGGCTTTCGCTTCCTCTGTCGTGTTATACAAGTCCTGGAATTAAACATTGTTCTAATAAGCACTCAGAAACATTAAATAGAAAAGAAATAACATAATTTTTTTTTTTTAATGAGGTACCTTAAATATTACATCATTAAAATTACAATCTAGTCATTACTACGGCTAATAAGTAATTTAAATTTGACTTAAACTGCTAAACATAAGAATGTGTCCATTAACACATTTCTTAATATCTCTATAAGGGGAAGACACTCTGTTCATGAGTCTTTTTGAGTAACACTCACTACACTATGACTATAATAAAACTATAAATAATAAATAATTGTTCAAGACATCACACAACATTACATTTCTTTTTTTTTTATGTTAAGGTATGACGTGACGAGCTAGCCGTTCGCCTGATGTTAAACGACACGGCTGCCATATCAGCTGCAGTGTCACTCAGAACTCTAAAGTAGAGGTTCGCGTGACACTGCACTGCGCACGTCATCCAGAGACATCAGCACAAACTAGTAATGAGATTACTGAACTGTGAGATCAGATCATAAAGTCTCATTTGCCCAGTAATTTCACTAGCTACAGTGCCCTTCGAACCGGAACACAGCAGTGCTTGCGCACTACTGCTTGGCGGCAGAATAACTGATAACTAATAACTTGTCCAGGCAAGTTAATCTACAATGTAATAAATCTATATGGTGTAAGATCGTAAGACCTTAATAACCGATTTTCAGTCGGAAATGAAACATACACACAAGTTTTCATTTCTATCGACAGCCCCCAAAGACTGTCCCGCATTTTTTTTAAATCTATACTTTTAAAAAAATTCAATGTTCTGACAGACTGACTTACTATCATTATGACTGACATATCAAAGCACAGCCTAAACCGCTGGTCCTAGAGATTTGAAATTTGGAGGGTGTGTTCGTTGTAAACTGTAGAAGGTATATCCACTAAGAAAGGGTTTTTCGAAATTCCACCCGTAAATGGGTGGTTGAGTTACATATGAAATTTTGTTTTTGTTTCTTATAGGCCACGTCGGCGAAGTCGCGGGCAGAAGCTAGTTTACTATGTAGCGCGCGTGTCGACCACATGTTCATTAGTTTGGTCATCCGGCAAACAAAATTACAATTTGATACATTTATCGTAATTATTGTACATACCTGATATAAGTTTTTCTTTTCCATTTCTTCAACGAACCAACAGCTTAGCATGTAAAAGTCGCAGGTTTCGTCTTCTTGCAGCGTCGTGAATTGTAAACTGTGGTTTCGGCAAATATTCGGACCAACTGGAAGAAAAAATTAACTTGGTTGTAAGATTTTGACTGGCCCGACAGCTCAGTTGGTAGTAACCCTGCCTTCTGAACTGTGGGTTGTGGGTTCGATTCCCACCCAGAACAAACATGTGTATGATGAGCATCGATGTTTGTTCTGTGTCTGGGTGTTACATTCTATTCTATGCTTATCTTGTTATATTGTTACATTGTATCAGTTCAGCGTCTATGTTACCGGCGAAATATGACTATACTATCCGTGTTCAAGAGAAGAGTGAATAGGTATTTACTTAGCTAGCATGCTACACCTTCGATCGCATCGTCACTTCCCATCAGGTGAGAGCGGGGTCAAATGCTAAACAAGTTTAAAATTTAAAAAAAAAGTTATCTGGTTTCCATAGTACAAGCTTTGCTTAGGCTAGATGGCGCTGTGTGAAATGTTCACAAATATATATTTATTTTATTTCTATTCATTGATATTGTACACCATTTGCTACATTCTTACAAATATTTTCTTTACAAATCTGGACAACCACATACACACACACACACACATACAGAATTATTCTAAACGCGTTATACGTATATTGTATGTAAACCTTTCTGATGTATGATTTAAAGAAGTATGGTATATTTACGTGGTGAAAATGAAGCTTCATCGTTGACAACAGCGAGATGCAAGTCCTTAGGGTCGTGTCCCACCGCGGAGAAGAACGCCACCACTTGGATAACAGGAAACAGCACGGAGAATATCAACCCTCTGAAACAATACATGACGCATGTCAATATGTCGCTTAATATGAATGTTATAAGGTTAATTTTCAGTTTTAGCGGGAAAACGAAAAAGATCGCGTCACCGCATTGAATTATTTTCCAAAACTTGTGATATTTTCAGTGTTAGTGCATAAAATGGGTGGCATTTTATTCGTTAAGTGCTGGATTACAGGCATGAGTGTGGGAAAATGGTATAATGATGGTGAAACGTTTCTTTTCGTGTTGTTTCCAAAACTCCATAGTAGATTCAAGTAAAATTGCCACCACTTTACTAGGAGTATGACTTTGACTTGACTATGACTTGACTTGATGACTTCGACTGTGACTTGACACATATTTGCGGGAAATATAATTAACTTGATAAATCATCAATTATTACAATTACTTGACAAAAGGTTAATTTTGCTGGGTAGAAATTGGATATGTTACATATGGGCTATTCAATTCTTCCCCAGAGCCTTACCATTACCCTTTATTACAATTCAACTGAAGACCGCTACATTGACTTTAGTTCTTCACAGGGCCTTACCATCACCCCTTATCACGATTCAATTGAAGACCGCTACATTCTCTTTAGGTTTTCACAGAGCCTTACCATCACCCCTTATCACGATTCAATTGAAGACCGCTACATTCTCTTTAGGTCTTCACAGAGCCTTACCATCACCCCTTATCGCGATTCAATTGAAGACCGATACATTGACTTTAGTTCTTCACAGGGCCTTATCATTACCCCTTATCACGATTCAATTGAAGACCGCTACATTCTCTTTAGGTCTTCACAGAGCCTTACCATCGCCCCTTATCACGATTCAATTGAAGACCGATACATTCTCTTTAGGTTTTCACAGAGCCTTACCATCACCCCTTATCACGATTGAACCGAAGACCGCTACATTGACTTTAGTTCTTCTCAGGGCCTTACCATTACCCCTTATCGCGATTCAATTGAAGAGCGCTACATTCACTTTAGTTATTCACAACGCCTTACCGTTACCACTTATCAATCGAAGACTTGAAAGAAGAAGAGAAGAAGTGGAGAAAAATGGGTCGATTAAATATAACGTTGTGTTCGTCGATTTCCGTACTTACCCAGGATGTCGGGAGAGTTGTTGTATACTTTTTATGAAGACAGCTTTGTACCTCGAATTCACTAATTTTTTACAGTCTCTTTGTTTCTCTTTCTTTGTCAGCACCTGTACAAAAACACGTTATTATTGTAAACAAGTTTATTTCAAGTTCATTTCAAGTTTATTTCAAGTATATTTCAAATTTATTTTAAGTATATTTCAAGTTAATTTCAAGTTTATTTTAAATTTAGTTCAAGTTTATTTTAAATTTATTTTAAGTTTAGTTCAAGTTTATTTCAAGTTTATTTTAAATTTATTTTAAGTTTCGTTCAAGTTTATTCTGCAAGAAGTGTCTGACCGTCTCTTAGACTGTAGCTTGAAAGTGGAAACTATTGCGGTTTAACCACAAAAGAAAACAAGCCTTAATCTAGTGTTAAACTGCTGTTTTCAATTGTTAAATACACGTTTGGCTTCTGCCTAAGCCTTTTTTCAACCGACTTAAAAAAATGAGGAGGTGCTCAATTCCACCGTTTAGTTTATTTGAAAGCTAGTGCTTTAAGTATGGTCCCATTTAAAGTAGATCAAGATAAGATGGATATTTTGAGTTATCCTTAATATAATGTCACACTTATGTTCTTCTGTCTTATTGTATTGTTTCCATTCGTATTTATGTTATTGTGTTACATTGTGTGTCTCGAATAAATATATATAGGCAACCCATAAAACTGTAGGCATGCGCATCAGGCCGTGTCCGGCGCAAGTATGATCGTAGTACACCGAGCGCTCCATTTATATAGCCAGATGGGTGGGGCAGCGATGACAGTTGCCGGTGTTGCCACTGTAATAGATTTAAATGCTACCACAGGGCAAATTACGGTACTGCCCGCTGCGCATAGAGTTTATAAGTGGACGTTACCGCCGTCATATATTTCATTTCATTTATTTCATATATAATAATGTGTATTTCGACTTTGGATGATGTTCTCATTTTTGTGATAAACAAATGCGATGGGATTAAAGACGTTTGGACTCTTTAAAAAAAGGAATTATATGTATATGTGGTAGTTTTGTTGTAGTTAACATTTTGCAGGCTAATCTGATAGACCGTGGGACACTGTTTGCTGAAGTTTTCTTGTAAGTGGAACCCGGTCTAATAATGCTTTAATAGCAAATCGACCTTCACGAAGTCATGACTACACAGCTGTTAAAACAAAACAGTTTAAATAACACTGAAATTACTCTGACTGAGGGCGGCGTTATCAGCATTGGAGTCGTTATCTACCTCATTTAATTTATAGCTCAAAATTAATAACAGTCAGTGTATAAATATCTACTAGCTGCGCCCCGTGGTTTCACCCGCGGATAAAATTTAGCTTATGTGTATGTATACATATAAAATTCAAAGTCCTGACTGACTTGTATATCAACGCACAGCCTAAACCGCTGGTCCTAGAGATTTGAAATTTGGAGGGTGTGTTCTTTGTAGAGTGTAAATATCCACTAAGGGTTTTTAGAAATTCAATCCCTAAGAGGGTGAAATGGGTGGTTGAATTATCTAAAAAAATCTTCTCGCCGCGGGCAGAAGCTAGTACAGTATATAAGCTGTCTATATACCAAGTTTCATCAAAATCTATTCTTTTTGCTTGAAAAAGTAACAAACATCTATACAATCATATATATGTAACTATATAGTACAATATATAAATTCGTAGTTATGGAATACAGTGAGAAAATTATAATTAGAAATTCGAAAACGTTTGAAATCTGCGAAATGTGACGCAAATATAGTGAAGTGTTTAAAAAACGGACATGACCAAAAGGACATTATATTTAACGTTGACAACTCAGAACTGTTTATATATGCAACTAAATATCCTCATGCAAATGTTTATTATTAGATGTCGCGCGTCTTATATAGGTCGGCGCTGGCGTCACATATATATGGCATAAGTCATGTATTCCTTTTTTTTCTGTTCTTTGTTGGTTTTATCTTTTATAAATAGATTGTATGTAAAGTTAGGATACAATGGGGCTGTTATAAACTATGATTAAAAGACCCTTTAACAAATTTTTTTTTGTGATTTGGCTCCACACTTTTGTGTATTTAGCCAGTGTCAAGTAATTGATAATTTCTCAAGTTAATGTCACGCAGATATATATCAAGTCACAGTCCAAATCATCAATTCAAGTCTAGTCATACTCCTAGTAAAGTGATGGCAACTTTACCAGAAGCTTCTATGGAATTTTGGAAACAACAAGAAAAGAAACGTTTCACCATCATTATACCACTTTCCCACACCCATACCCGTAATCCAGCATTTAACGAATAAAATGCCACCAATTTTATGCACTAACACTAAAAATAACACAAATTTTAGAAAATAATACAATGCGGTGACGCGATCATTTTCGTTTTCCCGCCAAAACTTACAAAAAAATAGATTTCTCTAGAAGTCTCATAATACTCACGTCGGTACTGCTCGTGACGACGTTGAAGCTCTCCCGGGAGTCGTACTGGCTGTCAGGAGAGACGGTGCTGGTCGGGATAACATCAGGGGATGACGACGGTAACGCTGGAACAATACATCAAAAGATAGGTCACCCGTTGAGGTCTGTCCACCACGTCCAATCATGACCTTCTCAAGCTCAAGTGGTCTTAGTCCAAATACTCGTACTTTAATGAGTCCCCAAAAATGCCCAGTTGAATGCCTATGTATGTATCGTATATATGTATCGATCGTTGGGCGTTATTATTGTTATTATTATTATTATTTCCTCGCGATATTTTCTATCACAATTGTTTCTTACAATAATATTATAATAACGTTCAACGATCACATACATAGATTCTGGACCCTAACTAGGATACCGTGTCTAGGGACCCAGGAACTATGAGGACCATGGTCCCACAACACTCAGACTTGTACAAGTATTTGAGCTTTTTTTCGGTGCCCACTTGTCCTGCCGCGGGAATCGAACCCGCCGTCTCCGGGAGCCAATCTGCTCAACCACACCACAGAGGCTGAGCCGAGCGGGATTCGTACCAGGGTGCGTTGGATTGAAAGACGAACAAGCTGTTGATGAGCCACAATTATTTGTCAATTTATAGAGGTACTTACTCGTTCTTCTAGGTCTAAGCGGAAGCTCGTGCTGTCTCAAAGCCAGTTTTAGGAATGCGTCCTCTAGGGTGTTGCACTCGAATTTACGCAGGATTTCATCTGGCGAGTCTTCGGCTAGCAACTGGCCGTCACGTAGAAGACCGATCTGTAAAAGGATGCTTCGTTAACAAAGTCGTTGCTTATTATTATGTAAATTTAAAAAAAAAATGTACATTTTACACAGCCCCACACTAAGCAAAGCTTGTACTATGGGAACCAGAAAACTGATACAATACTTAGATACTTTTTGTGTTTTGATACATACATAAAATACAATATAACGCCTAGACACAGAACAAACATCGATATTCAAAACATGTTGTTTGTGAAGGTTCAATTCCGAATAGACTAATTTTAGCACTTTTACAAGTCAAAAAAATTAAAATAAGTACTTAATTTATGATATTGTTATAAGCATATAAAATGACAAAGTTCTTAATGTCAAACATAACAAGCTTGATATAATAAACGAGATTTAAAAAATAAGTGATGGTTCAAGCGATCCAGCACCAAAAAACTCCAATCCGAAGCATCGATTACATTTTTAAAGAAGCCACAAGAAACTTTAATGACGTCTTTATGATATTTAATTTTAAAAAAAATGCAGGGTTAATATTAAGAGTGCTGTAGGTAAGGATCTTATTCTAGGAGTTTGGAAACAGTAAAAACGCTATGCAATACATAATTACCCATATAAAGTATCTATTAAATCAACTCACGAAAGCTTGCGTGCAACGGTACATACCTAGCTATAATACCAAGGCCTTGACAAAATGTAGATTTAATCATCAGGCATTATATTATCTATGGGTAGGTAGACGATCCTAGCGCAGCCGTAGTATTGGCTGTGATAGGATCGCCCGGTTCCCCAAACGGGCCTTGGATGAAGAGGCGAGCCCTTCCACACCCCGTCATCGCCGCCAGAGACACGTCTTGAGCGACCCGGACGATCCTATAGCAGCCGTAGTATCGGCGACCAGTCTAGTCTGTCTGGCTTAGGTACCGCTTTCGGCACCGGTATAGGATACCAGCATAACACAATCAGACACCGACCCCGCCGGCGGGGTCGACGTACCCCCCGTAGGTTAGCTAGAACAGTCGCGACGTTCAATAGGGTCCATT
Organism: Ennomos fuscantarius; assembly: GCA_905220475.3. NCBI lineage: Eukaryota > Metazoa > Arthropoda > Insecta > Lepidoptera > Geometridae > Ennomos > Ennomos fuscantarius. Next base: position 3,639,816 of record HG992046.1, on the reverse strand, counting down.
GTTCCAGTGGACGTAGTCTTCTCGTCTTATCCCGGCAACGGCCCAAGCCGAGGCTCGCTCCCCAGGGGTGCCCTTGAGCTAGTTGCCTCCCACTTTTAACCGCTGGGCGCCTTAAGCGCCAACCCTCCCGTCCGGTGACGCTAAGGTCGGTACAGATTATAGATTATATGAGAGTTAGAAACCAATAGCGAACCCCGTAAAGAAAAAGGGAGATGGCAACATTTTTTTTACCTTATGTGCTTGTTTCGTCTCGTCGATATAGTGTGTCGTAATAATAACAGTGGTTCCATTCCGCGCCTGCTCCGACAGGAATTCCCATATTCTGTAAAAACAAAACGGTCTAATAGCACGGTTTCTGTGAGAATCTTTCTATAGTTATGTAATGGGTACCTAGTGCGTGCTTAGAGGAATTACTGTTTTATGCTGTTATGATTAGAATCATAGAAATAAGAGGCTTTCTTTAAGATTAGTAGTGAACCCCGATTCGCAATCCAGCATAAAGGGTACGATTCGAAATTTACACTACTCGTCTCTTTCATCTACATTCAGGGTGAAGGAGATGAAGAATCATTTATCATCAGCTTAAACTTAATAGGCCTATAGTGTTAGTTTGAGTGGCTGTTCCCCGCTGTTTTGACAGGGGGGGTGATCATGGAGAAATTTAATTCCTAATTATTATTTTTTGGTATGGCTCCACACTTTTGTGTATTTAGCCAGTGTCAAGTAATTGAAAATTTTTCAAGTTAAGTTAATATACGTATACGTATGTCAAGTCAAGTCACAGTCCAAGTCATCAAGTCAAGTCATAGTCTAGTCAAGTCAAGTCATACTCCTAGTAAAGACCGGTGTGAAGTTGGCAGCCATATTTAGCTGCCATATAATCCGAACAAATTAAGATGGTAATTTTTGTCACGGTAAAAGCTACAAATTTCATGCCTATTTTACAGGGATAACTGCTGAAAAACTAATAACTGAGACCGTGCATTTCCAAAGATAGATAATAATGATTAACAACACTAAAACATCAGCTCATGAGAGAAATAAATAGAAACATTCACCATACCGGCTGCTATAACATTGCGGATCATAAACCCCTGATTTATGAGAAAAAAACGATTGAAACGTAAAGGCGTATAACCTACGTACCATATCTATGCCTTTTCAGAGCGGAAGAAAGCCTATTTAACCCGAAAATAGTCACTCAAACATGACATGGATTTTTTTACCATGCTCTTTGAACAGGTGTTGGGTGCTGGTATATTACGATATCTTATCCCCTGATTTTGGAGAAAAAAAACGACTGAAACGTAAAGGTATATAGCTTATGTACCATATCTATGCCTTTTCAGAGCGGAAGAAAGCCTATTTAACCCGAAAATAGGCACTCAAACATGACATGGATTTTTTTACCATGCTCTTTGAACAAGTGTTGGGTGCTGGTGTATTACGATATCTTATCCCATGATTTTTGAGAAAAAAATGACTGTAACGTGAAGGTATATAACCTCTGTACCATATCTATGCCTTTTCAGAGCGGACGAAAGCCTACTTAACCCGAAAATAAGCACTCAAACATGACATGGATTTTTTTTACGATGCTCTTATCTGGTGAACAAGTGTTGGCTGCTGGTGTATTACGATATCTTATCCCCTGATTTTCGAAAAAAAAAATGACTGTAACGTAAAGGTATATCACCTATGTACCATATCTATGCCTTTTCAGAGCGGAAGAAAGCCTACTTAACCCGAAAATAGGCACTCAAACATGACATGGATTTTTTTACGATGCTCTTATCTGGTGAACAAGTTTTGGCTGCTGGTGTATTACGATATCTTATCCCCTGATTTTCGAGAAAAAAACGACTGTAACGTAAAGGTATATAACCTATGTACCATATCTATGCCTTTTCAGAGTGAAAGAAAGCCTACTTAACCCGAAAATAGGCACTCAAACATGACATGGATTTTTTTACGATGCTCTTATCTGGTGAACAAGTGTTGGCTGCTGGTGTATTACGATACCTTATCCCCTGATTTTTCAGGAAAAAACGACTGAAACGTAAAGGTATATCACCTATGTACCATATCTATGCCTTTTCAGAGCGGAAGAAAGCCTACTTAACCCGAAAATAGGCACTCAAACATGACATGGATTTTTTTACGATGCTCTTATCTGGTGAACAAGTGTTGGCTGCTGGTGTATTACGATATCTTATCCCCTGATTTTTCAGGAAAAAATGACTGAAACGTAAAGGTATATCACTTATGTACCATATCTATGCCTTTTCAGAGCGGAAGAAAGCCTACTTAACCCGAAAATAGGCACTCAAACATGACATGGATTTTTTTACGATGCTCTTATCTGGTGAACAAGTGTTGGCTGCTGGTGTATTACGATATCTTATCCCCTGATTTTTCAGGAAAAAACGACTGAAACGTAAAGGTATATAACCTACGTACCATATCTATGCCTTTTCAGAGCGGAAGAAAGCCTGCTTAACCCAAAAATAGGCACTCAAACATGACATGAATTTTTTTACCATGCTCTTTGAACAAGTGTTGGCTGCTGGTGTATTACGATGTTTTATCCCCTGATTTTTCAGGAAAAAACGACTGAAACGTAAAGGTATATCACCTATGTACCATATCTATGCCTTTGAGTGACGTCACGGACGGCTATACATTGGCATACGGTCGCATTCATTTAAATTATTAAAAATACTTTACCGCTCTAATTTTTGGTGATAGTTCTTTTTAGTGTGTGCGAAGCAACCACAGCAGCTGTACGAGTGTGTGCAAGCCCTTAAACGGTCGGTTTAGTGCATAAATACGTGATTTAATAATCGTGTTATCAATATCAAAGATTTTAAAGGTGGGTGGGTAATAATTATATTTGTTGTTCTCACCCAGCGAGTGCGCAGAAATCAATTTTGTTTTGTTACCACGCCATCTAGCGTTGAGTAGCTGTATCGTTTTAAGCATTAGCTAGTAGCGCTATTAAATACAAAATAGTGATGGCTAAGTGCTCGGCTTGCGGGAAATTCGTGTCGGCGACAGGTGTCGTCACTTGTACGATATGCCCATTTATATTTCACAAAGGTTGTGTGGCGATCCCTGATGGAGCGGTTGTACCTAAAGATTGGGTTTGCCCTGAATGCAAAAAAAAGCAACGCAAAGGCGACAATAGTAGCACCCCGGTAAAAGGGATCTGCGGGTCGGTAGCTCTTCCACCTACGCATAAAACGGGATCGCCTCTGACTGAAGCAGTCGTCGCGACACACACATCATCTGCGCCCCCGGTCTGGGATCAGGATGTCCGGGATATGCGGCGCGAGCTTGCTGAATTCATGGCCGAATCGCGCGAATTTCGTAAGGAGTTCCGTGATGCTATGGCGTGTATGAAAGGACGTATGGACGGGTTTGAACAGAGGCTAGAAGCGCTCGAGCGTGGAGAGATGCCGGGATCCAATCTAGTTACAGAACTCCAGCAGACTGTAATACAGCTTAAAGCGGAACTCAGCGAACGGGACCAGGAAGCACTTTTGTCAGATTTGGACATCGGGCATTTACCCGAGGAGAAAGGCGAGAATATACAGCATACTGTCACCGTCCTAGCTGCAAAATTAGGGGTCGCGCTAGAAGCTCGGGATATTGTTTTTGCGGAGCGAGTGGGAGCGGTAGGCGCGAGTGCGACCGGTGAGGGCGGCGCCAGCGGGGCGGGCGGCCGCGCACGCCGCGTCGTCGTGCGCCTGGCGCGCCGCCACTTGCGGGACGAGCTGTTGCAGGCCGCGCGCGTGCGCCGCAATTTCACCACGGCTGACATCGGGCTGGCGGGACCACCGCGACGGGTCTATGTCAACGAGCGGCTCACGAAAGCCAATCGACTGCTCTTCCATCGGGTGCGTGAAGAATGTCGCAAGAATCAATGGCGTTACTCCTGGACCAAAAGGGGACGCATATTCGCGCGACAGAGCGACGGAAAGCAGGCGTATTCCATACGTTCGGATGCTGATTTTGGTCGTGTTTTTTGCACCAAAAATGTTTGCATGTAAAGGCAATTTTTTGTTGATCTTGTGTGTTGTGCATCATAGCTTACTAAAAACTAACCATTCATATGATGCAAATTATCGTAAAAACAGTAATGTCTGTGTTTGTTATTTTACTTTACTATATTTTATTAATATACAATTCTTATGTAGTTTATATTCACTTCAAAATCAAAAAAATTACTTTTGCTCTGTAATCACACTACTAATGTGTTGTAGGGTTGAACTGTTTTTATACGATACTGTGTTAATAAGGCGAGGTACATTTAGTCTGTATAAATGTTATAGTAAGTTTCTGCGGCTTTTTTGTAATTATTATGATAATATAAGTCAAGGAACGTACTGTGGTTATATTTTAAAATTTGGCCTTATGCTATACATTACTGCAAGTATGTTTATTCCCTTACGTTGTTTAGTTATCTCAGTCATACGTCTATGGTTGAGCATATTATCTCGTTTTGTTAAAAAATATACGATCTTATGATGGCTAATAAAAAATTAAAAGTTGGGTTTTTTAACGCTGGCTCGCTGGGCACTAGGCATGATGAGTTTATTGTGGCCTTGGAGAGGTTAGGAGTTGATATTATGGCCATAAACGAGACGGGGAGGACGGCCGCGCGCCCGTGGTGCCCGGGTACCGACTGCGGCACACGCCACGACCGGTGTCCGTGCGCGCGGGCCGTGGTGGCGGAGTCGGTTTCTATATAAAGCGCGGTGTAAATGTGCGAACCTGCCCACACCCTTCCACCGCATCTGTCGAGCAGATGTGGCTTAGTCTGAGGGTTGGATCGCAGAAGATGGTTATCGGAACTGCCTATCGGCCTCCTTGGCTGGATGTTAATATTTTTTTAGAGGCCATGACCCAGTCGGTAACTAGTTTTGGAGAATGTGATTATCTGGCTCTATTGGGAGATTTCAATATTAACTTACTCAATCCATCAGACAACAAAAATAAATTATTGAAGATATTTTTAAATTGCACTAGCTTAAACCAGTTAATAACAGAACCTACGCATTTTACCGACCACAGTCAGACGCTTATAGACTTAGTGTGCACAGACGCTAAGACTCGATCTATAAGCGTTAACCATATTCCGGATTTGGGAAGTCACGCAATAATATCTGTAGAATTTAACATCAAAGCGGACAAGCCAACACCTTATGTTACTGTCTATAGGCCTTTAAAAAATATTTTACTAGAATTGTTCAACAATGACTTAAACCTAATTAATTGGCAAGAAATGGAGAGTCTCAACAATGTAAACGACTTAATATCGGTATTTAATGGGTGTGTTGTTAATCTTTTTGATCTTCATGCTCCAAAAAAGACTGTGTACATAAAAAAACAATCGTTTCCTTGGATCACTGACACTGTTAAAGAAATGATGCGCATTCGTGATCAGTGCCATGAGCGATATAAAACCTTAAAAACAAATACATCTAAAGAGTCATACATAGACATGAAGCATATAGTCATAAATGCGGTGTGTCAAGAAAAAAAAGCTTACTTTAATAACCATATAAACAGAAATATTAATGACCCAAAAAAGCTATGGAAGAATCTTAAAAGTACTGTTATTCCCAGCAACAAAAATAATTTTGAATTGCCTTCGTTTTGTAATAATCCTGACACCATTAACTCTCATTTTCTTAATGTTCCCGGCGATGACTTTGTTAGTATTTCAGACTTGACTTATTTTGAATTTAATCGATTTGGTAACTCCATTTTTAAACTAAAGCCTGTTAGTGAAAATATTGTGGCGAGCATAATTAGCGGGCTCTCATCAAATGCTGAGGGTGTAGATCAAATAACTTTGCAAATGGTTCTATTAATACTGCCCAACGCACTCAGTGTTATAACTAAGATTATAAATTTATCCATAGTAACATCTACATTTCCTGATTTGTGGAAAATCGCTTTAATAAAGCCAATTCCTAAAAAATGTAATGTAGCTTCGGTTAAAGATCTACGACCAATTAGTATATTGCCTTGTTTGTCTAAAATATTAGAAAAGGTTGTTAGCAGTCAATTGGTAAAGTACTTGGAAACAGAGAAGATCTTGCCTGTGGCCCAATCAGGTTTTCGGAAAAATAGAAGTACTGCGACGGCATTGCTAGATGTCGTTGACAATGTGCTAGCAGCTCAAGACCGTGGCATGGGTACAATTCTGGTACTGCTTGATTTTTCACGTGCATTTGACGCTATCAACATTTCACTGCTTTTGTCTAAATTATCTTTTTATGGTTTTGATGCAGGCACGGTAAAATGGTTTCATAGTTACTTAAGTTTACGGTCCCAAATTGTCGAGGTAACTGGACTTAATGGTAAAAAAGCATTTTCATCGTGCGAGTTCAACCACAGAGGCGTACCCCAAGGATCAATCCTTGGGCCTATCCTTTTTATATTATACAGTGCAGATATTATAAACAGGATCGAACACTGTCGATATCATATTTACGCCGATGATTTGCAGGTTTATTTTCACTTCCACCCCAATGAGACAAGTTCAGCTGTAACAAAAATTAATAAAGATTTGAACAGTTTAGCAATGTGGTCCTTGTCCAATTGTATGGTGCTGAACCCAAATAAATCGAAATTCATGATAATGGGATCTAAGAAGAAGATTTCGGACATAGCCGGTCGCATTCCCAAAGTTGCAGTTGTGAATGAACCTGTAGAGTGTGTCCTAGAGGCTCGTAACCTGGGATTACTAATGGACAATCGCCTTCGTTTTGAGCACCATGTGCAGGAGGCGGTTCGTAATTGTTTTTTTAGGTTGAAAGTACTCTACAAAGTTAGACGCTACCTTAGTTTGGACCTCAGGATAACGCTGTGCGAATCACTTATTCTATCAAAACTTAACTATGCAGATGTAGTTTATGGGCCTTGCCTCTTATCTAGGACTGAAAAACTCGTCCAAAGAGTTCAAAACGCGTGTGTTCGATTCTGTTTCAAGGTTCCTGCTCGAGCTCATATTACACCTTTTCTTAACGAAGCAAACCTCATGAAAATGAAGGCTCGTAGGCAGCTCCATTTCGCTACGTTGCTCTTTGGAACCATTATAAGTTCTCAGCCAGAATATCTCCTGCGTAAATTGACTTGGGCCCACGAAAAGCGAAAGTATAATACGCGAGCATCCGCTTATTCACTTCTGACGCCTCAACATAAAACTGTTTCTTTCCGTGGCAGTTTTAGATTTTCTGCGTCCAAGTGTTGGAATGATCTCCCTCCTCCTCTTCGGTCTTTAAAAACGGTTTACTCTTTTAGAAGGCACTTGAAGGTGCATCTTATGAGAGAGCAAAAGATTTAATTATTTATCCTAACTCAACAGCTTTAGGTGAGTAAATCTACGTAAATAAATCCGCTTCTCATAAGATGCAATTTTACACGTTTTTTTTGCCTACACTAATAATATCAGTCTATTGAAATGTACTTGTCAGAAAATGACCTCGTAATATAAATAATATAAAATTTTCTTTTTTTTTTTTCTCAATAACATATACTTATATTACTTTGTAAATCTATGTATTTTTGTTTCATATTGATTAGAATATCTATGTAAATAATTAAATGTTGTTTATATGGATTATCATTAATTATAATTTTTTATAAGTATTTATTTTGTGTTCATATTCTAAAATGCTTATTTACTTACTTATTGTTTTAATTACTGTTGCTGTTGCCTTTGTTAATTATTATTTATGTGTAAGCGTCCGTGATGCCATGTCAGTAGGCCCCGACTGAAAACCAGTAACTGAGGCTGTAGCTTGCAGCCTCAGTTGTATGCTGAGTCGGAGCCTATTCCGGACCTCATGCAATATCTGTTGTCTCTACTTATTAATGAAATTTTGTTTGTTTTATGATATTGTGTGTGTGTTCTTGGAATAAATGTATTTTCTTTCTTTCTTTCTTTCTTTCTTTTCAGAGCGGAAGAAAGCCTACTTAACCCGAAAATAGGCACTCAAACATGACATGGATTTTTTTACGATGCTCTTATCTGGTGAACAAGTGTTGGCTGCTGGTGTATTACGATATCTTATCCCCTGATTTTTCAGGAAAAAACGACTGAAACGTAAAGGTATATAACCTACGTACCATATCTATGCCTTTTCAGAGCGGAAGAAAGCCTGCTTAACCCAAAAATAGGCACTCAAACATGACATGAATTTTTTTACCATGCTCTTTGAACAAGTGTTGGCTGCTGGTGTATTACGATGTCTTATCCCCTGATTTTTCAGGAAAAAACGACTGAAACGTAAAGGTATATCACCTATTTACCATATCTATGCCTTTTCAGAGCGGAAGAAAGCCTACTTAACCCGAAAATAGGCACTCAAACATGACATGGATTTTTTTACCATGCTCTTTGAACAAGTGTTGGCTGCTGGTGTATTACGATGTCTTATCCCCTGATTTTTCAAGAAAAAACGACTGAAACGTAAAGGTATATCACCTATGTACCATATCTATGCCTTTTCAGAGCGGAAGAAAGCCTACTTAATCCGAAAATAGGCACTCAAACATGACATGGATTTTTTTACGATGCTCTTATCTGGTGAACAAGTGTTGGCTGCTGGTGTATTACGATGTCTTATCCCCTGATTTTTCAGGAAAAAACGACTGAAACGTAAAGGGATATAACCTACGTACCATATCTATGCCTTTTCAGAGCGGAAGAAAGCCTACTTAACCCGAAAATAGGCACTCAAACATGACATGGATTTTTTTACCATGCTCTTTGAACAAGTGTTGGCTGCTGGTGTATTACGATATCTTATCCCCTGATTTTCGAGAAAAAAATGACTGTAACGTAAAGGTATATAACCTATGTACTATATCTATGCCTTTTCAGAGCGGAAGAAAGCCTACTTAACCCGAAAATAGGCACTCAAACATGACATGGATTTTTTTACGATGCTCTTATCTGGTGAACAAGTGTTGGCTGCTGGTGTATTACGATATCTTATCCCCTGATTTTTCAGGAAAAAACGACTGAAACGTAAAGGTATATAACCTACGTACCATATCTATGCCTTTTCAGAGCGGAAGAAAGCCTGCTTAACCCGAAAATAGGCACTCAAACATGACATGAATTTTTTTACCATGCTCTTTGAACAAGTGTTGGCTGCTGGTGTATTACGATGTCTTATCCCCTGATTTTTCAAGAAAAAACGACTGAAACGTAAAGGGATATAACCTACGTACCATATCTATGCCTTTTCAGAGCGGAAGAAAGCCTGCTTAACCCAAAAATAGGCACTCAAACATGACATGAATTTTTATACCATGCTCTTTGAACAAGTGTTGGCTGCTGGTGTATTACGATGTCTTATCCCCTGATTTTTCAGGAAAAAACGACTGAAACGTAAAGGGATATAACCTACGTACCATATCTATGCCTTTTCAGAACGGAAGAAAGCCTACTTAACCCGAAAATAGGCACTCAAACATGACATGGATTTTTTTACGATGCTCTTTGATCAAGTGTTGGCTGCTGGTGTATTACGATATCTTATCCCCTGATTTTCGAGAAAAAAATGACTGTAAAGTAAAGGTATATAACCTATGTACCATATCTATGCCTTTTCAGAGCGGAAGAAAGCCTGCTTAACCCGAAAATAGGCACTCAAACATGACATGGATTTTTTTACGATGCTCTTATCTGGTGAACAAGTGTTGGCTGCTGGTGTATTACGATATCTTATCCCCTGATTTTTGAGAAAAAAACGACTGTAACGTAAAGGTATAGAACCTACGTACCATATCTATGCCTTTTCAGAGCGGAAGAAAGCCTGCTTAACCCGAAAATAGGCACTCAAACATGACATGAATTTTTTTACCATGCTCTTTGAACAAGTGTTGGCTGCTGGTGTATTACGATGTCTTATCCCCTGATTTTTCAGGAAAAAATGACTGAAACGTAAAGGTATATCACCTATGTACCATATCTATGCCTTTTCAGAGCGGAAGAAAGCCTACTTAACCCGAAAATAGGCACTCAAACATGACATGGATTTTTTTACGATGCTCTTATCTGGTGAACAAGTGTTGGCTGCTGGTGTATTACGATATCTTATCCCCTGATTTTCGAGAAAAAAACGACTGTAACGTGAAGGTATATAATCTATGTACCATATCTATGCCTTTTCAGAGCGAAAAAAAGCCTACTTAACCCGAAAATAGGCACTCAAACATGACATGGATTTTTTTACGATGCTCTTATCTGGTGAACAAGTGTTGGCTGCTGGTGTATTACGATATCTTATCCCCTGATTTTTGAAAAAAAAAACGACTGTAACGTGAAGGTATAGAACTTACGTACCATATCTATGCCTTTTCAGAGCGGAAGAAAGTCTACTTAACCCGAAAATAGGCACTCAAACATGACATGGATTTTTTTACCATGCTCTTATCTGGTGAACAAGTGTTGGCTGCTAGTGTATTACGATATTTTATCCCTTGATTTTTCAGGAAAAAACGACTGAAACGTAAAGATATATAAACAATGTACTATATTTATGCCTTTTCAGAGCGAAAGAAAACCTACTTAACCCGAAAATAGGCACTCAAACATGAAATGAATTTTTTTACCATGCTCTTTGAACAAGTGTTGGCTGCTGGTGTATTACGATGTCTTATCCCCTGATTTTTCAGGAAAAAACGACTGAAACGTAAAGGTATATCACCTATGTACCATATCTATGCCTTTTCAGAGCGGAAGATAGCCTACTTAACCCGAAAATAGGCACTCAAACATGACATGGATTTTTTTACCATGCTCTTTGAACAAGTGTTGGCTGCTGGTGTATTACGATGTCTTATCCCCTGATTTTTCAAGAAAAAACGACTGAAACGTAAAGGTATATCACCTATGTACCATATCTATGCCTTTTCAGAGCGGAAGAAAGCCTACTTAATCCGAAAATAGGCACTCAAACATGACATGGATTTTTTTACGATGCTCTTATCTGGTGAACAAGTGTTGGCTGCTGGTGTATTACGATGTCTTATCCCCTGATTTTTCAGGAAAAAACGACTGAAACGTAAAGGGATATAACCTACGTACCATATCTATGCCTTTTCAGAGCGGAAGAAAGCCTACTTAACCCGAAAATAGGCACTCAAACATGACATGGATTTTTTTACCATGCTCTTTGAACAAGTGTTGGCTGCTGGTGTATTACGATATCTTATCCCCTGATTTTCGAGAAAAAAATGACTGTAACGTAAAGGTATATAACCTATGTACCATATCTATGCCTTTTCAGAGCGGAAGAAAGCCTACTTAACCCGAAAATAGGCACTCAAACATGACATGGATTTTTTTACGATGCTCTTATCTGGTGAACAAGTGTTGGCTGCTGGTGTATTACGATATCTTATCCCCTGATTTTTCAGGAAAAACGACTGAAACGTAAAGGTATATAACCTACGTACCATATCTATGCCTTTTCAGAGCGGAAGAAAGCCTGCTTAACCCGAAAATAGGCACTCAAACATGACATGAATTTTTTTACCATGCTCTTTGAACAAGTGTTGGCTGCTGGTGTATTACGATGTCTTATCCCCTGATTTTTCAAGAAAAAACGACTGAAACGTAAAGGGATATAACCTACGTACCATATCTATGCCTTTTCAGAGCGGAAGAAAGCCTGCTTAACCCAAAAATAGGCACTCAAACATGACATGAATTTTTATACCATGCTCTTTGAACAAGTGTTGGCTGCTGGTGTATTACGATGTCTTATCCCCTGATTTTTCAGGAAAAAACGACTGAAACGTAAAGGGATATAACCTACGTACCATATCTATGCCTTTTCAGAACGGAAGAAAGCCTACTTAACCCGAAAATAGGCACTCAAACATGACATGGATTTTTTTACGATGCTCTTTGATCAAGTGTTGGCTGCTGGTGTATTACGATATCTTATCCCCTGATTTTCGAGAAAAAAATGACTGTAAAGTAAAGGTATATAACCTATGTACCATATCTATGCCTTTTCAGAGCGGAAGAAAGCCTGCTTAACCCGAAAATAGGCACTCAAACATGACATGGATTTTTTTACGATGCTCTTATCTGGTGAACAAGTGTTGGCTGCTGGTGTATTACGATATCTTATCCCCTGATTTTTGAGAAAAAAACGACTGTAACGTAAAGGTATAGAACCTACGTACCATATCTATGCCTTTTCAGAGCGGAAGAAAGCCTGCTTAACCCGAAAATAGGCACTCAAACATGACATGAATTTTTATACCATGCTCTTTGAACAAGTGTTGGCTGCTGGTGTATTACGATGTCTTATCCCCTGATTTTTCAGGAAAAAACGACTGAAACGTAAAGGGATATAACCTACGTACCATATCTATGCCTTTTCAGAGCGGAAGAAAGCCTACTTAACCCGAAAATAGGCACTCAAACATGACATGGATTTTTTTACGATGCTCTTTGAACAAGTGTTGGCTGCTGGTGTATTACGATATCTTATCCCCTGATTTTCGAGAAAAAAATGACTGTAAAGTAAAGGTATATAACCTATGTACCATATCTATGCCTTTTCAGAGCGGAAGAAAGTCTACTTAACCCGAAAATAGGCACTCAAACATGACATGGATTTTTTTACCATGCTCTTATCTGGTGAACAAGTGTTGGCTGCTGGTGTATTACGATATTTTATCCCTTGATTTTTCAGGAAAAAACGACTGAAACGTGAAGGTATAGAACCTACGTACCATATCTATGCCTTTTCAGAGCGGAAGAAAGTCTACTTAACCCGAAAATAGGCACTCAAACATGACATGGATTTTTTTACCATGCTCTTATCTGGTGAACAAGTGTTGGCTGCTGGTGTATTACGATATTTTATCCCTTGATTTTTCAGGAAAAAACGACTGAAACGTAAAGGTATATAACCTACGTACCATATCTATGCCTTTTCAGAGCGGAAGAAAGTCTACTTAACCCGAAAATAGGCACTCAAACATGACATGGATTTTTTTACGATGCTCTTATCTGGTGAACAAGTGTTGGCTGCTGGTGTATTACGATATCTTATCCCCTGATTTTTGAGAAAAAAACGACTGTAACGTAAAGGTATAGAACCTACGTACCATATCTATGCCTTTTCAGAGCGGAAGAAAGCCTGCTTAACCCGAAAATAGGCACTCAAACATGACATGAATTTTTATACCATGCTCTTTGAACAAGTGTTGGCTGCTGGTGTATTACGATGTCTTATCCCCTGATTTTTCAGGAAAAAACGACTGAAACGTAAAGGGATATAACCTACGTACCATATCTATGCCTTTTCAGAGCGGAAGAAAGCCTACTTAACCCGAAAATAGGCACTCAAACATGACATGGATTTTTTTACGATGCTCTTTGAACAAGTGTTGGCTGCTGGTGTATTACGATATCTTATCCCCTGATTTTCGAGAAAAAAATGACTGTAAAGTAAAGGTATATAACCTATGTACCATATCTATGCCTTTTCAGAGCGGAAGAAAGTCTACTTAACCCGAAAATAGGCACTCAAACATGACATGGATTTTTTTACCATGCTCTTATCTGGTGAACAAGTGTTGGCTGCTGGTGTATTACGATATCTTATCCCCTGATTTTTGAAAAAAAAACGACTGTAACGTGAAGGTATAGAACCTACGTACCATATCTATGCCTTTTCAGAGCGGAAGAAAGTCTACTTAACCCGAAAATAGGCACTCAAACATGACATGGATTTTTTTACCATGCTCTTATCTGGTGAACAAGTGTTGGCTGCTGGTGTATTACGATATTTTATCCCTTGATTTTTCAGGAAAAAACGACTGAAACGTAAAGGTATATAACCTACGTACCATATCTATGCCTTTTCAGAGCGGAAGAAAGTCTACTTAACCCGAAAATAGGCACTCAAACATGACATGGATTTTTTTACGATGCTCTTATCTGGTGAACAAGTGTTGGCTGCTGGTGTATTACGATATCTTATCCCCTGATTTTTGAGAAAAAAACGACTGTAACGTAAAGGTATAGAACCTACGTACCATATCTATGCCTTTTCAGAGCGGAAGAAAGCCTGCTTAACCCGAAAATAGGCACTCAAACATGACATGAATTTTTATACCATGCTCTTTGAACAAGTGTTGGCTGCTGGTGTATTACGATGTCTTATCCCCTGATTTTTCAGGAAAAAACGACTGAAACGTAAAGGGATATAACCTACGTACCATATCTATGCCTTTTCAGAGCGGAAGAAAGCCTACTTAACCCGAAAATAGGCACTCAAACATGACATGGATTTTTTTACGATGCTCTTTGAACAAGTGTTGGCTGCTGGTGTATTACGATATCTTATCCCCTGATTTTCGAGAAAAAAATGACTGTAAAGTAAAGGTATATAACCTATGTACCATATCTATGCCTTTTCAGAGCGGAAGAAAGTCTACTTAACCCGAAAATAGGCACTCAAACATGACATGGATTTTTTTACCATGCTCTTATCTGGTGAACAAGTGTTGGCTGCTGGTGTATTACGATATCTTATCCCCTGATTTTTGAAAAAAAAACGACTGTAACGTGAAGGTATAGAACCTACGTACCATATCTATGCCTTTTCAGAGCGGAAGAAAGTCTACTTAACCCGAAAATAGGCACTCAAACATGACATGGATTTTTTTACCATGCTCTTATCTGGTGAACAAGTGTTGGCTGCTGGTGTATTACGATATTTTATCCCTTGATTTTTCAGGAAAAAACGACTGAAACGTAAAGATATATAAACAATGTACTATATTTATGCCTTTTCAGAGCGAAAGAAAACCTACTTAACCCGAAAATAGGCACTCAAACATGACATGAATTTTTTTACCATGCTCTTTGAACAAGTGTTGGCTGCTGGTGTATTACGATATCTTATCCCCTGATTTTCGAGAAAAAAATGACTGTAAAGTAAAGGTATATAACCTATGTACCATATCTATGCCTTTTCAGAGCGGAAGAAAGCCTACTTAACCCGAAAATAGGCACTCAAACATGACATGGATTTTTTTACGATGCTCTTATCTGGTGAACAAGTGTTGGCTGCTGGTGTATTACGATATCTTATCCCCTGATTTTTGAAAAAAAAACGACTGTAACGTGAAGGTATAGAACCTACGTACCATATCTATGCCTTTTCAGAGCGGAAGAAAGTCTACTTAACCCGAAAATAGGCACTCAAACATGACATGGATTTTTTTACCATGCTCTTATCTGGTGAACAAGTGTTGGCTGCTGGTGTATTACGATATTTTATCCCTTGATTTTTCAGGAAAAAACGACTGAAACGTAAAGATATATAAACAATGTACTATATTTATGCCTTTTCAGAGCGAAAGAAAACCTACTTAACCCGAAAATAGGCACTCAAACATGACATGAATTTTTTTACCATGCTCTTTGAACAAGTGTTGGCTGCAGGTGTATTACGATATCTTATCCCCTGATTTTTCAGGAAAAAACGACTGAAACGTAAAGGGATATAACCTACGTACCATATCTATGCCTTTTCAGAGCGGAAGAAAGCCTACTTAACCCGAAAATAGGCACTCAAACATGACATGGATTTTTTTACGATGCTCTTTGAACAAGTGTTGGCTGCTGGTGTATTACGATATCTTATCCCCTGATTTTCGAGAAAAAAATGACTGTAAAGTAAAGGTATATAACCTATGTACCATATCTATGCCTTTTCAGAGCGGAAGAAAGCCTGCTTAACCCGAAAATAGGCACTCAAACATGACATGGATTTTTTTACGATGCTCTTATCTGGTGAACAAGTGTTGGCTGCTGGTGTATTACGATATCTTATCCCCTGATTTTTCAGGAAAAAACGACTGAAACGCAAAGGTATATAACCTACGTACCATATCTATGCCTTTTCAGAGCGGAAGAAAGCCTGCTTAACCCGAAAATAGGCACTCAAACATGACATGAATTTTTTTACGATGCTCTTTGAACAAGTGTTGGCTGCTGGTGTATTACGATATCTTATCCCCTGATTTTCGAGAAAAAAATGACTGTAACGTAAAAATATATAACCTATGTACCATATCTATGCCTTTTCAGAGCGGAAGAAAGCCTACTTAACCCGAAAATAGGCACTCAAACATGACATGGATTTTTTTACGATGCTCTTATCTGGTGAACAAGTGTTGGCTGCTGGTGTATTACGATATCTTATCCCCTGATTTTTGAGAAAAAAACGACTGTAACGTGAAGGTATATAACCTACGTACCATATCTATGCCTTTTCAGAGCGGAAGAAAGTCTACTTAACCCGAAAATAGGCACTCAAACATGACATGGATTTTTTTACCATGCTCTTATCTGCTGAACAAGTTTTGGCTGCTGGTGTATTACGATATTTTATCCCTTGATTTTTTAGGAAAAAACGACTGAAACGTAAAGGTATAAAAACAATGTACTATATTTATGCCTTTTCAGAGCGAAAGAAAACCTACTTAACCCGAAAATAGGCACTCAAACATGACATGAATTTTTTTACCATGCTCTTTGAACAAGTGTTGGCTGCAGGTGTATTACGATATCTTATCTCCTAATTTTTCAGAAAAAAACGACTGAAACGTAAAGGTATATAACTTATGTACCATATCTATGCCTATTCAGAGCGGAAGAAAGCCTACACTATACACCAGCAGCCAACACTTGTTCACCAGATAAGAGCATCGTAAAAAAATCCATGTCATGTTTGAGTGCCTATTTTCGGGTTAAGTAGGCTTTTTTTCGCTCTGAAAAGGCATAGATATGGTACATAGATTATATACCTTCACGTTACAGTCGTTTTTTTCTCGAAAATCAGGGGATAAGATATCGTAATACACCAGCAGCCAACACTTGTTCACCAGATAAGAGCATCGTAAAAAAATCCATGTCATGTTTGAGTGCCTATTTTCGGGTTAAGTAGGCTTTCTTCCGCTCTGAAAAGGCATAGATATGGTACATAGGTGATATACCTTTACGTTTCAGTCATTTTTTCCTGAAAAATCAGGGGATAAGACATCGTAATACACCAGCAGCCAACACTTGTTCAAAGAGCATGGTAAAAAAATTCATGTCATGTTTGAGTGCCTATTTTTGGGTTAAGCAGGCTTTCTTCCGCTCTGAAAAGGCATAGATATGGTACGTTGGTTATATACCTTTACGTTTCAGTCGTTTTTTCCTGAAAAATCACGGGATAAGATATCGTAATACACCAGCAGCCAACACTTGTTCACCAGATAAGAGCATGGTAAAAAAATTCATGTCATGTTTGAGTGCCTATTTTTGGGTTAAGCAGGCTTTCTTCCGCTCTGAAAAGGCATAGATATGGTACGTAGGTTATATACCTTTACGTTTCAGTCGTTTTTTCCTGAAAAATCAGGGGATAAGACATCGTAATACACCAGCAGCCAACACTTGTTCAAAGAGCATGGTAAAAAAATTCATGTCATGTTTGAGTGCCTATTTTCGGGTTAAGCAGGCTTTCTTTCGCTCTGAAAAGGCATAGATATGGTACGTAAGTTATATACCTTTACGTTTCAGTCGTTTTTTCCTGAAAAATCAGGGGATAAGATATCGTAATACAACAGCAGCCAACACTTGTTCACCAGATAAGAGCATCGTAAAAAAATCCATGTCATGTTTGAGTGCCTATTTTCGGGTTAAGCAGGCTTTCTTTCGCTCTGAAAAGGCATAGATATGGTACGTAGGTTATATACCTTTACGTTTCAGTCGTTTTTTCCTGAAAAATCAGGGGATAAGATATCGTAATACACCAGCAGCCAACACTTGTTCACCAGATAAGAGCATCGTAAAAAAATCCATGTCATGTTTGAGTGCCTATTTTCGGGTTAAGTAGGCTTTCTTCCGCTCTGAAAAGGCATAGATATGGTACATAGGTGATATACCTTTACGTTTCAGTCGTTTTTTCCTGAAAAATCAGGGGATAAGATATCGTAATACACCAGCACCCAACACTTGTTCAAAGAGCATGGTAAAAAAATCCATGTCATGTTTGAGTGACTATTTTCGGGTTAAATAGGCTTTCTTCCGCTCTGAAAAGGCATAGATATGGAACATAGGTTATACGCCTTTACGTTTCAATCGTTTTTTTCTCATAAGTCAGGGGTTTATGATCCGCAATGTTATAGCAGCCGGTATGGTGAATGTTTCTATTTATTTCTCTCATGAGCTGGTGTTTTAGTGTTGTTAATCATTATTATCTATCTTTGGAAATGCACGGTCTCAGTTATTAGTTTTTCAGCAGTTATCCCTGTAAAATAGGCATGAAATTTGTAGCTTTTACCGTGACAAAAATTACCATCTTAATTTGTTCGGGTTATATGGCAGCTAAATATGGCTGCCAACTTCACACCGGTCTAGTAAAGTGGTGGCAACTTTACCAGAAGCTTCAATGGAGTTTTGGAAACAACACGAAAAGATACATGTCACCATCACTATACCACTTTCCCACACTCATGCCTGTAATCCAGCGCTTAACGAATAAAATGCCACCAATTTTATGCACTAACACTGAAAATAACACAAGTTTTGGAAAATAATACAATGCGGTGACACGATGTTTTTCGTTTTCCCGCCAAAAACCCATTCCTAATTTAACAATTACCATAGACTATATACATAAACTGCGAATTGAAACTATCAAATTCATTTTATAATACATTATAATTATCATTATCATTATCATTAAGTATATTAACATTAATTTTATATAATATTTTAAATTTGGTCAATAATTGCTCACCGCAATTATCCAGATTTATCATAAGAAGCGATCTTTGAGGACCCTTTTGTTCTTGTCTACACAATTATCATTATATACTTTTAATTGTACAGTGATGGGAGATGGAATGATCATAGAAAATGAGCGATTAGCAAACACGCAATGGTTGCGCAACTCTTGATTGTTTGGATTTAGTATCTGCGCGATACAGATAAAGAGCAGTAGGATGTCTTCAAACTTAAGTATAAGTAGTTTGTAAATATATATAAGTATTTATGAATCCTTTATTTCAGGCAATGATCCTATGAAATATTTATAAACAGTAGGCAAAGTAGCACCACTGGTGCTGCAGGTGTCCATAAGTGACTGTTTATTGCTTACCAACAGTTGAGCTGGAAGCTTGCTCATTCAAATTATTAAAAAAACGAGTGTGCTCAACACAAAACGGCTCAAATATGTTACCCGCCAACGAAATTACTATATTTGCCCCGGTTTAGGCGCGGCGTCCCTATCGTGTGTCTCGGGAAGATGTAACGGCGTCATAGTGTCGACGCAAGTAGCGTCCCACACTAAAGGCCTTCCAGAACTGGCAACCAGTCATACCGTCAGGTCTTTTACCATCGTCACGAGTTAGACCATTCGGTTTAAGAATGGCTGCAACATTGGCGGCGCCGAAAGCCCGGCAAATAATGTCATTTTAAGGCTGGCGTGGCGTGAAATTTTACCAGAAATTTTCAAACAAATATATATTATACTATAACGTCAACGTTATACACATAGAAGTGCAAATTTTTCAGAAATTCAGGCTAAACAGTTGTGCAAACTAACTTTTCGTTTAACATAGGTTTTGGGTTATATATCTGGCTCTAGTTTCAACGGGCGGCCTTACCAAGGTCAACGAACTCGCCGCGGTAGGTTACACGAAATTACACGAGCGTGCGAGCGAAATAGAGAGATAAAACACCGCCGGCATTTTTATAATATTTATAAAAAGAAATTTTAATATTTAGCTTATGATTTTTTATGTTTATTCTAGCAGTAT
Organism: Ennomos fuscantarius; assembly: GCA_905220475.3. Lineage (NCBI taxonomy): Eukaryota > Metazoa > Arthropoda > Insecta > Lepidoptera > Geometridae > Ennomos > Ennomos fuscantarius. Next base: position 3,619,947 of record HG992046.1, on the reverse strand, counting down.
AATATGTCAGTAAATATTGAACCAAATACCAGCTATATTAAAGTTATGTGCGGAATTGTCAAATACTATATACTTTAGGCTTTTTTGGTTTTATTTATGAAGCCATAAGCCAAAATAGTGAAAATACATAATGAATCCTACTATCCTACTTCCTGCTAATATTATAAATGCGTAAGTTTGCGAGTATGGATGGATGTTTGTTACTTTTTCACGCAAAAACTACTGAACGGATTTGGATGAAATTTGGAACACAGATAGTTTATAGCTTTGATTAACACATAGGATACTTTTTATCTGCTGGTAAACCGCGGGGCTCTCTACTGTGCCAGCAGCGGGAACATATTGGGCTGTTTTCCAAATTTTTGCATTGTTGATAACAAATAAAGTAGACATTGGTTACTGCTTCTTTAATATAGTGTTACCATTGGTTAGAGAATGTACCAGTACCTATTTAATATTGCAATAACTAACAATGGCCGGCCGAGACATTGTGGTGATGAAATCGAATGTGATAACTAATGTAGGTAAAGGGTAGTTATGATTTGTTTTGAATTTCTTGCAGACTTGTAGAATTTTTTTTACATGTTTTATCTATCAAAGTTACGTCATCCAAAGGAAATGTGTAGGTACTTTTTTTTATAATCTTTTGGCTTCACACTATTGTGTATTTAGCCAGTGTCAAGTAATTAAAATAATTTATCAAGTTAATGATATTTCACGCAAATATGTGTCAAGTCACAGTCGAAGTCATCAAGTCAAGTCATAGTCTAGTCAAAGTCATACTTCTAGTAAAGTGGTGGCAACTTTACTTGAAGCTTCTATGGAGTTTTGGAAACAACAAGAAAATAAACGTTTCACCATCATTATACCATTTTCCCACACTCACGCCTGTAATCCAGCAATTAACGAATAGAATGCCACCAATTTTATGCACTAACACTGAAAATAACACAAGTTTTGGAAAATAATACAATGCGGTGACGCAATCTTTTTCGCATTGCCGCCAAAAAACCGTGTAGGTACTTAATTCATTACCTACTTATAGATAGATAGATAGAGAACTCTTTATTGTCTCAACAATGAAGTACAAAATCAGGAATAACTATAATATTTACGAACTAGTGTAACAATGAGCAGTCTTATCGCTGACAGCGATCTCTTCCAGACAACCTTTAGATTGTTACCTTTATATTGATGCTTTTTCTTTCTTTTAATGTACCTACTACCTACACATATTTAATAAGTACTCATATTAAATAGAATTTAGTCTAAGTACTCCTATTCTTAAGTTTTTTTAAATATAAATTGGAAGAGAGTTTTTCTATTTGTTACACTTATTTACTATTCAAATAAATTAATTGCTTACTCCCTAGTAAGCAATTAAGCTGATGTATGCGTAGCGAGGCGAACGGAAGTTAATTCACGATGTTTCATGAAAGATCTCCATTACATAATAATATTATGTTGGTATGTCCAGTAAAATAACAATTTACAATTGTCAAGATGGCGACATTAACATTAAACAAAGCAAAACAAAGTTATACCGGCCGATAGATGGAGCTAAACTAAAGAAGTTTTACTTCAGTCGTGTGGTCTAGAGTACATTCGTTTTTTATTATTGTTATTATTATCTAGCATTTTATAAAGGTTATTGGCATCTTTCTTCTGTAAACATGTGTAGTTTTATTTTTAAAAGCACCGTGCTTCCGTTACAAGCGGTACAAAGCTACAAAGTTAGGTTAGATCTTCGACAGACCGGCCACGACACCGTATTATATATCGGAGTTTGAAGTTTTACATCATGACATTGACATTGACAACTAATAGCATTTGCATTGTATTATTTTCCAAAACTTGTGTTATTTTCAGTGTTAGTGCATAGAATTGGTGGCATTCTATTCGTTAAGTGCTGGATAAAAATCTCATAACAACTGAATGAAAAAAGCGGAGAAACAACTGTAAAATGCTTACGACGTTCTACTTCAAAGGTTATTGACCTTTCCAAGGTCAATATTTTCAAGTAGATCAAATTATAACATGTCCGTTTTTAGTTTGTGTTTAAAGCTACGTCGACGGAATCCTAAGCACTAAGCATGGCCCAACATGCTCTTGATAAACCATCTACACATATAAAATTTAAAATCCTGACTGACTGACTTATAAGTCAACGCACAGCCTAAACCGCTGGTCCTAGAGACTTGAAATTTGGAGGGTGTTTTCTTTGTAAAGTGTAGGTATCCACTAAGGGGTTTTTCGAAATTCTACCCTTAAGAGGGTGAAACAGGTTGAATGGTGGTTGAATTATCTATGAAAAAATTTCTTCTTCGTTTCCTATAGGCCACGCGGGCGAAGTTGTAGGCAGAAGCTAGTTAGATGTATAAATTACCTAACCTACACAGACTAAAACAACTTAGCAAAATATACATATTGGAATGTCCACAACTCCATCTATAATTACAGTATAAAAATAAACACTCAGCGTGCAGCGTGTCTCAACTCTTGATCGTTTGCAATGGGTTTGCGAGATCGTTGGGCAATGCGACGATGTCGTGCATCGGTGAACATGAGACGAAAGGCGTGAGAGTACCAACAAGACACTGTACGGAGTACATGTAGGTTTGTTTTTAACTTTTGAAGTAAAACTTTACGCACGCTTGACTTGGGGAGTAAGCTGGTGAATGCGAGGAGTTTAACCAATAACTACAGATCTGAAATCTTGAGGTAGAGTTAGAGAGTAGTTGATAAATAATAAGGTAAATCGTAAAATTAATACTCAATCATTACTTAAGGTAAAACCCAAGATTAATTACTGCTCAATGATGATTTTAAAACGGTTTTAAAACATTAACCGTGTTACTACAAATACTGCATAAAGAGACGACAAACATGTGTTTAACGGTACTAAAAGGTAGTTTAACATTTGTCTAAGGCTTGTTTAAATCTTTGTGGTTACACCATAAAGATTTATTACATTGTAGATTAACTTGCCTGGACAAGTTATTAGTTAGCAGTTATTCTGCCGCCAAGCAGTAGTGCGCAAGCACTGCTGTGTTCCTGTTTGAAGGGCAATGTAGCTAGTGAAATTACTGGGCAAATGAGACTTTATGATCTGATCTCACAGTTTAGTAATCTTATTACTAGATAGTGCTGATGTCTCTGGATGACGTGTGCAGTGCAGTGTCACGCGAAGTATTTAAAGTATAGTTTAAAGTTCCGAATAACACTGCAGCTGATATGGGCAGCCGTGTCGTTTAACATCAGGCGAAAAGCTAGCTCGTCATTCCGTAACATAAAAAAAAAGTCATTAAAAATTAAGGCACGTCGTAAATTTATTTTTAAATATTTCAGACTATAGACTGCGTCTCGCGCTATCACACGTGATCACAATTTTCTAAAGTGAGTTAAGTCTTCCACCACTAACGTCCTACACTATGACAGACGGTAACCTATAGGTCGGGCAAATGGCAACGGTCCCATATTATATCAGTCAAGCTCACGAAAGAGACACAGCGAGTGTGAATGGCCTATGGTGAGACGAGAGTGAGAGCAACAAGGGCTAAGTCTCGTTTTATGAGATACATCTTTTCTTTAATAACATATATCTCGGAAGGAGCCACAAGGGAATTTTTAATTCATACTTGCTGCGTTTTCGACCACTTGGTATCGATCGAATGATTGAAACCTGCCTACATACTTGGCGAAGACAACGAGCGACTCGAGTCTGAACATACGGCTGCTGACTGCGTCGAAGCATGAGGTTCGAGATTCTCAGATTGCAGCGCGCCGCCAGCCGATGCACATGTCCGTAGAATGCTTTGTCATCGGTCAAATACTTTCCACACACACAGGCCTCCTCTCACAATGAGAGAGTGTTACCCGATATCCACCCTGCTAGCCAAGTGCCAAGTGGATGACACATGTTCGCGAATTTTGTAATTCTTGAACATGCCAGTTTCCTCACGTTGTTTTCTTTACCCTTGTAAATGTCATACTTAACTTGAAAAGTCATTGGTGCAGAGCTAACCAGAGTGCGTCAGTTGAAAGTCATAAGGGAAAGAAAATTGGAAATGCAGAAAAAGGGCCGACATACCTTTCTCTCAAAACCGGGTCCAGGCCAACCGTGGGCTCGTCTAGGATCAGCAACTCCGGTTCATGAACCAGGGCAGCTGCTAAAGAGACCCTCCTCTGCTGTCCTCCAGAACAGGACTTGATAAGTTTCCCTCCACTTGGAAGCTCTAGAAGGTTGCTGAGGAACTCGAACCGTTCCACCATTTGCTTAGTCTTCATTCCGTATATCCTTGCGAAGTAGAAGACGGCATCGCGTACTGTGAACTCTCCGACTAGAGCTATGTCCTGGAAGGAAGTTAATAGATTAGGTATAGAAAATCATAGAAGGCGGTGGAGCAGTGTTGCCAACCCCAAGAAACTAAAAAATCACAGCTCACCAATAAAAAAATAGGAGAAAATAGTAGGTCAAGTAAATAAATTCATTTTTCATACTTTCCTGTGACCCTGAACGCTAAAAAAGTAAAAATGAGGAATTAAACAGAAAACATCAATACGAAAACAGCAGATCTACTCATAAAACAGTAGGGTTGGTAGCACTGCGTGGAGTATCTCGTAAGAATCTATCCTAGGTCACTAGTAAACTAAGGCGAGACTAAGGCGAGAATCATGGTTTTTCTTCCCCAACCGTCTGACTCACGAGCCAGTCATTGTTGCCAACCAGAAAAAAATTACCCAACCTTATTTCGGATAATAACATATTAGTATGTGATAAATTCACGACATACCTGAGGCATGTATCCGACTCTAGGGCCAGGAACCCCGCTCCCTTGCTGCCCAGGGGTACCCCCCAGGACCCAGACATTTCCTTCGTCGAGATGCCGCCTGCCAACAATGCAGGACAGCAGCGTGGTTTTGCCACACCCAGATGGACCCAGAAGACCGTATCTGTTGGGAGATGCAATGATTATTGAAAAAGGGTTATAAGGGTCATATTTGATTGGGTGAATTCCAAGTTTTATCACCACAGCTGACGAATGAAAAACTCACAATCATTGACAATGCTGATGGATGGGATGAAGAACAACGCATTTCGTCAAAGTTTAATACATATGGCTACAGCTTCAAATCCAAAACTGTAAGTTCTTAAGTTGTAAATTTTTGATGACCTAAATTTATAGTTTCCTGTCTTTAAGTTAGTAATGGCTGACGATGCACTAGAGCGACCCGGAACTGACAAATCTGATATAATATAATATAATATTTCGTATAATACTAAACTAAACTATACCCGAATACTTAAAATAGATAACGGTAAAAAACTTATAGTAACCCAACGGTGGAGGGAAAAGTGCCCAGAATGCTGGCAGTACTACCACGTTGAATGGCAATGCTTTTTTCGTGCAAAATATTAGCGAGCATTCTGGGCACCTGATGCCTCCACTAAACAATTAGCAATCATTTTTTTTAATCCTATATCAATTTAATTTTAATTGTGCTTTATTTTAGTATAATGTAGTTGTAGTAATTTGATTATATTTATATTATCATTATTATCATATTATTATTATATTATAACTAAAAAGGGGCTTATGAAAATACAACCCCTAAGAGGGTAAAATGGGGTGTTAAAGATTGTTTGATGACACGCAGGAGGCTGCCTCTAGTTCACGATAAAAGTCACAAGTAATGTGAGAATAGAGGGGAGGGGGGAGGCGATTCTTGATAAAAATATGACTTAATACAAAGAACGTTCTATGTTTGCCGTAAGTGTTGGATTTAATTTTACTGCGTTAACTTACATAGTTCCTTTCTCGACAGTCATGTCCAAGTCCTTAAGTACAGCGAGCTTGCCATATTGCTTGTTGGCGCGCTCAACGATGACAGCGGCCGTACGCGCCGCCATTTTGTTTTCTGTCGCGGGTAGTTTAGTTCGTTGACATCATCTGTTGACAAAATTGTAAAGATTAACAAAAATGGACATGATAGTATGGGTAGATTTGATAATTGAGGAGTGAAATGTTTTGCCTACATCTGTGTTTCCGGTGAAATATAACGTGGGCGAGTTCAAGAGAAGAGCGATTAGGTAATCAAATCAAATCAAATCAACTCAAATCAAATCAAATAAATGTGTGTGTGTGTGTGCGTGCGTACGTGCGTGCGTGAGTGCGTGCGTGCGTGTGTATGTGGCTAGATGGCATTGTGTTGAAATGTCCACACATATTATTATTATATTATTACTATTACCAATAATAAAAAGCAAAATATTTGACCTCCTTGAGTCAAAGTCAGACAAGAAAAGCATAATATATTACACGAAATGACTGTTTGTTTGTGAGCATGATTACTTTTATTGTATTCTGAGGATTGAATTGACATTGTTTTTGTAGAACACATGCACAATGGATTTTGAGCTGAATGGTTTGTACACATTAAAATAACCCGATTTTTTTGCTTAATCAGTTATTTTGTTTTATAATACTTTTAGTTTGTAAATACATACATAAAATAATAATAATAATAACGTCCAACGATCACATACATAGATCCTGGACCCTAACTAGGTTTCCCTGTACCTAGGGGCTCAGGAACTTGACAGCCTCTTTGGTGTGGTAGTTGAGCAGGTCGACTTATAGCCGGAGGCGGCGGGTTCGATTCCCGCGTCAGGACAAGTATTTGTGCACAGAAAAAAGTGCAAATACTTGTTCTGAGTCTGGGTTTTGTGGGACCATGGTCCTCGTAGTTCCTGGGTCCCTAGACACAGGGAGTCCTAGTTAGGGTCCAGGATCTATTTGTGTGATCGTTGGGCGTTATTATTATTATTATAACTACGAAGACCATGGTCCCACCACGCCCAGATACAAAACAAGTGCACAAATACTTATCCTGTCGCGGGAATCGAACCCTATGAGCCAACCTGCTCAACCACCACACCACAGAGGCCGTCAAATATAAAACCAAGACACAGAACAAACATCGACGTTCATCACACAAATAATTGGGTGGGAATCGAACCCACAATAGTTCAGAAGGCAGGACTACTACCAACTGAACTATCGGGCCAGTTGCGCCAATTATCTCGCAATCAATGTACTTATTATATAATCGTACCTCGGTTTAATCGATATTGGAACCTAAACGGTTGGTGACACGGTGACTTTGTGTTAGCTAAGTGTTAACCGACTTAAGTTGTCTGGCAACTTAAGTGCTTACTTTAAACTTAAGATCACGCTTTACTATGACGTTGGCAGTCATTTGACGTCAATCATAAGCGTATTTACAAAAGCTCTTCAGTTTGTTATGTCACGTTATTCGTATTCAGCAAAAAGTAGTTGTAGATGTCAACTTAACTAAAAATAGACAAGTCATAAGTTGCTTGCACCAGTAGTGAGAAAGAGAACTGCTTTTTTTTCAAACTCATATATTGTAATGGGGTTGCTATATATATATGACAATAAGCACTTTGTAATTTTATATGCTGTATATTTTATATAGTGAAATAACTTAATTTTAAGTACTTAATATAATATTGACTTGTAAAAGTGCTAAAATTAGCCTATTTGCAATAAAATCTTTTGACTTTGACTTTGAATAAAGGCTCCATGATAACTTCGTTTTAAATGTCATTTTTTTTTTAATCTGCCTAACATCGATCTCCAAGAATAATATTGCAAATGCTCAACAAAATATCGTAATGTAGCTTGTGGGTTCGGTTCCCACCCAGGACAAACATTTGTGTGATGAACATCGATGTTTGTTCTGTGTCCGAGTGTTATATTGTATTCTATGTATGTACAAACAAATAGTATCTAAGTATTGTATCAGTTATCTGGTTTCCATAGTACAAGCTTTGCTTAGTTTAGGGCTAGATGGCGCTGTGTGAAGTGTCCACAAATATGAATTTAGTTTAATGATCCAAACAAGTTTTCGTATATAATAATATCCATTTAATAAAGAGATTAAGCCATCTTCAATCGACTTACCTACTTATTACTATTACTACTTACTTAAGAAACATTTGAATTATATCCTTACTAATATTATAAACGCGACAGTTTGTATGTATGTTTGTTACTCTTTCACGCAAAAACTACTCAATGAATTTTAATGAAACTTGGAATACAGATAGCTTATACGCTGGATTAACACATAGGATACTTTTTATCCGCGAGTGAAACCGCGGGGCGCAACTACAATATATCTTTTACAATTATATTGATTAAAACAAAATAATTTTATGGAATTTCTATGGGAAAATCCTCCATCAGAATCTCCTCCTTTGAAGCAGACTTCAACAGTTTTAGAACAGAGAGAAAGAAATTGACATAAAATTGTCTTTCTGCTGCTTTACTACAATTGAAGGGTTGAGAATAAAAAGGGTTTAACTGACAAATTGATAGTTTCGAGAAAATTGACGTTAAACTTCAGCAGCCTCATTTTAATGTAGAGTGCTTAGAAAAGGTTTATGTGAGTATCAGTTGCTTGAAAATGTATTAATTCTATTTTAAAATGATAAATATAGTACTAATTCGACGATTACTATAAAAATATAATATAATAAAATAAATATAGCAATGTTTTTATGCTAAGCGCTCTGTATTCCTGTGACAGATAAACTGTTTTTAGACTCAAAATCTTGATATTTAAGCCTCATTTTGGTATTTTGAGAATGTATTATTGTACATAATTTCACGCTGAATCCGACGATACCCATAAGTCATTTTGTGAAAAAAATCAGTTAAACCCTTTTTGTTCTCACCCCTTCAATTGTAATCAGGTGAAAGACAACAGCTTAAAACTCAAATACCGCATTTTTTACTGGCTAATGCTGTTGGTCTCTAACGACCTTTACAGCGTCACCGGGCGGAGGGCAGCCGCTTAAAGCGCCCAGCCGTCAAAAATGGGAAGCAACTAGATCAAGGGTACCCCTGGGGTGCGAGCCTCGGCTTGGGCCGTTGCCGGGATAAGGGGATCGAGAAGACTACGTCCACTGGAAGAGTGGACCCTATTGAAACTATTTATAGCTTAGAGAAGACTACGTCCACTGGAAGAGTGAACCCTAGTTTAGTTTAAAACTCAAATACCGCTGAAGTTTGTAATATATTTCACCAAATTGTCGACAAGTTGATGTACCGGTATTTGTAATTGTAATAAGAACGGTGCAAAGTTTGGCTGACTGAAATTCGGGTCGAAACCATCACAAACAAACCTGTTCGGTGGATTGTCCCACTGAACTCCTTCCACGCACACATCCACGCGTAATGTTTGTCGACGCACCTCTGTTTGATTATTGCATCTGTGTGCGTTTAATTTTGCGCGTTTCCGTTGTACCTCGACTTTTAACTTTACAACAATAATATTTAGATCACAAATATTTGACCGACAATTTTCAAAAATATGAAACCAATTTTGATGAAATTCATATTGGTTATTGTGTTAAAAAATGATATGACGAGGTAGTCATTCGTCTCATGTTAAGCGACACGGCTGCCCATAAAGGTTCATTTTTGCACTTGCTAAATACTATTTTAAAATATGTAATACTATTATAAAGCTTATATAGATAGTCATTATTATTATATTTTTATTAATTATTATTTAAAATACATAAGTTATTGTAATGTACTTTTCTATATAATTCCCGTCAATAGTTGCAATAAACCCGAGTGCTTGCATAATTATTTATTGATTAATTATTTTATATCACTAGGATAAAATTCACACTATTAAGATGTATATTTAAAAGTATAATAAAGACCTAATAAAATAAAATAATAAAATAGAAATAAAAATATATTCTTAAAATCGTACTAAAATCCAAACACTTAATTCTCTATCTTGGTACTGATAAAATCAGAGCAGGTTTTCACAAAGTTATTCATCTCTTATGCATAATATATGTCAAATATTGCAAATGCACGACATAAGTTAATTTTAAAAACATTCTCGTTTCCTGATCAAATATATTCTATTTAACGAAAAATAAAAGAATCTTTAACCTTTACACTTGATACCCTTTAAAAACAAGTTGATTAAATATCAATATTTAAATGCTTTAAATAGCAACACTCACAGCATTATTAAATGAGTAAAATTATTAAATTTTTATGTATAACTAGACTTTGGTTCGCGTTTATTTGTCATTAATATGATAATATCATGTGACTTAATGTAAATTCGTACGTGCGTATTGGAAATCATGCTGTGTGTCATTAATTAAAATTTCGATGATTAATGTTAATTATTTTACATTAACGTCGTTATTGCTGACGTCAAACAAATTTCATGCTCTTAAAAATAACTTAATTTTTTTGTATCGTCGGAACTGGAAACACACTAAAAATCGGCAATAGATTTTGACGCAACAATTGCGTGGGGATGGCCGGAACGATGTTGCCAACCCTAGTTATGTCATCGACCTCTGTCACAAATTAAATGAAGGTATCGATGACAGTGACAGATAAAGTATTGACGATTGGCAGACTTTTTTTGTTTTGGCTCCACACTTTTGTGTATTTAGCCAGTGTCAAGTAATTGATAATTTCTTAAGTTAATGTAACTACATTAACTTAAGAAATTATCAACACAACAACACGAAAAAAACTTTTTTATCATCATTATACCACATTCCCTATAATCCAGCACAAAATGTCACCAAAGTTTACGCTGTTTAGTTGACGCTTTACCCGCGTCCGTTTTTCCCGAAAACTAAAACCTTGGGAATCTTCAAATCGAGAGTCAACAGGTATCTTCTAGGCAAACGTGTTACACCCTAGACCGCATCATCACTTACCATCAGATGAGATAGTGGTCAAACGCAACCTTGTTTAAAAACTCTAGCTATAAAAACTCCCAGATTATGTTACGAAACAATGCTGCTGGTAAGGTATTCCCTTGCTGTCCAAATTATTAATAAAGAATCAAAACGATTCGTACATATTCGTGGAATTTCTAATAATAGGTCTTTACCTATGAAATTGCCGTATTGCAGTACAGACTTTTTAAACAAAAAAAAGTTTTGATTGGCTATGAATTCTAAATTCAAATTAATTTTGTTTTAAAAATATGACATTCTATTTACAATATAAGTCTTTTGTTTATTGATTAGCGTTGTATTTTCATTACATTTCAACATTTTTCCTCATAATGGATACTTTGAAATTTCGTGTAATTATGGAATATGAGTTCCGTCGTGGCACCAACGCGGCACAAACGACACGTAACATCAACGACGTTTACGGAGAGAACTGTACAAACGAACGTACAACCCATTATTGGTTTGCTCGGTTCCGTTCTGGGAATTTTGATTTGAAAAATGAACCTCGTGGTCGTCCGGAAACTTTGGTCAACAATGATGAATTAAAGGCGATTGTGGAAGCTGATGAATCTCAATCTACAGCTGAGCTTGCAGCAGCTTTTGATGTTAGCATCAAAACAATATTGGTCCATTTGCGACAGATTGGCAAGATAAAAGAGCTTGATAGATGGGTGCCCCACGAACTTAACGATCGCCAGCGCAACGTACGCGTCGAGACTTGCCTTGCGCTGCTTAACAGGCACAGAAATGAAGGAATTTTGAACCGAATTGCTACGTGCGACGAAAAATGGATTATTTTTGTCAATAGAAAGCGCTCAGCAAGTTGGTTAGATCCTGGTTCGGTACCAAAGCAATGTGCAAAACCAAAAATGACCCCTAGAAAGGTGATGGTCACAGTTTGGTGGTCTAGTGCTGGTGTGATTCATCATAGCTTTTTACAAAACGGCGAGAGCATTACTGCAGATGTGTACATTGAAGAACTGACCACAATGATGGCGAAACTCGCACGTCTGCAACCAGCTTTGGTCAATCGGTCGTCTCCACTGCTACTTCACGACAACGCGCGACCCCATACTGCACAACAGACCGTCTCTATGCTGCATGAGTTGGGTTTGGAAGCTCTCCCTCATCCGTCATACTCACCAGATCTTGCGCCTACCGACTATTACTTTTTCCAAAATTTGGACAACTTTTTAGCGGGAAAAAATTTCAATTCCCGAGAGGCAGTACAAAACGCCTTTGAAGAGTTTGTTGTCTCCCGTCCTGCTGATTTTTCAAGAAGGGCATCCATAAACTGCCACAGCGTTGGCAAAGATGCATTGTTTGCAGGGGTGATTACTTTGAATAAAAGAAATAAATAAGTTCGAAAAAAAAATACTTTAACTTTTTTCAAACAAAACGGCAATTTCATAGGTAAAGACCTAATATATACGGATGTTATAATTACGTGAGTTTAGTTGTAAGTTGGTTAAATGGGGGATTTATGTTGTTCAATTCCATCGCACAACTAATTCGTTGTTAATTGTTTCTTGCGCGATTGTATTTGTCAATGGAAACGCACCGTGTTGTCTGATTCTTAACGCAACGCGTTACGTGCTTCGGATGACCGGAACCCTGTGTGCCAACCCTAGTTATGTCATCGACCTCGTACCGAAGTAAGACCTTTTAAATGACCTTTCATAATAATTGTTGATACCCGATCATTGCGCGCTATGGAACTATTTTTAACTAAGCTTTTTGAGTAATGAATGCTTATTACAAAATTTCTTTCGTCAGTTATAACTCTTTAGTGTTCTGGTGTCTTGGTATTTTACACTTTAGAAACACACCCATTTTTTAATAACTCTCTCTTTATAAAAATAGGTTTTGTATTAGTTCCATCTAAACATAAAATTCAAAGTCCTGACTGACTGACTAACTTATACATCAACGTACAGCCTAAACCGTCCTAGAGACTTGAAATTTGGAGGGTGTGTTATTTGTAAAGTGAAGGTATCCACTATGAAAGGGTTTTTTGAAATTCTACCCCTAAGAGGGTGAAATGAGTGGTTGAATTATCAATGAAAAATTTTCTTCTTCGTCTTCTATAGGCCACGCGGGCGAAGCCGCGGGCAGAAGCTAGAATATCATTTAAAAAAAAAAACATTTTAACAGCCTTTGTAGTGCAGTGGGTGTTTACGTCGGCTTATAACGTGCAGTAGGTTCGATTCCAGGGGGGGGGGCAGGACAAGTATTAATAAAGCACAGAAAAAAGCGCAAATTCTTGTTCTGTGTCTGGGTGTTGTAGGACCATAGTCCTCGTAGTTCCTGGGTCCCTAGATACAGGGAATCTTAAAGTTCAGGATTAATGTATGTGATCGTTGGGTGTTTTTATTATTTGTCCGATGACGTCAAGTTTTTAGGACTAATGGAACATAGTTGATTTTCCCGTCATGAAGCAGCGTAGATCGAGTCACAAGCCGCGCCCATGTATTGTAACCTATAGTCCTAACATCCGCTATTTTTATACTCATTGTGTTGAGATGTGCAGTCAAAACGTATGACCGCGTCCTTGGAGCTACTTTCACCCCGCGCCTATTCCACCTAAAACATCAGTAAAACTTCTTTACGCGCGCTAGACTTGGGAAGTAATCTGGTGAATGCGAAGCGAACGGAAGTTGAAATTGGTTCACGAAGATCGCCATTGTCAACATAACAAGGTTAAAAATTTGCAATACTATGTCGGTATGCCGTTAAAATGAAAATTTACAATTGTCAAGATGACGCAATTAACATTAAACAAAGCATAAACAAAGTTACACCGGCCGATAGATGGAGCTAAACTTGAGCAGCCTTATTAATAAACGGGTATTAGTCTCGGATTAGTTACTTCAGCTTTTGTCCTTTTTTTGCTACTGGAATATTTAGCTGGATCGAAAGAGACAAAAGATGGTGTAACTAGTCTAAAGCTAGTTTGTGTTTATTAATAAGGCTGAAGAAGTTTTACTTCAATTGTGTGGTCTAAAGCACACTAGTTATTTATGATTACTGTGTCCAAAATTCCATTTAAATGTGTAAATTGTAGGTGACGGCCATCACTTATATTCAACGGCTTTATTATACTCTTCATCGCCTTTGCATCAAATTAGCTAATAAATTTTGAGGCCCAGTGTTAAACTCATTGAAATATAGGTAAATGTTTGTACCTAGGTACAATATTACGCCCTTGTGAAATCGATACCGGAAAAGACAAATTAGGATTTTTCATTGCCCATTAAAATGGCTTACAAAAAACCAGTACCTACCTAGCTACCTAGATTGCCAGTTGCAACGCACCAGCGCGACCTGACGCGCCAGTTGTTTTGCATTGCACTGTAACCTTGCAATCCATGCAACTGCGGAAAGTTGTGCAGTTTTTGAAAGCACGGAAGCTGTCCCACCCTTTGACACTGTAAAGGTCGGTAGAGAACAGCGTTAGTCATTTCCTTCCTTCGCTTACAAGTACGATAATTTAAAGCTACATTTAAAGCTAGTTCTTTCAAAAATATTTCAAAATTTAAGCCGAAGTTTATTGTAGAACTAGCTGAACATTCGGGCTCACACGCACGGGCACAATGACGAAGAATGGCTGGTTGAGCAATTGAGCATACGCTGTTAAGTAATACCGTATTATCCGGCAACAATATCACAGAATTAACAATAAATATTACTGGACCATTTTACTAGGTAGCAGGACTTTTCTGCGAAGTTCGTCTAGGTAGGTACCACCGCTTTGCCAGTTATTCTGCCGCCTAGCGGTTAAAAGGGCACTGTAACTAGTGAAATTACTGGACAATTGAGTCTTTATGATCTGATCTCACAGTCGAGTAATCTTATTACCAGATTGTGCTGATGTCTCAGTCACGTGAAACTTTATATTTGGAGTTCCGACTGACTCTGTTCTGTTATGGGCAGCCGTGTCTCTTAACATCAGGCGAACGACTCACCACGTCATTCACTAACATAAAAAAGAGATAGATAGTATACATCATCCGTGAGCATACCCACAAATAGCACATATCTACTCATTCGTTTCGCTTGGAACACATTTTTTATAAGATTCTCAGACCGCAACTTTATTAGCTATTATTTCTTTGTTCTTTGCATTCAAGTCCCAGTGTTTTAATTCAGTAAGCAGGCTTAGTAACACGGAAGTCTTAGACTTGATAGGTAACTAGGTAATTGAAGGTAGACAGAATTTTTTGAGGTGAAAACTTCTTTAGGCGCGTTGGCCGTTGAGCACTGTTTGAGTGAACAAAAATCATGGAACTCACGTCATCGTCATCAAACGCTTTCCATGAGCTATATGTATACCGTGTATATATGTGTACTTTTTCGGTGAACAAAAAGCGTGATACTCGCGTTATCGTCACCGCACGCTTCCTATGAGCTAATATGTCACAAGTTACTTAGTTTTCACTTCTATCGGTTCTCAAAAACTGCGACGCACATTTTTTTTTGTTTCATTTAGATTTTTGCCACGTTATTCGCGCGCCGTACATTTTTTATTTTTTCTTTCATTTAGATTATCGCCACGTTATTCGCTTCTTTGATGTCTCGCACTTTATTATTCTACGAGCTTTTGCCCGCAGCTTCGCCCATGGCGTGGCCCATGGGAAAATAATTCAACCACCCATTTCACCCTACTAAGGGTGGAATTTCGAAAAATCCTTTCTTAGCGGATGCGTACGTCATAACATCTACCTGCATGCCAAATTTCAGCCCGATCCGTCCAGAGGCTTGGGCTGTGCGTTGATAGATCACTGTCAGTCAGTCACCTTTGAGTTATATATCTTCTTCTACTATATAAAAATAAGTCGGGTTTTCCTTCCTGACGCTATAACTCCAGAACGCACGAACCGATTTCCACGGTTTTGCATTCGTTGGAAAGGTCTCGGGCTCCGTGAGGTTTATAGCAAAGAAAATTCAGGAAAAATTGAGGAGAAACCAACATTTTAAGTAGATGGCGCCGGTGCGTGATACATTGTTTTTCGTATATTATAAAATGTTTAATAAATAAACGTCCACCCGAGCGAAGCCGGGACGGGCCGATAGTATTTAGATATATTTTGCGGAAACACCAGTCGACGTCAGCTACAATTTCACACTTAGCCGACTTGGTATGGTATAAATATCGATTCCGATATGTCCGACTGTCCGACTGACGGCGCAATACCGAGAAATTAATTTATATTTCTATAACCGGTGTTTTTGAGACCTTCAATTTTTTCGGGGTTTTATTTCAAGTTATGCTAACGAAGCCAAATTACCAATAACGGGATTTTGAACGTGACTTAAAAAAAATATTCCATGTATTTTCCTTGTATGTTATACGATACCTCCGCCGATTGTGGACCGATTTAGATGATTCTGTTTTTATTCTGTAGAATATTTTTCCAGGATGAACTCATAAGGATCGAGTATGGGATATGAAACGGAAACATCTAAATCGATAACAGCACAAGAGGCGTCGGTACTGACACTAATATTATAAAGGCGAAAGTTTGTATGTGTGTTTGTTAATCCTTCACGCACAAACGGCTGAATGGATTTAGATAAAATTCGGCACCGAGATAGCTTATACACTGGATTAACATATAGGCTACATTTTATCCCGGAAAAGTGAAATGTTCCCGTGGGATGAGCAAATAGTTAAAATACTTTTTATCCGCGGGTGGAACCGCGGGGCGCAACTTGTTTCTTATATTGCGAATCGCTAGGAAATACCTTTTTTTTTAAACAGGCTATTGCTGTTGGTCTCTACTGACCGTCATCCGTCTACAGCGTCACCGTGTGGGTCAGGAAATACCTAGTTAGATACCCGCAGAGATCAACTGTCATACTTTAAAGAGAGCCTACGGAACTTCACAATATAGAAATGAGGTTATGACACTAATATTATAAAGGCGAAAGTTTGTATGTGTGTTTGTGTGTATATTTTTTTTTTTTTTTAATTTTTGGCTCCATACCTCCCCGTGTATTTAGCCAGTGTCAAGTAATTGATAATTTATCAAGTTAATGATATTTCACGCAAATATGTGTCAAGTCATAGTCGAAGTCATCAAGTCAATTCATAGTCTAGTCAAAATCATACTCCTAGTAAAGTGGTGGCAACTTTACTCGAAGCTTCTATGGAGTTTTGGAAACAACACGAAAAGAAACGTTTCACCATCATTATACCATTTTCCCACACTCACGCCTGTAATCCAGCACTTAACGAATAGAATGCCACCAATTTTATGCACTAACACTGAAAATAACACAAGTTTTGGAAAATAATACAATGCGGTGACGCAATATTTTTCGCGTTCCCGCCAAAACTCCCGTGTGTATATTTGTTACTCCTCTGTTTTTCCTTTGTTTAATGTCAACGTCGCCATTTTAAAATGTCATTTTACCGGTTATACCAAAGAAGACATACGGTTTTTTTGGCGGGAAAGCGAAAAAGATTGCGTCACCGCATTGTATTATTTTCCAAAACTTGAGTTATTTTCAGTGTTAGTGTATAAAATTGGTGGCATTCTATTCGTTAAGTGCTGGATCACAGGCGTGAGTGTGGGAAAATGGTAAAATGATGGTGAAACGTTTCTTTTCATGTTGTTTCCAAAATTCCATAGAAGCTTCAAGTAAAGTTGCCACCACTTTACTAGGAGTATGACTTGACTAGACTAGACTAGATGACTTGGACTGTGACTTGACTTGACACATATATCTAATACCTTTTAACTTGAAAAATTATCAATTACTTGACACTGGTTAAATACACAAAAGTGTGGAGCCAAACCAAAACTAAAAAAAAAACAAAAAAGCCAGGTTCTAAGAATTAATATCTGCTGCCATTATTGGCATCCGAGATAGCATTACAAAACAAAGAGACGCATGATTACAAGTTAGATTACAATCACATCGATGATCGTTGTATAATCTGACAGTTGATATGGTAACTTAACCACCAATTAGTGGTGAAAGCGGACCATTGACCATTCGGTATGACATTGACAACTCGACATCGACAATGACTGTGCAATATGCATAGCATCATTACACTCTCTCCCTCTAATGAGTAATGAGATACATAGGAAGAGGGAGGGAGATACATAGTATGAGATGCAAGGGTATTAGACAGCTGACTCTGTCACGTATAGGACACGTTATGATGTTTATTTTGTTTTGGTTTTGGCTCCACAGTGTATTTAGCCAGTGTCAAGTAATTGATAATTTCTCAAGTTAATTAATATTATTGTGTCAAGTCAAGTCACAGTCCAAGTCATCAAGTCAAATCATAGTCTAGTCCAGTCATACTCCTAGTAAAGCGGTGGTGACTTTACCAGAAGCTTCTATGTAGTTTTGTATTACCACCGCATTGTGTTATTTTCAATGTTAGTGCATAAAATTGGTGGCATTTTATTCTTTCAGTGCTAGATTTCAGGCATGAGTCTGGGAAAGTGGTATAATGATGGTGAAACGTTTCTTTTCGTGTTGTTTCCAAAACTCCATAGAAGCTTCTGGTAAAGTTGCCACCACTTTACTAGGAGTATGACTTGACTAGACTAGACTAGACTATGACTTGACTTGACGACTTGGACTGTGAATTGACTTGACTTGACATATATACATAAATATTAATTGACTTGAGAAATTATAAATTACTGACACTGGCTAAATACACAAAAGTATATACACAAAAGCCATACCAAAACAAAAACAAAAATGCGGTGACGTAATTTTTTTCGTTTTCCCGCCAAAAACCTAACCTTAAAATATTTAATCAAAAACACATTCACTTGGAAGAGGTCGACTATTTTTGTAGTTCCGGCAAAGCATATTTTGAGGTGGAGTTTAAAGAGCCTTGACGTCCTGCGCCGTGAGATATGCACTTGGCCTTAATGAAGTAAAAATAAAAGGTATAAGTATAATGCCCAAAATAAATTTTCTTTACAATATTATAGTATTCTTTAGTGTATTTTTAGGGTTGATTATCTAAATTTGAACATTAAAGTTACAAATGGAGCAATTACGAATAATCCCGACAGTAGATAGTAAATAATTTTTCTTTTAATCTAACTAACTCTGACATTATTTTATTTGAAATTATTGTAATAGCCCATTGGATTCTTTTATTATATAATAAGCATGTCTTTTTGTTCTTATTTTATGAAAATTTTTGTTAATTTAATGGCAATAAATAAATATATAAAATTTAGGGTCCTAATATCTGTCCAGTTTGACAATTCTTAAAATTACGATGATGGCCATGAAAACTAAAGTAAAATGCCTAATTAATTAATTCGTCAATAATATCGAGATCAACATTGGATACTTTTTATTCCAGTAAATTAAGGGTTCTCGAGGGTAAATAGCGGGTGAAATCGCAGCCCGAGACACGTCTTGAGCGACCCGGATGATCCTATAGCAGCCGTAGTATCGGCTGCGCTAGGATCACCGGACCCTAGCCCTTCTGGCTCAGGTACCGCTTTCGGCACCGGTATAGGATACCAGCGTAACACAATCAGACACCGACCCCGCCAAGGAGGTTGATTTACCCCCCGTAGGTTAGCTAGAGCGGTCGCGATTTTCCATACGATCCACTCTTCCAGTGGACGTAGTCTTCTCGATCCTCGGCCCAAGCCGAGGCTCACACCCTAGGGGTGCCCTTGAGCTAGTGACCTACCGCTTTTGAAGGCTGGGCGCCATAAGCATCTGCCCTCCCGCCCGGTGACGCTGTAAAGGTAGGTAGAGACGAGGATGAAATATCAGGGTCCCTTGTCTATGCGGTTGCTATATGTGAGGCCAATCGCGATTCCAACAGATTGTTGTACGTGAAGCCTGCTTTGGGCCGCACTAGAGATGTGTTCAAGCGCGAGCACATTCAACCATAATTAACATTTTTTACTATATTTTGCGAAGCTATTATTCTATTTTGGATACATAACAAAAAAGGTATTTATAAAGTCCGACACGGGTGAAAAATTTACGACTCTAACCATTAATATTATATTTATAATAGTTTTGTTCGTGAAACATTATTTCCAAAAAAGTTAATGGATTAACTGGTGGACGTTTCACACAGCGCCATCTAGCCCCAAACTAAGCAAAGTTTGTGCTATGGGAACTAGATAACTGAATACTTAGATACTTTTTGTTTGTAAATACATACATAGAATACAATATAACACCCAGATATATAACAAACATCTATGTTCAACACACAAATGTTTGTCCTGGGTGGGAATCGAACCCATTACCTGTAGTTCAGAAGGCAGGGTTACTACCATATGAGCTATCGGGATAGTCTTATACAACAATTAGGTACTTAGCAATGTTAACCTAAGGACTGTTTTTGGCACACGTACCAATGGACTTATTAATAATTAATAAATAATTAACGCCTAACGATCAAATACACAGATCCTGGACCCTAACTAGGATTCCCTGTGTCTAGGGACCCAGGAACTAAGAAGACCATGGACCTATACCCAAAACAAGTATTTACCTTTTTTCCTGATCACAAATACTTGTATACCGCAGGAATCGAACCCACCGCCACCGAGTTATGAGCCAACCTGCTGAACCACCACGCCATAGATGCCGTCAAAAGACTAAAATGAATGACAACTGTGCGCGCGACATTCTTAGTTTTAAATGGCAATTAGAGATATTTTTATACGAAAACAATAAAGAACATTTTCAGGTTCAAATTGGTGTATTTACGGAGTGTTAATAAGAAAGTATAAGTGGGTTGCTAGATTCAGTGAAAAGAAGAAAGTACTTGCTTATTTAACACATTTTTGCAACACGGTCAATGTAAAATTAAAAATTAAAATGTGAGAAAGCTTTTAATCACTATCTCACAATCTAGAAATCTTATTACTATTACGTGTGATGTCTCAGGATGACGAACGTCACGCGAAACTATAGTTTAGGCCCGTATTACGGAACTGTGTAAGTCGTGAAACTCTGCTCAAGACAAAATTTCATTCACAAAATAATAATAATAATATATTATGAGATCATTTCACACAGCGCCATCTAGCCCCAAACTAAGCATAGCTTGTACTATGTGAACAAGATAACTGATACAATGCTTAGATACTTTACAATACTTTTTGTTTGTAAATACGTACATAGAATATAATATAACACCCAGACACAGAACAAACATCGTTGTTCATCACACCAATGTTTGTCCTGGGTGGGCCACGACCCACAGTTCAGAAGGCAGGGTTACTACCAACCGAGCTATCGGGCCAGTCATGATCATATAGTCTCTCTTGAATCTCTACTTGAGCTCGAGCCTTAGAGATCAGAGTGTCCATGCATGTTGCAGCATCCATGATCTGTTACGGGCAGCCGTGATACTTTACATCAGGCAAATGACTAGCTCGTCACGCCATTCGCTTATACCGGTATTAAAACATTCAAATCCGTTAAGTTCACCCCGTCGCGCATCGCCTCCCGAGACACGTCTTGAGCGACCCGGACGATCCTATAGCAGCCGTAGTATCGGCTGCGCTAGGATCACCGGACCAGTCTAGCCCTTCTGGCTCAGGTACCGCTTTCGGCACCGGTATAGGATACCAGCGTAACACAATCAGACACCGACCCCGCCGGCGAGGTCGACGTACCCCCCGTAGGTTAGCTAAAGCGGTCGCGAGTTTCCATAGGGTCCTTTCCAGTGGACTGACTAGTCGTCGGTTCGGTTGGCCAAGGGGTGCTCTTGAGCTAGTGACCTCCTACTTTTGATGACGGCTGGGTGCCTTAAGGGCCTGCCCTCCCGCCCGGTGACGCTGTAAAGCTCGGTAAAAATCAATAGCATTAGCCCGTTAAAAAAATAAAAATTCAAACCTGTTACAGAAATGCTTGAAAAGTGTGTCAAAGCAAACCCAGCTAAGAAGTTGTTTCTAAAAGGTCGAGTAGTTTCTGTAGTGGTCGTGGAATGTGAATTAATACTGTGGTATTATGAGCTGTTAGGTCATAATAGGTACATATTTACAGGACCGAAACCGACCGCACGCGCGTATAACTAATATTGCATGTCAAAAAATAAGGTTTTGATGATTTTGGCACACCTGTCGTCCGCCATTTTATTGTTCCTTCAAAATGGCGGCCAGTCATAAAAACCAAGGTATGTGAATCGATATCTGACTAACACAGACAAGGTTTGAATGTGATAAAATCTTTTCTAGTTCGTCTAGGTAGGTACCACCGCCTTGCCAATTATTATGCCGCCAAACAGTAGTGTGCAAGCACTACTGTGTTCCAGTTTGAAAAGCACTGTAGCTAGTGAAATTACTGGGCAATTGAGACTTTATGATCTGATCTCACAGTCGAGTAATCTTATTACCAGACTGTGCTGATGTCTCAGGATGATGATGCGCTTTGCAGTGTCACGTGAAACTTTATATTTCAGAGTTCCGAGTGACATTGTTCTATTATGGGCGGCCGTGTCGCTCAACAACAGGTGAACGGTGGTGCAAATAAGCTCATCACATCATTTACTAACATAACATAAATAGATACGCTTCCAAATTTACACTGGTGGCTTCCCGTAAGTTGACTAAGGACTAAATTTATGGATACTAGCAGATGCTAGCCGACCATCTCTTCCCACCACGGCGGCGCGGGCGGACGGATCACGGGGAATTTTAGTGAAATCGAGTGTTGCCAAGGAAGTTCGAAGGCATTGTCCCCTCAAAAAGGGACTGAATTGACCATTATTAAAGGTATACTTTCAATAATATCCAGGACGCTGATAAAGACGATTGTAGTTGTAAAATTAGCGAACAATAAACTAATCATATTAAAATACGCATAACCACTCGCAAAGTAATGACTCAGAGTTTTAAAATAGTTTGCCAACTTGGTGGGTTTTGACGTCTGTGTGTTCTGCTAAGCAAATATCGGTTCAGTTCAAACTTGAAACTATTACGATGGAGTAAAGCAAATATCGTTTAATTATAGAGGCCATCATTGACGTATTTTGTTTTCTTTGGCATAATTGAAGGGTTGAGTATAAAAAGGGTTTAACTGTCAAATTGATAGTTTCGAGAAAATTGACTTAAACTTCCACGGCTTCATTTTAATGTAGAGTGCTTATAAGGTAATAGAAAAGGTTTATGTAAGTTTCAGTTGCTTGAAAATGTGTTCATTCTATTTTAAAATACTAAATAAAGTACTAATTTATACAATTACTGTAAAAATATAATATAATAAAATAATGTTTTTTATGCTAAGCGAACTGTATTCCTGTAACAGATAAACCGTTTTTAGACTCAAAATCTCGAGATTTAAGCCTCATTTCGGTATTTTGAAAATGTATTATTGTACATAATTTCACGCTGAATCCAACGATACCCACAACTCATTTTGTGAAAAAAATCAGTTAAAACCTTTTTGTTCTCACCCCTTCAATTAAGTCTGAAGTTGGCGAAAAATTTGAATTAAAGTACAAATAAAAAAGGTTGAAATATGCGTGACTTTACGGCATCCTGGGCTCTATCACATCTTAGCGCGATTGAACATACCAAATATAATAATAGTATAAATAAAAATAACGCCCACAGGCATAGGAAATGATTTACTTGACATTTGCCTGTCTAAAGTTTGACAGCTTCTAAATTCGCTACTTATCTCTGGCCCCAGTTTCTTGTACGTTTGTCATTGTTCTAATGGAAGATCGATAGCTTAAAAAATCGGCTAAAAACAAAAAACAAATCAGCCTATACAAGCTCACTCGTAACTGTCTTTGCACACTTTTCATTAAATACATATAAAAATTGTTACAATTATTCATGGAAATCACTATAATAAATAATAGGCTATTTGACTACTATCAAAAATGAACAAATAAATATTATTTTCATAAAGTAGGTTAAAAATGAATGTAATCATTGTAAAAATAAGTAAAATCGGTAAATTAATCACGGAGTAGTACGCTTTTAAAGTTTCATCGCCTGTCCCTTTCTCGCAAAACAGAGATCGTGTTGAGCTTCCTCACAGCTACTATGAAGGCATGGCTTGTGACGTCACATGCCAAAAAGATTGTATGTAGAACTACCACAGCTTAGTAATGAGTTACTGTGAGGACTGGTAACTGACGTCACTGCGTGTTTGAGTTGTCTCTTTCTATTTCTGTATTTTAAAATGCCTGTAACTTAGTCATTTTTTTAGATATTCAAGTTTTGTTTTCACAGTTATCTATTTTCTGGGGTATATTATTTATGTATGTAATAAAAATATAGTCGTCAAATAGCCTATTATAATAACACCCAACGATCACATACATAGATACTGGACCCTAATTAGGATTCCCTGTGTCTAGGGACCCAGGAACTACAAGGAGCATGGTCCCCACAACACCCAGACACAGAACAAGTATTTGCGCTTTTTTCTGTGCACAAATACTTGTCCTGCCGCGGGAATCTAACCCGCCGCCTCCGGGTTATAATCTGACCTGCTCAACCACCACACCACAGAGGTTGTCACACTATCACAATCACTATAAAAGCGTTTACTTTGACACGTATCATAGCGTTAATTTAAAGTGAAAGTTTTAAGTGTCGTCAGCACAGTCATTAATACATTTCTGCGACTCATTCATTGCAAAATGTCATTTAATTTGACCCAGATTCAGTTTTTTGACACAGAGGTGAGACCAAGTAGACCGGCCCAAGGCCGTGCTGGTTATGTAACGCGACATCTAATGGTGTGCATAACTTTGGAATAATATTTATACTATGAAGTTATAGACGCGTAATTTTTGTTTGCCATGTTGGCATGCGGTTGTCCATCTCGGTTTATGTTAGGTAATAAGTTATTGAGGTAAGGTTGGTAAGACTGGTTATAATGGCTCTTGAAAGACACCAATAAATAAAGACATCAGTTTTCGGCGGGAAAGCGAAAAAGATCGTCTCACCGCATTGTATTATTTTCCAAAACTTGGGTTATTTTCAGTGTTAGTGCATAAAATTGGTGGCATTCTATTCGTTAAGTGCTGGATTACAGGCGTGAGTGTGGGAAAATGGTATAATGATGGTGAAACGTTTCTTTTCGTGTTGTTTCCAAAACTCCATAGAAGCTTCAAGTAAAGTTGCCGCCACTTTACTAGGAGTATGACTTTGACTAGACTATGACTTGATTATGACTTGACTTGATGACTTCGACTGTGACTTGACACTTCGTGTTGTTTCCAAAACTCCATAGAAGCTTCAAGTAAAGTTGCCACCACTTTACTAGGAGTATGACTTTGACTAAACTATGACTTGACTTGTTGCCTTCGACTGTGACTTGACACATATTTGCGTGAAATATCATTAACTTGATAAATTATCAATTACTTGACACTGGCTAAATACACAAAAGTGTTCAGCCAAAACATTAAAAAAAACAACAACAACATGAAAAATTTGCGGTTTCTAGACACTGGCGAGGTTACTATAGTGATGTTTAATTAGGACTTGGGTGTTGTTTACCCATGTACACGGAACTACGTTTTTCTAACTTTTTTAGGTAAAGGTCTGTAAATTAAATTATCGTGTTGTCTAAATAATACAAATGCAAATTTATTTTTTGACATTATGGTTACAATGTCATGATGAACCCATAGACTCTCGAACTAGTGGAAACTGTTATATACTTGTATATGTAGTGAATGTGTGTATTAGTGTTCTGTGTAGACATTACCTGTTATATATATATATTTTTTAATGTTATTGAATGATGTGATGAGCTAGTCGTTCACCTGATGTTAAGCGCCACGGCCGCCCATAACAGAACAGTGTCACTCGGAACCCTAAAACATAGAGTTTCAAGCGACACTGCACTGCGCACATCATCCTGAGACATCAGTCTGGTAATAAGATAACTCGACTGTGAGATCAGATCATAAAGTCTCAATTGTCCAGTAATTTCACTAGCTACAGTGCCCTTCAAGCAGTAGTGCTTGCACACTACTGCTTGGCGGGAGAATAACTGGCAAAGCGGTGGTACCTACCTAGACGAACTTTGCAACAAAGTCCTACCACCTAGTGAATTTAAGTTTTATAATAGTGATATAATACTGAATTTTTCTCCTGGGTGGGAAACGAATCCACAACCCACAGTTGAGAAGGCAGAGTAACTACCAACAGAGCTGTCAGACCAGTAAAATGTTTCAACATGACGGTTTCCTCATTTTTTCGTTTATAGTTTTGCAATTAATAATTAATTTAAGAAAATATATAAAACCAAATTTTAAAATCCTGTTTGTTTTTAATAGAAAAGACATCAACGCAATCACAAGGTCCTGTCAGTGTCAGTTTTTTGCCGGGGTCTTTATGGCGCTCGATTTAAAGTTTAAAATCGCAGATCAAAATTTGATGGCAAACTGGTTCTGCGCATAAGAATGTGTTAATTTTGTAGGTTTTTTGTAGATTACGTGAAATTTGGATACCAAATAAATATTTTATCTCGCCATTCCTTTAGAACATCAGTCTGGCTATATAATTTGTAAAAGACTGTGTTCTTATCACTGAATATTTGGAGAACTGCGTTTATAAAGTAAAATGATTTCATTCTAGATAAACTAAAGTTTTTTTTGCTGTTTTTTTTTGTCTCCACACTTCTGTGTATTTAGCCAGTGTCAAGTAATTAATAATTTTTCATGTTAACATTATTATATAATGTGTCAAGCAAGTCAAGTCAAGTCACAGTCCAAGTCATCAAGTTAAGTCATAGTCTAGTCTAGTCAGGGCATACTACTAATAAAGTGGTGGCAACTTTACCAGAAGCTTCTATGGAGTTTTGGAAACAACACGAAAAGAAACGTTTCACCATCATTATGCAACTCCCACACTCATGCATGTAATCCAGCACTTAACGAATAAAATGCCACCAAATTTATGCACTAACACTGAAAATAACACAAGTTATTGAAAATAATACAATGCGGTGACGCAATCTTTTTCGTTTTCCCGCCAGAACTCCTAAACCAAAGTTCTTAGTTAAGTTTTGTTCAGTAATTCCAGTTTTTCTTCTCTTCGTATAATGGTTTTCTATCGCTTTTTAGCGATAATTCTGCCAATGTCAAGTGAGGAATTTTGTACGGTTATGTCATGTCAAAGTCTTATTTTGTCAGTCAAAATGCCACAGTAAAATAGTGGATATTTTACTGAAGGCTCTAAGAAGCCTTGAAGAGATACCAAAATAGCATGGTTTTAAAACTTGGAACCATTTGCCAACACTCGTGCACGTTCGCGAACACTTAACGGATAATAATCCACCCTTATCTAAATACTACAATGATATAATAACTAATATTAAACACTACCTACTACTACACAAGAAAAACATTAAAATTAAAACATTAACCAAACCTTATCTCACAGTAAAATTCAAAAATACAAGGATTATGGAAAAAAAATCAAAATTCACAACTGCCATCAGAGGATTCTATAAACAACAAACACAAAGCGTAAAACCAGCTTCAGACTTATATGGTTTTCTCATGGATGTCATTGTCAGAGAAGCACCAGCTTTCAAATAAAAATGAATCATCAAAATCGGTTCATCCAGTCGAAAGTTCTGAGGTATCAAACATAAAGAAATACAGTCGAATAGAGAACCTCATCCTTTTTTGAAGTCGATTAAAAATAATATAAAAGATGACTTTACTAAAATCTGCATTTACATAACATTTTTTTATTATTGATATAAAAACGACAAAATCAATTACCACACAAAATAAATCACAAAAACAAAACAGAGTTATATAAATAATAAAATAATCCAATGGGCTATTACAATAATGTCAAATGAAATAAAATATCGTCAGAGTTAATTAGATTAAAAGAAAAATTATTCACAATCTGTAAATATATATAACTCAAAGGTGACTGACTGACTAATACAGTGATCTATCAACGCACAGCCCAAACCACTGGACAGATCGGGCTGAAATTTGGCATGCAGGTAGATGTTATGACGTAGGCATCCGCTAAGAAAGGATTTTAATAAAATAAAATGAGGGTGAAATTAAGAGGGCGAAATGGGTGGTTGAATTATTTTCCCATAGGCCTCGCCGCGGGCGAAGCTGCGGGCAGAAGCTCGTCAGTAATAATATAACAATATCTCCGATAAAAACATAAGGAAATCATCTCAGTCACGTTTCGCCAATGCTGTTAGGTGTTGATATATAGTTGATACTGCAGCTTCCTGTCTCCCAAAACTGATTGTCCATTGTGTATCGTATGTCGTTAACTTGGCACGAATTCGATACCTTGTGACGTAAACGATGAAAATATATTCATTTTAAAAGAAACAACAAGAAACAAGGCTGGCAACCTCTGCCAACGAATTAGCCTAGCTGTTCAAGAATGTTGCCAGCTTTTTGGGTACGCTTCCCGCAGACGATGATAAGGTCTGTGTTTTATTTATGACCCCCTGTTTACCTACAATATTACTTTTTGTTCAATTATTAAAATGATGGCACTTATTTGGCACAACGAATAAGCATTGCAATTCAACGGGCCAATGCTGCCAGCATGTTGGGTACGCTACCTACTGGTTGGAGCATTTGGACTGTCTATAGGTCATCGCGGCCAGTATATACATATTTCAAATGTTTTATTTATTTATTTTAGTATTTAGAAAATAAAGGCAATTTGCCGTGTTAAAAAAATTGTTTATTTAAAGTTCTTATGTCTAGTTTTTTAACAAGTAAAATAAATCAAACACATTTATGCGTTATACTTATTTATGTTTTATACTATGGCTAAAAGTATGATTATACAAGCTTTTGAATAATACTATATTATCTATCCATATAAGTTATAAATCTATGACATATTAAATTACCGTTATGTATAAATTTTATTACGACTTATTTATGTGTTAAAGAAACGCAATGTTATCCTTTTATTACACTACATTTACATTATATTTATTACTAGGTGGTAAGACTTTTCTGCAAAGTTCGTCTAGGTAGGTACCACCGCTTTGCCAGTTATTCTGCCGCCAAGCAGTGCGCAAGCAAACGAAGTTTACATAAAAGTCTTACTACCTAGTAGTAGTACTTAAGACAGACTGTCCAATTAGCCGTCTCCGGGGTATGAGCCGACCTGCTCATCCACCACACCACAGAGGCCTTCAACTTCAGCTGATGAAGATAATAGCGGAGTTTTGGCGGGAAAGCGAAAAAGATGCGTCACCGCATTGTATTATTTTCCAAAACTTGTGTTATTTTCAGTGTTAGTGCATAAAATTGAATATCAAACGAACTTACCAAGTGAAGTTCGATAACAATTATGTGAACAGCTTCATTCGAAGCGATTTATTAGAGTTAACATAGTGTAGCAACGCTTCCAGCCTCCACCTTGCACGGTTTTAAGTTTTTTTTTTTTTTTTTTTTTATATAGTCTACGTTTTGATTGGTCATTTATATACTCTGCGTTTTACCCCCACCACAGCTAGTTTTCGTAAACGGTCAGACTTGAATTTTAAATCATTATGTTTAGAGCTATTCGCGTTTCACATTTTATTTTATAGGGTAGGGTTTCCTTTTATGGCATCATAAGTTCTAGGGAGGGTATGAATAAATCGCTTCGAATGAAGCTGTTCACATAATTGTTATCGAACTTCACTTGGTAAGTTCGTTTGATATTCAATTATGATTCACAGCTTCATTCTTTGCGATTTATTAGAGTTAACATAGTGTAGATGTTTAGAGCTAAGTAAAATGTGAAATGGAATTCAATTGTATTGCATTTGAGAGTATAACAGAATCTCGAAAAACAATGCAGTAGACTTGTTTGAAGGTAGCATAAACAAGTCTCAATCTACTATCAAAGCTCTCAATGTATAGTGCCACCAACTTATCTGTGAAGTGGCAGAAAATGGAACTACAGCCGCCATGTTGAAAACGTCATTCCATTCTCAGTTTCTGTATACTTAATGTATTCTCTGTTTATTTTTGAATTCTGCGAGATTTCTTTTTAATCATGCCGTAAAGCAATTAAAAGTGATGCCCGGAATATTATTCTAAAGGTAAAAGCCCTTTTTAAAGAGGAAGCTTGCCAGCAAGGCAAGTATAATCAAAATCCAAGAATAATCAAGCTTCGATTATTCCTTTTAATTAATTATGTGTTTCTGCCGCTACAGGTGAGTGTGACTATCTCATAATTTTTGCCCATAAAACTTTTTGTTTATTAACCCATCAAATGTAGTAAACAGGATTTTTTTTTTTTCAGGTGTCAGCCAAGTTTAGTAACAGTCAGAAAGAAATGAAGCAGAAAACTTAGTACTGGTTTTATTGTTGTTGATGACTTCGATATAGGTGTTATGCGACGAAAAGTACACGAGTTTTATTCAGTGAGGAAGGAGTTGCCTAGAGAGTGATAGTGAAACCGATGGGTATTCAGATGATTGATTAACTGGCGTTTCAATTGATTACTGACCATGATTATATCAGCCCTATTACCTCAAGGCCCGAAGATCATAATATATCTTGTAAAAAGATTTAAATAGATATGTTGATATATTACATGTTTCGAATTTTATTCACATTCAATGTCTTATATTATAAATTATCATCACATAAATTCCATATTATGTTGTAGGTCCCACAGCTACGCGCTGCTTGAGCAACGGAGCGGTCAAATTATTTACCATTACTTCAGTAATTACTATTATACTTTTTTACTTCAGTTATTACTACTTTTGTTTCTTTTATCAAAATGGAATATAATAATATATATTCTGATTATATATTCCTCAAAATTAACGATTATTCATAAAAAGGCAACGCCAAGGCGAACAGAGCGACGCTCTTCAATTCACAGGTATCTTGGTAGGTCTGTATATCTTTATCTGTAATTATGTTTTTTACATGTTTTTTTTTTTTTTTTTTTAAACATCATTTTGATTCAATCAATTTAATCCATTTTCATCATCTCTTTTAATATTCGTGATAATTTTAATCATATATAATTTTACTATATACAAATTTGTTTTAAATTTATCAGCGCTAATTTACTTGCATACTTCTTCTTCACCAATAGTTGTAATGACACTTGGCCTTTAAGAAATGTTATGTTTATATTCTTATAGTAATAGTGTACATTATGCTGGTGGTCGATAAATAAATAAAACCCATTAGAGTAAGTATAATCAATACTGTAGTTCATTGGTGAGACAATAAAGAGTTCTCTATCTATCTATCAATAATTTTATTTATTATTTTGTATGTTATAAATTGACCTCAATCATAACATATCAGTGTTCTTAGATAACATCTATAAACAATTATTTTGTTTAAGGCTACAATTCGAGGATAAAAATGTAGTGGCGAAGCTGTAAGGATTGCTAATGAGAAATCAGTCCGCTCTGGCTGCCACCAAGCTGGCCTTGGGCGTAGCCGCGTTTTGAGTACTGTGAGCAGTATAATTATAGAGTGTCTACACCGTTCTTATGAAGGATTTCCCCTTTATCCATCAATCAAGTGTTTGAGATGAGACTTTTAAAACTTTTTTTTTTTTTTTAAATAAATCATGAATCTGTGCTACGAAGTGTTTCTGTTCTAGGTATTAATAGATGTAGTAAGTATGTTGCTGGGCAAATTTCAGGTTGGTTTTCAAAATAAGGTAAAGTTACACGCTGTACCGAATATGATATTATACTGTACTGATATTTTGTATTATTATTATCTTTGGTTTTTTTTTTTTAATTATTATTATTATTATTATTATATCTGGTATCAAAACAAAATCATGCGATTTTATTTTAATTTATTTTATGGTTGCAAAGCTTTGAATGTGATGTACATTTACCAAAGCTAACAGAGTCACTTTCTATTTGAACTGGTAGATCTCAAGCTAAAAACACCTTTCTCAAAGGAGAAATATAAAATTTTCATTGGGTTCAAACATTTTTTGAATTAAGCTTAATAAACATGGGGAACCAAGGTTGTGTATTGGTACAAAATAAAATGCGTCTTTTTAGATCTATTGGTGCCGTATAGCCATGTTCTGTTATGAGTTAGTTCTGTACAGTTTCTTGTAGCTTATCTTATTTACAGCTGTAATCTATTACAGCTTCAGATTGGAGTTTTCTGTCCTGCATTGTGCCGGATTGATTGTACCAGTGGTGGGAAAGAATTTTTTATTTTATTATTATTATTTATTTATTTTTTTTTTTCAATCTGATATTTTGTATTGTGTTTGGTGTATAATATTTGACAATAAACACTTTTTGATTTTATATTCTTAGTACAATAACTTAATGTAGGTAGCTAGTACCAGTTTCGACTTGTAAAAACGCTAAAAATAGCCTATTTGTAATAAAATCCTTTGAGTTTGACTTTAGTCTTTAATAACCTTTGGATGCAATTTTTCAAACTCGTTCTAGTTTAGAGTTAAGATACACACTATGTGTATCAGTTTTATATGGAGTTGATTTGAATGGAATGGTATATCCTTGTAACCAAGATAGAATAATTCCATCGCTTGTGATTTTTACCCAGTTACCAAGAAAATACTGGAGCCTGCCAGCAAATCGTACGTGAGACTCGATTATCTCCGTTGTCATCCTCTGGGAGACGCTGCGCATAGGGTGCACGATGACCGGCGCTAGGTTCATCGAGATATTGAGGCACATATTTAAACGGGCCTTGCTATTATTTCCGCTCGTTGGAAGTAAGCTATAGTCGACTGCTGTAATCTAGGCGTTTGAGCATGACTCGATAGGGCCTCCCAGATATTTAAACAGTTTTTACAACCTTTAGTTTTTATGACATATTTTCACCGAACAATAAAATTTGTCTTGTTTAGGTTCAATAAGAATATCTTTCAATTTTGTATTTACGGCTGATATTAAAGAATGTCTACGTAATCTCGTACAATAAAAATGACTATCACAAAGGATGCGACAGGAATCTTATGTTTTGAAGATTTGTTGGCAATAAGCAGCTCCGTCACTGTGGCTAGTGCCGACAATACGATGCTTAATTGCTTCCGTTTTGTACAAAAGAAATGTATTTCGTTTTATCGAGATGCCCATAAGTGCCGCCTTAACTCCCGGGTTGAGAGCAGGGGCCGGCAAAAGGTCGCAGGTGCCAGGAACGAAATAATATTTAAAGAATTTTTCTTTAATGTCCTTTGGCAGTCTCTTTGCCAGAATATCTTGCAACCTGCATGCGATATCTTTGTGTATAGACGGCCCACGAGGAGTGTCAGCCTTGGGAGCATCGCCAAGTAATTCTAGGACCTCGTCATTTAGAACTGGGTCCTCTGTGCTAGTCGTTGCTGCCGAAGTCCCAGGATTTAGGGACAATGCCGCAGGCTGTGATGGGGCACATGGCGTGATAGCGTATGCGAAGAGGGTAGGCACAGCGACGTCGGATATAAAGATCCTTCATAGTTCTGGATTGTATCCGGTACTAGTGACTTGCAACATAAGGAATCCTCGAAGAGGTTCTCTAGAGGTGAGCAGGAGCTGGTAAGCGATAAGCCTGCTAATAACATAGATCTTTTAAGAACATGCTTAATAAATCTGTGACAGTAACAGCCCTAGTACGGCAGTACGCATCACTTTATTTGTGACAGAGGTAACCTAAGTATGGTATTATGCATCACTAGTGTGAAATATAGATCGAATTTCGTGACAGTAACAGCCCAGGTATGGCAGTACGCATCACTTGATTGTGACAGAGGTAACCCATGTATGGTATCTCGCATCACTAGTGTGAAATATAGATCGAATTTCGTGACAGTAACAGCCCAGGTATGGCAGTACGCATCACTTCATTGTGACAGAGGTAACCCAAGTATGGTATCTCGCATCACTAGTGTGAAATATAGATCGAATTTCGTGACAGTAACAGCCCAGGTATGGCAGTACGCATCACTTCATTGTGACAGAGGTAACCCAAGTATGGTATCTCGCATCACTAGTGTGAAATATGGATCGCCGTTAGTGACAGTAACAGCCCAGGTATAGCAGTACGCATCACTCACGGATCAAATAACAAGCTTTAAATAAGCTTTACTTACTGTTTACGCATACCTCCGATGGTAAATTCACACTTTTAGTCGCTGGTTGTGCCAGCCAATCTTTAAGTTTCTTGACGATTTCTTCTTTAGTTTTCTCTTGCTTCCTTTTTTCGACCCATTTTGATAAAAAATATTTTACTGGTGAGTTTCAGGAGACGTGCGAAGGCTTGAGCACGGAAACGAAGAATGATTTAAAATCAGGGTGGGGCAACTTACCATGGACTTTTCGTTCAATAGGTGGGTTTGATATAGGAATACCAGTAACAAAAAAAAAGAGATAAAATTGTCGGTAAAATGGCAGCACCAAAGTTTTCAACTAACTGTCAAATGTCAAAATTTAAATCAAACGACATAAAACGGTAATCCGCAAAAGTGTGATTTTGTTTTGGTGTCGTTTTATCCTGGTTTTTGTGCTTTTACGTTCAAAGTGCGTTGAATTGAGCCTTCTCCTCCGCCTTTGCATTGAAACTCTTTCAAAAAGTTATCAAACTGCATTTGAGTTGTGTTTCGAGCCTAGTGACTCTTTAGCTTAGTGACTCTTAGTTTCTTTTGTTGTGTCGGTTTCTAATATGAAGGACAATAGCCGGAGATGTGTAAAACGCAGTGCTTCAACAGCACAAGATCCGGAGCTGGTTTTACATCGATTTCCAAAACCAGGACATTCCAACTTACAACGGTATACATAACCATAATACATTAGTAATTTCTAACGTCAACAAACAAAATTGGGTATCTAATTACATCAAACCAATTCTTTTTTCAGTATGGAAGCTTGGGCAAAGTATTGTTATCCAGAAGAGAACTAGAGTTCTGAAGAATTTCAGAAAAAGCTGTATACCAGCCATAAAATGCTTTGCTCCAAGCATTTTTCCTAAAATTGATTTGTGCTAGATCCCTTAGAAAGGAAAAAGCTGCATAGATATGCCATTCCTTCTGAATCCAGCACTACATCAGAATGCATCTCTCCAGTTGAAGTTTCAGCAATCAGTGAAAGCAATCAACAGCCTGGAACTTCAAGAGTGTCTGATGTGAGTTAAAAGTACAACGGGTAATATAATATTTGTGAATTTTATTATCTAATAGACTAGTAGAGGCCTACAACTATCTCATCACAACAAAAATGCAAGACCGAGAACAAAAAAGAAAATGTTTGATAGCCTCACCTACATTGAATAGGTGTCTCACTTACATTTAATATAGTGACTTTTAAAATATATTTTTGGAGCTTTGTGGTAGAATAAAGTTTTTGTGGTTTTACAGATTCAAATGGAAACTCAGGCATCCACATCTTTAGTCGAGATGCCCTGCACCCAAATTCAACAACCCAGAATTTCTGGTGTAAGTTTTTCTATTGTTGCATTTATGTTATGTATACTCCTTTTTTGTAGTTAGACTAGTAGATGGTGTGGCTTCGTAAATATCCTGTGCGTGTATTATATTTATTAATTTTTGGTTACAGGTTAAATCGGAAAAATCAAACAAAGAAAGGTCACTTCTGAACAAGTGCCGAAGAAGCTTATAAAAACTTTGCCGTCTTTAAAAAACTATTAAAAAGCTGAAGAGTCAACGGATTTTGGAAGCCCTTTTTGATGACAATGCTGTCCAAGAGCTTTCAGCTAACCTGAATAGCTCTTTTGCTGTGTTATTACAAGGGCAGTTGTTAAATTGCAAGAGGGAAAAAAAGGGCGCCGCTCGAATTTGCATCAAAAAATTATATCTCTTAGATTACACAAGCAACCCTGCAAAATAAATTGCTGTTTTAAAACACATTTAACTTTAATCAAATCTGTAAAAAAAAGTCTAAAGTTTGTCTGAAAGAGATCGCTTTTTAGCGATAACACCGCCCACTGTAACCTTCTCATAAGATATTTCCTGTTGTTGTATTTGTTACCTTGGTTGAGAGTTAATCTATCTACATATCTAAATTCTATTGCTTCAATGCATCAAAATGTATGAAATAGACATTCTTCTTGGCAAGCATTATTATCATTATGTTTAAAATAGTGTTCGTTTATTTTTATATTATTGTAGAGAAAAATCATCAGTAAACATGAAGTTTTAGAAGATTTTTCATGATAAAAGTTTTAAACAATGATAAGTTATTGTAAATAACCATTACAATATATAAAAAAGCCTGTTACAACAACAAAACAGAGGAAACTTCCATTTGAACTATAAAACTAAATTAGAATTTATCCTAACCAATTCCTTTCTGGAATAAATTGATGTACCTACATATATAACTTACTTTTATTTAATTCTACCCTTGACATACGAAGTATGTCACAAGCTCCTTCCAAAATAAATTACTAATGTATATTATTAGCGAAACCAACTCTAATAATATAAATTGGTAATTTATTTTGGACCGATCTTTTTATTATTCTTGGTTAAGTGACAGAACAGACATTTTAAATTTCGCGCGCTTTATTAGTTGCTAAAGGGTCCCACAAGAGGCGCTGGTAGTCATACTTTCAAACCACGTTTTTTGTATGGAGTTCCGGTTCTTCTCCGCTAGGAGTAATAGTATTCTGTGTTTAAAATTCAAGTCTGACCGTTTACGAAAACTAGCTGTGGTGGGGGTAAAACGCAGAGTATATAAATGACCAATCAAAACGTAGACTATATAAAAAAAAAAAAAAAAAAAAAAACTCTTAAAACCGTGCAAGGTGGAGGCTGGAAGCGTTGCTACACTATGTTAACTCTAATAAATCGCAAAGAATGAAGCTGTGAATCATAATTGGTGGCATTCTATTCATTAAGTGCAGGATTACAGGCGTGAGTGTGGGAAAATGGTATAATGATGGTGAAACTTTTATTTTCGTGTTGTTTCCAAAAAGCTAGCTGGCTAGCTCGTCACGTCATTCCTTAACATAAAAAAAAAACATATAACGAACTTTTATTTCAGTTTTTTTAAATGTTAACGAATGACATGGCGAGCTGGTCGCTCACCTGATGTTAAGTGACACAACTGCCCTTGAAACTCTAAAGTATAGTTTCGCGTGACACTGCACTGCGCACGTCATTCTGAGACATCAGCACAGTCTAGCAATAAGATTACTAGACTGTAAAATAGACCAAGAAGTCTCATTTGCCCAGTAATTTCACTAGCCACATTAGTGCTTGCGTACTACTATATATCTAAAGAGCGATCTAGCAATAACTTCTTGGTTAGGCAACAGAACTGAGCCGAGTCTTCTTCTAAAGTCCGCTGGCCATTGCGAAGCCCAAGGGCAAGTTGCGCGTGCGCACGTGAGCTGCATCGCCGTCCCAAGGTTAATTTCACCTGAGTACCATCCGGAATACGAGATAGCGAATTAGTGCACTATTACTTAAACCATTGTCCCTGTGGACACAGGCCGTAACTGGTGAATAAACTAGAATGTAATCACACTGATCACACTAATATTATAAAGGCGAAAGTTTGTATGTGTGTATGTGTGCTTGTGTGTATGTGTGTATGTTTGTTACTCCTTCACGCTCAAAGGGCTGAATGGATTTGGATGAAATTCGGTACCAAGATAGCTTATACACTGGATTAACATATAGTCTACATTTTATGCCGGAAAAGTGACATTTCCCCGTGGCACGAGCAAATAATTAAAATACTTTTTATGCGCGGGTGAAACCGCGGGGCGCAACTAGTTGTTTAATAAGCGATGACGAAGATGGCATAAAGTAGTAACTAAGAGAAACCTTTACGATCGTTCGTGTTAAAAAGGTATCGAAAAGGCTTTTATGGACATTGGTATAGATATAAAATGTTATGACACTGGAGTAGAAAGACATTTTTTTTTTTATGTTATTGAATGATGTGACGAGCTAGTCGTTCACCTGATGTTAAGCGCCACAGCCGCCCATAACAGAACAGTGTCACTCGGAACCTTAAAACATAGAGTTTCAAGCGACACTGCACTGCGCACATCATCCCGAGACATCAGCACAGTCTGGTAATAAGATTACTCGACTGTGAGATCAAATCATAAAGTCTCAATTGCCCAGTAATTTCACTAGCTACAGTGCCCTTCAAACCGGAACACAGTAGTGCTTGCACACTACTGCTTGGCGGCAGAATAACTGGCAAAGCGGTGGTACCTACCTAGAGGAACTTTGCAACGAAGTTCTACCACCTAGTAAACATATGATAATAATAATAACGCCCAACGATCACATACATAAATCCTGGACCCTAACTAGGATTTCCGTGTCTAGGGAGGAACTACGAGGACCATGGTCCACAACACCTAGACTCAGAACAAGTATTTGCGTTTTTTTTTCTGTGCACAAATTCTTATCCTTGTCCGGAATCTAATCCACTGCCTTCGGGTTATGAGCCGACCTGCTCAACCACCACGCCATAGAAGTTGTCAATTGATTATTATTAATAAGGTTTGCATCTCGAACAATTTCATATTTTATTATGATTGCAAAATGATCGCTCCTACTTATAAATCACAATCCAGGCAAAATCACAGAACGCATCATAGCTAAACATATTCAGCTTATTTGACCTCAAAAGGTTAATTATATCCAATTAATCTCAAAAAAATGTTTACATCTTGTTTTATATGTTCCTTAATAAAAAATAATATATATGAATAATAAACATGTATAAAGGTAATATTATGATAATTATATATTAAAGATGGAAATGCAATACAAAAGGAAGCAATTTTAATTGATTAATTAATTTAATTAAACTACAATTCAACGGGGCAATGTTGCCAGCATGTTGGGTACGCTACCTACCGGTAGTGGGTTGGAACAATTGGACTGTCTATATTTTTTTTCGGTACTTATAGATATTTTGGTTTATGTATTGTATTTATTCCAGTTAATATATTATGCTTGTATTGTAATAGATTTAAAATTTTGAAGTAAAATAAAAACAAATTTCTTTACGCACGCTTGACTTGGGGTGTAAACTCTACTTCTAAGTAGATCTCCATTGTCAATACAAAAAAGCTAAAAATTACTTAAAATTTATATTATTATGTTGGTATGGCAAAAACAAAGTTATGCCGGCCGAAAGATGGAGCTAAAGTTTTATTTCAGTATGGTCTAAAGCACACTCGTTTTTTATAGTATTGCCTTATACGACATAGATTAGATCCGTAGGTCCTTAGAACCTAGGAAACAACTCTAGGGCGTGCGCCAAAAGCACCTAACCAAACCCGTGACTGGCATACAAACAACATGGCTTCCTTTACAAAACAGAACTAGCTGGATATAATGGTGATATTATTGTAACCAGGCTGTTTGTTCTGGATAAAATACATTTATCTAACTGAAATATGACTACATTAAAATGATATCTCAGTTGATAGTAACCCTGCCTTCTTTGCTGTAGGCTGTGGGTTCGATTCCCAGTCGGGACAAAAGTTTGTGAGATGAACATCGATGTTTGTTCTGTGTCTGGGTGTTGTATTGTGTTCTATGTATGTATTTACAAACAAAAAGTATCTAAGTATTGTATCAGTTATCTGGTTCTCATAGTACAAGCTTTGTTTACTTTAGGGCTGGATAGCGCTTCCGCACATAACTTGAAAAGTCTTTGGTGCTGAGCGGAAAGGGATTACAACCAGGGTTCGTTGGTTTGAAAGTAGTGTGAGCTATCGCTGAGCTACACTATTCGTTAGGATTAGGTAATTTTTTTGTTTTGGCTCCACACTTTTGTGCATTTAGCCAGTGTCAAGTAATTGATAATTTCTCAAGTTAATTACTATAATATAATGTGTCAAGTCAAGTCACAGTCCAAGTCATCAAGTTGCGTCATAGTCTAGTATAGTCGTCATACTCCTAGTAAAGTGGTGGCAACTTTACCAGAAGCTTCTATGGAGTTTTGGAAACGACACGAAAAGAAACGTTTCACCATCATTATACCACTTTCCCACACGCCTGTAATTCAGCACTTAACGAATAAAATACCACCAATTTTATGCACTAACACTGAAAATAACACCAGTTTTGGAAAATAATACAATGATCTTTTTTGTTTTCCCGCCAATACTCCATTAGGTACATTATGATGTTGAATGTAATAAAAGTACAGATTAAAGAAAAAAAGAATGTGTGCTCTAGACCACACGACTGAAGTAAAACTTCTTTAGTTTAGCTCCATCTATCGGACGGTATAACTTTGTTTTTGCTTTGTTTAATGTTAATGTCGCCATCTTGATAATTGCAAATTGTCATTTTACCGAACATACCAACATAATAACACAATTTTTTTACTTTGTTATGTTGACAATGGATATCTACGTTAACCAACAACTTTCAACTTTGCCTCCTCAGCTTACTCCCCAAGTCATGGAAACGTCAAGAAGTTTTTTTTTCAAAAAAATTTAAGGTTATATAAAATAGTATCAGTTGTCATGGTAACCCTACAAAGATGGCGTGTCTGAATACTAATCCAGCATTGTATAGGTTAAGTAGGTGTCA
The DNA here is from genome assembly GCA_905220475.3 of Ennomos fuscantarius. Taxonomy (NCBI): domain Eukaryota; kingdom Metazoa; phylum Arthropoda; class Insecta; order Lepidoptera; family Geometridae; genus Ennomos; species Ennomos fuscantarius. Next base: position 3,579,645 of record HG992046.1, on the reverse strand, counting down.
GAGCAGCGCAAGGCATGGGTGGCCAAAATTATGAGCCAACCAACTCGGTACTATCTACGTATATACGTGATGTATGAAATATACTTTGGAATGTTATTGATACAATGCTATGACGTCACATGTAGATACAGAATTTAACCCAAGCTAAAAAATGTCTTTATTATGTTAATGAATGACGCGACGAGCTGGGCATTCGCCTGACGTTAAGTGTCAAGGCAGCCCAGCCCGTTCTTGCAGTGTCACTCGGAACTCCAAAATATAAAGTTTCGCGTGTTTTTTTGGCGGGGAAATGAAAAAGATCGCGTCACCGCATTATTTACCAAAACTTGTGTTATTTTCAGTGTTATTGCATAAAATTGGTGGCATTTTGTTAAGTGATGTATTCCAGCAGATTACAGGCATGAGTGTGGGAAAGTGGTATAATGATGGTGAAACTTTTCTTTTCGTGTCGTTTTCAAAACTACATAGAAGCTTCTGGTAAAGTTGCCACCACTTTACTAGGACTAGACTTGACTTGATGACGTGGACTGTGACTTGACACATATACAATATTAATTAACTTGAGAAATTATCAATTACTTGACACTGGCTAAATACACAAAAGTGTAGAGTTAAAACAAAAACAAAAAAAAAACCATGAATACTCTTTTATGTTAGAATCGATGCTACAACTATTAAAAAGTTATATGTACCTAGATATAGCATTTTAGACTTTACTGCACAGTTTGATAAAGAATCTGATCTGAAAACTGATAAACTTTTTTAGACCCTGAATATACCTAAACCAACTTTGCTAAACAGTTGTACCACTTATAATAAAGTATGCCACGTTATAAGTAATAACAATAATAATAACCATGCTAGTAAATATCTCCATTTAAGTACCTATAATCATGGGTTTACATTCAAAGACACGTAGGACGTACCTATTACATAGGAGATACTCGTTTAGATAAATATTGGTTATTGTTTAACGTATACATTAAAACGTGTTAATTTTTCACGCTTATTGTACATAGTGTACATACAGTCACCGCAGTCGCAGATGTACCATTGAGAAGTACCATTAATGGTACAATTTTTTTTTTTTTTTTTTAAATAATAATAACACCCAACGATCACATACATAGTTCCTGGACCCTAACTAGGATTCCCTGTGTCTAGGGACCCAGGAACTACGAGGAACTACGAGGATGTGGTCCCCCACAACACCCAGACTCAGAACAAGTATTTGAGTTTTCTGTGCACACATACTTGTCCTGCCGCGGGAATCGAACCCGCCGCCTCCAAGTTATGAGCCAACCAGCTCAACCACCACACCACAGAGGCTGTCAACGTGATTGTAATATTGGTTGGAATTAATTATTTACACTTTGATAATTGGAACGTTTCGTACAAAGAATAGTGTCCTTTTAAAAAGGGGTTAAAGACACTAAAACAACCTTAATTTTCATACTCTCACTAAATCTCTCACTTTGTTCAAACTCGTTTATCCCTATCCCCCTTCCCGCTAAACAATAATCTGAATACGTACCTGACTGTAAAGTTTCTTTCTGGCCTGATAGCTCAGTTGGTAGTAACCCTGCCTTCTGAACTGTGGGTTGTGGGTTCGATTCCCACCCAGGACAAACATTTGTGTGATGAACATAGGTGTTTGTTCTGTGTCTGGGTGTTATATTGTATTCTATGTAAGTATTTACAAACAAAAAAGGATCTAAGTATTGTATCAGTTATCTGGTACCCATAGCACAAGCTTTACTTAGTTTGGAGCTAGATGGCGTTGCGTGAGATGTCCATACATGTTATGTTATGTTTTTATGAAATTACTAGTTGCGCCCCGCGGTTTCACCCGCGGAATAAAAGTATTTTATTTATTTGCTCATCCCACGGGAAAATTTCACTATTCCGGAATAAAATGTAGCCTATATGTTAATCCAGTGTATAAGCTATCTTGGTACCGAATTTCATCCAAATCCATTCAGCCGTTTGAGCGTGAGGGAGAAACAAACATACACACATACAATCTTTTATAAGTGTGAAAAAGAGCTTTTTGATATCGTAATCTATCGTCAACCAATTACGAGAATTATTTAATCCATACGAGGACAAATTGAAAAAACGACCTTATAAATTACCTACCATTCCTTTTTAATGTTTGCTTGCTTGGTCTGAATTATTAATGATTCGCAAATAAAAGGCCAGTTGTGATAATAAAATTAAAAGTATAACCAGCTTGCTTATTGGCACAGTAACTACCTACGTATTCAAGTTTTATAAAATAAAATATGACCGGCTAATACACTACGATATAATACGAAAGTAAAAACCAAATATATTTCAATACTAAATTGAATCATTGTTATAGAAGATGAGGAAAAAAGTTTTTAGGAAACCTATCGTCAACTACATATAAATATATATAACTCAAAGGTGACTGACTGATTGACTGACTGACATAGTGATCTATCAACGCACAGCCCAAACCACAAGACGGATCGGGCTGAAATTTGGCATGCAGGTAGTTGTTATGACGTAGGCATCCGCTAAGAAAGGATTTTTCGAAATTCCACCTTGAAGAGGATGAAATGGGTGGTTGAATTATTTTCCCATAGGCCACGCCGCGGGCGAAGTTGCGGGCAGAACTTCGTTTCATTCATAAAGTGATCAATTAGTGAATGATATCTCTGCTTGAGCACCGATCGATAACTGATCATCTTTCTGTAACACGGACTTTAATGTAGTTGTGTTATTTTCAGTGTTAGTGCATAAAATTGGTGGCAGTTTATTCGTTAAGTGCTGGATTACAGGCATGAGTGTGAGAAAGTGGTATAATGATGGCGAAACGTTTCTTTTCGTGTTGTTTCCAAAACTGTAAAAAGCTTTTGGTAAAGTTGCCACCACTTTACTAGAAGTATGACTTGACTAGACAAGATTATGACTTGACTTGATGACTTGGACTGTGACTTGACTTGACACATATATATACGTATATTAATTAACTTGAAAAATTATCAATTACTTGACACTGGTTAAGTACACAAACATGTGGAGCCAAACAAAAAAAACATGCATGGATATCATTTCTTTTAGGTAAGCCAGTTTTGCCGACATACTCTGCGATTCTTGAACACACGAAAACATGGTGAGGAAACCACAGACCAAGTAGAGGATGGAGGAAACCCTCACCATGTTTTCGTTCACTGAGAGCCAATGCAAATTTTGCAAACAACTTGTAAATTCACTGCCTGATTTATATTTATAAATGAAATCATGCGATCGTTGCATGATTACTTTAAAGTTTATATATTATGCTGCTGCGCTATCAACATCTAATAAGCAAAGTTTTTTTGACATTAATATAAAGCGTGGGAGCCAAAAATTGTGATATGCTAAATGCCAATGCTAATGCTGTTATAAATAGAACCAGAAACGATTCTTTTTAATATTATGGAATGAAATAACAAGCTAGTTGGAGTTTTGGCGGGAAAGCGAAAAAGATTGCGTCACCGCATTGTATTATTTTCCAAAACTTGTGTTATTTTCAGTGTTAGTGCATAAAATTGGTGGCATTCTATTCGTTAAGTGCTGGATCACAGGCGTGAGTGTGGGAAAATGGTATAATGATGGTGAAACGTTTCGTGTTGTTTCCAAAACTCCAGTAAAGCTTCAAGTAAAGGTGCCACCACTTTACTAGGAGTATGACTTGACTAGACTAGACTATGACTTAACTTGATGACTTGTACTGTGACTTGACATGACTTGACACATTATATGATATTAATTAACTTGAGATATTATTAGTTACTTGACACTGACTAAATACACAAAAGTGTAGAGCTATAAACAAAACAACAAAAAAAGTAGTTGGTTCTACATAAGCCAAAATCTCAGTGTATAAAGTGGCAGGAGTGAATGTCGGACAGCCATGATCTTACTCGCAACGATTGACCGGTTTCTTTCGCAATTTACTAGGTATTATGTATAATCATTGTTGTGAAACGACATACATAATAGGAGATGTAGATGTTTGAACTTTTTGGCGGTATTTTTGCACTGCCGGTCACAGATCCAATAAACTTTTTTATAGGATCTGTGCTGGTGGTATGTATATTCGCACGGTTTGCGCGTTTTTTTTAAATGTTTTGGCTCCACACTTTTTTGTATTTAGCCAGTGTCAAGTAATTAATAATTTATCAAGTTAATGAAATTTCACGCAAATATGTGTCAAGTCACAGTCGAAGTCATCAAGTCAAGTCATAGTCTAGTCAAAGTCATACTCCTAGTAAAGTGGTGGCAACTTTACTTGAATGTTCTATGGAGTTTTGGAAACAACACAAAAAAAAAAAAAGTTTCACCATCATTATACCATTTTCCCACACTCACGCCTGTAATCCAGCTTTTAACGAATAGAATGCCGCCAATTTTATGCATTAACACTGAAAATAACACAAGTTTTGGAAAAGAATACAATGCGGTGACGCAATCTTTTTCGCGTTCCCGCCGAAACTCAAGGTTTGCGCCTTTTGAAATATAACTTACACACTACACACAGGGAATTCTAGTTAAAGTCCAGGATCCATTTATGTGATCGTTGGGCATTGTTATTATTATTAATTAATTTATAAAAATAATAACTTTCTTTTTTAAAAAAATAAGGTATTAAATCTACTTGATCTCCTCAATTTCACACAGAAAACATACTTGGATGATGTTATAATACATACATTTTCCAGTAATTTTATTTAAAATATCAAATTGCTGAACTGATTTTGCTAAAATTTCTGTGCGAACAGTCCCAAAGGTGCTTATATCATTTCAAATAAAAAAGTGTTTTCGTTATCGTTCTGTAAATGAAGATATGAAAAAATGAGTGCAAAAGCCGTTTATATCCGTTAGAGGATAAAGTAAATTATAGAATAGAGAACATCTTGTGCACTAAGGTCCGTATTACAGGACGATGCTCAGTCATCGATCGGTGCTCAAGCAGAGATTTCATTCACTAATTGATCACTTTATGAATAAAAGCCTTGGAGTTTTGGCGGGAAAACGAAAAATATCGTGTCACCGCATTGTATTATTTTCCAAAACTTGTGTTATTTTCAATGTTAGTGTATAAAATTGGTGGAATTTTATTCGTTAAGTGCTGAACTACAGGCATGAGTGTGGGAAAGTGGTATAATGATGGTGAAAAGTTTCTTTTCGTGTTGTTTCCAAAACTCCATAGAAGCTTCTGGTAAAGCTGCCACCAATTTACTAGGAGTATAACTTGACTAGACTAGATTATGACTTGACTTGATGACTTGGACTGTGACTTGACTTGACACATACAACATACATTATGTATAATATAATATAACTTGAAAAATTATTACTCGACACTGACTAAATACACAAAAGTGTGGAGCCAAAACAAAAAAAAAGCTTTGCTTGAGCACAGTTCGATGACTGAGAATCGTCCTGTAACGGACCTTAGTTTGTAAATTCAAAACATCATTAAACCTATTGACTTCTGTATAGAATTCCATTTTGCTGAATTTATCATAAAACCTTTTTTAATTATCACACTAATATTATAAAGGCGGAAGTTTGTATGTGTGTATGTTTGTTACTCTTTCACGCTCAAACGGCTGAATGTATTTGGATGAAATTCGGTACCAAGATAGCTTATACACTGGATTAACATATAGGCTACATTTTATCCCGGAAAAGTGAAATTTCCCCGTGGGATGGGCAGATAATTAAAATACTATTTATCAGCGGTTGAAACTGCGGGGCGTAACTAGTATGGTAATAAAGATAAAAAGAAGCCAAATAACGGAAGTAGGAATCTACTCCTTAATAAGTCGGTTGTGTATAAGGAATAATTAACGGGTTTTTCGTAAGTAGATTAGGTAAGGTACCAAGTTTATATTTGCAAATTTTTCTGCATACTTTTGGTAGGTACCTGAGTAATTTGAATACATTACATACAAAATACTTTTTGTAACGACGTCGACATTTGGCAGTATTAGTGTGCGTAGCCTCTACAAAAAAAAACTTCTCTATAAGTTATTATTTATGGATAATTTAAATATATATATGACGGCGGCTACGTCCAGTTATAAACTCTATGCGCAGCGGGCAGTACCGTAATTTACCCTATGGTGGCATTTAAATTTATTACAGTGGCAACATCGGCAACTATCATTGCTCCCCAACCATCTGGCTATAAAAAGGGACCGCTCGGTGTACTACGGATCATTCTTGTTCCAGACACGGCGCGGTGTGGACATGCTGAAGGCCTATAGTCATATAGGTTGCAACCGACGCAAAACCCGTTTCTGTCTGCATATATATATAAAAGATACCCTATGTTCTATTGTCTATTTTCCTTATCGGAAATAACATTACGTCCAAATTCATAACCTGAAGAGAGTTTTCATAAACAATTATTTGTTTTTTCGAAATATCACGTACAAATATTACGTGAGGTTATTTTTAGTCTAGGAGCCAGGGACATTTATATCACCATTAGTTCTATTTGTTGATAATTGTTAACTATTTATATTTACATTTAATTATTATTGAACTCTAACAGTACAGGTACTGATAAGGCAAGTTTTAATCGTCTATTGAGTTTATATATAAAACAAAGTCGTGTTACTTACACCAAGAACTTAAGAAAGGCTGGACCGATTTATGATTTTTGTGTTTTTGGATTAATTTTTGTCCGGAAAGGATAATAAGTAATATAATTGATGTCAATCAATAAAAAAAAAGTTTTACACATTTTTTGAGTGTTAGGCGGAACGAAGTTGGCCGGGTTAGCTAGTTAAGTTAAACTATAAAAATCATAAGAAAACTTAAACAATTGTTGCATATTTTTTACTTATTTTGACTCGCCCGAAAAGTGATTCAGCTTGAAGACACAATGAATAAGAAACGCGTTTCGGGTCAGGGTTATTTTTTTATTTTAAACAAGTATTTTTGCGGTCTAGAAGGATCGATAATTCTGTTATGGCTTGAGGCCATCTTGAGGGATACAGACTTTGACTGGCCCGATAGCCGGTAGTAACCCTGCCTTCTGAACTGTGGGTTGTGGGTTCGATTCCCACCCAGGACAAATATTCGTTTGATGGAGGTGTTTGTTCTGTGTCTGGGTGTTATATTGTATTATATGTATGTATTTTCGAACAAAAAGGTATCTAAGTATTGTATCAGTTATCTGGTTCCCATAGTACAAGCTTTGCTTAGTTTGGAGCTAGATGGCACTGTGTGAGATGTCCACAAAAAAAAAAGACTTACCCGATGATTCTGAACAAAAATTTTACAGTATAAAAGAAACCATATCTATCTAACCTGATCTACTTTAGTGTACATATAGTGATAGTGTTTCGTGTCCTTTAGCTATTCGATCAAATCAAATGACTGCTTCAAAATTAAGTTCAACCAATTATGGCCGGTGCGGCCATAATTGGTCGGTGAGTTGTTGATAACTCTCTAACTTTTCTTATTTATCTTATTAAATAATTATTATATTCTAGTGGCCTTTTGCAACTACAATAGGTTTTTTTAAGAATCCTTTTCGATTTGCAATGTTAACCACATTAGTATTAATTATCTGGTATTTTTTGCATGCTGTTTTCCTTTAAATAGACAATGCATTAGTAAAATTGTATGTTTAGTAAGTAATATTACTGAATAGTGTAATTGTCAATAGTAAGCTGAAATATATAAATAAATAAAATAAGAAATCCTCTCCATCCAAAGGTTTCCTTGAAGTCATGGTCGTCCATTATCCCTCACTTTTATAAATATTCGATGTAAATTTTAATATTTGGTAATTCATTGTAATTTGTATAAATTACAATGAACAGCTCGTCGGTCTACCTACTTGTTGTATAATCTTTAATTTATATTACGAATTATCATGGAAAGTTTCAAATTTTGTTTTTCTTGTTTTTTGTTTCGTAGTTTTTAATGCCAAAACAAAATTAATTAATTCGTTAATGAAACTGAGTTATGACCACTATAAAGCGGAAAATTCAAACATATCACACTTATATTATAAAGGCGAAATTTGTATGTATGTATGTGTGCATGTTTGTTACTCCTTCACGCTCAAGCGGCTGAACGGATTTGGATAGAATTCGGTACCAAGATACCACCAGATTCCACGGTACTGGATTTGTTGATCCAGTGTATAAGCTATCTTGGCCTAGCCTATATGTTTATAGGCTATATTTTATCTTGGAAAAGAGAAATTTTCCCGTTGGATGAGGAAATAATTAAAATACTTTTTATCCGCGAGTGAAACCGTGGGGCGCAACTAGTTGGAAATATTTCTTTATATTGACAGCCTCTGTGGTGTGATTGGCTCATAACTCGGAGATGGCGGGTTCGATTTCCATGACAGGACAAGTGTTTGTGTACGGAAAGAAGCGCAAATATTTGTTCTAAGTCTGGGTGTTGTGGGACCATGGTCCTCTTAGTTCCTGGATCCCTAGACACAGGGAATCCTAGTTAGGGTCCAGAATCTGTGTATGTAATCATTGAACCTTATCATTATATTATACGAGAATTTCACTTTTCCGGGATAAAATGTAGCCTATATGTTAATCCAGTGTATAAGCTATCTTGGCATCGAATTTCATCCAAATCCATTCAGCCGTTTGAGCGTAAAAGAGTAACAAACATACACACATACACACTATAAACTTTCGCCTTTATAATATTAGCGTGATAATAGATACTGAAAAATATTTGCGTAATTTTTTTTTTATAGTCGAACTAGCGCTAGTCGTTCTTACCCTAAGTTTTCGACCACGCAGCTGATTACTGTAATTTCTGTTATGTAAGCGCTATAAAAAAAACCTAGAACTTGTAACTTTGGCAATTAATGAGATCTCGTAATTGGGTAAGTAGGTTAGTGATATATGAATAGTTGTTACAATGCTTACTGTTTGTAAGTTTTGTTTTTAAAGTTATGGTTAGGATCTATATGTATGTTATGATATGATCGTTGGGCGTTATTATTATTTTATATTATGTTTGACTATCACACTATCACAATAACATTATAAAGGCGAAAGTTTGTATGTGTGTATATTTGTTACCCTTCACGCTCAAACAGCTGGATTTGGATGAAATTCAGTACCAAGATAGCTTATACACTGGATTAACATATAGGCTACATTTTATCCCGAAAAAGTGAAATGTTCCCGTGGGATGAGCAAATAATTAAAATAATTTTTATCCGCGGGTGAAACCGCGGGGCGCAACTACTTGAATATCTTGATATTGACAGAAAAAATGTTTACATTCGCCTTCATTTACTAGCAAATAATAGAAAACTTTTCTTAGATCAAACATGGTTCTAAGTATCCATATTTGATTTACAATAATAATAACGCCCAACGATCGCGTACATAGATCCTGGACCATAACTAGGATTCCCTGTGTCTAGAGACCCAGGAACTACAAGGACCATGGTCCCACGACACCCAGACAAGGAACAAGTCTTTGCGCTTTTTTTTCTGTGCATAAATACTTGTCCTACCGCGGGAATCGAACCCACCGCCTCCGGGTTACGAGCCAACCTGCTCAACCACCACACCACAGAGGCTGGCAATTATGTTTATGATAAAGTCAAAAGATGTATTGCAAATAGTCTATTTTAGCACTTTTACAAGTAATAGTAGTAATTTTAACAGTAATAAATCTTAGAAAACAAGATAGCCTGCTTTATTTCTTTCCCGGTATCTTCCATTTCTGCCATTACTAGTGTGAGCGACATCTCACGTAACTCTGATCTGCTAATGTTGTACCGCTAACATTAGCAATCGATTTGTATTATCACTTTTTACTTGTTAATAAAAAAAAGGAAAATAAATTAATTCCACATTCGCCCCAAATTTTGTAACAGTATAACTTCTGCTATGATGATTCATTACATTATTTATATTATAAGAAGTAAAAGCTACAACACCTTTTTAGTAAATAAAAACTTATTAAAATGAAAGAGTGTGGGCCGGATCCTAAACTAATGTAAGTATTTTTTATTGTACTATACGTTTTAGTGTCGAAGTATTAGAAACTATAATCCAATAAAATGGCATTATCAATCGTTTTTATTATTGAGTATTAAACGTTTAAAGCCTGAAGTTATAAAATATTTTAATTGATGGCAGTATCCACCATTTTTTGTAGTGTTTTGTCTGTTTTATTGATTAGGCAATTTAGGCATAATCGATGAAATATTGTACTTCTTAGTTAGTATTATATTCATAAAACATTTGATTACAATCTTTTATTCCTAAGTTATAAATAAATAATTTGATAATTGTGTCCCTAATTTAATACCTAATCATTAATAATTATTCTATATAATTAATATATTATAACGAAGAAAGCACACTATATAACCAAATTTATAAACAACATTAAAACGAATATAACATTAATAAGTGTAGTCCCCATTAAATAATTTAACTGTTAAATTATAAATATATTTGTAACACAGACAACATACAATTTAATTCCAATTATTAAAATAAGAACACATTTTTATGTTGACAAAAACACAACTCACCGCCAAAAATTGCAAGCGTTTCACCTCCTTTTACTTTTTACACTCACACAATTAATTTATTATAAACAAAATGTTCGAAATATAAACACGCTTTAAAACAATACACTGTTACATGAAGGCAGAGTGATAGTTAAAAAATAAGTGCCTGTCTTGAAAAGGGCGCGCGAGTTGATAAATTTGAAAATGGAACGGTATTTTTGAGCGTATCACACGCTTCGATCGTGAATCGACACTGACTGGCCACCGTCGGTGGAACGCTCTCTCTTGAATGCTAACGTAGAGCTACAGTTCTTTAGATATGACTGTTTTGAGTGTACCTTATTAATATTTATTTTCCTGTTCAATCGTAAAACGCCAATCAGTTTTATTTATTACTATTAGAGGCGCCCCGTGGTTTTACTCACAATGCATTTGTCCCGCAGTAAATCTTCGATAATTTAATTTTCGGTTACATTCTCAATTTACTTTTTTCTCTGTGGGAACTCTTAATTCTCTGTGATAAATATAATAACAATATGAACACCCAACGATCACATCCTGGACATTGTATTGTCCATTGTTGACCTTACTAGGATTCCCAGTGTCTAGGGACCAAGGAGCTACGAGGACCATGGTCCCACAACACCCAGACAGAACAAGTATTTGTGCTATTTTTTCTGTGCACAAATATCTGTCCTGCCGCGGGAATCGAACCTGGCGCCTCCAATGCATTGTTTTCCCGCAGGAAATCTTTAATAATTTAATTTTCGGTTACACCCTCAATGTACTTACTCCGTTTCCTGGGAACTCTTAATTATCTGTGATGAATATAATAACAACGCCCAACGATCACATACATAGACCCTGGAGCCTGACTAGGATTCCCGGTGTCTAGGGACCCAGGAACTACGAGAACTATGGTCCCACAACACCCAGACTCAGAACAAGTATTTGCATTTTTTTTAAATAAGCACAAATACATCTGTCTTGTGTGTAATCGTACCCGCTGCCTCCGGGTTATGAGCCGACCTGCTCAACCACCACACCACAGAGGCTATCGACAATACAATACAATACAATAATACCTTATTGAACACCAACTAATACATAACAATGTACCTAAAAAACTTACAAGGAATGATAGAACAAAGGGCGACCTTACGTATCTAATTAAAAATAAATTATTTACAAGTAGATTTAAACAAATTAAATGACTAAGGAGATACGATATGATATACTCGTGGTATAGAAAAGTCTTGGATTTTGAATTCTCTTACTATCCGCAGCAAATTCATGCATTGTATATCTGAGGAATAGTTGATTTGTTCATTGATTTAGAAATGGGAAAACATTGTGTTTAAAATAAATGAATAATATATAATTTACTATCTAAACGTTCACAGGGCTATGGTCGCGTGCAATGACGTCACTACCAAGACACCTTTCTCTGGTTCGGACATGGAACGAAATGATTGTATGTAAAAGAGTCCAATATGATTACTGGACCATTGTATGTATACCCACAACCCAACTTTGACGATTAGCGCGTAAATAGTTTATTAATCTTAAAAGTTTCATTTTCCCACCACCGCGGCGCTACCTTCTTTGGTTTAGCGATTTGGTAGTGTTTTTTTTTGGCTCCACTTCTGTATTTAGTCAGTGTCAAGTAATTGATAATTTCTCAAGTTAATTAATATTATACAATGTGTCAAGTCAAGTCACAGTCCAAGTCATCAAGTTAAGTCATAGTCTAGTCTAGTCAAGTCATACTCCTAGTAAAGTGGTGGCAACTTTATCAGAAGATTCTATAGAGTTTTGGAAACAACACGAAAATAACGTTTCACCATCATTATATCACACTCATGCCTGTAATCCAGCACTTAACGAATAAAATGCCACCATTTTTACGCACTAACACTGAAAATAATACCAATTTTGGAAAATAATACAATGCGGCGATGCGATCTTTTTCGTGAGGTCATTTGCCCTGTAATTTTATTTTTGGTTAGGATACTATACCAAGTTATAATAATATTAATAACGCCCAACGATTCGAACGAGGGATTCCCTGTGTCTAGGGACCCAGGTACTACGAGGACCATGGCCTGCAACACAAATTGCACAAATACTTGTCCTGCCGCGGGAATCGAACCCGCCGCCTCCAGGCTATGAGCCGACCTGCTCAACTGCTTTTAAGTACCTAGTATAATTTTGACTTGTAAAAGTGCTAAAATTAGCCTATTTGCAATAAATCTTTTGACTTTGACTTTGACTTTGACAACAACCACACCACAGAGGCTTTCAACAGCATCTGTGGCAGCTGTCATAGTTACAGCATTACTCATCGCATATCATTTTCTATACGCGTGCGTTGGTAATAACCATTTTAAAATTGTGGTTAGTTCCAAGGATAATTATTGTGATAATTATAACAAATTAAAGCTTTTTGTTTTACTAACGTAGATTTTATTATGGAGTATTTCTTAAGATGCAGGAACTAAAGCAAGTATGTAAATTTTCATCGATAATGTTTGATACCAAATATGAAGTGTTCTAATTAATTGGATGCAAGAGGCGAGTTGGTGTTTAAAGAGGCGCTTTAGGGAGGAGAGTTCATTAGAATCCGATGAGAAATGCGACGGCCCGTACCGTGAGCGCTTAGCGCGAGCCTGAACTGAATCGCTTTGACTTTCGTCTTGCTCTCTCAGCTGGAGAAAAAGTGAGACGAAAGTCAAAGCGATTCAGTTCAGGCTCGCGCTAAGAGCTCACGGTACGTGTCGCATTTCTTAACGGATTCTCGTGGACTCGCCTCCTTAAAGCGCCTCTTCAAGCAGCGACTCGCCTCCGGTCGGTTATAGCCCGGAGGTAGCGGGTTCGATTCCCGCGGCAGGACAAGTATTTGTTTAAATTGTATAATAATTACGCCCAACGATCACATACATAGATCCTGGACCCTAGCTAGGATTTCCTGTGCTAGGGACCCAGTAACTACGAGGATCATGGTCCCACAACACCCAGGTTCAAAAAAGTATTTGCGTTTTTTTTCAGTGCACAAATATTTGTCCAGCCGCGGGAATCGAGCCCGCCGCCTCCGGGTTATAAGCCGACCTACTCAACCAACTGCTGTTTTACTTTTCCCATTAACCAGTTACCAACCACAGTTATCAACCAATTACATCTTGAGAGTTTTGGCGGGAAAACGAAAAGATCGCTTCACCGCACAGTATTATTTTCAAAAACTTGTGTTATTTTCAGTGTTAGTGCATAAAATTGGTAGCATTTTATTCGTTAAGTGCTGGATTACATGCATGAGTGTGGGAAAGTGGTATAATGATGGTGAAACGTTTCTTTTCGTGTTGGTTCCAAAACTCCATAGAAGCTTCCGGTAAAGTTGCCATCACTTTACGCTTTACTCCTAGAAGTATGACTTGACTAGACTATGTATGACTTGACTTGGACTGTGACTTGACACTATAAATTAATTAACTTGAGAAATTATCAATTACTTGACATTTGCTAAATACACAAAAGTGTGAAGCCATAACAAACAAACAAAAAATTATGGTTCGTTTTTTATAGGAATCGTGATTAGAGTATAAGTACTACCTATATTAAAATCATCGATGTAAAAAATAAAAATGAAATACCTCCATTCCATCGCCATTCGTTAATCAGATGCAAATGTAAACGATTACCTATGTGTGTAGTAAAATATATTTTTGTTTTATTGCCAATTATGATTACGTAATTGGTGGTAAGATAAAATAAAAATATTTCATTGTTCACCACCGTCTGCTTCCATTATAATCAAATACTGTCCATCCAAAGGTTGCCTGGAAGAGATCGCTTTTAGTGATAAGGCCGCCCATTGTATTACCAACTATAAGTTATTATGTAAAATTAATTTATGCATGTGGTATGCAATAAAGAGTTTGTATTGTATTGTAGTTGATATGTAACTTTTATTATTTTATATTATACCTACTAGCTTGCCCGCCCCGGCTTCGCACGGGTTATCTAAACCATCCATCTCGAACGGACACAAAAACATTAAAATTAGCCCAGCCGTTCAAAAGTTCAATGACATACGCACGTACAGCATACTTTATTATATATAAAACTAAAATGACTCTCCAACTAAACTAGAATTATAAAGTTACGGCCTTTAGGAATGCCTTGGGTACATTAGAATTTTAGGGTAGTAACGTTTGGTTCAAATCTGGGATTTCTGTACAAATTTAATTGTCCAAATCCAATAGTCCATTTTCAAATTCTTATTAAATGCGCCAACTTTTAAAGTTACTTACTTACTACTAACCTAGTAAATTTTTATTTGTACAGCCAGTTTAAATTTTCCAAAATTTAAATTGGGCTACACATTAATTTTGAATACTTAGTTGAGCTAAAGGTGAATTTTTTTGCTTTATATTTTATTTAATTTACAGAAACATTATTCAGGTTTACAAAATTAAAATAAAATTGAAAATAAATAAAGATTTGTCGTAGGTACTTACAAGACCATCATAGGGTATATACATTTTCTCGTTATTTTTAAATGCCTAAAACTAAAAAAAGTACATGACTTGTTTTTTATTTTTCCGATATCATGGCGTAACAAACTCCCGCGCTAGTTAAGCGAATGAAAATATAGTGTTCCAAAAAATTTCTAGATGGCGCTGTTTGATGTTTCACTGATAATGTATAGTTTCTACTTTCTATGGAATTTGAGGTAGATAGTATGAAGTTCTGAATCGTGGTTACCTATATGGCCAAAATTTACTCAAAATTCGTAATGAATTAGTTCCGAAGCGCGTACGATCTTGAATTTTATTATATGTATAGATTTTATGTATGTATTTGATCTATAAGCTAATGTATTATAGCGAAGTTGATAAAAAAAGCCGGTATTTCTTGTGGCCTTTTTTCGTCTCCCCAAATAGTTTATCGATGACGGTGACAGGTTTTTAGAGTTCCGTACATCAAAAGAAAAATCGGAACCCTTATAGGATCACTTTGTTGTCTGTCGGTTGAGACCCTTTTTCTCAAGAACGCGTGGTCCACTCTCCCTTGGATCTGTCGAAAATTCAAACTTCTAAGCCAACGCAATCAAAAGATCCCGTATGTTGCAAATTTTCGACACTCGCATGTTTGTACGGAACCCTCGATGCGCGAGTCAGACTTGAACTTGACCGGTTTTTTTGCATAAATTCAAATTTGAGCGACCACTCACGCGCATATCGGCAACAATAAACTTCGGCTAATAAAGCTAATGCCAAAGAAATTATCATATCTAGATTTACTTTTAGTCTTCAGTCCAGTCTGAACGGGAAACTCAAAATTGTTTTGCATCTTTAATTAACTATTCATGACTAAAGTGTTTACGGATGGCGGAAATTATTTTATACCTGATAAATATTTATTTTATGGACTTACATGTGTCCGTTTCTAAAGCATAAGAGCACAACGTTCCGTCCTCAAAGTTATGGCTTTTAAACTTTTCCGGTATTCTAGGTACCCTAAGTTTATATACGGATTGTCAAGTTTTATCAGTGCGCCAACTCTTCATCCTTGATCTCACACTTCTATACCACAAAACTACAGTTTTTGATCCTAACCAGTCTCCCTCGCGTTCCGCAAAAAGCATAATATTCAAATCCATCCGTTGCTCTACGACTTTTGCAAGAAGACAGCCATACTTTCTCGGAGGTTACATTTATAATAAATTAAATAAAATACTAAAGATTTATCCAATGACTAGACACTCTTGTAAAATTACGATTAAAGAATTGCTACTACAGCAAAACTACCTATCAACAGAATCAATACTGTCTATTATGTAATAAATTATCATAAATAAAATAAATATTAGTTCAGCTGCATTTCATCCCCTCTCCTATCACATACACACTCAATCACACCTTCACACACGACACACACTCTCATACACTCATACAATCCCAGTTACACCTCAAAATCACTCAGGCATGCATTCATCATTTCTCTTATTTTAGTGTATTATTAATCTATTTTATTTAATACTTACTACGTGTTACTTACAATTTTACATAATGTACAAACGTTTACATAGTAAATAAAATAAAATGAATACAAAATGTTCAATAAGTAAGTACTCGAAAATTTTGTCCGGCGGAGAGCATTGGTATGCCAAAACACAGGTTTTCCTAGTTTGGATACCAAAGTTTTCCTAGTTTGGATACCAAAGTTTTCCTAGTTTGGATACCAAAGTTTTCCTAGTTTGGATACCAAAGTTTTCCTAGTTTGGATACCAAAGTTTTCCTAGTTTGGATACCAAAGTTTTCCAACCAGGAGTAAACTATGTGTATTTTTCGTAGACTGTTTTATTTTTAAACCGATGTTTGTAAACATTTAATAAACTATTTCATTTCATTTCATTTAATTACGTAAAAATGGTCTTAGAGCCATTGTAAGAACAGTACAATAAGTTACCAAATCGATGAATAAATCCAATTTTGATTTTCCTTTTTTGTGGTCGGCGTGTTTTAGTCAAAGCCAAAAAATTCATTGTAAATAGGCTATTTTTAGCACTTTTACAAGTCAAAATTTTATTAGGTACCTAATAATAACTTATTTTACTAAGGACATAAAATTACAAAGTGCTTATTGACAAATAATATATAGCAAGCCCACTGAAATATATGAGTTTGAAAAAAAAAGAAGTTCTCTTTCTCACTACTGGTGCAAGCAATCCACTATGCAGAACAGAAAACTCCGATCCGAAACTTCGATTACACCCGTAAAGAAGAAGCTACAAGAAACTTTACAATGATGTATTTTTTTTCTACCGTCTTTCACACTATTTATAATTTATTACAGTTGAGATAATGAATATATAGTAATATAAATAATGAATATAATGCAAGAAGAATACTGAGATGATCTTAATAAACATTACAAATAGAAACTGAAATTACAGATAGCAACAGGCAATAAGCAAAGTACCTGAGATTTCATACCATTAAGCTTGGGATATTCAGGACAAGCTTTTTTGTCTGACACATAATCATTTATTGTGTAATAGGCTTTTTTCATTATGCTTAACTTGATGAATGATTTAAATTTACACATTGATAATTGTTCGATACCGTCACGCAATTGAAGGGTTTAGAATAAAAAGGGTTTAACTGTCAAATTGATAGTTACGAGAAAATTTACTTTAAACTGCAACGGCTTCATTTTAATGTAGAGTGCTTAAAAGGTAATAGAAAAGGTTTATGTAAGTTTCAGTTGCTTGAAATAGTATTAATTCTATTTTAAAATACTAAATATAGTACTAATTCATACAATTACCGTAAAAATATAATATAATAAAGTTTTTATGCTAAGCGAACTGTATTCCAGTGACAGATAAACCATTTTTAGACTCAAAATCTCGAGATTTAAGCCTAATTTCGGTATTTTGAGGATGTATTATTGTAGATAATTTCACGCTGAATCCAACGATACCTATAAGTCGTTTTGTGAAAAAAAATCAGTTAAACCCTTTTTGTTTTCACCCCTTCAATTGTTATAAAAGCGTTTCCAACGGACCATGGTCCTCTTAGTTCCTGGGTCCCTAGATACAGGGAATCCTATATAGGGTCCAGGATCTATGTATGTGATCGTTGGGCGTTATTATTATTATTATTATTATTATTCACTCTTGATCAGATGCGAATTTATTCGTAGCTTCCACAGAAATTGATTTTTTGCTTCCTGGTTACTTAATACCCATTTAACGAATTTAAAAAAGCAGTACTCACTTAACCTAACTAATTGTTAGAAATATTTAAAATCATTAAATTTTTCATTAATTAAATATCAGCTTACAAACATGTACTTACTGGAGTTTTGGCGGGAAACGAAAAAGAAGTATCATCGCATTAAACTATTTTCCAAAACTTGTGTTATTTTCAGTGTTAGTGCATAAAATTGGTGGCATTTTATTCGTTAAGTGCTGGATTACAGGCATGAGTGTGGGAACGTGGTATAATGATGGTGAAATGATTCTTTTCGTGTGGTTTCCAAAACTCCATAGAAGCTTCTGGTAGAGTTGCTTGCTACCAATTTACAAGGACTTGACTAGATTAGACTATGATTCGACTTGATGAATTGACTTGAGACATGTGTATGAAATATTAACTTGATAAATTATCAATTACTTGACACTGGCTAAATACACTATAGTGTGGAGCCAATACACGAATAAAAAACAACGACATGCTCGATAATTTTATTATGATGTAAGAGGTATACAGTACTACAAAGTGCAAACAATGAAACTTCTCTATTGCAGTTCCCTAAATTACGTTATAGTGATATTAAACAAGATGCTTCTTCTGCTTTAAAATCTTCGCATTGCCATTTCAGCAAACGAAGTTTTGTAAAAACTGGTGAAAAAAAACATCGTGTAATAAAGAAGCTACACATTGAAACTAAGAGAGCTCGTAACAAAACGCTTGCGTGTTTTAAAGCAGTATAACGCCATCTAGTTTCATATGGAGAAACTACGCAATTTGTTATAACCACTGATTTATAATATTATCCTGTAATGTGATCTAAGCAGAGCACATAATTGAGTAATGTTACTAAGTGTGTAGTTGTGATACTTTACTATTATGGGACTACTGGTATTTTTGCCTTGATTATTATTCTGTACAAATATAGCTATTGTGGTATTTATAGGTAGGTATCTATATTGCCAACTATAAAATCAGCACAATTCAGTCCATAATATTGTCACGTATCTAACATAAATATGTTGTTAAATCTGATAACTATACACGTGCTTGGTGATAAATAGTAAAACAAATCATTAAAAATGGGGAGGTTAGTTGCAAAGTGTTTATAAACAGATTTGTACTTTCGCTACAGAATAATACCAATTATGGAGTTTTGGCGGGAAAGCGAAAAAGATAGCGTCACCGCATTGTATTATTTTCCAAAACTTGTGTTATTTTCAGTGTTAGTGCATAAAATTGGTGGCATTCTATTCGTTAAGTGATGGATTACAGGCATGAGTGTGAGAAAATGGTATAATGATGGTGAAACGTTTCTTTTCGTGTTGTTTCCAAAACTCCATAGAAGCTTCAAGTAAAGTTGCCACCACTTTACTAGGAGTATGACTTTGACTAGACTATGACTTGATCTGATGACTTCGACTGTGACTTAACACATATTTGCGTGAAATATCATTAATTTGATAAATTATCAATTACTTGACACTGGCTAAATACACAAAAGTGTGGTGCCAAAACATGAAGAAAAAAAAAACCAATTATGTATGAATAGTATTGTTTCCTCTGAGATAATACTCAGGTTCTGTAGTGGCGATATTATTAATACTTTTGTATTTTTGCTTTATAATATGATGTCCATACTTATACTAAATTACGTATTATAATTTTTTTGTTTTTGCTCCACACATTTGTGTATTTAGCCAGTGTCAAGTAATTGATATATCTCAAGTTAATTAATATCATATAGTGTGTCAAGTCAAGTCACAGTCCAAGTCATCAAGTTAAGTCATAGTCAAGTCTAGTCAAATCATTCTCCTAGTAAAGTGGTGACAACTTTACTTGAAGCTTCTATGGAGTTTTGGAAACAACATGAAAAGAAATGTTTCACCATCATTATACCATTTTCCCACACTCACGCCTGTAATCCAGCACTTAACGAATAGAATGCCACCAGTTTTATGCACTAACACTGAAAATAACACAAGTTTTGGAAAATAATACAATGCGGTAACGGAATCTTTTTCGCTTTCCCGCCAAAACTCCCGTATTTTAATTGTTATGTATCTACCATTATCTATCATAGCAAAAATGAAACTTTATTCCTTCATTGATAGTTGAGACAAGCTGACAATCGCGCCATCTATTGATACTTTCCTAAACTACATCAACGCTAAGTTTGTGTTCACAGTTCACACGTTAGATGAATTGAGGCTTCAAGGAGGCTTCATAAGCTTGATTCTAGTTCTATAAAATTTACATAGATGGCGCGTTACGTAATGTTCGGTTTCTTTCTTAGCTTTGGAAACGTGAAATAACTTACAATTTAATTATGTTACAGAAAAAAAAATTATAATAGGTCTTCTTTAAAATAATAAGTTAATATTAATAAAGTAATAAAAACAAATAAGTTAAAGTATGTTTTCTATATTTTTATATCTACATAATGCAATCGATGCATCTTTGCTAACACAGTGGCAGTTTTTTGATGCCCTTCTTGAAGAAATCAGCTAGACGGGAGTAAAAATTTTTCATATGCATTTAGTATTGAATTTTCCCCGCCTAGAAGTTATCCAAATTCTGGAAAAAGTAGAAGTCTGTAGGCGCGAGGTTTGGTAAGTAGGGTGGATGACGGAGAGCTTCCAACCCCAGCTCTTGTAACTTGGAGACCATCTGCTGTGCAGGATGAGGTTTTAACTTGAGAATATGAAAGTACTGAAAAACCAAAAATATTTAAAGTTAAGATTTATAAGTTATTCAAGTAATAATAAGTTATTAAGGTCAAGAATTTAATATGGGGAAGACAATATATTATATGTTATGTATTATTAATATGGGGAAGACAATATATTATATGTTATGTTATTATTAATATGGGGAAGACAATATATTATATGTTATGTTATTATTAATATGGGGAAGACAATATATTATATGTTATGTTATTATTAATATGGGGAAGACAATATATTATATGTTATGTTATTATTAATATGGGGAAGACAATATATTATATGTTATGTTATTATTAATATGGGGAAGACAATATATTATATGTTATGTTATTAATTTTCTAAATTAATATTGTAAAGAGGAAAGATTTGATTGTTTGTTTGCATTGAATAGGCTCTGAAACAGGACCTCTGGACCGATTTGAACAATTATTTTACTATTTTTTTTGAGGGTGGGAAATGCCCTCGCTCTTGCCACCCTGCCACCACGGGGGTGGTGGCAGGGGGTATGTGGGACTCGAACCCACTAAAACCCCCTGTGAGCCCTCGTCCGCCGTACCGGGGGCGAGAAGGGGTCGCGACTGTAGGCCAGCCAACTCGCAATGCACATAGGCGATAGAATATATACCCGTGTGAAGCCGGGGCGGGACTAGTAGTAAATATATATTCACTTGAAATTAAACAATATTCTTAATAATAAATAACGCCCAACGATTACATACATAGATCCTGGACACTAACTAAGATTTCCTGTGTCTAGGGACCAGGACCTACAAAGGCCATGGTCCCACAACACCCAGACTCAGAACAAGTATTTGCGCTTTTTTCTATGCACAAATACTTGTAATGCCGCGGGAATCGAACCTGCCGCCTCCGGGCTATGAGCCGACCTGCTCTACCACCACACCACAGAGGCTGTCAAAAAAAACATTATTCTTAGATGAACATTTTGTTTTCCGTGTAGCTATAGGAAGTGATGTATTTATATGACGTTGTTTCTGTCTACGTCAAGAAGCCTATAGAAAAAGCCTTTAAGAATATCCATTTTTCTGATAATTATTTACTGAGGTCATTGAATATGATTTATATTTGACTTTGTAGTACTTTATATTTTATATTTTAGTACTTTACCGCTCACATCTTAGACTTTGTAGTACCTATTTACGTGTACGATGAAAAACTTAGCTCTTGACTGACCTGATAGCTCAGCTGGTAGCCCTGCCTTCAGAACTGTGGGTTGTGGGTTCGATTAACCACCTAGGACAAACGTTTGTGTGATGAACGTCGAGGTTTGTTTTGTGTCTGGGTGTTATATGGTATTGCATGTATGTATTTACAAACAAATAACTATATAAGTATTACATCAGTTACCTGGTTCCCATAGTACAAGATTTGCTTAATTTGGGGTTAGATGGCGACGTGGGAATTGTCTACACTTTTTATTGTTAGCAGTTATATACTTTTTTATGTTAAGGAATGACGTGACGAGCTAACCGTTCGCCTGATGTTAAACGACACGGCTACCCATACCAGCTGCAGTGTCACTCGGATCTCTAAAGTATAGAGTTCCGCGTGACACTGCACTGCGCACATCATCCTGAGACATCAGCACAATCTAGTAATAAGATTACTAAACTGTGAGATCAGATCATAAAGTCTCATTTGCCCAGTAATTTCACTAGCTACAGTGCCCTTCAAACTGGAAAACAGCAGTGCTTGCGCACTACTGCTTGGCGGCAGAATAACTGGCAAAGCGGTGGTACCTACCTAGACGAACTTTGCAGTAAAGTCCTACCACCTAGTATTAATACTACCAGAGCTGCCTTTTCGTTAAAAGTCTTAAAATCCCGTCCAAATGTATGATGGGATGTGGAACCATTCCTGTAGTTCCTGGGTCCCTAGTTACAGGGAATCCTAGTTAGGGTCCGGGATCTAAGTATGTGATCGTTGGGCGTTATTATTATTAATATTAAATAGGGAATTTCGACAGCCTCTGTGTTGTGGTGGTTGAGCAGGTCAGCTCATAACCCAGAGGCAGTAGGTTCGATTCCCGCGACAGGACAAGTATTTGTGCACAGAAAAAAAAAAAGGAATTACTTGTTCTGTGTCTGGGTGTTGTGGGACCATAGTTCCTGTGTCCCTAGACACAGGGAATCTTGATTAGGGTCCAGGATCTATGTATGTGACCATTGGGCGTTATTATTAAAAAAAGTTTTTTTTAAATTATGTAATATTATTTTAAGTCCGGAATTTAGATTTCATCGTTTTTTTTATTATGTAAGTATTAAGTTACTAGTAATATGTATAGGATGTAAAGGTAATATTTTATATAATATATATATTTATATTTTATTGTTTCTATTTATCTATATATTTATATATAGGTCTTTACCTATGAAATTGCCGTTTTGTTTGAAAAAAGTTAAAGTATTTTTTTTTCGAACTTATTTATTTCTTTTATTCAAAGTAATCACCCCTGCAATCAATGCATCTTTGCCAACGCTGTGGCAGTTTGTGGATGCCCTTCTTGAAAAAATCAGCAGGACGGGAGACAACAAACTCTTCAAAGGCGTTTTGTACTGCCTCTCGGGAATTGAATTTTTTTCCCGCTAAAAAGTTGTCCAAATTTTGGAAAAAGTAATAGTCGGTAGGCGCAAGATCTGGTGAGTATGGCGGATGAGGAAGAGCTTCCAAACCCAACTCATGCAGCTTAGAGACGGTCTGTTGTGCAGTATGGGGTCGCGCGCGTCGTGAAGTAGCAGTGGAGACGACCGATTGACCAAAACTGGTTGCAGACGTGCTAGTTTCGCCATCATTGTGGTCAGTTCTTCAATGTACACATCTGCAGTAATGCTCTCGCCCTTTTGTAAAAAGCTATGATGAATCACACCAGCACTAGACCACCAAACTGTGACCATCACCTTTCTAGGGGTCATTTTTCGTTTTGCACATTGCTTTGGTACCGAACCAAGATCTAACCAACTTGCTGAGCGCTTTCGATTGTCAAAAAGAATTCTTCTTAAAGAGTCTTCGCACGTAACAATTCGGTTCAAAATTCCTTCACTTCTGTGCCTGTTAAGCAGCGCAATGCAAGTCTCGACGCGTACGTTGCGCTGGCGATCGTTAAGTTCGTGGGGCACCCATCTATCAAGCTTTTTTATCTTGCCAATCTGTCGCAAATGGACCAATATTGTTTTGATGCTAACATCAAAAGCTGCTGCCAGCTCAGCTGTAGATTGAGATTCATCAGCTTCCACAATCGCCTTTAATTCATCATTGTTGACCAAAGTTTCCGGACGACCACGAGGTTAATTTTTCAAGTCAAAATTCCCAGAACGGAACCGAGCAAACCAATAACGGGTTGTACGTTCGTTTGTACAGTTCTCTCCGTAAACGTCGTTGATGTTACGTGTCGTTTGTGCCGCGTTGGTGCCACGACGGAACTCATATTCCATAATTACACGAAATTTCAAAGTATCCATTATGAGGAAAAATGTTGAAATGTAATGAAAATACAACGCTAATCAATAAACAAAAGACTTATATTGTAAATAGAATGTCATATTTTTAAAACAAAATTAATTTGAATTTAGAATTCATAGCCAATCAAAACTTTTTTTTGTTTGAAAAAGTCTGTACTGCAATACGGCAATTTCATAGGTAAAGACCTATTATTTATTTTAAATTCATTTACATCGCCGTATACCTATTATTTTTATCTGCTGATACTTTCCATCCAAAGGTCTGGGAGGGATCGGTCCTAGCGATAAGACCGCCCATTGTTGCATTAGAACGTAAGATTTATTTAACTTCATTGTATATTTTGTACATTTCATTGGTGAGACGATAAAGAGTTGTCTATCCATCTATCTTTTATTACTCAATCAAAAAATATGAGGATGAACATTTTTGTTCTCAACCGTCTCACTCACGCTCGCGTCCAATGACGCGCCAGTCAGTGTTACCAGAAGGCAGAAAATCAATTCACCCAATTTGGTTTCGGAAAATAGGGACAAAATAATAAATCCACGCCAAGATTGAGAAGGACAGGTTCACCAGAAAGGACTTTTTGACGAAGCCTTTACTTTTATCTCTATGTACATAAATCACCGCAGCCCAATAAAAGCGCACGAATGGCCTACAATAGTAATTAGCAATTAACCTATATTTTGGTTATTCGGTATCCGATCGCACCCCAATGCATAATTAACGCCACAAGCAAGCTGTGAGTGTTATTTATAAACGATTTAATAAATAAAAAAACTAAGGTCCGTATTACAGAACGATGCTCAGTCATTGATCGGTGCTCAAGCAGAGATTTCATCCATAAATTGATAAGTTAGTGAATGAAATCTCTGCTTGAGCACCGATCGATGACTGAGCATCGTTCTGTAATACGGACCTTAGTGTGCTTTAGAACACACGACTGAAGTGTTTAGTTTTAGTTTAGTTAGTTTAGTTTTTTAGTTTAGCTCCATCTATCGACCGGTATAGCTTTGTTTTTGCTTTGTTTAATGTTAATGTCGCCATCTTGATAATTGTAAATTGTCATTTTACCGGACACACCAATATAATAATACAATATTTTAACTTTGTTATGTTGACAATGGGGATCTACGTGAATCAACTTCCGTTCGCCTCGCCAGCGTAGTCCCCAAGGCGTAAAGAAGTTTTACTTCAAAAGGTACTCAATTTGAAGTCAAAGTCAAAGTCAAAGTCAAAAGATTTATTGCAAATAGGCTAATTTTAGCACTTTTACAAGTCAAAATTATACTAGGTACTTAATATTAAGTTATTTCACTCAATTTGGTGGTGATCATTAACCGTTAAGTTATGAGAGAGTTGTTTCGTATAGAAGTTTTACTTCAGTCGTTTGGTCTAAAGCACACCCGTGTTTTTGGAAAATATCTTCGATAGAAATTCTATAATATTTATTCATACAATTTTTAGGGTATTTGCGATTTTTTCTGTTGTTCTAAAGTTATTTATCTATAAACATAAAATTCAAAATCCTAACTGACTGACTGAATGACTTATATATCAACGCACAGCCTAAACCGCTGGTCCTAGAGACTTGAAATTGGAGGGTCTGTTCTTTGTAAAGTGTAGGTAAGTGTAACTAAGAAAGAGTTTTTCGAAATTCCACCCCTAAGAGGGTGAAATGGGTGGTTGAATTATTTTCTATAGGCCACACGGGCGAAGGCGCGGGCAGAAGCAATCTTGTATGAATTTCAGAAGTAACTCTAAGATATTAATTACATTATATATTAAACGCAAAGTGGACAAGAAACTTTATTTTCGCCAAGAAACGTGCCTAAAATCATCTTGTTTGTCACGGCAACAGCAAAAGTATAAATTGTCGATTCAGATTGTTCCATTGAAGATACGACTACGTCAATGTCTGAAGACGATCTCTAACCCGAGTGTGACTTATGTGTTACCTACGTAACAACATAAGGCGCCTCGACGTTGCCTTGATATTTAACCTTAGTTTCTCTGAAGGTTTGAATCAGAAATGAGTTGATCGTAGAGGGATCTAAGGTCACGGACATAGAACATAGATTAACTTAGTGGCAGGGTAGATCTTTGTTTTCGGAAACTTATAATCTGGGTGTCTTCAAGGCTAGAGTGAAGCAGTAACATCTTCTTTACAGGTGTAATCGAAGCTTATGATCGGAGTTTTCTGTTCTGGATTGTGCCGGGTTGCTTGCACCAGTACTGAAAATGAGGTCTTTTTTCAAACTCATATATTGTAATTAGCTTGCTATATATTATTTGTCAAGCAAATACCTATCTAAATATATATAACTCAAAGGTGACTGACTGACATAGTGATCTATCAACGCACAGCCCAAACCACTGGACGGATCGGGCTGAAATTTGGCATGCAGGTAGATGTTATGACGTAGGCATCCGCTAAGAAAGGATTTTTCCAAATTCCATCCTTAAGAGGGTTAAATGGGTGGTTGAATTATTTTCGCATAGGCCACGCCGCGCGCCGCGGGCGAAGCTGCGTAGAAGCTTGTCAATACCCACTTAGTAATTCTATATGCTTAGTAAAACAACTTAATTTTAAATACCTAATATAATTGAAGGGGTGAGAACAAAAAGGGTTTAACTGATTTTTTTTCACAAAATGACTTATGGGTATCGTTGGATTCAGCGTGAAATTATCTACAATTCTTAAAATACCGAAATGAGGTTTAAATCTCGAGATTTTTAGTCTAAAAACGGTTTATCTGTCACAGGAATACAGTTCGCTAAGTATAAAAACATTATTATATTATATTTATACAGTAATTGTATGAATTAGTACTATATTTAGAATTTAAAAGAGAATTAAAATATTTTCAAGCAACTGAAACTTATATAAACCATTTCTATTACCTTATAAGCACTCTACGTTAAAATGACGCTGTTGTTTACTTTAAAGTAAATTTTCTCGAAACTATCAATTTGACAGTAAAACCCTTTTTATTCTCAACCCTTCAATTTTGACTTGTATAAGTGCTAAAAATAGCCTATTTGCAATAAATCTTTTGACTTCGAGAGGGGATATAAGTTAATGAATATAAAAAGAGAGAGAGTTACGTTTCCTATAGAAGTTTCACTTCAGTCGTGTGGTCTAAAGCACACTCGTTTTTTTCCTTCTTTCTTTCTACAGACCGACACTAAAGAGAGATAGTAAATGTAGTATTAAAGTAAAGTGAATTAAACTCAATCGTATCGTATTAGACAATCACAATATTGTCTAATTTTGGCGACTTTGCGTGGGCCAGCGGACGTGTGTCGCATAATCTCGTTGATTTAGGACAAATAAACTTAGGTAATATACGATACGACAGCGAATATCACAACACGACGGTCTTTTGCGAAATGTACCACTATATGGAGGCTAGAAATAACACCAGTTTTTCTATGGTTTTATTGCTTAGATTATTACTAAGTTATGGGTAGGACTTTTCTGCTAAGTTCGTCTAGGTAGGTACCACCGCTTTGCTGGTTCTTAGATTATAGACTGCCTTCTGGACTGTGGGTTGTGGGTTCGATCCTCACCCAGCACAAACATTTGTGTGATGAACATCACTCAAATGTTTGTCCTGTGTTTTCACACAGGTGTTTGTTCTGTGTTTGGGTGTTATATTGTATTCTATGTATGTATTTACAAACAAAAAGTATCTATGTATTGTATCAGTTATATGGTTCCCATAACACAATAACATTGTACATCTAGCCCCAAGCTAAGTAAAGATTTGTACCATTGGAACCAGTTAGGCGACCATGAAATTAAAGTACCACCTAATCCATACCAAAAAATTACCAAAATCGCTTAACCAAACTTCACAAGTTCACAAGAGCTGCATTGCATCACAAAAAAATTCAGACAATTAAGAAACCGGTTCCTTTTGGTTATCAGTATATATAAATTCCATCGCGTTATAAATTTAAATCCATCAAAATAAATACAATAACGACTTCCCTTTAAGGTCGTTTAGATACCATTAGACTTAGGTATAATGCAGATACATTATGTAGTTACTTGATCTTCGTGACATGATCTTGGAAAGGCAATTCTTTACCTTGATATCACGTTGTGTTATTTACATATTGTATTTCATTATGTATAAGACATAATAATATGTGTGGACATCTCACACAACGCCATCTAGCCCCAAACTAAGCAAAGCTTGTATTCAGATAACGTATATGTGGGCAGAACGGGTTGTGCGTAGGTTGCAACCTATATAACTATAGGCCCTCAGCATGTCCACACCGTGCCGTGTCTGGAACAAGAATGATCCGTAGTACACCGAGCGGTCCCTTTTTATAGCCAGATGGGGGAGCAATGATAGTTGCCGATGTTGCCACTGTAATAAATTTAAATGCTGCCACAGGGTAAAATACGGTACTACCCGCTGCGCATAGAGTTTATAACTGGACGTAGCCGCCGTCATATACAATACTTATATACTTTTTGTTTGTAAATACATACATAGAATACAATATAAACACCCAGACACAGAACAAACATCAATGCTCATCACACTAATGTTTATCCTGGATGCAGTAAATGAAAATTAACAAATAGTTGTTTTTTTATTTTTATATAAATAAAACACGCAAACAACTGGTTAAAGCCAACATTATTATAATTTTAATTTTACACGGTTATCATATCATACATACGGATATTTTAGGTATATTTTAATGGGATTTTTGCGACTGCATTTTTTTTACCAATATAACCCTTGGTTCAGTGCTACTCCAAGCCAAACGCATGTCGCGCACGCGTCGTTGTGTCAACTCGTCACATAATTTATTTAATACAGTAAAAGCTCATTCATTCGCGTTTTCACTATTCGCGGATTAAAAAAATGCGCCCCAATTCCTATATCCGCGGCTAAAGATTTCTTTATTCGCGGATCTAATCGGTACATCGGTACATACACATATATAGGATTCCAATATCTAGGTATCCAACCGAATATACTTTGTAAACGCGTCGTTAAATGGACTAATAAAAAAGTAAAGTAGACCTTATTACAACTATGCCTAAAGTATGTTGTTAAATAATATCGCTGCTGTATTGGTTCCACCTTTCCCAAACCATTGCCTAAGCATGAAGAATAATTAATCAATATGGTCAAAAACTTCTATTTTATTTCGTTTTATATAGGTACTTGTTTTTTATTTTGTCACCTAGGAACG
The DNA here is from genome assembly GCA_905220475.3 of Ennomos fuscantarius. Classification (NCBI taxonomy): domain Eukaryota; kingdom Metazoa; phylum Arthropoda; class Insecta; order Lepidoptera; family Geometridae; genus Ennomos; species Ennomos fuscantarius. The sequence goes on along the minus strand of HG992046.1, from coordinate 3,549,901 downwards.
TATCCTATAATCCCATAAATAACCATTCCATATTCATATGGTTTATGTATTCGTGGCATATTTACGGAACTTATACCCCGCGAATAAAGAGCTTTTACTGAATACTTTCGATGGTTTCACGGACCACTTGGGCGCTTCCAGGGAAATTTAAAAATTAAAAAAAAAAAAAAAAAAATTAAAATCAGCGAAGACATCGGTCGTGCTTGAGAATCGGCCTAGGTAATTATTTGCACTAGGTAATGGGGTTCATCGCACTCTCTTTGGCGTAGATCCCGTGGGATAGGGCAGCGTCCAGAGTTGCCGTTGGTACCACAACTATGGGTAAAATTCGGGGACAACTGTGTGATGTTTCACCACAGATTACTATCATTTGTGTTGCACTGTTTAAAGTTAGTGTTATAAGTAAGACTACCACATTCATTACTCGCAATTATTATCTATTGCCATTGGCACATATGAGGCTCACATGTGCCAATATGTTAAACTGAAAATCTTGTTTGACATTGGCAAAATTGTGGTTATCTCTCCACAAAGGCCATTAAACAAGAGTTGGAAGTTGAAGCTATATTTTTTACCCCAAGTCTCTAGCTGTAGTTGCCAGTAAACTTCAACGCTTAATTAGGTTTGCGCCAATGTTTAATCCTCCTTGATTTACGATTCAATCTTACAAGTTGTGCTTCGCTTAAGTTCTTAATTTATCAATGATTATAATCTTAGCAGTACAAAGATTTGCGATCAAGGGCAGATACAAGATTAAGGGTGAGGGAGAGAGGTTAAAGGATAGATTATGTGAAAAAAGCGAGTGAGCTTTACGGCTGTTTTAAGCCTTGATAGATAGCTGTCTCTGATAAGTAATAACTCTCAATCTATCCTTTAATTGCGTTTCACAAACACCAGTAACTGCTATCCTTTTGGAGAAAACGATAGATAGCCGCTATCTTTGCCCTCCTATGCGTTTCGTTATTGTAAATATCACTCAGAACGCTGTCATGTAAATAAGTTGTTGCGGAAGTATTTGTAATAATTTAATATTTTGAAAAAAAAGCAAAAATGAATAAATTAGTACAATATAAAAACAGATTTTCATAAATCACGTAATATTTTGCATGATCCAATTGAATAACAATGGAAACAAAACGTTTTTGACAACCGTGTTGTAGTCTGTGTCTCGAGTCTGGAGCCACCCGGGCCCGGCACCTTCTTTCTTCTTACGTGTCGATGTTCAAAACACAAATAAAACAACATCTTTATATACATTAAAATAAAATAAAGTAAATATAGTTAGTAGGGCAAAACCCAGCACCAACAGTGTTTTACCGTTTTGTATCTTCTCTGGTGAAAATCTCTAAATATAAAATGAGCAACGTATATAAAAATGCAACCTATATAACTATAGGCCTTCAGCATGTCCACACCGCGCCGTGTCCGGAGCAAGAATGATCCGTAGTACACCGAGTGGTGTACTACGGACGGTGTACCCTTTTTATAGCCAGATGGATGGGGGAACGATGACAGATGCCAGTGTTGCCACTGTAATTAATTTAAATGCTGCCACAGGGTAATTACGGTACTGCCCGCTGCGCATAGAGTTTATAACCGGACGTTGCCGCCGTCATATATTTTCAGTGTTATTTTATATGGATTTTTTTGTGTAATGAACTAAATGTTTGGTTTATACAGTCAAAAAGTGTGCTGCTCACAAAGGACGAGGTGCAGAAAGTGTTGGATGAATTGGCAGCATTAAACATCTTGTGCAACTCCCGTTGCTGAATATTATAATAGAAAAAAGGAGCTATAGGATTTAAACTTTTCTGAACAAAAACTTAAATTAGAGAAATTATTAGAAAATGAAAAATTGGAAAAAGAATTAGAAAATTTGAAAAAGTAGCATCTCTGATTTTTTAAAATTATGTTAATGATTTTCAACACTGGATAAAGACATATTATAGTTGTTAACTTCTCTATCTATACATTTAAAATTCAAAGTCCTGACTGACTGACTGACTTCTATATCAACACACAGCACCACGCACGCACCACTAATCCTAAAGACTTGTAATTTGGAGGGTGTGTTCTTTGTAAAGTATTGGTGTACACTAAGAAAAGGTTTTCAAAATTCCACCCCTAAGAAGGTGAAATTGGTGGTTGAATTATCTGTAAAAAAGAACTTCGATTCCTATGGGCTACGCGGGCGAAGCCGCAGGCTAGTCGAACATAAAATTCTTAGATATATAATTCTGTGCTTTATTTTAAGTGAACAAATAAGTTTATTATTATTATTATATCAGCAGTCCTGTGCTGCTTATATTATCATCAAATAATAATATTAATTATTAAATAACAATTGTTCTTTTTTGATAGACGAGCAGCAGTCTGCTAATGTATTTATATCCAGTGTTGAACACTCAGTCACTAAGCATAAGGTTCATTTTTGTAAGTGATAGATTATTAGATTGTAACCAGTTGTCAAGTTTGTTTGTTAATATAAGATTTTCTGATTAAAGTTTTTGTTTTGGCAAACGGTGTTATAGCAAAGAGCCTCAACCAACATCTCCAGAAGCTTTTGCTAGACAGCTGCATCAAGCGTCGGATTCAGAAGGGACCCCTGGAACTGCAACCACCTTGTTGGACCTTGCCAAGCTGCCAGCGGCGCTCTAGACTTAAATTTTTCATTGTAGTTTTGTAATGTGATTTTATAAAAATACTAGCGGCCCGCCCCGGCTTCGCACGGGTATTTAATATATATCTATTATAGATTGAGATATAAACTATCCTATCTCTCAAGTTGGATCGAACTGCACATGGTGTGCGAATTTTATTATAATCGGTTAAGTGGTTTAGGAGTCCATCGAGGACAAACATTGTGACACGAGATTTATATATATTAAGATTGGAAAAAAGACTTTTAAGATTTAAGATATGTAATGAAGTTAGATTATATTTATTTTTTTGCTTTTATTTTGCACGAAAAATAAGCATTGCCATTCAACGTGGTAATGCTGCCAGCATTCTGGGTACATTCCCCTCCACCAACAGGCTATTTTAAATTTTTAGTTTTATTTTTTTATATTTTAAGTTCTTAGGTATAATTTAGTTTTTTAGGTCTAGTTTAGTTTTGTATTAACGATTATAAAATACTTATGTTTAATGCAATAAAGTAAGTGACAATAATATTTTGTATGTGAATTATCACTTAAGTGTGGGATAGAGATCCCACACTGAATTAGACCACACGACTGAAGTAAAACTTCCTCAGCCTTATTGATAAACGGGTATTAGTCTCGGATTAGTTACTTCACCTTTTGTCCTTTTTTGGCTACTGGAATATTTAGCTGGGTCGGAAGAGACAAAAGATGGTGTAACTAGTCTAAAGATAGTTCGTGTTTATTAATAAGGCCTTAGTTTAGCTCTATCTATAGGCCGGTAGAACTTTGTTTAATGTTAATGTCGCCATCTTGACAACTGTAAATTGTAATTTTACCGGACATACCAACATAATAATACAAATTTTTAACCTTGTTATATTGACTATGGAGATCTTCCGTCCGCGTCGCAAAAAGATTACCTATTATTTATTTGTTATTACTAAGGTACTTAATAAATAACGTTTATTTTTGCGTTCTTACGTTTTCCAGTTTGTATATTTTGCGTATGCATTATAAGCCGGAGGAACTAAAATGTGTGGTGTAATAAAATTAATAAGTGAATATATAGTTGTATACCATTCCATTTTCAAATTAATTCCTGAGTCAGAACAAAAGACATCGTTTCACAACATCTACTAAATTATACAAGAATCACATCCATGCAATCAGAATCTGAGGTTGTAAACTTGGGAAACCCACGAAAAATGTGTTTACAGACGTATGTCTGTATTGCGTAGAAACAAATTCAAACTATATTGCTTATGTGCTAAGGTTTAACTTTGATTAGAAGGTAAATGCTGAAGGTAAGCAAGTCGAAAGAACGGCGCGTAAGCACATTTCAAGTTCAGTGTTATTGCAGCGTTCGAATGATTCGAACGTGCGCGCTTTTAATAAGTTATCCTGCTTGCAGCGCGTTTTGAAAATCGAACAGTTTTTAAATTAAAAGTGTTAAGTGTCGTGCATGGTGATTGCTTATGTGTGAGTGCAGGCAGGGTTACCAGTAAAATAGGTAAGGGATTTTTTATTTATTTTTGTTTTTTATGAGTCCTTTGTCTACTTTTTATCTAGCAAGTTTTTGCTGTATATATTGTAAATACATAATTTGAATAGATCTTAACATAATAAGAGATTTAATTTTATCCGTGGATTTAAGACAATAGCATTAAATTTTGTTAATTATTAATTTAAAGATAAATTGTGACGCAAAGACCTTCTGAACATCATCAGATTTTTTTATTGTATTATGGTAATGTGTTGTCGTCAATCGGAAATTCTGGTCATTTGGACAAACGACCAGTCACATTTGCAAATTGCAGGTTAATGTTACTACACTTAGGTATGATGCATCGTGCCTAATTGCCTAACTCATAACGATTCAGTCTTTACCGCTGCTACTAAAGCTGATGTAACTACAATTTAAAATAAAACTCAAGATTTCGCAACGATAGAACCTCGTTATTTTTCTTTATGTACCAATGACTTGGATTTTGTAGTCATTATTAGCTGCAAAGTTATTCATATGAATTAAATGAATATACGCTGTTTTGGCGGGAAAACGAAAAATATCGCTTCACCGCATTGTATTATTTTCTTAAACTTGTGTTATTTTCAGTGTTAGTGCATAAAACTGGTGGCATTTTATTCGTTAAGTGCTGCATGAGTGTGGGAAAGTGGTATAATGATGGTGTAACGTTTATTTTAGTGTTATTTCCAGAACTCTTAGAAGTTGCCACCACTTTACTAGGAGTATGACTTGACTAGTCTAGACTATGGCTTGGCTTGATGACTTGGACCGTGACTTGACTTGACACTATAATTAACTATTAATTAACTTGAGAAATTATCAATTACTTGACACTGGCTAAATATACAAAAGTGTGGAGCCAAACGAAAAGCAAAAAAAATGAATATACAGATTTTGTATAGTCATTGTTTGCCACACAATTATTTATATTGATTAAATAAAGGTAAATTATGCGGTGTCATTATTTGCGGCAAAATTATTCTTAATAATATTATCCTGATGATTATTTCTATAATGCTTTATACATAGATTAATATAAAGAGCTTTTGTGACATCCCTATTTTAAAACAGGAGAATACACACCGCCAATATGGCTTCACTCAATAAGTCTATTTAGCCAGTGTCAAGTGCATATTCAAGTCATCAAAGACAGTAAGTTGTAGGTAGGTACTATATACGTACGTAATTTTATATTTCTACGGCGACATAATGATAATAATAATAACGCCCAACGATCACATACATAGATCCTGGACCCTAACTAGGATGCCCTGTGTCTAGGGACCCAGGAACTACGAGGACCATGGTACCACTAAACCCTGTGCCTGTAATGCTCACAATTTGCCGAGATAAATAAAGCAAAACGCAGGGCTAGGTTTACATTGCTTACATTGCTTTTACATTTTATATTGCATGACTGGCCTGATAGCTTAGTTGTTAGTGGCTCTGTCTTCTAACCTGTTAGTTGTGGTTTCGATTCCCACCCAGGACAAACATTATGTAATTAACATAGGTGTTTGTTCTGTGTCTGGGTGTTTATTGTATTCTAATTATGTATTTACAAACATAAATACATTTATTCTATCAGTTATCTGGTTTTTATAGTACATTTGCTAAGTTTGGGACTAAATGGCGTTGTGTCAAATATCCAGATATATTTATTTATTGCTTGCCTAAATACCTCCCTAATTTTATTGTTAATAATAATAATATGTGTGGCCATCTCACACAATGCCATCTAGCCCCAAACTAAGCAAAGCTTGTACTACGGGAACCGGATAACTGATACAATACTTAGATACTTTTTGTTTGTAAATACATACATATAATATAACACCAAGACACAGAACAAACACCTATGTTCATCACACAAATGTTTGTCCTGGGAATCAAACCCACAACCCATAGTTCAGAAGGCAGGGTTACTTACCACCAACTGAGCTATCGGGCCAGTCATAGTAATTTCATTACATGTCTTTATTCTAGTCAGGTCAGTCAAGGTAATATATTTTTTATAGTTCATAAAAATATGAGCCATATTTCCGTAGCATGGATTCAAATTACAAGTCAATTATAAGCAATCAATTCTTAATATCAAGGTTTAAATATAGCATTCAGAGCCCTTAGCGTCACAGTTGGCTTACTGCCATTAAATTGCGGTCAGTCAAGGACTCAGGGGCCCTACTTTGATACACTAAGGTCCGTATTACAGAACGAAGCTCACTCATCGATCGGTGCTCAAGCAGAGATTTAATTCATAAATAGATCAATTACTGAATGAAATCTCTGTTTGAGCACCGATCGATGACTGAGCATCGTTCTGTAATTCGGATCTTAGATCGCCTGATCCGATCCCTCTAGCCCGAATTCATAAAATAGCAGACTGTCACTTTTTTTTGTTTTGGTTCCACACTTTTGTGTATTTAGCCAGTGTCAAGTATTTGATATCGTATAGTCATCGAGTCAAGTCATAGTCTAGTCAATCATATACCTAGTAAAATGGTGACAATTTTACCAGTAAGCCTCTATGGAGTTTTGGAAACAACACGAAAAGAAACATTTTACTATCATTATACCACTTTTCCACACTCATGCCTGTAATCCAGCACTTAACGAATAAAACGCCACCAATTTTATGCACTAACACTGAAAATAACACCAGTTTTGGAAAATAATACAATGCGATGACGCGATCTTTTTCGTTTTCCCGCTAAAACTGTCACTTGTTTTGTACACTAAAGAATGCGAAAGTAATTCTGTCTCTTTCTGTCAGTTTGTTACCTTTTTATCTGATCTGAAGCAAACGCTATGATGCCTGATCATAAGGTACTTTTTAATACAACCTTTTCATGGCCAACCAGTTTAACTTGATTAAATTTTCAATTAATACAATAATAATAACGCCCAACGATCACATACACAGATCCTGGACACTAACTAGGATTCCCTGTGTCTAAGGACCCAAAACCTACAAGGACCACACCCAGACTCAGAAAAAGTTTTTTCACTTTTTTTCCGCATCCGAATACCGGCTGTCTCCGGGTTATGAGCCGACCTGCTGAACCACCACACAACAGAGGTTGTCGACATCGACATAGTTTGACCCTTGGAATAAGGCATAAGATGCTTTTAAACACGATAAGTTGCAGTACACATGCGAGGCCGAGAGCAACAGCTAGTCATAAATAATTTAATTTTGACAGCCTCTGTGGCGTGGTAGTGGAGCAGGTTGGCTCTAACCCAGAAGTAGCGGATTCGATTCCAAAAGAAAGAAAAAAGAATAAAGCGCAAGTACTTGTTCTGTATCTGGGTGTTGTGGGACCATGGTCCTCGTAGTTCCTGGGTCCCTAGACACGGAATCCTAGTTAGGGTCCAGGATCTATGTATGAGATTGGGCGTTATTATTATTATCTATTATTAAGCCAGTAATTTCATACAGCCTTATTAATAAACGGGTATTAGTCTTGGATTAGTTACTTCAGCTTTTGTCCTTTTTTTGCTACTGGAATATTTAGCTGGATCGAAAGAGACAAAAGATGGTGTAACTAGTCTAAAGCTAGTTCGTGTTTATTAATAAGGCTGTTAGGTGTTAAGTAACCAAATAACACTGACAGAAATGGGCGATTCATGGCACCTAAATCCTTGTACTTATTGGACCAGTATAACGGGTTTATCAGTTTGATAAAACAACTTGTATGAGTATGTTAAAAAAGAGCAAAGGGCTTCATAGTTTAGAAGACGCTAATTAAAAATGATACAAGAATAACCTTATATCGTTAAATTCGACCTTAATATGCTTGTATCAGTTTATTTAATTTTATTATTCATATAGTATTTGTTTGGAAGAAGAAAACGTTTGCCAGATATATGGAATTTTTTAAAGGTGGTTTGTGAGTTAATTAATTTAGTGCTTGTCGAGATTAAGGCAATTGTCCAATATGAAGCGGGAAAGGACATGTTCCATAACGGTACTCGGCCTCCAACAGGTACACAATGCATATCAATGGAAAGCTTATTTAATGGGCTTCTTGAATATGTACTTTATATATTTTATTGTACCGCCAATTTTATTTAATTTGGTTTTAAAAAATAGAAAAATAAATGGTTTGCGCTAAGCCAAAACAACATGAATCACCAAAAAAAAAAACTGTGAACTACCAATGAGTGACAGTGACATTCATTATATAATTTCAAACAGTTTATTTATTGTTTTTTTCTTGTCTTGTTAATTCCGTATAATTATACTAGCGCAGCCAGAGCTAAAAATAGTACCTTTATATTAGAAAGTAGAAACGTTTTCTTGTAGAAACTACGCAGGAACTAATACTACATCTCTTTTGTAGAAATAACCTCTTGGAGGGTGTATGTTCGTTTGCTATGTAGGTACAATATAAAATAATAAGACGTGAGCTAGGTTAAATGAGCTTCAAGTGCTTAGGCCGTAGAATTACTATAAGTATTGGAGGTTAAGCCTTTTCTCTTTCCTAAGTAGCCAGTGCAGTGACCTACAGCCTATAGGGTTACAAAACAAAAAGACATTCTTAATCTAACAACCAATTATTTATTTTTAACATCTTCCCTCATCAAAATCCCATCCAGGAAGCTAGCAGGTGGTGCCAAACTATCTTGAAACCTAGCCCATCCCAGATACCACACATTGTCATCACATGTGCACAGCAGGTTCACTAGATGTTAGTTCACAAAAGGTTCAACAGGTTGATGGGCGATATTTTCGTGGGCTCGGATCCAACAAGTGTTGCATGCAAAAACTTCATCAGGAATCTAGAAAGATAATTATTACCATATTATTGTTATTGCAATTTATTGAAGTAAAAACAGGTTGTATGATAGAATGACTTCAAGGCTTTCAACATTTGTTTAGTTGCATTATCACTCATAAGGGCTATAGAAAGCAGAAGAATAGATGGAGGATGTCTTGTCACTGGATTGACTTCAACTTGCTGTGATGAAAGCAGCTCACGGATCAGTAAATCAGTAAATAAGTGCTTCACAGGTTCACTAGATATCAGTAGAATATGTATATTTTGCTTAAAAATGATAGCTGATATAAAATGGGTATCAATAATAGAAGTAACAAAAACCTGTTTATTACCTATCATGGGAATATTTGAATTGCAATGTAATTCATCTCTTCGCTTCTTATACCCAAAGATATTCCACAAGATATGCATACACACAAGTATCCAAGTTGCTATGATGTGAGTGATCTTGAGACTCCACACGGTTTTCAGCCTCACTTGCCACAAGGATGCCACATTCATGGCAGACAGTCACTATCAGTTACCTGCAACAGTAATCATCATTAGAATAAAATTACTTCCTTCTGAAGTTCAAAGTTGGTACCAGACCGACGGTTAGTAATACCAATGTATGAAGTCCTAACTTGATGGCTGATTAAATAAAGTTAAACCAAGTGCTTACCACATGTCCACACCATTTCTCAACAACCAAAAGATGTTCAGGGCTAAGCTCTATAGCCCAGTATTCATGCAATTGCACGGCAGACCGCAGAAGTATACTAGTTTATACAGCCATATTGAGACCAGTCTGGAAAAAAAATTACCACATGTTAGAAAAATATCGATACGACAAGTAATTCTATAGGCATAATTAAGAATGAAATACTACTTTTTACATACGTAAACAGAGCGCAGCTCAATACCTTTGATCGATAATATGCACAATAGCACTGTAGAGCACACAACGAACAACAGCGTCTTTCGCGAAGTCAATGTTCTTGTTCACAATCACAACAAAACAAAACTGTCTTTTGGCGAAGTTTGGTATAGGGCGCGAAGTCTCGCACTGGACGGAGGAGGGCAATCTCAACTCGATGTACTAGGCGTTATCGCCTAGTACGTCGATCACACATCCCATCACATCCAAATACAACAAACGAACTAGCAGCGTAGTGCGACAGTGAGGTTACCGGCATTTTGATTTGAAATAGGGATGTCCATCGTATGATGGGTTTACGATTATTTCATTATTCACATTTTGTATGAAGATCGATTAATTGAATACACCGATTGACTTTTTAGATCGTATTTCTTTTCCTTTTTATTATTTGAGAGGCTTGTATGTTTTTATCATTATTGATTCAGGAATAAAATATTAAAGTTAATTTATGCTCAAAACAAACAAAGCAGGCTTAAAACACTCGTGATTAGAAAATTGTTGGGCAGGTTAGGTAGTTATATATTTTTAAATGGATTCCTAGATAAATAAACGAGGCTCAACGATCACATACATAGATCCTGGACCCTTACCAGGATTCCCTGTATCTAAAGACCCAGGAACTTCGAAGATCATGGTCCCACAACACGAATTCCAAGAAAATGCGTTTTTTTTCTCCTGTGCACAAATACTTGTCTCACCATGAGAATCGAACCTACGTGCCTCCAGGTTTTGAGCCAACCTGCTCAACCACCACACCACGAAAGCTGTCAATGCGGTCGAAGATTTAAGTTTATTAAAACCTAGCTCCGCTTATATATTAAATGATGATGCATCGTATTTATGAATACCATCATACGACTTTTATGCCTATAGAGCTCATTGAGTCCGATAAGGTCAGTTAGAAAAAGGGTGACGTAAACTAGGTACTCAATAAGAGGCGTTTGAAATATAGTTATTCAAATCGATTCACAATGTTTGATTATTCTGGATAATCGATTTTCCCATTTATAGATCCTCGATTCCCATCCTTGGCGCTCGACTTCTGTGGGGCTGCCATGCATCACTTGGTGATGCCAGTAAATATAGATTTGTTATCTACTACTATTTTTTTTAATTAAAATTACAATGAAATGGCGGTGTCATAAAATTATTTTATGGGCTGAACATTATCTACAATAATTACACTACACAATAATATAAGTCATTGTGTGGTTGGTTACCAAGTACCAACTCCCATACAAAACCATACCGTGTCCTTTAAATTATTGGCAGATTTTTACTTTTCTAGTTCTGGTAACATCAGGGTCTGTTAACAAAGGAGATTATTCGCAACATCATATTTTATTAAAAAAAAATAAACAAAATGCATTTGCTACATTTATTACATACAATTCCTAAATAATAAAAAAATAATTCACCAAACTTCCAAGCTAGCGTGAATTATTTTTGGTTGGTAGCACTCACTGGCGCGTGATTGGACGAGCGTGTGTCAGTTGGATAGAGAAGAAAAACTCGATAGAAAAACGGCCACGATTTTTGTTTTCGAAAATCAAATTTGGTAATGGACTCACTAACATGGAAACTTTTTGAACTGAAATTACTTATACACCTCCCCACTACCAAATTTTCAAACATAGATCTCGTAAATTAATTAGTTTTCTACTAATTACTATTTCTGAATTTTCTGATGTATAAAGCGGGCCACTCTTTGGCCACTGGAAAATGATTTTAACGAAAAAAAAAAAGCTTGTAAAAATATCATTTTTTTACTTTCATCATAAATATATAAAAACATCGTCATCGTCGACTTATAGTAGGAGTGAGACGGCATTAGAAAAGTATTTCCATTTAAATTTTTTTCTTCAATAGCGCGCGTTTTCCAGTTGAATAAATATTATTCCAAATAAATATCACGAGGTATTTAGCCGGAAAAAAATACATATGTTTTGTGTGATTAATATCTCTTCATCATTAATTTAGTACCTAACACATTGTGAACAAAAGCAAATACAAAAATTGATTAATAGCAAAATGAATAAAAATAAAAATGAGCAATTCCTTTACAGAGAATGTATGTTTCGCAGTCTCATATGAATAATAATAACTGTTTGCACAGAATCGCATAATAAAAATAGCATAAGTGCCTTTATTTACGCCCTAGAATAAATATACTTATGTTAACGTATTTTATCATATCTGTTTCCCATTCTCTAATGCCCATTTATTTTATTTAACTAAACAAACGTTCAATGATCACATACATACATATGTATGTGATCATTGGAGATCCTCGACCCCAACTAGGATTCCCTGTATATAAGGACCAAGAAACTACGAAGACCATGGTCCTACAATACAGCCAAACACACAAAAAGTACTTACGCTTTTTTTCTGTGCGCAAATACTTAACCTGTCGCGGGAAACAAACCCGCTACCTCCGGGTTATGAGCCAACCTGCTCAACCACCACACCACAGAGGTTGTCAAATTGTTCAACATCACTAATTCAAAACGTCTACCGGTAGTTAACTAAAGCATTCGGATAATCTATCTTCGGTTCGTGATTGTAAGTAAGTACTCGAGAACCATTCTTCCCCAACTACTACTTTTACTAGGTGGTAGGACTTTGTTGCAAAGTTCGTCTAGGTAGGTACCACCGCTTTGCCAGTTATTCTGCCGCCAAGCAGTAGTGCGCAAGCACTACTGTGTTCCGGTTTGAAGGGCACTGTATCTAGTGAAATTACTGGGCAATTGAGACTTTATGATCTGATCTCACAGTCGAGTAATCTTATTACCAGACTGTGCTGATGTCTCAGGATGATGTGCGCAGTGCAGTGTTGCTCGAAACTATTTTGGAGTTCCGATTGACACTGTTCTGTTATGGGCAGCCATGGCGCTTAACATCAGGTGAACGGCTAGCTCGTCAAATCATTCAGTACAATAAAAAAAAAAGGTACACCGACATGACCCGGCCAAATTGCCAATGCCAAGTGGTTGGTAAAGGAAGTAACGGTATTAATTCTATAAAAAAGCAATTACTATAATTCCCATCTGCGGTGAGGCTCGGTACCGTATTTAAGCACACTATTTTGGATTGAAGTCAATACCCTTTTTGTTGCAATCAAATAAAAACACTGGACTGCAAATGCGAGAGTCGAAATTGCAACGTAAATGTTGAATGGCAATTATTAAATAGCATATCAGCCCGTCTTACTTGTGTGAGAGAGAGGTAGGCCTTATAATAAGGACCAAGGAACTACGGTCCATCGTCCCACAACACCCAGACACAGAACAAAAGCTTGCGCTTTTTTTACCTCCTTTTTTTATACCCACGCGGGCCAAGTGCAGTTTGGTAAATAATAATAATATAATAATATGTGTGGACATCTCACACAACGCCATCTAGCCCCAAACTAAGCAAAGCTTGTACTATGGGAATGAATAAATGGCATATTCTTGAATATGCCGTTCTTCGATGATTTCCTTCACCACTGTAAAATAACTTAAATAAGGCATTAGGGCACTGATAGAGCGGGATCAGGGCTTTTCTTTGACTTTGGGGCGGTTTGTGTTATACAATTATATCAAATAAAAATAAGTAAGCAGAGCAAATGAGTATCGAATGCAAAACTTTTTTTTTATGTTACTGAGTGATTTGACGAGCTAGCCGTTCACCTGATGTTAAGCGCCACGGCTGCCCATAACAGAATAGTGTCAATCGGAACCCCAAAATAGAGTTTCGAGCAACACTGCACTGCGCACATCATCCTGAGACATCAGCACAGTCTGGTAATAAGATTACTCGACTGTGAGATCAGATCATAAAGTCTCAATTGCCCAGTAATTTCACTAGCTACAGTGCCCTTCAAACCGGAACACAGTAGTGCTTGCGCACTACTGCTTGGCGGCAGAATAGCTGGCAAAGCGGTGGTACCTACCTAGACGGACTTGCATTAACGGGGGATAATATCAACATCAACACTCGGTAGATATAGTAAGTACTGTGGTTTTTTATACAAGTGAATTATTACAGTTGAATATACAAGGTGGAATTTAATTCGTTCTTTTCCTTTAATGTATTCAGTCCATGCTAAAGAATGCTCCCATATAACTAAATAAAAAAGTACTTATGAAATAAAACTTAAATCTAGGTATTATCAAATTGAAATTCTAAAGAAAAGCCTTGTGATATTGAACAAAGCAGGTGTTTTATTGCCTACGAAACATTTACAAAGCACTCAGCTGGTGCCCGCGCTGTGTGTACCATTAAATAGACATTTCGGCTGTCATGCAGTTATTTTAACAGGCACTAAATACTAAAACAAAACTTTTTTTTAAAATTGGATCTTGTACGAATAATATATAGCATGGTCTGAGTACATACATTTAAGGAAGAGTGAATTAAATTCCACCGTGTATATGTAAAGTTCAAGCAGCTGTTTATTTTCAAGACCCGAAATCACTCCAACAAAAAAAAACATTGTTCGTCACGTCGGTTTGAAAGTCGCAAGGGCGCCGAGCCACACTAGGCTTCGCATAACTCGCAGATATTGTTAGTACCTACATAGAAGCCTGCATTTGTACGTGACGTTACGTAAATAGCTAAGATCAGTGCATGTCAAGGCAACGATTATTTCCTGTCTTGCCGCCGCGTCGTCCGTGTAACATCATAAACTGCGTGCTGTAAGACAGTGATTAAGGTCTTTGCATAATTGCTTTCTGATATTAATTATTAGTGATTATACGGAAAGTAAGCCTCGTGAGCATAACTTCTTTACGCACGCTCCATTTGGTGGTAAGCTGGGGGAACGGAAGTTGAGAGGGAGATATTATATTATCTTTATTATCTTATATCTCCCTCTATACGTGAAGATAGGGTTCCGTTATGTATATTACTGTGGGGGCAAGAAAGATGGGGCTGAAGAAGCTTCAGTAAAGTACATTCGTTTTTATATCGTCCGCTCTGTTAAAAAAAAGAAACGTTTCTTTTCGTGTTGTTTCCAAAACTACATAGAAGCTTCTGGTAAAGTTGCCACCGCTTTACAAGGAGTATGACTTGACTAGACTATGAATTGACTTGATGATTTGGACTGTGACTTGACTTGACACACATATATAAATATGATATTAATTAACTTGAGAAATTATCAATTACTTGTCACTGGGTACATATACAAAAGATTGGAACCAAAACAAAAAGAAAAAAAAAACTATAAAAATATACGTCACTGCCTTTTTTGTTTTGGTTTTGGCTCCACACATTTGTGTATTTAGCCAGTGTCAACTAATTAATTGCTTAAGTTAAGTAATATTATATATATGTGTCAAGTCAAGTCACATTCCAAGTCATCAAGTCAAGTCATACTCCTAGTAAAGTGGTGGCAACTTTACCAGAAGCTTCTATGTAGTTTTGGAAACAACACGAAAAGAAACGTTTCACCATCATTATACCACTTTCCCATACTCATGCCTGTATTCTAGCACTTAACGAATAAATTGCCAACAATTTTATGCACTCACACTGAAAATAACACAAGTTTTGGAAAATAATACAATGTGGGCGGCGACGCGATCTTTTTCGTTTTCCCGCCAAAAATCCACGTCACTGCCTTGTACATCGATTCTGGACAAAGACACAGCGTACTTAATAGTTGCCAAAGGTCAGACGGTACATACGCAAGCAACTTTTTGTTAATTTTCAAAGAATCATTTGTTTTTGAGCTATGATTATTGTTTAACTGCGATGATTGGTTGTTTGTTTTTTGTGCGCCATAATCGGGAAGTAAATAAGTTTTTATATGATCCCGAGTTCATTAGTTTATTGTTCTGTACTTACTTATAGCATGAGAAAATATATTCAAACTAAAAAAAGTGTTTTGGTGGAACTTGAGTTTGTTGTTTGTTTTACAGTCAAAATTTTGATTGGGATCAGATGGTAATACAAAATAATATTCTGTGGGATCAGTTGCAAGAAATATTTGATGGGATCGGTTGCGAACCCTTTAAAAAACCTGTAATTACTGAACTTTTAAAATAAAAAATATTGTTTTCCAAATAAGTTTGTACTTAAATGACGGAGTTCAGAGGTAGCAAAAATAAAAAATAGAAAAAAAAAAAACAACCGGATTTATAACTTTTTGCCAAAGTTTACTAGTTGGTAGGACTTTTCTGCAAAGTTCGTCTAGGTAGGTACCACCGCTTTGTCAGTTATTCTGCCGCCAAGCAGTAGTGTGCAAGCACTACTATGTTCCGGTTTGAAGGGCACTGTAGCTAGTGAAATTACTGGGCAAATGAGACTTTATGATCTGATCTCACAGTCGAGTAATCTTATTACCAGACTGTGCTGATGTCTCGGGTTGTTGTGCGCAGTGCAGTGTCACGCGAAACTTTATATTTTGGAGTTCTGAACGACACTGTTCTGTTATGGGCGGCCGTATCGCTTAACATCAGGCGAATGACTTGCTCGTCACATCATTCATTAACATAAAAAAAAGTCGGTTAAAGTACATTTGGTCTATATACTACTGCGATGCCGAGCGAATATTTATTTCCCTACTATTTAAATCTGGAACTACCCGCAATATTTTAGTTAGTCGCATGTTTAACAAGTTTAATAAGCTAAATATATATCTATGTTAATTAAAATAATGTTAGAACGATAAACGCTAATGTTAAATGTAATTTTTTATTTCTCATGTCAGTAAATTTATTCTTAATGAGAAATAAATATCTTTAACCGGATACTAGCCGCGATGATCTATAATAGGCTATAACCGGCTTTAACAAAAGGAAGAGGTTCTAAATTCGGTTGTATATTTTCTTATAGGTTATAGACAGCCCAAAAGCTTTAGCCCACTACCCGTAGGTAGCGACCCAACATGCTGGCAACACCAGCATTGGCCCCGTTGAATTCGCTGATAATTATTTGCAAATTGCAATGAATGCACAGTATTACTTATCTACGTCATACCACAACTGTGAAGGTCTAAAAAACCCCCGACCATGACGGATTTCCGATGCCGTAAAATTAATTTATAATTATTACTGACAGATAAGGAAACTTCAATGAAACTATAGATTTAAACGGCAGAGAAATTGCGTGTTTTGCGGATAGGCTTGCAGTTTATAGTTATACTTGTATTGTGTCAACGCAATACAAATAAAATTATGACGTCAGTAGTATTACTGACATCTTAATTTTAGTATACTGACGTCTTAATTTTATTAAACTGACGTCTTAATTTTATTTGTATTATGACTAAATTATATAGTTGTAGTTGTATTGTGCACACGTATAACTACTGACGTCTTAATTTAGACTGGCCCGATAGCTCAGTTGGTAGTAACCTTTCCTTCTGAACTGTGGGTTGTGGGTTCGATTCCCACTCAGGACAAACATTTGTGTGATGAACATAGGTGTTTGTTCTGTGTCTGGGTGTTATATTGTATTCTATGTATGTATTTACAAACAAAAAGTATCTAAGTATTGCATCAGTTATCTGGTTTCCATAGTACAAGCTTTGCTTAGTTTGGGGCTAGATGGCCTTGTGTGAGATGTCCACACATATTATTATTATTATTATTATAATTGTATTGTGTCTACGCCCAATACAATGCAGTACAAAACTATACAGTCATAGTTGTATTGTATCTACGTACAATACAAATAAAATTAAGACGTCAGTAGTAAAACGAGTGTGGCTCAACGACAGTCTATGCAACTTTCAAACTGACGCACCTGAGTTCGAATCCCGCTCGGCTCTGGACCAATGACTTTTCAAGTTATTAGCTCAATACGTTCCCACTGCTGGGGTTCGGGCCTTCTCTCATATGGATAAAGTGTACCGTACGATACGGGTTGGTGGATGACACATATTTGTTTAAATTGGTTATAGGCAAAGAATTTGACCACTGTTTCCTTATATATCTCCTTATAAGCAATGACGTGGTTTAAGATGGGGCATGCTTGCCTAGAAGACTCCTGTTCACTCTTCATTTGAAAACTCCCAGGTTATTTCCATCATAGAACTACAAGACTTGGTGATTCTTCACGTCCTTACGTTCTTAGTGTGCCCCAAGTCCGCACTAAGCGTTTTGCTGGGTCATTTATAGTCCGAACGGTCAAGGAATGGAATGCTCTTCCAACAACAGTGTTTCCTCCTAGGTATAACCTAGGTCTTTTTAAGACAAGAGTGAATGGGCATCTCATGCGCAAGCGTGCTCCACCTTAGACAACTTCGTCACTTACCATCAGGTGAGATGTGGTCAAACGCATGCCCATTTTACCATAAAAAACTGGAGACAAGGAAATATTGTAGAGGAATTAATTGCAGCAGCGTTGTAGCAGTTTTTATATATTTATATAACAACATTACTAGCTACACAAAAGTTTTAAATAATTGCTTTTATACATAAGCAGAAATGTATGTATAAATCATATTTAACCTTTACCTACGAGAATGCGTCATTAAAGATAATTGTTACACACGTAGTGCTTAATGAACAGGGATTTTTTTGTTGATGCCTAATTGGTGTTGTGTCAACGCCCTTGAAAGATGCCGGTTATGTTTTCAGACGGATCAATGCAAGAACTGACGTTATATGGTTTTTAATTAAATAAAAGCTAATAATCATATATTTGTGGACATTTCACACTGCGCCATCTAGCCCCAAACTAAGCTAGTACTATCGAAACCGGATAACTGATACAATACTTAGATACATTTTGTTTGTAAATACATACATAGAATACTGAACACTCAGACACAAGAACAAACATCTATGTTCATCATAAAAATGTTTGTCTTGGGTGGAAATCGAACCCACAACCTGCAGTACAGAAGGAAGGGTTACTACCAACTCAGCTATCGGAGTTTATTTCTTTGTATTAGATGAATGAAGACGCGTTGTAAGCAAGCCCAAATCATTTCGTAAAAAATCCAAAGTCAAAATCCACTTTTTTGACGTCACTTATGTGTCAAAATAATCATATAAAAATTGTGTAAATAATAATAATAATAACGCCCAAAGATCACATACATACATCCTGGACCCAGACTAGGATTCCCTGTATCTAGAGACCAGGAACTACGAAGACCATGGCCCCACAACACCCAGACACAGAACAAGTATAAGCGCTTTTTTTTCTGTGCACAAGTATTTGTCCTGTCGCCAACACACCATAGAGAATGTTGTGGAACTATGGAAAACACCGTGAATAACAAAAATCTCGTCACCACAACATAAAAAACATAGGTACTTAAAGATTTTCTGATTAATAATCGATAAGATGTATAGGTATTGTCAGGTACATAATTATTTGTTTCCGCGCTTATATATAATTGTTAATTTCTGGTAGTAATTATACAGTCGGAAATTACGTAAATAAAACGTTTTTTGCCCTTTTCGTAGTATCAATTTTATCACACTAATATTATAAAGGCGAAAGTTCGTTATGTGTCTTTGTGTGTATGTGTGTATGTTTGTTACTCCTTCACGCTCAAACAGCTGAAAGGATTAGGATGAAATTCAGTACCAAGATAGCTTATACACTGGTTTAACATATAGGCTACATTTTATCCAGGAAAAGAGTAATTTTTCCGTGGGATGAGCAAATAATTAAAATACTTTTTATCCGCGGGTGAAACCGCGGCGCGTAACTAGTATGTATATAAAAATGAATCTCTATTTCTCTTGGTCATCATCATCATAGCAGGAAAGGATGGAATATTTTTTGTGTTTGTTATCGTCCAGAGAAGGTTCTTATGAAATAAAAAATTTAAAAAGTTGAGCGGAAAATCAGAACATTTTCACCACGCAGGTGAAACCGCGGGGAACAGCTAGTAAATAATAATTCTGGCATTAGACAAATCGCTAATATATAATATATCTGTAATAATTTAGCTAAGTGTCGAACGCCGAAAGTGTTGGCCGAATTGACCAAATGTGTAATTTACCTACTCCTATTCCGTTTTTATGTAATTAAGTAGTAAGATGGAGTTTTGGCGGGAAAATGAAAAAGATCGCCTAACCACATTTAATTATTTTCTAAAACTTGTGTTATTTTCAGTGTTAGTGCATAAAATTGGTGGCATTTTATTCGTTAAGTGCTGGATTACATGCATGAGTGTGGGAAAGTATGTTGGTGAAACGTTTCTTTCCATGTTGTTTCCTAAACTTCATAGAAGCTTTTAGTAAAGTTGCCACCACTTTACTAGGAGTATGACTACACTATGACTTGGCTAATGACTTGATGACTTGAACTATAACTTGACATATATCTGCGTTAAATATCACTAACTTGAGAATTTATCAATTACTTGACACTGGCTAAATACACAAAAGTGTGGAGCCAAAACAAAAGCAATATCTCTATAATAATTTGGCTAAATGTAGAGCGCGGTCGAAGTGACCAAATGTATTATAAATTAATTAATTATTATTATAAATTACCTACTGTAATAAATAAAATAAAAAAAAAATCTATTGCCAGGATTATTGTTCGTATACAAATCCTTTCAAGTCTAACATGACATTTCCGTAGATTACATAAAAAATATAAAAACAAAAACTAACCTTTTGCTAAGCCAAACTTGTATAAATACATACATTGATACCTTTTAGTTCTGCCTAATATTTCATAAAAACAATTTATTATGTAATATTAATGTTTTATGTTTATATTAGCGAATACATGCGATATATTTACCAAGTTAGTTTTGAAACGTCCGCGCTAAATTTACGATTGTGTCAATGTTAAATATTCTACTGAATTGGAATTAAACGTAGGTAGTATTTATTGTCTTGCGGGACTTTTGGCGGGAAAACGAAAATGATCGCGTCACCGCATTTTTTTGTTTTTGTTTGGCTCCACACTTTCGTGTATTTAGCCAGTGTCAAGTAATTGATGATTTCTCGAGTTAAGTAATATATATAATTATGTGTCAAGTCAAGTCACAGTCCAAGTCCTCAAGTCAAGTCATAGTCTAGTCTAGTCAAGTCAAGTCAAGTCATACTCCTAGTAAAGCGGTGGCAACTTTACCAGAAGCTTCTATGGAGTTTTGGAAACAACACGAAAGGAAACGTTTCACCATCATTATACCACTTTCCCATACTCATGCCTATAGTCCAGCACTTAACGAATAAAATGCCATCAATTTTATGCAATAACACTGATAATAACACAAGTTTTGAAAAATACTACAATGCGGCGGCGCGATCTTTTTCGTTTTCCCGCCAAAACTCCCCACCGCATTGTATTATTTTCCAAAACTTGTGTTATTTTCAGTGTTAGTGGATAAAATTGGTTGCATTTTATTCATTAAGTGCTAGATTACAGGCATGAGTGTGGGAAGGGAAGGAAAATTAAAGCGATCTTTTTCGTTTTCCCACCAAAACTCCAGATGGCGATATTAACTTTAAAAATAAAGCAAAAATAAAGTTACATCTACCTGCCGATAGATGGAGCTAAAGAGGTTTTACTTCAGTCGTGTGGTCTAAAGCACACTCGTTTTTTGTGAGTTGTTGATACAGATAAATATTATTTTAAACTTATTTATTCGGCAAACATCGGATGTCCTGAGGTCGAGATTGTATTTGCAAACGTTCTTGAAGGTATTTTAAATGTAAATATATTTAAATGATTCATCGGCGTAATAATGGATGCTTGAGAAGGAATGCGGTCTTTTATCTTAAAAACTTGTTTTTTTTATTGAATAGAATGTTGAACCCTGGAAAAAAAACATGTACGTTCAAAATTATTACACATTTCAAATATTTTCGATCAGCTAGGCGATCACGTAACTTGATTGCAATCAATAGAAACACATATGGACTTGACAGTTTCAATGCGCAGTTTATGTGCATAGTTAGAATGGAAATCACACCTGATGCATTGCAATAACGTTTCGTGATCGATTTCGTGATTGTGTTTTGGGAAGATTGAGTGGTTTGAATTATGAAATCCAAAAAAAACGGGGTTTGACTCAAACAATGGTGACAATTGAAGGGTTGAGAATAAAAAGGGTTTAACTGTCAAATTGACAGTTTCGAGAAAATTGAATTTATACGTCAACGGCGTCATTTTAATATAGAGTGCTTATAAGGTAAAATAAAAGGTTTATGTAAGTTTCAGTTGCTTGAAAATGTTTTAGTTTTTTTAAAATACTTAATATAGTAGTAATTCATACAATTACTGTAAAAATATAATATAACAAAATAAATATAATAATGTTTTTATGATAAGCGAACTGTATTCCTGTGACAGATAAACCGTTTTTAGTCTCAAAATCTCGAGATTTAAGCCTCATATCGGTATTTTGAGAATGTATTATTGAAGATAATTTCACGCTGAATCCAATGATGCCCATAAGTCATTTTGTGAAAAAAATCAGTTAAACCCTTTTTATTCTCACCCCTTCAATTTATCGTGATGCTTTTGTTTCGGTGTCGCGTAGTCTAAAGCTAAACGAAATTAACATGTTTCCGTCTGTTTCATTTCCCCTTTATCAGAAGAGTACCACCATACTTTTTTTTTATACTGCATTTCCACAGACACCTGGGTCCGTGCTTTTTGTTAGATTATTTTTATATTTATTAATTAAGCCTATTATTAACATGAACATATATATAATACAGGGAGGACAAGGACAATACAGCCAATAGTAACCACCATACTTTGAGTTTACTTTAGTTTTAGAGAATGCGACACAGAATCGACAACAATACATTTTGCCAGTATTTTTATTGAATAAGGCATGATTGTAATGAAACTGTAATTACGTCTCTATCTATCTATCTATTAATAATACTATAAATGCAAATAGAAAGACGTAACGAAAAAAACTGGCTTGCTTTCTATGAGAGAGAGAGAGAGAGAGAGACAGACAGACAGACAGAGAAACACGCGCACGTCGCACGGCTTCAAAAAAATGTCGTTACAACTTTTGGTCTTAAGTGTCGTTACAACTATTGGTCTTAATTTTTTCCGTCTAGCCCCTTTTCGCTACTCGCGATAAGGAACTTCGTTCCAACAATGGTGACGATTTATAGTGACGCTTTAACGCGACATTTTGCCAGTATTTTTATTAAATAAGGCATGATTGTAATGAAACTATAATTACGTCCTATACCTATAAGTAAAACGTTGCATTTTTGTTTGTTGTGACTTTCACAGCGAAACAGTAAGTATAGATTTGGATGAACATCGGGTACTTTTCATCCCGTAAAGTTAGGATCTCCTACAGGAATATAAGTAAAATTCAGGTGAAACTGCAGTAGGGGTGAAATTCAGGTGATTCTTTTAGGTCCGTATTACAGAACGATGCTCAGTCATCGATCGGTGCTCAAGCAGAGATTTCATTCATAAAGTGAGCAATTAGTCAATGAAATCTTGGCTTGAACACCGATCGATGATTGAGCATCGTTCTGTAATACGGATCTTAGTATTTAGCTGGGTTACCATTTCGAGATTTGCTCCGATATGGTTTAGATGAAATTTCCTCACCGGTTACTGAATGTATAGTCCTTGGCATTTAAAGAGAGCGATGATTGCGTTCGATGTGCTATTTTTTATATATTTTTTTTAATGTAGTGGCTCCACACTTTTGTGTATTTAGCCAGTGTCAAGTAATTGATAATTTATCAAGTTAATGATATTTCACGCAAATAATGTGTCAAGTCATAGTCGAAGTCATCAAGTCAAGTCATAGTCTAGTCAAAGTCATACTCCTAGTAAAGTGGTGGCAACTTTACTTGAAGCTTCTATGGAGTTTTGGAAACAGCACGAAAAGAAACGTTTCACCATCATTATATCATTTTCCCACACTCACGCCTGTAATCCAGCACTTAACGAATAGAATGCTACCAATTTTATGCACTAACACTGAAAATAACACGAGTTTTGGAAAATATTACAATGCGGTGACGCAATCTTTTTCGCGTTCCCGCCAAAACTGGGATGTGCTATTTATACAGTCTACTGTTATCATCCATCATAATAGCAAAGTAAAAAAATATTGGATTATTATGTTGGTATGTCCGGTGAAATGACAATTTACAATCATCAAGATGGCGACATTAACATTAAATAAAGGAAAAACAAAGTTATACCGGCCGATAGATGGAGCTAAACTAAAGCTGCCTTATTAATAAACGGGTATTAGTCTCGGATTAGTTACTTCAGTTTTTGTCCTATTTTTGCTACTGGAATATTTAGCTGGATCGAAAGAGACAAAGGTGGTGTAACTAGTCTAAAGCTAGTTCGTGTATAATTCGGGCTAATGTGATAGATTATGGTTCATTTTTATTTCTTAATTTCTTATATTAAGGCGTACGGTATAGCAAAGTAAGCTAGTCAAAATCCGTTTAAAGAAATGGCGATCTTAATGTGATAGATTTAAATATCAATTCAGTTTGAACTTCAGCACGGCGCTTACGGCAAAGACAACGCAACCAATGGTTGATTTTGATGGTTTGAAATTAATATTCATGTATATATTATATTTTTCAAAATCTAGAATATTTGAATATTTGTTGAGATTACACAGAATTCTTTTTGTGTAAATATCTTCGATTGAAACTTTAAAAAAAATGTTTATAGGCAAAGCATTTGACATCTCGCCTGATGTTTTATTTTGTTTTGGCTCCACACTTTGTGTATTTAGCCAGTGTCAATTAATTGATAATTTCTCAAGTTAATGATATTTCATATTTATATGTGTCATGTCAAGTCACAGTCCAAGTCATCAAGTCAAGTCATAGTCTAGTCTAGTCAAGTCATACTCCTAGTAAAGTGGTGCCAACTTTGCCAGAAGCTTCTAATAGAGTTTTGGAAACAACACGAAAAGATACGTTTCCCCATTAAGATTAAACATAAGACATTAAATTCAAAGCTACATGCATTATTTTATCAAAGAAACGTGGCCAAAATCTGTTCGTTTGTATATTGTATATACCCTTCGTCCTAATATTTAATAGAGATGTTTGGTAAGTAATATGAATTTGAAATTGTCTGCCGCGGATGTTGGTTTTGTTTAAACTTAATTAAATCCGCGATCTTGACTTAAGAGGATCGTCCTTTGGCGAGGTTGGTATTTGTAAATATATTGCGGGCGTCGCTCTTTTGCCAGCCGTCGCTTTGGACGTGCGATATAGAAATATGCACGTATAATAGGCTATTTGACTACTATTAAAAATGAACAAATAAATATTATTTTCATAAAGTAGGTTAAAAATGAATGTAATCATTGTAAAAATAAGTAAAATCGGTAAATTAATCACGGAGTAGTACGGTTTTAAAGTTTCATCGCCTGTCCCTTTCTCGCAAAACAGAGATCGTGTTGAGCTCCCTCACAGCTACTATGAAGGCATGGCTTGTGACGTCACATGCCAAAGAGATTGTATGTAGAGCTACCACAGCTTAGTAATGAGTTACTGTGAGGACTGGTAACTGACATCACTGCGTGTTTGGGTTGTCTCTTTCTATTTCTGTATTTTAATATGCCTGTAACTTAGTCATTGTTTGAGATATTCAAGTTTTGTTTTCACAGTTATCTATTTTTTGAGGTATATTATTTATGTATGTAATAAAAATATAGTAGTCAAATAGCCTATTGAGGCCATGAGAGCCAAAGGGGCCTAACTGCATTTTTTTCTATTTTCATATTTTTATTGGAGTCTGCTCTAAATGGTAAAAGCTATAGCGCAATAAATAAATCCATCAATAAAAGGCTTCCCATAAATAGGGATTAAAATATGGTGAAAGAATAAGTGAGAAAATGGATCCTCCCTTTATTATAATGTACATAGAGTACAATATAATAAAGGTATTTAAAAATGCAGTTAGGCCACTTTGGCTCTCATGGCCTCAATTTACCTACGTTTTTAGCGTTTCGGGGGAAAATACTTTTCACCTTCTAAATCTTCAAAATACCTTGTGACCTTGTTGATTGGCCTTAGGGTTAACCGCTTGAATGGATTATAAAATATTCATATGCACATAATAGGTATTCATGTTTCTGAAAATATGTTTGAAGCGTCTTGCCTAGGGGCCATAAATAAATTACGTCACACGAATTTGACCTCTCCCCCGTCCTTGTCACAGCTGGTTACATTTGTGAGACCCCCCCTACTGTAATGTCACATATTTTGCAATTTTAAATTTAAATATTTAGTTTTGTAAAAATAAAAAATTTTAGTTTTGTAATACTTATAAATAAAATATTATATTAACGGGCCGTCCCTGCTTCGTACGGGTGGATATTTATTTTTGAAATATTTTGGCATGAATATTTTTTTCTTGCAATTAAAGTAGCCTATATTAATCAGTGATAATGAAGCATTCAAATGGTGGAATATTTAGCTGGATCGAAAGAGACAAAAGATGGTGTAACTAGTCTAAAGCTAGTTCGTGTTTATTAATAAGGCTGTAAAAGCCTGCATTTTACTAGACAGACTTGCGTTTGACTAAATTTCTCCTGATGTTAAGCGATAAGCCACAGGGTGTATTAAAACAATCTATTTCTAAACTATAGATGTAGATATTAACAACTGTTCTATAGTCTGTGTAAACAGCTTATTAAGACATCAAGGTCCGTTACGAGAATGGAAAAACCACAACGTATTACGACGTTTAGAAGTCAAAGTCTTATAAACAAGCCTGAGTGTATTTCTCTGAAAAATGCCGTCTTTGTGACGTCAAAAGTATCAAGTACCACTCGTGTACATAAAGTGTGGTTTCCGGAAAAAAAAATATTCTTAAACTGTATATAAAACGTAACTGCAGTGCAAGTCATAAAACAAACCGTTTGAATATTTTAGCTCTGCACTACTTGCCCGACTGCGCTAACCTTTGACAGCTCTTAAGTTCACACTTAGGTGCTATGCATATAGCTAATCAGTGTTTTTCTTGTTTTAACTTTGCCCATTTCAAACTCAATAGAAAGAAACAAAATTTAAAATCTATTCCCCTGCTACACAAAGTTTATTACGCAATTATTTATTATAAAACAAACAAGTAATTATGATTAAGCCATAAAAAATAGAAAACAATAAAAAGAAAACTTAATCTAACAAACCAGTAGGCAACGTGCCCAATATGCTTAGCATTGCCACGTTGAATGGCAATGCTCAATCTTTGGCTGAAGTAGGCAAATTATTAATTAACTAGTTTCGCCCCGTGGTTTCACCCGCGGATGAAAAGTATTTTGATTATTTGCTCATCCCACGAGAAAATTTCACTTTTCCGGGATAAAATGTAGCCTATATGATAAACCAGTGTATTAGCTATCTTGGTACCGAATTTCATCCAAATCCATTCAGCTGTTTGAGCGTGTAGGAATAACAAATATACACACATACAAACAAACAAACATACAACCTTTCGCATTTATAATATTAGTGTGATAAAGTGATGTGATATTATATATTATAGTGTGAAGTGTGATGGTTTGATGTGATGTGATAATCAGTACGAGGATTAGAATAATGTTTTTGGAGTAGCCAACAGTTACACTTCAGCGAAATATTGCTAAATAAATATAGCCAATAGCGAAGCCAAAATAAAGCCAATATTTACTCGTGATGGTTACGCACGTTTCTCGAAGGTTGCGTTACGAAACTTCAACGGAACCGTATCGTGATTCACTGTATTACAAATAGGGATTTTTAGAATGGCAATACCAAGTCCTCATTTAATACTGAAATAAAACATTTAATATTGAATGAAGAGTTTTGGCGGGAACGCGAAAAAGATTGCGTCTATGCATTGTATTATTTTCTAAAACTTGTGTTATTTTCAGTGTTAGTGCATAAAATTGGTGGCATTCTATTCGTTAAGTGCTGGATTACAGGCGTGAGTGTGGGAAAATGGTATAATGATGGCGAAACGTTTCTTTTCGTGTTGTTTCCAAAACTCCATAGAAGCTTCAAGTTAAGTTGCCACCACTTTACTAGGAGTATGACTTTGACTAGACTGACTTTACTATGACTTGGCTTGATGACTTCGACTGTGACTTGACACATATTTACGTGAAATATCATTAACTTGATAAATTATTAATTACTTGACACTGGCTAAATACACAATAGTGAGGAGCCAAAACATAAAAAAAAATAAAAAAAAATATTGAATGAATCTATATATCTATACACTACAGTCTGGTGTGGTGGTTGAGCAGGTCGGCTCATAACCCGGAGACATAATTCGATTCCCGCGACAGGACAAGTATTTGTGCACAAAAAAACCGCAAATACTTGTTCCGAGACTGGGTGTTGTGGGACCATGGCCCTTGCAGTTCCTGGGTCCCTAGACACAGGGAATCCTAGTTAGGGTCTAGGATCTATGTATGTGATCGTTAGGCGTTATTATTTATTATCTATATTATAAAAATAATAATCTATTTCCCTTGATCATCGCATCACGCATGAACGGATGGAAAATTTTCACTAATTCATTTTTTGTTGTGTGTATTATTGCCAGAAGGTTCTTATGAAAGAAAAAATTAAGAAAGTTGGGCGGAAATTTAGAAAATGTACAACACGCGGGGAAACCGCGGGGCGTCGCTAGTAATCAATATTTTTGTGATTCACATAACGCCATCTAGTCCCAAATTAAACAAAGCTTGTACTATGAAAAGCAGATAACTGTTAGAGTACAGAGATATTTTATATTTGTAAATACATACATAGAATACAATTGATTGAAACATTGCTGTAACGTATGAAGGTTAGGTTCTAACGGTGTTATATAATTATGATGCACCCAGTTGATACATTCTTTATATTATAAGATACGAGCTTCTGCCCGCAGCTTCGCCCGCGGCTTTGCTTATGGGAAAATAATTCAACCACCCATTTCACCCTTTTAAGGGTGGAATTTCGAAAAATCCTTTCTTAGCGGATGCCTACGTCATAACATCTACCTGCATGCCAAATTTCAGCCTTATCCGTCCAGTAGTTTGGGCTGTGCGTTGATAGATCACTATGTCAGTCAGTCAACCAGTCAGTCACCTTTGAGTTATATATATTTAGATTATTATTTCAATCAACTTTTAGCTACTTACATTTAATAAAAACGAGTGCGCTTTAGACCACTGACTGAAGTAAAATTTCTTTAGTTTAGCTTCGTCTATCGGCCGGTATAACTATTATTTTAGCTTTGTTGAATGTAAATGTCGCAATCTTAACAAAAGTCACTAATAGTTTAAATGATTTTGCGGAATGAATCTTCTGGGCACCGTACTATTACTATTACTATATTTTGTGCTGATATTTTTTTTCACGACAAATTGCATTTATTTTTAACTAAATACTACAATGATATAATAACTAATACTATAACTACTACTACTATAAAAAAAAAAACATTTAGACTATATACTGGCCGCGATGACCCAAAGTCCAAATGCTCCAGCCAGCTACCAGTAGGTAGCGTACCCAACATGCTTGCAGCATTGCCCCGTTGAATTGCAATGCTTATTCGTTGTGCCAAATAAGTGCCATCATTTTGGTCACGCGCAGCATCGACCAGGCGCTCTGATAAACTTTTGAAAACGTGATGAGCTCCCGGCCCTCACGGACCCAGGGTCTCAACACCAAACGGCTCAAAGATAAACCGCTACCGAAAATACTATATTTGCACCGTTTTAGCCGTCTCAGCCGAATTAGCCGCGGCGCCATCGCCAGCCCTAACGTGTGGGCCGTCCCATCTTCCAGGGAACCAGTCATTCCGTCAGTTCTTTTACCATCGTCACGCAATACCTAATAGTTGCATATATATATATATATATTTTACTTCAAACTTGTCTAGCATTTGACCGCGCTCTCACCTGATGGGAAGTGACGATGCGATCGAAGGTGTAGCATGCTAGCCAAGTAAATACCTATTCACTTTTCTCTTGAACACGCCCGGGTCATATTTCGCCGGAAACAGGGTATTCCATTCCTTAGCCGTTCTAATTAAGAACGTTGAGTCAAATCGCTTGATACGAATGGGTGGTATTTCGACCACGAAAGGATGGCGCTTAGCTGAGAGTCTAGTAGTCCGGCAGTGGAATGGTGATGGAAGAATGAGATCATGCAGTTCTTGAGCGCATTCACCGTGGTGTAATCTGTAAAAGACCGACAGACTTGCCACCTTACGTACTTATATCTACTAGTTGTTATAAAGAAAACTGTTGAAGTATTCATTTGTTAATGGCGATTCACTTAAGGCATTTTTATTAACGGCTTGTATTTTTAACGCACTGTGACGTAGGTGGAAAATCATTACCTACACGGACTTGTATTGCATTGACGTCAGAAACCTGATCTTAGTTAATGAAGTAAGTATCAATCTTGCTAGTGTATTTGGAGGGAATGGAAACCTTGGTTTTGAAGATTGAGCGTTAATTTAAAAATATCGGTAAAAAGAGAATTTAATGTACTCCCATAACATCACCAGTACATTTTTGGTGAACGTTCGGGAGTGCATAATGATAGCCATTTATTGAAAGTACTACCAAGTTGCATCTTAGAATCTTTCCGGCATTTTATACACCAACTAACATCTAAAAGAATTAAAAAAAAGAGTGTGCTTTAGACCACACGACCTAAGTAAAACTTCTTTAGTTTAGCTCCATCTATCGGCCGGTATAACTTTGTTTTTGCTTTGTTAAATGTTAATGTCGCCATCTTGACAATGGTAAATTGTAATTTTACCGGACATACCAACATAATAATACAAATTTTTAACTTTGTTATGTTGACTATGGAGATCTACGTTAATCAACAACTTTCAACTTGGAGTTTTGGCGGGAAAAAGAAAAAGATCGCGTCGGCGCATTGTATTATTTTCCAAAACTTGTATCATTTTCAGTGTTAGTGCATAAAATTGGTGGTGTTTTATTCGTTAAGTGCTGGATTACAGGCATGAGTGTGAGAAAGTGGTATAATGATGGTGAAACGTTTCTTTTTGTGTTGTTTCCAAAACTCCATAGAAGTTTCAAGTAAAGTGGTCACCACTCTACTAGGAGTATGACTTTGACTAGACTATGACTTGACTATGACTTGACTTGATGACTTCGACTGTGACTTGACACATTTGCGTGAAATATCATTAACTTGATAAATTATCAATTATTACTTGACACTGGCTAAATACACAATAGTGAGGAGCCAAAACATAAAAAAAAACTTTTAACTTTCGTTCACCAAGTCAAGCGTGCGTAAAGAAGATTTATTTCAATAATGTTTAGGTACTTCTATTGTCTTTAGACGGAAGATCCTAGAAATTTGCAAACAATGCCACCTCCTTGGTTTTGTAATTATAAATTAATATTTTTTGTATCCAAGAATGTCTAAGTCAAGGGTACTTATAAAGTTAAGTATCAATGACTTGACTGTTTTTCTCTAGGTATCTTATACTCTTATATTATAGTATATATTATATAGTATTTATATAGTATTGACAGCCTCTGCGGTGTGGTGTTTGAGCAGGTCGGCTCATAACTCGGAGGCGGGATCGATTTCCGCGGCAAGACCAGTATTTGTGCACAGAAAAAAAGTAATTATTTGTTCTGAGTCTGGGTGTTGTGAGACCATGGTCCTCGTAGTTCCTGGGACCCTAAATAAAGGGAATCCTAGTTAGGGTCTAGGATCTATGTATATGATCGTTGCATTATTGTTACTATTGTCTGACAGTTACGCAGAAATTTTAGTTAATATATAATAAATTTTTCTTAACAAAAGTATATCTGTATTGTATCAGTTATCTGGTTCCCGTCGTACAACAAGCTTTGCTTAGTTTTAGATGGCGATGTGGGAACATTCACTATTTTTTATAATAAAAAAAATAACGCCCAACGGTCACATACATATACATACATTCTGGATGTTAACGCATACTTACTGGACTTTTACCGGTGTTGCAGGTGTCTATAGGCGACGGTAACTGCTTACCATCAGGCGGGCCGTATGCTTGTTTGACTGTCTATGTTATAAAAAAAAAAAACTAGGGACCCAGGAACTCCGAGGATCATGGTCCCACCACACCCAGACACAATAAGGAATTGCGTTTTTTTCATGTGTGCAAATACTGGTTTTGTCGTGGGAAACAAACACGTTGCCTCCAGATTGTGAGCAGACCTGCCCAACCACTACACCACAAAGGCCATCAAACTGTCAATCGTTATAGGCCGTATTCTGTCTCATCACATCAACTACAGCAGTGGTAAAACTTTGATTCCTTTTACCAATTTCGGTTGCTGAACGTACCTACTCAGTATATGTCAGTTTGTCAGTAAGCCTAGTAGTAATTTTTTCTTTCATAAGAACCTTCTCTTGACAATAATAAACACACCAAAAAAGAATTATCAAAAATGTTCCATCCGTTCACGTGTGATGCGATGACCAAGGGAAATAGAGGTTCAAAGTCAAATTCAAAGTCAAAAGATTTAATGCAAATAGGCTATTTTTAGCACTTTTACAAGTCAAAAATATATTATGTACTTAAAATTCAAGTTCATTTACTAAGCATATACAATTACAAATTGCTTATTGTCAAATAATATAAAGCAAGCCCATTACAATATATGAGTTTGAAAAAAAAAGCAGTTTTCTTTCCCACTACTGGTGCAAGCAATTCGGCACAATGCAGAACAGAAAACTCCGATCCAAAGCTTCGATTGCAATTCATTTTTGTATATAAAGATGACGGGTCTGACATATTCGCACAGCCAATCAAAGTCCCAAAAAAAAATTACAGGTTAAACCTATTTCGATTGGCTAATGTTAAACCAGCAAAGTTTCATCGACCTCAGGCCTGTACTTAACACCTGCCAATTTTAACGCTGACTGTACTAAACACACCTGTGTGCGATAGACTACGCAAACACGTAAATTATAATAATGATAATCATGGCTTAGCTTATATAGAGAATTACTAAGTGGTCAATATACATACACTTATCTATAATATATAGTTAAGTAAAGGTAATATCTAAATATATGTAACTCAAAGGTAGGTTAGGTTAGGCCCAAACCACTGTGGGGGGCGAGTTGGCTGGACTGCAGTCGCGACCCCTACTCGCCCCCGGTACGGCGGACGAGGTGCTCACGGGGGGGTTTTAGTGGGTTCGAGTCCCACATACCCCCTGCCACCACCCCCGTGGTGGCAGGGAAGTGCGAGGGCATTTCCCCCCTCAAAAAAAAAAAAAAGGCCCAAACCACTGGACGGATCGGGCTGAAGTTTGGCATGCAGGTAGATGTTATGACTTAAGCATTCGCTAAGAAAGGATTTTTCGAAATTCCACCCTTATGAGGGTGAAATGGTTGGTTGAATTATTTTCCCATAGGCCACGCCGCGGGCAAAGCTGCGGGCAGAAGCTCGTTGTATATAAAATCAGAGGTACCATTCACTTCGTTTCACTGTTTTTATTTATTTTCGCTATATAGTTTTTGACATAACCATCACGCTTAGTTATCGTAGATTGAACGCTGCTCATTCCCTTAGCAGGCTCTTATGCATATCACACGGGCACCGCGCACCGCCGCGGTTTCACGTTGCACTGGGCTCTTAGTAATCCGGTGATGCTTAATACGCGTACACCGCCCGACCGCGCGGTTGAGCGGTGCACTCGACGCCACCGCCCGGCGCCCGCACACATGGGGCGAAAAACGAAAACGGGCCAAATTCACGATACATATGGATATATCGTGATTTTGGCCCGTTTTGTTTCTGGGATTTATATAATAGTATCATATCGTTATATGCCATATTTTCTTCAAACACACTTGGTGCTATTTTCGTGCACTTTTTGCGATAATACGAGAAGTATGTAACATATGAAAAAACAGGTCAATATGAGTATTTATAGATATAATATGAATCAATGTCTTGGTTTAAAATTGTAGTATTAGACTTCAAGTTCAATTTCTTATCATTATGGCTTCTGCGGGGGTCCAGTAGACTTACTACGGACTTAATTTTATGACAGGTACAAAACAAATTAATGTAAAATGTCACAGAACAAAAATACTTCCCATTCATCATCTCTAAACTGCCTGCATTCGTTAGTAATCCAATCCAAAACGTGAAATACGAGATAATCCATCAAACGAAGCCATTGCGTGCCCCGTAAACAAGTCAGAACAAATTAAAATGGGTCAACTCAAAATTCATTGACACGCGATCTAATGTACATGGTTTATTATACAATCGGTGGGTTTCAGTCGCTGCCAACTACGATTACATTTAAAATTTTTGCTATTTTTTTACAAGGTTCGTCGAAGAAATTACCACCGCTTTGCCAGTTCTGTCGCCAATCAGTAGTGTGCAAGCACTACTGTGTTCGGGTTTGAAGGTCACTGTAGCTTGTGAAATTACAGGGCAATTGAGACTTTATGATCTGGGGGATGATTACGAAACTTTGATTGCAATGCAACAGGAGAAATTTCCATACTAACTATGCACATAAACTGCATATCAAAACTGTCAAATCCAAACAAATTTGTGTTTCTTTCGGTTGCAATCGAGTTACCTACGTGATCGCTCCGCATAGTAATCTTATTACCAGACTGTGCTGATGTCTCAGGACGATGTGCGCAGTGTGGTCTCACGCGAAACTTTATGTTATGGAGTTCCGAGCGACACTATTCTGTTCGGACGGCCGTGTCGCTTAACATTAGGTGGACGACATACTTGGCTAGCTACCTTCGATCGCATCGTCGCTTCCCATCAGGTGAGAGCGCTGTCAAATGCTAGACAAGTTTGAAGAAAAAAAAAATTCAATAACAAAAAAACCTCATTCCATTCGCAAAAAAACGAACAACTCGGTCTGCATTATAATGTACTGCGATCACCAAGACATCTGCCAAACATGGTGATTATGGCAACCCCCGCCCCCTAATGAAGGCTAGGCTAAGGCTTATGTTCTCGTTATAGGGTAGAATGTTGTGTGTTCTCGTATCGACCTTTCCGATGTGTATCAGAATATTCCAGATACTGTATCTAATATTAAATTAAATAAAATTAAAAAGTTTTAATTATTCCTTGCCATTCATTGAAATTATAATAAATAAAGATGTACTTTATTGCCTTTTTTTAACATAAAATAACAACACAATGATTACAATTGAAGGGTTGACAATAAAAAGGGTTTAACTGTCAAATTGACAGTTTCGAGAAAATTGACTTTAAACTTCAACGGCGTCATTTTAATGTAGAGTGCTTATAAGGTAATAGAAAAGGTTTATGTAAGTTTCAGTTGCTTGAAAATGTTTTAATTCTATTTTAAAAACTAAATATAGTACTAATTCATACAAATACTGCAAAAATATAATATAATAATATAAATATAATAATGTGTTTATGCTTAGCGAACTGTATTCCTGTGACAGATAAACCATTTTTACACTCAAAATCTCGAGATTTAAGCCTTTTTTCGGAATTTTGAGAATGTATTATTGTAGAGAATTTCACGCTGAATCCAACGATACCCATAAGTCATTTTGTGAAAAAAAACAGTTAAACCCTTTTTATTCTCACCCCTTCAATTATTATTATTGGAAGCAAAAGGGATGACTTCAGCATTGTGCAGCATGTAAGTATGCACGTGCACGCTGCGCTGTTTTTCAAGCCACCCCTTGCTCGGACTGGTGATCGCCGAGAAGAAAAACCGGTGCAATTATTATATTATATTAAATATTATATATTATTATAAATTTTTGTTACCCCTCTGCTCTTTCCTCCACATTTAAATCAAGGCCCCTTTAAGGGTAAAGGCCTCTTCCACAGAAATCCAGTTTTCTCTGGCTTTTGCTTCCTGTATCCAATCATTTTATATCTAATACTAGTCGCGCATCGCGTTTTCATCCGCGGGTAAAAAGTATTTTAATTATTTGCTCATCCTACGGGAACATTTCACTTTTCCGGGATAAGATGTGTGTACTATATGTTAATCCAGTGTATAAGCTATCTTGGTACCGAATCTCATCAAATCCATTCAGCCGTTTGAGCGTGAAAGAGTAACAAACATACACATATACAAACTTTCGCCTTTATAATATTAGTGTGATAGTGTGATGTGATTACCTAACTTAAATTTAGGTCATAAATCTGAAAACACAAACACAAATTTGCAATATGCCTACTTAATACACACTATAAACATTCTAAGTAAACAAAATGAAACATTACACTACACAATTTTAGTGTTGGCAAATATATTACATAATGATAATTAATATGGACATGCCCCGAATAACACGCGAGATTAGGATAATAGTTGTAGTTGGAGAGGTGATGGTCGTTTTGACTGAGGTGTTTTCTCTCAATCTGCATAATGAAATATTTCAAGAACTAGTGGCTATTAGGGTTAGAAGAGTTTTCTACCGTGCTTCGGATGGCACATTAAATCGTCATTCCCGGTTGTTGTCATAAATGCCTTCGGGCAGCCCAATATATGTGACACCAGTGCCTGTCCGACCGACAATTTACCACTTAAAAAAATACACACAGACGAACATAGAACCTTCTCCATTTTGGAAGTCAGTTAAAATTAGATAGTTTTTATATTTATGAAACAACGTTAATTGTAACTCACAGATTCCTAAAAATAAATAAGGATTGTTTAATCATTAGTTTGATTTGATTACATAAATAAATTAAAATTTGTAGACATTTTACACAGCGCCATCTAGTTTCATACTAAACAAAGTTTGTACTATGGGAACTAGATAACTGATAGAATACTTAGATACTTTTTGTTTGTTAATACACACATATAATACGTTATAACACCCAGACACAGAACAAACATCTATGTTCATCACACAAATGTTTGTCCTAGGTGGGAATCTAACCCACAACCTACAGTTCAGAAGGCAGAGCTACTACAAACTGAGCTATCAGACAGTCAAACAATGTCAGTCAATTAATAGGAAGTTTGTTAAATAAACGGATAGCTCTTCTCAAAATTGCACTTGCTGTAACCATGACGGCCGTCTAGTTTTAGACTAATTCGGTAGGTGAAGGCGTGATGTCTAAAAAGCCTTGAGTGTCAAAGCGTCTATTA
Source organism: Ennomos fuscantarius (assembly GCA_905220475.3). NCBI lineage: Eukaryota > Metazoa > Arthropoda > Insecta > Lepidoptera > Geometridae > Ennomos > Ennomos fuscantarius. Next base: position 3,512,982 of record HG992046.1, on the reverse strand, counting down.
AATACCTTTATCGCCCGATCCGATTCGATGCAATTTATTGTTTCTGTGGCGTGCTGGCCCACGAAAAAGTTTCAATACCATTCTAATAGAGAACTTTTCCAGCTCGTTGCTAGGGGCAACGAATGTTGTTGATATAGACTTCACATGAGAGAAAATTTTATTTTCCGCATTTTGGTTTTTGTAAATATCTTTTTAATTAATATATCGTATACAAAGTCAATCGGCATATCATTAATTCAGCAAACCCATGGACCTCCTTCTATTACAACAAAAGTGTATCGAACTTCGCTTTACTGGTGACCTGTTTTGAACCGAAAGTCCACGTTTGCAGTAAATGTGTGTGATTTTGATTTTGTTGCTGATTGCGATAATTCTGATACTGATTCACATAAAGATGTCGCTCTCAACCGATAAGAACGAAGATATTTGTCGTGTGGGCGTGCGCATTCCGCCGTTTTGGCCTGAAAAGCCGGCCATTTGGTTCGCGCAGATCGAGGGCCAATTCGCGATATCGAACATTACTACGGACAATACGAAGTTTTTCTACGTTATCGGCCAACTAGACCCGCAGTATGCTTCTGAGGTGGAAGATATAATCATCAACCCGCCCGACACCAACAGGTATGAAAAATTGAAGTCGGAACTTATCAAACGACTGTCCGCGTCACGAGAAAAGAAGGTCAAGCAATTACTTATGCACGCAGAACTTGGAGACCGTAAGCCATCTCAGTTTCTAAGACATTTGCAACATTTGGCTGGACCTGGAGTTCCCGAAGATTTTCTACGTACTATCTGGACCAGTCGCTTACCAAGTAGCACGCAAACGATAATCGCTTCGCAGATGACGTCTTCACTGGAAGCGCTCGCAGATCTCGCTGACCGCATCCATGACGTTGTTTCGCCTACAGCGCACGTAGCATCAACATCAAGTGTCATACCAGGAAGCTCTTTAGAAGCCATGAACCAACAGATTGCTGAACTTACCAAACAAGTGCAAGCTCTAACTGCGCAGGTGAACCGGCATTCACGTGCACCGAATCGTTCAAACAAGAAAACGCGCGGTCGTTCTAGCTCCACACGATCACAGTCGAACTATAGAAAATTTCCTGTGTGCTGGTATCATAGTAAGTTCGGCAATGAAGCAAGTAAGTGCGTAAAACCATGCGACTACCATGCGGGAAACGCGAACAGCAGTCGGTAATGGCGACGACCGATTGCCAAACTTCCGGTCGCCTATTTGTCACGGACGGCGCTACGAAGATGCAGTTTCTCATCGATACTGGCAGTGACGTATGTGTCTTCCCCCGATCGGCACTCAAGGAACGTCGTGAGAAAACAAATTATGAGCTGTGTGCGGCAAACGGTACACCCATTTCTACTTACGGCTACGCTCATTTAGTGCTGAACCTAGGCTTGCGCCGTGACTTTACTTGGCGATTCATCGTAGCGGACGTTACAAAGGCCATAATAGGTGTAGATTTTTTATCATTTTACAACCTCATCGTGGATTGTCGAAATCAACGTTTAATCGACAACACTACAAGCCTTACGTCCCCAGCTTCACCTGCACAGTCAACTGGGAACATTTCATCGGTAAAAGTTATTTCTGGAAATTCCGTATATCATAACATACTAAGCGAATACCCTGAGATTACTAGACCTTCCGGTGTCCACCGTGTTCCGAAGCATAATACCATGCATCATATACAAACTACTGCAGGGCCGCCAATAAGCAGCACACCACGAAGACTAGCACCGGATAAATTAAAAATCGCAAAAGACGAATTTGCAGATATGTTGAGGAACGGAACAGCCAGACCTTCAAAGTCACCATGGTCATCACCACTTCATCTTGCGCCTAAAAAAGATAACGGCTGGCGTCCATGCGGTGACTACAGAATGCTCAACGCTAGAACCGTACCAGACAGCTATCCCATTCGGCACATACATGACTTTGCACATTGTCTCTCCGGCTGTCAAGTATACTCGGTTATCGATCTCGTAAAAGCTTATAATCAAATTCCTGTCTGCCCTGAGGATATTCCGAAGACCGCAATCACGACGCCGTTTGGTTTATACGAATTTCCGTTCATGACGTTCGGACTACGTAATGCCAGCCAAACGTTTCAACGATTTGTGGACGAGATGCTTAGGGGCCTCGAGGAGTTCTGCTTCCCGTTTCTGGACGATTTTTTGATCTTCTCACCTGATCAGGAATCACACAAGAAGCACCTTCATCTGCTCTTCAACAGACTCAAGGAATACGGCATGGTAATCAACACGAACAAGTGCATATTCGGTGTATCAGAGGTAACGTTTTTAGGACACAGCATCTCAGCAGCTGGGACTAAACCATTACCATCGAAGGTAGAAGCGGTTGCGAATTACCCACCACCGAAAACCGTCAGAGAACTGCGAAGATTCCTAGGAATGGTGAACTTTTACAGAAGGTTTATTCCTGATGCAGCGCGGCATCAAGCGCCTCTGAATGCACTGCTCACAGGATCAGTTAAAGGTTCACATCCCGTGCATTTATCAGAAGAAGCTACTAAAGCATTCATCACCTGCAAGGAAAGTCTCTGCCAAGCAGCACTACTCGCTCATCCAGACTGCCAAGCGAAGCTCGCTATAGTCACCGATGCTTCAGACACAGCAATGGGCGCAGCTTTACAACAGCATAAAGACGGCATGTGGGAACCTTTAGCATTTTTCTCTCGAAAGTTTTCACCATGTCAACAGAAATACTCGCCTTACGATAGGGAACTTCTCGCCATCTACGAAGCAATAAAATACTTTCGTCACATGGTGGAGGCGAGAGACTTTATTATTTACACTGACCATAAGCCCATAACTTTCGCATTTCATTCACGAAAAGAAAAGTGCTCACCAAGACAGTTCAGACATCTGGATTTTATTTCACAGTTTTCTACAGATATCAGGCATATTTCAGGAAAGGATAACGTTGTGGCTGACAGTTTATCACGCATCGAAGAGATTACTCAGCCCATCGATCTATCCAAGCTTGCTCAAGCACAAAGCACAGATCCTGAACTAGAACAACTTTTGGATAGCGATACTTCTCTACGCTTGACAAAAATCAAACTGCCTGGATCTCACACAGAAATCTATTGTGACAAGAGCAGCAATGTGGCCAGACCTTATGTGACCAAAGACATGCGACGGCAAGTGTTCGAAAACTTGCATTCTTTTAGCCACCCTGGCACAAATGCGACGACGAAACTAATATCGGAACGCTATGTATGGCCTAGTATGCGGAAAGATTGCAGAGAGTGGACTCGTTCCTGCCTAGCATGCCAACGATCAAAAATAACACGTCATGTCTCATCTCCATTAGCATCATTCAACTTACCTCGAGCCAGATTCATGAAAATCCACATAGATTTGATCGGACCTTTACCTCTTTCACAGGGGTATCGTTACTGTCTCACATGTGTAGATCGCTTCACACGATGGCCCGAGGCTATACCATTACAGGAGATAACAGCTGAAACAGTGGCAAAAGCTTTAGTTCACGGATGGATATCCAGATTCGGCTGCCCTGAAGATATCGTCACTGATCGTGGTCGACAGTTTGAATCAGAACTTTTTAAGCATCTGTCCCACATCATCGGATTTCAACGCAGACGAACTACAGCCTACCATCCAGCATGCAATGGACTTGTCGAAAGATTCCACAGACAGCTTAAAGCCGCTATTACATGTCATGCGACCAGCAGCTGGCTTGAAACACTTCCACTTGTACTACTGGGAATCCGGGCGGCATTTAAGGAAGACTTACAAGCGACTCCAGCTGAACTCGTATATGGAGAGACACTACGACTCCCAGGTGACATTTTTTGTCAATCGGCTGATGGCACAGAGGACTTGACAGTATACACTGAAAGACTGCGCACATTCGCCAAAAATTTGTTGCCATTACCAACTTCTCATCATGGGAATAACCGCTCTATATTCATTTTCAAAGATTTAGCAACAGCATCCCACGTCTTTCTAAGAGATGACACCTCGCACCCATCTTTTCAAGCAGCTTATACAGGCCCGCATGAGGTGATAGAACGAGGGGATAAAGTTTTCAAGCTCCGCATAAAAGGCAAAGAAGTCACTGTATCAGTCGACCGCATTAAGCCTGCCTACATACTTCGTGAGTTGGACCATTCTCCCGCCGTGGCAGCACCTGAGACCCGAGACGCTCCAGTGACCACCACTCGATCAGGACGAACAGTGCGTTTTCCAGAATATTATCGCCCGTAGGACGGTCTCTGGAGGGGGGTGATGTGGCGTGCTGGCCCACGAAAAAGTTTCAATACCATTCTAATAGAGAACTTTTCCAGCTCGTTGCTAGGGGCAACGAATGTTGTTGATATAGACTTCACATGAGAGAAAATTTTATTTTCCGCATTTTGGTTTTTGTAAATATCTTTTTAATTAATATATCGTATACAAAGTCAATCGGCATATCATTAATTCAGCAAACCCATGGACCTCCTTCTATTACAACAAAAGTGTATCGAACTTCGCTTTATTTCCAATTTCTGTTATTTGAATAAATTAAATCAATATTTAGGTCAAGTAAAAATGATAATTTAAAATTATACACGTGAACTAGTTTAGTGTTTGTTTTGTACATTGAAATATTTATTTGAACTTGAATTTTGAATATATGACTGGCCCGTTAGCTCAGTTGGTAGTTACCCTGCCTTCTAAACTGTGGGTCGTGGGTTCGATCCCCACCCCGGACAAACATTTGTGTGATGAACATAAGTGTTTGTTCTGTGTCTGGGTGTTATATTGTATTATATGTATGTATTTACAAACAAAAAGTATCTAAGTAATTGTATCAGTTATCTGGTTCCCATAATACAAGCTTTGCTTAGTTTGGGGCTAGATGGCGTTGTGTGAGATGTCCACATATATTATTATTATATTATTTGAATAATTGAATTATTCATTTGATTAATTGAATTATTTATTTTAAAATGATGTAAAATTACATATAACTTGAAATTTATTATGATAAAGATATTATTTTCAAGTTGTCTGATAGTTGTGGCTTAAGGCCACGTCGTAACACGCTTTTTAGACGGGTTTTATAATACTCTGTTTAAGGTTTAAATTGGCAGATCATAATTTGATGTAAAACTGGGTCTGCGCATGAAAACGTAGTAATTTTGCAGGTTTTATATAAAACCAACATTTTATTTGGTAATTCCATTGCAGTATTGTTATATAATTTATAAAAGAATGTGATGTTATCGCAGAAAATGTGGAGAACATTCGTAACTCTTCGTAAATTTTATACTAACATGAACCATAATAATAATAACTTATTTATTACATTAAACATAAGTATTTTATAATCGTTAATACAAAAACTAAACTAGACCTAAAAAACTAAATTATACCTAAGAACTTAAAAAATAACCAAATAAAACTAAAAATTTAAAATAGCCCGTTGGTGGAAGGGAATGTGCCCAGAATAATAAAAAGATAATAATAATATAATAATAACTAGATCAATTTATCGCCCCCGAGAACCCTCTGCATACCAAATTTCATGAAAATCGTTGGAACCGTTTCCCAGATCTAGAATATATACATATATATACAAGAATTGCTCGTTTAAAGGTATTATAGATAATAATAATGCCCAACGATCACATACATAGATCCTGTACCATAACTAGGATTCCCTGTGTCTAGGGACCCAGGAACTACGATGACCATGGTCCCACAACACCCAGACTCAGAACAAGTATTTGCGCGTTTTTTCTGTTCACAAATACATGTTCTGCCGCCGGAATCGAACCCGCCGCCTTCAGGGTCAGAGCCGACCACTGTGTCTCAACCACACCACAGAGACTCAAATGTTATGAATGCTTCATTCTTATCCATTATTAACCACACCACAGAGACTCAAATGTTATGAATGCTTCATTCTTATCCGTTATTAACCACACCACAGAGACTCAAATATTATGAATGCTTCATTCTTATCCGTTATTAACCACACCACAGAGACTCAAATTTTATGAATGCTTCATTCTTATCCGTTATAAAAAATATTTAAAAAGTTCAATGTCACGATAAATAACTACTATTAAATCTTCGCCATATATATCAATATAATATGTTGACGTCATATTATGACGTTGGGTTATTCCATATTTAATGGTAAACTCATCAGCTTTGAGTTATGGCCTGGATCTGAGTCTAAAAAGAGAATTATGGAAATTACCAGACGAATTGCTTAAATTTTCTTATTTGGATGAAGTGATGACGTTCGTTCATCCTCGTTTAGGGACGTCTGCTCTTTCGGTGGCTAATTGGGAAAAGAGATTGGACAGTTTTGGACGTGACCATTTTTTAATGTTAATGAATGTTGATATTTTCTTTAGATCATACTAGTTGCGCCCCGCGGTTTCACCCGCGGATAAAAAGTATTTTAATGATTTACTCATCCCACGGGAAAATTTCACTTTTCCGGGATGAAATGTAGCCTATATGTTACTAGTTTACTAGGTGGTAGGACTTTACTGCAAAGTTCGTCTAGGTAGTTACCACCGCTTTGCCAGTTATTCTGCCGCCAAGCAGTAGTGCGCAAGCACTGCTGTGTTCCGGTTTGAAGGGCACTGTAGCTAGTGAAATTACTGGGCAAATGAGACTTTATGATCTGATCTCACAGTTTAGAAATCTTATTACTAGATTGTGCTGATGTCTCTGGATGACGTGCGCAGTGCAGTGTCACGCGAACCTCTATACATTCGAGTTCCAAGTGACACTGCAGCTGATTTGGACAGCCGTGTCGTTTAACATCAGGCGAACGGCTAGCTCGTCACGTCATTCCTTAACATAAAAAAAATATATGTTAATCCAGTGTATAAGCTATCTTGGCACCAAATTTCATCCATATCCATTCAGCTGTTTGAGCGTGAAGAAGTAACAAATATACATACATACACACATACAAACTTTCGCCTTTATAATATTAGTGTGATAGTGTGAATAGTGTGCATAGAGTGAATTAGTGTGAATTAATGTGCATTAATGTGAATTAGTGTGATTAGTGTGATAGTGTGATTAGTGTGAAAGTGTGATTAGTGTGATTATCTATTTCATAATGTTCTAAATAGTCTGAAATAGATTATTATATGAAAAATAGAAAAGAGAGAGGGTCGCAAACAGAGCCACGGACAGTATTTTTTGTTGTGTTTGCTTTGTTTAATGTATTGAAAATTGTCATTTTACCGGACATACCAACATAATACTACGAATTTTAAACTTTGTTATGTTGACAATGGAGATCTACGTGAACCAACTACTTTCAACTTCCGTTCGTCTCGTTACGCTTCTTCCAGCTTACTCTCCAAGTCAAGATTACGTAATGTTATACTTAAAAAAAAAATTAAAATCCTAAACATGCACATTGACTGTGAGGCGAAAAGAAGTTCGGCGGGTCAGTTACAGCCTTATTAATAAACACGAACTAGCTTTAGACTAGTTACACCATCTTTTGTCTCTTTCGATCCAGCTAAATATTCCAGTAGCAAAAAAAGGACAAAAGCTGAAGTAACTAATCCTAGACTAATAACCGTTTATTAATAAGGCTGTAACAGCCTTATTAATAAACTTATTAATAAACGGGTATTAGTCTAGGATTAGTTACTTCAACTTTTGTCCTTTTTTTGCTACTGGAATATTTAACTGGATCGAAAGAGACAAAAGATGGTGTGCTGTTAGTGTTTAATAAAATAGCGTAGACTAAAGACATTCCAAAACGTCTAAAAACCTACAATTTGCGCAGAATGACAGCAAAAAATTCCATAATCGAATGAAAAGGGAACTTTGTATTTACGTCAATATACTGGTTCTGTATCGGCCAATGGCCATTATAAAAATAACATACAGCCGAGGTGTCTATAGGCTTGTTTCAAACCGGTTTGAGCAGACGCGGGCTGCGGCTCGCAAGTTCACTACACGTCAGAGCTACGTCAATGACTTAGGGTTAGACATTCACATCTTACGTTATTAAAAAATTGCCAATTTTGAAAAAGTATAAACGATACATTTTTTAGCCGAATATGGAATTTTTTTAGAGATCAGATAAGATAATTTATTGCCAAAAAATAAAATGTTACAATAGTTGGAAGACGTCCACTGATGAACACACGACTCCCCTATAAAACGGACGCTTATATGACAACGGGTTCCGCCTGAAAATCAGTTTTTTAAGGTCTCGCGTTGGCCTTAATCTCATGCTGAGTCTTAACCTGGGGCCTTACCTCGTAAGTCTGGTGGAGATCGTAATCGTGTTCTGTCTTGCCCGCACTCGTGGATTTGCCAATTGGCGCGTGCAGGATGGCAGGCAAAGCCGATTCCCAGAACGGTTACGCGGTAGGGATGCTGGTCATGACATCACACAACGTTACATCTGTTATATTATAATGTAATGTAATGTTGTGTGGTGTCCTGAATAAATGTCTTTTTTTTCTTTTTTTCTTATCATTTGGAGAGGGAGGAGGGGGGGATTGGAAAATGAAACCTATAATACCCACAGTACGTACATCAGAAACTTTCGCAGACTGCTCATAAAAAAAACCACCATATTGCTGGTCGTCAATGACATCCAGCACTGATTTTCAGCATAGATCCAGAGGTGGTGGAAACAATGCACAATTTTAAATTAGAAATTGATAAATAAATTGATTCATCAAATTTAAGTGGACAGCATGCATGAGTAATCAACGATCAAAGTCTTCTCCAAATAGTCATGAATTATACTAGTAGATAAGAAAATAATTGATACTTGCTTGACATCACAAGGAATTGACGTTTGCCAACCTAAGAACACTAACCAAAGATTTTTAAGTTTGTACCGAAATCAAATGATATAAATTTATAGTACCTAGTTTTCGGACAGATTTACGCCACACCAGTTTATAACTGGCTGAAAATGGCTTTAGCAGTAACCGTTTGTTAATATTTTATTGGATTCCTCATATTTTCATTGATATTTTTTATCACGTGCTGACATTGACGTTTTAGGTCCCGTGAAATGAACAATATTTTATTTTGTCCGTAAAGCCACGGCTAAAAACCAAGTGAAGGCAGACAAGTTACTTGCGCATGAAAATGCAGTAGGTACCTACAACTTGTTATTTACTTGTTAAGTAATTATTGCGTAACATTATTTTTATATGGAAAAATTATCTTCATCATGTTGGCAACACAATGAAAAACGGCAGTCTATGGCCCAATACAGAACAATGCTCAGTCGTTGATCCAAAGAATACTATTCGTCGATCGTTGCACATTATTGTCAAAGAAAGAAATATCGTATGTTGACCCTAGCAATAGCTTATATTCCTAGGGTAAACATAGGATATTTCTTTCTTTCTTTACATGATTCTATTCTATTTTTTTTATTGTAAGGAATGACACGACGAGCTAACAGTTCGCCTGATGTTAAGCGACACGGCTGCCCATATCAGTTGCAGTGTCACTCGGAACTCTAAAGTACAGAGTTTCGCGTGACACAGCACTGCGCACGTCATTCTGAGACATCAGCACAATCTAGTAATGAGATTACTAGACTGTGAGATCAGGTCATAAGTCTCATTTGCCCAGTAATTTCACTAGCTACGGTGCATTTCAAACCGGAACGCAGCAGTGCTCGCGCACTACTGCTTGGCGGCAGAATAACTGGCAAAGCGGTGATACCTACCCAGACGAACTTGGCAGAAAAGTCCTACCACCTAGTAAAAAGGGGGTTTGTAGAGGAGCTGCAGGTACGTTCACCTTCCGCAGCTCGAGCAAAAGTGAATCACCAATTAAACTCATGTATGAAATTCCATGATCGGCAGTCATTTTGACGTAAAGCCACACAAAAATACGACTTTTGCATTTTTGTGTGCACTCTTCACGAACCGGTGATTTTTATTGGCTTATTCTATAATTACGAGTCACTTTACTGGCTAGTAAGTGAACACAAGTCACCTTGAAATACTTACCATCAGGTTATGTAACAACATCCTGCCTACTCAATAACCATAAACTAATGTTAGCAGTGATTAGCGAGTACTTAGCGTAAGTCCATATACGGACCGCCTGGAACGAGATGGTGAATGTTGACGCAACCCCATCCCGGCGGCGGATGAGTCATGGGGAGTTTTAGCGAGTTCGAGTCCCATATGCCCCCCTGCCTTCACTCTGGTGGTGGCAAGGAAGTGCGAGTCTTGTCAAACCACGCCACTGAAGTAAAACTTCTTTAGTTTAGTTCCATCTATCGGCCGGTATAACTTTGTTTTTCGCTTTGTTTAATGTTAATGTCGCCATCTTGACAATGGCAAATTGTCATTTTACCGGACGTACCAACATGATGATACAATTTTTTTACTTTGTTATGTTGAGTCAACTCGTAGAGATACAATGGAGATCTACGTGAACCAACCTCAACTTCCGTTTTCCTTGCATTCACCTGGGGCCTAACCGCGTAAGTCTGGTGGACATCGTAATCGTGTTCTCTCTTGCTGGCACTCGTGGACTTGTTAATTGGCGGGTGCGGGATGGCAGGAGAAGCCGATTCCCAGAACGGTTACGCGGTAGGGGTGCAGCTTACTCCCCAAGTCAAACGTGCGTAAAGAAGTTTTACTTCAAAACAGGTCCATATACGAACTACATCGGTCGCTTCATGTAAAGATAGTGAAACTAAAGGTTATTTAAAGTGTCAAGTTCTTCTTTCAATATAATCGTGAATTTATATATTGGTTTTTAGATTTTAAAATCAAAAAGATTATATTCATTATGATAAAATGCTAAAACATACTGCTTTGGTTGGCAATACTGGCTGAAAGTTGATTGGACGAAACTTTTAACCAATCATGACTGTCAGATTCTGTCACAACAATGCTGAGTTTTGTGATTTTGGCGCGGTAACAAGCGTGGACAGGTCAATGTTCGAATAGCGGTCAGTTAGGGATTGTCGGCAGAACCGTCAAGCAAAAACAAGACTGACTATAATTGCAGAAGGAATAGGAAATATAGAAAAATACAAGAGTGTTCGTTGTATCATTTACCACTTTTTATTCCTAGTTCAAAGGTTCAAAAACAAGGACTTCACGCGTTAACGCGACAACCGCTTCGGTTGAGTAAATTCAAACAAAGAACTTATTTACTGGCCGCTAGAGGCGCTGTACATTTCTCCATACAACTGCGGGTAAAACACTTACAGACTTATTAATAAACACGAACTAGCTTTAGACTAGTTACACTATCTTTTGTATCTTTCGATCTAACGAAATGTTCCAGTAGCAAAAAAAGGACAAAAGCTGAAGTAACTAATCCGAGACTAATACCCGTTTATTAATAAGGCTGTTATGGTATAGCCGCTTTGACATCTATAACGCTTGAAGAAAATATTGATTTCCCACTTACACCATTATGTCTGAGTGTAGTGGGAGTGAGATAGAATATGCCTGTTCTTTTCAGAGATTTTCTTTGTTGCAATGCGTTATAGCAAAACTGTTGTTCTAAATCAGAGTTTAATATAATAAATTAACATTAATAATTTTGAAGTTTTTATAGGATAGGAAATATAATAAATTGTCAGAAATATTTATTATGGTGACGACCTTGGCGGTACTTAAAGTAATAAATTATAGAGTGTCTTCGTCTTTTATTATATTTAGGTATTCATTAACATGGAAGCAAACAGCAATCTGTTTTGTCGCTTTGGGAAATCGGTGTGACAAGATATTGCGCTTAAAAGCCTTGCTGTTTAAAAAAATTATTTCCTTCTTTTCTTTCGTTGCTTAAAAAAAATTGCATATCGTGGCCCCGTCTTTGGTCATAATCACACCATTAAGTGGAACGTGGTCCGACTTAAATTACTCGTAATTAAATGACTCTAAATTTAATTTAAAGAAAACCCTTTCTTAAAAATATCTTCATGGCTGAATTTAGATTAAGCAATTTTTCAAACAAAATGGTACTGCCGAATATTATTTGACTACTCTTAGAAATGATCAACAAATATTATTGTCATAAAGTAGTTTAAAAACGAATGTTATAATTGAAAAAAATAAGTAAAATCGGTAAATAAATCACGGAGTATTACGCTTTTCTTTTCTGTATTGCATTGCAATCCCTGTCCCTTTCTCGCAAAGCAGTTTCTGTCAAAACTTAGAATATCAGTTTAAGTTTGACCGTAGAGTTTTGGCAGGAATGCGAAAAAGATCATGTCACCGCATTGTATTATTTTCCAAAACTTGTGTTATTTTCAGTGTTAGTGCATAAAATTGGTGGCATTTTATTCGTGAAGTGCTGGATTACAGGCGTGAGTGTGGGAAAATGGTATAATGATGGTGAAACGTTTCTTTTCGTGTTGTTTCCAAAACTCCATAGAAGCTTCAAGTAAACTTTACTAGGATTATGACTTTGACTAGACTATGACTTGACTATGACTTGACTTGATGACTTCGACTGTGACTTGACACATATTTACGTGAAATATCATTAACTTGATAAATTATTAATTACTTGACACTGGCTAAATACACAATAGTGTGCAGCCAAAACATAAAAAAAAAGTTTGACCGTAAACAATCATTTTCAGTACATAAACTGGCGACTTTTCTTATTTGCGTTAATGTAATAACCATTGTATGTATTCTTTAAAGTTTGACGTCATTGCATGATTGTTGTAGTTGGTGAATATCTTACAGGGACATAAATTATATGTTATATCAAAAGACATAAAATATCTTTGAGTTACATATATAAAATGTGTTTGCCTTCAGCCTCTTTGGTGTTGTGGTTGAGCAGGTCGTCTTATAACATGAAGACGGCGAGTTCTTCCCGCAACCTGATAATTGTTTTTAATTTAACAGTGACTCCAGGGTCTGGGTCTGGGAAACAGGATAATTGTTTGCGCATAGGAAGAAAATGCAGTAATATTTGTTGTATAGGTGTTGTGACGCTATATATATACGCTATTATTTCTTATAGTTCCTGGATCCCTAAATAGGTATAGAAATTGTGCTTTATACCACATGACTGAAGTAAAATTTCTACACGAAATGTAACTCTCTCTTTCTATCTTTACTAATTTATATCTCTCTCTCAACAACACTATCGTTAATTTGTCACTCATATGATAAATCATAATCATGCTCATGTTTCGTGTGTCATGTCAAGTCACAATTCAAGTCCTCAAGTCATAATCTAGTCTAGTCAAGTCATACTCCTAGTGGTGGCAACTTTACCAGAAGTTTCTATGGAATTTTGGAAACGACACGAAAAAAAAGGTTTCACCATCATTATACCACTTTCCCACACTCACGCCTGTAATCCAGCACTTAACGAATAAAATGCCACCAATTGTATGCACTAACACAGAAAAAAACCAAGTTATGGAAAATAATACAATGTGGTGACGCGATCCTTTTCGTTTTTCCTTCAATACTCCTGCCACTAGATCTCACTTCCCTATTGTAATATTTCTTTTACATAATAATTATAAGCCACGGAATAAAAAGTCCTATGATTTATGTCACTATACCCTTTTTAGCGTATCAAAAACGCGATGCGGGTTCAAATACCGTTTCGTGATACAAAATTTTCCTTTACAATAAAATCGGGTAAAACCTTATCCTAGAACGAGAAAGGTCAACGTACGCGATTCATCTGCGTAGTAAAACTACGTCATTAAATATCTGTGATTCATTTTGACTTAATAACGCAAATCTATCTATTCCAATCCTCTACTTGGTCTGTGATCTATTCGAACCGACACGACGCTAAGCCGGAAATAGTGACTAGTAATTTTCCATCTTATAGGTCCGTATTACAGAACGATGCTCAGTCATCGATCAGTGCTCAAGCAGAGATTTCATTCATAAAGTGATCAATTAGTGAACAAAATCTCTGCTTGAGCACCGATCGATGACTTAGCATCGTTCTGTAATACGGACCATAGGTTTTTATGCTTACTCTGTGATTGAAAGGTGAATTGTTTGAAGCTTTTCTTAGCTATTATTTATTTAAGTTGGTCCAAGATGGCCACCACATAATGGCAGATTACATATTTTTTCCCAACTCTCTCAATATAGATAAATGAAAGGGCTTGATTAGTAGAGAATACACACTATGATAAATTTTAATTCCAAGATGGCCGCTAGCACAAAATAGCCAAATACACTTTATTTATAACTAGCGGCCCGCTCCGGCTTCGCACGGGTAATAAATATATAGCCTATGTCATTCACTGAAAAAATGATTAAAATCGATCCAGTAGTTTTGATTTATTCATCACCGCCCGCGGCCCGCACGCGTGAAAATTAGAGTAAAACAATCCTTCTTTCTCTAAACCATGAAGATTTCCTGCTATTTATTTATTTATTCCTGCTATCTTTGGAATATCTAAATTCATACACTACATTTTTACTTATTTACTTTTTACATTTTTACATGTAATTATACATATAAACCTTTTTCTTCAATCACTCTATCTATAAAAAAAACCGCATCAAAATCTGTTGCGTAGTTTTAATGATTTAAGCATACATAGGAACAGAGAAAGCGATTTTGTTTTATACTATGTAGTGATTTAGGGTCGGGGTTTTTTTATTTTTTTTATTTTATTATAGCTTGTTCAATTGTAAGCTAGGGAGGTTTTGGTCAAATCTTACGTGATAAATGCAGATGAAGCCAACGCTGGGACTCGCTTACCCAGACTTACCCTATATTAATAGCGTTACCAGTTTAATTATAATTGTGTAAATCGTTGTCATTAATTACATTAGCAATTTATTGTTATTAAAGTGTTAGAAACTAAACAAATCTTGTTTCTCAATGTAGAATTTTATAAATGGTTTTCCTCTATAAGAGAATCATTTGGTGTAAATGGCATTGAAGTTTTTGTGCTAAAGATATCCATCTGAGTTATAACTTTTTTCTTATATAGTTTAAATTCTTACTAGTCATGTGTTTTTATTTATGTTTTATATATTTGACAGCCTCTGTGGTGTGGTGGTTGAGCAGGTCGGCTCATAATCCAGAGGCGGCGGGTTCGATTCCCGCGGCAGTTTTTGTGTACAGAAAAAAAAGCGCAAATACTTGTTCTGAGTCTGGGTGTTGTGTGATCATGTTTCTCGTAGTTCCTACGTCCCTAGATACAGGGAAACCTGGTTAGGGTTCAGGATCTATGTATGTGATTGTTGGGCGTTATTATTACTATTATTCTAGTTGCGTCCCGCGGTTTCACCTGCGGATAAAAAGTATTTTAATTATTTACTTATCCCACTGGAAAATTTCGCTTTTCCGGGATAAAATGTAGCCTATATGTTAGTCTAGTGTATAAGCTATCTTGGTACCGAATTTCATCCAAAACCCATTCAGCCGTTTGAGCGTGAAGGAGTAACAAACATACACACAAACACACATACACACAAACAAACTTTAGCCTTTATAATATTAGTGTGATTAGTAATCACACTAATCATACTAAAAAGTGTGAAGTGTGATTAGTTGTCTGTTGGCTTCTATGCTAAAGCGGTTGACCGTATTTGGCCGAAATTTACGTTACTGACATCAACTTAGTACCTATACCTACTTTTTATTCCGGAAAATTTTTCAAAAGTTCCGTGTAACCGTGTGCCCGAACCACTTATTCTTATTGTTACGCCTCCTGCAGGAACTTTGTCGAATATCCCTCAGTCTCTATTACCACCCAATAAAAGTAATTTTTGCTAGTGTTTGAAATAACATTGATAAAATTAAATGTATTCAACAAATTATAAAAAAGATGTACGCAAAAATAGGAGTGACTTTAAAGTTTATTGTTGCTTCTTTTTTACAGCTGCTGAGAACTACGTTCGGATTTTTCTCTTTTTGGTGCTGGATTACTTGCATCTGCAGTAGAATTTTTTTACAAAGTTGTTTATTATGACTTAGCTATTAATTTTTAAAGGTACTTTTTAATTTTATATGTTAAGAACATTAAGATAAATTTGAAAAAAATCACCGCTACCACTGAAATAAACAAATAAATAATAACGCCCAACGATCACATACATAGACCCTGGACTAACAAGGATTCCCTGTCTTGGGATCCAGGAACTATTAGGACCACGGTTCCACAATACCCAGACACAAAACAAGTATCTGCGCTTTATTTTTCTGTGCACAAATACTTGTCCTGCTGCGTGAACCAAACCCGCTTACTCCAGGCTATGAGCCAACCTGTTCAACCACCACACCACAGAGGCTGTCAAATAACACACAAACAGCTTGAATAATAATATTATATATATAAATAAACAAAGTCATCGGTAATAAAAACATAACCTTAACTTTAACTTTGTATTATAGCTACAATGTTTGAAAGATTCCATTGTCTATTCTAACAAACGTTTTTTTTTGTTACAGCAAAATGCCGGCATACGACAATGAAGGGGCTACAATATCAATGGAGGACGTCCGTGACCCAGACCCTCCAATCACAATCAGCACTATACAGGAAGAACTAATAGCCAGAAGAAATAGGCAGTTTAAAACACAGCAGTCCACAGTAGCATCAAGGAAAGAGCAGGCTGTATGTGTGAGACGAGCGCACAAGAAATATGGCCCAACGAAAAACCCTAACGTAATTCTCGAAGGACTGAATATGACAGTTCCTAAAGGCGCAATGTAAGTGTAAAGTTTTGTTTCAATTCGGAACTCTTTGGTGAATTGTCTCTAAGGTTTTTTAAATGGCTTTAGTGTTGCAAAAGTAAAATATTTCACTGGCATTAGGCTATTATATTCCTTAATTTGTTTTAAGGTAGGTAAATATTCGGAGTTAAATAATTTTGACAACATACATACAAATCTCTATACTACGAGTATGTTTGTTTGTGTGGCTTTCACGCCAGCAGCTAAATCAAGTTTGGTTAAATTGGGTAAAAATATTGGTTACCAACAATAGGTTGATTATAAAAAGGAATAATCTGCTATAATATGCATTTTGGATGTAGTTGTTTTTTGTTTGTGCAGTTGTGCATCAGAATTGCTCATCGACTACATGGTCAACTTGCAGTCAACGTACAGTTCTAACGACTGCACAAAAACTGCACCTGAACTGCAAACTTTGCAGCTGGGGTGCAGTTTGAATACCCCTCTTTCGCAGCTCTAAGTAAACAAACCACTAAGTACACAAACCAGGATGAATTTAAAAAAATCTCCTGAGTTGTTTTGTTTCGCATTCGCTTGTAAATTGAAAATTACAGCGTTATCTCTACCCACTCGTTACGGAAAATTAAAAAGCTACCTTGGCACTTTTATGATATTATATATAGCGTCAAAAAAAAACGTTAAAAAGGTTTGTCATTAAAAAAGCGGCTGATTTGACATCCGATAGCTAATGAACTGGTTGTAAAGAACATAGAGAAAACAAAAGACGCTGATGTTGCTATTTCCTGGTTATGGACGACATTTTATACCTGGAAAAGTTTAAAAAGCAAAAAGTGATGTTCAAGCCTGAAAGCCACGCTATTCATCCAATGCCAAAGCTAACAAAAAGGTTTATAAAACATCTACCTTCCTCATAGGGATTAAAAGATAAAAATGAAACCTGAAAAGGCGGGAAATATTTTAAGGTATTTAGAGATTTTTTGCGGGGAATGTGAAAATGTAAGGATGTCGGTTTGGTACTTGTATTTTTACTAGGTGGTAGGACTTTTCTGCAAAGTTCGTCTAGGTAGGTACCACCGCTTTGCCAGTTATTCTGCCGCCAAGCAGTAGTACGCAAGCACTACTGTGTTCCGGTTTGAAGGGCACTGTAGCTAGTGAAATTACTGGGCAAATGAGACTTTATGATCTAACACAGTTTTGTAATCTTATTACCTGTACTGATGTCTCAGAATGACGTGCGCAGTGCAGTGTCACGCGAAACTATATTTTAGTGTTTCAAGTGTCACTGCAACTGATATGGGCAGTCATGTCGCTTAACATCAGGCGAGCGGCTTGCTCGTCAAGTCATTTCGTACCATAAAAAAAAATTGTATAATTTTTTGTATTGATCACTGATCGTTAATATTCGTGAAAGTGACAACTGAAAAATAAGTCACATAAAAATGAGAAAAATTATTATTGTTCTCACCAAAACTCTATTGAAATTCAATAGAGTACTTCACTATACACCGCTTTTCATGGAGCTTAAATTTGACTTGATCCTGACTAGACTTGGGCGTGACTTGGACTCGTCTTTGACCGACTTCTAAAAAGGAGGACTATATTCTGTGTGCATTTATTTTAATTTTCTTTCAAAATAATTATAAAAATCTGGCGGTACGACTTTAATCTGACCAAGTAAAATGGACGGTATAAAAAATTGGGCTTTTATTTAATTATCTGGGACACTGAAAATTATCTTCCCGTTATTATCGCGTTGGTTATTAAATTTAAGGATTTATTTGATGAAACCTATTATATATTTTCTGGTATTCATGTGTAATAATAGATAATAAAAGGTAAATTATTATCTGGGTACTTATTCGTGAACTTTCATGAGGGATAAACAACACTTTATCTTTCGTATATCTCTAGAATTTTATCCAGTAAAATCTTAAAAAATCTCACTACTAGAGCGTGACTTTGACTTGACCGTGACTAGACTTGACTTCGACGCGACCTTGATGATTTTCAAATTCTAATGACTATTATTACTTGACACTGGCTAAATACACCAGTGTGGAGCCAAAACAAAAAAAAATTCAAGGCTTCCTAGAGCCTTCAGTAAAATATCCACCATTTTACTGTGGCATTTTGACTGACAAAATAAGACTTTGACGTGACATAACCGTACAAAAATTCCTTACTTGACATTGGCAGAATTATCGCTAAAAAGCTATAGAAAGCCATTAAACGAAGAGAAGACATAGTCAAGGAGTGCGTATTTACATTCGCAATTGTATGGCGTAGATTGTAGAACCAAACTCAACAATTCAAGCAGAAGTACTGCGACGCGACGTATATCATAAAGTTTACAAGGTTTCGACCAAGTTACAGTAGCTGTAGTGGCGGGGAGGGGGGAGGGTTGTGATTAACTGCTATAATTAATGATCAATTAAACCTTGCCTTTTATGAGTGTTAAAAACTGCGTATGGGTATAATTTATGATGTAGTAATAAGTCATGTTTGCCATTAAATTTTTAAATCAGACAACGCATCCACTACCTGCTGTCTCAAGGACTTTAAAAAAGTTTAAATGGTTTTGTATGGTCTAGTGGTTCCGTGAGCTGTGTACCTCGTGAGTTTCTGTTTCCTACCTTAATACTGAATAACGTTACATTTTCAAACCCCAGGCTCCCATTTAGAAAAAAATCCAATAAATAAATCGACAAAAATCCATATGATTAAACCTGTTAACAAATTTTCATGAGATTCGGTTGACAATTGCGACTTGCAGAGGTGAACAACCGGTTATATACTGGGACATACGAAGTCATTTTGCCCAAGCTGAAGCGCAGAAGCTTCGGTCTTCGGTCGAACATACAAATGAGCTACAAGCTAGTCATTCGCTTATTAATGCCCATAACAGTTCCAGTCAATTGGAACTCCAAAAATTTCGTGACACTGTACTGATTCGCACGTCATCCTTATATTACGCTCAGTAACATCACTAGCTATAACAGTACACAGTTGTGTACTCTTTCAAGAGCACTTATGCCCTTCAAATACAAAACACTAGCCAGTATCAAATTAGTGAAAAATTAAAATAAAATACGGTCAAAAGTGTCCAAATTTACCGTCACCACAGTCTAGTAAATAAAAATAGTATTGTTTTCGAAAATTTACAAAAAAGTCTTCATATTACTCGATCACGACAAGTAAACAAACTATCTTAAGAAACCAGTATGTTCATGAATCACAAATGTTGAGGACATCATTTATGTCAATCGCCAACCTGCACTTGGCCAGCGCGGTAGCTCATGGACTATAATTACTCCCTATGGAGAGAAGACCCGTATTTCTGAGAAACATCTTGTATGCAATTTTAAAAATATTTTATTCATAATATATTTAATTACTCATTCTAGCTACGGTCTTCTCGGAGCTTCTGGCTGCGGAAAGACGACACTACTATCCTGCATAGTAGGCAGAAGAAGACTGAACTCTGGCGAAATATGGGTTTTAGGAGGGAAGCCTGGAAGCCCTGGCAGTGGAGTACCTGGCCCCAGGATTGGATACATGCCTCAGGTATGTAAACATTATAATCTCGTAATACGTGCGAGAAGATTTCCACTTTCCGTAGGTGCCGTAAGAGCTGGATAAGGGAATATTCAGAAAATCGGCAGCAGTATACTCCTCAGTACATTAAAATATACTGCATTCACCAAGCCATCTGCCAAGCCTGTTTAGTTCAGCAACCTTCCAGCTGTTAATATGTATCCTATATCCATTTTTGGATTTGAGTCTCTTATCTAGAAATATTTATTCTAAATTATTAGATTCGCATGAATTTCGACGTTATTTGTGCAGGAAAACCTTTCCAAAATGAACTCTATCTCTTAGGTGTAAGACACATGACGTTTCTACTGGGCAAAGTTTTAGATCCAATTGTAGACACCGTAGACATTAGAATATCTGCAAAGGAACTAAATTCACAATAGGTCTCATGTTCAAGTCAGCAAAATGAAGAACACTTGTAGGTATAAGCCACAGTTCATATATCTTTCACAGCAGATCAGCATAACTTACCACGGTTTGCCATAGACGAACATACCCAGGGGAAATTAATTTAATCCTTCAATGAGAGAAATTATGAGCTGGATAAGGTATTTTTAAGTGCTTAATGATCCACGTCCAATGCAAGACCTAGTCAAAACTGTGGAAGCCGTTGGATGCAAAAGACAGGATGCCGTTCAGAGTGGCGTTCCAAGAACGCCTACGTTCAAGCTGATTGATGATGATAATAGGATACATAGTAAGCATTTTTAATTCAAAGTAAAAGTACTGTCATGAATTGATTCTTAGATTTTTAAATTAAAAAGAAGGTTATTTTGACTGTAGTATAATGTTGAAAACTACTGCTTTCGTTGGGAATATTGGCGAAAGGGTGTTTCAACCAATCATGAAGGTTTTGTCACAACAATATTGACTCTTGAGAGAAGTTTAGGTGGAAAGGTTGAACAGCAGTCAAAACGTTAAGACGTATTCCAATTGCTAGTGCAGAAAACAATAAAAAGTAAACTTTATCTAACGAACCACTAGCAGTAGACAACGTGCCCAATATGCTGGCAGCATTGCCGAAGTAGAGGACAGCATTTTGATTACGTATTCCTTGTTAGTTAACTGTTCAGTGGAAGTTGGTGTAAAAAACAAGAAATTTAAAATAAATGTTAAAAATAATTTTAATTAATAAATAACACAAATGTCAGATATGAATAAATTTTGTTTTATCTCAAATTCGTTGATGCCCAAAATATGTGACATGTTCATAATTACATTAACGTATCCTAATCAAACGAAGGATTGTTAGACAACACTACGATCTATTTTAATCTTCTATCGCCACCGAACAAATAATATGTAATACTACATAGGTACTATCGCCCCCACACTGTCAATTGTTCAGCAAATATTAATTAACCTATCTTCTCACAATGTCGGTTACTGTAAAGTAATTAAGTCGACGCGTATACGGTTAAACGGTATTTCCATTAATCTTGTAAAACAATTTACATGATACTATATTTTGGCTGGTTGTTTGTATTAGAACGTGCGGGGGATGGGAGAGAATGAGATGCAAGAAGTAATGGTAAAATTAATGCCATCAAAAACAAAATTTGTAAAAAATCTCTCTCGCAACTCAGTTCTTTTACCGTAAAAAGTTATGTGATCCATGTAATACCAAGTCGGTTACTTTATTAAGTCCCTACTTAAGGACTTTCTGT
Source organism: Ennomos fuscantarius (assembly GCA_905220475.3). Lineage (NCBI taxonomy): Eukaryota > Metazoa > Arthropoda > Insecta > Lepidoptera > Geometridae > Ennomos > Ennomos fuscantarius. The sequence goes on along the minus strand of HG992046.1, from coordinate 3,491,032 downwards.
CTAACTTATTAATTTAACATTAACATTAACATTTAACATTAATATGTACAGGCACTCTAAAAATAAAAAGTTGCAACTAATAATAATAATAATATAATATGTGTGGACATCTCACACAGCGCCATCTAGCCCCAAACTAAGCAAAGCTTGTACTGTGGAAACTAAATAACTGATACAATACTTAGATACTTTTAGTTCGTAAATACATACATAGAATGCAATATAACACCCAGACACAGAACAAACACCTATGTTCATCACACAAATGTTTGTCCTGGGTGGGAATCGAACCCACAACCCACAGTTCAGAACGCAGAGCTACTACCAACTGAGCTATCGGGCTAGTCAGCCAGCTTAAGACAATCAAACATCGACCATGATGTGTGCCGGCGAGGTCAACGCACTCCCCGTAGGTTAGCTAAAACAGCTGTAACTTTGAATCGGGTCTAGTCTTCTAGTGGACGTAGTCTTCTCGATCCTCTTATCCCGTCAACGGCCCAAGCCGAGGCTGACTTTCCAGAAGTGCCCTTGAGCTAGTTGCCTCCTACTTTTGACAGTTGTGCGCCTCATGCAAATGTTACGCTATACATTTTGGCAGAGAACAACATAATTTACCTCCCATATTTCTCGTGATACATAAATCTATACTATATAAGAATGGTTGAACCGATTTGGCAGAAAATTGGTGAGGAGGTAGCTTAGAACCAGGAGACAGACATAGGATACTTTTTATCCCGTTCAACCGCGTTTTACTAATTCACCCGTGCGAAGCTTTCGAGTCAACTAGTTGTAAATACGTATAAAATACGTCCTGTCGTTAGCTACTCGAACAACAACGATATCAATCTATAACATACTATTATATACATACTATTTTAGTCCCTGTTTACAACATAGTTTTAGATTGAATTTTAAAATGGCTATTATGAGGAAAAATTCCTAATAATAGGTATGATTATTATAAATTAATAGAGATGTTATTTTGATTCGTTTTATTTGTAGGTATACATGTTCGATTAATGTGTTTATAGCCGTAGTACTTTAGTGGGATTAAAAAGTTTGTTTTTGTTCTTTAAATTTACTTTTTAATTATCATTTTTTGGCATTCAACGGGGCAATGCCGCCAGCATTTTGGGCGCGTTGCCTACTGGTAGCGGCTTCGTTTACCTTCGCTTGCCTAGTAGCGACTTAGATTAAGTTTTGCTAATGCATAGTTTTTAATTTAATTTTAGTTTCATTGTTTAAAAACTAATCATCACACTAAAGGTGAAAGTTTGTATGTATGTTTGTTACTCTTTCACGCTCAAACGGCTGAATGAATTTGGTTGAAATTCAGCACCAAGATAGCTTATACACTAGATTAACAATAATACCAATGAATGAACTAACCAATTTTATGCACTAACACTGAAAATATCACAAGTTTTGGAAAATAATATAATGCGGTGACGTGATCTTTTTCGTTTTCCCGCCAAAACTAGAGATAATAGTTTATAACTCATTTCATTTGAAGACGGTTTATGCAAAGAAGGCAGACAAAGAAAATACAGTCCAAATCTAGCTGAATTGTTTCTACAATTTGGTGTTTCAATAAAGAGTTTTATCTATCTATCTATCTAGTTCTGGCTAAAATCTACTTGGTTAATTAATTGTAGCTACGACAACAAAACCCAACTGAAGCAAAGTGTTTTGTCTGAAATGGCTAATCCTTACGTAATCCTGGCAAAATCTGTAATAAAACCACCCTTATTACAACTGCGAATAGGTCGATGTTCCCATGCTTATTCCAATATAACACTCCAATGAATACGTCTGTGGCAGTTGTACAATATAATAGTTGTTTTGCGGCCGCTCAACCGAAAACATCCGTAGTACGTAAAGTTGGACGTTTGAAGTTAGTTTGGAAAAAATACCGTATTCGTACGGTTTGCAGATGGAAAACTTTGTTCCGTACGTTTCGTCTTTTGTTTCTTTGTGAAGAAGGTTCTACAAGTTTGTGGTTTTTTTTGGCGGGAAAGCGAAAAAGATTGCGTCACCGCATTGTATTATTTTCCAAAACTTGTGTTATTTTCAGTGTTAGTGCATAAAATTGGTGGCATTTTATTCATTAAGTGCTGGATTACAGGGACGAGTCTAGGAAAGTGGTGAAATGATGGTAACACGATTCTTTTCCTTTTATTTCCAAAACTACATAGAAGTTTCTGGTAATGTTGCCACTACTTTACTAGGAGTATGACTTGATATTAACTTGAGAAATTAACTACTTGACACTGGCTAAATACACAAAAGTGTGGAGCTAAAATCAAAACAAAAAAGTTTGTGTTGTGGTTTTTTAAGTGAAGTTTAGGTTACCTAAGTTAGTTAGGTATTTATTGTTGAGGGGTTAAAGTTTTTGAAAGATGGAGTAATAATAATAAGAATTCATAATTGATTTATAAAAGTGAATTGTCTGTTTGTTTTTTATGTATGCATGTTTGATTGTTTGCGTGGATTTCATACCCAATGCTGAAACGGCTGAACTGATTTACATGAATTTTGCACACACATCCCGTGATCAGATAACTTTCATTTCAAAAAAGTGAGCTCCTGAAGCAGATTGCGGGAAAACGTTGAAGAAAATAGGAATATTTTTGAACGCGTTTTTTGACGGGGTCTCTGTAGCGCTCTGCTTAAAGTTGAAAATCGCAGATCATAATTTGATATCAAACTGTGACTGCGCATGAATATGTACTAATTTTGAGGATGAAAAATAAATATTACAACTAATCATTCCTTTAGAGCACCAGTCAGTCATGTTTTGGCTCCACACATTTGTGTATATAGCCAGTGTCAAGTAATTTATAAATTTATCAAGTTTATGTATGTATTTCACGCAAATATGTGTCAAGTCACAGTCGAAGTCATCAAGTCAAGTCATAGTCTAGTCAAAGTCATACTCCTAGTAAAGTGGTGGCAACTTTACTTGAAGCTTCTATGGAGTTTTGGAAACAACACGAAAAGAAATGTTTCACTATCATTATACCATTTGCCCACATTCACGCCTGTAATCCAGCACTTAACGAATAGAATGCCACCAATTTTATGCACTAGCACTGAAAATAACACAAGTTTTGGAAAATAATACAATGCAGTGACGCAATCTTTTTCGCTTTCCCGCCAAAACTCCTTACGCCATCTTGACGCGATTGTAAAAAGCTCGCTGTAAACAAAATACTTTACTAAGAGTAAAGCGAAGTTAGATACACTTTTGTTGTAATAGAAGGAGGTCCATGGGTTTGCTGAATTAATGATATGCCGATTGACTTTGTATACGATATATTAATTAAAAAGATATTTACAAAAACCAAAATGCGGAAAATAAAATTTTCTCTAATGTGAAGTCTATATCAACAACATTCGTTGCCCCTAGCAACTAGCTGGAAAAGTTCTCTATTAAACTGGTATGTAAACTTTTTCGTGGGCTAGCACGCCACATCACCCCCCTCCAGAGACCGTCCTACGGGCGATAATATTCTGGAAAACGCACTGTTCGTCCTGATCGAGTGGTGGTCACTGGAGCGTCTCGGGTCTCAGGTGCTGCCACGGCGGGAGAATGGTCCAACTCACGAAGTATGTAGGCAGGTTTAATGCGGTCGACTGATACAGTGACTTCTTTGCCTTTTATGCGGAGCTTGAAAACTTTATCCCCTCGTTCTATCACCTCATGCGGGCCTGTGTAAGCTGCTTGAAAAGATGGGTGCGAGGTGTCATCTCTTAGAAAGACGTGGGATGCTGTTGCTAAATCTTTGAAAATGAATATGGAGCGGTTATTCCCATGGTGAGAAGTTGGTAATGGCAACAAATTTTTGGCGAATGTGCGCAGTCTTTCAGTGTATACTGTCAAGTCCTCTGTGCCATCAGCCGATTGACAAAAAATGTCACCTGGGAGTCGTAGTGTCTCTCCATATACGAGTTCAGCTGGAGTCGCTTGTAAGTCTTCCTTAAATGCCGCCCGGATTCCCAGTAGTACAAGTGGAAGTGTTTCAAGCCAGCTGCTGGTCGCGTGACATGTAATAGCGGCTTTAAGCTGTCTGTGGAATCTTTCGACGAGTCCATTGCATGCTGGATGGTAGGCTGTAGTTCGTCTGCGTTGAAATCCGATGATGTGGGACAGATGCTTAAAAAGTTCTGATTCAAACTGTCGACCACGATCAGTGACGATATCTTCAGGGCAGCCGAATCTGGATATCCATCCGTGAACTAAAGCTTTTGCCACTGTTTCAGCTGTTATCTCCTGTAATGGTATAGCCTCGGGCCATCGTGTGAAGCGATCTACACATGTGAGACAGTAACGATACCCCTGTGAGAGAGGTAAAGGTCCGATCAAATCTATGTGGATTTTCATGAATCTGGCTCGAGGTAAGCTGAATGATGCTAATGGAGATGAGACATGACGTGTTATTTTTGATCGTTGGCATGCTAGGCAGGAACGAGTCCACTCTCTGCAATCTTTTCGCATAGTAGGCCATACATAGCGTTCCGATATCAGTTTCGTCGTCGCATTTGTGCCAGGGTGGCTAAAAGAATGCAAGTTTTTGAATACTTGCCGTCGCATGTCTTTGGTCACATAAGGTCTGGCCACATTGCTGCTCTTGTCACAATAGATTTCTGTGTGAGATCCAGGCAGTTTGATTTTTGTCAAGCGCAGAGAAGTATCGCTATCCAAAAGTTGTTCTAGTTCAGGATCTGTGCTTTGTGCTTGAGCAAGCTTGGATAGATCGATGGGCTGAGTAATCTCTTCGATGCGTGATAAACTGTCAGCCACAACGTTATCCTTTCCTGAAATATGCCTGATATCTGTAGAAAACTGTGAAATAAAATCCAGATGTCTGAACTGTCTTGGTGAGCACTTTTCTTTTCGTGAATGAAATGCGAAAGTTATGGGCTTATGGTCAGTGTAAATAATAAAGGCTCTCGCCTCCACCATGTGACGAAAGTATTTTATTGCTTCGTAGATGGCGAGAAGTTCCCTGTCATAAGGCGAGTATTTCTGTTGACATGGCGAAAGTTTTCGAGAGAAAAATGCTAAAGGTTCCCACAGGCCGTCTCTATGCTGTTGTAAAGCTGCGCCCATTGCTGTGTCTGAAGCATCAGTGACTATAGCGAGCTTCGCTTGGCAGTCTGGATGAGCAAGTAGTGCTGCTTGGCAGAGACTTTCCTTGCAGGCGATGAATGCTTTAGTAGCTTCTTCTGATAAATGCACGGGATGTGAACCTTTAACTGATCCTGTGAGCAGTGCATTCAGAGGCGCTTGATGCCGCGCTGCGTCAGGAATAAACCTTCTGTAAAAGTTCACCATTCCTAGGAATCTTCGCAGTTCTCTAACGGTTTTCGGTGGAGGGTAATTCGCAACTGCTTCTACCTTCGATGGTAACGGCTTAGTGCCAGCTGCTGAGATGCTGTGTCCTAAAAACGTTACCTCTGATACACCGAATATGCACTTGTTCGTGTTGATTACCATGCCGTATTCCTTGAGTCTGTTGAAGAGCAGATGAAGGTGCTTCTTGTGTGATTCTTCATCAGGTGAGAAGATCAAAAAATCGTCCAGAAACGGGAAGCAGAACTCTTCAAGGCCCCTAAGCATCTCGTCCACAAATCGTTGAAACGTTTGGCTGGCATTACGTAGTCCGAACGTCATGAACGGGAATTCGTATAAACCAAACGGCGTCGTGATTGCGGTCTTCGGAATATCCTCAGGGCAGACAGGAATTTGATTATAAGCTTTTACGAGATCGATAACCGAGTATACTTGACAGCCGGAGAGACAATGTGCAAAGTCATGTATGTGCCGAATGGGATAGCTGTCTGGTACGGTTCTAGCGTTGAGCATTCTGTAGTCACCGCATGGACGCCAGCCGTTATCTTTTTTAGGCGCAAGATGAAGTGGTGATGACCATGGTGACTTTGAAGGTCTGGCTGTTCCGTTCCTCAACATATCTGCAAACTCGTCTTTTGCAATTTTTAATTTATCCGGTGCTAGTCTTCGTGGTGTGCTGCTTATTGGCGGTCCTGCAGTAGTCTGTATATGATGCATGGTATTATGCTTCGGAACACGGTGGACACCGGAAGGTCGAGTAATCTCAGGGTATTCGCTTAGTATGTTATGATATACGGAATTTCCAGAAATAACTTTTACCGATGAAATGTTCCCAGTTGACTGTGCAGGTGAAGCTGGGGACGTAAGGCTTGTAGTGTTGTCGATTAAACGTTGATTTCGACAATCCACGATGAGGTTGTAAAATGATAAAAAATCTACACCTATTATGGCCTTTGTAACGTCCGCTACGATGAATCGCCAAGTAAAGTCACGGCGCAAGCCTAGGTTCAGCACTAAATGAGCGTAGCCGTAAGTAGAAATGGGTGTACCGTTTGCCGCACACAGCTCATAATTTGTTTTCTCACGACGTTCCTTGAGTGCCGATCGGGGGAAGACACATACGTCACTGCCAGTATCGATGAGAAACTGCATCTTCGTAGCGCCGTCCGTGACAAATAGGCGACCGGAAGTTTGGCAATCGGTCGTCGCCATTACCGACTGCTGTTCGCGTTTCCCGCATGGTAGTCGCACGGTTTTACGCACTTACTTGCTTCATTGCCGAACTTATTATGATGCCAGCACACAGGAAATTTTCTATAGTTCGACTGTGATCGTGTGGAGCTAGAACGACCGCGCGTTTTCTTGTTTGAACGATTCGGTGCACGTGAATGCCGGTTCACCTGCGCAGTTAGAGCTTGCACTTGTTTGGTAAGTTCAGCAATCTGTTGGTTCATGGCTTCTAAAGAGCTTCCTGGTATGACACTTGATGTTGATGCTACGTGCGCTGTAGGCGAAACAACGTCATGGATGCGGTCAGCGAGATCTGCGAGCGCTTCCAGTGAAGACGTCATCTGCGAAGCGATTATCGTTTGCGTGCTACTTGGTAGGCGACTGGTCCATATAGTACGTAGAAAATCTTCGGGAACTCCAGGTCCAGCCAAATGTTGCAAATGTCTTAGAAACTGAGATGGCTTACGGTCTCCAAGTTCTGCGTGCATAAGTAATTGCTTGACCTTCTTTTCTCGTGACGCGGACAGTCGTTTGATAAGTTCCGACTTCAATTTTTCATACCTGTTGGTGTCGGGCGGGTTGATGATTATATCTTCCACCTCAGAAGCATACTGCGGGTCTAGTTGGCCGATAACGTAGAAAAACTTCGTATTGTCCGTAGTAATGTTCGATATCGCGAATTGGCCCTCGATCTGCGCGAACCAAATGGCCGGCTTTTCAGGCCAAAACGGCGGAATGCGCACGCCCACACGACAAATATCTTCGTTCTTATCGGTTGAGAGCGACATCTTTATGTGAATCAGTATCAGAATTATCGCAATCAGCAACAAAATCAAAATCACACACATTTACTGCAAACGTGGACTTTCGGTTCAAAACAGGTCACCAGTAAAGCGAAGTTAGATACACTTTTGTTGTAATAGAAGGAGGTCCATGGGTTTGCTGAATTAATGATATGCCGATTGACTTTGTATACGATATATTAATTAAAAAGATATTTACAAAAACCAAAATGCGGAAAATAAAATTTTCTCTAATGTGAAGTCTATATCAACAACATTCGTTGCCCCTAGCAACTAGCTGGAAAAGTTCTCTATTAAACTGGTATGTAAACTTTTTCGTGGGCTAGCACGCCACAAGAGTATTAGCTAGTAACCAAAAATGTGTCATAATAAAATTACGTTCTACATCCAACAACATGTCTACTTTCAACCAAATAAGTGTTACAACAAGATGGTATTAGGAAAAATAACCTTAATTTTTATTGTTACATCAATAACAAGTAATGACCATGACGTGTTTGAAGGACTGAGGAAATACGATAAAATCTCCAATTTATTAAAATACCCTATTTTTATCGTGTTATTTGGCGCATTTCATCACAATGTTGATTATAATATTGATTATTACTACGAAATCGCGATGCCATTCCTAGTATGAAGAATAAAAAAGATCATCGCTTTTTTTGTTTTGGCTCCACACTTTTGTGTATTTAGCCAGTGTCAAGTAATTGATCATTTCTCAAGTTAATTAATATTAGATATATATTATGTGTCAAGTCACAGTCCAAGTCATCAAGTTTGTTATAGTCTAGTTTAGTCAAGTCATACTCCTAGTAAAGTGGTGGCTACTTTACCAGAAGCTTCTATGTAGTTTTGGAAACAACACGAAAAGAAACGTTTCACCATCATTATACCAATTTCCCGCACTCACGCCTGTAATCCAGCGCTTAAAGAATAAATGCCACCAATTTTATGCACTAACACTGAATATAACATAAGTTTAGGAAAATAGTACAATGCGGTGACGCGATCTTTTTCGTTTTCCCGCCAAAAAAACTCGCTTTACTTAAAATAAATATCTATAAATCAAATATGCATATCTTTACGAATAACAAAAAAATGGTGCCAGTTTCTTTTTTTGCTTTCGCGCTAAAGTAATTTAAATTCAGAAATATTTGGATGTAACTTTGCACTTTGCACATATAAATTTTTCATACCACCAAAACTATTAGATTACTTTTATTTCCCTTGGAAAAACGTAATAATGGAGATAAATTAAACCTTAAACTATTTAAAAGTACCGTTATTGGGTTTTTAGCCCCGATTCTAAAAACCAAAATGATTGTTTACATAAACCAAATTACACGACTAACTTACGCTTTAACTAAGTAACTGTCTTATAATTAACATTCGTGTATCAAAGCAAAGCTGAATTTATAACTTGCCCAAAATAATTCGGATACGCCACAAGTCTCTGAATTATTAATACGAATGAATCCACTCCAATATTTCCTTAGAATTGTGCAAACTTGCGTTTGAAAACCGTATTTTATGTAAATTAAGTCTTATATTTAATGTTGAACGGGAAACCGTGCCTATTTCGCTCTCCGGTGCGGGATAAGCTTGCCTTGGATATTGCGGAAATATATTATATAGGGTAAATACTAAAGAACACACAAATGCATATGTACATATATGGTGACGGGTTGTGTGTAGGTTGCAACCTATATAACTCGCTCATGAAGGCTGTATATCTTAGGTTTTTATGTTATGTATTCCCTTTGTAAGTTTTTGTCATATTTATTCGGTGTCAAAAAAGTAAAAGCTAGCAGGCGGCCAATGTTCTGTGATATATTTCTGTTTTATATTTTTCACCCTTTAATTCGGAGTATATACGTTCAGTTTTAAAACTTTATCTTTTTCTTGTCGCTTCCGTAATCCTCATCTCCAACAATAACTATAGGCCTTCAGCATGCGCACCGGGCCGCGTCCGGAGCAAGACTGATCGTAGTACACCTAGCGCTCCATTTATATGTATAGCCAGATGGGTGGGGCAGCGATGACATTTGCCGGTGCTGCCACTGCAATAAATTTAAATGGTACCACAGGGTAAATTACGGTACTGCCCGCTGCGCATAGAGTTTATAACTGGACGTTGCCGCCGTCATACACTTATTAGTCTAAAGATAATTTTTAATCGTTCACCAAAATACTGATGACCAAATATTCCTAAGATTTGATTTGACAGCCTCTGTGGTGTAGTGGTTGAGCAGGCTGGCTCATAGTCCGGAGGCGGCGGGTTCGATTTCCGCAGCAATACAAGTATTTATGCTCAGAAAAAAATCGCAAATACTAGTTCTAAGTCTGGGTGTTGTGGGTCCATGGTATTCGTAGTTCCTGGGTCTCTAAACACAGGGAATCCTAGTTAGGGTTCCGGATCTATGTACGTGATCGTTGGGCGTTATTTATTCATTCGTTTTTTATTTTACGATTAGGTTAGGCTTAGGAAAACAAACCAATTGTGGCAACCCTATGTTAGGTTGGGCATTTCCCCCCTAAAAAAAAACAAGCCGCTCAAAACTATTGTTGCTGAAGGTGGTTGTATTTTTGGGTCAACAATGATTACTCTACAATTATTTACTTTAATACTTTGCATCAGTTATTACAATAAATAAGTGCTCATTATGAAATATTTAAATGAACATATTTTGGTGCACAATCAGTATATTAGTTATGCGATTAAGAGTCACCCTTATAACAGATAATTATCTGGTAATCGCGGAATTTTGCAATGCAACTGGAGAAATTTCAATCCAAATTGAATATTTCCACTATGGAATTTTTTATTTTAGCTACTAAACTATGCACATAAACTGCGTATTGAAACTGTCAAAGCCATACATTTGAGTAATTTGAATTACATTTATGTGTTTCTGTTGATTGCAATCAAGTTACATGATCGCGTAGCTGTAACAGACACGCCAATAATTCTCATCCTAAAGCTTAAAAATATTTCACTTATAACTTATTATTGTTTCTTTTAGGAAATCGCCCTCTTCGGTGAGTTTTCTATCAGGGAGACTCTGATTTACTTCGGCTGGATTGCTAACATGGCGACAAAAGACGTAGAAGAGAGGATAGACTTCCTGATTGCCCTTCTACAGCTGCCTAATCCCACACGGTAAGTTCCCTTCTTAACCGTAATAGATAGTACGGCCTACTCTCGATAATTCGAAACTCGAGGGACTCTTAAAATGTTACGAATTATCGAGTGTTCGAAATATCAAACGGTTCGAAATTTTTGAGAGAAAATAAATAAAACTTCAAATTCTTCAGTGTTGATCATCAATTACATATTATTTAGTAACTGGGCAACTATTTTTTAACTATAACAAAGGTTAAGAGGTACATTGTACATACGTGTATATATTCATAATGTGAATTAATATTTCGAAAGAACTGAACTTGTTCTGCAATGTACTTAGATGTTTCCGCGGCGGGATTGATTACTGTGTACAGTGTTTGACGCTGATAAGTTCGAATTAACGCCTCATTTTTTCGCGTAGCGTTGATCTTTTCATTCGAATTAACAAGTGCATAAAAATGTATTGATTTGGTTCGAAATATATAAAGACTTTCTAGGGAGCATGTGATAACTTTTAATTATAGAGATGTTCGAATTATCGCACGTTTTAATTAACGAGAGTTGACTAATGACAAAATTTTAAATACGAAACGAATTATTTAAAAACATAAAAAAGGCAGTAAAAAAGGTTTTATACTGAGAAATATTTAGACTATAATAAATGTCATAAATGATTGTTTTGTCAGTTGTTTTAATTTAAAATCTGACCATTTTGATAATGTCTATGGGATGAATCCCAAAGCATATCTTTTCCAATAAAAAAACAAGTGTGCTTTAGACCACACGACTAAAGTAAAACTTTAGTTTAGCACCATCTATCGGCTGGTAGGTATATTTTTGTTTTTGCTATATTTGATGTCGCCATTTTGACTATTGTCAATTGTCATTTTACGAATCATTTACCAGCATAATAATACAAATTTAAAGTAATTTTTAATTTATATGCTGATAATGAAGATCTATGTGAACAACTTTTAACTTCCGTTCGCATCGCCAGCTTACTCCCCAAGTCATGCGTGCGTAAAGAAGTTTTACTTCAAAAATATTTTTCCAAACCGTCTAATAGGCGTCTATAGATCGCCTAGAAACAACGGTGATTTTTTTTGCAGACAAGTTAAGAATCTCTCTGGCGGTCAGCAAAGGAGGACTTCTTTAGCAGCAGCCCTGATACACGACCCTGAGCTGCTGATCTTGGACGAGCCCACAGTTGGAGTTGATCCTGTTCTACGGCAAAGGTAAAAAGGTTAAACTTCTTACTATCTCTCTCTTTCCTTGCTCCTTTCTTCTTTTTCTTTGGCCAGACGCGCTTTGTAGTTTTTGTAACTCAGTCAAGTTGGTGGTTATTTTAGCAACATTAAATAAATAGTAGGTAGATTTTTTTTATGTTACTTAATGATTTGACGAGCTAGCCGTTCACCTGATGTTAAGCGCCATGGCTGCCTATAACAGAACAGTGTCAATCGGAACCCCAAAATAGAGTTTCGAGCAACACTGCACTGCGCACATCATCCTGAGACATCAGCACAGTCTGGTAATAAAATTACTCGACTGTGAGATCAGATCATAAAGTCTCAATTGCCCAGTAATTTCACTAGCTACAGTGCCCTTCAAACCGGAACACAGCAGAGCTTGCACACTACTGCTTGGCGGCAGAATAACTGGAAAAGCCTACCTACCTAGACGAACTTTGCAACAAAGTCCTACCTAGTAAAATATATACAGAAAAACCCCGACAAATATTAGTTATGAAAACGCAAGAAAATGATATTACGTGACAAACGTTAGAAAATGAAACCTTGACAGTGATGTGTAGCATTATCACACGGGTTGTTTATCGTGAATAATAATGATACGTTATTTAGAATGGAAATATCTTTCAAGATAATCAAATTATGCCTTTACTTTTTACTTGTTTCCGGCGAAATATGACTCGGGCGTGGTCAAGAGAAGAGTGAATAGGTATTTACTTGGCTAGCATGCTACACCTTCGATCGCATCGTCACTTCCCATCAGGTGAGAGCGTGGTCAAATGCTAGACAAGTTTGAAGTAAAAAAAAAAAAATACTAGAGGCAAGCTTGTGGCATGTGTTACCCCAGGGGTGCCCTTGAGCTAGTTGCCTCCCACTTTTGACGGCTGGACGCCTTAAACGCCTGGACTTATCACGCTGTAAAAGTCGGTGGAGACAAACAGAATTAGCCCGTTACATACAGTCATGTCTTATTTAGTTATTGCCGGCAAGCAGTAGTGCGCAAGCACTGCTATGTTCCGGTTTGAAGGGCACTGTAGCTAGTGAAATTACCGGGCAAATCAGATTTTATGACCTGATCTCGCAGTCTAGTAATCTTATTACTAGAATGCGCTGATGTCTCGGGATGACCTGCATAGTGCAGTGTCATGCGAAACTCTATACTTTAGAGTCCCGAGTGACACTGCAACTGAAATGGGCAGCCGTATCGCTTAACATCAGGCGAACGGTTAGCTCATCACGTCATTCCTCAACATAAAAAAAAATATTTATTTAAATCGAAAATTATATTTAAACGAGCTTCTGCCCGCAGCTTCGCCCGCGGCGTGGCCTATGACTAAATTCAACCACCCATTTCACCCTCTTAAGGGTGGAATTTCGAAAAATCTTTTCTTAGCGGATGCCTACGTCATAACATCTACCTGCATGCCAAATTTCAGCTCGATCCGTTAAGTGCTTTGGGCTGTGCGTTGATAGATCACTATATTAGTCAGTCAATCAGTCAGTCACCTTTGAGTTACATATATTTAGATAATTAATTATATATTTGTTTTTTGTGGTTGCCATTCGAAAACCTTTCCTCTATAGCAGTTCTGCGAGCAATGTGGCCTGCCCATTGCCATTTCAACTTGCTAATTCCAAGTATTACTAAAAGCAATTAAAGCTACATCATATTAAACGTTTCGCGTAAACAATACAAAGTGCTTTAAAACTGAAATCCCACCGTTTATTTATCTCTTAAACCAAATCCTCGTCGAGTGTATTCAAATTAGCCGTCTAACATTAGTTTCAGTCACAGCATGTAGGTCAGACCGAGTTGCGGCTTAGGCTCTAGTTTCTAGAGTTGAATGATTCAACTTACGGCCTACTTTGACCTAAACCTAATTTTAGAATGGTAGCTTTTGACCGGGTATTAATTTTTTTGATCGTCCGTTGTTTACGCTTATCTCAGTTTAATATTTAGCAATATAAGGGTGGATTCGACCAAACGAGAGTAAATTTTATTCTTAGAATAAATCGCCATTTGTTCGAGAATAATCGAGAATAGCAAGTCTATTCGAGTATTATTAGTATACTACCGTTTTTGGTGGAATAACAGAGTTATTCCGAGAATATTTTAATTCAAAATAGACAAAGATAAAAAAAGACGTCCGACCATGTATTTTGTCATTTACTTTCCTACACTATAATACGACAAAAGCGAGTTGATATGACATAAGCTTGAATACCGTGTCGTTGTAGAACAACAGTTGTTAACTGGGTAATAGGTTCGTTCATCATTTATTCCGCTATTCGCGTATAGTAATTCTAAGAGAAGCTAAACTTAGTATTGCGTGGAAAAACGAAGAATGGACTACTCGAGTATAATATCATGGAATAGATTTATTCTGGTATAGTTACTCGTGTATAAATCCAAGTTTGGGCGAATCCACCCTCAGTATGCGAAATAAAACATCAGTTACAAACATTTTTTTTTAGTTTCAAACTAAACTAATCTATCTATCTAACTAAACTATTGTGAGTATGACACATTTTGTAAGATGAAATAACAGCTAAACTCACGTTAATTTAAAGTCGAAATTACTCCGACTTTTGGCCAGTTAGTAACTGGCTCCCAGAAGGACATCGAACATCCGAAACCTGGTCGGAGTAAATTCGACTTTTAATTGACGTGAGTTTAGCCGTTATTTCATCTTACAAAACATTTTTTTTTTATTATATTATATTTTACTTAGCTATTCAACGAGGGAATGTTACCAGTTTTTTAGGTACGCTTCCCGGAAACGGTGATTTAAATTCTATGTTTTATTTATAACCTCTTTTTACGTACATTTTTCATTTCGCAAATAATAATAATAATAACACCCAACGATCACATACATAGATCCTGGACCTTCACTAGGATTCTCAGTGCTTAGGGACCCAGGAACCCGAGGACCATGGTCCCACAATACCCAGACGCAGAACAAGTATTTACGCTTTTTTTATGTGCACAAATATTTGTCCTGCCGCGGGAATCAAACCCGTCGCCTCCGGGTTATGAGCTGACTTGCTCAACCACTACACCACAGAGGCTGTAAATTATTATTATTATTTAACATTGTTTCAGCATTTGGGACCACCTGGTTGAGATTACGAAAGGAGGACGTACCACTGTGATAATAACGACCCATTACATCGATGAGACGAAGCAAGCTAATATTGTAAGTATATGAAAATATTATAAACTAACTGCGCCCCACGGTTTTACCCGCAGTTAAAACTATCTTCATTCCAAATTTCACTCAAATAAGCCGTATGAGCGTGCAGAAGTTACGTTTATTTTAATTATTTGCTCATCCCACGGGAACATTGCACTTTTCCGGGATAAAACGTAGCCTGTATGTTAATCCAGTGTATAAGCTATCTTGGTACCGAATTTTATCCAAATCCATTCAGCTGTTTGGGTGTGAAGGAGTAACAAACATGCACACATACACACATACAAACTTTCGCGTTATAATATTATTGTGATTGGTAAGATATTATCTTTAAACACAGTTAAGAGATAATGTACCTTAATTACTTCACCACAGAAGCTGTCGTGTATCATACGTTCATCATAATCAGCCTGTTTCAGTCCACTGCTGGACATAGGCCTCTCCTAAAGAACGCCACTAGAACTAGTCTTCAGCCTTTTTTTTAATTATGTTTTTGAATGATGTGACGAGCTAGTCCTTCACCTGATGTTAAGCGCCACAGCCGCCCATAACAGAACAGTGTCACTCGGAACCCTAAAACATAGAGTTTCAAGCGACACTGCACTGCGCACATCATCCTGAGACATCAGCACAGTCTGGTAATAAGATTACTCAACTGTGAGATCTGATCATAAAGTCTCAATTGCCCAGTAATTTTACTAGCTACAGTGCCCTTCAAACTGAAACACAGTAGTGCTTGCACACTACTACTTGGCGGCAGAATAACTAGCCTTCCCATCCAATTGCTTATATGGTAAAATAGTGCTCCATGGTAGCTCCACTCGCAGCTTTTAAATTACCTGAGCATCTTGTATTAACCTTTAAGCTGTTGCCAAATTCCAGTGCAGTCGAAAAACAAGCAGCCATTTCAGAGTTATGATAAATTAATTATTGTACTTAAATGTGCATAGCAGCGTGAAGTTGTGAGGGTATTGCCCTATAATTGAAGGGGTGAGAATAAAAAGGATTTAACTGATTTTTTTGACCAAATGACTTATGGGGGGTATCGTTGGATTCAGCGTGAAATTATCTTCAATAATACATTCTCAAAATACCGAAATGAGGCTTAAATCTCGAGATTTCGAGTCTAAAAATTGTTTATCTGTCACAGGAATACAGTACGCTTAGCATAAAAACATTACTTTATTTATTTTATTATATAATATTATATTTTTACAGTAATTGTATGAATTAGTACTATATTTGGTAATTTTAAATAGAAATCAAACATTTTCAAGCAACTGAAACTTACATAAACCTTTTCTATTACCTTATAAGCACTCTACATAAAAATGACGCCGTTGACGTTTAAAGTCAATTTTCTCGAAACTGTCAATTTGTCAGTTAAATCCTTTTTATTCTCAACCCTTCAATTGTAGGTCATAAACAGTGCAACATGTAAATTTGCATTTAAAGTTTGAATTTGCATTTTAATTCGATTGTAGCACTAGCTTTGACTTTACCGTAGACACAAACGAATAAACGGACCTCAGAAATCTCTTGTTTAAATGCTTTGGAAGTGAAAACAACATATTTTATTAATGTTTCGCTCTAAATTAACTATTTACGACTGGCCCGATAGCTCAGTTGGTAGTAACCCTGCCATCTGAACTGTGGGTTGTGGGTTCGATTCCCACCCAGGACAAACATATTTGTTTGATGAACATAGGTGTTTGTTCTGCGTCTGGGTGTCATATTGTATTATATGTATGTATTTTACAAACAAAAAGTATCTAAGTATTGTATCAGTTATCTGGTTACCATAGTACAAGCTTTGTTTAGTTTGCGACTACATGGCGTTGTGTGAGATTTCCACGCATATTATTATTATTCCTCTTTATCTCTTTGTTAAATGAATTATACAATTTCAGTAAGTAGCTACTAATTAATTAAATAAATCCGTTGAATCCATGAACGGTTATAATTCAGTAATTAAACAAAGCTATGCACCGTTGATTTGAATTTTATATTTACTACGTCTTTTTCGGGTATTTGTCTAATTTAAATTTACAGTAAATTTTATTTAACGTTTAATTTTAATTAGAACTGAATGCAGTTTTAATTAACAAAAATATTTTCAAGTACATATAAATAAATTAGTTTTAAATTGTTTAATCATGTTTCTTTTGGATATGCTATTTGAGGTGTTTCAAAGGTCAGTCAGCAGACAACGCGTTACTAAATAATACAAAATTATGACTATAAAAACAGAATAATTAAATTAATTAATTAATGTAAGCATTTATACAATTTTCAAAACTAATTGATGAAAATATTTTCTAAGAATCAATGTAGGTTTAGATTAATTAAAGTTATCTACGTTCTTAGAATAAAATAACATGTTTTGAACTTTACAAAAATTCATCGAATACCGAACAGTTCGTTGCTTAAGTATTTAATTTGAATAATTCGCATCTGTATTAAAAGATATTAAAATATAAATTAGCTAAGCAACACCTTTTTCCGGGTTCTCGAATACATTTGTTAAATTCTTGTAAACAAGGCAAAGAGTTTTGGCGGGAAAACGAAAAAGAGCGTGTCACTGCATTGTATTATTTTTTAAAACTTGTGTTATTTTCAGTGTTATTGCATAAAATTGGTGGCATTTTATTCGTTAAGTGCTGGATTATAGGCATGAGTGTGGGAAAGTGGTATAATGATGGTGAAACGTTTCTTTTCGTGTTGTTTCCAAAAATCCATAAAAGCTTCTGGTAAAATGGCCACCACTTTACTAGCAGTATGACTTGACTTGACTAGACTATGACTATGACTTGACTTGATGACTTGGACTGTGACTTGACTTGACATACATATATATTACTTAACTCGAAAAAATATCAATTACTTGACACTGGCTAAATACACAAAAGTGTGGAGCCATACCAAAAAAAAAAACTTGGCAAAGCAACTACTGAATTCTCATTGGTTGCTTGTTGATCATCGGCTGTCTCAACCAATGAGCATACAGTATTTGGGATGTTGACTGGATGCGAGTTTGACCAATGCGCAATTCACGAGAAATCTGAGGCTAGGGATATAAGAGCGAACCTAATAGCTGTCAAACCGTAGATGGTCAGATGAGCGTTAGAAAGAAGGTTTTGGAAAGATAAGTGTACGTTAGAATATAATGACTTATTACACTAATATTATAAAGGCGAAAGTTTGTATGTGTGTATGTATGTTACTCCTTCAGCTAGTTGCCTCAAACTTTTGACAGCAGCCTTAAGCGCCTGCCTTCACGCTAGGTGACGCTGTAAAGCTCGTTAGAGACCAAGCATTAGCCCATTCAAAAAATGTATTAAGTGTAGTAGGAACTACGGTAGTACCTTCCATGTGTGCCTAACTGCCTAGGTAACGGTAACTGTGTACGCCGGACAGCTATAAACTTTTAACCTATATTTTCAGATTGGCCTAATGCGTGGTGGCAGATTCTTGGCAGAAGAGTCACCGCAAACTCTCATCCGACGGTACCAAGCAGAGAGTCTTGAGGATGTGTTCTTGAAGCTATCGGTGATGCAGAACTTGGGAAAGAGGAGACGGTCCAGCATTCTCGCTGATGTCGTGGAAAGGGTAGAACTGCCTGCTATTCCGGTGAATATCTTGCTTCTCTATACATTATATATTTTAGGCTGTAAATGCTACACAATTTTGTGCTTTATAGCTAGTGAAGTTACTGATCTCACAGTCTAGTAATCTTATTACTAGATTGTGCTAATGTCTCAGGATGACGTACGCAGTGCAGTATCACTGTATCGTGAAACTCGATACTTTAGAGTTCCGAGTGACACTGCAGCTGATATGGGCAGCCGTGTCGTTTAACACCAGGCGAACGGTTAGCTCGTCACGTCATTCCTTAACATAAAAAAATTGATGAATTTCGCTCAAATAACAGACATATAAAGTGTTGCTCACATAGATTAAGAAAGAAAGAAAGAAAACACATTTATTAAAGACATCACACAACATTACATTTTTACAAATACAAGACAAATCACACGAAAAAAAGAGGAACTATAAAAATATAATGATGCGTGACGTCATGATATAGGTCCTGACTCAGCATGCAATTAAGATCGTAAGGTTTTCAGTCGGAACCCATATTCATGACATCACGAACCTGAAAACACAACTAAATAACATAAATACAACAACAATAACATTGAAATATATATGTAGACAGGAACGGGTTCTGCGTAGATAGGTTGCAACCTATATAACTATAGGCCTTCAGCATGTCCACACCGCGCCGTGTCTGGAACAAGAATGATCCCTAGCGCACCAATCGATCCCTTTATATAGCCAGATGGGTGGGGCAGCGACGACAGTTGCCGGTGTTGCCACTGTAATAAATTTAAATGCTGCCACAGGGTAAATTACGGTACTGCCACTGCGCATAGAGTTTATAACCGCCGCCGCCGTCATATACAAAAGAATACAGCTAAGACAGTGGCGTTTACCATTAAGCAAAAGGCCAGCTCGCTTCGCTACTTTTTTGTTAATAAAATAACACATCGATATGTAGGTTCTTAAAGACTTCGTAAAATTTTCGCAGAACCCAGCAGCCATTGATCTAGAAGAGGCAGAAATTGGTGAAATTTCCGGTGAATTCGGAGACAACGTGTCCATGAGCAGCAAAGGCCGAGTGGTGGTCACACCCGACATCAACCTGCCAGTAGACTCGCTACCCCCTGAAGCAGAACCTAACAGGGACTGTTTAGATAATTTCAAACCAATGCATCTACATCACATGAAAGCGTTGATTTGGAAGAATTTCCTTAGTCTACTCAGGAATTTTGGGTGAGTTCATCTAATTCTGTAACCGTGGTTATTGGGACATGCGATTTATTGCGATTTTATGTAAGTGTACGTGTGTTAAACTGCGTAGCCATGTTATATTAAGGATGTATAGTTTAAGAAAGTTTTTTGACCATAAATTTAAAAAAGAGGGGGGATGATGCTGCGCAAGCGTGAGCGATATCCTTGGTTAGCAAAATGTGCCTGCGGCTTCAGTTAGGCCACCTTGCTTTATCCACGCTTATTATTTACAGCAAAGTACTATGTGTAACCTAGCTGGGAAAAAATTAGTGAGCTTAATTAGAGCTTCTTATACTAGTAGAGAGGACGCACAGGACTTTATATATCCACATGGTACATAATGGGGCAGAAAGGCCACTACGTTAAAATTATTAATTATATATATTTAATATTAGTTGCGCCCCGCGGTTTCACCCGCGAATTAAAAGTATTTTAATTATTTGCTCATCCCACGGGAACATTTCACTTTTCTGGGATAAAATGTAACCTATATGTTAATCGAGTCTATAAGCTATCTTGGTACCAAATTTCATCCAAATCCATTAAGCCGTTTGAGCGCGAAGAAGTAACAAACGTACACACATACAAACTTTCGCCTTTATAATATTAGTGTGATTATTATTAGTTATAGTAGGCTAATATTATTAATTATATTGTTATTGATTAAAATGGACATCTCATGGGCTAGTGTGCTCCACCTTAGACAGCTTCGTCACTTACCATCAGGTGAGTTGTTGTCAAACGCATGCCCATTTTACCATTAAAAAAAGGTAAAATTAATAACAAATAACCACGACCTTCTCTTCCAGGGTCCTAGCATTCATCGTTGGTCTACCAGTATCCCAGATGATCTTCTTCTGCCTTGCCATCGGTCATTACCCTGTAGGTCTTCCCATTGCCGTCGTGAACTATGAATCAAATAGTACCGAAGCGCTGTGTCCTTATGACAAGAACTGGTGTCCTTATAACGCGAAGGCATACGAGTGGAACCTGACGATGTTCAGCTGCAGATACTTGGATTATTTGTCTAAAAGACAGGATAATTTGGTAAGTGTTATTTTATGGACCCTTAGATAAGGTAGATACTAAGGTACAGAGAGGTATAGGAGATAGGTAAGGTTAGTTACTTTAGGGCCAAGCATCTTATCCTTTTCTCTCCGATCCTGCCAAATCTACCATACGATATACTTACAAACCATTTTTTTAACGGGTTAATGCTATTGGGTTCTACCAACCTTTACAGCGTCACCGGGTGGAAGGGCAGGTGCTTAAGGTGCCCAGCCGTCAAAATTAGGAGGCAACTAGCTCAAAGGCACCCGAGCCTCGGCTTGGGCCGTTGCCGGGATATGAGGACCGAGAAGACTACCTCCACTGGAAGAGTGGACCTTATTGAAAGACCGACCGTTCTAGCTAACCTACGGGGGTACGTCGACCTTGCTGGCAGCCACTGTGGGGTAGTGGATTTTTTTTTGAACGAGCTAATGCTGGTGGTCTCTACCGACCTTTACAGCGTCACCGCGCTTAAGGCGCCCAGCCGTTAAAAGTGGGAGGCAACTAGCTCAAGGGCACCCCTGGGGTGCGAGCCTCGGCTTGGGCCGTTGCCGGAATACGAGGATCGAGAAGACTACGTCCACTGGAAGAGTGGACCCTATTGAAAGTCGCGACCGTTCTAGCTAACCTACGGGGGGTACGTCGACCTCGCCGGCGGGGTAACCAGTAGGTAGCATATTTAGCATTCGGACTGTCTAGGTCATCACGGCCAGTATATATCCAATTTTTTTTTTAGTTTTTATAGTGTTTAGTATTAGTTATTATGTCATTGTAGTATTTAATTGAAAATAAAGGAAATTTGCCGCAAAAAAATTATTAATGTTATTATTATTTGTTCTGTGGTGTGAGTGAGAAAGCAATGGAACTTTTTTAAGAACTCTTATACAAAATTTTTAATATAAGAGTTTAAGACAAAACACTCAGCCTACTTTATGACCGAATATGAATAAAGTCAAAAAAGTTTGTGTACTTTACGACACCTGTGCGTATTTCAGTGGCCACGTCGAATGTTCGTTTTGGCTGTAGGTTGAATCTTTGGATGGAAACGGAAAAACTTAGGCGGTTATTGCTAGATTTTATGACTGTAGCAATAACTGTAATACTAACCTTTTATGCTGTGGTACCATCAGCGTATTACTTTTTATTCATCAACAATATTTATTTTATTTCATAGGTCTACCAACAATTTTATACAATTGAAATTAACTTACGCTATATACGCTATATCGCTTATCTAAATATATATAACTCAAAGGTTGACTGATCAACGCACAGCCCAAACCAGTGGACGGATCGAGCTGAAATTTGGCATGCAGGTAGATGTTATGACGTAGGCATCCGCTAAGAAAGGATTTTTTGAAATTCTACCCTTAAGAGGATGAAATGGGTAGTTGAATTATTTTCCCATAGGCCACGCCGCGGGCGAAGCTGCGGGCAGAAGCTCGTATGTAATAAAGCTAAATATACAGTTAATTACAAGAAAATACTACAACACTTAATATAACAAAAAATAATAATAATAACGCCCAATGATCAGATACATAGATCCTGGATCCTAACTAGGATTGCCTGTGTCTAGGGACCCAGGAACTACGAGGACCATGGTCCCACAACACCCAGACTCAGAACAAGTATTTGATCTTTTTTTCTGTGCACAAATACTTGTCCGGCTGCGGGCATCGAACC
Source organism: Ennomos fuscantarius (assembly GCA_905220475.3). Taxonomy (NCBI): domain Eukaryota; kingdom Metazoa; phylum Arthropoda; class Insecta; order Lepidoptera; family Geometridae; genus Ennomos; species Ennomos fuscantarius. The sequence continues at coordinate 3,468,482 of HG992046.1, read as the reverse complement.
CGCTACCTCCGGGTTGTGGGTATACTTACCGTGGTCCTCGTAGTTCCTGGACTAGATACAAGGAATCCTAGTTAGGGTCCAGAATTGTATGTGATCGTTGGATGTTTATTATTATTATTTATTCAGTAATTCATTGCGAATGAGAGGAATAATTAATTGTTATTTACGCAAAGTTTACTTTCTTATAAGATCCTCATTACACAAATTCACAACATTGTTTTAGGTTATCTCAAAAGCCCTCAACAATATTTATAACGACATGGTACTTAAATCTTTACATTATTTCGCGCTTGGCTAACCCAAATCACCTTGTCACATTCTCCAACCACTGCCGCTCGACTTACTGATATTATATTACTTACCATAAACAAGTCAACAACTATACGGAAATATGAGAAAGGGCACGTTCGATACATTATTACGTATATTATCTAATACACTATGCCGATCACGTAACGTATCCGTTAGAAAACAGTATGGGTTCTTTGTATTTTTTTTATGTTACGAAATGACATGACGAGCAAGCCGCTCGCTTGATGTTAAGCGACACGACTGCCCATATCAGTTGCAGTGACACTTGAAACACTAAAATATTTAGTTAATTTAGTTTCGCGTGACACTGCACTGCGCACGTCATTCTGAGACATCAGCACAGTCTGGTAATAAGATTACAAAACTGTGAGGTTAGGTCATAAAGTCTCATTTGCCCAGTAATTTCACTAGCACTAGCTTGCAGTGCCCTTCAAATCGGAACACGCGACGAGCTAACAGTTCGCCTGATGTTAAGCGACACGGCTGCCTATATCAGTTGCAGTGTCACCCGGAACTCTAAAGTACAGAGTTTCGCATGACACTGCACTGCGCATGTCATTCTGAGACAGCAGCATAATCTAGTAATAAGATTACTAGACTGTGAGATCAGGTCATGAGTCTCATTTGCCCAGTAATTTCACTAGCACTAGCTTGCAGTGCTCTTCAAATCGGAACACGCGACGAGCTAACAGTTCGCCTGATGTTAAGCGACACGGCTGCCCATATCAGTTGCAGTGTCACTCGGAACTCTAAAGTACAGAGTTTCGCATGACACTGCACTGCGCACGTCATTCTGAGACAGCAGCATAATCTAGTAATAAGATTACTAGACTGTGAGATCAGGTCATGAGTCTCATTTGCCCAGTAATTTCACTAGCACTAGCTTGCAGTGCTCTTCAAATCGGAACACGCGACGAGCTAACAGTTCGCCTGATGTTAAGCGACACGGCTGCCTATATCAGTTGCAGTGTCACCCGGAACTCTAAAGTACAGAGTTTCGCATGACACTGCACTGCGCACGTCATTCTGAGACAGCAGCATAATCTAGTAATAAGATTACTAGACTGTGAGATCAGGTCATGAGTCTCATTTGCCCAGTAATTTCACTAGCACTAGCTTGCAGTGCTCTTCAAATCGGAACACGCGACGAGCTAACAGTTCGCCTGATGTTAAGCGACACGGCTGCCTATATCAGTTGCAGTGTCACCCGGAACTCTAAAGTACAGAGTTTCGCATGACACTGCACTGCGCACGTCATTCTGAGACATCAGCACAGTCTGGTAATAAGATTACAAAACTGTGAGGTTAGGTCATAAAGTCTCATTTGCTCAGTAATTTCACTAGCACTAGCTTGCAGTGCCCTTCAAATCGGAACACAGTAGTGTTTGCGCACTACTGCTTGGCGGCAGAATAACTGGCAAAGCGGTGGTACCTACCTAGACGAACTTTGCAGAAAAGTCCTAACACCTAGTAAAAAGTATTTGACAATATGCACTTTGTGATTTTATATGTTTAGTACAATAATAAGTACCTAATATAATTTTGACTTATAAAAGTGCTAAAAATAGCCTATTTGCCTATTAATAAATTCTTTGACTTTGACTTTGTGAACTTTGTGTACAAACGAATGCGTGAGAAGAATATCCTCTTTACTAAGTTTGTGTTTTCTAAAATACTCTTTAATGATGGAAATTTTTATGAAATCCGTTAATATTTCAAGGTAATCGGTTTTGCACTTCAGAAATTGCAGACATCCAACGCAATCCAAAGTAATTTGGACTTAATACTAGGGAGTATTAAGTCCAAATTTGAAACCCGGAATGAACAAGAATTTCTGAACATACGACTCATCTTAAGTTGGCGTGTTTTAAGATATTATCAAAAAATTACGTAAAAAAAGTTATCTAACTTAATTTTCACGGTAATTTTATGTGTAAGCCTTCTATGTAGATATAAGGAGTAAAGCTAAATAGCCCGTGTGAAGTTGGGTGCGTCAGCTAGTCTGGTAATACGCATAATGACTTCATATTATATCGTTAAATTCTCTAAAATCATCAGTTTTTTGTATTGTAATTTATTTCAGGATGGTTTCCAAGAAGGACAAAAAACTGAGAAAACTAAAGCATTTTAGGTTTTAGTTCTTTCAAAATTGCACCGGGTTTGGTCACGGAACGAACGAAAATTTTATTCTTCGTTTGAATATTTCTAAAGGAACTATGCACTTGTGCATTGAGACAGTCAAATCCATATAAATTTGTGTTTCTATTAATCGAAATCAAGTTACGTGATCGCCTAGCAGATATTAAGCCACTTTTTATCTAAATTACCTATCTCAATGAAAACAAACGAGTTATGCTACTGAGTGAATATATTGTATAGCGCATGAAATCCTTCTATCTGATATGTATTTACGAGGTTATTGTTGTTTACTGAAGATACCTATTTTGATGTTTAACATTGATTGTGTTGGGATTGTTGATCGGAAAATAAATTATGTAGGTCACCGGCCCACGTCTATTTTTATTAGTCTTAAATTTCAAGTGAATTAATAGCTCATCTTTTTAGATAGTTCATGGCCCAATAACTAAGGATTTAGAATAGTAAGGCCACTGACATGTACTGACTCTCTTGACCATAAAGTCAAGGTCAAAAGATTTTATTGCGAATTGGCTACTTTCAGCACTTTTACAAGTCAAAATTATTAGGTACTTAAATTTAAGTTATTGTAAGTATTGATGCCGAGTTCGATTGTTAAAATCGAGCATATTATACGAGACCGGACATTTCAAAATGAGATCGGTCATTTCATAAAGAAATCAAATATTTCAAATATATATTTCTATAGGCCGTCGTGGCTAGTATATTGTCCAAATGATTTTTTTTTGTAGTAAGTAGTGTAGCTAATAGAATTTTTTTATGTTATTGAATGATACAAGCTAGTCTTTCACCTGATGTTAAGTGACACGGCCGCCTATAACAGAACAGTGTCACTTGGAACTCAATATAAAGTTTCGCGTGATACTGCACTGCGCACATCATCCTGAGACATCAGGACAGTCTAGTAATAAGATTAATCGACTGTGAGATCAGATCATAAAGTCTCAATTGCCCAGCAATTTCACTAGCTACAATGCCCTTCAAGCTGGAACACTGTAGTGCTTGCGCAGTACTGCTTGGCGGCAGTCTAACTGGCAAAGCGGTGGTACTTACCTAAATGAACTTTGCAGAATAGTCCTTCCACCAAGTAGTAAAGTAGTTTGTACCATGTATAAAGCTTATTAAAAAAATTAAATTAAAACATTTAAAAACCCAATAATTTAATGAATCTAGTATCTCTCCTCGTAATCCTTCTAATTTTATGCTAGATTAAAGCGTAAAAACGTTAAATCTCATTATTTAATGTCGAAAATCCTTTGATTTCTCATTCGTCCTAAGCCGTTAAGAACATTAGCCTTACGCAGATCATGTGACGGCGTAATGAGATCCTTTATTAAATTCTTTTTCGAGAACACTTAATTATTTTCCCCTCTTTAAGAGTCCGCCTAAAGCCATTAAAATATAGCGAAACGACAGCGACCTATGTATGAAATTGAAACAGATTGCTTCGACTGATGTATGAAATTTAAATTGCATTGGGAGAAAAAAAATAATTCCCGGAAAACTTTGTCAGTGCCCATATAGTTTTAAAGGATAGGATATAAAACATTAATTAAATCCCTTTTTATTGTTTTATGTTTATTAAATAATATTATATAATATATATATGTAAAAGTACTTGTAAAAGTGCTAAAATTAGCCTATTTGCAATAAATCTTTTGACTTTGACTTTGACTTTATTATGTTGTATGTTACTAATAAAGGATAATTAAAAATTAAAGGTTTATATAAAATCCGTAGAATCAACCCTCGATTATGTATAAACGTAAGTAGTCATGATTTTTTAAATTGTAATAATTATATGCAAATGGGGTATAAACAAAAAAATAATAAAAATTATCAGAGATTTACAAGGTCGTAGTTATTTTCTATCGAAAAAATTATATAATTTTATGTTTTTGTTAAGTTGTTGGTCCCAACCATTGGAATTATAATTTACTACCCATTCTATTTTTATTTTTTACCTACAACTGAATTAGTCGCTTTACGAAAGTCTCTTGATACGAAAACCACAACGAGTTTCGGGAGGCTGTATTTAATATGTGAATAAGAAAATTTAATTAATATTGTGGTCATGAATCTTTATTTCCAATTAATAATATAATTTACTTCAGTACCGTTTAAAAACAAAGTTGTGTACATTTCACACAGCGCCATCTAGTTCCAAACTAAGCAAAGTACGCATAGAACTAAGTAAGTTGTACTTTGGGAACAAGATAACTGATAGAATATTTAGATACTATTTGTTTGTAAATAGAATATAATATAAACAATATTATCGGCTAATAAATTACGAAGAATTGTTATCAACTTTTTTAAATATAAACTGACGAATTGAGAACGTCCGCTTTTATAACTCAAAGTTGAAAAGGACAAAGTTCAGTCTATAATTTTCGCCGCGATTTTTAACCTTATTTCTTAAAGCGTGTAACCGTGGTAAACTATAATTTAACGTTACAGGTATACTACCCGGACAAAGCGACAGCTATAAACGCAGCGCAGCACGGCAAAGCGCGTGTTGTTCTCGTATTCCCTGCGAACTACTCCCTCTGCCTTCAGGACCGGATCACTGACCCGAGGAACATCGATTTCTATACCGTAAAGAACTCAGATATGGAGGCACATATGGATGATACTGGTAAGTCTCAAAACACATTACAGAAAATTTCCATATACATTTAAATAAATGGAAACTCATTTTGCAACGGTATGAAGTGCAGTACTGCACTGCCTTGTAACCATACATGTTTAACTACAAGTCGATTTATTAGATTCCGCCCGGCCTCGACGGCCCGATGCTTGCTTGTTTATGGCTTCGTGCCAAAAGTCCGCTTTTTTTTTAAACTGGCTGTTGGTCTCTGCCGACCTTTACAGCATCACCGGGTGGTCTTAGAGTGCGAAGTGCGTTAGTTGATTTTACAATTTGAACTGTTGTTCTGTTATTCTTTTATGTTGTATGTAAAACACGTAGTAATGCCCCAGTTTGTTTTTGTTCTTAAAAACTTCTTTACGCACGCTAGACTTGGAGAGTAAGCTGGTGAATGCGTAACGAGGCGAACGGAAGTTGAAAGTGCTGTTTTGAAAGTGAAATTACTTACAATTTTACCGGACATAATAAATTTTTTTACTAGCTGGTAGGACTTTTCTGCAAAGTTCGTCTAGGTAGGTACCACCGCTTTGCCAGTTATTCTGCCGCCAATCAGTAGTGGGCAAGCACTGCTACGTTCCGGTTTGAAGGGTACCGTAGCTCGTGAAATTACTGGGCAAATGAGACTTATGACCTGATCTCACAGTCTAGTAATCTTATTTCTAGATTGTGCTGATGTCTCAGAATGACGTGCGCAGTGCAGTGTCACGCGAAACTCTGTATTTTAGAGTTCCGAGTGACACTGCAACTGATATGGGCAGCCGTGTCGCTTAACATCATCGTTAGCTCTTCGCGTCACACCTTACAATAAAAAAGTGTGTATTTATTCTATTAGTTGTAGTTCATAGACCCACGGGAAGGTGTGGTCGTGTGCGTTTGGTGGCGAGGAGGCAGGTTTATTAATAATTGTATTGTTGTAAGACGTAGTAATGTGTGTTAAATGTACCTACTCACGTTGTGGTTATCTAATGTGTAATTATTGTTTTTCTTAATCTAGTATACAACGTAGATAGTGTAGTATTTTTTGTTTTAGTTTTCATTTTATTTCTACATGTGAAGACTTTTTAATGGCTTTGTTGTTACCTAAATTTATTGTATATTTTAGCTTATAATAGTCGATAGTCTTCTAAAACCTAATAATTAAATAAATAAATAAATAAAAAAAATTATAACTGTCAAGATGGCGACATTAAATTCAATATTGTCCTTGTTTTGGGTCTCTCGATGATGGTTTAATATGATATAAGGTTTTTATCCTGTTTACATCCCAGTAGAAACTTTTCTACTATGGTACAAGTGTACCAACTTGAGAAACTCGCTTAATATGATATAAGATTTTTATCCTGTTTACATCCCAGTAGAAAAGTTTCTCAAGTTGGTACACTTGTACCATCTTGAGAAACGCGTTTCTAACTAAATTAAACCTATCAACATTGTAATGTTATTACCTTATGTTTGCTTTTTATCACATCACTGCACATAACACATCACATATTATCTATTATTTTACTACATTTTTGCTCTCTTGGCCAAACTATGAAAAACCTTTCCGAAATTGACAATAAAAAAAAAAACGAATCAATTTGAATAAAAACTAAATTCCAATCGTAAAACAATTGTAAACAATGACAGTCATATTTTTAGTGAATATCGAGAAAACTGTGAAATGAAACCAAGATTTTTTATGTATAAAGAGCAAAAATGTAGTAAAATAATAGATAATATGTGATGTGTTATGTGCAGTGATGTGATAAAATGTAGTAAAATAATAGATAATATGTGATGTGTTATGTGCAGTGATGTGATAAAATGTAGTAAAATAATAGATAATATGTGATGTGTTATGTGCAGTGATGTGATAAAATGTAGTAAAATAATAGATAATATGTGATGTGTTATGTGCAGTGCTGTGATAAAAAGCAAACATAAGGTAATAACATTACAACATAAACATCCCTTCCTTCATCCCTTACCTATCCAGCCCCCATCAAATACAATGTAAATGTGCCGTGACTGTCCCTCTATAATACAAACGGAGCCTGACGAAATCCAGCAGTCGGGAGAGCCCGGACTGTACGCCTACATCTTAGACTAAAAAAACGTGCTCTAAAGAAAGTGTGTGTAATTGTATTTTATTTATTTCTTTTTAGACTGCTCGTATACTACATAAATTAATAAATAGTGTGTCTAAGTAGACGGGTAAAATGGTCACATGGCTTATTTTGTTTTCTGGTCGCTCCACGATTATTAATGTTTTTTTGACAAATAATATTTGTCGAAAATATAAATTGGAACTCGTTGAATGATTTAGTTGTTTATGAGCATGAAAATATAATGAAAACCGCATCAAAATCCATTCAGTTGTTTAGTTCAGTCTGCACAAGTAACATATTGCCTATAAATAAAATAATAAAATAAAATATTAATAATATATAAAATTTTAAAAATAAAATAGAAAATGTTTTTTTCCTTAACAAATTAATCTGAAAATAGAAAATATATAATTTTTTATGTAAGTGAATGAATGATGTGACGAGCTAGTCGTTCACCTGATGCTAAGCGACACGGCCGCCTATAACAGAACAGTGTCACTCGGAACTCTAAAATATAAAGTTTCGCGTGACAACGTGCGCACATCATCCTGAGACATCCGAGTAAACTTATTACCGTCTGGTAATAAGTTTACTCGACTGTGAGATCAGATGATCATAAAATCTCCATTGCCCAGTAATTTCACTAGCTACAGTGCCCTTCAAACCGGAATACAGTAGTGCTAGCACACTACTGCTTGGCGGCAGAATAACTGGCAAAGTGGTACCTATCTAGACGAACTTTGCAGAAAAGCCTACAACGTAGTAAAGCAGCATGTACTCTTATATAGAAAATGCCGACGAAGTATTCAATTTTATGCGTGATTACAAGCGTTGTGTTGTAATTGTACAAGACAACGCTTGTTGTGTTGCAATTGTACAAGACAACGCTTGTTGTAATTGTACAACACAACGCTTAGAATCGCGCTAACGATATTTTTCAAGTAATAAACTTTTGGGATATATTAAATTTGTTACTATAGTTTCTATGTTCCGGTAGACATTTATTAAGTAATAGTTGCGCCTAGTGGTTTTACCCGCGTATCCTGCAGCATATAAGCTATCTGCTTACCAAATTTTATCAAAATCGGTTCAGTAGTTTTTGTGTAAACTTTCGCGTTTATAATATTAATAGGATTTAGAGATGAGTAGACCACTAATTATTGTGCTGAAAATTACAAAGTCAAAATCAGCTGCTTCTTTACGATGTTTCGATGGTTTCACTTTCTCGTTAAGCACGCCGTCTACCATTTTTAGTCTAAGATCCACCATTATTATTCTTTTTCGACCCGGGAAGTATCAAATATTTTATTAGAGGACGCACCGTCAGAATGCCGCTTCATCATTGGACCTTCATAAGTGCGCGTGGTGAGATATCATACATTTTGTACCGAGAAAATATTTATCATTGGGATTTTCAGTATGAATATGTACTGTATTTATAACTGCCGTCGAAAAAAGAAGGTAACAATTGAAACCGGAAAGATTGTGTGTGTTCCCCGTCACTTATGTAGTAAAATTGTAATACGGCAGGCTGTGTTTGATGGAAAGGGATTTCCACAAAAAAAAAAATAAACTAAGCACATGTGAACATACAGTTACAGTATAATATTTGACATTAAGCACTTCATAACTGAAGGGTTGAGAATAAAAAGGGTTTAACTGTCAAATTGGTAGTTTCGAGAAAATTGACTTGAAACGGCGTCATTTTAATGTAGAGTGCTTATAAGTTAATAGAAAAGGTTTATATAGGTTTCAGCTGCTTGAAATATTTTAATTATACTTTAAAACACTAAATATAGTACTAATTCATACAATTACTGTAAAAATATAATATAATAAAATAAATATAATAATGTTTTTATCCTAAGCGAACTGTATTCCTGTGACAGATAAACCGTTTTTAGACTCAAAATCTCGAGATTAAAGCCTCATTTCGGTATTTTGAGAAAGTATTATTGTAGATGATTTCACGCTGAATTCAACGATACCCATAAGTCATTTTGTGAAAAAAATCAGTTAAACCCTTTTTCTTCTAACCCCCTTCAACTTTATCAGCCTTATTAATAAACACGAACTAGCTTTAGACTAGTTACACCATCTTTTGTCTCTTTCGATCCAGCTAAATATTCCAGTGGCAAAAAAAGGACAAAAGCTGATGTAACTAATCCGAGACTAATACCCGTTTATTAATAAGGTTGTATATGTTTAGTACAGTAACTTAATTCTAAGTACCTAATATCATTTTGATTTCAAAAGGTGCTAAAAATTGCCTATTTGCAATAAAATCCTTTGACTTTGATAGAAAAAAACAAAACGGCTATTCTTTGGCAACATGTGTTTTGCTTTAAAAAGTAGCGTCCCCGGTCTTTCAAATCCAAAAACATTATGTAAAGAATGAAATGTACAATACACAAGGGCGAATTTGTCTACTTCGGAACGAAGTGAAATAGTTGTGTACAAAAACAACTTTAAAAAGTAGCATCACCGCATCATCGGTCAAATCCAACAAACTTAATGTAAAGAACGATACATACATAGGTAAGTATCGACATTACACCAGGGCGAACTTATCTAATTCAGAACGAAGTAACATAGTTGCGTAGTTAAGTAAGTTGCTTAGTTAAGTAAGTATGATGTTAAGACGTAAACTAATCATCGGAGCATGAAGTCAATATTGTGTAATGGGTAATTAAGGACTGCCCCTGAAGGCACACTATTAGTTGAAGCTTGCCACAAAGTTATATTACGCGCTGATCCAATATTTATTTTACTAAATTTTTGATGTAGATATATATATAGCTATGAGATGCTGATAAGTTGTTAATGATAATGATAAATTTATTGATAATTATAAAAAACTAGTTGCGCCCCGCGGTTTCACCCGCGAATAAAAGGTATTTTAATTATTTTAACTCATCCTACGAGAACATTTCATTTTCCGGGATATAATGTAGCCTATATGTTAATCCAGTGTATAAGCTATCTTGGTACCGAATTTCATCCAAATCCATTCAGCCGTTTGAGCGTGAAGGAGTAACAAACATACACACAGACACAGAAACTCACATACGAACTTTCGCCTTTATAATATTATACAAGACAAGTAACAAAACTATACAAGAATGAATTAAAAAAAAAAAAAAGAAATAATAGTAAATTCAATAACTAAATTATTGTAAATACGAATTAAAATTGATATATACATAAAATTAATTAATCTTTTCTCTATGTCTCCTTAGAGAGATTGTGGTTATAAACTCTTAAATATAACCAACAACAATCAAACCAAACACTCCTAATATTGCATAAAACCAATAGTTTCTTCATCAATTACCAATTAATGGTGAAAAATCAATGCAAAACCCAATTTATGTGAAACGTAAAAATTAACGATTCATCTTCAGCCTAAAAAAGATTTTACTCCGTAATTTGCATGGAAATTAGATTTATATTAAAGATGAAAAGTTCAAAAGAAATCCAACTTCTCCGCCTTGAGACAAAGAAGAAAATGTAATGAAAGCTTTACGACACTAAGCATCTTAACGGAATTAATTTGGCATAATTTTAATTGGTGTAGGTTAATACTTTATGTCAATATTGAACGTAAATTTAGGGTCAACGTTTACTTAGTTTCTTGTAGCTTCTTCTTTACAGTTGTAATTGAAGCTTCGGATCAAAGTTTTCAATTCTGAATTGTGCCGGATTGCTTGCACCAGTAGTGAGAAAGAGAACTGCTTTTTTTTCAAACTCATATATTGTAATGGGCTTGCTATATATTATTTGACAATAAGCACTTTGTAATTTTATATGCTTAGTGAAATAACTTAATTTTAAGTACCTAATATAATTTTGACTTGTAAAATAAGTCTATAAATCTAGCAATAAATCTTTTGACTTTGACTTTGACTTACGTTTAACAATAAAACACAGTACATATGCACACACATTAGGATATTCTAAGCAGGTGTTACAGTAACAGGCTTTAAAATTTAAAAAAATTCTGAATCATGAACGGTCTTTGAACTTGCGTCCCTAAAGACGGGACTTCAGCTACCGCAACAAGTGATTTCATGTCTAAAATCTTTTACTATTTACAACCAAATTTAGGGTTGGCAGTGGATACATTTTTGAGAATCATCCCATATTTTCATAGTACTTATTACAGCCCTAGAAATCCTAGAACAGAAATGTAGAAATTTAACTTATGTTATGTAACGTAAACTGACTATGACCCACTTTTTCGTGACATGAAGTAATTGCTTACTTTATTTTATTTTTAGGTTTTGCCTCCACACTTTTGTGTATTTAGCCAGTGTCAAGTAATTGATAATTTATCAAGTTAATGATATTTCACGCAAATATGTGTGAAGTCACAGTCGAAGTCATCAAGTCAAGTCATAGTCTAGTCAAAGTCATACTCCTAATAAAGTGGTGGCAACTTTACTCGAAGCTTCTATGGAGTTTTGGAAACAACACGAAAAGAAACGTTTCACCATCATTATACCACTTTCCCACACTCATGCATGTAATCCAGCACTTAACGAATAAAACGCCACCAATTTTATGCACTAACACTGAAACTAACACAAGTTTTGGAAAATAATTCAATGCGATGATGCGATCTTTTTCGTTTTCCCGCCAAAACTCCATGAAACCAATTATTGCTATTGGTTTCACGACTTTAATAAACTAGCACACTACCTAAAAAATCCTGGACACCTTTTTATTTAGGCACTATGCATCTATCACAATTATCATGTCGACATGAATTCTGTATTAGCTAATACTTTCGCAAGTTAAATAATTTTGAAGATTTATTACGGTCTCCATTTAGATATTACATACAAACGTTAGCTAATTTTAATCGATGCTTAAAACGTCATGTCTTGTTTTCACTCGTAACATTTCACCTCAACGGGAAGTTGACAGCAGTTTTAAGCATTGATTAAATATTATCCACCCCGTCGTCCCCACCCGAGACACGTCTTGAGCGACCCGGATGATCCTATAGCAGCCGTAGTATCGGCTGCGCTAGGATCATCGGACCAGTCTAGACCTTCAGGCTCAGGTACCGCCTTCAGCACCGGTATAGGATACCAGCGCAATCAGACACCGACCCCGCCGGCGAGGTCGACGTACCCCCCGTAGGTTAGCTAGAATGGTCGCGACTTTCAATAGGCTCCACTCTTCCAGTGGACGTAGTCTTCTCGATCCTCTTATCCCGGCAACGGCCCAAGCCAAGGCTCGCACCCCAGGGGTGCCCTTGAGCTAGTTGCCTTCCACTTTTGACGGCTGGGCTTCCGCCGTAAAGGTCGATAGAGACCAACAGCATTAGCAAAAAAGCATTGATTAAACCAACGTTGTAAGTAAGGCAAGTGTATAAAATATAAGAGATTTTATAACACAAAGATAACAGATTATTCAGACTCTTAAATTAAATTTCACGTTGCTCCTGCAATCTTTATGAAAAACAATAAATCCTACTTAGACCGGTGAAATTATGACGCCGTCTTATTTTATATTAGGTTTAAGAAAATCCTAAGGTCCACTTAACCTAAATCCTGCACTTGAGGGAGTACTAAACCGTGGTAACGGAGTTGACCATAAAAATTAAACTTGCTATAAAACTTTAATACTGATTTTTCTCAAACTTTCGGGGCGAACTTTTTCACGAGATGTCGTTAAATGTTACTTGGGTCGAGTGGTGCTCAAACTTGGGCCTTGCTTTTCAGGGTATTTCTGATTGGAGAATCACTTGAAATTGGTTCGTTTCGTTCATTATAATTCTAAAGAAATGTTGGACTGATAAATAAAATACCAAAAGAAATTCTTGATCCCAAATTTCGATCTTAACGTTAAATAAAATTATTTTGGAGGTAATCACTTTAAATATTGTAATTTTTAGATAATATTTTATATTGGGTGCGTTTCTAAAAAGATTTCCCATCATCCTTTTTTTACTTCAATCTTGTCTAGCATTTGACCACGCTCTCACCTGATGGGAAGTGACGATGCGATCGAAGGTGTAGCATGCTAGCCAAGTAAAAAGTATATCCTATAAAATATATATAAGTTTAAGTAAAAAATTTAGATTGATAGTTCAAGTAGCTAAGACTCATAGTTATGTAATTAAATTAAATTTACAATATTTATAGAAGTAAATAAAATAACAAATAGGTTGAGTCGGTGAGGGCAAGGAAGTTAATAAAATAAAATAAATAAATACGATTTTTTTTTCTGTGCACAAATACTTGCCTTGTCACAAGAATCGATTCCGCCGCCTTCGGGTTATGAGCTGACCTGCTCAACCACCACACCACAGAGGCTGTATAAATAAATAAATAAATAAATAAATAACGCCCAACGATCACATACATAGATCGTGGAATCTAAATAGGTCTCAGAAACTACGAGGACCATGGTCCCACAACATCCAAACTCAGAACAAGTATTTGACCTTTTTTCTGTGCACAAATACTTGTCCTGCCGTGGGATCAAACCCGCCACCTCCAGGTTATGAGCCGACCTGCTTAAATACCCCACCACAGAGGCTGTATAGGTAACTAAAGTATTAAAATTGGTCGACATTACCATCCTGTACGATGTTGACGCAAAATTCATGTAAATATATGGCGCCATCCAATAAGCTTGACCTCAAAATGAGTCCCTTTCACTCAATTTTCGGGACTTTTTGCTCCAATTCGTGAACCACTGAGTTAATCCAATCAAGTAACAGCCACTTTTAATCGCTTTTCGTAATCAAAACTCATTTATTACCCCCCATTTTGTGGTAAGCATCATTGGGTATGAGATTGCTTTGGTTTTTTTTGTTTATTCGTTTAATTTTCAGAGTGCGATCTTGGAGTACGAGATCAATTTTGATATAGACTGAGCGATCAGAACAAAAAATTAAAACAAATATTAGCACAAATCCGATGTTTCCGATCTTTGTCAAAGTTTAATTATTTTTTTGTAAAATCAGGTGTTTATTATTGCGTGCGCATTAGTGCCTATACTGCTAGACGTGAGGACCTTTATTTGGCTTCCTAGTGAATAATATGATTCTGTCATCAAGTCAAGTCATAGTCTATTCTAGTCAAGTCACACTCCTAGTAAAGTGGTGGCAACTTTAGCAGAAGCTTCTATGAAGTTTTGGAAACAACACGAAAATAAACGTTTCACCATCATTATACCACTTTCCCACACTCATGCCTGTAATCCAGCACTTCAAGAATAAAACGCCACCAATTTTATGCACTAACACTGAAAATGACACACAAATTTTGGAAAATAATACAATGTGACGCGATCTTTTTCGTGTTCCCGCCAAAACTACTCTTTCGTATTCTTTGTTGGTTTCTACTTGCTAATTCTTCGAGATTATCTACATGTTCTTGTAGTCTAAGTTTTAAATATGACAGTTTACATAAATGCCTGCGTAGGGAAAGCAGAGAGATAAAGGGTTTGTGTAGGTACTTTCAGTGGTGAGGTCGGTTTTTATTTATTTACACGAGCGGTCAACGTTAAATAATCCACTGAACCAAATGAGTGCCGTTTTGAGCGGAACGTTTTCGTGATTATTTTATTTTTCACTCATTGAGTGAAGCGATGTGTGAAGTAGGAATTGCTTTATTAATTAAAATCCAGCTATTAACTGCGTTGGTTTATACAAAATATTCAAAATACAATGGAATTTATTAATTGATAATGGTGACAGCCTCTGTGGTTCAGTAGGTCGGTTCATAACCCGGAGGCGACGAGTTTGATTCCCACAGCAGGACAAATATTTGTGCGCAAAAAAAAATTGCGCAAATACTTGTTCTGAGTCTGGGTGTTGCGAGACCACGGTCTTGGGTCCTGGGTCCTGAGACACAGGGAATCCTAGTTAGGGTCCAGGATCTATGTATGCGATCGTTGAGCGTTCTTCTTTAAAAAAAGGTCAAAATTATAAATAAATAAAAGTTTGTGGATATTTTGCACAGCGCCATCTAGCCCCAAACTAAGCAAAGCTTATAACGTAGTAAGCTTATAACGTTGTAGTAAGCTAACTGGTACAATACTTTTTTTATGTTAGTTAATGATGTGACGAGCTAGTCGTTTGCCCGGTGTTAAGCGCCACGGCCGCCCATAACAGAACAGTGTCACTCGGAACTAAAACACAGTTTCGCGCGACACTGCACTGACCACATCATTCTGAGACATCAGCGCAGTCTAGTAATAAGATTACTCAACTGTGAGATCAGATCATAAAGTCTCAATTGCCCAGTAATTTCACTAGCTACAGTGCCCTTCAAACCGGAACACAGTAGTGCTTGCACACCACTGCTTGGTGGCAGAATAACTGGCAAAGCAGTGGTACCTACCTAGACGAACTTTGCAACAAAGTCCTACCACCTAGTAAACCACATAGATACTTGTTTGTAAATATATACATAGAATACAATGTAACACCCAGACATGGAACAAACATCGATGTTCATCATACAAATGGTTGTCCTGAATGAGAATCGAACCTATAACCTACAGTTCAGAAGGTTACCAACTGCCAACTAAGCTATCGAAACAGTCATGTGATACCCTTTTACTGTAATTTTCCGGGAGGAAAATTACAGTTTTACGGGAATAAAAGCAGGCGAATTTGCAGTCGCTTGTATTAGCTAATAACTGGAGAGTTTTATTGAGTTGCGAGTTTTACGAGATGAAAATAGCGTGAAATATTCTCTCTACTTACTTTATCTCGACGAAATCTCATTTTAAGGTAAAAATAAAGTTAAGCTGGAAAATGAAGGAAATTATGCTACAGGTACACTAAGTTATTTATGCAATGGTAAAAGATGAGCGATCAAAATTTTTTAAAAATAAAATGATAAAACGTAAAAGATGCGTCACCGCATTGTATTATTTTCCAAAACTTGCGTTATTTTCAGTGTTAGTGCAAAAACTTGGTGGCATTTTATTCGTTAAGTGCAGGCTTACATGCATGTGTGTGGGAAAGTGGTACAATGATGGTGAAACGTTTCTTTTCGTGTTGTTTCCAAAACTCCATAGAAGCTTCTGCTAAAGTTGCTACCACTTACTAGGAGTGTGACTTGACTAGAATAGACTATGACTTGACTTGATGACTTGGACTGTGACTTGACTTAACACATATCTGCGTGAAATATCATTAACCTAATAAATTATCAATTACTTGATACTGGCTAAATACACAAAAGTGCGGAGCCA
Source organism: Ennomos fuscantarius (assembly GCA_905220475.3). Taxonomy (NCBI): domain Eukaryota; kingdom Metazoa; phylum Arthropoda; class Insecta; order Lepidoptera; family Geometridae; genus Ennomos; species Ennomos fuscantarius. Next base: position 3,452,048 of record HG992046.1, on the reverse strand, counting down.
AAACACAAAAAAAGCACATAAGCTGCGTATTAAAACTGTCAAATCCATACAAGATTGTGGTTTTTTTATGATGCAATCAAATAACGTGATTGCCTAGCAAAACCTAAGTAACCTAAATAATTATTATGGAAATTTTTAAATTAGAATGAAATTATTTCCATTTCATTGCAATCCAAGTTCATTGCTACGAAAATAACACAAATTTGTATTGAATATTATTAGATTTGACAGTTTCAATATGCAGTTTATGTGCTTTGAAAATTTTCAAATTAAGAATAAAATTTCTTCTATTTTATTGTGATCAAAGTTCGCGATCACACATTCCGATTTCTTAACGAAACTTGAATCAAAACAAACGAAAGCGATATTATTTTCTCCCTGAAGCTTGTTTAATCAACCATATTTGAATTCAAATCCTCCCTAAACCTCGTTTACCTTGATTAAGCAGTCAATCACCAGACAAACGGCGTGAACTCGTTAAGGTTACAAACCTTTTTATATCTATATCGGTTTAAATGAGAATCACTGACCCTAGAGTGTGAATATTGACCCTTAAATATTCCTTTATTAGGATCTTCTATTTATTATAGTACAACATAATAATCATATTTTTTTTTTATATGTTATTGAATGATGTGACGAGCTAGTCGTTCACTTGATGTTAAGTGACACGGCCGGCCATAACAAAACAGTGTCACTCGGAACTCCAACTTGTAAAGTTTTGCATGACTGCTGCAATGCGCACATCATCCATCAATGAGACTTTATGATCTGATCTCACAGTCGAGTAATCTTATTACCAGACTGTGCTGATGTCTCAGGATGATATGCGCAGTGCAGTGTCGCGCGAAGTTTTATATTTTGGAGTTCCGAGTGACACTGTTCTGCTATGGGCAGCCGTGTCGCTTAACATCAGGTGAACGACAAGCTCGTCACATCATTCACTAACATAAAAAATAATTGTCCTGCCGCAGGAGTTGAACCCGTCGCCTCCGGATTATGGACCGACCTACTGAACCACCACACCGTAGAAGCTGAAAAGAAAATGTCTGATATCATTTATCGGGACAGGATAAGTATTTATGCACAAAAAAAAAATGCGTAAATACTTGTTCTGTGTCAGGGTGTTGTGGGTTCATGTTCCTCGTAGTTCCTGGGTCCCTAGTTACAGGCAATCCTAGTTAGGGTCTAGACCCTAACTAGGATTGATCTATAGATAGATGATTGAACTAGATAGGATTACATAGATAGATCCTAGGATCTATCTATATAATCATTGGTCTTTATCATTATAATTATTATTAAGGTTTTACTAAGGCATTATTATTATTATCTTCTCTACAATATAAAAATAAGTCGGGTTTTCCTTCCTGACGCTATAACTCCAGAACGCACGAACCGATTTCCACGGTTTTGCATTCGTTGGAAAGGTCTCGGGCTCCGTGAGGTTTATAGCAAAGAAAATTCAGGGAAAATTCAGGAAAAATTCAGGACAAACCAACATTTTAAGTAGATGGCGCCGGTGCGTGATACATTGTTTTTCGTATATTATAAAATGTTTAATAAATAAACGTCGAAGCCGGGACGGGCCGCTAGTTAAGTGTAAAATAAAAAATGCGCTGATAAACGTTATAAAATTCAATCTTAATTTTGCACACCTTTACAGGAAAAACAAATCGAAAGAGAGAGAAAAGTTGCCACTTTATGAAAGTGGTAAAACAAAATAGACGAAAACGTTGCTATTACTAATTATATGAATTTACACCATTTTAAATATATGCTTTTACAAACTTTTATTTACATGTTTAATATTAATTAAACATTAAGGTTTTTATTAAGGCGATTATTAAGGTGATTATTATTATTATAAAGGTTGTCTAGAAGAGATCGCTTTTTGGCGTTAAGACCGCCCATTGTATATTATTATTACTTATTGAACACATTGCTTCTCTCGGTTCTGTGTCGGAATTTGGGACCGTGTGGCTAAAAATCCATTTCAAGGTTCAAATTTTTATATTACACTAGTTGCGCCCCGCGGTTTCACCCGCGGATATAAAGTATTTTAACTATTTGCTCATCCCACGGGAACATTTCACTTTTCCGGGATAAAATATAGCCTATATGTTAATCCAGTGTATAAGCTATCTTGGTACCGAATTTCATCCAAACATTCAGCCGTTTGAGCGTGAAGAAGTAACAAACATACACACATACACACACACACACACATACACACTTTTGCCTTTATAATATTAATAATATAATATGTGTGGACATCTCACACAACGCCATCTAGCCCCAAACTAAGCAAAGCTTGTGCTATGGGAACCAGATAACTGATACAATACTTAGATACTTTTTTTTGTTTGTAAATACATACATAGAATACAATATGACACCCAGACACAGAACAAACACCTCTGTTCATCACACAAATGTTTGTCCTGAGTGGGAATCGAACCCACAACCCACAGTTCAGAAGGCAACAACTGAGCTATCGGGCCAGTCGCCAGATATTAGTGTGATAGTGTGATGTGATGATTCAGATTAATCTACTTCATCACTGAAGATGGCAGTTTCATTATTTCTCTTTGTTCACAGATAAGCAAGTTGAATGGATGCTGAGCAGAGACTTGAGTCTCGCGTTCATGGAAGCCGCGGAACAGTTAGCCGGCATCTGCAATCTGCCATCTAGGATTATGTCTATACCCGTTCACGTAAGTAACCCTGCCTATTACATTATGCAAACACACGCACAATGGGAGTTTTGGCGGGAAAGCGAAAAAGATTGCGTCACCGCATTGTATTATTTTCCAAAACTTGTGTTAATTTCATTGTTAGTGCATAAAATTGGTGGCATTCTATTCGTCAAGTACTGGATTACAGGCGTGAGTGTGAAATAATGATGGTGAAACCTTTCTTTTCGTGTTGTTTCCTAACTTCCGAGAGCTCATAAAGTTTTGCGCGAGCTATACCTGAATTGCAAAGTGAGTTTGGGTAACGGTAACTGTTTGGAACATATTTCTTTCTATAAATATTATTTTGTAGCTATCATTATTACAAAACAACACTGAACAATGAAACCGTCACACTGTCATCATTTTCACGGATGAAATAACACGATTCAGGCCCAAGCCTTTTGTGAAGGTAGTTAAAAAATCCTTTGTTATTGACGATATAAAAAATATTGAATGAAAGAGCTATTCCACCGTTCAGAGGACTTTTATTCGACGATACTTTTGAAAGCTTTATTTTATATTAGGTTCGATAAACAAATTCAAATAAAAACCGCATTAAAATTAATTAGAATTGGGAGGCGTTAGGTATCTTTCTTATCTTTAACAGCATTGAGAGGCTTTGTGGTGTGGTGGTTCAGATCAGCTCATATAACCCAGAGGCGGCGGGTTTGATTCCCGCGGCAAAACTAGTATTTGTGCACAGAACAAAAGCGCAAATAGCGTGCTTGTTCTGAGTCTGGGAGTTTTAGTATCATGGTTTTCATAGTTCCTGGGTCCCTAGATACAGGGGATCCTAGTTAGGTTACAGGATCTATGTTTGCGGTCGTTGGGCGTTATTATTATTGTTTTTTGTGTTGATGTACCACGCTGGCGGTTTTCGAGAATTTCTCAATAGATGTCGCTAGCAACCATTAGGTACCTAAGTATTTTGTGCTGGTGTTTTATTTAAATGTAATCTTTCTTGTTCAACAGTTCAACGAACCCATCTATGGCTTGACCGTGCCCAATTTCACCGACTTCGCCGGCCCAGGAGTAATTTTAACGTAAGTAGAAATGATTTCGCTGTATTTATTAGTATGTGCTTGTTTTAAAATTATTAACTTCTAACTAGGTGGTAGGGCTTTATTGAAAAGTTCGTCTAGGTAGGTACCACCGCTTTGCCAGTTATTCTGCCGCCAAGCAGTAGTGCGCAAGCACTACTGTTTTCCGGTTTGAAGGGCACTGTAGCTAGTGAAATTACTGGGCAATTGAGACTTTATGATCTGATCTCACAGTCGAGTAATCTTATTGCCAGACTGCTGATGTCTCAGGATGATGTGCGCAGTGCTGGAAACTGTATTTTGGGGTTCCGATTGACACTGTTCTGTTATGGGAAGCTGTGGCGCTTAACATCAGGTGAACGGCTAGCTCGTCAAATCATTCAGTAACATAAAAAAAAACTTCGTTTATTTATATGACGGAATGACATGACTAGCTAGTTGTTTGTCTGATGTTAAGTGACACGGCTGCTTCGCTCCGGTCACTCGGAACTCTAGTATATACAAGGTGGAATTTAATTCGTTCTTTTCCTTTAATATATGTATTCAGTCCGTGCTATATAATGCTCCCATGTAACTCAATAAAAAAGTATGAAATAAAACTTAAATCTAGGTGTTATCAAATTTAAATTCTAGAGAAAAGCCTTGTGACATTGAACAAAGCAGGTGTTTTATTGCCTACTAAACATTTACAAAGCACTCAGCTGGTGCCCGCGCTGTGTGTACCGTTAAATAGACACTTCGGCTGTCATGCAGTTATTTTAAGAGGCACTAAATACTAAAACTAAACTCTTTTTTTTTAAATTGGACCTTGTACTAATATTGTATAGCATGGTCTGAGTACATACATTTAAGGAAAAAGGTGAATTAAATTACACCGTGTATGTATAGATTATCCATTTTGTTCTAAACGGACGCATCAAGAATTTCAGACTGCATAAAATATGGTGTGGCCCTAGATCAGTTTGTTTATGTGAAGGAATAACATGGTGAGCTAGTCGTTCGCCTGATGTTAAGCGACACGGCTGCTTATATTAGAGTGTCACTTGGAACTCTAAAGTATAGAGTTTCACGTGACACTGCAAATAATTAATAATTACTTGTGTAATAATTGCTAATCAGTGCGCAAGCACTACTGTGTTTCCGTTTGAAATGTAGCCAGTGATTTTACTGGGCAAATGAGACTATGCCTAAGTAATTATTTATTTATTCATCAACAGAATTGTAGCATCATTACAGACAAATATCCAATGCGATGTTACAACTTATAATAAATATTATTATTACAATATGTATTTATAGTTAAGATATACTATTAATTTCTATATATCTTAGAAATATGACTAGACTCTGTCTGTTAGGTCTACATAACCTAATCTCACAGTCCTGACCTTATTGTCTCATTTGCCCAGTAATTTCACTGGCTTCAGTGCCCTTCAAATCGGAACACAGTAGTGATTGCGCAGTTTACTTAAAAAAATAACAACTTAGTATATACTATCAACACCAGGGGTTAAAATTTAAAAATTATTATGCCGAATAAAGCTCCAACTAATCATTATTAACAATAACCGTTGTTCATTCTCACAGCTATCATAATATGAACTCTTCAATCTCGACGTTATAAATATAGGTATAGTAAGTTTTATATATGAAAGTAATTTTATTCATTATACTTATGTAAGTAGGTATATTATATTATTTTGATATAATTAAGTATATTATTCGTAATATATATATATATATATATATATATGTATATATTTTTATTATTATATACATAGACTTTTTTTTTTATTCTAATATCAATTTTTACTGCACCGCTACCATTTCTTTTCTTGCACATCCAGGTTAACTGGTAGATAATGCTTCATAGCATTAAGTCCTCCTTGTACATTATTTTGTGCTAAAGTATAAATAAATAAATAATAAGAAAAAACAAAAGTCAATAAACCATAGCTTCATATTGACAATGAGTAATGGAAATGCATGTAATTTACCATTCTTTGGGAAATGAATTTCCCGGGTGTCACTTGTGACCGTGACACGTTTGTAATTTACGTTCCTTTACTTCGCCCTAAAGGCTTTTGACATAGCTTAACGTATAGTCTTGGTTTTTTGGCGGGAAAACGAAAAAGATCGCGTCGCCGCATTGTATTATTTTCCAAAACTTGTGTTATTTTCAGTGTTAGTGCATAAAATTGATGGCATTTTATTCGTTAAGTGCTGGATTACAGGCATGAGTGTGGGGAAAGTGGTATAATGATGGTGAAACGATTCTTTTCGTGTTGTTTCCAGAACTACATAGAAGTTTCAAGTAAAGTTGTCGCCATTTTACTAGGAGTATGACTTTGACTCGACTATGACTTGACTATGACTTGACTGGATGACTTCGACTGTGACTTGTCACATATTTGCGTAAACATCATTAACTTGAAAAATTATCAATTACTTGACACTGGCTAAATACACAAGTGTGGAGCAAAAACTTAAAAAAAATTGTATAGTTTTACGATACGACAACAACGGGGGCTAGACGGCTTAACGTACTTTTTTTTTTATGTTAATGATAATGTGACAAGCTAGTCGTTCACTTGATGTTAAGCGACGCGGCCGCCCATAACAGTTGCAGTGTTACTCGGAGCTCTAATGTAAAGTTTTGCGTGACACTGCACTGCGCACGTCATCCTGAGACATCAGCACAGTCTAGTAATAATATTACCATATATACATATACGAGTTTACCTTACATTACTAGAGTGAGATCAGCTGGGCGATCACGTTTGACAACTCGATTGCAACAATCAGAAACACAAATTTGTATGGATTTGACAGTTTGAATTCGCAGTATATGTGCATAGTTAGTATGGAAATTTCTCCTGTTGCATTGCAATCAAAGTTTCATGATCACCCTTCACTATTTATTAGACTTGGCTGGCACCAATTTCAAGTAGATGAGTGTAGCGCTCTTAAAAATTTAATTAATTTATTTCCACTTTTGAGCGCCTATTTGTGGTTTTTAATTCGGTTTAATTTATGAACTATTTTTAGTTACAATATTAGCAAGCGACATCTATTGGATATTGATATCTAGAGATATTTGATTTAAGCTTATAGCAATTTTTTTTGTTTTTTTTTGGCTCCACACTTGTGTATTTAGCCAGTGTCAAGTTATTGATAATTTCTCAAGTTAATTAATATTATATATTGTGTCAAATCACAGTCCAAGTCATATTCTAAGTCTAGTAAAGTCATACTCCTAGTAAAGTGGTGGCAACTTTACTAGAAGCATCTATAAATTTTTGGAAACAACATGAATAGAAACGTTTCACCATTCACCACTTTCCTACACTCGTGTCTGTAATCTAGCACTTAATAAATAAAATGCCATCAATTTTATGCACCAACACTTAAAATAACACACAAGTTTTGGAAAATAATACAATGCGCTGACGCAATCTTTTTCGTTTTCTTGCTTCTTAGCAAGTTTTAAACTTACAACCAGTTTATGTTATCTGTACAGAAAAATAATTAAATAGTTAATAAAAAATGACGCTGCAACTAATAACAGATGGTTCAAAATACACGAATGTGTATTTTGAACCATCTGTTATATCTGAATAGATATAACAGATGAATAGATATATCTGAATAGATATAACAGTCTGAATAGATCTTGAAAGTACAAATCACTGGATACGGAAACCAGAAACTTGAGCGAAACTTGGTAGTTGCGGTAGTTCGGAATTTACTTCGCCGATAAACTGGTTTAATAACCAAATCTCGCAACTATAGAGTGTCTATGTCGTTACTTGAAACGACAAGTTACAACCGGGTTGCCAGTTGCCGAAACTCGGAGATATTAATGTCTACTACACAGCGCCTAACTTTACCGATCAGTGTAGGGTAGGTGATTGGGAAATTAAATAAAAAAAGCGAAATTTGCAATGCGCTTAGGACGAAGGTTTTATTATAAGAGGCAGAGACAACAACACTAGACAGATATGTTCTTAAAATCATTCGATAGCATAGATAATAAAAGTGGACTGTAATAAATAAGGTGTATTTACTCGATCAAGCCTCAATTTAGGATAAGTTTACACGGTTATGTTTTTGTGTCAAACAGTAGGTAAAATTCAAAACTCATAACTGTTTTACGACACTCCATATTCAAATGATACGCAAAATACATCAAAATTTAACGCATAATATTTTAGTATAGACATAAACACTTAAGCGTTGTATCTTCAGAGTTTAATTTGCAAAGCCTGATTTACGCTAAGCTCCTTTATCCCGGGTAAACGACGTATAGTAAGAGTCAGTACCTAAGCTTTAACGTTTCAATTAATAGAAAAAAATAATATTTTTATACAGATTTAACAAAACGTAGATCTCCATTGTCAATATGAAAAAGTTAAAATTACTTAAAACATGTGTCAAGATTAACATAAAACAAAGCATAAACAAAGTTATACCAGCCGATAGATGGAGCTAAAAAAGTTTTACTTCAGCCGTGTGGTCTAAAGCACACTCTTGTTTTTTGTTTTGTTTTGTTTGTAAAAGACAGTAGAAAGAAGAAAAAAAAATACATCACTGTAAAGTTTCTTGTAGCTTCTTCTTTACAGTTGTAATCGAAGCTTCGGATCAAAGTTTTCAATTCTGCATTGTGCCGGATTGCTTGCACCAGTAGTGAGAAAGAGAACTGCTTTTTTTTCAAACTCATATATTGTAATGGGCTTGCTATATATTATTTGACAATAAGCACTTTGTAATTTTATATGCTTAGTGAAATAACTTAATTTTAAGTACCTAATATAATTTTGACTTGTAAAAGTGCTAAAATTAGCCCATTTGCAATAAATATTTTGACTTTGACTTTGACACCGTTGCATTGGACTAAACTAGGTGTGGATTTACGTATTGCAAAAAATAGTGATACGGGTAAACTTTTCATTCGTTTTACGACGGTTAAGCGTTAAACGAGCTCGTAACTCCCGTGATGGGTTTAAATAAAACTATTTATTGATTCGCTCCTTCTGACGTACAGTTTACTATCAATATCAAACCGGTTTTGATAGTTTTTAATTTTCGTGTTAATCAAAACATTAGACCTACTAGCAACCAACTTTTTTTTATTTTAAATCAAAATTTTTTTAGGGACTTTGATTCGTCCAACGTCTATGTCAGCCCCATAGTACAAAAATGGTATAATTGACAGAAAAATAAAGCTATGTTACATTGTGTATCAGTCTGTACACAGACCGATACAGCAGAGTAGCCGCGTTGGATGTTTGTGCGGATAATATGCTTTGAAAAATACCCACATCTAGGCGATTAAGTTTGAACTGATCAAATAAACCGTTACTCATGGGAGCACATTGAACACACTCCATCAAAAAGTGATATAGGTCGTCTTTGACTTCACACAGATCACAATTAAGACTATCTACAATACGCATTAAATGCTTAAAACTATTTGAAGGGATGTGTCTGGAGCGAAGTCTATGAACAATTACAATTAACTACAACTATTACACGGCTAAAACTCACGAGATACAGTCGAATAACTCGACCGGTGTTCGGGCTCGTGAGTTTTAGCCGTGTAATAGTTGTAGTTATGAGTACTACTCACGTCAGTTTCTATAATATTACAATTACAATTAGTTGGCGATCCAAATTAATGTTCTCAAACCATGGTATATGAGGAGGCTCACTTTGCATTGTTTGATACCATATGCCTTTTTCTCGAGAAGCAATATCAAAATACTCTTTCCAATTTTGTAGCATAGATTGTTTGTACAACCAATGTTAACGTACATAACTTTAATAGGTGGTTCCTCAACGAGTCACACCACCAAATAAAGTAACAGTGTCGTCACCCAATCCATTCTCTCTGCTGGGACACGATACTTCTATCACAAAGTTCGTTTTCGATAAAACCACTTCCATTACATCCTTGGTCTGTGACATGGATAGATCGCGCTGGGTGGTGGATGACACATATTCATTTTTATGATTCATTTTTATGTTAACCACTGTAAGAGCATGAGATTTCGCCCATAACTTGAAAACTCATTGATGCGGGCAGAGGGTTATTTGAACCTGGGTGCGTTGGTTTGAAAGTCGCATGGGTTATCATTAAGTTACACTTGGTCAAGTTACAGTGTTACCTTTGGAGATAGTTACTTGGTTACGCTTAGTGGGAGTTGTTGGGAATTCTCTTAAAAAATAAGTTGCAACGAATAGAATAGAAGTAAAATAGAAGTGTGATGCCCACTGGGAGACCAGTGGGCATCACACTTCTATTTGTTTTAGTGAAGGGTATACGATTCTTTATAACTGACTTCAAAAAAGGAGGAGGTTCACAATTCGGCTGTATTTTTTGTTTGTCACCTTAGAACTTTCGACTGGGTGAACCGATTTTGATAATTTATTTTTTATTTAAAAACTGGTGCTTTCCATGCAGTTCCATTTTAATTTGGTTCTGTTGTGACAATGGCATCAATGAGAAAACTACATAAGTGTTTTTTAGGTAGTGGTTTTTTACGCTTTGCGTTTGTTATTTTATATACAAGGTGGAATTTAATTCACTCTTTTCCTTAAATGTATGTACTCAGACCATGCTATAGAATATTCGTACAAGATCCAATAAAATAAAGTTTTGTTTTAGTATTTAGTGCCTCCTAAAAGGCACCAAATACTAAAAAACACTTTTTTTTAAATTGGATATTGTACGAATATTCTATAGCCAAAATGTCTATTTAACGGTACACACAGCGCGGGCATCAGCTGAGTGCTTTGTAAATGTTTCGTAGGCAATAAAACACCTGCTTTGTTCAATGTCACAAGGCTTTTCTTTAGAATTTAAATTCGCAGTAATTTGATAATACCTAGATTTAAGTTTTATTTCATAAGTATTTTTTATTTAGTTATACGGGAGCATTCTATAGAATGGACTGAAAAATTAAAGGAAAGGAACGAATTAAATTCCATCTTGTATAGGATATGGAGGTACGATTGTTTTTTTGTTGTAAATTTTGGGTAACACTTGATTAAAAGTTCCCTTTGCCATGAGCTGCATAGACATTGCACCTGGCGAACAAACAACCAGCTGTAAGACAAAATACTAAAGTGAAACTCTTGTTCGCAGTATCATTTTCTTCTTGGCCGTGGCGTTGACTTCTGGCGCCATGTTGGCAGAACGGAACGAGGGAATCCTGGAGCGATCATTAGTATCTGGAATTACTGGTAAGCTATTGCTATTTTTACCATATTCTTCTTTAGGATATAAAGATAAATTAAAGACACCTGTAAAGTATTTATTAATCTATGGGACCATGGTCCTCGTTGTTTCTGGGTCCCTAGACACAGGGAATCCTAGTTAGGATCCAGGATCTGTGTGATGTGTGATGTATGTGATCGTTGGGCGTTATTATTATTATTATTATCTATGCCCTTTTTCTTTAACAACAATAAACTGCGTGGTGCTGTCTGACCATGAAATTGTCCCAACAACGGTAGGGGCACATGGGTAATTTATTACGATCTAAGTCCAGTGTATATACATTTTTTTCTTTACTTATAATTTTTAACTAAATGGCAAAATTTAATTACAAAAATGGTGTAATTTAGATTTTAGTCCTATCAGCATATTATTAAAGATTCAATTTACATATAAACATAATACTAAACTATATTTAATAATTAAAAAAAGAGTAATTTATTTTTATTTTATTTTATTTTATTTTACTTTATTTGGGGGGCTTACAGCTATCATAAAAAACTAAATAATGACATAACTTTGAAGAGCCAATTAAAAGCCTCCACAACTAATTATAAAGATAGAAGAACATGCAATAGCCTAACATGCAATTATAACTACTTAAATAAAAGATTTACAAATTGTCGAACGACGAAGGCGAGACACAATCCTTAAGGGAAAGTGCCTTGCTCACTGATGCTATGCTACTTGTGAATAAGTCTATGGTCGAAAGATCAGACTTCATGAGTTTGTTGAAAGCTGTGCAAGATCGCAAAATATAAGAGTTCTGGCGATGAACAGTGCGTGCAAATGGGACGTGAAGCAAATTTTTAGGACGAGAGTGACGATGTGGAACGTTAAGAGAAATCTTAGACACTAGTTCGGGGCAGTCTACCTTAGACTGTGCTAATTTCAGTAAATATCTTATATCTGCAATATTTCTACGAGTTGCAAGTGGTAGAAGATGAAATCGAACGCAACGATTTTCATAAGTGTCCCGTCGTATTTTAAATTTATAACCTAAGTATCTTGTGAACTTTTTTTGAATCCTTTCTAGCCTAAAAGAGTGTACATTATAATTAGGATTCCATACTTGAGACGCATACTCGAGGTGGCTACGGACATAAGCACAGTATAATATCTTTACCGTTTTCATTGATTTGAAGGAGCTGGCATTACGCATAATGAATCCTAGGGCTGAGGAGGCCTTTTTTGCGATATGATCAATATGGTTCTCATAGGTGAGCTTACTGTCAATGAATACACCAAGATCTCTAGTGACATAAGATCGCGACAGAGGTTGGTTTGCTATGGAGTAACCATATTCAATGGGACGCTTGTTGCGGGTGAAACTGATAGCAAGACACTTAGCTATATTTAAGTCTAGGTTGTTAGCTGTACAGTAGCTAACTATTCTTAACAGATCTTCTTGCAAAAGTTCAGCATCATCATGATCATTAACAGCTCTAAAAATTTTCATATCATCCGCAAAAAGTTGAAAATTTGAGTACTTAAAACAAGCACCAATGTCATTAATAAACAACGCAAACAGCAGGGGACCCAGTAGTGATCCCTGGGGAACACCGGATGGGACTACCATCCAGGACGAAGTAAAACCACCCAGAACTACAGCCTGAGTTCTGTTTAAGACATAGGATGAGAACCATCTGAATAAGTCACCACTAATGCCAAGGTCGAGAAGCTTCCTAAGTAAGATATCATGGTTGATTCTGTCAAAGGCTTTACTGTAGTCTGTGTAGATAGCATCCACCTGCCCACCACCGTCCATACGCTTGGAGATATAGTCAGTAAATAAGATCAAATTGGACACTGTAGATCTACCTTTTAAAAAGCCGTGCTGATGCGGACTTAAACTAGAGAGTAGGCTACTATACAGCTGATTATAAACTATACGCTCTAACACTTTAGCCAGGAGACAGAGCTTGGATATAGGTCTATAGTTCTCAACTTTGTCCTTAGCACCTTTTTTGTGAATGGGCGAAATAAATGCAGACTTCCACAGAGAGGGTACGACACCCTCTGTTAAAGATCTTCTGAACAGCAAGGTTACCGGCTTTGTTAGCTCATCGGCACAATTGACTAAAAAAATAGCTGGTAAGGCATCTGGTCCAGCTGACTTGCTTAAATCAAGAGCTTTAAGGGTTTTACGCACTACCACTGGGTCAATTTCTATAAAATTTACATCACAAGTGGAGACACCTTCCACTTGGATGCCAAAACCCGTAGAAGAAGAGGCATGAAGAAATGTTGAGTGGAAATAGCAAGCAAATAATTCAGTTATTCCCTGACCACTGTCACTACTTGTGCCATTATACGACATGCTAGAAGGGAAGTTAGTATTAGTTCGCTTGCTTTTAATATATGACCAAAATAGCTTAGATAGTAATATAAAAAGGGGTCATAAATAAAACACAGAACTTAGATCACCTTCTGCGGGAAGCGTACCCAAAAAACTGGCAACATTCCCTCGTTGAATAGCTAGGCTAATTCGTTGGCCGAGGTATGTGCCAGCTTTTTGGTCGTGCATCGCTCAACCAGGCGCCTAGAAAGCTCCCTGACAAGAAGCTGCTCCTGGGGGCCCAGGGACCCATTGTTTTAACCCCAAACGGAACAAATATGTAAACCTCACCTAGGGATTTTTTATTCTTTATCTTCTATCTTCGAATAAAAGAAGAAAAATGAAAGCTTTTCTCTTTTTTCAACAATAATTTCACACATTTCTACTAGTCAAAGATTCAGTATTTTGCATCTAAAACTCAAATACCTACCTTAAATCCTTTGATAAAATGCTATAAAGTTACGTACAGTTCAGTTCACCCAATCCTTGCTACCCTTGAAAAACAAACATTCAGCTAATTACATCGTAATTACGTTTTCACCCTAAGTGTGAGGGTGATAACCACCCCAGATAAAAATAAGCCTGGTGTACGCTTTCAGCCGCTTATACTGGGTAGGCATTGTTTCTTTTTATTTTATCTCTACTAAAATAAAATAGCTCGGGGGAAAAGTATTTTCGTCTTTTCGTTTTGTTTCGTCTTTTTATATATATACATGAATTTGAAATCGAATTTATTCGGTTACACTGCTTGTACCTGACTAGATATTGTTAGAAGACAATTTAATTGAAATATATTAAAAACCAAACAAATATGGACAGCCTCTGTGGTGTGGTGGTTAAACATGTCGGCTCATAACCCGGAGGCGCCGGGTTCGATTCCCGGGCAGTACAAGTATTTGTGCACAAAAAAGCGCAAATACTTGTTTTGAGTCTGTGTGTTGTGGGACCATGGTCCTCGTAGTTCCTGGGTCCCTAGACACAGGGAATCCTAATTAGGGTCCAGGATCTATGTATGTGATCGTTGGGCGTTATTATTATTTTTTATATATTCCACCCATTTTTATTATATCGGGACTTGAATATAATTGTTTTGTTTTTCATTAAAAAAAAACACGACGAAATTCACGACATAAAAATATTACGGACAATCTGTAGAAAAATTGAAGATAGCACAAATTTTCCGTACATTGTATACGAGTTGAACAAAATACGACGAAAAGTTTCTTAGTATTTTGTTCAGCTTCCAACGTTGTTTGTCCGTTTGTACATTATTTAATTACTCCAAAACGGCAGCATAGATTTGCGTCAAATTTTGTATACAGATTGCTCTTGCTAACGAGATTAACGTAAGAAGTTTTTATAGCGGGATAATTTAGATTTCTCGCGGGATTTGGGGTAAACTGCGGGTGAGACCGCGGGGTACGTCTAGTATGCTATATTCTGAAGCCTTAGTATTCTCAATAGACAGCGCTCTGTATGATAATAAACACAAATAGGCCAACATATTTGAGTTTACTATCTACATGGCGCGATTAAAGTTTTTTTAAATATCACTATCTTCTTACAGTCGTATTAAAGAGTTTTTGTTTTGTTTTTCCGCGCTCTGTACTTACCTCTACCTAATTTACGCAATGGCATGAGATTTCTTGGAGGAAAACGGAATTAACTGGTTTTTGTAATGATAATAATAACGCTCAATGGTCAGTACATAGATCCTGGACCCTAACTAGGATTTCCTGTGTCTAGGGACCCAAGAACTACGAGGACCATGGTCCCCCAACTCCCAGACTCAGAACATGTATTTGAGATTTTTCTGTGCACAAATACTCGTACTGCCGCGGGAATCGAACCCGCCGCCTTCGGGTTATAAGTCGACCTGCTCAACCATCACGCCACAGAGGCTGTTACAAAACCCGTTGGTGATAATTTATTGCCACTTTGATCTGCTGCTAGCCTCTTATATCCATCGGCTCTCCGCGGTTTTGACCTGGTTTTGATTGCAATGCAACAAAATAAATTTCGATACTAACTATGCACATATGCGTATTGGAACTTTCAAATTCATAGTAATTTGTGTTTTTATAGGTTGCAATCGAGTTTTGTAATCGCCCAGCAACTAGTCATGATCACGGAACTTGATTGCAACCGATTTGGTATTAGAGGTTATATGGGAGTCTCTATATCGATAGTTAATTGATATACTAGCAAGGACCATACAATAACACAAACACGAACAATATTACAAATTAAAATCGTTTTGTGTAATTTAACCAAAGAAAAATGACGTAAAAAACAAATGAACAAAATTCGGTCTTCAAAATTCACACAGTAAAGACATTTCAAAACAAATATAATATCGTAGTATGACACATTTATAACGCAAGCTGGCAATAATTTACAACACAATAGTGTTGCCTAATATCAAACATTAATTTTCACTAAAATCCGTTTTGTTCTTCTGATTTATATCCAGCAATTAGTAAAGCCTTGAACATTAGGTCTTGTTCTAGATTCATACCGTAAAAGTACTACTATGATTATAAGTTTGTGATGGTATTGTTGAAATATACTTTACTCTCTATTAGGAAAAATATTTTAGCTCTGTGGTTTCTAAACACACAAGGATACAAATGAAAAAAAAAATCCTAACGCCACATGTGTCACAGTTACCTCTTTTTTTTGTTTTGGCTACACACTTTTGTGTATATAGCCATGTCAAGTAATTGAAAATTTTTCGAGTTAAAAGGTATTAGATATATGTGTCAAGTCACAGTCCAAGTCATAAGGTCGAGTCATAATCTAGTCAAATCATACTCCTAGTAAAGTGGTGGCAACTTTACTAGCTTCTATGGAGTTTTGTAAACAACACGAAAAGAAACGTTTCACCATCATTACACCACTTTCCCGCACTCATGCCTGTAATCCAGCACTTAACGAAAAAAATGCCACCAAATTTATGCACTAACACTGAAATAAACACAAGTTTTGGAAAATAATACAATATGGTGATGCGATCTTTCTCGTTTTCCCGCCAAAACTCCAAAATAAACTTTATCTACTATTTGCGAAATTGTTCTAGGTCTGTGGTTCCTACAAACACAAGGCGTTCAAAACAATTTTTTTTTCAAAATTGCCATCTTTAATTTTCGTATTTATCGACACCCCACATGATGGGTCTGCCAAAAATTTTTTGTCCCCTGTTTTTTTTTATTGTACGATGTGACAAGATAGTTGTTCACCTGATGACTCTAATATATAAAGTTTTGCGTGACACTGCACTTCTCACGTAATTTTGAGACATCTGCACAGTCTGCGGCTGCAAGATCAGATCATAAAGTCTCATTTGTCCACTAATTTCACTAGTTACAGTGCTCTTCAAACCGTACTTCATATTTATAGGAGCTATCCCATATATAATTGTGGTGTATTAGAAAAACTCTTTAGATTTTTAATTTAGTGATTTTTATAGTTTTATAAATTGACAAGCTTGTTGATAAAATGGCGTGAACAAAAGAAGATTAAAATAATTATTTACTGCGATTTATTTAATATCATATACTCCGATAGTATTAATATGCTCGTATGTACAAAAGTTTGAAAGCTTCTAATTTCGCACTTATTCTTTTATAACGCACCTAATGCAATGCATTTGGGTTGGCACAGAGAAATAAGCGCAAACTTAGAATATATCAAACTTTTGTACAGACGGGTATAAAAGAGATATTTATTGGAGTGTTTTCAACCTTAAGATCTTTCCTGTTAATATTGATGGTGAACATTAAGATCAACATTTCATTAAAAGTTAATAAAATTTTGTTCTTAACAATAAACAATTATTAGGCTTATTCTTTTTGATAAAAATACCCTATTTGCAATAAATCTTTTGACTTTGACTTACTTAGTTTTCTGTTTACAGGCACAGAGATCCTTTTTTCCCACGTGACAGTCCAAATGCTGGTGATGATCGTACAAACATGCATGGTTCTCTTAATTGGTTTCCTTATCTTTGGCCTTACGATAAAGGGGCCGTTAGTCTGGGTGGTGATCCTGACGCTCGCCACTGGGCTTTGTGGAATGACCTTCGGTAAGTCTAATTCGTCACTTTTTAATATGTCTCGGTGGTGTATGCGGAATGGTGTTCGGATTGTAAATTGGGGGTAGAGAGTTCAAACCCTAACTACATTAAGCTATTTTGGAAGTTCTGAAATTATTGTTTGTGTATTTGATCGCGGAACTCTCAAAATAATTAATGAAATGATGAAAGTTTTATGCAAAAATAGCGGCACTTATAACCCGCCTGAATTAAAGTTTGACAGTTTGCGCTGTTCTCTCTAATCCCCGGTTTCTTGTTCGTTTGTCAATAGTATTGTTAAGTCAACATACCAAATACTGTACGTTCATTGGTTGAGACAGCCGATGATCAACAGGCGACCAATGAAAGTTCAGTATTCGGTCGGCCAATTTGACATGAATTTGACAAAATTATACAAAAACCCCGGGAATGTGTTTCCCCGTTTACATAGGTACATAGAGTTGTGTGTGTGTATACATACATACATTTAAAATTAACACCTTATTTGATTCAGGTAATTTCGTATTTTTAATGTATAAGTGAAATGATTTAAATAGCTATGAACTTGCCATCATCATCACCATTACCATCACCTATAAAATGTAATAGAAAAATAATGAAAAGATACGCCGTATAAATTGTAGGGTACTTTCCTATTCACAAAAGCTGTAAAAAGCCCTCATGAAGGCTTTATAGCTCCAACGCAGCGTGCTCGGAATAGAAACTGTATGGGAGCGCGATTAAGTGCGTAAATTGGAAAACTTTTACATAAACCTTTAAAACAAATAGGTGGAACAGAGATTAAACAGTTATTGAATCATGAAATATTAATTTGTCTTTTAAGTTCAAGTATAAATTGACACGAAAGGAAAATTAATTGCTGAAAAATGATTATATTCAACCAACTCCAAAAAAAGAGGAGGTTATCAATTTGGTAGTTTTTTTAATTGTTAGTTATTTCAGAGCCGATTTTGATGACATTTCTATGGGACTAACGTGAAACCATTTCGTTTCTAATTAAAAAAAGCAAATGAAAAACACCTGACTTAAAAAAATAAGCGAATTGAGAACTATCTTTTTTTGACGTCGACTTAAAACTTTAGCATTTTTCTTCACGATTATATCAAAATATAATAACGTGTTAAAGCTTTCATAATCTCGTTTCTTCAATCCTTCTAAGCTTACCCTCATTAGCAGGTTCATTACCATAAAATTAACATACAAGGTTATTGCCAACTTCTGTAATTACAACCACCATTAGAATAAACGCAAAGTATTCATGTACGATAAGCTCTAAGTGTATGCAAGTACAGGAAGGCTTTTAGAACTGTTTCCGGTAGCTGGAAACAGCTGGCATAGCGTGACTTACTAAATATTTACCATTGTTATTGTATGACTGGTTGAATCATTCTTGCTGGTTTATCAACCGACTACAAAAAAACGAGGTTCTCAATTTGACTGTTTTTTTTTTCATATTTGTTGCCTCAGAACTTTTGACTGGGTGAACCGATTTCGATGATTATTATTTATTTGAAAGCTGGTGCTTCCCGTGTGTTCTAATTTCAGTTGGATCAAAATATAATGGGTAGTTTTTTTTTAGTTTTCTTTAATAATTATTGTGTTCAACCGTTTTCAAAAAGCAGGAAGTTCTCAATTCGACTGTTTTTTATGTGTTACCTCATAACTTACAACTGGATGAACTGATTTTGAAGATTCTTTTTTATTTGAAAGCTGGTGCTTCCTGTATGGTGCCGTTTCAATTGGATCAAGATCTGATGGGTAGTTTTTGAGCTATCTTTAATAATGTGCATGTTTAATGATGATGTTATCATTTTTATGATAAAAAATGCGGTGGGATTGAAGTTGGTTGTACTCTTTTTTGAAAATAAATTATGTCGGTCTGCACTAAAAAGTCTACAGTTAAGCAAAACATTCCCTGATATCTTGTACGCTTTTTAAATTCAGGTCAACTTGGCATTCCAAATACTGAACGCAATTTTTTTTTTTTATGTTAAGGAATGACGTGACGAGCTAGCCGTTCGCCTAATGTTAAACGACACGGCTGCCCATACCAGCTGCAGTGTCACTCGGAACTCTAAAGTATAGAGGTTCGCGTGACACTGCACTGCGCACGTCATCCAGAGACATCAGCACAATCTATTAATAAGATTGCTAAACTGTGAGATCAGATCATAAAGTCTCATTTGCCCATTAATTTCACTAGCTACAGTGCCCTTCAAACTGGAACACAGCAGTGCTTGCGCACTACTGCTTGGCGGCAGAATAACTGGCAAAGCGGTGGTACCTACCTAGATGAACTTTGCAGTAAAGTCCTACCACCTAGTAAAAAATTCTATCCAATATTAAAGTTTTCTGGTGATACAAAACTCTGACGTATGGGCTCTTGAGAAGGAAGGCGTTATTTAATTTTCTTTTATTTTTTTAGGGTTTGTTGTATCTTGTATCTGCGACACGGACCGGACGGCGACTTACATGGCACTTGGATCATTTCTCCCCATGGTGTTGCTATGTGGAATTATCTGGCCGGTTGAAGGTGAGATACTATTTCTAATTAATCTCCCTCATATTTCTCAAATATTCCGGGGTAAAAATTAAATGTTATTATTACGTTATGTTGATTTATTGAATAAGAAATCTGAGTACAAAAAACATTCAAATCGGCATTAAATAACATTAAAAGAAAACGATCTTGTCTGTTTTTGTTTATTTATGTAAACAGTAATAATAATAATAATGACATAACATAATAATAATATATAATAATATGTGTGGACATCTCACACAACGCCATCTAGCCCCAAACTAAGCAAAGCCTGTATTATGGGAACCAGATAACTAATGCAATACTTAGATACTTTTTTGTTTGTAAATACATACATAGAATACAATATAACACCCAGAACAAACACCTATGTTTATCACACGAATGTTTGTCCTGGGTGGGAATCGAACCCACAACTCACAGTTCAAAAGGCAGGGTTACTACCAACTAAGCTATCGGGTCAGTCAATAAAAAAATTGTATGTTGAATTTGTATGTATCCCTAATAAAAGTAAAACCATCTTGTCTGTTTTGTTAATTTTTGTATAAGGACAAAAATACAGACAAAATGGTTTTCTTACACCAGAACATAGTACCTAGTATTGCTTGCACAACTACCGCTTGGTTGCAGAATAACTGGCCAATTGGTAGTACCTACTTAGACAATGCAGAAAAGTCCATCTAGTAAAATTGTGTTTTTATTATAATTACTACCCTAACAAATGATCTACAAAATTGTTCTAGTAAAATAGGTATTGCTAAATAAAATATTTAGGTTGAATAGAGCAAGTATAGCAACAAATTTATTAGAAATACAAGACCTTCAATGATAATTTATTTATATCAACGAAGTAGCTATTTACCTACGATACATTGCCCTCAATTGCCGCAGTTGTCCCACCACCGACGATGAACGAGAAGCGATTAGAGTAAGCAACTATAAGCGAGCGAGAGAAGCGAGTATATAGCTATGTTTATCACTGGGCTACAAGTTTCATTTCATCGTCACTGCCAGAAATACGACTTGAGCAACCCGGACGATCCTGTCGTGATATTTATTAATTCACTCTTACTTTAAAAAAATTAAGAGGTGGTTTTGACTTTGGTAGAATGCAAAATTACTCTTTTGGTTGGCAACACTGTTAGAAGGGGCGTGATTGGTAGGTACCATCAGCCAATCATGGGTTAGTTTGAGTTTGATGGGGGAATTGAGGCGCCACGAAAAGGTCGATAAAGCAGTCAATTCTCGTTGATCGGCAGTAGCGTCAAGACATGTCACACTTATTAGTTGACTCTGTATTTGTAAGTTTGTATAAGGAACAAGAAATATACAAAATGGAAGAGGCATTCTATGTGCTTTCACTTCAACCCTATAGCAGCCGTAGTATCGGCTGCGCTAGGATCACCGGACCAGTTTAGCCCTCCTGGCTCAGGTACCGCGTTCAGCGCCTTTGCTGGCGAGGTCGACGTACGTAGGTTAGCTAGAACAGTCGTTTTAGGCAACGATGGTACTATGCAAAAGGGCTATTTATAGTTCAGTTCTTGACTGGCCCGATAGCTCAGTTGGTAGTATCCCTGCCTTCTGAACTGCAGGCCGTGGGTTTGATTCCCACCCAGGACAAACATTTTGTGTGATGAACATTGATGTTTGTTCTGTGTCTGGGTGTTTATGTTGTATTCTATGTATGTATTTACAAAAAAAAAAGTATCTAAGTATTGTATCAGTTATCTGGTTCCCATAGCACAAGTTTTGCTTAGTTTGGGGCTAGATGGCGCTGTGTGAAATCTCCACACATATTTTTATTTATTTATTTAATCCGTGATGAATACCAGTGACGAATTTTGTGATTTATCTCTTTTACTCACATGTTATTATACGTTTCTTGAGCGAGACAGAAACGCTTTCTCGTCAGTGGTGGGACAACTGCTTAATAAAAGGTCAACTACTTGTTGTTTGGATCGAACCCAACACTTATAATTCCAAATAACTAATTTATACTTGTAGGAAATATGTAACTCGACGTTGAGAAATATGTCTGATGGAAAGACGCTGTTTTTCTAGACCATTCTCTTTACAGTATATTTATAGTTGTTTTTGGCGATAGTGCTTTCAGTGTGCTATTAATTTTGATGGCAGATATTATTTATAGACTTGGAAAAAAATAAAACTGTATGTTTTTTTCGTTATTTTATAACTTTGACATACAGATAAATTGCAGGGTTGAGAATAAAAATAATTTGAGAATAAAAAAAAAGAAGAGAATAAAAAGGGTTTAACTGTCAAATTGATAGTTTCGAGAAAATTGAATTTAAACTTCAATGGCTTCATTTTAATGTAGAGTGCTTATAAGGTAATAGGAAAGGTTTATGTAAGTTTCACTTGCTCGTATATGTTTTAATGCTATTTTATAATAATAA
This sequence comes from Ennomos fuscantarius, assembly GCA_905220475.3. Lineage (NCBI taxonomy): Eukaryota > Metazoa > Arthropoda > Insecta > Lepidoptera > Geometridae > Ennomos > Ennomos fuscantarius. The sequence goes on along the minus strand of HG992046.1, from coordinate 3,429,601 downwards.
ATATAGTACTCTAATTCATACAATTACTGTAAAAATATAATATAATCAAATAAATATAATAATGTTTTTATGCTAAGCGAAATGTATTTCTGTGACAGATAAACCGTTTTTGACTCAAAATCTGGAGATTTAAACTTTATTTCGGTATTTTATGAATGGATTATTGTAGATAATTTCACGCTGAATCTAACGATACCCATAAGTCATTTTGTAAAAAAAATCAGTTAATACTTTTTTGTTCTCACCCCTTCAAGTATGGGTAGCTTACCCAGATTAGAAAAGAAAAAACAAGTGAAGTAACCGATCATGTTCTTTTTTTAAATTCCTGCTTACAAAACGTTTAGTTTCTTTCGTATAACTCCAAAACTGATTCAGGCTTCGGTCTTCTCAGTTATACTTTAGAAAATGTTCTAAATTAATATTGTAATGTAAATGTATTACATATAATTATTATAGAGGATAGTAATACATGGAGATCTTTCAATAATCTGAAAAACACACTATGCACTAGGTGGTAGGACTTTTCTGCAAAGTTCGTCTAGGTAGACCACCGCTTTGCCAGTTATTTTGCCGCCAAGCAGTAGTGCGCAAGCACTACTGTGTTCCGGTTTGAAGGGCACTGTAGCTAGTGAAATTACTGGGCAAATGAGACTTTATGACCTGATCTCACAGTCTAGTAATCTTTTTACTAGATTGTGTTGATGTCTCAGGATGACGTGCGCAGTGCAGTGTCATGCGAAACTCTTTACATTAGAGTTCCGAGTGACGCTGCAACTGATATGGGCAGCCGTGTCGCTTAGCATCAGGTGAACGGTTAGCTCGTCGCGTCATCCCTTAACATAAAAAAGGCATTGGTTGAAATATATCCCTTTTTTCCCCCAGGTATGCACATAGTCCTGCAATGGGTAAGCTACGTCTTACCTCTCACGAAGTCTACGGAATCCCTTCGTTCGATGCTTCAAAGAGGTTGGTCTATATCTGTCCCCACGGTGTACTCTGGATTCATCTCCACAGCCATCTGGATAGCCATTTACTTGACCACTAGCATACTATTACTTAAATTTAAGAAAGGTTGATAATTTAGTTTGGATAATTTAGTTCGGATAAGAATGTTTAGAGGTTTATATTTAGAAGAAATGGTTTGGATTCTACTCTGAGATTGGTAGATGTTTAGATAAAATGTTGTACATTCGTTCTACTGTTAACATATCAACAGTCATCATAATAAAAACCAATCTGTAATATTTATATTATTGATAATAGCAACAAATAAAAATACATAACAAAATATAACAGTTATACAGTACAATAAGAATATAATAATACTAGCTACAGTATAATAAAAAAATACAACAGTTTTTTATTGATTAGTAATAACTTAAAACGACATGTTTTTATATATTCATTATGTTCCCTCTAAATGCTAAGCATGATTATCCTACTTTTTTGTTTAAACATATATTATTAATTAATAATTAACCATTCAAGAGACAACGCTACCCTACGTTTTTATTTACTATTTTAATTTTTGACATTCCAATATTAGTAAGTTGCATACAAATCTGCTTAGTATTATTAACATAGTATCATAATTATAATTTTAAGATAATTTTTTTTATTAGCAATAGGCAAAGTATCTGTAGGGTGGTGGTTGAGCGCCTCATAACCTGGAGGAGGCGGGTTCAATTCCCGCGGCAGGACAATAATTTGTGAATAAAAAAGCGCAAATATTAGTTCTGAGTCTAGGTGTTTTGGGACCATGGTCCTCGGAGTTCCTAGGTCCTTACACACAGGGAATCCTAGGTTAGGGTTCAAAATCTATGAATGTGTACTAAAAAAAGCGTTAGACCACCACCTCGCATACGTTAAGCTATGACGTGGTATAAGATGGTGCACGCTTGCCTAGAAGATACCTGTTCAGTCTTGACTTGAAAACTCTGGTTAATTAATCAAGGACGCCGGCAAGCTATTCTGTTCATTATCTATTAGCACTATAAATCAAAATGGAATGGCATTAACTAAACAAATAAATTAACACGTGATGAGTCGTAATTATAAAATTTGCTCAATTATAGCAGCTAAGATATAAACGTAATAAAAATAGTAGTTAGTTAAACCGGTGTTACCACACCTAATTTAAAACCATACACTAGGGGATATTTGAATGATGAATCTACGAGGTTATTTCTAACAGATTTATTATAATAATACAGTGTACATAGAAAATATGTTTTAAATAAATTATAATGTGCAAAATTAAATAATGTTGTGTTTTTATTGCATTTTGTACAATCATAAAAATTATTTTACGAGTCTTGTAATGACTAAACAAAAGAACTTACGGAATTTTTAACATGCATGTTCAAAAAATTAACCCTGTTTTGAGCATACATGTTTAAAATAGGGTTCATAATTCCATGGCATAGAGCGGATAAGATCCAATTTTGGCTTGAAAATTTTATAATAAATTGTAATCATTATTACCCTTGTAAGAATTGTTTGACACTCAATATTGAGTGTTATGGTTTTGGAAAAATTATTATATTATTTTTTAATAATGAATGATAAAACGAAGGTGAAGGTGATTTAAATAGATGACGCATTTTTGTCTCTTTTTCGCATACATTATAAATATTTAATTTTATATAACACATGTAGGTATAGACGTTTTATGTAAACTAGTTTTATTTAGTTTAAAAGTTTTTATTTAGTTTAATTTACAATTATGTAATTTTTTTATATTGTGATTGGTTTTTGCTGTGTTTCTTGTTCATAGATGACATTGTGATAGTACGTATTAAGGAAATTAATAAAGTTCTAAAACGATATTCTGTATTATTGTAATCCTCACTTTATTTACTAATTATAATAGGCGTATAAAACTGTATCTCCGACGAAAGAGTCCTGGTTCCCACAGCACGGCTTTCGAGCCTAGGTGTTCCAATCTTCACCATTATGTCATTTTGCCTTTTGTCAAATAAATGTTTTTTCAGTTTAATTTTTTCATTTTAACTGGCTGTGGTCCGTGGCTTCACCGACGGATAAATTTATTATTTATTTATTTCAGAAATATACATTTATCCAACTCGAATAATAAATAAAATAAAATCCCATCCGGTTTGTGAAATAAATAAATAATAAATTTATCCGTCGGTGAAGTGTATCCTTTGTGTTATTCCAGCGTATAAGCTATATCCATTCCAAATTTCATTCAAATCCATTTAGCTACTGCAGCGTCGGAGAATACAAAGAAATACCCAAACATTTGCATTAGTAATATTAATGTTACAAAAAGGCATTATGTCTGTGTGTATGAAAAGGCTAGTGATGATTTGTTTCTTTATTACAAAATATAACTAAGGTTTTATTAGATTCATTAAAAAAGCTGTTGTTACAATAATCAATATAATCATCATCACTATGCACTTAAATTGATGATTTTACAGGACTCTACAGGATCTACACTAGTTCCCCTACACAAGCTACGTCGTAGATCCCCTACGAGATCTACGGCCGTTCCAGTCTACATCCAAAAACCACGGCGTTTGTCTCATACAATCGTAATTTACAGGAAGCTGCATTGTTGTGGAATGATTGCTCAGCAACCCGCGCGTGGGGGTTCACAGCAATCTAAAAATAATCAAGTACAGGTATAAAAAATAAATAAAAAAGAATGAATGAGTGAATGAATGAATGAATGTATGAATGAATGAATGAGTGAATGAATAAATAAATGAATAAATGAATATATAAATGAATGAATGAATGAATGAAAAATGAATGAATGTATGAATGCATGAATAAATGAAGGAACAGACGATCAAACGAACGAACGAATGAATGAATAAATGAATGAATGGATGATGAATGAATTAATGAATGGATGATGAATGAATTAATGAATGGATGATGAATGAATTAATGAATGGATGATGAATGAATTAATGAATGGATGATGAATGAATTAATGAATGGATGATGAATGAATGAATGTATGAATGAATAAAAAAAAAATTCTACAAAAAAAAGTAAAGTGGTGTTTCTAGCATAATAAATAATATACGTTTACATACCCAAAACATACCCAAAAAATATGCGTTCTACAATATTGATCGAATTTTTCATGTAGTTCAAAATAAAAATATTTAAGTCAAATTCTGCATTATATTTAAATGATTGTAGGCACTAACGAAATGGCTTAATATTAATCTTTTATCAAACAAATATCCTTGCAAGCACATAAACCCTAGAAACAACAAAAAGAACACAAGAAAAAGATCTATCAAAGATTTGCTTAATAAAAGTATTTTTAGCTTTTTTTTGCAGTTTTTTTATTGCTTTTTATGCCTACAATAATAAATTACATTATTACATAATTTAACAAACAAAATTTGATATTTGAGCACCAGGCGTGCATAATCTTATAAAAGGTATGACAATGTTGCCACAATAAAAACACGGTAATAAATACAATAATGATTCTACGCGCGATCCTTACGACCCAGGTCGTTTTCTGATACGGCACAAAAGAAAACCCAAAAGGTCAAGATTATGCAAATGAGACACTTCTGGGAGAATATGAAAATATTGGGTATCTCTAAAGGTAGGGTGGGAAGAATTTTACGGAAAAATTCGGACTCACAGGTAAAGTAATGTATTGGAATACCTTAGTTGCTTCTCAATGAATATGTTGATGGAAAAAGTTTATAGACCGGTTTCTGGGACTGTATTCAAACTATTCTTTTGTTTTTGTGTAGGTTATATAAATGATTCTATGAATTTAAAGCTTTTTCGTTATTAATAGTTTTTTTTACTAATATTGTAAAGATTTTATAATATACCAGCTTCTGCCCGCAGCTTCGCCCGCGGCGTGGCCTATGGGAAAATAATTCAACCACCCATTTCACCCTCTTAAGGGTGTAATTTTGAAAAAATCTTTCTTAGCAGATGGCTACGTCATAACATCTACCTGCATGCCAAATTTCAGCTCGATCCGTCCAGTGGTTTGGGCTGAGCGTTGATAGATCACTATGTCAGTCAGTCACCTTTGAGTTATATATAATATATATAAATATATAAGATAAGATAAGAAGAAGAAAGAAGATACCTAATCTGAATCTAAAATTGTTTTCAGAAGCCTGAAGCATTAGGGCGGCTTAAAAGTTCTGAGACCATGGTTGATTTTTTTTATTGTTTGTTAGGTTTGCGTTTGACCACTATCTCACCTGATGGTAAGTGACGATGCGGTCTAGGTTTTACTAGGTGGTCGAACTTTTCTGCAAAGTTCGTCTAGGTAGGTACCACCGCTTTGCCAGTTATTCTGCCGCCAAGCATTACTGTGTACCAGTTTGAAGATCTAGTAGCTAGTGAAATTACTGGGCAATTGAAACTTTGTGATCTGATCTCACAGTGAAGAAATCTTATTACCAGACTGTGCTGATGTCTCATGATGATGTGCGTAGTGCAGTATCACGTGAAACTTTATATGACTTTTTGTTCGTAAATACATGCATAGAATACATTATAATAGACACAAAACTAACATTGATACTCATCATATAAATGTTTGTCCTATGGGAATCGAACCCACAACCCACAGCTCAGAAGGCAGGCTTACTACTACCAACTGAGCTATCGGGTGAGTTAAATAATATAACTTTTTTTTTTTATGAATGATGTGACGAGCTAGTCGTTCACCTGATGTTAAGCGCCATGGCCGCCCATAACAGAACAGTGTCACTCGGAACCCTAAAACATAGAGTTACAAGCGACACTGCACTGCACACATCATCCTGAGACATCAACACAGTCTGGTAATAAGATATATTAATATACCTTAAACGTATAGTCGCCAGGTTCTACATCAGAAACGTCAACCCACTGACAGTCAAGGTTGTATTTGTATATATCTGAGCAGTTCACTGATACTCCTAGAAGAGAAGAGACGAAACCATTTTATTATTAATAACAATAATAATAATGCCCAACGATCCCATACATAGATCATATTAGCACAGATACTAAGAAACAAAATTATAATACACTAGAATATAATATATAACAGCCATTATTGGCATTATATTTGACAGCTTCTGTGGTGTGTTGGTTAAGCAGGTTGACTTAACATAACCCGGAGGCGGTGGGTTCGATTCCCGAGGCAGGACAAGAATTTGTGCTCAGAAAAAAGCGCAATTACTTGTTCTGAGTCTGGGTGTTGTGGGACCATGGTATTCGTAGTTCCTGGGTCCCTAGACACAAGGAATCCTAGTTAAGGCCCAGGATCTATGTATGTGATCGTTGGGCGTTATTATCACACTAATATTATAAAGGCGAAAGTTTGTATGTGTGTATGTTTGTTACTCTTTCACGCTCAATTAATCTTACTGACATAGTAATAATCTTACATTTTATCCCGGAAAAGTGAAATTTTCCCGTGGGATGAGAAAATAATTAAAATACTTTTTATTCGCGGGTGAAACCGCGGGGCGCAACTAGTTATTAATAAAACTATGACCTTGGAGTCTTCAAATCGAGAGTGAACAGGTATCTTCTCGGCAAGCGTATTACATCCTAGACCGCATTGTCACTTACTATCAGGTGAGATAGTGGTCAAACGCAAACCTATAAAACCAAAAAAAAGTTACAAGAAATTGAAACGCTCGCGGTTTTACTTGCACACTGTATTTTTCCGTCAATATCTCCTGTTTATTCTAGTTAAAGAGTATCTTCTTTTAATTTTGGTAATATAAGCAAAATTTCATTCACATTATTCCAGTAGTTTTAGCGTTACAGCTTTAAAAGTTATTACAAGTACTTTTACAGCCTGTTTATGGTGGTTGAGCAGGTCAGCTCACAGCCTGGAGACGGCAGGTTCGATTCCCACGACAGGACTAGTTTTTGTGCAAAAAAGCGCAAAAACTGGTTATGAGTTCAGACTCATGGTTTTTATAGTTCCTGGGTCTCTAAATTATTTATTGACAAATATATTTGTCAATAAATAAATAACGCTCAACTGGACCCTATTATGGATTCCCTATGAAATCCATAATAGGGTCCAGAATCTGTGTATCTATAGATAGAAGGGATAGAATTTAAACCATTTTACCTTGGTCTCCATAGTTCAGACAGGAGAACTTCTTCTCTATCCCAGGAAGACATGTGTTATCTTCCAAGCAGAATGACGCCTTGTGACCTTCCGCCACTCTGTTCCCCGACGAGTCCAACACATCGAATGTGGCAAATACTTCCATGCTGTGGTAATGCCTAAAACATCACATTTATTTAAAAAAAAATCACATACCTAAGTCTTTTCGGTGTTTCCTTATGATTTAATTAAAGTCACCAATATTGCTCTTAGAGTTAATAAATTAAAATTTGATGCGCAGGTCCTGTATAAAACGCTACAACTACGCACATATGAAATGACAACCGATGGGGAAGAAAGCCTGTCGAGTGGACCATTAAGTCGACCATTAACCGGAAGACGCTGTAGGCTGGTGCTCCACTAGGTGGACTGATAGCCTGGTCAAAACAATGGGAGATCGATGGATGCCAGAGATAAGTAGCAGCTTCTATGGAGGAGACCTAAGTTCAGAAATGGGCGTCTTCCAGCAGATCATGACTTACTATAAGCTTTATATACGCTGTTTTAATGACGCTGTTTTTATGATGCTGTTTTTATGAAAGTAGAGGACTAGTTTTTCGGACACGTCTCAAAGCGGGACAATGACTTCACCAAACGTCTTGTTGTACAGGGAAAGTTGAGGGTACCATACCGCGTAGAAAGTCACCGATGCAATGGGCTGACCAGAATAAGTCTGCGGTGAATGGTCCCTTACATGAGTGTATCAGAATGACTGCCAATAGGGAGAGATGGCGAGATGTCGTGAAGCGAGATACATCAGCGTGCCACTCTTCGACACGACCACGATCGCTCTGTCAAGAGTGACACTATTATCAGCCCACCACCCTTCGTGACAATCACGACCGCTCTGTCAAGAGTGACACTATTATCAGCCCATCACTCTTCGTGATGATCACGAACGCTATGTCAAGAGTGACACCATTATCAGCTCACCATTTTTAGTGACGACCACTACCGCTCTGTCAAGAGTGACACTATTATCAGCCCATCACTCTTCGTGACAATCACGACCGCTCTGTCAAGAGTGACACCATTATCAGCCCATCACTCTTCGTGACGATCACGACCGCTTTGTCAAGAGTGAGACCATTATCAGCCCATCACTCTTCGTGACGATCACGACCGCTATGTCAAGAGTGACACCATTATCAGCTCACCATTTTTAGTGACGACCACTACCGCTCTGTCAAGAGTGACACTATTATCAGCTCATCACTCTTCGTGACAATCACGACCGCTCTGTCAAGAGTGACACCATTATCAGCCCATCACTCTTCGTGACGATCACGACCGCTCTGTCAAGAGTGACACCATTATCAGCCCATCACTCTTCGTGACGATCACGACCGCTCTGTCAAGAGTAATATAATTATCAGCCCACCACTCTTCGTGAAAATCACGACCGCTCTGTCAAGAGTGACACCATTATGAACTAACCACTCTTCGTGACAATCACGACCGCTCTGTCAAGAGTGACACCATTATCAGCCCACCACCCTTCGTAACAATCACGACCGCTCTGTCAAGAGTGACACCATTATCAGCCCATCACTCATCGTGACGACTATGACCGCTCTGTCAAGAATGACACGATTGAGAAGAGTTTTACATAAAGTCTTTGTGTTTGTTACAAAACTCACATATGACAAAGATGCCACTGCCACAGGTGCTTCGGTAGATACGGCCTGAAGTCGTCGTTTCCAATGTTCAGAGAGGAAGCAGTGAAGCGAAGCAGTCGACGGGTTTCAAACTGCCAGTTTGGATTGGTTTTCTGAATCTAATGAGAAGAAAACAATGTTAGAGCTGTAGTGAGATATTATTAGGTATGCCTATATAACCTACTCTGCACCAAAACACCACGCCTGGCCAAGTGCGGGTTGGTGGATGTCACATGTTTTCGAGTTTTTTGATATTTGAATATGTCGACATCATCACGATATCTAAATTGTGAATACTTGTTCTGAGTCTGAATGTTGTGAGAATATGGTCCTTGTAGTTCCTGGGTCCCTAGACACAGGGAATCCTCGTCAGGGTCCTGGATCTATGTTGGATCGTTGAGCGTTCTTATGAATAATAGTAAATAATAATCTAAATATACATAGCTCAAAGGTGACTTACTGACATAGTGATCTATCAACGCACAGCCCAAACCACTGGACGGATCGGGCTGAAATTTGGCAAGCAGGTAGATGTTATGACGTAAGCATCCGCTAAGAAAGGATTTTTCGAAATTTTACTCTTAAGAGGGTGAAATGAGTGGGTTAATTATTTTCCCATAGGCCACGCCGCGGGCGAAGCTGCGGGCAGAAGCTCGTAATTAATATTTATGGACATTTCACACAGCACCATCTAGCCCCAAACTAAGCAAAGCTGTAATATGGGAACCAGATAACTGATACAATACTTAGATACTTTTTTCTGTATTTACATACATAGAACAATATGAGTTATGAATAAGAGTAATAACATAAATTGATCAGCATTCAGATGCAACATCTTGCACAAAGCGAGGCGTGTTCTGTTCATATTTCTGCATTACACATTCACGCTCTACATTTGCAAATCAAAGAAGGCTTTCATACCGACTCATGAATGTGGAATGTATCAACGAACGTCGAGTTTTTAGATAGTATAGTGCTCTCGTAAAAATGAGAATTTATATTAGAACATTTACATTTTTTTATGTAAAGGAATGACGTGACGAGATAACCGCTCGGCTGATGTTAAGCGACACGGCTGCCCATATCAGTTGCATTGTCACTCGGAATTCGTAAAGCATAGAGTTTCGCGAGACACTGCACTGCGCACGTTATCCTGAGATCAGGTCGTAGTCTCATTTGCCCAGTAATTTAGTGAGCTACCGTGCCCTTCAAACCAGAACACAGTAGTGCTTGCGTACTACTGCTTGGATGCACTGCTTGATAACTGGAAAAATGGGGATGATGATCTAAAACATAGTATTTTCTACAATGTTAACACTCCGATTCAGCAAACTGTTTAATGAAAAACGCCGCATTAAAATCAATCCATGTATAATATGGCTACATTGACACAGACATTAGTAAAATTTATAACACACGTCGTTTGATGAAGTGATGGAATTGAGTTTATCAGATACAAAAAATCGTGACATTATTTACTAAAATCAACCAACAAAAAACATTTAAAAATACAAAATTCAAACCTCATAAGCAGATTTGCTCAGGCAGTTTTCTTCCATAGCGCACTGCAGTTGAGTCATCATTGCATCTTGCAGATGAGCTGAGTTCTCGATCGCTGAGGTATCTAGCAGTAGATCAGCTAGGTGATGTGTACAGATTACTGCTGCTACATGACCTGGAAGGACCAAGAGTTACCTTCTGTTACAGCATAGACAGACGCTGGGGGTAGACAGCAAAATAACACATTGTAATCATTCATCACCTATAATTATTTGAAAAAGGGTTCAAAAGAATTCTAAAAAATTCTAAAAAAATACGTGTTGCGTATTTTTTAAATATGGTCACTGACCACTCCGTTTTAATAAGTTGAACAACATCTACCACAAATACATAAACAAGGCTTAGACAGACGTCAAACGTGTGTTTAACAACACAAAACGGTAGTTGCACATTTGTCTAAGGCTTGTTTAAATCTTTTGCGTTTACACCACAAGATTTTAGTAGAGTTTATTATCGTTGATTTTAGGTTGTTTTTAATCTGTATAAGTATCATGATGGTTTTTTGACACGACAGACAACTGGCGCCATATGATGTTTTGAAATAAGTAGAGTTTCGCGTGACACTGCACTGCGCACGTCTTCCTGAGATATCAACACAGTCAAGTAATAGGATGAAAGTCTTAAATTACAAAGTCTTAAGTCTCTGAGAGTCTAGAGAGTGAGTTACGTCATTAAGTCTCATTTGTCCAGTAATTTCATGAAATTACTGGACAAATGAGACTTAGGTGCTACAGCACTTTTCAAGCCGAAACACAGTAGTGCTTGTGCGCTACTGCTTCGCGGCAGAATAACTGGCAAAGCGATGTTACCTACCTAGACGAACTTTGCAATAAGTCCTACATATGCTTTCTTAAATGACAAAATACCTTTTTCTCCAGGACACACCACATCTCCAAACTCTTGATGTCTACAAGAGAACAAGTCTGTCTCATTTCCTTCACATTGCACTCCGCTGAGCATGATCTTCGAGCTGCCAAAGTAGTCGGTCTGCAGAGCTTGTTCTGCGAACCCGAGTGCCAGGTGCTTACACACTGCTGAGGCTTCGTAAAGTGTCCACCCGTCTGGACAGATACTGCTCCAAATTCCTTCGTGATAAATCTAAAAAATAATTTAGAATAAGTTTTGTAGAGACCACAAAAATATTATAATTCCTAATAATTTCATCTACTATTGGGATTTGGGCCCGTGCCTTTTACTGGATAGAAGTTCTCTCAATTAAGCTATGATCGTATGCCCCAGCAGTGTCTGCCAAAAACTTTAGGACTATTCGATAGTTCATAGCTTAGTTATGAGGGCGTCTAATCCGGTGAGTTGGAAGGTGAAGGTTCAAATCTGACTGGTAGCTGAAATTTTTAGCAATTACTATACTTTGTAGTATGTACTCAAGTGTAGTTTGTACTTTGAAATCCATTCCATGTTATATCAAACAAAATATATTTTTTTTTAATGTGACAATTATTATGCTTATTCTTACAAAAACCATGCAATATTTTCTATTTTGACAGATGTTACACGCCTAAATGGCCTTTATAAAGCTTGTTTTTTCCAAAACAATTTGTTTTTCATTTAAATTCTTAAAGCATTCATATTACGAAGATGTAATTATCTGTTAATTAATTAGTCTTACCTCTACTCTACCTTCACTATTCCCTCTGCCTCCAACAAGCCTCAAGCTATCTAACCTTACGTCCAGCACTTCATGCAGTCTCATTCCAGGTCTCTTCTTTACAAAACTTGCTGGTGCATCGGTATCACGGCATACTACTCCAGCTGCTTCATCAGCCTTACAGTCTGATGATCCCCAACCAGTGAAAATGCAGTGAGGTAGGGAGACTTCATCCCCTTGGCAGACGACGTCATCCATCCAGTATTTTCCTGTTGGAATATATTGTAAAATAATTTTGTATTTTATACAGTTACTAGTTTCACCCTGCAGCTTTATTTCCTATTTTTTTCTTTAGTATTTAAGCTATCTCTGTGCCGCATTGAAGCTATAAGTTCAGAAGATTATCTATGAATAGGTAACATAGAAAAAGACGGATACTTTTGGATTGATAGTTTGGGTGTGGGGTGGTTGTGTGTGACTTGGGTAGGACGTAAAGGTCAAATTTTATTATGGACTATGATCCTATCCCATTTGTAAGTTTGACATAGAAACATCCAAAACTACTTAAGGTCATGACTATTATCTTAATAGTGATGGCGATATGGCACAGCCACTCAAATATTCTCAGCTAATGTGACATAAAACGTAAACCTTTGGAATAGGTCAGCTGAATATCTACGTAAAGAGTCAGATTTACTGCGATATTTTATAAAGCCCATTCAGTCTATCGATTCTGAAGGGTTCCTACTGTAAGCGAAATGATCTTTGGCCTAGTGAAACTACACAAATACCTTTAGAAGCATACCGAATATGCATAATGGGTATAATAACGTAATGATTGATACCGTTTTTGAAATACAAATTATTTGTTTAAAAAAGTATTTGAAATAACTGAAAAAAACAATTGGTTTTTGATCATTATTATCAAAATCATCATCATCAGCTAATGTTTCTAGTTCCTGCTATTTAGAATTTCTCTCAGATTGAACACCACAAGCCTTAGAGCTTGGTTCTCAGACAAACCGGTTTCTTAGTGATATGAATATTTTCCACCAGCACTTTATCAATAGCTCACTTTCTGTCAATTATACTTACTAAGAGCTGTCCCATACTGTCCTCCATGAGTAGCAACTCCGGTTCTGTTGAATAATCTGCAAACCACGTGTGCTGCAGCGTCGTCCCAAGAGTCGTCACATATGGCACCCCATCGTCCAGCATGATAGATATACACGTTACCTTAATAAATTTATAATTAGTAAATTATATTTTGAAAACAATAGAGATAGTAAGAGAAAATTCATAGCCTTGAACACAGACGCAAGGTCGCCGGTCTGTCAGTCTTCTATAGGCTACATTTTGGAGAGTGTGCGCAAGCCCTTCATCAACTCATTCCTTCATCTTCTTTCCATCATAGAACTACAAGACTTGGTGATTCGTCACACCCTTACGTTTTTAGTGTACCCCAAGTCCGCACTAAGCGTTTTGCTGACTCATTTATAGTCCGAACGGTCAAGGAATGGAATGCTCTTCCAAAAACAGTGTTTCCTTCAAGGTATAACCTAGGTCTTTTTAAGTCAAGAGTGAATGGGCATCTCATGGGCAAGCGTGCTCCACCTTAGACAACTTCGTCACTTACCATCAGGTGAGTTGTTGTCAAACGCATGCCCGTTTTACCATAAAAAAAGTATTAAATAACGAAATATATAGTTTTTGAAATATGGGATTTTTATTTTATTCATTAAGTAAACAAATAGATATTAAGACACATTTAAGACAGCGTCATCTGGCCCCAAAATAAGCAATACCTGTACTATGGGAACCAGAACTAGTAGAATACTTAGGTACTTTTCTGTTCTTGTTTGTAAATATATACAATATACAATACAACATATAAGTATATCAATTATTAATATTACCAAAATCACCAACCAAAATCAAGACTCACTATGTTAGACCATGCGTGGCTACCATTGTATACAGATAATATAGCAAAAACATCTAGATACACATTGTCATACTGCGTATGAAAATTATATTATGTATGAAAGTTTTCAAGAGGAAAATGAACAGGTTTTTTATAGGCGAGCGTGCTACATCGTCGATCAAATTGTCACTTAACACCAAGAGAATGGCGTTCTGTAGTCAAATTAAATCAAAGCCAATTTTATTACTTACCTTCAAAATGATCCGGTCCTCCTATTAACTTTAATTTCCCTTCCAGATTCTTCTGCTTATTCAGTAGCCTCTGTACGAACGCTGCTCGGTTAGCCCTTTCACCTTCACTTCGTATCTTACTGTATACGCCCACTGTCCTTATTATCAGAAAAAATACTACCATGTACCTCACTGATATTTTTTTCCACATTACGTAGGTTAACCTTTACACTTTTTCCTTTATTTTCTTTCAATTTATTAGTGTTCGCAAATCAAGATGCTAGAATCATATCATATAAAATTAATTACGAATATAAATAAAAAACCAAAACAGTCAATAGTGCGTGACCTAATTTGGCACCTTGTAGGACACCAATGACTAAATCATATGAAAAACACGTTCATTGGTTTTAGTCTCAATTTGTTTCGTTACAACTCTTTATTTTACTAACTTATATTAGTACACAACACACATAATATATCTTGAAAATAATTTACAATATTTAAATAAGGAAATAATATTTTAAAACAGTATCAAATGCTTTATAAAAGACGAGACTTGTTACAATAAAGTGTTTGTTGAGACTGGTATGTTCAATGAATGAGAACATCTAATTGATATTATATATCCTAGAGTAGTTCAATGTCATGACGCTTTCTGATGAAGTGGCCAGATGAATCTGTTCAAGGAGAATGCTCAATATAAATCATTATTACTAGGTGGTAGGACTTTGTTGCAAAGTTCGTCTAGGTAGGTACCACCGCTTTGCCAGTTATTCTGCCGCCAAGCAGTAGTGCGCAAGCACTACTGTGTTCCGGTTTGAAGGGCACTGTAGCTAGTGAAATTAATGGGCAATTGAGACTTTATGATCTGATCTCACAGTCGAGTAATCTTATTACCAGACTGTGCTGATGTCTCAGGATGATGTGCGCAGTGCAGTGTTGCTCGAAACTCTATTTTGGGGTTCCGATTGACACTGTTCTGATATGGGCAGCCGTGGCGCTTAACATCAGGTGAACGGCTAGCTCGTCAAATCATTCAGTAACATAAAAAAATATATATATATAATTATATTTTATTATATATTATGACTGACCTAGCTCAGTTGGTAGTAGCTCTGCCTTCTGAACTGTAGGCTGTGCGTTTGATTCGCACCCAGAGCAAAAATTTGTGTGATGATCATCTGTGGCTGGGTTTTATATTGTATTCTATGTATGTTTTTACTAACAAAAAGTATCTAAGTATTGTATCAGTTATCAGATTCCGGTGAAACTAATTTGAAAATAATTTTGTTATAAAACTGTGATCCCGATGTATTAAAACTAGCACAATGGCAAAAAATGCTTCTCTACATACTTCTTATGATAACATACAAATTTTAATGATAATGACACAGAAATTATTACATTAATTAAAGGATCATCACCATAATGGTATCAAAATAAATTAGCTGGACGCTATTTATGTACCAAGAATTTTCTGTGTTTTCGGTTACCTTTTCTTTTCTTTTTATCTCTCCAACAAGAACATAAAGCTGATAAATAAACTAAATAAAAATGCTGAAACAACGGAAAACGTTCGTTTTAACGACTCGTAAAATGAGAACTTTTAGTAAAATGCGCTAAACGTGCTAAAAGTTGAGATTTACGCTAATAGAATTTACTGGGCATTTTAGCATGGTATTTTATAGATTAGATACTATAGATAGATACTAACTGCTATTTTAAATATCTAGCGTTAGCGGAAAAACCAAGGTAGTAACGATAAAAATAGTGAAAACGAATCTGCTTTAGACAATACGACTGAAGTAAAACTTAGCTCCATCTATCGGCTGGTATAACTTTGTTTCTGCTTTGTTTAATGTTAATGTCGCCATCTTGACAATTGTAAATTGTCATTTGACCGGACATCCCAGCACGATAACACTAATTTTCACTTTATCAATTCAATCAATCTTCCAGTTCAATCTCCATTGATTGAGATTGAACCAACAACTTTCAACTTCGATTCGCCTCGCATTAACCAGTTTACTCCCCAAGTTGAGCGTACGTAATGAAGTTTTACTTTTAAAATGTCAACAATACGTCCTACTGACCAGCAGTTCCGTGGTGAATTGCTATCAGCTACCAACACCATGTCACCTGTTTTCAGTGCTTGATGGGGCGAAACAGTTTTCTATGGTATTAAAAGTCAAGTATTCCTTGATCCACTGCTGCCAGTAATTGTCTGCCAGACGATGAGCTTTACGCCAATCTTACTTTACTAGGTAATAGGACGTTTCTGCAAAGTTCGTCAATGTAGGTACCACCGCTTTGCCAGTTATTGTGCCGCCAAGTAGTAGCGTGCAAACACTACTATGTTTCTGTTTGGAGGGCACTGTGGCTAGTAAAATTACTGGGCAACGGAGACTTTATAATCTGATCTCACAGTCGAGTCTTATTACCAGACTGTGCTGATAATTATCAAGATGATGTACGCAGTGCAGTCTTGCGCAAAACATTATATTTTAGAGTTCCGAGTGATACTGTTCTATTATGGGTGGCCGCTTAAAATCAGCTGGGCGATTACGTAACTCGATTGCAACAAATAAAAATACAAATTTGTATGCATTTGACAGTTTGAATACGCAGTTTATGTGAATAGTTGGCATGGAAAATACTCCTGTTGCATTGCAATCAAAGTTTCGTGATCACCCCCCAGGTGAACGACTCGTCACATCATTCATTAACATAAAACAACTATCGGTAAACTTGAGATATTTTTAATATCTCAATAAAGAAAGATACAAACTGCAAAATAACTGTTCCTGTATGCAATGTTATTAAGTAAAGGTAACTAGTACAGTATTGTATAATCCGTAGTAAAGGGGTTAGTATTCGGGCTATGAGCTGTCCCGCTCAACCACCATACCACATAGGCTGATGTATTATATTTTTGCATATTATTCCGCATTTTAAATTAATGTGTCATAATGTTCTAATTTGTTATTAACACTTGCTTAGCACGTCAGTACATAATCCCTAACATAAAACTACATTACTTTTCTATATGTAGCAAAATCGTGAATAAGTATATTAATGTAAATAAGGTGTGAAACAAAAACACATAGATATCAATTAACAATCCGAGACACATCTTCTTAATTGGAATCAGGCACGCGGAACGAAGCAAAATAGTTTCATTTGACCTACATAAAGTCGGTCATATAGGTTAAACAATGGTGTGTTATTGACATATTTGTATCACAAACTATTTTGTATCTTATAGCTTTTGATATAAGGACAGTATTGAGTTCTAATTTTATTCAAGATGACGAAATCCAATCTTTTTTTCAGTTCTGATCTCTATTCATTGTTCAAGGTGTAGGAAATTTCCTAAAGTATCTTAAATCTTTTAAAGTTCGTCTAGGTAGGTACCACCGCTTTGCCAGTTATTCTGCCGCCAAGCAGTAGTGCGCAAGCACTGCTGTGTTCCGGTGTCAAGGGCACTATAACTAGTGAAATTACTGGGCAAATGAGACTTTATGATCTGATCTCACAGTTTAGTAATCTTATTACTAGATTGTGCTGATGTCTCTGGATGACGTGCGCAGTGCAGTGTCACGCGAACCTCTATACTTTAGAGTTCCAAGTGACACTGCAGCTGATATGGGCAGCCGTGTCGTTTAACATCAGGCTAGCTCGTCACGTCATTCCTTAAAATAAAAATAAAACCCCGATTCATAAGTTATTGAAACACAAATCAGGAAAAATCAGTTATCATCATCATCATCGTTTCCTACACTAGTCCACTGCTGGACATAAGCCTTTCCCAAATACAAATAAAAATACAAATTTATTTATTGACACATTTGGTTACAAAGTTATAATCAATCCATAGACTCCCGAACTAGTGGAAACTGTGTTTCAGTGGCTTCTCCCATTATTATTTTACCTAAGCCATGCTGGACATAAGCCTTTCCCAATTATATAGTCTTCTCCAAATAATCTCCCAATAAGTCATGTCTAAGTAATCACAATGTTATAACTAAGTCCACGATTTCACGTTCATGATTAGGACGGCTAAGGAATGGAATGCCCTGCCAGCGTCTGTGTTTCCGGCGATATATGACTCGGGCGTGTTCAAGAGTGAAAAAGGTATGGCTAGCATGCTACACCTTCGATCGCATCGTCATTTCCCATCAGGTGAGAGCGTGGTCAAAAGCTAGACAAGTTTGAAGTAAAAAAAAGTTTGATTGCCTTTGTGGTGTGGTCGTTGAGAAGGTTGGCTCATAACCCGGAAGCGGCGGGTTCGATTCCCGCGACAAGACAAGTATTTGTGCACAGAAAAAAAGCGCTAATACTTGTTCTGTGTCTGGGTGTTGTGGGACCATTTTTCTCGTAGTTCCTGGGTGCAGGAATCCTAGTTAGGGTCCAGGATCTATGTATGTGATCGTTGGGCGTTATTATTATTACTATTCACTAGGTGGTAGAACTTTACTGCAAAGTTTGTCTAGGTAGGTACTGCTCTGCCAGCCGCCAAGCAGTAGTGCGCCAGCGCTACTGTGTTCCGGTTTGAAGGGCACAGTAGCTAGTAAAACAAATGGGCAAATGAGACCTTATGATCTGATCTCAGTCGAGTAATCTTATTACCAGACTATGCTGACATCTCTGGATGACGTGCGCAGTGCAGTGTCACGCGAAACTTTATATTTTAGAGTTCCGAGTGTCACTGTTTTGGCGGGCGGCCGTGTCGCTTAACATCAGGGGAACGACTAGCTCTTAATTAATTAACATATAAAAAGTATTATTATAGCAAAACATTTTAAATCAACTCTGAGTTACCAATTTATTAGATATCAAAACTTACTTTCCATTCGCAATCAAAACTGTTCCCACGCCACGCGATACCTTTATAATCTGCTAAAACTTTCAAATAGTTTAAACCCAAATTCGTATAACCTAATGGATACTGTCCCTTAATCACGGCATACGGTTGCCAGAACAGCGATAAAACTGTCAATTCTATAGATTCACCACGATTTATGGCAACACCGAAAGTTTTATTGCGTGTCCTGTGGCCAGCATAAGTTGACCTTTCGCATCGATTTCCGTAATTTGGTAACTTGAAAGGTACAATAGTTGTGTGGTGGGTTCGTAACAGAAAACTCATTCAGGGAAATTTCCAATTACAAGCTGTTTTTTAGCTTGAAATGTTTGTATGCATTTTTTGATGGTTTTGGTCAAATGAAACTTGAACAAATTGAATTTTAAAACAGTTATCATTAATTAGAATTATAAAAGTATGTAAGGATGCAGTGGTTATAATTATTATGCTTTGTGGTAGTATTAAGTAGTGCGTACTTTTATTTTAATCAACTATCTGCGCGCCGCGGTTTCACCCGTGTAGTAATTTTTTTTTAATTTTCCGCATTACTTTTTTAATTTTTTGATTCATAAGATCCTTTTACTGATAATAATAAACACAACAAAAAAAGAATTACTTAGCGAAACTGTTCCATCCATTCGATCGTAATGCTATGACAAAGGGAAATAGAGATTCATTTTTATACAATTAACTAGTTTACAGAGTTTTAAATGATCAAAATACACGTATTATAAACAATATGAAAATTCAAAACAATATAAATAAATGTGTGGACATTTCACACAGCGCCATCTAGCCCCAAACTAAGCAAAGCTTGTGCTATGGGAACCAGGTAACTGATACAATAATTAGATACTTTTTGTTTGTAAATACATACATAGAATACAATATAACACCCAGACTCGGAACAAACATCGATTTTCATCACACAAATGTTTGTCCTGTGTGGGAATCGAACCCACAACCCACAGTTCAGAAGGCAGGGTTTCTACCAACTGAGCTATCGGGCCAGTCGATGCAGTGATTCGACAATGCAGTGGTAACACTTAATCTAAGAAGCTGCTACCAGTAAGCAAAGTCCCCAAAAAGCAGCATTGCCCCGTTGAATGGCAATACTTAGCCTTTGGGCTAAGTAGATATTTTGGTCATGTGTTGCCTCGATCAGTCGTTCCGAAAGATCTTTGTAAATTTTGTACGTACTCAGTCCTCACGGCCCCAACGCCTCGACACCGAAAGGTGCAAATATGTAACTACCGTCTAAGGTACTTGCGCCTTTTCAGGTCCTTTGTGGGTCCGGCTACCGCACCAGCCTTACCCTGAGTGAAATAAATAAATATGTATGGACATTACACATAGCGCCATCTAGCCCCAAACTAAGCAAAGCTTGTACTATGGAACCCAGATAACTGATACAATACTTTTAGTTATATACAACTAACGGCGTTATTTTAATGTAGAGTGCTTATAAGGTAATAGAAAAGGTTTATGTAAGTTTTAGTTGCTTGAAAATGTTTTGATTTAGTTGCTTTGAAAATTCTATTTTAAAATACTAAATATAGTACTAATTCATACAATTACTGTAAAAATATAATATAATAAAATAAATATCGCAATGTTTTTATACTAAGCGAACTGTATTCCTGTGATAGATAAACCGTTTTTAGACTCAAAATCTCGAGATTTAAGCCTCATTTCGGTATTTGGAGAATGTATTATTGTAGATAATTTCACGCTGAATCCAACGATACCCATAAGTCATTTTGTAAAAAAATTCAGTTAAACCCTTTTTGTTCTCACCCCTTCAATTGTAAATTGTCATTTTACCGGACATACTAACATAATCCTATTTATATTATAAATGTGAAAGTTTGTGATTATGTATGTATGGATGAATGTTTGTTAATTTGTTGTTGTTGTGTGTGTCTTTCACGCAAAAACTATTAAACGGATTTGGATGAAATTTGGAACACATATAGTTTATAGTCTCGATTAGCACACAGGATACTTTTTATCTCGATAGCATGTTCCCATGGACAGTTATGAAACCGCGAGGCGCAGCTAGTAATACAATTTTAACTTTGTTATGTTGACAATGGAGATCTACGTGAACCAGCTTCAATTCCCGTTCGCTTCTCTTTCACCAGTTTAATCCCCAAGTCCAGCGTGCGTACAAACAAGTTTGACTTCAACTAGTTGTAGGGAAGCTGGATTCCGTTATGACTGAGAGGGCTCAAACTGCCTGGTCTCATTATTGCGAGTGGAAACCACATCTTACGCTAAATTACAGTAAGATTATTACTGCGAATGATTTGTTGTGTGTTGCTTGAGGATTAGAAGGATTGCTTTTGTAGAAATATTACAAATGGACTCTTTCATCTTTGTAAGTTTCGGTTTGCGTTCGCTTTCACGTTGTATTCCAAAAATCCCTAAAAATTTTATATTTATATATATATATATCTTACTAGATGGTAGGACTTTTCTGCAAAGTTCGTCTAGGTAGGTACCACTGTTTTGCCAGCCGCCAAGTAGTAGTGCGCAAGCACTGCTGCGGGAATACAACATTTCTTGAATGAGACTTTATGAACTGATCTCGCAGTTTAGTAATCTTATTACTAGATTGTGCTGATGTCTCAGGATGACATGCGCAGTGCAGTGCCACGCGAAACTCTATACATTTTGAGTTCCGAGTGACACTGCAACTGATATGGGCAGCCATGTCGCTTAACATCAGGCGAACGGTCAGCTCGTCACATCATTCATTGATATAAAAAAAATATCCTAAAATCCCCCACATCGAATTTACTATGTGGTAGGACTTTTCTGCAAAGTTAGCACTACGGTGTTCCGGTGTGAAGGGCATTACTACAGTGCCCTTTAAGCCTTGCTTGCTTGCGCACTACTGCTTGGCGGCAGAATAACTGGCAAAGCGGTGGCACTTAACTAGACGAACATTGCTCAAAAGTCCTACCACCTAGTAGTTTCACATGTTCCTATTAAATTACTATTAAGTGACTCAGCAGTAGAGGCAAAAAGGCTTTCAGATGACTGTGATGCCATGTAATGTGTACAGAAAGAATAAAAAAACTCGATTGAAACCACCTTTTTTTCACTGAGACTTGTCTCGCATTTGTTCACATGATCGAAGGTGTAGCATGCTAGCCAAGTAAATACCTATTCACTCTTCTCTTGAACACGCCCGGGTCATATTTCGCCGGAAACACATCTTGGACTTATATGAAAGTTAACACGCATAGTTTAAGCACCTGTATAATAATAACACTAAATCAGTACATACCAACTAATAAATATACTCGGTTCCCCGGATTTCCCCTTTACATCAACGCCAGCATAATAATGTTACCTCAGAATAATCCCGCGAAGATAAAGACTAGACAGCTTTAACAACGCTGTTAGTAATGTTTTAAGGTGGAGTCTGATAATTAAATCAATATTTTCGAAAGCCCTGTGCAACGATATAAAATAAGTAGTCAAGTTTAAAAAAATGTGTAAATCTAAATATATGTAACTCAAAGGTGACTGACTATTTGTCTGACATAGTGATCTATCAACGTACAGCCCAAACCACTGGACGGATCGGGCTGAAATTTCGCATGCAGGTAGATGTTATGACGTATCCGCTAAGAAAGGATTTTTCGAAATGTGAAATGGGTGGTTGAATTATTTTCCCATGGGCCACGCCGCGGGCGAAGCTGCGGGCAGAAGCTCGTAGGAAATAAAAAGAAAAAAAAAAAAAAAAAAAAAAACTGTGATCAATTACAATTAAACTAAATAGTTTGGTTAACCAAAATATAATGGTAGAATGATGCCAAAAAATATATGTTTCAAACAAATATAAATAGAAATAGTTCGTGTTTTAAACATATCACCAGAAGCACGGACCCAGGATACTGTGGTAAAGCAGCATAATAAAAAAAAATCACTAATGTTTTTTTTATATGTTATCTCTTTTTCACTTAATGCACAAAAAACCCGCAAAATTAACACAGTTTCATGCGCATGAGCCAATTTGACGTTAAACATGTTCTGCGATTTTAAACATTATACAAAGCCCCGTAGAAGCCACCTCAAAAATAAAAAGTTGTTCTTGGACGACGTTTGAAGGGTGGAGAGGCTAAAAGCCTTACAAGATATTCCGCCGCTGCTGACAACGACACAATGTAATAAAAATCCTCCAACAAGCGTACCACACACTCCAACCACATGGTTTTATGGATTCCCGCCTAACCAGTATTTAATAATAATTATGTAGGGATATCAGCACTAACCGCTATGACGCGGCTTTCGTCAGCCAGGCTTGAACGTCTATTACGCTATCAACACATGTTGGTTCTAATAATCCACATAGCGTAATAGCGTCCAACATGTGTTGGACCTAGTAAGGCAACACTATTTAAGGCAGCAGAGAGTCCTAGTTGGGTGTGAGTCTCAGCTTGTACCGTTGACGAGAGAAGAGAATAGAGAAGACCTGGAAAGGCCCTATATCACAACACGATGGTACTAGTGGAACGGGCATAATCAAAGTCAAAGTCAGACAAAATATTTATTGCAATTAGGCTATTTTAGCACTTTTACAAATCACAGTTTTTTTTACAAATTTCAAAAACGTTGTTAGTTTTTCGAATTGTGAAAAAGAAAACTTGTATTGTTACGTAGCTGTTGCTAAGTAACAATACAAGTAAATAAACAATATATCGAAGGCCAATTGGAAGTTTTCACTAATAACTATTAATAATTAATTACTTGACACTGGCTAAATACACGGAGGTGTGGAGCCAAAACATCAAAAAAAAAACTCTTAATAATAAATATGAATATAGGAAAAAATATTATAAATATGGTAATAGTATTATTAATATGTAATGTAAATATAACAAGCAACGAAGAATTGCATACAATTTCAGAAAATAATGAGATAAAAAAAGAAGGAGTGAGCATAGAAAACAAAAGATACATACATCTTTTCTTTCTAATATATAAAAATAAGTCGGGTTTTCCTTCCTGACGCTATAACTCCAGAACGCATGAACCGATTTCCACGGTTTTGCATTCGTTGGAAAGGTCTCGGGCTCCGTGAGGTTTATAGCAAAGAAAATTCAGGAAAAATTCAGGACAAACCAACATTTTAAGTAGATGGCGCCGGTGCGTGATACATTGTTTTTCGTATATTATAAAATGTTTAATAAATAAACGTCCACCCGAGCGAAGCCGGGACGGGCCGCTAGTACTCAATAAGATAAACTATGCAAAAAATACAACTGCTTTAGCTGCCCAGCGGAAGTGGTGGAGAGGTCAACATTACAGACCTTGTTGAGCGTATTGAAACAGCTGCTTGCTCTCAGTAAGTAGACATTTTCCCTGTTGATAGATGGTTGTATGGTTGTACGTAATAATTATTGACTCAATTAGTTCCTTAAGTACTTATTAAGCGTACGATTTTTAAATTTTAGTCTAAAGTTTTTTTTTAAATTATTGCCGCTCACAAAATTATTTCAGTTTATTGTGTTTCTCCATATTTATTTTAGGGTTATGTACGCGAAAGTTCCAGAATGCAGGCTTCGTGCTTAGTTTGGGGCTCATAGTTAAGTGTAGTTTGGGAGATTTTGGCGGGAAAGCGAAAAAGATTGCGTCACCACATTGTATTATTTTCCAAAACTTGTGTTATTTTCAGTGTTAGTTATTATCACTGAAAGGTTAAGAACCACAATCTTGGCGTTATAGTTCTAAGTGGGTATGTACGTTCTGACAGCTATACTTGGTACACGGAGCATACAATCGTCATTTGCGGCAGGCAAGGGTGCTTAGGAAAGGTAAATGCTTAACATAACTCAAGGCAAGGTTTAATTTTCGTTCAGGATTGTATGCGGAGCTTCATTATGGAATGAATATATTAGAATTTGTGAGGGCATGGAACTCTACTAGGTGCCAGTTTAAATTGAGCTAAGTTTAAGGTCGAAGTTTAAGGTCGCGCTTTTAAAAAATCTATATATATAAAACTATATACTAAAAATAATTATCCGCGGGTGAAGCCGCGGGCCGCAACTAGTACCAAATAAACCGGAGTTGTAGCCGAATTTTCAAAATTAGTTTTAATTCCAAAGATTACTTTTTATTACAAGCTTAAAACCTAAAAACCATTTTTCTACATCTAATAATTATTAAAATCAAATGCCATTTAATTCCCATAAATGGAGATAGACGTAGGTGTTAGGTTTTTAGTAGTTCTTCCATTTAGCTCATACTCGTGGCATGTGACAATTATGAAGTTTAGGCCAATACTATAATACAATATTCAATATAGGTACAAGATAGACAGCCCTTGAAGAGTACAAAGAAAAAGAAAATACTTTGTTGCGTTATCGGAAAAATCCAATAGGTGAAGGGTCTTCACAGGAAAGTTTGATTCGGAATTTCTTATACCGACCGCAAGAACGGCACAAAGAATGGCTGGAGCGAACTTATTCGTTCGCACGGAGGGCTGAGGATTGAAAAACTTGTAGTTTGTTATTTTGTTTATTGGTAACTCTCGAACACTTGAACGCTGTCTGGGGCTGACCCGATATAGTTCGCACAACTTACCCAAAAAAAAAACCAGGCACTGTCTTAGGATTTTCTGTGTTTAGGGACCCAGAAACTACGAGGACCATGGTCTCAGAACCCAGACAGAACAATAAGTATGTGCGCTTTTATCTCTGTGGCTACATCCGAACTCAGTACAATACAGACTTGGCACATAATGGATAAAAAAAACTCACAACTGAAACCATGTCTGTTTGCTTTTTTGCTCGTGTTGATTTCCATTAAAACTGCTGGACCAATTTAGGTAATTTGCAAGATAAGTCAAAATGTCGCTTTTACTCGTAATTTGACAGCCTCTGTGGTGTGGTGATTGAGCAGGCTCCCGGAGGCAGCGGGCTCGATTCCCGCGACAGGACAAACATTACTCAGAAAAAAGTGCACATACATGTTCTGAGTCTGGGTGTTGTGCGACCAATGCCCTCGTAGTTCCTGGATTCCCTAGGGAATCCTAGTTAGGGTCTAGGATCTATGTGTGTGATCGTTAGGCGTTATTATTATTATTATTTTCTATAATAGGTAGCAATATTTTAGCACGATAAAAAATATTGTAGTATTACTAAAAAGCCACTATATGAGAACAAAAAATGGTAGAGACAACAAATTAATTTCTACCATTAATTTTCATCACAAAAGTCGCGGTGATTCTTTTAGCCAATTTATCATGGACATAATTAGTAAAGTAAAATTTCTTAGCAACAAAACAGGAGGCTATTGACCCTAAAAGGGTGCTGTGTACATTTACATTTGAATTAGTTTACTGACTACTAGCTTAGTATACTAGTTTAGTTGGATTTGACTAGCTTAGTATACTAGTTTAGTTGTATTTGACTAGCTTAGTATACTAGTTTAGTTGTATTTGACTAGCTTAGTATACTAGTAGAGTTGTGTTTGACTAGCTTAGTATACTAGTTTAGTTGTATTTGACTAGTTTAGTATACTAGTTTAGTTGTGTTTGACTAGCTTAGTATACTAGTTTAGTTGTATTTGACTAGCTTAGTATACTAGTTTAGTTGTATTTGACTAGCTCAGTATACTAGTTTAGTTGTATTTGACTAGCTTAGTATAGTAGTTTAGTTGTATTTGACTAGCTTAGTATACTAGTTTAGTTGTATTTGACTAGCTTAGTATACTAGTTTAGTTGTATTTGACTAGCTTAGTATACTAGTTTAGTTGTGTTTGACTAGCTTAGTATACTAGTTTAGTTGTATTTGACTAGCTTAGTATACTAGTTTAGTTGTATTTGACTAGCTCAGTATACTAGTTTAGTTGTATTTGACTAGCTCAGTATACTAGTTTAGTTGTATTTGACTAGCTTAGTATAGTAGTTTAGTTGTATTTGACTAGCTTAGTATACTAGTTTAGTTGTATTTGACTAGCTTAGTATACTAGTTTAGTTGTATTTGACTAGCTTAGTATACTAGTTTAGTTGTATTTGACTAGCTTAGTATACTAATTTAGTTGTATTCAAAAAGCAAAGTGATGTCATTACTAGACAAAAAATATCTAATATTATAGAAACTGACGTAAGTAGTACTCATTACTACAACTATTACACGGCTAACACTCACGAGATACAGTCGAATAACAGCCACCGCCGCCGCGCGTACTCCTTGAGGATGGGCATCTATATTGCCCGAACACCGGTCGATTTATTCGACTGTATCTCGTGAGTGTTAGCCGTGTAATAGTTGTAGTTAAAAAAGATCTAAGTTCGCGAACCTGCTTTACCGACTTCCTTGCCGTAAAGACATTTATAAGAAAAACGTATATACCATTGTGTGTAATAATTTTTAACAATTTGCTTAGTGAAATTAAATCTTTAGAAGAAAATATATTTAAAAAACATTTGAGTGACTGACTTTTAGGCAAATGTTTTTATAGTGTCAAGGAATGTGTAACATGTAATAACAAATGTTAATGTAGTAACAAAAATATTTTTTTAATATTTGCACTATTCACGCTTGCTTGCAGGCCGAATGCACCTATGGAATGCACGTATCCACTACTTACTATGTAACCTTGTACCCAAATTAATAGTGTATTCTTGCAAATAAACAAATGATTTGATTTGATTTGATTATTAGCTATTTAACGAGGAAATATTGCCAGCTTTTTGAGTACGTTTCCCGCAGAAGGTGATCTAAATTCTGTGTTTTATTTATAACTTCTATTTATCTACAAATGTTTTTTAAATATTATATACTGTTTAGTTTTTTTTATTAATAAAGGTAGGTGTATAGTTTATTATTAAACTCGTAGCTAATGATAAAAATCGTGTGATTGTTAAGTGAAATAAATTATACAACATAAACTACGACCATAATTATTGTTGCGTGAAATTTTTCGAACAGTTGACAAAGTTAAACAAAAACTTAAATTATCGCGGAACTTTTTATCGCGTTTTTATGATAATCGCCAACTGAATGCTAATATTTTATGATAATTATTAAATCGTAGTAATTATTTATAATTACGCGTCAACAGCTAAATCGAAATAAATCGTTGCTAATTGTTAGTAAAATCATTAATAAGATTTATTATAGCGATAAATTTGACTTTCGTGATTCTGAACTGTAGACCGTAGGTATTGATACTGAAAATAAAGAAATCTTTCACCTAATCTAAATATAATATATATAACTCAAAGGTGACTGACTGAAATAGTGATCTATCAACGCATAGCCCAAACCACTGGACGGATCAGGCTGAAATTTGGCATGCAGGTAGATGTTATGACCTAGGCATCCGCTAAGAAAGGATGTTTTGAAATTCAACCCTTAAAAGTGTGAAATGGGTGGTTGAATTATTTTCCCTTAGGGCACGCCGCGGGCGAAGCTGCGGGCAGAAGCTTGTTTGGTAATAAGTACGGTGAGTACCGTACATACACTGATCTTAGGAGTATAACCTACCTGTTATACGGCCAACGATCACAAAGTCAAAGTCAAAGTCAATAGATTTATTGCAAATAGGCAAATTTTAGCACTTTTACAAGTCAAAATTATATTAGGTACTTAAATTTAAGTTATTTCACTAAGCATATAAAATTACAAAGTGCTTATTGTCACATAATATATAGCAAGCCCATTACAATGAAAAAAAAAAAGCAGTTCTCTTTCTCACTACTGGTGCAAGCAATCCGGCACAATGCAGAATAGAAAACTTTGATCCGAAACTTCGGTTACAACTGTAAAGAAGAAGTTACAAGAAACTTTACAGTGATGTATTTTTTTTTCTTTCTACTGTCTTTTACAATGTATATAATTCATTACAGTTGAGATAATGAATATGTTACAAAAGTAACCACCACGTCACACCGGAGCAAGAAAAATACCGTGATTATCTTAATAAACATTACAAATAGAAACTAAATTAATAGTTAGGAATAGGCAATAGGCACATACATAGATCCTGGACTCTAACTAGGATTCCCTGTGTCTAGGGACCCAGGAACCACGCGGACCATGGTCCCACAACACCCAGACTCAGAACAAGTGCTTGCGTTTTTTTTCTACACACAAAAACTTACAATGTTTTCTCCTGGGTATAACTTGGATTTTAAGTCAAGAATGAATAGACATCTCATGGTCAAGCGTGCTCCACTTTAGACAACTTCTTCATTTACCATCAGGTGAGTTGTTGTAAAACGTGTCCCCATTTTACCATTAAAAAAAGAAAAAAAACTTGTCCTGCCACGGGAATCGAACCTGTCACCTCCGGGCTATGAGCTGACTTGCTCAACCACCACACCACAGTGGCGTCAGCAATGCTGACGTCACTATACCGTCTTCATGGTGATCACTCATCATGATAAAAGTAAAACACCTTTTGTCGTTGTTGAATATTTACTACGCTTTTGAAATCGTAGATTGCAACCTATATAACTATAGGCCTTCAGCATGTCCACACCGCGCCGTGTCTGGAACAAGAATGATCCGTAGTACACCGAGCGCTTCCTTTTTATAGCCAGACGGGTAGGGGCGCCATGGCAGTTGCCGGTGTTGCCACTGTAATAAATTTAATGCCGCCACAGGGTAAATTACGGTGCTCGATCGCTGCCCGCTGCGCATAGAGTTTACATTTACAACTGGACGTTGCCGCCGTCATACACATTATTAAAGATAACTCAAAAACTACCGATCAGAATGGGACCATACGGAAAACACCAGTTTTCAAATAAAAAAGAATCTTCAAAATCGGTTCACCCAGTCGAAAATTATGAGGTAACACACAAAACAGCAGTCGAATTAAGAACTTCTTTCTTTTTTGAAGTCAGTTGAAAAATAAATTAGTGCGCATTGACTTTTTTAATACGTCACGTCACGTCACGTCATGCACTTTTCCATACGTTTTTCAGAAAGTACAATAACTTAACCTAACTTTTATACCTATCAATAATCTAGTAAATGGTGATTGATACGGTACGAAACAATGAGAGGTCTGTAACACCTTTATTTGTAGCATTGTATAAAAGAATAAACAGAATCTCAAGGGATACTTTCCTAAAACAAGACTTATTGTTGTCTTGCTATCATTTATCATAGCCTGAAGGAGAAGTTTCAAAGGAGGTTGTATAATTTAGCTGCAGTATAGCAACTTCCATTGACTGTCCCGATAACTCAGTTGGTAGCCTTCTGAGCTTAGATTGTGGGTTCGATTTCCACAACACCCTTATTGTCCTACGTTTGTGTGATGAACATAAGTGTTTGTTCTGTGTTTTATTGCTTCGCGATTTTATTCTATCGCTTTGCCAGTTATTCTGCCGCCAAGCAGTAGTGTGCAAGCACTACTGTGTTCCGGTTTGAAGGGCACTGTAGCTAGTGAAATTACTGGGCAAATGAGACTTTATGATCTGATCTTACGGTTGAGTAATGTTTTGTAAATAGACCAGACTGTGCTGATGTCTCAGGATGATGTGCACAGTGCAGTGTCACGTTTTTCATCAGTTTTAGAGTTCTGAGTGACACTGTTCTGTTATGGGCGGCCGCGTCGTCATTCAATAAAAAAAAAACAACATTTTTACCACCTAGTAAAA
Source organism: Ennomos fuscantarius (assembly GCA_905220475.3). NCBI lineage: Eukaryota > Metazoa > Arthropoda > Insecta > Lepidoptera > Geometridae > Ennomos > Ennomos fuscantarius. The sequence goes on along the minus strand of HG992046.1, from coordinate 3,398,980 downwards.
TGATGATATAAAAAATAACAATAGAGGCGACACGACTGACTTCCCGTCTCGTGAAAGTCAGTAATAAAACAATGCCAAAAGTTCATATATATGTACACAATTATACCTTGTGAGCGTGTCACATTTCGCCTAAGTTTCCTTACTGCGACTATTGGTACAAACTTCACAACAGAGGTGATGATAAATGTATATTTGCTTGTTTTAGTCAAACTATTTTGAAAGGACGAATCTGTTTGTATCGTAAATCTTGAAGATTTCATTTTAGTTAAACGACGACTATAACTTGTACCAAGTACTTTATTAGGTCTAATATTATAAGCAAAAACTAAGCAGCTGCTTATCGACAGCCTCTGTAGTGTGGTGATTGAGTAAGTCGGCTCATAACCTGGAGGCGGCGGGTTTGATTCCCGCTTTTGTGCACAGAAAAAAAGCGCAAATACTTGTTCTGAGTCTGGGTGTTGTTGGACCATGGTCGTTGTAGTTTCTGGGTCCCTAGACACAGGGAATCCTAGTTAGGGTCCAGGATCTATGTATATGATTGTTGGGCGTTATTATTATTAGATTGGAGCTCTGTGGGGAGGCCTAAGCTTGGCAGTGGACGTCTTCATGCTATTAATGATGATACGCTACCATAGACTATTTAATTGCTTTCCATCAGGTGAGACAGTTGTCAAATGACTTGTTTATAAAAAGGAACCTATTCAGAGGAGTTTTGGTGGGAAAACGAAAAAGATCGAGTCGGCGCATTGTATTATTTTCCAAAACTTGTGTTATTTTCAGTGTTAGTGCATAAAATTGGTGGCATTTTATTCGTTAAGTGCTGAATTACAGGCATGAGTGTGGGAAAGTGGTATAATGATGGTGAAACGTTTCTTATCGTGTTGTTTCCAAAACTCCAAAGAAGCTTCAAGTAAAGTTGCCACCACTTTACTAGTAGTATGACTTGACTTGACTATGACTTGACTTGATGATTTGGACTGTAACTTGTGTATCGAGTATATATATATACTTGAGAAATTATTAATAATTATATAATATCAATTACTTGTCCTACCAGTAAGTGTGAAGACAAAACATACAAAAAAAGATGTTTGTTGTTGATGAGGGAGATTGTTGAAAAGATACTAAAAAAGGCGGTTGTGAATTTTTTTCCATGAGCCGTGTATTTTTTAATTATAGTGTGTGATAAGGGTGGATTATTATTTGTAATTGTTCGTGAACGTGCACGAGTGTTGTTAAGTTTTAGTTCAAAGTTTTAAAGCCAGTCCTTTTCGTTCTCTCTGCAAGACTTCCTAGTCTTTAAAACTAATATATACGGTTAATTCTGCCATTATTTTACTGAAGGCTCTAAGAGAGCCTTCAGTAAAATAGTGGCAGAATTATCGTTAAAAAGCTATAGAAAACCATTAAACAAAGAGAAGAAGAAGAAACCTATTAAAAGATAATTTAGACGTCAGAAAAACGGTAGGCGAGGAAATAACTTTGCTAATAGCAATGAGAAGTCATAAATAAAAGCCTCATATTTCTTATGCAACAGTTCAAACACTTAACAGTACTTATAAATAAAACATCCGAGTCTCCAGCAATTCTATCTTCGACGCTCCTGAATGGAAAAGTTTTGAAGTTCAGAAAATGGAAAAAGTTTGCAATGTTCTTACAAGAACGGTCTTTTTATAATTAATTCAGTCGGCCTATATTAAGTTGCCGAATTTTCTTGATCATAAAAAAACATATTAATTTTATAAACCAATCATCACACATGCAATTTTTTGCTTTTGATATTATATGTAGGTAGAAAACACTATATTGCACAATAATAAAACAATTAATGAAATGCCATAAAACTATAAAACTATTAACCTAAAAATTTTACGGCATTTTGAAAAGTAATAAAAGATCAATAAATCTAAGTTTTTTATGTTAAAATAGACATGCGTTTGACAACAACTCACCTGATGGTAAGTGACGAAGTTGTCTAAGGTGGAGCACGCTTGCCCATGAGACGCCCATTCACTATTGAATTAAAAAGACCCAGGTTATACCCCGGAGGAAGCACTGTTGTTGGAGAGGCATTCTATCCCTTGGCCGTTTGGACTATAAATGACCCAGCAAAATACTGAGAATTTTTATCACAAATTCAAAAATAGTCTACAAATTTAAAAACAGCATATCTGTTTGTTACCTTTTCACCCATATTTTTTTGTCACTTTAATGTAATATTGCGATCCTCAGCTATAGCTATAGCATAATGGCCATTTTTCTACTCATTATAACCCTACTAGTTGCGCCCCGCGGTTTCATCCGCAAAAAAAAGTATTTTAATTATTTACTCATCCCACGGAAAAATTTCACTTTTCCGGGATAAAATGTAGCCTATATGTTAATCCACGGTATAAGCTGTCTCGGTACCAAATTTCATCCAAATCCATTCAGCCGTTTGAGCGTGAAGGAGAAACAAACATACACACATACACACAAACACACATACAAACTTTCGCCTTTATAATATTAGTGTGATAGTGTGATGTACAGGCACTCTATAAATAAAAAGTTATAACTAATAAATCACTAATTACAACCACACATGCAAGTTTTTGCTTTTAATATTATATGTAGGTAGAAAACATTATATTGTACAAGAATAAAACAAGTAATGAAACGCCAATTAGCATTTTCAAATTAACTAGTAACCAATAACTTACTTACTTACGTAACGTTACGTAACGTTACGTAACTTTACGGCATTTTGAAAAGTAATAAATGATCAATAAATCGGAGTTTTTTTGATGTTAAAATAGGCATACGTTTGACAACCACTCACCTGATGGTAAGAGACAAAGTTGCCTAAGGTGGAGCACGTTTGCCCATGAGATGCCCATTCACTCTTTCTTGTTCAGCCGTCGCGATTCTCGTTCTCATCGTCTCAACAAATAGTTCGAGGTGAAATTATATCAAAAGGTCCGCGTGTGAAACCATGAAGAGCAGCTAAGTTTTATCACAAATTCGAAAATAGCTGTCAGTATGTCTGTTTGTTACCTTTTCACGGCTTGTTGATGAACTTGAAAAGACCCCCATTTTTACACCCTTCAAATATGGGTGTAAAAAATGGGGTATTTGGGGTTCTTTTGTCACTTGTGAAATTGTTCTAGTTAGGCAATAAAAACATCACGTTAATAATAAAGACTTTTCTACTTTATATAACTCCATTCAAGAATTTCATTAATTATAATCTACTCTAAAAAACTGCCGTTAAACTTACGAAAACTATTTCCTACTATTTTAGTACGAAATTTTATCCAAACTCGTAAAATTAAGGCCACGAGAAAATTTAAAAGCCTAATGGCTACACTTTTAGACGAGCGGAAGAAAAGCAACCTAACAATTTTCCCTGAAGTTTCATTTGTAAATATATTGGGTTACAAAAATGGAGATTATGTCTGAGAGGCTAGACTCTATGTTACTCTACATAGAGTCTAGCCTCTCAGAATAGAGTAGTAGAGTCCTTCATAATTTCTGTTTGACAAGTCAAAGTACGGTCTGCATAGAGAAACTTGCTCGCAAGTGAGACAGCTGAAACCCACCGTTAAGTTCTTGGCGCATATCAAATTCCGAGGATGCTACCAATGCTAAAGTGCTACGGTGGAAGGCCGGGAGTGCACTGTATTTTTCTATGCATCACCATGCAACTTGCCATAGAAAAAGGCCAATATTAGTATGAACTTGTCATAAAATAAGACCAATCTAGTGATCTGATTACCAGGCTGCTGATATCTCAGGATGACAAGCGCAGTACAGTGTCACGTGAAACTTTATATTTTAGAGTTCTGAGTGGCGCTACAATTGTTATGGGCGGCCGTTTCAATTTCAATTTCGATTGTTTATTTCCAATCCAAAATGTTGGTTACAGTGGGGTGATCACGAAACTTTGATTGCAATGCAGCGGGAGAAATTTCCATAACGTAACGTGATTGCTATGATGATAGGAACGCAAAGTTAGAAAAGAGGAGGATAACTCATTATTTTATTATTCATCTTATATCACAAAATATAAGTACCCAATTATAAAAAATTTCCTTTACACTTTTATTAAAGTCTAACTACATACAGTCCCGTCATTTCTATATTTATTTATTTTTTGAATCATGTTTAGGATAATATTTTATTGTAATAATTATATAATAGTGTATTTAACTTATGAACAATGAGAAATTGTTGAATTTAACTAAAATCAGGTGAACGACTAGATCGTCAAGTAATTTATTAATGTAAAAAAGTAATGAGTATCTATGACATGACGTGGTACTGGTGGAAAGATTTCTGTCGCGTTAACCACCACAGATATAATATACGCCCTACGGCAAAATACCCGCTTTTAAACTTAGCCCTCCAAACGGTCCTGGAAACATATCACTTAGCAACAAGAAGCAGTGAATTAGTGAGAGTTAAAAATAGATATATCATTAATCAACAAAATGAGCGATCCGACTAATGTGGTCGACAAATCGTCGATATCTCAGACTAAAAAAATGAGCTAGATGGTACGTGCGAAACAATCATAATGAAACTATCTTATGTAAACGTTATAATACCATACGAGGTTCAATCCTCGTCATAGGAGCCGGCTAAAGGAATAGCCGTAATCCATGGAAAAAGCAGGAATTTTCTCCTTGGTTACGCCAAGTAGGTATAATTTACTAATACAACCAAGAATGCTAGTCGAGCGTATTGATTATGACAGCCCACCATTTTTAATGGGGAAGACCTTTGTTCAGCAGTATACGTTAACCCGTTGATAACGAGTAAGCTCTTATATGAAAAATGAGTAAATTTAACAAATATGTGGACTAATGTAATTTAACATCTGTATTCAACGGAATGCTTATAAATGTGAGCGCTGTTTAAGAACACTGCAGGCAAAATTATGTCACACTTTGGTATTACTAAACTTTACTAGCCCTACTTAATGCGTTCACTCATGAGTGCCAGCATGTCGACATATTTTACGATAACGTAATGACTATTTGTAATAACTTTAAATTTATACGTAAGTAATCATTAAAATAGTTAGCGTTTTGGTTATAAACTGTAAGCTAATTATTATAAATTGAACAAAAATAAATAAATTACTTTAGATAGATAGATCAACACTTTATTGTACACAGTAAAAAAACAGTTTTACAAAAACAAAAAACATACATAATAAACTAGCACTAGTATAATAGGCAGTCTTATCGCTTAGAGCGATCTCTTCCAGGCATCCTTTGAATTGGAGGAATCTGTAGCTTAGAGTTTTGGGCTTTGGTGTACAGGTGAATCAAAATGAACTTAAAACTATTACAAAAAGTTGAACAACATTATACAATACAATATATACATTACTTTATTGTGCTACTATATAGACTTATATTGTTTAGTTCTAAGTGAGACATCTTTGTAATATTTTTATTCTGCGGTCATGATGCCGTGGGTGGACAGGCCTGATTATACGATAGACCGTCACGATCTTATCTTCCGCTAAAATTATGTAAACATTTTATTTTCAGAATATAATTTACATAAACGTGTTCCCGTCCCTCACAATTAGTGGCAATCTTAATTAAAATGTATATAATTAAAACGAAAACAAAATGCAAAAATGGGAATTTGGGGCGTTATCAAAATAACACCGTTTTGACATGATTGGGGTCAGATGGACATTCAAAATATTTTTTTAAATACAGATTTTTATTGCTTCCATAGTGTAGGCATAGATGGATGGCATAAACAAGTAAGGAACTTAAGTAGGTCTTTATACAGCCCTTGGGTGCAGCACATTTGGAGATAGGAGCATGGCTTATAAAATAAATCGATTTGTGTGAAAAAAAATTCATCTTCTTCTTCTCTTCGTATGGCCTGCTATCGCTTTTTAGCGATAATTCTGCCAATGTCAAGTGAAGAAATTTGTACGGTTATGTCATGCCAAAGTCTTATTTTGTCAGTCAAAATGCCACAGTAAAATGGTGCATATTTTACTGAAGGCTAGGAAGCCTTGAAGAGAAAACGAAAAGGCATGGTTTTAAAACTTGGAACCATTTGCCCAACACTAGTGCACGTTCACGAGCAGTTAACGAATAATAATCCACCCTTATTACACATTAAAATTCAAAAATACACGGGTAATGGAACAAAGTTCAAAATTCAATACCGCCATTTTAGAATTCTTTTCAACGAATCCAAAAAAAAATCATCATTGGCAAAAAAATAAAGTCTATCATTTTACTGTGGCGTTTTGACTGGCAATTGGCTTTGACATGACATAACCTTCTTCTTTTCTTCGTTTAATGGCCTGCTATCGCTTTTTAGCGATAATTCTACCAATGTCAATTTTATTTTTCATTTTGTACGGTTATGATGACATATTGACATTGATTGACATGAGTCAAAGTCTTATTTTGCGTGTCAAAGTTTTATGTATATGCCATAGCGTTTATCTTATCTACAGATGATAATTATAATCAGTCACGTGCAAGGTATCCTCTACTTGGTCTGTGCGTGCAAGCTGTGAGCGAGAGCAGACGTCTGACTTATTGGTGTGTGAACGAGCCAAATCAAACTAATATAGTACCTTGCCTTACATATTAATTAATACAGATTCTGTGACCCGCAATTCATACATACAGCAGATATTGCAAGAGCTTTCACCTTAGTGATGTTCCAATTTTAAAACATCGACAATTTTATAATATTATAGAAACGTGAGTAGTATTCATAACTAAAACTAACACGGCTAATACTCACGAGATACAATTATATTTTATCTTACTACAATTGTATCTCGTGAGTGTTAGCCGTTAGAGTGTTACTACCAACTGAGCTGTCGAGTCAGTCAATATTTTAATGAGTTAACCTGTGAGTTTGTGAACATAATCGATGTTAGAATTGTCGATAACTACAACTAGAAGAGCTTTGGCGGGAAAGCGAAAAAGATTGCGTCACCGCATTGTATTATTTTCCAAAACTTGTGTTATTTTCAGTGTTAGTGCATAAAATTGGTGGCATTCTATTGGTTAAGTGCTGAATTACAAGCGTGAGTTTTTCGTGTTGTTTCCATAACTCCATAGAAGCTTCAAGTAAAATTGCCACCACTTTACAAGGAGTATGACTTTGATTAGACTATGACTTGACTTGATGACTTCGACTGTGACTTGACACATATTTGCGTGAAATATCATTAAATTGATAAATTATCAATTACTTGACACTGGCTAAATACACAAAAGTGTGGAGCCAAAACATAAAAAAACTACAACTAGTACACGGCTAACACTCACGAGATACAATTGTAGTAAGATAAAATATAATGTTTTGGCTCCACACTTTTGTGTATTTAGCCAGTGTCAAGTAATTGATAATTTATCAATTTAATGATATTTCACGCAAATATGTGTCAAGTCACAGTCGAAGTCATCAAGTCAAGTCATAGTCTAATCAAAGTCATACTCCTTGTAAAGTGGTGGCAATTTTACTTGAAGCTTCTATGGAGTTATGGAAACAACACGAAAAACTCACGCTTGTAATTCAGCACTTAACCAATAGAATGCCACCAATTTTATGCACTAACACTGAAAATAACACAAGTTTTGGAAAATAATACAATGCGGTGACGCAATCTTTTTCGCTTTCCCGCCAAAGCTCTTCTAGTTGTAGTTATCGACAATTCTAACATCGATTATGTTCACAAACTCACAGATTAACTCATTAAAATATTGACTGACTCGACAGCTCAGTTGGTAGTAACCTTTGCTTCTGAACTGTAGGTTGTGGGTTCTATTCTCACCCAGGATATAATGCGATAAAATGCTAACATTTGTGTGATGAACATTAGTTTGTTCTGTGTGTGGGTGTTATATTGTTTTCTATGTATGTATTTGCAAACAAAAACTATATGAGTATTTAACAGTTATCTGGTTCCTATAGTGCTAGGTTTACTTAGTTTGGGGCTAGATGGCGCTGTGTAGAATGTCCACAAATTTGCTTATTATTGAAGTTAAACTTCTTTACACACAATATTATAGAAACTGACGTGAGTAGTACTCATAACTACAACTATTACACGGCTAAAACTCACGAGATACAGTCGAATAACTCGACCGGTGTTCGGGCAATATAGATGCCCATCCTCAAGGAGTACGCGCGGCGGCGGTGGCGGCTCGGCGCTGACTCACCGAACACCGGTCGAGTTATTCGACTGTATCTCGTGAGTTTTATCCGTGTAATAGTTTTAGTTATTCTTTACACACGTTTGACTTGGGAAGTAAGCTGGTGAATTCGAGGCGTAGATCTCCATTGTCAACATAACAAAGTTAAAAATGTATATTATTCTTTTGGTATGTCCGGTAAAATGACCATTTACAAACATACACAATTTATAACATTAAACGAAGTTATACTGGCCGATAAATGGAGCTAAACTATAACCGTGTTACCACTAATACATAAACAAGGCTTAGACAGACATACAGTGTGTCTAACAATACAAAAAGGTAGTTTAAAATTTGTCTAAGGCTTGCTTAAATCTTTGGTGGTTACGCCATAGAATTTTTTTTTTTACTTCAAACTTGTCCAGCATTTGACCACACTCTCACCTCATGGGAAGTGACGATGCAATCGAAGGTGTAGCATGCTAGCCAAGTAAATACCTATTCACTCTTCTTTTGAATACGCTCGGGTCATATTTAGCCGGAAACACAGACGCTGGCAGGGCATTCCATTCCTTAGCCGTTCTAATTAAGAACGTTGAGTCAAATCGCTTGGTACGAATGGGTGGTATTTCGACCACGAAAGGATGGCGCTTAGCCGAGCGTCTAGTAACCCAGTAGTGGAATGGTGATGGGAGAATGAGATCATTTTTACTTCAGTCGTGTACTTTTTACTTACTACTTTACTCACTTTTTACTTCGCACACTCGTTTTTTTATTATTTTATTAGCAATCCTAGTTAAAATTTGAAATACTTCGTGTTTCAAACAAGGCTAGCAAATATTGCAAGAGATTTCACACCTTAAAGATGTTCCAATTTTATAACATCGATAAAATAAACATCGATTACAATGACTCGATTCGAATCTTCCCAGATTAACCCAATAACAATAACCAATCCAAGCCTAATTCACACCGTAACTAGTTATAACCAGTTTAATCCAGTGCTGTCAGTTTTAATTGAGAACATTCCAAGTGTCTGTTGGGAATCAAATTGGTAATTGCTTTTGAATTAATTGATTGTTAGACTAATCTACTCTACTTGATTGTGGCGATGGCAAGTGTTAATTATTTAATAGGGGTGCTATACACTTATTTAATAATAACAATAATAATAATAATAACAATAATAACAATATGTGCGAACATCTCACACCACGCCATCTAGCCCCAAACTAAGCAAAGCTTGTACTATGGGAACCAGATAACTGATACAATACTTAGATACTTTTTGTTTGTAAATACATACATAGAATACAATATGAATATGACACCCAGACACAAACACCTATGTTCATCACACAAATGTTTGTCCTGGGTGGGAATCGAGCCCACAACCCACAGTTCAGAAGGCAGGGTTACTACCAACTGAGCTATCGCACCAGTCACTTCAATTTACAATTTTCCAATGTTATTTACATGTGAATATTTTTAAACACCAGTTTATCGTGGACCCTTTCAAGGCACGCAAAGTGGAAGAAAGGAGGGTCAGTCATTATTTCATTAGTTAACATGCATTTAAAAATATTACTAACGAGCTTCTGCCCGCATCTTCGCCCGCGGCGTGGCCTATGGGAAAATAATTCAACCGCCCATTTCACCCTCTTAAGGGTGGAATTTCGAAAAATCCTTTCTTAGCGGATGCCTACGTCATAATATCTACTTGCATGCCAAATTTCAGCCCAATCCGTCCAGTGGTTTGGGCTGAGCGTTGATAGATCACTATGTCAGTCAGTCACCTTTGAGTTATATATATTTAGATATAGATATAGCGTTGATTACTTAAACGGAAATTTGGTTAACATTTGTTGATATACATATATATATATACATTCTATTTGTTGAAATGTTTTTATTTGGTGCTGATTATGATCCTAGTCAGTCTAATAAATAAATAAAAAAAAAATTTGGCAGATAAATATCTGCATATATTTATTCGATTTAGCCATTCGAGTGTGCCGCTTAAGTGTGTAGCGTTCTCGTTTGTGCTCGTGTGCACTTGTTTGACAGCTTCGAAGTTTGCCCCTACGGCGTACGCTCGCAGTCTGAAAATGTTTACCACCTTAAGGTTGATAATTGCATACACTAATCTACGTCACAAGGTCGATGATTTTTTTTTTATCTTGAGTATTGGGCTCCATGCTTTTGTGTATTTAGCCAGTGTCAAGTGTTTGATAATTTATCAAGTTAATGATATTTCACGTCTATATATCAAGTCACAGTCCAAGTCAACTTTAATAGAAACTATGGAGTTTTGGAAACAGCACGAAAAGAAACGTTTCACCATCATTATATCACTTTCCCACACTCATGCCTGTAATCCAGCACTTAACAAATAAAATGCCACCAATCTTATGCACTAACACTGAAAATAACACAAGTTTTGGAAAATAATACAATGCGGTGACGCGATCTTTTTCGTATTCCCGTATTAGACTAATAAAAGATACGCATTTTCTTACTAGGAAAGACTTTGGTTTAGTTAACAAATAAACAAATACCATTCCTTCCACCTACAATAGAATCATTCTTATCGAACAAATCGTTATACCTTTTTTTTTTACTTCAAACTTGTCTAGCATTTAGATCGAAGGTGTAGCATGCTAGCCAAGTAACAAAGAAATGAAAGCCTGAAAAGAATTAAAAAGAAATATTAACCAACAATGTAAATGCGCTAAATGTATACAAATTTAACTATAAAAACATTAACACCGTCCTTGGCACTTTAACAATAGTAAACTTTCGAATAATGGCGGAAATAAATCAAGGAATCCGCAGTTCCAGCGTTTAACTCAAACTAATCCAATTAAGGAATGTTAAGGTGACCTGAAAGGGGTTGGAGTTAAGGCGAGCCCTTGCTAATGTTTATTTTTTTGTACTAGTTTCTGCCCACGGCTTCACCCGCGTGGCCTACAGGAAATAAATGGCATATTTTTCTGCCGAAACAAACAATATAAACGCACTCACTCTAAAACAATAATAGATAATTTCAACCACTCATTTCACCCTCTTAGGGAAAAAGTTTTGAAAAACCCTTTCTTAGTGGATACCTGTATTTTACAAAGAACACACCCTCCAAATTTCAAGTCTCTAGGACCAGCAGTTCAGGTTGCGCGGTGATGTCCGAGTCCTGACTGACTGACTTATATAAGTCAGTCAGTCAGGACTTTGAATTTTATATGTACAGATGTCAGATAAGTAAAAGTGTTTCCAACCGTATTTTATTAATTTAAGGGCGGTTTTTTTTAAATTTCTTTTCAGCAATTTCAGGTCGAAAACTGCACATAATAATATACAGATGGATACATGAAATTTATAAGTATTAAGGAAACCTTATAAACTAGTGTGACAACGGGCGGTCTTATTGCTGATAGCGATCTCTTGGAGGCAGTCTTTGGATGCAGAGTATCAAATGCAAAAGAGTAGATGGTGGTTTATAACAATTTAAAAGAAAACTAATAACAACAATTAAATAACAAACACTTAATTCTTAGCAATAATTATATCTACATCCTAATACAAATATCATTTACTATAAATAATTATATGAGTATAATAAAATCGTATTATTTTCCAAAACTTGTGTTATTTTCAGTGTTAATGCATAAAATGGGTGGCTAGCCAAGTTAAAAAAAAAACTAAATTAGGCACAGATGTTAAATGTACACTTGAGTTTTGGCGGGAAAGCGAAAAAGATTGCGTCACCGCATTGTATTATTTTCCAAAACTTGTGTTATTTTCAGTGTTAGTGCAAAAAATTGGTGGCATTCTATTCGTTAAGTGCTGGATTACAGGCGTGAGTGTGGTAAAATGGTATAATGATGGTGAAATGTTTCTTTTCGTGTTGTTTCCAAAACTCCATAGAAGCTTCTGGTAAAGTTGCTACCACTTTACTAGGAGTATGACTTGACTAGACTAGACTATGACTTGGACTGTGACTTGACTTGACTTGACACATTATATGATATTATTTAAATTGAGATATTATCAATTAATTGACACTGGCTAAATACACAAAAGTGTGGAGCCAAAACAAAAAAGGGGGTCAAATTGACTTTAATCACCTTAATTGTGTGTTATTTTTATGTAAGAAAAGGAATTACGTTGTCTTCCTCCGAAGTATTAGGGTAGTTTTCAACATTCGCTCCACATTCGTAATATAAGAAATATTTCTTTTTCACCCCCTAAAACTAATTTCGCTAGAGCTTTCGTTTTTATAAATCAAAATGACTACATCTTCCTTCAGCTTAATTATGCTTGTGTCTACAAGGAGGAAAAAGTCGCAAAATATATGAAAAAAGCTCCATTTTGAACCATCCGTCTACCAGAACGTCGGCTGGGATGAATATTATGAAGATTTAGGGTTGTCACGTGTGAAAAAATATTTAAATTTTATTCCAAGAATTTGTATACTTTCCATGGTCCTCGTAGTATTGGGTCCCTTTAGTCACACACAGGGAATCCTAATTAGGGCCCAGGATGTATGTGATCCTTGGGCATTATTATCTAATTGTTTTATAAACATAGACCGGTCTGATCACTCTGTTGGTAGCACCTTGCCTTCTGAAGTGTATGTTATAGGTTCGATTCCTACCTAGGACAATCATTTGTGCGATGAACATAGCTGTTTGTTCAATGTCTTGGTGTTTTATTGTATTCTATGTATGTAATTATAAACAAAAAGTATGAAATCAATCTTCTAGTACAAGCTTTATTTAGTTTGCGGGTAGCTGGCACTGTATACATGACTTCCGCTATAATAATAATAATAATATGTGTGGACATCTCACACAACACCATCTAGCCCAAAACTAAGCAAAGCTTGTACTATGGGAACCAGATAACTGATACAATACTTAGATACTTTTTGTTTGTAAATACATACATAGAATACAATATAACACCCAGACACCAGAACAAACACCTATGTTCATCACACAAATGTTTGTCCTGGGTGGGAATCGAACCCACAACCCACAGTTCAGAAGGCAGGGTTACTACCAACTGAGCTATTGGGCCAGTCATGGCTATGGCTATGGTATGTGGGGAAACATTCACCATCTCGCCCCAACTAGGGAAGTGCGAGGGTACATCCTCCAGCGCCCCACACTCATGGCAGACGGGAGTCACTTCCCGTCTTGCGATTTGATGCAGGTACTTTCCAAAGCATCCGTGCCCGGAAAGAATCTGCATCAATTGGATGGTCAGTGACCCGTGGGGCCGCCTTACCCACCTCTGGAACTGTGGCATGAACTGTGACAACCCTACGCGAAACGTTTCGTTTTCACGTCGCTATCTGCTCCTTTATTGCCTCAGTAACGCAAACCGCGACATACTGGTACAATAACATAGTAACCACGTACCATAGTTATACATTCGTGGTAAACCGCTACAGTAGACCTGCCGTTTTCGGGGTAACAGTCTTTGGTAAAATTTACAGAACATTAACTAAGTTTCATACGGTTTTTTACTATCATTTTTAGCACGTATTATAATAATAATAACGCCCAGCGATCACACACATAGATCCTGGACTCTAACTAGGATTCCCTGTGTAGGGACCCAGGAACTACGAAGACCATGGTCCCACAACACCCAGGCTCAGAACAAGTATTTGCGCTTTTGTTTCTGTGCACAAAAACTTGTATTGCCGCGAAAATCCCGCCGCCTCCGGGCTATGAGCTGACCTGCTCAACCACCACGCCACCGAGGCTGGCAAGGCTGGCACCTATAAATATATTAAAATATAATATATTGAATATATTGATTGATTGAATATATTGATTGATTGACCTATTTATTATTATTATTTCTCCCCAATCTTAGTACGTACAATTAATTCAGATACCTAACTAAATCTGTCACCAACGGGGTACGATCAATAAGGACGATTACCCAGCAAAATCCCCGTGATCCCATGGAAGCCATAAATTGTCCCCAATTGTCCCCAATTGTCCCCAATTATCCCCATTGTCCCCATTGTCCCCAAGCCATTGGCACCATTGTAACGTTATAAACAAACATCGTTGGACCGAGTCGACGTAAGGGTAAATTAATTGCATCCCGTACTGGTATTTTATAGTTGGCTCGAGCTACAAGAATAATGCAGATGGAACTAAATTATAAATTGAAGCACAAAAGCAATATAAAAACGTTTTTTTTTTTATTCTAAACTTGTCTAGCATTTGACCACGCTCTCACTTGATGGGAAGTGACGATGCGATCGAAGGTGTGGCATGCTAGCCAAATAAATACCTATTTACTCTTCTCTTGAACACGCCCGGGTCATGTTTCGCCGGAATCACAGACGCTGGCAGGGCATTCCATTCCTTAGCCGTTCTAAGTATGAACGTTGAATCAAATCGCTTGTTACGAATGAGAGGTATTTTAACCACAAAAGGCACGAATATAATCTTATTTATTTTCTTCTTTGGTCGGGTGGTCCCAGTTTGCCAATGCATCTCATGGGCTAGTGTGCTCCACTTTAGACAACTTTGTCACTTACCATCAGGTGAGTACACACAAATACACATTTTAGAATTAAAAAAAAAAATATATTACGTGTACATTTTCTATTTCGGGAATAAATGTCCTAATTATAAGTTAGTTAGATTTAATTCAAAGTGTAAACCTTTCCCCGCGTATTCTATTTTTTGTCAATAATTAAGCAAATGAATTACTTAATTGAACTAAAATTGGCACCCAAATATTGTGGTAACAGGTTCCAACCTCAGTAAATTTATTTCACCACATACCAATTTGAAAAGTTATTAATCAATATAAAGTTACAGACCCGTACCCACATTACTCATTGATTTATACGCAGCCTTACATTTTTCCGCCATTTTTGATTTATCGACGCCATTCGTACATCCACAGGTAGAGGCTATCAAAAATATGAAACTTTCAACCCTATTTCGTCAGTGTAAAGCTTAGGATTGCGTGATTAATGCGAGCACAGATGTCGTGAAAAGAGAGGGTGTCAGTGAATGTCATCCGATAGGCATAAATCAAATCGGTGTACATCATTAGGTGTATAAAATATGGGCAGAGTGCGGCGTCTGTAATAGTCATTGTTCTTTGTACATAGACGAGAGTTGTCCTTAATGGTAGGAAAAAGGACAAATTTTCTTATAACAATAATGTGACAGTTCTAAAACTATATCTTGTTTCTTGTCATTTCGGTCTGCTATGAAAGAGACAGCAATTTTTTTATCTTTTATTACATATGTTTTGCATTGTGATCGACAGCCTCCGCGGTGTGGTGGTTAAGCAGGTCGACTCATAACCCGGAGGCAATGGGTTCGATTCCCGCGGCAGAACAAGTATTTGTGCACAGAAAAAAGCGCAAGTACTTGTTGTGTGTCTGGGTATTGTGGGACCATGATCCTCCTAGTTCCTGGGTCCTTGACGCAGGGAATACTAGTCAGGGTCCAGGATCTGTGATCGTTGGACGTTATTATTATTATTTATTATTATGTGTACAGGGTCCAAACCACTACGTCAAGCGGCAAAGTGAAAAAGGAAGTAATCCAGGTCCAGGAAAAAAAGATATTGTATATAAATTAAAAATATTATTTATATTATATTATTTTTATCAAACTTAGCAAAATTTTTTGCTTGATTTGTCACTGCAATTAAGAGAACGTTTATTAAAAACCACTTTAGTGAAAAGACAATGAGATAGTGACATTAAAGGTCTTAAAACCCAAAGATAATAACGAACATTAATGCTGCCAGCATTCTGGGCACTTTCCCCTCCACAAACGGGCTATTTTACATTTTTAGTTTTTATTTATTTGAAATTCTTAGGTATAGTTTAGTATTTTTGGGAAAACCCAAAGATATGTTTATGGTATCAATATTCCAGAATTTTCATTTTATTTTCTAGAAAAGGGATGGCGGGGTCATATGATATGACTGTATATGCACTTCTAAGTCTGCCTCTTCTTCTATTCCCTTCTTTGATGGCGTTATGAAGTTTTTATGTCGTATTTTGCTTATAGCCATTTCAGCTTGCTAATTATAATATCGGTCACCTTAGCTTTCCCGGATCTACTCATTTCGGATCTCTCTACAGAACAACCATACCGTCAATTAGAAAGCTGTCATCTCTGCAATAACAGTTTTTCTTGCTTCAGACAGGCACAATTCCTAGTGTGAAGGCAAACCGATTGGTTTAAGCCAATTTGAAATGGAAAGCTGAAAATTGTTTGCATAAAACTACAGAGCGAACTGGAAAAAGTCTAACGTCAAACTAATTTTTCGTTTCGTAAACGCGTTGGGAAAACATTAGTTCTATTTTCAATTAGATGCACGAGAAGAAAAGAGACTGGGATTGTTTTTTTATGGATTCACTTGACTTTGATTATATTCGGCTTCATAGCTCAGTTGGTAGTAGATCTGCCTTCTGAACTGTAGGTTGTGGGTTTGATTTCCACCCAGGACAAACATTTTTTTCCCATGACATGAAATGTAGGTATTTGTCCCGTGTCTGGGTGTTATATTTTATTCTATGTATGTATTCACAAACAAAGCATTCTCTCTGGTTTCCATAGTACACATTTTGCTTAGCTTGGGGCTAGATGGCATTGTATGAAATGTCAAAAATATTTATTATCATTATTATTATTATTATTTATTTGTAAAATTTATAATGTGTAAATTGGGTAATTTAAAAAATCCAGAATATAAAAGCTGACATCACCAATTGATGGCCCCTACCCTACACCACAAAATTTACCTACAGATTATTATTTCGAATACATATAAATATAAATAAATATCTACCCTCAATCAGAAATAAACGTGGCATTCTGTGAAAATGTTGAAGAACTAAAGCGCGTAGCTATGAAATATTAATCTCTGTGCAAAGAGTTGTGCAGTGGCGGCCAATAAATAAATATAAAAATAAATATGTGTGTCTATTTCACACAGCGCCACCTAGCCCTAAACTAAGCAAAGCTTGTAATTTGAGAACCAGATAACTGATACAATACTTAGATACTTTTTTTTGTAAATATATACATAGTATACAATGTAACACCATCGATGTTCATCACGCAAACGTTTGTCATGGCTGGGAATCGAACCCACAACCTACAGTTTAGAATACATATATGACTGGCCCGATAGCTCAGTTGGTAGTAACCCTGCCTTCTGAACTGTGGGTTGTGGGTTCGATTCCCACCCAGGACAAACATTTGTGTGATGAACATAGGTGTTTGTTCTGTGTCTGGGTGTTATATTGTATTATATGTATGTATTTACAAACAAAAAGTATTTAAGTATTGTATCAGTTATCTGGTTCCCATAATACGAGCTTTGCTTAGTTTGGGGCTAGATGGCGTTATGTGAGATGTCCAACACATATTATATTATATTATATTATATTATATTATATTATATTATATTATATTATATTATATTATATTATATTATATTATATTATATTATATTATATTATATTATATTATATTATATTATATTATATTATATTATATTATATTATATTATATTATATTATATTATATTATATTATATTATATTATATTATATTTCTATAATTAAATTTGGTTGCAACTTGTGCTTGCTACTAGGTGGTAGGACTGTTGCAAAGATCGTCTAGGTAGGTACCACCGCTTTGCCAGTTATTTTGCCGCCAAGCAGTAGTGTGCAAGCACTACTGTGTTCTAGTTTGAAGGGCACTGTAAAGGAATTATTGTAAACCGCAAGTGTGCAACTTTCCCTGTCCACAGCTGTAGCGTGTTTCGCATTGGAACACCTCGCAGATCGTGAATGTTTCATGCGAGCACTGAATGGAATTCAATTTGCGTGAAGTCGCTCCACCACTGGTGGTTTTGTAGACAAAATTGGGAGGCTAGTTCTTATAGAGCTTTTTATAGACTCTTAGAACGTTTTTATATCGCTTCACATACCTTTTCCGTGCCTAATTTTATTTAATCGGACTGATATAAGTGACAGACACGGATAATTTAACTCATTGTGGGAATGCACGAGTGTAGATTTGCCTACACATTAGTGTTATAAAAAAGTCAGTCTTTGGGGACTGCTGATAAAAGTTTCCATGTAACTTATGACATGTACATAGTTCATGCGAATCGTGCAGTGACGATGACGCGAGATTAACGCTTTTTGTTGACCCAAGAAGTACACATATACACGGTATATATATATATATATATACACGGTATACATATATATATATAGCTCTAGGAAAGCGTTCGGTGACGATGGCGCGAGTTCGATGATTTTGTTTACCCAAAAAGTGCTCAAAGCGCCTTAAGAAATTTTCACATCAAAATTAAGCTTCTAGATGGATTCATTGAAATAAATTATCACTATGATTTATTTAAATGGGGTGTCTAATTATTAAAAAAAAAACAACTTTGTTACTATTTGAATTTTTTTAACGCCACTTTAGATTTTTTTTGTGAACGTGTTTTGATTTTCGCTGTTGTAAGAAGATAATTATTATGACCAATATTAACATGCATTTTTTAAAATAATGTAAATGACATACATTTTCAAAAAACTACATTCCAATTCAAAGTCAAAGTCAAAGTCAAAAGATTTTATTGCAAATAGGGTAATTTTAGCACTTTTACAATTAGATCGATTTGTGTGTTAATACTCTTACAAATCGTTTTAAATTTTATTGTGTTCAACTCACAACAATATTATTATTAATTTAACTGTTTACAAACAATTTGTTTATAAACAACATTTTGTAAACAACATCGTGGGTATAATGTTATATCGTGGGTGTATGTTATCTAGACAATCTATATTTAAGCTGCGTTGCACTGCCCTGCAAAAATGTTCATGTTACACCCAGGTTAACTGGAAGATAATGCTTTCTAGCATTAAGTTCGCCTTTGTACGTACATTAATTGTTTGTGCAATAAAGCATTTTCTATTTATCAATCTATCTACAATTATTGTCATTTACAATAATTCCTTTACATATTTATGCAATAATCAATTCGCCATTTTTGTTTGTGGTGACGCGATTTTGTGTTTTGGTGATGTGTGATGCTATCGCATTTTGATGCATTGGACTTTCATATGTTGCACTAAAGTCTTTTTGTTAACTGACAATATAATGATTTGTTAGTAAATAAATCAAAATTATACATTTTAGATCCAAAGATTGGTAGATACATTTTTATTTCTAGAATACCTTTTTTTGAGCACTCTACTAATATTACAATCTAGCCATCGATGTGGCTAATAAGTAATTTACATTTAACCTAATCTCCTAAACACTTAATTATCTAAGAATGTGTCCAATAACACTTTTCTTATTGTCTCTATTAAGGTGAAGACACTTGGTTCTTGTGTTCGAATGGTTCCGACACAACAGCTGCTTTGTGTAAGAAAAATCCATCCCACTCATAGTCATACTCCTTAAAATTGTAACTGTAGTATGCCGTTGCGATGAGGGGTGCTGATCTGAAAAGCTTGTGGCCTTGTGGATGGGTACTCTCATCCGCATTTGTCCCGATGGTCACTTTATACTTTCATTTTTCTGTGCACACATAGTGTTAAGTTACAGTCCAGATCATAATTTATAAGCATGTCTATTTGGAATAAGTCAATGATTGCAATTTGTTTTGTGTACCTATTTAAAATAAATAAATAAAACTGTTTCCTATTTATTACCGAACACAAATGTATTATGAGTATAAAAATTATGAGTGTAGAGATGATGAATTTTTAGTCCAAAAATTTAGTCACAATATTAAGGATACAATTTACATATAAACTAAATACTAAACTAAACTAGACCTAAAAACTTAAAATAGATAAAACTTAAAAAAAGCGAGTGTGCTAAATCACACGACTGAAGTAAAACTTTTTTAGTTTAGTTCCATCTATCGGCCGGTATAACTTTTGTTTTTGCTTTGTTTAATGTTAATGTCGCCATCTTGACAATTGTAAATTGTAATTTTACCGCAACATAATAATACAAATTTAACTTCTTTTTGTTGACAATGGAGATCTATATGAATCAACTTCAACTTTTGTTCACCCATTCACCAGCCTACTCCCCAAGTCAAGAGTTTTACTTAAAAAAATTATAGTAACCCGTTGGTGGAGGGAGTGCCCAGAATGTTGGTAGTATAGAAATTAATACAGAAATGGAGATATGAATACGAAATGAGGTCAATCCGAAATTGGACCGATCGAAAATCCATCAAATGGAACAAAACAAGCCGAATCGTGATTATGCAAAGCATCATTCTGGAAGGTGTTTGTTGAAAGCAGGCTTTACTCCAGAAATAACTTAATCAAAGGGAAATGCGTTAATCGGAGGGCGACGGAAGCTAAATTATCTTTTTAGAGGGTTCTTGGAAAAGGTTTTGTTTTTCTTCATTAATTTTTTTCTAAGATAAAAGGCTGAGGTTTTTTATTCTATAAATCCAGCGGTGAAATTTTTTTAGCTGTTTCATTTAATAAACTTTTATACTTAAATATTTGATTTAATGTTTTAAGTTAGAAATCGCTTTGCGATAAGACCATCCGTTGTGATACTTAAAGCCCATCTGTACTATTACCGTGTCTATTAAAATACAACTTACTATTATAATATGAAACAGACTAAATACTGAACGCTCATTATAATAATGTAATAATAATAACGCCTAACGATCATATACATAGATCCTGGACCCTAACTAGGATTTCCTGTGTCTAGGGACTCAGGAACTACGAGGGCCATGGTCCCACAACACCCAGACTCAGAACAAGTATTTGCGGGTATCGAACCCGCCGTCTCCATATTATGAGCCGACCTGCTAAACCACCACACGACAGGAGCTGCCGCCTCCCTGCGGTCATTGGTTGCCTGTTGTTCATTGCTTGTCTCAACCAATAAGCGTACAGTATTTGGCATGTTGGCTTGACGTGAGTTTACTTGACAAACCTACGAGAAAGCGAAGGCTACATAAGTGAATTTTATTTCAAACAATTTCAAGTTTGAAGTAAAATAATATAATAAATTTAAATTTTGGTCTTAATTTAACAAAACTCCCAAAATGACAAGTTTTTCAATTACAATTCTAAATTTAGACAAGTTTAACTGTCTAAGCTTTTCAAGATCTTTCTAGTCATAAAATAAAACCATTGTCTCCGTAATCTTAAGACCAATTAATCAAACAAACCGGTGCCTAAGTTAACAAAGCCGTAAGGACGCCCCTAAGCCCTAAAACTAAGGTAAACAATGTCCTTATATGTCAGACACACAATGTCACTGATGTATTTGTCACCCAACTTTGTTAAGGAAGATTTATGTACGGACCTTGAAGTTGTAGCTGAAAATGGAGTCCACACTTTCAATCTAAATATATATAACTCAAAGGTGACAAACTGATTGACTGACTGACATAGTGATCTATCAACGCATAGCCTAAACCACTGGACGGATCGGGCTGAAATTTGGCATGCAGTTAGATGTTATGATGTAGACATCCGATAAGAAAGGATTTTTCGAATTTCCACCCTTAAGAGGGTGAAATGGGTGGTTGACATATTTTCCCATAGGCCACGCCGCGGGTGAAGCTGCGGTTCAAGTACAAAGAGGAGGAACGAGATAAATACCACCAAGTTAAATAGGGTTTGATTTGTATAATAATAGATGAACAATAATAATAATAACACCCAACGATCACATACATAGATCCTGGACCCTAACCGGTCCCTGTGTCTAGGAACCCAGGAGCTACGAGGACCATGGTCTTACAACACCCAGACGCAGAACAAGTATTTGCACTTTTTTTTCTGTACACAAATACTTGTCCTGCCGCGGGAATCGAACCCGCCGCCTCCGGGTTATGAGCCGACCTGCTCAACCACCACAGCATAGAGGATGTCGAATAGAAACCTATAATTTTAAATTAATTGTAATAATACACACTATGGTGACGATTCTGTGTCGCATACTCTAAAGCTAAACGAAATTAACATATTTCCGTCTTTTTCTTTCCCCCTTTATCAGAAGAGTACCACCATACTTTAAGTTTACTTTAGTTTTAGAGAATGCGACACAGAATCGACACTAATATGTAACTACTCATAAAACGTTGGTTTACCTACTTCACACGGAAAGGGTAACAGCTTTAAATCAGCGCGCTGCATCTGCTGAATTGTGACCTTTTTACAGCCTTTCTTAGTGTAATTTCTGACCCAGACCCGGTCTCATCCCAACCCACCCTATCCCACCAGCCCTCATCCCATTCCACTCCATCCCGCAAGACGCCATCCCATTCCATCCCGTCCATTATATTCTATTACATTCTATAAGATTAAAAGTTGAGAGCTAATCGAACCGCTACTATGGATGGAGTGTTGACTCCATCTTTTCCGTAGAAACCACCAGCTTCTTGGTGTAGATACATAAGGTTCAGAATGCTTGTCTATAAAATTGGAATACTGATATTTAGATAGATCCCAAAGCTTTTATACCATTTCTATTCGATCTAAGCTCATCAAATCTACGAACATCAAATTTAGAATACTTACATGTATTGGCGACTGATGATCAAACGTGGATAATCTGTGAAATGCAAGTAATTGATCTAAACAATAAAAAGCTTGTAAAAAGGAAAGAAGGGTAAAACACTATTGTTGGATTCGTTAACAAGTGTGAGTTTACTGCTCACTACGGTTTTTATAGCAAATGTAAAATTAACTAGTAAAAGTGACCCGTCTATTTATACCGTACGTAAGAATTTTATCGCGCTTTTATTTAGTAAAGTCAATCCTAGTAGCCTAAGCCTTTAGTTGTGATAAAAGAACGGAAATGTAGGAGCCTGTGTGATATATTGATCTTGATAGTTCAACAAGGAATGGACGTGGCTGAAATAGGAATTAGGGGTTTTGGCTGGAACGCGAAAATAATTTTATATATTTTTTTTTTTTGTTTTGGCTCCTGGCTTTAGCCAGTGTCAAGTAATTGATAATTTAATTTAAAAAAATATTAATTAATAATATTATACTTATGTGTCAAGTCACAGTCCAAGTCATCAAGGTCATCAAGTCAAGTCATAGTCTAGTCTAGTCAAGTCATACTCTTAGTTACGTGGTGGCAAATTTATCAGAGGCTTCTATATGTAGTTCTGGAAACAACACGAAAAGAAACGTTTCACCATCATTATACCACTTTTCCACACTCACGCCTCTAATCCAGCGCTTGACGAATAAAATGCCACCAATTTTATGCACTAACACTGAAAATAACACAAGTTTTGTCAACACAATGTTAATTTCGCCATCTTGACAGTTGTCATTTAACCGGTCATACCAACATGATAACTAAAAAAATATTTTGTTAACAATGGAGATATCTACGTGAACCAACTTTAACTTCCGTTTGCCTCGCATTCGCCAGCTTATTCCCCAAGTCAAGCGTGCGTAAAGAAGTTTTACTTCAATAATACAAGGTTAGTAAAGGAATTTTCATGTTTAGAACTCTTGAAAATGTTCAGTACGTAGGTTAATCTACTATATTAACCAGGTAGTGACAATTTCGAAATATTTGAAGAAGAAAAAGAGAGGGTCGTGTGAGTGAAATAGCTATGACAACATTTGTATTTGAAGTGTAGATATGAGATTTGGCGGGAAAGTGAAAAAGATTGCGTCACCGCATTGTATTATTTTCCAAAACTTGTGTTATTTTCAGTGTTAGTGCATAAAATTGGTGGCATTTTATTCATTAAGAGTTGGATTACAGGCGTGAGTGTGGGAAAATGGTATAATGATGGTGAAACGTTTCTTTTCGTGTTGTTCCCAAAACTCCATAGAAGCTTCAAATAAAGTTTCCACCACTTTACTAGGAGTATGACTTTGACTAGACTGACTTGACTATGACTTGACTTGATGACTTCGACTGGGACTTGACACATATTTGCGTGAAATATCTATAACTTGATAAATTATCAATTACTTGACACTGGCTAAATACACAAAAGTGTGGAGCCAAAACTTAAAATTAAAAAAAAGTGTAGACATTTTACTTTATTTTCATTAGTCTATGAGACAGCTTACGTTTACATGTTGCGGATATGGCCTATCAAAGTCAAAGTCAAATTTATTGCAAATAGGCTGTTTTTAGCAATTTTCCAAGTTTTATCAAGTGGATTGTATGACTATTAAACCAGTTAAACAAAACGTACACTAGTTTGAAATCAAAATCAGTGAGACGACACAAATGGGCGCCACATGTCGCATAGACCACAAATTATCAAGATTTACTGGACTATGAATGTTCGGATCACAGAGCAGGGAAAAAGGCTTCGGCGCCAATGTAATTTTTTTCTCTACTCTGTGCTTCGGTCAGTTTATTACGTGCCTTCTACAGATATAAATAAAACCGAAAAGTATATTTTGTTTTGTAACGGTTTTTGTAAACTTTTTGCATAAATATTATAAAATTAAAAGATCGGATTTTTTTTCTGTATTTTGTTCTTCAGACAGTTTAACTTGCCTATTTCTACAGATATAAATAAAAGCGAAAAGTTAATTTGTTGTTTTGTTAAAACGGCAGAACTTTTTGGATGAATACTATAAAATTAATTATTATATACAATATTGTTCTCGCTAATATGCATCGTTCTCGCATGCAGTCTTCACCAATAATTATTATCACACTTGCCTTTATATAATGCAATGTTTGTATTCTTATTCTAATGGTGTACACTGTGTAATAAATAATAATAATAATAAATTTTTGATGAAATAAAAAACGAGTGTTCCGTAGACCACACGACTGAAATAAAACTTCTTTAATTTAGCTCCATCTATCTATAAACTTTGTTTACTGTCAATGTCGCCATCTTGACATTAATTATGAATTGTCATTTTATCGGACGTACCAACATAATAGTAAAAAAGCTAATTTTTTACTTTGTTACGTGTACATTGCCTTATTTAAATTAAAATCTAGCCGTAAAAGAGTCGAATTCAGTCTAATACTTTGCGGCTAAATTTTTGTAATTAATTGGATTGTAGTTAGTGAAAAAAATAATCGTATTTGGTGGGATTTTTTTCATTAACTACAATTCTTCCGAGTATTTCGTGTAGGCGTAATTCATTTTCTCCAAACAATTATTATCACCATCACGTCACCGCGGGACCTACCAAATCCCTTACAAGATGAATGCTCGTAATTTTGTTTTTACGAAGGACGACCATCAAAGGAAACCCGCGGTATTTTTCCCAAAATCTGCCCAAATCACAGTAAAAACAGTATGAAAAGTGCAGAACTACGTAGTACTATTAAGTATTCTGTGGAAAACTTACTAAAATTAAAATAAATGAGAATCGAGCTTTTTATCGCATTAACAATAATATTAATATATGGAGTTTCGGAAAAACGAAAAAGATCGAATCGCCGCATTCAGTCAGCCGAGGGTCGCACCCTAGGGGTGCCCTTGAGCTAGTTGCCTGTCAATTTTGATGGCTGGGCACCTTAAGCGCCCTGTGACGCTGTAAAGCTTGGTAGAAACCAACAGCATTAGCCCGTTCAAATAAAAAACTTGCCGTGCTACCTCAAATACATAAACAAGGCTTAAACTTTGTAAAATATAAAACTTGCCGTGCTACCTCAAATACATAAATAAGGCTTAAACTGGTGTACGCACTATTAAAAATTTGAAATAAGATATTAAATGCTTATGTTTATGTATCTTTTTGTATTATCCTTCCTGTATTATATATAAGTTCATGTTAATAATAGGCTTAATTCATAAATATAAAAAATTATCTAACAAAAAGCACGGACCCAGGTGTCTGTGGAAATGCAGATTTAAAAAAAAACAAGGCTTAAACAGACGTCAAACGTGTGTTTATCACTTGTTTAAGGCTTGTTTAGATCTTTTGTGGTTAGACCATTGAACTTTATAGAGGGGATAGTTTCCATACTGATATTTACATATGTGCTAGTGCAAAAACGCGTACAATTGTCTGCACGAAAAAGGTATCGAATTGTTTTTAGGGTGATACCCACGTTATTTTCTGAGGGTTTTCGGGGTAAAGGTAAGGAATTTATTATTTAAAGACTCCTTATTGGAGTCTTTGATACTTACACCAATACCAAAAGGTGACCCAATGTGAGAATTACAAATATAAGTTGGATTTGTTGGCAACCATAGCTATTACACGTGATACGAAATTTTCACATGGAATTGTATTTATAGCTAGCGTCTTCGCCCGCGTGGCCTATATATTTTTTTCTATTTTTAATATTGAATATTTTTTAAAATAATTATCATAATTAATTCAACCACCCATTTCACCCTTTTAGGGATTTCGATAAACTCTTGGTCTGTTTGTGTGTTAAGCATCAACGGATTACTAAGAGACCAATGCAACGTGAAATCCGCCTCACCGCCTGCTGCGGCGGTGCGCAGTGCCTAAATGCCTCAGAGAAGAAAATACGGTCTTAAAATTCAGATCCTCATAAAATCGCTCAGAGATTTGAGCCGCTGTTCAAATGATAATAATGGACCATCAACGTAAAATAAAAATCTCAAGACGCGGCCGTAAATTTAAATTTCTGCTGTTAAATTTAATAGCTGAAGGGTAACCATTAATTCTTTTATTTTGTAAAACACCTTACAAATCTGGTCCAATCTAGAGTTCTTTTCAATTCACGATTCTCAATTTCTCATAAAATCTATTCGTAGAATTTCATAAACTGTGTGGCTTTCTGAAATGGGGTTGCTCGTCTAATCTCATAGGAGTCCACGCGGAAGATCTAATTTTGAATTTAACGCCTCTACGCCAAACTTGGGTGTGACCAGTAGAAAACATTCAGATGAGTTTTGGCGGGTAAACTAAAAATATCACGTTGTATTATTTTACAAAATTTGTGTTATTTTCAGTGTTAGTGCATAAAATTTTATGCGTTAAGTGCTGGATTACATGCATGAGTGTGGGAAAGGGTTATGATGATGGTGCAACGTTTCTTTTCGAATTGTTTCCAAAACTACATAGAAGCTTCTGGTAAAATTGCCACCACTTTACTAGGAGTATGACTTGGCTAGATTAGGCTATGACTTAACTAGATGACATGTATGGAGCCAAAACTAAAAAAAAAAATTCAGGTTGATAAAATTTTCTTAAAGATTTTATTAAAATAATTAAGAATTATAATAATAACAATTACACTCAACGATCCCATACATAGATCCTGGACCCTAAGTACGATTCCCTGTGTCTAGGGACCCAGAAACTACGTGGACCATGGTCCCACAACACCCAGATACAGAACAAGTATTTGCACTTTTTTTCTTTTTCTACTTGTCGTATTCGCACAGAAAAAAGCGCATGAAACCCGCCACCTCTAAGCTATGAGCCAACCTGCTCAACCAACACACCACAGAGGCTGATTAATAAGATTCCAACTATCAAGGCACTATCTTTGACCTTAATTTTTGACCTTAAACTGTCTAGGTCAGAGTTTAATTAAGCTAAAGCTAAATGTTTATTTTTATTAGAGCCGTTTTCTAGTTATAATTATAAAATAAATTGCAGTACACTAAAATTAACTTTAAAAGGCTTTTCTGTACAAGTACATTTTGAACTTTAATCTTAGCTGAACGTCTATTAGTATACCTACTTTTTTTTTAAGTTTTTGCTCCACATTATTGTGTATTTAGCCAGTGTCAATGTAATTGATAATTTATCAAGTTATCAATATTTCACGCAAATATGTGTCAAGTCACAGTCGAAGTCATCAAGTCAAGTCAAAGTGAAGTCAGTCTAGTCAAAGTCATACTCCTAGTAAAGTGGTGGAAATTTTACTCGAAGCTTCTATGGAGTTTTGGAAACAACACGAAAAGAAACGTTTCACCATCATTATACCATTTTCCCACACTCACGCCTGTAATTCAGCACCTAACGAATAGAATGCCACCAATTTTATGCACTAACACTGAAAATAACACAAGTTTTGGAAAATAATACGATGCGGTGATGCAATCTTTTTCGCTTTCCCGCCAAAACTGTACACCTACTTAAGTATAGAAAATAATTTTTTGTAATTTTGCAGTATCACTATAATTATAATGCATGAAGAGATAATTTTCAATACCTGTATTCAAGTTATCCGTCTTATTTCTCTTATTTTGACTTACAATAATCCTCATTTTTACATTGTTCTGCGAACAAAAGCCCATTTTATTTCACTGTGTTTTGTTTTATCCAATGAATAACTTTTATCGGGTTATTGAAAAAGCACTGTATGTTTGTAATTTAAAACCTTTGGTGGTTTTTGAATCATGTTTTTGTATCTTTTCTACTAACATTATAAACGCGAAAGTTTGTATGTATGGATATTTATTACTCTGTAACGCTCAAGCAGCTGGACGAATTTCGATGAAATTTAGAATATAGTGCTAGCTTATATAATGTATTAACACATAGGTTACTTTTTGTTCATGGGTGAAACCGCAAGGCGCAGTTAGTTCATTTTATAAACACAAATATATTTTTAAAAAATCTTGAAAACTATTGACGTAATCAGTGTCACTGCAACTGATACGGGCCGCCGTGTTGCTTAACATCAAGCGAATGACTAGCTCGTATCATTCCTTATCATAAAAGGAAACTTGTCATGAAAATAAAACTTTTATCTGTGCTGGGGTTTTAGTCGAATAAACTTGGCTTCCGGAATCATGTCGGGACAAATTCAATATTGCAGCGATTCGGATCTTTTAGCTGACCGTAGATTTTGCGGAGAAATGTGTGATATTTTCCGAGCAAAAAATCTTATAATGTCTCAAGAAATAACGCTTTTGGGTTAAGAAGCTTTTTTTTTCAGAATTTCCTGAAAGAAGAAAGAAAACATTTAGTCAACACTCACAGAAATAACTTACTAAAGTATTATATATACAACTAGTAGCGCCCCGCGGTTTCACCCGCGGATAAAAGTGTTTTAATTATTTGCTCATCCCACAAGAAAATTTCACTTTTCAGGGATAAAATGTAGCCTAAGTATATGTTAAACCAGTGTATAAGCTCCCTTGGTACCGAATTTCATCCAAATATATTCAGCCGTTTGAGCGTGAAAGAGTAACAAACATACACACATACAACCTTTCGCTTTCATAATGTTAGTGTGATTAAATATGAACAATACCTAAGTGAGGATGAAAATAGAAATAAAAGAGTAGATATATCGTAGTATATAATCGAAATTTATTACAGAAGCTGGGGTTTTTTATGGTTCCATGGTTGATAAGTATGAAATTACAGAATCTTAATAAGACTTCTTTTAAACCGATGAAGTCGGAAGAGGGTCACAATTTGGTAGTATTTTCTTATTATCTTATGGTGATCAAAATGCTTGCTTGTATTTGGCACAAAAAAAGACATTGCCGGTTCAACGTGGTAATGCTGCCAGCGTTCTGGGCACATTTCCATCCATCAACTTGTTATTTTAAGTTTTTAGTATATAAGTAATTTTTTTTTTCTACAGAAGTATACCTGTACAAAGCTACTAAATTAAAACGCAAGCATTTTATAATTATATCTGTGTTAATTATTAACCGATATGAAAAAATATTTTTCTATTTAAAACGATACATTAAGATTAGTCCCACAATTTTTTTTATCAAAATCGGTTTAATAGTTTGGTTTTTAAATCGAAATAACTGAAAAAAGTAATATTAAGTAAAATTATTTTATATATTATATTTTACAACTAATTTACATTTACATTTAATCGAATGCTATAAAATCATTTCTTTATTTCAATCAGGTTTGAATAAAAAAGAAATAAATCTACAGGCCAAACTTATCTAGAAACGATTTTCCTTCTTTATTTATCTGCTAAAAAGTTTGATTAAGGGTTGAGGCGATTGAAATCGGTTTTTACCTTTTTATATTTATTTACATTACACTAACTAATATGTACTTTATTTCGAAATCAGCAGGACTGAAAAAAATTATTATTCGCAGTGTAATCTTTAAATAGTTTATTTTATAATCATTAATACAAAACTAAACTAGACCTAAAAAACTAAACTATATCTAAGAACTTAAAATAAATAAAAACAAGTGTAATCTAAAACCAAATTTTTTTTTTCTTTTCTTACTCTAACTTGTATAATAAATCGTAATTTATGAGTCGTTAAACTAACAAAAAATAATGGCTACATTCTTTATAACTGTATGTGGTAACATCGAAGCTTGCGTTTGAGATTACATAATACTAGTCATGGTTACTGTCGAAATCATAACTCATGGCTTCACACACTTCCGTTTCGGGGTGAGGCAGTGCTAGGAAACGCACAGGGCGGACTGAGGGACTGAAAGTAACAAATCCTATTAATATTACAAACGTGAATGTTTGTATGTATGTTACTCTTTTACGTGCAAACGGATTTTCGGGTAGTTTCGTTTAAATTTGATCAAGATACGACCAGTAGTTTTTGAGTTATCCTTAATTTTTTTTTTTATGTTAAGGAATGACGTGACTTGCTAGCCGTTCGCCTGATGTTAAACGACACGGCTGCTCATATCAGCTGCAGTGTCACTTGGAACTCTATAGAGGTTCGCGTGACACTGCACTGCGCACGTCATCCAGAGACATCCGCACAATAAGATTACTAATCATCAGATCAGATCATAAAGTCTCATTTGCCCAGTAATTTCACTAGCTACAGTGCCCTTCAAACCGGAATACAGCAGTGCTTGCGCACTACCGCTTGGCGGCAGAATAACTGGCAAAGCGGTGGCACCTACCTAGACGAACTTTGCAGTAAAGTCCTACCACCTAGTAAAACCAAAGCTCCAATCCTCCGTGTGTCACATATATCGTAAGACATTGTGATTATTTACCTTTTTGCTCGCCAATTTATTTACGGATCCAACCCTGTTTTCTCGAATACCGTTAGTGGTTAAAATGTCTCGAGATTTATTCTACCACGGCGTCCATTTATTTATATTATTGGGACATAGACGTTGTGGTAGTTAAGTTTTACTAAAGAACCTTCATAATTTTATTAGTTAGGGCTGAGTTAAGCCCTATTTCTATTTCTCTTATTATATTGCCTGTAAGAGATGGCTTTTAGCGATAAGGTCGCCCATTGTTACACATTATATAAATAATATTTTTCATTGTTATTTTTATTATTTCGTGTGTACAATAAAGAGTTCATCTATCTATTTATCTATATATTCTTAACTATCTACTGTTTCTATTTAGTAGTACTTATAATCTTGTTTTTTTTTGTGTGTTTAATAAATGTTTTCTTCTTCTTTATTTATTTAACTGAGTAGTGTAAACTAAATTGCAAATAAAAATTTAAATCTGTTTGAAATAAATATTATTAGGAACTTACGTGTTGTTTTACAAAGAGGATCGAAATAACTAAAACAGGCACGACTGCGAATATTATAATGCTTTTCTCCCACGGGACTCAAAACGTCACTTGAAATTGTCAGTAAGAGCATGTTATGATCAATTTAGAGCAAATAAAAAACTACAGCCGGAGAATTAGCATTGCCATTCAACGTGGCATTGCTGCCAGCATATTGGCCACGTTGCCTACTGGTAGTGGTTAGTTTGTTAGATTAAGTTTTACGTTTATTGTTTTCTGTTAATATCATAAAATAAAATCTAAGTTCACTTAAATATCAATCATTATATTTGTACTAGCGGCCCGTCCCGGCTTTGCTCGGGTGGACGTTTATTTACTAAACATTTTATAATATACGAAAAACAATGTATCACCCACCGGCGCCATCTACTTAAAATGTTGGTTTGTCCTGAATTTTCTTTGCTATAAACCTCACGGAGCCCGAGACCTTTCCAACGAATGCAAAACCGTGGAAATCGGTTCGTGCGTTCTGGAGTTATAGCGTCAGGAAGGAAAACCCGACTTATTTTTATATAGTAGATAAAAATAAAATACTCATTTATGTAATTTGATATTTAAAAATATACTTATATAGGTATTTACTTTTACTAATTCCTTCATTCCTATATTCGACGCTTTGATAAATATTCCGTCGACATTTTCCATCCCATCTGATAAACTTAACGATTCTAATTCATCCTAGAAACTCTGGCGTAAGATAAATCCGTTAGGTACACCGACTTAGTATGTCTATAGACTTGGCTTAAAACTGTGTCGGCATTGAAACTTTATGGGAAATTGAAAAAGCTGGGGAATATATATAATTTAATAATTGCAACTCATATTCAAACCTAAATAGATTCGAAATAAATTAATCAATCATTTACTTGGCTAGCATGCTACACCTTCGATCGCATCGTCATTTTCCATCAAGTGAGAGCGTGGTCAAATGCTAGACAAGTTCGAAGTAAAAAAAAAACTTTTATACAAAATGAAATTAGAATATCTAGAGTGAAACTAGTAAAAATTGTTGTATTAGTAGTTTTTAGCGGAATCATACTAGATATTCTTACTTCATTTTGCATTTAAGATGGACTTCAAAGAATTTACTAAAACTTGAAGTCACGTCTGATTCTATCAATTATTTACTTTTACACTAACTAGTTTCTCGTGGTCATAAGAACAATTAGGAAATTATTAAGTTTATCATTGATAAAAAAAACTTATGATCATCATACGGTGGCTGGCCTTGGTGCGCGCTGCACGCATTCGTGAATCGCTCCTATAGTTTTAAAAACAAGTTATTGCGCATACGTCACACCTACGTTCGCGAGTGTCCGCAAGTCGCGCCATCTCTGCCTAACCACGCCCGGTTCACCGGTGAGTGAAAGAGACACCGTTCTCATTGTTTACCTGCCAGCCTATTCATTGCCGGGAGGGCCTACTGTGAAAGCGCTTATATTATATCACCAGTATCACAGATTCGCTTCGAAATGGAGCGCACTCCTCCACCTAAGTCGACATCTAGCTCATTTCCTGAGTTATCGAGTACTGATGCATTTAACCCGAGTAATGTTCGTAAGCGTAGACAACACGAACTCGAGGCAGCATCTTATGATGATTTTGTTACAACTACGACACTCGAAACTTCTTTCAAAAAATGGCAAAAAGAAATGATGGATAGCGTCACCCAGACTATTATCACCTCGGTCAACTCAGTACTATCTGAAAAATTGACGCAATTCTCATCTGATCTAGAAAGCTTAAAAAAAGATGTGAAGAAAATTTCTAGTAAAAACACTGTAATTACGGAGTCAATCTCAGATATAAAGCATCAGTTTTCTGCCATTGAGAGCTCGATTACCTATTCTAACAGCCGACAGGATCACTTCAATGAGCAACTACAAGCAATCGAACAACAATCAAAAAAGATTGAACGATACGAAACAGAGCTCAACGAACTTAATGCTAAGTATAACATTTTGAACTCAGAGTTCAAAAAGCGACAACAATGGGACAGGCTATATAATCTAGAAATAGTTGGCGTTCCTGAAAATCATGATGAAAATATGATAGACATCGTAATCGCTATAGCTAAGCATGCAGGTATCACCATAACGGCACGTGACATCGAATTCGTTAACCGAGTTCAGGCAAAGCAAACAAGACCGGGTGTTCCCCGAGCTATTATCGCAAAAATGAAATCCAGATTAGCAAAAGATAATATCTTAGCAGGGATTCGGCGAGTTCGCGGTATCACCCGTTGCAACATAGGCATGCAGGGTAGCCAGAAGATATTCGTAAATGAACATTTGACGGTCGAAAACAAAATATTATATAATAAGTGTCGTGAACTTGTTATCGCTAACTCTTTTAAATATATATGGATCCGTAACTGTAAAATGTTTGTTCGAAGAGACGACAAGTCCCCAAAAATTGCAATAAACAAAGTAGAAGATTTAGTAAAAATAAAATGACCCGTCGTCTCTTTATGGTGGTGCCGTCCCGAAGGTACCTACTTGTTATTTTGTTTATCTTACTTAAGATGTATAATTTTTATAAGGCGGTTTTTAGTACCGCATTTTTTGTATTACATTCATGCTTTTCACTTTCACACTACCTCACACTATTACACTCCACACAAAATACTAGAACATATGAGTATATGTTTAGTACTAAAATATAATACACAACATACTAGCTCACTTACTACTATTATTCCGTACCCTTCAAGTTTGATATATTATGATTATTTGCAATTACACGGAAATAATATGTGTTGGACTATTTCTATAACTACCTTCATTTTATTATGTTTTTGCAATTATTTACATATTATTAGATCGATGATATTTGTCATCTCTTTATTACGATCACTTTTTTCTTTGTGTATAATATACAAGTTTTATTGCTATAATTTCTTATCCTATGGTAGTTATATGTTTTCGGTTCAAGTTGCATTATTATACTTAATTATGGTATTTCACAATGGCTAACACACGACTAAATGTATTCTATCAGAATACAAGAGGTCTTCGTACCAAGACTTTAGAGTTTTATAGGGAACTAGTTAAAAATAATTTTGATATTATTGTAATTACTGAAACATGGCTTCATGGCGGAATTTTAGACAGTGAATTTTGTGATTCTACTTATGACGTATTTCGATTAGATCGCGATCTAGCACTCACAAATTTGTCAAGGGGTGGGGGGGTTATGATACTCGTGCGCAGTGACCTTGAAGCTTTCTGCACAATTAATACAAGAGTTTTACCACCGATGGAAATGCTTTGGGTTTCTGTACCTGCAAGGTCATTTAATCCAACTGTAGGCAA
Organism: Ennomos fuscantarius; assembly: GCA_905220475.3. Classification (NCBI taxonomy): domain Eukaryota; kingdom Metazoa; phylum Arthropoda; class Insecta; order Lepidoptera; family Geometridae; genus Ennomos; species Ennomos fuscantarius. The sequence continues at coordinate 3,364,021 of HG992046.1, read as the reverse complement.
TAACCTACACTTAGCCGTTTTCTATGCGCCACCTAACAATCAGTTACCGCACGTTGTTGAATGTGCCGTACAGAGCGTTTCTCATGTTTATAACTTACATATATCTGATAACTTTTTAATTTTAGGTGATTTCAACTTACCAAATATCCAGTGGAGTACACAGCATGGCCCATTGCACTTAAAACGAGGCTCAGTGGAAATGCAAAATGCTGGCAAGCTTCTTTTAGAAGAATTTTATTTACTTGGCTTAGAGCAATGTAATTACTCAAAAAATATTCACGGCAACACGCTTGACCTTGTATTTAATAATTTTACTGCGTCCTGCAGTCGGTCACAAATATCTTTGGTAGATGAAGACAGCGCGCACCCATGTTTATTGATTGATGCCGCCAATATCACTTTATGTCCACTTGATGAACAGTTAACGTCAAAACTTAACTTCCATAAAGGTAACTATAATGACATAAATATGTACTTAAGTAGTATTGATTGGTGTGCCCTATTTAATTCTTGTGATACTGTTGATTGTGCTGTCAATTGTTTTAATTCAGAGCTACAAAAATGCATTAAATTATATATTCCTGAGCGCAGAGTCCGAAATACTGCAAAACGTTATCCATTGTGGTATAATAATGTTTTACTTAAAGTAATTAAAGAAAAGTGGAAGTTACATTCTAGATGGAAGCGTTATAATAATGAGCTAGACTATCAGGAATTCTCTGTGTTAAGGGCACGAGCAAAAAATTTAGAAAATAGTTTGTATACCAACTACATGACACATATACAAAAAACTATTAAGGTATGTCCTAAAAAGATGTGGAATTATATAAAAACGTTACGGGGGAAGTCGAACTACCCTAAAACTCTCACTCTGGGCGCGAATACTTACAATAATGGTTCAGACATTTGCAACGGGTTTAGTAAGTTTTTTGAATGTGTCTTTGTGAACCCTTCCAGTAGTTATAACTTAAATAGTCTACACTTGCCGACGTGTGGTGATTCTGGCCTCATTAGTAAAATAACTGTAGATAAAAAATGTATATTAAAGCTTCTTAAACATACAGACGTCAATAAATCTGCTGGAACAGATAATATCCCCCCCATTTTCATACACAGCTGTGCCGAAAATCTGGTTATACCTTTAAAAATTATATTTGAAAGATCGTTACAAGAGTCTAAGTTTCCAACTAAATGGAAAGAGGCTAATGTGGTACCAGTCCATAAAAAGTCTACTAAATCCAAAATAGAAAACTACCGTCCTATATCAATTTTAAATACTTTTAGTAAAATCTTTGAAAAAATTGTTTATGACCAGATATATGGTACGGTTGTGAATGGCATAAGTGAAGCCCAGCATGGGTTTTTACGACGGCGTTCTACTGTTTCTAATCTTGCTGAATTTCTTCAGTTTGTCCTGAGCGGTATGGAGCGAGGGGGACAGGTTGACGTGATCTACACTGATTTCGAAAAAGCCTTCGATCGGGTAGACCACGTCATCCTGTTGGCCAAATTAGAAAGGTTAGGTATCCACGGGGACTTGCTACGGTGGATAAAATCCTACCTGTCAAACAGATCCCAGGCAGTTGTGGTCGGGGGGTACAGGTCTGACTTCATCAGCATACCTTCAGGAATTCCGCAGGGCTCACATCTCGGTCCTCTTCTCTACAACGCTTATATTTACGATATATATACCTGTTTTGACTCTGTTAAATATCTTTTATATGCTGACGACAAAAAGATTTTTTATAAAATAAATAATGTCCAAGATTGTACCTTCCTTCAAAACACCCTTAATAAGCTCTCCCATTATTACTCCATCAACAACATAACTGTGAATGTACAAAAATGCCAGCAAATCTCGTTTACTCGCAAGCGATATCCCATTGACTTTACATACACGATTAATAATGTTGCTCTCGATAAAGTAGAAGTAGTACGCGATTTAGGTGTTATTCTTGATAAAAAACTAACTATGACTGAACATATTGACGCCATTGTGGACAAGGCCTACAAAAACCTTGGGTTCGTACTTCGTAACTGTAAACCTTTTTCTAACCTGAATTGCGTCAAAAGCGTCTATTATGCATATGTCCGAAGTGTGCTTGAGTATGCGAGTAGTATCTGGTCTCCTTATTATATAACGTATATACAACGTATAGAAAAAATTCAAGCCAAATTTATTAAACACCTGAATTACAGAGTTCATACCTATTCTGATTATAGCATAGGCTGCACTCGTCACAAAATTATGCCTTTAGTAGATAGACGTACATTACTAGACGTAATGTTGTTGTATAACATAGTTAACGGTCACCTGGATGCTCCAGTTTTATTATCTAATATTAATATTAATGTCCCCAGAAAGCGTACACGGCATACAACATTATTTTTACCCCCTTTTCAAAATACGAAATATGCAAGCAACGCCCCTATTTCACGTATCAGCTCAACATACAATAAGAAATTTTCGGATCTCGATATCTTTAATACTTCCAAAAATACCTTCAAAAACAAGGTATTCCAACAGTTACTGGGTACGGAATAAGTTACTTCCTATCTATATAATTATACAAAACACACACACAGACATACACACACAAACGAACAGAGAAAAACACACACACACAAACAAACACACACACACACACACACACACACACACACACACACACACACAAACAAACACACACACACACACACACCCAGACACGCGTGCATAAATTACCTATTATTAATTAATTAAACGTTAATACTAATAATCATACACCTAACCCTACAACCTTAGCACACCCTCATTATCACTCTTTAAACATGCGTAATGCAGTGCGAGCTGTGTCTCTTTGATTATAAAACTTGTATTACTATCGAGACCTATTATTGGCTACATTAATATTCTGCTTTTATGTAATTACTATCTATATTATCCTAATGCTGTTGGTCTTTTAATAAATAAATAAATAAATAAATCTATATTGTAGTTACTATTCATTTATTTCTGTATTATCTTAAATTTGTATATTTGTACCTTAATAATTATATTGTTGTTGTATTTTAATTTTAATTTATAAAATGATCAAAAATTAATTATCAAAAATGATGGTCATTTTCTTATGTGCACGCCTAATCTAATTGGTTTTCTGCCCGCCTTGATTGACTGGTACAAAATGCTGTTAGCATTAAATCCTCCATTGTACTTTTTCTGTGCATAAAGTATATTAAATAAATAAATAAAAACCACAATAGGTGGGTAAGTGTACCTATTTTTTTGTTTTTGTGTAAATCGATTCGTGTATTATATATATAGACACAGGTCTATATTGTGATTAAATACAACCAAGCTTGATTAAGTAGATGTAGTGTAATTTTTCCACTAGTGACGCCTATACTTTGCAACGCGCTATTAATGGTCTCTAATCTGATATCAACGTTCAGAAATATTGTCTGGCCAAAGCCCTTTGGAGATTTATCGACAACTGCAATTTCATTTGTTCCTTTAATTCGTTCCGAAATAGGGATCCCGAAATTCCCGGATGAGCGACCGTTGTCAAGTATTCTGCCTATCTCTGTGTTCCTATTTCAAAGATTTTGGACGGAACTTGATTTACGAAGTATTTGTTTAAATAAAATACTGTATATTATATACTAAAGTTTAAGATATTTAAAAAAAAATACATTTACTGTACTGAACGTGTAATGCTTTTTTATGTTAGTGAAAGACGTGAGGAGCTAGTCGTTCGTCTGATGTTAAGCAGCGCGGCTGCCCATAACAGGACAGTGTCACTCGGAATTCCAAAATATTAAGCTACACTGCGAGATTATAGTCTCATTTGTCCAGTAATTTCACTAGCTACAGTGCCCTTCAAACTGGAACATATTAGTGCATGCACACTACTGCTTGGTGGCAGAATAACTGGCAAAGCGGTGGGACTTGGACTTGGACTTGGACTTGGACTTGGACTTGGAGTTGGAGTTGGACTTGGACTTGGACTTGGACTTGGACTTGGACTTGGACTTGGACTTGGACTTGGACTTGGACTTGGACTTGGACTTGGACTTGGACTTGGACTTGGACTTGGACTTGGACTTGGACTTGGACTTGGACTTGGACTTGGACTTGGACTTGGACTTGGACTTGGACTTGGACTTGGACTTGGACTTGGACTTGGACTTGGACTTGGACTTGGACTTGGACTTGGACTTGGACTTGGACTTGGACTTGGACTTGGACTTGGACTTGGACTTGGACTTGGACTTGGACTTGGACTTGGACTTGGACTTGGACTTGGACTTGGACTTGGACTTGGACTTGGACTTGGACTTGGACTTGGACTTGGACTTGGACTTGGACTTGGACTTGGACTTGGACTTGGACTTGGACTTGGACTTGGACTTGGACTTGGACTTGGACTTGGACTTGGACTTGGACTTGGACTTGGACTTGGACTTGGACTTGGACTTGGACTTGGACTTGGACTTGGACTTGGACTTGGACTTGGACTTGGACTTGGACTTGGACTTGGACTTGGACTTGGACTTGGACTTGGACTTGGACTTGGACTTGGACTTGGACTTGGACTTGGACTTGGACTTGGACTTGGACTTGGACTTGGACTTGGACTTGGACTTGGACTTGGACTTGGACTTGGACTTGGACTTCGACTTGGACTTGGACTTGGACTTTGACTTGGACTTGGACTTGGACTTGGACTTGGACTTCGACTTTGACTTGGACTTGGACTTTGACTTGGACTTGGACTTGGACTTTGACTTGGACTTGGACTTTGACTTCGACTTCGACTTCGACTCCGACTTCGACTTCGACTTCGACTTCGACTTCGACTTCGACTTCGACGTTGACGTTGACTTTGACTTTGACTTTGACTTTGACTTTGACTTTGACTTTGACTTTGACTTTGGCTTTGGCTTTGGCTTTGGCTTTGACTTTGACTTTGACTTTGACTTTGACTTTGACTTTGACTTTGACTTTGACTTTGACTTTGACTTTGACTTTGACTTTGACTTTGACTTTGACTTTGACTTTGACTTTGACTTTGACTTTGACTTTGACTTTGACTTTGACTTTGACTTTGACTTCGACTTCGACTTCGGCTTCGACTTCGACTTTGACTTCGACTTTTCGGCTTCGGCTTTGACTTCGACTTCGACTTCGACTTCGACTTCGACTTTGACTTTGACTTTGACTTTGACTTTGACTTTGACTTTGACTTTGACTTTGACTTTGACTTTGACTTTGACTTTGACTTTGACTTTGACTTTGACTTTGACTTTGACTTTGACTTTGACTTTGACTTTGACTTTGACTTTGACTTTGACTTTGACTTTGACTTTGACTTTGACTTTGACTTTGACTTTGACTTTGACTTTGACTTTGACTTTGACTTTGACTTTGACTTTGACTTTGACTTTGACTTTGACTTTGACTTTGACTTTGACTTTGACTTTGACTTTGACTTTGACTTTGACTTTGACTTTGACTTTGACTTTGACTTTGACTTTGACTTTGACTTTGACTTTGACTTTGACTTTGACTTTGACTTTGACTTTGACTTTGACTTTGACTTTGACTTTGACTTTGACTTTGACTTTGACTTTGACTTCGACTTTGACTTTGACTTTGACTTTTTAAGTACGTATATATGTGTAATGTACTTACTTCAAAACACCCCCGGTGCTAAGTGTCAGTGTCAGTGTTAACAGGTAAATCTATCCAAGCATTTACAGAATAACTGTAAAAAATTTAAAAAAATTAAAATTGTTTACTTGCGCAAAATAAAATCAAATTTTAAAAAGAAATGGTTCAGCGTTCACCACAGTCGAAGGCAATCGGCATACAAAAAATTATTGCATACAAAAATTATGAACTGTTAACCCCAGCATTAGCTAACTAGTTTTGAGTTAATAATTTGTGAGTAACTTCACACCTATTCCGGTCGTGATAATTACAAACTAACTCTACTTAGTAGCGGATTAAAACTTTGTCCGGATAGTACGGAACCGGATAAATTTAAGTGTCGCTTAGGTTGGATGCTTTGTAAATACGACCGAACTTGCTTTATTGTTAAGCGCCACGGCTATATCAGTCGCAGTGTCACTCAAAATCCCAAAGTGTAGAGAATCAGGTGACACTGCATTAAAGTAAGTAGAGTAGTAAGGTTACCAGGTTGTATGATTAGGTCATAAGTCACATTTGTCCAGTAATTTCACTAGCTACAGTACCCTTCAAACCGGAACACAGTAGTGCTTGCACACTACGGCTTGGCGGCACAATAACTGGCAAAGTGGTGGTACCTAGACGAACTACAGAAAAATCCTACCACCTAATAAATTACAATTTATATATTTCGAAAAATAAATTAGAAATTCTATCCCTAAAGGGATGATCTAAATGAATCACCCTTTTAGGGATGCAATTTCAAAAATATCTTGCTTTTTTTACCACTGTAAAGCTGTAATTCTTATCCTATAATCTGTTTCTATATTACTTTTCCACTTCTAAATGAGTATAGGTAAACCGACTTTGACATAGTTTGGTACATGGTAGCTATCATTATTACTATAAACCTTAACGTTGTCTATGTGAAATGAAATGAAACTACTGTCAAATTCTAGTAAGATTCGTAAATAATGCCAAGCAGAGCATCCGAGCATATTTGACCTTTAGTATTTAATTCCCTTATCCCCTAACTGATTTATCAGTCGACGCACGAACATCGTTATTAGCTGTGTTAACTCAATAAATAAACATTACAGTTTGACATTTTGTGGTAACTCGAATTTAAGATGTTTAACAGACCGGCCAATTTAGTAAGAGTAATTTAAAATGTGAGAAATTAGAAAAACAAATTTTGTATTACAAAAATTTTACATGATTGCTTCTCATAGTTGCTCTACAAAATGAAAAATTTAATGTTCATTTGTGTGGAAAATTCAACAAATAAAAGTTAATTTATTGGCTTTTTTCGAATAAAAATGAAATAAAGTTAATCGAACTAGACAAATTAAAATGAAAAACAATGCTGTAGGTAAACTTAATCAAATTCCACAAATTGAATGGCAAAAGAGTTGCATCTGAAAGAATGAAGTAAAGTTTTGAATCTGAAGAGACTGGGGCAAAGTGGAGAATCTGGAAAAACTGAAGTAAAGTGTTGAATATAAAGAGAATAAGTAAAATGTTGCTGAAGAGGTTAAAGTAAAGTGTTGAAACTGAAAAGACCAAAGTCTTACTTAATCTAATTTATCAAATTAAACAAAACAAAAGTGTTGAATCTAAAAAGACTGAAGTCTTGCTAGAGACAGCAAGGAATGGCTTAAGAAGAAATCTGATGACCTGACAGACATAGGTCCGTATTATAGAACGATGCTCAGTCATCGATCGGTGCTCAAGCAGAGATTTCATTCATAAAGTGGTCAATTAGTAAATGAAATCTCTGCTTGAGCACCGATCGATGACTGAGCATCGTTCTGTAATACGGACCATAGTATTAGGCCTGCATTACAGAACTGCGCTCACTGCGCTACAGAATTGTGAATTGGTGCTCAAGACAAAACTTCATTCACCAAATGATCAATCTGTGAATGAAATCTTGACTTGAGCGACAACCGACAAATAAGCATTGTTGTAAAATACGGGCTTTAGAGAGAGAACTCATAATTATTACTGTGGTAGCATTTTTTTAAATACTTTACCACAGACAGTCCTCTTTTTTAATATATTACATATTTGTTTATTGTATTTGTTTTAAAAAAAAACGACACAGGATACTGTTGTAGCGTTTATAATAAATGTTTTACTCGTTTAAATAGCACAATACATCTACTGCAGTGGCCAGTGGTTACATCTGTCTTGGTGAAATAGGAATCTCGGTTGCGCGAATGATACATAATTTGTTTCGCTTTTGTGCGCTTGTTGTCCCAAGCACAAAACAACCGCAGAAGATTGTTTTGAATGCATTGTAATTAATTTCAACATGGAATGTGTGTCTGAGTACAATTTCTATTGGATATTATATTTTACAGTATACGAAAACACATTTTTTTTATTTGACGTCACTATTTCACAAATAGAGCAATAGTGACGTCAGTTTAAAAATATTTGTGCTTAATTTTACAGTATACGAAGGCACACATGCAATTTTAGATTTATACATATTTTTAAAAACATTTATAACATCAACGGTCATGATATTATTGTGTCATGTTCATTGACGACATTATTATGGTTGAAAATACCGCGCCACATACTTCATAGTAGTTTATCTATGACGCTTGCATTGGAAATTTAATATTCAACTTTTATTTACTTTTATTTTGGCGACATAATTTTAACTTAAGAAAAGAGTATACATACCCTTTCGTCCACATAAAGCGTCAGTATTTTCCTAACCTTGAACGTACAATTTCGATGATTTTTTATTAAGTGGTCTACACAATGTCTATACTCGTACCTACGTCTTTATTTTTTTTTATTTCTTCTTTACCTTCGTCTTTAATTTTTCTAGAGTTTTCGCAATATCTTTGTATAGCCGAATATTTTGCATCAAAATCCCAAAGAAGAAAAGTAGTTGTAAATATAATAAAAAACATGTTTTCAAAAAAATAAAAAATATAGGCATAAATTCCTAATAAAACTATTGTTTAATTTTTTTTATATCTATTTTATTTTATTAAGTTCCTAATAATATAAGAAACAATTATTCACTACATAATTATTATTGGACATAATATTATTTAATAAACATAAAACAATAAAAAGGGAACTTAATCAAACAAACCACTACCAGTAGGCAACGTGCCCATTATGCTGGCAGCATTGCCACGTTGAATGGCAATGCTCAATCTTTGGCCGAAGTAGAGGCCAGCATTTAGGTCACGTGTGGCTTCAACCAGACGTTTCGAAAGGTCTTTAAAAATTTGGTGAGCACTCGGTCCCCAAGGCCCCAGTGTCTCAACTGCAAAAGGCGCAAATATAAAACCGCTATCAAGATTACTATATTTGCGCCTTTTTAGCTGCTCAGCAGAATTCGCCACCTTAACTTGTGTTCCAGGAAGATGTGACGGCGCTAGGGTGTCAACACATGTAGCGTCCCACACCAAAGGCCACCCCAACTTCCAAGGAATTAAAGTCATTCCGTCGGATCTTTTACCATCGTCCCTAACGAGGCCATTAGGTTCCAAAATAGCGGCGCAGTTGACGCTAGTAAAAGCCCTACGAATGATATCGTTAAGACTAGCGTGGCGAGGAATCCTCCCGGCACTGCGGACGCAGGAAAGGCCATGGTGACCGAGCTGGTCGACAGCACTGCCACACTGGCAGCGGTGTGGAGCACAGCACGACGCACCCAAGCGAAGAGATGCTGCAGTTCTAAAAGTTGATGAATCCATCAATGTGCCAGTATTTAGTGATGGGAGAGCTTGCAGCCACAAACCTGATTCCCACTTTGCACTGGCTAAGAGGCGGGCACGATCTGCGAAGCTTGAGCACGTATGGACAAGTTGATTCCGTACTTGCTCGCAGAGTGGCTCGTCCCAGAGCCTCTGTGAGGTAAGAGATTTAGGGACCTCTGTGCTAGGGCACGCTAACACAGAGCTCTCGATCATGTAAATTTATGTTCAAAATTGTTTCCAAAGTGCTCTTTACGATGTTGTCTAATCTGTGAAGAAGATCCGTATGTTTCCAGAGCTGACAACATCGTAAGATATACGTAAATTTTGGGACAATATCGAATTATGGTAAAAGCCATGTGGGTGTTAATTTTGCATAAACTTTCCGAACATTGTTCAAATTTTCTCTTCAAAAAAAAGAGGGAAAGATTCATCGAGAACAGGAGCACCCAGTAAACAAAGTGAATACTTATCTATAATTTTTATATTTGGGGCCAAACAATTAAATTTAAATAAAATTAAAACAAAATTTAAATAAAATTAATAAGATTTAAATTTTAATAAAACTATTAACTCCTAAATCAAATGAGTTCGTTAAGATTTAGAGGTTGAAAACCATCTTCCCCCAAAACGCTGAAATGTAGCTAACATTCACTCATGCCTATATTGTCTCTATCACTCGTGCAGATAGAAAAGAGAGGGCAATAACCTTTTGAAATACCAGGACTGTCCTCTGAAGTGACGAATATTATAAAATGCTATATTACATTATATTACTGCTATATTAATGCTACGGTTTCATTACGATATGCCAAAAGATCCAATTTATTGCAAAATTCAAGTTTGCGAAATAAAAATCTCAAGTTTACTTTGTTACCAACTAAGTTACCTTCACTGTCATAGTTTAAGTAGGTAGATAAAATACGAAATCAATCACAGATAAAGTGCTTTAAAAAAACCCTGGACCTTTCGTTAAAGCCAAGTACAGACTCCCCAACAATGATGCAGAGGCATAATTGAGTTACAAGTTAGTACGAGCAGGGGGTTGCCTGCCCGGGGGAAATCGGTTCTGCATTTTATTTCAACAGTTTTGAACGGTACTTTGGATAATTTTAGTATTAAATTACGACTGAAAGGTTTCAAACTTCTGTTTAAAATAAAGCTTGGAAATATTACCTAATAATCTTGGAAAGAATCTGCTGACATATAATAAGCATATAAACCGGCGAGTTTTGATGCGTGTTTTAGTTAAGGCCACGTCATAGCACGTTTTTTTTGACGTCGCCTTTATAGCGCTCTGTTTAAAGTTGGAAATCGTAGACTTTTTAAACTTTCGCGACTTGAACTCATATTGTAAAGATAAAACGGGTCTATTCGCGTATACGATGCGTTGAGTCCCCGTGACCACGACTAATATAACTTGGTCGAAACGTCTAGGTTTGTCAAAATAATGTTTTGATAATTTTTGCACGCGAATAGACCCGTTTTACCTTTACAATATCGTAGATCATAATTTGATGTCTAACTTAGTCTGCGAGTGAAAACGAGTTAAGTTTGCGGGGTTTTTTATAAATTAAGTGAAATATGGATTTCAAATAAATACTTTGCATCTTTATTGATATTGGGTCTACGCCGGGCTTTAAGTTAGTAATACCAGTATTTTACATGTTTTTACAGGTATAAGTTTTGTGCACAAATACTTGTCCTGCCACGGGATCGAATCCGCCGCCTCCAGGTTATGAGCCGACCTGCTCAACCACTGCACCACAGAGGCTGTCAAAAGTGTGACCGAAGATGAAGCACGTAAATCTAGAAGGTACCTATTCACTCTGACTTTGGTTATTTCAGGATAGACAGTGCGGAATCGGGTCATCCTATAACTGGTCATCATTGTGTTTTTGTGGCAATACAGTTAAACTACGTTTTTATCCATATCTTTTTTTTTTATGTTAAGGAATGACGGGACGAGCTAGCCGTTCGCCTGATGTTAAACGACACGGCTGCCCATATCAGCTCAGCGTCACTCAGAACTCTAAAGTATAGAGGTTCGCGTGACACTGCACTGCGCACGTCATCCAGAGACATCAGCACAATCTAGTAATAAGATTACTTAACTGTGAGATCAGATCATAAAGTCTCATTTGCCCAGTAATTTCACTAGCTACAGTGCCCTTCAAACCGGAACACAGCAGTGCTTGCGCACTACTGCTTGGCGGCAGAATACCTGGCAAAGCGGTGGTACCTACCTAGACGAACTTTGCAGTATAGTCCTACCACCTAGTAAAGATTTAGATTACATATTAGACATTCTACTAATGGTTGGATGATTATTTAAATAATTATTATATTTTTGTTATAGTATTTTTTATTGTTTTATCGTGCACCCTTGACATTGCATGTAATGAATTCAATAATAAGTGGAATTGGTATTGTCGTACTTATTACAGTAAATTAATAAATAATGATAAATCTTTATTTTTTTCCTTTACCAATTCCTTTAAAAGGAGCTACTACAAAAAGTACTGATCCCACTATTTTTTACCAGTATTAAATATAGTAGTATGAATATTATTTCCAGTCGCTTAATAATGTATAGCGATCGTCTCAACCTGTCTGGATGATAGATAGATCTGTGAACCAAATAGGTAGAAACTCACGAAGGTTTTACTGTATCGTTTATACTAAATATTATTGATGTTCAATATATATTAGGAGTTTTGGCGGGAAAACGAAAAAGATCGCGTCACCGCATTGTATTAATTTCCAAGCCTTGTTTTATTTTCAGTGCTAGTGCATGAAATTGGTGGCATTTTATTTTATGAGTGATGGATTACAGGCATGAGTGTGGGAAAGTGGTATAATGATGGCGAAACGTTTCTTTTCGTGTTGTTTCCAAAACTACACAGAAGCTTCTGGTAAAGTTGTCACCACTTTACTAGGAGTATGACTTGACTAGACTAGAATATGGCTTGACATATATGATATTAATTAACTTAAGTAATTGATAATAGATAATAACGAAGTAATAACTTGACTCGGGCTAAATACACGAAAGTATGGAGCCAAAACCAAAACAAATATAATATAGATGTTAAATAGGAGAAGATGGGATAGGAGAAATTTACATACACATCCACATATACATACGTACACACACACACACACACATGCACAGTCACATGATCCGACATAAATTACATCTAGATTTTAAATAGGAGTAGCTACAGAATCCTATAACACACTGATCACTAGTTTAAGAGTCTATGGATTCAATACATAAACATTTTTCAGAAATATTAAGTCAATAAATTATTTGTATTTATTTTTACTGGCCTTAAAGCTCAGTTGGTAGTAACCCTGCCTTCTGTGCTGTAGGTTGTGGGTTCCAGTCCTTCTCAGGACACACATTTGTGTGATGAACATAGGTGTTTGGTCTGTGTCTAGGTGTTATATTGTATTTTATTTATATATTCGCAAACAAAAAAGTATATAAGTATTATATCAGTAATCTGGTTCCCATATGTAAACTTTATAAACATTTGCAGCACAAATAATAAGCAACCTCCAGATATATTGTTTAACAATATATCGGTAATAGTTTTTTTTTGTTTGGTTTTGGCTCCACACTTTCGTGTATTTAGCCAGTGTCAAGTAATTAATTTTTCAAGTTAATTTATGTATGTTGTATGTGTCAAGTCACAGTCCAAGTCATCAAGTCAAGTCATAGTCAAGTCATACTCATAGTTAAGTGGTGGCCACTTTACGAGAAGCTTCTATGGAGTTTTGGAAACAACACGAAAAGAAACGTTTCGACATCATTATACCATTTTCCCACACTTGCGCCTGTAATCCAGCACTTAACGAATAAAATGCCACCAATTTTATGCACTAACACTGAAAATAACACAAGTTTTGGAAAATAATACAATGCGGTGACGCAATCTTTTTCGCTTTCCCGCCAAAAACTCTCGGTACTAGTTGTAGTGTATTTATTATCTGGTTCCCATAGTACTAGCTTTTCTTAGTTTGGGACTAGATGGCGCTGTGTGAAATGTTTACAAATATTTATTTAATTTATATTGTATTCTATGTATGTATTCACAAACAAAAAAAGTATATATATTGTATCAATTATCTGGTTACCATAGTACAAGCTTTGCTTTGTTTGGGACTAGATGGCGCTGTGTGAAATGATCACACATATTTATTTAATTTATATTATATTTTAAGTATGTATTCACAAACAAAAAAAGTATATATATTGTATCAATTATCTGGTTACCATAGTACAAGCTTTGCTTAGTTTGGGACTAGATGGCGCTGTGTGAAATGATCACACATATTTATTTAATTTATATTGTATTCTATGTATGTATTCACAAACAAAAAAAGTATATATATTGTATCAAATATCTGGTTACCATAGTACAAGCTTTGCTTAGTTTGGGACTAGATGGCGCTGTGTGAAATGATCACACATATTTATTTAATTTATATTATATTCTACGTATGTATTCACAAACAAAAAAGTGTATATATTGTATCAATTATCTGGTTACCATAGTACAAGCTTTGCTTAGTTTGGGACTAGATGGCGCTGTGTGAAATGTCCACATATTTATATTTATTTATACTGTTTTAATATTTGTTGGTTGTGGAAAATTTATGACGCGTACGTTTTACTACGCCTTCGTATCCTTCGTATACTTTATTTTTAAAGACCCAATCAAAATAGGGTTAACAGTATTTCACGGGAGCTTTCAGACCTTCTGAATGCGCAGTATCTGCCAATTTCTGAAGGGGTATCTCTGCGGCTTTAGTCTTAACCCTGTTTTCCAGAACGAAATCTTTCTATGAATACGGTTGTAAAAAATTTGAATCTTTTAGCAAAACTATTCGGGATTCGGCTTTCGGCAAAATTGGCCTTTCTAATCTTTATCAGTTGTATCAGAAAGTTATCAGGTAAAGACAGACATTCGAGTAAATTGCTTAAGGTCACAAATTTTTTTTTCGAATTGCACATTACATATTGTCAATTCAGGAAACTTATATAATTTATTAATTGTATAAATTTATTTATTAATTTGGTGAAGCAGACTAACACAGATACACTAATTTAAATATTTTGTACTATAGTGCCGTTATTTATACAGTTTATTTTTTTCTACATTATAATCGTGATATTAAACTAAACTAGACCTAAAAAATTCAATGAATAAATAAAAAAAACCTATGATAATTTGTTGGTAGAGGGAAAAGTGTCCAGTTTGCTGACAATGCTTATTTTGTGTTCAAAATAAAAGCCAGCATTTTTGTCACCTGGCCTAAGTATTTATAAAAACAAAGAAGAAATTAATTACATAAGAATTAATTTATTTTTATAAGATACACACATTATTGTAAGTATTATTAAGTTTATTTGGAATATTAAATAAGTATCTGTGCAACGATCACATGCATAGATCCTGGACCCTAACTAGGATTCCCTGTATCTAGGGACCCAGTAACTACGGAAACAATGGTTCTACTACACCCTAACACCTTTACCTTCAGATGATGAGCCGACCTGCTCAACCACACCACACAATCTGTCTGCGGGGTGTGAGGGTATGTGTTAATAATCTTATGTTAGAAATCCTACGTAGTTTTAGTTTTAAAAAAATAACCTTACAGACAACCTAAATATATTTATTAAGATTTACTAAGAACCGACAATAATTAACCGCGTGATTTTATAACGTCCGTCGCCTCTAAGCGCTGCCCGAAAAGTGAGCCGGAGTCTTCTTCGTCGCTCGCATTTATACTATGCCGCTTGCATCAGCTCCCGAAGTGAAAGTATTTGGTAACACATTTATTATTCGGTAACCGAATTTTCGGCATATTCATTAACCGACACATTACTACTGTATACGCTTTTCTTCACTTTCCCCTAAGAGGATCAAACGGTTCACGCTTACAAACCCTCTTTGAAATTTTAGCTTTATTTTTTTCTCAATATCCCTCCCCGATATGGATTTGGATCTTTTTAACCAATCTGGCCTGATAGCTCAGTTGGTAGTTGCTCTGCCTTCTGAACTGAGGTTGTGGGTTCGATTCTCACCCAGAACAAGAATTTGTGTGATGAACATAGGTGTTTGTTCTGTGTCTGGGTGTTATAATGTATTCTATGTATGTATTTACAAACAAAAAGTATCTAAGTATTGTATCAGTTATCTGGTTCCCATAGTACAAGCTTTGCTTAGTTTGGGGCTAGATGGCGCTGTGTGAAATGTCCACACATATTATTATTATTATTATAACCTTTTAATCTTACTTTTTGAAATATTTGATGCTATTAGTTGGTGGGATAAATTAGAAAGGGCGTTTGAGTCGGGGTTTTGGGGTAATCAATATGAAATTTACCTGACATTTATGATTGACGCGTAAATTCGTGCAATTATCCAGGACAAAAATATTTCAGTAAGAAATGATTTTTCAATGGCTGTATAAAAGGTTACAAACAAAAAAAACTGTTAATTATAAACTAAATAGGTATATTATTTTTCAAATAATAAACAATACTAAATAAGTACATATAGGCTAAAAAAGGGTTGTGTGAAGGTTGCAACCTATATAACTATAGGCCTTCAGCATGCGCACCGGGACGTGTCCGGAGAAAGAATGATCCGTGGTACACTAAGCGCTCCCTTTTTATAGCCAAATGGGTGGGGGAGCGATGACAGTTACCGGTGTTGCCACTGTAATAAATTTAAATGCTACTACAGGGTAAATTACGGTACTGCCCGCTGCGCATTGAGTTTATAACTGGACGTTGCCGCCGTCATACACTTTGGTTCAGTATTATATAAATCATTTTTTTATTTTCACTATGTTATGTTATGTAATAACTTTTATCCAATTTTTTATAATTGTGAATAAAAAAAAAATATGTGTGGACATTTCACACAGCGCCATCTAGCCCCAAACTAAGCAAAGCTTGTACTATGCAAATATGCTATGGGAACTAAATAGCTGATACAATACTTAGAGAAATCTATATTCATCACATAAATGTTTGTCCTGGGTGGGAATCGAACCCACAGCCTACAGCTTAGAAGGCAGAGTTACTACCAACTGAGCTATCGGGTCAGTAAAAAGTTAAAGTTAAAGGAAAAGTTATTCAATTAATGTTCTTGTGTAATTAACCTATGTTTTTTATGTTAGTTAATAATGTGACGAGCTAGTCGTTTACATAATGTTAAGCGACACGGCCGCCTATAACAGAATAGCGTCACTCTGAACTCCAAAATATAAAGTTTCACGTGACACTGCACTGCACACATCATCCTGAGTCTGGTAATAAGATTAATCGACTGTGAGATCAGAACATTATGTCTCAATTGCCCAGTAATTCCACTAGCTACAGTGCCCGTCCAATTGTTTGGTGGCAAAATAACTGGCAAAGCGGTGGTACCTACCTAGACGAATTTTGCAGAAAAGTCCTACCGCCTAGTAAACTTACGCGTTTTAACTAACTTACGACGTCAAAGATTCCATCTGTATTAACTGTGTACGTAGTAGGTACTATTACGTATTCTAATTATAATCATAATCAATCATTTATTTGCTAGGATACACACATCAAATACATTTCAGATTAAAGGTAATGTCACAGTCACTGCACCCGGCCCGCAAGCAGGCGTGCTAATATTTATATAAATTAATTGAAATTCAAATTGCTATTATTATTATTCTATTCTATGCCCTATGTCTCTTCGGTAATTTCCCCTCTGACTACGAAATAAACGTTTCTTATATTAATCCTAGATAAATCCAGGGCCAAAAGTTGAACAACCTCTAAAGCATACTAAACAGCAATAAAATATGATACAATAAATAATATTTTTTTGAAGGGTTGCCAACTTATATCATAGAAAAGTTAGCAAAGCTGATATTACAGTTTTTGGTATTACGTTGTCGCTTCACTTCCCAGCTAACATATTATTTTCTTTTCAAAACAAAAACTAAGAAAATCTAAATAAAGTAATTTTTATGACTACTTCTAAACAGGCGGTGATTCTTGCGCGAAGTTCCCGAGAAAGTTTGCATTATTCATTTTGTAAAGTGATTGCAATTTGAGAAAGAAACCCAGCGAACGTTTCAAGATATTCATATTTTAAGAACACGCCGGGGATATTTAGCATCGGGGCATAATCCATAATAATAATAATAATAATAGTACTTCTTGACACGGCACATATTGTCAGGAGGTTCCTCAGTCTGCAGCCCTAACCACCGGTAGCTTGGGCCTTGCCCCGCTGCTGGCGGCACACTAGGTTTAGGTTTTTTATTGTATTTTTGTAATGTTACGTTTATAGAAATATTGTAAAAAACTTAAACTTAAGATTGTAAATAAATAAATGAATAATAATAATAATAACGCCCAACAATCACATACATAGATCCTGGAACCCAACTAGGGTTCCCTGTGTCTAGGGACCGGCTTTCAAATAATAAATGATAATCAAAATCGGTTCACCCAGTCAAAAGTTCTGAGGTGACATAAAAAAAAAACAGTAGAACCTTCTCCTTTTCTGAAATCGGTGAATAATACTTATTTCGGGGCATTTTTTTTCTTTGATTAAACACAATTCACCCGAACCGGAAAGCAAGGTTTACCCAATTATTGAAAGCGTATCGCGAATCGCGACGAGACGCGGTATCCATTTTTCTACGTCGGCAACGCGTGATTGCTCTCAGACGTCGAGGAAAAATATGCTTGGAATTTTATTTAAAGCTTTTTACTGCTATTTTCCGACATTTTACTACCCATGCAAATAGCGTAGCTGGTTTTTATAAAGTTCATTAAAACTTGCTACGAAAAAACTTTACTTAAAGTTTCCATGAAAGCTCAAAGTTTTTCCACGAGAAAATCATGAAACTTGGTAACAAAAACACTAAGTAATGATGTACATTTACGTAACTTCTGGAACAGGTACAAACAATCAAAAAATATTCAAAACATGCTTTTCCCATTTTTATGTTTCCGTATTTTTACATTAAAAGCAGTAAGGGTGTTTCTTAGTTTGAGTATAAAAATGGGGTCGTATATGTAATATTTTATTTAGGAAAATGTGTTTAAATTTTGTTTTTACAATAACTACATGTAAATATGTTCCAATAAATGTTCTTTACACATATTGTCTTTTGACAGCCTCTGTGGTGTGGTGGTTTGACTCCTGGGTCCGTGCTCTTTTTTAATATACTAGTTACATATTGTTAGTTGTGTTATTATGATTTATTAACTAAATACAGGTGGTGTGGTGGTTGAGCAGGTCAGCTCATAACCCGCAGGCAGCGGGTTTGATTCCCGCAACAGGACAAGTAGGTACTTGTGCACAGAAAAAGCGCAAATATTCGATCTGGTGTCTAAGTGTTGTGGAACTATGGTCCTCGTAGTACTTGGTTCCTGTGTGTTAGGTACAGGGAATCCTAGTCAGGGTCCACAATCAATGTATGTGATCGTTTAGCGGTATTTATTTATTTAAAAAAGTATGTGTTTTGAATTTTTTTTGTCATCTATTATGTCATATTCTATCTTCTTTCTTAGTGTAAATATGTTGATCTTACCAATTTTGATAACTACGGCTGCGAAATTGATAAACATAATTTTGTAAGTCTATGTTAAAATGAGTACGTCTAAATAGTATAAAAAATATGTGGCTTGAATTTTTCTTGTCATCTATTATATCGTATTCCAGCTTCTTTTTCAGTATACCATATATAAATATGGTTATTAAAAGTCTAAATCAATTAAACAGATGTTGTTCTTACCAATTTAGTACAATTTTCGGTAATTCTATTTAAAAATGATTAAGTCTTAGTAGCCCATACTGTTTATACATCATTTTTGTCTACTACCCGCAATCAGCACCATCGCATACATAACTTAACTTTCCCATTTTTACATCACCATTATTGCACATTCGTATCTTCCCGAATAAAAGTAGGAATTATGTTATTGTCATGTAAATGTAGGGCGACATACGAGTCTGCGTAATAGCATTTTTCCCCGCGGAAGTGCAATTTGGATAAGCGTCATAGTTTAGCATCTTCTGGTTGGTAAAATTACTTGTGTTGTACAATGTGGCGGGTTCAAATCCCGTGGCAGGAGAAGTATTTGTGAACAAAAAAAGCGCAGATACTTGTTCTGAGTCTTGGTGTTGTGGTCCTCGTAGTTCCTGAGCCCCAAGACACAGGGAATCCTAGTTAGTGATCTATGTATGTGATCGTTGGGTGCTATTATTATTATTAATGTAGTGTTTTAACGCTATTTTGTTCCGGTTTGAAAGGCACTGTAGCTAGTGAAACTATTGGGCAAAGAGATCTTTATGATCTGATCTCAGTCTGGTAATTTTATTTACAGACTGTGCTAATGTCTCATGAGAACGATAAATGTTTTAATGTTGAACCTAGCTAGTAAGTAATATTGTTTTCTCCTTTTAGTTACTTACCTACCTCGAACCAAAAGTATTCATGTATTTATTTTTTATGTAATAGTTAGTTACCTCGCTTACCTGTATATTATGTTCTAAATACAAAATGTAGATTCAAAATGGCTTAAGGGCAACATAGCATGTAACAGTTTTATAGCGGAACGGATATAATAAGCTGTGAATCTTAGATTAATAAATAAATAAATAAATAACGTACGCAGTGCATTGTCATGCGAAACTTTACATTAGAGTTCCGGATGACACTGCAGCTGTTATGAGTAGCCATGTTGCTTAACATAAGGTAAATTACGAGCTTGACAGATCGTTCATCAACACAATAAAAATGTGAACAAAATCGTAAGACTCATTCTTCTGTAAGAGAGTAAGAATTAGCTCAGTTCATGAAAAAAGAATACATAAACAATTCAAGCCAACGAACTGTGTAAGTTTGCCGTGCAAAACGTGTTAATGTGCAGTTAACGAACATATAGGTTATAAAATAGTGTGCTGATATCGTTATTGTCATTATTAGTAATAGAACTTAATAGTGTGTATTATCATATTTAAAGATGCCTTTAGTGTAAGTAAAATTTAACTCAAAACTAGGCCCAAATTGGTACAAAAAGAAATTAATTCGTAAGAGAACTGAACCGTGACTCTACACCTATAGTGCCATGCTTTTTACCCGTGAAATGGTTTATTTAGTGCCAACATTCGTTTCGATTACCGCCGTACCGTTGAATACACTAATGCTTCAGTTTTGAAAGGATTTTCACGTTTTGAGAGATTTGGTGGTTTATTTAAAGGTCAGAAACAGTAACTTTAAATAAAGGATTTGATAGATTTCCGTGGTTGAAATACCACCCATTTGTACCAAGCGTTTTGATTCCACGTTTTTAATTAGAACGGCTAAGGAATGCCAGCGTCTGTGTTTCCGACGAAATTTGATGCTGGCATGTTCAAGAGAAGAGTGAATAGGTATTTACTTGGCTAGCATGCTACACCTTCGATCGCATCGTCACTACCCATCAGTTGAGAGCGTGGTCAAATGCTAGACAAGTTTGAAGTATCTATAACATATTAACTTCTCTTATATTACTCTCTTCTCTTTTCGTCTTGTTTCACCACTTGTGCTGCAGTGTAAATCAACATTTAGACGAAACTTTTTTAATTCCGTTCTGGCATTTAATTGCGAATATTTACAACCATTTGGATTGTTACGATGGTAGCGCTGCTAACGCCCTGTTGGCGTGGAGGTTTATTTACATAAATATTTGGGTCAATAGGGGGGGGGGGGGGGGGGGGAGTTATTGTGTTATTACTATGTAGGGTTACCCCTACGCCATAGTGGTTAGTAGCACACTTTTCTTAATGAATAGTTTCAGTTTTTTATGATATTTTTACAGCTTTTGGTTTTTCATTTTATTTCTTCTGTAAAGCATAATCTGAACGTTCCTTGCAGGCTCCTGAAATGTTCCAAAACACTTTAATAATACCTTTTTGTTTTCTTGGTTATTGTGAATAAAATGTTGTGCTCTAAAATTGTACTTAAAGCCTTTGGTATGGGTTATTTTGGCAGTGGATCGGTAGATATAGATCACAGGAACATCTTACGTGTTGTTTCCCTAAGTTTTTCCCTAAATTACGGGTGTTTCAGGAAGAAATAACTTTTTCATATTACCTCACAGATCTTCACCAAATTTACACTGGTGTTGAAGCTGATTTTACTATGGCTTTTCATTGCATTTTTGTAGTGATTCTTCCAGTAGGAGCACTAAAATAACGATTTTAATGTTTGTTTACTTTTTGGACAGATGTCATCTATTGACTTTTCTAATTCCCTGAAAGAGATTCTCACCATAAGTTTTCATGAATTTACGACATTTTAAGGTTAGGTTGCTTAGGATTTTCTATTAGTCTTTGTTCATTGACCTATATTAATGCTAGCTGATATTAAATTGTGACAGGATTTCATTAAGAAAAGTGTGCTACTAAGCACTATGGCGTAGGGGTAACCCTACAACTATTCGTTGGGACGTTTGCTTATACGGTGTCTATTTCAAGAAATGTATTTCGATATTCAAATTTCTTGAAGTCATTATTCATTGAGTTTTTTTAAATTTACTAGGTGGTAGGACTTTATACTAAGTGGTAGGACTTTATTGCAAAGTTCGTCTAGGTAGGTACCACCGCTTTGCCAGTTATTCTGCCGCCAAGCAGTAGTGCGCAAGCACTGCTGTGTTCCGGTTTGAAGGGCACTGTAGCTAGTGAAATTACTGGGCAAATGAGACTTTATGATCTGATCTCACAGTTTAGTAATCTTATTACTGATGATTGTGCTGATGTCTCTGGATGACGTGCGCAGTGCAGTATCACGCGAACCTCTATACTTTAGAGTTCCGAGTGACACTGCAGCTGATATGGGTAGCCGTGTCGTTTAACATCAGGCGAACGGCAAGCTTGTCACGTCATTCCTTAACATAAAAAAAAAGTTTGTTATGGAATCATAAAAAGACTGTAGGTATGAATTAACAAACTGAGTAAAAGTAATCTGTTGAGAAATGATTCCACATTCTTTGGATTTTGTTTTAATAGGCTTTTTGACTACTATTGACTTATCCGACGATTTCGATTTCCTTCTGAACTGTACCTACTATGAATCAAATCAACTGTCTTTTAAATTATTAGTTAATAATCGAAATTTAGCGTTATAATATTTATCTATACATATAAAATTCCAAGTCCTGACTGACAAATATATCAACGCGCAGCCTAAACCGCTGGTCCTAGAGACTTGAAATTTGGAGGGTGTGTTCTTTGTTAAGATTTTTTTTCGTAGATAATTCAACCACCCATTTCACCCTCTTAGAGGTAGAATTTCGAAAAACCACTTTTTCGAAATTCTACCTCTAAGAGGGTGAAATGGGTGGTTGAATTATCTACGAAAAAAAATCTTATCCGTTTCCTATAGACCTTGCGGGCAAAGCCACGGGCAGAAGCTAGTAACTTCTATTATTTTAAAGTAAAGATAACCGATTTTAATGTTTGTTTTGCTGACAAACTTTATCAAAGTTTATCGCGCTATCATGTAAGTCTGGTCTAGCTAGTCTAGGAAATTAGGTTACAAATCACTTCGCCCTCTGTCAGTGTTTCATTGCCGTCCAAAATTGGCAGAATTGGCGTCCCTACTATTCGTACTAGCGTAGCTATATGGCGTAGAGATAATATCGTTGCTTTACACTGCGATCTGAATGAAGAAAATTGTGCTCCATTTATGTGCTTAATTAAGTGCTTAAGCGAATTTGAATACATCAATGTAGTAGCGGGTGCAAAGTCATGTGAAAAGAAGCAGAAAACAAAATGATTACTTATTTATTTATTTACAAGCACACATACAAGATACATATTTATGAATGATGTATTAAGTACATTGTACAACTTAGGTATAATATTACATTTTACGGAGCTCTAAATCCCACACTAGGCGTACCTGTGTCGCAGGATCTAGCCTCTTACGTTCCTTTCATAAATCTGTGGAAGGTTATTGTATTAAAACTGAGTGACTGAGTGTTGCAGATATGAAGGTGTGTAAATGTGTATCTGTGACGTGATGCTGTGTTAGTGTAAATGAGTGAATGTGTGTGTATTCCCACTACATTACTAATACATATGTAGAAGTGAAACATTACCAATTGTTGAAATTTATAAAATATTAGTCCCATTCATGCTCAAAGGTAAAAAATCTCCCAATCTAAAAACGTTTTCAGATTGGGAGATTTTTATACATTAATTATAACGCCCAATGACCGCATATCGCATAAGACCCTGGACTCTAACTAGATTTCTAGGGATCCAGGAACTATGAGGACCATGGTTTCACAACACACACAGGACAAGTATTTGGTGACACTGTAAAGGTAGGTAGAGACCAACGGCTAGCTAATTCTAAGAAGGAATTAAACACAAAATAATCATAATGTCCTTTTCTTTCTAGTTATATTACTTAAAGAGGCGAGGAATCTCTCAAAAATGAGATCAAAATAAATCTAAAGGCAAAATAAATCTAAAGTGGTTTTGAAACTTACTTCGAAGAGAGATCTCTTTCCATAATCTCATTTCCTCATTCCATCAATACTTCCAGCTGACGAAATTGATAAATCTATCTACTTGATACCGTTTTGATACCAGGATTATCTACTGTTAGACTGTCTAGATCTAGACGACCTAAATGTGGATATACACAGTCCTAAGCCTAGCTTATTAAAAAGTGATACAGTGAAAATTCCATTAAAATTGGATCATTGGATTTTAATCCTAAAGTAAAGGGAAGAAGATAAGGTGTTAATTTTCTACATAAGCTCATATTCTAACTCTCTAACTCTGAAATTATTAGGTTGTTTCGTTGTGTGGATGGGTCTTTGAAAAATGAGCTCTATCGCCTAAATAATAAGACACTAATATCACCCTAAAAAGGCTTTCATTTCATGCTGAGAATTACATGGATGACAATTTATACCAAGTTATTTTCATTTGAAAATTAATTACTTGAAAGCATCTGTGGTGTGGTGGTTGAGCAGGCAGCTCATTACCTAGAGGCGGGCGATTCAATTACCGCAGCAGAGCAGGACAAGTATTTGTACACAGAAAAAAAGCGCAAATAATCTGTGTCCAGGTCCTGGAACCCCAGATTCAAGGAATCCTAGTTAGGGTCCAGGATCTATGTACGTGATCGTTAAGAAACTACAGAACCGATTTGATCAAATTTTTATGTAGGTTAATATTTTTTTTTTTATGTTTTGGCTCCACACTGTTGTGTATTTAGACAGTGTCAAGTAATTGATAATTTATCAAATTAATGATATTTCACGCAAATATGTGTCAATTCACAAAGCCATCAAGTCAAGTCATAGTCTAGTCAAAGTCATACTCCCAGTAAAGTGGTGGCAACTTTACTTGAAGCTTCTATGGAGTTTTGGAAACAACACGAAAAGAAACGTTTCGCCATCATTATATTATTTTCCCACACTCACGCCTGTAATCCAGCACTTAACGAATAGAATGCCACCAATTTTATGCACTAACACTGAAACTAACACAAGTTTTGGAAAATAATACAATGCGGTGACGCAATCTTTTTCGCGTTCCCGCCGAAACTTCTTATGCAGGTTATCTATGTAGATCGATTCAAGAATCCTTTTGAATGACGGATTTCTAAATTAACAAAAGAAATACAACCTTTTAACCCCCTTTTTCAAAGTGTCATAAAAAAGATACACTAAAACAATAATTCTTTTATACTGCGCCCTGTTGGACTATTTTCAAATCGGAATTCTGCGTTCAGTTCGGCGGAAATCAAATATAGAAATTTCGACCAAAATGAATAATCGGATACGTGTGTGGTTGGAAAATTCAGCGAAAACAGAGAGAACATTGTCTGAATTCAATAAAATATTGACGGAAATGTTCCAATATTAAAAAACGAGTGTGGTTTAGACCACACGACTGAATTAAAACTTCTTCCATTCATCTATCGGCCAGTATAACTTTGTTTTCGCTTTTTAATGCCAATGTCACCATCTTGATAAATTATAAATTGTCATTTTACCTTATTTATTATACCAACATAATAATACAAATTTTTAACTTTGTTATGTTGGCAATCTACGTGAATCAACTTACCGTTCGCCTCGCTACGTATTCACCAGCTTACTCCCCAAGTCAAGCGTGCTTTAAGAAGTTTCACTTCAAAAACAATATATTCTACTAGTTGCGCCCCATGGTTTCACCCGCAATAAAAAGTATTCTAAGTGTTAATCCAGGTTATAAACTATATGTGTTCCAAATTTCATCCAAATCCGTTCAACAGTTTTTGCGTGTAAGAGTAACAAACATACATCTATACTCACAAATTATTAGTAGGAAGATTTTAATAAAGAGTTTTATCTATCCATCTATTTAGTATATATTTTATATTTCGCATAAAAAACTGTCGCGGGGATAGACTTTAATCCCCATTTGCGTTGTAGGAATTGAGTTTATCGACCCCCACAACACGGACAGTTTTGTAATTAAACTTCGGAACACGTATTGGTTTTTATATCGCAATGAAAATTTAATGAACTGTAGACCGAATCAAAAGTTAAATTGACTTAAATTTTCACTGTTATTGTATCTGAGTTTTCCATTTTGCAGCTAATACTGAAAATGTAATTTGGTCTTATTGCAGAACTAGACACTCGTGATTTTACCTGATTGTTTAAACAATCTTTAACACTATTTTTTTAACTTAGACAGACAAACAGGCAGACTGGCCACCTGATGGTAAGCAGTTACCGTCGCCTATAGACACCTGCAACACCGGGGGCGCTGCCGATGCGTTGCCTACCTTTTAAGGCTCTATTTACCTGACGTTTGAAGTGCCCCATGTCATAGCTCAGCAGAAATACCTCAGATTGTAGCTCATTCCACAACTTGCAGGTGTGTAGCAGAACACTATACACTAGCAACACACAATAAACTAGCTTCTGCCCGCGGCTTCGCCCGTGTGGCCTATAGGAAACGAACTGTCAGTCAGTCAACCATTCAGGACAATGCCTTTGATAAAAATAATAAGAATAATAAAAAGTATGCATTGCTATACAATCTATTATTTGTTAATTAATCTGAGGCTAGATGGCGCTGTGCGAAAACAGAACAAAACCAGTCAGAATGCAAAAAGTACTTTTTTAAACAAGGCGTATAAATATTTTCTATTTCCCTTCCTATTTATATGAAAACACAAGCCTACAAACATTATTCATCACACACCACAGTAGTTCCAATCTAAAACGCTTTGTGAACGAAAATTGAACGTAAGGGACGAATTTTATCTACGTGCATAATTTCACGGCTGGTGCGAAGAGTTCTATACCCCTAAATTTTGTCTGTTTGTATGTTATTTTGATCGTATGGCTGTCACACTAAAAAACCCTAAGCGTATTTGTACAGTGACTCATCATAATAATAAACAAAAAGTGAAAAAAAGCCTTCGTTTTTTATTTCAGGCTTCTAGCCAAAATCTTAATTTAAACTCTACCCAAATTTAAACCAATTTTCAAAAACTATTTTAAACTGGTGGATCAAAATGTGTAATGTCATTTTGTCCACCGCATAACCAAATGGGCTGGCATCGCGACACACATAGAATATATAATTTGTAATGTGTATAAATGAGTGTGCTTTAGACCACACGACTGAAGTAAAACTTCATTATTTAAGCTCCATCTATGGGCCGGTATAACTTTGTGTTTGCTTTATATAACATTAATTGTGAATTGTCATTTTACCGGACATACCAACATAATAATGCAGTTTTTTGACTTTGTTGTCAACATGACAAATGGATGGAGATCTACGTGAACCAACTTCAACTACCGTTCATCTCGCTTTCACCAGCTTACTCCCCAAGTCGAGCGTGTGTAAAGAAGTTTTACTTCAAAAATGTAGGTACCCACAATGGACTTCAACATATTGGAAATTAATAACGGCTTAACTCACGTCAGTTAAAAGTCGAAATTACTCTGATCCGATGTCTATTTTTTGGGAGCCAGTTACTCACTCACGAAGCCCGCCTCGGTTTGCGTTAGTAACTGGCTCCCAGAAGAAGCACATCGACTATATCCGAAACCTGGTCGAAGTAAACCTGACTTTTAGCTTAGCCGTTATTAATTTCCAGAATCAATAAATAAATATATGTAGACATTTCACACAGCGCCATCTAGTCCCAAACTAAGCAAAGCTTGTTCTATGAGAACCAGATATCGGATAAAATAATTAGATACTTTTTGTTTGTAAACACATACATAGAATACAATATAACACCCAGACACAGAACAAACATCGATGTTCATCACACGAATGTTTGTCTTGGGTGGGAGTCGAACTACATCCCACAGTTAAGAAGGCAGGGCTACTACCAACTGAGCTATCGGGTCAGTCAATCATAATCATACTCACTATAGTTAACGAACTAAAATATCCCATAACCCGAAGGTGGCGGGTTCGATTCCCGCGGCAGGGCAAGTTTTTGCGCACAGTAAAAAGCGCTAATACTTGTTCCGTGTCTGGGTGTTGTGGGACCATGGTCCTCGTAGTTTCTAGGTCCCTAGATACAGGAAATCCTAGTTAGGGTCCAGGATCTATGTATGTGATCGTTGGGCGTTACTATTATTTATTATCTCAAAACACCGGGACTTTTACACAACAATTTCGGCGTGCAATAGCTTTATTTAAATAGCTTACTATGAAGAATATAAGCAATGTCAGGAGCTAAAAGCTTTTCCATACGATATATTAACGCGGGATATATCGAAGTAAATGTAGAATTTTCTCTATACTATGAAATATTATGTAGAACACGTCGCACATTGGCTTATACAAAAATGCTGTTGAAAAAAAAACTGCCGTTCCAATAAGTATACCGAACTTTAACATTGTCTTTGGATACTGAAAAAAAAGCTATTATTAGACTAAATAAGACACCTTTTACAAAGTCTTAATAACATGCCTATAAGCAAAACTATAAGCAGATAATAAATCTAAATATATATAACTCAAAAGTGACTGACTGAGTGACTGACTGACATAGTGATCTATCAACGCACAGCCCAAACCAATAGACGGATCAGGCTGAAATTTGGCACACAGGTAGATTTTATGACGTAAGCATCCGCTAAGAAAGGATTTTTCGAAATTCCACCCTTAAGAGGGTGAAATGGGTGGTTGAATTATTTTCCCATAGGCCACGCCGCGGGTGAAGCTGCGGGCAGAAGCTCGTAAATGAATAAATATGTGTGACATTTCACACAGTGCCATCTAGCCCCAAAGTACGTAAAACTTGTACTATGGGATTACTCATAGAATACTTACATACTTATTTGTTTGTAAATATATACATAGAGTACAATATAACACCCAGATACAGAACAAACATCGATGTTCATCACACAAATGATTATCCTGGGTGGGAATCGAATAACTTGCAGTTCATAAGGCAGGAATACTACCAACTGAGCTATCGGGCCAGTCAAAATATCCAGCAGATCATTACTGTGACAACAAACCTATAACTTTAATTGGTTCAT
The DNA here is from genome assembly GCA_905220475.3 of Ennomos fuscantarius. NCBI lineage: Eukaryota > Metazoa > Arthropoda > Insecta > Lepidoptera > Geometridae > Ennomos > Ennomos fuscantarius. The sequence continues at coordinate 3,335,022 of HG992046.1, read as the reverse complement.
TAACCTCTCAAAGCAAATACGATACCATTCTGGATAAAATCACCCACTAACCGTTCCCATGATATCGTCTCAAGAAAATAGGTTTTATGTCACAGGAAATAAAAGGCATAATAAAATTTGATGGCTAGCATTTATAGCAGTTTGTTTCCTGGATTTGCAAGATTTGGAATGGCTTATACTACCGCAGTTTTTCCGCAAAACTTACTATTAAGTTTCCAGTTGGGTAAGTCCGGGATATACGCCCAAGCGGAACAGATAATGAAAATTTAAGACACATAAACAAATGAATGCCTTTTTTGTTTTGGCTCTACACTTCTGTGTATTTAGCCAGTGTCAACTAATTGATAACATTTCTCAAGTTAATTAATATTATAAGGGTCAAGTCAAGTCACAGTCGTATTTGGACTGTGACTTGATCAAGTCATAGTCTAGTCTAGTCAAATCATACTCCTAGTAAAGTGGTGGCAACTTTACCAGAAACTTCTATGTAGTTTTGATCGTATACAATGCGGTGACGCTATATTTTTCGTTTACCCGCCAAAACTCAATGAATGCGTTATAATGCAGCTTTGTTCTCCTGTTTTCTCTTTGCGCATTTCAGACTCAATATAGAGAAACAAAACACTAAATAACTATTCCTCCCTTACGCAATGTTTATTAGCTATTAGGTAAGTATATACCTAAGTTCTATATAAAAAATTAGACGATGATAAAAGACCTAATGGAATGACTTTGATTCCATGGAAATTGGGGCAGCCTTTGGTGTGGGAAGCTACATGTGTAGACACCCTTGTGCCGTCACTTCTTCCTGGAACAAAATAGGGACGCGGCGAATTCTGCTGAACAACAAAGAAGCCGCAAATATAGTAATCTTAGTGGTTTTATATTCGCACCTTTTCCAGTTGAGGCCTTGGGAACCGAGTGCTTAACAAATTTTTAAAGATCTTTCCAAACGCCTGGTCTAAGCAACACGTAACCAAAATGCTCTACTTCGGCCAAAGTTTGAGCATTGCCATTCAATGCAATACTGCCACCATATGATATATGTGACTTCGTCACTTACCATCAGGTGAGTTGTTGCCAACGCATGCCCATTTTACCATAAAAAGTAGTTATTTGTTAGATTAAGTTTACTTTTTGTCACCTATATATAGATAAGTACTAGCTTCTATAAATAGTATATATACTCAGGCCACAATGTTCAGATGTTTTTCATTAAAATACATATATGTTTAAGTAAATAAAAAAAAATGTGGTTGGTAGAGTTTAGTATTAGTTACTATATCACTGTAGTATTAAGTTGAAAATAAAGGCAAATTGGGAATTTTGGCGGGAAAACGAAAAAGATCGCGTCGCCGCATTGTATTATTTTCCAAAACTTGTGTTATTTTCAGTGTTAGTGGATAAAATTGGTGGCATTTTATTTGTTAAGTGCTGAATTACAGGCATGAGTGTGGGAACGTGGTATAATGATGGTGAAACGTTTCTTTTCATGTTGTTTCCAAAACTCCATAGAAGCTTCTGGTAAAGTTGCCACCACTTTACTAGGAGTATGACTTGACACATTATATAATATTAATTAACTTGAGATATTATCAATTACTTGACACTGGCTAAAAACACATAAGTGTGGAGCCAAAACCAAACAAAAATAAAGGCAAATTACCGGTAAAAAGAAAGTAAACAAATCGCGTCCATATCATCTTAACACTATTTGTATCTGGCCTGCTTTTACAATTGTTTGTGCCAGCTTATCTATGAAAATATATCTTCAATTAGACCGAAACTTTTTCTAGTAGGCGTTAGCCTCATTTCTTAATGGTCGATTTGGAGAGATTCGTTTGGAACTAGTGCAAACAAATTTATTGTGCTATTCCGTGTGACAAAATGGATTGGGTGAAATATGCATGGCCTGATGGATCTGTTAGATAACATTTGTTTCTATGGCAAGAAATATAGAAGTAATAATAATAACATATATATACAACATTTTAATTAAAACTATATTTATTTACTGGAGAAAACGTAAAACTGTAGGTAAAAAGGAGGCTATAAATAAAACACAGAATTTAGATTAGCTGCCGCGGGAAGTGTACCCAAAAAGCTGGCAACATTCCCTCGTTGAATAGCTAAGCTAATTTCTTGGCAAAGCTATGTTCCATTCGGTCAGGCGTCAGCTCAACAATAAATTATAATTAATAATAAATGTCTGTTTGTGGATATATCACACAGCGCCATCTAGCCCCCAAACTAAGCAAAGTTGTACTATGGGAAATATTTATTTATCTCTTCAAATTTTGCGTGCCCGATAGGGTCTACGATGTACTGTTATTTAATATGAACATCTGTAAACAACATTGTGGAATGCAAATTAACAATTGAAATTGAAATTTAGGAGCCAGATAGCCGATAGAATACTTACATATTTTTGTTTGTCAATACATACATATATAACGCGCAGACACAAAACAAACATGGATGTTCATCACGTAAATATTTGTCCTGGGTGAGAATCGAACACACAACCTACAGTTCGGAAGGCTACTACCAACTGAGCCATCAGGCTAATCATCAAAGGGATTGAGAGAAGTACATTGAATGAATAAATCATTTTCAAACAACTTCTTGTCTTTTTTCTATATATCGCTTTCCCATGAAAACAAACATAAATCATAATAAGTTTGTTTGTAACTGGTAAAGTGGTAGTACCTAGCTACCTATCTAGGCAGACTGAAAAAACATTCTAATTTATAAAGTACTTGCTTCTGCCCGCGGCTTCACCCACGTGGCGTATATAAAAAGAAGATTTTTTTGTAGATAATTCGACCATCCATTTCACCCTCTTAGGGGTGGAAATTCGAAAAAAACCTTTCTTAGTGGATACTTAAATTTTACAAAGAACACACCCTCCAAATTTTAAGTCTAGAGACTTTGGTTCTAGAGAACCAGCAGTTTAGGCTGTGCGTTGATAAGTCAGTCAGAACTTATATATATTATATGGATAGATAATGTATAAAGACAATTAAAGTTAATTAGTATAATATAAAAGAATTTTTCTAATTATTGATATCAGTTTGACTAAGTTCCTATTTTTAATTTATGTTCGAAGTGAAAACTTCTTTAGACTGTTATCGAGAGATAAATGATAATAGGTTATTTTTTATTCCTTGAATTAGTTTTTTTATAACGCCTATCGATTACATCACATAAATCCTGGACCCTAACTAGGATTCTCTGTGTCTAGGGACCCAGGAACTATGAGGACCATGGTCCGCCAACACCCAGACACGGAACAAGTATTTGCGTTTTTTTTTCTGTGCACAAATACTTGTAAATAAAATAGGTAGGTATATATTATAAGTTACTGTCACTCAATCTCTACATGTGCCATCAAACGTCACTATCTTTGATGTATTCGACGTGACGTAAGCAAATAAACAAATAACGTACAAACGTAAATTTCGTTTTACATATTCAGTAATTTCCTCTGGGGATATTAAACTTGTCTACAACATAAACAGATGTGAGTAACCGGAGCTGTCAATGTCAAACTTCATTTTCTGATTTTCAAACGACTTTTTTTTATGTTTTGGCTCCACACTTTTGTGTATTTAGCCAAGTAATTGATAATTTTTTAAGCTAATGATATTTACGCAAATATGTGTCAAGTCACAGTCGAAGTCATCAAGTCAAGTCATAGTCTAGTCAAAGTCATACTCCTAGTAAAGTGGTGGCAACTTTACTTGAAGTTTTTTTGGGGTTTTGGAAAAACACGAAAAAAAAAACGTTTCACCATCATTATACCACTTTCCCACACTCATGCCTCTAATCCAGCACTTAACGAATAAAATGCCACCGATTTTATGCACTAACACTCAAAATAACACAAGTTTTGGAAAATAATACAATGCAGTGACGCAATCTTTTTCGCTTTCCCGCCAAAAAAGACTTCAATATGTACTTAAATATTAGTTTTATATTATTTCATAATCAACTTTTGTAATTGTTGTAAATATAGTATTTTTGTTTTGTTTCAGAATTTTAGATTCATCTAGGACATTCATAGTTGACATCACATCATTACCACCACTGTACCAAAATTTCTCGCTGAAGAATCTTCGTTTGATGTGCTTTACAAAGGCCATTAACAAAGAGTTGAAGTTGAAACGACTTCTAACGTAGAAAAGTAGTTTTAATTAGAATACAAAACATATTTTTATGTTGTTTTGATTTACATGTCCACTAAAGCCCACAGATTTTCTTCAATGAAAAGGTTGCCTGTAGTAGATCGCTCTAAGCTATACGACCGCCTATTGTGCTAGTATAAGTTAATTAAATAAGCTTTCCTTTTATAAAGTTTTTATTTAAAAATTTTATCTATCTATTTTGATGTGTTAAGATTTAGAGGGTGAAAACTATTTTCCCCAAGACGCTAAAATATTGATAAATTCACTAAAAGTCTTGATTGTTTCTATCACAATTGCAGATAACCATAACATTTTCAAATATCAGGACGAGCCTGTTAATGCTCACTCACGATATTATTCCTTTACAAACTCAAAAAATGTGGGATATTTTTTTAGTAGCAATAACAAGTTCCCCTCGAGTTATCGACGCCCCGTGAAAGACGCCGGCAAACATATTTACTTGGGATATTAGGTGAGCTCTGTACACAATCTGTTGACACGGAATATTTTGAGCATTTATCGCAACATAATAAAACGGTGCATTATCAATCTGTTTTCGTTTTGTTTGTGTTTTTTGTTTCATTTAATGGCATTTGGCCATAAAAAATCTTTCTTCTAAATATATATAACTCAAAGGTGATTGACTGATTGACTGACATAGTGATCTATCAACGCACAGCCCAAACCACTGGACGGATCGGGCTGAAATTTGGCATGCAGGTAGATGTTATGACGTAAACATTCATTAAGAAAGGATTTTTCGAAATTCCACTCTTAAGAGGGTGAAATGGGTGGTTGAATAATTTTTCCATAGGCCACGCCGCGGGCGAAGCTGCGGGCAGAAGCTCGTTATAAATAGTTTTAGAGAGTGATTTTGATGTTTGTAAGTAAGAGAAGTAGCTCAGCTGGAGTCCATGCGACTTTCGAACCGATTACTAAGCTGTGGTACCTCTATGGTAGCTCTACATATAATCTTTAGTATGTGACGTCACAAGCTATGCCTTTATAGTACCTGTGAGGAAGCTCCACACGATCTCTATTTCGCGAGAAAAGGACAGGAGATGTCCTCTCCAGAAAGTTTAAAATTACTCCTTGTGGGGGGTGACGTATTCTGTCTGGTCTCCTATTGTCAGGCGTGTTCCTCTCTATGGTGCGGGGGACTCCAAGGAAAACTAGGACTCACTGGATAAATAAATATATTTCGAGTCGGTACACATAATCGGTTACACTACAACATGACGCGGTACTGGTGGAGAGACGACTGAGGAGGCCAGAGCGGCGCGGTCGCCGCGTGCAATAATTTCTGCCGCGCTAGCATTCTGTACGCCTACACTCCTTGATTTATTTACTGGTTTTATTTATTTTCAACTAACTTTAAAAAAGGAGGAATCCTTAATTCGAATGTATTTTATAAAGATGTTTGTTACCTCAGAACTTTCGACTGGGTGAACTAATTTTGATGATTTTTTTTATATTTGAAAGCTAGTGCTTTCCGTATAGTTTTGTTTAAATGTAATCAAGATCTGACAAGTGGTTTTTGAGTAATCCGTAATAATGCGTATTTTGATTTCAACCACATTGATGATGTTCTCATTTTTGTTATAAACAAATGCGGTGGGATTGAATTCGGTTGAAATCTTTTTAAAAGGAAATAATTATAAAATTACTAGTGCCGCCCCGCGGTTTCACCCGCAGATATAAAATATTAAAATTATTTGCTCATCCCACGGGAAAATTTCACTTTTCCGGGATAAAATGTAGCCTATATGTTAATCCAGTGCATAAGCTATCTTGGTACCGAATTTCATCCAAATCCGTTCACCCATTTGAGCGTGAAGGAGTAACAAACATACACACATACAAACTTTCGCCTTTATAATATTAGTGTGATTACATTTATTTGAAAGCTACTTTATTAAAATAATATTTATTTGTTAGTTTCAAGTAATCAGATAACTTAATTTCTATAGCTCATGCTACAGGTTGGTACTCATACGCTCTTTATGACACTGTACTGAGCTTGTCTATAAATGGCCAACGCCGAAAACATTATGATCATCAGCTGGAAAACGTCCACTGCGTAACATGCTGGCTCCATATAACGCAAGCAACGGCTCTATATGGTTTTATATGTCAGCTAGTGGAATGGTTATGAAGAAAAATTATGTTTTTTGCAAAGTCCATCTTAGGTCTTGGGTTATAAAGAGGATAATTCCTAGTTTGATTAAAAAGCAATGTAGCCCAAAAGTCTCCTTAGTGTTTTGATCAACAACCTCTGTCTTGACCTTGCCAATCCTAAAAGAAACGAAATAGTGTTTAGCCGGAAAATACTTATATCTAAATATTGTTCATAAGCGATTCAACATTTCATAGCAACAATAGGATCTCTGATGGCTTGACGAAAGGCAGCGTGTAAAAAGGCTTTGTGACAGCTGCTTTTTTTGAACCACCAAATTACATGTTTTAAAATTGAGGCCCTGAAAACATTTTCACCAAATCAAATAATTACATTATAAACAGCCAACGTAGCATCTTTACACTGTGTGTCATGGTGTGTACCACGAGTAGTGTCTACACTATTCATAGCACTACACAATGTAACACTAAGATTCCACTTAGAAAACAGCGTAGCGCAGCTTACACGCCACGTAGCGATAATCACATACTTAATCGACGCGTAGTGCTACGTACCAAGAAACGATATTGCCGTTCCGTAGCACTAACGGTCTAATAGTGACACTTTGACGTCACATAGTGCTGCTACTTATATCCAGCGTTGCGAAGCTTCCGCGCCGCGTAACTCGATTTAAATCCCGCGTAGCATTAAGTATACGCGGCGTAGCAACACATCAGCCAGTACAGCGATCCGGAACGCTATGTTATAGCGGTGATTATATTTTGCGTAGCGATACTTACACACCACATTGCACTTCTTGTAATGATACTTGACTGACCCGATAGCTCAGTTGGTAGTTATAGTCCATCCTGAGCTGTGGGTTGTGGGTTCGATTCCATCCCAAGAAAAACACTTGTGTTGAACATGGATGATTTTTCTGTATCTGAGTGTTATATTGTATTACATGTCTATATTTAAAAAAAAAGTATCTAAGTATTGTGTTAGTTATCTGGTTCTCATAGTACAAATTTTGTGTTGGTAATGTCCAGAAATAAATAGATAAAAAAAAGTACCCAAAGAGAGTAAGAACATTTAAATTATTGGTAAAATTTAATTAACGATTATTAGTAACTCTGATTCCCGTCTGTACTGAAGTTTTAAAGCTTCTAAGTTCGCGCTTATCCGTCTAAGACCTACCTGCTGCAACGCATTTGGGTATGTCACAGAGGAATAGGTGCGAACTTAGAAGCTGTCAAACTTTAATACAAACGGACAATACTCTCACGTAGCATTACATAAAAAACATTCTACGCATAGGGTTCCCTACGCCCTTAACTGATAAAATACAAAACAAATCGTTTTTAAAACTGTATAAATCTAAACAAATTCGCGAGTAAACTTTAGTTTTATCGCAAAACGTTACATTTACAGCAAGCGGGGTTCCCCGTCCGGTCATTTATCATGTTTTTTCATTTAAACTCGAAGAGCTGAAAATCCTCGAATGATTTATATTGGATTTACTTTATACCACGCTTCAGTGGAGCCTTGATGCATGTAAATGGTATACGAAATGTGAATGAACGAGTGTTTTTATTTTTATCATTTCATTTTGTTGTGTATTTTTCTGGCAGCTCCATTTGTAATGATTACTAATTTACGATAACAAGACCTTTCGATGAAAACAGTTGGCTTTATTAAACATTATTACCAATACCAATAAAACAATAAATAGAATAATAATTGATGGCAGTTTTATATTTGCGTCTTTTGCAGTTGAGGAGCCTGGGCCTTGGGCACCGAGTGCTTACCGAATTCTTAAAGATGTTTCTAAACATCTGGTCGAAGTAACACGACACCGAAATGCTGGCCTCTACTTCGGCCAAAGATTGAGCATTGCCATCCAACATGGCAATGCTGCCAGCATATCGAGCAACTTGCCTATAGGTGGTGGTTTGTTAGATTACATTCAAACCTGTTCGTGTTACAAGTTTTCTTTTACATTATGTATTGATCAATTTAAATAAAATATTTTAAAAGGTCAATTTTTTAAAGATGCTGCTCGGATCTATTTAAAGGAATGTTGTTTTTGTATAAAAAATTATACAATTTGACACTCAGACACTGAACACACACCTATGCTCAATACACAAATGTTTTTCCTGTGTAGGAATCGAACCCAAAACCTACAGTTCAGAAGGCAGAGTTACTACTAACTGAGCTGTCAGACCAGTCAATTATATTGGATTGTAGGTTTTAGCAAAACGCCTCTATTTAGGGTACGACCTTAATTTATTCCTCCACTGTGACATGAATTAACAAAACAAAACCTTTTTTTTAACTGTTTATTACTTTATGAATTTTATCACAAAAAACGCAGTCCTATTTGACCACAACGTATACAATACATTACCGTTTAACTAACAAAGTGATCTTATTATCAAATATCAAATTACATTACAATTAATTGAATAATTTAAAATTACAATCAACAATACATTTTTATTTGGCTTAATTAATATTATACAATTTGTTGAAATAATGATATCTCTAAATTGTTTTACATTATTGGAACACTTTTACAGTTTCTTTACATAGATATTGATTGAAAATGTACAGTTAGTTACATAAATAAGTATAAGAAAAATATATCAAAACCTTTAGTAATAAATTACGTATCACAAGAAAAATACGTTGAACCATTCAGCCGTAAGTCTGCGATCATTTCTCAAGTAAATAAATTACTTGCGGTGAAAGTAAATATATAGTAAAACAACAGTACAGAACATTTACAGTAACTCAATTTGTGAATATATGGTTGCGCAGATTCAATGCTAAGTTTCTTAGTAAAACGTTACGTCTTAGTTGTTGCAATTATTTCCCTATACCTCTATCCCACTTCTGCGCATACCTTTCTGCATATGTGCAACTGAGACCGCTATATGCGCCCTCGCGGCAGTAGCGTACTCTAGCGCGAGTGAGCTAAACCAAAATAGCGTGCTCAAAAATTTCACATGGCTGACCAACTCCGCTTTGTCCTTGAAACTTAGAGCTTTGTGTGTGAAATAGTGGTGTAAGGATGCCCTCACATTTGGAAGGACTCTTAAAGGACTAACACTGTCGGATTATTAAGGTATTGTACTCCTTTCCTATTTTTGAACTGTGTTTTTTTCTCTCCGAACTCCTACACAGTTCTTTTGCATCATATGGAGAATGACGCGTAGTATTAATTCTGTTCAATCTGACGTTTTTTCTCATCTTCATGGCAAGCAGTGCCTCTGGCGGCGCAGTTGCGCACACGCTGACGGTTTGGTCTACATTTTATCTACGCTACTGGCCTAGAGAGAGAATAGACAATAACACATAAAAAGGCGCAAACATCGTTCTTTCTTTGCAGCAACTTACTTTTCATTTCGTTTTCGCATATATTCGCTTTTCCCGCGCATACAGTATACAATTATTTAGCTAGACCAATATATATTCACCAATCATCCGCTAAATCTGTTCCGATTTCAAAAATGTTTTATATATAAGTACTGGAAATTAGTTTTGAGGTTTCACCCGCGTGGTGAAAATTTTCCATATGTTTTTTAACTTTTTTTTTCTTTCATAAGAACCTTCTCCTGAAAATAATAAACACAATAAAAAAGAATTAGCGAAAATGTTCTATCCGTTCACCCGTGATGCGATGTCTAAGGGAAATAGAGGCTAATTTTTATATAAAAACTGTAAAAGTTTGCGCGCACGGATTTTATTTGAATATTTAAGGTATTAATAGCACATTACTATACGTTTTATTCACAAAAAGGTGATATTAATAGAATTGTCACGTGATACGCCACTTCAGTTCTCCATTTATATTACCAGCTCACAGTAACTTAAATTTCAACTTGAGCTTCTGTATGTAAAACGAATCCTTTTGTACCTTTTATACCACAGCAATAGCTGAGAATTCCCTTAATTACCCACTTCCTGGTCTTAATGTCTGTTTCGAATGGAATTTACGGGAATTCAGACTAAAATAGCCAAAATAGAGAAACAGAAAGCTTGTATACCATTTATTTTAAATATTTTAAAAGCAAACGTACATTTTGTTTTATTTGGAAGTGCAATCTTACTCCCAAAGGTAACAAACTTTACTCCCAAATAAAGAAAATGTAAGCTGGCTAGATTGCATCGATTGTGTCACGACTGTAGTTGGTTTTATTGACTCTATGAACTACTTTGTAAGCCAGACAAAAAGCGTAATGTAACTGCGTTTATTGAACAAAACCTAAAGACGCTACTTCGGAATCTTTATCAACTACAATTTATCGGTTTATTACCAACCGATCTTCACAAAAATTTGTTTAATTTGCGCCTAAATAATTTCAGGCACATCAATTTATTTAGTATAATTAATGACTGAACTACACTGTGCGAGCTGCTGGCACCAGTAATTAGATCATGGTTAATTAGAGCGTTCAATTATATTTGGCCTTGTTCCTTCTAATGTCAGCAAATAAACGTATAGAGAACAGATTAATAATTATAGAATAGAATAATAATAATAATAACAATAATATGTGTGGACATCTCACACAACGCCATCTAGCCCCAAACTAAGCAAAGCTTGTGCTATGGGAACCAGATAACTGATACAATACTTATATACTTTTTTGTTTGTAAATACATACATAGAATACAATATGACACCCAGACACAGAACAAACACCTATGTTCATCACACAAATGTTTGTCCTGAGTGGGAATCGAACCCACAACCCACAGTTCAGAAGGCAGGGCTACTACCAACTAAGCTATCGGGCCAGCCGATAGAATATAATAAATATTTATTAAATAGCCTTTTTTGCCTTTTTGTCATGAATAAATATTTATTCATGACAAAAAGGCAAAAAAGGCTTAAAAATTAAGTGTAACAAAGAATAAAATCATTTGCCCGTTGCCACGAATCGGTCCCAACTCAGCATATTGCTGGTCATGCAACCAGCGCTGGTCTTCCGTTGGGACCGTTTCGGTGACGTCACGGCACGGATTACAATTACTTAAACTAATAATAAACATAACCAGAAAAATAAGAGACGAATACATATACATCATATTATAAATAGATCATATTATAAATAATTATCATATAATAGTGTTTTGCCATTCGCGCTCATGTAAACTGTTACGTGCGAAAAAGGGACAAAAAGTTTGAAGATTTCAAAGGCCTTTTAACTTAGTATAGGGTCGTTCCTCTTTTGTTTCACTTCACCGTCATATTTCAATATTAGATTTTTATTAACAAACAAGCTAAATAATAGACTGATTATTTTTATAATATCTGGGTGTATTGACCTTACAGTTATTTAAATAAATATAACTAAAGTTGAACTGTATTATATTTTATATTATCTGTGGGGCTTACAGCTATAATTAAAAGTAATAAATGAAGTACCTAAGGCATATTTTGTGCGAAGAATCCTTACTGACGTTGGCTTGTACTGTAAACAAAATTGAGCGCATGTTTATTCCTAAATAGTCTCTTACATAATGATACTTTATTATGATAATTATTTACAAATAGTAATATATATAATTACTTAAAATTAATGTATAATTATTTACAAATAAATAATAATTCCTTGATATATAATTAATAACAAATAAATAATTATAATTATTGTGTTACAACTGAGAGCAAATCTAACTTTCACAACATATGTTTGGTTGTGATTATTAATGATCCATGACGCAAATCACGGATCATTAATAATAACTTTTTAATAACGATAAAAACTAATCATTCATTTTTTAAAATCAACGTTTATTCCTTTTACACTTCTTAATCGTAAGCCTCCAAAAAGCGACTCTAAAGTCAGGTGAATAGAATGCATAAATAAACGGGTTTATCGCCGAATTGAACCACCCGAGCCAAGTCATTACATACATCAGCACTGGATTCACATAATCATTTGGAATGAATGGAGTCAATAAGTAATATAAGAAAAATGGTAGCCAGCACGCGACAAAACCACCCACAACTAAGCTCAAAGTCTGCGCGGTTTTCGTCTCCCGCCTCAAAGATGACACTCTATTATTCTCATGATCTTTCACCGAATGCGTCCGATTACGCATCGTATTTTTGTACTTTAAGTTCGCTTTGAACGTGCCGTCATTAAACCGAGACTCTCTTTCTTTACTCAGTCTGTGTTTCCGTTTTTTCTCAGCGCGGAAGCAGCACGGGCATTTTTGATCCTGTGTTGAACAGTCGCTTTGATGAGTCGAGATTTTTGAGGGCTGTTTCGAGGCGTTTTGTCGGAGAGATGGCTTATCTGATCCGGAATCCGATTCGGTTCTGATACAGGATAGCTTCGTTCTCTGTAACAAGATAGAGTTTTATTAGTAAATGTTTTGGCGAAGGTATGTGTGTACGATAATAATTTTCGTTGGGGCAAAGTTTGTGACAAAATAAATTGAGTCAACATCTGTTACGATCAATCACGATGTAATAGAGAAAAAGATACTTATTAAATAAACTATAATTATATATGTTTGCAGCTGTTGATTTATAATAATATTTAAAAACTAGCATTTCTAAGAAAACATTTTTGATGTTAAATGATTTAGGTGGCAGACTTTTCTGCTAAGCCCATCTAGGTCACTGCTTTGCAAGTTATTCTGCCGCTACGTAGAAGTGTGCAAGTAATGTTGTGTACCCGTTTGAAAGACACTGCAGCTGGTTAAATTACTAGATATATTACTGATCTCAGAGTCTGGTAATCTTATTGCTAGACCATACTGATGTATCAGTGTCACGCGAAACTTTATAAGAGTTCCAAATGGCTATGCAACTGTAATGGGAATGTGTAGTCACGTCATTCATTAACACATAAAAGGTAACTACAACTAGTACACGGCTAACACTCACGAGATACAGTCGAACAACTCGACTGGTATTCGGTGAGTCAGTGCCGAGCCGCCACCGCCGCCGCGCGTACTCCTTGAGGATGGGCATCTATATTGCCCGAACACCGGTCGAGTTATTCGACTGTCTCTTGTGAGTGTTAGCCGTGTACTAGTTGTGGTTATAACATCACTGTAAAGTTTCTTGTATCTTTTTCTTTACAGTTGTAATCGAAGCTTCGGATCGGAGTTTTCTGTTCTGCATTGTGCCGGATTGCTTACACCAGTAGTGACAAAGAGAACTGCTTTTTTTCAAACTTATATATTGTAATGGGCTTGCTATATATTATTTGACAATGAGCACTTTGTAATTCTATATGCTTAGTACAATAACTAAATTTTAAGTACCTAATATAATTTAGATTTGTAAAAGTGCTAAGCTTTTGATTTTGACTTGAGATAACGCCATGACTGACTCACGCATTTCCAAATAATTAAATTCAAGTTCAATTAAGTCTCTTTTAAGTCACAAATGATGTGCGTTCAAAACTTATCAGACCCACAAGAAATATCAGCCCGAAAACTTACATCGTTAATAAGGACTAACCTAACTGCGCGTCATACACAAAACCCTAACTTTTGGACACTTTGAAGCGGTAAATAATGACTTGGATTACTTTATACTGACAAAACGTCCAGAAAAGCTTTTATACGACCATAATAACCCGTAAAATCGGTTTTATTCCCATTTTTAGACATACTTTTATCTAAGCTAAGACAGGGCTTGATACTTATTTTGATAATATAGAATAACCCAGTCCCAGCGTTTTTTTATATTTTTTTTATGACTTGTCTAGCATTTGACCGCGCTCTCACCTGATGGGAAGTGACGATGCGATCGAAGGTGTAGCGTGCTAGCCAAGTAAATACCTATTCACTCTTCTCTTGAACACGCCCGGATCATATTTCGCCGGAAACACAGACGCTGGTTCTAATTATGAACGTGGAATCAAATCGCTTGCTACGAATGGGTGGTATTTCAATCACTAAGAAGTGGCGCTTAGCCGAGCGGCTAGCAGTCCGGTAGTGGAATGGTGATGGGGGAATTCTTGTGCATATTCACTGTTGTGTAATCTGTAAAAGACCGTCAGATTGCCACATTACGTTGATGTGCTAGGCTCTAATAATAGGACCACCCTGTCTCTTCCTGCGGGAGCCGTAAGAGTTGGCTAAGATAATGACGGTTGTTTGTCTAAACTAATACTATAAAGAGGAAAGATATGATTGTTTGTTTGCATTACTTCCAGTCGCCTCGCATTCACCAGTTTACTCCCCAAATCAAGCACGCGTATAGAAGTTTTAATTCAAAATTCATTTCGTCACATTATACATTTGAAAGCCTCTGTAGCATGGTGGTTGAGCAGGTTGGCTCATAGCCTGGAGGTGGCGGGTTTGATTTCCGCGGCAGGGCAAGTATTGGTGCACAAAAAAAAGCTCAAATACTTGTTCTGTGTCTGGGTGTTGTGGGACCATGGTCTTCGTCCTGCGTCCCTAGACACAGGGAACCCTAATTAGGGTCCAGGATCTATGTATGTGATCATTGGGCGCTATTATTACTCATTTATTTATTTTCAATCTTATATCTAAGTTTTTTTACAATATTTTTATAAAATTAGTATTACAAAAATATAATAAAAAACCTAAACCTAGTGTGCCGCCAGCAGCGGGGCAAGGCCCAAGCTACCGGTGGTTAGGGCTGCAAACTGAGGAACCTCCTGACAATACGTGCCGTGTCAAGAAGTACTGCCTTCTGAATCTGACCCTTGATCCAACCGTCTAACGAGAGCCTCTTGGGGTGTTGGTCGAGGCTCTTCGCTATAAGGCCGTTAGCCGAAACGACTATCGGAACAATGCTCGTTGAGTCAACATTCCACATGGCGGTTACCTCATGAGCTAAGTCAATATTATTATTATTATTCATTAACATAAAAAAAATTATTTGTTAAGTTATCACGCAATTAAAAGTTCTTGATCTAAAATGATGTAATATCGTTTCTTAGTAAACAAGTCTTCATACTTGTGTCCCATATCGCTTCCTCATACTTTTATGGGAAGTTGGGAAAGTCATTTTCCTTATTGCTATGCTATTGAACGCTTATAATAGTTTTCGATAAAATATGGCTTTTTCTATAGAAATGATGGATAATGGAGACCAGCTGCGAGTTATTGAGATATTTCAGAGCTTGAATCCGCTATTGGAAGCTATTGGATGATATTTATATTCTTTTGGATAGATAAATAGATATATTTAGACACTTTATTGTACACCGTAAAAAAAAAACCATTTTACAAAAAGAAAAACTTACATTATAAACTAGTACTAGTACAATAGGCGGTCTTATCGCTAAAACATTTTCAAGCAACTGAAACTTACATAAACCTTTTCTATTACCTTATAGGCACACTACATTAAAATGACGCCGTTAAAGTTTAAAGTCAATTTTCTCGAAACTATTAATTTGACAGTTAAATCCTTTTTATTCTCAACCCTTCATTTGGTGAAAATATCGATAAACATACACAAAAAACAAAGAAGAACATAGTACCTCCACCTTTTTAGAAGTCGGATAAAAATTAATATTGTTTTTGCTAAGCAAGCAATACAGATAAAAAACATAAATCTTTAGTTCATTTCGGTTTGCTTCAAAATGTAATAGCCTATAATAGGGTGTCATATGAGTCTGACACCAACAGATGAGTTGTATTAATAAAACTTTGGCAAAAGTGAAAGACATATGAAAAATTAACATATTACCAAATTTGAAGAAACAAACTTATTAGAATATTGTAATTTCAACCCAAACTTAGTCACGTACGAGTTGAATGTTCTTTGACGCGTGCAAGCAATATTATTCCTAATCTATACATATAAAATTCAAACTGAATGACTGATTTATATATCAACGCACAGCCTCAACCTCTGGTCTTTCAGACTTGAAATTTGGAGGGTGTGTTCTTTGTAAAGTGTCGGTATCCACTAAGGGTTTTTCAAAATTCCGTCCCTAAGAGTATGAAATGGATGTTTGAATTATCCATAAAAAAAATCTTTGTTTTCTATAGGCCACGCCGGCGAAGCCACGGGCAGAAGCTAGTTGAATATATATAATAGGAATACTGCAGGATTCTAACAGTGCAAGAATTTTTCAAATCAGTCCAGTAGTTTTAAAGCCTATTCAATGCAAACAAACAAATCTCTCTCTTTATAATAGTAACGAGCTTCTGCCTGCAGCTTCGCCCGCGGCGTGGCCTATAGGAAAATAATTCAACCACCCATTTCACCCTTTAAAGGGAGGAATTTCAAAAAATCCTTTCTGAGCGGATGTCTACGTCATAACATCTACCTGCATGCCAAATTTCAGCCCGATCCGTCCAGTGGTTTGGGCTGTGCGTTGATAGATCACTATGTCAGTAAGTCAGTCAGTCACCTTTGTGTTATATATATTTAGATTTAGTAATAGTAATTTATTCGCCAATAACTAAATCAAAATCTTATGCAAGTAGGTTATATTAGGTACAGGTTTCCTGCCAAATATCATATTATTTTAATGAAAAAAATATAAAAGAAAACAGTAGGTCATTATTTAAAAATAGGTAGGTAAATTACAAATATAAGATATCTAAGCATTTAAGCATCCGTACTAGGTTACCTTGTGTTACATTTGCTAAGTTTCCGAAAAAAATTAGTAACAATGTTATAATTGAGTAGTAATGAAAATAAACTAACATCAAAATTATTTATCTAAATAAATCATTCATGGGTATCACGGAACTTTGATAATATTAGTTTGGATTAATTTAATATTGTTATTTATAAGAGATGATGTAGAATGGCGAGCACAAATTACAACAAAAAAAAAACGAGTGTGCTTTAGACCACAAGACTGAAGTAAAACTTCATTAGTTTAGCTCCATCTATCGGCTGGTATAACTTTGTTTTTGCTTTGTTTTATGTTAATCTTGACAATTGTAAATTGCCATTTTAGCGGACATAACAAAATAACACTAATTTTAAGTAATTTTTAACTTTGTCATGTTGGCAATGGAGATCTATGTGAATCAACTACCATTCGCCTCGCTGCGCATTCACTAGTTTACTTCCCAAGTCAAGCGTGCGTAAAGAAGTTTTACTTAAAAAATACTTACTTTACTGCATTTGGTGGTGCTGGCAAGCTGGTGGTGTCTTCTCGCCACCACGCAGGATATCCTCGCGTAAACGTACACCATCACAGCCATGGGAAGGAAGAAGGACCCCATGGCAGAAAACACCACGTACCCTGGGTTTTGGTTGTACCGACATACTCCACCTTGATTGTGATCTGGTTCGTACCTAATGGGAACACAGATTGTTAGGTTAGAATCTTCATTATTCGAGCTAGGGTGATAAAAGTAGCGTTGTGATTTGGGCTTTAAAACAATGCGAAAAAGTCGATTTTGAAAAAGTGTTGATTATATAATTTCACTTTTACACCCGAATGATTTCAGCACGGAATCGTATTTTTCATATCTTTGTTTAACGCTGCAATGTGTCACTTTAGCCCTATTGATGATATGACAATCTTTGACAAACAATGACTTTATTGTTATGACAATCTACTATTTTTAATTGAAGCACAACTTAATTTATATCGACAAAGCTTCTGTGGTGTGGTGGTTGAGCAGATCGGCCCATAACCCGGAGGCGGCGGGTTCAATTCCCGCAGCAGGACAAGTATTTGTGCACAGAAAAAAAAAGTGCCATTACTTATTCTGAGTCTGGGCGTTGTGAGACTATGGTCCTCGTAGTTCCTAGGTCCCTAGACACAGGGAATCCTAGTAAGGGTCCAGGATCTATGTATGTGATCGTTGGGCGTTATTATTATTATTAATTAAGTTCCCTCAGCTTAAGTACAGAATTAAAACTATTCACACTTAAGATTCAATCATTTAAAAATCACAAATACTAGACTAGGGTCTGAAATACTTAAATAAATAATAAATAGTAAATTTTCTGATGCGAAATGTTTTATTGAAATATTACGCTGTCTTTTCTAAGAAAAAAACATTAGAGGCTCCGCGCGAGAAGGGTTAAGGCAATAAATCGGAAATAAAATTTGAACAGTCTCGAATCCTGAGTCTCAAATTGTTTTTTCTCACGTTCAGCTTACGAAGGTTATAAGGACTTGGGGGCGTGTTGGCAACTCCCTGTTGGGACACCTTACAGCGTTGTAACAGTGTGTCAACTCTACTGTTTATCTTTTCGATCTATTTTTAGGTCATTGTTGAGGCATTTGATTTTTGTCTCTGTTCATATCCCAAAGTCGCTATTTCTCTATACATCCGTCTTTTCTTTGAAATTTTAACCAAATTTTATACATCATCATCAGCTTATAATAGCATGCTGGACATAATCTTCATCCCACAGCACGTCAATGATCCTGGTCTTCGGATCCATTCTTCCAGTTGCTGCCAACTACTTAACTATATCATCGCTCTATCTCGGATCTTATGCAAGCGCAATTAGAGTTACAACTTCTGTCTCGATAGTCATTTGTCTTTATCATCAAAAACAAAACTACATAAAACGTCAAAATTAGGACTTTTGGCGGGAAACAAGATCGCGTCACCGCATTGTATTATTTTCCAAAACTTGTGTTATTTTCAGTGTTAGTGTATAAAATTGGTGGCATTTTATTCCTTAAGTGCTGGATTACAGGCATGTGTGTGAGAAAGTGGTATAATGATAGTGAAACGTTTCTTTTCGTGTTGTTTCCAAAACTATATAGAAGCTTCAAGTAAAGTTGCCACCACTTTACTAGGAGTATGACTTGACTAGACTAGACTAGACTTGACCGACTTAACTTGTTGACTTGGAATGTGACTCGACTAGACACATTAATCAACTTAAGAAATTAATTACTTCAGACGGGCTAAATACACAAAAGTGTGGAGCCAAAACCAATACAAAAAAAATTATGAGTTGTCTTACTGATTGTATGGCCGCAGTGCTGTCAAAGCATACGGGCATAGCGCCCCGTTTTTTAGTATGTCACTTACAAACTAATGACATTCTGATCGAGATGCTCGAAGGTCAAGAAACGTTATTTGGTACGTCTGTTTCAATATGTATCTTTTCAGTTTAGTTATGTGCTACGAAGTTTTTTATTTTCAATTATGCAAAGGAAAATATGCCCTATGTTAAGTGGAGAGTACTGTTTTGGCTCAAGCTTATTGAGTATATTTTTTGGCTTTGATTATACAATGATCTTTTGTTTGTTTTTTATAATACATGTATAATGTGTAACGTTAAGTCATATTAGAAACATCTAGGTGGTTTAAAATTTGCTCGATGAAATTAAAAATTTAGGTTATGGACATTTTTCATCTTGGTTAAATTATTGAGTTCTGTATAATTGCATTTCTATTGCGGTGTCGATTCTGTGTCGCATTCTCTAAAACTAAAGTAAACTTAAAGTATGGCGGTACTCTTCAGATAAAGGGGAAATGAAAAAGACGGAAATATGTTAATTTCGTTTAGCTTTAGAGTATGCGACACAGAATTGACACCAGTTTCTACAAGAGACCAAGTTATCGTTCACCCTAGTTTGGGAATGATATTTCAACTTTTTATATTGAGTTTCTATACTGTAGTTAAAACTTGTAAAGCAATTTCTTATAACTTTATTTATTATTTTCAAGAAACGTTAATTTAAAAAAAAAACGAACTAAAACTTTTTTAAACTACAGTTTAGCTTTCAAGATTAAAAATAAAATATAGCATGGCAGAGCATTAAAAATCTTTGTTTTATTATTCAGCAATAAAACATGAGTAACAGCTGGTGCATTGCTTAGTTAGGGGCTAGATGGCGCTGTGTGTAATGTCCATGGATATTTATTTCATTTATTTACTCACCATCCAAACATAGGTGGACACGTTATCGCCATAGCAGCAATCCACACGAAGAAGATCATGGTCAATGCCAGCTTCTTGCTTCTTCTCCTCCTGGAGTAGGTCAAGGGTCTGGTCACAGCCAGGTACCGGTCCACGCTGATAGCGCAGAGGGAGAGGATGGAGGCAGTGCAGAGAAGGATGTCCAGGCTGATCCATATGTCGCACAGGATCCAGCCCAACTCCCATTTACCTGAGAAGGAAGTTAATGTAGGAAAAATAAAGTATCAGAACCGGTACAGGGAGAAAAACCGATAAAGTTAACTAACGTTACAACGTTATTTAAATAGAATCTTCTATATATATATAACTCAAAGGTGACTGACTGACATAGCAATCTATCAACGCACAGCCCAAACAACTGGACGGATCGGCCTAAAATTTGGCATTCAGGTAGATGTTATGACGTAGGAATCCGCTAAGAAAGGATTTTTCGAAATTCCACCCTTAAGAGGGAGGTTGAATTATTTTCCCATAGGCCACGCCGCGGGCGAAGCTGCGGGCAGAAGCTCGTAGAATATAATATGTTTTATTTTTAAGTTGTGTACAAGATGATCGTATGGTCTAAGTATTATGTTCCAACAGTTTTGTCCATTTCAGACGTACAATAGGTTTTATACCAATTTAAATCTATACATATAAAAGGTTTTGTCCTGAATTACTGAGTGATAATTCAACGCACAGCTTAAACCGCTGATCGTAGAGACCTGAAACTTGAATGGCGGTTTTTCTGTATGACGTAGACATCCGTTAAGAATTGTTTTTTTTATTTACTTAGTAATTTTGCAAGTATGAACTAAGAGTTATTATATAATATCGTACATATCTTCTCAGTATGAAAAAAATATGATTGGCGTTATCTCGTGATCTATTCCGGTTTAATTTACTGAAACGGTCCACACGTAACATAACGTGCTAAACTTAAAAAAAAATAACCTTGAGCAATAACCCCTTATAAGCACTCAAGATCCGATATAAAAACGACATAAATAAACCCAAAAGTACATTTTTAAAGTGTAAAAAGCCTTGGCAATTATTCGGACGTGTTTTCTTCAGTTGGTGATCAATCATTTATTTAAAAAGATCCCTTCGGTATGAACGACCGGTCTCCCCTATAAAATCGAATTTATTGAGGCGAGGAAATTTGTTTTTCAAATCCGGCCTCTTTCTGTTACCTAGAAGGCTTTGAGATTATCACTTCCTTCAAATTGTGTTACTTGGCAATGTTTGGGTGGCTTCTGCGATGAATTGAAAGAAAATACACGTCTGTACCACAAAAAACTTAAGTATTACATAAACAAGTTAAACAAAAAGTTCTGCTGAAACACAATATAACTTGTAAATAACATTTTGGAATTGATAATTTTTTTTAAATGATTTAGTTTTTAGTTGCGCCCCGTGGTGACCCGCGGATTAAAAATATTTTAATTATTTGCTCATCCCATGGGAAAATTTCACTTTACCGGGATAAAATGTAGCCTATATGTTAATCCAGTGTATAAGCTATCTTGGTGCTGAATTTCATCCAAATCCATTCAGCCGTTTGAGCGTGAAGGAGTAACAAACATACACACATACAAACTTTCGCCTTTATAATATTAGTGTGATGTGATTTTAAAAGATATACTTAAGATGATGAAGATAAGTATAATATAATATAATAATATACTTAAGATAAGCAGCTGATATGGGCAGCCGTGTCGTTTAACATCAGGCGAACGGCTAGCTCGTCACGTCATTACTTAACATAAAAAAAAAAAGATACAAGAAATATGAAATGATATATTTTTATAGTATTCTTTTTTATTATTCCCAAAACTATTGGGATAAGTAAGCATTATTCAATTGAAGGGGTGAGAAAAACTAATTTTTTTCACAAAATAACGTAAACGTAACGTATCGTTGGATGCAGCGTAAAATTATCTACAATAATACATTATCAAAATACCGAAATGAGGCTTAAATCTCGAGATTCTGAATCTAAAAACGGTTTATCTGTCACGGAAATACAGTTCGCTTAGCATAAAAATATTACTATATTTATTTTATTATATTATATTTTTACAGTAATTGTATGAATAAGTACTATATTTAGTATTTTAAAATACAATTAATACATTTTCAGGCAAATGAAACTTACATAAAACTTTTCTATTACCTTATAAACACTCTACATTAAAATGAACCCGTTGACGTTTAAAGTCAATTTTCTAGAAACTATCAATTTGACAGTTAAACATTTTTTCTTTTTATTTCAGTTATGGTTGCAGCACGGTATATTCACAGTTTTCAGAAGCTTACGCAAGCTAAAAAAGCTTTAATTGATAAAAAGGGTGTTCCGCACCTCTATTTATAGGTAGTAGCGATAAAGGTCACGGGCGTACCATGAAGATATTAGCTACTTAGTAAAACGGCAGTCAGTACTCATATAAACTGGTTTATGCCACAGAAAAATGGTGACTCACGACTCACAAAAAATAATAATAATAGCGATTGAAAGTGACTGATTAACTGTACTGATTTTCTTATAATATATATACGAGTAAGTATATCTATGAATATAAAATCCAATGTCAAAAAAAAATAAGTACGAGCGGGATTGATGAGCTCAAAGGAGCCTATCAATTATCCCGTATAATTGTAAATAGTAATAAGGGTATTTTAATTAAATTGTAAATTGTGCGTACACCCGGAGCACTCATGCTTACTAAAAAGCTTCTTCTTGCGGCGGCGTCGTGTGTCGGGTCGTCCTCTTCCCTCAAATATGGTCGAGGAGGGCGATGGCTGGAACATGCGTCAAGCTCGTGAACGGGTGCTGCTTGCGGAAGCTGGTTTGCTCGGTGGTGTACGCACAATTAAAAATTAGAAATAAGAACTTAAATACTTATGTTTATGTATCTTTTTGTTATTGGCTGTATTATCCTTCCTGTATTATATATAAGTTCATGTTAATAATAGGCTTAATTCATAAATATAAAAAATTATCTAACAAAAAGCACGGACCCAGGTGTCTGTGAAAATGCAGATTAATAAAAAAAAATAATTCATGGTCCTTACTGACTTACTGAATGACTGACTTATATATCAACGCACAGCCTACACCGCTGGTCCTATAGACTTGAAATTTGCAGGGTGTGTTCTGTGTAAAGCGTAGGTATTCATTAAGAAAGGGGTTTTCGAAACTCTACCCATAAAAGGGTGAAATGGGTGGTTGAACTATTTTCGTATAGTCCGCGCGGGCGAAGCCGCGGGCAAAAGCTCGTCTTATATATTTTAAGATCATTATGTCAGTCAGTGACTTTTAAGTTATATATATTTAGATTTCACTTTTTTCATCTCCTCTCTCTTTCTCTTTCACTTAACATCTCCAGCATTGTCAGCTACTGAAAATTTTTATGTTTTTGAGTATATGAAAGGTCGTGTAAATAAAATTGTGATAGTAAAATTTTGGATAAATAGTTACTTAAAGTGTGGACTCGAAATTTACATACATCTTCATACGCCCACGAAGATGTATGAAAACTTATGTATGTAAAAATTAACGCCATCATCCACCGCTTTTCATTCGCACTAGTGTTTAGGACGGTGAACGAGATGACGTAAATTTTTCAAATATTAACCTTTGCAGACTTTTTATTTCCCTTTTCCCTTATTTAGCGTTCGTTTACACCATCTTTTGTGTCCGCGATAAATAGTTTAACAGGCTTCATTCAGTGACTTTGATTAAAACTGTTGGGGAATTAAACGTGGAATGAAATTTGGAGTACATTTTCTTTTAGCGCTTTTAGCAGTACTTATTAATTAGTGGCTTAGATAATATATTTCATCGCATTCAACTTAAGCTCTTTTCAACCAAATTTGATACCCTTATTCTTACTATTAACTGCCTTCCAAAAAGGTAGTACAATTTTGTTTTTCTAGATATATATAGATATTTATCCCATAGGATATAATGACGCGTTTAGGAGCTTTGACAATTTTGGAGATATAAACCTACTTTTGTAATTTTTTTAATAGGCCCCTGCGAAAGCTCACCCTAATACGAACTAATACGTTTCCATGAGATGAAATCTCCTCCAGCATCACGATTCCAAGAGTTATTTTAAGTTTAAAAATTACCAAAAGTGTACGCAACTAAAAACGAAAATCGACGATCTTATTTTTTGTGTATTGACTTCACACTTTTGTGTATTTAGCCAGTGTCAAGTGATTTATAATTTATTAAGATAATGATATTTCATAGTTTATAGTCGTCAATTCAAGTCATAGTCTAGTCATACTCCTAGTAAAGTGATGGCAACTTTACTGAAAGCTTCTATGAAGTTTTAGAAACAACACGGAAAGAAACGTTTCACCATCATTACACCACTTTCCCAGGCTCATGCCTGTAATCCAGCACTTAACGAATAAAACTCCACCAATTTTATGCATTAACCCTGAAAATAACACACAAGTTTTGAAAAATAATTTATAATGCAGTGGTACGATCTTTTTCGTTTTCCCTCCATAAACTCAACAACGATCTTGTATGACAGAATTCCTTATTCTGCACATAATAGATCACAGAGTGGCCATACGGGTTGCAGCTGTGAAATAGTTCATCCAGAATACAGTCGGTATCCAACTAGTATTTGTTACTCTGTGAGCTCAGCTGCCGAATGCAATGTTTGCCGACCGTTCCACCTCAAATCCTCCAACGGTGACATTTTGTTTTATATGCAGTGGAAATCGGTCTAGAAAAGCAAACATTTTCTTACACGACTTTTGAATTTGAAACGGTTTTTTATTTTTTTATTTATGTTATTAAATGTGATGAGCTCGTCGTTTACCTGATGTTAAACGTCACGGCCGCCAATAGCATATCAGTGTCACTCGGAACTCTAAAATATAAAGTTTCGCGTGACACTGCACTGCACACGTCATGCTAAGACATCAGCACAGTCTAGTAATAAAATTACTTGTCTGTGAGATCAAATAATTAAGTCTAAATTGCTCAGTAATTTCACTAGCTACAGTGCCTTTCGAACCGGATCACAGTACTGTTTGTTTTTATTTTTTTATCTGCATTTCCACAGACACCTGGGTCCGTGCTTTTGTAAGATTATTTTTTATATTTATGAATTAAGCCTATTATTAACATGAACATATATATAAAACAGGAAGGACAATACAGCCAATCACAGTACTATTTGCACACTTCTACTTGGCGGTAGAATAACTGCCAAAGCGGTGGTACTTACCTAAAGGAATGTTGCAAAAATGTCCTACCACCTAGTAACGACGCTTAAGTTTAGTAGCGACGGCTTGTACGGCCTTGAGCTTTTTAACCCCTAACTTTAAAACGACGGGGTTTTATAAGTTTCACGTGTCTATGTGTGTGTATTTCTGTGGCATCGTAGCTCTCAAACTGATAAACGAATTTTGATTGTGTTTTTTGTTATAAAGGTGAATTAGTCGGAAGTGTTCTTAGCTATGTTTTATGAAATCCGGCCGCCAAAATGGTGGATTACATATTTTTTCACAACTTTTCAATATGGTATCACATGACAGGGTTTGATTAGTAGAATACTATACACTATGATAAGTTTCGAATCCAAGATGGCCGACATAATAACGCCATACAAAATATCAACTCTACGACGACGGAAAATCGTTACCGATTTCTTCAAGACTACATTTAAACGTAGCTCGTCACACGTTTTCTCAGCTTCCACCAATCTCAATGAGAGTGATCCTTGAAATCTACACGCACTTGACTGGTGTAAATATGTCAGAGGGTCTGCGAAATTGGTACAAATGTTCGTAGCGAGTACATTTTAACTTGACTGTCAGTACAACCTTTCGGTCACCAAAATACGCTATTTTTAGTGTATGTGACGTGTGGTTCCAGCGGTGTGAGAATAGGACCACCCCACCTCTTCCGTGGTTTTTATTTTGAACGGGCTAGTGCTGTTGGTCTCTAACGACGTTTATAGCTTCACCGAATAAAGCACCCAGCCGTCAAAATTGGGAGGCAAAAGTAAAGGGCAAGGCCTCAGCTTGTGCCGTTGCTGGGATAATAGATTTGAGAAGACTACGTCCACTGGAATAGTGGACACTATTGAAAGTTTCTGCCCGTGGGTGCCGCAAGAGCCGGGTACGGGAATTTTCAGGGCAGCATTATTATTTGCAACTGTTAAATTATATTGGAACATTTTCTTCGGGACCAGTCTGATTACTTTTGTTGCAAGGAGATGGATAAAGCTTACTAGTGGGTAGTCATCATACAAAAAATTGTGAGCAGATGTCGGACCCGGAGGCGGCGGGTTCGATTCCCGCAGCAAGACAAGTATTTGTGCACAGAAGAAAGACCGCAAATACTTGTTCTGAGTCTGGGTGTTGTGGGACCATGGTCCTTGTAGTTCCTGGGTCAGACACAGGGGATCCTAGTTAGGGCTCAGGATCAACGTATGGAAAAAAAACATTCATATAAGTAAGAATTAGCTCGTTCTTAAACGATAACGTAAACGTAACGTATAACGCCTTAAAGTATAATGTTTTTATTTTAAAAGCAAATGTTCCACAGTCCGTTTAAGCTTAACTAAGTATTCCATTGTTTAATTAGTCTTGGTTTATGTTGTTGTATAATATATACGTATATATATATATATATATATATATATATATATCTCTAGAGATCTAGTCTGAAAATTCTTAACTTTTATTATAATTGCTGCAGTAAAATACGTGTAAAAAAGTTTGTGAAAGAAGTTTGTTTTTTTGTGAAAGTGACCTTTTGAAAATCAGACATACTGCGAAAAGGTGTGACGTAACATTTTGAGATCATGACCTTATACACCCAAACCCAAATCCCGATCCACTAAGTTATTATCTATATAGATATTGAAAAGGAATTTAAAAAAAACTTTCATCAGATGAGCGAAATTTAATCAAAATTGAAGCTCAGCTGAGGAGATAGAGGGTCGCTGATGTACAACTAATTACCCAGAAAGTTGTAAATCAAAATATCCATTTATTTATTTTATTATATTAATTTATTTATTGGAATAAGAACGGTTTCAGACCAATTACACTTATTACTAAATTATTAATTATATGTATATAACTCAAAAGTGACTAACTGATTGCCTGACTGACATAGTGATCTATCAACGCACAGCCCAAACCACTGGATTTTTCGAAATTCCACCCTTAAGAGGGTGAAATGGGTGGTTGAATTATTTTCCCAAAGACCACGCCGCGGGTGAAGCTGCGGGCAGAAGCTTGTTAATTATAAAATTAAATGTCAAAAATCAAATTAAATAAGCACCGATTTATATATAATATACATTGACAATACAAATCAAACATTTTCGCAATAGGTCAAACACAGATAGAACAGTTTTCCAACTGTCAAACAAGATATCAAAATGAGGGTTTCCATATTTTAAGTGGGTACAATCTAGCTAGATATCATATTTTACTATCTCTACTTCTTACTTTACGATCTATAAATCTTAAACCATTCGAAACAGTGACCTCCCCAAAAATTATCACGTAAAGGAGCACGTAAAATATGACGAGAAAGGACGAAGCTTTCCATTTATTTTTTTTGTTTTCTTGAGACGTGTTAGTAACAGCTCTACATATAGAATGCCAAGAAAACAAATAATAATAACGATTACAATAATAATAGAGTTCACTTACAGAGATCCTCGACTCTTACTAGGATTCTCTATGCTCTGTGTCTAGGGACCCAGGAACTACAAGGACCATGGTCCCACAATACCCAGACTCAGAACAAGTATTTGCGATTCTTTTTCTGTTCACACATACTTATCCTGGCGCGGGAATTGAACCCGCCGCCTCTGGGTTATAGGCCCACCAGCTCAACACACACAACAGAGGCTGAGATACTAAATTATTTATCTTCCTATTTTCATTATTTATTTTCCTATTATCATTATCACTTGTTATGGAAACCATCTAGGTTACCATAAGAGTTTATTTATCAAAAAGGCTGGTTACTAAAAGTAAAATAAAAAAGCAATTCAAAGGTTACATGGATGAGATAGAAAATGGCAACAAAAATAAAATTGATTGGAACAAAGCATATCTAGATAATAAGTTCATGGTTTTCGTAGTTCCTAGACATAGGAAATCCTATTTAGGGTCCAGGATCTATGTGTGATCGTTGGCCGTTATTATTATATTATTACTAGTTGCGCCCACGGTTTCACCCACGGATAAAAAGTATTTTAATTACTTACTCATCCCAAGGGAAAATTTCACTTTTCTGGGATAAAATGTATATGTGCCTATATGTTAATCCAGTGTATAAGCTATCTTGGTACCTAATTTCATCCAAATCCATTCAACTGTTTCAGCGTGAAGGAGTTACAAACATACACACATACACACAAACACACATACAAACTTTCGCCTTTATTATATTAGTGTGATTATTATTCTAACGTTTAAATACTTTTAGCTACACTACCCTAATTTTGTAAGACTTTAGTTTCCTAAGATTTCCATTGTATTTCCAATTCCATTCATGTGAATTTTTGAATAAATATTTTTATTTGTATTACTACATATATATAATAAAAAAAAATATATATATATATAATATTCAAACATTTAAACGTTTTTTCACGCGGAGTTACACTAAATATTCTTCTATGATTAATATTATATAGTATATAAATATAAATATTTTTTATAATTATTATTATAATTGAAGGGTTGAGAATAAAAAGGGTTTAACTGTCAAATAGATAGTTTCGAGAAAATTGACTTTAAACTTCAACGGCTTCATTTTAATGTAGAGTGCTTATAAGGTAATAGAAAAGGTTTATGTAAGTTTCAGTGGCTTTAAAATGTATTAGTTCTATTTTATAATACTAAATATAGTACTAATTCACACAATTACTGTAAAAATATAATATAATAAAATAATTATAATAATGTTTTTATGCTCAGCGAACTATATTCCTGTGACAGATAAACCGTTTTTAAACTAAAAATCTCGAAATTTAAGCCTCATTTCGATATTTTGAGAATGTATTATTGTAGATAATTTCACGCTGAATCCAACGATACCCATAAGTCATTTTGTGAAAAAAATCAGTTAAGCCCTTTTTGTTCTCGCCCCTTCAATTGTGTTGTAGCAAAGAAAACTCACCAGTAATATGTACAGCAATCGCCGGTGGCATTACAAATATGCCTACCATGAGATCAGCAGCGGCTAAACTAGTCACAAAGCAGTTTGTCACCGTCCTCAGCCTCTTCGTGGTCACAACTGCTGATATAATCAGCGTGTTTCCAATCACGGTTACCACTATAAGTACGAACAGAACTATCACGACACTTATTTCTATTGAATCATAATTATCACTACAATTAGTGATATTAGTCAAATTTTTACAAGTCACTTTAATTTCATCTTGGTGTTCCGTTTCCGGGTTTGTTACTAT
This sequence comes from Ennomos fuscantarius, assembly GCA_905220475.3. Taxonomy (NCBI): domain Eukaryota; kingdom Metazoa; phylum Arthropoda; class Insecta; order Lepidoptera; family Geometridae; genus Ennomos; species Ennomos fuscantarius. The sequence goes on along the minus strand of HG992046.1, from coordinate 3,305,391 downwards.
TTGGTATAAATCGTTGGTGAAATTGTAATTTTCTTCGTTCACGTTTTCTACATAGAATTCTGTTTGGATGTCCGTGAAGTTCCATGTTGTTGTGTCTTCTGGCGAGGTTATCATGTGATTATGCTCGCGTTTTGTGGTTAGTTTGCGATTTTGATGACATTTTCTGTAACAAAAAGAAATATGTCATTAGTCATTTTTTTTTTTAAGTAAAATCTTTACGCACCTTTGACTTGGGGCGTAAGCTGGCGAGGCGAACGGAAGTTTTTATTAGGAAATTATTGGTTATGTAGATCTCTATTGTCAAAGTTAAAAGTTTGTATTATTATGTTGGTATGTCTGGTAAAATGACAATTTACAATTATCAAGATGGCGACATTAACATTAAACAATGTTATACCAGCCGATAGATGGAGCTAAACTAAAGAAGTTTTACTTCAGCCGTGTGGTCTAAGGCACACTCAATTTATTTTCTTTTCGTAGAGTTCTTTTAATATAGAGACTCTAACAGTCTTATTAATGAACGGGTATTAGTCTCGGATTAGTTAATTCAGCTTTTGTCCTTTTTTTGCTACTGGAATATTAAGTTGGATCGAAAGAGACAAAAGATGGTGTAACTAGTCTAAAGCTGTAATTGTATTACAATCTAGCCTTAGATAATAAGCAAATAAGCAATTTAAATTTAACTTAAACTTCTATAAACCTTTCCATTAACATTTCATTTTTCTATAAATATGTCCATTAACACTAATATATTGGCTCTATTAAAGCTAAAAAAATAGGTAACCATGGATTATAAACATTAATTTCGTTCTGACGGAAAGATAGGACGTAAGTTTGGATCGCAACGATTTAAATGAAATATTGCACGCGGATATTACTTAAACATTACGGATTCTAAGATAAAATAATTTTATCTCGGGAAATCAAGTAAGTTTCCTCGGAAAAATAAGTATAGCGTGGGAATTACAAAGGGGTGTCTATGTACTCAGTTTCATGATTTTTGAATGAAATGAATACAACAGAAATTCATAATCAATTCAATAAATAAAAAAAAATGTGCGGGGCAGTCTTTAAGGACTGCTGATAGAAGTTAAAACTAAGTAACTTGTGACATATAGCTCATGGAAAGCGTGCGGTGACGATGACGCGAGTATAACGCTTTTTGGTCGCTCAAAAAGTACACATTATGTACACAATATACATATAACTCATGCTCAGCGTTTTGTGACGATGATTTGAGTTCCATGATTTTTGTTCACCCAAAACGTGCCCAACGTGCCTAAAGAAGTTCTTGCTTTAACAAATACTTTATTTTATGTTTTTGCTCCACACCTCCGTGTATTTAGCCAGTGTCAAGTAATTGATAATATATCAAGTTAATGATATTTCATGCAAATATGTGTCAAGTCACAGTCGAAGTCATCAAGTCAAGTCATAATCCAGTCAAAGTCATACTCCTAGTAAAGTGGTGGCAACTTTACCAGAAGCTTCTATGGAGTTTTGGAAACAACACGAAAAGAAACGTTTCACCATCATTATACCATTTTCCCACACTCACACCTGTAATCCAGCACTTAAAAAATAGAATGCCACAAATTTTATGCACTAACACTGAAAATAACACAAGTTTTGGAAAATAATACAATGCGGTGACGCAATCTTTTTCACGTTCCCGCCAAAAAAAAAACTAATAAATACTTGTAGACATTTCTCACATCGCCATCTAGCCCTAAACTAAGTAAAACGTGTACTGTGAGAACGAGATAACTGCTACAATACTTAGATACTTTTTGTTTGTAAATACATACATAGAATACAATATAACACCCAGACACAGAACAAACATCGATGTTCATCACACAAATGTTTGTCCTGGGTGGGAATCGAACCTATCTGAATCATCTTGGAATGAAAGTAGTTACGAGGACAGTAACACATCTTTAGACCACATCGTCAACATGTATGTGGAGTTTTGGCGGGAAAATGAAAAAAATCGCATCGCCTCATTGTATTATTTTCCAAAACTTGTGTTATTTTCAGTGTTAGTGCATAAAATTGGTGGCATTTTATCCGTTAAGTGCTGGATTACAGGCATGAGTGTAGGAAAGTGGTACAATGATGGTGAAACGTTTCTTTTCGTGTTGTTTCCAAAACTCCATAGAAGCTTCTGGTAAAGTTGCCACCACTTCACTAGGAGTATGACCTGACTAGACTATATGACTTAACTTGATGACTTGAACTGTGACTTGACTTGACACACTATATGATATTAATTAACTTGAGATATATCAATTATTTGACACTGGCTAAATACACAAAAGTGCGGAGCCAAAACCAAACAAAAAAAAAACTTGTATGTGAGATACTGGTCAAACGCAAACCTATCAAACAATGAAAATATATTTGAACGCTTTATTCACCGTCTCGTTCCCAAATGCTCCATTCATAAAACGTCCCATTCATAATCGTTGGAAAGTAATTTCTAAATGGAATGTAATTTGTAAAGAAAATTGGTAGTAAATTATTGATAAGTGAAGACAACCATTTATCTTATTCTTGAATCAATTTCATCTTTATTTCTCATTGAAATTAATAGCGCATCATCAACTTACTTAATTTTTTGCCATTTTCACTTTTATTGCAGCAAGACTAGCATGCGATATAAAAATCCACATATGTATGTCTTCTCGAGAATCCACCCAATTATTGACCAATGATAACGCAAGAAATGTTTATGACGTGATCTGCGTCACCGTTCATTGGTCAAGCGCTTTCTCTAGAGAAGAAATATTTCAATTTTATAGGTAGGCATGCTAGGCCTGCAGGGACGTATTGATCTGATGACGTACATACGTAATTTTTTTTTTTAAGTTTTGGCTCTACACTTTTGTGTATTTAACCAGTTTTAAGTAATTGATAATTTATCAAATAATGATATTTCACGCAGATATGTCATAGTCACAGTCCAAGTCATCAAGTCAAGTCATACTCCTAGTAAAGTTATGGCAACGTTACCAGAAGCTTCTATGTAATTTTGGAAGCAACACGAAAAGAAACTTTTCACCAACATTATGCAACTTTCCCACACTCGTGCCTGAAATCCAGCATTTAACAAATAAAATGCCACAAATTTTATGCACTAACACTGAAAACAAGTTTTAGAAAATATTACAATGCGGTGACGCGATCTTCTTCGTTTTCCCGCCAAAAAAAAGAACAACATTTTTCTACATGTTTTGCGCTGACAGTATATTTCACGTCATTGTGCAAGTTTAGAACATTTTTTTTATGATATAGGCAGGAAACAAGCTTGTGATTCTCCTGATGGGAAGAGGTCACCGTAGTCTATGGACATCTTTTTTTTTTTTGAGGGGGGGAAATGCCCTCGCACTTCCCTGCCACCACGGGGGTGAGCCTTCGTCCGCCGTACCGGGGCGAGAAGGGGTCGCGACCGCAGTCCAGCCAACTCGCCCCCAGTCTATAGACATCTGTGATATGCGCCACAAATGCATTACCATTACATTACATTTTGTTCATTTTTTTCCGTGATGAGTTAGAATCATACCAAGTGAGGGTGCAGCCAATTTGCGTTCGGAAAATAGAGCGTTTCAATTAATTTATCTAAAAGCTTCCTGCGCTTGCAACTTTTGTTATTAGGTTTTGACTTGCATGGAAAACTAGCACAAAATCAAAACTGCTTGTTAAAGGTATAAAGGCTATTTTAAAACGCTACAACGTCAAACGGTTTTTTTATGTTATTGAATGATGTGACGAGCTACGACAACGAGCTCGTTGACCTGATGTTAAGCGACACGGCCGCCCATAACGGAACAGTGTCATTCGGAACTCCAAAATATATAGATTCGTGTGACACTGCTCACATCATCCTGAGACATCAGCACAGTCCGGTAATAATATTACTCGACTGTGTGATCAGATCATAGTCTCAATTGCCCAGTAATTTCACTAGCTACAGTGCCCTTCAAACCGGAAAACAGAAGTGCTTGCGTACTACCGCTTGGCGGCAGAATAACTGGCAAAGCGGTGGTACCTACCTAGACAAACTTTGCAGAAAAGTCCTAACACCTAGTAAATAAATATAATATAATATAATTATATAATCAAAGTATAATCAATTTAAAATAAATCTGTAAGCAAAGCTTGTACTATGGGACTCAGATTATATAGATAACTGAAACAATATTCATATATTTTTTGTTGGTAAATACATACAAAGAATACAATATAACACCCAGTCACAATAAATACATCGATGTTCATCACACATATGTTTGTCCTGGGTGGGAATTGAACCCATTCAGTTCAGAAGGCAGGCTTACTACCAACTGAGCTGTCTGGAAAGTTAATGATACGTCCGTGTTCTTAATAAACTAAGGTATCCTAAAAATATCAAGTCCATAGATCCAAGCGCTTTTGAAACTGGTGCGATTAATTAATGTTATATACTTATCTTATTTAATAAGTTTTTACAATTGTTAAAGTAAAACTTCTTTACTCATGCTTGACTTGGGGGTGAGCCGGTGAGGCGAACGGAAGTTTGAAGAATAAAAAAGTTTGAAGTTAAAAAATTTTTACTCCAGTCGTGTGGTCTAAAGCATATTCTTTTTTATGTTATTGAATTGATTATTTATTTTCATGTTTATTTAGTACTGCCAGACTTGTAATTTGTTATAATTATCAATAAAATTATCATTATCTATTCATATAAAATTTAAGGTCCTGGCTGATTGACTTATATATCAACGCACAGCCTAAACCGCTGGTCCTAGAGACTTGAAATTTGGAAGGTGTATTCTTTGTAAAGTGTAGATATTGACTAAGAAAGGGTTTTTAGAAATTCCACCCCTAAGACAGTGAAATGGGTGGTTGAATTATCCACGAAAAATTTTCTTCTTCGTTTCCTATAGGCCACGCAGGCTAAGCCGCGGGCAGAAACTAGTATGTTATATACGTAATCTCTTTGTCAGTTAGTCACTCAGAACAATTTTGTTTTTGTTCTTATAGAGGAGTGTTTTTAAAGTAAAATAGGTACATTCGGTGTAAACTGTAGGTCTTTACGTTTCAAAATTAATATTTCTTTCCAAGCGTCTGCCAGATGCATCTGCACAGTTTCCACAAAACGAAAGAAACTACGTACTGAATTAATTAAAACGCGGGTAGCCCTCGCTACACCTATTTGAATGTGGATTGAGTTTTTCAAAGATTACTAGATCCCTCAGATGGGGGTTTAGTAAAATAAGGACTTGCAAAGCTTCTTGTTAATTATTTTAATTAAGACTTCTGTTTTACAAGATTTTCTTTGTTTAATTTTAAATTGTGAAGTTGGAATTGAAATGACTAGCCCGATAGCTCGGTTGGTAGGGATTGATAGCTCTGCCTTCTGAACTGTAGATTGTGGGTGCGATTCCCACCCAAAACAATCATTTTTCAAATGAATGTGACTTACGATATTGTAGTCTACATTGTTTGTTGCCAAGGTAAGCTACAAAATGTCTTACGATCATGACAAGTTTTAATCACCGTGTTTTCAGTTACTGAAAGTTAAATTTCACTGCAATATAAGCTGACTGCAATATACTGTGACTGTAATATACTATATATATATATACTATATCTACTAAAATTATAAATGCGAAAGGTTGCGTATATAACTATATATATTGATTACCAGTTAGCTTTAAAACAGGTGCATTGATTCTAATAAAGTTTGGAGTCCAGATATTTTAGATTCTGGAGTGATATATAGAGTAATTTTAATGCTTGGGTGTTGTGGGGCCGTCTTTGTAGTTCCTTGGTCCCTAGAATCCTAGTTAGGGTCTAGGATCTTTGCATGTGATCGTTGAGCGTTATTACTATTATTATTATCCCTGAAAATTTCTACAAGGCCACAACTAGTCAAAATACTTCATAAAATTTCCTCAAGCCGCCACGCACCAGTGATCTACTTTTGCTTCGTAAAGACCCTAAATCATTAATATTTATTATCAATAATCGACTTAAAACTTCGGCTTCATCAAAAAGGGAATGCCTATTAAAACCACCAACAAACCCTTTAAAAGTCAATCTGCCAGAACTAACAAAGTCTTGCTTAATTGGCTCTTACATTAAAACTCCTTTGACGTTCAATAAGAGCATACTTATTATATTTAAATACTTCCTAATTCTGTGAAGACACTGCTAATGGCTTCTTGTACAATACTGAAGCTCAAACTAAAAGATCAATATAGATAGAGCGCTCAGAACCATAAAAAGTTATATAAAAAAAAGAGTGTGCTTTAGACCACGTGACTGAAGTAAAACTTATTTAGTTTAGCGCCATCTATCGGCCGGTATAATTTTGTTTGTGCTTTGTTTGTTTTTGTTTTGGTATGGCTCCACACTTTTGTGTATTTAGCCAGTGTCAAGTAATTGATAATTTTTCGAGTTACGTAATATATATGTGTATAAGTCAAGTCACAGTCCAAGTCATCAAGTCAAGTCATAGTCTAGTCTAGTCAAATTCATACTCCTAGTAAAGTGCTCGAACTTTACCAGAAGCTTCTATTTTGGAAACAACACGATAAGAAACGTTTCACCATCATTATACCAATTTTCCACACTCACGCCTGTAAGTGCTGGATGCACTTAACGAATAAAATGCCACCAATTTTATGCACTAACACTGAAATAAACACAAGTTTTGGAAAATAATACAATGCGGTGACGCAATCTTTTTCGCGTTCCCGCCAAAACTCTATAACTTTGTTTAATGTTAATGTCACCATCTTGACAATTGTAAATTGTCATTTTTTTCACCGGACATACAAACATAATAATACAATTTTTTTACTTCGTTATTCGACTATGAATAAATAAAAATATATCGCTTGGTATTCACCAGCTTAGTCCCCAAGTGTGTAAAGAAGTTTAGCTTTCTGCTCTCTTTAGAGCAGATTCTTGATAGAGCGTGAGCAGGTACGTCATTTTTTTTATTATATCTTAACCGGGCGCGTATTAGACGTAAGTCTTTAATGATAATCGCTGCTTGAGAAAGATTTGACAGAAGTGGTAGACCTATTATTTTGCAACGTCATAATTTTTGGCCTGCACCAAATTAGTCGTAAGTACATTAGATGTAAGGCGCGATAAAGCAAGCAAGCAAGCATCAAACAATTTACTATTTCGAGCACTGTCAAGTGCGGTGGCAGTAAGCCACTACTCAACTCATCTACTACCAATTATGGCTTCAGTTACTTTTAGGTTTGCGTGCCATCTATCATTTTCGATATGTGTTAGCCCAAAGCCTCTCCCAAGGTATACGCCCATTAACTTAATCTTCGACTCTTAGCGGTGCGTGTTGTCTGGAAGAGATCGCTTTTAGTGATCAGCCCGCCCATTGTTATACTTGTAATTTTTTTTTTAATTTGGTGCGCTATCTTTATATTTATCTTCTCATTCAAGTGTTCCTCGGCGCAAGTCGTCCTTTTTTACTGGTCTGAGGCAGTCCTACGCTACATTTGGCAAGTCACAGCCTGCGTTCAAGATCACGCCGTCTATATTATTCTATTCTGTGACAAAGTTATAGCCCAGTGTTGGCTTTAATTCCCAAAGTTGGCATGAAGGCAAACTTTCAGCGTAAATTAACCAAGTTTTCGAGACATGCAAGTCTGACGAAGGAGTAGACACACTGAATGACAGTTTTCTGTAGGCAGTAACATTATTTTGGTGCTTCACTGCAGTCAATGGTCATGCGGAATCCTTAGGTGCATTATATTCATGATACTACTAATATTCGTTGAACTGAGAGCTAACTGTGAAACTATTATGATTAATAAAATATGTGTGGACATTTCACACAGCGCCATCTAGTCCCAAACTAAGCAAAGGCTATGGGAACCCGATATTCTGATAGCATACTTATATACTTTTTAACCGACTTCAGACAGGGGGAGGTTCTCAATTCGACTTGTTTTATTTCGAGTTGGTTAACCGATTTTGATGATTTTTTTATTTGAAAGCTGATGCTTCCCGTGTGGTCCCATTTCAGTTTGGTCCAGATCTGACAATGGCATCCACAAGAAAAACATAAGTCTGAAGTCTTTTTTTATGATTGGCGTTTGTTATTGCTTGTAAATACATACATAGAATACAATATAACACCCAGACACAGAACAAAAATCGATGTTCATCACAAAAATGTTTGTTTTGGGTGGGAATCGAACCCATAATTTACAGAAGGCAAGGCTAACTGAGCTATCAGGTCAGCCCAATAGTCAATAATAGTACATTATTGCAAAGGCAGCGAAGTCGAGTATGAGTTTTGGGCGAGGACTTCAATGATACGAGACAGGCAATTGCCATTTCGGCCGAGGCAAATATAGTGCTTTTCTTAAAAAAATGCAAGGAAATAAAAAAGGGCCTTTTACATAATAAATTTAACTTTCTTTTGATTTCGCTGGAAGCAGGTTTTCCATCACTAATTTAGCTTCCGCTTTATTTATCTTAAATCTGGTAGAGTGCAGTCAATGTTCATTTTCACTTTCAGAATCATCGGAACTCATTTTAATTTATTGTTATTAACCAAATAACAACGAACTCCGCTTAACCGTCAATTTTTTATTTATTTTACAGTTTGTGCCGAAAGGTAAACGCATCTGTGGCTATACAGCCACGAGAACGCAATGTGTACGATAGATGAAAGAGTTCTAAATTCAAACAGCACACCGTTTCATACAACATTGCCGGTGCGCTCTTCGTTCCAAATTCAAAGTATGCGCCGGGAAGTGATTTTGGTTTTTCAATCTACGTAAATATGATACTTCGTGTGTTCTTTATTCAAAATTAATGATAATATTTCTGCGCATGTAGATAAAAATTTACTTCAGACAATTTAATATATATTAAGTAAATATTTATTTTAAACATAATTTATCTAGATACAGCAATATTTCCTGACGTTATAAAATAATTAAAGAAATATACTCTTCCTCAACGACTCAACGTTCTTAATTAGAACGGCTAAGGAATGGAATGCCCTGCCAGCGTCTGTGTTTCCGGCGAAATATGACCCGGGCGTGTTCAAGAGAAGAGTGAATAGGTAATTACTTGGCTAGCATGCTACACCTTCGATCGCATCGTCACTTCCCATCAGGTGAGAGCGTGGTCAAATGCTAGACAAGTTTGAAGTAAAAAAAAAAAAAAAAAATATATAACTAATATCTAAGCTAATACTATTATTATAAAGGAATCTTAATATACCTTCAGTCAAATACAGACCTTAGCTTCCTACACTAATCACACTAATATTATAACGGCGAAAGTTTGTATGTGTGTATGTTTGTTACTCCTTCACGCTCAAACGGCTGGATACACTGGATTTACATATAGGCTACATTTTATCCCGGAAAAGTGAAATTTTGCCGTGGTATGAGCAAATAATTAAAATACTTTATATCCGCGGGTGAAACCATGGGGCGCAACTAGTGGATCATAATGCTATCGTCCTTGTTACTATGGAAATTAAGTGTGTACACGAAATTTCCACGTATGTCAAATGGAATTAAGGTACGTGTGTGTCAAAATCAACAAGATTCGGAAAGGAATTTAGTGATGTAATACAGTCCTGTAATTGACAGTCTTGGATTAGCAAATCTAAGAACTACAAGATTTGTCAGAACTGTTTTTGTTTTTAAAAGATCTTTATTTAATCAATATTTTTAATAACTACAAGATACAGTCAAATAGCTACTATTTTCTTAGTATTTATTGAAGTGACAGACTTAAAACGCCTTTAACCTAAGTCCTTTAACAAAAAACTATTTTAATAATAATAACGCCCAAAGATCGCATACATAGATCCTGGACCCTAACTAGGATTCCCTGTGTCTAGGGACCCAGGAACTACGAGGACAGTGGTCCCACAACACCCAGACTCAGAACAAGTATTTGCATTTTATTTCTATACACAAATACTTGTCCTGCCGCGGGAATTGAACCCACTGCCTCCGGATTATGAGCCGACCTGCTCAACCACCACACCACAAAGGCTATCTTAATGCCGTAACACTTTGTAAAACGTAAATGAAAATTAGAAATTCATTAAATGAAATCACCTATATCATTATTACACTTTATCTAAATAATTGTTTTTTTTTTGTAATTTTTATTATTTGATGTGTACAGTAAAGAGCTAAATGTCATTTGACAGCCCCTTTTTTTGTTTTGTTATGGCTAACACACTTTTGTGTAATTAGCCAGTGTCAAGTAATTGATAATTTTTCGAGTTAAGTAATATATATGTATATAGTTCAAGCCACAGTCCAAGTCATCAAGTCAAGTCATAGTCTAGTCTAGTCAAGTCATACTCCTAGTAAAGTGGTGGCCACTTTACCAGAAGCTTCTATGGAGTTTTGGAAACAACAAGAAAAGAAACGTTTCACCATCATTATACCCCTTTCCCACACTCATACCTGTAATCCAACACTTAACAAATAAAATGCCACCAATTTTATACACTAACACTGAAAATAACACAAGTTTTGGAAAATAATACTATGATTTGATTTGATTACTTCAACAGTGACTTGACACATATTTGCATGAAATATCATTAATATGATAAATTAGCAATTACTTGACACTGGCTAAATACACAAAAGTGTGGAGCCAAACCATTAAAAAAAATGTGTCAAACTTTATTACTTACTGGCATAAGTCTAGCTAAATTGTCACTTCGACACAAAATTTGAGAACATACTGGTTTTCCGATAAAAATCGATTTTTAACATATCGTTAAATGTCAGAAAACAGGAAAATTGTATCATAAAATCATTAGCGTTATGGCTATTAAGATACTTTCCTAACTTTTCAGAACTTTCCCATTTTGCCATAAAACAAAGCAAATTTGTGAAATGAAGTTGTTTTGTTGGCAAAATTTAATCCATACCCACGTGGGCCGCGGCGTGGAGTGCTACGCCACGTGTTCGTTAACATTGTATAATGTATATTGCTCATATTTCACCAAAAGTTGTACAAATTTGGTTTTTACTTTAATTAGTTTTAACCGATCCAGCAGGCTTAGCACGGCATGTGGAGAAATTGTCTTTCCCCCGGTTTTTTCCACCTGTCAGTGAAAATAATCCCCCTCTCCACCTTACGTAGCACGGCAACGAGGAGAGGAAAGAAATATTTCCCTTTGACATTATGGTAGACATTATATCCCGCTACTCCCAGCTTCAGAGCACGGACTCGGAAGAAAGTGGATAATATTCTCTTGAATTGACATAAAGCAGAGAGTATTTATCTTCGACTCTTGTAGGTGGGTATAAGGAAGTCAAAGTGTTTTAATAGGCACAAAAATGTCGCGTGCCTATTATAACTATGTTTAATCGCGGGAACTCGAATTTTGGAGCGAAAGTTACACCGGGAGAAGCATTCGGAATACAAGTAATCCCTTCTAAATCCCGGAAAATGAGTTTCAATACAAAAAAAATACATAGCGAAATATTCGTGAAAATACAATTATTAGTTTAGTTTTAATAAGGAAATAATTTAATTTACGTAATTAACTTAAATGATGCATATATTTTTTGAGTATATTTTATTATAAAATATATACATATAAAAATTTAAAATATAACTACTACACAATAATTAATCACGTTTTTCCGCTCATATTACAAACAAAATAAAATTTTAATATAATTTAATATATACTCACTTACTCTCACTCATATACATAGTAGTCGTTATATACTCTTTGATTAACACAAGGACACAGACTCAAAAACCTTATTTTTTCTTAATTTTTATATTTTGTATTGAATCCCAGTATATTTAGCCGAACAATTATCGATGGTTTGATGGACTGAACAAAATATTGAAGCATGTAATGTCATTTTAGTTAAATTTTCTCGTACTGGCAACAATACGGTAGAGAAATCTAAAAACGCTACTCCCGCCGTTTATCCCCCGGATAAAGCTTTCCACTGTCGCGGCCGTGCTCGCAGAGTGGAATAAAGTGACAGTGAGGATAAGTTTGTTATCTACTCCCTGGGGAGAAGTTATCCACCGGCCGTGCTAGGCCTGCAGGTATAAGTAAAATTTTTGTAAAATTATTTATAGCCGTATATCGTAAAACCCAATTTTGCACACGAGTCAAAATGATGCGTAACAGTTTAAAAAAATATTTTAATAGCAAAACGTTATAAATAATACATTTGTATAATTATTCTTAGTTTAAGTCTTAACCAGACTAAGATCTGAAGTGGAATGAACCACAGAACTAGTAGACTTCAGGCTTTTATAGCGTTCATTGTTCTCATACAGTCTTATTAATAAACACGAACTAACTTTAGACTAGTTACACCATCTTTTGTCTCATTCGATCCAGCTAAATATTCCAGTAGCAAAAAAAGGACAAAAGCTGAAGTAACTAGTCCGAGACTAATACCCGTTTATTAATAAGGCTGATAATGTTTTTTCTCCTTGAACGTCGTTCACGGGGTCATATTTCGATAGCCGTTTATCTCTTGGCATTGGCAACCATTTACGAAGCATTTATTCTTGTTGATATTAGGAGTAGGGTGTTTGTGACGTTTAAACGTTTTATAACTTTTTTTTTTACTTCGAACTTGTCTAGCATTTGACCACGCTCTCACCTGATGGGAAGTGATGATGAGATCGAAGGTGAAGCATGCTAGCCAAGTAAAAAAAAAGTTATTAATATTATTGATACGGTGTGAAGCGCGGGCAAAGCATCTTCATTGCAGTTTGAGCTAAAATGATTTTGTTAATACCTTTTCATTTTTGCCCAAAAACGAATAGGACGATCCTATACAGGTTACGTTTCTAAACCAATTCACCAAAAATTTTGTGAGAAATTTCGATGGAAAATTTCGTTGGAAAATTTTCAAAATGGCTGAACTTTGGGTTGAAAACGCAAATAGGTTTTTAGTTTTAAGTTATGCAAAGGCAGACTCACGCTGTTTACAACTTACAGAGCCACTACAAGTGTTATTACTGGTACGAAGTTTAAAACAAACTGGATTAAAAATGTATATATAGATATTTAGTCAATACAGCGTACACATATATTTACTAGGTGGTAAGACTTTCGTGCAAAGTTCGTCTAGGTAGGTACCACCGCTTTGCCAGTTATTCTGCCACCAAGCAGTAGTGCGCAAGCAAGTGCTTACTGCGGGCAGAAGCTCGTTCACTAATAAATATAAAAATGAAATAGTGCATTTAATGCACAATTTAGTCTCCAATAAATAATGCAGATGAATTAATGATTTAGTAATGAACGGAACGTCCAAAATTGATTTAAAATGAATTTTATTTACATTTATGCTTCTGTCAAAAATTCAAGACCAAGACTACTGTTTCACGTCACTAAAGCCCGTGGTTTTGTTTGTTGTTAGTACAACGCCAGCGTTAACTAGCATCGAGCGCGAACCTATTGCAATTTATCAATAGGATGTTGATTTCTGAACGAACTAATCAGTGAAATTTACTGTATACGCGCATAGATTAAACAAAAACGTGGATAATACCAGAAGTAAATGAAAGAAGGAAGATATAATCATGTGTTTTGACAGCCTCTGTGGTGTGGTGGTTGAGCAGGTCAGCTCGTAACCCGGAGGCGGTGAGTTCGATTCCCGCGACAGGACAAGTACCTTTGCACAGAAAAAAGAGCAAATACTTGTTCTGAGTCTGGGTGTTGTGGGACCATGGTAGTAGTTCCTGGGTCCCTAGACACAGAATCCTAGTTAGACTCCAGGATCTATGTATGTGATTGTTGGACGTTATTATTATTATTATTAATTATATCCCACCCAGTCACTTACAAACATTATAAACAGAATATAACCAAAGAAATTAGATATCACATTTATACGTTTACATATAGTTATTATACGAAAATACATTTCCCCAACCTATTACAATATATATTTACTACAAACAATTTTACCTTATTGAAAATACTACAAAAACTAACACTTCTATCATATAGTAATAATTATAATCCCATTATCTCTAAGTAATTAGAAAACCACGATATCAGACTAATTTTAAAGTACGGTCATACATAAAATTGGGAATTCACCCTCTTCCTTTTTATAGGTCACAGCTTAAGCCTTAAGTATATGCTTAAGAGCCTTCCAAAGAGGCTGTTAAAGCGATAATTTTCTTTAATAATAATTTGATCCGGCACTTGAATAGGGATTCAGGGATAGCCTTGAATGGTAACCTTGTTTGAAAAATTATTTTAAGGGATCGTGTGGTACATTTTGGTATTGAAATATAGGCCAGGAGTTGTGGCGGGAAAACGAAAAAGATCACGTTACCGCATTATATTATTTTCCGAAACTCGTGTTATTTTCAGTGTTAGTGCATAAAATTGGTGGCATTTTATTCGTTAAGTGCTGGATTACAGGCATGAGTGTGGGAAAGTGGCATAATGATGGTGAAACGTGTTTTTTTCGTGTTTTTTCCAAAACTCCATAGAAGCTTCTGGTAAAGTTGCCACCACTTTATTTGGAGTATGACTTTGACTAGACTGACTTGACTATGACTTGACTTGATGACTTCGACTGTGACTTGACACATATTTGCGTGAAATATCGATGACTTGATAAATTATGAATTACTTGACACTGGCTAAATACACAAAAGTGTGGAGCCATAACTTAAAAAAAAAATATAGGCCAAAGTAGGTCGGTCAGCCCGGTAAAAACCAGGAGCTATTGAATCCATGAGGCAAGCAGTCACTCATAGTGATGCTCTATGGCAGGTCTCCATTTTTTTTTTACTTCAAACTTGTCTCGCATTTCACCACGCTCTCACCTGAGGAAGTGACAATGCGATCGAAGGTGTAGCATGCTAGCCAAGTAAATACCTATTCACTCTTCTCTTGAACACGCCCGGGTCATATTTCGGATCCGGAAATAGACGCTGGCACGGCATTCCATTCCTTAGCCGTTCTAATTAAGAACGTGGAATCAAATCTCTTGCTACGAATAGGTGGTATTTCGACCATGAAAGGATGGCGCTTAGCCGAGCGTCTAGTAGTCTGGTAGTGGAATGGTGATGGGAGAATGAGATCATACAGTTCTTGTGCGCATTCACCGTGGTGTTCTGTAAAAGACCGACAGACTTGCCACCTTACGTCGGTGTGCTAGGCTTTGGATTTGGAGCCTTTCACCAACCAAAGTGTCATCGTCAATGAGCCTTTTGGCACGCCGTTCAATCGAGTCCCTAGCCTCAAGCTGGTACTTGGCAGACCCGTTCAGCAATAGACGTCTCCGGACTGATCAACGAAGAAGTCAATTTTACCAATTTTATTTGGCAAAATGTATCGAAACTATGCAATGAATATCTCATTATTTTTTAATTTGAATTGGTTAATTCAACTGCACTAAAAAAATAGATATTAAAAAAATTGTACTATTAGTAGGTAGTAGATAGATACAAGTAGTAAGTAGGTTGTATCTATCTTCTACCTATAGCGCTTACAATAATTATATTATTAAAAGAAAAATCCGTATATTTTTCGTTTTTTATTGCCTATTTGTAGTTTTTAAGTCGGTTAAATTTTTTTAATATTATTTATATTGAGTTGGAAAGACAGGAAATATTTACATTTTTAATTATGATTTTATGAATTTTTTGTTCATTCTGATTCCAAATATTAAAAACTAAAATTATGTTTGACGTTCTTAATTAAATAATCGACAGTAATTTTAAAACTGAGGTCTACCTTCTCTGTAGAGGGAACTTTATAAGCCTCCGAGTTTTGTAGAAGAAAAACTTTAGAATCTCTAAAGCCTTCAGGTAGCCTGAATTCTTCCAGATTAAAGCTAAGTGAATCCACTGACCTCCAAGTAGAAAACATTTTTAATTTATGTACTGCTTACTAGGTGTTATTCTGCTAATATTATAAACGCAAACGTTTTTATGTATATATAGGATGACGAGCTGTGCGTAGGTTGCAACCTATATAACTATAGGCCTTCAGCATGTCCACACCGCGCCGTGTCCGGAGCAAGAATGCCCCGTACGCCGAGCGCTCCCTTTATATAACCAGATGGTTGGGGGAGCGATGACAGTTGCCGGTGTTGCCACTGTAATAAATTTAAATGCTGCCATAGGGTAAATTACGGTACTGCCCGCTGCGCATAGAGTTTATATCTGGACGTTGCCACCGTCATATGGATGTTTGTTATTCTTTCATGCTCAAACAATTCGACCTATTGGAGTAAAATTTGGAATATAGATAGATAAATAGAGCTTAAGTAGTGGAAACACATGATGCAATAGTCGAGGTGGTGCGTCAGGGAATGGAATATTTTATCCCATTTTCTGATGTACCAGTTGGCGTTAGGGCTCGTCCATGGTTCAATGGTGACTGCGCTTTGGCTGAGCAACAAAAACAAAGCGCATACCAAGAGTGGGCTCGAGCACGCGCTTGCAAGGATCCTCAACTGTCGGACAAGAAAAAAGTTTTTAACCGTGCTGCCAAGGCATGTAAGCGAGCCATGCGGAGTGCCCGTCTTGATAGAATTGGCCGTATAAGAGATAAATTAGCTGCTTCGCCATCGGGCAGTAAGGCTTTTTGGTCTCTTGCCAAGTCTACAGAGGGTAACTTTTGTCGTCCTACGCTGCCACCTTTGGTTAAATCTGACGGGTCGTTGGCCCACTCAGCGGTTGATAAAGCTAATCTTTTTGCTGCCCTGTTTGCTGAAAACTCACGTCTGGACCCGGGTCTTGAGGTTCCACCTACCCTGCCCCATCACGGCTCTGTAATGCCTGATATTTCAGTTAGGCAGGTGGAGGTTCTTAAAGTTCTTCGTGGCCTGGATGTCAACAAGGCCAGTGGCCCCGATGGTATTCCAGCGGTGGTTTTAAAAAGCTGCGCACCTGAGCTTTCTCCCGTTTTGACTCGCCTATATCGTCTCTCGCTCTTAACCGGTATTGTGCCTAAAGCTTGGAAGCTTGCTAATGTCCAGCCAGTCCGCAAGAAAGGAAGCCGAGCTGAGCCTAGCAACTACAGACCAATAGCTATTACCTCAATTTTCTGTAAGGTTATGGAGCGTGTCCTTAATGCTAGGCTTCTTAACTTTCTGGAAGACAATGAAATCCTCAGCGACCAACAATATGGCTTTCGCCGGAATCGTTCGACTGGGGATCTCCTGGCCTACGCTACGCACTTTTGGGGTGAAGCTATCGAGCACCATGGTGAGGCAGTTGCTGTCTCACTTGATATATCAAAAGCTTTCGACAGAGTGTGGCATGCGAGTCTTTTGAGTAAGCTTCCTGCTTACGGCATCCCTCCTGGCTTATGCTCGTGGATCTCCGACTTTTTGTCGGAGAGATTTATACGTGTAGTGGTAGATGGCTGCTCGTCAGATCTCAAACCTATTAATGCCGGTGTTCCTCAGGGCTCGGTTCTCTCTGCAACATTGTTTCTCCTGCATATCAACGACCTGTTTTTGCCAGGAATTTTGGGTTATGCAGATGATAGCACTGTTGTGGAGAGATACCTGTCTGACGCGCGTGCTGGAGCAAGTGCCACACAGGCACAAAAGGAGGAGATGCTAAAAAGAATGAACTTAATCCTTGAAGCAGTGACCCATTGGGGTGCTGCTAATTTGGTTAAGTTCAATGCTTCCAAAACCCAGGCCTGTGTGTTCTCTGCTAAAAAGACACCACTTTCTACCACTCCGCTTTTTGAGGGTTTAACAGTACCTTTTAGCGATCATCTTGAGCTCCTTGGTGTCCAAATCTCATCTACCCTAAACTTCGGTCGCTTTATTGAGTCCAGAGCCAAGATAGCTGCAAAGAAGCTTGGTGTTTTATCTAAGGTTAAGCAGTTTTTTTCGTCAAATCAGCTGCTTGACCTTTACCTAGCTCAGGTCAGGGCCTGCATGGAGTACTGTAGCCATCTGTGGGATGGCTCGGCCCGATACCAGCTTGCGACTTTGGACACAATTGAGCGGCGTGCTAAGAGGCTTATCAACGATGAGACACTAATTAAAGGGAAAGTTCAAAGCCTTGAGCACAGACGCAAGGTCGCCGGTCTGTCAGTCTTCTATAGGCTACATATTGGAGAGTGTGCGCATGCCCTTCATCAACTCATTCCTTCATCTCCTTTCCATCATAGAACTACAAGACTTGGTGATTCGTCACACCCTTACGTTGTTAGTGTAACCCAAGTCCGCACTAAGCGTTTTGCTGACTCATTTATAGTCCGAACGGCCAAGGAATGGAATGCTCTCCCAAAAACAGTGTTTCCTTCAAGATATAACCTAGGTCTTTTTAAGTCAAGAGTGAATAGGCATCTCATGGGCAAGCGTGCTCCACCTTAGACAACTTCGTCACTTACCTTCAGGTGAGTTGTTGTCAAACGCATGCCCATTTTATCATAAAAAAAAAAAAAAAAACACATAGACTACTTTTTTATCCACGGGTAAAACCGCAAAGTGCTAGTATGTGATAATTGTATCATTAAGTGCGGTTTGCACTTTGCAATCAATTCCGATGTGTAACATAATTGTTATGTAACTACCCTGCATACTGCCTGCTGATACCTTCCATGTAAAGGTTGTCTGGAATAGATTGCTACTAGCAATAAGACCACCCATTGCAGTTGTAAGTAAGATTTATTTAATTCCTGTATTTATGTAAATTTCTTTGGTGAGAAAATAATGAGTTATCTATTTATATATATATCTATCTATCCACAGTCATTAAACTCATAACTATTTAAATATTCATTAGTACATTGTTATAATTTTTTTAAAGTGCAATGTTATAATGCTAGGGTTCAATAAAGTATTATTGTATTGTACATCATCACTACATAGTATAAAACAAAGTCGCTTTCTCTGTCCCTATGTATGCTTCAATCTTTAAAACTACGCAACGGATTTTGATGCGGTTTTTTAAATAGATAGAGTGATTGAAGAGGAAGGTTTATATGTACAATAACATCCATTAAGTAGGTTATATATGACATAGGTTATATATTTTATACCCGTGCGAAGTCGGAGCGCGCCGCTAGTTTTAAATATAATAACTTAGTTTTGACTTGCAAGTGAATATGATTATTTGAGTGAAAATAAATTTCTTAAACAATATTTGATGCGAAAACTACGAAAGCAGGAAAGCTGGAATGATGATGAAAGAGGATGATATCGTCACACCTTTTATTTACGTTTTGTTGCAAACATTTCCGTCTATGCTGTAATTATTTGGAGTCACGTGGCTTGGTTGGCAGGTTCCGTAATTGATGATTGTTATAAAGTTACAAGAAATCGGTAACGAGTAAGGGAACTTTTTCTTCGAGTCGAGAAAGTAATGGCTCATGGTAATAATGGAAAATCCTTTAACGCGACTACAAAAAAGAGACTTGTTCTCTATTCAAATATATGTTACTGAAGTAAAACATCTTTACGCATGCTTGACAAGGACTAAGCTGGTGAGGCAAATGAAAGTTGAGGGGGTATATGAACCTTTTCCAACCAAAAATAAACACAACAAAAAAGAATTAGCCCAAAAGTTCCATCCGTTCACACGTGATACGTTGACCAATGCAAATAGAGATTCATTTTTATTCAATTTTCTTAATTTTTTCTTTCATAAGAACCTTCTCCAGACATTAATAAACACAACAAAAAAGAATTAGCCAAAAAGTTCCATCCGTTCACCCGTGATGCGTTGACCAATGCAAATAGAGATTCATTTTTATTCAATTTTCTTAATTTTTTCTTTCATAAGAACCTTCTCCAGACATTAATAAACACAACAAAAAAGAATTAGCCAAAACGTTCCATCCGTTCACGCGTGATGCGTTGACCAATGCAAATAGAGATTCATTTTTATTCAATTTTCTTAATTTTTTCTTTTATAAGAACCTTCACCAGACAATAATAAGCACAACAAAAAAGAATTGGCAAAAATGTTTCATCCGTTCACGAGTAATGCGATGACCAAGGGAAATAAAGATTCATTTTTCATACGAGTACATAGATTTCATATGATATCTCAACTGTAATAAATTATAAATATTGTAAAAAAAATTTCATCCCTGTAAAGCTTCTTGTAAATTTTTCTTTACAGATGTAATCAAGAGAAAACTATGCTTTGTGTTCTATATAAAAATATAGAAGACAAAGCATATTATAATATTGACGAATTTCTGAATGATAAAAATTTAATTTAATGTATGATTCCAACAACTAATATGTTTAATTTATGATTGATATTTAATGACATGTATAATTGGACATTATTTATATTATTATATTAACAGACACTTAATGAATTAATAAAATGAATTGGAATTTTGACAAATCTAAAGCTTGCATGTCTTAACGACGGAAATAGAGAGACTATATTATTACATTACATTAGAATAAGACCACAATTTTTGTATTACCTATTTCGCAAGATAATAAATTGTTTAATATAATACCTTAATTTTAAGTAGCTTATATCATTTTGACATGGTAAGTGCTAAAAATAACCTATTTGAAATAAAATTCTTCAATTTCAATGTAGAGTTCAATTTCCAATTTCCATGTTTATTTGCACTCTACGCTGTTTACACATGTTTGTTACTTCATCGTGGACCTTATCGGACACGCAAAATTAGAAGAGATTAGGGTATGATAACTACATTTTAATCAACACCAGTAACAAAAATTCAAATTTGCTTTGCTTACGTTCTTTTTTAATGTAATTTTGTAATTATTGTAGTAAGTAGATACTTTTACTAAATCCTGTAGCAATATAACCCAGGTCATTTCCAGCTCATTACTTACAAAAATAAGCAAAGCACCCTTACAAAAGTCAACCTTATCACCCCAGCAAACCCTTCACCCAACAAATAAGATCCAATTGGGCACTCTTTAGCATATATTTTTCGCATAGCCTTTCGAGTGGCAATAAAGATGGGGACCAGGGGGCAATGCCAATCGTCCGCGAACTTAGGACAATTCGGTCCCTTGCCATGCCCTTGGGCTGATCGGAATAATGTCCGGGATAAACCAATTGTAGATTTGGGTTCTGGCCGTTGGCATTTGCATGCAAGTTTATGGAGGGAAAAATGGATTCCGTTCCGTTGAAAATTTTCTTGCGTACGAAAAAATAACAGATGTTCGTAGTAAGTAGCTGAAATATTGAATAATATAATTATTGAAGGAAGAAAGTGACCAATTACAATTTTTGGGTAGTAAACGACTTGCGTATAATTTTCATTCGAAAAACGGTTGGGAAAATTAAATTTAAAAAATCGAGATCTTATCGGCTTGATGTTTTTTGTTTATATAGCAACACGTGACTAAACTGATAGCCTCTACTTCGTCCAAAGATTGAGCATTGCCATTCAACGTGGCAATGCAGCCAGCATATTGGGCACGTTGCCTACTGGTAGTGATTAGTTACATTATTTTTTCTGTTTTTCATTCATTTTTTAAGTACTGCTAGCTGCACCCTGCGGTTTTACCTGCGTGGTGAAATTTTTCTAATTTTCCGCTCAAATTTTTTAATTTTGTTATTTCATAAGAACCTTCTCCTGACATTAATAAACAAAACAAAAATGAATTAGTTTAGTTAATCACTATGACTATGACTAATTATAGAACAGAGGCTTTCGAGACATTCCAATTTTAAAGAGTATTTGCTCATGTTTTTAAACGAGTTCAACCTTTTTTTATAAAACCGGATTGAGTTTTCGAACATGTGTCAAAATAAAATGTAATTTTGTATTGATAACAATTTCAATGCAAATCACCGCCAAAATAACTTTCTACCCCTTTATAACCCTGTCAGGGGATGAATTTCAAAAAAATACTTAAATAACACGTCTTCCATCAATTCTTAAAATAAAAAAGGTTTATTCAAAATTTGAAGTTAATTGAAGATCAAGAAATCACGTTGTCCCATACAAACTTTGCCCCTGTTTTTTATCCCTGTACGGGTAGAATTTCAGAAAAACTTTTCTCATTAAATGCCTTCATCATACAAAGAACTTAGCCCCCAAGTTCCAGGTCTTTACGATCAGCGGGTTTAAGCTGTACCTTGATCCGTCAGTCATTCATTAAGCACAAAGTATATAAAATTTAAAAATAAACATTTATGGACATTTCACTCAGCGTCATTCAGTCCCAAACTAAGTAAAGCTTGTACTATGGGATCCAAATAACTAATACCATACTTAGATAAATTTGTTTGTAAATACAAACATAGAATGCAATATAACACCCAGAAACAGAACAAACATCAATTGACTAGGTGGTAGGACTTTGTTGCAAAGTTCGTCTAGGTAGGTGCCACCGCTTTGCCAGTTATTCTGCCGCCAAGCAGTAGTGTGCAAGCACTACTGTGTTCCGGTTTTAAGGGCATTGTAGCTAGTGAAATTACTGGGCAATTGAGACTTTATAATCTGATCTCACAGTTGAGTAATCTTATTACTAGACTGTGCTGATGTCTCAGAATGATGTACGCAGTGCAGTGTCGCGTGAAACTCTGTGTTATTGTTCCGAGTGACACTGTTTTGTTATGGGCGGCCGTGGCGCTTAACACCAGGCGAACGACTAGATCGTCACATCATTCACTAACATAAAAAAAAAATATCATCACACAAATTTTTAACCTGGGTGGGAATCGAACCCACAACCCACAGTTCAGAAGACAGGGTTACTACCAACTGAGCAATCGGGCCAGTCAAAAATGTATATATGTATAAACAATGATTACCTAGTTTTTATATTAGTATAGATTTTAATTGTTTAGTTGAAAAAACTTAATTCGTCCTTGTAAAAGTAGGCACATAACATATTCTTGGCAACACGTTTTACTTATATTTCCAAGTTTATTCAAATTGAGTTGTTCAACAAAGTTTGCAGACGTTTTCTTGGTACTCTGTAGTATAATAAAACTGGGTTATACCATAATCCCGGATAAATTTATCGTTAATATTGCCTTAACCGTTAGTTAACCAAGCAGAACGGCAATTTCATAGGCAACTATTGTTTTTCCACCACTTCTTGTTGGACAACCATTAAACAAGAACATATGGTGGCTATATTATTATAACAATAGAATAAATTAATTTGCAATGAATTAATTAATTACTGGGCAAACGAGACTTTATGATCTGATTTCACAGTTTAGTAATCTTATTACTAGATTGTGCTGATGTCTCTGGATGACGTGCGCAGTGCAGTGTCACGCGAACCTCTATACTTTAGAATTCCGAGTGACACTGCAGCTGATATGGGCAGCTGTGTCGTTTAACATCAGGCGAACGGCTAGTTCGTCACGTCATTCCCTAGCATAAAAAATATATATATATATATATATTTATTACAAATAAAAAACGAGTGCGCTTTAGACCACACGATTGAAGTATAACTTCTTTAGTGTAGCTCCATCTATCGGCCGGTATAACTTTGTTTTTGCTTTCTTTAATGTGAATGTCACCATCTTGATACTAATAGTAAATTGTCATTTTACCGACCATACCAACATAGGTAATAATACAAGTTTTAACTTTGTTATGTTGACAATGGACATCTACGTAAACAAACTTCAACTTCTGTTCGCCTCGTATTTTCCGGCTTACTCCCTTAGTCAAGCGTATATAGTTTTATTTCAGTAAACAGCTTTCTTATATTCAAAAATTGTCGCGGGGATCATCCGAAGTGCCCGGCATGTCCAAATAAACAAGTGCTATTTAAATGCTATAAATTCAATTAGCTTGCTAATTTACCATACACTAGATAATGGGCAAAAAGGGTGAATTTATCTGGGCAAATTTTTCGTATCAGTTATAATATAATTATGTAAAATTACTCAAGCGTGTGGTTTTACCTAAAGTTACTAAAATACGCCGAAAATTATTATCCAGAGTGGATAATAAATAACCAAGATATTATTAAAATACTTAACAAGTTACGAGTATTTTAAAAGTATTTTAATAAGGCCGGAAAATATACCTACTTTATAAGTTGAATGGGATCTACTTACGCAGTATAAAACACAGCGAGTATAGCAATTCCACACAATCCGTTCATACTTATGCTACAAAAAAGTTCAGTACGCGAGAACTGCCACGAATGTGGGGCGCCGGAGGTTATGGCACTTCGGAGGCTACCTTACACCTCGGTTACCCACAAGACGTATGTGGCTGTTTAACCGACCCCACTACGGAGGACGGAGAAGGCGTGCAGTGCCTCTTCCGTCCCCCGGTCCACCTGTGCTGGAGCGGGTCAGAGTTGGCATCGTCCACCCTAACCACAGATTTCCATAGGTAATTATTTCGTTTATCGCACACCTACCTACTTAACGTAGAAAAATAAATGAGTTTAACGAAAGAAGTTATCTTTACCACTACTGTTCAGTGAGAATAATAAAGATGTAGTCAAAGATAAAACACAAGCACTGACGCCACGCAATCATTGGGCAGCGCTGTAAATCTCACCATCTGTTTTTGTGCCTTAAGTGCGATTGTACATATAATTAATAATAATAACCCCCACCGATATCATACATAGATCCTGGACCCTAACTAGGATTCCCTGTCTTAGGACCCAGGAACCATGGAACAAGGACCATGGTCCCACAACACCCAGACACAGAACAAGTATTTGCGCTTTTTTTTCTATGCACAAATACTTGTCCTGCCGCGGGAATTGAACCTGCTGCTTCCGGGTTAGGAGTCAACCTGCTCAACTACTACACCACAGAGGCTGTCAAATAGATAAAAATATTAATTATTATAAATAAATAAATAATAACACCCAACGATTACATACATAGATCCTGGACTCTAACTAGGATTCCCTGTGTCTAGACCCAGGAACTACGAGAACCATGGTCGCACAACACCCAGACTCAGAACAAGTATTTGCGCTTTTTTCTATGCACAAATACTTGTCCTGCTGCGGGATTTGAACCCGCTGCTTCCGGGTCATGAGTCGACCTGCTCAACCACCACACCACAGAGGCTGTCAATTAGATAAAAATATAAATTATTATTCTCAAAATTTGTTAAAAATATTATATTATATTATATGACATATACAGGGAGTAACAAAAACCCTGTTAAATAAATGAAGTATGTGTACAGATCATTACAAGTAGTCATATAAAAATGTCTAACAATACCTAAGTTATACGTATCTGAAGTTACACGCAGTATCTAAACACAAAAAAATAATACCATTTCCCAAAAATGTTTATGACACAAGCCGTGCCTATTTTTAAATAGCTAAGTAACTAAGGGAAGAGCAAACGCGGAACCGACAAACGGGGGCCGCCTTTGTCGGCTCTTTTGTAGGATGCCGCTCCTGCACCTGTGTGCCTACGGGGAAATGGGGTGCGGGCGGCGCGGCATCACTCGGCATAGGCGCGGCGCGGCCCGCGGCTTACACTCAGTCGCACGTGCTCTCTCATGCAATTTAGTCGCTTCCAGTTTGATCGTCGCGAATTTAGTGTCGAGTGTGATGTCGTATTCTAACGACGAATACTACAATATGGTAATGTGCCTTGGTAGAAGCATTTGTGTGATGTGTTTTTGAAAGCTCTTTTAAGAGCTAAAAATGATGTACCTATCTTGTTTCTTAACAATACAAAATCACACGTGAATTCGATTGTTTAGCCTTTGCTTGACGTAAAATGATTAGAATATGTCAGTGCGGCAGAACGGCACGCAGCACTTGTGTGCTTACCACTATTGGTCAAAGAGACCTTTTACGTCATTAAGTTACGGTCTCGCAATCCTACAACGTTGTGGTATGTGGTATAGGGCACATAAACGTATGGAAAACGCATAAGAAGTAATCTGTGGAATGGCCTCTAGTTCCGTCGCAGTAGGTATGCGCGGTGACTTAGCGTAGCATGGCGGGCGGTGCGGGGTGCGGGCAACAGGCAGCAGGCTGCGTCGGTGGTGCAAGTACCTATGTTGTCAATATCTGAGGTCGTAAACATTTTTAGTAACGGCATAAAAGGTATTAATAAAAAGCACACGTAAGTTTTGTATGTCTCGTATTTAAATAGAACTAGTATTACTACAACCTTGAGTTGACACTGGATACGCAGCTCGCGGATATAACAGGGTTTTTGTTACTCCCTGTATACATTTTAGAAGTTTATGTACTGTTAGTATGTAAGTAGATTTATCGCTACTCCCGAGGGACCATGTTAAGGGCCCTACAGACGGCGACTAATCAAGTATGTTAAAAGTCCTTTACATTTGCGTACAAGACGTATTGACACGAGATCGATACAAGATTCCCAGTGTAAAAGGGGCACGCTTCAAACTTGGTTTGACTTTGAAGCTTTCTAGAGAGATTTGGATCATGTATAACTTAAAAAAGCGCCTTAGTAAAAATATATTTATAAAAATTTTATTTCACTAATATCCAAAATGCCTCTATTTCGGCGAAAGACTGAGCATTGCCATTTAACGTGGCAATGCAATATTTATTAATCTTAATCGTATTACCCTTCAATTTAATCTGTGGCGCTACAATTGGATACACAATACCTGAACGGAAACAGTCTGCTATGGCGGGAAAATGAAAAAGATTGCATCACCACATTATATTATTTTCCAAAACTTGTGTTATTTTCAGCGATAGTGCATAAAATTGGTGGCATTTTATTCGTTAAGTGCTGGATTACAGGCATGAGTGTGGGAAAGTGGTATAATGATGGTGAAACGTTTCTTTTTGTGTTGTTTCCAAAACTCCATAGAAGCTTCTGGTAAAGTTGCTACCGCTTTACTAGGAGTATGACTTGACTAGACTAGACTATAACTTGACTTGATAACTTCGATTGTGACTTGACTTGACTTGATAACTTGGATTGTGACTTGAATTGACTTGACATATATACATATATTACTTAACTCGAGAAATACTCAATTACTTGACACTGGCTAAAGACACAAAAGTGTGGAGCCATAAAAAGCAAAAAAAAAGCCGATGACTTTGACAGTTTCCGACACTGAATATATATCTCTATACCGACAAGAAACGCTTTTCAAGCTAAGCATCTTTGTGACCGTCCTTAATGAAAAGGAAACTTAAACGTGTCTTCAGAGCAGGGCTTGGAAACCGGGCTAATTTTCAAACCGGTTAATGCCAAGTAGATAGGGAACTCTACTTTTAGGTTTCGTTCTACCGGAACCGCTATTAAAATATTTCTGGTTAAAAAATTCGTCATAAAGGTTTCGTTCAATAAACCGGTTGAGAGCGGTTTTTGTCACTCCTCCATATACACACACAGTCGTTAGCCGTATTTTACAGAAAAGATGAGTCGTACGTAAGAAACAGACATTTGACCTACCCTCAAATCGACGGCGCTGGTGGTGGCGACGCGACGCGAAAATGCAAGTCTCTCGCGGAATAAACCGGTTAATAAAGGTTTTCATAGTTCTTTAACGATTTCACTAGCAACGAAATAAAAGCTTAAACCGGTTTTGCCCGGTAAAAAATCGGTATATTGTAAACCGGCTCCAATCCTTGCTTGAGAGTTTTATTGACTCAAGTAAACGATTAATAGCTCAATTCGGCAAGAATGATTGCTCGTAAAGTACCTATAATTTGAATCTGATAGCGAATAGAAAACATTTCGGCTATAAAGCGATTTGCAATTATTCGAATGTTCTAATGTAAGGTACTTAACTCAGATAAGTTTTTCATATCTTTTGTATGAGCTTTTGATGACAGATTTAGGAGATTTTAAGGGTAGAAATACAAGGAGTGTAGAATATATTATCTGTGGTGTATAATACTAGCTTATATCCACGGCTTCGCCCGCGTGGTCTATAGGAAACGAAGAAGATTTTTTTTCATAGATAATTCAACCACCCATTTCACCCTTTTAGGGATGGAATTTCGAAATCACTTTCTTAAAGGATATCTACACTTTACAAAGAACATAACCCTCTAACTTTCAAGTCTCTAGGACCAGTGGTTTAGGCTGTGTGTTGATATATAAGTCAGTCAGTCAGTCAGGAATTTAAATGTTATATCTGTGGTATATAATATATTCCCATTAAAGGTACTTTAGCGTATTTATTAGGGCACGTTAAGTTTTACTAAGTGGTAGGAATGTTCGCAAAGTTTGCCTAGGTAGGTACCACCACTTTGCCAGTTATTCTGACGGCAAGCAGTCGTGTGCAATCACTACAGTGTTCCGGCTTGAAGAGCACTGTAGCTAGTGAAATTACTGAGCAAATAAGACTATATGATTGAATCTCACAGTTGAGTAATCTTATTACTAGACTGTGCTGATATATCAGGATAGTGTGCGCAGTGCAGTGTCCCGCGAAACTGTATTTTAAGTTCCGAGTAACACTGCATTTGTTAGGGGCGGCCATGCCGCTTAACATCAGGTGAACGACTAGCTCATCAAATTCCTCATTAACATAAAAAAGTCGTCGGTCCCAGTAAGGTCCCAGAAAGAACTCATTATTCTATAATTATATTAATTACACTTAAACTAATGAATCAATATGAAAATGTTAAGCTATACATTACATGCATATAAACAAAAATATTTTTTGTTATGAATGATAAATAATGATTGTAGTAGTTACTAGTTAAAGTAAAGAATATAGGCAATTTTATTTAATACAGTTCCATAAAGTATCTTATAAACAGACGTGCCAAAATACGTAATGAGCAAAATTATCTGGTTCGATTCAGCAGAATTCAAATTTTTCAGTTATAAAAAGCTTTTCAGTGATCATTACGATTTTTTGTGTATTAATCATTTGTAAAAGAAAAAGATTCGTTGTAAATCTTGTCAGGTCCAAATCAGGTTGGATTCCAGGTATAATGAAGTCGAAGACGTAAAAAAGACGACATTTTAAGGACATTTTAGGGTCGGTACGGAATCTGGCGTATGTGAACGTTACAATGTCGTCTTTTAAAGTCATTTTAGGGTCGTGTGGAATTCGACGTTAATGTACCTAATAATATTGTAATTTTAAGGTCATTTAAGTTTGTTGTAAAACAGGCTAGTTCCATAATTTGAAACTAGATGGCGATAGAATGCAAGTTAGTAACCGCAAACGTTTCATTGCAAATGGTGACAATTTTTTTTTTTTATGTTTTGGCTCCACACTTATGTGTATTTAGCCAGTGTCAAGTAATTGATAATTTATCAAGTTATCGAAATTTCACGCAAATATGTGTCAAGTCACAGTCGAAGTCATCAAGTCAAGGCATAGTCTAGTCAAAGTCATACTCCTAGTAAAGTCGTGGCAACTTTACTTGAAGCTTCTATGGAGTTTTGGAAATAACACGAAAATAAACGTTTCACCATCATTATACCATTTTCCCACACTCACGCCTGTAATCCAGCACTTAACGAATAGAATGCCACCAATTTTATGCACTAACACTGAAAATAACACACACAGGTTTTGAAAAATAATACAATGCAGTGACGCAATCTTTTTCGCTTTCCCACCAAAACTTGGCATCTCATTTATGCAGTCTCAATTCAAACACCACCAGGCAGGAGGCCGTGTCTTTATAGTTTCTGTAACCGTAAACGACAGTAAATCCATTCTTACTCGAAATTAAAGGAATTTAATATATTAACGGAGTAAACAAAACTTCTGCTAACTGCAGCCCCAATAGAAATATAAATATAACGGATATCGCATGGCTAAAATTGATCAAATTGAAAATGAAAAATACCTTTATTTGACCTTAATATACATTATACAGTTTTAATGTAACTCTGTCTCCTGGAAAAGCGTTAGCTGTGGCCCAGGAGGCAGTTCACCCTTAATATAAAGTCTAAAGCATAATTCGTTTAACTAAAAACCTACTAAGTTATAAAGGTAATGTTAAATAATTATTTTAATAGTTTTCTTATACACATAAATATAACTTATGTCTATTTACCGTTGTACTATTATGTTTGTGTATAAACAATATTGATGTCAAAATAGACTTTATATTTGCTCATCTTTTGTGCACAAAAACAATGAGCTAACGTTCTGAGTCTGAGTGTTGTGGGATCATGGTCGTCTTAGTTTCTGAGTACCTAGATACAGGGAATCCTTGTTAGGGCATTTATGTATGTGTTCATTGGGTGTTGTTATTATCAAACTATCACACTAATATTATAAAGGCGAAAGTTTGTATGTGTGTATGTGTGTATGTTTGTTACTCCTTCACGCTCAAACGAATGAATTGATTTGGATGAAATTCGGTACCAAGGTAGCTTATACACTGGATTTACATATGGGCTACATATTATCCCGGAAAAGTGAAATTATCCCGTGGGATGAGAAAATAATTAAAATACTCTTTACCCGCGGGTGAAACCGCGGTGCGTAACTAGTTATTTATATAAAAATGATTGAACATAATAAATTCCTACTCATATTATTATATTATATTGCAAGCGCTAACGCGCTGTGTGGAAACTTACCAAATCATTTGTTATTCTAAAGGTCAACAAACTTGATTAAGCCCGTGTCAGAGTTTACCTGAAAACGCACTCGAAAAGGTCATGTCTACACAAGCGGAAAAAGAAATTGATTCAGATAAAGGGGATTTTTATATTGGATTTTGTCTGATGATTTTTGTTTAGAACTGAGCTGACTGATGTGGTGTTTGGCTATCGATATTAGTAAAGGAAAAACCAATTTTAACTGAAATCTATCGATAGTACCATGTGTCTTTACTATCGATGGTATCGATAAAAATTTATGGGTAGTACTATTAGTGACGGCATCGCTATCGATTCCATCAGTGGCTCTGCGTTCAATAGTATTAATAAATTCCATCGATAATATTGCAAAATATGCTAGTTTAAAGCAAAAACAACTTTCACTTACGGTAAAATTGAAAAATCACTGAAAACCGTTAATTCACAACTATACATATTATCGATATTAGAGACTAGCTGACCCGCCCCGGATACGCACGGGTGAATTAGTAAATCGCGGTCGAACGAGATAAAAAGCATCCTATGTCCGTCTCCTGGTTTTAAGCTACCTAACCAATTTTCAGCCAAATCGGTTCAAGACATCACACAACATTACATTTTTACAAATAGGCATTTACACAAAACAAATCACCAAAAAAAAAAAAAGCACGGTTCAGCCATTCTTGAATTATAAATAGTGTAACTAACACGACTTGCGTTAATGCTTCAATATGTCTAGACTAGTTTTGATAAATCAACAGACATATCAACTCAGTCAGTCAACAATGAAGTCGGACTGAAAAATATGCTTATTTCTAGTTCTTAAGTTATTAATATGCATTAATCTAGGTCCCCAGGTTGGGTAAAGGCCTCCACTAAATATGCCTAGTACATAGTTTCTTGTATAGTACATAGCTCTAATAAGCGTTCGTACTATGATGGTAAGGTATTAACTTTGCACGTAGCAACATACATACAGCAATATGTTTATATTTTTTATATTAGATTGTATATTAATTTGGATATTTGTGGTCGTATTTCTTCCACGGTGACCGGCCACGTTGGAAGATCATGTATGTTTCTTGTTTTTATTTGTGTGTTTGTTTGCTCTTGTCAGAGGAGGAGGCGCTTAGTTGTTATGCTCGTTTGTTCTGGATATTATGTCTATTCGTTGTATTTTTGACTACATACTCGTAGTTAGGTATATTATCAGTTTGCCATATATAATTTTGGCTATATTTCCCTTTCCAATTATAGTTGTTCCTGTAGTTCTCTTCTCCAGTACGTATTGTGGATAGTCTTCAACTTCAACTCATCGACACGTGTCCTGCTATCGATAGTACAATCGACATCCTGCATCATTTCCAAGATCGATTATCGATAGTTCTACATCACTAGTAAGTAAGTAGTAAAAGACAGTAGAAAGAAGACAAAAAAAAAAATACATCACTGTAAAGTTTCTTGTAGCTTCTTCTTTACAGTTGTAATCGAAGCTTCGGATCAAAGTTTTCAATTCTGCATTGTGCCGGATTGCTTGCACCAGTAGTGAGAAAGAGAACTGCTTTTTTTTCAAACTCATATATTGTAATGGGCTTGCTATATTATTTGACAATAAGCACTTTGTAATTTTATATGCTTAGTGAAATAACTTAATTTTAAGTACCTAGTATAATTTTGACTTGTAAAAGTGCTAAAATTAGCCTATTTGCAATAAATCTTTTGACTTTGACTTTGACTTTGACTTTGACTACTTATGTGAATGAAACGCCTACAGGCACTTTTTTGTAAATAAAAACTACTCGTGTGTATAAAAATATAGTTTTACCATTTGTCTTTCGGGTTTATGTAATATAATATATCTCGGTAGCGGTTACATATTTGGGCCGTTCAGTGTTGAGACCATGGGTCCGTGGGGGCCAGGAGCTCATCGCGTTTTCCAAAGTTTATCAGAGCACCTGGTCGATGCTACGCGTGAACTAAGTGCTGGCATTTATTTGGCACAATTTTGATTACAATTCAACGGGGCGATGCTGCCAGCATGTTGGGTACGCTACCTACCGGTAGTGGGCTAAAGCGTTTCGACTGACTATAGTTCATCGCGGCTAGTATATAGCTAGTATTTTTTGTAGTAGGTAGTTTTTAGTAGTAGTTGTTACATCATTGTAATTTTTAATTGGAAGATTAAAGGAATTAAGGGAGATTAAAAAAAGTTTAGGTACTATGACGGGTTATAATAAGCTTTGCTAACGTACATAGTTCGATTCTATTTACCTATCAATATATATATTGTAACATCGCTAAAAATAGCCTATTTGTATTTGTATGTTAAATGGAGCAAACAAGCATACGGCCCACCTGATGGGAAGTGGTCACCGTAGCCTATGGACATCTGTAACACCGGAGGAGGCGTCACCAATGCATTGCTTACCCTGTAAAAAGTTAGGGTCCAGGATCTATGTATGTGATCGTTGGGCGTTATTTATTTATTGTAGACAAGCTCTTGTAAAAAGTGCTACACCTATGAAAAAAAATGACGGCATCTTCTTAACTAAAACGAGACAAAATTTCGCGCCTAATATAGGCCTGCGTGATGCCACCTTCCATACAATGACCAATACTCTTCCACTAAGTGGTCATCACCATAATGATGTCAGAATATAAAACTACACTGCCTCTGCCATAATATAAAATAACGAAGAAGGTAGGTGCGAGGTAAAACGGCCCACTCCATTACGTCGGATCATTACTACGAAATTAGGGATGGTCTAACCTTAATTCTATCAATATTATAAACGAGAAAGTTTGTATATATATATAAGTAACAAACATCCATATGGATGTTTGTTACTTATTCACGCTCAAACGGCTGGACGGATTTGGATGAAATTTGGAGTATAGATAGCTCATGTTAACATATAGGCTCCTTTTTATCCGCGGCTGAAACCGCGGGGTGTAGCTAGTTAATAATATTTAGTAGCGCCTATTGCGAATATAGTCTGTCCTTATTAATCGGTTAGATTAAGTTTACTGTGGGTCATTACTTGGATGGGTGACCGCTACATAAAGTGGTATTTCGATCTTGTTAATATCTAGAGCTATTCTAGAACACACTATTAAATCCAGTTTCAATTTACATTTTGGATTTAGTAGTGTAATCTTATTTCAAAAGTCAATAAATATCATACATTGGAAGTATGACTTGAACACATTTTTTTGAACGGGCTGTTGGTCTCTACCGATCTTTACAATGTCACTGGGCGGGACTTAAACACCTACAGCCTTATTAATGAACGGATATTAGTCTCGGGTT
The DNA here is from genome assembly GCA_905220475.3 of Ennomos fuscantarius. Classification (NCBI taxonomy): domain Eukaryota; kingdom Metazoa; phylum Arthropoda; class Insecta; order Lepidoptera; family Geometridae; genus Ennomos; species Ennomos fuscantarius. Next base: position 3,271,616 of record HG992046.1, on the reverse strand, counting down.
AGTTATTTCAGCTTTTGTCCTTTTTTTGCTACTGGAATATTTAGCTGGATCGAAAGAGACAAAAGATGGTGTAACTAGTCTAAAGCTAGTTCGTGTTTATTAATAAGGCTGCTAGGTTACAACTGGACGAAGCCACTATTCCGGAATAAAATCGGGCATAAACTTGGGATACATTGTATCTATTGCAAGCATTAGCCGCCAAAACCAGCTTTTTTCCTAAATGCAATTATCCTGGATCCGTACGCAACCCCCAGGTGTAAAACAAATCAGGCGATTAGGATCGGCCCAAATCGGTTCAGCATTTAACCAAACGTACTACAAACTACGATAAGGGAGAATGTAGCTTCCGAGTTCCGACCTGAACCAACAAAAAAGTATACCTTAGATTAAAAGGATTATGTTATGTAGATATCGCAAGAAGTAATGAAAATGCAACCGAAATATGTGCCTAAACTCAAAAACAATGGGTTAGCAAAGGCACAATAAATGCTTTGCTAACTTTTTCTTGTCGGAGCAGCTAAATACTTTTTTACTATAACAGAAACAATTTAGTTGCTACTAGGTGGCAGTACTTTCTGCAAAGTTCGTCTAAGTAGATACCACCGCTTTGCCAGTTATTCTACCGCCAAGCAGTAGTGTGCAAGCACTACTGTGCTCCGGTTTGCAGGGCACTGAAGCTAATGATATTAGGTCTTTACCTATGAAATTGCCGTTTTGTTTGAAAAAAGTTAAAGTATTTTTTTTTCGAACTTATTTATTTCTTTTATTCAAAGTAATCACCCCTGCAATCAATGCATCTTTGCCAACGCTGTAGCAGTTTATGGATGCCCTTCTTGAAAAAATCAGCAGGACGGGAGACAACAAACTCTTCAAAGGCGTTTTGTACTGCCTCTCGGGAATTGAATTTTTTTCCCGCTAAAAAGTTGTCCAAATTTTGGAAAAAGTAATAGTCGGTAGGCGCAAGATCTGGTGAGTATGGCGGATGAGGGAGAGCTTCCAAACCCAACTCATGCAGCTTAGAGACGGTCTGTTGTGCAGTATGGGGTCGCGCGTTGTCGTGAAGTAGCAGTGGAGACGACCGATTGACCAAAGCTGGTTGCAGACGTGCGAGTTTCGCCATCATTGTGGTCAGTTCTTCAATGTACACATCTGCAGTAATGCTCTCGCCGTTTTGTAAAAAGCTATGATGAATCACACCAGCACTAGACCACCAAACTGTGACCATCACCTTTCTAGGGGTCATTTTTCGTTTTGCACATTGCTTTGGTACCGAACCAGGATCTAACCAACTTGCTGAGCGCTTTCGATTGTCAAAAAGAATCCATTTTTCGTCGCACGTAACAATTCGGTTCAAAATTCCTTCATTTCTGTGCCTGTTAAGCAGCGCAAGGCAAGTCTCGACGCGTACGTTGCGCTGGCGATCGTTAAGTTCGTGGGGCACCCATCTATCAAGCTTTTTTATCTTGCCAATCTGTCGCAAATGGACCAATATTGTTTTGATGACAACATGAAAAGCTGCTGCCAGCTCAGCTGTAGATTGAGATTCATCAGCTTCCACAATCGCCTTTAATTCTTCATTGTTGACCAAAGTTTCCGGACGACCACGAGGTTCATTTTTCAAATCAAAATTCCCAGAACGGAAACGAGCAAACCAATAACGGGTTGTACGTTCGTTTGTACAGTTCTCTCCGTAAACATCGTTGATGTTACGGGTCGTTTGTGCCGCGTTGGTGCCACGACGGAACTCATATTCCATAATTACACGAAATTTCAAAGTATCCATTATGAGGAAAAATGTTGAAATGTAATGAAAATACAACGCTAATCAATAAACAAAAGACTTATATTGTAAATAGAATGTCATATTTTTAAAACAAAATTAATTTGAATTTAGAATTCATAGCCAATCAAAACTTTTTTTTGTTTGAAAAAGTCTGTACTGCAATACGGCAATTTCATAGGTAAAGACCTATTATTATTTCATTCAAGAATAATGGCGTCAAATTTGTATATTGTGCAGGGTAGGGTTTTCTTGTACTAAAAATGTTGTCTAAATTTTTTAGTCTGAGTAGAATACGTACGCGGAAACGGATTCCCTTTGAATCGTCGCAGGGAAATTTAAGCTTAACCCTCCAAGATTTAAAGTAGGATGTTCCATGTTTATCGCACTGCTTAGCAGTATAAAAAGTAAGCACTAGAGATTTATTGCTTATTATTTTGAGAGTGAGTCGAAAAGTCGCTTGTAAAGTAGAAAAGTCTGGCGGAAATGTGCATCAATGTAACTTCTCTTACAATTACACGATTCATTGATTTTCTGAGGGAATGGTAGGGCTTTGTGCATTGAATTCGAATAAATAGGGTATAATGTGCTAGTAAGTGGGAGATTTTCACGATACTGTTTTTAAACTGTCAATAGCTACAGCCAATGTTATCTATATTTATACTTTTTTTTTTTTGTGTGTGTGTTATTGAATGATGTGACGAGCTAGTCGTTCACCTGATGTTAAGCGCCACGGCCGCCCATAACAGAACAGTGTCACTCGGAACCCTAAAACATAGAGTTTCAAGCGACACTGCACTGCGCACATCATCCTGAGACATCAGCACAGTCTGGTAATAAGATTACTCGACTGTGAGATCAGATCATAAAGTCTCAATTGCCCAGTAATTTCACTAGCTACAGTGCCCTTCAAACCGGAATACAGTAGTGCTTGCACACTACTGCTTGGCGGCAGAATAACTGGCAAAGCGGTGGTACCTACCTAGACGAACTTTGCAACAAAGTCCTACCACCTAGTAAATACCTATTTATCTATACTAAAAAGAAAAAAAATGTATATACCTACTAATATTATAAAGAGGAAAGATTTTTATGTAAGTGTGTTTGTAACGAGTTAGCTCAAAAAGTACTGAACCGATTTTAAAATTCTTTCACCATTTGAATGCTACATTATCACTTATTAATATAGGTTATTTTAAATGCACGAAAAGATGTTTATGCCTAATTTTTTTTAAATAAATGTCAACCCTTGCGAAGCCGGGACGGGCAGCTAGTTTAACATAAAGTAAACTTTTTAGTTGAGGAAGAAAGGTTCTAGAGTGTTGACCACGAAGCGAAAGATGCAGCATTGGGCCTCCAATAAACGGACCGATCTTGGGGTGATCACGAAACTTTGATAGCAATGCAACAGGAGAAATTTCCATACCAACTATGCACATGGAGTTATGGCAGGAAAACGAAAAAGATCGCGTCGCTGCATTGTATTATTTTCCAAAACTTGTGTTATTTTCAGTGTTAGTGCATAAAATTGGTGGCATTTTATTCGTTAAGTGCTGAATTACAGGCATGAGTGTGGTAAAGTCGTGTAATGATGGTGAAACGTTTCTTTTCGTGTTGTTTCCAAAACTCTATAGAAGCTTCTGGTAAAGTTGCCACCACTTTACTAGGAGTATTACTTGACTAAACTAGACTATGACTTAACTTAATGACTTGGACTGTGACTTGACTTGACACATATATATATGAAATTACTTGAGAAATTATCAATTACTTGACACTGGCTAAATACACAAAAGTGTGGAGCCAAAACCAAACAAAAAAAAACTATGCACATAACCTGGGTATTTAAACTGTCAAATCAATACAAATTTGTGTTTCTAGTAGAGTTACGTGATCATCCATCAGGTCACAAGTTACTAGTAATTAAGTTTAACAATAATAATAATAACGCTCAACGATCACATACATAGATCCTGGACCCTAACTAGGATTCCCTAGAGACTCAGGAACTACGAGGACTATGGTCCCACAACACCCAGACACAGTACAAATATATTTGCGCTTTTCTGTGAAAAAACACTGGATCTGCCGCGAGATCGAACCAGCTACCTCCGAGTGAGCCGACCTGCTCAACCACCACACCACAGAGGCTGTCAAATTGTCGATTAGTGTATAAATATCAGTGTTACTAGCAGTCAAGTCATGAAACTTCACTTCAAGCCTTATTCACAACCGATGGTTTACGTTTAAAAAGCAAGCTCCGAACATCTTTTTAAATATTTCACAGCTTTCACGTTGTCTGAATGTAGACGCCGGAGTGAATACGCTTGAGCGTAGTGGCAGCTTATGGATCCATTTGCGTATGCCGTGTCGTGTAATATTCATACTTATTTACTAGGTGGTAGGACTTTTCTGCAAAGTTCGTCTAAGTAGGTACCACCGCTTTGCCAGTCATTCTGCCGCCAAGCAGTAGTGTGGAAGCACTACTGTGTTCCGGTTTGAAGGGCATTGTAGCTAGTGAAGTTACTGGGCAATTGAGAGTTTATGATCTGATCTCACAGTCGAGTAATTTTATTACCAGACTGTGATGATGTCTTAGGATGATGTGCGCAGTGTCGCGTGAAACTTTATATTTTAGAGTTCCGAGTGACACTGTTCTGTTCGTCACATCATTCAGAAACATAAAAAGAGATAGGATATATACTATTATTATTTTGACTAGCCCGACAGTTTAGTTGAACTATAGGATGTGGGTTCGATTCCCACCCAGGACAAACATTTGTGTGATGAACATCGATGTTTGTTCTGTGCCTGGGTGCATTGTATTCTATGTGGCTACAAACTAAAGTATAAAGGTATTCTATGATCTGGTTCTCATAGTACAAGTTTTGCTTAGTTTGGGGCTAGATAGCGCTGTGTTATGTGTCCACAAATATTTATTTCGAAGCAAGCGAGAAAAAAGTACAATATCGCCAAATTCGCTAACCACCGCCTAATCGAATCTCGCTGAATTTTAATCAAATAAATAACGAGTATTTTAAAAGCATAAGTATGTATACGGCTTCAGCGGCGCTGCCTTGATTGAGTGAACATAATTTGTTCCGATAGAAAAAATAAATATTGGTAAACATTTTGTGGTGGCGTTATAAAATTTATGAAATTTGAAACGCTTTGTCTTTATTTTTTTCGATTTAACTATGTTAGTCTTTACTGTGACAAACAAGATAAAAAAATGTGCGGGCAGTCTTTGGGGACTGCCAATAAAAGGGAAAACTAAGTAACTTGTGATATATAGCTCAATAGCTTCTGCCCGCGGTTTCGCCCGCGTGGCCCATAAAAAATAAAAATAAAATAAAAAGCTTTTATTTGTTCCTTATACAATCTAAACAAACAAAACAACATTTTTTATGCTTAAACTATTAATTTCTTAACTTATTCGTATGTTTATTTATATGTTTACTTTCGTTTCTAATTATATTAATTTAATTATATCTATTCAAAATAGCATGACGTGTTAATAGTTTTTATAGTTTTAAACTTTTGTATAAGGACCGCCTGTGGCGGTAAAAGCCTCCTCCAGCTGTTTCCATTTTTGCCTGTTTTTAGCCGTACGGGTCCACAGTTTTCCTGCGATTTGTACTATATCTCTGTTCCATCTTTGGATTGGTCTACCTCGCTTGCGCTTTGTGTCCCTGGGAATCCAGTTCGTCGCAATCTGAGCCCATCTATCTCCCTCTAGTCTCTGAATGTGACCCGCCCACTTCCATTTTAGTTTTAAAATTTCTTTTATAACATCCCTTAGCCTTCGTTAACTTTCTGATGTGTAAGTTTTTTACTCTGTCTTTTAGTTTCAAATTTATATAGCTCCTTTCTATTCCTCTCTGGCAGACTCTAAGCTTTTCCAATTGCTTTCTTGTTAAAGGCCAAGTCTGGCAAGCATAGGTAAGGCACGGTGTTAGGCAGATATTCATCGCTTTTGTTTTTAATGTTATTGGTAGAGACCCTTTAAAAATTTCTTTCATAGCCCAGTACTTGTTCCACGTATTTTGAATCCTTCTGTTTACTTCCTTTTCTGTACATGCCTCAAATGAAATTAAGTGACCAAGATATATGTAATCTTTTACATATTCTAGCGGTATAGAGTTTACTTTGATAGGCACTTCTGTACTATTTGTCATTATTTTTGTTTTTTCTATGTTTATTTCTAGGCCTATAATTTCACTCTGCTGATTTAGGGACTTTATCATTGTCTGTAGTTCTTCTGGTTTCTCTGACAGTAACACTATGTCGTCTGCGAATCTCAAATGGCTCAGATATTTACCATCTATCTTTACTCCCATTTGGTCCCAGTTTAATTGTCTGAAGATGTGTTCTAACACCACAATAAAAATTTTGGGTGACAATGGATCGCCCTGTTTTACTCCTCGCTGAATCTGAAAGGGCGCACCCGATGACTCTATCCTCACTCGCGCTGTACTATTTCTATATATTTCTTTAATGATTTCCACATACTCTGTATTTACTCCTTGTTCTGTTAGTGCTTTCCATATATAATTATGTGATATAGAGTCGAAAGCTTTAGTCAAGTGTAGTCAATATAGACCATATATAGAGGTTTGTTGTATTCTGTGTATTTTTCCATTATCTGTTTCAATGTATGAATGTGATCTATAGTTGAGTATTTTTTTCGGAAACCAGCTTGCTCTACTGGTTGGTTTTCCTCTATTATTTTAGTAATTCTTCTAAGTAAGGTTGAGGAAAATATTTTATACAGACAAGACATCAAACTGATAGGTCTGTAGTTAGTAATGAGTTTTGGATCACCTTTCTTATATAAAAGAATAATTTCTGAGCATGACCATTGTTTCGGTACCTTTTTCTGTTCTAGAATAAGATTGAACAACTTAGTCAGGGGGGCAATTAATTTTTCTTTTCCTGCTAAGATCATATCATTAGTTAAACCGTCAGCACCTGGACATTTTTCAGTTTTTAACTTTCTTATTGTGTACTCTATCTCAATTTCTAAAAATGGCAGAACGGGGTCTGTGTTTCCTCTCATAGTCCAATTCGTGTCTTCTTCGTGCTGCGACCGACTACTATACAGGTCCTTGTAAAACTGTGTGGCTACATTTAAGAGTTCTATTCTATTTGATATGATGGAGCCTGATTTGTTGCACAGATGAGTCATAATCTGTTTTGTACTATTAAGTTTTCGATATGCCTTTTTTACTCCACCTGTCTTTTCTATAAATGTGTGTAATGTAGTTAATCTGTAATTTTTTAAATTTTTCTCTATTTTTTTGTTTATAATTCTGTAAAGGCTGCTTAGTTTGAGTTTCTCTTCTTTAGTTTTGTTAGCTTTCGATTTCAATTCATGTCTCTTTAGTTTTAGCTCTATTATTTCATCTGTGATAATTGCTTGAAATGATTTTCTTTCCCGTGTATCTGTTTTCTTAGCGCAGTCGATAATATTTTTTTCTAGATTGTTATAAAATGATTCCACTGTGTCTACTTTAGTAGTCATGAAACACGAAAAACCTTTTTCAAATTTCTCTCTACTAGGTGGTAGGACTTTGTTGCAAAGTTCGTCTAGGTAGGTACCACCGCTTTGCCAGTTATTCTGCCGCCAAGCAGTAGTGTGCAAGCACTACTGTGTTCCGGTTTGAAGGGCACTGTAGCTAGCGAAATTACTGGGCAAATGAGACTTTATGATCTGATGTCACAGTCGAGTAATTTTATTACCAGTCTGTGCTGATGTCTCAGGATGATGTGCGCAGTGCAGTGTCGCGTGAAACTCTATCTTTTGGGGTTCCGAGTGACACTGTTCTGTTATGGGCGGCCGTGTTGCTTAACATCAGGTAAACGACTAGCTCGTCACATCATTCACTCATATAAAAAAAAAAAAAAAAAAAAAAAATCCATTTTAGAGCTACTAAGCAATCTATTACTGTATTGTGTTCGTGATCGCTTATTCTTTGTAACTAATGTCATTCTCGCCATTCTGTGATCGCTAAAATTTTCCAATTTACTCAGAACTTCAAAATTTTCTACATTTTTAACCTTGTTTGTGGCTATGAAATCTATTTCGTTCTTGGTTCTACCGTTGGGTGCGAGCCATGTCCATCTCAAATGTTCAGCCTTGTTAAACAGTGTGTTTGCTATCTTTAATTTATACTGATGGCAGAAGTCTATAAACAATTGGCCACGTCTGCTTCTTTTTCCATATCCGTAGATTCCCATAACCAAATGTTCACCTGATTTTGGATGTCCTATTTGTGCATTCATATCACCTAAAACTATTATGTTTTTTATGCACTTACTTTTCTCCATAGCTTCTTCGAGATGTTTGTAAAAAGCTTTGACTTCTGTTTTACTGGATCGTTCTATGGGTGCATAAACTTGGACTAATGAGTACATGGTGTTTTCTATTTCTAACTGTAATGTAGCAACTCTCTCGGAAATGGCTAAAAAATCATGTACTAAAATATTCGTTTGTTTTTTGACCAGGAAACCAATCCCCTTCTCTCCTTTAGTTACTCCATAATAATACATTTTGTAGCTTCCTCTATCCTCTATTTTGTAACCTTCTCTTCTTACCTCTGAGATGCCAATTACATCCCATTTTATGTTCGATATAGCATGTTCTAGTTCAATTATTCTTTTTTCATTAATTAGTGATCGGCAATTGAATGTAGCTATATAGTATTTTCTAATCGCTGGGGGGTGATAGTCTACTACCCCCGCGATGACCAGTCGTCTTGGGGGAGGTTCTTTGTAATTTTCGGATTTATTTTGTATGGTGTTGGGCACAGTTTCGTATGTAGAGTTCTGGAGGGGCGTAATTCGTTGCTATTCTTCATCAGACTCTCCCGACAAAATTGCAGTATTATGTTCAGGCACACCCATCTGCTTCTGTAGGTATTTTGTCATTGAGCTTTGAGAATTTTGCGTTTCTTTCTTGTTGTTTTTATTGACTTTAGATTTTTTTGCAATTTGGTATTTTGGGAAATTACTCTCTGAATGGTCTTTAAATGTGTTTACTCCGTATGGGTCGCCTATTTGATTTGGTGGCGTGATGTCTAGTTCTCTCTTTTTGTTACTTGTAGTGTCTCTTTTTGTTTCTTTTTGTTCTTTACCATTGTTATCGCCTCTTGGTACTTGAGTAATCAGGCGGTCGTAGCGCAGGAACACAATTTTCCCTTCCTCTCTTTCTTTTTTCAGCTGATCTTGCAATTGTCTTCTCTTTTCCAGAATTTGTTTTAGGTAATCCTCTTTTATGTATATTTTATTTTCCTTCATCATGTGTTTATTTTTCAGAATACTAATTTTTTTACCGAGTGTAGTGAAGGTCACAACTATTGGTCTAATCTTGTCCTCTTTTTTTCTGCCCATCCTTCTCAACATTTCTAGGTCATTTCTGTGGCATTCTACTTTCATTTCAGTGTTTATGATTTTTAAGATTTTTAATTCAAGTTCTTCGTAAGACTTTTCGCCTTCATCCACTGCAAAAAATATGATATTCCTATAGCGGATGTGTTTTTCTAGCTCTAGTATTCTTTTGTTATGATTATCCTCAGTTATCTTAATTTTCTCTATTTCTTCGCTTATAGTGCCGAGTTTCTGGTCGATATGCTCCTTTATGTTTTTTGTTATTCTGGATTCCATAATCTTTAGTGACTCCACTGAGTCGTTTTTGATATCCGTTCGCAACTCTTTTATTAGTTGTTCGATGTTGGTCATTGTGGTGCCCTCTATATTGTTTTTAAGGTATCAATTCTTTGCAGTATCTAATCTAGTTAGTCAAGGAGATCAATGTGAGTGAATGGCGGAAACGATTTTATGTTCTAGTTTCGCTACCCACCTCTAGATGGCAGTGTTTTAAATTCTGAATTTATCAAAACAGACGTTAGTGATAATTCAAATTTTTCTAGGTTATTTTTTCTTACACTTTTCTTATTATCACTTGTTAACACCACAGCTCACTCTCGCGTGCTCCTTTACACATGTTTCCTTCAACTTGACTTCTATTTTCCGAAACAACGTTGATTGGAAGACGTGAACCCGTTGATAAAATTCTTTTATTTTTTCTGTGTATTTCTCTAATAGCACTTTTTTTTTCACTTTCTGCACTGTTTCTGATAGCTTCCGCGATTTATAATACGTTTAATTCACTTTTGTACTCTTAAACCTTTATATTATATTTATTTACATTTTTTGGTACGGACTGACGTTGAAACTCTGTTTACTACTCTGCGCCCTCTAGCGGAAAAAAAATAAATATTGGTAAACATTTTGTGGTGGCGTTATAAAATTTATGAAATTTGAAACGCTTTGTCTTTATTTTTTTCGATTTAACTATGTTAGTCTTTACTGTGACAAACAAGATAAAAAAATGTGCGGGCAGTCTTTGGGGACTGCCAATAAAAGGGAAAACTAAGTAACTTGTGATATATAGCTCAATAGCTTCTGCCCGCGGTTTCGCCCGCGTGGCCCATAGGAAACGAAAAAGAACATTTTTCATAAATTATTCAACCACCAGTTTCACTCTCTTAGGAGTGAAACTTCGAAAAACCCTTTCTTAGTGGATACCTACACCTTACAATGAACACACCCTCCAAATTTCAAGTCTCTAGGACCAGCGGTTTAGGCTGTGCGTTGATATATAAGTCAGTCAGGACTTTGAATTATATATATGTATAGATGGGCAGCGTACGGTGACGATTACGATAGTACAGACGGGCACAAAATATAAATTTAAAGGCAATTTTCCAATTGTTGCATAAAGGTTACAAATTAATGAAATTATAATCGAATCAAAATTTAAATAAACCCTATTACGGTTAAAGACATTAATTCCATTGTATTTCATATAATGACCAACCCTGGACTGATGTAAAACCATGCCTTAATTTAACTTTTTATATAATCAATCTCCATTCCGAATTTCATTCAAATCCATTCAGCTGTTGTGATGTGAAGACTTGAAGAAACACAAAAACTTTAATATTTATAATGTCAAAGTCCAAGGTTTTATTTTAAACGAGCTTCTGCCCGCAGTTTCGCCCGCGGCGTGGCCTATGGGAAAATAATTCAACCACCCATTTCACCCTCTTAAGGGTGGAATTTCGAAAAATCCTTTAGCGGATGCCTACGTCATAACATCTTCCTGCATGCCAAATTTCAGCCCGATCCGTCCAGTGGTTTGGGCTGTGCGTTGACAGATCACTATGTCAGTCAGTCAGTCACCTTTGAGTTATATATATTTAGACTTTTATAATCAGTACTTTTAATATCAGTGCGACTATCATTATCAACTACAAACCAAATTATATACATCAAAATGGAAAGCCGGATTACCTACCAACCTCATTATCAATGCTTTTAAGTGGCTATCTAAATGGCATAATAGTGCGGTTACCGTGTGAATCCAAACAAATTAATATTTAACTGAAATTTCAATGACGTGCGTTAGTGAAATCAATATTACGCATTTAAAGTAGGTATCTTGTACGAGTATCGCTTAGTAGTAAACGGCGTGACATTCAAACTGGCGACGCACCAGTTTAAAACTTTGATTACAATGCAACAGGAGAAATTTCATTCCTAATTGGTTAATTAGTAACTATGTACATACTAGTTGCGCCCCACGGTTTCACCCGCGGATAAAAAGTATTTTAATTGATTGCTCATCCCACGGGAAAATTTCACTTTTCCGGGATTCTACAACAATATATTACTGCGTCCATATATTACTGCGTTATTCCTTTCCGTGCAAGGTTGTCTGGAAGAGATCGCTCTGAGCGATAAGACCGCCCATTGTTACACTTTGGTTAAGTTTGTTCACTTTTTTTAATTATTTAAGATGTGGTGATTCAATAAAGAGTTTATCTATCTATCTATCTATCTATCTGTGAGATCAGGTCATAAATTTTCATTTGCCCAGTAATTTTGTTTTGCATGTACCAATGTGCTTGGCAGTGAGAACGTGGCGAAAAGATATTGTACAACTACAGAAAAAGAACGCAATAATTAATGTTACGCCACAAAATGGATGAAGTTAAATTAATGACATGCCCAGCTATTGTCTGTCGGCTAAAATCTTCCAGTCAGGCGAAACAACGATTCCGAACTTGCGGTTGGAGATATATTACCAAGTATTGTGTTATAAGCTTTCATATTTTATGAAAAAAAAAGGAAAATATTGGTCTTTACCTATGAAATTGCCGTTTTGTTTGAAAAAAGTTAAAGTATTTTTTTTTCGAACTTATTTATTTCTTTTATTCAAAGTAATCACCCCTGCAATCAATGCATCCTTGCCAACGCTGTGGCAGTTTATGGATGCCCTTCTTGAAAAAATCAGCAGGACGGGAGACAACAAACTCTTCAAAGGCGTTTTGTACTGCCTCCCGGGAATTGAATTTTTTTCCCGCTAAAAAGTTGTCAATAGAATGTCATATTTTTAAAACAAAATTAATTTGAATTTAGAATTCATAGCCAATCAAAACTTTTTTTGTTTGGAAAAGTCTGTACTGCAATACGGCAATTTCATAGGTAAAGACCTATTACATTTAGATACCTACACAATAATATGTTATCTAAGATTAGATTATACTGCTAAAGCTAAACGAAAGTTATTTCCGTCTTTTTCATTTCCCTTTTATCAGAAGAGTACCGCCATACTTTGAGTTTACTTTAGTTTTAGAGAATGCGATACAAAATCGACACCACTGCTCATCCAAAAAATCCTTGTAAAAGTGCTAAGAATAGCTTATTTGCAATACAATCTTTTGACTTTGACTTTAACAAAGGTTGTATGGAAGAGATCGCTGTCAGCGATAAGACCGTTCATTATAACACTAATTAATAATAAAAGCAATAATATTAATTATTATAACACTAACAGCCTCTGTGGTGTGGTGGTTGAGCAGGTCGGCTCATAACCCTGAGGGTTCGATTCCGCAGCAGGACAAGTATTTGTGTATAGAAAAAAAAGCGCAAATACTTTTAGCATAGCGTGACAAACAGTTATGCGCGGCCATAACACTTAGCATCAGGCGAACGACTAGCTCGTCACGTCATATATTTATAAAAAAAACGCGTATAATGCCTGTTTATAAGGCCCGTATTACAGAATGATGATCAGTCATCGATCTGTGCTTAAGTGGAGATTTCATTCATGAATTGATAATTTTGTAGACTTGTGTTGAGTACTGAATCAAGACTGACTGTATCATACCTACTTAAAAAATAAAGAAAAACCAAATCGCTTCAAAAATCCTATGTTTTTCAAGAACCTAGGGATTTTTGCCATTCAAATCTAAACTCACAAATCTAAGTCATAACTGCTATAGTTAAAGCTAAGTAGTTATGTTTTATACAGGTTGTACCGTAAAAGGGTCTCGGTCAAAGCACACCATAAATAACAGCTTGTGAATACGCGGCCATATAAGTGGACTTTTATGGCAAAGAGGGCCATATTTTTATAGTTCCTACTTTTCTTAAAAGATACCTACGCTATGAAGGGATGATAGCTGAACAGAGTGCTTAGGTCTTACTTTTCACTAAGAAAGGATTTTTCGAAATTTCACACCCAAGAGGGTGGAATAGGTGGTTGAATTATCTATGAAAAAATCTTCGTTTCCTACAGGCCACGTGTGAGAAGCCGCGGGCAGAAGTGAGTCTGTATATATAAAAATGAATCTCTATTTCCCTTGGTCATCGCATCACGCGCAAACGGATGGAAATCTTCGCTAATTATTTTTTGCTGTGTTTATTATTATCAGGAGAAGGTTCTTATGAAAGAATAAATTAAGGAAGTTGATTTCCACGCGTGTGAAACCGCGGGGCGTAGCTAGTACCACAATAAAACATAGCCTACATTACTCAAGAAAAGTGTAGCTTTAAAAAATAATAATAATAATATCGCCCAACGATCACAAAAATAGATCCTGGACCCTAGCTAGGATTCCCTGTGTCTAGGGACCTAGGAACTACGAGGACTATGGTCCTACAACACCCAGACTCAGAACAAGTATTTGCGCTTTTTTTTCTATACATAATTACTTGTCCTGCCGCGGGATTGAACCCGCCACCAGGCTATGAGCCGACCTTCTCAACCACCAAACCAAAGATGCTGACATTGGTGAAAAAAAATTTCAAATCTGAGTAGTAGTACCAGAGATTATCACGCACATTTAAACACAAACCTTACCTCGAATATAGACGTCATGTATGTACTACATTTGTAGTATGTTTTCTTCTGTATATATTGACTGGCCTGATAGCTCAGTTGGTAGTAACCCTGCCTTCTGAACTCTAGGCTATGGGTTTGATTCCCACCCAGGACAAACATTGGCGATGTTTGTTCTGTATCTGGGTGATTATTGTAATCTAAATACCACCCATTCGTACCAAGCGATTTGACTCAACGTTCTTAATTAGAACGGCTAAGGAATGGAATGCCCTGCCAGCGTCTGTGTTTCCGGCGAAATATGACCCGGGCGTGTTCAAGAGAAGAGTGAATAGGTATTTACTTGGCTAGCATGCTACACCTTCGATCGCATCGTCACTTCCCATCAGGTGAGAGCGTGGTCAAATGCTAGACAAGTTTGAAGTATAAAAAAAAAATTCTATGTATGTATTTACAAACAAAAAGTATCTAAGTATTGTATCAGTTATCTGGTTCCCATAACAGAAGCTTTGCTTAATTTTAGGGCTAGATGGCGCTGTGTGAAATATCCAGAAATATTATTTATTTTTTATTATTGTGTGTTTGTTTATACAAAATTTGAACATTACATATATTTTTAGGTCTGTGATTTCTTTATATATTTCTCGTGCACATAGCTAGCACGTTGGATTAATAATATGGTCTTTATTTCCCTTGTGGGAAAAGGTACGAGTGCCAGAAGAGCTAATGGACAGATAAAAAGTATTACAATGACTCATTAGAAAAGCAGTATATTTATACTTCCATTTTACTCTAATGCGTTTTAGAAAACTATATCGGTATTAAAACAAAAGCAATCAAACTCAGAAGTCATAAAAATAAGGCGTAAAACAGATATACTCAAATATTACTAGCATTTTATGATGATTTTGCTCTTGAGACGGAATAAGACATAATTATTTTTAAAAATCTCTAAGAATTTTATCAAAATAGTTGCTTGCAAGTATATCATACTAATATTATAAAGGCGAAAGTTTGAAAATTTGGTTGTGTGTTATGTGTGTATGTTTGTTACTCTTTCACGCTCAAACGGCTGAATGAATTCGAATGAAATTCGGTACCAAAATAGTTTATACACTGGATTAACACATAGGCTACATTTTATCCCGGTAAAATGAAATTTTCTCGTGTGATGAACAAATAATTAAAATACTTTTTATCCGCGGGTGAAACAGCGTGGGTGAAACATTTATTATTATATATTTATTAATAATGTAAAAAAATACATTATATGAATAATAATGGTAATAATAATAATAACCCCCAACGATCACATACACAGATCCTGGACCCTAACTAGGATTCCCTGTGTCTAGGGACCCTAAACTACAAGGACCATGGTCCCACAACACCCAGACTCAGAAAAAATATTTGCGCTTTTTTTTCTGTGCACAATAATTGTCCTGCCGCAGGAATCGAACCCGCCACCTCCAGGCTATGGGCCCACCTGCTCTACCACAGCAGAAAGGCAGTCTATTTAACCGGCTATACTATTAAACCAGCTATTGACTTTTTTGTTGACTAACTCTCTTCCCCATTTTGAAAGCCACCCTCCCAATATTTTCACAAAGGACTCTCAAGATAAACGGTCAAGATAACACGTTAAATTCCTTCCATAACTTATGGAACAAGGCTAAGGATGGTTTTATTTCAAGGGATTATAAACGGACCTTTTGGCTTTCCCTAGAGAAGGGTTTAACATCACCAAGATGGCAGTGTAGAGCAAACCAAAATATTCAATAATTTTTTGAAGTAAAAATTCTTGACGCACCCTTGATTTGGGGAGTAATCTGGCAAGGCGAACGGAAGTTGAAAGTTATTGCTTTACGTAGATCTCCATTGTCAACATAAAAAACTTAAAAATTTGTATTATTATGATGGTGTGACCGGTAAAATGACAAATTACAATTGTCAAGATGGCGACATTAAACAAAGGAAAAACAAAGTTATACCGGCCGATAGATGTAGCTAAACTAAAGAAGTTTTACTCCAGTCGTGTGGTCTAAAGCACACTCGCTTTTTTCACAATAAAGCCATCAGTATATGATCAGTCTATTACCTTACTATTTATATATACGAAGTGGAATTTAATTCACTCTTTTCCTTAAATGTATGTATATGTACTCAGACTATAGAATGTTCGTACAAGGACCAATTTAAAAAAATAGATTTTGTTTTAGCATTTAGTGCCTCCTAAAATAACTGCATGACAGCCGAAATGTCTATTTAACGGTACACACAGCGCGGGCACCGGCTGAGTGCTTTGTAAATGTTTCGTAGGCAATAAAACACCTGCTTTGTTCAATGTCGCAAGGCTTTTCTTTAGAATTTAAATTTGATAATACCTAGGTTTAAGTTCTATTTCATAAGTACTTTTTTATTAAGTTATATGGGAGCATTCTATAGCATGGCCTGAATACGTACATTAAAGGAAAAGAACGAATTAAACTCCACCTTGTATACGCCATTATTTATCCCGCATCTGACTGCCACCGAGTCTGGTGTGGATGGCAGCGTCCTCTTCTTAGAGCTTACGGAAGCTCATAGAACTACCTCCAAGACGAGATCCTGCACTGTGCTAAGAGCATCAGTGTGATCTTCCAGATCTTAAGGATATCTGAGATCCTGCTAAGCACTGAAGCAGGACACCGAGGGGATTTTAGTGGGTGAAAAAACCTGGTGGTACCCCAAAGCGAATGGGAATCTTTAAAAGATACCCATCTTTTGAAGATACCCATGTACCATCGAAAAAAACGAGTGTGCAGAGCACACGACTGAAGTAAAACTTCTTTAGTTTAGCTCCATCTATTGGCTGGTATAACTTTGTTTTTGTTTTTTGCCTTATCGCCATTTTTGTAAATTGTCATTTTACCGGACATAGCAATATAATAATACAAATTCTTGACTTTGTTATGTTGACAATGGAGATCTACGTTAACCAACAACTTTCAACTTCCGTTCGCCTCGCCAGTTTACTACCCAATTGCCAGTAGGTAGGTCATAGAGGGATAAGTGCGAACTTAGAAGCTGTTAAACTTTAGTGCAAATGGGAAATAGATATGTATATTGTATAGCTATGCCTAACAATACAAATATCGGTAGTATACCGGTAGTAGACGCTTCCAGCGATACCGAAGTTACGGACAATATTGACCGAAGTTACTAAAATAATATTTACTTTAACACTAAATGAAACTGAACCGTCAAAATATAAACTTCTATTAATAACTAATACACCATGAATCTAAACATTGACTCGGCGATCTTTGTTCCATTTTGATAAATATAGCCTTTAGTGGTTGTTTAAACATTCTATTGCATGAAAACAGATACAGAAAGAAATTACGTCGAGCTATGGATGAACTTATTGCTAATAGCGATCTCTTCCAGTCAACTTTGGATGGAAGGAATTATTGGAGAGATAGAGGTCGGTGTGGTGTAAATAAATTATACTGATAAGGTTGAAATAATTTGAAGAAACTAAAAGTATACCTAATGTATAAAATTTATAAGTTAATATTAAATTAGATTCAAACCAAGTAACATAAGTAACCCGGAGGCAGCGGGTTCGATTCCCGCGGCAGGACAAGTATTTACGCACAGGAAAAAAAAGCGCAAATACTTGTTCTGAGTCTGGGTGTTGTGGGACCATGGTACTCATAGTTCCTGGTAGGGTCCAGGAACTATCTTCATTATGTCATTATCATTATCTTTGGGCATTATTATTATTTATTTGGCTTTTTTGTTGGAGTCACCGGTAATGACTCAAGTATGGATCGTATAGGCAGTTGAAAATTGTCGCTAGAGAGAGAGAAGACATTTGAAAATAGACCTTATTCCTGATAAGATAGACTCGCTAACTCACAATACTCAGGGTAATTAACAAGGCGAGATATCACTTCATGATTTATGAGCTTGAAACCTATCTAAGATTCCCTATTTATCCAATGCGACAGTATCCCACAAACGTTGATTTAGGGTACAATGCGATAAATAATGTCCTATTTCATCCCCCTCTCGTAATTTGTTAATATTTTACATAAGATAAATCGATTATGTTGCAACCTGATTTTATGCGATTAAATATTGAAATTGCAGTTTATTTGGCGGGAAATCGAGAAAAATTGCGTCACCGCATAGTATAATTTTCCAAAACTTGTGTTATTTTCAGTGTTAGTGCATACAATTGGTGGCATTTTATTCGTTAAGTGCTGGATTACAGTACAGTAGTATTAATAAATGTACAAAAAGTAGTACAGGCTTTAGTGTAGGAAAGTGGTATAATGATAACGTTTCACCGTTTGTTTTTATGTTGTTTCCAAAACTCCATAGAAGCTTCAACTAGACTGACTTGACTTGATGACTTCGACTGTGACTTGACACATATTTGCGTGAAATACTTGACACTGGCTAAATATATATATATATATATACGCTATATAAGCTAAGCTATAGCATGTGAAGCAATTTATTTATAAATAAAAAAATCACAAAGCATATAAGACACTATGGCTTGGTTTTGTAATACTGAAAGTGTCTTTCTTGACGTATGATTCTTTGTAAACTTTTTACAGCAGATATAATATAATATATATGATATAATATTTTCAGTTAATATTCATCCACAAAATAGAGTTCCCAATTAAAACTTTATACTTAATGCAATTAATTTATTTCACACAAAATCTCAAAACTTTTAAATATTTCTAAGTTATTATGCTCAATTGAAAATTATCTAATATTAATTAAATATAGATAGATAGATAGATAAACTCTTTATTGAAACACCACATCTTAAATAATTAAAAAAAAAGTGAACAAACTTAACCAAAGTGTAACAATGGGCGGTCTTATCGCTCAGAGCGATCTCTTCCAGACAACCTTGCACGGAAAGGAATAACGCAGTAATATATGGACGGTGGTATTCATATAAAAATATACTCACCCAAATGAAAATCAAATATTTAACTTCACTTCAAACTTTTCACGTCACTGTATTTTTGAATCCTACTCAATCCTATTTTCAAACTTTCTTTAAAAGTTTATATTTATACAAATAAGCACAGATTATACTCTAACTAAACTGTATTTCTTTTGTTTCAAGTTGCGAAGTTGCTGATACGATTTTTGGGGTGGGGGTGAAACGACCGCCCTAAACCGAGGCTATGTTGCTACTGGAAGCTAGGGGTGTCTAGCACGGCTGTTTTCGTGAGGGTGGTTTTATAAATAGTGCATTGGATGAAAGGTGAAAGTTGAATGGAAAATGAAAACGTTTTTAGGGGAGAATTATTAACTAATTAATCTATATTATATTTATTTGATATTAAATCTCGATCAAAAAAGAATCACGCAAGAGAAAAGAAAATTTTAATGTAATTTGTTCACTACAGAATTTCTTTTAACTGTTCTTTAATAGTTTCTTTGAATAGTTGAAGAGCGCTGAATTCTTCTTTTACAATAAATTTAATTTGATGATTATGCTTAACTGCTATAAAGAAATTTGTAAAAATATTAAAAGGTATTGGTGGGGTCCCGACTAAAATTACTGAGTCGGGTGACATTGTAAACTGATTGAAATTTATTCTCAATGGGTGCGTCTCAGCCTCTGTGGTGCGGTGGCTGAGTGGTTCATAACTCGGAGACGGCGGGTTCGATGCCTACGGCAGGACAAGTATTTGTGCACAGAAAAAAAGCGCAAATACTTGTTCTGAGTCTGGGTGTTTTGGAATCACGGTCTTTGTAGGATAGTAGACGATACAGGGAATCCTAGTTAGGGTCCAGGATCTATGTATATGATCGTTGGAGTTATTTTTATCTATATATATAAAAGGAAGTCGTGTTAGTTACACTATTTATAACTAAAAAATGGCTGAACCGATTTGGCTGAAAATTGTTCGGGACGTAGCTTAAAACCAGAATACGGACTGAATACTTTTTGTCCCGTTCGACCACGTTTTACTAATTTACCCGTGCGAAGCGAGGGTCAACTAGTTATTACTGTACAAAGACATTTAACCTAAAAATTACAGACATTAGACTTTTCTAATGTCTGTAATCTTTAGAGAAGGCTTCTAAAAGGCAATTCAATCCATCCGCCTTTTAAACCTTCGCATAACGTAGTAAAAAATGCTGACGCAACGGTGAAACCCTGTAACTGGATTTCGAACGTATCCTCTTTCTCATATCTCGATGAAATACGATTTTGTTTTAGATTCTAGATCGCTTTGTATGGAAAGTGAGCTTTCAGGAATTACGGTCGTGTTCGGCAATTTCTTTTATTTGGATTCATATAATCACTAGGTGGTAGGACTTTTCTGCAAAGTTCGTCTAGGTAGGTACCACCGCTTTGCCAGTTATTCTGCCGCCAAGCAGTAGTGCGTAAGCACTGCTGTGTTCCGGTTTGAAGGGCACTGTAGCTAGTGAAATTACTGGGCAAATGAGACTTTATGATCTGATCTCACAGTTTAGTAATCTTATTACTAGATTGTGCTAATGTCTCTGGATGACGTGCGCAGTGCAGTGTCACGCGGTACCTCTATACAGTCGTTTAACATCAAGCGAACGGCTAGCTCGTCACGTCATACCTTAACATAAAAATATATATATATATATATAAAAGGACAAGCTTCTGCCCGCAGCTTCGCCCGCGGCGTGACCTATGGGGAAATAATTCAACTACCTACCCATTTCACCCTCTTAGGGTGGAATTTCGAAAAATCCTTTCTTAGCGGATGCCTATGTCATAACATCTACCTACATGTACTATACGCAGTGTTGAAAATGTTCAGACTTTTAAAAATAAAATAAAAAGTTTTTTTTATAGATATGGCGCCATATAGCGTCGAGGAATTCATTCCAAAACTGGTGTGATCAATTTATTTTTCATATACCTACTATTTTAATAACATTATTTTTACAATAATTATGTTATTGCATTTATTATTTTATTTTTTTATGCTTATTTAATAAATACAGACTTGTAATTTTTTATAATTATCAATAAATTTATCATTATCATCATGATCATTATCATGACAAATTTCAGCCCGATCCGTCCAGTGGTTTGGGCTGTGCGTTGATAGATCACTATGTCAGTCAGTCAATCAGTCAGTCACCTTTGAGTTATAATATATATATTAATGATGGAGAGAGCTCAAAATGTACTGTTGACTAAAAAACACTAGCGGCTTAACCACAATAGATTTAAACAAGCCTTAAACAAGTGCTTTATTCAGTTTTGTATTGTTAAACACGCGCTTGACATCTGTTTAAACCTTGTTTATGTATTTGTGGTAACACGGTAGCAGTCACCACAAAAGATTTAAACAAACCTTCAACCAGTGTTTAACTGCTGTTTTGTATTTTTAAACACACGTTTGAAGCCTGTCTAAGCCTTGTTTATGTATTTATGCTAGTACGGTAGTAATTTTCCGATTTGAAGAGCAATGTAGCTAGTGGAATTATAATATAACTAGTTGACCCGCCCCGGTTACGCACGTGTGAATTAGTAAAACACGGTCTAACGGGATAAAAAGTATACTATGTCCGTCTTCTAGTTCTAAAATTGGTTGGGAGGTCCCAACCAATTTTCAGCCAAATCGGTTCAGCCGTTATTGAGCTTTAAATCGTGTAACTAATACCACTTTATTTTATATGTATATAAGATAATAATATCTGTGGACATTTCACACAACGCCATCTAGCCCCAAACTAAGCGAAGCTTGTACTATGGGAACCAGATAACTGATACCATACTTAGATAATTTTTGTTTTGTAAATACTTACATATGTTACTATATAACACCCAGACACAGAACAAACATCATAATGTTTGTCCTGTGTGGGAATCAAACAAACAACCCACATTTCAGAAGGCAGTTACTACCAACTGAGCTATCAGGCCAGTCGAATACAGAGTATGTTCATATTATACAGACTATATATCTATCTATATACCTATAACTACACAGAATATGATTGTTACGACAGCCTCTATGGTGTGGTGGTTGAGCAGGTCGGCTCATAACCCGGAGGCGGCAGGTTCGATTCCCACGGCAGGACTAGTATTTGTGCACAGAAAAAAGCGCAAATACTTGTTCTGAGTGTGGATGTTTTGGGACCATGTTTCTTGTAGTTCCGGGGTCCGATGGTCCGGGGATCGATGTGATCGTTGGGCGTTATTATTATTATTCTGATCCGACCTGGGGCCTTACCGCGTAAGTCTGGTGGAGATCGTAATCGTGTTCTCTCTTGCTCGCACTCGTGGACTTGTTAATTGGCGCGTGCAGGATGGCAGACGAAGCCGATTCCCAGAATGGTTACGCGATAGAGGGCTGCTCAAACACCACACCACAGAGATAGTAATTTACATTTAAATAGACTCGTAATAGATGTAGCACTTAATAAACTTTAAATTATACCATAATACAAACATTTGGTCGCCTGAACCATAATTTACAAGCACCTCTCCCTTGTAATATTTCACCCCTAATGATTGTAATTTATTATTTCTCGTCCCGTACTTGTGCTTGTAATTATTTTATTACGCGTTTTAGTTTGAAATAGCGGGTATGTACTTAATGTCTCCGGTCGAAATTAAAAATTAGGCCTGGAATTAAGTGGTTGGATATTTATAATACTGGCTAATTTATTAATAAATTTAATTTTAATAATATTCCTAAATTACAAGTACTTTTAATATTTTCTATTATTCAAAATATTTGCCTTAGAAGTGAACACTTTTTTGGTATATACTAATTATGTCTGATTGAATCTGACTAGCCCGATAGCTCAGTTGATAGTAGCCCTGCCTTCTGAACTGAAGGTTGGGGGTTCTATTTCTACCCAGGATATTTGTGTGAAGAACATCGATGTTTGTTCTGTGTTTGGGTGTTATATTTTATTCTATGTATATATTTACACGAGCTTCTGCCCGCAGCTTCGCCCGCGGCGTGGCCTATGGGAAAATAATTCAACCACCCATTTCACCCTCTTAAGGATGGAATTTCGAAAAATCCTTATAATAAATTCTTAGTGGATGCCTACGTCATAACATCTACCTGCATGCCAAATTTCAGCCCGATCCGTCCAGTGGTTTGGGCTGTGTGTTGATAGATCACTATGTCAGTCAGTCAATCAGTCAGTCACCTTTGAGTTATATTATACATATATTATATTTAGATACCAAAAATGTCTAAGTATCCCCCCGGTATTTTTTTTGCCTAAGTACAAGTTTTGCTTAGTTTGGGGCTAGATGGCGTTTTGTTAAATATCCACAATATATGTACATACATAACAGTAAATATGTGTACATATATTTTTATAATATATAATTATCTTTGTTATAGTTTGTATACAGTAACTTTATTTTATAGCACCATTTTTCATGCTCAATGATCTAGCTCTGCTCTAAGATTCCCTGTGTCTAGTGACCCAGGAACACAAGGACCATGGTCCCACGACACCCAGACTCAGAACAAGTATTTGCGGTTTTTTTGCCTGCCGCGGAAATCGAACCCACCGCCAACGGATTACGAGCCAACCTGCTCAACCACCACACCACAGCGGCAGTCAATGATGATTAGTTAATCGTATATCTAAATCTAAATAACTTTCTGCCTAAGGAGAAGAAGATTTTATGGCCAGACAGTAAAAAACCCGTGCTGTGGGAACCAGGAATAAATAGTGATTCGTGCTGTGGTCCCTTTAATCCCAAAGATGTATAATAATATAATATGTGTGGACATCTCACACAACGCCATCTAGCCCCAAACTAAGCAAAGCTTGTATTATGGGAGCCAGATAACTGATACAATACTTAAACACTTTTTGTTTGTAAATTCATACATATAATACAATTTAACACCTTTCACAGACCAAACACCTATGTTTGTCCTGGGTGGGAATCGAACCCACAACCCACAGTTCAGAAGGCAGGGTTACTACCTACTAAGCTATTGGGTCAGTCAAAGATGGCTACAGTATTTCACACAGGAATGGACTTGAGCTAAATAAAGGTTCGAGAGCTATCCCGATGTTATAATCGTTATCATCCCTTTTATTTCGTGATGATTAATATCCCAAGAAAACATCTGAAAATAAATAAAATTCAGATAGACGTTGATTTGAATATAAAAATAAATAAGAAAGGAGATGAAGGGAATTGGTAAGCGAGTTTTAAATTTCTCTTAACCATCGGGGAGCTATAAATCATGACAAAACGAATGGATCTTTTTTAATGTAAGCGAATGAATTTGTAACGGTTCGAATGATTTTCACTTTCTTATTTGTGAATTAAGCTAATAAGTACCAGAAGCTAGTTTACTATCATTTTAACTATTATTTCTAGGAAGTGGAATCAAACAAAACAATTGAAATATATATAGGCTATATAGGCCGACGACGAGTATATATAGGCTGACGGGCTGTGCGTAGGTTGCAACTTATATAACTATAGGGCTCCAGCATGCGCACCGGGCCGTGTCCGGAGTAAGAATGTTTTGTAGTACACTGAGCGCTCCCTTTTTATAGCCAGATGGGTGGGGGAGCTATGACAGTTGCTGATGTTGCCACTGTAATAAAAAATGCTCCCGAAGGGTAAATTACGGTACTGCCCGCTGCGCATAGAGTTTACAACTGGACGTTGCCGCCGTCATATATACAAGAAAGTTGTGTTAGTTACACTGTTTATAACTCAAGAACGGCTGAACCGATTTGGCTGAAAACTGGTGTTGAGGTAGCTTAGAACCAGGAGACGGACACATCCCGTCCGACCGCGTTTTACTGATTCACCCGAGCGAAACCTTTTTAATATAGCTTTTCTAATATATTAGTTTGTATAGTGGATTAACACATAGCTTTTTATCCGCGGGTGAAACCGCGTGGCGTGGCTAGTAATTTATAGAACAATGGATATTGTGACTGCACCTATACATTTTTCCTAACAAATATATATATTTTTAGTGTTGCTCTATGCGAACTATTTTGTTTTCTCAAATAATTAATTTGTGTGAAGAGTTATTTTCGTTTCTTTTATCCAAAGAGGACTTAATAAATACGTTTACGTTGTAATAAGATATTTATTTAAAAAATATATTTTAAAAATAAATATCTTTTATTACAACGGAACATACAGAACCTATTGAAATGGATAAATTTAACGTGATATTTTTTTAATATAATGCATGCAATAGTCATAAAATGATTTTTAAAGAAAAATTTTATTTACGTCGTGGGCTATATATTTTTATTATTATTATTAAACATCGAAGTTAGTCAAAATTATGTTTTGATAGTTTATGTGCGCAAATAGACCCGTTTTATATTATAATTATTAACTAAAACTTATCAAGTTATCAGAAATCAGTGATTTAAAATCCAAAACAAGTTTTTTTTTTTCAATTTTCACATAACTTTAAAATATAATGTGTGGAAAAATGATGACTAATTATAGATAACCTAAGACCTGTTTAAACAAGATTTATTATTTTATACCAATACTAGCTGCTTAACGTACTTAACAGAAGAAATCCCTACAAAATTCAATATTTTTCATCTTTTATAATATGATCATCCTTGTAGTCTGTTAAAGATTAAAGAGATTTTCTCGACTTACATATCTATACAGTTGTATATTTTTAGATACCTATTCAAACAAATGTCTTAAGATTACAGTTTAGGGTTCATTTTTGAGGTGGTTGAAACGCTTATTAGCACCGAGCATGTCAGCAGCTAGACTTCCACAAATCATGATACTGGATATTGCCAGCTGCGTGAAAAAAGTCCTAACAAATTAAACAATTAAAATAAAAATATATATTGTTTTTAATTCACGCACATGACAATATATTACATAACATTTAATTTTTCGTAAGGTAAAAAACATTTGAAGATTATTCTCAAAAAGCTTAAAGAAACTGTTTTTTTATCTTGCTGGGTGTAGGGTATGGACTAGTACCACCCACTTATTCTGGGGTATATATACGTTTGGTTTAACAAAAAAACATGAACAAGAGTGCATAAACAGGGACTAAAACTATCCATGTTTGCGTTCACGGATGTTCATAGTGCCAATGTTTAGTAAACTCTGTTAAATATTTTTAAATTAAATTATTTACAGCACATGCTGTAATTACTATTTAATTATTATTAGTATCTTTCAAAGGTCTGGATTCGAAACCAGCGCCCTGGATTCGTCCATGGCACACGCTGAGCTCAGACTGTTTTGTACAGCACTGTACACAGCAACGATGTTTGCTTACAGAAGTACGAAAAAGCTAGCTAGAAGTGAGCTATAAGCAGATTTTGAATGTCTAAATTGGAAATATGTAGGCCAGGTTCTATTTTGTTATTATTGACGTTTATTACTGTGTTTTATCCACGTAAAGTTTTTCTATCTTTCTTTCAATATATGATGTTTAGGTAGGTATAAAAAGAGATTTAAAAAAACGAATATAATGGAACCTTGTAAATCAAGCAACAAAAATGCTGAAACGGTAATAGCAATAGCGGTAAAAAGCATGTGCTTTTTACTTTAAACTTGCGCCATTAATTGTAGGCACGGAACCCACGGTGCCCAAGTCCGACTCGTACAAAGCCATTTATCATTGTGTTACTCTTCAGGTTATCAACGCATCTAAGTCTGAAGCGTCTTAGTATAAGAGGTATACGGAAATTTTTGCATCGTTGTTAAAAAACTCCTTAAACAATTGTGTTTTTGAGAACTTAGTTGAAAAATGATTGGTTTCAAATTATCACCTTTATTCCGACAATTTGTTATAGTCATCACTGGTAAGTGATTTTCGTTTTGGTATACTTAATTTTTGGGAGAACATAGGGATCTGCAATTACTTTTATGCTCTTCTTTTATTTCACTCGGTGGTTTTCATCTCGTCTCTCTCTTTCCTACGGCATCTAAGGTAATGATAGTAAATGTTTGAGGAAACTGTGGGTTGTGGGTTCGATTCCCACTCAGGACAAACATTTGTGTGATGTGATGAACATAGGTGTTTGTTCTGTGTCTGGGTGTCATATTGTATTCTATGTATGTATTTACAAACAAAAAAGTATCTAAGTATTGTATCAGTTATCCGGTTCCCATAGCACAAGCTTTGCTTAGTTTGGGGCTAGATGGCGTTGTGTGAGATGTCCACAAATATTATTATTATTATTAAAGAAAAGAGATAAATAGGTTAGTGTATAATATATACATTTTCCCCTTAAGTTACGTGATAATAATTGAAGGGTTGAGAATAAAAAGGGTATAACTGTCAAATTGACAGTTTCGAGAAAATTGACTTTAAACGTCAACGGCTAGTTCATGTTAATAATAGGCTTAATTAATAAATATAAAAAATAATCTAACAAAAAACACGGACCCAGGTGTCTGTGGAAATGCAGTATAAAAAAAAATAAAAAAAACGTCAACGGCTTCATTTTAATATAGAGTGCTTATAAGGTGATAGAAAAGGTTTATGTAAGTTTCAATTGCTTGAAAAAGTTTTAATTCTATTTTAAAATACTAGTTCATACAATTACTGTAAAAATATAATATAATAAAATAATTATAATAATGTTTTTATGCTAAGCGAACTGTATTCCTGTGACAGATAAACCGTTTTTAGACTCAAAATCTCAAGATTTAAGCCTCATTTCGGTATTTTGAGAAAGTATTATTGAAGATAATTTCACGCTGAATCCAACGATACCCATAAGTCATTTTGTGAAAAAAAAATCAGTTAAACCCTTTTTGTTCTCACCCCTTCAATTATGGTCGAAGCCACCAAGGATGTAATTACCTCTTAGATATTTAAGAATATATTGTATTAGACGAGTAGATATATTTTATGAAACTATATACCTACGCGAACTGTCATTTCTATCAGAGGACCAAAATGGGGACCATCGCTTTGTCGCAACGCAAATTGCTAAATAAGATAAAACTCAAGCTTCAATTTCTTAATAAAGCCCTTAGTGTTTGAGTTCTAAAGTTCACAATAAACAAACTTTATTTTAACTAAATGAAAATTAAAAATTTTGTTCTCTCTCTCTCTGTCTCTTTCTCTTTTTTTTTTTTAATCCCTTGTGTTTTTCCGTTTAGATCTTTGAATAGTGTGGTATTAGTTTCACCATTTTTTCTTTTCCACAGCAAACTTAAGCTTCTTCCAATTTGGCCTCACCGTAGGTTGGATGTCCCCATCGATCGTGAAGCTTAGAGATGCAAATCAAACGACTTTACCAGAGCCAGTTACAGCTACCGAAGCCGCATGGATTTCATCTATGAGCTCTTTAGGAGCTCTCAGTGGTAAGTTTCTTATAACCAGCTTGATACGAAAAGATTAAAATTGTTTATGATATAATATTAGGGCCAATCCTTGCAGTATACAAACAGTACAACACAATAAAAATAAATCTTTTTTGGCTAAAGATAAGTCTTAAAATTTCTTTTTTTCAAAACATACCTAGAAGTCCTAGAACACACTTTCACAAATGTTTCCTCCATATTTATATTAAGTTTAATTACACCAGAGTTCCAAGATAGCCGTGCGTAGATCGTGCTTCGTTTGGGGCTCATAGGAAATTTTGGAAAGGTATGTATATTCTTGCACTGTTTAGGTATGTAACAAATTGTAACATTTTGTTTTTGGCAATAAAGTTATCTTATATTGACGAAGGTCTAATGATAGTATAACTCAAAATTCAAAACATAAACAATCAATGCAATAATTAAATTATATAACAACGTCAGGGTTGCCTACACTAGTCGTTCACCTGATGTTAAGCGACACGGCCGCCCATAACAGATGCAGTGTCACTCAAAAACCAAAAATAAAGTTTCTAGGGACACTGCACTGCGCACATCATCCTGAGACATCAGTCTGGTAACAATATAACTCAAATGTATCAAAGTATCATTTACCCAGTAATTTCAGTAGCAACAGTGCCTTTCAAACCGAAACACTTGCTTCCACATTACTGCTTGGCGGCAGAATAACTGGCAAAGCGGTGGTACCTACTTAGACGAACTTTGCAGAAAAGTTAGAACTTTTTCTTTTTTCTTTTTCACAAAGTAAGTAGACGCTAAAAATGCATACTAATAATGAAAGAGTCCGTGAAAATCGAAAGGCCGCAGTTCGAAAACTGTCGATCTGAAGTGATTTGGATATGGAGCCGGAGAGTTAATCGAAACGATTTACAAAGCCTTTGATAATCAGAATTAATTCAAAGGAGAGATCATTTTAGTTCCTTAGAAGAGGAAATACGGCATTAAATCGTCCTCTCTCTAATTTTTGATTTTCTGGGAACCATTTTTACTTTGCTTATGACAGCTTCTGTGGCATGGTGGTTAAGCAGGTCTATAGTCAGTGGATTATAACCCATCCAGCGGTGACCTCAATTCCCGCGGCAGGACAAGTATTTGTGCACAAAAAAGTAAAACGCTATGTTTAGATGTTGTAGGACCAAAGTCCTCGTAGTTCCTGGGTCCCTAGATACAGAGAATCCTAGTTAGGGTCCAGGATCTATACATGTGATGGTTAGACTTTATTATTATTATTTCATTATTTTATAGCAGTATCGCTTGCTTAGCGTAATTAGTAGCGCGGATTCAAATCCCGTTCTTGGTTACATTTTTTTTTTACATATTAATTTGTTTTTAACTTTAAATATGCCTACTGAATACATTTCAGTGACTTCGACATTTTAGGCTTTGTACACTCAAAACTTTTAGGAATTATTTAGATATGTTTCATCCTTGTTTGCAGTCTGTAGCAGATTAGAGAGATTTCCACGACTTATCTAGTTCTTATTTGTACTGGTTAAAGATATCTTGTTCAAATATATCTCTTATGATTGCATTTTAGGGTTCATTTTTAAGTTTATTGGAACGTTTTGCAGACCTACTTTTCATTGTTTATAGACAAAGCATTTGACCATTGTCTCACCTGATATTAAGTGAATGACGCAGTCTACGATGGTTTATGCTTACCTAGAAGATTCCTGTTCGCTTTTGACTAGAAGACTCCCAGATACCAGAAGGACGCTGACAAGTTGTTCCACAAATTGGCTATTTGCACTATAAAGTGCGTAACAAAACTCGTAGCGCGGGTTAATGGAACTTCAGTCTTATGTTTTTGTGCGCCTTGATGTCCGGTGAAAGAAGGGAGTCGGAAAAATAAGATCGTGTAGTTTTTATTTACTATTTAAGTTTATACCATATACCTTACTGATAGAATATTTATTTTCCAAATATTTAATACATATATCGACAGAACGGTTTGTGGGTAGGTTGCAACCTATATAACTATAGGCCTTCAGCATGTCCACACCGCGCCATGTCTGGAACAAGAATGATCCGTCGCGCTTTTTTTTTTTGAACGAGCTAATGCTGTTGGTCTCTATCGACCTTTACAGCGTCACCGGGCGGGAGGGCGGGCGCTTAGGGCGCCCAGCCGTCAAAAGTGGGAGGCAACTAGCTCAAGGGCACCCCTGGGGTGCGAGCCTCGGCTTGGGCCGTTGCCGGGATAAGAGGATCGAGAAGGCTACGTCCACTGGAAGAGTGGACCCTATTGAAAGTCGCGACCGTTCTAGCTAACCTACGGGGGGTACGTCGACCTCGCCGGCGGGGTCGGTGTCTGATTGTGTTACGCTGGTATCCTATACCGGTGCCGAAAGCGGTACCTGAGCCAGAAGGGCTAGACTG
The DNA here is from genome assembly GCA_905220475.3 of Ennomos fuscantarius. NCBI lineage: Eukaryota > Metazoa > Arthropoda > Insecta > Lepidoptera > Geometridae > Ennomos > Ennomos fuscantarius. Next base: position 3,240,908 of record HG992046.1, on the reverse strand, counting down.
GTCCGGTGATCCTAGCGCAGCCGATACTACGGCTGCTATAGGATCATCCGGGTCGCTCAAGACGTGTCTCGGGCGGCGACGACGGGGTGGCGAGTCTGTCGTGTCTGTACAGTAGTTTGAAGCTCTGACTACGAGAGGGTTGGGGTGATGAGGTGCCGCATCAAAATAGCGGCGGGATGCATCCTTCATAAATTGACGGATGGATGGGAGTTCGAGATCGCAGTGGAGGTCGGAGTTTCGCTGGTACCAGCGAGCCCCGACCACCTTGCGGACAAAGCGGTTCTGGATCACCTGAAGTCGATCCAGATGTACTGAGGGAGTATGAGCAAACGCGACAGATGCGTAGGTCATAATGGGGCGAACGCAAGTTTTGTAAAGCGTCACCTTATTTCTAAGGGACAGCTTACTACGCTTGCAGATGAGAGGGTGGAGGCGGCCTAAGACAAAGGCAGCCCTATCGCGCACTCGCTTAATATGGTCCTTGAAGTTGAGTTTGGTGTCAAGGGTAACCCCCAGGTATTTGGTAGACGAAGCCCAGGGAATGGGCTTGTCGAACAAGGACAGTGGTTTCGCTGGCGGACCACGCTTGTAGTCAGAAAAGTACATCGCTGCACTTTTATCTGGGTTAACCGTGATCCGCCATTTCCTGAACCAAGCACCGATCTCGGTGAGGGCTCGTTGGAGGCGACCACGCATGTGAACTCTCTGCCATCCGGAGCAGTAGATAGCGGTGTCATCCGCAAAGAGTGCGAGCTGCACACTGGGATGAAATGACCGCGGGATATCGCTGGTGTACAGCGAGAAAAGCAAGGGGGAAAGCGCGGAGCCCTGGGGCACTCCGGCTCTGATAGGATGGGGAGACGATCGCTCCCCCTCGACGCGGTAGCGAAAGCTTCGATCCCTAAGGAAGTCTTGTATGATGTGCACAAGACGATCTGGCACGCCGATGTGGTACAGCTTGAAAATCAAGCCGTCGTGCCAGACTTTGTCGAAGGCTTTCGCCACGTCTAAGAAGACTGCGAGAGTCCCTTTCGGTTTTGGATTCGCGTTGAAGCCATCTAGAATGTGCTCCGTGATGCGGTGCACTTGTTGAACGCAAGAGTGTCTAGCTCTAAAGCCAAACTGCTCGTCGGGAAGGAGTTTATGTTCGTGGATATGGGACCAGAGACGCCTCCGAATGAGACGCTCGTAGATCTTCCCCAGAGTACTGAGGAGACTGATGGGCCGGTAGCTAGAGGGCTCGGTAGCCTTCTTGCCTGGCTTGTGGATGCCGATGACGTCGGCGGACTTCCACGCAACGGGGAAAGAGCAGTTGCTCATGGCCGCATTGAAGATGCTGACTAGGAGATAGATTAAGGGGACAGAAAAGTGTTTGACCACTTTGTTGCTGATACCATCAGCGCCGGAGGCTTTACGGATAGCGAGACCCTTGATGACAGACTCAACTTCGGCGGCCCTAATAAGCTCGAGCGGGGGGTCGGAAGGTGGTAGGGAGCTGCGACGTTCGACTTCACTGACCACCGTATGGAGGTGGGCAGGGTCAACGTGATCGGGGGAAAGGTTGCACTGGGCCTCGAGGCTCTCAGCCAAACACTCGGCTTTTTCCTCATCATCGAACGCGGGGACTTGGTTTGGCCTATCAAGAGGGGGCATCGTTCTAAGTGTGTCACTTTTCAGAGTTCGAGCCAGCCGCCAGTAAGCCTGGTGGGTTGGCTCGAGCCCTGAAAGTAGGTCTGTCCAGTTCTGGGCGCGAAGATCACTTATGCGTTTCTTAACAGCACGCTGTAAGAAATTCAAAGTGGATTTGTTATCACGGGAGGGAGCCGCGTCATATGCCCTAGTGGCGGCGTTCTTTGCTGTCAGCAGTCTCCTCACGTCCTCGGGCAAGTCCCAGCGGTGGTCCACCACCGGTACCTGCTTAGAAGACTCACCGATCACAGTGCGGAGGTGACTAGTGAGAGCATCGATCGCGGTGGAGACGTCATCTAGTGTCTGTATGTCGTCAGGTACCTTGTCTAAGTCTGGTGAACTGATAGCTTTCAGGGATTCCCCCAATCGCTTCCAGTCCACCACTGTCTTAGTCTGGGGTATCAGTTCAGTTGGATCCGAGCCTAGTCTCATGAGAACGGGGCGGTGGTCAGAGTCAAGTTCGTGGAGCACTTCTATCGAGCTTAACCTGAGGGCTACGCCTTTTAAAAGTGCTATGTCGAGTATGTCTGGTCGTTGGTCGAGGTTCCCGGGGAACCTGGTCGGAGTCATGGGTGCGATAATGTCAAAGGTGTGGTGGTCTGTGTCTGGTCGTGGGTCAGTTAGCTGTTCAAGTATCCTACCGTTGGTGTTGGAGGTGTGACAGTTCCACATGACGTGTTTGCTGTTGAAGTCTCCCGCCAGTATGACGGAGCTTCCCAGAGAAAGTAGCGCGTTGATATCACTACTGAGCAAACGTTTATCAGGGGGAAGGTAGCAAGACGCTAGTATGATCGGTTCGTGGCCGTTCATAGCTAGGCGACAGCAAGACGCTTCTAAGTTGATTAAAGATGAGGGAGTATCAATTGGGATGCAGTGAAGAGACCTTCGGTAATAGATAAGCGTACCGCCTCCGGCATTGGTAAGCCTATCATTACGAACCACTACGTAATTGGCGATCTTAGGATCCCGCTTACTAGGTTTCAGGAGGGTCTCCTGTACAAGCATCACATCGACCTGATGGGTCTTACAAAAGTTATGAACCAAGTCGCGTTGACGAGTGAGGCCGTTTGCGTTGAAAAACGCTAACGCTACGGAGCGAGGTTTAACCTTTTTTGGTGTACTATCCATATTAGATAGTACTAAAAGAAGGTAAGGGGCAGCGCATGATAGCGTCGAGAATGCCATCGTGCTGGACCAGGGCACAGAAACGGTCCTCGGGAGTGGCGGCTGAACGAAGTTTGTGTGCTAGCACACGTACTTCCTTCAGATCGATGGCTGATAGGCTCTGCTTAATCAGAGCCAGATCTTCCATCAGGGAAGTTGTAGCCTGGCCAGAGGGACCAGACTTAGAGGCGGGAGGGCTAGTGTGGGCTACAGGCAGCGCTTCAACAATAGCTGGAGCGCTGCTAGGTGTCGCTGGCGCGGCCTGCGCCCGGACCATGCTCGGGGGCTTGGACCAGGCGTTGACTACGGGAGGCGGTGCCTGAGAGGGCTGTGTGCTGCTTGCCGAGACAAGGGATAGCTTAGAGCTTATTCCTTGAGCGCCAGTGGTAGGTGGATTGGGGCGTGATGGCGCGCGCCCGCTAGTCCTGCGTGTGCTGCGCGGTGCCTTCGGGCAACCACGATAGTTCGCGGTATGCCCTGAGTTTCCGCACAGAACGCAGCTTGGCGGGTCTGGACTGTCCCGAGTGCGGGAACAGTCGGCGGTGCCATGATCCCCAAGGCACTTAACACAGCGGGGCCTGGCGTAACAAAAACGTGCCGCATGCCCATAGAGCTGGCAGCGATGGCACTGGGACGGAGTACCGTTTCGGTGTGGGGCCTCGACCGTGACCGCTGAAAGTTTGTCTACCTCCTTCAGATTGAAGATAGACTTCCCCTTTGCGGTGCGGTCGAGCACAACCAAGACAAGGTCGAAGGCAGTTTTGGTACGACCACTGTATAGGCGGTGAACTTCCCGAACCGGGAACTCCTGGGCTTTGAGGTCCTTGAGGACAACCTCTTCCTTCACCTCCTTCGGTATTCCGCGTAGGACTACACGAAGAACTTTCTCTTCCTCGAGAGCATAGGTATGAAAACCTATTTTCTCTTGGCGGAGAATACGGGTGAGGAGACGATGGTCGTCCGAGGTTGCCACTTGGACTTTAATGCCCGAGTTGGTCGGTCTGGCGGACGTGTAGTTCACCTTCCTGGTGGTAAGGAGAGATGAAACATTGCTCCATTTCTCCTTTTCCTGGACGTACAGAGGTGGAGGTCGCTCCGGTCTCGAGGCTGATGATCCCGAGGAGGGCACATCTACCTCAATGGCGGGTGATCCTCTGCGGTCGGAAGGGCCGCTTACTGCCCCAGGACTGGGGCAGGCTGCCTTGGACGGGGGAGGAGAGGAAGCTGTCGCGGGGCGCTTCCTTCCTTTAGTGACTGTGATGAAGCCATCATCATCAACAGGGTCAGGAGAGGCGGGACTTTCGCACTCCATCAGTGAGGAAATTACCTCTACCGACGGAGTGGTAAAAATAGGCGAGCGGGAGCGCGGTCGCTCGCGGGTTTCGCTGTCACAGCTTCGCGGTGACGGGGTCGGGGGGGGTCCGCGGATGGCGGGGGAACGGGAAGTGTTGCGGGAAGCAACCTTCTCCGTTTTGCGTGCGCGGGCAACGCTAACTGAGTCAGCGGGTGGCGGAGGCATCACCGGTGATGCGGGCTCACTGGTAGCCAGTGCGGATGGAGTAGGAGTCCTAGCAACGAACTTGGACCAAAGGTTTTTAAGATCGGGGTTGAACCGGATGGCCCAGTCGAAAAATTCGAACAGTTGCCTTGCGGCAACGTCCGACGGGATAGACTCCATCCCGGCGTGCTCCGGGATGGAGTGGGGAGTAAGCAGTAACGCCCCGCCTGTGAAGGCGGAGCGGTGTGTACCTAAAATGATCCGTAGCGCACCAATCGATCCCTTTATATAGCCAGACAGATAGGGGCGCCATGACAGTTGCCGGTGCTGCCACTGTAATAAGTTTAATGCCACCACAGGGTAAATTACGGTGCTCGATCGCTGTGCATAGAGTTTATAACTGGACGTTGCCGCCGTCACATACAAAACAATATCAAAACGCAGAACAAACATCTATGTTCATCCTACAAACGTTTGTCTCAGGTGGGAATTGAACCCACAGCCTATGCAGAAAACAAAACTACTATTTACTGAGCTACGAAGCCAGTCACTGTGATGTAAATGTAAAATATGATGATTAAAAATACTTTTTACACCACCAAACTGTCCATGCAGGTGAAACTTTCACAGCTATGTTTTCTTAAGATAACACAAATGCGTATTTTTTAACTGGCTTGTGCTGTTTATTTTATCGACCTTTACAGCGTCACTGGACGGGAGTGCAGACACTTGAAGGCGCCCAGCCGTCATAAGTAGGAGGCAAATAGCTCAAGGGCACCCCTCAGCTTGAGCCGTTGTCGGAATAAGAGGATTGAGAAGACTACGTCCACTGGAAGACCCCATGGAAAGATCACCTATATGTCATGATATATGTTTATGATAAATGTATATGATGTTTCTTTTACAGCGTTTGGTTATACTAGCTACATAGCAAATAATCTTGGGAGGAAGTACTCCATCATCGTGGCAGTAACGCCCAGGGTAATCTGCTCCTTTCTCCTGCTCTTCGCTTCCAAGGTCTGGATGCTACTGCTTGGCAGGGCCGTTTGTGGCATTTCGGACATGTTCGTTATTATCATCATAGCAACGTATTCTTCGGAAATTGCTAGTGTGAGTAGCCATTTCTTACTTTGCATCGTAGTATCTTTTAGTACATTTTAAATAATAAAAATGCCATCGGAATTTGGACGCAAATGACCTTATGCATATACTATAAAAATGATTCCATTCGTTGATGATTTTTACTTTTCAGAAAGAAATCCGTGGCGGGCTTGGCACAGTCTCTCAGATTTTTTCAGCAATTGGCTCCATGGTGATGCTGTCTATAGGTCCCTACGTTTCATTTTTCATTATAAATATAATACAGACCGGTGCCATTGTTGCTACTGTTATACCATTACTGTTTTTACCAGAGAGCCCGTACTTCTTGTACTCTAAAGGTAAGGTAGCAAGGTGTGTATACCCTTTGCCTCATATTTTCAGGCCCTAAGTATTTGCGTATAGAGTAGATATGAGTATTGTGTACTGTATCTGAAAAATATATGCGCAAAAAATTCAAGAAGCTCATCAAAATATTTTCTGTTTCAAGCGTAAGATAAAATGTTGAGTTAACAAGTACCCTTGTAGCTAAAGTAACTGTAGGCTCAGGCAGCAAATTTTCGTCATATTGATGTCTATTATGTAGTCATTTTGTGACGTAAAGATGCCCTACAATGACATTGGCGAATATAAGAAAAGTATGTACATTTGTCATAGCCTGAAGACATTTCAAGACCTGAATATGGCGACTATTGAGACAGACTCATGACGTCTTCGTGTGCAGTCTTTGTAAAAAAAGATGTACTGTGGTTATTATATTATATGACTACATAACTATATATAATTTATATATATTATATTATAATTTTAGCTAGTGGCTAGAATATCTCACGTGGTTGCACAAAAGTAATAACAATCGTGTTTAATTTACAGGCAAAATAGAAGAAGCTGTGAAAATACTTACATACCTCCGCGGTGATAGCACATCAGCTCGCGAAGAGCTAAAAGATTACTCAAAAAACACTGTTGAAAAGATCGCCTTGAAGAGTTTGTTTAATGACAAAGTATTCTTAAAGACAATATGCATAATTCTGGTCTTGGGCATTAGTTCTCAAATGACTGGATACAATGCAGTCATGTTCAATCTGCAGACTATATTCGAAATGACGGGAACAACTGTACCTCCAGAAATTTCTTCAGTTATCATTGGTTGCATTCAACTGTTTGCTTGTACATGCACTATACTATTGACGGACAGGTTTGGAAGAAAGCCCGTGCTGACATTAACGTTCTTTTGTTCAGCTGTTGGATTGGTATGTATAATACACTTGACACAAAGTTTATATTCCTTTGACACCAAAAATGCAGTGCTATCGTATTTTTGTTTCAGATTGGTTTAGGAATATTTTTCAACATAAAAGAAGATGACACTGAAATCACTGGTTTCCTCAATTACCTGCCTTTGATTTCGATGATACTAGTCATATTTTGTTTCAATGCAGGTAATGATTCACATTTTACATAAGATTTGTAGTTTACGGTTAATTAGTTTATTTTTGTGATTTGGAATCGGACATTTTGTATGGAGAAATGAAACTTACAATTTGAAGATAAATAATAATAATAATAACGCCTGACGATCACACATGGATCCTGGACACTAACTAGGATTCCCTGTAGATACAAGGAATCCTAGGTCCCTAGATAGGGACTTAGGAACTACTAGAACCATGGTCCCGCAATACTCAGACAAAGAACAAGTATTTAAGCCATTTTTAGTTGACAGATCTAAAATACCCAAAACACCTACAATTATTGTTTCTCTTGTTAAACAGACGGAAATTTAAAAGACGGTTTTTAGTAAGCTAAAATCTGTGAAATCCTTCAAAATCAGGCCTAATATAGACTTTTGCATAATAAATGCGAAATATAACCTTATATTCCACTGCAATCCCATGTCACATTAATAATGAATTAAACGTCTATATTGTTTAATAGTTGGTTTCTAGCCTCTACTTTCTAGTCACTGAAAGTAAGAATGGGTACAAACACCTACAATTATTGTTTCTCTTGTTAAATAGACGGAAATTTAAAAAAACTGTGAAAACCTTCAGAATTAGGTCTAATATATAATTTTGCTTAATAAATGCAATATGACATTATCGAAATATAACGTTATATACCACTGCGAACCCATGTCACATTAATGAAGTAAACGTCTATATTGTTTAATAGTTGGTTTCATGCCTCTACCAACTCTTTTACAATGGCACTGAAAGTAAGAATGAGTACATGAGACACCTAAGGACTGACCCTTGTGTGGCATCTTGCTCAAGAAGCGCACCCTTAAAGCCTCAGTTTAGCCTGTTCTCGGAAGAAGAGGCCTCAAGGGACTAATTAGACATTATATTGTCTATCGGAGGAGTCATTTTAACATTCCATTACAGTGGGGAATTCGTAAAGACGTTAGAAATGAATCATTATTAGCACAGATTAATATGTTCATAACGGTTTTCTTTTTTTCTCAGGTGTAGGTGCCCTCGTTTGGCCTCTGATGGCGGAACTTTTCGACGGCCCGTCCCGCGCTATCGGAGTTTCAATAGGAGCGTTCAATTCCATGATCTTCACGTTTCTAACTATCAGATACTTTGCTTCATTGACAGTAGCTATTGGTCCAGCAGCTACATACTGGATGTTCAGCGGATGTTCTTTTGCATCATGTTTGTTTATAGCAATCCTTGTGCCAGAGACTAAGGGGAAGGCTTTTAGTCAGATCCAGTGGGAATTGGGTAGGAGATGAAATTATAAACTGATTTTTATATGCTTTGTAACTTTTACTATTCGTATGCTATAATTAAATTGAATTAGCTAGTAATAATTTTGAATGAATAAAACATTTGTAATTTACGAAACCATAATTTTTATTGAGCGATGTTCAAGAAAGTATATTACTTTGCCCCGAGACTCAGATGAGATGATTTTCTATTATATAATTGTACACAGTTAGTGATTTCCTATCATATTATAGTACGTACGTCCCTATAGATAGATAAACTCATCGGATAAATATCTGCCTGGCGCCGCTTTTGTACGCCATCTATCCGAGGTAGAGGAATACGATAGTGTTTCGCAGTGCGTAGAGAAAGAAAGATATAGGGAGATATAGAAAGAGATAGGGAGAGACGCGACTTCCCGCTCGCTTCCGCGATTCTTATTAGGTTTCCGACGATAATACTGTTTTTATGCTTTGTTCTTATCGTTTTATTGTCTTTTATGTGTTTAAATTGTCATTATATATTTTTACAACAACTTCTTGAGTTCATTGACACTGAGCGCTAGGAGCCGAGCTAGCCGGGCCTAAAAGTATCAACTTCAACTCTTGGTTAATGGCCTTTGTAGAGAGGTGACCACAATTTTGCCAATGTCACATAGAATAATAACACATCAAACGAAGACTCTTCAGTGAGAAATATTGGTACATTAGGGTAACGAATGTGAGGTCAGCTATAAATAATTTTGCTCATTATTACGTGGACATCATTTCAAAATATGTCATTTTAACAGCAAACCATGAACGTATCAATTTCTACGTCCATCAATTTTGTATCTCAACGGGTTGGACGTCGCCAGCGATATTGAGTTATAATGTCTGAGTAAAAACAGTTTAAAATCGTCCGAGCCCCGTTTTACATACCTATATAATAGTTATATAGTTCGTGACGTCACATTTGTAATAATTAAGACGTTATGTCGCTTGTCCAATGGTCAATGTACACAGGTCTTGTTTTCGAGCAATAATATTTCTCGAAGGGTCTTATACACAAGCTAGTCTAAGGTCCGTATTACAGAACGATGCTCAGTCATCGATCGGCGCTCAAGCAGAGATTTCATTAGTAAAGTGATCAATTAGTGAATGAAATCTCTGCTTGAGCACCGATGGATGACTAAGCATCGTTATGTAATACGGACCATATTGACACGAATAACACAGCAATGGAGACGCTAATTGAATTAAAACAAACAAATATTAAGAATAATTTTGTATTATTTTTGAACCTAATCATCCAAAAATATTGTTAATATTCGTGCTTTGATACATAATATTAATAATGCTATCTACATTTCAATTCTTTCTACGGAAAAGTGAATCTATGTCATTTCTATCAATAATTTTATAATTCTAAAACTAAATAAGAAACAGTAATAAAAACTATGGTAATATTTAATTTAAGTTCTTAAATATGCATGTTAAAATATTTAAATTGTTATAGCCTCCATAGCTTTTCGTATAAACATCTTTCGTCTCTTTTACTCTTACATATTTGATATACGTGTGAAAGAGATACGGTATCGAGGCTACACTATCAACCGTACGAGTGTGTACGAAATTATTAAATTAATGGTTCTTTGAGATGCAGCAGCTTCCCTAAAATCCAAATATTTATCGACTTAACATCCATATAATAAATATCGAACCTCCTCATAAATGGACTACAGCCGAACAGCCGGACATCTACCGAAAATACGAAATATTTTGCCTAACTGAAACGGAGATTCGGGTTCGCTTAGTCAAATTTTATAGCCTCTCCAAATACACTTTGCTCTGGTCAGCTTACCTACAAATACAATAATCAAATACAAGACAATGGAATCCAAATATCAATCACTCAACATCTCAAACTCTATGCTGTAATATGATTTTACGCAATTCAGAACTCTAGACATAGGTATAAGTCCCGTCACGTAAGAAGAGCGCTGGTTTTGTTTGATTCCAGTTGTTTTGAAGTACTCAATAGCTAGTAAAGTATGTAATACTAGCATCTGCCCGCGGCTTCGCCAGCGTGGCCTATAGGAAACGAAAAAGATTTTTTTATAGATAATTCAACCACCCATTTTACCCTCTTAGGGATAGATTTTCGAAAAACTCTTTCTTAACACCCTCCAAATTTCAAGTCTCTAGGACCAGTGGTTTAGGCTCTGCGTTGATATATATAAGTCAGTCAGTCGAGACTTTGAATTTTATATGTATAGATGCAATTCAGAACTCTAGACACAGGTATAAGTCCCGTCGAGTAAGAAGAGCGCTGACTTTGTTTAATTCTAGTTGTTTTGAATTACTAGCTAGTAAAGTACGTAATATGATTACAGTAATTGTTATACATAATTAAGTACTTTGCTAGTTACAGTTTAGTACTCTAGAATAAGCAGGAATTAAAAAACCATTCATTGCGCAGGTAACGGTTTCTTTCTTAATCGTTTTCTTACGTGACGCGAAATGCCTAAGTACTTCTTCAAACAGTACCTACAATTCGCGAGTACAACCTTTTTTGCAACAATTGTGTTCCTTAAGATTACATTAAGTGGATCTTCTTGCAAATTCAGATAAAAAGGAACCGAATAAAAGGGGGGGGGGAAGAAGGATATCTTTAGCATAAATATAACATTCGCCAATGATAATAAACAAATATACATTTTCACGGAAATAATGGTTACCAAAATAAAATACATCTGAAAGTTCTTGTTTCAATTTCCAAGATCCGACCAATCAATCAAAGTTTTAACATTCCTACAAAAACTTCATCTCGGAATAAAGAAATACTCATCGGGAACAAAACTAGAAATGATAGAAATTCTGTGGAACAGAATTGTATTGAAAACTATTGGGAAAGTGATAATATTCGTTATGCCCGCAGCAGATTGGTTACAATTTGGTGCCGTGATATTTTCAAACGTTTTTCTTGACATTTTATAAGAGATGGTAGGACTTTTATGCAAGAGTTTATCTAAGTACGGAAGAATTGATAGAAAGGTTCACTCCGCAAAGTCACTTAAACGAGTTCACTGATTACAGCGTTTCAAGCCCAGCCTAAACATGTGCCTCTCTTTTATCGCTATAGCTCTGCTTTTATTACCCTGTGACAGCATCTGTGGTATGGAGGTGAGCAGGTTGGCTAATAACCCGGAGGAGGCGGATTCGATTCCTGCGACTAAACAAGTATTAGTGCACAGAAAAGAAGCGCAAATATTGTTCTATGTCCGGGTGTTGTGGCATTATGGCACTCGTAGTTCCTGGGCCCTAGATACAGAAAATCCTAGTTAGGGTCCAGCATCTATGTATGTGATCGTTGGACTTTTTTTTAGCTTTTTAAGTCAAGTAACTAATTTAAAACTTTAATAAATATGTTGTAGTAAAGTCAGCTACAATTTATTTTTCTGGTATCCTATAGCAGACGAAGCCACAATCGAAAAGCTTCTTTTTCTGGTTCTCCTATCAAAGACATTTCAAATTAACATGGTTATTGTGCTACTGCTTTAAAAAAAGATGTGGCATTGCAGGTTAAACATTTCCGTAGGTTTTCAGCAAGAGTAACGCTTCCACCGACATTTCTCTTCCCAGTGATTCCCCATAAAAAAAAACTAAGCTTTGATTAATCAGTTGTATTAAGCTAACCACATCTTTCAGCACTATTTTGACTGATAGGTCGGACGGAGGGATAGAGGGAGATGCCTTTGCCCATCAGTCTCCCAAATGGGTCATTGACCGGTTGGAGACATCGACCTGAAAATGGTTAATGGTCTATCAAAAAGATCGAATGGCGACTTCGTTTGGAAGCCCAATTACATTAGAGGTTATATGCTATGAATTTAGTTCTAAAAACTATCACCAGCTTAGATTGCCAAGTAATTGATATATATAAATATTTGATAAGCTGAATAAGTCAATAATATGACAAGCATAGTCTGACAAAGTCACTCTCACAACTTATATCGGTGAACATGTCGAATTTGATCGTTAAAATCGGGCATAGGTATCATGATGAGTCCGATAGTTTTAAGTAAAGATTTAATAGCAAAGATAAAGATTTAAAAAAATATATTTATGGGCATGCATGCTCTACCTTAGACAACTTTTTCACTTACCATCAGGACTAGGATTCCCCAATACTAGTTACGGTCCAAGATTTATGTATGCGATCGTTGAGCATTATTTATATTATTATTATTACTATGAAGGTGAAGTATCCCAAAATGTGGCCATACATCATACTAAAGTCGAAAGAAGCTCTGTATCTCTCACTTGATACCTTATCAAGACCCAACTACTGAACCAATCTTGATGAATTTTGGATTGGATATTTGAGTTTGAAACTTAGGATGTTTTTTTTTTTTTTTTTTTTTTTTTATTGGTTGATAGGCTCGCGTTTGACCACTATCACACCTGATGGTAAGTGATGATGTGGTCTAGGATGTAACACGCTTGCCTAGAAGATACCTGTTCACTCTCGATTTGAAGACTCCAAGGTTGTAGGTTTCGGGAAATACGTACGCCGGTAAAGCGTTCCACTCCTTGGCTGTTCGCATGATAAATGTAGAGCCAAATCTCTTTGTTCGCACATGTGGGATATTAACCATGTAACGGTGGCGCTTTTTCGTACATCTGGTTGTCCGATGGTGGAACGGTGATGGTGGAATCAGGTTATGCAACTCCAATGCGCACTCTCCAAAATGCACTCGGTAGAAGACCGATAAACTGGCAACTTTGCGTCTGTGGTCGAGGCTCTGCAATCGGGCCTCAAACAAGTTGCTACCTATGTACTTTTTATTCTTATAAACTTTGTACACGCATACAAAGCCGCGGCATGCAACCGTTGGTAAGTACGTACAATGTACTAATTTAAGTGAAGGAATGGTGAACGGACAAAAACTCACAGCACCTTTCATAACTTCAAGAAACCTTTTAAAACTTGAATTTCCAAAGCCCCTAAGTACTTTTGAATGTACTCAAATGACGGAGAGTGATCAATCACCACGCAAAATACCGAAAAGCCCTTTTGTATTTCGTGAAAAAACTTCAAATAATAGACCAAATTCACGAGTCATTTATTCTACAGATGCATAGAGGAACTACGTAATGGACTTCGCATAATACAAACTAAGGTTTAATTTGTAAAACCGGTACGATTATCAGACTCGTTTGCTTATTTTTTTACTCCTTTGCCTAATTTGGAAATCGCACAGTGAAAAGTTAGATATATTTCAGAAATTCAATACTTTGATTCCGTTATTGCGAACAATATTTTCTGGCAGTTCTAAGCACCTGCTTACATTATTATAGTGTGTCATTATAAAAAAAGCATAATTAAATGCTAATCGATCTAAATATAACTATCACATAACAACTAATACAATAAAATTTAGACACGACTTAAAGGAATGCATTCATCAGTGAAGCAAAATCCTATAATGGCCTTGAAATTAAAAACAGAAGATTAAAAAAAATACTCCATGTTTCATAATTGCGGTTACAAATAAATATACCTTTATATTAATAGCTTTATACGTTTGATAGGATTAGGATAGGAAAATATAGTAGTATATTATTAGTAGATATAATTATGTAATTATGGACCAAAGAGGCAACAACTTAAATTAACTAATTAACTCATCTACAAAAAAACTTTTGACTTGTTTATTTTGTCTCGTTAACTTATTATATTTTATTAATTTTATAAAAGCAAGTACAATATTTAATACAAATTTAAACAAAGCCTTTACTTACATATATTAAAAAAATAACTAATTTATAATATTTTTTTAGACTAGTTGCGCCCCGCGGTTTCACCCACGGATAAAAAGTATTTTAATTATTTGCTCATCCCACGGGAAAATTTTACTGTTCCGGGTTAAAATGTAGATTATATGTTAATACAGTGTATACGCTATCTTGGTACCGAATTTCATCCAAATCCATTCAGCCGTTTGAGCGTGAAGGAGTAACAAACATACAAACTTTCACCTTTATAATATTAGTGTGAAGTGTGATAAATGCGTTACACTATGCATGTCATAATTTAATTAAAAACTAAATTCTAAGTATATCACTGACAAGGTACAAATTTCATCGTAACTTATGAGGTCTTGTGACTTATGTAATAAGATGATAATGACCACAATAATCTGTTATTGTCAAATTGGTGGTATGGATTTTATACAAAACACTACCAGCCTTATTAATAAACGGATATTAGTCTCGGGTTAGTTACATCAGCTTTTGTCCTATTTTTGCTACTGGAATATTTAGCTGGATCGAAAGAGACAAAAGATGGTGTAACTAATCTAAAGCTAGTTCGTGTTTATTAATAAAGCTGTACAATACTAGGACTAGGGTATATAAATACAGACATTACATATTTATAATATTAGTAGGAAATGTTAAGTATGTCCTGAAGTTTGTGGTGCCACAAATGTGTTCCGACTGAAAATCAGTTATTAAGGTCTTAGGACCTTAACAGCCTTATTAATAAACGGGTATTAGTCTCGGATTAGTTACTTCAGCTTTTGTCCTTTTTTGCTACTGGAATATTTAGCTGGATCAAAAGGGACAAAAGATGGTGTAACTAATCTAAAGCTAGTTCGTGTTTATTAATAAGGCTGTAATTGAATGCTGAGTTGGAGCCCATTCGTGACATCTCGTAGCATTGTTTTATTCATTTGGTGTTATGTATTTGTTATCAATTGTGTGTCACGAATAAAGTTTTTTTTTTCTATCATTTCTTACATTATAACATGGTGTGCATTTTGGATGTCCATTAGCTAAATATGATCCTTGGCATAGTGGTGTACCAACATACAAAATTATACGTTTTAAATGGACGCATACTAACTGTTATTACGTTCTCGGACAATTTGGTAAATTTGTTTTATTGATAACAATACAAGGATAGTTATTAACAAGCCATACTTAACGTATCGTGTCGGAAATCATAATTTTAAGGGGCAGAACCTTGGTTACCGATTGTCCATACATTAAGTTATTTGTTTTTAAAAGATCTTTATGAAATCAATATTTATAGTACCTAATGAAGTAATAACTACAAGACACAGTCAAATAGCTGGGTTCGATTCCTGCGGCAGGACAAGTATTTGTACACAGATAAAAAAGCGCAAATACATGTTCTGAGTCTGGGTGTTGTGGGACTATATTCCTCGAATTCCTGGGACCTGGGTTCCTGGAATTTTAGTTAGCGTCCAAGATCTATGCACGTGATCGTAGGGCGTTATACACTTATTTATTTTCAATCTTAAATCTAAATTATTTACAATATTTTTATAAAAGTAATATAACAAAAACATGATAAAAAAACCTAAGCCTAGGGTGCCACCAGCAGCGGGGCAAGGCCCAAGCTACCGATGATTAGGGCTGCAGACTGAGGAATCTTCTGACAATACTTGCCGTGTCAAGGAGTACTGCCTTCTGAATCTGACCCTTGATCCAACCGTCTAGCGAGAGCCTTTAGAGGTGTTGGTCGAGGCTTATCGCTATAAGGCTATACGCCAATACGACTATCAGGACAATGCTTGTTAAGTCAAACCTTGTTAATTTCACATGTCGGTTACCTCGTGAGCCAAGTCCAGGTACTTGCTGAGTTTGTCCTTCTCAGCCTTCACGAGGTTTTCGTCATGCGGAATGGCGATGTCAACGAGCGTTGGGACCGGTCTATCAGCACGATATCAGGCTTACAATTGACATTTTAAAAAATGTGAGCTATAGACGAGGTTTTATAACGTAGGTACAATATTTCATTAGTTATCCATAGACTCCTGTATTTTTGCTATAGCAATGTAACATTTATGTGTATTGTTTTAAAAATCTTTTGCAAAAAGGTGGAGGTTTTTATATTTACCCTAGCTCCATCTTTTGTAAACCGATTTGGCATTTTTTGTCTGAAATAGATATTTATTATTATTATTTAAATACCCAACTGTGTAGTAGGCTGGATTATTAAAGTAAAACTTCTTTACGCATAATAATATCTAGTGTAATTCCGCTAGAGGAATTACACTAGATATTATTATTTCATTTTGTATCTAAATTGACAATTTACAACTGTCAAGATGGCGACATAAAAAAAGCAAAAACAGAGTTATGCCCGCCGATAGATGGAGTTAAACTAAAGAAGTTTTACTTTAGTCGTATGGTCGAAATAACACTCGTTTTTTTTCCAAATGACCATCACCAAAACGGGCCCCACTGTACTTAGTCTGTACTCACTGTACCAACATTGTACATTGCGTAAATGGCGTCCTAGTTTCACTGCTGATGCCAGCTGCGACAATACTTTATTCTCATCTATATTATATCCTGGCCTGTACAATACACCCCAAGTGAGACGTTAACGCAAGCTTTGTAAAGCTATATTCTTCTCTATTAGCTATTATCCTCTCAAAATCTCTTGAATCTCATTTAAAGTTTTGCCTTTCGTCTCCGGGACAAATTTAAAAGTAAAAAAGAAGGCCGCTATGCACGAAAGTGTGAAGATCCAAAAAGTGACGTCACCGCCCAATGTCTGGACCATGGAGCCGAAACCTGTAGCGACGCCGAAGCCGATCAGCCAGGCTGTTGTCATGGAGACTGCAGAACCAGTACTCCGAGCGTTACCATGGAACATCTCACCGATTAATGCTGTGGGCATCGTGCCGAACCCTGCAAATGAAAGTAGTTCTTATGTCTAAAATAATAAAGTTATTGAAGTAAAACTTCGTTACGCACGCTTGACTTGGGGAGTAAGCTGGTGAATGCGTAGCTAGGCAAAAAAGAAGTTGAAGTTGTTTCGCGTAGATATCCATTGTCAACATAGCAAAGTTAAATATTTGTATTATCATGTAGTAAAATGACAATTTACAATCGTCAAGATGGCAACATTAACATTAAACAATGCAAAAACAAAGTGATACCGCGCGGTAGATGGAGCTAAAGAAGTTTTACTTCAGTCGTGTGGTCTAAAGCACACTCGGTTTACTTCGTCCTAAGTATCATGACTTAATCTGAGTATTCTTAGCTATAATTCAAGGAAAAAAATTAGCGATTTAAAATTCAACAGATCTATTTTGGCAATATAGAAAATTTCGATGAGTTTTCAAATTTTCAACGAAATTAGGTACTTGCTGTTAGAACTGAATTGCCCAATCCTAATCATATTGACAGTAAAGAGTTTATATTTTTATATTATTTGCTGGTCTCAGGGTTTTATAGACTTACGAGCTTCTGCCCACAACTTCACCCGCGGCGTGGCCTATGGGAAAAGAATTCAACCACCCATTTCACCCTCTTAAGGGTGGAATTTCGAAAAATCCTTTCTTAGCGGATGCCTACGTTATAACATCTACCTGCATGCCAAATTTCAGCCCGATCCGTCCAGTGGTTTGGGCTGTGCGTTGATAGATCACTATGTCAGTCACCTTTGAGTTATATATATTTAGACTTATTTACAAGGCACTGAAACGATGATTATTGGATAGTGATAATGTTTCATGTTGTATGAAGTGTGGGTGGTTACTTTTGTAATATATTTCATTATGATACCTCAACTGTATTACATTAAAAATATTTTAAAACATAGTGGAAATAAAATATATCAGCAAAGTTTCTTACAGTTATAATCGAAACTTCGGATCGGAGTTTTCTGTTCTACATTATGCCGCAGTGGGAAAGAGAACTTCTTTTTTTTTTTAAATACACATAGCTTGGCTTGCTATATAATATTTGAAGATAAGGACTTTGTGATTTTATATAATTATTACAATAACTTAATTTTAAGTACCTACCTTATATCATTTTCACTTGTAAAAGTGGTAAATATAGCTTATTTGCAATAAAATCCTTTGACTTTGATGTTTTTTTTTTATAGTTATATAAGCTTGCGTTTGACCACTATCGCACCTGATGGTAGGTAGGTAACGACGCGGTCTAGAAAATAACACGCTTGCCTAGAAGATACCTGTTCACTCTCGATTTGAAAACTGGTTACGATGATGGTAACAAAAAAGTAACCAAAGGATACTTTACCTATTTCATAGGAGAAGAAATACATAATAAGCGCCAGTAACGGCAACCAGCCAATATCTTCCGCAAGAGGGTGCTTCACTCGCACCAGGTAGAAGAAAGTGCCCAAAATTAACTGAAACAAAAAATCAAAATCATCAAAAATGCATTTTAGTAATCTTACGAGATCCCCTCCTTTACCATTTTTTTTTTAAATAATTTGAAATGGTTCATAGATTTTGATTACGAAAGTATTGAAACTATGTTAGCAAGTTATTCTTTTTAAATTTTAATTTTAAAAATATTATAATTATTATATTTGTATTAGTCTTTACCTATGAAATTGCCGTTTTGTTTGAAAAAAGTTAGTGTTTTTTTTTTCGAATTTATTTATTTCTTTTATTCAAAGTAATCACCCCTGCAATCAATGCATCTTTGCCAACGCTGTGGCAGTTTATGGATGCCCTTCTTGAAAAAATCAGCAGGACGGGAGACAACAAACTCTTCAAAGGCGTTTTGTACTGCCTCTCGGGAATTGAATTTTTTTCCCGCTAAAAAGTTGTCCAAATTTTGGAAAAAGTAATAGTCGGTAGGCGCAAGATCTGGTGAGTATGGCGGATGAGGGAGAGCTTCCAAACCCAACTCATGCAGCTTAGAGATGGTCTGTTGTGCAGTATGGGGTCGCGCGTTGTCGTGAAGTAGCAGTGGAGACGACCGATTGACCAAAGCTAGTTGCAGACGTGCGAGTTTCGCCAGCATTGTGGTCAGTTCTTCAATGTACACATTTGCAGTAATGCTCTCGCCGTTTTGTAAAAAGCTATGATGAATCACACCAGCACTAGACCACCAAACTGTGACCATCACCTTTCTAGGGGTCATTTTTCGTTTTGCACATTGCTTTGGTACCGAACCAGGATCTAACCAACTTGCTGAGCGCTTTCGATTGTCAAAAAGAATCCATTTTTCGTCGCACGTAACAATTCGGTTCAAAATTCCTTCATTTCTGTGCCTGTTAAGCAGCGCAAGGCAAGTCTCGACGCGTACGTTGCGCTGGCGATCGTTAAGTTCGTGGGGCACCCATCTATCAAGCTTTTTTATCTTGCCAATCTGTCGCAAATGGACCAATATTGTTTTGATGCTAACATCAAAAGCTGCTGCCAGCTCAGCTGTAGATTGAGATTCATCAGCTTCCACAATCGCCTTTAATTCATCATTGTTGACCAAAGTTTCCGGACGACCACGAGGTTCATTTTTCAAGTCAAAATTCCCAGAACGGAACCGAGCAAACCAATAACGGGTTGTACGTTCGTTTGTACAGTTCTCTCCGTAAACGTCGTTGATGTTACGTGTCGTTTGTGCCGCGTTGGTGCCACGACGGAACTCATATTCCATAATTACACGAAATTTCAAAGTTCCATTATGAGGAAAAATGTTGAAATGTAATGAAAATACAACGCTAATCAATAAACAAAAGACTTATATTGTAAATAGAATGTCATATTTTTAAAACAAAATTAATTTGAATTTAGAATTCATAGCCAATCAAAACTTTTTTTTGTTTAAAAAGTCTGTACTGCAATACGGCAATTTCATAGGTAAAGACCTATTATATCATGATAAAGAACACCAATACACACATGCGTAGCACACATAATATATATATGACGGCGGCAACGTCCAGTTATAAGCTCTATGCGCAGCGGGTAGTACCGTAATTTACCCTGTGATGGCATTTAAATTTACTACAGTGGCAACTGTCATCGCTTCCCCACCCATCTGGCTATATAAAGGGAGCGCTCGGTGTACTACGGATCATTCTTGCCCCGGACACGGCGCGGTGCGCGTGCTGAAGGCCTATAGTTATATAGGTTGCAACCTACGCACAACCCGTCAGCCTATATATACATATAGACTCCCGAACTTTGTAACCAATTGTGTCAATAAATTAATTTGTGTATTGCGTGTATTGTATTGTAGATCTCCATTGTCAAAATAATAAATAAATAAATAAAAATAAATTGTCAACATTTCTATTTACTTTAACAGCCGGAAGACGTCCGCTACTGGACACAGACCTCCCCCACAAAACCCCACTTTGAACGTTTATCATAGAATAATAATAATAATAGCGCCCAACAATCACATACATAGATCCTGGACCCTAACTAGGATTCCCTGTGTCTAGGGACCCAGGAACTACGAGGACCATGGTCCCACAACACCCAGACACAGAACAAGTATTTGGGCTTTTTTCTGTGCACAAATACTTGTCCTGTCGCGGGAATCAAACCCACGGCCTCCAGATTATGAGCCGACTGCTCAACCGCTATACCACAGAGGCTGTCAAAAGCCCTAACCAAAACTCATAGCCCTTGGTTTTAAATAATTAAGTAAAATAAAGATGTCTTAATTATTTTAAATAATAAATTAGAAAAACTTGTTATAAATAATCTTGATAATGATAAATCTAAGGTTTATTGATTTAGTAATGTATAGGCAAGTAAGTATACCAAAGAATCTTTCTATCCACTTTTGGCAGATTCTACTTACGGTCTACAGGTTTAATATCCGAAGATCTTAAAACCATCAGTGGATGGTTTTAAGCCAATAATGTTTCGAATGAATTAATAAATTTTTATGGATGATGTGATGTGCTAGTCATTCACCTGATGTTAAGCGACACAGCCGTGCAGAACAGTATAACTCGGATCTCTAAAATATAAAGTTTCGCGCGATGCTGCATTGCGCACTTCATCCTGAGACATCAGCACAGTCTGAGTCTCGATTGGCCAGTAATTTCTTCAGCTGCAATGCCCTTCAAACCGGAACACAGTAACTGGCAAAGCGGTGGTACCTGCCTAGACGAACATTTCAGAAAAGTCCTACCACCTCGTGACAAGCTAACCATTTGCCTGATGTTAAGCGACACGGCTGCACATATAATTTGCAGTGTCACTTGGAACTCTAAAGTATAGAGTTTCGCGCGACACTGCACTGCGCACATCATTCTGAGACATCAGCACATTCTAGTAATAAGATTACTCAAATGTGAGATCAGATCATAAAGTCTCAATTGCCCAGTAATTTCACTAGCTACAGTGCCCTTCAAACCGGAACACAGTAGTGCTTGCACACTACTGCTTGGTGGCAGAATAACTGGCAAAGCGGTGGTATCTACCTCGACGAACTTTGCAACAAAGTCCTACCACCTAGTAAAAAGTAAGTTATAAGTCATTATTCTATTAAAAAACAAGCAAGAACTGCTTACCAAGCTCACAGCGCAGAACGCAGTGGACAGCATCAATAGGAACCTTCGTCCAGCCCTCTCAACGACCATTGGTGCTACCATACTTGCAACCAACCGTGTCGCTCCAACGAAGATCGTGGCGAGGTCTGGCCTGAAATATTATTGGAGTAACACTTCTTTACGCACATTTTACTTGGGGAGTAAACTTGCGAGTCGAACGGAACTTGAAAGTTGTTGGATAACGAAGATCTCCATTGTCAACACCACAATGTTAAAAATTTGTATCATTATGTTGGTATGTCCGGTATTTACAATTCTCAAGATGGCGACATTAACATTAAACAAAGCAAAAATATAATATAATAATATAATTTTATTGACATAGAAACATAAAACAGATTTTGTTTTTCTTTTTGCCACAGTTACAATTTTTGTTACATACTGGTACAAATTACTTATAAATTAATATAAAACAACTTGGACTTTTAAAAAATTGCAGTTAAGACTAATGGCATCTGAGCTAGTAATAAAACTGTGTTACAGATGTCATTGCCCTCCGTATTTTAAAGATACAGTTCATTATGTTTTTAGCATGGATAATTGTTTCTGTGTAATTTAACGACTTTTTATTTATATATTTATAGCAGAATTATACATTGCATGCAATAAAAATTGTGATGTGTGAAGTGAATAAAATGTACGTATGTGTATGAATAGTGTAATGAATTGGGGTGAAGTGTGTTTGTGTGTAAAGGTGAGAGTGCTTGTGTATGAGTAGATAGGTTTAATGTGTTGATGGATGTGGTTGTAAATGTTGAGTTACTTTAGGATACGTATCTAATTAATTCTTCAGTCTCCTTGTATGAGAGAGTTTTAAGCCATTCACTGCAGGTAATTTTGACCATGAAATGAGGGAGAGGATAAATGTGTAGTATGTTGTTAATTTAAAAACAAAGTTATACCGGCCGACAGATGGAGCTAAACTAAAGAAGTTCTTACTTCAGTCGTGTTGTCTCACTCGTTTTTTTTCTGTTTTCCTTTTTCTAGGGTACTTTTAAGATAGGCACTCTAATTTTATTACAACTTAGCCATAGATATTTGGCTAATATATTTCTAAAACCTGATTAATAATAATAATAATTAGGGTCCAGGGTCTATATATGTGATCGTAGGCCGTTATTATTATTATCATTATTTCTAAGATTATGAAGATGACAAAAGCGTTAAAATAAATAAACAGTAACCTTTTACAACTATTTGCAGTTATCTGGAAGAGATCGCTGTCATCGGTAAACTATCTATTGTTACCAAAGATAATAAAGCCCGTGGATTTATAGTCAATGATTGTAACACATACATATCTCGTAAGATTTATTTTATTTCTGCTTGCATCATTCATCATTGCGACAATATATAACAATATATCTGCCTATATTTATCTAACTACCAATATTAGCAATTATAGAGGTTGTAAGTCTGACTGACCTGATTGAAGAACCAGCCAGCTGAAATATATTGGTTGCAAAGAACAGAACTGCAGCGACGCCACTGGTCTGCTGAAGCGTACACAAGCTCAGGGTTATGAAGAGAGACTTCCTATTGGATCTAACTGTGAAGATCTTGACCCAAGCCTTCCAGCTGTAACCTTCTTTGGGATTCGTTCCTCGGACGGATTCGAATACGTTGTCCAGATCGTCTAGCCGGCCGAGCACTCGGAGGGTATTTTTGGCTTCAGTTTGTTTGCCTGTAAGAGTGGGGAATGTAATATTACTAAATATGTGGGTACTCTTCTCATAAAATCATCATTTATTTATTTATTTATTTATTAAAAGACCAACAGCATTAGGATAATATAGATAGTAATTACATAAAAGCAGAATATAAATGTAGCCAATAATAGGTCTCGATAATAATACATCATCATCATCAAATTCAACTTTGACCGCAGGTTGCCGACAGCCATTTGATTTCCTGGGCTTTCTTTGACTTCACAAGAACATCAATGATCTCTGTTCTACTTTACTTTTCCTTTCTTGCTTGCTTTGCAACGATTCCCAACTTTATGGATTTACTTTATTTATACTTTATGGACTTTAAAAGAACTTCGTCTAAGATATGATATCCAACTTTAGTTGATAATAACTTTGCCAACTCAGCCTTGACTTTTACTTATTTTATGTCATCATCAGCTTCGGCACTAGTATGAAGAGGTCAACTACTGAATATAGACCTCTTCCATTAGAGTGCCACTTTGAGTGGCTGTTTGTCTCTTGCATCCATCAGGAGTTTTGGCCAGATCATTGGTCCTAGCAGAGGCTGCGGCCCACGCCGCATCTTCCATTTCATGTTCATCACTCGAGGATCTTTCTTCCCCATCGCTTGTTTATCTTGTTGCCTGAGCATTGACATTGCTATTCATCTTTTTGTAAGATAAAAAACGGCTAAAACTCACGTCAATCAAAAGTCGAAATTACTCCAACTAGGTTTCGGACATATTCGATGTCTTTGGATGAAGAAAAAGGACATCGAATATGTCCGAAACCTGGTTGAAGTAATTTCGACTTTTAATTGACGTGAGTTTTAGCCGTTTTTTTTTCTTTCAAAATGTGTCATACTCACGATAGTTTTCAAGCTATTCATCTTGCTAATTCTAAGAGCTGACCAGAATAATCTATATCAGCCGCAATTAAAAAACATTGTATTTTTAATCGCGATTGCACTTCCATATTGATAATTTATAGAACTTTACGAGTTTGTAAAATTAAGAATGTGTAATTTTAGTAATTAGGAAAATCCAGAATAAGTAAAAAGATACAGATACTGGTGCTGCAAGTTGGCAAATCTACTACATAGGAATGAAACAACTCGTAGTTTTATGACGGAATAGAGATGCTGGGAATAATTCATGCAGCTCTTGTGCACACACCCTGTGGTACAACTTTGCAATGGAAACCCTGACCTTAGCTCCTTCTAGCTCGTTACGCTATAGTTTGTTTGTCGTTGCTATATTTATTATTATAACCCACCTTTAATAGCATAATATACTGGAGATTCAGGTATGTACAAAATCCCAATGACGTGTACTATGTTGATGACCAGCGCAAAATACCCAGTTTGTCGGTAAGACACGAAAGGTCCGATGGCGTATGCAGCTAGAGTGCCAAAAATACCTATAATGGATGTAGAGGTCAGAAGTACACCTCGGATATTAGTAGACCTGAAATAGAAGGACAGATATAATACCTGGTTGTACAAAACTACCCGTAAAGTCGAAAGGAAGTTAAACTATGTTCAACTACATTAAACTAGGTTTAAAGTTTTACTAGGTGGTAAGACTTTTCTGCAAAGTTCGTCTAGGTAGGTACCACCGCTTTGCCAGTTATTCTGCCGCCAAGCAGTAGTGTGCAAGCACTACTGTGTTCCGGTTTGAAGGGCACTGTAGCTAGTAAAATTACTGGGCAAATGCGACTTTATGATCTGATCTGACAGTCGAGTAATCTATTACTAGACTGTGCTGATGTCTCAAGATGATGTGCGCAGTGTGATGTCACGCGAAACTATGGATATATTTTGGAGTTCCGAGTGACATTGTTCTGTTATGGGCGTATCACTTAACATCAAGCGAACGACTAGTTCGTCACATTCACTAACATGAAAAAAAATAGTGCCTTATAAAGAGTCCATTCATAATATTTAAGAACCGCAGTGACGCTGTATAACATGCCCCAAAAAAAATTATTTTCACTGATGTGAAATGTTTGAAATGTGTTTCCCTATTTCAGTAAAATTAAAGAGTGAACTACACAGAATGTACCTACAGTTCTACCTGATTCGCGGAACGACAATAATTTTAAAAGACCTAACCTAACGAAACAACCTAAACACTTACCTTTTTATAAAACCATCGATAAATCGTTGCCGATACAGTTAGCGAGCACGATTTGAATTGCTATCTTCATGGCCTACGCATAAATTTTGTGATATTTTTTTTTCCAACTAGACATTTTTTGAAGCCAGTACTTGAGTATAATGACATCCTTGTATTGAGGTAGCAAACATTTATGAATGAAAAATAGAAAAAACTATTAAAGTAGACAAATATAAAACAGAAAATTATTAGGCATTAATTATAGGCATTTCTGTTAAATAATCTGGTTTCCTGACACGACAGCTTACTAGGGTAGACACAAATTTGGCTTTGATAATTAGTTATATTTTTTAACGGAGTATTTTGTAACACGTTGTATAATGGAGCTAAATATGGCTTAGATAGTTATGGCTATGTGTGAGAGGCTGGTGTGCGTATTGAATTTCGTGTACATAAAGCTTGAAGTCAGATATGCTGAAATATGATAAGGAGGAGAAAATCAGATCAGAAGCCGTATAGCGTATACGCTATATGGCTTTTGGTGCGTGGTCACCCTCCGAGAACCTTTTCCATGTGTGGTTAGATCTGCAAGCAATGTGGTCTTCCCACTGCCATTTTAACCTACTAATTCTGAAAGCTACGTCAATGACTTTATTTCTTCTTAGGGTCTCCTCATTCCTCTTTAGACCCTGAGCATAGCTCTCTCCAAAGCTTATTGCGCGACTTGTAGCTTAGGTATTAATCAATGTTTTGCAGTATTGATGACGAAAAATTAAGGTGAAGCCACCCCACTGGATTGAATCCTTCGTGTGACTTCAGTGATATGATATGATGCTTGTTAAAAATTATGCTAAGCTAAACAATAAATTATGTGATCAAAAATACTAAAAAGATGCAACGTCAGTTGTACTGATGAAATGGTGCTTCGCAGCACTGTAGTTAGTAGGAAATTATACAATAAGGGCTTCGTTCTCTATATTCGAGTAAAGTTCCGAGTTGCTTAATCACCGCGTAAAGTTCCCTGTAACTGTAGCAACGAATTTCACTATGTCGGAATAGCGCTAACCGACCTGTAACCTAGGCCGTAACTTACAGGCCACATCAGCTACCGATTAGTGCGTTTAATCGACGGGTAACGCAGCATAAGCTCGTGCGTGGAGTATTGTTTATTTGCAGATTTTTATGAAAATAAAAATGGACTTATTTGATTTCATTGATCATCAAATTGACGAACTAGAGTATTTTTTTCGGCCGAGAATCCCGAGGAATCGTGTGTTTAAGGTACGTGTTGATTATATTTCTGACTTGGATGATTTTGACTTTTTTTGCAAGGTTTCGCCTATCTAAAAATGCAGTGAACTAGGTACATAACCAAATAATGCATAAAGTAACGTCTATAACATAAAGGTGAGTGATACAAAATAATAAATAATGTCATTATAAGTTTGTAGTATTTGCTCGACCACCCGTACCGTACAGTTCCGAGCGTAAAACAGCACATTTTTTTCTGACCGCCCGTTTACTAAAATTTATACTTCGATCTCTTTTAGCTTTGTCCATGATGAATCGTAAATAAAATCACTAAAGAAGAAAACAAATCACACAAATTCAAATACCCAACAACTCTACACAATCTGAACCAAATTTACAAAATGACGTTTGACGTAACTGACAGTACTGACGTGGAATTGAACGAATACAATGCACAATTTACCTTGTCACAGATGACTACAAATTGTTAGTCAACGAGTAGTTAATCGAAACTCCGTTTTCGTTTGTGAAACGCGCGCAAGTTACTTGCCACGTCTACTCGCCGGCTAGTGTTATGTGGACGGTAGTAAATCGAGACTTTACTCGGATATAGAGAACGAAGCCCTTAGTGTGTCAGTAAGCTACCATCGTCCAGTTTCTACTCCCAACCATGATCTATGGGTTTTTATGCTACTTACGCAATCTCCCCAACATATACCAGATTGCTGACCGTTACCATCCCCATTCCGAGTCCGCTAATGATCCTGATAGCGAATACCATAGAGATATTCCTGGTGAAGATGATCAGGATTATAGCGGTCAAGTTTAGAAGACCACCGAAGAAGAGGCATGGCTTCCTGCCAACTATGTTGGAGAGGTAGCTCGGGATGTACGGACCTTAGGAAAAATACACGTTTATAGTTAACACGATAGAATAGTTTTCAAAGCATAAAAAGAACAAGCTATATAAATAAAAATATAAAGCCTGCAGTTGGTCAACTAAAATATGCATGTTTTTATTTGTTTTACGAAAATAAATAAAGAAAATAAACCTCGCAAACAGAATTTTTGTATGGTTATATCATGTCAAAGTCTTATTTTGTTAGTCAAATTGTTAGTGGATATTTGACTTAGGGCTCTAGGAAGCCTTGAAAAGAAAACGAAGAGGCATAGTTTTAAAACTTGAAATCATTTGCCAACACTCGTGCACGTTCACGAACACTTAACGGATAATAATTATAAATAAAATATATATAACTCAAAAGTGACTGACTGATTGACTGACTGACATAGTTATCTATCAACGCACAGCCCAAACCACTAGACAGATCGGGCTGAAATTTGGCATGCAGGTAGATATTATGACGTAGGCAGCCGCTAAGAAAGAATTTTACGAAATTCCACCCTTAATAGGGTGAAAGGGGTGGTGTGGCGTGGCTTATGGGAATTATTTTCCCATAAGCCACGCCGCGGGCGAAGATGCGAGCAGAAGCTCGTTCATAAATAAAATTGACATTGTGACAGCTATGTGCTCTTCGTTTTTGATTGATTTCACAGACACTAAACCAAACCTTGACTTGCCCGATAGCTCAGTTGGTAGTATCCCTGCCTTCTGAACTGCAGGTCGTGGGTTCGATTCCCACCCAGGACAAACATTTGTGTGATGAACATTGATGTTTGTTCTGTGTCTGGGTGTTATATTGTATTGTATTCTATGTATATGACGGCGGCTACGTCCAGTTATAAACTCTATGCACAGCGATCGAGCACCGTAATTTACCCTGTGGTGGCATTAAATGTATTACAGTGGCAGCACCGGCAACTGTCATGGCGCCCCTACCTGTCTGGCTATATAAAGGAATCGATTGGTGTGCTACGGATCATTCTTGTTCCAGACACGGCGCGGTGCGGACATGCTGAAGGCCTATAGTTATATAGGTTGCAACCTACCCACAACACGTTTCTGCCCACATCAGAAGTGGGATGCCCATTTCCACATCACTCTTCAAGCAACGCCGATAATATGATGACATGACGGCGGGTGACACTAATATCAAATTTAATTGCAGGGTTAACCCAAACCATTGAAAAAAAAAATGGAAAAAAGTAATGATTCGTTTTATCGAGAAAAAAAAAGACAATGTAAAAATGATGACAAGAAAAATGTGTCTGAATGCTAAAGGGATAATCTATCCGGACTAGCACTAATGGTCCATAAAAAAAATGTTGGTTGCTAAAGGGATATCTATCCGGTCTAGCACTAATTGGTCCATTAAAAAAAATGTAGGAATGATGATTTTTGGTTGCTAAAGGGATATCTATCCGGTTA
The DNA here is from genome assembly GCA_905220475.3 of Ennomos fuscantarius. Taxonomy (NCBI): domain Eukaryota; kingdom Metazoa; phylum Arthropoda; class Insecta; order Lepidoptera; family Geometridae; genus Ennomos; species Ennomos fuscantarius. Next base: position 3,212,001 of record HG992046.1, on the reverse strand, counting down.
GCATTATTCGGTCCATTTTTTGTAAATGAATGGAAACTGATGGTCCTGAAGGGTTAACCCTTCAATTACAACTCTTTGTAAATGGCCTTTGTGGAGAGGAGACCAGGGTTAACCCTGACAATGACTGGCAGGTTAAATGCTTTTGACTAATCAAATTGAAAAGAAATCTTTTGACTTTGACTTCAAGTTTAACACAATTTAATTGTCAGGATGAACGAGCAATAACACTGATACTTATGTCCCTCACCAGATACAAAGTGAAGCTAAGCGTACGAGGACGTACGCACGTCAGTATGGCCGTGACGGCGGCTACGTCCAGTTATAAACTCTATGCACAGCGATCGAGCACCGTAATTTACCCTGTGGTGGCATTAAATGTATTACAGTGGCAGCACCGGCAACTGTCATGGCGCCCCTACCTGTCTGGCTATATAAAGGAATCGATTGGTGTGCTACGGATCATTCTTGTTCCAGACACGGCGCGGTGCGGACATGCTGAAGGCCTATTGTTATATAGGTTGCAACCTACCCACAACACGTTCCTGCCCACATATATATTTACAAAAAAAAAAGTATCTAAGTATTGTATCAGTTATCTGGTTCCCATGATACAAGCTTTGCTTAGTTTGGGGCTAGATGGCGATGTGTGAAATGTCCACACACAAAAAAAAAAAAAAAAAAAAAAAAAAAAAAAAAAAAAAAAAAACCTGACCTATAGAGTACCTTTCAGCACGTAATCCAGCGGTATTCAGTTCCTACATTATAAATATTGTCATACCTACGATAGCTCCAACGTACAGCAAAGAACCGATCCATGATGCTTCAAAGTCCGTGATGACATCAGGCAATGGGGTCTGTTCAGGATCCTGAAGCTTGGGTATGATTGGTGCAGACCAGCCTACGCTGTACCCATCGATAAACTGGCCTATATTTACTGTAATAGATGAAATTTAAAAATTAACCTTGGGATTTCGCATTATCATTTGTAATCAAAACTGAATACCATTTCATCATCATCATCAACAACCTGAAGACGTCCACTGTTGAACATAGGCCTCCCCAAAAGAGCGTCACTTTCAGCGGCTGTTTTCCTCCTGCATCCATTGGCTCCCCGTGGTTTTTACCAGGGGGGTGATCACAAAACTTTGATTGCAATGCAACAGGAGAAATTTCCATACTAACTATACACATATACTGTGTATTTAAACTGTCAAATCTATATAAATTGTGGTTCTGTTGGTTGCAATCAAGTAACGTGGTTGCCCAGCTGATCGTGGGTCCACCTAGTGAGCCGGTATACGCTACGTCTTCCAGTTTGATGATCACCACTCGAGAATCTTTCTTCCCCATCGGTTCTACGAAGGATCTGGCCTGACCATTGGCATTTCAACTTGCTACTTCTAAGAGTTATAGCGGTCACTTTACTTCTACGGCTTCCCTAAGTACTTTGCTTTTTTTTGTTAGTGGGTGATGTGACGAGCTAGTCGTTTACCTGATGTTAAGCAACACAATACAAAGCTACGCGCGATACTGCTCTGTCTCTAAACTTCAGCACAGTCTGGTAATAAGATTACTAGCCTGAGCTCAGATCATAAATCAATCACCAAATAATTTCACTAGCTACAATGCTCTTCAGACCGGAACACAGTAGTAATTGCGCACTACTGCTTGGTGGCGGAATAACTGGCAAAGTGACTAACCTAGACGAACTTTGCAGAAAAGTACTACCGTAAAAAAGTTATAAAAGTGCTAAAAATAGCTTATTTGCAATAAATCTTTTGACAAAAACTTTTAAATCTAAGTAATAGTAGTGTTTAAATCTAGTCAAGCCACCTAGTTATGCTGGTCAAGTTGTCAAGTTAATGTAAAAAAAAAACACAAACAAATGACTATCCAAACAGACTACGTTTCTCTTTTTTTTTTATATCGGGCTATTGTAGAATGTTTACTGCCTATAAATTTGCATAGCTATCTTTTTAACTACTTACTTTGTCACGTTTCATATTTGATTGATGTTTCAGTGTAATGCAAACGAGTGTGAAATATGATTTCGATCCAATATAAAAGTGAATATCACATCACACTAACACACTAATATTATAAAGGCGAAAGTTAGTATGTGTGTATGTGTGTTTGTGTGTATGTTTGTTACTCCTTCCCGCTCAAACGGCTGAATGAATTTGGATGAAATTCGGTACCAAAATAGCTTATACACTGGATTAACATATAGGCTACATTTTATCTTTTTTTATCTTAAATTTTCCCATGGGATGGGCAAATCATTAAAATACCCTTTATCCGCGGGTGAAACCGCGGGGCGTAACTAGTTTATTATAAAACTACACTACATCGCGCTAAATATTTTTTTTTTTTGAGGGGGGGAAATGCCCTCGCACTTCTCTGCCACCACGGGGGTGGTGGCAGGGGGTATGTGGGACTCGAACCCACTAAAACCCCCCCGTGAGCCCTCGTCCGCCGTACCGGGGCGAGAAGGGGTCGCGACTGCAGTCCAGCCAACTCGCCTCCATCGCGCTAAATACCTCACCTAATACTTTTTTTACGAAGCGCGTGAGAAGCGTGTTCGTTTAAGCTTGCGCAAAAATAATTTCGTATGTCCGGCTTTCCGGCTGGTTTCTTGTTTCCTGCCCAACCGATTCTTGTGAAATCTTGTGAGTCTTTTTCTAATTTTTAAATTAAATTATAATATTAAATTACTAATTTTGGCGGTTCACTTTTTCGAAATTACAAAATGACGTAGATATCGTGCATTTTTAAAACAATAAAATAGTTTCTTCATTTGTGCTATGTAAAGACAGAATCGTGAGGTATTCGTACAATGATCACTCACAGATCCATTAATGATGACGATAAACAGGTCCAAATAGAATTAAGCACACCTAAAATGACTAAAGATATAAAAAATATATAGAAAACAATATTAGAACCGCATTATTTTATAGTAGTTGTCTTCGAGCAACAAGAAGGTAGTTAGTATCAGATTAATATTAAGACAGATAAAACAAAACTACATATCAAAAAACTCATTTATATAAGAAAAAATAATAAAACAATACTAAATATATAAAAAGGTCAGTAACAACTAATAATAATAATAATAACAACGCTCAACGATCACATACATAGATCCTGGACCCTAACTAGGACTTACTATGTCTACGGACCCAGGAACTACATGGATCGTGGCCCCACAACACTCAGACTCAGAACAAGTATTTGCGTTTTTTTTTATTATGCACAAACACTTGTTCTGCCGTGGGAAATTGAGAATCGAACCCACCGACCGACGCCGGCCTGATCAACCACTACACCACAGCGCTTGTTAACTAGTTTACAGTGTACTAATTAAAATAAAAATAAAATAATGCACTCGTTTTTCAAACGTATTCCGGTCCAATTAGGTTCAACGGATACGATATGCCGTGTGAAAGCAAATAATATATTACAAGCAACTGCATGGTATTCAGGTATGTGAAATTTGAAATAAGTAGATTGATTTTGATTGATTTGAAGTAGATTGATTGACTGACCCGATAGCTCAGTTAGTAGTAACCCTGCCTTCTGGACTGTGGGTTGTGGGTTTGATCCCCACCCAGGACAAACATTTGTGTGATGAACATTGATGTTTGTTCTGTGTCTGGGTGTTATATTGTATTATACGTATGTATTTACAAACAAAAAGTACTAAGTATTGTATCAGTTATCCGGTTCCCATAGTACAAGCTTTGCTTAGTTTGGGGCTAGATGTCGCTGTGTGAAATGTCCACACATATTTATTTATTTATTTACTATGCCATGACCATGACAAAGCTTGCACGTGACTGGTAACTGAGGATTTTTTTTTTGTTTTTGTTATGGCTCCACACTTTTGTGTATTTAACCAGTGTCAAGTAATTAATTTTTTAAGTTAATCTATATTATACATATGTATTTTGTATGTGTCAAGTCAAGTCACAGTCCAAGTCATAAAGTCAAGTCATATTCTAGCCTAGTCAAGTCATACTCCTAGTAAAGTGATGGCAACTTTACCAGTAGCTTCTATGGAGTTTTGGAAACAACACGAAAAGAAACGTTTCACCATCATTTTACCTCTTTCCCAAACTCACGCCTGTAATTCAGCACTTAACGAATAAAATGCCACCAATTTTATGCACTAACACTGAAAATAACACAAGTTTTAGAAAATAATACAATGCGGTGACACGATCTTTTTTCGTTTTTCCGCCAAAACTCCAACTGATGATTTAAATTAAATTCGAAATTTAAACTGAAACCTGACACTGGCTGAATATTCACCGGTGCGCTAAACCCATGGAGCCAAAATAAAAAATAAACTTACCACATGCTACTATGAGCAATTGTGTCCTTAATCCTGGTTGCATAACCACACGATTTCAGCAAAATAAAACACAAAAACGTTGGAACGATCCAGTTTATCTGCAAGGCGAATTGGATGCTGCTGCTTGGTATTAGCGTTTCATTTGCAAATGTTATTCGGTACCTTAAAAATATATAGTTGGTGTAAGTACTTTTGTATGTTTTATTTCATTCGCTTTTTTAAAACTGACCACTGTCATTGCCGATTTTGTATATTTATAATCCAATCTCTATCACAAATAATAATGTATTTCTAAAATGTGAAATTTGAATATTTACTCTATTATTACGTAAAACCTCGCATTTGAAAGCTCAGTACGAATTGAAACTAGTTTATAAAATCTTTACCAATTTTCGAAATACCCTCAATATGTTTTGAACACAAACAACGTAGTTTGTATTAGCAATGATTTAAAAATTAATATTAAATTAACTGACTATAACAAATAACTAACAAATCTTTATGTTTTATGTTCTTGTTAATTATAAAGTTGTTCTAAATAAATTACTTGTGACGGCTATTTTTTGTAATTAGTTTAATTATTATAAATAATTATCTACCGAATACTCAAGACAATAACAGAGTATGTCCGTCTATAATGCTGTCTACAAGTTTATAGAAACACCTTATTTTTATGGCAGCTATGCTTAGCGCTCTGGGGTCGTCAATCTTTTGTGAATCAAGTTACTCATTACAACATATTTACTTATATTTATTTGATATATATATTTTAAACTGACTGAACTGAATATTTTATATATATATATGTATATAAATATAATTTATATATATATAAATACAATTTATACTGCGTCTAGGTATGTACACTAAACTAATAAAAGTTTATAAACAACAATTAACATAACTGTTGGACAAAAAATACAAAAACAATATATATTTTTTTAATTTACAAAATATTGCAGTTGCATGGGTGGATATGCAACATTTTTAATAATGTATATGTCGGCAGAGCGGGTTCTGCGTAGGTTGCAACCTATATAACTATAGGCCTTCAGCATGTCCACACCGCGCCGTGTCTGGAACAAGAATGATCCGTAGCACACCAATCGATCCCTTTATATAGTCAGACAGGTAGGGGTGCCATGACAGTTGCCGGTGCTGCCACTGTAATAAATTTAATGCCACCACAGGGTAATTACGGTGCTCAATCGCTATGCATAGAGTTTATAACTGGACGTAGCCGCCGTCATATAAAAACTGCTGTATATATTTTGAGAACTGTACTGTAATACGCCAGCACACGGAAACCTGATACACCAAGTTTCATTCGCGCTATTTGAAAACCAATAATCAAAGGTACATAAGCATATTTATGTGGTAAATATCTGCCAAATTATTATTTTTACAATAATAAGTATTATTACCACTGAAATCCTCTGATTGAATTTCCTCAAATTGAAAATGTATTAAATGACAATTTAAGGTAATTGAAAAAATGTTGAACACCACTGACTAAACAAATTAGTTAGCTAAAATTAATATTATTTTGCCTCAAACACGTGATATATATTAGCCTCAAAAACTTAAGGCTCTTTACAGCTCTTGGCTCTTTGACATTTTAAATGTCATTTGGATGGATGATTAAAGTTGTCTTTTTATACTTGTTGTGTTATATTGTCAAACACAAACCCGTTCGACCACCTCTCACGGTGAAATAGTGGTCAAAAGCACATCTATGAATCTTTTTAAGATGATAATACGCTTCCATCTACCTTAAATAAAACCGTGACCAAGTTAAAATCAATCTGCATTAAAGCAATAATTTAAATAATCATCATCATCATCATCATCATCATCATCTGCATCATCATCATCGTCATCTCAATCTTCATCGTCATCACCACCACCACAACCATCAGCATCAGCATCAGAATCATCATCATCAACATCATCATCACCATCATCGCATCAGAATCAGCATCATCACCATCACCATCACCACCACCAACATCATCATCATCATTATCATCATCATCATCATCAATATCATCAAAATCATTAACATCATCATCAACAACAACAGCCCGAAGACGTCAACGTCCGTCTGCTGAAAACAAGTCCTCCCCACAAAGCATTCTGTTTTGACCAGATCTTCGGTGCACCTAGTGGAAGGCTTACCTTGGGTCTTCCAGTTCGTGGAACCACCACTCGAGAACCTTTCTTCATCGGTTGCCAGTACATGGCCTGCCCATCACCATTTAACTTTAATTTTAATTGCTATATCGGTGACCATAGTTCTCTCACAGATCTCTTTTAACAAGTGTGCTACGTTTATTATTACATTTAAGTGTGCTATGTTTATGATTACATTTAAGTGTGCTACGTTTATGATTACATTTAAGTGTGCTACATATAATGCATGCACTTGCAAGCAAGCGCGATAACAGGGCCGATATAATTTATTTTTACTAATGGGTACATGCAATCTATTTACGTATTACATAAACTGTGTGTTATTTATAGCAGCACAAAACTCTTTATTGCTTAAAAAATGGTTAAAATGAATCCGTAACTACAACTATTACACGGCTAAAACTCACGAGATACAGTCGAATAACTCGACCGGTGTAGTTATGAGTACTACTCACGTCAGTTTCTATAATATTATAAAATGAATCCGGTTGAATTAATCACAATAATAATAATAACACCCAACGATCACGTACATAGATCCCGGACCCTAACTAGGATTTCGTGTCTAGGGACCTAGGAACTGCTAGGACCATGGTCCCACAACATCCAGACTCAGAACAAGAATTTGCGCTATTTTCTGTACACAAACTCTTGTCCTGCCGCGAGAATCGAACCCACCGCTTCCAGGCCATGAGCTGACCTGCTCAACCGCTACACCACAAAGGCTGTCAATAATGTTGTATCTACATACATAACAACTTGCAGTGATATTTGAATCAGGATCCTAACATAACACAGTTGCGGAAATATGCGTGTTTAATATCTTGAGTTATGAGCCTAAAACCAGTGTAATAAAATCCGCTTTACGGGCCAGAGTGAAGAAAAACTGTTTAGGTGTTAACTGGCCATTAGGTAGATTATAAATATACTTTTTGCTTGAAAGAATATAAAACTGTTCTGATTCAGCGTTCGCTTGAAATTGGAGCAAGACAATCCTACCTTCGCTAGCAAGGCAATTTTCGACAACTTTTCCATAATAATAAACTTAATATTATAAAGAGGAAAGATTTGATTGTTTGTTTGCATTGAATAGACTCTAAAACTGCTGGAGCGATTTGAAAAATTCTTTCACTATTAGAATCCTTTTTTTGGAGGAGGGGAAATTGAATTTTTGAATTGAATTGAAACCCTCGCACTTCCCTCTTCCCACCACCCCCATGGTGGCAGGTGGTATGTGAAACTCGAACCCACTAAAACCCCCCCGTGATCCGACAGCCAACGGGATGGGGCGAGATGGAGACGCACTGCATTAACCATCTAGCCCCGGCGGTGCGTCTGCGCCAGTGGGTGGGCAATCTTCCACCTCAGTTGCCTACCAGACGTGTGGGGCCTTGTAAGTGCAGCGGAGAGTCCCCGACTCTCCGCCACTGACCCACTACAGGGGATGGAGAAAGCGCTCAATGAAGCGCCTCCTCCGTCCCCCCACCCGTCTGCGCCGGAGGGGGTCAGAGTTGGTATTATCCTCCCTGACCCGCTCCGCAGCCTCCTTCTGCGTCATCGCCTCACTATTAGAATCCTACATTATCCCTGATGAACATAGGCGATAGAATATGGCGACATCCTCTGTGGTGTGATGGTTGAGCAGATCGGCTCATAGCTCGGAGGCAGCGGGTTCGGTTCCCGCGACAGGACAAGTATTTGGGAACAGAAATTTTTATGCAAATTTTTATTCTGTGTCTGAGTGTTGTGGGACCATGGTCCTCGTGGATCCCTAGACTCAGGGAATCCTAGTCATGGTCCAGGATCTATGTATGTGATCGTTGGGCGTTATTATTATTAATATAATATATATAAAATAGCTGTGTGAAGCCGGGTCGGGCCGCTAGGCTATAATAAAAGTGTAGATTTATGCCGTGTCCTCTATATTAGTATATTATTTATTAAACTTGATTGTGCCGACTTATAGACACAAATAAAAGAAAAACTATTGTGTCAGATAAAATTTTAATGAATGTAAATATTTGAATCATGTGCGATTTATTTTCTTAAAAAACTAGTGTGTGAGATACGAAAAGCTAGTATAACAGCTTTTAATAAAAATCGTTATGATTATTTGGACTTTAAAGTAATAAATAAATAAATAATAACGCCCAACGATCACATACATAGATCCTGGACCCTAACTAGGATTCCCCGTGTCTAGGGACCCAGGAACTATGAGGACCATGGTCCCACAACACCCAGACTCGAAACAAGTATTTGCGCTTTTTTTCTGTGCACCAATACTTGTCCTGCCGCGGGTATCGAGCCCTTCGCCCCCGGGTTATGAGCCGACCTGCTTAACCACCACACCGCAGAGGATGTCATAATAGAATATTGGAGGCTTACACTTTTATCTTCAAGAATAATAGTTTTTCTTAAACATTTTTACCCTCAATTTATTTTTTAGTTTACAATGATTCAAAAAAATCTAAAGCAACACGGCATTATCAATCTATATGTATATCTAAACTAATATCATAAAGAGGAAAGATTTAATAGGCTCTGAAGCTATTGGACAGATTTGAAAAACTATTTCACTATTAAAATCCTAAAAAAGCGATAGAATATACATAAAACAACCATACGAAGCCGGGGCGGGCTGCTAGACTATTTATAAAAAGATTTACTCGTCCTTAATCACACTGTGTCTATATTATATGTATATCTTTATCTATAAGAAAAATATAGGTTTTGTGATTTCCCAGGAGAGAGAAAAATAATAAAACATTTTTCACATAAAATATAAATATTTTTAAATAGCATTTTTCACTCGCTGTTTGCTTTTGTATGTGTTACATTTAGTTTCTGTTTGTTGAGCCATAAGGCCTATAATTATACACTCTACCTGTGAGAGAAGAAAGGTTACAAAACCTAGACAACGGTGCTGATTTGCAAAAAAATACAGCAGAAGCTTCGCATAGCTTCTTATTTTACTCTATTATAATAAACAAACTACCACATCATTTTAGATTCACAGCGTTCTAATTGAGGAAAATCGCATTGAAAAAAAAAACACACCCAGACGAACCGAGAACCTCCTTTTTGGAAATCGGTTAAAACACAAATATACGCTTCGTAATCACAGATAACCCCCAACCCCTGGGGGTTTCGTAATCCGTCAATTTATTAACTAGCTTAACATATGGGGGGTTCTTTGTGTTCGTAATCCGCCTATTTATGAACTAGCTCAACATGTCTTGTATTTCATTCAATGTCTTGCCCTTTGTCTCTGGCACTACAAATAAAGTAAACATAAACGCTACAATGCATGACGCGCCAAACATCCAGAATGTGACTTCACCGCCCAGGACTTCAATCATGGAGTTGAAGGCAGCTGTGAGACCGAAGCCGACCAGCCAGGTCATGGTGATGGCCAGCGCTGAGCCGTTGGCGCGAACGTTGGCTCGGAACATCTCGCCAACGATCGCGCTGGGGATTGTACCAAAACCTGGAAGGAGATAAATCCAGCTGTAGAGTTTTTGAAGTAAAACTCTCCCCCTGCACTGCGCCATTTTTAATTATAGTTGAAGGAAGATGGGACAGACGCAAAGTGCAACACATGTGGCATCCCACACAAGACTTTATATAATTTTGACTTGCAAAAGTGTTAAAATAGCCTATTTTTATTAAATCTTATGACTTTGACTTTGAATTTAGAGGAGGGAGAATGAGGGTAATTTTGGTATGTCAACAGTTTTGATTGAACTCGTATCCACCTATACCATCTATACTATTCGAGAAATATCTAAATAAAAAGTACAAAACTTATGATTATGTTATAACCTCAAGAAAGGGGCACCCCCCTTTCTTGGGAAGGATCATCATGGAACTTTGATTGCAATGCAACAGGAGAAAAATTTCATTCCTAATTTGAAAATTTCCATACTAACTATGCCCTTCGTATAGAAACTGTCAAATCCATTCAAAATTGTGTTTCTAATTGTTGCAATCGAGTAACGTGCCTAGCTAGTTATTTTCAGTTCCCGACGTAAAAGCTTTATGACCTACTAGTTACGCCCCGCAGTTTCACCCGCGGATAAAAAGTATATTTTTTTTTTTTTTTTTTTTTTTACTTCAAACTTGTCTAGCATTTGACCACGCTCTCACCTGATGGGAAGTGACGATGCGATCGAAGGTGTAGCATGCTAGCCAAGTAAATACCTATTCACTCTTCTCTTGAACACGCCCGGGTCATATTTCGCCGGAAACACAGACGCTGGCAGGGCATTCCATTCCTTAGCCGTTCTAATTAAGAACGTTGAGTCAAATCGCTTGGTACGAATGGGTGATATTTCGACCACGAAAGGATGGCGCTTAGCCGAGCGTCTAGTAGTCCGGTAGTGGAATGGTGATGGGAGAATGAGATCATGCAGTTCTTGAGCGCATTCACCGTGGTGTATTCTGTAAAAGACCGACAGACTTGCCACCTTACGTCGATGTGCAAGGCTCAGGAGCCTTTTACCAACCAAAGTGTCGTCGTCAATGAGCCTTTTGGCACGCCGTTCAATCGAGTCCAGAGCCTCAAGCTGGTACTTGGCAGACCCGTCCCATAGGTGGCAGCAGTACTCCATACACGATCGGACCTGTGCTTGATACAGATTAAGAAGCTGTCCAGGTGTGAAGTACCGCCTTACCTTGGACAATATGCCGAGTTTTTTTGAAGCTACTTTGGCTTTGGACTCGATGTAGGATCCAAAGTTTAGGTTTGACGTGAGATCAACACCCAAAAGCTCAAGATGGTTTCCTAAACTTACAGATACACCACGGAATGAAGGAGCCAGATGGAGTGGGCTCTTTTTAGCAGTGAATAAACACGCCTGTGTTTTTGCAGCATTGAACCTAACCAAGTTAGCATCGCCCCAATCGGACACGGCTTTCAAAGCCAGGTTCATGCGCTCAACCATAGCCTCTCTCTCAATCCGGACATCGTCACCACTGGCCCGGGCACTGGATGTGTATCTTTCAACAACAGTACTATCATCTGCATACCCAAAGGTACCGGGCTTTAGCAGATCATTGATGTGGAGTAAGAATAGTGTTGCTGAAAGAACTGACCCCTGAGGTACACCAGCATTAATAGCTAATTGATCGGAGGAGCAGCCATCAAGAACTACTCTTAGCGATCGTTCCCTCAAAAAGTCTGATATCCAAGTGCACAGACCAACAGGTAGTCCGTAAGATGGAAGCTTATTCAGAAGTCCGTCATGCCAGACCCGATCAAATGCCTTAGAGACGTCTAGAGATACAGCAAGTGCCTCTCCATGCATCTCTAAGGCTTCGCTCAATATGTGAGTGGCATACGCAAGAAGATCCCCAGTGGACCGGTTTCGGCGAAATCCGTATTGCCGGTCACTGAGGAGATCATTGTCTTCTAGGTATGCCAAGAGCTTGTTGTTAATTATACGCTCCATACTCTTACAGAGGATGGAGGTAATTGAGATAGGTCGATAGTTGGCTGGATCAGCACGACTGCCCTTCTTAGGTACAGGTTGTACGTTGGCTAGCTTCCAACTCATAGGGACTATTCCGGTGTCTAGAGAGAGGCGAAATAGGCGTGTTAGAATGGGAGACAACTCGGGTGCACAGCTCTTAAGTACAATTGCTGGTATACCATCGGGACCACTGGCTTTGTTCACGTCTAGACTGCGTAATGTTTTTAGTACTTCCTTCTGACGTATGCGTATTTCCGGCATGAAAACACCGCATTGTGGAAGGCAGGGAGGTACCTCATTAGCAGTATCTAGACGCGAAGCTTCTGCAAAGAGAGTGGCAAACAAGTTTGCTTTTTCTTTTGCAGTGTGAGCCAGCGATCCGTCTGGTTTCAATAATGGAGGCAGTGAAGATCGACAGAAGTTCGCTTCAACCGATTTGGCTAGGGACCAAAAAGCCTTACTACCAGCTGGGTAGGAAGCAAGTTTAGTCCCTATTCGACCAATATGATTGAAACGAGCCTTCCTTAATTCCTTCTTACAGGCCTTGTCACGTTACGTCCTTCCTCTTGTGGAGAGGTAGAATTAAACGTCACAAGTTATCGAGTAGCTCCTCACCTACCTAACTTATTCCTAAATCGGCAGGATCCTAAGAGCTTAATAAAAGAGGAAAATAAGTTAAAGAATTATATTTGAAGAATAATTACAGAAAATAAAAAAACAAAGGCTGCGGTGAAATATATAAAAAAAATTACAAGTCTCAATTTAGATGAATTAGTTGTTTAAGAACTTCGGCCAACAGGGCCCACTTATGCGGTACAGAGAGACTGAAGAACTCTGTAGGTCCAGGATTTAGGCCGACAAGGCAGACTTTTGTAGTTGGGCCGACTTCTATGCTCAGCGGCAAACTCGATCAGTTGTCAGCGACTGAGACGGTGACAGCAGATGCAGTTTTAGCGATAGATTCTCGTCAATAGATTCGCCGTAGTACGGTGATTGGCTCTCGGCGATAGATTCGCCGTAACTCGGCGACTGGCGCTCGGCGATAGATTCGCCGTAACTCGGCGACTGGCGCTCGGCGATAGATTCGCCGTAACTCGGCGACTGGCGCTCGGCGATAGATTCGCCGTAACTCGGCGACTGGCGCTCGGCGATAGATTCGCCGTAACTCGGCGACTGGCGCTCGGCGATAGATTCGCCGTAACTCAGCGACTGGCGCTCGGCGATAGATTCGCCGTAACTCGGCGACTGGCGCTTGACGATAGATTCGCCGTAACTGGGCGGCTGGCGCTCGGCGATAGATGCGTTGTATCACGGCGGTTGGCGAAAAATTAAGCGATTGGCACTTGCAATTTTGGAGTATTATAGCCAAATATTTTTGAAGGCGTTCTTGAGTTCCCGGGCCTTGCCTGGCCCGGGAATGGCCTTATATCAATTTAGTGTTCCTCGTTTGAGGAGTAAACTGAGACTGCCATTTCTTAGCGACAGCCCTTCTAACGAAAACTCCGTCAGCGTTCCATGCTTCAGACTTTTAAATATTTCAAAATTTTGGATACAGAACGATAAAAAAAAAAAATTTAGAGTCTAAATACATAAAATCTTGGCCAAACTATGAAAAACCTTGCCGAAATTGACAATAAAAAAGAAAAACGAATCGATTTGAATAGAAACAAAATTCCAGTCGTAAAACAATTGTAAACTATGACAGTCATATTTTCAGTGAAAATCGAGAAAATTGTGAAATGAAACCAAGATTTTTATGTATAAAGAGCAAAAATGTGGTGAAATAATAGATAATATGTGATGTGTTATGTGCAGTGATGTGATAAAAAGCAAACATAAGGTAATAACATTACATATTTCCCCCACGACCCCAGAAAATTTTCAACTCCATTGAAAATTTTGAAGGTTAGGAATAAAACCTTGTCCTTTCACACACAAATCTTCCACTTCTTCAACCACTCGCTCACTAACATACTTAGGGGATATGGTTCACAAATTTAATGACGCATACTCCACAAGGAAATATTCATTGTAATAACGAAGGCTTTTTTTTTAAATTAGGTGTCGTTACCCGCACCTATTTGAAAACCCGTAAAGATAATAAATATTTACAACACATAGGCTTATTTTACGAGTTGTGTACCGCTCTTAAAGAATATTATGCCCTTATGTATTAAGGATTTCAAGAAAATAAGTAATCCAGAACCTTGTATTTTTAGAAATTTCAAGGTAGTTAAGATTATAGTAATCCAGTGCAACATATGCATCAAGGAAACTATGGAAAATTAAGAAAAAAACAATGGTTTTTTAACCACATGTGATAGATAGGAATAAACAAAAAAGTTAGAAAAATGATTTAAAAAAAATAAGCCGAATGAGTTTTGTTTCTTTGTAAAGTAAAAAAAAATAAAAGCTTAAGTTATTTACAGAATAAGTACACAAATTTACAAGTATTAAAAAAAATTAAACATAACACAACCACTAAAATGTATTAAACTTTAAAATCTTTTACATGCCACTTTCCTCTTAAGCCGTTAGGATCCTCCAAAATAAAGACGAGAGGTGAAAGCTTCTCAACAACTGTGCTTTTGACGTATTTTGGAGCCAACTTGGAGCTAAAGTATGCGCCTGCATTACTCTGTACATAATTTTTACGCCAGACTACATCACCAACGTTAAACTCTTTAAAACTGTGTCTCGTGTTGTAATGAGCAGCATTTCTAATGTGTGCAGTGTGTAATGCAATCTGTACTTTATCGAAGATGTTAGATAGTAATCCTAAATTAGCGGCATAGATGTCTCGAGGAAGAAAAATGACATTATCAAGGTTGGAACAGTTAGTGTATACTGAACCACAAGGTATAGTCTCACGTCCAAAGACAAGAAAAGAAGGAGAAAAACCCGTTGTGGAATTTACAGAACTGTTAAGTGCAAATTGAATTTTATACAAATGTTTGTCCCATGAACGGTGATCATCGCCAACTAACTGTGAGAGGGCAGTAATAATTGTTCTATTATACCGTTCGGTGGGATTAACTTGAGGGCAGTATCTCGGTGAATAAAATATAAAAGGAACTTTATATTTATTCAGAAAGTTTTGGAACTCATTAGATTGAAATTGAGAACCATTGTCCATTATGATGGTTTGAGGCACACCATGTACCAGAAACACATTATTTTCAAGAAATACAATAATATTAGAAGCTGTAGCGCGTTTGATAGGGAATATAAGGCAATATTTTGAAAAAGAACAAGTAACCACTAAAATAAATTGATTACGTTGTCTTGTCATGGGAAAAGGACCCATTAAATCTAAAGAGATGTTTTGAAAAGGTCTTGAACAAATTTTTGGTTTACCCATAGGACCATAAGGAGAATGATTGGAATGCTTGTAAGAGAGGCATGTTTCACAAGAAGAACACATTTTTGCCACATCTTTAAACATACCAGACCAATAGTATCTTAAAGAAAGCTTCTTGTAAGTTTTGAAAATGCCAGTATGAGGATTACCTTCTGAGTCACCATGACACGATTTAATAATATCTAATCTCTCAGATGGAATTGGAACTTCTTTCCAAGCAAAATCTTCATTTAGATAGTCAGGTGAGTTATTGTAACGATACAATTTATTGTTTAGAATTTTGTAGTTTGGATAAGCATCTGGATTATCTTGACAATTGGTAAAAAGTTTGTTATAATGTTCCAATTGAGAAGCATTGTCTCTAGAAATAGGTTCAACACCACCAATAATAGCGGTGTCAGGTATTTTATGACGCGACAGAAGGTCTGGGACAACATTTTCTTTACCTTTTTTATGTTTTAGATCGAAATTGAAACAAGACAGACGAAGACTCCATCGTGCTAATCTTCCAGAAGGGTTAGACAAATTTTGGAACCATTTTAATGCTGCATGGTCAGTGTAAACTGAAAATCGTTTACCGTTATCAAGATAACAACGCCAGTGTTCAAGTGCAGTAATGACAGCTAAAGTCTCACGTTCAGTAGTTGAATAATTTTGCTCATGTTTATTAAGAGATCTGCTCATATATGCAATAACCACTTCTTTATTGTCTTTTTCTTGAGTCAGCATAGCACCTATTCCAAAGTTAGAAGCGTCACAATGAACAGAAAATGGATAGTCAAAGTCAGGGCAAGCCAGTATTGGTGTTGAAGTCAAGCATTCTTTTAGTTTAGCAAAAGCAGAATCGGCCTCAGCGTTCCATAAAAACTTTTTTGGAGCATTCTTCCCAGAGGAAGTTAATTTGCAGAGTGGTGAAGCAATAGAACTGAAATTAGGAATGAAACGGCGAAACCAACTGCATGTACCTAAAAATTTTCTTACATCCTTTTTAGAGGTAGGAGTAGCGTAAGCTAAAATTGCTTCAATTTTACTAGGATCAGCCCGCAATCCTTGCTCATCTACTATGTAGCCAAGATATTTCAGTTCTTTGCGAAAGAATTGACTCTTTTCAAAGTTAATAGTTAGTCCAGCGTAAGAAAGTTTTTGATGAACTTTAAGTAGGAGTGAAATATGTTCCTCAAATGTCGCACCTATAATTATTATGTCATCTAAGTAACAAAAGACTTTGTTTTCAAATTCTGGAGTGAATAAACTATCCATAAGTCTTTGTTGAGTCGCTGGAGCGTTCGTCAAACCGAAGGGCATAACCGTGAATCTATACATTCCTCTACCAGGTACGTAAAAACCAGTTTTATCTCTGTCATCGGGATGTAAAGGAATTTCCCAAAAAGCTTTTGCTATATCAATACTAGACAAATATTTAGCATTTTTGAGATTATCTAGTATTTCTGAAACAAAAGGAAGGCTATAGGCATCTTTGCGAGTTATTGCATTTAACTTTCTACTATCGACGCAGAAGCGCCATTCTCCGTTCTTTTTAGGAGTGATAAGTACTGGGGATAACCAAGGACTTTCACATTTTTCGATAACGTTTAAATTTAGCATTTTATCGACTTCGTTGATGAGCGCCTTTTGTTTTTCTGGAGATAGACGATAACAACGTTGTTTTATAGGTAAAGCATCGCCAGTATTAATTCGATGGCTAACTAAACTTGTACGGCCTAATACACCTCGTTGTTCAAAAGAAATGCTTTTGAAACGTTCAATTATGTCATTAGCAATTTCTATTTGATTACCAGAAAGATGATCAAATGTTGCTATTTTGTTTTCAACTACACAAGTTGTATGATCTTTACATTCAAGATTGAGTTCAAGAGAAATTATTTTTGGAGAAAGTTCAAATTCTTTCCAAAAATCCCACCCAAGAATCAAAGAAGGGTAAATGTCAGGGAAAACATAAGCTTTGATGACATGTGTCTGATTATTAAATCTCATTGGTAAATGAAAATAACCAGAAGACATTGCTTTTTGTTTATTAGCAACCATAACTTGAGTTGGAGACTTGAATAGTTTAAAGCCTAACTTTTGGATATCTTTATGAGAATCATTGCCTAAAATAGTAATACAACTTCCACTATCTAAAAGACCCGAAAAAGATATATTATTTATAGACACATCAACAAAAGGTCTGTTAAAGTCTTTTTCCTTATTGTAGAAAACAGAAGTTGTTTTGTAGCAAAACATAAAATTTCGAATAGTGTTTAACCATTGATTCCAGTCGTTAACATCAAAATTATCGTTATGAGATTTAGTGAAACTATTCAAGTCATCAGTTAGTTTTTTTGATTTGTTGGAGCACATTTAGGGCATTCGCTAATTTTTACACCTTTACGACCACATTTAAAGCAAATTAAGTATCTAGGCTTAGTACAAGTTTGTAGAGAATGACCTGTAATGCGACAACGATAGCAAAACTCTTCTTTAGAGTTTTCATTGGTTCGAGAAGATGAGCATGGTTGTTTGTTATCCTGAATTGCATTAGAGTATCTTATGTTTGGAGAAGCTTTAGAAACTGAAGGGCGATAAGCAAATTCAGCAGCACAAGAAGTGTCTTCAGATCTAGGCTCATGAAAATTTTTATCTCTTTCTGAAATCCGTTCATAGCTTTGACAAGTTGAAATTAAAGAATCTACAGTTTTGATATCTTTAAGTGCAACAAAAACTGAATAGCACGGTCTTATATTGTGGAGCAAAATTTCTAATTGTTCGTTCTCGCTAAGTTTTTTTGAAAGGCGATCAAACATGCCGAACATAATTGACACGTAAACAATAATGGTCTCAGTTGCTCCTTGAGTTCTATTTCTTATAGCCTCTAATAGTTTGTAGTCGTAATCATGTATTCCAAAATCTCTGATTAGCAACGTACAGATATCCTTCCATGACAAAGTAGGGTTTCGATTATATTGAAAACGAAACCAATGAAGGGCATCATCTGTGAAGATTTCGAAGGCATGTTTACAAAGCATTACTTCTGGAATGTTTCGGGAAATCCTAAACTCGTCCAATCTTTGAAGGAATGATCTAGGGCATGATTTTCCGTTGAAAGAAAACGTTTTTAATTCCTTTACAAAATTGTCAGAAGCGTGATAGTTTTGTACAGTTTCAGAAATCTGTGGCATACCGATTGGAATGTTTGAAGGTAAAGCGGGTTGAGGGGTAGTAAAAACTTCAAAAGTTTGATTGGTTCCAGATATAGGTAGTGTTTGAAAATTCGAGGAAGTACTTGGTTGAGTCTGTAGACAAGGGTTGTGTACTTGAACCACCACTTCTTCAGAAGTTGCATAATCTGAAGTTAAAGCTTCAAACCGTTTATGGAGTGTAAAGAAGCGAGATCGTATATTAGAGCATGGCTCAACAAACGGTGGAACTGCATTAAGGCGTTCAAGGCGATAATATAGATGGTTCACGAAAGTTTCAACTTTCTTCACACTGCTTTTGTCATTAGTCGATTCAATATGTGAGATTTTACTCTCGACGTAATTGAGGGTGATCTCTGCTTGGGAGAGCTCATGTTTGAGAGGTATTGGCGAAGATTTTATGTCTTCCGGTTGAATATGACTAAGTTTCGCCACCTGATCTTTAAGAGTCGTCAAAGTTTCTGCTGGTTTTCCACCTCTGATAGTAACTTCATATTCGAGTTCGAGTTTATTCAGGAACGAATACTTAATTTGTCTAGCCATAGTCACAAGTTCAAGTCAATATATTCAAGAAAAAGTCAAGTTTAAGTTTAATAAAATGAAGTTAATAAGTAGCAATATTTATGCACCAATTCCGCAAAAGTATGAATATGGTGAATGTATGCGATGTAGAATGTATAAATAACTGTTGTAACTGTCCTGCAAGCGTAAAACGTTGTATGAAGTCCAGTACCTAATTGAGATTCAATTAAAACCAAAAGTCTATAATCAAAAAATTAGCCTACTTGAGTAAGTATTATTTTAGAATTTAGGAGAATGTTTAGAAGGTTCAATTTAGTTGGGCGCCAAACTGTCACGTTACGTCCTTCCTCTTGTGGAGAGGTAGAATTAAACGTCACAAGTTATCGAGTAGCTCCTCACCTACCTAACTTATTCCTAAATCGGCAGGATCCTAAGAGCTTAATAAAAGAGGAAAATAAGTTAAAGAATTATATTTGAAGAATAATTACAGAAAATAAAAAAACAAAGGCTGCGGTGAAATATATAAAAAAAATTACAAGTCTCAATTTAGATGAATTAGTTGTTTAAGAACTTCGGCCAACAGGGCCCACTTATGCGGTACAGAGAGACTGAAGAACTCTGTAGGTCCAGGATTTAGGCCGACAAGGCAGACTTTTGTAGTTGGGCCGACTTCTATGCTCAGCGGCAAACTCGATCAGTTGTCAGCGACTGAGACGGTGACAGCAGATGCAGTTTTAGCGATAGATTCTCGTCAATAGATTCGCCGTAGTACGGTGATTGGCTCTCGGCGATAGATTCGCCGTAACTCGGCGACTGGCGCTCGGCGATAGATTCGCCGTAACTCGGCGACTGGCGCTCGGCGATAGATTCGCCGTAACTCGGCGACTGGCGCTCGGCGATAGATTCGCCGTAACTCGGCGACTGGCGCTCGGCGATAGATTCGCCGTAACTCGGCGACTGGCGCTCGGCGATAGATTCGCCGTAACTCAGCGACTGGCGCTCGGCGATAGATTCGCCGTAACTCGGCGACTGGCGCTTGACGATAGATTCGCCGTAACTGGGCGGCTGGCGCTCGGCGATAGATGCGTTGTATCACGGCGGTTGGCGAAAAATTAAGCGATTGGCACTTGCAATTTTGGAGTATTATAGCCAAATATTTTTGAAGGCGTTCTTGAGTTCCCGGGCCTTGCCTGGCCCGGGAATGGCCTTATATCAATTTAGTGTTCCTCGTTTGAGGAGTAAACTGAGACTGCCATTTCTTAGCGACAGCCCTTCTAACGAAAACTCCGTCAGCGTTCCATGCTTCAGACTTTTAAATATTTCAAAATTTTGGATACAGAACGATAAAAAAAAAAAATTTAGAGTCTAAATACATAAAATCTTGGCCAAACTATGAAAAACCTTGCCGAAATTGACAATAAAAAAGAAAAACGAATCGATTTGAATAGAAACAAAATTCCAGTCGTAAAACAATTGTAAACTATGACAGTCATATTTTCAGTGAAAATCGAGAAAATTGTGAAATGAAACCAAGATTTTTATGTATAAAGAGCAAAAATGTGGTGAAATAATAGATAATATGTGATGTGTTATGTGCAGTGATGTGATAAAAAGCAAACATAAGGTAATAACATTACAGCCTTGGCGGCAACGTTAAAGGCTTTCTTCTTAGCTCGAGTGTCCGAGGCCTTGCGTTTTCGAGCGTCAGCCCATGCCAGATATGCCGCATGCTTCTGCGCTTCAGCGCGTGCACAGTCGGCTCCAAACCATGGGCTGGCTTTGCTGGTCACGGGCTTATCGGAAAATGGAATAAAATATTCCATAGCCCGACATACTACCTCAGTAACCGCATTCGCGCAGACCGTCGGATCTCCAGAAGAAAAACACGTTTGCCGCCAAGGATATGAAGCGAATAAATGTCGCATCTCGTCCCAGTCTGCTAAGTTGTATCTCCAGACACGCCGATTGCTCTTAGGGCTTGGGTCAGGCGGGGAGTATACTGAAACGGACTTGACCAGACAGTGATCGGAGCTACCAATGGGTGAGGATACCGCCACAGAGTATCGGTCTGGTTCAGTCGTGAGCAGAAGGTCGAGGCAGTTAGCAGTGTGGCTATCAATGTCAGGCACTCGCGTTGGCTCTTTAACAATCTGCGTTAAATTGAGCGCCAAAGCGAGCTTACGCGTCTCTCTCCCAGCGTGGTCCGTGATCCGGTGTGGGACTAACCACTCCTGGTGGTGAGCATTAAAGTCCCCCAGAACAACAAGCTGAGCCGAAGGATAGCGTTGCTGAGCCACATCTGCCGTTTCACTAAGATACTCCATTAGAAGAGTTGTTTCCCGGTCACCGCTATGTGATCTGTACACACCAGCATAGAGAATTTTCTCAATGCCGGTGTCCACAAGCACCCAAATCACCGAAAAGTGGGGATGTTCAAGGTTTCGGAGACGCAAACAGCAAATGTCATCACGGACGTAAACGCAGATACCAGCGCGCGGAAGGAAGCGGTTTTCCAAGATGAATCCTGGATAGTCCAGATATGCCGTGTCTGATGGACATCCTATTTGCGTCTCAGTCAAGAAGAGCAAGTGCGGTTTGTTGGTCTCCAGATGATGATGGACCGCTTGCAGATTTGAGTGCAGCCCACGAATATTTGTGAGGTGCACTTTAAGAGTGAGGACGTGCATCTGCCGTTTAAACTTGCTCAATTTATTTGACTTTTTCATGGTTGGGTGAGTTAGGTAGACAAGTAGGAAGTGGACGAGATATTGGGATGCTAACCCTCAGTAGTAGAGAAGCTCCTACGCTAATGGAGAACTTGCCCGGACTTGCGGGGACGCCCGAACCCCCCTGAAATTTCCCACAAGTTCCTCACTTCCAGTCGCCAACTGGCCCTGTGGACAACCTCAGGATTTTACACAAGCGGTGGGGCAGCCTTTCGTAGTTGGCTAGACTACTACTTGGGCCCCCTACAACTTGCGGTCGGCCAGCAGAGAGCACCGTGCTTCGGATCCCGCTACCCTCCGAAGCAAGGTCTCCGACGCGAAAGCATCTCCATCACCAATACCGGTCTGCATACCCAACACAACTGTCCACATCTACTCGTCAGAACGGCTTCATTAGACATCACGATGGAACACGACGAGTCGCTTGGCATCGTGGTTTTGTCTAATGGGTGGTAACTAAGCCGGCGGCTAAGGCCTTCCACCAGTTATTTGGTTGCTCTTTTGGCACCACCCAGGGGTCACGTGTAGGGAAACTAGGGTTAAAGCCTACGGGCGCGAGCAAACATAAACCCCCAAAGTATTTTATTTATTTGCTCATCCCACGGGAAAATTTCACTTTTGCGGGATAAAATGTAGCCTATATGTTAATCCAGTGTATAAGCTATCTTGGTACCGAAATTCATTCAAATTCATTCATCCGTTTGATCGTCCTTTATAATATTAGTGTGATCTCAGAGTCTAGAAATCCTTGATGGATTTACCATACCACGCTTGACAATGACAGGTGTTTTGATGATCACAGAAGACTTTAATGTACAGAAGAAAATACTGCTTCTCATTCCATTCCTAGATATTACGGCACCGACGGAAAGAGATGGGGATATGTTTTTTTTTATAATATAGACAGACAAACAAGCAAACGGCCCGCCTGATCGTAAGCAGCTACCCTATAGACACCTGCAACACCGGGGGCGCTGCCAATACGTTGCCTACCTTTTAAGACTCTATTTACCCGACGTCTGAAGTGCCCTATGTTGTAGCCCAGCAGAAATACCTCAGATGGTAGCTCGTTCCACAACTTGCAGGTATGTGACAGAAACGATCTCGAGAAACGGACTGTGCGAGATTTCCACGGGTCTACAAGGTGTGGATAAGCTTTCCCACGGTGACGAGCTGTGCGATTATAAAACCGCGACGCAGGTATTAAGTTAAATAGTTCTTCAGAGCATTCCCCGTTAAATATCTTGTAGAACACACAGAGGGAACCGATATCTCGGCGTAAACTCAGTGGTTCTAAATCTTTGGTGAGCTCAGGATCGTCGGTGAGTCTAACGGTTCGTCGCTGTAAGGAGTCAAGGGGCTGAAGCTGGTACTTTGGCGCACCGTTCTAGAGATGAGAGCAGTGCTCCATATGGGGCCTGACTTGCGCTTTGTAAAGCAGAAGTTGGCCCGGCGTGAAGTACCGCTTGGCTCTGTTGAGTATACCCAGCTTCTTAGATGCAAGACCAGCTTTACTTTCGAGGTGATTCCTAAACTGGACCTCGCTAGAAATGTCGACACCTAAGATCCCAAGTTTAACCGAGGTGGTAAGAGGAATGCCCTGGAACTGTGAACATGTATACTAACTATAATTATAACAATAATAATGTGTTTTTATTCTATTTTTGTAATATTACTTTTATAAAAATATCTTAAAAAATTTAGATTTAAGATTGAAAATAAATTAATGATAATAATAACAGGTGAGGACATTTCACGCAACGCCATCTAGCCCCAAACTAAGCAAAACTTGCATTATGGTAACCAGATAACTGATACAATACTTAGATACTTTTTATTTCTAAACACATACATAGAATACCCACCCCAAAAACAGAAGAAACACATAATTATGTTCATCACATAAATGTTTGTCCAGGGTGGGAATCGAACCCACAACCCGCAGTTCAGAAGGCATGGTCACTACCAATCGAGCCAGGCCAACTATCCGATTATTTACATCCAAGATGACAATGCTTATTAAAATCTTACCAGCTTCATAAGAAAAGAAGTATACAATAAGTGCTAGCAGAGGCAGCCAGCCGAGCACTTCAACTGATGGATAGCTTATTCTATCAAGAAAGAAGTAGACGCCAAGTACTATCTGAAACAAAAATAAACAACAAATACATAACTCTTTACTAGGTGGTAGGACTTTTCTGCAAAGTTCGTCTAGGTAGGTACCACCGCTTTGCCAGTTATCCTGCCGCCAAGCAGTAGTGCGCAAGCACTACTGTGTTCCGGTTCGAAGGGCACTGTAGCTAGTGAAATTACTGGGCGAATGAGACTTTAGGACCTGATCTCACAGTGTAGTAATCTTACTGCTAGACTGTGCTGATATCTCAGGATGATGTGCGCAGTGCAGTGTCACGCGAAACTACACTTGAATTTCAAGTGTCACTGCAACTGATATGGGCAGTCGTGTCGCTTAACATCAGGTGAGCGACTGGGCAATTGAGACTTTATGATCTGATCTCACAGTCGAGTAATCTTATACCAGACTGTTCTGATGTCTCAGGATGATGTGCACAACGCAGTGCATCACGCGAAACTTTATATTTTGGAATTCCGGGCTCACATCATTCACTAACATAAAACAAAAATACAGTCAGAAGAGTATCATCAAAGGGTAAGCAATACATTGCTACGTCTATTGTTACAGATATCCATAGCCTATGTTGCTCCTCCCATCTGGAGGGCCGTATGCTTGCTTGCTACTTATGGGACATCTGTTTTCATTAAGGGTTTTCCGTCTAAAATATACAAAATATTGTAGTTATCTTACCAGGCTAAGAGCACAAGCAGCAGTTGATACCAGGAGCAAGAACTTTCGTCCTACCCTCTCAACAAAGGTTGGGGCAATTATACTGGACACTAGACGTGTCACTCCAATTAAAATGGTAGCCAAATTGGGCCTGGAAATAAGAGATAAGAGAGACAAATATTTATTGTACACCAATTATGTAAATACATTTCTATATACAGAGAAACTCATCTTATTATCATGAATGGGAAAAAGGAGGTTCATGTCTAATACAAATTTTAATTCAAAAAGGACTAAGCCGGCTATGAAAATGAATGTTACTGTTATTCACTTTCATAAGGTTAACCTTATAGTATTAATACTTATAAGTTAGTTAGTACAGTTCGATATCCTTATAAGTATAAGGATATCGAACTGTTAGTTTTTTAAAAGAATAAATATATTTATAGCTCTTAACTGTTAGCTGCTTACTCGATAGAAGATCCAGCTGCATCAAATATAGTAGTAGCAAAGAATAAAACCACTGCAACTCCGCTTGTCTGCTGCAATGCCCCTAAAGTAAACGTCACCAAGAGAGACATGCGGTTTGACTTAACGGTGAAAATCTCAAGCCAATCTTGGAGCTTGCTGGTTTTCTCCTTGGCATTGAATGTTTTTAAAATTTTGTCTACATCGTAGCTTCGTCCGAGCATGTTTAGAGTCTTTGCTGCTTTGATGTCTTGTCCTGGAAAATTAATAAATTTAAGGCTTACATAAATGAGGTGATGGTTTATGAGGTGATCCGTCAGAGGATTAAGGTCACCGACATATCCTATTGAATTAGCAAGTTGAAGTGGCAGTGGGCTTGCCATATTTGCCGCAGAACCGACAAGCTTTAGGGAAAGCGTGTCTTTGAGTGGAGACTGCAACTTTGCAAACGTAGTGCAGGACGCCCACCGATTAGGTGGAGCGACGACTTGCGCCGAGTGGCTGAGAAGAGCCGAAGACTAGGTTTAATGGCGTACCTTACGAGAGGCCTATGTCCAGCAGTGGACTAACACAGGCTGATGATGATGAAGGTATACATAATGCATAATAAAGTTAAAAATCTTTTACAACCAAGTAATGGGGTTGATAATATGTCAATTTTATTGACGTTTTAAATGTTTCCATTGCTATCAGTCACAAATCTGCAGGGTTCTTTTGTATAATCACAGGAGATAAACTTCCTATAGCACTACTAAAAATCAAGCAGCCTGCAGCGGGGTCATGAGAGATAAACATTATATAATCAAAACTGAATATTCAAACCTACCTTTCATTGCAAAATATACAGGGGATTCTGGAGCCACGAAGAATACAGCAATAACGTGAAGTATACTGATTGCCAGAGCAATGTATCCAGTGTTTACGTATGATACGTAAGGTACTACAGCGTATACTACAAGTGTTCCTGTGATACCCACGATGGAGGTAGACGTAAGAAGAATGCCGCGAATATGGGTTGATCTGGAAGAAAAAAAAAGATAAGCCACAATCACTAATTCTGATTTCTTCCAAAACCTATTTGTGGACAATAACAACTGGAATACGCCCACTGCTGAAAATAGGCCTCCACTATAAAACACCGCTTTGGAAGTTTATCATAGAGGAGAGTTAGGCCATATTCACCACGCTTGATAGGTGTCTTGGTGATTGCAGTACATTACAGATGTAATAAATAATGATGAGAATGTTTCTGCCCATTCTTGGATTCTTCCAGGATATTCCATAAGCCGGTTCTTACGGCACTTACGGGAAGAGTTACGGTGTGTCTTATTCGTACCGGGACCACTTGAAAATAAATGCATTGTGAACATTTGGAAATGAGTACATTGAACAAATAAAACCCGTTAAGAATGCTAAGACCCAAATCCGTTTTTTATGAGATAGCCAAAGGTTTGGTTTTACTCGGTTTGTAAGAAGTGTCACATAAAGTGGCCGGAAAAATACATTGCTAACATTATGACCGACATCTTGGTGATTTCCTTCATCTCTATCACACTCTTTCTCTCATAGCATCTTAGTGATTTCCCTCATATCTATCAAACTCTCTCTCTCTCTGTCTCTCTCTCTCTCTCTCTCTCTCTCTCTCTTTCTCTCATAGTCATTCGTTCATTCTGAACTTAAATTCCTAAGTTCCTAAGTGATACTTACGCAATTTCTCCCACGTAGACCAAGTTACACACCGTTGTGATTCCCATTCCAAGACCACTTATCACTCTCAAGGCGTAAACCATTGCAATATTCTGGGTGGTGATCACGAGAACGTATGATGCACAGTTGAGAAAGCCACCAATCAGAAGGCATGGCTTCCGACCGATGAGATTTGAGAGGTACCCGGTGGCATATGGACCTGAATGTGATGATCTTTTAGAACTTCATTCCTTACCATGGTTTACCACTATTGTATGGGTATGAACTCACGGATCGTAAGTCAACGTCACTATCGTTCCCTACTACTACTCATCCCTTAAAATCTGGAGGTATTGTTACTCTGACTTTAACTTAGTTATAATAATTCACAGCCTCTCTGGTGGTTGAGCAGGTGGGCTCATAACCCGGAGGCGGCAGGTTCTATTCACGCGTCAGGACAAGTATTTGGGCACAGAAAAAAAAGCGCAAATACTTGTTTTGAGTCTGGGTGTTGTGAGAGTCTGGGTGTTGTGGGAATGGTCCCACAACACCCAGACTCCACCCAGACTCAGAACAGCATGGGCTCCTAGTTAGGGTCCAAGATCTATATATGTGGTCGTTGGGCATTATTATTATTATCATTATTAACTTCTGGTACTTATACAGTGGATTAACATATAGGCTACATTTTATCCCAGACAAGTAAAATGTTCCCGTGGGAGGAGCAAATAATTAAAATACTTTTTATCCAACTTTGGAACCGCGGGGCGCAACTAGTTAATGATAAAATTCATTCTTACCGACCATAGCACCAACATATATTAGGTCTTTACCTATGAAATTGCCGTTTTGTTTGAAAAAAGTTAAAGTATTTTTTTTTCAAACTTATTTATTTCTTTTATTCAAAGTAATCACCCCTGCAATTAATGCATCTTTGCCAACGCTGTGGCAGTTTATGGATGCCCTTCTTGAAAAATTCAGCAGGTCGGGAGACAACAAACTCTTCAAAGGCGTTTTGTACTGCCTCTCGGGAATTGAATTTTTTTCCCGCTAAAAAGTTGTCCAAATTTTGGAAAAAGTAATAGTCGGTAGGCGCAAGATCTGGTGAGTATGGCGGATGAGGGAGAGCTTCCAAACCAAACTCATGCAGCTTAGAGACGGTCTGTTGTGCAGTATGAGGTCGCGCGTTGTCGTGAAGTAGCAGTGGAGACGACCGATTGACCAAAGCTGGTTGCAGACGTGCGAGTTTCGCCATCATTGTGGTCAGTTCTTCAATGTACACATCTGCAGTAATGCTCTCGCCGTTTTTTAAAAAGCTATGATGAATCACACCAGCACTAGACCACCAAACTGTGACCATCACCTTTCTAGGGGTAATTTTTCGTTTTGCACATTGCTTTGGTACCGAACCAGGATCTAACCAACTTGCTGAGCGCTTTCGATTGTCAAAAAAAATCCATTTTTCGTCGCACGTAACAATTCGGTTCAAAATTCCTTCATTTCTGTGCCTGTTAAGCAGCGCAAGGCAAGTCTCGACGCGTACGTTGCGCTGGCGATCGTTAAGTTCGTGGGGCACCCATCTATCAAGCTTTTTTATCTTGCCAATCTGTCGCAAATGGACCAATATTGTTTTGATGCTAACATCATTAGCTGCTGCCAGCTCAGCTGTAGATTGAGATTCATCAGCTTCCACAATCGCCTTTAATTCATCATTGTTGACCAAAGTTTCCGGACGACCACGAGGTTCATTTTTCAAGACAAAATTCCCAGAACGGAACCGAGCAAACCAATAACGGGTTGTACGTTCGTTTGTACAGTTCTCTCCGTAAACGTCGTTGATGTTACGTGTCGTTTGTGCCGCGTTGGTGCCACGACGGAACTCATATTCCATAATTACACGAAATTTCAAAGTATCCATTATGAGGAAAAATGTTGAAATGTAATGAAAATACAACGCTAATCAATAAACAAAAGACTTATATTGTAAATAGAATGTCATATTTTTAAAACAAAATTAATTTGAATTTAGAATTCATAGCCAATCAAAACTTTTTTTTGTTTGAAAAAGTCTGTACTGCAATACGGCAATTTCATAGGTAAAGACCTATTAGAAGGGATCCAATCCAAGAAGCCTGAAAATCAGTGATTGGTTCCTCCAAAGGGCTTGTAGTCGCATTCTGAAGCTTGGGTATGATAGGTGCAGACCAGCCAACGCTGTACCCCACTATAATCTGGCCGATGTTTACTAGAAAGTAATTTCAAATAAGCTTATAGTACCTAAGAAGCATTATTCTTACGACATTTAAAAACGGGAGTGCCGTTTTCTTATTGTAATTGCTGGATATTTTTATTAGACAAAAAACTAAAGAAAGAATGAGCGTAGATGGTAACACGGTAACGCTAAGCAATGACGCTTTTCGCATCCATATGCGTAACTATGGTAATTTTGTCCGCGGGTGTAACCGCGGGGCGCAACTAGTTTTAAATAAAATTGTACAGAAAACAAAAAGTAATAATATAATAATAATAACATGTGTGGACATCTCACACAGCGCCATCTAGCCCCAAACTAAGCAAAGCTTGTGCTATGGGAACCAGGTAACTGATACAATACTTAGATGCTTTTTGTTTGTAAATACATACATAGAATACAATATGACAATATGACAAAGTACACGACCATTATCTGTTTGAAAAGTTAAATCATATTTTTTAAAGAAATTTGCACCTTTGGTTGTTCCATTTTTACGGTTTGATTTATTTGGATTACGATTGGGATTGCAAACTGTAAGTTCTGTTGTTAGTTTGTCAACTGAAGGGGTGAGAACAAAAAGGGTTAAACTGATTTTTTTCACAAAATGACTTATGAGTATCGTTGGATTCAGCGTGAAATTATCTACAATAATATATTCTCAAAATACCGAAATGAGGCTTAAATCTCAAGATTTCGAGTATAAAAACGGTTTATATGTCACAGGAATACAGTTCGCTTAGCATAAAAACATTATTATATTTATTTTAAACTATAATATTTTAACAGTATATGTATGAATTAGTACTATATTTAGTATTTTAAAAAAGAATCAAAACATTTTCAAGCAACTGAAACTTACATAAACCTTTTCTATTACCTTATAAGCACTCTACATTAAAATGATGCCGTTGAAGTTTAAAGTCAATTTTCTCGAAACTGTCAATTTGACTGTTAAACCCTTTTTATCCTCAACCCTTCAACTGAAAGTTCAGTTCTGTTGTTATCAGACCTGGTATTTCATCCTCATATGGATGAGATAAGTTGTCTATAAAAAGATAATAAAAGTTTTGATATGTGAGCTAAGTGTAGCTCACGAACCATTACCATGTGGTATGTGGTACCATAGTGGTGGCAACTTTAATTGAAGCTTCTATGGAGTTTTGGAAAGAACACGAAAAGAAACGTTTCACCATCATTATACCATTTCCACACTCACGCCTGTAATCCAGCACTTAACTAATAGAATGCCACCAATTTTATGCACTAACACTGAAAATAACACAAGTTTTGGAAAATAATACAATGCGGTGACGTAATCTTTTTCGCGCTCCCGCCAAAACCTCCCTCGTGTTACTTACTGACCCTACACAATAGACTCTTGCATTTTTTTTTATGTTATTGAATGATGTTGCATGCCAGAACTTTGCACTTTTCACTGACATTTCACGGCAAGTATTGCATCTAGCAATTTTTATTTTTATTTCTACGGTTAAAGAATTTATTTATTTCTCATAAGAATTACTAATTAACTTACAGAGAAATGTAATTTTATATTAAAACTCAAGTCGGTGAGCTGCAGGTTAGATATTTATAGTAAACTTATCACATAATGTTGATACTATTCTTAATTATATTTACTAGCTTAGGACCTACGTGTATTCCAGGGACATATCTGATTTAGTTATCAGTTGGTATTCAACACAAAAACATATACAAATTAAATCACAAGTTATATTATATTTCTATTGTTGTCTTCTTTGGTGCATTGTGTGTACATGTACTATATCGACATTTAACGTATTAAAGGCCCTCTGGGAGGAGAGCTCTGTGTGTATTACTATAAAGGCAAATCATGATAAAAATTACAGCTTCTGTGGTGTGGTGGCTGAGCAGGTTGGCTCATAACCGGAGGCGACTGGTTCGATTCTCGCGGCAGGACATGTATTTGTGCACAGACAAAAAGAAGCGCAAATACTCGTTCTGACTCTGGGTGGTGTGGGACCATGGTCCTCATAGTTCCTA
Source organism: Ennomos fuscantarius (assembly GCA_905220475.3). Taxonomy (NCBI): domain Eukaryota; kingdom Metazoa; phylum Arthropoda; class Insecta; order Lepidoptera; family Geometridae; genus Ennomos; species Ennomos fuscantarius. Next base: position 3,180,938 of record HG992046.1, on the reverse strand, counting down.
AGTCTCTAGACACAGGGAATCTTTTTTTTATGTCAACGTATGACGTGACGAGCTAACCGTTCGCCTGATGTATATATCTGATGTATATCGCCATATTAGTTGCAGTGTCACTCAGAACTCTAAAGTATACAGTTTTGCGTGACACTGCACTGCGCACGTCATCCTGAGACATCAACACAATCTAGTAATAAGATTACTAGACTGTGAGATCAGGTCATAAAGTCTCATTTACCTAATTTCACTAGCTACAGTGCCCTTCAAACCGGACCACATTAGTACTTGCACACTACTGCTTAGCGGCAGAATAACTGTCAAAGCGGTGGTACCTACCTAGACAACTTTGCAGAAAAGTCCTACCACCTAGTAAAATAATCCTAGTTTGGGTCCAGGATCTGTGTATGTGATCGTTGGGCGTTATTATTATTATATTATAAATCAAAAATTCATATCTGCGGGCTACTTACTACATCCAACAATAAGCAATTGTTTCAAAATAGTCGTCTCCATTTTCAGCGTTTTGTATTCGTAATTCCTATTTTCCATTTATATAAAATATCACAGCACTTGAACATTAAATATTAGAATAGAACCTTTAAAATTTGATATGCATTATTATAACCCAATAAGATTTTAGGCACTAAATGTAAAACAATATAGTATTAACAGTTTTAATATACAATAATTACGTATTGGATTTGAAGAATGCACTTGACTTCCAATATTTATAACCTTCAAAGATTAAATTATCTATTTAAAAACAGTGATTTTAGGGGTCCGCGTTTTTCAATTCTTACAACGCACAATACTTTCATTGCATAGAATTACTTACTTACTGGATAATAATACTAAAATGCCCGTTATTATTACGCCGTAGTAATAAGTAGGGTAACCTTTGATCTTTATAAAGTTATCTTTGAATTGAAATACCTACTGTGATTCGCTTTGTGAAAACGCTTTGTAATTTTATATGCTTAATAAAATAACTTAATTTTAAGTACCTACCTAATATAATTTTAACTTGTAAAAGTACTAAAAATATCCTAATTGCAATAAATCTTTTGAATTAGACTTTGATTTTACAGTGGATAATAATCAATATAGAATAATAATATATAGATAATATATAGATTAATAGATGTACCTAATTAATACAATCGCAAAAGCCTTTTTAAAGAAGCGCACGATTGAAACATTTTGGATTCAACCTGTTTGGGAATAAATATTGGTGGACATTTTACACAGTGACATCTAACCCCAAAATAAGCACTGCTTGTACTATAGGAACCAAATAATTACTGATATAATACTAAGATACTTTTTGTTTATAAATACATACATAGAATACAATATAACACCCAGACACTGAACAAACATCTCGTTAATTCATTACAAAAAGAAAATTGGTGCCATATATATAATAATAAAAAAAGCGATAAGGTAAATGTATTGACTGTATCATCAAAATCACTGGTAACTCGTTCCACTTACTGCAGGGCATAACCTTTCTCTCTCTCACACAATCAACCCCATTCCCAAAAACAAATTATAATGGCTGACCATAAAATAACAGATAGTATCATCATCATTACATCATAATTACATCATCATTACAGTAAGTAAACCTTCGTAACAATCAACTCTATTATAGGTACACTCTCAAAGATTCCAACCGAGCGACATTGGAAATAAAAAGCGATTTTTTATACTGAACCATTGAACCATTCGTAACTATCCAGTTCATTACGATCATAACAAAGTATAACTATGTAGGTAATCTTATCTTGATATTAATTTTGATATTTATCTTAACCTTTGAATGACCGATTCGGGTCATTGATTAATGTGAATGCTTTAAACTGATAAAAACCACAGAATCACAGTCCTCATTATTATTCACACAGATAGGTACCCCCTGCCATCGCCCCCGTGGATTTGAACACACTAAAATCCTGGTCTAGTAACATTACACCTCGGTTACCAACCAGACGTGTTAAGCTGTAGGTATAAGCGCGGTGACCCCTCTACGAAGGATGGAGAAAACGTGCAAATCCGCTTCTTCTTTTTGGCCAGAACTAACATCGTCTTTCTTGGCCAGCTCCACGGCCTTCTTCTGTGTCATCACAGACTGGTACAAGGAGGCCACGAAGTTGTAAACTTTGGTGTGAGTCTTCGCTTCAAGATCCTAGGAAGGATCACCGGTCAGCAAGCATGCCACTACATCATCCAGTATCCACGGATCACTTCAATGATCCACTGTAGACACGGCAGCGCCTTGTTGTTGGAACCGAGAACGTCCACCCCGACCGAAGTCCAGTACAAGTCCATACTCCGAATCACTCCAGAATAGCTGACGATACGTGGCGTTCAGATCGCCACGTTGGGCAGCATTCAGCCGCTCTCAGAATACTTGGGGCCAGGCGGGTCTAACCTTACCTATCCTATGTAAAGCCAAATTATGCAATAAACAACACGACCGTTGGGAAACTCATCGCAAGTTTGATTGGCAATTTGAGTTGCACAATACGAGCACTATCCTAAAGTTGAATTGCAAACTAAGCCCTACTTTGAAAACATGGTCGATATAGAGAAAGGGTGTAGACCCTACTACGTATAGAACTACAGAAAAAACTCCGCTGCAGCAGCTGTTTCAATACGCTCAACAAGGTCTGTAATGTTGACCTCTTCAACACTTCCATGCAGCGAAAACAGCTATTTTAAAGGCATTGTGTTTCTTGCATAATTTATCGTATTAATGTATGTATCTTTTGTTTTTTATATCAGCCCTTCCTTTTATTTTTTTCTTTTCTGAAATTGTATGCACCCATCTTCGTTATTTATTATAATAACATAATAATAATTATAATAACGCCCAACGATCACATATATAGATCCTGGACCCTAACTAGGATTATCTGTGTCTAAGAACCCAGGTACTACAAGGACCATTTTCCCACAACACCCAGACTCGGAACAAGTATTTGCACTTTTTTTCTGTGCATAATACTTGTCCTGTCGCGGGAATCGAACCCGCTGTCAACATATTAATAACGAGCTTCTGCCCGCAGCTTCGCCCGCGGCGTGGCCTATGGGAAAATAATTCAACCACCCATTTCACCCTCTTAAGGGTGGAATTTCGAAAAATCCTTTCTTAGCGGATGCCTACGTCATAACATCTACCTGCATGCCAAATTTCAGCCCGATCCGTCCAGTAGTTTGGGCTGTGCGTTGATAGATCACTATGTCAGTCAGTCAGTCACCTTTGAATTATATATATTTAGATAATAAACTAATACCATAAAAAAATATGAATTTTTTGGTATGTATTTCAGTATATTTAAGTCAGTATTATTAGGGCAGTATTTATTAATAATAGTTATTAGTGAAAACTTCTAATTGGCCTTAGATAATTCATTTTTTCACTTGTGTTACCTAGCTCTTAGTTTTCCAAAATTTGTAATATAAACAAAATAAAATAAATAAACTTTATAGAAATTAGGGAGATGGTTTCGACCTAACTGTTAGTTTTCCAAAAATTGTCTGATAAACGAAATAAAATAAACTTTATAGAAAGTAGCGAGACGGTTTCGACATGATTGGTTTCCTTTTTTAATCGGGATAAAGTTAGTAATATTATAGTATTCTGTGGTAAAGTTGGTCTCTACTGCCGACAGGACGGAACATCGTCAGTTATGCTGGTTGCTATTATAATTATAAGTATTAGATGTTATTTAACCTTAACATTAATAAACCAGTTATTAAAAACTACATGGTTTCAAACTCGCGCAAATCAAAACGCCTCTGGGAAAAAAAAAACGAAAAAGATCGCGTCGCCGCATTGTATTATTTTCCAAAACTTGTGTTATTTTCAGTGTTAGTGCATAAAATTGGTGGCATTTTATTCGTTAAGTGCTGAATTACAGGCATGAGTGTAGGAAAGTGGTATAACGATGGTGAAACGTTTCTTTTCGTGTTGTTTCCAAAACTCCATAGAAGCTTCTGGTAAAGTTGCCACCACTTTACTAGGAGTATGACTTGACTAGACTAGACTATGACTTGACTTCATGACTTGGACTGTGACTTGACTTGACACACTATATGATATGAATTAACTTGAGATATATCAATTACTTGACACTGGCTAAATACACAAAAGTGTGGAGCCAAAACCAAACAAAAAAAAAACGCCTCTGGTGCAAAAATCTTGCCTAATACAATTTTTTTTTAACCGATTTTAGGAACACATACTGTGTGTAGCTACTCCTTTTCACGTTAACTAGGCGATCACGTAACTTGATTGCAACCAATAGAAACAGATATTAGTATGGAATTGATAGTTTCAATGCGCAGCTTATGTACATAGTTACTATGGAAATTTCTCCGTGAACACCCCGCTGGTGTCATAATTTTTAAGCCGCCCAAAAGTTTCTTGGTTTTAAGTCAACAGCTGGGACCGACGGCTTAACGTAAGCGTTACTAAAAGATTAGAACTACGGGTACTCACTACTAATAGGTTTAATTATTTAAATCTCTATCACTTTATTGTATTTTAACACAGCCAGTTCAATGAAAATATTTTCAAAAACAAAAAGGTAGATTTTTAACACAATTACCATTTGTAGTAATAATATTTTTCTAAAATCCTCAAAAAGAAGAAATACAGAATCCTCATTTCCTCAACAAATGCTTGTTTTTAACATGACCTGATGAAAACTCAGGTTCTTGTGATCATTCTATATACTGCCAAATTTTAGTGTAGTAAGTTCCAATCTACCGCAAAGAAAATCTATCGTGCCGTTTCTTAATTTATGGAATGTCATCTCCTTGGGTTATGTGGGCAATAACAAGGCTTTGGACATTGTGATTTAGAACCTCGCTGTTCACAGTTCCGTTTTGTTGCCTTTGGGTTACAGCCACCACCGCCACCACCAACACCACCACCGCCAGGGCCAGACGTTTCTTGCACCACTTGCCTCATCTTCATCATTAAATCATTTATTTGGTTGGTCAGGTTTCCCACAGTATTACACATTTGTTCCACAGTACTCATAGTAGGAAACATTGCAGTACCTCTTGTATCACCCCCTGAAACATGGCTTGAAGGACAGTCTAAAGCTTCAGGGCATAAATTACTTGACGACGACGAATTTGCTCCTCCCATCGGACAAGTTTGGACGCTCTGCTGCGGATTTGATATTGGCAGGGTATTTTTTTTACAGCTATGCTTCGTACATCTAGATAGAGGAGGTCCGGGGTTGCAAGGACTCGTTTGGTTACTTTTTTGATTGCTCGGGCAGTCATCCTGGTCGCACTGAGGAGGCATGTTAGCCGGGCACTGCATGTTGGTACAACTGAACGGTTCATCTGTGCGAAACTCTCTGGGGAAACTGGTTTTGCAATCTGGGCAAGGGCAGCTTACTTTGATGACGCCAGTTTTTATGTCTTTGATCTTACCAGGGGTGTAGTTTAGGCAGCTGTAGTGCACCCACTTGCGGCATGCACCTTGGCATTGTAAGCCCGTCTTGTTTGAAACACCTTGCAAGCAGATTTTACACGGGTTTTTTATTGCATGGCATTTGGATTTGGATGACATTTTGTTCACTGGTTAGTGCGTCTTTAGCGGGAATAATTTCATGGTTACCACAATTTATTTTGTGTTTTTAGATTACATTTTGTTAACAAACATGTTGAATTTGAAGTTAATGGTCGAAACTGACGTTATTTATTTGAGTGACATTGACGCAATTCTTCTTTTTAGGAGAACTCAAAAAGATTCCAGGTATAATTTTATTTATGGTTAGGTCCGAAAAGAACATGATCATGCTGTTCAACATCTTCATTGACATTATAAACCTTTCATTGAAATCCAAGTAATAGTATTCTGTGTTGAAGTCCGTCGTGTTTTTATCTTCCTGTGATGCAATCAAGTTAATTTTGGAAATCTAAATATATATAACTCAAAGGTGACTGACTGACTGACTGACATAGTGATCTCAACGCACAGCTCAAACCACTGGACAGATCGGGCTGAAATTTGGCATGCATGTAAATGTTATGACGTAAGCATCCGCTAAGAAAGGATTTTCCAAAATTCCACCCTTAAGAGGGTGAAATGGGTGATTCAATTTTTTTCCCATAGGCCACGCCGCCGCGAGCAAAGCTGCGGGCAGAAGCTCGTACTTCATGAAATCCTTTTTGTAAATAATATCTCTTTCAAACTATGTTCGTCTGTATGTTTTTTTTTGTGTAAGTTCGTCGATATTTTTGCCAATTATTGTGAACCGATTAAAAAAAAATTTTTTAGGTCAAAAGAGTTGGTGGTCTCATTATCATCAAGTCTTCGTCACTTCCCGGTATCCGATTGAGCTTAAATTTGCATACTTATGTAGGCTAAGTAACAATGTAATAATGTGGTATTATTGAGCTGATCTGATGATGGAGTCAGGAGGTGGATGGTGGATGGTGGAACTCTTCAACGGCGAACAGCAAAAACACTAAATTTTCTTATTTTCGCTGATGCGACTTTGCCCACGACTATAATATTCCACACTACGCCACTGTTAAAATTAACACATTTTCGTGCATCAAATTATGATCTGGGAATTTCAACTTTAGACAGAGTGCTATTAGAGTTCACGACAAAAAAAAAGTGCTAGATGCGCCCTTAACAAAGGAGTTTCCGTTTCCCGACAACAGCTTGGTATTAATAAAGTACGAGTCGATATGACGTGAGGACTTCATAATGTTATTTTTATTTTTAAATTGTTACAGTTTTGTTGATGTTCGTGTGCAATTAAAATTGGATGGGGAGAAATCGGAAAGAGAAAAACAAAGTGTATTGAAGCTCTCATTAAAAATTTTCACTCCAGATGACGGAGTTGTTAAGTCTGCAATTTATTTTCATGTGAGGCCATCAATTCTGCTGGTGGTAAGCGCCACACGTATTTAATAATTATAAAGCATACATGACGGCGGCAACGTCCGGTTGTAAACTCTATGTGCAGTGGGCAATACCGTAATTTACCCTGTAGCATTTAAATTTATTACAGTGGCAACACTGGTAGCTGCCATCGCTCCCCCACCTATCTGGCTATAAAAAGGGAGCGCTTGGTGTACTACGGTTCATTCTTGCGCCGTGCACGGCCCGGTACGCATGCTGAAAGCCTATAGTTATATAGGTTGCAACCTACGCACAACCCGTCAGCCTAATACACACAAAGACACGTAAACATAATTCTATGTTTTATTATTAAAACTTTGTACAGTCTTACTAATAAAAACAATAACATAATTAATTTGACATTTAAAAATTAAAGCTTTATGATAAAATTCTTGAATAAATTTTATTTAAAGTCCAAATCAGTGATTCAAATAAAATTCCTATAAACATTTCTTTTAACTGAAGGGTCGTTATAAAGCAACACTTAAAAAAATACGTTATTTAGTCCATGATTTGCTTAACATCTCCTGTATGTCCAGTAGAGACCTTCCTTTAGTTTCAGGTACGAATATCACACTGAATGTGAACGCAATCGCACACGCACTTGCGTACACCCAGAACGCTATATGAGCCCCGTTTGCCACCATGAGTGCAAACGCTGATGATATGAAGAAGCCAAAGAGCCATCCAGCTGTGACGGTGACTGTTGACCCTGTACTGCGAACGTTAGGTGTAAACATCTCCCCTATGAATGTACCAGGGATGATACCGAACCCTGTTGAGAAAAAAAAAACCTTTCGAAACGTCTGGTTGAAGCCACGCGTGACCAAAATGCTGGCCTCTACTTCAGCCAAAGATTGAGCATTGCCATTCAACGTGGCAATGCTGCCAGCATATTGGGCACGTTGCTTACTGGTAGTGGTTTGTTTGATTAAGTTCCCTTTTTATTGTTTTATGTTTATTAAATAATATTATGTTGTATGTTGAGAAAATGGTTTATAATAATTAAAAGAGCATCGTCATTAAATCATCAGCAGGAAGCACAGAAATAGGAAAATAGACTGGAAAACTCAATGCTAAACATAGTAAATCTCATCATTGCACGATATAAAAGGTCGCTGACAGTTTTAAAAGAAATACTTCGCACTATGTTTTTCAGTTCGTTAATGCCATGTTTATTTTGTGTCCTAATAGACAAGTCAAACTTAAAAAAACGTGAAAGTTTTAAGCTTGTACATTTTTAAGAACAAAAGACGAAACCGTAGTTATAGTCTGATAAATTCCCAACAGTTCTTCGTTTTCCTTCGAGAGCTAAGATTAATACACATAGTCAAAAGCCTTACCAAGATCATAAGATAGGAAGAAAATTATAAGTGTGACCAGTGGAAGCCATCCAAAATCTCTCACAATCGGATTGCCGATATGATCTAAATAAAAGTACGTTCCTAAAGTACCCTGAAAAATAAAAAAATTTACTGCTTACGTAAATAAAAAAACAATTGATATAAAAGATGAGTACATTAGTATAAAATTTATCCGTAAATTCTTACTCTTTTACACTTTGCCATCATCATCATGATAATAGCTTATCTCAATGGCACTTCGTGAGTTGAATTTAGCCTACCATAGGTGTGTTCTTACCAAACTAAGGCAGCATGCAGCCGTAGATACTAATAGCAAAAATTTCCTCCCAGACCATTCCACAAAAAAAGGTGTGATTGTACTAGCCACAATCTGTGTTATCCCTATCACAATAGTAGCTAGATTGGGTTCAATAGAAGACTCCGCCATTTCAAAAATTCTCGTTGCAAAAAATACGACAGCTATGACTCCACTCATTTGTTGTAATATATTTAAGGTTAAAGTAATGAGCAGAGCGCGTTGGTTGCTTCGAACAGTAACAATTTCTTTCCATTGGTCCTTTACGCTTCGCTTTGATTTAGATAGTTCATGTTTTGCTAATAGAACTTGCTCAAATTCTTCGGCTCTACCTAAATTTGTTAGCGTTTCTCTTGCTTCGTTTTCTTCTCCTGGAAAATAAGTTACCTTATATGTTTGTCATTTCCATATAATCTGGTAACGCGGATAATAGACAAAATTTAATCTTTTTCAGGAAGTAGGTACTTATGTAAGTACTTAAGTATGTTTACTTACAGGTAAGTAAACGTACTTAAGTAGGTAGGTCTACCGAAATTGATTAATCTTTTGTTGGTGTTTTCGGTGTGAAATATAATCATCTTCTATTATCTTGGTACAATTTTCTGACCAAATAATACCTGCGATTATTTAAATAACACAAAAAAATCGGTGATTTATCAAATCAAATTAAAAATTAACGAATTATTAATATCATGATCAACATCAATGTGCGCTTAATTGTATTTACTCGTAATATGTTACCTTTTAAAATTAAAAACAATGGCGTTTCAGGTATAAAAAATATACCTAATGTATATACCAAAGTTAACGCTAACCCTAAATACCCAGTAGCTGAATACGGTACATATGGTCCAACGGAGTATATTATTAAAGTTCCAAATGTACTGAAGATTCCTGTGCAAGTTAGTAGTATACCTCGTATGTGAGTGGATCTGAAAATTACTAACAAATTAGTACAATCAAAATTTGAAAACGACTATTCTAAAAAAACGGTGTATTAATTTTTTATACAATATAAGACAGAGTAAGCTATCTAAATTGTACATGAATGTAAATGCAGAAGAATTCTGTAAAGTCTGGCTCACTGGAATTCCTAATAATGTATGAAATGATCAATTACCTCCTAAGTATGTTTAAGATACTAACGCAATCTCTCCAATATATACGAGGTTCATGACGAAAATGATGCCAGTCCCCAAGCCTATAAGAATCCTGCCCGTATATATCATAGCCAAATTACTAGCCAGAGCTAGTACTAAGAATGCGAGGATGCAAATGGTCGCTCCTAAAAACAGGCATGGCTTTCGACCCTTGATATTAGAGATGACTCCTGTGACGTAAGGACCTGGAACAAAATTGGAGTCAAATCACCACATTGTGCTCCTAATTAACGAGACAAAGCAAATGATATTATTGAATAATAAATACAAAAAAGTATGAAACTAGCAGCGGTGACAGAAATTATGTTGATAGGTCGGAAGCAAAAAAATATGGTTGCACGCACGTAATAAGATGAATTTTTCAGCTAAACTGTTTTTAAAATTGAGTGAATCTCTAATAAACTATATACATAATAACATAAACTAGTGTAGTTCTCTGCAATACCTCTACTAGTGGTTTTGAGAGTTTACATGTAGGCGATAAAATCTGGCTTTATGTTTGGTGCAACTCACTTCGTAACGGTTACAGTTAGGCGTTATAACATATTACACGCAATATTATTTTCTAATCTTAAAACTATAATAATCCAACCATGAATGTTATAATTTTTATTATTATTAGACATCATCTAACCAAAATAACAAGCATCCATTTTCTTAACGCTAATATGAACTCTCTCTCTCTCTCTCAATAATATTCGTCGCTAACGATTGAATGGATATTAATTAATCCATGTGAACCTTTAAGGCATCAGTTAATGTTAATGAAAGAGAAAAAAAAGGGTCACTTTAGATGGTTTTGAAGAAGATACCAACTTGATCGTTATCATATTTTATTATGTGAAAAACACAGGTGACTATGCAACAAGAACAAAAAGTGAAAGGGAAAATAACATAATGAAATAATAAAAACAAAACAAGCTTACCTACCAATGATAGTTCCAATGTAAAGGACAGATCCAATCCATGAAGCTTCTTGATCACTGATTACGGTTGGTAAAGGAGTTAGATCTTCATCCTGCAGTTTTGGAATCATTGGTGCCGTCCACCCCAAGCCATACCCGACTAATATCTGGCCCAAATACACTGAAAATTATTTAAATAAAAGCCATAATCCAAAAATACACGAAAAACAAACTACACGCGATATTTATAAAGAGTTTGAAGCAGCAGAACTAAATACAGTACAATAATAAAAAGCTTTCAAAAATCAACGTTTAAATAAGTGTTAAAATAAGTGTATCAAACAAGTTTGGTATTCATACACAAATAAACTACTCGTAAAATACCATTAAAGAAAAGTGTTTCGCAGGGCAGTGACCTTGGTCCATAACAATTCATAACTAGCACAAAAACAACATAATACTTACGGCATCCTGCGATATAAAGCTGTTGTCTTATTAAATACAATTCCATTTATATAACAAATAGAACAAACATAAATAGAACTAGAAAAAAGAAATCTGGAGGGATATCAACGATAAAATAAATAAACGGAAGATAAGGTGATTGCACTGAAATTATCGGGAAACTAAAACCAAATTAAGTATAATATGAATTTCACCAGCATCTCTATAATTATGACCAAATTGGCGCGAATGGGCAAACACAATATTTTAGTGTATGTGAATAAAGTATTTTAGAAACGAGATAGTGTTATCGATTAGGTAGGTTAGGGTAAATACGGTTAAATTACATTAAAAATATCTTCACCTTGTCACACAGTTTGTTCTGAGCTTGTTGGTAGTACCTACTACGGGAAATAATTATTGCCCGTGTTTACTGGTAGGGTCGTTTATTACCCTAGCAATAGCACAATCACACTAATATTATAAAGGCGAAAGTTTGTGTGTTTGGGTGTATGTTTGTTACTCCTTCACGCTCAAACGGCTGAATGGATTTGGATGAAATTCGGTACCAAGTTAGCTTATACACTGGATTAACATATAAGCTTCATTTGATCCCGGAAAAGTGAAATTTTCCCGAGGGATGAGCAACTAATTAAAATACTTTTTATCCACGGGTGAAACCGCGGGGTGCAACTTGTAATTACTATAAAAAAAATGCGTTTTGCTTCGTATTCGGCTTAGCCCAATACACCATTCTCGTCAAACAATTGTGTTTAATTCTACCTATGATAAGATAATTTTGATAATTTCATACTTACTGCTTTTTATCTTCTGCAACATAATCTCATTCTATAGTACCTATATTATAACATGCAAAATTAAGATTAATTGACTGAGTTTTCTATAAATCGATTATAAATAAGTTTTATAGCCACATCGAAACTTCATTACGACAAATTATACAACAAAATTTGTACTACTAAGCTTTTCCTTTCGTTTCAAAAACAAAAGCAATGGTAAAGCAGCAAACGAAGAAGCAGCAAAGGCAAGTAAAATAAGACGATAAGCGCCTACAGGTAAAGTTAAGGATGTTAAGTATAAGGCCAAAGGTAGTTTTCACGTCGACAGTAATCACTTAGAGAAAACGGTCTTCACTCTTATAAAAATGGGGTTAATAAATGAGGACTCTCTCCTCATCGCTGCTTCCGCACAACGGCAGGTCTTTGACTACAAACTCACTAGGTACTCATAGGTCTGTATTACAGAACGATGGACAGTCGTCGATCGTTGCTCAAGTAGAGATTTCATTCATAAAGTGTTCAATTAGTGAATGAAATCTCTGCTTGAGCACTGATCTATGACTGAGCATCGTTCTGTAATACGGACCTACGATACCTATATAAGTAGTTACCATAAAGATGTTTGAGTTACTATCTCTTGCGATAATCTACTTATACATAAATACGCATTTTAAAATTATGCCACAGTACTTGATGTAATTTTCTCTGCAATATAAATGCTATTGCAATTAGATAATTAATACCTAATTGATAACTTATCAAAAACGTGATAGAAACCAAGGAGTCCAATGCAGCTGAGTACTCAAGGACAGCGTTATATAAGAGAAAGTATGCACCAAAACAGCTTAAAAATATAACTGTTGTTATTTTCATAAAGGCATTTGGAAATATTTGGTTTGCAAGCTAGTATTTGCGTGCATAGATAGAGACCATGGAATAGGTAATATAACTAATCTTAATGCCAGAAAAAATCTAAAAATAAAGTTTTTTTTTTAATTGGACAGTATGGGCTAATCTGAATCCTTGTGAGATACGTGAAAACTGTCTTAAGAACTATTTACTAGTTTTGTATGAAAACGATTTTAACGTAGGATTTTTTTAGTCAAGGGGGAGTTTTCCATAAAAATGAGCTGTATTGATCAATAAAGGAACTATTATTACATGAAACTAAAACGAATCACATTAAAAAAATCCATCAAACCAATTATTTTTATAGAGAACTCACGCCTGATCAAAAAATAACTACGCCAAAAATGTTTTCATACAAAATGGATAAATGATTTTTAAGACACATTTCCCCGTATCTCTTCTAATTCAAGATTTCATCATACTGTCCCAAAAAAGAAACACTCTGTATAAGTATTATTGTTCAATCAAAAGTCAAAACTTTGACAATTTTTGTCAAACAAATCTGTGAAACAAATCATAACAAACAAAAATGATATAAAATAATTAGGTACAAAAAAGATTTCTAAATTATCCGTGACTTATAAACCTATTGTGAATATGTTGTTTAATAGTCTGCGCAAACAATACTCTTTGGTTCAGCAAGTGAGGCATGTCTTCTACTGCCCGTGAGTACCATACCTACAACCCTTACCAGTTCCTACAGGTTCAGGTTCAGAACTATCCGTTCATTGCCTCCCTATACACTCCTTGGACATCCTTGACTGGACGATCCTACCCCATCTGTCTCCGAAACAGTGGCTGCGTTACTATAGAATCGACCAGTTTAGCGTCTTGTTCAGGTAACAGTTTTAGCTGGTCGGGAATCGTTTGTGTAGGCCGGCCCCCATACTAAGGTGGATCGACGACTACCAGGTCGTTGATCCCCACCTCCTTCCCCTGCTCTTATTTATCGGTTTCCGCGTTTTGACCACAAAACAGCAAGCAGCCGCTTAAAATGGCTCAATTCCCACTCTACGGAGGATATTTTCAGCAGTGGACGTCTTCAAGATGATGATGATGATCGTTGTCAGCACTGGCTTCTAATTGTCAACGCAGTGAAATCAGACATCGACCTCACAGGCGATGTCGACGTACTACCCTTGATAGGTATGGTAGAACGATTTTTAGAGTCCACTGGTGTAACCTTTTCGATCCTCTTCTCTTGGCATCACCCGGGGCGCTAATCATGCTTATTAACTGCCTCCCACTTTTGTTGGCTGGATGCCCGCGCTCCCGCTCGGATGATGCTGGAAAGGCCGAATTTCAACAATGCTAGACCTTTAAAAAATTGGTTGGTACTTACCTACTTAGAACTTGAGATATGCATGCTCATAGTAAGCTCATAAGCTGCAAGACACACAGAAAATCCTAAAGTACCTACCTACCTAACGTAGGAACCTAAAGCATATATACTATAGTAGGTACTTATCTTGTATGACCTGAATGTTGTACCTTACAGATTTGGAAAGCCTCGGCACTTGATATGCTTTAAGCAATGGAACGCAAACATGGTTATGGACGTGGTAGTAAGCGCCTTGAACTTAAAGTGTAGACACAGGGATACACATAATATACGATTGGTAAGTGGTGCGAAGTATTTTTTTGAACGGGCTAGTGCTGTTGGCCTCTACCGACCTTTACAGTGTCACCGGGTGGGAAGTAGTGCGAAGTAGCAGTTGCAACTAACACGCGGAAGTGGCAGTTAGATAGTTGGAGTGCTCTTATATATGGAGCAGAAATCGTGTAAAAGTATTTATATGACGCCTGTCGATTTTTTTTAAAGTAAGTATTAAAAGATTTAGTTCAAAAGCGAGTCGCGCAATGGAAAAGTAGAGGACTGTAGAGTTTTAAATTTATTAATAAAATCTGTAACAATTATGATGGATAAAGCCGAAGTAAATAAACATTTTAAATGAAGTCTTGATGAAATGTAATGTTACTTACTTAAGCACGTATTTATATTTATGTTACTGTACCTACATTATTTAAACTGACGATGAATGTACTTATATTGAAAATTTTAAGTCTGACTATGTTCTCATGGTAGTGACTTTTTTGTCTTATTTGAGAATAAATTTCTTTAAGTTCCACGCGAGAGCTAAAGCCATCGACAAGCCTCAAAATTAGCAAGTTGAATGGCAATAATACACTAGCCAAATCTCTCGCAAAACCAACAACCGATGCAGAAGGTTCCCGAGTAGTGCCCACGAACTGGATGGCCATCGTAGGCCAATTTCCCACTATGTGGACCAACCTCTTGCTCATAACCCAGAAGAGCCGTTAGATGAACGGGGCGTAACTATTCAAAATGGCGCTCTATGGTTGCACCCTATATTCAGAAGTAGACATCTTCCGCCTGATGAGAACGATGACCAAAAATATAAACTGCGTTCTGTGATCGGCTTATAGGTGGTGGATACCTATAGTTGGTGTGGTTTCGGAGGATTTTTAAATTAAACACCGCTTGAACTTTACATTTATATTCGTCTCCTCGCCATCAATCTTAACATCTCAGACTATATAATTATTCACATAAGAATCAGAGAGAAAAACCAACGAACCACAGACTAACTCGGCTTAAGCGTTACGCTTATCGATTAATAATTATTGCCATTAAATAAACAAAACAATATTCAAGCTAAATGCACTATCAATAATCGATCACGTTTACAAAACACCACCAAAATATCTATATATTATATTTATGAGAAATCTAAATATATATAACTCAAAGACTGTTTGATTGACTGACATAGTGATCTATCAACGCACAGCCCAAACCACCGGACGGATCGGGCTGAAATTTGGCATGCAGGTAGATGTTATGTCGTGGGCATCCGCTAAGAAAGGATTTTTCGAAATTCCACCCTTAAGAGGGTGAAATGGGTGGTTGAATTATTTTCTCATAGGCCACGCCGCGGGCGAAGCTGCGGGCAGAAGCTCGTTAGTATATAAAGGAATTAATTCTATTTATTATGTGACTGGTTGTATGGCTTCACATTTGAGGTACTAGCGGTGTTCGTTAACACTATATTTCTAGGATACGTTAGCAGACTCAAAAATCATGATCCTCCAAGAAGTAAACGAGCCTGTTCTAAACATGGCCGTTTCGAAAGCCGCATCTCTCCTGGGAGCTACTGACGTCAGCATCAACGATCACCTCGTTTGGGATCACGATTATAATGGCAGGTAAATTAAGATATAGCTAATTTAAAAAAAACGAGTGTGCTTTAGACCACACGACTGAAGTAAAACATCTTTAGTTTAGTTCCATCTACCGTCCGGTATAAATTTTGCTTTGTTTAATGTTAATGTCGCCATCTTGACAATTGTAAATTGTCATTTGACCAGAAATACCAACATGATTATACAATATTTTAACATTATTATGTTGACAATGAAGATCTACGTGAACCAACTTCACCTTCCGTCCGCCTCGAGTTCACTCTATTTCTTACTCTCCGAGTCAAGCGTACGTAAAGAAGATTTACTTCCAATGTAAATAACTATTTATAACCAAAAAGTATCACTTCTAAAATTGGTTCAACCGTTTCAGAACTATAGAGGAGATATACTATAGAGTTGAAGATGAAAGAAAATATCCTAAAAAGCTCATATCTATCCACAGGACATTTCCCCTAAAGACTAAAATTCATTTTCTCACTTCTTATAACGCCATTTTTGTCTTCGTATCATTTTTTTTTTTTTTAATTGTCTCTTCGTGTATATAGCAAATTCTTTTTTTTTTTTCAATAAGTAGGGTGATGTAGTAGTATCTGGATACGCTAGATCTATATAGGTCGTACACTTACTTTTTTGTTTTGTTATGGCTCCACACTTTTGTGTATATAGCCAGGGTCAAGTAATTGATAATTTTTCGAGTTAAGTAATATATATGTGTATAAGTCAAGTCACAGTCCAAGTCCTCAAGTCAAGTCATACTCCTAGTAAAGTGGTGGCCACTTTACCAGAAGCATCTACGGAGTTTTAGAAACAACACGAAAAGATACGTTTCACCACAATTATATCCCTTTCCCATACTCATGCCTGTAATGCAGCACTTAACGAATAAAATGCCACCAATTTTATGCACTAACACTGAAAATAACACACGTTTTGGAAAATAATACAATGCGGTGACACTATCTTTTTCGTTTTCCCGCCAAAACTCTTACACTTACTTGTTCATACACTATAATATAACGAAAGTTTGCCATGTCATCAGTCAAAGAATTCCCAATAAGAACTATCTTTTACAGCATTTTCGCTTTTATGTCCGACGCAATCTTCGTGTCGACCAGCACACACATGTGTGTGCAGAGGTTTGCGCAGAAATCTCCGGTGCCGGTCATATGCATGAGGTCCAGAACTCACGCCAGTATCCAGGCGCTCTCCACAATCATGGCCATCATGGTAATTATTTTACTACGAATAGATACTCAATGGTACAAACTTTTTTACTTTAATTGTGTTACCGGAGATTTGGCGGGAAAGCGAAAAAGATTGCGTCACCGCATTGTATTATTTTCCAAAACTTGTGTTATTTTCAGTGTTAGTGCATAAAATTGGTGGCATTCTATTCTTTAAGAGCTGGATTACAGGCGTGAGTGTGGGAAAACACGTTTCTTTTCGTGTTGTTTCCAAAACTCCATAGAAGCTTTTAGTAAAGTTGCCACCACTTTACTAGGAGTATGACTTTGACTAGACTATGACTTGACTTGATGACTTCGACTATGACTTGACACATATTTGCGTGAAATATCATTATCTTGATAAATTATCAATTACTTAATTGATACTGGCTAAATACACAAAAGTGTGGAGCCAAAACATATATATAAAAAAAAATTGTGTTACTGAACTCGGATCTCACTCACGACCTTATAATAGGTCTTTACCTATGAAATTGCCGTATTGCAGTACAGACTTTTTCAAACAAAAAAAAGTTTTGATTGGCTATGAATTCTAAATTCAAATTAATTTTGTTTTAAAAATATGACATTCTATTTACAATATAAGTCTTTTGTTTATTGATTAGCGTTGTATTTTCATTACATTTCAACATTTTTCCTCATAATGGATACTTTGAAATTTCGTGTAATTATGGAATATGAGTTCCGTCGTGGCACCAACGCGGCACAAACGACACGTAACATCAACGACGTTTACGGAGAGAACTGTACAAACGAACGTACAACCCGTTATTGGTTTGCTCGGTTCCGTTCTGGGAATTTTGACTTGAAAAATGAACCTCGTGGTCGTCCGGAAACTTTGGTCAACAATGATGAATTAAAGGCGATTGTGGAAGCTGATGAATCTCAATCTACAGCTGAGCTGGCAGCAGCTTTTGATGTTAGCATCAAAACAATATTGGTCCATTTGCGACAGATTGGCAAGATAAAAAAGCTTGATAGATGGGTGCCCCACGAACTTAACGATCGCCAGCGCAACGTACGCGTCGAGCCTTGCCTTGCGCTGCTTAACAGGCACAGAAATGAAGGAATTTTGAACCGAATTGTTACGTGCGACGAAAAATGGATTCTTTTTAACAATCGAAAGTGCTCAGCAAGTTGGTTAGATCCTGGTTCGGTACCAAAGCAATGTGCAAAACGAAAAATGACCCCTAGAAAGGTGATGCTCACAGTTTGGTGGTCTAGTGCTGGTGTGATTCATCATAGCTTTTTACAAAACGGCGAGAGCATTACTGCAGATGTGTACATTGAAGAACTGACCACAGTGATGGCGAAACTCGCACGTCTGCAACCAGCTTTGGTCAATCGGTCGTCTCCACTGCTACTTCACGACAACGCGCGACCCCATACTGCACAACAGACCGTCTCTAAGCTGCATGAGTTGGGTTTGGAAGCTCTCCCTCATCCGCCATACTCACCAGATCTTGCGCCTACCGACTATTACTTTTTCCAAAATTTGGACAACTTTTTAGCGGGAAAAAAATTCAATTCCCGAGAGGCAGTACAAAACGCCTTTGAAGAGTTTGTTGTCTCCCGTCCTGCTGATTTTTTCAAGAAGGGCATCCATAAACTGCCACAGCGTTGGCAAAGATGCATTGATTGCAGGGGTGATTACTTTGAATAAAAGAAATAAATAAGTTCGAAAAAAAAAATACTTTAACTTTTTTCAAACAAAACGGCAATTTCATAGGTAAAGACCTAATATTTATACGATTTTGCTCATTTTTGTAAGATAAATAACGACTAAACTCACGTCAATTAAAAAGCTAGTTAGTAACGCAGCGGCATGCGTTAGTTTTGTTAATGTCGTAAAGTTTTGTTAAAACCAAGCCAACTATGGAGGTGGATCATCGGTACTTACTGGTTAAAACCAAGTCAACTATGTTGGTGGATCATCGGTACTTACTGGTTAAAACCAAGTCAACTATGTAGGTGGATCATCGGTACTTACTGGTTAAAACCAAGTCAACTATGTTGGTGGATCATCGGTACTTACTGGTTAAAACCAAGTCAACTATGTAGGTGGATCATCGGTACTTACTGGTTAAAACCAAGCCAACTATGTAGGTGGATCATCGGTACTTACTGGTTAAAACCAAGTCAACTATGTTGGTGGATCATCGGTACTTACTGGTTAAAACCAAGTCAACTATGTTGGTGGATCATCGGTACTTACTGGTTAAAACCAAGCCAACTATGTAGGTGGATCATCGGTACTTACTGTTGATAAGTTAAAGCCAAGTCAGCTATGTAGGTGGATCACGTTCAGTGACTGGTGATAAGTTATCTCACGTTTACTCACAACTGCAGTGACTAGAGATAGAGGTACCTACCTAAATACCAAAAATATCCAGTTTGTGTCGAAACAAGCCCAAGCATGAAGGGTGTAAATAACTGTGAAAGTATTGGAGTAGGTACCAGTTTGTATCGAAACGACCTAAGGCTTGAAGGATCGAAATATCTGTAAGAGAACTCTACAATTGGTAGATTATCACGAGACTTTGATGATCTGCGCCTCTGATTCGTGACAAAAATAATATTATAGAAACTGACGTGAGTAGTACTCATAACTACAACTATTACACGGCTGACACTCACGAGATACAGTCGAATAACTCGACCGGTGTTCGGGCAATTTAGATGCCCATCCTCAAGGAGTACGCACGGCGGCGGTGGCGGCTTGGCGTGACACGGAGTGTCAGCCGTGTAATAGTTGTAGTTAAAAATAATATTGTACCCGTGCACAGGAGGAGTACGGCACGATGAGAGGTGTCAATGTTGCATACGTTGGCAGCCCACACCCGGTCCTCAACTCTTACCTGCTGCTGTGTCCCATGCTCGGAGCGAACCTTAAGTTCAAGTGCTGTTGCAAGGTAAACTTATGTGACGTAAAAATAATGTGCTGATGGATAAGAAGAGCTAAACATCGGGCTTGTACGCATTAGGAATGTCTATGTCCTGCAGTGGACTAATAAACGCTGAAAGTGATGATTCATTCATTGAAGTGGGGCATTATCACACTATCACATCACACTATCACACTAGTGTCGATTCTGTGTCGCATACTCTAAAGCTAAACGAAATTAACATATTTCCGTCTTTGTCATTTCCCCTTTATCAGAAGAGTACCGCCATACTTTAAGTTGACTTTAGTTTTAGAGAATGCAACACAGAATCGACACCACTATCACACTAATATGAAAGTTATTACTTTTGCCAGTTATTCTGCCGCCAAGCAGTAGTGCGCAAGCACTGCTGTGTTCCGGTTTGAAGGGCACTGTAGCTAGTGAAATTACTGGGCAAATGAGACTTTATGATCTGATCTCACAGTTTAGTAATCTTATTACTAGATTGTGCTGATGTCTCTGGATGACGTGCGCAGTGCAGTGTCACGCGAACGTCTATACTTTAGAGTTCCGAGTGACACTGCAGCTGATATGGGCAGCCGTGTCGTTTAACATCAGGCAAACGGCTAGCTCGTCACGTCATTTCGTAACATAAAAAAAAAAAAAAGTTAGTATGTGTTTTTGTGTGTATGTTTGTAACTCCTTCACGCTCAAACGGCTGAATGGATTTGTATGAAATCCAGTACCGAGATAGCTTATACACTGTATTGACATATAGGCTACATTTTATCCCGGAAAAGTGCAATTTTCCCGTGGGATGAGCCAATAATTAAAATACTTTTTATCCGCGGGTGAAACCGCGGGGCGCAACTAGTTCACAATAAACAACGTAATATACAGCCTCTGTGGTGTGGTGCTTCACATCCCGGAGGTGGCGGGTTTGATTCCCGCGGCAGGACTATTTATGCACAGAAAAAAAAAGCGCAATAACTAGTTCCGAGTCTGTGTGTTGTGGGACGTCGTAGTTCCTAGGTTCCTAGACACAGGGAGTCCTAGTTAGGGTCTTCTATGTATGTGATTATTGGGTGTTATTACTATTATTTTATTATTATTATTGCTTTCTCTTCCATTTGCAGTTCACCATTCGCACTAGGTGATGACATTTTCATTGATATAAAATAAATTACGGTCACAAACTCAAAGATTTCGCAACACAACGCATGCAAGCAGTGTACCGAAGATATCGCCAAATTTAGATTTATTTACAAAAAGTCTTCCTTTTTTAAAACAAACTTTCGAGTCTTTATTTATAATTATTCTACTTTTTCCTGATTTAGGCATCGCATTATTCATGCATATTATTCTACTTATTAATAATGACTTTTTCGTTTTTGTCGCGTAATTTGTAAGAGGCCAAAATCTAAAAAAAAATAACATTAACCTAAAGAAAATTTACCTTTTACTAGGTGGTAGGACTTTGTTGCAAAGTTCATCTAGGTAGGTACCACCGCTTTGCCAGTTATTCTGCCGCCAGGCAGTAGTGTGCAAGCACTACTGTGTTCCGGTTTGAGGGGCACTGTAGCTAGTGAAATTACTGGGCAATTGAGACTTTATGATCTGATCTCACAGTCGAGTAATCTTATTACCAGACTGTGCTGATCTCAGGATGATGTGCGCAGTGCAGTGTCGCTTGAAACTCTATGTTTTAGAGTTCCGAGTGAAACTGTTCTGTTATGGGCGGCGGCGGTGGCGCTTAACATCAGGTGAACGACTAGCTCGTCACATCATACAATAACATAAAAAAAACTTGAGTTGTGCGGTTTAAAGCACACTCGTTTTTTTCACTTTTCAACCATTCATCTAGTGATACCTCTTCCAGGCCTGTCCAGTAAGCCCACTTTTATTAAAAGCGAGCGAAGAGATGACCAGCTCGTCGGGCACCAAGACAGAGGAGTGTCCAAACACGTTGGAATGCCTTGATAACGCGCATGTTATAATCTCTGCACCAGCTTGTAATGACAAAAAGAAGATTGACGAATTCAAGTTTACTGTTAAGGTACGGTCAAAGGGCTGAGGTTGATACTTAAGACTAGCTCTTAAGGTAGACTAGATCTAGACTAGACTAGCTCTAAACTAGAAGTTGATACTTAAGACTAGCTCTTAAGGTAGACTAGATCTAGACTAGACTAGCTCTAAGCTAGAGGCCTTACCGCCCCCAAATAGAATTAGAAATAAAATTAACTGATCTTTTTGTTTCCAGGAAATCATTAACAGCACCTGCAAGAAGTGGATATACTTCCACACATGTCCCCGAGGTGAAGAGGTCGACGATTTCTTGTTCTACCATCGCAATTCTAGGACTTTTAACTCTTTTGAAAATATGCACTATGCCTCAGCTGCCCTCATGGCTTACTGTATTAGGGGAATCACATTTTAATTGACATCAATTCCCATTTATTCATGATCACATTTTGACAGCCTCTGTGGTGTGGTGGTTGAGCTGGTCGGCTCATAGCCCGGAGGCGGCGGGTTCGATTTCCGCGGCAGGACAAGTATTTGTGCACATAAAAAAAAGCGCAAATACTTGTTCTGAGTCTGGGTGTTGTGGGACCATGGGCCTCGTAGTTCCTAGGTCCCTGGGAATCCTAGTTAGAGTCCAGGATCTATGTATGTGATCGTAGAGCGTTATTATAAAAAAAACTGTGTATTTCAAATGTTTTTACTGTATTTATCAGCTAGAAAGCGTCAAACATAGCACTGTTCCATCGGCATCCATCTTGGTGATCACACAGTAGATTATAATGCAGACCAAAAAGAATTCTGTTGCCCATTATAGTATTGATAATTGGTTGGCATTGCCCATGGTCCACTTGCTTTCACATGGGTGAACCATGGGCAATTTTTTCTTCCCATAGTCCACCTGTAGATATCTTGGTGTACATGAATTTATTTTTTCCCATGGTACACCTATGTAGCTAATTATTATATTGTGTTTAGAATATTGATTATTACTAACGAGGCTGACTTACTTGATATCAATATCTAAAAATGTTTTGATAATAATTTTGGAGATTTATCATTTTAATATTTAATTCAATCTAACGAGAGTTGTGGTGGTTGTCTAGTCTATTAAATAAAAATTTGTATGGATTTTTGAAAAATGTTTTATTAATTTACAATTATAACTATTTATTTTATCTATCTATATATTTTTACATTAATTACTACTGTTAATTAAGATGTTATTTCATGAAATATTAAGTAAGTTTGACAAATTGCTAAAGCAAATAAATTAAATTTTGCCTATTTTTACAGTAACTGTATAATAGATATTTTATATGAGAACCCAGGCTTTCCCAGCAGTCTTACCAAGTAGTATATTTGTAGAACCACTGGGAATTTCCTTTGTTTGAAATACTTTGTGTCACATTAAAATAGTAGTAGTAACATTTTATTATCTCATCACAAAAATATTCCAGAGGTGAGTTTAGCTAGAAGCCTGAGAAAAAATAGTTCAACACCTTTATTTCAAAATCTTTTATTATGACAGTGTAGCTATAAAGTAGGCTTCACATTTTGGTTTTCATTTAGCCTCACTTTGTTTTTTAATAATAACTTTGGATGTACTGAATATAAAAATCTGCTTTTATGAGCTTTTATTTGGTTTTGCATTATGGTTCATTCCAAAAAATTAAATATTGTCCTATGTTTTTCATAAAGTTTACAGATTTGTTTATTTATAACTTCAACAATGATTCTATAGTAAACTGAAACCTATAGTTTTCTCTGTCACACACACTGCTAGCATGAGAGAAAGCAATAGAAATATCAAAGTCCTTTACAAAATGTTGCAAAGTTTAGACGACAGCTAACAATTATTTATTCTTTTACATTAATTGAATACTTTAATATGCATTATATAGATAAACAATTAAAAAGCATATGAGTGTGGTATGTTTGCCACTTACAGTCCCCATGCAAAGGCTAAAATTGTTCCATTAAGTCCCAATGTTTTTGTTCCAAAAAAGTGAGCGAAGTGTGAGCTCATGTTACTAGACTTGTGCAGTTTGTCTACCGGGATCTACATTCACCACATATTGAGATAGTAATGTAGTGTATCAAGGTTCCACTATTAAAATAATTCTTATCTACCCCAGTCTCTAACTTTCCTGGTTTTTATACTTTCCCCTCATGAACTTTGGTAGAATTACCACACCTGGGCATGGAATCTGTCCGTAAGCCTCACAGATGCATGGTCTTTCACAGCCAATGCCAAAGTTGGCTGGATTGTCTTTCTTTTCCGCTGCTATTGCTTCCGATTCGAGAACTTCTTTGGATTTACCTGAAATTATAACAATTACTTATTAGTAATTTAGTTAGGAATAAATGTGGGTAATGCTATAAGCATATTAGTGGTAGTATTGTGAGGAATTAATTACCAGTTTGTCTAACAAGAATGGATGGTACAAAAAAGTGCTACATACTTTTAAAAATTTTTGAAGTAAATTACAATTCGCAAGGGAAACTGAAACATTTGGGCACAGATTATTATGTTAGTTTTTTCCTAAAAATGTATGTGGCGACCAAGGTTATGTAATATTAGTAGGTACAACAGATTTTAAAGCGGTTTCCAGGATTTTTGGGCCTAATTATAGAATTTAAAAAAACAACTCACCGACGGTCTTGATTAAATGCTCCAAAATATCTTCTTTCGACTTGTTGTCAACATCCACTAAAATTTTTCTTCCATCTTCAAAATAGCACTTAATAAACGGCGAAGGCGTTAAATTCTTCAACGTAGCTACTTGCACATCGGGATTTTTGAACTGGATCTGAGGTAAGTACCAGAAAACGAAGTCTTTTGCTCCAGAGTTATTTGAACCGTTTATGTTGTAGGCGACAGAGAATATCTTGATTTTGTCTTTAAGCACTAGCCTTCCAGCATTCAGGTACTCCATAGTACGCCTAATGGGCGCTCTTCCTTTCATGAAAGGCATTTTTTTCAGTTATTAGATATCTTTTTTGGTCAAAAACAAAATAACCAATAATATTAACCTCACATCAAAACTGTTGAAAATAAATATAACCTCTATTATAATAACAATACGTCATAGTCTAGAGTTTGTGATTGTCAGTGTCACTGTTAACGTCAAATTTGACATCTTAATAACTTTTTTTAGAGCTTCACGCAATTCATTTATTTATCCTACGTTATGAAAACATTTAAATAATAAAGTGTGCTTATTATTTATATGATGCAACGCAACGTTGCAAGGTTCCGAAAAAAAACATACTTCAAATGTTTCATGATGAGTATGCAATGGGCTCGAGTTTAGAAGCTTTAGTTTTAGACTCGTATACGTACCTAAGTGGCTACCAATCTCGTACCTTGTGTTCTTATGTTCACACAGCGCCATCTATTCCCAAAATAAACAAAGTTTGTGCTATTGGAACCAGATAACTGATACCATACTTAGGTCCGTATTATAGAACGATGCTCAGTCATCGATCGGTGCTTAAGCAGAGATTTCATTCATAAGTGATCAATTATTGAATGAAATCTCTGCTTGAGCAACGATTGATGACTGAGCATCGTTCTGTAATACGGACCTTAGATACTTTCTGTTTGTAAATACACACACAGTCCAATGTTCGGGCTATCGGGACATAGACTTGCTAAGTCAGGGATATGTACTAGGGTAACTGGCGTCAAAATTGTTGATGTAATGATTTGTAGTGTTAAAATTGTTCACATTTTAAAAATAAA
The DNA here is from genome assembly GCA_905220475.3 of Ennomos fuscantarius. Classification (NCBI taxonomy): domain Eukaryota; kingdom Metazoa; phylum Arthropoda; class Insecta; order Lepidoptera; family Geometridae; genus Ennomos; species Ennomos fuscantarius. The sequence goes on along the minus strand of HG992046.1, from coordinate 3,155,000 downwards.
TTACAAAGTTTTCTCATAGATATAGCACCACATAAGCGTCGAGGAATTCATTCCGAAACTGGTGTTATTAATTCATCTTATATTATGTATTCATTAATAAGTATGCACAATGCTTTTATATATAATTATTATGTATATAATAAATAATTTTATGTATATAATTATATTTTAATTTAATACTTACTTGTAATTCTTTATAATTGTAAATAAAATGTATCATCATTATCATTATTTTTAGACTTAACTATAGGCACATCTTTTGCAGAGTCAGATGTTTACAGTAAACGTAATTTGAACCTAAAAAGGTCAAATTCGGATACTGTAAAGCAAGTAACAGCTAAGTGTAGTTTTGTACTTCCAGTTTATTAAGTTGTAAAGATGCAATTTATATTAAAAATATACTTTAATGTAAGTGCATAATTTGAATTAGGTGCCTACTTACGGGATTTGAACCCGTAATATGCCGTAGGTACTTAAAGCAAGAGCTTTGTGACAAGTGATCTTATGTCGAAAATGTCTTCCAGCGTGCTTATACAAGGTGAAATTTAATTCGTTCTTTTCCTTTAATGTATGTATTCAATTCATGCTATAGAACACTCCCATATAACTAAATAAAAAAGTACTTATGAAATAAAACTTAAATCTAGGTATTATCAAATCATTGCGAATTGAAATTCTAAAGAAATGCCTTTCGACATTGAACAAAGCAGTTGTTTTATTGCACACGAAACATTTACAAAGCACAGCTGGTGCCCCCGCGCTATGTGTACCGTTAAATAGACATTTCGGCTGTCATGCCGGAGGCACTAAATATTAAAACAAAACCTTTTTTTTTTAAATTGGACCTTGTACGAATATTCTATAGCATGGTCTGAGTACATACATTTAAGGAAAAGAGTAAATTAAATTCCACCTTGTATATCTTTGATTGTAAGACGCCATGACGCCGCTATTTTTATTAAATCCACTGGCGCGTTCTGTTTAAATAACTACCTAATCCTGGATTATTCCTTAATAATATGCTTAATTTGTTAACATACCACGTGATAAACTAAACAACTTTTTTTTTTGAGGGGGGAAATACCCTCGCACTTCCCTGGGGGTATGTGGGACTCGAACCCACTAAAACCCCCCTCGTCCGCCGTACCGGGGCGAGAAGGGGACGCGACTGCAGTCCAGCCAACTCGCCCCCGATAAACTATACACGTAATGCAAGATTAGTTAATCCTAACAGCGCGCAAGTGGGCCTTGGTGACTTCTGAGTGTAAGCATGCCCTTATAGACAAAATGTGGGTTACTGCACCAGAGCTGCAACGACGCAACGACGCGTATATTTGAAATATCTAGGATTAACGACTATGTACCTAGTGCCTAGTTACCTACGTTAATTGTTCTCATTAACCTCTTCTGTTATTTTAGCATTAAGATAAAAGGCTTTAACTGCAATAAAATTAAGATAACGCATTGTTTGTAAAACCTGTTCTCAGTGAATCTGGCGATGTTCGAAAGAGGTTTTAATGCTTGAGAAAATTAATTTTTGTTATTGAAAAATGTTCTTGTTTAAGAGTTCAGTTGTGCGGCAATATTTAATTGTGATAGTTGGTAAGTCTTAATAATAACAGCGCCCAATAATCACATATACATAGACACTGGACCCTAACTAGGTTTCCCTGTATCTAGAGACCCAGGAACTACGAGGACCATGGTCCCAAAATACCCAGACTCAGAACAAGTATTTGCGCTTTTTTTCTGTTCACAAATACTTGTCCTGGCGCGGGAATCAAACCCGCCGCCTCCGGGTTATCTGCTGACCTGCTCAACCACCACACCACAGAGGCTGATATATATTGGTGTTCAATAAAGTATTATTGTATTGTATTGTATTATCCTATTTTCCAATATTTACATGAAAAGAACAAAATATACTTAGCAAGACAGATGAGATTTGATCTTAATTTAATGAGATCAAAGCTTCGTAACGTCGAGTTATGAAAAGAGCTATGCTGTGGGGTTTTCTTGCCAGGTGAGATCCGATTTGAAGAACAATTTTTTTTATTCATCGATTAGACGGCCAAAGCCAATTACCATATGGATTATGCATTCATTATAAAAAATATCAAGTCGCATTATCGTATAACAATATTATTAAAATAAAATAGAAAATTCAAAACAGAACAAAACTCAAAATCAAAATTACTTTCACATAAAAATACATAAAATAACCAAAACTATTATAAACAAAATAGGTGGCAGGACTTTTCTGCAAAGATACCACCGCTTTGTCAGTTATTCTGCCGCCAAGCAGTAGTGTGCATGCACTACTGTGTTCCGGTTTGAAGGGCATTGTAGCTAGTGAAATTACTGGGCAATTGAGACGTTATGATCTGATCTCACAGTCGAGTAATCTTATATGGTTATAAGATTACTCGACTGTGCTGATGTCTCAGGATGATGTGCGCAGTGCAGTGTCACGCGAAACATTACATGTTGGACTTTCGAGTGACACTGTTCTGTTTTGGGCGGCCGTGTTGCTTAACATCAGGTGAACGACTAGTTCGTCACATCATTCAATAAAATAAAAAAATAAAATAATTATAATTATAAATTATAATTTCTGCGTACCTTCAATACAATAGGCTATTTATATTAAAAATGAACAAGTTTTCGTAAAGTAGCAACAAAATGAATGTAATAGTTGAAAAATAAGTAAAATCGGTAAATAAATCACGGAGTAGTACGCTTTAAAAGTTACATCCACGCCGGTCCCTTTCTCGCAAAACAGATATCGTGTGGAACTTCCTTACAGAGTTTTGGCGGGAATGCGAAAAAGATTGCGTCACCGCATTGTATTATTTTCCTAAACTTGTGTTATTTTCAGTGTTAGTGCATAAAATTGGTGGCATGCTATTCGTTAATTGCTGGATTACAGGCGTGAGTGTGGGAAATTGGTATAATGATGGTAAAACGTTTCTTTTCGTGTTGTTTCCAAAACTCCATAGAAGCTTCAAGTAAAGTTGCCACCACTTCACTAGGAATATGACTTTGACTAGACTATGACTTGACTATGACTTAACTTGATGACTTCGACTGTGACTTGACACATATTTGCGTGAAATATCATTAACTTGATGAATTATCAATGACACTGGCTAAATACGCAAAAGTGTGGAGCCAAAACATAAAAAAAAATGCCTGTAACTTTGTCATGTTTTGAGATATTTAAATTTCTTCACGATTATACATGTTTTCGATGTACATATTATTTATGTATGCAATAAAAATATAGCAGTCAAATAGCCTATTTTTCTCGTAGAACTGCAAGCACTAACAAAATCACCTTCCATTCATCCGAAAATATATCTCCGAATGACACCTATCGCTAAAAGATCGTATATCCACAGCCCCACTAGTGGAAGCTGGAACTGGTGAATGACATTTTTAACCATTTGTCATTCTTAACCTTCAGAAAAGGTTCTCAATTCGACTGTTTTTTTAAATGTTTGTTACCTCAAAACTTTCGAGTGGGTGAAACAGTTTTAATGATTCTTCTTTTATTTGAAAGCTGATGCTTCCCGTGTGGTTCAATTTAAATTTGGTCCAGTTCTGACAATCGCATCTATGAGACAACCACATAAGTTTAAAGTCGTTTTTTTTTACGCTTTGCGTTTGTATAATAGACAGTGCAAGAAAACTATTACTACGACGTTTGTATAATAGACAGTGCAAGAAAACTATTACTACGACGTTTTTATAATAGACAGTGAAAGAAAACTATTACTTCGACATTTGTATAATAGATAGTGCAAGAAAACTATTACTACGACGTTTGTATAATAGACAGTGCAAGAAAACTATTACTACGACGTTTGTATAATAGATAGTGCAAGAAAACTATTACTACGACGTTTGTATAATAGATAGTGCAAGAAAACTATTACTACAACGTTTGTTTAATAGATAGTGCAAGAAAACTATTACTACGACGTTTGTATAATAGACAGTGCAAGAAAACTATTACTACGACGTTTTTACAGCAAACTTTAGCTACTTCCCCTTCGGGTTAGAAACAGGGTGGCCATCACCAGTCATTGCTAAGTTGAAGGATGGTAACCAGACAGTCCTGCCACAACCCATTTCTGATCATGATGCGGCTTGGGTGGTCTCCATTGGACTCCTGGTGGGGTTGCCCGGTAAGTAATTAATTTTTGTGTAAGATAAATATTGCTTCAACCGACTTAAAAAAAAAGGAGGTTCTCAATTCAACTGTCGAATGTTCTGAGGTAACAAACATAAAGAATTTAATGTTTGTTACCACAGAACATTCCTTTATGTTTGTTACCTCAGAACATTCGACTGGGTGAATTGATTGATTATGATGATTCTTTTTTATTTGAAAGCTGGTGCTTCCCTTGTTTCAATTTGGTTAAGTTTTTACAACGGCATCATTTTTCCATGGGACGTTTGAAAGGTTTTGGACAGGGTAACGTCTGTTGAGATAGACCTAGTTTTCCAATAAAACCTAATAGTTAAGTTAGTAGGATACTAATTAGTTTAATTAATAAAAGCACTGTAAAGAAGTAGACTTGTATGTTTAATTCAACAGGTATGTATTGTTCCTTTATTAGCCACGAGCTTCTGCCCGCAGCTTCGCCCGCGGCGTGGCCTATGGGAAAATAATTCAGCCACCCATTTCACTCTCTTAAGGGTAAAATTTCGAAAAATCTTTTCTTAGCGGATGCCTATGTCATAACATCTACCTGCATGGCAAATTTCAGCCCGATCCGCCCAGTGGTTTGGGCTGTGCGTTGATAGATCACTATGTCAGTCAGTCACCTTTGAGTTATATATATTTAGAAGATTCAATGAATGTTTCCGGCATCAACGTTGGTCAAAGTTTTAGATAGATTACGCCTAATATTAGCCCACTTCTTGACCCATTTCAGGAATGCTCATCAGCAGTTACCTAATGGACCGTTTCGGCAGAAAGTGTTGCCTGGTGATATCGTACACTCCTCGATTGGTGAAAACTCTCCTCTGCGTCTTCGCTTCAGAAGCATGGATGCTGATACTGGCAAGGTCGCTGGCTGGGATATCAGATCTCTTTGCAATCTGCCTAATGTGTACTTACACTTCCGAGATAGCCAGCGTAAGTATCTGTAGAATAATCTAGAAAAAAGACATTTCAACATCGTTATTATCGTCATCATTAGCCATTGACAGCCTCTGTGGTGTGGTGATTGAGCAGGTCGGCTCATAACCCGGAGGTGACGGGAAACGAAGCACAAATACTTGTTCTGTGTCTGGGTGCTGTGGGACCATGGTCCGAGGACCTATGTCTAGGGATCCAGGAACTACGAATAGTTCCTGGGTCCCTAGACATAGGGAATCCTAGTTAGGATCCAGGATCTATGTAAGCATGTTCTATTACATAGCTCTACAATAGTAGAGCGTCTTTTTTTAAATATTCTTCTGTTGGGACACGGCTTTCCTCCACATAGAGAAACAGGAGGGTATGATTCCCTCCACCCCCCTAGAATAGCGTCCAAAAGGGGGTTTTATAGGGAGAGATCTATGTTTAGCAGTGGATGTCTTCCAGCTAATGAAGTGATGATAATGACGTGTTCCTTGGAACACATATGGATTTTTTTCACCCAGTCTACAAGTGAATGGACTGTTCATATTTCAGAAAGAAATAAGAGGAGCTCTTGGCACCATCTCTCAGATATCCTTCGCCGCTGGAATGATGGTTATGCTCTGCGTGGGACCGTTCCTCTCCTACCTCACTTTGAATATAATGAATAGCGTATTCGTATTCACTTTTTTCGTACCTTTAATTTTCCTACCGGAGACGCCGTACTTCTTATATTCCAAAGGTGAGGTTGAGACATGACACAAAATGGCTTCTTAGTTTGATTTAAGCACTTTTTACGTTATCATCAAAATGAGTATTAATCAGTGTGTAAGCAGTTATTTATGATGACGTATCATCGAAATCAGTTTATTAATCAGTATGTAAGCAGTTTTTACGTCATCATCGAATTCATCTATTACTTTTGTAAGGCTACAAAAGACCTACACAAACTTGTACTTTTCTCTACTTGTATGGAGAAGGGGCTGTCTCTTTTAACTTGTCTTAAAGGGCTAAAACTCTGATTTACTAACTAGGTCATTATATGAAGATGGTATAGTAGCAGCAGTAACATAACCTGGTGAAAGATTTTCCTTCCATCGTTTCACCTTCACCAGCGACCACAATCATGAACCGTTTTGAATCGTGAATATTTGAAATGTTTGAATCATGTCAGGTTTCACTACTATTTTAATAATCTTAAATATCTCATTGGTATATTATCTTATTTAATTTTTATTAAAATCTCTTACTACAAATCTTTTATTTATTGAAACTTACGTTTTCAGGTCGAAAAGAAGAATCTATCAAAACGTTAACTTATCTGAGAGGCTCAAAAGAAGCAGCATACGAAGAGATAAAGGATTATTCTACCAACTCTGATGTTTCCATTGATAAAATAAAACTTATGAAAGATGTGAATTTCTGGAAATCACTCGGGAAAGGAATATTTTTGGGTGTTGGAGCTCAGGCTACTGGCTACAACTCATTATCATTCTATCTTCAAACTATATTTGCTTCAACTCACACAACTATCACGCCAGAGGTATCATCTTTAGTAATAGGATGTATCGAGCTACTGGGATGCACCTGTAATATCTTCATAACAGATAGATTAGGAAGAAAGCCAATTTTGACTGTGTCTTTGTTCTTCATGGCTGCAGGCATGGTAAGTTGGGTAGCATTTGCTTTATTCTTATACATATACATACGTCATCAATTTGTAAATCAGTAATTCAAATATGTTTCAGATTGGCCTAGGGACTTTCTTCTACTTCAAAAACCACAATTATGACATTACAGGATTTTTAGACTACCTGCCATTGTTATCTATAATGCTGACAATATTTTGTTACAACACAGGTTAGTTAAGTGCAATAACTTTATGGCCATCATCATCATCATCATCATCATCATCACCATCATCATTATCATCATCATCATCATGCAAGGCGAACAGAAGTTGAAGTTGGTTCACGTAGATCTCGATTGTCAACATAACAAAGTTAAAATTGTATTATTATATTGGTATGTTAGGTAAAATAACAAGACAATTTACAATTTTCAAGATGGCGATTAACATTAAACAAAGCGTAAACAAAGTTACACCGCCCGATAGATGGAGCTAAACTAAAAATTTTTTACTTCAGTCGTGTGGTCTAAAGCACACTCGTTTTTATTATCTTCATGTTTACCATCTTTTTCAGGTATAGGCTCTATATTGATGATGTTCGTAGCAGAGGTCTTTGATGGACCCTCGCGTGCCACTGGCGTCTCTACCGTGGTTTTCATTACCTGCTTTTTCACCTTCCTGGTCATTAGATACTTGGCTGCAGTGACAGCTGCTGTTGGACCCATGTCTACGTACTATGGGTTCAGTGTTGGATGCATGATTATGTGTTTTTTTGTTGCCTTCTGTCTTCCGGAGACGAAAGGAAAAGCGTTCAGCCAGATACAGAAAGAAATGAAAAGTTCCACTAAGACAAACGAAGAGGAACTGGAAAACTATCACCAGAATACTATTTAAAAAATACGCTATAAAAACAAGGAAAGGACGACGGACGTAAAATGAGATGGAAAGTGTCGATTTAACTTTTAGAACAAGGCTCTAGATGAAGACTAAATAAGAACAATCAGCGTGAATCTAAATAGCGGGAGGATTGTAAGCGATTTTAAAAATCTAGAATCGGCGTCATTAATGATGTTTTATTTGGGGATTAATTTAACATTTTTCAGGCTCAATAACAGATGGAAGATTTTAAGCAATCTAATCAGCGTCAATACTGATGATTGAATTGTGGATTAATTCAACACTTTTCAGGCCCAAACTTTGTTTGCTCGCTGTCATTGTGTGTGAAGCTACAATACCGTTAACTGTATAATATAATTAATGTATAATAAAAAAAATTGGTGTTTATTACGTCGAAAGCAGTTGGAGCTACTAAAAATCTAACACTAGTATTAATATTACTAGATTGTGCTGATGTCTCAGGATGACGTGCGCAGTGCAGTCACGCGAAACTCTATAGGTATTTTAGAGTTCCGAGTGACACTGTAACTGACATTACATGACATAGCCGTGTCGCTTAACGTCAAGTGAACGACTAGCTCACTATATCAATCCTTAACACTAAAAAAATTCACCTCCACTGGTCAATAAGTACATTTCTGTACGTAAGTACCTAACCTCCTTATAAAATATGAACCTCTTCAGTGCAGCAAGAATAAGCAGTTAGATGATGGTATCTGATTCTCAACATGTGACTGGTAGCACATAATTACCAGTTCCATAGTTCAGTGGCGCATCTGAAGTAACTTTTACTGCAAGGCCATTATTATATAAACACCCATTCAGCTGTACAAACGAGCCGTCAATGATGAGCCATAACATTATACTAATTACAACTTAGTAATCAGTGAACCGTGAAAATGCTGAAGTTAACGACGCTTGTTTGACTGTTGATGAGTTGATATTATTGTAACATATAATATTTTCCTTTCAAATGCTGTTTGTTGTGTTGAAACGTGATGGTAAAATAATAATAAAATTGTTTTAATCATCGTAATGATAACATGTGGTCCGCTGTTAACACAGTATGTGGTGGTGGCAGCAGGTGAGTCAAGTCAAGATATATTCACAGTTCAAAAGAGTGCTCATATTTTAACACAGTTTCACCCCTTGGAAAATATTGCCATTTAGGGCCGGGCTCTGCACCTGAATTAGAAACTGCCTCTCCAGTGAGGCATCTGAAATCTTAACTGGAAAGTGCTTTGCAGCTAAAATATGATTTAGACGGTCACGGTGTTTTTCTTTACCAAATGTTCAAGCTCATTACAGGATTAGAACTCAAGATCGATCGCAAGTCAACTGCGCAATCAACGGTTTCATATTTTTTTTTACTTGCTCTCAAGTTGTTAGTTTTAAGTCGACTTACCGGTTGCGCCACCTGTGTAACTTTGGGAGCATTGGAAGCGTGACCTTGGAGAAGATTTTGTCCAATACAAACCTTGTTAATGTTAATGTCAGCTATTGACTAATATAGAAAGAAATAAAGAAAGAAAGAAATAAAGAAAGAAAGAAAATACATTTATTCAAGACATCACACAACATTACATTTTTATAAATAGGCACTTACAGTTACAAGACAAATCACACGAAAAAAGAGAAACTAAAAAATATAATGTTTCGTGACGTCATGATATAGGTCCTGACTCAGCATGCAATTAAGGTCGCAAGACCTTAATAACTGATTTTCAGTCGAAACCCATATTCATGACATCACGAACTTCAGGACACAACACATCATAAATACAACAAAAATAACAACGAAATAACTACAAAAGAATAGAACTAATAAAACATGCAATAAATGCCAAATAAGATAAAATAGAACCAAACAGAACAACAAAGAAAAAAGAAGAAAAAACAAATAAACAAACATTTGAAGAAAAAACAAAATGGTGGACAGTAAGTATACCAAAATGTCTTTATCAGAGCACCATGTTCATGTGATACGTGACTAATAATTATTTGAATGGAATTAAATGACGCGACCATCTAGTCGTTTGCCTGATCATGACGTCACGGCTGCTTAACAGATTTTAGTGTCACTCGGTACTCTAAATTACAAAGTGTCGCGTAACACTGATACGCGAAACTCGATTGTACGATGTTGTAGCCAATGAAGTTACTGATAGACTATGATGAATAGATAAGATGGAGGGACTCAGAATTAGACAATATTACTAGACTGTAAGATCAGATCTTAAATTATATCAGTAATCAAACTAGCTACAACGCCCTTCAAGCCAGAACACAGTAGTGCTTGCACACCACTGCTTGGTATTAAAATAACTAACAAAGCGGTGGTTACAGAAAAGTTCTACTACCTCGTAAATAGTATGCGCTACCACTTCAAGACTCATATCATTATAGCAATTCAAAGAGCCAATGTACATTAGAGTAGTATATTTTTTCTATATTTCAGTTAATCTCTGCTCTCTAAGCAGTGGTCTAGCTATAGGATGGTCATCCCCAGGATTGGTGAAGCTGAGGGATGCAAACCAGACCACACTTTCCAGAACTATCACAGAAGAGGAAGGCGCGAGGATTGTATCTTTTGCATGCTTGAGCTCTATAGCTTGTGAGTGGAGGTCCTTTACTATTGAAACATAAATTGCTTTGTAGATAGAACTTTACGGACTCAAAACAGCATTGCTATCTCTCTGCCTATCCTGAATAATGCCCGGTTAGTCATCAGAGTATTATCGTACCAATTCAGATCACAAACTTTTACGTTTACCATTTTCTGGACCTGACTTCTCCTTATGTTGCATTGTTGTTTCAGCTACCTTTGCAGCAGCATTCTTAATGGACTGCATAGGGAGGAAGTACACCATAATTCTAGCTGCAGTTTTAAAGGTGGCTCTTGGCGTGATGCTTATCTTGGGTACTGAAGTATGGGTGGTAATAATGTCAAAAGGTTTCCTGGGTGGATTGGATGAAATATTATTCTGCGTGATACCTTCTTACTCTTCTGAGATTGCTAGTGCAAGTATTACTCTATCTTCTAGATATTTTTATGCTGTTCTAAGTATTTTGGTGTCCCTACTGGTATTTAAAGCTACTACAGTTGGAAAATAATTTATTTTTATTATTACAGAAAGAAATCCGAGGAGCTCTTGGAGCCATTTTTAACATGTTTATCGCTTTCGGTATAGTGGTGATGCTGTCAGTGGGCCCTTTCTGCTCATACTTGACCATAAATGTTATGTACACGGCGGTGACCCTGGCTGCAGTGGTGCCTTTGATATTCTTACCTGAGAGTCCATATTTCTTGTATTCTAAGGGTAGGCAAATTCTAACACTACCTACACATCCAAATCATATATGTATCATGATGCCTACAAATACTTAAGAAGAATTTTTCGTAACACGTTGAAGCTCTCTTCCACAGGTCGTAAAGAAGAGTCTACCAAAGTACTTTCATTTCTTAGAGGTCCCGACCACTTAGTCAATGAAGAAATCATGCAGTACTCACTTGTCAACAACGGACAAAAAGTTAACCGATGGCTTCTCTTCAAAGATCGAGTGTTTCTCAAAGCCACGGGTTTATCTTTGGTTTTCATTGTCGGAGGTCAGCTGGTAGGACATAACGTGATCATGTCGTACCTTCAAACTATTTTGGAAATGACTGATACAAACGTGAAGCCCGAGGTAGCTTCCATTGTTGTCGGATGTGTGACGGCCACAGCAAGTACCTGTACGTTCTTCTTTACTGATAAATTTGGGAGGAGACCTATTCTAACAGTTACATTATGTGGTGCTACTGTTGGTTTAGTAAGTGTCATGCTTTATTTTTCCTTACTGCTTGCTCGAGCCGTTCTGGTTCGAACTTTGTCCTGTCCTCTTATGCAAACTAGAGAAATGTCTTGTCAAGTCTTTTTTATATATATTTATATGTGTGGACATCTCACACAACGCCATCTAGCCCCAAACTAAGCAAAGCTTGTACTATGGGAACCAGATAACTGATACAATACTTAGATACTTTTTTTGTTTGTAAATAGATACATAGAATACAATATAACACCCAGACACAGAACAAACATCGATGTTCATCACACAAATGTTTGTCCTGGGTGGGAATCGAACCCACAACCCGCAGTTCAGAAGGCAGGGTCACTACCAACTGAGCTATCGGGCCAGTCAGTCTGTCAGTCTATTTAGTGCAATAAAACTTAGGGACTAAAAAGGCTCCTTTTTGACGCCTATTTCTAACTGCAGATGATGAGAAATTTGGTCTCAGAAAATCAGAAATTGACAAACTTAATTTATTCATAATTCAGAAGTGTTCGAAAAAGGATGAACCAGGGATATTTTTAAAATAAAATTATTTACTTATTTATAAATTGAGCTAGATAGCGGGCAGACGGTTTTTATCTAAGCCCCAAAATAAATATCCAAAACGATTTATATCCCGAATTCAAACCAGACTTTAAATTGCTTAATCAAAACTATCCTCTTGAAAAATCCGAATTAATTCATTCATGTTCAAATATGTTCTATAGTGATTGGAATAGATATATTAAGATTCCAATTTTAATCTATGCAATGGATTTTTCCAGGTTTTTCTCGGGTTATTCTTCAAGATTAAAGAGGACGGGTATGATACAGGCGGATTCTTCAATTATGTGCCCATCATTTCTTTAATCCTTTTCTACTTCTGTCAAGGTGCTGGTAAGTGGAAATCATTTAACATTTTACACCACAATTTTACCTCCGTGATTGTGTTGACTGGTTATCCACAAATATTATGGCATTAACTTAAATTATCTAACTGTCATATAATCAAAGGGATTTAAAGACTGAACCCACAACGCCATATACAGGGCAATAGTCAATATGGATTTGGCCGTATTGGCGTAAAATCAAGTTATATGAAAAGATAAAATTTCACTTTTATTTATATTAAGTAGAGTTAAGTATCATATCCGGGGGCGAGTTGACTGGACTGCAGTCGCGATCCCTTCTCGCCCCGGTACGGCGGACGAGGGCTCACGGGGGGTTTTAGTGGGTTCGAGTCCCACATACCCCCTGCCACCACGGGGGTGGAGAAGAGCGAGGGCATTTCCCCCTCAAAAAAAAAGTATCATATTAGCATAGCAACGTTAGACATCGGTAATTAATAGAGAAAAATGAGGTACAGACCAGTTCTTACCCTAAAATCTGGCTCTCGTCTCACGGACGCCTAAATATGGCTGTCACTACGCCGACCGTGACAAGATAACAACCGTTTCGTACCGTGTCTAACATACTTGTCACGGTAAAGCATGTTCCGACTTTATGGATGGACGATGGTTCAAATCCCATTCATGATTTAATTTTTTTAAAGTAAAACTTCTTTACGCATGCTTGACTTGTTGAGTAAGCTGGTAAATGCGAGGCGAACAGAAGTTGAAGTTGGTTGACGTAAATCTCCAATGCCAACATAACAAAGTAAAAAAAAATATGTTTGTATGTCCGGTAAAATGACAATTTACTATTGTCAAAATGGCGATATTAACGTTAAACAAAGCAAAACCAAAATTATCCCGGGTGATATATGGAGCTAAACTAAAAAAGTTTTACTTCAGTGGTGTGGTCTAAAGCAAATTCATTTTTTCCTTTACAAATTAATCTATTCCAGGTTTTTCTTCCACCGCCTTTATAGTAACATCTGAGTTATTTGACGGTAAATCTAGAGCTACTGGTATGTCAGTGATAGCGTTGGCAGCATCGTTAATACTGTTCTTATCTGCAAGATACTTCATCATCATAGCCTCAGCTATTGGATTCCCCACAGTCTTCTGGATATTCAGCCTGAACAGTGCATTGACATGTCTTTTTGTGGGGTTCTTCGTGCCAGAGACGAAAGGGAAGACCTTCGCTGAGATACAGGAGCAGTTGGGAGCGAAGAAATATCTTGAAGACCAAAACTTGAAATCGATTTCAGTTGATGTTAAGTGATATTGTTGTTCTCACAAACACTGCTTCGGATTACAGAACATAATATATATTTGGAAACTGGAGCAAAGCCAATGTCAGAATGCACTGAAAAATTCTCGACTGAAGGTGTATTTACCTAGATGTATTTAGCTCCCCAAGTCAGAAAGTGCTTAATCTATTCAAAAGGACTTGTAAAGCGCCAAAAATTTGATGTGTGAATGAACCTCATTTTCCCTTTTCATTTATTACTATAACTTAGTAAAATTATGGCTTTGCATTTGTAATCATACTGGACATTTGTCTTTGATTTATTAGATAGTATTATTTTCATAAGATGATCAATGCATCTAGGAAGTTTAAGCGTAACAAGTAAAATGTAAGATTTCAACATTGTGAAACAGCAAACAGTCGAAATATTACCTACTGAACTGTCATTTCAAACCGCTGACAAAGTAATATCGCATAAAAAGGCTTCGATTGTGCCGAACTCAATATCGGAACATAAAGCACGAAGTAGTCGGAGAGATAGCGATTACTTTTAGCAAGGTTGCTCTTGTTGCATTATCGTAAGTAGTTTAATCTATATTACTAAACTTAGGCCCTCACAAAGAACACCTTCCAGGAATGATGCCTTAGCGTAAGTACATATACTATAATAATATGTGTGGACAATCTCACACAACGCCATCTAGCCCCAAACTAAGCAAAGCTTGTGCTATGGGAACCAGATAACTCATACAATACTTATATACTTTTTTGTTTGTTTGTAATTATATACAAAGAAATACCATATAACACCCAGACATAGAACAAACACCTATGTTTATCACACAAATGTTTGTCCTGGGTGGGAATCGAATCCACAACCCACAGTTCAGAAGGCAGGGTTACCAACTGAGCTATCGGGCCAGTCTACAAAGAATACAATATAACATGGCGTAAGTAAGTTAAAATGTCCACCAAATACTACGTATTATAATTATATTCGATGCTAATGCCACCAACTTAATAGTACTTACGTATGCTAACTAATATTTTATATTTTTGAGCAGGTTTCATCGTCAAATAAGCTGTCTATCTGTATTCTCAATAGTTTATTTGATTTTAGTAGAATTTTCAGAATCGTTAAAAGGTACTCTCCCCTCACCACCGCCCGAGACACGTCTTAGGTGACCCAAACAATCCTAGGAAAGTCTGCCCCTTCTAGCTCAGTCACCATATCTGGTACCGGTACCTATAGGGTACTAGTACCCTATAGGTACCGGTACCAGATATGGTGGTATGGTAACCAGATACCGCCCTCACCAGCGAGATCAATATACCTCCAGTGGCGCCTTAGGTTTTTTTTTTGAAACTTGTCTAGCATTTGACCGCGCTCTCGCCTGATGGGAAGTGACGATGCGATCGAAGATAGTAGAGAGAAGTAAATACCTATTCACTCTTCTCTTGAACACGCCCGGGTCATATTTCGCCGGAAACACAGACGCTGGCAAGGCATTCCATTCCTTAGCCGTTCTTAGGTTAGCTATAACTTGTAAAATTTATTACTCGGTGCTATAAAGGTCGCGAGTATCCATAAGGCCTATTCCTCCAGTAGACGTAGGTATCTACGAAGTTCTTTAAAAAAAATCAATCATAGATAGGTATAACCTCGCGAGTATAGGTATAGGTATATCAAGGTATAGTATAGGTAGGTGCTATATCTATGCCTTTCACAAAATGTCGCAGCGTAGTGTCGCAACCTTGTACGACAGTCGCGTGACTCTCGCTTTATATGCAATATGATACTGACTAAGAGAACACCTTATTTAAATTATTCAACAGCTCCGCTACTATAAGTATTGTCTCAGCAACCAACGGGTTTCAATCCGACGAGTTGGCGATAGAACCAAGCTTCGTTTTGTTTTCTTTGTCCCGTAAAAATCGTAGTTTTATTGGAATTTTACGTAGAGTTGGAGCTTCGATGTTAGGTACTATTAATATCGTGTTGAGATAAAAAGAAGTAGAATGGTAGTATATATCCTTCTTTAGTATCAAGTGATCAAATGAAACATAGGCGTGCCTCTTTTCGCCATTCTTTCATCCATTTATCCTTCACCCATCTCTTTTCTCTCTTCCTTGGTTTGGGCTTAAAACTAATTAACCCTGGGCGGGTTGGCTAGTTTACGAGGAAATATTAAACTTATAAAGTTTAATTAATAAACCCGACTAGCTTTAGACTACAGTTACACTATCATTTGTCTCTTTCGATCCAGCTAAATATTCCAGTAGCAAAAAAAGGACAAAAGCTGAAGTAACTAACCCGTTTATTAATAAGGCTGCTAATGTTGCCAGGCGTTACGTTTGGTTTTTATTTGAATTAGGTTTTGTACTCGTTAAAAAGTGGAATGCCCTGCCAGCGTCTGTGTTTCCGGTATAATATGACCCGGGTGTGTTCAAGAGAAGAGTGAATAGGTATTCACTTGGCTAGCATGCTACACCTTCGGTCGCATCGTCACTTCCCATCAGGTGAGAGCGCGGTCAAATGCTAAACAAGTTTGAAGTAAAAAAAAGCGTTGCTGCGATAGGTTAGCACTTTTACATTTCTTATTGGGATAGAAAATAGTACTCAATCAGATTATTACTGGGCAATTAAATTTTATAATCTAATCTCACAGTCGAGTAATCTTATTACCAGACTGTGCTGATGTTTCAGGATGATCTGCGCATTAAGCGAAACTTTGTATTTTAGAGTTCCTAGTGACACTGTTCTGTTATAGTGTCGCTTAACATCAGGTGAACGACTAGCACATCACATCATCCATAAACATTTATAATATTTTTTTAATGTTAATGAATGATGTGACGAGCTAGTCGTTCACCTGATGTTAAGCGCCACGGCCGCCCATGACATAACAGTGTCACTAGGAAAATTACTAGGCTACATTATTATGCAGTGGATCGTTTTAAGATTTTGGTATGTTAAACCTGAATAGCCATAGAATCTGCCATAAGTGGATAGAAAGATTCTTTGGTACTTACCTATATTACTAAATCAATAGGCTCTCATGACGTAAAATTATCTAAATTAAAAATAATAATAAAAAAGGAAATAGGAACACGTATAAACATTAATTACAACAAGTTTTTCAAATTGTTTATTTAAAATAATTAGGACATCTTTTTTTACTTAATTATTTAAAACTTGATTAAAGCTAATAATTATAATACTCAAAATAGTACAAATGTCTCGAGATAGCGAGAACAGTGACTGGACTATATCGAATAAACTATCATTCAAATAGTAATAGGGATTTGGTATAAGACAATTCAGTGTGAGCCTCCTCGTACACCCTGGTCGACCAATAGTAAATTAAAAAGATGTTTAATTGTGATCGCTCATCGGCTGCGCTCCGGACATATTCCTCTCAACAGATGAAAAAGAAAAACCTAATGAAAACGACTGACTCCCCCAATTGTGATTCGTGCGGAGTCATAGAGGATGTTTATCATCTGTTGGTGGAATGCGTCCGGAGTCAGCAAATGAGACAACATACGAGTAGCCAATATGAATTAAGTTTAGTGAACATCGGGGGAGCTACAAATTATTTTGTCGATGCCATTGGGCGAAGCAGCTAAGACGCTCTTCGCAATGGTCTATGACTTGATCCACTTAGCTTGATTTTATACACAATTACGGGTCTGACATAGTCGCTCGCCGACTCAAAGTCCCAAAAAAAGATTTAAAAAAAAAATTGTAATAATTAAGTTTAATCAATAATTAATTACTTTATTCATTTTATTTCACAAAATTTAAGGTAAGGGATTATAAAAGGTATAACTGTTTTTTTTTTTTCACAAAATGACTTATGGAATCGCCAACGATTGACGACGAGAATGTATTATTGTAGATAATTTCACGCTGAATTTGGATTCAGCGTGAAATTATCTACAATAATACATTCTCAATACCAAAATGTAGCTTAAATCTGGAGATCGTCAGTCTAAAAACGGTTTATCTGACAGGAATACAGTTCGCTTAGCATAAAAACATTATTATATTTATTATATTTTATGACAGTAATATTATGAATTAGTACTATATTTTGTATTTTAAAATAGAATTAATACATTTTCAAGCAACTGAAACTTACAACCTACTACCTTTTCTATTACGTAATAAGCACTCTACATTAAAATGGAGCCGTTGGAGTTTAAAGTCAATTTTCTCGAAACTACCAATTTGACAGTTAAACCCTTTTTGTTCTTACCCCTTCATTATCAACCTTTTAAAGACCTTGAAAAGGTTTAAATTGCATAATTAAAGTAAATATTTTTTTCTAATTTTACCATTCTTTGGCAGACGTAGACATCCATTGATGGACTTCCCCTTTCCCGTTCCCAACGAACGATTATTTAGGGTCATTTGAAATAATTTTAAATAAGAACAATCAATCATATGTATACCATAACAAAGGTCATTATATAGAATACTTTGCTTCATCTTTCAACCTATCAATAAACTTTCCAAACTTTAGCAGCTAAAAAAAAATCAGCTTTTGTTACTAAATGCCAATCTACTTTATCACTTTTGAACTATCTCAATCATATGCCGTAGGTATAACTTCCAACCTTTATAAAAAAAACTAGTTGCGCCCCGCGGTTTCACCCGCAGATAAAAAGTATTTTGATTATTCGCTCATCCCACGAAAGAATTTCACTTTTCCGGAATAAAATGTAGCCTATATGTTAATTCAGTGTAATTCTGTCTTGGCACTGGATTTCATCCAAATTCATTCAGCCGTTTGAGCAAACAAACATACACACAAACACACATACAACCTTTCAACTTAAAAAAAACACATTCCAACCTATAGAGACTACTTTTTCAACCTTCTAAGGTCCGTATTACAGAACGATACTCAGTCATCGACCAGTGCTCAAGCAGAGATTTCATTCATAAAGTGATCACTTAATGAATGAAATCTCTGCTTGAGTACCGATCGATGACTGAGCATTGTTCTGTAATACGAGCATAAGACAATCTTTTTAAACCTTAAAATTTTTCAACATTTTCAGCTTTTTCAGTATCTTTAACCTTAGCTCCTAAAGCCGCTTGTATCTCTCCGAATGTCTTTCCCTTCGTCTCTGGTATACAAAACAGTACAAACAAACAGTACAATAGACAATTAACGCTAAAGAACCAGTACGTTGCGGCTGGTCCTATAGATAATATTAGAAGTGGGAAATATTTCGTGGCAATGAACATGAAGATGTAAGAGATGAGGGACGCGATGGAGAGGCCTATACCTCTGGAACGGTCGTCGAAGAGCTCTGCTGATAAGACCCAGTTTATTGAGCCAACACCTGGAAAAAACGAGTGTGTTTTAGACCACACGACTGAAGTAAAACTTCTTCAGTTTAGCTCCATCTATCGGCCAGTATAACTTTGAGTTTTTTTTGGTTTGGCTTCACATTTTTGTGTATTTAGTCAGTGTCAAATAATTAATAATTTTTCAAGTTAAATAATATATATATATATATATGTGTCAAGTCAAGTCACAGTCCAAGTCATCAAGTCATAATCTAGTCTAGTCTAGTCGAGTCATACTCCTAGTAAAATGGTACCAGAAACTTCTATGCAGTTTTGGAAACAACACGAAAATAAACATTTCACCATCATTATACCACTTTCCTACACTTGTGCGTGTAATCCAGCACTTAAAGAATAAAATGCTACCTAATTTATGCACTAACACCGAAAATAACACAAGTGTTGGAAAATAATACAATGCGGTGACGCGATCTTTTTCGATTTCCCGCCAAAATTCCAACTGTTTTTGCTTTGTTTAAATTTAATAAATGAATAAATAATAAATAGTATTTGTATACATTTCACACAGCGCCATCTAGTCCCAAACTAAGCAAAGCTTGTGCTATGGCAACCAGATAACTGATACAATACTACTTAGATACTTTATGTTTGTAAATACATACATAGCATACATACAACACCCAGACACAGAGCAAACGTCGATGTTCATCACACAAATGTTTTTCCTGGGTGGAAATCGAACCCACAACCAACAGTTCAGATGGCAGGGTTAGGTTAGCTCAGTTGGTGAGCTATCGGGTCGCCATCTTGACAATTGTAAATTGTCATTTTACCGGACATACTAACATAATGATACAAATTTTTAACTTCGTTATGTTGACAATGGAGATCACGTAAACCAACTTCAATTTCCGTTCGCCCGCCAGCTTACTCCCCAAGTCAAGCGTGCGTAAAGAAGTTTTATTTCAAATGGAATAAATTTTCATCTATCAATTAAATTTTTGTGTTTTTTCTTTCCTTCTATGATCTTTTAATGACTTCATCAAAAATCATAGTATTAGAGAAGAAAGGAAGAGGCAGAGGCGATTGAAGGCGGTTTTTTTAAATGCATACTATTCTTGTATCGGTTCGGTGTAACCTCCTGTTGCTGTTTGTGTATTTCATAAATAGAATAAAAATATATAATTTTTCTCGACCAATTCGTTAAATGGTGATTAAAAATAAAAGTTAGTAAATTATAAAAATTCATTTATAAATATGCAATGCGATCAAGGAACTTAATTGCAAGAAACAGAAACACAAATTTGTGCAGATTTGACATTTTCAATACGTAGAATATGTGCATAGTTACTATGGAAATATTCAAATTGGGAATGAAATTACATCTGTTGCATTGCAATCAAAGTTCCGTGATCAGGTTAGAAGTTGATTTGACCGAATGAATTTCATTCGGCCAAATCTACAAATATCCCATGAGTGTGGAAATTTCGTACATTTGACCGAACGTTGATTTTAGTATCGAATTGGTAGTAATGATGTGACCAACCATAAAAAATTACCATGTTAAAATTACCTGCACTGTAACTGTAGACGACCAAAATTAGAGATATCAAAGGCACGAAGTTCATAGCGCCGCTGATAGGACCGCTGTTTTTTATATAGAAGAAGGCGCCCAATCCAAGCTGAGAACAGAGAAATATATTTCCTAAAAAAATTAGCCAAATTGAGAAGACCCTTGTAATGAAGTCGATCAAATTAATATTTATGTGTCGCTCCTGTGGTGTGGTGGCTAAGCAGGTAGATCATACCTTGGAGGCAGCGGGTTCTATTCTCACGACTAGACAAGAGTTGGTTATTCTGAATGTGGGTTTAGTGGCTTAATTTACAATCGCCATTTTGGGATTTTTCTAGAGCTTTCAGCAAAATATCCTCCATTTTGGACTTTGACAGGACATAGCCCTACAAAATTTACCCTTATTTGAAATTGGCAGAATTGTCGTCACAAAGAGATAGAAAGCCATTAAACGGATAAGAATCTTTTTCTTTTTCATTCAAATTAATCTATTTGCCTAGCTTCATAGCTCAGTTGTAGTAGTCAGTAGTAGTAGAGTTACGTGATCGCCCAGCTAGTTACTAATATATTCCAAGTGTTTTTCAGAGTCGGTTTAGTCCCTTTTTTTAAATAATCTAAAGCTAAACGAAATTAACATATTTCCGTCTTTTTCATTTCCCCTTTATCAGAAGAGTACCGCAATACTTTAAGTTTACTTTAGTTTTAGAGAATGTGACACAGAATCGACACCAATATTTAGTAATAGTTAAAGTTTTCACCATTCCAACTGCCATGCCGCTAATAGTAGTCGCCAGTATGGATTTCCGTCCGAACCGGTCAGTCACCATCGTGGTACAGAAGCTGGCGAACAGTTGAATCATGCCGATCAATACTGAAGACACTTCCGGTTTCACGCTGCTTTGCGTAGACTCTGCGGGACCATACAGGACCAATGGTTTAAGTAGGTATAGAATCTTACTAATATTATAACTGCGAAAGTTTGTGAGTATGTTTGTAACTCTTTCACGCAAAAACTACTGAACGGATTTGATAGTTTTTTACAAGTTGTTTACAATTTATTACAAACATACTTACATACAAATCTTTCCTCTTTATAATATTAGTATAGATTAGTATACCTATTTCATTTTTTTTATGTTATTGAATGATGTGACGAGCTAGTCATTCACCTGATGTTAAGTGACACGGCCGCTCATAACAGAACATTGTCACTCGGAACTCCAACATATAAAATTTCGCATGACTGCTGCAATGTGCACATCATCCTGAGACATCAACACAGTCGTCTGGTAATAAGATTACTCAACTGTGAGATCAGATCATAAAGTCTCATTTTCCCAGTAATTTCACTAGCTACATTGCCCTTCAAAACGGAACACAGTAGTGCTTGCGCACTACTGCTTGGCGCAGAATAACTGGCAAAGCGGTGGTACCTACCTAGACGAACTTTGCAGAAAAGTCCTACCACCTAGTAAAATGTCATATAAATTCGTCGAACGGTTTGAGTTCCGAGTGACACTGCAACTCTTATGAGCGGCTGTGTCGCTTAACATCAGGTGAACGAGGAGCTCGTGACGTCATTCAATAACATAACAAATAACATGGGAAATATACCTATATATATTTTAAAGTATTGCTGAACTTATCGGTTTAAAGTATTCCGCAAATGCTCTTTGCTTTTTTACTCACTCTTCTTCTGTCACTCTTTCGCTAGCTCACTCTTTCCTTCAAGTGATGATGAAAAACAAACCTAGGATAGTTTGAAGGTAAAACGAGACACTGTTGAATCCAGAAAGCTGAGTCCCCGCTCCCAAAACAAGCACGATTCCAAATGACTTTAAAAACGCCTTCTTCTTGAAGATTTCTGTTCTGCTGATGTTCTCGTCCGTGCAAGCTGCGGCGTACCCCTTTAGCTCTTCCTGAGCTTTGAATTCTGACCCTCGGAGGAAAGTCAGGACCTTTAGCGATTCCTCGTTACGACCTGAAAGATCAAAATAGAGAAGATTAGATTTACAAAATAATAGAAAATTATGGAGTGCAGATGAAGTTTTGCGAAGTTACGCCTGAGTCGGTTGAAGAATCAGTTTTGTTAGTAGGTAAGCTTTCGATGGGCAAGCTCTGGGGTAGCTCTTACGAATTTCAAACCGACGTATCAGATTCAAATATAATATAATAATATAATATGTGTGGACATCTCACACAACGCCATCTAGCCCCAAACTAAGCAAAGCTTGTACTATGGGAACCAGATAACTGATACAAGTACTTAGATACTTTTTGTTTGTAAATACATACATAGAATACAATATAACGCCCAGACACAGAACAAACATCTATGTTCGTCACATAAATGTTTGTCCTGGGTGAGAATCGAACCCACAACCCACAGTTCAGAAGGCAGGTACTACCAACTGGGGTGCAATGCCAGGATACCTCCACGAAACCCCGGGTGTTGTAATTCCTCTTGAATGCTTGCATTCGGGGGGAAGGGCA
Source organism: Ennomos fuscantarius (assembly GCA_905220475.3). Lineage (NCBI taxonomy): Eukaryota > Metazoa > Arthropoda > Insecta > Lepidoptera > Geometridae > Ennomos > Ennomos fuscantarius. Next base: position 3,132,004 of record HG992046.1, on the reverse strand, counting down.
ACACTTGGCTCGGTGCACCCTGGGCAACGGTTAATAACTTTCCTTCGGGGATCTTGTTAGCCGTTGGCTGAATTCCTGGCGGGGTCTCTCTGCGATCCCTATGTCTCGGCATAGGGCGCAGCAGAGAGACGGGGAGGGGGCGATGAAGGATCGCCCCAGCGGACCTCCGGGTCGTGGGATGGCCGGCCTTCAAGGCTGGCGGCGCGGCAGGGAGGGTCAACTCGGCCACCCTGTCGGGCACCTCGGGATGGAGCAGTTCTGTCTGCAGTGGGCCTTCGAGCCGGAGGATGGCGGACCTTCAAGGTCTGCGGCGCGGCGGGGAGGGTCAATTCGGCCACCCCGTCGGGCAACTGGTGTATTCCAGTTTTGTGTCTGTCTCGTCTTGTGTTTCTTGTCCAGCCTGTTTGTTCTTGTTTGTGTTTCTTGTTTTGTGATTGTCGATCGGCTGCCGGGCCTGTAAGCCGGCACTCCCAAATGGCTGACTTAAATAGAATAGATAAACTACCCCAGGGAGGTAAAGCCGTCTCAGACGGACAATCCTTCCCTCCTCCGGGAGGCTGCCCCTCGTATTCTGGGGGGGGCAAAAGTCACCATACAACTGCGAAGAAGAGCGGAGGTCCCGTCAGGGATGAGAAAGGACGCTTTATTAAAGCGCGGCCAGTCCTTGACTCGGACGACATCGAGTCGGGCTCGGCGGGCTCCACCATGAGCCTCGATTCAGTCGGGGCGAGTGCGGTGGGGCGCAAGAGGAGGATGTCGGGCTGCGACTCGGGCTCCGACGCTTCCACTCGGGAGCGCAGCCGGTACGAGCCGATGGCCAGACGGGGTAGAGGTCGCCCTTCAGCGACCAGCGAGTTTGTCGGGCTCTCCAAGGCCAAAGCGGAGTTGATCGCTCTTAAGCGTGAAGAACTCCGCGTCCGGGCTGAGGAGGACCTGGCAATCTCGATCAGGGAGGACCGCTTAAAGCGGATAGCTCGCCTTGAGGCTGGGGATGGGAGCGATCCCATTCCCAGGTCCTCGGCTGAGCTGGTGAGTGCTGTGGAGGGCAGCCTCACCACAATCGCCGAGGTAGCATCGAGGTCAACGAACCTTAAGGGGACCTTCGTCCGATACCTTAAGGAGGCGGTGGCCTCCATCAAAGAGGCGGTCACGGAGTTAGCTACCAACTCCGTGTCCGACGAGACTAAGCTTCTCCAGGCCGACAATGCTCGGCTGAAGGCTGAAGTGGGCTGTCTTCGCAAGGAGATGGCTCAGATGAAGCTGGATGTGGAGGAGCTTAGGAAGGCGCAAGGGCAGATGTCCCCGGCTTCCTCTACTGCTCGCAAGAGTACGGAGGTGGAGCCACCCTGCCCTGCACCGCTCCCCGGGCGCGAAAGCGGAGACATCCGCAGCCACGCCCCATCGGCGAGAGACGACGAGCTTGAGCGAAACATCATGGTTCGAGTAGGTACCATGGTGGACGCTCGGCTCGAGGCGTTGGCTCTGAGGCTTCCCCCGGAGAAACGTTCCCGGCCCCCACTGGCTGCGGATAGGAGACAGGTTCAGGCGGCGAAAGCCGCGCCCCCTGTCTCCAAACCGCCGGTCGGTGAGGGTAAAGGGAAGATGACCCGAGGGAAGAAGAAGAGGGAAACAACGCCCAAGGACGTGACGAAGCCTCGGGTGCTGCCCCCGGCACCCAAGGCTATGACGGAGGCGTGGAGCAGCGTGGCTAAGCGCGGGAAAACCAACGGGGCTGGTGCGGTGCAAAGTGCACCGCAGACCAGGACTCCGGCGGTGAAACTGCGCCAACCACGATCGTCGGTGGTCACCCTGAACCTGCAGCCTGGTGCTGCGGAGAAGGGCGTGACCTTCAGCGAACTGCTCGTGAAGGCAAGGGCTCGCATTCGCTTGCAAGACCTCGGCATTGACAGGCTAGTTTTCCGAGTTGCGGTTACCGGTGCGCGTATGCTCGAGGTAGCGGGTGACGATAGTGGGCCCAAGGCTGACGCCCTGGCGGAAAAGATGAGGGAATGCCTCCCGGCGGAGCTCGTCCGAATCTCCAGGCCGATGAAGTGCGCAGAAATGCGCATTTCTGGCCTAGACGACTCCGTCTCATCGGACGAAGTCGCGGCTGAAGTCGCACGGGTCGGCGGTTGTTCGCCCGACTCGATAAAGTACAGCGAGGTTCGCTGTAACTTTGTCGGGATCGGGTCGATGTGGCTGCGGTGTCCGGTTTCGGCCGCCAAAGCGGTAGCAGCGAAGGGAAAGTTGCTCGTGGGTTGGGTCTCGGCTAGAGTCCACCTGCTTGAGCCGAAGCCCTTCGTTTGCTTCCGCTGTCTGGAGGAGGGCCACGTGAGGCAGAAATGCCCATCGAAGGTGGACCGTAGTGATCTCTGCTATCGCTGCGGGAAGCCTGGTCACGTGGCCTGCGAGTGTTCGGCCGCGGCTCACTGTGTGCTCTGTGCCGCAGCGAGCCGCAAGGCCGACCACCGCATGGGTGGAAAGGGGTGCGATTCCCTGAAACCCAACCCAAGGCGGAGAAGGCGCGGAGCGAGGGCGGACCGTAAGGCCGCTTCGACTCCAAGCCGCTCTGCTGAGGCGCGGGCGAAGGAAGCGCCGATGTCCGTTGATCCGGGGCCTAGTGCCCCGGGTCCGGGACGTCGGTGATGGGACCTGAGCGGGTGACGAGTGGGTGCTTGTTGCCCGCTTGCATAGGGTCCCCCAAGCCGGACGGCGCACGAGTTCTCAGTGCGCCCCCGAGATGTCCCCGTCGACGTCACGTCCCGACGGTGAGGATGGAGCCGGATGCGGCTGACCGTAGGTAGGGCTGCGGATAGAATGCTAAGGCGACCACGTAGCCCTACTACATGCGGCGGGATGGAGAACCCCGGGTTTTTAGTGGGTATGCCGTTCACTCTGGACGGAGAGTCCCACATATCCACCTGCTCCACCCAGAGTAGGTGGAATCCGTAACGGATTTTCCCGGGTCAAAAAAAAAAAAAGGTACTACCAACTAAGCTATCGGGTCAGTCGAAATCCCGTTCGACCCTGATAACTTTCAAGTTTTTACAACGGTGAAAAAATATCGTTAGGTAACCAGCATGTTCACGAATGGGCTGATAGCTCAGTTGGTAGTAACCCTGCCATCTGAACTGTAGAATGTGGGTGCGATTCCCACCAAGGACAAACATTTGTGTGATGACGATGTTTGTTTTGTGTCTGGGTGTTATATTGTATTCTATGTTTGTATTTACAAACAATAATCTAAGTATTGTATCAGTTATCCGGTCCATAGGTAGTACAAGCATTGCTTTTTGGGGCTATTAGATAGCGCTGTGGGAAATGTCCACACATATTTATTTATTATTATTTATTGAATCTGTAAAAAAAAACAAGTACCAGACCTTAAAAGTACTACATAGAAGAAATAAGAAAGAAAGAAAGAAAATACATTTATTCCAAGAACACATACACAATTTATCATAAAACAAACAAAATATCATTAATAAGTAGAGACAACAGATATTGCATGAGGTCAGGAATAGGCTCCGACTCAGCATACAACTGAGGCTGCAAGCTACAGCCTCAGTTACTGGTTTTCAGTCTTGGCCTACTGACATGACATCACGGACGCTTACACAATAATAATTAAACAATGGCAACAGCAACAGTAATTAAAACTAAAAGTAAGTAAATAAGCATTTTAGAATATGAACACAAAATAAATACTTATAAAAAATTATAAATTATTATAATAGGTACATAGGTACTATAAGTACCTACCGTATTGGCCCGTAACGGTGAATGAACCTGCATCCTTGACCCACTCGGCTTCGTGACTGTGGCAACATTACACACAACCATTACTTTCTGTTTTGTGCCTATGATTATATAATTCTAACGATCTTCTGCCCGCAGCTTCGCCCGCGGCGTGGCTCATGGGAAAATAATTTAACCACCCATTTCACCCTTTTAAGGGTGGAATTTCGAAAAATCCTTTCTTAGCGGATGCCTACGTCATAACATCTACCTGCATGCCAAATTTCAGCCCGATCCGACGAGTGTTTTGGGCTATGCGTTGATAGATGACTATGTCAGTCAGTCAGTCAGTCACCTTAGAGTTACATATATTTAGAAGATATCGATGCTGTAAATAATGCAAAATGCTAAAACCTTATATGTGATAGTAATTTTACGTTTGTTAACGACCCGTGATCAGACTGGAAATATTTACCTACTAGCTTCTATTCGCGGCTTCGCCCGCGTGGTCTATAGGAAACGAAGAATTTTTTTTCATAGATTATTCTACCACCAATTTCACCCTCTTAGGGATGGAATTTCGAAAAACCCTTTCTTAGTGGATACTTGCATTTTACAAAAATCACACTCCAAATTTCAAGTCTCTAGGACGGTTTAGGCGCTGCGTTGGTATATAAGTCAGTCATTCAGTCAGGACTTTGAATTTTATACGTTAATTAGTAATTTTACGTTTGTTAATGACTCGTGACGGGACCGGAAACATTTGTCTATTGTTTCGACATAAAAATTGGTAATTTAAAATACTTGGGAATTTATATTCAGTACCTAACGTTTTGTTACTATGAAACTGTTTGTAATTTTTTGTTGGATAATTTTTGACGAAACATTTTGTTTTAGATTTTGTTCTTTACTTGCCTAAAATGTTTATTTAATTAATGACAAATTATAAGTTTTTAAACAATAAAACTAAAATTAAATTAAAAACTATGTATTCGCAAAATTTAATCTTAGAAACCGCTACAAGTAGGCAAATTGCCCAAAATGCTGGCGGCATTACCCCGTTGAATGGCAATGCTTAGTCTTTGGGCTAATTGAGACCAGCATTTTGGTCACGTGTTCCATGCCTATATAAATGTTATCTAAAGTTCACATTACAAAAAAAAAAAACAAGTTTAAAAAAAAAACAAGCTTTAGACCACACGACTGAAGTAAAGTCTTTAGTTTAGTTCCATCTATCGGCCGGTATAACTAAATAGAAATACTCATTCAAAAATCCAAAAATCACTGTCAGATCTTGATCAATTTTAACTAGTAACACGGAAAGTACCAGCTGTCAAATGAAAAATAATCATATTGTAAAGATAAAACGAGTCTATTCGCGTATAGAAATTATCAAAACATTATTTTGACTAACCTTGACGTTTCGACCAAGTTACGTTGGCCGTGCTCACGTCGAGATCAGTCAAAATAATGTTTTGATAATTTCTGTACGTGAATAGACCCGTTTTATCTATATATAAGTACAAGTCGAGAAAGTTTAAAAAGTTAAAATGAATCATCAAAATCGGTCCACCTATTCGAAAGTTCTGAGGTACAAACATTTGAAAAAACAGTCGAATTGAGAACCTCCTTTTTTTAAGTCAGTTGAAAAGAGAACAAATAACAGTGATAATAACCTCACCTTTCGAGTACAAGAAGTAAGGGCTGTCAGGTAAGAAGGCCAGCGGCAGCGTCGTCACAACAAGGATGATAGTGTAGACAACATTCAAGGTGACGTACGAAATAAAAGGTCCGATGCTTAGCATGGTAACGACGCCGATCGAGCACATTATCTGTAGAATGGTGCCTAGAGAGCCGCGGATTTCTTTCTGAAAAACAAAATAATGCATGTCAATTTTATAGACAGTAATTCTCAGGAATCTCTCAATAGAACCTATCTTAATAGGGTCTATTGAGAGATTCCTGGTTTCCTTTACAACCAGATTACAGAAATCTGGTTGTAAATGGTAAAGGAAATAACATGAGATCACTTAACATGGTGGCTTAAGGAAAGCATGTGATTCCAATTTTTAATTTTGTCGATAAAGCAAGGTGGTAGGATTTTCCTGCAAAGTTCGTCTAAGTGGGTACCACCGCTTTGCCAGCTATCTGCCGCCAAGCAGTAGTGTGCAGGCACTACTGTGTTCCGGTTTGAAGGGCACTGTAGCTAGTTAAGAAATTACTGGGCCATTGAGACGTTTGATCTGATCTCACAGTCGAATAATCTTAATACCAGACTGTGCTGATGTCTCAGGGTGATGTGCGCAGTGCAGTGTCACACGAAACTATATATTTTGGAAATCTGAGTGACACTGTTCTGTTATGGGCGGCCGTGTCGCTTAACATCAGGTGAACGACTAGCTCGTCACATCACTCAATAACATAAAAAAAATGCAAATCAGGCGATAGTGAGTAAAGACCACGACTCGGCAAGCGTAGTGTGGGACGCCCGCCAGTTGGAGTGAGGACCTGCGAAAAGCTACAGGCAGCAATTGGATGGTAAGGGCTGAAAACTGGGCCCAGTGGCGTTCTTTAGGAGAGGCCTATGTCCAGCAGAGGACTGATAAACGCTGATGATGATGAGGCAATACTGCCATAAATGATAAATCTTTAAAGTAGGTAATTATACTCTCAAGCAACTGTGTTAATAATGTTTTCGTGATTATACAACTGCTCCTGATGACTTTGGCAGACTAGGGGGATCAGACTCCGTCTGCTATTCGTATCAGATATCAGCCTTTGTGCCTCTTTCAATAAAGGGGTTGCAATAATCGCCACGTTTAGTGACTTTGGGATCAGAGGGATCAGACGACGGGGTATCTAAAAACTCCGTCGGCATAATTGCCAACGGAGGTTTTACATACCCCGCTGGTGATACCACATCATTATGGTATGGATGGTATCACATCATCAACCTTTTTGCGTCCACTGCTAAATTTGGGCCTCCTCCATTAAAGGGGCTGCCGTAATCACCACGCTTGGCAGGTATCTCGGTGATCACATATTTTAATGCAGACCAAGGAGAATACTGCTGCCCATTCCCTGGATATCCCTTAGTATCCCTTAGCCGGCTTTTACAGCACGTATGGAATGAGATGGAACAGTCCTGTCCTTACGCTGGGACCACACGATGATAATGATAATAAAGTAGGTTAAAATTAGCGCGAACAAACAATTAAAAATCAAAAAGCCTAACTTTAATTTAATTTGTCCTCAAACTGAAACAACTCGTCCATAATGGTCCTTCAAGTGGAGCTACTCCAAGGATCATCATAGATCTTCAAGCAGTGTTTGTATTCAACGAAAACCTTCATAACTCTTGCTTTTACTTACACTGGCAACTTCCGAAGCGTACATAGGCAGTACGGTAAACACAAAAGAGTCGGCAGCTCCAACAATGGCTCGACCAAGGAGGATCATCCAAACTTCCTGCGCGTAAAGGTACAAGAACCCGACCGCCATTCGAGGCACGCATGCTAGGAAGATGGTATACTTTCTTCCTATTCGATCTACAAGGAATGCTGCAAGGAGATTGGCTGAAACAGTGGAGAATTTAAATTAGCATTCAAGTTTACCTGGGAAATTTTTAGTTCGCTCAACTAGTGCAAATATTATATTTTGAAATTAGACCATTATAATTAGTTTTTCTGAGAGGATCACAAGTATTTCGTCCGTTTATTTGTCTATAAATCCCTGTTGAATAGTTAAGGGGTAGGTACCTGCTACTTCTCGGATATGGTCTTTACCTATGAAATTGCCGTTTTGTTTGAAAACAGTTAAAGTATTTTTTTTTCGAACTTATTTATTTCTTTTATTCAAAGTAATCACCCCTGCAATCAATGCATCTTTGCCAACGCTGTGGCAGTTTATGGATGCCCTTCTTGAAAAAATCAGCAAGACGGGAGACAACGAACTCTTCAAAGGCGTTTTGTACTGCCTCTCGGGAATTGAATTTTTTTCCCGCTAAAAAGTTGTCCAAATTTTGGAAAAAGTAATAGTCGGTAGGCGCAAGATCTGGTGAGCATGGCGGATGAGGGAGAGCTTCCAAACCCAACTCATGCAGCTTAGAGACGGTCTGTTGTGCAGTATGGGGTCGCGCGTTGTCGTGAAGTAGCAGTGGAGACGACTGATTGACCAAAGCTGGTTGCAGACGTGCGAGTTTCGCCATCATTGTGGTCAGTTCTTCAATGTACACATCTGCAGTAATGCTCTCGCCGTTTTGTAAAAAGCTATGATAAATCACACCAGCACTAGACCACCAAACTGTGACCATCACCTTTCTAGGGGTCATTTTTCGTTTTGCACATTGCTTTGGTACCGAACCAGGATCTAACCAACTTGCTGAGCGCTTTCGATTGTCAAAAAGAATCCAATTTTCATCGCACGTAACAATTCAGTTCAAAATTCCTTCATTTCTGTGCCTGTTAAGCAGCGCAAGGCAAGTCTCGACGCGTACGTTGCGCTGGCGATCGTTAAGTTCGTGGGGCACCCATCTATCAAGCTTTTTTATCTTGCCAATCTGTCGCAAATGGACCAATATTGTTTTGAACCGAGCAAACCAATAACGGGTTGTACGTTCGTTTGTACAGTTCTCTCCGTAAACGTCGTTGATGTTACGTGTCGTTTGTGCCGCGTTGGTGCCACGACGGAACTCATATTCCATAATTACACGAAATTTCAAAGTATCCGTTATGAGGAAAAATGTTGAAATGTAATGAAAATACAACGCTAATCAATAAACAAAAGACTTATATTGTAAATAGAATGTCATATTTTTCAAACAAAATTAATTTGAATTTAGAATTCATAGCCAAACAAAACTTTTTTTTGTTTGAAAAAGTCTGTACTGCAATACGGCAATTTCATAGGTAAAGACCTATTATTAGCCAACTCTTCAAACCCAATGTGCTATTTTCTGTTGATATAGGACCGTTTGGGATAAATAAAGGAAAGTGTCACAACATAAGTTGAGGAAAACTGCGGATTTCTATGAATGACCCCATCTTGTAATTACTCCACATTACGTTTATTCACTGGGTATTTTATATTAATAAGGTTTTTGGAGGAACTAGACCCTTCAGGTCGCAACTTTAATTCGGTCAAATAGATGTTGTGAACGCACCTGCCATCCCACTGAGGAACCCAATAGAGACGATCCATGAGCCCTGCTCTTCTGTGATCGGTGATGGCAGCACTGTCTCCGTCGCGTTCCTGAGCTTCACCAGCACTGGTGATGGCCACACCAACCCCAAACCAGTAGCCAGGACGCTGAGATTCACTGAAAGATTGAAACAGTATTATTTATACTTCTAAAGGCATAGAGTTTCTCCACCATTCGTCGTCATTGTCATCAGCCCAACACATTCCCATGGTCATATAGACAATTATCCAATTCATAGTAGAAAAAAAATTAAACAAAAGAACGAGTGTGCTTTAGACCACACGACTGAAGTAAAACTTCTTTAGTTTAACTCCGTCTATCGACCGGTATAACTTTGTTTTTGCTTTGTTTAATGTTAATGTCGCCATCGCCATTTCACTGGACATACCAACATAATGATACAAATATTTAACTTTGTTATGTTAACAATGGGGATCTACGCAAACCAATTTCCGTTCGCTTCGCATTCACCAGCTCAAGCGTGTTCCCAATTCAAGCGTGTGTAAAGAAGTTTTACATAAAAAAGACGTCATTAAAGTTTCTTGTAGCTTCTTTACAGGTGTAATCTAAGCTTCGGATCGCAGTTTTCGTTCTGCATTGTGCCCGATTGCTTGCACCAGTAGTGAGAAAGAGAACTTCTTTTTTTTAAACTCACATATTGTACCTATATAATATTTGACATTAAGCGCTTGTAATTTTACATGCTACTAATACAATAGCTAAATTTTAACTCTTCTTTCCTAGAACTAATATTAAATGTGTTGCCGTAAAATAACCGTTTTTGATAAGTATCAATAAGCTGGCTTTTTTCGTGTTACTTTACGGAAAGGATTATTAAACTAAGAACTCGTTTTCAAATTATAACGGCCTCATGATTCACAGTTTTATAATTTTGCTATATATTTGTCTTGCGTGTTTATTACTTAAGTACTTAAATTTTTAAACAACGGTAAGTTTGTCTAACACACAAACCCAATTTTTAATATAGATAAACGTATTTTGCACTGTTCTTCTGAATACATACGCAGGTGTTTTTATGACAAAGACCGTGACTAAAGGCTCTACTTTGCATTGGTGAAGTCTTTGTTTGAACGATAAGTTTATAACCATATCTTTAGGCACTCCAACATTTGTACAATGTATTTATTTACATATTTTTAAAATAGTAAATAAATACATTGTAAAATATTTTTGTATTTAATTGTCAGCTACATTTTCACATTGTAGTTAATGATCCCTAATAAAATGTGAAAAACATAACGTTTCGAACCTAAAATAATGTCTTTATGACCTTTTAAAAAGTGTCACACGGGTAGCATGAAAATGCAAGAAATATTTTATAACGTGAACCGCATAAGCATTCATTAATAAAAATAATAATCAATCTAAATATATATAACTCAAAGGTGACTGACTGACTGCCCTAGTGATCTATCAACGCACAGCCCAAACCACTGGACGGGCTGAAATTTGGCATGCAGGTAGATGTTATGACGTAGGCATCCGCTAAGAAAGGATTTTTCAAAATTCCACCCTTAAGAGGGTGAAATGGGTGGTTGAGTTATTTTCCCATAGGCCACGCCGCGGGCGAAGCTGCGGGCAGGATCGAAGCTCGTAATAAATATTTGTGGACATTTCACACAGCGCCATCCAGCCACAAACTAAGCAAATTTTGTACTATGGGAACTAGATAACTGATACAATACTTTTTGTTTGTAAATACATACATAGAATACAATACCACCCAGACACAGAACAAACATCGATGTCACACAAATGTTTGTCCTGGGCGGGAATACCCACAAGCAGCAGTTCAGAAGGTTACTACCAACTGAGTTATCGGGCTACTCGTTCATTGGTCACATACTTTCACGAGAGAAGAGATATCAGTTTTTCTACTTCATGCTAGCCCTGAACGAAAACAGTACTACGTCAAATACTGGAAAAGTTAATCCTATGAAAATTTGGGTATTCCAAAGAAATCTTAACTAATATAAGGTGGTAAACTAAGCTAAGGTGGCAAGTCAGTCGGTCTTTTACAGATTACACCACGGTGAATGCGCTCAAGAACTGCATGATCTCATTCTCCCATCACCATTCCACTACCGGACTACTAGACGCTCGGCTAAGCGCCATCATTTCGTGGTCGAAATACCATCCATTCGTACCAAGCGTTTTGACTCAACGTTCTTAATTAGAACGGCTAAGGAATAGAATGCCTTGCCAGCATCTGTGTTTCCAGCGAAATATGACTCGGGCGTGTTCAAGAGAAGAGTGAATAGGTATTTACTTTTCTAGCATGCTACACCTTCGATCGCATCGTCACTTCCCATCAGGTGAGAGCTCGGTCAAATGCTAGACAAGTTTGAAGTAAAAAAAAAATTAAAAGGAAAGATTTAATTTAATTTTGATCAGGTACAATGTAGAATTCTAATGGTGAAAGTGTGGCGTGCTAGCCCACGAAAAAGTTTACATATCAGTTTAATAGAGAACTTTTCCAGCTAGTTGCTAGGGGCAACGAATGTTGTTGATAGAGACTTCACATTAGAGAAAATTTTATTTTCCGCATTTGGTTTTTGTAAATATCTTTTTAATGAATATATCTTATACAAAGTCAATCGGCATATCATTAATTCAGCAAACCTATGGACCTCCTTCTATTACAACAAAAGTGTATCTAACTTCGCTTTACTGGTGACCTGTTTTGAACCGAAAGTCCACGTTTGCAGTAAATGTGTGTGATTTTGATTTTGTTGCTGATTGCGATAATTCTGATACTGATTCACATAAAGATGTCGCTCTCAACCGATAAGAACGAAGATATTTGTCGTGTGGGCGTGCGCATTCCGCCGTTTTGGCCTGAAAAGCCGGCCATTTGGTTCGCGCAGATCGAGGGCCAATTCGCGATATCGAACATTACTACGGACAATACGAAGTTTTTCTACGTTATCGGCCAACTAGACCCGCAGTATGCTTCTGAGGTGGAAGATATAATCATCAACCCGCCCGACACCAACAGGTATGAAAAATTGAAGTCGGAACTTATCAAACGACTGTCCGCGTCACGAGAAAAGAAGGTCAAGCAATTACTTATGCACGCAGAACTTGGAGACCGTAAGCCATCTCAGTTTCTAAGACATTTGCAACATTTGGCTGGACCTGGAGTTCCCGAAGATTTTCTACGTACTATATGGACCAGTCGCCTACCAAGTAGCACGCAAACGATAATCGCTTCGCAGATGATGTCTTCACTGGAAGCGCTCGCAGATCTCGCTGACCGCATCCATGACGTTGTTTCGCCTACAGCGCACGTAGCATCAACATCAAGTGTCATGCCAGGAAGCTCTTTAGACGCCATGAACCAACAGATTGCTGAACTTACCAAACAAGTGCAAGCTCTAACTGCGCAGGTGAACCGGCATTCACGTGCACCGAATCGTTCAAACAAGAAAACGCGCGGTCGTTCTAGCTCCACACGATCACAGTCGAACTATAGAAAATTTCCTGTGTGCTGGTATCATAGTAAGTTCGGCAATGAAGCAAGTAAGTGCGTAAAACCATGCGACTACCATGCGGGAAACGCGAACAGCAGTCGGTAATGGCGACGACCGATTGCCAAACTTCCGGTCGCCTATTTGTCACGGACGGCGCTACGAAGATGCAGTTTCTCATCGATACTGGCAGTGACGTATGTGTCTTGCCCCGATCAGCACTCAAGGAACGTCGTGAGAAAACAAATTATGAGCTGTGTGCGGCAAACGGTACACCCATTTCTACTTACGGCTACGCTCATTTAGTGCTGAACCTAGGCTTGCGCCGTGACTTTACTTGGCGATTCATCGTAGCGGACGTTACAAAGGCCATAATAGGTGTGGATTTTTTATCATTTTACAACCTCATCGTGGATTGTCGAAATCAACGTTTAATCGACAACACTACAAGCCTTACGTCCCCAGCTTCACCTGCACAGTCAACTGGGAACATTTCATCGGTAAAAGTTATTTCTGGAAATTCCGTATATCATAACATACTAAGCGAATACCCTGAGATTACTCGACCTTCCGGTGTCCACCGTGTTCCGAAGCATAATACCATGCATCATATACAAACTACTGCAGGGCCGCCAATAAGCAGCACACCACGAAGACTAGCACCGGATAAATTAAAAATCGCAAAAGACGAATTTGCAGATATGTTGAGGAACGGAACAGCCAGACCTTCAAAGTCACCATGGTCATCACCACTTCATCTTGCGCCTAAAAAAGATAACGGCTGGCGTCCATGCGGTGACTACAGAATGCTCAACGCTAGAACCGTACCAGACAGCTATCCCATTCGGCACATACATGACTTTGCACATTGTCTCTCCGGCTGTCAAGTATACTCGGTTATCGATCTCGTAAAAGCTTATAATCAAATTCCTGTCTGCCCTGAGGATATTCCGAAGACCGCAATCACGACGCCGTTTGGTTTATACGAATTCCCGTTCATGACGTTCGGACTACGTAATGCCAGCCAAACGTTTCAACGATTTGTGGACGAGATGCTTAGGGGCCTTGAAGAGTTCTGCTTCCCGTTTCTGGACGATTTTTTGATCTTCTCACCTGATCAGGAATCACACAAGAAGCACCTTCATCTGCTCTTCAACAGACTCAAGGAATACGGCATGGTAATCAACACGAACAAGTGCATATTCGGTGTATCAGAGGTAACGTTTTTAGGACACAGCATCTCAGCAGCTGGCACTAAGCCGTTACCATCGAAGGTAGAAGCAGTTGCGAATTACCCTCCACCGAAAACCGTTAGAGAACTGCTAAGATTCCTAGGAATGGTGAACTTTTACAGAAGGTTTATTCCTGACGCAGCGCGGCATCAAGCGCCTCTGAATGCACTGCTCACAGGATCAGTTAAAGGTTCACATCCCGTGCATTTATCAGAAGAAGCTACTAAAGCATTCATCGCCTGCAAGGAAAGTCTCTGCCAAGCAGCACTACTTGCTCATCCAGACTGCCAAGCGAAGCTCGCTATAGTCACTGATGCTTCAGACACAGCAATGGGCGCAGCTTTACAACAGCATAGAGACGGCCTGTGGGAACCTTTAGCATTTTTCTCTCGAAAACTTTCGCCATGTCAACAGAAATACTCGCCTTATGACAGGGAACTTCTCGCCATCTACGAAGCAATAAAATACTTTCGTCACATGGTGGAGGCGAGAGCCTTTATTATTTACACTGACCATAAGCCCATAACTTTCGCATTTCATTCACGAAAAGAAAAGTGCTCACCAAGACAGTTCAGACATCTGGATTTTATTTCACAGTTTTCCACAGATATCAGGCATATTTCAGGAAAGGATAACGTTGTGGCTGACAGTTTATCACGCCACAAAAGAATTTTTCAAATCAGTCCAGTAGTTTCAGAGCCTATCCAATGCAAACAAACAATCAAATCTTTCCTCTTTATAATATTAGTTTAGAAAAGTACCAAACACACAGTAACAAAAAGTATCTGTACACGTAACTAAAAACACAATTATCGAATGTAAGAGATAGCGTAATCATTGGCGTAATGTAGGTGGAGTAGGTACAAAAAGCTTTTGTACACAAATTGTCCATGAACCATGAACCATACCTACATGAATGGCCACAAAGAAGACATGATATTACAAAATTGCCGACTTCCCTTCACTTGCTCCGGTACTATAATTTTTTGTGATCCAATGCTGCGAAGTCATACCTGTTATTTAAGTATCTTTAGTGAATAAGCACTATAATAGTTAAGTAGGTACAATGAGCATACATGTATACTTACACAAGCACCTACTTATTTCATATATATAGTAAACCATTAAATTAAATTGTATTTGGGCACAGAAAAAAAAGCGCAAATGCTTTTTCTGTGTTTGGGTGTTGTGGGACACATATAATAGTTCTTGGGTCCCTAGACACATGGGGTCCTCGTTCGGGTCCAGGATCTATGTATGTGATCGTTAGGCGCTATTATTATTATAACATAATTACATATTCATATAAATTATTTTTTTTTAACACGGCAAATCGCCTTTATTTTCTAAATACTGCGATGATTTAATAACTAATACTAAAAACTACCTACTACTACAAAAAAAAAAACATTTGGACTATATAGTGCCCGCGATGACCTATAGACAGTCCAAATGCTCAAGCCCACTACCAGTAGGTAGCGTACCCAACATGCTGGCAGCATTGCCCCGTTGAATTGCAATGCTTATTCGTTGTGCCAAATAAGTACCAATTAAATTTAATAGGGCGCACTCTGTGAAATAGTAACTAATTTAGGTTACTTATTTGTTTCATTTAGCTATAATACACCTATACGGATTTATTTGCTGTATACTCACCTAGATTGTTTTGTAACTACATTTTTTATTAATTGTTTATTATAATAACACCATACAAATGGTAGTAACATATTTTAAACTATTATTATTAGTTCCTGAATCAAATTTATATTTAGGGCGTTCAATTCACATTAATAAGTAAGTAAGAGTCGGGTAATAGTGTATACTTATTTCAGACAAATTTCATCAATTTACCTGAAGCTTTCCTTTTAATACGTACTTATAACCACTTATATGTGTTAAGTAATTTTATAATTACATATTAATACGGTACGAAACATTTTCACGTTCCCGCCGAAAACTGTTGTGCGCAGGTGGTTGTGAATTATTAGTGATGGGACATCAGGTTCTAAAAAGTCGGCCCCTTAATCCGGATTATATTTAATCTATTATTGATTCAGATACTCAGATATTAATCATTAGATTATAGATTTTTATTCGATGTGATAAATTTGAAGAGTGAAAGTTCTAAATAAATCTTTTTTTGTACCTAAAATATTATTATTTGAGTATTAAAATGATACATAGGTACTTATCATGTCGCGAAATAATTAAAGATTAGATGATAATAATTATTTTAATTATTGTCCAAGCGGCTTAATTATTATTTCGTTCGCAGTTTTTCGTATAGGTAATCGATTTACTTTTTATGTGAGTTTTTGCTGTAACTTTTATTATAAAACAATAACTTTACAAGTTCACAAGTTTTTTTATTTGTTTTGCTAAAAGTCAAAAGAACGAATAAGTTTTATCTTCTAGAGAATATGCCCTTCGCTAAATTAACCATCACGAAGTAGATAAAACTCGTTATGATTGTATGTGTCAGGTTTGTTTAGCTATCATGTAAAGTTAGCCTTTTTTTTTTTTTTTTTTTTTTTTTTTACTTCAAACTTGTCTAGCATTTGACCACGCTCTCACCTGATGGGAAGTGACGATGCGATCGAAGGTGTAGCATGCTAGCCAAGTAAATACCTATTCACTCTTCTCTTGAACACGCCCGGGTCATATTTCGCCGGAAACACAGACGCTGGCAGGGCATTCCATTCCTTAGCCGTTCTAATTAAGAACGTTGAGTCAAATCGCTTGGTACGAATGGGTGGTATTTCGACCACAAAAGGATGGCGCTTAGCCGAGCGTCTAGTAGTCCGGTAGTGGAATGGTGATGGGAGAATTAGATCATGCAGTTCTTGAGCGCATTCACCGTGGTGTAATCTGTAAAAAACCGACAGACTTGCCACCTTACGTCGATGTGCAAGGCTCTGGAGCCTTTCACCAACCAAAGTGTCGTCGTCAATGAGCCTTTTGGCACGCCGTTCAATCGAGTCCAGAGCCTCAAGCTGGTACTTGGCAGACCCGTCCCACAGGTGGCAGCAGTACTCCATACACGATCGGACTTGTGCTTGATACAGATTTAGAAGCTGTCCAGGTGTGAAGTACCGCCTTACCTTGGACAATATGCCGAGTTTTTTTGAAGCTACTTTGGCTTTGGACTCGATGTAGGATCCAAAGTTTAGGTTTGACGTGAGATCAACGCCCAAAAGCTCAAGATGGTTTCCTAAACTTACAGATACACCACGGAATGAAGGAGCCAGATGGAGTGGGCTCTTTTTAGCAGTGAATAAACACGCCTGTGTTTTTGCAGCATTGAACCTAACCAAGTTAGCATCGCCCCAATCGGACACGGCTTTCAAAGCCAGGTTCATGCGCTCAACCATAGCCTCTCTCTCAATCCGGCCGTCGTCACCACTGGCTCGGGCACTGGATGTGTATCTTTCAACAACAGTACTATCATCTGCATACCCAAAGGTACCGGGCTTTAGCAAATCATTGATGTGGAGTAAGAATAGTGTTGCTGAAAGAACTGACCCCTGAGGTACACCAGCATTAATAGCTAATTGATCGGAAGAGCAGCCATCAAGAACTACTCTAAGCGATCGTTCCCTCAAAAAGTCTGATATCCAAGTGCACAAACCAGCAGGTAGTCCGTAAGATGGAAGCTTATTCAGAAGACCGTCGTGCCAGACCCGATCAAATGCCTTAGAGACGTCTAGAGATACAGCAAGTGCCTCTCCATGCATCTCTAAGGCTTCGCTCAATATGTGAGTGGCATACGCGAGAAGATCCCCAGTGGACCGGTTTCGGCGAAATCCGTATTGCCGGTCACTGAGGAGATCATTGTCTTCAAGGTATGCCAAGAGCTTGTTGTTAATTATACGCTCCATACTCTTACAGAGAATGGAGGTAATTGAGATGGGTCGATAGTTGGCAGGATCAGCACGACTGCCCTTCTTAGGTACAGGTTGTACGTTGGCTAGCTTCCAACTCATAGGGACTATTCCGGTGTCTAGAGAGAGGCGAAATAGGCGTGTTAGAATGGGAGACAACTCGGGTGCACAGCTCTTAAGTACAATTGCAGGTATACCATCGGGACCACTGGCTTTGTTCACGTCTAGACTGCGTAATGTTTTTAGTACTTCCTTCTGACGTATGCGTATTTCCGGCATGAAAACACCGCATTGTGGAAGGCAGGGAGGTACCTCATTAGCAGTATCTAAACGCGAAGCTTCTGCAAAGAGAGTGGCAAACAAGTTTGCTTTTTCTTTTGCAGTGTGAGCCAGCGATCCGTCTGACAAAGCCATACATACATTTACAAAGACCGATATTACGATAGTGAGTTATTATTTTTATGTTTTGGCTCTACACTTTTGTGTATTTAGCCAGTGTCAAGTAATTGATAATTTTTCAAGCTAATGATAGTTACGCAAATATGTATCAAGTCACAATCGAAGTCATCAAGTCAAGTCATAGTCTAGTCAAAGTCATACTCCTAGTAAAGTGGTGGCAACTTTACTTGAAGCTTCTATGGAGTTTTGGAAACAACACGAAAAGAAACGTTTCACCATCATTATACCACTTTCCCACACTCATGCCTGTAATCCAGCACTTAACGAATAAAATGCCACCAATTTTATGCACTAACACTGACAATAACACAAGTTTTGGAAAATAATACAACGCGGCGACGCGATCTTTTTCGTTTTCCCGCCAAAACTTCCGATAGTGAGTTAGAAATTATCATAAGGTTATAGAACCTTAGGAAATATCGGCCTTTGTAAACTTATTTTTAGCAAGAAAATTCACACATACACCTTAGAGTTTTTGTCGGAAAACGCATTATATTATTTTCCAAAACGTGTGTTATTTTCAGTGTTAGTGTAGTGCATAAAATTGATTTTATTCGTTAAGCGCTGGATTGCAGGCATGAGTGTGGGAAAGTGGTATAATGATGGTGAAACGTTTCTTTTCGTGTTGTTTCCAAAACTACATAGAAGCTTCTGGTAGAGTTGCCACCACTTTACTAGGAGTATGACTTGTCTAGACTATGACTTGACTTGATGAGTTGGACTGTTAGTGGACTTGATACATATATGTAATATTAATTAACTTAAGAAATTAACAATTACTTGACACTGGCTAAATACACAAAAGTGTGGAGACAAAACAAAAAAACAACATGTATCAAGTAATTTGCTATACTACACGTATGTATGCATGTACATGCCTTCCTACTCGTACATAATTTATTTTTATGTTAAGGAATGACGTGACGAGCTAGCCGTTCGCCTGATGTTAAACGATACGGCTGCCCATATCAGCTGCAGTGTCACTCGGAACTCTAAAGTATAGAGGTTCGCGTGACACTGCACTGCGCACGTCATCCAGAGACATCAGCACAATCTAGTAATAAGATTACTAAACTGTGAGATCAGATCATAAAGTCTCATTTGCCCAGTAATTTCACTAGGTACAGTGCCCTTTAAACCGGAACACAGCAGTGGTTGCGCACTACTGCTTGGCGGCAGAATAACTGGCAAAGCGGTGGTACCTACCTAGACGAACTTTGCAGTAAAGACCTACCACCTAGTGGTATATATCTAATTTTTGTATTCCTGTGACAGATAAACCGTTTTTAGACTCAAAATCTCGAGATTTAAGCCTCATTTGGGTATTTTGAGAATGTATTATTGTAGATAATTTCACGCTGAATCCAACGATACCCATAAGTTATTTTGTGAAAAAAATCAGTTAAGCCCTTTTTATTCTCACCCCTTACAACAGTGAATATCTGTACTCGTATAATTTGTGTACAAAGTGTTTTAAATATGAATAAACAAAGTGCATTTATTAATGAAGAAAGTCACATATATAATTATATATATTGATATATATATATATATATATATATATATATATATATATTTATATATATATATATATATATATATATATGTGTGACTTTCTTCATTAATAAATGCACTTTGAAACTTTATATATATATATATATTATAATTATAATATATATATTTTGATTATAATTGCATAAGTTGATAAAAAATGCTATGCAATAGTTTTACCGCGGCAGACTCCGAGTGCCACACGTCTTTTAATTATTATGTACATAGACGTTTTTTATTCTAATATAAATTTTTACTACACCGCTACCATATCTTTTCTTGCACATCCAGGTTGACTGGTAGATAATGCTTCATAGCATTAAGTCCTCCTTGTACATTATTTTGTGCTAAAGTATAAATAATTAAATAAAAATAATGCCCCTGAAACATACCTATATAAAATGTAACGCGGTAGGATTATCGAAATAAATTAAATAAATAAATAAATCTTTTGCAATGAACTCACATTTTAAGCATTCATTTATCACATCAAGACGCTTCCGTGAAAATTACGGAACTCAATTTAACCTACTACCAATGAGTAAAAACAGGATTATGTTATGTTGAAATGAATAAAATTAAATCACCTATTCATGTTGGTATATGAATGGTGGATATAAAACCAGTTACCAGTTTTTAAGTACTTACATGTTTTTATTGATTCTGTGATCTTTACAAATGGAATAGGCTAACATTCCATAGTTTAAAGTTAATTATGTAACTGTAAAGTTTGCAAGCGTTTTTAGTTACTTCCTCAAATTTGATGTAAGAAATTATACCGACCTACTATTATTTAAAAAATTATAATAATAAATGTGTGGGTATTTCACACAGCGCCATCTAGCCCCAAACTAAGCAAAGCTTGTGCTATGGCAACCAGATAACTGATACAGTACTTATATACTTTTGTTTGTAAATACATACATAGAATACAATATAACACCCACACAGAACAAACATCAATGTTCATCACACGAATATTTGTCGAACCCACAACCTGCAGTTCAGAAGGCAGGGTTACTACCAACTGAGCTATCGGGCCAGTCAAATTATGGCCATTATTTTTTTTTTTTTTTTAATAACTAGTTAGGACTTTATTCTATTCATAAAGATGAATCAATAGTATGAAAAGTTACAGACTACTTAAATTACGTACAACAAATAAAGTAAAATTGAGATCACAGACTAAAAGGTACGGTACACATACCTTACTTATCAAGCTTTAAACTTACGAGTAACTTTCTAAACGCATAATCAATTTAAGAAATGTAGCAATATTTTTTCTAAAGTTACCAACCTAACTAATATTACATATGTTGGTATGTTAATTATTTTTTGCGTAAATAAAACCTCAAAATTTCGCTTTATTGAGGACTTATTTTAATGTAAACCGATCCGCCCTAGCTTGACATGGGCTAGTTACTTTTAGGCGTGTTACAAATCCTAGACCGCATTGTCACTTAAAATTAAGTGATATGGTCAAACACAAGCGAAATATTTTCTTATGAGAAATAAATATCTTTAACCACAAGCCTATCAAACAAATTGGCTGTATTATCCTTCCTGTATTATATATAAGTTCATGTTAATAATAGGCTTAATTCATAAATAATATAAAAAATTATCTAACAAAACGCACGGACCCAGGTGTCTGTGGAAATGCAGATTAATAAAAAAAAAGACTATCATACAATAAAAAAGCCCGAAATGTAATCCATAGAGGTGTTTCTCATACAAAATCGACAAATTTTCATATAACAGTTTTATGGGTTTTCCTTTTTTTAAAGGTTGGTTAGAGAGACCAAAGCAAAATAATCATAAAAACGGCCAAGTCGTTTTTGAGTTATAGCAAGACAAACGAACCGCAATAGATTTTTTTACTCACTTGTAATAACGATTAAATATTGGCGGACCAGAGGTCCAAATGTGTGAAACATGATGATTATTTTATCACTGCACTTTTAGAACACTATTACTCAGCATGAATCTGAATTATTTATATTTTTTCTATATTTTAAGCCGCGCGCGTCCTAACTGGAAAGACGTGTTATACGCGGCGTAGTTTCATTTCAACTTAAGTGGGTAAACCAAAACATTTTTACGGATGCAAGTCACTATTGGTAGATAGATAGAGAACTCTTTATTGTCTCAGCAATGAAGTACAAAATCAGGAATAACTATAATATTTTGGGAGTGTTGTCGGGAAAGCGAAAAAGATTGCGTCACCGCATTGTATTATTTTCCAAAACTTGTGTTATTTTCAGTGTTAGTGCATAAAATTGGTGGCATTTTATTCGTTAAGTGCTGGATTACAGGCGTGATTGTGGGAAAATGGTATAATGATGGTGAAACGTTTCTTTTCGTGTTGTTTCCAAAACTTCATAGAAGCTTCAAGTAAAGTTGCCACCACTTTACTAGGAATATGACTTTGACTAGACTATGACTTGACTTGATGACTTCGACTGTGACTTGACCCATAATTTTTTAATTTTTTTTGCGTGAAATATCATTGACTTGATAAATTATTAATTACTTGACACTGGCTAAATACACAAAGTGTGGAGCCAAAACATAAAAAAGGTCTATGAGTGGATTCAGTCTATTAACTAATCTACGTAAAAAATATCAGGATGAGATCATAAGGCATCACTTGAAGGTTGTTTGGCTACCTACATAATTATTGATATCAATTTACCTGTTCGGTTCTTAAACTACGCAAGATTTGATGGATTGAAAATCTACTAATTTCAATTCAGTGTGCTTACTTCACCGTTCTAGTTTTTATGTTATAATAATAAATCACATCACACTATCATCACACTATCTCATTAATAAAAAAAGTAAATGTGTGTGTGTGTGTGTATGTATGTATGTGTGTTACTCCTTCACGCTCAAACGGCTGAATGGATGTGGATGAAATTTGGTACCAAGATAGCTTATACACTAGATTAACATATAGGCTATATTTTATCCCGGAAAAGTGAAATTTTCCTGTGGGATGAGTAAATATTTAAAATGCCTTGTTTTCGCGGGTGAAACCGCGGGGCGCAACTAGTAAATAATAATTCCCAACGATCGCACATACAGGGATCTTGGGCGCTAACTAGGATTCCTTGTGTCTAAGGACCCAAAAACTACGAGGACCATGGTCCTACAACACCCAGGCTCTGAACAAGTATTCGCTTTTTTTTTGTGTTGAATCTCATTGCATTGCACTTGTATGAATGTAAAAATTACCTCGTATGGTATAGGTAAGTAACTATGCATTTTCGTGTCCGCATGAACATTTCATTTATAAAGTAATCGCATTACCTACCTTATTGAAAGCTTTCCAGTAAAGAGCGTCATAATATACACGGTGGAATTTAATTCATTCTTTTCCTTTAATGTATGTATTCAGTCCATGCTATAGAATGCTCCCATATAACTAAATAAAAAAAGTACTTATGAAATAAAACTTAAATCTAAGTATTATCAAATTTAAATTATCAAGAAAAGCCTTGCGACATTGAACAAAGCAGGTGTTTTATTGCCTTTACAAAGCACTCAGCTGGAGCCCGTGCTGTGTGTACCGTTAAATAGACATTTCGGCTGTCATACAGTTATTTTAGGAGGCACTAAATACTAAAACAAAACCTATTTTTTTTTTAAATTGGCCCTTGTACGAACATTCTATAGCATGATTTGAGTACTTACATAAAAAAGATAAAAGATAAAAATTTATTATCCACAAAAAAAAATATTGATGAGTTATACATACAATTAAGGAAAAGAGTGAATTAAATTCCACCGTGTATATAGGTAGGTAACATTTAACTTTTACGCAAGGTACAGGTTAGGTAGGTGCTTAACCTAATGAAACGCAAGTAAAGTACCTACTTAGCTTTCCATTTATGTCGAAAAAGACTCCAACTATCCAGGTAAAAACTTGTTTTTTGAAGTGAAGTGGTGTAAAATGTGAAAGGGGGATTTTTTTTAAATATTAAATATTAGTGGACATTTCACACAACGCCATCTAGCTCCAAACTAAGCAAAGCTTGTACTGTGGAAACTTGGTAGCTGATAGAATACATAGATACTTTATGTTTGTACATCCTACATGTAATGTTGTGTGGTGTCCTGAATAAATGTCTTTTCTTTCTTTCTTTCTACAGCTCAATTCGTTTATCGGGCTGTGCCCAATGTTCATCTCTTTTCATTCAGTTGCCAAATTACTGTCAGTTACCTTCTGGAGGCCATTGCCCTAATCGAGGTCAACGCAGACCTCAGAATAGGTAATGGCAACTTGATGTCGATAAAATGTGAACATCTTAATTTAAGTTTTGGTCCACCGTCACGTGGACAGTGTTACCCGTATCCGAGTTTGATAAATATTCATCAGCTTCAGCCCAATGCAACATAAGTACCACATCGTATATAGTATCTACACTACAACGACACAATGATATGGATTAAAAAAACGTAAACGGGCCAAAATCACGAGATATCCATACTTGTATTATGTTGCTTTCCAGACATTGAAAACCGTTTTAGTAGAATAACTCTTAAACTATAACTCCAATCTCAAAATATGTAAGTACAGATCAAATTTATTGCCTTTTGATATATACATCGAATAACATTTTATTTTTTTTGGCTCTACACAAACCGTTGTCGTGAATTGTAGTGATTTTAGCCGGCAGTTTTCATTACCCACGAAAACCTATTATCCGAAATCGGGTAAAAATATCCAAAGATGCAGTTTTTTTATGTTTTGGCTCCACACTCTGTGTATTTAGCCAGTGTCAAGTAATTGATAATTATCAAGTTAATGATATTTCACGCAAATATGTGTCAAGTCACAGTCGAAGTCATCAAGACAAGTCATAGTCAAGTCATAGTCTACTCAAAGTCACACTCCTAGTAAAGTGGTGGCCACTTTACTTGAAGGTTCTATGGAGTTTTGGAAACAACACGAAAAGAAACGTTTCACCATCATTATACCATTTTCCCACACTCACGCCTGTAATCCAGCACTTAACGAATAGAATGCTACCAATTTTATGCACTAACACTGAAAATAACACAAGTTTTCGAAAATAATACAATGCGGTGACGCAATCTTTTTCGCGTTCCCGCCAAAACTCCAGATGCAGTATTGCTAATTTGGCCGATATGTCCGCTCGGTTTGAACCCTTCACGTACTTACCAGCCGAAAAAAAAACGAAAATAAACGAAAAATAAACTATCATTTTTTTGTTTTGTTTTGGCTCCACATTTTTGTGTATTTAGCCAGTGTGAAGTAATTGATAATTTCTCAAGTTCATTAATATTATATAATTTGTCAAGTCAAGTCACAGTCCAAGTTATCAAGTTAAGTCATAGTCTAGTCAAGTCAAGTCCTAGTAAAGTGGTGGCAATTTTACCAAAAGCTTCTATGGAGTTTTGGAAACAACACGAAAAGAAACGTTTCACCATCATTATACCACTCATGCCTGTAATTCAGCACTTAAGGAATAAAATGCCACCAATTTTATACACTAACACTGAAATATAACACAAATTTTGGAAAATAATACAATGCGGTGACGCAATCTTTTTCGTGTTCCCGCCAAAAACCAACTAACGGCCTTGACTATGAAAAAAAACTGTCATTTTCATATCGTTTATTATTGTTATTGTCAATGTCAACAAAAAAAAATACAAACGCTAATAATTGTCAAATAAATATCATAACATTGTGTTTGCAGCTAGCAGCAGCAGTTACCAATTCCATTATTAATTTCGGATTAGTTTCGTTTCGACTTTTCAATTTCTTCTTACACGGCTTTGGCTGTTAATAAAATTTAAATAAACATAATATTTTTAAGAATGGATGATGACGACTATTGGAATACCAGTGAAACGAAAGCCAAAGCATTAAGTTTCGATGATGATGTTGTGAGTATTATGAAACTCTAACAGCCTTATTAATAAACGGGTATTAGTCTCGGGTTAGTTACTTCAGCTTTTGCCCTTTTTTTGCTACTGGAATATTTAGCTGGATCGAAAGAGACAAAAGATGGTGTAACTAATCCAAAGCTATTTCGTGTTTATTAATAAGGCTGTAAATGTATTTAACAGTTATTTCTCAAATAGTTTATTGTGTACTTGATGATTACGATCTTGTCTTCTATATACATGCCCACGAACAAATGAAACCAAATTATTACTAATATACATTTAATGCAAAGTATGGTGTATTTTATATCCACACCTACTCCTTCATGCATATTTTCACGTCTTCACAGATATAAATAAAACGTTCTAACATTGTTACACATAGCACCTCATTATTTTGATGTGTTTTATTGGTAGACAACTGGTGTAGAGCTAGACACTTTTATTAACTTAACGAGCTTCTGCCCGCAGCTTCGCCCGCGGCGTGGCCTATGGGAAAATAATTGAACCACCAATTTCACCCTCTTAAGGGTGAAATTTCGAAAAATCCTTTCTTAGCGGATGCCTACATCATAACATCTAACTGCATTCCAAATTTCAGCCCCATCCGTCCAGTGGTTTGGGCTGTGCGTTGATAGATCACTATATTAGTCAGTCAATCAGTGAGTCACCTAAATAAAAGTTTATCTTCTACAGTGGTATTTACCTATTTAATTAATTTCTGTGTAAATGTTGTAGTTCCATAGAAAATATATATACTTACTAATATCTCCTTGCATTTTTATCTACACATATAATATATATGTCGTTTGATAACTTAGGAGCACTAATGCCATTCAAGTAAACATTTATTCAGTTTTATTTAGGACCTAATTAAGTCATGAAAAATGTAGGCAAATACCTACTTTTACTCATCATCAGCCGGAACATATCTTGTCTACTTTCATATAACTGCTCCCCGTGGCTATGACCATTCACATAACTTGATTGCTACCAATAGAAACAAATTTGGATGGATTTGATAGTTTTGAAACTGTATGTATGTGCACATAATTTATGTGTATAATTACTATAGAATTTTTCAAATTAGGAATGAAAATTGTCATGTTGCATTGCAATTAAAGGTCCATGATCATCACCATGTCATTAGTCAATTCACTAAAAAAAATACAAATCAAAAATACTGTGTACTTGTTTCATGTAATCATAATGGATAATGGATACAAGTATGGTTGTATTAAAGAGTATTTATTAATTAAATATTAGGTTACATACCACATACAGTACCTCCTATTTTAAGAGGACAACTTTGGAAAATGTAATGCCTTATCCTTGAATCATCTATGGACTATGCAAAAATGAAGAAAATGAAAGCTAACATTCATACTCAGTGTAGGTTTATGTGTATACACAAAGTTGTCTGCATGAACTTATTAAAATAAAAAACCTAAATATAATATTTAAATTATCAGTGCAATGACTGAATGCAACAATTTTATCTCCTATATTAAATTAAATCACCTTCCATTGCAAAATAGGACAAGCTGTTTAACCTATTTTTAAAGGAAACAAAAGCAATAGGAACAAACATACATACATACATAAATATACTAAAAATCTTTACCTTTTTTTGAGCAGTTTGGCTCATAACCCAGAGATGTCAGTTTCGATTCCCACAACAGGACAAATTTTAGAAAAAAGTGCAAATATTTGTTAAATGTCTTGGTATTGTGAATCCTACTTAGAGTCCAGGATCTATGTATGTGTTCGTTGGGCATTATTTTAATATCATTAATGTTATTGATGACTTCCAGCTATCAACACAAGAAATACTTGCAATAGGACAAAAGTCTTACTCGGGCCTGAATGAAGAAAACATATTTGAGACAAATGCAATCAATTTAACAACAACACTGCCTATCACAAGTCTTGTCAGCTCAAAGGTACTGGATTTAAGTAAGTATGGTCTTTCTTCTCATGTAGACAAGTGGTCAAGATTTCCCTGGTGCCAGAACTTTTAGACCACCCAAAACCTTATTAGATTTGACTTAAGAACTATTGTCTTACAACAACAGCCAGGATTGAGGGCTTAACTTGCCCTCCCAAGCATGGTAGTGCTCAGTTGTAAATACTAGTTTTTGTAGCGATCACCCATCCAAGTGTGGTTGATATGGGGACATAAAATAATATTCTATTAAAAAGGGTTCAATTACCTTAATTTCATACTTGGATGATTAATGTTATCACACTAATATTATAAATGCGAAAGTTTGTGTATATATATATTTGTGTGTGTGTGTGTGTGTGTGTGTGTGTGTTTGTGTGTGACAACTTAACAGCTGAACATATTTCAATAATATTTGAAATGGATATTGCTTATATGCTGATTACTTACTTTTTATCCACTAGGTATTTTTAACTTTTGTCCAGTTATTTTTATAAAACCAAGCTACGATGTTAGTCAAATAAAATAAGAATTTTTCAAATGGTCAATAAGTAATGGAGTTCTGAGGTTACATACACGCAAACATAAAAAAAAACATACAACCAAATTGAGAACCTCTTCCTTTATTTGAAGTTGGATGAAAAGAAAAAGTGTAGTTTTTTTTTAATTTTCAGTACTCCTAGCCCAGTCAGGCAAAGATCCAAATAAAGAGTCGACAGATCCTCAAGAAACAGTTGCCATAACCCTCAAAAGGTTAACACTAGGTAGAAGTTGCTCACTCCATGTGCACCGCAGTATGAAGGATAAGTCTGACTTGTTGGATGGAGCTGTTGCTATCGGTGATGGAAATGCTATACTTACTGTAAGTACTTATTATTTTGTATATTTTTATCTGTACTCCGTGGTTAAGCTACCGCTGAAAATAAATACATAATAATAATAATAAATATGTGTGGACATCTGACACAGCGCCATCTAGCCCCAAACTAAGCAAAGCTTGTACTATGGGAACCAGATAACTTAGATACTTTTTGTTTGTAAATACATCCATAGAATACAATATAACACCCACACGGAACAATCATCAATGTTCATCACACAAATGTTTGTCCTATAATATATATATACATATATCGTATTACATGTATGTATGTATGTATTATTAATATATATATGTTATAATTAGCTTGAGAAATTATCAATAACTTGACACTGGTTAAATACACGAAAAAGTAATGCGTCGGTTTGAAAGTCGCATGGTCTACCGTTGAGTCACACTCGCTCTCTCCAATCAACTCTTTCCAATTTATAGACTAAAGTATTTACATAGTATGACTAGCTGGTGATGAAAAACGCTGATGATGATGAAAAATAGATAAAAACCTATTCTCAGACCTACCAATGTATGAATATACATTGGTAGGTCTGAGAGCCCTACCTTCTTCTGGAGAACCTCTTCATTTCTTAATGACTTTTTAAAGATTAATAATGCTTATGACATTTGAAGGTTTGAGAATAAAAAGGATTTAACTGACAAATTGACAGTTTCTAGAAAATTGACTTTAAACGTCAACGGCTTCATTTTTATGTAGAGTGCTTATAAAGTAATAGAAAAGGTTTATGTAAGTTTCAGTTGCTTGAAAATGTTTTATTTCTATTTAAAATTACCAAATATAGTACTAATTCATACAATTACTGTAAAAATATAATATAATAAAAGAAATAAAGTAATGTTTTTATGCTAAGCTTACTGTATTCCTGTGACAGATAAACCATTTTTAGACTCAAAATCTCGAGATTTAAGCCTCATTTCGGTATTTTCAGAATGTATTATTGAAGATAATTTCACGCTGAATCCAACGATACCCATAAGTCATTTGGTCAAAAAAATCAGTTAAATCCTTTTTATTCTCACCCCTTCATTTTCTTTGGCGGGTGCGTTCGTTCCATAAGGCAAAAATTGGCATCTGAATTTTTTGTTTCTCAAACTTAATAGCATTACTGAATAGGGCTCATGCTAACTTCATTACCTACCTACTACGAGCTAATTATTATTTCTTAATATATTAATGTTTCTTTAGGTGGAAACTTGTAACTGGCCTAGTTTCTATTACTGTAAGTTTACCTTTTTATATGTATTTTGGCTGTAAGCTTTCCTAATATGAATAAATAAATATAAAATTTCATCAAAATCGGTTCAGCCGTTTCGGAGGCGTATGGTAACAAACACTGACACGAAATTAAAATATTTATATTGATTTTCATTTTGGATGCCACTAATTTGCATATGAGTAGAATAAAAATTAAAAGTGCACCAATGTTGTGCAAATAAGAGTCAAGCTCTGTAAAACCTATAATTTGGTACACAGACAAAAAAGGTTACCCCAATCCCTCATCAAAACAACAAAAATTCCCCATGCTACAAAAAATATGTATAATTTTTCCCCATTTTCAGGTAGTCCTATTCCTAATAGCAACACTGAACAAGAAGCTTGTTTATGAGCTACTGTCTTCTAGACCTTTGGCGTTGAATCATTATATAGCCTTTTTACATAGTGAAGGCAAAATCACCGATCTGACCGATTTGCTGACGTAAGTTATTTTTTTTTATGTTAGTGAATGATGTGACGAGCTAGTCGTTCACCTGATGTTAAGCGACACGGCCGCCCATAACAGAACAGTGTCACTCGGAACCCCGAAACATAGAGTTTCGAGCGACACTGCACGGCGCACATCATCCTGAGACATCATCACAGTCTGGTAATTAGATTACTCGACTGTGAGATCAGATCATATAGTCTCAATTGCCCAGTAATTTCACTAGCTACAGTGCCCTTCAAACCGGAATATAGTAGCGCTTGCACATTACTGCTTCGCGGCAGAATAACTGGCAAAGCGGTGGTACCTACCTAGACGAACTTTGCAGAAAAGTACTACCACCTAGTATTGTATCTCCTTTAAGCATTAAATCGGTCTAATTTGAAAACGGCCAAATTCAAGTCGCACACGCGAACCGAGGTTTCCGTATAAACAAATAAAAGTTATGGTATTTTTATTGCTAAATGAAATCCATAACATTACATTGTGGAAATGTACGAAAAGGGTAGTAAGATTAAAATTATTAAAAATATTTATATTAGATGGTGTGACTAAAAATGTATGCATTTCGCATTTTTTCTTTTATCTGTGCTATAAGACATTTCTACGTACCAAATTTCAAGATTCTGAGTTCACGGGAAGTACCATGTAGGTTTTGATTCCCTCGCGAGTGTTGAAAATTTGCAGCATAAACGGCTACAGCTTTTGATTGCGTTGGCTTAGAAGTTTGATTTTTTCACAGCTCCAAGGGACAGTAGACCTGAGTATTTGATATGGATTTTAGCTTGATACCTTCACGCGTTCTTGAGAAAAAGGGTCAGGCAGATGGACAACAAAGTGATTTTATAAGGGTTCCGTTTTTTTCCTTTAGAGGTACGGAACCCTAATGATACAACCGCTGTTTTACCTACTAGAATTTGTGTTCTGTCAAATTGTATTGCTTGCATCAGTAGTGAGAAAGAGAACTTTTTTTGTTTTTTCAAACTTACATATTGTTTATTGGGCGTTCCACATAATATTTGACAACAAGCACTTTGTAATTTTATATGCTTAGTACAATAACTTAATATTAAGTATGTAATCATATTTTGACTTATAAAAGTGCAAAAATAGCCCATTTGCAATAAAATCTTTTGACTTTGTAATAATGATATTGTTTTAAAAAGGGGTCCTTTGAGTATCATATTGAGAAATACTAGGAATTGTGGGGTTCCGTTTTCAAATAATTTGCCAAAAGAACTTTCTTTTGGCAAATTAAATAAAAATAAATTAAAATAAAATTACACACAGTCAAACATTGAAAATTTTTTTTAAAGTCGGGTAGTATAAATTGATTATGTTTTATTTACTGTATTATGTGTACCAAGTTTCTAACCATCAATGCAAATGAGGGGGCATGGGAAAATGGGTGTTATAAGTTTGACGTGTCTTAAA
Organism: Ennomos fuscantarius; assembly: GCA_905220475.3. Lineage (NCBI taxonomy): Eukaryota > Metazoa > Arthropoda > Insecta > Lepidoptera > Geometridae > Ennomos > Ennomos fuscantarius. The sequence continues at coordinate 3,100,556 of HG992046.1, read as the reverse complement.
ACTCTGTGATGCAAACTTAAACGAATTTGATTTTATGCGACTGCTTAAAAAATATATTTTTGTTTCAGTATGCTCGGCAGAAGTGCGGAGGCTTCTGTAAGTAGTAACCCGTGGTTTCATGCGGAACTCTTAATTTTCCTGGATAAAAAGTATCATTTTTTGCCCTGGTCATATAAGATACCTATGTGCAAAGTATCATTTAAATCGGGAATCGAACCCGCCGCCTCCGGGTTATGAGCCGACCTGCTCAACCGCCACACCACAGAGGCTGAAACTGCCAAATCTGCAATTTGGTTGTAAGGGTGAAAAAAAAATTTGCACATAAGGTCACTTGTCACAAAATCTTAAGTAAAGCATGTCACAGCTTTAAGGACGGATGAGGTTCGGTTTCGAATCCCTTTCGTGATTCATGTTTTTCCTTTACCTTAATTCGAATGATTAATTATTGAAGTAAAACTTCATTACGCACGCTTGACTTGGAGAGTAAGCTGGCGAGGCGAACGGAAGTTGAAATTGGTTCAAGTAGATCTCCATTGTCAACATCACAAGGAAAAATTAGTAATTTTTTTTTGTATGTTTTGACTCAACAATTTTGTGTATTTAGCCAGTGTCAAGTAATTGATAATTTATCAAGTTAATGATATTTCACGCAAATATGTGTCAAGTCACAGTCGAAGTCGTCAAATCAAGTCATAGTCTAGTCAAAGTCATACTCCTAGTAAAGTGGTGGCAACTTTACTTGAAGCTTCTATGGAGTTTTGGAAACAACACGAAAAGAAACGTTTCACCATCATTATACCATTTTCCCACACTCACGCCTGTAATCCAACACTTAACGAATAGAATGCCACCAATTTTATGCACTAACACTGAAAATAACACAAGTTTAGGAAAATAATACAATGCGGTGACGCGATCTTTTTCGCTTTCCCGCCAAAACTCATTTGTAATGTTTTTTTTTTTTTTTTTTGTTTGGTTTTGGCTCCACACTATTATGTATTTAGCCAGTGTCAAGTAATTGATAATATCTCAAGTTAATTAATATCTCAGATTAATATCATATAAAGTGTCAAGTCAAGTCAAGTCACAGTCCAAGTTAAGTCATAGTCTAGTCTAGTCAAGTCATACTCCTAGTAAAGTGGTGGCAACTTTACCAGAAGCTTCAATGGAGTTTTGGAAACAACACGAAAAGAAACGTTTCACCATCATTATACCACTTTCCCACACTCATGCCTGTAATTCAGCACTTAACAAATAAAATGCCACCAATTTTACACACTAACACTGAAAATAACATAAGTTTTGGAAAATAATACAATACGGCGACGCGATCTTTTTCGTTTTTCCGCCAAAACTCCATTTGTAATGTTATGTTGCTAAAATAACAATTTACAATTGTCAAGATGGCGACATTAACATTAAACAAAGTTATACCGGCCGACAGATGGAGCTAAACTAAAGAAGTTTTACTTCAGTTGTGTGGTTTAAAGCACACTTGTTTTTTTTCTGTGGCCCCTGTCCCAGTAGTGGGAAGTTATGGGTTTATGCAAGAGTGAATGATGATCTTCACAGATGTATCAATACCAACATGCGGTGAAGACTCAGGGGACAGTGGACGGCTGTATGCGGAAGCTAACCAACTTGATGACTACGCATTTTTCGCAGCCCACCGATGGTAACCACGCGAAATTCATTGCTGATTATATTAAACTACTTGGTAAGTATATAATAACAACCGCAAAGCTTAAAAAATCGAATTCAAACCTATATGGTTTTCTCATGCACCGGAAGCACAAGCTTTTAAAAAAAATCTTAAATAATAGGATCACCCAGTTGTAATTTCTGAGGTAAAAAACATTTTAAAAAAAATATAGTCGAATTGAGAATCTCCCCTTTTTTGGAAGCCATTTTTAGTCTGATTAATAAATAAATTTAATTTATCCAAAGAACATTTGTAATGTAAGCCATATTTTTCTTATATGCATTCAGTCATTGAATAATTAAATTTCGTAAATTCGTAATGCGCTATTGATGGATTATCGCGTTATCCATCTTAAAATTGAAATTTATTTACACGGTTTATAGAAAAAACACAAAACTCACAACCGCCATTTGGCGTTCTTTTTTCGCATCAGTAGCATGTGGCTTCGACCACATCGCCACATAACATGCGAAATGTGGTCAAACGCTACCGTGTCTTAAAAACGAGTATGCTTTAGATTTAGACCACTCGACTGAATTAAAACTTTAGTTAGCTACATCTATCGGCCGGTATAACTTTGTTTTTGCTTTGTTTAATGTTAACGTCGCCATTTTGACAATTGTAAATTCTCATTTTACCGGACATACCAACATAATGATACAAATTTTAAACTTTTTTATATTGACAATAGAGATATGTTAACTAACAGATTTCAACTTCCTTTCGCCCCGCCAGCTTACACCCCAAGTCAAGCGTGCGTACAGATGTTTTACCTAAAAAACACAAAACTCACACCGCCATTTGCAGTTCTTTTTTTCGCATCAATAACATGTGGCTTGGCCCACATCGTCACATAATGCGAAACGTAGTCAAACGCTACCATGCAGGGCAGTAGCTAGAGTTGAATTTAAGGTAGGGCAGCATAGGAAATAAAATAAAAAAAATTGCGTTCTATCAAAGCACGGGCTCCTAAAATATCAATCACCATTATTTACAGACAAATAATTTCTGTAACAGAACATGAGCCAAGATTTCAGTCTAACATTTTTGTTATCTTATGGGGACCTATCTTAGTATCAGAAGGTTGAATGAAAGACGACTGTCAAGTTACTAATTAATTTATTGACAACACAGCCTATACAGGGAGTAACAAAAACCCTGTTAAATAAATGAAGTATGTGTACAGATCATTACAAGTAGTCATATAAAAATGTCTAACAATACCTAAGTTATACGTATCTGAAGTTACACGCAGTATCTAAATACAAAAAAATAATACCATTTCCCAAAAATGTTTGTGCCACAAGCCGTGCCTATTTTTAAATAGCTAAGTAACTAAGGTAAAAGTAAACGCGGAACCGACAAACGGGGGCCGCCTTTGTCGGCTCTTTTGTAGGATGCCGCTCCTGCACCTGTGTGCCTACGGGGAAATGGGGTGCGCGGGCGGCGCGGTATCACTCGGCATAGGCGCGGCGCGGCCCGCGGCTTACACTCAGTCGCACGTGCTCTCTCATGCAATTTAGTCGTTTCCAGTTTGACCGTCGCGAATTTAGTGTCGAGTGTGATGTCGTATTCTAACGACGAATACTACAATATGTTAATGTGCCTTGGTAGAAGTCACAATAATTATGCGGCAGCACGTAGAGAATACGAGCATAATTTTTCTATTCCGCGTGGAATTGAGTTACCGTCATTAATGGCATTCCAGCGATTGCACTTACGTGTTTACAACACCGGTAGTGTAACGGGCCGTGATCAGCAAAGATTTGATGCTGGAAGACCACGAGTATTACATGACGCTGAAGAACAGGTGCTCGATATGTTTGTGCAAGACCCAACACGTAGCACACGCAGCATGGCAAGAGAAATTGGAATTAATCACATGCGTGTATGGAGGACATTGAAGGAAGACGGTCAGCATCCGTTTCATTATCAACGAGTGCAATCATTGTTGCCCAGTGATTATGAGCCCAGAGTGGCATTTTGTCAGTGGCTTCTCGACCGAGTGACAGATGACGCAGAGTTTTTGAGTCGTATTTTATTTACCGACGAATGCTCGTTCGTCAGAACTGGCGTTTTTAACTGCCATAATGAGCACGTATGGGCTGTGGAAAATCCCCTGGCAATAAGAGAGAGCCATTTTCAGCATCGTTGGCGAATAAACGTTTGGGCTGGCATACTCGGTGATAGGATTATTGGGCCTCATTTCTTGAACAATACCATGAATGGAGCTAATTATCTGCAGTTTTTACGCAACGAACTTAGTGACGAACTCGACGACCTAAACTTGTCTCTTATGAGAACGATGTGGTTCCAGCACGACGGCGCTCCACCGCATTTCGCTCGCAATGTTAGGGATTACCTCACTCAAGAATACGGAGAAAGATGGATCGGACGAGGCTCCACTACACCGTGGCCAGCGCGTTCGCCAGATCTCACGCCTCTTGATTTTTATCTCTGGGGTCACGTGAAAGAGTCGGTCTTTAAAAAGACCTGCGACAACGAAGGCGAAATGCGCTCACGCATAGTTGCTGCATTTGAAAGCATAAAATCGGACGCGTTGATACTGCAACGTGTACGCGGAAGTATTGTGACACGTTGTCAAAAATGTATCGAAGTCCAAGGTCGGCACATTGAACAACATCTTCGGGGCCGCCAAATCAGCATTTTGATTGATTGACTGAACATGAAAATCGCCTACCGGCAGATGTGTTTTTGAAAGCTCTTTTAAGAGCTAAAAATTACGTACCTATCTTGTTTCTTGACAATACAAAATCACACGTGAATTCGATTGTTTAGAGTGTGGCAGAAAGGCGCGCAGCACTTGTGTGCCTACCACTATTGGTCAAAGAGATCTTTTACGTCATTAAGTTACGGTCTCGCAATCCTACAACGTTGTGGTATGTGGTATAGGGCACATAATCGTATGAAAAACGCATAAAAAGTAATCTGTGGAATAGCTTCTAGTTCCGTCGCAGTAGGTATGCGGTTGAATAGACTTAGCGTACCATGGCGGGCGGTGCGGGGTGCGGGCAACAGGCAGCAGGCTGCGTCGGTGGTGCAAGTACCTATGTTGTCAATATCTGAGGTCGTAAACATTTTTAGTAACGGCATAAAAGGTTTTAATAAAAAGCACACGTAAGTTTTGTATGTCTCGTATTGAAATAGAACTAGTATTACTACAACCTTGAGTTGACACTGGATACGCAGCTCGCGGATATAACAGGGTTTTTGTTACTCCCTGTATATATACAAAAATTAAAATTCGCGCATAGTTCTCTCTCACTCACGTCATATCGTGCTTCCTACTCGCACACTATAAATATACGCGCGCGCACTGCGCACAAATTAGTCACCGCGCGCAATGCGTGCTAGACGTGCGCGCGTGCACGATGCTCCCGCAATCTCAAACTATGAGCAAATAATGTACTATAATAATTTATATTATTTTTTTTTTATTTTGAGGGTAGGGCATTGTGATTTCAAGGTAGGGAATTCCCCCAAAACGGCCGTGTTACCAAGTTGTAAAAAACCTTTCAGAATGGCAGAAACACGTAAACAAGCCTGACCTGGACAATAAGTCGGCGCTATACTGCCTCGCGTACACTTGCAGGCATCACTGGCACGAGGGAGCAGGTAACATGATGTCGCCGCTCACACTGTGCCAGCGGCAACAGGTAGGAAACTAGGGGTTCATCATCATTCGTCAGTGCAGTTGCGTTATAATATAGTGCAGTGCAAACAAGTGCCACCTAAAAAGAACACAAGAACAATGGGTCTTCGCCTTAATAGAGACAATAAGAAACGTGTTATTGGACATATTCTTATATAATTCGATTGTAAAAGTTTGGGGTAAATTCAAATTATGTAATTCAAAAATGGGGTAAAAAATTAGTCAAATAGCTGGCTAGATTGTAATATTAGCAGAGTGTCTAACAAGGCGTTCTAAGATAAAAAAAAAATCGTCGTCATGTCAGACTCTGTGATCTGGCGGTTGAGAAGGTCGGTTCATAACCTGGAGGCGCTGGGTTCGACTCCCGCGGCAGGACAAGTATTTGTGCACATAAAAAAGTGCAAATACTCATTCTCAGTCTGTGTTGTGGAACCGTGGTCTTCGTAGTTCCTGGTTCTCTAGACACAAGGAATCCTAGTTAGGATCTATGTATGTGATCTTTTAGCGTTGTTATTATTGTTATTTATTAAATTATACAGGTTAAATTTTTATTGTTTTTAGATAAGTCCATTGCAGTACGACTGGGTGGTGTTAAATGTTCACGCGAAATCCAATAAATGGGACATTGTTGAATCTCTGTTTACTAAAAAAGTAAGTATTAAAGTCTTTTTACTTCCATCAATATTTGTATAACATAGGTAATTTTTATGTTGCTTGGATTTTTATGGATATTTCGTAGTAAGTAAGCTTAGCTACGTATCACCAAATATCCAAATACACTTTCACTACTTGCATAAACTTGAACAAATGACCACTTCTAGAAGGCCACCTTTGGAAATGAACGCTTCTAGAAATTGTCATTCTGGAAATGAACGTTCCGGAAATGAACGCTTTTAGAAATGGCCACTTCTGGAAATGAACGCTTCTAGATATGGCCACTACTGGAAATGAACGCTTCTAGAAATGGGCACTAATGGAAATTAACGCTTCTAGAAATGGCCACTTCTGGACATGAACGCTTCTGGAAATGACCACTTCTGGAAAAGACCACTTAGTATATCTAAAACGTAGTCTAGTTACTACTACTACTACATTACCTACACTATAAACACGTATCAACTCCTCTACAAACTATACCAACGAAGGTCACTTTCTTCCCTTGGTGTACAATGACCCCGAAGAAAAAACGACGGGATGCTATAAGTTTGACGTGTCTGTCTGTGTGTCTGCTGTGGCATCGTAGCTCCCGAACTGATGAACCGATTTTGATTTTGTATCGGGAGTGTTGTTAGCTATGTTTTATGAGAATCGGTCCAAGATGGCCGCCGCCACAAAATGGCGGACTACATTTTTTTCACAATTTCTTTATTGGTATTAAATGGGCTGAAACACTATAATCAATTTCAAATCCAAGATGGCCGCTGGCACAAAATGGCGAATCACATTTTTATTACCATACTAGTAGCGTCCCGCGGTTGCACCCGTGGATAATAGTTATTTTAATTATTTGCTCATCCCACGGGGAAATTTCACTTTTCCGGGATAAAATGTAGCCTATATGTTAATCCAGTGTATAATCTTGGTACCGAATTTCATCCAAATCCATTCGGCCGTTTGAGCGTGAAGGAGTAACAAACATACACCCATAAACACAAATACACATACAAACTTCCGCCTTAATAATATTAGTGTGATTGATTCGGAGATATTTGAAGTTTAGGTTGATTTTTTGTCCGCAGGACTGGCTCGGCCGTACCACCGTATCATCCCACATACCAATAGAGACACTGCTCTCGCGGTTGAGCGAGTTGAAGGCGAGCAAGCGACTAATGGCGACATGCGTTAACAAAATAGCCAGTGCTGATGACAGGCTGCGATTGGCTCATATTTATAAGGTACTCGCTGCGATTGGCTCATATTTATAAGGTACTCGCTGCGATTGGCTCATATTTATAAGGTACTCGCTGCGATTGGATCATATTTATAAGGTACTCGCTGCGATTGGCTCATATTTATAAGGTACTTCCTGCGATTGGCTCATATTTATAAGGTACTAGCCGTGATTGGCTCATATTTAAAAGGTATTAGCTGCGATTGGCTCATATTTGTAAGGTAGTAGAGACCTGCATTTTCCCGTTTTACCGCAGTAATTCTTAATTTTCCGCGATGAATAACATTTTGATTTTGGAGGTGTAAGGAATCTATGTAAAATTTCATCAAAATCGGTTCAACTGTTTTTGCGACTCAGTTTGACAAACGTAGAACACGGGGTAAATTGTTGCTTAGCTAAGTTGTATTGTAATAAACTTTAGCGCAGACGGGCATAAGCTATTAGAAAGAGTAGAATTTGCTTACTATTTGGGTTGGTTCATAAATATCCATTGAATTTCCCCATAATAGACGATTTTTCCCTAAATCCCCACTTTTGAGGAACTATTTCATTATTGGGGATTTTACCGAAATCCGTTTCATCGGTATTTTCCCGAAATCCCCACTTATGGAGAACCACTATTAATTACCACACCACTATTAACGGCTTGTTGAGCTCACGATGCTGAATTTAAAGACAACTCCACAAAATAAAACCACGTATTGGTTTATTATCAAAGACGTAAATATGTTGTATTTTGGATGAGTAAAATCAGCCGCCATCTTTGAAATTTTTCATCAGCTTTAAAAAACCATCAATGTCTTCGTAACTTTTATAGATAACGAGCTTCTTCCCGCAGCTTCGCCCGCGGCGTGGCCTATGGGAACATAATTCAACCACCCATTTCACCCTCTTAAGGGTGGAATTTCGAAAAATCCTTTCTTAGCGGATGCCTACGTCATAACATCTACCTGCATGCCAAATTTCAGCCCGATCCGTCCAGTGGTTTGAGCTGTGCGTTGATAGATCATTATGTCAGTCAGTCACCTTTGAGTTATATATACTTAGATTTTAATTTTCCTAAATTTTATTTTTATTTCCCATAATATAGGTTATACCATAAAATAAAGGTTTATTTAATTTTTTTATTATTTCACAGATACATTCAGTGGTGATCGAAACGTTAGCCAAGCAGAAAGATCGACAAGCTCTATCCAATTACAAAATGACTTTATACCCGCAGTCAGAAGAATATATCTTAGTAGAGAACACGCTGAGAGATTTGGTAAGAATCATCAAGTTTTTTGTTCACCAGATAGTGACTTTGATTCTGCAAAATACTAAAATTAACAACAAAAAAACATATTTAATTGACTTAGAATCAGGAGACGGACATGTGATACTTTTTATCCCTTTTTTTTAAAATATGAGCTGTTGGTACCTTACATAGTGGATAAACATATAGGCTACTTTTTATCCGAAACCGCAGGGCGCGCCTAGTATGATATATATAAAGGGTAATTCTTTTCACAAAATTATTTTTTTCTTTTCAGTCGATCAAATGGAAGAATTAATGATGAAAAAATTTTCTCTGAAATCAAGAACAGGGAATAGATAGGTATATATTTATTGTTACATATTTGAAATTATTTAAGTAAATAAATAAGTCACAACACACAAATGAGTTTTATTTCCGTTATCAATACACGTCTGCAGATCTTATAACTTGATACTTGTGGAACACGGAAAAATTCGGTGTAAGATAAGATATTTACCTTCTCCAAGGTATGTAGATTTTAGATAAATCACCGGAAACCACAGGTAATAAAATATGTAATATACTGTAAGCCACAGATAAAAAAATGATTAATACAAACTGTAATACCGGAAGTTATGAAAGATGTTGTGCAATCGGTTTTTTGACAGAAGTTATGTAAAGTGTAGTTTTATAACCAAGAAGTTTAAATAAAAATATTACTTTTCTCAATTCTTTTTGAAGTAAAACTTCTTTACGCACGCTCGACGTTTGGGGAGTAAGCTGGTGAATGCGTGGTGAAGGGAAGTTGATTCCCGTAGATCTCCATTACCAACATAACAGAGTTAAAAATTTGTATTATTATGTTGGTATGTGCGGTAAAATGACAATTTACAATTGTCAAGATGGCGACATAAACATTAAACAAAGCAAAAACAAAGTTATACCGTTCGATAAATGGAGCTAAACTAAAGAAGTTTTACTTCAGTCGAGTGGTCTAAAGCACATTCGTTTTTTGGTGTATAACAGATTTATTTATAGTCTATTAATGTATATACATATTATTAGTTCCATAATACTTGATAGTAACCTATATACCTATGTAAATATACTAGCCAAGGGTACTTAGTTATGCCCGACTGCACTAAATTTTGACAGACTGACGGTTTTGTTGTTAAGCTTTTACCTAATATTCTAAGTTTCTACTGAAAAGCCCGCCGCTTAATCGGTGATTATATTTTTTAACCGACCTAAACTCATGTCATCTATGAATTTTTTATTTTGACAATAATTCTAGATTGTCACTATCAGTCAAAAGTCAACTAAGTTTCTTCTTCACAATTACATTTACTATTTATTTATACAATGCCTGAAAAATGTTATGAAAAACACTTAGCACAAAGACGAAACATAATTAAGTACTTACCAAATTCTTTTACACGTTACTAAAAGCTGGAGCTTAAAAAAGTACCTTTTGTTTATCACAATCCAAGAACTTACAAGAGTTGCAAGCTTTGATAAAACCAGCAAGTCAAGAAACGCAAAGAAATAAAACTTATTGTTTTTATAGCAATTTACGAAACCAGACGAATAACCATCGTTTGCAGCTTATTATAATTATAAGGAAAGTAGTACCTACCTACTTCAAAAAGCCAAGAAATAATAAGCTATTAAAAATTAATAAATAGAAATTTCAAGCATCAAACAGACACTGAAACAAACTCCACAAAGAAACCGAAATCAAGAACACAGACCCAGTAAAGTTAAATATGGCGCATGAAAAACATTTATAACGGATTGGTTCATATAACAACTTTGGCAAAAATTGTGGTAACAGTTCCCTTGCAGTTGTTACAAGTCAAGTTTGCCTTTTGTTCGGCTTTTGTAATTGTTGTCCTACAATGTGTTGCTGTTGTGCCGGTGACGGCTGTTGTTGTCGGTGTCTTCGTTGTATTTGTTGTATCACACTTTGTGCAATGATATGTCATTTATGCGGCTGCGATGAAGTTTGCGAAAGCTGTGAAGATAGTAGTTGAAGTACGGAATTATTGCAATTTGTGTGATACAACATTATCTGCAGATGATTGTGAGCAAACATGTCAGCAGTTGTTATTTTAACAATATTCAGCGATCGTTGTCACACAATGCTATTTTCTGTAGTTGCGGTGACACTGTTGCTGTTGTTCCGGTGACACTGTTGCTGATGTTACAATTATACTGTTGCTGTTGTTGCGGTGATACTGTTGCTGTTGTTGCGGTGACAATGAGTCTTGTTAATGTTTTTGCTTGTTGAACCAGGACGTGCTGTGCTTGCAACTATGCGGTGTAGATGAATTGTGAAAGTTATGAACATGCATGGTTGGAATTAACATTGAAACAATTGAACAAAAGTTTTGGAATATGTACTATTTTATTAGAAACCTTTATTGTAATTGTCTTACAATATTTTCATTATTTTATTTTTATATCTTATTTCGGTCTTCCCTTTTTCCATCGGGCGTTACGTCGTCGCCCAGACTGTTGATCTCAATGATTATCTTGTCTAATGATGAATGAATGAATACCTACATATTGGAGGTAGCGGTTTACCCAAATTAGATGAACAACATTGAGGAAATGTTCGTAAAGCTAAATTAAGTAAATATCAACAGTATGAAATTCTCATTAATTTATTTCTCTATGTATTATTATTATTATTAAAGATAAAGAAAGAAATAAGGTTTTGTTTACATTTCTTCTTATTCCTATTTCTAAGTAGGTAATTCTAATCTAATTACATCAAATATCAAAGGAATACCTTAATGAAGACCTTGCATGTGGGCCTCACGACTCAGTCAACTCACCACTAAACTAAATCCTAACAGACTCTGTTGTTAATACTGTGTAAATTCTAAGGTAAAATAAATTAAATATCTCTTCTTTTTCATATCATCTTTATCACAAGAGTACTGCCATAGTTTATTATTTAGACTATCCAATGTCTTTGCTTTATTAGTTTAGATAATGCGATAGACACGTTGACATATTATATAATTATACTAGCTGCGCCCCGCGGCATTACCCGAGTGGTAAAAATTTTCTAAATTTTCCTAATTTTTTCTTTCATACTTCTAACAATAATAAACACAATAAAAAATTATTAGTGAAAAAGTTCCATCCGTGCACGCGTGGTGGAAATAGAGATTAATTTTTATCATATACTATTTTATTATTTATACATAATATTTTCGTACACCTTGGGTAAGATTATCATGGTTTTAGTAAGGATCCTTATTTTTTTCTTGCAATTAAAATAGCCTATATTAATTAGTGATATTGTAGCATTAAAATGGTGAAAGAATTTTTAAAATCGGATCAGTACTTTTTGAGCCAATTCGTTTCAAACATACTTACAAATCTTTCCTCTTTATAATAAGATTATAATACATTTAAATCAGACCCCAGTTATTCTCGTGGGTGTAGTAAGAACCGGCCAAGGGAATACCCAGGGAATGGGCAGCAGCATTCCCGATACATTAAAATTTACGATCACCAAGTTGCCTGCCTATATTGGCAACCGCAACCCCCTATGAGCGCCAAAGTGGTGCGTGGGTTCAGCAGCGGCGGCAGCAGCGGGCGTCTTCAAGCTGTTGATGTAAATGCGACAGTTGACAACATTCTTCTATATTTTCGCCAACTTTGAAGTAAAAAACGCAAACTTCTTTACGCACGCTTGATGACGCTTGACTTGGGGAGTAAGCTGGTGAATGCCTGGCGAGGCGAACGGAACTTGAAAGTTATTGATTATTATAATTAATTTAATTGAAAAGATATTGATTCACGTAGATCTCCATTATCAACATAAAGTTAAAAATTAGGAACTTAAAATTTTTATTATTATGTTGGTATGTCCGGTAAAATTACAATTTACTTAAACAAAGTTGTACAGGCCGATAGATGGAGCTAAAGAAGTTTTACTTCAGTGGTGTGGTCTAAAGCGCACTCGTTTTTATCGTCTTATTCAGTTAACATCATCACTTGGCTTGCAGCAGGGACTGCAGTCGGAGCATCTGCAGTTGCATTCCACACCGCACAGATGAAACATATAAGCGCATAAAGTAAAGCAAAGCAAACAGCGCAGACTGCCGCAAAAGTTACAGCAGCACATTCTGAATTGCAAGCTCTAAATCTATAGAATTGCACCAAGATATTTTATTGTATTTTGAACTCCATAGTAATATAAATTTCTCCATATAAATATAAAGTCCTCTACATCGCACGGGCTTAGCATTATCCATTATCATTGTCCATTAGGTATATTAGCGTGATTTATTGAGCAAGATAAAATGTGACATAATTCTGTTTTTTTTTAAATTAAGCCCATGTACAAAGACTATATAATCACTGATTTTTGTCCATGTATATTTCCTTAACTTGAACTCTTGGTTAATGGTCTTTGTGGAAAGATAACCACTTTGCCAATTTCAAAAATGATAGCACCAGTCGAAGATTTTCATTGAGAAATTTCATAAGGTAGTGTCGCCGAAGATGGCCCGGCTCCTAGGATAGCCCACTTTAAAAAAAATACAGTTATGATTAAACGAAACATTTTAAATTTCGCGGGTTTATGCTACTAGTACCATAGACAATAATGCAAGTGTGTTTTAATTATTATTATTACAACTTCCATTATGTTTTTTCTATACTTTATTTATCTGCAAGATTTCACGAGGTTTTGAAATTAAGTGGGCCTTCATTGGCTCCTGTACCTTATAAGTATTTTATTTTGTACTCAAAGATGTTTTTCTGTTTCATATTGCAGAATCAAAGAGTTTAAAATCACTTCGTTATAGTGACAGTAATCATGCTCAACGAATAAATCTTTTTTAAAATGGCAATTATTTATCACTTTTTTGCCAGCGAAATGTCAAAAGCCACCCTTGCAAGAGCGAGTGCAAATCCTGCACATGACTTGAAGCCTTTACAGGGCCGAGCGGGTTTCGAACCTACAACTGAGCAACACTCGCTCCAAACAAACCTAAAACATGATTAAACCCCGAATAAAAAATAATAATAAATAATGATAACTAATCTAAACCGGTGTTACAGATATCCATAGGCTAAGGTGACCACTTCCCTTCAGGTGGGCCGTATGCTTGTTTGATCCCTTTAATATAAAAAAAAAATCATAGGTATCCAGGGGGATGATTACAAAACTTTGATTGCAATACAACAGGAGAAATTTCCATACTAACTATGCACAAAAACTGCGTGTTCAAACTGTCAAATCCATACAAATTTGTGTTTATGTTTGTTGCAATCGAGTTACGTGATCGCCCAGCTGATAACCAATCTCCTATTACTATTTACCTTACTGATAAGGTTGCGCTATAACACGCCTGAATCAGACGAGATATAACACAGCACGGTTTAGACGCATCAATAAGTGACTCTTAACTGGAAATATTATTCATCAATTAACTGTTACACAAATGAGTCACATAAAAATAAGTCATTAATAAAGATACCTACTTACGAACAAAGTTGAAACGTTCGCGTTTAAAATTAGTATACTCGAGTGTTGCGTTGTAGAAAGTGGATTTATATAACAATTTTACTACAAAATTGAGGATTGTCAAAATAATTTTATTTTTGCCATAGCGTTCATTTGCCATATACCTTGATCAGACAATAATGTGTTGTTCATGCAGCTGTGATTGTGGATCCTGCGGGAAGATTCTGAGGTGTTTGATGTGCGTGACACTTTGCGTGTTTTTAGCAAAAATGTGCGGCTTCGAGGTTGACGATGGCTGCTGCGGTGGAGACGGTGACTAGGATCTATGGCATACATTCTGGCAAAACACGGTTTTGCGAATATCTTGTTTGATTGTGACTGTGTAACTGTAATTTAAAATGTTTTAAGTGTTGTGTTTTATAGTAAAGCTAAATATAATGTGAAGTAAATTTTCCGTTATTTTTATTTACACGTGTTCTGGTTTGAACGGCACTGTAGCTAGCGAAATTAGTGGGCAATTGAGACTTTCTGATCTGATCTCTCGGTAGAGTAGGTATTATTTATTACCAGACTGTGCTGTCTCAGGATGATGTGCGCAGTGCAGTGTGACGTGAAACTTTATATTTGAACTGAGTGACACTGTCTGTTATGGACGGCCTTATCGCTTTACATCTGAACGACTAGCTCGTCACATCTTTCACTAAATAAAAACATAAAAAGTTTTAGCTACCTACTGGTATTTGGACTGTCTATAGGTCATCACGGTCAGTATATAGTCCAAATGTTTGTTTTTTTTTGTAGTAGTAGGTAAGTAGTGTTTAAGTATTTTTAACACGGCAAATTGCCTTTATTTTCTAAATACTAATGTATAGTAATAACTATTTTCTAAAACATTTGGACTATATACTGGCCGCGATGACCTATAGACAATCCAAATATATGTTTAATATATATATGTTTAAGTATTAGTTATTATATCATTTTAGTATTTAGTTGGAAGAATAAAACAATCTGCCAGCTTAAAAAAAATTGGTTTATATATTATATATTTTTTACCGGCTAACGTGCTGTTATTGTTTTTACAAGTTGTAATTTTTCGAATCGTTCCTGTTATTTCAAGGTTATGAATAATACGTACAACATTTTATAAGGAAGATCAAAGGAATATTATCACTTATGCTATGAAACGCGGCACGTACAACTAAAGTTAGATAAAACTCTTTATTGAAACACCACATTGTAGGAACAATTTACAGGCACAAACTTAAGAATTAAGTGTCACAATGGGCGGTCTTATCGCTTAAAGCGATCTCTTCCAGACAACCCAAAAATGTAGGAAAAAAAAAACAATAAAATAAGTTAATTGCAGGTATCCATAGACTACGGTGACCTCTTCTCATCATAAGGGCTGTTTGTTTTTTTTTTGTATGTTTTGGCTTCACACTTTTGTGTATTTAGCCAGTCAAGTAATTGATAATTTATAAAGTTAATGATATTTCACGCAAATATTATCAAGTCACAGTCGAAGTCATCAAAGCAAGTCATTCAAGTCATAGTCTAGTCAAAGTCATACTCCTAGTAAACTGGTGGCAACTTTACATGAAGCTTCTATGGAGTTTTGGAAACAACAGGAAAAGAAACGTTTCACCATCATTATATACCACTTTCCTACACTCACGCCTGTAATCCAGCACTTAACGAATAGAATGCCACCAATTTTATGCACTAACACTGAAAATAACACAAGTTTAGGAAAATAATACAATGCGGTAACGCAATCTTTTTCGCTTTCCCGCCAAAACTCAGGGCTGTTTGTTTGTTTGCTAATTATAGGCGTAATAATTCATTTTAAATAAAGAACATCATCAATGTAGTTCAAGCCGAATTACACATTATTAAGGATAACTCAAAATCTAAATCAGATCTTGATTAAATTGAAATGGGACCACACAGGAAGCACCAACTTTCAAATAAAAAAGAATCACCGAAATCGATTCACCCAGCGGAAACTTTAAGTCGGTTGAAAACAGTTTCTATTAAGCGAAACTTACATAGATCGAAACTGTTTCCTACATCCTACATAATATTAAGCAGTTAGGCACTTACTTGTAGATAAGTTTATATAGAAATTATAAGAATTTCCGTAACCTTGTTATGGTTTGAACGAGATTCAAATGGTTAATACCATTTTATCAGCCCGCTGATAACTGTTGAGTAAATAATTAAATATACTATCAGATACCTGAAACCATTTTTGTGGTTTCTAAATAAAAATGGAAAAACATGCCATCATAAAATTGTTTATGTTATTTTCATCGTCACTTTCTAATAGTGTAGGGAAAGGCATCATTTTACATAAAAAAATAAAACGAGTGTGCCTTAGACCACACTCAAAACTTTTTCTTTAGTTTAGCTCCATCTATCGGCCGGTATAACTTTGATTTTGCTTTGTTTAATGTTAATGTCACCATCTTGACAATTGTGAACTGTAATTTTACCGGACATACCAACATAATAATACAATTATTTAACTTTTTTATGTTGACAATGGAGATCTACGTGAGAACTTCAACTTCCGTTCGTCTCGCATTAACTAGCTTACTCCCTAAGTCAAGCGTGCGTAAAGAAGTTTTACTTCAAAAGAAGATTTGTACTGCATAATGCACATGGGTATATGGCACGATATTTAGCGCCGAGCGCTTGTTTTTAATGTTAAACCTATTCATTGTAACTAAGGTAATGCTTACCATTTATGCATTGACATAGAAAACGCAACTAATTTATGAACATTGGTAATGTTTCTTGACAAAACGAGTTGCAACGTTAACCAGTAGAAGGTAAGGTATAAGTTTGTTTGTATAGTTTTTATTGGATTTGTATTTTCCTTAGTGATCCAGTATAGCGCTTGTCCTATACAGCCTTATTAATAAACACGAACTAGCTTTAGACTTAACACCATCTTTTGTCTCTTTCGATGCAGATAAATATTCCAGTAGCAAAAAAAGGACAAAAGCTTAACTAACTCGAGACTAATACCTGTAATAAGGCTTATAAAGACTACTTTCTGTCCGTCCAATTTTTTTTTTTTTATATTTGTTTTTAACTCTTTTTTTGTAGTTGTTTAAAAATTCCCTTTGAGCTCCATGGGGGCGAATACGTGGGGCCAGCGGGAATAACCCAATACCCAGACACAGAACAAGTATTTGCACTTTTTTCTGTGCACAAATACTTGTCCTGAAGTGGGAATCTAACCCAACCACCACACCATAGGGGCTGTAAAAATCTAGTGAACCAATTTTTTTGCGTATGACCATTGGCAACTAAGGGATTTTAGTGGAAACCACAATGTTGACTGTTTATGTATAACCATGACCTCTACAGCTTTATTAATAAACGGGTATTAGTCTCGGGTTAGTTACTTCAGCTTTTGTCCTTTTTTTGCTACTGGAATATTTAGCTGGATCGAAAGAGACGAAAGATGGTGTACCTAGTCTTAAGCTAGGTCGTGTTTATTAATAATTTTATTATTTTTGCTTTATTGCTAAAGTCTATGTATACATACGTAGTACATTAAACATTTTTGAAGTCACTACGTTGGAGTTTTGGCGGGAACGCGAAAAAGATTGCGTCACCGCATTGTATTATTTTCCAAAACTTGTGTTATTTTCAGTGTTAGTGCATAAAATTGGTGGCATTCTATTCGTTAAGTGCTGGATTACAGGCGTGAGTGTGGGAAAATGGTATAATGATGGTGAAACGCTTCTTTTCGTGTTGTTTCCAAAACTCCATGGAAGATTCAAGTAAAGTTGCCACCACTTTACTAGGAGTATGACTTTGACTAGACCATGACTAGACATGACTATGGCTTGACTTAATGACTTCGACTGTGACTTGACACATATTTGCGTGAAATATCATTTACTTGATAAATTATCAATTACTTGACACTGGCTAAATACACGGAAGTGTGGAGCCAAAACATAAAAAAAAGTCACTACGTTTTCCATTATGATCCTTGCATATTGAAATAAAAAAAACTAATTGAAATAAATAATATATTCAAAACAATAAGAAAAAATTCACGTAAACAAGTTAATTGATAAATTAGATAAATTTCAAAATCATACAAACATAATTAAGGCCGATGCATTAACGACCTAAACACCAAACGTTAAAGTTTTCAATTCGTTTTAAAATGATCATGACGCTTTTAGTACTTTGAAACCTGTGTCGCGAAACAGTTGATCTTGGTCTTCTTGATCCAAAGTCATGAATGCCTGAAAAAAATGAACAAAGCTTATGTCTTACTAGCTTCTACCCGCGGTTTCGCCCGAACATACATAGGAAAAGAAGAAGATTTTTTTCCCTGAGAATTCAATCACCCATTTCACCCTCTTAGGGGTGGAATTTCGAAAAACCCTTTCTTAGTGGATACCTACACATTACAAAGAACATACCCTCCAAATTTCAAGTCTCTAGGACCAGCGTTTTAGGCTGTGCGTTGACATATAAGTCAGTCAGTCAGTCAGGACTTTGAATTTTATGTGTATAGATAAAAGTGGACAGGTAACCTAATTTGGTATGCATCTATTCTCGATATGTGCCGTAATTTTCGGATTTGTGCCTGGATATTCCCTTAGCCGGCCTGCTAAGGGAATATTCAGGGAATTAGCAGCAGTATTCTCCTCGGTAGGTACACATAAATATTCTGCAGTCACCAAGACGTCGTTGATAATGTTAGTAGTATTCTCATGTATGCAACACTACGCTCATTAATATTTTTTTTTTATTGTTTTGGTATGGCTTCACACTTTTGTGTATTTAGCCAGTGTCAAGTAATTGATAATTTTTTGAGTTAAGTAATATATATGTATGTCAAGTCAAGTCACAGTCCAAGTCATCAAGTCAAGTCATAGTCTAGTCTAGTCTAGTCAAGTCATACTCCTAGTAAAGTGGTGGCGACTTTACCAGAAGCTTTCCTAGGTGGTAGGACTTTATTGCAAAGTTCGTCTAGGTAGGTACCACCGCTTTGCCAGTTATTCTGCCGCCAAGCAGTAGTGCGCAAGCACTGCTGTGTTCCGGTTTGAAGGGCACTGTAGCTAGTGAAATTACTGGGCAAATGAGACTTCATGATCTGATCTCACAGTTTAGTAATCTTATTACTAGATTGTGCTGATGTCTCTGGATGACGTGCGCAGTGCAGTGTCACGCGAACCTCTATACTTTAGAGTTTCGAGTGACACTGCAGCTGATATGGGCAGCCGTGTCGTTTGACATCAGGCGAACGGCTAGCTCGTCACGTCATTCCTTAACATTAAAAAAAAAAAGCTTTTATGGAGTTTTGGAAACAACACGAAAAGATACGTTTCACCATCACTATACCACTTTCCCACACTGATGCGTGCGATCCAGCACTTAACGAATAAAATGCCACCAATTTTATGCACTAACACTGAAAGTAACACAAGTTTTGGAAAATAATACAATGCGGTGACACGATCTTTTTCGTTTTCCCGCCAAAACCTCCATTAATATTTATTCTCTGTGTGATAGATAGACTAATGTCAGAGTATGTAATGTCAAATGTGACACTTTTGTCTATGTCTCTCTTCTTCTGTTTCTGCCCTATGCCGATGCCGGCTTTTTACTGTTGTGTGAATAAATCTAATTTAATCATTGCGTTAATACTAATGCTGACGACTATTAAGTATTGTATATTTTGTGCAATATACCGTTCACTTAATCAGAACCTGCCATTGAGTTATTTCATTTCAAGTCTACGCTCCACGCGCCTATCTTCCCAAACAGACGTGACTAACGGCCGTTTTCAATAACCTACTAAAGATAACAGATAGATAGCTATCTCTGATAAGCAATAACTTTCGATCTATCCTTTGATTGCGTTTCACAAGCACCAGTAACTGCTATCCTTTTGGAGAAAACGATAGATAGCCGCCCTATCTGTGCCCTCCCATGCGTTTCGTTATTGCAAAATCACTCAGAACTCTGATAATTAAATAAGTGGTTACGGAAGTATTTACAGTGATATAATATAATAAAAATAGCAAAAATTAATAAATTAGTATACAATAACAGATTTCCATAAATTCACGTTATGTTTGGCATGATCCAATTTAATAATAATTTTGTTTGTAAATAATACAATGGAAACAAAACGTTTTTGACAACCGTGTTGTAGTCTGTGGCCACCCGGCACCTTCGTTCTACTATCGTGTTCATAGTATCCTTTACTTGGTCTGTGATCGTGTCGATATTCAGAACAAATAATACCACAAATTACATATAAAGAATAAAACATCTATAGAAGTATTAAAATAATATAAAATAAATATACTTAGTATCGCAAAACCCAGCCCTAACAGTGTTTTACTGTTTTGTCTAATGTTAGAAGGGGTTGATGTAATGTTGATATTCCATGATTCCTAAAACAAGAGTAAAGGTATAGGTACTAACATTAGGCATATATTATATACACATTGCATAGCGTAAGATGTAGACGAAGAATAATAAATTACCTTGCAGAGGTTACTCTCAGACTGGGCTGTATTTCAACCAACAAATCACATACCACTGTTTTACTTAATCTAAATCTATACATAAAATCGTAATCTTCCAATTCCACCATATAGTTTATTCTCTGTTTATAGATTCGACGTCTTCTTTGTAGAATAATATGTTGATCTTCATCATCCCAGTCAGAGAGGACTTCTAATAATTCTATATCACTTTCACTGCTACTACTAAAATTAGCCATTTATAATATTTTATAGAAACGTCTTTGAAATTTAAATTGGAACTTGAAAATTTGTATTTTTTGAAGATTTGACCTGAAATTTTCCTTGAAACTTAAGACAACATACAAAAACAAACAACTGGTAATGGGGGTTATCCGTAGAAAATGACAGATAGGCCAAATTTCTATCTTTGGTTATTTGACATACTGACAGATAGCTGCCAAAACTATATTGAAAAGCATTCTAGCGCCATTTCCTACAAAAAGCTATCTTTGGTTATCAGTAACCCCTCCCAAGGATAGATAGCTACTGAGGATAGGAATTGCTATCTGTCGTTGCTATATAGAAACGTAAAAATGTGTCCATGGATAGATTTTTATACTTTAGTAGGGGTAAACCGTGGATAGATAGCTTATTGAAAACGGCCGTAAAACACCAAGCGTGGTGTTATTGTAACTTTGTTCACACTATCATGGCAAATATAGTTAAGCATATTAAATAATAAGTTCGAACTTAGGAACTGTCACATTTTAGTACAATCGGACATAAGCCAAGTTTTGCATACCTTTGATTGCTTTCTGAGAATCCTCGAAGATGGTGTGTGTAACAATGCTACAGCGCCTGGCCTGTAAACAGATTTTAACTCAAACCTCACGACGTATCACGAAAATCTGTATAAGTGCTTTCGAGTTCGAGTAGCACAGTGACACTGCAACTGTTATGGGTGACCATGACGCTTGACATCAGGCTAACGACTAGATCGTCAGGTTATTTGATTAGTTACAATACATCAATAAAATGGTATACAATAAGGTTACCTTCTCGGCCGATTTCTGGTATGCTTCCAGCTTTGTCTGCGGAATATCTAAAAAAAGTACAATACGGTCTAAGTCAAAATCAAAGGATTTTATTATAAATATGGTATTTTTAGCACTTTAGAAGTCAAAATGATATTATGGATTACCCATGGATTAATTTTGACCCCAGTTTTAGAACATATATCTACAGCTAGTGCGCAAGTACAACTGTGTTCCGGTTTGAAGGGCATTGTAGCTAGTGAATTTACTGGGCAATTGAGATTATGATCTGATCTCACAGTCGAGTTATTACCAGACTACGATGATGTCTCAGGATGATGTGCGCAGTGCAGTGTCACGCGAAACATTATATTTTGAGTTCCGCACTCGGAACACCAAAATCAAGCAAAGTAAATCTAACATCCCATAACAAAACAGTGTCACTACACTGTTCTGTTATGGGTGGCCATGTCGCTTAACATCAGGTGAACGACTAGTTCGTCACATCATTTACTAACTTAAAAAAATATAAACAATATTAATTCTATTTTTTCACAGTATTTGTTCATACAAGCGGGATAATTTGGCAGGCTCCTACCCTTTCGAACACTTAAAAAAATATAGGACTCCATACTTCTGTGGTGTCTTCCGTCGGTCTATGCACGCCTTCTGTGGTAACTATACGCCGGTTCAACCCCTCGGTCTGCCTTCTTAGCGGTAATATTTCTTGGTTCAACTCCTCGTGGCTTACATCGTAGGTTTCTCTGAAGATTTTGATCAGTTAGGGTTGTCTTTGTCGTTCCGCTCCGAGAAACTGAACAAACCAGTTGTACAGAGCTCGACGAAGCGTTTTGTTCCAGTCAAATCAACTAGTTGGTCAGATACTGATACTGGTTTGACAGCCTCTGTGGCCTGGTAGTTGAGTAGGTCGGCTCATAACTTAGAGGCGGCGAGACAAGTATTTGTGCTAACAAAAATACTTTCTGAGTCTAGTTGATGTGGGACCATGGTCCTCGTAGTTTCTGGGTCCATAGAAACAGGGAATCCTGCTTAGGGTCCAGGATTTATGTATGTGATCGTTGAGCGTTATATATTTATTTGTTTATTTTATACTTTTTTTTATCCTAACGAACCTAACGGTTGCTAACGGACCAATTAGATACATTAGTTCATCGAGTTCCATTCTGCAAAACTAGTTGGTCCTTGCAGTTGGTCGGAGTGGAAGCACCTATCCAATCCAACACCAACTGAAATGACCAAACTAGTTCTGCAGAATGGAAGCTGACGAAATTTCGTTATGAATTAAGATCACTATGAAACCTGTTTGGCACAACAATATTACTTTAGAGGACAGCTTAAAATTAATAATAATAATAATAACGTCCAACGATCACATAGATCCTGGACCCTAACTAGGATTTCTTGTATCTAGAGACCCAGGAACTACGAGGACCATGGTCCCACAACACCCAGACTCAGAACAAGTATTTGCGCTGTTTTCCGTAGACAATTACTTGTCCTGCTGTGGGAATCGAACCCGCTGCCTCCGGACTATGAGCCGACCTGCTCAACCACCACACCACAGAGGCTGTCAATTGACTAGCAGGTACTTCCTACTCTACGCAGTCTATTAAAATACATGTTAAGATAGAGGTACAGTATTTGGTCAAACACAAGTTTGACAATATACGAGCAACCAGGCGCTAGAAAGATAGTGAGAACTTGGAAGCTGTCAATCTTTAGTGCAGTTAGAATACCTACTATTGGATTAAAATTTACCTCCACACTGGAGAATGATGCTCTCGGCTCGATTGTGTCCGCCGGTCCCCTTTCATTGATCCATCTTCGCCTTCGTCCCACATCTGCCGTTCGTTCATGCGAGCCTTGTACGCGGCTTTGTTTTTCATTTCCAACTGTTTCCTTAACTCTAATTCCATATTTAACTTATCTTGAATTAAAGGCATACTTGGACTTCCTGAAAAATACACCAAAATTTGGATAAAATAAAGCAAAGCTTGTAATATGGAAACCGGAACTGATAGAATACTTAGATAATTTTCGTTTTTAAATACATACATAAAATCAATAACACAGAACAAATGTCGATGTTCATCACACAAATGTTTGTCCTGGGTGGAAATCGAATCCACAACCTTCAACTCAAAATGCAGTGTCACTACCAACTGAGCTATCAGGCCAGTCAAGTGAATTAGACTAGTAAAGGTAACGGAATTAAACCACAATGCACCTCAAAACAGATAATAACCAAAACCATACCTCGATATCTCACAGACAACTCCGTTCTCTCCTTGAAAGACCTCGTTCTTTCCCTTGTCGTTGCCTCCACTATCCTACCTTCTCCCAAGTCCACAATATCCACCGGTAAAGGCCTGACTGGTCTTTCTCTAGGTCCTTCCTCGACTTGGTCGGGTTGATAAGACCCTTTTTTAGGAGCTTCGTCTCGTTCTAATTCTTCTGAGTCTTCATCTTTATCATCACTGTACTGAATATAGTGGGCTTGTATTGTTTCTTCTGGATCATTAATGGATTCGAGGAACTGCGCAATGAAATACTTATTAGCAGGAAGTCTAGCTCTTCATATCATCATATCATCATCCGGAAGATATCCACTGCTGGTGACGCTGACGAACACAGGCTTCTCCACAAAACGCCACTTTGGAAGAGGGGGGGGTTGGCATAGTCACCACGCTTGGCAGGCGGCTTTGAGATTTTTATGAACCGAGGATAATTTTGCCTAATTCCTGGATATCCCGTCAGCTGTCTCATAACTCGGCACCCACGAGAAGAGGTGGTTCTGTGACTGAATTTCCAAGACCACAAGGGTTACTATAAATATAAATTATGTAATCATACCAAGGTGATAAAATTCCGCCGGCGAGAACTATAGTCGTCGATATAGTCTAAGCTATAGCTTAGAATTGGTAAGTTGAAATGGCAATGGCCAGGCCACATCGCTTGTACAACTGACAACCGATGAGTAAGAAAGGATCTCGAGTGGCGAACAATCTGGAAGACGTAGGTCCCCACTAAGTGGACCGACGATCTGCTAGGCGATCGAATCAAAATTTGTTTGAATTTGACAGTTTCAATACGTAGTTTATGTGCGTAGATACTATGGAAATTACTCCTGGTGCATTGCAATCAAATTTCCGTGATCTGATGCTGGTCAAAACCGTGGGTAGTCAATGGATGCCAAGAGATGGGGGAGATTTATGTTCAGCATTTCTTTCATATGCAGTATCAAATGGAAGTTCCACCACTTATCGATCGATAATGTTTGTTTAGAAATTATGAAGTTCGGTAGAAGAACAGTTCAACCAATCACAGGGAAAGAGCGTAGGCTATAATCTACGCTGGCCAAGTTTGTTAGTGGATGACATCACAAACATTATCATTCGTCAAAATACCGATTTCCTCACGATACCGTTGTATATTCATTGTATAACCAGGGTGCGCGGTTTGGAGGTCAGGCTAACCACTGAGCCATACCCGCTTATCATCAAACTAGACTTACCGGTGCACAAAGTAGAGGGTAATACGAGCTACGTATCCTCTTCGTATGCATCGGACAAGCAGCCAAAGGTCCGGGCGATATCGTCCTCTGGCCCAGCATGTTTGTGTGGGAGAAATCGCAGACGAGCAGCAAGCGCGGCCGATTGGCCCCATGGTGGACCGCACCGCAGCCCATTGCTCGGAGCGTCCATACTGCCAGTTGGCTGAAGTGGCCCCATACTGCTCCTCTAAAAAAGGACTTACAGAAATGAAGCGTCCATACTGCTTAAATTTTAAACATATAAGTAATCCATTGAAGTTAGTCATAAGATGATGATCATTAAGTTTTCTGAGGTAGACAAGGATAAATTAATAGATTGGTAGTACCTACCTAGAAAGAAAAGAAAGACAGAAAAGAAAGAAAGAAAAGAAAAGAAAAGAATGGAAAGAAAAAAGAAAAGAAAAGAAAATACTTTTATTCAAGACATCACACAACATACACAGCTCTCTATAAAAATGTAAGACAAGACTAATCACACAACCAAAAAGACAGGCACTAAAAATAGTATAATACTGCGTGACGTCATGATATAGGTCCCGACGCAGCATGCAGTTAAGGTCGTAGGACCTTAATAACTGATTTTTAGTCGGCCTTGTTCATCCCTTATTTTGAACGCTTATTGGTTACCTGTTTGATCATCGACTGTCTTCAACCAATTAACGTATACATGTCTTTGGTGTGTGTTGTTTTATGATTTTTGTTTTTGGTTTGGCTCCACACTTTTGTGTATTTAGCCAGTGTCAAGTAATTGATAATTTTTCCAGTTAATTAATATATAACTATATGTTTCAAGTCAAGTCACAGTCCAAGTCATCAAGTCAAGCCATAGTCTAGTCTAGTCAAGTCATACTCCTAGTAAAGTGGTGGCAACTTTACAAGAACTCCAGAAGCTTCTATGGAGTTTTGGACACAACACGAAAATAAACGTTTCACTATCATTATACCACTTTCCCACACTAGTGGATATATTTCAGTAGTTAACGAATAAAATGCCACCAATTTTATGCACTAACACTGAAAATAACACAAGTTTTGGAAAATAATACAACGCGGTGACAGGATCTTTTCGTTTTCCCGCCTAAACTCTTTGGTGTGTTAATTCGACATGAGTATGACCTACAAGAAGCCACAGGAGGAGTACATATTTTACCTCCCAGTAAGCATGAAAGGCGAGGTCAGCTGCTGAGCCTGGACCCTTCGTCTCTCCCCCCACCAAGCATCGAAAACGCGACCGATCGTGCGCCGCGCTCCCATCTCCATCGACTCACTGGCTCTCCGCCACCGCACCTCGCCCACAGTCTGGCCCGCGTATGGATAGCGTACTGTTAATAAATTACAGAATAATAGTTATAACGCCCAACGATCACATACATAGATCCTGGATCCTAGCTAGGATTCCCTGTATCTATAGACCCAGGAACTACGAGGACTATGGTCCCACAATACCCTTTAATCTACACGACATTCAACCTTAGTATAGCAAACCATTTTTTAGCTGACCGTGCATAAAGGTCAATCACCTCACGCATTATACGACCAAAATCCAAGACCACCGACCGATTCGAGTGACAAGGCAGTGTTTGTTTAAAGCGCGCTTTTAAAAAATTCTAAATTTATTGTTAAAATCATGGAGTCCCAAGCTTTTTCAGTTCACAGCGCATTTAGTTTTAGTGTTTTGTCTCGATCTAGTTGAAATATGTAGGGTAGATGCAATGATGCTAGATTAATAGTGCATGTGAAAATACGATAGCTTTTTAAAAACATTAACATGGAAATAAATTATCACACTAATATTATAGAGGCGAAAGTTTGTATGTGTGTATGTTTGTTACTCCTTCACGCTCAAACGGCTGAATGGATTTGGATGAAATTCGATACCAAGATAGCTTATACACTGGATTAACATATAGGCCTCATTTATTCCCGGAAAAGTGAAATGTTCCCGTGGGATGAGCAAATAATTAAAATACTTTTTATCCGCCGGTGATACCGCGGGGCGCAACTAGTGTGACATAATTTAAAAAATAAACAGTTTTAAAACTAGAATAAAAAATTACAACATACACAAATACCTGTAGCCCTGCACTGATCATGGACGAACCTGCACTGGTCCGCCAACCGTTGAGCTAAATAGGCCAGTTCTCGATCCCATTGCTGAAAATGTCAATTTGGAATATCAAAGTCAAGCAAGAGGAAAATTTTCGGAAATAACACAATTGCCAGTCTTTTATCGAGTGCATTTTGGAGAGTGCGCATTGAAGTTGCATAACCTGATTCCGCCGTCACCGTTCCACCATCGGACAACCAGGTGTACGAAGAAACGCGACCGTTACATGGCTAATATCCCCCATGTGCGGACAAAGCGATTTCGACGCCTATCATGGGAACAGCCAAAGAGTGGAACGTTTTATCGACGCCCGTATTTCCCGAAATGAAATGAGGAAAACTACGTCAGGCCGATCGTGCCTCTCTATCGGTTATTCCGCGCTCTCGCTTGCACGCTCGGCTCAGGCGGAAAATTTTTCGTAGGTGCAGCCGGCGGCGTTCATCTTCTATACATATAAAATTCAAAGTCCTGACTGACTGACTTATATATCAACGCACAGCCTAAACCGCTGGTCCTAGAGACTTGAAATTTGGGGGGGTGTTCTTTGTAAAGTGTATCCACTAAGAAAGGGTTTTTCAAAATTCCACCCCTAAGAGGGTGAAATGGGTGGTTGAATTATATACAATCTCCTTCGTTTCTCATAGGCGCCGCGGGCAGAAGCTAGTCGATTTATAAGACGTTATCATGTCACAAAGTACGTGTCGCTTACAACCAGCATCATGATCTCCGGCTTAGGCAGGCGCGCGCCACCTCTCACTCTCTCGTGTCCCGAGGCTATCCTCTGCCGACGTCTAAGGACATAAAAAATAAAAATACTTTTTTTTTGTTTTGGTTTTGGCTCTACACTTTCGTACGTTTAGCCAGTGTCAAGTAATAGATAATTTCTCAAGTTAATTAACATTCGCATTTTCTAAAACTAAAATAAGCTTAAAGTATGGCGGTATCCTTCTGATAAAGGGGAAATGAAAAAGACGGAAACATATTAATTTCGTTTAGCTTTAGAGTATGCGACACAGAATCGACACCATTATAGATAATTATATGTGTCAAGTCAAGTCACAGTCTAAGTCATCAAGCCAAGTCATAGTCTAGTCTAGTCAAGTCATACTCCTAGTAGGTGGTGGCAACTTTACTTGAAGCTTCTATATAGTTTTGGAAACAACACGAAAAGAAACGTTTCACCATCATTATATCACTTTCCCACTCATGCCTGTAATCCAGCACTTGACGAATAAAATACCACCAATTAAGCACCGATCGATGACTGAGCATCGTTCTGTAATACGGACCTTAGTATTTTTAATTTTACAAGGAAGTGAGTACTTATCTAAAAGTTTTTATTTAGAATCACCAATAAAAAATAATCGAAATGCTAATAACAAATTAAAAAACGGCAACATTATTATTTATTATATATGTAACGGACCTACAGCGACCAACCAGGCATACCAGACATCGCGCGCCGCCCGCGCGCCCCACCGCCGTACTCGCCTGAACCGTCGGCACCGCACGCACACCAGCGCGCGCCGCGTCGCCGCACCGAGGCTATATAAGCCACACCGACCGCGGCTCGGGGGGGCATTTGCTCGATGCTATCGCGGCGTACGGACGTGTGGCCGGCTACACCAGTCCTCCCGCGCAGTAGAAGTTTCTAGCAAATCGCCATGACCCGTGTTCCATACTAATCCGGCGGGAGGTAGCTTTCTGTGCGCGCGGCTTCGGGCTTATGCTGGCACGATTACCTCCCGACGTAACCCGACCCGTTCCCGTTCCGGAGGGCCATCCTTGCGCGTGGCTTCGGCTTTTGCCGCAGGACCCTCACTCCCGAAACCTGCATGTTCCCGTCACCCGGCAAGGGGCAACCGCGCGCGTGGCTTCGGCTTTTGTCGCACGACCCTTGCACTAACAAACCTCAAAACCGTCCGCCGCGTATCCGTCGCGTACCCGCCGCGTAATTCTCCGTACCGTCCCGACCGTCATCCGTACCGTGATCCTCGCAGGCCGCCGCGCTCCTGCTCGAGGATATTCCGTGGCCGCGCAGGCCCAGGTTACGTCACCCTCCCGTGTGCATCTGGTGTATAGCATTCTAAGTAGTAACTAAGCGTAACATAAGCGGAACCTTTGTGAATAGTGAATATACAAACCTTTCTGTTGTTACCTTCACATCCGTGTTTCTCTAGACCAAATCCCCGGTTAACCCCCTTCAGGTAGGTCCATCCTCCATTCTGTCTCTCAGAGACGCGAAGGCCTGACTTACCAACATAACGAGGCGCCCAGGCGAGCTAGCCGAAAGGACGCCCCGTTACATATATATTATTTATTTACATGGATTGTTATATTTTAGTAATACATGGCCTAAATGTAAGTGTGTCCAATGATCATACTTCATTTAATAATTAATAATTTTACGATTTCTAATACAGTTTTACCTGTTTATGTAATGCAAGATAAAGTTTTTCAAGTCATCAGAGAAAATAATCGCTGTGTAGTTTTCACACGCCTCTCCAGGTCCGTCCTAAAATAATAATAATAATAATGGTTGTGGACATTTCACACAGCACCATCTCGCCGCAAATTAAGCAAAGCTATGGAAACCAGATTACTGATACAATACTTATATACTTTTTGTTTGTAAATACATACATAGAATACAATATAACACCCAAACAGAACAAACACCTATGGTCATCACACAAATGTTAGTCGTGGGTGTGAGACGAACCCACAACCCACAGCTCAGAAGGCAGTGCTACTACCTGAGCTATCAGGCAAGTCAAAGCCCTAAAAATGACACAAGTACAATCACCAACAAATAAGGTCAGCTGGATTTTTCCTCGCGTCTTTCTAGTATTATATTTATTTAATTATTTATTCCACAGCGCTTAATTTCCTTGAAAAGTAAATACAATATTGCTTAAAATTGTAAATTATGTGTTGGTTATCAGCGACAAGTTCCCAAATTTGGGAAACAGTGTCCCTTTTCAACCGATTTCAAAAAAGGTATTGGGTTGTACGTTTAGAACCTTTTTCTAAGAACTATCTTAGAACTATGTCATCTATTGATAGAATTACAAAATTATTTTTATTTGAAATAGGTATTTCAGTTTGGTCTCATTTACATATAAATCGAGTCAGTAATTTGATTTTAAAATCAAAATATTGGAAAAAATACTATCTCCCAGTGCGAAATTAAGGCGATTATTAGCTGGTTTAACCCCCTTTATAAAAGGATAGTCTATAGTCTTCTTAAATGGGAAATAATTATATTCAACTTCTGTCAGGTCAGTTAGTTTTAATTTCATTAATAGTTATTATAAATAAATAATGTTTATTCAAAAATTTACATGAATGAAATCTAAATATATATAACTCAAAGGTGAGACTGAATGACATCAACGCACAGCCCAAAACACTGGACGGATCGGGCTGAAATTTGGCATGCAGGTAGATGTTATGACGTAGGCATCCGCTAAGAAAGGATTTTTCGAAATTCTACCCTTAAGAGGGTGGAATGGGTGGTTGAATTATTTCCTCATAGGCCACGCCGCGGGCGAAGCTGCGGGCAGAAGCTCGTTACAATATAAATCTTAGGAAACTAAAGTCTTACAAAATTAGGTGCCTGCACTAGGATACCAGTCACAGGCGGCGTAAGTGCTAGGTAGTCTACTACGAGTACATGTGGGTGCAGAATTATTAAAACCTAGTTGCGCCCCGCGGTTTTATCCGTGGATAATAAGTATTTTAATTATTTGCTCATCCCACAGGAAAAAATCCCTTTTTTGGGATAAAACGTAGCCTAGTTAATCCAGTGTATAAGCTATCTTGGTACTCGAATTCAAATCCATTCAGCTCTTTGAGCGTGAAGGAGTAACAAACATACACACATACAAACTTTCGCCTTTATAATATTAGTGTGATAGTGTTTCTTTTTTTTATGTTATTGAATGATGTGACGAGCTAGTCGTTCACCTGATGTTAAGCGCCACGGCCGCTCATAACAGAACAGTGTCACTCGGAACCCTGAAACATAGTAACAAGCGACACTGCACTGCGCACATCATCCTGAGACTACAGCACAGTCTGGTAATAAGATTACTCGGCTGTGAGATCAGATCATTAAGTCTCAATTGTCCAGTAATTTCACTAGCTACAGTGCCCTTCAAACCGGAACACAGTAGTGCTTGCACACTACTGCTTAACGGCAGAATAACTGGCAAAGCGGTGGTACCTACCTAGACGAACTTTGCAACAAAGTCCTACCACCTAGTAAAGATAGTGTGATGTTTACTATATTGTACGGAACACCTACGTAAGGAAACTGGCATCCAACGTGAGCTCCTTTGCCCGCGCATATGCGTCCGTAACGGTCACCGCAGTAAGGCTGGTCGTCCTGCTCCGCCATGACTATCGACACCCCCAGCATGACGAGCAAGTGTGCTTGAGACATCTGTGCTGCTGCAACAGGAACTTGGAAGATTAGGCGCCATCCAAAAATTGAAGGGTTGAAAATAAAAAGGGTTTAACTGTCAAATTGACAGTTACGAGAAAATTGACT
Source organism: Ennomos fuscantarius (assembly GCA_905220475.3). Classification (NCBI taxonomy): domain Eukaryota; kingdom Metazoa; phylum Arthropoda; class Insecta; order Lepidoptera; family Geometridae; genus Ennomos; species Ennomos fuscantarius. The sequence continues at coordinate 3,068,774 of HG992046.1, read as the reverse complement.
TTAAACTTCAACGGCGTCATTTTAATGTATAGTGCTTATAAGGTTTATGTAAGTTTCAGTTGCTTGAAATTGTTTTATTTCTATTTTAAAATACTAAATATAGTACTAATTGATACAATTACTGTAAAAATATAACATAATAAAATAAATATAATAATATTTTTATGCTAAGCGAACTGTAGTCCTGTGACAGATAAACCGTTTTTAGACTCAAAATCTCAAGATTTAAGCCTCATTTCGGTATTTTGAGAATGTATTATTGTAGATAATTTCACGCTGAATCGAACGATACCCATAAGTCATTTTGTGAAAAAAATCAGTTAAACCCTTTTTATTCTCACCCCTTCAATTACGTCACATGAATTTCACGAAATTTTTACTCCCGTTCTAGTCACAACTGGTCAAGTTTTGACTAGTGTGATGTCACATATTTAGCAATTTAAATTTACGAAATTTATGAAATCAAAACAGCAGTGTTTCGAAATTATTTTTTTTTTTTAATTTTTCACAAGGCGCAGTGTGAAGGCGTATATCAAAGGCGGTCAAATCAAAAAAAGGTACAGCGAGTGCAAATTTGGCAAAAAAACAAATTAAACCTTTTACTCATGCAGACAGAGTTGCAACTATTTATGTTATTCTTTAGTAGGTATGTAGTTTACATTTTGTATTGAAATACTTGGATATAAAAAAATGTGATATCATAAAATTTGTCACAACAAGGGGCGGGGAAGGGAAATATTGAGTTATTGTACTAAGCATATAAAATTACAAAGTGTATAGTGTCAATTATTATATAGAAAGCCCATTAGGTACAATATGTGAGTTTGAAAAAAAGGTAGTTCTCTTTTCCACTACTGGTGAAAGCAATTGCAATTTGTGTGACAAGTCTATTTTATTAAAACGGCTTACTCGCTGAGTGAAGGTTCTCGACTGTACCTTTTTTATGGGGGGAAATGCCCTCGAACCCACTAAAACCCCCCGTGAGCCCTCGTCCGCCGTACCGGGGCGAGAAGGGGTCGCGACTGCAGTCCAGCCAACTCGCCCCCTTTCTCTACTGTACCTACCTGTACCTACATCAAGGTGTTTAGAACAACGCAGACACTTTAAATAAAAAGTAGGATTTAGAACTTAAATAAAACATGAATGTAGGTACAAACCGAAATGATAGTGATTATATTTAATTTTGATCATTTTTATTTTAGTTAGTAAATAAATAAAGTATTTATTTCGTCTCAATTACACAGATGTTCGGTACATTATACATAGTATTTAATGTAGTTTTGATATATCTATACATCATAATTATTGCCGTACCCTTGGGAAGCTCTGCAACCCGCACTAGGTCTCTGATGAGCCTGTATAGCGGGCTGACAGTGAATCACCTCAGTCACGTCAAAGCTCACAAGTATAGCTATGTAGGTGTTACTTATTTAATTAGGAATAATAAACAAAGTTTACATTTGCAGCAAAAACTTATGAAATAACAATGTTTATATGAAAACAAAAGAAACAATAAAGATAATAAAATGTAACTTTTCTAGAAATAAACCTTTTTAACAGCTTCAACATCCTTGATAAAAGATTTTAATAATTTAACGATAACGTAAGTGTATTCTGATAGGTAGTTATGTGCTGTGAGGCTGTATTACTATTAAAAACTTATAAATAACATAGGTATTACAATATAGTGAAATACAATGTGGGTAGATGGAATGTATACTAGGGTGTGTGTCTGTTGTGAGTATGTTTTGTTTGTATTTTGGTATGTGCGTATGTGCTTGTATCATGAGTATGTCTTTGGTTCGTATTCTGATACGTGCGTGTGTGGGAGGGTGTGTTGCGTGTGTGGGTGTGTTAGTGTATGTGTGTGCGTGTGTGTGTGTGAAAGTGTGTGTGTGTGTGTGTTTTTGTGTCCGCGTGCATGTGTATCTGCTTGTGCAGGTGTAAATGTGAAGTTTGATAAAATGTAAAAGCGCGCAATCTATCTTTAATACAATATTAACTAGATGCAATGGCAGTTAATCATCATTCAGTTATAGCCATCAATTTTTCGGTTTCGTTGTAGTCAAGTGTAATCAGGTAATCTTTTAAACTTTTAGCACAATTGTATCGGTTTTTTGTAGCAATTGTAATGAATCGACTTATTTGATTGTAAATTGTCGGCCCGATACACGCAAAAGTTTTAGTACCAAATTTAGTTCGTGCATTTGAGTTTTTAAATATACTGTCTTTCCTACGTTTCTTACTTCTTTCATTCATGATATTGCTGTCAAGTAATTCATGCTGTCGTAGAACTATAGCTTTAATAAAAAGTTGCCTAACTGTAAGTACAGAGCAGTTATTGTAGAGTTCGTGTGTTGAAAATCGACGTGGCTTGAAACTCATCACTTTTAGCAATGCTCTTTGTGATCTTTCTAAGGCAATTAAATGAGTCTTCGCTGCAGATCCCCAAACTGATACACAATAGCTTAAAATTGACTGCACTAATGCAACATATACTTCGTTTAACGTTTTAACATCAAGCACGTGTCTTAGTTGCTTAAATATATAAATAAGTTTTCGCGTACGTCCAGAGAGGTTTTTAGCGTGTTCTTGCCAGGAGAGATTTCGATCCAATATAACACCTAAATATTTTATCGTTAAGGTCGGCTGCAGATTGACGCAAACACAGCTATCTGTTTCTGTGCAAGACGCTGCATGTATTTTTAACTGAAGAGGCTGCTTAGGTTGAGTTGAGTTATTAATTGTAAAAGTGACATATTTGGTTTTCATAACATTAATTGATAATAGGTTATGTCTCAACCACCACGAGACAGAGTATAATCCTTTGTTGGTCATCAGTTCAGCCTCATTCCACGATTTAGCAGTGAATAAAAGCACAGTGTCATCAGCGTATGTAACTACTTTTCCATTTTCTATTTGTAGGTCACAGAGATCGTTTATGTAGACTAGAAACAGCGTAGGACCGAGTATACTGCCCTGTGGCACCCCGAACTTGATGTCAGCTTCATCACTCAGCAATTCACCAACTCTAATACACTGCTTTCTACCTGTAAGATAACTCTCGAACCAACGGAGTGCCATATCTCTTACACCAACTGCCTCCAGCTTCGCCAATAGGATAGGGATGGAGACGGTGTCAAAAGCCTTTGCTAAATCCAGAAATACTGCCACAGTTTTTTTACTTTTATCTAAATTTGTCCTAATATGTTCTGTAACTTCTAAAACTGCATCTTCAGTAGATCTTTTACTTCTAAATCCAAATTGATTTTTAGATAACTAACTAGTTAATCTGCTGTATTGATTGAGTGCAAATATTTTTTGCATGCCATTCCGGTAGAATGTGGAGAACTTAAATTATTATTGTACCATCTTTGTATGTACCCATGTTGAGTAAAATAAAGAATTGAATTGAACTGTAATAATTTTCTGGCAAGAATTTGAATTCATAATGATAAATAAACGGTAACTGTGTTAGTTGTTTATTAATTTACAAATATTTCATTCACTCACCTTTTACAATGACTTCCTTCTTCTCGATAGTTTATGTTTATACAAAACATTTGCTAAAAATTAACAAAATATATACAAAAAATACAAAAATTCTAGCGCGGTAGGATTGCGCCAAATTAAAAATCCTACAAGATATTGACAGAACTAATTATGTCATTTTATGATAATGTCTTAAAAAAGGAGGTAACGCTGAAGATCGAAACGACCTCTTCTCATAAACAGTAAAGCAAAAAGTCAGCCGCATACTGACATACTCTTCTATATCACACTTATCTAACTCAAACTTAATCAAAACATAACAAAAAACAATAACAATATACCTTAGAACGCGGCTGTACCACCAGAATTCCGCGGAGCGTCGTATGGGGCGGGGGACGGAATACGACTGCCAGCCAATCGGCGCTACGCACGCGCACCTTTCGTCCCTCGCACGTCTTTGTAAATATACTACTATTCATCTTTTTAGGAATAAGTACCAGGTGTAGGTAGTTAACTAATAAGAACTAGGTGGTAGGGCTTTTCTGCAAATTTTGTCTAGTTAGGTATCACCGCTTTGCCAGTTATTCTGCCGCCATGCAGTAGGTAGTGTGAAAATGCTACCCGGTTTGAAGAGCACTGTAGATTATAAAATTACTGGGCAAATAAGACTATGACAATCTGACAGTCAAGAGGGCACCGTAGCTTGTGAAATTACTGGGCAAATAAGACTGATATGATCTGACAGTCGGGTAATCTTATTACACTGAGTGATGTCTCAGGATGACGTGCGCAGTGCAGTGTCACGCAAAACTATAGAGTTCCAAACACTGCTAATGTTATGGGTGGCCGTGTCGCTTAACATCAGGTGAACGACTGGCTCATCATGTCATTAGTGTACACAAAAAAATAATGTAGGGTACCTGGCATATATGTCAGCATATTCACTAGCTATGAATAAAAATCTATTCTTAAACAATAAAACAAAAATGATACAGATCGATTATTTTATTATGAAATCCAATAATTTATGTTTATTACCTATATTTACAACAAGTATTTAGCTTACAAGCTAACACTATAAAATTATATAGATCAACAATAGTATATTCATAATATACACTACGATAATACAATGAGTTTTCATTTACACATGTGACTATGCATTACTGTGAGCGAAGTAAAACGTAGTAAAAAAACGAGTGTGCTTAAGACCACGCGGCTGAAGTAAAACTTCTTTAGCTCCATCTATCGGCCGGTATAACTTTGTTTAATCTTAATGTCGAGTTTTTTGGCGGGAAAACGAAAAAGATCGCGTCACCGCATTGTATTAGCGGTCAGCTGCGGTGTACCACAGGGCAGCGTGCTGGGGCCGCTATTGTTCTTAAGCTACATAAATGACTTTCCAAATGTTATGTCAAATCATATGACTCTGTTTGCGGATGACAGTACAGTATTATTCTAATAATAATAATTTCTATGATGACATCAATAAAACACTGACATCTCTAATTGAATGGTTGAATATGAATAATTTAAAGATAAATTTGGACAAAACGAATATAATGAATTTTAAACAGCGACATCTTGAATCATCTGATACTGCAATTAATTATTTAGGGAGTCCTGTTAATGAAATCGACTCTGGTAAATTTTTGGGATTAATTATTGACAACAAGCTATCATGGAAACCTCAAATTGATCTAATTTGTAAAAAACTACATAAAGCATCATATGCTCTGTATAAACTTGGTAGGGTAGTTAACATACAAACTTTACTTGTATCGTATCATGCACATGTTGCTTCCGTTTTAAGATAAGGAATTTTATTCAGGGGAAACTCGACAGACAAATTACGCGTATTTAGGGCTCAGAAGAGATGTCTACGTGCAATGCTAGGATTAAAACAGATAGATTCATGTAAAGAGCATTTTAAAACGCTTAAGGTTCTCACAACGCCATCGTTATATATTAGGAAGATAGGCTTATTTGTAAAAAACCACAACGACTTATTTGAAAAGTATGCTGTAGGTAGTCGGCGACAAGGAGAACTGCGATATAAAGCATGTCGAACTCACCTCTTGCGTACCAGTATGTTCTGTATGGCAACTATCATATTTAACAAAATTCCCACAAGAATCCGTGTTGAGAATGGCGTGGCTTTCAAGAAAAAAACTAAATGAGTTGCTACTGGACAAAGCCTATTATACCATCGATGTATTTGAGTGATAAAGATCTTAAGTAATAATTGTAATTTTCATCCTTAGATTTGAGAATCTTTACATTATGAATTTTATCCCATGTTTGACATTTTGCATTAATTATATTATTTGTTTATAAAGGATTGTAAATATGAAACGACGAATTCTGAGAAAGCTTGTATGTCACGACGACGGAAATAGAGTTGTAAAGTATAGTGTCCATCCCTGGCTCATAGACACATAAGATTAAATCGGTAGTTATATGGTCTATGGTACGGCTCGTGAGAGTTCCGACATGGCGTGTGAAAATAAATACTTTCAAATAACAATTAAATAACTTTTCTTTGTGCCCACCGACCCACACTACATGGTGTCAGGTGTAAAATAAAATTTTACAAACAATTAACAAATTAGTGCTTGTGACAGTACAGTAAAGTAAATCAAAACATGAGTTCGAGTGTTCCAGTGCTCTGCATTCCGGCGCCATTAAACCTTAACTCATCTAACTTAGAACAAGAATGGAAAGAGTTCAAGCAAGATTTTGAAATATACATGCAAGCAGCCGATATACAATCAACGGGCACGCAAAAGCGATGTGTCGCATTACTACTTAATTTTATTGGGTCGGCGTGTTACCAAATTTACAACGCATTCCCGGAAAACGAGAAAGATTCTCTCGACAAAGTGCTGCAAGCGTTTGACAAACATTTCTCAGGTAACAAAAACATAATATTTGAACGATATACGTTTAACAAAACAAAAAGGTCAAACTTTCGAAAGTTTTGTTAATGAACTAAGAAATGCAGTTAAGTCTTGTGAATATTCGCAACCTGAAGAAATGCTAAGGGATAGACTTGTGTTCGGGATAGCATGCAAAAATATGCAAGACAAATTATTAAGGCAATCAGATTTGACATTGCAGTCTGAAATAGAGATATGCAAGAAAATAGAATCAACTTCAGCCCAAATTAAAGAGATGCAGTCTACCACAAACACTACTCAAATTGACGCTATAAAGTACAATAAACAGCGCAATCAATTAAAACTGATAGAAAACTGCACTTGCTGTAGATATAATCATCCAATTAATACCTGTCCAGCATATGACAAAGTCTGTGACAAATGTAAGAAGAAAGGACACTTTAAAAAACTATGCAAAAGCAAGAATTGCTTGCGATATCTTTACCTTCAACAACAAAGATTACCTAGTAATCATTGACTCTTACAATAATTGGATTGAAATGGCCGCTATACCAAGTAAAAATGCAAATACAGTCATTAGTATATTAAAATCTGTGTTTAGTAGGTTTGGTATACCTGAAAAGCTTCAAGCTGATAATGTACCATTCAATGCGTAAAGAAGTTTTAATTCGAGTAGATACGTGAATATAGAAAGAAAGAGATAAGTTTCCTATATTACTGCAGGGGCAAGAGAGATGGAGCTAAAGAAGTTTCACTTTAGTCGTGTGGTCTAAAGCACACTCGTTTTTTTTATTCTGCAATATTAGTGAGTGGCAGAGGTATTGGGCCAAATGAATACATACAAAGTACGATCACAACATAGAGGTACTAATGATGATAAAAGAAGTTCCCTCAAAGCCATTATTAATAATATATTAAATTAATAAAGTAGACAGATAATAATATTCACAAAACATATTTGCAATACATTATTAGACTATATCTAAATACAACCATATAATTTTAGGGCGTGAAGAAAATTAACAAGTTATTGACGTTTAGAAATCAACTTCGCTCACACTAATAAATAAAAACGCCTCAAAATCATTAAATTAGATACAATGTAATCAAGCTTTAATTATTATTTAACAATTGCGTTATTTGTGAAAAAATTGAAGAAAAAAAATATCATAGAACTTGACAGCAATTTCTTCAATGTTAATGAACCGGAAAATGGACATGGTGTTGTGTGACTCGGGGGGAATGTTTGCACGTTTAGTCACATAATTACGTAATTATTATGTTTAATTATATTACAGAGGGACTTACAGCTCGTATAATAATTTAAAAAATAACTTATTAAATAATAAAATAAATCCTACTGGTAGTGGTTTGTTTAAGTTCCCTTTTTATTGTTTTATGTAAAAACGGTTTCCAATTGAATATATATAAGTACTCTTAAATCATATATGAAATATAAACCAGGGCATTAAAAATGTGTTAACATGGTCGCAATTTTTTGAATAAATAATTAGTCACTTTCGGTGATCTAAAACCTACTGAGTAAATAAATAATTTTATGACCAATTAGGTATTTTCATATTTCATTTTAATTACGATTTTAACCCGAAAACGAGTGGTTTAATAAATAAGTTTAACATCATGTCTGTGGCACTGTAAATATAACTACAGAACGGATGGACAATTTCTAATGTAGTTTTTATATGAGAAGGTTAATTTGTTGTTATAAGCCAACACAGATTTGATCTTAAAGTTTAGTGCTGAATTATTTAATCTATGGAACAGCAAACAGTCTCTCATGTACAATTACTAATAATTCTAAATATTGCCTTTTTTAATGATTGCTTACGTTGGTGTATAATAAAAATTATTATGAAAAAAATATCGCAGATTATTTTAATGTCTTTTTATATTAATTAATGACGTGACGAGCTAGTCGTTCACTGATGTTAAGCGACACGGCCGCCCATAACAATTTCAGCGCGAAAGTAAATTTTGCAGTATCCAATATTTAACATATCGGGCCATCTATAGCATTTGCAAGTGCCCTGTCTCGTTTTCGCTTATGACTTTTCACGCTAACTAGAAGTTGACACGAAATTTAAGCATTAAATAAATGTATAATGAAGTTTCCAGTAATATGGCCATACTAAAACATTGACAGTCAAAACAGGAGAGTATATATACATTAATAGAAAAAAAAATCAGATCACCTAAACGAAAAATGTGTATAAATCGTGGACCTATAATTAATATAAATTTATTTATATCTAATTTATACACTTATAAAAAACTTACCTACAATTTAACTTTGCGAGCATGCTTCTATAATAATAAAAAAGCACATAATGGCAGTATGTATATCTAAATTACAAATTACAAACATAAGTATTATCAATTTGCGGTGAAAAAAGCCTATCTATGAAATTTAATAAATCGAATTAATTATTTTATAATAAAATACTTTTTTTTATCTAACTATAAAAAATGTTTACACTAAAAACTGTGAGTGTTGCGTCGAATAGAATTTTATAAACACTATAATATATTTATATATATGTAGGAGCGTTAATTTGTAATATAAGAACTTGCCATTCAACGGGGCAATGCCGCCAGCATTTTACGCACGTTGCCCACACGGTAGCGGCTTCTTAGATTAAGTTTTGTTAATGCATAGTTTTTAATTTTATTGTTTAAAAACTTTTAATTGTTCTTGAATTAATTATATTTGAGAACTTGTAGGACTTATGTGAACACTTTGTTCGGAGCTCCTTATTCGGCAAAGGCTCAACTCAGAATGCCTCAAGCGGCCGCCATTATTAGTTTATATAGCATGATGTAAGCAAGTGACGTCACGAGGTACTATGAATCAAATCAACTGTCTTACATTTTTGTTAATAATTTAAATTTACCTTTATAAATTAAATATGCATTCTATTATTTTAAAAGTAATAAAAACTGATTTTAATGTTTATTTTGCTGTCAATCTTTATCAAAATTTGTCGCGCTAACATATGTAGTTATATTATTAATTATTACATAATAGTTATAATTTTGGATTTTTGGCTCACCTGCAGTTTTGTATTTCGGTAACGAAAATACAAAATGAAATAAGATACATGTTCTTGTTTCATTTTGTATTTAAGATGAACTTCCGCGAAGTCACGCCTAATTCTATCAATTATCGGTAATTTCAAAACATTTTTTTACTTTTTTTTTATCATAGAATAAAACCGGCTTAAAATATTAATGTTTCTTTCAATTCGACACAAAACACACAACTAAATGCTTTTATTTAAAAGAAAACTTTACATCATTTACATATCAGTCATAATACATTTTATTAAGTACCTTCTTAATCATAAACGTTTGCTAAACCTTTTTACATAAAATGTTTTCTCTCGCTCACACCTGTGAGATTTGCCGTAGGCGAGAAAGTGACCGATAATTTTATAGCACAAACCAAGCGTTTATGAGTAAGAAGCTCTTGTAAAGCTATATACATCTAAATATTTACGCTCGCCGTGTTGTCACAGATTACTAAATAATCATTTTATCACAAAATGAAATCTTAATTCTTTTTAGTACAATCAGCACCAAAATTAGATGAAAGATTCCTTTGCACAAGTATGCTTTAAATATTAACATCATTAAATTAAATTAAACGCCCAACGATCACATACATAGTTCCTGAACCCTAACTAGGGTTCTCTGTGCCCAGGAACTACGAGGACCATGGTCCCACAACACCCAGACTCAGAACAAGTATTTGGGCTTTTTTTTCTGTGCACAAATACTTGTCCTGTCGCGGGAATCGAAGCCGCCACCTCCAGGTTATGAGCCAACCTGCTCAACCACCACACCACAGAGGCTATTATCGCGAGTTATTTGTGAAATATGTTATTTTGCATATAAGTATTTATCGCTGAGCGCTGACTGTACTTATTTTAGTGCTAATTAAACCATTTTAGGCGCCGAATTAATGAGTTAGATTAAAAGAGGAAACGGTTTATATAATCGTTTGAGTCATGTTCTATGAAAGGTTATTTATAGGCTATTTGACTACAATTAAAAATGAAATAGTAAATATTATCTTTATAAAGTAGGTTAAAAATAAATGTAATAATTGAAAAAAAAAAAGTAAAATCATAAATAAATCACGGAGTATAAGTATAATATACTTTGAAATTTCTGGGGGGAGGGTAGTGCGTCCTTTTCTTGCAAAACCGAGATCGCGTGGAGCTTCCTCACAGCTACTATGAAGACATAGCTTGTGACGTCACATGTCAAAGAGATTGTATATAGAGCTACCATAGAGGTACCACAGGTTAGTTGAGGTACTATGGAGGACTGGTAACTGACGTCACTGCGTGTTTGAGCTGTCTCTTTCTATTTCTGTATGTTAAACCGCTTGTATCTTTGTAATTTTTTGAGGAATATTATTTATTTATGCAATAAAAATATAGCAGTCAAATAACCTATTATGTAAATTATACTTTTACAGACAGAATTATACTATTAATAAATATATACAAATTATACTTTACATGATCAATTATATAAAGTATAAAATGTGGATATACAACTGTCTGTAAAAATATATGAAAATATAGCAGTCAAATAACCTATTATGTAAATTATACTTTTACAGACAGAATTATACTATTATAATATTAATAAATATATACAAATTATACTTAATATAATCAATTATATAAAGTATAATTTGTGGATATACAACTATCTGTAAAAATATGTTATTAAGTTTGACTAATAGTAATTATTAAAAAATTTACAAAAACTTAAAACTTACAGGTGATATAATCAGCGGTTTAATCCTACGATTATTATTATAAAAATAAAATTAACTATAATTATAATTGTGATGAACGCTTCACTTATAACTAAACGCGACTGTATCAAAACATTTAACTTAAAATTGACTGTTTATTTATAACAAAAATAATACTATACAATTAAATTAAATTGTTTCGTAAATAATAAAATAATTATGCAAAAAATATATTTCACAAGTATTACATTCTTGCTTTTTTTAGTTATGCTTAATTAAATAAGCCTGTATATGTAACAGTTAAATTAAATTTTTATGCTTTTACATATAATTTATACCTTTAAAATATTAGACGGTATGTTTTAGCGCAGTTTATAAAGTAAGGTGGACCAGACAATTCGAGCCCTGGCGAGGAATCGCGTAATCGGCGGAGTACACCATTTATATGCATTTTTGCTTTACTGAAGATAGAATGCGCGGGCAGATCTAGCTCTGCGCAAGAGTATTAAGTTAATTTAAGTATGACAAAGCTCTTTTACAGCTGTTTATAAAATTACAAAACCCTTATACGGCTATTTAATCCAATTTTTGCAACGTGTGGGTAAAATCTTACTAAGCACAGCTGAGTTTTGAAGCGGTTGAGGATAACTGCGATTGAGATAGAATTTTGCATACACGTTTATTTTGGACAAAGTTAGATAATTGACGTCATTCTAAATCCAAGATGGCGGACGGCCCAAGATGGCGGGTATGTCAAAGAGCAAACATAGGAGCTGAAAGCGCGATCAAATGCTAGACAAGTTTGAAGTAAAAAAAAAACTATAAAACTAATGTATGTAATGGTTCCACATTTGCCAACTTTCATACTTACTACATAGTTACTTGAAGTTTTAAAAATTCACGTCTCACGTCTGTCGTTTTTCTAGAACCTTCAGTAAAATATCCACATTGGCAGAAATTATCGCTGTAAAAAGCGATAGAAAGTCACTAACCAAAACACAGATATCCGATTTGACAAGGCCTTGCACAGCTGCGAAAAGCTATGTAAAACTGATTTATCCACGGATCCTGTGTGCCGTGCCAATGGAAATAAGTAATTATTTGCTTTTTTTTATATAAACCTTATCATTTATTTGACCACGCTCTCACCTGATGGGAAGTGACGATGCGATCGAAGGTGTAGCATGCTAGCCAAGTAAATACCTAATCACTCTTCTCTTGAACACGCCCGGGTCATATTTCGCCGGAAACAGACGCTGGCAGGGCATTCCATTCTTTATCCGATCTAATTATGAACGTGGAATCAAATCGCTTGGTACGCATGAATGAATAGTTAGGATGATTTAGTGCCTCGCCGGGGCTTATTTTGTTAGACCTTCCTTTTTAGCCTAAATAGCGTGCCGTATTTTAAAAATCGCTTCCACGTTAACTAAGTAGACATTTTCTAAAACGACTAAAATTTTCGTATTGCATGTGACATTATACTAAAAAGTGCAATTTGTGAAAAAAGCACATTTGGCAACTCGTTTACGGAAGTGATTTTTTTTCTAATACTAATATTTCTTTTAGAATTTCTACATTATTTATAGTTAATACAAACTTGGTAGGTAATACACGCGCCATTAAAGATAAGATCTTAAAAGAACAGGCAGATTGCTATCGCACTCTCACTATACTTTTGACATACTGGTGAAAGTAAGAAGACAGTATTTTATAGCATTACTAAGAAACCCCTTTTCAATGGCGCGTGTCAGAATAAAGCTCTTATGATCATGCATCACTATATCGCGGAGAATGATTAATATATAGACGCTTCTCTTTCCCACAATGGCATGAAAGTGAAAGAGACGCTCGATTGTTACAATACAGTAACTGATTCGCTTCTAAGGCCCGTATTTATAAACCGATTTTAGTTATGACGGCGATCTCGAGTTGCATCTTAAACTCAGGCTTTAGGTAGATAAAGAACACTTCCCAAAATATACAGTTTCAATTTTTATATCAAATGGTCGATTTAAGTATATAACGACTTTTTCCCAGAATTACTACAATTTAAAATGCTTTTAGATGCTTAAATACAATCCCAAAAGCATAGTTTGTTAAAGACGATATTCTCCAGATGCATAACCATAATATGATAAACAAATCACTTTTAACTGAACCTTCAATATTGAATAACTTACATCGATATTGGTGTCGATCCTGTGTCGCATTCTCTAAAGCTAAACGAAATTAACATATTTCCGTCTTTTTCATTTCTCCTTTATCAGAAGAGTACCGCCATACTTTAAGTTTACTTTAGTTTTAGAAAATGCGACACAGAATCGACACCAATATTATTGTTAGCGTAAAAAAAGAAACCAATATTGCAACGTTTTTCTAAATTAATTACTGTTTTACTAAAGTTGATACAGCCAGGCGTTTCTTGGCAGAAATACGCAATCACATTTTGACATAATAATTATATTTTTTTTGAGTATTATCCATTCGAAACGTGAACACCGTCGCACAACTCTGTGAATTTATATACACTTATGAAATAGTTTTATAATTATATATATATATTTATAAATATATATACAGTCGGTGTTACATTCTGAAACAAACAGAAATATGTTACACTTTGCGGTATATTGCTGCGGACTCGTTCGTGTGACCGACGATTGCGAAATGTGAGAGAGAGATGGGGAGATTCCGTGCTAGACGTCTTTAATTTTTAAAAACCATAGACATCTAGGCGATCACGTAACGTTGATTGCAACCGATAGAAAGACAAATTTATAATAATAATGTTAAAATAACTCCCAACGATCACATACATAGATCCTGAACCCTAACTAGGATTCCCTGTGTCTAGAGACTCGGGAACTACGAGGACCATGGTCCCACAACACCCAGACACAGAAGTATTTGCGCTTTTTTTCTGTGCACAAATACTTGTCCTGCCGCGGGAATCGAACCCGCCGCCTCCGGGTTATGAGCCGACCTGCTCAACCACCACAGAGGCTGTTCAGGTATGGATTTGAGAGTTAGAATACGCTCGATTTGATGAGATTTGACAGTTTCAATAATAATAATAATATAATATGTGTGGACATCTCACACAACGCCATCTAGCCCCAAACTAAGCAAAGCTTGTACTATGGGAACCAGATAACTGATACAATACTTAGATACTTTTTGTTTGTAAATACATACATAGAATACAATATAACACCAATGCGCAGTTTATGTGCATAGTTAGTATGGATTTTTTTCCTGTTGCATTGCAATCAAATTTTCGTGACTCAAAATGTTGCCAACTCCTGGGACCTCCCAGGGGTTGGCAACATTTTGAGTGAAAAATTATAATTGACACAATTTCAATGTTTTTAAATAGCTACAAAAAAAATGCAATGATGCAAATTCTACAACTGCATTGCTCAAATTTCACAATGTTGGTAACACTGCAGTCCGCAGCTTTTATTATATAATCTTTGTTATGTTGTCACGACGTTGTTCCGTCGTTGCAGTTCGCATGAGCTTCTCGCCATCCCCATCAAGCGAGATAACTGTTAAATGGAATCCTATTGAGAATTATAACAGATTTACATATATATTTGTGAACATTTCACACAGCGCCATCTAGCCCCAACTAAGCAAAGCTTGTACTATGGGAACCAGATAACTGATACAATACTTAGATACTTGCCGTAGTACCACAAATACATAAACAAGGCTTAGACAGACTTCAAACGTGTATAACAATACAAAACAGCAGTTAAACACTAGTTTAAGGCTTGTTTATATTTTTTGTGGTTAAACTGTTGTTTGTAAATATATACATAGAATACAACAACCAGACACAGAACGCATATCGATGTTCATCACACAAATATTTGTCCTGTGGGAATCGAACCCACAACCTACAGTTTAAAAAGCGGAGCGGAGCAGTTACCAATTAAGCTAGCAAGCCAGTTAAGTCAAGCTATGGTATAAAACTATACCATGCTATATGTGACTAACCAGTCATGGGGAGTATTTAGAACTGACTTCAAATTTAAGTTATAGGTGGGAAGTCATCCATCTATGAACTGACTTAAACGGCCCTCGATGATATAAAGGGTCAATATGAATTAAAATTTTGTTTTTTTATATTTCACACAGCGCCATCTAGCCCCAAACTAAGCAAAGCTTGTACTATGGGAACCAGATAACTGATACAATACTTAGATACTTTTTTGTTTGTAAATACATACATAGAATACAATATAAAATAGATTTTTATCTTGGATATAACTAAAGCGGTCGATTACTCTCTTATATGGCCATTTTAGCTCAAATAAGTTTTGCATTTTTTTGTTATTTTAATTAATTTATTTAATTCGGCTTCCTATTGACAATTACACTATTTTAAATAATATTACTTACTAAACATACAATTTTGCTGAATGTA
This sequence comes from Ennomos fuscantarius, assembly GCA_905220475.3. Taxonomy (NCBI): domain Eukaryota; kingdom Metazoa; phylum Arthropoda; class Insecta; order Lepidoptera; family Geometridae; genus Ennomos; species Ennomos fuscantarius. The sequence goes on along the minus strand of HG992046.1, from coordinate 3,053,155 downwards.
TTGTCTATTTAAAGGAAACACAGCATGCAAAAAATACCAGATAAATAATAACTAATCACATTGCAAATACCAGATAAATAATAACTAATCACATTGCAAATCGAAAAGGACTCTTATTATTTGGTTTTAAGCCCACAAGAATGATTTTTAAGTCACCAACAAATTCAAAAATTTTTCTTTTTTTAAACCTATGATAGGTTTGTATTTGAGCACTATATCACTCGATGAGATTTGAAAATAAATACGATAATCCAGGTGAAAGTGTTGTTTAGCTAAGTTGTTAGCTCAGTTGGTAGTATCCCTGCCTTCTGAACTGTGGGTTCGATTTCCACACAGGATAAACATTTGTGTGATGAACATAGATGTTTGTTCTGTGTCTGGGTGTTATATTGTATTCTATGTATGTATTTACAAACAAAAAGTATCTAAGTATTGTATCAGTTATCTGGTTCCCATAGTACAAGCTTTGCTTAGTTTGGGGCTAGATGGCGTTCTGTGAAATGTCCACACATATTTATTTGTATTTTAATAGACTTTAGTACAACCAAATTGAATGTTTTCTCAAGTTACGGGAAGTAGAGACGTACCTGTGTAGGGTAGGGTGCGGGTGCCGTTTGGCGGGCGCGGCGGCCGGGTGGTGCTGGCCCAGCGTGACCAGCGCCGAGCCCACGGCCAGCCCGCCCAGCGGCGGCGCGCGGCCCGTCCCGCCCGTGGGCAGGCGCACCAGCAGGGACAGCACGGCCGCGCGCCCGCCGCGGCACGGCTCCAGCGCCACCGGCGCCGGCACGCCTGCACCTACGGGGGGACAAACATTTTATGCGACGTGAAAATAGAATAGGTGGTAGGACTTTTCTGCAAAGTTCGTCTAGGTACCACCGCTTTGCCAGTTATTCTGCGCCAAGCAGTGGTGTGCAAGCACTACGGTGTTCCGGTTTGAAGGGCACTGTAGCTAGTGAAATTACTGGGCAAATGAGACTTTATGATCTGATCTCACAGTCGAGTAATCTTATTACAAGACTGTGCTGATGCCTCAGGATGTTGTGCGCAGTGCAGTATTACGCGAAACTTTATATTTTGGAGTTCTGAACGACACTGTTCTGTTATGGGCGGCCGTATCGCTTAACATCAGGCTAATGACTTGCTCGTCACATCATTCAATTACATAAAAAAAAAAAACGTTTATTTATAGCCAACTAGCAGACCCGGCGAACTCCGTTTCGCCACCGGATGGCTTCGTTTTTCACAATTTCACAGTGAACACAATACCGGTTTGTCACATGAAATTAACTGAGCAGAGAACGATGAGTAGCTGTCAAATAATGTATCACGCACCGGCGCCATCTACTTAAAATCTTCTTTTTTTCCTGAATTTTCTTTGCTATAAACCTCACGGAGCCCGAGACCTTTCCAACGAATGCAAAACCGTGGAAATCGGTTCGTGCGTTCTGGAGTTATAGCGTCAGGAAGGAAAACCCGACTTATTTTTATATAGGTACAGTTTTAACCTCAGTAGGTATATATAGTACATACTCTAAAATTTTACAGTGTAGGTTATAAATTATATCAAGAACTTTGTTTTAGTTGCGCCCCGCGGTTTCACCCGCGGATAAAAAGTATTTTAATTATTTGCTTATCCCACGGGAAAATTTCACTTTTCCGGGATAAAATGTAGCCTATATGTTAATTCCGTGTATGAGCTATCTTGGTACCAAATTTCATCCAAATCCATTCAGCCGTTTGAGCGTGAGGAAGTAACAAACATGCACACATAGGTATCAAATTTCATACAAATCCATTCAACCGTTTGAGCGTGAGGAAGTAACAAACATACACACATACAAAATTTCACCTTTATAATAATAGGTCTTTACCTATGAAATTGCCGTTTTGCAGTACAGACTTTTTCAAACAAAAAAAGTTTTGATTGGCTATGAATTCTAAATTCAAATTAATTTTGTTTTAAAAATATGACATTCTATTTACAATATAAGTCTTTTGTTTATTGATTAGCGTTGTATTTTCATTACATTTCAACATTTTTCCTCATAATGGATACTTTGAAATTTCGTGTAATTATGGAATATGAGTTCCGTCGTGGCACCAACGCGGCACAAACGACACGTAACATCAACGACGTTTACGGAGAGAACTGTACAAACGAACGTACAACCCGTTATTGGTTTGCTCGGTTCCGTTCTGGGAATTTTGATTTGAAAAATGAACCTCGTGGTCGTCTAGAAACTTTGGTCAACAATGATGAATTAAAGGTGATTGTGGAAGCTGATGAATCTCAATATACAGCTGAGCTGGCAGCAGCTTTTGATGTTAGCATCAAAACAATATTGGTCCATTTACGACAGATTGGCAAGATAAAAAAGCTTGATAGATGGGTGCCCCACGAACTTAACGATCGCCAGCGCAACGTAAGCGTCGAGACTTGCCTTGCGCTGCTTAACAGGCACAGAAATGAAGGAATTTTGAACCGAATTGTTACGTGCGACGAAAAATGGATTCTTTTTGACAATCGAAAGCGCTCAGCAAGTTGGTTAGATCCTGGTTCGGTACCAAAGCAATGTGCAAAACGAAAAATGACCCCTAGAAAGGTGATGGTAACAGTTTGGTGGTCTAGTGCTGGTGTGATTCATCATAGCTTTTTACAAAACGGCGAGAGCATTACTGCAGATGTGTACATTGAAGAACTGACCACAATGATGGCGAAACTCGCACGTCTGCAACCAGCTTTGGTCAATCAGTCGTCTCCACTGCTACTTCACGACAACGCGCGACCCCATACTGCACAACAGACCGTCTCTAAGCTGCATGAGTTGGGTTTGGAAGCTCTCCCTCATCCGCCATACTCACCAGATCTTGCGCCTACCGACTATTACTTTTCCCAAAATTTGGACAACTTTTTAGCGGGAAAAAAATTCAATTCCCGAGAGGCAGTACAAAACGCCTTTGAAGAGTTTGTTGTCTCCCGTCCTGCTGATTTTTTCAAGAAGGGCATCCATAAACTGCCACAGCGTTGGCAAAGATGCATTGATTGCAGGGGTGATTACTTTGAATAAAAGAAATAAATAAGTTCGAAAAAAAAATACTTTAACTTTTTTCAAACAAAACGGCAATTTCATAGGTAAAGACCTAATATTAGTGTGATTAATTAAGTATTATCTTACTACTAGTGAAACATTTTAGAATTATTAAATAGATAAAATATACAAAATTAGGAGTGTATAGTGCTATTAGCAGTTTTGTGAAGTAAAACTTCTTTACGCTCGCTTGATTTGGGGAGTAAGCTGGTGAATGAACTCACTGTTCCAAGTTCTAAGCTAAAAATTCTAGTTAATATAGTAGTAAATATAGTTCAGTTCCCAACACAATGGCAGTGAAAATGTATAATAAAAACCCGGAAGTAAATTTTCGATCAAGAAAAATACTTTTTTTATATATATTAGTGAATGATGTGACGAGCTAGTCGTTTACCTGATGTTAAGCAACACGGCGGCCCATAACAGAACAGTGTCAATCGGAACCCCAAAAGATAGTTTCACGCGACACTGCACTGCGCACATCATTCTGAGACATCAGCACAGACTGGTAATAAAATTACTCGACTATGAGATCAGATCATAAAGTCTCATTTGCCCAGTAATTTCGCTAGCTTCAGTGCCCTTTAAACCGGAACACAGTAGTGCTTGCACACTACTGCTTGGCGGCAGAATAACTGACAAAGCGGTGGTACCTACCTAGACGAACTTTACAACAAAGTACTCCATTTTAAATAAGGTTTTAAAGGATTTTTTGCAATAATTAGACAGACTTTTTTAATGACAACAGTAAGCTACTTTAGAATCAACTTTGTCCAATTGTATTCGTATAGCTATTTGTTTATTTAATATATCGGCCTGGTCTTCACCTAACCGGTTGCTATACCCTAATGAGAACATATGTTTCGCAATCTCATCAATAACACCTGTATTAGAAAATAAGTACATGTGTTGGCAATAAATAATTGAGTATTGAATGCGAGGCGAATGGAAGTAGAAGTTGGTTCCATAGATCTCCATTGTCAACATAACAAGCAAACAAAAAGTTATACCGGCCGATAGAGCTAAAGAAGTTTTACTTCAGTCGTGTGATCTAAAGCACACTCGTTTTTTTATTATAATAATAATAATATGTGTGGACATCTCACACAACGCCATCTAGCCCTAAACAAACAAAGCTTGTGCTATGGGAACCAGATAACTGATACAATACTTAGATACTTTTTGTTTGTAATACATACATAGAATACAATATGACACCCAGACACAGAACAAACACCTATGTTCATCACACAAATGTTTGTCCTGAGTGGGAATCGAACCCACAACCCACAGTTCAGAAGGCAGGGCTACTACCAACTGAGCTATCGGGCCAGACTTACATTTGACCACTGTCTCACCTGATGGTAAGTAACAACGCACTCGATGATGGAACATACTTGCCTAGGAGATCTATACACATAAAATTCAAAGTCCTGACTGACTGACTTATATATCAACGCACAGCCTAAACCGCTGGTCCTAGAGACTTGAAATTTGGAGGGTGTGTTCTTTGTAAAGTGTAGATACCCCTGAGAGGGTAACATGGGTGGTTAAATTATTTTCCTATAGGCCACGCGTGCGAAGCCGTACATAATATTTTTGTCATAGGACAATAGCTTATCTCCACCATGTACTGTATTCACACAGCGCTGTTTTTAAAATCACCCCAAACCTAAGATTTTTGCAAATAAAATAAGCAATAAGCCGTACATACCCACGGCACCCTTTTCTAACTCCACAAGCACTTGACTAAACGGCCGCGACGCCATCTGCTCCATCTCGACGAACAGCCTTTGCCTCCGCCGGTACATGTCGTATTTCTGTAAAGTCAAAGTCAACTTATCTGAGGCTGTCAAAAATAAAATCAACAGATTTATCAACAAAATAAAATCAAGAGATTTTATTTTTGACAGCCTCTGTGGTGTGGTGGTTGAGCAGGTCGGCTCATGACCCGGAGGCGACGGGTTCGAATCCCGCGACAGGACAGGTATTTTTGCACAGACAAAAAAATCGCAAATTTTCGCACCTTGGGTGTTGTGGGACCATGGTCCTCGTAGTTCCTGGGTCCCTAGACACGGAATCTTAGGGATCCAGGATATATGTATGTGATCGTTGGACATTATTTACTTTTGGATTGATGAAACGGTATCGCCACCATTATCATTGGAAACAGTAAAAATTAAAACATGGGAAAATTGTAGCATTTTGGTCATATTTGAAGGTCGTACCTGTTTCATTTTCCACAGAGCAGCAGCCACTAGAAGCAGCAGCAGGAAGCAGCTGGAGAAGGTGATGAAGAACTGCTGGAGGTTCAGCTTCGGGTACTGGGAGAACGAGATCTGGATCCACAGCGGCGGGCGGAAGTCGTATACATACACGAAGAATGTTGTCAGCGTAATGTTGTCTTCTACTCCGAACGCGTGGTCCGATTTCGCAAATCTGGGAGGTGATCACGAAACTTTAATTGCAATGCAACAGGAGAAATTTCCATACTAACTATGCACATAAGCTGCGTATTCAAACTGTCAAATCCATACAATGTGTTTCTATCGGTTGCAATCGAGTTACGTAATCGCCCAGCTGGTCATGAATAAATATTAAATAAATATATACATGTGGACATTTCACACAGCGCCATCTAGCCCCAAACTAAGCAAAGCTTGTAACATGCGATTCATATAATTAGATACTTTTGTTTTGCGACTGTTTCTCTGGGGGTTATATTTTATTCTATGCATGTAAATACATACATAGAATAAAATATAACGCCCAGAGACAGAACAAATATCAATGTTCATCAAATGTTTGTCCTGGGTGGGAATCGAACCCACAACCTACAGCTCAGAAGGCAGGGTTACTATGGAGGACTAAGAGGTAACTGACGTCACTGCGTGTTTGAGCTGTCTCATTCTATTCCTGTATTTTAAAATAACTAAATTTGATAATACCTAGATGTAAGTTTTATTTCATAAGTACTTTTTTATTTAGTTATATGGGAGCATTCTATAGCATGGACTGAATACATACATTAAAGGAAAAGAACGAATTAAATTCCACCTTGTATAAACGAAATGAATAATATTTATAATACTTACTTGTATCTAAAATTGGTACAGTTGACGTCACTAAACAGCGTCCGCTCGCTGGGGTCCGCGCGCGTGCGTACAGTCAGGTTCATGCGCGCGTGCGCCGAACAAGTGATGCTAAAGTCCGCGTCTACATCCGGTTTCACCGGCGCGTTCCGGAAGTTAATGGCGGAGAGGTGGCGGTCTTCCTTCTTTGAGAGGTTAAACGTGAATTGGTAGTCAACAGCTAGATCGTCTGCGGATATATATAAAGTAATTTACAATGATCTTACCATCAGGCGGGCCGTTTGCTTGTTTGTCTGTCTAAATTATAAAAAAAAAATGCACAATACACCCCATGAATGCACAATACCCCATGAATGCACAATACACCCCATGAATGCACATTACCCCATGAATGCGCAATACACCCCTTGAATGCACAATACACCCCATGAATGCACAATACCCCATGAATGCACAATACACCCCATGAATGCACATTACCCCATGAATGCACAATACACCCCATGAATGCACATTACCCCAGGAATGCACAATACACCCCATGAATGCAAAATACACCCCATGAATGCACATTACCCTATGAATGCACAATACACCCCATGAATGCACAATACACCCCATGAATGCACAATACACCCCATGAATGCAAAATACACCCCATTAATGCACAATACACCCCATTCGGGACGTCAGTGCAGGCCTTACCACTCCCAAATAGAATTAATTAAAAAAAAATAAAGCAATATAATTTATTATTTATTAAATATTATTTATTGAGAGTTTTAATAGAAAATTGTGATTGAGGGTTTAAAAAAATATGTTTAACACCCTAAGGGAGCAAAAAGGGTGATAATGATTGGACAGAATTGGACCAAATTGAAATGAGACCACACGGTATGCAACAGCTTTCAAATAAAAATAGTATCAAAATCGGTTCGCCCTGTGAAAAGTTCTGAGATAACAAATATTTAAAAAACGAGTGTGCTTTAGACCACACGACTGAAGTAAAATTTCTTTAGTTTAGCATCCTCTACCGGCCGGTATAACTTTGATTTGCTTTGTTTAATGTTAATTTCGCCAACTTGACATTAGTGAATTGCCATTTTACCGGACATACCAACATAATAATACACATTTTTAACCTTGCTATGTTGACAATGGAGATCAACGTGAACCAACTTCAACTGCCGTTCGCTTCGCATTCGCCAGCTTACTCCCCAAGTCAAGCGTGCGTAAAGAAGTTTTACTTCGAAAAGATGTTTTTATTGACCTCGACGTTTCGACCAAGTTACATTAGCCGTGACGGATGAGTTGTTAACATAACATTAACATTAAACAAAGCAAAAACAAAGTTATACCGGCCGATAGATGACGTTAAAATGCAGTCGAGAACCTCCTCCGTTTTTGAAGTCTAATTTATTTTTTTATTATTAATGTTTCTGATGATGAATAAAAGTTGTAATTTAAAAAACTAAATTTACTTTATTTATTTATTTAATTAGTACGTTTACACCAATTACGCTAATTACTACATATATACAATTAAATAAAAAAGAAATAAATAAATTACAATCAATCAATCTAACACACACACACACACACACACACACACACACACACACACACACACACACACACACACACACACACACAGCATATGCCCTATACAAACCACATATACACTACACATACACACAAACATTTCATGCTATTTGTGTATACTGCAAGCTTGTTAAACACATTTTTTATTGTTGTATATTAATAGTTAATTAGTGTAATCCTGTTTGGTCTTATTTTAGGTATGTAACTTTGTTACTTTATACTATGTTATTCACGCTGTTGGATTGCTTAAATAAATAAAATAAAATAAAAACATAGACAATAAACAGTCAACTCAAAACAATCAGAAATAAATTAGATTGTAAAGAAAATGGAAATACATTTTGTCACATTGTTTAAGTAAAGTTAGTTTAGTTAGAGCAGCACTCACAGTAGCAGGCGCCCTTGTTGTGCGCGTCGGCGTGGTAGTGGTTGGTGTTGTCGCACTTGTCGCAGCGGTCGCCGGCCAGCCCCTTGGTGCTGCAGTAGCAGCGGCCCGAGTCGGCCGCGCACGCCACCGCCTGCGCGTTGCACTCGCACGCTGCGGGAGGCGGGCACGTCAGGGTCGCACTCGCGGGTCACACGCCCCGGGGCGCAGGTGGCGCACTACAAGGGTCGCACTCACGGGTCACACGCCCCGGGGCGCAGGTGGCGCACTACAAGGGTCGCACTCACGGGTCACACGCCCCGGGGCGCAGGTGGCGCACTACAAGGGTCGCACTCACGGGTCACACGCCCCGGGGCGCAGGTGGCGCACTACAAGGGTCGCACTCACGGGTCACACGCCCCGGGGCGCAGGTGGCGCACTACAAGGGTCGCACTCACGGGTCACACGCCCCGGGGCGCAGGTGGCGCACTACAAGGGTCGCACTCACGGGTCACACGCCCCGGGGCGCAGGTGGCGCACTACAAGGGTCGGTACTCACGGGTGCACACGCCCCCGTTGAGCGGGCTGCCCCAGTGCCCCGGGGCGCAGGTGTCGCAGTACAAGGGTCGGTACTCACGGGTGCACACGCCCCCGTTGAGCGGGCTGCCCCAGTGCCCCGGGGCGCAGGTGTCGCAGTACAAGGGTCGGTACTCACGGGTGCACACGCCCCCGTTGAGCGGGCTGCCCCAGTGCCCCGGGGCGCAGGTGTCGCAGTACAAGGGTCGGTACTCACGGGTGCACACGCCCCCGTTGAGCGGGCTGCCCCAGTGCCCCGGGGCGCAGGTGTCGCACTACAAGGGTCGGTACTCACGGGTGCACACGCCCCCGTTGAGCGGGCTGCCCCAGTGCCCCGGGGCGCAGGTGGCGCACTACAAGGGTCGGTACTCACGGGTGCACACGCCCCCGTTGAGCGGGCTGCCCCAGTGCCCCGGGGCGCAGGTGTCGCAGTACAAGGGTCGGTACTCACGGGTGCACACGCCCCCGTTGAGCGGGCTGCCCCAGTGCCCCGGGGCGCAGGTGTCGCAGTACAAGGGTCGGTACTCACGGGTGCACACGCCCCCGTTGAGCGGGCTGCCCCAGTGCCCCGGGGCGCAGGTGGCGCACTACAAGGGTCGGTACTCACGGGTGCACACGCCCCCGTTGAGCGGGCTGCCCCAGTGCCCCGAGGCGCAGGTGGCGCACTACAAGGGTCGGTACTCACGGGTGCACACGCCCCCGTTGAGCGGGCTGCCCCAGTGCCCCGAGGCGCAGGTGGCGCACTACAAGGGTCGGTACTCACGGGTGCACACGCCCCCGTTGAGCGGGCTGCCCCAGTGCCCCGAGGCGCAGGTGGCGCACTACAAGGGTCGGTACTCACGGGTGCACACGCCCCCGTTGAGCGGGCTGCCCCAGTGCCCCGGGGCGCAGGTGTCGCAGTGCGCGCCGACGGCCCGGCCGCCGCACGGCTGCACGCAGCGCCGCGCGCCGTCGCAGATCGAGTGCCCGTTGCACTGGCACAGCGGGCAGTGGGTGAAATGCCATCTGCAGGTCACAAACGGCTAGATTACAGAAAGAAAGCAAGGAAAAACATTTATTCGTGACACACAACTGATATACATAACACCAAAATAACTGGCACTTTTTTGGAACAACGAATAAGCATTGTAATTCAATGCGGCAATGCTGCCAGTGGTAGTGGGCTGGAGCATTTGGACTGTCTATAGGTCATAGCGGCCAGTATATAGTCCAATTTTTTTTTTGTTGTAGTAGTAGTAGGTAATTTGTAGTATTCGTTATTAAATCATTGTAGTATTTGGAAAATAAAGGCAATTTGCCGTGTTAAAAAAACCAAAATTATAAATGATAATACAATGATAATGGTGTCACGAATGGGCTCCGACTCAGCATACAATTAAGGTCCTAAGACTTTAATAACTGCTTTTCAGTCGGAACACATTTGTGGCACCACGTCAGGACATATTAATATAATAATTTCACAACATAACAAACAAATAAAAAAACCTTACATGCTGTAAGAAAAATACAATAAACATGAACAAAAATGAACAAGACATATATGACGGCAGCAACGTCCAGTTGAAAACTCTATGCGCAGCGGGCAGTACCGTAATTTACCCTGTGATGGCATTTAAATTTATTACAGTGGCAACACCGGCAACTGTCATCGCTCCCCCAACCATCTGGCTATATAAAAGGAGCGCTCGGGGTACTGCGGATCATGTTCACCCCGTCGTCGCCGCCCGAGACACGTCTTGAGCGACCCGGATGATCCTATAGCAGCCGTAGTATCGGCTGCGCTAGGATCACCGGACCCTAGCCCTTCTGGCTCAGGTACCGGCACCGGTATAGGGTACCAGCGTAACACAATCAGACACCGACCCCGCCGGCGAGGTCGACGTACCCCCGTAGGTTAGCTAGAACGGTCGCGACTTTCAATAGGGTCCACTCTTCCAGTGGACGCACTTCTCGATCCCCTTATCCCGGCAACGGCCCAAGCCGAGGCTCGCACCCCAGGGGTGCCCTTGAGCTAGTTGCCTCCCACTTTTTGACGGCTGGGCGCCTTAAGCGAAGGTGACGCTGTAAAGGTCGATAGAGACCAACAGTATTAGCTCGTTAAAAAAAAAAGTACTGCGGATCATTCTAGCTCCGGACACGACCCGGTGCGCATGCTGAAGGCCTATTAGTTATATAGGTTGCAACCTACGCACAACCCGTTCATTCTATATGTTCATCACACACATGTTTGTCCTGGGTGGGAATCAAACCCACAATCCACAGTCCAGAAGGCTAGGTTACTACCACCTGAGCTATCGGGCCAGTCGGCGTTTTATCTTCATAATATGAACTTAACATTTGTTTTTAAATAACAATAAATAAAGTTGGAGTTTTGGCGGAAAAATGAAAAAGATCGCGTCACCGCATTATATTATTTTCCAAAACGTGTTATTTTCAGTGTTAATGCATATAATTGGTGGCATTTTATTCGTAAAGTGCTGGATTACAGGCACGAGTGTGGGAAAGTGGTATAATGATGGTGAAACGTTTCTTTTCGTGTTGTTTCCAAAACTCCATAAAAGCTTCAAGTAAAGTTGCCACCACTTTACTAGGAACTTGATTTGATACAAATATGCACAACATTAATTAACTTGAAAAATTATCAATTACTGGACACTGGCTAGATACATAAGTGTGGAGCCAAAACGAAACCACGGTTACAAGGAGCACACAGAAAAAAATACCACAGTTGCCAGGTGCAGTTCTCTACGTGCAGCCATATTTAAAAAAACCAGCCGGTGTTACATGCGTTCATGAAGTTAAAACAAAAACAGAATTATGCATTTGCCTGCACATGCATTTCTGGTCTGACATCACACAACGTTAATTCTGTTTTTTGGTTTATTCTTTCTTTCTAAATTATACTGTATTCTCTTATAATGTAATGTAATGTTATGTGGTTTTTTTTTAATGTTAAAGGGAGCAAACAAGCATACGGCCCACCTGATGGGAAGTGGTCACCGTAGCTTATGGACATCTGTAACACCGGAGGAGGCGCCACCAATGCATTGCTTACCCTGTAGGACTCTTTTAATCCTCCTTTTGAAGTACTCCATGTTGTAACTCGTTGAAACGACCGCTGGCGGAAGCTTATTTCACATTTTGCAGGTGTACGGCAAGAGCGAACGCATGAATCGAGTCGTATGAGATTTCCACGACTCAATAGTATGTGGATCCCTCACCTGTGCTGCGAGCAGACGCGGTGGGGGTGGGGGCGGCGCGCGGCGCCCGGCAGGCAGGCCCCGCGGCCGCCGCCCGCGCCGTCGTCGCACCAGCCGCACGCGGGCTCCGCGCGGCACGCGCCGCACGACACCAGCGCCGCGCACCCCCCCGCGCCCGCCCCCGCGCACCCCCCCGCGCCGCCCGCGCCGCCCGCCAGCGTGGACCACGCGCGGCACCCGCCCAGCGGGAACGACGCGCCGTATGCGTTCTGAACGGTACGTGTGTGTTATGATGTTAAAGATATTTTTATTTCTCATAAGAAAATTTTTCACTTACATGTTTCACATACTTTTATACCTCTAAAATAAAGGTTTCTAGAAAGAAACATCGACTACCATAAATCTAATCTCTTTCACCGATGCGGTTACAACTGGCATAGATTCAGACGGCCAAGTTAATGCAATCACTACTGATTTCACTAAAGCTTTCGATCGCATTGACTAAATCATTCTCCTCGCTAAACTATGTAGCAGAGGTTTCAAGCAATATCTATGTGTGGTTTACCCAGTACGTAACTGATCGATGCCAAACTGTGGATACCTAATAGATTTGAGTAGACATCTTCCCTCATTTCATCGGGTGTACCTCATGGGTCAATTCTAGGTCCCATTTTCTTTATTATTGTTACTCTTTTGAGTTTCTTCTATTAATGATATCTTCCAACGATCACATGAATATATCCCGGACCTTAACTAGTAATACCCTATATCTACGGACACATTAAATACGAAGCCCATGGTCCCACAACACCCAGACATTGACTTTTATTCATTGATAGGGTTGCGTTCGAATCCGTCGCCTCCGGGCTATAACCCGACCTGCTCGACCACCACACCACAGAGGCCATCTGTCAAAAATAATCAGTCCTCCATCAATTTAGTTTGTCGTACCTACCTTATCGACGCAGCGTCCAGTCGTCGCGCACCAAATACACTCTTCAGCGGTGCAGTTGGCACACGTGTGGAATGTGGAACACGGGGCGCTGCAGGGGGCAGTTGCCACCGCGACGCTCCTGGGAGATAATGGTACATTGTTGCAACGAGCGGAAACTGACTGCACTAGGACTTTTTCATTTTTCACGCTGGAAATGCTTAAATTTTCTTTATCCTACATTTTACTAACACAACTTATAGTAAGATCACTATTTTGGATTTTGTGTCTCTCTATACATATTTTTAAAGAGGCAAACGTACCGAATGTTTTTGTTTTTTCACACATTTGCACACAGTTTATTTAAAACGTCTTAATCAATTTGATCTTGTAAAAAATATATATAGAAAAAGAAAATATACTTTAATTTATCAGTCAAAATGTAGCAACATTACCCTGCCTAATAATAATTAAAAAAAAAACAATATCGCAAGGTTCATAATTAGATTTTCCGCCAACTACCTAATAAAGAACATCCAAATAAAACAATTTTCATTGAAATAATTACACCAATGGTATCACCAATTATAGCATCAACTGTATCACCAATTGTATCGCCAATTGTATCACCAATTATAGCACCAACTGTATCACCAATTGTATCACCAAGTGTATCTCCGATTGTATCACCAATAGTATCACCAATTGTATCACCAATTGTATTTGCATCAATACTTTTATTCTTATTTTTACTACAGTATTATTACCTGATATCTTCGGAAGAGTTGGCCGGCTTGCATTTGATCGAGTCGTAGTCCCAGTAGCAAGCCCGTTGGCTATTCTCCTCCGAGTTCTAAGAAAAAAACACTGAATAAAATTCTGTTTTTATGAATGGGCTAAATAAAGCTATTGGTTTTGTGGTGTTGTGTATGTGTGTGTGTGGTGTGTTATGTTTAATCTGTGTGTGGTCTGTGTGTGTGTTGTATGGGTGCGTGTTGTATGTGTGCGTGTTGTGTGTGTGGTGTATTTATTTTATTTTATTTTATTGTAATAGGTTCGGTAACAGACAATAGGCCATTACATACATTAGTGCAAAATCAACGTTGACCCAGCTATATAAACCTAAAGTCCAATTATAACCGTACACAACTTAAACTAAGAAATCTTTGACACTATAATATAAATAAACAATTATTCTAAATACAAGTAAATTTGTACAATATTAGTTACTTAATTAAATTATTGATAGCAAGTTTGAAGGATGCAAAACTGCACGAAAACATGTCACTGGGATTAATTAATTCATCATATGCTCAACACATCCTAACTAAAGGACTGTTCCGTGAAACGCTATTGTAGGTAGGCGGCATGTTAAATAGCTGAATACTACGTACAGAACGTGAGGGTACTTTGAAATTGACATTCATTAACAGTTCATTACCAAACATACCATTAACAATTTTGTACAAGGTGCACAAATCCATGTGTGTTATGTGATGTGTGTGTGCGTGTTGTGTGTGTAGTGTAAGTGGTGTGTGTGTGTGTGTGCGCGTGTGTGTTTGTGTTGGTACATACATGTGCGTGGTGATGGTGCTGGTGCGCGTGGCAAGCGGCGCAGGAGTGGTACCGGCCGCACACTTCTCTAGCGGAGTCGGGGCTGGCGCCACACTCCTCTATCTTCTCCGCTACACTCTGCGTACGTGCGGGGTTGAAAAAGTTAAAAATAGTTTTTCACATATGCTATGCAAAGGCCAAATTGCAAGTTGTAGAGCTCACAAAGCCACTGGTTAGAAAATGGTTGATTATTAGTAGTATTATCAGTAGTAGCTGCAAATAGTTCAATGTTAATAGAACAAATAATAGAACAATGAAACGACCGAGCTTCGGACAACAACTGATTTATTAACTCCTACCCTCCAGTACAATATATACACTACAACATCTTCCCCACAAAACAATTAAGTAGGTATACAGGTAAACTTAACTTAATTCAGGACTTATATACCTAGGTATGAACTTTAATCTATAAAAATATGGTTCATACTAACAAATTAATTATTAAACATTATAGCATTATTATCTTACTTCCTAGATACCACAATATATAATATATATGTATATACTATACCTTCACCTTTTTTTATTTTTTATTTTTTAGTTTTAATCTTTACAGTCTCTTTACTGTAAATAACTAGTTAACAACAAAAGTAGGTTAGGCACTCGCCAAAGTGAAAAAACATATATTATTAAACATCGTAAAAAAATTATACAAACGAACATATCCTTTTCCTTTTTGGAAGTCGGTTAAAAAGCACTTGCATGTGGTTATTATGATTATATATACACTTACTATTTGTTAGTAGCGCATGATAAGTAGGTATTTATTTTATTTAACTAAACTATGTAATTACGTAACATATATAAATCAGTACATTTTCGTTTTATTTTTATATCATTACACATTCTTATTAAGGCGCTGTAGGGCTAATTTTTTAGCTTTGCGAACAATTGGCGTTTGTGGGGATGTGGGTTTATTTGAAGTGGGGGGATTTTGATCCAGGTTTGAATAGGGCTCAACACACACATCTTTTAAATCCGCATCCTCACACGCATCCCTAAATTCATCATCACATTGTGCTAGCTCTTGATTTAGAGGCGTAGTTTCACATTTAATTAAGTGGCGCCGGTTACGTCTATATCTGGCACCACCTTTATTTTGCACGATGTACGACCGAGGCGTGTTCGCGAAGCCAACAATGGTGCCTCTGTTTCGAGCTTTGCCATCAATGTAAACAACTTTATCGCCTTTGTGTAAACTCGGCAATACTTTACAATTTTTATCGTATTGTAATTTTGACTTATTCTGTTTATCAATCATAGTTTTATATTCTGATCGGTCGACTGTTTGCGGCTCCAACAGCTTTGGGTGAGCAGGGAGTTGGCATCGCAGCCTTCGACCCATCAGTAACTGAGCAGGAGAACTCAAACCATCCCTAGGTGTATTACGAAAGTTAAGAAGAGCTAAATTAAAATCTCCGTTACCCCGTAACGCCTTTATCAGTAACATTTTAACTGTTTGAACGGCGCGCTCACTCTTGCCATTAGCCTGCGGGTAATTAGGCGATGACGTCACATGATCAATTCCCCACTCTTGAGTAAACTGCCGGAACTCGCGACTGCTATACTGCCTTCCGTTATCACTCACCAAAGTTTGAGGAATACCATGCCGCGAAAATACTTCCTTCATATTTTCAATAACAACTTTCGACGTTATATTGTTTAATTTACATACTTCGACGTAGTTTGAATAATAATCAACAATAATCATAAAATACTTTTTGTGGTACTCAAAAATGTCTGATCCCACTTTATTCCACGGTAGTTTAGGTATTTCTATTGGCAGCAAGGGTTCCTTGGATGGAGCGTTTGAGTACTCCTGACATATTTTACATCGTTTTACATATATTTCTATATCACGTGACATATGGGGCCAGAACATCACTTGCCTCGCTCGCCGCTTGCACCGATCTATACCCAAGTGACCTTCGTGAACAATACTCAGCATTTTATTACGTAAAATTTTAGGTACAACTACTGAATTATCTTTAAATATGACATCATCAACGACAAACAACTCATCTTTTATAGACCAATAATCTTTCACATCATTTGAAACATCGTGTTTATGGATAGGCCACCCCGAGTGCACGTACTCTAACAAAATAGATAACTCTGCGTCTTTTTTCGTTTCACATTTAATCATCGTCAATTTATCATTTGAAATAGGCAAGTTTTTTACGACCATCTGCACTTGGTAAAGAAGATTTTTACTAACTTCCTCACTGTATAATTCAGGCAAAGGCGCGCGAGACAACATATCCGGTAGGTGTAGATATTTGCCGGGAACATAATTAACTAGCAAATCGTACTCCTGTATTCTTAACATCATGCGTTGCAGACGTGCCGGGACGGACATTAGCGGTTTTTTAAATATACTTTGCAAGGGTTTGTGATCAGAATCCACCACAACCGCGCGCTGCCCGTAAATATACTGGTGAAACCGCTCGCAAGCGAACACAATTGCCAACAGTTCCTTCTCGATCTGTGCGTATCTTTTTTGCGCATCAGTGAGCGTGCGTGAGGCGTACTCGACGGGGCGGCCGTCCTGCATGAGCACGGCGCCGAGCGCGACGGAGGACGCATCCACCGCGAGCCGCACCGGCCGCGCCGGCGAGTACAGCGCCAGCACGCCAGCCCCCGTCACGCACTCCTTCAACTTCTCGAACGCCGCGCGCTCACTTTCTTCCCAACGCCACTCGTTATCTTTTTTTAATAAACTAGTTAAAGGAACCGCTATTTCAGAATAGTTTGGAATATATTTTGATAAATAATTCACGGCCCCTAAAAATCTCTCTAAATCTTTCCTATCACTTGGAGTACACATCTCTTTAATAGCCTTTACTTTGTTATAATCTGGTCTCATACCCTTTGCATCGAAAATGTGCCCCAAAAACGTTACTTCCTCTACACAAATCCTACATTTTTGTTTATTAAATTTTAAGTTTACCTCTCTAGCTCTTTCCAATAACCGCTTTAATCTTTGATCGTGAATTTCTTTCGTATGTCCCCATACAATTACGTCATCGATGTAATTTTCAACACCCTCTAGGTCTTCCAGCAGTTGATGCACTTTTCCATGAAAAACTTCCGACGCGCAACTTATTCCGAAGGGAAGTCGAAGAAATTGATAACGACCGAAAGGAGTAGCAAACGTGCACAAGTCCGCACTCTCTTCATCCAGCTGGATGACCCAAAATCCAGAATTAGCGTCAAGTACTGAGTAGTAACGTGCCCCGTGCAGGCGCGCGGCGAGCTCCGCCACGGTCGGTAGCTGAAAGTGCGCGCGTTGCACCGCACGGTTCAGCTCCCGCGGGTCTAAACACACTCTAATCCCGTCATTCTTTTTTGCTACTAGAACCAAAGGATGAACCCACGGAGTGGGGTGACTGACCTTCCTGATGACGCCCATTTGCTCCATATTTCTCAGTTCAGTTGCGAGCCTATCACGTAATCCGTGTGGTATTTTTCTCGACGCACATACGACAGGTGGAACCGATGTATCTATAACTATGTGATATTTACCGGGCAAACACCCCAAACCTTTAAATAAATCTTTATAGTTAGATATTTCAATTGACCTGAGACGCTTTACTAGCCCCAAAGCTTCGCATGATTTCCGTCCCAACACGCTACTGCAACGCATATCAGCTATAGCAAATTTAAGTTCATAAACTTTACCCTTAAAAGTCCACGGCAATATACATACACCCTTTGTAGGTATGACATCGTGAGTATATGATAACAAAGGTACATTTTTCTTTATTATCATATCATCACTAAATCCTAACTCTATAAATCTACGATACGATAGTACATTACAGTCAGCTCCAGTATCTAATTTAAAATTTTCAACTCCATATTCGCACGATAGTACTTGAGACCAGTCCCCGGGACTACTTTTCTGAGAATCGATACACGAGATATAAAACGTATCATTCTCATCCGACTCACTGCACTCGTCATAATCACGATCAATTTCATGAACTCGTTGTACTTTATCTCGACCTCCGCTTCTATAAAATGGAACAGACTTACACATACGCGCGAAGTGTCCCTTACTACCGCAGACGAAACAATTGGCGTACTGCGCCGGACACTGGCCAGCGACGCATCGTGCGCGGCCGCAGTTACTGCATGGCTGGAACTGGTTTGATGCAGGTGCTGGCGGCGGCGGCGGCCGGAAGTTACGGGGGCCCGCGCGGCCCCGCGCCGCCGCGCCGGTGGCACCGCCGGCCGGGCCCGCGGTCGGCCGCCTGCCCGAGCCTCCTCTGCCACGATTTCTCACACTGTCAACGTGAACCACATCCCTACTCATACTAGCACCGGAGTTGCACATTTGTCTTCCGCTTTCTTGCGACACTTCCTCAGCTTGACAAATTTTTACTGCTTTGTCAAGTGTGAGCTCCTCACTACGTAATAACCGGTCCCTGACAGCTACTTGGGTAACGCCACAAACGATTCGATCCCGGATCAAATCTTCTTCTAATGTCGCGAACTCACAACATTTACTCAGGAGACGCAGTGCCGTTACGTATTGTTGAATCGACTCGCCTTCTTCTTGGTTGCGCGTGAAGAATTTGTACCTCGAAAGCGTTATATTCGGTTTGGTTCCAAAATATGTATCAAAGTATTTTAACACCGCGTTGACGTCATCTCGTTCCGCCTCCGTCGCAAAAGAAAAAGTTTGATAAACGTCGAAGCCATCAGCCCCTATTAGGTTGACTAACAGGCTGGCTTGAACACTAGAAGACTCAGCGTGGACCCCCGATGCCTTTATAAATAACATGAATTGTTGTCTCCATTTTCTCCAAGCATCAGCACGGCTAACCGGCCCGCCGTCCATGTTTAATTCCGCGGGTGGCCGAGCGTGTTCCATTGTAAATTATTGTAGATCGCACACTCACAATAACTTTTAACATTGAGCACTACACCACTCGTGATATATATTCGTATAATTTACCGATATTTCACTCTCTAATCAAATAATTACGCGAAATTTTATTAAACCGCTGTCACCATGTTGAAACGTAGTGTTCATGTTGTTGTAGTGTATATATTGTACTGGAGGGTAGGAGTTAATAAATCAGTTGTTGTCCGAAGCTCGGTCGTTTCATTGCAATCACAACATGGTGACAGCCGTTTAATAAAATTTCGCGTAATTATTTGATTAGAGAGTGAAATATCGGTAAATTATACGAATATATATCACGAGTGGTGTAGTGCTCAATGTTAAAAGTTATTGTGAGTGTGCGATCTACAATAATTTACAATGGAACACGCTCGGCCACCCGCGGAATTAAACATGGACGGCGGGCCGGTTAGCCGTGCTGATGCTTGGAGAAAATGGAGACAACAATTCATGTTATTTATAAAGGCATCGGGGGTCCACGCTGAGTCTTCTAGTGTTCAAGCCAGCCTGTTAGTCAACCTAATAGGGGCTGATGGCTTCGACGTTTATCAAACTTTTTCTTTTGCGACGGAGGCGGAACGAGATGACGTCAACGCGGTGTTAAAATACTTTGATACATATTTTGGAACCAAACCGAATATAACGCTTTCGAGGTACAAATTCTTCACGCGCAACCAAGAAGAAGGCGAGTCGATTCAACAATACGTAACGGCACTGCGTCTCCTGAGTAAATGTTATGAGTTCGCGACATTAGAAGAAGATTTGATCCGGGATCGAATCGTTTGTGGCGTTACCCAAGTAGCTGTCAGGGACCGGTTATTACGTAGTGAGGAGCTCACACTTGACAAAGCAGTAAAAATTTGTCAAGCTGAGGAAGTGTCGCAAGAAAGCGGAAGACAAATGTGCAACTCCGGTGCTAGTATGAGTAGGGATGTGGTTCACGTTGACAGTGTGAGAAATCGTGGCAGAGGAGGCTCGGGCAGGCGGCCGACCGCGGGCCCGGCCGGCGGTGCCACCGGCGCGGCGGCGCGGGGCCGCGCGGGCCCCCGTAACTTCCGGCCGCCGCCGCCGCCAGCACCTGCATCAAACCAGTTCCAGCCATGCAGTAACTGCGGCCGCGCACGATGCGTCGCTGGCCAGTGTCCGGCGCAGTACGCCAATTGTTTCGTCTGCGGTAGTAAGGGACACTTCGCGCGTATGTGTAAGTCTGTTCCATTTTATAGAAGCGGAGGTCGAGATAAAGTACAACGAGTTCATGAAATTGATCGTGATTATGACGAGTGCAGTGAGTCGGATGAGAATGATACGTTTTATATCTCGTGTATCGATTCTCAGAAAAGTAGTCCCGGGGACTGGTCTCAAGTACTATCGTGCGAATATGGAGTTGAAAATTTTAAATTAGATACTGGAGCTGACTGTAATGTACTATCGTATCGTAGATTTATAGAGTTAGGATTTAGTGATGATATGATAATAAAGAAAAATGTACCTTTGTTATCATATACTCACGATGTCATACCTACAAAGGGTGTATGTATATTGCCGTGGACTTTTAAGGGTAAAGTTTATGAACTTAAATTTGCTATAGCTGATATGCGTTGCAGTAGCGTGTTGGGACGGAAATCATGCGAAGCTTTGGGGCTAGTAAAGCGTCTCAGGTCAATTGAAATATCTAACTATAAAGATTTATTTAAAGGTTTGGGGTGTTTGCCCGGTAAATATCACATAGTTATAGATACATCGGTTCCACCTGTCGTATGTGCGTCGAGAAAAATACCACACGGATTACGTGATAGGCTCGCAACTGAACTGAGAAATATGGAGCAAATGGGCGTCATCAGGAAGGTCAGTCACCCCACTCCGTGGGTTCATCCTTTGGTTCTAGTAGCAAAAAAGAATGACGGGATTAGAGTGTGTTTAGACCCGCGGGAGCTGAACCGTGCGGTGCAATGCGCGCACTTTCAGCTACCGACCGTGGCGGAGCTCGCCGCGCGCCTGCACGGGGCACGTTACTACTGAAAGAAAGAAAGAAAGAAAATACATTTATTCCAAGAACACACACACAATATCATAAACTCAGTACTTGACGCTAATTCTGGATTTTGGGTCATCCAGCTGGATGAAGAGAGTGCGGACTTGTGCACGTTTGCTACTCCTTTCGGTCGTTATCAATTTCTTCGACTTCCCTTCGGAATAAGTTGCGCGTCGGAAGTTTTTCATGGAAAAGTGCATCAACTGCTGGAAGACCTAGAGGGTGTTGAAAATTACATCGATGACGTAATTGTATGGGGACATACGAAAGAAATTCACGATCAAAGATTAAAGCGGTTATTGGAAAGAGCTAGAGAGGTAAACTTAAAATTTAATAAACAAAAATGTAGGATTTGTGTAGAGGAAGTAACGTTTTTGGGGCACATTTTCGATGCAAAGGGTATGAGACCAGATTATAACAAAGTAAAGGCTATTAAAGAGATGTGTACTCCAAGTGATAGGAAAGATTTAGAGAGATTTTTAGGGGCCGTGAATTATTTATCAAAATATATTCCAAACTATTCTGAAATAGCGGTTCCTTTAACTAGTTTATTAAAAAAAGATAACGAGTGGCGTTGGGAAGAAAGTGAGCGCGCGGCGTTCGAGAAGTTGAAGGAGTGCGTGACGGGGGCTGGCGTGCTGGCGCTGTACTCGCCGGCGCGGCCGGTGCGGCTCGCGGTGGATGCGTCCTCCGTCGCGCTCGGCGCCGTGCTCATGCAGGACGGCCGCCCCGTCGAGTACGCCTCACGCACGCTCACTGATGCGCAAAAAAGATACGCACAGATCGAGAAGGAACTGTTGGCAATTGTGTTCGCTTGCGAGCGGTTTCACCAGTATATTTACGGGCAGCGCGCGGTTGTGGTGGATTCTGATCACAAACCCTTGCAAAGTATATTTAAAAAACCGCTAATGTCCGTCCCGGCACGTCTGCAACGCATGATGTTAAGAATACAGGAGTACGATTTGCTAGTTAATTATGTTCCCGGCAAATATCTACACCTACCGGATATGTTGTCTCGCGCGCCTTTGCCTGAATTATACAGTGAGGAAGTTAGTAAAAATCTTCTTTACCAAGTGCAGATGGTCGTAAAAAACTTGCCTATTTCAAATGATAAATTGACGATGATTAAATGTGAAACGAAAAAAGACGCAGAGTTATCTATTTTGTTAGAGTACGTGCACTCGGGGTGGCCTATCCATAAACACGATGTTTCAAATGATGTGAAAGATTATTGGTCTATAAAAGATGAGTTGTTTGTCGTTGATGATGTCATATTTAAAGATAATTCAGTAGTTGTACCTAAAATTTTACGTAATAAAATGCTGAGTATTGTTCACGAAGGTCACTTGGGTATAGATCGGTGCAAGCGGCGAGCGAGGCAAGTGATGTTCTGGCCCCATATGTCACGTGATATAGAAATATATGTAAAACGATGTAAAATATGTCAGGAGTACTCAAACGCTCCATCCAAGGAACCCTTGCTGCCAATAGAAATACCTAAACTACCGTGGAATAAAGTGGGATCAGACATTTTTGAGTACCACAAAAAGTATTTTATGATTATTGTTGATTATTATTCAAACTACGTCGAAGTATGTAAATTAAACAATATAACGTCGAAAGTTGTTATTGAAAATATGAAGGAAGTATTTTCGCGGCATGGTATTCCTCAAACTTTGGTGAGTGATAACGGAAGGCAGTATAGCAGTCGCGAGTTCCGGCAGTTTACTCAAGAGTGGGGAATTGATCATGTGACGTCATCGCCTAATTACCCGCAGGCTAATGGCAAGAGTGAGCGCGCCGTTCAAACAGTTAAAATGTTACTGATAAAGGCGTTACGGGGTAACGGAGATTTTAATTTAGCTCTTCTTAACTTTCGTAATACACCTAGGGATGGTTTGAGTTCTCCTGCTCAGTTACTGATGGGTCGAAGGCTGCGATGCCAACTCCCTGCTCACCCAAAGCTGTTGGAGCCGCAAACAGTCGACCGATCAGAATATAAAACTATGATTGATAAACAGAATAAGTCAAAATTACAATACGATAAAAATTGTAAAGTATTGCCGAGTTTACACAAAGGCGATAAAGTTGTTTACATTGATGGCAAAGCTCGAAACAGAGGCACCATTGTTGGCTTCGCGAACACGCCTCGGTCGTACATCGTGCAAAATAAAGGTGGTGCCAGATATAGACGTAACCGGCGCCACTTAATTAAATGTGAAACTACGCCTCTAAATCAAGAGCTAGCACAATGTGATGATGAATTTAGGGATGCGTGTGAGGATGCGGATTTAAAAGATGTGTGTGTTGAGCCCTATTCAAACCTGGATCAAAATCCCCCCACTTCAAATAAACCCACATCCCCACAAACGCCAATTGTTCGCAAAGCTAAAAAATTAGCCCTACAGCGCCTTAATAAGAATGTGTAATGATATAAAAATAAAACGAAAATGTACTGATTTATATATGTTACGTAATTACATAGTTTAGTTAAATAAAATAAATACCTACTTATCATGCGCTACTAACAAATAGTAAGTGTATATATAATCATAATAACCACATGCAAGTGCTTTTTAACCGACTTCCAAAAAGGAAAAGGATATGTTCGTTTGTATAATTTTTTTACGATGTTTAATAATATATGTTTTTTCACTTTGGCGAGTGCCTAACCTACTTTTGTTGTTAACTAGTTATTTACAGTAAAGAGACTGTAAAGATTAAAACTAAAAAATAAAAAATAAAAAAAAGGTGAAGGTATAGTATATACATATATATTATATATTGTGGTATCTAGGAAGTAAGATAATAATGCTATAATGTTTAATAATTAATTTGTTAGTATGAACCATATTTTTATAGATTAAAGTTCATACCTAGGTATATAAGTCCTGAATTAAGTTAAGTTTACCTGTATACCTACTTAATTGTTTTGTGGGGAAGATGTTGTAGTGTATATATTGTACTGGAGGGTAGGAGTTAATAAATCAGTTGTTGTCCGAAGCTCGGTCGTTTCATTGCAATCACAACAGTTATCTCATTCCCAAATATAACACGGCAGATTCTAGAGACTCATCTACAGATTATAAACTCACCCACAGATTCTAGAAACTCATCCATGGAACCTGATCGCTGATTCTAGAGTCTCATCAATAGATATTAAGCTGATCCAGCAATTCTAAATACTTACCCTCAAATTGTACAAAATTTGAGACTCACCCGCTGATTCTCAGCTCATCCACAGATCCTTAACTCACCCGCTGATTCTAGAGACTCATCCGCAGATACTAGACTGATCCAGCAATTAAATACACATCCTCAAATTTTAAACTCACCACAAAATTTTGAGACTCGCCCGCTGATTCTAAACTCATCCGCAGATTCTAGAGACTCACCCGCAGATTCTAGAAACTCATCAATATCTAAACTCATCATCAATATCTAAACTCGTCATCAATATCTAAACTCATCCTCAATAGCTAAACTCATCCTCAATATTGGAACTCATCTTTAAAATCTAAACTCATCCGCAATATCTATACTCATCCTCAATATCTCAAACCATCCTCAATAGCTAACCTCATCCTCAATATATAAACTCATCTTTAATATTTAAACTCATCCGCAACATCTAATCTCATCCTCAATATCTCAACTCATCCTCAATGGCTAAACTCATGCTCAATATCTAAACTCAACATCAATATCTAAACTCATCCTCAAAAGCTAAACTCATCCCAAATATTTAAACTCATCTTCAATATCTAAACTCATCCGCGTATACGAACCGCGGTACAGTAGTGACGTACCCGCCGTTTGGTGCACATGTGCGCGGCCGCGTGGCAGGCGCCGCACCACACGCAGCGCGCCGCCGTGCACGCGCCGCACGACCCCGCGCCGGCGCACAGCTGCTCGTCTGGAGGCGGTCACAGTACCTACTCATATTATGGAGAACAAGACCGGGACTATTCAAAGGGGCTTTGGAACAAAGTTTATGCCAGCCCCATTGTAACTATGCATACATCCTACTAATATTATAAATGCGAAAGTTTGTGAGTATGGATGAATGTTTGTTACTCTTTCACGCAAAAACCACTAAACGGATTTGGATGAAATTTGGAACACGGATAGTTTATGACCTGGATTAACACATAGAATACTTTTTTCCCGATAATACTATCTCGATAGTATTATCGGGAAAAAGTATTCTATGGGGTAGTCCCTATGGGGACAATTATCGAACACTATGAAGGCGACGCCGCGGCTTTTTTACGCAATAACTACTGAACGTGTTTAAATGAAATTTGGAACACAGATAGTTTATAACCTGGATTATAAACATAGGATACTTTGAATTGCGATAGCATGTTCCCGTGGGACAATTATCAATATATAAAAGTACTTTTTATCGCGGATTGTAAAAGATAAAACCAACAAAGAACAAAACAAATAAAAAATCACCTAAGCATGACTTATGAGCTGGATACAGGGTGTCGCCAGCTCATAAATCACCTTTATGATTTGCCCCTTGATGTAGGACAAGACAAAAGATTCTGCAATAAGCCCAGATTGTATAATAAATGCAATACTACATTAATGTCCACTAGGTGGTAGGACTTTTCTGCAAAGTTCGTCTAGGTAGGTACCACCGCTTTGCCAGTTATTCAGCCGCCAAGCAGTAGTGTGCAATAGAGTGCACTACAGTGTTCCAGTTTGAAGGGCACTGTAGCTAATGAAATTACCGGGCAATTGAGTCTTTATGACCAGCTGGGCGATCACGTAACTTGAAAACCAAATTGGAATTGCAACCGATAGGAACACATATTTGTATGAATTTGACAGTTTATGTGCATAATTAGTATGGAAATTTCTCCTTTTGCATTGCAATTAAAGTTTCGTGATCACCTCCCTGATCTCACAGTCGAGTAATCTTATTACCAGACTGTGCTGTTGTCTCAGGATGATATGCGCAGTGCAGTGTCACGCGAAACTTTATTTTTTAGCGTTCCGAGACACTGTTCTGTCATGGGCAGCCGCGTCGTTTAACATCAGGTGAAGGATTAGCTCGTCACATCATTCATCAGCATGAAAAAGTGTTATTTTTCATGTTTATTTCTTCAAAACTCCGCCGCTCATTGACGGATTTGGATTTTGTTTTTAAATTTCAAACGATATACAAAAAGATTGGGCTAAAGAATGAACATATAAATCGGTACCTTAGTTCAGTTTTTAAATTAAAATAACTGAACAAAATTATGTATAAGACAATATCATCCGAATATTTGACAACCTGTAGTGGCTGAGCAGGTCGGCTCATAACCCAGAGGTGGCGGGTTCGATTCCCGCGGCAGTACAGTATTTATGCACAGGAAAAAAAAAGCTAAAATACCTATTCTGTGTCAAGGTGTTTTGGGACCATGGTCCTCGTAGTTTTTGAGTTCCTATATACAAGGAATGCTAGTTAGGGTCCAGGATCTATGTATGTGATCGTTAGGCGTTATTTTTATTATTTTTCTGTATACATTTGAAGCAATTAAAATCGTGAGTCAGCGCCGCCACCGCCGCCGCGCGTACTCCTTGAATCTTCATCTATATTTATTAATTTAGTATCTCGTGTCAGTCGTGTACTAATAGGCATGACGAAAGATTTTGAAGTCCTCTTCCGTAATGTGGGTATACATTTACTATTTACGAAAAAACCTTTATTTCGGTAATAAACTTAATTTTAACCAAGATTAAAGCCATTTTCAAAATATTTTTTAAATGCGGCGCGAAAAAGCTCGACGTGTCATGGCGTCGGCTCTGACGTCACTCCTAGGTGTTTACCTACACAATGACATGTTTATGTCATTGTGTCTACGCGTAGCGAAGAAAGTAAACAACAAAATCAATCCAAATGCGTATATTCACAACAGCAAAAATCTACGTGTGACGTCATGCGCTGTGATTGGCGTTTCAGTCAAAATGGCCGATCGCAGTATTTTAATGTTTTATTTTATTGAAAATCTAAGTAATCTCAATATTTTTAATAAAACTAAACCAGTGTTTCAACGTTATTTAATATAAATTTTACCCTAAAAACATTAAATCGACCATTTTTTGATACTGTCGTCATGCCTATTGTAGTTATGAGTACTACTCACGTCAGTTTCTATAATATTACAATTAAAATGGGGTTCAAACCCAGGATATTATTTAAGCACTTACCGACCAGAATCGGCTCCGTCGCACACGCTTTGACCGTCCCATCGAATGATTCCTCCCAGCCGACTTCTTCTAACTGGAACAAACGTTGACTTAATATATAAATCCAAGTTTTTTTTAAGTGTGTATATTTAATGTTGCTCTAAATTTCTTAAAATTGCTACGATGTTTGAGTAGGTGGTCACCTATTTTTTATTTTCCGAAAATAAATATCATTTCATTTCATTTTCATTTCATATTGTGTAGGTATTACATAAACACAAGGGATATATAAGGTTGTGGAAAAAGGTGTTTTGTTCGGGAGCCTTATGGAAATTAATCTAAAATGAGGTGGTAACAAATACAAACAATTTTTTGTTGGCACTAATATACATTATAGAAGCCTATGATGATGATAGTGATAGATAACAATGGTGATAATGATGACAATGACGAAAATGATGATGATGATTGTGATAATAATGATAACAGCAGAAAAGATGATATTGGTGACAATGATGATTATGATGAAAATGATGATGATGATGACAATGATAATGATGACAATGATGATGATGATAATGATAATGACAATGGTAACA
The DNA here is from genome assembly GCA_905220475.3 of Ennomos fuscantarius. Classification (NCBI taxonomy): domain Eukaryota; kingdom Metazoa; phylum Arthropoda; class Insecta; order Lepidoptera; family Geometridae; genus Ennomos; species Ennomos fuscantarius. The sequence continues at coordinate 3,024,955 of HG992046.1, read as the reverse complement.
ATGGCAATGATGAGTTTAATGAGATAATCACAATGATAATGATGAAAATGACAGTGATGATGATGATAATCACAATGATAATGATGAAAATGACAATGATGATGATAATGATGTTATTAATAAATGGTACAATACTCACAGGCACACATATCCTGAGATGCGGTCGCCAAGCGCAAGCGATCGCGGCACGTTGTGTGCTACCGACGCACGCGGCTTCACTCGTGTGGACGGAACATTTGGCGCCAACTTCGAATATTAGCGCGTCCGAACGGAGTCGACCGTCGAAACTGTTCAATGAAATCTAATATAAAGCCTAATAAGGTTGTTTAACATCTAACTAATCTAAAAATCTTAAAATTCGTATAAAAAAGTGCTGTCAAATATGGGCCAAATTCTACTCACAAGGTAATTTCCTACTGTTTATTGACAACTAGTTGCGCCCCACGGTTTCACCCGCGGATATAAAGTGTTTTAATTGTTTGCTCATCCCACGGGAATATATCACTTTTCCGGAATAAAATGTAGCTTATATGTTAATCCAGTGTGTAAGCTATCTAATACACTTATGAACCCTGCACTCGCTCCGTCATATATTTATTGCAAATAGGCTGTTTTTAGCACTTTTACTAGTCAAAATTATATAAGGTACTTAAAATACAGTTATTTTACTTAGCATATAAAATTACAACGTGCTTATTGTTAATCACACTAATATTATAAAGGCGAAAGTTTGTATGTGTGTGTTTGTTACTCCTTCACGCTCAAACGGCTGAATGGATTTGGATGAAATTCGGTACCAAGATAGCTTATACAGGCTACATTTTATCCCGGAAAAGTGAAATGCTCCCGTGGGATGAGCAAATAATTAAAATACTTTTTATTCGCGGGTGAAACCGCGGGGCACAATTGAAGGGTTCAGAATAAAAAGGGTTTAACTGTCAAATTGATAGTTTCGAGAAAGTTGACTTTAAACTTAAACGAAGAAAAGGTTTATGTAAGTTTCAGTTGCTTGTAAATGTTTTAATTATATTTTAAAATACTAAATATAGCACTCATTTATACAATTACTGTAAAAATATGATATAATAAAATAAATATAATAATATTTTTATGCTAAGAGAACTGTATTCCTATGACAGATAAACCGTTTTTAGACTCAAATCTCTAGATTCAATTTCTTCTAGATTGAATCTCAAATCTCAAATCGATAGAAGCCTCATATCGGTATGTTGAGAATGTATTATTGTAGATAATTTCCCGTTGAATCCAACGATACCCATAAGTCAATTTGTGACAATAGTCAGTTAAACCCTTTTTGTTCTCACCCCTTCAACTAGTACAGTATACGATAGTCACCCCGCGTGTACGATGACAGCGTTTGATTCCCGGCGCGATATAACCGCCGCCGCGTGCGCCGCGCGCGCCGCGCCGCCCGGCGGCCGGGCCTCGCTCCACTGGGCGCATCTGTAATATATTTCTATTATTTATTTCATTCTTAAAGGAAAACTTATAGTTATACACATATAGGTTAGGCATGGCCGGCAAAATATAGAACTATAGGCCTTCAGCATGCGCACCGGGCCGTGTCCGAAGCTAGAATGATCCGTAGCACTTTTTTTTTTTTTGAACGAGCTAATGCTGTTGGTCTCTATCGACCTTTACAGCGTCACCGGGCGGGAGGGCGGGCGCTTAGGGCGCCCAGCCGTCAAAAGTGGGAGGCAACTAGCTCAAGGGCACCCCTGGGATGCGAGCCTCGGCTTGGGCCGTTGCCGGGATAAGGGGATCGAGAAGTGCGTCCACTGGAAGAGTGGACCCTATTGAAAGTCGCGACCGTTCTAGCTAACCTACGGGGGTACGTCGACCTCGCCGGCGGGGTCGGTGTCTGATTGTGTTACGCTGGTACCCTATACCGGTGCCGGTACCTGAGCCAGAAGGGCTAGGGTCCGGTGATCCTAGCGCAGCCGATACTACGGCTGCTATAGGATCATCCGGGTCGCTCAAGACGTGTCTCGGGCGGCGACGATCCGTAGCACGCCGAGCGCTCCCTTTATATAGCCAGATGGGTGGGGGAGGGATGACAGTTAACGGTGTTGCCACTGTAATTTAAATTTAAATGCTACCACAGAGTAAATTACGCTACTGCCCGCTGCGCATAGAGTTTACAACTGGAAATTGCCGCCGTCACATACACAGAAATATAAATATCATCATCATTAATGTCATCAATATCACTATCTTCTTTATCACTATTTTCTTTATCATAATTATCATCATTATCATCATAACCATCATTATGACAATTATCATAATTATAAAAATTATCATCATTAATTATTAATCTTAAAATAAATATAAACAAAATAAATTATCATAATTGAAGGGTTGAGAATAAAAAGGATTTAACTGACAAATTGACAGTTTCGAGAAAATTGACTTTAAACGACAACGGCGTCATTTTAATGTAGAGTGCCTATAAGGTAATAGAAAAGGTTTATGTATGTTTCAGTTGCTTGAAAATGTTTTAATTCTATTTTTAAATACTAAATATAGTACTTATTCATACAATTACTGTAAAAATATAATATAATAAAATAAATAATAATAATGTTTATATGCTAAGCGAACTGTATTCCTGTGACAGATAAACCATTTTTAGACTCAAAATCTCGAGATTTAAGCCTCATTTCGGTATCTTGAGAATGTATTATTGAAGATAATTTCACGCTGAATCCAAACGATACCCATAAGTCATTTTGTGAAAAGAATCAGATAAACCCTTTTGTTCTCACCCCTTCAATTATCATATAGTATAATGTTAACACTGCACTGCGCACGTTATCTTAATATTACTGTGAATGAACACAATTTTAATAACAAATGACGATATGCGTAGGGAACTTTCCCTACGCATATCGTCATTTGTTATTCATTATCAGCAATATATCATTGTCATCATAATCATCATCGTTGATGATTATTATAACAAATGACGATCTGCGCGGGGATCTTAAAATTGTGTTCACACAACACAACACAACACAATTTTGTGCGGTGCAGTGTGAAACTCTTTAAGAATTCTGAGTGACACTGCAACTGATATGGGCAGCCGTGTCGCTTAACATCAGGCGAACGACTAACTAGTCATATCGTTCCCTAACATAAAAAAATGCAGTGACTAACCTGACATCATAGATCATGCCAGCACTGGAAAAGCACCTTGATCCAGCCGGATTGGAAACGTGAGCAGCCGCGCTGTCATTGTGTGCGTTACCACCGAACACTAACATCACACCTGAAACACACACACACACAAATAAGAACAACTAGCTAGGCCAGGGGTCAGTCACCTACATTTATTTCATTAGTACTTTTGGTATTTAGTTATATAGGGGATATTCTATAGCATGGGCTGAGTACATATATTGAAGAAAAGGAACGAATTAAATTCCATCGTGTATACTATAGACCTGAAGATGGGGGGAAAGAATGAGTTTTTTTTTTTCAAAACCACAACGGGTTCAATCCTCAAATGGCCATGATTCGAACCCGCCACCCCGGTATTGAAGTCCACGTCACTACAAACTGAGCTATCATGCCTGTCACTTACCGGGCGAAATAAATGTGGCTGTATGTAGGTATCTGGGTATAGGCGCGGATGGAAGCGGTTTCCATATCCTCTTGTCTACGTCGTATTCGTATAGAGCAGCTGATGGAGCCTGGAAATTGGGAACATGCGTTAGGTATGTGAAGGAATCACACTAATATTATAAAGGCGAAAGTTTGTATGTGTGTATGTGTGTATGTTTGTTACTCCTTCACGCTCAAACGGCTGAATGAATTTGTATGAAATTCTACCAAGTAGTTCCCGCGGGATGAGCAAATAATTAAAATACTTTTATCTGCGGGTGAAACCGTGAGGCGCAACTAGTGAGCTATTACTGTAATGTGTATGGCCCTATAATACATGGGGTAAAGAGTACTGTACTTAATAGGCCCAACATGTGTCGACAGATTGCCCAATATATGGTCAAAGCCGCTTCTAGTTAAACAAGAAATTAATTATAAAATAAAACCAGATAGCATTTATGAGATTATGAGAGATGACGATCTAAGAAACAAATTTTTAAAATACTGTGTTTAAATTATGTAGATAATTAAGTTGATTATATATATTGTTTAGTATTGACGGCCAAGAAATGGAATGCTCTTCCAAAAACAGTGTTTCCTTCAAGGTATAACCTAGGTCTTTATAAGTCAAGAGTGAATGGGCATCTCATGGGCAAGCGTGCTCCACCTTAGACAACTTCGTCACTTACCGTCAGGTGAGTTGTTGTCAAACGCATTCCCATTTTACCATAAAAAAAAACATATATATATATATAAGTTGACTTTTAAGTTAGTATAAAATACAAAATTGTAAGAGAAATATAAATACAACTAGGATAAGTATAAGATATAAACAAGAAGAAAATGTAATAAATATAAGTTTGATAGATATATAAGAAAACTGTAAATGATAATAAAGAGAGTGAAAGTTGTTAAAATAAAGAAACTAAGAAACCCAATCGCTGATAATGGTAGGGTAATTAGTGTTGATTTAAATAATTTTGATTTGCAAAAATTAATCTGTAAACTCGATTACAGAATATCGATTTTAATATTAAAGTAAACCGCCCGCCATCTTTAATTTTCATTCCGTCATTCTGTGTGGTAGGAGTCAGTCGCATCGCTTCCTAGTTATAAAAGGAAAAGGATAATATACGTTCATATCTTCTTAAATCCTTACTTCCGGTTTGAAGGGCACTGTAGCTAGTGAAATTACTGGGCAAATGAGACTTTATGATCTGATCTCACAGTCGAGTAATCTTATTAACAGACTGTGCTGATGTCTCAGGATGATGTGCGCAGTGCAGTGTTGCTCCTAACTCTATTTTGGGGTTCCGATTGACACTGTTCTGTTATGGGCAGCCGTGGCGCTTAACATCAGGTGAACGGCTAGCTCGTTAAATCATTCGTAACATAAAAAAAAACACGTTCTTTTATTGCCCACAAACCTCAATTTCCATTAGCTAGCAAAAACAATATAGGCCCATTATTGGGGTCGAGTGGGGTAAGGTACCTGAGTAGCCTCGGACTCGGAGACAAGGCCTCCGTGGACTATAACGCGGCGGGAAAGAGGGTCCCAGGCGGCGCTGTGGCCGAATCCGGCCCTCGCTCCCCATCCTTGAGTAGCTGCCGCACCCCACGTTCCTTCCTCTATGTAGTACTCCTAGAATAAGGAAACCTATTATGTATCTGACTATACCGATATTTGACTGGCCCGATAGCTCAGTTGGTAGTAACTCTGCCTTCTGAACTGTGGGTTGTGGGTTCGATTCCCACCCAGGGCAAACATTTGTGTGATAAACATAGGTGTTTGTTCTGTGTCTGGGTGTGATATTGTATTCTATGTATGTATTTACGAATAAAAAGTATCTAAGTATTGTATCAGTTATCTGGTTCTCATAGTACAAGCTTTGCTTAGTTTGGGGCTAGATGGTGTTGTGTGAGATGTCCACACGTATTATTATTATTATCTATACATATAAAATTCAAAGTCCTGACTGACTGACTTATGTATCAACGCACAGCCTAAACCGATGGTCTTAGAGATTTGAAATTTGGAGGCTGTGTTCGTTGTAAAGTGTAGGTATCCATTAAAAAGGGGTTTTTCAAAATGTCACCCCTAAGGGGGTGAAATGGGTGGTTGAATCACCTATTCAAAAAAACTTCTTTGTTTCCTATACGCCACATGGGCGAAGCCGCGGGCATACGCTAGTTATAAATATAATGACAAATCGTCATCACACAAATATTATAAAGGCGAAAGTTTGTATGCGTATATGTGTGTATGTTTGTTACTCCATCACGCTCAAATGGCTGAACGAATTTGGATGAAATTCAGTACCAAGATAGCTTATACACTGGATTAACATATAGGCTACATTTTATCCCGATATAGTGAAATTTTCCCGTGGGATGAACAAACAATTAAACTACTTTTTATCCAGGGGTGAAACCACGGGGCGCAACTAGTTTAAAATAAAAGAAACCCTAACAAAGTTAATAATGTGTCGCGGGGATGGACCCTCTCTTCTAATCGGTCCAACAGCGCGATTTATTTACTTCAGGGAGAGAAACTAAAACTTTATTCCGAATGTAACTCTTTAATTTTTACTTATCTAATTAATACATGCGGTCTCTAGTAGGACCTGGAAACGACTGCCGGCCGGGGGAGGTGCACGGACAGTCACTTTACAAAAATGCTTACTTAGATTTATGTCGCTACAAATGAAAAACACATTTTAATAACATTGCTCTAGATCTGACTATTCAATTCAATTCAATTCATTTATTTATAAGAAATATCTTACATGTCAATTGTCATTATCTAGATATATTAATGTCTTTATTATTTAAATTTTAGCTATTATATAACAATAATTATTATTATGAAATATGGAATAATTTATCGCACACATTGTGATCGCAAGTAATATATAAAATAGTAACATACCTGTACAATATGGAGATATCCATAATGTGGGGAATGTCCGAAGAATGATAACATCACAGGTTTCCTTGTTGGTCCCAGATATACCAAAATGGCTGTATGTCCTGACACGTGGAGACCACCTGAGAAACGAAAAATACGATGGAATAATAATAATATGTGTGGACATCTCACACAGCGCCATCTAGCCCCAAACTAAGCAAAGCTTGTGCTCTGGGAACCAGATAACTGATACAATGGGAGTTTTGGCGGGAACGCGGAAAAGATTGTGTCATTGCATTGTATTATTTTCCAAAACTTGTGTTATTTTCAGTGTTAGTGCATAAAATTGGTGGCATTCTATTCGTTAAGTGCTGGATTACAGGCGTGAGTGTGGGAAAATGGTATAATGATGGTGAAACGTTTCTTTTCGTGTTGTTTCCAAAACTCCATAAAAGCTTCAAGTAAAGTTGTCACCACTTTACTAGGAGTATGACTTTGACTAGACTATGACTTGACTTGATGACTTCGACTGTTACTTGACACATATTTGCGTGAAATATCATTAACTTGATAAATTATCAATTACTTGACACTGGCTAAATACATGGAGATGTGGAGCCAAAAAAAAAAAAACTGATACAATACTTAGATCCTCTTTTTTGTAGACACATAATAATAATTGAAGGGAATAAAAAGGGTTTAACTATCAATTTGATAGTTTCGAGAAAATTAACTTTAAACTTCAACGGCGTCATTTTAATGTAGAGTGCTTATACGGTAATAGAAAAGGTTTATGTAAGTTTCAAAACGGAGTGGAAAAACGGAGTAACTAGATGAACCTTGCAGAAAAGTCCTACCACCTAGGTCCTATTAGACTTATTTAGTGTGCAATATAGATCTTCTTCTTCGTCTTTTTAGAGTCTAGGAAGAGATTTCCTAGATTCATTAATAACCACCCAGTTCTTACCACAGTGCTTAAGGGGCGCAGGTCTATGAGGGGAGCAAGATGTAGGCGTCGCATTGTTCCACTGAGGCCGATCTGTGTCCAAATTTATACGCCATAGCTCATTCGTCACCTCACCCGCCCTGCCTTCTAGACCGGCTAAGCCACCACTGAAACCGTACAAAAATATGACAAACCATTGGAAAAGTAATCCTATTCCAATGATAACACGGTTCATTTTGTTTATCAGTTAGAACTACACTGCCACAGCCACATGGCTACAGTAGAAATGCGTGAGGAGTAAATGTGTTATAAATAACATAAACATAAAGGGAAAGCTTAGATAAATATTCACTCATCCATTCATTAGGATCAGAGATGGAAATGGATGCCAGATAGCTAATACAAAAAAGGTCACCGATTTTATTTTTTTTCTTGCACGGGCTAATGCTGTTAGTCTCTACGGACCTTTACAGCGTCACCGGACGGGACGGAAAATAGGTGTGTCATTAACAACTAATAAGAATCTAAAAGGAAAGCTAAGATAAAGATTATTCATCCAGGTTTTTCTCCGTGCTTCATTCATACGTCCTCTGTGGCGTGTTGAATGAGCTTGCCAGCTCATAGCTCGGAAGCAGCACGTTCGATTCCCGCAAGGCAGGCAGTACAAATATTTGTGCACAGAAATAAAAGCACAAATACTTGTTGTGTCTGGGTGTTGTGGGACCATGGTCCTCGTAGTTCCTGGGTACCTAAATACAAGGGGCTCCTAGTTAGGGTCCAAGATCTATGTGATTGTTGGCCGTTATTATAATCATTATTATACATCTATACATATAAAATTCTAAGTCCTGACTGACTGACTGACTTATATATCAACGCACAGCCTAAACCGCTGGACCTAGATACTTGAAATTTGAAGGGTGTGTTCTTTATAAAGTGTAGGTATCCACTAAGAAAGGGTTTTCCGAAATTACACCCCTAAGAGGGTGAAATGAGTGATTCAATTATCTATGAAAAAAATTCTTCTTCGTTTCTCATAGGGCACGCAGGCGAAGCCGCGTGCAGAAGCTAGTTCACCAATAAAATACACGTGTTCATTCATACATTTTTTCCTTCACCATAATTCGACTAAGCAATCCAGATTTGACAAAACAAAAACTCTAATCGCATTGGGTTGTTCCCTAAATTGAATTTTAGTCATTCAAATAGAGTCGAGAATAATCCAGATTTTATATTCGGTACATACTACATACCCTCTCTCAGGGTCGTTGTGTGCAACAACACCGCCATACATTATGAGCTCGTTCTTGTACATGATGGCGGAGTGTGCGAAACGCTGCGCAGGCGCAACGTCAACTGTGGAAATAGGCACCCAAGTCTCCTCTTTCGTTTTATACCTGAAAAACAAAAATATCTTGGCAAATACATATTTTTTTAAAAACAACTTTTAATCGTTGTTGTGTTCTATTAAAACGATTTCCAAAAACAAGGAGGTTTTGAATTCGACTGTATTTTACATTTATTTTTATGGTTGTTACCTAAGAACTTTCAACTGCTTGAATGATTCTGTTTTATTTGAAAGCTGGTGCTTCCCGAGTGGTCCCATTTAAATTTTTATTTGTGCACAATTACTTGTCCTGCCACGGGAATCAAACCCGCCGCTTCCGGGTTATGAGCCGACCTGCTCAATCACCACACCACGGAGGCTGTCAATGAGGGGCCTACGCTACGTCTTCCGGTTTATGGCTGTCAGTTCGACTTTTGGATAGAATACTACTCACCTATACAATAACTCGGCATCACCAAAAGTCTCACCCCCAACCCTAAGTAAATCCTCCCCGTAATTAAGGAGCACATGCCCAGCGGCTGGGGGCGGCAGTTCCATCGGTCGAGGGGCAGTTGGTACTCGAGCCTCGCCCGGTTCCCGCCACGCCCAGTCCCAACCTGCTTGGGACACTTCCCGCGAGCAATCGGGACCGGTTCGGGAAGGGGTGCAATCGCAACCAGTGGGGGAGCAATGTCCCGCGCCGTAGTCAGCGCTGCAGTTGTCTAGAAAAGAAAGCAAATAGGAAATTTAGTAATTTCTTAAACAGTTTAATCATGGCTTTGGCGCAATCAGTACATAGGCTTACGAAACCTAATAACCATGAACCACATTATCAGTAGTTAATAGTCAATAGTCAGTCTATCAGATAGTATTATCAAAAAACATTAGTTATAACTACAACTATTACACGGCTAACACTCACGAGATACAGTCGAATAACTCGACCGGTGTTCGGGCAATATAGACGCCCTCCGGACCGATACCAGTCGAGTTATTCGACTGTATCTCGTGAGTGTTAGCCGTGTAATAGTTGTAGTTATGAGTACTACTCACGTCAGTTTCTATAAAAAAAAAATGTTATTTATAAATGAAAATAATAACTTAGAATAAATTGATACATATAGTTTTGGCGCAATCGGTAGGATAAACTAAACAAAAGAAAAAGATTAAATTCTTGAAGCATGCTCAATAATTTTCGAAATGTGATAATTCAGTCAGATGGGATATCAAAGTAAAGGGTTATTTATGTAATCTAAAGGCGTTTTTTTTTTCTATTTTAGAGAATACAATACAGTGTGGCAAACGAAAATACTATTGTAGTAGTACGGGTACTTACCTGGACAAAGGGGCTGATCACAGGCTACACCAATCCAGTCATTCTCACACCTACATGTTCCATCATCACATTCACCGTGATCTGTAATTTTAGAAAAAATATTGACTAGCCCGATAGCTTAGTTGGTAGTGGCTCTGCCTTCTAAACTGTAAGTTGTTGGTTCGATTCCCACCCAGAACAAACATTTGTGCGATGAACATAGGTGTTTGTTCTGTGTCTGGGTGTTATATTGTATTCTGTTTATGTATTTACGTACAAAAATTATCAATGTATTGTATCAGTTATCTAGTTTCCATAGTAAAAGTTTTGCTTAGTTTGGTACTAGATGGCGCTTTGTGAAATGTCCACAAATATTTATTATTATTTATTTATTTATTATAAAACTATTGGCTGTGTGAGGTGTAGACCTCGCGAGTTTGTCTTTCGCATAGCTTAAAGTCGCGTCATTGCACGTTTTTACGGAGTCTCTATGACGCTCTGTTTAAAGTTGAAAATCGCAGATAATCATTTGATGTCAAACTGGGTCTGCGTATGAAAATGTGTTAGGTTTTTGTGGATTGTGTAAAACATATCAAATAAATATTATTTCCTTTAAAACACTAGTTTGGTTATTTAATTTGTAAAAAAAAAAATCTTGTCTGAAAATTTGGAGAACTACGTTCATAAAGTGTTTTTTGGATCATTACAACAATTTTTAGAAAAACTAAAGTAGCTTATAAAGTTTTGTTCGGCCCTTCCTGTTTTTCGTGTTTTTCCTGTGGTATCTCTATCTATTGAGAAGCCAGCTCCGAGGATGATCCACGTTCTGGTGGTGATGAGTGAAAGAGGTGGTCGGTAGTACTGGAGTATATTTGAAGCATACATGGTTTGAAGGCGTGAGCTTACACTGAAAGGTCATCATACAAATAGTTCTGACGCATGCTACTCATTCAGACTACTACAGTACCCAGATACTCACTGGAACAGTTTGTCCTATGATCATCAGAAGGGCAAGAATACGCCGCGTATGAAACGTTAAACCCCTCCATAGCGTACGCGTCGTCCGAGAAGAAATGTATCAACGCGCTGCCCGACCGCGCCAATACTTGCCGCGACCACGACGATTCACGCTCTAGCACTCCACTGGAAATGAGACAATTATATAATCAAATATGTAGAACCGGCTCAAGGAATATCCAGGGAATGGGAAGAAGCATTCACTTAAGTCTTCATTATAATCTACTGGGATCACCAAACCGCCTGCCAAGCGTGGTGATTATGGCAAACTTCTTATAATAAGCGTCCAAAGTGGCGTTTTATGGGGGAGGCCTATGTTCAGCAGTAGACGTGTGTTGATTGTTCAGCAGTAGACGGCTGTTGATTGTTCAGCAGTAGACGGCTGTGGATTGTTCAGCAGTAGACGGCTGTGGATTGTTCAGCAGTAGACGGCTGTGGATTGTTCAGCAGTAAACGTATGTTGATTGTTCAGCAGTAGACGGCTGTTGATTGTTCAGCAGTAGACGGCTGTTGATTGTTCAGCAGTAGACGGCTGTGGATTGTTCAGCAGTAAACGTATGTTGATTGTTCAGCAGTAGACGGCTGTTGATTGTTCAGCAGTAGACGGCTGTGGATTGTTCAGCAGTAAACGTATGTTGATTGTTCAGCAGTAGACGGCTGTTGATTGTTCAGCAGTAGACGGCTGTGGATTGTTCAGCAGTAAACGTATGTTGATTGTTCAGCAGTAGACGGCTGTTGATTGTTCAGCAGTAGACGGCTGTTGATTGTTCAGCAGTAGACGGCTGTGGATTGTTCAGCAGTAGACGGCTGTTGATTGTTCAGCAGTAGACGGCTGTGGATTGTTCAGCAGTAGACGGCTGTGGATTGTTCAGCAGTAGACGGCTGTGGATTGTTCAGCAGTAGACGGCTGTGGATTGTTCAGCAGTAGACGAAGTGATTATTCTACTAGTGATGAATGAACACGTACCTATAAACAGCTAGCAGTCTTTCCGCTCTCACACTGTCTCCATCGTAAATGTACAGATGGTCCCACCCGCACTCAGTGGCGAAGCTCTCGAGCCGGATGCGGAGCACCGGGGGCGTCGGCCCCAGTCGCGGCGGGGACAAGAGCCACGAGCAGGCTGTGCTCACGCTGTAGTTCCCCGGTCCATCAGTTATATACCCCGTTGGGGACGATAGGCTAGAATGTTACAAAAGTAGATTAAATTAGTTTAAGATACCATCTTATTTTCCGTACAAAAATAGTTTATCTACCTTTAAATGTTATTATCAGATTTCGATGAGTTTTTTCATGTTGATTACTCAGTGAAAATCTATGCTAGCACGTTTTTTTATTGAATTTTCTAGATTATCTTCGTAGTTATAGCCATCTAAATTTAATTTTTGCATCAAGGTTATGGTTATAGTTTTGATTAGAGTAAAAAACATATATTCAATGAAACCAAAACGTAACTAACATCGATGATATTCTAGTCATTCGAATGAACCCAAACACAAAAAGTTTTGTAAAGATTTAGAAGAGAGTCAAGGCCGTTTTCCTCCGAAACGCTAAAATGTAGACAATTTCACTCATGGGCTCTATGTCTTCATGGGCTTCCTCCCATATAATAGCATACGTCTCCACAACTGCGGAGGATACAACAGCCACAAGCAAACTATACTAACATTAGTTCCCCGGATCGTAGGACATGTACCCCAGATCGTAGATTATGTACCCCGGATCGTAGGTGATGTTCCCCACTTTGTAGGTTACATTCACCGGATCGTAGGTTATGTCCAAGCAAGGTCGTCGGTCTGTCGGTCTTCTATTGGCTACATTTTGGAGAGTGTGCGCATGCCCTTCATCAACTCATTCCGTCATCCCCTTTCCATCATAGAACTACAAGACTTGGTGATTCTTCACATCCTTACGTCATTAGTGTACCCCAAGTCCGCACTAAGCGTTTTGCTGAGTCATTCATAGTCCGAACGGCCAAGGAATGGAATGCTCTTCCTACAACGGTGTTTCCTCCTGAGTATAACCTGGTTCTTTCTAAGTCAAGAGTGAATGGGCATCTCATGGGCAAGCGTACTCTACCTTAGACAACTGCGTCACTTACCATCAGGGTTGATGATTTCAAACACACATTTCATGTTGTCAAACGCATGCCCATTGTAACAAAAAAAATTTACCCCGGATCGTAGGTCATGTACCCTGTTTTGTAGGTTATGTATCCCAATTGGGGCCGACAGGCTGCGGATAATGGAATGTAGATTAATTTAAAGCCGGTTTTCAATTTTTGCAAGCGATTGGAGGGTATTAGTAGAATAAACTCCATCAATGTTTTTTATCTACTACCGTAGAACGGTGGTAATCATTGTCGATACGAATCGCGCCTTGTGCACGTTGCACATTTGCCTGCCGTTTCCTTGGCCAATATTCGTCGAGAGAAGCCTGGAGCCTCTTTTCGTAATTAAGGGCGCTGCAAGTTTGTGAAGATTTTGGAGTACAGTGATACCGACTGCGCAGTACGAGCCGTGCTTAGACTGCAACCGATGCTGCTGCCCAAGGCGGACGTGGACGAAAGGTTGCTGGAGTGTTTAAATCTCTCTAGAAGCTTACAGAGATAGCTTTCTGTTATCTTAAGTTCCTCACCTAAATCTCTTAACGCCATATAGTCCATGTCGAAATACCTACCCCCATAAATTGTGTGAATACCAAACAGCCGGTATTTTCTTTTTTTAATCTTTTTTTTGTAGTCATTTAGTCATTATTGACTCCCGTATTTCTGTCAACGTTTTATTGGATATTTACTATTATAATTATTTAATTAGTCCTATTTTTTTTTCTCGACGTCGTAAAACGGGGCGTTAATAAGGGGTTAGTCTATCTGTGGCCAGGCACTGTAGCGCCTTACTCATCAGTCTCATCACAACGAATTTGACTTTTAAGTTACAATAGTTGCTGCCCATGGCTTTGCATAAGTTATATAAAGTATTAATTTAATCGCGACAAAACGTACAGTCTACTAGGACTCCGCAGAAACTCAAATTGTCACAGCCAAATACAAAGTTAACTCAGCTAAGAAACATTTTCCTCGGGATCGTATACATTTGTTAAATTCTTCTCAGCTTGGTAGACCAAATACTGAACGCTCATTGGTTGCCTGTTGATCTTCTGTCTCTACCAATGAGCGACCAGTATTTGGCATGTTGACTTGACAAGAGTTTGACAAACCGGAGGTAGATAAGTGCGAACTTAGGAGCTGTAAAACTTTAGTACATACGGCCATTAGTCATGTCGTTAAAACTTAATAGCAAATATTGCTATCTTTAAACTGAGACAGAGAGAGACAAACAGACGATATACCGACATACACAATATTGATAGTATGCAGAACACATTAATAAAAACAAAAAGGCATTGACCTGTCGTGATTTCACACAATACAACTCTATCTTTTACAAAAATCTACAATGACAACCACGGGATTATAAAACATGAACAAATGATAAAAAGACAATATAAATTAAAATTTGTGCAGATAGAATGATTCACTGGAAAATTACAATTATTTGCATTATACTTATTTGGTAATGCAACATGTAACTAAACATCAAGTTTTTGACCTGCTCCGATAAGGACAGTTTTCAATTTGACATCAAGGCTTAATACAATGTCCTATGTGTATAGTGTCGTGGGCTGCATTATTATTAAGTTTCCCACAATTGAAGGGGGTGAGAAAAAAAAGGGTTTAACTGACTTTTTCCACAAAATTACTTATGGGTATTATTGAATTGAGCGTGAAATTGTCTACAATAATACATTCTCCGAAATAAGGCTTAAATCTCAACCTTTTGAGTCTAAAAACGGTTTATCTGACACAGGAATACAGTTCGCTAAGCATAAAAATATGATTATATTTATTTTTTTATATTATATTTTTACAGTAATTGTATGATTTAGTACTATATTTAGTATTGTAAAATAGAATAAACACATTTTCTAGCAACTGAAACTTATATAACCCTTATAAGCACTCTACATTAAAATGAAGTTGTTGAAGTTTAAAGTCAATTTTCTCGAAACTATCAATTTGACAGTTAAACCCTTTTTATTCTCAACCCTTCAATTGTATTTTAGCTTAATATTAATAATGAAACTGTTTACTATTCCTAATAAATAAAAATAAAAAATGGATCTTTTTCTGTTCTGGGTTCATATTACGCAAGAAAACTGTGAACATAGCCTTCTCCATAGCTGATAAGGTAGTGTTTGGAGAATTCAATCATCATCAAGAATCAATTACTAGGGAGCTTGACCAGTGACTATACCACTGAATAGATAAACAATGATATGACTGAACAAATTTTAAGAGTATTTTCGTAGAGACCTTTATCCAGCAGTGGGCTAATAGAGGAGAATGGAGATGGGACTTCATCGGATTACTCTTTAAATTTAATAATACAACATCTCATAAAAGTCTACTAATATTAGTTTACAAGCATTACTCCCAGACCTAACAAGAAAAAAGTCTAATTAATGCATTCTGGAATACAAATTATTTAATTAAAAAGGAAATTATTCATGTTTATTGGATAATTGTTTACTGCAATACATAAATGAGGAAAATATTTTATATAAATGGAATACAAATTGATAGCCAGACAGACAAGTTTTAAGTAATTTATTCTAAATTCAGCCCTTTCGGACAAGCCTTGGAAAATCATCCCCAGGTTTGAATGTAGATACTGCATTTTACATAGTATTTTCCAACTAATCTTAATGAAACTTGTATACAATTTCACAGATTTTTTGTAGGCAATAGTTTTTGATTGAAGTGGTATTTCCTCTAAATAGAAATCTGCTGCAGTGCCCTTTACCGACCGATTTTGAAAATATTCGCTAAGACCACTCAAATTCTAAACAAGATTTTCAAATATATTCCAAAAAAAACCTAGCTAGAGTTCTCTATCCCTTCTAACCAGAACACAATAGAGCTTGTATACTACTTGATGATAGGATAACTGGGAAAGCGGTGGTACCTAGCTAGATTAACTTTGCAGATTTCTGTTTTGCTTAACAGAGCAAGGCGTGTGAAATTTTTATTGTTACCTACATCTCATAAGGATTAGCCACAAATAATTTGGAATGTGCAGGCATAATATAGCCCAGAAAAACGAGTTTTAAAGTAGTCCAAATTTTATGTTATTTTCAACCCAGGTTTTAAAATGCCATGGTAGAGTTAGTGGAAAAATTTTTTGCTCCAAATCAAAAGGTTCTAGTTATCAACTAAAACATTGATTTTACTTGCCATAATAGCTTATTTAATATAAAGTTAAATTTAAAGGTTAAAGGTTAAATTCAAGGTAAATAAATGTCAAATGGTAGTATTGTGCCCGACAACATGGCTTGTTATAGAACTAAACTTAGACTCATTCATAAATTAGAAGCATAGCCCACACTGTGTGGTCTCTAAATTAAATCTATTTTAATCCACAGTGGTGTTAATTCTGTGTCACATTACCAAACTAAAGCTAAACCAAACTTAAAGTATACTGTACTCTTATTATTAGGTCAGGAAAAGGTTTATATTTTGTTCAAGAGCTCTATAGAATGTACGGAACTACCTGCATTTTTGATCTTATATACTTCAGGACTGGAAATGCATGAACCAAAAATTCAAATATATTGTGTTGCTTTAAATTGACTTCTTCTTGATACAAACCAGTTAGGTACAATCAGTACTACAAAAGAAATTAAGTTTCTAATTCTTATACACAAAATAAGGGATAAAAAGGGAAACTTTTCCCGACCAATTATAAAGGTGAAATGAAAAAGATAGAAGGAGGTAGTTTAACATGGTTTAGCTTTAGTATAAAGAATGTGATACAACAGAATCAACACCACAAATTAAATAGTTCACATTGGTCATTACAAAGGTTCTGCATGAGATGTAGAGAAAAGTCGCCATTCCCATGTCTCGCATGTAGTAGGGAAAACCGAAAATCTTTCCTCATTTTTGGAAAGAGAATTTGCCTACTACCCATACAGGTGTGAAATAATTTAAACCTAAGACACAGAACTCAGAATATCTTGTGAAATAATTTAAACCTAAGACACAGAACTCAGAATATCTTAAGTTCTATATTATTGCCAGGGCCCCTTTTGTACAATGGTTTTTTTAAATATTGATAATGGAATTAAAAGATTATGTCTGATTAATAGGTGCGGTACGAAACAAAGACAGTAAGCTAAATAACATAACTAAACCTAAATAAAACAGAGAGCCTACTTAGTATTAAGGGCACATCCATATTTGATGCCTCAACAGAAATAGTACAACACATATTTGGTTGTGGCGTGGGATAACATAATAAGGCAAGGTACTTGAGTATAAGATGTGTAGCTATATGTATTGACAAGCTTCTGCCCGCAGCTTCGCCTGCGGCGTGGCCTATAGGAAAATATTTCAACCACCCATTTCACCCTCTCAAAGGTGGAATTTCGAAAAATCCTTTCTTAGCGGATGCCTACGTCATAACATCTACCTGCATGCCAAATTTCAGCCCGATCCATCCAGTGGTTTAGGCTGTGCGTTGATAGATCACTGTGTGAGTCAGTCAGTCACCTTTGAGTTATATATATTTAGATAGTTTACTTAAATTAGCTGTAGGTAGGTTATAGGAACTTGAAAAGGTCTGGAGATTTATTTTTTAGATTGTAAAGTTCGAAAGGCAGCTGAATACAGTTTATAGAGAAAAGATAAAATGAGCGCAATATCTTTTTGACCCATCAAATGTAGGCTATAGTGTGCAATGATTTTCGATAATTGTAAATAGCATCTAATTTGTCTAACTATCCAGCTTTACAACTACTTTTCTTACTTAATAAAATTACATTCCAGTAACTTATAATAAATTGAATAATTTGGTACAATGTCATTCTTGTTTTTTTTATTTTGGAGTTTTTTTAGCTCTTGTAGGGTGTAGGTAAACACAGTATCGACTGTAGAAAAAATTTTTTCTGAGTATTTGTTTCCATTTTGGATTTAACCTTTAACCTAAAGCCAATGTCTGCATAAGTTTTGAAATCAGAAAGTATCACCTGCAAAATATTCTATATTTTCAAAACAATACCAGAAGTAAATAGAACAGAATGGGGCCTTAGGTTATTTTCTTCAAGCTAACAATAGCTACTACCTGTTGTTAAATAGATATAACAGCAATTCAGACGCGGCCTTCGTGACACTCAGGATGTGGCAAAGAAGCCAAACTGTATAATTGGATCATCCTACAGTGGCTTTCTCTTGCAGACTGTCTCGCCTGCAAGGTGCGTCTACGAAAGAGGTCACTGAACTATCCTACAAAATTATTTTTTTCCGAAACTTACTTGACTTTCCCGCCGCAGTACTGACATTCAGGACCCTGCCAACCCTCAGAACACACGCAAGTCTCATTCTTACAAACACCGTTTATACAGTTATGTTCACTACACTTAGCCAAAACTCCAGTACACAACACTAACACTATGAGAATTGAACACAGGCACGGTGACATCCATCGACATTTTCGTCTGTATTTCGATTTGAATAGGAATAAAAACATTTGCAGCGATTCTACCATTTTGCTGGATGCATTTTCAACGAGTTTTGTTAGCGCGGACGTAAAAGCGGTGCCGACCACAGGTTCCGACGTCGCGTAAATTCATACGGTACTAAATTTAGGGATACCATAACTTCATGAAAAAGTACTCAACTTTTTGTATATAAATCTTTCATTATTTTCATAATGACAATTACATTCATATTCATTTGAGGTACATATAAAATAAAATCATTTATATGTATCTCAAATGAAACCAAAACTTTGCCCAACCTATGATATCAGGGTTGACTCTATCACTCCCCGCACCTCATTCCTCCAACCCCCCATATTAAAGGTTTCAACCCATTTTTTTATGCGCTTACCAATTTATAGAAATTGTATTTTTGGGTAGCATAGTGTAACGTGTTTCTTGAGTGACAATAAAGTTATTTATTCTAAAATGTATAATAAAACAAAAAACAAACGATCAAACAATGGTGCTTTAGACTATAATTATGGTAGACGACAAAACTGATGAAAAGCACGATTAATACTTTAGCAATAACTAAATAATATAAATCTTTTAGTATATTATATAATCTCTCTATAAAACAATATCTGAAACTTGCACGACATTTCTATTTCTCCATTGAAATGAAACTTATCAATGCGACGACCATTTAAATCAATTAATTTGATTAACAAAATAAATGTCATGTGGAATGCAAGTCTATGCAACAAGCAGCTAATAAGGTAGATCAAGTAAACTAAAAGGTCCCTAGGAATTGGAGAACTCGTAAACCACGTGGCAACATTATAATGACAGCTATCAAATGTCATTTTCAAATGTTTCTGCTGCGTTCATATGTTATAGATTTTTGTCATTTGTACTTTATGAACAAAATATTTATAATAATTAATGATTTCAAATAATTCTATGAACAATGATGATACATATACACAAAAAAAAAAACCACTAAATTGTCAATAGGTACTTAAACATTTTGTCCGGTGGAGCCCGGAGGGCATTGGTATGCGAAAACACAGGTTTTCTTAGTTTGGGTACCAATGTTTTCCTACCATTCCAATTAACCTTTTATAAATAAAAATTATTTTTATATATATAAACTGATGATTGTATACATTTAATTAACTATTTCATTTCATTTTATTTATCATTAATTATTATTGTATATCTTATTTTATGATTTATGTTACTGACACCTACCGTGTTTGCAAGTAAACAAGTTTTTGTATGTTTCCATAGTAGCAACAGAGATGGCGCTACTAACACAAATTGGTGTCATTTAGAATTAACGGGTTTTTTTATCAGTTGTACTTAGAATAAAGTGTACTAAGTGTAAATTCATTAAACTGAGTAGGTAGTCTATGACTTAAATGGCAGGACTTATAATCTGTGCCCTAGTACCTAGTAGATAAATGGTAGTAGTAGAGTAGATAAGTATACGTACTTACATTATTGTCTAAGGCCCGTATTACAGAACTACGCTCAATCGTGAATCTCTGCGAAGACGAGATATTCACAAAATGTCAAATAGTAAATGAAATCTCTACTTGCGCTTCAATCGATGCAGTGGTGGATTTACCAGCAGGCTGTAGGCCTGTGGCGGCAAATTTTAAGGGGCGGCAACTTCGGGTCAAATTTATAACTTACAAACAAAATCATTTTATAAAACAAGTACACGGAGAAAACAAGTCTAGAAAATAAGTAGTGAAAAGCTGAAAGCTGATGTAATTGATGACGATAGAGTACAAATCATAATACTCTAATTTCATTGATTAAGAAAATGTAATTAATATGATTATGAAGTGGGGTACTGAATTGCAGAGGTTAATTAGGCGGTAAAATCGAATAGCCTGCGAGCGGCAAGTGTGTAATTCCGCCATAGAATCGATGACAGTAGTTTTAGTCAAAGTCAAAGTCAAAATATTTTATTGTAAATGGCTAATTTTAGCACTTTTATTTTTAATTTATGTTTTGGCTCCACACCTCCGTGTATTTAGCCAGTGTCAAGTAATTGATAATTTATCAAGTTAATGATATTTCACGCAAATATGTGTCCAGTCACAGTCGAAGTCATCAAGTCAATTCATAGTCAAGTCAGTATAGTCAAAGTCATACTCCTAGTAAAGTGGTGGCAACTTTACTTGAAGCTTCTATGGAGTTTTGGAAACAACACGAAAAGAAACGTTTCGCCATCATTATACCATTTTCCCACACTCACGTCTGTAATCCAGCACTTAACGAATAGAATGCCACCAATTTTATGCACTAACACTGAAAATAACACAAGTTTTGGAAAATAATACAATGCGGCGACGTGATATTTTTCGTTTTCCCGCCAAAACTCCACTTTAGCACTTTTACAAGTCAAAATTATATTAAGTACTTAAAATTAAGTTATTGTACTAAGCATACAGAATTACAAAGTGCTTATTGTCAAATATTACATAGCAAGCCCATTACAATATAATGAGTTTGAAAAAAGTTCTCATTATTAACTTCTTGTTAGCAATCCGGCACAATGCAAAATATAAAACTTCGATCCAAACCTGCGATTACACCTGTAAAGAAGAAGCTACAAGAAACTTTATAGTGATGTTTTTTTTTTCTACTGTGTTTTACAATATTTATTACTGTTACAGTTGAGTAGATATTTTACATAAGTAAGCTCCCACACTTTACACCGGTGCAAGAAGAATATTAAGATCTTAATAAACATTACAAATAGAAACTGAAATGCGGAAATATTTTGTAATACGGTTCTAAATCTACTGCCATCTTATTAATAAAAACAAATAGGTATAATTACACTTTTTTTTTATTGTGAGGGCGAAAAAAACAATGTTTGTTACGTTTGCTCGGCGTGCGAAAGTTGTCATTGTTATTTTACCTTCTCTATTAGGATAATGAACAATCTTGGAAATGTTGGCACTTTTAGTTGTAATTAAATACCTATTTTATTAGTGTACTTTCGAAGTAAAAAGTTACTATCCATGGTTTACATTTTTCAGTTAGTGCTACCTATAGATTTAATGTTGCAAAGAAATGTAATGCGTAATTCCTCTAAGTAGTGTGTATAATTGCATTCTATATGGCTAAACTAGTGTTTAAATTTCCTAACCCCGATACGAAGCTTCGATTACACCTATAAAGAATCAGCAACAAGAAATAAAAAAAAGTAATTTTATAGAAGTACGAGCTTCTGCCCGCAACTTCGCCCGCGGCGTGGCCTATGGGAAAATAATTCAACCACCCATTTCACCTTCTTCAGGGTGGAATTTCGAAAAATCCTTTCTTAGCGGACGTCATAACATCTACCTGCATGCCAAATTTCAGCCCGATCCGTCCAGTGGTTTGGGCTGTGCGTTGATAGATCACTATGTGAGTCAGTCAATCAGTCCTTTTGACCCTTTGAGTTATATATATTTAGATTACAATATTATTTAGTACCGATGTAAAGTAATACCACTTTTTAGTGATTCGCTTAAAGTTTAGTATAGTGAGATAAATAAAATAGAAAATATGTAACTTAATGCGCTTAGTTTCCTATATTATGTTTATGACAAATTACGTTACTTCGTTGCACCCGCGCATGTTAATAATCTACATAATAATGATTATATAGGTAGTTTCAATTGTAATCAAATCAATAATTGTAGTATTGTAAGATTAGAGAAAAAAATTAGGTATAGGGTAGTTTTTTGTGGGAGGAATAGATAACATACTCCTCGGTTTTTTGGCGGGAACGCGAAAAAGATTGCGTCACCGCATTGTATTATTTTCCAAAACTTGTATTATTTTCAGTGTTAGTGCATAAAATTGGTGGCATTCTATTCGTTAAGTGCTGGATTACAGGCGTGAGTGTGGGAAAATGGTATAATGATGGTGAAACGTTTCTTTTCGTGTTGTTTCCAAAACTCCATAGAAGCTTCAAGTAAAGTTGCCACCACTTTACTAGGAGTATGACTTTGACTAGACTATGACTGGACTATGACTTGACTTGATGACTTCGACTGTGACTTGACACATATTTGCGTGAAATATCATTAACTTGATAAATTATCAATTACTTGACACTGGCTAAATACACGGAGGTGTGGAGCCAAAACATTAAAAAAAGATTCACCTCGAAGAGAACTAGCTGTCGCAGACTCAGGGTATCCTACCGTAAGAAGTAATAATATGTTACCAATTGTTTGAGCAAATAAATACCTTACTCTTTCTTTTCATTTCCTACATTAAATAATACATAGATACCAATATTTATGTGTATCTAGGTTAAAATAGATTCATGTAATCCTTTCTAAACTATCGCGACTTGAACTCATAAAGATAAACCGGGTCGGAACGTCTAGGTTAGTCAAAATTTGTTTTGATAATTTTCGTGCGCCAATAGACCCGTTTTATCTTTAATATGACGTAATCCAGTATTATTTTTTAATTAGATAAGGGTTTAAAAGCAATTTAATTATACACAATTCTGCTTCATAGAAAATTTTACCACAGTCAAAATAACTAAATTTCCAAATGAACGTCAAAAACAAAAAATCGAATTCGGATTCCGCGTTCAAAAATGCTCCCTCCACAACCGCAGCTGCACATTGACCAAGGTCAGTGCCATTGTGCTTGCAGAGTGCATTGCCCAAACATTGCATACGGCGAAAAATACACGCAGACATGCGCCGGTGCATGTACAGTCTAATGCCAGTGTGTGAGTAACACGCGACTGGCGGACAAAAAGTATCCGAATTGCGGGTCAATGAATATCTTGTGGATAGATGCGACTTCGGTATATAGTATTATACCTATTGTATATAAAATTTGTGTCTAATTAAATCAATCGACAGCCTCTGTGGTGTGGAGGTCAGGTCGAATTATAGTATCGAGGCGACGAGGGTTCGATTATTGGGACAGGACAAGTATTTAAGCACAGTAAAAAGCGCAATTAATTTTCTGAGTCTGGATGTTGTGGGAGCATGGTCTTCGTAGTTCCTGATCCCTAGATACAGGGAATCTTAGTCAAGGTCCAGGATCTATGTGTAATGAAATGACCCTGCTTGAGTATATTAGAAGAAAAATAGAAAGACATATTGTGCGGAGCGGATCGCTCTTTGTATATAATTAAATTTTACGAAAGGAATTCGTCTAACATATTATAGTAATTTTTAGGTTACAATTTTGTGGTACCCACATCAAAATGATTAAATCATTGTTGCATTCCACAATGGTAAAAAAGTAAAACAATATGTGAAAAAGTGCCACTGATTTAAAAGAAAAGAGATTTCATTCATAAAGTGATCAATTAGTGAATGAAATTTCTGCTTGAGCACCGATCGTTGACTGAGCATGATTCTGTAATACGAACCTTAGTCAGTTACATTTTTAGAGCTATGGCTTTTTTTTTATCCCTTTCTATTTTCTTTTAAATGCAGTGGCACTTTTTCACATATTGTTTTACTTTTTTACCATTGTGGAATGGAACAATGATTTAATCATTTTGATGTGGGTACCACAAAATTTTATTTGTAGTTTTATATCAATCCATAGTCTCACTTGAGATCAGCCTTTTATTTGAAAATTTTCTTTTAAAATAATAATAACGCCCACCGATCACATAGATCCTGGACCCTAACTAGGATTCCCTGTACCCAGGGACTGCGAGGACCATGGTCCCACAACACCAGGCTCAGTACACAGTACAGACGCTTTTTTCTGTGCACCAATACTTGTCCTACCAGGGAAATCAAATCCGCAGCCTCCGGGCTATGAGTCAACCTGCTCAACCACTACACCACTGAGGCTGTCAAAATTAAGGGGTTAGTTTTAAACATTTACAGATTTTTGGTTTGTATGGTTGAATTTTGAATAATAATGTAAGGTATATGGACATTTTGTACGCTGATGTTCGGCTTAATAGAATATATTTTTTTCTTTTTTATGTTTTGGCTCCACATTTTTGTGTATTTAGCCAGTGTCAAGTAATTGATAATTTATCAAGTTAATGTTATTTCACGCAAATATGTGTCAAGTCACAGTCCAAGTCATCAAGTCAAGTCATAGTCTAGTCTAGTCAAGTCATAACCCTAGTAGAGTGTGGTGGCCACTTTACCAGAAGCTTCTATGGAGTTTTGGAAACAACACGAAAAGAAACGTTTCACCATCACTATACCACTTTTCCACACTCATGCCTGTAATCCAGCACTTAACGAATAAAATGCCACCAATTTAATGCACTAACACTGAAAATAACACAAGTTTTGGAAAATAATACAATGCGGTGACACGATCTTTTGCGTTTTCCCGCCAAAACTGCGAGAATATAATTATGTATCCATATTATATAGGCCTAAAAATCTCTTTGTATATAAAAAGGTTTTTATACGAAGGTATCCATATTATGTAGTTAAAATTAAGGGATTTATTATTATAATATGGATACCTTTGTATAAAAACCTTTATAAAAAGATTATACTTTGTATACAAAGAGGTTTTTAGCATCATTAACAGACTTTAGTGGAGATGGCCATAAATACCTACTTAATCATACATCCGTCTAACTACCATATTAATCTCTATTAAGTACATACGGTAAGTAATAATGGTAAGCAATTTTTTTTAGTCTGTGGAGTGTAATTAAAATTTAATGTATTTTGCATTCTAGCTATCTATTATTTGCATTTAACGGAAATTGTTTTCGATATTAATGCATTCACAATTGCCGTTGTATAATTATCAATGTTTTTTCACTGACACCCACGTAATTTATTATGGCATAATATACCAATATAATACCGATTTATTTTATTCTATGGTAAAAATCGAACTTTAAAAAATAATAAGAAGGTTTAGACTTTAGACTACACGACTGAAGTAAAACCTCTTTAGTTTAGCTCTATCTGTCGGCCGGTATGACCTTGTTTTTTCTTTGTTTAATGTAAATGTCGCCATCTTGACCATTGTAAATAATTGTCACTTTACCGGTCATACCAACAAAATAATACTTTTTTTACTTTATGTTGACAATAGAGATCTACGTTAAACAACAACTTTCAATTTCCGTTCGCCTCGCCAACTTACTCCCTAAGTCAAGCGTGCGTAAAGAAGTTTTACTTTAAAAATATAAGCTAACGAGCATCTGCCCGCAGCTTCGGCCACGGCGCGCGGCGTGGCCTATGGGAAAATAATTCAACCACCCATTTCACACTCTTAAGGGGGGAATTTCTAAAAATCCTTCCTTAGCGGATGGCTACGTCATAAAATCTACCTGCATGCCAAATTTCAGTCCAATCCGTCCGGGCTATGCGTTGATAGATCACTATGTCTACCTTTGAGTTTTATATATATATAGATAGGAAATAAATCAAAAATTTGATCTTTTATCATTCATTGTTCTGTCTACTCTTTGACCACCCAAACAAAAATGAAAAAAAAAATACAACGCAGCCAAAGTAGGTACCGAATTACATACACGCACACTTCGACAGCTCAAGTAAGTCAAGAGCAAGGGAGTAAGGTCACGGTCTCTTTTGGCTACGTTCGGCTGTTTTCGGCTTTGTTCGGGTGCGCCGGCGCAAGGCTCAATGTCAGGGTTGGTCGGTGATTTGTGGGGCTTTTTTTGTTCCTTTTTTAAAATCGAGAGCTTTTGTATTTCGGTGCTCGGATTCGTCTGGAGATTTGATGCTATGTATTCATTTAAATACTATATATTTTTTTACCTGATGATAAATATTATTAAAACTGTAGTTAGTTGGGTTTATATAGGACTAGCTGCTTCCAGCGGTTTCACACTCATGGACTACAGATATCGCTATAAAAAATATTTCTAGGTGGTAGGACTTTTCTGCAAAATTCGTCTAAGTAGGTACCACCGCTTCGTTAGTTATTCTACCGCCAAGTAGTAGTGTGCATTCCAGTTTAAAGGGCATTGTAGCTATTGAGTTACTGGGCAAATTAGACGATCTGATCTTACAGTCTAGAAATCTTATTACTAGACTGTGTGATGTCTCAGGATGACGTGTTCAGTGCAGTGTCACGCGAAACTTTAATTTAGAGTAGCGAGTGACACTGCAATCTGTTATGGGGGTTGAACATAGAATAGCAATGTCTCTCGGTACTGTAAAGATTTGCATGACACTACACTGCACACTTCACCCTGAGACATCCCAAAGTGTAGCAAGATTTCTAGACTGTGAGATTGATCACGAAACTATGATTGCAATGCAACAGGAGAAATTTCCATACTAACTATGCACATAAGCTGTGTATTCAAACTGTCAAATCCATACAAATTTGTGTTTCTATTTGTTGCAGTCGAGTTACGTGATCACCCAGCTGATCATGAAGTCTTTTTGGCCCAGTAACTTCACTATGTGTCTATGTTATGAATTTTATGTCTATGGATTAGGTAAATTCAGAGATATCGAGAGACAAAATGCTATAGAATTTCCTTGGGAAGATTAGATTTAAAAACCTAACAGTAACTGGACGTAACGAGGTTGGATTGGAACTTAATGATTGATAACTTCGTTCAAAAGTCATCATTTCACACAAGCTAAAAATAAATCTTAAATTCGCCAGAAATAAACGCAAATTTGAAATTGGAGTCGAGCGCTCCACTTATTTTTTTATATTGGCGGGAACTCATAATAAGCGGTTCCGCCATCTTTAATTTTTACTTCATAAATAATTTGAAAACCTCGGCCTTGCCACCAAGTGGCATAACGCTCGAGGCGTACGTATACCGGAAAAAAATAAACTGTTAAAACTAAAATTGATGTAATAAGAGTAATTTGTGGTAAGAAATGGCCATATACAACTATTTATCCATTATTGCTAATTCTCTTTACAAAATACAGACCAAAAAATGACATTTGGCTGATGAGAGCTGTCAAATTAGTAGAACTTTTTTTTTCTTTTTAGTGGTAAAACTTATTCTCGAACAAGTTTTTTTTTTCTTTGACTACCGGTTTTTTTTTCTTATATCATTACTTGTTTATAATTCAGTTAAAATTTATTATTAATGTAGATATAATAGTACCTTTAGTATAGGTCTACTTTTATACTAGAAGCGGTATGTGGTTTAACCACGTTTCTTCATATAATTTTTAATACCCCATTTTGACCCCCAAGGGTTTAATTTTCAAAAATTAAGCCCCTGTTCCCTTTTTGTACGCCATTTATGCCATATAAAAGGGCGACATGGATTAAGGACCTAGGTCCAGCGGTTTGGCCTGCTGTGTTCCGGTTTGAAGGGCACTGTAGCTAGTGAAATTACTGAGCAAATGAGACTTTATGATCTGATCTTACAGTTTCGTAATCTTACTAGATTGTGCTGTTGTCTCAGAATGACGTGCGCAGTGCAATGTCACGCGAAACACTATACTTTCGAGTTCCGAGTGACACTGCAACTGATATGGGCAGCCGTGTTGCTTAACATCAGGCGACAGGTTAGCTAGTCACGTCATTCCTCAACATAAAAAAAATGTGTACGCCAGATTCGATTCTTTAAATACCGAGTACCGGTTGTTACCGGTAACCACAAAAAAAATCGAATAATTGTATGGAAAATTATTCGATTAACAAATCGAATAATTGTCCATATAATTATCCGATTTTTTTTGGTGTCTGCCTAAAAATGCTGTCTGTCGACTGGGCATAGGTGCCTATTATGGAAGAAGCCTACATATTCATCAGTGGACATCTTGATACTTATGATGATGATGATGATTTAATAATTTATATAATATTATTATAATACTTATTAAGCGAACCTATGATTTTTTTAAATTGTATTCCTATAATTTGTTTTTTAATGTTGCCACTCACAAAATTATCTCTAGTTTACTGTGTTTCTAGTTCTCCATATTTATGTTCGGATAATTTACACCCAAGTCCCAAGAGGCTTCGTGCTTAGTTTGAGGCTCATAGTTAAGTATAGTTTGAAGGAAATGTTTATTCTTGCACTGTAAATAACAAATTGTAACATTTAATTTTTTGGCAATAAAATTATCTTATCTTGTCTTATCTAATATTAAGTACTTAATTTTAACATTAACTTTGACAACCTCTGTGGTGTGGTGGTTGAGCAGGTGGGCTCATAACCCGGAAGCAGCGGGTTCAATTCCCGCGACAGGACAAGTATTTGTGAAACGAAAAAAAAAGTGGAAATACTTGTTCTGAGTCTGGGTGTTGTGGGACCATGGTCCTCGTAGTTCCTGGGACCCTAGACACAGGGAATCCTAATTAGGGTCCAGGATCTATGTATGTGATCGTATTTTACTGGACATAATTTTATTTGCAAAGTATTGTATTTAATAACATTGATAAGTAAAAATAAATCTAAATTAAGACGTAAAAGATTCACAGATACAGCTTATATAAATTTGGGGATGAATAATTTCCTACATAGTATTTAGTATAAATTATTTTCGACTAGGTATATTTTTTAAACAGAATTTGGGTTGCAGTGATTACCAAGATGGTGATTATGGCAACCCCATAATGGCGGAGAACTATGCTCAGTAATGGACACAAAGGATGTGATACTTATTTATGTCTAATTACTAGGGGTTTACTAAAAATGAAACAAACAAATCAACAAATGAAAGAAATTTATTGTATACAGGTTTTAAATATTCTCGCACGTTCTCACACCTGCCTAACCAGCCATTTCATTAAGACGTAAAGTAAGACAAAGATCCTAAAGATAAAAGGACATACATAAGAACAAAACATTTGTTCACTTCATCAAGACAAAGTGTACGTAAGATTTACACACATTACAGTTGGTTTACAATTAACAAATTTCATTTTCTACAATTCCACAATTTCAAATCAACTTTTTGTGTCGCCTAGCGACGGTATTGTTTTGGACGTTACTTATAACTTCATTATCAAAAAGTCAGTCGAATCGTCAGTAAGCTTTGCTTTGTTTCCGTTCTAAAATTTGACTAGATTTAATACGATAGCGTCGAGCCAATCACGTTTTTTGCCGCCAATTTTGCAATGATATCCTTACAATTGAAACTTTTTGACATTCTTACGGGTGAAGTGAAACATATACGATACATTCATATATTTTATATTTAAATAATCATGAGTCGCTTATGTTAATGCGTAATCATCTATTCATCTGTTTTATGATATTTAAACAATAATAATAAAAACTAAAGGAACAAAATAACAAAAATAAAGAGGCGAGTAAGGTTATTGAAAAAAATATTCCATTAAAACTTGTACTCAATAATTAAATAACAATATTATAATTTGATCTCGTTAGCTCATTTCGCAGTTTATATATTATTATACAAAAAAAGATGAGCTTTTCAATCATATAGGAGGATAACAGTGTGACTATCATAATATTGGTCCATTGCCTGTTTTTTTCAATCACAAAAACCTTCCAATATTCTTTTGACAGGAAGCAATCCCAAAAAGGAGCACAGTCCCACCATCTTGTGATGTATTTTTTATAAGCGTTAATTTAAAATAAATACATCATGAGAAAATCGAATAATAACTAATCCATGTTTTTCAATAAAGATAACATTATATTTAATATGTCTAAAATTAAATGCTTCATGTTGTACATAATGTAATTTAACGAACGTGCAACGTTCGAATAATTAAACTGCGTCCAGCGAAACGTGAAAAATATATTTCATCGATAAGCTTATACCTTTCCACGATAATAATTCTTAAATGTCAATAATAATAAGTCAATTATTGTATAGTAATATAGTACTATAATTATTATTGTTTAAATTAATCTAGAAATAGATACAGATGGAAAACAATTAGTGACAATAAAGGTGAAACTTACATTTAAAGAAACTTCGACGCGGACCGTTTTACGGCATTAGACAGCGTGACTGCACATACTCGAAAATAACATCGTAATGGAGAAAGTCCATTTAAAATATGAGCACAGTGAGTCACTGTGTCTAATATTGGAAAACGACCGTAATTTACAGTTAGTTAGATAGTCACAATGACAACAAATCGAGTTTACAAAATGCTTAGAAATAAGATCTAGCGATGTCTTTTACGTTTCATTCGACGTGAGTCGGGACCAAGCGTGCCGAGCCTTCAAAATCAAAAATCGAATTTTAAAATTTGACATTCAAATTTAAAAATTCGAAAGAAGAACTCGTCTCCGTCGTTACGTTCGGGATGAGATAGCTTGGCTTGGCTTAGCTTACATTCGCACCCATTTCGGAATAATTATTTTCATTAAATAAAATGCAACTTCCCTTCATTGTCTTTTGTTCCCGGACCGTGAGGGCCGTTCAGGACTAACCTAACCCTTACGGAGAGTTTAATTACGAAAAAAATTAACAAAATATTAAGGATCACTAATGGCTACCTTATATATTGAAAAATTACGCTACAATATTAACTAAAAACTTAAAATCTATGTGGAAAAATGATTGAACAATATTATACAATAAAATGATTCACTATTACACCAGCCATCCCAAGCGTGAGGCAAAGATGGTCGTCAAAGCGTCACATGATCACCAAAAAAACAATTAGGGTTGACTCTTCGTAAAAAACTTTTCATTATTTAATGAGGTATTTGAGCAGAGGCATTTATTTATTGATATATTATTTTTTAATTTTACTGTGACATTTTGACAACCATTGTGGCTTGTTCTTAATAAAATATTCAACAAACTGAAAATTACTAAGGTGATATTTTTGAGAGCTTTGAAAATACTTTAAATACATGTTAAAATCATATATCAGCTTTACGAATCTTGCATTATTTTATATAGCCACTTATATATAATAAAATTATGAATATTTCCGATAATGGTCAAGTTGTTGCAGTTAAAGATCGTTTTGTTGAATATTTTTTTATTATAATGTTGCAGGGATCACTGTTAATAAAATATTAATGTTAAGGCGGCGTATACCATTTGTACAGACCGAGACGAGCTGGCAGCCTCCGGCTATATTCATCTACTACTTATTCAGTCGCTTCTCTCTTAAATCCGGGATCACTCCCCAAACGCTTTGCACAAAAACAATGACATGTATAACATCTCAATATAATTATAATTATATATAGGAATATTTAAAAATAAAGCCTTAAAAAACAACTAACATTACAAAATAAGATTAAACAACATAATGATTTGTTCCCGATGAAAAAATAATTATATTTTATAATTAAAAAAATCTAATAACATTCTAAACGGAATGTTGATTATTAACTAAATTCTCTTTGCAAAATGTCCCATCCTATTTCTGTACAAACTTACACAAAACAACTTTTTAAGCTATCAACAAATGTCGGGTATATTATAAATACACAGATATTTCTGTACGTATTTTTAAATACAATTGATCGTCTTTTCTTTTTTAATTCGAAATGCGGTCTGGTAAGGCTGTTAACACGACGGTAAATCATTATATATTTTTAATATACAAAAGTTTTAGATAAATGCACATAACTTTAATAGAGATATTTTAAACACTAAATGCTAAAAAGACATCGAAAATTATGCACAGAAAAATTAAAGTGAAGTGAGACATGCTATCGACTACATTACATACTTTAAAATTTTGAATATAAAAATTTTTGTTTTTCTTTTTTATAGAGAATGTGTTCGACATATCGGCACTCGGGATATGTATTGCGTTTTAGATATTTTGAGTCCAATATAATTTCTAAATATTTATAATCATTGTAAGGTTTGTGGCGTACGGTGTTTGGATAAAATAACAAAATCAATGTCGAAATGTCGAGTCCAGTCTCAGTAGTCCTACTTTGCACATATTGTGGTCTCCGAAGAAAAAATTACGACATTCATATATTTTAACTTGTATATAATAATATAATTATGTATATTTTAATTACATATTACAAAGATTTGTTAAGTTCCATGAGGCGCGCATGTACACAAACTTACATAATTACCGTATGATAGTTTATATCCAAATATTTTATCTAATTTTATTTTTGGGAGAGCGTATACATTTTTTCCATTTCGTACTTCATTAATATACTTTTGATTGAACACCAAAAAATGTCACAAATTTCAAGATATAGTTTTTTTTTTAGGATTTTTGGGCTAATTACACTTTAAAGTCGACAAGAATATATAATAATGATTATCCACATTTTTGTATAGTCGATAAAACATTTAAAACTTGGACCATGAAAAATAAGAATATATTTTCTTAAGATACAATAATAGTACATAAAATATATAAGTTTACTAGTTGTATTTAATGTACGTGTATATAATGACGGGGGTCTCGCCCCTCGGGTCGTCGAACAAACCGCACTCGTAATACCTAAATATCACATTTAGTAATATGGAAATCCACGTGTTAGCTTAGACACTGTTAAATTACTATTTTATACAAAATAATAATTGCACATAAGTCCGAACTGGCTCCGTATACTTCGAAGCTCTCAAGATCAGATGGAACCTCGCGTCTCCACAACCGCACTACCCGCCAATTAGCGCTAACAATTTCATTCAATATATTACCTATCTAATTATAAAAACACGGCGCAAAATCTGCAATAGTTCACTTAAAAATTGATAACACTCATAGCTAGCTTTATAATTAATTTGTTACATTGTTTTTTTACCTTACATATTATTTAAATAGTTAATTTTATATAACTTAAAGTTTTGGTTGTCTTTTGCGATTAAGGGTCTCCGGATCTGCGTGGAGTTTGGACAACCCTAGATAGACCGTCGATCGTGACCTTGATGTTTTATATTTTGTGTTGATATGCCTCATTTTGATTTGCCAATATGGTATCTATAGTAAAAATATTTTACACATGTAGTGAGAATATATTTAAATATTTTTTATCTAATTTTCTCTAATAGATAGGTACTTAGACGATTCAAACATTGGTTCACTCGCAAATAAATGATAAATTAGTCCGGTTTTGTTAGTTTTATTTTTGGTAAATTCACCTAGATCGTTTTTTGTACCATTTCCGTGTCGCACAATCGCAACTTTTCCGCGTATATCGCAACAATCGAACACTACCGCATCAACCGCACACATTTATCGCACCAGATGATAAATGAAGGGAATAAAAAGGGTTTAACTGTCAAATTGATAGTTTCGAGAAAATCAAACTTCAATTAAGCTTCATTTTAATGTAGAGTGATTATAAGGTAATAGAAAAGGTTTATGTAGGTTTCAGTTGCTTGAAAATGTTTGAATTCTATTCTAAAATACTAAATATATTACTAATTCATACAATTACTGTAAAAATGTAATATAATAAAATAAATATAATAATGTTTGTATGCTAAGTGAACTGTATTCCTGTGACAGATAAACCGTTTGTAGACTCAAAATCTCAAGATTTAAGCCTCATTTCGGTATTTTGAGACTGTATTATTGTAGATAATTTCCCGCTGAATCCAACGATACCCTTAAACCCTTTTTATTCTCACCCCTTCAAATGAGATCAACGCACAAAACGTTACGATTAGTGTTTTTGTATAATTCGAAAATTTTGATAAACATTATCGGTCACGTTGAAGCTATCTGAAACACAGACTAAATATTATCATTATTGTGATATAGCATTAGTAAAGCTGTGATATATTGAACTGGTTGTGACGTAGGTAACTATTGTGATATTTGGTGACATTATGTGTTATCTGTGGGGGGAAGCGAAAACTTAAACTGGGCGCGGGACTTCTACATTGATATGACGGCGTGCATTCGGGTATTAAAACGAAAGTGACAATTGAAGGTAAAAACAAGTAATACAAATTGCGATCAACGCGACATATGGATTTTCGTTCTACCTCCCGAAATGATAATACCATGGACACCAACTTATCAACGTGGCAGCCCTGCATGTAAACGCAGATATAACATGTAATATAACATTGGGAAACGATAAGCCTGCTTATTTTATTGTCACTACAACAGTTAAGTATACATAAATCGCGAACGTCCTATTGCACTACGTGGATTCACTAGGTCACGCCGAAGAGATATCTCGCGGAGTTCAAACCGGCCGGCATCCAAAAGTCGCCGAGGTCGAAACTCCCGAACGAGGGCCAGGCACGGGTGGAGGCGGCCGTCCCCCAGAGGAATGTACTTTATAATATTATCACATGGGGTACTAGGCGCGGTCGGGAGGCGCGGGTGGGGGTGAGGGCGGCGGCGCGGGCGGGGTGGGGGTGCCGTTGCGCGGGCGCAGCTTGTCCGCGCGCAGGCGCTGCACAGCATCGCGCATCTCAGCCGCGAGCTGCCGGTCTCCGCTCGCCAGCC
Source organism: Ennomos fuscantarius (assembly GCA_905220475.3). Classification (NCBI taxonomy): domain Eukaryota; kingdom Metazoa; phylum Arthropoda; class Insecta; order Lepidoptera; family Geometridae; genus Ennomos; species Ennomos fuscantarius. The sequence goes on along the minus strand of HG992046.1, from coordinate 2,989,955 downwards.
GCGGGCGCCGCGCCGCGGGGCCTTCCTCGTCCCCCGGCCTCCGTCCCGCCAGGCTCGGCGCCTCCGCCAGCCGCGGCGAACCCAGCCGCGCCAGCAGCGCCGCGCCCGGCCGCTCCAAGCTTGACCTGATAATACCCTCCAGGAACGACCCATTCGCAGGCGGAGGCACCTCTTCCCGTAATCGACGCATCATGTGCGATGCGTACAACTCCTGCGTCGGGTGCGGCGCGAATCCAGGGCTCGGCCAGAACGGGTACCCTGGTGGATAGCCAGCTGTGTCCGGGCCGTTCATCCCGTTTGAAAACGGTTTAGTAGCCGGCTTAGGTGGCGGCGGCTTCGGCGGCTGCGGCTTCGCGTCCGGCTGGGGTTTCGGCTCGCGCTTCCGAGGTCGCATGAGATGCCGCTCTTTGACCTTGTACTCGAGGGTGGAGTGCGGCACCCCGTAGTAGGAGCCGGCGCGGTGCACCGACATCTCGCCGCGCTGGACTGCCTTCACCGCCTCCACTAGACTATCCCGATCGTAGTTCCGGTACTTGCCTCGCTTCGGCCGCGTCCCTTTTCCTCCAGCAGGCTGGCCGTTGTTGTTCGGCTGTCCTCTGGAGTTGCTCATCGGCTGGTACTGGTGTCGCTGGTTGTCGGGGGGTGTCTTTATGACTGAGACGTGTCTCTCCGGCGCCCGCATGCAAGCCAGGTCCATGTGCAAGCGGTCCGGTGGCTGCTGGAACTTTTGGCTGATGCTCTTCGCTATTACGTCGTTGAGCGAGAACAGGTGCTGCGAGGAAGGAGGATCAGCGAAGACCGACGGTGGGAGAAGGAGTTGAGAGGGGTTCAGCTGGGGCTGGGGGTTTGGAAGCATCGGCGTTAAGGGTGTGATAGGGGTCGTGACTGATGACGTGGCAGGGGAGGAGCTCTTATCGTCTGGTGGCGGAAAGGTTGGTATTTTGAGGATAACGGAGGGTGGGGAGTCGGTTCCTTCAGGGTCGGTGTCGGGATCAGACTCGTGCGGGTCCGTGGTGAGGCCGAACTTGTTGACCTTGTTCCGGAGGGTAGACCGGGGGATGCCGTAGACGGCGGCAGCTCGCCGTGTGCCCAGCTTGCCGGTCTGTATGTCTCTGAGTGCTGATTGGAGCTCATCTTCCGTGTAGTTCCGCTTGCTCGAACTGTTGCCGGCACCTTCTAAAATTGCGCGTTTCAATCTGCAACAAAATAATTTCTTTTTAAAACCACAATACATCTAGTCACGAGCATCCAATTTTAAATATTTAATTGCATTGAGTACATAGTCTTGTCCGAATTGGAAAGTTCAAGCATTTTCATAGTCAAATTAGTTGTGTTTCCAATAAAATACTCGCTATTTTCTCTAACATTTTAAACATGCTAAGGAGCAAATCCGAAGCATCCAGAAGAGTGAAAAATCGAATTAGCCGATAACGTCGATACCTATTCCTGTCTGGCGTTATTTTTTTACTTTTTTCGCGTGGACGGAAAAAGTTGCGGACTAATCTAAATTCTAATGGAGTTTTCCCATCTGTAGTCTTTGTCCCTTATTATTGTGAACCTCTATTTGAGAACTTGTTATGATCAGGTTTAATAATGTCATTTTGTTTTGTGCACAGAAGAATTTTAATGAAAGCCACGATTTTGTTTGAATGCATTTTGTGTTTTAGTCTTTCTGATTTAAAGTCTACAGTCAACATTTCGGGTACGATTGCATTGAATCTGAAAAATTATTCACAAACACCTGGACGCAGTAGCGGACAATCGGGCTAAATTCAATATTTCAAAACCAACTATTAATCCAAGATAAGTAAAATGCGAAATATTTACTGTTGGTCTCACCGATAACGGGTTATTATAAATGCTCCCTTATCTAGCCGCAGCAGCACTCACTTCAAACTTTATTTTTTAACTGACAGAGTTGAAATTTGTATGCACGTCGATGTCGTCTTGAATTTCATCTTGCATTTTGCTTTCTTATTTTTCGCGCGCGAACTTTTACCATTTTAAACTTTATGAGAATGTTTTTACGTGTAATTTTACGTTGTATCACTGTTGGGATGCAAGGTCAATGCACTGACAGTCTATAGAAGCATTTTTATTTGTTTTTGCGAGTCATACGACCCACATAGAGTCCCGGCGAATGAATTTATTCAGTTCATCGATTTGACATTGTGTATGATATCGATGTTGGAATTGGGACGGTCTATCTCTATTCCCTTTGGATGAGATGGCAACATCGAATTCTTGATTCGTATTAAACTAATCGTGATATCGGAATCAGGTTGGATTCACGCAGTTTTGATTATGTATCATTATCGAACGAGCTTTAAAAGCTCGAAAGTATATATATCTAATTTGCAATGAAGGAAAAATTTATTTCTTGACATTGTTTTCCAACGTAACTTGTACTTTTTTCCCATTTTATTTTTGGTACATCTAATATCTTTAATATTATGTTGTGTAATTATTATATTTGTAATTAGACAGTTTTTAGCGTTCATTAAGATTCTAAAAGGTTTTATATTTTTAAAATGAGTTGGGCCAAAAAAGCCAAGCTTTGTTTTAACGGATTTTATGAATAGGGTCCATTTAGGTCTTCATGAAGGCTCTGAGGTACTCAATTGACATTATTAGGAAAGCTTTGAGTCATGTTTTACGTTACATCACCTAGGTATTGAGTCATATTGACTCATAATAAATAATTATGTAACACAAAAATATTTTGTACAATAATAGCAAAGTTTTAAAACAAAATATATTATGTAGATTCCAAATAAAATGATAATGATAATAAGCTGCCAATTCATTCCATTAAAAGCCATTTAAAGGCTTTTCATAAATCCTTTATTCCTAATTCCAAAAGCTACAGAACCTATCGTTTTGAAACTTGACTCAGACTTAGCTAGGAAACGTTACGGTAAGCACTTCAATCTTCAATCACTTGGGTTTTAAAGCACTTATTTTATCGATGTATATTTATAAATGTATATAAATAAATAAATCGATATGTGCGGACATCTCACACAACGCCATCTAGCCCCAAACTAAGCAAAGCTCGTATTATGGGTACCAGATAACTGATACAATACTTAAATATTTTTTGTTTGTAAATATATACATATAATACAATATGACACCCAGACACAGAACAAACACCTATGTACATCACACAAATGTTTGTCCTGGGTGGGAATCGAACCCACAACCCACAGTTCAGAAGGAAGGGTTACTACCAACTGAGCTATCGGGCCAGTCTAATTTGTATTATTCCATTATTATTTTTATTAAGTTCTAATTAAGTTACACTCGTTTGCTTTACTTATACATCATTTTTGTTATTATATTTAGTATACAATTATCACTGTTTTGTACCAGGCAGAGTGCATGTGATAGATTATAGATTTTTTGTTATGTTAAGGATTGCCGTAAGGAGCTAACCGTTCGCCTGATGTTAAGCGACACGTCTGCCCATATCAGTTGTAGTGTCACTCGCAACTCTAAGGTATAGAGTTTCGCGTGACACTGCACTGCGCACGTCATTCTGAGACATCAGCACAATCTAGTAATAAGATCAGGTAAAAAAGTCTCCTTTGCTCAGTAATTTCACTAGCTACGGTGCCCTTCATACCGGAACACAGCAGTGCTTGCGCACTACTGTTTGGCGGCAGAATAACTGGCAAGTGTCGTTAATGTTAATGTCGCCATCTTGAAAATGTCAATTGTCATTTTACGGACACGATAATACAAATTTTTAACTAGGTTTTTGGCGGGAATGCGAAAAAGATTGCTTCACCGCATTGTATTATTTTCCAAAACTTGTGTTATTTTCAGTGTTAGTGCATAAAATTGGTGGCATTCTATTCGTTGAGTGCTGGATTACAGGCGTGCGTGTGGGAAAATGGTATAATGATGGTGAAACGTTTCTTTTCGTGTTGTTTCCAAAACTCCATAGAATCTTTAAGTAAAGTTGCCACCACTTAAATAGGAGTATGATTTAGACTTATGATTTATGACTTGACTTGATGACTTCGACTGTGACTTGACACATATTTGCGTGAAATATTAACTTGATAAATTATTAATTACTTGACACTGGCTAAATACACAAAAGTGTGGAGCCAAAATATAAAAAAATAATAAAAATAAATTAACTTAGTTATGTTGACAATGGAAATATACGTGAGCCAACTTGAACTTCAGTTCGCCTCGCATTCACCAGCTTACTCCCCAAGTCAAGCGTGCGTAAAGAAGTTTTACTTCAAAAACGTGGTTTAAACCCACCGCTATTACACTGAAATTCATTCCGTATATACGAAATCGCAGCCAATGTCCATTTATTTATTTTAAAGCAGTCGAGAGATCATTCAACTCGTTTTTGTTGTCACCAACATGAGTCATACGCAGGGTTGGACTTCGTAGTATAATTATACTTTTTTTAAATGTTAGTGAATGATGTGACGAGCTAGTCGTTCGCCTGGTGTTAAGCGCCACGGCCGCCCATAACAGAACAGTGTCACTCGGAATTAAAACACAGAGTTTCGCGCGACACTGCACTGCGCACACCATTCTGAGACATCAGCACAGTCTAGTAATAAAATTACTCAACTGTGAGATCAGATCATAAAGTCTCAATTGCCCAGTAATTTCACTAGCTACAGTGCCCTTCAAACCGGAACACAGTAGAGCACAGTAGTTGCACACTACTGTTTGGCGGCAGAATAACTGGCAAAGCGGTCGTACCTACCTAGACGAACTTTGCAACAAAGTCCTACCACCTAGTAAAACTATGAAATAATGGTATATACTATCTGTATATACCATTATTTCATAGTGTGTAGTATCGCAATGCCACTATATTACGCGAAAATACCATAATTTTATCTTCAGGTTGACCGACTTGTATTAACAGTGAACCCTTTAACTTTTTAATATTTACCTTACAATAGGAATTTCTGTATGTACGGAAACAGGCAACGATAAGGTATATGGCGATTTCTCTCGTGATGTTTTACTATCCCAGCTATTCTGACAGAGAAGTTTATTTCATGAATGAGTGCGAGAAAGACTATGTCATGTTAATAGGCTACTTGATAACTATATTTTTATTACATACATAAATAATATACCTCAAATAATAGATAACTGTGAAAACAAAACTTGAATATTTCAAAAAATGACTAAGTTACAGGCATTTTAAAATACAGAAATAGAAAGAGACAACTCAAACACGCAGTGACGTCAGTTACCAGTCCTCACGGTAACTCATTACTAAACTGTGGTAGCTCTACATACAATCTTTTTGGCATGTGACGTCACAAGCCATGCCTTCATAGTAGCTGTGAGGAAGCTCAACACGATCTATGTTTTGCGGGAAAGGGACAGGCGATGAAACTTTAAAAGCGTACTACTCCGTGATTAATTTACCGATTTTACTTATTTTTACAATGATTACATTCATTTTTAACCTACTTTATGAAAATAATATTTACTTGTTCATTTTTAATAGTAGTCAAATAGCCAATTGGTGGCATTTTTTTTGGATTACTATGTAGACAAACCTTGACTCAACAGTGATCAGTTGCAGTACAGATACGCTTTCCCGTTATATACTGATACATTATCGTGTCGATTGCTAAGGATGAAGTTCCGATAGACGCATTAGTCGAGATTTTCCTTAAGATTTCGTGAATATTTTTGTCCTAACTGATTAAAACGAAATATCATTTTTAATAAAATTCAAAAAAAAAAACGCCGATAATCGAAACTTTTTTTTGTGTTTTGGCTCCACACTTTTGTGTATTTAGCCAGCGTAATTGATAATTTAGCAAGTTAATGATATTTCACGTAAATAATGTGTCAGGTCACAGTCAAAGTCATCAAGTCAAGTCAGAGTCAAGTCATAGTCTAGTCTAGTCAAGTCCTAGTAAAGCGGTGGCAACTTTACCAGAAGCTTCTATGGAGTTTTGGAAACAACACGAAAAAAAACGTTTCACCATCATTATACCACTTTCCCACACTCATGCTTGTAATCCAGCACTTAACGAATAAAATGCCACCAATTTTATGCACTAACACTGAAAATAACACAAGTTTTGGAAAATAATATAATGCGGTAACGTGATCTTTTTCGTTTTCCCGCCAAAACTCTACTAATCGAAACTTATACGATATAAAAAAAAACATGAAACCTCAAACGTGGTATAATTTTGGTCAAATAGTATAATTTTATTTTCAATATACAATTTTTTTTTGGTTCTGAATCCAACCCTGGTCATACGTCACACAGCTTCAAGGGCCAATCCCTACGTTACGCCACACGCATGTTACAATGCAAATAGTATAAAAGTTTGTTTGTTCGATAAACAGTGCAATTCTTTTGCAATGTTTCAGCTTGTAAACTGGGCCGTTGACATGAAGATATGAGTTCTTTGACTCGGGCTTAAAGACTTTATACCCGGACGAAAGATCGTATAAGCACAATCGGTTTTTGTATCGATTAATATGGAATTCATGACGATAGATAGATAACTCTTTACTGTCTCACCAATGATGAATTTGATGTGTGTATCCTAGCAAATAAATGATTGATTATGATTATGAAATTTACATTCATCATTTCTGACAGCCTCTGTGGTGTGGTGGTTGAGCAGGTCGGCTTATAACCCGGAGGCGGTGGGTTCGATTCCCGCGGCTAGCAATGAGACTATATCTGATCTGTCGATGTCTCGGGATCACGTGCGCAGTGCAGTGTCACGCAAAACTTTACATTAGAGTTCCAAGTGACGCTGTAACTATTATGGGCAGCCGTGTGTATGTAGAGTAGTACAATCTGGAAATCCTGATGCCCGTTTGTACTAAACTTCGATTTCAGTTTTTTTTTTTAGTTTTGACTCCACACTTTTGTGTATTTAGCCAGTGTCAAGTAATTGATAATTTATCAAGTTAATGATATTTCACGCAAATATGTGTAAAGTCACAGTCGAAGTCATCAAGCCAAGTCATAGTCTAGTCAAAGTCATACTCCTAGTAAAGTGGTGGCAACTTTACTTGAAGCTTCTATGTAGTTTTGGAAACAACACGAAAAGAAACGTTTCACCATCATTATACCACTTTCCCACACTCACGCCTGTAATCCAGCACTTAACGAATAAAATGCCACCAATTTTATGCACCAACACTGAAAATAACACAAGTTTTGGAAAATAATACAATGCGGTGACGCGATCTTTTTCGCTTTCCCGCCAAAACCTAATGCTTTGTACAATTTGATCTATGCGCCCCGATCCATCATGGCGTCCTGTCAATAGTTCGTTGACCCCAGCCAGGCGATCAAAGTTTCGTTTTCACGGTTTAATGGGCACATTCACATTACTATTGTTTGTGTAACATGACTCCTAGAATTGTTTTACTAGCACCACCTCACTACAAACACAAGTCTACAAGTAATTCTGTTACTCAATTTTGAATTGTTTCAATTTCAAACACAAGTCTACAAGTAATTTTGTTACTCAATTTTTGTTAGCTATATTGTATATATATTAATAGATAGATAGATCTGTTCTGTTTTGGGCAGTCGTGTCGTTTAACATCAGGTGAACGCCTAGCTCGTCACATCATTCAATAAAAAAAAAAAATACAACACTATTGTACATCGTAAAACAATACAATTTAACAACAAAAAAAACTTACGTTATTATCTAGCACTAGTGCAATAGGCGGTCTTATCGCTAAGAGCGATCTCATCCGGACAATCTTTGTATTGGAGGAATCTGTAGCTTAGAGTTGTAATAATATAGGTATTATACATGCATATTATTATTTTTATATAAGATAGAATTGTATGTATATTTTTTTTATTGTGTATATATAAATAGTTATATGTATTTAGTATTAATCTATTTATTAATAAGTTATTTTATGTAACAATTATGTTTGAAGTATAAAACGAATTGGTTATGTGCATTCCGTCCTTTACCACTTCATTAGATTCTCTCCGTCCAAAGGTTGCCTTGAAGAGTTCGCTTTTAGCGATAAGGTCGCCTATCGTTACGATTGTCAATCATCCTTATTTCTTTATATTAGGTCTTTACCTATGAAATTGCCGTTTTGTTTGAAAAAAGTTAAAGTATTTTTTTTCGAACTTATTTATTTCTTTTATTCAAAGTAATCACCCCTGCAATCAATGCATCTTTGCCAACGCTGTGGCAGTTTATGGATGCCCTTCTTGAAAAAATCAGCAGGACGGGAGACAACAAACTCTTCAAAGGCGTTTTGTACTGCCTCTCGGGAATTGAATTTTTTTCCCGCTAAAAATTTGTCCAAATTTTGGAAAAAGTAATAGTCGGTAGGCGCAAGATCTGGTGAGTATGGCGGATGAGGGAGAGCTTCCAAACCCAACTCATGCAGCTTAGAGACGGTCTGTTGTGCAGTATGGGGTCGCGCGTTGTCGTGCAGTAGCAGTGGAGACGACCGATTGACCAAAGCTGGTTGCAGACGTGCGAGTTTCGCCATCATTGTGGTCAGTTCTTCAATGTACACACCTGCAGTAATGCTCTCGCCGTTTTGTAAAAAGCTATGATGAAACACACCAGCACTAGACCACCAAACTGTGACCATCACCTTTCTAGGGGTCATTTTTCGTTTTGCACATTGCTTTGGTACCGAACCAGGATCTAACCAACTTGCTGAGCGCTTTCGATTGTCAAAAAGAATCTATTTTTCGTCGCACGTAACAATTCGGCTCAAAATTCCTTCATTTCTGTGCCTGTTAAGCAGCGCAAGGCAAGTCTCGATGCGTACGTTGCGCTGGCGATCGTTAAGTTCGTGGGGCACCCATCTATTAAGCTTTTTTATCTTGCCAATCTGTCGCAAATGGACCAATATTGTTTTGATGCTAACATCAAAAGCTGCTGCCAGCTCAGCTGTAGATTGAGATTCATCAGCTTCCACAATCGCCTTTAATTCATCATTGTTGACCAAAGTTTCCGGACGACCACGAGGTTCATTTTTCAAGTCAAAATTTCCAGAACGGAACCGAGCCAACCAATAACGGGTTGTACGTTCGTTTGTACAGTTCTCTCCGTAAACGTCGTTGACGTTACGTGTCGTTTGTGCCACGTTGGTGCCACGACGGAACTCATATTCCATAATTACACGAAATTTCAAAGTATCCATTATGAGGAAAAATGTTGAAATGTAATGAAAATACAACGCTAATCAATAAACAAAAGACTTATATTGTAAATAGAATGTCATATTTTTAAAACAAAATTAATTTAAATTTAGAATTCATAGCCAATCAAAACTTTTTTTTGTTTGAAAAAGTCTGTACTGCAATACGGCAATTTCATAGGTAAAGACCTATTATATATTTTATTATTTGGTGTGTATAAAATAAAGAATGTATCTGTCTTTCTATCTTTCCATCAATTGTTTTTCAAGTAGGTACCTAATATTTCACAAATCAAAGAAAATGATTAATTAATTAATAAAATGATCATTAAATGAATCCCTATTTTCCTGTTCACAGATTGTTGTAACCAAATGAATAGAAGAAGGGCAAGAAATTTAATTACATTTGAGTAATTCTCAATCATTATTGTTTATAAATATTTATGAAGTACATTCAAATCAGGCAGGAAACATCTGAATTAGTGATTCTATGCATATATTTATAGCCAATGTATACGAACTGCCTTTTTATTGGTTTTTATATCTGTGGTCGACTCTCTAATTGATAGAATAAGGCGTGACTTCGCGGAAGTTCATCTTAAATACTACTACTAATACTAGGTGGTAGGACTTTACTGCAAAGTTCGTCTAGGTAGGTATCACCGCTTTGCCAGTTATTCTGCCGCCAAGCAGTAGTGCGCAAGCACTGCTGTGTTCCGGTTTGAAGGGCACTGTAGCTAGTGAAATTACTGGGCAAATGAGACTTTATGATCTGATCTCACAGTTTAGTAATCTTATTACTAGATTGTGCTGATGTCTCTGGATGACGTGCGCAGTGTAATGTCACGCGAACCTCTATACTTTAGAGTTCCGAGTGACACTGCAGCTGATATGGGCAGCCGTGTCGTTTAACATCAGGCGAACGGATAGCTTGTCACGTAATTCCTTAACATAAAAAAAATATATATATAAAATAAAATAAAAATATCTAATTCGCTAAAAAGTAGAAGACGTCTTCCGCTCTCACTTCACACTAAAATAAAAATATAAAAAAAACCCAAAAAAAATATAAAAAGACAAAAATATAAATAACGTTTTACATTAACTATGTAATTGGCTTACTATCGGCGATGACTTGTACATTTTTTCCACAAGCACTTGTTAACTTGCTTGCTAGCTTGTAAGCTTGAATACTCACAAGTCGTTCAGGGACCTTCCATGGTAGGAAGTGGCGATGGCGGAGCTAATGCGCCCGTGTTGCACCTATGCATCGGCATGCCTTACCGCGTCCTACCTTGCCTATGGCGAATGGTCACCGTAGCAAATTGCCGCGTCAAAAATTGCAATGGGTTTCGATTCAATTTTGAATTATGAGATTATTGCTCGCTGGATTTGATGACCGAGGCATTTAACCGGACGAATTGCGGAAATAAAAGCAGAAATAAATAAATAAATAAGTGTGGACATTTCACACAGCGCCATCTAGCCCCAAACTAAGCAAAGCTTGTACTATGGAAACTAGATAACTGATACAATACTTAGATACTTTTTGTTTGTAAATACATACATAGAATACAATATAACACCCAGACACAGAACAAACATCTATGTTCATCACACAAATGTTTGTCCTGGGTGGGAATCGAACCCACAACCTGCAGTTCAGAAGGCAGGGATACTACCAACTGAGCTAACGGGCCAGTCAAAAGTCAAATGGTTATTATATTTGTTGGTATATAACTTTTTTATAAAGGGATTCAGTCAGCCATGTATTATAATTATTTATTATATATACAAGCTTTGCTTAGTTTGGGGCTAGATGGCGCTGTGTAAAATGTCCACAGATATTTATTTATTTTATTTATTTATTATAATACGCTGTATGTATTTTTATTATTATTATTAATTATGTTTACTTTGGTTGTAGAATTATCTCATGCACAATCTGTTTTAGTTTAAATTATGCATTATTTTAGATATTGGTCGTGATAGTGACTTACACCGCTATGCAAGTTATACTGCCGCCAAGCAGTAGTGCGCAAGGACTATGGACGGAGGTGCTATGGACGGCCGTGTCGCTTAACATCAGGTGAACGACTAGCTCATCATCATTCATTAACATAAAATAATGGCAAATATTAACCTTCATTTAAAGTAATTATTAAAACTAATTTTGTTAGATTGCAAGTTTCAACGCTATAAAATTAAATGACATTATGCAACGGTTAATTATAGTTTATTACTGCCATCAATCGACACCATACATTAATATGATTAATTTTACACTCATTTAAAGGGCACTTAATACGTTTTGATGCTAACGAAGTCATATTTTATTGAAGTAAAAACTTCTTTAATCACGCTTGACTTAGATAGATGAACTCTTTATTGTACACACCAAATAATAAAAATTACAAAGAAAAGAAAAAAATAAAATAAAGTGTAACAATGAGTTTTGGCGAAAACGAAAAAGATCATGTCGCCGGATTGTATTATTTTCCAAAACTTGTGTCATTTTCAGTGTTAGTGCATAAAATTGGTGGCATTTTATTTGTTAAGTGCTGGATTACAGGCATGAGTGTGGGAAAGTGGTATAATGATGGTGAAACGTTTCTTTTCGTGTAGTTTCCAAAGTTCCATAGAAGCTTCTGGTAAAGTTGCCATCACTTTACTAGGAGTATGACAGACTATGACTTGAACTGATGACTTGGACTGTGACTCGACACTTATCTGTGTGAAATATCGATTACTTGCCTAGCTAAATACACAAAAGCGTGGAGTCAATATATCGAAAAAAAAAAACTATGTGAAACTTAGTGGCATCTTACCTATGATCCAAGCTCTTGGCGTCCGGAGGAGGTGTACCGCTGGCACTGGAGGTGGACTTGGCGCTCAGGTCCAGGGGCTGTTCTGTCAGGCTCGGGGACGACGGCGCGGCTTTCTCTTCTGGGGGCCTGCTGAATAAACATTTAGTCAGAAAAGTGCAGAATTGGAGTTTTGGCGGAAAAATTAAAAAGATCGTGTCGCCGCATTGTATTATTTTCCAAAACTTGTGTAATTTTCAGTGTTAGTGCATAAAATTGGTGTCATTTTATTCATTAAGTGCTGAATTACAGGCATGAGTGTGGGAAAGTGGTATAATGATGGTGAAACGTCGCTTTTCGTGTTGTTTCCAAAACTCCATAGAAGCTTTTGGTAAAGTTGCCACCACTTTACTAAGAGTATGACTTGACTTGACTAGAGTATGACTTAACTTGATGACTTGGACTGTGACTTGTTTTGACACATTATATAATATTAATGAACTTGAGAAATTATCAATTACTTGACACTGGCTAAATACACAAAAGTGTGGAGCCAAAACCAACAAAAAAAAAAGTGCAGAATTTCTGCATCACATCTGTCACTATCGTGAAAAATTTCTTACACATATTATTGAATTTAATCTTTTAAAATACCGACAGACTTAAGACTGACATGCTATTTTTATATTTTTTATATATTTGATAATAATTATATATTTAAAATATATTCTCATATTATAATCTTGTAGTGTAGCTTTAGACTCTTAAAATAATCTCGAAACTCAAAATGCATATTTATATTTTGTTTTAAATTATAATACCTACACATTTTCACTTTTTTATTTGTGAAATATTCGATAATTTTAGTTCCTCAATTACAATTTTTGTAATTGATGTAAAACCTATATTTTTCATAAATTTATTGACTTTATCAAATGAATTAACAATAACTTAACTAAACTAGACCTAAAAAACTAATATTTTTGTAAAATTGTTTTCTTTTTACGGTGTACAAAAAAGCGTTGACCTATCTACACAGTTACACTATCTGGAAGTGCCTGTACCATGTTACACAGTTTATACTAGGGTGCAGGTACACGGATTCAATACTTAAGTTGGATTAGATTAGTTGTATTAATTAATTATGGAAAATATGTTTAATTATAAGTATCATGTAATCCAAAGCTATAAAGAATAAATAATTTTAATTTTAATAATTGACAGCCTCTGTGGTGTTGTGGTTGAGTCGGCTTATAGCCCGGAGGAGGCGGGATCGATTCCCGAGCGGTAAGTATTTGTGCACAGAAAAAAACGCAAATACTTGTTCTGAGTCTGGGTGTTGTGACACCATGGTCTTAGTAGTTCCTAGACACAGGGAATCCTAGTTAGGGTCCAGGATCTATGTGTGATCGTTGGGCGTTATTATCATTATTTTTGTTTTTATTGAGTCACACGTACTTTATTTTCGTACACTTGTAAGATGTGGAATGAGCTTCCATCAGCGGTCTTTCCTCAGAGCTACAACATGCAGCAACGCATTAGTGGCACATCTAGTGTTATAGATGTCTATAGGCTACGGTGACCTCAGCATAAAAAGGTTCTTACAAGGATCTTGGATGTAAAATAGTAATATTATTTTGTGACGAGCTTCTGCCCGCAGCTTCGCCTGCAGCGTGGCTTATGAGAATAATTCAACCACCCATTTCACCCTCTTAAGGGTGGAATTTCGAAAAATCCTTTCTTAGCGGATGCCTACGTCATAACATCTACCTGCATGCCAAATTTCAGTTTCGTCCAGTGGTTTGGGCTGTGCGTTGATAGATCACTATTTCAGTCAGTTAGTCAGCTTTGAGTTATATATATTTAGATTAAATAAATAAATATTCGTAGATATTTCACACAGCGCCATCTAGCCTCTACGCTAAATTTTTAAACCATGAATATTCACCTCCAAAAATAATGCGGATAATAATAGATTCCATAACCATAAAGTGGTGCCATGTCCATTTATGTAACACTAAATTTTGTCGACCACTTCTAATTTAACACATTAAACGTTAAAATAAAAAGTGCACAAAACAAGATAATTAACGTTAATAAAAAAATAGCACCGAAATTATGCAAGAAAATTAATTAAATATTTGTGTAGCAAATTCGCACTGAAATTGTAAAATTACTGAAAATTTGGCTCAAGTGTACTTCATATTTATATGAATTGGATGTAGGTGGTACATTCTGATATATTTTTACATCATACTAGTTGCTGCACGCGGGTTTTTTTTACCTAGTTTAAAAAAAATGTTAATTCAATTAATTTTATTTATTAGACCATCTAAGAAGTTATTGAATGGTGTGACGTGCTAGCCGTTCATCTGATGTTAAGCGACAAGGCCGCCCATAATAGAACAGTGTCACTCGAAACTCGAAAATCTGCGCTGCACTGCGCACATCATCCTGAGACATCAGCACAGTCTGGTAATAAGATTACTCGACTATGAGATCAGTTGGGCAATCACGTAACTTGATTGCAACCAATAAAAACAAAATTTGTATGGATTTGAGAGTTTGAATACGCTGTTTATGTACATAGTTAGAATGGAAATTTCTCCTGATGCATTGCAATCAAAGTTTCGTGATCACCCCCCAGATAACTGATTGGGGGGGATGCCCCAGATCATAGTCTCAATTAAATAAATAAATATGTGTGGACATTTCACACAGCGGCATCTAGCCCCAAACTAAGCAAAGTTTTTTACTATGGGAACCAGATAACTGATACAATACTCATATGCTTTTTGTTTGTGAATACATACATATAGAATACAATATAACACCCAGACACAGAACAAACACATATGTTCACCACATAAATGTTTGTCCTGGGTGGAAATCGAACCTACAACCTGCAGTTCAGTAGGCAAGGATACTACCAACTGCACTAATGGGCCAGTCAAATTTGCCCAGTAATTTCACTACAGTGCCCTTCAAACCAGAACACAGTAGTGCTGGCAACATTTTCTTTTTTCGGTTTTCAAGATTAAAATTAAATGCTTGATTAAATAAAAATTGCAGAATCAGTCCACAGCGGAATAATTTCACCAACCACCAATATTTTTTCAGCTTTTCTCCTCAACAAAGCGTTTATATGAATTGATGTCATTTACCCAGGTGCAGCGTGAACAGAGCTGGAAGATCGCACCATGTTTACATAATGAACAATTATTGTAAAATGCAAGTTACGTTATAAACAAACTATGACCAAATAGAACCTATGTCAATACTAATTAGGTTGTTAATTATCCGTGGTGGTGTGGTTGAGCAGGTCAGCACATAAATCGGAGGCGGGTTCGATTCCCGCGGCAAGACAGCATAGTAAATTTATGATTTTATAGATTTTTTAATATCCTTTTTTAACACGGCCTTTATTTTCTAAATACTACAATGATTTAATAACTAATACTAAAAACTACCCACTAGTACTATTTTTTTTATGTTAATGAATGATGTGACGAGCTAGTCGTTCACCTGATGTTAAGTGCCACGGCCGCCCATAACATAACAGTGTCACTCGGAACTCTAAAACATAGTTTCTGCGCGACACTGTACTGCGCACATCATCCTGAGACATCAGCACAGTCTGGTAATAAGATTACTCGACTGTGAGATCAGATCATAAAGTCTCAATTGCCCAGTAATTTCAGTAGCTACAGTGCCCTTCAAACCAGAACACAGTAGTGCCTGCACACTACTGCTTGGCGACAGAATAACTGGCAAAGCGGTGGTACCTACCTAGACGAACTTTGCAACAAAGTCCTACCACCTAGTAAAAAAAAAAAAACATTTGGACTATATACTGGCCGCACTGACCTATAGACAGTCCAAATGCTCCAGCCCACTATCAGTAGGTATTTTTTTTATAATACCGGCTCTAATACTATAATTATTATTGTCATATCCATAGCCTTCACTGATATAATTGTTGTATACATAAATAAGATACAGACTAATCTGCAAAATAGGTGTATGTGTAGATCCTAATAAAATTTATAAAATAATGAAGCAAATACAGTTTATACATGGATATTTCATAATAAATATCAATAATAATTGAAAAAAAAAAAAAGATTTTTATGTTAGAAATATAAATTTTTGCTAGTATTCATACATAGATTATGATGCTTATCTCTAGTAAGCGATTTGGTATGATATACATATCGTTTATGAAATCTTTTCTAGGCATAAGCAACGCAATCGCTGCGAATGTGCTGGTTATTGCTTAGTAAATGAATGAAAATTATTTTATGTATATGACGGCGGGCAGTACCGTAATTTACCCTGTGCGTAATTTACCCGTATTTACGCTTATGCATTTAAATTTATTACAGTGGCAACACCGGCACCTGTCATCGCTGCCCCACCCATCTGGCTATATAAAAGGAGCGCTAGGTGTACTACGATCATTCTTGTGCCGGACACGGCCCGGTGCGCATGCTGAAGGCCTATAGTTTTATAGTTTGCCCGCCATGCCTAACCCGTGAGCCTATATATAATAACAAAACGAGTTTTGGGGGGGTACTTTAATATAAATAGATAAAGAGTGTTCTAACATAATAAAGCGAACATTTTTAAACATCATACAGAGTTAAAATATTTTGAATATCTTGATTAGTTTAGGCGTGACAGCAAAAAGAAAATAAAAAACTTTAGGCTCGTTTTTCTCGAAATTTGCCGACAGGCGAATGCGTTAGTTATGGTTAGGAGGGCAGCATGTTCCCACAACACCCAGACACAAATGCAAGTATTTGCACTTTTTACTGTGCATTAATACTTGTCCTGCTGCAGCGATCGAACCTGCCGCCTCCGGGTTATGAGCCGACCTGTTCTACTACCACACCACAGAGGCTGTCAAAATAAAAATGTCATTTTGTATAAAATGTGATATTATATAAAGTACTCACTATTTTCTTCTATTGTATTATATTAATGATCATAAAAGAGATCTATTATTTATTGACATAGGTGAAAATATCCAAGGACGTCTGTAATATTTTATTTATTAGATTATTCAACTTTCACCTTCATGGGCAGGACGTTTTTGGTTTACACAGGGTGTCTAAAAGTCATTGCAAATACATACCTTAATATACCAAGTTTTAAGTGTAAATTATCGACAAATATATCTAGGTTTACTTTGTCTATAAATAATATGGGTATTAAAATGTTTTGATGATTGAAAAAATTATACTTAAAATAAATACTAACACAAGGGTATCTATATATATATATATATATATATATATATATATATATGCATGCAGGCTATAGGCACGCCAAAGATCCAAACTTTGCCAATATCATTTAGAAATTAGCAAAGTAAAGCAGGCCACTAGCATCCGAAGCGTGCATCAAAACTATACCTATTTAAAGCACAGAATCGACGGCATTGCAACTGTCACCTCCAAGAAGTATCGAGCACAATAGCGTCACAGCCTTTTGTGGTGCAACTCTATTCACACTATTTGAGACGCGTCCGTCGGTTTTGCGGCGGTATGGCAGCAGACACGATGTGAGAGCGGTTTTAGAGCGATAGTGATGTGAATCGATAATATCGATACACTATCGATGTTATAATATTTATATATGTACATAGTGGTATTTAACCGGACGCCTAGTTATATAGTAACCACTACTGCTGGTTAATATTATGATATGTATGCGTAAAATAAAGATTAGTCCGGTACTAAATGAAAAAGTTCATCCTTAAAGTTCATTAATTATGTGCTATGCCTAATTTAGATACTTATTTTTCATTTTCGAATATTTGATTACCCTTTACCCGATTTGTAGCAACGGGCAAATGATTTTATTTTTTTGTTACACTTAATTTTTAAACCTTTTTTTGCCTTTTTGTCATGAATAAATATCTATTCTATTCTTTTAAAAGCAAATGACTTTTTTATATGTTATAATAAGTATAACTTAGGAAATAAATGCACCTTTTCGTTAAAATGATACCTAACATTTTACAGAAAAGCATTGCCATTATAAAGATAAACATTTGACGGGGAAATGCGGGGTATCAATAATATCAATAAAAAAGAATTTTATCATTAATTTCAAATTAATACTCATCATTAATTAACTTTGTTTTATTAACTTGCGTATAAATAACTTTGTTCTGCAAGTACGAAAGAGTATAAACATTATAAACATCTAAAGGAGTGGCTCTTAACATCTTCTATACATATAAAATTCAAAGTCCTGACTGACTTATATAACTTATGACCCGCTGGTCCTAGAGATTTGAAATTTGGAGGGTGTGTTTTTTGTCTTTACAAAACTAACTTTTCTTAGTTCTACAACTAGTTGTAGAACTAAGAAACTAAGAAAGGGTTTTTCGAAATTCCGTCCCTAAGAGGGTGAAATTGGTGGTTGAATTATCTATGAAAAATCTTCTTCATTTCCTATAGGCCACGCGGGCAAAGCCATTGGCAGAAAATAGTCAGTTATAAAAATCCAGAGAAATGTAGTCAAACGCAATCCCCTATCTTGGTTTTTAAAAAACTTTTACCACAAACAAATCAATACAATAAAATACAAATCGTTTCCGATAATTTTAGGTAACTCTATTACTGGTGTAAAACCGTTTCGATACCGTTTAGTCGGCACATCCCTATCACCAGTACAGTTCGACAATGCCCGCGTTATTGAAAACGTTAAAACGACGCGACTTGCAGATGGAGACGTTGAAGACATTGTGTTATACTTGTCAATGTGACGTTTCGAATGGAAGCTCACTGATGTGGGACGAAATGAGCCTGTTACTTTTGCTTGTGATAGTTTGTTTCTGACTTTACCAGCGCGTGAATAGAATAAAACTCGACCTCGCAACTTTTTTGCAACTATAAGTATTCACATCAACAACTGGAAGATGCCCACCGCTTAACATAGGTCTCGGAGTTTCGGCGGGAAGTCGTAAAAGATTGCGTCACTGCATTGTATTATTTTCCTAAACTTATGTTATTTTCAGTGTTAGTGCATAAAATTGGTGGCGTTTTATTCGTTAAGTGCTGTATTAAAGGTATGAGTGTGGGAAAGTGGTATAATGATGGTGAAACGTTTCTTTTCGTGTTGTTTCCAAAACTCCATAGAAGCTTTTGGTAAAGTTGCCACCACTTTACTAGGAGTATGACTTGACTAGATAATTTGAACTGTGACTTGACACAAATATATATCATATTAATTAACTTGAAAAATTATCAATTACTTGACACTGGCTAGATACACAAAAGTGTGGAGCCACAAACAGCAAAGAACTCTTGGCATTCAGCCATATAGCAGAGTTGATTAAAATATTGTATGTACCTAAACAAATATATATGCAGGTCTGACAAGTCAAGGCAAAGCAAAGGCTTGTCTTTATCTAAAACGATAGGTACATAAAATATTACGTGCTGTGAATTATAGGTTTGAATATCAGACGTTAATACCTTTGTAAAAACAAAACAAACGTAATCACAGACTTCATTTGTTGCTAAGATTGAAAAGGACTGCCAATTCTGCGATTTCCGGGACCGCAATGTCGGCGGTACTTCCGGTGGCGGGAAGTGACGTCACCGAGATGAGCATTCGTAGATGCGGAGATGAATGGATTTCATATTACTGGTTACATTGCAAAAAATACTAAATTTCGTAAATAGATGACAAAAACTGTGAAAATTCAAGTTAGTTGAAAGATTTGTTAATTTTTTTAGTTAAATGAGAGCAGTGTTGTTGATGGTAAGCGCCATGCTAATATAACTATTTCAAATATGATATAAGATTATTTTTAGAAACTCCGTTAAAACAAGATTGTGTGATTACTGTTTGTAATTGACGACATGTTTGATTTTAGATAAATTTCCGTGGAATAACAATTCTTTCTTTAACTTAATATTACAAACGCAAAGTAGGTAATTCTAATTTTCGATAATAATTTTGAAAAAAATATGAGTTTGTTTAGACCACATGACTGAAGAAAAACATCCTTAGCTCCATCTATCGGCCAGTATAGGCTATATAGGGCTTTGATTTTGCTTTGTTTCATGTTAATGTCACCATCTTGACCATTTGTAAATTGACATTTTACCGGCCATACCAACATGATAATACAAATTTTTAACTTTGTTATGTTGACAATGGAGATGTACGTGAACCAACTTCCGTTCGTCTCGCATTCACCATCTTACTCCCCAAGTCATGCGTGCGTAAAGAAGTTTTACTTCAAAATCTGTTTGTTTCACGTAATACTATAAGTGCGTGGCTTTTCAGTTGTGATATAAGAGAATCCACACCTTGACATTATTTTTTCTTGACATCATTAATATCATATTTTTTTAAGCCGGAACCTGCCTTTATTCTCTTAACTAAATACTGGTGTCGATTCTGTGTCGTATTCTCTAAAGCTAAACGAAATTAACATATTTCCGTATTTTTCATTTCCCTTTATCAGAAGAGTACCGCCATACTTTAAGTTTACTTTAGTTTTAGAGAATGCGACACAAAATCGACACCACTACAGTGATTAAAAACTAAAACTAAACACTACCTACTACAAAAAAAAATTTGGACTATATACTTGCCGTGACGACAAATAGATAGTCCAAACGCTCCAACCCACAACCAGTAGGTAGCGTAACATGCTGGCAGCATTGCCCCGTTTCATTGCAGTGCTAATTATCATAATTACATTAGGTACTTTTACTAGGTGGTAGGACTTTATTGCAAAGTTCGTCTAGGTAGGTACCACCGCTTTGCCAGTTATTCTGCCGCCAAGTAGTAGTGCGCGAGCACTGCTGTGTTCCGTTTTGAAGGGCACTGTAGCTAGTGAAATTACTGGGCAAATGAGACTTTATGATCTGATCTCAAAGTTTAGTAATCTTATAACTAGATTGTGCTGATGTCTCTGGATGACGTGCGCAGTGCAGTGTCACGCGAACCTCTATACTTTAGAGTTCCGAGTGTCACTGCAGCTGATATGGGCAGCCGTGTCGTTTAAAATCAGGTGAACGGCTGGCTCGTCACGTCATTCCTTAACATAAAAAAAAGAAAAAAAAAAGGTAATTTTTATAACTAGAATCGCATACTTGAACCACCTTAGGGTATCCAACACGTCTTGAAGACAATGTCTTGTTTGACCAGTGTCGTTAACGGTACAATAGCGAGACATTTCAAATTCAAATGGACCTAGTCGCGAGCCTTGCGATATTCCTGATATATTCGCTTATGTTTATTGTTGGGACGTACCTATTACATCGGTGAAGGAATCCGGCTTATTCGGCTAGTATTTTAATTAAGCCGGATATTATTTGTTTCAATAAAAACATACAAAATGCTATTAGATTTATTTATTTATTCGTTTGGCACACAAAACAGAATATAACCGACAAAAGAACAAAAAAATAAAAGTTTACAAACATTTTGAGTTAGGTTACATCCCAAAACATGTGTATGACGGCGGCTACGTCCAGTTATAAACTCTATGCACAGCGATCGAGCACCGTAATTTACCCTGTGGTGGCATTAAATGTATTACAGTGGCAGCACCGGCAACTGTCATGGCGCCCCTACCTGTCTGGCTATATAAAGGGATCGATTGGTGTGCTACGGATTATTCTTGTTCCAGACACGGCGCTGTGTGGACATGCTGAAGGCCTATAGTTATATAGGTTGCAACCTACCTACGCAGAACCCGTTCTGTCGACATCAGAAGTGGGATTGCCCATTGCCCATTTCTACATCACTCTTCAAGCAACGCGAAACGTGACGTGACGTGAATGATGACGTGACGGCGGGTGACACTAATATCAAATTTAGTTGCAGGGTTAACCCAAACCAGTGAAAAAAAAATGGAAAAAAAGTAACGATTCGTTTTTTTCGAGAAAAAAAGAGAATGTAAAAATGATGACAAGAAAAATGTGTCTGAATGCTAAAGGGATAATCTATCCGGACTAGCACTAATGGTCCATAAAAAAAAAATTTTGGTTGCTAAAGGGATATCTATCCGGTCTAGCACTAATTGGTCCATTAAAAAAATGTAGGAATGATGATTTTTGGTTGCTATAGGGATATCTATCCGGTTAGCATTATTCGGTCCATTTTTTATAAATGAAGGTATACTAATGGTCCTGAAGGGTTAACCCTGACGATGACTGGAAGGTTAAAATACTTTTGACTAATCAGATTGAAAACTAATGTTTTGACTTTGACTTAGACTCCAAGTTTAACTCAATTTAATTGTCAGGATGAACGAGCAATAACACTGATACTTATGTCCCTCACCAGGTACAAAGTGAAGCTAAGCGTACGAGGACGTACGCACGTCAGTATGGCCGTGACGGCGGCTACGTCCAGTTATAAACTCTATGCACAGCGATCGAGCACCGTAATTTACCCTGTGGTGGCATTAAATGTATTACATTGGCAGCACCGGCAACTGTCATGGCGCCCCTACCTGTCTGGCTATATAAAGGGATCGATTGGTGTGCTACGGATTATTCTTGTTCCAGACACGGCGCTGTGTGGACATGCTGAAGGCCTATAGTTATATAGGTTGCAACCAACCTACCCACAACACGTTTCTGCCCACATGTACACATCATGATTAACAAAACAATAAAATAAGTAGTTAGTAAAAAATTAAATATGTTTTCATGGTATCGATTTGTATCTTAAATGCAAAATCTTTAAACATTCAAAGTTCAGAAATGATAGCTAAAACGTCTCTTTCAAATTTTGGTAGTTTTTGGTCAAAGATATCAACTGAAACAACTGATTAGCTAGATGCTAATGCGTATATATGATTTGACAATGCATTTTTTCTCTTACCTTCAGAGTGTATGCTTCTAGTTATATAATTACTTCTTGTTTTAAATGCATGAAGGGAAATTCTCTACTTATCTTTAGACCAGAGGCGTAAATCTTTATCTCTTTATTGCATAGACAAACAAAGAAAAATTTGGTCGTATAAAGGAAACACTAAAAGTAATCTCTTTCAGCTAACTTTTGGAAGTAGAAGTAGTCGGCGATGTGTAATATAAACAAAATAAATATATAAAATATATATAAAAGATATTAACCAAGTAAGTAAATCGGTACCTAATTTTTATTTATATAATGAGATGTATACAAATTATATTAGTTATACTACGGGCTACAACTAAATAACTTTTTTTTTACTGTAGATGGGTTTGCGTTTGACTACATCTCACCTGATGGTAAGTGACGATGAGGTCGAAGGTGGAGCACGCTTACCCAGAAATAACCTATTTATTTTTGACTTAAAGACACCCAAGTTGTATGTGGATGGAAACACCGACGACGGGAGTGAGTTCCATTCCATAGCCGTACGCACAATAAAAAAATCTGCAAAGCGTTTCATACGAACAAAAGGTAAATCAACAACGTAAGGATGGCAACTCTGTCCTCGCCGTGAGGTCCAGTAGTGGAATGGAGACGGTTTTATCATACAATACTGTTACAGCTTCAGTTATTATTTTAGCCGGATTCAGAGCTCGCGTGTCCGGCCAAAGCACTATCACATACATCTCTTCATCACTTAGTATGCTGTCAAGGTCGAGTTAAGACTTATTTGTTAATAAATACGTAGAATAATATTGTAAATATACCTGTTTGAATATTTATTGTCAAGGAGTGTTTAGTAAATGAAAATCATGAACTGATATAGCCTTGTTGATTGTATTGGTGTACATACCTATTGGTAATGGAAATAAAGCGTAGATTGCAATGGTTTATATTTATCACAGTGTGGGATGTATCTTTTACTTTTAACCCAGCTCTTTAATAGGTATTTATAACCAGCCAAACTTACTTGTTTCCTACTAAAAAAACAACCGCATAGATCCTCATTTAGATAGAACAACCTCCTTTTTTGTCGGTGAAAAAGGAGAAGACTGTTAATTCTATAGTATTAAAAAAAATGTGTCAAATATGTTTTTGTTTTGTTATGGTTCAACACTTCCGTGTATTTAGCCAGCGTCAAGTATTTGATAATTTTTCATGTTAATTAATCTCATATAATGTGTCAAGTCAAGTCACAGTCCAAGTCATCAAGTTAAGTCATAGCCTAGTCTAGTCAAATCATACTCCTAGTAAAGTGGTGGCAACTTTACCAGAAGCTTCTATGGAGTTTTGGAAACAACACGAAAAGAAACGTTTCACCATCATTATACCACTTTCCCACACTTATGTCTGTAATCCAGCACTTAACGAATAAAATGCCACCAATTTTATGCACTAACACTGAAAATTTTGGAAAATAATACAATGCGGCGACGTGATCTTTTTCGTTTTCCTGCCAAAACCCCGTGTCATACCTTACAGTTCCGTCATTTGTTAACGGATTTAATAAATTTTTTTGAAGTAATACTTCTTTACGCACGCTTGACTTGGAGAGTAAGCTGGTGAATGCGAAGCAAACGGAAGTTACCTAAGTGTGTTCACGTAGATCTCCATTGTCAACATAACAAAGTTAAACCCAGGACAAACATTTGTGTGATGAACATAGGTGTTTGTTCTGTGTCTGGGTGTTATATTGTATTCTATGTATGTATTTACAAACAAAAAGGATACAAGTATTGTATCAGTTATCTGGTTCCCGTAGTACAAGCTTTGCTTAGTTTGGGGCTAGATGGCGTTGTGTGAAATGTCCACACATATTTATTTATTTTTTTATTAATAAACATTTGTATTATTATGTTGGTATGTCCGGTAAAATTACAATTTACAATTGTCAAAATGGCGACATTAACATTAAACAAAGTTATACCGGCCGACAGATGGAGCTAAACTAAAGAAGTTTTACTTTAGTCGTGTGGTCTAAAGCACACTCGTTTTTTCGGCATCCAAGAGAAGAGACGGGGTTAATACCTGCATTATCTATGCCTAAGCATTAAGTTATTTTGCCTGTAGTGCATTGCAAGGTGTCGATCGTTAGCATTTAATGCGCGTCGTGCATCGCAGGAATATATCAAGATCGACTCCCGATTCGGTACACGTAGAGTATCAGCCAAATCGACTAAACATTAGGCGTTTGGTATACTAGAAATGGGTACAGTGAGTTTTGGCGGGTAAGCGAAAAAGATTGCGTCACCGCATTGTATTATTTTCCTAAACTTGTGTTATTTTCAGTGTTAGTGCATAAAATTGCTGGCATTTTATTCGTTAAGTGCTGGACTACATGCATGAGTGTGGGAAAGTGGTATAATGATGGTGAAACGTTTTTTTTCGTGTTGTTTCCAAAACTCCATAGAAGCTTCTGGTAAAGTTGCCACCACTTTACTAGGAGTATGACTTGACTAGACTAGGCTATCATGCAACTTGATAACTTGGACTGTGACTTGACTTGACACATTATATTATAGTAATTAACTTGAGAAATTATCAATTACTTGACACTGGCTAAATACACAAAAGTGTGGAGCCAAAAAAAAGTACTCAATCTTTAATTTGGGTTTGTGTTTTTTATATTGGTGTTCGAATATAATTATAAAACAGTAAACTAAAGCTTATTATGCAATGACCGTGTTAAAAGTAACTAATTTATTTTTGTTGTGCTCTTTATAATTTCGTGATGATTTTACAAATGACTTATATTACTTTTTATTGATTTAATTGACCGGAAGTTGTATTTATATCAACGGAAATCGCTCAAAATGCAAGTATTAGCACTTATTATGATTAACTATGTAAAATATTAAATATAAACGGAAATACTAGTTTTAATCATTATTGCGTCAACGAAAGTTGTGTAATGTTTCGATATTCATACTTGTCTTAATTGTATAACGTAGCCGGAAGTTGACCTGCCGGAAGTACGGTGGGTTGTCAAAATTATACAGTGGGATGGTCGTGGTTTTGCTGGAACGACGCAAAGCCGACAGCGGGCAGTCGCTGTCTGGCAAATCTACGAGTAACTTCGCTTATAGTGTGCTAAGTGAGAGTGTTATTTTGTGTACCAAGAGTTATGTACAATCTGATGTGTGATTAATATACACAATATATATATGATTAATATATTGATATATATTATGTATCAATATATGTGATTCGCAATAGACATTTGATCGATAATACTGACTTTTATTACATTTGGTACCCACGTAATAAGTGGACTCAGGACCACCGTCGAAGGCCATCTGTATGCGGGCTATTGAATTAATTCACCACTACCTACATGTTTCCTTAAAACGCCGCTTGTCTCTCCAATTGCCTTGTTATTCGCGGTTGAGGAATTGTATACGCGTCTTCAGAAACGATAAGGGATTTAGTTGGAAGTGAGTTTAGCCGTTATTAGCCAAGCAGTAGTGCGCAAGCACTACTGTGTTCCGGTTTGAAGGGCACTGTAGCTAGTGAAATTACTAGGCAAATGAGACTTTATGACCTAACCTCACAGTTTTGTAATCTTATTACCAGACTGTGCTGTCTCAGAATGACGTGCGCAGTGCAGTGTCACGCGAAACTATAATTTAGTGTTTCAAGTGTCACTGCAACTGATATGGACAGTCGTGTCGCTTAACATCAGGCGAGCGGCTTGCTCGTCATGTCATTTCGTAACATAAAAAACAAAAAGTTTATTCATTTTCCAAAAAGCTAATAAGTGGGTTGAGGAGTCCGTGTCTCACAAAAAGGTGGTGATTGGGGGGGACTTTTTTTTACTTTTAATTTGTCTAGCATTTGACCACGCTCTCACCTGATGGGAAGTGACGATGCGATCGAAGGTGTAGCATGCTAGCCAAGTAAATACCTATTCACTCTTGTCTTGAACACGCCCGGGTCATATTTCGTCGGAAACACAGACGCTGGCAGGGCATTCCATTCCTTAGCCGTTCTAATTAAGAACGTGCAATCAAATCGCTTGGTACGAATAGGTGGTATTTCGACCACGAAAGGATGGCGCTTAGCGGAGCGTCTAGTAGTCCGGTAGTGGTTTATCAGTTTTAAGCTACACAATAGCAGACTATAGCTCGCGTGGCCACTATTATTTTTAACCGACACCAAAAAAAAGGAGGTTCTCAATTCAGCTGTTTTTTTTTTACCTCAGAACTTTCTACTGGGTGAATCTGTATTTTTGCTCATTCTTTTTTTTATTCGAAAGCCGGTGGTGGTAGCTGGTGGTAGCTTCCTGTGTAGTCAATTTGGTCCATTTCTGACAATGGCATCCATGAGAAAACCATGTAAGACTAAAAACACAGTTTTTTAGGCTTTGCGTTTGTTATAGTATGAAATAAACTATGTAAATCTAAATATATATAACTCAAAGGTATTTAAAATATTATTTTTTTTAAATATGTTAATAGGGTTATTAACTTTTTAGGTTTTCATCTTTTAATTATCTTAAATATATATATATATATATATATATATATATATATATATATATATATAGAACTCAAAAGTGACTGACTGACTGACATAGTGATCTATCAACGCACAGCCCAAGCCACTGGACGGATCGGGCTGAAATTTGGCATGCAGGTAGATGTTATGACGTAAAAGGAAAAGAAAGGATTTTTCCGCGATTCCGCTAAGAAAGGATTTTTCGAAATTCTACCCTTAAGAGGGTGAAATGGGTGGTTCAATTATTTTCCCATAGGCAACGCCGCGGGCGGAGCTGCGGGCAGCTCGTTATTCTAATAAAATGTTTCACGTATAATACAGCATACAGCTAGCAGCTAAGTATATGTCGATTTATTTAACAGATTACATTCAGCAACATCTTCTATCATATCATCTGTAAGGGCGAGTACAGACTAGAAATATTTTGTAGCCAGATATGCACCTATATGTAAAACTAGTTAGGCCCCGCGGTTTCACCCGCGGATAAAAAGTATTTTAATTATTTGCTTATCCCACGGGAACATTTCATTTTCCGGGATAAAATGTAGCCTATATGTTAATGCAGTGTATAAGCTATCTTGGTACCGAATTTCGTCCAAATCCATTCAGCCATTTGAGCGTGAAGGAGTAACAAACATACACATGTACTACGCTGCTTATGTGTTCATGTGTGTACATACATACATACAAACTTTCGCCTTTATAATATTAGCGTGATAAACAACCAATGTTAAAAATGAGCAGTTTCTATGTATCATCATTATCATCATCATCATCATCATCAGCCTGTATTAGTCCACTGCTGGACATAGGCCTCTCCCAAGGTACGCCATTGAGCCTGGTCTTCGGCTCTTCTTATCTTTTATGTATATCATGAACAAATTAAAACGAGAAAAATGTTGCTTAACGAATAATGCAATAACCCCGCGATAAGATTCAAATCATAAACTTCAAAATGGTCTATTAAACAAGCCTCATCATCGTTTATTATCACTGTAAATTTTCTTGTAGCTTCTTACACACTTATACAGGTATAATCGAAGCTTCGGATCGGAGCTTTTTGTTCTGCATTGTGCCGGATTACTTGCACCAGTAGTGGGAAAGAACCCAACTGTTTTTTTTTAAATCACATATTACAATAGGCTCGCTATTTAATATTTGACAATAAGCACTTAGTAATTTTACCTAATATAATAGCCCATTGGCGATAATTTGCGATAAACTTTACTTTTCTTTTGATTTTGACTGATACAAGTCTTAGTACGCACCAAGCCAAGTCTTAATACTTAGGTACTATGAAAAGAAAATATTCATTTTGAAGACTTTCTTTTTGCTATTAAAAATGTATGATATAAATAAAAATTTTTTAGTTTATTATATATAAACATCAAAAATATAAAAATCCTGCTTTATGTTTATATTTCTAACCAAAACAAATATTTTCCTAGAAAAAATTGTTCGTATTATTTTTGGTTTGATGGAAAAAATGCGCCATTTAATCGCTTGTAAACTTTTCTAGTCTCAAAACAATGGCCAGAAAATCGCACCGCCTGTAACGATCCTAAGCAGTATTTTCAATGCCATTAGAGCGGCCTATTGAATAGTAGTTTAGACTATAATTTAGTTGAAATCATCATAAATCTATAGTTTGGCCTTGTGTGGCGTCTTTCCAAACAGCTATAGAAGTGTTGGAGTCGAAGGTTATTTCTACAGTAGTTGAGAAATTACCGTTAAATTGTTTGAAACACTGTTGCAACACTTAATTGTAGGAAATACATTTTTTTGTTCATGGTCTTGGGAAAATGGATGTTACTTGTAATGACCAGATAGTTATTGATTTATGAGGTTAAGTGTTATTTGATTGCTTGTCAATGTCATCTAACTGAATAGCTTTTCAACGACGTGATTATTCCGATAGAGACCCGCTGAAATTCGAGACAGACGCCTAAAACTTTGACACTTTGACGAGTTTTTTTTTTTAATTTTTTTTTATTTTGGCTCCACATTTTGTGTATTTAGCCAGTGTCAAGTAATTGATAATTTATCAAGTAAATGATATTTCCCGCTAATATGTGTCAAGTCACAGTCGAAGTCATCAAGTCAAGTCATAGTCTAGTCAAAGTCATACTCCTAGTAAAGTGGTGGCAACTTTACTTGAAGATTCTATGGAGTTTTGGAAACAATACGAAAAGAAACGTTTCATCATCATTATACCATTTTCCCACAATTACGCCTGTAATTCAGCACTTAACGAATAGAATGCCACCAATTTTATGCACCAACACTGAAAATAACACAAGTTTTGTAAAATAATACAATGCGGTGACGCAATCTTTTTCGATTTCCCGCCAAAACTCTCTGGCGAGTTGTATTATAGGTATTTATATGAGATATAATCATTACGATAAAAAATTTAATACAAGCTTTTTTATGTTTTGGCTCCACGTTTTTATTCTTCTATGGTATTGTGGAAACAACACCATAGAAGAATAAAACGGCACCAATTTTATACACTAGAACTGAAAATAACACAAGTTTTGTAAAATAATACAATGCGGTGACGCAATCTTTTTCGATTTCCCGCCAAAACTCTCTGGCGAGTTGTATTATAGGTATTTATATGAGATATAATCATTACGATAAAAAATTTAATACAAGCTTTTTTATGTTTTGGCTCCACACTTTTATTCTTCTATGGTATTGTGGAAACAACACCATAGAAGAATAAAACGGCACCAATTTTATACACTAGAACTGAAAATAACACAAGTTTTGTAAAATAATACAATGCGGTGACGAGAACTTTTTCGTTTTCCCGCCTAAACTCCATTATTTATTATTCTAACTATTCAACGAATGAATGTAGCCAGCTTTTTGGATACGCTCCCCGCAGAAGATATAAATTCTGTATTTTATTTATAACTTTTTACTATTTTTTTGTAGTAGGTATGTATGTTACGTCTATTAACAAATTAAACGATTTAAATACAATATCAATACGATAATTATGTTTATTATGTAAATAATAAAAGTTATTTAGGCATCGTTATAAAAAAGAGATGAAAATGAATTACAAAATCTTTTAGGTTACTGACTTTGTAGCTAGACCATAGAGCAGGAAAACCAATTATGCTCTCGTCCTGATAGAGGACAATATTTGTGCCGAGAAATAGGCGCCGAGCGCAAACACTAATGACACGACTGGATACATTTTGTCATCTGCGCAGGTAAACCAAAAACTTTATTCTAAAATGACACGCTTGAATTGCAAGAAAAGTGCCCAAAAGGCGTCTCTATAATAATAATAAGCAAGCGTAATTTTTTCCCTGCTCTGTGGTAAGTATCAAAATTGATTTGCCACTGTCATTTCCAATGTCGAATGTCAACAGAATGATTATAGAAAAACTACCAAAATCATTATTTGTTGAATGATGCAACACTGATATTTCATTAACTACTAATTTTCTGTCATTTTCAGTAGAGTAGATAAGCTTTGGATGACTAAGTTTTATCACGAAACACCCACTCACATTACACGCCCATAATACTAGTTACGTTTCATAATTTATGTAACAATAGAATCACTGCTGTAATTATGTAAAATAGTACAACGATGTGTGATCACGAGGTCACCCCGCTAAAAGTAGCGTGATGTCTTGAGCGCATATCAGCCTAGATAATAATAATAACACTCAACGATCATGTACATCCTGGACCCTAACTAGGATTCCCTGGGAACTACGAGGACCATGACCCTCAACATCCAGGGGAACAAGTATTTGCGCTTTTTTTTACTGTGCACAAACACTGCGGAATCGAACTTGCCGTGTCCAGGTTATGAGCCGACCTGCTACAACTGTCTGAGGGTGTGTGCAGATAAAGATGGGTAGAAAGAAATGGAGCAGTAATTAACCCAATTGTGGAGCAAAGAGAAACAGTAAACTTACCTATCGCACGGTCGATTTTGTACCATCCGCGGCACCATCCACGGCGCAAACTGTGGATTGAACTGCGGCAGCCCCTGCCCAAGCGTCGCCAGCGCCGTGATCATCTGCTGGAACTGAAGGATATCGACACGTTAAAAAAAAGAGAACAACAAAGCGATTTGGCTCCACATTTATCATGAGAACAGCCAAAGAGTGGAACGCTTTACCGGCGACCGTATTTCCCGAAAACTATAACTTTGGAGTCTTCAAATTGATAGTGAACCGCTGAGCGATCACGTTACTCGATTGCAACCCATAGAAACACAAATTTGTATGGATTTGACAGTTTGAATACGCAGTTTATGTGCATAGTTAGTATGGAAATTTCTCCTGTTGCATTGCAATCAAAGTTTCGTGATCAAACCCTGCTAGGCAAGCGTGTTACATCCTAGACCACATCGTCACTTACTTATTGTGTAGAAAATACACGAACTGTCAAAACTCTATAGAAAGTACACCGGCTACAATGACTGTGATATAATAAGACCAAGCTTTCCATCTCCTTTCTCTTTTTTGCTACCAAGTCCCAATAGAAATTCTTTCCAATTCATCTTTCCTCAATATCCATTTTAGATTAGGCATTGCAGGACCCATCTCTTTAACTGCCGAACATTTTTTCACTACCAATTAACCCCTATGGAAAATTGTCGAATCTGCTTATATAAATATGCCTTCGCTATGCAGGCTCTCATACAGCTGCAGCGGATATGCAGCAGTGGATAGTTGTCAGCATTTTTTTTTAACCATCACGTAGGTACATTGTTCCTGGACCCTAACGAAGATTCCCTGTATCTAGGTACCTAGGAACTACGAGGACAAAGGTCCCACAACACCCAGACTCAGAACAAGTATTTGCGTTTTTTTTCTGTGCACAAATACTTGTCCTGCCGCGGGAATCGAACCCGCCGCCTCCGTGCTATCAGCCAACCTGCTTTACCACCACACCACAAAGGCTGTCAATTTATTCATTGTTAGAACTCTCTGCCACTGATAGAACCTATATCTAATGCACCTTTTATGATCTTGCTGTTCCAAAAAGTATGCTGCATCACCCATCTGTAAGTCATTTTGGACTACTGACTTATCTTTTTATATTATAGCCAAATCTGTACAAATAAATAAAACGAGTGTGCTTTGAACCACACGACTGAAGTAAAACTTCTTTAGTTTAGCTCCATCTATCGGCCGGTATAACTTTGTTTTTGCTTTGTTCAATGTTGCCATCTTGACAATAAAATTGTTAATTGTCATTTTACAAGACCTACCAATATAATAATACAAGTTTTTAACTTTGTGATGTTGACAATGGAGATTTTTTTTTACTTCAAAAACTGGCTGGCTGGTGGTACCTGTGCTATACTAGGACTCTGGGCCTGCAATTGTAGTAGATGTTGCAGCAGCGGAGGAGGCGCTGCCGCAGGGCTTTTGGCTTCAGACACTGAACTGCTGTCCGATTCTGATGCAGGACTCTGAAACAAAAGAATTCACGGTAAAAAGAATAGAAGATTTTTTTTAAAGATTTTGATTCCACGTTCTTAATTAGAACGACTAAGGAATGGAATGCTCTGCCAGCGTCTGTGTTTCCGGCGAAATATGACGCGAGCGTGTTCAAGAGAAGAGTGAATAGGTATTTACTTGGCTAGCATGCTTGCCTTTGATGAGACGTTTTTGTGTGGGTTTTTCGGAGGCCATATCAGTTTTTCATTTAGATGAGAGTTGACGTTATATCATTTGATTTGACTGTTATTTTGGTATAATTTCATGCTATGATGCTGCGTGAAAGCTAGCTCATAAACATTTGCTAGCTAGCTAAACTAGCTAGCTAGTTTATGAAGGTGTTTTCGGGTACTGATTGACCAACTACAATGTACAGATAGGTAGTCTTATAAAAATGTTCGATACGTAATGTATATAAACCAAAGTAAAAAGGTTTACCAAAAGTATACACGCATTAGTGGTATTAGATGCCGAATGACTATGCTTCTGTCGTCAAAGGAATAAAATAAATAAATAAGAAAAGCTAAAAAAAAGCTGCCGTACACACACACTATTTTAATAACAAATAACCAAAAAAAAGATAAATCTTCTTTAGTAACAAAGCTTGCGTTAGCGTCAACATTTAAAAACAAACTAAAAACAACAAAGAATAAATAAATTCAAAGCTACTTAAGTATTGAGACAATAAAATTTTCCGCCATTTTCAATAATTGATTGCTAAGTTGACTAACGAGGAAGTATTCTAGACACGATTTTCTTAGAAGAATTGTTTTGGAATGGCTGCAAATTAGCAAACGATTTGCAGTCATTATGACAGATATTACCCAATAATTAAAGATGTAGAATGACTATTTTTATTAATATTAAATCAAGTTAATTTTTACTTTAGATGGTTAATATATTATACATATGATAATTAAAAATTAAAGGAAAATAGCTATTATATATATATATAACTGATACAATTTTACATACTTTTTGTTTGTAAATACATACATAGAATACAATATAACACCCAGACACAGAACAAACATCGATGTTCATCACATAAATGTTTGTCCTGGGTGGGGATCAAACGAACGACCCACAGTTCAGAAGGCTACTACCAACTGAGCTATCGGGCCAATATAAAGTTTCGCATGACACTGCACTGCGCACATCATCTTGAGACATCAGCACAGTCTGGTAATAAGATTACTCAACTGTGAGATCAGATCATAAAGTCTCAATTGCCCAGTAATTTCGCTAGGTAAAGTGCCCTTCAAAACTCTGTATAGCGGAAGAATAACTGGCAAAGCGGTGGTACCTACCTAGCCGAACTTTGCACCACCTAGTAAAATCCTATTTCTTTGAAATTGGTATACCTCTGGTTCATCCCTGATATTTAAATGAAATTGTAAGTGCAAGGCGATTAATTCAAAAGTGGTAAAAATATACCAGGAGTTATTGAATTATTTGCGCCGGCACTAGTTGAATATGTGCTGCAACTGGTTTACCGATGAGTTGACGACCTTGGCCGCTGCCGGAACATAACATGAGGTATATTCTAGAAAATTAGAATTCTTGGTTGCTAGAAATATTATTTATTTATACTTTAGCACAAAATAATGTACAAGGATTTAATGTTACAAAGCATTATTTACCTACCAGTCAACCTGGATGTACAAGAATAAAAATGGTGGTGATGCAGTAAAATTATATTCAATAAATTGAAAATATATTTCAAATTATATATATATATATATGTAGATATATTATAATATTATAGGTAATATTGAGTAGATATTCAATAAATGTCATATCTGTGGATAGAATAATTAAAAATCATTAAAGCAACGGTTTTGTTAAATGATAAATAATATTTGAAATGAGAGTTTTGGCGGGAAAACGAAAAAGACTGCGTCACTGCATTGTATTATTTTCCAAAACTTGTGTTATTTTCAGTGTTAGTGCATAAAATTGTTGGTATTTTATTCGTTAAGTGCTGGATTAGTGTAGGAAAGTGGTATAATGATGGTGAAACGGTTCTTTTCCTGTTGTTTCCAAAACTACATAGAAGCTTTTGGTAAAGTTGCCACCACTTTACTAGGAGTATGATTTGACTAGACTATGACTTGATGACTTGGACTGTAATTTGACTTGACATATTAATTAATTTGAGAAATAATCAATTACTTGACACTGGCTAAATATACAAAAGTGTGAAGACAAAACAAAAACAAAAAATACCCAATATCATTCTTTAATTTGTGACAGCAAGGAACAGCTGTTCGCTGTAAAAAGCTAAAGTTCTAAATTCAAACACTGACATAGAACACAAACGGGCTCTGTGTCAGCGGCGACCAGTTGGGCTCACCTTGACGATTCGATAATCACGTCCACCTTGAATATTAACTAACAGATTGTTTTGCCACACGGCACACGTCATTTTATGAGTACTTTAGCATTAGTGTATGCTATACGACTCACTGCCTGTCAAATGTGCATACACGTGTACGTTGACTGGTCCGATAGCTCAGTTTTTTTTTTACTTCAAACTTGTCTAGGTCCCATCAGGTGAGAGCGTGGTCAAATGACGATGGGAAGTGACGATGTGATCGAAGGTGTAGCATGCTAGCCAAGTAAATACCTATTCACTCTTCTCTTGAACACGCCCGGGTCATATTTCGCAGGAAACACAGACGCTGGCAAGGCATTCTATTTCTTAGCCGTTCTAATTAAGAACGTTGAGTCAAATCGTTGGTACGAATGGGTGGTATTTCGACGATTTGATTCCACGTTCTTAATTAGATCGGCTAAGGAATGGAATGCCAGAGTCTGTGGTTCCGGCGAAATATGACCCGGGCGTGTTCAAGAGAAGAGTGAATAGGTATTTACTTGGCTAGCATGCTACACCTTCGATCGCATCGTCACTTCCCATCAGGTGAGAGCGTGGTCAAATGCTAGACAAGTTTGAAGTAAAAAAAAAGTATTTACAAACAAAAAGTATCTAAGTATTGTATCAGTTATCTGGTTCCCATAGTACAAGCTTTGCTTAGTTTGGGGCTAGATGGCGTTGTGTGTCCACATATGCTTATTTATACGTGTGCATTAATTTGTTTGCCAAATCACGATAGGCAGAAGAATGCTACGTTATTTAATACACTTGAAATAGATGAGAAATTTAATATTTTTGGGATGTCCAAAGTTGAAATTTGAGTGTAACGTAGCTACAAAACACAAAAATTTATTCATAACAATTTCCCATTTACATACAAACTAAACTAGACCTAAAAATCTAAACCATACCTAAGTTTTAAAATAGATACAACTATAAAACTTAAAATGACCAGTTTTTGGAGAAAAAAGTGCCCAGAATGCTGGCAGCATTGCTACGTTGAATAACAATGTTTTTGGGAAAAATAAAAACCAGCATTCTGTTCACTAATAATAATAATAATAATAACGCCCAACGATCACATACATAACGAATACTAATGCCTCCAACAAACTTAATTATAATAATTTCCACAAGAAAAACATAAAATTAGACTTCAATATATTTATGTCCTTATATATTTATGCACAATAAATCGTAGATTAATATGGATAGAGCTTTTTTACTGATGCTTTGAGGTATGCAAGTAAGTTCATTTTTTTAGAAACTTTTTATTTTAATGATATAGCAATTATATTGACGTTTACTTTTAATATTAGATATAAGATTAGTTAAATTTATTATAGGCCGTACAGGTCAGTGCAGGCCATTAAATATATTTTATGGCTGCAGTAAACAGACAGGTGAAGTTATGACCTAATAGCAAAGTTAACGATAACTAAATGCGTGAGCTGCCATTTCCGTCAGCAAACGTCTAATTTACATTTACTAATCCAAACTCGCATGATAATCAATCCGTTCTGTAATTGGTTGTTTCTCGGCCATCGACAAAACCCACTTTTTTTTCTAACTCCATTATCGAGGTCGATGACAGCCCGCCAATTTGAAACGACAGCTGCTCCCATTATTTGAACTTGGAACGTAAAAAAACTGGCCACATAATTTTGCCGTTCGCCAAATGGTGGGGTCTACACATTCTAATTCTAAACTTATGGCCTCGACCAATAGCGGGCGAGGACGACCCAACATGGCGGTCGTGGGAACCGGTTAATGGGCCGTTTGAATTTAGAATAGTATTTTTTATTAATGTGTTCGAGAACAATAGATTTTTTTTCTAATTCTTTATGCTGTTTGTATAGAAT
Source organism: Ennomos fuscantarius (assembly GCA_905220475.3). Taxonomy (NCBI): domain Eukaryota; kingdom Metazoa; phylum Arthropoda; class Insecta; order Lepidoptera; family Geometridae; genus Ennomos; species Ennomos fuscantarius. The sequence goes on along the minus strand of HG992046.1, from coordinate 2,952,862 downwards.
TACGAGTAAATGGGTCTTCCGCGAGTATTTAACTGTTGTAAATTTGAATAGGTTCGTCATGTCTTATTGTTTTTGTAATTGTAGTTACTTTGATGCAAGCCAATTTATTTTAATTGGACTTTGTATGTAATTAAATTCATAAGTTATTCGACAAAGTAGATAAAACTAGCTTCATATGAGTTACAACGGTTATACCTAAGGTAATAATAAATTTAAACTGCACAACGCGGTTTTACACGTAATCTATCTATTTTTTCATATTATAAATTTGCACAAATATTTAGCGTAGGTAAGTTTTGTTTACAGTTTTAAAAACATAGGTATCTGTCACTCTAATAGAGTTTAGGAAAATTAGCTGTGATTATCGTAATATTAAACTATTAAATAAATCGCACACGCTTCTTTTTTTAAAATAAAATTGAAATTCGAAATTCGCCAGGTCATATTCCGAAACAAAACTATTTTAATAAGTAAGGAGTTTTGTTGATCAGATATGGATATATTCACCTTCTATGCACAAAATATATATAATAAAAAACTATGTTTTAAAATTTTCCGGTAGTCACATAAATACTTTCCCAAAACAGGGTAAAGAAGGTATTTTAATTTAGACATAGAAGAGCATTTTTATAAATACATAAAAATTAAGCAATTACCATAAAAATAGTAAGGTAAGGTAGGTAAGTAAGTAAGGTAAGTAGCTAATCGATCAGCTCCAAATCAAAAGATTTTATTGCATCAAGTAAGCTATTTTTAACACTTTTACAAGTCAAAATCATATTAATTACTTAAAACTAAGCTATTCCACTAAGCATATAAAATTAAAAAGCGCTTATTGTCAAATATTATATAAGTAACAGATCCATTAGGTACCTAAATAACAAAATAATAATTAGCTAAATGTTAATAATAATAAAAAATGTTGATTTCAGAATGATGAGAGAATGAATCAGCACAAAGCATATTCGCTTAGAACTTTGTGAAAAAAAAGTTTTTCATACCCGACAAAACCCCCAAATATTTGTAGTTTAAGCAGAATTAAGGGAGTATGAAAAACTCCCTACAGCCAATTATTAAAAGGCAGAAATAAGTACTTTTGCATATCATTAGAAACCTTGCCAACATAGTAAAATATTTAAGTATGTATCGTGAATGAATTAGCAGCATCTAGGACGTATCCTTGGCTTAGTTAGTGTCAGATTATCTTATCTTTATTCTAATGCGCTAAAGTTTCAAAGTCATTGATAAAACTTGACAGTTGACACGTGACATTGGATGAAGTTACGCCGCAAATTAAACGCTAAATTATTTAGTATCTAATAAAAGATTTGAGTTTTGGCGGGAAAGCGAAAAAGATTGCGTCACCGCATTGTATTATTTTCCTAAACTTGTGTTATTTTCAGTGTTGGTGCATAAAATTGGTGGCATTCTATTCGTTAAGTGCTGGATTACAGGCGTGAGTGTGAGAAAATGGTATAATGATGGTGAAACGTTTCTTTTCGTGTTGTTTCTAAACTCCATAGAAGCTTCTAGTAAATTAGCCACCATTTTACTAGGAATATGACTTGACTAGACTATGACGTAGCTTGATGACTTGACTTGGCTTTTGACTTAACTTGACAAATTATCAAATACTTGCTAGCTAGTGCTAAATACACAAAATTGTGGAGCCAAAATAAAAACGAAAAAAGTACCTATTTAATAATTTAGCGGTTAATTTGAGGCATTTTTTGACCCCTGGTTTTTGTTAAGGAATTTTGAAAGCAGCTTAATTATGAGAAGATATGTTGTCGACGTGTGAAGCCAAATTGTACAATTAAAAAGTGTAACGAAATGCATTTTTCTTTCTGACTTCTAGCATAAAACTTAATTTAGCCATTAATTTAGTTATATTTGTAGGTAGATAATTTTTGTAAACATGTTTGAAAACTGTTCTTTCAATTTAAATTTGCTTTACGTAGCTATATTCTATAATTGCCGGTTATAGGTAAATTTACGAGGACAATTAAATATAAATACATATCTACCTATCAATATTATTGAGATGCAATAATGAAAAAAGGGGCAATGCTGCCAGCATGTTGGGTACGCGACCTTCTGGTAGTGGGCTGGAGCATTTGGACTGTCTATAGGTCATCGCGGCCAGTATATATTCCAAATGTTTTTTTTTTGTAGTAGTAGTAGGCAGTTTTTAGTATTAGTTATTAAATCATTGTTGTATTTAGAAAATAAAGGCAATTTGCCGTATTACATAAAAAAAAAAATAAAAAAAATTATATTTCTATAAGAGATCTAATTTAATAAAATTACGTAGGTATTCCTTTCAGTGACTCTTAATTGCATCGCAAAAAATATATAAAAACCTAAACTGGGTTAAGTATTTAAAAAACTTAGCGCGGTAAATATGTTGTGATAATAAAAAATAAATAAAAGCAAAAGCATGTCAACGACCGTATATTTCTCAAGGCAATATTTTGCAACTGACACAAGTGACGCATGCAACTGCAATGCAACTGTTACTCAAAAAAATACATTTTCATGTTACGAACTAATAACGCCAACTAACCATGAAATCGCCTCATGTAGTGTTTTCCATTTCACACTTTGAAAAAATACTCTACAAAGCTCACTCGCACCACAAAGCCACTCATTTTCAACATTTCCGCTGCTTTAACAACAACGTCAAAATTGAAAAAAATATTAAAAGAAACATAGGTTTACGCGAGTCGAAAATGGTATATTAAAAACAACACTGCACCATTTATTTCTGCTGATTTATGTTACATTGGCTAGTGCTTTAAAAACGGCTACAAAAGTTACGAATTTAAAAAACTTGACGTTTATTTATGGCAGATTTAAATTAGGAAAACGAAAACGTATTAAAAATTTCGCGGGTAGGTATATTTAATTACGTTTACACGAACCATTCAAAAGTAGAACAAATGCTGAAATTTGAAAAGAGAAGAGCACGCACGCCGTTTTGTTTTTTCGCGAACGGCAATGATTAGTAAAGTCGTTCTGTAAAGCTATTTGGCGGCACGCGTTTCACAGAGGGGTGGACTTTGCACGTGAATTTTCCGAGGTTTCCACCCTCTGCGGACCGCCCCTATAGGCTTTTCTGTCCGGCCTATGCTGTTTAACTGATCGGCTTGAGCAAACTGTGGAGACGGCATTTGCACTAAGTTTTTTAAATGCATACAAATATATTTTTACAGCAAAATGAAACAATAATTTGATATATTTAGATTTTTATAGATATTAATTTACTTATCCCACTTTTGGCTTACAATTTTTTCATAAGTATAATTTTTTCTCTGTTTTCATTTGTACATTGTAGATGTAATAAACGCTCAAATAAATAAATTCATAAGACCTTAATATTTATTTATAACAAGATGTATCAAATGTAGGCATATAAACAAAAAAATAGGTACCTACATGTACATCTGGACAAAAAAAACTTTCATTATGATAGTGTACCATATTTAATAATAATAATAATGATAATATGTGTGGACATCTCACACAACGCCATCTAGCCCCAAAATAAGCAAAGCTTGTGCTATGGGAACCAGATAACTGATATAAATATTGCACCAGATCCTTTAAATATCTCACTATTAATTCCATTTAAATAGATAACAATTTTAATCACCTATAAAATTCATAATTAAAACCAAACGAGGTGATTATTGCATGGCAGATGCGATGCAATTCTGAGAACACGAAAAATTTTACTATAGGAAACGGCGTAACTGCTTTTATTTCACGCTAGTTGCGTTTAACTATGCAATTACAGCGTATTTAAGTGTTATGTTTTAAACAATTGCTAGTTACAGCTCTGTGATCCACTACACGTAAATGTTAAAAATAATACAACGCTTTTAAAGTTTTTCAATATTTTTTTGCAACTGGCAAGTTTAAAAAGCTTACTTTTAGATTATTGCCTTCAGCCGGTGTCAAGTAATTCCGTGGAGGTTTTAAACCGTGTTTTTATTAATTTTTAAGAAAGGAAGTTGGATTATGGGTAATTGCGCAGCTTTCGCCGTAAGCGAGGAATAATTGCAGGTTGAAATGCATTCGTATCTAATGACAGGCAGCCCGTTCCGTGTACTTGATTGATGAATGAAAAAGTTAATTTTATCTTTATTATGGCAGTGGGAAAGGTCCATAATTGTTTTTATTTCATAAAAACTTGAGATGTGTCAAGGGACACCCGGATAGAACGAAGTTCCTTTCGATTAATTAGCGAAGGATTTGTACTATACTTTTAGTTATAATAACATTTTTTTTAACAAATATAATGTAAATAGAAAGTAATTAAATATATAATATTATATTAATATAATATGAATGCGAAATAGAAAGACGAAACGAAAATAACTGGCCTGCTTTCTATGAGAGAGAGAGACAGAGAAACACGCGCACACCGAATTTGAATAAAGATTTACTTACATAAGTAATATCTTTATTTTAACAAGAATTTAAGCAGACTAAATTATTTAATATTTAAAAGGCTTTCACTTAATCACCATAAAATAGACTTTAGACAAAAAAAATTAACAACAATGTCCACTCCATTCCACTATATGTCCGAACACTGCCTACTTTTCATGCTCTACGCCTACACCTTCCACTATTTCAGTGGTATTGCAAAAAAAACATTTGAAAATAAACCTTAAAAGGAAGACAATACAGCTGAAAATAACTTGAAGGAGAATGATAACGCACCCTCTCTCTTTCGCTCATATTAATCAAAATACGACCACTTTGACGTGGAATCCTAGAAAATGGATAAGGTATTGTTTACTATATTGAAACTGTACTTGGCAAGGACCAGCTTATGTTGACCTCTGCATTTATATTCTTAATTTATAAAACAGAAATACATTTCTGGCTTACTATATTTATTTATAGCTTACAGATGAACGAAAACCGATATTTAAATTCATAAAAAAAATTACTGAAAAATCATAATACCAATTTTTATAATATAGTATTTTTTGGTGTAAGTTGCAATTAAAAAAACATGATACCTATGCAGGTAATTCCGCAGAGAGAACAAACTGGAAAACTCAAACAAAACAAAATAGTCTATTGAAATGTTTGTCACCCCTGACTACCTTACGATCCTGTTTGTTTATGGGCATACTTATTTTAGTAATTGACTATTAAATTTAAAAAATACTGAGAGGTAAAAATCTTTATTGTGGATTTTTGGTAGAGTTTTTATAATTATTTATAGTAATTTTACTATCTTTTGGTCTTAGACTCTCTATCCATGGACGCACCTTGTTTATTTTAATGCTAAAATTCTGTTAGTCATTAATAGATAGCAATAAGATATATTTTAATCACATTGACTAGAATATTCTAGTCAGAATAGAACTCGAAATACAGATATACAAACTTTTCTATTTATAAAACGTAATAAAAATCCTGAACCGAAAATTAAAAAAAATTAACTTTATTTATTTATAAGCAAAGCATTGGACCCCTGTCTCGCCCTATGAACTTTTTTTGTTTGTTTTGGCTTCACACTTTTGTATTTAGCCAGTGTCAAGTAATTGATAATTTCTCAAGTTGATGATATTTCACGCAGATATGTGTGTAGTCACAGTCCATAGTAATCCAGTGAAGACATAATCTAGAAGTCATACTCTTAGTAAAGTGGTGGCAATTTTAATTGAAGCTTCTATGGAGTTTTGGAAACAACACGAAAAGAAACGTTTCACCATCATTATACCACTTTCCCACACTCACGCCTGTAATCCAGCACTTAACGAATAAAACGCCACCAACTTTAAGCACTAACACTGAAAATAACACATGTTTTGGAAAATAATACAATGTGGTGAAGCGATCATTCTCGTTTTCCCTCCAAAACTCCCGATGAATTTTACCAGTTCATAAATATCACATTTCAATTTTCAAAACGTCCAATAAATTTAAAATTTTGATTGAATATATCACGGGTCAGCTTACACTGGTTATCGTTAACCATGGCTTAGACATGGCGCATAATTGCGAGCGGTAAAGGGTTTACAATAAACAGCAATTACAGACAGACAATGATTAGAGTCCCTGATACGGATGCGATGTGCTTTTGTTTCATAAAACGAGGGCGAGTGGATTTAATTCATTTTTCTTAAACAGGCGCGGAAATATTATCATTAATTTTGAATAAAGAACACGTGAAGTATCATATTTACGTAGACTGAAAAACCAAAATCACTTCCCGGCGCATACTTTGAATTTGGAACGAAGAACGCACCGGCAATGTTGTATGAAACGGTGTGCTGTTTGAATTTAGAACTCTTTCATCTATCGTACACATTGCGTTCTCGTGGCTGGATAGCCACAGATGCGTTTACCTTTCGGCACAAACTATAAAATAAATAAAAAATTGTTAAAGTTCGTTGTTATTTGGTTAATAACAATAAATTAAAATGAGGTCCGATGATTCTGAAAGTGAAAATGAAATGCACATTGACTGCACTCCACCAGATTTAAGATCGGAAGCTAAATTAGCGATGGCAAACCTGCTTCCAGCGAAATCAAAAGAAAATTAAATTTATTATGTAAAACGCCCTTTTTTATTTCCTTTTTTAAAGAAAAGCACTATATATATACCTCGGCCGAAATGGCAATTGACTGTCTCGTATCATTGAAGTCCTCGCCTGCGGCTCGCCCTTCAAACTCATACATGTTCTGCCGCCAAGCAGTAGTGCGCAAGATCTACTGCTTGAGTGTTCCGGTTTGAAGGGTATTTAAAGAAAAGCACTATATATATACCTCGGCCGAAATGGCAATTGACTGTCTCGTATCATTGAAGTCCTCGCCTGCGGCTCGCCCTTCAAACTCATACATGTTCTGCCGCCAAGCAGTAGTGCGCAAGATCTACTGCTTGAGTGTTCCGGTTTGAAGGGTATTGTAGCTAGTGAAATTACTGGGCAAATGAGACTTTATGACCTAATCTAGGCCTATTAATAAACTCTACAATTCAGAGTTCCGAGTGACACTGCAACTGATATAGGCAGCCGTGTTGCTTAACATCAGGCGAACGGCTAGCTCATCATCAACATAAGAGAAATAGTTCTAAGAATGAGTCACCGACTCAATCGGATGAGCATCATCGAATATTATGACAATAATCGTGAGTCAGACCTAGGTCCTAGGTCTTAGAGCTAAACCTATGCCTAACTCTAAAGGTCAAGGCGGTGTGATCATCTCGAATCATCTAGGAATTATAGAATACTACCTGCGCCCTGCGGTTTCACCCGCGTATAAAAAGTATTTTAATTGTTTACTCATCCCATGGGCAAATTTAACTTTTCTGGGATAAAATGTAGCCTATATGTTAATCTAGTGTAAAAGCTATCTTGGTACCAAAATCATCCAATTTTATTCGGCCGTTTGAGCGTGAAGGAGTAACAAACATACACACATACAAACTTTCGCCTTGATAATTGATAGTTGGTTGAATTATTTTCCCATAGGACACGCCGCGGGCGAAGCTGCGGGCAGAAGCTCGTTAAATATATACTGTATTTGTTGTTTCGAGCCTAAATTCGACCTGTCCACAATGTAATAGTTTGCTTGCGCACTGCATGCACTGAACATCTGGCAAGCTAATCTGGTTCAAGGATTTGTAATCACCAAGTTTATGGTCGGCTTATTATGACATAAGAAGTAATGTAAGACATGATTACCTACTGTGCTTTTTTATGTTTTGGCTCCACACTCTTGTGTATTTAGCCAGTGTCAAGTAACTGATAATTTATCAAGTTAATGATATTTCACGTAAATATGTGTCAAGTCATAGTCAAAGTCATACTCCTAGTAAAGTGGAGGCAACTTTACTTGAAGCTTCTATGTAGTTTTGGAAATAACACAAAAAGAAATGTTTCATCATCATTATACCACTTTCCCACACTCATGCCTGTAGTCCAGCACTTAACGAATAAAATGCCACCAATTTTAAGCACTAACACTGAAAATAACACAAGTTTTGGAATATAATACAATGCGTTGACGCGATCTTTTACGCTTTCCCGCCAAAACTCCTGTGCTTTTATTATGTAAACTAACCACAATCATATCAAGTACCACTAAATAATGCTACTATTTATATCGACTGGCCTGATTGCTCAATTAGTAGTAACCCTGCCTTCTGAACTGTGGGTTGTGGGTTCGAGTCCCACCCTGGAAAAACATTTGTGTGATAAACATACGTGTTTGTTCTGTGTGTGGGTGTCATATTGTATTCTATGTATGTATTTAAACAAAAAGTATCTAAGTATTGTATCAGTTATTTGGTTCATAATACAAGCTTTGCTTAGTTTGAGGCTAGATGGCGTTGTGTGAGATGTCCACACATATTATTATTTATCCTAATACAAAAAACATTCGGTAGCGGTTATGTGCGGAATTGGCACTTGCTCTTAGAACGGTGATGGAAAATATCGTAAGGGAAATGCCATGAAAAATCAGCTGGTGATGATGATGAGTGGACTTACCGGCGCCCTCGCCTGCGTCTGCTGTTCGGTCTCAGGTCGTTCACCATCCGTGCAGAAGTAGCACTTGTCTGGTGGCTTCCAATCGGTGGGTTCCTCTGACAACTCCATCTTCGGCTGCGTCGCTGGCCGCTTGATCAGGCTCTCCAGGATCGTCTCTTGACGCTGAGGTTTGGGACTGCCATCTTCCCCCTGTAAAAATATTGTCATTTAACGCCATGGTTTTAGAAAATAAGATGGAATTACTAATTTATTCGTCTACATGTCTGTCCACCAACCATCCAACTACCACGATCTGGTCTGGAAAAACTGCGGGAAGCCGATGAATGCAAGAGGCGATCAGACGAAGTGGCTTCTAAGAGGGAGGCCTAAGTTTAATAGTGGCCCACTAGATGAATTGACTCCCCACTAGGTGGACCGACGATCTGGTCAAAACTGTGAGGAGCCAATGAATGTAAGAGGCAAGCAAACGAAGTAGCGTTCTAAGAGGGAGGCCAATGTTCAGCAGTGACCCACAAGATGAACTGACTGCCCACTAGGTGGACCGACGATCTGGTCAAAAATGCGGAGAGCCAATGGATGTAAGAGGCAAGCAAACGAAGTGACGTTCTAAGAGGGAGGCCAATGTTCAGCAGTGACCCACAAGATGAACTGAAGGCGGACCGACGATCTGGTCAAAATTGCGGGGAGCCGATGGATGTAAGAGGTAAGCAAACGAAGTAGCGTTCTAAGAGGGAAGCCAATGTTCAGCAGTGACCCACAAGATGAACTGACTCCTCACTAGGTGGACGGACGATCTGGTCAAAAATGCGGAGAGCCAATGGATGTAAGAAGCTAGCAGACGAAGTGACGTTCTAAGAGGCCTATGCTCAATAGTGGACGTTTTATGGCTGATAGCAATCGTTGGTATTACCTTTCGCTCGTCCTCGTTGATCTGCTCGATGGTCTTGATCTTGAGCGCTGGTGGCTGGTCGGTGGCAGGCATGGAGTCCTCGTCGCTCGACTGGTCGTCGCTCCGCCTCGGTATCAACGCGTCTTGGTATAGTTTCCATTTTCGTCGACCCATCAACTCCTCCGCCACCCGTTCTAGACCTGGAAGATGAAAACGCTTAGATTAATCTTAGTATGTATTATAATAATAACGCTCAACGATCACATACATAGATCCTGAACCCGAACTAAGATTGCATGCGTCTAGGGTCCCAGTAACTACGAGGACCATAGTCCTACAATGCCCAAACTCAGAACGAGTAGCGCTTAATTTTTCTGTGTGCAAATACTAATCCTGCCACGGGAATCAAACCTGCCACCTCTGGGTTATGAGCCGACCTATTCAACCACCACACCACAGAGGCTATCAGAATTAATTAATATTTATTATTTTTACCGCTATCCGCTTATACCTTGTCCGCTCATATTAGACTGCAGCCGTCAAAACTAGAAGATAGAGCGACCAGCAAGATAGAGCGGAGCGGATGCCAAGGTTCGAATATCGATACAGTTCCAGTATCGATAATGGAATCGTTTTCGGTATGATTGATTATAGTATGGTATCAATAGCTGGAGGTCAGCTCGGGTAGTCACTTATTTATACTATTCGAATATATGTAATACTTATTTATAACATTGTTATTGGCCACTCTGATGAAGCGAGAAATTCAAAACTTTGAATAGTCAAAGGCGAAGTCGAAGTCAAAGTCAAAGTCAAAAGATTTATTGCAAATAGGCTAATTTTAGCACTTTTACAAGTAAAAATTATATTAGGTACTCAAAATTAAGTTATTGTACTAAGCATATAGAATTACAAAGTGCTTATTATCAAATATTACATAGCAAGCCCGTTACAATATATAAAAAAAATAAGTTCCCTTTCACACTACTGGTGCTAGCAATCCGGCACAATGCAGAACAGAAAACTCCGATCCGAAGCTTCGATTACATCTGTAAAGAAGAAGCTACAAGAAACGTTTGTTTGAGCATGTTTTTATTTTCATTATAGATTCTAACGTGAGTAGTATTCAAAATCACATTGGTAATAGCAGTCGTGATTTTGTCATGTGTGCGCCATTTGGCTAGCACTCACGATATTCAATTTACAATTGAAGGGTTGAGAATAAAAAGAGTTTAACTGTCAAATTGATAGTTTCGAGAAAATTGACTTTAAACTTGAACAGCGTCATTTTAATGTAGAGTGCTTATAAGGTAATAGAAAAGGTTTATGTAAGTTTCAGCTGCTTGAAAATGTTTGAATTTTATTTTAAAATACTAAATATAGTACTAATTCATACAATTACTGTAAAAATATAATATATAATATAATAAAATAAATATAATAATGTTTTTATGCTAAGCGAACTGTATTCCTGTGACAGATAAACCGTTTTTAGACTCAAAATCTCGAGATTTAGGCCTCATTTCTGTATTTTGAGAATGTATTATCTAAATATATATAACTCAAAGGTGACTGACTGATTGACTGAACTAACTAAATATTGAAAGTTATTGGTTTGTTTTAACTAGGTACTTGCGTAACAAATCAATTAACTGTCAAATCACCTACATTAAAATGTACCAAATTAGGCATAAAGGGTTGTTTAAAGTCTAGTCCTAAGAGTAAAAAACTAAAAAAGGGAAAAAAGGGGTGTGCCTCAGACCACGCGACTAAAGTAAAACTTCTGTAGTTTAGCTCCATCTATCGGCCGGAATAACATGCTTTGTTTAATGTTAATGTCGCCATCTTGATAATTGTAAACTGTCATGGACATACCAAAATAACAATACAAATTTTTAACTTTGTTATGTTGACAATGGAGATCTACGTGAACCAACTTCAACTTCAGTTCGCCTCGCATTCGTCAGCTTACTCCCCAAGTCAAGCGTGTATAAAGAAAATTTACTTCAAAAAGTTTGCTAACTGAAGCAAGACCATCTACATGTTAATAACGTTACTAATGTGAAGTCATTGAACTCTCATGGTGTGGAATAATAAAAATAATTACACATTAGAGTCAGTTCCCAAGCAAATCGTGTGGTCTAATGTGATATAAAAGTGATGCATTTACCATTAAAGGAGGGCATTGGCATTACATTTTGCTTTTCATAACTTACTAGCTTCTGCCCGCAGCTTCACCCGCATAGCCTATAGGAAAGGAAGAAGAAAGTTTGTCATAGATGATTCAACCACCCTTTTCACCCTCTTAGGGGTAGAATTTCGAAAAACCCTTAGTGGATACTTGGACTTTAAAATTCAAAGTCCTGATTGCCTTATATATCAACGCACAGCCTAAATCGCTGGTCCTAGACACTTGAAATTTGGAGGGTGTGTTCTTTGTAAAGTGCAAGTACCCACTAAGAAAGGGTTTTTCGAAATTCCACCTCTAAGAGGGTGAAATGGATGGTTGATTTATCTATGAAAATTTTTCGTCTTCATTCCTATAGGCCACGCGAGCGAAGCCGCGGGCAGAAGCTAGTAATATAAGTTGTAAATTATTCCAAAGTTCAATTTATGGCATCAAATAAGCCCTGTCTAGTCAATGTCGAACAACTTTGAGAGATATGGTTAACCGTTGTAAAAGCGAGAATGATTATCGAACCGTTGTGTACTCACAGGTTAGAATGCACAGTTTGATGCACTCGCTGATTGCTGATAAAAATTGTTACTTTTTACTGCTTATTTAACTCATTTTAAAACCTTTTCGAAGTAAAACTTTTATGCGCACGCTTGACTTGGGGAGTAAGCTGGTGAATGCGTAACGAGTTGAACGCAAGTTCAAAATTGTTGGTTCACGTAGATCTCCGTTGTTAACATAGCAAAGTTAAAAATTTGTATTATTATGTTGGCATGTGAGGTAAAATGATAATTTACAATTGTCAAGATGGCGTCATTAACATCAAACAAAGCAAAAACAAAGTTATACCGTCCGATAGTGGAGCTAAACTAAAGAAGATTTACTTCAGTCGTGGGTAAGCACACTCATTTTTTTATCGTTAATTTATGTTACTAAATAATTAAGGTGATTGATTAGGCTTTTATAATAATGACAGCGTGAAATGGGATTGCTTAGGCCTCCTATCTTACATTAATTAGTTACTTATATATAATTTGTTTTTTACTTCAAACTTGTTTAGCATTTGACCACGCTCTCACCTGATGGGAAGTGACAATATTATAGCAAATTAAAAAGTTTTATAAATAATAATTAATTTCTATAATTTGATATAGTAATTTCAGATTTTTTGTTTAATTTATATGTATATTTTATTACAACTTACAATACTTTGTAACCACCCCAATATATGTCTTATAAATAATAATAACAATATGTGTGGACATCTCATACAACGCCATCTAGCCCCAAACTAAGAAAAGCTTGTACTATGATACCAGATAACTGATACAATACTTAGATAATTTTTGTTTGTAAATACATATATAGAATAATATATAACACCCAGACACAGAACAAATATCGATGTTCATCACACAAATGTTTGTCCTGGATGGGAATCGAACCCACAACCCGCAGTTCAGAAGGCAGGGTCACTACCAACTGAGCTAACGGGCCAGTCAAGTATTATTTGGTTTTAACGGAATCCCACTAGATATTCTTATTTCATTTTGTATTTAAGATGAACTTCCGCAAAGTCACGCTTGATTACACTACCTGAAAACTTTTGTTACCATTTTGTTGATATTACGTGAAAATCTATTTATAATAGTTAAATATTGGTGTCGATTCTGTGTCGAATTCTCTAAAGCTAAACGAAATTAACATTTTTCCGTCTTTTTCATTTCCCCTTTTTTTTTTTTTTTTTTTTTTTTTTTACTTTCGATGGGTTTGCGTTTGACTACATCTCACCTGATGGTAAGTGACGATGAGGTCGAAGGTGGAGCACGCTTACCCAGAAATAACCTATTTATTCTTGACTTAAAGACAACCAAGTTGTATGTGGATGGAAACACCGACGACGGGAGTGAGTTCCATTCCCTAGCTGTACGCACAATAAAAGAATCTGCAAAGCGTTTCGTACGAACAAAACCCTTTATCAGAAGAGTACCGCCATACTTTAAGTTTAGTTTTAGAGAATGCGACACAGAATCGACACCACTCTAATAATAAAAATACCTAAGTACACAAAATGCTTGAAAGGAAGTGGTACACTTTTTGAACGATATCAGAATAGCTATTAATTCACGTGATCATAGTAATAGACAACTGACAAGCTGAATAGATAACTAATTCACTTTAAAGCCCATCAATTGTTAACAAAAGGTCATTTTGTACAAAATGGCGTGACAAAAACTCGATGATAAACAAAGGATGATGTTGCGCGTGCAGTGACTACTGATTGGCTAAAACTGCGATTGGACTAGTCTATTTCAAGGTCAAAGTGAGTCAGATGCATTTGTGTATGCATGTTTGAATGTTTGGTGCATGGTGTGCGCGACAGCGGGTACAAAGATTGAACACTTTTAGATAGATAGATAGATAAACTCTTTATTGAAACACAACCATCTTAAATAATTAAAAAGTAAACAAACTTAACCGAAGTGTAACAATGGGCGGTCTTATCGCTCAGAGCGATCTCTTCCAGATAACCTTTAAGATATGGCTTTCTTATAATCTTAAATTGAAATGTGCAAATTAAATGTGTTATTTAAATATATATATATATTATACTAGTTCTGAGTCTGGGTGTTGCGGGACCATGGTCCTCGTAGTTCTTGCGTCCCTAGACACAGGGAATCTTAGTCAGAGTCCAGGATCTATGTATTGATCGTTGGGCGTTATTATTGTTTAGTAAAATCCTACCAAAATCGCTCACAGCTCATACCTTGATTGACCCTTATATCAAGTGATTCAACACGGAAATATACGTTGTCCTTGTTAGACACATCGCAAATGTGCGCGTGGAATTGCCGAGATTATTCGATTTTAATTATAATTATAAAAAATGTCCTTCCCAGTCCTTGCAGAAGTAATTCTAATGCCAAACGATTCACTTAATGCTGGCATTAGTGTACTGTTTGCAAAATAAATAAATCAACCTTTTATTGTACACCGTAAAAAAATATGACGGCGGCTACGTCCAGTTTTAAACTCTATGCGCAGCGGGCAGTACCGTAATTTACTCTATGGTGGCATTTAAATGTATTACAGTGGCAACACCGGCAACTATCATTGCTCCCCCAACCATCTGGCTATAAAAAGGGACCGCTCGGTGTACTACGCATCATTCTTGTTCCAGACACGGCGCGGTGTGGACATGCAGAAAGCCTTTAGTTATATAGGTTGCAACCTACGCAGAACCCACGTTCTGCCTACAAATACAAAAAGAAAAACTTACTTAATAATAAATAATAATAATAATAGCGTCCAACGATCACACACACAGATCCTGGACCCTAACTAGGATTCACTTTGTCTAGGGACCCAGGAACTACGAGGACCAACAACACCCAGACTCAGAAAAAGTATTTGCGTTTATTTTCTGGGCACAAATACGTGTCCTGCCGCGGGAATCGAACTACCTCCGGGTCATGAGCCGACCTGCTCAACCACCACACCACAGAGGCTATCTTACTTACTTAATTAACTATAACTAGTACAGTAGGCGGTCTTATCGCTAGCGATCTCTTTTGTATTGGAGAAATCTGTAGTTTAGAGGTTTATTTTTTATAGCATATTGTTACAGAAATAATAATCTAATTGAAAATTTCCTAGTACTCATCATTTTATTCATTCAAATGGAATAGTCAACAAAGTTGCAAACTAGATTTTATATATAATTATTATCTCTATTATTGTCACGCAAAGTAAATATTAAATTCAAAGCCCTGACTGACTGACTGACTTATAATATATCAACGAACAGCCTAAGCCGCTGTTCCTAGAGACTTGAAATTTGGAAAGTGTGTTCTTTGTAAAGTGTAGGTAACCACTAAGAAAGGGTTTTTCGAAATTCCACACCTAAGATGGTGAAATGAGTGTTTGAATTATCCGTTTGAAAATTTTTCTTCGTTTCCTATAGACCACGTGGGCGAAACCGCGGGCAAAAGCTAGTGTCATATATTCTTTAGCGTTTATTGTCACGCAATGTAAAGTACACGCAAAGACGTAAGTTTGTATGTGTGTTTGTGTGTATATGTGTATGTTTGTTACTCGTTTACGCTCAAACGGCTAAATGGATTTGGATGAAAATCAGTACCAAGAAATCTTATATACTGGATTAACATATAGGTTACATTTTATCCCGGAAAAATGAAATATTCCCGTGGGATGAGCAAATAACTAAAATACTTTTTATCCGCGGGTGAAACCGCGGGGCGCAATTAGTAATACATAAGTTCGAATTTACGATAAAGTTACATATATTCCGAGCAGCTGCGTTTGAATTTTTTTATTTTTTATTATGGAAGTGGGTAGATGTATTTTATTATTTCCTTGAACATCGTATAATTTTAAAACCATTAGAAAAATATGCCTCGATAATGTTTATTAACGTTGAAATTTAATTTTAGTGCAAAATAATAAAAAATGTCTCATAAATTACCGCTTTTAATATTTACAACCGATGTCCTAGATACAATGTAACAGTTAAATTATTCATTTACAAATAGCAAAAAATAAAGGTGAGTCCACATAATACAATCGGATACATCTCAAATCTTGAAAACAATTTATAAGGCCGGATGTATCTTTAGACCTTCTGTGTGCTCGTGACCTTTACAACTGAGCTATTGTTTGTAAAATTCAATTATACTACTCTAAGATGTTCTTGAAGGTTTTTGCACTAACGAGCTCTTGTAGTGTTTTTTTACTACTATTTAATGAATCCATGCTTCAATCTTATTTTAGACTAGCTTCTGCCCGCGACTTCACCCGCGTGGCATATAGGAAACGAAGAAGAATTTTAAATGGATAATTCAACCACCCATTTTACCCTCTTAGTGGTGGAATTTCGAAAAACCTTTTCTTAGTGGATACACTTTATAAAGAACACACCCTCCAAATTCCAAGTCTCTAGGACCAACGGTTTAGACTATGCGTTGATATATAAGTCAATCTGTCAGGACTTTGAATTTTATATGTATATAGATAGACGAACTTCTGCCCGCAGCTTCGCCCGCGGCGTGGCCTATGGGAAAATAATTCAACCACCCATTTCACCCTCTTAAGGGTAGAATTTCGAAAAATCCTTTCTTAGCGGATGCCTACGTCATAACATCTACCTGCATTCCAAATTTCAGCCCGATCCGTCCGGTGGTTTAGGCTGTGCGTTGATAGATCCCTATGTCAGTCAGTTACCTTTGAGTTATTATATAGATGATATAAATACTGACCTCTATGTATCTACATACTATAGTTTATTAAAATCTGTATTCATCATATTATATTGTATTATTTTATGAAACCAAAAATAAAATCAAACATGCGTCCCGGTTCGCAGCGAACAGTTCCATTTACAACGTTCATTAGTGAATTGATATCATTTTAATTGGCCGCGATTGGCCTCTATGGTTCTGACATTGAATCGTACCCAATTTAAACCTAAACAAATGAAACATGACGTGAATTAACATAAAAAAATTGAGTTTTGGCGCGAAAACGAGAAAGATCGCTTCACCGCATTGTATTATTTACCAAAACTTGTGTTATTTTCAGTGTTAGTGCATAAAATTGGTGGCATTTTATTCGTTAAGTGCTGGATTACAGGCGTGAGTGTGGGAAAGTGGTATAATGATGGTGAAACGTTTCTTTTCGTGTTGTTTTCAAAACTACATAGAAGCTTCTGGTAATGTTACCACCACTTTACTAGGAGTATGACTTAGACTAGATAGTCTAGTCTAAGTCAAACTTGACTTGACGACTTGGACTGTGACTTAACTTGACACATACTATATTTATGAAACATCATTAACTTGACTTGTATTTAGCCAGTGTCAAGTGACACTGGCTAAATACAAAAGTGTGGAACCCAAAACATCAAAATAAAAAATAATTAAACGAATTAACATGAAATGAATTTATCTACGCTGCCATCAACACGAACGCAACGCGCATAAGCCATCCATGGCATGGAAAAAACGAAAGCAATTGATTATAATCTATGATAACAATTTCATTATTTTACGTTTATGCATAATTATTTCTTTAGCATCTTAAAAAAAACAAGATTATAATATGTCATCTTTTAAATAAAAATTGCCGGACGCAATAGGTTGCGCACCTCTGTAATCGAACGCAAGCTTTTTGAATAAGGAATTAGAATATAGACGGCAAAAAATATGAGCATTAGAAAGAGCGGAGTGACGAGCGTGCGAAAGGGACGCATGACCATCGCAGGACGCCATTGGCTGACCGCTTTTTATGCCTTAGTTCCCCTAATCTTCATTTCGACCAACATCTGCTACGCTAATGTTTATTCGAAATAGTTCTTTAAATTTATCGCTTTAAGATCTCATTTGCAATTCACGCGACGGGTCTTCTGTTTCTTTTTTGCCACTATCTATCGTCCGGTCGTTGCACGCAAGTTGTTACATCAATTTTTAATGCATCTCCCATCGAATGGGTTCCATTTAAGGTCGGTGTTGGAAAAGGACCAGTTTATAATAAAAAAATTACCGTTCATTCAATAGGCAGATGGCTATCGACGTTAGTAATAGAGTATTATTTATTCTGTGGTAATGGCTGAGAAAAAAAGTTGTCGGTAAAACATAAGTTAATGTTAGAATACGTAATTAGACGGCCCTGCACTTAACTCGTCAAATGAAGCTTTGCCGATATTGAATTTAATAATACCTTCAAAGATGGACGTTCTATGATCATAAATTCCATAAATTGGCTTGAATTGTAATAATTTATTGTTGTTTGTCTATCGGCCGTCGTAAATTATAGCAATATGCAACTATAAAAATATTAAACAGTTGTTTATGAGTTTAAGCACGGCGAAATGTTTATCAGCGGGGACAAAGAACTCATTATTACTTTATTTTTTAATGAATTTGAGGAAACGATAACTAGTCCTTGCAGAAATTTAAATCAAACAAAATACTTAGGTATTAAACAAACAAAAAAATATATTTTATATAGGTTACTCCTACTTTTTTACGAACGTAATCTTCAATTTAATTTCTACTCAATTATAATATTGTTACTCATTGCTTTTCGGAAGCTTAGCAAACGTAATACATGGTAACCTACGGATGCTAAGGTACTTGAATATTTTAAGTTTTTTTTTTATGTTAAGGTATGACGTGACGAGCTAGCCGTTCGCCTGATGTTAAACGACACGGCTGCCCATATCAGCTACAGTGTCACTCGGAACTCTAAAGTATAGAGGTTGCGTGACACTGCACTGCGCAAGTCATCCAAAGACATCAGCACAATCTAGTAATAAGATTACTAAACTGTGAGATCAGATCATAAAGTCTCATTTGCCCAGTAATTTCACTAGCTACAGTGCCGTTCAAACCGGAACACAGCAGTGCTTGCGCACTACTGCTTGGCGGCAGAATAACTGGCAAAGCGGTGGTACCTACCTAGACGAACTTTGCAGTTAAGCCCTACCACCTAGTAAAATTGTATGTATGTAATTTGCCACCACCGGCTTTACAAGCCGGTCTGGTCAACCACCAAACCATCGCGGCTGTCAAAATAAATTATTATTACTATATATAAATACATTTGAAAATGCATACTATCAAAACTATACAGTTAATACACAATTATAGGTAATACTGATTTATATTGATTTATATCTGTGGACATTTCACACAGCGCCATCTAGCCCCAAACTAAGCAAAGCTTGTACTACGGGAACCAGATAACTGATACAATACTTAGATACTTTTTGTTTGTAAATACATACATAGAATACAATATAACACCCAGACACAGAACAAACATCGATGTTCATCACACAAACGTTTGTCCTGGGTGGGAATCGAACCCACAACCCACAGTTCAGAAGGCAGGGATACTACCAACTGACCTATCGAGCCAGTCAAAAAAAATACTACCTAACTTCTGTAAAAATAAACGTCATAAATAATACAATAAAGATAATTAAGTAGGTATATAGAATATTTAATTAATTAAATTCTATCCCGAATGGTATATAGAATATAATTATAAAATATAATTAACTCTGACTATATTTTATTTGACATTATTGTAAAGTTGGAATCTTTTATTATTTTATAATCCTTATTTGTTTATTGTTAATGTCAGAAATATTTTGTGTTGTAATTGTAATTGATTTTGTCGTTTTGATCGCAATAAATAATAAAAAAAAAAATTTTCGGCAACATAGATTTTCTTTCTACATACGTAAGTTCATCGAATGAATGAATTGTGGATATTGTTACTATAGAATACCATACCATGAACTAGTAATTCATTTTTTGCTCCCGCTTTGCAAAGTTCGAACTTTACCGATAAAATCGAATAATCATTAGTTCGATGAATAATAAATAAAGTTTTTCGAGTCGTTCCAAAGCTTGATGACGCATGATAACGGTCTTCGATCAAGTTCGCTATTTATTTCTACAGTTTTTGCGGTTGTTTTATGAGAGAACAATTCAATTCAAGTAAAAAGCGTGTTTTTTAATTTACGACTTGTTAAAATTGTTTATCGACTATTGATGCGCTGAAACATGTATTTAAGTACAATAACGCATCTTTTATGTCGATATCTACATACCAACTAACGTAAAAAAAAAAAATTAAGTTAAATCCCCTAAGTGATAAACAAAATAGTGTAATGAAATACGATCGTAAAAATTTCATTAAAAATTTAAATTGAAGTATTTAAAACTATCAAGAAATTCATCTAAAATTATATAAGTAGCCACCTAACTACGTAGCAACGCAACAATCTAGCCCCTTAACTGTGGCTGCGTAGCCTACGAACCGCATAACCTCGTAACAGCGGCTGCGTAGCTACATAACTGCGTAGCAACCCAAATGCGTAGTCTCTAAACTGTGGATGCGTAGCCAGCCTACTGCATGGCCAGCAAACCGCGTAGCCAGCAAACTGCGTAGCCAGCAAACTGCGTAGACAGCATATTGCGTAGCAAGCAAACTGCGTAGCCAGCAAACTGCGTAGCCAGCAAACTGCGTAGCCAGCAAACTGCGTAGCCAGCAAATTGCATAGCCAGCAAACTGCGTAGCCAGCTATCTGCGTAGCCAGCAAACTGCGTAGCCAGTAAACTACGTAGCCAGCAAACTGCGTAGCCAGCAAACTGCGTAGCCAGTAAACTACGTAGCCAGCAAACTGCGTAGCCAGCAAACTGCGTAGCCAGCAAGCTTTGTAGCCACCTAAATATCTAGTGGTATTCCTATCTCTCCCAGACTCGTCTATTTTCTCAGCTGCGCGATCAGGTAACTCTATTGCAACCAATAAAAATACAAATTTGTATGGATTTGACAGTTTTAACACGCAGTTTATGTGCATAGTTAGTATGGAAATGTCTCCTGTTGCATTGCAATCAAAGTTTCGTGATCACCCCCAGTTTCTCACGAAGCACTCTAACTATTGATGCGTGTCGCCCATATACGAGTGGTGATTACTGCCTCCAGTCAACGATGAGTGACCATCATAAACTGTTTTTTGTGGTCGTAAACGGTAACGTAATTTATATTCTAAAGATGTAGGAAACTTAAAAACGGCTGCTTTTGTTTTTATTTAACGACCAATTAGTTCTAGAAAAATAATAAATAAATGTGACATTGCACACAATGCCATCTAAAAACAAACCAAGCAAAGCTTGTACTATGGGAACCGGATAACTGATACAATACTTAGATACTTTTTTTTGGTTAATATAAATAAATAAATAATATGTGATCCTTTTTTTTAATGTTATTGAATGATGTGACGAGCTAGTCGTTCACCTGATGTTAAGTGACACGGCCGCCCATAACAGAACAGTGTCACTCGGAACTCCAACATGTAAAGTTTCGCATGACTGCTGCACTGCGCACATCATCCAGAGACATCAACACAGTCTGATAAGATTAGTCGACTGTGAGATCAGATCATAAAGTCTCATTTGCCCAGTAATTTCACTAGCTACAGTGCCCTTCAAACCGGCACAGTAGTGCTTGCACATGCTTGCTTGACGGCAGAATAACTGGCAAAGCGGTGGTACCTACCTAGACGAACTTTGCAGAAAAGTCCTACCACCTAGTGAAGGGGTTATTATTCTTATTATTATTTTACTTCTACCGCAGTCCGCGTGTCCAAGCAAAATTACATTACTGAAAGCTTACTTAATTAATAGGTGATATAATAACATTACTGGAAAGTTTATAAAATCGAGATGACTCGCCGCAGGTGTGCTAAAATTATGCAATAGAACTACAACTTAAGTATTTCAATAAACCCCATTGTGCTGCGTAGTTGCGCAATTAGGTCGGGGGCTACGGGTAAATCTAGTCACTCAAGTCAACCGTAAAAAAGTAGATAATATAAAAGTAGACGCGAATAACGTCTTCGATCGAAATAAGTATCGTACAGATGAAATTTCTTCGCAACTGGTCAAATCAATCTGGTAGTTCTCCTATAAATAATCATTACAAATGGTCAAGGATAAAATAACTTGTTTTAGGCGCATAATGACCAGAAAACAAAATGACTGATTTGTACAATGTTTCTAGTATATCCGATGCGTTTTTTCAAATGACCAAGAATCATATTGAATAATATGAATAATAATTTTAATTTTATTTTACTGCTATCATATATATTTGATTAGTGACGGTTTAGTGCTATAAAATCACCGAACATATTTTATATTGATACTAATAATTACAGACTTAAAACTGTAAAAACAGCATTTAAGTTTAATGTATAAGCTCGTTAAAATAAAAAGGAACAGGTACATAAGTTTAGCCTTACTGTTTTTATTGACGATGATTTTCTACTCTTGAATAAATTATCCCGTCGCTCCCGACCTAAATGGCCAGGGGCTATTGACAAGGGAACTATCGGTAAACTATTCTCATTGAAATTGTTAAAGCATTTTGCTGAACACTTATTGATTTTATGTAGAGCTGCGGTAAAAATGCGGGATTGTTCGCAGTTCGGAATGTCTTAATTGAAAACTTGGTTTTTGTCGTGGGTAGAGAAGTTATACACGGTGGAATTTAATTAGTTATTTTCCTTAAATTTATGTATTCAAACCATGCTATAGAATAATCGTACAAGGTGCAATCAAAAAATTAATTTTAAAAATGCCTTCTAAAATAACTGGAAAACAACCGAAATGTCTATTTAACGCTACACGCAGCTTAAAATGTTTCTTAGATAATAAAACACCTGCTTTGTTCAATGTCACAAGGTTTATTTAGTTTTTGAATTCGCAGTAATTTGATAATATTTAAATTTAAGTTTTATTTCATCAGTACTTTTGGTATTTAGTTATTATAGGAGCGTGTATAGCATGGACTGAGTACATACATTTAAAGAAAAGAATGGATTAAGTTCCACCGTATATAACGAGCTGTTTTAAATTCTTTTGCCATATTAATTGCACATGCATGCACTGCACTGTAGCTAGTGAAATTACTGGGCAAATGAGACTTTATGATCTGATCTCACAGTTTAGTAATCTTATTACTAGATTGTGCTGATGTCTCTGGATGACGTGCGCAGTGCAATGTCACGCGAACCTCTATACTTTAGAGTTCCGAGTGACACTGCAGCTGATATGGGCAGCCGTGTCGTTTAACATCAGGTGAACGGCTAGCTCGTCACGTCATTCCTTAACATAAAAAAAACATGATAGCTACAAAAATATTGTAGAATAATAATAATAATAAAAGCGCCCACCGATCACGTACATAGACGAACATTTTGTTTAGGTCGTACATATAATTTGCTACTAATTTTTTCTCGCTCATACAACGGCTGAAGAAAATATTGTGAGGTTATAGTGTCATACCCCAACCCAATCTTGACCCGCGTGATAGTTGCATAGAGCCTACAGTGCAGATTTTGAAGTAAAACTTCTTTACGCACGCTAGACTTGGCGAGTAGGCTGGTAAATGCGAGGCGAAAAGAAGTTGGTTCACGTAAATTTCCATTGCCAATATAATAAAGTTAAAAATTTGTATTATAATGTTGGTATGTATACAATAACAATTTACAATTTTTTTTTTATGTTTTTGCTCCACACTTTTGTGTATTTAGCCAGTGTCAAGTAATTGATAATTTAGCAAGTTAATGATATTTCACGTAAATAATGTGTCAGGTCACAGTCAAAGTCATCA
The DNA here is from genome assembly GCA_905220475.3 of Ennomos fuscantarius. Classification (NCBI taxonomy): domain Eukaryota; kingdom Metazoa; phylum Arthropoda; class Insecta; order Lepidoptera; family Geometridae; genus Ennomos; species Ennomos fuscantarius. Next base: position 2,929,068 of record HG992046.1, on the reverse strand, counting down.
AGTCAAGTCAGAGTCAAGTCATAGTCTAGTCTAGTCAAGTCATACTTCTAGTAAAGTGGTGGCAACTTTACCAGAAGCTTCTATGGAGTTTTGGGAACAACACGAAAAAAAAAGTTTCACCATCATTATACCACTTTCCCACACTCATGCTTGTAATCCAGCACTTAACGAATAAAATGCCACTAGTTTTATCCATTAACACTGAAAATAACACAAGTTTTGGAAAATAATATGCGGTAACGTGATCTTTTTCGTTTTCCTGCCAAAAACCTCTGTCCATTTACAATTTTGTCAAGATAGCGATAAGATAAACTAAAAAAGCTTTAACTTCAGTCGTGTAGTCTAAGCACACTCGTTTTTTACAACGCATCGGGTACCATCTTACAACCATTTTAATAATCGGGTATTGGTCTCGGATTAGTTACTTCAGCTTTTGTCCTTTTTTTGCTACTGGAATATTTAGCTGGATTGAAAGAGACAAAAGATGGTGTAACTAGTCTAAAGCTAGTTCGTGTGTATTAATAAGGCTGTTACTGTCTATGTATAGGCTATGATTTTAAAACTACAATTATTATCCGTTAGCAGCATAATCGGGCATAAAACAGTAAATCTAAAACTACCACATTGCTCTCCAAAATTGCCGCCAACAGTCTCAAATTAGCGATAAATAATTAAATAATTAAACCTCATACACTCGATGTAGAACCTATAATTTAATAGTTGAACGCACCCATAGCTTGCAATTTCGCAAAGTTGGCATCACTGCCTAATGACAGTTGGCGCACAAATTCCAAAATGGCGACCGCAGCGGCAATCGAAATGATGACGCGTTACGAATCACACGAATTAGCTTCTTTTGTTAAGAACTTTAAAATTATAGGAAATTGTCTTTCTAGTAAAGGAAATTTCACGTTATAGGGAAACAATGCATGCAATTGGTTGAATGAACTGCCTTTGTTAGGTTGGTACAGTTTTTTCTCTCACACATTTCTATGGAGTTGTAGAACTGCTTATCACTTATGTCTTTGAGTTGTCTTGGAACGGTAAATGTGAAATTATTGAATGTTAAACACAAAGTTTAAGATAACTAATGTTCCCGTCTCAATCGTTAGCTGATGATTTTAACTTTTATGTGATACTATTGCGCCCCGCGGTTTCACCCGCGGATAAAAAGTATTTTATTGATTTACTCATCCCACGGGAAAATTTCACTTTTCTGGGATAAAATGTAGCCTATATGTTAATCCAGTGTATAACCTATATTGGTACCAAATTTCATCCATATCCATTCAGCCGTTTGAGCATGAAGGAGTTACAAACATACACACAAACACACATGCACACATACAAACTTTCACCTTTATAATATTAGTGTGATTAGTCAGAAGTGTGATACGTCACACGTTAAGGGGGAAGTAGGGGTCGGCATCAGACATTGTGTGACAAGGGGCGGGGAGGGGTAAAATAACCTTGAAATTCATGTGACGTAATTAGTGGATGGCTGCTTAATAAAAAAATAAAAATAATAGAATTATAAATATTTTTAAAGTCTTTAACTAAAAAAGATTTTTTAAAATAAAATTCACTTTTTTTGCTGATAAGAGGTGACCTTGGAAGAAGACTGAAAGGTGGTGGTCAGTGGTGGCTAAATGCTATATAGAAAGGAAATGCGTTGGCGTTTGTTTATTATTATTCATATCAAATTCAAAGTCCTGACTGACTGACTGACTTATATATCAACGCACAGCCTAAACCGTTGGTCCTAGAGGCTTGAAATTTGGAGGGTGTGTTTTTTGTAATGTAGGTATCCACTAAGAAAGGGTTTTTTGAAATTCCACCTCTAAGAAGGTAAAATGGGTGGTTGAATTGTTTTTCTATAGGCCACGCGGGAGAAGCTTCGGGCAGAAGCTAGTGCAATAATAAAACAAACAAAATTGACTATTTTGTGTACCATAACAATTTATGTCTATCACAAGAAATTGATGGGAAACGTCAAAGATGAAAGTTCAGAAGGGTCACAGCTTTCTACCTAAACTAAGATTACCTACGAGTATCTACAGAATTAACCATTGTAACGAGGTATTAGAAAATAAGCGGTTTGGCAGGGTTTTAAACAATTTATGTACTTAATCTATTCAGTACTAGCCGCGCCCCGTGGTTTCACCCGCGGATAAAAAGTAGCCTATGTATTAATACCCTATAATTATAAACTAAAAAACTAATAATAAAAAGAAACGGGATAAAAAGTATAAAAAAATACAAAATACAAACTCATTTATTGACACATTTGGTTACAAAGTTATAATGAATCCATGGACTCCCGAACTAGTGGAAACTGTGTTACAGGAGTCAGTGGCTTCTCCCATTATTAATTTTACCTAAACTAATTACTAGGTGGTAGGACTTTTCTGCAAAGTTCGTCTAGGTAGGTACCACCGCTTTGCTAGTTATTTTGCCGCCAAGCAGTAGTGTGCAAGCACTAATGTGTTCCGGTTGAAGGGCACTGTAGCTAGTGAAATTACTGGGCAAATGAGACTTTATGATCTGATCTCACAGTCGAGTAATCTTATCACCAGACTGTGCTGATGTCTCAGGATGATGTGCGCAGTGCAGTCACGCGAAACTTAATATTTTAGAGTTCCGAGTTTCACTGTTCTGTTATGGGCGGCCGTGTCGTTTAACATCAGATGAACGTCTAGCTCGTCACATCATTCACTAACATAAAAAAAAGCTTTAGATATCCACTAAGAAAGGGTTTTTTAAATTTCATCCCTTAGAGGGTCAAATGGGTGGTTGAATTATCTATGAAATAATGACTTCTTCGTTTCTTATAGGCCACGCGGGCGCAGCCGCGGGCAGAAGCTAGTGTTTATAGCGCATGAAATATAAAAAAGGCAAGCGAAATGGAACCTACAGTTTCTTTTACATTAATGTTTTTTTTTTATGTTAAGGAATGACGTGACGAGCTAGCCGTTCGCCTGATGTTAAACGACACGGCTGCCCATATCAGCTGCAGTGTCACTAAGAACTCTAAAGTATAGAGGTTCGCATGACACTGCACTGCGCACGTCATCCAGAGACATCAGCACAATCTAGTAATAAGATTACTAAACTGTGAGATCAGATCATAAAGTCTCATTTGCCCAGTAATTTCACTAGCTACAGTGCCCTTCAAACCGGAACACAGCAGTGATTGCGCACTACTGCTTGGCGGCAGAATAACTGGCAAAGCGGTGGTACCTACCTAGACGAACTTTGCAATAAAGTCGTAATGTTTAATTTTCAGGAATGTTCGTTCAAACATGGCGTCACATGGGCCTTACCTTGGCCAAGTTTCCATCAATAACTAATCATGTTATAGAAGTGCAAAAATTATCGCTCATGTGCCACTTTGGATTTAAAGCAGGCCTTAAATACTAAAATAATAAGTACTTATGACTGTACGCACCTAGAGATTATATTTCAGATAGATATTTGAGTAAATCTAAATATATAACTCAAAGGTGACTGACTGACATAGTGATCTATCAACGCACAGCCCAAACCACTGGACGGATCGGGCTTAAATTTAGCATGCAGGTAGATGTTATGACGTAGGCATCAAGAAAGGATTTTTAGAAATTCCACCCTTAAGAGGGTGAAGTGGGTGGTTGAATTATTTCTTTATAGGCCACGCCACGGGCGAAGCTTCGGGCTGAAGCTCGTAATAAATAAACAAATATTTGTGCACATTTCACACAGCGCCATCTAGTCCCAAAACAAAGCTCGTACTATAGGAACCAGATTACTGATAGAATTCTTACTTACGAATTTATATATATTATCCTTCCTTACTAATATTATAAACACGATTTTTTTTTTTTAATGTTGCTTTACCACAGGCTGCTGTGTCCGTTTTCTTTTTTTAATATACTTCCATATTTGTTTGTATTTTTTTAATAAATCAATTCAAGATGGATATATTATTATTTTTTCTTACAATTTTGGATACTATATAACATTTAAATATCAAGAACGCGAAAGTTTTATGCTTGGATGTTTGTTACTCTTACACGCAAAAACTACTGAATGGATTTTAATGAAACTTAGAATGCAGATAGCTTTAACACTAGATTAACACAGAAACTGTTTATCCGCGAGTGAAACCGTGGGGCGCAACTAATACTTATATACATTTTATTTGTAAATACATATGTACATAAAATAAAATAATGTCATCTAAATTTCAATTATGTACCGTAACGGAAATCGAATCGGCAATCCCTAAGCTGCGAACCCAACTTTCGCACCGAGGATGTCGACTAGCGTCAAACAAAGCAAAAGTATTAATCAGCTGGTCCCCTATCTATAGTACAACATGCGGCCGTGACACACAATTTCAACGTTCAAGCGTTTACACTGCGTACATACATATACGAGTATAGTTATAAGTATATTATGAGTGTTACGTTCTATAGCTATTCATAGACATTTTGTACGTTAGATTTACCATATAAAAATAAGTCGGGTTTTCCTTCCTGACGCTATAACTCCAGAACGCACGAACCGATTTCCACGGTTTTGCATTCGTTGGAAAGGTCTCGGGCTCCGTGAGGTTTATAGCAAAGAAAATTCAGGAAAAATTCAGGACAAACCAACATTTTAAGTAGATGGCGCCGGTGCGTGATACATTGTTTTTCGTATATTATAAGATGTTTAATAAATAAACGTCCACCCGAGCGAAGCCGGGACGGGCCGCTAGTTGGGTATAAAATTTACTCGGGGGCGAGTTGGCTGGACTGCAGTCGCGACCCCTTCTCGCCCCGGTACGGCGGACGAGGGCTCACGGGGAGTTTTAGTGGGTTCGAGTCCCACATACCCCTGCCCGTGGTGGCAGATAAGTGCGAGGGCATTTACCCCCTCAAAAAAGGGGTATAGAATTTTTTAACTATTGTATTTTTTTACCCTTTAAGGATTCCAGTTTAGACTGTCTCAATCACACTAATCACACTAACATTTATAAAGGCGAAAGTTTGTATGTGTGTATGTTTGTTACTCCTTCACGCTCAAACGGCTGAATGGATTTCGATGAAATTTGGTACCAGGATAGCTTATACACTGGATTAACATATAGGCTACATTTTGTCCCGGAAAAGTAAAATGCTCCCGTGGGATGAGCATATAATTAAAATACTTTTTATCCGCGGTTGAAACCGCGGGGCGCAACTAGTGATAGATTTTTATTGTCTCACCAATGAAATTTACAATATGCAGGAATAAAATAAATTTAACGTACCAGTAATAATAATAAATAATAATAACGCCCAACGATCACATATATAGATCCTCGACCTTAACTAAGATTTCGTGTCTAGGGATCCAGGAACTACGAGGACCATGGTACTACAACACCCAGACTCAGGTCCGTATTACAGAACGATGCTCAGTCATCGATCAGTGCTCAAGCAGAGATTTCATTCATAAAGTGATCAATTAGTGAATGAAACCTCTGCTGGAGCAGCGATCGATGACTGAGCATCGTTCTGTAATACGGACCTCAGAATAAGTATTTGCGCTTTTTCTGTGTGCACAAATACTTGCCTGCAGCGGGAATCGAACCCGCCGCCTCCGGTTTATGAGCCTGCTAAACTAGCACACCACAAGGCTGTCTTAATATGTACTTAAGGATAGCCATAAAAAAAAAACGTTTGACTATGACGCAAATTGGTTAAATTGTTAAATATCGTCCTCAATTTTTGAGATTTTTAGTTAAATCGCGAGTCAGAGTAGATATTAAGCCAGACTTAAATAAGTACTAGAAACCGATAATCTAGATTGTGTTAGTAATTGATGCGGCACTAGAATACCGGAGTGACTGGTTCAAGGCAGGTGCTTGTTAGATAATGTTGGTTTATACAGACTATTCACCTGCTTTTCCTGATAGTCTTTATTTTAAGACACTCACGATAACATAGAATTATTCAGCAAAGTATCAACGTAGGTATAACTCTAGGTTTATTTACTGATATTCATCAATTTTTTCCCGTAAATGTCTGAATAATAAAAACTGAATTTTAAGTCCGATTTTGGTATAAATATTTGTGGACATTTCACAGAACGCCATCTAGCCCCAAATTAAGCAAAGCTTGTATATGGGATTTTTTATAAGGTCGCTGGTAAAAGGCAAAAATAAAATACTTTAGCCTCTAGAGGTTAATACAACGGAGGTTTAGAGCGAAAACTATTTTCTCTGTAGGTGAGTCAAGTGTGAAAATAAAGTAAATATATAAAAATGAATTTTTATTTCTCTTGGTCATGGCATCATAGGAGAACGGATAGAACATTTTCGCTAATTCTTTTTTTTGTGTTTATTATTGTCAAGAGAAGGCTTTTATGAAAGAAAATGTTAAGAAAAAATGAATTTAGCTGCGGGGCACAGAAAGTTATGAATATTAACTAATAAGTTATCTGTAAATTTGAGCCAAGTTAACGTACCACAAAATGTGAAATAATCTAAATATATATAACTCAAAGGTGACTGACTGACTGACATAGTGATCTATCAACGCACAGCCCAAACCACTGGACGGATCGGGCTGAAATTTGGCATGCAGGCAGATGTTATGACGTAGGCATCTGCTAAGAAAGGATTTTTCGAAATTCCAACCTTAAGACGGTGAAATGGGTGGTTGAATTATTTTCCCATAGGCCACGCCGCGGGCGAAGCTGCGGGCAGAAGCTCGTTATGGCATATAGATTAAAAGTAGTTCTACGTTCCATACAAGATACAAAAGTAGAGTCAATCAAAGTTTTATAAAGTGCTAGTTGACCCGCTTTGGCTTTGCGCGGGTGAATTTGTAAAACGCGGTCGAACGGGATAAAAACTATCCTATGTCCGTCTCCTGGTTCTAAGCTACCTCCCCACCAATTTTCAGCCAAATCGCTTCAACCGTTCTTGAGTATAAATAGTGTGAGTAAGTGTAGATTTGGTATGAAGTATAGGTAAACTTACCTATTAGTGTCAATTAATAACACAATAATAGATATAATAGGCGTCTTTCATTGCGAAAACACTTTATAAAATCCCAGATGCAGACTGTAATTCCTATCTGTACTATGTACGTCATAGAGCGATAAAAGCTAACTTAGGCTCTTTCAAACCTTAACAATGAAAAAAAAGAAAAAAAAATTAAAAATACATTCATTTTGGATAAAGGCATATAAGTTACATTACATTAGGTTAGAAAAACCTGGACCCTACACTAGGCTCAGGCCCCATATTATGAGGTCCAAGCCTCTTTCAAACGGGCATAAGATTATAAATACAAAAAAATACGTTTAAAAACTTACCGATTAGCTTCAAGCCTTTACACAAACACTTACTGAAATCTTGCATGAGCCAATCCGTCACATATTTCACATAAAATAAAAATCAAACGAAGTTTTCAAGCATAAATAACAGTTTAAAAAATCAATTTTCCTGTTGTTCCATTTCAAAAACCCCCAATGTCGTAACAACGCAAATGATTTACTCCACAATCCACTTAGGCAAATAACCTTACTTTACCACTTATGCCAATATTTACTTATCTAAGACCCTCCTATCAAATATTCTAAACTCCTAAACGCGGCGTTATTCACTAACAGTACAAACTAATATAGCAACGCCCATTTTATCATACCAAAACCGACCAATGCTATGTCAAGTGATTTAATAATACTAATTTATATTTGTAACGATGTAAATTAAACCGTATTTTATACAAATAAGGTGTAAAGTTGAGCGCGTCTAATGTCAATAAGCACACAAACGTGAAGTGACGCACACACGCGCGTGAATGTCACGAAATCCAGCCCGTTTCTAGGTTAGAACATGCGCGGGCGCATGTAGTGTCACCATCATGGCCGCTGGTGCACGGATTTTCCTGAACGGGTATTTTATTAGGTAGGTTTAGATCTTTTGTAATAAAACTGTGACTGGCTAACATGAATTTTTATTTTTATTAGTACTACCTACGTATTACACAACCTCACGGTAACGTTTCACTATGATTAAATTCTTCATTGTTGTCTATTATTTACTAAATTTCTACAACCTCTGTGGTGTGATGGTTGAGCAGGTCGGCTCATAGCTCCGAGGCGGTGGGTTCGATTTCCGCGGCAGTACAAGTATTTGTGCACCAAAAAAGACGCACATACTTGTTGTGTCTGGGCGTTGTGGGACCATGGTTTTTATAGTTCCCTAGATACAGGGAATCCTAATTAGAGTCTTGGATCTATGTATGTGATCGGTGGGCTTTATTATTATTATTTCTCTTCATGTAGTGTCAATCTGGCAGAAGATGGCGCCACGGTACGCCTGGAACTGACCTCTATTGAAACTGTGTTAAGATTCATAGTTATTTCTAAAACATTTATAAATATTTAATTAACTTGATAAATAACTTGGTACTTGCATAAATAAAGTGGCATGACATAGATTAAAAAAGGGAAAATAGTAATTGATAATAGTAATACAAAATTTCTACTTTACATTTGCTAATTACTTAGGTTGCGTATGCATGCTACATTGAGAGTGAAATGCACAAGCAACCCAAAAGAGTACTCTTTACATTGTACATCTCACTCAATGTAGCGAGCATACGCAACCTAAGTAATTACTCTTTTGGGTTGCTTGTGCATGTCAATGTAGCGTGCATACGCAACCTAAGTAATTCCTCTTTTGGGTTGCTTGTGCATGTCAATGTAGCGTGCATACGCAACCTAAGTAATTCCTCTTTTGGGTTGCTTGTGCATGTCAATGTAGCGTGCATACGCAACCTAAGTAATTACTCTTTTGGGTTGCTTGTGCATGTCAATGTAGCGTGCATACGCAACCTAAGTAATTCCTCTTTTGGGTTGCTTGTGCATGTCAATGTAGCGTGCATACGCAACCTAAGTAATTCCTCTTTTGGGTTGCTTGTGCATGTCAATGTAGCGTGCATACGCAACCTAAGTAATTACTCTTTTGGGTTGCTTGTGCATGTCAATGTAGCGTGCATACGCAACCTAAGTAATTCCTCTTTTGGGTTGCTTGTGCATGTCAATGTAGCGTGCATACGCAACCTAAGTAATTCCTCTTTTGGGTTGCTTGTGCATGTCAATGTAGCGTGCATACGCAACCTAAGTAATTCCTCTTTTGGGTTGCTTGTGCATGTCAATGTAGCGTGCATACGCAACCTAAGTAATTACTCTTTTGGGTTGCTTGTGCATGTCAATGTAGCGTGCATACGCAACCTAAGTAATTACTCTTTTGGGTTGCTTGTGCATGTCAATGTAGCGTGCATACGCAACCTAAGTAATTCCTCTTTTGGGTTGCTTGTGCATGTCAATGTAGCGTGCATACGCAACCTAAGTAATTACTCTTTTGGGTTGCTTGTGCATGTCAATGTAGCGTGCATACGCAACCTAAGTAATTACTCTTTTGGGTTGCTTGTGCATGTCAATGTAGCGTGCATACGCAACCTAAGTAATTACTCTTTTGGGTTGCTTGTGCATGTCAATAAAGCATGCTTACGCAAACTAAGTAATTACTCTTTTGGGTTGCTTGTACATCTCACTCAATGTAGCGAGCATACACAACCTAAGTAATTACTCTTTTGGGTTGCTTGTGCATGTCAATAAAGCATGCTTACGCAACCTAAGTAATTACTCTTTTGGGTTGCTTGTACATCTCACTCAATGTAGCGAGCATACACAACCTAAGTAATTACTCTTTTGGGTTGCTTGTGCATGTCAATAAAGCATGCTTACGCAACCTAAGTAATTACTCTTTTGGGTTGCTTGTACATCTCACTCAATGTAGCGAGCATACGCAACCTAAGTAATTACTCTTTTGGGTTGCTTGTGCATGTCAATGTAGCGTGCATACGCAACCTAAGTAATTACTCTTTTGGGTTGCTTGTGCATGTCAATGTAGCGTGCATACACAACCTAAGTAATTCCTCTTTTGGGTTGCTTGTGCATGTCAATGTAGCGTGCATACGCAACCTAAGTAATTACTCTTTTGGGTTGCTTGTGCATGTCAATGTAGCGTGCATACGCAACCTAAGTAATTACTCTTTTGGGTTGCTTGTGCATGTCAATAAAGCATGCTTACGCAACCTAAGTAATTACTCTTTTGGGTTGCTTGTACATCTCACTCAATGTAGCGAGCATACACAACCTAAGTAATTACTCTTTTGGGTTGCTTGTGCATGTCAATAAAGCATGCTTACGCAACCTAAGTAATTACTCTTTTGGGTTGCTTGTACATCTCACTCAATGTAGCGAGCATACGCAACCTAAGTAATTACTCTTTTGGGTTGCTTGTGCATGTCAATGTAGCGTGCATACGCAACCTAAGTAATTACTCTTTTGGGTTGCTTGTGCATGTCAATGTAGCGTGCATACACAACCTAAGTAATTCCTCTTTTGGGTTGCTTGTGCATGTCAATGTAGCGTGCATACGCAACCTAAGTAATTACTCTTTTAGGTTGCTTGTGCATGTCAATAAAGCATGCAAACGCAACCTAAGTAATTACTCTTTTGGCTTGCTTGTGCATCTCACTCAATGTAGCGTGCATACGCAACCTAAGTAATTAGACATAACCTAAGTAATGAGATGCACAAGCAACCCAAAAAAGCTAGGACGCTTTTGGGTTGCTTGTGCATCTTACTCTGAGTAGGCCCAAGGAATATCAGTATGACTTGTTACATGAAATTACTGAAATAAGATAAGACTCAGCTGTCCCATCATGAAATAACATGATGGAGTAAGGGATATTTGATTATTAGATCACTGGGAATTTATAAGAGTTCGTTGCTATTTCAAAATGTAATTAGTTTTATACTTTTGGGTGGCAAACACATGTATTTTTCGATCAACAGTCAAACGTATACGTTTATATAAGAGCACACCCGCCGTTCGTCCGCCATTGCTTGAATTAATAAAACATAAGTCCTCAAGTTATCATTTCAATGCAACTGATAAAAATTATTAATAATTTCAATGCGGTCATTCGATAAATAAATACGTAACTACTCCTAAAGTGTGTCAATTTCTGAATCACCATCGTATTTGCTTCATTTTTAAGTTGGGTATTTCAGTTACTTGTTGCTTATAGTAAGTAGAATAAAGTTTATATTTCACGTGGCAGTAAAATAAGTTAACTTCTCTTTGACTGGCCGTTACTTACTTCTACCTATTTGAATAGTTTTGACAGCCTCTGTGGTGTGGTGGTTGATCAGGTCGGCTCAAAAATCCAGATGTGGCGGGTTGGATTCCCGCGGCAGGACAAGTATTTGTGCACAGAAAAAAAAAAGCAAATACTTGTTCTGTATCTGGGTGTTGTGAGACCATGGTCCTCGTAGTTCCTGGGTCCCTAGACACAGGGAATCCTAGTTAGGGTCCGGGATCTATGTATGTGATCGTTGGGCGTTATTATTATCATTGTTTTATTTTGCCCAAATAAAAATCTTATAAAACTTCTCACTCATATTCTGTACTTTAAAAGACTGCCTTTCAGCAAAACCTCCAATTTAATGTGATTTTGTAGCTCTGAAGGGGATTAAAAGACTGGAAGTCCCTAAATCCTCTATGAAAGGGAATCTATGAGGTATTTTGAAAGTAAAGTTTTACCACTCCTTCCCCCACTCCTTATGTCAATCGAGCCGGGAAACTTATCAAATTTGATCCATTGACACTATAATTATATGACTTCGTAAGGACAAGCATGATGACAGGACAAAATGGCGCTTCGAAATATAAGCTAGATTTACAAAGTGACCCACATATTTTGAGCTTATTCTGTGATGTAAGTTAGACGAAATCAATCGAGTGCTACAATGAAAACATGCTCTGTCATGCGGCGAAAGGTTATAGGAACTGCCCTCAAAGGTGCAATAAAAATAAAGGCAGAATTTCTTACCATAATTAAGTCAATCTTTTGAGGAGTACACTCTATTTTGTGAAAAAATAACCTACTTTCTATTTGGAATAAAGCAATGGCCACCGACAGCGTTACTTTCTTTTTCCCACCATTTTGACATAAATGAACATAAACAATATGTAAATTAGTATATTCAGTGATATAAATCTATGATTTGACTTCTCAAATGACATGGGCCTTGGAAAATGTAACTTGGTTAGTTGTAGTTCGGCCTAACTCTATATTTAGTTATTTAATACTTTATGCATAACATAAACATAACATAAACATAATTTATTTCATAAAAACATAAACAACCATTTTAATACTTAGATGTATGTACATAATCCGAGAAAAAGCTATTGCGCATAGAAAATGTACAAAAGAGGACTTAATGCTAACAGCATTTTCTACCAAGACGTGCAGAGAAACGATTAGATTAGGCATGCACAAAAAGAAATGAGCAAAATTGTTCGTCGCAAGCTCACCCAATCTTTTTTTTTTTAAATAATATCCTACAGAATCCAGAATCATGGCATGCCTTGTGCGACCTTGTAACGAGTCGACAGTCGTGGTGCGGCCTAGACACAGCGATTCACTTTATTTATTTGACTACATAACTATGAACCTGCTAGTGCAATGTCGTGCGAATGCTGCCTGGAAATGTGTTAAGGTTTCTACAAGATCTTTAGAATTGGAGCCGTATTTCGGTTACTTAGGTGATATTTAAGTTTAGGTTAAAGGTTTACAAGAATATTATTTAGGTTAAAGGTATTATTGAAATTTAAATTTATATTGCAGACTATGTTTTTCGGTTACTTAGGTCATATTTAAGTTTAGAAGGGTTTTGAAAGTTTTTGTGATTTCGGTTAAAGGATGCATATAATTAATTTAACATCACACAACATTAAATTGCAATAAAAAATTAACAATAAATTAAAAATATTTGTTAGTGGTTTTTATAAAACCTAAATTTATAAGTAGGTATGTATTTTTATGTTAGTGAATGTATGTGACGGGCAAGTCGTTCACCTGAAGTTAAGCACCACGGCTACCTATAACAGACAGTGTCAATGGATCTCCAAAATATATAGTTTCGTGTGACACTACACTGCGCACATCATCCTAAGACATCAGCACAGTCTGGTAATAAGATTACTCGACTGTGAGATCAGATCATAAAGTCTCAATTGCCCAGTAATTTCACTAGCTACAGTGCCCTTTAAACCGGAACACAGTAGTGATTGCGCACTACTGCTTGGCGGTACAATAACTGGCTAAGCGGTGGTACCTACCTATAGACGAACTTTGCAGAAAAGTCCTACCATCTAGTGAATGTACTTTACTTTGGTTAAAGTGGTTTAAAAGAAAATTATAGTTAGAATACGTGAAAACGCATTTAAAATGAATTGACTTAATTACAACGTGTAATTACGTACCATATCTAAAGTTAAGTTATTTAAGTTCGGTATAAGATGATCGTCGCGGCTTCTGCGGTTAGTTTGCAGTGAAACTAGACACCCGGATGTGATTTTGTAAGATGGTAACCCTGAGCATGGAACTTGTTATTAACTCTGTAAATGAGAGTTTTGGCGGAAAAACTTGTGTTATTTTCTGTGTTGGTGCATAAAATTGGTGGTATTTTATTCGTTAAGTGCTGGACTACAGGTTGAGTGTGGGAAAGTGAAAAAACTATTACCATGCTTTTTCTTTTCAAGACCCTTTAGAGCCATCAGTAATAAATCCTAGCCTAAAAAGAAATTAATAGGGGTAAAATTATCTAAGGTTGTAAGCCAAACCACCAAAAAAATCTACCAAAATGTAGAAAATCAGGTACTTGATCATAAGGTGTCATCTATAAATTCAGGAGATTTGAAAAGAAAAAAGATAGAAAAATAAATGTCCATAGCAACAATTAATTACGCTGTTCTTAATAGGTTTTATTTTATTATTAGTTTGCAATAAAACTGCATAATTCGTATTAAAAGTGTAAAAAAATAAAACTAGGCAATTACCAAAACAATGCTTCCAAGCTAGTTCTTGTTTCTTGGAAATCGGTTGCTGAGACTGAATGTACTTGGGCTAGTTTCATTATAAACGTGATGACGAGAAGTTTGTCTAATCTATCATTTAACTAATCTATTGTAATATTTGTCGTGTATTTATATTTTTATAAAATGGCAATATTGCTCAAACATTGGCCGGGAGACATCCCTCTAATTCTTTTTTTTTCATGAGTAAGGGCAAACCGTTTGACCACTTCCTCGCCTGATGTTAAGCAATGACATGGTCTAAGATAATAATAATAATAATAACGCCCAACGATCACATATATAGATCCTGGACCCTAACTAGGATTCCCTGTGTCTAGGGACCCAGGAACTACGAGGATGTGGTCCCACAACTCCCAGACTCGGAACAAGTATTTGCGCTTATTTTTTTCTTTGTACAAATACTGGTCCCGTCGCGGGAATCGAACCCGCCGCCTCCGGGTTATGAGCCGACCAGCTCAACCACCACACCACCGAGGCTGTCAAAATGTCATGAAGGCAAATGCTTGCCTAGAAGATAACCTCACTCTTGACTTGAAAGCTCACAGGTTATGGTTAACTGGAAACAAGGACGCCGGCAAGCTGTTCCATTCATTAGCTGTTCGCATTATAAAAATAGTAGCGAAACGTTTAGTGCGGATTGAAGGCATTTCTAGCATAAATGGATGCCGTGTTTCTGTGCGTTGTAGTCTGATGAAAGAAAGGAGATGGGGGAATCAGATCATGTAATTCCTTCGCATTCCAAAGTGTAGTCCATAAAACCCCCATAAGCTAGCAGCTTTACTACGGTGATCCAAGCTCTGAAGCTTAGCTTCCGACAACCCGTCATCGCCCTCTTGGCCCTTGTAAATGGCGTCCAAAAATTGGAGCTGGTATTTGCCGACCACTCCAGAGATGGCTACAGTATTCCACATAGGAACAGACTCAAGCTACATAGAAGTTTAATAGGTTTTCCGTTGCAAAATGGCTAAAGAATGCTTGCTTTTGAAAGACAACTTTATAATAAAACACCTTCACATATGAAAATACGTTCATTTAACGTAAAGTTTTGCGTGACACAGAGCACGTCATCCTGAGACAGCACAATCTAGTAATAAGATTACTAGACTGTGAGATCAGATCGTAGTCTTATTTGCCCAGTAATTCACTAGCTACAACCACCCTTCATACTGGAACACAGCAGTGCTTACGCACCACTGCTTGGCGGCAAAATAAATGGCGAAGCTGTGGTACCTACCTAGACGAACTTTGCAGAAATTTCCTACCACTTAGTGTAAGCAGCGTGTATTTTTAAAGTTGATTCCCTTTAATTTTAATATTACAAAGAGACGGTAAACATCAGACTTAAAAGATAGATTGGTGATACCGTTAGAGAAACAAAACAAGAATTTCAGGTATTTCAATAAACACGAAGAGAAAACAGCGTTAAGTATCTAACCACGACCATTTAATGATAGCCAATAACATTTTATGCCTTTAAAACCATATAGAATACACTACCAGTTCTATATTATGTGTTTATAACCTTATTATATAAAATTTGCCCCACTTTTATGGGTTAAATGTTCTCAGTCCAACTTTTATCAAGGTTTCTTTAAGATTTTTCAAATTTGGTTTAGGTTGGTAGGTTTTTAGGATACTGGCTAAATACACAAAAGTGTGGAGGCAACACTTTTGTGTATTTAGCCAGTATCAAGTTATTGATTATTTATCAAGTTAATTAATATTGTATAATGTGTTAAGTCAAGTCAAGTCACAGTCCAAGTCATCAGGTTAAGTCATAGTCTAGTCAAGTCAAGTCATACTCCTAGTAAAGTGGTGGCAACTTTACCAAAAGCTTGTATGGAGTTTTGGAAACAACACGAAAAGAAACGTTTCACCATCATTGTACATCTTTCCCACACTCATGCCTGTAATTCAGCACTAAACGAATAAAATGCCACCAATTTTATGCACTAGCACTAAAAATAACACAAGCTATGGAAAATAATACAATGCGGCGATGCGATCTTTTTCGTTTTCCCGCCAAAAGCAAGTCTTGACAATTTTGTAAATTGTCATTTTACCGGACATACCAACATAATAAAAAAAAAAATTCACCTTGCATTAAACAGCATACTCTCCAAGACAAGTAGAAGTAGTAAAAAAGTTTTACTTCAAAAAAAAATCAATCATTTGCGCATAGACAAAGTCGCAGATTTTTTCTACAATACAGGTAACCCCAACCACGGAGTAATACAATAAAGACTGACAATGTGTGCACATAGTGTAAAGCTACTCATCCGTGTAAATAAGCGTACGTTATTAACGACTTCGCCAGTAATGTTATTAGTTAGTTAGCAAGTTGTAAAACCGCTTTGCTTGCCGACTTTATCTCTTTATCTATTTATATACGGAACTTTAGTTCAGCAGTGAGTGCGAATTATTTAATAGATAGTAAATAAGTACTAACTATGGGTCTAACTATGGAAAGTTTTTTTTTATGGTAAGTTTATATACAGTCTTCTCCCTAAAACAATGTAGTTCATGATGGGAAGATTTGGTGTAATTAAAAAATTGAGCTTGAACTCAATTTTTTTTTATGTTTTCACCAAAACTTTTTAACGTATAACGTATCTGATGACTAGCTACAGTGCCCTTCAAACCGGAACATGGTAGTGCTTGCACACTACTGCTTGGCGGCAGAATAACTGGCAAAACAGTGGTACATACCTAGACGATCTTTGCAGAAAAGTTTTACCACCTAGTGTAAATCTGTGATTTTTTAACCAAAAAATGTATGGCGGTGAATTAAAATCATTTGTTTTCGATCTTCGATCAAAGTGTACCTACGAAAGTTGTTTCTCATACTCATATAAAATTTAACTCGGTAGTGTAGTTAATAGTTATTGGAACTCTGTTTTGTTTCTGGTATTCGAAATTTAATCTCCGTATTTCTATTTTTTCTCTTTTGACATGACGTTGACAACCGTTGCAAGCCGTTGCCATATAAAACGATTATTTTCCGCCTTTTCCATGACCTGATGAATTATAGGAAATTGTCACACCTTATTTAATGTTCTGTTAAATTAATTGATTCCTACGGGAGTGCTAATGACTTCATCGGCCTTGACGTAACCATCACAAATATATTAATTATTTATATTATATGTTTTACTAAAGTTCTTCGCTGCCATGATAAGGTTTAATAAGAATTTACCTAGCGCCATCTGTTGACGATTAAAGAAGTAAACTGACAATGCCTAAACGAAAACTGCTCATTGGGGTTTTGGCGGGGAAATGAGAAAGATCGCATCATCATAACTTGTGTTATTTTCGGTGTTATAGCATAAAATTGGTGGAATTTTATTCGTTAAGTGCTGGATTACAGGCATGAGTGTAGGAAAGTGGTATAATGATGGTGAAACGTTTCTTTTCGTGTTCTTTCCAAAACTCCATAGAAGCTTCTGGTAAAGTTGCCACTACTTTACTAGGAGTATGACTTGACTAGACTATACTTGGTGACTTGGACTGTGACTTGACACACATATATATATTAATTAACTTAAGAAATTATCAATTACTTGACACTGGCTAAATACACAAAAGTGTGGAGCCAAAACAAAAAAAAGCAAACGTTATAGAATAAAAAAGCCAAATCACAACTGCAGGTACAATACGCCTGGTTGCTTACATCGTTAACATTTGACGTTGAAGCATGATTCAGAGTGCCTGAATACGAAACGGTCCAAAGTGCCTTTTTGTCTGAAAAAATTGGTGAAAAATGTGTTTTCAGTTTTGTGACAATCATAGCATTAGAATCAGGTCATTCGATACTTATTCCACTCAAAATCGAATTAATTTTATAAGATTTTTAAATAAAACCTGGTATCAAAATCTGTACACATAAAATTCAAAGTCCTGACTGACTGACTGAATGATGGCTTATATATCAACGCACAGCCTAAACCGCTGGTCCTAGAGACTTGAAATTTGGAGGGTGTGTTCTTTGTAAAGTGTAGGTATCCACTAAGGGTTTTTTGAAATTCTACCCCTAAGAGGGTGAAATGGGTGGCCACCACACAGATGCTGTCAAACAAAAACTGAATGGAACAAAAAGTATATATGGATAATTCCGCACAGGTGTTTAGAGTTGCCAATATGACGATATTATTTACATCGCATGGTATCATGTCCTAGTGGAGTGTGTCAGGACTCAGTCTGTGAGAGCATATATGCTAGCACAGTTCGGTCTAAATTTTTCGGATGTAGGAGTGTTTCAAGGTGTCTTGGCTTTTCCACTGAGTGGAGCTGCCAAGACACTTTTTAGCATGATAAAGGATATATTTTGTTAGAATTTTATGAATGTATATAATGGAGCTGACATAATCGCCATGCGACTAAAGCTCCCAAAAATTAGATTTAAAAAAAAAAAAAAAAAAAAAAACATCGCATGGTATGGAGTTATTAACATAGAGTAACATAGAGTATTAACATAGAGTAATTTAGTTATAAACGTCTCGTGTCATGACACTCACCTTGACACAGATCTGCTGGAGCTTGGTCATTTGGGGTTCGATCTACCTAGACTAAATGCACGTGCAATTTTCTGTTGGCAATATATTCTGGTAGTAATTACTTTGAGTTCTTTAGTTTGTGGACTGGTAAACTTTGTCGATGGGCATTTATTTTTTTCTGTTGGTTTTGGCTCCACACTTTTGTGTATTTAGCCAGTGTCAAGTAATTAATTTTACAAGTTATCTAAATATATATAACTCAAAGGTGACTCACTGACTGACTGACATAATGATCTATCAACGCACAAGCCCAAACCACTGGACGGATCGGAAATTTGGTATGCAGGTAGATGTTATGACGTAGGCATCCGCTAAGAAAGGATTTTTCGAAATTCCACCCTTAAGAGGGTGAAATGGGTGGTTGAATTATTTTCCCATTAGGCCACGCCGCGGGCGAAGCTGCGGGCAGAAGCTCTTTTATTTCATAAAACATATTACGGTGTCAGAGTAGTACCATTACTATTTCAACACGCTTAGATCTCTATACGAATCAATAAATAATAAGGAAAATGGTTATAAATTATATATATATCATGTATATAATGTTGTAAGTGTATAATAATAAAAAAAATTATAAAAATGTAAAACCGTATTTGGCTGTAAGTTTAGCTAAGATATGTTAATGTTAAATTTTAAGAGCTGTGGTTTTTGTTTTATAAATAAAATAAAATAAATAAATAAAATAATAAATTTTATATATTATTACATATCAAACAGCACGACTTCTAGAAAAAGTATACATAACAAAATCTAGTATTCAAAGCGGATGCAAGGCTGACTGTGATGCGAATAACGACAATTTCCTGTTTTTATGTACATTTTAGTTATTTCAGACAAAGCTTTGAAAAATGCGTTGGCTGGTAAACGCGGAAGTTCCCAGGATGGTAATGAAATCTAGTATTCTAGTGCTCCTAAGTAGTTAGTCATCTAGATTCTAAATGTATTATGTGTCTCACGTTTGATGCGTTTACTTTGTCTAAGTTTTTTTATGATAGGCATTTTTCAACCGACTTTGAAAATAGAAGGAGATTCTCAATTCGGTTGTTTTTTTATGTTCGCTACCTCAGACTGTCCAACCAATTTGCAAAATTCTTTCTTTATTTGAAACGATATACTTTCATCGCCAAATTCACATCGACGTAAAGTGGCAAGTCAATCGGTCTTTTTCAGGTGAGAGCGTTGTCAAACGCTAGACAAGTTTGATGAAATAAAAATCGGCCAAGCGCGCGTCGGACTCGCGCACCGAAGGTTCTGTTTAAACCTGTGGGTATATAAATAAAAGTTACGGTATTTTGATTGCTAAATGAAATCCATAATATTACAATGTGGAAAGCTTAAAAGGGGTAGTAAGTTTAAAATTAATATTTTAAAAAATTATGACAAAAAATTTAAACTTTTTTTTGCAATTTTGCTTTTATCTGTGCTATAAGACGTTGCTTTGTATCAAATTTCAAAATTCTGAGAGTTCACGGGAGTACCCTGTAGGTTTGGATTCTCATGCGTGTCGAAAATTTGTAGCACAAACAGTTGTATCTTTTGGTTGCGTTAGCTTAGAAGTTTGATTTTTTCACAGCTTTAATGGACAGTAGACCTTAATATTTGATATGAATTTCAGCTTGATACCTGCACGCGTTCCTGAGTAAAAAGGGTCTTGATAGACAGACAGAAAACAGTTATAGGGTTCCGTTTTTCCTTTTTAGTTACGGAGCCCTAAAAACACCCCTTTTATAAAAGGGTATTTAGTATCTGTTATCAAATACTTGTAGCTGTACAACGTCGATCAGTAATAACGTTTTCCATAGATAAGCCAATAATTACTCTGTTATCATACACAGATAAGATTTCTAGCTCAGTGATAACACGGATTATGTTGGGCTCATTTTAGATTATAAAACAAAATT
Organism: Ennomos fuscantarius; assembly: GCA_905220475.3. Classification (NCBI taxonomy): domain Eukaryota; kingdom Metazoa; phylum Arthropoda; class Insecta; order Lepidoptera; family Geometridae; genus Ennomos; species Ennomos fuscantarius. The sequence continues at coordinate 2,908,633 of HG992046.1, read as the reverse complement.
ACAACTAATTCTAAAAGGGGTTCCTTAGATCCATAATATACAACGAGTGAATTCGATGTGGCATCCGAAGAAAACTCGATTTATTAACGTTTTTATTGTATTTATTTTATTTATTTATAATATGGGTGCTGGCCCGATAGCTCAGTTGGTAGCAATCCTGCCTTCTGACCTATGGTTTGTGGGTTCGAATCCCACCCAGGACAAACATTTGTGTGATGAACATAGGTGTTTGTTCTGTGTCTGAGTGTTATATTCTATTCTATGTATATATTTTAAAAAAATGTATCTAAGTATTGTATCAGTTATCTAGTTCCCATAGTACAAGTTTTGCTTAGTTTGGGGCTAGATGGCGCTGCGTGAAATGTCCTCACATATTATTATTATTTGCAATTATAACATATTATCAGATACTTGTCAGTAATAAACATCGTCAACTTACTACAACTTTACATGCTAGCATGCTACACCTTCGATCGCATCGTCACTTCCCATCAGGTGAGAGCGTGGTCCAATGCTAGACAAGTTTGAGTTAAAAAAAAAAAAAAAAATAAACGGAATTTATGGATAGGGTAACCATAGAGACATCAAACATTCGATCTAAGGTCATAGGACTCACAAAATGTTAATAATTAATTCAAAATAATAGACCACTTATTACAAAAAACGTCAAAATCTGGATAATACTAAGGAATACGTTAAAATCGCTCATGATGCGACATAGCGGCGTATATCTTCCGTGGTCTTTCTATACGACTTTTACTATTCCATAATAATTGAAGGCTTGAGAATAAAAAGGGTTTAACTGTCAAATTGATAGTTTCGAGAAAATTAAGATTTAGACTGGCCCGATAGCTCAGTTGGTAGTAGCCCTGCCTTCTGAACTGTGGGTTGTGGGTTGGATTCCCACTCAGGACAAACATTTGTATGATGAACATAGGTGTTTGTTCTGTGTCTGGGTGTCATATTGTATTTTATGTATGTATTTACAAACAAAAAAGTATCTAAGTATTGTATCAGTTATCTGGTTCCCATGGTACAAGCTTTGCTTAGTTTGGGGCTAGATGGCGTTGTGTGAGATGTCCACACATATTATATTATTATTAAATTATTGATTGACTTAAAACTTCAACGGCGTCATTTTAATGTAGAGTGCTCATAAGGTAATAGAAAAGGTTTATGTAAGTTTCAGTTGCTTGAAAATGTTTTAATTCTATTTTAAAATACTAAATATAGTACTAATTCATACAATCACTGTAAAATATAATATTAGGTAATAGAAAAGGTTTATGTAAGTTTGAGTGGCTTGTAAATGTATTAATTCTATTTTAAAATACTAATTCATACAATTACTGTAAAAATATAATATAATAAAATAAATATGATAATGTTTTTATGCTAAGCGAACTGTATTCCTGTGACAGATAAACCGTTTTTGGACTCAAAATCTCGAGATTCAAGCCTCATTTCGGTATTTTGAGAATGTATTATTGTAGATAATTTCACGCTGAATCCAACGACACTCATAAGTCATTTTGTGAAAAAAATCAGTTAAACCCTTTTTGTTCTCACCCCTTCAATTATGATCTTTATTATGTTAATTTATGTTAAAAAAGGCAATCAAGTACATTTTTATTTTATTTTTTAGGGTGGGCTGAAATTTTTTGAAAAAATTTTAAGTTTAATTAAATATATTTGTTTCTTTTCAGGAAAACACTATTAATTAGGTGAGAGATCTTATAGCAGCTGATTGTATAGTCACCATATTCCTTGACACTATAGAAGCATTTGCTTTTATTACCACGAGATCCACCAACGTAACTTTGTAATCTGAACAGCCAAGTTGTGAACCACAATAATCACACTATCGCACTAATATTATAAAGGCGAAAGTTTGTATGTGTGTATGTTTGTTACTCCTTCACGCTCAAACGGCTTGGATATGGATGAAATTCGGTAACAAGATAGCTTATACACTGGATTAACATATAGGCTACATTTTATCCCGGATAAATGAAATGTTCCCGTGGGAGGAGCAAATAACTAAAATACTTTTTATCCGCGGGTGAAACCACGGGGCGCAACTAGTATTACATAAGATAGAGATAATTTCGGAGCCGGTTTCGAGCGGAAGTGGCGAAGCAGGTGCGTTCATCCAACGCATAAAGGTATACCTAGTTCTGTTTGTTCCAATAAAGATTTATATATAAAATAAAGTCGCGTTAGTTACACTATTTACTCAAGTCTCAAGAACGGCTGAACCGATTTGTCTGAAAATTGGTGGTGAAGTAGCTTAGAACCAGGACATAGGATACTTTTTATCTCATTCGACTTCGTTTTACTAATTCACCCGTGCGAAGCCGCGGCGGGTCAATTAGTTTTTAAATGTAAACGAATGACGTGACGTGCTAGTCGTTTACCTGATGTTAAGCGTCATGGCTACACGTACTAGTTAGGCGATCATGTAACTTGATTGCAGTGTAGTGTAACTAACACGACTTTCTTTTATATATACACGGTGGAATTGCACCTTAATGCCACCTAATGTAATGCCACCTTGTACACCTTGTATACATGCGATAAATTAAATATACACGGTGGAATTGAATTCGCTCTTTTCCTTAAATGTATGTACCCAGACCATGCTATAGAATATTCGTACAAAGTCCAATTAAAAAAAAACGGTTTTGTTTTAGTATTTAGTGCCTCTTAAAATAGCTGCATGACAGCCGAAATGTCTATTTAACGGTACACACAGCGCGTGCACTAGCTAAGTGCTTTGTAAATGTTTAGTAATAAAACACCTGCTTTGTTCGATGTCGCAAGGTTTTTCTTTAGAATTTAAATTTGCAATCATTTTATAATACCTAGATTTAAGTTTTATTTCACAAGTACTTTTTTTATTTAGTTAGATATATAGGAGCATTCTATAGCATGGACTGAATACATACATTAAAAGAAAAGAACGAATTAAATTCCACCTTGTATATATATTTTTGAGAATGGTAGCTATCCAGTCGACACTGGACGATCACTTGGTCCATTTCCAATATATTTTAAATATCCCGTAATAAATTAAAGATTTAAAAAAATTGTGCATCTATTAACAGTAACCCATCTCCGACCTTGACTCTAAAACGTAAATAAATACTAACAAACTGATCAATTACAGTACTTGCGCATTCAATATGTAATTACATATGTACATTGGAGTATTGGAGCGCCGCAGCAAGGGCACAACCTTGGTGCATGGGTTGAGTTACTGGACTGTTCATTTAGGTTGCACTTTCGAAGGACTTTTGGAGTTTTGGCATTGCAATTTGATCGGTAATTTTGGCGGAAAAACAGATCGCGTCATCGCATTCTATTATTCTCCAAAACTTGTGTTATTTTCAGTGCTAATGCATAAAATTGGTAGCATTTTATTCGTTAAGTGCTGGATTACAGGCATGAGTGTGGGAAAGTGGTATAATGATGGTGAAACGTTTCTTTTCGTGTTGTTTCCAAAACTCCATAGAAACTTTTGGTAAAGTTGCCACCACTTTACTAGGAGTATGACTAGACTTGATTAGACTATAACTTGACGTAATGACTTGGACTGTGATTTGACTTGAAAAACATATATATGAACTTGAGAATTATCAATTACTTGACACTGTCTAAATACACTAAAGTGTGGAGCCAAAACAAAAACAAAAAAGGCAGTAAATAGCGATCAAAACCAATCCTAGTGTATTTTACCCGAGTAAGTTGATTTTAAACTATTCCTATTTTCCTTCTAGTCATACAGGAAAATGGTCATTGCGAATTACCTAAAGTAGGTAATATAGGTACTTAATGAAGGCCACATTGTGCTAGCCAATCAGTAGCTTTGTGGCTAGCACAGATATATTCCTACCAACCAGAAGGCACCATATTTAATATCAAAAATGGCAAACTAAGAGGAAATATTAAAATTAATGATTTACGTTACTAATTAACTGGGTAACCTAGACGTTTCCTAATAAACACGCAGTTACGTTTAATAAGTTAGGTATTAATCAGGTACATATATCTAATACATATAAAATTCAAAGTTCTGACTGACTGACTTATATATCAACGCACAGCCTAAACCACTGGTCCTAGAGACTTGAAATTTGGAGGGTGTGTTCTTTGTAAAGTGTAGGTATCCACTAAGAAAGGATTTTTCGAAATTCAACCCCTAAGAGGGTGAAATACGTGGTTGAATTATTTTCCTATGAGGGTTAAGCCACGGGCAGAAGCTAGTTATATATATACACCTACCTATTCAGATAAAAGCTCAAACTTTTTTTTTATTGGTTATATGTAAAGCATTTGACCACAAAAAGGACTAAACAAAAATATCAATAACTTTTTAATCATAGTTCCTGGACCCTAACTAGGATTCCCTGTGTCTAGGGATCCAGGAACTACAAGGACCATGGTCCCACAACACCCAGACACAACAAGTATTTGCGAACCTGCCGCTTCCGGGTTATGAACCGACCTACTCAACTACCACACCACAGAGGCTGTTGAACGATATTAACTGCTTTTATTGTACAAACAAACATTTTTTATAGTTAATGTGAAACCAATTTGGTCTGAATCAAAGCAGTCTATCTATTTTAATATTCACACCAAATTAAAATTCAAAATAACTTGAACAAATCACAACAATCTATGACAGGATTAATTTAATAAAGCCTTCATTTAGGCCAAACTGCTACGCGACGCACGCACTAACGTATACCCATCTCTGTTTAGCTTGGGTGATTTCCGCTATCCGTCTCGCTCGCACTATCGAAATACCGTAAGCGAGAGCTAGGTGGGAGGGCGCGGTTTTTTCACGGTTAGATAACGGGCGCAACCATTTTCACTTGTAACCGCTTTCCGCATACTATTCGTTACTTTTGGCGACTATAAACAACATTAAAATATACATTCGACTTAAATTACGACGATTTCTATTCTTTACATTCTATTCAATGTTGAAAATGTTTAGATTTCAACAAATTCAAAGTTGAAAATGTTTAGACTTTTAAAAATAAAATAAAAAGTTTTTTTTTTATGTTACGGAATGACGTGACGAGCTAGCCGTTCGCCTGATGTTAAACGACACGGCTGCCCATATCAGCTGCAGTGTCACTCGGAACTCTAAAGTATAGAGGTTCTCGTGACACTGCACTGCGCACGTCATCCAGAGACATCAGCACAATCTAGTAATAAGATTACTAAACTGTGAGATCAGATCATAAAGTCTCATTTGCCCAGTAATTTCACTAGCTACAGTGCCCTTCAAACCGGAACACAGCAGTGCTTGCGCACTACTGCTTGGCGGCAGAATAACTGGCAAAGCGGTGGTACCTACCTAGACGAACTTTGCAGAAAAGTCCTACCACCTAGTAAAGTTTCTTATAGATATGACGCCATATAGCGTCGAGGAATCATTCCGAAACCGGTGTGATCAATTTAATTTTATATACCCACTATTTATATAACATTATTTTTACAATAAATATGTTATAGCATTTATTATTTTATTTTTATGCATATCTCAGACACAGATTAAAGAATTACATTCTTTATAATTATCAATAAATTTATCATTATCATTATCATTTAAAATGGAATGTATCATTTGAAATGTAATTTATCTTTGATTAGCTACGCCTCGCGGTTTCACCAGCGAATAAAAAGATCAAATTACAAATTTTATTAAGTTCAATTTTTATGAAGAAATATAAATTAAAAAATTAAGTATTTTAATGATTCTTCATTGTTAAAGTATTTAGGTGCATAGATTTGTGAAACGGGTTAAATAGTATCCTATGTCCGTCACCTGGTTCTAAGCTACCTCCCTGACAAAAAAACCGCAAATAATCTTAATGTGTTTGGGTTTTGTTGGACCACGATCCTCGTAGTTCCTTGGTCCCTACAATTTCCAAGTTTTACAAATTACAAGTTCCTAGGTCCGTACTTGGTCCCTTGGTACTACACAGGGAATCCTAGTTAGTCCTTTGGAAATTTTGTGATCCTTGAACGTGATTTCCTTATGATATTTCCATTGCCGTTGAAATAGCGAGTACAAAATTGCGCACACAATTTGAAAAGATGGTGGAATGGATCAGTGAGACTCGAACCAGTCAGTTCCAAAGCCGCACGGGCTACCGCTCACCACTCGAGATTTACTTAACTAGTACCTAATGTAAGAAAATATTCTTCCCACTAGAGGACCAGCTATCAAACTTGGTTCTCTAATGGGAATACACGACATGTCCTTACCCATTCCCTAATAAGTTAGCGTTATTAATACTCGATTATCCACGTACCTGAAACAAATAAAACATAATTAATATAAAATAAATCTAATTTATATGTAGATATTTAAAACTGATTTATAGAATTATTATTTCTTTGCAACTTTTAAAATTAGATTTATTTTCTATATCAGACAGGCTTTAATTCAAAAACACTCCAAAGTTTAGTGACGTTACTTAAAAACAATCGTTATTCCTTTTTTATAACGGCCATTGTTTGTGGCAGCCTCAGTGGCGTGGTGGTTGAGCAGGTCGGCTCATACTAGGTGGAGGCGGGTACGATTCCCGTGGCAACACAAGTATTTGTGCCCAGAAAAAAAGCGCAAATACTGTGTGTTGTAGGACCATGTTCCTGTATGGTCCAGTATTTATGTACGAGATCGTTAGGCTTTTTTTTTTAGTTTTGGCTCCACACTTTTGTGTATTTAGCCAGTGCCAAGTAATTGATATATCTCTAGTTAATTTATATCATATAATGTGTCAAGTCAAGTCACAGTCCAAATCATCAAGTTAAGTCATTGTCTAGTCTAGCCAAGTCATACTCCTAGTAAAGTGGTGGTAACTTTACCAGAAGCTTCTATGTAGTTTTGAAAACAACACGAAAAGAAACGTTTCACCATCATTATACCACTTTCCCACACTCATGCCTGTAGTCCAGCACTTAACGAATAAAATGCCACCAATTTTGTGCACTAACACTGAAAATAACACAAGTTTTGGAAAATAATACAACGCGATCTTTTTCATTTTCTCGCCAAAAATCCTTCCTAAGACTTAATAACCCTACAATCGTCAAACTTCACTTTATTATATTTGACTTCATAGTTATTCTGCGACTTCAAAATCCTTCAAAGTGTTGCTAAACCTCACCGGTCTTACAAGTCTAGCGCTAGCAATGACCTAGCAGCGTAACCTACAAATTCAAGTTTAGTAGGCGAGCGCTCGGTCGAGTGACTGAAACGTGTAAACGCAGCTCGACCTTCGCGGTGCCAGATAAAGTTGTGGATCTACGACGCCGTTTATGTAGTAAACATGGCTAAATCAAATAAACGCCCACGATTGGATTTCTAGGTAGGATTTATTAGATAGCTTCTGTGGTGTGGTGGTTAAGCATGCTGGCTTATAACCCGGAGGTGGTGGGTTCGATTTCCGCGACAGGATAAGTATTTGTGCACAAAAAAAAGCGCAAATACTTGTTCTGTCTGAGTGTTGTTGGACCATGGTCCTCGTAGTTTTTGGGTCCTAGTTAGGGTCCAGGATTTATGTATGTGATCATTGGGCGTTATTAATATTGTGTTCTGCGGTAATACCAACGATTTGACTGGCCCTATAGCTCAGTTAGTTACTTCTGAGCTGTAAGTTGTGGGTTCGATTCCCACCCAGGACAAACATTTGTGTTTGAAACATCGATGCTTGTTCTGTGCATGAGTGTTATATTGTATTCTATGTATATATTTACAAACTAAAAGTATCTAAGTATTGTATCAGTTATCCGAGTATAAGCTTTGCTTAGTTTGGGGCTAGATGGCGCTGTGTGAAATAGCCACAAATAAAAAAACGTGTAGTAATAAAAACTTGTCAAAAAAAATTCTTACCAATACCAATCACTTTTAACGAATTACATACTATCCCACAAAATTAACATTGAGTACTCGACCCAGCAACTAAACCGTGTGAACGAGGCTCGACCTTGGACCAGCGGGATAAAATTAGCTCAAGCTCGCAGAAATGTGTGGGGTGATAGAGTTACTTTATATTCAATGGAATTAACCTTGCTTGTCTGAAAAATGAGTTACAAAACAATGCAACACAAAAATCACCACTATTACATTTTTAACCGATCAAAAAAAAAGAGTATATAAAAGTATAATAGTACACTATTATATCATAGTGTACTTCTTTTTTATATTTCTACCCCAGTACTTTTTAACCTAATTGGTAAATTGTTTTTTTTTTTATTTGTATAGGCATACTTTCAGATTGGTCCTATAGAAATATCATCAAAATATGGTCAGTAGTTTGGTTTTGGTATCAAAATAACTGGAAAAATTATGCGCGATAATTTTATCCAAGTATTTTCAGTATGACATTAAGACGACTTATGATTTAACCCCCTTTCAAGAATATTATGAATGATTGTTATACTTCTACTAGTTGCGCCCCGCGGCTTCACCCGTGGATAAAAAATCTTATATATGCTCATCCCACGGAAAAAATCACTTTTCAGGATAAAATGTATGTGTTAATCCAGTGTATAAGCTATCTTGATACTGAATTTCATCCTAATCCATTCAGCCATTTGAGCGTGAAGAAGTAACAAACATACACACATACAAACTTTCGCCTTTATAATATTAGTGTGATAGTGTGATTACTCCACCAAAACTGTTCTTTTCATCAAATTTGACCTAGAGTTTTTTAAAACTAAAGAAATGTATGGATCCATTATTTTGACCTTGTATAAGCTATACCTAAAGACCCTAAGGTAATCATCTTTTTCATACCTCATCTTTCTATTCGATTCTCTCATCCTTTTCGCCCTGTTTAATATGTATCATATTTGACTGGCCCGATAGCTAAGTTGGTAGTAACCCTTCCTTCTGCACTGTGGGTTGTGGGTTCGATTCCCACCAAGGGCAATCATTTGTATGCTGAACATAGGTGTTTATTCTGTGTCTGGGTGTCATATTGTATTCTATGTATGTATTTACAAACAAAAAGTATATAATGGTTCCCGTATATATATTATAAGTATTTACTTGGCTAGCATGCCACACCTTCGATCACATCGTCACTTCCCATCAGGTGAGAGCGCGGTCAAATGCTAGACAAGTTTGAAGTAAAAAAAAAGTACAAGTTTTGCTTAGTTTTGAGCTAGATGGCGTTGTGCATGTCCACACATAATGGTGTCGATTCTGTGTCGCATTCTCTAAAGCTAAACGAAATTAACATATTTCCGTCTTTTTAATTTCCCCTTTATCAGAAGAGTACCACCATACTTTAAATTTACTTTAGTTTTAGAGAATGCGACACAGAATCGACACCATTATTATTATTATAGAACGTTAACCAAAGCGTGTTTAAATACTAGTAATTAACTAAGTCATGTTTTACATCATCCGGATATGTTTGGAATGGAATCGTAGCAAATCTGTCGAGGCCTTGTCGTCGCGACCTGATTTATCAGCAGGTTGTTTTATAGCTCAAAAGCTGATAAATATATATGTATTAGATCTAGCCGTAGGTGTTAAATGTTATCTCGTGTAAAGTGACAGAGGTTTGAGATTTTGTGGGACAAAATTATATAAATTTAAGTTTCTGCCCGCCGCAGCTTCGCCCGCGGCGTGGCCTATGGGAAAATAATTCAACCACCCATTTCACCCTTTTAAGTAATTAAATTTAAGTAATAATAACTATAAAATATATAAAATACTATTTCACTAGGTGGTAGGACTTTACTACTAGGTGGTAGGACTTTACTGCAAAGTTCGTGTAGGTAGGTACCACCGCTTTGCCAGTTATTCTGCCGCCAAGCAGTAGTGCGCAAGCACTGCTGTGTTCCGGTTTGAAGGTCACTGTAGCTAGCGAAATTACTGGACAAATGAGACTTTATGAACTGATCTCACAGTTTAATAATCTTATTACTAGATTGTACTGATGTCTCTGGATGACCTGCGCAGTGCAGTGTCACGCGAACCTCTATACTTTAGAGTTCCGAGTGACACTGCAGCTGATATGGGCAGCCGTGTCGTTTAACACCAGGCGAACGGCTAGCTCGTCACGTCATTCCTTAACATAAAAAAAAACATAACCCTTTTAAGTAATAAACGTAATTTCGTAAAATCCTCTCTTAGCGGATGCCTACGTCATAACATCTACCTGCATGTCAAATTTCAGCCCGATCCGTCCAGTGGTTTGGGCTGTGCGTTGATAGATCACTATGTCAGTCAGTCACCTTTGAGTTATATATATTTAGATGTAGGAATGGAAAGCGTAGAATGGAACGTTATAACGATAAATGACTGATGACGTGTCTGTGTTAAACGGTAGTTGACAGTGGCAAGTTGAGAATAATGATAGGTGACGTTGACAGCTGACTGACGGGAGATGAAGAAGAGCGAGTACGAAAGAAGCTTAAGAGAACGACGGAGTGTGTGCGCAAGGAAATAGAACTAAACAAAAATAATACGAAGATTATTAGATTATTAAGAAAATAAAACTACATATATTTTGTTCTGAAGTGTTACTATATACATGAATGAAAAAGTTTCTCAAGAAAATCTGTGTGAATACAATATAATTGCCTTTAATTGTGAAATCGTTTATAACTTTAGAAATTTCGGAGGAAAGAATCAGTACAGATTTTAATTGTTTCACAGTGGTCAAATGCTAACCAATAAATAATAAAATTTTAACAAAAAAAAACTGCCTTCATTCAAATTCAAGACTTATATGATTTTCTCATGGATATAATTATCAAAACTGGACCAAATAGTTCACCCAGTCGAAAGTTAAGTAACAATCATAAAAAAAACAGTCGAATTGAGGACCTTCTCCTTTTTTGACCTTGGTTAAAATACCTCTGTAACGTCATCTGAACTACGACTGGTAATTTTTTTTTTAAGGGACCTATAAACAATTCGCTTGGAAAGTTATTTTGGACACACTCCTCGACCTTAGGCAATTATAAGCCATGGTCACATTAGCAATGCAACAGTGCACTATGAATGTGTGCGTAGTGCATTTTCGGCGTTATGCACTTGACTCGGTATCGCGCGATAACCAGTATCTCGCTCGGTTATGTTTGCATTTTATCGCTTATGTACACACAAACATACACACACACACCGTTTCGAATTTAACCATTAGATATAAAATTTACTACTATTATACCTATTCTAGAGCCGCATTTTTTTTTATTTTCAATGGCGTGTACAATGTGATCCTACTTAGTCCAGTAGCAGTACCTACTGCCCTGAATTTATTGTTTCTCGGTAAAAATACTTATCCTACAGCAGGAATCGAACCCGCCGCCTCCAGGTTATGAGCCGACCACAACACAGAAGCTTTTATGGAAAGGTCTGTGTAACATGGACGCCTCGTCTCGCCCGGTGATGCTGTAAAGGTCGGTAGAGAGAGACAAAACGCCAGTTTAAAAAAAATTGCCATCACCAGCGGTTGATGCAAGTTAAAAATTTTACCTACAACAGTAATTTTTTTCATTTATCTCAATTTTGCTTAATTAATAACAATAATAACGACTTTTGGCGGGAAAACGAAAAAGATCGCGTCGCCGCATTGTATTATTTTCCAAAACTTATGTTATTTTCAGTGTTAGTGCATAAAATTGGTGGCATTTTATTCGTTAAGTGCTGGATTACAGGCGTGAGTGTGGGAAAATGGTATAATGATGGTGAAACGTTTCTTTTCGTGTTGTTTCCAAAACTCCATAGAAGCTTCAAGTAAAGTTGCCACCACTTTACTAGGAGTATGACTTTGACTAGACTGACTTGACTATGGCTTGACTTGATGACTTTGACTGTGACTTGACACATATTTGAGTAAAATATCATTAACTTGATAAATTATCAATAACTTGACACTGGCTAAATACACAAAAGTGTGGAGCCAAATCTTAAAAAAAAAAAAAAAAAAAAAACAATAATAACGCTTAACGATCACATACATAGATCCTGGACCCTAACTAGGATTCCCTGTGTCTAGGGACCCAGGAACTACGAGGACCATGGTCCCACAACATCCAGACTCAGAACAAGTATTTGCGCTTTTTTTTCTGTGCACAAATACTTGTCCTGCCGCGGGAATCGAACCCGAATTCGTTTACACCATCGACCTATATCTCTCCAATAATTCTTTCCATCGAAAGGTTGACTGGAAGAGATCGCTTTTTAGTGATAAGTCCACTCATTGTACTATAGCTCAAAGTTTCATCATCTGTAACTGTTTTTTTTTCTGGTGTACAATAAAGAATTTTTGTATTTGTATTTAATAAATTCAAATGCATTCATTATGTAAATTAAACCATAAATAAGATAAACAAATCGCAATCGATTGCAGTGAAAAAAGAGCATTGAATAATTCATTTGCGAATTCAGAAGTACGTTTGCTTAGGTCCTGCGTGCAGTGCCATGCTACGATATATAAAAACTAAAATCAGCTGCGCTTAAAGACATTTAAAAGCTTGCTTTTTCATATTGATATAAAAGTAAACAAATAATAATGAAATGTATGTAAAGATACATATGACGGCGGCAACGTCCACTTGTAAACTCTGCAGTGAGCAGTACCGTAATTTACCCTGTCGTAGCATTTAATTTTATTACAGTGGCAACACCGGCAATTGTCATCGCTTCCCCAACCATCTGGCTATATAAAGGGAGCGCTCGGTGTACTACAGATTACACAGACAGACATACAGAGATTAAAGTTTAAAATTGATATTGAAAACAATCTATACATATAAAATTCAAAGTCCTGAGTGACTCACTGAATGACTGACTTACATATCAACGCACAGTCTCAAGTGTCAAGTTTCTTGTAGCTTCTTCTTTACAGTTGTAATCGAAGCTTCGGATCGGAGTTTTCTGTTCAGCATTGTGCCGGATTGCTTACACCAGTAATAAAGAAAACTGCTTTTTTTTTTTAAATTCATGTATTGTAATGGGCTTGCTATATATTATTTGACAATAAGCATTTTGTAATTTTATATGCTTGGTAAAATAACTTTTAGTACATAATATAAATTTGACTTGTAAAAGTGCTAAAAATAGCCTATTTGCAATCTTTTGACTTTGACTTTACGAAATAAAAAAGACCTAGAAAGAGTTATGTAGGTACATCGAATTTGAATTTCAACATCTATCTAAAGCAGTTTTCTTAACGTCAGCATCACCAATATTATCAAATACCTACTCTATTTATAAGAATTTTCAAAATAATGGTTTGTACTTAATTTTTTAAGTAAAACTTCCATACGCTTTATTTAGTTCACATAGATCTTCATTGTCAAGTTAAAAATTACTTCAAATTTGTATTGTAATGTTAGTATCTCCTGTAGAATGACAATTTACAATTGTCAAGATTAACTTTAAAGAAAGTAAAATCAAAGTTATACCGGCCGATAGATGGAGCTAAAGAAGGTTTACTTCAGTCGTATGGTCTAAAGCACACTCGTTTTTTCTGTTGTTATTAATGGAAATAAAGAAGTATGAAATATTCATCTCTTAGCTTCCTATACACTGTGTACCCAATACCCAGCGGCAGGTTAACCCTTTGATCGATCGAAATGGGTCACAAAGACAATAGTTTAGTCTGGTCAAGTGTAAAAACACATTCAAGATTTGAATCGCATTTGAATTTAGAACTTTCGTTTTTTTTTCGCATTCTCTGCTTTGTACCGCACCGTTGTTTTTTAACTGTCTATGATTTTGTACGAAATTATTGAAGAGGTTAGGTTTTATTTGTTTTTGATTCAGATTACTGCCGCTTTAATTAGGGTTACGTCTCTCGTAGAAGAGTGTGGAAGTGGCCGCAATATTTAACATCTAATCTATTCTATTTCTATTAATATTCTAATCTATTTTGTATATTGCTGTAAAGTTTTCTATGCAAGTGACGTACATAGGCAGATCTCAAAAATAGACAAAGAACACAAATTATTAAGGATTTACTAAAACTTTTTCTTTTTTAAATTTTGTTAATGTCAAACGAGCCATTGTTCCTAGCGAATTTGGCCTTGCAGTTTATGCGTCAGCGTTAAGAATAGCAAGAGAATTAATAAAAGAGTGACGCCCTACTGCATGATGGAAACATATACCTAGGTGGTAGGATCCACTAGGTGGTAGGACTTCTCTGCAAAGTTCGTCTAGGTAGATACCACCGCTTTGCCAGTTATTCTACCGCCAAGGCAGAATAAAAACCAGAACACAATATCATAGTGCTTGCATACTAATTTTATTCCGGTTTGAAGGGCACTGTAGCTAGTGAAATTACTGGGCAATTGAGACTTTATGATCTGATCTCACAGTCGAGTAATGTTATTACCAGACCGTGCTGATGTCTCAGGATGATGTGCGCAGTGCAGTGTCACGTGAAACTTTATATTTTGGAGTTCCGAGTGACACTGTTATAAGCGGCCGTGTTGCTTAACATCAGGCGAACGACTAGATCGTCACAAAATTCACTAAAATAAAAATAAAAACATGATGACGTTATTATACACTCTGGTTAAACCTAGTGTTAACTGTTTATGAAGAAAAACTTTTTTACGCTTGATTTGGGGAGTACACTTTTGAATGCGAAGCGAACGGAACTTGAAAGTTGTTCGCTAACGTAGATCTCCATTGTCAACATAACCATTTTTTATTCTTATGTTAGTATGTCCGGTAAAATTACAATTTACAATTTGTCAAGATGGTGACAACATTAAACAAATCAAAGACAAAGTTATACTGACCGATAGATGGCGCTAAAGAAGTCTTAATTCAGTCATGTGGTCTAAAGCACACACGTTTTTTTTAAATCTATAGTTAGTGAGACCTTTATTTGTGTATAGCTAAGTTTTACGTCCAAATGTATTTATATAGGTATCTTGGAAGGCGATATCTTTGAAAATATTTACGTTGAAGGAGATATTTGATGGATGTAAGGGATTTCTAAACAACGTCCTGATTTAAAAAAAATACAACTTTGTTTATTTTTCTTATATTTTTTGCAGCTAAATAGGTAATTGCACTTTTAAATTACCACAAACGTTATTCCAAAGTATTGCATCGGTGGTGTTGCAATCTATTCAAATAGTAACAGCATTAAAACCGCTCTGGCGTCAAAGAATAACGAATTCGATCCCAACATACGAATTTAAAAACATAGAGTGCATAATGTATATTTTAAAATAGAATTTGAATTTTAAATTAAGAACTTAGATAAAAATATGTGTCAGACGGTCGGACTGCGGTCAAGATCTGACATTACGCAAAAAAATGTGTTGCTATGACATTGTTTGGTTTTGCATTTCCTTTATTCAAATATGGTAAATGATATAAAAATCAGGGATTCGTTGAAAAAAATCCGAAAATGGTGGTTGTATATTTTGAACTTTTGTGTAAAGGAAGAAGCTGCTTTAGCTGCTTTTTAATTCAATTAATTTATTAAAGTGATTTAAAAATAAATTTAAGTTCAGGAGACAAAACAAAAATTAAGTAGGTACGACATTTTTTAAAGTATCATTCAGTTTTACAATATTTCAACGGCAAAACCAATAAAACGCTGTAAAAAATTAGTCTGCGCGTTGGTTTTAAAAGTTCAATTGTCAAAAAACACGATTCTTAAGCCGTAGCGTCCATAAGCCACATTTTTTATTGCCCGAAAGCGAATGAATCTTGAAAATGAACAAAACAAACGGGCATTTTTCGTGTGCGCTCGCAGTTGTCTCGAAAATTTACTTTTAACTTTAAAATTGGTTTTAAAAACTTGCGAAAACCAGTTTTTCGTGTAAACCTATTTGAAAGTTGGCGAGAAACGCTAAGATTAGGATGTACAGTTGGCAAAAAGATGCGGTATATAGTGGAATAAAACGTAATTTTGAATATTTTAAGTAGTCGCTTCATTTTTATTAGGTTTTTTTTTAAATTTAAATCGGCACGGTTTTTGGCTCTACGCTTTTGTGTATTTGTGTATCAAGTAATCGATAATTTCTCAAGTTAATAATATTTCAGGCATATATGTGTCAAGTTAATAATATTTCAGGCATATATGTGTCAAGTCAATAAGTCAAGTCATAGTCTAGTCATACTCCTAATAAGTGGTGGTAACTTTACTAAGAAGCTTCTAAAGAGTTTTGGAAACAACACGAAAAGAAACGTTTCACCATCATTATACCACTTTCCCACACTCGTGCCTGTAATCCAGCACTTAACGAATAAAATGCCACCAAGTTTATGCACTATTATGTATTGATTATCATACAAAATTGTATCTATTATCATCGCATACATTTAGATCCCAATAATATAGTAAACGCGAAAGTTTGTATGTATGGGTGTTTGTTACTCTTTCGCGCTTACCACCACACCACAGAGGCTGTCAAATGAAAATGCATATAACCTTTAACTTTTTTTTTTGTGTTTTGGCTCCACACTTTTGTGTATTTAGCCAGTGTCAAGTAATTGATAATTTAGCAAGTTAATAATATTTCACGTAAATTATGGGTCACAGTCGAAGTCATCAAGTCAAGTCAGGGTCAAGTCATACGCCTAGTAAAGTGGTGGCAACTTTACCAGCAGGCCTAGCACGGCCGGTGGACAACTTCTCCCCAGGGAGTAGATAACAAACTTATCCTCACTGTCACTTTATTCCACTCTGCGAGCATGGCCGCGACAGTGGAAAGCTTTATCCGGGGGATAAACGGCGGGAGTAGCGTTTTTAGATTTCTCTACCGTATTGTTGCCAGTACGAGAAAATTTAACTAAAATGACATTACATGCTTCAATATTTTGTTCAGTCCATCAAACCATCGATAATTGTTCGGCTAAATATACTGGGATTGAAGACGAAATATAAAAATTAAGAAAATATAAGGTTTTTGAGTCTGTGGCCCTGTGTTAATCAAAGAGTATGTAACGACTACTATGTATATGAGTGAGAGTAAGTGAGTAGTTTAAATTAAAATTTTATTTTGTTTGTAATATGAGCGGAAAAACGTGATTAATTATTGTGTAGTAGTTATATCTTAAATTTTTATATGTATATATTTTATAATAAAATATACTCAAAAAATATATGCATCATTTAAGTTAATTGCGTAAATTAAATAATTTCCTTATTAAAACTAATAATTGTATTTTCACAAATATTTTGCTATGTATTTTTTTTTGTATTGAAACTCATTTCCCGGGATTTAGAAGGGATTACTTGTATTCCGAATGCTTCTCCCGGTGTAACTTTCGCTCCAAAATTCGAGTTCCCGCGATTAAACATAGTTATAATAGGCACGCGACATTTTTGTGCCTATTAAAACACTTTGACTTCTTTATACCCACCTACAAGAGTCGAAGATAAATACTCTCTGCTTTATGTCAATTCAAGAGAATATTATCCACTTTCTTCCGAGTCCGTGCTCTGAAGCGGGGAGTAGCGGGATATAATGTCTACGATAATGTCAAAGGGAAATATTTCTTTCCTCTCCTCGTTGCCGTGCTACGTAAGGTGGAGAGGGGGATTATTTTAACTGACAGGTGGAAAAAACCGGGGGAAAGACAATTTCTCCACATGCCGTGCTAAGCCTGCAGAAGCTTCTATGGAATTTGGAAACAACACGAAAAAAACGTTTCACCATCATTATTCCAATTTCCCACACTCATGCTTGTAATCCAGCACTTAACGAATAAAATGCCACCAATTGTATGCATCAACACTGAAAATAACACAAGTTTTGGAAAATAATATAATGCGGTAACGTAATCTTTTTCGTTTTCCCGCCAAAAACTCAAAACTTTAAACTTTTTTTACCAACTATACCAAAAATAAAACGCGCAGTTTCCAGCGCAGTCAAACAAAAATCAAAAATTCATAGACTTGTTCCCTCGTCTGTACCTGAATATTGCTGCAAAAATGCACGCCCAAAGAAAATGAACTTTCTTTAAACTAAAAGTCGGACCTACGAAATTACTTCCCCGGACAGTGCAATAAAACTCTTTGGGGAATGGTCGAGCTATTAAAGTAGCGGGCGGGAGTTTTGGCGGGAAAACGAAAAAGATCACGTTACCGCATTATATTATTTTCCAAAACTTGTGTTATTTTCAGAATTAGTGCATAAAATTGGTGGCATTTTATTGGTTAAGTGCTGAATTACATGCGTGAGTGTGGGAAAGTGGTATAATGATGGTGAAACGTTTCTTTTCGTGTTGTTTCCAAAACTCCATAGAAGCTTCTGGTAAAGTTGCCACCACTTTACTAGGAGTATGACTTGACTAGACTATGACTTGACTTGATGACTTGGACTGTGACTTAACTTGACATATATACATATACATTAATTGACTTGAGAAATTATCAATTACTTGACACAAAAGTGTGGAGCCATACAAAAAAAGCGGCGGAATGCTACGAGTGAAACTATAATGATAATTTTGTAGGTATATTTTTTATGACAATAATAAGCCCTCGTGTATTTATTGTTTAGGTAGGTACCATTTAGTTAAAATGTTACTATATTTAATATAAATCCATGTCAAAATAACATTAATAAAAATTTAATGAAAAAAATAGTTAAATCTGTTTTCTCCAACAATAATTCTTCTTATAGTCACTGTTAAACTATCTAAAACCAGTTTCCTATACAAATAACTAAAATATCACAAGAATTTAAGCGACCTGAGATTCTACTACTTTTTCAGTCGTTTAAAATTTAGTTATATTTATAGTCTTTCAAAATGGCGATTTTAAAGTTTTAGTGTCTATTTTGATCATTGTATTTGGAATAGAATAGAGTAGAATAAATAATTATTCATGCCTAAAAGGCAAAAAAGGCTTAAAATTAAGTGTAACAAAGAATAAAATCATTTGCCCGTTGCCACGAATCGGTCCCAACTCAGCATATTGCTGGTCATGCAACCAGCTCTGGTCTTCCGTTGGGACCGTTTCGGTGACGTCACGGCACGGATTACAATTACTTAAACTAATAATAATAAACATTTATGGATATATTTTTATTTTAAGTAACTACCTATTTAATATCTTGTGGTGATTATTTAATATGTGATTATGATCATAGTTGGTCTAATAAATAAATTAATTGAATAAAACAAAAAACGTATAACCCGCTAGAACTCTGGCCCGACCAAACCGAACCAGCGTCCTTTCGGCCCGAGGGAGGGGGGAGGGGTGCACTAGAAAACATAATTGGGACTTTTTCTTCGGACTGCACTCTTTTCTTCGGACTGCACTCTTTTCTTCGGACTGCACTCTTTTCTTTGGATTCGGTATTGAACTCTTTTGTTTTGCAAAGCGCTCCTTGTCGCAAGCAATCGATAGGAATAGAGAATTGCAAATTGTGTGATGGGGAGAAATTATCGTAGTTTTTGCATCAGTTTCTGATATATAAAGAAGATTACTCAGTTTTGGCGGGAAAAGGAAAAAGATTGCGTCACCGGATTGTATTATTTTCCAAAACTTGTGTTATTTTCAGTGTTAGTGCATAAAATTGGTGGCATTTTATTCGTTAAGTACTGGATTACAGGCGTGAGTGTGGGAAAATGGTATAATGATGGTGAAACGTTCCTTTTCGTGTTGTTTCCAAAACTACATAGAAGCTTCAAGTAAAGTTGCCGCCACTTTACTAGGAGTATGACTTTGACTAGACTGATTTGACTATGACTTGACTTGATCACTTCGACTATGACTTGACACATATTTGCGTGAAATATCGATAACTTGATAAATCATCAATTACTTGACACTGGCTAAATACACAAAAGTGTGAAGCCAAAACTAAAAAAAAAAGAAGTTTATTCATCAGTATGTAATGAAGGTTAATATTGTTATTAGTTTGTTTTTATGAAATGACTGGTGAACAAGCAAGTTACCTACACAAGTAGGTACCAGTTTTTCCAATGTTACTAAAATCGATATCTAGCATTATTCTGTGCGGTGATGTTTTATTTATTTCCACTACTGGACTACTAGACGCTAAGCGCCATCCTTTTGTGGTCGAAATACCACCCATTCGTACCAAGCGATTTGACTCAACGTTCTTAATTAGAACGTTTAAGGAATGGAATGCCTTGCCAGCGTCTGTGTTTCCGGCGAAATATGACCCGGGCGTGTTCAAGAGAAGAGTGAATAGGTATTTACTTGGCTAGCATGCTACACCTTCGATCGCATCGTCACTTCCCATCAGGTGAGAGCGGGGTCAAATGCTAGACAAGTTTGAAGTAAAAAAAAATGTAGGAATAAACTAAAGTTTGACTGCAACTCACCTAATGTTAAGCGACACTACAGTCGAAGGTGAAGCACCTACCGACCGAGAACGAGTCGGCCTATGAGAGGCCTATTTACTCCAGCTTTAAAGAGACCTAAGAAAAGTAGAGAGAGAAAAATATCAGGGAACTAGGAAACCGACAGTGAGTTCCATTCCCTAGCAGTTCGCATGATAAAAGAGTCAGTTTTTTTTTATGTTAGTTAATGGTGTGACGAGCTAGTCGTTCACCTGGTGTTAAGCGCCACGGCCGCCCATAACAGAACAGTGTCACTCGGAACTAAAACACAGAGTTTCGCGCGACACTGCACTGCGCACATCACTCTGAGACATCAGCACAGTCTAGCAATAAGATTACTCAACTGTGAGATCAGATCATAAAGTCTCAATTGCCCAGTAATTTCACTAGCTACAGTGCCCTTCAAACCGCAACACAGTAGTGCTGGCACACTACTGCTTGACGGCAGAATAACTGGCAAAGCGGTGGTACCTACCTAGACGAACTTTGCAACAAAGTCCTACCACCTAGTAAAGTGAAATGGTGTGTGCGGTTGGCAAATTTACTGCATAGGGGTGAAACGACTCCCCGCGTGTAGTCCTATGTCTGGAGATGATGATGAAAGTAAATTAGTTTGATATTGTAGAATTTACGGCATTTTCTAGTGACCCCAGTCTGGCTGTACCATCTTTAAGTTAGTTCCGTTATCATTTACTTAAAAGTGTCCCACAGCTTAGGTTTAGAAAAAATATTTTATCACACTATCATACTAATATTATAGAAGCGAAAGTTTGTATGTGTGTTTGTGTGTATGTGTGTATGTTTGATACGCCTTCGGATTTGGATGAAATTCGGTACCAAGATAGCTTATACACTAGATTAACATATAGGCTACATTTTATGCCGGAAAAGTGAAATTTTCCCGTGGGATGAGTAGATAATTAAATACTTTTTATCCGCGGGTGAAACCGCCGTGTGCAACTAGTTAATTATATTTATTTTATCTTATTAATTTAATTCATTTTACTTCAAAAATTTTAGTTTTTATTTATTTTAATTTCTTAGGTATAGTTTAGTTTTATAGGTCTAGTTTAGTTTTGTATTAACGATTATAAAATGCTTTAGAACCAGATCGCAAATCAGATGTAAGTGACGCCATCTATACGCCATCATTATAGGTTTAAGCTAGTGTTGTAGAAGTATCGATGGTTTGATTATCGATAGTTGATCTGTAAAACTATTCAAGAATTCGATTGTAGTATCGAATAGAATATTATCAATATACATAACACTAGTTTGGTGAAGGGTGCTTATTAAGCTGCGTGAGTATCTACGAATAAACTAGGTGTACCAATCCCAAAGAACGAACTAACAAAAGAGTTCCAATCTAAAAAGGCAAACTTATGCTAATCCTATCTTTTATCTATCGAAAATACTGAACAATATCTTTTGTGTATATAATCAGTCGATTTCTATGCAACTTTTGTCGAGCAATCTAAACTTTATTTTTAGTCTGTGCACTTCTAAATGTAAGCTATTTTGCTATGGTAGAGAAATAAAAGGAATGGATGTAACGTAACTTGGTGTTTACATAACGCGGCGAAACAACGAAAGTTAAGTTATGATGTTAGTAGTTTAGTTTGGGGCTCATAGTTAAGTATAGTTTGAAGGAAATGTATATTCTTGCACTGTAAATAACAAATTCTAACATATAATTTTTTTTTGGCAATAAAAATTATCTTATCTTATCTTATGTGTTTAAAACCGTCGATTGTTTTTTCTAGCCTGTGGATGTGTTAGTATTGCACTTTTTCTGTTTGGCTTAACACGATTAGTGTAATTAGCCAGCATCAAATTTTTTATGATATAATAATTCAAGTATGTATTAAAGTGATTAAATTCGTTAAAATAATACACAAAAAGTGGCTATTGTATCGAAAAACAATTTTTTTTTTTTAATTAAAAATCGTACCTTCTTCTAAAACTTAAAAAAAAATCTTTTATAAAATCTTTTTTTCTAAACAAACTTGCTTACGAACCTACGAACGAACTATTGAACCACTTTTCTTTTAATCACATCAAAAGATTAGAGATCATGTAATCATTCAAGTAATCTATAAATTAATAATATTAAGTCTAATCCATAATTAAGATACGTTTCCAACAGCATCTTAACAAAGCTCATTGTGTTTTTCTCTCGAAACAGCTATCTTTTTCACTCTTGACAGTTCGGTATCGATCTGTCCCTTTCATACACACATCCAATTATTAAACCGTTCTGATCTAATTAGCAAATGCCAATTTAGTGAAATGAATTGTAACAGAGAATGGCATGGAGCTGTTGTCACAGGAAGTCGTCTTTTTTTGTTAAGCTCTTAGTAACAAAAAACTATATAATTGAGTTTCAATTTTATTTTACTTGAGACCTCATTTTATGATAGTGCTTATAATTTTATATATATAACGTTTTAATGTATTAGAAAAATAAAATTAGTCTTAAAAATACGAACAAAAAAATGGCCCTAAAGTAAATATTTAGTTTTTTTTTTTTACAGAAACGTAGGTACTAATAAGTTTTCAGTACCTACTTATAACAAATACTAATTCCAAACATTTTTATTTTTTATAATATGTGTGTAGACATCTCACACAGCGCCATCTAGCCCCAAACTAAGCAAAGCTTGTACTATGGGAACCAGATAACTGATACAATACTTAAATACTTTTTTTTTTAAATACATACATAGAATACTATATAACACCCAGACACAGAACAAACATCGATTTTAATCACACAAATGTTTGTCCTGGGTGGGAATCGAACCCACAACCCGCAGTTCAGAAGGCAGGGTCACTACCAACTGAGCTAACGGATCAGTCAAAACATAAGTACAATAAGTCACTATATTTTCATATCACAGCCTCTGTGGTGTGGTGGTTGAGTAGGTCGGCTCATAACCCAGAGGCGGCGCGTTCGATTCCCGCGACAGGACAAGTATTTCTGCACAGAAAAAAAAAGCGCAAATACTTGTTTTGAGCCTGGGTGTTTTGGCACCATGGTCCTCGTAGTTCCTAGTCACAGGGAATCCTAATTAGGGTCCGGGATCTATATATGTGATCGTTGGGTGTTATTATTATTATTATCATATTTTATGAGTGGCATCTTTAGACATCTGAATGTCCAATAGTTCAATGTAATTTAATCATAATTAATTACTCTTTACATGAATTCCAAAAAAATCACGAATTTACTGACTCTAAAATAACTCTATCTACGTAAATGTGAATATATCACTATCACCAAATTTTTGGTACTTATCTCAGGTACCAAAAATTTTAGTTCTAGCACGTCTCCACACATTTCCCTGTGCAATTCCATAATGCTCTGTCCATTAAGCCCATAGAATTGGTAATTGGAAACGTAGAGAAAAGAACCAGGTTGTTTACAGCCGAATCCGGACCTCTCGGGTCTGGATTTTATACTTAAAGTTATATCTATATTTATTCTATCTATATATTTATACTATAAGTTAAATCCGCTGCAGTGCGCCAAATTAAATATAGACAAACGGTACCTGAAGGAGTTTAAAAATTAAAATAAAGAAAATGAGGGTAAGCTTTATTTATATTATTATATAGGTACATATATTTTATTGTACAAAGCGTTATTATGTATACTAATACTAGGTGGTAGGACTTTTCTGCAAAGTTCGTCTAGGTAGGTACCACCGCGTTGCCAGATATACTGCCGCCAAGCAAAAGTGTGTTCCGGTTTGAAGGGCACTGTAGATAGTGGAATTACTGAGCAATTGAGACTTTATGATCTAATCTCATAGTCGAGTAATCTTATTACCAGACTGTGCTGATGTCTCAGGATGATGTGCGCAGTGCAGTGTCACGAAAAACTTTATATTTTAGAGTTCTGTATAACACTGTTCTGTTATAGACGGCCGTGTCGCTTAACATCAGGTGAACGACGACGTCATATCATTCATTAACATAAAAAAGTGACACCAATTCGTGACACGTGACACACTAAACGTGTTTCAAGTAAAACACCCTTTTTCCGATATTGTGAAAAGTATCTGTAAATTCATGAGATTACAGTATTAACATGCGCGCGTGCCGTATCGGAGCCGGGACGGATCGGTGACGCACTTTTTTGTTGCTGTGTCAACTTTATTTTATTGAATATATATATTTTTAATTTTAAAGGAAAAGCAACTATAAAGAAAAACAAAATTATATGTCACTGGTGCGCCCCGCGGTTTCACCCGCGGATAAAAAGTATTTTAATTATTTACTCATCCCACGGGAAAATTTCTCTTTTCCTGGATAAAATGTAGCCTATATGTTAATCTAGTGTATGAGCTATCTCGGTACCAAACTTCATCCAAATCCGTTCAACCGTTTGAGTAACGAACACACACATGCACACATACAAACTTTCGCCTTTATAATATTAGTGTGGGAAAATTTCACTTTTCCGGGATAAAATGTACCCTATATTTTATTTTATTTTTTATTTTATTTATTTTATATGTTAATCTAGTGTATGAGCTATCTTGGTACCGAATTTTATCCATATCCGTTAAGCCATTTGAGCGTGAAGGAGTAACAAACATACACACATATACACATACAAACTTTCGCCTGAACGACCTAGCTACGCTTCGCTTTTCGTCTCGAACACCACTGCAATCCAATTCGTCCAATAAAAACGACTTATCTTTTATATAGATACAAATTTCATTTTAACACACGATTATGAGGTCATCGACCTTAGTATTTGACACCAATTTCAACAGCTGTTCTGGACAAAATGGTTATTGTTAGAGATAGTAGACGAACAATATTAGGGTATCAAATTTTGGTCAAGGTTTTTAAACAAGTATTTCTCCCTAAAATGAACAAAGAATTTAAATTCTTAATCACAAACCAATGACATAATGACACAAGCAGGTTTAAACGTAAGTAGGTATAAGCTTATATGCAGTGACGTATGCGTGCGTGCTATATCTGTTACCTACGTGCCAGTTCGTGTGGATAGGTGTTTTAGCTGTTTATTGATAGCTTTACACGTTTTTTTTGTATTTTTTATTATTTCGTTCTGTTTGTTAACAAGATGTTGATGAATCAATGGTGACGATGGCGGTTAATTTGTGGAATAATATTATTGTTTTTTTTTGGCTCCACACTTTAGTGTATTTAACCAGTGTCAAGTAAATAATTTCTCAAGTTAATATTAGTATACATTTGTCAAATCAAGTCACAGCCCAATTTATCAAGTCATAGTCTAGTCTAGTCATACTCCTAGTAAAGTGGTGGCTACTTTACCAGAAGTTTCTATGGAGTTTTGGAAACAACACGAAAAGAAACGTTTCACCATCATTATACCATTTTCCCACACTCATGCCTGTAATCCAGCACTTGACGAATAAAACGCCACTAATTTTATGCACTAATACTAAAAATAACAAAAATTTTGGAAAATTTACTAGGTAGGTTATTTTACTAGGTGGTAGGACTTTGTTGCAAAGTTCGTCTAGGTAGGTACCACCGCTTTGCCAGTTATTCTGCCGCCAAGCAGTAAAAGCTACAGTGTGCAAGCACTACGGTGTTTCGATTTGAAGGGCACTGTAGCTAGTGAAATTACTGGGCAATTGAGACTTTATGATCTGATCTCACAGTCGAGTAATCTTATGACCAGACTGTGCTGATGTCTCAAAATGATGTGCACAGTGCAGTGTCGCGCGAAACTCTGTGTTTTAGAGTTCCGAGTGACACTGTTCTGTTATGGGCGGCCGTGGCGGTTTACATCAGGTGAATGACTAGCTCGTCACATCATTCAGTAACATAAAAAAAATACAATGCGGTGACGTAATCTTTCTAGTTTTTCCGCCAAAACTCGATATTGTAGTTCTATAGACAAATGAATTAAATTTTAGAAAGGAAATATTTCTCCTGATAAATGAACAAAGAATACAAAGTCATAATCACAAAAACAAAAGCATATTACTTAAAATACCTAATACCTACTAGTTTGGATTAAAAAGAAGAATTTTACATTAACATCAAGACAAAAAAAGCTACAGAAAATAATTGTATTTCCAATTTTTCAACCAAAACAAATCCCCTTCTACCTTACTATTAACAGCGCACCGTAACAGAAATTAGTTTACAAAAGCCTTTAAAATACTAATGAAAAAATACCCTAAAATGACCTCCACATGCAAAACAAACGCACACTAACGTCAATCCATAGACAACAATAATATTATAGGTAGGGCATGGTTGTGTGGGTGCACCCTAAAAATTTTTCGACTATGTCCCTGTCTAGGCTTGCAGCGAGCCTAGGGAATAGGGTGCGCCTAGACAAAGGTACGGTTAGGAGAAAAGTTTGGGTAATTTAAATGAAACGAAGTAGGTAGTGTTAACAATTACTGACATTGACAAAGGAGAGTTGCATTCGCCTTGTGACAGTAGCGCCACCTATATAGTCGTGGTGGTACGAAAGCCACAACTCGGTCGGCCATTCGTTTGCTAGATACCGAGCAAAGAGGTTGTGATCTGGCAAATATAATACCTATTTTGTACAAAAGTGCTATTATTGAAGAAAACCAACTACCTTACCAATAAGTAGGTGGTAGGACTTTACTGCAAAGTTCATCTAGGTAGGTACCACCACTTTGCCAGTTATTCTGCCGCCAAGCAGTAGTGCGCAAGCACTGTGGTGTTCCGGTTTGAAGGGCACTGTAGCTAGTAAAATTACTGGGCAAATGAGACTTTATGATCTGACATCACAGTTTAGTAATCTTATAACCTACTAGATTGTGCTGATGTCTCAGGTTGACGTGCGCAGTGCAGTGTCACGCGAAACTCTATACTTTAGAGTTCCGAGTGACACTGCAGCTGATATGGGCAGCCGTGTCGTTTAACATCAGGCGAACGGCTAGCTCGTCACGTCATTCCTTAACATAAAAAAAAAGTATTATTTTAAGTAGTCGCATACACTGACGGATTGCTGGTACGCTGGACTGTTTTACCGTCAAAAGAAGAGAGCGGTAATAGTAGTAGGGGAATGGGACAGTTATTCTGCCGCCAAGCAGTATTCCGCAAGCACTACTGTGTTCCGGTTTGAAGGGCATTGTAGTTAGTGAAATTATTGGGCAATTGAGACTATGATCCACAAAACTTTGATTGCAATGCAACAGAAGAAATTTCCATACCAACTATGCACATAAACTGCGTATTCAAACTGTCAAATCCATACAAATTTGTGTTTCTATTGGTTGGAATCACGTTACGTGATTGTCCAGCTGATCTTAAAGTCTAGTAATCTTATTACCAGACTGTGCTGATGTCTTAGGATGATGTGCGCAGTGCAGCGCGAAACTTTATATTTTAGTTCCGAATGATACTGTTCTGTTATTGGTGGCCGTATCGCTTAACATCAGGTGCACGACTAGCTCGTCGCATCATTCTTTCACATAAAAAACCATGAAATACCATACAAAAATCAATATTAATGATCTTTTTGTTTGGAACGTTTCCATCATTATCACAGTACTTACCTATATATCAAATACCAAGTTAGGGCATTGGGCTAAGGGATTTTGTGACTCTGAAGTGCAGAGGTGGGGATTCAGTGCAGTAGATTTAAAAAAAATTGACAACACTGTAACATGAATTACTTGTTTAATCTGTGGTGTCCGGCCGCCATCGTTAGAATGATTGTCATTTCTTATATTTATACATACTTTTTAAGTGGTTATATATATAAAATTCAAAGTCCTGACTGACTGACTTATAGGTCTGACTATAGGACTGACTATATCAACGCACAGCCTAAACCGCTGATCCTAGAGACTTGAAATTTGGAGGGTGTGTTCTTTGTAAAGTGTAGGTATCCACTAAGGAAGGGTTTTCCGAAATTCCGTCCCTAAGAGGGTGAAATGGGTGATTGTATTATCTATGAAAATTTTTCTTCTTCATTTCCTATACGCCACGCGGGCGAAGCCGCGAGCAGAAGCTGGTATTATTTAAAATCTATGTAAGTTTTGGTAATCTATCAAGCTTATTATTAATATTTTTTTATGTATTCACAATTAAAATAATACCAAAAACGAATTGCAGCTAATTAATAAACAAATGTTGCTATCTCTACTAGAACCGAACCCTTTCTGCCGACGATTTGTTAAAAGGTCGTCGCCCTTACGCCTTCTCTCTCTGACACAAAGATACGCTAATCTCCCATCTCTTTCCACCAGGATAGGGAACCAACGGAAACTTGTCAAGGAAAGCCTTTTAATTTTTCCACCGGAAGTTACGGATTTCGGAATTTATTTCTGTTTCACAATTTTCTTAAAGTTTTTATTATTTGAAACATGCCTATTTTTAATAGGGTTTTAGAACTCTTTTAAGTTCGTTATGTCCATTTGTCTGTTACTATATATATGTTGTTACTATATATATTAATTAAATAATTTTTTACGTATGTACATAAAATATAATAGCGTGGTTTTTCGTTATTAGATACGTCATACGTGCGTCTAAGGAACCTTAAGTAACAAACGTGGCCCGACAAGCTCTTGACAAGCTATTTTTATATTCTATAACATGACAATTAATTGTCATTAAATGATCATAATAATTTGTATTGTCAAACGGGTCTATTCGCGCACAAAAATTATGTTATTGAGCGCGAATAGACCCGTTTTATCTTTGCAATATGAGTAACTAGTTGCGCCCCGCGGTTTTACCAGCGGAAAAAAAGTATTTTAATTATTTACTCATCCCACGGCAAAATTTCACTTTATCGGGATAACATGTAGCCTATATGTTAATCCAGTGTATAAGCTGTCTTGGTACCGAATTTCGTCCAAAGCCATTGAGCCGTTTGAGGGTGAAGGAGTAACAAACATACACACATACACACATACAAACTTTCGCCTTTATAATATTAGTGTGATAGTGTGTTTAGTGTGATGTGAAGTGTGATTAGGTTTATATCGGTGTCGCCTGCTTAGCGTAATCAACAGATTAAGTTTTACTTTACAATAAAGTGTAACTAAATGTAATCGTAAAAAGGCTGACGCAACGCAAGCGCTACGCTACAACGCAACTACGAAGCTTGTAACAGGCGCCCTACTAATATTACGAATGGTTTATTGGCGGGAAAACGAAGAAGATAGGTTACTGACCTACGGCAATGGCGTCTTATTTCGAACTTCGAATATCATTTGCGCAGAGGAAAATAAGAATCTTTAAGAAAGAAGAATGAGTTTTGGCGGGAAAGCGAACAAGATTGCGGTGACGCATTGTATTATTTTCCAAAACTTGTATTATTTTCAGTGTTAGTGCATAAAATTGGTGGCGTTTTATTCGTTAAGTGCTGGATTACAGGCATGAGTGTGGGAAAGTGGTATAATGACGGTGAAACGTTTCTTTTCGTATTGTTTCCAAAACTACATAGAAGCTTCTTGTAAAGTTGCTACCACTTTACTAGGAGTATGACTTTACTAGACTAAACTAAACTATGACTTGACTTGATGACTTGAACTGTGACGTATTAACTTGAGATATTTTAAATTCTATATAGATATTATCAATTACTTGACACTGGCTAAATACACAAAAGTGTAGAGCCAGAACAAAAACAGAAAAAAAATATTTTTTGATGCGAAAGTTTGTGTTTGTGTTTGTTAGCATTAATCTACAAAACTAATGAATTAATTTTGATGAAATGTATAATGTATATAGCCTATACACTGGATTAACATAAAGGATACTTCTTATACGCGGGTGACGCCACAGGACGCAACTAGTGTAGTAAAATGCGACTTTGCCCACGTCTATATTACGCCACTGAATGCTTTGCTTATAAGTCCTATAACCAAAAGTTATATATCTATAATAAGATGTATATACAAATAAGAAAGATCATAGGTATTAAGGAAAATCACAAATTACCGACAATTTCAGGAAA
Organism: Ennomos fuscantarius; assembly: GCA_905220475.3. Taxonomy (NCBI): domain Eukaryota; kingdom Metazoa; phylum Arthropoda; class Insecta; order Lepidoptera; family Geometridae; genus Ennomos; species Ennomos fuscantarius. The sequence goes on along the minus strand of HG992046.1, from coordinate 2,878,331 downwards.
CCATTCTAACTTCAAAAAAAAAATTTATTTTACGTTTCGGCTCCACACTTTTGTGTATTTAGCCAGTGTCAAGTAATTGATAATTTATCAAGTTAATGATATTTCACGCAAATATGTGTCAAGTCAGTCGAAGTCATAGTCAAGTCAGTCTAGTCAGTCATACTCCTAGTAAGTGGTGGCAACTTTACTCGAAGCTTCTATGGCGTTTTGGAAACAACATGAAAAGAAACGTTTCACCTACACTGAAAATAACACAAGTTTTGGAAAATAATACAATGCGGTGACGCAATCTTTTTCGCTTTCCCGCCAAAACTCATATGTGTCAAGTCACAGTCGAAGTCATCAAGTCAAATCATAGTCCAGTCAAAGACATACTCCTAGTAAAGTGGTGGCAACTTTACTTGAAGCTTCTATGGAGTTTTGGAAACAACACGAAAAAAAAACGTTTCACCATCATGATACCACTTTCCTATACTTATGCCTGTAATCCAGCACTTAACGAATAAAATGCCACCAATTTTATGCACTAACACTGAAAATAACACAAGTTTTGGAAAATAATACAATGCAGCGACGCGATCTTTTTCGTTTTCCCGCCAAAACTCTCTCATATTCTTCTTTCTTAAAGATTCTTATTTTCCTCTGCGCAAATGATATTCGAAGTTCGAAATAAGACGCCATTGCCGTAGGTCAGTAACCTAACCGTCATTCATTCCAATTTCAAACTTGGAATTCCGCGCGAAGAAGTTACGCACACACGCGCGCTACGCATACTGGGAAGGAATTGGGCGTGTACAATATGTATATTTATGTAGGCCACGCACACACGCACGCGGTTTATGGGTCGGCACACAAACACAAAGACTCTCATGGGCCCGTCAGAAAAGGCACTTGTAAGTTTTATCTTTTGTTTTCGTAAATGGTTAAATTACGAAATGTTTACTTACGAAATATTTACGTTTATGTTAAAAGAAATTACATATATAAATAACAAAATTTAGTCTGTTAATATAAATAAAGAAAACAAAGCAATAAAAAATCTTAATTTGTCTAACTTGTATATAGGTACATAAAAATTAGATAGATTAAGTTTTTTTACTGTTTTTTTTCTATATTTTTATCTACATACTAAATTGCGTAACTTATCTTTTAAAGACGTTTTCGTATTTTTATGAAAACGTGGTTTTAATACACACAATAAATTTGTCGTATTTAAGTAGTTATATATTTTATAAATTACTATATATTCAAATGAATAATGGCAACCCATTTGACAGTTTAAAAGCTACCTACTCAACTCGTGCACTTTTGTCGGGGGATTTCCAATCTTTATAGGTATTTTTTGTTCTGTAGACTGACATGCAACCTTAAATTTTTGAAGTAAAACTTCTTTACGCACGCTTGACTTGGGGAGTAAGCTGGTAAATGCGTGACGAGGCGAACGGACGTTAAAAGTTGTTGTTTCACGTAGATCTCCATTGCCAACATAAAGAAGTAGAAAATTACTAAAAAATATTATGTTGGTAAAACTATTTACAATTGTCAAGATGTGACATTAACAGTAAACAAAGCAAAAACAAAGTTTTATCGGCCGGTATTGGAGCTAAAAAAGTTTTACTTCAGTCATGTTGTCCAAAAACAAACTAGTTTATTTTTAGAGCTAGAACTTGGTCCCTCAATTCTTCATAATAGTCACCGGCTAATCAACTGCAGGAAAAAGAAGCAGGAAAACCATGTATATGCAAAGTAGTCACAAAACATTATAAATCTATTTTTGTAGTTAGTCATTTAATATAATTTTTTTTTTACGAATGACGTGACGAGCTAGCCGTTTGCCTGATGTTAAACGACACGGCTGCCCATATCAGCTGCAGTGTCACTCGGAACTCTAAAGTATAGAGGTTCGCGTGACACTGCACTGCGCACGTCATCCAGAGACATCAGCACAATCTAGTAATAAGATTACTAAACTGTGAGATCAGATCATAAAGTCTCATTTGCCCAGTAATTTCACTACGCTACAGTGCCCTTCATACCGAAACACATAATATGGTACATCAGTGTTTTTTTGGTCATGCTGTGTTTTAATTTTGTTAATTATGTAACTAGTCGTTCACCTGATGTTGTGAACAGAACAGTGTCACTCGGAACTCTAACAGCCCTATTAATAAACGGGTATTAGTCTCGGATTAGTTACTTCAGCTTTTGTCCTTTTTTTGCTACTGGAATATTTAGCTGGATCGAAAGAGACAAAAGATGGTGTACCTAGTCTAAAAAGCTAGTTCGTGTTTATTAATAAGGCTGTAAGATATGAAGTTTCGCGTAACACTGCACTGCGCACATCATGCTGAAACATCAGCACAGTCTGGTAATAAGATTACTAGACTGTGAGATTAGATCAGTCTCAATTGCCCAGTAATTTCACAAGCTTTCAATCCCCTTCAAACCGAAACCGGTGCTTGCGCACTACTGCTTGGCGGCAGAATAACTGGCAAAGCGGTGGTACCTACCTAGAAGAACTTGGCAAAAACAACCTCTACTTTACGCATAAAACTTCATAAATAATCAAGATTCTGTAAAGGACGGCTGGGCTCGTCAAACTTAGACAGCTTCTTAGTTGCATTTATTCCCATGTGACATATAATACCCAAATGCATTGCAGTTGTCAAGTGCATAGGAGCTGTCGAACGATAATATAACTTTTTGTGCCAAATAAATAAGTTAACTTAAAGTAGTACCTAGTAACTTAGGAGTATGTTGGTTAGTAAGTACCAATTATGTTTTATTACGGGCAAACTACGCGTAAAAAATATAATTATTTATTCTTTCAATATTTACGAGCTTCTGCCCGCAGCTTTGCCCGCGGCGTGGCCTATGGAAAAATAACTCAACCACCCATTTCACCCTCTTAAGGGTGGAATTTCGAAAAATCCTTTCTTAGCGGATGCCTACGTCATAACATCTACCTGCATGCCAAATTTCAGCCCGATCCGTCCAGTGGTTTGGGCTGTGCGTTGATAGATCACTATGTCAGTCAGTCACCTTTTATTTACCTATATATTTAGATTCTTTTAACCAAGTAATTACTACAATAACAACTAATTACTACTAGTTACACTACCCACTAGAAAAAAACATTGTGGTTAAATTAGGTATTTAAAACTAGCTGCGCCTGCGTTCATCCGCTGATAAAAAGTAGCCTATATTTTCAAAATTTCATTCAAATCCGTCCAGCCGTATGCGCGTGTAAGAGTAACAAACATACTAACTTGCACGTGTATAATATTAGTATAATTTATTGATGAACCATTGAGTTCTAAAAAATGGATACAAATTTGAACTTTACAAAACTTTTTGTATGTTTCTCCATAATATCTTTCACATAACTTTGCCTAAAAAAGTTAAATTTTCAGCCTGAAAAATAATAAAAAGCCACAAAATCAAAACGCCTTTTCGTAAGGCGCACGCACACCAACAAAGTGTCGCAATGTATGTGTGCGCACTCACGCAGCTGCGGTGTGCGTTTGGGGCTTGGGGTAGGTTAGGCCACGAATTGGGGAGGGCGCCCGCCGAATGTTGGGCTAGGTTGGGACTTGGGAAATAATACAGCCGAACTCCCGTGAAATGGTCTGTGTTTTTTAGCGTTTAAGCTTTTCTATATTGTCGTTTAGAAAGTTAGTTTTTCCATAGATTAGAAGGTTTTAAATCTACTTTTTTACTTTAAATTAATTTTACGAATTAATCAGATATTTTTAATTTATAAAATGTTTTTACTGAATGCCATGTTTGACAGCAGCTGAGTCTGACAGTATTAATAAAGTAACAGAATTATCTGACTGACAAGTAAAAAAAGCCTTATTTTCTTAAGTAAAAAAATGGCAAGGTGTCAAACCATTACTTGACAGATAAAAATGTTTCCACATTTGCAAATGCAGCATGAAAACAAAACGAAATAGTCACCCGATAAACGGCGTAAACTAAGATGTTATTATCCGATAGTGCCATTCACGAGTTCAGTTACCCGGCGATTGCATTCTTATTTTGTATTCAGATGTCGAACGTTACATTGATAGAAGTTAACGGCATCGAGCAAAAAACCGCCTCTCACCGGTTCTCTCCGGTCTAACCGGAACAAGACCGGACCATTAAACATTCGTCGACTTTAACGCGTGATAACTTACATTTAAAAGTCAAATACAAACGATAAATAAAAATCATTAAAATAAGCAATCATTATCGAAATGGGCAGCAATTTTATAGATAACAAGTACAATAAATTGCAATTTGAATCGATAAAGAGTCATCCAACTCGATTAATTAGAGGCGCTATCAAAACAAACGGAACAAAGAAGCAGCACGATGCGACCGCAAAATAGAAAAAGACACTGACATCATATCCCTATTCCCACAGTACATAAAAATGGCGAGTATCAACTGACGCGATCGAGTGAACGATCTTTTCGTGAAAAAAAGAAGTCACAGCGGCCAATGCTCGGTGGGAGCAGTATACGATGCGGCTGCGTTCGCTCGCAAAAAACCTGGGTCGTTGACCTCACCGCGTGTCCTTCGAACGCAAGCTTGTTGTGTAAGTGCGTACACTATAAACGGAAGTTTTTAGCAATTTGTCTTGGTGTGCGTGTGGATGCTTTAGAGTGTACGCCGAGCGCAAAAAAGCGCGCGTCAGTGCGTCAACGCGGTTGTGTGCGTATTGCGTGCGGTCTGGACGCGTTTTCCTCTTAATTTTATCATTAGAACGCTACATTGTGGACGAAATTGCAGTCATTTCAGTTCTTATAGTGTTGAGTCGAATGGCTACCATTTTATAAAATAAGTTCTACTTATTTTGTGCATAGTTGAGAACTTGTGGCTAATGATTCGTAATTTTGTTACGAGTTACGATGTCTAAGAAGTTAAACTTCTTTACGCACGCTTGACTTGGGGAGTAAGCTGGCGAAGTGAACGGAAGTTGAAAGTTATTGGTTCACATGGATCTCCATTGTCAACATAACAAAGTTAATAATTTGTATTATTATGTTGTATGGTAAAATGATTTTTTTTTTTAATTTCGGCTCCACACTTTTGTATATTTAGCCAGTGTCAAGTAATTGATAATTTATCAAGTTAATGATATTTCACGCAAATATTTGTAAGGTCATAGTCGAAGTCATCAAGTCAAGTCATAGTCTAGTCAAAGTCATACTCCTAGTACAGTGGTGGCAACTTTACTTGAAGCTTCTATGGAGTTTTGGAAACAACACGAAAATAAACGTTTCACCATCATTATACCATTTTCTCACACTCACGCCTGTAATCCAGCACTTAACAAATAAAATGCCACCAATTTTATGCAATAACACTGAAAATAACACAAGTTTTGGAAAATAATACAATGCGGTGACACAATCTTTTTCGCTTTCCCGTTAAACTGCAAAATTTACAATTGTCAAGATGGCGACATTAACATGGGAAAACAAAGTTATACCGGCCCATAGATGGCGCTAAACTAAAAAGGTTTTACTTCAGTCGTGTGGTTTAAAGCACACTGGTTATTTTATTGGGCTTTGTAGGTTTGTAGCAGCTCTGTCGGCATTTTTGGCGGCTACCTTTGTCGAGTTTGAGTATAAATGGAAACATATTATCCTTGATGAATAAACATACATTTTCCTAGACGATGATTTAGGATGATGATACATTTTCCTAGAGGATGATTTACTTTGGTAAATTTTGTTATTGTTACTATAAAATACATTAATTTAAATTGACGCAAGTTTTTAATTTTTAATACTTGCCAGTAAAAACCTAAAATGCACCAACCGATTTGATAAATAGTATATAGTAGTAATATTTGACAGGCTCTGTGGTGTGGTGGTTGAGCGGGTCAGCTTATAACCCGGAGGCGGCGGGTGCGATTCCCGCGGCAGGACAAAAAAGCGCAAATACTTGTCTCAGAACAAGTATTTGCGCTTTGGGTGTTGTGGGATCATTCCTCGTAGTTCCTGGGTCCCTAGACACGGAATCCTAGTTAGGGTCCAGGATGTATATAATCGTTAGGCGTATTTTCTTTTCTTTTCTATATACTACTTTACCTAGATTCCCTAATCTACCATTCAGAACTGAGCAAAGGTACCTCTGTGGTGTATAGAGCTTCAACTCTACCCGAAACAAACGAATCCTACCAATCTCTAATTCCAACTACAAATATTTAAAAAAAGAAAGGAAAACAAAACAAAGTCAACATTGCAATTTAGCTAAAGCGCGTCAATTAGGCTAAGGTCGTGTGCACACTGAGCAAACACTGTGAGCAAATAAAGGCGCGAACACACGCTTTAATGCAGTGGGAGCGGACACATAGGTCTCAATAACGCAGTTTTTTTTGTTTTGGTTTTGGCTCTACACTTTTGTGTATTTAGCCATGGTCCAGTAATTGATATTTTTTCAAGTTATATTATGCTATATATACGAGTATATGTGTCAAGTCAAAATTAGACAATGGTCTAGTCAAAGTCATACTCCTAGTAAAGCGGTAGCAACTTTACCAGAAGCTTCTATGGAGTTTAGAGTTATGGAGAAACAACACGAAAAGAAACGTTTCACCATCATTATACCACTTCCCTACACTCATGTAATCCAGCACTTAACGAATAAAACGCCACCAATTTCATGCACCAACACTAAAAATAAGACAAATTTTTGAAAATAATACAATGCGGTGACGCAATCTTTTTCGTTTTCCCGCCAAAACTCCAATAATGCAGTTAATATGACCAGACACGACTCAATTAGTAACATGAAGATTATAACTGAGGAAAAAATAATTCGTTATATGTTTTTCATCATTTGGTAAGTGCATTATTCACATTTAGAATTGGATTTTATTTATTAGGTATTGTTTACTTCGTTTTACATGACTTGCAGATAAAGCCTATAGTGGTTTGCCAGCGATATGAGCTCATATTGTTATTTAATGACTTATATATAGTTTATTAGGTGGTAGGACTTTTCTGCAAAGTTCGTCTAGGTAGGTACCACCGCTTTGTCAGTTATTCTGCCGACAAGCAGTACTGCGCAAGCACTACTGTGTTCTGGTTTGAAAGGCATTGTAGCTAGTGAAATTACTGGGCAAATGAGACTTTATGACCTAATCTCACAATCTAGTAATCTTATTGCTAGATTGTGCTAATGTCTCAGAATGACGTGCGCAGTGCGCGTGTCACGCGAAACTATACTTTACAGTTTCAAGTCACTGCAACTGATATGGGCGGTCGTGTCGCTTAACATCAGGTGAACGACGAGCTCGTCATGTCATTTCATAATATAAAAAAAACAACTAAATTTAAATTTCAAAGAATTTTATCTCTACTAATAATGTATCTAAATATATATAACCCAAAGGTGACTGACTGATTGACTGACTGACATAGTGATCTATCAACGCACAGCCCAAACCACTGGACGGATCGGGCTGAAACTTGGCATGCAGGTAGATGTTATTACGTAGGCATCCGCTAAGATATTTCGAAATTCCACCCTTAAGAGGGTAAAATGGGTGGTTGAATTATTTTCCCATAGGCCACGCCGCGGGCGAAGCTGCAGGCAGAAGCTCGTAATGTATAAAAGTGAAACGTTGCTAAATTATTTTCTACCGACTTCAAAAAAGGAGGTTCTCGATTCGACTGTATTTTTAATATGTTTACTACCTCAGAACTTTCGACTGGGTGTTTAGTTTCGACAGGTATTTGTTTAACCGCTCGCACGCCACTTGGAATTCGGTGCATCCGTAACCGAAATTAACGGATAATCCGAAATAATTACATAGGTACCCGTAACCGTATCCGGAACTGATATAATTTTATTCCTATATATGAATATACGAATAGATAGCACTGAATCCAGATCCGAAATATCATATCCATCTATATTAAACTCTAACAGCCTTATTAATAAACGGTATAGTCTCTGATTAGTTACTTCAGCTTTTGTCCTTTTTTTGCTATCGGAATATTTAGCTGGATCGAAAGAGACAAAAGATTGTGTAACTAGTCTAAAGCTAGTTCGTGTTTATTAATAAGGCTGTAAATGTTGTTTTCCTTTCTTTAAATATCATATCCATAACATTCCTGCTATCTATCATTCTATAATTCATGGTAAGTTATAATTGAAGGGGTGAGAATAAAAAGGATCTAACTGATTTTTTTGACCAAATGACTTATGGATATCGTTGGATTCAGCGTGAAATTATCTTCAATAATACATTCTCAAAATACCGAAATGAGGCTTAAATCTCAAGATTTTGAGTCTAAAAATGGTTTATCTGTCACAGGAATACAGTTTGCTTAGCATAAAAACATTACTTTATTTCTTTTATTATATTATATTTTTACAGTAATTGTATGAATTAGTACTATATTTGGTAATTTTAAATAGAAATAAAACATTTTCAAGCAACTGAAACTTACATAAACCTTTTCTATTACCTTATAAGCACTCTACATAAAAATGACGCCGTTGACGTTTAAAGTCAATTTTCTCGAAACTGTCAATTTGTCAGTTAAATCCTTTTTATTCTCAACTCTTCAATTATGACGTAGGCATGGCCTGATAATGTCATATTATTAGCATAATAACTAATCAGCAAACTCAATGTTAGCTAAAAATATTTTAGCACAAAAACAGGAAACTGCCAAAATTCTGCGTGTTTTCAATGTATATTGCGATAACGAATTTTAGGGGAAAAAACCAACAAATATGATAAGTTAACTTGTTTTATAAATGTATTTCATTAGGTAATGTTATTATTGTTGCTATGAACGTGATAGAATCGTGTCTAAATTATTGCGTAAGTAACAAAGTAGAGGTTGTAAGAACTAGGTAACTTTTTTAGCCATTATTTCCACTAAAATAAATCAAACCTTACAAGGTTGATTTTTAAGGCGGCCTCTGTGGTGTGGTTTTGAGCAGGTCGGCTCATACATAGATCTTGGACCCTAACCAGGATTCCCTGTGTCTAAGGACCCAAGAACTACGAAGACCATGGTCCCACAGCACTCAGACTCAGAACAAGTAATTGCGGTTTTTTTTTGTTTAAAATACTTGTCCTGCCACGGGAACCAAACCCGCCGCCGCCGGGTTATGAGCCGACCTGCTCAACCACCACACCACAGAGGCTGTCAAAAGATCCCAACATGTAGGTCCCTATTTTAAAGATGAAACGGGTCTTTTGGCGCACAAAAATGTGATAATTTTGACAAACCTCGACGTTTCAGTTTCCTAACATGTAGAATCCTAGCATGTTATGGTAAAACAATTTAAACAATTAATTTTCTTGCGAAATAGGGAGTCACTTAAGTTAATTAAAGGTTAAGTTAATACTTAGGGAATCACTTGAATTAATTAGTCTTATAGTAATGTATATAGTGGTGTTGATTCTGTGTCACATTCTCTAAAACTAAAATAAACTCAAAGTATGGCGGTACTCTTCTGATAAAGAGGAAATGAAAAAGACGGAAATATGTTATATAAGTATAGTATGTAATAGTATGTAATATGTCTAAAGATGAATAAATAATTGAATTGAATTGAATTGAATAAGTATAGTAAGTTTTATATATGTAAGTAATAGTATTCATTATACTTATGTAAGTAGGTATATTATATTATTTTTATATAATTAAGTATATTATACGTTTACGTACGTAAGTATATTTTAATTACATATTTTTATATACATAGACGTTTTTTTTATTCTAATATCAATTTTTACTGCACCGCTACCATTTCTTTTCTTGCACATCCAGGTTGACTGGTAGATAATGCTTCATAGCATTAAGTCCTCCTTGTACATTATTTTGTGCTAAAGTATAAATAAATAATCGACACCAATGTCGCTATTTCCGTCATTAAGACATGAAAACCGAAGAACTATAAAAGAACTATTCCGAAAAGCTAGACCGCACCTTTACCCATTGTCACAAATTCTCGATCTAATTAAGGTAAAAGCTGGTGTCGCAGTGTGACGCTGACTTTATGTTAGTGAACAAGCTTTTTGTGTTTAGCGCTGCATTGTGGGGTGTGTACGAGCCTTTATGGCCCAGTGTTATGTTTAGTTTGATTAGATTGGTTGTGACGATTAGACCGATTTTTATGCTTGTTGTGCTATATTATAATATTTTTATATGTTAATGGTGACGTAACGAGCTAGTCGTTCGACTGATGTTAAGCCTGAGACTGAGTTGTAGTTGTTTACGTGCTTACTACTATATTTGTGTTGTAATGATTGGCTTAGGTACGTTTTAATATGATTTTTGTCAGTTATGATAAGTTTTCGTCGGTTTAGGTAAAGTTTTGTGAGTTTTGGTAAACTTGATTTAGCGGTTTTGGTAAATTTAATTTAGTTTTTGTAAATTGTTAGCTATTTTTATGCAAATGTTTCTTCTAAAGCTGTTTTAATTTCAGTTTTAAAACTCAGCCCAAGTTTGTCGTCCGTTCTAACAACTCTATACTTATTACTGGGTAGTGAATATTAATATCATTAGTTATTTGTTGGTTTACTTTTTAACGTTATTCAGTTTGGTTGGTCTCGTTGGTCAGTTTGATATTGTTATAATTTTTGTCAGTTTTTGTAAACTTTTATTGGTTTTGGTAAATTTTTGTTAGATTAGGTAGATTTTTTGAATTGGTTATTGTATTTTACTAAAATATAGGTAATTATTTTGGACTGGTCATATCACACCCAGGACCAACATTTGTGTGATGAACATCGATGTTTGTTCTGTGTCTGGGTGTTATATTGTATTCTATGTATGTATTTACAAACAAAAAGTATCTATAGGTAGGTATTGTATCAGTTATCTAGTTTTCCGATAGCACAAGCTTTGATTGTTTTGGGACTAGATGGCATTGTGTCCAAACATATTATTACTATCTAAATATATATAACTCAAAGGTGACTGACTGATTGACTCACATAGTGATCTATCAACGCACAGTCCCAACCACTGGACGGATCGGGCTGAAATTTAGCATGCAGGTAGATGTTATGACGTAAGCATCCGCTAAGAAAGGATTTTTCGAAATTCCACCCTTAAAAGGGTGAAATGGGTGGTTGAATTATTTTCCCATAGGCCACGCCGCGGGCGAAGCTGCGGGCAGAAGCTCGTTATTATTATAAAAGAACATTGTTGCAAAACTGTTGAATTTTTCCAAGAGGCGAACTTGAAAACTTGAATTAAACCAATGCAGGCAATTTATGTTTTTTAACGGTAGAAACAGAAAGTGTGGCAGTGGCAATCTGTAAAAACAAAAATAAATTGTCACCACACCAACATACTTAAATAGTGAAGTATCTATTGTATATTTCACATTGTGTCCCCATTTTCACAAAAAAGAAACATTCATACTCCCAACACAGTTGGCAGCACGGAACAAAACATCATTGTCAATTCCACAAATAGTAGCCTAAAAACATTGCCAGCTCGACGCGACGTCCCAAACTCATACGAAATCATCAAACGAGCTCGAAAAAATAACAATACATTATCGCACTGGCAACGCGAAAACAAAAAAATTTGCACCAAAAAATAAAATCCCAAAAAAGCGGAAAATCATCGTTCTGGTAACAAAAAACAAAAAGGTCATTGTCCACATCAAGTCAGTGGAATTGACAGGCTCCACCCGCGCACGCTATTGGAGGGCCGCAGTTCGAAATTTGAACAAAAACCCAACCTAGTTCCGCCTTCAAATGTTTTTTCGCGGACCAAAATGGCGGGGCGCTCTATTTGTTTATAGAACAGCTCTAGACTCGAGTGTATTGTTTCGTTAGATTCCAATTTTAATTTTGGCAGTCTTATTTTTTTGTGGTTTGGCTCCACACTTTTGTGTATTTAGCCAGTGTCAAGTAATTGATTTTTCAAGTCAATTAAATATATGTGTCAAGTCAAGTCACAGTCCAAGTCAACAAGTGAATTCATATTCTAGTCAAGTCATACTCCTAGTAAAGTGGTGGCAACTTTACCAGAAGCTTCTATGGAGTTTTGGAAACAACACGAAAAGAAACGTTTCACCATCATTATACCACTTTCCCACACTCATGCCTGTAATCCAGCACTTAACGAATAAAATGCCACCAATTTTATGCACTAACACTGAAAATAACACAAGTTTTGGAAAATTAATACAATGCGGTGACGCGATCTTTTTCGTTTTCCCGCCGAAAACCTTAAGTAGGAGTCTTCTGTGAAATAGTTTTTAAATTAAAAGTCCCATAGTCCCTTTCGAATGAATCCATAGTATCGAAAGCGTCACGTGTGAAAGAGACAAAAATATTATCCAGTCACAGAATAAATGATAGTTTCATTGAAATTGTTGTGGTTACGATAATATATAACCGACTTCCGCAAAGAACGAGGTACAATGTTCAATTGTAGTTTTTTTTTGTAAATTTTCATCGATATTTCAATCAAAATATCTGATGATGGAATCTTAAGGAAATCAAGGAAAAACTAACTATAACAATAATACTAATAATAACGCCCAACGATCACATACATAGATCTTGGACCCTAACTAGGATTCCGTGTCTAGGGACCCAGGAACTATGAGGTCCATGGTCTCACAACACCCAGACTCAGAACAAGTATATGCGCTTTTTTCTGTGCACAAATATTCTGCTCGAATCGAACCCGCTGCCTCCGAGATATGAGCCGACCTGCTCAACCACAGAGGCTATAACGATTTCGACTGGCCCGATAGCTCAGTTGGTAGTACCCTGCCTTCTGAGCTGTGGGTTGTGGGTTCAATTCCCACACAGGACAAACATTTGTGTGATGAACATAGATGTTTGTTCTGTGTCTGGGTGTTATATTGTATTCTATGTATGTATTTACAAACAAAAAGTATCTAAGTATTGTATCAGTTATCTGGTTCTCATAGTACAAGCTTTGCTTAGTTTGGGGCTAGATGGCGCTGTGTGAAATGTCCACACATGTTTATTTATTTATAAAGGTCAAAAAAGCTTGTCTTTAAAAACTTTTCATAGAAAGATTAAACAAATTAGATGTTCACGAGTCCCAGATTCACTCTCGTTTCGCCTCTCGCCACCGGCGCCGCTTGGCGAGGTTCCAACGACAATTTGTGTCTATTAGCGACTTGTGTATATCCGTTCGTCGCGAACTACATCACTAGTTGTCACAAACTGTCGCCTTGAGTTTTGGCGGGAACACGAAAAAGATTGCGTCACCGCATTGTATTGTTTTCCAAAACTTGTGTTATTTTCAGGGTTAGTGCATAAAATTGGTGGCATTCTATTCGTTAAGTGCTGGATTACAGGCGTGAGTGTGGGAAAATGGTATAATGATGGTGAAACGTTTCTTTTCGTGTCGTTTCCAAAACTCCATAGAAGCTTCAAGTAAAGTTGCCACCACTTTACTAGGAGTATGACTTTGACTAGACTATGACTAGACTTGATGACTTCGACTATGACTTGACACATATTTGCGTGAAATATCATTAACTTGATAAATTATCAATTACTTGACACTGGTTAAATACACAAAAGTGTGAAGCCAAAACATAAAAAAACTGTCGCCTTATTGTCGAACGGAAACGTCACAAATTATGCGACAATTTTGGACTTTATTTAAGGCCAGGCCAAGTATTTGTGCCCAAAAAAAAATGTGGAAATACTTGTTCCGAGTCTGGGTGTTGTGGGACCATGGTCCTCTTAGTTCCTGGGTCCCTAGATACAGGGAATCCTAGTTAGAGTCCCGGATCTATGTATGTAATCGTTGGGCGTTATTATTATTATTATTCATAATTTATAGCAATATCAATAAATGTAAAAATAAATCTCTATTTCCCTGGGCCAGCATCACGCGTGAACGGATGTAACATTTTCGTTAATTCTCTGTTTGTTGTTTATTATTGTCAGTAAAATCAAATCAAATCATTTCAAGAAGAGAGAAGGTTCTCACAAAATAATAAATTAAGAAAGTTGAAAGGAAAATTAAAAAAAATTCATCCCGCGGATGAAACTGCGGGGCGTATATAGGCCCCAATAAATTGACCCTATTCCGGAGCCGTTCCCCGTTCGTAATTAAAATATTTCTGTGAGATTTTTATAATAAGCCTCTTTTCCAAAATTATTAACACTCGTATCCATAATCAATCCCTATTACATTTAAAATACTACTTGGACTAAAATACGTCTTGGCCTAAAATACTATTGGGACTAAAATACTACTTGAACTAAAATATACTAAACCCACAACGGCCATTTTCAGTTTCCCTAACTTTATACACTATTGCCAACATAACAGTGCATCCATAGACAATATTTTTTTGTTATTCTACCCGAGTTAGTATCTAGTTCGTTAAATAACTAATAAAGTTGAACGGTCTGTTCTCCCTCGTATCCTAAAAACTGGAAACACATTTCCGTCGGGATCTTTGACCGTCTAGATACACTTGCAGCTGCGAAACTCCTTGAGAACGGGGATAAGGCATTTTTATAACTTTTATTTTTATTTATTTTTATGTTAAGTAATGACGTGACGAGCTAGCCGTTCGCCTGATGTTAAACGACACGGCTGCCCATATCAGCTACAGTGTCACTCGGAACTCTAAAGTATAGAGCTTCGCGTGACACTGCACTGCGCACGTCATCCAGAGACATCAGCACAATCTAGTAATAAAATTACTAAACTGTGAGATCAGATCATAAAGTCTCATTTGCCCAGTAATTTCACTAGCTACAGTGCCCTTCAAACCGGAACATAGCAGTGCTTGCGCATTACTGCTTGGTTTTTTTTTTTTTTTTTTTTTTATATGTTAATGTATGACGCGACGAACTAACCGTTCGCCTGGTGTTAAGCGACACGGCTGCCCATATCAGCTGCAGTGGCACTCGGAACTCTAAAGTATAGAGGTTCGCGTGACACTGCACTGCGCACGTCATCCTGAGACATCAACACAATCTAGTAACAAGATTACTAGACTGTGAGATCAGGTCATAAAGTCTCATTTGCCCAGTAATTTCACTAGCTACAGTGCCCTTCAAACCGGAACACAGTAGTGCTTGCGCACTACTGCTTGGCGGCAGAATAACTGGCAAAGCGGTGGTACCTACCTAGACGAACTTTGCAACAAAGTCCTACCACCTAACTTTTACTATCTTATCCTAATGTAGTCAAAAGATAAAGATAAAGATCATTTATTGTAAAAGATGGTTAAGTACATTAATTTTTTAAATGGAGGTAGTAAAGTTTTTTAAAATTAGCGCAGATGTTTGGCCTGGTTATGAAAAAACATTGGTCAAAATGGCCATGCCATAAAATATGCGACATTTTGGTGAATTTTAATCACAGATTTACCCTCATCTTACCGTCAGGTGAAACAAAGCACAAATGCAAACCGATCACAGATAAACAAATAAAATTTTAAAATAATGTTATGTGTTTTATGATAATGTTTATTGAAATAACAAACGCCAAGCGTAAAAACCAACTTCAGACTTATATTTAACGAGCTTCTGCACGCAGCTTCGCCCGCGGCGTAGCCTAAAGGAAAATAATTCCACCACCCATTTCACCCTATTAAGGGTGGAATTTCGAAAAATCCTTTCTTAGCGGATGCCTACGTCATAACATCTACCTGCATGCCAAATTTCAGCCCGATCCGTCCAGTGGTTTGGGCTGTGCGTTGGTAGATCACTATGTCAGTCAGTCACCTTTGAGTTATATATATTTAGATTTAATTTTTAGTTTTCTCATGGATGCCATTGTCAAAACTGGACCAAATTTAAATGGTACTTACACGGGAAGCACCGGCTTTGAAATAAAAATAGATCATCAAAATTAATCCAACCGAAAGTTCTGAGGTAATCAACATTAAAAAAAATAGAGTCGAATTAAGAATTTCCTCCTTTTTAAAGTCGGTTAAGAAGTAATGGTGTTCCCATCAAGGCTTTTTGACAGCGTTCATAGAATACATAATAGTACCATAAAGTAGGTGTATCCAAAAACGGTGATTACTCAAGGGTACGTAGTAACGTACCCTTGAGTAATCACCGTTTTTGGATCATATTTGCTATTGACAAAATTATGACATTGACGTAACAAAACCGTATGACCATTTTTTTTAAGCTTTGGCTCCACACTTTTGTGTATTTAGCCAGTGTCAAGTATTTGATAATTTATCAATCATCGATATTTCACGCCAATATGTGTCAAGTCACAGTCGAAGTCATCAAGTCAAGTCATGCTCAAGTCAGTCTAGTCAAAGTCATACTCCTAGTAAATGGTGGCAACTTTACTTGAAGCTTCTATGGAGTTTTGGAAACAACAAGAAAAGAATCGTTTCACCATCATTATATCATTTTCCCACACTCACGCCTGTAATCCAGCACTTAACGAATAGAATGCCACCAATTTTATGCAGTAACACTGAAAATAACACAAGTTTTGGAAAATAATACAATGCGGTGACGGAATCTTTTTCGCTTTCCCGCCAAAAACAACCGTTAGAGATTAATCAAAAAAGAAGAATTGGCGTCATATAACCTAAAACTTCACGCTAATCAAAAACCATGAAATCATCACAAATTGACAAGTCAATAGCCCTCCAAACCTTCCTCAAACGAAGTCCTCGACCTCTTCAAGACTGCCGCATCCGAATCTTGTGTCATCCCCCACCAACCACCCCTTGTCTTGCAGTTTTATAGGTCGAAACTGACGCTATCGATCCGCCTTTGTTATATCTCGTTAGATTTTAACTTGCTTTGTGGAATACTCACTTCTTTGTATATACTTTAGATGATTCTCTTTCTCTCTCTGACTATACCAATTTCATTAGTTTAAAAGTGAAACGTTGTCTATTTGTTTTTGGCGCTTGAAAACGATTAAAAGTTTGCACATGAATTATTTATATAATAAAATTTATCCTATACTGATTTTGATAGTAAAAACAAACAGTACACAACAATTACATTTATTTATTTATTTTATTTTATGCAACAAAAGTTAAAAACAGGGTTAGTCAAAGCAGCATCAAAATATATTCAATAGAATTTGAATAATGAGACTAGTAAAAAAAATACATACAAACGATCATATTACCTCCTCCCTTACGGAAATCGGTTAAAAAGGAGCAAAGAGCCAAAAACATAGCATTGTAATTAGGGTAAATTTAGAATAGAATAGAATAGATATTTATTCATGACAAAAAGGCAAAAAAGGCTTAAAAATTAAGTGTAACAAAAAAATAAAAACATTTGCCCGTTGCCACGACTCGGTCCAACTCAGCATATTGCTGGTCATGCAACCAGCGCTGGTCTTCCGTTATTTTTTTTTTTTTTTATTGTTTGATAGGCTTGCGTTTGACCACTATCGTTCTATTCTATCCTATTCTTTCTATTCCGTCCTTAGAAAGGAAATGTTCAAACACCAATTCATGACAGTATTCCGTTTCCAAATTTCAATTAAATCATGTAAGCTTATACCATATACCCTATTAATCAAATAGTACCCTACGATGAGGGCTATTAATTACCCCCACTCCCACCTGCCCTCCTTAGATTACTAGCCACCTACAGTACCAGCATAGTAAGATGTCGTCCATTGAACCCGATTCGGGTGTCGATGTACTAAGATTTGTCTGACACAGGAACCGAATATGTGGATCTAGCTAGACTACAGCCTCTGTGGTGTGGTGATTGAGCAGGTCAGCTCATAACCCGGAGGCAGCGGGTTCAATTCCTGCGTCAGGACAAAGTATTTGTGCAGGAGAAAAAAGCGCAAATACTTGTTCTGTGTCTGGGTGTTGTGGGACCATGGTCCTCGTAGTTCCTGGGTCCCTAGACACAGGAACTATGTATGTGATTGTTAGGCATTATTATTTATTTATTTATTTATTTTTAGACTAGTTGCGCCCCGGGGTTTCACTCGGGGATAAAAAGTATTTTAATTATTTGCTAATTTCACGGGAACATTTCACTTTTCCGGGATAAAATGTAGTATATATGTTAATCCAGTGTATAAGCTATCTTTGTACCGAATTTCATCCAAATCCATTCAGCCGTTTGAGCGTGAAAGAGTAACAAACATACACACAAACACACATACAAACTTTCGCCTTTATAATATTAGTGTGATGTGATGTGACGATGTGTTTGCTGTGGCTTTCACGTCTAAACGGCTGAACGGAATTTGATGAAATTTCGTAGACAGATTGGTTATTTTACCGTGATTAACCTAGAGTATTTTTTATATTGGAAAAGTAAGATTTTTCTCGGGAAAACGGGATAACTGCAAATGAAACGGCGCCACCAGTTCTATAAGAAACTGTTTACATAAGTACGTAGGCCGTTCAAAACAGCTTCATGCTTATTCCAATTCAAAATGAAAACATTAAAAATCACCAAACAATTTGTAAACAAAAATAACATAATTGTAAACACGGAATCGTATCGAGATTCCGTGTGCGAAAACATGGTGATAAACTAATTATTGTTTTAAGGCATAACTATTGCATTACGGTATATAACAGTTGTAATGACAGCCTCTGCGGCGTGGTGGTTGAGCAGGTCGGCTCATAACCCGGAGGCAACGGATTCGGTTCCCGCGGCAGGACAAGTATTGTATAGTATCGTTTTGCGAACTTAGCTTTACTGGACATTGTCTGATAGCTAAGAGGCATGGGGCATTATATTAGTGCTCTTGGTAAAAAATTAACGTTGCGCACTTGTTTTTTTTTTGTGGGTTTCACGTTGAAACGACTTGAACAATTATTTGCACCAAAATGTTTCTCCTCATAATAACAAATATTTGTCTTAATATGGACGAGCAAATGCAATTAAAACCTCCACCTCTTTGAAAAGTAAAGAGGGGCAAGTAGCGGGTAGTTTTTTTTCCGTGTTGTTTCCAAAACTCCATAGAAGCTTCAAGTATAGTAGCCACCACTTTACTAGGAGTATGACTTTGACTTGACTTGATGACTTCCACTGTGACTTGACATATATTTGCGTGAAATATCATTAACTTGATAAATTATCAATTACTTGACACTGGCTAAATACACAAAAGTGTGGAGCCAAACAAAAAAAGTTGCGGGTAGGAGTTTTGGCGGGAAAACGAAAATGATCACCGCCTTGTATTATTTTCCAAAACTTGTGTTATTTTCAGTGTTAGTGCATAAAATTGGTGGCGTTTTATTCGTTAAGTGCTGGATTACAGGCACGAGTGTGGGAAAGTGGTCGATGGCGAAACGTCTCTTTTCGTGTTGTTTCCAAAACTCCATAGAAGCGTCTAGTAAAATTGCCACCATTTTACTAGGAGTATGCCTAGACTACATGACTTGATGACTTAGACTGTGACTTGCCACATAACATCTGCGTGAAATATCATAAACTTGATAAATTATCAATTACTTGACACTGGCTAAATACACTAAAGTGTGGAGCCAATATAAAAAAGCGCGTAATATGCCCTAGCTTCCTCACTATAAAATAGGTATGACTTATTTCAATAATTAACCCTGCGTGAAATATCATAAACTTGATAAATTATCAATTACTTGACACTGGCTAAATACACAAAAGTGTGGAGCCAGTATAAAAAAGCGCGTAATATACCCTGGCTTCCTCACTATAAAATAGGTATGACCTATTTCAATAATTAACCAATCTGTTTGCAGACAAATCACTTTTAAGAAAGCAAAAATCCGAGAAAGGGCACCAACAATTTGGACTTCCTTTTCGACATTTTACATTTAAAAGCCACCCACTGGCCTTCGACAACACCACAGCTCAATAACCTCAATGTATCAGTAATTTATAAGTGTATAACATAAATTTATAAATTGCAATATTGAAGTTCAATGCACATTTCAATATGACTCATTAAAAGTGTATTGGTCGATAATGGGATAACGTGACCTTTACATCGATATTGCTGTTTTTGTGTTAAATATTAGTTATTTTTAACTTGTGATTGCGTCACCTAATATTCATGTAGTAAATAATATAATCACACAAACCTTGTTTTGTTGCCTTTTTGGTGGAGGCATTTTTGTAATTTCGATGTTTTTTTAAATATTTGGAATGTAACAACATTTATCAGTTTGTAGTAGACAAAAAATCAGGTTTGTGCAAGTTTGTTGTTAACTATAAACACTGGAAATTAGGTGTTTACATCATGTAAATATAATTTTGTTGAATAAAAATCAAACTAAAATTATTGCCACTCCCAAAACTTACAAAAATGAAAAACTTACTTCATTACTTAGTTATTATGGTTACAAGATAAAAAGGTAAGCTTATTATGCCTCAATTAAAAAGGGCGTGAGTGTTATAAATTTATTAATTTTTTCTGTAGACAATTACTTGCCTGTCGCAGGAATTGAACCCGTCACGTCCGGGCTATGAGCCAACCTTTTCAACCACCACACCATAAAGGTAACCTTCTTGCGTTATAGTAATTTCGTATTTGTCAACGTCTTAATTCTGACATTTGTATCTTGGCCCATAGATGCAAGAATAACTAGATTGTTCATCTCAAAGAAAAACGCTGAAGAATACAGACCATCCCAGCTTCCAAGGCAATGAGTAATCAAGACAACAGAGATTTAAAACGATAGCGTCTGACTTATGCGAGACGTCAAACGAAGCAAGCATGACTGGCACCCCGCTCACAAGTGGTAATATTGCAACTGGCAACCCAATCGAATTCGCATTACGGCAAAGGAAAGAAAAAGCTCTACGCCCACAATTCAAAAAGCGAACGTGCCTTAAAAGCTGTCAAACTGCCCGCGCGTCATCACGGTAAAAGGCAGTGACTAATTTCACCACAATTTGAACATGCACTCTTATCAATGTAAGATCGAAAAAGTAATCAGTTATTTAATTATGCTAAAAGTTTTATATAAGCGCACAAGCTTGCAAAACAATTTTATTTAGCTCATTCGTTTGTATGTCTAGGACTAATTTACACTAGATTGTACAAAAAATAATATTGTCAAGTTGAATAAAGATATTTTGAAATTGAATCAGTTATCTATGGCTTCGCTCCAGAATTAGAATTCTCTTTGGCCAGTTAGAAAAAGAAAACGCAGACGTTATTGATAATTATACTATTCAGATCAGATCTTCCAGATGTTGAATGTTGTGACGTGACCACGATTTACACAGAGATAATAATAATAATATTTGTGTACATTACCCTCTAGCCGTAAACTAAGCAAAGCTTATATTGGGACCCAGATAACTGATACAGTACTTAGATACTTTTTGGTTTGTAAATACATACATAGAATACAATATAACACCCAGACACAGGGTGGGAATCAAACTCACAATCTACAGTTCAGAAAGCAGGGCTACCACCAACTGAGCATCGGGTCAGCCAATGAGTGATCGTCCCGAAAGAAACACACTATAGATATTTTTTTTGTTACTTCAAACTTGTCTAGCATTTGACCACGCTCTCACCTGATGGGAAGTGACGATGCGACCTATTCACTCTTCTCTTGAACACGCCCGGGTCATATTTCGCCGGAAACACAGACGCTGGCAGAGCATTACATTCTTTGTATTTTCGAAACGAAACTGTTTGCATCAAGTCAAAGTTCTCAAAAAACACTGTATCTTGGATACTGTTGCAAATGCACTGCTGACAACACATCTGAAACCTGCCCTGCCTCAACCGCGAACGCATCGCGGTCGTTCACCGTTCATTTATTTTGTTTTTTGCCCGCATATAAACTATATGTACAAGTATACGCGTAACGAACTAAACGCGTACGTATATACACGTAATAAGCGCGTTGCGATATAAATATAAAACATAACTCGCGCATCTGACGTCTGAAACTGGTCCGTAACTGGATTCTTGGACAGGGTTGCCTCATGTTAATGTTATTGATGGTCGGGACTTTGACTTTTTTAGGGCAATGACATGCAAATAATTAGCAATACGTTTTATTTTATCAGGCTTTAAAAATAAGCCTGTCATAGATAAAAGAGACGTTGCCAATGATATTTCGATGATGACAATCAAAAAAACAATTAACAAGCTCAGATTTTGAGATCATATTAAAAGAAAATTTAATAGTGTGTTCAGTTGCAATGTGGTAATTTTAGCAAATTTAATTTTTTAAATAAAACTTCTTACGCACTCTTGACTTGGGGAGTAAGCTGGTGAATGCGAGGTGACTTTGAAGAAATTGGAGTTGTTTGGAAGAGTTGAAGTTGATAGATCTCCAATGTCAAAGTTAAAAATTGTATTATTATGTTGGTATATCACGTAAAATGACAATTTATAATTGTCAAGATGACAACATCAAAATCAAAGTTATACCGGCCGATGGAGCTAAACTAAAGCAGTTTTACTTCAGTCGTATGGTCTAAAAGCACACTCGTTACGTCACACGATACTAAAACCATCCTGACTATAAATATGATTGAAAAAGCTTTACGAAAAGCAATTAAGTTTAACTACCGTGGGTCTTCATTATAGATTTTTTTACTGTACGAAGTCATATAGCAGGCAACGTAAGTATTAAGTATCTTCAGAAACCTTCAAGCAGTAATTAAATTGTTCAAAGAGTAGTCAAACGCTAGCCTAGTCATTGATTTAAAAAGTCAACTCTGGACAACCCTATGAATATAGACACATACACCCATCTATTCGGTAGCTTTAGGTTCTACGAGTAGCATCAACCTTTATTTAAAATAATGATAAAACTTATAATCTATCCTTTTTATATTTCTTCTATGTCGTATTTGTTAGTAAAGCCTTTTTCGTATAGTATTTAAATTCAAATAATTTATGTTCTATGTCCTTTTGATACCTGCCTTTTGTATGTCACTTGAATATAAAACTTTACAGCATATACCAGGTTGTTTTATATTTTATCTTTTATTCTCTAATATTTACATATTATATTATTCTCGCCACTTCCACATTCTCTCACGAGAAACGTAACCCTAATAATATTTACTTTTAGTATTTAATTCTGTCTCTTTGGGGGCAGAAGCGGATATGATTTTTTTTACTTTATCCACGCTAAATTATTGTTTGTGATATGAACTTGCTTTGACTTCAAGAATTTTCTCCTGATTTTTGAAGTTCACTTATTTTGTAACTAAGAAGTATACCTAAGTATAATTGGCAAATATTTTTGTATCTTGTTTTTAGCTATAAAACATTAATCATACCACCAACCAGCACTTGGTCTGTTTAGTGAATTATGAAGAGAAGGTCCGTGTACCAGCAGTAGAAAATGATGCATAAAAACCCAAAGAACTAATTAAAAAATAACCAAGACCAATGGCCACTTCAAAATTAAAAAGAAACTCCGACCATAGACAAAATAAAAATGGCGGTAACAAATGACGCTGCACCTTAGAACGCGCGGGAAATAGCGACGAGCGTTTTTGTCAGGTCTTGTTTGTCCTGTTTTAAGCTGGAGACGGATGAGCACCATCACTTTTTACTTGGAGGAATTTATTTAGCCGGAGCGGTTCGGGGAGATAGCTAGTGTTGCCATATCTTCAAGTTTACCACGAACTCTAGAGTGTTTTGTCTTGTCTTTTCTACCCATTTTAAACTATCTCCGGTTAAACGAGAGCAGGGAAAATACAGGTATACTGGATATATTATAGGAGGATACTGGATATACTTAACAGTTTCAACTTGATAGTTCAACAATGTAAAATTTTAAATTATAAATGAATTTTCATCTCTGTGTGCCATCAATTGTCACCACCGTTCATGATATTGTACATCATTTTATTTAATTATTTCGCTAAAAACCTTACTTAAATAAAACAAAAAAATAATCTAAACTCCAATTTTGTTAATTACATAAGTGTTTCTTTCTAAAAAAAATATATTATCTTAAACTGCAATTTTGTTAAATATCTAGGTTTTTTCTTCTAAATGGGAGGTTTTAGTTTACTTTTATACTTGCAACACCACCCATCACTTTTTACTTTCTGGCATTTATTTTGCCGGTCGCTCGCGATAGATAACCTGATCTTGGCCAAGGGCCGCCATTTTGATTTTAGTTTGCTACTAGTAATTATTGCTCGAGGTCCAAGTCCGTCATAGTTTTGCTTTTTTTTATCATCGTATTTAAATAATTTGATATAAAAGTCCAGCGGTATAGGCTTTTGCGTTGGACGTTGTCTGTTGCTAGTCATTTAGGATTAAGCTTTTTATTTATATAAACAAAGAATTCGCCCTGTTTACATAGCTCTAAGTCTATGAACACAGATTTGCCAAAGCAAGTAAAGTAAAACCTATTTCGCGTACTGTAGAACACGCCCGGGTCATATTTCGCCGGAAACACAGACGCTGGCAGGGTATTCCATTCTTTAGCCGTTCTAATTAAGAACGTTAAGTCAAATCGTTGGTACGAATAGGTGGTATTTTGACCACGAAAAGAAGACGCTTAGCCGAACGTCTAGTAGTTCGGTAGTGGAAGGGTGATGGGAGAATGAGATCATGCAGTTCTTGAGCGTATTCATTGTAAAAGGCCGACAGATTTACTATTTACTTAACCAGATCTAAGCTAGGTATAGGTACCCGCTAGGTCTCTATCTAGCTCGTAAATATCTAGACAGCCTGGGCCGAGACCTAGTCCTGTGGAATGCACAGGCAGGTGTTGCCTTGTCTATTGTATTGAACGCAAATAACTAACAGTATATTCAATAATATCTAATATATAAAATTTTGTGTCCACAGTTTTTGTGAAAAAACTCACGGCTTGACCGATTCTTGTGACATTTTGTGAGCATATTCAGTAGGTCTGAAAATAGGACGTAAATTATAAATTAATAAATACATATGTGTGGACATTTCACACAGCGCCATCTAGCCCCAAACTAAGCAAAGCTTGTACTATGGGAACCAGATAACCGATAGAATACTGAAATACTTTTTGTTTGTAAATACATACATAGAATACAATATAACACCCACACACAGAACAAACATTGATGTTCATCACACAAATGTTTGTACTAAGGGAATCGAACCCACAACTTACAATTCAGAAGGCAGAACAATTACCAACTAAGCTATCAGGTCAGTCTATGGTGACAAAAGGCTTGTAACAAATTATAGCAATCACACTAATATAAAACTAACTACAAACGCGAATTTTCGTGTGTATGTTTGTTCGCTGTCACGTCGTAACAGCTGGAGAGATTTGGATGAGAGTTGGAAAGAAGATAGTATATACGCTGGGTCAATACGTACTTTATATGTTAGATCACCGTGTAGCACTGCAACTATTATGGATGGCCGTGGCGCTTAGCTTTAGGCAAATGACTGTTTTTCCACGTCATTCATTAAAATAAAAGTCTAGATCCCGAGTGATTAACAGATTGACTGACAGACAACATAGGGTACATTTGACAGTTTCTCAAAATGTCCGTTTCACAATTTTCACACAATTCTTCTTTCTCAAAATATCTATTTCACAAACTTACTCTTTCTCAAAACGTCTGCTACACAAAATTCCTCTTTCTCAAATGTCAACTTCAAAAATTCTCAATATTAAATATTTTTTTAAATTTCCGATTCATAAATCTCCTCTTTCTCATATAGTACGTTATCAATACGTACGTTTCTCATATAACGACTCATTCACTCTCGCTGTTACAACGTTACGTTGAAAAAAATATCGTGGAAAAAACAGGCATTCTATTCAAGAATCAATAAATTCAAAAATTTTGTTTTTTCCACCAACCTGCACTTAGCCAGCGTCTACCTACACCCTCCATGGGAGTGGGAACGACGACGACGACATAAGCAATTACTGCATTTAAAACACAATTAACAAAAAACGTACTAAAAAGTTGTACGTACAGTACAAAAGTATTGCCATATTCTACAGAAAAAAAAACAATTGGCAAAAAACAAAGTGCTTGCTCCCCGCTAAAAAATGGGGTCACTCAATTTCGGCGGGCAGACATCGGGAACGGGCGATGGTTTTGTTTTATTATTTTTGCTTATTTCATTACTTTCGTCTGGAGTCTGGAGGCCAAAGCCGTCATTGTGCATTTAGCCTGGTTTTGGCTCGTCTCGCATGTCTCGCATGAGCAGATGTTTTTACTTGGGGGGTGCAATTTCAGTTGAGTATTACTGAATGAAGGTTACTTGATAATTTAGTTACCCATTAATATTGGTACCCACAATACCAATATAAATTTTTATGAATGTCCAATAGATTATACAGTTTTAAAAAATGGGTTCTATTATAAAATTCTATAGTTTAGGGTTAAACCAACTTCAGTTACCTTCATTGTGTGTATTTGCAAATTTAAATTAATAACAATGTAGTAAGCAAAGCTTAATCTAAGAAGCCGCTACTAGTAGGTAACGCGCCCAAAGTGCTGGTGGCATTGCCCCATTGAATTACAATGCCTTTGGAGAAATAGAGACCACGGACACGTGTGGCCTAGATCAGTCGTTCCGAATGATCTTTAATTTTGTGGGCACTCGGTCCCCACGTCCACAACGAAAGGCGCAAATATGTGACCACTGTTTAGTTATATTTGCGCCTTTTCAGGTTCTCTTCGGATTCGGATAGTCCACTTCAGTTGCCTTCATTTCATATTGAAAAATACTTCTTCTTATTTAAGAGTCCAGCTCTTGTCGGTGGAGTAATCGCCATCGTTCTCGGTCTTCGGCCAACGTTTTAACCTCCCTGTACGACATGACATCTATTTTTCCTTTTATTTGACCTGTGTAAGCCCTTCTAGGTCTGCCTCTTCCTCTCTTTCCTTCTATCTTTCCTTCTATGATGTTTTTCATAAGATTGTCATTTTTCCTCTTCTTGCTTCTATTGTCGCTAGTATGTTCCGTTTTTCTTGAACCAAAAAAAAAAAACTTGGATGATATATTTTTCCAATTACTTTGATCTTACTAACTTTAACCTGAAGGTATATTAGAACTAGATAACATTTACACGAGAGCAACACGCAAGGTACTTCTACAAAACAAAGAAGCGCAAAATGGTCCAGGAATTTCTGAAATTGGTGAAAAAAATACATGTATATGTATATGTAGGTACATAGGTACAGTCAAACTGTTTTTTATGTTGCTATATATTATGTTATTTATATATCGTATGAACTCCTTCCGAATTAATATAGTCGCGTTGCAAAAGGCACTACTATATTTAGCACCATCTTATAGATTTTCGACATTTTAATCAACATAAAATTCGAGTTCAAATCTTATACTATCTTTTTAGCATATTTTGTAAATATTGTTTTATTAGTTGTAACTTTTTATTTATTGACTGCCTGTACATAACAATATTAAATATAAGATAAATTTAAAATTGTCTATTCCAGGAAAAAATTAGAACAAAAGCCCTTACGTCATCAAAACCTAGCAACCCCACCGCCACCTACATCCGGTGATAAAACTAAGCTGTCATTGAAAAGATCGCGGCGCAAGCGCAACTTTCGCCTTAACCGTGACACTGCTGCGTAAGCTGTGGCGGTACGCCGCTCGATCGGTCAAGATCTTTGCGACACAGATAATGTAATGTGTAATGAATACTTATTTATGTATTTACATCTTGGTTTGGTCGGTTGTGGTGAAGTTAAGTTGACTTTGATTTGTTTTAGAGGCTAAACGTTACCATCATTAAATTTTGTAAAATTTAACAGCTCTTAACTTCGTACTTATTATCCCCTCATCATCCCTTATCTCTCTAGGGCGTTCCCAAATGCGTTGTAGTGGTGTGTCATACAGAGATAAGCGCGAACTTAGGAGTTGTCGAACTTTAGCGCAGACGGGCAGTCTTACTATTTCTTTATCTTTTTCTTCTTAAATATATATTACTCAAAGGTGACTGACTGACTGACATAGTGATCTATCAACGCACAGCCCAAACCACTGGACGGATCGGGCTGAAATTTGGCATGCAGGTAGATGGTATGACGTAGGCATCCGCTAAGAAAGGATTTTTCTAAATTCCACCCTTAAGAGAGTGAAATGGGTGATTGAATTATTTTCCCATAGGCCACGCCGCGGGTGAAGCTGCGGGCAGAAGCTCGTTGCACTATAAAGCAGTACAAAAAAAGGATGTAATGTTAAAGCATCTACTAGTCATCCACTACTGTAACCTAAGAAAGAAGAGAGATATATTATTAATTTTATTTTATATATATGTGATATTGGTAGTATCTCTGCCTTCTAAGCTGTAGGTTGTGGGTTTGATTTCCAGCCAGGACAAATTTTGTGTGATGAACATCGATGTTTATTCTGTGTCCGGGTGTTATATTTGACGGCGGCAACATCCAGTTATAAACTCTATGCGAAGCGGGTAGTAGCGAAATTTACCCTGTGGTTGCATTTAAATTTATTACAGTGGCAAGACCGGCAACTGTCATCGCTCCCCCACCCATCTGGCTATAAAAAGGGAGCGCTTGGTGTACAACGAATCATTCTTGCTCCTGACACGGCCCGGTGCGCATGCTGAAGGCTTATAGTTTTATAGTTTGCCCGCCACGCCTAACATGTATGTAGTAACTTATGGCCTTTACAATACTTTAAATTTAATCAATGCTTAAAACGTCCTGTCAACTTGTGATATGTTACGAGATAAAACAAAACTTTTTTTTAGAATTAATAATATTTATGTAACGTTAAAAATTCCCGCTCGAAAGAGTATAATGTTTGAGTCACAGACTATAACAATGTATGGGAAAATCATAATTTGAAACGTTCTTTCTTTTGGTGTATAACTTTTTTAATGTTGCGGAATGAGAAAACTAGCTAGTCGTTCGCCAGATGTTAAGCGATCTGCCCATATCAGTTGCAGTGTCACTCGGCACTCTAATGTATAGAGTTCCACGTGACACTGCACTGCACGTTATCCTGAGACACCACACAGTCTAGCAATAAGATTACTGCAGTCCAGTAATAAGATTACCAGACTGTGAAATTAAGTCATAAAATTTCATTTGCCCCGTAATATCACTAGCTACAGTACCCTTCAAATCGAAACACAGTAGCGCTTGCGCACTACTACTTGGCGGCAGAATATCTGGCAGAGCGATGGTACCTACCTAGACGAACTTTGTAGAAAAGTCCTACCACCCAGTAAATGCACGTATAATGCTAAAAATATGCCTAAATTAAGGTTATCTGGAAGAGATCGATCTGAGCGATAAGACCGCCATTGTTACACTTTGATTAAGTTTGTTCACTTTTTTTAATTATTTAAGATGTGGATTTAATAAAGAGTTTATCTATCTATCTATAAGTTCACTAATGATGCTTTAAGTTTTTAGGGACTATATTTTGTCTCTTTCTCTCTCTCATAAGCAAAAAGTAACAGGCATTTAAAATTAATATTTTTTTTATATACAATAAATACATAATTTGATTCTAATTTATTAGTGACTTTCTTCTAAGTCTTATATAACCTTAGTACCACCGTAATTAATCTATTCTGAAAAGTCATCCAACGTCTTCAATTTCCTTTGAACATGTGCATAAGTCACATCCTGTGACCGTCCAGACTTGGAACATATGGTCGTAATTAAACCTAACCCGCGTTCTAACGTAATAAAACAAGACATCAGCGAGCAGCCTTCAAACGGCCGTCTCTAAAGCCAAGATGGCGTCCGCTAAGCTTTGTAGGTTATGTAGTAACATTGACAGTCGCCGGAGTTGTATAAATGTTCGCCTTGGCCGAGCGCACGCGCAAGGACCGCGAGCTATTAGCGAATGGCGTTCGAGGGCGCGAACTTGATTCGAATTGTTTGAATTACGAATTACTTAAATTCTTTTTTTTTTTGTTTTCTTATCGAATGAGTTTTGAAATAAGTAGATTAGTAGGTGGTTACATAGGTGTTTGTTCTGTGTCTGGGTGTCATATTGTATTCTATGTATGTATTTACAAACAAAAACGTATCTAAGTATTGTATCAGTCATCTGGTTCCCATAGCACAAGCTTTGCTTAGTTTGGGGCTAGATGGCGTTGTGTGAGATGTCCACACATATTATATTATTATATTATATTTCGAACAAATACTGCAAAAAGTAAATATGTGTAATGTGCACTAAATCATTTGTTTAGTACTAGTAGCGCCCCGCGGTTTCACCTGCGGATAAAAAGTATTTTAATTATTTGCTCATCCCCTGGGGGCATTTCATTTTTTCCGGGACAAAGTGTAGCCCATATGTTATTCGAGTTTATAAGCTATCTTAGTACCAAATTTCATCCAAATCCATTCAGCCGTTTGAAGCGCCGCGTGAAGGAGTAACAAACATACACTCATACACACATACCAACTTTCGCCTTTATAATATTAGTGTAATTATCTATACTATTTTGAGGGAGTTTTGGCGGGAAAACGAAAAAGATCGCGTCGCCGCATTGTATTATTTTCCAAAACTTGTGTTATTTTTAGTTTTAGTGCATAAAATTGGTGGCATTTTATTCGTTAAGTGCTGAATTACAGGCACGAGTGTGGGAAAGTGGTATAATGCTGGTGAAACGTTTCTTTTCGTGTTGTTTCCAAAACTCCATAGAAGCTTCTGGTAAAGTTGCCACCACTTTACTAGGAGTATGACTTGACTAGACTAGAGTATGACGCAACTTGATGTCTCCTAGTACTCCTAGTAAAGTGGTGGCAACTTTACCAGAAGCTTCTATGAAGCTTTGGAAACAACACGAAAAGAAACGTTTCACCATTATTATACCATTTTCCCACACTCATGCCTGTAATTCAGCACTTAACGAATAAAATACCACCAATTTTATGCACTAACACTGAAATTAACACAAGTTTTGGAAAATAATACAATGCGGCGACGCGATCTTTTTCCCACCAAAACTCAAAAAAAAACAATTATTATGCTGCTAATATTCTTAATTTTTTCTATCAAAAGACCACCAAGTCTTTTAAAGCCAATAAGCTAACTACCAATATTAAAACTTTAAAAAAAAGTAAAGTAATAAAAGTTTAAAATAAAACACGGTCGTTTCTTCATTTTGTACAGTCATAAAACCTTTTCGGTAGTTAAATGCTTCAGTTCAATGATAAATTAATTAGGTCAAAGTTTATTGTAAAAATAAGTTCGGGTTGTGATAATATATCATTTCCTGAATTCACGACCATACCAAAATAAAAAGGCACGATCTAATTAAACAAAAGTGAGACTCTCGAAAATAAAATAAAAATTAATAACGTATGTTGGTAAGTAAGTACCTATCTTATTAAAAAAAATAGTACAAAATTAGCTATAATATACTACCTAATAAAAATACATACAGACGAATATAGTACCTCTTCTTTTTTGGTCAAGTCGGTTAATAAAATAAATTTCAGAGGCACTGTCAATGAGTAAGTTACCTTAGGCGACCTTATCGTTAAAAGCGATCTCTTTCAGACAACCTTTGGTAGAAGAGGATTTATACAAAGTCATAAATAAGCAACGATGACTTCTTCACAGGGGGGGGAAGAAGTGGGCTGTTAAGAAATCACCGTCGCCTAAATAAAATAATTTATTACTTGAAAGTATTTTAAACAATCTTCTTTATTTAAAAATAAATCGATATCTAATTATCGCTGTATTTATGTAGATGCCAAATTAGCCTAAATCATAAAATCAAAATTTAAAATGAGACATGTGCCTAAATAAAATCTTTAATGCACTAATCTTTACCGACGTGGAGTTTTGATCTGATTTAGTGTCATTGTCAATGTCATTAATGATCAAATGATACTTAAAAAGTTAAATGAAAAATCATCTAGAGTCAATGTCGTCAGAACATTCGAGAAAGTTTCGAAAGCGCGAAATTTTTCCGACGGCACTATTTTAGCCTACACTCGCGCGTAGACCTTCGTAGCGGCTTCGATTATTATTCTATTATCACACCAATGACGATTAAATGATAATTTAAAACAATGTTACATCATTATTTATGATATAAGATAGAAATATTAAATAAAATTACTACATACATATTTCTAAAGAATATCGTCTTAAAATTGGTAAAAAAGTTTTAAATTCAATGCCAATTCACTAATAAACGAAACAAAAATTCGTTATGATTTAAAGGTTTAATTATAAAAATTATTAAAATTAATTGCTTGTTTTATTCATGTCGTCATTGGCCTTCGATCAAAATATAGGTTGCAATTACGCACACACGTGCAAGTCACGCACACTAAACGCACTCATGCAGCCATAGAAAAAGAGAGGGATAACGATAACGGGTATAGGCGGGGAGCATTGGTGGGTGTTGTTAAGAAAACACAAAAAATGTGCGTGAACCCCTCAACAAACACCGCTACGCATGTATTATTAGACACGCACACTAGCACGCAGTGTCAAAGAATTAAGGGCGCTTTTACGAGTGTAAAGTGAAATTCTTCTCAATACTTACATGCGTCAGGGGTAGCAGCTTCTCCCTCGGTCCAGTTTGACACTTCGGTACTAATTTTGTAAAACAAAAATTTAACCCAATCACAAAAACAGTCAGCTCGTCAACACTAATCCATTGCGTTCACAGCAACACTGCCACAGCAATACACATCACGTCTGTCACATAAAAATACAATTTATCTTATAAATATCGGGTCCTAAGTTTCCATGTGATATGTTAGCATTATAGAAAAATTTGAAAAAACACACTAATTCCGAAAAATACGTGGTATAATTTACGCGTGGATGATATGAATATTTTTTTTATGTAAAAATAGTCTTGATATTTTTTGTTGTTTTTTGGTTTTGAGCGGTTACGTCGCGTGTTATGGCCGGTGTAGACAACGGCGTCGGAAATGCGACTCTCTACCGATTGTGCATAGGCGGGACTGCACGGCGAGCGCACGGCGTACTAGACCGCGTGCGTACTTAGCCATTACCTTGTATTTACTGCGACCGAGAGCGTGGACCAGACGTTCTTGATACTTGAACAAACAAAAAAATCGGAAAAAATTATAAAACGACTGTTGACTATTTTGGTGCAATTTTAATTCGAATTTTTATATAATTCGTTTGGTTTTAGACCCGGATGACATTAGATAAAAACTGCTTTGTAAATAGTGTTTTTTTTTTCATAAAATTATTTTTTAGAACTTACAGCTAAATAAAACTATCTAGAGGATATATAAAATTATTGTTTTATTGTTGTATTTTTCCTTGTAGAGTACTAAAATAACTTACGATTCTATAATACCCTATAACAGCTCATTCCGACCAGCTAACAGAGACTCAATGAAATAAAAACGACCAATCCCATTATGCATACTAAGTAAACTGAAGTCAATTAAAAAACTAACAATAATTTTAGGTTTAGACTTTATACGTTAATTATTCTTAGGGTGAAAAAATGGTTATATGAAAAAACAATTAAAGAATATCTGTTTCGTATCTACAGGAGCGTATTCGAATATCACATAAATCAATCACAAACTTCAGTTTTCATCTTCCCTCAATCGAAAGTACTTCGCAAGTATCAATCTCGCCTCGTCGCACTATAAACACCACTACATAGAAGGGACGAAGTGCAACGTTCGTACACACACAGCTTGCGATAGTGTGAGTGTTTATGCTTGTACGAACCTTGTACATTTTAGCTCTACTTGCTTATCTTAGCTTTGTTTTACCCATATGTCATCTCATTCGTCAAACTACAAAAACAAAACGCAAAATTCGTTTTAGAACGAAAAAAAAACGATTTTTTTCTATTTTAAAAATAGAGTGATTCTATCTCTCTCTAGCGTTTGCATAGGAAAAATTGTGTTTGTGTGCACTTTTTTATCGTTTTTTTCTCGGCGTGTGGGTGCGTTTGATTGTGTAGTCTCCATCGCGACTGTGTTCGTCATAAACTGCATACGTTTTGCGTTTGTGTGTGAGTTCTTATAAGAAAATGGTTCAGTGAAAAATTTTGTAGGAATCCGCAGAGATGGCGTTGTGCTACTATTATGAACTTGGTGCCACCATCAAAAATTAGTTACGGTGCATCCGTTGCACTTAAGCCACTACCATCTTTGAAATAAGGCTCATAGTCGCTTGGTTATGATTGCACTGTTTTAAATTAAGAATTCGAAGAGTTTTTGTGTTTTCTTAATTGCCTTGTGTTTTAGTTGTGAGATGAAATTCGTTTTATTGTAAGGCTTCCTAGGGATGGGAGATATAATTACAATAACCATTATATTTACATTTGCATAAAATGATACGTTGCATTTTTTTGTCGTCGTCTTGTAATAGTTCTATTCATTCTGTAGCATTTGGAATTGGCTTCCGCATGACTTATGATTTTTGGCTACTTTGACAGTCCAGTTCGACTTTTTTTTAATGTTTTGGTTCCACACTTTTGTGTATTTAGCCAGTGTCAATAATTGATAATTTATCAAGTCAAATATTTCACGCAAATATGTGTCAAGTCACAGTCGAAGTCATCAAGTCAAGTCATAGTCTAGTCAAAGTCATACTCCTAGTTAAGTGGTGGCAACTTTACTTGAAGCTTCTGTGGAGTTTTGGAAACAACACGAAAAGAAACGTTTCACCATCATTATACCATTTTCCCACACTCACGCCTGTTACCCAGCACTTAACGAATAAAATGCCACCAATTTTATGCACTAACACTGAAAATAACACAAGTTTTGGAAAATAATACAATGCGGTGACGCGATCTATTTCGCTTTCCCGCCAAAAACTCTCCCAGTTCGACTTGTTTTTTGAAGACATTCAAAATTTAAAATCGGAATCCCCTTTTCTGTTATATTATTTTATACTTTAAAGGGGTGAATTAAGAAAAAAATTAACTTTGCTCAATATAGTATAATAGTAAAGCAAGTGTAAGAAACTATAAAGTTCCAATAAAAAAGTCATGATTATGATATTCTCTTTTAAAAGTAAGGGACGTTCGTATCGCTGTATAGCGATAAGACCACCCGTCGTACTAAGTTTCGTAATATTTTTTATAACCTTTTTATTTGTTTTTAGTTTTGTGTGTTAAAAAAAGTGGTTGTATTGTATTGTAATCGGTGTTGTACATTATCTGCATTTCTCTTTTTTGATCTACATTATGTAGCGTACTATCGAAAAGTCATTAAAAAGAGTTTATAGCATATTATACTCTAGGGGCGAAAGTACCTATTTTTATTTTATTACTTGTTACCAACGACTCTACAAAAACGAAAAGTCATTATTCCTAATTAGAATAATCATAAACAAAGAATCAATCTGTAACTGAATAAAAAAAAAAAATTTTGAAAATGGAACAAGAACGGCTTGATTTAAAAAATAATGATAAACTTTGATGTAATAATTAATTTATAGATAAAGTTAGGGAAATAATTCGAAATAGTTATTTTAATTGTCTGAAAACCTTAGATACTGCGGACTTTAGCCTAAAGGACTAAAGGATATTTTGGACCACGTGCGGGCTTTTTGAACTAAAACTTCTTTACGCACGCTTGATTAATTAGTTTAAATTTAAAACAACACAAAACCGTGTCCGTTACACCATCAGATGAAAGGTCAACTGCTCAAAACGGTTCTAAAAATAGGGTACCTACACCCCCTCGTGACGTCACATTCCCCCCTCAGTCACTAGATGGAGTTAGGTTTCAAGGGTGCGCTGAAGTCGATCGCTCGTGGGACGATGCCAAGACTTACATACTGATAGCCTTTCGAAACAAGAGTATAAAAATACTTTCAGTTTTCTTCCAGAGGACGTAGTCTTCTCGATCCTCTCCCGGCAACGGCCCCAGCCGAGGCTCGCACCCCAGGGGTGCCCTTGAGCTAGTTGCCTCCCACTTTTGACGGCTGGGCGCCTTAAGCGATGGTGACGCTGGGTTAGAGACCAACAGCATATACCCGATCAAAAAAGTTTCTGGTTGGGCTGAAAGATCCCCTAGAATTGTAGTAGGTAGTGCTTTGTAAAAGTTTCAAAAATAATGTTTTTTTTTATGTTATTGAATGATGTAACGAGCTAGACATTCACCTGTTAAGTGACACGGCCGCCCATAACAGAACAGTGTCACTCGGAACCCTAACATTTAAAGTTTCGCATGACTGCTGCATTGCGCATATCATCTTGAGACATCAACACAGTCTGGTAATAAGATTACTCGACTGTGAGATCAGATCATAAAGTCTCAATTGCCCAGTAATTTCACTAGCTACATTGCCCTTCAAACCGGAACACAGTAGTGCTTGCACACTACTGCTTGGCGGCAGAAAAGTCCTACCACCTAGTAATTTGAAGGTTTCTTTTTGATGGGGTATATGCTGTTGGTCTCCAATAGGCAAAATGTTGCCTATATATCACGACATTATATTCTAAATCTATACACCAATCATCATATGCCTGAACTGCTGAACATAAGCCTCCGCATAGAGCACCAGTTTGAGCTGCTATTTACCTCTTGCATCTACAAAGTTTTTTTGTTTTTGGTTTGGCTCCACACTTTTGTGTATTTAGCCAGTGTCAAGTCAAGTCACAGTCGAAGTCATCAAGTCAAGTCATAGTCTAGTCTGGTCAAGTCATACTCGTAGTACTATGGTACTACGAAATGCACTAAAATAATATGCACGGAAAGGAATAACGCAGTAATATATGTATTACTGCGTTATTCCTTTCCGTGCAAGGTTGTCTGGAAGAGAACGCTCTGAGCGATAATACCACCCATTGTGACACTTTGGTTTAATTAAGTTTGTTCACTTTTTTTATTATTTACGATGTGGTGTTTCAATAAAGAGTTTATCTATCTATCTAGTAAAGTGGTGGCAACTTTACCAGAAGCTTCTACGGAGTTTTGGAAACATCACGAAAAGAAACGTTTCACCATTATTAAACGAATAAATTACCACCAATTTTATGCACTAACACTGAAAATAACACAAGTTTTGGAAAATAATACAATGCGGTGACGCGATCATTTTCGTTTTGCCGCCAAAAAAACAAGTTCCGTGTTTTTGAGAAGCTACGTGGTGTGGCCATTATGGAATTAAGGATGCTGGATGTGGCACGTGTATTGCTATTTGAGTCGTGAGATTACTTGATTATTGAAGTGATGGTAAATTACTTGTATTAAAATGAATAAACACTATTTTAAAAAAAAAAACGAGTGTACTTCAGAACACACAACTAAAGTAAAACTTCTAGTTCTAGTTTAGCTCAGGATAATTTTATTTATGCTTTGTTTAATAAAACGAAGTTGTTTAAGAAAAAACGGGTTAAGTAGGTCTGGAAGAGATTGCTCTAAGCGATAAGATCGCCTATTGTAATAGTTTTAATCAATTATGTAAGTTTTTCTTATTTGTAGTTTTTTGTGATGTACAATAAAGTGTTGATCTATCTATCTAATACTAAAATATTTAATAATTAGTATTAAAATAAATTAATAATATTTACTAATTTATTCCAAACCTAACTTAATCTAAGAATTAGTTTCACCTTACAACAGACAACGTGCCCTTAAACTAAACGTGTGGTAAGGTGACCTTCCTTCCAATACTTACGTAATTTATTATGCATGCGTTTTGTACCGTGATGTAATTTCAAAGTCAATTTGGAATGACCTAATGTACCTATTTTTATCTAACTGAAATGACACTGTTTTGTGCTTCGATATCAATTTCTTAATGTCAGTAGGTAAATTATAATTAATAATATTGTTAGCGTATGAAAAAATTTACACCTATTTAAAATTAATGGATTTTTGGGGATTTCATATTTATTTTTCATGAAATCATATACATATGATTATGATATGTTCGTTATATTATCATATGTATCATTAGTCACACTACCAAAAAAAACGAGTGTGCTTTAGACCACACGAATGTAGTAAAACTTTTTTAATTTAGCTCCATCTGTCGGCCGGTATAACTTTGTTTAATGTTAGTGTCGCCAACTTGACAATTATGATGATGATAACTAAAGGAATCTCACGGTATTACTCAACCCATTTTCAAAGAAAAAATGAATCCCTTGTGAGAAATTGTAATAATTGACAAATATTTATTACTGCACAGAAAGTGGCGCCACTGTCTCCTGTTGCGTAGAAATGCGGAATTATTCAAAGCATTGACACTTCCAGAAAGTTTTAAATTTGCGTAATAAATGCAATTCAAAAATAGAACTATGATATAAGCCCTTTCCTTCACAGTCACTGTTCGCTTGTGGAATGAACTCCTTGCTACCATTCTATTGACAGTCTCTGTGGTGTGGTGGTTGACAGGTCGGCTCATAGCCCGGAGGCGGCGGGTTCAATTCCCGTGGCAGGACAAAAGTTGTGCCCAGAAAAAAGTGCAAATACTTGTTCTGAGTCTGGGTGTTGTCGGACCATGGTCCTCGTAATTCCTAGGTCCCTAGACACAGGGAATCCTAATTAGGGTCCAGGATATGTATGTGATAATTGGGCGTTATTATTATTATTATTTGACGACGCGCCGTTTGGGTGTTATATTGTATTCTATGTATGTATACAAACAAAAAGTATCTAAGTATTGTATCAGTTATCCGGTTCCCATAGTACAAGCTTTGCTTAGTTTGGGGCTAGATGGCGCTGTGTGAAATGTCCACTCTTATTATTATTATTTTATTGGAATAGTAAAAGTAAATATGCCCTTAAGGGCATCTTAAACTTTACTTTTACTTTTACTTTTACTTTACTTTTACTTTTACTTTACTTTTACTTTAAAGGCCTTTGACTCTATCGAAACCTGGTCTGTTCTGGACTCCTTACAGCGATGCCAAGTTGACTGGAGATACATCGAAGTGATGAGATGCCTATATGATGCCGCAACGATGACCGTCCAATTGCAAAACCAGCCGTCTAAACATATCCACTTGCGTCGCGGAGTGAGGCAAGGGGATGTGATATCCCCGAAATTGTTCACAAACGCTTTGGAGGATATGTTTAAGACGCTGGACTGGAAGGGTTGTGGCATCAATATAAATGGCGAGTACATCTCTCACTTGCGATTTGCAGACGACATCGTCATAATGGCTGAATCGCTGGAGGATCTGCAACGGATGCTGGACGGCCTAGCTGATTATTCTTTACGCATCGGTCTACGGATGAACTTGGATAAAACCAAGGTCATGTTCAACGAGCACGTTGTTCCGGGACCGATTGCTATAAATGGAGTAGCTCTTGAGATTGTTAAAAAGTACGTTTACCTAGGGCAGACGCTCCAACTAGGGAAAAACAATTTCGAGAGTGAAGCCAGCAGAAGAATACAGCTAGGCTGGGCAGCATTTGGGAAACTTCGTCATGTCTTTTCATCGTCCATACCGCAATGTCTCAAGACGAAAGTCTTCAACCAGTGCGTCCTACCAGTCATGACCTACGGAGCCGAAACGTGGACACTCACGGTAGGACTGGTCCACAAATTTAAGGTCGCTCAGCGAGCTATGGAGCGAGCTATGCTCGGTGTTTCTCTGCGGGATCGGATCCGAAACGAAGACATTCGCCAGAGAACTAAAGTTATCGACATAGCTCAGCGAATTAGCAAGCTGAAGTGGCAGTGGGCTGGTCATATCTGCCGAAGAACCGATAACCGTTGGGGTAGACGTGTTCTAGAGTGGAGACCGCGAACCGGCAGACGTAGTGTAGGACGCCCTGCGGCAAGATGGAGCGATGATATACGCAAGGTAGCTGGCAGTAACTGGAAGAGTAGAGCCGAAGACCGGGCTCAGTGGCGTGCTTTGGGAGAGGCCTATGTCCAGCAGTGGACTATTGTAGGCTGATGATGATGATGATGATGATGACTTACGGTACTTATTGTAATAGCTATTAGAAAACGATAGAACCAATATGCTATTTACGTTATATTATTTTCTTTGAATGCACCAATTAGACAGAATTAAGTTTTCTCAACAGTCACATACGGGGTTCTATTTATTTTGAAACCTTTTGGTCTGTTTTAGTTTTAGTGTACAAATTTTAAGCAGACGGGTAACTAATCCAACATCGACTGACTTATTATTATTTAATTATAAAACAAATTAAGTAGGTATCTACAATTTAATGATATAAGGTACAGGAGCCAATGAAGGCCCACTTAATTTCAAAACCTCGTGAAATCTTGCAGATAAATAAAGTATAGAAAAAACATAATGGAAGTTGTAATAATAATAATTAAAACACACTTGCATTATTGTCTATGGTACTAGTAGCATAAACCCGCGAAATTTAAAATGTTTCGTTTAATCATAACTGTATTTTTTTTAAAGTGGGCTATCCTAGGAGCCGGGCCATCTTCGGCGACACTACCTTAATTAATAATTTTATTTTGATTGACAAATATATGTTCACCAGATACGTGTCAAGTCACAGTCCAAGTCATCAAGTCAAGTCATAGTCTAGTCTAAGTCATATTCCTAGTAAAGTGGTGGCAACTTTACTAGAAGCTTCTATGGAGTTTTGTAAACAAACCGAAAAGAAACGTTTCACCATCATTATACCACTTTCCCACACTCATGCCTGTAATCCAGCACTTAAAGAATCAAATGCCACCAATTTTATGCACTAACACTGAAAATAACACAAGTATTAGAAAATAGCACAATGCGGTGTCGCGATCTTTCTCGTTTCCCCGCCAAAACTCACACATTATTTTTTCATACCAATGCAAATAAGTCATTACGAAATAAAACCTTTTTTCTGAGTGAAGATGTCGATCTGTCACCAGCACGGGATAGAGTGGGACAGACAGAGGCCCACGTATTTTGGCAGTTGAACCATGGAACTGTCAAACGCATTCGGCAGCTGTCACACGAAATTTTCCGCGTAAAAAGGTCGGAATCTGACGTGGGCGTTCTTTTGTAGATACAAACTTTCACGTTTATAATATTAGTAAGATAAGTATTCGGTTAGACCATCCCTAATTTCGTAGTAATGATCCGACGTAATGTTGTGGGCCGTTTTACCTCGCACCTATCTTTTTCGTTATTTTGTGTTATGGCAGAGGCAGCGTAGTTGGGGGCGAGTTGGCTGGACTGCAGTCGCGACCCCTTCTCGCCCTCGGTACGGCGGACGAGGTGCTCACGGGGAGGTTTTAGTGGGTTCGAGTCCCACATACCCCCTGCCACCACGGGGGTGGGGTGGGAAGTGCGAGGGCATTTCCCCCTTCAAAAAAAAAGAAAAGAGGCAGCGTAGTTTTATATTCTGACATCATTATGGTGGTAACTACCATCATAATGATTCCACCACCACCAGTCTATACATATAAAATTCAAAGTCCTGACTGACTGACTTATATATCAACGCACAGCCTAAACCGCTGGTCCTAGAGACTTTAAATTTGGAGGGTGTGTTCTTTGTAAAGTGTAGGTATCTCCTACGAAAGGGTTTTTTGAAATTCCACGCCTAAGAGGGTGAAATGGGTGGTTGAACTATCAATGGAAAACTTTCTTCGTTTTCTATAGGCCACGCGGACGAAGCTGCGGGCAGAAGCTAGTAACCTATATTTGTCAACTAGTCCTACTACCTACCACCTACCACTTACTACCTAACAATGTAAATGTATACAAAATTGTATTGTTATGTAGTAGGTACTTACTCATAGCAAGGTATTTTTGTTAGTAACGGGTTATTCACCATGACTAACTGTCCGTAGTCACTGGGTGTAAGGAATACAAAATTATCAAATAGTTGACTGCCTCTGTGGTGTGGTGGTTGAGCAGGTCGGCTCATAATCCGGAGGCAGCAGGTTCGATTCCCGGGAAGACAAGTATATGTGCACAGAAAAAACAGCGCAAATACTTGTTCTGTGTTTGTGTGTTGTGGGACCATGGTCCTCGTAGTTCCTGGGTCTCTAGACAGGGAATCCTAGTTAGGGTCCAAGATCTATGTATGTGATCGTTGGGCGTTATTATTATTATTAGTTGTGTAAAAATTGGGATCTCTAAAAGTCAAGTGGTGAATTCCAACGCTCTAGTCATTGTGTTGCATTAAAAATGATAAGCCACTGAATAAAAGCAGGACTTTTTGACAGTGACGTAACAGGCAAAATTTGTTGAAGTAGGTACCACCGCTTTGCTTGTTATTCCGCCACCAAGCAGTAGTGTGCAAGCACTGCTGTGTTCCGGTTTGAAGAGCACTTTAGCTAGTGAAATTACTGGGCAAATAAGACTTTATGATCAGATCTAATGATGTCTCAGGATGATGTGTGCAGTCACCCAAAACTCCATACTTTAAAGCTCCGAGTGCCACTGCAACTGATATGGGCAGCGGTGTCGCTTAACATCAGGTGAACGATTAGCTCGTCGCGTCATGCCTCACCATTAAAAAGTATACCAATATAATTAGACATTGGTCAGTGCGTCACCTCTTAAACCTATATTAAACTTTCACAATATTTATTTCACTCTATTTATTTTTTATTTAGATAAGGTTAATGATTTATTTGTTATTTTACCCCAGCGAAGGGAGTTCGTGCATATGTCATAGTGGTGTTTAGTTTACTTAGAATTGCAATGCTTATTCGTTGTGCCAAATAAGTGCCAGCATTTTGGTCACGCGTAGCATCGACCAGGCGCACTGATAAACTTTTGAAAACGCGATGCACTCCCGACCCCCAAGGACCCAGTGTCTCAACACCAAACGGCTCAATTTAATGCAATTTAACGGGGCAATGCTGCCAGCATGTTGGGTACGCTACCGACTGGTAGTGGGCTGGAGCATTTGGACTGTCTATAGGTCATCGAGTCAAGTATAGAGTCCAAATGTTTTTTTGTAGTAGTAGGTAGAGTTTAGTATTAGTTATTATATAATTGTAGGATTTAGTTTGAAAATAAAGGTTTCACTTATAATTTCACTATTAAGAACACTTATTCTGCTTCCGTTGACTTAAATTTCAATACGTAAGTAAATTCAAATAAATACCAAACAGGCAGAAACCTATTTACTTACTAAGATTTCAGATTTAAAATTTGTATAAGCTAAGCTAAGAACAAAATATGTACAAGCTAAGTAAAATCTTTATAATCTATCTAAATACATATAACTCAAAGGTGACTGACTGACATAGTGATCTATCAACGCACAGCCCAAACCACTGGACGGATCGGGCTGAAATTTGGCATGCAGATAGATGTTATGACGTAGGCATTCGTTAAGAAAGAATTTTTCGAAATTCCACCTTTAAGAGGGTGAAATGGGTGGTTGAAATATTTTCCCATAGACCACGCCGCGGGCGAAGCTGTGGGCAGAAGCTTGTAATAAAAAATCTTGAATATCTCACAACATACCTTTTAAAGTAAGGTACTTTCCTTAATTAAGATTTTTCAAATCACAATTAGCAACATTCAAGGATAATTGTTCAAAATTAAGGATTACATAAGCGGAAAATTTTCACCATCAAAAACTAGAACAAAACTCATTCTATTAGAGCCGCCATGACACTTTTTAAGGCGACGGTCTAAGATGGCGTGTGACGTCGGA
Source organism: Ennomos fuscantarius (assembly GCA_905220475.3). Lineage (NCBI taxonomy): Eukaryota > Metazoa > Arthropoda > Insecta > Lepidoptera > Geometridae > Ennomos > Ennomos fuscantarius. The sequence continues at coordinate 2,834,896 of HG992046.1, read as the reverse complement.
AGTCTAAAACAAAAGAAGCTCTGCCCCACCCACCACGCAAGCACAAAAAAACTAGCGATACAACAGATGGTAGAACTAAACGATCAAAACGTGTAGTGTTAAAATAAACAGTGGATTGCAAATCAACAAACAGAGCAGCCGAATTTGAATTTGCCCGGCTCGGATGCACGTACAAAACGCAACATAATCCCCACAAAGCGGGCATGCAGTCATAAAACAGTAGCACGTTTACCCGGGAAGGCATCAGAACACTTGTTGCTTGCAACTCCCAACTTCGCCTCCACGTCGCCTAAACTTCTGTTTCCACTCGGCCAATTAATTCCCGCACTCCGTTCTAGCCGTAACCGAAATTTTAATTTTGAGTCTCTTTCCAATTTTTTTTTAATTACTAAAACACTATCTACGTGAAGCTCAAAGCCGTTTAAATGTTTTACATGAACTTTATTCTAATTTTTTTACGATACGCACTAGGAATATAGTATTAAAAAACCGATACAACTATAAGCACCTATTATTTCAATATCAATTCGCACTGCACTTCACTTTTTCAAGTCTCAAGACGCACTTACAAGAAACGGATGACTCGCGGATATTCAGAATTCAAATTTTTTTAGCGTTCCCAATTTGACGTTACGATTTGCACAGATTAACTTTTTATTGTTTGTTTTTAATTTTTACATTGAACGGTCGCGGAGCTCGATTATAATATTTTTTGTCGCTGATAACGACGGAGAGAAATTGCATCAGTGCACGTCGTTCCAGTTGCAACAGGTTGTTTGGCAGAATGGGATTCGGGCGCATGCGCGAGTCCACGACCGATGCACCCCTCCACAGTGGTCGCAGTTTTAATGGGGTTGAACTACGCTTATCTGATAACGATTAAATATGGCTTTGTTATTGTAGAACTCGGAATTGTTGGTGGTTTTCTTTGTGCAAACAAAATTATGAGGGATATCTGATTATGTTAATTGATTGCGATAATCCCTAATGTATAATAATGTATAATGTAATAAAAATAATGTAGTAAATAATCAATGTAACGAAATGATAATTCCATGTATATTCATAAATACTCTTATTTAGGAAAATACATAGGAATCCTAGTTAAGGTCCAGGATCTGTTATCTTTGAGCGTTATTATTATTATTATTATTATCAAACATTCTCAAAGACATTCTCAAAGTATAATGAGATACTTTGGTAAATTTTAATACAGCCCACGGGTCTAAGCCAAGTGTGTTGTATGTTCTGTCATCGGTTGGGTTACTGAATCCTCCTGTAGAAATTTTCTAACTATTCTGCATGTATTAAGTATGGCAGCTTTTTGCATATTTATGTAAGTGTTTTCTGGTAAGCCGATTATTTTAAGGGAGTGTGGTAGATGTTTTGGAATTACGCCAGTGCTAGAAAGCACTAGTGGCACGATATACACATTCCTCATTTTCCAGATTCTGTGTACTTCCTCCTTCAACTCTGTGTATTTTTGTATTTTTTCTGTGATTGTTTTTTGTATATTCTGTGTATTTGGAACAGCTATATCAACCAGATGTACTTCTTTCTTTATTTTATCTATGAGTGTAATGTCGGGTCTGTTATTATGAATAGTTTTGTCCGTTAGTTAGTCCGTTATTATTATTATTATTATATACAGTTAGTATTAAAATTTTGACGGCCTCTGTGGTGTGGTGGTTGAGCAGGTCGGCTCATAACCTGGAGGGGACGGGTTCGATACCCACGGCAGGACAAGTACTTGTGAACAGAAAAACAGAAAATATATTGTTCTGAGTATGTGTTTTGTGGGACCATGGTCGTCGTAGTTCTTGAGTCCCTAGCTAAGATTCCCCGTAGGGAATCCTAGCTAGGGACTCAACGCACTAGGAATATATTATTTTAAAAAAATCCCTGTAGGGAATCCTAGCTAGGGTCCAGGATCTATGTATGTCATCGTTGGGCGTTATTATTATTATTATTGACTTACTTTTGAAAGTCTCATTTGCCTCAATCTCACTAGCTACTACTCAAACCAGAATTTGCAGCAGTAGCAGCATTGCTTGCACACTACTGCTTGGCGGCAGAATAACTGGTAAAGCGGTGATACCTACCAAGATGAACTTTGCAGAAAAGTTCTACCATCTAGTTAGTTATCTCGCGCGTTCAAAAAATTTACAGATGTTAGTAAGCCTCCAGCCCGTAGCTCATTCTTTAAAAGATTATTGTTGTTTGTTTTTTTGTGCACAATTAAATTAATGAAATTACTGGGCAATTGAGACTTTATGATCTGAGCTCACAGTCGAGTAATCTTATTACCAGACTGTGCTGTTTTGTCTCAGGATGATGTGCGCAGTGCAGTGTTGCTCGAAACTCTATTTTGGGGTTCCGATTGACACTGTTCTGTTATGGGCAGCCGTGGCGCTTAACATCATCACGGCTAGCTCGTCAAATCATTCAGTAACATAAAAAATCTTGTACTGCCACAAAAATTGAACCCGCTGCCTCCGGGTTATGAGCCGACCTGCTCAACTACCACAGCACAGAGGCCGTCAATTCAACAATGTTATAACCCTTTTAAAATACAATAATTTAACTTCCACTACTAGATAAAACTAACACCACTGTCGAGCGCCCTCCACTGCGCTCTCGCCAAGTATACGTACCAAGCTAGGTATGCATGCCGGCGCCTTATCGCTAGCCCGAATTGCTATCAGTTAGGGCGGAATTACTATAAATTGGACCATTTCCGCAATGGTAGGATGAAATTTTAAGAATTTCGCGTTTATAACGTGCTTTGGGAAGGTATATATGATAAATATTTCATGTAAATTATTAATGGTAGGCCATTTAAAGTAATTTCTAGAGATAATCTTAGCTCAGTTGGTAGTTGCCCTGCCTTCTTAACTGTAGGTTGTGGGTTCGATTCCCACCCAGTACAAACATTTGTATGATGAGTGGATGTTTGTTTTGTGTCTATGTGTTATATTGTATTCTATGTATCACCAACAAAAAGTACATTAGTATTGTATCAGTTACCTGGTTTCCATAGTACAAGGTTTGCTTAGTTTGGGGCTAGATGGCGCTGTGTGAAATGTCCACACATATTTATTTATTTAATGTCTATTTCCCTCTAACTGAATGATTTTCTGTCCAGTGGAAGACTTGATACCAATGAAGCAAGCCCTTAACGAGATAAACAAGAAGTTTTTCTACGACACAAATTTTTATTTATTATTTAATCTTTATTTTTTTTAATGAATTATCTAGAGTTGCTAAGAGGTTCACTACGCAGGTTGGTATATGACACAGTCATATGTCTATAGAATTTACTTAGTACCTAATTCTTGAGCAGGCTTATTTAAGACCTAGTGTCCTTTGTGTTCAAAGTCCTGACTGACTGACTTATATATCAACGCACAGCCTAAACCGCTAGTCCTAGAGACTTGAAATTTGGAGAGTGTGTGCCTTGTAAAATGTAGGTATCTCTTAAGAAAGGGTTTTGCGAAATTCCACCCCTAAAAGGGTGAAATGGGTGGTAGAATTATCGATAAAAAAAATTCGTTTCCTATAATCCAAACGGGCGAAGCCGCGGGCAGAAACTGGTATGCTTATATAGGTAATGGTGTGGGGCTCGAGCGGGATTTGAAACAGGTGTTGGTTGGAATTTTGCGCAGCCTTCGCAGTAGAACTACAATAGCGCATAATAAAAAAAAAGAATTACTAAGATACATTCAAATATTAAATTCCTCGAACTCGCAGTTCGCTGGTTAAATTGCAAAAACCAATAATATTATTATAATTTTTACCTCAATACAACGGGAATCGTTGAAAATTTTAAAATATTTATTCTTCTGTAATTAATCGTCAATTATCAACCCGTTAATTTCAAACACCACGCAACTTTATAGAAAATTTCAAAGAATTACTAAAATGAATTCAGTTTTCATTGAAGGCTTCATGTCCAAATCACAACAATAACAGGAAATTAATTAAAATGCGATGACTTTAAAGAAATGGGTGATGAATGATAATTAAATAGCCTATTTAACTTAAATAGGGGAAAACTTCATAAGTAATAGCATAATTTTCAATTAAATCATAGAAAAACGTAAATTTTTATCACTTTATACTTTTTATGTGATTGTTATTTTTATTACTTATGCTACTTTTGACTAGATTATAAATTATAATAAATTAATTAATTAATAAATTACTGGGCAATTTAGACTTTATGATCTGTTCTCACAGTCGAGTAATCTTATTACCAGACTGTACTGATGTCTCAGGATGATGTGCGCAGTGCAGTGTCACGCGAAACTTTATATTTTAGAGGTCCGAGTGACACTGTTCTTTTATGGGCAGCCGTGTCGCTTAACCTCAAGTGAACGACTAGCTCGTCAAATGATTAATTAACATTTAAAATAGATAGAAAGCTCTATAAAATTCAAAATCCTGACTGACTGACTGACTTATATATCAATGCACAGCCTCAAAACCGCTGGTCCTAGAGACTTAAAATTTGGAGGGTGTGTTTTTTATAAAGTATAGATAATCGACTAAGAAAGGGTATTTCGAAATTTTATCCTTAAAAGGGTGAAACGACTGGTTGAATTATCTATGAAAAATTTTCTTCTCGGTTTTCTATAGGCTACGCAGGCGAAGCAGCTGGCAGAAGCTAGTTTATAATAAAAAAGTTGAATAGACTTAGCGAACGAATTCTGTCTTTATAGATAGATATAGATTAGATTTCATAATTGAAGGGATGAGATCAAAAAGGGTTTAACTGGTTTTTTTCACAAAATGAGTTATGGGAACGTTGGATTCAGCGTGAAAATTAAATTATCTACAATAATACACTCTCAAAATACCGAAATGAGGCTTAAATCTCGAGATTGTTAGTCTAAAAACGGTTTATCTGACACAGGAATGCAGTTCGCTTAGCATAAAAACATCGTAGTTATTATATTATATCATATTTTTACAGTAATTGTACGAATTAGTACTAAATTTTGTATTTTAAAATAGAATGCATTTTCAAGCAATTCAAACTTACGTAAATATTTTCTATTAATTAATAAGCAATCTACATACAAATTAAGCCGTTGAAGTTTAAAGTAAATTTTCTCGAAACTATCAATTTGACGGTTAAACCCTTTTTGATCTCATCACATGAATTATAAGTCACACACACATCAACATACAAAGTTACACACACACCCCTATGGCTTATCAACCGGGTAGCTATTTGGGGCTCATCTGACGTGATAAGGCGGCTGCGGATCGATCCTACAAGACACTGGTACATATACTGTGGCTGTTGTCGGATATTATAGACAGCTGGAAAATGTTCTAGACTACGTAAGTACGCAGCGTTCGGGGTTGGAACGCTTTGACCCCCGACGCAAACAAATAAGTGATTATTATTATGAGATGAAAATGTGCATTTCTGTGTTTTTATGAAGCGTAGCTTCAAAAATTATTTAATTTACAATAAGTCAAAGGATTTATTGCAAATAGACTAGTTTTAGCACTTTTAAAAGTCGAAATTATATTAAGTACTTAAAATTAATATATTTTACTAAGCATATAAAATTACAAAGCTCATTACAATATAATTGAGTTTTTTTTGGAATGACGCGGCAAGCTAACCGTTCGCCAGATGTTAAGCGACACGGCTGCCCATATCAGTTGTAGTATCACTCGGAACTCTAAAGTATAGAGTTTCGCGTGACACTGAACTGCGCACGTCATCCTGAGACATCAACACAATCTAGTAACAAGATTACTAGACTGTGAGATCAGGTCATAAAGTCTCATTTGCCCAGTAATTTCACTAGCTACAGTGCCCTTCAAAACGAAACACAGTAGTGCTTGCGCACTACTGCTTGGCGGCAGAATAACTGGCGATATATAATGGAGTTACAAAAAAAAGAAGTTGACTTTCTCACTACTGGTGCAAGCAATCCGGCACAATAAAGAACAGAAAACTCCGATCCGAAGCTTCGATTACACCTGTAAAGAAACTACGAGAAACTTTGTGACGTCATTCCTTTTCTTTGCGCAATTATTTTTTAGATTTATTGTACTTGTAAATGTTAAGTTACTTGTATGCATGTTATAGCGTAGACGAAGTACTGCCCGCAGCTATACAATGGCATAGGTAATCGTAATAAAAACTATCACCGTGCCAAATTTCATCAAAATCGGCTCAGGCGTTGAGTCGTGAAGAGGTAAAGTAAAGAGGTAGAAAAGATTTAAAACAAAATTGTATAGGAAAATTCAATTTTAGTTATTTCCATTACAAATTGTAATTTTGTTTTTAATGCCATAATCAAAATTCTTGAATTTCTTTAACTTTTTCGTATTAAGAAAAAAACTAATAATAATACTAATATTAATATCTAGAAGAAAAAACGTACTTTCGTCACTTTAAAAAAAAAAAAATAATAATAATAACGCCCAATGATCACACACGTAGATCCTGGACCTTAACTGAGATTCCCTGTGTCTAGGGACCCAGGAACTACGAGGACCATGGTCCCACAACACCCAGACTCAGAACAAGTATTTGCGCTTTTTTTCTGTGTCATATACTTGTCATGCCGCGGGAATCGAACCCGCCACTGCCGGGTTATAAGCCGGCCTGCTCAACCACCGTACCACAGAGGCTGTCATAATGTTTAATGACAGTCATAATGCTCACACGTTTAATTTCTTGTATGTCCGTGACGCTTACCATCAGGCGAATGACTAGCGCGTACTGTTTGTTCATATTCCACGCAGGAAATATTAATATTGTAGTTACGAGGTAACCTCTACAGATACGAGTTTCAAAAGCAAACAAAATATTACCTCTCCAAAATGTTTGCAACAATAACAAAAAGAGCACTCCTGGACTATTTAATTCAGTGTAAAAGAATTTGAAAACTACTAAAAGGGAATACGGCTTAGAATTGCTTGATTCGTAAAAGCTAATCGTATGAAACTTCTCAAAAAGGTGGGGATGTGATGTACGTTTTGATTAAGGTTTAGATTTAGGATTTGTCAAAACGATATTAACCTTGATTTAATCTCTTTTTTTGTAAATACAATACAATACAATATTACTGTATTGAACACCAACTAATACATAACAATGCACCTTAAAATAACTTACAAAGAATGGTAGAATAAAGTAGAATAAATATGACGGTGGCAACGTCCAGTTGTAAACTCTATGCGCAGCGGGCAGTACCGTAATTTACCGTGGTAGAATTTAAATTTATTACAGTGGCAACACCAGTAACTGTCATCGCTCCCCCACCCATACGCTATAAAAAGGGAGCGCTCGGTGCACTACGGATCATTCTTGCTCTGGACACGGCCCGGTGCGCATGCTGAAGGTCTATAGTTCTAGGTTATATATATAACATATGCATGGGCATAACCCTATAGAGCCTATATATACATAAAACCATCTTTCAATTGTTTTTGTTGTGAATAGGTATTTGTTATTCTGGTATCAGTAATTAGGCAATGTGTATGACGGCGGCTACGTCCAGTTATAAACTCTATACGCAGCGGGCAGTACCGTAATTTACCCTGTGGCAGCATTTAAATTTATTACAGTGGCAACACCGGCAACTGTCGTCGCTGCTCCACACATCTGGCTATATAAAGAGATCGCTCGGTGTACTACGATCATTCTTGTTCCAGACACGGCGCGGTGTGGACATGCTGAAGGTCTATAGTTATATAGGTTGCAACCTACCCACAACCCGTACTGCCGATATGTATATTATATGTAATAGCGTGATACCTTTGTCAAAACATACAGGTAACTCCTTGAACGTGTTTTCCTTCATACAAAAGTTTTGTTATCCTACCCTAAAACTCCCGGCGCAATAAGGCCGTATGAACAAATAAACAAAATTCAACACGTGAAGCAGCAAGTGGCCTGAGAAACGATTCTGTTGAAACACCGTGGGAGTTCACGCCACTATTTTTTTTTTTCGTTTTGGGATGACTCCACACTTTTGTGTATTTAGCCAGTTTCAAGTAATTGATAATTTCTCGAGTTAATTAATATACATGTATAATTATATGTCAAGTCAAGTCACAGTCCAAGTCATCAAGTCAAGTCATAGTCTAGTCTAGTCATACTCCTAGTAAAGTGGTGGCAATTTTACCAGAAGCTTCTATGGAGTTTTGGAAACAACACGAAAAGAAACGTTTCACCATCATTATACCACTTTCCCACACTCAAGCCTGTAGTTCTGCACTTAACGAATAAAATGCCACCAATTTTTATGATGCACTAACACTGATAATAAAGTTTTGGTAAAAAATACAACGCGGTGACGCGATCTCTTTCGTTTTACCGCCAAAAACCGTCACGCCACTATATCTACTGACAACTTTACAACGTTGTAGTTTTCACTTGTGATTCTGGCGACATGTCACCTTCCTTTCAGAAATATTTTTTTGAGTTAATTGAATTATTATGTTGGTATCTCCGATAAAATGACAATTTACAATTGTCAAGATGGCGACATTAACATTAAGCAAAGCAAAAGCAAATTTATACCGGCCGATAGATGGGAGCTAAAGAAATTTTAATTCAGTCGTGAGCTTTGAAGCACACTCGTTACTAATAGTGTATTTTATGTAAAAAGTACTTTAGAATGGTATATTTTATATGATTGTGTTTTTTGTGTCAATAAAAAAACTTTTAAGTAAAAACCAATTGCATATAATGGTCTCTAGGTTTAGATTGAAAATCAGCGCTGGACGTAGTCGACTACCAATATGCTGCACAAATACTTGTCCTGTCACGGGAATCGAACCCGCCACCTCCAGGTTATGAGCCAACGTGTTCAATCACCCCAACACAGAGGCTGTCAACTTATAACAGTATCTTTTAATCACTTATGTCACCCTTCCCACAGTGGAATTATTTAAATTAAATTATATACTCTACCCCAAATATTTACAGGGGGTGCAGTCAATACAAACAGCTCCCCTGAGATGAGGGTGCATATCCAAATGTGATAATTGCATTGCAAATCAAAATTCATCGCAATTATTTTGTTGTTAAATGCTCTCATTATTCATCGGTTTGCCAGTTATTCTACCAAGCATTAAGTGCGTCCGCACTACTGTGTTCTGGTTTGAAGGGCACTGTAGCTAGTGAAATTACTGAAAAATTGAGACTTTATGACCTGATCTCGCAGTCTGGTAATCTTATTATCAGACTGCTGATGTCTCACGATGAAGAACGCAAAGCAATGTCACGCGAAACTTTATATTTTAAAGTTCCGAGTGATACTGTACTGTTATATACGGGCGGTTGTATCACTTAAGATCAGGTGAACGACTAGCTCGTCACATCATTCATTAACATAAAATAAAAACCATTTATTATGTACCGTTCAGCATTTTTGTACGGTTTAGTCAAGCAAGGGGCTTTTCTGTTTATTTTTATTTAGTATTCGTTTTATATATCGTTAAGATAGTTGGTTATTCATCACTTTCCATGATAAGATTTCATCACCGGAGCTTTCTTCTTGCTAATCCTTTTACTTTGACCCACGCTTCTATCATCCAATCTCCTCCATAGACGTCTACATATACTACACTGAGGCATTGTTTTGGATCATATTTTAGTGACTTACCCAATATGTAGACCATGTTCTTGGTCCAGCGCTGCAGCTCCTTGCGAATGGCTCTTCGTTCCTGCTGGCAGCGCGCGAACGAGCACTCCGCCATGGCATATGGGCAACCCTGGAGACAAAATATTAAGGATTAATAAAAATTAGACAGGCGGATAAAGGTGATCAGCTAGACCTAGTACTTGGTATGCAAATCATTTCTGTCTTAAATTACGGCCGCTTTATAGAGTCTAGAGCTAAAACAGCTAAAAGCTCGGAGTGTTGTCAAAAGTTAGGCAGTACTTCATCCATGCACTTCGGTATACTAAGCTCAGATAAGAGTTTATATGTAATATTGTAGCCATACATGGAAGGGTTTTGCTAAATATTAGTTGGCTGCTCCAAACGACGAGCCAAAAACTTATTAATGATGAGACGCGGTGCTGGTTGAGAAGAAACTGTATAGCCTTGATCAACGACGAAGGTTAACCTGTCTATCAATTTTATACCGGTTGAATTTCAGAGATTGTGCTTAAGAACTGCATGCGATAATTTCGCCGCACCAATCGTTCCGCTGACTTTAACATAAGTCATTACTGGCAACACACGCTGATTGAAAACCTTAGTTTTAGGCTCCGCGGCATTTGTGATGAAAAGATAAGTCGAAGCACCCCGAACGCTGCCCAGCCGAGCTGGATTCTTCGTGCGACCTCCTTGTCAAAGTTAGATCACTTCTGTTTGCCTAGGTAGACATATTCGTCTATGACTTTGAGAGTACTATTCCCAACATAATTAATACAACTGATAATTTTGTTTACTTACATTAAAACCATAACTGCAACAAACCATAATCACATTGAACAACTCTGGATTAATAAAAGATAGGAACTTATTTTTTAACATTATTGTATCGGCAATAAAGTCTCTAAAAAGGTTTCAGCTTAAACTGAGCTTGATAAAGGATGCTTTAAAATTGCTCGTTATAATACACGAGTAAAAGTTTGATTGTTGTTATTAATTTCTTTATAAATATAGTAAATAAATATACAATGAACATCATTCATTTCATCAATGTTACTGATTGTAGGCTTTACCAATTAATGCTCCGACTAGCTGGTTTCAGCTACACAGAGCCGTCTGAGAGAACAGATCTGTATCAGCAAATATTTGTTTTGTGTCGGGTGTTTGTTCAGCAAGCCTCGGGATTTCTGGCACTGAATATTGTTCTGTTTATCTAAGAGTTTTGCAGAGTATGCTGCTTTTAGTTAGTGGTAACCGTATCACAAAAAATACGGATAAATAATTTTGTTATTTAGATCTAATAATAGCATATCGTCAAATACATTTCACAATAGGAAACGGCACTAAAACTGTCGTATAGTAATATAATGTTTCAACCTCCTTAAAACCATTATGTCAGTGTTTAAACTCTAAAATAATTCACAAAACAACCTAAAAATAATAAAATAATATCAAATTACGCAAGTATAACTTTGGTTTGCGTACTTAGATGACATCACAACCTAGTCATTCATCATTTATAGTCATCATCAACGCCAAGTTCGCAATGGAAAAATTATCGGATACTGTACCTAAACCTGACTAATCTATCTCTGAACTAATTATTAATTAAAAAACTTGCTTAATGATGAGTCAATACCAATAATTACATACCTACCTAACAAATAAGTTGCAATTTGTGATGTATAGTATAGTTTAACCTAACAACCTCTGTGATATACATATAATGCATTTTTTTATTATGCACATGAAATATATGAAATTGATAAAGATCTAGACAATAAAAATACTTTCAAAGTTTAATAGCAGCTAATACGTATCGATATAATTTGGTAATAGACATACTTTGTCATGATAACTGAAGCTTGATCTAAACTAGCAGTCACCCACGCAAAAGCTGTTACCTCATCGCAAGTAACTCCTTAACACAACACGTTAAAGCTTATTATCGTACATCAAAGTTGTTTCTAAACTTAACTTCGTTTACCTAATACCTACGTCCTTTCTAAAAGCTGTAGCGTCTCTCAAACTTAAATTCAATTACCCCTATTTCCTGATACCGGTCATATCAAACGTTATCTCTTTGAGAACTTGCAAACAAACGAGGTTTTTTGCCACCACAGATTGATATTAGTGGAAAGTTGCGTTTTAAGACATTTTTTATTATATCTACCTAATCATGGACTCACTAAATTGACTAATACCGATTTTCTAAATATGATTCAGTTATCATTTCATTTCCAAAATTCTTTTTTTAATTATCACGTTTGACGTGCAATTCAGCGCTAGGATCTATTTTAATATTAATACGTTTTAGTACAAGCTAAAGAACGCCTTTTTAAACTTTTAGTACCAAATGTCAAAAATTGAAAAGTACTTATTTAGTCATAATCGAGGGTAGGTAATGGAAGTTTTAGCATTATCATTGCTTTAACGTACTATTAAGCTACTTCATTAGTTTATTTATTCAAAGAAATAATTAACAATAGCAATAATAGTAAAAATAGTACCCACACAGCGTATAAACCTATACAGTTTATATTTAAAGAAAGTTTATAGATATCTAAATTATATATCAACATTATGTAGGCACTTAATGTCTACTTTATTAAATCGGTTTTTAAAACTAAAAATGTTCGCTCAATAAACAATTAAAGATTGGAACAAGTACGTCGGTAATACATTCAATACCAAAAGCATTACTCTACTTAGAGGTCACGCACGATCTAGGACACTTCAACTCCGAATTTAAAATGTGTCACATACATGGACCCTGGACCCTAACCAGGATCCCCCGTGTCTAGGGACCCAGGAACTACGAGGACCATGGTCCCACAACACCCAGACTCAGAACAAGTATATGCGTTTTTTTTTCTTTGTACAAATCCTTGTCCTGGGGCGGAAAATCGAACACGCCACTTCCAGGGTATGAGCCGACCTGCTTAACTACCACACGACAGAGGCTGTCAACAAATCGAATCGAACCGTACAATGAATAAATTAACTCCTTCTTAAAATGAAATTTGTAAAACGGCCGTTTCGGAAAGGCTCTCATTGAAACAAATGAATGTCATCGATCATCCTTAAAAACGTGTTTGTTTCAAAAGTCCGTCTATCCAATTACTAATAACGTTCATCGAACAAGTATCGACGCCGACGGTCATTGCCCCCAGCGAAAGGAGCTAACGAAATTCTACGAAAAACCTCCTTTCTCATCAAGGAACCCCGACACCCACCGAATATGCCCGAACCACCCGAATCTGGCCCCCAAATTCTTATTTCAAACTCCAGACGGGGGCCAGGGGGGTATCGCGAAACTATTCTTATTTTAAAATCTCTCTCCACGGAATATGCCACGAAAGAGGTTCTTATTTTAAAAATATCACGCTCCACCGAAATTTTCTTATTTTAAAAACTTGCAAGGGGGGTGCGAACGTTCTTCCGAAATCCGCCTCCCTGCTCCCAGTGGCCAGTTATGATATTATTATTTTAAAATCGCTCGAAGCGTTCGGATTCTGTTATTAAGATGAGAGTAAGATGGTGTGTGCAGGTTTTATGAAGACACGATAAAGAATCGAAAGACTTTGTTTTTTATTGTCTGTCTGTACTAAAGTCAACTTTTTAGTAGTGTTGCTTAGCTATGTTGTATTTTTTTTTTTAATGTTTTGGCTCCACACTTGTGTATTTAGCCAGTGTCAAGTAATTGATAATTTGTCAAGTTAATGATATTTCACGCAAATATGTGTCAAGTCACAGTCATAGTCATCAAGTCAAGTCATAGTCTAGTCAAGTCATATTCCTAGTAAAGTGGTGGCAACTTTACTTGAAGCTTCTATGGAGTTTTGGAAACAACATGAAAAGAAACGTTTCACCATCATTATACACTTTTCCCACACTCACGCCTGTAATCCAGCACTTAACGAATAAAATGCCACCAATTTTATACACTAACACTGAAAATAACACAAGTTTTGGAAAATAATACAACGCGGTGACGCAATCTTTGTCGCTTTCCCGCCAAAAACTCTGTTGTATATTTACAACTTAGCTAAGCAACACTTTCCCCAGGTTCTCGTATACGTTTGTTAAATTCATATAAACTTGGCAGATCAAATACTGAATGTTCATTGGTCGCCTGTTGATCATCGGCTGTGTCGACCAATGAGCGTACAATATTGACTTGACACGAATATGACAAACGTACGAGAAACCGGATATGAGTGCAAACTTAGAAGCTGTCAAATTTTACTTTCGGGTGTAAGGTGCAACAAAGGAGCTTAAAAGATGCATCATAGCTGTATGCTAAAACTTTCATATTAAGTACACTATCAGCCATAATGAAATTTCTAATAACAAAATGAAATAATAATATCTAGTGTAATTCCGCTAAATTCAAGTACTTAGATTATCTATATTGGGGTAAAGGATTATTGTAGGTAAATTAATGAAAAAACCTGAAAAAACCAAAAAATCATGAAATTACTATAACAAATTAAGTAAATATTATTATTAATTATTATTATTATTTGTTACAGTAATTTCATGATTTTTAGGTTTTTTCAGGTTTTTTCATTAATTTACCTACAATAATCCTTTACCCCAATATAGATAATCTAAGTACTTGAATTTAGCGGAATTACACTAGATATTATTATTTTATTTTGTATCTAAGATGAACTTCCGCGAAGTCACGCCTGATTCTATCAATTATTTCTAATAACGTCGCAAAAACGTATCTCCGATATGCATCCCTGACCTATGTGACCTACTTACGGACTGTAGGTTCCTACAGCCACGACATTGTAATTCCAAATTTAAAACACCATGGCGTTTTTGTGCAACTATTTCAATGGAATTCTATATTCAAACGAAATTTTTATGTTAATCATCATTAATATTTTGGAAGTTTTGATTCCAGCTCAAATTATTATCACAATAATAATCAGCCAGTATTTAAATTTTAAAAATACGATGTCTTTAATCGTTATTCGAATTTTGAAAGGAGACTGTCAAAAATAAAAACATAAAAGCAACCAATAATCTTTCCCGCCAATTTCCATCGCTGTCAAATTTGGAACCGCGTCGCGGCTCTCCCTACCCCCCTATCCCAGATCAATTTACGATAAGTTGGTTGGTGTTCTGTCCCGCTCCACCTTAAGACAGTCGGCTATCCCTGTCTCTAGGATAAGTTTTAGAACCGGGTAACTGTTCATTATTAAAACCGGATATCTGTCCTTTGATGGAAAATAACATTTTTCATTCATCAAACCTACGCGAATTACTTAATTTCTTCATGTTATTGTAAACATTATTATGATACAAATCTCGTCTACTCTTTTAAAAATACATTGTTTTAAAAAGTCGTAATAAATTTTTCCATATTACGTAACTAATTCAGAATTAAAAACAAACATTTTTTTTATTTCTTGAGTTACGAAGATTACTTAGGTATTCCTGTATTGCCTTGTCATTCGAGGAATTTCTTTCAAGAAGAAAATGCTTACACAGTCAAAATCGGGATATGAAATTATTATCTTTCATTTTATTCTTAATTACTTCGTGTAGAATTTTCTTGATTTTATTACTTCTTTTTTAACTTCCGTACAACAATAAAATGGAATCTATTCTGATCCGCCCATTAATATTTATTTATCTAATTAATTATCTTCAATAACTATTTATCTTATTATTTTCATTAATGAAGCTGTTAAAGTGAATCATTCTGTATAATAGATATACAATATTAATGCTCTTTTTACATCGTTTTAAATATGTACTTCCTTTTTGTATTATTACATACATACATACATCTTGTGTTAGTTTCGTGTCCAGTTGCCAGTGGTGTCGATTTTGTGTCGCATTCTCTGAAACTAAAGTAAACTTAAAGTATGGCGGTACTTTTCTGATAAAGGGGAAATGATAAGGACGGAAATATGTTAATTTAGTTTAGCTTTAGAGAATGCGACACAGAATCGACATCATAGTCCAGTTTATTTGCCGATGCCCCGTCCCACATTACCCCAGCGTACCATTCTTTCACGCGGATATGGACTTATTTTTAACTGTAGTGTGCGTGCCTTCGCGTGTGTGCGTGGGGGTGGCTGTGTGCGTGTGTGTGTGCGTGCGTTTGAAATATTCCCTGTAGCCGCGCTCAGAATTGATGTTTTTAATTAGTTTCAACGGTTTTCGTCGGTGGCCAGTATTAAGTTTTTATTATTATTTATTAAATTCATTAAGATTGTGTTGTATATTGTTTGCGTCACAATATGGTGTGGCTAGTTACTGCTAGTTTATTTAAATGGCTCGGTTTATACAAAAGGTGTGAAGGCAGCTCCATTCGGCGTGGCGAAGTTTAATTGAACGCCATCCAGCTCCGTTTTCGTCAGAGTTACACTAAAATTTATAATAGGTAGCGAGCCGGTAACCCAGGACGTTTCCTGAAAACTTTCCTTTGTAGGCGAAAATTCAATAGGCGGGAAGTTGGAGAGCCGCGCCTCATGCCTCATTGTGCAACGTTAAACACAGGTAAAACACGTGTCTTTTAAATTCGAATTTGGAACTGTTATGTTCGTTTTTAAAATCTAGACCAAGTAGATAGTAGCAAAGTTCAAAATTCTTTTTACGAACCGTTTTTGTTTTTTTTACGATACTCGATAAGTAATCAAATTTGGAACGGTTTTTGATTTGAATTTCTATAAGTTTATTTTATTCTGAATAGAGGAAATTTGAATACATTCTAAAAAAATTGCCATTGTTTGAAAACTTTTTTAGTTTTTAATTTTAAAATTTGATCCACACTACTTGCTGTTTAGATATTTAAGCACTTTTAAGAAGTGTATAAATTTTAAAAGTTTTTTAATATACATTTGACACGTGAAACATACTTATAATAAACTTAAATCAATATTTATGATTACAATTGCTACTCAGTTATCTCCATTGCTGTCACATGCAAGCGGGGAAAAAAGAAAGATACTGTAAGATTTTTATCTGATAACTTTTTTTGGCTCCACACTCCGTGTATTTAGCCAGTGTCAAGTAATTGATAATTATCAAGTAACTGATATGTCCTGCATATATGTGACAAGTCGAAGTCACCAAGTCAAGTCATAGTCAAGTCATAGTCAAGTCATAGTCAAGTCATAGTCAAGTCATAGTCAAGTCATAGTCAAGCCATAGTCAAGTCATAGTCAAGTCATAGTCAAGTCATAGTCAAGTCATAGTCAAGTCATAGTCAAGCCATAGTCAAGTCATAGTCAAGTCATAGTCAAGTCATAGTCAAGTCATAGTCAAGTCATAGTCAAGTCATAGTCAAGTCATAGTCAAGTCATAGTCAAGTCATAGTCAAGTCATAGTCAAGTCATAGTCAAGTCATAGTCAAGTCATAGTCAAGTCATAGTCAAGTCATAGTCAAGTCATAGTCAAGTCATAGTCAAGTCATAGTCAAGTCATAGTCAAGTCATAGTCAAGTCATAGTCAAGTCATAGTCAAGTCATAGTCAAGTCATAGTCAAGTCATAGTCAAGTCATAGTCAAGTCATAGTCAAGTCATAGTCAAGTCATAGTCAAGTCATGGTCAAGTCATGGTCAAGTCATGGTCAAGTCATGGTCAAGTCATGGTCAAGTCATGGTCAAGTCATGGTCAAGTCATGGTCAAGTCATGGTCAAGTCATGGTCAAGTCATGGTCAAGTCATGGTCAAGTCATAGTCAAGTCATAGTCAAGTCATAGTCAAGTCATAGTCAAGTCATAGTCAAGTCATAGTCAAGTCATAGTCAAGTCAAAGTCATACTTCTAGTAAAGTGGTGGCAACTTTACTTGAAGCTTCTATGGAGTTTTGGAAACAACACGAAAAGAAACGTTTCACCATCATTATACCATTTTCCCACACTCATGCCTGTAATCCAGCAGTTAACGAATAGAATGCCACCAATTTTATGCACTAACACTGAAAATAACACAAGTTTGCGGTGACGCTATCTTTTTCGCGTTCCCGCCAAAACTCCTTATCTGATAATCTACACTAGGTGAATTTGATTGAAACATTTTTAGAGATTACTCCAGGAAAAACTATATCGATATAACCTCGATATCGACATGCCAAGCGGAAATAGGCTCAACAGTCGGTTTACTTTCGGTACGATCACTACTAGTGTTGCCATGAAGCCGAAAGCGCCGCTCCGTATTTATTGCACAGACCTGTTGCGGAAAGCTTTTGTTTTTGTTGATGGCCAGTGTTCGCTTTAGTTTGGTTTTGGAACGTTTGGATCGTTTGGAAATGCAGTTGCACTTGATGCGGCCTTTTTATCGATAAACAATGACTTTAATTTGATTAGCAATAGATTTGGCAACCTATTTGCGTTGGGGAAATGAAAGTGTACAAATGAGTCTTGGCGGGAAAGCGAAAAAGATTGCGTCACCGCATTGTATTATTTTCCAAAACTTGTGTTATTTTCAGTGTCAGTGCATAAAATTGGTGGCATTCTATTCGTTAAGTGCTAGATTACAGGCGTGAGTGTGGGAAAATGGTGAAACGTTTCTTTTCGTGTTGTTTCCAAAACTCATAGAAGCTTCAAGTAAAGTTGCCACCACTTTACTAGGAGTATGAATTTGACTAGACTATGACTTGACTTGATGACTTCGACTGTGAATTGACACATATTTGCGTGAAATATCATTAACTTGATAAATATCAATTACTTGACACTGGCTAAATACACAAAAGTGTGGACCAAAATGTTAAACAAAAAAAAAGTGTACAAATATTGCGTCATTTTCATTATTCATATGAATAAAATGTCGCGATATTTGTACACCAAATTTTGTGTGTTGTGAGTTGAGACTGATCATTCAAAATGATGGAACAGATCTTCCTCACAGAGCCAGGGTGTAGACTACAATTCACCACTAGCTAAGTGCTAAGTGGATTATTATGTTCTAAATTAAATGATCATTGAACATGCAGTACCATTATATTTTCATTAATAATAAAAACATAAGTGCGCTGATGGCGCTGTGAAATGTTCACAAATACATTTCACAGCGCCATCTAGCCCCAACCTAAGCAAAGCTTTTACTATTGGAACCAGATAACTTATACAATACTAAGATACTTTTTGTTTGTAAATACAAACACAGAATACAACAAAAAACAAAGAACAAACATCGATGTTCAACACACAAATGTTTGTTCTGGGTGGAAATCGAACCCACGACCTACAGTTCAGAAGGCTTACTAGGGTTAGGTAGGTAGGGTTACTACCAACTGAGCAACCGGGCCAGTCATTGTAAGAGAGAGCAAGTTGTATTTTTTTAGCTTAGTTTGATAGCCTCTGTGGTGTGGTGGTTAGGCAATTCTGCTCATAGCCCGGAGGTGGCAGATTCGATTCCCGCGGCAGGACAAGTATTTGTACACAGAAAAAAATCACAAATACTTGTTTTGTATCTGGATGATGTGGACGATAGTCGTCGTAGTTCCTGGGTTCACAGGGACAGGTACAGGTAATCCTAGTTAGGGTCCAGGATCTATATGTGATCGTTTAACCTTTTTTTATTATTTATTCATTTATTTTATGCTGGCCGTAAATGTTTTAACTCAGTAATTTCGTAAGTTTTTTAGTAAAGCCTATAATTAACTAAACAAATTAAATAAAAAAAAACAAAAGTTGAACACCACAAGATCTTTACTGTTCAAGTTTGTTCAGCTATTTATGAACTGTGTAACTTTAAAGACATTAGCATGTTGGAACCTGTTGCATATTGGAGAGAAGAGTGCAGACTGGTTGTTGCAACTTTGCTCTCTTTGTCTATAGCATTTATTCACAACTTATCAGCAAAACTTATGTATTGGAATCCGGAGACAAATCGGGACTCCAATCTGAAATATTGTAGCTAATTTATTTACTTGAGTCGTGGAAATCACATATGCCTCGATTCATGCCTTTTTTATTGTTTACAAAATCTGTACATATAGAATTCAAAGTCCTGACTGAATGACATCAACGCACAGCCTAAACCACTGGTCCTAGAGACTTGAAATTTGGAGGGTGTGTTCTTTGTAAAGTGTAGGTATCCACTAAGAAAGGGTTTTACGAAATTCCACCCCTAAGAAGGTGAAATGGGTGGTTGAATTATCTATAAAAAAATCTTCTTCGTTTCCTATAGGCTACGCGGGCGAAGCCACGTGCAGAAGCTAGTGTACCAATAAAATAAGCGCCTGCCAGCGGTGAGCTACAACTTTGGCCGAAGTGGCAATGGACTAGTCATATCTGTGAAACCGATAACTGTTCGTGTGGATATATTCTTTTTTTTAGGCTAATGAATGACGTGACGAACTAGTCGTTCACCTGATGTTAAGCGACACGGCCATCCATAACCGTTCCAGTGTCGCTCGGAACTCTAACGTAGAGTTTCGCGTGACACTGCACTGCGTAGGTCATCTTAAGTCATCTTATTACTAGACCGAGATCAGATGTAGTTTATCTTACTCTTTCCAGTGTTTTATTATGTATTATTTTTCTTTTGTATGTGTATTGTGTATATTTTAATATTTGTTTTATTATGGTCACCGTCACCCGTCAACCAAAGGGCTTAACTGAAAATCAGCGCCAGGTGTCGAGTACACCGGCATGAATGCTGAGATAAGCCCTTTTCGACACCACTGCTTCCGTGCTATTATCTACTCTTTTATTTCTCCTATTATATACTCTTAACTAGGTACTGTTTATATTTAATTGTATTCTCTTGTTGTATGTATATTCTTGTATGTTCTTGTAAATTTTATTTTATTTTTGTAAGTACTCACTTACAAAAATAAAATAAAATTTTAAAATTTTTGTTGAATAAATGTTTTTCTTTCTTTCTTTCTTTCTAGATCATAAAGTTTCATTGCCGAGTAATTTCACTAGCTACAATGCCCTTAAAATCAGAACACAGTAGTGTTTGCACACTACTGACGATGACAACATGAAAAAAACCGATATAAATTACATATGATTAATTTAAATACTATACGACTCATTTTATAATTATAAACCTCTTTATAAAGTAATTAAAATACACAAATTCATACAAAAAACTAATAACATATTTAAACTCCAGTGGAAAATCACCGAAAAAATTGGGGGGAGTTTGGGGGAGGAAGCACCCCTTCCTCGGGCCAATTTAATGTGCACCAACTGTATTGATTCCCAGCATTCTTTCACACAGGCGCGCGAGACGCACCCCCTTTCTGCTTGGGGGTGAGGTGCCCACCCCCTTAGAAACTTGGGATAAACGGGGATAAGAATTTTTCGGTGCGCGTTGATTATGCTATCAATATATCGGAAAGAGATTATTATAGAAATTAATGAAGTAAAACTTCTTTAAATTTCAAATCAGTCTGAACTTTAGCGCGGCGCTTACGGCAAATACAGTGCGCGCAATGATTTTGACAGATTTTATTAATTTTATATTTTTATTGTATTTTTCAAAACACTGTATACTCTATACTCTTATCACGCTAATAATATTATAAAGGCGAAAGTTTGTATGTGTGTATGTGTGTTTGTTAGTTACTCCTTCACGCTCAAACGGCTGGACAGATTTCTACCACCCATCCCAATAATGGCCGCATTGCCAACCCGCTACAGCCGTGCTACGCAAGCACTACGTATTATGCAGCACGTGTAGTGCTACGTCACTACGAAAGACGCGTAGCGCTCCGTCACTAGGATACGCAGCACGCGTAGCGTTAGCGTAGATTGACTAACCATAGGGACTTCTTATATTTCCTGTCGATTTTTGGTTGTTTCCAAGTATAAATTATGTTAAGGAATGATGTGACGAGCTAGCCGTTCGCCTGATGTTAAACGACACGGCTGCCCATATCAGCTGCAGTGTCACTCGGAACTCTAAAGTATAGAGGTTCGCGTGTCACTGCACTGCGCACGTCATCCAGAGACATCAGCACAATCTAGTAATAAGATTACTAAACTGTGAGATCAGATCATAAAGTCTCATTTGCCCAGTAATTTCACTAGCTACAGTGCCCTTCAAACCGGAACACAGCAGTGCTTGCGCACTACTGCTTGGTGGTAGAATAACTGGCAAAGCGGTGGTACCTACCTAGACGAACTTTGCAGTAAAGTCCTACCACCTAGTAGTTTCTTGTACTCGTACATACGAGTATAGTCGGGTGAATAAAAAGCCACTAAAGTTTTGTTGATACCGACCGATTATCTGTCCCGATCGGTAAAGTTCAGTAATCAGCATTTGGATAAAAAAAAAAAAAATATGTGTTGACATTTCACACAACGCCATCTAGCCCCAAACTAAGCAAAGCTTGTATTATGGGAACCAGATAACCGATACAATACTTAGATACTTTTTGTTTGTAAATACATACATATAATACAATATACCACTTAGATACCGAACAAACATCGATGTTTATCACGCAAATGTTTTAATGTTGTCGGATTAAACAACAAATTTAGTATGAAACGGTAATACGCTATTCAAAAAGCCGGTTGAGCGGCGAGCGGTCAATATTATTGAATGACCCGATAGCTCAGTTGGTAGTGACCCTGCCTTCTGAACTGCGGGTTGTGGGTTCAATCCCCACCCAGGACAAACATTTGTGTGATGTACATCGGTGTTTGTTCTGTGTCTGGATTTTATATTGTATTCTACGTATATATTTACAAACAAAAAAATTCTAAGTATTGTATCAGTTATCTGGTTTCCATAGTACAAGCTTTGCTTAGTTTGGGGCTAGATGGCGTTGTGTGAGATGTCCACACATATACTATTATTATTATTATATTATAATGTCAGTCATAACAAAATTGCTCTTGCTTTGTAGTTAGTTGTCCATTTTCAATTAATTTATTAGAGACGAATTATATAGATATAGAGGTGCATATAAATATGCAGCATTCTTAGATTCTAACCCAACCACCACAACCACCTTGAGCCAGTGAATGAACTTCATTTCTCTGTTAGGTTTAGGACACACTGGTTTTTAGTCCAAATATAAATTATGCTAATGAATTTGTTTTTGTTTTGACTCTAAATTTTTGTGTATTTAGCCAGTGTCAAGTGAATGATAATTTCTCAAGTTAATTAATATTTATATATATTATAGTCAAGTCATAGTCTAGTCAATTCATAGTCTAGTCTAGTCTAGTCTAGTCAAGTCATAGTCTAGTCAAGTCATAGTCATAGTCTAGTCTAGTCAAGTCATAGTCTAGTCCAGTCAATTCATAGTCTAGTCAAGTCATATTCTAGTCTAGTCAAGTCATACTCCTAGTAAACTGGTGGCAACTTTACCAGAAGCTTCTATGGAGTTTTGGAAACAACACGAAAAGAAACGTTTACGAACCATTATTTTACAACTTTCCCACACTCATGCATGTAATCCAGCACTTAATGAATAAAATGCCACCAATTTTATGCACTAACCCCTAAAAATAATACAAGTTTTGTAAAATAATACAATGCGATCTTTTTCGTTATCCCGCCAAAAACCAAAATGAAGTTATCTAGAAGAGTTTAAAAATGAAAAATAGAAGTTCATAGTGCTCTTCAAATTCATAGAATTCATATGATCCGGAACAGCCGGACATCCGCCGGACATATATTTTTTTTTGTCGAAGCTGAAATGGAGACGCTTCGCTCGCCCTTCGTGCTTGCTCGGGCAATAATATGAACTTTTTCGACCAAAATTCACAGCAGACGCTCGTCCAGTGTGCCACAGCTTGTCTATCTCAGACTCCACATTTTTGTCTTTTTCAGGGCTTCAATTTAAAATTTTATTTCCTCGCTTGACCCAAAGGGGAAGGAGGGGGGGACAGGAAGGGGGAAAGAGACCTCAGAAGACACTCATTATAACCAATTTCATCGCGAATGTTTTTTTAACCATTGTTGCGCTGATGGCTCATTTTGCGCTTTTATTCCAGGTTTTGTTGAGATTTTTGAAAGGTTTTAGTTTTTTTTTAGCGGGACAATAATAATTACTGTCGGCCCAGCCTGGGGTGAAATAGGTCGCGTAGTCCGTTTGTTTGTTTTGTGCAATTGAGGTTATACAGAAAGTAGTGTAAGCTTTGGTTTGAGATGTATTTTTCATGGAATGGATTTTAAAGTGTATGTGTAGCGACTTAAAATCCAAGCCACGATTTTTTTTGTAGATATACCTGAGTTTAGTTTAAAACTAAACTTAGGCATATCCACAAAAATACCAAAAAAATAGCAACCAGCTAGTCCAAAAGATTTCGCAGCTACATGGCAAGCAACCATAGCTTAAATACAAAAATACGTTTAATATCTGAACAATAAAATGCTTTGTCAAATTTCTTCAAAGTCAACTGAAATGCTCAAAAGTTATACAACTACAGAAGTACCCCGCGGCGTCACCTGAAAATTTCCCAAGCTCTCATGAAGACTTATAATTTTTTTTAATAGCCACCTACTTTAAATCCGGTAGTGTGGACTGTGTGAAAATTTTAATCCAAATCGGTTTCAAAGTAAAAAGAAGGAAGACAAAAACAAAACAAACATTTCATTTTATTCATCAAAAAGAAGGGATGCTGGTACTTATTTGGACTATCTTCTGCCCGCAGCTTCGCCCTCATGGCCTATAGGAAACGAAAAAGATTTTTTTTTCATAGATAATTCAACCACTCAGTCACCCTCTTAGGGATGGAATTTCGAAAAACGCTTTTTTGTGGATACTTACACTTTACAAAGAACACATCTTCCAAATTTCAAGTCTCTAGTACCAGCGGTTTAGGCTCTGCGTTGATTTATAAGTCAGTCAGTCAGGACTTTGAATTTTATATGTACAGATAATTTAAACAATAAAACCATTAAAAACTGACGGGATAGAGAATGTAAGTTTCTATTCTGAAACAATCAAAGTCGCCAGTGACTTAACACGGCCTGATGAAGTTTCCCAAACAAGGCTATAGGAACTGTGACTCAACAAGTATGCGGAAGATAGGCCAGCTGTGTTGTCTACTTCAGGATTTCTATCCCAATTGACATCATTTCGAAATTGACCTCCAACACTTTGGTGTCGATGTCTTTTGAAGTAAAAATCTTTACGCAATCAAGCCGCGGGCAGAAACTGGTATGCTTATATAGGTAATGGTGTGGGGCCGAGCGGGATTTGAAACAGGTGTTGGTTGGAAATTCGCGCAGCCTTCACAGTAGAACTACAATAGCGCATAATAAAAAAAAAGAATTACTAAGATACATTCAAATATTAAATTCCTCGAACTCGCAGTTCGCTGGTTCAATTGCAAAAAACCAATAATATTATTATAATTTTTACCTCAATACAACGGGAATCGTTGAAAATTTTAAAATATTTATTGTTGTGCAATTAATCGTCAATTATCAACCCGTTAATTTCAAACACCACGCCACTTTATAGAAAATTACAAAGAATCACTAAAATGAATTCAGTTTTCATTGAAGGCTTCATGTCCAAATCACAACAATAACAGGAATTTAATTAACTGCGATGACTTTAAAGAAATGGGTGATGAATGATAATTAAATAGCCTATTTAACTTAAATATGGGAAAACTTCATAAGTAATAGCATAATTTTTAATTAAATCATAGAAAAACGAAAATTTGTATCACTTTATACTTTTTATGTTATTGTTATTATTATTACTTATGCTAGTTTTGACCACATTATAAATTATAATTAATTAATTACTGGGCAATTGAGACTTTGTGATCTGATCTCACAGTCGAGTAATCTTATTACCAGACTGTGCTAATGTCTTAGGATGATGTGCGCAGTTCAGTGTCACGCGAAACTTTATATTTTAGAGTTCCGAGTGACACTGTTCTGTTATGGGCGGCCGTGGCGCTTAACATCAGGTGAACGACTAGCTCGTCACATCATTCAATAACATAAAAAAAAATGTGGAAACGTTGCAGATTGTAAATTTTGAGGGTAAAGAGTAATTCAAGAATCTTCTATATTTAAAAAACTATAGAAGCTCATTGGTAGGCAATAATTAAGACTCTGTAAGTCGCGTCCGGAGACACTAAAAAGCAGCTTCCATAAGCGCATAACAAATAAAACAAAACAAACGCACAGTGCACTCAGAAATCCAATATCCTCCCCGTACATCCTCCACTTGAAATATTCACTGAAAAACCACAAAATTCAATTTACAGTCAAACTACCTACATTTCTTGTAGAAATACAAAATGAGAGCGGAAAAAAGCGGGGTGTTTTGTACAGAGGAATTAAACTTGGGGGGTGAAACTACCCTCTTGCGGGGTGGAAAGACGCTGGATGATTAATTATTAGTTTGTGTGTGTTCCAAAGATAGTGTTCTATAAGGGGGGTGATGCCCAATCGCCAGATGGGGTGGTAGGGGGTGTTTTTATTAATTACGTGTTACCTTATTCTGTGCTGAATAGAAAGTATCAGTTGTGTGTGTGAGGTCAAAGTACCTAAGTAGAAAGTATGTGTGACTCCAATACAAGATATTGATGTTTAAACATACAGGGTTTCCATGACCTATAAAATCGACAATATCTATTTTCTAGATAATGTATTTGACCAATGAACGACCACGCGTATCACGTCATAACACATTTCTCGCGCTTTCATTGGCTCATGCTAGCCCTGCTGGTGCTAGCAATCCGGCACAACACAGAAAAAGAAACTCTGATCCAGGGCTTTGATTACAACTGTAAAGAAAAGACTGCAGTAGGATGTTATTTCTCTTTTTTTTCTTTTTTTTTTCTCTTGTTTTTTAGGTATTCATATATAAATAACTAAACTAAACTTCTTTGGCTGAATTTGCTCTGAAGTTCTTGCTTATTGACTCCAGAAAGGATCGAATCCCGAGACATATGACCTTTTGTATTGCTATATTATTGGCGTAGGTCATTAAGTCGAGTGTCATTGGAGGAGTTTTACTAAAGTCAAAGTCAAAAGATTGTATTGCCAATAGGTTATTTTTAGCACTTTCAAAAGTCAAAATTATATAAGGTATTTAAAATTAAGTTATTGTAATAAGCATATAAGATTGCAAAGTACTTAAAGACATATTATTATATAGCAATGTGGGTTTGAAAAAGAAGTTCTCTTTCCGTGCCGGATTGCTTGCACCAGTAGTAGTGCAAGCAATCCGGCACAATGCAGAATAGAAAACTCCGATCCGAAGCTTCGATTATACCTGTAAAGTAGAAGCTACAAGAAACTTTACAGAAATATCAAATTGTATTATATATTGTAAAGGAACGGCAGTAACACAGTGTTTAAATAAGTCTAACAGTGTAATAATAAAATTATAAATATATTGACGAGAAATAGTTGAAAATTTGGTATTTATCTGACAAAGAAATCCGAATCCAAACCCAATACGTTTCCACCTGGCACTGGGACCTTCGAGAGAGAGAAGAGAGAGAGAGAGAGAAAGATAGAGAAAGAGAGAAAGGGCATTTTTTTAAAACTGTTTGATAGTTTGTGTTTGACCACTATGTCACCTTATGGTAAATGACAATGCAGTCTAGGACGTAACACGCTTGCCTAGAAGATTGAGCGACTCTCGATTTGAACACTTCAAGGTCATAGTTTTTTTTTTGTATTTTATATTCCACACTTTTGTGTATCTAGCCAGTGTCAAGTAATTGATAATTTATCAAGTTAATGATATTTCACGTAAATATGTGTCAAGTCACAGTCGAAGTCATCAAGTCTAGTCATAGTCTAGTCAAGTCATACTCCTAGTAAAGTGGTGGCAACTTTACCAGAAGCTATTATGGAGTTTTGGAAACAACACGATAAAAAACCGTTTCACTATCATTATACCACTTTCCCACACTCATGCCTGTAATCCAGCACTTAACGAATAAAATGCCACCAATTTTATGCACTAACACTGAATTTAACACAAGTTTTGGAAAATAATATGATGCGGTAACGTGATCTTTTTCGTTTTCCCGCCTAAACGCCATGGTCATAGTTTTCGGGAAAGACGGACGCCGGTAAAGCGTTCCATTCTTTAGCTGTTTGCATGGTGCACGTGGAATTAAATCGCTTTGTTCGCACATGTGGAATGTTAACCATGTCACGGTGATGTTTCGTTTTTTTTTATAATCCACCATTGTCTTCTACTATATTGGTAGTAGAAGACACGTGCTCTAGAACTATGTGATTCTTGAACTTGCCGGATTCATAATAATGCTTCCTTTCTCGGTTGTAAGAGCGAGTACAAATTCGGAATAAGTCATTGCTAGAGTCTACTACTAGGTAGTAGAACTTTGTTGCAAAGTTCGTCTGGGTAGGTACCACCGCTTTGCCAGTTATTCTGCCACCAAGCTGTAGTGTGCAAGCACTACTGTGTTCTGGTTTTAAGGACACTGTAGCTAGCGAAATTACTGGGCAAATGAGACTTTATGATCTGATCTCACAGTTGAGTAATCTTATCACTAGACTGTGCTGATGTCTCAGAATGATGTGCGCAGTGCAGTGTCGCGTGAAACTATCTTTTGGGGTTCCGATTGACACTGTTCTGTTATGGGCCGCCGTGTTGCTTAACATCAGGTAAACGACTAGCTCGTCGTATCATTCACTAATATAAAAAAAAGTCTTTACTGAAATCCCAAGTTCATTTTTGAATGGACTTCATAGTTACCATTGTTTCAATTTTACGTTTTTATTCAATAGATTATTATAGTATTTATAAGAACATCTCTCATTGTTTGATGATATTTATTGATGGAAATTGTATTTTATTGTCAAACATCAATAATGCATCCTAGAATAAAGACAAAGGAATTAGAATTTTTGTACTCCGCCATTTTAATAAAAAGAACTGATCATATCATCCATAATAATTAAACTGCAGAATCCGTATAATAAGGAAAAAAGTTGAGAGCACGAAAAATTGATAAGGGGTGAGTCTGATAAGGGTGTGGGGGGTATATATTGATCGGAGTGAGAACCACCCCCCGAGTATAAGTATAAAAAGCGTAACAAATTTTCGTCTTAAGAAAAGGAAAAGAAAAAATGTATACAGCCACCCCGTTTAGCTGGGGGTGTGAGGCACCCCCCGTGGGAGTGAATTTTTCTCGCGGTGCCTCTCTTTCTTTCCCCGTTAGGACGTAAGATGTTACAAAGGAGTCTTTGTTAGTGGTTCGAGTTAATTAGATTTTGGCTTTTGGTTTTCATATTCTTTGTCTCGTTTTCGGAGTATTTGATTTAAGAATTTTTAGATTGTATATTCTAAATATATACAACTCAAAGGTGACTGACTGACTGACATAGTGATCTATCAACGCACAGCCCAAACCACTGGACGGATCGGGCTGAAATTTGGCATGCAGGTAGATGTTATGACGTAGGCATCCGCTAAGAGAGGATTTTTCGTAATTCCACCAAGAGGGTGAAATGGGTGGTTGAATTATTTTCCCATAGGCCACGCCGCGGGCGAAGCTGCGTGCAGAAGCTCGTCTAATATAAAGTTGGAATCTTAGCTTTAGGTTAATTTGTAAAGTCTCTTGATTTTCAATAATAATAATAACGCCGAATTATAACCTACATAGATCCTGGACCCTAACTAGGATTCCCTATGTCTAGGGACCCAGGATCTACGAGGACCAGGGTCCCACACACAGAACAAGTATTTGCGCTTTTCTGTTCTGTTTACAAATACTTGTCATGCCGTGGGAATCGAACCCGCCGCCTTCAGGCTTTGAGCCGACCTGCTCAACCACCACACCACAGAGGCTGTCAAAAGTATGAAGGTAGTTTCCATATTGAGGAGTGACGTTAAATAATTAACCTACACGCTACGTATTTTGCCAATGATTGGTTTTTTTTTGTGTCATTATGCTTCTGTTACATACTTATACATTTTCTTGTTTGGGTATCAAAAATAAAAAAGAAAATTGTTTCTAATTCTCTGATGTTCGTGATGACTACGGGTTCCGCCTGAAAATCAGTTTTTTAAGGTCACGCGTTGACCTTAATCCCATGCTGAGTCGGGACCTGGTCATGACATCATACAACATTACATCATTATATTATCTATTCTTTCTTTATAAATTATACTGTATTCTTTTATAATGTAATGTAATGTTGTGTGATGTCCTGAATAAATGTATTTTATTTCTTTCTTTTTTCTTTCTTTCTTACACAAAAAAGGTTAGCACACGCGTGCGATGTAGCGGGTAGCTTAAACTATATCAATATGAACCATGCCCACGACCGTTTTCATTCTAAGATTTTTTCCTGCATCCAGAAACCTAGGAAAACCATGTAGGTAGAGTATTCACGCTCAAAACGAATCAATTACGTGGATTTTCTATTGCAAAAATCCCGCGGCTAGTCCTAATTATGACTGTTCTAGGTAAAACTGCGTTATTTATTGAAAAAGTCTCTACGCGCTTTTAAGGTTTTCTTAGAAGCGCACTGTATGGGCAGTATGAGCGCTCTATAAATATGTCATTTTTTTTATAAACATTGGAGTACCATCAGACATTGCCAACTGGCTGTATGCTGGAGTGTATGGCCTGTCTATTGCCCAGGTCAGCAGTTAAATAACTTATAGATACATTTATTAGTATATACTGCCACGGAAATATATACTTCACATTGCCACTTGTATATAAGGGGAAAAAATGAAGTGGATCTGTCAGTAAAAATATTCAAAGCAAGATTTCCAATACTTTTTTTAAATAATTTTCCTTGTCAACATGAAGTCTTGAAAACAGACTTTCGAATGGAATGTCTGACATCTGTCAGGGGGGGTGATCACGAAACTTTAATTGCAATGCAACAGGAGAAATTTCCATACTAACTATGCCTATAAACTGCGTATTGAAACTATCAAATCCATACATTTTCTATCGGTTGCAATCAAGTTACGTGATCGTCCAGTAGGTCTATTGACCAACCACGTTGGTTCGGGGAACCGTCTATTTGTTTACCTGGATGTAAAGTAAATGTCCAGAGTTGTCCTTCTGCCATGATGTGTACTGTGTACCTTACACGTGTTAGGAATGATACTTGAGTTTAGGCATAAGGTTGGAGATCGGAGTTATAAATTGAAAAAAAAAGCTTTTACTGTTTAGGTATTAAGTTTTATAATAAGATCCCTGCCGTGTTACAAATAATGAGAATGCTGACACTTTATGCCATGTAAAAAAGTGTCTTATAGAAAAAAGTTATTATAGCATTACAGAGGCTATTGCCGATTGAAATATATTTCAAGCATTTGACTGTACATCTTAATTTATTATTGTTAAAAACTTTATTTTAATGTATTACATTAATAAAATAATTTGCAACTGTTTTGACGATGCTACTGCAGATACCTACTGTTATTATATTGTCTCTTTTGCTGTATTTTTAGTATGCATTTCTATGTGTAACTAATCCTTTACAGTAATTATTGTTATGACTGACTTATCTAAGTACATGTAATATATCTAAAGATGAATAAATAATTTAATTGAATTGTATTGTCACAGTGCTGATGACTCTGATGGTGCGAGAGGTCCTCATGAGACACTAATACGCAGATTTGTCTTTCAAATTTCGGCCTTAAATAAAATTTTTTTGGGGTCATCCATAAATTGCGTCACACGTTAAGGGGGAAGGAGGGGTCGGCATCAGACATTGTGTGACAAGGGGCGGCGAGGGGACCCAATTTTTGTGACACCACATTTTTTCAATATATATTATATGTTTTCTTTGAGTATTACCACACAAATATCAGATTATTATTATTATTATTATAACGGCCAATGATCACATACATAGATGAGAAAGGCACAATACATCCCAAGCTAAGGAAAGCTTTTTTGAATTAAAACTTTTTTGCGCACGCTTGACTTGAGGAGTAAGCTGGTGAATGCGAGGCGAACGGAAATTGAAGTTGGTTCACGTAGATCTCCATTGTCAACATAGCAAAGTTATTTTTTTTATTATGTTGGCATGTGAGGTAAAATGACAATTTACAATTGTCAAGATGCCGACAGTTATATTAAACAAAGCAAAAACAAAGTATATACCGGCCGATAGATGGAGCTAAACTAAAGAAGTTTTACATCAGTCGTGTGGCCTTATTTTTTTTTTTTGACCCGGGAAAATCCGTTACGGATTCCACCTACCCTGGGTGGAGCAGGTGGATATGTGGGACTCTCCGTCCAGAGTGGACGGCATACCCACTAACCCACTAAAAACCCGGGTTCTCCATCCCGCCGCATGTGGTAGGACTGAACGTGGTCGTCAGTCGTGTGGCCTAAAGCACACTCGTTTTTTTCTTTTTCGGGAATTTTAAAATTAATAATTTAGTGTTATTTATAAAGCTTTATTAAGAAAATCTCTAGTTACCCGTTTGTACCTTGAATTATCTTAAGTTGAGGTCGCTTTGAGACGCAGAGTGGCGTTCCATCTTTCACCCCTCCATCTTACCCCCACTTTTTAGGGACGTACGGAAAACTGTTATCTCATAGTCTAGTGATGTTTTTACTAAACCTTGCTGATGTCTCAGGATGACGTGCGCAGTGCAGTGTCACGCGAAACTCTATACTATAGAGTGACACTGAAACTGTTATGACCGGTCATGTCACTTGACATCAGGCGAACGACTAGCTCGTCACATCATTCTTTTATAAAAAAATACTTTTAAGACCGGGTGGTCAGATTTTAAAAATTATCCGGCATACACTATATATTTATGCCGGATATGTATGACATCAATAATGAGTGTAACATAAATCCATTTTCCGTGGCTGCTATTTTACAACAGTCTTGGTAATATGTTATAGTTTATTTTGTTGTAGTTTAAGCCCGTCTTTTCAGCCTATTGCATGATGTAAAGGCATTTTACAGGAAGAATTATGTACGAGTAAATATAGCAATAATACCTGAAGTAACAGTGACAGCAATAAATGAATTTTAATTTGTGAAGGGTCTAATGATGGAAACAAGGCTGAAAAGAAAACAATTTATATTTACCTCAATGTATAGTGTATAGAATGTGCCAGTGATATGATGAAAATTACATACAATTTAATGTAGCTTTAGTCAAAATATCAGAAACCTCGACATTTCCTACATCATCTATAAAATAGCTGAACAACATCAAACGGCTGAATAGATTTTCTTAAATCAACTTTCAAACACGACAAAAGGATCAGTTCATTTCCATCCTGGGGCCTTACCGCGTAAGTCTGGTGGAGATCGTAATTCTCTCTTGCTCGCACTCGTGGACTTGTTAATTGCCGCGTGCGGGATGGCAGACGAAGCCGATTCCCAGAATGATTACTCGGTAGGGATGCTGTTTGGGAGCACGATGACGATGGGACACAGATAGACACACAAATACCTACACACATTAGACATAAACTTAACACTTAGAGGAGTGCCTCTAGGGTCAAAAGTTCAATAACATATTTAAAAAATTTTTTTAAGCCGGTTAAAAAGTGGCCGGACTTTATATTATTTTGGTCGGATACACAACGCAACTCTAAGTTTACCCTTTACCTTCTGCTATTAAAAAGTCCCCGAGGCGAATTAATTATTAAGAGACATTTCTTTTTCTGACCACTCTTGAAATAAATTTTTACTGAAAGCGGTAAACTTTTTGATTCTTTTTGAACATGAATTCACTATTTCTTGTGAAGAAAATGTTTCTTTAACGTTTAAAGAAAAATCATATAAATCTGGCCCTAGATTAAAATAATAATGTAGACAGAACTTTCAAAACTTAAAAATGAAACCATGTTGCCTGGTCCGATAGCTCAGTAGGTAGTAACTCTGCCTTCTAAACTGTGGGTTGTGGGTTGTATTCCCATATATATTCCCATGTATATTCAGGACAAATATTTGTGTGATGAACATTGGTGTTTGCTCTGTGTCTGGGTGTTATATTGTATTCCAATTACGCATTTATAAATAAAAAGTATCAAAGTATTGGTATCAGTTATCTGGTTCCCATAGTACAAGCTTTGTTTAGTTTGGGACTATATAGGTGATGCCGTGTGATATGTCTACAAATATTTATGTATTTAAAAAAAATGTAAGGAATACGTAATCGCTAAACAATAACTTTATTCTGGAGTAATGATCGGAGGCGTATTACAATCATTGTAGCACTTATCTACATAAAATAAATAAGTGCAGCGCCATCTAGCCCCAAACTAAGCAAAGCTTGTACTATGGGAGCCAGATAACTGATACAATACTTAGATACTTTTTGTTTGTAAATACATACATAGAATAAATAGAAACAATAATACATTCATCAACAACCCTTACATTTTTTGATAGATAAAAATAGCTTTAAAGTTGAGTACAACTTTATCCATATTCCATATTCAACCTATTTTATTTTTGGTGTTTATTTAATCCGTCCTCCGATAGTGAATAATCTGTATGGCCTATAACTTAGGTTCTAGGACATCTAAATTGTGCTATTATAATTATCTGCGGCCCGCTCAGGACATATTATAAACAAAGCAACATTGTAATGTGCTACATTTAATATATAGGCGTGTACCTATAACAAGTTTGTCTCACTGATGTCAAAACTCGACCAAATTGAAATGAGACCACACGGAAAGCACCAGATTTCAAATAAAAAAAGAATCATCAAAATCGGTTCACCCAGTCTAAATTTCTGAGGTAACAAACATTAAAAAAACAATAGATTTGAGAACATCCTCCTCTTTTGATGTCGGTTGAAAAGCACACTATTCTACGCCTTTTTTGATTCTGTTCAAGGCTTCAACGCAAAAAGGCATGATTTTGAAACTTGGAACCATTTGGAACCATACTTCTGAACGTTCACGAACAATTAATGATTAAGAATCCTTATTACGCATTAAAATTAAATAGTACATGGTTTTTGAAAAACACTTTAATAAAATTCTCATTAATGTTCATGTAATATTAGGACCTGCAAATGGTAAAATTTCTAACCAGAAAATACAAATAGGCAACCATTTTTCACCTTTGTATGCCATTATTTATACAATAGAAACATAAAGCTCCAACGCACGTTCATTCTTTGTACACAGGTGTGTCAGCCACTATTATACTTTATAATGTAAAAACATACAAATTTGAATGAAAAAATCATTTGAAAACCGGTCTTCTAATTGATAGAAACAATGAGACAGGCGCTGACGCACTCCGCCATTTTGAAATTCTAGCCAATAGCAGCGTTTCCCGCGCTTTCAAGGTCGGGCGCAATGTCAAAACGCGAGTCGCTTCCTAGCTTCCTAGTGAATTCTCTAGGCCAATGGCTGTTACTATGATAGATAACGCTTTGGCAGCCATTTTGGTTTCGATTAGTTATCGTGGTTTTGATAGCGGGTACAGATAACTGAATTGCTTTGATTACAATTCTAGCTGGGTTAGTGTTCAATAAAACCTAGAATATTTACGTTGTTTTATTAT
Source organism: Ennomos fuscantarius (assembly GCA_905220475.3). Classification (NCBI taxonomy): domain Eukaryota; kingdom Metazoa; phylum Arthropoda; class Insecta; order Lepidoptera; family Geometridae; genus Ennomos; species Ennomos fuscantarius. Next base: position 2,799,829 of record HG992046.1, on the reverse strand, counting down.
TTTATACGTTTTGGTTCCTGGTATGAGCTTAGATTAGAGTGCGACTTTAGATAGAGTTTGGCATTATATCGCAGGCAATATGAGTATTTCAATCATGATATTACAACACATTTTAAAAATCCCACTATGACTATTATAATTTTTCTTAACACCAATATGAACTCACTCTCGATGATTTTAAGGTCTAATAATTCTCTATACTAAAATATAGTGTAGAGAATCAACAAAAAAAAAATGAATCAACGAAAAATTGTGTTCCAGGATCTATGTATGTGATCGTTGGGCATTATTATTATTATATTAAAATTTATATTTGAGATTCATATCAAAATGCAATCTCATCCCTAAATTATAAGAAGAAACGCAGACGCTTTGCTCACGCTTCACTCGCACTTTGGCCACGCTTCACTCGCACTTTGGCCACGCTTCGCTTGCACTTCACTCGCGCTTCGCGTTTTCTCCATCAAACTAAATATAAGCTATGACTATAATGCGCAAGGCTATAATTTTGTTAACATTACTGTTTATTGTTTAAATAGACCTAAATTATCTAATATAGAGTTATGGTAAGGCTGGTAAGATCTCGGTTTACCGTCTTTGGATTTCTCATGACCCCTTACCATAACCGAAAACAAGACAGGCGAAAGGTCCAACAGCCTAGCGGTCCATCGACCATAGATATCATAGTTTACGAATTACGGATGCGCCAACCGTTTCTAAGGTCGCGGGGTCAGCTTTCACTGGCTTGTTTTGCAGACCGGGTTTTTGGAGAATGCCACAAGACCGGTTTTGGTAAAGCCATACTGTATCTATTTTGGGAGGCATACTATGGTCCAGACCAAATGAGTAAAAACGGTTACTGTCAGATTTCTCCAGCGCAAAATGAGCTGAGGAAAACAAAAATATAGTCTTAAATACTTTCTTAGCCACTGGGGAAATAAGGGAATCTAACCATAGCTTAGTTGGCAGAGCCACAGACTCTTAATCCTAGTGTCTATAATTGGTGGCTGGTGCGATGTCTACAACACAAACTATATGACTTATTTTGACAGACTCTGTGGTGTTGAGCAGGTCGGCTCGTAACCCGGAGGCGGCGGGGTCGATTCCTGCGGCAAGACAATTATTCGTGCACAAATACAAGTTTTTGTTGATGGGCGCTATTATTATTAGGTCATGCGGCGTAAAAAAATCAATACCGAAACCTACGATTACCTACGATGTGTGTGAAACTTAACGCGTATACATTGCTGTTTAATTATGCTCATGTACAAATAACTTCTTTTCAATACGCAATGTATCATGATTTAAGCGAGCTTCCATGCCCCCGGATTGCGTGGTTGGTATAAATGAAACAAGTATGCAAAAGTTTATCCCAAAATCCGTGTCGAGTATCGATAAAAGTACATCACTACAGCCGGCCGGTAGTACAACAGCATAAAGCTGCCGTCCGGGTTAATCCGGGCAGTTTAGCCGATTCATGACCCTCCCGAAATAACTGTGTTACTGTGACACCGAATGTATCGACACTAGTTAACCCACGCGGTTTCATCCGCGTGAACATAATATTCCGGGAAAGTTGTATCTCTTGCGCTTATAAATTACATAAAAAATTGTATTGCTCTCTTACTCAGTTCGCTGCATAAAAGAAGGATAAACAAACACTGGAAAAGCGCTTCGATTTTCGATTATCAGTTCTTGAAAGATCGGAAAAGTTAAACCATTTTCTGACTGACTGATTTTCGGACTGGCCCGATAGCTCAGTTGGTAGTAGCCCTGCCTTCTGAACTGTGGGTCGTGGGTTCGATTCCCACTCAGGACAAACGTTTGTGTGATGAACATAGGTGTTTGTTCTGTGTCTGGGTGTCATATTGTATTCTATGTATGTATTTACAAACAAAAAAGTATCTAAGTATTGTATCAGTTATCTGGTTCCCATAGCACAAGCTTTGCTTAGTTTGGGGCTAGATGGCGTTGTGTGAGATGTCCACACATATTATTATTATTTTCGTTTACGGTTGCTCCGTTGGCCAATCACTTTTAGGTACCTACTTAAATAGGCAAGCCATTTTCAATGTAGTATTAGACTTTGACTTTGCTTAGTGCTATCGTTCTTAGGAGGATATTAACATAAAACTATGTAGCAGAACTTTTCTGCAAAGTTCGTCTAGGTAGGTACCACCGCTTTGCCAATTATTCTGCCGCCAAGCAGTAGTGTGCAAGCACTACTGTGTTCCTGTTTGAAGGGCATTATAACTAGTGATATTACTAGGCAAATGAGACTAGGATCTGACCTCACAGTCGAGTAATCTTATTACCAGACTGTGCTGATGTCTCAGGATGATGTGCGCAGTGCAGTGTCGCGCGAAACTTTATATCTTGGAGTTCCGAGTGACACTTAACATCAGGTGATCGTTCGATGTGACTAGCTCATCACATCATTCACTAACATAAAAAAGACATACTATAAGTTCTTGATTGATTCAATGTCAATTATCGATTTTTTGAGCTGCGTAACTGTAAACTAAGCTTACGTTTTCCAACATTATGCACTAACAAAATAAACAATAGGAATACGTAGTACGTGAGCCGTGAATTAAGCGAATGTTTGCCTTTTACACCCAAATTGAGAGAGCACCAGAACTGCACGTTTCAGGATTAACCGCGATGCGCAGTTTACGCGGCCACGAATAAATGTCACCCGGCCACCCGGCCAACTAGTGCTGTGACTCTATCGATAAAAAATATCGAGAATTTCAATCTGACTAACCCGATGGCTCAGTTGGTAGTACCTTATATGTTGTGGGATCGATTCCCACCCAGAACAAACGTTTGTGTGCTGAACATCGATGTTTGTTTGGGTGTTATATTGTATTCTATGTATATATTTGCAAACGAAATGTATCTAAGTAATTTTTCAGTTATCTGGTTCTCATAGTACAAGTATCGCTTAGATTGAGGCTAAATAGCCCTGTGTGAAATGTCCACAAATATTTATTATTTATTTATGTATCTTTATTATTGGTGTTAGTAAAAAATATTGAGTGAATTAATATTTATTATAAAAAAAATGGAGAAGGTTATAGTTATTATTAAAACGTGTGGTTCAAGCTATAAATTTAATAAGTATTTTAACTTTAAAACATGCGCTACCAATAGATAGTTAATCGAAATATGGTCCGGGAATAAGTTATTTTTTGTATCATAGAATATTCAAGAGTTTTTGAGCTATCTATACCGATTAATTATTTATGGTAGAGACATTCCTAATACCCATTCGTTAGATAATATAAACTCAGAGAGCCAGAAGTCTTGTTGCAAAAAAGAAAGTTACCCAGGAACTACGAGGACAGTGGTCCCACAACACCCGGACACAGAATAAGTATTTGCGATTTTTTTGTGCATATTATCCTGACGCGGAAAACGAACCCGCTGCCTCCAGGCTATGAGACAACCTGCCTAACCACCACACCACAGAGACGGAACAAATGGGAAAAATACCATCCCCAAAAAATGTATTCTATCGATATATACAGCACATCACTATTTATTTTAAATCGCTTTATATTACAATCAGAGAATACAACGTGCTGGTGAATTTCCTACCAGGCTGAAACTTTAGCTAACAAAGAATTTTCAGCCATTCACTTGACAAACGAAAACATAACTTAAACCCGGCACGTACGGTTCAAAATTGAATGATTTCTTCAAGATGTTTTCAATGTTGATTTCGGATGCAACTTATTTGTGAGACCAGGATAGAAAGAGCGAGATGTAGGAGTGTTGTTCAAGTGCGAAAGAGATGAAAATACACTAAATTTACGAAGCCACAGGTGGTGCACCTCGGGTAAAGGCGCAGGTGAAACTGGAAAGCTATTATACATAACGAGCTTCTGCCCGCAGCTTCACCCGCGGCGTGGCCTATGGGAAAATAATTCAACCATCCATTTCACCGTCTTAAGGGGAAAATTTCGAAAAATCCCAGTATTAATGGCTCACCCAGTCGTCGCCGCCGGAGACACGTCTTGAGCGGCCCGGATGATCCTATAGCAGCCATAGTATCTGCTGCGCTAGGATCACCGGACCAGTCTAAATTTAATTAAAATTAAATTTAAATTTAATTTAATTTTTTATTTAAGATACCAGCGTAACACAACCAGACCCCGACCCCGCCGACGAGGTCGACGTACCCCCCGTAGGTTAGCTAGAACGGTCGCGACTTTCAATAGGCTCCACTCTTCCAGTGACGTAGTCTTCTCGATCCTCTTATCCGGCAATGGCCCAAGCCGAGGCTCGCACGCCAGGCGCTAAATAAATATTTGTGGACATTACACACTGCGCCATCTAGCCCCAAACTAAGCAAAGCTTATACTATGGAAACCAGATAACTGATGCAATACTTAGATACTTTTTGTTTGTAAATACATACATAGAATACAATATAACACCCAGACACAGAACAAACATCGATGTTCATCACACAAATGTAACTATACTGAACTCATATTGTAAAGATAAAACGGGTCTATTCGCGCACAAAAATCATCAAAACATTATTTTGACTAACCCATCTAAATAACCTAAAATAATAATAAATGAATAGATCTGTAGGAATACGCCGACAATAAAAATATTAAAGAACTACGAAAAACATTAAAACCTTGAAATTCTTCCAAAAAACTTAAGTAATTCCCATTACAATGGAGATAAAACGGGTCTATTCGTGCACAAATATTATCAAAACAAAATGTTGACTTACCTCGACAATTCGACCAAATTATATTGGCCGTGGTTACTTATTCCTGTTAGATCACAAATACAAAAGAATCCTTCACAAGCGCTACCAATTTAAAAACTCCGCAGGCTTATTTGAAAATCAATAATTTTCACGTTTTCGTTCGCAACACTCCTGGGAAAAGTCACAAATGTTGAATGCATAGCAATTTAAGACCTATTATCTCCGGCCTTTTATATTTTTATAATTCCTTAATTGTGCGCACTGGAATTTAATATTGCCCTTTGATGGTTGTAAATTATTGACACTTTAATTATAATATAAATAATTAATTCAGGCAACAAGCTTAAAAAATAAACTGGCCCTTATTTATAGAACACAGATAGTAGGTGGAGTACAGAGCCCCTGTGGTGTGTGGCAGGTCGGCTCATAGCCCGGAGGCGGCGGGTTTGATTCCCGCGGCAGGACAAATATTTGTGCCCAAAAAAAAGTGCAAATACTTGTTCTGAATCTGAGTATTGTGGGACCATGGTCCTCGCAGTTTGTGGGTGTGGTGTGGAGACACAGGGAATCCAAGTTAGGGTCCAGGATCTATGTATGTGATCGTGTGGCGTTATTTACTTATATATTATTTAAACGTACTTAAATTAGAGCTATTGTAGATACATCTCATTACCTAATATAAAAGCCCAATATAAAACGTCAATGAAATAATCAAAAATAAAAATAATCTTACGTATCACATAATTAAAGGTTGTCTGGAAGAGATCGCTCTTAGCGATAAGACCGCCCATTGTACCTATCTTATTATGTAATTCTCTTTTGTACATGTTTATTTTTGGTGTCAATAAAGCGTTTTGTATTGTATTGTATAATTGCACATACCTATTCAAAACACAAAGACTTATCCTTGAAAATCTTAACTGCAACGTTCGTATTCCTAATACAGGAGCACGTCAATTTGATCCAAATACATAATAAAACATGATGAATGAAATATATGATAATACTTATTCGAAAATTTAGATTCTGTAATGCCTCATTGATTTGTGATTCGTCATTCTAGATCTTGTTGTTGCATAACGATTGTGTATGTTGAAATAATATTCAATAGGCTATTTGACTGTTATATTTTTATTGCACACATAAAATATACCTCAAAAAATAGATAATTGTGAAAACAAAATTTGAATATCTCAAAAAATGACTAAGTTACAGGCATTTTAAAATACAGGAATAGAAAGAGACAGCTCAAACACGCAGTGACGTCAGTTACCAGTCCTCACAGTAACTCATTACTAAGCTGTGGTAGCTCTATATACAATCTCTTTGGCATGTGACGTCACAAGCCATGCCTTCATAGTAGCTGTGAGGAAGCTCCACACGATCTCTGCTTTGCGAAAAAGGGACAGGCGATGAAACTTTAAAAGCGTACTACTCCGTGATTAATTTACCGATTTTTCTTATTTTTACAATGATTACATTCATTTTCAACCTACTTTATGAAAATAATATTTACTTGTTTATTTTTAATAGTAGTCAAATAGCCTATTGTGGGATGAGTGGCAAAGGTTGAGTGTAGGCCGATGGTCAACCACACACATGTCACAATTTTTAGACCGTCTGAAGGCTACTAACTTATCTTAGTGACGGCTTAACTTGTCTCCATATATCACAGTAAACTAACTACTACTCTTCTATATTATTTCAGAAATAGTAGAATTGTCAGAAATACTTTTACTTGGCTAGCATACTACACCTTCGATCACATCGTCACTTCCCATCAGGTGAGAGCGCGGTCAAATGTAGACAAGTTTGAAGTAAAAAGAAATGGATCGTGGTTTTTTAACATATCAAGTATTATTAAACGCGTTTTTAAATGACAAATATGTCCATTTCACCCGTCGATTATTGACATATTTGTCGCTTTTATAAAACAGCCTAAATGCTATAATAATACATTTTTACGGTCCCAAATTAAAGTTGGAGTCGTTGAAAAGATTTGAGAAGTTTTGAGTTTTTTTCCATAACCCGTGTAAGTTTGAATTTTAACGTGTGATAAGGGTGGATTATTATCGGTGCATGTACACGAGTGTTGGCAAATGGTGCCAAGTTTTAAAACCGTGCCTTTTCGTTTTTTCTTCAAGGCTTCCTAGAGCCTTCAGTAAAATATCCACCTTATTATTGTGGCACTTTGACTGACAAAATAAGACTTTGATATGATATACCTAACCGTACGAAAATCCCTCACTTGACATCGGCAGATTTTTTTTTATGTTAGTGAATGGTGTGACGATCTAGACGTTCACCTGATGTTAAGCGACACCGCCGCCCATAACAGAACAGTGAAACTCGGAACTCTAATATATAAAGTTTCGCGCGACACTGCACTGCGCACATCATCCTGAGACATCAGCACAATCTGGTAATAAGATTACTCGACTGTGAGATCAGATCATAAAGTCTAATTTGCCCAGTAATTTCACTAGCTACAGTGCCCTTAAACCGGAACACAGTAGTGCTTGCACACTACTGCATGGCGGCAGAATAACTGGCAAATCTGTGGTACCTACCTAGACGAACTTTGCAGAAAAGTTCCTACCACCTAGTAAATTGTCACTAAAAGCGATAGAAAGCCATAAAAAGAAGTTCATTTTTGTTATTTTTTTACATGTCAGTCGAATATGCCAACAGATTGGCAGTCATATTAACTGACATTAGTATATAGTATTATTATGGCAGAGCACCTGGCTCTGATAAGTTTGGAAAACGTGAATTCCCGGTCCCCACAGGCCCAGGGCCCAACACTAAACGGCTCATATATGTACCCACTGCCGATATTAATAATAATAATAATATGTGTGGACATCTCACACAACGCCATCTAGCCCCAAACTAAGCAAAGCTTGTGCTATGGGAACCAGATAACTGATACAATACTTAGATACTTTTTTGTTTTTAAATACATACATAGAATACAATATGACACCCAGACACAGAACAAACACCTATGTTCATCACACAAATGTTTGTCCTGAGTGGGAATCGAACCCACGACCCACAGTTCAGAAGGCAGGGCTACCACCAACTGAGCCATCGGGCCCGTCAAATTCATCGTATTATATCTCAGTTATAAAAACCATTTTATATCAAATCAAAAACTGTATATAGAAAACTTGATCTAATCCGAGAGTACGTATGGTTACGGAATCTGAACCAGTGGTGTGAATTATCATTAGAACCCAGCATGGAAATCCGGTACTGATTGAATACAAGGATACATTAGTGATTATAGTTCATCTGATACATATTTATTATAAGCTGTACGCTTGTGAAACGAACTTCCACTCAACGTTCGATAGGCTCACTCACTGCTTTTAAGACTCAAATTAAGCATTTTTATCTCTCTAGTTTTATTTCATGTTTGGCACCACACTTTTGTGTATTTAGCCAGTGTCAAGTAATTGATAATTTATCAAGTTATCGATATTTCACGCAAATATGTATCAAGTCACAGTCGAAGTCATCAAGTCAAGTCATAAAGTCATACTCCTAGTAAAGTGGTGGCAACTTTACTTGAAGCTTCTATGGAGTTTTGGAAACAACACGAAAAGAAACGTTTCTTCATTATACCATTTTCCCACACTCACGCCTGTAATCCAGCACTTAACGAATAGAATGCCATCAACTTTATGCACTTACACTGAAAATAATACAAGTTTTGGAAAATAATACAATGCGGTGACGCAATGTTCTTCGCTTTTCCGCCAAAAACTCTATCTTTCTAGTTTGACTCCGAAATAAGTCTTTAGTGGTGTCGACTCTGTGTCGCATACTCTAAAGCTACACGAAATTATATTTCCGTCTTTTTCATTTCCCCTTTATGAGAAGAGTACCGCCATACTTTGAGTTTACTTTAGTTTTAGAGTATGCGATACAGAATCGACACCACTGTGTCCTTAGTATGATGTATGTATGTTTATGTATGTGTATTTGTATTATGTATAGTAATAGTATGTATTGTATATATTAAGTAGTCTACTATTGTAAATGTATCTTAGTATGTAAATAGTAACTTTTATAGCGCCACCGTCCATGCTCGTTGATCTATCTCTGTCTATGCAAAGGTTGTCTGGAAGAGATCGCTTTTTAGCGATAAGACCGCCCATTGTAACCTACTTATCAATCAATCAAAATCAATCAAATAATCATTTATTGACATAAAAGGGTTTCATACATGTTAATGAGTCCATAGACTCCCGAACTAGTGAGTACACTGTATTTCAGGAGCCAAGGCTTCTCCCATCCTATGGCTTATATAATTATGTCAGTGTTAAATTTATTATTAATGTAAACTTTAAACAAGAATAAAGAAAAAAATAATTATAATTATAGGTGCCCATGTGTGAGTGCGCGTGTGTGTGTGTGTGTGTGTGTGTACACGTGCGTGTGTGTGTGTGTGTGTGTGTACGTGTATGTTATAAGCTTTCCTGTTTTGTATTTGGTCATCTTGGTGTCAACAAAGAGTTATACATATATATAAAGAGTTTATCTATCTATCTATATATATATATATATATATTGTTTTGTACTAAAATATAAATATATATATATATATTTATAGTTATATTTATATTTTAGCTTTGACCTCGTCTCATTTTATCTAATCATATAAACGAGTATTAAAGCTTTAGACCTTCAGAGGCCTTTACTTGGCTTGAATGTGGTTGGAAAACTGGAAACTGCCCTTGTAACTATTTAAAATTCTATAGATTCTCTGCACCAATGTAACAAACAAGAATCGTGCTAGATATAACAAGAGCAAACTTGGAAACAAAAGCTACATACCCTGTATTATTTTAATGCTATTGTATGCTCAACTATCATGGCAACCTTGAGCCAGTGAGGCATTGGAGAAATGATAATGGAGTAAAACTAGATACAAATTTCAGTGTGGACAACTTAAACTTAGATTTAGTTGTGTTGGGTAATTTGAATTTAAGAATACGTTACGTTGGAAAGGCTATGATCATAGCATAGCCGATAATGACTATTTAAGGTAAGTAACAAGAGTTTATCGTAATATTTGTTTTTTTTTTTAAGTTTTGGCTCCACACTTTTGTGTATTTGGCCAGTATCAAGTAATTGATAATTTATCAAGTTATCGATATTTCACGCAAATATGTATCAAGTCACAGTTGAAGTCATCAAGTCAAGTCATAGTCTAGTCATCATAGTCTAGGCAAAGCCATACTCCTAGTAAAGCGGTGGCAACTTTACTTGAAGCATCTATGGAGTTTTGGAAAGAACACGAAAAGAAACGTTTCACCATCATTATACCATTTTCCCACACTCACGCCTGTGATCCAGCACTTAACGAATAGAATGCCACCAATTTTATGCACTAACACTGAAAATAACATAAGTTTTGGAAAATAATACAATGCGGTGACGCAATCTTTTTCGCTTTCCCGCCATAACTCCATATTTGATCTTATTTTGATATCGAATTTTAATCTCTCGCCCCACGGTTTACTCATGTAGACAATAGACACGCTATCCCAGTGGAAACACAATTTTCGGCGACAAACGTATTGCTTCTACTATCCAGTAAGGTAGGGTACATGTGATAATTTGTCGTTTCGTACATATATTAATTCAAAATATATACTCCTGTACAAACACATTCCTATCTGGTACAATCTATAGCGTAACAGTAGGTTTTAAACTCAAAATTTGTAAAAATTGCTGATGTATGCAAAACTTATGGTTACTATTGTTTATTATAAACATTACAATGAGTTTTATGTCATCTAAATTGTAAATTGGCTGTAGTAATTATCTCTTTGGTGACTAAAATAAGAGTTGGTGTACTACAAGGCAGTGATTTAGATCCGATACTGTTCCTATTGTTAATATCCTAATTGTTATGGCGGTATTTTCAAACTAAGCAAAAATGCAACCGCTTCGTCTAATGAAGCAGTCAAAATTGTGATCCACAACGAAACCAGTACGTTAGTAAACGTTTGAGATCTTTTTCGCTTCGCAGATAAAATCGGATTCCCAAATATAAATATTTTTTGTCGTGTGGTTCCAGTGTGAGAGTAGTACCACCTCATCTCTTCCCACGGGTGTTGCAATAACTGGGTAAGGGAATATCCAGAAGCAGCAGTTATTCCTTGGCACATTATAAGTTCTGCGATAGAAAAGGAAAGGTTGAGGAGAGGTTTTCCATAATCTTACCAGGGAGGGTGATCACAAAACTTTGCAATGCAACAGGTGAAATTTCCATGTTAACTATGCACATAAACTGCGTATTCAAACTGTCAAATCCATACAAATTTGTGTTTCTATCGGTTGCAATCGTGTTACGTGATCACCCAGCTGACCGCTTGTCATAAGCGTAGTGATTATGCCAAATCTTTTCCCTATGGTTCGCGTCTAAAGTGACGTTTTATGGAGGAATCCTATGTTCAGTAGGACGTCTTCCAGCTGATATAATATTTTTAAAATGTTTTTTGTATCAGGATGCCAAGTCTAATTCCAGTTCGACCAGCAGACGTGCATCTGTTGCGCCTCTTCTCTGCAGACGCACGTTAAAACTTCCATTGTATCGATTTTGTCCGATCCCACCGTCTCAGGGCAGCCGAGCTTTTACAAGTCAATATTTGTCACGGCACGAGGTTGGCAACGAATAACAGCCGCAAAAGAAAACACGCAATGTAACTGTTTGAACTGGCAATGTAAGTCTTATTTGAAACGAGTGATATTGCAGTCATGAAATGTTCTATCGTGTCATCATGATGATGCTAATTTTTATGTTAAGGAATGACGTGACGAGCTAGGCGTTCGCTTGATGTTAAGCGACACGGCTGCCTATATCAGTCACAGTGTCACGCGGAGCTCTTTGTAGAGTTTCACGTGACACCGCACTGCGCGCGTCACCCTGAGACATCAGCACAATCTAGTGATAAGATTACTAGACTGTGAAACTAGGTCCTAAAGTCTTATTTGCCCAGTAATTTTACTAACTTCAGTGCCGTTCAAACCGGAACATAGCAGTGCTTGCGCAGTACTGCTTGGCGGCAGAATAACTGGCAAAGCGGTGGTACCTACCTAGACGAACTTTGCAGAAAAGATCTACCACATCGCTTGGTACGAATGGGTGGTATTTCGACCACGAAAGGATGGCGCTTAGCCGAGCGTCTAGTAGTCCGGTAGTGGAATGGTGATGGGAGAATGAGACCATGCAGTTCTTGAGCGCATTCACCGTGGTGTAATCTAGTAAACGTACGTAGTAAAAGTAAGTAGTACCACATTTTATTCCTTTATATTGGGGTAGGAATAATCGTTTTCTATTTATATTACTTAAAAATAACCACTATTTTTCCTACTACATATTAGCTATAATTTATGCATAGCATTGTTTTAGTCATGTCATTAATCCATCTAAACAAATTTTTGACAAACTACAAAATATACATTTCTACACGATGTTTAGAAGTTTCTGGTCTACAGTCTCTAGAGACTCGCGCCCATCTGTAGCTCGTAAGTTCGCAAGTACTCCCCAGTAATATACCATTGCAGTAGGTATGTCGTAGCGGGATAAGTGCGAACTTAGCAGCTTTCAAACTTAAGTACAGACAGGCATAACTCTCAAAAAAATTTGATGAGTTACTTTACTACAGACTACACTCATTTCTAGTTTAGTGTCTAGTCTTGTCTCTAGTCTAACCTCTATCCCGTACTCTAGCCTCTAGCCCTTAGTCTAATTTCTAGTCTAGACTCTAACTCTTAGTCTAGTTTCTAGTCTAGCCTCTAGTCTAATTTCTAGTCTATTCTCCAAAAGTCTGGTCTGTATTTTAGTCTCCATTCCATTTTCTACTCTCTAGTCTAGTTTCGTCTACGAGTAGTAATGAGAGAGAACTAACAGGAGCCTCCCAAAAAAAAATAGAATACTTCAGTACCATCCAAACTGAGCTTTTACGAATAAAAATCTTCATTGGATTATTTTTAATGAAAAGGAATATCTGTATAACAAACGCTATCACAATGATATCACTGATATTATGAATGCGAAAGTTTGTGTTGTGTGGGACAAACGTCCCTCTTCAGTCTTCACACAACAACGGATTTCAATGAGTTTTGGAATGGAGATAGCATATACGCTGGATTAACAAATAAGATATATTTTATTACGTAAGAAACCGCGGGACAGAATAGTAAATCATAAATCTTTATAAAATCGTCGTTGCCCCAATCCCAAAAAAAACCAGTGTGCTTTTAGACCACACGACTGAAGTAAAACTTCTTTAGCTCCATCCATCGGCCGGTATAACTTAGTTTTTGTTAAGTATAATCTAATGTCGCCATTTTGTCAATTGTAAATTGGCATTTTACCGGACATACCAACATAATAATACAAATTTTGAACTTTGTTATGTTGATAATGGAAATCTATGTGAACCAACAACTGTCAATTTTCGCCTCGCTAGTTTACTCCCCAAGTCAAGCATACGTAAAAAAGTTTTACTTCAAAAATGAATTGACTTAATTACCGATCAAATAAAACCAACTTTCCGAAGACACTCCCAATTCCTATTTCGTCAATTCGCTTTGTCTCGTCAGCCGTTTTAAAAAGGGGGTTGAGTGCACGAGAAGTGGGGCGAGGAAATCAATAAGGGGTGACAAAGGGAGGCGGGTGGTTAAGGGAGTGAAACAGATCGCCGGACAAAATGTCTAGCGGACACCCGTCCTATATTCTTCGATGTTTTCGACTTGGTTTTTTTTAAATTTGAAAGGTTGGTAGCTGTTACTTAACTAATAACCTAAAAATTGAAAAATACAAACACAAACATGCTGCACCTTATACAAAATTGTCAATTCCCATTAGGTGGTAAGTGGCCAAACGTATGCCATTATAGCAAAAAAAAATCTTTTTTTACCTTTGTGTATGCTTGCGTTTGACCAGTTATGACGCGGTGGACGATGGATCATGTTTGCCTAGAAGATCCCGGTTCACTATTGTCTTAAAAACTCCCAGATTATATTTAAAGTGTTCTTACATTAATACTTGGTGTTATATTGTATTCTATATAAGTACAGAAACAAAAAGTGTCAAAATATTGTATCAGTTATCTGGTTTCCCTATGGGAACCAGATAACTAAAACAATACTTTAGCGTACAAGCTTTGATTAGTGTGGGACTAGATGGCGCTGTGTGAAATGTCCATAAATGTATATTTAAATTAAATAAATAATAATCAAGTTACGTCAAAAAATATATGAGCTCATTTATGAAAATAATGATCAGTAGTGATTTCATTTCCATACGATAGTTAATCGGATTGGGAATAATTGAGAACTGTTATGTTGTTTTCTTTCGATATCGGTTGAAAAGTATATCAAGAACTAAATATATACTGAGTTTTATACTGACATATACTACCTCTTTTAGCAATCGATAGTAAATCATAATCAAGCTGTTACAAAGTTCAAATTTATCTGATCCTCTTCCAATGCCTGATGAGACCTTCATCCCTAAAGGGCCGGGCCGCCCATCCTCCTGCAGGCTTAGCATGGCATGTGGAGAAATTGTCTTTCCCCCGGTTTTTTCCACCTGTCAGTTAAAATAATCCCCCTCTCCACCTTACGTAGCACGGCAACGAGGAGAGGAAAGAAATATTTCCCTTTGACATTATCGTAGACATTATATCCCGCTACTCCCCGCTTCAGAGCACGGACTCGGAAGAAAGTGGATAATATTCTCTTGAATTGACATAAAGCAGAGAGTATTTATCTTCGACTCTTGTAGGTGGGTATAAGGAAGTCAAAGTGTTTTAATAGGCACAAAAATGTCGCATGCCTATTATAACTATGTTTAATCGCGGGAACTCGAATTTTGGAGCGAAAGTTACACCGGGAGGAGCATTCGGAATACAAGTAATCCCTTCTAAATCCCGGGAAATGAGTTTCAATACAAAAAAAAATACATAGCGAAATATTCGTGAAAATACAATTATTAGTTTAGTTTTAATAAGGAAATTATTTAATTTACGTAATTAACTTAAATGATGCATATATTTTTTGAGTAGTTTTTAGTTTTTAGTGTAGTTTATATATTTTATAATAAAATATATACATATAAAAATTTAAAATATAACTACTACACAATAATTAATCACGTTTTTCCGCTCATATTACAAACAAAATAAAATTTTAATTTACTACTCACTTACTCTCACTCATATACATAGTAGTCGTTACATACTCTTTGATTAACACAAGGACACAGACTCAAAAATTTTATATTTTCTTAATTTTTATATTTTGTTTTCAATCCCAGTATATTTAGCCGAACAATTATCGATGGTTTGATGGACTGAACAAAATATTGAAGCATGTAATGTCATTTTAGTTAAATTTTCTCGTACTGGCAACAATACGGTAGAGAAATCTAAAAACGCTACTCCCGCCGTTTATCCCCCGGATAAAGCTTTCCACTGTCGCGGCCGTGCTCGCAGAGTGGAATAAAGTGACAGTGAGGATAAGTTTGTTATCTACTCCCTGGGGAGAAGTTGTCCACCGGCCGTGCTAGGCCTGCTGACCCGGCAATATAAACCAAACTGGGGTAGGTCGCAATTTGGTAAACTTGAGGGTCGAAGTGGCTATATTTTGAAGGGTGACTGGGGATTGTGTCTGATCGATCTTGAGCTACACAACCGGCTGGATAAGATGAAATTAGTGATTTTGGGTTTTGAACCGTATTTTATGAAAAATAAATTGTATTTTAGTCAATCATTACACGTTACACGATAAATGATTGAATGATGTGTTGACAATGATTTTTCTTATGAAATACGAGCTTCTGCCCGCAGCTTCGCCCGCGTGGCCTATAGAAAATAATTCAACCACCCATTCTTGGGGGTGGAATTTCGAAAAACCTAATTTTATAGATAGACTAAATCTAAATTAAATTAATCTAAGTATATTATAATGGTTAATACAAAACTAAACTAGACCTAAAAAATTAAACTATACCTAAGAATTTAAAATAATTTAAATTTAAAATTTAAAACAACGCTTCGGTGGAGGGGAAAATGCATAAGTAAATTAATCTATATCAAGATAATGGAGTGGGACCGACGTGTCAGTTGCTTGAAACATTTGTCGTGAACAAGTTATTAAAATTAATTTTTCACTATGATGATAACATGTTAAATTTGCCACAATTGAATTTTGGGGTACGGGAATTTAGAAAAGGGAAACGTCAAGTAAGAGGAAATTAGTGACAGCCTCTGTGGTGCGGTGGTTGAGCAGGTCGGCTCATAATCCGAAGGCAGGTTCGATTCCCGCGACAGGACAAGTATTTGTGCACAGAAAAAAAGGGCAAATACTTGTTCTGAGGCCAGGTGTAGTGGGACCATGGTCCTCGTAGTGCCTGGGTCCCTAGACACAGCAAATCCTAGTTAGGGTCCAGGATCTATGTATGTGATCATTGGGCGTTATTATTATTATAATTACTGGTACCGTTTTGAAATATTATATCTAATATTTCCGCGAACTTTAGAGTTCCCAGTGACACTGCAACTGATATGGGCAATCCTGTCGCTTAACATCAGGCGAACGACTAGCTCATACCCTTATAAAAAATGTAGCATATTTTAATCACCGTTTCTGGATAAAAATGTAAGCTTATTTTATTACATATTTCTTTGAATTTCAAAAGCCGAATAAAACGTAGGTGTATCTTCAACAATTCATAAGAATCACTTTAAAAACATCCTACGGGAATTCTCTAAGGAGCATGGTAACTATTTTCCGTTATCATGGCAACACAGCTTATCGGTGAGACTCTTCTCGGCACAGAATAAATCATAGTATAATTACTGTCGATTCAAACGCCTGTCACTACACCTTGTAATTCGATATTGGTTTCCGATACCTTGGCGAAGTTAGTCACTATTAAATCTATACATACTTACATACTTTACACAAATAAATAGGTATATATAGGCTGACGGGTTTTGCGTAGGTTGCAACCTAAGTATATAAATATAGAACTATAGGCCTTCAGCATGCGCATCGTGCCGTGTCCGGTGCAAGAATGATCCGTAGTACACCGAGCGTTCCCTTTTTATAGCCAGATGGGTGGGGCAGCGATGACAGATACCGGTGTTGCCACTGTAATCAATTTAAATGTTACGACAGGGTAAATTACGGTACTGCCCACTGCGCATAAAGTTTACAACTGGAGATTGCCGCCATCATATGTAAAATTTTCACCACGCGGGTAAAACCACGGGGCAATGTTAGTAATAAAATCAGGTAATTAGCAAATCTGCTTACACGGAAGGATGTGTGCGCCGAAAGAGAAGCCATTTTGTATAAACAAAATCCAATATAGACGAGTGTCAGTGTGTGTGTGACGCGACTGCAGCCAAGGGTGAGCGGTCGTATTCATAGACGTTGTTTGAACCTGGGAATGATGCGTTTTTGTTAATGATTACGACTTAGCTCGAATCATGCAACGCGTTTCTGGTACTGGAACTCTCGTCTACAGAGAATCTCGCCTAAAGTGAAAAGTGAATCACCACAATCGAAATTATACTAAATGATTTACTATAATCGAAATTTAGGGTTTTTAGGTTAGATTTACTTTAGGACTTTAATTCAAACGGGGTAAGAGATGATGCCTCAGCTCAGAAGTCACTCTCAAAAAATTTTTTTAAAGTATTCCCAACACCATTCCACTACCGGACTACTAGACGCTCGGCTAAGCGCCATCTTTTCGTGGTCGAAATACCACCTATGCGTACCAAGCGATTTGATTTCACGTTCTTAACTAGAACGGCTAAGGAATGGAATGCCCTGCCAGCGTCTGTGTTTCCGGCGAAATATGACCCGGGCGTGTTCAAGAGAAGAGTGAATAGGTATTTACTTGGCTAGCATGCTACACCTTCGATCGCATCGTCACTTCCCATCAGGTGAGAGCGTGGTCAAATGCAACACAAGTTTGAAATATAAAAAAAAAGTAAAACTTCTTTACCTATTCTTGACTTGGGGAGTTAGCTGGTGAATGGGAAGCGAACGGAAGTTGAAGTTGGTTCACTTAGATCTCCATTGTCAACGTAACAAAGTAAAAAAAATGGTATTATTATGTTTGTATGTCCAGTAATGAAAATATATAATTGTCAAGATGGCGACATTGACATTAAACAAAACAAAAACAAAGTTATGCCGGCCGATAGATGGAGCTAACCAAAAGAAGTTTTACTTCAGTCGTGTGGTCTAAACACATTCGTTTTTTTCTAAAATCTTTTATGTTTAACCTTGCTTGCACCCAAATCCCGCACTATAAATAAGGCCCGGTAGATCCATAGATACTTGTTGATTCAGGCAGGCTTCGCAAACGGTAGATGTAACCTATATTCCTGTTTGCCAATATATAAATGTGTTTACTAACATAACTTAAAAAAGGAAAATTTGTCTATTTGTTTTCTTTTTTAATATGAAATAGGCTTTATTTGACCACATAGCACCGACGTAGTGAGGTTTCCAGTATTACAGATGTCCATAGGCTACGATGAAAGCTTCCAATCACGCGGGTTTTTTTTAACGGTCTAATACTGTTGGTCTATATCGACCTTTTTATACCTGACCCTATTTTGTCACCGGGCGGGAGGGCAGGCGCTTAAGACGCTCAGCCATCAAAAGTGGGAGGCAACTAGCTCAAGGGCACCCTTGGGATGTGAACCTTGGCTTGGACCGTTGCCGGGATAAGAGGATCGAGAAGACTACATCCACTGGAAGAGAACCTATAAGTCCTATGGAAGGTCGCGACCGTTCTAGCTAACCTACGGGGGTACGTCGACCTCGCCGGCGGGGTCGGTGTCTGATTGTGTTACGCTGGTATCCTATACCGGTACCTGAGCCAGAAGGGCTAGACTGGTCCGGTGATCCTAACGCAGCCGATGCTACGGCTGCTATAGGATCATCCGGGTCGCTCTAGACGATGGGGTGCCCATCAGCTGGGCTGTATGCTTGTTACACCATCGGATGGGCGCAGCTGCGAGGCAACCCTAGTGTTTTTAATGTATTTCAGTCACAGTTGAGGATGATACAGTATGTATATTAAGGAATATCGCAACTTACTAGGACTTTTCTGCAAAGTTCGTCTAGGTAGGTACCACCACTTTGCCAGTTATTCTGCCGCCAAGCAGTGCACAAACACTACTGTGTTCCGGTTTGAAGGGCACTGTAGCTAGTGAAATTACTTGGCAATTGAGACTTTATGATCTGATCTCACAGTCGAGTAATCTTATTACCAGACTGTGATGTCTCAGGATGATGTGCGCAGTGCAGTGTCGCGCGAAACTTTATATTTTAGAGTTGACAGTGTTCTGTTATGGGCAGCCGTGTCGCTTAATATCAGGTGAACGACTAGCTCATCACATCATTCATTAACATAAAAAAGAATGTATTTCAAATACTAACTTTAGCGTGATTTAAGATTATCTGTTTATTTTTTTATTGTGTGTATTTTCTGTATGCTCTTGTATTATTGGGTTTGTGTTTATCCAACTGAACCAGTAAAATTAAAAAAAAAAATTGTCGTTAAATCATTTACATATAAACTTATCTATTACTAAATGTGCCTCGCGGTTTCACCCGCGTGGTAAAAATTTTCCATACTTTCTTAACATTTTCTTTCATAGAAACCTTCTAAAAATTATAAACACAATAAAAAAAGAATTAGCAAAAATGTTCTATCCGTTCACACGTGATGACCAAGGGAAATAGAGGTTAATTTTTATATATTAAGATGTGTGTTTCGTGTTTCTTCCCGTAAGTACATCTTTTTCATGCGTCTTTGTGTGTATGTATGTGTAGACAGAAACGGGTTCTGCGTAGGTTGGTTGCAACCTATATAACTATAGGCCTTCAGCATGTCCACACCGCGCCGTGTCTGAAACAAGAATGATCCGTAGCACACCAATCGATCCCTTTATATAGTCAGACAGGTAGGGGCGCCATGACAGTTGCCGGTGCTGCCACTGTAATAAATTTAATGCCACCACAGGGTAAATTACGGTGCTCAATCGCTGTGCATAGAGTTTATAACTGGACGTAGCCGCCGTCACGGCCATACTGACGTGCGTACGTCCTCGTACGCTTAGCTTCACTTTGTACCTGGTGAGGGACATGAGTATCAGTGTAATTGCTCGTTCATCCTGGCAATTAAATTGTGTTAAACTTGAAGTCAAAGTCAAAAGATTACTTTTCAATTTGATTAGTCAAAAGCATTTAACCTGCCAGTCATTGTCAGGGTTAACCCTTCAGGACCATCAGTATCCCTTCATTTACAAAAAATGGACCGGATGGTGCTAGACCGGATAGATATCCCTTTAGCAACCAAAAATCATCAAACTAATACCTTATCCCTTCATCTATAAAAAAATGGACCGGATAGTGCTAGACCGGATAGATATCCCTTTAGCAACCAATAATCAACATTCCAACTAATACCAATTAATGCTAGACCGGATAGATTATCCCTTTAGCAATCAGACACATTTTTTGTCATCAGTTTTACATTCTCTTTTCTTAATTTTTTTTCTCATTTTTTTCACTTGTTTTTTATTTTTTTTCTTTTGCTTACCCTTTTTTTCTCTTTTTTTTTTCTCTAACGAATCATTACTTTTTTAACCATAACTTTTATTCTCTTTTTTTTTTCACTGGTCCGGGTTAACCCTGCAACTAAATTTGATATTAGTGTCACCCGCCGTCACGTCATCATTCACGTCACGTCACGTCATGTTTCGCGTTGCTTGAAGAGTGATGTAGAAATGGGCATTGGGCAATCCCACTTCTGATGTAGACAGAAACGGGTTCTGCGTAGGTTGGTTGCAACCTATATAACTATAGGCCTTCAGCATGTCCACACCGCGCCGTGTCTGAAACAAGAATGATCCGTAGCACACCAATCGATCCCTTTATATAGTCAGACAGGTAGGGGCGCCATGACAGTTGCCGGTGCTGCCACTGTAATAAATTTAATGCCACCACAGGGTAAATTACGGTGCTCAATCGCTGTGCATAGAGTTTATAACTGGACGTAGCCGCCGTCATATGTATGTATTTGTGTTTTTATGTTGCGTGTGTTTGTCATAGAAGTGTGTGATGTACTCTGATTTTGTCATAACCATGACTTGACCGCAGACAAACAAAATATTTAAAAGTAATACCACGTGGTT
The DNA here is from genome assembly GCA_905220475.3 of Ennomos fuscantarius. Lineage (NCBI taxonomy): Eukaryota > Metazoa > Arthropoda > Insecta > Lepidoptera > Geometridae > Ennomos > Ennomos fuscantarius. Next base: position 2,778,841 of record HG992046.1, on the reverse strand, counting down.
ACGTTATGTAACTTTAATTACCTATTGTCCGTATCTACATATTATTTTACAATATTATTCGAAGTGACGTGTCATGTTAATGTTGTTATTTTACAGTAAGTACTTTACATAATATAATGATAAGTACTTTAGGCGTGTTGCCAAGCAAAATTCGATTATAAATGTATGGGCATAGGTAGAAAATATTGAAATATTTTCAAATTATTCGTCTGGTATGCATAACGCATATATTTACTATTCGTCTAGACAAAATGCATTTGGACAAGGTCGATGCGAATGTCAAACTGCTTTTTTTTAATTCGTCAACAGGTATACCGTTATATAATACGGAAAACTTTTGAAGTAAAACTTCTTTACGTACGCTTGACTTGGGGAAGCTGGTGAATGCGAGGCGAACGGAAGTTGATGTTGGTTCACGTAGATCTCAATTGTCACGGGGGGCGAGTTGGCTGGACTGCAGTCGCGACCCCTTCTCGCTTCCAGTACGGCAGACGAGGGCTCACAAGGAGGTTTTAGTGGGTTCGAGCCCCACAAACCCCCTGCCACCACCCCCGGGTTTGTGGGGCTCCCCCCTCAAAAAAAAAAGATCTTCATTGTCAACATAACAAAGTTAAAAATTTGTATTATTATGTTGGTATGTCCGGTAAAATGACAGACATTAACATCAAACAAAGCCATACAGAGTTTTGGTGGGAAAGCGAAAAAGATTGCGTCACCGCATTTTATTATTTTCCTAAACTTGTGTTATTTTCTGTGCATAAAATTGGTGGCATTTTATTCGCTAAGTGCTGGATTACAGGCGTGAGTGTGGGAAATGGTATAATGATGGTGAAACGTTTCTTTTCGTGTTGTTTCCAAAACTCCATAGAAGCTTCAAGTAAAGTTGCTACCACTTTACTAGGAGTATGACTTTGACTAGACTATGACTTGATGACTTCGACTGTGACTTAACACATATTTGCGTGAAATATCATTAACTTGATAAATTATCAATTACTTGACACTGGCTAAATAGACAAAAGTGTGGAGCCAAAATGTAAAAACAAAAGATAAAAGAAGAAGAAACACTGACTAGATACTCCACTGTTACGCATTGGATTGTAAGGGACTTTATTAGTAACTAGCCCTTGGCTAGGTTAGGCTAAACGAAGTTTTTTTTTTATAGATAATTCAACCACCCATTTCACCCTCTTAGGGATGATATTTCAAAAAACAATTTCTTAGTGGATACCTACACTTTACAAAGAAAACACTCTCCAAATTCCAAGTCTCTAGGACCAGCGGTTTAGGCTGTGCGTTGATATATAAGTCAGTCAGTCAGGACATTGAATTATATATGTATAGATTAGTTGGGATGATTGTTAGTTTAAAAAACAACGGCATTTTTAATATATATGAGGTGTCTTTGTGGTGGAATTATTCATCGCGTTCCAAATTTTTCCGAATATGTTTTCCTGTATAAATTGTAGTCACCTAAAGGCAATAGGCTATTTGACTGCCATATTTTTATTACATACATAAATAATATACCTCAAAAAATAGATAACTGTGAAAACAAAACTTGAATATCTCAAAAAATGACTAAGTTACAGGCATTTTAAAATACAGAAATAGAAAGAGACAACTCAAACAAGCAGTGACGTCAGTTACCAGTCCTCACAGTAACTCATTACTAAGCTGTGGTAGCTCTACATACAATCTCTTTGGCATGTGACGTCACAAGCCATGCCTTCATAGTAGCTGTGAGGAAGCTCAACATGATCTCTGTTTTGCGAGAAAGGGACAGGCGATGAAACTTTAAAAGCGTACTACTCCGTGATTAATTTACCGATTTTACTTATTTTTACAATGATTACATTCGTTTTTAACGTACTTTATGAAAATAATATTTACTTGTTCATTTTTAATAGTAGTCAAATAGCCTATTGTATAGCGTCACCTACGTAAAGCATACTTATCAAACACCGCCATAGATAAACAGGAATACAAATTTCGGGCATAAAATTAAAATTAAGTTGATTTTGATTATTTGTGGTAGGTACTGAATTTTGTCAAATTTGGTTGAGTTTGTCTTGAATAACACACAAGTGTTTTTTTTTTACTTTTGACTTTTGATAAGGATATTAGGAATACCAATGAAACACGAATCATTTCAAAAATGTAGGCATCTACTCAATTCACTGAAATATAAATATATATAAATGGAAAAAAGGTAAATAGCCTGCCTTCTGAACTGTGGGTTGTGGGTTCGATTCCCACCCAGGACAAACATTTTGTGTGATGAACATAGGTGTTTGTTCTGTGTCTGGGTGTTATATTGTATTATATGTATATATTTACAAACAAAAAGTATTTAAGTATTGTATCAGTTATCTGGTTCCCATAATACAAGCTTTGCTTAGTTTGGGGCTAGATGGCGTTGTGTGAGATGTTCGCACATATATTATTATTATTATTTTTCCAGTCAAATTCTCAAATTTCCGGGATAAAAAGTGTCCTATGTGGTCTCAATAATACAAGCAAAACGTGTACAAAACTTCATCCAAATCGACTCAGTCAATTTGATATAAATAAATAATAAAGAAAGAAAGAAAGTGTTTATTGAACACAGCAATACAATTAAAGTAGCAACAATAAAATAATTAATTTAACAATAAATGTTAAGCAAATGTTATTGACATGCACAAAAGGAGCAAGTTCAGCATAATGCTCCGAATAATAACGCCCAACGATCACATACCCGTAGATCCCGGACCCTAACCAGGATTCCCTGTATCTAGGGACCCAGGAACTACGAGGACCATGGTCCCATCACACCCAGACACAGAACAAGTATTGGCCCTTTTTTTCTGTGCGTAATACTTGTCCTGCCGCGGGAATTGAACGCTTCGCCTCCGGAGCCGACCTGCTCAATCACCACGCCACAGAGGCTGTCAAAAAAACTGTGAAAGCCGCACCAACAAAAGGACCAGGTTCTCCTTTAGGGAGTAGAAGGCAGTACTTATGATTATGACCTGCTATATTTCTAACCACAATCCAACAATGGAAATAATTTTGGATTTTTGTTATTGTTAAATTCATTGTGCGTCATACTCACATTCAGCGTAACACATACTTTAATAATAGCTATGAATTTGCGACGTTGAGTGGTTTATCTATTGTTACTAATAAATTAAATGTATAAAAGAGTGGGACGCTTTACCGGCGTCCGTAATTGCCGAAAACTACAAAACTGGAGTCTTTAAATCGAGAGTGTACAGGTATCTTCTAGGCAAGCGTGTTACATCCTAGACCGCATCGTCACTTACCATCATGTGCGATAGTGGCCAAACGCGAGCCTATGAAACAATAATAAAAAAAAAAACAGATAAAATTATTTATTTTAAACAATAAAACTAAAATAAATTAATAACTATGCATTAGCAAAACTTGATAAGTTTGTTTGTGTGCATGTGTGTATGTTTGTTACTTCTTCACGCTCAAACTGCTGAATGGATTTGGATGAAATTCGGTACCAAGATAGCTTATACACTGGATTAACATATAGGCTACATTTTATCCCGGAAAAGTGAAATGCTCCCGTGGGATGAAGCAATAGTTAAAATACTTTTTATCCGCGGGTGAAACCGTGGGGCACAACTAGTAATTCATAACACCCATTCAACTGAGCGAAGGTCGCATAGACAAAAGCATTTGTTTTAAATCTAGGACGATGAGAATAGCCTAGGGTTTGTTTAGGAGTCTAGACCAAAGTTATGCTTTAAACTAGGCATAATGGGTGTTTTGAATAGGCCCGTCGTGTCCGTTTCGACCGTATGATGTCATGGGTTTTTGTTCGGTTAAACTATAGTGTTTTTCTTTTCTCATAAGTGAATGGAAATAATATTTTATCTATACGTCATATGCCTAATATACGTTACCAGTTTCCCACTGCTGGGAAACGGGAACATAGTGTTCGTTCTGTGTCTAGTTATATTGTATTCTATGTGCATGTTTACAAACAAAAAGTATTTGCGTATTGTAGGTATCAGTTATCTGGTTCCCATAGTACAAAGCTTTGCGTAGTTTGGGGCTAAATGGCGTTGCGTGTAATGTCCATACATATTTTTTTATACATCCAGAAAGTCTCTAAGTAATCTATCAGTTATTTGGTTTGAATAGTACAAGCTTTGCTTAGTTTCGGGCTAGATGGCACTGTGTGAAATGTCAACAAATATTTATATTTATTCATGTTTATATATTGCTTGAGATCTCTATTATGAGATAGGTAGCTAAAGATCAATATAAGCTAGTAGGTAAGTATCAAATTAGATGAGTGCCATAAATTGCTTACGTCTAGAGTCGTGTTTCATATTAATTATTTTTGTTTTAATTCCCACGCCTCTGCTGATCTACTGTTATTTGATATAAACTACATTTTTGTCAAGATTTACGTACAACTACGAAAATATGTGTAGGTACAGTCAGCTGCAAGAATTGATGAACGAAACTGACAGATGGATATATACGTTACGTGCTAACGCTCGCGTAAGCCGCCCCGGCTTGCGTTAGTAACTGGCTCCCAGAAGGACATCGAATATGCCCGAAACCTGGGGACGATCACGAAAATTTGATTGGAATTCAACAGGAGAAATTTTCATACTAACTATGCACATAAACTGCGTACTCAAACTGTCAAATCCATGCAAATTTGTGTTTCTATCGGTTGCAATTGATTTACGTGGTCGCCTAGCTGGTCGAAGTAATTTCGATTTTTAATTGACGTTATTCATTTTACAATACGTAACATATCGCGAACTTAACTTTTCAAACTAATAATGGTTAAGTTAAATATTGTAATTATAAAGCTTTTGAATGCAAGCAAAATATCGCTGGAAATATCAAAATATATTTCACTTAAATTTTGTAATGAGTCTAATACGTTTTCACCGCTGCACACTGGTTCGATCCCATACCTACAAGTGGTTAAAAACAAAAAGTTATAAAATCGAATAAATAGATATGTCATTCAATTTATTTATCTATATAAGTATCATTTTGCGTAGTAACTTTCGTAGCTGACTGTCCGAGAAATACGAGATGTTGTTGTAGATTTCATTAATATGGTTTCTGAGAAAAATGCATTTTGATGATGTCTAATTGCCGATTTCAACCTTTGTCCGCTTCTCTTTTACTTTATTTCGCTTATGTTTTCATTTTATTATGTTGAATTTTATAAGATTCCTTTATTTATATTTCTTAAGTCTACTACGACAATTATATTAGGTCTTTACCTATGAAATTGCCGTTTTGTTTGAAAAAAGTTAAAGTATTTTTTTTTCGAACTTATTTATTTATTTTATTCAAAGTAATCACCCCTGCAATCAATGCATCTTTGCCAACGCTGTGGCAGTTTATGGATGCCCTTCTTGAAAAAATCAGCTGGACGGGAGACAACAAACTCTTCAAGGGCGTTTTGTACTGCCTCTCGGGAATTGAATTTTTTTCCCGCTAAAAAGTAGTCCAAATTGTGGAAAAAGTAATAGTCGGTAGGCGCAAGATCTGGTGAGTATGGCGGATGAGGGAGAGCTTCCAAACCCAACTCATGCAGCTTAGAGACGGTCTGTTGTGCAGTATGGGGTCGCGCGTTGTCGTGAAGTAGCAGTGGAGACGACCGATTGACCAAAGCTGGTTGCAGACGTGCGAGTTTCGCCATCATTGTGGTCAGTTCTTCAATGTACACATCTGCAGTAATGCTCTCGCCGTTTTGTAAAAAGCTATGATGAATCACACCAGCACTAGACCACCAAACTGTGACCATCACCTTTCTAGGGGTCATTTTTCGTTTTGCACATTGCTTTGGTACCGAACCAGGATCTAACCAACTTGCTGAGCGCTTTCGATTGTCAAAAAGAATCCATTTTTCGTCGCACGTAACAATTCGGTTCAAAATTCCTTCATTTCTGTGCCTGTTAAGCAGCGCAAGGCAAGTCTCGACGCGTACGTTGCGCTGGCGATCGTTAAGTTCGTGGGGCACCCATCTATCAAGCTTTTTTATCTTGCCAATCTGTTGCAAATGGACCAATATTGTTTTGATGCTAACATCAAAAGCTGCTGCCAGCTCAGCTGTAGATTGAGATTCATCAGCTTCCACAATCGCCTTTAATTCATCATTGTTGACCAAATTTTCCGGACGACCACGAGGTTCATTTTTCAAGTCAAAATTCCCAGAACGGAACCGAGCAAACCAATAACGGGTTGTACGTTCGTTTGTACAGTTCTCTCCGTAAACGTCGTTGATGTTACGTGTCGTTTGTGCCGCGTCGGTGCCACGACGGAACTCATATTCCATAATTACACGAAATTTCAAAGTATCCATTATGAGGAAAAATGTTGAAATGTAATGAAAATACAACGCTAATCAATAAACAAAATACTTATATTGTAAATAGAATGTCATATTTTTAAAACAAAGTTAATTTGAATTTAGAATTCATAGCCAATCAAAACTTTTTTTTGTTTGAAAAAGTCTGTACTGCAATACGGCAATTTCATAGGTAAAGACCTATTATTATGAAAATTACTTATTTTTTTAATGTCAACGCCTTATGTGACTAGCTAGTCATTCACCTGATGTTAAGCGACACGGCCGCCCATAACAGAACAGTGTCACTCGGAACTATAAAATATAAAATTCTTAAAAAAAAATATTACTCGACTGTGATAATAATAATAATAATAATATGTGTGGACATCTCACACAACGCCATCTAGCCCCAAACTAAGCAAAGCTTGTGCTATGGGAACCAGATAACTGATACAATACTTAGATACTTTTTGTTTGTAAATACATGCATAGAATACAATATAACACCCAGACACAGAACAAACATCGATGTTCATCACACAAATGTTTGTCCTGGGTGGGAATCGAACCGACGACCTGCAGTTCAGAAGGCAGGGTCACTACCAACTGAGCTATCGGGCCAGTCAAGAGAGATAAGATCATAAAGTATCATTTGACCAGTAATTTCACTAGCTACAGTACCTTTCAAACTGGAACACAGTAGTGCTTGCGCACTACTTGCAGTCGCTTGACAGGCGAATAACTGGCATAGCGGTGGTACCTACCTAGACGAACTTTGCAGAAAAGTCCTACCTAGTAAGTAAGCTCTTTCAGCCCTAATAAACGGGTATTAGTCTCGGATTAGTTACTTCAGCTTATGTCCTTTTTTTGCTACTGGAATATTTAACTGGATCGAAAGAAACAAAAGATGGTGTAATTAGTCTAAAGCTAGTTCGTGTTTATTAATAAGGCTATTTAGGTCTATTCTCTTTAGGCAGCCTCTGTGATGTGGTAGTTGAGCAGGCCGGCTCTAACTCGAAGGCAGCGGGTTCGACTCCCGTGGCAGGACAAGTATTTGTGCACAGAAAAAAAGAGTGCAAATACTTGTTCTGAGTCTTGTGTGGGACCATAGTCCTCGTAGTTCCTGGGTCCCTAGACACAGGGAATCCTAATTAGGGTCCAGGACCTATGAATGTAATCTTTGGGCGTTATTATTATTAGTCTGAGCATAAATCAAGTTTAGCCAAGCATTTCCTTTAGCGTCAAAGTCAATCTAAAAAACATGTTCCAAACTAGTACCAAATGCAAAAACAATGTCCTTATGAGCGATGCTAGCAGCTAGAATCGGGCGCAAGGTTGCCTATATCTAGGGCATACGTTTCGGTACATATCTACACTTAGTAAACCTAGGTCTATATTGTGCGGTCGACATTCTATTAGAATATCACACTTTACACTAATATTATAAAGATGAAAGTTTGTATGTGTGTGTTTGTTACTCCTTCACGCTCAAACGGCTGAATGGATTTGGATGAAATTCGGTACCAGGATAGCTTATACGCTGGATTAACATATAGGTTACATTTTATCTCGGAAAAGTGAAATTTTCCCGTGAGATGAGCGAATAATTAAAATACTTTTTATCCGCGGGTAAAACCGCGGGGTGCAACTAGTAAGTTATAAGATAACTGAATCGAGTCAAATAAACGCCAACCTTTACCTAAGCATAATAAAGAAATAAATATTTATAGACATTTCAGACAGCGCTATCTAGCCCCACACTAAGCAAAGCTTGTACAATTGAAACCAAATAACTGATTGTAATAGTTTAATTGTAATTAATTTTATTTTAATTGTATTGTATTAGTTGTAACTTTTTATTTATAGAGTGCCTGTACATATTAATGTTTCTGTTAAATAACTGATACATTTTCATTTAATTTCAAAAATTCTTTATTTTAATAAATATTACATGTCACGTACAACTTAGCGCTAGAATCTAAGCTATAACTATCTTAAAATTAAAATGTTTTACAGGCTAAAGACCGCCTTTTTTAAACTTTCTGTACAATACGGATGCTAAAGTGCTTAGATATCTTATGTTTGTAAATTACCTACCTATGTTTAAATAGTTACCAACTGCTTTTTTTTTAAGATGTTTTCCTTTTATTTATATGATATTTAGTTGAAAACTATAAATACCTAATAATTATAAGCCACTAGCATAAGATTGTTATTTACTTATTGGCAAATAAATAAATTACTAAATACGTAAAAATTAGAAGTTCTCATTAAATCATAATCGAGGGTAACTACCCTCTGTAACTACATTAAGTTTTAAAATAATTATTGTTTCTACGTACTACTGAGTTACTTCATACGATTATGTCCTAAAACTGATACATTACTTAGGTCCGTATTACAGAACGATGCTCAGTCATCGTTCGGTGCTCAAGCAGAGATTTCATTCATTAATTGATCACTTAATGAAATCTCTGGTTGAGCACCGATCGATGACTGAGCATCGTTCTGTAATACGGACCTTAAGTACATTTTTTTTTTGTAAATACATACATAGAATACAATATACCAGACAGAGAACAAACATCTTCATCAGACAAATGTTCTGGGTGGGAATCGAGCCCAGGAGTTCAACAATTATTATTTTAAATTCGACAGAGCCATATTATCTGTGCCTTTATTATTTTAACTACAGTAATAAGTATAACAACTACTTAATAAATAGTAACTAGCTACAATACTAACTATAAAAAGAAAATTGTACTATATACTAGCTGGGTCCCGTAGGAAATACCTTTTTTATATTTTTTTTTTTTTTTTTTTTTTTTTTAATGTTATTGAATGATGTGACGAGCTAGTCGTTCACCTGATGTTAAGCGCCACGGCCGCCCATAACAGAACAGTGTCACTCGGAACCCTAAAACATAGAGTTTCAAGCGACACTGCACGGCGCACATCATCCTGAGACATCAGCACAGTCTGGTAATAAGATTACTTGACTGTGAGATCAGATCATAAAGTCTCAATTGCCCAGTAATTTCACTAGCTACAGTGCCCTTCAAACCGGAACACAGTAGTGCTTGCACACTACTGCTTGGCGGCAGAATAACTGGCAAAGCGGTGGTACCTACCTAGACGAACTTTGCAACAAAGTCCTACCACCTAGTGAAATAAATATGTTAAGGAATGGCTAAAACTCACGTCAATTAAAAGTCGAAATTACTCCGACCAGGTTTCGGACATATTCGATGTCCTCCTTCTGGGAGCCAGTTACTAACGCAAGCCGCGGCGGCTTTTGCGAGCATCAGCACTTAACTGATAATATATATTAGGTCTTTACCTATGAAATTGCCGTTTTGTTTGAAAAAAGTTAAAGTATTTTTTTTTCGAACTTATTTATTTCTTTTATTCAAAGTAATCACCCCTGCAATCAATGCATCTTTGCCAACGCTGTGGCAGTTTATGGATGCCCTTCTTGAAAAAATCAGCAGGACGGGAGACAACAAACTCTTCAAAGGCGTTTTGTACTGCCTCTCGGGAATTGAATTTTTTTCCCGCTAAAAGTTGTCAAAATTTTGGAAAAAGTAATAGTCGGTAGGCGCAAGATCTGGTGAGTATGGCGGATGAGGGAGAACTTCCAAACCCAACTCATGCAGCTTAGAGACGGTCTGTTGTGCAGTATGGGGTCACGCGTTGTCGTGAAGTAGCAGTGGAGACGACCGATTGACCAAAGCTGGTTGCAGACGTGCGAGTTTCGCCATCATTGTGGTCAGTTCTTCAATGTACACATCTGCAGTAATGCTCTCGCCGTTTTGTAAAAAGCTATGATGAATCACACCAGCACTAGACCACCAAACTGTGATCATCACCTTTCTAGGGGTCATTTTTCGTTTTGCACATTGCTTTGGTACCGAACCAGGATCTAACCAACTTGCTGAGCGCTTTCGATTGTCAAAAAGAATCCATTTTTCGTCGCACGTAACAATTCGGTTCAAAATTCCTTCATTTCTGTGCCTGTTAAGCAGCGCAAGGCAAGTCTCGACGCGTACGTTGCGCTGGCGATCGTTAAGTTCGTGGGGCACCCATCTATCAAGCTTTTTTATCTTGCCAATCTGTCGCAAATGGACCAATATTGTTTTGATGCTAACATCAAAAGCTGCTGCCAGCTCAGCTGTAGATTGAGATTCATCAGCTTCCACAATCGCCTTTAATTCATCATTGTTGACCAAAGTTTCCGGACGACCATGAGGTTCATTTTTCAAGTCAAAATTCCCAGAACGGAACCGAGCAAACCAATAACGGGTTGTACGTTCGTTTGTACAGTTCTCTCCGTAAACGTCGTTGATGTTACGTGTCGTTTGTGCCGCGTTGGTGCCACGACGGAACTCATATTCCATAATTACACGAAATTTCAAAGTATCCATTATGAGGAAAAATGTTGAAATGTAATGAAAATACAACGCTAATCAATAAACAAAAGACTTATATTGTAAATAGAATGTCATATTTTTAAAACAAAATTAATTTGAATTTAGAATTCATAGTCAATCAAAACTTTTTTTTGTTTGAAAAAGTCTGTACTGCAATACGGCAATTTCATAGGTAAAGACCTATTATGAAGATAGTAATTTGTACTTTTAATTGACGTGAGTTTAGCCGTTATTTATCTTACAAAATGTGTCATACTCACGATAGTTTTCAAAGTAAGTTAAGTTTAAAATCGAACAAAATATTTTCTAGCTCAATATAGCAAAATTTATACCAATATTAATTAAACAAGCGCTTAGTAACAGGGAAAAAATGCATCAACATAACCACAGAAATAATTCCGAGAATTCGTACGTACTGTTTTTACCAAAAACATGCAAGCTAGAGTAAAACGTTAGGCAAAACTTCGCCAAAAATGACGTAGAAGCAATAAACGAGATTAAAGTGGGTAAATGCTTACTCCACTTTCACACGCGAAGTTTTATTTTTGGTGTAACAAAACTGGGGGAAACCGAGCGGGAATTTTCAGTGGGAAAAGTGAAAAAGACTTAAAAATCGTGGGTCCCGTAGGAAATAACTTTTTATATGTTAATTAATGACGTGACGAGCTAACTGTTCACCTGATGTTAAGCGACACGGCTGATATCACTTGCAGTGTCACTCGGAACTCTATATAGAGTTTCGTAGAGTTCCGAGTGACACTGCACTGCGCACGTCATAAAGTCTCATTTGCCCAATCATTTCACCTTCAGGATTATGATGATGATGATAATGATGGTGATGATGATAGTGGTGATGGTGATGATGATGATGATGATGATGATGATGGTGGTGGTGGTGATGCTGATCTGTCTGAAGTTTGGAATAAATTGGTGCAAGCCATTTTTTTCCAAATTGAAGAGATGTGGCCGTGTCAATGCGGGCCCCTAAAATGTATATAAAAACAAAAGCCTCAACTCTCAATAGCCCGCTTGAGGTAAACGTACGGAGACGCGATCCCGGTGTACGTGGTCGTTTTTCGTCAATCCTGCTTGTTTTTCCCGTTTTTTTCCATTTGTGTACCTTTTTTCCCATATTTCGAAACATTTTTAACGTTTTCCTGGCGTTTAAGGTAGATTTCGTAGTTTAAAGTGAGAGTAGTTGTTTCGGGACAAGATATCGGCTCCAGCACTGAAAAAAGGTTGTGTTCTTTAGCGGGATTCTTGTATACAAGGTGGTGAGATTTTTAACCACTGCCAAAAAAACTTTTCCCACAATAACCTGAATGACGTGAATGACTCACAACCTCTGTGGTGTGGTAGTTGAGCAGGTTGGCTCATAACCCAGAGGAGGCGGGTTCGATTCCCGAGACAGGGCAAGTATTTGTGCACATAAAAATAAATGTGCAAATACTTGTTCTGTGTCTGGGTATTGTGAGACCATGGTCCTCGTAGTTCCTGGGTCCCTAGATACAGGGAATTCTAGTTAAGGTCCAGGATCTATAAAACAGATGGTTGGGCTATTATTATTATTTATGAATAAATAGTTTTATATGCTCCATCTTTGAAGCAAAATAAGCAGGCCAACATCTGTTCAAAGAAACATCGATCTTAAAACATTGGATTAAATTTCAATTCAGTCTGAACTACAGCGCGGCGCTTACGGCAAATAGAGTGCGCGCAATTACTGATTTTGACAGTTTTTAATTAATTTTGTTTTTATTGTATTTTCCAAAACACTGTATACTCTATAATATTTGAATATATGGAGGGAGTACGCATTTTTTTTTAATTTCTTACATAGAAACTGAATAACAATGGTTGATTAAACTTTTTTTTAGGAAAATTTATGATTTTTTCTATTGGCCCAAATATATTTATCTTGTATCGGCGAAGATAGTTTTGAGATATGAGTTTAACTTTAGCCTAATTTTATATATAATGACGGGTCTAACATGTCGCTAAGCTATTCTAAGTACCAACAAAAAAAAATTAGTTAAGTACATGATACGTTATTCCGAAGCTCTGAATGCTCTATTTTCGCCTAGAAACGTGCCTAAATCGCCATGTTCATTTGTTTCATCTTTTATGTTCATGTTTGCCAATTCACCTTAATACCACAAACGGTATGGTACAGGTGCATTCAGAAATCTACTCATACGACGGGCCTGTGCGCCGCTCAGCCTTTTTATTTAGTCTATTCCACACAGGGTGATGGATTTTTCTGTTTTTCCACGAAATTCACTCATACGAGGGCTATTTACGTATAAACGAGTTGCTTGGACATAGGTGGAGTAGAGTAGACCAATTAAAATTATTTAGGATTAGGAAAATAATATAGGTATGTTATGATAGTTATTATTTATCACAAGCAAACAAACATAGAAATAAGTTTAATTAGTACTTTAGTTTAATTGTACTGTAAGCCTTAAAACTATGACATCCCTCAAATTGGACTGAACATATGTTCATTGGACATTGTGCGACCAAAGCCGTGACTATTGCTCGTGTTTTTTTTTGAAACATTACACAAAAATATCGAAAAGGGCATGAACATGTTTGTGTATAAAAACACCAAAATTTTGTTTTCTGATATACACGGAATACAGTCCCCACGTGGGTGAAGGGAAGTAAGGTTTGTTCCATTTTCATTCGCTTCGCACACAAACGCAAATCTGTCATCTGTCACTTCTGTGACATTTTGGGGTTATTATTATATTGATTGTTAAAAGTTTTGTGTGATACATTCAATGCGTTTTTTTAACGGGCTAATGCTGTTGAACTCTACCGACCTTTACAGCGGCACCGGGCAGAAGGGCAGGTGCTTAAGGTGCACAGCCGTCAAAAGTAGGAAACAACTAGCTCAAAGGCACCCCTGGGATGAGAGTCTACGTCAAAATCTTTAGCCCGATATGAATGCGAAGACAAAAAATTAGTCATAACAACTTTTTTTTTATTTATTTATTTCAAGGGCTTTATCGTTTAGCGACCACATAGACCTGTAAAAATACACACATTACTTACCCGCCCGGTGACGCTGTAAAGATCGGTAGAGACCAACAGCATTAGCCGGTTCAAAATAAAAATAAAAAACTTTCATTCTAGTTCTTATCTAAACCTAAACGTAACAATTCATACACAATTTTTGCACGGGCTGCAGCAGCACCAAAATACTGAGTCAACAATGAAGTCTCCATTATTTCCTGTTCGTATTTCGGCTAACCAGTTATTACCAGTTGCCTAGATATTGTCAAGCGTCGCGTCGCGTGACGTCGCCCGACATTGGGGGAAATTGATTTTTTTTCATGACAAAGGAAACGCGGTCGTTATGTTTCGTGAGTGGTCAGACTTTAGGGGACTGGGCTTAGGGGACATTTTAGTATAAATTCAGTGCTTAGCGGTACCTTTTTTTGATAATACTGTTTTGTTACTTTTTTAATTATGTCATCAGCATTAAAAGTGGTTGCACCAAGAATAACATTCGCCAAGCTTGTAAGTCGCTACTTAAACTCCAACGAATAGCCTATTTTGCGCGTCATCATCACGGAAAAAACGCGGCCGATAAATACATCAACAAATATTTGTGGACATATCACACAGCGCCATCTAGCCCCAACAATCACAAAAAAGCGCAAATACTGGTTCCGAGTCTGGGTGTTGTGGGACCATGGTCCTCGTAGTTCCTGGGTCCCTAGACACAGGGAATCCTAGTTATGGTCCAGAATCTATGTATGTGATTGTTGGGCATTATTAAAATGTTACGTAATTGGCTTCTTTACCAGTTAATTTAATCTTAATGAATGATGTGACGAGCTAGGCGATCACCTGATGTTAAGCGACAGGGCCACCCATCACAGAAAAGTGTCATTCGGAACTCTAAAATATAAAGTTTCGTGTGACACTGCACTGCACACATTATCCTGAGACATCAGCACGTCTGGTAAAAAGATTACTCGACTGTGAGATCAGATCATAGTCTCAATTGCCCAGTAATTTCACTAGCTACAGTGCCCTTAAACCGAAACACAGTAATAACAGTAAGTAAATAAAATAAATATACATAGTACGATAATTTTAATATAACCAACAGTTTAGCACCCCATCCCAATGGTTACAGACTCGCGACAAGCTGCACTAAACAAATTAACAAACAACCAGAGGTGCGCAACAGTTAGCAGCGAGGCGGGTAGTTTCGGTTCGATTCCGCGTAATCTCGCTCGTTTCACTGACAGCCAGACACGGCGAGGACACCCGCGCACAAGTGTTAGCTGTTAATATTTTTACTGGATTGTGATTGGTCGACGATGTAGAGTATGACAGTCACAAATTTATAAATCGGTTTGTAAGTTAAAATACAGGGACTTGGCCAAACGTTTGGTGGAATAATAAATAAATAAATGTAAATCAAGACGGAACCCTAAAAAGGTAAAAAAAAATGTAAATCGTGTCAACTAGAATAAGTAGAAAATAGAACACTACGTATAATAGGTATACTAGAAATGACTAGAACATACTAAATAAGTAGAATGAATCTGCCCCTGCTCGCAGGCCAGGACTTAGCGCCCGGACAGACTTAAAAAAAAAAAAAAAAAACTTGGTGGAGGTATCAGGTGAACAGAATGCTGGCTTTTTTTGCACAAAATATAAAAATTACCATTCTACGTGGTAATTCTGCCATTCTGGACACTATTCCCTCCACCAAGAGGTTTTATAAGTTATTTTTAGTTATATCTATTATATTTTAAGTTTTTAGGTACGGTTTAGTTTTATAAGCCTAGTTTATTATTATGTTTTATATCTAAATTGTATAATTTTGTTACTAAATCAGTTCAAATATAAATAATAAAAATTTCAAAATTTCAAAACTAAAATAGCAACATTAATATGTTGCTCTTTTAGCAATGAAAGCTCCTGAAAATCTTTGCTCCTTATCCAAATAATTTATACCTATAAGGAACCATGAAAAGTCTATTAATTAAGGCCCGGTAGCTCAATTGGTAGTATCCTGCCTTTCGGGCTTCGATTCCCACCTCAGACAAACATCTGTGTGATGAACATCGATGTTGGTTCTGTGTCTAGATGTTATATTTTATTCTATGTAATACTAATAATAACTTTTTAGCGGGAAAAAAAATTCAATTCCCGAGAGGCAGTACAAAACGCCTTTGAAGAGTTTGTTGTCTCCCGTCCTGCTGATTTTTTCAAGAAGGGCATCCATAAACTGCCACAGCGTTGGCAAAGATGCATTGATTGCAGGGGTGATTACTTTGAATAAAAGAAATAAATAAGTTCGAAAAAAAATACTTAACTTTTTTCAAACAAAACGGCAATTTCATAGGTAAGGACCTAAATGTATGTATCTCAGTATTATATCAATATCTGGTTTCCATCATACAAGCTTTGTTTAATTTGGGGCTAGCCACAAACATTATTATTAATATTATTTATTATTAATAAAATGCGTTGTCCTGTCATTGGACTATTCAACAGAAACTTTCAAAAGACCAGCCCAGGAAGCAAAGAAGCGATGGAAGGTCTTTTTGGACGAATTTCTAAAAAGCAAGGAAGTAGTAATATCTCAGAAGAAGGTAGAAAAGGAAAAGGGAATTTTTTTTTGAGGAAGCTAAGACCTACAAGGAATAGTAGCGCTGCCGGAAGAAGAAGAATATAAAAAAAATAGTGTGCTTTAGACCTCACGACTGACATAAAACTTCTTTAGCTCTACCTATCGGCTATCTTGACAATTGAAGGGTTGAGAATAAAAAGGGTTTAACTGTCAAATTGACAGTTTCGAGAAAATTGACTTTAAACGTCAACGGCGTTATTATGTAAGTTTCAGTTACTTGAAAATGTTTTAATTCTATTTAAAATTACTAAATATAGTACTAATTCATACGTAACGTAACGTGTTTATGCTAAGCAAACTGTATTCCTGTGACAGATGAACCATTTTTAGACTCAAAATCTCGAGATTTAACCCTCATTTCGGTATTTTGAGAATGTATTATTGAAGATAATTTCACGCTGAATCCAATGATACCCATAAGTCATTTTGTGAAAAAAATCAGTTAAATCCTTTTTATTCTCATCCCTTCAATTGTAAATACCAGACATACCAACAACATAATACAAATTTTTACAATGAAGATCTACCTTCAATAACTTATAACTCCTTCTACACTTCCGTTTGCCTCGTAACGCATTCACCAGCTTACTCCCCAAGCGTGTATAAAGAAGCTTTTAACAAAATAATAATAAAAAATGTACCGTTTCGTCAACATATCTTTCGTTCTGGGTTCAACATAAAATTATAAAGTCAAATAAACGGAAATGTAATAATAATATACCAAAATAAAACTACTTAAGCTTTTCGAGCGTGAGTGTCTGGTGCACGTCCCACTGTGGTTGGTGGGTGCGATTTAGTCGCGTCTCTGTCCAACTCACTGAGCTTTTAGATGCGATACACAGGCTGGTGCAACCACGACGCTCTGCAGACACGGCTCGATGCAGCCTAATTTTTTTTAAATGAATACTTCTTTAGGCGCTTTGGGCACTTTTGGGTGAACAAAAATCATTGAACTCGCGTCATCGTCACCGAACGCATTCCATGAGCTATATGTATACTATGTATATATGTTTACTTTTTGATTTAACGAAAATCGGGTCATCGTCAACAGATATAGGTAAGTCACAAGTTACTTAGTTTTCGTCCCTAGTCCCCAAAGATTGCACGCACGTGTTTTTGCTTGCTAGGGACTAGATGGCGTTGTGTAAATGTCCACATATATTTATTTACTTATTTTTATTTATAGGATGTCGTACTGTGTGATATTTCCACACACACATATTTAGCCCCAAAGTAATTAGGTAATTACACCGTGTACTATGAGAACCAAAAACTGATAAAAAAACATGAATACTTTTTGTTTGCACATACGAGTAATATGTATGTATTTTATAGGCATAATTTTTTTTATGTTACTGAATGATTCGACGAGCTAGCCGTTCACCTGATGTTAAGCGCCATGTCTGCCCATAACAGAACAGTGTCAATCGGAACCCCAAAACAGAGTTTCGAGCAACACTGCACTGCGCACATCATCCTGAGACATCAGCACAGTCTGGTAATAAGATTACTCGACTGTGAGATCAGATCATAAAGTCTCAATTGCCCAGTAATTTCACTAGCTACAGTGCCCTTCAAACCGGAACACAGTAGTGCTTGCGCACTACTGCTTGGCGGAAAAATAACTGGCAAAGCGGCGGTACCTACCTAGACGAACTTTGCAACAAAGTCCTACCACCTAGTAAAATAATGAAATTAACCCTTAAAGCGTGGCTTTATGGTACAAAATAATCGATAGGAACTAAGTACATGTTACATTCTGTTAAAAATATCCTTATTAACGTGTTGCAACCTAGACCGCGTCGTCACTTACCATCAAGTGAGATAGTAATCAAACGCAAACCAGTCAATTATATATATTTTTTTTTTATAAGTGTGGAAATTTCACACAGCGCCATCTAGCCCCAAACTAAGCAAAGCTTGTACTATGGAAACTAGATAACTGATACAATACTTAGATACGTTTTGTTTGTAAACACATACATAGAATACAATATAACACCCAGACACAGAACAAACATCTATGATTATCACACAAATGTTTGTCTTGGGTGGGAATCGAACCCACAACCTGCAGTTCAGAAGGCAGGGATACTACCAACTGAGCTAACGGGCCAGTCAATATTTACCTGACTACGTTTTACTTACCTCTTATCTGAAATACTACAACATCTCAATGCGTAATTTACATTTCACGTTTTCTGTCCACATCCTTCCCTCAGTCCCTCATTTTCACCCTTTTTTCGAACCATTTCGGCAAACTAGAGTGTTTAAATCCGCACGCGGACCGTGAAATTGCACTATCTGTAATTATGCTGAAATCTTCAGTAAGGCTGCTGTAAACGAGAAACTTTTGGTATGAATAAGTATCAAAAGCTCAGGAGCTATACTTTGTCTTTAGTGCAGATGGAATCAAATGGTTGAAAGTGACAAAGTAAGCTCATAATTGATTCTAATAATGAAAACCTCCTTTAATCCTTATTTCTCTAAATCTTATGCTATCACGTTCAAATTATCCTACTTCCTTTATATGATCTCTAATTAACACTTAATCCTTATTTAGTAATTTTCAACCTTATTTATAAATTTTGGTTAAATTAAATCAACGCTTAAAACGTCCTGTTCTTTTGCTTCACCTTCTCGCTGCGTTAATATCACAATCGAAAACCAGACGGGGCATTTTAACCATTGCTTCACTACGAATATAATTTATAATGTGAAACGTTTATTTTATAATTACGTGTTATGCTGGGTTTTTTTGGCAGGAAAGCGAAAAAGATTGTGTCACCGCATTGTATTATTTACCAAAACTTGTGTAATTTTCAGTGTTGTTGCATAAAATTGGTGGCATTTTATTCGTTACGTGCTGGATTACAGGCGTGAGTGTGGGAAAATGGTATAATGATGGTGAAACGTTTCTTTTCGTGTTGTTTCCAAAACTCCATAGAAGCTTCAAGTAAAGTTGCCACCACTTTACTAGGAGCATGACTGACTAGACTGACTTGATTATGACCTGACTTGATGACTTCGACTGTGACTTGACACATTTGCGTGAAATATCGTTAACTTGATAAATTATCAATTACTTGACACTGGCTAAATACACAAGAGTGTGGAGCCAAAACGTAAAAAAAAACTCTATGCTGCCAGCTCTGTAAACTGCCAAAACTGACCTAGAAGACCAATATAGAAGACCTATCTAAAAGACTGATCTAGAATACTGAAAAAAGAGAGAATGAGAAGATTAATTTAAAAGACTGTTCTAGAAGACTATTATGAAACCTTATTTTATTATAATGTATAATAGTCAAGTGTGTTAACTCTAAATATCTATATTTTATAGTGGTATCTTCTGCTTGGCATAATTAACAGATCCAATTCGATGACCGTTAATGATCCAAGTGTTTCCTCTACATTAAAAATGTATTTTTCTGATCCAGAATACTGATCTAAAAGAATGATCTAGAAGGCTGACCTAGAAGACTATGATCAAAACTGTAATCTTCTATTATAATCAGAACTATCAAATAAAAAATTGGAACAGTTTCAAATGTCACTTGCCGATGATTAGCAATGATTAGCCGAAGTAACTAACCAACGGTTAGTTACATACTATAATTTAATCTGTGAGTCAGCTCCGACTAAACGTTATTCAAGTCGGAACTTTAATTTCCTCGCGGCTGTTCCGCGCGCTGATGCCTTTACAATTCAACTAAATAAATATATTATTGTGAAAATAAATAAGCATTGTGTTCTTGACAGTACTTGTTTTACTGACGTTTAATGCAGTGTTATTGCCAGTGTCAATGATGTTTTATTTTAATTTTTTTTATGTTTTGGCTCCACACTTTTGTGTATTTAGCCAGTGTCAAGTAATTGATAATTTATCAAGTTAATGATATTTCACGCAAATATGTGTCAAGTGACAATCGAAGTCATCAAGTCAAATCATAGTCTAGTCAAAGTCATACTCCTAGTAAAGTGGTGGCAACTTTACTGGAAGCTTCTATAGAGTTTTAAAAACAACACGAAAAGAAACGATTCACCATCATTATACCATTTTCCTACACTCACGCCTGTAATCCAGCACTTAACGAATACAATGCCACCAATTTTATGCACTAACACTGAAAAAAACACAAGTTTTGGAAAATAATGCAATGCGGTGACGCAATCTTTTTCACTTTCCCGCCAAAACTCCCAGAATTATCACTAAAAAGCGATATCAAGCCATTAAAGCCATTAAATTATTTGCAGCTCATAAATTACCATAGAAATATAATTCATCTACGGTCAATTCAATCTAGTAATACGCGGTCGAACGGGATAAAAAGTATCCTATGTCCGTCTTCTGGTTCTAAGCTGGTCCCATCAATTTGAGCCAAATCGGTTCAGCCGTTCTTGATTTAAATAGTATAACTAACATGACTTTCTTTTATATGTATAGACAATATTAATTAATTTGAAAAATTATCAATTACTTGACACTGGCTAAATACACAAAAGTGTGGAGCACAAAAAAACAATTAAAAGATGAACTAACTGCACAATAGCCAGCCAGTGCTGTCTACAAACTTATTTTTCGTCGGCAAGTTGGCAGCGTTTCGCCGAAATCGTTCTGAATTCAAACAATAGCTCGAATGTCCTTCTCCGGAATGGCGCGGAAATTTTTGTTATCTTTTCGTGTTCCCCGAACGGATTTTAAATTGAGAACACAAATGTGGGAGCTCTAAAATGTTTCACAATTTAAATGTTTTTAAGTGTTTGGTTTTTCAAACCTGTTTATACAGGGAGTAACAAAAACCCTGTTATATCCGCGAGCTGCGTATCCAGTGTCAACTCAAGGTTGTAGTAATACTAGTTCTATTTAAATACGAGACATACAAATCTTACGTGTGCTTTTTATTAATACCTTTTATGCCGTTACTAAAAATGTTTACGACCTCAGATATTGACAACATAGGTACTTGCATCACCGACGCAGCCTGCTGCCTGTTGCCCGCACCCCGCACCGCCCGCCATGCTACGCTAAGTCACCGCGCATACCTACTGCGACGGAACTAGAGGCCATTCCACAGATTACTTCTTATGCGTTTTCCATACGTTTATGTGCCCTATACCACATACCACAACGTTGTAGGATTGCGAGACCGTAACTTAATGACGTAAAAGGTCTCTTTGACCAATAGTGGTAAGCACACAAGTGCTGCGTGCCGTTCTGCCGCACTGACATATTCTAATCATTTTACGTCAAGCAAAGGCTAAACAATCGAATTCACGTGTGATTTTGTATTGTTAAGAAACAAGATAGGTACATCATTTTTAGCTCTTAAAAGAGCTTTCAAAAACACATCACACAAATGCTTCTACCAAGGCACATTAACATATTGTAGTATTCGTCGTTAGAATACGACATCACACTCGACACTAAATTCGCGACGATCAAACTGGAAACGACTAAATTGCATGAGAGAGCACGTGCGACTGAGTGTAAGCCGCGGGCCGCGCCTATGCCGAGTGATGCCGCGCCGCCCGCGCACCCCATTTCCCCGTAGGCACACAGGTGCAGGAGCGGCATCCTACAAAAGAGCCGACAAAGGCGGCCCCCGTTTGTCGGTTCCGCGTTTGCTCTTCCCTTAGTTACTTAGCTATTTAAAAATAGGCACGGCTTGTGTCATAAACATTTTTGGGAAATGGTATTATTTTTTTGTGTTTAGATACTGCGTGTAACTTCAGATACGTATAACTTAGGTATTGTTAGACATTTTTATATGACTACTTGTAATGATCTGTACACATACTTCATTTATTTAACAGGGTTTTTGTTACTCCCTGTATAGCTTAAGCCTAGGCATGCCTAAGGTGACACTTTCTATTCGTAGAAACGCCTATGTTTAAAAAAATACCTTCCATCATGACACTTCACACTATCACATTAATAATAAAGGCGAAAGTTTGTATGTGTGCATATGTCAATGTTTGTTACTCCTTCACGCTCAAACGGCTGAATGGATTTGGATAAAATTCGGTAACAAGATAGCTTATACACTATATTAACATATAGGCTACGTTTTATCCCGGAAATGTGAAATTTTCCCGTGGGATGAGTAAATAATTAAAATACTTTTTACCGGGTGAAATCGCAGGGCACAACTAGTTATTAATAATTTAAAACTTACTACCCCTTTTTAGCTTTCCAAATTTTAATATTATGGATTTCATTTAGCAATAACAATACCATAACTTTTACTTATATACCTACAGGTTTGTGCGGAACACTCGGTGCGCGAGTCCGACTCGCACTTTTTTTTTTCACACACGATTTTTTTCCTAATTTCCTAATAGTATAGAAATCTTATTACTAGACTGTGGATGTCTCAGAATGTCGTGCGCAGTGAAGTGTCACGCAATACTTAAATTTAGAATTCCGAGTGACACAATCAGCCTGTGGTGTGGTGGTTGAGCAGGTCGGCTCATAACCCGGAGGCGGCGGGTTCGATTCCCGCGGCAGGACAGGTATTTGAGCACAGAAAAAAAACCGCAATTACTTGTTCTGAGTCTGGGTGTTGTGAGACCATGGTCCTCGTAGTTCCTGGGTCCCTAGACACAGGGAATCCTAGTTAGGGTCCAGGATCTATGTATATCGTTAAAAAAAACTGTTATGGGCGGCTGACCCTTAACATCAGGTGAAGGAGAGCAAATTCCGCTCATAAATTGAATAGTCATTGGGGCCTGGTGGGATTTGAAGCTACTGTCTCGCTTTAAACCAGCCAGTTTTATTGGCTAATTCAATAAAGCGAAATTTTTGAAGTAAAACTTCTTTACGCACGTTGACTTGGGGAGTAAGCTGGTGAATAAGTAACGAGGCGAACGGAAGTTTGAAGTTGTTGGTTCACGTAGATCACCATTGTCAAAATAACAAAATAAAAAATTACTTAACATTACGGCTTCTTAGATTAAGTTTTGCTAATGCAGAGTTTTAATATTTATTTAAGTTTTATTGCTTAAAAACTTTTAAAATAAATTCTTACCATTATGTTGGTATGTCCGGTAAAATGACAATTCACAATTGTCAAAATGACGACATTAACATTAAACAAAGCAAAAACAAAGTTACACCGGCCGATAGAGGGAGCTAAACTAAAGCAGCCTTATTAATAAACGGGCATAAGTCTCGGATTTGTTACTTCAGCTTTTGTCCTTTTTTTGCTACTGGAATATTCAGCTCGAAAGAGACAAAAGATGGTGTAACTAGTCTAAAGCTAGTTCGTGTTTATTAATAAGGCTTAATAAGTTTTACTTCAGTCAAGCATACTAGCATTTTTTAAAGCTTATTCGTTACTTAACCTAAAAATTGCTGCTTTGCGCCATCTTACCGCTCCAGTTTCGTGTTGCCACCATAATCGCGGGTGATAAGAACGCATTGTTTTATAATACGTTTCGATTTACGGTGTTCCTCGGACGTGACCAATGGATTTCCGAACGTATCGATACTACTCGATAGCCAAATCCGAGGTGGATGCAATTTTAATGTTATTGCATGCGAAACGGAACAAGTTTCAATTATTCACTTTTGTTATGAATGTTATGGCCACTAGAATTATTATTTTGTGTGCTTGAGTTTTGTAAATTATAAAGGTAAACAATTCAATAGGTACAAAATAATAAATAATAAAATAAAATGACTACAGCTGAACTATATTTAATTAAAAAAGCCAAATCTATATATATATATATATATATATATATATATATATATATATATATATATATATATTTATATATAAAGAAAGTCGTGTTAGTTACACTATTTATAACTCAAGACCAACATGCTTAACCATTTTGGCTGAAAATTGGTGGGACTTTTTACCCCATTTATTTTCTTTTTTTTTTCTAACCTATACCAAAATACATGAACAATAAAGAATCATTAAAATGCTAAATTTTTTTAATTTGTATTTCCTAATAAAAAAATTTGATAAAATACATATCTGATTATTTATTGCCACTAAGACGGAACAAACTTAGAATTTTAAATTTAAATTTTATTTTATAATTTTTATTTTTTTTTCATACAGATAGCTTATTAAATAGTGTATTAATACATAGGCTCATTTTTATTTTATACACGGGTGAAACCGCGGGGCGCAGCTTGTAGATAAAATAGGTTATAAATTAAACACAAAATTTAGATCGACTTCTGCGGGAAGTGTACCCAAAAAGCTGGCAACATTCCCTCGTTGAATAGCTAGGCTGATTCGTTGGCCGAAGTAAGTGCCAGCTTTTTGGTCGCGCGTCAGCTCAGTTAAAAATATTTCCAAAAAATACTAGGTATACAAACCATGCATAATCTCAATGCTTATAATTTTTATTCCCCCCTATTAGTACCTACCTATACGTATATATAAGAACGTAATACATACTTAAGTAATACAATAAAAATGCATAGGTATCGTTGTCCCTAATCTACTACTAAAATATAATAATAAAACGTTTGTTTGTTTATTTCTTTGCATGGCTTTCACGCCAAGGCGACACTTTTAATTCTTGAAAAATTAAGAATTGCCGCAGGAAAATAGGGAAATTGCGGGTGAAACCGCTGGGTTCCTGAGTAAATATTCTCGCTTAAATTAATGAGTGCCACAGTTCAACTAGTACCTACGGTAGTTGCAACAAAAGAATGCATCGCGGTCTTTGACCCCAAGAACAAAAAGCAGTTAAAAACCCGTCTCCAATAACATTATTAACCTGCAATAATAGCAAACTGATCCATGAGAATTACGCATGCGCTGAACACAGCAAATACGTTCCTGCGTAAATTCAATGTAAAGATCAAGACCTTTTATTTGTACAAGCGTATAAGAAAATGACAGCCCGCCATTTATAAACCAACCCATCTTATTTGTTAACATACATAATTAACCTTATCACGGTGGGGTAAGAGTTATTTGTGTGCATGAAACAGTTTGCGACGTGTTTAGAATGGTTGGAAATGTCAAACCTTAACCTCAAAACCGTGACGCTAGATGCCATATTAGATGCATTCGGGTCTATTCGGAACACTTCGTTTCGTTTGCTTCTATTTTAATTGAACTCCGGCGCTTAGAGCGTTATATTTAATCATGGGTCAGGTTATATTGGATGTAGTAGCATTGGGGTGCTGTTAAATTAGATAAGAGTACCTTGTATCATGGACGAGATAGCGTGCTGATGCTTAAGACCTTGTATATTTTGTAATGTTTAATTAAATCTTACTGGTTAAAGATTATTTTAGTAAAAAATTTAATACAATCATTTTAATCGTTTATTTATGGAATCGTGTAACTTATAAAATTGTAAATATAATTATAATTGTAAAATAAATTTGCCTTGGAAAATATTTATTACAGAATAATTTAAGAACATTGTTATACAATCGTGTTTTCTTTATTTCTGTTTTGGCTCCACACTTCCGTGTATTTAGCCAGTGTCAAGTAATTGATAATTTCTCAAATTAATTAATATACAGGGAGTAACAAAAACCCTGTTAAATAAATGAAGTATGTGTACAGATCATTACAAGTAGTCATATAAAAATGTCTAACAATACCTAAGTTATACGTATCTGAAGTTACACGCAGTATCTAAACACAAAAAAATAATACCATTTCCCAAAAATGTTTATGACACAAGCCGTGCCTATTTTTAAATAGCTAAGTAACTAAGGGAAGAGCAAACGCGGAACCGACAAACGGGGGCCGCCTTTGTCGGCTCTTTTGTAGGATGCCGCTCCTGCACCTGTGTGCCTACGGGGAAATGGGGTGCGCGGGCGGCGCGGCATCACTCGGCATAGGCGCGGCCCGCGGCTTACACTCAGTCGCACGTGCTCTCTCATGCAATTTAGTCGTTTCCAGTTTGATCGTCGCGAATTTAGTGTCGAGTGTGATGTCGTATTCTAACGACGAATACTACAATATGTTAATGTGCCTTGGTAGAAGCATTTGTGTGATGTGTTTTTGAAAGCTCTTTTAAGAGCTAAAAATGATGTACCTATCTTGTTTCTTAACAATACAAAATCACACGTGAATTCGATTGTTTAGCCTTTGCTTGACGTAAAATGATTAGAATATGTCAGTGCGGCAGAACGGCACGCAGCACTTGTGTGCTTACCACTATTGGTCAAAGAGACCTTTTACGTCATTAAGTTACGGTCTCGCAATCCTACAACGTTGTGGTATGTGGTATAGGGCACATAAACGTATGGAAAACGCATAAGAAGTAATCTGTGGAATGGCCTCTAGTTCCGTCGCAGTAGGTATGCGCGGTGACTTAGCGTAGCATGGCGGGCGGTGCGGGGTGCGGGCAACAGGCAGCAGGCTGCGTCGGTGATGCAAGTACCTATGTTGTCAATATCTGAGGTCGTAAACATTTTTAGTAACGGCATAAAAGGTATTAATAAAAAGCACACGTAAGATTTGTATGTCTCGTATTTAAATAGAACTAGTATTACTACAACCTTGAGTTGACACTGGATACGCAGCTCGCGGATATAACAGGGTTTTTGTTACTCCCTGTATATGTGTCAAGTCAAGCCGCCGTTCAAGTCATCAAGTCGTAGTCAAGTCATAGTCTAGTCAAAGTCATACTCCTAGTAAAGTGGTGGCAACTTTACCAGAAGCTTCTATGGAGTTTTGGAAACAACACGAAAATAAACGTTTCACCATCATTATAGGACTTTCTCACACTCATGCCTGCAATCCAGCACTTAACGAATAAAATGCCACCAATTTTATGCACTAACACTGAAATAACACAAGTTTTGGAAAATAATACAATGCGGTGACGCGATCTTTTTCGTTTTCCCGCCAAAACCTCAGTTTGACTCTATACAATCGTGTTTTATTCAAATCGGATAAGGAACGTGATTTTATCGCACATACATCGTCAAAATTAATTATATTAAAAACATTTTTTACATTATCTAAAATTGTTTTTAAAGTAAAACTTTTTTACGCGCGCTTGATTTGGGGAGTAAGCTACGCAACGTTTTGAATTTAAATAATTGATCGTATCTTTTTTTATAACGAATATGCTTTAGACCACACGACTGAAGTAAAATTCCTTTAGTTTATCTCCCTCTATCGGCCGGTGTACCTTTGTTTTTGCTTTGTTTAATGTTAATGTCGCCATCTTGACAATCATAAATTGACATTTTACCGGACATACCAACATAATAATTTGATGGAGATGGAAAATGGGGATCTACGTGAACCAACTTCAACTTCCGTTCGCCTCGCATTAACCAGCTTACTCCGCAAGTCAAGCGTGCGTAAAGAAATTTTATTTCAAAACTAGTACATTATTAACTTTCCTATAATACCACCACTTGTCTGTCATAGGAGGGGAACTCGTGTCGATGCCGTGTGACGAAAAATATATTCACTCATTTTATAACGACCAAAACTACACATTCAAAACAAGCTAATTTCAACTTTAACATTAGCACGTCAAAGTTGATAATAGCGTAATAGTTACGTGGTTATAGTATACATTGACGGTTTCAAAAATGACTTGGCGAGCCTAATGACAAGGTTAAGTGTATGAAACGCAAGAAACTGGTTCTAACATTCGCCCGTTAGTGAATAGACAAAAAATGTGGCGGCCATCTTGGATTGAGGATGATGACTTTTCTTGCTAATATTACGTATTAGGAGTGCAATAGGTACCATATATTTAAGATACATTATCGTTAAAATAAAGTTAAAAAAATACAGATATTTACCTAAAGAATTATACACATATAGCATAATACACATTGGAAAAGTTTTCTAAATGCATTTGACAGTGAAAAATCAGCATGATGCTAAGAATCAGAACGCATTTCGTTGGAGTTTTGGCGGGAAAACGAAAAAGATCGCGTCACCGCATTGTATTATTTTCGAAAACTTGTGTCTATTTCAGTGTTAGTGCATAAAATTGGTGGCATTTTATAAGTGCTGGATTACAAGTCTGAGTGTGGGAACATAGTATAAATGATGGTGAAACGTTTCTTTTCGTGGTGTTTCCTAAACTCCATAGAAGCTTCTAGTAAAATTGCCACCACTTTACTAGGACTATGACTTTGACTAGACTATGACTTGACTAGATGACTTCGACCGTGACTTGACACATATTTGCGTGAAATATCATTAATTTGATAAATTATCGATTACTTGACACTGGATAAATACACAAAAGTGTGGAGCCAAAACATACAAACGAAAATACTAAATCAGATCAAACTTACCACATGGCATCCCTAAAATCACGTGACAGTTCCCGCGGTGTATGGAATCCAGACTTGCCTCGTTACTCGTAGTATAGATTTTGACCCTAATTGCTTTAAAATATTAAACACATTGTTCGGACATTTTTGTATCAAATTGATATTCATTGCATGCTATTTACTAACTACAAAGATTTTGTAGTCGATTTCGGCCAGTTTAAAAATCAAAACGTCGAAAAATGAATGGTTATTATTTTTTTTTGTTTGTTATGGCTCCACACTTTTGTGTATTTAGCCAGTGTCAAGTAATTGATAATTTCTCGTTGATATATATGTGTATATGTCTAGTCAAAGTCATACTCCTAGTAAAGTAGTGGCAACTTGAAGCTTCTATGGAGTTTTGGAAACAACACGAAAAGAAACGTTTCACGATCATTATAACACTTTCCCGCACTCACGCCTATAATCCAGCACTTAACGAATAAAATGCCACCAATTTTATGCACTAACACTGACAATAACACAAGTTTTGGAAAATAATACAATGCGGTGATGCGATGTTTTTCGTTTTGCCGCCAAAACCTCAACTATTATCTTTATAAAACAGGTAAAATTGCACGTAATATATATAATATAAAATAATGTGTAAAGGCGCGTAGCCTTTACACATTAAATTTTGAGTGAGGCGAGGTTGTGTAACCGAATCCCGGACTCCGAATACACCTACAATTTGGTCTTTGGCTCCTGCAAGTCAAAGTTGTCAAAATCAAATTGACAAAATCTAAAGAATTAATTGGTCAGTTTTGTTCTGTCCTATATTTTTTAGATATGTACTACATTTTTATACCTTATTTTGAAAAATACTGTATTTCCCTGAAAAAATGTTGGCGACCCTACCTGGGTTGCCAACATTTTTTCAGTTTTGTTCACAAAGTCGGTAGAGTCGTTAAATCGTCCAAGTATAATATATACCTACATTCGATTGTATTGTGTTATCGTCATCGCTATAAAATAACTCTATTTTTAGCAAGACAAAACAATTTTCGATCACTGAATGACTCATCCAGGATACACAGATAATTCTCTAAAAATTAATTGCTAATTATACAGATGAGCCCCTCCAAAACAGTTACGTTCTACGTCTTAGTAAAAATGAGATCATAACATCGATAAATGAAACGGATGTCGAGAAAAAAAAAATCGGTGCGCGATAAAAAATTTAGCGCCATTTTTTTTTGTTTTTGTTTTGGCTCAACGTTTTTGTGTATTTAGCCAGTGTCAAGTAAACGATAATTTCTCAAGTTAATTAATATGATGTATATTTGTGTCAAATCAAGTCACAGTTCCAAGTCATCAAGTCAAGTCACAGTCTAGTCCAGTCATACTCCTAGTAAAGTGGTGGCAACTTTACTAGAAGCTTCTATGGAGTTTTGGAAACAACACGAAAATAAACGTTTCACCATCATTATACCACTTTCCCACACTCATGCCTGTAATCCAGCATTTAACGAATAAAATGCCACTAATTCTATACAGTAACACTGAAAATAAAACATGTTTACTAGGTGGTAGGACTTTACTGCAAAGTTCGTCTAGGTAGGTACCACCGCTTTGCCAGTTATTCTGCCGCCAAGCAGTAGTGCGCAAGCACTGCTGTGTTCCGGTTTGAAGGGCACTGTAGCTAGTGAAATTACTGGGCAAATGAGACTTTATGATCTGATCTCACAGTCTAGTAATCTTGTTGATTTGTTGATTGTTGTTGAAGATTGTGTTGATGTCTCTGGATGACGTGCGCAGTGCAGTGTCACGCGAACCTCTATACTTTAGAGTTCCGAGTGACACTGCAGCTGACATAGGCAGCCGTGTCGTTTAACATCAGGCGAACGGTTAGCTCGTCACGTCATTCCTTAACATAAAAAAAAAGTTTTTGGAAAACAATATATTGCGGTGACGTGATCTTTTTCGTTTTCCCGCCAAAACTCTAGCGCCATTATTGGTAATTTAAAGCGGCGTGCAATTGTTCAAAGTGACATTTTGTTTTTTTTTTATTCGTGCTTGCGTTTCGGTATGAGGTTTAGTCACGGAAAGGGTCTATTATTCAGCTTAGGTTTACCTGTCTAACTGGGTGTAATTAGTCACTAACAATAGGTCTTTTGGTGTCCACAATCCACAGTTCGCCAGTTTTTATTTAATGCCTGAATTTAATTGGTATTGACATTGTGTAAATAACCTTTGGGTTATGCATAGATGTAATTACAATTATTATTTTATATTATTTTATTTATTTAGGCAATCTAACAGCGTGGATAACATAGTATACAATAACAAATTTACATACTTAAAAGAAAGGCCAAACAGGATTACACAAATTAACCATTAATATACAACAATAAAAAAATGTGTTTTATAAGCTTGCAGTAACACATATAGCATGATATGTTTGTGTGTATGTGTGAATATTATATTGTGTATATAATTATTATGTGTGTAGAGGTGTGTATGTGTGTGCTGTGCAGGTATGTAGTTTATATTGAGTATATACCAATCTACGTTTTTAGTTATTTTATATTCTTGCACAGAAATCTTATTAAGGCGCGGTCAAAAAAAAACAATCAACATAAGCATTTTTTGTAAGCCCAGTGCGTGATGTGTCAAAATATTTTTTTTTTTTAATAAATCGAAAAACAGCAATAATCAAATTAAACTAGCTATTTAGTTATTCTAAAATTAAATTGTTGTAACGACCCCAAATAACTCTTTTTCTGATATTTTTTTTTCTTATGTTTTTGTATAATCTACCTAGTTACAAAATTATAAATAGCCAGTTAATATATCTATTTTCACATCAAATTATGTTCGCGACTTGCGAACACATATGGAGACCTTAAAGATGTACTTTTATGCCACCGCTAATAGTTATTTAGTAATAATAATAATTACACCCAACGATCACATACATCCTGGACCCTAACTAGGATTCCGTGTCTAGGGACCCAGGAACTAGGAAGACCATGGTTCCACAACACCCAGAAACAGAACAAATATTTGCGCTTTTTTTTTGTGCACAAACACTTGTCCTGTCGCGGGAATCAAACCCGCCACCAGTTATGAGCCGACCTGCTCAACCACCACACCACAGCGGCTGTCAAAAAGTGTAGTGTTTGGTTTCTCTCTCAGATAAAATAGGCAAAGATAAAACAAGAGAAAGCACTGAGTAGTTCCACTGAGAACATTCATTAGGGAGTTTTGACGGGAAAGCGAAAAAGATTGCGTCACCGCATTGTATTATTTTCCAAAACTTGTGTTATTTACTGTGTTAGTGCATAAAATTGGTGGCATTCTATTCGTTAAGTGCTGGATTACAGGCGTGAGTGTGGGAAAATGGTATAATGGTGAAACGTTTCTTTTCGTGTTGTTTCCAAAACTCCATAGAAGCTTTAAGTAAAGTTGCCACCACTTTACTAGGAGTATGACTTTGACTAGACTATGACTTGACTGGATGACTTCGACTATGACTTGACATATATTTGCGTGAAATATCATTAACTTGATAAATTATCAATTACTTGACACTGGCTAAATGCACAAAAGTGTGGAGCCAACACATTAAAAAAAACATTCATCAGTAAGAAGGAGAATAAAATAATAGCACAGTTTAAGTAACCTCGAGCCTTTGGTAGACACATCTTATTTTTTAAATGTTAATGAAGTGGTTTAAGCCTTAATTGTCCTTCCCTAGGATTCAAACTCACATAACTTTTATAATCAAAATTAGTTCAGTTGAGTCGGTAACATGATGTGACAAACAGACCTGACGTGAGTCTCAAGTTTTTATATATATATATACATACTTATTTAATTAAGTTCATAATATTAATAGGTAATTTAAATAGTCCAAAGGTTGGTGATAAATTTCAATGAATTCTATATTTATTTGGACTTCCTCATATTACGTCACTAGTTTTTTAATATAATATAATAATAAATTTATCTGAACACCGAAATCTTATGTTGGACTTCCCCAGCTGGAAATATTTCAAGATAAACAGGTAATTATAAACTGATGAATATTTCCTAAAACAACTTCCGTAATGGATAATATTTTAAATTATTAAAATCCTTTAATTTTATTAGCTTTATTAAAGTTTGTTTAAAAATAATAGACACTTTTTTATGTTATTGAATAATGTGACGAGCTAGTCGTTCACCTGATGTTAAGTGACACGGCCGCCCATAACAGAACAGTGTCACTCGGAATGCTAACACGAAAATACCACCTTACAAGGTGGAAGGACTTTACTACAAAGTTCGTTCGCCGAACAGTAGTGTGCAAGCACTACTGTGTTTCGGTTTGAAGGGCATTGTAGCTAGTGAAATTACTGGGCAAATTACCGTGCTGATGTCTCAGCATGATGTGCGCGAAAACGAACACGCGAAATTTCATATTTTGGGAGTTCCGAGTGACACTGTTCTGTTATGGCCGGCCGTGTCGCTTAGCATCAGGTGAACGACTAGCTCGTCACATCATTAACTAACATAAAAAAGGTAGGTCGCCTAATAAATAAATGTATTAGTTGAAATAAATATTATATATTAACATAGTTTACCGTATTTGGTTCCAAGTTCCAAATATGATGTTATTGCGGTTACGACCGTTTATATAATTTCGTAATAGGGATTTACATCCATTCGGCTTCAATCATTTTAGGGAAAACAAACCAAATATTTTTGCAAGAAAAATATAGTTTGTTACAAAGTGATAATAAAATAAGTGTTTAATAAATAATAATTAAGAACGATAAGATATCGATTATAAATAACTAATAATCATTTTTTATAGTTGTCTTTAGCTAGTCGAAATACGCAGAAAAAAATTCGCAACCACTTGTTCCGAGTCTAAGGTCCGTATTATAGAACGATGCTCAGTCATCGATCGATGCTCAAGCAGAGATTTTATTCATAAAGTGATCAATTAGTGAATGAAATCTCTGCTAGAGCACCGATCGATGACTGAGCATCGTTCTGTAATACGGACCTAAGTGTTGTGGCACCATGGTCCTCATGGTTCCTGGGTCCCTAGACACAGGGAATCCTATTTAGGCACAGATCCTATGAAAATAGTTTTTTATAGGATCTGTGTAGTTAGGATCTGGGATCTATGTATGCGATGGTGGGACGTTTATTTAAAAAAAAAAGTTTTTTTCTTCAGTCAAAAAGTTTTGGTACCTATAAAAATTATAGAATCTGCTCTGTCCATAAAATACGCTATTAAAACGCAAGGAAAGCTATCTAACTGAAAGTTTAATTATTATAGTCCGTTATATCAATAAACCTACAGCTCGTGAGCAATTGCCTATATATATGGTATCTGTAACAAACCTTTGATAGCTCGAAGGCCAATGTTCCGAGTACAAGGCAACCTAGCAATATCACTCATGTTATCTACCTACATTTCGCTTAACAAAATATCTACCACAAGTTCGTCAACCCAAAAATAACAAGTACACTATCTAAAAATACACTCTTTAACACCAGATAAGGGTGGTTTTTGCTTGCGCTAAAGCTTTCAAGGCGAAGTTGCCGTTTCGCACATAAGCAAGTTTGAAGTCGCAATTTCGGAATGCAAGCGACTAGCAGCAAACTTCACACTGTCTGATCAAGTTCATAGACTATGATTCGCGTTTACAGACTTGTCAATTAATTATCATTTATTGTATTGCGCCGTACAAGATTTACCTACACTTACATAATAAATAAAAACTCACTTACCTAAATTGCATGCAGCATTTTCTACATGAAATCAAAATAGTTCCAGTTCGTTTACATCACCGAATAATAGTTCATATCACTGATAATCTTAGTTTTATATTAGTTTGCACTTTTTCATCACAATATTCCGTATATTTGTACAGAGAAGGCACTATGTTCTACATCACAAAATTGAGCAAAGTGAAAGAAAAAAATAGTTTCACTTTATGAGGTCATCGAACGGGCGGGTACTACTATTCCGCCACATTCGAAATTGGAACGCTTTGGTCACATTCACATGAAGTTCGGAAAGTTAGTTTGGCGGGATTCGTCACGGAGGCGGTGTCCATTCGGTAGATTTTCGCGTATTTTCGTATCGGATGAGACGCGAGGCGCGTGCACGGCTCGCGCGCAACTGAAGATTGTCGTAGGTTAAGTTTGGAAAAAAACACCGCTAGCTCAATTTTCCGCGTCCCATCACAGTTTACTGGCGCCAAAAAAGCATCATTTCGAGTCTTGGACGATATCAATCCTTCGATCACGAGGTTACTATTGTTTTGACAGCTCCGATTACAACTATGTGTACAGATACTACATGGATTTGGAAAACGTCAAGAGTGCGCAACGCTCCCACAAGAAGACACCTTCAGTTATAAAAACAAAGCCAACCAAATAAACTGGCACAGCGCGTAAACACAACGAAATTACTGACACTTTTCATTATTATTTCGCTATGCCCGGCCGACGTCACTGAAATAGCAGACGCGAAGCTATATTCGTCTCTTTCTCACATGCACTTCTGAACAATATCACTTTTGAATTCAAACTTTTGGAATCAGAATTTGGTCGGTCGTTTTTTGTTTTTTTATTTTTAATGTTTTAGTTTTGACAGCGCGGTGCATAGATCGTGCACACATGCACGGAACTGCAGTTGTACTGAGGCTAGATGACATTCACAGAGGCTTTAACTCCAAGTTCAAACGATTGCGGCGTCAATAAACTGGCCGATGCCTCGTCCGTAATAATGTGAAGGATGTAATTTTATATCAGTTATGCTACCAGCACTCGCATGTGCCTCAAAGGGCCCGATCACGTCATATATTTTTACTGAAATATCAGGCAATAGAGGAAATTATCGATACGCATTGTTCATTGTTAATCTCTCGTATAAATATTTACTTTAAAAATATCTTCTACAGTCGTAAAACTGTTAAAGTTAACATGCGTCTGTTACATTATCTAGGCCAAATAAATGCATCGTAAGAGTACTAAGAATTGTGAGAATTTATCAAGATTTCCAAAACAGTTACTTTCCTAGAATTCCTCATTCTGGTCATCATTTTATTGGCCTACTCTTGTTAAAATAGGAACAATTATGAAGCAATTTCATGCAGAGCTAGCCGTTACTGTTACATGAGCCATTTCAAATTGAAACATTTAGATTGACTGTTCTGGGAATCGAGATCTGAAGTCTGAGAGTACAACACCTACGATATGGCAATTAACTCCATTGACTTAGTTGGAAACCGCGTATATAGAGCTTCCACTTCCACAACTGTTTAATGAGATCGCATATACTACAGAAAACATAATAAACACTATTGAATACCTAATACCTATTGCAGATGGACTAAGGGTTACAATGTAAAAATGGAACCAGGTGTACCTGTTAATTACAGGCTTCTGCAATAAAATTAATGGGCTTACGTTGCAAATTGGCAGTCTACCTAAGCTACAAAATAACTAACGTACTAAAGGTACCTATACCACGCTTCATAAATAATTCAGCATAATTTACTTTGTACAAACATTTTCGGCAATCTCTCCTGCTTGCATATTCAGTTATTGTCTCTAAAAATCTTCTAAATATATATAACTCAAAGGTTACTGACTGACATAGTGATCTATCAACGCACAGCCCAAACCACTGGACGGTTTGGGCTGAAATTTGGCATGCAGGTAGATGTTATGACGGCATCCGCTAAGAAAGGATTTTTCGAAATTCCAACAAAAGGGTGAAATGGGTGGTTGAATTATTTTCCCATAGGCCACGCCGCGGGCGAAGCTGCGGGCAGGAGCTCGTATTAAATAAAATAAACATTTGCTACAATTATTGACTGAATATTTGAGGCCAGGATGGGGGGCAGCCTTCCTTACAAACAAGAGTTGTCGTGGTCAACCTCAGTGTTTCTTGATCATCAAGAAACTTGCCCACCAAGTAGCCAGTGACGTAATAACTACTACTTTAATTTTATTTAAATTCGTATAGACCATTAATAGAACAAGGTCTATAATTTGAAAAACCCACTCAAAATAGATATCCATATGATTCTGTTAAGTTATAAATATATTTTAGTTTAGATAATTTAAAAGCTCAACAATTTTTTTACCATTTATTATGCTTTTACTCTATAATCTTTTGTTATTTACAAATCTGTAACACTGTAACTATGAAATTTATCTATACAGAGGAAAAAAACCGCAAATTCTGGTTCTGAGCCTGGTTTTGTGGGACCTTGTTCATCGTAGTTCCTGGGTGCCTCACACAGGGTACACACAGGGAATCCTAGTAAGGGTCTAGGATCTATATCATCGTTAGACGTTATGATTATTTAATTTATTATTTATCATACCCATTTCTAATATATGAAGAAGGCGAGTATTTTGTTCGTCATGTTTTCACTTTTCAATCACTTTTTGTATAATCATCCAAATCAGCACTTTCCTTTTCAGTTGAATATAAACATTATGGATCATTCGTTTTGTTAGTTTTCGTTTCCGCCACCGCTTCTAATACTGAGATTACAGACCTACTCGTTTTGGTAAGGACAGACAGGTAATTACTGAAACCTGACACCGTTCAGGTCAGGACGTAAGGTCAACGTTTCAAGCAGACTTGCATTTGACTACGCGTCTTCGTCTGGTGTACTATGTGACGTAATTTGTTTAGTAAAATATACAGTACGCACTTCAAAAGGGTTTCGCTTTATTATGTCTACAATACAAACAATATGTTAACGTATTAGATCCTATAATCGTTTGAAAAGTTACTGACGTATATAAACATTGATAATTAATATTATTTCTGTGAATCTTTCTCTAGTAGTAAGTAGTTTTACTACTTACTCTACCTTTGATGGATTGGCCCGTTACCTCAGTTGGTATCCCTGCCTTCTAAACTGCAGGCTTTGGGTTCGATTCCCACCCAAGACAAACATTTGTGTGAGAAACATAAATGTGTCACAGTCAAACTAAAAGTTTTTAAGTACTGTATCAATTATCCGGTTCCCATAGTACAAGCTTTGCTTAGTTTGGGGCTAAATGGCGTTGTGTGAAATGTCCACAGATATTTATTTATTTATTTATTTGTATAATCTATGAGCCGAATGTTAAAACAAAATCAATTTTACTGTTTTCGAAGCGTGAATATAAGCGAACTTACGTCGGAGTGAAAGTGATCCTGTGCGTAATATATTTAAGTATATTTTCGTTTTTATAACGAGTCCTGCCGAATGCATCATTCGGCCTCGGACGAGGCGGGCTGTGTCAATGACCCCTGTATTCGGGCGTCGCCGTCCATTACGTTGGGAAAGGTCAGGTTTGTGCATGTGCATGTGTGCAGATTTGTGTGTGTGGGTGTGTCAGCTTTTACTTTCATACCACGTTATTTGTGCGTTTTCATTTAGGCTGGAAGCATTTTTGGCGCAGCTACTTGAATTTTGTTGAGAACAACTTGGTAGAATCGAACGAGAAAACTTAAAATCAAAGCTCTATTTCAACATCTGTTCTAATAAATATGTAATGTCACCCAAGTCTGACAATACAATATGACCCGGGCGTGTTCAAGAGAAGAGTGAATATGTATTTACTTGGCTAGCATGCTACACCTTCGATCGCATCGTCACTTCCCATGAGGTGAGAGCGCGGTCAAATGCTAGACAAGTTTGAAGTAAAAAAAAAAAAATCTGCACTAAACGTTTTGCTGGGTCAATCAATCTGAACGGCCAAAGAATGGAATGCTCTTCCAGCAACAGTGTTTCCTCCTGGGTATAACCTGGGTCTTTTTAAGTCAAGAGTGAATGGGCATCTCATGGGCAAGCGTGCTCCACCTTAGACAACTTCGTCATTTACCATCAGGTCAGTTGTTGTAAAACGCATGCCAATTTTACCATTTAAAAAAATGAAATTTTTACTAATATAAAAACTCACTTAGTTGTAAAGTATTCACAACACCTTAAATTTTCCCCGTTTATTATAATTATAGTTTAAATGTTATTGTTAACAAACTTGGATGTCCCAAAATGAAATCATCAAGTAAATTAGGAGCCAAATAATTATAAAAGGTCTATCTAAATGAGCCCATGGCATAAGGTATAGTATTCGCTACAGATAAGCTTTTTTTTTGTTAGATGTGAGCTTGTGCCCGCAGCTTCACCCGCGGTGTGGCCTATGTGAAAATAATTCAACCACCCATTT
Organism: Ennomos fuscantarius; assembly: GCA_905220475.3. Taxonomy (NCBI): domain Eukaryota; kingdom Metazoa; phylum Arthropoda; class Insecta; order Lepidoptera; family Geometridae; genus Ennomos; species Ennomos fuscantarius. The sequence goes on along the minus strand of HG992046.1, from coordinate 2,739,935 downwards.
CACCCTCTTAAGGGTGGAATTTCGAAAAATCCTTTTTTAACGGATGCCTACGTCATAACATCTACCTGCATGCCAAATTTCAGCCCGATCCGTCCAGTGGTTTGGGCTGTGCGTTGATAGATCACTATGTCAGTCAGTCAATCAGTCAGTCACCTTTGGGTTATATATATTTAGAAGAAGAAAGATAACGGCTAAACTCACTTCAATTCAAAAGTCGAAATTACTTCGACGAATATCTTACTCACGATAGTTATTAAACTACGATAAACTATTTGTCAAAAGTATTTTTTTTTATTAACTTAGAGGTACCTTTACTTTAATATTACAACAAGTCTTGTAGAGGTCAAACCTAATCCTCCTTCCTTTACTATCTTTCTTATATCTTCTATCTTTCTTCTCTTCTACAATCTTACTTCCTATCATCTTATTATGAATGCAAAACTTTGTAAGTACTTATGTTTATTTGTTACTCTGTTCAGCACTAAAACGGCGTAACTGATTTTGGTGAAATCGGGTATGAGACTTTTTTTCACCTTAGATAGGCTTGCATTTGGGTTGTCTCACCTGACGGTAAGTTGGTGGTTTTTTAGCTCTTGATATAATAGGATACTTTTTATCTCAGATTTTTTTGCAGTATGCAAAACTGCAAGGTGCAGCTGGTAGGTACAAATAATTTTGCCACATGTCAAAAGGTCTGCATGATTCAAATGAATGACATCAGGCGAAGTCAAATTTTGTACAGTAGAGCGGACTTAATTGGTATTTTTCCTAAATATTAATGCAATTCTATAACGTCATGGAATTATTATTAATTCAGATACGTTATTTAAATCTAAATATATATAACTCAAAGGTGACTGACTGACATAGTGATCTATCAACGCACAGCCCAAACCACTGGATGGATCGGGCTGAAATTTGGCATGCAGGTAGATGTTATGACGTAGGCATCCGCTAAGAAAGGATTTTTCGAAATTCTACCCTTAAGAAGGTGAAATGGGTGGTTGAATTATTTTCCCATAGGCCACGCCGCGGGCGAAGCTGCAGGCTAAAGCTCGTCTATACATATAACTGACTGACTGACTTATATATCAACGCACAGCCTAAACCGCTGGTCCTAGAGACTTGAAATTTGGAAGGTGGGTTCTTTGTAAAGTGTAGGTATCCACTAAAAGAAGGTTTATCGAAATTCCACCTCTAAAAAGGTGGAATGGGTGGTTGAATTATCTATGAAAAACTTTCTACTTCATTTCCTATAGGCCACGCGGACAAAGCCACGGGCAAAAGCTAGTATTAAATAGGTATTCCGAGGATTTATCCTAATATTTGTTTGAAATGAATCATTTATGTATTTTTATTTACATCATTATTATTTTGGCTTTTAATTACTGAGTAAGTAATAATAATAGATAAATTTAATACAAATAGTGCACATTATTGATATAGACTTCGCTTTAGATGGCTACGTTTTTTTTTCAGTTGTCTGGAAGAGATCGCTTTAAGCGATGAGACTGCACAGTGTGACACTTAATTTTCATGTTTGTGCTTGTCAATTGCTCCTGTAATTTGGTGTTTTAATAAAGATATTATCTATGTATGTTCATCACATAAATATTGGTCATGGGTGGGAACTGAACCCACAATCTATAGTTTAGAAGATAGAGCTGCCAACTGAGCTATCAGGCCAACAATTAACCTATTTAATATTAAATTGTCCTTTACTCTTGATCTTAGGTTCGTATTACAGAATGATGCTCAGTCATCGATCGGTGCTCAAGCAGAGATTTCATTCACTAATGGATCACTTTATGAATGAAATCTCTGCTTGAGCACCGAACGATGACTGAGCATCGTTCTGTAATACGGACCTTAGATAGTCACGCTATAATTTATTACGTTAAAAAACGATTAAAAATGTCTTTATAAATTATTTTTTTCTCAAAGTAAAACTTAATAATATAATATGTGTGTGGACATCTCACACAACGCCATCTAGCCCCAAACCAAGCAAAGCTTGTACTATGGGAACCAGATAACTGATACAATACTTAGATACTTTTTTGTTTGTAAATACATACATAGAATACAATATGACACCCAGATACAGAACAAACATCTATGTTCATCACACAAATGTTTGTCCTGGGTGGGAATCGAACCCACAACCCAGAGTTCAGAAGGCAGGGCTACTACCAACTGAGCTATCGGGCCAGTCAAAAAAAAACTCAACGTAAACACTTTTATTTCATGACAAATACCGTTGATTACATTCATATAATATCATTGACTTTCTGACATCACTAAGATACCTACAACCTAGACCCGTTGATACCCGAATTTCGCAGATACGTTATCAAATCTTATCGCCAAAAGTAACTGACCTCGTACATTCAGCATATTGACTGCGGTCATGGTCCGATAATTGTATGTCCCTGTCTTTCTCTCGCGCTTATCAAAGTATTTTGTCTCACTCACGCGTTAAACAATGCATAATTATGTTTGCGCAGCAGCTCTTTGGCGTAATGTTTGTATGTCTGAGGCGTACCTACAGAGATTAATTTCTATAAATTATTTGAGATACCTTAATGTGCAAGAGTAGCGGATTAGTTTTTTAAAAATAATAAAATATATGAATAATAAATGAAAAATTATTAATATTGATAATTTTCACCCAGCATAAGCAAGACACAAAAACTATTTTCCCTATTTTATCCACTTTCGAGTAACATCCATGAAGCTGGCGCTTAACTTTTTATCTTCGGTCCTGCAAGAGTTGCAGGGATATGTAGTATATAATGCATTAAATTTTTTAATATGAATATATGAATATTTGTGGACATTTCTTACCTTTTTACCGGCAAATTGCATGCCTTTATTCTTTCAACTATATACTACAATGATATAATAACGAATACTTTCTTACCTTTGGTGTTACTTCATATGACTTTTAGTCATGTTTTTTATTTGTTATGTAAATATTATGTATTAATATAACTTGTTTATGTACTTAAATTTCAGGCAAGTATTGAACATGAATAAATGTCTTTTTATTTTTATAAAACTGAAATTTGTTTTTATTGGTATTTCGGTACAAGTTTATAGATTACCACATAAAATATTTTAATTCCAAACAAAAGGATGACAATACGGTCCAACGACAAAAACAATATTAATTTATCCTCAATAACATTTCTGTTATTTTAAAATTAAACTTCCAGACATTTCGACCGCAACCGATAAAAGTACTAACAAACAAATTTGGTAGTTATTATTAGAGAATGACCAAATTCTGAGTGAGCACGTCTGAAGGACAAAGTGATAACGTAAAATACACGCGTGTAGCTAGACGCGTCCTTACTTGCTATTATTGTAAGCAAATTTATAATTAATAATAAAATAACTGACTGACCCGATAGCTCAGTTGGTAGTAACCCTGCCTTCTGAACTGTGGGTTGTGGGTTCGATTCCCACCCAGGACAAACATTTGTGTGATGAGAATCATCAATGTTTGTTCTGTGTCTGGGTGTTATATTGTATTATATGTATGTATTTACAAACAAAAAGTATCTAAGTATTGTATCAGTTATCTGGTTCCCATTGTACAAGCTTTGCTTAGTTTGAGGCTAGATGGCCACACATATTATATTATATTAACTAGTTAGGGTTCTGGATCTACGTATGTGATCCTTAAGCGTTTATTATTATTTATTTATTTTTATTATGTCTGTTTGTAAGAAGTATTTGTAAAAGTAATGATTTTAAAACGTAGGTACATTATTGATTTTAAAATCAATATTATCCCTGTAGCATTGGCGTAGTATATAACAATGGATTTATAAACGAAAAATCTACGTGTGGTATATATTTTGGTGTCGATTCTGTGTCGCATTCTCTAAAGCTAAACGAAATTAACATATTTCCGTCTTTTTCATTTCCCCTTTATCAGAAGAGTACCGCCATACTTTAAGTTTACTTTAGTTTTAGAGAATTCGACACAGAATCGACACCTACTATACTTATAAGAAGATATGACATCCTATCCGGGCCGAAAATTTCAACGAAACCGATACAATCGCGTTAGAGAATAGGACATCACTAGTGAAGTATTTATTGTAATTAAAGTATTTTTATTATCTCATCTACTATATAAAGTGTGGTGTTAGATTTTACATGTAATATTATTTATATTTATGGGACTTGGGGACCGAGTGCTCACCAAATTTTTAAAGACCTTTCGAAACGTCTGGTTGAAGCCACACGTGACCAAAATGCTGGCCTCTACTTCGGCCAAAGATTGAGCATTGCCATTCAACGTGGCAATGCTGCCAGCATAATGGGCACGTTGCCTACTGGTAGTGGTTTGTTTGATTAAGTTCCCTTTTTATTGTTTTATGTTTATTAAATAATATTATGTTGTATGTTTCAAAAAATATTTATGGCAAATTGCCTTTATTTTATAAATACTACAATGATTTAATAACTAATACTAAAAACTACCTACTACTACTATAATAATATTATTGTATTAATCTATTTCAGATTATATTTATTTATTTATACTTTAGCACAAAATAATGTACAAGGACTTAATGCTATGAAGCATTATCTACCAGTCAACCTGGATGTGCAAGAAAAAAAAGGTAGCAGTGCAGTAAAATTGATATTAGAATAAAATACGTATATATAATAAAAATAATAAATATAATAAACATATTTTTTTTTGTTCATATTGCGCACTACTGACTTCTTCTTTTATGTTACTATCCATCCAAAGGTTGCCTGGAAGAGATCACTTTTAGTGATAAGGCCGCCCATTGTGCTACCTATTCTAGTACTGTAATATCTAGTTTTATTTTATGTTGGTATACGCAATAAAGAGTTTTTCTATTCTATTCTATAATTATAACATATAATATACTTAATTATACCTAGTACTTACATATTTATAATGAATAAAATTACTTACATATATAAAACTTACTATACTTATATAACGTCGAGATTGAAGAGTTCATATTATGATAGCTGTGATAATATAATAATAATATGTGTGGACATATCACACAACGCCATTTAGCCCCAAACTAAGCAAAGCTCGTATTATGGGAACCAGATAACTGATAGAATACTTAAATACTTTTTGTTTGTAAATATATACGTATAATACAATGTAACACCCAGCCACAGAACAAACACCTATGTTCATCACACAAATGTTTGTCCTGGGTGGAAATCGAACCCACAACCCACAGTTCAGAAGGCAGGGCTACTACCAACTGAGCTATCGGGTCAGCCAATAATAAATTAATATTATAGTAATGATTAGGGGTGAGTTCTATTCAGCATAATAATTTTAAAAATCAATTATATTTAAAGATATTCTGCCTGAGTGATCACATGGCCCAGTAAGGACGCATAATCGTATAAACTTAAATATTTTATGTTAAGCAAGTACTTACTTATCTGTTAATTCAAAACAATTAATTATTCTTGTTTATTCGGGACATTTTGTCACGAATAACAAAATAATAAGTAAGTTACAAAATAGTTTCAATAATTACGCATTGATTTATTTGTTTTTCCTTATTTGTACATACGTTTTATAGTTCACCAAACTGTAGGTATATGACCGTATCTCTACGAGGACAAAGTTATGAAAGAATTAGGTTTTTATTTAGGAAAAATACTGACTAATACAGTTCAACAAACAATTGAAGGGGTGAGAACAAAAAGGGTTTAACTGATTTTTTTCACTAAATGACTTATGGGTATCGTTGGATTCAGCGTGAAATTATCTACAATAATACATTATTAAAATACCGAACTGAGGCTTGAATCTCTAGATTTTGAGCCTAAAAACGATTTACCTGTCACAGGAATACAGTTCGCTTAAAAACATTATTATATTTATTTTATTATATTATATTTTTACAGTAATTTTACGAATTAGATCTATGTTTTATATTTTAAAATAGAAATCATACATTTTCAAGCAACTGAAACTTGCATAAACCTTTTCTATTACCTTATAAGCACTCTACATTAAAATGAAGCAGTTGACGTTTAAAGTCAATTTTCTCGAAACTGTCAATTTGACAGTTAAACCCTTTTTATTCTCAACCCTTCAATTATTTCAACAGTATTTGAAACAACATAAATTAACATAACCATAAGCCATAGTTGACCATAATGCTGGCCTCCACTTCAGCCAGAGATTGAGCATTGCCATACAATCTGGCAAAGCTGCCAGCATAATAGGCACGTTGCCTACTAGTAGTGGTTTGTTAGATTGTTTTCTTTTTTCGGCTTATAGTTTTAGTTTCCTATTACTTTAGTTTTAGCATAACAACTATATTGATTTATAAACATATTAAAACCCTTATATTAGAAGTATTTTTAATCTCTATTCAAAAGTTGAATAATGATTCTTAAAGTCCTTCATCATCTTCGTCAGCCCAATACGTCCCTTCTGCTGAGGCCATCTTTGAGCATGAAGAGAGGAAAGAGAAAGAAGGAAAGATTTTTTTTCGCAACAGAATAAAAACATGTTTTTTATGTTAGTGAATGATGTGACGCGCTAGTCGTTCGGCCGATGTTAAGCGACAGGGCCGCCCATAACAGAACAGTATCACTCGGAACTCCAAAATATAAAGTTTCGTGCCACACTGTACAGCGCACATCATCATGAGACATCAGCACAGTCTGGTAATAAAACTACTCGACTGTGAGATCAGATTATAAAGTCTCATTTGCCCAGTAATTTCACTAGCTACAGTGCCCTTCAAACTGGAATACAGTAGTGCTTGCACATGCTTGCTTGACGCTTTCACAAACCGGCCCCAACTTAGCATGGTGCTAGTTCTTCCGAACCGGCGCTGGTCTTATAAGGTGTGTATCCATAACCCACCATGCTGGCCAAGTGCGGATTGTCGCCACAAATGTCCTTGGATTTTTTGACCCTTAAAAATGTATTTTGCTCAAGATGTTTTTCACCGTTTACTAGGTGGTAGGACTTTACTGCAAAGTTCGTCTAGGTAGGTACCACCGCTTTGCCAGTTATTCTGCCGCCAAGCAGTAGTGCGCAAGCACTGCTGTGTTCCGGTTTGAAGGGCACTGTAGCTAGTGAAATTACTGGGCAAATGAGACTTTATGATCTGATCTCACAGTTTAGTAATCTTATTACTAGATTGTGCTGATGTCTCTGGATGACGTGCGCAGTGCAGTGTCACGCGAACCTCTATACTTTAGAGTTCCGAGTGACACTGCAGCTGGTATGGGCAGCCGTGTCGTTTAACATCAGGCGAACGGCTAGCTCGTCACGTCATTCCTTAACATTTAAAAAAAAAAACCGTTATATGAATGAGTGCCTTCCGCACATAGTTTGAAGTCATTGCACCGAAAGAGATTTATTAACGGGTGTGGTACCTAGAGAGTCATTCCAATAACGCGTGTGGACCCGATGAGTTGACCCATTAACGGGTGTGGTACCTAGTGAGTCATTCCACTAACTCGCGTACACTCAGTGAGTTGACCCAATAACGGGTGTGGACTCAGTGGGTCATTCCACTAACTTGTGTGGACCCGGTGAATCGACCCATTAACGGGTCCACGGTTAAAAGCTCAGAAATACGAATCTTACCAAAATACTTATCTAGAGTAATAAATATTATCTTACCGTCGCAATTTTACAAATGTCTGTAACAATAACATTAATGCTAAAACCGAGTAAGTACATAGTCAAACGTTTAGTAACGTTTTTATCTCTGAATTTATCGGTCACAGAACTCTGAAGATAATATTACAGAGTATCTTGTTATTTTTACAATGCCTAAAGAAATGGGCTACGAAGTGGTGATACTCGGATCCTTAATTTCTTATTTTTACAAGGTAAGCAATGCATTAGTGACGCCTCCTCCGTCGTTACAGGTGTCCCCATAGGCTACGGTGACCACTTCCCATCAGGTGGGCCGTATGCTTGTTTGCTCCCTTTAACATAGAAAAAAAAAACCTATCACACTTCACACTAATATTATAAAGGCGAAAGTTTATATGTGTGTATGTTTGTTACGCCTTCACGCTCAAACAGCTGAATGGATTTGGATAAAAATCGGTACCAAGATAGCTTATACACTAGATTAACATATAGGCTACATTTTATCCCGGAAAATTGAAATTTTCCCGAGAGATGAGTAAATAATTGAAATACTTTTTGCGCAACAAGTGGACAATAAATGTTACCTACAAGTTTTCCTCTATTTATTGCTTAAACTTTGAAACGGCTTCTCAGAATTTGGGAAACATCAAACAGGAAGGTAATTAATTAAATTCAAGAATTCAGGAAAACGCCGTTCAATGAAATCATGCCTGTAAATTTTTGGATCAACTTGTTTTACGCAATACCATAAAGAAGTTGCTTCAAAAATATCATCAATTAATTTTCTTCTTTGTTTGGGGCCGTTCAAGTATTACGTAAGCACTATGGGGGGGGGGGTCTTTGCTTTGCCTATTTTGGATGACATGGGGGGCGGCGGAGTCTAGATGATGATTACGTCATCGGTAGCTATTTACCTTTTTATACGAATAGCAACCCTCACATTGTCATTGCTTGAACACTAAACATTAAAATTATAATATTGAAGAAAAAAAAAACATTAATTGAAAATGTTTACGTAAGCATGGGGGGAGGGGTAAGAACGAACGAACGGCCCCTTTTCACCAATTGGATAATGATTTCTGTCACCTTGGAAGTTATGGAGGGTATTGTAGCAATAATAACGCAAAAATTAGCTCTGGTACCCACCAGTGCTAATTTTTGCACTTGCAGTGTTGCAATGTATGCCTGTACATGCAACGCTGCAAGTTCATTGCCCTGTTATCTTTACTCCAATTCGCATTTTTATCAACAGACAGATAAAAACAAATATTGAATATCAGAGATAAGTAATCCATTATCCGCGATTCCTCACCATGTACTGTCCAATGTCAAAAAACATATACGAGCGAAACTCGACCTTAATTCACCTTTTTTAAGCATCTTTCTAATATTTAGGTCAAAGATTATGAGATGATGCAGAGGTGTAATAGTGACGTAACGAAAATGGCGGCTGTGAAGAAAACTAGGCATTATCAATAGAGTACTAATTATAAAATCATCCCTGAAGTAATCACTCTATATATTCATTAAAGATCACCGAGACAATTAATTGATTCGGTTCTATCGGTATGTTCAGGAATTTGATGCTATAAGGCAAAAGTTGGCAACATTTTGAATCGGAAGAGTCCAAATACCACAATAAATTTTTACCCCTAAATCTTAACAAAGTCTTGGTTTTTGGGTTCAATCCTTTAAATAAGTTAATGTGCCTGGACATTTTGTTTTTTTTTTTTACTAGGTTTTTACAACTACTTTTCGCTGTCATAATTTCGACGCAAAAATTAATTATTTGAAGTATTTTAAAAAAACAACGTACTAGCATCTTTTTCACTGTGTAGAAACATAAAAAACGAGTGTGCTTTAGACCACACGACTGAAGCAAAACTTCTTTAGCTCCATCTATCGGCCGGTATAACTTTGTTTTTCCTTTGTTTAATGTTAATGTCGCCATCTTGACAATTGTAAATTGTCATTTTACCGGACATACCAACATAATGATAAATTTTTTTTTATCATGTTGACAATGAAGATCTACGTGAACCAACTTCAACTTCCATTCGCCTCGCATTCACCAGCTTACTCCTCAAGTCAAGCGTGCCTAAAAAGTTTGACTGGCCCGATAGCTCAGTTGGTAATAATCCTGCCTTCTGAACTGTGGGTTGTGGGTTCAATTCCCACCCAGGATAAACATTTGTGTGATGAACATCGATGTTTGTTCTGTGTCTGGGTGTTATATTGTATTCTATGTATGTATTTACAAACAAAAAGTATTTAAGTATTGTATCAGTTATCTGGTTCCCATAGTACAAGCTTTGCTTAGTTTGGGGCTAGATGGCGCTGTGTGAGATGTCCACTCATATTTATTATTATTATTATTACTATGATAAATTTTCGAAATTGACTTACATTTAAAGGTAAACTTTGGCGCTTTTTGTGGACAATAAGGTGGTATACTCTCGTAATTTTTTAAGGTACATGGTAACATTTGCATTAATTTCCCAGTATTATATACTCTTTGACGTTACCCTTGCTTGTCACATTGTGCCAAATCAATATAGCAGTGTTTTGTTGACCCAGATGTTTTACATGTGAACAACCTTGTGACTTTAATATACGTTTTTACTATATTTAAGTAGTATATTTATTACATACGGTCATTACGGGTTGCTGATAAACGTCGGTGCAACTGTAGAATGCATATTTTTTGAATTAAAACTTCTTTAGGGTACCTGGTAGGACTTTAGGTGGTAGGACTTTACTGCAAAGATCGTCTAGGTAGGTACCACCGCTTTGCCAGTTATTCTGCCGCCAAGCAGTAATGCGCAAGCACTGCTGTGTTCCGGTTTGAAGGGCACTGTAGCTAGTGAAATTACTGGGCAAATGAGTCTTTATGATCTGATCTCACAGTTTAGTAATCTTATTACTAGATTGTGCTGATGTCTCTGGATGACGTGCGCAGTGCAGTGTCACGCGAACCTCTATACTTTATAGTTCCGAATGACACTGCAGCTGATATGGGCAGCCGTGTCGTTTAACATCAGGCGAACGGCTAGCTCGTCACGTCATTCCTTAATATAAAAAAAAAACCTGGTAAATGCGTGGCGAACGAAAGTTGAAGTTGCTTTACGTAGATCTCCATTGTCAATATAACAAAGTTAAAAATTTGTATTATTATATTGGTATTTCCGGTAAAATGACAATTGACAATTATTATTGTCAAGGCGAAATTAACATTAAACAAAGCAAAAACAAAGTTATACCGGCCGATAGATGGAGCTAAACTAAAGCAGCCTTATTAATAAACACGAACTAGCTTAAGACTAGTTACACCATCTTTTGTCTCTTTCGATCCAGCTAAATATTCCAGTAGCAAAAAAAGGACAAAAGGTGAAGTAACTAATCCAAGACTAGTACCCGTTTATTAATAAGGCTGAAGAAGTTTTACTTCAGTCGTGTGGTCTAAAGCACACTCGTTTTTTAATACCTACACGAAAATTATAATAGTTTTCTTTTCCATTTTTTTTATGTTAAGGAATGACATGACGAGCTGGTGTGGTGGTTGAGCAAGTGTCTCATACCCTGGAAGTAGCGGGTTCGATTCCCGCGACAGGACAATTATTTTTGCACAGAAATAAAGCGCAAATACTAGCTATGTGTCTGAGTGGTCAGCCCAGTTTGACATTAAATTATGATCTGCGATTATCAACTTTAAGCAAAACGCTATAGAGTCCTCGTCAAAAAAGCGTGCTACGAAGCCTTCAGTACTTATAAAAAATACTGCGATTATAGTTTCTACTAGAGCCTACATCCTACATCTGAATCTGCTGCATCTGGCTTTCCAGAGTTGCTATATAGCTAGGGTTGCCAACATTTTTTCAACGAAACATAGTATTTTTCAAAATAAGCTATAAAAAAGAGTTTTGGCGGGAAAATGAAAGAAAAGGGTCGCCGCATTGTATTATTTACCAAAACTTGTGTTATTTTCAGTGTTAGTGCATAAAATTGGTGTCATTTTATTCGTTAAGTGCTGAATTACAGGCATGAGTGTGGGAAAGTTGTATAATGATGGTAAAACGTTTCTTTTCGTGTTACCAAAACTCCATAGAAGCTTCTGGTAAAGTTGCCACCACTTTACTAGGAGTATGACTTGACTAGACTAGAACACGACTTAAATTGATGACTTGGACTGTGACTTGACTTGACTTGACACATTATATAATAATTATTAACATAAAAAATTATCAATTAGTTGACACTGGCTAAATACACAAAAGTGTGGAGCCCCAAAAAAAAGCTAAAAAAAAATATTGTACAGAACAAAACAGACCATAACATTCTTTACATATTGTTAATTTTACGTGCTGGCAACGCCTCCATTTAGTATAGTGATCAGTGGGAGCCAGACAAAAGATTAATTTAATTTTAAGATTTAGGAGTCCGGAATTCGATTACACGAACTCGCTTCACTCAAAATTTAAATGTAAGGTATTTGTATGTGTATTTAATGTAAAGGCACGTTATTGTTTTTAAAAATAAATATATGTCAGATTTTTTTTTATGTTACGAAATGACATGACGAGCTTGTCGCTCGCCTGATGTTAAGCGAAACGACTACCCATATCAGTTGCAGTGACACTTGAAACTCTTAAAGTATAGTTTTGCGTGACACTGCACTGCGCACGTCATTCTGAGACATCAGCACAGTCTAGCAATAAGATTACTAGACTGTGAAATTAGGCCATAAAGTCTCATTTGCCCAGTAATTTCACTAGCTACAGTGCCCTTCAAACCGGAACACAGTAGTGCTTGCGCACTACTGATTGGCGGCAGAATAGCTGGCAAAGCGGTGGTACCTACCTAGACGAACTTTGCAGATTTCATTCGGTGTTGAAAATTTGCGTACTATATATTTCTTCAACAGTATATATACGCCAACCCGATATATAGTACAACGAGCTTGTGCCCGCAGCTTCGCCCGCGACGTGGCGTGGGAAAATAATTCAACCATCCATTTCACCCTCTTAAGGGTGGAATTTCGAAAAATCCTTTCTTAGCGGATGCCTACGTCATAACATCTACCTGCATGCCAAATTTCAGCCCGATCCGTCCAGTGGTTTAGGCTGTGCGTTGATAGATCACTATGTCAGTCAGTCAGTCAATCAGCCACCTTTGAGTTATATATATTTGGATACTATCTATTATAGTACGGTTGGCAACCCTAGATGTAGCGAATATACGCACTTAAAAATTCGAATTCGTTCGAACTCAAATTAGCCATAATCTTTTATATAGACTGTCCTCAAGCGTAGTTATAATTAAACCGCCGCGCAAAAATACCAAACCCGCCTTAACGACTTTATTGCATAGTTTTAAAGTTCAAAATGCGTACGCTTTCGTGTTTGCCGTTATCTCGTGGCACTGACCTGCGCAATGACAGCAATATTGAGCACTTTACATGTACCTATTATGGAGGAAAAAATATTCAAAACCTAGTTTGGTTCGGGATTACGTGGACATTTCTCTTGGGATGGCTAATACATGGCGGTTTTAGGCTGTGGCAGAACTCTTAAAGTACGCATGCGCGTACCGCGTTCCCTTCAACTGATAAAATATTAACCTAAAAAAAAAACTTTTTTGCCGGTAAAGCGAAAAAGATTGCGTCACTGCATCGTATTATTTTCCAAAACTTGTGTTATTTTCAGTGTTAGTGCATAAAATTGGTGGCATTTTATTCGTTAAGTGCTGGATTACAGGCGTGAGTGTGGGAAAATGGTATAATGATGGTGAAACGTTTCTTTTCGTGTTGTTTCCAAAACTCCATAGAAGCTTCAAGTAAAGTTGCCACCACTTTACTAGTATGACTTTGACTAGACTGACTTGACTATGACTTGACTTGATGACTTCGACTGTGACTTGACACATATTTGCCTGAAATATCGATAACTTGATAAATTATCCATTACTTGACACTGGCTAAATACACAAAAGTGTGGAGCCAAATCTAAAAAAAAAATAAACCTAAAAAATTTTTGGACAGACTTTTGTCTTTTTCCTGAGACGGCGTGCACCTCAAACCGCTGCAACTAGTCCAAAATAAGGAGCGATTGATAGCCGAACTTCTTCGGTAGTTGTCACAATTAGTAGAAGGCATTTATAGCTGCTGTGATATTTATTGAAGTAAAATTTCTTTACGCATGCTTGACTTGGGGAGTAAACTGGTGAATGCGAGGCGAACTGAAGTTAAAGTTGGTTCACGTAGATCTCCATTGTCAACATATCAAAGTTAATATTTACTTAAAACTTGTATTTATTATGTTGGTATATCCGAAAAAGGACAATTTATAATTGCTAATATGGCAACATTAACATTAAACAAAGCAATAAAAAAGTTATACCGGCGGATGGAGGTAAACTAAAGAAGTTTTTTTCAGTCGTGTGGACTAAAAGCACACTCGTTTTTTACGAATATATTCAAAATGGGACAAAAAAATTGTGAGTACCTCACGTTTTGATTTTTAGAAGTATATATTTAATGGACACGAGAAAATTGTTCAAAGATGGTACAAACGTTTCCAGTTCTGAAATTTAGACTTTAAAAATGCATCTCGTTCCATACAAATTGGATAAACTTTTGACCAAAATACTTACGAAAATCTATTTCACTGACGAGAAAAACTATTTCTTCCTATAATGCTAGGATAGTTAAGTAGGTTACTGGTTAGTGAAAAGGTTTCATCGTATTTAGTTCTACAGTTTATAAAATAATAGAAACTAAATCTAATCAAACTAAATCACCGGATAAAAGCTAACTTGTTTTATAAATAAACTTTCATAGCGTCCAACTTTCGAGAAGCACGAAATCTTGACTCAGTATTTTGTCGCCGAATGAAAAGAGACGACATGCGTTTGATAAGATGAGAGTGAAAGAGATAAAAGATACAAATTGCGAGACGCTATTCAAACACGGGGTCAATGACCGGGTTTCGATGATGCATGAAACAAACATTATTTTTATTATACACAAGTAACGTCACCATACTTACACAGATATACTTTGTATTACAAATATAGGCCTTGATAATGATTTAAAAGTGGCTGAACATGTTATGATAATGCTTTTTTATAACTGCGTCTTTATGGTGTCTATATATTAATAATAATAACGCCCAACGATCACACACATAGATCCTGGACCATAACTAGGATTTCTTATGTCTAGGGACTCAGGAACTACGAGGACCATGGTCCCACAACACCCAGACTCAGAAATATTTGTGCTTTTTTTTGTGCACAAATACTTGTTCTGCCACGGTAATTGCTTGAATAACCGCTTTGCCAGTTATTCTGCCGCCAAGCAGTGGTGTGCAAGCACTACTGTGTTAAGGTTTGAAGGGCAATGTAGCTAATGAAATTACTGGGCAAATGAGACTTTATGATCTAAACTCACAGTCGAGTAATCTTATTACCAGACTGTGCTGATGTCTCAGGATGATATGCGCAGTGCAGCAGTCATGCGAAACTTTACATGTTGGAGTTCCGTGCAACACTGTTCTGTTATGGGCGGCCGTGTCGCTTAACATCAGGTGAACGACTAGCTCGTCACATCATTCAATAACATAAAAAAAAAAATCGAACCCGCCACCTCTGGGCTATGAGCCAACCTGCTAAACCATTACACCACAGAGGCTGTCGATATAGAAGTTGAAATCCGCAGATGTGAAAAATTTATAGAATATAGTATATATATAATAAAAATAATAGAAGACATGAAAATTTGTTAATTCTGCGGGGTTTTTTGTGGATTACGTAAAACATGGATATCAAATTAATATACGAGTATTATCTGGTTATTCCTTTAGAAAACCAGTCTGGCTATTTACTAATTAATTTGTAGTTAGTGCTAATTTTCGGCCATGTTCAAGAGAAGAGCGAATATGTATTTACTTGGCTAGCATGCTACACCTTCGATCGCATCGTCACTTCCCATCAGGTGAGAGCGTGGTCAAATGCGAGACATGTTTGAAGTTATAAAAAAATTAGTTAATTATGAACATCTTTTTTGTTAAGTTAATAAGTATTCTATCAAAATAGATACAGCGAAAGAAATTGGTCATTGTCAGAAATTGGTAAACCTAAATTTAGGAACTATAAAATATTTATGTTCCAAAAAGCAATTTTGGTAGTCTTGTTCAATTGTTTATATAGTCAATTAGTCATATTCAATTCTTGCAAATAATCTATGCTTTATAATAATAATAATAATAACAATATGTGTGGACATCTTACACAGCGCCATCTAGCCCCAAACTAAGCAAAGCTCGTGGGATTATGGAAACCAGATAACTGAAACAATACTTAGATACTTTTTGTTTGTAAATACATACATATAATACACCCAGACACAGAACAAACACCTATGTTCATCACACAAATGTTTGTCCTGGGTGGGAATCGAACCCACAACCCACAGTTCAGAAGGCAGGGCTACTACCAACTGAGTTATCGGGCCAGTCATATATTTTTTACGTTAAGTAATGATGTTAAGAGACACGGCTGCCCATATCAGTTGCAGTGTCACTCGGAACTCTAAAATATAGTTTCGCGTGCCACTGCACTGCGCATGTCATCCTGAGACATCAACAGAGTAATAAGATTACTAGACTGTGAGATTAGATCATAAAGTCTCATTTACCCATTAATTTCACTAGCTACAAAGCAAAGCAAATAATTGTAAATATATCTAAATATATTTAAAAGGGTTTAACACAAATAAACTTAGCTATACCTATACATTCGAGCTAAGTTTTATCAGTAATTAGTGTTCAACAATACAAAATAATTTAATTAGTCGTAAGAAAAGTCAATGACCGCTAGTCCCTTATCCAGTATAAACCGGTTTGCACAAATATTTCTTAATTGAGGAAAAAAATAAGAAATCACATGTATTTTTATCAATTCGATAGTAGAATCTGAGATTAGAAAAATTGCATAGATTGCACGTTCAGAACTAAAAAAGCGAAACCTGGGTACGAAGAGTATCATATATATAACTCAAAGGTGACTGACTGATTGACTGACAGTGATCTATCAACGCACAGCCCAAACCACAGGACGGATCGGGCTGAAATTTGGCATGCAGGTAGATGTTATAACGTAGGCATCCGCTAAGAAAGGATTTTCCGAAATTCCACCCTTAAGAGGGTGAAATGGGTGGTTGAATTATTTTCCCATAGGCCACGCCGCGGGCGAAGCTGCGGGCAGAAGTTCGATATTCTATAAAATCACAATTACTTCTGTAATTAATTAAATTCGTAAATATAATACTTAGGTAGATACCTATGTAATTTTTATAATACCTATAATAGAATGAATTGCTCTTAATTTTTTTTATTGGGGACAAATGGAAGTAATTAGTTCTGTGTATTATTTCATTTATCTTGGTAAGTACGGGGTGAATTAAATCCAAGAGAAATTATATTTACAAGCTATCAACAGTCTTTATTATGTTTGGGGGGCAAGAATGAAATTTCGTAATAATTAAAATTTTATTTATTAATATTTTATCAAATTAACTTTTTAGTATTAAAATCGACATACTATTCGTGAGTAACAGTCGGGTATATTATATATTAATTCAAATGAACTTGTTTGAAATTTAAAATATATTTACGGGACCACTTCTATCAGAAATGTCAAATTTACTGTCGAGAATCAGCACCCCTACCGCGTAACCGTTCTGGGAATCGGCTTCGCCTGCCATCCTGCACGCGCCAATTAACAAGTCCACGAGTGCGAGCAAGAGAGAACACGATTACCATCTCCACCAGACATACGTGGTAAGGCCCCAGGTCCCTGAAGTATTCACTATGTATTTATAAGTTATAGGTACCTACGCTCGCTAACCGAGAATCATTACAAGAAAATTGCAATGATTTTGCAATCTGGTATTCCTTTCCTGGCTTCACATTTCAGTTCTGATCGTGCGTCTGTCATTATTTAGTCTGACAGTAAAATAAGTTGCATTACTTGCATTCAACTCAAATAATGGAATGTATTATCGGTCGGCCCTGAGCATGTCAATGCACTGAACCTATTTATTTTGCGGGAAATACGATCGAAATAATATATATTTGTTCAATTATTATTTGCATTTTATAAAATAACTAAGTCACCGTGATGATACCACAGTAAAATTAAACAAGTAGGTGCAACACGAACAAAAATTCGAAAGCCATAAGTACAACACTTTTTTCCTATGTTATGATTGGTATACTGTTAATGTTATATACGAGCTAAGTAGCTTTTAATGAATATATAATACAATTAACTCTCAATACACTATCGCTATTTAATTTTTACCACGATTACCTACACGTAAATTCTGATGAATTTAGCAAAAC
Organism: Ennomos fuscantarius; assembly: GCA_905220475.3. Taxonomy (NCBI): domain Eukaryota; kingdom Metazoa; phylum Arthropoda; class Insecta; order Lepidoptera; family Geometridae; genus Ennomos; species Ennomos fuscantarius. The sequence goes on along the minus strand of HG992046.1, from coordinate 2,721,881 downwards.
ATTTTACATTTCACAAAAATCTAATTACATCAAAATAACCGTTTTAAACTAAAATTGGTAAATTCAGTTGGTCTGTATATCAGGTTATTTAGTCACAGCATCTAAAAACCAAGAAAAAATCATAGTGGACTAGTTACACCATCTTTTGTCTCTTTCGATCCAGCTAAATATTCCAGTAGCAAAAAAACAACTTAATACCTACTAACTTACTGCCTCAGTTTTGGCGGGAAAACGAAAAAGACGCGTCACCGTATTGTATTATTTTCCAAAACTTGTGTTATTTTCAGTGTTAGTGCATAAATTGGTGGCATTTTATTCGTTAAGTGCTGGACTACGGGCATGAGTGTGGGAAAGTGGTATAATGATGGTGAAACGTTTCTTTTCGTGTTGTTTCCAAAACTCCATAGAAGCTTCTGGTAAAGTTGCCACCACTTTACTAGGAGTATGACTTGACTAGACTAGACTATGACTTGACTTGATGACTTGGGCTGTATCTTGACTTGACTTGACATATATACATTATTAATTAACATGAGAAATTACCAATTACTTGACACTGGCTAAATACACTAAAGTGTGAAGCCAAACTAAAAAAAAAAAACTTATTGCCTACTTCTTTAGGAGGCGTCTTAATATGTAGAGAGGGCGTAATAGACGTCTCCCTTGATCGCTGCTCAAAATTACTGCAGAATGGTAAATATTGGTTTAGCTATAAGTTTTTACCAATAATTCTAACGTGAATGCTTAAAAATGTCAAACAAATATCACCGAACTCTTCTAGCTTAGAAAGAGGGCTGGATGGGGCAGTGTCGCGGGGCCCCAAGCTCACGGGGCCCCTCGGACTTAAAACTATAAATTGAACTTGTGAACTCCCACATTCGGAATATAAATAAAACTGCACTACCGTTCTTGTCGATCGCACAGTTTGACATTTAGAATCGTCATAGTTCGATAAAAATGGTTTTATCGACCGTTGCATGGACGTTACCTACTTAGTCGATCGGTAAACAAACTCGTTAAAAATTAGTTTAATTTTAACGAATCAACGAATGAATTTATAACGAATTCGATAAAATTTTACGAATCTGGAGTACGTCGAATACGAAACAACCGATTTTAAATAATTTAGGTAGTTGGGCCCCTAGTTTATTTTTGGCCCTAACGCCTTTGGTTACCTAATTACGCCACTGTCCATGATCAAACCGACCGAACCCCGACTTGCAAATGTCAACTTGTAACCGCACTCATCCAGTATAAGTCCCCAATATTCAACGCCCACTCGGTTCCCCATGAAATCGAAACCGCCAAATTCGGGTCACCAAAGAGCGCCAGACAACACAAACCACCGAAATTATTTCCCCAGCAATTCAAGGTCGCAGTGAGGCAGGTCGGTATGACGTCACCGGCGCCCTCCAAAACGTGAGTTCAACGACCGCGCCGCCATTGCGGAAACTGTGCTGAGCGCGTTCGGAATTCAAATTGGGCCTCTTTTTGTTGTGTGCGTGACGTTTCGGCACATTACATGTCTATAATGTACGTGTATAGTTAGTAATGTGCGTTAATTGAGCTTGTGTGCGTAGATTCGGGTATTCGGCGCTTTTCTTGGGGAACAATGCTCGAATTTCATTGTTTGTTTTATTTGTGTTTTTCGTTGGAGTTCCGTGTTTTTGTTGCCGTGACCTTGTTGGTGTCTGTAGTAGGTTTAGGTCATAATTACTATATTACTATGTATATCTGGCCTGCTCATCAAATAAAACAAAAAATAAAACATCTTTAAAAAAATCAAGGCAATTATAAATGTACTAACAATGTTTAGAGCGTAAAAATATTTTATAAAACATAGCCTAGCCATTTAGATACTACTTACTTAATTGGTTTTATTAACTTATCTTTTTTACTACAGTTAATTATGGAATAGGTACCTATATACCTACACAGAATCAAAAAAATTAAGCCAAAAAGGGTAAATAAGCACACGAAAAAATAATTGGGGTCTTTTATCACTTAAACAGTTAGAAATGTGAGCACTTTAAAACCTAAAATATGTATAGGGCTAACTTATTAATTTATTGCAAAAGCCAAATCAGGTACATTATTTTTGCACTCAATCATGCAGTAAAAATATCAATAAAGCCGTTTGAGGACGTCAGCCATATTTAATTTATGTAAAAACAATGAGTTTATTTAATATAAACAGCTAACAAAGACTCGTCTAACAGGTTCTATGTTCATAAAAGCAAAAAAAAAAAATGTAATGGCGTCGACCAATCGTCTAACGAGCTTCAAATTTCGAATGCTCCGGAGTCACCGGGGTGGGGCAGGTGCGTTAGACGCACACATTGACGCTTTGTATGTGTGCGTCTCTTTTGAACAATAGAAAATGGACCCATTTTAGGGAGGGTCCCAAATGTATTCTTATTTTGAATAATGATTTATGCGCGCAAGTATGTATTGAATTAGATTAGATGAATATAAATGTGTGCGTAGTTGTATAAGTTTTTTTTAACTATATTAAAATGGTTACAAGTATGCAGGAGCTGTAAAATTTTGCATGATTTATCTTAAGACGTTTTTACCTATCTCACTCACTCTCTCCCATTACGATATATGCAATTTTTTGTTTAAAATTTGTTGGTTATACTTAGTGCCTAGTAATAGAGTACTATTACTAGACACAGTAATAGAGTACTATTACTAGGTAGGTATAACGTATAAAAAGTATAAGTATAATAAAAAGGGTTTTTTAAAAGTTAAAATTATGCATAATAGCGATTAATAGCTGTGTTGGCGACCATACCTACTAAATTCCTCAAAGAATAAGAACGCAGTTTGTATAAAAACATAATCTCATACCTAAATCTTTATTAACGTCTTATTGATAACTGTTTAAAAAAAATAATTATCGCATTCGATGATTATTGATTACAACTTATCAATCTACACCAGCCCTGAGCTACGCCACACTTCATAAGCATACTCTCTGTCTACTTATTTACTTCTAAGCGCAGTATCTAACGACGTGAACTCCCAAATCTATTTATAACTTATAAAACTACCATTCACAAACCAGTAAAATTTTTCTAACGCTACAACGTCCAATCAGATGCCCCAAAATAGAGGATGCGCGTGAGTGGCCGAATTTTTAAACGAGTTAGAAGTGTTAGACGCACACTGGCAAAGTTTTTTGTAAATATTTGTTGTGTTGATGATAGATGTGTGCGTGCTATTGGAAATTTTTTGTGCTACTTTTTCTGAGTGTGTTTAATGTTTTTATTAAAACCTTATAAAAAATATGTTTGTTATGTAATGTGGAAACATATTTTGCATTTGTTTATATTTGAAGTGAAACTTTTTTGCGCACTCTTGACTTTCGGAGGAACCGGATTCGGTTCCCGTGGCAGGACAAGTAGGTATTTGTGCACAGAAAAAAAGCGCGAGGTCCTCGTAGTTCCTGGGTCCCTAGACACAGGGAATCCTAGTTAGGGTCCAGGATCTATGTAGGTATGTGATCGTTGGGTGTTATTATATCATACCATGTAATTTTTTGCATAAACTAAGTTAATCTGACCTGCAATATTCTTTCCAAATTAGAAAAAAAAGTTTAGACATGAATGAAAAGATAGTTAGGTAGGTAACTACAATATAATATTTGTTTTAAAATGGATTCTCTTGACTTTAATTTCATGTAACTGATTTAATAGTTATTTCCTGTGATATAACTAAGGTATAGGTCTTAAATAATATTAGGTACGACAATTTTTTTTCCCGTCAAATTGCCTTTATTATCCAATAATAATAATAATATAATAATAATATGTGTGGACATCTCACACAGCGCCATCTAGCCCCAAACTAAGCAAAGCTTGTACTATGGGAACTAGATAACTGATACAATACTTAAATACTTTTTGTTTGTAAATACATACATAGAATACAATATGACACCCAGACACAGAACAAACACCTATGTTCAGCACACAAGTGTTTGTCCTGGGTGGGAATCGAACCCACAACCCACAGTTCAGAAGGCAGGGTTACTACCAACTGAGCTATCGGGCCAGTCAATAAATACTACATTGATATAATAACTCTAAGCACTACCTACTACAAAAAAAAACCATGGACTATATACTGGCCGCGATGACCTATAGACAGTCCAAACGCTCCAGCAAAACTATCAGTAGGTAGCGTACTCAACATGTTGGCAGCATTGCCCCGAATTGCAATGCTGATTCGTTGTACCAAATAAGTGCCAGCATTTTGGTCACGCGTAGCATCGCCCAGGCGCTCCGATAAACTTTGGAAAACGCGATGAGCTCCCGGCCCCCACGGACCCAGGGTCTTTTTTTTATGTTAAGGAATGACGTGACGAGCTAGCCGTTCGCCTGATGTTAAACGACACGGCTGCCCATATCAGCTGCAGTGTCACTCGAAACTCTAAAGTATAGAGGTTCGCGTGACACTGCACTGCGCACGTCATCCAGAGACATCAGCACAATCTAGTAATAAGATTACTAAACTGTGAGATCAGATCATAAAGTCTCATTTGCCAGTAATTTCACTAGCTACAGTGCCCTTCAAACCGGAACACAGCAGTGCTTGCGCACTACTACTTGGCGGCAGAATAACTGGCAAAGCGGTGGTACCTGCCTAGACGAACTTTGCAGTAAAGTCCTACCACCTAGTGGTCTCAACACTAAACGGCTTAAATATGTAACCGCTACCGAGATTAGTATATTTGCTCCGTTTTAGCTGCTCAGTTGAATTAGCCGCGGCCCCAACGCGTGTCTCAGGAAGATGTAGCAATGACGTGGTACGACAATATTTATCTACTCATTAGACATGAAGTAACACAACACAAATCTGGTACATTAGCTTCGTTTAGTATTCCCGCCCATCACTATTTGATGTTATTTAGCACGTTTGAATGTGTGCGTGCATTAACATTGAAAGAATAGAGGCGTCAAGCGTACGCGACTGGCATTTTAATTTAGAAGATATTTTGGCGTACTTATGCATGTATAAGAGGCCTTTTTTGTTTTTGTTTTGGCTCCACACTTGTGTGTATTTAGCCAGTGTCAAGTAATTGATAATTTAAAAACAAAACACACCATCTAGCCCCAGCTGAAATAAATCTAAAAAAAATAAAATCTCAACAAATATTTATTTATTATTATTAATTGTAATAAATTGAGTTGCATTAATAACTAATTAAGTACCTACTTAGTATAGTTAGGGTTATTATTTTTTAATTAAAAAGACCTTTAGCGTATTTTTTTGTCGTATGTGATGAATATTGAAAAAAAAAAAACAAATAGAGTCAAACTCTCTTAAATTATTTGTAAATTTTTGTTTTGTAAAATGTGTTACTTACCTAATTACCTACTAACTACTTAGATACTTTTTACATACATAGAATACAATAATATAACACCCAGACACAGAACCAACACCTATGTTTATCCTGGGCTCGAATCGAACCCACATGCTACAGCTCAGAAGATAGGATTACTACCAACTGAGCTATCGGGTCAGACAAACGGCAGTTAATACTTACGTGTAATTATTTACACTTAAAAGATTAATAATCTGAATAATATGACTGGCCCGATAGCTCAGTTGGTAGTAGCCCTGCCTTCTGAACTGTGGGTTGTGGGTTCGATTCCCACCCAGGACAAAAATGTGTGTGATGAACATAGAGGTTTGTTCTGTGTCTGGGTGTCATATTGTATTCTATGTATGTATTTACAAACAAAAATTATCCAAGTATTGTATCAGTTATCTGGTTTCCATAATACAAGCTTTGCTTAGTTTGGGGCTAGATGGCGTTGTGTGATATGTCCACACAGATTATATTATTATTATTATAATCTAATATCATAAGTTAATCCACGTCTTATACCTAACATTAGCTCGTTAAGGCGCGGACACACCGCAGAACCTTCACTAAGAGTCACAACTTAGTGGATTGCATTGTACACTCGCTTGCAAAATTATGTAAGTACACTTAATTTCCATTTATTTTCAGATTTAAGTGGAGACATCATCAGTCTTTATACGTGGACTAAGTAGAGGTTTAAACCTGTACTAACTAGTCCTAGTTTGTTACGGTACTGTAGTTAGACCTTAACTTTATTACAAAACGCCGACTAATCGAAGACCAGCTGATATCAGAGATGGTCCATGGTTTAAATATTGACCATAGACCAAACACGATGAAACGACGACGAAAACATTATTATATTTATATAATATAATAAATATAATAATGATTTATGATAAGCGAACTGTATTCCTGTGTCAGATAAACCGTATTTAGACTGACAATTTCGAGATTTAAGCCTCATTTCGGTATTTTGAGAATGTATTGTTTTTAATTTCATGCTGAATCGAACGATACCCATAAGTCATTTGGTGAAAAAAAAATCATGATTTCATCCCTTCAATTATTGTGACCTTTTTCCACAGTATTCTCTACACTATATGGCTGTAGGTATCTTAAATACTCGGCTCTAAAAATACTCTACTTCGGTAAGCCAAAATATTTGAAGTGTACTCTCTCAAATGTCCCGCAGTGTATGTACAATGGGCTTGCAATTTTTAAGAGTAATTATCACAGTCTGTCAGTGTCTCGCGGAGACACGCGGGATTTGTCTCACTACACTCAGACACTTGTGTGGAGTTCAAACTCTCTACTCTATAGAGTAGACTGATCTACAGACAGACAGACTGCTTTCACGCTTTGTAAAGATCTTTTCGATAAATCCTAACTTCTTTCAGTAGGTACTTCATTATTTGTTACTTAATCGCGTTTAATTCAAGAAATGTCTGACCATGTGTGTAGCTTTTAATTTTAGATGCATTAATATGCAAAAGTTAAAGGTCGACTGATTTAGAAGGACTAACTGTTTATGTATAATACTATTTTACTTAGAAGTTACCTACTTAATAATATCCCGTCGCCCACTTTATACAATTGATTGTTTTTTCATTGTAATTTTTATTATTTGGTGTGTACAATAAAGAGTTCATCTCTCCATCTATCTATATGTAACGATAATTTGCGATACATTTTCTAGTACATATTAGTGTTCATTGATTTCTTCTGCTAACCATGGCTACTGCTGTAATCCAAAGGAGAAAGTCGCGCCACCACCATACTCCATTAGAACCACCGTGCGACTTGCGGCTGCAGCAAAGCCTCGACGCAGATTTGGAAATGCTAAAATCTGACAATTTACACAGGACAGTTTTATGTCTATAATTTTGAAGTAAAACTTCTTTAAGCACGCTTGACTTGGGGTCGTTGAAAAGAATCCAAAAATAACGGTAATGAATTTAGATTTTTTTTCATAACCCGTTTATTTTTTAATTTTAGGAATTATTATCCGTTAAGTGTTCGTGAATGTGCACGAGTGTTGGCAAATAGTTCCAAGTTTTTAAACCATGCCTTTTCATTTTCTCTTCAAGGCTTCCTAGAGCTTCAGTAAAATATCCACCATTTTACTGTGGCATTTTGACTGACAAAATAAAACTTTGACATGACATAACTGTAGAAATTCCCTCACTTGACATTGGCAGAATTATCGCTAAAAGTGATAGAAAACCATTAAACGAAGAGAAGAAGAAGACTTGGGGAGTAAGTAAGCTGGCGAGGCGAACGGAAGTTGAAAGTTGTTCATTAACGTAGATCTCAATTGTCAACATAACAAAGGATATAAAATTATTACTATGTTGGTATATCCGGTAAAATGACAATTTATAATAATTATCAAAATGGCGACATTAAACATTAACATTAAACAAAGCAAAAACAAAGTTATACCGGCCGATAGATGAGCTAAACTAAAGAAGTTTTACTTCAAACGCGTAGTTTTTCATACTCATTTTTTTTTGGCTCTTTGAGTTTAGTTTATTTAGCCAGTCTCAAGTTCACATGATCTAATTAACAAGCTATTCAAGCAACCTTCCTACCAATCAAGGGGGCTTGTTCATGTTCGCTAACTATAGTAAAAAAAAAATTATGTTTTTTTAAAAGTAGTAAATAATAATCCGCCAAAAAAATTTTTTTTTTCACTTTTTATGCTTACATATTAAATAAGTAGTAGAATTTATATTTTTATGTATTTTTTTAATGTAATGAATGATGTGACGAGCTAGTCGTTCACCTGATGTTAAGCGACACGGCCGCCCATAACAGTGTCACTCGGAAAGTTTCGCGTGATGCACAGCTCACATCATCCTGAGACATCAGCACAGTCTGGTAATAGGATTACTCGACTGTGAGATCAGATCATAAAGTCTCAATTGCCCAGTAATTTCACTAGCTACAGTGCCCTTCAAACTGGAACACAGTAGTGCTTGCACACTACAGCTTGGCGGCAGAATAACTGGCAAAGCGGTGGTACCTACCTAGACGAACTTTACAACAAAGTCCTACCACCTAGTAAAAGCTCTAAGAAGCGTTATTTTTTAAACAATTTCACTAGCTACCTACAGTGCCCTTCAAACCAAAACACAGTAGTGCTTGCACACTACTGCTTAGCGGCAGAATAATTGGCAAAGCGGTGGTACCTACTAGACGAACTTGTCGGAAAAGTCTTACCACGTACGTAAAACATTGTTCCAGTTTTGACTAAAATCGCGATTATTATTCAAACTACTTACAAAATAAAACTATTAGTTTTCAATAGTACCACGTGCACTAATCACGTGAAGACCTTGCATGGCTGGTTGCGTAACGGTACAGTGCAGGTTCGATGCCGGCTAATAAGATTTGTCGCACAAAATACTACTAAACTCTGAATGAGTGATGGCGCGGTGCTTGGGTTAGTTAGTTGTGTTCGGTTCGATTCTGGGTAATGTAAATAACAATGTTCCTTTTTTTACCATTCAATGGCTTGTGATTGTCTACGACGACACTGGAGACAATCTCGTTTCAGGACAATCGTCTATCAGCCGGTATAACTTTATTTTTACTTTGTTTAATGTTAATGTCGCCATTTTGACAATTGTAAATTGTCATTTTGCCGGACATACCAAAATAATAATACAAATTCTTAACTTTGTTATGTTGACAATGGGGATCTACGTGAGCCAACTTCAAGTTCCGTTCGCCTCGCATTCACCAGCTTATGCGTAAAGAAGTTTCACTTTAAAATCTATACATATAAAATTCAAAGTCCTGACTGACTGACTTATATATCAACGCACAGCCTAAGCCGCTGGTCCTAGAGACTTGAAATTTGGAGGGTGTGTTCTTTGTAATCCATTAAGAAAGGGTTTTTCGAAATTACACCCCTAAGAGGGTGAAATGGGTGGTTGAATTATCTATGAGAAATTTTCTTTTTTTCCTATAGGCCACGCGGGCAAAGCCACGGACAGAAGCTAGTTGAATATAAACCATGCATCATAGAATGGTAGTGAAGCTACTGGCTTGTTCGAAAGCTTGCAAAATAAATTAACTTAGCAGGAAGCCACAGCAGTGTCGGTAATGCGCCGGCGTACCTAAACACAGCCCAATAACTTGAAGTCTAGGTGGCTAAGTAGGTAGGTAACCGTTGTGTCGCGCTTTGACGACTGGGAATGCACTTTAGGTAATAGCAATGTACTTTTTTTTTAATGTTTTGGCTCCACGCTTTTGTGTATTTAGACAGTGTCAATTAATTGATAATTTATCAAGTTAATGATATTTCACGCAAATATTTTGGTCTAACATTGTTGCTGCAGTATTAAAATATTGTGAAAGCGTGAGTAACCTATGGAGCAATACGGGTAATCCCGACTGTAGCGATAGTGAATAATTTTTCTTTTTATCTATTTAACTCTGACATTATTTTATTTTATTTGACATTATTGTAATAGCCTAATTGGATTCTTTTATTATTTTATAACCCTGATTTGTTTTTTGTTAATGTATGAAATACTTTGTGTGATAATTGTAATTGATTTTGTCGTTTTTATCACAATAAATAAATAAATAATAAATAAATGTGTCATGTCACAGTCGAAGTCACAAGTCAAGTCATAGTCTACTCAAAGTCATACTCCTAGTAAAGTGGTGACAACTTTACTTGAAGCTTCTATGGAGTTTTGGAAACAACACGAAAAGAAACGTTTCTCCATCATTATATTTTCCCACACTCATGCCTGTAATCCAGCACTTAGCGAATAAAATGCCACCAACTTTATGCGCTAACACTGAAAATAACACAAGTTTTGGAAAATAATACAATGCGGTGACGCGATCTTTTTCATTTTCCCGCCAAAACTCAGAATTATCGGTAATAAGTGATAAAATGCCACTAAAAGAAAATTTTTTGCACTAGTACGTAAGATTTAATCATTCCTGTATTATATGAATTTTATTGGTGAGACAATAAAGAGTTATCTATCTATCTATCCATCTATTTTTTGTTTGTTTTTCTATGGGTTGCACTATGCAATAATAAAACGCCCAAAAAGGCAGAAATAACTCAAAAATTGATCAAGGTAGTAAACTGCTCGTACAGAGATCCATACATGTCCAACAGCCAGACAAACAGGGTGATGATCACATGGTGATGATGATGATGATAATTCCATGGAAATTCTTAATATAGCAATTTGTTATTAACAAATAGATTCGCACGTATCAATTTGGCTGGAATGCGACTGTCTGGCGCCCACGGCCCAATCAAAGTCTAGATTTGTTGCTGCCTAGGCCAGTCTGGCAATCTAGGTGTTTAGGAAACAGGATGGGCCAATCAGCGAGCAGATGTTCAAGGTGACAGACAGCTGTAGGTAGATCTAGTCACCTCATCACCTGGAGTGACCTAAACTACATAGTGCTTACTGTACACAGATTAGGGGCCATATTTCATTTTGTTTTATATGTTCCTTTCACTTCACTTTATTTTTTTCTGGCATGATAGCTCTGTTTGTAGTTCTGCCTTCTGAACTGTAGGTTGTGGGTTCGATTCCCAAACATTTGTGTGATCAACATAGGAGTTTGTTATGTCTGGGAGTTATATTGTATGTATTTACACACAAAAAGTATTTAAGTATTGTATCAGTTATCTGGTTTCCATAGTACAAGCTTTGCTTAGTTTGGGGCTAGATGGTGCTGTGTGAAACGTCCACAAATATTTATTTATTAAAAATAAGCTTGTTACAGCTAATCTTTTAGGATATGCAGGAGACACCAAAGCCATCATCAACCCCTTGAAGACGTCTGCTGCTTTCCCCAATAGAGCGCCCCTACGACCAGTTGCTTTCCTCTTTTTTTTTTTTATGTTTTGGCTCCACACTTTTGTGTATTTTGCCAGTGCCAAATAATTGATAATTTATCATGTTAATGATATTTCACGCAAATATGTGTCAAGTCTCAGTGGAAGTCACCAAGTCAAGTCATAGTCTAGTCAAAGTCATACCCCTAGTAAAGTGGTGGCAACTTTACTTGAAGCTTCTATGGAGTTTTGGAAACAACACGAAAAGAAACGTTTCACCATCATTATACAATTTTCCCACACTCACGCCTGTAATCCAGCACTTAACGAATAGAATGCCACCAACTTTATGCACTAACACTGAAAATAACACAAGTTTTGGAATTAATACAATGCGGTGACGCAATCTTTTTCGCTTTCCCTCCAAACTCTGCCTTCCTCTTACACCCACCGACAACAATCTAAACTAATATTATAAAGAGGAAAGATTTTACTCTTTGTTTGCATTGAATATGCTCTGAAACTACTGGACTGATTTGAAATTTTTTTTTCACTATTATATTCCTACATGATCCCTTATGAACATAGGCGATAGAATATACATATAATATATATATATATATATATATATATATATATATAATACCCGTGCGAAGCCACGGCGGGCTGCTAGTATGTTAATAAACCGATAAAATGTGACCAGCATGATATTCATAATGCGTCGTGTATCATCGACATTCAATGGGAAATGGCTTAGATTCAACAAACTCTGGATAAGGTAAACACTGTGCAATACGATACGCGCCAGAGCGAAGCACGCTTCATCTGTTCAAGGTTTTTGGCAAGTACATTAGTAGAGCTTGTTTTTTCATCTATCATTAATAACTTAATGCATGCAAAAACCTTTTTTTTATTTTAATATATAAATAATAGATAAATAAAACAATTAAAAAAACTTAATTTAACAAACCACTATCAGTAGGCACCGTGCCTATTATGCTGGCAGCATTGCCACGTTGAATGCAAAAACGGCAAATGGATTTGAATGAAATTCGGTACCAAGATAGCTTATATCTTGGATTAACATATAGGCTACCTTTTATCCCAGAAAAGTGAAAATTTCCCGTGGGATGAGCAAATAATTATAATACTTTTTATTCGCGGGTGAAACCGCAGGGCGCAACTAATAACCAAATAATACAAGAATCACAAATAAAAAACTAATTATAATAATACTATAATTAATAAAGTAATAGAAGGAGGTTAGTTCCGCTAAAGCTCACTAAATATTCCTGCATCATTTTGTACTTAAGATGAACTTCAGCAAGGTCAAGTCAATTTTGATACCTGATTTTCTAAAAATTCCTTCTCCATTCCATTCCACGTGCACCAGATCGAAGCCTCTATACAGCGCGCGTTAGTTTCGCTTATTTTCGCTGGACATTATCGGCAGCCGTCGTCCAACTTCGTGCGTTTCCGTAAGGGATGTCCGAGCGGGATAATAACCGATGATATGCTGTTTTGCTATCCAGTTGTTTGCGAATCTAGGTTTTTGAGGAAATGGGCACACACAGCATGTACTGGCATCCTACTTTTCTATTGTTATTTACAGCTTCTGTGGTGTGGTGGTAAAGCAGATACATTGTAAAAGACAGTAGAAAGAAGAAAAAAAATACATCACTGTAAAGTTTCTTGTAGCTTCTTCTTTACAGTTGTAATCGAAGCTTTGGATCAAAGTTTTCAATTCTGCATTGTGCCGGATTGCTTGCACCAGTAATGAGAAAGAGAACTGCTTTTTTTTTCAAACTCATATATTGTTATGGGTTTGCTATATATTATTTGACAATAAACACTTTGTAATTTTATATGCTTAGTGAAATAACTTAATTTTAAGTACCTAATATAATTTTGACTTTTAAAAGTGCTAAAATTAGCCTATTTGCAATAAATCTTTTGACTTTGACTCATAACCCAGTGGCGGGTTCGATTTCCGCGACAGGACAAATATTTGTACACGGAAAAAAAGCTCAAATACTCGTTCTGTTTGAGTGTTGTGGGACCATGGTCCTCGTTTTTTCTGGATCCCTAGATACAGGGAATCCTTTTAGGGTTCAGGATCTACGTATGTATAATTCTGTTAAATATTTTGAATAAACTTATTTTATGCCCGCAAACCCAAATCATTGATAAAAATGAAAAATAAAACGGTATATCATAGTCATCTCATAGTGTCACTTACAAAGATCCAACTCTGGGAAGTAATGAAACTAGGAAATGTAACCCCCATGTATATACGGGGGTTAAAATGTATAAAAAAAACACGGAAATAAAACCACGGTTAATTTCTAAAATGTAATTACAACGTACATGCTAGAGATCTCAATTATTTCAAATAGATAGATACATGTTTTTGCGTAGTGCGCACAGAAAATCCTTTTAAACTGAAGGTGTTAGGTTAAAGAATCATCTAATAATAGCTGGGAAACCATTTTATCTTGAAAATTGAACTTTCGTTTGGTAAAACCCTGTAAAACGGGCGATAACGTTTTTAAAACTGGCCATACAGCACCCTGCAGGTATACTGCGGGGTACTACGGCTGGTTGTCGAACTCGTTTATTCCTGCACATGGGAATGATAAGTCAAGTGCGTCAAAACGTGCTCCAAATAGCCTATTTTTAATGAAATCCTTTGACTTTGACACTGACGTTTTCCTGGGGGCTAAGTGAGATTTTTTCCGGGTCGTTAAAAGGAATTCAAAAATGGCGTCCGGAATTTTGATTTTTTTTCAATGCCCGTGTATTATTGAATTTTAATGTGTGATAAGGTTAGATTATTATCGGTTAAATGTTCGCGAACGTGCACGAGTGTTGGCAAATGGGTCCAAAGCAAGGGGGCTAGATGGCGATGTGTTTATTTATTATTTATGTTCAGCAGTAGCCGTTTCGGGAAACCTTAGTAACCCCCTCTCCTAATGCAGCAGGTAGTTACGAGCACTCCGTATTTATGGGGCACATAAACCTACGTTCAGTCGCACCTAAGGTACCAACCCTATCTACCTTCAAGTATAGCCTGAATATGATTTATATTGTGTGGTGTTTTTAAACCACAATAGGTAGGGTATGGTTTAACCATGGGCCAAAAGTGAGGCCAGACTCTGGGTTGGGAACTAAGTGATGCTGCTGCAAAAGATTTTTAAGGAAGGGTGACGACTTTCCTTGTGGTTTGAGACCGGCTGGGTCTTTTCGACCACGTACTATATATACAATTGATGTTATTAACCTATACCTATAGATTAAGATCATGTAAGAACATAACCTCAATTTTTTTCCAAACTTAAAACCTCAATTTTTTTCCGAACTTCTGCACCCTGTAATAATTTTTGTTGAAAAAAAAAAAATAACGCCCAACGATCTCATACATAGATCCTGGACCCTAACTTGGATTCCCTGTATCTAGGGACCCAGGAACTACGAGGACCAAAAATACACAGTTAATAGAAAAATATTTTTTTTTATGTTAAGGAATGACGTGACGAGCTAGCCGTTTGCCTGATGTTAAGCAACACGGCTGCCCATATCAGCTGCAGTGTTACTCGGAACTCTAAAGTATAGAGTTTCGCGTGACACTGCACTGCGCTCGTCATCCTGAGACATCAGCACAATCTAGTAATAAGATTACTAAACTGTGAGCTGAGGCTTCTTTACACCAAATTAAATAAATGTTTATGGATATTTCACGCATCGTCATCTGGCCCTGGACACTGGAAACCGGATAATTGATACAATGATTAGTTACTTTTTGTCTGCAAATACATAATTAGAACACCTACAATATTCCTATTAGAGGACTTAGTTATGTTATTAGCTGAATGTTAATATGTTATGTTATAATCATGCCAAAAACGCACGAAGTAGCAAAGTAATGCGCAATGTTAATATTTCCTTTTTTTTTTCCATCTACCCTAAAATTTATGATTTAAATAGAACTGAATATTTATAAACTTTGTAAAGTGTTATTAGTTTTAAGAGGCGCCTTCAGCCTACAAAACAATTTATATTCTCAGAATAAATTTGTAACTTAGACACTAACGCTAAGTCTTACAAAATAAAATGTAATTTTATGTCAATAAAGGAATTTTAAAATCAATCAATCAAATCACTAAACTGTGAGATCAGATCATAAAGTCTCATTTGCCCAGTAATTTCACTAGCTACAGTGCCCTTCAAACTGGAACACAGCAGTGCTTGCGCACTACTGCTTAGCGGCAGAATAACTGGCAAAGCGGTGGTACCTAGCAAGACGAACTTTGCAGTAATGTCCTACCACCTAGTAAAATCTGTAAATTTTTCAACAATAATTATTTAATTTTATAATAGTTTTATCTAGCATACTGAAAATTATAATGAACAATCATCTGATAGAGCCCCGCTCAGTTAGTACCTTGTCTAAGTACGCAGGTAATCCAGGATTCAGTCGGATCTCACTAATTAATTGAACGAGTCTGCCATTTGCCTACTAATCTAGACAATAACCTCCTGAAAGGAATGTCTACCTGCCGGCAGTTACTAAATCGACTATTAAAGTTTTGTGTGTTTTTGTAAACCTTTTTCATGATCTAAACAATCAGTATAATAAAATAAGTTTTTCTGATTGAACAATAGACAAAGTGCATCCTCCCGGAGACACTATAAAGGTCGGCAGATACCAACAACATACAGCCTAAGCCGCTGGATGTAGTGACCTGATTTTTGGTGATATTTGGTGTTTGAGCAGGTCGTCTCATAGCTCGGAGGCGGCGGGTTCGATTCCCGCGACAGGACAAGTATTTGTGCAAAGAAAAAAATAGCGCAATTACTTGTTCTGAGTCTGGGTGTTGTGGGACCATGGTCCTTGTAGTTCCTGGGGCCCTAGACACAGGGAATCTTAGTTAGGGTCCAGGATCTGTAATATGTATGTGATCGTTGGGCGTTATTATTATTATTTGGAAGTTGGCTTTCTTTCTCCATTGTCAACATAACAAAGTTAAAAATGTGTATTATTATGTTGGTATGTCCAGTAAAATTACAATTAAGAATTGTCATCACGACATTAACATTAAACAAATAAAGCACAAAGTTATACCAACCGATAGATGGAGCTCAACAAATTTACTTCAGTCGTGGGATCTAAAGCACACTCGTTTTTATTATTATTATTATTCGTGTACTGAAAAATTTCTAAGATGTTTTCTTGCTGCAACTTTGAATTGAAATAGCTTTGCTAATCGCTGAACCATCGCCACAATAAAACCTTTTTTAAATTAACGAGCTAATTTTCAACGTGTTGCCATGTCCATCATTCTCACGGTAGAAAAATCACGAGCCTACCATTTTCAGCCTCATAAAATGTGATTTTCACGTTCAGTTGGCCACACTGCGTCATGAAATTGCTGCACATTTTTCTGCCTATGATACCGGCGGGAACCTATATCCTATGGAACATAGGGTAAGGTACGCTTAGTTTGGCAATGTATGCTGTGATCATGGGGGATAATCGACAAAGGTTCCATTTGGTTAGGCAGGGACCGTCCGCAACCGTTTGACAATATATCTGTGATGTTTTGAGCTACTTTTTTAGTTTAGTTGATTAATTTTTCATTTGGAAACTAAATCTCGCTGCGTGAACTCACCTCCTGAGGAAGAGCATCGGATATGCTCGAAACCTGGTCGAGAAATCGACATACAATTCGTGAGTAATAGTCGGGGATATATTAATTTAAAATGAATCACACTCATGAGAATTTTAATACTAAAATTGGAAACTAATTTTTACTGGGTTTGGAAACGGGCATTTAGATCCAGTTTTTTGAAGTAATACTTCTTTAAGGTCTTCGGGAGTAAGCTGATTGATGAATGCGTAACGAAACGAACGGAATTTGAAAGTTGTTGGTTCACGTAGATGTCCATTGCCAACATA
Source organism: Ennomos fuscantarius (assembly GCA_905220475.3). Lineage (NCBI taxonomy): Eukaryota > Metazoa > Arthropoda > Insecta > Lepidoptera > Geometridae > Ennomos > Ennomos fuscantarius. Next base: position 2,704,718 of record HG992046.1, on the reverse strand, counting down.
ACAAAGTTAAAAATTACTCAAAATTTGTATTATTAATATATGCCAAAGACTAAGGTCCGTATTACAGAACGATGCTCAGTTATCGATCGGTGCTCAAGCAGAGATTTCATTCATAAAGTTATCAATTTATAAATAAGTAATTGAAATCACTGCTTGAGCATCGATCGATTACTGACCATCGTTCTGAAATACGGACCTAAATATATAATATAAATAAGGCTTAGGAGAGAACTTCGTCTGACCTGCACGACTCAAAGGGTATTATAGAACAAAAAGCCAGATTACCTTTTTATAAACCTAACATAGAATGTGTTTGGAGTCAGCAAATGTGATAACGTATGAATAGCCAATATGGATTGAATTTAAAGAAAATGTCCATTAATATCAAATAAAAAACATCTTTATTTTTCAGAAAATAAGTATCAATAACGCATGACCCTATAATCTATATTCAAGCTAGGAAGGCTAGAAAAGCGGACAAGTATAGCTAAATCAGGGCGAGGTCACAGAGATATGGTTTGTTACTCTATTAATAAGGCTCTACGGAATAATAAATTGGTTCATTCGACTCAAGATAGCATAGCGTTTTTGAAGTAAATTTCTTTACGCACGCTTGACTTGGGGAGTAAGCTGGTGAATGCGTGACGAGGCGAACGGAATTTGAAAGTTGTTGGTTCACGTAGATCTCCATTGCCATCATAACAAAGTTAAAAATTACTCAAAATTTATATCACTCGAATATTATAAAGGCAGAAAGTTTGTATGTGTGTATGTTTGTTACTCCTTCACGCTCATACGTCTGAATGGATTTAGATGAAATTCGGTACCAAGTTAGCTTATATACTAGATTAACATATAGGCTACATTTTATCCCGGAAAAGTGATTTTTTCCGTAGGATGAATAAATAATTAAAAAACTTTTTATCCGCGGGTGAAACCGCGGGGCGCAACTAGTTATTAATGTATGCCAAGGACTAAAAGCATGATCTTTTTTTCTGGTTGCCGTACTACCCACTCGTCCAATCACAAGCCAGGCAGTGTTGCCAACGAGAAAAAACAATTCATCCGACCTAATATCGAATAATAGGAGCAAATAAATAAATACACATTTTTTTATTATGTTACGAACAAATAAATAAATTCACGACCTTTTCTGTTTTTTTTGATGACGTGACGAGCTAACCGTTCGCCTGATGTTAAGCGACATGGCTGCCCATATCAGTTGCAGTGTCACTCAGAACTCTAAAGTATAGAGTTTCGCGTGACACTGCACTGCGTACGTCATCCTAAGACATCAGCACAATCTAGTAATAAGATTAGACTGTGAGATCAGATCATAAAGTCTCATTTACCCAGTGCCCTTCAAACTTGAACACACGCTTGCGCACTACTGCTTTACAAAAATATTCTTTTCTGTTGACCCTACAGCCCCAAACGCAATGTAATCGTGTGCTTTCAGTGACAAATGTAACCCCTGCCCGTTCGGTCGACTATTGGATCATTTCCGATTGGATCATTTCCGCCATGAACCACCGGTAGTGAGCAGTGAACCTGTTGATAGTACATTGTGGTTCATTTGTGACAGTTATTGGGTTAAGACACTTTTGATGCTTTAATTTTTGTTTCAAATGGTTTTAGGACTTTTAGGGTTACGCGCACATTTTATAGATAGATAGATAGAAACTTGCAAACAACAAATGTAGGTACTTAGGCGAACTTAATGCTAGAGAGAATTATCTTCCAGTTAACCTGGGTGTAACATGGAAATTATTGCAAGGCAGTGCAACGCTGCTTAAATATAGATTGACAGATAACATATAATAATACTATCATAAATATAATTTTCTTGTATCCCTATTAACATTTATAACAATAATTTCCTAATAAAATAGTTCATTTGTTTTAAAAATGTTAAGCTAATTTTTCATTAGTTTAATTTCATTCTGAGAAATACTTAGAATAATAACAAATAAATAATAAATATGTGGATATTTCACACAGCGCCATCTAGCTCCAAACTAAGCAACGCTTGTACTATGGGAACAGGTAACTGATATTATATCAGTTACTTTTTGCTTGTATATTCATACATAGAATAATATATAACACCTAGACACAGAGCAAACATCATCACAAATATATGTTCTGGGTGGGAATCGAACACAACCTATATAGTTCAGAAGGCAAGATTACTACTTTGTTATTGGTAAAGGTCGGTAGCGCGCAAAAACATTAGCCGGTTAAAAACAGCCCAATTAAAAAAAAAACAGGTATCACTACACCTAAGAGAAGGGTAGTTAATTGAAGGGTTGAGAGTAAAAAGGGTTTAACTGACAAATTGACAGTTTCGAGAAAATTGACTTTAAACGTCAACGGCGTCATTTTAATGTAGAGTGCTTATAAGGTAATAGAAAAGGTTTATGTAAGTTTCAGTTGCTTGAAAATGTTTTAATTCTATTTAAAATTACTAAATATAGTACTAATTCATACAATTACTGTAAAAATATAATATAATAAAATTAATATCACAATGTTTTTATGCTAAGCGAACTGTATTCCTGTGACAGATAAACCGTTTTTAGACTCAAAATCTCGAGATTTAAGCCTCATTTCGGTATTTTGAGAAAGTATTATTGAAGATAATTTCACGCTGAATCCAACGATACCCATAAGTCATTTTGTCAAAAAAATCAGTTAAACCCTTTTTATTCTCACCCCTTCAATTATAAAGCCCCTAATATTAAACCTAGTTTGAAAAAACGGTAGTTGTACCTATACCTACTTCGATAATCGTTGTTTAACGAATTCACTTTCGTTACCAGACAACTCCTTTTAAAAATAATCTAATTTACTCCAGCTGAAAAAAGGCTAAAATTAGTTTGTTATCCTATGTTAAAAGGCGGCTAAGTATCATAGTTTCATCGTTAGCTACAACTGAAAACTTTAAGGTTCAGGGATTAATTATAATAATAACGCCCAACGATCACATACATAGATCCTGGACCCTAACTAGGATTCCGTGTCTAGGGACCCAGGAACTACGAGGACCATGGTCCCACAACACCTAGACTCAGAACAAGTATTTGCAAACGAACGATACAACAGAAACGTCAGAAGTAGGAAGTGGGAACGAATTGTAAGTAACACATCACACTAATATTATAAAGGTGAAATTTTGTATGTGTGTTTGTGTCTATGTATGTTACTCCTTCACGCTCAAACGGTTGAATGAATTTGGATGAAATTACCAAGATAGCTTATACACTGGATTAACATATAGGCTACATTTTATCCCGGAAAAGTGAAATGCTCCCGTGGGATGAGCAAATAATTAAAATACTTTTATTCGCGGGTGACACCGCGCAACTAGTAATTTTATATACTTACTTACTATAGTTGCGCCCCGCGGTTCACTTTTTCGGGATAAAATGTAGCTTATATGTTAATCCAGTGTATAAGCTATCTTGGTACCGAATTTCACCCAAATCCATTTAACCGTTTGAGCGTGAAGGAGTAACAAACATACACACATACAACTTTCGCCTTTATAATATTAGTGTGATGTGATAATAAAGTAATAAATTTAAAATAATGTAACAAAAAGCACGGACCCAGGTGTCTGTGGTAATAAAAAGCTAAAAAAAGTATTGTATTGGTGAGGGTACACAAAATCCATTTTCTTTAATTAACTTTTGGGTTGTCTGGAAGAGATCACTTGAGGCGATAAGACCGCCCATTGTGACATTTGATTTTTATGTTTGTGCTTGTAAATTGTTCCTGTTATGGTGATTCAATATAGAGCTCTAACTATCTATTTATATCTCTCTTTTTTCAAACACTTTATTTACTTACTTTACTTTATTAACATTACTAGTTGCGCCCCGCGGTTTCACCCGCGGATAAAGGTATTTTAATTACTTGCTCATCCCACGGTAAAATTTCACTCTTCCGGGATAAAATGTAGCCTATATGTTAATCTAGTGTATAAGCTATCTTGGTGCCGAATTTCATTCAAATCCATTCAGCCGTTTGAGCGTGAAGGAGTAACAAACATACACACAAACACACAAACAAACTTTAGCCTTTATTATATTAGTGTGATTTACCATTCAAATACCTTGAAGTAGTGAGGTTTCTTTCGAAAAAAACGAGAAAGATCGCGTCGCCGCATTGTATTATTTTCCAAAACTTGTGTTATTTTCAGTGTTAGTGCATAAAATTGGTGGCATTCTATTCGTTACGTGCCGGATTACAGGCGTGAGTGTGGGAAAGTGGTATAATGATGGTGAAACGTTTCTTTTCTTGTTGTTTTCCATAGAAGTTTATTTATAGTAAAGTTGCCACCACATTACTAGGAGTATGACTTAGACTAGACTATGACTTGACTTGGTGACTTGGACTTGTGACTTGACACATATCTGCGTGATATATCACTAACTTGATAAATTATCAATTACTTGACACTGGCTAAATGTACAAAAGTGTGGAGTCAAAACATAAAAAAGGTTTGTTTCCTGTTAGCTATAAAATGACCAGGTGCAGCAGGTGCAGGCAACCTAGGCCCTAAGTTAGGCTAACTGGTCTAGGCTCGACCTAAAATGGCGTGCACGTTAGAAGTCGTCGTTCTTTATTTATTTATAAATGCCTGCTCAAACTTAGTAAATATGTGTGTGGACATTTCACACAGCGCCATCTAGCTCCAAACTAAGCAGAGCTTGGGAACCTAACTGATACCTAATATAATAGGTAACTGATACTTAGATACTTTTTGACAGAAATTTACACTTGACTACTTGACAACTTGACTAAGTGCTATTTTCGTGCACTTTTTGAGATATATCTATATTTTTTTTTTATGTTATTGAATGAGGTGACGAGCTAGTCGTTCACCTGATGTTAAGTGACACGGCTGCCCATAACAGAACAGTGTCACTCGGAACTCCAACATGTAAAGTTTCGCATGACTGCTGCAATGCGCACATCATCCTGAGATATCAGCACAGTCTGGCAATAAGTTTACTTGACTGTGAGATCAGATCATAAAGTCTTATTTGCCCAGTAATTACTAGCTACGTTGCCCTTCAAACCGGAACACAGTAGTGTTTGCACACTACTGCTTGGCTGCAGAATAACTGGCAAAGCGGTGGTACCTACCTAGACGAACTTTGAAGAAAATTCCTGCCACCTAGTAAGTAAGATATGACGAAAAGTATGTAATATATGGAAAACCAGGTCAAACTAAGTATTCATAGACTGAACGAGCTTCTGCCCGCAGCTTCGCTCACGGCGTGGCCTATGGGAGAATAATTCAACCACCCATTTCACCCTCTTAAGGGTGGAATTTCGAAAAATCCTTTCTTAGCGGATGCCTACGTCATAACATCTACCTGCATGCCAAATTTCAGCCCGATCCGTCCAGTGGTTTGGGCTGTGCGTTGATAGATCACTATATTAGTCAGTCACCTTTGAGTTATATAATATTTAGATATGAATAATGTCTCCATTTAAAACTATAAAATGTATTACAATTGTAAAAAGATCGTAGACAGTCAGTATAATTTATTTCTTTATATTATTACTATTATTTAGATTGCTGGTTTAGATTAAATAAATTAAAACTCTGGTTAGTACAATTTATAACTTTAAATGGAGACATTTATTCATATTCAATCTATAAATACTCAGTTTGACCTGGTTTTTCATATATTACATTTCGTCATATCTCAAAAAATGCACGAAAATAGCAACAAGTGTCTTTTAAGAAAACATGGCGAATAACGATATGATACCATCAAATAAATCCCAGAACGAAAACGGGCCAAAATCACGAAATATCCATACTTATATGTTGATTTCCAGACATTGAAAACCGTTTTAGTAAAATAACTCCTAAACTATAACTCAATCTCAAAAATGGTCAAATTTGTTGCCTTTTGATTACATCGAATGGTATACTTATTTTTTTCGATTTTATATCTTTTTTTTTTCAATACTCTATGTCCAACCACTTTTATGGGATCGAACCACTGTGCGGTGACTAGTGTGTATAGTGCGCAGTATAAGCATAGACAAATTATGCGCAGCGAATCCTGCGCTCGCGCTTAGCAGAAGTAAATTGTCATAAGTCGTGCTTTTACTAAAATCTGAGCCAATAGATATTTATTAATTTTGTATTGTATTTTATTTAGTGTCAATTTCAATTATTATTTTTTAACTAAGTTTGTTTAACACGTGTTTATAATGTGTAATTTTTAACTTACTAATTACGCAATGGCATGTTTTTTTCCTAAATCGCGCGTATGAGCTTTTGGTTACCGTTTTATCTCGTTTCCTTCTTTAAAAAAAAATCAATCACCTTATTCTAGTTAATTACCCTGGCGTATTATTAAAAAATTAATGAAACCAAAACCACATTAAATTATAAATATAAACATCGCTTTTACCAATTTGATTATGTGACATAAATTCCATTTTATTTTCCAAAAATTTGGTATTTTATGTTTATTTTTATAAATTTGTATAATTCTGATTGAATCCCCTTGTGCAGGGCAGCATTCTAGCATTCGTGTCATCAAGCGTTCGGCGTTGAATTCGTCGCGGCCTTGTCGCCGGTCGTCGACTCCTGCGCAAGTTTTTATTCGCGAAAATAAGACGAATCGAGCGCGAGTGAGACAGATGCTAAATTACCCGGTCACTGGACGCTGTCAAGTTCGGTGACAGAAAACCAAGATGGGGGAATATTTTTTTTTTTTTATTTAATCGCTATCCAATCTGCTTCAAAAATTACTTTTAATTGAAATATGAACATTTTAAACGACTAATTTTTACCACAAGCTGCAGCAAAAACCTAAATTGTGTAATTATTTCCGTGAGAAAGGAAATAAAAAACATTAAACCAAAATATATGTATTTTTTAAAATAGAGGCTTCCCGAAGGTTAACGGCCTTAAAGAGTCATTCTTATATTGGCCGCATTTTGGCCGAATGAAAGAGAGAGCTATTTCTCTCTTCTTCGCACCCGTGGTTTCGCAGCCCTACACATTTTTCGTGTGCGTGATGAATACCGATTATCTCATTCACCGTGTTCGCTTTTTGAAATTCGTTTATGTACGCGCCTCTGTCGTAGTGTGAGTCACGAAAATTATCTGTTTTGCGCTATGTACTGAATGCGAATCGGTTGCGTTCCAAAAATAATGTTGTTTGATTTTTTATCGTTTTAAATTCAGCGCTCGAAGCATTCACGCACACATGGGTCCGTGTTTATATTATTAAATGCATAATTTTTTTCGATAAAGAATACGTTGTGGTAGGTCGCGGATGTTACGCGTGTGTGCGTCAGAGCGCGCTTCGTTTTCGGCATTCTAATTTTAAAACCGGATTCGATTTTTTGTTTAGATTTGAGATAGCTTGTTGTTATTGGTCGGATCGATATTAGAACTTTCTGGCTTTGCCTACTATTGGTCGCTCATTTTTTGTTTATTTCTTTTGAGATTGATTTAGGGCTGAGCGTATTAGCGTAGGCACGAAACACCTTAAGAATTGAGCACCATGATTTTTAACTATCACATTATAGAAGTAAAACTTCTTTACGCACGCTTGACTTGGGGAGTAAGAGGCGAACGGATGTTGAAAGTGGTTATTTAACGTAGATTTCCATTGTCAACATAACAAAGTTAAAAAATTATATTATTATGTTGGTACGTCTGGTAAAATGACAATTTAAAATTGCGACATTATCATTAAACAAATCAAAAACAAAGTTATACCGGCCGATAGATGGAGCTAAACTAAAGAAGTTTTACTTCAGTCGTGTGGTCTAAAGCACACTAGTTTTTGTTTTTTTTTTTTTACTTATACAAGGTGGCATTTAATTCACTCTTTTCCTTAAATGTATGTACTTAGACCATGCTATAGAATATTAGTACAAGGTTCAATTTAAAAAAAAATTGTTTCAGTATTTAGTGCCTCTTGTAAGATGAGTGTGGGAAAGTGGTATAATAATGATGGTGAAACGTTTCTTTTCGTGTTGTATCCAAAACTACACGAAAAGAAACGACTAAGTTACGACTTGACTAGACTAGACTATGACTTAACTTGATGACTTGGACTGTGACTTGGACTATTTTTCAGTGTTAGTGCATAAAATTGGTTGTATTCTATTCGTTAAGTGCTGGATTACAGGCGTTAGTGTGGGAAATGGTATAGTGATGGTGAAACGTTTCTTTTCGTGTTGTTTCCAAAACTCCATAGAAGCTTCAAGTTGCCACCACTTTACTAGCAGTATGACTTTGACTAGACTATGACTTGATGACTTCCACTGTGACTTGACACATATTTGCGTGAAATATCATTAACTTGATAAATTATTAATTACTTGACACTGGCTAAATACACAATAGTGTGGAGCCATAAAAAAAAGCTAAAACATAAGTCATTCATGCCCAGCGTCTACACAAGGTGGTTGACCGGCCGACAATAAGAGCACATATCCCGCCCATCACCTGCTACTGCAAAAACACGGCTCTGCGGTCCGGCCGACCGGGCCCGACCGGTCCCACCTGATTTAATGATAGAAACATGATTTTTAGAGTTAGCAGTTTGACTCTGTGGTGTGGTGGTGGAGCAGGACGACTTTCCGGGGCGAGATGGTTAATGCAGTGCGTCTCCATCTCGCCCCATCCCCCATCCGGGGGGGTTTTAGTGGGTTCGAGTCCCACGAAAACGAAGTGCGAGGGCATTCCCCCCCCCCTAAAAAAAACAGGATGATTTATGGCCCGGAGGCGGCAGGTTCAATTCCCGCGGCTGGACAAGTGTTTGTGTACTGAAAAGCGCAAATACTTGTCTGGGTGCTGTAGGACCATGGTCTTCGTAGTTCCTGTGTCACGGGGAATCCTAGTTAGGGTTAGGGACTTATGTATGTGATCGTTGGGCGTTATTATTATTATTATTAGTCACATGATTTTAGACTGGCAATAATGATCGTGTTTGCACTTTTTGTAGTAAAACTTCTTTACGCAAAGCTAAGCTGGTGAATGCGAGGCGAATGGAAGTTGAAGTTGGTTTACGTAGATCTCCATTGTCAACACAACAAAGTAAAAAAGGGTATTCTTTTTATGTTAGTGAATGTTGTGACGAGCTAGTCGTTCACCTGGGGGGGGGGGGGGGCATCACGAAACTTTGATTGCAATCCAACAGGAGAAATTTCCATACTAACTATGCACATAAACTGCGTATTCAAACTGTCAAATCCATACAAATTTGTGTTTCTATCGGTTGCAATCGAGTTACGTGATCGCCCAGCTAATATTAAGCGACACGGCCGCCCATAACAGAACAGTGTCACTCGGAACTCCATAATATAAAGTTTCGCGTAACACTGCACTCTGCGCTCATCCTGAGACATCAACACAGTCTGGTAATAAAGATTACTCGACTGTGAGATCAGATCATAAAGTCTCAATTGCCCAGTAATTTCACTAGCTACAGTGCCTTTCAAACCGGAACACAGTAGTGCTTGAACACTACTGCTTGGCGGCAGAATAACTAGCAAAGTGGTGGTACTTACCTACACGAACTTTGCAGAAAAGTCTACCTACTAAAAATGATCAAATGAGTTTGAAATTTTTGTTATTATGTAGTGTATAGGTACAATAAAGAGTTTATCTATCTATCTAGCTAGATAGCTAGATAGATAGATAGCTAGATATATAGATAGCTATGGTCACTAATTTGTAACCCGAAGCAAACAAAAAATTGCAACTTCTGTACGCATCCATTGACACCTATTTTTACGTCACCAATTAACTCGACAGGAGTATAAATGTATATTCAAATCGACTAAGCGTATATAACAGTTCAGTTCCCGGTCATTACCCCTTGTAATAGAACCCTCCTAGATTAGCAGGGAAAAACTAAAATGGCGCATTGTTCTGTTAAAAGCCAGTGTTGGCACAAAGGGTGGTATTTTCATGATTTTAGTTAGAAAACCAACGTTAGGCCTCCACCAATAGCCAGCGCCTGAGTCCGCGATAGATAGGGGATGACGGTTTGTAAAAAAAGCAAAAAGCGCTTCATAGACAAGGGGGGACAGCGCTTGATGACATCGATAAACCTTGGGCAAAAATTTTTTCATACAAAAAATTACCAATTATTTTTTATGTTAATTCGAAATAATCGCTACTATTATTTGTCTATGAAAAATTATTATTAACTTTATTTAAAAATATATAAATATTTTTAAGTAATAAAGTAATGTTTATTTCAACAAAAAGAAACCCTAATGTGGATCGATTATTTACACAGACAGGTTAATAAACATTTTCGTTCGTAAACAAAATCCATTAATTCACACGCTTCGCTTGATTTATCTATGAAGCGCTTTTCCGCTTGATGCGTTCAAACCTCCCCTAGTCCGCATCTAGGAGGCATCCCGGTCCCGTTTACACACATTATTGCAGTTTAATGAATTGCCCCGCGACGCTGCGTGCCGGCGCTCGGTCGTTCAACTTACGAATGCAGAAATAAGAAAATAGGAAAATGACAGCTCAGGCTTAGAGCAGCCGATCTTTTTTTGTTTTGTTTTGGCTTTACACCTTTTTGTATTTAGCCAGTGTCAAGTATTTGATAATTTCTTAAGTTAATTAATATTATATAATCAAGTCAAGTCACAGTCCAAGTTATCAAGTCAAGTCAACAGGTCAAATCATAGTCTAGTCTAGTCAAGTCATACTTCCAGCAAAGTGGTGGTTTACCAGAAGCTTCTATGTAGTTTTGGAAACAACACGTAAAGAAACGTTTCACCATTATTATACCACTTTCCCACACTCATGCCTGTAATGCAGCAATTAACGAATAAAACGCCAACAATTTTTTGCACTAACACTGAAAATAACACAAGTTTTGGATACCTATGATATTTATGATTGGTATTCGTTTGTATCACAATAAATATTTAATAATTAATCAATGATAAAACTAAATACCCACCTGCGGCGCGCATCAGCGGTTACAATCAATTCAAAATATCCCTTATCTTTCTATTCTAAGTTCTGTATTACAGAACGATGCTCAGTCATCGATCTCTGCTCAAGCAGAGATTTCATTCATAAAGTGATCATTTTAAGACTGCACATATATTTACTTAGTGAGAACTTAAAATTTATATTTATATTCTAAAAATCAAAATAAACTAAATTATTATATTTTAATATACACTTTATATAAATAATTGCTTTTTTCTTTGTATTTATTATATGTTAATTTTTATTATATGGTGTGTACAATAAAGAGTTCATCTATCTATGTATCTATCAATTTTTTTTTATATTAGTACACACGTGAAAAGTACCTTTATTCTTTCAACTAACTAAATACTACAATAATATAACAATTACTACTAAACACTATCTACTCCCAAAAAAATTTTATTTACACACACTTTATATGGATAAATAATAAATGAAATAAAAAGCGTTTTTTTTTTCTATAAATTTCCTTCTTCTCATTGTTTTTTGATTTAGTAACTAATTTAATGCAATAGGGCGAATTCTTTACTAATTTATAATACGATTACATGACTAGTTTGTTTACATTTCTACTTTACTTACTTATAACCTAACTTTTGAAATAACATAATTTAACAAGTTTTAAATTTGTATAAATAATTCATAAAAATCCCAGCAAAAACATGGCGGTATCATTTCATTCTCCCTCATAACCAAAAATTAAAAGCAATCAAATTTAAAAACCCGAATTTAAAGAGAAAAAAACAAATAAAACCAAACCAGTATCCCCAAAAGGTCAATTTTGATTTCCTGTTCAGCAACCTTAAACTGTACGCACATGTATTAAAACTTATTATATCGGAATGATTTAAAAAAGTGGTACATTGAACTTGGCTTGGCACTAACCTATCGCAACGTGTCCTGCGCTGCGTTTGTGTGCGTGTGATCTGTCAGCGTGTGTGTGCATTTCGTGAGTTCATTCACCTTGCCAGTTGGGGAAGTTGGGAAAAGAGAAAGCTATGGAGAGGGCTTTTTTGGTTGTTTGTTTTTAGTTTAAGTCGCTTAGCGACTATGCCAGCACCGTTGCATAAAATTGCTTAATGTCGAATATTATATAGCAAGCGTATAGCATCATCATCATCATCATCAGCCTACACTAGTCCACTGCTGGACATAGGCCTCTCCCAAGGCACGCCATTGAGCCCGGTCAAGCAAGCATATCGGCAAGCTCATATTATGTGAGTCTGAAAAAAAATCTGTTTCCCACTACTGGATCACTAGGTGGTAGGACGTTTCTGCAAATTCGTAGGTAAATTTCCGCTTTGCCAGTTATTCTGCCGCCAAGCAGTAGTGCGCAAGTACAACTGTGTTCCCGTTTGAAGGGCATTGTAGCTAGTGAAATTACTGGGCAATTGAGACTTTATGATTTAATCTCTCTCTAGTAAGATTAATACCATCAACACAGTCTAGTAGTAAAGATTACTACTAGACTGATCCGAGATCAGATTATAAAGTATCTGATCTCACAGTCGAGTAATGTTATAGGTCTTTACCTATGAAATTGCCGTCTTGTTTGAAAAAAGTTAAAGTATTTTTTTTTTTAGAACTTATTTATTTCTTTTATTCAAAGTAATCACCCCTGCAATCAATGCATCTTTGCCAACGCTGTGGCAGTTTATGGATGCCCTTCTTGAAAAAATCAGCAGGACGGGAGACAACAAACTCTTCAAAGGCGTTTTGTACTGCCTCTCGGGAATTGAATTTTTTTCCCGCTAAAAAGTTGTCCAAATTTTGGAAAAAGTAATAGTCGGTAGGCGCAAGATCTGGTGAGTATGGCGGATGAGGGAGAGCTTCCAAACCCAACTCATGCAGCTTAGAGACGGTCTGTTGTGCAGTATGGGGTCGCGCGTTGTCGTGAAGTAGCAGTGGAGACGACCGATTGACCAAAGCTGATTGCAAACGTGCGAGTTTCGCCATCATTGTGGTCAGTTCTTCAATGTACACATCTGCAGTAATGCTCTCGCCGTTTTGTAAAAAGCTATGATGAATCACACCAGCACTAGACCACCAAACTGTGACCATCACCTTTCTAGGGGTCATTTTTCGTTTTGCACATTGCTTTGGTACCGAACCAGGATCTAACCAACTTGCTGAGTGCTTTCGATTGTCAAAAAGAATCCATTTTTCGTCGCACGTAACAATTCGGTTCAAAATTCCTTCATTTCTGTGCCTGTTAAGCAGCGCAAGGCAAGTCTCGACGCGTACGTTGCGCTGGCGATCGTTAAGTTCGTGGGGCACCCATCTATCAAGCTTTTTTATCTTGCCAATCTGTCGCAAATGGACCAATATTATTTTAATTTGCTGCTGCCAGCTCAGCTGTAGATTGAGATTCATCAGCTTCCACAATCGCCTTTAATTCATCATTGTTGACCAAAGTTTCCGGACGACCACGAGGTTCATTTTTCAAGTCAAAATTCCCAGAACGGAACCGAGCAAACCAATAACGGGTTGTACGTTCGTTTGTACAGTTCTCTCCGTAAACGTCGTTGATGTTACGTGTCGTTTGTGCCGCGTTGGTGCCACGACGGAACTCATATTCCATAATTACACGAAATTTCAAAGTATCCATTATGAGGAAAAATGTTGAAATGTAATGAAAATACAACGCTAATCAATAAACAAAAGACTTATATTGTAAATAGAATGTCATATTATTAAAACAAAATTAATTTGAATTTAGAATTCATAGCCAATCAAAACTTTTTTTTGTTTGAAAAAGTCTGTACTGCAATACGGTAATTTCATAGGTAAAGACCTATTATTAGGGTCCGTTCAAGTATTACGTAAGCAGATTTATTACAATTATTTACCCCCCATCCCCCTTGTCAGCAAAAGTAAGCAAAGCTCTTACCCCCTCCCCTCATGTTTACGTAAACATTTTCAATTAATGTATTGTTTTTTTTTAAATATTATAATTATAATGTTTAGTGTTTCAAGCAAAGACAATGTGAGGGTTGCTATTCGTATACAAAGGTAAATAGCTACCGATGACGTAATCATCATCTAGACTCCTCTACCCCCCATGTTATCCAAAATAAGCAAAATAAAGAAACCATAGTGCTTACGTAATACTTGAACGGCCCCTTACCAGACTGTGCTGATGTCTCAGGATGATTTGCGCAGTGCAGTGTCACGCGAAACATATATATTTTGGAGTTCCGAGTGACACTGTTCTATTATGCAAACTCCACCACATCCCCAATTCTAGAGGAGTGGTCCTCTGAATTGGGGATGTAACCTTCTTGCTGATTACGGTATTCTATACTATAATTGTCTATGGTACGCAAAAAGAGAAACTGGTTGAAGTTGTTTGTGTAAAATGGCTGTTTAAATAGTTTAATAAGAATAAAAACACTTTCTTGGTACTGCAACCGTCTTTATCTATTTGCACACAAATTATTTCAAGAGGATACTATTCATCTATATATTCAGTACTTTATAAGTGATGTTAAGGTTTTTGATTATTATTTTTTACAGCCGATTTCAACTCACTTCATCCTCTGTCCGCCCGATATTTAACCAAGTCGTGGAGTTGCATTTTTGCCATGCACGCACTTAACGAGCGCGTGTGCGCACACACGCACGCATACGCACATAGGTATATTGAGTGCGTATAATGAACGATTTTTTTCTTAACGCTAGTACACACTGGCTGAACTGGTCGTTTTTCAAGATTATTAACTTAGGTCAGTTTTAACTTAGCAGCGAGCAGCAAAGATGTTACAAAAACGCTTAAGTATTTTTCATTTACATAAATTGAAAATTAGACAAATGGTATTACTTTTTTTTTTTTGTTTTGGCTCCACACTTTTGTGTATTTAGCCAGTGTCAAGTAATTGATAATTTTTCAAGTTAATGATATTTACGCAAATACGTGTCAAGTCACAGTCGAAGTCATCAAGTCAAGTCATAGTCTAGTCAAAGTCATACTCCTAGTAAAGTGGTGGCAACTTTACTTGAAGCTTCTATGGAGTTTTGGAAACAACACGAAAAGAAACGTTTCACCATCATTATACCACTTTCCCACACTCATGCCTGTAATCCAGCACTTAACGAATAAAATGCCACCAATTTTATGCACTAACACTGAAAATAACACAAGTTTTGGAAAATATTACAATGTGGCGACGCGATCTTTTTCGTTATCCCGCCAAAAAATGGTATTACTTATTTAGGTTAATACTTACTTTTTTTTTTCTCTTTTATGGCCATGACAAGGTTTGTGTATTGTGCCAGTTTTCAAGTTGCGTTTCTTTTCTTCGTTTCTTATTGACTCTTGTATCTTGTTTTTGTGTTCTGTATTTAGTTAACTTATTTTTGTGATTTGTTATTTATTATAAATTTTTACTTTCGTTAAAAACGGGGATAATAATACTTACTTAAGGTGCCTGTTTGTGTGACAATAGTTCATTTTAAGCGAATACCTATATAAAAAAGGTTTTAAATTACCACAGATCTCGTTTAGCTTACTTTGACTTACAACTCTAAATTTATGCTTACAACTAAACAATTATTGGCTGATCCACTTTCGGATACCAAAAAAAGGTACATAGATAGGCTATATTAGAGATTAGTGGCACCTTTAAAATTATGTACTTATTTGATTATAGTTTATTATATTTGCTTTACCTAAGGCCGCCTAATTGCACCCACAACCAAGCCCATTCTGATTTAAAAATAAATGTTTTTTTTTTTCAAACAATCGTTCAGCATCAGGGCAGTGGATGAGGCACTTTTATTTACCTTATTACGTTACGTTTAACTTACATTAATTTAAGGGATAGGTACATTGGTGTTGGATGGGACGGTAAATTGTTCGACTTCACAGTCAATACCAGTTCGAATCCCATCCATTTCTAAATAAAGGTGGTACACAGGTGGTTTACTAGGTGGTAGGACTTTATTGCAAAGTTCGTCTAGGTAGGTACCACCGCTTTGCCAGTTATTCTGCCGTCAAGCAGTAGTGCGCAAGCACTTTTGTGTTCCGGTTTGAAGGGCACTGTAGCTAGTGAAATTACTGGGCAAATGAGACTTTATGATCCGATCTCACAGTTTAGTAATCTTATTACTAGTTTGTGCTGATGTCTCTAGATGACGTGCGCAGTGCAGTGTCACGCGAACCTCTATACTTTAGAGTTCCGAGTGACACTGCAGCTGATATGGGCAGCCGTGTCGATTAACATCAGGCGAACGGCTAGCTCGTCACGTCATTCCTTAACATAAAAAAAAGAAAAAAAAAGTAATAATACATACTAATAACAGTATTAATGTTATTATTATCAACTCATTTATTATATTTAATTAGGTTTAAGTTTTTTGATAATATTTCTATAAAAATAAATTACAAAAATACTATAACAAAAACCCCACATAAACCCTAAAAATATTGTAACTACAATTATTTCTTGCACTCACATGAGCGGCTTTACCATTGTCCGAAACTGTCAAGGAAAACATCGCAAAGAAATCGTAAGTAAATCGAAACATAGAGTCAAGGGCATGTAATTATGAAGATTTCTGCACTGTCATTGACATATATACATTAATTACTTCGTGAGAACAGACCAGATGACAGGGTACAACGCGTCGCTTCAAATTGTCAGCTGAATTCACAGATTAGTCTACATTTACTCAGTCTGTGATGTGTCAGACGACATCGGCCGAGTGCTACAAGCTTCGAGCAATAACAAGCATGTTTTTTTTTAAATGTTTTGGCTTCACATTTCCGTGTATTTAGTCAGTGTCAAGTAATTGATAATTTATCAAGTTAATGTTATTTCACGCAATCATATGTGTCAAGTCACAGTCGAAGTCATCAAGTCAAGTCATAGTCTAGTCAAAGTCATACTCCTAGCAAAGTGGTGGCCACTTTACTTGAAGCTTGTATGGAGTTTTGGAAAAAACACGAAAAGAAACGTTTCACCATCATTATACCATTTTCCCACACTCACGCCTGTAATCTAGCACTTAACGAATAGAATGCCAACAATTTTATGCACTAACACTGAAAATAACACAAGTTTTGGAAAATAATACAATGCGGTGACGCAATCTTTTTCGCTTTCCCGCCAAAAACCTCTAACTTAACTTGAGAATATCAATTACTTGACACTGGCTAAATACACAAAAGTGTTGAGCCAAAAAAAAGTAATAATATTGAATCCTGTAGGTGTAACTCTAGCTTTATAGTCGGTATCAGTTTCGGCGTGATGTCCGGCGTCACATCCGTAGCGAGCTCTGACTGCTTAAGCTTATATTTGTAGGTATAATGTGTCTAATGACTATTACATTATTTTGAAGTAAAACTTCCTTATACACGCTTGACTTGGGGAGTAAGCTAGTGAATACTTGACGAGAGCGTTACGGTAATTGATCGGGGGCGGCGAACGGAAGTTAAGGGAGGGACACATAAGTTAGTGTAGAAAGAGAGGGTTGCGTTTCTTATAGAAGTTTTACTTCAGTCTTGTGGTCAAAAGCACACTGGTTTGCGTTTTTTTTTTTTTCATAAAACTTCCACTGTTGCCTTAATAATAGGTCTTTACCAATGAAATTGCCGTATTGCAGTACAGACTTTTTCAAACAAAAAAAGTTTTGATTGGCTATGAATTCTAAATTCAAATTAATTTTGTTTTAAAAATATGACATTCTATTTACAAAATAAGTCTTTTGTTTATTGATTAGCGTTATATTTTCATTACATTTCAACATTTTTCCTCATAATGGATACTTTGAAATTTCGTGTAATTATGGAATATGGGTTCCGTCGTGGCACCAACGCGGCACAAACGACACGTAACATCAACGACGTTTACGGAGAGAACTGTACAAACGAACGTACAACCCGTTATTGGTTTGCTCGGTTCCGTTCTGGGAATTTTGACTTGAAAAATGAACCTCGTGGTCGTCCGGAAACTTTGGTCAACAATGATGAATTAAAGGCGATTGTGGAAGCTGATGAATCTCAATCTACAGCTGAGCTGGCAGCAGCTTTTGATGTTAGCATCAAAACAATATTGGTCCATTTGCGACAGATTGGCAAGATAAAAAAGCTTGATAGATGGGTGCCCCACGAACTTAACGATCGCCAGCGCAACGTACGCGTCGAGACTTGCCTTGCGCTGCTTAACAGGCACAGAAATGAAGGAATTTCGAACCGAATTGTTACGTGCGACGAAAAATGGATTCTTTTTGACAATCGAAAGCGCTCAGCAAGTTGCTTAGATCTTGGTTCGGTACCAAAGCAATGTGCAAAACGAAAAATGACCCCTAGAAAGGTGATGGTCACAGTTTGGTGGTCTAGTGCTGGTGTGATTCATCATAGCTTTTTACAAAACGGCAAGGGCATTACTGCAGATGTGTACATTGAAGAACTGACCACAATGATGGCGAAACTCGCACGTCTGCAACCAGCTTTGGTCAATCGGTCGTCTCCACTGCTACTTCACGACAACGCGCGACCCCATACTGCACAACAGACCGTCTCTAAGCTGCATGAGTTGGGTTTGGAAGCTCTCCCTCATCCGCCATACTCACCAGATCTTGCGCCTACCGACTATTACTTTTTCCAAAATTTGGACAACTTTTTAGCGGGGTAAAAATTCAATTCCCGAGAGGCAGTACAAAACGCCTTTGAAGAGTTTGTTGTCTCCCGTCCTGCTGATTTTTTCAAGAAGGGCATCCATAAACTGTCACAGCGTTGGAAAGATGCATTGATTGCAGGGGTGATTACTTTGAATAAAAGAAATAAATAAGTTCGAAAAAAAAAATACTTTAACTTTTTAAAAATTGGTGGCATTTTATTCGTTAAGTGCTGGATTACAGGCGTGAGTGTAGGAAAGTGGTATAATGATGGTGATACGTTTCTTTTCGTGTTGTATCCAAAACTCCATAGAAGCTTCTGGTAAAGTTGCCACCACTTTACTAGGAGTATGACTTGACTAGACTATGACTTGACGACTTGGACTGTGACTTGACTTGACATACTATATACATTATATATTAATCAACTCGAGAAATTATCAATTACTTGACACTGGCTAAATACACAAAAGTGTGGAACCAAAACCAAACAAAAAAAAGCTATATTTAGCTGTTTTACAATTATTTTTTTATTATATTAGAGTGAAATCAGAATGGAGTAGGTAGGAGGAGGCCTTGGCCAATTAGCAAACGGACTTACAGAAAATAAAATAGCACCTTCGAATAATTTTAATTGTGTAACATAAATATGTTTAAAATGTAGTAGAGTAAGGTACTTTTTTTTTATAACAGACAGACAAACAAGCATACGGCCCGCCTGATGGTAAGCAGTTACCGTCGCCTATAGACACCTGCAACACCGGGAGTGCTGCCAGTGTATATACTTTATATCTGTTGTCTGATAAAAAAGGCTTTATTAGATATATTATTATAATACTTTATTGAACACCAACTAATACATAACAACGCACCTTAAAAAACTTACAAAAAATGGTAGAAAAAAGGGCGGCCTTATCACATTAAGCGATTTCTTCCAGGCTACCTTAGGATGGACAGAAATTAAGGGACTAAAACCTACGTTGGTTCTTCGCAGTGTTATCGTAATTCTGAGAATCTAGACTATCGATAGATGCTCTAAAAAACTTATTAAGTACCTATAATATTACGTAGATATTAACTCACTGTTCTGTTATGGGCGGCCGTGTCGCTTAACATCGCGTGAATTACTAGATCGTCACAACATCGACAGCCTCTATGATGTGATGGTTTATCAGGTCGGCTCATAACCCGGAGGCGGCGGGTTCGATTCCCGCGACAGGGAAATAATTTGTACACAGAAAAAAAGCGCTTGATCTGAGTCTGGGTGTTGTGGGACCATGGTCCTCGTAGTTCCCGGTTCCCTAGACACAGGGAATCCTAGTAAGGTTCTAGGATCTATGTATGTGATCGTTGGACGTTATTATTATTATCATTCACTAACATCACTACATAGTATAAAACAAAGTCGCTTTCTCTGTCCATATGTATGGTTAAATCTTTAAAACTACGCAACGGATTTTGATGCGGTTCTTTTAACCGCATCAAAATCCGTTCAACCGATAGAGTTAACCTTACCCGAGGGTGTTGTAATACACCCCACTCCCACCCGCTGGGGGTGATGTAACCTACCCCAGCGCGAAGTTTCGGCGGCTCTACACAATAATTAGGACGCGATGAGACAAGTGGTGACCCAGTTTAGCGATTGGACCAAGTTGTAGGGTTTTGCGATAATGAAGCGACTATATGTCGTATCGTTGATCTTTTACTAGGTGGTAGGACTTTTCTGCAAAGTTCGTCTAGGTGGGTACCACCGCTTTGCCAGTACTGCCGCCAAGCAGTAGTGCGCAAGCACTGGTGTATTCCGGTTTGAAGGGCAGTGTAGCTAGAATTACTGAGCAAATGAGACTATGACCTGATCTCACAGTCTAGTAATCTTACTAGATTGTGCTGATGTCTCAGGATGACGCAGTGTAGTGTCACGCGAAACAATATTTTGGAGCTCCGAGAGACATTGCAACTGATATTAGACAGCCGTGTCGCTTAACATGAGGCGAACGATTTGCTCGTCTCGTCTTTCTTTAACATATAAAAAGTATAAGGTGACGATATTGATTTATTAAAGCATGCTTGAAGTTGAATTTCAGCAGTCAGCAGTGGCAATCTAATGAAGGTTGGGTTCAATGCCTTATTTTTCATATCTGCAGTTTAGCTGGAATGGAAGATAATGATGAAGATACAAGATTTATATGCAAAAGATGTAGTTCAAAGTAGATGTGTGATTTTCTGGCGGATCCGTTTAACCTGTTGCAGTGGTCCATTTTGCCTTCCTATGTGGGCAAAATGGTTCAAAGGGAAGTTTTTGGAAATCATCTAATAACTTCTTAAAGCGTGATATTTCGAAAGTCTGATCATTAATATAATGTAAACTGATAAGTGTAAAGGACCAATGGCTTAAAATTTATATAAACGTGCTCAAATTTGAAAAAAAAAAATGGTTTTCCTTAAGTGTCCCGTTTTGCCTTCTGTTCCCCTACTAGCTTTTAAGTTAGAGATCATGAGATTTTGTTCAGGCGTTTAAAAACTTCCTATTTAACTCTACTTCTTGGGATTGAGTTGGATTTCTGTTGATTATCTAAGAGTAATTGATGGAGTTATTGAGAACTCAGACATTGTAGTGAAAAAATCTACAGATTTTTATATAGATATAGATAGAAGCCTACAGGCTTTAATGGCAATATTTCGTAACTTCTCTTCTTGTAAAATTGCTATCTCGTTTTCGTGGCGTCAGCTGTACAAATTTATCGTAGCACATTTACTCGTACTTAGGTTCTATTTTGCTGTCTACAATCTAACACTAGAATTAACTAGTGACGATGTGGTCGAAGTTAAAGCGCCTCGGATGGCACAGATTCTCTGGATGGTTGGTCATTCTTTGGATGAGTGACTAAACTATTAAATAAGTTTTACTTCAGTCGTGTGGTCTAAAGCACACTCGTTCTTTTTTAATAATAAGAATATATATTATGTATTGCTAAATAAAGGAAAAAATACTGGGTAGGTACCAATAATATTACACTTAACATAAGTATATTTAATTAGCAACAGGACTTAACACGCTCTGCGTAGAAATATTCTTTTTCAGCATAGGTACCCCAGTTCTCGAGTGTTAGGTAAAAATTTAACTAATCTTTATTCTCTTGAGAAATACCAAAAATACAGTGGTTATAAAGAATGATATGTTAATTCTACCAACATCGCCCGTCTTTCCTCCACTAACCAACATAGTTGGGGTGCGAAACCCTTTAGTACGGGAGCCCTTACATTCGGGGATGCAATTAGGGCTTGCACACGTTTTCGGGGTAGCTAAACAAAAATAATGGATTCAGGTATTATGCGTTTGATCTTGCCATGCCTCCGGAGTTGTTTATTTATTTACTCGTATATTATGAAAAAAAATAGAAATCAGTGTATAAATTACACAGACAGGAAAACAAAAAAATAACAGAATTTATAACGCCCTCTTTGAAGTCGGTTGACTTTTTTTTTTTAAGTTTTGTCTCCACACTTTCGTGTATTTAGCCAGTGTCAAGTAATTGATAATTTATCAAGCTATCGATATTTCACGCAAATATGTGTCAAATCACAGTCGAAGTCATCAAGTCAAGTCAGTCTAGTCAAAGTCATACTCCTAGGAAAATGGTGGCAACTTTACTTGAAGCTTCTATGGAGTTTTGGAAACAACACGAAAAGAAACGTTTCACCATCATTATACTACTTCCCCACACTCATGCCTGTAATCCAGCACTTAACGAATAGAATGCCACCAATTTTATGCACTAACACTGAAAATAACACAAGTTTTGGAAAATAATACAATGGTTGAAATCTTAATGTGTAAAGATAAGTTTTTTTAATTGAACTTGCATTTGAACTTTGACTGGCCCGATAGGTTAATAGTAGCCCTGCCTTCTGAACTGCGAGTTGTGGGTTCGATTCCCACCCAGGACAAATATTTGTGTGAACACAGGTGTTTGTTCTGTGTCTGGGTGTTATATTGTATTCTATGTATGTATTTACAAACAAAAAGTATCGTAAGTATTGTATCGTTTTCATAGTACAAGCTTTGCTTAGTTTGGGACTAGATGGCGTTGTTTGAGTTCACACATTTTATTATTACTTTAAAAAAAACATTAACACAAGTTAGATAGGTTTATTTATTAAATATCACTGCATATAGTATTAATTGTACAAGAATAACATCTATCTACAACTACATTTACACAAAATGACATCAAACATTTTAAACTAATCAAAATTGTGCAAATTACATGAATTTCAACCTTATTCCACCTCATTTCTCAGCCATTATTTAGTCTATTTATTTTATAATAACTTTTTATTACAACGGCATACAAAGCGGCTAGCAAAAATGACACATCAATATAATGAATTTACACAACAATAAATACATTTTCAATTTAGAACTGCACCCCTACCGCGTAACCATTCTAAATCGGCTTCGCCTGCCATCCCGCACGCGCCAATTAACAAGTCCACGAGTGCGAGCAAGAGAGAACACGATTACGATCTCCACCAAACTTACGCGGTAAGGTCCCTGTATGGAACATAGCATAGAATAGAGAAAATTACGTTCGAGCGAGCGCCAATTTTTTCTTTGCTCTGTGGTATTGACATACAAATGGCATCTTTACATAATTACTATTTACAGTGCTTAGAAATTACAGAGTATATGTAATAATTATCCTGTAAAAAACAAACAAATTACATGGTAAATATTACATAATAAACAACGTTTTAGAAATTATCATGAATTATATTTCCAATTGATGTTCCTTATATAATAATAAATAATATTGTGGACATTTCACACACCGCCATCTAGTCCCAAACTAAGCAAAGCTTGTACTTTGGAAACCTGATAGCTGATACAATACTAAGATACTTTTTGTTTATAAATACATACATAGAATACAATATAACACCCAGACATAGAACAAACACCTATGTTCTTCACACAAACGTTTGTCCTGGGTGGGCATTGAACCCACAACCCACAATTCAGAAGGCAGCGGTACTACCAACTGAGCTATCGGGCCAGTCAAAATATGTATTGGGTTATGGTTTTCAACAGTGCTCTTTTGGGAAAACTTTAGTTGCTCTTTTCATTCATTCATTCAGTGAACATCTGGGAATTATCGGTGTATTTAACTAGGTATTTGGTACAATATCGAGTACATGGTTAAATAGTTGCCTCTTAAAACGCTATACTTAATACTATAAAATATTCTGTCTACTTCTTGGCGAGAAACGGCACGCGTGGAAGCGAGATAAAACATAAGCAGGTCGATTTCCCGAGTGACGTCTTAATTTTCCAGGATAAAATCAAACCAGACATTAATTTAAAGACCATGGTGAATCAACCAATAGGAGATCGAAACGGTCACACTACCGCCACTACCGGAAAAAAATTGAACTAATGTGACAGTTTGAGTAGCTTTTTGTGTTTACCCTTTTTTCTGCTCGCTAAACCAATATATATTTTTGTCTCGCTTTCACTTGTGACGTTTCATCGTCGGGTAGTTGATAAACGATGAGAAGTTTATTATAGTGTATAAACACCTAAAATAAATTTTATCTGAGATTGTTATATGTCTTATGTATAACTTACGACTATTTACATATACGAATCACATTTATTTATATAACATTTTGACAGATGGCTGATAATAATAGCTATTGTATGTAAAATGGTAGGTCTATAATATCTTTTAGACACTATTTATATTTACGATAATTATAAAATATGTACATGGAAGAAAGTATATATATTTATAATATACATTATTTAATTGATATTCTAAATTAAGTTTTACTATGATCAAGATAGAAACCAAAATCACTGAACACGGTACACGGATACTGCAAACTTTAATATAAATCAGTGATATGTTTAATGAACTGTGTTTATGTTAAGTTATTGCATACATGTAAAAAGGAAATATCACGCTAAACTTACATTTAAACCACGGTTGTTGCCAGGTAGTAGAAAAACCAAGAACTTAGGTCCGTACCAAACAAATACATACATGTATTTGTTAAATACATGTATGTATTTGTTATCGTAAAATATTTTTATCATTCTATATATGGGTAGTTACCATCGGCTCTACTATTTTTTTCTACCAATAGAACAAGTAGGATACTTAGGTCCGTATTACAGAACGATGCTCAGTCATCGATCGGTGCTCAAGCAGAGATTTCAGTCATTAATTGATCATTTTATGAATGAAATCTCTGCTTGAGCACCGATCGATGACTGAGCATCGTTCTGTAATCCGTATTACAGAACGATGCTCAGTCATTAATTGATCATTTTATGAATGAAATCTCTGCTCGAGCACCGATCGATGACTGAGCATCGTTCTGTAATACGGACCTAAGTTTTCTACTTGGTCTATTGGTAGAAAAAAATTGTAGAGCCGATGGTAACTACCCATATATAGAATGGTAAAAATATTTTACGATTTTAATGTAATTGATTAATATGAAATAACTATAATGTAATTTAATAATAAATACATGCTTTTAAATAAATTATAATAGTGTATTATTATATATTCACTATTTATACTTAACATTAAAACTGGCACACTTATAGACGTTTCCCGAAACGTGATAAACAGAAAAAAAATTACAAATAGTATGTCAAATCTTCCGATTTTTTTTAAATGTTTTGGCTCCACACTTTTGTGTGTTTAGCCAGTGTCAAGTAATTGATAATTTATCAAGCTAATGATATTTCACGAAAATATGTGTCAAGTCACAGTCGAAGTCATCAAATCAAGTCAAAGTCATACTCCTAGTAAAGTGGTGGCAACTTTACTTGAAGCTTCTATGGAGTTTTGGAAACAATACGAAAAGAAACGTTTCACCATCATTATACCACTTTCCCACACTCACGCCTGTAATCCAGCACTTAACGAATAAAATGCCACCAATTTAATGCACTAACACTGAAAATAACAAAAGTTTTGGAAAATAATACAATGCGGCGACGTAATCTTTTTCCTTTTCCCGCCAAAACTCTAACTACTCTAGTCTTATTTGAAAATAAATTTCTTTAAACGTAAACCTAAAATGGCGGTTGTGAATTTTGCTCAATCGCTGTTTCAGCAACCCAATTAGATTTAGCAGTTCTATCAAATTAACAAACATTTCAGTTGATTAGAGATTTGATCACACTTTCGGGAACCATCCGTTAATACAGAATTAATATTAAAATGCATTAAATATACCTAATTATAACAATAATATAACGGATAGTATCAAAGATTAACGCCCTCTAATAAACGTTTAAAAATAAATGTTTATGGACAAATTAATTATTTTGCGTTTTCATGTTTTGTTTCTCTCTATCAAGTTTGCAATATTAGTTTGAAAACTATCGTGAGTTTGACACACTTTGAAAGATAAATAACGGCTAAACTCACGTCAATTAAAAGTCGAAATTACTCCGATCATGACCCCGAGGTGGCGGGTTCGATTCCCGCGGCAGGAAAAGAAATTGTGCACGAAAAAAAAAACCGCAAATGCTTGTTGAGTCTGAATGTTGTAGGACTGTGGTCCTCGTAGTCCCTAGACACAGGGAATCCTAGTTAGGGTCCAGGGTCTATGTATGTGATCGTTGGGCGTTATTATTATTATTATAACCAACTTACGGGGTTGCTAGCATTGAATATTGAGATATTCTTGGTCCCACAACATCCAGATTCAGAACAAGTATTAGAGCTTTTTTTCCTGCACAAATACTTGTCCTGCCTCGGGAATCGAAACTGCCGCCTCCGGGTTATGAGGCGACCCGCTCAACCAACACTCCAGAGGCTGGAAGATGAAAGATAAAGGACATGAAGTCATTTGTCGTAGGTTAATTAAACCATGTCCCGGCTTCAGGGGCGGGTTCGAATCCCGCTCGTAATTAAAAATTTTCCTTTACATTAACAATTAATCTGTACGTAGATTGATATCGTCTATTCAAACGCCTAACACAATTTGAATAATGTTCTTCCATCATACCATCTTTTATAATTATTTTCCACAACTTGCCAGTGCAATAAACAATAATATGTAAATAGATACTTTGTTTTTATGACAGTTTTACTCAAAATTTAACTACAATCAATCAATCTGACGTCGTAAAACCAGCCGTTATATTATGACGTCATTTTAACCACGGTTAAATGATACAACACGTTCTCGCTTAACTAGAGTTTTACCTGAAGAATTGAGTTTAGTTTAAAGTTAACTATACATGGTTCAAACGAGCCTTCTCCCAATTACCTAATAAAAAAGTTATTTAAAGATCAACATAATTATACAATTAAAGCCAAATGAATACGATATTTTTGTAAAAATTGAGCAAAAATGGGAAATTTTATAAGGATAAATAATATCACAATTTTAAACTTTTAATTTTACACATCTACGTAAATATGACGTAACAGTAAAAAATGTAACACGGTAAATAACACTAAAGAGGGAGATAATTGGCTCGTCTCAGCTACGTCGTACGTCTCTGTCACACATAAAAATAATAATAATAATATGTGTGGACATCTCACACAACGCCATCTAGTCCCAAATTAGTTTGCAAAGCTTGTATTAAGGGAACCAGATATCTGATACAATACTTATATACTTTTTGATACATACATATAATACAATATAACACCCAAACACAGAACAAATACTTATGTTCATCACACAAATGTTTATCCTGGGTGGGAATCGAATCCACAACCCACAGTCCAGAAGGCAGGGTTACTACCAACTGAGTTATCGGGCCAGGCAAAATACATCATAATGTACTGAGTGACAGAGATAACGCTATAAAGCCGACACCAGCCGATTATCTCCCTCTTTACCGCTATGTGCATTATTTACCCATGTTACATGTACATAATTACATTATATTCCCTTATTTTTGGAAAATAGAGTAAATAAAAACACTCATAACTTCGACCCACACTTACTAGTGTTCCAGGAGCTTCACTTGAAACCTAGTTCCCAATTCATCCGTAGCGTGGCACCACACGGCATAATATTTATTATTCCGTGCAAATGCTCAATAATTACGTTTTTTTTTTAAGTTACAACGTATCGTTCTTTTACATTTTTCCCCCCTATTGATTTTACCAACATTATAAAAACACTTCAAAAATTATAATTACAAGAATTAATTGAGATACACGATATGATTTAATAATGTTTCGGAATGTCATATTTCTATTACATAATTAATTACAATTAATTAAATAGTATACAACTTTTAATAAGACATTATTATAATAATTCTACGCCAATTTCAGTCATATAAGCTTATATATGAATATGAATATTTAGGTCCGTATTACAGTCATCGATCGGTGCTCAAGCAGAGATTACATTCACTAAGGGTGGAGTTCACCAGATTTTTAAACGACCGGTTATCAGATTAACGGTCGGTTAAATCGTTTTTGGTGTTCACCACAACATAACAGACTGTTAAATACCATAAACAGCCGATTATTTTAACCGACCTCGTCAACGTTGTTTAAATCTCGGTTAAACCATATGGTGCATTTTTCTGTGCTGTCTTTGCGATCAGAGCAACATAGTTGGTTACATTATTATATTCCTAGGAGTTATTAGCGAAAAAAATAAATAATAAATAAATAACAAATAAATATTTATGAATATTTCACACAGCGCCATGTATCCAGAAACCAAGGAAGCTTGTACTATGGGAACCAGATAACTGATAAAATACTCAAATACTTTTTGTTTGTAAATACATACATAGAATACAATATAATACCCAGCCACAGAACAAGCATCGATGTTCATCACTCAAATGTTTGTCCTGGGTAGGAACGCACTTTTTTGAACGAATTTTAATCATGAACGTAAGTATTATATACGTATAATGTCAGCCTGAGAACTATTTTTTACGTAATTATTTTTTCCCAGAAAAAAATCTCTGGCAAATTTACCTACCCAAATTGGAAACTGTAGTGCAATAGTTCTAAGCGTACGTTACTAATGAACTTTTAAAATTGAAAGTATTATATTTTATGCTGCTAAATACAAATATTCCGTTATGGTATCGACTACGTACCGATAAATTACTTCGCAAATAAGTTGCTTTACAACGTTCGTTCATTCACTCTGAATGCCGCACTGACCGGGCGATTTAGTGATCATGGATCGATTTTGCGTGGTGAACAGAAAATATTTAATCAATCGGTTAAACGGCGTTTGGGAATTCATCGGCCGATTACGTAAACGTTCGGTTATCATACATTTGCTGAACTCCACCCTAAGTGTCACTTTGTGAATGTCTGTATTACAGAACGATGACTCAGCATCGTTCTGTAATACGGACCTTAGTGTCAAGATCGGCGGATACGGATACAGATATCCGGAACATCACTAGTTGCCATATGTTTGAAATCCAATTTGATAAGCGAGTAAATCTTTACAAGGGTTTATGTAAGTCAAAGTCCCAACCAAACAAAAAATAATCACTCAAAGTATTTGATTCGTGAACGCTAAGTCAGTTCAGTGTATGCTGCTATTTAAATTAGCAATGTTTTAAATAACACCCTTAAAGGGTATGAGATTGAAAAAAGAGGTTATAGCTGTGACAAATCTATACGCTTATTTTTATGGCCTTTTTACATGTACATCTATTATATTTGGTACTTATTACTATTAAATCTATTATTACATATTCACCCCTAAAGGGCATGATTTAGGAAAATAACTAAAAATAAATAATAATGGTTTCAATTGAAAGTTGCCTCATATTTATAACCGTTTGCTTCATTCTTAAATGCAATGGCAGTATCCTATTTCTATTAAAGGGCAACAAAAAAAGAAAAATACCCCCTTTATGATGGTAAAAAGGGGCGAGATTTTTAATCCTTCACCAGTTAAATTAATTTTCGGAAACAATCACCCCTATAGGGGAAAGTTGGAATTATTTCCACATTCACGTGTTCTTTTTTTGTAATACCTGTGTAACTTTACAAAAATGTAGAAAATCTTAGTTCATTTCCTTCCTTGACTTTAGTTACAAAATCCATGGTCCCAATTCAGGGTGACAAAGTTGTAAAAATCACGTTTTTCACTTGTTCGGTTAGTTTTTACGTCACTGTCAACTGGGGTTCACATATACAATACACATTGGTTCGTTGTTCCTCACCTAGATGGCGCCCCCCTCCGGGGCCGGCGGAGGGCGCGGGGCGGGGCGGGGCGGGGCGGGGCGGCGCGGGGCGGCGCGGGGCGGGGCGCTACAGCGGCGTGCGACGGCTGTCGTCACGATAAGCCCCCACCACACCCCTGTTTCATGTTTGCCACCTGGAATAGGGAAAATGTTTACAATTTTTGAATATTACTACAAGTTACTAGGTGGTAGGACTTTTCTGCAATGTTCGTCTAGTTAAGTACCACCGCTTTGCCAGTTATGCCGCCAAGCAGTAGTATGCAAGCACTACTGTGTTTCGGTTTCAAGGGCTGTAGCTAGTGAAATTACTGGGTAAATGAGACTTTATGATCTGATCTCACAGTCAAGTAATCTTATTACCAGACTGTGCTCTCAGGGTGATGTGCGCAGTGCAGTATCACGCGAAACTTTATATTTTGAAGTTCCATCCGCGCTAACTTCCGAGAGCTCATAAAGTTTTGCGCGAGCTATACTGTATGTAATCTACAAGCAAACCATTCTGACTGACCCGATAGTTAGCCATTGGTTGTAACCCTACCTCCTGAACTGAATTGTGGGTTCGATTCCCACCTAGGATAAACATGAACATCGATGTTTGTTCCGTATCTGGGTGTTATATGTATATATTTACAAACAAAAAGTATTAGATGACGGTATGTGAAATGCCTGTGGACTTATATTTATTATTAGGCAACTAGAGTACTTTTTTTTTTAATTTTAAAATGGGCATCCATTTTACAACAAGTGACCTGATGGTAAGTGACGAAGTTGTCTAAGGTGGAGCACGCTTGCCCATGAGACGCCCATTCACTCTTGACTTAATAAGACCCAGGTTTATTTATACGCAGGAGGAAACACTGTTGTTGGAAGAGCATTCCATCCCTTGGCCGGAACACCCAGACACAGAACAAACATTGATGTTCATCACACAAAAGTTTGTCCTGAATGGGAATCTAACCTACAACCTACAGCTCAGAAGGCAGGGTTACTACCAACTGAGCTACTGGGCTAGTAAGTCTTTCCACACAATCTAGAGATACAAAATGCAATCGCACCTAGCCTTCTGTAGCTCGATCTGGCCCTCCAAGGTCTTGGCAAGATAGATGACGAACAGCTGTGAGAGTGCAACTCCAAGCGCAGCGCTGGCGATGGTATACAGGTTCCGTTCCGCCCACGACCGGACCACCTCTATGCAACCACTAGTCCATACGCGCTTGCTCGCTTCCGCTACCTGGATCGATAGAGAAACGAGTGTTACTCAATTTTAAACTTTACGGATAGTTTAAAAGAGTCGAGTTATAAGTTGACAATTGCTTCACATAACCCACAATGGTTTGGCAACACTTAGGGTGGATTCGACCAAACGAGAGTAAATTTTATTCTTAGAACAAATCGCCATTTGTTCGAGAGTAAATCAATTTCACATTTTACCATCTACAATTCTAAGAATAGCAAGTCTATTCGAGTATTATTACTATACTACCGTTTTTGGTGGAATAACAGAGTTATTCCGAGAATATTTTAATTCAAAATAGACAAAGATAAAAAAAGACGTCCGACCATGTGTTTGACATTTACTTTCCTACACTATAATACGACAAAAACGAGTTGATATGACATAAGCTTGAATACCGTGTCGTTGTAGAACAACAATTGTTAACTGGGTAATAGATTCGTTCATCATTTATTCAGCTATTCGCGTATAGTAATTCTAAGCGTAGCTAAACTTAATATTGCGTGGAAAAACGAAGAATGAATTACTAGAGTATAATATCGTGGAATAGATTTATTCTGGTAAAGTTACTCGTGTATAAATCCATGTTTGGTCGAATCCACCCTTAATAGAGGTATAGAAGATACACTTCGCAAGACGTTTAAACCAATAGCGACTTTTGGTACAAGGCAATTAAGTGCAATTCAACTTGCACATCACTGTAAACCAACGTTTTATGCCTTCGACAGCATCGTTATATATATAAATTGTAATGAATTAAAAATGATAGCTTATCATCTTACCGGATAGTTCTGAGCTCCATAACCGCACATAATATTGACCAGCCCCGAGGATATATCAGTGGCATTGATGCAGCATGAGAATGGAACACCACACTTTTCAACCGATGGAGATGAGCAGTTGAAATACTCGTTCTTGGACCAATCCATGTAACCGTCTGATGTTAGACCGCAACAGTGAAACTGGAATATTTAAGATATTATTAGATGATAATAATAATAACGCCCAAAGATCACATACATAGATCCTGGACTAACTTGGACTCCCTGTATCTAGGGACCCAGAAACTACGATGAACATGGTCCCACAACACCCAGACTCAGAACATGTATATGCGCTTTTTTCTGTGCACAAATATTTTTCCTGCCGCGGGAATCGAATCCGCCGCCTTCGGGTTCTGAGCCAACCTGCGCAACCACCACACCACAGAGACTGTCAAGATGTCGAATATTACGATGATAAAACGTACGAATTACTTGATGTACCATCTAATGTCGAAACTATAAATAACTCCATCCCTCAAGGTAGTGTGCTCGGCTGTACCCTATTTTTGTTATACATAAACGATCTACCTAAAGCTATAAATTCTCCCAGCATTCTCTTTGCGGATGATGTATCTCTTCTGTTTAATACTTCTAGTCACGCAGATCATTTAACATTAGAGAAAACTTTCTGTGACACAAAGCACTGGCTCCAAAGTCACAATCTTCAAATTAATCTTAATAAAACTAAAATAGTACAATTTAAAACATATCAACGAAAACCATTAAATCTTAACCAACTGAGCTATACATTAAATCTAGAAGAAAAATCGGAATTTACACTATTAGGCCTAACCCTCGACACAAACCTAAACTGGAAAAAACATATAGCAAACATAAAGATAAAGTTATCACAATTTATTTACGCGTTAGGAGTACTTAAAAGAAATACAAACTATAGTACTGCCCTCTCAGCATATTATGCGTATGCATATGCATGGCTGAACTACGGCATTATAATATGGGGTGAAAGCACCGACTTCATGGACCTATTTATCATGCAGAAAAAGTGTCTGAGAATCTTAGTAAACATTAAACAACGAGATAGTTGTAAACCTCACTTTATAGAAAGGAAAATACTTACCTTACCGAGCTTATATATACTGCAAGTAGGCATATTCGTAAGAAAACACAGACACTTTTTCAAATCAAACTCAGAACTGCACCAAAATTACAACAGACGGAACAAACACAATCTTATCCTTCCAACTGCAAAATTACATATATTTGGAAAAAGTCCTAACTTTAGATTCGTGAACGTCTATAATAGAATCCCCAACGAAATAAAAGAAGTTGAAAAAGACGAAATTTTTCTTAGTAAGTTAAAAAGCTACCTATTAAAAAAATGTTATTATTCGGTCGAAGAGTTTCATAACAATAAATAAACATAAAATTTGTCCAGTTATAAACCGGCCCACCATGTGTTGTATACCTACCTATCCAGTTATGCTTGTTTGCCTTATCTACGTTGAACCAGTGGGATTTGTTTTTTATTTTTGTAAAGAGTGGGTAGTAGCATAAAAAGACTAAAATAAATTGATTGATTAGATTAGTTGCATATTACCTATTGAGTTGCCATATTTAATAGGTAATTAATTGAATAACCAAATAATTAAGTAATGAAATGCTTGAAAATATTATATAATATTATTAAATATTGACGATATATCTATTATGTAATTGAAATCAATAAATTTATTTTTAATCGCACTCAGTTGCAAGCGCCCTTACAGGGTTCATGTACCTACTAAACTAGTTTTTAAGACCTGACATGATATATAAATTGTACATGAATGCAAATAAATGAATATGAATAATATGTATTGGATGCTATTAGATGTAGCATAGTTTGATTACTTTCTCTACATTCTTCACAGTTTGTAACAAGATCAGAATATCGACATTATCGATACAAACAAGTTTCAAACGATAGAACAATAGTACTATCGATAATTTTCCAACACTATCTTGAAGAATCCTGGTTCAAGAAGCTGGGCTGGCTTGGGTAAATGCTGGCAGGGGGAAATGCTCAATACGCCCCATGCGGGACGTCAGTGCAGGCGTTGCCGCCCCCAAATAGAATTAGATTAGGATCCTGGTCACGGCACTTATTGTAACAAATTTTGCATGCCTGATAGGCTTCATACTTAGTTTTTTTAAGGTAACGACCATGTAATCGAATATGCAAATAAATAATTGAAATAGTATAAAGACTAGGCGGTAGAACTTTTCTGCAAAGTACGTCTAGGTAGGTACCACCACTTTGCCAGTTATTCAGTCGCCAAGCAGTAGTCCGCAACGCACTACTGCTTAGCGGCTGAATAGCTGGCAAAGCGGTGCGCAAGCACTACTGTGTTCCGGTTTGAAGGGCATTGTAGCTAGTGAAATTACTGGGCAATCGAGGCTTTATGATTTGATCTCACAGTCGAGTAATCTTATTACCAGACTGTGCTGATGTCTCAGGATGATGAGCGCAGTGTCGCGCGACTTTATATTTTAGAGTTCCGAGTGACACTGTTCTGTTATGGGTGGCCGTGTCACTTAACATCAGATTAACGACTAGTACGTCACATCATTTACTAACATTTAAAAAAAAACTTTTCAAATCGCGGATGCAATAGAATTTCGAAACCAGTTGCAATAGAACGGCAAAATGTACTTAGCTTAAAACCATATTGTAAGCAAGAAAATTGAAAAAAAAAAAAAACACTATTTGGTAATACATTTCTGCAAGAGTTCATGGTACTTACGTCACTCTGTGCAAAGTCAATAAAATTCTGCAAATCCGGGTCATCCCTGTAAGCTTGCACCACTCGCTCCGTGAAGCTGAGCTCCAGCAGAGGAAGCAGGGATCGCGGGAACACGAACCCACACACCGCGCCTCCCATCTCTACTAGGAATAGCACCAACAGACAGAGGGAGTACTGGAATCAGAACCAAATACCAATAAGGTCTGTTAATAAATAAAATAAATAATAATAATAAGCGCCCAAAGAACTCACAACCAACTGCTAGCTATAGGGCCAGTCGAATATTGAGAAATACTTGGATAAATTTTTACCTGTAATTTTTATTTAAAAACCAAACTACTGAACCGATTGTGATGTTTCTATGGGACTAATTTGAATAAACTTCCAACGAGTTCAAAGATTCTTATAATAATACTACTAACTTCTCTCTCGCTGGCGCTGACTCATTCGGTCTTCATTTTAAAGTCTGACGCACAACCACGCCTGGGACGCTCCATACTTTATGTAGGTACCAAAATACAAGTTGAATAAAATATTTTATTCTAAGTACAGTATAATGTTTTCCATTTTAGTTACATTTTATTATTATTATTTATTTTTTTTATGTTAAGGAATGACGTGACGAGCTAGCCGTTCGCCTGATGTTAAACGACACGGCTGCCCATATCAGTTGCAGTGTCATTCGGAACTCTAAAGTATAGAGGTTCGCGTGACACTGCACTGCGCACGTCATCCAGAGACATCAGCACATCTGTGAGATCAGATCATAAAGTCTCATTTGCCCAGTAATTTCACTAGCTACAGTGCCCTTCAAACCGGAACACAGCAGTGCTTGCGCACTACTGCTTGGCGTCAGAATAACTGGCAAAGCGGTGGTACCTACCTAGACGAACTTTGCAGTAAAGTCCTACCACCTAGTAAAATTAATTTTTAAAATTTATTTTTTAAATTGCTTTATACTTCTGTAATTATGATTTATGAACTTCTGCTCGCAGCTTCGCCCGCGGCGTGGCCTATGGGAAAATAATTCAACCACCCATTTCACCCTCTTATGGTGGAATTTCGAAAAATCCTTTCTTAGCGGATGCCTACGTCATAACATCTACCTGCATGCCAAATTTCAGCTCGATCCGTCCAGTGGTTTGGGCTGTGCGTTGAAAGATCACTATGTCAGTCAGTCAGTCACCTTTGAGTTATATATATTTAGAAGATGTTTAAACGAATTATTTCAATACCTCTTTGTTTAAGTACTTGTTTTTTCTTTATTTGTTTATTCCTTCTATTGATTTTAATTATTTTTTTCTAGCATGTTGTAGTCGTCTGTAATAGTCGTGGCATTTGGCTTGTATTATGTACTTAGAATAATAATTAAATTAATGTATTGGCGTACACGACGTTGATGATCAATAAAAAAAAGAGAGAGAGAAAGAGAGAGGCTTAGTAGGTTAGGGCTAGGCTAGGCTTGTAGCGCTGTGCGAGCGGAACTGAGCTTTATTGCGTTAAAGCTAGAGTCGCTTTTTATTTAAGCATCTTTGGGGAGTTAAACTTCTGTACTATCAAACCTTCAGTGGAAAAACTTTATAAAAATCGAACATCCGTAATTTGACCTCGCGTTCTATCACGAACTATAAGACAAAGTGAAAACCATACATTTGCATTATTACGTTTATACGTCCAAGTTCGGAATCTTTAACGAGCTAATACATAGTCAGCGGCACTACCATTCACGGATTTACATAACAGCTGTTTACGTAAAACGAATTACACAACCGACCCAAAACATTAACATAGGTTTAGGCCATATAGGTATATTGCGTTTCCTGTGTTATTTCCCCGTGAAATAAATAAATATTACGATTATATATATATTGTATTGTGTATTGTTGTATAAGATAGTCGTGTTAGTACACTATATTTATAACTCAAGAACGGCTGAACCGATTTGGTTGAAAATTGGTGGGGAGGTAGCTTAGAACCAGGAGATGGACTAGGATACTTTTTATCCCGTTCGACCGCGTTTTACTATTTCACTCGTGCGAAGCAGGGGCGGGTCAACGAGTATTAAATATTTGTGGACATTCACACAGCGCCATCTAGATGGTTAAAGCTAGCCTTAAACTAAGCAAAGCTTGTACTATTAGAACCAGATAACTGATACAATACTTAGATACTTTTTGTTTGTAAATACAATACAACACACTCAAACACAAAAAAAAACACTTATGTTCACACAATCGTTTGTTCTGGGTGGGCATCGAAACTACAACCTACAGTTCAGAAGGCAGAGCAACTACCAACTGAGCTATCAGGCCAGGTCCAGGCCAAGTGTCTTAAGACTGTATATATAATTTAACTAGGTGGTAGGACTTTTCTGCAAAGTTCGTCTAGGTAGGTACCACCGCTTTGCCAGTTATTCAACCGCCAAGCAAGTGTGCATGCACTACTGTGTTCTGGTTGAAGGGCACTGTAGCTAGTAAAATTACTGGGCAAATGAGACTTTATGATCTGATCTCACAGTCGAGTAATCTTATTACGAGACTGTGCTGATGTCTCAGGATGATGTGCGCAGTGTCGCGCGAAGCTTTATAACTTAGAGTTCCTAGTTTCACTGTTCTGCAATGGGCGGCCGTGTCACTTAACATCAGGTGAACGTCTAGCTTGTCACATCATTCACTAATATAAAAAAATAATACTCACAAACTTCAGCAAACATGTGTTTTCCCTGAGTGCCCCGACGCATCCCGCGAAGCTGACGATGAAAACCACGCCGCCGAGCAAAGCCAGGAGGAGACTGATGTTTAACATCACATCGTACACCGTATTCAGCTGAAAAAAACTTGATTATGTCAGTAATAGTCAATCCGTGTGGTCCCGGTGATAGAAACAGGACTATCACGTAAACTGGTATAGAATACTGTTTTTTTTTTACTTTAAACTTGTCTAGCATTTGACCACGCTCTCACCTGATGGGAAGTGACGATGTGATCGAAGGTGTAGCATGCTAGCCAAGTAAAAAATATAGTAGTATAGTATTTTGTCCTTTTTTAAACTTTTATACACAAGAATACATTTTAAAGGTTTTTATTTCTTTTCTGAATTGCGCATTGGCTCCAACCGCTTAAGGTCTAGGCTGCAAACTAGCGCTGGATATCGTCGAAAACCAGCAATATGCTGAGACAGCATCCATTGAATACTAATAATAAATATGTGTGGACATTTCACAGCGCCATCTAGCCCCAAACTAAGCAAAGCTTGTACTATGGTAATCAGATAACTGATACAATACTTAAATACTTTTTGTTTGTAAATAATAGAATACAATATAACATCCAAAAACTGAACAAACATCATTGTAAATCACACAAATTTTTGTCCTGGGTAGGAATCGAACCTACAATCTACAGTTCAGAAGGCAGGGTTAATACCAACTGAGCTATCAGGCCAGTCATACTTGTTTTTTGTTTGTTCTTAATTTGCAGCTCATATATACCATTATTATGTATATTTAATAATGGTTCCCGTAGAAATGAGTTACTATAGTATTCCAGTCCACACTGCTGCTCGATGGTTTAAGACTTCAAACATAGACTGCGTCCTGACACACTCCACTAGGACATGATGTAGTAGCACAGTATTTTACAAGAATTTGTGTTGTGTTTAAAAATTTCATTTTATTTGAGATGCCCCACCTTGATAAGTCCTGTAGCCTGCCATTTGTCAATAAATGCATACAAGCCCACTCCTACCAGCAAACTACCTAATAGCTGAAAAGAAAGTAATTAACCATATTAAAATGACTGACAAACTATTAAACAGGAGGGATTTTCAAAGAACCAATGAATATAGCACCAAAACAAGTTAACTGGTTTTGTGATAATAATTACAAAGTAATCATATCACACTAATATTATAAAGGCGAAAGTTTGTATGTGTGTATGTTTGTTACTCCTTCACGCTCAAACGGTTGAATGGATTAAATTAAAATAGATGAAATTCGGTACCAAGATAGCTTATACACTGTATTAACATATAGGCTACATTTTGCCCCGGAAAAGTAAAATGCTCTTGTGGGATGAATACTTTTTATCCGCGGCTGAAACCGCGGAGCGCAACTAGTTTGTAATAGTTACTTAAAAGGATAAAGACGAAGAGCAAATATGCTCAATAAAAAAATATATGAATTATTTATCACTAGCTGCTGACTAGTTTATCATGATAGGATGTATCCTGTATCCAGGGCTCAAACTGAACACACTGGCTTCTACAGTCACAGGAATACAGTTCGCCTAGCATAAAACATTTCAAAATAATTATAATAAAGTTTTTTACCTAAGTGAACTATATTCCTGTGACAGATAAACAGTTTTTAGACTCAAAATCTCGAGATTTAAGCCTCATTTCGGTATTTTGAGAATGTATTATTGTAGATAATTTCACACTGAATCCAATGATACCCATAAGTCATTTTGTGAAAAAAAAAACAGTTAAACCCTTTTTGTTCTCACCCTTTCAATTATGACATAAATTTTCAATAATTTCCCTTGTTGCTAATTATCTATAATATATAATAAATCTTAAATGCTATCAGCTATAGTTGATCGTTTTCCTGTTACTGTGGCCAAGCTCAAACAATACTTGTTATCTCAAACGGATGCCGACAGACATGAGAAACAGCTTTTGTGTTTGCATGATTCCCATACATACATAGCAAAACATCAGTGATTCACCCTAAACAATGGATCATTTTTTCGCTAGAGAATAAGGCTTTCTCATTCATAAATTTAGTACAACACCAAAAATTATCACTTATAACGAGCTAATAAATAGAGAAGCCTACATAGGATATAAAATACGTACCCAAAATATGAAATTCAACACGAAAATCATGTATTTCACGCAACCACTAACGTAGGTAAAGTTTGGCCCTCTACGGCGATGCATTCTTATCTGCGGATCCATTTTATTTGAGATTAACTTCTAAATGGATTTTATCAAAACTTAAGTGTATTTTAACGCATTTTAATAAAATATATTTTTTTTTTATCAACCACCATTATTCCCATATCCCACACCACCCAGACACCCATTCAACAGTCAAAAGAAAGACTGACGGCCAGTTCAAATACAACTGTCAGCTGTCATACTGTCAAAAGAAATCACTAAAATTTTCTTTTATTTGACTCTAGGCAATCCTCATATTTAGCCAAAGACAAGTATTGGGTTGGATTTAACGTCCAAGAAAGTCACGTCCAAGACGTGTCTCGTCATGGCCAAGTCAATTAAGCTCCAGAATAGAATAGAATATAATAGAAAGTTGAGTGGATACCTTACTGAACCTATAAGCAGTTTAATTGTTTATTGGTGGTTATTGCTGCATGATTAGCTTTTCTCATGCACGTTGACGATAATCATTCATTCACCCAAACATTTTCACGTTCAAAAACTTAGTGGTGGTGAAGCATCATTCACTAATTCCTTGCAAAGCTTCGATTATTTCTAAGACAAAACACTGAATCTCTTTGAATCTACGTCGACAGATTTAGTTTATTCAGATTTTTTCGTTTTATCTATATTCTGAGAAATCGAATGAAGGCTTTTTCTTAAAATGAGAATCCTTAGAACACGTAGATATCTATTGTAAAATATTTCATTATTTTCAAATAGTCGTGTAGTAGTAATAATATTAATGATAAAGTCGTTTATTATTACACTGTTTATACTTCTTTATGCGTCTTTTATGGATGTCACGGTTGTCAATGGATTGCACAGCATTGTACTTCTGAAGAAATGGATAAAAATTTGTTATCAAAATTTTATTAAGATCTTTTTTGCACACCGTTTTCACACAATAAAATTAATTGTATTCTATTCCGATACCCTTAAATGGTACCTGTACCTGTATTAGAGACATACATAATTTTGCAGTGTAAAAAAATTCAAAATTCACTATTCAAATAACTAAATAGGCTAATTTTAGCACAAGTACCGGACAAAAATAGAATAGTTAATTTAAATTATTGTTTCCATATAAAATAATTATAATAATAGAGTTTGTAAAAAAAATGTGTGTTCTTTAGACCACACGACTGAAGTAAAACTTCTATACGTAACGTAGCTCTCTCTTTCTATCTACACTAACTTATATCTCCCTCCCAACTTCTGTTCGCCTCTCTCGATCAATTTCCGTAACGCTCTCGTCACGCATTCACAAGCTTACTCCACAAGTCAAGCGAGCGTAAAGAACTACAAAAACTTTTTACTACTGTTACAAGCAATCCGGACAATACAGAAAAATTCTGATCTGGTACTTCGACTACAACTGTTAAGAAGATGACGTAAAATATAAATATAAGTATTTAGCCAGTGTCAAGTGATTGATAATTTCTCAAGTTAATTAATATTATATAGATGTGTCAAGTCAAGACACAGTCCAATGTCCAGTCCAAGTCATCTAGTAAAAGTCATAGTCGAGTCTGACTAGACAGTCATAATACTCCTAGTAAAGTGATGGCAACTTTACCAGAAGCTTCTATGTAGTTTTGGAAACAACACGAAAAGAAACGTTTCACCATTATTATACCACTTTCCCACACTCATGCCTGTAATCCAGAACTTAACGAATAAAATGCCACCAATTTTATGCACTAACAATGAAAATAACACAAATTTAGGAAAATAATACAATACGTTGACGCGATCTTTTTCGTTTTCCCGCCAAAAAGATAAGATAAGTTAGTGTGTAAAGCTCATTAGACAGAACTTTAAGGACCTGTCATAGCACGTTTTTGTTCGGTCTCATTAGCGCTCTATCTATAGTTGAAAATCACAGATCATAATCTGATGTCAAACTGAGTTTGCGCATGTTAATTTTGCCGGTTTTTTTGTGTATTATCTGAAATTAAGTATTTTAAGTATTTTTTAATTTTGGAACCAAAAACATTTCACGTCTTCATTTTCACATATTTCACTTAAAATCAAATGAGAATCGATGACACTTGCAGAATTACGAGACTGTCGCAGATGTCAACGCCCTCCTCCGTTAATGGGACAGTGGTTTCGATTCTGTGTCGCATAATATGAGTATGGCGGCACTCTTCTGATAAAGGGGAAATGAAAAAGACGGATATATGTTAATTTCGTTTAGCTTTAGAGAAAGCTTCATTCCCCCTTCATTCTTCATTTCCCCTTTATCAGAAGAGTGCCGCCATACTTTGAGTTTACTTTAGTTTTAGAGAATGCAACACAGAATCAACACCAGTAAAGTTCCAAACTAAAAACAATATAACAAATATGATAAAATTTTAAACAAGGATAACATTTAGAAAAAATTTAAAATAACAAATGCTACGTAGGGATAAAAAAAAGGAAAAAGTACGATTTAAGTATGAGAAATAGGCAAAAAAATTAGAGGAATGTCAACGTATGGTGATTGGCGTGTGGTGTGTGGTGTGTTGTAATAGTGAGTGTTATTTCACAACCACCAAGAGGTCTTCAGTTTCTTACGAAGCAAACACAAAGTACGACATTAGGTATCTATATTAGATGTGGTAGGTACTTAATAGTTATCTCAACATGTGTTACGATAGTAGATGAAAATATCAGGTGTGAGGGAGGTATCAATTTGCTTGTCATTTTTGACATTTTCAAGTGGCTAAAGGATTTTTATTTCCGTTTATCAGTGTTTTTTGACTTCTATGAATATTTTATACCTCTAGCTGTCTTACAATTGAAGGGTTGACAATAAAAAGGGTTTAACTGTCAAATTGATAGTTTCGAGAAACTTCAACGGCCTCATTTTAATGTAGAGTGCTTATAAGGTAATAGAAAAGGTTTATGTAAGTTTCAGTTGCTTGAAAATGTATTAATTCTATTTTAAAATACTAAATATAGTACTAATTCATAATTCATAAAGGTTGACTGGAAGAGATCGCTTTTAACGATAAGTCCACCCATTGTACTATAGCTTTAAATTTCATCATCTGTAACTGTTTTTTTTCTTCTGGTGTACAATAAAGAATTTTTGTATTGTATTGTAATTCATACAATTACTGTAAAAATACAATGTAATAAAATAATTATAATAATGTTTTTATGCAAAGTGAACTGTATTCCTGTGACAGATAAATCGTTTTTACACTCAAAATCTCGAGATTTAAGCCTCATTTCGGTATTTT
Source organism: Ennomos fuscantarius (assembly GCA_905220475.3). Lineage (NCBI taxonomy): Eukaryota > Metazoa > Arthropoda > Insecta > Lepidoptera > Geometridae > Ennomos > Ennomos fuscantarius. Next base: position 2,661,875 of record HG992046.1, on the reverse strand, counting down.
GAGAATGTATTATTGTAGATAATTTCACGCTGAATCCAACGATACCCATAAGTTATTTTGTGAAAAAAATATGTTAAACCCTTTTTGTTCTCACCCGTTCAATTTATATTTTTATTTGATTCTATTAATTCATGACTTTATTATTTTATGACTCCTAATATTAATACATCTTGCTGTTTTACAATTGATATCTTTACAATGAATTTAATCAAATTAAGCAAGTTGTGAATTACGCGAGCTGCACGCAAGTGCTGTAGGTAACCTTTTAAAGTTACCCACGGCACTGGCGAAACCTTTCGCGTTCATAAAACGAGGTATTCATCTCGGCAAACAAACGGAAGACAAAAAAGAAGGGAAAAATTATGTTTTTTTACAGGTCGCATGTCACAACCGATTCCCGTATAATTTTGTGAGCATGTCTCATAATTATATGGATATTTTAAACTATATGGAACTACTTCAAAATGGCGGAGCGATAGGTGTTACAAACGTAAAAAACCCGATTTGCCAACAATAAAAAATAACAAAAAGCCGAACAGAATTCATGCTGGAATAATAGTGTAATACTTACATAACAAAGTTTTATGAGTTAAGATTATGACGAGCGTGGTTCTTGTTTACAAAATTGGAGTAGAATAAGATACTAATGATGAAGACTATCTACATATCTTAAGTGCACCCCTAGCTGACAAAAGACTTACTGATAAAGCGTTAAGCATATTGAAATGGTATAAAAGGGTAAACAGATTATCTGTAAGTATATTAGATTCAGAGTAACAATGCGGACGGCTGTGATTTTGGGGTAAATATGAAGTCTATTTTATTATATTGAAAGAGATATTTAATAATATTTACCTTACATGTACATAATAGGAATTAAATAAGAGTTGAAAAATAATGTAGAGTCTTTTTATAAGAGACAGACAGACAGACATAATTTTGGTTCAATAAAGGTTGTACAATGTACACGGAACCCTAAATCACTAAAGTTTTCCTGATCTGTGATTTTTTTGTTTTTTTTTTTAAAAAAATAATAATAATGCTATCGTTACTGAAATAAAACATTAATTTCCCACAGTTTGATAGCTGTAGCAGTAAGCTGCAGCGCTAATTCAGTAAGGCAAAGCAGGAAGTTTCCGGATGACTTCCTCTTTGGCACTGCCACGGCGTCATATCAGATCGAGGGGGCGTGGAACGAGGATGGTAAGATCATTAGAAATTATCAAAAAAACAGCGTCAAAAGTAATGTGAACTGCTGGGAATTTTAATATAACATTTATTTTAGGTAAGGGTGAAAATATCTGGGATTACATGACCCATACCAACCCCACCGTTATTAAAGATGTCAGCAACGGTGACGTAGCTGCTGATTCCTACCACAACTACAAGAGGGACGTGGAGATGATGCGTGAATTGGGTCTGGACGCTTACCGCTTCTCCCTATCCTGGGCAAGGATTCTACCCGATGGGTTCTCTCACAAAGTCAACCAAGCTGGGATTGATTTTTACAACAACTACATCAATGAAATGCTCAAGTACAATATTACTCCGATGATAACTCTTTACCATTGGGATCTGCCTCAGAAACTACAAGAGTTAGGAGGCTACGCAAACCCTCTAATCGCTGAATGGTTTGAGGATTATGCCAGGGTTGTATATGAGAACTTTGGAGATAGAGTGAAGCATTGGATTACATTTAACGAGCCAAGAGAGATCTGCTACGAAGGCTATGGAGCAACAACCAAAGCTCCGATCCTGAACGCTACAGCTGTAGGCACTTACATGTGTGCTAAGAATCTCGTGTTGGCTCACGCTAGGGCCTATCACTTGTACAACAACGAGTTTAAAGAACAGCAGAAAGGTGTGTGCGGCATCACCATCAGCGTTAACTGGTTCGGACCTTTAACTGACTCAGAGGAAGATAAAGTTGCTGCTGAACTACGGCGTCAAGCTGAAGTGAGGATATAATTAGAAACCTTCCTAATACAGATTTGGAGTGAAATTTATAAATATTCTAACTAAAAAATTGCTTAAATTACAACTTTAATTATTTTCAGTGGGGCCTATACGCTGAACCGATTTTCGGAGAGGGTGGTTTTCCTAAAGAACTTGCCCAGAAAGTAGCTGACAAGAGCGCAGCTGGAGGCTACTCCCACTCTCGCATGCCTGAGTTCTCTGAGGAAGAGAAGGCTTTCACTCGCGGCGCAGCTGATTTCTTTGGCGTCAACCATTACTCTGCTTACTTGACATACCCTGCCAATGATGATGTAATAGAATCACCAACATTATTCGCTGATTCCGGTACCGCAACCACTGTTCCTACAGAATGGCCACAATCTGCTTCATCGTGGTTGACTGTAAGTATTACTTTAACTCTTATGGAGGCGCGGCTAATTCGGCTGAGCAGCTAAAATGGCGCAAATATAGTAATCTCAGTAGCGGTTAAATATTTGAGCCGTTTGGTGTTGAGACCCTAGGTCCTTGGGGGCCGGGAGCTCATCGCGTTTTCAAAAGTTTATCAGAGCGCCTGGTCGACGCTACGCGTGATCAAAATGCTGGCACTTATTTGGCACAACGGACAAGCATTGTAATCCAACAGGGCAATGCTGCCAGCATGTTGGGTACGCTACCTACTGGTAGTGGACTGGAGCATTAGGATTGTCTATAGGTCATCGCGGCCAGTATATAGTCCAAATGTTTTTTTTTTTGTAGTAGGTAGTTTTTAGTATTAGTTATTATATCATTATAGTATTTAAAAATTAAAGGCAATTTGCCGTGAAAAAATAAACTTCTTATATGTTACTTTCTTATGTAGGTACTGACTATTCAAACTATTTGTAATTTATACAATCACGTGAAGATAGCTTTATGTCAACTAGCAGCAACTATATGTTGCAGTTTTCATGTCACATTTCAAAGGTTGTGTAATTTTTTCTTTCTATCAAAATCCAATCTCTGCATATAATTTACAGCTTGCCCCGAACAGCATTCTCAACGCCTTGACCCACCTCAAGGAGAAATATAACAGCCCTGTTTTCTACATCACCGAAAATGGCTGGTCCAGCCCCCCTGAACACGGCCTTGGTGACGACGACAGGATTACGTACTACCGAGCTGCGCTGGAGAGCGTGCTGGATTGTCTAGATGCAGGAGTTAACCTGAAAGGCTATATGGCGTGGAGCCTTATGGATAACTTTGAGTGGATGGAAGGATACACGTAAGCTTACTATGAACTTATTTTTGAACTTATATTAAAATGTTTTTAAATTAGCAAATGCACATAATTATTACTTTCGTCACGCAGAAATACTACGTTGTCTCATCTTAGCTCTACAATACTAAGTTGATTTATCTCTTGTTAGATAATAGGAGCAGCCTTATTCATATCTATCAACTTCCCCGCTATCTACCTACCTTGCATTTTTTTTATAGATAAGTTTGTTTTTTATCTTATGATTTGTCTGTCTAACCATCCCTTTGAACACGCATCACGCTGGAACTACTAGACAGATTTCATTGAAACTTGTTATAATTGAAGGGTTGAGAATAAAAAGGGTTTAACTGTCAAATTGATAGTTTGGAGAAAATTGACTTTAAACTTCAACGGCGTCATTTTAATGTAGAGTGCTTATAAGGTAATAGAAAAGGTTTATGTAAGTTTCAGTTGCTTGAAAATGTTTTAATTATAATATTTTAAAATACTAAATATAGTACTAATTCGTACCATTACTGTAAAAATATAATATATTATAATAAATATATCGAGATTTAAGCCTCATTTCGGTATTTTGAGAATGTATTATTTTAGATAATTTCACGCTGAATCCAACGATACCAATAAGTCATTTTGTGAAAAATATCAGTTAAACCCTTTTTGGTCTCACCCCTTCAATTATAACGTAAGTTACGCGAACCACAGTGTAGAGTTAATAATTAATTTAAACATAACAACTTATTCTGCCGAAAGGAATTGGGAAAGGAGACGGAATAAATTGGGGGAAGGACGAATGGATCGGATGGCGAATGCAGGCACTTAGAAGAAGACAGCTGCCTCCATTCTTTACCGTCTTTTCCCCCCTTTTCTTTCAATTTCCTCTTTCCTTTGACAGGGTTAGGGCGTAAAACTAATTAGCCCGTGCGATGCCGGGGCAGGTCAGGGCAGTCTTACATAAACTCATCTACGTTTTTTCTTTTTCTTTTTTGCAGAGAGCGTTTCGGTCTGTACCACGTTGACTTCGAGTCCCCCGAGCGCACACGAACCCCGAGGAAGTCTGCATTCGTTTACAAACAGATCATCAAGGAACGCGCCATCGATCACGAGTATGAGCCTGACACAACCACCATGACCATTGATGAACATTGATTGCTTTGACTTAAATAATTATAAATGGACAATAAATTAATTCATCATCATTGGATGATCATTATTGTGTGCCTTAGTACCTGGGTATAAAGTCTTTTATATTCTTAATGTTCCTTTCCCATAATTTCCTCCAGTTCCAATTATTGGTCCTAAACTTCCCTACACCAAATCACTATTTTTTTCATATCCGGGATATATTTTTTATTTTATGTTTTGGCTCCACACTTTTGTGTATCTAGCCAGTGTCAAGTAATTAATAATTTATCAAGTTAATGATATTTCACGCAAATATGTGTCAAGTCACAGTCGAAGTCATCAAGTCGCAAGTCATAGTCTATTCAAAGTCATACTCCTAGTAAAGTGGTGGCAACTTGAAGCTGCTATGGAGTTTTGGAAACAACACGAAAATAAAACGTTTCACCATCATTATACCACTTTCCCACACTCATGCCTGTAATCCAGCACTTAACGAATAAAATTCCACCAGTTTTATGCACTAACACTGAAAATAACACAAGTTTTGGAAAATAATACAATGCGGCGTTGCGATCTTGTTCGTTTTCCCGCCAAAACTCAAAGTTTGTTTTATTTAATATCAGCTGTCAACTGTAGGGATGGCGTGGTCAAAGGAAATAAAGATATCGATAAGTAATATATCCATATTACATATAGTATCTAAAACTTATGACCACATAAGTTGTCATAATAATTTACCAAAATATCAATACTTACGGTTAACTTAAGTCCAAGTGCCATATAAAAGTTACTTATATTATTTTAAGAAAGTTTCACTATAAAAACACAATGATCATTTTATGATACAAAGTTTTATATTAAGAAACATTGAATAAAAGAACATAATGATGATATTCTTCTGTACAACTAAAGTTTGTTTCACACTGGTATTCTTCAGAAAATGGTAGAGTATTGAATAGATACTTAAGTGCTTTCTCTTTAATAATAACTGATCTCTCGTTAGCTTGCTTCAGTGGTCTGATACAGCCAGGTTAAACGGAAAAAGCCATCCATCTTCATATCTCTGTGTCTCCATGTCATACGACACAGAGAGATCTTTACCTAAATGCAGATGCTTTTTTTAGATGAACTGCATAATTATTAGTATTCTCGAAAGTGTTATACGTTTTACCACTCATGTTGCATATAAAAGGTTGATAGCTGTGATAGTTCCTTTATTTTCCAATGGGTAACACCCATTGGAAAAAAAAGAGAGCCCAGCAATGGGTGTTAATGATATAATCTGCGTAAGGTGCGTTATAAAAATCTATGTTAGATACTATACTAAACTTGCTTGACTAATAACAAATTTTGATGTAACGAAATAATAAAATGAACTGAAACTAAGTAATTCATTTGTGACAATTTTTGGTTACCAAATAAACCAAAATAATCCGACGATATTTATTGATAATATAAAATATGAAAATATATCGATATTTCGACGGGGATGGCAACAAATTACTAACCTGTGGTGGCAAACAACCAATCTTTCTATTCTAGTTTCTATATAGAGCGTTGTGCTTTAGCAGTATTTATAAAAAAAAAATATATAAACAAAAACTAATCGCTCGCAATATGCGTATGCTTATCTTTACGATAGATAATTAATTACACGTAAGTATTGTAATTAATAGGTGCTGTGCTGTGTTATGGTGTAACTTTATCTAAGTACCTATATCTTATCATTCTGTAGTGTAATGAGGACGGTCTCAACTTCAAATTATTTATTATAATTAATTTTGCAGCATGCAAGCAATTATTTATTTTACTGCTATTTTATGGTAAGCTAGGAAATTACTCGAACTTCACTAGAATAATATTTAGTGAATAAAAATTCATTATTATTAAATACAAAAATTCATATCATTAAAACACATTATATCATAACCTAGCCTTTGTATATTTTATTCTTGAAGGAATACGTACATAATTATTAGAATCATGAAATAGCACAACTTATTTATAAGTATGTACTGTAGGGAGAATCAATGATCAAACATGCAGCAGAAGCAACTAAATAAGGGAGTTGAAGTGAATATTATGCTATAAGATCTTTAAATTTTAAATTGATTTCTGTACCCCACAGATTATTATAAATCTTGCTCCAAATGATGAAATCTGCACTGATTTTAGTACCCTACAGTAGGTATTTAATTTATTGAATGTTGCTTATTAGATGGACAAGTTGCACTTATTTTAAATACAAATGCACACACTGAATTTTAGTTTCGTGGACGGTGATTTTTTATGAAATTCAAACATAGTTTTAAGTCATTAATCCTCTTTAAAACTGTACTTCACACCACACTAAGCTATCCAGTTTTGTACTTGAATATCACTTCACTTGTCTAAAATAACATATCATTTCCAGTGTATTATCAATAGCAAATGGCTTTACGGATACAAAAAAGAGGAAGTTTCCAGATGGATTCCTATTTGGGGCTGCATCGGCAGCTTATCAGGTGGAAGGTGCATGGAATGAGGATGGTAATCATTATTTAAATTTATTGAAGTTACACTTCTTTACACATTTTTGAATTGGGGAGTATCTCCATTGTCAACGTAATAAAGTAAAAAAATTGGATTATTATTTTGGTATGTCTGGTAAAATGTCAATTTAGAATTGTCAAGATAGACATGTACGGCCGATAGATGGAGCTAAACTAAAGAAGATTTACTTTTGTCCTGTGGTCTAAAGCACACTCGTTTTTTTATAATTATGAACTGCATCAATACTGTTGCAACCAATCATAATTTTCAGTTAAAAATTTGTCACATCCCAATGTGTTTCTACTGCTGGAACATAGGCCTTCTCTCATATAGAGATAGTGTATCCTATAATATCCACCACACTGGAAAAGTGTAAGCTGGTAAATGATATATGTTTTTGAACATGCTGAGCTCTTTTCTCCTTCTAAATCATCATCATCAGCCTGAAGATAGCCATCAGCTCTCTGCGGTTCTGACCAGGGGCCTTACTGCGTAAGTCTGGTGGAGATGGTAATCATGTTCTCTATTGCTCACACTCGTGGACTTGTTAGTAAGTTCGGGACAATATTAATGTATATAACTTGGTTCCAGGCAAAGGCGAGAGCATATGGGATAGGTTTATGCACTATAACCCAGATGTAGCACCAGATCTGTCCAATGGTGATGTTGCAGCCGACTCGTACCATAACTACCAGAGGGATGTGGAAATGCTGAGGGAGCTTGGAGTAGACTTCTACAGGTTCTCTGTAGCTTGGACACGGGTGTTGCCTTTAGGTAAGGGCTGAAGGACCTAATAACGATTTTACTAACTTATCCTTCATCCTTCGTATCAGAGTTTATTATCAAAGATATTTTACCCATAAGTTAGAGGCTCATCAATAAAATATGGGAAAGTTTTTTAGCAACTTTTTGTTCTATATTCGTATAATTTAATTTAATGCTGGAAAATTAAGATGGGGTTATCTTTGCCGAGTCTGGCGAGTCGAAATCACCCAAAGGTTTAGAAATCGAACGTTTGATAGAAAAATAAATACACATGATATTTTGCTACAGATAAAGGGTACCTTGTTATATTTAGTGATTTTTTCTGAACCCAATTGGGTTGATTTGATTTGGAAGAATATGTCAATAGATGGCGCTGTCAACCTCATTATGTCTGGACACAAGGTCATCAATTATTTAAAAATATTACATATAATTTTGTATAACTTTGTGTGTGTTTGTTCTCACTACATACCACAACGGTTGGATGGATTCAATGAAATTTGGAATGGAGATAAGAAAGTATGAAAGAAAATATATTTATTCCAAGAACACCCACACAATAGATATCATAAAACCAATAAAATATCATTACTAAGTAAAGATAGAGGTTTTTGGCGGGAAAACGAAAAAGATCGTGTCACCGCATTGTATTATTTTCCAAAACTTGTGTTATTTTCAGTGTTAGTGCATAGAATTGGTGGCATTTTATTCGTTAAGTGCTGGATTACAGGCATGAGTGTGAGAAAGTGGTATAATGATGATGAAACTTGATATCTTTTCGTGTTGTTTCCAAAATTCCATAGAAGCTTCCGGTAAAGTTGCCGCCACATTACTAGGAGTATGACTTGACTAGACTAGACTATGACTTGACTTGATGACTTAGACTGTGACTTGACTTGACATATATACATCTATATTACGTAACTCGAAAAATTATCAATTACTTGACACTGGCTAAATACACAAAACTGTGGAGCCATACCAAAACAAAAAAAAAGTAAAGATAGTTCAAACATTGGAATAACATATTGGTTGTATGTATGTGTAATTTTTTTTTAGGTTTATCAAACAAGATTAACCAAGCAGGCCTACAGTATTACCATAATTTAATAGATGAGTTATTAAAGTACAATATAGAGCCAATGGTTACTCTTTACCACTTCGATCTTCCGCAGTACTTGCAAGATTTAGGGGGGTGGGCCAACCCCCTTTCTGTCACGTGGTTTGAAGACTATGCTAGGGTAGTGTTTGACGCGTTCGGTCATAAGGTGAGATTCTTTATTTTTAGTTAAAATGACTTGTTCTTATCTTAAGTACAGCCAGGCGGCTTAAAACAATAACTACTGATGTGCGAGTGCGGCTCAGCGGTAATCCGTGCGACTTTCAAACGGATGCACCCAGGTTCAAATCCTGCTAGGGCACAGGCCCATTGGTACAGTCCAATGACTGAAGTTATGTGTGTGGAATGGACAACATTTGATTTCTTTCAAGGTACCGAAACCTGAAAACCATTTAGAGATTATTCTATTAAGAACTCATATTAAAAATATCAAGTTATTATAAAAATAAAGTGAAGATTTTTGATGTTCGCGTGTGAAACCTAAATTAGTACAATGACAGTAAAACGATTATATAAAAAAGACAGCCACTAAGGTGCTTCTTTTCTTTCTGGCTGGCTACAGTTTTAATTTTGCCTCACTTTAGGAAAAAATAAAAAAATCCCCTATTTCAATAATTGCATTGAAAACAAAATAAAATAAAACATGTCTGTTATTTTTCAACTATTTTTTATTAAAACCTAAAAAACTGGGGGGTAAAATATTTGAAATTTGGTCCATTCGCTCTTGTAACGGTGAAAGAAAATATATTCACACATAAAAAAAAAAAACATTTTAGGTGAAGTACTGGGTGACAGTGAACCAGCCAAATAGTATATGTATCGAAGGATACACAGGGGATATAGCGCCCGGGATAAACGCGCAAGGCGTCGCTGACTACTTGTGTATCCGACACGTTTTGTTGGCGCATGCGGCAGGATACCGGCTTTATGAGGCTGAATATAAAGCCAAATATCAAGGTGAGAAAAAAAACGAGTGTGCTTTAGACCTAACGACTGAAATAAAACTTCTTCAGCTCCATCTATCGGCCGGTATAACTTTGTTTTTGGTTTGTTTAATGTTAATGTCGCCATCTTGACAATTGAAGGGGTGAGAGCAAAAAGGGTTTATCTGATTTTATTCACAAAATGACTTATGGGTATCGTTGGATTCAGCGTGAAATTATCTTCAATAATGCATTCTCAAAATACCGAAATGAGACTCAAATCTCGAGATTTTGAGTCTAAAATCAGTTTATCTGTCTCAGGAATACAGTTTGCTTACCATATAAACATTATTATATTTATTTTATTATATTATATTTTTACAGTAAGTGTATGAATTAGTACTATATTTAGTATTTTAAAATAGAATTAAAAGATTTTCAAGCAACTGAAACTTACATAAACCTTTTCTATTACCTTATAAGCACTCTACAAAGAGCATATAACCACTACGTTTTAGCACTCTACATTAAAATGACGCCATTGACGTTTAAAGTCAATTTTCTCGAAACTGTCAATTTGTCAGTTAAACCCTTTTTATTCTCTACCCTTCAATTGTAAATTGTCTTTTTACCGGACATACCAACATAAAAACACAAATTTTTTACTTTGGTATGTTGACAATGGACATCTACGTGAACCAGAAGTCACTTAAATAAATAGCGACTTTTGCTGCAACGCAATAGAGAATAGGTCATCTCGCACAGCGCTACAAGCCTACCCTAAACAGCTGCCTCTCGTTCTATCGCTATACGTTACTCCTCTAACGCGTTACGCGTAACGCATCAGACCGTAATACGGGCCGGTCCCATGTACTTGTATGTTTTTACCTAAACCTAAAACACCAGGCATTTTCCTCTCAGAAGATGAAGAAGAGGAGACATTAATGTTGTAATTTCAGGCTCAGTGGGTATAGCCTTGGCTTTGAACTGGATAGATCCATTGAACAATAAGACAGAAAGCGTGGCTGCGGCGGACAAAGCGAAAGCTTTCCATGTAAGTTAAATACTCAGTAAGGGCTAGTTCGAGTTTTGGCGGGAATGCGAAAAAGATTGCATCACCGCATTGTATTATTGTCCAAAACTTGTGTTATTTTCAGTGTTAGTGGATAAAATTGGTGGCATTCTATTCGTTAAGTGCTGGATTACAGGCGTGAGTGTGGGAAAATGGTATAATGATGGTGAAACGTTTCTTTTCGTGTTGTTTCCAAAACTCCATAGAAGCTTCAAGTAAAGTTGCCACCACTTTACTAGGAGTATGACTTTGACTAGACTATGACTTGACTTGATGACTTCGACTGTGACTTAAAATTGAAAATTGAAATAATTAATTACTTGACACTGGCTAAATACACAATAGTGTGGAGCCAAATCATTAAAAAAAAAGGGTAGTTCGACCAAATTAATTTTACAAACACATTTCATTGTACCTAATAGGCTTGCTACACATATATGACATTAAGCACTTTGGAATTTTACATATTTATTACGCTTAACATCAGGAGAAAGGCGCGCAAGTCACGTAATTCGCCTATTAAAAAAAACTGTTATTTTCAGCTGGGCATGTACTTAGATCCAATTTGGTCTAAAACGGGGGATTTCCCGAAAATCGTGAAAGATACAGTAGCTAGAAAAAGCAAAGAGCAAGGATTTATTAAATCTAGACTACCCGCATTTAGCGAGAAGGAAATTCAGCTGCTAAAAGGTATGTACGATTCAAGATTTGTATCTGTATTTTTCCTTATAAAGACGGGACATAAGTTCATAGTTGGTTTTTTTATATGATTTTGGTTCATCTCGTGTCTAGATATTGTCAGTCGACTGTGCATTTTATAAAATGAATTTAGTTACCTAGTTGTGAAAACTTTTAATTAGCCATAAGTATATTACGTATATATATATATATTGTAATATATTTAGCTGTTAATTTTCCGAAGAAAATAAAATAAAATAGAAACACGAATTTGTATTTTTTGAAAGTTTCAATACGTAGCTTATATGCATAGTTACTACTAGCTTCTGACCGCGGCTTCGCCCGCGTGGCCTATAGGAAATGAAGAAGAATTTTTTCATGGTTAATTCAACCACCCATTTCACTCTTAGGGGTGGAATTTCGATAAACCCTTTCTTAGTGGATACCTACATTTTACAAAGAACACACCCTCCAAATTTCAAGTCTCTAGGACCAGCGGTTTAGGCTGTGCGTTGATATATAAGTCAGTCAGTTAGTCAGGACTTGAATTTTATATGTATAGATAGAAATTTTTAAGTTAGGAATTAATTTTCACCCGTTGCATTGCAATCAGAGTTTCGTGATCACTTGTCCCGTTCTTTTAGTAGAAAAAAGCAGAACTAATAATTTTTCGTTTATTTTTAAAAGAAGTGAAATAACCTTCATCTCTACATAAAGTCTCAATTACCCAGTAATTTCACTAGCTACAGTGTCCTTCAAACCGGAACGCAGTACTACTTGCTTAGTACTACTTGGCGGCAGAATAACTGGCAAAGCGGTGATAACTATCTAAACAAACTTAGCAGAAAATAAAGTTTTAGATCATACATATTTAATAATAATAATAACGCCCAACGATCACATACACAAGTCCTGGACCCTAACTAGGATTCCGTGTCTAGGGACTCAGGAACTACGAGGACCATAGCCCCAACCACCACGCCACGGAGACAATTGAAGTGATGAGATCAAGAAGGGTTTAAATGATATTTTCACAAAATGACATGGGTATCGTTGGATTCAGCGTGAAATTATCTACAATAATACATTCTCAAAATACCGAAATGAGGCTTAAATCTCGAGATTGTCAGTCTAAAAACGGTTTATCTGACACAGGAATGCAGTTCGCTTAGCATAAAAACATTATTATATTTTTACAGTAATTGTACGAATTAGTACTATAAACCTTTTCTATTACTTAATAAGCACTCTACATTAAAATGAAGCCGTTGAAGTTTAAAGTCAATTTTCTCGAAACTATCAATTTGACAGTTAAACTCTTTGTTTTCACCACTTGAATAGGCGTGACGAAAGATTTTGAAATCCTCTTCCGTAATGTGGGTATACATTTATTATTTACGAAAAAACCTTTATTTCTGTAATAAACTTGCGTTTAACGAAGATTAAAGCCATTTTCCTAATATTTTTTAAATACGGCGCGAAAACGGCTCCCAGGTCTCATGGCGTCGGCATAACGTCACTCCTAGGTAAACATGTCATTGAGTCTACGCGTAGCGAAGAAAGTAAACAAAAATATTAAATTAATTTGTGTGATCAAAATGAATGCCAAAGTTTATAAGTGGTGTGCAGTACCGTAGTGTAAAACCACATCAATAAAAATGCCCAACAAAGTGTTTGTACATGTTACAAACAAGAAAATAATAAGAGGTAAGTGGTTAAAGCTCGCACGCCGAAAACCGTACGACGAAACTAGTTTTAGTAGGTGCTTTATAGTTACAGAAAATACTCGTTTTATCGAGTATTAACATGTTATTTACTCTAAAATAGCAACTTACAATCTGTGAAGAAGCTAACCTCAAAAATAAACGGTGGCAAGTTTATTGCAAAATCAACCTATAAAAGTAGGATAAAATAAACTCACATGAGTTCGAAATATAACTAATTGTTGTTTATATCAATGTTGGTTATATCTAGAGTAAAAGAGGGGAAAGATAGGCGAATACAAAATTTACTTACAAGGAAGTTTTTACGTTTCTAAACTCAGACGAGCAAAATTCCTTATTTGTTGCGAGGAAATCGCCCAAATCGATACATAATCCTAGGCAAATTTGAGCTATTTGCCTTAATAAAGCTTGGTTCCATTGTAACAGTAGAGTGGAGTCAATAAATCACACGTGAAATAATAAAAAATTACAAAATCAATCCAAATGCGTATTCACAACAGCGAAAACTAGAGAATGACGTCAGGCGCTGTGATTGGCGTCTCAGTCAAAATGGCCGATTGCAGTAATTTAATGTTTTATTTTATTGAAAATCCTAATAATCTTAATATTTTAAATAAAACTAAACTAGTATTTTAAATTTATTTTATATACATTTCCCCCTAAATACATTAAATCGACCATATTTTGATATTGTCGTCATGCCTATTATGAATATATGAAAGAACGGGTTCTGAATGCATGGTTTCATGAAATGATTGTAAATCTCCAGGATCAGCGGATTTCATCGGTATGAACCATTATACAACGTTCCTAACATCGCCAACCGACAAGTCGGCCAACAAGTACGCCGTACCTTCATTCAAAGATGATGTTGGAGTTGTTTTCACGCAGGGAGATAAGTGGGCGCAAGCCAAGTCTAGCTGGCTCAAGGTGAACTATCATCTTCTATATAAAAATAAGTCGGGTTTTCCTTCCTGACGCTATAACTCCAGAACGCACGATCCGATTTCCACGGTTTTGCATTCGTTGGAAAGGTCTCGGGCTCCGTGAGGTTTATAGCAAAGAAAATTCAGGAAAAATTCAGGACAAACCAACATTTTAAGTAGATGGCGCCGGTGCGTGATACATAAAACGAAGCCATCTGGTGGCGAAACGGAGTTCGCCGGGTTTGCTAGTTTTTTATATTTTTGAATGATGTGACGAGCTAGTCGTTCACCTGATGTTAAGCGACACGGCCGCCCATAACAGAACAGTGTCACTCGGAACTCCAACATGTAAAGATTCGCATGACTGCTGCACTGCGCATATCATCCATAGACATCAGCACAGTCTGGTAATAAGATTACTCGACTGTGAGATCAGATCATAAAGTCTCATTTGCCCAGTAATTTCACTAGTAGCTACATTGTCAATTACATAATTCTTGAAGTAAAACTTCTTTACGCACTATTTATTTGGGGAGCTTACTCCCACTAGCTTACAAGTGAATGCAAGGCGGACGGAAGTTGATTCACGTAGATCCATTGCCGACATAAAGTTAAAAATTTCTATTATTACGTCTATGTAACTTTGTTATGTTGACAATGGAGATCTACGTTAACCTTGCATTCACTAGCTTACTCCCCAAATAAATAGTGAGTAAAGAACTTTTACTTCAAACATTAGGGTGAGTTATATAAAAAAATTGGCAATGTCATGGTTAAAGAGTAACAGCCTTATTAATAAACGGGTATTAGTCTCGGATTAGTTACTTCAGCTTTTGTCCTTTTTTTGCTACTGGAATATTTAGCTGGATCGAAAGAGACAAAAGATGGTGTAACTAGTGTAAAGCTAGTTCGTGTTTATTAATAAGGCTGCTAATGTTTGCTTACAGAGCGCCCCCTACGGCTTATACAAAGCATGTATCTACATTAACCTAGCTTACGACTACCCGCAAATAATCATAACCGAACATGGGTGGTCAACTGGCCCGGGGCTAAAGGACCAGGGACGAGTTGACACTATGAAGGGGTATTTGCAAGCATTGCTGTTAGCTATGGAAGATGGTACCGAAGTCAAGGGATATACGGCGTGGAGCCTACTGGATAATGTGGAATGGAATTATGGAGTCAGGTGGGGCAATTGCAACTTTTTATTCATCATCATTACCACTATCATCATCACCATCATCATCATCATCATCATCACCACCATCATCATCCCTATTAGGGCATCGAAACTCGGTTCAATTTTGAAAACCCGGGTTTTCGGGTCTAAGAGTAATCAAAACCCGTGTAGACCGGTTTTTTCGAGCATTTCGATATTTTTATTGTAATTTTTTTAAATAAACTAATCTGCGTTTATATATCGATTTCCTACAAATGAGTACAATTAAGTAACGAATAGTTTTAGTCTTCTATTCTAATATAATTTAAATTGAAGTCGTTTGGTTAATAATCAGTTCTTTATCTAATTAATTAAAATACTAAGTAAAAAGTAGTTATGCATATGACACATTATTTAAACAAGGAGTTTGTTAAGACACACTTGATCCCATTCATGTCCTGAGATGGACGCGCGCGTTCCATTTAACTTGCATGGCTTGTTTTATTGGTAGGAACGTAGCAACGAAGCTACTTTTTACGTAATAAATGATAACTCATCAAAGCGTGTTTTTATTCCATTTACTTATTATTGCATTCGAAGTGGCTTAAACTTAATAAATAACAAAAGTAAATAAAAGTATTTAAAAAACCCGAAAAACTAGTTTTAAAATTTAAACCCGGGTGTTTTGTAATCCTCTGAACCGGGTAAACCCGGGTTTTTTCGGTCCGGGTAAAACCGGACTCGATGCCTTACCCCATCATCATTGTCATCATCATCATCATAGTCGTCATTGTCGTCGTCATCATCATCATCATCATCGACCATAAGATGTCTACTGCTGATCATCCCCCATAGAGCACAACTTTGAGCGCATTTTTTTATAGTTAGGCTTGCGTTTGACCACTATCGCACCTGATGGTAACGATGCGGTCTGGGATGTAACGCGCTTAAATCACGCTTGCTTAGACCTAGCTTACCACGCATGCGGCTAATTGCATCTTAATTTTTTTATTAATGTTAATTAATCGTCATTATTAATATATGAACACTTTGAAATCCATTCCATTATAAAATTCACATTAGCTTTAAAATAACTTGATATGAAATATGTTCCTAAAGTGAAATTGTTTTTTTTTTATTACAGTGAACGATTTGGCCTTTACCAAGTGGACTACGAATCTCCGAACAGGACTCGAACTGCGCGACTCTCAGCTCTAATTTACAAACATATCATAGAGTCGCGCGTCGCAGACGACCAGTGGACGCCGAAAAATCTGCGCATACGCATCACAGGCAGGAAGAAAACTGTAAAAACTGAACTATAGAGATATTAAATTATTTTTACTATAGTTTTATTGTCTAAATATATTTTTATGACAAATTATGGTGTTATTCCCATCTTTTTTTTTTTTTAGGTGGGAAAATGCCCTCGCACTATGTATGGGTATGTGGGACTCGAACCCACTAAAACCCTCCCGTGAGCCCTCGTCCGCCGTACCGGGGCGAGAAGGGGTCGCGACTGCAGTCCAGCCAACTCGCCCCCCCATCTGCCCCAACTTCAGTGCTCGAAAATATTTTCGTTACTCTCAATCCTAAGTCCATGGTTACGTACCATGGACTTAGGATTGAGAGTATGCTTATTGTCCCATGAACTACTGGGATAACAGTGGCAGTTGTCCCATTACGGTACACATTAGATTAGTGGGATAGACAGGAAAGTTTGAACCTAACTTGGATTGGAGTGGAAATAGGAAACCCCTCCGCTAAATTAAAAAAAAAGTGTGCTTTAGACCACACGACTGAAGTAAAATTTTAGTTTAGCTCCATCTATCGGTCGGTATAATTTTGTTTTTGCTTTGTTTAATATTAATGTCGCCGTCTTGACTTAACTTATGTTGACAATGAAGATCTACGTGAACCAACTTCAAATTCCATTCGCCTCGCATTCACCAGCTTACTCCCCAAGTCAAACGTGCGGAAAGTTATACTTCAAAATGTACCAATTTTTGGGATAATACGAACAGTGACATCTGGCAGCTGTGATATGAACATGTTATAAACGTTCCGCGTATTGTGATTGTAGTACCACTGATAAAGTGTAGATGGCAGTAAAGTAAACTCTTACTACGAATCTTACTAATGCTTACACAGATAGCGTTAGTAGTTCAATATCATCGTTGCGAGTGCAAAAGTCGCTATGTGTTATTTAGTTATTGATAATTTCTCGAGTTAATTAATATATAACGTGCTCATATGGAACTCTTGATATATGAAAAACACATAGCTAGTTTCGTAACTCTTTGCATTTAGCACTTTTTACAGTATGTTTGTATTGAAACAACGATTAAAACTGCATCTAAAACGGAAAATAACTAAATAACACATAGCGACTTTTGCACGCGCAACGACTATATGTATAATACACAATTGCTTAAATTATTTTATGACTATTAACAACAACAATGATACAGATACCTAAGCTATTTTATTTTAACCAAATATCTGCCTTATACAATCGGAATAATTGCCCTATAATAAAGGATTTATTTTCGGAATTTTAGCATTTTTTAGCTCTGGTGGCTGATTGAATTTGGTAGGTATTTTTTTCGAGAAGCCGAATACCAATTTCAGAATCATCATCTGAGTTAGTCTACTGCTGAACATAGGCCTCCCATAGGGTCCCAAGGTATACCAACCTAGGGCTATTATTAGGGGAGTTTGCCCTATAGGTTGGTATACCTTTGAGATAAAATGTGTACCTACCTACTAATAAACAAGGTACTTCGCATTACCAAAAAAATTAAAAAAGTAAACATGACAGCCTCACAATGCTTTATCCAATCTTCACCCTCATTATTTTCGGTATTTAAGCCCCACAATAATACGTTCAAAAACTGCAACAAAAGATAAAATAAATTCAATGAAAAAACGGCGGCTAACTCCAAACAGACACCGCGGGCGGCAAACTACAATATACATAATATCTACCTTGAAAACATTGATTTTGAAACAATTACACTGTCCAACCCCTATTTTTGGTAACATAAGGGTGATTTTTGTATATTATGAAGTAACAAAAGCTATTGAGAGGTAATGAGGCGTTAAGCTACCTACGATCTTTTACAAGAGACGGTCGAATGTGTGCGAATATATTGAATCGATATCGCGCGGCGTTTGTACAGGATGCTCCAATATTTAACGTTAATCGGAGTACAGGGTGTATGTATATTGTATTAGGACAATTTTTTTTTAAATTGGATCTTTTATCTCTTGAAAAATATTGAATCCATGTCCACTAGGTGGTAGGACTTTACTGCAAAGTTCGTCTAGGTAGGTACCACCGCTTTGCCAGTTATTCTGCCGCCAAGCAGTAGTGCGCAAGCTCTGCTGTGTTCCGGTTTGAAGGGCACTGCAGCTAGTGAAATTACTGGGCAAATGAGACTCTATGATCGGATCTCACAGTTTAGTAATCTTATTACTAGATTGTGCTGATGTCTCTGGATGACGTGCGCAGTGCAGTGTCACGCGAAACTCTATTCTTTAGAGTTCCGAGTGACACTGCAGCTGATATGGGCAGCCGTGTCGTTTAACATCAGGTGAACGGCTAGTTCGCCGCGTCATTCCTTAACATAAAAAAAAGAAAAATTTTATGTTGCTGAATGACGTGACGAGTCAGTCATTCACCTGATGTTAAGCCGGCCATAACGGTTGCGATGCCACTCTGAACTGTAAAAAATAAGTATGAAGTCAAACGTTCATCCTGAGATGATCTTCCGGCTGACGATGTGATTTGACATACCCACTTACTATTGTAATCTTTTCTTTACATGAACAAAAGCATTTGGACTGTCTATAGGTCATCGCGGCCAGTATATAGTCCAAATGTTTTTTTTTAGTAGTAGTAGTAGGTAGTTTTTAGTATTAGTTATTAAATCATTGCAGTATTTAGAAAACAAAAGTTAAATAAAAATCATAATTTCTTCAGTATTTGGTTTACAATATGTGCTTTTGAAGTGAAAATTTATTAAGGCGCGTTGAGTATTTTTTCGGTGAACAAAAAGCGTGAAACTCGCGTCATCGTCACCGAACGGTTTCTATGAGCTATATTTTACAAGTTACTTATTTTTTACTTCTATATCGGCAGTCCCCAAAGACTGCCTCGCATGTTTTTTTTTATTTAGACAGTGTTTTTTTATTCAATGTATAACTGATTATAAAAAACATATAAAAAATCTACGTACAGTAAAGTACATTCGTGTAATATCGTGTAATGTGTAGAAATGTTTTGAATAAGAATTAAAAGACATACGGACAACCATGCATCTGTCATTCCTTATAATATACTTATATCACATCACACTTCACACTAATATTATAAAGGCGAAAGTTTGTATGTGTGTGTTATTGACGCGCTCATGAAGGCTGTATATCTTAGGTTTTTATTTTATGTATTCCCTTTTTAAGTTTTTGTCATAATTATTCGTTATCAAAAGTAAGAGCTAGCAGGCGGGCAATTTTCTGTGATTTTTCTGTTTTATATTTTTTTACCCTTTCGTTCGTTGCATATACGTTCATTTTAAACTTTTATCTTTTTCTTGTCGCTTCCGTTATCCTGATCTCCAACAGTGTGTATGTTTGTTACTTTTATTCAGCCGTTTGAGCGTGAAGAAGAAACAAACATACACACATACACATACAAGCTTTCGCCTTTGAATGAAAATCGGATTTCGATGAAATTCGGTACCAAGATAGCTTATACACTGGATTAACATATAGGCTACATTTTATCCCGGAAAAGTGAAATTTTCCCGGGATAAAATGTAGTGTGTAAATGAACAAATAACTAAAATACTTTCTATCCGCGGTTGAAACCGCGGGGCGCAACTAGTATCAAATACAAGCTGCACCCCGCGATTTCACTCGCTTGGGGAAAATTTTGTAATTAATAAAAAAATATTATCGAAAATGTTCCATCCGTTCACGCGCGATGCGAAGACCAAAGGAAATAGAGATTCGTTTTTATATATAGATTACACAGGCAGCCTCTGTGGTGTGGTGGTTAAACAGACTCATAACCCGGAGGCAGCAGGTTCGATTCTCGCGGCAGTACAAGTATTGTGCACAGAAAAAAATAGCGCCAATACTTGTTCTGAGTCTGGGTGTTGTGGGACCATGGTCCTTGTAGTTCCTGGGTCCCTAGACACAGGGAATCCTAGTTAGGGTCCAGGATCTATGTATGTGATCGTTGGGTGTTATTATTATTATTTTAAAAAACAGCGCAAATACTTGTTCTATCTAGGTGTTTCGAGACCATGGTCCTCGTAGTTCCTGGGTCCCTAGACACAGGGAATCCTAGTTAGGGTCCAGGATCTAAGTATGTGATCGTTGGGCGTTATTATTATTATAATTTTTTTTTTAATGTTATTGAATGATGTGACGAGCTAGTCGTTCACCTGATGTTAAGCGCCACGGCCGCCCATAATAGAACAGTGTCACTCGGAACCCTAAAACATAGAGTTTCAAGCGACACTGCACTGCGCACATCATCCTGAGACATCAGCACAGTCTGGTAATAAGATTACTTGACTGTGAGATCAGATCATAAAGTCTCAATTGCCCAGTAATTTCACTAGCTACAGTGCCCTTCAAACCGTAACACAGTAGTGCTTGCACACTACTGCTTGGCGGCAGAATAACTGGCAAAGCGGTGGTACCTACCTAGACGAACTTTACAACAAAGTCCTACCACCTAGTAAATTTAAAATTAAAAATGAAAATTATTATTATTTTAAAAAACAGCGCAATTACTTGTTCTATCTAGGTGTTTCGAGACCATGGTCCTCGTAGTTCCTGGGTCCCTAGACGCAGGGAATCCTAGTTAGAATCCAGGATCTATGTATGTGATCGTTGGGCATTATTATTATTATTATTGCGCGGCCCATGAAGTTATCTGCCAAGTAAAAAGGGCTTAGAGATAAGATACATAAGTTAGGATCCAGGTTCCATGTTTGTGATCGTTGGGCGTTATTATTATTATTATACCTACGCTTTTCATATCTCTCGCCATATACGAAAAAACACCAAAAATTTTCCCTAATTTAAAAATGAATGGGACGCATCAAACACCCCTAGAAGAGCAAGAGGGTGGTTTTTATTATATTTGGCAGCTTACGAGAAAATGTATGGCGGCTTCGTAGCGCCGACACCTACTCACGGTTTTATATAGGACTCGGAAAGTGTGGAGAAGGAATTATATCTTGTTATCTTGGTACCGAATTTCATCCAAATCCATTCAGTCGTTTGAGTGTGAAGGAGTAACAAACATACACACAAACACACATACAAACTTTCGCCTTTTTATATTTGTGTGATATGAGTTATATATTCATTCATTAGTTGCGCCCCGCGGTTTCACCCGTGATAAAAAGTATCCTATGTGTTAATCAAGGTTATAAACTGTATGTGTTTCAAATTTTATCCAAATCGGTTCAGTCGTTTTTGCGTGAAAGAGTACATTCATCGATATATCCATACTCACTAACTTTCCCATTTATAATATTAGAAGGATATATTATTTTTATGTTAATGAATAACTTTAAGAGCTAGTCGTTTACCTGATGTTAAGCGACCCGGCCGGCCATAACAGTGTCACTCGAATCTCTTAATGTAAGGTTGCGCGAGCACTGCACTGCACAAGTCATTCTGATCACATTTATTTTCATTTGTATCATTTATAGCTTAGATACATACATGAACCATGTTATGCATGTGCATACTGAGAGAGCTTAGAAATAAATTGATTCATTCAAGTTACAATATTTAGTTGGCTACTTACTCGTAGTACTTACTAGTGGTGGGTCGTTGACGCCTTTACAGTCGACGCAACGAGACCGTTTATCGTCAACTATAGACTAGTTGATAAAACAGTTCAATATTCGACTAGTTTTACTAGGTGGTAGGACTTTGTTGCAAAGTTCATCTAGGTAGGTACCACCGCTTTGCCAGTTATTCTGCCGCCAAGCAGCAGTGCGCAAGCACTGCTGTGCCCCGGTTTGAAGGGCACTGTAGCTAGTGAAATTACTGGGCAAATGAGACTGTATGATCTGATCTCACAGTTTAATAGTAATCTTATTACTAGATTGTGCTGATGTCTCTGGATGACGTGCGCAGTGCAGTGTCACGCGAACCTCTATACTTTAGAGTTCCGAGTGACACTGCAGCTGATATGGGCAGCCGTGTCGTTTAACATCAGGCGAACGGCTAGCTCGTCACGTCATTCCTTAACATAAAAAAAAAAAAAAAATAATAGTTCAGTTCAATAAGCGTCTACGACGGTTTATGCGACGGACGAGCGAACCAATAGATATGCCGTTCATGCGTAAACATTTTTATCAGTGAACTATAAACTAGTCTATTCGTTCACGGCAGAGAAACAGTTGAATAAAACTGTTCGTTTATTCAACGACCTACTAGTACTTACAATGGGATTTTTTTTTATCACCGCGTCGCTCACCGTACCGTCTTTCAATAGGGTCCACTCTTCCAGTGGACGTAGTCTTCTCGATCCTCTTATCCCGGCAACAGCCCAAGCCGAGGCTCGCACCCCAGGGGTGCCCGCCAGCTAGTTGCCTCTCACTTTTGACGGTTGGGCGCCCTAAGCGGCCGGCCTCCCGCCCGGTGGACTTTGTAAAGGTCGGTATTTCTTTTTTATGTCAAGGCATGACATGACGAGCTAGCCGTTCGCCTGATGTTAAACGACACGGCTGCCCATATCAGCTGCAGTGTTACTCGGAACTCTAAAGTATAGAGTTTCGCGTGACACTACACTGCGCACGTCATCCTGAGACATCAGCACAAACTAGTACCTAATAAGATTACTAAACTGTGAGATCAGATCATAAAGTCTCATTTGCCCAGTTAATTTCACTAGCTACAGTGCCCTTCAAACCGGAACACAGCAGTGCTTGCGCACTACTACCTAGACGAACTTTGCAGTAAAGTCCTACCATGGATTCAACATTTCAACAACGACATGGATTCAATATTTTTCATGAGACTAAAAAGAAAAATTTAATGTATCTTATTTTTTATTTAAAATAAAAGATTTTTGAAGCCGTTTCCATACTTATCACTCCCGCCTCACCCCCCCACTCACGATACGGAGTGATACCCCCCCCGCCTGCACCCCTCACAACCCCAAGAAATCCGCTAAGTAGCTCCTTAATAATATGTACAGCTATTTTTGATCCGCTTCTCAGAGTTTAGGTATAAAGATTTTGGTCCTTGGAGCTATTAATAAAATAAATTCTAATATTTAATTTAATAACCTATTCGCTTTTATATGCTTTTTATTTAGGATTTTTTTTTCGTTTTGTTTTGGCTCCACACTTTTGTGTATTTAGCCAGTGTCAAGTAATTGATAATATCTCAAGTTAATTAATATCATATAATGTGTCAAGTCAAGTCATAGTCTAGTCTAGTCAAGTCATACTCCTAGTAAAGTGGTGGCAACTTTACCAGAAGCTTCTATGGAGTTTTGGAAACAACATGAAAAGAAACGTTTTACCATCATTATACCACTTTCCCACACTCATGCATATAATCCAGTACTTAACGAATAAAATGCCACCAATTTTAAACACTGAAAATAACACAAGTTTTGGAAATAAATACAATTTTGTCAAAGTAAAAATGCCTAGACTGCAAGAATGCTAGACTAGACGATGCGTTTTAAGTATACTGGTTTTATTTCTATTTTTTTGTTTTGGTATGGCTCCACACTTTCGTGTATTTAGCCAGTGTCAAGTAATTTTTCTATATAATGAATGACAAGTAAAAAAAAATTTCAATTTAGTTGATTTTTTTTTACGGTTGTCACCCCATATTTATAAGCCGGCTAGCTGTGCACCGCGGTTTCACCCGTGTATAAAAATAAGCCTATATATTAATTCAGTAT
The DNA here is from genome assembly GCA_905220475.3 of Ennomos fuscantarius. Lineage (NCBI taxonomy): Eukaryota > Metazoa > Arthropoda > Insecta > Lepidoptera > Geometridae > Ennomos > Ennomos fuscantarius. The sequence goes on along the minus strand of HG992046.1, from coordinate 2,637,681 downwards.
ATAAGTTATCTGTATTCCAACTTAAATCCAAATCTATCGATATGACTATAAATATTATATATATATTAATATTTATAGTATTTTTATAAATATATATATTTATAAAAATACCTTCATTACAAACATTCTCTCCCTTCCATTATATTAAGAAAATAAGTATATTTTCAAAGGATATCAGTCTAAAGTAATTGATTGAAGCTCTTCGCCCATTCTTGTATCAAAAGATTTGAGTCTCACTTTTGTGGTGGAAATATGATTTTTGTTTGATGTAACGGGAAATATTATATGGGAAGGTAATATTGGCCACAGAACAAAAATGTAGGATAGAAGGTGAACTTTAGATTAGCGCTGGACAAGCTGGAGTTGTTGAGATTTCAAGAAAGCTTTTTAATTATGAATTTCACTGGTTAACTGGAAGATATTGCTCTCTAGCATTAAGTCCGCCTGTATACCTACATTTGTAGTTTGTGCAATAAATAATTTTCAATCCTTTTTGTTATTGGCTGTATTGTCCTTCCTGTATTATATATATGTTAATGTTAATAATAGGCTTAATTAATAGATATAAAAAATAATCTAACAAAACGCACGGAATGAGGTGTCTGTGGAAATGTAGATAAAAAAAAAAAAATTCAATCTATCTATATTGATTAATGATTTTTTTTTTAAAGAAACTTCTTGTTTTGCTTGTATATTAAGGGAATTAGGAAGCGTCTGTGTTCAAGAGTTATGCATTACAACTGTTATAAAAAGTTTATCTTCTGTGTGAGTAATTGAGTGTGTCCTTTATGTGTGTTATTCTACCAACTTTCATCCTTTTGTAGGTTTGATAATTGAAAGAAATTTGTACTTTATAATTTTAATAAATTGACACATATCAATCTCGACGTTATATAAGTATAGTAAGTTTTATATATGTTAGTAATTTTATTCATTATACTTATGTAAGTAGGTATATTATATTATTTTTATATAATTAAGTATATTATACGTAATATATATATATTTATTATTATATACATAGACTTTTTTTATTCTAATATCAATTTTTACTGTACCGCTACCATTTCTTTTCTTGCACATCCAGGTTGACTGGTAGATAATGCTTCATAGCATTAAGTCCTCCTTGTACATTATTTTGGGCTAAAGTATAAATAAACAAACATATATAAAATATCTTTTCGTTTGTTGGTCAACATTTCGTTCAGTTGCGCACAAATTTCCAATCGAGTAAAACCGCGGGGAAAGATGGTAGAGATAACTAAACTAAAATAAATAAATATTTGTGGACAAATGTAACTGATAAAATACTTTGATACTTTTTGTTGTAAACATCGATGTTTGTACTGGGTGGGGATCGAACGCACGACCTACAGTTCAGAAGGCACAGGGTCACTACCAACTGAGTTATCAGACCAGTCAGTATTGTAGTAGTTATATTAAGAATAGAAACACTTTGACCGTATTAAAAAAAAACAAAAAAATCACCACCATATATTTGACAGACTGACATATATTGACAGCCTCTGTGGTATGGTGGTTAAGCAAGTTGGCTCATAGTCCGGAGGCGGCGGGATCGATTCCCGCGGCAGGACAAGTATTTGTGCGCAGAAAAAAAAAGCGCAAATACTGGTTCTGAGTCTGAGTGTTGGGGGAACATGGTTCTCGTAGTTCCTGGGTCCCTAAACACAGGGAATCCTAGTTAGGGTCCAGGATCTGTGTATGTCGTTGGGCTTTATTATTATATTGTTAATTAAACTTTATTACAAAAAATAATTAAAAGGATTCCCACTACCATTCTTGTTCTTAATGTTCAACAAGCAAAAACCAATCTAAATATATATAACTCAAAGGTGACTAACTGATTGACTGACTAATATAGTGATCTATCAACGCACAGCCCAAACCACTGGACGGATCGGGCTGAAATTTGTCATGCAGGTAGATGTTATGACGTAGGCATACGCTAAGAAAGGATTTTTCGAAATTGCTTAAAAGGGTGAAATGGGTGGTTGAATTATTTTCCCATAGGCCACGCCGCGGGCGAAGCTGCGGGCAGAAGCTCGTCTACTATATAGGTCAGATTATTTAAAAATTCACATGAGCAAAAAAAATTCACTTAACAAAAAAATCTTCACTTTCGCAAAGATTAGATGGACAAAACTGTTCCAATAACACTTAAGTTCTTTCAATTTTTGTACAATACTCACCGCCAAAGCTGAAAGCAGTAGTCAAAGAGGATTAACGAATATGTACCTATTTGAGAAGTGGTTTAAGTAGCTATCAATGCTTTTTTGTGGTATTTAAACATGGCGAAATCATTGCGGTTTTCAATAAAGCCGTTTGGATTGAATTTTTTGAGGCATTTGGTCAAATAAGAATGTTCATAATATCGTGAGGTGAAGACGTTAAGAATTGTCGTCATTTATAAATAACTAGTTTCTGCCCGCGGCTTCACCCACGTGGCCTATAGGAAATTAAGAGTTTTTAAATAGATAATTCAACCACCCATTTCACCCTCTTAGAGGTGAAATTTCGAAAAACCCTTTCTTAGCTGATACCTACACTTTACAAAAAACACACCCTCCAAATTTCAAGTCTGTAGGACCAGCGGTTTAGGCTGTGCGCTGATATATAAGTCAGTCAGTCAGGACTTTGATTTTTATATGTATAAGATAATAATAAACACCCAACGATCACATACATAGATCCTGGACCCTAACTAGGATTCCCTGTGTCTAAGGACGCAGGAGCTACGAGGACCATGGTCCCACAACACCCATTTGATCTATTCAAAATCCAATGTCGTCTCAGTCCAGACAATGACGTTACAAGTTGATTTAAATCCAAGATACCATTTCGGCCACTTTGAGTTTGACACGTGATTTTTTTAACGATCACATACATAGATCCTGGACCCTTACTAGGATTCCCTATGTCTAGGGACCCAGGCACTACGACGGCCATGGTCCCATAACACCATGCCCTTTGTAACCCGGTAGCTGAATAATAACAAAAATAGTAGGCAGGGATAGTCCAAGTCAAAGTTAAAACATTTATTGCAAATAGGCTATTTTTAGCACTTTTACAAGTCAAAATTATATTAAGTACTTAAAATTAAATTATAGTACTAAGCATATAGAATTACAAAGTGCTTATTGTCAAATATTATACAGCAAGCCCATAACAATATAAGAGTTTGAAAAAAAATAAGTTCTCTTTCTCACTACTGGTGCAATGCAGAACAGAAAACTCCGATCCGAAGCTTCGATTACACCTGTAAATAAGAAGCTACAGAAACTTTATAGTTATGTAATTTTTTTCTACTGTGTTTTACAGTATAAATAATTTATTACAGTTCATAACCACTTCACAATGAGTTGCACCACCGACCAAAAAACGCCTGCCAAGCCAAGTGTTGTGTTTTAAACCTCCAAATATAATGATTTACTATTGTTTTTTTTTTTAAACTAGATAATGCTTTTGGTCTTTTCCAACCTTAACAGCGTCACCTCGCCGTCATCCAGCCTTCAAAATTGGCATGCAACTAGCTCAAAGGCACTCATAGGGTGCGAGCCTCGGCGTGCCAGAAGAGATTCGAGAAGACTATGTCCACTGGAAGAATGGACCCTATGGACAGTCGCAACCGTTCTAGTTAACCTACGGGGGGTACGTCGACCTCGCCGGTAGTGTCGGTGTCTGGTTGTGTTACGCTGGTATACTATAGCGGTGCCGAAACCTGAGACAGAAGGGCTAAACTGAACTGACGGTTCTAGCACAGCCGGTATAACGACTGCTATAGAATCGTCCCAAGACGTTTTTCGGCAGAGGGAAGAAATTTCTGATTCTGTCTTTTGTTTGTTTTGTTTTAATTCATTAATGCATTTTTTTTACTTTCGCGTAGTAGTCATGATCTTCTACGCAGTTTTTGCCCTCGGTGTCGGCTACTCCATACATATATTTAATCTTAAGGTTCCTTTGAATTACGCAATGCCCTTTGTGCATTCGTCCATTGTAGTTAATTTATATGAAGGCCACTCAAGTGTGATTTTAATACGATAAGGGTGCTTAAAGACTTAAGCTTTCTTAAGGGATTTGTGCTTTGCTCTAGTAACCGATTTTGTAAGGTTATGCTACTTATAGTCGTACAATAGGTAAGGGACTATTGTCAGATGTGATGGGACAGAAGTTCCTTAAAATGTGGTCAAATAAAATTATCTTATGACGCGGCCGCGGCTAGTCAGGTCATACTCCTAATAAAGCGGTGGCAACTTTACCAGAAGCTTCTATGGATTTGGAAATAATACGAAAAGAAACATTTCACCATCATTATACCACTTTCCCACACTCATGCTTGTAATCCAGCACTGAAAGAATAAAATGCCACCAATTTTATGCACTAACACTGAAAATAACACGTTTTGGAAAATAATATGTGGTGACGCGATCTTTTTCGTTTTCCCGCCAAAAAGCTCACTAATAACTTGTGGTGAAATGGCATAAATAATTTTAAAAAAGAATTATGCCAGTGGAAAAGAGAAGAAAGAGTGATAACGCGGGCGAAATCAAAGCAGAAATGTAAAGTGCAAGCATTTCTTTGAAACTGTTAAGTTAGAACTTACTAACTAATCTGGTTTAAGCAACGCGTGACCAAAATGCTGGTGTCTACTTCGGCCAAAGATTGAGCATTGCCAAACGTGGCAATGCTGCCAGCATATAAGGCACGTTGCCTACTGCTAGTGGTTTGTTAGATTAAGTTTTCTTTTTATTGTTTTCTATTTTTTGATAGAACTATGATAAGCAGATATTTGAATCACCAAAAACAAGGTTTTTTTTCATAATTACTTTAACTAGTTTTACTAAAAAAAATAAGTCGGGTTTTCCTTCCTGACGCTATAACTCCAGAACGCACGAAACGATTTCCACGGTTTTGCATTCGTTGGAAAGGTCTCGGGCTCCGTGAGGTTTATAGCAAAGAAAATTCAGGAAAAATTCAGGACAAACCAACATTTTAAGTAGATGGCGCCGGGGCGTGATACATTGTTTTTCGTATATTATAAAATATTTAATAAATAAACGTCCGCCCAAGCGAAGCCGGGACGGGCCGCTAGTTACTTATATATGTTTTTACCATTTACAGCAATGAATGTTGCGTAAGCATTTGATCTGATAAATACATAATAATTTTGCCGCGTTACTTGAGAAGGTTCGAGATCATTATCGGCGAAAGTAAACACGTTCCCAGAATGTGACGTAAAGGACACTTCACGGCTGTAATCCTCTTTAGTTCATCGGACGCGTTCGAATTTCGAAAACATTGTGGACGCTCTATCGCACACGCACAAAACACTGGCTGAATGTCGCCGATTACAATGACGCGTTTTCTTTTTAATTTTCTAGAGCGATAGTGTTGGGATGGTGGGACAGTTAAGTTACATATCGATATTGTTTGGAATGAGATACAATTTTAGTAAGTTTATGCTAAAAAATCAACAAAGTATAAGCGATATCGGTTTATCGGTTATGTCAATAAATGATAATTTTTGATTGATTATATAATCAAATCAATTATGATATAATAATTGATTTGATCTATTCTTGTGAAACACCTGTCTTAATTATTTTTTTGTCTTATCAAATCCTACAATTTTTTTTGTAGTAAAACTTGTTTACGTACTTTTGACTTGAGGAGTAAGCTGGTGAATGCATTACGAGGCGAACGGAAGTTAAAAGTTGTTGGTTCACGTAGATCTCCATTGTTATTATAACAAAGTTAAAAATTTGTATTATTATGTTGGTATGTCCGGTAAAATGACAATTTACAATTGTGAAGATGGCGACATTAACATTAAACAAAGCAAAAACAAAATTATACCAGCTGATAGATGGAGCTAAACTAAAGAAGTTTTACTTCAGTCATGTGGTACAAAGTATACTCGTTTTTTTCTATTTATACTCGTAACAAACTATTGACGTTTAATTTCATGTTACTAGAAGTAGGTACTACTTTTATCTATTAAACTTTTAATTTAAATTATTAAATTAGGTATATCGATAGCATCGATACTCAAACCACATCCCTACTCCATTTATCATCGAGTAGCTATCTCGTCATCGGTGTTGCCAGAAACACTTTCGGTGCCATTATTTTGGTAACATTATACGTTTGTTTGTGGGACCATTGAATCATTCTGGCTGGAATTAACAATACATTTAGGAGACAAGAGTAGTGGAGAGCTACTTAACGTTTTTTGGGATTAAATATTGTCACTTTGAGTGATGAGTTTTAGGTTAGAATTGGATGCTTGACTTATTTTCAAATGTGGAAAGGTTTTTAATGAATTAAAATCAAGACGTTCTACAATATAGAACGTCTTGATTTGAATTGTAGTATAAACGTATTTTTTTAAAAGCGTTGATTCGAGGCACTTTCATTCTTTTTTATACTCAGACAGCTTATACAAGCGTCTCGCTTTTGAATCTGGCGGAGCGTAACCTGTATTAAAGTTATTGGTATCATAATAACTTGTGGCAAAATGCCATACATACATAAAATAATTAAAATGTATTATTTTTCTACATGGAATTGATAATGATGGTATATTTTAAATTCTTCTAGGCTGAAAATCAGCGCTGGATGTCTCTATGGCCAGCAATACGCTGAGCCGACGCCCATTCGATACTTGTCTTTTATTATTTATGTACATATCTATTATATAAAAGAAAGTCGTGTTAGTTACACTATTTATAACTCAAGAACGGCTGAACCGATTTGGCTGAAAATTGGTGGGGATGTAGCTTTTTTTTTTAAATCTAATTTTTAAGGGGCTTTTAAACAAAGTTTATGCTAGAACCAGATATACGTATACATAAGATATTTATTATCCCGTTCGACTGCGTTTTACTAATTCACCCGTGCGAAGCCGGGGCAGTTCAACTAGTCTAGATATAAAGAAAGTCGTGTTAGTTACACTATTTATGACACGGAACAAACACCTTTCATCACACAAATGTTTGTCCTGAGTGGGAACGAACCCACAACCTAAAGTTCATACGGCAGAGATACTACCAACTAAGCCATAGGCCAGTCAAACTATTGAATATTATGTTATATAACTATTGATTTTACAATTAGTAAGTAAGTACTTACTAGTTTTGGTGGGAAAACCTAAAAGATCGCGTCAGCGCATTGTATTATTTTCCAAAACTTGTGTTACTTTCAGAGTTAGTGCATAAAATTTCATTTTATTTGTTAAGTGCTGGATTACATGCATGAGTGTGGGAAAGTGTTATAATTATGGTGAAACGTCTCTTTTCGTGTTGTTTCCAAAACTCCATAGAAGCTTCTGGTAAAGTCGCCACCACTTTACTAGGAGTATGACTTGACGAGCCTACACTATGACTTGGACTCCAACTTGACTTGACATATGATATTACATTAATTAACTTGAGAAACTATCAATTACTTGATACTGGCTAAATACACAAAAGTGCGGAGCCGAACCAAAAAAAAAAAAAAACAAAAAACTACTTACTATATTTTTATATTTTAATGCTTAGTGTACATAGATGTATGCGGTATAAATTAAATGTATTTTTAAGTATGTTGTAAATAAATGAATCCGTGACCAAAATGTTGACCTCTACTTCGGCCAAAGATTGAGCATTGCCATTCAACGTGGCAATGCTGCCAGCATATTGGGTACGTTGCCTACTGGTCGTGGTTTGTTAGATTAATAAATCCGTATTTAAATAAAAAATTAATTTAAAAAAACCTCTACTAATTTTATTATTACAGAATTCAAATCCTTCATTAAACGAATATTTAATTGATAAAAAAAAACTTCCACTAATTTTATTATTAAAGAACTCAATACAATTATTAAAAGCACGCGTACTTAACAAGTTCACGTGAAACCTTTTCCCCAATGTGAAGTACTCTTTAAATCCCTCATTTGTAAACGGACCCGTGCCGATAATTATTCTAAAAACGTTGAAAGAATCGCTTTTGTAACAACGCGTAGGATTGAAGCGCTGTGTAGTGAGCTGTACGCTCACTATATAATTGGTTAGCAGTAGAACATGTTTGTATTTAAATTAAAAACCATGATTAATAATAATAATAACACCCAACGTTCACATTCATAGATCCTGGACCCTAAATAGGATTCCCTGTACCTACGGACCCAGAAACTAAGAGGATCACCTCACAACACTTAGACTCAGAACAAGTATTTGAGCTTTTTTCTGTGCACAAATGATTCTCCTGAACAGAATCGAACCTGTCGCCTCCGGGTTATGAGTCGACCTAATCAACCACCACACCACAGAGGCTGTCTATAGTCGGCTTCATCAGCCAAACACGTCCTCATTGCTGGGCAAGGTCTTCTCTCACATGGAGAGTGTAGGCAAAATTTATTACTGTACGAGCTTCTGCCCGCAGCTTCGCCCACGGCGTGGCATATAGAAAAATAATTCAACCACCCATTTCACACTCTTAAGTGTGGAATTTCAAAAATCCTTTCTTAGCGGATGCCTACGTCATAACATCTACCTGCATGACAAATTTCAGCCCGATCCGTCCAGTGGTTTGGGCTGTGCGTTGATAGATCACTATATTAGTCAGTCAATCAGTTAGTCACCTTTGAGTTATATATATTTAGAAGAAGAAGAAAGATTGTAATGTCACGTTGTTGTGATGTCCTGAATAAATGTCTTTTTAGTACCTCTGTGGTGTGGTGCTTGAGCAGGTCGGCTCATATCCTTTAGGTGGCGTGTTCGATTCCCACGCATGATAAGTATAAAAAAACAAAAAGCGCAAAATCTTATTCTGAGTCTGGGTGTTGTGGGACCATGATCTTCGTGGTTCCCGGGTCCCTAAACACAGGGAATCCTAGTTAAAGTTCAGGATCTATGTATGTGATAGCTGGGCGTTATTATTATTATTGTTATTTCTTTCTTTCAAATACTATTCCAGTTTTTTGTTGAAATAATTGTAGAGTTCCTCTATCTCTTTCCAAACATCTTATATCTTCACCAAAATTACATGAGACAGCCCAAGGTACTTCTAACAAACAAAAAAATCACGTAAATTGGTCAAGAAATCTCGGAGAAATCGGTAATATTAATAAGTACAGTAAAACATAGGATCTCCTTCTTTTTAAAGTTGGTTAATAATCTTGATCCCTGGTAAGTTTCCTTACTGGCTATATCTGTATAGTGTAATAAAGTGTACTTACTTAAGTACAGTGGCGCTCAAAAGTGAAGAGCTATGGGTAAAATGGTTTTCGGAGTGCCGTATCGATGCGGCACGCGCATCAATATGCTCTTACATAGAGTTAAAAAGAAATTAGAACCGACAAATAAAAAAAAATTCCGAATAGAGAATGGAGCTTTTTTGTTGCAGTCGCGTATAAAACAGTGTTTTTTAAAAATTTATTCCAATAAGTGTATACCATATCTTATGGGTATATACATATTTTTATGGGATATACCATAATTAACATATAAATATAGCGTGGACATTTCACATAACGCCATTTAACCCCAAACTAAGCAAATCTCGTTCCAGATAACTGATAGAATGCTCAAATAATTTTTGTTTGTATATAGAATACTTACAATATAACACCAAGACACCGAACAAACATTGATGTTCATCACACAAATGTTTATCCTGGGTGGGAATCGAATGCGCAACCTACAGTTCACAAGGTAGGGTTACTACCAACTGAGCTATCTGGCCAGTTAATTAATACAAAAGTACTTGTGCTTGATTTTTAAATTAATATAACTGGAAAAATGTCTCTACTTCGAAGAAAAATTGAGCATTACCATTCAACGTGGATTGCCACGTTGAATGGCAATGCTCAATTCTTCAATTTTTGTTTGTATATAGAATACAACACCAAGACACAGAACAAACATTGATGTTCATCACACAAATGTTTATCCTGGGTGGGAATCGAATGCGCAACCTACAGTTCACAAGGTAGGGTTACTACCAACTGAGCTATCTGGCCAGTTAATTAATACAAAAGTACTTGTGCTTGATTTTTAAATTAATATAACTGGAAAAATGTCTCTACTTCGGTCAAAGATTGAGCATTGCCATTCTGACTGGCCCGATAGCTCAGTTGGTAGTATCCCTGCCTTCTGAACCGTAGGTCGTGGGTTTGATTCCCACCCAGGAATAACATTTGTGTGATGAACATCGATGTTTGTTCTGTGTCTGGGTGTTTATATTGTATTCTATGTATGTATTTACAAACAAAAAGTATCTAAGTATTGTATCAGTTATCTCGTTCCCATTGTACAAGCTTTGCTTAGTTTGAGGCTAGATGGCGCTGTGTGAAATGTCCAGACATATTTATTTTATTTAGTTATTATTTATTTATTTATTCAACGTAGCAATGCTGCCAGCATATTGGGTACATTGCCTAACTAGTAGTGGTTTGTTAGATTAAGTTTTCTTTTTATTGTTTTTTTTCTTTCAAGTTAGTGTAGTGTGTGTTTAGTGCTATAAGGTAATGTAGTGTAGTGCAAGTAAGTGCTACCTACCTAAAAAGAACACAAGAACCATGTGTCTTCACCTTAATAGAGACAATAAGAAAAGTGTTATTGGACACATTCTTAGAAAATAACATTTTTCGGAGATTAGGTTAAATCTAAATTACTTATTAGCCACATGGATGGCTAGATTGTAATATTAGTAGAGTGCTCAAAAAAGGTATTCTAGAAAAAAGAAATATATATAAATATACCTATTACATATTAAATTCAAAGTCCTAACTTACTGACTGACTGACTTATATCTCAACGTACAGCCTAAACCGCTGGTCGTAGAGACTTGAAATTTGGAGGGTGTATTCTTTGTAAAGCGTAGACTTGAAATTTGGAGGGTGTATTCTTTGTAAAGCGTAGGAATCCACAAAGTAATGGTTTTTTGAAATTTTACCCCTAAAAGGGTGAAATGGGTGGTTGAATTATCTATGAAAAAGAAATCTTTTTCGTTTCCTATAGTTCCTTCGGGCGAAGCCGCGGGCAGAGGCTAGTCTCAGTATAAAATTGAAGGCGATTAAAGTCGATTTAACGCCTTTTTAAAGCTTTGAAGGTGTAGACGATACGATGAGGCGGAAAGTATGTGCAATGAAAGAAAAATAATAAATTAATATTTCGGGGCGCCCGTACGTCAGTCGAAGCTATATAGAACTGTTGTTGTTTTAAAGGTGACGTAAGGACGCCAAGCTTTATTTAAAAGAATATATAAAAAGGTAGGTCGCACTTGTCCTGAAGGTCTGTAGTTAACAGAAGGCTTTGAAATATCCAATTCTAAACATTTTAAATACTGTCTACAGTCACGTTAAGGTAGTTTCGCATGCGTGGGGCGGCATGGGGCATATTCCATCGTTTTATTTAATTAAACGCGTAATGGGTGGCGCGTGTCGGCCGGCACCCTTCCGCCGCCCCCGCCCCGGTCGATGGGCCATCGTTAACTGTTGTTTGTTAACTGATTCTGTGGGAGATATCGTGATTTGGAAGTGGGCGGAAGTGTTTTGTATTGAATAAATTTTAAATTTTAAAAAACGATTGTGCTTTAGACCACACGATGGGAGTTTTGTTTTATGTTACTGAATGTTGTGACGAGATAGTCGTTCACCTGGTGTTAAGCGACATGACCGCTCATAACAGAGCGACACTGCTCTGCGATCTATCGATCGATGGATACGTTAGCGAACAACTTTCAAGTTCCATTCGCCTCGCATTCAAAAGTGTACTCCCCAAATCAAGCGTTGAAAAGTTTTTCTTCAAAAACAGTTAGCACTAGGTTTAACCAGAGAGTGTATAATAACGTCATCATATGTTTTTATTTTTATTTTAGTGAATTTTGTGACGATCTAGTCGTTCACCTGATGTTAAGCGACACGGCCGCTCATAACAGAGCAGTGTCACTCGAAACCCCAAAATATAAAGTTTCGCGCGACACTGCATTGCGCAGATCATTCTATTCTCACAGACTATTAAAATTACTAGACTACAAGATCAGATCATAAAGTCTCATTTGCCTAGTCATTTCACTAGCTACAGTGCTAGTATATCGTTACAAATAAAAAATGAACTTTCCTTATAGTTGCACTATAAACCGGCATTTTGAATTAAAAAAAGATTAAAAAAATATGTAACTAAAAATATAAATAATATTTTGCCTGGCCCTATAGCTCAGTTTCGAGTAGTAGTTTCAGTTTTTCTCAGTTTTCAGCCCTGCCTCTGAACTGTGGGTTGTGGGTTCCATTCCCACTCAGGACAAACGTTTGTGTGATTAACATAGGTGTTTGTTCTGTGTCTGGGTGTTATATTGTATTCTATGTATGTATTTATAAACAAAACGTAGCTATGTATCAGTATTGTATCTGTTATCCGGTTCCCATAGTACAAGCTTTGCTTAGTTTGGGGTTAATGATTATGGTGATATAACTGAATAGAGACTCGTTTTCTTTGAAGTTTGTTAACAAACACAATTTACAACAAATCACCAACTAATACGAAGTGCAAGCCAACCTATCAAATACCGCGGCGATCTCGTCGGGTTGCCAAATTACCGCTTTTTCGCAAGACGCCTCAATTTCGCGCCCGACTCGCTCCGGCTCTGTGGAATTACCCCGAAATATGGGGATTTGAACTCCACAGATTATTAAACTATCCTGACTGTTAATAACGTACCCTTTGTGCCGCTTGAAACACGATATTTTTGGTGTAAGAATACTAGTCATCACACCATAACACTAATATTATAAAAGCGAAAGTTTGTGTGTAAGTTTGTTTGTCTCACGTTGCAATTGCTGCATGGATTTGGATTAAATTTGGATTCTTATTAATCTTATTATTTAGGAAAAATAAAATTTATCTAGTTTAGTTCTGGTTTACTCATCATGTTGTTTTTAGTTTATGGAATCATTTGAATATTAAATGTATAAATTTTTTAATATATATAAAATTAAAAACATTTTCACATATTCTGTTACCAAAATAGCAAAACTTTTATATTCTGGTAACACTACCCACATTTTCTCCAAAACAGTCTAAATAAGAACCGCGCCGAAATCGTCGCTGTAACCAGTTTTATTACCGCGATATATTTAAAGAGGGTTACCGTCCGCTTTTGTGGCGGGAATAATATAACGAAAGCCTTTCTATTATGTATAATGTTGCACGAAATAACAGGGTAAAATTACGTGGCTAAATGTAGATGCGCTTTGCCAAAATTTAACACTGTAATATTACACACTTTTCTACATTTTGCTACTAAAATATGCAGTTAATGCTTTAGTGTATGTAGCTAAATAGATTTAAGTTTAATACCTAATAACATTGGATTCAGAATAATAACATAAATTGGAAAAATTAACTTATTTTAACATTTCGTGGCGTTGAGTTGGTAGCACTACACTGCTTGCAATTCAGTGGTAAATTAGGCAGAGCAAGCAAAACAAAACGCCAGTATGCAAGTTCAACAAAATTCCATTTACAAAATCAAAATGGGAAAACTTAGTCTCCAACAAGACTACCCGAAGATTACAGAGATAAAAGACTCGACATGTCCCAAATCCCTTTTATCTACCACAGACAATACCCAAACAATACAACCGTAATGGAAAAACGTTCCTAAAATTATTCCTCTCACAGAATCCATTTACCGACATCACTCGCACACTTACCACCGCGTAATAAAGCGGGAAATGAAATAAATAAATTCACAGGCTAACTGGGAAACGAGGTGACAGCGAAAGTTAATTTGAAAATGAAATAAACGCGACGACCAATGGCGGTGGAGCTTGGGGCTCGCCAGCCAATGGCAGCGCAGGGATTTTCGCGCGCTGAATTTTTATTAGCTCTAATAATAGCACGCCATTTTGTGACAGGTCGCCCTTTTTCGTTTTCGTTTTTAGGATTCAGCGGGTAGATGGGGAATCGGCTTGTTGGTTTGGGGTAATCCGGGAGATTTAGTTTGGATTTTGTCATATTTTCTTGGGTCTATTGACATGGATTTGTGATGATCTGTTTTCTTTGCCTTATCTTCTCAACAATTTTATTATACTGGGACAATGAATTAAAACGAGAGACGCCCTACAGTTTTACCCGCAATTTGATTTTCCCTTATTGATTATTATGAAAATTATCTATATATATATTTATTAAATTGAATTTGGAAGTGTATAAAATCTATGTTACTTCCAAATCGGGATATCTTGATAACTGTAAAAGCCACACAAACAAACAAAAGTCCAAATACAAAGACAGCGCTTAACTTTTTTCTTATTTAGGGTCATTAATAACGAATGAACTTTTTGAAGTAAAGCTTCTTTACGCACGCTTGGCTTGAGAGTAAGCTGGTAAATGGGTAACGAGGCAAACGGAAATTGAAAGTTGTTCATTCACGTAGATCTCCATTGTCCACAAAAATTTGAAAATTACCTAAAATTTGTATTATTATGTAGGTATGTCCGGTAAAATGACAATTTACAATTGTCAAGATGGCGACATTAACATTACACAAAGTTATACCGGCCGATAGATGGAGCTAAAGAAGTTTTACTTTAGTCGTGTGGTCTAAAGCACACTCGTTTGTTTATATTAGTAGTCAGTGTGGATTTATTAAATTTATTTGTTTATTTATTTAGATACACAAAAAGCTTATAGTTATAAAGCATTTTAATGAAAAAGTTCTGAAAATAGCTTTCCTATTCCTGTCTCACTTCCACTGCAAATATGCCAAAAGATTGGCGGAACAATTTGTCGAGTAGAAACAACAAATCAGTTTCAAGTACCTACTTATGCAAAAACCACAAAACTAATAGGTGTAAGCATATTAAAGCTAATTTGCAAACTTTTTTTTTTTTTGTTTTGGTATGGCTCCACACTTTCGTGTATTTAGCCAGTGTCAAGTATTTGATAATTTCTCGAGTTAAGTAATATATATATATATGTGTCAAGTCAAGTCACAGTCCAAGTTATAAAGTCCAGTCATAGTCAAGTCTAGTCAATTCATACTCTTAGTAAAGCGGTGGCAACTTTACCAGAAGCTTCTATGGAGTTTTGGAAACAACACGAAAAGAAACGTTTCACCATCATTATACCACTTTCCCGCACTCATGCCTGTAATCCAGCACTTAATGAATAGAATGCCACCAATTTTATGCACTAACACTGAAAATAACACAAGTTTTGGAAAATAATACAATGCAGTGACGCATTCTTTTTCGCTTTCCCGCCAAAAAACTCATTTGCAAACTTTAAACTAGATGTAAGTTACGACGTTTTAGAGCTCCTTTCACTTTTTTACTTTTACCCGCTAACTTTTATAAAACTCAACAGTTTCATAAAAGTTAGCGGGTAAGTTGTTTTTTTTTGTTTGGTTTTGGCTCCACACTTTTGTGTATTTCGCCAGTGTCAAGTAATTGATAATTTCTCAAGTTAATTAATATCATATAATATGTCAAGTCAAGTCACAGTCCAAGTCATCAAGTTAAGTCATAGTCTAGTCAAGTCATACTCCTAGTAAAGTGGTGGCCAATTTACCAGAAGCTTCTATGTAGTTTTGGAAACAACACGAAAAGATACGCTTCACCATCATTATACCCCTTTCCCACACTCATACCTGTAATCCAGCACTTAACGAATAAAATGCCACCAATTTTATGCACTAGCACTGAAAATAACACAAGTTTTGGAAAATAATACAATGCGGTGACGCAATCATTTTTTTAAATTTATAATGTAGTGAGTGTTTTTATTAAGTCCATGTAGTTAGCATGTGAATGACAGAGACGACGACACTGACTGACTTATCTCCCTCTAAGCGACAGAGACTATATGGAAACAAAATTTATTTTGCATTATTTAGTCTGTATTCTCATTTTGCTCTCTGACTAACTGAGTTTTGGCGGGAACGCGAAAAAGATTGCGTCACCTCATTGTATTATTTTCCAAAACTTGTGTTATTTTTAGTGTTAGTGCATAAAATTGGTGGCATTCTATTCGTTAAGTGCTGGATTACAGGCGTGAGTGTGGGAAAGTGGTATAATGATGGTGAAACGTTTCTTTTCGTGTTGTTTCCAAAACTCCATAGAAGCTTCAAGTAAAGTTGCCACCACTTTACTAGGAGTATGACTTTGCCTAGACTATGACTTGACTATGACACTTGATGACTTCGATTGTGACCTGACACATTATTAACGTGAAATATCATTAACTTGCTAAATTATCAATTACCTACTTGACACTGGCTAAATACACAAAAGTGTGGAGCCAAAACACAATAAAAAAAAAACGAAATTTATATTGCATTATTTAGTCTGTATTCTCATTTTGCTGTCTGAGTTCTAACTGACTAACTGCGCTCCACGGTTTCACCCGCGGAAAAATAGTAGTCTATGTGTAATCCACTATATAAGCTACCTATATTCCAAATTTCATCCAAACCTGTCCGTTCATAACTTAAAATCACTGGACTGTACTCTATCTACAGTTCAATATGGATGCCGCTGCAGTTACGCAAATAAAAATTACAAAATAATGATTTTGTATTATTTCAAATCGTGAGTCCCTGATATACGACCACAAGCTTCTGCCCGCGGTTTCGCCCGCGTGGCCTATAGGAAACGAAGGAGATTTTTTTAAATAGATAATTCAACCACCCATTTCGCCCTTTTAGGGGTGGAATTTCAAAAAACCCTTTCTTAGGATACCTACAAAAAACACACCCTCCAAATTTCAAGTCTCTAAAACCAGCGGTTTAGGCTGTAAATAAGTCAGTCAGTCAGGACTTTGAATTTTATATGTAAAGAAGATAACTCGTTCCCAAATATATTTTCCGAATTACAGCGAGGTTGCATGCAGTTTTCCCTAGCCTCGGGCGGGGCACGGCGGACGGCATCAGCTAATTATTTCCCGCGCTCCCGCCCTTTCCGTTTCCGAGCGCCCGATCATCGCGGTTCCGAGGATTTGAATTACGAATTGAATTATCTCAGATTTTTTATGAAATTCTATTTATGAAAAGGTTTTGTGCATCTTTAGCCAAGAGTAAGAAAATGTTTTCAGAATCTCATTTATGCATGAATCTAAATATTAAATAAATAAATAAATATGTGTGGCCATCTCACACAACGCCATCTAGCCCCAAACTAAGCAAAGCTTGTATTATGGGAACCAGATAACTGATACAATACTTAGATACTTATTATTCGTAAATACATACATAGAATACAATATAACACCCGTCTGGGTGAATACAGAACAAATATCGATGTTCATCACACAAATGTTTGTCCTGGGTGGGAATCGAACCCACAATCTACAGCTCAGATGACCAGTCAGAATAGAAGAATAGTATGAATAGGTGAACTGAACTCTTTATTTACAGCTTTTTTTCTTCATTCTTGTCTAGTTTAGTTTTGTATTAACGATTATAAAATTATTGCCAAATTGATAAGCAAAAATACAAATAATAGTAATAATAATAACGCCCAACGAAATACAGTTAATGTCTTTATATGATGCATAATTTTTTTTACTTCTAATAACTTATTTTATGTTTTAGCTCCACACCTCCGTGTATTTAGCCAGTGTCAAGTAATTGATAATTTATCAAGTTAATGATATTTCACGCAAATATGTGTCAAGTCACAGTCGAAGTCATTACGTCAAGTCATAGTCAAGTCATAGTCTAGTCAAAGTCATACTCCTAGTAAAGTGGTGGCAACTTTACTTGAAACTTTTATGGAGTTTTGGAAACAACACGTAAAGAAACGTTTCACCATCATTATACCATTTTCCCACACTCACGCCTGTAATCCAGCACTTAACGAATAGAATGCCACCAATTTTATGCACTAACACTGAAAATAACACAAGTTTTGGAAAATAATACAATTCGGTGCCGCGATCTATTTCGTTTTCCCGCCAAAACTCCTTCTAATAACTTTTCTTTTAGCCAAAGATTTATGAATACCACATCGACAAATTCGATAGACTATCAAAGTCTTTAAAAGTACCCAAATGACACGTTGACGTTCAAGGCAAGTTTTGGCTTTTGCAGCAAGTATGATGCAAAAGCCATAACTTGCCTTGAACGTTCTGAATAATTAATGCTAGGAGCAGCTGCCACCGAATGTAAGCAAGCTTCGGAAACTCACCACAAGAGTTGTAGATTGCGTGTCGCCTTAAAGAGTAAGGAGGAGCACGCCAGAAAATAGTCACGCCTCGATGATTTGTATTTAGATCTGTGTAAATAGTTTATGGTACGAAGTAAAATAGAATAGAATAGAACAGAACAAGAACAGGAACAGGAACAGGAACATGAACTGCAACCGGAACCGAACAGAAAAAGTAATGGGAACAGGAACCAGAACCGAAACAGCAAGGAACAGGAACAGGAATAGTAACTTGTTACTACACAACATAACAACAGCAACGCGGGTGCAACAGGAACAGGAATAGTAACTTGTTACTATTCAACATGAACAGGAATAGTAACTTGTTACTACACAACATAACAACAGCAACGCGGGTGCAACAGGAACAGGAATAGTAACTTGTTACTACACAACATATTTCAAATATTATTCAATGCAAACAAACAATAAAATCTTTCCTCTTTATAATATTAGTTTAGATACCTCCGTTTTATAGCTGGCTGTAAAACTTCCACGATTATAAAGTTTTCATTCTAAACTTAAAACATTTTAACATTTAGCATGCATTACTCAAACGTATAATTATGTAAGTGTGTGAGGGTGTGTATGTGTGTGTTAGTAGAGTATAACTTAACTTATAAGTAATTAGCAAGTCTCTCTCTCTCGTAACAACTTTCTTTATTTCATAGAGTCACCTTCATTTAAGAGATTTTCGAGATTACTGGGATGAAGTAGTTTTGATACTTTAATATTCGTAGATTTACAAACTTTATTTAAAAAAAATTAAGTGCTAGTTGCACCTCGATGCAACGTTCATTAAATGCCTTTGTTATTATTAATCAATGTTACATTTATATAATTATGTCTCCGACGGAAAAGTCCTGGTTCCTGTGTCATAGTTCTTATCATAGATAGATAGATAGAAAATGCTTTATTGCACAAATAACAAATGTAAGTACAAAGGCGAACTTAATGCTAGAGAGCATTATCTTCCAGTTAACCTGGGTGTAACATGGAAATTTTTGCAGGGCAGTGCAACGCAACTTAAATATAGATTGCCTAGATAACATATAAAAAAAAAACTAACATAAATTTAATTTTCCTGTATCCCTATTCACATACATAGCTACTTAATAACTACTAATTTAACACGTATAAACTAGGAGTTTTATATATTATGTATATATATATATATATATATATACATATAATATATATATCATACTAGGGAGTAAGGAAACTGGTGCTCCCCCATTTCTGATTGGGTCAACTATCATTTTTTTTTTGCTTTGTTTAAGTTCAATAGTATTTATATTAACAAAATTTTGAGTGACCTGGTAGCTCAGTTGGTAGTATCCCTGCCTTCTGAGCTGTGGGTTATGGGTTCGATTCCCACTCAGGACAAACATTAGTGTGATGAATATCGATGTTTGTTGTGTGTCTGGGTGTTATATTGCAGTCTGTGTATGTATTTACAAACAAAAAGTATCTTAAGTATTCTATCAGATATCTGGTACCCATAATACAAGCTTTGCTTTGTTTGGGACTAGATGGCGCTCTGTGAAATGTCTACACATATTATATAATTATTATCATTATAAGGGTAAGTTTATAATGAAAACTATCGTGAGTATGACACATTTTGTAAGATTAATAATGGCTAAACTCACGTACTTTACGTTAAAGTTACGTGCTGACGCTCGCGAAAGCCGCCGCGGCTTGCGTTAGTAACTGGCTCCCAGAAGAAGGACATCGAATATGTCCGAAACCTGGTCGGAGTAATTTCGACTTTTTAATTGACGTGAGTTTAGCCGTTATTAATCGTACAAGAGTGTATGTAACTAATGAGCAGTTAATTTTATCCGTCAAGTATCAAGAACTATCAATCGCCCTCTAAGAGTTTATTCATGCTCTTTAGAAAATATCTCAAAGGTGTAGCCAAGTTACAATATGCGGTATCGTTGAGTACAAAAGCGGGTCATTCAAACTAGATTAATTTTATTATTTTTATAAAGTACAGCTATGATCATTATTATTGACAGCCTCTGTGATGTGCTGGTTGAGCAGGTCGGCTAATAACCCGGAGGCAGCGGGTTCGATTCCCGCGGCAGGACAAATATTTGTGCACTGAAAAAAAAAACGCAAATACTTGTTCTGAGTCTGGGTGTTGTGGGTCCTCGTAGTTCCTGGGTCCCTAGACACAGGGAATCCTCGTTAGGGTCCAGGATCTATGTACGTCATCGTTGGGCGCTATTATTATTATTATCCTTAGAGTTGACAAAAAATGCGCTTAAGGCGACCAGCCGTCAAAAGTGGGAGGCAACTAGCTCAAGGGCACCCCTGGGTTGCGAGCCTCGGCTTGGGCCGTTGCCGGGATAAGAGGATCGAGAAGACTACGTCCTCTGGAAGAGTGGACTCTATTGAAAGTCGCGACCGTTCTAGCTAATCTACGGGGGGTACGTCGACCTCGCCGGCGGGGTCGGTGTCTGGTTGTGTTACGCTGGTATCCTATACCGGTGCCGGTACCTGAACCAGAAGGGCTAGACTGGTCCGGTGATCCTAGCGCAGCCGATACTACGGCTGCTATAGGATCATCCGGGTCGCTTGAGACGTGTCTCGGGCGGCGACGACGTGGTGCCTGATACGTAGTACACCGAGCGTTCCCTTTTTATAGCCAGATGGGTGGGGGAGCGATGACAGTTACCGGTGTTGCCACTGTAATAAATTTAAATGCTACCACAGGGTAAATTACGGTACTGCCCGCTGCGCTTTGAGTTTACAACTGGATGTTGCCACCGTCATATTCATAGATTCATGTGTTTAAAAAGCCGACTAATGGATCCGTTTTTTGTTAAGATACTGGATTCCATTTTCGTTTTATTATGTAATGAATGACGTGGCGAACTAGTAATCTGATTTTAAGCGACACGGCCTCCTATGCGTACGTCATCCTGTAACATGATGACAGCTAAGTAATAAATAATAATAATAATAGTGTTTTTTCCCACAGCGCCATCTAGTCCCAAACTAAGCAAAGCTGGTACTATGTGTACCAGATAACTGATACAATACTAATGTACTTTTTGTTTGTAAATACATACATAGAATACAATATAACACCCAGACACATAACAAATATCTATGTTCATCACACAAATGTTTGTCCTGGGTGACAATCGAACCCACAACCCACAACTCAGAAGGCAGGGGTATTACCAACTGAGCTATCGGGCCAGTTATCATAAATCAGTTCATAAAGTCTCATTGTCTCAAATTTAGCTACAGTTCCGTTTAAACCGAAACACTGTAGTTAGTGCTGCAAAATTGTAAACCCAAGAACCAGTAGAATACCTTATGTGTCCATTTTAAATTGGTTTCGTGCTTTATAATCATTCTAAAACGTAAAAATGAACAGTTTTTAATTTAAAAAAATGTTTTGTTTTGGCTCCGCAATTTTGTGTATTTAGCCAGTGTCAAGTAATTGATAATTTCTCAAACTAATTAATATTATATATATATGAGTCAAGCCAGGTCACAGTCCAAGTCATCAAGTCATAGTCTAGTCTAGTCAAGTCATACTCCTAGTAAAGTGGTGGCAACTTTACCAGAAGATTCTATGGAGTTTCGGAAACAACACGAAAAGAAACGTTTCACCATCCTTATACCACTTTCCCACACTCACGCTTGTAATCCAGCACTAAACGAATGAAATGCCACCAATTTCATGCAATAACACTGAAAATAACACAAGTTTTGGAAAATAATACAATGCGGCAATGCGATTTATTTCGTTTTCCCGCCAAAAAAAACGAGTTTTTAATATTATATTTTATTAATTTTTGTCAAAGATCAGTTGTAGGTAGCTGTACAAGTACACTCGCTAAGATGTCTCCGCAAATTCAGGCGTTGCTTAACATTTAAATGTTGAATCATACTCAGTATCACCCGCCGGGGACGCGCTGGAGCTAAATGGATAAGACTAGTTATAAATTATGAAGCAATGTCAAGATAATATGTTAATTGGAGTTCTGGCGGGAAAACAAAAAAGATCGTGTCACCGCATTGTATTATTTTTCAAAACTTGTGTTATTTTCAGTGTCAGTGCATAAAATTGGAGGCATTTTATTCGTTTAATGCTGGATTACAGGCGTGAGTGTGGGAAAGTGGTGTAAAGATGGTCAAACGTATCTTTTCGTGTTGTTTCCAAAACTCCATAGAAGCTTCTGGTAAAGTTGCCACCACTTTACTAGGAGTAAGACCTGACTAGACTAGACTATGACTTGACTTGATGACTTGGACTGTGACTTGACATACATATATATTACTTAACTCGAAAAATTATCAATTACTTGACACTGGCTAAATACACAAAAGTGTGGAGCCAAACCAAAACAAACACTATGTTAATTTACGAAATTTTAACCTATGTGTAATTTGCTAATTTATATAAAAACTTTTTATATTCTACGTTTTTTAAAAGTAGCCTATGTGTTAATCCACTAATAAGGTACCTGTAGCTGATCCAAATAAAACACGGAAAATAAGGATAGTTTGACCGATAGTGTCGCGAGCGAGAGGTTGTCGTGTTGGCGCGGCGCAATAACGCAATCGACTACGTCACCGTTTGGCGGCCGGCCGTGAGCCGCGTTCCTCACCCCCCGCTTACTCCTTTCACTGCCCCGCACCCTCACATCCATCTCGGTCGCGCCACCTTCTGTAGCTTTATTTAATATATATATAGTAACAAATGGGAAGCAAAAAATAATACTTAAACAAACATATTTATGCCGTTAACAGTACCTATATTGCAAATTTCATCCAATACCGTCCAGCCGCTTAAGCGTGAAAGAGTAACAATCATCCATACAAACTTTTACGTTTATAATATTAGTAGGATAAATATCTGCACGGAAAATTTAAAATTATGATTTTAGGGTTATTGCGCTGTAAGTATGCATTTTAGGTAAATCGCATAATCACTAAGTCGTTCTCCGCGGAAACTCTAAATTTTTCCGAGATTGTAATATTTTATATATGACGGCGGCTACGTCCAGTTATAAACTCTATGCACTGCGGGCAGTACCGTAATTTACCCTGTGGCAGCATTTAAATTTATTACAGTGGCAACACCGGCAACTGTCGTCGCTGCCCTACCCATCTGGCTATATAAGGGGATCGATTGGTGCGCTACGGAGGATTCTTGTTCCAGACACGGCGCGGTGCGGACATGCTGAAGGCCTATAGTTATATAGGTTGCAACCAACCTACCCACAAACCGTTCCTGCCCACATCAGAAGTGGGATTGCCCATTTACACATCACTCTTCAAGTAACGCCGAAAATATGGTAACGTGACGGCGGGTAACACTAATATCAAATCTAGTTGCAGGGTTAACCCGGACCAGTGAAAAAAAAAGAGATTAAAAGTTATGGTAAAAAAAGTAATGATTCGTGAGAGAAAAAAAAAAGAGAAAAAAAAGGGTAAAAAAAAAGTTAAAAAAAAAGTGAAAAAAAGAGAAAAAAAAACTGAAAAAAGAGAATAAAAAGGAAAAAAGAAAGAATGTAAGAATGATGACAAAAAATGTGTCTGAATGCTAAAGGGATAATCTATCCGGTCTAGCACTAATTGGTATTAGTTGGAAAGATGATTTTTGGTTGCTAAAGGGATATCTATCCGGTCTAGCACTATCCGGTCTATTTTTTATAAATGAAGGGATAAGGTAAATGATGATTTTTGGTTGCTAAAGGGATATCTATCCGGTCCATTTTTATAAATGAAGGGATAAGGTATTAGTTTGTTGATTTTTGGTTGCTAAAGGGATATCTATCCGGTCTAGCACCATCCAGTCCACTTTTTGTAAATGAATGGATACTGATGGTCCTGAAGGGTTAACCCTTCAATTACAACTCTTTGTAAATGGCCTTTGTGGAGAGGAGACCAGGGTTAACCCTGACGATGACTGGAAGGTTAAAATACTTTTGACTAATCAAATTGAAACCTGATCTTTTGACTTTGACTTTAAGTTTAACTCAATTTAATTGTCAGGATGAACGAGCAATAACACTGATACTTATGTCCCTCACCAGGTACAAAGTGAAGCTAAGCGTACGAGGACGTACGCACGTCAGTATGGCCGTGACGGCGGCTACGTCCAGTTATAAACTCTATGCACTGCGGGCAGTACCGTAATTTACCCTGTGGTAGCATTTAAATTTATTACAGTGGCAACACCGGTAACTGTCATCGCTCCCCCACCCATCTGGCTATAAAAATGGAGCGCTCGGTGTACTACGGATCATTCTTGCTCCGGACACAGCCCGGGGCGCATGCTGAAGGCCTATAATTCTATATTTTGCAACCCATGCATAACCACAGAGCCTATAAATATAAAGATTCACCAATTTTGTCGTTGAAGCCGTACAAACAAACACGGTTAACCATAAAAGATTTAAACAGGCCTTAAACTAGTATTAAACTGTTGTTTTGTATTGTTAAATACAGGTTTAACGTCTGTATAAGCCTTATTTATGCATTTTCGGTGACATGGATTATGTTTTTAACTTTCGTATTTTTATATATATTTATTTAGGTTGTGGGTTCGATTCCCACCCAAGACAAACATTTGTGTGATGAACATAGGTGTTTGTTCTGTGTCTGGGTGTTATATTGTATTCTATGCATGTATTTACAAACAAAAAGTATCTAAGTATTGTATCAGTTATATGGTTCCCATAATACAATCTTTGCTTAGTTTGGGGCTAGATGGCGTTGTGTGACTCCACATATTATTATTATTAGCATAGTTAGGGATATCCATATTATTCTAGCACCCGCCCGGCCACCCCAAAAGTGTCGCCAAGAAAGTAAACACAAGTAAACTCGGAGTAATAAGGAGCCGCTAATCAGGGCTGTGTAATCACGATTAATGCGCCCCCAATGTCCGAGCCGAGATTCCTCGCCCCCCGCAGATGGTATCATTTCGAATTCGGAATGTTTCCGTTTGAATTTGGAATCTTTATGAATTAGTAGTTTTAGTAAGTAAACTGAGGGTATTGTTTTTTTTAAATTTAGTAATAGGAAAAATAATGTAAACATCTATAACTTCTGTTTCGTTACTCTTGGCATCACCGAAATATTATTCTACGTTTGAATTGCATAATTTTTGTTTGTAGTTCATTTTTTCTTTTTTCTTTTAAAATTGTCTGTCAATTTTTCACATATTAATTACATACAGATATAAGAAATAATTTTTTTTTTCATCTGGAATATAGGTAATATTTAAGGTTAATTCAATAAAAATTTATTTTTACGGCAACTTTTAGTTTGTACTGTCTGGGCTGTGTAAAGTTTGCGAGTCTGTGGTTAGGCTCGGCATGGATGAACGACTCGTAATATCGCGAAAAAAAAAATTGATCTTAAGAATAGAATACTATTATAAAACTCAGAAACTGTATTATTTATTAGCCGTTTCTCAAGATCCCTATCTATCCCCGACCTATATTCAATAATAAATAGTGTTATGAATAATATCGATTAAAAAAACTAGTGCGCTTTAGAGCACACGACTGAAGTAAAACTTCTTTGGTTTAGCTCCATCTATCGGCCGGTGTAACTTTGTTTTTTGCTTTGTTTAATATTAGGTCTTTACCTATGAAATGGCCGTTTTGTTTGAAAAAAATTAAAGTATTTTTTTTTCGAACTTATTTATTTAATTATTCAAAGTAATCACCCCTGCAATCAATGCATCTTTGCCAACGCTGTGGCAGTTTATGGATGCCCTTCTTGAAAAAATCAGCAGGACGGGAGACAACAAACTCTTCAAAGGCGTTTTGTACTGCCTCTCGGGAATTGAATTTTTTTCCCGCTAAAAAGTTGTCCAAATTTTGGAAAAAGTAATAGTCGGTAGGCGCAAGATCTGGTGAGTATGGCGGATGAGGGAGAGCTTCCAAACCCAACTCATGCAGCTTAGAGACGGTCTGTTGTGCAGTATGGGGTCGCGCGTTGTCGTGAAGTAGCAGTGGAGACGACCGATTGACCAATGCTGGTTGCAGACGTGTGAGTTTCGCCATCATTGTGGTCAGTTCTTCAATGTACACATCTGCAGTAATGCTCTCGTCGTTTTGTAAAAAGCTATGATGAATCACACCAGCACTAGACCACCAAACTGTGACCATCACCTTTCTAGGGGTCATTTTTCGTTTTGCACATTGCTTTGGTACCGAACCAGGATCTAACCAACTTGCTGAGCGCTTTCGATTGTCAAAAAGAATACATTTTTCGTCGCACGTAACAATTCGGTTCAAAATTCCTTCATTTCTGTGCCTGTTAAGCAGCACAAGGCAAGTCTCGACGCGTACGTTGCGCTGGCGATCGTTAAGTTCGTGGGGCACCCATCTATCAAGCTTTTTTATCTTGCCAATCTGTCGCAAATGGACCAATATTGTTTTAATGCTAACATCAAAAGCTGCTGCCAGCTCAGCTGTAGATTGAGATTCATCAGATTCCACAATCGCCTTTAATTCATCATTGTTGACCAAAGTTTCCGGACGACCACGAGGTTCATTTTTCAAGTCAAAATTCCCAGAACGAAACCGAGCAAACCAATAACGGGTTGTACGTTCGTTTGTACAGTTCTCTCCGTAAACGTCGTTGATGTTACGTGTCGTTTGTGCCGCGTTGGTGCCACGACGGAACTCATATTCCATAATTACACGAAATTTCAAAGTATCCATTATGAGGAAAAATGTTGAAATGTAATGAAAATACAACGCTAATCAATAAACAAAAGACTTATATTGTAAATAGAATGTCATATTTTTAAAACAAAATTAATTTGAATTTAGAATTCATAGCCAATCAAAACTTTTTTTTGTTTGAAAAAGTCTGCACGGCAATTTCATAGGTAAAGACCTATTATTAATGTCGCCATCTTGACAATTGTAAATTGTCATGTTACCGGACATACCACAATAATACAAATGGGTTTTGGCGGGAACGTGAAAAAGATTGCGTCACCGCATTGTATTATTTTCCAAAACTTGTATTATTTTCAGTGTTAATGCATAAAATTGGTGGCATTCCATTCGTTAAGTGCTGGATTACAGGCGTGAGTGTGGGAAAATGGTATAATGATGGTGAAACGTTTTTTATCGTGTTGTTTCCAAAACTCCATAGAAGCTTCAAGTAAAGTTGCCACCGCTTTACTAAGAGTATGACTTTGACTAGACTATGACTTGACTTGATGACTTCGACTATGACTTGCTTGACACATATTTGCGTGAAATATCATTAACTTGATAAATTATCAATTACTTGACACTGGCTAAATACAAAAAAGTGTGGAGCCAAAACATAAAAAAAAAAAAAAAAAAAAAAAAAAAAAAAAAATACAAATTTTAACTTTGATATGATGACAATGGAGATCTACGTGAGCCAACTTCAACTTCCGTTCACCTCGGATTCACCAGCTTACTCCCCAAATCAAGCGTGCGTAAAGTTTTACTTCAAGAATTGGCAGAATTTAACCCTTAATTTTCTGAAGCAACGCTGACTTTTCCAATTTTATTACCTACATAATACCTACCTTTATTCGTATCTATATCACGACACATTACCACTCGGAGCTGCGAAGTGTGATGGCATTCCTGTGTTCCCGCCTTTTGTTCCATTCCGAGTACATTTCGAATGTTTCGCGTTCGATCCGTCTCGATGACAGATTGACTTTAGTCCTTGATGCTTTTGTTTTATAAGTGGATTTACTTGTGAAGAAATCGAATCTTGGTTTTTGAGGCAAAATATATTGGTTACTATCAATTTAACGAATCTAAGCGCCATATTTTTTTTTGTACATAGTTATACACATTCTCTTGTGAAAATAATTACTCTTTAACTTTACACTAAGAACATTGGCTAATAAAAGATCGTAACCTTAACCAGTCGAACATTGACTTTTTACATATTGATTTGATTCGGACAGCCTCTGTGGTGTGGTGACTAAGCAGGCCGGCTCATAGCTCGGTGGCGACGATTTCGGTTCCCGCAACAGGGCAAGTATATTTTCAAAAAAAAGCAAAAATAGTTGTTCTGTGTCTGGGTGTTATGGGGCCATGGTCCTTGTAGTACCTGGGTCCCTAGACACAGGGAATCCTAGTCAGGGTTCAGGATCTATGTATGTGATCGTTGGGCGTTATTAATTTATCTTACATAGCCTGGACGTAACGTGGAAATTATTGTGTGACAGTACAACGCAGTATAAATAAAGATTGTCAAAATAATAATTGATAAGATGTTTACGATTTTGCCGCCTTGATAAGCCGATTTTAATTTCCGTTCGTTTGAATGTGTAGGGGTCATCTCTATTTACGTACTAGCCATAGACCACAGACTACTTAGGAGAGACTAGTCTCCATAGACTAAGGTTCTAACAGAAAGTTTTGGCGGGAAAACGAAAAAGATCGCGTTGCCGCATTGTATTATTTTCCAAATCTTGTGTTATTTTCAGTGTTAGTGCATAAAATTGGTGGCATTTTATTCGTTAAGTGCTAGATTACAGGCATGAGTGTGAGAAAGTGGTAAAATTATGGTGAAACGTTTCTTTTCGTGTTGTTTCCAAAACTCCATAGAAGCTTCAAGTAAAGTTGCCACCTCTTTACTAGGAGTATGACTTTGACTTGACTATGACTTCGACTGTGACTTGACACATATTTGCGTAAATATCATTAACTTGAAAAATTATCAATTACTTGACACTGGCTAAGTACACAAAAGTGTGGAGCCAAAATATAAAAAAAAGGTTCTAACATTCATCGACTCATCGCCCATAGTAGTTTACGTTCCATTCCACGCTCCATTTACGCGTCCTTGTAACGAAACGCAAACGCAGTCTTTGAGTCTGTTTGTAAATCGAACCGGCCGGGGCGCGTCAATCAGCCAAATTGGTCCGCAAAGAACGGAACGTAGTCATTGCCGTGTTCTCGTGTTCGATGTGAGGATGATAAGTAGTGATGGGACGTGCCCGTTGATGTTGATTGTAGTCTTGTTTTTCATGCAAGATCATTTTTGAAGTCAAACTTCTTTCCGCAGGTTTGACTTGAGGAGTGCTTACTCCTCAAGTCAAGCGTGCGGTGCACCAGCTTTGGTGAATGCGAAGCGAACGTAAGTTGAAGTTGGTTCACGTAGATTTCCATTGTCAGAGGATCAGATTGAGGAGGAGGCGTTACGCGCACCTCCTCCCTCCCCCGTAGTGGGGCCACTGGTGGAGAGTAGGGGGACTCTCCACCGGCTTGCACGGCCCCACACGTCTGGTGGGTGACCTGGGTGAGCAAGGTCACCCATCCATTGGCGCGAGGAGGCGCTAAAGGGCCTGCTGTCGGGGGCGAGTTGGCTGGACTGCAGTCGCGACCCTTTCTCGCCCCGGTACGGCGGACGAGGGTTCACGGGGGGGTTTTAGTGGGTTCGAGTCCCACATACCTAAGTGCGAGGGCATTTCCCTACATTAAAAAAAAAAAAAGATTTCCATTGTCAACATAACAAAGCTAACAATTTGTATTATTATGTTGGTATGTCCGGTAAAATGACAATATACAATTAAACAAAGCAAAAACAAAGTTATACCGGCCGATAGAGCTAAACTAAAAAAGTTTTACGTCGTCGTTAAGCATCCTCGTGTTTTTTTTAAATGTAATTCCGTACAGACTTCGCTGATTTGACACTTCGAGTGGGTGGATGAGGATCGGACTGTGAAACGAGCGCATTTAGGCAAACAGTTGGCAGTACTATGTATTTGGAGTTATAAAATTTGCGTAGCAAGACTAACCTTCAAACTTACCATGTACCACATCACTATCAAAGAGTTCGAAATTTGAAATGAATGGGTGCTACGCCGCTACGCTATAACTGCTCTGTTGGCACTTCCTGTTTGCGATGACGTATTCGAACTTCAAATACGGTTCTATTATTACGTTAAATCAATTAATTTATACAATAAAATAGAGATGTAAATTATTTAACCATAACACAGAAATTATGGATAGCTAATTTACGAATAAAAGTGCTCATGTTCTTTCTAATTAAAATGGATTGTTTACTCAAGCACATTATTTGGGACAAATGGATAATAAAATAATAATAATAATAACGCGTTAACGTGATCAGTGGGTCACATACAAAGATCCTGGACCCTAACTATGATTCCTGTGTCTAGGGACCCAGGAACTACGAAGACCATGGTCCCAAAACACTCAGACAAAGAACAAGTATTTGCGCTTTTTTTTCCTGAATAAAATACATACATGGTATACAATATAACACAGACACAGAACAAACATCGATATTTATCACACAAATATTTGTCCTGGGTGAGAATCGAACCCACAACCAAACAAACAAACAAAGTTCAAAAGGCAGGGTTACTACCAACTGAGCTATCGGGCTAGTAAATACGTATTCCAAAATAATCTACCAATTGAGTTGTTACACACAACGTAGTAAATTAAAATGATATAGTAATATTAATCTAATCCATACAATAACACTAAGACGGCATCAAAAAGCAATCAATCAGCGACATATGCGCCTTAAAACCTCCTCTCCAGTTACGACCCTCGTTTATTCGCATCGGGCAACACTAAATTACCGAAACATGTACTAAGGTATAACAACAGTAAGGGCAGTGCGGAAAATAATTATTTTTCTCTCAATATTATTTTACTTTACGTGGTTGTATGGTATAGTAACCACGTAAAGTAAAATAATATTGAGAGAAAAATAATTATTTTCCGCACCTAACTTTAACACAGTATAACTAAATGTATTTAGTATGTATTTTATAACTAAAAACTAGTATAACTAAATACATTTAGTTATACTGTGTTAACTAAAAACTAGTATAACTAAACACATTTAGTTATACTGTGTTAAATTTAGGACGTAGAAACATGAAGAGTTTTGGGATTAGGTTCTAACAAACTGAAGTCCATAAGCCGGGTCTAAGCGCATCTTTGGTGTATTTCCGCCTGATTACGCTGTCCACCTGGTGATGCTGTCCGCTCAGTGACGCTGTCCGCTCAGTGACGCTGTAAAGGTCGGCCTGTACAGCATTAGCCCGTTCAAAAAAAACTTTTTGTGTATTTGGGGGTGTCCCGGAAAAGGTTTGTTTAAAGTTGATCATCACTTACCTGTAATTAATGTTACCGTGTTTCGTGCAAATAAATAATTTCATTTAATTTTGTTTAAAAAAAATCATCATTACGTATTTTTCTGTAAGAAAAGACCTTACTGGTTACGTAAAAGACCGAAGATGCAATGTAACAACTTATTCTTCGGTTCGATTCCCGCAGCAGGACAAGTATTTGTGCACAGAAAAAAAAAACACAAATAGATTTTGTTCTGAGTCTGGGTGTTGTGGAAGCATGGTCCTCGTAGTTCCTGGGTCGCTGAACACAGGGAATCCTAGTTAGGTTAGATCTATGTATGTGATCGTTGGGCGTTATTATTATTAAACTACTAGTTGCGCCCCGCGGTTTCACCCGCGGATAAAAAGTATTTTAATTATTTGCTCATCCCACGGGAGCATTTCACTTCTCCGGGATAAAATATAGCTTATATGTTAATCCAGTGTATAAGCTATCTTGGTACCAAATTTCATCCAAATCCATTCAGCCGTTTGAGCGTGAAGGAGTAATAAACATACACACATACACACATACAAACTTTTGCCTTTATAATATTAGTGTGATAGTGTGATTAATCGCATTACCCATACTGCTACTACGTGACAGCACCAACGACAAAACGCTTTTCAATCTGTACTAACAATATATTCGCCCCAAAAGCGCGGCAAAAGGAGTCCCCATTCTGCCGGCCCCAAATGCCAATCTGGCAAGATTGCTTTTTTTCCTTTGTCAGTTTTGAATACGTCTCATATGAGTGGAATCGCAGTGGACCTTTTGTGGATGATTAAATACTGGGTGATAGTGATGGGAGTGGATAGAGTAACAAATTATTGAGTGAAAATAATTCCTTTAAAAAAAGGTTTGCACTGAATTCAATCCCAATGAGTGAAGAGTTTTATAATACTCTGTATATTTAGTCTGTGGTTGTTTCTATAGTAATATGGAAAAACGTTCACTTCAAATACGAAATTATGATGATTATGAAATTATGCTACAGTAAAGTGTTTTATTTATAATAATAGAATATGGAGTCTTCCACACATAATTGAAGGGGTGAGAACAAAAAGGGTTTAACTGATTTTTTTTTTCAAAAAATGACTTATGGGTATCGTTGGATTCAGCGTGAAATTATCTACGATAATACATTCTCAAAGTACCGAAATGGGGCTTAAATTTCGAGGTTTTTAGTCTAAAACGGTTTATCTGTCACAGGAATACAGTTCACTTAGCATAAAAACATTATTATATTAAATTTTTACAGTAATTGTATGAATTAGTACTATATTTAGTATTTTAAAATAGAATTAAACAACAAATTAAGCAACTGAAACTTACATAAACCTTTTGTATTACCTTATAAGCACTCTACATTAAAATGAAGCCGTTGAAGTTTAAAGTCAATTTTCTCGAAACTATCAATTTGACAGTTAAACCCTTTTTATTCTCAACCCTTCAATCAAGATTCTAATAATGAGAATAGAGAGAGAATAGTTGAAACCACAATACGCATAATTAAAGATAACTGAAAAAATACATGTCGGATCTTGATCAAATTTAAATGGTACCACACGGTATGCATCATCATTCAATTAAAAAAGATTCATCAAAATCCGTATAGTCGAAAGTTCTGAGGTAACAAACATTAAAAAACAGTTGAATTAAGAACCTTCTTATTTGAAGTCAATTGATTTTTTTAAAATTTTTTCTAAATAATTTTTTATTCTCTGAAGTTTGTGATGTCATGTCTACGGGTTCCGCCTGGAAATCAATTTTTTAAGGTCACGCGTTGACCTTAATGCCATGCTGAGTCGGGACCTGGTCATGACATCACACAACGTTACATCTGTGAATTTGTCTATTCTTTCCTATAATGTAATGTAATATTACAACTTAAAACAATGTTACTTTATGACCTTTGCCATAACAGATATGATTGTATACCTCTTGTAAATAAAATATGTAATTGACTGGCCCGATAGCTCAGTTGGTAGTAACCCTGCCTTCTGAACTATGGGTTGTGGGTTCGATTCCCACCCAGGACAAACATTTGTGTGATTAACATAGGTGTTTGTTCTGTGTCTGGGTGTTATATTGTATTCTATGTATGTATTTACAAAAAAAAGGTATCTAAGTATTGTATCAGTTATCTGGTTCCCATAGTACAAGCTTTGCTTAGTTTGGGGCTAGATGGCGTTGTGTGAGATGTCCACACATATTATTATTATTATACCTACTAGAACTCACTGCCGTAAACCGTCTCAATTGTTCGCAACCTTCCGTTGCCGCAGTAACGCCGGTAAGCGATCTCCGCTTTACCGTCTGGTACCACAATATAATAAAAAATTTAACACAACAGATATTGCGGCAACGAGGCCTAGTATATTCAAAAATAAAATTGTAGAATTATTAGCGTAGCACTACCACCTATCGCATCATACACCTATTTTAATATAATTTTGACACTCTGTGGTAAACGGTGCTGGTATCACGTTGATTACTGTCATTGTATATTACTCATAAGCTGTAATTTTAATGTGGTACTGTTTGTTTTCCC
This sequence comes from Ennomos fuscantarius, assembly GCA_905220475.3. Classification (NCBI taxonomy): domain Eukaryota; kingdom Metazoa; phylum Arthropoda; class Insecta; order Lepidoptera; family Geometridae; genus Ennomos; species Ennomos fuscantarius. The sequence goes on along the minus strand of HG992046.1, from coordinate 2,603,764 downwards.
AAATAAATTAAAAAAAAAAAAATTGTGTGATGTCCTGAAAGTCTATTCTTTCTTTCTTTCAAACTCGTAAGTAGTACATTTAGCTTCCTATTTGATTTTGTTTTTTGCTTACGTTGATTTATTCGAATAAAACTATCACTTTTACTGAGTGGTAGGACTTTTCTGCAAAGTTCGTCTCGCCACCTCTTTGACAGTTATTCTACCTCCAAGCAGTAGTGTGCAAACACTACTATGTTCCAGTTTGTAGGGTTTAGCTGGTGAAATGACTGGGCAAATGAGACCTTATGACCTGATCTCGGAGACTAGTAAATCTTATTAGTAGCTGTGCTGATATCTCAGGATGACGTGCGCAGTGCAGTGTCACGCGAAACTTTATGTTTTAGAGTTCCGAGTGACACTGCAACTGTTATAGGCAGTCTTAAATAAAATAAATAAATAAATAAAACAATACCAAGCAAAGGAATAATTCGTCACGTCATTCATTAACACAAAAAAAATATATTACTGTACTAGCTTAGTTAGGTATAGTTACAGATTGGCCTGATAGCTCAGTTGGAAGTAGATCTGCCTGCTGTGGGTTCGATTCCCGCCCAGGACAAGTCAAAGTCAAAGTCAAAAGATTTATTGCAAATAGGCTAATTTTAGCACTTTTACAAGTCAAAATTATACTAGGTACTTAAAATTAAGTTATTTCACTAAGCATATAAAATTACTAAGTGCTTATTGTCAAATAATATAGCAAGCCCATTACAATATATGAGTTTGAAAAAAAAGCAGTTCTCTTTCTCACTACTGGTGCAAGCAATCCGGCACAATGCAGAATTGAAAACTTTGATCCGAAGCTTCGATTACAACTGTAAAGAAGAAGCTACAAGAAACTTTACAGTGATGTATTTTTTTTGTCTTCTTTCTACTGTCTTTTACAATGTATATAATTCATTACAGTTGAGATAATTAATATGTTACAAAAATAACCACCACGTCACACCGGTGCAAGAAAAATACCGTGATAATCAAGCATTTGTGTGTTCGATGTTCGTTTGTGACTGGGTTTTTTTTTTACTTCAAACTTGTTTAGCATATGACCACGCTCTCACCTGATGGGAAGTGACGATGCGATCGAAGGTGTAGCATGCTAGCCAAGTAAATACCTATTCACTCTTCTCTTGAACACACCCGGGTCAAATTTCGCCGGAAACCGGGTGTTTTTATTGTATTCTATGTATATATTTACAAACAAAAAGTATTTAAGTATTGTATCAGTTATCTGGTTCCCATAGTACAAGCATTGCTTAGTTTGGGGCTAGATGGCGTTGTGTGAAATGCCCACAAATATTTATTTATTACTATTTGCGACCATTCAATACATTAAGATTTACATTTTTATAAGATTTATAATGTTTTAACATAATACAACATACCTTAAACTTTCTTGAACATAATCTGAACAAATCAAGAAATTATAATCAATTTCTATATATCTGCCGAGAATACCCACTTAGCTTATTAATTCAATATCTCCCAACAACCCACAAAAATACGCTTTCATCTATTCAAAAAAAGAAAAGTAATTCATAAGAAAATTCTATCAAAACATTGATATTCATTTCAAATTCCGAACACCTATTTTCCAAGTCGATACACCCAATGCTGAACAAAGCACGCGGGAATATATTGAAAAAGGCAACACCAACTTTTAATATGAAAAATGGTATTATCATAACACAAAACAAATGAAACTCGCAAATCAAACATCTGGTTATGTTCAACCTTATTCCTATAACATTAGAGCTCAAATAAAAGATGTGATTGAAAAGAGAAAGTTTGGAGAAAAAATTCCATCACACAAAACTTTTCTGTGGAAATTTAAGCAATTTGAAGCCGTATCATGTAGTAAATAAGGTACCTGTCAAGTGTGATTTTAAAGTTGTTCTTAACCTATACCTTTCACCTAAGTTGACACTTCTACAGCAATATTGTTTAGCATTCAGTTATAGACGGTTTTTTCAATAAATATTAATGAGATGGTATTATTGGATTTTTTCTGTTTGTTTATCTTATTATAAACTAATAAATTATGAAGGTTTATTCAATTTAAATATAAACAATACTAAATTAAACCAGATTAAAAAAAAATTAAATATATTGAAGGTTTCGGTTTAGTTACATTTTGTATCTGTAGTAGAGTCAAGTCTATTAGTCACGTGATACCTTTCCAGAGAATTTAACTTCTATCTAAGACATTTGCTCACGTAAAATTTCAGCCTGCGAAAAAAAAAGAACGATTAAATTTTAATGTAAAGAATAATTTGAACTATGAACGGGATTTGAACCCGCAACCATAATCCATATAATCTATTAAATCATAAATCTTGATGTGGTAGGACTTTTCTGCAAAGTGTGCAAGCACTATGCAAGCTACGCTAGTGTGCAAGGACATCTCAGGATGACGTGCGCAGTGCAGTGTCACGCGAAACTTTACATTTTACAGTTCCGAGTGACGCTGCAACTGTTATGGGTGGATGTGTCACTTAACATCAAACAAACGACTAGCTCGTCATGTCATTCATTAACATTTTTTTTAAATTGGCTGTGTCCATATAATTTTTACAATAACTATGTAGTATTATTTAAATAATTTATCCAATCATAGGTTTTAATCATCTCTTACCTATTATAGTACTAGCTTCTGCCCGCGGCTTCGCCTGCGTGGTCTATAAGAAACGAAGAAGAAATTTTTTCATGAATAATTCAACCACATATTTCACCCTCTTAGGGGTGGAATTTCGAAAAACCCTCTCTTAGTGGATATTTTCACTTTACAAACAACACAATTTCCAAAGTTCAAGCCTCTAGGACCAGCGGTTTAGGCTGTGCGTTCATGTATAAGTCAGTTATTCAGGACTTTGAATTTTATATGTATAAATCTACACGTAATCATAGACTTACTGGCATTTATTTGGCACTACGAATAAGCATTGCAATTCAACGGGGCAATGCTGCCAGCATGTTGGGTATTATAAAAAAAATACCTTCTGGTAGTGGGCTGGAGCATTTGGACTGTCTATAGGTCATCGCGGCCAGTATATAGTCCAAATGTTTTTTTTTTGTAGTATGTAGTTTTTAGTATTAGTTATTAAATCATTGTAGTATTTAGAAAATAAAGGCATGCAAGGCCGTGTTATAAAAAATCATAGACTGAAGAATGTAAATACCATCTTAAATAGGGCAAATTTTGTGCACGTAATTTAAAAAAAGCCACGAACGCGTGCAAACTTCAATCAAAAATGGAACGGTGCATTTTTTTCTGCTCCACCGTGACAAAGAGTACAGCCGTCAAAATGCCATTGCTTAAATGAAAACTCAGTCATTCGAGGGTGTAGTGAAACGGAAAAATCATCGAGTAAAATGTCATCAGGTTTTCCCGCTAAAACACGACTTAAAGAATATTTATTTCAGCCTCTGTGTGGTCGTTGAGCAGGTCGGCTTATAACCCGGAGACGGCGGGTTCGATTCCCGCGGTAGGACAAGTATTTGAGCCCAGAAAAAAGTGCAACTACTTGTTCTGAGTCTGGGTGTTGTGGGACCATGGTCCTTGTAGTCCCTCGGTCCCTAGACACAGGGAATCCTAGTTAGGGTCCAGTATCTATGTATGTGATCGTTGGGCGTTATTATTATTATTTTGATTTAAATATGTACCAGGGTGCTTTTATTTTTAAAGTGAAATTTCTTCTGAAATTCGTAAGTTGTTGGTTCACACAGATTTCCATTGTCAACATAACAAAGTAAAAAATTACTTAAAATTTGTATTATTATGTTGGTATGTACGGTATAATAACATTTTACAATTGTTAAGAACGCGACATTAACATTAAACAAAGCAAAAACAAAGTTATACCGGCCGATAGATGGAGCTAAACTAAAGAAGTTTCACTTCAGTCATGTGGTCTAAAGCACACTCTTTTTGTGTAGTTAACGTGCTACGGAATCGTAGCACTGTCTACGGAGTTCCTAGTTTATCTACGAAATGTGCAGCGGTTGGGTTGGAGCCGATATAGGATAAAAATAAAATTTAAATATTTTATGTTCATAAGAGGACATTATTACTTTTTGATGTATGAGGTATGCCCGTTGCAATTTGAGCCCTAGCGTTTATACCTTGTCATACCAATTTCTAACCTTGCGTATTATGATTTCAATTATAGGTACATTTCTAGTATCCGAACAAAATGTAGGATGAATTTTGTACAAACATGTACATTTGTCGCGCAAATCTTGCCTCAAAACTCCGAATTCAATTTCATATGTAGAACGCGGGAAATCGAAATTTAAAATTTGAAACAGGGAATCGGCAAGACGGCTGTTTGAGGCGCGTTGATTAGGGAGGCGCGGTGAAGTATTAGGTGGAGTTAGGGTTGTCACTGTGCCTTCAATGTTTTGTGTTGCACCATAAGTTTTCCACCAAAGTTTGAACTTAGTTTGATTAGTTTGATTCTTGTTACGGCACTAATTTAAGTACGAAACGGAACAAAAAATTGAGTAAGCTATATTTTTTAAAGAATTTGGCTGTTGTTTTAACGCTAACTGAAAACGCTAAGTTCCTTTCTTTATTCTGTAACTAGCTTGGCTCACGGTTTTACCCGTGGTTAGTAAATATCCTATGTGTTAATAATAGTGCAGCGTAAAATCTATCCCCATTCAAAATTTGACTCAAATAAATCGTTTGAGCGTGTAAGAGTAACGTTTATTTTAATTGCTCATCCCACGGAAATATTTCACTTTTCTGCAATAAAATTTAGCCTATATATTAATACAGTGTATAAACTATCTTGGTACCGAATTACAGCCAAATCCATTCAGCCGTTTGAGCATGAAGGAGTAACAAACATACAAACTTTTGCCTTTAGCATATTAGTGTGAGCCCTGGTGTCAGAATATTTAAGCCACCCGAAGGTTTATATTTGTTTAACTACTTTTGATTAACTATTGCTTCACGACAACAATCCGATGGCTTAACTTGCCAACTTAATCTCGGTACCACGATAGATTTATTCAAAAATTAATAAATAATATTGTAGTCACTTTTGCACGAAATTGATGTCAAAGGCGTGTTTTTATAACAAACGCAATGCGGAAAAAACGGGCTTCAGGCTTATATGGTTTTTTCATGGATGTCAGAACTTGACCAAATTGAAATGAAACCACACGGATAGCACCAGCTTTCAAATAAAAAAAGAATCATCAAAATCGGTTCACCCAGTCGAAAGCTCTGAGTTAACAATCATAAAAACAGTCGATTTGAGAACCTCTTCCTTTTTTGAAGTTGCTTAAAATGCAAACCAATGACGTGACAAGCTTTTTGTCTGGATGATTTTGCACAATACTGCCTCGGGCAGCTATTGTGAGTGACACAGAGTGACACTGCCATAAAAGATTGCATCGATGTGACTCCAAACTATACATATTATTGAAGTAAAAATTCTTTACGCACGTTGACTTGGGGAGTAAGCAGGCGAGACGAACGGAAGTTGAAAGTTGTTGGTTGACGTAGATCAGTAAAAAATTCGTATTTATTATGTTGGTATGTCCGGTAAAATTACAATTTACAATTATCAAGATGGCGACATTAACATTAAACAAAGCAAAAAAAAGTTATACCGGCCGATAGATGGAGCGAAGCAAAGAAGTTTTACTTCAGTCGTGTGGCCTATAGGGCATCGTTTTTTGAATTAATAAGTGTCAACCCTGTGAAGAGAGGGGCGGGGCGCGGGGATTGAGCCGTGATTGGACCGTCGCGAGTCACGCGCCGCTGGGAAATCAGCCTCGGTCGCGCATACTCGCACCTCAGTCAGGTGAGCCATAGCGTAGTGAAGGCAGAAGGCATTGGTACAATTCAAGGGGTTAGATCAAAAAAGGTTTAACTGTCAAATTGACAGTTTCGAGAAAATTGACTTTAAGCTTCAAGGGTCAAGGGGTTCAATTTGATGTAAAGTGCTTATCGAGAAATAGAAAAGGTTTATGTAAAAAGCACTTTGTAATTTTATATGCTTAGTGAAATAACTTAATTTTAAGTACCTAGTATAATTTTGACTTGTAAAAGTGCTAAAATTAGCCTATTTGCAATAAATCTTTTGACTTTGACTTTGACTTTGACTTTGTAAAGTTGCTTGAAAATGTATTAATTCTATTTTACAATACAAAATATAGTACTAATTCGTACAATTACGGTAAAAATATAATATAGTATAATAAATATAATAATGTTTTTATGCTAAGTGAACTGTATTCCTGTGTCAGATAAACCGTTTTTAGATTAGATTAGAAAATCTCGCGATTTAAGCCTCATTTCGGTATTTTGAAAATTTATTATTGTAGATGATTTCACGCGGAATGCAACGATACCTATAAGTCATTTGTTGATTTAAATTATATGTTACTTCGTAAAGATAGAGCTGATGACAGGGTACAACGTGACTAAAAATTGTGAGGCAAGTTCACGAATCGGCCTACATTTGCGTTTAGTCTGTGAAGTCAGACGAGATCGATGGAGTGCTGTAAAGAAAAAATACCCAGTTCTGTAAAAGATTGCACAAACTACTCTCAAAAGTGTACCTAATAAAAAGAAAGGCAGCTTTTTTTTAGCAAATTATTTAAGTCAATTTTTAAATATTATACTTAGTTTTGAAACAAAATAATCAATTTTGAAAATCTATGTAAACATAGACAATGCCAGGACGTCATGGCTGCGTCACCAGTAATCTGAAAAATAGCGGAGATTGTTTTTCGCCATTTTGGCAGAAATGGAGAAAATGAAGAGAATGACGGGCATATGAAGAGATCTAAATCTATGGCAGAAGGGAGGGAGGGAGGGAGAGATGAGTTATATAGCCTTTAAAATAAATAAATAAATATTTGTGGACTTTTCACACGACGCCATCTAGCCCCAAACTAAGCAAAGCTTGTACTATGTGAACCAGATAACTGATACAATACTTGAATACTTTTTGTTTGTAAATACATACATAGAATACAATATAACACCCAGCCACAGGAAAAGCGTCGATGTCATCACACAAATGTTTGTTCTGAGTGGGAATCGAACCCACAACCAGGCAGGGATACTACCAACTGAGCTAATGGGCCAGTCAAACACACAGGTCGATGACACGTAGGTAATATTATTTGAAAATAAAACAACGTTTATTGGATTTTCTTAAAGTATTCGACCATTTCTGGCACAAAAACAAATAAATACTTTATACTGGCTGAAAATATACATCAACAATAATCATTCAGACACTAAATTTAGATATTAGGATATAAGTACTTAAGCTGGTTATGTTTAAATGTGCGTGCGCATGTAAAATATTGTACATCAAAAAATCAACAGTAAAAATTCGGAGTTGGTCTTCTGTTATGTCATTAAACTGTGTGTAGCCGCGAGCGAGTCCGCGACAACGTTCCAATTCGAATTTTGAATTCGTGCAAAACACCTCCGGACTGAGTTCGCAACACTCGATAATTTTGAATTTGGTGTTTTAATTTTTTTATTCCTACTGGCGTTTGTGATTTATTCTGTACGTTCCATTTGGCTATAATTGCCACCACCAAATATATATAAAGCGTAACCTGGTTTGATATAAAATTATTATAATTTTAGAAACTATAATAATAAATAGGAAAAAAATCGAAAAGCTAAAATGTTGACACTAAGATAATTATTTAAAAAGGCTCCATTAAAATGTGCGTGCACATACAAAATACTATAAATCAAAACATGAGCCCTCAAATTTACAAATACGTTCTCTATTACAATAAAATTGATCACAATTACATTGCTACCAACATAATAACGCTAAGCTAAAAATCACTCCATTCACCACCCTCCAAAAGCTATCAAATAGACATTTTAATTTACACATATAGAACTTTCTTTTCACTCAATTTTCAACCTTATCAGAAAATGAAAAAGTTTATTTCAAAATGGAGGGAAAGAGCCTTCGTCTGATACAATCATAGAAATCACTCGGATGCGAATCGAAAAGGTGTCAAAGATCGAATTTACGATTCATTATACTTAATCCGCACAGAAATGGGGGAGATGTTTTGTTATTGCCACACAGAAAACAACTTTATAAAAAAGTAATAGAGTTTGTCTTTGGTTATGAACGTTTGAATTTCAAAAAGTTCGTAATGCGCTTGTAAGTGCCCATTGTGGCAGCAGATGGTCGTTTTACATTCCAAATACAAAGTAAGTAGTTTTTTTAGGGAGCTCTAGGGGTGCTAGTGTTTTTAGTAATTCTAATTGATTGTTTATGGTTTACTTGGCTTGAAATGAAAACATTAAATTAAGTAGGTACTTACCTAAAATAATTACTTAATTATTTTATTTTTACGCGATATATGGAGCACCTTTGTATTAGGTATCAAAGTGTCAGGGATTTAAAAAGTACCCACATAAAGAAAAACGCACGCCATACAATATTTAAAATTCCTCGCGTTGTTCCGAAACTCCTGAAGTAAAACTTCTTTACGCACGCTTGACTTGGAGTAAGCTGCTTCAAAAATAAGTCTAACAAGGAAATATTTAATATTGATTTTCGCAAAACTTAACCCTAAACAAAATTAATAAAGCTACCGCAATAAGAGTATCGAATTGAAAATATGTGTTGGGACCATTAGCTGTCCCGCTGGCCTAATGCATGCCATAGAGTATGCACTCCAACCGATAAGCCACTCTTGTTAGACAACTAAAACAAGTGATGGGTTTTGGCGGGAGAGCGAAAAAGATTGCGTCACCGCATTGTATTATTTTCCAAAACTTATGTTATTTTCAGTGTTAGTGCATAAAATTGGTGGCATTTTATTCGTTAAGTGCTGGATTACAGGCGTGAGTGTGAGAAAATGGTATAATGATGGTGAAACGTTTCTTTTCGTGTTGTTTCCAAAACTCCGTAGAAGCTTCAATGCAGAGATGAATGAGAATGGCTCCACACTTTTGTGTATTTAGCCAGTGTCAAGTAATTGATAATTTATCGAGTTAAGTAATATATATGTATGTTAAGTCATGTCACAGTTCAAGTCATCAAGTCAAGTCATAGTCTAGTCTAGTCAAGTCATACTCCTAGTAAAGTGGTGGCAACTTTACCAGAAGCTTCTATGGAGTTTTGGAAACAACACGAAAAGAAACGTTTCACCATCACTATACCACTTTCCCACACTCATGCCTGTAATCCAGCACTTAACGAATAAAATGCCACCAATTTTATGCACTAACACTGAAAATAACACAAGTTTTGGAAAATAATACAAAGCAGTGACACGATCTTTTTCGTTTTCCCGCCAAAACTCGGACTTTTTTTATGAATGGATTGGAAACGCTCTCAAGACAAGCACGGAAGATAGAAGATGAAAAAAATACGTGAAGAGAGAAAGAAAGAGTTACGTTTCATATATTACTGAAGGGGCAAGAGAGATGGAGCTAAATAAGTTTAACTTCAGTCGTGTAGCCTAAAGCACACTCGTTTTTTTATACTTACGTAGAAACCAAAATGCAAATTATTTGTTTTATTTAGGGTATTGCCAAAAAATGCTTTTTTATAATTGCGACATCTAGCCCTAAGCAAAGCTTGTACTATGCCAGATAACTGATACAATACATAAATACTTTTTGATGTATTATAAATGTTTGTCCTGGGTGGGAATTTACTCCACGACCCACAGTTCTGAAGGCAGGGTTACTACCAACTGACCTATCAAGCCAATCTTCCACGAAATGGTCTTGATTGTGAATTAAATCACGTTTTAAGCATTGATTCACGACTGACCGTCCGGCTCTAGATTCAAGCAAGATACACCAAGATTTGATTTTACCGTTTCATTGACGTAACCAGCAATCACGTGACCTGCATAATGCATTATATACACGTTATATAACAGTATTTATAATGTTTAATTTAAAATTTGATCTAGCAAGCTATCCAGCCGTCCCCCACCAATGATTTCCTCCTCTCAAGCCAATTAAAAGTTAGGCACAAAAAAAAAACAATCGCAAACGAAACAAACCTGCTAGTCTATGGGCCGGCCGCCCCCGTGTTTTCGGTTGGAGGGTCGGATTTCGCGCCATTTGGCCAACCAGTCGTGTAATAGCTCTATAAGGATCGGCGTACATTGGATTGTGGAAACGAGGGAAGCTTTTAGGTATATTAATAATTGCCTACTTTAAGAATTTATTTTTGTCATAGTTTGGCCTAGCACTTAGTGTGTAACTGGCAAAGACGAATAGTACTATTTTTCCAATATCGTCCTCTTTTAAGAAGTATTCATTTTGTTGTATGTATTTATTCTCTTGCCATTTTTATTACTGCAAAGAAAAATATAAATTTTATACATAAATGTAAAACCAATAAATACAAAACCTTCTTACAAAATCTTTACCTTATGTCTTCTTTTTCGCAGTAGTTTACTGCTTACATAACATATGTATCATTAATGCTTTATTAAATTTAAAATTCAACCCCTGTGTTGTAGTGGCTGAGCAAGGTGGCTCATGGCCTGGAGGCGGCGGGTTCGATTCCGCCGGTAAGATAAGTATATGTGCACAAAAAAATCGCAAATACTTATTCTGTATCTGGTTACTGTGGAACCATGTTCCTCGTAGTTCCTGGGTCCCTAGATACAGGGAATCGTAGTTAGGGTCCAAGATCTATGTATGTGATCGTTGGGCGTTATTATCTCTACTATATAAAAATATGTCGGGTTTTCCTTCCTGACGCTATAACTCCAGAACGCACGAACCGATTTTCACGGTTTTGCATTCGTTGGAAAGGTCTCGGGCTCCGTGAGGTTTATAGTAAAGAAAGTTCAGGAAAAATTCAGGACAAACCAACATTTTAAGTAGATGGCGCCGGTGCGTGATACATTGTTTTTCGTATATTATAAAATGTTTAATAAATAAACGTCCACCCGAGCGAAGCCGGGACGGGCCGCTAGTTTTATTATAATTATAAATGAACCGTTAAAATAACGAAGTGAAATGTTAAATCAAACAAATCTCAACTATAAAAATAATTTCATTACCTTCTGTGTACGCCGACCCTTGCAATCCCTATTAATGTTCCTCTCCAGCCAGCATTGTCTATTTGAATTTGGAATAAGCCTGTTCGAAATTTGAATTGAGATGTTTGTTTATGATTCGATGGTTAAATTTGATTCGCCAGTGTTACCGAGTTGAGTGGGTGTCGTGTATCCGGTTGGTGGGAGAAAATTGGCTGTTCCTAATTTGAATTTATTTTCTTTTCTAATAAAGTTATTAATGCCGTCAGCCGTGTTGTCATTGACATTCTTTATATAACGGAAAATTAGTAGGGTCTTAGGTGTAAGGTCTCTTTATTAGTGTACAATATTGCTTGAACGTCTGTCCAATTTCTTCCAAATAAACTCTAGATTGACTTAAAGAAATTGCTTACTGTAATATTTTGTGCGTGTAGACGAAGGATCTATTCTTCTTAAGATTTTTTTTACTTATCTATTTATCCATACATAGATCATACGCTCATTAAGTTCAATTCTCTCATCTTACGGTGTAAAATAAACAAATAGATCGGTGTAGTTATAAGTAAGTTTTTTATTTCCTAATATATCTAAAGGCTCTGTAAACCTAAGAAGTCACTTTTTTCTATAATTTCTGCTAGTAGCACTCTGATCTTAGAGAAATAAAAAACGAGTGTGCTTTAGACCACACGACTGAAGTAAAACTTTTTCTCCACCTATCTGCCGGTATAACTTGGTTTTTGCTTTGTTTAATGTTAATGTCGCCATCTTGACAATTATAAATTGTCATTTTACCGGACATGCCAAAATAATAATACAAATTTTAAGTAATTTTTAACTTTGTTATGTTCACGGGACGTGAACCAACTTAAACCTTCGTTTGCCTCGCATTCACCAGCTTACTCCCCAAGTCAAGCTTAAATAAGTTTGACTTCAATAATATGTCTATGCTCTTAACCTAAAAAATAATTGATTATAATACCTTCTTGCTCTTAACATTTTCCACAGACAATCTACGCAATCATCAAATATGGCGGCGATGGCTCCACAGAGGTTTCATATTCAGCCACAAGTTTATCGTATCCCTGTTGCCCGGGGGCGCCACTAGTGTTCCAATTACGTCCTGTCCCATTGTCCGCACAAAAAGCATCTTATGTTGAGTATGGTCGTAATGGAGTAATTATTCGCCCCATACAACTCATGCTCGATAAATGAAGGGTGGTAACAGTACAGATAAAGCAGTATGAGAAACTCTAAGAAAACAAGAGACAGTTAATTGAAAAAAAAATTGATGTATTACATATTAGTTTATAGTTAGTAATATAAAAAATATGTTTGGGCGGGAACGCGAATAAGATTGCGTCATCGCATTGTATTATTTTCCAAAACTTGTGTTATTTTCAGTGTTAGTGCATAAAATTGGTGACATTCTATTCGTTAGTGCTGGGTGGGTGCTGGGTGCTTTCGTGTTGTTTCCAAAACTCCATAGAAGCTTCAAGTAAAGTTGCCACCACCTTACTAGGAGTATGACTTTGACTTGATGACTTCGACTATGACTTGACACATATTTGCGTGATATAGGTATCATTAACTTGATAAATTATCAATTACTTGACACTGGCTAAATACACGGAGGTGTGGAGCCAAAACATAATAAAAAAAATATAAATATGATATTAGCTTTGGATGCCAATTATATATTTAATTGTTTCTCTTTGCCATGACGCTGGCAAAAATGTGATAAACAATAGCCATCTAAAAAAAAGATATATATTCAAGATCGAGTAATCACACTACTTATGGATTTAATTCATAAACGGCCAATTTATGATGGCATAATATTAAATCCATATTTTAAACAATCGATTGAAATCACTGAATACTTAATTAATATCTTAAGTACATTCAATATCCGATACCTCAAATTATATCAACACAAAAAGCATCTTATGTCGTGTATGGACCATAGATAAAGTATGGACTGTGGATCCCTAAACGCCTCTAATAGAGTAATTATGTGCCCCATCACTAAACCGAGGGTGGCTACCATAGATTAGGATGGTTGACTTTGATGTTTTTTTTTTTCTGTCCGAGCGTCATGGCTTTGGCGGGGATTCCTTGTTATTGTTTAATGGTACCTAGAGTTCAAAGTCAAAGTCAAAGTCAAAAGATTTATTGCAAATAGGCTAATTTTAGCACTTTTACAAGTCAAAATTATACTAGGTACTTAAAATTAAGTTATTTCAATAAGCATATAAAATTACAAAGTGCTTATTGTCAAATAATATAGCAAGCCCATTACAATATATGAGTTTGAAAAAAAAAAGTTAGATATTTATTACGTAGGTATTAACTACCTTTATATTATTAAAAAAGGCCTTTACGGCCAAGTTGCCTGACGGTATCGAACATTTGTCAATGCGTAAATTTAAATCAATCCTTTTACTAGGTGGTAGGACTTTTCTGCAAAGTTCGTCTAGGTAGGTACCACTTTGCCAGTTGTTCTACCGCCAAGCAGTAGTGCGCAAGCACTGCTGTGTTCCGGTTTGAAGGGCACTGTAACTAGTGGAATTACTGGGCAAATAAGACTTTATGACCTGATCTCACAGTCTAGTAATCTTATTACTAGATTGTGCTGATGTCTCAGGATGATGTGCGCAGTGCAGTGTCGCGTGAAACTGTTTTAGAGTTTCGAGTGACATTGTTCTGTTATGGGCGGCCGCGGCGCTTAACATCAGGTGAACGACTAGCTCGCACATCATTCACTAATATAAAAAAAAAAATGTCAAGTCAAACCTGATGAAAAATCTTATTACACAATAATGATTGTGTCAGACAAAGCTTGCCCTGAAAACCCCAATTTCAATGTTTTTTTAATCTTAAGTACCTAGACTCTTGCCTGTTGCTATATACAGTTTTCTACTTGTAATCTTTACTAAGATCATCTCAGTATTCTTCTTGCACTTGTGTGCAGTTTAGGTTACTTTTGTAGTATATTTTATAAATGAATAGTGTAAAACATATATAGTAAAAATAACAAAAAGGATATAACTGTATATAAAGTTTCTTGTAGCTTTTTCTTCACAGATGTAATCGAGACTACGGATCGCAGTTTTCTGTTCTGCATTGTGCCGGATTACTTGCACCAGTAGTGGGGAAGAAAACATCTTTTCTTTTCAAACTCATATATGTATGTATGTGTGTATCTATATAGGCTTGCTATTATTTGACATTAAACACTTTGTTTTTTTATGTTTTGGCTCCACACTTTTGTGTATTTAGCCAGTGTCACATAATTAATAATTTATCAAGTTAATGATATTTCACGCAAATACGTGTCAAGTCACAGTCGAAGTCATCAAGTCAAGTCATAGTCCAGTCAAAGTCATACTCCTAGTAAAGTGGTGGAAGCTTGAAGCTTCTTAGGAGTTTTGGAAACAACACGAAAAGAAACGTTTCACCATCATTGTACCATTTTCCCACACTCACGCCTGTAATCCAGCACTTAACGAATATAATGCCACCAATTTTAAGCACTAACACTGAAAATAACACAAGTTTTGGAAAATAATACAATGCGGTGACGCAATCTTTTTCGCATTCCCGCCAAAACTGAAGCACTTTGTTATTTTATTAAGTATTTACTTATAACATTGCAATTAATTATAGTTTGATTACGGTTTAAGACCCTATTGACGCTTATATAGATCTCTTAGATTTAAACAACTTAAAGAAGTGAGCCTAAAGAGCATAATTTTTTTTCAGACTTCATAATCAAATTTTTTTTTATTAGAATCATTTTGTCAACCGCATAAAATTACTAAAAGCACGTCATAACACCCTAAAAAAGTTAAACAACCGCAAATAATCATAAAACTTAAAAAAAAAATGTCTAAACAACTGGTGTCCCAGATGGTACGACCCCCGGGACCCTGATGGGTCACCAGAGACCCTAGACCCCTGCAGGGGTCGGTTAATGGTTATAAACACTAGTTAAATGATTGAATGCGTTGATGGCTTGGATTTGCAAAATGCGGGGGTGCAGGCGATTATAGCAGACGAAGGCAGGACTCTGCGGTCGTGAGGGTGATTTGCGATGCAAAGGTCGTGGGATCGAATCCTGTAATAACTTACCTTAACCTTACTTATTATTTTAATACTTAAACACCTATAGCTTTGTTCATAAGTAACTGTTTGCCTTAACAAAAAATTGCAACACTCTTGTCAGAAAATATATTTTAGGTTACTCTAAGTATATACTTAAGCGCCAAATATATTTAAGCAATAAATAAAAAAAACAGTTCGTTGGAAACCTGGACGACGGCTCATGTGCATGGAATCAGCCTAAAGCAGTCTTTTATTGTGATAATAGAAAAGTAAAGTCATAACTTTTTTGTTTTTGGTTCTCCACACTTTTGTGTATTTAGCCAGTGTCAAGTAATTGATAATTTTTCAAGTTAATATAATACGAGTATATAAGTGTCAAGTCACAGTCCAAGTCATCAAGTCAAGTCATAATCTAGTCTAGTTTAGTAAAGTCATACTCCTAGTAAAGGTGGCAACTTTACCAGAAGCTTTTATGGAGTTTTGGAAAGAACACGAAAAGAAACGTTCCACCATCATTATACCATGCCTGTAATCCAGCACTTAACGAATAAAATACTACCAATTTTATGCACTAACACTGAAAATAAAACAAGTTTTGGAAATTAATACAATGCGGTGACGCAATCTTTTTCGTTTTCCCGCCAAAACTTCGTCATAACCTTTATTGCCAGAAATCCCTGCTACCACAGACCGAATTAATCACCGTTAACTCCACATTAAGCACAGATTAAAAATCTCCACCGCGCGAGGGCGGTAATTGCTAAATCATGTAACCCTACCCACTAGGGGTGCGTTGGATTGTGATGTCAATTTGTTTGTTGTGTTTATTAAGGGATGCTGGATGTTTGTATTGTACGTTGATATTTGGCTGACGTCACGGAAGCGACTGTGGCTCAACGGTAGCTGGTGTGACAATCAAACGAACACACGTTCAAATCCCGTTAGGGCCTACATCAATAATTTTTTAAGTTAGGTGCGGAATGCACTTTTTTTAACTTCAAACTTGTCTAGCATTTGACCACGCTCTCACCAGATGGGAAGTGACGATGCGATCGAAGGTGTAGCATGCTAGCCAAGTAAATAAAACTTCATCTAACTTAGACACTATCTCAAAATATCAGAGTCGCAATTTGACTTAATCTCATCTAATCCACATCTCATGTCCAATTAGCAAAATGACCATATCGCTTCAACATTACAATAAGTACATGTATCATAATTGCTAAGTCATAAAATATTACTTTCCAAAACTTGTATTATTTTCAGTGTTAGTGCATAAAATTGGTGGCATTTTATTCGTTAAGTGCTGGATTACAGGCATGAGTGTGGGAAAGTGGTATAATGATGGTGAAACGTTTTTTTTTGAGTTGCTTCGAAAACTCCATAGAAGCTTCTGGTAAAGTTTCCACCAGTTTACTAGGAGTATGACTTGACTAGACTAGACTATGACTTGACTTGATGACGTGGACTGTAACTGGACTTGACACAACATATGTTAATTAACTTGAAAAATTATCAATTACTTGACACTGGCTAAATACACAAAAGTGTGGAGCCAAAACAAAAAAAAAAGAATTTGACATTGACAATGACATAAAAGTAATGACATGAAGGCATCAAATAAATAAAGATGGGAACAGTTTTTGGGGGATCCATTGGGCGGACGTTGTACATTGGTACCTAAAATGGGAAGTCCTGTTGCTAAAAGCGATTTCTATCAGACAATTTTAATATTATGGTATCCAGATACAGCAATAGCCGAACGTCAATTAAAGCACGTGCGCACGGATTGCTACCAAAGGGTCATATCGGTTACCTGACCCTTCACAATAATTAACGAGCACTTCAAAGGTAACACGCCGCTAGGGCTTAGCTTACGTAGGTACTACATGTAGCAAGCAATGTGTGCAGAAGCGAAACTTTCGCGTTTACTTAGGTACCACATATATTTTGGGCTTTTAGTTAAAGTAACTGAAAATCGATATAAAAGTCAAAATCAAAATCAATGTCAAAGTTGAGGTCAAAGTCAAAGACTACGTAACCATTGCAGATCAAATTAACGTAAATAAAACTTAGAATATTTCAGTTGTGCAGAACATTCGGGCTTGGGAGTTTTGGTGGGAATGCGAAAAAGATTGCGTCACCGCATTGTATTATTTTCCAAAACTTGTGTTATTTTCAGTGTTAGCGCATAAAATTGGTGGCATTCTATTCGTTAAGTGCTGGATTACAGGCGTGAGTGTGGGAAAATGGTATAATGGTATAAAATGTTTTATTTACATTTTAAAACATTTTAATTCAATATACTTATATCTTTTTTTAAATCACTCTTTTAATATTCTGTATAATTATTTTGCTATACATAAATTTGTTTTAATTTCTAAGAACTCGCTAATTTACTTGCATGCAGTCTTCACCCATAATTGTAATGACACTTAGCCTTCTTGTAATGTAATGTTATTTTTATTATTGTAATAGTGTACATTATGTTGGTGTTCAATAAATAAATAAATAAATAAATAAATAATGATGGTGAAACGTTTCTTTTCGTGTTGTTTCCAAAACTCCATAGAAGCTTCAAGTAAAGTTGCCACCACTTTACTAGAAGTTTGACTTTGACTGGACTATGACTGGACATGATGACTTCGACTGTGACTTGACACACATTTGCGTGAAATATCATTAACTTGATAAATTATTAATTACTTGACACTGGCTAAATACACAAAAGTGTGGGGACAAAATATAAAAAAAAAACATTCGGGCTATGTTTTTGACAATTAAGTTGTTTGACTGCACTTTTGTCTATGTCTTCTTTACGTAGTATTTTACAAGGTTCTCTGTTAACGTTAAGTTTCTATAATACCTAATAATGAATAAATAAATATCTGTGGACATTTCACACAGCGCCATCTAGCCCCAAACTAAGCAAAGCTTGTACTATGGGAACCGGATAACTGATACAATACTCAGATACTTTATGTTTGTAAATATTATACATACATAGAATATAATATAATACCCAGACACGGAACAAACATCGATGTTCATCACACAAATGTTTATCCTGGGTGGGAATCGAACTCACAACTCACAGTTCAGAAGGCAGGGTTACTGCTACTGAGCTATCGGGCCAGTCAATTCGATAACGTCTTTATTTACATATTTCACTAAATCAACCTAAATATCCGTCCCTAACGCAATAATTGGTTTACTATACCGAAAATCCCACATCCCGTTATCTGTCCAAACAATTATTACACTACAGTTAATGACAATAAGATTGTCAAATAATCGAAAATTGCCACCATCTGCCATTATCTGATAGATCCCAAAGGGTTTGGGTTGGCTAGGTTTGGCGCCATTTTCCAACTGTCAAGCGGCCATTTTGAGACCATAGACAAATTTGCAATTTTTCGCGCCATTGATTCCACAGTCGTCAAATTAGCCGGAAGGTAATTCGTTTGTTTTTTTTTACCGTCGGCAAACGAAGGATATTAAAGTTTAAGCTTTTATTATAAACTGTTGACCATAGTCGGCTATTATTAAATTAAAAAGGTAAGAATGTTGCAGCTCTATCAAAAATGTAGAACTTTGTAAAAACAAAAAGAAAGAACCAACGCTCAATTGTAATGTAATATTACCTATATATACTTTTTCGTTCACTGTACCTAATTTATACAAAGAGTTACCACTACTTTTAAATAAAAAAATAATCTCAATAAAGTCGACCTAGATCAAAACTCCAATTGAAAAACTCCTTTTGAATCTCGGTTAAAAAGGAAACTCCAAGAGAGATTAACATTTAAGACAAGTTTTCCTTTAAATTAATAACCCCCTCGAGCCAAAGCTAATGGGAAGCAAAGATAAAGGAAAAGGGTACATACACACATCTTCTCTGAAACTCGTAATTACCAATCAATGTTTCGCTTTCTATAGAAATATTCATGAAAGAGCTACTTATAGCGTAAATGCAGTATGGATACTTACGAGCGAATTTGACGTGGCCTAGCAACGCATTGTTACTCGAAGTAAAGTTTTGTATCGAGTTTGGACCGAGTCAATAGAATGTAATTTAAATTCTGTAGATGATTCTAGAATTAAATTGTATCACGGGCCTAGCAGTTACTTATACTGCTATAAATGAATTTTGGTTTAACCTACATTTCTTGTATTTCTATATATGAATCTATATAAAAAGGAAAAGAAAAAAAAAATAAAGAAAAGAAGAATAGAAAAAAGAACGTATCAAAAATAAATTAAAATCTTTAAAATTGTCTCTGTCAAGAAAAAGACACTTTTTTGTACGTAATAAGTACAATTCACAAAATCGCAAAACTTGTTTTACTGCTGCCATTTATTACGGGTACAATAAAAGCTAGTCCACACGGCCGGCGGCAGCGGCCCGTGAAATATACGAGTACTCCACAAAAGGGCTAATAACTCGTGTGAAGCACCCTTAACGCACGCCCGGATTTGAGTCCATAATATGAGCGAGAGCGACTGAATGAATTGCAGAATTTCGAGACAGATCGCCTTGTTAATTTTAAGTGCCTAATATAATTTTGACTTGTAAAAGTGACAAAATTAGCCTATTTGCAATAAATCTTTTGATTTTGACTTGTTGATCCGACTGACGCGTGATCTAAATGCTGGCAGTTTTGCCACAACGAATCAGCATTGCAATACAACGGGGCAATGTACCGTGTTCGGCACGCTACCTGCTAGCTTTTTATACTCTCTTTTATCACATAACTTTCAAGCAATGTGATATAAGTAGGTACTTGTTATACTTACAGTTGAGTGTCAACACGCTACTTAAAAATAGGTTAGGTGAATTCAGAAACATTTGGGAGTTATAAAAATTCTGGCCGAGAGCTGACCACTTGCCTACAAGAGAAGTAAAAACCGATAGCTCAGTCGGTAGTAAATTTGCCTTCTGAACTGTATGTTGTGGGTTTGATTCCCACCGTGATCGTGATTCTAATTTATGCGTTTTTGTTTTCGCTAAGTGCTAGATGTAGTGCAAGCATGAGTGTAAGAAAGTGGTATAACGATGGTGAAACGTTTCTTTTCGTGTTGTTTCCAAAACTCCACAGAAGCTTCTGGTAAAGTTGCCGACACTTTACTAGGAGTATGACTTGACTAGACTAGACTATGACTTGACTTATGACTTGGACTGTGACTTGACTTGACATACAACATACATATTAATTAACTCGAGAAATTATTAATTACTTGACACTGGCTAAATACACAAAAGGGTGGAGCCATACCAAAACAAAAACAAGTACGTACAAAACAAACAAGAATTACCAAATCAATCGCAAATGTTTAAATCTTAGACCAGCCTCAAGGGGCGGTGTGTAGAAAAATATTATTTTATCTATAGTATAATCGGTAATTCCTTTGTCGGGCGGTAGCTCTTGTTTAACTTTTTTTTAGTGGCGTCTGCCATTTTTTTCTAGCTACATGATGGATTATTGTTGAAATCAATTGTTTTGTTACGGCTTATTGGGTAAACTAAGGAGATGGGTATAATCCAGAGACTTGCTTTTGTAAGCTTTGGAATTTATAAAATGTAAAAACTTAAAAGATAGGTTATGAAAGTTTTTGAAGTAAAACTTCTTTACGCACGCTTGGTAAGCTGGTGAATGCATAAACAGGCGAATGGAAGTTGAAAAGAAATGCTAAGGTAGATCTCCATTCTCAACATGATAAAGTAAAAAAAATGTATTATTATGTTGGTATGTCCGGTGTAATGACAATTTATAATTGACGAGAAAGCGACATTACCGTTAAACAAAGAAAAAACAAAGTTATACCGGCCGACAGATGGAGCTAAACTAAAGAAGTTTTACTTCAGTCGTGTGGTCTAAAGCACACTCATTTTTTTGTGATCCATCGTGGGTTTTTTTTTATAACTGATTATAACTGAACTGAACCAACAACTTTTAACTTCCATTCACCTCTTCACGCAAATCTACGTGAATCAGCTTCCGTTTGCCTCGCTACGCATTCACCAGCTTACGCCCCAAGTCAAGGGCTGGAAAAGAAGTTTTACTTTAAAAAAAAATCCCATCCTTTCAACCTACTATATTCTACGATATTATAACAACTACTACTAAACGAATGCGAGGCGAACGGTTGTTGATTAAGTTGTTGTTTAACGTAGATCTAAATTGACAACATAACAAAGTTAAAAATTTGTATTATGAAGTTTGGTATGTCCGGTAAAATGACAATTTACAATTTGGTCAAGATGGCGGAATTAATATTAAACAAACAAAAACAAAGTGATACCGGCCGACAGAGCTAAACTAAAGAAATTTTACTTCAATCTTGTGGTGTAAAGCACACTCATCATCATCAGCCTACAATAGTCCACTGCTGGACATAGGCCTCTCCCAAAGCACGCCACTGAGCCCGCTCTTCGGCTCTACTCTTCCATTTACTAAAAGTTATAAAGTTTAAAGCACACTCGTTTTTTTATTGTTATCGTTCACACCAAAATACGATGAGTACGATGATCGATTGTAATTTCGAGGAATTAAAAATTTCACATTTTGGTCTAGCGGCCGCAAGCGCAGATGCCTCCGCGGTACACTGGTTGACCGCGGTCGACAGTTCGGATACCTCTACTAATGAACATTCTTTGATGAAATCGTTAATAGCAACTAAAAGCATCTTTCTCGAATAGCAATCTGTTTATAAATAAACTAGCTTCTGCCCGCGGCATCGCACGCGTGGCCTATAGGAAACGTTTTTTTTTTTTTTTTTATGTTAAGGAATGACGTGACGAGCTAGCCGTTCGCCTGATGTTAAACGACACGGCTGCCCATATCAGCTGCAGTGTCACTCGGAACTCTAAAGTATAGAGGTTCGCGTGACACTGCACTGCGCACGTCATCCAGAGACATCAGCACAATCTAGTTATAAGATTACTAAACTGTGAGATCAGATCATAGTCTCATTTGCCCAGTAATTTCACTAGCTACAGTGCCCTTCAAACCGGAACACAGCAGTGCTTGCGCACTACTGCTTGGCGGCAGAATAACTGGCAAAGCGGTGGTACCTACCTAGACGAACTTTGCACTAAAGTCCTACCACCTAGTGAATAATAAATGATATTTTAATAGATAATTCAACCACCCATTTCGCTCTCTTAGGGGAGGGATTTCGAAAAATCCTTTCTTGGTGGATATCTACACTTTACAAAGAACACACCCTCCAAATTTCAAGTCGCCAAGATCAGCGGTTTAGGCTGTGCGTTGATATATAAGTCAGTCAGGACTTTGCATTTTATATGTATAGATAGGGCGAGAAATTTCGGTCTGCATAAATAACTTCACAAGACACATTCTTTCTATATAAGCATTTTAAAATGCAATGTTTGCGTAATTTAGAAGGTACCTCAATTGACTGGCCCAATAGCTCGCCGTCTGAGCTGTAGATTGGGGGTTCGATTCCCATCCATGACAATCATTTCTGTGATGAACAAAATGTTCTGTGTCTGGTAAAAAAGTGTCTTAGTTTAGTATCAGTTATCTGGTTCCCAAAGTACATGCTATGCTTAGTTTGGGGCTAGATGGCGCTGTGTTAAATATCCACACATATTTATTACTATTATTAAGTATTTTATCAGTTATTTAGTTCCCATAGTACAAGCTTTGCTTAGTTTGAGGCTAGATGGCGCTGTGTGAAATGTCCAATAATATTTATTAATTATTACTAATCTACATTCGAAAGCATTTATCACTAAAAAAGTAAAACAAGAATTAATCACCATCAAAGGATTTAATCAAACTAGGGATGTCCTGCAATCGCTAATGTCCGCCGAAAGAGGCGTAATCCGACAGCGTAGCGAACAGTTACTCTCGTTTTTCAGTTCCATCGACTTTTTGCTTCCCATTTGTGAACCATTTTTTAATTCTTTTGAATCTCGTTTCTGTGTGATATTAGTGATGGGACGAATGGATATCGATGATTTGTGAACATTTAGAGTGGATGTAATTATCAACCATATTATTTCCATATCCAGTCTGTATGTTAAACTCAATGAGAATGTTACGCATCCCTTAGACGACCAAAAGGACAAATGCTCAAGGAGTTCAGAGTGATCACTAGTCTATCTTCGACCTGCCTCTAGGGAGTTCTCGAGTATTTTGACCACATATCCCGGAAGAATAGTGCCAATCTGGAGAAGAATAAGAAGAAGTATACGAATAAAAATTATTTATTGCCAAATAAAGAAAAAAATATTGGGTACGTACAAATATTATAGTCAACATAATTTGTACTTGTTCTGAGTCTGGGTGTTCTGGGACCATGGCCTCGTAGTTCCCGGGCCCCTACACACAGGGAATCCTAGTTAGTATTCCTTTGTATGTGATCATTGGGCGCTATTATTATTTATTATAATTAATTGGCAACAGGAGTAGGCTCAGCACTGTGCTGCGTAGAAATGTTCTACGCAGAGCTGGTTTTCAGCATACCCTAGCTCATCATCACTGGAAATGTTGGAAGGAACAGGTCACGATGACGAAGGCCATTGCGCTGGTCTGACCAAATTGGTAAGAAACTATGCCATATAATATAGATAAGCCCATACATGCTGCTGGCGTCGATGGCGTGAAATTTTCAGACAATGTAATCCGTGGAGGGGTCGCGGCCTTCATCGCTGAGGAAAACAAAGCAAGGAGATGTTAAATTACATTCAAATTGGTTTAACAGTATATTTGTTTTAGCGTGAAAGCCACACAAACATACAAGCATGATTGATCGATGATTGATTCGAACAAAATCCTTCTGCCTTTTTGTTATGGTTCAGAACAAAAGAACTAAATCGATCTTTCAGGGATTGATATAGAATACGTTTTATCACGATAATCTATATCCCGTTCATGTGAAGCCACAGACTACAGCTTTTATCAATAAATAAAAAATGTGTGGACATTTCAAACAGCGCTATCTAGTCCCAAACTAAGCAAAGCATGTACTATGAAAACCAGATAACTGATACAATACTTAGATACTTTTTGTTTGTAAATATATACATAGAATACAATATAATGCTCAGACACAGAACAAACGTGTTCATCACACAAATGTTTGTCTTAGCTGGGAATCGAACCCACAACTCACAGTTCAGAAGACAAGGTTATTATCGAGTCGGTCAAAATATTATCGATAAGTTCACATCCCTACAAGCCTACACTCGCTCGCTCCATCATATTTCATTTTTTCGCCCAATCCTTTGCCGAAACCATACGGCGTACTTTTAGGTTCTTTTTAATTCGTT
Organism: Ennomos fuscantarius; assembly: GCA_905220475.3. Classification (NCBI taxonomy): domain Eukaryota; kingdom Metazoa; phylum Arthropoda; class Insecta; order Lepidoptera; family Geometridae; genus Ennomos; species Ennomos fuscantarius. The sequence goes on along the minus strand of HG992046.1, from coordinate 2,579,304 downwards.
TTACAATGATAACTGAAAGGTGCTTTTTTATTCGTTGAATATTACTTTCGTTCATATATGGCTTCGGTATAACGGGAATTTCGGGAAATGACTTAGTATTAGGCACATTTTTTATTAATAAAGTGAGTTTTAAGCTATGATTTTTTTTTTTTTTACTTCAAACTTCTAGCGTTTGACCACGCTCTCACCTGATGGGAAGCGACGATGCGATCGAAGATGTAGTATGCTAGCCAAGTAAATACCTATTCACTCTTCTCTTGAACACGCCCGGGTCATATTTCGCCGGAAACACAGACGCTGGCAAGGCATTCCATTCCTTAGCCGTTCTAATTAAGAACGTTGAGTCAAATCGCTTGGTACGAATGGGTGGTATTTCGACCACGAAAGGATGGCGCTTAGCCGAGCGTCTTGTAGTCCGGTAGTGGAATGGTGATGGGAGAATGAGATGATGGCTTTAACTTGCGTGGTTTTGAACTTTTATCTGCCCACAGCTTCTATGGTGTGGTTGTTAAGCAAGTTGGATCATAAGCTGGAGGTGGTGGGTTCGATTCCCGCGACAGGACAAGTATTTGTGCACAAAAAAAAGCGCAAGTAGTTGTTGTATGTCTGGGTGTTGTGGAAGCATGATCCTCGTAGTTCCTGGGTCCCTAGATACAGGGAATCTTAGTTAGGATCCAAGACCTATTATGCGATCATTAGGCGTTATTATTATTATTAGATATATTATTTTTTAGGTATTGCATAATTTAGGTCTACATACCGCTGTGTATGATAATGTGTGTGTGAAATGTCCACAACTATTTACTCATTATATTTTTATTTATAAGCCCTTCCTCAAATAAAGACTTAGATTTGAGCAGCTCACGTTATCATAGCTTTTGATACTATCACGAACTAATGAAAAAAAACGAATGTGCTTTAGATCACACGACTGAAGTAAAACTTATTTAGTTTAGCTCCATCTATCGGCCGGTATAACTTTGTTTTTGTTTTGTTTATGTTAATGTCGCCATCTTGACAATTGAAGGGGTGAGAACAAAAAGGGTTTAACTGATTTGTTTCACAAAATGACTTATGGGTATCGTTAGATTCAGCGTGAAATCATCTATAATAACACATTCTCAAAAGACCGAAGTGAGGCTTAAATCTCGAGATTTTGAGTCTAAAAATGGTTTATCTGTCACAGGAATACAGTTCGCTTAGCAAGAAAACATTATTATATTTATTTTATTATATTGTATTTTTACAGTAATTGTATGAATTAGTACTATATTTTGCATTATAAAATAGAATTAAAACATTTTCAAGCAACTGAAACTTACATAAACCTTTTCTGTTACCTTATAAGTACTCTACATTAAAATGATGCCGGTGAAGTTTAAAGTCAATTTTCTCGAAACTACCAATTTGACAGTTAAACCTTTTTTATTATCAACCCTTCAATTGTAAATTGTAATTTTACTGGACATACCAGCTTAATAATACAATATTTACTTCATGTTGACAATGTATATCTACGTGAACCAACTTCAACTTCCATTTGCCTCGCTTTCACCAGCTTACTCCCCAAGTCAAGCGCGAGTATAAAAGTTTTACTTCAAAAAATGACTAAAAGAAAGAAGAAAGAAAAACATTTATTCAACACTCACTTACAAAAATAAAATAAAATTTACAAGAACATACAAGAATATACATACAACAAGAGAATACAATTAAATGTAAACAGTTCCTCGTTAATAATAGGCTTAATTCATAAATATAAAAAATTATCTAACAGAAAGCACGGACCCAGGTGTCTGTGGAAATGCAGATGAATAAAAAAAACAATACCTCGTTGAGTATATTTAATAAGAGAAATATAATATAAAAATAATAATATGTGTGGACATCTCACACAACGCCATCTAGCCCCAAACTAAGCAAAGCTTGTGCTATGGGAACCAGATAACTGATACAATACTTAGATACTTTTTTGTTTGTAAATACATACATAGAGTACAATATGACACCCAGACACAGAACAAACACCTATGTTCATCACACAAATGTTTGTCCTGAGTGGGAATCGAACCCACGACCCACAGTTCAGAAGGCAGGGCTACTACCAACTGAGCTATCGGGCCCGTCAAAGAAATAAAAAAGTAGATAGTAGCACGGAAGCAATGGTGTTGAAAAGCTACCTTTATAAAATAAGCATCTAACGCATCGACATCAACGCGACGTCCAGTCCTTGCATAACGCGTAAATATCAGTTATACAGTCATTAGTCCGTGCACAGACGAGCTGGTTACTTTATTTACGAGGAGCTGGCTCCATGCGTTACTGAGTGCTCGCGTGTCACGGCCTAAAGTATGGGAGAGGTGTTGCCATTAAAATTATATTTTATTCTATGGTATTCCCTTGTTTTGAACCGATTTCAAACAGGTTTTCGATTCGGTTGTATCTTCTTCTTTTTTTTTCTCCTTTTTTATGTTAGTTACCTTGTATTATTTTAACTGGCCCGATAGCTCAGTTGGTAGTAACCCTGCCTTCTGAACTGTGGGTTGTGGGTTCGATTCCCACCCAGGGCAAACATTTGTGTGGTGAACATAGGTGTTTGTTCTGTGTCTGGGTGTTATATTGTATTCTATGTATGTATTTACAAACAAAAAGTATCTAAGTATTGTACCAGTTATCTGGTTCCCATAATACAAGCTTTGCTTAGTTTGGGGCTAGATGGCGCTGTGTAAAATGTCCACAAATATTTATAATTATTTATTTATTTTATTATCTCCCTCATTTTCTCGAGTTAATTAATCTATAACGTTTTCATATGGAACTTTTGATTTATAAATAACACATAGCTAGATTACGCGACTCTTTAAATATTGCATTTGTCACATTTTTTTTTGTTTTAGTGAATGATGTGACGAGCTAGTCGTTTACCTGATGTCAAGCGACACGGCCGCCCATAACAGAACAACAGTAGTCATAACAGAACAGTCACTCGGAACCCCAAAACATAGAGTTTCGAGTGACACTGCACTGCGCACATCATCCTGAGACATCAGCACAGTCTGGTAATACGATTACTCGACTGTGAGATCAGATCATAAAGTCTCATTTACCCAGTAATTTCACTAGCTACAGTGCCAAACCGGAACACAGTAGCGCTTGCACACTACTGCTTGGCGGCAGAATAACTGGCAAAGCGGTGGTACCTACCTAGACGAACTTTGCAGAAATGTCCTACCACCTAGTAAAATAGCTCTTTTTACAGTATGTTTGTATTGAAACAACGATTATAACTGCATCTAAAACGGAAAATAACTAAATAACACATAGTGACTTGCACGCGCAACGACGATTTATAAAACGATGTGGAAAGCTATTTTTGTAGTACAGGATTTTTTAAAAATTATTTTCTTTGATATTTTTTGATTCTTATTTCTTTTTTATAGGTAAGTTCAGATTAGTCTTATAGGAATTGAATAAAAATCGGTTCGTTGATTAAAATATATATAATAATAATAACGCCCAACGATCACATACATAGATCCTGGACCCTAACTAGGATTCCCTGACTCTAAGTACCCAGGTACTACGAGGACCATGGTCCCACAACACCCAATCTCAGAACAAGTATTTTCGCTTATTTTCTGTGCACATATACTTGTCCTGCCGCGGGAATCGAACCCGCCATCTAACTCAACCTAAAATAAAGCTATCTTCTATTATATCTTTTGATGCTTTCCATCCAAAGGTTGTCTGGAAGAGATCGCTATTAGCGATAAGACCGCCCATTGTTGCACTAGTACGTAAGATTTATTCATTCCTGTAATTCATTGGTGTGAATTTCATTGGAGAAACAGTAAAGAGTTATCTATCTCAAGCTATAAAATTGAAATAAAAGAAATTTAAAAAATTAAACCCATTAACTGGACTCGAAACTTCCAAAGGTGTGATCACACCCCCTCCGTTATCAACCCCAAAATAACTACATTTGAATAAATATACAATTAAACACATCTGAACATGTTTTGACCGCGGGTTTGATACAGAACTGATAAGGTTAGGCATTAAAATTAGAGTATTTTATGCATTATCATTGACATTTTTTGAAGTTAAACTTCTTTACGCACGCTTGACTTGGGGAGTAAGCTAAAAATTTTTATTATTATGTTGGTATGTCCGGTAAAATGACAATTTACAATTGCGACATTAACATTAAGCAAAGCAAAAATAAAGTTATATGGGCCGATAGATGGAGCTAAACTAAAGAAGTTTTACTTCAGTCGTGTGGTGTAAAGCACAATCGATATTTTTACCAGAAACGCCGTTGTGTGTAAATATAAAAATATTTGTTACGTCCGTTTCCCTACGAGTTTATACAAATGTACTTTAATGGTGATCGGCATCGATCATTTTTTATAGAAAATCCTTTTAGTTACTTAGTTGTTACCTCCGACAGCCTCTGTGGTGTGGTGGTTGAGCAGGTCGGCTCATAACCCGGAGGCAGCGGGTTCGATTTCCGCGGCAGGACAAGTATTTGTGCACAGAAAAAAAGCGTATATACTTTTTCTGAGTCCGGGTGTTGTGGGACCATGGTCCTCGTAGTTCCTGGGTCCCTAGACACAGATAATCCTAACTTTGTATCTTTACCAGAAGCTTCTTTTTACTTTTTGTTTCCAAAACGAAAAGAAATGTTTCACCATCATTATACCACTTTCCCACACTCATTAATGTAATCCAGCATTTAAGGGGCTGTCCAAGTATTACGTAAGCACTGTGGGGGGGGGGGGCTTTGCTTTGCTTATTTTGGATGAAATGGGGGTGGGGGAGTCTAGATGATGAATACGTCATCGGTAGTTATTTACCTTTTTATACGAATAGCAATCACACCTCACATTGTCTTAGCTTCAAACACTAAACATTATAAAAAACAATACATTAATTAAAAAATGTTTACGTATGCATGGGGTGAGGGGGTAAGAGCTTTGCTTACTTTTGCTGACGAGGGGTATGGGGGGGTAAATAATTGTAATAAATCTGCTTACGCAATACTTGAACGGATAAAATGCCACTAATTTTATGCACTAACACTAAAAATAACATAACTTTCGGAAAATAATACAATGCGGGGACGTGATCCGCTATGAGCGTTATAAATGTACTTTGGTAGAAACCAAAACAAAAAATGGTAAGTGAAATGATAAATTCACCTACAAAACAAAAAGCAGATGCTACAATAAAAATTAATTGTCACAATACTACCCTAATTTCTATTTTCTGTGACAACCACCTCACTCGTAGTGTGTATCTAATCGCTTGCATTAATGCAACTCACAAATTAAATGCCTTTTTTTGGTACGAAAGCGGTGACCGTAACGGAAATACATAATGCTTAATTGTTATAGAACGCAATTATCATTTTAACAAATAAAAACTTGTCGCTGGACTTAGCGCATAAACTATTACATAACTGGCACTACGCTTAAAATTTACAAAAATACAAACCGTTTCTATCTAACTAATGAGAAAATAATTTACCTTTGATTACGATACTTGACTCCATAAAGAACCTATTTGATTCACAAACTGATAGAAAATTTAAAATAAGCGATGAGTTTAAAGTGCCATAATATGCTTTATTACAGTTTATTGAAGTTCAAAATTAAAAGAAAGTTCAAAGCATTTGAAAAATATCAATGATTCCAAAGCTTTGTAACCCGACGCGTCTGTATTTACCTATTCATTTTTAAAAAAGGAACTTAACGCCCAAATCGACGCATAATACTGGACAAAAAGAAAAATAAACTGCTTTGTATAATTCGACAATTTTAAACAAACAGTTGAATTTAAGTTGTTTTTAATCTAACTTCCTTATTTCAATTGTGAATAGAGTTCAATTTCTAAAGAAATCTATTTCGTGCACGTAAATCTAATAAAGAATCTGTAACAAAAAGCTCCCTACTTTTTAAACTTGTAATTCGTAGTTTCGAATTGCGAATGCGGCGTTCTTATTTCAAAATATCGGAGGTGTCATTGGACACTCCTTTTATGTACGACATGAAGAAAGTACTAAAAATAGTTTACACAGATAGTCAATATCAAAGAATTTTCTTACACACAGTCTATTTTTTGGCAACCAAAAGTTGACACCAATTTAAAATTCGTTTGCCTTGGAAATGTAATTTTTACTTAAGTTTTGTTTGTTTTTTTTTGTTTTGTTACAATCATAAGAGTCGTGGAATTCTTAAAATTGAAAGAAAACTTTTGCTTCTCACCCGGGAGAAAGTGCTGCTTAGCTAAGTTGTATTTTACTTGACTTTGGTACAGACGAGCACTGTCATCTAACCTCAACTTCGGGTCCTTTATAGAGTCAAAGGCTAAACTAGCTGCCAAAAAGCTGGGCGTTCTCACTAAGGTCAGGCAGTACTTCGCACCTGAACACCTTCTTAATTTGTACCAAGCTCAAGTTCGATCGTGCATGGAGTACTGCTGCCACCTGTGGGATGGGTCTGCTAAATACCAACTGGAAGCCTTAGACTCTATCGAAAGGCGTGCTAAGAGGCTCGTAGGTAGCGAGTTGTTTGAGGCCCGACTGCAAAGCCTCGACCATAGACGCAAAGTTGCCAGTTTATCGGTCTTCTATCGAGTTCATTTTGGAGAGTGTGCATTGGAGTTGCATAACCTGATTCCGCCGTCACCGTTCCACCAGCGGACAACCAAATGTACGAAAAAGCGCCACCGGTACATGGTTAATATTGTGCGAACAAAGAGATTTGACTCCACATTTATCATGCGAACAGCCAAAGAGTGGAACGCTTTACCGGCATCGGTATTTCCCGAAAACTACAACCTTGGAGTCTTCAAATCGAGAGTGAACAGGTATATTCTAGCCAAGCGTGTTACACCCTAGACCGCAGCGTCACTTACCATCAGGTGCGATAGTGGTCAAACGCGAGCCTATCATACAATAAAAAAAAAAACAATTTGAACGTTTTGGCTATTGTTACGTCTACACATATCTGTCAGCCGTACATACTACTAAATTTTGAAATTGGAATCGAATGTTTTTATAAATTCAAAGCATGGATAAATGGCTTTTGAGTTTGTCGTTTTTAACACCTCTAAATGCATTATTAATTTTTTAATTTAAATTTTCTGTCTATTTAATTTCAATCTCTTGTTATACAAATTAAGGTTGAAAATCGATATTAATATCACCTTGACTTGGATTCTAATCTAAAAGACTTTATTCTCTAAAGGTATGTCCATTATAGTCCGTGTCATGTCGTATTATCTATTATTTACGGAGTACTTAATATTATTTTGTTATCTGACTTCAAAAAAGAAGGAGGTTATCAAAACGACTGCATTTTTAAAAAATGTTTGCTACCTCAGAACTTTTGACTAGATGAACCGACTTTGATGTTTTTTTTTTAATTTGAAAGCTGGTGCTTCCCTTTGGTCCTATTTCAATTTGGTCCAGTTTTGACAATGACATCCATGAGAAAATCATATAAGTCTGAAATGGGGTTTTTACGCTTTGCGCTTTTTGTTACTTGTTTTGTAAACTTGGTTTTTCGATGTGAGAAATAAGTATAACATTTAGGAAGAAAATGATTGCGTTATTTAAATGAATTTGCATAAATACGATGACCTATCGTACATAAATACGATGACCTACCGTACATAAATACGATGACCTATCGTACATTACATTGTTGAATTAGCCTTTCTCGGCGATCGTTGGAGTCAGAGCGTTAGCCAACAAAAATGTTCAATCATAGAATGGAGATTCTTTTTGTAGTAGTAGTAGCTAGTAGTGTTTAGTAGTAGTTGTTATAATATCGTATAATATAGTAGGTTGAAGAGATAAGAATTTTTTTTTATGGTAAAACTTCTTTTCCAGCGCTTGACTTGGGGAGTAAGATGACCTACCGTACATAAATACGATGACCTACCGTACATAAATACGATGACCTACCGTACATAAATACGATGACCTATCGTACATAAATACGATGACCTACCGTACATAAATACGATGACCTACCGTACATTACATTGTTGAATTAGCCTTTCTCGGCGATCGTTGGATGTATATAGTCAGAGCGTTAGCCAACAAAAATGTTCAATCATAGAATGGAGATACTTTTTTAGTAGTAGTAGCTAGTAGTGTTTAGTAGTAGTTGTTATAATATCGTAGAATATAGTAGGTTGAAAGGATGGTAATTTTTTAAAAAAGTAAAACTTCTTTACCCGCGCTTGACTTGGGGAGTAAGCTGGTGAATGCGTAGCGAGGCGAACGGAAGCTGATTCACGTAGACTTGTGTGGAAATTAAAAGTTGTTGGTTCAGTTCAGTTATAGTCAGTTATAAAAAAAACCAATGATTGATCACAAAAAAATGAGTGTGCTTTGGACCACACGACTCAAGTAAAACTTCTTTAGTTTAGCACCATCTATCGGCCGGTATAACTTTGTTTTTGCTTTGTTTAACGGTAATGTCGCTATCTTGTCAATTGTAAATTGTCATTACACCGGACATACCAACATAATAATACAATTTTTTTACTTTATCATGTTGACAATGTAGATCTACCTTAGCATTTCTTTTCAACTTCCATTCGCCTCTTTATGTATTCACCAGCTTACTCCCCAAGTCCTTGTGCGTAAAGAAGTTTACTTCAAAAATACCGCCGTTAATTAAAAACCTTATTTTAAATCGGTTGAAAATGTAGTGTACAACCGTGAAGGTTTGTAACAAAAATAAATAAATGGGATCCCATTGCGCTCTCTAAACATATTGTCGTTCTCAGTGTCTAGTAATTGGATTTGACTAATTCGTCGCGCGGCTACTCGCGCTTTACATAAAATAAACATTAGTCGTGCTCGTGCCCTACATTTAAGCCTTACGCTTGATAAAGGTGCGATCTTTAGGCTAATTTATTTATTTATTTAAGAAAAACCAACAGTCATCATTTTTGTATTATTTGTACGGGATTTACTCACGTTTAAAATAGTATACATCCTACTAATAATAGGTCTTTACCTATGAAATTGCCGTATTGCAGTACAGACTTTTTCAAACAAAAAAAAGTTTTGATTGGCTATGAATTCTAAATTCAAATTAATTTTGTTTTAAAAATATGACATTCTATTTACAATATAAGTCTTTTGTTTATTGATTAGCGTTGTATTTTCATTACATTTCAACATTTTTCCTCATAATGGATACTTTGAAATTTCGTGTAATTATGGAATATGAGTTCCGTCGTGGCACCAACGCGGCACAAACGACACGTAACATCAACGATGTTTACGGAGAGAACTGTACAAACGAACGTACAACCCGTTATTGGTTTGCTCGGTTCCGTTCTGGGAATTTTGACTTGATAAATGAACCTCGTGGTCGTCCGGAAACTTTGGTCAACAATGATGAATTAAAGGCGATTGTGGAAGCTGATGAATCTCAATCTACAGCTGTGCTGGCAGCAGCTTTTGATGTTAGCATCAAAACAATATTGGTCCATTTGCGACAGATTGGCAAGATAAAAAAGCTTGATAGATGGGTGCCCCACGAACTTAACGATCGCCAGCGCAACGTACGCGTCGAGAATTGCGTTGCGCTGCTTAACAGGCACAGAAATGAAGGAATTTTGAACCGAATTGTTACGTGCGACGAAAAATGGATTCTTTTTGACAATCGAAAGCGCTCAGCAAGTTGGTTAGATCCTCTTTCGGTACCAAAGCAATGTGCAAAATGAAATATGACCCCTAGAAAGGTGATGGTCACAGTTTGGTGGTCTAGTGCTGGTGTGATTCATCATAGCTTTTTACAAAACGGCGAGAGCATTACTGCAGATGTGTACATTGAAAAACTGACCACAATGATGGTGAAACTCGCACGTCTGCAACCAGCTTTGGTCAATCGGTCGTCTCCACTGCTACTTCACGACAACGTGCGACCCCTTACTGCACAACAGACCGTCTCTAAGCTGCATGAGTTGGGTTTGGAAGCTCTCCCTCATCCGCCATACTCACCAGATCTTGCGCCTACCGACTATTACTTTTTCCAAAATTTTGACAACTTTTTAGCGGGAAAAAAATTCAATTCCCGAGAGGCAGTACAAAACGCCTTTGAAGAGTTTGTTGTCTCCCGTCCTGCTGATTTTTTCAAGAAGGGCATCCATAAACTGCCACAGCGTTGGCAAAGATGCATTGATTGCAGGGGTGATTACTATGAATAAAAGAAATAAATAAGTTCGAAAAAAAAAAAACTTTAACTTTTTTCAAACAAAACGGCAATTTCATAGGTAAAGACCAATATTATAAATGCGAATGTTTGTGAATATGGATGTATGTTTGTTACTCTTTCACGCAAAAACTACTGAATGGATTTAAATGAAATTTGGAACACAAATAGTTTATAACCTGGATTAACAGATAGAATACTTTGTAACTCGATAGTATGTTCCCGTGGGACAATTATCTAACACCACGAGGAGGAAGCCGCGAGCTTTTCACGCAAAAACTACTGAACAGATTTGGAAGAAATTTTGGAACACAGATAGTTTATATTAACATCTAAATTAATTAACTAAATTAAAATTTATTTTTAGAACTTTTTAGCGTTCCATACTAAAATAGTAAAAAGGAATCCTTAGAATATAGATAGCTTATATAGTGAATTAGCACATGTGCTACTTTTTACCCGCGGGTCAAACCGCGGGGCGCAGCTACTATTTAATATTGTCGATAGTAAATAAATCTTAATATATACCTAGTGGTAAGACAAAAAAAACGTGTGTGCTTGAGACCACATAACTAAAGTAAAATTTCTCTAACTCCATCGATAGATAAGCAAAAAGGTATAACTTTGTTTTTGCTTTGTTTAATGTTAATGTCGCCATCATGACAATAGGCTATTTGACTACTATTAAAAATGAACAAGTAAATATTATTTTCATAAAGTAGGTTAAAATGAATTTAATCATTGTAAAAATAAGTAAAATCGGTAAACTAATCACGGAGTAGTGCGCTTTTAAAGTTTCATCGCCTGTCCCTTTCTCGCAAAACAGAGATCGTGTTGAGCTTCCTCACAGCTACTATGAAGGCATGGCTTATGACGTCACATGTCAAAAAGATTGTATGTAGAGCTACCACAGCTTAGTAATGAGTACTGTGAGGACTGGTAACTGACGTCACTGCGTGTTTGAGTTGTCTCTTTCTATTTCTGTATCTTAAAATGCCTGTAACTTAGTCATTTTTTGAGATATTCAAGTTTTGTTTTCACAGTTACCTATTTTTTGAGGTATATTATTTACGTATGTAATAAAAATATAGTAGTCAAATAGCCTATTGTAAATTATGTTTACCGGACATACCAACATAATATAACGAACATAATAATACAACTACTTCTGCTTTCAACTTCTGTTCGCCTCGTTAAGCATCCACAATTTTTTATTTTACTTCAAACTTGTCTAGCATTTGACCGCGCTCTCACCTGATGGGAAGTGACGATGCGATCGAAGGTGTAGCATGCTAGCCAAGTAAATACCTATTCACTCTTCTCTTGAACACGCCCGGGCCATATTTCGCTGGAACGCAGATGCTGGCAGGACATTCCATTGCTTATTTATTATTTAATTTATTACAGTTTCATTTCTTTATTTGCACTGGTTAAGCAAAGCGCACCAAAAGCTCGCACCTTTCTTTACCAAATGGTTACTCCAAAGCCGCACGCGTCACTTGCTATCTAAGCATCGTTATAAGCTATTTAATTTATTACCTAATTACATGTATATCTGTCTGTATAATGTATGCAAATATATACGAATGTGTACCAAAACAACGGTGTACACAAATTATGTGTGTTTGAATATTAATTGTTTAATGTTCATCGTTAAAAATAGTTGGAGAAAATTTTTTTAATGTGCAGGGGCTTTTGGGTACTTTAGTAATCGTCATTAGCCCAACACGTTCCCACTGCTGGGACACGAGCCTTCGTGCATAAGGAGAGAGTCGACGCTAACAATCTACCACGCTGCAGAATCCCGGGGTGGAGGGGGGGACATAGGGGGGATGACGGTGAAGATGATTACGGGGGGGAGGAGTTCCTGTGATTCTTGCTGGTTTGCTTTCGCCATTAAATTTCCTGTAATCCTTGCCGATTTTCTTTCCCCATGGTATTTCCTGTGATTCTTGTCGGTTTTCTTTGCCGTGGTATTTCCTGTGATTCTTGCTGGTTTTCTTTCGCCATTAAATTTCCTGTGATCCTTGCCGGTTTTCTTTTGCCATGGTATTTCCTGCGATTCTTGCCGGTTTTCTTTCGCCGCTGTATTTCCTGTGATTCTTGCCGGTTTTCTTACGTCAATGTATTTCCTGTGATTCTTGCCGGTTTTCTTACGTCATTGTATTTCCTGTAATTTTGGCTGGTTTTCTTTCGTCATTGTATTTTTTGTGATTCTTGAACATGCTGGGTTTCTTTCACTATTCTAAGAGTGACTACTAACTCCACACATAGGTAACTTGAAAACTCAGGTAAACGGTTGGATATGAACCTGGTTTTTTTAACGGGCTAACACTGTTGGTCTGACTGACCTTTACAGCCTCACCGGGTGGAAGGGCAGGTGATTAAGGCGCCCAATCAATCCTGCAGAATGAGGAACTTCCTAAAAATACGTGCCGTGTCAAAGAGTATTGCCTTCTGAATCTGATACAACCGTGTAACGAGAGCCTCTCAAGGTGTTGGCTGGAGAAGAAAGGCGAGGCTCTTCGCTATAAGGCCGCTCGCCGACACGACTATCGGGACATTGCTTGTTGAGTCAACATTCCACATGGCAGTCACTTTTTAAATATTTTTTTTATGTCATGGAATAACTTGACGAGCTAACCGTATGCCTGATTTTAAGCGACACGGCTGCCCATATCAGTTGCACTGTCATTCGGAACTCTAAAGTATAGAGTTCCACGTAACACTGCACTGCGAACGTCATGCTGAGACATCAGCACAATCTAGTAATAAGATTACTAGACTGTGAGATCAGATCATAAAGTCACATTTGACCAGTAATTTCCGTAGCTACAGTGCCCTTCAAACCGGAACACAGCAGTGCTTGCGCACTACTATTATTTAAGTTTGCTGATTTTTGTGTTTTTTATCATGACTCTATGGTCCGTATTACAGAACGACGCTCAGTCATCGATCGGTGCTCATGCAGTTATTTCATTCACTAATTGATCACTTTATGAATGAAATCTCTGCTTGAGCACCGATCAATTACTGAGCATCGTTCTGTAATACGGACCTATGTCTAAATTTCAAAGTAATGTAACCTTTTCCCTAACTCAGAACGCCTGCGTGGTGACTGCCCACCCCAAACATGTCGTGATGATTATCCATAAATTACCGAAAATAACATTTTTAATTCGGCCCCGTAGTTATCGGGAGTATTAATTAAAATTCGCCCAAAATTGTGCTCTTGCGCATCGCATACGCAGTACAGTTCAGGAACAGTAGCGCAAACTCGAAATAATAATATAAGCCTTTTTTGACTTTTTTTATTTTAAATAAGAAAATATTAATCTAAAGATCTTCAATACTGTTGAATAGCAAAATAAATATATTTAAATATTATTTAGCTCAATAACTAAATTGGGTATTTCATACATATTTTTAGATACTTATACGTAACAACAACGGTAATTTTAAACTTATAAGGAGTTGTTTATTATTATTTTTATTATGTAAATTATAGAACGCACTTATTAATAGGTATATTAATAAGTGCGTTCTATAATTTACATGGAGCAGACAAAAAATAATAATAACGCCCAACGATCACATACATAGATCCTGGACCCTAACTAGGATTCCCTGTGTTTAGGGAGCCAGGAACTACAAGGATCATGGTTTCACAACACCCAGACTCAGAACAGGTATTTGGGGTTTTTTTCTGTGCACAAATACTTGTCCTGCCGTGGGAATCGAACCCGCCGCCTCCGGGTTTAGAGCCGACTTGCTCAACCACCACTCCACAGAAGCTGTCTAATTAGTGACATATCAATGAGACATTTAGGTACTTCAAACAACTACAAACTACAAAAGTATGGTGAATTAGCTACTCACAAAATATACTTGTTCCCGCAGTAATAAATAATGAATGTTTTATAAATGAACTAGCTTCTGCCCACGGCTTTGCCCGCATGGCCTACAGGAAACTAAACAAAAAACCCTTTCTCATTGGATACCTACACTTTACAAAGAACACACCCTCCAAATTTCAAATCTTTGGGACCAGTGGTTTAGGCTGTGCGTTGATATACAAGTCAGTCAGTCAGTCAGGACTTTGAATTTTATAAGTAATGGATATACTTTTTTTTAAATTAGATTTTTAGGTCATTTTTACGTAGGATGAACTCCAAGAGTAAGAAGTTTCTGCCTTTGCAGTAGATAGAGTGAGAAGGCGCGAGCATTAGAGAAGTCGAGAAAACCATTGCCGCTCTGAAATTAGACGTTGTCAAAAGTTACGCATGTACTCGTACACCCCATTTTTGAAGTAAAACTTCTTTACGCACGCTTGACTTGGGGAGTAGGTAAGCTGGTGAATGCGAGTTGAACGGAAGTTCAAGTTGGTTCACGTAAATCTCCATTGTCAACATAACAAAGTTAAAAAATTGTATTATTTATGTTGGTATGTCCGGTAAAATGACAATTTACAATTATCAAGATGGCGACATTAACATTAAACAAAGCAAAAACAAAGTTATGCCGGCCGATAGATGGAGCTAAACTAAAAAAGTTTTACTTCAGTTTTGTGATCCAAGTACACTCGTTTCTTTATTCTGATGGTTTGAAAAAAATCTACTCTAATAACATTACAGCCAAAAACTTCGTTAACATCATTGTACGTAATATTGAACTAACCATACTGTAATGATTTCGTACACTCACTGCCCTTGCGCATCGACTGCCCCTAAAAAGTCATTATCGCTTCACGATCGCAAATTAGCGATCTAACTTCGAGATTACTTCGATGCTACCATAATAACGGTCTTTTACGTACTATGTTTGTATTATAAAATGGGGCAAAAGGAATTATCGTTAAATTGTACTGACTTTTAATGCTGAAAATTGATGGTCATAGTTACTTTTTGATATAATTAGACGCGAATGTCATCAACTTATGATGGTTAAACGGAGTTAATGTTTTTTTGTATGTTTTGGTTCCACACTTTTCTGTATTTAGCCAGTGTCAAGTAATTGTGTGTAAAATATTTCATGCAGATATGTGTCAAGTCCAAGTCATCAAGTCATTAGTCTAGTCTAAGTCATACTCCTAGTAAAGTGGTGGCAACTTTACTTGAAGCTTCTATGGAGTTTTGGAAACAACACGAAAAGGAACGTTTCACCATCATTATACCACTTTCTCACACTCGTACCTGTAATCCAGCACTTAACGAATAAAACGCCACTAATTTTATGCACTAACACTGAAAATAACCAGTTTTGGAAAATAATACATTGCGTTGACGCGACCCTTTTCGTTTTCCCGCCAAAAAACACTTGATTGTTAAGCAGAGCTGATGGTTTTTATTATTGAATGTTTGGATGTTTTTTTTATGGAAAAAATTGATTTGCCTTCTAGAGTCGATATTTTGCTTGAGTTTATTTATTGGCTTTTTTTATATTTGGCTTTGCGTATTTAATCAGTGTTTTAGTCGAATGCGGGTCCTAGCAGTCTAAAACTAACTATTCTAAACTAATTATTCAAAAATATATTAAAAATCAAAACGGTAGTAAAATGGTTTTTGGTGGCTGTTGGCAAGTTTCACAAGTTTCAAGTAAGTTCTACTAAACATTTATTTTAGATTTATAGCAATTTTTAACATGTTAATTAATTTTGTAACGAGCTGGTCGTTCACTTGATGTTAAGCGACACGGCCGCCCATAACTGAAATAGTGTCACTCGAAACTCTACAGTATAAAGTTTCGCGTGACACTGCACTGCGCACTTCATCCTGAGACATCAGCACAGTCTGGTAATAAGATTACTACATTGTGAGATATATCAGTCTAATTTGCATTGATTATGCAAAGTTCTGATAGCGAAAATTACGGTAATGCAATTAGTTTTTAACTAAATCCAAAATGGAGGAATATATATGTTCGTTTGTTTTTTTTTTTGTGTAAACTTTAAAGTTTAAATTGTGCGTGTCCATCAATATTTACGCCAATTGAGAACCGATAAAAAAGTTTTTTATAATAAAAACGTTCCAATTGCCCGAATAATATACTTTATGAACGTAGTTCTTCAAATTTACAACGACAATAACACATTTTTTTCACATATATAAATAGCTAGACCAGTCTAGTGCTCTAAAGAAATAACAAGATATAATATTTATTTAATATCCATATTTCACACTAGCTTCTGCCCGCGGCTTCACCCGCGTGGCCTATAGGAAACGAAGAAGAAAATTTTTCATAGATAATTCAACCACTCATTTCACCCTCTTAGAGGTGTAATTTCAAAAAAACCCTTTCTTAGTGGGGATACCTACACTTTACAAAGAACACACCCTCCAAATTTCAAGTCTGTAGGACCAGCGGCTTAGCCTGTGCGTTGATATATAAGTCAGTCAGGACAGGACAAAAACCCCTCAAAACTAACACATTTTTACGCGCAGATCCAGTTAGACATTAAAATAATTTCTGCGATTTTCAACTTTAAATTGAGCGCCATAGTGACCTCGACAAAAAAAATTGCTATGATGCTGCCTTTACACTATGACTTTTTGTTCAGCACGATATCCACTCGTTAAACTAACATTGTGAATAATAGCTCTGTGGTAGGTATTTAGGTCAGGGAAAAGTATCTTCGTATTTTGTTCGAGAGCTCCATAGATTTTTTTTTTTCTATATTTTTGAATGATGTGACGAACTAGTCGTTCACCTGATGTTAAGCGCTACGGCCGCCCGTAACAGAACAGTGTCACTGGGAACCCTAAAACATAGAGTTTCAAGCGACACTGCACTGCGCACATCATCCCGAGACATCAGCACAGTCTGGTAATAATATTACTTGACTGTGAGATCAGATCATAAAGTCTCAATTTTCCAGTAATTTCACTAATGTTAATATTAAATAAATAAATGTGTGGACATTACACACAGCGCCATCTAGCCCCAAACTAAGCAAAGCTTGTACTATGGGAACCGGATAACTGATACAATACTTAGATACTTTTTGTTTGTAAATACATACATAGAATACAATATAACACCCAGACACAGAACAAGTATTTGCGGTTTTTTTTTCTGTGCACAAATACTAGTCCTGTCGCGGGAATCGAACTCGGGTCGGGTTATGAGCCAACCTGCTCAACCACAACACCACAGAGGCTTCTTTTAATTGCCGTCTAATATATCCAAACCTGTCAGGTAAGAAAAGAACAATAAAAAAAAACTATTTCATATTCGTACAAAATACGAAAAGACTTTTCCCCCGACCTATTAGTTGTACTATTTATATTCTGTGATATTAGTTGGGCCATCAGTTACACCCATCGTTTATCTACGCACTTAGTTGTTATAATGTCTTTTTAATTACATTTACTAAACTATTGATCTAAAAGCGGCAAATTATAACCATTGTTAAGTTACATGTTTTTTTTATGTTAAGGAATGACTTGACGAGTCAGCCGTTCACCCGATTCCAAACGAAACGGCATATCAGTTGCAGTGTCACTCGGAACTCTAAAGTATAGAGTCTCGCGTGACACTGCACTGCGCACGTCATCCTGAGACGTCAGCACAATGCAGCAATAAGATTACCAAACTGTGAGATCAGATCACAGTCTCATTTGCCTAGTAATTTCTAGCTACAGTGCCCTTCAAACCGGAACACAGCAGTGCTTGCGCACTACTACTTGGCGGCAGAATAATTGGCAAAGCGGTGGTAACTACCTAGACGAACTTTGCAGAAAACTCCTACCACCTAGTAAGATGCAAGCATGTCGGGCTATGCTTAGTAGTTTCGGCTCCTAGCGAGCTTTAAGAAGAGAATATAGGTACCTCTTTCTTGACCTCGCGCCAACGTTTTTGTGCCCCTAAATATTATTCGATTTCAATTATTTTTGAAGTAAAAACACAAACACACGCTTGGCTTGGGGAATAAGCTGTTGAATGCGAGGTTTGACGCTGTAAAGGTCGACAGAGACCACCAACATTAGCCCGTTAAAAAAAAATAATGCGAGGCGAACGGAACTAGAAGTTGCTTCACGTAGATCTCCATTGCTAACATAAAAAAGTTTTTTTTTTTACATTTTGGCTCCACACTTCTGTGTATTTAGCCAGTGTCAAGTAATTGATAATTTATCAAGTTATCGATATTTCACGCAAATATGTGTCAAGTCACAGTCGAAGTCATCAAGTCAAGTCATATTCAAGTCAGTCTAGTCAAAGTCATACTCCTAGTAAAGTGGTGGCAACTTTACTTGAAGCTTCTATGGAGTTTTGGAAACAACACGAAAAGAAACGTTTCACCATCATTATACCATTTTCCCACACTCACGCCTGTAGTCCAGCACTTAACGAATAAAATGCCACCAATTTTATGCACTAACACTGAAAATAACACAAGTTTCGGAAAATAATACAATGCGGTGACACGATCTTTTACGTTTTCCCGCCAAAACTCCACGTGATGGCTTAGTAACTCAAATAGTATGTACTAAATAGAACTTCTTATTTTTTGAATTCCGTTGTAAATACGAACTGTTCAGTTTATTTGCAACGCAGCGAGATTAACCCAATGCAAAATACCCAAACATTCAGCTAACTTTTAAAATAAACTCATTCGTACAGGAAAAATGTGAACGGGATTTGAACCTGCATCATCCCTCTCTTAAGCCGGAACATACTTTATATAAGCTACCGTGACAAGTGAACTAGTGTCTAAAATTATCCTTCACTTGCATAATAAGTTTTAAGTACCTATCTCTATCTTCATTAATTAGCCCGCAAAGCTTCACGGATAAGCCAATTCAATTAAGCGATCCGCGATATTAATTCGATTATTACTCGCCGTAAAAAACTTACAAAACAGTCGTTTTGCCGCGCAAACGACTTACCATCACGGAAGCTTCCATCACCATATACCAATTTAGCTTTTATCGTTCCGCCATAGAGATTACATTGGTTTACCATGACAATCCTGTAATTACTGTCAGACATTCTCGGAATGACACGCTATGGCTTCAAGCTGTTAAAAACAACCTTATCGCGATAGAAATAAGACTTAAACTGTTATTATCGATTTAATTTGTTAATTATGTCATAAAAATGGTTTTGTTTCAAACGGTTTAATACTTTTTCGTAGTGAATATAGAGTAGGTATTCGGTTGTAAGGTTAGCAAGGATGCAAACTTTTTTGTTAGATCGAGTTGTGCGCGGGAATCTCAATTTAATTAAAAATGGAATGTTTTTATCTGTACATCGCGCGTGTGGCTGAGTGTTGCCACGCTCCGATTGTCACCGCTAAACCTCCCCGCTCGTCGGGGAGCGGGGAGGTTTGTTATCAACTGTCACTTAATTATCGAAATTGAATTTGGAATGCGTGAGGGCAACGTTTACCTTTTTTATAATGCAGCTGTTTCTTTGATTGGCTTCAATTTGCAAATGAGGGTATATGTAGAGAACCTTTTTTTAAATGTTAGTGAATGATGTAACGAGATAGTCGTTCACCTGATGTTAAGCTACATGGCCGTCCATAACAGAAAAGTGAACTCCAAAATATAAAGTTTTGCGTGACACTGCACTGCGCATATCATCCTGAGACATCAGCACAGTCTGGTAATACGATTACTCGACTATGAGATCAGATCATAAAGTCTCATTTGCTCAGTAATTTCACTAGCTACAGTGCTTTAATAAAAAGTAACAATATGTCAGCCCGACATGTCGGAACAGCGGCCGACACACGGTATCGTGTAGGTGTCGTTTTCGTCCAATGTGACAGTGCCCAGTTGTTAAATAATTCATTACGGCTACATTTTGAAGTGCCTTGCCTGTATACATTTCATGGAATCCAAGACCGCGTCAGGTTAATGACGTGTTTAACCATTTAACGAGCGCAGTTCACAATTAAATGAGTTAATGACTCGTGAACTGGAATGGATATCAGTAATTTGACTATTTGATGATTAATGGACATTTTATGATGTATCTAGAGCACATGGTCGGTTTATAATAGTCATCCAAATTTTTTAATTACGCGGCTCAGTTCTGTGAATGTAGGTAATTATCAAGTACACATGTACGTGTCGGTGGCAACGTCCAGTTATAAACTCTATGCGCAGTGGGTAAACCGTAATTTACCCTGTGGCAGCATTTAAATTTATTACAGTGGCAGCACCGGCATCTGTCATCGCTCCCCCACCCATCTGGCTATAAAATGGGACCGCTCGGTGTACTACGGATCATTCTTGCTCCGGACACGGCGCGGTGCACGTGCTGAAGGCCTATAGTTTTATAGGTTGCAACCTACGCACAACCCGTTATGCCTATATACGGATATATAAGAGACTAGCTGCGCCCCACGGTTTCACCCGCGCATAAAAAGTAGCCTATGTGCTAATCCACTATATAACATATGTATACTAAAAAAACTGACTCTGTGGAGACAATAAATAATCAGATTTTGTATTTTATTAAGTACAATTTTTTATTAGGAAAGACAAATTAAAAACTTAAGTATTTTAATGATTCTTTATTGTTTATGTATTAAAAAAAGAAGAGAAAAAAACGAGATGAAAAATCCTATGTCAGTCTCCTGGTTCTAAGCTACCTCCCCACCAATTTTCAGTCAAATCGGTTAAGCCGTTCTTGAGTTATAACTAGTGTAACTAACACGACTTTTTTATATATATATATATATATATATACATATATACAGATAAAGTGTATAGCTTCTCTACACTGGACTGCCAGCTTTAATCACCCCGTCGTCGCCGAGACACGTCTTGAGCGACCCGGACGATCCTATAGCAGCCGTAGTATCGGCTGCGCTAGGATCACCGGACCAGTCCAGCCTTCTGGCTCAGGTACCGGCACCGGTATAGGATACCAGCGTAACACAACCAGACACCGACCTCGCCGGCGAGGTCGACGTACCCCCCGTAGGTTAGCTAGAACGGTTGCGACTTTTAATAGGGTCCACTCTTCCAGTGGACGTAGTCTTCTCAATCCTCTTATCCCGGCAACGCCCCAAGCCGAGGCTCGCACCCCAGGGGTGCCCTTGAACTAGTTGCCTCCCAGCTAGCGCAGTTAGTAGACTAATAAGGAATGAAATTTCTTTGTTGTGTTGCAATCAAGGTTCTGTGATCACTCTCCTGATGTCCACAACGTTGACTGACTAACAGCGACACGTGCGACCGGCTGAGGGACCGGTAACCGGTAACTGACCACTTCCGGCAATAGGCGTCCTTCCGGCCGGAAGGACGAGTGTTGCAAGGGTGCTTGTGGTGATTTAATAATGATCTAGGTACATTTCTATTCTGTGGTTCTAATTTTTTGGTTGCGTAAAGTTAAACGGGTTTACAAATCGCTTAAAACATTTCTAGTATTTATTATTTATTAGTATTATATTTATTTATTAGTAGTATTTTTATCCCAGTTTACTTGTAAGTTTAGAATCGAACCACATTTTTTGTGTAAATTGGCTATTCTGGGTGACTAAACTTACGTTTTTTTTTTAAAGTAAAACTTCTATACTCACTCTTGACTTGGGGAGTAAGCTGGTGAATGCGTAGCGAGGCAAACAGAAGCTGATTCACGTAGATTTCCATTGCCAATATGACTAAGTTAAAAATTTGTTTTATTATGTTGGTATATCCGGTAAAATTACAATTTACAATTATCAAGATGGCGACATTAACATTAAATAAAGCAAAAACAAAGTTATACCGGCCGATAGATGGAGCTAAAGCTTTTACTTCAGTCGTGTGACCACACTCGTTTTTTTTTTGGCTTTAACCGGCGACGTTTCTTTATTCTTTAAACTAATAACTGACTAGCAGTAGTAGTATATCTACTAATTAAAATATGAATTAAAATAGTAGGTTGACTCCATTTATATACTAATACTTAATATACTTTTTTATGTTAATAAATTATGTAACTAGCTCGTTCACCTGATATTAAGTGACACGACCGCCCATAACAGAACAGCGTCACTCGGAACTCGTATCGCGTGACACTGCACTGCGCACATCATCCCGAGATATCATCACAGTCTGGCAATAAGATTACTCGACCGTGAGATCAGATCATAAAGTCTCAATTGCCCAGTAATTTCACTAGCTACAGTGCCCTTCAAACCGGAACACAGTAGTGCTTGCACCATACAGCTTGGCGGCAGAATAACTGGCATAGCGGTGGTACCCACCTAGACGAACTTTGCAGAAAATTCCTACCACCTAATAGGTAATAAAATAACAGCTTAAAATGCGTTTTTTTTTATTTCTCGTCTTATGTACCACAGCATAATTATAATATTACAATGCATTGACGAATTTCAACTACTATCAATAAATAACATTAATATTTATAGAAATAAGCATTTAATTAGGTATTTATTTAGGCTAGCAATATTACAAAATTTGCAAGCGATATGGCAACACGTTGATTAAAATATAACGACGTTGCGATTGTATTGGCTATAGCAATATGATCGTTATTTCAAAGAAACAATGGCTTTGATAGGCTACAAATCATTTTTCACCATTAATTGCGAAAGTTTCTTCTTTGGCAGATTTTATCGATTTGCGGGTAATGTTTGCAGCTAATAAACGAGATGGCTTGGACATGGAAATTTATTAATTTTTTTTAATCAAGTAGGTTATGAACAAAAAAACCCTTTTATACATACATTTATTTTTCAATAAATGTTTAGGTAAATTTTGAATGGAACAGTGGAGTTATTACTCTACTCAGCGTGTTTAACTGGTTGGGCGGCGTGCGGTCCAATCAAGACGATATTAAATCACATACAAAATTCAAAGTCCTGACTGACTGACTTACACATCAACGCACAGCCTAAACCACTGGTCCTATAGACTTGAAATTTGGAGGGTGTGTTCTTTGTAAAGTGTCCACTATCCACTAAGAAAGGGTTTTATCGAAACTCCACCCCTAAGAGGGTGAAATTGGTGGTTGAATTACCTATGACAAAAATTTCTCCTTTGTTTCCTATAGGCCACGCGGGCGAAGCCGCGGGCAGAAGCTAGTATTATATAATTAGATAAGAGAAAACGTCTGTTCATCTGAATCAAACGTGCCACAGCGAGTTAATAAAATAATAGACGAGGTGGTTTTAGCTAAAATGCTATTTTCTATATGAGCTGTAGAAATCGACATATATCTATCTCTTTCGAGAAAGCGTTTGACCAATGAACGATCACGTAGATCACATCATAAACCTTTTGTTGCGTTTTTATTGGTCAATACCAATTCTTCACAGAAGACAGATATGTTGATTTCTAATGCACATGCTACTCGCACAGATAAACAGCTTTAATACCCGGCTTTACTTCAGCTCCTAAGCCTGCACTTATTCCTCTGTGACATACCCAAAAGCATTACACTGTGTCATAAAGGGATAAGTGCGAACTTAGGCTATCCAACTTTAGTACAGACGGGCAGTCTTGTATCTGTTAATGTCTTGTAATCTTTCACCATCAGCGGTTATTTACAAAAAATATACATTTCAACCTAAAACTGCCGCAATCTGTAAATCTTTGTGTACTACATTGCCTTTTTAATATCGACGCCTTATAATAACACTTATCAGTTCTTTAACCTAAATTTATTTACAAAATTAGCGTAATAAATTAATACAAGAGAATTTCTTTAAAACATTCTTATTTACATCAATATACAACATGGAATGACAATGATTTTTGTACGTTACATTTATTCGCTACTCTTACAGTGAAATTACTAAATCAGCTAACATTAAATTTTTGAACGATTTGGCATTTTGACACTCGTGTTATGACTAGTCTGTAGGCTAAGCGCAGCTTACTGCTTTTGCCATCAATAGTCTAAAAATTTCACGTTTGAATTTAGAACCGTTTTTAAAATTGTCCATTTGCCGCGTCAGTCGAGCGCGCGGCGTCAAGCGAGCTCTACACTAAACTTGAGAGCGGAGCGCGGGAAGTTACTGGCGACGCTGGCAGCGGTTGCATTTGCTGCGGCGCTTGCGGTTGGAAATATACACCCGGTTCGTTCGTAAACTGAGGATGCAACGGCAGTGGCGTATGAGGCATCGACGTCGGCCGGGATTCATGATACAATATAGGCACCCGCACTAAACGCTGGGCCGCATGCGCCATATTAGCAGCCTCTAGTTCCGCTGCCAACTGCCTTTTCCATTTATTCCTCCTATTCTGAAACCAGATCTTGACTTGCGTTTCGGTGAGGTGCAAGCTCGCCGCAAGTCCCGCGCGTTCGGAACTGCTTAAATACCGCTTCATATCGAACGTTGACTCAAGTTGGAACACTTGGGAGCGAGAGAAGACCGTTCTTGTCTTCTTCTTCCTTTTACCGAGGTTTGCGTTCGGATCACGTTTCTCGTCTTTGTCGAAGTCATCTGATTCGTCGATATCTGGGTCTGAGTCTTGCGGATCTTGTGGTGGGGGGTAAAGTGCGGGGTGCATGCGAGGGGAACGGGGGGAGGAACGGGAAGGGGAGGGGGGTGTGGGAGCGCGAACGGGGGAACGCGCTCGAGGTGATCCTCCTGCTGACCCGTCTTCATTGGTTGTTGAATCTTCTGTAACAAGGAAATCTTCTGTTAGAACATGAGAAAGGTGGAGCTTTAAGATATTTTAATTATAAAATAATTATTATATGAACTTGAAAGGTTGTATGGAAGAGCTCGTCTACAAATATTTATTTATTTATTTATTTATTATCGGTTGCCACACATTGTCAGTTCTCAATGTAATTGACAATCCAGTGGAATAATCCTTCAGTCACTTAACATCGATGACTGTCAAACGCTACTACACTTAGCCGGCTCTTATGGGAAGAGAAGGAGTGGTCCACTCCTTTTCTTCCCGTGGGTGCCTATTCATACACCAGGATCACACGGGAAATAGTAAACAGCGCCCCACTAAAAAGAAATCCGTCAAATTGTCCACGTTAAGCGTTGAAACTTCATTTGTAAGGATTGATAGATCACAATCTTTGTGTAATCGGATCCAAGCTGACGCCCGATGCCTCTGGAAGCCGTACCGAGAGTATCGGGTGATTCCCGCACTGATTAGTACTGATTCTACTAATATTATGAATGCGAAAAGGGTCTAGTCATCGTCATCACTTCAATACTAGGTGGTAGGACTTTTCTGCAAAGTTCGTCTAGGTAGGTACCATCGCTTTGCCAGTTATTATGCCGCCAAGCAGTAGTGCGCAACCACTACTGTTTCGGTTTGAAGGGCACTGTAGCTAGTGAAACTACTGGGCAATTGAGACTTTATGACCTAATCTCACAGTCTAGACTGTGCTGATATCTCAGAATGACGTGTACAATGCAGTGTCATGCGAAACTATACTTTAGAGTTTTAAGTGTCACTGCAACTGATATGGGCTGCAGTTGGGTCACTTAACATCAGGTGAGCGACTAGCTAGTCATGTCATTTCATAACATAAAAAAAACATACGTTCTACTGAAATACAGACCTTCCTTCACAGAGCAACAATATAGTCCCGCCCCGGCTTCGCACGGGTATTTTATATATATATGTTCTATTTTTCATCAGGGATAATATAATAACCCGAACGATCACATACATAGATCCTGAACCCTAACTAAGATTTCCTGTATCTAGGGACCCAGGAACTACGAGGATAATGATCCCTAAACACCCAGACTCAGAACAAGTATTTGTGGATGATTTTTTCTTGTGCACAAATGTTTTTTTGTCTCGGGATTAAGTATTTGCACTTTTTTTCTGAGCGCAATGACTTGTCGCCTCCGGGTTATGAGCCGACCTGCTCAATTACTACACCACAGAGGCTGTAATGTAGGATTCTAATGGTGAAAGAATATTTCAAATCGGTCCGGTAGTTTCAGATGTTATTCAATGCAAACAAACAATCAAATCTTTCCTCTTTATAATATCAATTTTTTTTTTATGTTTTGGCTCCACATTTTTGTGTATTTAGCCAGTGTCAAGTAATTGATATATATAATTCATCAAGTTAATAATATTTCACGCAAATGTGTGGTCAAGTCACAGTCGAAGTCATCAAGTCAAGTCATAGTCTAGTCAGAGTCATACTCCTAGTAAAGTGGTGGCAACTTTACTTGAAGCTTCTATGGAGTTTTGGAAACAACACGAAAAGAAACGTTTCACCATAATTATACCATTTTCCCACACTCAGGGGGAAACTCTCTCATAGTGCTGTAATCCAGCACTTAATGAATAGAATGCCACCAATTTTATGCACTAACACTGAAAATAACACAAGTTTAGGAAAATAATACAATGCGGTGACGCAATCTTTTTCGCTTTCCCGCCAAAACTCTAATATCAATTTAGACAATCAACAACGCTCTCGTATTTTTTTTTGAACGAGCTAATGCTGTTGGTCTCTGCCGACCTTTACAGCGTCACCGGGCGGGACAACTCTCTCAAAGTGCGGGTTAGTGGATGAGGGGATGACGCACGTCTCCTGATTCGGTGAATCCAGTTTAATTTACCGCAAAGAACCTGGTGATTCATAAATATCTATACTAGCTCGGTTTCACCCGCGGAGTGAAAAGATTCAAATTTTTCGCTCAAATTTTTTAATTCTTCTTTCATAAGAACCTTATCCTCATAATAATAAATACAACAAAAAAAAAAAAGATTTTATATAAATATTCATCCATCACAGCTTGACTGGCCCAATAGCTCAGTTGGTAGTACCCTGCCTTCTGGACTGTGGGTTCGATCCCCACCCAGGACAAACATTTGTGTGATAAACATCGATGTTTGTCCTGTGTCTGGGTGTTATATTGTATTCTATGTATATATTTTCAAACAAAAAGTATCTAAGTATTGTATTATTTATAGTTGAATTTTTAGATTATACTTGAGTTTTTATTCCAGTATAATCCATCAGTATCGGATATATTCAAAAGTTTAAAAATTTTTTCAATATTCTGATTTAGTCTCGGTGGTGTTTCCTTTTTTCTTATTTTTTTTTCATCTTTCAATCTTAAAAACATGCAAGTACTCCGGGGCAGGAATCATCCATGTCCTGTCAAAAGTTGTTGTGATAGATCTATAGTCTGCTATAAAATGGACCCTGGTAATCTATACCCACACGTATACATTTCAAATCTCCGCCGCCCGCGGGTCTGATTTGCAATACAAAACTAACGCAGTATAGACGTTTTTTTGGCTCCCACACTTTTGTGTATTTAGCCAGTGTCAAGTAATTGATATTTCACGCAAATATGTGTCAAGTCATAGTCGAAGTCATCAAGTCAAGTCATAGTCTAGTCAAAGTCATACTCCTAGTAAAGTGGTGGCAACTTTACTTGAAGCTTCTATGGAGTTTTGGAAACAACACGAAAAGAAACGTTTCACCATCATTATACCATTTTCCCACACTCGCGCCTGTAATCCAGCACTTAACGAATAAAATGCCACCAATTGTATGCACTAACACTGAAAATAACACAAGTTTTGGAAAATAATACAATGCGGTGAGGCGATCTTTTTCGCGTTTTCCGCCAAAACTCCTATAGACGTTTTGACCCACGAAAATTGAATTCAAGAAAGTAATCAATCTACCTTCTTTAGTCATGGAAAAGAGTATCACAGTAAACAGGTGAAGAGTATATAGTATGGATATTATTGGTAGGAGAAAAATATAAGTGGTCTGAATTATACTAATACTAGTTGCGACCCGCGGTTTAAAAGTATTTTAATTATTTGCTCATCCCACCGGAAAAATTCACTTTCCTGGGATAAAATGTAGCTTATATGTTAATCTAGTGTATAAGCTATCTTGGTACCGAATTTCATCCAAATCCATTCAGCCGATTGAGCGTAAAGGAGTAACAAACATGCACACATACACACAAACATACATACAAACTTTCGCCTTATAATACTATATTGTGTGAAGTGTGATTTAATTAGAGATAAAAATAATAATTATAATAATAATAAAAATTGTTTAGCTTTAGGTTTTATTTAGTTGTCATTATATTTTTTTTATTGATAATAACTACATTTAGTGCCTTCAATTGTTATAACATAATATTTATTGTACGTCCCAAATGGACAAAACTGTTGGAACATAGTATTTAGCACCATACGATCATCTTGTACGCAGTTTAACAATAAAAAATATTCTATTCTATTCTATACAAATAACATTATTAAAGATAATAAATAATTTATATCAAATAAAGAACTAACCCGAAGAGTTCGTGGAAGACATAAGAGAAGAGGGAGTGGCTGGTAGCGATTCGATAGTCAAAAGCAGAAGATCGAAAAGCGCGTGAAGGGGAGATGCTTATATTCGGAAATACTTGTAAAAGTGCTAAAAATAGCCTATTTTAAATATATTAACTCAAAGGTGACTGATTGACTGGCATAGTGATCTATCAACGCACAGCCCAAACTACAGGACGGATCGGGCTGAAATCTGGCATGCAGGTAGATGTTATGACGTAGGCATCCGCTAAGAAAGTTTTTTCGAAATTCCACCCTTAAGAGGGTGAAATGGGTGATTGAATTTATTTTCCTATAGGCCACGCCGCGGGCAAAGCCACGGGCAGAAGCTCGTTTTCAATAAATCTTTTGACTTTGACTTTGACCCTTTAAAATGGCTAAGGACGATGAAAGGAGACAAAAATGACGTTTGTGTTTGCATACAACTTTCATTCATAGATTCAAGAGGGGACAAGAGCCTGCAATTCGCCATACATTTGTGTATCCCCTTTTTTTTTCATAGTAGACATGGCCCTGTCATTTCCTTTTTTTCAGTAACTATACTATATAGAACAAAAAGTGCTCCGTTTTTACCGGCGTGATCAGAAGACCAATAAAATTAAAAAAAAAAAAGATGATACAGTTGAAGAATTCGTGAAACTTTAACGAAAAAATATAATTAAATTTGTTTAGTTTTGGAAGAGACAATGTATGATTTTAGAATTGAAATGCGAAACGTCGATTCGTCTAATTATTTTCGAAACGTCTGGTTGAAGCCACGCGTAACCAAAATGCTGGCCTCTACTTCGGCCAAAGATTGAGCATTGCCATTCAACGTGGCAATTCTGTCAGCATAATGGGCACGTTGCCTACTGGTAGTGGTTTGTTTAAGTTCCCTTTTTATTGTTTTATGTTTATTAAAGAAAACGGATGCGTCCAGATGTTGATACATACTTTAGATCTACCAATACTTAGTAATGTATTAGAGTAAACTCGTACTAGCGGTACAGTCCTTACTGTCGTCACGTCGTGACACTGATTTCTATCGATTTCCGAAGCCGTACATAATCCCCCGTGTGTCCTGTGTTTACAAACGCTTACTAGTTAAGCAGTTTACCTGTTTGCAACGTTCAACAAACTGGCTAGGTATTGTTTAACGTGATTATGTCACCTCATTTAATAATATTAATCATTAAACTTTCATAACTATTCCCCGAGTACGAGTACATTTCGTACGCATTACTCATTACATTTGACAGTCGGTGGTGTGGTGATTGAGCAGGTCGGCTCATAGCCCGGAGGTGGCAGGTTCGATTCCCGCGGCAGGACAAGTATTTGTGCACAGAAAGAAAAAGCATTTACTTGTTCTGTGTCTGGCTGTTGTGGGACCATGATACTCGTAGTTCCTGGCTCCCTAGACACTATGTTGTCGTTGGGCGTTATTTATATGAGGTAACAAACATTTTTTTTTAAACAATTAATTTTTTTTAAACGGCCGAACTGAGTAATTTTTTTGAAGTCGGTCGAAAATAAATAAGTTATCATTGACACAAATAAAATAGAACGAGTAACTACAACTTAAATAGTATATCATATTTTAGTGGGTAACACCAGTACTTATAATGTGATTATTTTTCAAATTACTCCTAAGCTTGGATTAAATGTACCTACAATACCTTGGCTAACGTACATTGTATAATAAACGTATTTTAATGTTTTTGTCATTTGAAATTGTACTTCATTATCTGAAAATCCAAATATATAGGTACATCACGATTAAAATCTGGAACATTGCGATTCATTCTACCGATAACTTTTTAATCAAGCAACGTTTACCCGCATCACTATCAGCCAAATTAAAAAAAAAAGTTAAAAGGCCAAGCAAAGCAATCACACAAAACGGCACGCCGAATAAACCGCATTCGAAAATTAAAACGAGCGCGCGACATGTTTCCTAGCGTCGTTTGGCGGGAATGAGAGAGCGGGATGGAAAATAGAGTTCTGTTTTAGCGCGATAGGGACGCGCGTCAGTGTTGCTACATGTATAAATTGTAGGTGCATGGTAGAAAAGCATTGTTCGGTCGGTTTGGGCCGCGTGAAACGGCGTTGTCTTTGTTTCTGCGGAGGGTTTTCGGATATTAAAGCGGGGTTGCGATGTGATGACGATTACTTGTTTTCCAGCGATGTTTGTGCTGAGAATATGTTTGCATTAGTAATTTGTGTGTAGGCTTTTAGCTCAATAGAAGGCTAATAATGGTTTATCCCTACTTATGTGTAAAATGAAACATCTGTTTTGTTCCGTTTTTCACACCAAAATATCTGAACTGATTGAGGTAATATTTAGACGACAGATTGTTTACACTACCAAGACCTTTTATTCCGGAAAAATAAGTATTACGAAAAAACGGGTGAATTAAGGTGAAACTACGGAGTCCAGCTATTACATTTTATACTTATTTAATAATTAAAGTAAAATATGGTATGTTTGAATGTCTTTGTGGAACCGATATGAATGAGATTTTTTAGGAAATAACGGAAAGAGTGTCCACATTTTTTACCTCTAGGTGGTGGTGAATTCCTCTGCCAATACCACGGTGCTGGGACCAGACCGCCGTATCTCCCTGCTAGGGCACTCCACTGGGAAATTAGACCCAATCTGTAACAATATAAGATATTAGCTAAGCGCAATTTCACCGTTTCTTTCTCAGTTTATATGAATAGTTAGTATGACAATTCCTGCTATTGCATTGCAATCAAAATTTCGTGATCACCCCCCTGATATCTGATAGAATGCTTATGTACTTTTTGTTTGTAAATACATACCTAGAATACATATATGAATAGTCTTTTACTTTGTGATAGACACCAAATATAAATATTATATATCCCCCTTATTAAACAGTGTACAATGAAGGAATATTTACTTTGTTTTGTCTCTATTGAGCTTGAAATCAGCAAAGATAAAACAAGAGAAAGCATTAAGATTTGATTGCTATGCAATGTTTATCAGTAAGGCCATACTGCAGTGAACGCGTACATGGGATATTGCTTTAAATTTTTTATCACCTTGCCTGTCATAATGTCGAAATTCCATCAAAATAAGGTGCGCTAAGCACACAAATCCGTGACACTCCAAACGCACCCTTCAGACGTTTTAATCCCTTGAAAAAGCACCGTCGAAGAAAGGGGCCATTTTATTGGCTTCCTTCAATACGATATTATAATGTTTTGATTTTTAAGTCAGAGTGCAGTTGTGAGAATGAGAACTTCTTTATTTTTCTAAGTCATATATTGTAATGGGCTTGCTATATAATATTTGACAATAAGCACTTTGTAATTCTATATGCTTAGTACAATAGTTTTATATTAAGTACGTAATATAATATTGACTTGTAAAAGTGTTAAAAATAGCCTATTTGCAATAAAATTGACTTTGACGGAATATCAGGATACACCAACTTTTTAACTTCTTTTTAGTTTTTAATATTAGGTAATTCATGTTTGGTATACTATTCTTTTTTGACCAAACTGCCACATGTCAAAATTATTTACTTTAATTATAATAATAATAGCGCCAAACGATCACATACATAGATCCTGAACCCTTGACTAGGATTACCAACTATGAGGACCAAGGACTCAAATCAAGTCACACCCTTACGTTGTTAGTGTACCCCAAGTCCGCACTAAGCGTTTTGCTGACTCATTTATAGTCCGAACGGCCAAGGAATGGAATGGTCTCCCAAAAACAGTGTTTCCTTCAGGATATAACCTAGGTCTTTTTAAGTCAAGAGTGAATAGGCATCTCATGGGCAAGCGTGCTCCACCTTAGACAACTTCGTCGCTTACCATCAGGTGAGTTGTTGTCAAACGCATGCCCATTTTATCATAAAAAAGTATTGTGCTTTTTTTCTGTGCAAAAATGCTTTTGCTGTGCGGGTATCGAACCCGCCTCCGGGTTATGAGCCGACCTGCTCAACCACCACACCACAGAGGCTGTCAACTAATGGTTATATGTAATAAATTGTAGTAATTAATTACCGCACTACTGACTCTACAATAGTATCTTGTTCACTACCTTGTCTAGACAAAGACATAAACTTCTGAATCCAGTCCATCACCAGGTTTTTTGAACTCTGAAGAGGTCGCTGCACTATCGACAAGGCCACCTATTTATCAATTTTTTTTTTGTTATTATTATTTAGCCACAATGTGGTCTGCAATGAAGAGTTGTATTGTTTTGTATTCGGTTGTATTTCTCTTTAGTCTGTGTCGTTTAACGTTTGTAGTTTGTAGTCATTCATAAACTAACTAGCTTCTCCCCGTGGCTCCGGCCACGTGGCCTATAGGAAAATAATTCAACCACCCATTTCCCCCTATTAGGGGAGTAATTTCGAAAAACCCTTTCTTAGTAAGAACACACCCTCCAAATTTCAAGTATCTAAGACCAGCGGTTTAGGCTGTGCGTTGATATATAAATCATACAGTCAGTCAGTCAGGACTTTGAATTTTATATGTTTAGATTTGAATAATTAAACTTTCGCGACTTGAACTCATATTATAAAATAAAATGGGTCAATCGTGCACAATAATTATCAAAAAAAAGGTTAGTCAAAATAATGTTTTGATATTTTTTGTGAATTTGTGTTTGTGAATAGACCCGTTTTATCTTTACAATGTGAATTCTTTTTTCATTTGAAAATACATACTTTCAGGCAGGCCCCATACTCAATTATAATAAACTCTTGGTGGATGGAAAGGTGCCAAGCATGCTGGCAGCATTACCATTATTATTATATATATATATATATATATTATATTTATTTATAACATATTACATAACAGGCCAAAATAACAAACACCGTTTTTATAGCCTGTTAAAAACGTGATTACCAATATATCAACACCAAACAAGGCTATAACTTTAATCGATAGAACCGCAACAGAATCGATTCCCCATACTTCCACCAAACGGTAACTTCAAAGACCAGATAGAGTAGTTGATAGATCGGGCCAGTAAGTAGTACCATTGTGGTGGATACAAGCATTCTCACTTACCAGCCGATTGGTGCGCGGTATAAATATCGATTGCAGGGACAAAGAGGATTGGAGGACGCTCTTGGGAGGCGCAGGGATGGGACACGTGTGGCACGATATATACGATGTATCGAGTATCGAGTGTCGATATTTTTTATCGATGTTTCTAACTCAAACGAATTATGAAAAAAAACTTCTTTACCACGCTTGACTTGGGGAGTAAGCTGGTGAGGCGAATGGAAGTTGAAATTTGCTGGTTAACGTAGATCTCCATTGTCAACATAACAAAGTTAAAAATTTGTATTATTATGTTGGTGTGTCCGGTAAAATTACAACTATAATTGTCAATATGGTGACATTAACATTAAACAGAGCTAAAACAAAGTTATATTGGCCGATAGATGGAGCTAAAGAAGTTCGACTTCAGTCGTGTGGTGTGGCACACTTGTTTTTTATATGGCAGAAAGTATAATGTTGGACCACATACGTAACGCTAACAAAGCGACTTGTGACGGCGGACTTCGTGAGACATAATAATATTAACGTTTGCAAATAACACGACTTATATAAACCTAGCTAAATCTACTAATAATATAGTTTGTGTGTTTCGAAATTAAATTTGTATGTTGAAATTACTGAATGGATTTTGATTAAATTTGTAGTATAGAAACTGTAGAATAGATCATTATTCGTGCGGGTGAAACCGCGGGGCGTAGCTAGTCAATTAATAATCATGAATAATTAGTCCACACTGGACCACTTTGTGTTTGCCACACTGCTACAACGATGTGCTACGCGTCGTATCTACGTAGAGACTTCGTAGATACCGTAGCACTAGCTTTGTTGTTTTCTTAATTAGCCACGAGAGCCTAAGGAATGAGCGGCAATTCTTTATTGGGCACAAAACTAATATTGGAAAAAAAAACTTTACACAAAGTACATCGAAATGAGATCCATCAGATCGAGAAATTTCACTAAACAATTAAATGAAATAAAATTCCGGAATATGAGTAATTTCACGATAGTTGTTATGTTATAATTAGATCTACCATAATCAACTAAAAAAGCAATAGGTGCATAAATCCATCATACTAAACTTCGATTACATTATATTTAATTTTCATTTCATATACATTAAATTAGATTAAAATAATTATCGTATATTTTTGCAAATTATCGACACGTCTCCTCCCTAGCAAGCTCATCTATTCCCATTGTACGTGGAGTTTTATTTTTATCGATATTCGAAATAACGGCAACGAGCGCTTTATCGGCTATATTTTATTTTGAAGCGCTGAAACTGCTAATGGGCGTTCTGGGAAAAAAGATTCATACCTCTTTTGTGGCTTCGAAGAAAATGTTTTTTATCCTTTTCATTTGATATAATGTATTTAATCTTACGAATCAGCATTATATTTTAATGCGATGTAGCCAGCGTTTTGGGTCCGCTACCTAGTGGTATGGCTGGACATTAACTGACCTTTTGAAGTAAAATTTTAGGCACAGGGTTAAGCTAGTGAAGCGAACGGAAGTTGAGAGCTCTCTACGTGAAGATTGAAAGAGTTACGTTTCGTTACTGTAGGGGCAAGAGAGATGGCGCCAAAGAATTTTTTACTTCAGTCATGTGGTCTAAAGCACACGCGTATTTTTTTTTCTTGACCTGTATACCTCCTACTTTGACCTTCAAATGCAAAATTAAAAAGTTTACAATACAATTGTTATTATTTGAGTTTTACATTTGGATATTATTTCATATCTTTTTCCATACTTGGATGGGAGTTTTGGCGGGAAAGCGAAAAAGATCGCGTCGCCTCATTGTATTATTTTCCAAAACTTGTGTGATTTTCAGTGTTAGTGCATAAAATTGGTGGCATTTTATTCGTTAAGTGCTGAGTCACAGACATGAGTGTGGAAAAGTGGTATAATGATGGTGAAACGTTTCTTTTCGTGTTGTTTCCAAAACTCCATAGAAGCTTCTGGTAAAGTTGCCACCACTTTACTAGGAGTATGACTTGACTTGACTAGACTATGACTTAACTTGGACTTGGACTGTGACTTGACTTGACTTGACACTTTATATGATATTAATCTGAGATATTAATTAACTTGAGATATTATCAATTACTTGACACTGGCTAAATACACAAAAGTGTGGAGCCAAAACCAAACAAAAAAAAAACTCTTGGATGCAGCGGGGAATACTTTTTTTGTTTTGTCTCCACGCTTTTATGTATTTAGCCAGTGTCAAGTAATTAATTATTTCTCAAGTTAATTAATATTAGATATATAATTATGGGTCAAGTGAAGTCAAGTCCAAGTCATCAAGTTAAGTCAGGAATACTTATTAAACATTGACTGTCTCCAGGTCAGTGTGACCAGTACACAGTCTAAACGTTTTATTGTAGATAGTAACCTAATAGGTACATTAGCAATAGTGTTATGATTGTAATAAATAGATTTGGAGAATAAATACATTTTAACCATTAAAAACTGTTAAAAATGTTACATTTATTTATGATAATAATAATAATATAATAATTAAGCGTCGATTTTATTTGCTGTTAGACAAGCCTTAAAGCTTTAATATTCTGAAACCAGTACCTACACGAGAAGATAAAAAGCACAGATTAAACAAAGATACTCAAGGAGAAGCAATTATTTATAAAACCCTAATTATTGATTTATCCTTAACCCAAGCAGACGTTAATCAAAACTGTGCCTAAATATAACTTGAACGCCCCAATCAACACCCAATACTTTTTATAAGCCATTAACTTAATTACCCCGGAGGCCAGAAACTTAACTCCAAACCTCTTTCGGCGAAAAGAAAAAAAATATCCTTCACAAAAATCAATACCAAAAAGTCTCTTAAGAAAAGTATGTAAGCTGCTATCATACCAATTTTCATAGCTACGGTACACTGCGAGGCAGAATGGTACGGAATGGCTGGAGCCAGTGGAATGGCCGTAATCCACCGCGTCAACTTTGAAAATTCCATTACACAGCAAAACGCTGTTTGAAAACGGAAAGCGCCAGCCGCGGCGTGATTGGTCGGCTCACCGCGCTCTGATTGGCTGTCTCCGTAACCCCGCCTCCCTCTGGGGGTATAAAAATCGATGCGCATTCTCGGCGCGTTCTTTTTGCCGCGGCGCTTCGCCCAACACTTTTCACTTGTTACTAATAATGGCATTTGTGCTTTCTTTTATGGCTTAAAGCGTTTAGTTGTATCCGTTGTCCGTGCAAGCGACGCGGGGCTCTTTTGTTAGTTTAGATAGGGTATTCTACGTTTAAAAGCATGTCTTTTCTATTTTCTTGGATGACACTCCAGCGTGTTATGGGCGCCTTTGAGCACTGTCTCGCGTCGCACTCTACAAGCGTACGGACCGTAGTTACGGTTGTTATTGTTATACGGGGCTTTAAAGTGCGGATTATTCAGGTTTGATATTTTGATATTGAATTCCAAAGTATTAAAATGCTTTGTTTTATATCATTGTCAAAAGATTCGGAGTCTTAAGATGACGTGTGCAGAGCTGTGTCATGCGAATGTATACCTTAGCTCCGAGCAACATTGCAACTGATATAGGTACCCGTATTGCTTAACATAAGACTGATTAGTTCGTCATGTCATTCCTTAACATAAAAAAAACATCTCCACTGATGGGAAGTGTCAGTTTTGTCTAAGGTGGAACACGTTTGCCGATTCACTCTTATCACTTCACATTCACTCACACTAGCAAATGTTACACAAGCATAATAGTTGTTTTTTTTTTTGTTTGGTTTTGGATCCACACTTTTGTGTATTTAGCCAGTGTCAAGTAATTGATAACATCTCAAGTTAATTAATATCATATAATATGTCAAGTCACAGTCCAAGTCATAGCCTAGTCTAGTCAAGTCATACTCCTAGTAAAGTGGTGGCAACTTTACCAGAAGCTTCTATGGAGTTTTGGAAACAACACGAAAAGAAACGTTTCACCATCATTATACCACTTTCCTACACTCATGCCTGTAATTCAGCACTTAACGAATAGAATGTCACCAATTTTATGCACTAACACTGAAAATAACACAAGTTATGGAAAATAATACAAAGCGGTGACGCAATCTTTTCCGCGTTCCCGCCAAAACTCACATAATAGTTTAGGTGCCAAACATAACCATACAAAATAAAACCCTAAGCACCGTACACACGCCCCGAACAAACATTCCGGCGTAAAAATGGGGTCCGAATAAACCGATAAGTGAGTAAGTGCCCTTAGCCCTCTCAAGACGGAGTACATAGCCGATACTTCCGGGGGTGGTGTAAGTTATGGGAAATGATATATTGGCTGATGTTGATTCTATCACACTGTCTTTTTCATTTCCTCTTTATCAGAAGAGTATCGCCATACATTAAGTAATCGGCACCATCAATATCACTATTATAAAATTTGTAACAAAATTAGTCATAAAATGAATAACCGACTGCTAAAATAAAAGTTATCAAAAGGGAAATATATCCGGCCCTTTTTTGTAGATCTGAAAAACCAAAACGATACACTGCTATTCATTTTCCAAATAAAATTTCTGTTGTAATGCTATAACAGCAAAAGTTGAACAAAAGTTTATCGTAAGACAAATAACCGAATCCCAGAAACAAAAATTGCCACAAGACAAATAACCAAATGCTGTAACAAAAGTTGTAATAAGACAATCGAATATTATAACCAAAGTGGTCATAAGACTAATAATAGAATGCTGTAACAAAAGTTGTTGTAAGACAAACAACCGAATGCTATAACAAAAGTTGTTATAAAGAAAATATATCTGGTTTATTTCATAATGGTACCTCAAAATGATCCACCGCTATACATTTTTCTAGTGAAATTCTTGTTTCAATGTTATAAAAAAGTTACCATAAGACAAACAACTTAAAGCTATAAAAAAGTTGTTGTAACAAAAATAACCGAGTGCTTTAGCAAAAGTTGTCATAGGCCTTAGAACTGTTCGAGTGGCCAGCCGTGGCACCTTCGTAGGATAGACCTTGGTTCAAACGTTAGTTATTTTTTTACCTATGAGTCTATCTACCATAGATATTATGGCGCGGGCTAAGTTTTCCTCTACGAATAGTTTCTACGGTCGTTGAAAATACTTGGTACAAAAATATTTAGCCGCCGTTTCATCCCGTCTTGCACCGCTAAATTATTTATATTTACGACCGAAGCGAAACGGCCAGATTTCGGTACAGGACCCCTCGACACAAGACCCCTCGGAAGAACCCTCGGCTAAGACCCGTCTAAGATTTGGGGCGGGACCACTTCGGTTATTTAGTATTATTAACTTTTCGCCGGCACTTTCAGGGGTACGCTTTGATTTATTTATAATGAATCGAGGATTTGGGTAATTAGGGAAATTGTTTAAGTTGTTTGTATTGAAAATGTCTTATATTTTAAAAGCTGCTTTAATTAGGTACCTATATAAAATTTTATAGCTTTCATCCAGAGGTTAAATTTATAGCCCGCGGATTTGCTCACAGATTACGCATTTTTACTGCTATGTTTCCATAATAAAAATGTATTATAAATATAAATCATAATATTCCACTTTGATAATATTTCAGAATCAAATCAAATAAAAATAGTATTAATTAAATGAAATCAAAAAGCTAATTAATAAAAAAAGAAGAAGAGATAAAAATGCCCCCATTGAACTACCCTCGAGCTAACAACCAAGAAACCTTGTTTTATTTAAATACGTTATTAGTCTAAAGTAGCTGGCTGAACAGGGATAAGCAGGTAAAGGAATTAAAAAGAAAAAGTGACGTTTAAGAGCGCGGGAACAATGACAGATCGCTTACAGGCGTAACAAAATGTCTTGCTGTCATTCTGCAAGTAATTATTGAAGTAAGAAAATGTTTCCCCATTTCCTTCCAGTTTAAATAGAAACGTGTTTTACAAACTGGTTTTGGTTGTGGTGAATCATTTTTGCTGTTATATCGAAGTAATTAAGTTGTGAAACGACTCAATTATAATGCTATACTTTGACATTTGTTGGCGAAATGTCAATGATATGTCGAAGATATAGTAATAAAATTGTATAACTCGTAATTTAACTTTAGAGAGAGTTTTGGCGGAAAAACGAAAAAGATCGTGTCGCCGCATTGTATTATTTTCCAAAACTTGTGTTATTTTCAGCATAAAATTGGTAGCATTTTATTCGTTAAGTGCTGAATTACAGGTGATCTAATATAAATAAAATAGCCTTTATTGTTATTGTGTTACAACTTGAACTAAAACTAATTGAAATTATAAATGAATATTACTTAGGTATATAAATTTTTATTTGGGCACCCAAGTATGGATTTAAGCATCCTCCATGAAATGCCATATCTGCCGATCTCGTGCTGTTCGGGTCTATGCCATCTTGACGATTTCGTCTCGCCATTGTTTCTTTTGATTTTTAATTAGGCTTATCAGGACGTTTTAAATTTTGATTACATTTAAATAACGTCTAATAAGTAGGCAGCTGTTAAAGCTAAAGCCCAAGACACGAGCAAAAGTAATCAAAATTATTTATATTCGCTACATAATTTTAATTCGCTTTTTACTATCTTATTGTAGCGGTCAATTGTTAAACCCTCAGCCGCAGGATTTTCGACGATAAAATAAACAAACTACTACTAAAACAATATTTTTTTGTTTTCTCGAATTTACTTTAAAACGGCGAAAACTAGTCTATTGGTAATAATTATTTCTTTTATCTACCCTACCCATCTATACTAAAGTAAAATTAATTGGCAATAATTATTTGTCTATCCTACCCAAAGTGGACTAAAGTTCAGCTCAAACTAACAATATTTACTTGCGCAAGATCTAAGGTTCGCACTTATTCCTCTGTGACATACCCCAATGCATTACAATAGGTACCTATGTCATAGCGGGATAAGTGCGAACTTAGGAGATGTCCAACTTAAGTACAGACTAGCATTAGGTTTTGATTTTTACCCCTACTCTGTACTACCTAATATCTTAATAAAAGCAAAACCCTGTCTGTTTGTTTGTGTGGCTTTTACGCAAAAACTTCTCAATTTGATCTCGATTTGATATAAATTTGGCACACAGAATGTAGGGTTACCCCTACGCCATAGTGCTTAGTAGCACACTTTTCTTAATGAATAGTTTCAGTTATTTATGATATTTTTACGGCTTTTGGTTTTTCATTTTATTTCTTCTGTAAAGCATAATCTGAACGTTCCTTGCAGGGTCCTGAAAAGTTCCATAACACTTATATTACTTGTAATAAGACAATACTTTGTTTCCTTGGTTATTGTGAATAAAATGTTGTGCTCTAAAATTGTACTTCAAGCCTTTGGTATGGGTTATTTTGGCAGTGGATCGGTAGATATAGATTACAGGAACATCTTACGTGTCGTTTCCTTAAGTTTTTCCCTAAATTACGGGTGTTTCAGGAAGAAATAACTTTTTCATATTACCTCACAGATCTTCACCAAATTA
The DNA here is from genome assembly GCA_905220475.3 of Ennomos fuscantarius. Classification (NCBI taxonomy): domain Eukaryota; kingdom Metazoa; phylum Arthropoda; class Insecta; order Lepidoptera; family Geometridae; genus Ennomos; species Ennomos fuscantarius. The sequence continues at coordinate 2,538,288 of HG992046.1, read as the reverse complement.
CACTGGTGTTGAAGCTGATTTTATTATGGCTTTTCATTGCATTTTTGTAGTGATTCTTCCATTAGATGCACTAAAATAACGATTTTAATGTTTGTTTACTTTTTGGACAGATGTCATCTATTGACTTTTCTAATTCCCTGAAAGAGATTCTCACCATAAGTTTTCATGAATTTACGACATTTTAAGGTTAGGTTGTTTAGGGTTTTGTATTAGTCTTTGTTCATCGACCTATTTTAATGCTAGCTGATATAAAATTGTGACAGGATTTTAAATATTAGGTCTTTACCTATGAAATTGCCGTTTTGTTTGAAAAAAGTTAAAGAATTTTTTTTTCGAACTTATTTATTTCTTTTATTCAAAGTAATCACCCCTGCAATCAATGCATCTTTGCCAACGCTGTGGCAGTTTATGGATGCCCTTCTTTAAAAAATCAGCAGGACGGGAGACAACAAACTCTTCAAAGGCGTTTTGTACTGCCTCTCGGGAATTGAATTTTTTTCCCACTAAAAAGTTGTCCAAATTTTGGAAAAAGTAATAGTCGGTAGGCGCAAGATCTGGTGAGTATGGCGGATGAGGGAGAGCTTCCAAACCCAACTCATGCAGGTTAGAGACGGTCTGTTGTGCAGTATGGGGTCGCGCGTTGTCGTGAAGTAGCAGTGGAGACGACCGATTGTCCAAAGCTGGTTGCAGACGTGCGTGTTTCGCCATCATTGTGGTCAGTTCTTCAATGTACACATCTGCAGTAATGCTCTCGCCGTTTTGTAAAAAGCTATGATGAATCACACCAGCACTAGACCACCAAACTGTGACCATCACCTTTCTAGGGGTTATTTTTCGTTTTGCACATTGCTTTGGTACCGAACCAGGATCTAACCCACTTGCTGAGCGCTTTCGATTGTCAAAAAGAATCCATTTTTCGTCGCACGTAACAATTCGGTTCAAAATTCCTTCATTTCTGTGCCTGTTAAGCAGCGCAAGGCAAGTCTCGACGCGTACGTTGCACTGGCGATCGTTAAGTTCGTGGGGCACCCATCTATCAAGCTTTTTTATCTTGCCAATCTGTCGCAAATGGACCAATATTGTTTTGATGCTAACATCAAAAGCTGCTGCCAGCTCAGCTGTAGATTGAGATTCATCAGCTTCCACAATCGCCTTTAATTCATCATTGTTGACCAAAGTTTCCGAACGACCACGAGGTTCATTTTTCAAGTCAAAATTCGCAGAACGGAACCAAGCAAACCAATAACGGGTTGTACGTTCGTTTGTACAGTTCTCTCCGTAAACGTCGTTGATGTTACGTGTCGTTTGTGCCGCGTTGGTGCCACGACGGAACTCATACTCCATAATTACACGAAATTTCAAAGTATCCATTATGAGGAAAAATGTTGGAATGTAATGAAAATACAACGCTAATCAATAAACAAAAGACTTATATTGTAAATAGAATGTCATATTTTTAAAACAAAATTAATTTGAATTTAGAATTCATAGCCAATCAAAACTTATTTTTGTTTGAAAAAGTCTGTACTGCAATACGGCAATTTCATAGGTAAAGATTAGGTCTTTACCTATGAAATTGCCGTTTTGTTTGAAAAAAGTTAAAGTATTTTTTTTTTCGAACTTATTTATTTCTTTTATTCAAAGTAATCACCCCTGCAATCAATGCATCTTTGCCAACGCTGTGGCAGTTTATGGATGCCCTTCTTGAAAAAATCAGCTGGACGGGAGACAACAAACTCTTCAAAGGCGTTTTGTACTGCCTCTCGGGAATTGAATTTTTTTCCCGCTAAAAAGTTGTCCAAATTTTGGAAAAAGTAATAGTCGGTAGGCGCAAGATCTGGTGAGTATGGCGGATGAGAGAGAGCTTCCAAACCCAACTCATGCAGCTTAGAGACGGTCTGTTCTGCAGTATGGGGTCGCGCGTTGTCGTGAAGTAGCAGTGGAGACGACCGATTGACCAAAGCTGGTTGCAGACGCGTGAGTTTCGCCATCATTGTGGTCAGTTCTTCAATGTACACATCTGCAGTAATGCTCTCGCCGTTTTGTACAAAGCTATGATGAATCACACCAGCACTAGACCACCAAACTGTGACCATCACCGTTCTAGGGGTCATTTTTCGTTTTGCACATTGCTTTGGTACCGAACCAGGATCTAACCAACTTGCTGAGCGCTTTCGATTGTCAAAAAGAATCCATTTTTCGTCGCACGTAACAATTCGGTTCAAAATTCCTTCATTTCTGTGCCTGTTAAGCAGCGCAAGGCAAGTCTCGACGCGTACGTTGCGCTGGCGATCGTTAAGTTCGTGGGGCACCCATCTATCATGCTTTTTTATCTTGCCAATCTGTCGCAAATGGACCAATTTTGTTTTGATGCTAACATCAAAAGCTGCTGCCAGCTCAGCTGTAGATTGAGATTTATCAGCTTCCACAATCGCCTTTAATTCATCATTGTTGACCAAAGTTTCCGGACGACCACGAGGTTCATTTTTCAAGTCAAAATTCCCAGAACGGAACCGAGTAAACCAATAACGGGTTGTACGTTCGTTTGTACAGTTCTCTCCGTAAACGTCGTTGATGTTACGTGTCGTTTGTGCCGCGTTGGTGCCACGACGGAACTCATATTCCATAATTACACGAAATTTCAAAGTATCCATTATGAGGAAAAATGTTGAAATGTAATGAAAATACAACGCTAATCAATAAACAAAAGACTTATATTGTAAATAGAATGTCATATTTTTAAAACAAAATTAATTTGAATTTAGAATTCATAGCCAATCAAAACTTTTTTTTGTTTGAAAAAGTCTGTACTGCAAAACGGCAATTTCATAGGTAAAGACCTATTATTTCGTTCTCTCGATTTTGAAGGATTTTGTCTGTTGTTTTGGTGACTGCGTGAGGCTTTATAAAACTAAAAATAGCCACGCGAGGGGAGTCTTCCTCTAGACTTAACCACTAAATTATATTCTGAACAGAGCTGTATTCTTGAATCTGAACAGTGTAACTGAAGTGTACTTGATACTGCCGTGCAAGTGGCACTCTGTGTGGCCACGGATAGGCAGTTTTCCGTCCTAAGTTCCTCTCCGCTTCGCCTATCTATTCGTGACGGTTGCGGACCACCCCTGTTTAAACCAGGCCTTAAGCGGTGGCAATCTCCGCCGGTGACGGCGGCCTGCAGTGGATTTGGCGTGAACAGTTGATAAGACCTTTTCATTAGCAGGTGGCTTTCTGTGACGGCTGCCCGCCGTGTTGCTAAGCTCGGCACAAGCAGCGGTCATTCGCTGCGCCTCTGGACGTCTCCCTGCGGCTACATCGACTCCAGGGTGTGCTTCGGGGCCATACTTTGCTTCATCATCTTCAACTTCAAGTCAAGTCAACTTCCTGTCATCGCTTCTTCATCTCCAACTCGGTTACGTTACATTATATATATATTTTAGGAATTTAATTTAAAATTCAGGGCATACCATAAATAGGGGCTTATATAAATAAATGTATATAATCTATGTAAATAATAATGTTTTCTTTTAACTGTAGGCTACACTACAAGATTGCTAAAACTATCAAGATAGCCGTAACATACATATATGCTGTATAATATTTGACAATAAGCACTTTGTAATTCTATATGCTTAATACAATAACTGAATTTTAAGTATCTGATATAATTTTGACTTGTAAAAGTGCTAAAAACAGCCTATGTTTTTATGTTTTGGCTCCACACTTTTGTGTATTTAGCCAGTGTCAAGTAATTGATAATTTATCAAGTTAATGATATTTCACACAAATATGTGTCAAGTCACAGTCGAAGTCATCAAGTCAAGTCAAAGTCATATTCCTAGTAAAGTGGTGGCCACTTTACTTGAAGCTTCTATGGAGTTTTAGAAACATCACGAAAAGAAACGTTTCACCATCATTATACCATTTTCCCACACTCACACCTGTAATCTAGCAGTTAACTAATAGAATGCCACCAATTTTATGCACTAACACTGAAAATAACACAAGTTTTGGAAAATAATACAATGCGGTGACGCAATCTTTTTCGCTTTCCCGCCAAAACTCAACAGCCTATTTGCAATAAAATCTTTTGACTTTGACATACTTATATCCGGGCAAATTAAGTTGCCAGTAAAAATACCGAGTGTAACCGTAGCGCACCTCTAGAACAATCTCGACACAATCTTGTTAAAGAAGTGATACGCAAACCCTACCCTGATAAGCCAACATTATCTCAGGCCTCCAAGTAAACTAGCTAAAGCTAATAAAACCCACGCGTACACGCATTCATTTAACACGGCCATCATTACGGCCATCTAATCAGGGCCGACTTACAAGGAGTTACCAACGGGCAACGACCCTTTTTATCTGGCAACACTGGGCAGTAAAACCCGTGGATGGGGTAAACGAGTGGCCGGATGGGGTAACAAATTGGGAGTTGGGGTGGAGGGGTCGTGTTTTACTCATGTAAGATGTCTGTTGGACTGTCGAGTGTTCATTTGACATTTTAAGACGGTCGGTTGATGAATTTGAGGACGTTTGGTTGAAATATTTACTTTATTTAGTTGGTTTACATAAATAGATACTAGTTAAGAATAACATTGACTCTGAGTACATCAGAGGGAAAGAGAACTTCTTTACGCACGTTTGACTTGGGGAGTAAGCTGGCGAGGCGAACGGAAGTTGAAATTTGTTAATTAACGTATATCTCCATTGTCAACATAACAAAGTTAAAAATTTGTATTAGTATATTATATGTCCAGTAAAATGACAATTTACAATGTTTTTTAGGTCTAGTTTAGTTTAGTTATTGTTAATTTATTTGAGTCAATAAATAAATTTGTTTCAAAAATTTACAATTATTGTCTAGATGGCGTCATTAACATCAAACAAAGCAAAAACAAAGTTATACCGGCCGATAGATGGAGCTAAACTAAAGAAGTTTTACTTTAGTCGTGTGGTCTAAAGCACAGTCGTTTTTTTTTCAATAAATATATTTATAGGTATATGTAATTTAAACAAACATAAACAAAAACCAAAACAGCATGATAAATCGATATTCAATCAGTTATTCCGTAGCAAATCAATAAACGGTCCGTTTCTAGGCCGCATTATAAAAAACAATCAATAGAAGCAATCGACTTACGTGTACCCATGATAAATAAAATGATTCAAAATTTCTGAAAAATTTAATTATTATCAAAATTTTTAATTAATAATTAAATTTTTGCTCTCTATTTTTAATATAGAATTTTATAAAATAAAGTAAATCCGTAAATGGATGGAAGTTCTAGTACGAAGTGAAACTATATCTTAAGATCTTTGCGTTTTGTGAAATAAATAAACAAATAAATAATATGATAATATGTTAAACATAATAAGGAAGAAAAAATAAATAGTACAAGTACTTAAACGCGGTCTTTATATATTTTTTTATTTTAATGAATGATGTGACGAGCTAGTCGTGCAGCTGATGTTAAGCGACACGACCGCCCATAAAAGTGTCACTCGGAACTCTAAAACATACATTTTCCCGTGACACTGCACTGCACAATTCATCCTGAGACATCAGTACAATCTGGTAATAAGATTACTCGACTGTGAGATCAGATCATAAAGTCTCAATTGCCCAGTAGTTTCACTAGCTACAGTGCCCTTCAAACCTAAACTCAGTAGTGCTTGCACACCACTGCTTGGCGGCAGAATAACTGGCAAAGCGGTGGTACCTACCTAGACGAACTTTGCAGAAAAGTCCTACCACATAGTAAAAATGTAGTATAATATAGTTTTAAATGTAGATATGTATAGATAGTCAATATATTTTGTTTAATAAGATTAAAAGAATTCAGTAACCAAAAAAAATATTTCTTTTTTCCTTTTCGTATGCTATTTCCTCAAAGTTGCTGCAATTTAGTTGAACTAGGTTTTAAGCGATATTTTGTGATGCCTCGTTTGATTTTGGTTTATTGATTCATCAAGTTGGAAAGTTACGCAACTGTAATTAACTAGATAATTTAGTAATCATGCAATTCATATTTCATATACTAACATACGACATACCTTTACCTTTAATACATTTCTAATCACACTATCACACTAATATTATAAAGGCGAAAGTTGGTATGTGTGTAAGTTTGTTACTCCTTCACGCCCAAACGGCTGAATGGATTTGGATGAAATTCGGTGCCAAGATAGCTTACACTGAATTAACATATAGGCTACATTTTATGTCGGAAAAGTGAAATATCTCAGTGGGATGAGCAAATAATAAAAATACTTTTTACACACGGGTGAAACCGCGGGGCGTTACTAGTATTATAAACTCTGACTAGCTTATCACTGAAAATAATTCCTTGATTTTCACAATTATTTATTATATGTTTTACTATAACATAGGTTAACTACAACGCTGTTTCGTTGTTTCAAAACGCTACAGTAAATCAATGAACGATTTTTCTAGATATTTCACTTATTAGACCAAGGAAGCTGTTTAAATATGTCCGCATAGGGATCAAACACAAACCGTTAAGAAAAGTGCAAAGCACTCGCCCCTAAACTTGCATATTCCAGCTCACGTTCCAGCCGCTACCCTGTGCGAACGAGGCAAGCTCTCTAAAGATTAAGTTACCATAATGATCGCGGTGGGGCTATCTAATCGATCCCAGTATTATCCTCCACGTTGATCAGACTGGTAAGTGGTCAAGCGATATTTCCGACAAAGTGGTTAGTCGCTGTATCTAGATGAGCGATGTCTAAATTAGACTAATGTGAGGCAACGAGCTCTCTCAATAGAGCAAGATAACTTCGACTAATACGCACGACGGTCACATTTTGGACCCGTTTTGACAGTTGTTTTCTGCTGGTCCCAGTCAATAACAGATTCAAGTTGTGTCAATTTTATAACTAGTGGGTTTGTGAGCTACAGACCTCGCAAAGTATTCTTGCATAGCTTAACATTGAAACACTATCTTTTACGTTTCCAAAAACCCTGGTTCCACCAAAATTTAAAATTGTTGAAATTTTTCAAATAAGGAATCTAAGTATAAAGAAATTCCATATACCAATCGAATCTACTCAAAAAATTCACTAGAATCGGTTGAGAAAGACAACCCCAAAAACTATCTGTTTCGTTTTCAAAGACCATGGCTCCGCCATTTTGAAACTGCCCTCAAAACTGAATCTTCAAAGAAATTCCATATAAAAATCGAATCTGCTCACAAAATTACACGAGAATCTGATGAGAAATGCGACCTGTATGTAGAAGAGGATAAGACAGCCGGACAGCCTGACATCCAGCGTGCCGGACAAATCTCCTCTGTATTCGAAATAATTGATGATAATGATAATGATAAATTTATTGATAATTATAAAGAATCACAAGTCAGAGATTATTAAATAAGCATAAAAAATAATAAATGCAATAACATAATTATCGTACAAATAAATGTTATTTAAATAGACAAGTAGATATTTAAAATTAAATTGATCAAACCAGTTTTGGAATGAATTCCTCGACGCTATATGGCGCCATATCTATCAGAAATCTTTTTATTTTATTTTTAAAAATCTGAACAGTTTCAACACCGCGTATGGAGTCTGGAAGAGCGTTGACATTTTGACACCAGCTACACCTACTACAGTGCATTTTCCAGACTTAGCAATTTTTGCCCCAACTGAAATGGAGATGCTTCACTGGCCCTTCGCGGTTACCGAGTCAATTAAAGTAAAAATAATACAGTAAAAATTAAGGCAGTATCAACTCACCTTGACAGCATAGCATCATTAGCGTTCCCAAAATGATTAGCTGCTAACGCCGCTTCCAGAACATTCGAGTCTCTTCTAGGCTCCGTCCTGTTCAAGATCGAACTGATAGAAAAGCTTGTGTACGGCGCGCTCCCCGTCGCCTTCTCTTCTTTATCCTTCTTCAAGTCATAGAATGGACTCTTCTGTTCTTTTCTAGAGGGAGAGGATAAGATGTCAGGGCTGCTAGCGCCAGATACCACGTTGACTTCGATGTCTCGCTCGTCTTGAGAAGACACGGGGGAGTCCATGGTGGATGGTCAGATCTTCATGTCGCGGTGACCCTAGAAGGAACACTCTGTTAGATAATCTTAGTCAAATAGACCCACGGGAAGGTGTGGTCGTGTGCGTTTGGTGGCGAGGAGGCAGGTTTATTAGTAATTGTGTTGTTGTAAGACGTAGTAATGTATTAAATGTACCTACTCACGTTGTGTTATCTAATGTGTAATTATTGTTTTTCTTAATCTAGTATACAACGTGGATAACCTTAATTTTTCGTTTAGTTTTCATTTTATTTCTACATGTGAAGACTTTTTAATGGCTTTGTTGTTACCTAACTTTATTGTATATTTTAGCTTATGATAGTTGATAGTCTTCTAAAACCTAATAAATAAATAAATAAATAGATAAGAATATGAATAAGAATATTTTTATTGCTCAGAAAAGACAAACAGAACCTTAAATATACGATAGGTAGGTACATTAACAAATCAGATTTTACTGATATTAACAACAGGTAAGCTAGTAGGTAGGTGCTGAGGGAAATTCCATTGTTCCAATTCCAAATATGAGTTATACTAATTATTACAGTGTGTAAGATGGTTTCTGACGTCACTATGTGTTTGAGCTCTTTTTTATTCTTGTCTTAAAATGCTTATACATAACTGTCTCTTTTTGAGACGTCTAACTTTTTTTTTCACGACTGCTATTTCATGTTTTGAGGGATATAGATAGATAGATTATGGAATGATTTAATCTTGCATACTAGTGCAACAATGGGCGGTCTTATCACTAATAGCGATCTCTTCCAGACAACCTTTGGATGGAAAGTATCAAAAGATAATACACAGCGGTCTAAAACAATTTAGAATAAAAATAAATACAGATAAAAATAAACTATTACCTATAACTTGGTAAATATAAATATAAATACATCCTAATACTTACATATTTTATAATAAAATAAACTAATACATATTTATTACAAAAGCTAGAAAAAGATGAATATAATTTATTTATACAATAAAAAATCGGCCAAATGACGTTGAAATTATTATGCGAAATATATATGTGTGTGTGTGTGTGTGCGTGTGTGTGTGAACGTGTGAGTGTATGTTAATCCAGCTAGAATCAAGTCAGTCCTATAATAGAATTCTATAACTTCTTTATTCTTCTTTTTATAAAAATAAAGTTTTAGTGGACGCAAACACGTTTCTTAAGATAATATAAGTAGATTAAAATTAATCCATTTTCCAAGCAGTTTCAGTATCGGCTGGTAGGTATTTCAGGAACCCTGAAAGCAACTGAAATCATCCCCTCATGTTTTTATACTTTAGGATAGGCTTTTTTTACTCTATAGGTATCATCATCTCCACTGCTTTGGAGGGACCCCATCTGCTGTCGGAGACAACAGAAGTTAAACCATTTATATAAAGGCATTAAAACCTTCACGTGGCTTAGAGGCCTTAAGCCTTAAGCCTATAGAAGCACAGAATATACCTATATCATTTCAGATGTCATCACTTAGATGGGTGACCGTTACAAAAGTAGTATTTACAACTGAGCGCTACCATGCTTCAGAAGGCACGTTAAGTGACATGACTACAGTCGTTAAGACAAGTTAGAGCAGCCAAAAATTCTGACACAATTGCCTACACCATAAGAAAGGTAAAAGAAGGAAGGTAAGAGAAGGTAGGTATGAGAAGGAAGGTACGAGAATGAAGGTACGAGAAAGAAGGTACGAGAAGGAAGATAAGAAAAGGAAGGTATGAGAATGAAGGTACGAGAAGGAAAGTACAAGAAGAGAGGTACGAGAATGGTGGTTTTTTTTTTTTAATATGAGTGAATGATGTGACAAGCTAGTCGTTTACCTGATGTTAAGCAACACGGCCGCCCATAACAGAACAGTGTCACTCGGAACCCCAAAAGATAGAGTTTCACGCGACACTGCACTGCGCTCATCATCCTGAGACATCAGCACAGACTGGTAATAAAATTACTCGACTGTGAGATCAGATCATAAAGTCTCATTTGCCCAGTAATTTTACTAGCTACAGTGCCCTTCAAACCAGAACACAGCAGTGCTTGCGCACTATTGCTTGGCAGCAGAATAACTGGCAAAGCGGTGGTACCTACCTAGACGAACTTTGCAACAAAGTCCTACCACCTAGTAAAGAAGGAAACGAGAAGGAAGGTAAGAAAATGAAGATACGAGAAAGTATGAGAAAGGAGAAGATAATTTTCTAAGTGGAAGCTAAAACTACAGTTAACATTTTAAATTTTAACCTTAATAAGTACCATTATTATCGTCTAAATACACAAAAAGGATGATCCTGATCGTGCCCCATCTAAGACGCTCGCCACATTTATAATTCAGAATATTTAAGTGCTTTATTGTTCTTAACATTATTTAGGGATGTCCCAAAGGCATTAGCTAATATTACGGGGGAGGCGCACCCTATTGTCTGAGACGTTAATAATAAATAAGGGAGTGTAGAAATCTTTTGCGGGTATAAAGATAATAGTATTTGCGGTGCTTTTTACGTTTAGTAATCGGATATGAGTAAAATCTGTTTTGATTTGTTGTTAGTATTTGGGTTACGTGTATTGTAAATAAAGCTAGGAGCGATTTTGGTTCTCTTCTTTGCAACTTCTATTTTTTCTCAATTCTTCGAAATGCGTCGATAGATTTTCACTAGTAAACAAAAAACAATGTATGTACTAAAGTATATTAAAAATGAAATGAAAATAAAAATAAAAATGAATGCATTCTTGCTAAATAAAATAAACGATAACAGCTACTAAACAAAAGCCAATTTAAAAAAAAAGTTGTGGCATATTCATTACTCTATACTCTATACAACCAATCACTATTTTTTTTGGCGGAAAAACGAAATAGATTCCGTCACCGCATTGTATTATTTTCCAAAATTTGTATTATTTTCAGTGTTAGTGCATAAAATTGGTGGCATTTTATACGTTAAGTGCTGGATTACATGCACGAGTGTGGGAAAGTGGTATAATTATGGTGAAACGTTTCTTTTCGTGTTGTTTCCAAAACTCCATAGAAGCTTCTGGTAAAGTTGCCACCACTTTATTAGGAGTATGCCTTGACTAGACTAGCCTATGACTTGACACACATATATATATAATATTAATTAACTTGAGATATTAATTAATTGACACTGGCTAAATACACAAAAGTGTGGAGCCAAAACTAAAAAAATAAAACAACCAATCGGTTGCCAACATTAACACACAAAAGACAAGTATCCATTACGTTTAACCAGCACTGGTTATTTACAATACATCAATTTAATACGCGAAGTGGCGATCGAACGGGCAATTCGCGTCGGAACCGCTGTTCACGTGAAATATTCGCAAATTGGAGTTGCGAGTGTTGCCGCCGGGCGGACGATATCATGAGCATGACGCGTCACGAAAATGGCGGACATTCTCAATTTTTTTTTGCTTTTGTCTCCACACTTTTGTGTATTTAGCCAGTGTCAAGTAATTGATAATATCTCAAGTTAATTAATATCATATAATGTGTCATGTCAAGTCAAGCCACAGTCCAAGTCATCAAATTAATTCATAGTCTAGTCAAGTCATACTCCTAGTAAAGTGGTGGCAACTTTACCAGAAGCTTCTATGGAGTTTTGGAAACAAGACAAAAAGAAACGTTTCACCTTCATTATACCACTTTCCCACACTTATCCCTGTAATTCAGCACTTAACGAATAAAATGCCACCAATTTTATGCACTAACACTGAAAATAACACAATTGTTGGAAAATAATACAATGCGGCGACGCGATCTTTTTCGTTTTCTCGCCAAAACTCCATTCTCAATTTAAATTTTTCGTAATTGAAGTAAAGCTTCTTTACCCATGCTGGAGTAAGGAGGTTGGGGAGTAAGCTGGTGAAAGCGAGGCAAATGTAAGTTGAAGTTGGTTCACGTAGATCTCCATTGTCAACATGATAAAGCTAAAGATAGTTCTTTCATTATTTGTATTATTTTATTAAAAGTTTGTATGTATCATGTGTTTGTTACTCTTTCACGCTCAAACGGCTGGAAGGATTTGGATGAAATTTGGAATGTAGGCTACTTTTTGTTTGAGAGTGAAACCGCAGTGTGCAACTACTTAATAATATATCCTCTGTGGTGTGGTGGTTGAGCAGATCGGCTCATAACCCGGAGGCGGCGTGTTCGAAGCCCGCGGCAGGAATAAAAGCACAAATACTTGTTCTGAGTCTGGGTGTTGTGGGACCGTGGTCCTCGTAGTTCTTGGGTCCCTAGACACAGGGAATTGTAGTTAGGGTCCAGGATCTTTGTATGTGATCTTTAGGCGTTATTATTATTATAAACGGTGCAGCTCTCTATCTTCTTGTATTATTAGGAGCTGCGACCAATTATAACTATAGTATTATTGGTCCAATTAATATATTTTTAATTGGAGCTAAAATGGCAATACGTATATTGCGTTATTATTATTATTATTATAAACGGTGCAGCTCTCTATCTTCTAGTATTATTAGGAGCTGCGACCAATTATAACCATAGTATTATTGGTCCAATTAATATATTTTTTTAATTGGAGCTAAAATGGCAATACGTACATTGCGTTATTATTATTATTATTATAATAAACGGTGCAGATCTCTATCTTGTATTATTAGAAGCTGCGACCAATTATAACCATAGTATTATTGGTCCAATTAATATATTTTTTTAATTGGAGCTAAAATGGCAATACGTACATTGCGTTATTATTATTATTATTATAAACGGTGCAGCTCTCTATCTTCTTGTATTATTAGGAGCTGCGACCAATTATAACCATAGTATTATTGGTCCAATTAATATATTTTTTAATTGGAGCTAAAATGGCAATACGTACATTGCGTTATTATTATTATAAACGGTGCAGATCTCTATCTTTTTGTATTATTAGGAGCTGCGACCAATTATAACCATAGTATTATTGGTCCAATTAATATATATTTTTTAATTGGAGCTAAAATAGCAATGCGTACATTGCGTTATTATTATTATAAACGGTGCAGCTCTCTATCTTCTTGTATTATTAGGAGCTGCGACCAATTATAACTATAGTATTATTGGTCCAATTAATATATTTTTAATTGGAGCTAAAATGGCAATACGTATATTGCGTTATTATTATTATTATTATAAACGGTGCAGCTCTCTATCTTCTAGTATTATTAGGAGCTGCGACCAATTATAACCATAGTATTATTGGTCCAATTAATATATTTTTTTAATTGGAGCTAAAATGGCAATACGTACATTGCGTTATTATTATTATTATTATAATAAACGGTGCAGATCTCTATCTTGTATTATTAGAAGCTGCGACCAATTATAACCATAGTATTATTGGTCCAATTAATATATTTTTTTAATTGGAGCTAAAATGGCAATACGTACATTGCGTTATTATTATTATTATTATAAACGGTGCAGCTCTCTATCTTCTTGTATTATTAGGAGCTGCGACCAATTATAACCATAGTATTATTGGTCCAATTAATATATTTTTTAATTGGAGCTAAAATGGCAATACGTACATTGCGTTATTATTATTATAAACGGTGCAGATCTCTATCTTTTTGTATTATTAGGAGCTGCGACCAATTATAACCATAGTATTATTGGTCCAATTAATATATATTTTTTAATTGGAGCTAAAATAGCAATGCGTACATTGCGTTATTATTATTATAAACGGTGCAGCTCTCTATCTTCTTGTATTATTAGGAGCTGCGACCAATTATAACCATAGTATTATTGGTCCAATTAATATATTTTTTAATTGGAGCTAAAATGGCAATACGTACATTGACTAGGTAAAACACGAAGTTAAAACAAACAGTAATAAATAACAGTAATTAATTGACCGTAATAAAAAACTAGGCTAAATAGCATTGACCTTTGTGACTGGTCTCTGTGGGGTCAATTTTATAAACATAACGTAACGTGATACCAATAAGTGCCTTTGTTTTTAATTAATTCTCTTGTGTAATAAAAACTTGTATTTGGCGTTATTATACATGTTTCTAATTTTTTTTATTGCTTTATGCACGGTTTGCTCAAACCTTGTAAACTTAGTTTACCAATAAATGAATATTTGAGTATTAAGCAGTGTCCGTAGTATTTACTTCAGTGTAGGTTCGAAACTTAAAGTCTAATAGTAAGTTGAAACACGGAAAAAGTTATTAGTTACGAAAAATGAGATTTATTGCTAACATTACCACATAGGCTTATATAGAAACGTGATCTAAATCGAAATGACGTACCAGGACACCAGGAAGTTAGATAGCTTCGTCCAAAAAGCACTTTTAAGTTATTGGTTTACTAGTTGCGCCCCACGGTTTCACCCGCGGATAAGAAGTATTTTAATTATTTGCTCAACCCACGGGATAAATTGCATTCGGGATAAATTGTAGCCTATATGTTAATCTAGTGTATAAACTATCTTGGTACCGAATTTCATCCAAATCCATTCAGCCGTTTGAGCGTGAAGGAGTAACAAACATACACACATACAAACTTTCGCCTTAATAATATTAGTGTGAAGTGTGATGTTTCAATTAAATTGAATTAGCAACCAATAAAAAAGCTAGTTTAGTTAAATAATTTCAAGCCATAAAAAAATTGGCTTCCCCCAAACTCCAACACACGTGTGTTAGAGTTTGGGGGAAGTTGTGTGTTACACACGTCATATTAATAAAGGTTTCAAAGACATTTTAACTTTTAGTTACAAAAAGCACTTTAAAGTTATTGGTTTATGTATCAATTAAATTGAATATACAACTAATAAAAAGGCAAGTTTTGATAAATAATTCCAAACCATAAAAAATTGCGTTGCCGCCAAACTCCAACACACGTCATTTTAATAAAGGTTTCAAAGACATTTTAACCTTTAGTTTCTTACCGTAAGTACTTTTAAGTTATTGGTTTATGTTTCAATTAAATTGTGTATGTAACCAATAAAAAGGCTAGTTTTTAAAAATAATTCCAAACCATAAAAACAATTGCGTTGCCGCCAATCTCCAACACAGGTAATTTTAATAAACGTTTCAAAGACGTTTTAACCTTTAGTTTCTTACCATAAGTACTTTTAAGTTACTAGTTTATGTATCAATTAAATTGAATATACAACCAATAAAAAGGCAAATTTTGATAAATAATTCCAAACCATAAAAAATTCCGTTACTGCCAAACTCCAACACAGGTAATTTTAATAAAGGTTTCAAAGACATTTTAACTTTTTTATGAATACGGTTCAATAGCTGGTTGGCAATAAACGTAGCGTTTTCAGTTTTACGCAGAGGAGTGCCGCGGGGCCACGGACGCGATGGCTGAACGTACATTTATGATAACTACATTTTCTCACGAAACCTTTGACTTTTCCCGTTTTAAATTGATTTTTAATATATTTCATCCCTTTAGAGATTTTCATAAAAATTGTGTGTGCTCGTAGTAATAAAAATAGTATTTTAGTACTACTATATAATATTATATACTTTTTTAATAATAAACTTACTTTATCTACGCTTTAGCAGCACCTTGGCACTTTGTAATTTTATATGCTTAGTAAAATAACTTATGACTTGTAAAAGTGCTAAATATAGCCTATCACACTAATATTATAAAAGCGAAAGTTTGTAAGTGTGTATGTGTGTATGTTTGTTACTCCTTCACGCTCAATCGGCTGAATGGACTTAGATGAAATTCAGTAAGTAACAAGATATTTTTATCCCGGAAAATTTAAATTTTCCCGTAGAATGAGTAAATAATTAAAATACTTTTTATCCGCGGGCGAAACCGCGGGGCGCAACTAGTTTTTAATAAATCTTTTGACTTTGACTTTTACTAATAAACATTGTATATGTAGAAAAAGAATAGTATTTAGTGTTTAGTTATTTTGTATTTTGTTTCCCTCTACGGAGTTTAAAGTGAGCAAAGATAAAATGAGACAAAATAGCAGCTATTCCACTGTTCACATCAACAGCTGGAAGAAGATAATGATAATGATAAATTTATTGATAATTATAAAAAATTACAAGTCTGAAATTATTAAATAAGCATAAAAAATAAAATAATAAATGCAATTACATAATTATTGTAAAAATAATGTTATTAAAATAGTAGGTATATAAAAATTAAATTAATCACACCAGTTTTGGAATGAATTCCTCGACGCTATATAGCGCCATATCTATAAGAATTATTTTTATTTTATTTTTAAAAGTCTGAACAGTTTCAACACAGCGTATGGAGTCTGGAAGAGCGTTAAAAATTAATTCGAAAAAATTAGACCGGAACTCGCTTACTCGCTCTAAACGTTAAGTATTCCAAAACTATTTAAAAGTACTTACAATTATCAAAATTTTATTTAGTAACTTCATAATCAATATATTTTACAAAAAAAAAGTAGGTATATTGTATTACAAATGACTTGAACAGCATAATTTTTTATTATGATGCGTATAAAATTTGAGATCCCAAAAAACGGTAAAGCAATTTTTTTGTTTATTTTAAAATTGGCTATTGTAACAACTAAAATCTCTTATTTTGTAATCTAATATTTAGTGATGTTTGGAAAGATATAAATCTCACGCCGCCGTCGCCGGGTGCTTTAGAGTCAACGACGCGCACTTGATTTGCGTAATCGATACTTTTTAAATCGATTAAACTATAATACGACCACACCGTTCTTCCATATCTTTATTTCAAAATATTTTTTTAATTTTATAATCAAGATTACAACTTTTTATATGTTATTTGCCTCCATTGATAAACGTTAATCAAGGTGGCAACTATTTTAAAATTTTGGTAATTTAGTTCGAATTATGTGAAGTTTTATGTTAAGAAAATTAAAATTTCATAGAAGTAGCTCTAAGATATTTAAAAAGTAATAGTATATGTTAACTATAAATACATTTAGTAATAATAATATTTATTAAAAGTTGTAACATCGCATTGGAAATTTGTCTGCAATGATGCTACAATTATGTTTATGAATAAATAAATAAAATTAGATAACCCTTTTTTAACGGTTTTAAGCTGACTTAGGTCGCCTTAATTTCAAATTTAGAAATATGCTGGGAATCACGCAAGGTTTTTCTACAAAATGAAAATCACATTAATAGGTCTAGAAATCTAAAGGAAACCCCTTCTTTTTAAAAGTCGATTAAATATAAATTTACGAAGAGGCCAAAAGCCGACCCGGTCGAAGTTGCAAGCATTATTGCTGAAATTGACTGGCCCGATAGCTCAGTTGGTAGTTATTTTTTTTATTCTTATCATCATTGTTCTGTGTCTGGGTGTTATATTGTTTTCTATGTATGTATTTACAAACAAGAAGTATCTAAGTAATTGTATCAGTTATCTAGTACTCCCATAATACAAGCTTTGCTTAGTTTAGGGCTAGATGGCGTTGTGTGAGATGTCCACACATATTATTATTATTATAAACTTTACCATAATTGTAGTAGTTATGTAGTATTTACTTACAAATAAATATTGTTGTGTTGTGGATACTTCACACAACGCTTTCTAGTGCCCCAAATTAAGCAAAGTACTATAAAAACTTAAATACTTTTTGTATGTAAATTAATAATAATAACGCCCAACGATCACATACATAGATCCTGGACACCAACTAAGATTCCCAATGTATAGGGACCCAGGAACTACGAGGAAATACATACATAGAATACAATATAACACCCAGACACAGAACAAACACCTGTCACTTTGTCTTAGCTGGGAATCAAACCCATAACCTACAGATTGTGAACAGGGCCGTAGGCAAAGCTGAGGAACTTATCAAGCCAGTCGTTATTAATTATTATTGTAAATATGGGTTTTATATCTTCAAAAAGAGAGGAAAAAAATTTGGTACATTATACAATTATTGTTATTATTGTATTCTATTATTATATTATATTATTATTCATTTATTTATTCACAATCTTAAATTTAAGTTTTTTACAATATTTCTATAAAAGTAACATTACAAAAATACAATAAAAAACCTAAACCTATGAGTGCCGCCAGCAGCGAGGCAAGGCCCAAGCTACCGGTGGTTAGGGCTGCAGACTGAGGAACCTCCTGACAATACGTGCCGTGTCAAGAAGTATATTATTTATTTTTATTTTTTTTATGTTTTCGCTCCACACTTTTGTGTATTTAGCCAGTGTCAAGTAATTAATAATTTATCAAGTTAATGGTATTTAACGCAAATATGTGTCAAGTCACAGTCGAAGTCATCAAGTCAAATCATAGTCCAGTCAAAGACATACTTCTAGTAAAGTGGTGGCAACTTTACTTGAAGCTTCTATGGAGTTTTGGAAACAACACGAAAAAAAACGTTTCACCATCATTATACCACTTTCCCATACTTATGCCTGTAATCCAGCACTTAACGAATAAAATGCCACCAATTTTATGCACTAACACTGAAAATAACACAAGTTTTGGAAAATAATACAATGCAGCGACGCGATCTTTTTCGTTTTCCCGCCAAAACTTGAAGTATAATATTATTACAATATTATTGATGTTTAACCACAGAAGATACTAAATTTTTTTTGACATTCTTCTAACTCCCACAGATTACTTATATTTACTTCATATTACTTCCACAGCCAATGTCAAACGTGGTGTTGTCCATTCAGCCACGGCGGGATTGCGGCAGATGGTCAATGCGATCGTATCGGCCGCGTAACTTTGTGGAAACCTAACCCTTTGCATAATGAGGCCGATTGTTACACTGTCCGGTAATTAAGTTGTTCCACTTTTACACATTTTTTTGTAAAGTCATCTGATCGCTAATCAACGTAAAGATATTTTCAACCGACTTAAAAAAATGATGAGGTTCTTTATTCAGATGTATGTTTTTTTTATGTTTGTTATCTCATTATATATAAAACATAATACTAAACTAAACTTGACCTAAAAATCTAAGCTATTCGTTATCTAAAATCTAAACTGTTTTTTATCTAAAATATAAACTATTAGCATAACTGCTAAGTAAATAAATAAATATCTTTGGACATTACACACCATCTAGCCCCAAACTAAGCAAAGCTTGTAATATAGGAACCAGTTAACTGATACAATACTTAGATACTTTTTGTTTGTAAATACATACATAGAATACAATATAACACCCAGACACAGGACAAACATCGATATTCATCACACAAATGTTTGTCCTGGGTGGGAATCGAACCCACAACCTGCAGTTCAGAAGGCAGGGATACTACCAACTGAGCTAACGGGCCAGTCAATATGTAACTATGTCAATATGTAAAATATGTTTGTTTATTCTGTGGTAGTAGGTACCGATGAAACGGAACCATTAAATGTAGCACTCGCACGCTACGGTGTAACATAAGGCCAATGTTGTGACACTAAAGCGCATCTTAGCCGTAAAGGGGTTCGAAAATTTGACTTTATAATGATTATTTACGACAACCATTGAATATTAACATTTAACCGAACTAATTAGAAGGAAGGTAATTTATTTCATTAGGAATAAAACGTAGAAAGCGTTAAATTGATTAAAATTAAGGGTTTGAGTCATATTTTGTCATCCTGATGGGTATAAGCCAGGCATAAGCCTCTAAATTTGGTGTTTTGACATATAAATGCCAAAACGCCTAATTTCTGTTGTTGTAGGTTGCGGTAGTATTTTTATTATTATTCTTAAGGTATACCACAATATGATATAAAAAATAAAATCTATATTAATTAAAATGAGTGATTAATAAACAAAACAATTAACACACAATTACAATTTACTGATTATACTATTGATTATGATACTTATTGTTTGTTTATTTCAATTATTATTTTATTTATCATTATTTTTTAATGTTTTATCATGCATGCTTGACACTGCATGTAATGAATTTAATAATAAGTGTAATAGGCATTGCCGTTTTGACTAAAATATAATAAATAAACACATTACGCAATACTTAAGCCAAAATAAAATGCGAATTAATGCTTTTAAGCAGGTTGCAGATTTTATGAAAACAGGTTATAAGTAATTTAAGTGCAATAAATATGTAGGCATATTGTTTTAAAAACTACTGTTATAAAAATGACATTTTCACTATCTCGGTTTTGTAGCAATTTAAATGATTGGAACCTCCCAACGACCACATTAACAGGCAAAGACGTCAATTACATTGTCGTTTAATATTAGGAAAACTTGAACAATTGCGAGCCTATGTTTAAATAACTAATACCTTAATGTTTAAATAACTAATACTAAATACTACCTACTAGGAAAAAAGCATTTGGACTATAGACAGTCCAAATGCTCCAGCCCACTACCAGTAGGTAGCGTACCCAACATGCTGGCAGCATTGCCTTTAATTGCAATGCTGATTCGTTGTGCCAAATAAGTGCCAGCATTTTGGTCACGCGTAGCATCGACCAGGCGCTCTGATAAACTTTCGAAAACGCGATAAGCTCCCGGCCCCCACGGATCCAGGGTCTCAACACCAAACGGCTCAAATATGTAACCGCTACCGAGATTACTATATTTGCGCCGTTTTAGCTGCTCAGCCGAATTATTAATCAACGTTCAAAAATATCATGACAAAAAAAGAACTTTAAACTGTTTAAACCACGGACTTAGAACATTTGTTTAAAAGCTAGTAGTTGTCTAACCGTCTTGTCAAAATTAACATGGTGTTACCATCGTCCTGTCAAAATAGAACTCCCCGCATTAGTTAATTATTCCTGCTCGTCCGTTTGTATTAATTAATTAATGCAACAAATTATAATTAATCATAGGTTATGATAAGTCGCTTTACTTTTTGAGTATTTATTTGATGCCTTAAGACAATGTAGAAAATTTTGTTGCTTCGTCTTTACAGATGTACCTAATCAATGCTTTGGATTAGAGCTTTATTTTCTGTACCGAATTGCGCCATTAGTAGAAAAAGAGAAAATCTTTTTTTTACAAAAACATAGACAAAAACTTTTTTATTATTATTAATAGTCTTAATTTTTACTTGTAATTACTACCCACATAAAATTTAAATAATATCCATTATCTATTATAATGTAACGAGCTTCTGCCCGCAGCTTCGCCCGCGGCGTGGCCTACGGAAAATAATTCAACCACCCATTTCACCCTCTTAAGGGTGGAATTTCAAAAAATCCTTTCTCAGCGAATGCCTACATAACATCTACCTGCATGCCAAATTTCAGCCCGATCCGTCCTGTGGTTTGGTCTGTGCGTTGATAGATCACTATGCCAGTCAGTCAATCAGTCAGACACCTTTGAGTTATATATATGTAGAATATATCATAACAGGTTTTGATATGATTTAACGAAAGTTAATCTGAATTGTATGGCCGGTTTGTGTACATAAATAATATTATCGCATTATGGCCGATATCGACCGTGCGCCGTTCAATCGGTTTTAATGTGTTACAACAACTAGAACACGGCTCGATTGAAATACTATGTAGTGGTCAACTATCCGAGTTGCCGATCTATCGCATAGCGGCGTAGTACTAATTACCGTAGCTCTACGGAGCTACGGTAAAATTGCTACGGTAGAGCGACCTTGCAATTTCTTCTTGATATCCTTTTTTTCTCGTAGACAAAATAAATACCTCTTTTTTCTAGTAGACAAAATAAATACCTAACTTAAGTTGAGAGATAGGTGGATACATTTTTGGAATATTAATTTTAATTGCCTTTAAAATCATATAATTTAGAATAGATAGTTTGAGTGATCTTGTATGTTTTGCTATAGAAGCAATCTTTGTACGATATGCTACCGTTAAGAATCTATCATAGACTAGTTGCACCCCGCGGTTTCAACCGCGGATAAATAGAATTTTAATTATTTGCTCATCCCACGGGAACATTTCACTTTTTCGGGATAAAATGTAGCCTATATGTTAATCTAGTGTATAAGCTATCTTGGTACCGAATTTCATCTAAATCCATTCAGTCGTTTGAGCGTGAAGGAGTAACAAACATATACACATACAAACTTTCGCCTTTATAATATTAATGTGATAGTGTGATGTGATTTGTGTGATTATAGTTTGTTTGATCTTGTATGTTTTGCTTTAGAAGCAATCTTTGTACGATATGATACCGTTAAGAATCTATCATAGATTAATCGCTGTGGTTTATTTTCCCCACCCGTCGATTAATATTTATTATTATTCATATTTATTATTTATTTAATAGCTTTAATATTTTGTTCCACAAAAAGTATTGAAATATTAAATACCAATGGAAGCCATGTCATAAATACCTCATATATTTTATCTATGCGTGTCCATTTCACATAAAAAGACTTTCACATCACTAACAATCCAATGACACTGTTCGTAATATTAAAAAAAAAATTGAATCCAAACTATTTCCAAATATTTGAAATTGGAATGTAACGCGGCCGTAAACAGAAACGTAAGTAAAAGCGCGTCCCTCCCTCCGCGTTAGCCCGCCACAAGTTTACTTTACCAACTGACAACTACCCTTAGATTTTGGGGCGTCACTCTTCAACAGAACCACCCCTTACCGCTTCAACCAACCGTTCACCCTGTCTCCCCATCCTTTTCGTGCAAAAACACAAAGATAACTAGGTCCATACGTCACTGCAAAATAAATCTTAAGCTTACGAATTAAGGCGGTTGTTAGCAGTTAATTGGGTTGTTGGTTCAGGGTAGATAATCGATCGTAAAAGTGAGACCACCACCCGTAAGTCTAACACAATTAAGAGTAGGTGCTTTACTGGCAAATCGTTGAAACTACTTAGGTGTTTATGTGAAATTTGTTGAATGTTGATTATTATGGTGGCTCGCTTAATGCTTCAGCGGGGATGGAAATTTGAGGTTATAAAAATGGAGTGGAGTTTTAGTTTTAATGTTGGTGCTTCTGAGTTGGGAATTAGGCAAAGGAGTGTATGCTTATTTAGCCTTTAATATTCGCGAGGGGCCTATTTGACGTTTGAGTTCAAGTTAATAATGCCGGTAAAGCTTTCACTTGTTTATTTAATTGCTTAATTAATTACGTTGTTTAGTTTATACCCAATATAAACTTTTATGTCTCAGATTAAATAAACTATTTTAGTTATTGCCCGTCTAGTAAGAGGCCTGTAGCCCTAACATTAGACGTGCCAGTAATTCGTTGCTTATAATATACAATTCAAAGAAAATAGATATTCAACAGATAGCCTCTGTGGTGTGGGGCTGTGGTGTGGCAGGTCGGGTCATAGCCAGAGGTTCGATTCCCGGGACAGGACTAATATTTGCGCACAGAAAAAAAAACGCGCAAAAACTTGTTCTGTGTCTGGGTGTTATAGAACCATGGTCCTCGTAATTTCTGGGACACAGGGAATCCTAATTAGGGTCCCAGGATCTATGTATGTGATCGTTGAGCGCTATTATTATTTATCATTTAAAATCTTACATTTAATTTTTTGGGTTAAAGGTATTGTTAGTGATGTGTTGGAATATTCTCGACTGGCCCGATAGCTCAGTTGGTAGTAACCCTGCTTTCTGAACTGTGGGTTGTGGGTTCGATTCCCACCCAGGACAAACATTTGTGTGATGAACATAGGTGTTTGTTCTGTGTCTGGGTGTTATATTGTATTCTATGTATGTATTTACAAACAAAAAGTATTTAAGTATTGTATCAGTTATCTGGTTCCCATAATACAAGCTTTGCTTAGTTTGGGGCTAGATGTCGTCGTGTGAGATGTCCACACATATTATTATTATATTATTATTATTATATTGAGTAAACGAATTTAATTTATTTACCATAGATTGCAGGACTTTTCTGCAAAGTTCGTCTAGGTATAGGTATAGGTATAGGTCTAGGTACCACCGATTTGCCAGTTATTCTGCCGCCAAGCAGTAGTGCGCAAGCACTGCTGTGTTCTGGTTTGAAGAGCACTGTAGTTAGTGAAATCTCACAGTCCACCTGATCTCAGAGTCTAGTAATCTTATTACTAGATTGTGTTGATGTTTCAGGATGACGTGCGTATTTCAGTGTCACGCGAAACTGTATACTTTAGAGTTCCGAGTGACACTGCAACTGATATGGGCAACCGTGTCGCTTAACATCAGGCGAACGGATAGCTCGTCATTCCTTAACATATAAAAAAACGAATATAGCACATAAAATATTTAGCTAGAGTAAGTAGATACATTAGTTGACCGAACGAGCGCAGTGCGAGAGAAACGTCTCCGTTTCAGCTCGGGCAAAAATAATTTCGTACGTCTGTCTGGCTGTTCCTCTACAGGTCGTATATCTCAACTGATTCTTGTAAAACGAGTTCAATTATTTTGACAGCCTCTGTGGTGTGGTGGTTAAGCAGGACGGCTCATAACCCAGAGGAGCTGGGTTCGATTCCCGCGGCAGGACAGGTATTAGTGCACAGAAAAAAAAACGCAAATATTTGTTCTGAGTCTGGGTGTTGTGGAACCATGGTCCTCGTAGTTCCTGGGTCCCTACACACAGGATCTATTGATCGTTGGGCGTTATTATAATTATATGGGTTTTTAGTCGATCCATTTTAGGGTATGTATGAAAATTTAAAAAAATTTGCGTAGGAGGTTAAAAACGTAAAAAATACACGGCCATCTATAACAGTTACAGTGTCACTCTAGAAACTACTCTAATGTAAACTTTCGCGAGAATTGCACTGCGCACGCATCCTGTGACATCAACACAAATCATGACATCCTATTGCTCAGTCATTTCACTAGCTACAGTACCCTTCAAATACCCGGAAGACAGCTGAGGACACCTAGACGAACTTTGCAGAAAATTCCTACCACTTAGTAAAATAATATCATCCGCACCCAATTAAAGATCCATATATATACACGTACATACACACCAATTTTCGCATTTATGGTACTATTTTTAATAGAAAAGATGTAGATAAACAAATATTATTCATATACTTGCTTAAAAGGGTTGCAAATTTACAATCACATCTACCTATTTAGTCTTCATCCCCAAACCCCGGGGCTAGAAGCGTAAGCGGGAAATTAGTGTGGTAGCCGCGAGCCTTCCGGCTGGCACCCCTATTATAATTGCCCTTGTAGATTCAACGACTGGCAACCCTTACGTCTGTTCATTTAGAACTTTTATATTGGAAAGGTTTTTTTTTACTTTGTTGCGAGTTTTGTTTATTTTGGGGTTCGATTCTAAAGTTGGTATATAATAATAATAATAGGTGTGGACATCTCACACAACGCCATCTAGCCCCAAACTAAGCAATGCTTGTACTATTACTACTTACTACTACTTGTTTATTTGTATAGACCCATGCTCTTAGAAATGTGACTACCTACAGTAACGGTACATACTTTTTTTAATTGTCTTATATGCTCGCGTTTGACCACTATCGCACTCAGGTGCGATAGTGGTCAAACGCGTGATGGTAAATGGTAAGTGACGATGCGGTCTAGGATGTAACACGCTTGCCTAGAAGATACCTGTTCACTCTTTATACCACTTTCCCATACTTATGCCTGTAATCCAGCACTTAACGAATAAAATGCCACCAATTTTATGCACTAACACTGAAAATTACACAAGTTTTGGAAAATAATACAATGCAATGACGCAATCTTTTTCGCGTTCCCGCCAAAACTCCATGTGCATAGTTACCTACTATGAAAATTTTCAAATTAGGAATCATATTTGGACTGTTGTTGCAATCAAAGTTACGTGATCCCCCCAGGTGTCTCCAACTTTTGAAGCCTTAGGGCCATAAAACTTCAGCATGTTCCATCTGTCTGGTGTCGCGGGCCGGAATGTTGACACTAGTCGATGTCGTGGGCCGCATTTGGCCTACGAGCCGTAGTTTCGGAGACCCCTGATGTAGAGGAAGAAAAACTTATATACGATACTGCTATAAACCATAAAAAAACTTTCAAGTCTTGTTACTTTTTAATAAAAGTATTTTACAACAATAAACATATTCAGCCTTATTAATAAACACGAACTAGTTTTAGACTAGTTACACCATCTTTTGTCTCTTTCGATCCAGCTTAATATTAATAATAATAATAAATTAATAATAATTAATACTTCAGCTTTTGCCCTTTTTTTTGCTAGAGGAATACCTCTAGCAAAAAAAAGGACAAAAGCTGAAGTAACTGATCCGAGACTAATACCCGTTTGTTAATAAGGCTGATTGTGTACATTTCACACAGCGCCATCTAGCCCCAAACTAAGCAAGGCTTGTACTATGGGAACCAGATAACTGATACAATACTGAAGATACTTTTTATTTGTAAATATACACATAGAATACAATATCACACCCTGACACAGAACAAACACTTTCGTCCCACAAATGTTTGTCCTGGGTGGGAATCGAACCCACAACCTATAGTTCAGAAGACAGGGCTACTACCAACTGAGCCATCAGACCAGTCCATATGTATGACGCAGGTGATAAATTGAAACAATCTTTATGCATTTTCACTTTTATATTACAAAAAAGTTTTAACATAAATGTAACCTAAAACATAGGTTATTTTAACTAAACATAAAATTGCTCGTCCTAATTAACGATTTAAAATTTCAAAAACTTTAAATCATTCATTTATATATGCTTAATTTTTACGTATGAGAAATAAATTATCATCACAAAATTTATAACATAATAGTGTTTGTAAAACGACAACACGACAAGGTTACGGTGTTCAAGATATGTTTTTGTGAGTAGACTCAAAAAATTAGGTTATTTAAAAAAGATTTGAAATTAAAATACTTTTGTAAAATAAATTTGAAATTAGGTAACCTTTATCGGAAAATTCACGAAAGCCCAACACACCTTCAGTTTTAACGGCGACATAACCGACAGTCAGGACCTTTTGATTTTTTTTTGTCTTGCAATGGACCAATTACCGTCTTTCCACAAACGATTAGGACACTCCTTAAACAAGTGTTATTTTTTTGTATTGGTATGGCTCCACACTTTTGTGTATTTAGCCAGTGTCAAGTAATTGATAATTTTTCGAGT
Source organism: Ennomos fuscantarius (assembly GCA_905220475.3). Classification (NCBI taxonomy): domain Eukaryota; kingdom Metazoa; phylum Arthropoda; class Insecta; order Lepidoptera; family Geometridae; genus Ennomos; species Ennomos fuscantarius. The sequence continues at coordinate 2,511,204 of HG992046.1, read as the reverse complement.
TAAGTAATATATATATGTATGTCAAGTCAAGTCACAGTCCAAGTCATCAAGTCAAGGTCTAGTCTAGTCAAGTCATATTCCTAGTAAAGTGGTGGCCACTTTACCAGAAGCTTCTATAGAGTTCTGGAAACAACACGAAAAAATACGTTTCACCATCACTATACCACTTTTCCACACTCATGCCTGTAATCCAGCACTTAACGAATAAAATGCCACCAATTTTATGCACTAACACAGAAAATAACACAAGTTTTGTAAAATAATACAATGCGGTGACACGATCTTTTTCGTTTTTCCGCCAAAACTCATAAACAAGCGTTTTATTGTTTTGTATTGTTTAACACGCGTTTGACATCTAAGCCTTGTTTATGTATTTGTGGTAACAAGGTTACTGTTTGGAGTTAAATACAGTAAATAAAAAATTAATAAATTATTGTTGTTTGATAAATAAAACATGCAAACAACTGTTTAAAGCCAGATTATTATTATTTTTATTTTTCCGTTGGCTTCGGGGACCACTTCAAGTGCTAACTGGGACCACCAGTGGTCCACGGACCACAGGTTAAGAACCACTGCTGTACCCTGTACTATCTGATATATACTGCGTACATAGCGAGTACTACCTACATTGAACTGTGCAATTTTGAAGTAAAACTTTTTTTTCTTTTAGCACGCTTGACTTCAGGGTAAGCTTGTGAGGCGAACGGAAGTTGAGAGGGTGATTTACTTATATCCCCCTCTCTACGTGAAGATAGCGTTGCGTTTTGCATATTACTGTAGAGGGAAGAGAGATGGAGCTAAAGAAGATTTACTTCGGTCGTGTGGTCTAAAGCGCACTCGTTTTTTTCTGCTACACAAGTTTGAACTGTACAGTCCTAATAACACAGCTTATCTAATGCTATTTTGATTACATTTCCGTGAATCTGTACACTTGAAGCGATTTTTTTACACACCTAACGATTCCTCAGTTAAAACTGAAGGCGGGCTTTAACACAAGCGGGTTTATTTCGGACCCCATGTTAAACTTGACGAGGTTAATCTTAAAATGCAAGCCATGCCATTTTGTCGTATACATCAGTAACTTTGACTAGTCTTTGAAAAAATTGGTGTGTGTCCATGATACCTGGGTCTGCTATCTCGCTCACGCATCTTGATATCACGGACCCTTAATGTTTTAGATAAAAAAAAAACGAAAAATGTACTCTTATTGTTGTATATAAATATATGATAAACTATTATATTACATGGGGTAAAGTAGATTGTTACTTAGCATTCTAATTAAAAGCAGTTTTTAATTTGAACGTGCTCCGATGTACCTACCTATCAGTACCGTACCTGTTCAGATGACGTTACAATATATTATAAAAATAGCTTGATTTACAAAAACATGGCTCTAATGACCCTTTTAAATTACGATGATGAACCAAGAATATTGTGCTTGCAAAATAATGACTGTATTACATACAATAGGTATTGTATATGTAAATAATTTCATTGGTTCATTCAATCAAAAAAGTGGATATGGTAGAATTTGTTTAAGTAGAAATGGTAGAATTTGTTAAGGAGAAATGGTAGAATGTGTTATAGGAGAAATGGTCGAATTTGTTAAAGTAGAAATAGTAGAATTTTAATGATACTATTATTTTTAAGTAGAACTGGGTATAATTCATGGCGAAATGCGGATTAATGTATATAAGGCCGTCTCTTACTTGCACTGTACTACGTAAAAATAGCACCTAATCCTTTACAAAATGTACTACTTATCTATTTGCTAAATTTCCCGTAGTAGAAATGTAATTATATTATATGCTATTATACTATATTTTCCGCCACGCACTGTAATGTGGCTATATAATATGAATTTTGTCGATTGTAGAGTCATTGTATAATCATTTTATTTACTTGCAGCAACAGATTTATTTTGGCACTCACAATCTCAATTTACCTAATCTTATGAAATTATTTTAGTGTCTTATGCTCGACTGCACTAAAGTTTGCCATCTCTTAAGCTCGCACTAAACTCTGTAGCCCCCGAATTTTCGTACGTTTGTCAAACTCGTGTGAAGTTAACACACCAAATACTGTGCGCTCATTGGTTGAAGAGAGTAACTAATGAGCGTTCAATATGTGGTGTGTAACATGACTCAAGTTTGAAAAACATACGAGAACCCGAGATAAAGTGTTGCTTAGCTAAGTTGTATTTTAATAGACTTTGAAGCAGACGGGCATAAGTGTCTTAGCAATTTAAGCTATGGTAACATAATAATATCAAATATGTATCATTAATAACTATATTTACAGAAACAGATTATTAAAGATAGATAAATTATTCTATTTCCGACGCCAATTAATGGCACGACACAGCAAAGGTTTTTCTAATCATAACTTAACATGAATCCATTATGGTCCAAATTTCAATGAGAGATCGTAAATTACCAATCATTGAAATTTGAACTATAAGATCATGGTTACGTTATGATTTGTCAATACCACTAGAAAAATCTATGCCTAGTCACGCCATTACGGGCGCCAGTCCTAAAAAGCCTCTGTGCGAAATTAAGAAGCGTTTTTATGTTTCATTATAAAAAAAAAAACGTATTTTGACGTACGTACGCCTTGAATATTTTACTATGACGCTCGGCGTACATTGTCCGCCATCTTGCTTTTTCTTCAAAATGGCGGCCATTAATAAACCTATATGAAAACTCCTTGGAAACATGATGTTGGATGAAAATCTCATCCAACATCATGTTTCCTTGTACATTGTTGTATCTTGTTTTTGTACAGCAGGCCTAGCACGGCCGGTGGACAACTTCTCCCCAGGGAGTAGATAACAAACTTATCCTCACTGTCACTTTATTCCACTCTGCGAGCACGGCCGCGACAGTGGAAAGCTTTATCCGGGGGATAAACGGCGGGAGTAGCGTTTTTAGATTTCTCTACCGTATTGTTGCCAGTACGAGAAAATTTAACTAAAATGACATTACATGCTTCAATATTTTGTTCAGTCCATCAAACCATCGATAATTGTTCGGCTAAATATACTGGGATTGAAGACAAAATATAAAAATTAAGAAAATATAAGGTTTTTGAGTCTGTGTCCCTGTGTTAATCAAAGAGTATGTAACGACTACTATGTATATGAGTGAGAGTGAGTAGTTTAAATTAAAATTTTATTTTGTTTGTAATATGAGCGGAAAAACGTGATTAATTATTGTGTAGTAGTTATATTTTAAATTTTTATATGTATATATTTTATAATAAAATATACTCAAAAAATATATGCATCATTTAAGTTAATTACGTAAATTAAATAATTTCCTTATTAAAACTAAACTAATAATTGTATTTTCACGAATATTTCGCTATGTATTTTTTTTTTGTATTGAAACTCATTTCCCGGGATTTAGAAGGGATTACTTGTATTCCGAATGCTTCTCCCGGTGTAACTTTCGCTCCAAAATTCGAGTTCCCGCGATTAAACATAGTTATAATAGGCACGCGACATTTTTGTGCCTATTAAAACACTTTGACTTCCTTATACCCACCTACAAGAGTCGAAGATAAATACTCTCTGCTTTATGTCAATTCAAGAGAATATTATCCACTTTCTTCCGAGTCCGTGCTCTGAAGCGGGGAGTAGCGGGATATAATGTCTACGATAATGTCAAAGGGAAATATTTCTTTCCTCTCCTCGTTGCCGTGCTACGTAAGGTGGAGAGGGGGATTATTTTAACTGACAGGTGGAAAAAACCGGGGGAAAGACAATTTCTCCACATGCCGTGCTAAGCCTGCTGGTGTTGGTCAGTGTTGGTAGTCATAAATTCATGTTTTATGAGGACTAAATAAAAAAAAACAAGATGGCGGGAAGTATGGGCTATGTACCTTATTCTGTGACGTTACGTGTAATCAATGCCATCATTATGTTGATTGTTTTTTTATGCTTAAAAATGAGTGAAACTATGTGTGAAAATCACTATTTTCGGAGTATTGTATGGACGGATCTAATCTTAGTAGATGAAGGACTAAGAACTTGCTTCGCAAATAAGATTCCAAAATCAAAGTATCAAGTTTAATTGTGAAGTCATTAACACACGATTTCACTTCTATCAACACTTCTTATTTAAAAGATTAAAGTACAAATTTCTATAAATTTGTCGATTAAAACAATTCATACTGATTTCTGTCCTTAATTGATCGCGATTTTCAATTTAAGTTTGTTTTAATTTCACCACAGCATGGCAGAGTTAATGACGTAGCATTCCGTAGAATGTCTGCATGGCATGCGATGAAATGGCATGTTGGAATATGCTATAACACGCAAAGGAATGTAGTGGCTTGTCAAAAGATGCCATAATACCACTGGATATTATCGCATGCGGAAAGTTGCTATAACCTGTTAGGGGATATCGTATCATGCAGATAGTTGCTATCACATACCGTGGCATGTCGAAAGATATAAGTGCCGTGGCATATTGAAAGATGTCATAAGGTGCTAAAGAATGTCATAGCATGCTAATGTAACGTGGCAAAGGATGTCATTGCATGCCAAAAGATATGTGTAGGCTCATATTATACGGGACATTGCATAACAATAACTGATCATATGTGGTGTGACATTTAACTTACAAGCTTCATGGTGGCGGTATCAACAAATTAATAGGTACTAATAAAGTAGAAGCTTAATATTACTTCAAATAGATTTTGTATTGTCATGCTGGTTTCACAGTCGGGTAGCGAGGTGGTACTAAACCGGTAAATGACCATCTGAGAGCAGCTTACCGTGCGTTTCCACCAAAAACATGTACATTTAAAGGTTTCTAGATATGTTGGACATCAAATCCATGGATATAACTAACTAACCGAATTTTTCTACCAAAATCATGTATCGGTTACAATATAATTATATGAAATGGTTTTGTTGAGTTCCCCTGTACATGTATAAATCGCATATGTACATTGTACAAATCCAAAAACATATACAAAGGATAAAATGTCAAACATAATTTGTTCCTTAGAATAGGTCTCTCAAAATTAAACATCTACAGCCCATATTACAAACTTATGCTTGTTTGTCGATAGATGCTCAAGTAGATTGTTTGATCATTTTGTGAATGAAATCTCATCTTGAGCAGAGATCCACGACTGACCATAGTTCTATAATATGGCCCTACAACTGGTATATGTTTTTGTGTATGTTTAATCGGTGAAAACTCACAGTTCCATAAATCTAGTGAGTGTTTTTTGTTATTTTTATCTGCATTTAATTAGTTTTTTGCTAATCACATACTCCTTATTGTGTAATGTTAGGGCCCTAATTGTTTTTACACATTATTTCATATTTTATTTTTTATATTTTTTAAACTTTACTTTGAAACTTATAAATAAGGTTGGCAGAAAAATAATGCATACTTAGCAATAAAAAAAAACATAACCATTGTACTATAACCAAAGTTAAAATACCACAATTTGATCTTAAAAGCGATATATCTCTAAAGCATTTTTAATTTGGCTGGTTAAGATCGAAATTGTTCAAAATTGGTCAAGCTATTAGTAGAAATATTAGTCACTAGTTACAGCATATAATCAAAATTATTTACAAGAAAATATACGAAAAAGTTAATATTTACATCAGTGAGGTATATAATCTACCGCTAAATTAGTCACAGAGCAATTCTGAAGGTCACTGGAAGTTCCTTGGTAATGGGCAATTTAAAAGATAAATCATTGCAAAAATAAGTAACCAAAATTCCTTAAGTTTTGGCCCATATTATATCTGCTAAGCCACAATGTCAGTACTTTGTAAACGAACATTTATCGGGATCGGTTTTGTAGATAGTTGTCTCTGTCACACACAAGCACTAGAGCGAAGAAACTTCACATAACGTACTGAGCGATAAAGAGGACACGGCGAAGCAAGCCTATTATCTCCCTAAGTGTTGGAGACACTCTTTAAAAAACCGACCATAATCTATTATATCATTCTTTACGTCGATGTAAATAAATGAAATGAAAATATTAATTTCTCATAAGTCTTGCACCTCCAGAATTTCAACACAAACTAAACAAATATAGCACGCACTATTGCAAAAGGGAATCTGATGAAAGCTATTAATTACCGTTCTCTCACTTCCATCATTACCTCGCAAGTATAGTGGAAGTGAGACAGCAACAGAAATGTCTGCTCTTTTCAGATCTTTTCTCATAATAGCGCGCGCATTACCTAGGTACAATGTGAGCAATATTTTTCATATCCAAAACAAATAAACATTTAAAAAACGATAAATCTGTAAGCGATCGCTCAGTGATGTTCAGATACTTTCACACAATCAAAAGTAACTAACCACTTTCAGCCTAGATCTAATAATTATAATCATATGAGTAGGAAGACTTTGTTTGTCTTTTCGTTCATAAACCTGCCCCTATGACAGCTATTAAATAATTCGGGTTTATTGCACGAAACCTTCGCATAAGTACACACACAGTTCAATACTCACAAATCTAAAAAAAAAACACTAAGCACATTTGTCAACTCTTTTCACTATACACATGCGAAACGTCACTTTGACAGCTGTGAGTGTCACTGTCACTTGGCGCGCAAGATGGCGGCGGTGTCAAGGGTTCGGGTCTTGTTTTAAGTCGCTCTTGCGCTGGTTTAGTTTGTTTTTCATCTCTTGCAGCATCTGTTCGAAGCTCATGTCTTCTGTCCGGCGAGCTGGTAAGGCTGCGCCGTGGAAAGCGCTCTCGGTGTATTTAGCTTCAAGGCCATCTGTGGGAAGGAAGTCATGGTTACAAGTTAAAGTAGACGCTTTTTTTTTTATTGAACGGGCTAATGTTTTTGGCCTCTACCGACCTTTACAGCGTCACCGGGAAAACAAAGAGTAAACGCCAATTACCACGCTATTAATTATCGATAGTTGATAAGTCATGTATTCATCTCTGTAATTCAATACATTGTGTGATGCTTTCTCGCTCTAGTTCCAACACAACCGTTCCGTTGTGACAGAGACGACGCTATACGAAGCTTGAGCTTCAGACACGGAGCCGATTAAATCCCGCTTTAGTTTGATAGGTATGGATTATTTACCATCGGGTTGAATATTGTAATAGTTAGTGCAAATAAGTTGACTGGCCTGATAGCTCAGTTGGTAGTAGCCCTGCCTTCTGAACTGTGGGTTGTGGGTTCGATTCCCACTCAGGAAAAACATTTGTGTTATGAACATAGGTGTTTGTTCTGTGTCTGGGTGTCATATTGTATTCTATGTATGTATTTACAAACAAAAAAGTATCTAAGTATTGTATCAGTTATCTGGTTCCCATAGCACAAGCTTTGCTTAGTTTGGGGCTAGATGGCGTTGTGTGAGATGTCCACACATATTATTATTATTAAGTTAATTGTTTAGTTGGTTATTAATTATTAAAATTGTGCTGGAAACTTAAAAGACATAATTTTTTAAGTAAAACTTCTTTACTTGGGTTACTACCCAAGCTTACTAGCTGGAGAGTAGAACGAAAGTTGAAAGTTGTTGGGGAGTAAGTGGCGAGGCGAACGGAAGTTGAAAGTTGTTGGTTAACGTAGATCTCCATTGTCAACGTAACAAAGTTGTAAATTTGTATTGTTTATGTTGGTATGTCCGGTAAAATGACAATTTACTAATATAGATGGCGACATTAACATTAAACAAATTTATACCGGCCGATAGATGGAGCTTAACCAAAGAAATTTTACTACAGTCGTCTGGTCCAAAGCAAACTCGTTTTTTTTCTTGTTTTGATGGATTAATATGGTATTTTTGTTGGACATTTGTCCTTTTGGTCCGGATGATGTGAGAATAGGAACCTCACCTCTTCTCTTAGGTGCCGAAAGACCCAGCTAAGAGAATATCCAGGGTATGAGTACATTCTCTTTGATACATTAAATCATATGCTATCTTTTTTTTATTGTTTGATAGGCTTGCGTTTGACCACTATCGCACCTGATGGTAGGTAACGATGCGGTCTAGGATGTAACACGCTTGCCTAGAAGATACCTGTTCACTCTCGATTTGAAGACTCCCAGGTTGTAGTTATCGGGAAATACGGACGCCGGTAAAGCGTTCCACTCTTTGGCTGTTCGCATGATAAATGTCGAACCAAATCGCTTTGTCCGTGCATGTGGGGTATTAACCATGTAACGGTGGCGTTTTTTCGTACATCTGGTTGTCCGGTGGTGGAAAGGTGAAGACGGAATCAGGTTATGCAACTCCAATGCGCACTCTCCAAAATGCACTCGATAGAAAACCGATAAGCTGGCAACTTTGCGTCTATGGTCGAGGCTTTGCAGTCGGGCCTCAAACAAGTCGCTACCTATGAGCCTCTTAGCACGCCGATCACCAAGACGCCTGCCAAGCAAGGCCTTACCGAGGTCAGCATAGCTCTGCCTGCAGAAGGCCCGGCGTCCACCGAAGCCGACGTCGTACTGCGGGAAGGCCGACGCTTGTTCCACCGCCGTCCACGCATCGCGGGCTCGCTGATACGTCACAAACCCGTACCGGGATCTGTGCACATTACATAAAATAATAATAATAATGGCCCGATATAAGTTGGTAGTAGCACTGCCTTCTAAACTGTGGGTTGTGGGTTCGATTCCCACCCAGGACAAATATTTGTGTGATGAACATAGGTGTTTGTTCTGTGTCTGGGTGTTAAAGTGTAGGTATCTAAGTGCTGTATCAGTTATCTGGTTCCCATAATACAAGCTTTGCTTAGTTTGGCGTTGTGTGAGATGTCCACACATGATTTATTTATTATTTATTAATAATAATAACGCCCAACGATCATACATATATTCTGGACCCTAATTAGGATTCCGTGTATAGGGACCAGAACCTACAAGGACCATGGAGACCCAGACTCAGAACAACTACCTACTTGCGCTATTTTTACTGTGCACGAATACTAGTTTTGCGGCGGGAATCGAACGCGCCGTCAGCGGTTTGAGCCGAACTGCTCATCCACCACACCACAGAGGCTGTCAAAAATAGAGGCAAAGCTACAATATGCAGCAATTTAAAACAGCCTCTGTGGTGTAGTGGTTATACAGATCGGCTCATAACGAGACATCATAATAAATAAAAAAACTTCCCGACACAAAGTAATTATAAAAATATGTAATTTGAAATTTGGTGATGGCGGCCCTCTTAGATTTGAAATGTATTGTATATTCTACTAGTCAAGCTCTTTCATTTGATACCCATATTAAAAGAGTTGTGAAAAAATATGTAATCCACCATTTTGTGACGGTGGCCATCTTGGACCGGCCGGCCACTAAAAGCGACCATGATGACGGTGATAATTGAAGGGTTGAGAATAAAAAGGATTTAACTGACAAATTGACAGTTTCGAGAAAATTGACTTTAAACGTCAACGGCGTCATTTTTATGTAGAGTGCTTATAAGGTAATAGAAAAAGTTTATGTAAGTTTCAGTTGCTTGAAAATGTTTTATTTCTATTTAAAATTACTAAATATAGTATTAATTCATAGATTTAAGCCTCATTTCGGTATTTTGAGAATGTATTATTGAAGATAATTTCACGTTGAAACCAACGATACCCATAAGTCATTTGGTCAAAAAAATCAGTTAAATCCTTTTTATTCTCACCCCTTCAATTGTGATGATGATGATGATGACGACGATGATGATGATGATGATGATGACGATGATTATGATTATAACAATGATGATGATGATGATGACGATGATTATGATTATAACAATGATGATGATGACGATGATTATGATTATAACAATGATGATGATGCCGATGATTATGATTATAACAATGATGATGATGACGATGATGATGATGATGACTCACCCGTCCTCCTTGCTGTGCAATCGCACTTCCATCACGGATCCGAACTTCGAGAACAGCACTCGCAGTGCAGACTTAGTGATGTCCTTTTCTAGCTTACCCACAAACACTATCCGTCTTTCTTCCACCGGAGTATTGTTTTCTCTGTAGCAAAGAATGACAAAATTTAGTTGTTCATGTCGATTTAGTTTATTACTATATATATATACTTACATTTATACTTGATCGGCCTGATAGCTCAGTTGGTACAGCACACTGCCTTCTGAACTGAAGGTTGTGGGTTCGATTCCCATGTAGGACAAACATCTGTGTGATTAACATCGATGTTTGTTCTGTGTCTGGGTGTGTGGGATTGTATTCTATATATGTATTTAGGACCAAAAAAAAGTAATTAAGTATTGTATCAGTTATCTGGTTCTCATTGTACAAGGTTTGGTCAGTTTGGGGATAGATGGCGCTGTGTGAAATGTCCACACATGTTTATTTATATAAATAGTGTACTAAATTATCAACCTACCTCGAAACAAATAATAACCATGTAAAATTTTAATTTTTTATTTAATTAAGATAATGTATTGTATAGTTAAGGAGCACCCAGTTCTTAAAACTTGTACTGTGGAAACCAGATAACTGATACAATACTTAGATACTTTTGTTTGTAAATACATACATAGAATACAATATAACACACAGAACAAACATCGATGTTCATCACACAAATGTTTGTTCTAGGTGGGAATCGAACCCACAGCCTCTAGTTCAGAAGGCAGAGCTACTACCAACAGTACCAACTGAGCTATCAGGCCAGTCAATCAACTCAAAGGTAGGTAGGTAATAATATCGTCTCTGTCACTATGTAGGAAGTTTTTACTAGGTGGTAGGACTTTTCTGCAAAGTTCGTCAAGGTTTGCTTTGCCAGTTATTCTGCCTGCGTAAACACTACTGTGTTCCGGTTTGAAGGGCACTGTAGCTAGTGAAATCACTGGGCAAATGAGACTTTATGACCTAATCTCACAGTCTAATAATATTATTGCTAGACTGTGCTGATGTCTCAGAATGAAGTGCGCAGTGCAGTGTCACGCGAAACTACACTTGAGTTTCAAGTCTGCAACGGATATGAGCAGTCGTGTCACTTAACATCAGGTGAGCGACTAGCTCGTCAGGTCATTTCGTAACATAAAAAAAAGAAAAAAAGTACATTAATATGTGACTACTCGCTCTAGAGCTATGTGTGACAGAGATGCTCTATGCCGAAAGCACAATATCAGTAAGTAGGTATCTAATTTAGATTCAACGGACCCACTTGGACATAATGAATTAAACATTTACTTAACATAGATCTACAACATCTGGTTGTCACGTGACAACAAACGTTTGCCCTATTTTTTTATATCAAAGTAATGTCCCACCGGAAGAGAATAAAGTGTGAATCAGAATTACACAGATTAAAGGACAGTAACAGATTATTATTATAGTAACAGAATAAATAAATAACGCAAAACGATCATGGATCATGGACTAACTAGGATTCTCTGTATTTACGGATCCAGGAACTACGAGGACTAATCCCACAACACCCTTAAAAAGTAGTACAAATAACAAAAATAATTATTGAATGTATCTTGTATGTTTGAAATTAATTTAATTTTGTTTCAATTAAAATGTTTTTGAAGTAAAACTTCTTTGCGCACGCTTGACTTGGGGGTAAGCTGGTGAGGCGAACGGAGTTGAAAGGGAGATATACTTACATCTCCCTCTCTACGTGAAGATAAAAAGAGATAGTTGCGTTTCGTATATTACGCAAGAGAGAAAAAGAAGCTAAAGAAGTTTTACTTCAGTCGTGTGGTCTAAAGCACACTCGTTTTGTTTTTTTTTTTTTATGTTGATTAACTATTTCTTGTAACGGCGTCCATGGCAAATTGTTCAGTACTGTTCTGTTTCAAATTTTCAACTTTTTCAACCAACTCAAACAATATAAGATGGATATTGAGATGATTATTCAATAGCCACTAAAATCTATAAATAAAGTCGTGTTATATACACTATTTTTAACTCAAGAACGGGTGAACCGATTTGGCTGAAAATTGGTGTGGAGGTAGCTTAGAACCAGGACATAGGATACTTTTTATCCCGTTCGACCGCGTTTTACTAATTCACCCGTGCGAAGCCGGGGCGGGTCAACTAGTTATAAATAGAAGAAATATAGGAATATCTTTAGTGCTACTCGTTATAAAACTTACCTGTACGGCTGTAGAATGAATAAAAAGTTATTTATCTTATCTTTATTTGAATTTAAAATTCGAATTTGCAGACTGCCGTGATTTGACATAAGAATTTATGCCGAGTAAATAAAAAATAACATCACTTGCTGAGGTACAAAACTGGGGCAAGTTTCATGTAACTCTATAAGTGTGTATTTATTTAGCAGTTACATATAACCTAGTATTAATAGCTGTTAACCTATTAATAGCTGTAATTTAACTAAATCAAAGGTTTATTTTTCAATTATTAGTTAAAGGTTATGTTACTCATAAATTATAAACAAAAAAACATTCATTTTTCAATGTTAGTTTTACGAAATCCTATTTTATTTAAACTGTCTTCTATTGTATCCAATCAATTACGTTTATTTATAAATAATAAATATCTGCAGACATTTCACACAACGCCATCTAGCCCCAAACAAAGCAAAGATTGTACTATGGGAACCAGATAACTGATACAATACTTAAATACGTTTTGTTTGTAAATACATAAAGAGAATACAATATAACACCCAGACACAGAACAAACATCGATGTTCATCACACAAATGTTTGTGCTGGGTGGGAATCGAACCCACAACCTGCAGTTCAGAAGGCAGGGATACTACCAACTGAGCTAACGGGCCAGTCGGGCATTTAATACCGTGTTTTGATTTATCCAATGAATAACTTATGCTAAACATTCTTCATTGGATAAAACAAAACACAGTAAGTAGTACAAATAAAAAGTGGATTTTGTAAACCGAATACTGAAATATTAATGTTTTTGGATTTAGTATATTTGTTAATCATAAGTTACAAACCATTTCGACCAGTCATTGAAAAATCGCCTTAAATGTAATACTTATTAAAATATGGAGTGTATACTTCTCATGCTTAAGGCCTTAGGGGTTATTTTCCATTTGATGTTTCCTAACCTTAATGTAAGCCACATTATCTTCATACAGTCGTCTCTTTCGAACTTCGTAATTTGGAAGAGAAACAAATAACTGAAGCCAACTCACCTATCTTCAGAACTGAAACTCCTAAAGCTCTTCTTCCTGAAATCATCCCTCTGGTAAGGGCTGGAAGACCTCCTGGATTTTCCTGACCCGTCAGAAGAACTACTCGAGGATGACGACGATGATGATGAAGATGACGAACTGAAATGTGATGATTAACCAATTAGCTTGTGTTCGAAAGAGGGAGGTATTCGCTCAGATCCACATAAAGGAAAACAGTTTTCGCATATATTTAATTGGCAGTATAAACAGTGCTCTGGCGTAATGAGAAAATTGTAAGTAGCCTTGGTTATTGAACAAACTTTTAGCTAACTCATTGTGACAAAGCACTATTATATGTATGCATTATTATTTACTAGACATAAACTTGACCTCACCCAAAAAACAGCAAAGGCGTGGCAAAGCATTTCTAAAATGCAAATGCAGAGTGCTTTGCTATAGTTTTGACAAGACCTTCATAGTTATTCTACTTACCTAGTTGAAGAATCAGAGCTTTCAGAAACTGTTGGCTTTCTCAACGGGGGCGTCATCGACTTATCACACGTCTTAACGTTCGCCTTCTGAGGGCTCGGTTTCGCCTTTTTTACTACCGGGCTCTTAGACCGTGCGATTGGCCTTGACCGTGATTTCGATCTATCAGGCCTGTGTTCTCTCCTAAGCGACGGCGATCGTCTTTTATGATACGACCTGGATCTGGACCTACGTTTCCTTTTGTAAGGAGAATCTGACCGTCTGTATCTACGGTAGCGACCGCGCGACCTACTTCTCGATCTACTTCTAGAAGGCGACCGTCTTCTTCTCCGACTCCGTGATGGAGATCGCGACCTACGCCTGTATTTAGATTCGTACCGATCCCTGGATCTAGACCGTTTGTCTTTGGACTGCGAATGATTTTCTATTCTAACTTCCGCTTTGGGTTTAGCGGCAACGGTTACGGTGTCCTCGGGTTTTATTGTTTTCGTGCTAGTTGCCTTACTTCTAATTGGGCTGCCTTCGCTAGACATAGACATGTCGCTGTCGTTTCTCCGTCTATTCACCGAGGATTTTTCTTTAGCTATCGTCTTTGCCTTTGATAGTTCGGGGCACTCCGGTATTGGGTCTGTTTGGATGATTATATTAGCAGAGGAAGGTCTACTTCTGTGTTTCCCTAAATGGAGAATTATCTTGTCTTCCCCGTGGTCTGCTTTGGCGTCATAATCTCGAACGATGGTCGGTCTACCGAACGTGAACACTTCGCGTTTTTCAACCGGAGATTTTAATTTAGACGTCCTATTATCTTTCTGTTCTTCGTCCGGAGCCTTTTTCATTACAACGTCTTGTATGCTAGCGAATAGAGAATTGCTCGAGATTTTAGTATCGACTTGTTTCCCAACGCTCTTCAGTGTAGCGGTGATATCTTTGTATCTTTCTTTATCTATCTTCGTTTCTAAATGTTTCTTATCATCGACAGGGCTGCGTTTATCTCTCTTCTCTTTAGTGTCGAACACATTTTGCTTGAGTATGTGGTCAGATTTTTTTATTTTAAAATTGATATGTGATTTCGGATCAATGGGTGGTGTCATCGATTTTCTCTTTGAGTTTTCGATTTGCTTCATTTCAGCTTCAAGCTTTTTGATGATGTTTTCATCTGTGTTAGTTCCTATACTGACCAAAATGATTTCTACATAATCCGCTGGTAGCTGCGGTTTTTCATTTGTTGGTGATGCTTCTGGCTGGGACATGCCAACTATTTTCATCATTTCAGCATCACTTATTAGAGGCTGTAGTTGTAAATTTTCCACTTTGGGTATCTTACTCATAACTATGTCTTCATCTCGCTTTCTCGTAGCTTCAGCTTTATGCTTTTTAGTGTTCATAAGAATCTTTCTAGAAGCTGCTCTAATAGGATCAAAAATCTTAATAGGTGCGACGTTTGCCCCGTTTTCCGCAGAGTTCGTGAAGCCGTTTGATGTCCTGTGAATAAGTGTTTTAGCAGTCTTGTCAAAATGTAGTGGGTGCGGCATATCGGGAAATATCGCTTCAGGGCTTACAGTGGTTGAGCTATTATTTGAACTAGCCCCTTTTCTTAACTTATACTCTTGAAGGTTTAACTTCTTTTTCTTGGGCTCCTCTTTCTTTACGTCCATTGCTCGGTTCAATTCATCTTCAAATGCCCTTTTTTCAGTTTTGACTTGAACTTGCGGCATTTTTACATCTTTTTTATTACTAAAAAGCGCTGTATAAAAATTCTCATCTTTTGGACGGGTTTCTTCTTTTACTCTTACACTGTTACAAACAGTTTCTACATTATTAACACATTTGTTTTTATTCCTATCTATTTCTTTAATATTTTTCTCAATATTTTTCTCTTGTTTAATATTAGGTACAATGTTCGAAACATCACTAACACTACTACTACTACTCTTACACTTCTCTACATTATTATTATGTTTATCTTTCTGAGAGTCTTTATGATCACAGTTAAGAATAACTTCAGATTTATTTTTAATAGTTAACTTAATGCTACCATTTGAATTTTGACTACAAGGAGTATCACTTGCTTTAGAAGCACATTTGTTAATCACAGAATTGTTGCTTTTATCTTTAATTACTACATCGTTTGATACACTGTGCGTTGGGGAAAGTTTTTTACGGCAATTTGACTGTGGTGGAGGTTTCACAGCCACTTTTATGCTTGTTTTCTTTCTCAATTCACTGTCACTTGCCACTTTTTTGTTTTTAGCATTCGTTTCGCTTTCGTCGTCACTGCTAAGATTGTAAACTATCTTTTTATTTTTGCACGTTCTGTGTCTAGAGCTTAGAATCCTACTGTTGCTTGACAACACTTCGGGCTTGAGAAGACTTTGACCTCCCTTTAAGTTAGGCAAACTGTGACGCTTTTTGGACGAGCAGTAGTCGTGATCAGAATGGACGGGACTTGGCGACCGCCTGATTGCGGTATTTATCGTCGACGGCATCTGCAATAATGTCAACAGAGATTGAATATGCCCTTTAACTGGATCTGAGGAATACCTGAAGGAAAAATCTAGTACTTACCAATATTTGCCGCATTTTGTTCTTATTGAGTTGAACGCCAGCGTCTTGTAATCTCATTCCGTTTGTCAAACTGTTCTTATTCACAGGTTTCTTCTGTTCTTCAGGAGCTACCGGCACCTGATGTCCTACTCGAGATGGTTTCTTACTTTTATTCAGCTTCTCCGTCGCTTCAAATTGCTCAAGAAGAGAGTTTAAATTGTTAGCTTCAAGCACGGGTATCACTGTATCGTTGCAAGATTCAACGTCGACAAAATCATCCATATCAGCAGTCGTTTTTATTTCAATAACAGTAGGTTTAGCTTCAACGAGCACTTTAGGAATAATTGAAATAATTTTGGGTTTGAGTGGCAGTACTTTCCCTATAGGAGGATTTTTCTTTACATGAAGTTCTTTTTTTATGGGAGGCTCTTTTTTAATGGGAAGTTCTTTTATAGTGGTAGGTTCTTTCTTATGAAGCTCTTTTTTTATAGGAGGCTCTTTCTTAATAGAAAGCTCTTTTATTAAGGGTGGTTCTTTTTTAGGAAGATCTTTCTTTATGGGAGGTTCCATTTTTACCGGTAGTTCTTTCATTGCTGGAGGTATTTTTTTAATGGGAGTTATTTCTTTCTTCGAAAGTGGTTTTTCTTTTTTAACAGGAGTCTTTTCTATGCAAAAATCAAGAACATTAGTTGCTGAACTCAAAGATGGGATTGGAGTAGAAGTTAATTTTCTAATCGAAACTAACTCTTCATCAGACGTTGGTATAACATCGATCTTTGGTGATTCGATGGTACCTTCAATCTCCATATCTTGCGGATCTAAATTATCGTCATGATTTACGGTCTTATGTTCAGTTTGGTTTGTAATCAAAAAGCTGTTGACGTCTTCTTCTGTCAACGTGCGAGGGATATCATCACTCTTATTAGAACTGTCAGTTTTATCTTTACCATTATCGAAAGCAAGATCTGAGAGATCAAGGTTAAGATCTTCAAAACTCAGGCAGGTTTTGGCATCATCAATATCCATGCAAATGTTTTGCATTGGAGATTGTGGGAGCGAGCACGAACGTTGTATGCTTTTCAACTTCGTGTACGTCATTTCCTCTAATAAATAACGCTTTAATTCTTCGATATTTGGTAAAACTTCCAAATCAGATTCATTTATAGAAACTTCTGAATTATTTTCAGGCTCCACATCCTGAACAACCTCTTTCTTTGGTTCTTTTTTAATATTTTTTTCAATAACCAAGAACTCATCAACATTACGTATAGGTTCTGAATCCGGTATAAGGAACTGAGTACTTTCTTCTTCGGGTAACTTGTGCTTAATAAAGAAATCATCAACATTTGGCACTGTTATAGACTGCTTTCTTTTGTTTTCCTTGTCTTTGATGAAGTACTCATCTACATCTTTAACGACGGGACCATCTGCCTCCAATATATCTTTCTCTTTTATGAAATATTCATCGACATTTGAAACTACTGGCGTATCTAGATTTAAATCTATTTCGCTGGATATATCAAGTGCAGATTCCGATGCGTAATTGGTTTGATTGTGTTTAGGATTGACATCATGATTTAAGTATTCTCCGTCATCAATTCTATCCTTTTCAGGAATAGCGAAGTCTTGTTGATCTCGCTCGTCATCCGATGATGCTTCTATTAAGTCTAAGTCAGGGTTAACTGTGTAGACAGTTATGACATCATAGTCATGGCCTTCTACTAGAGTATTGTCTTCAAGAGAGTCTGACAGTTGAAAGTTGCGAAAACCATTCACTGTCTGGACGGGCACGGTCCGCTGCCGGCCGATATTTTCATCGTCAACATCAACTATTTCATCTTCATCGTCAACGTTAACTTCTTGCACGACAATGTTGTCGTCAAGCTGTTCATCGTCTGATTCTATCCCATTTTCTTGGATCACGATATTTTGTTCTACATCTTCATGCGCTTCAGTTTCTTCATCTGAACTTGTGTCCTGGCTTGATTGTGTAGTGTTCATCTGGAATAGATTATTTTCATATCAAATACTGGGACAACACCATTGAATTGTTTGTCAAAGGTATATTTTATTTTCAAAGATGGCAGAAACGGCTTGATATCATACTCACTGTCTGATTGTGACTCCACTCCTCACAGTTGCTGTCCTCAGATTGCGTTCTGGCTACATATGGCCTTTGCAGCGCAATCTGGGTGTACTCCGGGCTGTTTTGGTTGCTGCTTTCCGATGACAGAGAGTCACTTTTGGCGCGCATGATCTTGTGCCCTATTGTGCGGTAACGGGCTTGGTGGTAGGAGTTCAGGACGTGCGACTCCATGTCTGGAAATAATAAAAATTTAAAAGATTAGTTTCAATATTAATTAACTAGTTTTATTTTATAGATTTTAGTTTGAAAACTATCGTGAGTATGACACATTTTGTAAGATAAATAACGGCTAAACTCACGTCAATTAAAAAAAGTCGAAACCTGGTTGAAATAATTTCGACTTTTTAATTAACTACTTGCGCTCTGCGGTTTCATATGTGTTAATCCAGCATACAAGCTATCTATATTCCAAGTTTCATTAAAATCCACTCAATAGTTTTTACGTGAAAGACTAACAAACATCCATACAAACTCACGCGTTTATTTATTAGTAAGGAAGGACTAACAAATGAAAAATACGTATTGCAAATAAGTTACACGACATCAAGTTGAAAAATATGGCAAACAGAGACGGTAGATATTTCAAGAATAGAGATTACAGTTTTACTGGAAGTGAAGCAATGCAAAGTCCAAAAATCGCTTATGTTACAAAGTAAGAATACTCTATCGTAAAAACAACGAAACTAAAAATTACGAATTCATCATAATTACAACGTTTAATCAAATTATACTCGATAGTAAATAATTTATTGCCAACATATGTACATTATTGCACATAATGCTTTGTAATACAGATCTTATGTAAGTTGTACATATTACGTTTCGAAACCGATGACCCCATTGGAATATAGCAACAGGGTAACGGCAGACCAATGTATTCAATAAAACCTTTAGACGAAATAAATATGAATTTCCTATCAAGCACCCAAGAATATAATAATCTGTGTGACGTAATACCCACCCAGCCCCCCAGTAATCTCTGAACGCTAATGATAAGAAATGGTAAAATTGAAAAACAAAGTTTTCTCACACAAACTAATTATAAATGCAATTGTGAGTTTTGGCGGGAAAACAAGAAAGATCGCTTCACGCATTGTATTATTTTCCAAAACTTGTGTTATTTTCAGTGTTAGTGCATAAAATTGGTGGCATTCTATTCGTTAAAGTGCTGGATTACAGGCATGAGTGTGGGAAAATGGTATAATGATGGTGAAACCTTTCTTTTCGTGTTGTTTCCAAAACTCCATAGAAGCTTCAAGTAAAGTTGCCACCACTTTACTAGGAGTATGACTTTGACTAGACTATGACTTGACTTGATGACTTCAACTGTGACTTGACACATTTTTGCGTGAAATGTCATTAACTTGATAAATTATCAATTATTTGACATTGGTTAAATACACAAAAGTGTGGAACCAAAACATTAAAAAAAATGCGATTGAAAAAAATACATAAGTAATAGTACAAGTACCTACTAAAACGACGAGTTGGTACTCAAACGTATAAGGCTAAAAATTACCAATAGTCCACCGCAGCACTAGAAAATTTGATTAAGCTATTGTCTTATCAAACCTTCACCCTTTATCTGTGATCTACATTTGGTACTCTCTACTCTACTTTGGTACTCTCGAACATCACCTATCAACCCGCTTGGTTGATAAGCGCCTTCAAGTAGGCGTCATCATTCTGAAACGTCTATGAGCGTAATAGATAAACGAGTATACAAATTTTGATATCAAGGTCGCAACGATTGCAAAAGAGACGCTAACATTAACATAAAATTTAAATTTTTATGATGAAGATTGAACAATATTAAATACACCAAAATAATAACGATGATTTAAAAAAAACAAAGGGGTAACCCACACTCTGTCGATTGTAACTGGCCTCACAGGTCAGTGCTTTTTGACGCATTCGTACCAAATTCGCACTAGACTTCCAGTTACATAATTCTGATATTAAATGACTAGAGACGCAAACGACCGTAATATTCCTAATCCGCAAATGACCCGATACGTAAATGACCTAGTACTAGGTGGTAGGACATTGTTGCAAAGTTCGTCTAGGTACCACCGCTTTGCCAGTTATTCTGCCGCCAAGCAGTAGTGTGCAAGCACTACTGTGTTCCGGTTTGAAGGGCACTGTAGCTAGTGAAATTACTGGGCAATTGAGACTTTACGATCTGATCGAGTCGAGTAATCTTATTACCAGACTGTGCTGATGTCTCAGGATGATGCGCAGTGCAGCGTCGCTTTTAACTCTGTTTTAGGGTTCCGAGTGACACTGTTCTGTTTTGGGTGGCCGTGGCGCTTAACATCAGGTACGACTAGCTCGTCACATCATTGAATAACATAAAAATAAAAACAAAAGGTCCATATTTCCAATAAGCAAATTAACAGATACGCAAACGAGCAGTTACGCAAATGACCACAATTATAGTTGGTAGTAGCCTAGTAGCTCTCCACAGGTGAGGGTTCGATTCTCATACAGGCATACAGATGCCAACTTATAATTTTCTTGAGAGACACAGATGTTACACTTGCCAAAAGACACAAAAATGGTGTATTAAATTGGAAACGGCTCAAAACAACCACGGTTTCTAATAATAAATTCTAAATAAACAACTTCACAAGTTTTCCGCACTTACGTAAAAGGATTGCTTTGTGACTTCTTGAATTCAAAGGTTTCTTAGGTACGACTACAGAAAGTATATTTTTAAATAGCATTTATGACGTAAATGGCTATTAAGAAACACTTTTTCGAGAGAATCATACGTTACGAAACATGATTTACGTATCATATTCTAATTTCTTTTTCACCCGTTTTTTGTAACAATAATAAAATTTTAAATATCGCGAGAAGCCACTGCTTCCTGAAATATAGTTGAAAACTATTTTGTTGAAAACTATTTCGGGAATCTATGGATTCATTAATTTAATGTAATAATATTTATGTCAATAAACATTTTGTATTTGTATATTCCCAACTCGTATTATACCTAAGATAAGACAATTTTCTCTTGGCTCAGAACTAGGATTAATTCGTAGAACCAACAGCAAACTTCCCTAGCCAAGAGGCTTTAGAGAAACAGTCCTCAGGTGCTATTTTTTCCACCAATATAACACCAGGGTTAAGAATGTTCTATATCGGGTACATAGACTCCCCCGTTGTCTAAGTTGCATGACGCAGGTGGATAGCTCCACAGCACTCGACGCTGCTTGAGGCTACCGACAGGATCAGGAGCGCTTTGCCACGAATCATGGGCCTCACTTCAAGATCACTGCCAGTCTGACACGGTCTAATGAGACCGCGTCGGGGGTTACATAATCAGAATCAAATAACTACCTCACCGGTGAGGTCAACGCATGGAACAATCACGAGTTCCCATAGAGTCCACTCTTCTAGTGGACGAAGTCTTCTTCTTGATTTATCCTCTTCTCCTGGCAACGGTTCAAACCGAAACTCGCACCTCACGACCTGGAGCCTTGGGAACGCGACGCTATAAAGGTAGCCCGTTAAAAAAGGGAAAGAGATTAGGGACGACTATAACTACCACAAAGATATGAAGGTAGGAAGGTCAGTCATTGCACCCGAGAAGATAGCGTTTGATTGTTACTCTGTATTTATTAGACTAGAGTATTTATTAGGCTGAGATCGCGCGGTTTCACCCAAAATATTCCTCGTTTTCCCGGGAAACTTTCCGGGTTAAAAACTATCCAATGTCGATCTCGGTAGAGTCAACGATCTGTGAGCAAAATCTCAGCGAAATCTGTTCAGCCGTTTTAGCGTGAAAGCCACACAAATATACTGCAAATATACTAGCCGCGCCCCGCATTCTCTTTCGTGTGTAAAAAGTATCATATAATATGTTAAAAACCAGCGATAAGCTATTTCTATTCCAAATTTCATTCAAATCGGTTCAGCTGTTGCGGCGTGAATAGGGAACAAACACATACAGAAACATTCACATAATATCAGTGTGATAAGTTTGATGATTTATTAGTAGATGAGAGGTTTTTTTTTTTCTTTTTTTTATGTCAAGGAATGACGTGACGAGCTAGCCGTTCGCCTGATGTTAAACGACACGGCTGCCCATACCAGCTGCAGTGTCACTCGGAACTCTAAAGTATAGAGGTTCGCGTGACACTGCACTGCGCACGTCATCCAGAGACATCAGCACAATCTAGTAATAAGATCACTAAACTGTGAGATCAGATCATAAAGTCTCATTTGCCCAGTAATTTCACTTAGGTCCATCAAGCACTATTACTTGTTCTGTGGCTCTATAAACAACCGGAATGTTCTGCATTGTACAGTTGCGGCATTTTTGGACGTTTGCCGATTACACACTAACTGTATATAAAACAAAAAAATATTTAACTACTACAATATTATAACAACTATTACTAAATACTACTAGCTTTACTACCTACAACAGAAAAAAGGTAAAAAGAGGTTACAAATAAAACACAGAATTTATATCACCTGCGGGGGAGCGTACCAAAAAAGCTGGCAACATTCCCTCGTTGAATTCACTAGGCGGATTCGTTGACATAGGTTGACTTTCTACCTTCATTTCACATTAACGGTTACCCAAATCTCTTCATACATTCACATCTCATTTGACTTAATTTTCAAAAACCTAATTAGAAGTTAAATTTTGAAAAAAAATCTTCTATAGCCCAGCCCTAGAATTCAAAATGAAGGCCCCCTTACAGCAATTTCAGTGTCTAGGGTCCGGCGGTTTGCGCTGTGCACAAGTGGACATATATTTTTTAAGCATTTTGGCATAAACATACAGTAAATATAGGCATTTTTCTACACCTTGGGTAACATTATTGTAGTTTTAGTAGGATCTTTATTTTTTCTTGCAATCAAAATAGCCTATATTAATCAGTGATAATGTAGCATACAAATGGTGAAAGAATTTTTAAAACAGTTCAGTATTTTTTGAGACAATTCGTTACAAACATACTTACATACAAAACTTTCCTCTTTATAATAATAGGTCTTTACCTATGAAATTGCCGTATTGCAGTACAGACTTTTTCAAACAAAAAAAAGTTTTGATTGGCTGTGAATTCTAAATTCAAATTAATTTTGTTTTAAAAATATGACATTCTATTTACAATATAAGTCTTTTGTTTATTGATTAGCGTTGTATTTTCATTACATTTTAACATTTTTCCTCATAATGGATACTTTGAAATTTCGTGTAATTATGGAATATGATTTCCGTCGTGGCACCAACGCGGCACAAACGACACGTAACATCAACGACGTTTACGGAGAGAACTGTACAAACGAACGTACAACCCGTTATTGGTTTGCTCGGTTCCGTTCTGGGAATTTTGACTTGAAAAATGAACCTCGTGGTCGTCCGGAACCTTTGGTCAACAATGATGAATTAAAGGCGATTGTGGAAGCTGATGAATCTCAATCTACAGCTGAGCTGGCAGCATCTTTTGATGTTAGCATCAAAACAATATTGGTCCATTTGCGACAGATTGGCAAGATAAAAAAGCTTGATAGATGGGTGCCCCACGAACTTAACGATCGCCAGCGCAACGTACGCGTCGAGACTTGCCTTGCGCTGCTTAACAGGCACAGAAATGAAGGAGTTTTGAACCGAATTGTTACGTGCGACGAAAAATGGATTCTTTTTGACAATCGAAAGCGCTCAGCAAGTTGGTTAGATCCTGGTTCGGTACCAAAGCAATGTGCAAAACGAAAAATGACCCCTAGAAAGGTGATGGTAACAGTTTGGTGGTCTAGTGCTGGTGTGATTCATCATAGCTTTTTACAAAACGGCGAGAGCATTACTGCAGATGTGTACATTGAAGAACTGACCACAATGATGGCGAAACTCACATGTCTGCAACCAGCTTTGGTCAATCGGTCGTCTCCACTGCTACTTCACGACAACGCGCGACCCCATACTGCACAACAGACCGTCTCTAAGCTGCATGAGTTGGGTTTGGAAGCTCTCCCTCATCCGCCATACTCACCAGATCATGCGCCTACCGACTATTACTTTTTCCAAAATTTGGACAACTTTTTAGCGGGAAAAAAATTCAATTCCCGAGAGGCAGTACAAAACGCCTTTGAAGAGTTTGTTGTCTCCCGTCCTGCTGATTTTTTCAAGAAGGGCATCCATGAACTGCCACACCGTTGGCAAAGATGCATTGATTGCAGGGGTGATTACTTTGAATAAAAGAAATAAATAAGTTCGAAAAAAAAATACTTTAACTTTTTTCAAACAAAACGGCAATTTCATAGGTAAAGACCTAATATTAAGTATAGATAATAATAATAACGTCCAATGATAACATACATAGATCCTGGACCCAAATAGGATTCCCTGTGTCTAGGCACCCAGGAACTACAAGGACCATGATCCTACAACACCCAGACTCAGAACAGGTATTTGAGCTTATTTTTCTGTGCACTACAGGAATCGAACCCGCCGCGTCCGGGTTATGAGCCGACCTGCTCAACCACCACACCACAGAGGCTGTCAAATGTGAGGCTGTTTATATGTATAGATGACGTTATTTTGCTTGTATTTAATGTTAACGACCTGCCTGTATTTATCGAGTTGTTAAATTATGCAATGGCATAATTGTGTAGGTATAAAACGTACCATTGAAAAGACGATACTGACGAAAGCAAAAATATATTTTTTTCCCACTTCCACCATTATATCTAAGTGCAGTGGAAGTGAGATAGCAATATAAGTGTCTGCTGTGCTCTTATGATGTTTCCTTTATTGGATCGCGTTATATACCTAACGTGACATTTGATGCCTATTTTGTAATTGATAGACTCAGGCGTGAACCTGGGAAGTTCATTTTAAATACAAAATAAAACAAGAATATCTAGTAAGGTTCCGCTAAAAACAGACAATAAGATCATCTATATTGGGATGGTTGCTTATTTTGTAAGGCGCAATGCAAGCGCCAGATTACGTGTCGTAATGACAAACGCTACCATTAGGAAATTATCTAAAAGAAGAAAGAAAGAAAATGTATTTTGTAACAGAACAAAAACATAGAAAAAACATTAAAATTGCCTGAGAACGTCCAGTTTATAGTTCTTTTTTTTATGTTATTGAATGATGTGACGAGCTAGTCGTTCACCTGATGTTAAGCGACACGGCCGCCCATAACAGAACAGTGTCACTCGGAACTCCAACATGTAAAGTTTCGCATGACTGCTAGTGCAGCAGTCATCACAACACATCATCCTGAGACATCAGCACAGTCTGGTCATAAGATTACTCGACTGTGAGATCAGATCATAAAGTCTCACTTGCCCAGTAATTTCACTAGCTACAGTGCCCTTCAAACCGGAACACAGTAGTGCTTGCACACTACTGCTTGGCGGCAGAATAACTGGCAAAGCGGTGGTACCTACCTAGACGAACTTTGCAGTAAAGTCCTACCACCTAGTAAACTTCTGTCACAAACCGGCCCCAACTCAGCATGGTGCTAGTTCTTGCGAACCGGCGCTGGTCTTCCGTTGGGACCGTTTGGTGAAGCCCACGGAACAGACATACATCGATGTTCTAAATGTAAAAAAAAAAATATAAACATATATTTGTGTAAATATTAATACAAAAAAAACAGAAGTAGTAGTAATTAAAACACATACTTAAAATACGATGTCAAACGTTAAGTTTGGTTTGCTTTGCCTGGAAGATTCGATAAAGCCACCCGTGGTTCTTTCGTTTGTTAATACATGGATATGCGAGGATAAGTATTTGTGCAAAGAAAAAAAAGCGCAGCTTGATTTGAGTCTGGGTGTTGTGGGAACATGGTCCTCGTAGTTCCTGGGTCTCTAGAGACAGAATTCTTAGGGTCCAGGATCTATGTATGAGCGTTATTATTATTACGTTACACAACCGATATTAGGAACAATCCGAATGTCAAATAGTTTTCATCAAAACTTTATCGAAACTAATCTTCATCAGAAGATAACGAATAGTTCGTGAAAACACGTCTGAATTATTCGAGGAGCATTCAACACGGACTAAGTGTACTCTAAAAATTATACAAGTTGATTTTTGTCATTATACAAGACGCACAAAGACATCCATAATTTTAAAATTCCTTCAATCCCACTAAACGTTTCGCTACTATCTTTATAGCTAACGAGCTTTTGCCCGTAGCTTCGCCCGCGGCGTGGCCTATGGGAAAATAATTCAACCACCCACTTCACCCTCTTCGAAAAATCCTTTCTTGGCGGATGCCTACGTCATAACATCTACCTGCATGCCAAATTTCAGCCCGATCCGTCCATTGGTTTGGGCTGTGCGTTGATAGATCACTATGTGAGTCAGTCAATCAGTCAGTCACCTTTGAGTTATATATATTTAGATGAATGGAACAACTTGTCGGCGTCTTTGTTTCCAGTCAACTATAACCTGTGAGTTTCCAAGTCAAGAGTGAACAGGTTATCTTCTAGGCAAGCATGCACCATCTTAGACGTCATTGCTTAACATAAAGGGAGACGGTGGTGAAATGAGTTGCCTATAACTATAATCTAGGAAAATATTTTTTTTTTTCCTATATATAGACCACGCGGGCGAAGCCGCGGGCAGAAGCTAGTATAAAAAATAATGTCTGGGTACTATGTACTATCTTAGATTTTAGATTGTATATTTTACAACATTGGATTATGATAAAGTTCATGGTTTTACTGTTCTGAAACACTCAAAATTTCTTTATTATGATTAATTGTCTCTTGCTGACTGGCCCGTTAGCTCAGTTGGTAATATCCCTGTCTTCTGAACTGCAGGTCGTAGGTTCGATTCCCACCCAGGACAAACATTTGTGTTATGAACATCGATGTTTGTCCTGCATCTAGGTGTTTTATTCTATTCTATGTATGTATTTACAAACAAAAAGTATCTAGGTATTGTTACAGTTATCTAGCTCCCATAGTACAAGCTTTGCTTAGTTTGGGGCTAGACGGCGCTGTGAGAAATTTCCAGATATTTATTTATTATTTTATTTATTGATTTGACATTAGCAGCCAACTGCTGCGACTATTTCGGCATTTACGGCATTCTCTAATAGGCAAATGTCAGCCTCCTTGTTGTCTCTCAGCCTCATGTTGCTCTATGGGGGAGGCCTGAGATCAGCAATTACATCTTTTAGCTAAAACTGTGTAAAATGTTTGGTTTCATTTCTTTGGTAAAACAGAAAAAGATAATCTACGAATTATGACATGCTGATCAAAAGTAAGCTTTTTCATTGATGAAATTACTTAGTAAATGTGGATATGGAGTTTTGGCGGGAAAGCGGAAACGATTGCGTCGCCGCATCGTATTATTTTCCAAAACTTGTGTTATTTTCAGTGTTAGTGTATAAGATTGGTGGCATTTTATTCGTTAAGTGCTGGATTACAGGCATGAGTGTGGGAAAATGGTATAATGATGGTGAAACGTTTCTTTTCGTATTGTTTCCAAAACTCAATAGAAGCTTCAAGTAAAGTTGCCACCACTTTACTAGGAGTATGATTTTGACTAGACTGACTTGACTGTGACTTGACTTAATGACTTCGACTGTGACTTGACACATATTTTCGTGAAATACCGATAACTACATAAATTATCAATTACTTGACACTGGCTAAATACACCAAAGTGTGGAGCCAAATCCTAAAAAAAAAAATGTGGATATTTTATCAATCAATCCTCTTTTGTTACTTTAAACCTTTTTTTTAAAAAGAGTCTAGACATTATCTTATTTTCCTGACACTGGACTCTCAAGTGACAATACACATCAAAACATGTAAATAAACAAAAATGCAGTATGCCAAAATCCAAAAGTAAATATTAAAAAAAACTGCACTCATGGGTTTGTGAACAAAAAAGAACAATAAAAGAAAGAAGAACCAATAAAAATAAAGGTGTGTCTCATACTGACTTCTTTTAAAAACACTTTTACACTACTGATTTTGAACTACCTACAGGTTTTTTTAGTAATAGCTGCTAAAAGTATTATTAGATCGAACATGGATTTAACTGATTTCAGAAGTGCAATGAGATGAATCACATTTTCACAAAAGATGTGCATAATTTGTTGAAAAGTTAAAGTGCTTGTGAAACAAGTTTACAGTGTATCTGCATTAGTGAGCTATTAAGCCCAAGTTTCACATGCTACACACATAAATGCATTACACTCTTAATTTATCCGACTTCCGTATTCAATCTAACAGTACACACCAAACAATATAATCCATGGATACTAAATACCTAGCAATAGTAATAATGAAAGTCTGTCTGATTGTTACCCTGTCACAACTAAAACACTGTAATATATGTACATTGTATATATAAAAGAAGAAAAAAAATTAAAATATCCTGTGGTGAGCTTGGTAATGTATGCATACATTACCAAACCTGTGACCAAAATTTAAAGATACAAACCATTCCGGTTTTGAATTCCACATAAGCATTCAATCAAAGTTAATTCAGTATTACAATATATTAGTAAGGCTATGTATAGGTAATTAGGTAATAGTTACAATACAAAATATACATGAATTACCAGTCAAAAGTTATTAAGTCGTTTACATTTTGATTATTGAAAAATAGGAAAATACTGTTATGTTTATTTGTTGTTTTCATTCATAGTATTTATTCTAAATAGTATTCATTGTTCATTGATACCTCTCATTTGTTTCCTGTTAATGGATAACATAATTATAGTTTAACAATAGAAGATAATTAATTCAACCTTTTCATTCTGGGAATACCTACATATTTTTATCAGCTTGGGAATAATACACCGGAACACCAGAATACCAAAAAAACTAGTGTAGCTTTAATCATATTTACATCTGAACTTCAAACTATAGATATAATATTATTTGTACAAGTTTGAATTACTACTTAGTGTTCTACATCCTTACTTAGTTTAGTGTTTTACAGCCTCACATCAAAGAAAATAAACATTAGTCAAATTTAATCAATTTTTAAGATGTCCTTTCTACATCTTGCTGATGTGTCATAAAAAAAATCACTAGTGAAAACAAGTTAGAACATTTTAAGCATCATCATAGAATAGATTTGAAAGTATAAACCACACCTATATGTATATCTACAAAGGTAAAATATTCCTAAGTACACATTCTACAATCTAGTTTAAAGGTTAGGTTAAATACAATTTATTACTAGCCAAATAGTTGGCTGAATAATAAGCATAGGAAAAAATCTATTAAACTTCCATCTGACTGAAAGCTGGTATGATTATAAAAAGTTCTAGAAAGGGTAGTCTAGTATTCTCACTACAATTACACATAACAAACATACTTTTTTGATGAAAGGCACAATAGTATTGTATCTTTCATTGAAATCAGCATTGCATGCAACACAACGGATCGGAAACCTTCATTCTTCAACTTCAGAATTATAGGAAGAAATTAATTCCTGTACTGAATTCCCATGATTACTAAAAGTTCTGCCAAATATTAGGATTTAATTTGCAACTAGGTACCTACTCTAGCGTATGTGTGTATGTAAGCAACAATAAAAATAAAGCAAGAGATCACAACAAAATTATAATAACAGCACTTTTTACTAAAAATAAAATATATAATTCATAATCTCTATGTGCTATATTATTGTGTCCACCCTCAGCAAATTTTGTTGCTGGGCAGTATTTGGTAATTTCAAACTATTGACAATCTGATCTGGCCACCCTATATCCATCTAGTATGTTTGGTATCTAATGTGAAAACATACATTTATGCTAATAAATAAGCCAAGTCAGTCACCAATACAAAGGTGGACAATTTATAAAGTGTATATTAGCTATATGACTATGAAACTTGTTTCACAATGTGTAAGCACCCTATTTAAAGTAGGACTTTAGTAGCTTTATAAACAGAGTGTAAAAAAGGAGGATGTTCTCAATTATTTGTTTAAATTTGTATTCCTTCATATGACTGGCCTATCTAAGCTACTATCCCTGCCTACCGAACTGATGGTTGTGGGTTTCATTCCCACTCTGGACAAACATTTGTGTGATGAATATCAATGTTTGTTCTGTGTCTGGGTCTTATATTGCATTCTATATATATGTTTTTACAAACAAAAAGTTTATAAGTATTTTATCAGTTATCTGGTACCTATAATACAAGCTTTGCTTAGTTTGGAACTAGATGGCACTGTGTGAAATGTCCACACATATTATTATTATAATTATCTTCATCAGTTTTAAATCTATTTGGAAAATAATTTCTATTTAAAATGATTTTGGTACTTAAAAATTAGCCCAATTGGTTTAATGGTTTGGATTTAAAAACTGAGTAAAATAGTATGTTTTATAATGTGATCAAAGTGTGTTCTGAGTATAAAGTTAAGATGAGTAGTTTATTGGAAAGTGAATTCTAGTACCCTAGGAGTACCAACTGCATAATCACAAATAATTATGATTAGAATTAAGATGAAGTTTCAGTAATTATATTTGAGTTTTATTGTTAAGAAATGATATGCAAAAGTTATATTTATTTTGTTTTAAAAGTTTGTAATTTTATAAGTTAATGTGGTAAAGTTTCAATTTGCATAATTAAGAGGTTAAACTATGACAGTATGTAATTTTATTTAAATATTTTCAAGTTTATCCTATTAGGTAAATTTTGTTAACTAAAAAAAAACACAATTTAAATGTTCCATAACAAAGTTAAGCATCTCCTTATTACTAATATTCAATTTAAGTTTAACCAGTGGAATGATGATGAACACAACAATGGATTTACAATATAAATCTGCACACAAAGTGTAGTAAACAATGTTTTTGATATGATCAAAAGAGAGTTAGATAAACGGCTTAGAACAATATAACTTAGAACAATAGTTCTAAGCCGTTTATCTAACTCTCTTTTGAAAAACAAAATAAAAGGTGAGTGAGAAAACTTACACAATCACAATATTCCTCAGCCTCATATTTACATTCATGTTTAGGAGCACTGCAATACCTGCCTCTTCCCAAATTGAGTCAACTTTGCCACTGGTGACATAATTATCTGCAGAAACGTGCCTGAATACGGGATACCGCGGCAAAGTAAGGACCAAAATATAATGACAACTGTCAAACCATGCGTGCTCTATAAAAAAACAACCAAGCCGATCACGTGATTAGAGAAATGTACAACACTAAACCGAAGAAAACCGTTCACAGCCTCATAAAAGCAACAATTACACACGCGCTCGCAAAAGTTAACGGTAATCTCGGTTGCAACAAAAAATCTGCACCAAATACTGACACCTTTTAGGTTATGTCTGCGATTGCAGATTTTTTGCACACCGTTGGGTATTACCGAACGAAATGTAATAATAACACTGCATTTACATTAAAACAACTAAAATTAAGGCGATTTAGTAACTTATAAACACAATAAACAACATTGGTGTGACAATAATCACCCGCGCAAACCTAACCTTGATTACAGGGATTGTTAAATTTCTAGTTCAAGGTCCCATGAAAAAACTGAAAAGTCACATGAAGGCGTTACACAAACAAATCTGTAATATCATTGCGACCCGCACAGAAATCTATTTTAAGACAAACAACAGACGAAAAAAGCACTAACCTTACAACCTCAAGTGACGGCTTTATCCATGCACAATATTAATTTAGCACTTTTAGGTCGTTAACACTATCACTATACACTTAACACATACAATAATGTTTCATGCACTTTTTGGACATAATTATTCAAGATATAATTGTTTTATGGTAAAAAATTAACACTTTTCACGAAACATCACATGTTACGAACTTCACTACTGCACCACAGAGAATATACTGCACATTTTTCGGCTTGCCATCATCAAAATTCCATAACTGTCAAATGAAAATAGCGCAGTAAAATCATTTTGATCGATTATTAAATCCATACATTCGAGACAAGATTAAGATTGCTTTGGACTCACGCTTTTCACAAACCTTATAGATGTCTCGTGACGGAAGCCAGGAAAATTCTATCGGAGAAACATCTGAAGGTCTAGAAGTAATTAAAGAAGAATATTCCTCTGCCATATCGTCTGTCAAAATGGACAATTCTACAGCCCCTGAAAAGGAATACTCAAAGCCATGCACTGACTGCAAGTGTTTACAGCAAGAAGTAAAACCAAAGGAAGTATTGAGTCCAGAAGATATTGAAATGCTCATAAAGGAAAAAGAAGAACAATTAACGAAAAGTTTCAGTGAGCGTTTAGCAAGAGAAATTGATGCTATCAAAGAACGAGCTGATTTCATACTACAGTAAGTTTAAATAAGTTCAATACACGTTCTACTTACTTTACACCAAAAAAGCATCTTGTTGGTTATATATGCATGTTGTTTTTTCTTACATTGGAGCCACATCAAGACACCACTTTGTCAAATATTTCTACTATGTCAATGAATTCAGTTCAACAGAATAATATAACGCCTAGAATCTTGAAATATTTTAATACTATATCTTTTGCTTACTACATCTATAGGAATGAGCAAGTTCGTGCTTCGTACATGCTTCGAGAAGCACATCGAGAAAGACAAGAAAAAATTGGTGCTCTCCAAACTCAACTGGAATGTAAAAATTTAGCTGGATTGATGTATGTCATGTGCACTGAAAGAAATAAAAGCAAGCTAGAAAAAATGAGACTAGTTCAAGGTAGAGAATTTCATAGTATTCATAAGCACATAATGGTGTGGTGGTAGCAGTGGCGTGGGCGGCGCGTTCATTCATGTGAAGTTCTTGTTCGTCTCACTCTCATTATAACCTCAACCTTTGCTATTTATGTTCATGTTATCATTTTTTAAAATGTTTTATGTGTTTCTAAACAAATAATGATGTTTGTTTTGATTGGTAAACATTGACCAACAAACAATGTGTGCCTCTTTTATTAATTTGACTAAAATGGTCGTTTGAATTTCGATTATGATTAAATGTTTATTGTTTGGAATATTTCCTACACTGGCAACTCAGAATTTAAGTGGAGTGGTTTTGTCTAAACATGACGTCATCAAATGCGTGAAATGGAACGCATGATTGCTCGTGGAATTTCGCAGGGTTGACACACTTGTTCTGGTTTTTAGAATATACAAAATACATTTTTGCTTTGCAAGACATATTGACTGAAGCTCAGAGTTTGATCCTAAACTTATCTAGAGGCTATAAGACTGCTGCAAGGGTCGACGAAGAATGGAGACAAAAAGTGTCAAAAATATTGTCCGAGGTTTGCATACCTAAGTACATAATACCAATTCCAACATAGGTGCTTGCGTGTCGCTATTAACATAAAACAGCTTGAAACTTATTATTTGTAGTTTCAAATGTTCGTCCACGATTATGCCAAAGGAACTCCTGAGTCTGATCAGTTTTTCTTTGATTTACCTACTATATTGAAAACAGCTCCGATTACGGACAACCCTGAAGAAGACCCTTGCGAAATTATTGAGGAAGAGTGTGGCGAAGAAGAGGAAGAGGAAGTTGGTAAGTGTTCATCTAAAACATATTTTAATTTTCTTTCTGCTATACGGGTTCAGAGAAACTAATACAAATTCCCATAGGTATCTAAATAAAACGCATAACTTTGTTTTATTAGCAGCAACAAAAGCAATTTGATTATTTTCTAGGCAATGAAAAGAAGGAATGGTACGAACGATTAGACGAAGCTTGTAGTCCTTTTATCATGTTCGGAGACATGGCAGAGTTCAAACCTCCACAGAGGCGTGAGGTCCTCAAAACGCTAAAAGCATCTAGAACTAAAACCGCACCAAAAAAATGGAAGGAGTATGGTAAGTCACTTACGTTAAGCTTGCTTTTTGAAGTAAAACTTTTTTACGCACGCCGCTGACTTGGGGAGTAAGCTGGCGAGGCGAATGGAAGTTGAAATTTGTTGGTTAACGTAGATCTCCGTTGTCAACACAACAAAGTAAAAGTATTGTATTATTATGTCGGTATGTCCGGTAAAGTGACAATTTAACAATTTTCAAGATGGCGACATTAACATTAAACAAAGCAAAAACAGAGTTTTGGCGGGAAAAGAAAAAGATTACGTTACCGCATTGTATTATTTTCCAAAACTTGTGTTATTTTCAGTGTTAGTGCATAAAATTGGTGGTATTTTATTCGTTTAGTGCTGGATTACAGGCATGAGTGTGGGAAAGTGGTATAATGATGGTGAAACGTTTCTTTTCGTGTTGTTTCCAAAACTCCATAGAAGCTTCTGGTAAAGTTGCCACCACTTTACTAGGAGTATGACTTGACTAGATTATGACTTGACTTGATGACTTGGACTGTGTCTTGACTTGACACATACATACATTAATTAACTTCAAAAATTATCAATTACTTGACACTGGCTAAATACACAAAAGTGTGGAACCAAACCAAAAACAAAAAAAAATGGCAAAAATAAAGTTATACCTACCCTAGGACGATGAATCAAATGATTTCTGATTGATATTTGATTTGATTGATATGAATTCTGATTAATCGTCCTAGGTTATACCGGCCGATAGATGGAACTAAACTAAAGAAGTTTTACTTCAGTCGTGTGCTCTAAAGCACACTCAACACACTTTTTTTATGCTATAGGTAACAAGAAAGCACAATGCCCTCCTGGGAAAAGATCACCGTAGTCTATGGATATCCGTAACTCTAGATGTGCCATGCCACTAATGAGTTCCTTACCCACGCGTTTACTACTCTTTTGATCCTCCTGTTAAATTGCTGCATTTTGTAGTTGTGCTACAGTACTGCCATGTCAGTTTTGTCAGGCGTTTGGAATAGGGTACTGCCAGGCATAACATGATACAGTATTCCAGTGTTCAACGAGATGTTCGTAAAGAGAGAATGCGAAAACGCAGACACCATAAAGGACGAGTATCCACAGAGAGTGCCGGCGCCGACCCGCTGGATGTGCCAGCAGATGCAGGCGGAAACGGGGAACGCGTCTAGGCTGGTAATATGTCAAATACAGAAAAAGTCAAAGATTTTTTTTTGTATGTTTTGGCTCCATACTTTTGTGTATTTAGCCAATGTTAAGTAATTGATAATTTCTCAAGTTAATGTGTATCAAGTCAAGTCACAGTCCAAGTCATCAAGTCAAGTCATAGTCTAGTCTAGTCAGGTCATACTCCAAGTATTGGAAAATAATATAATGCGCAACGCGATCTTTTTCGTTTACGCGCCTTTTGGCGCCAAAGGATTTATTACTAGGCTGTTTTTAGTACTTTTATTGTAGACATAACGTTAAAACAGATATAGAAGATGTAACTTAAAGCTATAGTACAATGCGCCAAAAGCGATCTCTTCCAGTCAATTGGGATGGACTGAATTGGAGAGATAGAGTTCGGTGGTGTAAACAAATTTATTAAATTTATTCAAATATAAAATGAATACGAATATATATATATATTGGATACATTTTGTAAGATGAGAAATAACGGCTAAACTCACGTTAGTTCAAATGTCAAAATTACTCGCCAAAAGATCACATACATAGATCCTGGACCCTAACTAGGTTTCCCTGTGTCTAGGGACCCAGGAACTACGAGGACCATGGTCCCACAACAGCAGACTCAGAACAAGTATTTGCGCGTTTTTATTTCTGTGCACAAATATTTGTCCTGCCGCGGGAATCGAACCCGCCGCCTCCAGGTTATGAGCTGACCCGCTCAACCAACACACCACAGAGGCTGTTATAATTTTTATTACTATTGGACAGGCAACGCTATAAAAAAAAAACATGCATCCATGTTCTTCACACTAATATGAACTCTTTCTCGATAATTTTAATGTCTAATATTCTTGTCGCAGTCATCCGTGTACAGCCGGCGTGCCACTAGTGTCGATATTCGAGGCACTATGGGCTCCATTCTGAAGATGATGTGAGTAAACGTTCTCATTATTAAAATATACTTTCAAAAAAGGGGTTAAAATTACTTCAATCAATTTAATTTCTCATTGAGGAATACTTGGATGTATGGGCATGTGCGTGTGCATGTGCGTGCGCGTGTGCGTGCGCGTGTGCGTGCATGTGCGTCCGTGCGTGTGTGTGTGAATGTGTATTAAAGTTTAATGGCGAAAACTAACATTTATTTTTTCTGGAATTGAGTTCAGTTCTTGCCGCGACTTCTTTATTATGTCTTATTGTACCAAATGTAAACTGGTGCCGCGAAGTGGTGATTTGAGTTTACCAAAAAGAAAACAAGTCGACTGGAGCCATATCTGGTGAATAAGGTGGTTTTGCTCGATGGTATTTGAGTTTTTGGTCAAATATTCGTTCACAAAGATGACGCAGAAGGCGCATTATCGTGGTGCAAAATCCAAGAATGTTTCCCCAAATCTAGCCA
Organism: Ennomos fuscantarius; assembly: GCA_905220475.3. Classification (NCBI taxonomy): domain Eukaryota; kingdom Metazoa; phylum Arthropoda; class Insecta; order Lepidoptera; family Geometridae; genus Ennomos; species Ennomos fuscantarius. Next base: position 2,474,567 of record HG992046.1, on the reverse strand, counting down.
TTTTCGTCGAATTTACTCTCTTAAACACCGCATAACTTTCATAAAATTTATTTCTCTTGGTGCACGTATATAGGACACGTATAATATTTTCTATTAGTGAAAACTGTTTATGGCTATTCCAGTATTCAAAATTTGTATATATCTAAGGTACAGGAGCCAATGAAGGCCCACTTAATTTCAAAACCTCGTGAAATCTTGCAGATAAATAAAGTATAGAAAAAACATAATGGAAATTGTAATAATAATAATTAAAACACACTTGCATTATTGTCTATGGTACTAGTAGCATAAACCCGCGAAATTTAAAATGTTTCGTTTAATCATAACTGTATTTTTTTTAAAGTGGGCTATCCTAGGAGCCGGGCCATCTTCGGCGACACTACCTTATTATTGTTTAGCAGCTGTTTTTTTCCTTGTGATTTAAAAAAAATAACGCTTATATAAGATGGTTTTCAGCTCATGTGCCCCACAACAGCAGGGACACGCTACCATGCTACTCGGAGCCCGAGATTCGATGGAGATTGCGTCTGCTACCAAACTGAATAAGGTATACATCTTCCCTGCCGGTAGAGTAGGTAGTGGTGTCGATTCTGTGTCGCATTTTCTAAAACTAAAGTTAACTTAAAGTATGGCGGTACTCTTCTGATAAAGGGGAAATGAAAAAAAACGGAAATATGTTAATTTCGTTTAGCTTTAGAGTATGCGACACAGAATCGACACCAGTAGGATACCAGGAACAGGTGTACCTTAAAGTTACGACACAGGCCGCAGTGGAGGGACTGCATTATGATACCACGTTTATACTTACGAGACCGTAGTGTGAACACACTGCGAAAAAAACGAGTGCAAAAAAGCTCATAATCCAGAGGTGGCGGGTCCAATTCCCGCGACAGGACAAGTATAATTATGTGCACAGAAAAAAGGCTCTAATACTTGTTCCGTGTCTGGGTGTTGTGGGACCATGATCCACGTAGTTCCTGGGTCCCTAGACACAGTGAATCCTAGTTAGGGTCCAGGATCTATGTATGCGATCTGTTATATCTGCTCCATGCACCCCCTATTGCCTACTCCTAACCTTTTCCTGCCGACTCATCATTTCCCTTGTCATAGAACTCAGTTAGCCCTCAGCTCCCGTCAGTCTCCATCCAGCTTTCCAATCCGACGGTCGTCTTAAAATTAATTTCATTTATTTTATTTCAATTTCCTTTTTTTAAAAAGGCTTCAGCCAGTATCCTTATAATATTGGTGGCAGCGGTGGGATTTTAAAAGAAAGTCCCCGGTACCGTCTCCGTTCCGAGTACACAGAAATACGCGAAATTAACGCGAGTGTTGTGTGGTGTACGAGTGCCAAGTTACCGGCCCCATTGTGTATACCCGGCTAGCCCGGATATCGGACTACAGTGAGTTGTGGTCCAGCTCATCCCGTAGAAGGCCCACTGTTGCGCACTGTTCGTGCTGCAACCGGCCTCCTCCAAGAACAGCCGCAGCCGCAGCCACACCCACTGTCACGCACAACCTGGTGCTGTGACCGGTAGTGGCTATCCGACGAGCGAGCATCCATCAGACGAGCGAGCACCGACCGGGCGAGCAACGCGCGGCGCGCGACGCTTATCTACATCCTGCTATACCCCGTGAGCGAACTTCGAAGTAATGATAGCTTTCGTTATCACTCTGTCCGCACTCAAGTAAGTGATTCGTGGTCATTGCGATTGTCAAACTTTTGTCACTATTGTTTTATTTTATTGTAATTTTATTTTATTGTAGTTTGAATATTATTATTTTCTTTTCTTGTGTGAATCGTGATTATTGTCAAAATGTCCGAGAGTAGAGCCCAAAGCCCAAAGTTTGAGAGACCCGAGTTAGCCGTAACAGACACGGAGGATGACGGATTGTGTCCTCCACCCTCTGGCCCGACTACGAGGTCATTGTCCAAAAAGAAAATCACCGCTACGAATAGTAAAGTAGAACTTGATCTTTCAACCTTACTGAAATTCATAAAACCGTTTGACGGATGCAGGGAAACACTGAACTCATTTCTGGTTAACTGCAATAACGCTTACGAATTAGCCTCAGAACCTCAAAAGGACATTTTGTTTAAATACATATTATGCCAGCTGCAAGGCAGAGCACAAACTGCCTGCTCTGTTAAAGAGTTCGCCAATTGGTTACAACTTAAGGAATTCCTTAAAACTCAATTCAGTGAAAGAAAACACTATGCCCATCTACTGACTGACCTTCAGGAATGTAGACAACAAATTAATGAACCCGTGAGCCAGTACGCTTTAAGAATAGAAACATGTCTTTCTCAATTACTTACAGAAATATCTATTTCACATGGTCATAAAAGTAGAGAAATGATAGGACGTACAGCAGCCATGGAGGAACTAGCCCTCCATCATTTCCAAATGGGGTTGATACCCCGTTTGTCGAACATCGTTAGATGTAAGTCGCCCAAGACGCTTAACGAAGCCGTGAACGTCGCTATATCCGAGGAGAAAATTCAACAATTTTTATTTAAGCAGAGCCCATCTAGTACTCGACAAGAAAAGCCAAGTAATTTAAGGCCAAATTTCCCTAGGCCAAATTTCCAACCAATGCGTCGTGACCAGAATCTACGATTCCCTGCAAACCCGAACCAGCCTAGGCCCAACTTTTACCCTAGTCGGCCTATTAGTAATAATGACTCTTCTACTCCAGTCTGCAGATATTGTAAAGCACCAGGACATACCCTGGAGCAATGCCGCAAACGCGAATATAATAATAACCGCTTCAAATTTGATCAAAATCAGTCCAGAGGCCCTCAGCGTATTCACTTTGTATCCAATGCCCCTGAGGACGAATCCTCAGCTGGCTTAGAAGAAGGTTATGGTTATGACACCGTTGACACCGAAACAAAAAACGAATAGCTGTCTCGTCCCGGTGTCGTACGGGACCTCATGATTTAAAAATCGACACCTCAAGCCTCAATCCTAAGCCTGAATCGACTCCGCGACATGGACGTCATTCTATAAATATGCCAAACCCTTTACCGTCATCGCTACATGATGACCTGCCAAAATCCACTGTATCCACGCAGGAAATAAACCTGCCAAAATTTTCTAAGTCCAATGTATTCGAGATTACCAATAATCCTGCGATAATGTTACTACCTCATGTACTCGTCGAATCTTGCGTTTCAGACATCCCTTTGACGTTACTTGTAGACTCAGGATCCTCTGTAAGCCTCTTGAAGCATTCCTGCTTAATAACACACCCCAAACTTGTGAAGGAAAAAATCCAATTAAAAGGTATTGATTCATCAGAAGAATCTATTCAAACCCGAGGTCATTTTAAACTCAAACTACAATTACCTAAAACCAGCATATCACACAGATTCCACGTTATCGACAAGATACACTTACCTTATGATGGAATCATAGGTTCCGATATGCTCAACGCGCATAGCTGCAATATTGACTATACCAATAATCTTCTCCATCTTGGCAAATCATCCTTGAAACTGCACTTTTATGATCCAGCATACTTAATTCCTGCAAGAACCGAAACTATTATTGAGTGTTCTGTTCAGAACCCTGAAATGAAAGAAGGATTAGTCCTCGACCAGAACATTACTGAAACCTTACTTATCGCAAACTGTGTAGTCCGTGTTAAAGAAAATAATAGAATAAATATATCCGTGGTTAATACCTCTAAAGAACCTGTGACATTAAAATCAAATCTTAACCTTAAACTCTCCGCTATTGATTCTTTATTGTACAAAGAACAGCCTGCTAGTTCTGTAAATCACATACGTGCTGCGAGTACAACTGACTGTGCTACGCGAACAGAAGAAGTTCTAAAACAATTACGTCTCTCACATCTTAATGCTGAAGAAAAGGAAGCTCTTCTGCAATTATGTTCCGAGTTCTCTGATATTTTCCACCTTCCTGGAGAAAATCTGTCCTATACAAATGCCCTGAAACACGATATTAAAACAACAACAGAAATACCAATTCACAATAAAACCTACCGATTCCCAGAAGTCCATAAAGCCGAAGTACGAAACCAAGTTGAAAAAATGCTAGAGCAAAATATTATAGAGCCTTCCGACTCTCCCTGGTCATCACCAATATGGGTCGTTCCCAAAAAACTCGACGCTTCCAATACACAAAAGTGGCGAGTCGTAATTGACTACCGGAAACTCAATGACGTCACAATTGGTGACACTTACCCCATACCACAGATTACAGAAATCCTAGATCAACTAGGCAATAGCAAATACTTCTCGACTTTAGATCTAGCATCTGGGTTCCACCAAATTCAGTTAAATGAAGCCGATAAAGCGAAAACAGCCTTCAACGTCCCAGAAGGACACTTTCAATTTCTGAGAATGCCATTCGGGCTCAAGAATGCCCCTTCTACATTTCAGAGGCTAATGAATTCAGCCTTGTCAGGGCTTCAGGGCACCCGATGTTTCGTCTATCTCGACGATATAGTATGCTACGCATACGATTTACAAGCCCACATTCTAAACCTTAGATCAATTTTCCAAAGAATTCGAGACTTCAATTTAAAGTTACAGCCGGATAAGTGTGAGTTTCTACGACGTGAAGTCTGTTACCTTGGTCATGTCATTACTGAACAAGGCGTCAAGCCAAATCCAGATAAAATCAAAGCCGTTACCGAATTTCCAATCCCAACATCTCCAAAAGATATAAAATCATTCCTTGGCCTAGTTTCCTACTATCGTCGCTTTATTCCTGATTTTTCAAAAACTGCAAAAGCTCTCACTAACCTCCTAAAAAAGGACACGCCCTTTAAATGGGAAAATCAACAGCAGCTTGCCTTTGATACCTTAAAACGCAAATTGACTACAGCCCCACTGTTAATCTACCCCGATTTCTCGAAACCCTTTATTCTCACCTGTGATGCCTCGAACTATGCCGTAGGCGCCGTTCTCTCTCAGGGACCAATTGGTAAAGACCAGCCCGTAGCTTTTGCTTCACGGACACTCAATAAGAGTGAATCCAACTATAGCACGACTGAGAAGGAGTTGTTAGCCATACTCTATGGCTGTAAAACCTTCCGTCCCTACTTATATGGAAATAAATTCCAAATCGTAACTGACCATAGGCCTCTAAAGTGGCTATTTAACCACAAAGATCCCAGCAGCAAACTCCAACGTTGGCGGTTGAAGTTGGAAGAATACGAATATGAAATCGTGTATCGCAAAGGTAAATTAAACTCCGCTGCTGACGCGCTTTCCAGATATCCTGTGAATCCTGTTTATCCAAAAAATCATAGGAATATGAATTCTAATCCTGTCGATGACACTAGTACTAGAGCCGAAGTTTTATCGGAATCACCACTTGCCGAAATTGGTCAAGAGACCCTTGACGAGCTAATAAGACTGGATTTCAGTCCTGTGAATGGTGGAGACCTTGATTTTAGTCCTCTGAATCCTCCTACTCCCATAGCTCCGCCCATTGCCGTTTATCCTCCTACTGCCATAGCTCCTCCTATTACCGTGAATCCTCCTACTCCCATAGTTCCGCCCACTACCGTGAATCTCCCTGCTCCTGTGACTCCCTCCATTACCATGGACTCTCCTCCTGAAGATCACCTTTCTTCACTAAATAAATCACATCCTGAGACAGAAACAGATCCTCAACCATCGACTAGTTGGCAGAACCCTGAAACCTTACCTGCATCTATATCCGCTCAACGCGACCCAGGAACCACTCCAGTACCTGAAAACTTACCTTTACCCGATGAAACCTATAATAAGTTCTTAAAATCATCTACGAAACTATACAACACTCATATTACAGAACATAATGAAGACCTACTTAAAGGAAAACAAACATTAATAATAGTACCTACCACAATAGATATGGACGAGTCCTTACCTCATGTCTCGGAAGTCCTCAGTAACTGTCCGAACCCCGAACGTGATGAATTTCTGAAAAAAGAAAGATCTTTACATTCCTTTTTGCCCCTAACTGTCGAAGATAAAACTTACCTTTTTCTATTCACAAAAGTGCACCATTTTGACGATCACTCGTACCCAGATATATTCAAATGCCTGAAATATGTTCGTGACGAAATAATGATGTCATATCCGACAGTAAACGAAATTAGTATTTCAGATTTCAGGAACCCTTTTGATAAACACTCCTTTGCAAAAATCTACAACATGCTAGCTTATTTATTCGACGGCACTAATATAAAAATTCATATATATCACAATAATATTATATATCCTGCGCCTAGCGAAGTTCCCAAAATCCTTAAAGAAAACCACGACATCCCCATTGCAGGCCATTTAGGATCCACGAGAATGCTAAGCCGTATCAAAGAACGGTTCTCCTGGAAAAATATGCGCAGCGATATCGAAAACTATGTAGAAAACTGTCAGTCTTGCCAAACCAACAAAGCGCTACGAAAAATAAATAGAGCACCTATGGTTATAACATCCACCTCTACGTCTCCTTTCGAGAGACTAGCCCTTGATATTGTGGGCCCTCTGCCTGAGTCTGGTACGGCCAAGCTGAAGTACATTCTGACCATGCAAGATGACCTTACAAAATTTTCATTAGCGTATCCCCTTCGCAGTAACACAGCGGCAGAAGCGAGTGACTGCCTCCTCCATTTCATATCACTCTTCGGAATCCCTAAATACATACTTACAGATCAGGGCACTAATTTCACAGCGGACCTATTCAAGAAAACCTGCGAATTCTTGAAAATTAAGCAATTATGGGCGTCACCTTACCACCCACAGACGCAGGGCGCTTTGGAAAGATCACACTCCACTCTTAAGGAATACCTTAAATCGTATGTAAACGAAAATCAAGACAACTGGCCCCAGTACGTGTACACGTCCATGCTAGCATACAATACCGCTGTGCATTCAACCACGCACTACTCACCATACGAGCTATTATTCGGACATAAGCCCCATATCCCAGACTCCGTATACAATGACAATAATAACACAACCTATCCTGAATACGTAAAACTTTTACAACACCGTATGAAACATGCACGAGATAAAGCCTTGGATTTCATCCGTCAATCTAAAGAAAACTCAAAAACCTATTATGACTCTCGTACTCGCCCAGTTGAATATAAGGTAGGCGATTACGTCTTATTAAAGAACCACCTTAGGTTGCGAAAGGCCCTATCGCCCCAATGGAAGGGTCCCTTCAAAATCGTCAAAATCCATGGCAACCACACACTGTCTTTGTTGATAAATAGACGCCACGTGAAACACCACTACGATGAGGTAAAACACGTGGAAGTCCATAGTATACCTCCTGCTTAAAACATACCTATTTTACATATTTAAATAGATACATACGGTTAGTTAACGTAGAGTTAAGATTAAAATTAATTAGTTATATAGTCATATAAGCTAGGTATATAGTCAGATATTAAGGTTAGATAAGTACCTACTCCATTGTTTCTTCTATTACAGCGTACTGGTCCAAGGTCATCATGAGTTTGTCCGACCCATCAACTCGAGCTCCGGCATATATTTCGATCCAATTGGTGAACTCGAAATTAGCATTGGACACCTAGATATAGTTACTCCATTCGACATATCCTACATTAAACCTCATATCCAAAATATTAACTCAATACTAGGCACAGTACGTTTCTTGTGCGGCCAAATTGAAATCGAAACCACAACTAAGCTAGAATGCCATAATGTATTGGAGCCACTTACAGTTAGGTACAACGATATGATGTCCGACTATTCTTCCATCGCTCACCTTACGAGCAACAATAGGTTTAAACGCGGAGCATGGATAGGTGGTATAGGCAAACTATCCAAAACCATATTTGGGACTCTAAACGAGGACGACGCTGTCAAATATGACGACGCCATACAAAGCCTACAAAATGGCGAAAAGAAGCTGGCTTCATTGATTAAGGAAAACATCTTAGTTACAACTTTCACCATAGCCAAATTTAATGAATCATTTCACAGCATAAAAATGAATGAGGCCAGGCTCAATGAAGGTATCGACAATCTCAAATTAACATTAAAAAACATGTCAATGATTACCAACAAATTAAATACAAAATCAAATATTAATTCAATATTAAAAAGTTTGGAAGCCTCTGTACTCACCTTATCATTTCAATTGGAGGACATAACAAACGCTATTATGTTTAGTCGTCAAAACATGCTTCACCCGGCCGTGTTGACTCCCACGCAATTATACAAAGAGCTTGTCGATAACTACAGATACCTACCTGCGGATCTTAAGTTACCTGTTACTTTAGAACTAAGCCATATTCATATATTAATGAATATATCTAGTGTAATATGTTACGGTTTAAACGATAAGATTATTTTTATATTAAGAATACCTTTAGTATCACCTAAGAAATATAATTTGTACCATAGTATAGCGTTACCTACCCCGCATAGCAGTGTAAAACCGAATTCATTTAGTTTTGTTATTCCTAGCAGTAAATACATCGCAATGACCAACGATAAATCGGAATATTGTAACCTCGAATCACTGAAACAATGCAGAGTGATAGGCTCTCGCGAGTTTATCTGTGACGTAATGACCGTATTCCCTACGAGTGCAAATCCCAGTTGTGAAAGTGAGCTAATCGCCAGCGTCATAAGTACCCTACCAGTGCAGTGTCGGACCGATTTAATTCACGGACACGTATTAGATGTATGGAAACCACTAAGTAACAACAACTGGATTTATGTACAAACTCAGAGCACAAAGTTATACATCGAATGTCCCAACCGAAAGGGTCTTGAAATAAATATTATTGGGACCGGAATTGTCAACATCCCAAACGATTGTATGGGCTATTGTAAAAATACCAAATTAATACCTAAATATAAGGACACAAAAATAAATGTTACTGTGACCCATTCTGACTTTAACATAATAAACGACTCCTGCTGTACATTAGATAAGTTCGAAAATAAAATGAGTACTGAACCTCGTATTAAATTACAAAATATAGACTTAGACACTTTTACCGCAGAGACCAAATTAAACCTTAAATCTATTTCAGATGGAACAGACCAAATAATGAACCAACACCAAATAATTAAGTACGAGACTCATTACTCAATAGCATTAATTTTAATAACTTCCATAATTTTCCTATTTTGTGTATTTAAACTTTATTACTTGATTAAAACGCACGACCGTCTTCCCTGTCACTTCCTTAAGTTTTCCCAATCAGTCCCTATAAACCCACCTGAAGAACAGACACCAGAACCTGAACCTGTAACTTCTGTTAAGATAAGCAAACATCACCGAGATCCAGAGGACATTCCGTCCCCCAGCATCAGGAGGAACATATAGCTTCCTACATTCTTATTTCCTAAACTTCGAAACTTCAACCCCGAAGTTTAGTCTACCCCGGGGAGATGTTATATCTGCTCCATGCACCCCCTATTGCCTACTCCTAACCTTTTCCTGCCGACTCATCATTTCCCTTGTCATAGAACTCAGTTAGCCCTCAGCTCCCGTCAGTCTCCATCCAGCTTTCCAATCCGACGGTCGTCTTAAAATTAATTTCATTTATTTTATTTCAATTTCCTTTTTTTAAAAAGGCTTCAGCCAGTATCCTTATAATAGATCGTAGGGCGTCATTATATTATTACATACTAGTTGCAACCCGCGGTTTCATCCGCGGATAAAAAGTATTTCAATTATTTGCTCATCCCACGGGAGAATTTCAATTTTCCGGGATATAATGTAGCCTATATGTTAATCCAGTGTATAAGCTATCTTGCTACCAAATTTCATTGTAATCCATTCAGCCGTTTGAGCGTGTAGGAGTAACAAACATACACACATACACAAAAACACACATACAAACTTTCGCCTTTATAATATCTGTGTGATTAGTGTGATAATGGTGTCGATTCTGTGTCGCATACTCTAATGCTAAACGAAATTAACATATTTCCGTCTTTTTCATTTCCCCTTTATCAGAAGAGTACCGCCATACTTTAAGTTTACTTTAGTTTTAGAGAATGCGACACAGAATCGACACCAGTGTGATAGTGTAATTCCTATGAGTCGAGATGATAGCTGAGGTATACATTTCAGAAAGAAAAGCGTAAAATCAAAGATCACAGTAAGGTGATCCTCAATATAGGCAGCAAAAGGACATCGATGTTCAACGACGACAATCACTTTGAAGCTGAAGAGGAGGATAAATTGCCGGAACCCAAACTACTGTGAGTGTAATATTTCTGTACTCAGCAAGCAGGCGGCCCGCCTTTTTTCAAATGTTAATGAATGAAAGAAAGAAAGGAGAAAGAAAGAAAAAATTTTATTCATGGCAAAGAGTGCGCATAGGATAAAAAATACATAAAAGATATAAAAAACATAGTAATTGTCAGTTACCATGAATCGGTCCCAACTCAGCATAGTGCTGGTGATACAGCCAGCGCTGGTCTTCCGTTGGGACCGTTTCAGTGTGTCAATGTTGAATGATGTGACGAGCTAGTCGTTCACCTGACTTTAAGCGACACGGCCGCCCATAACAGAACAGTGTCACTCGAAACTCTAAAACATAAAGTTTCGCGCGACACTGCACTGCGCACATCCTGAGACATCAGCACAGTCTGGTAATAAGATTACTTGACTGTGAGATCAGATCATAAATTCTCAATTGCCCAGTAATTTCACTAACTACAATGCCCCTCAAGCCGGAACACATTAGTGCTTGCGCACTACTGCTTGGCGGCAGAATAACTGGCAAAGCGGTGGTACCTACCTAAACGAACTTTGCAGAAAAGTCCTACCACCTAGTAAATGGAAAACGCCACCGTGCTATTATCTAAAGATAGTCTCGGTTTCGTCCATAGATCTAATTTGTAATGGTGTGGTGTTAGAGCATTCTTCACGCGGCGTGGCATAGACAACAAATATAATCAAATAATAGTAAAAAAAAAATATTTTAAATGAACTTATCAAGCCATTCATCACACTTCACACTAATATTACGAGTATAAAGGCGAAAGTTTGTATGTGTGTATTTGTGTTTGTGTGCATGTGTTTATGTTTGTTACTCCTTCACGCTCATACGGCTGAATGGATTTAGATGAAATTTGGTACATACGGATACATAGCTTATACACTGGATTAACATATAGGCTTCATATTATCCCGGAAAAGTGAAATGCTCCCGTGGGATGAGCAAATAATTAAAATACTTTTTATCCGCGGGGCGCCGCTAATAATATAATATAAACTAAATAATCGGTTTATTTTACCAACTATATAATCGGTTTCAATTTGCAGTGAATGCAAGCAAAGTGACGACGATGAAGATGACTCGGCGTCCGTTCTAGGGTAAGTTATATCTTAAGGATCTTTCAAAAACAAACCGCCTAAATTACGTGTAACGCACACAATTTGCTTTCCGTAGAGAGAGATACGCATAGAAGAGTGTTTCTCAGCCTGCCGCGAATATACGTGTGGGGTTCCGCAGTCTCATCTCTTCCGCTTGCTCTATTATCTCTAACTACTAGAACGACTCTTTCTCTACTATAACGACAATAGGGCTGGCCGCGCAAGTTATCGATAAACCCAATTATTGATTCGTTATCCACTCTGCACATCTCTAACAGCCTCTGTGGTGTGGTGGTAGGCTTATAACCCGGAGGCGGTGGGTTCGATTCCCGCGGCAGGACAAGTATTCGTGCACACGAAAAGCGCAAATACTTGTTCTGTGTCTCTGTGTTGGAGGACCATGGTCCTCGTAGTTCCGTCAAGGAGTCCTAGGGTCCAGGATCTATTGATAATTTTATCTATTGATATATCGACCTGTTATTGGACATCAAAGAAGATATTATTGGGTAAGTCTTCACTGCTTATTAGTCAATCAGTCAATCCAGTACAACAAACTGAACTGACCAACTAAATAGATAAAATTATCAATGGATCCTGGACCTTAGGACTCTTATACGGAACAGTGTCGAAGTACTTTAATAAATTCGCTACATTCACTAAAACGACACTCCTGAATTGGAAATTCTTTACTGGACACAACTGATCTTACAGGAGCATCCACAAGGATAGTCTCACAGTGATGCCATCTCACGTGCCTGAACAGGACCACAAAATACATTATGAGAAGGTAAAAAACCTCACTTTACATTCAAAAGTATGCTTAGATCACCTACTTATACGTCTTATTGTTGTGTGAGGGGACGAATGGTCTATCGGCTGGTCGTCAGTACCCGTTATATAAAGTCAAGCTTAAAATCGCATCTCTAGTCTGATGCTAGTAGTGTTTTTTTTTAAGTCAAGTCAAGCTTACTAGGTGGTAGGACTTTGTTGCAAAGTTCGTCTAGGTAGGTATCACCGCTTTGCCAGTTATTCTGCCGCCAAGCAGTAGTGTGCAAGCACTACTGTGTTCCGGTTTGAAGGGCACTGTAGCTAGTAAAATTACTGGGCAATTGAGACTTTATGATCTGATCTCACAGTCGAGTAATCTTATTACCAGACTGTGCTGATGTCTCAGGATGATGTGCGCAGTGCAGTGTCGCTTGAAACTCTATGTTTTAGGGCTCCGAGTGACACTGTTCTGTTATGGGCGGCCGTGGCGCTTAACATCAGGTGAACGACTAGCTTGTCACATCATTCAATTAACCTAAAATAAAAAATATAAAAAAGTCAAACTTCTTTTCGCACTTTTGACTAGGGGAGAAAGCTGGTTATTGCGAGGTGAACGGAAGTTGAAGTTGCTTCACGTAGATCGCCATTGTCAATATAACAAAGTTAAAAATTTGTGTTATTATGTTGGTATGTCCGGTAAAATCACAATTTACAATTATCAAGATGGCGACATTAACATTAAAGAAAGCAAAAATAAAGTTACCGTTACCGGCCGATATTTAGAACTAAACTAAAAAGTTTTACTTCAGTCGTGTGGTCTAAAGCACACTCGTTTTTTTACTGCATTAATTTTTTTTATAAAACAGAATCGCAAAAAATCACTTCATTTAGCGCATACTTTTTCTGAGTGGACCACGAGCAATTCTTAACTTGATATAATTATAATTAGCGACATAGGTGGACCACGGGAAACAATAAATACCCAGTTATGACCAGTTATAACCACCCAGAATGACTGACGTTTTATATAATTAGCAAATATAGCAAATCTCATCTACCCTAAACTTCGGTCGCTTTATTGAGTCCAGAGCCAAGATAGCTGCAAAGAAGCTTGGTGTTTTATCTAAGGTTAAGCAGTTTTTTTCGTCAAATCAGCTGCTTCACCTTTACCAAGCTCAGGTCAGGGCCTGCATGGAGTACTGTAGCCATCTGTGGGATGGCTCGGCCCGATACCAGCTTGCGACTTTGGACACAATTGAGCGGCGTGCTAAGAGGCTTATCAACGATGAGCCACTAATTAAAGGGAAAGTTCAAAGCCTTGAGCACAGACGCAAGGTCGCCGGTCTGTCAGTCTTCTATAGGCTACATTTTGGAGAGTGTGCGCATGCCCTTCATCAACTCATTCCTTCATCTCCTTTCCATCATAGAACTACAAGACTTGGTGATTCGTCACACCCTTACGTTGTTAGTGTACCCCAAGTCCGCACTAAGCGTTTTGCTGACTCATTTATAGTCCGAACGGCCAAGGAATGGAATGCTCTCCCAAAAACAGTGTTTCTTTCAGGATATAACCTAGGTCTTTTTAAGTCAAGAGTGAATAGGCATCTCATGGGCAAGCGTGCTCCACCTTAGACAACTTCGTCGCTTACCATCAGGTGAGTTGTTGTCAAACGCATGCCCATTTTATCATAAAAAAAAAAAAAAAATAGATTGACAATTACAAAGCGTTGTGTGAAGATCCTTGAGTTAATTTTTATGAATTAACTAGGCCTATGGTTTTCATCAGATCTGTCCAATGGAGATGTGTCAGCGCATGCACGTGGATTCATTCACGAGGGCCCTTCCGCCGTACATGAGAGTGAACCCCTTCACTCAGCTAGACCAGACCTATGATGAGTACGAGACTTGCTCGCCAGGTTTGACCATTCTCCAGTTACGTTTGTACCAGGTGAACAGAGCATAATTATATAATAGTTACCCAAAGCTACTAAAAACCTCAGCAGCCCAAGCCTCCGTGATAATAAAAACTTACAATATAAAAGATACAGAAAGAAAATTTACTGTATTTTAAACGTATCATTCGTCTTTAGGTTTTGAAGATCTTTGTAAGCTACGTAAAGGTATGATAAAGATATTCATGACGGTAGGAAGGAAGGACGGTAGGAAGCCGGGGCGGGCCGCTAGTTTATTCATAAACACAACCTATCACATTTCACCTCAATCCTCAGAACAACTAGAGATCCTCCGTCAGCGCATCGAGCGAAAGAAGAAGAAAGAAAAAGCGGAACTAAACCGTCCCGAAAGCAACCCCCTCCTGGAGTGGATGTCCAGTGGTGGCGTCGCCACGCAGACCTCCAGCCTCTCCATGCAATCACTGCCGCCGTGCTCATGCCCCGTGAACCCTGTGCATGTACCTAGCAAAGGACGGATCTTCAACAGTGAGACACAAGTTGTTTGAACGTGCGTTCAGCACTGCATTCATTTAGTCAGCTTTGCATTGGTTTGGTCAGCAACTCAGCACAAAAAGGTATAATGAACTACATACTTCAGTATGTTTTTTTTTGTTTTGTTTTGGCTCCACACTTTTGTGTATTTAGCCAGTGTCAAGTAATTAATAATTTTTCATGTTAATTTATATTATATAATGTGTCAAGTCACAGTCCAAGTCATTAAGTGATAGTCTAGTCTAGTCAAGTCATACTTCTAATAAAGTGGTGGCAAATTTACCAGAAGCTTCTATAGAGTTTTGGAAACAACACGAAAAAAAACGTTTCACTATCATTATACAACTTTCCCCCACTTATGCCTGTAATCCAGCACTTAACGAATAAAATGCCTCCAATTTTATGCACTAACACTGAAAATAACACAACTTTTGGAAAATAATACAATGCCGTGACGCAATCTTTTCAATCAGCATTACTTTCCTTTAGAATAGCATTCATTCGTTTAGTATTACCCTGCATTCATTCGTTCAGCATTATAATTTGTTCATTCGTCATTGCATTTGTTTATTTTACATTCACATTTGTTCATTCGGCATTGCATTCATTTGTTCAGGATTCACATTTGTTCATTCGGCATTGCATTCATTTGTTCATTCATTATTCAGCGTGGCATCGGTCCTTACATAATTGCATTTGTCGTATTTCACTTAGTACATTCAGCGTTGGTTCTTTTGTTTTGCTTTGTTAAGCGCATTCGATTCAGTAGGCACAAGATTCTTTCACTCGATATTACATCCATACTTTAGGCACTGCATTGGTATACTGCATAGCATTCTCAACTTAAGCCATGATATATTCTATGTATGTATTTACAAACAAAAAGTATTTAAGTATTGTATCAGTTATCTGGTTTTCCCATGGTACAAGATTTGCTTAGTTTGGGGCTAGATGGCGTTGTGTGAAATGTCCACACATATTTATTTATTTATTTTCTATTTCCCTCTAACTGAATGATTTTCTCTCCAGTGGAAGACTTGATACCAATGAAGCAAGCCCTTAACGAGATAAACAAGAAGTTCTTCTACGACACCACGATTGAGTTCGACAGGTTCAAGGTCATAGGCCAGGACAGTAGTGACACAATGTTAGTATAAAATAAATATGTGATGTTCGTTGCCCCGATAGCTCAGATGGTAGTATCCCTGCCTTCTGAACTGGAGGTTGTGGGTTTGATTCCCACCCAGGTGTGAGGTGTGTGATGAACATCGATGTATGTTTTGTGTCTGGGTGTTATATTGTATTCTATGTATGTATTTTGTACAAACAAAAAAGTATGTAAGTATTCTATCAGCTGGTTCCCATAGTACAAGCTTTGCTTATTTTGGAGCTAGATGGCTATGTAAAATGTCCACAAATATTTATTTATTCATTTACTATAGTAGACGTCTTGCAGTGGACTCTATTTACCACTTTGAACCCTTGGAATGTTGGTGATAACTAAGTTTGAGTTACCTGATATTGATATATTTAGACACTAGTGTATCAAAGTAGGTCCGTATTTGTAATTTGGTAATATATGGAATAATACTTTTGCTATTTCCAGAAAATTACAATCTGCTAGACACAAGGAAAACAGACTTCAAGAAGTCAGAAACGTGTTGAAACAACACCCGAGCCTACTGGACATATTCCAAGCTAACACTATGTGAAACAAGAAGACAGAAGAAAAAGAAATAAGAAAAAACTCTCCAAACATTTATTTCTAAAATTAAAAGTGATAAATGATCATATGCACTAATAAAAATTGAAAAACACGCCTATGTCATCATTAAAACTATTTTAAAATGTTGTAGAAACTAGAAAATTTAAGAAGTAATCCAAAACGAAAATTATTATGGTATAAAATAGACGAGCGGAGAAAGATAAATTAAGGAAACGACTACATTACAAAATCCACACAATTTTCAACAACAAATAAATCTAACAGCTCACGTTTCGCATGTATTCCATAGGATTTTTAATATTATTTATCTCTCTTTTAATCGTTTCTTCTATAGTTGTGCCCGTATCTTCTTCAGTATCTTTAAAGTCATCATATTCTTGAATCTTCTCTTCAATTATTTCAACTTCTTTGAAAACATCTGATTTTATTCTGTCTACATCAATATCGAGCTCTTGATTAACTTGATTTACAATTACTTCAGCAAAAGCTGGCTTAAAGAAAACTTTATCAGTCACGTTATGAGATGATTTTTTGCCAATATTCTCCTCGAATCTTTTAGCTGGTAATTTAGTGTAGCTTAAATGTGAAATGGTTATGTTGTTTGAGTTATCTTCAAGATCATTCATTTTTATGTCCATTAGTTTTTCTTTGCTAGTTAGATTTAGTTCTGAGAGGCTAGGCTTTGAAGCGCAAAATAGCTTAACAGTTGAGTCAGGTTTCACAGGTATCTTTGAATCTTCTTTCGCTACTTTTGATACTTCTACTGATTTCAATGATGGAGTTTTAGCAACAAGGTCTATAATTCCAGGGTTATCATTGATGGTAGGGACGACAGGACTCGGTACAATCTCAAAAGGAACTTGCAAGCTGTTGCAAAGTGATTCAGCTTCTTTACGTCGAGCTTGTTTTCTATCTAGTTGCTTTTGTAGTTCGTCTATTCGTTGTTCTTTGAGCTTAAGTAAACTGTCGAGATGCTCCACCTATTTTGAAATAAAATTTACATGAATATAAAGATTTCAATTTTTTGTTATAATTGAACTGTAATAACTTAAAGGTTTCACCTTCTGTTTTAGCAGTTCGGCAGAATCTTTGGCATCTTTGAGTTCTTCCTTCAAACTTAGGTGAGAGTCGTGGCTCACCACCTTCTGCTGGACCGTCTCCAGTACACCGTTGATCCTCATCTTCACTGGCACTACTAAGACATTTTCTGAAATAGCAATAGTATATAATAGTAATAGAAATCGTATTCCAACCTTTCCCAGCCTAATTTTGAGAGCAACGTTTTATGTACCTACCCATACCCTACACTATTACCTTTTCGGGATAACACATGAATTCAATGTCACGTTGTGTCACTTACCATCTTCTCCGCAAGCTTCATAGAAGCTGCCGCCGCTGGACATATTCTGCTCAGAATCTTTCATGCTTTTGTTCAAGTCTTCATCGCGGCGGATCTTGTCTCGAACTGCAATCGCAATAAATTAAGAACAACTTCAATTTTACTTTTTGTTTGATGAAGATAAGTTTAAGTACACATAATATGATACGATAGTAGGTTTAAGATTTATAAAGTTTAATGAGTAGAATATAAAACAAACGTCATATATTTTACACATTACATATATACACAATGAAAAACATTACATTAGGACACTCAAATAACCCACCCCCTACTTTCCCGGTGCAAAGATGCCCATAACGCTAAATGGCAATGGCCATTCTTTGCAACAGCAAGGTAGTTTAAAATACTTACAGCTACTTAGTTTATATACAAGGCCCTTTTGTAAGACAGCTAATACAGTCCATCTAAAGTGATTTCTAGATTGTGCCATAAAAATGCTTTGTGAAATATGAAAAATTATCTAAATGTACACCAGCAGAATATGTCTGAGCTACTTCCGTGCTTCTGGACTCTGAATTTAGGGGCTCTCCTTTAAACTCTGATTGCTTACCCATAATGAGGACTCTCTCGATGATTCCATTTTGGCAGTTTGCAAGCTGTTCCATGGTGTTGTAACACAATGTGAGCTTTAGTTTTTTAAGCACCTGTAACACAAGGTTACCATCATTTCACTTTCAGGCACTAGCCCGCAGACATTAATACTTTATTATTATATTTTTTGAAGTCTATTATTAATTTATGCAATAAAAAACATGGCAATCAAATAGCCTATCAGCAAAAAAAAATCGGCAAATGCGAAATATTTCGCCAGCGCTCTCGCGCGCCTTTGACTGATAAGCAATAATCCAGCGGATGTAGAGCTCTGGACCTTATGAGCTAATCTTACTACGCTGTTTCGGTTTATTAAGATACCTTCCGATTGAGAGTCATCCAGTTGTTGAGCTTCAGAGAGTGGCTGTTCCTCGGTGGGTAGTTGTGCATCTCTACCAGCTTGGGATAGTGCACGCTGAGGATTTCGGCAAGTAGAACTGGAATTATAACACACTAATCAGATCATCTATAAAATCTACAAAATCTACAAAATTCCCAGTCCTGACTGACTGAATGACTGACTTATATATCAATGCACAGCCTAAACCGCTGGTCCTAGAGACTTGAAATTTGGAGGGTGTGTTCTTTGTAAAGCGTTAGTATCCACTAAGAAAGGGTTTTTCGAAATTCCACCCCTAAAAGGCGGAAATGGGTGGTTGAATTGTCTATGAAAAATGTTCTTCTCTGGATCAATTGACTCAAAATTTACACACAACATGTTCTTCAATTAAAATTATGAGATCACAGTTTTTCCAAAATCGTCCCCCAGTATGTACAAGGGAGGAGGATATGTCCTCCGATTAGATACCGTGCCACCCTAAGAATAGGATATTCATCCCCATCTTACCAGCATCAGAGAAATCCCTGTTTATCTTCTTGGTAGGCCGCGATAGTTTGAAGGTGTCAACCCAAGCCAACACGGATTCTATCTCAGACAGGGGTATCGGCGATTCAAAGTTGGACATTTTGTTATTTTTATATTACAATTTACTTTAATTATTATATATTTACTTTTTTCAGTGATAATTTTTGACATTAAAATTTCTCTAAATCAATTTTGTTAGTGTTTTTGTTTTTTTTTTAATGACGTCAAAAGAGGGCATATAGTTTTTTTTTTTTTTTTTTCATTTTTCATTTAAAAAGAGTCCCGAAAGCGTAAATTTAGCTTACCAACGACGATATAAACAAAATATGAATAAATAAATATTTGTGGATATTTAACACAGCGCCTAACTAAGCAAAGCTTGTACTATGGAAACCAGATAACTGATACAATACTTAGATAGTTTGTAATTACATCATAGAATACAATATAACACCCAGACACAGAACAAACATCGATGTTCATCACACAAATGTTTGTCCTGGGTGGGAATCGAACTCACAACCTGCAGTTCAGAAGGCAGAGTTACTACCAACAGTTATCAGGCCAGCCTATATGTTCCAGTCTTGGAACATATAGGCACGTAAAGTAGCACTTACTATTATTTTCTATCACGTAAAGATAGAAAACTTCCATACAAAAGTACAGTTAGCGCAAAAACATTAGAGAAACTAGAGCAAAAGAAGAGATGTACAGATAACCAAAATAATACAGTAACTTTGCAAAGTACGGTACGTCCAGCTTCCCAAGATCTCAATAATTGTGTCAATTTCATATAAACCTTTAGAAAATGTGAGATATGATGGTTCTATCTGTGCTGGTCAGCAGAATGCTTATAAAATAAATGCAACACATCAAATTTTTTTCTAAAAAAGTGTTGTACTTTTGTTTTTTTTTTTTTCGTCCTTATTTCTCTAATGTTTTTGCGCTGACTGTACTTTTTATATATAGAAAGTGTCATTACCACCATCCATCATATATTGCATTTATTTTATATATATGTGGGTGATTCTACGATAAGAGGTTTTAAAATGTTAGAGGATGCGGCCAAGAAGAAAATTTAGAGTTTTTTCATGAAACCTTTACATTATGATTTCTGTCCCATTTATTTACCTTTTCACATAAGGGCAGGTCACTTTATTAATTTTTTATTACTTTTTCGACGACCAGGGTAAATACATCGGGCAGGGGAGAGACATCAGGATCAGGGTAGATACTTATTTAACCAGGGAAAAGAATTTGACAGAATAAAATACTTAATAAAATCAATAAAATCACCTTTTATTAATATTGTTCTTAACATATAATAAGACTATCATATTAATCATTCATTAGACTATCATTTAGAAGCCTTTTTGCAAAAGATAATTTTTAATATATATTTTGCTTAAACAAGAGTGTTTCACTTACAAAAATACACATACGTTAGTTATCTTGCCATTGTACTTTCAACAAATAAAAATATTATACTAATTGAACTAGTAATAGTAGACTAGCTCTTCCTAAGTAGTAATCAGACTTGATAATCAGGATAACTTTCATACTATACCTATGCACAAGGTTCATTTAATTAATTTGTTTTAATCACATTAGAAAATGAAAGGTAAAATAAATAATAGGCACTCTCTTGCCTACATAAACAAAAAATTAAATTAAAACGCACTCTCTTTTAAACAAAAAAAAACAATTATTAATGGCACTGTCTTGCCTACATTAAATTTAAAAAAATCAAGATCCACATTAGCATGTGTGCAAACGAGTGTCACGTTTGTCATAAAACAATTGTACTATCCAAAATGACTTTAGGCGACAATAGAGAATATGAGATCGTGATGTTGTACTTCTTCTTAAAAGATTTGTGTAGATTTCTAGGAGTATCCAAAAGAACTCTTTGGTTTTCGGTATCCTTTCATTGTCAATGATCTGTTTTGCAGGCACAAAACCTCATATTAGCGTCATCTTCTCTTCTTCTCTTCTTTAATCTGTAATTCTTCATCTTTTAATAACTTGCTTTGGCTTTACATTTGTTTTCTGTTAATTGTACTTTTCCAATATTTCTCAAATGTTTCATATTTTTTTCATCCTGTAGTATATAATATTTGGTAACGCCAAGTTATTTAACTTAAATTAACGATAAATAAATTGATATTATGGTACATTCCTTTATCCCATTTTCCCACCCAAACATGCAAACACTACCGCACCGCCGGGTAGCCCTCTAGCGGCTACTGCAGAAAACGCATACAGTCTTGAACGTCTTGCCAAAAAAGATGGCCGTAGACGCATCCGCGCGAATTGTGCTGACGATTCGATAAATTGTTGTACCGCAGTCAAGCATTGTGCTTTTGTAATTTTCCCCACAAATAATCGCGCTTCCGCGAGTGCAATCGAATACTGTGCTGTTGATGGTGTTTGAGAACTCTGGATACCAGGACTTTCCGTGTGTGTGGCGGGCCCGCCGCGGTCGCCGTTCCCGGGAGGATCTGGAGCTTCCTCTGTGTTCTTGGAGGTATGTGCTGCATGTCCCGTCTTCTCTTGCTCCTTGCCCTATTTGATTGTGCGTACCATACATTTTATACAGTCCACTATTATAATTCTTGATCGAAGATATTCGGTAACATATTGGCGTGATCACTTGTGTGTGGTCCTTCCGACCGGATTTAATTTTCGGTTTTTCCGGCCGAAATTCATCCAGCCGCCCTTATTAGGATACTTTTATAGGCCCTATTAAGAGATTTTTAGTGTATTCATTGCGAATATTACTATAATAACCCGCGTAGGGTAGACATTGCGTCACCCACCTTTTTCTTAGGAAAAACCGCCAGTAACATTGAGTTACGTGAATTCCCGCCTAGATATAATATTTATCTACGTATTACATAAATAGAATTATATATTTATCCTGCTAAATAACATTATAATAAGTTTTAATATCGCAATATTCATTGTAATATTTTTCTACCCTCATCTCATTTTAATCACCGCTGTGGCTCGTTCGACCTTACCGCTCGATATAATCCTACCGCGTTACGAAGTCACGCGCAACACCCTGCGCTTGCGCATTTGCAGTACTTGAATATTACCTACTTTATTTTGCCGCATTTTATTGACCTAATTTATTTGACCTAGTTTTATTTACTTGTATTGCATAATGCCGCCAAAAAAGGTTACTTCACACAGCGAAAGTTCCACTGAGGAACAGCAGGATGCGCAACTAGCCATCATGCAAGCTAAATGTGAAGCTATCTTTGAAATAGTACAAAGTATCTATGATCTATCTTTAAATATTCATTCGAACGCCGCGGATAGGGAAAGTTTCCTTGACGCTTCTTCACAAATCGATTCCTTACGTCTTAGATTCGAAAAGAATTTAGATAACCATAATTCTCGCACCTTATCATTGAATCCTTCCGCGAAACCTAACTATAAGAGCCTCGTAGCTTTCGAGTCTTTGTATAGCAGGATTAAACGACTTCAATTGCATTATTCGCAACCGAGTACTAATATACAGGATTCACGAGATGGTATCGCACCGCATAAGGCTAGGCCTACACTGCCGCCAATCCAGCTGATGAACTTTTCGGGCGACATACGCTCATGGCCGTTATTTTATGCCAGTTTTAAGTCTACTGTACACGATAATCCATCGCTCTCAGACGACGAAAAGTTGTATTACCTATTAGGCAAGCTGACAGGCAAGGCTCAGTCTGCATGCGCAGGTATATCTCCCTGCGCTGAGAATTATGAACTTCTATTGCAAACGCTGATTGATAAATATGAAGATCAGCGAATGCTCGCCTCCGCGTATTTAAATCAAATGTTTGAGTTTAAACCTTTACAATCTGCCTCCGCGACCAACTTTGATTTATTTACAGATAACTTTACTAGTGCAGTACGCGCTTTAAAGAATCTAAAGTTGGATAATCTAACCGACTTAATTTTACTTCATATCGCGCTCAAAAAGATAGACTCAGATACTGTTCGCGCTTTCGAGTTGAGTTGTGGTTCTAAAATACCTACTTTCGACAATTTCGTCGATTTTATTTCCGCCCGCGCTAAGGTATTCGAACGCACTCAGCCAGCTCAGCCTACCTCAGGCGCGTTGAATACTCGTAAAAATAATAATAATCGCCGTTCTAATACCACTCCGCCGCCGAAGTACCAAGCCTACTTGAGTACCACGGCGGACCCGCAGTGCAAATGCCTTTGCACTAATATAACGCATCAACATTTATTTAAATGTTCTGATTTTAATAGAATGACTCCTAACGAACGTTTTAATTGCGTGAAGGATAACAATGCGTGTGTGAATTGTCTCAGTTTAAAACACAGAGTTTCTAATTGCTCATCTAATTCTAATTGCCGCGTTTGTAAACAAAAGCATCACACAATGTTACACTTCAAACGTATGGAGACAGGGCGCGAACCTCCGCTAGCAGCGTCGCGACCCGCGCCGCTTACCACTGCGCCAGTGCAGCGCGATATCGCCGCCGGCCGCGCGCCTCCCGCGCAGCCGCCGCAGCCTCCCCTCGGCCCGAGCGCGCGCTCGGACGTTGCGTTATGTGCTACGTATGCATCTATAGATAACTGCAGCACACCTGATGCGCCCGCGCGTAATAAACAATCTACTATTTTATTATTAACCGCGCAAGTTGTCGCTTATGATGCTAAAGGCGAGCGACATGTTATTCGCGTGCTATTAGACTCCGCTTCGCAAAGCCACTTCATTACAAAGGAGTGCTGTGATTTGTTAGGTATTCAGCTTCAGGATGCCGAACGTACTATTGTTAAGGGGTTCGGTGGAGCTGAGAAAATAATTAAAACTAATTCAATTGATTTAAAATTTTATTCGCGCTTTGACAACAATATTAATTATAATATTTCGCCGTTAGTTGTTGATCAAATTACTGATTTATTACCTACCGCAGTGGTAGACACCTCCGTCTTATCACACTTATCAGGAATACCGCTCGCGGATGAGAGTTTCGGTTTACCTAATAAAATCGATGCGCTGATCGGAGCCGCTCTCTTCCCGCATCTTCTTCTGCCCGGCGTAGTTCGTGATCTTCGCGACACGTCGGCGCCCCCTGCTTTACGCACGGTGTTAGGGTACGTTATTATGGGTTCCGTGCCCACGATACCCACACTGCATAACCACCAGGCCTTGACATGACACTTTATAAATCGACTACGACCCGCGATCCCGTTACTGGTAGATACGTTGTAGGCCTACCATTTAACGATGATGTTTATTCTCTCGGAGATTCTTTCGATACCGCTCGTAAAAGATTCATGTGCCTCGAAAGAAAGCTAGAAGCTTCACCTAAACTTAGGTCGGCATATGATGACGTCATTAATGAATACCTCGCTAAAGATTATATTGCCCCCGCGCCTCCGTACGATTGTCATGACCCCGTTCCTATATACGTAATACCGCATCATGGAGTCGTCCGCGAGGACAAGACATCCACTCGACTTCGCATGGTGCTGGATGCTAGCAGTAAGACTAGCAGCCGCTCCCGACGTTCGCTGAATGACATCCTGTATTCAGGACCGAACTTGCAAGGTGATTTATTTCAAATTATTTTGAACTTCCGCTTACACGCAGTCGCAATGACCGCTGACTGTCGCCAGCAGTTCCTGCAAATTGTTGTTCGCGAATCTGACTATCGTTACCAGTGCTTCTTGTACCGGTTCCGCCCGCAAGACCCTCTCGTGTTGTACCACTTCAATCGTGTATGCTTTGGGTTATTGTCGAGTCCATACCATGCACTGCGCACGGTTCGACAGCTCGTCGACGATGACGGCGCTAATTATCCGATCGCGAGTAGCATTGTGCCTACTTCGTTGTTTATGGATGACCTTGCCTTCTCGCTTCCTAGCGAACGAGAAGCGGTCCAAGCGTCTCAGCAACTGATTGAACTATTTAAAGGTGCACAGTGGGAACTTGTCAAATGGAACAGTAACAGTCGATCCGTCTTAAATAATCTACCCGCTTCTCACAGACTTCCTACTGAGGTGGAGTTTGATAAGGCCGTGAAACATAAAATATTAGGCTTGCACTGGTCCACAGATAATGACACATTCTACCTTAAATTTACTTCTCCCGCCGAAGTGAAGTGCACTAAGTGCTCCATTTTATCTACCGTTGCCCGCTTGTGGGATATAATGGGTTTCGTTGCCCCCACAGTTGTGTATGCCAAGATGTTAATAAAACAGCTTTGGCAGCTTAATCTCGATTGGGACGATACGCCGCCACTGCACATCATTAAGATGTGGCAACAGTTCTGCGCCGAATTACCGGCCCTTAATAACTTACGCATCCCACGACACGTAGGCGTGTCCGCAGACTATGACGTCACCCTATTGGGGTTTTCTGATGCCAGTCTCCAGGCTTACGGTGCTGTAGTGTACCTACACGTGAGCGCCCCTACTGGCAATACGGTCCAGCTGGTGTGCGCGAAGACTAAAGTCGCACCTACCAAGCCGCTTTCAATCGCTCGTCTCGAGCTTTGTGGAGCCGTCTTATTGTCAAAGTTGCTTCGTACTGTTCACGACAATTATTCTCGCAGCCTCCCAATCAAGATTTACGCGTTCATCGACTCTAAAGTCGCGCTATATTGGATTAAGAGTTCGCCACACAGGTGGCAAACGTTTGTCGCAAACCGCGTTGTTCAGGTCACGGACAATATTCCAGCTGGCAACTTTTATCATGTCGCGGGTACTGAGAACCCCGCTGACATACTTTCGCGTGGCATTACGCCACTTAAGCTTATCTCGCACCCTCTGTGGCTCCACGGGCCCCAGTGGGCATCTTCAAGTCCGTCTGAGTGGCCGCTTAAGAGCCTCGACGGACAGTCTATTGCAGACATACCTGAGCAAAAGGTACTCGCGCACCCTGTGTGTACGCCTGTAAAGCATTGCGCTTTATATGAACTCGCTCTCCGCACTTCCTCATGGAGTAAGCTTCTTCGTATAACCGTGTACGTTTGTAAGTTTGCTAAGTTATTGCCCCGCCGCAGCACTACTGCAGTGTCTGCCGATGATATTCAGTTCGCTGAAAATAAAATTCTCCGCGCCCTGCAAAGCCAGCACTTTGCAGAAGAATATTCTAATATTAAAAATAATAAATCTTGCTCGCCAGCCTTCAATCGATTGAGGCCTTTCCTTGACAACGGTCTGATCCGCGTAGGCGGTCGCCTTGTCAACTCCGCGCTGGACTATGCACATATGCATCCAGCTATATTACCGCGCAGTGATCATGTAGTGAATATGATCATTGACTATTATCATATAAAATACTTACACGCCGGGCCAGAACTATTAATGTCGTTGCTTCGCCAAAGGTTCTGGATCCTATCCGCACGCCGCATCGTGAGACAAAGAGTCCACATGTGTAATACCTGTTTTCGACTAAAACCGCGTCCTACTTACCCGCTCATGGCTGACTTACCTGATAGCCGCACTCGTCAGGTCGTTAAGGCATTCACCCACTGTGGCTGCGATTATGCTGGTCCAGTGCCATATACTCCTGTGCGCCGTCGTGGTGTCCACAGTGAGAAGGCCTACCTGTGTATATTCACGTGCCTTACGACTCGTGCTGTTCATATTGAAGTCGCCACAGATCTCAGTACTCCTAGCTTTCTCGCCGCGCTCAAGCGTTTTCTCTCGCGTCGGGATCCAGTACAATTCTTGCACTCAGACAATGCGACCAATTTTAAAGGCGCTGCCTCGTACCTTCGCGACTTATATAAATTTCTCAAGGAAGAGTACCATCCAAAGCTTGAGCAGGAGTGCGCTGAGAATCGCATAACGTGGAGCTTCATCTGTCCCAACTCTCCTCACTTTGGAGGCGCTTGGGAGAGTATGGTTAAAGCCGTAAAATCATTTCTACGTGTCTTAGGACAGCAACTTCTCTCGTACGAAGAGCTTTGTACTGTTCTCGCTCAAATTGAGTGCTTACTCAACTCGCGCCCGCTAACAGTACTGAGCTCTGATCCCGCTGAGCCTTCAGCTCTTACTCCAAGTCATTTTTTACATACCGCTCCGTTAAGCTCATTACCCGCGCCTGATGTCGAATCTGACCCTGTCAGTCTGCTTCATAGGCACTCGCTACTGGACAAGTTAGTTCAGTCGTTTTGGAAACGTTGGAGGATGGAGTATCTACACGGTTTGCAGGTTAGGCAGAAATGGAACACTCCTTCCGCACCTATCACACCGGGTACGGTCGTGGTAGTTATGCATGATAACATACCGCCCCTAGCCTGGCCGCTAGCGATTGTAGAGAAAGTTCATCCCTCTAAAGATGGAATCGTACGCGTCACGACTGTGAGAACCGCCAAGGGAACTTACCTCCGCCCAGTCGTTCGCTTATGCCCTCTTCCAAAACAGTAAATTATTTGCCCCGCAAATTAGTTGTTAGTTTATATATCTACCGCTATATTATTATTATTATTTTATTTATACCGCACCGCTTATCTATAAATTTGTAATATATACTCCCGCTTCGCCGTGACTCTACGGACTTTATATATCGCCCCGCGCGCATTAAGCGCTCTATCCTAGAGTCATAGATCTATTATTTTCTCGCCTTATGGTTGTCTTTTTAAAGGTGACCCTTTAAGGGCGGGTGGAAATGGTAACGCCAAGTTATTTAACTTAAATTAACGATAAATAAATTGATATTATGGTACATTCCTTTATCCCATTTTCCCACCCAAACATGCAAACACTACCGCACCGCCGGGTAGCCCTCTAGCGGCTACTGCAGAAAACGCATACAGTCTTGAACGTCTTGCCAAAAAAGATGGCCGTAGACGCATCCGCGCGAATTGTGCTGACGATTCGATAAATTGTTGTACCGCAGTCAAGCATTGTGCTTTTGTAATTTTCCCCACAAATAATCGCGCTTCCGCGAGTGCAATCGAATACTGTGCTGTTGATGGTGTTTGAGAACTCTGGATACCAGGACTTTCCGTGTGTGTGGCGGGCCCGCCGCGGTCGCCGTTCCCGGGAGGATCTGGAGCTTCCTCTGTGTTCTTGGAGGTATGTGCTGCATGTCCCGTCTTCTCTTGCTCCTTGCCCTATTTGATTGTGCGTACCATACATTTTATACAGTCCACTATTATAATTCTTGATCGAAGATATTCGGTAACATATTGGCGTGATCAATATTATTTCAAAAGTTTCCCGCTTATCACTCCTTTTAAAATTCTCTTTTATTTTTCGTATTTTCTTTTAATTGTTAAATTAACACTTCTGCAAATAGCAAATTTTTCTTCACTGTGTCTCTAGTGACAAGTCATGAATTCATGAATCATAGAGACTTGTTCTACTTTGCTGTTAGGTGTAAGTTTTTGAGGCTTTCGTGATCTTCTTAACCTTTTATTTATTTTTACTTTTATGATTGCTTCGCAAAATCTGATGATCAACATCTGATATTGATGGTGTTGCAGGAACATTAGTTATATTTTGAAAACTGAATCGTTACCTACGCTCTCTGGCTGTTTTCTCCCATATCTTTTTCGCCTTACGATGCTTTATAGGAGTCATTAGTTCAACAGTTTTGATTCCTTTCTCCTTTTTAAATATTTTTCCTTTTCTTTTTGCTTGTGCAGTTCATACTTTACAGGATCATTTTAATCTTTTGATATCGTAGCCTCTCTGCTTCACGTTTCTTCTGTAATATTTCTACTCTTTCTTTCTGTGTTAACTTTTTCCGTTGTTCTTATAATCTGTAATAATGACTATAATATAATAACAACATTTCATTATCATAATATTTTTCATTTGAAATAATCATTTCAGTAATTTAACACTAACGTTTGTAATATTAACGTCTTATGTTGAATGAATATTATCTCCCCTGGTCAGTGACTCTCTCCCCTGGCAGTTAACTTGACAGGGGAAATACGGCAGGGTAGAGACGTTTTCATGACAAATTCAATTGTTTTAACTGACTAAATCATTTTATTGGTTAATTGTACATCCCACTTTAATTATCACTGTACTGTTTAACTAGGGCAGTAAATGCAACTAAATTAAATTATAATTGTAATTTTTATGACTTACCAGTGGAGAGACACAATGACTTTACCAAACCTGTACACCACGCGGTCGCGTCGCAACAACTAGAAAATGGTGACCCTTGAACGGCTAGCGCGTTTAGTATACCTAACTTCACGCCGATTAATGTCTTTGAGCGCTTCTAGTAATACGGCAGTCCTAGAATTTATGTTTGTATTCGCGGAACAAAATTTGCCAGGGTAGATAAACAAAAACAGCGGGACAAATTTTAATTTTAAAAATATATGAAATTAACATGCTTATTTTATTTTTTGGTTAATATTAATTCAGTTTAATTACTTAAATTCCGATAAAACATACTTTAGTTAAACAGCTGATACAAAAAACATATGTATTGTTTGAAAATTAAATTAAAACCAGCAAGGGGACAGGCCAGGGTAGAGACTTTTTTAGACTTTGAATGGAATTTCAGAAAAATGTGTTTTAATTAGACATTCAATCGTGTTGTTATTTAATAATGTATATTAAGATGATGTAATTCATTGAAAAAAATAACAACATATAGTATAAAAAAACTGATTTAAACGCATTGCCGCACAAGTTACCTCTTATCGTAGAATCATCCATGTATACTAAGTGTCCAGTACAAATAGAACTATCGCGTCTCAGATTTTCTAAAGATTTATGTGAAATTGACACAATTATTGAGATCTTGGGAAGCTGGACGTACCGTACTTTGCAAAGTTACTGTATTACTGTGGATATCTTTAAATCGTATATAAAACTAGAGGCCTCCTGCGGTTCCTCCCGCAATTTATTTGTTTTGCCACGGGAAAAATCTAAATTTCCCGGGGAAATATAGGATACGCACAGCAGGGAAGAACATTAACGCCAATTTTTTTCCTGTTCCTTTTAACCCCCACAGATAATCCAATATATTCATATTCTCACAGAGGAGGAAATAATACTCTGGATACTTGGATAGTGAAGTGAATCGGTGTGCAAAAATTCATTCAAATTATTTCAGCCATAACGACGTTAAATCATCAACGCTCATATACATATATATGGTGTAGATATATAGTTACTTTAAAGAATAAAAACAGTTTTCCTGCTAAAAAAACGAGTTTGCTTTTTTACCTAGACCACACGACTGAAGTAAGAAGTATAACTTTGTAATTGCTTAGTTTGATGTTAATGTCGCTATGTTGACAATTATTGCAAATTGTCATTTTACTGGACATACCAACTTAATAATACAAGTTTTTACTTTATTATGTTGACAATGGAAATCTACGTGAACCAACTCCAACTTCTGTTCGCCTCGCATTCACCCGCTTACTCCCGAAATCAAGCGTGCATAAAAAAAATTTAGTTCAATAAACAAACAGACAACGTTCAAATTTTATC
This sequence comes from Ennomos fuscantarius, assembly GCA_905220475.3. Classification (NCBI taxonomy): domain Eukaryota; kingdom Metazoa; phylum Arthropoda; class Insecta; order Lepidoptera; family Geometridae; genus Ennomos; species Ennomos fuscantarius. The sequence goes on along the minus strand of HG992046.1, from coordinate 2,443,981 downwards.
ACTTTACTTTTATTTACAATATGAGGGAAGTACAAAATGACGCTTTCCATCGATGTCAATGGCCTATTGACGGTAACGATGATGGAAGGCAGGTTCCGATGCCGTTGGAAGTGTTGAAGACTTGAAGCAAACACAAACAAACTGACAATGTAGTGTGACATTCCAATAGTTATTTGTCAATTGCTGTTATGGAAGTGAAATCTAAAGAGTTCTTTTCAAACCAATAGCGCTTTTGCTTCAATGATAAAAGCCGAATTTTTGATCTGAGAACGTTTCTCAAAGATTTTGAATAGATCATAAAATTTTAATTAATTGCATTTTTGTATTTAATGAGTAACCTTTTTTGTAGGTGTTTGAAATCTTAGTACTCATTAGAATCTAGATTTTGAACTCAAGGTGTGTGTGAAAAAGCTTAATTTAGCTTAGCGCAAGTACTAGGTAGGTACCTATGTACCTAATTATTATACCAAAAGAACCACAACGTCGGGAGGTACCTACGTTGTGGTAGTAACTTAGGTAGGTAATTAACGTAATTATTGAGAACAGACATTTAAGATACAGGCATTTTGGAAATCGGCCATTTTGAGTAGCGGACAATTTGTACGGTCAATCTGGAAAAACAAAGTTTTGAGTAACTGACAATAATTATGGATGTTGGTATATTGAAAGCGGGCATTTTGAGAATCTTTATGTACCATTTTTTTGTACCTAAAGCTTCCCCGAAAGTCTATAGCTTTTTTTATGTTAAGGAATGACGTGACGAGCTAGCCGTTCGCCTGATGGTAAACGACACGGCTGCCCATATCAGCTGCAGTGTTACTCTGAACTCTAAAGTATAGAGTTTCGCGTGACACTGCACTGCGCACGTCATCCTGAGACATCAGCACAATCTAGTAATAAGATTACTGAACTGTGAAATCAGATCATAAAGTCTCATTTGCCCAGTAATTTCACTAGCTACAGTGCCCTTCAAACCGGAACACAGCAGTGCTTGCGCACTACTGCTTGGCGGCAGAATAACTGGCAAAGCGGTGGTAGACGAACGACGAACCTAACCTACCTAGACGAACTTTGATTTTTTTTTTTCAGTAAAGTCCTACCACCTAGTAATAACTATATAATAAGTATATATATATAAGTATGTAGAATAGTAGCTATAGAATAAGTAATACTAATAGCGTACTATAATTTGAAAATCATAGGCACTAAATCCTATACCTAGGATAAACCTTTTGGAAAAACGGAGGCATAATATGACAGCTTCTTCTTTCTATTCTTTCTTTCTCTGTGGTGTGGTGATTAAGAAGGTTGGCTCATTACCCGTAGGTGGTGGGTTCGATTCCCGCGACAGGACAAGTATCGTGCACAGAAAAAGCGCAAATACTTTTCTGAGTCTGGTTGTTGTGGGAACATGGTCCTCGTAGTTCCTGAGTCCTTAGATACAGAGAATCCTAATCCAGGATTTGTTTATGTGATCGTTTGGCGTTACTATTATTATATTAATTGATCAATTATGGTCATCAACTTTCCAATGAAAACGTACACTTATGGTTTTAAGAATCTTGACAATGTTCCGCGTATTGTCTGACGTAGCCTGAGGCAATATTGGTGCTTGGTACTTGTTACATACGAATTTCTCTTTCGTTTAATGAGTATAAATAAATATTTGTTCTTTAAATATTTTGGAAGAGATTATGTGTTGTTATATCAACAAACATTGGAAGATAAGTCTAGGCGGAAGACGGACAATATACATAAAGTAGCTTCTGCCCGCGGCTTAATCCTATAGGAAACGAAGAAGACTTTTTTTCATAGATAATGCAACCACCTATTTCACCCTCTTAGGGATGGAATATCGAAAAACCCTTTCTTAGTGGACACCTACACTTTACAAAGAACAGACTCTCCAAATTTCAAGTCTCTAAGACCTAGGTTATCCTGGACCCTAACTAGAATTCTCAGGAACCCAGGAACTACGAGGAGCATGGTCCCACAACAGCCAGACTCAGAACAACTATTTGCGCTTTTTTTCTGTGCACAAATACTTGTTCTGTCGGGAGACTCGAACCCGCCACCTATGGGTAATTAGGCAACCATCTCAACCTCCTCATCGCAGAGGCTGTCGCATATATCTCTACTACCTACATAACTTTATACGTTTCTTGAATAGGCAATGTGTGGTTTTAGAATTACAATTTACATTTTTCACATGTGAGAAGAATTTTAATAACCTACGCAATCTAGTCTATACATAAAATAAGATATAATAGTATATACAAGGAATCTGAAATGCTCGGAAAAATTCAAGTATTTCAAACCAACGAACATACATTGAAAATACTAGGCATAGAGCTAACAGTATATTTAGGACAGATTTAGGATGTAGAGCCACCCACAACTTGACTCAACTAGGGCCTACATTGTATTTAAGACGTAAAGCCACCCACTACTTGGCTCAAGTAGGGCCTTCTGTGTATTTAGCACGTAGGGCTACTTGACTCAAGTAGGGCCTACATTGTATTTAGGACGTACGGCCACCCAATACTTGACTCCAGTAGCGCGTATGGTGCATTCAAGACGTAAGGCTACCCACTACTTGACTCAATTAGGGCCTACATTATATTTAGGACGTAAGGCCACCCACTACTTGACTCAAGTAGGGCCTACGGTGTATTTACGACATATAGGCTGTATTGTACATCAACCTTGCCCTTGCTAGGTTGCACATGGCTGCAAAAACCAAAACTGTGCGCAAGAAACAAATTCGCATTGAGCAAATTACCATTTTCTCCGTAAACAAGCCTGTAGGGTCTAGGGCGTACACAATCGCTTTGTGAAAGCATCTACGTATTTCAAAGAAATGAAGAACTGAGGAGCTCAGTCTGCCAGCGACAGTAAGGAGTGGTAGACGTGGTCACGAGTGTTTTGTAACCGCGAGTGATTTTTGAAAGCGGACGCCGGTCGCCGCTTAAACGATATTTTATTGTCATCGGTAAGTATTTTCAAACCGCATTATCGCTTAACAGGAGAAATGTGGTCAAACGCAAGCATTACTAGTATAAGAGAACTTGGATATTTTGATAACTTTTTTAGTATTTTGTGATTTTTCGTTTGTGCATAGAGTTATTGTATGTCATAGAACTTTGATATTTTGATAACTTTTTAGTATTTTGTGATTTTTCATTCGTGTATAGAGTTATTGTATGTCATTACTTAGTCTAACTAATCTATATAGTACTTAGTTCCTAATATTCCATTGTATGAGCACTGTTAGGGCGTTGCACTTTAGAGTGGAGCATACATTTCCTAACTCAACGTATTATAAATTCTCAAATCCGTATTTAAATTAGCAAATTAAAATTTTGATGCACTTACCATTCAGGTCAAGTGTTATATTAATTAGATATCTATCATTTAGGGCACGTAGCTCACCGGTAGCGGCTTCTTAGATTAAGTTTTGCTTCTACATTGATTTTAATTTTAATCAAATGTACTGTAGAAAGTAAATGTTTATCCTTCCAGATATCTATCTATGTAAGTATGTAAAGATAATGGTCTGTACAGTTAGGTACTTTAAACCTATTTTTATTGAGCATATAATTATTCTTAATAATAATAATAACGCCCAACGATCACATACATAGATCCTGGACCCTAACAAGGATTTCCTGTATCTAGGGACCCAGGAACTACGAGGACCATGGTCCCACAACACCGGAACACAGAACAAGTATTTGCACTTTTTTTCTGTGCACAAATACTCGTCCTGTTGCGGGAATCGAACTCACCCCCTCCGGGATATGAACCGACCTGTTCAACCACCACACCCAGAGGCTGTCAAAATATAACAAACTACTAGTTGGTCACAATCGATTACATAAATAATTGCAAGTCAATCCGCGTACGCAAACTTCATAAGCATTACATATTATATACATCAGTGAGACGGAAGAATCCGCGACTTTCACCGAACTGATACCAGCTAGCCGTATTACACGTATTAATATCATGTAACTATGTAACAAACTATCGCAGGTTATGTAAAGGCAACCTTTAGATTCAAATAAATTATATTCATAGCATTCTCCACACATATACCTACGAATCATTCACAAAAGGCACTCTTTAACACACACACACATACTTCCTCACGCAACCTATATATTATTGGTACATCACACCACCAGTCCATATGAGCATTTGAATGGAACTCGTTAGTGTTTTTTTTTCTTTACATTACCATTAATCTATAATATTAACTTACTGTTCTTAAATTATAATTACAAAAACACTCCCCGATTGTTAATTTTAAGAAATTTTACTGTTCTTTTACTCAATTTTTTTTTTGCTTTATTGTCCCTAGTTTAGTTTATTTTTTGTAAGCTGTATTATAATATAATAAAACAAGTTTATGACCCGCGCACACTCGCTAAAACTCGGCTAAGACCTTTGCTCGAGAACTGGTTATGCTGAAAATCAGCCCTGCGTAGAACTTTTCTACGCAGCACAGTGCTGAGCATACTCCTGTTGCCAATTAATTACATTATGCTAGCTGTAATATTATTTGTGCGTACCCAGTTTGTTTTACTTTTTTTTGGCAATAAACAATTTTTATTTTTATTTATTTAAAGCGTATCGTCGGTCATTTCTATTCCACGCGGACCAGGCGATTAGCTTAGTTGTTCTTACTTTTTTAGCCGATAGCTTATAGATAGACTAGCTTCTGCCCGCTGCTTCGCACGCATGGCGTATAAGAAACGAAAAAGATTTTTTTGATACATAACTAGGTGCCGCCCCTCGGTTTCACGTGTGGTTAAAATTTTTAATTATTTGCTCATCTCACAGGAACATTTAACTTTTCCGGGATAAAATGTAGCCTATATGTTAATCCAGTGTATAAGCTATCTTAGTACCGAATTTCATCTAAATCCGTTCAGCCGTTTGAGCGTGAAGGAGTAACAAACATACACACAAACACACATAAAAACTTTCGCCTTTATAATATTAGTGTGATTCAACCACCCATTTCATCTTCTTAGGGGTGGAATTTCGAAAAACCCTTTCTTAGTGGATACCTACACTTTACAAAGAACACACCCTCCAAATTTCAAATCTCTAGGACCAGCGGCTTAGGCTGTGCGTTGATATATAAGTCAGTCAGACAGGACTTTGAATTTTATATGTATAGATGTAAAATTCTTTATCACACAACGACAACAATACAAGGTACATAAGCGAACTTAATGCTATAGAGCATTATCTTCCAGTTAGCCCTGGTGTATTTTGGAAGGCTTAGGTCCGTATTATAGAACGATGCTCAAGCAGAGATTTCATTCAATAATTGATCACTTTATGAATGAAATCTCTGCTTGAGCACCGATCGATGACTGAGCATCGTTCTGTAATACGGACCTTAATACGGTAATGCAATAATGATGGGACATAAAAGGAAACAACAACTAAACTATATGTATAAGCTGGTGGCTTACTTGGTAGTGCCTTCTAAACTGTAGGTTGCGGGTTCGATTCCCACCCAGAACAAACAATGTGTGATGAACATCGATATTTGTTCGAATATCTCGAAAAGGGTTAAGTTTAGGCTAGGGTGTTTTATAGTGAATTAAATCAGAAATTATGGGTACTCCACGTCCTTAACGGATCTAGCACAATTTTCCCTGTAACCCTACGTGTTTTCTAGACCACAGTTAACTTAATATTGCCGCATTATTAAATTAAGTAGAGCCTTTGTGGTGTGATGGTTGAGCAGGTTGGCTCACAACCCAGAGGTGGCAGGTTCGATTCTTGCAACGGGACAAGTATTTGGGCAAGGAAAAAAGGCGCAAATACTTGTTCTGTATTGAGTGTTGTGGGACCATGGTCCTCGTAGTTCCTGGGTCCCCAGACACAAGGAATCCTAGTTAAGGTCCAGGATCTATGTATGTGATCGTTGGGAGCTATTATTATTATTAATATAGATTAATTAAAATGCCGTTATAATTATTAGGAGATATGTATAAACTTATACTTACAGGTAACATGAAAAATGTTTGCATGCAACTAGAAAACCTAAGTTAATTACACAATTAATTTTAATCTATCTAATCTAATCACCGGAGCGTGAATCATGTTCATTATTGGATGCAGAGAAAGTCCGATCTTATAAAATTAACAGACCGATAAAAAAGTGCAGCCCTTTCACAAAACTATATAAAAAGTTTAAAACATAAGAAATAACCGAATAACGTTATAATTAAACATAACGGTTACTAATAATTAAATTATGTACATATTTAGGGCCCGTATTACAAGGCCCACTTCCACTGGCCCGATAGCAGTTGGTAACCCTGCCTTCTGAACTGCAGGTTGTGGATTCAATGCCCACACAGGACTAACATTTGTGTGATGAACATCGATGTTTGTTCTGTGTCTGAGTGTTATATAGTATTCTCTGTACCTATGTATTTCCAAACAAAATGTATCTAAGTATTGTATCAGTTGTCTGGTTCCCATAGTAGTAGTGTAGAATGTGTATACAAATATTTATATATATTTATTTATTTACTTCCGGAAGCGCTCTACTGTTAATCGCTCTGCAATTGTGCGCATTTAATTGTTTTGTCTTTTGTTATGTTTCTTTTATTACCAAATGCTGGGTCAGTTGTTAATCGATATTCATATTTTTATACACAATCAAAATGGAGACACTGGCAGAAGAAATGATGTGTGTATAAGTACCTATATGAGTTTTGGCGGGAACGCGAAAAAGTTTGCGTCACCGCATTGTATTATTTTCCAAAGCTTGTGTTATTTTCAGTGTTAGTGCATAAAATTGGTGGCATTTTATTCTATAAGTGCTGGATTACAGGCGTGAGTGTGGGAAAATGGTATAATGATGGTGAAACGTTTCTTTTCGTGTTGTTTCCAAAACTCCATAGAAGCTTCAAGTGAAGTTGCCACCACTTTACTAGGAGTATGACTTTGACTAGACTAACTTGACTATGACTTGACTTGATGACTTCGACTGTGACTTGACACATATTTGCGTGAAATATCGATAACTTGATAAATTATCAATTACTTGACACTGGCTAAATACACAAAAGTGTGGAGCCAAAACTTAATTTAAAAAAAGTACCTATATGCTACACGAGCTTCTGCCCGCAGCTTTGCCCGCGGCGTGGCCTATGGGAAAATAATTCAACCACCCATTTCACCCTCTTAAGGGTAGAATTTCAAAAAATCCTTAGCGGATCCTGCAAAACATCTACCTGCATGCCAAATTTCAGCCCGATCCGTCCAGTGGTTTGGGCTGTGCGTTGATAGATCACTATGTCAGTCAGTCAGTCACCTTTGAGTTATATTTAGATATGTCTATATAATCTAAGTACCTATGTATCTATAGGTAATACAATAAGAACAACCTAACAGAAAAAATACTGTTTTTCAAAATAAGAGATCGTAGATAATACCAAGTGCCTTTATTCTTTTAACTCCTAAATACTACAATAATATAACAACTACTACTACCTAAACTACTCACTAATAAAAAAACATTTAGGTTATATACTAGCTGCGATGACCTATAGACCTATATAGACCTATATAGGAAGAACGACCTAACAGAAAAATTACTGTTTTTTAAAATAAGAGATCGTAGATAATACCAAGTGCCTTTATTCTTTTAACTCTTAGATACTACAATAATATAACAACTACTAATACCTAAACTACTCACTAATAAAAAACATTTAGGTTATATACTAGCTGCGATGACCTGTAGACCTATATAGGAAGAACGACCTAACAGAAAAAATACTGTTTTTCAAAATAAGAGATCGTAGATAATACAAAGCGCCTTTATTCTTTTAACTCTTAGCTACTACAATAATATAACAACTACTAATACCTAAACTACTCACTAATAAAAAACATTTAGGTTATATACTAGCTGCGATGACCTGTAGACCTATATAGGAAGAACGACCTAACAGAAAAAATACTGTTTTTCAAAATAAGAGATCGTAGATAATACAAAGCGCCTTTATTCTTTTAACTCTTAGCTACTACAATAATATAACAACTACTAATACCTAAACTACCTATTAATAAAAAAAACATTTAGGTTATATACTAGCTGCGATGACCTATAGACAGTCCAAATGATAATATATCAAAAATATATTATAATTTTAAATTTATTTATTGTTTCAAGATACATTACACACATAATAATTTTCAACTCTGTCCTCTGCTTTAGTATAAACTGTGTTGGTACTCTATTGGGTATTTATATTTAGTCTTATATATTTTTTTTTTTTTGTATTTTGGCTCCACACTTTTGTATATTTAACCAGTGTCAAGTAATTCATAATTTATCAAGTTAATGATATTACACGCAAATATGTGTCAAGTCACAGTCGAAGTCATCAAGTCAAGTCATAGTCTAGTCAAAGTCATACTCCTAGTAAAGTGGTGGCAATTTTACTTTAAGCTTCTATGGAGTTTTGGAAACAACACGAAAAGAAACGTTTCACCATCGTTATACCATTTTCCCACACTCACGCCTGTAATCCAGCACTTAACGAATAGAATGCCACCAATTTTATGCACTAACACTGAAAATAACACAAGTTTTGGAAAATAATACAATGCGGTGACGCAATCTTTTTCGCTTTCCCGCCAAAACTAGTCTTATATTAATAAGTTCTCAAGTATAATCTTGAGAACTTATTAATATAAGTATAATATACTATCTAAGGTTGTCTATACCAGAGAGTTATTACCTATACTCTTTGGTCTATACTCTGCCGAATGAGACCAAAGATCGGAAACCCAAATATTGCTAATGAGACTTTACGATCTGAAATCACAGTCTAGAAATCTTGTTACTGAGCAGTGTGATGTCTCAGGATGACGTGCGCAGTGTCACGCGAAACTAGTTCCGAGTGACACTGCAATCTGTTATGGGCGAACGTGACGCCTCACCAGGCGAACGATTAGTTCGTCACGTCATTCGTTTACTTAAAAAACGAGTGTGCTTTAGACCACACGACTGAAGTAAAACTTCTTTAGTTTAGCTCCATCTATCGGCTAGTATAACTTTGTTTTTGCTTTCTATAATGTTAATGTCGCCATCTTGACCATTGTAAATTGTAATTTTACAGGACATACCAACATAATTTTTTTTTATTTTAATTTTTGGCTTATAACAATATGTTGACAATGGTGTCGATTCTGTGTCGCATAACTAAAGCTAAACTAAATTAACACATTTTCGTCTTTTTCATTTCCCCTTTATCAGAAGAGTACCGCCATACTTTAAGTTTACTTTAATTTTAGAGAATGCGACACAGAATCGACAGCAACGGAGATCTACGTTATGTAACCAACAACTTCCGTTCGCCTCGCCAGCTTATTCCCCAAGTCAAGAACGCGTAAACAAGTTTTAAAATAAAAATGAAAAGGGTCTTAAAGTAGGTAATCAAAATTCTGTTACCAAAAATAGGTTAACATACATCGATAACCCAGCGATGCGTCATTTATTGCAGGGTCTATAATATATAATAACTTATATTTGCTTTGTTCTTGTGTTTTGCTGTATTTAAGTCTATACAAGAACAAAGCAAATATAAGTTTTCCTTGTACATAATTATTATAGAGGGCAAGGGCAACGGTTACTTATGAATAGGTTATAAGGTCATGCACCTTCAGATACTTATTCGTGTTCTATTGTCTTCTAAGTTACGTCTCAATAATTTCACAAAAACCTGGTTTTATACTAATGATAAACAACATTAAATCATTGCGCGTCGCACCAATACCTCTTGCACTAAAATAAAGTTACTATCAACTATCAGTTTGTGATGAACTGTCTACTGCGATAGACGGGTTCACAGGCATTATCTTACATATACTATATCACCAAGGAAATTTATACAAAGTTTAATCTGTGACTTTGAAGTGCGATTTCGTGTAAGTAATATTTTAGTCAGTTATATTATTGTAATATTTAGCTACTAGCGGGCCGTCCCGGCTTCGCACGGGTGGATATCTATTTTTTTTAAATAAATAATAAATAAATATGTGAGGACATCTCACACAACGCCATCTAGCCCCAAACTAAGCAAAGCTTGTGCTATGGGAACCAGATAACTGGTACAATACTTAGACACTTTTTTGTTTGTTTGTAAATACATACATAGAATACAATATATTATATATTATATAATATTTTGGCATAAATATTTTCTTTCTTGCAATCAAAATAGCCTATATTTATCAGTGATAATGCAGCATTAAAATGGTGAAAGAATTTTTAAAATCGGTCCAGTACTTTTTGAGCCAATTCGTTACAAACATACTTACATACAAATCATTCTTCTTTATAATATTAGTATAGGTGTAGTTTCGCGAATCGCATCAGTGAGGGTAGTACCTAAAATACACGCCATAAAAGATGAGACTTGACAAAAACTTAATTAGCGCTGCAGACGTTTGATACCTGTATTTTTAGCGATACGACGCGAGGTAAAAAATCTATGAATAGATATTATGAATAAATTATGTTGCTGTTGTAGAATTCATTGCCTAAGGAATTAAAAAAGATTACGTCCAAAGTGTTTACAAAGCAAGTTCGCAATTATTATGTCAAAATTATTATCACACTGGTGTCGATTCTGTGTCGCATTCTCTAAAGCTAAACTAAATTAACATATTTCCGTCTTTTTCATTTCCTCTTTATCAGAAGAGTACCGCCATACTTTAAGTTTACTTTAGTTTTAGAGAATGCGACACATAATCGACACCACTATCACACTAATATTATAAAGGCGAAAGTTTGTATGTGTGTATGTTTGTTACTCTTTCACGCTCAAACGGCTGGATGGATTTGGATGAAATTCGGTACCAAGATAGCTTATACACTGGATTAACATATAGGCCGCATTTTATCCCGGAAAAATGAAATGCTCCCGTGGGATGAGCAAATAATTAAAATACTTTTTATCCGCGGGTGAAACCGCGGGGCGCAACTAGTGCTGTATAAAACTCCCCCTAATCATTAATATTAATAACCGTTGTTGTTTCTCACAGCTATCATAATAAGCACTCTTAAATCTCGACGATATATAAGTACCTACAGTAAGTTTTATTTTTGTGAGTAATTGGTGTCGATTCTGTGTCGCATTCTCTAAAACTAAAGTAAACTTAAAGTACGGCGGTACTCTTCTGATAAAGGGGAAATGAAAAAGACGGAAGTATGTTAATTTCGTTTAGCTTTAGAGAATGCGACACAGAATCGACACCATTGTATCCATTATAATTATGTAAGTAGGTATATTATATTTATAATTAAGTATATTATGGTGTCAATTCTGTGTCGCATACTCTAAAGCTAAACTAAATGAACATATTTCAGTCTTTTTCATTTCTCCTTTATCAGAAGAGTACCGCCATACTTTAAGTTTACTTTAGTTTTAGAAAATGCGACACAGAATCGACACCTATATGTAAGTAATATTTTTCTTATATATACATATTTTATTCTAATATCAATTTTACAGCACCGCTACCATTATTTTTCTTACACATCCAAGTTTTTGTACATTATTTTGTGCTAAAGTATAAATAAATATATAAACAGTTTTTCACACAACGGTAACTGCGCAGTCTCCGGACTGACGCTCGCCAAGTCTTATATTTCTAGGCACGTATTGTAGTTCGTCTGGCCCGATAGCTCAGTTGGTAGCTATGGCATAGCTGGCACCCTGCCTTCTGAACTGTGGATTGTGGGCTCGATTCCCACCCGGGACAAACATTTGTGTGATGAACATGGTGTTTGTTCTGTGTCTGGGTGTTATATTATATAAACAAAAAGTATTTAAGTATTGTATCAGTTATCTGGTTCCCATAATACAAGCTTTGCTTAGTTTGGGGCTAGATGGTGTTGTGTGAGATGTCCACACATATTATTATTATTATAGGTATATGTAAAATGTCAGCAGGTTTATACGTAGTACCACAGTATATATAATAGTAATTACTACGTAGTTATACCTATTTTTAGCCTATTTACATCTTAAGATATAAACATCGTTCCAGAGTTGCATCTTACTCTTTAGAAGCTTTAGTTCTTGCCACACTATGAAATAACATATTAAATCTAAAATTGTGGCCATATTTCTAAAGGTACGACTAAAATGATATTTCTAAATTATTTCACCATTTTTGCGTATAAATACTCTGGTCTTTGCTCTAATCCAACGAAAATAAGTAATTAAAGGTCAATATCACATGCGAAGCGGGGCAGCCCAACTAGTATATTTGTATCTATAAAAATAGACTTAAATGATGGTAGTTTAAAGAACTCTGTGCTGTATTTCATCCACAGCCGTCCACAGCTGAATACAGGCATATTTCTCCCATAAAACGCCACTGAACGTTTATCATAGGGATTTTGCTATAAGCACCACAGCAGGAGGCTTAGTTACGGTGTAGTCCGTAAATAAAATGATAAGCCCTAATTAATGAGAAATACTGTTTTTGTTTATCCCAAAAATTAGGTTTAAATGGTTGATGAAAATGGTAGCGAGAACACGCTACAGAAAATGCTACTGCCCATTCTCTGGATATTCCCTTAAGCTCTTACATACGACACTCACGGCTTATTTATTATGTCATTCATTAAATTTCCTTAGATTTAAGTTTTTTTTACAATATTTCTTTAAAAATTGTAAAAATACTATTTTTTAAAAACCCTAAACCTATGAGTGCCGCCAGCAGCGAGGCAAGGCCCAAACTACCGGTGGTTAGGGCTGCAGACTGAGGAACCTCCTGACAATACGTGCCGTGTCAAGGAGTACTGCCTTCTGAATCTGACCCTTGATCCAACCGTCTAACGAGAGCCTCTCGAGGTGTTGGTTGAGGCTCTTCGCTATAAGGCCGTTCGCCGACACGACTATCGGAACAATGCTCATTGAGTCAACATTCCACATGGCAGTTACCTCATGAGCCAAGTCAAGGTACTTGCCGAGTTTGTCCTTCTCAGCCTTCACGAGGTTATTATTATTATTAATATAATGAGATAGGGTGGTCCTATATTGTCACACCGCTGGGATCACACACCGGTGTGCTTCATACCTACACTCAATGAATAGCATTATTATAAAATCAGTGGCATTGCTCACCACTTCGGTTCACTAATTGTTATCGGTGTCGAAACAAAGCTAATGTCGAAACATTTGAATCCGATACGTAACCTCATTTCTGGGTCATCAGAATGCCATTAGTCCAAATGAATCCTCGACATTGACCCGAGAGTATTAAGCCATGTATTCACTGCGGGACAAAGTTGAGAGACAGCCTCTGTGGTGCGGTGGTTGAGCAGGTCGGCTCATAACACAGGGCGGCGGGTTCGATTCCCGCGGCAGGACAAGTATTTGTGCACAGAAAAATGTGAAAATACTTATTCTGTGTCTGGGTGTTGTGTCTGGGTCATGGTCCTCATAGTTCCTAGGTCCCTAGACAGGGAATCCTAGTTTCCAGGATCAATATATCGTTGGGCGTTATTATTATTATGTCGCGAGAAGTCGCGCAACTGTCTTGCGACAATGTGCTCCACGCATCAACACGTCCAAGTTGTGGTCGAGATGTCGCGCAGGACGTAGTATTTTCGACGTATTTTCATTTATCCCGCGATCTTGCAAGTTGTGGAACACAGAGCGACACCCGTCTTCACCACCCAATCCCGTCGGGTGACTGTCGAGTGTCGAGAGACATGACGTCTAAGCAGTGTTGAAATAGGATAGATACAAAAAGGGGGCGAGTTGGCTGGATTGCAGACGCGACCCCTTCTCGCCCCCGGTACGGCGGACGAGGGCTCCCGGGGGGATTTTAGTGCGTTCGAATCCCACATACCCCTGTCACCGCCCCCGTGGTGGCAGGGACGTGCGAGGGCATTTCCCCCCTCAAAAAAAGGATGTATAAAAAAATTTTACGTTTCGTTCAAAAAGATAGTAGTTATAAAAAAAAGATCGTACGTCTTGGAAAAATACCAGTTTCATATGATAATCCTTCGCAGTATTACACTGTTAAGGAAGAATAAATTAAAGCAAAAAATTATGGAAGACACAATTTAATCGTCAATGAAACAAATTTATATTATTAATTAACTTATAATTATAAATTGTGCAAAAGTTAATTCGATTTCTGCAACTTGTTTAATGGACTAATCTACTAAACTATCTAAATTTCTTCTGTGGGTTCAAAGTCAGTGCAATTCTTTGCCACTTTTGCTAAGTTTTATTTCATTGTATGAGAATAAGATTGATCTACAGTTCGTGTTACAAGTATGTACCGAGTATTTGGCTTAATAAGGTTGATCTTACTAAATATTCTTTCACAATCTGCATTTGCGCGAGACAATTCAATGCTTTTTATAGGTATTTATTGAAAATAGCGTGTCAACTCAGAAATTACCGTATTTTTGCGTATGATCCTTAAATAAGGATAGTATATCGTACATTATGACAAATAATCGGGTGCTATATTCGGTGTTACATCGGGTGTTATATTGTATTCTATGTATGTATTTACAAACAAAAAGTATTTAAGTATTATATCAGTTATCTGGTTCCCATAGTACAAGCTTTGCTTAGTTTGGGGCTAGATGGCGCTGTGTGAAATGTCCACAGATATTTATTTATTATTATTTTATTATTAAATACGATAATTATCGTACAAAATCCAACCCTTCGTCCGAGCGTCGTCACGCACATGACGCCTGCGATGTCGCGCGCGACGTCGCCCGCTACAATTTCTACGTGTCGGGCAACGTCTCAGGACATATAGTCGCCTAAAACGGGGCTTTATGTTGCGTGACCATTGACCACTGCTGCACTGGCTGACCGCGTACATTATGGATGTTTAATGGCATTATTGTACCTACCTACCTACTTGTAGGTAGCTAACATATTACCTGCGAGTAATTAGACTATTTCTCCGTGACTGAATTTTGTCCAGCTGCGATGCTTTCATTGCACTAGGAAGTGATGGGAGTAAGGTGATAGAATAGAACCCTAATAAAAAGTTACTTTATAGATATAATCTTTGTAGCAGACCGATAGAAGCCATTGTGTTTTTAAAAGTTGCACCCACGATGTTGTTTTATATTTATTTAGATTGGTAGAGGTCACTTATACAAACAAAAAATGTTAAGCAATAATATTTCATAAGGTATTCCTACACTTTTAAAACCGAAAAAGTAAACTTTTATTTAGGTAGGTAAGTACCAAAAATAGTCAACAATTTACAAAAATAAATGAGAATCATTAAAAAGGCAGTAATCATGTGTATTAAACGCATTCCATTGTATTCAAATAACATTATACACATAGGACAGCCTCGGCGGTGTGTTGGTTGAGCAGGTCGGCTCATAGCCCAGAGGTGGCGGGTTTGATTCCTGAGGCAGTACAAGTATTTGTGCACAGAAAAAAAACCGCAAATACTTGTTCTGAGTCTGGATGTTGTGGGACCATGGTCTTCGTAGTTCCTGGGTCCCTAGACACAGGGAATCTTAGTTAGGGTCCAGGATCTATGTATGTGATCGTTGAGCGTTATTATTAAGTATTATTATAAATTGATTTTTTTTTTTTTTTTTATGTTAAGGAATTACGTGACGAGCTAGCCGTTCGCCTGATGTTAAACGACACGGCTGCCCATACCAGCTGCAGTGTCACTCGGAACTCTAAAGTATAGAGGTTCGCGTGACACTGCACTGCGCACGTCATCCAGAGACATCAGCACAATCTAGTAATAAGATTACTAAACTGTGAGATCAGATCATAAAGTCTCATTTGCCCAGTAATTTCACTAGCTACAGTGCCCTTCAAACCGGAACACAGCAGTGCTTGCGCACTACTGCTTGGCGGCAGAATAACTGGCAAAGCGGTGGTACCTACCTAGACGAACTTTGCAGTAATGTTCGTCTAGGTGATGAACGAAAAAAAGCAATTTAAAACGGCTTTTTAGTGTCTGTGTCAGATCTCAAAAGCCAGTAACACTAACCTAACCCCGGGGCTAGAACGGTATCTAATAGCTAGTTACATATCTCACTTCATCATTTATTCCCGTTTCGCCCAGAACCGGCAGACAGAGACACATTTATTTTAAAGTTGGCGGTAGTTAGCTTTTAAAGTGAATTCAGTGGTCCACCGCTGCATGGGCATGCATCTTTCATGCATCAAGAGTAATTGGGCAAGAATTCAGAGTATATAGATAAACATAAAATCATCGGGGTTTTCTTTTTGTCTATATATGGGACAGATTGCTTTTGACCCATATTTCACCAGATTATTGGTACAATATGGCCAAAAATGGCAGCGAGCTTCACTCTACCCTTAGATTGGAAAATGCCTCTCACCTGCCGGACGGAACACAGTTATATATTTGTGTTTCCCTGCCACATAATTTAGATTCTAACATGAGGCGAGACATGCTTTATGATCTAGAAAACGCTCTACATAACACAACTAAATACCCACCCTTAAATAAACCCTTTTTACACATAACTCAATTAAAATTAAACTCAAATTTGTTAGAAATTTTGTATTAAACCATTTATATTCAACGTTTAATTTCAGCGATGATCGTCGCCGAAGCGGGGAAGTCCAACTTCCTATACTGGGTATTACCACTACTCATCATCGTGGCGCTTCTAGCCATCCTTGGTCTCATCACCATCATCATCACAGTGAGGCTGTACGCCGTGTACTCCTGCGGCAAGTTTAGGAACAAAACCAGGATGGACGGGAAGACTGTGATCGTTACTGGCTGCACCAGTGGCATCGGCAAGGAGACTGCCAAGGAGCTAGCAAACCGAGGCGCAAGAGTCATCATGGCGTGCCGGAACTTGGAAGCGGCTGAGAAAATTAAAGGTTGGTTAAATATAAATGTAAGCACGTAGTGTTTGACCATATATGTGTAGTAATACTGTAGCTAGGAAATTACTGAGCAAATGAGACTTTATGACCTAATCTCACAGTCTAATAGTCTTATTACTAGACTGTGCTATAATGTCTCAGAATGACTTGCGCGGTGCAGTATCACGCAAAACCTTAACATCAGGCGAACGACTAGCTCATCATGTTAATACTTAACATTAAGAAAACCTATATATAAAAAGTCGTGTTAGTTACCTACACTATTTATAACTCAAGAACGCCTGAACCGATTTGGCTGAAAATTGGTAGGGAGGTAACTTAGAACCAGGAGACGGACGTAGGATACTTTTTATCCCGTTCGACCGCGTTGTACTATTCACCCATGCGATGCCGGTGCTTTAATACATTCAAATCTTGATTATGTATGGGATTCTTGTAAAAATTACTAAACAACGATTCATCGATCCACGATCCATCCATGTAAATTCGATCGACCATTCATGTAAATTCTTATCTATAAATATTATTTATTTATTTATCGATACAATCAAGTTAGAACCCCTCAAACTTGACTAAATCTTTTTAATTTATTGATGCCACTGCACTTATTAAATTTGTTCAGTAGTGTAGGTATCTTTGATCATCTCACTGTCGTAATCCGTGCAGATGGATTAGTTAGATAGACCTCTTGACCTTTAGAAAATTGGCCAATCTCGAGTATTGACCTTTTGAATAGGTTCAGAATATTTATCATGCGATCGGTCGACATAAAAGTTAGCAGCGCGAATTTTGCGCAGGTGCAAAAATGCATCAAAATCGTGATCCAAGTAAGCCTCGAGTTGATACCTCGCCAAAGCGAACAAATATGCTATTAGATTCATTTATATATTCTTTACTTACTACACCACTTGTGTGTTAAACTCAGCATTTTATATTTCCATTTCAGACAACATAATCGACTCGACAAAGAACACAAAGGTCCTCGTTAAGAAACTCGATCTCAGCTCATTCGAATCGATCCGAGAATTCGCCGCCGACATCAACAAAACTGAAGAGAAGATCGACGTCCTGATACACAACGCTGGCTACGCGGAAACATTCAAAAAGACCACATCTACAGACGGCATCGAAATGACCATGGCGACAAACCACTACGGCCCTTTTCTGTTGACGCATTTACTGATAGATCTGTTAAAGAAAAGCACGCCTTCTAGAATAGTCGTTGTCGCATCTTCGCTGTATCGCTTGGCGTCTTTTAACCTGGAGAATCCCAACCCCGTCGACACTCTTCCAGGATATCTTTACTACGCTTCCAAAGAAGCCAACATTCTATTCACCAGGGAGTTAGCTAGAAGATTGGAAGGTACAGGCGTCACTGCCAACTGCCTCCATCCAGGTCTTATAGATACTGGAATTTGGAGGAACGTCCCGGCGCCATTAAGTTGGGGCTTGTTTTTGATCATCAAGGGGTTTTTCAAGACCCCAAGGCAAGGTTGTCAGACGTCAGTGATGCTGGCGGTAGATGAGACATTGGAGAAGGTGACGGGAAAGTATTTCGCTGATTGCAGCGAGAGCTCGTTGTCTAGTGCTGTCAGCGATATGGGGAGGGCGCGTAAGTTGTGGGAGATTTCCGAGAAGATGGTGAAATTGGAGGAAACTGATCCTAGGATTACTGCTTAGTTAATTAAGAGCTAAAGATACGCTGCTGGATTAATATGTAGGTACAAATTTTTGAAAGTTCTAAAACATTTGTAGTTCTTGTTTCCTCAATCTATAATGGAAGGGAAGGCAAGAAATAAAGATGAAAAATGAAGTGTAAAATTAGATTTAGGATTTTTCACTAAAATCTACATCGATTGGCCGGCGAATACGTTAAGCTGTGGATGGTATCACAAATATATTAATTATGCATTTCGTGCTCATTTATCCCGAAATAGTACAAGATTATTCGAATGTGCAAAATATTACTGTACTTTTTATCCAGTAGGTACCCTAAAATATTTACATGAAAGCACAGCGCCCCTGGCGGTAACTATACGTAACTTACCCGTTTGTCGGGAATTAATATCGCATCATTTATGTCGAAGTTATCATAATGATCAGATATATGTAATCAAAGTGGGAAGGGGAGGTCCCACATCATTTAGTACAAACAAAATACCTCCTGCAGGCCTAGCACGGCCTGTGGACAACTTCTCCCCAGGGAGTAGATAACAAACTTATCCTCACTGTCATTTTATTCCACTCTGCGAGCATGGCCGCGACAGTGGAAAGCTTTATCCGGGGGATAAACGGCGGGAGTAGCGTTTTTAGATTTCTCTACCGTATTGTTGCCAGTACGAGAAAATTTAACTAAAATGACATTACATGCTTCAATATTTTGTTCAGTCCATCAAACCATCGATAATTGTTCGGCTAAATATACTGGGATTGAAGACAAAATAAAAAAATTAAGAAAATATAAGGTTTTTGAGTCTGTGTCCCTGTGTTAATCAAAGAGTATGTAACGACTACTATGTATATGAGTGAGAGTAAGTGAATAGTTTAAATTAAAATTTTATTTTGTTTGTAATATGAGCGGAAAAACGTGATTAATTATTGTGTAGTAGTTATATTATAATTTTTAATATGTATATATTTTATAATAAAATATACTCAAAAAATATATGCACCATTTAAGTTAATTACGTAAATTAAATAATTCCCTTATTAAAACTAAACTAATAATTGTATTTTCACGAATATTTCGCTATGTATTTTTTTTTTGTATTGAAACTCATTTCCCGGGATTTAGAAGGGATTACTTGTATTCCGAATGCTTCTCCCGGTGTAACTTTCGCTCCAAAATTCGAGTTCCCGCGATTAAACATAGTTATAATAGGCACGCGACATTTTTGTGCCTATTAAAACACTTTGACTTCCTTATACCCACCTACAAGAGTCGAAGATAAATACTCTCTGCTTTATGTCAATTCAAGAGAATATTATCCACTTTCTTCCGAGTCCGTGCTCTGAAGCGGAGAGTAGCGGGATATAATGTCTACGATAATGTCAAAGGGAAATATTTCTTTCCTCTCCTCGTTGTCGTGCTACGTAAGGTGGAGAGGGGGATTATTTTAACTGACAGGTGGAAAAAACCGGGGGAAAGACAATTTCTCCACATGCCGTGCTAAGCCTGCTGTTTGTGTCCTCCTTTTTGAAGTCTGTTAAAAACTGGCCGAGCATCTCGCTCTAATGAATATCGTCGTGCTCTTTCGCACAAAAAATTGTGTGCGTTGCACCTACAAGTGGCACATACTTTTGGAAGTACGTTACCTTCCCTTTTTTATTTACATTTTTGTGATCACATGATTAATTAGTACAATATCGTTAATTAATTTTTTTATTTCATTTTTATCTAATTTACTTGTTAACATAATTGCTAAATAAAATAACTTTTTGTGATGAGCTATAAATCTCAACACAATTTACTCTGTTCTGTGCTTTGGTTCTGCTTTTATAAACAATTTTAGAACAACTATTTAATTAAGGTTGCATAAATTATACAAAATATTTTGAGTAACTTAGTTTTTATTTTATTTCATATATATATTTTTTACAATAAATGTAACCAAAATCGATTACTTAGTTTTATTTATCAGTGCTAATGCGACGGCCAGACGGTTTGCTCTCTCTTTTTTTAATGGCAGCATATTACATGTAGCTCGCGCAAAAGTCAAAACTTTATGAGCTTTCGGAAGTTAGCGCAGATGGCGCAGTACGCATATTATAGTTATTGTAAGGCCGCTTTTACAATGCACTCAACTGTACCATGCACAGTTTGGTACTCGGGCCTAACTTCCGAGAGCTCATAAAGTTTGGCACGAGCTATATCTCGGTCCTGAAGCTGGAACAATGTGCGACCGCCGCTAAGAGCCAATTTATATAATTATATACCTCAGTCTGTTACTTATTATTACAACCGCCATTTAAAAAATTATCAGAAAATTTTGTGATGTGTTGTCTTCTCACTCACACAATCATAGATTTATGTATATATACATTTGTTTATGTATTGATACATTTTCAATATTTTTTTTGTTAGGGCAATATTTTTAAATTGTGCGTTAAATTACAAGCAACTTTAACATTATAATACAAATCTTTAAAAAAAACCGTTATCACCAGATATTTAGAATACACCTACAGCATGAATTTTTTAAATGATCGTGGATTTCCAAACCGCAAACTAAAACTATTTTGAAATATGGTCACATTCACTCAATGCATACAATATATACATTCGCCTCAGTTACACCATAAATAAATACACAATCTTATTTATTTTCGTAGATACATCTGACAATAACAACTTATTCAATGTTAGGTACACAACATAGAATCACTAATAAAAATATAAACTTAATTTATTAGATTATGTTAAGCATAAGCATTATAAACAAGTACATGCCTATACATGCAGATATTTCCTGAGTTATGGAAGCTAACCCAACACAAGCTACTCAGTCTATCAAATCAAACTGGTCTAGAAATGTCTGATCTACACCCAGTGCAGTACCTAAACTTTCCCGAGGCTTTCTACCAACATTCTTATCCGCATCATCACAAATTGGACTCAAATATTCAATTGAATTCCTGTTTATGAAACTGCAACTTGGACTCAATAAGTCAGGTAACAAGACCCTATTTGCAGTATACTCTAAGTTGATGTTCATGTTTTCTTTCTCTTCTACAATAGTCCGAAATTCACTAGCTTGATCATTGTCTTCCGGTAACACATTTGCTCGTACTTTCTTGAATCTGTTGATAATTTTTTCTAGAGAACTTGTTTTACGTATCAACTGCGTATTCGTTTTAGGTGTATCAGTCTTAATTTCTAATTCTTTTGATGGTATTGTAAGTATTGTATCTTTGATTAAGATTTCTTTACTTAAGTCTATATTGAAATCTTGGATTTTTTCATGGAACTTCTCTTCTAATACTGGACTTACCATTATGGTGGGTAAATTGAAGTTAACATTTCTAGAGCTTTCTAGATTCATCACTTTCATTATGCTACCGTTTTCTTTATCTAATGCGGCTATGCCAGATACATCTAAGACTGGTGGGCTGTCTTCTTGCATGATGGACAGCTTTCTACGCCCAGCCTTTACTATTGGTCTGTTCTCTCTATTCTCAAATAGATTGGGAGACGAATAACTTCTTAACAATCCGATACTCTCATTTGATGAAGTTGTTTCATTAAACAGTCCACCTTTTTTAACATTAATGTTTGGTCTATCAGTTCTATATTTAAACTTCTTTGAATTGCTCGACTTTTTCGTAGATAACAATCTTAGCATTTGCTGTTTTGTAAACCCTGTAGAGCATTCAGCTATAGTCTCATTAGGTCTATTCACCTGTGATATAGCTGATATGTTATTAAAGTTTTGAGTTGTGTTCAAATGGTCATAGGAACTGATACGGCACGATATTAAACTCTTCAAGAAGTCTTCTTTAGGCTTTTTATAGTGTGGTGTTACAAACATTGATTTTGACTGTGGTTTTGCAAAAGTGTGCAAACTTGATCTTCTGTGGAGATTGAATTGGTGTTTGGACATACTTAATGGAGTGAAGCTATCGAATAATACTTGGCAATGTCTTGTGCTCCTTAGGTCGGACAGGTCAGGTATTGGTGGTAACTCTGGCAAATCCTTTATTGGCGCTGAATGATGTACAGGTGCAGGCTGGAATAAAAATTGAATATTATTAGAGAATTAAATAACATTTATATTTGTTTAAGATGTATACCCTAAAACTAAAAATTTCATTCATTTTGGGTCATTTTGGGGCCATGCAGTAAAAAAAGATCATCGGACTATGGTAGTAGTGTATCTAGAATGTTTTAGTAGCTTTTGGTATTAAGTAGTCGTTAATTTATACAATACCACTGTATAATCAAAGTATTAAAGAAATAGTAATATAAAAAAATAATTTCTCAAATGAAATTACCTCCAACATGGCTTCAGCATTCATAACCCTTTCAACAAGCCGCCTCATAGTATTAACCATCTCATTGTAATTTGTCTTCCCACTCTCCAAATATTCATTGAACTTGTATATATCATCCCCCAATTTTGCATCTTTAAGTATAAAGCTAATAGCAATAAGAAAGCTTCTAATGAGGTTTGGGAAATTCAGCTGTTCCTCTTTAACCAAATTTTTAAGGACATATTTCTGTTCACTGTTCACTAAGCTTTGTAATTCCTGTGTACAGATTTCATCAGTTTTGTGGTTATATTCAATCATGTATGAATCCTTCTCTGCTTCACCGGTATACCTTGCTATTAGAGACTCTGTACAGAATTTTGTGTCTTTACATGTCAGTAGGAAAGGGGACATTTTCTCACTCCATTTAGATTCCATTTCATCAATCTGTCTATCCATCTCTAGCAACCACAAATCAAAGAACTGGCACGGTTCACTGACATTTTTAATCTTCAATATTTCTGCCTTCATTATGCTGTCTGGATCATAATTATTCAAAAACCCATCTACTAAATCATCTATATATTTCTGTGCATTTGTTGATGATAATACAGACTCCATTTCAGAGATTTTCTTATGGAATTTGTTAGCAATCTTTTCCATAGACTTTCTCTTAAGCAAATAGTTAGACAATTTAGTCTGCATTGCATCTGTCTCTCTTTCTATATGTTCGATAAAGCTATCATTCTCTTGCAACTTGTATTTCTCAGTCATATCAGAGAAAAGCTTTTTCTGACTGTCCTTTTTCATTCTAGACGTTAGAAGCTTCTCTACAGCAAGCTGAGACAGTTGAAATATCAATTTGATTACTTTAAAACTTCCAGGGTTCACCAAATAAGAAGTCATGACCGGAGAGATCATGCCTTTGCTACTGTAGCTGCTTATAAAACTCGCGAGCTCGTTTCTGTATGCCCTTTCAGTCCGGCTATCATATAGAGGCCACGGAAGCGACGTGGAGGCTTGAGGATCTATGATACACGCCAGGTAATGAGAGAGATGATTAAACAAGTTTTGCGTCGGTTTTTCCAGCGCATTTTCTTTGAGCACTTGCCGAGAGAGTTCAAGCGGTATCGCTTGCAGCTTGCTGATGATTCCCACATTTAAAACTGTCTCTGTTTTCAGCGTCACAACAAGGTCTCTTTGCATTTGCATGGATATTGTTGCCATAGTTTTCACACCACTAAGCTTCAACGTTTACAATTACAGAAAAACTGAATTCCTTATTATTTTAACTTCCTCCATAATTAACCTGACGAACGAATAAAATAGTTTCATGAAAATAAATAAGCAACAAATTCCAAAATCCAAATTTCGATTTGATTCATGACGCGAACGAAATGTCATTTATTCATTTTTCCGTTGCTGTATTTGAAATTTTCGATATGCACAGACTATATGTAGTTTTATTGTAACCACAAATTACAAGAAAAACAATTTGACTATACTGTGGTTGCAATCTGTACAGAAAGAGTCAAAAATAGAGAACGAGTTTTTGGCGGGAAAGCGGAAAAGATTGCGTCACCGCATAGTTTCCTAATCTTGTGTTATTTTCAGTGTTAGTGCATAAAATTGGTGGCATTCTATTCGTTAAGTGCTGGATTACAGGCGTGAGTGTGGGAAAATGGTATAATGATGGTGAAACGTTTCTTTTCGTGTTGTTTCCAAAACTCCATAGAAGCTTCAAGTTGCCACGACTTTACTAGGAGTATGACTTTGACTAGACTATGACTTGACTGACTTGACTTGATGACTTCGACTGTGACTTAACACATTTTGCGTGAAATATCATTAAATTGATAAATTATCAATTACTTGACACTGGCTAAATACACAAAAGTGTGGAGCCAAAACATACAAAAAATATAGAGATCTACCGAAATGGAGGATTACAGGCGTGAGTGTGGGAAAATGGTATAATGATGGTGAAACGTTTGTTTTCGTGTTGTTTCCATAAGCTTCAAGTAAAGTTGTCACCACTTTACTAGCAGTATGACTTTGCCTAGACTATGACTTGACTTGATGACTTCGACTATGACTTGACACATATTTGCGTGAAATATCATTAACTTGATAAATTATCAATTACTTGACACTGGCTAAATACACAAAAGTGTGGAGCCAAAACATAAAACAAAATGGAGTTTTGGCGGGAACGCGAAAAAGACTGCGTCACCACATTGTATTATTTTCCAAAACTTGTGTTATTTTCAGTGTTAGTGCATAAAATTGATGGCATTCTATTCGTCAAGTGCTGGATTACAGTGTGAGTGAGTGTGGGAAAATGGTATGATGATGGTGAAACGTTTCTTTTCGTGTTGTTTCCAAAACTCCATAGAAGCTTCAAGTAAAGTTGCCACCACTTTACTAGGAGTATGACTTTGACTAGACTATGACTTGACTATGACTTGACTTGATGACTTCGACTGTGACTTGACACATATTTGCGTGAAATATCATTAACTTGATCGATCGTTGAAAAGAATCCGAAAATGGTGGTTGTGAATTTTGAACTATTTTTCTTAACCCGTGTATTTTTGAATTTTAATGTCTAATAAGGGTGGATTATTATCCGTTAAGTGTTCGTGAACGTGCACGAGTGTTGGCAAATGGTTCCTAGTTTTAAAACCATGCCTTTTCGTTTTCTCTTCAAGGCTTCCTAGAGCCGTCAGTAAAATATTCACCATTTGACTGTGGCATTTTGACTGACAAAATAAGACTTTGACATGACATAACCGTACAAAATTCCTCACTTGACATTAGCAAAATTATCGCTAAAAAGCGATAGCAGGCCATTAAACGAAGAGAAGAAGAAGAATCATTAACTTGATAAATTATCAATTACTTGACAGTGGCTAAATACACGGAGGTGTAGAGTCGCCACATAATAATAAAAAAAGAAAGAAAATGTTCGTAACCCTTGTACAAAATTGTAGTAGAAGTGTATTGACCAAGGACCTTATATCAAAAAATTCGGCTGATACTATGACCATGGTATTAACCTTAGTTTCTCTTCTCTGTTAGCGGAATTATGGCCTTAAAAAAAAAAGTATCATCCATAGAGCAAATTGTTTTATATGTAATCTGTGCACACGCTTTTCTAGGGCTGCCAGGATGTTTTCATAACTTGATTCACAGGAATTATGGCCTTCAAAAAAAAGTATCATCCATAGAGCAAATTGTTTTATATGTAATCTGTGCACACGCTTTTCCAGGGCTGCCAGGATGTTTTCATAACTTGATTCACAGTAACTATTACTTACTTATTGGAGAATGGGAATACTTATGTGATTATAATTAGAAAAATTATGTGATTATTAATGGCTAAAAAATTATGATTATGATGGAATAGAAAACATGCTGGCAAATTTATATATTCAATAACTAATTAATTTATATATTAAATAAATAATTATTTTGTATAAATATACATGCACATACACATACACATATACATACACAAACACATATACATACACATACACACATACATACACATACACACACATACACCAACACATCATACACATACATACACATTCATACGATCTGACATAAATCAAATGTAACTAGATATTAAATAGGAGAAGCCACTGACTCCTGAAACACAGTGAACACTAGTTCAGGAGTCTATGGATTCACTACATAAACTGTTGTAAAATATTTATGTCAATAAATGATTTGTATTTGTATTTTGTATTTGATTATTGATAGAATGAATTTCAATGGTGTATTGTACACAACACTGACGGAACTCTGAAGTCATTCCGAAAAAAATTTAATGTTACGCGCTATTCTGTTGATATATGATCTAGTTATTAAACTGCAGGGTATGACTTACGTCAGTTAGAACAAATACGTCTGAAATATTTATACTTTATTTAATATTGTTTTTATGTTACAGTTTTACTTTCATTTTTAGAGACTCCCTGTGGTGTGGTTGTTGTACAGGTCAGCTCATAACCCAGAGGCAGCGGGTTTGTTTCCCGCGGCAGGACAGAAAAAAGCACGAATACTTGTTCTGAGTCTAGGTGTTATGTGACCATGGTCTTCATAGTCTTTGGGTCCCTAGACACAGAGAATCCTAGTTAGCATTCAGGGTCTATGTATATGATTGCGTTGGGCGTTAATATTATTAAAATAAACGCAGTAAAATTAGACACGATATAGCAGAGAGTAGAGTTTTGTTTATGGAAGACTCTTCTTAGCACTCAGAGACAAGAAATTTTATGCTGATGGCAGTCGGACGGACTTGCGCCACCGCCGGTGCCGCCTGAATGTAAGTTAAATGATTCGACATGACTACGTACCTACTTATTATAAAATTATTTTAATTTGCATGAAGCTACTAACCCAATGATTTTACTTAACAAGGTTAATGTGATTCAAATTTGTAAGCATATTGTTCATAAGTAAAATACTTACAGTTCAATACAATACTCGAGCAAAATTGATGACTTAAAAAAAAAATTTGATGGCTAATTGATGACACAAATACAAATTTTATTAAAATAATGAAAAAAAATCCAATCACATCTCACTATCACACTAATATTATAAAGGCGAAGGTTTTATGTGTGTATGTGTGTATGGTTGTTACTCCTTCACGCTCAAACGGCTGAATGGATTTGGATGAAATTAGGTACCAAGATAGTTTATACACTGGATTAACATATAAGCTACATTTTATCCCGGAAAAGTGAAATTTTACCGTGGAATGAGCAATTAATTAAAATACTTTTTATCCGTGGGTGAAACTGCGGGGCCCAACTAGTTGTAAATAATTCATTAGGTAGTTCCAGGCGTATCTTCAATAAAAAATGTTTGGGAAACTAATAAATAAATCTGGCAACACAAAACATAACCTCAAATTAACAAACAGAATTGCCATTCATAGAAAGTTAGAACGCGCGCACGTGTTTGTTATTACTTGGATTATTAAAAAATATGACTAAAAAGTGGTGAAAACTATCGAAATGGTGCGTGATTATAATCTCCAGTGGTTTGTGGATAAGAGTTTTTTGTGAAGATATGTATTTTTGCAGAGTAAGCTGCACGTTTTATACGAGCACAGCGCGGGCTTCGCGCTTTTTCGTGTGGCTGAATTTGAGGAGTTGGCAGCATTCTTGCCTCAAGTTGAAGAGTCCGTTACCGATCTACAGAGGTTCAACTCCGTGGTGACGCTGATAGCATTCCAGCCGTTCAAATCTGCTGTAGTTGCGCTAGAAAATATCAACGCTATCTCGGAAGGTTAGATCACGTTTTTTATTCATAAACACTTTGTTTGTCTATCTACAATAAAATGTAACACATGATTTTGATCTAAATGTAAACAATACTGAAAGCCTCTAAATATTTATGAAATGTTACCCAAAGCGGAAGGTCTTACACGAATATTTGCTACACCAAATTTGCACACAAATTATCCCAAGAACGTATGAATTGTAACATCATATTGTTGGGCTGAGCCTTTTTCAACATCCACAATCCAGAAGCAATTTCTATAACAGTATGGCCTAGTTACATTAGGTTAGAGAACCTGAAAAATATTCACTATCAACAAATATTTTATGCATATACAATATAAAATACAATCTAACACCAAGAAAAAAAATAAAAATTCTTCACACATGTGTGCCCTAGGTAGGAATTGTACTTACAACTTACAGTAAAGAAGGCAGAGCTACTTCCAACTGAGTTATGAGGTCAGCCAAGTATTCTTTAACATGTTCCAATCCAGGTATTGTGCCAGAAGACTTGAACCTCTTCCTGGAAGGAGCATTGCCCAAGCGTAAGAAGCGTAGCAAGTGTACACTTGGCGTTTTGGACCCCAAGCTTGGTGCTGCCATCAGTGAGGCGCTCGAGATACCATGCTCTCACACAGGGGCTGTGCCAGAGGTGCTGAGAGGTGAGATGGGAATTTGAATTATTTACAGCTAGTTATACCCTGCGGTTTCACCTCAGGATAACAATATTTTTTTAGTCTATTTTCCAATGTTTTAGTAGTTCATTATGCTATTCGGGATGAAGGCAAATAAATAATATAATTTAATCAATAAATTAACAACCATAAAAATCACATGATTTTGATGTAATTCATAATTATTATCCAGTCTGTTTTTAAAGGAGTTCACTGAGGGAGTACTTATCACTGTTTCTGACTGTTTGTTCTATGTGGATACATACTACACCGTTGAGCAGAAGTGTTTTGTAGCATAGTCGCTTTTTGCAGATTAAATATCACCGCTTTTAGCCATTATTTATCTTACAAAATGTGTCATACTATAGTTTTCAAACTAAATATCACATCTTTAAAAAATAGTTTTATTCAGGTATCCGGCATCATTTCCATGCCCTCATCAAGGGCCTAACCTTGAAGGCCTGCAGTGTTGCTCAGCTCGGTCTTGGCCACTCATACTCCAGAGCGAGGGTCAAGTTCAATGTGCACAGAGTTGACAACATGATCATACAGTCCATAGCTCTGTTGGATCAACTGGACAAAGATGTCAATACATTTTCTATGCGGATAAGGTAATTACTCCTAAACAGACCTAATTTTGTTTTGTTAGTGTTTGAAATATTATTGTAAAATATTAAAGAATTAAATAATAAAAAAATAAATAAAGGCACATAGGCAGATGATTATCTGAATTTATTATTTTCTCTTTCAGAGAATGGTATTCCTACCACTTCCCGGAGCTGTACAGCATCGTACCCGAGAACCACCTATACACAAAATGTGCGGAATATATTAAAGACCGAAAGACACTCTCAGAAGAGTCCATTGAACCATTGACAGAGATCATTGGTGATTCAGAGAAGGCTCAAGCAATTGTTGATGCATCCAAAATGTCTATGGGAATGGACATTTCACCTGTTGACTTGATCAATATACAGATGTTTGCATCTAGAACTGTTGCTTTGCATAATTACAGGTATTTTCTATATTATTTCCTTCTCATGCAGAAAATTTACATGATTTTTAAGTTGCCTGAATACTGTCCGGTGGACCGACAATCTGGTCAAACTCGTGGGAAGCCGATGGATGCAAGAAGCAAGCAAAAATTACGACCCTTTATGGAGGAGGCCTATGATCGGCAGTGACCATCTTCAGACTATTGATGATGAAGATATAATCTATTTTTTTACTTTTCCTGTTTTTACAAAAGTTCTCTGATCTCACAGTTATCTAGTACTCGTATTATTAGACGGCGCTGATGTCTTAAGATTACATGTAAAGTGCGGTGTTACATGAAACTATATAATTTAGAGTTCTGAGTAGTGTTTATTGGCTGTTATCTCTTATTGATATTCTGTCCTATTCTAAATTAACAATTATTATTTTGTGAAAAAAAATATAATGCTGTGTTTATAATGATTGTTTATATTTATCAAGGAAACAAATAGCGGAGTACCTGCACACGAAGATGACAAGTGTAGCTCCCAACCTCACAGTTCTGATCGGTGACCAGGTCGGAGCGAGGCTCATCTCTAAAGCTGGCTCTCTCACCAGTCTCGCCAAGTATCCGGCTTCTACGCTGCAGATTTTAGGTAACTACAATTTTACTTTGGCAAACATTATATTAAGATTAAAATAATTGAACTTAAATATGTATATATAATACAAAAAAAACGAGTGTGCTTTAGACCACACGACTGAAGTAAAACTTCTTTAGTGCCATCTATGGGCTGGTATAACTTTGTTTTTGCGTTGTTTAAACTTAATGTCGCAATCTTGACAATTGTAAATTGTCATTTTACGAGACATACCTACATAATTAATACAGATTTTAATCTTCGTTATGTTGACAATGGAGATCTATGTGAACCAACTTCAACTTCCGTTTGCGTCGCATTCACCAGCTTACTCCCCAAGTCCAGCTAGCGTAAAGTAGTTTTACTTCAAAAAAATTATAAAATATACACAGATTATACCTTTTAATTATAAAAGGTCTATCAACTTCTTTTGCCAGAACTGATAGCTCATTTGGTAGTAACCATGTAGTGGGATCATAGTCCTTATAGTCCAGGATCTATGTATGTGATAGTTGTTATCATTGATAATCAATTCGTCAGGTGCCGAGAAGGCGTTGTTCCGCGCGCTAAAGACTCGGTCGAACACGCCGAAGTACGGGCTCTTGTACCACTCGACGTTCATCGGCCGCGCCGGCATCAAGAATAAGGGCCGCATCAGTCGGTACCTCGCCAACAAATGCTCCATTGCTTCGAGGATTGACTGCTTCTCTGGTAAGGCATACATATCACAAGACGTCCCATCTATCCCATAAAACGCCACTTTGGACGCTTATCATAGTTTTGGAATCAAGTTCCTTATAGCGCGTGACGAAAAAAATTAAGACCAAAAGTTGTAACGACACTTTTTGAAGCCGTGCGGCGGGCGCGTCTCTCTCCCATCTCTCTCTCTCTCCCATCTCTCTCCTATCTCTCCCATCTCTCTCTCCCCCATCTCTCTCTCTCTCTCTCTCCCATCTCTCACTCTCCTCTCTCTCTCTCTCTTTCTCTTTGTTAATTTTTCTAATGTTTTAATAGTTATTCTGCTATTCGGGATACAAAAAATTAAAACCATGAAAATCGATCCAGCCGTGCTCGAGTTATAAGTGTTCAAACAAACCCGACTTGGTCTTATATATATAGATATGATCGATTTTAATTTTATTACATTTTATCTATTATTACTTCTATAACTCGACCCTTGAAACTGTTTTACCATTTGTCATAAAGGTGCAAAATAGAATAGTGGATATTTTGATAAAAGTATCACAGTGTCACACCAAACTTTATAATTTAGTTTCGAGTGACACTGAAATCTTCTGTTAGGGACGGCCGTAACGTTTAACATCAGGCGAACAACTAGCTACCATAGGGTCAGTTATATAGAGCTAGTTGGTAGTAAAACTGCAAATAATTAAAATACTTTCTTCCGCGGGTGAAACCGCGGGCGCAAATAGTATAATATAATAATATATATGCACACTTTGATCTATCGTTAGTGTCCATCGCTTGCGGTAATAACAGTAGTGCTAGAGTGAAAGCAAGTCGTATCCTCATACTCATACTGCATGTATTTGTATGCTACTAAGATATTGCTACATACATAAATAGGCATGACGACAGTATCAAAAAATGGTCGATTTAATGTTTTTAGGGTAATATTTATACTAAATAACGTTAAAACACTGGTTTAGTTTTATTGAAAAAATTAAGATTACTTAGATTTTAAATAAAATAAAACATTAAAATACTGCGATCGGCGATTTTGACTGAAACACCAATCACAGCGCATGACGTCATTCTCTAGTTATCGCTGTTGTGAATATACGTATTTGGATTGATTTTGTAATTTTGTATTCTTTCACGTGTGATTTATCGACACCACTCTACTGTTACAATGGAACCAAACTTTATTGAAGCAAATAGCTCAAATTTGCCTAGAATTGATGTATCGATGTTGGGCGATATCCTCACAACAAATATGGAATTTTGCTCGTCTGAGTTTAGAAACGTAAAAACTTCCTTGTAAGTGAATTTTGTATTCGCCTATCTTTCCCCTCTTTCACTCTAGATATAACCACCTTTGATATAAACAAGAATTAGATATATTTCGAACTCATGTGAGTTTATTTTATTCTACTTTCATAGGTTATTTTTGCAATAAACTTGCCAATGTTTACTTTTGAAGTTAGCTTCTTCACAGATTGTAAGTTGCTATTTTAGAGTTAATACCATGTTAATACCCGATAAAACGAGTAATTTTCTGTAACTATAAAGCACCTACTAAAACTAGTTTCGTCGTCCGGGATTCGGCGTGCGAGCTTTAACCACTTATCTCTTATTATTTTCTTGTTTGGAACATGTACTTAAACACTTTGTTGGGTATTTTTATTGATGTGGTTTTAAACTGCGGTGCTACACACCACTTATAAACTTTGGCATTCATTTTGATCACACGAATTAATTTAATATTTTGTTTACTTTCTTCGCTACGCGTAGACTCAATGACATGTTTACCTAGGAGTGACTTTAAAGTCGACGCCATGACACTAGGAGCCGTTTTCGCGCCGTATTAAAAAAATATTAGAAAAATAGCTTTAATCTTGGTTAAAATTAAGTTTATTACCGAAATAAAAGGTTTTTTCATAAATAGTAAATGTATACCCACATTACGGAAGATTTCAAAATATTTCGTCATGCCTATTGGTGTCGATTCTGTGTCGAATTCTCTAAAACTAAACTTAAAGTATGGCGGTACTCTTCTGATAAAGGGAAAATGACAAAGACGGAAATATGTTAATTTCGTTTATCTTTAGAGTATGCGACACAGAATCGACACTAATATCTATCTAAATATACAAAAATTCCGTTTCACAGTGTTTTTTACCATACTTCTAAGAAGCGGCTGAACCGATTTTCATGAAATTTGACATTCGCTATTTTAATATTTTATTTTATTCTCAAAGGAAAACTTACAGTTAGTTATACACATAAATATCACACTAATAGGTGCGGAAGGAAAGCTACTTAAAAGTTTTCACAAATATTTTATAAAGAATACAATATAGAACAGTAGAAAGATGGATGTGCACAAACAGAGTTAACATTTAAAAGCGTGTAGAACAAATTTTTTTTGGTTTAAGGTTGCAATCTAGTGACGTGATCGCTTACATGAAACTAATGTATACTTTTCTTTCCCAGAATTGCAAAGCACAGTGTTCGGAGAGAAACTCCGGCAGCAAGTAGAAGACCGCCTCAAGTTCTATGAAACCGGAGACATTCCCAAGAAGAATATAGAAGTGATGCAGGAAGCTATAGAAGAGTTGAATCAGTCCAGCGTGGACATGATCGATGGCAGCGCAAAGAAAAAGAAGAAGAAAAAGAAAGATAAGAAACAAGAAGTAGTTGCAATGGATGAAGATTAGTTGTATATGTATAGTGTATTTTTTTCTGTAATGACAGTTTTTTTCTTTGATTAAAGGTTAAGTACTAAATTTGGTTTTATGATTATGCTACCATGAATTTTATTTGAATAAGGTTAGAGTATGTATTCGAATGACTCAAAGGGGCATACATTTGACATCTCAGCTAATGGAAAGTGACGGTGTTGTCTAGGGTGGAGCACCTATGTTCATTATTACGATCTTAAAATTATTGCATAAGGCTCAATTTACATTGCCGCGGAACGGAATTGAATATAGCATAATGAACTTTATGTCAATTGTGTAACATACAAACTAGAACGTGCTAAACAATAGGTCGAGCGTCTTATTAGGAATTCTTTCTTGCATTTTGTTATAATTTCGTTCCGCGACATTTGAGCCTAAGCTAAGGTAGGCCCATATTACACAACTGGTCAGTCGTCGATTGATGCTCTGGATAATTCACTATTTGTTGATTTTGTAATTAAATCCCGTCTTGAGATATAACAGAGATAATCACCGATCTTAACTACAACTATTACACGGCTAAAACTCACGAGATACAGTCGAATAACTCGACCGGTGTTCGGGCAATATAGATGCCCATCCTCAAGGAGTACGCGCGGCGGCGGTGGTGGCGGCTCGGCGCTGACCGGTCGAGTTATTCGACTGTATCTCGTGAGTTTTAGCCGTGTAATAGTTGTAGTTATGAGTACTACTCACGTCAGTTTCTATAATATCACCGATCTTATTTCTGGAGTACGGGTCATAGTGCAATTCAAACCGCCCCCCGCTGCCCGCGCACTTCTTATTTTTTGCTACTGCGCAGCGTTTCGCGCAGACTTCACCAACATTATCTTTAAATCACAAGGTATTAGGCGTAAAAAGGACACAAGTCCCCCAGGGATCTTTGTCAGTAGTGCCGAAGAGAATATTCTGTGGTATTACCATAGTAGATGGCATTTACGTCTTTTTATAAAGAGAAAAAAATTACAGCCATCACCAACTAAGTAAGGACGTAGTTTACTTCCAACCAAATACTAGATAAAACAATAAAACCACAAATCTTTGTACTTATAATGTATTATTTCAATTTTTACAAAATAGTTTCACTTACAATCTATAAAAAGGATCACAATCCCCTAGCACGTCAACAAAACAATCCACTTAGTCTGCAATACAATCCCCTATAGTAAAAAACTTACTGCTGTTCCCTACATTTTTAATATTAGTTTCGGGAACGAAACGGGGAAATGATTCCAATCACGTTAAAGATTCTGTAAGCATTAAAATTCTCTATAGTGACAAAAACTTGAATTTTTATTAATTTATCTGAAATACAATCCTTCGGTTCCCAGTAGTGCAAAAGTTCCATTGATTGTACAAATGGGAATTTTGTGTCTCATTAGTTCAAGTAATGGCAGATAATTGTACTGCTGACACGTGAGTACAATTACTAGACGCTATGTCTGAACACAATCCCCCACATTTGCAAACCAATCCCCTATATCTATAACGTGATCCCCTAACAAGTGAGTAGAGCCACCTGCTTACAGTTGATCTTCACATTAATATTAACGCAAGCAAGCTGCGTGACGAACAATTTGAAGATGTAAGGGATAGCGATTGTAGCCAGTTCGCCGGCGCCGCAGAGTCTGCAAGAGTCGCCGGTGCTGCTTGACCCCTTGCCGGTGATTGGTCCCAGTAGGGTGCCGCATTTAGTACAAATTGTTGCCTGGAAATAAGAATAAGAATAATAACGCCCAACGATCACATCAGACAACAGATCCTGGACCCAAACTAGGATTCCCCCCCCAAAGCTCGTGAACGGGTGCTGCTTGCGGAAGCTGGTTTGCTCGGTGGTGTACGCACAATTAGAAATAAGTACTTATGTTTATGTGTTATTGGCTGTATTGTCCTCCCTGTATTATATATATGTTCATGTTAATAATAGGCTTAATTAATAAATATAAAAAAATAATCTAACAAAAAGCATGGACCAAGGTGTCTGTGGAAATGCAGTATAAAAAAAAAAATAGGATTCCCTGTGTCTAGGGACCCAGGAACTACGAGGACCATGGTCCCACAACACCACAACAATAAAGGGTAGTATTAGACGAAAGTTTCGGGTTCCAATGGATACCGCCGGGCCCACATTCGTTCTATAAGCCAAACGCCTCAAATCGGCAGTATCACTAAAACAAATTAATGTATAGGTATATTATTTACGTAACAGGGCTATCTACTATTATCTACATATTTATTTTATCTTTTTTATTATCTATGTTTTATTTCTTTCATTTTTATTTAATTGTAATTTATTTCAATCAAATTGTATTTATGTAGTAATTAGTGTAAACGTACTAATTAATTTAATAAATAAATAAATATTTCTTGAAAATTTCAATAACATTTTTTATCAATATAGTAGTAAATATATTTTTTGTTCGTTAACCTATTTTGTCTTTGCCTGATGGTCTGTCCCTTTGAACGCATATCACGCAGTTGGACGGTCTTCAGTGAAACCTGGTATTGATATAGGTTCATTTTGGAATTACATTCATTTGGAATAACACAATAGGATACATATTTCAAAAACAGCCACGTGCTGGTTACACGAAGAAACAAGAAAGTAATTTTCATTCAATAATGTACTTTCTATCTGTATATTATTATTATTTGTAAAACATTAAATAACAATTAATAAGTCTAAGAATTATTTCAATAACATTAAAAAAAATATGTTAGAGAAAAAAAAACAGTAAAAAATAAAAATAAAACTTAATCTAAAATACTACTACCAACGTGCCCAATATGCTGGCAGCATTGCCACGTTGAATGGCAATGCTCAATCTTTGGCCGAAGTAGAAGCATTTCGGTCACATGTTGCTCAATTTCTTTTTTATTTTTTAATTTTTTTTCAATTTCAATCACACTAATATTATAAAGGCGAAAATTTGTATGTGTGTATGTTTGTTACTCCTACGTCAAACGGCTGAATGGATTTGGATGAAATTCCATACCATGATAGCTTATACACTGGATTAGCATATAGGCTACATTATATCCCGGAAATGTAAAATTTTTCCGTGGGATGAGCAAATAATTAAAATACTTTTTATCCGCGGGTGAAACTGCGATGCGCAACTAGTGTTCAATATAAAAAAAAAACATTTTTGTATAATAATAATAATAATAATATGTGTGGACATCTCACACAACACCATCTAGCCCCAAACTAAGCAAAGCTTGTACAATGGGAACCAGATAACTGATACAATACTTAGATACTTTTTGTTTGTAAATACATACATAGAATACAATATAACACCCAGACACAGAACAAACATCGATGTTCATCACACAAATGTTTGTCCTGGGTGGGAATCGAACCCACAACCCGCAGTTCAGAAGGCAGGGTCACTACCAACTGAGCTATCGGGCCAGTCATAATAATATACCTACCTACTTCTATGTAAAAGGTACGTACCTCAGTCTTATCAGAGCAATGGAACAGTCTATCTTGCAAGAGGAAAGCGGCGCCGTGTGAAACTAACGCGTCGCGTTCCATCTCCCCCAACCTGACCCCACCCCCCCTCCGGCGACCCTTCACCGGCTGCCGGGTTAACGCGTCAACTATCCCGGTTGTCCGCACCTAGGAGGGAAAAACAGGGAAATATATACTAATTGTTACTGATATATACCTCGTTACATTTATTAAAAAGATATGTTTAAAAGATTGATGCATGTCCATTGTCAAGTCTGTCATACTTAATGTTTCACAAAATAAGCTTCAATGAATATTCAGTTTGTATTTATTAATGGCAAAATTTATTATTATTATTTTTTAATTTTTAATTTTATTTATTAATTTATTTATTTTTATTACAGTCAGGGAATAAAAGTTGAAGCCTACTTTTCGAATCGAAGCTTCGGATCGGAGTTTTCTGTTGTGCATTGTGCCGGATTGCTTGCACCAGTAGTGAGAAAGAGAACTTTTTTTTCAAACTCATATATTGTAATTGTCTGTATAATATTGACAATAAGCCTCTTCTTATTTGACAATAAGCATTTTGTAATTCTATATGCTTAGTACAATAACATAATTTTAAGTACTTAATATAATTTTGACTTGTAAAAGTTCTAAAAATTGCCTATTTGCAATAAAACCTTTTGACTTTGACTTTATTGTTAATTTGTGCTGAGTTCCAGGCAAA
Organism: Ennomos fuscantarius; assembly: GCA_905220475.3. NCBI lineage: Eukaryota > Metazoa > Arthropoda > Insecta > Lepidoptera > Geometridae > Ennomos > Ennomos fuscantarius. Next base: position 2,405,869 of record HG992046.1, on the reverse strand, counting down.
TGTATGTAAAACAATTGCTCCAAACCTCCAATTTATTTATATTAAAGATGTACCAAGCATTAAGTCAATAATCGATGTAATTTAGATGAAATTGTGTATAGTTCTTCCATCGCCCCCGCCGATTTATTCTTGTCGGACTGTACTTAACGGGCTAAAAATAAGCCTGGAGCGAATTTCGCAGTTTGCAATTTGTATTATTATGTTGATATTTATATATATTTACCATAAAAAAATATGTCCGCTAAAATGACAATGTACAATTGAAGGGTTGAGAATAAAAAGGATTTAACTGTTAAATTGATAGTTTCGAGAAAATGGACTTTAAACTTCAACGGCGTCATTTTGATGTAGAGTACTTATAATATTATAGAAAAGGTTTATGTAAGTGTCAGTTGCTTGAAAATGTTTTAATTCTATTTTAAAATACTAAATATAGTACTAATACATACAATTACTGTAAAAATATAATATAATAAAATAAATAATAGGTCTTTACCTATGAAATTGCCGTATTGCAGTACAGACTTTTTCAAACAAAAAAAAGTTTTGATTGGCTATGAATTCTAAATTCAAATTAATTTTGTTTTAAAAATATGACATTCTATTTACAATATAAGTCTTTTGTTTATTGATTAGCGTTGTATTTTCATTACATTTCAACATTTTTCCTCATAACGGATACTTTGAAATTTCGTTTAATTATGGAATATGAGTTCTGTCGTGGCACCAACGCGGCACAAACGACACGTAACATCAACGACGTTTACGGAGAGAACTGTACAAACGAACGTACAACCCGTTATTGGTTTGCTCGGTTCCGTTCTGGGAATTTTGACTTGAAAAATGAACCTCGTGGTCGTCCGGAAACTTTGGTCAACAATGATGATTTAAAGGCGATTGTGGAAGCTGACGAATCTCAATCTACAGCTGAACTGGCAGCAGCTTTTGATGTTAGCATCAAAACAATATTGGTCCATTTGCGACAGATTGGCAAGATAAAAAAGCTTGATAGATGGGTGCCCCACGAACTTAACAATCGCCAGCGCAACGCACGCGTCGAGACTTGCCTTGCGCTGCTTAACAGGCACAGAAATGGAGGAATTTTGAACCGAATTGTTACGTGCGACGAAAAATGGATTCTTTTTGACAATCGAAAGCGCTCAGCAAGTTGGTTAGATCCTGGTTCTGTACCAAAGCAATGTGCAAAACGAAAATAGACCCCTAGAAAGGTGATGGTCACAGTTTGGTGGTCTAGTGCTGGTGTGATTCATCATAGCTTTTTACAAAACGGCGAGAGCATTACTGCAGATGTGTACATTGAAGAACTGACCACAATGATGACGAAACTCGCACGTCTGCAACCAGCTTTGGTCAATCGGTCGTCTCCACTGCTACTTCACGACAACGCGCGACCCCATACTGCACAACAGACCGTCTCTAAGCTGCATGAGTTGGGTTTGGAAGCTCTCCCTCATCCGCCATACTCACCAGATCTTGCGCCTACCGACTATTACTTTTTCCAAAATTTGGACAACTTTTTAGCGGGAAAAAAATTCAGTTCCCGAGAGGCAGTACAAAACGCCTTTGAAGAGCATGTTGATCCCCGTCCTGCTGATTTTTTCAAGAAGGGCATCCATAAACTGCCACAGCGTTGGCAAAGATGCCTTGATTGCAGGGGTGATTACTTTGAATAAAAGAAATAAATAAGTTCGAAAAAAAAATACTCTTACTTTTTTCAAACAAAACGGCAATTTCATAGGTAAAGACCTAATATAATAATTCGAAACCGTTCTTAGACTCAAAATCTCGAGATTTAAGCCTCATTTCTGTATTTTGAGAATGTATTACTGTAGATAATTTCACGCTGAATCCAGTGATACCCATAATTCATATTGTGAAAAAAATCAGTTAAACCCTTTTTATTCTCACCCCTTCAATTTTAAAGATGGCGACATAAACAAAGTTAAACCGGCCGATAGATGGAGCTTAAGAAGTTTTACTTCAGTCGTGTGGTCTATTTTTTTTTTTTTTTTTTTATTAATGTTTTGGCTCCTCACCTCCGTGTATTTAGCCAGTGTCAAGTAATTCACAATGTATCAAGCCAATGATATTTCACGCAAATATGTGTCAAGTCACAGTCGAAGTCAAGTCATAGTCTAGTCAAAGTCATACTCCTAGTAAAGTGGTGGCAACTTTACTTGAAGCTTCTATGGAGTTTTGGAAACAACACGAAAAGAAACGTTTCACCATCATTATACCATTTTCCCACACTCACACCTGTAATCCAGCACTTAACGAATAGAATGCCACCAATTCTATGCACTAACACTGAAAATAACACAAGTTTTGGAAAATAATACAATGCGGTGACGCAATCTTTTTCGAATTCCCGCCAAAACTCCTCGTGTGGTCTAAAGCATACTCGTTTTTTATCTATCACTGTCAAACAACTTGTCACTGTCACTCACCTGCCACTTGTCAGACACCATGTGCCTGAGCCGCTGGTAGTGGATGACCCCGTAGAAGATATCAGCGGTCATCTCCCGTCCATCCACTCCGCTGTACATCCTCTCAGTACCGTAATAGTTGTACCCGCCCGCTTCCAGCAGCCGACCGAAGTAATGGATGGCGGAGTCTTTTTCGTTGAACCGGAATGGTGTTGCGTCGTATACCTTAAAGAGATACAGCCTTATTAATCAATCAATCAATCAATCAATCAATCAAGTTTTTATTTCATAAAAATATTACATATTTATAGGCAGGGCCAACGCACTAGTGGGCAATAATACATACAGCAGGTATAAATTGAGCAAGAGAACAAGCGGGTAAAGGGGGGTAATAAACGGGTATTAGTCTCGAATTAGATATTTCATTTATTTTTACTAGGTGGTAGGACTTTATTGCAAAGTTCGTCTAGGTAGGTACCACCGCTTTGCCAGTTATTCTGCCGCCAAGCAGTAGTGCGCAAGCACTGCTGTGTTCCGGTTTGAAGGGCACTGTAGCTAGTGAAATTACTGGGCAAATGAGACTTTTTGATCTGATCTCACAGTTTAGTAATGTTATTACTAGATTGTGCTGATGTCTCTGGATGACGTGCGTAGTGCAGTGTCACGCGAACCTCTATACTTTAGAGTTTCGAGTGACGCTGCAGCTGATATGGGCAGCCGTGTCGTTTAACATCAGGCGAACGGCTAGCTCGTCACGTCATTCCTTAACATAAAAAAAAAAAAAAAAAAAAAAAAAAAAATTTCAGCTTTTGTCCTTTTTTGCTACTGGAATATTTAGCTGGATCGAAAGAGACAAAAGATAGTGCAACTAGTCTAAAGCTAGTTCGTGTTTATTAATAAGGCTGATAATGTATATACCACAATATATAATACTACCACAAATTCGTAACCAAGGCTTATACGAAACGTGTGTTTAACAATACAAAACAGTACTTTAACAATACAAAACAGTACTTTAACAATACAAAACAGTACTTTAACAATACAAAACAGTACTTTAACAATACAAAACAGTACTTTAACAATACAAAACAGTACTTTAACAATACAAAACAGTACTTTAACAATACAAAACAGTACTTTAACAATACAAAACAGTACTTTAACAATACAAAACAGTACTTTAACAATACAAAACAGTACTTTAACAATACAAAACAGTACTTTAACACTACAAAACAGTACTTTAACAATACAAAACAGTACTTTAACAATACAAAACAGTACTTTAACAATACAAAACAGTACTTTAACAATACAAAACAGTACTTTAACAATACAAAACAGTACTTTAACAATACAAAACAGTACTTTAACAATACAAAACAGTACTTTAACAATACAAAACAGTACTTTAACAATACAAAACAGTACTTTAACACTAGATTAAGGCTTTTTAAAATCTTTTGAGGTTATACCCACTTTTTTTTACTTGGTAATGTCAACTTCAACTCTTTGTAAATGGCCTTTGTGGAGAGGTTACCACAATTTTGCCAATATCACGTAGAATGATAGCACATCAAACGAAGATTAAATTAAGATTAACTTGGCAATGTCAATTTTAATTCTTAATCATGGCACTACATATATTTACGAAGTCAATGTCATTTTAAACATTACATGTCATCTTTATCGCGTAAACTTCATTTTAAATGTAATTTTTATATGAAAATGTAATTTTAACCTGTAAAAGTCATGTTTACCTTGTCAATGTACATATTCAATCTTATTTTTATCAGGTCAATTTCATTTTAACCCATAACGATCACTAATACCTCGCTAATGTACATTTTAAACGTAATTTTTAACATGAAAATGTAATTTTAACCTGTTAAAGTCACGTTTAACTTGTCAAAGTACATATTAAATCTTATTTTTATCAGGTCAAATTCATTTTAACCCATAACGATCACTAATACCTCGCTAATGTACATTTTAAACGTAATTTTTAACATGAAAATGTCATTTTAACCTGTAAAAGTCATGTTTACCTTGTCAATGTACATATTCAATCTTATTTTTATCCGGTCAATTTCATAAAATGAGATAAAATAAGATTGAATACCCGTATATAAATAAATAAAAATAAGATTGAATACCCGTAAAAGTCATTATTATCTCATAAATGTTAATCTTAACTTATGAATATCAGTTTTAATTCGTAAACAAATAAATCATACGTATGGACATCACACGCAGCGCCATCTAGCTCTAAACTAAGCAAAGCTTGTACTATGGGAACCAGAAACTGATACAATGCTTAGATACTTTTTGTTTGTAAATACATACATAGAATACAATATAACACCCAGACACAGAACAAACACCTATGTTCAACACACAAATGTTCGTCCTGGGAATCGAACCCACAACCCACAGTTCAGAAGGCAGGGTTACTACCAACTGAGTTATCGGGCCAGTGTAATTTTAACTCGTTTTGAACTCACATGTCCGTGTAAGCTGGCTGCCTTCCCAGCCATGCACTCGACCATCATGGCTATGGTCATCCGAGACGGGAATCCGTGCGGGTTGAACAGGATATCAGGGATGAGGCCAGACTCCGTGAACGGGAGATCTTCCGCGGTCCACTTCTGGGAGCAGATACCTTTCTGACCCGCCCGGGAGGCGAACTTGTCGCCTACGAATGGGTTACGCTATAAAATAAAAAAATGAATTTATCTTTTTACTAGGTGGTAGGACTTTTCTGCAAAGTTCGTCAAGGTTTTTATTCAATTCCTATTGGACTAATCTGACCTTACTTATAAAAAAGAAATATGAAAGAAAAAATATAAAAGAAGATAATTTTAAAAAAATCCTTTAATACAAAAATAGCTTTCCACATAGTTTTATAAATCGTCGTTGCGCGTGCAAGTCGCTATATGTTATTTAGTTATTTTCCATTTTAGATGCAGTTTTAATCGTTGTTTCAATACAAACTAAAAACGTGCTGTAAAAAGAGCTATTTTACTAGGTGGTAGGACTTTTTTGCAAAGTTCGTCTAGGTAACCACCGCTTTGCCAGTTATTCTGCCGCCAAGCAGTAGTGTGCAAGCACTACTGTGTTCCGGTTTGAAGGGCAATGTAGCTAGTGAAATTACTGGGCAAATGAGACTTTATGATCTGATCTCACAGTCGAGTATTCTTATTACCAGACTGTGCTGATGTCTCAGGATGATGTGCGCAGTGCAGCAGTCATGCGAAACTTTACATGTTGGAGTTCCGAGTGACACTGTTCTGCTATGGGCGGCCGTGTCACTTAACATCAGGTAAACGACTAGCTCGTTACATTATTCAATAACATAAAAAAAGCAATTATAAAATAAAAATTATTAACATGAATATTATAATGAACACCTTAGGCTTGTTTTTTTCTGCATCCAATAATATTAGTAATATTATAAACGCGAAAGTTTTTATGAATATATTTTACTCTTTCACGTTCAAACAGCTGGACGGAATTTGTAATATAGATAGCATATATGTTTAGTGGATTAACACATAGGCTACTTTTTATCCGCAGGTGAAACCGCGGGGCGCAGTTAGTGTAAAATTTAACTATGTGTTGGTGGTGAAGTGCGCAGTGCAGTGTCACGCGAAACTCTATACTTTAGAGTTCCGAATAACACTGCATCTGATATGGGCAGCCGTGTCGCTTACAATCAGGTGGACGACTTGCTCGTCACGTCATTCAAAAAACTATATAATAATAACGCCCAACGATCACATTCATAGATCCTAGACCTTAACTATGATTCCGTGTCTAGGTATCTAAGAACTACGAGGACAATGGTCCCACAACACCTAGACTCTGAACAAGTATTTGCGTTTTTTATCCGTGCATAAATACTAGTCCTCCCGCGGATATCGAACCCGCTGCCTCCAGGTTATGAGTCGACCTGCTCAACCACCACACCACAGAGGCTGTTCAACTATACAGTTAACTATAGTTTACCTGTATTCTAAGCATGATGCAAGCTTTCTTGGCGCTCTCTTTAAAATCTCCACACTGCCTCACGCTGTCAACAAACACTTCCTCCTTCCCATGGTACTTCTGATGTATATACTTGTTCTTCTCGCCGTCGAAGTAGCTGGAACAATTACATTATAATGACACAATTGTACAAATAAATAAAAATAAATATCTGTGGACATCTCACACAACGCCATCTAGCTCCGAACTAAGCAAAGCTTGTACTATGGGAACCAGATAACTGATACAATACTTATGTACTTTTTGTTTGTAAATAAATACATAGAATACAATATAACACCCAGACACAAGACAAACATCGATGTTCGTCACACAAATGTTTGTCCTGGGTGAGAATCGAACCCACAACCTGCAGCAAGTGAGAGCCTTCCAGTTAATGATGTAATGCGTGTATGACGTTGGTGAATAAAGATTGATCATCAGTAAGCAACAATATACATCATGGATAATGTACCTTGGTCGAAACGTGGAGGTAAATCAAAAGAATGTTTTGATGAACATTTTTGCTTTTTTAAACTTTTACAAGTTAAAAGTGTATTAACATGTCATTGAAATGCAGAATAAAAAGCATGGGTGACAGAATGGGGCCCTGAAGAACGCCAAGATTGATATGCATTAGATCTGCGCAGGAACCCTCGAAAACCACCTAAATGCTTATCTTAGAGAGAAAACTAGCGACTTATAGTGAGTAGCGCATGTAGAAGCTCGTAAGGCAGAAGTTTCTTAAGACGTGCCTTGTGTAAGACCCGATCAAAAGCCTTAGCAGTGTCAAACAAGTTCCAATGCAAGTGCCTCCCCTCTACTCTCCATAGCTGAATATCTATAGAATGGACAACAGCAAACTCCTCAATCTGCATTATAATGTTCTTGCCATGCGTGATCGTGGCGAACCCACTCCTTAGGGGAGGCCTATGATAAGTAGTGGACGTCTTCCAGTGAAATGAATTCTACAATTCAAGAGGCGAGATCAAAAGGGTTAATCTGTCAAATTGATGGTTTCGAGAAAATTTACTTTAAACTTCACCGGCTTCATTTTAATGTAGAGTGCTTATCTTCTTCTACTATATAAAAATAAGTCGGGTTTTCCTTCCTGACGCTATAACTCCAGAACGCACGAACCGATTTCCACGGTTTTGCATTCGTTGGAAAGGTCTCGGGCTCCGTGAGGTTTATAGCAAAGAAAATTCAGGAAAAATTCAGGACAAACCAAGATTTTAAGTAGATGGCGCGGTTGCGTGATACATTGTTTGACAGCTACTGTTACATAAAACGAAGCCATCTGGTGGCGAAACGGAGTTCGCCGGGTTTGATAGTTAAGCAATAGAAAAGGTTTATGTAAGTTTCACTTGCTTGAAAATGTATTAATTCTATTTTAAAATACTAAATATAGTACTAATTCGTACAATTACTGTAAGAATATAATATAATAAATATAATAATGTTTTATGCCAAGCGAACTGTATTCCTGATAAACCGTTTTTAGACTGACAATCTCGAGATTTAAGACTCATTTCGGTATTTTGAGAATGTATTATTGTAGATAATTTCATGCTGAATCCAACGTTACCCATAAGTCATTTTGTGAAAAAAAAATCAGTTAAACCCTTCTTGATCATCAGTTTTTTTACATGGATAGCATGCTACATCTTCGATCGTATCGTCACTTCTCATCAGGTGAGAGCGCGGTCAAATGCTAGACAAGTTTGAAGCAAAAAAAAAAAGTTCCTCCCTTTAATTCAGACTCACCAATAGAAAGGGTCATCAGGCTTGATCCTGGCGCCAACAGCCGGCAGCCCGTCCTCGTCGATGTAGGGAGCCAGGTCGGCCCGCGCGGGGTCCCGAGCGAAGTGCGAGGCGAGGTGGGTGAGCTCTATGAACTCCGACTTGTAGACGGCGCCGGCGGCGAACCCGCGCTCGTACGCCGACTTGTTGATTATCATCGCGTCTTCCATGTCGTAGCCCTGTCGGCCAATGTGTATATGAAGAGGATGCCTTTTACAGCTATAATCTAGTCGTTAAACCAATACGTTAACACTGCTGGAACAACGACCTCTCACAGACAGCTACGAAATTTGCTAACACGCGAAATACAAACAAACATGGTAGAAAAATCGAGGTTTTTAATTTTAACTTTTTGTTGTATTCTGTTAAGGGTATCTTTAGCCGTTTCTCGGTTCAAAAAAGGACAGACAGACAGATGGACAGAAATCGAAACAGACGCAGACGAAAGAAGTAATCCTATCAGGGTTTCCTTTTTTCCAAGCGGTCACAGACAGAACCTTAAAAACACGATTCAAATGGTCCGCCACAAATAAAGCGGGCTCTCGGAAATCAATTAAGTTATTTTTATTTATTTATTATAATAAGAACGACAATGCCAATTACATCCTTACTTATAAACGCGAAAATTTGTATGTATGGTTTGATACTCTTTCACGCAAAAACTACTGAATAGATTTTAATGAAACTTATATGCTGGATTGACACATAGGCTACTTCTTAATCTGCGGATGAAAACGCACATTTTTTTGGTAGTTCTTTACGTCGTTTATTCACATGAAACAGAAAAATGGGTATAAAAAGAAAATAAAACCTTACCGAATAGGAAATAACGGCGACAATAGCGTTAGTTCCCATGGGGAAGTCGTCCAAACCGACGTTGTCGTAATGTGTGGGCCTGAAGAGAGGCGTGGCGGGCGTCTGCAGCCGGTATAACTTGGTCTCCGCGTTGGTCCCCCACGTGTGGATCGGGGTGCCCATCGTTTGCTTGCCCATCTGGCACTGGTACATGTTTCTATACGACAATGGATTACATATACAATTTACAAGGTAGTAGGACTTTTCTGCAACGTTCGTCTAGGTAGGTTTTTTTGTGTATTAAAAAATGACATGACGAGCTAATCGTTCGCCTGATGTTAAGCGACACGACTGCTCATATCAGTTACAGTGTCACTCGGAACTCTAAAGACTAGAATTGCGCGTGACACTGCACTATACAGAATCATGATGGGCCTAAAACATTATAAGTAACGTAAATCTCACCGCGGCGACTGGTTGCAATCCGGCATCGGAACTAGCTGCGCCAAGTTGCTCATAAACGCTGACTTTGACAGCTCTAAATGCGTTGTTTTGTCTGTACCGAACAAAAAAAAAATTATTTTTTATTTGCGTAGACTTGTAACGTTGCTTTAGTGTCAGTAACAGCTTAAAATGGTGTTAGTCAACATGACTGTTTAAAAGGATGCGTCAGTTATCAATTCGAAAAGGATGCGTTAGTGAGCGTAACAGCTCAAAAATCGTGCGCTAGTGAACATGACAGCTCAAAACCACGTGTTAGTCATAATGACGGCTCAAAAGAGTACGTTAGTGAACACGAAAGCTCAAATAGAGTACGTTAGTCAATAGGACAGCTCAAAACGTATGTTAGTAGTGATCATGACTACATAAAAAGGTTTTAGTGAACATCACAGCGCAATAAGGTGTGTTAGTCATAATGACAGCTCCAAAAAGTGTGATAATGACCATGACAGCTCAAAAGGGGTGTATTAGTGAACATAACAGCTCAACAGGATGTGTTAGTCACCATGACAGCTCAAAAGGGTGTGTTAGTGACCATGACAGCTCAAAAAGGGTCTGATAGTGAATGTGATAGCTCGAAAGGATGTGTCAAAAAGCACTTATAACGGCTGAGAAGAGTGTGATTATGTGCAGATAGTGACTGCCTAAGTGTTAGTGGCTATGACAGCTCAAAAAGGGTTTGGTAGTGACTATGACAGCTCAAAGAATATTTTTAAATTTATTTATTTTTTTAGGTAATGACCACTGAGTGAGATTACCTTTAATAATTTCACTGTTAGTAACGGCTATGTCCAAGTAAAGCTGTTCCATGGTTCCGATAAGCTCCAAATGTCCGGTGGCCAGGTGTATCACCGGACGCATCATACGAGCTTCATGGGTCATTAGAAATACGCCCGCGTATTGAGCGCATATCTGAAACGTTTACTATTAATTACTATTGACTATTAATAAATAAATAAATATTTATGAACATGTCACACAGCGCCATCTAGTCCCAAACTAAGCATAACTTGTACTACGGGAACTAGATAACTGATACAATAATTAGTTTTATTTTTTGTTTGTAAATACATACATAGAATACAATATAACACAGAACAAATACCTATGTTCATCACAGAAATGTTTGTCCTGGGTTGGGATCGAATCCACCACCTGCAGTTTAGAAGGCAGAGCTACCAACTGAGGGCCAGTCGATCAATGACTATTATTTTAATGACTTGTTAATACAAGTACAATTTAAATAAATGATAGTACATTAGTACTATAATTTATTTAAAATATTTCGTGACATACATAATTAGAATTCTATAGATAATACTTTTAAAACCTCCAGCTTTTCAACTGACTTAAACAAAAGAGATGGTTTTTAATTCGACTGTTTTTTTAAATGTTCGTACCTCAGAACTTTCGACTGCGTGAACCGATTTGAATGATTCATTTTTAATTTTTAATAAGCTGGAGCTTCCCATGTAGTCCCATTTTTAAATTAATTTGGCCTAGTTTCGACAATGGCATCCATGAGAAAGCCATATAAGCCTGAAGTCAGTTTTTTTTACGTATTGCATTTAATATATTACTAGCTTCTGCCCGCGGCTTCACCTGCGTGGCCTATAGGAATCGAACAAGAAAAATTGTCATAGATAATTCAACCACCCATTTCACCCTCTTAAGAGGTGGAATTTCGAAAAATCCTTTCTTAGTGGATACCTACACTTTACAAAGAAACACACTCTCCAAATTTCAAGTCTCTAGGACCAACGGTTTAGGCTGTGCGTTGATATATAAGTCAGTCATTCAGGACTTTGAATTGTAAATGTATTGATTGTATGCCGGAATGGACATGCATGAATTTTTTGCTATAATTTTGATTGTTTCAACTATTTTTATGACAAAAAATTTTCACTTAAAAAATGTTTCTATTTTTTTTTATGTTATTGAATGATGTGACGGGCTAGTCGTTCACCTGATGTTAAGTGCCACGGCCGCCCATAACAGAACAGTGTCACTCGGAACCCTAAAACATAGAGTTACAAGCGACACTGCACTGCGCACATCATCCTGAGACATCAGCACGGTCTGGTAATAAGATAAATCAACTGTGAGATCAGATCATAAAGTCTCAATTGCTTGGTCTTGAGCCTAGTACGGGAAACAGGTGCTCCACCCCTTTATGATTGTATCAACTATTTTTTTTTTGCCAATAAATTTCATTTCATTTCAAAATTTCATTTCAAATTTCATTTCATTGCCCAGTAATTTCACTAGCTACAGTGCCTTTCAAACTGGAACACAGTAGTGCTTGCACACTACTGATTGGCGGCAGAATAACTGGCAAAGCGGTGGTATTTACCTAGACGAATTTTGCAACAAAGTCCTACCACCTAGTAAAAGTTTTTTTGTACCATTTTTTGAAATCATCATTTATAAAAATGTATGTATTGTTAGCTTTATTTGATTTTAATAATGTACTTCTAATATATTATTTTATTAAACATTTTTCAAGCTACGTTTAAATTGTAAATATGTTCTCAAGTCGAAACTATTATTTTATTTATTATTTAAAGCAGTCGTTTGACTATTACGGCATAAACCTGCGTAGTACAGTAACCCCCACTACCCCCTCTTGCTTTTACTCGTCGAGTGGTGGCAGTGAAGACGACTTGAGAACTTATCAGTCTAGTCTGAGCTCGGATAGAGCGCACACGTCTTGGTACATGCGAAATACAATAATTGGAGTGAGTACTTGAAGTTTCTTTCCAATAACCCTGGTCTAATAATAGTAGTTAACATGAGTATATTAGCGTATAATAAGTTGCTGGATAATATTAAGATACTGCAGGGAAACATATTTAAAAGATGTTTGTATTGTTGGCTGATCGACAAGTGTTTTTACAGCATGCAAGAGTTTTTAAATTTTAAGTAGGTAATAAGTTAGGTTGACATGTAATAATAATAATAATAATAATAGCAATTTGAATTTAGATTAATTTATATAAATATTAGCACGCCTGCTTGCGGGCCGGGTACAGTGACTGTCACATTACCTGTAATCTGAAATGTATTTGATGTGTGTATCCTAGCAAATAAATGATTGATTATGATTATGATTATAATACCTCTTTCCTAGGGATCAATACGATCTCAGTGGTAATGGGCATCTCCTCCCCCCTGACTTTCAAGCAGCGAAGGTGCGCGGCCGCCTTCAGCCCCGTGTGCTCGGGCAGGTAGCCGGCCAGGCAGCCGTCCACGAACACCGGGTACTTGTACTCATCGTGGGACAGCGGGGTTCTGCCGACGGACGAGATTGGTTCCATTCCTGGGGGGACAAATGAAACCGCTGTATTTTCGACACATATTTTTGGAGCCAATTCATACATTCCATTCAGTTCTTTCACTTTTTTCATTCGGATCTATGTGTGTGATCGTTGGGCGTTATTGTTATTTATTATTATTTATGATTGGTTCCATTCCTGGGGAAAAAATGAAACAGGTGCATTTTGGAACTTATAAATATTTTTAGAACCAATTCATACATTGCTTGTTTCAATAGAGTTTATCTATCTATCTATGTATAAATTCAGTTCTAATTCTTCTTTGACAGCCTCTGATGTAGTTGAGAAGGTCAGCGCAAATACTTGTTCTGTGTCTGGGTGTTGTGGGGCCATGGTCGCTCGTAGTTCTTGGAGAGATCGTATGGATCTACCTCACAACTACTATGAAGGCATAATTTGTGAGATACTATATAAAATATAGAAATTATACAGAATAGGTAATATGTAGTACTCTGCTGTTACCTCGCCCTCTGCCCCCGCTAGTGAGTCGTGTTTGTTGGAGAAATTATGTTCACGAGCTATCAAGTGGCTTGATTATCTTTGGGTTTTACCGACTATACAAAATGCATCGAATGACGCTAGCTGTATGCTCAAAGTCGTCAACCGCCTGCCACTATCTGCAGTCGGTAAATAGCCTATATTAACTCGAAATAACAATACCAGTGGACTTAATTATTGGATTTATTTTTATTTATCCTCTAATAGGAATAATCATCAGTCTTATTACAAAACGTGGACTAAGTGCAGGTTTAAGCCTGGACTAAGTAGTCCTAGTTTGTTACGGTATTAAGTAGTTAGACCTTGACTTTATTACACAACGCCGACTAATCGAAGACCAACTGATACCAGAGATAGTCCATGGTTTAAATATTGAGCATAGACTAAATACGAAAAAAGTTTGTTCAGTTGGACCAGATTTATTCACACGTTCCGTTTTTCACGTTTCATATATTTAGAATTTTTGTTTTCGTCTATAATATACGTTGGCCTTGGAAAGCGTATTGTTTGCATATTTTTTAATGAATAAATAATCAGATTATTGAAAAACAGCTTTGCTACAATGATTTTCAACTAATAAAACTATTACGAACCAACGAGGCTTGCGCGAATCAGAACGTAATTATGGCAAAGCTTAACGCGCAAAAATTGATATTTCTGTTTATTGTTGTTATAACTAACTGCACAAATATAAATATCGTGAAAATGGAGCAACAAAATATAAAAACTGAACCGAGTAGATTTATTTTATCAAAGACGAAGACAACCTCAAAATCGTGTAACAAAGAAGGTTGATAACCCAGCATTGACGAATAGCGCGTAAATAGATTTTAATCTTAAAAGTTTCATTTTTCCACCACCGTGGCGCTAGTTTCTTTCGATTAGCGAGTTAGTACCATAGTTAAACTAGGGTCATCGGAGTACTAACTTTAGACCATGGACGATCCCCGGATCAGCGATAAACCTGTTTTTGTAATAGTTTTTAACTAGTCTAAGTTTAAACCTAGTACTGACTTTGGTCCATGCTTAGTCTACGTTTTGTAATAAGACGGCATACGTTTAAACTTCAACTTACCACATTTCTCAAGTACCTCAGGTAGATTGTCTACTAAAGCTTGGTCCGGTCTTTGTGTTATCTGAAATAAATAATCAACTATTAGCACGTAATTAACACCTAGTGACTACTACTGTTACTATTGACTTAGAGCACGCGTGGCTCAGCGGCGACACGTGCGATTCTCGATTCGACGCACCCAGGTTCAAATCCCACTCGACCCTGCACTTTTAGTAACTTTGGACCTAAGTTATATGCGGAATTTGCACTCGCTCTGATAACGGTGAAAACATCTTGATAAAACCAGCTATTTTTAACGGTCTAATGGTGTTGGTCCCTAGCGACCTTTACAGCGTCACCGGGCGGAAGGGCAGTTTATATAGTATTAGCCTGTTGAACATATTAATTTGTACTTCCGAAACCTCGAACAAATTATGGCAAAACAATGCTTACATTTGAAGGAGCACAACTTTATAATAAAATACCATCGCATATTAAAAAAATATATTCATTTAACGAATTCAAGAAACAATTGAAGGGTTGAGAATAAAAAGGATTTAACTGACAAATTGACAGTTTCGAGAAAATTGACTTTAAACGTCAACGGCGTCATTTTAATGTAGTGCTTATAAGGTAATAGAAAAGGTTTATGTAAGTTTCAGTTGCTTGAAAATGTTTTAATTCTATTTTAAATACTAAATATAGTACTAATTCATACAATTACTGTAAAAATATAATATAATAAAATAAATATAATAATGTTTATATGCTAAGCGAGCTGTATTGTATGCAAATAAATGAATATGAATATGAATATTCCTGTGACAGATATACCGTTTTTAGACTCAAAATCTCGAGATTTAGGCCTCATTTTGGTATTTTGAGAATGTATTATTGCAGATAATTTCACGCTGAATCCAACGATACCCATAAGTCATTTTGTGAAAAAAATCAGTTAAATCCTTTTTGTTCTCACCCCTTCAATTGACTCAATACCTTACGACGGATGAGTTGCCGAAGTAAACATTTTAAATTATGTCGTGTTGAAATGTAATGTTACTTAAGCACGTATTTATATTTATGTTACTATACCTACATTATTTAAAGTGACGACGAATGTACTTGTATAGAATTCTTTAAGTCTAACTATGTTCTCATGGAAGTGACTTTTTTGTCTTATTTGAGAATAAATTTCTTTAAACCTAATTTGACGACACATATAGCTTAGATTCTAGTGCTGAATTGTACGTCAAATGTAATATAACTTAATTAAAGAATTTTTGAGATGAAATGAACCAACCATCAATCATCCAATCACGTCGTGCATATATTTGACAGCCTCTGTGGTTGAGAAGTTTGGCTCATAACCTGGAGGTGGCGGGTTCGATACCGCGCGAAAAGTGATCTCTTCTCTAGATACAGAGGGTCTTACGTCCGTATTACAGAACGATGCTCAGTCATGGATTGGTGCTCAAGCAGAGATTTCATGCATAAAGTGATCAATTAGTGAATGAAATCTCTGCTTGAGCACCAATCGATGACTGAGCGTCGTTCTAAATTACGGACCTTAGTTAGGGTCCAGGATCTATGTATGTGATCGTTGGGCGTTATTATTAAAATCAATAATAACGCCCAACGATCACATCATATATCATAGATCCAAGGACCGTAACTAGGACTCCCTGTGTGTATAATTAATACTATTTGTGCCTCGCGGTTTCACCCGCGGATAAAAGGTATTTAATTATTCGCTAATCCCACGGGAAAATTTTACTTTTCCGGGATAAAATGTAGCCTATATGTTAATCCAGTGTATAAGCTATCTTGGTACTGAATTTCATCCAAATCCATTCAGCCGTTTGAGCGTGAAGGAGTAACAAACATACACACATACAAACTTTCGCCGTTATAATAATAATAATATGTGTGGACATCTCACACAAATCTAGCCCCAAACTAAGCAAAGCTTGTGCTATGGGAACCAGATAACTGATACAATACTTAGATACTTTTGTTTGTAAATACATACATAGAATACAATATGACACCCAGACACAGAACAAACACCTATGTTCATCACACAAACGTTTGTCCTGGGAATCGAACCCACAGCCCACAGTTCAGTAGGCAGGGCTACCAACTGAGCTATCGGGCCAGTCATAGTAATATTAGTGTGGTTATATTGTTCTGTGATATAATATACCTGCGCGGTGGCCGTGAGGTGGTTGAGAAGGCCGCAGGGGGCGCCGTCGGGCGTGTGCACGGGGCACACGAAGCCCCACGCGTCCGGCAGTAGTGCGCGCGCCTCGGTCGTGCGCATCTCCATGAAGAACGAGCCGCGGTGGATCGACCTTCGGACCGAAACACAGGCTTACATACGCCTTACTGCAACGCTTTCAACTTTTAAGGCTTCAATGTAAAGCGTACAAATATAAATTAATTAAATAAAAAATTAAAATAATATCTATGACGGCGGCAACGTCCAGTTGTAAACTCTATGCGCAGCGGGCACTACCGTAATTTACCCTGCGGTAGCATTTACAATTACAATGGCAACACCAGTAACTGTCATCGTCACCCACCCATCTGGCTATAAAAAGGGAGCGCTCGGTGTAATACGGATCATTCTTGCTCCGGACACGGCGCGGTGCGCATGCTGAAGGCCTATAGTTCTATAGTATAACACCGAGCCTATAAATACAATAAATAAAGAAAATGAAAGCGTCGGACCAAATTTCGTAACAAGCGTTTCCACAATGCTATGTGGTCCCCGTGTGAGAATGTAAAAAGGACGTTGTCTAATAATCTTTGGACTAGGAACACCCCACACCCGTGAGAGGTTCTCACGGAGGCTACTACTAGGTGGTAGGACTTTTCTGCAAAGTTCGTCTAGGTAGGTACCACCGCTTTGCCAGTTATTCTGCCGCCAAGCAGTAGTGTGCAAGCGCTACTGTGTTCCGGTTTGGCACTGTAGCTAGTGAAATTACTGGGTAAATGAGACTTTATGACCTGATCTCACAATCTAGTAATCTTACTAGGTTGTGCTGATGTCTCAGGATGACGTGCGCAGTGCAGTGTCACGCGAAACTCTACTAGAGTAAAGAGTGACACTGCAACTGATATGGGCAGCCGTGTCGCTTAACATCAGGCGAACGGTTAGCTCGTCACGTCATTCCATTACTAGTCCATTGAAAAGTTACATTTGGGGTTGCGTTTCTTAGAGGACGCAATTTTATTTTTTTGATGTGTAGGGGGGGTAAGTGTAAAGTTAAAATCAAGTTTGTGGGGTCACCGCCCTTGTCCCACGGCCGCCATCTTGAAAATAGGGGTTGAATCGGTTTTTACGATATATCTTTTAAACTATTTATCTGATAATAAAAATTTGGTAACATTTTTTGCTGCAAATTAAATTCTCTATAACTTTATAGGCAACATTTTTTCATTAAGTCAATAGCTAAGGTTTTACAGCGCTCCGATAGTCCATTGAAATGTTACAATTTAATGACCGAGTATTGCATTTATTAGAGGACGCAGTTTTATTTTTGGGCCATGTGTGGGGGGTCAGTAGAAGCTTAACCTCAAGTTTGTGGGGTCACCGCCCTTGTCCCCCGGCCGCCATCTTGGAAAAAGGAGTGAAAACACTTTTTTCGCGATATCTCGGAAACTATGCATCTTACAAAAAATTTGTCTCGTCATAATTTGTAGCAAATTGTTTTGCCTACATATGTGGTTATATAACTTTTTGCCCTAAATTAAAAATTAAAAAAGAAATAAGCAAAAAAGTGAGAAAACATTTATAAAAATTCCCTTTTTTGCTCTATAACTTTTTTAAAATACATTTTACAAAAAATTACGTCAGACCAATCTTGTAGATGATCTTTTGAGGATTTCTTTTTCTTGTTTTTTTTTTTAATTTCATTCATTTATAACGCTGTTACAGCGCTCCAAAGTTGACCGGGTTCGTCAATGCTCATGAGAATCCGGTCGAAACGAAATGTTTAACTTATTTTTAATTTTTTATTTTATTATAAATATATTCTTACAAAATTTTTGTTAAATTCGTACTACTTTACGTATTCATTCCTAACTCTTTTCCCCGCCACCTATGTCTGTAGGCACGTTTTGTTCAGCAGTAACACTACTGCTCAACAAAACGCGCCGTAGTGCTTGCACATGCAAGCACTACTGTGTTCCGGTTTGAAGGGCACTGTAGCTAGTGAAATTACTGGGCAATTGAAGCTTTTTTATCTGATCTCACAGTCGAGTAATTTTATTACCAGACTGTGTTGATGTCTCAGGATGATGTGCGCAGTACATTGTCACGCGAAACTTTATATTTTGGAGTTCCAAGTGATACTGTTCTGTTATGGGCGGCCGTGTCGCTTAACATCAGATGAACGACTAGCTCGTCACATCATTCACTAACATAAAAAAACTTTGATATTTGTGTTTTATAAATAACCTTTCGTTTCGGCCGGATTCTTATGAGCATTGACGAACCCGGTCAACTTTGGAGCGCTGTAACAGCGATTTAAATGAATGAAATAAAAAAAATATAGAGGAAAAAATTCCCCAAAAGATCATCTACAAGATTGGTCTGATGTAATTTTTTTGTAAAATGTATTAAAAAAAGTTATAGAGCAAAAAAGGGAATTTTTATAAATGTTTTCTCACTTTTTTGCTTATTTCTTCTTTAATTTTTAATTTAGGGCAAAAAGTTATATAACCACATATGTAGGCAAAACAATTTGCTACAAATTATGACGAGACAAATTTTTTGTAAGATGCATAGTTTCCGAGATATCGCGAAAAAAGTGTTTTCACTCCTTTTTCCAAGATGGCGGCCGGGGGACAAGGGCGGTGACCCCACAAACTTGAGGTTAAGCTTCTATTGACCCCCCACACATGGCCCAAAAATAAAATTGCGTCCTCTAAAAAACGCAAGGTAAGGCCTAAAAAATGTAACATTTCAATGGACTATACATTAAAAAAAAAACCCTGTGTACTACTCACTTGAAATGGGACATAAATCTCATCCGGTTAATATTTTCAGCGACGATCGTCAACCCCTTGTACTGCGGTAGTGACACATAGTTGGATGGCGCATTCCCTGTCGCTAGAAACGTCTCCATTTTAGCTTCAAACGAGCCGGCGCTTCGGATAAGTTGATTAAAATCTTTCTGTAATAAAAAACGAATGCGCTTTAGACACGACTAAAGTAAAGTTCTTCAGTTTAGCTCCATCTATCGGCCGGTATTGTATTGTTTAATGTTAGCGTCGCTATCTTGACAATTGTCAATTGAAGGGGTGAGAATAAAAAGGATTTAACTGATTATTTTGACCAAATGACTTATGGGTATCGTTGGGTTCAGCGTGAAATTATCTTCAATAATACATTCTCAAAATACCAAATTAGGCTTAAATCTCGAGATTTTGAGTCTAAAAATGGTTTATCTGTCACAGGAATACAGTTCGCTTAGCATAAAAACATTACTTTATTTCTTTTATTATATTATATTTTTACAGTAATTGTATGAATTACAGTAATAGTAATTTTAAATAGAATTAAAACATTTTCAAGCAACTGAAACTTACAAAAACCTTTTCTATTACCTTATAAGCACTCTACATTAAAATGACGCCGTTGACGTTTAAAGTCAATTTTCTCGAAACTGTCAATTTGACAGTTAAACCCTTTTTATTCTCAACCCTTCAATTGTAATTTTCCTGGATATGCCAACGTAATAATAAGAATTTTAAGTAATTTTAGCTTCGTTATGTTGACAATGGAGATCTACGTGAACCATCTTCAACTTCCGTTCACCTCACATTCACCAGCTACTACTACTACTAGCTTTTCTTAGTTTACAGTTCGAGTTTTGGTGGGAAAACGAGAAAGATCTTGTCGCCGTACTAAGAGTATGACTCAGACTAGACTATGACTTGACTTGATGACTTGGACTGTGGCTTGAGAAATATCTGCGTGAAATATCATTAACTTGAGAACTTAATAATCAATTAATTGACACTGCCTAAATACACAAAAGTATAAAACCAACAAATAAAAATAGTTTCGCGTGACACTATACTGCGCACGTTACCCTGAGATATGAGTTGTAGTAATTTGTTGAAGTATTATGAGTTGTAGAAATTTGTTGTAGTATTATGAGTTGTAGCAAGTTATTTAGTATTATGAGTTGTAGCAAGTTATTTAGTGTTATGAGTTGTAGCAAATTTTTGTAGTATTATGAGTTGTAGCAAGTTGTTGTAGTATTATGAGTTGTAGCAAATTTTTGTAGTATTAAGAGTTGTAGCAAGTTGTTGTAGTATTATGAGTTGTAGCAAATTTTTGTAGTATTAAGAGTTGTAGCAAGTTGTTGTAGTATTATGAGTTGTAGTAAATTTTTGTAGTATTAAGAGTTGTAGCAAGTTGTTGTAGTATTATGAGTTGTAGCAAATTTTTGTAGTATTAAGAGTTGTAGCAAGTTGTTGTAGTATTATGAGTTGTAGCAAATTTTTGTAGTATTAAGAGTTGTAGCAAGTTGTTGTAGTATTATGAGTTGTAGCAAATTTTTGTAGTATTAAGAGTTGGAGTAATTTGTTGTAGTATTATGAGTTGTAGCAAGTTGTTATAGTATTATGAGTTATAGCAAGTTGTTGTAGTATTAAGAGTTGGAGTAATTTGTTGTAGTATTATGAGTTGTAGCAAGTTGTTGTAGTATTATGAGTTGTAGCAAATTTTTGTTGTATTAGGAGTTGGAGTAATTTGTTGTAGTATTATGAGTTGTAGCAAGTTGTTATAGTATTATGAGTTGTAGCAAGTTGTTGTAGTATTAAGAGTTGGAGTAATTTGTTGTAGTATTATGAGTTGTAGCAAGTTGTTGTAGTATTATGAGTTGTAGCAAATTTTTGTTGTATTAGGAGTTGGAGTAATTTGTTGTAGTATTATGAGTTGTAGCAAATTTTTTTAGTATTAAGAGTTGGAGTAATTTGTTGTAGTATTATGAGTTGTAGCAAGTTGTTGTAGTATTATGAGTTGTAGCAAATTTTTGTTGTATTAGGAGTTGGAGTAATTGGTTGTAGTATTATGAGTTGTAGCAAGTTGTTGTAGTATTATGAGTTGTAGCAAATTTTTGTTGTATTAGGAGTTGGAGTAATTGGTTGTAGTATTATGAGTTGTAGCAAGTTGTTGTAGTATTATGAGTTGTAGCAAATTTTTGTTGTATTAGGAGTTGGAGTAATTTGTTGTAGTTTATGAGTTGTAGCAAGTTGTTGTAGTATTATGAGTTGTAGCAAATGTTTGTAGTATTAAGAGTTGGAGTAATTTGTCGTAGTATTATGAGTTGTAGCAAGTTGTTGTAGTATTATGAGTTGTAGCAAGTTGTTGTAGTATTATGAGTTGTAGCAAATTTTTGTAGTAAGCGGCGGGCGGGCGCCGCGCTTTCGTGTGGGTCAGCAATTCACGACGAGTTCTTGTTGCTTTGCGGACTGTTCCAATTTATTTGCCTACCCCCATTGGCTTTTTATATTTAATAAGCATAATGCAATAAATGTAATGCTCATACTAAAACATACATACGTAAATAATAAACGACTAGCCAACTTACTACTTCAACATCTGATTTTTATTATTTTTTTGAACTACACATTATAAGTTTTTGAACAAGCCTGTGTGCACGAAAAACGTTACCATGTTAATATATTATACTACTAGGATTAAGACACTGGTTATTGTATTAATTTTGTTAAATAATTATTACTAATAAAGATATTTTGAAATTGAAGTTATTTAGTATTATGAGTTGTAGTAAGTTATTGTAGTATTATGGGTTGTAGCAAGAGTCACTAGTTAATACTTCACCGACTCTTGTGTACCTGTGCTATTAAGTATTCTGTGAGATAACTGAGTACTTTTATATTACCTCTTGCAAACATATATCAGTGATCCGAGCCCAGGAATTCTTTGATTTCTTGATCAGTTGCAGTTTGACATTGTTCATGAGATTGACGAGTCGTTCCTTCAGGACCTGTAGGTATAGGTGACCACCGAGCAACACTTCCTGGCACATCACTGCGTCTTGTCCTTCCACCTAGAGAGGAATATAAAATTTGGATTTTCGGCTTAAGACGAAAATATTATGAATACAATAGAAAACGTTTATTTATAGCCAACATTTATGGCAACAGTTGTAAGCTTACAGCCTTATTAATAAACACGAACTAGCTTTAGATTAGTTATACCATCTTTTGTCTCTTTCGATCCAGATAAATATTCCAGTAGTAAAAAAAGGACAAAAGCTGAAGTAACTAATCCAAGACTAATACCCGTTTATTAATAAGGCTGTTAGAGTATATACAGTAAATACTTTAAGATTTTTCACGATGTAGTTATAAATTATAACAAGTACTTTTGGCTATAAAAAGGTCCCAGCTCAGCATAATGCGCCACTGACGCAGCTTTCATTTTCAGCTGTAGCCCTTTCCGTGGCGAGTAGGTACATCGAATTTTTAAGTACATGTATAGTCTAATTAATTAAAAGTTTGCAGCTACTAGTAAAACATTGTATAATTAAACGAGCTTCTGCCCGCAGCTTCGCCCGCAACGTGGCCTATGGGAAAATAATTCAACCACCCATTTCACCTTCTTAATGGCGGAATTTTGAAAAATTCTTTTTTAGCGGATGCCTACGTCATAACATCTACCTGCATGCCAAATTTCAGCCCGATAAGTCCAATGGTTTGGGCTGTGCGTTGATAGATCACTATATCAGTCAGTCACCTTTGAGTTTTATATATTTAGATCACCCATCGAAGTGTTGGCCACAGCAATCATTGCTTAACTTTACCAATGGATTAAGAACGGCTAGCCGAGCTTCATTCAGGATAATGATGATGTCTGGTGGGCAACTGAGGTGGAAGGTTGCCCACCCACTGGCGCAGAGGCCCGGAAGGGCCTACCGCCGGGGCGAGATGGTTAATACAGTGCGTCTCCATTTCATCCCATCCCGGCGGCGGTCGGATCACGGGGGGGTTTTAGTGGGTTTGAGTCCCACATATCTTCTGCCACCACGGGGTTGGTGGCAGGGGGGGAGGGGGAAGCGCGAGGGCATTTCCCCCCTAAAAAAAAAAAGGATAATGATGATGGTTAAGTGAGTCCTAACCATTCCCACCCAATAGACAATAACAGCTTTTATGAACGGGTTAATACTGTTGGTCTTTATCGACCTTTACAGCGTCACCAGGCGGGAAGGCAGACGCTTAAGGCGCCCAGCCGTTCAAAGTGGGAGGCAACTAGCTCAAGGGCACCCCTGGGATGCGAGCCTCGGCTTGGACCGTTGCCGGAATAAGGGGATCGAGAAGACTACGTCCACTGGAAGAGTGGACCCCATTGAAAGTTAGACAATGAAGATGACACATACCTTGCACTTGTTCTGCACGAAATCAAACAGTTTCTGCGCCATGAATACGAGTCCATGGAATTTGTCTATATCCTTCTTGAGATGGATCATCACACATCGAGAGAGAAGGAACTGAGCTGCTTCTAGGTCCGTTTTCCCCTGGCAACAATACACGTTTCACATTAATTGAGTAACTACTCGGGCCCTGCACCAATGACTTTACAATTTGTGAGCTCGCTCTTACAATGGTGTGGGTAAACATTGTGAGATTTTAGTTTGTTAACTAAATAATTGTATTCAATACCGTTTTCTTTATAGTACTTAATAGTCGGCATGCGACTGTAATACGGGCCTTAGTTTCTGACAGCCCAGATGGTAATAAGTAAAATAAACTCTGCCTGTAGGTTGTGGGTTCGATTCCCACCGAAAACAAACATTTTTGTGTTGAACATAGCTGTTTCTTGTGATATAATTATATAGATGCATTTACAAATAAAAAGAATCTATGTATTCTATTGGTTATTTGGTTCCCATAGTACTAGCTTTGCTTAGTTTGGGGCTAGGTGGCGTTGTGTGAGATATCCACATATATTATTTATTTATAAGTGTTTGTTCTATGTCTGGGTGTTATATTGTATTCTATGTATGCGTTTACAAACAAAAAGATTCTATGTATTCTATTGTTTATATTTCCATAGAACTAGCTTTGCTTAGTTTGGGGCTAGATGGCGTTGTCCATAAATATTGATTATTATTTATAGGTTAAAAAAAGCAAAATACCCTATTGATAGATTGTATTACCTTAGGCAGTTCCGCCTCCAATCTAGGCCGGAACATCCGCCCGAGGTAGGAGCGGCATTCGATCGCCGTATGCAGGCCTTCTTCGTGAAGCTCTCTCAGCATGTTTTGGATGCAGCTAGAAAAATTGATGACGTTATATTACTTACTAATACTAGGTTTTAATCGTTGGGGAAGAAAGCTTCTCAGTGGCAACCATGAAATGTCAGTTAGAATTAACTTAGCCCAATAGTGTTTATATAGGTTTATCCTAGTGCAGGCACCTAATTTTGTAAGACTTTAGTTTCCTAAGATTTATATTGTATTTTTCATTCATTTGATTTTTTTTAATAAATATTATTATTATTGTTTATTCAATATATCGGCCAGGTCTTCACCTAACCTGTTGCTATACCCTAATGGGGTCATATGTTTCGCAAACACATCAATATCACCTGTATTAGAAAATAAGTGTATAGGCTCAGGGTTATGTATGGGTTGCAAACTACAGGCCTACAGCATGCGCAGCGGGCCGCGTCCGCAGCAAGAATGCCCCAAGTACACCGAGCACTCCCTTTTTATAGCCGGATGCGTGGGGGAGCGATGACAGTTACCGGTGTTGCCGTTATAATAAATTTAAATGCTACCACAGGGTAAATTTTTTTTTACTAGGTGGTAGAACTTAACTGCAAAGTTCGTCTAGGTAGGTACCACCGCTTTGCCAGTTATTCTGCCGCCAAGCAGTAGTGCGCAAGCACTGCTGTGTTCCGGTTTGAAGGGCACTGTAGCTAGTGAAATTACTGGGCAAATGAGACTTTATGATCTGATCTCACAGTTTAATAATCTTATTACTAGATTGTGCTGATGTCTCAGGATGACGTGCGTAGTGCAGTGTCACGCGAAACTCTATATTAGAGTTCCGAGTAACACTGCAGCTGATATGGGCAGCCGTGTCGTTTAACATCAGGCGAATGGCTAGCTCGTCACGTCATTCCTTAACATAAAAAAAAATAAACCTCCATCATGCCCGCTGTGTATAGTTTACAACTGGACGTTGCCGCCGTCAAGTACATATGTTGGCAATAAATAATTGAGTATTGAGATAATTGTTATTTATTCTCAATGCCTACACTGGGAGTTTTCTGTGGTAACCACATGTCAACCACAGCAAACCTTGCTATGTTTAGTACTAACTTCACATAGTATAGATCATTTTTCTTTCCATGCAACAGCAGTCTGTATATGTAGTGATCCGGATAGTCCACTAAACACTTTATGATCAGTAACAGAGGTGCGTAGTACATCATCTTGCGGTACCCGAACATCAGTTTACATGTGCCGTTTGTGAGGAAGTGAAGCACATTGTTCTGTAAATAAAAAAAAAATGGATATATAATAAATATAAAAAAATGGCGTTAAAACCAATGTTGATAAATAAAAAATAAAAATAAATGTGATAAATTTGTAACTCTCACAGTAGACACTTTCATTATTATACAGATTGATTTTGTTAATTGATGATGTGACGAGCTAGTCATTCACTTGTTAAGCGACACGGCCGCCCATAACAGAACAGTGTCACTCGGACCTCGAAAATATATATATAAATAATATTGCTAGTGCAATTACTGGGCAATTGAGACTTTATGATCTGATCTCACAGTCAAGTAATCTTATTACCAGGCTACGCTGATGTCTCAGGATGATGTGCGCAGTGCCACGCGAAACTATGTTTTAGAGTTCCGAGTGACACTGTTCTGTTATGGTCAGCCGTGTCGCTTAATAGGTGAATACAGTGTGAGCTACAGTGCCCTTCAAACCGGAACACAGCTTGCGCACTGCTGCTTGCCGGCAGAAAAACTGGCAAAGCGGCGGTACCCAGACGAACTTTTTTTTTCAAACTTGTCTAGCATTTGACCACACTCTCACCTGATGGGAAGTGACGATGCGATCGAAGATGTAGCATGCTAGCCAAGTAAATACCTATTCACTCTTCTCTTGAACACGCCCGGGTCATATTTCGCCGGAAACACAGACGCTGGCAGGGCAACTTTGCAGAAAAGTCCTACCAGCTGGTAAAATTACTCTACTGACACTTAAATTTAACCATGACTATTATCCATGGTTTATAAACACTGTGTTGTAACCTGTTTTGTAAACTATTTTGTTTTAAAAGCTCACCTTGTGTATGACGGTGGGGGCATAAGCCAACCAGCGATCAAAAGTACAGGAGGGAGGCAATTAGATCAAGGGCACGGGTATGAGCTGGCCGAGAGAAGAGCACTGTAAAAACTACTACCACTGGAAGACCTTTGCGAAGTCAGGACCGTTCTAGCTAACCTAAGGGGGTAAGCCAACCTAATCGGCGGGGTCGGTATCTGACTGAGTTACGCTGGTATCCTAAACTGGTGCCAGAGCTAGAAGGGCTAGACTGATCCAACGATCATACTGCGACCAGCCCGTCTGCGATAGGATCGTCGGGGTAAACCAGATGTGTCTCGGGCGGCGACAACGGGGAGATCTGGATCTAAATTATAATCTCTTCAAAGTTTTGTAAATGGTTTTTAATTTAGGAATTAATTTTATGGTTTTTTTATGTTAATGAATGATGTGACGAGATTTTCGTTCACCTGATGTTAAGCGACACATCCGCCTATAACAGAACTAAGTCACTGGGAACTCTAGAATATAGTTTAGTGTGATACTTCACTGCGCACATCATCATGTGACATCAGCATATTAAAAAATAAATTTACTCAACTAAGAGATCAGATCATAAAGTCTCATATGTAATCATAGCCTTGAATATTAATTAACATGGATACATACGGTGCTGGTCTGGTCTGAAGTGACACATCGCATCATAACTCCATACTCGGAAAACAAGTTGCCTCTCATCTTCCAAGTGGGCCTTCTGATAGTGACCGGGTAGTTACGTCTCGTGACCAGAAGCATGCGGGCTAGACGCTCGTGACCCTGGAAAAGAGACCTAGATGAGCACCTGATAGGTAACACTTCATTAAACATGTGCACCACCTAATTACGAAAATGGCCTGATTGCTACCAGCCTGCACAAAAAGTATGACATTATGCTTAATTTTTTAAATGAATTATTATACCAGCAGTGTTTCTACAGAGCTGTAACTCTTTCCATCAGGAAGGCCATATGCTTGTTGGCTTACTATGGCATAAAAATTAATATCCTTCTATTAATGAAATATGTGGGAAATAGAAAAAGGACATTTACTAACATCATATGAGCTTTAGCCATGGCAACATATTAATGTGTACAGGTTGTAAATCCTGGACCCTAACTAGGATTCCCTGTGTCTAGAGACCCAGGAATTACGAGGACCATGGTCCCACAACACACAGACATAGAACAAGTATTTGTGCTTTTTTTTCTGTGCACACATACTTGTCCTGCCGGGAATTGAACCCGCCAGGTTAAGAGCCTACCTGCTCAACCACCACACCACAGAGGCTGTCCAATATGAGCCACATCAATTTCTTAACACACATGAATGTTGACAACAGTTTATAGGTATCTATTAATTGATTTTAAAAAGTACAGCAATTAAGAATATTACCGCCTCATGACTAAATCCAGACTGGATGCAAACCATAAATCATAAATATTTATATGTGCTACACATAAAGTTCATAAATCTTTATGGATCCTACACATAAAGATTTATGATTTATAGCAGTAAGAGCTTCTATCCGCAGCTTCGCCCGCGTGGCCTATAGGAAAATAAATTCAACCACCCATTTCACCCTCTTACGGGTGGAATTTCGAAAAACCCTTTCTTAGTGTATACCTACACTTTACAAAGAACACACCCTCTAAATTTCAAGTCTCTAGGACAGCAGTTTAGGCTGTGTATTGATATATAAGTCAGTTAGGACTTTGAATTTTATATGTATAGATTGCCAGCTTAGCTTAACCAACAAACATTATACCTGTCTGTACTTAAGTAGCCCCTAAGTTTGCACTTATCCCTCTATGACAAATATTGCAATGCATTTGGGTATGTCACAGAGGAATAAGGGCAAACTTAGGAGAAAGACTAATAAGACATAAGAGAGTGCATGACATTGGTTGTTGTGCGTAAAGAAAGTATGTATATTACTATATGCTTTGTAAAAAGACTATAGTAATATCAGGCCTGGCACACTCCATACTTTAGTTAAACCACTACAATTACATAGGCAGAGCATTCAGGCCAATCCATCCTCATGACAGATGCCGATGAGAACAGAGGCAACTACCAGGTTAATATTATAATTTTAAGTTTGCAAAGGTATGCAAGCTGAATTGCATTTTATTGTCATTATTTAAAAGTCATTACTAAGTGAATCTTCTGTGGTTATACACCAACAGGCCTTTTTATACTACCTTTATTATAAAGTATCCGCCCCATTCATCAGCATGTTCATTGTGTTCTACCAGTTCTTCTGGAGACAAGTCAGCCAGATGGCATAGTTTTGACTGAAAGCATACCATCAAAATTACAAGTTGTCCGATGAGATACTGAATTTCACTATAAAAATAGCGTAATTTATGTAAACGGTGTAGGTATACCCACCTTAACCATAATTGGAAGATTCCCAACAGATCTATCAACTGTTGTAGAGTTCCCATTTATAACAATAGTCATTCTAACTTTAAAATCTCCTTTGTAAGTAGCTGCCCTTTGCCTACACTCTGTTGGCAGCACTTTCTGGTTTCTTACTCCCACTGTTTCCATAGGCACAGAGGGTTTTGAGAATTTTGCATCATCTATTGAAATCTTTATTTTATCTAAAGACGGAGTCTCGAATTCTAAGGGCAGAAGGTTTTCTATTGCTGTTTTTAAGCCATCCTGGATCATGTAATTGAAGGAATCGATATGCGGCGCACCAAGACTTTGTAAATACTGAAAAAGAATAATATTTTTTGGGTGGACATAAATAAAACTAAAATACAAGGAATTAATAACAGGAGAGTAATATTACTTATTCTTAAGCTGTAATTTATTAGACCAATATAATTAGCATAGAATGAACACCCAAATATGCTCAATATTAAAGAAAATGAAACATGAATTGGTTATGTTTACATACCGGATTTGATATTTTTGGAGGCTTCCTGTACTCGGGATTAGCGGTGTATTTCAGGGAAGGTGCCTGTGTTACTTTTTTCGCATTCATTTTGATGTAATTTTACTTATTACGTATGTATTTTACAATTATTTTAGATTTTTAGGGCAACAAAAACACGTGCGACGGTTGATGCATTGCTGAACTTTGTAAACAAACGTCAAAATCGAATTGACACTATTGAATGTTGTGATTGTTGACATTGACAAACAAGAATTTTTTTTTTTACTTTTGCTTTGTTTCCTCGATTAAAGTCAAGTATTATTTTCTCTGTGCTTTTAGAGAAATCACTATTTACAAAAACCATTTTCTTCAAGAATTGAAGATGTAACCTTCTTGGACTAGTATAGTAACCAAATCCTTCAACAGACTCAAGTCGTTCGTGATCTTGGCGTTTATCACGATTCTAAACTGTTATTTGATGAGCACATCTCTCACATAGTAAGTAAAGGTTCTAAAGCGTTAGGTTTCATAATGAGAAGCTCCATCGGTTTCAAAAAAGCTAAAACATTGAAGATCATCTACTGTACTTTTGTTCGTAGCATATTGGAATATGCATCACAAATATGGAACCCGCGGTATAACAAATACATCATGCGAGTCGAGCGAATACAAAAGAAATTTATAAAGTTTTTATGTTTCCGACTCCAGATTCCTTATAAATCGGATAACTACCATCAACTTTGTAAAAAATTTCACATTCTACCGCTCAATATGAGACGTAACATATCTGACATTACATTTTTACTAAAAGTAGCGTCTAGTAAAGTAGACTGCCCTGAACTAGTTAGTAAAATTAAACTAAATGTCCCCACCAAATTTATTAGACATCACCAACCCCTTAACATTCCAGTTGTTACAACCAACTATCGTCAAAACTCATATCTGCATAGAGCGAGCAGAAACTTTAACAAGCTGCAGTGAGTATAAGTCATTAGACTTGTACAATACGAGCGTGAGCTCCGCGAGGCGGCTGCTGTGCAGAGACTTCTTTGTTGACTAGATTGTTACATGTTTTATTCATTTTTTTATTATAATATATATTATGCGTAGTACTTACTTATTCAGAATAGCACAAATCCGATGTTTTCCGATCTTTGTCAAAGTTTAATTATTATTTGTAAAATCAGGTGTTCATTATTGCGTGCTCAAGCTTTAGTGCTACTATATCGCTATACGTGAGGACCTTTAATTGGCTTCCAAATGTGTAACATGTTTCTACAATGTAAGAAAAGCTGTTGGTCTTCCCAAAAATAAATAAATAAATAGTAGTATTCCGTGTGAACCTCACCATGCCGTTTCATGGTCCACCCCTACCTACAAGACCAGTGATGGTGATGCATTAGCAAAATGCACACTCTTTAAGTTAATAAGTATTTAGACAAAACTCGTATATAAGAACGCCTATAAAAAATATTAGCAACATGTTTATTTAATCAGGCGTCAAGAAATAGTAACAATGTAGGCGAATTTATGGTACTTAAATTACTACTTAGGGCCCAAACTTATAAAAGAATTGTTAAATATGAACAATGCATATATCCTGATAATATATATATATATATACTTATAGCTGCTCTGCGCCGCACTATATAAGCTACTTATATTCCAAAAAACAAAAAACTTGTAACTATATCTGATTTTGGATGTTATTAAGCTCAATTATTTATTAGGAAATACAAATTAAAAAATGAAGTATTTTAATGATTATTTGTTGCTCATGTTCATATTTTGATGCATAGGTTTGGAGATCAAAACGGGGTAAAAAGTATCCTAGTCTGTGTCCTGGTTCTAAGGTAGCTCCCCACCAATTAACAGCTAAATCTCTCGTTATATATATATATATATATATATAAAGAGAATAGATACTGGGCGACTAAGTAATACCTCAGAATAGATCACGGAGCAGTACTTCTAATAATAATTATGTATTCTGTAACTAAGCTAATAGGCAATAGGTAAACCTTTTTACATAATGATGCCAATCAAAAAGGACCTTGTAGCAGTCGTATCGTATATACCATGTTGATATGATAGTAAGTTCCTGCTTTGGATTTCTTAGGGCTTGGTATCGATGCTTAAAATGCCTATATATCTATATATACTCAAATATATAGAAGAAAGTCGTGTTAGTTACACTATTTATACTCGAGAACGGTGTCCTTAAGCGCCTGCCTCCCCACCCAGTGACACTGTAAAGGTCGGTAGAGACCAACAACATTAGTCCGTTTAAAGAAATCCGTGGGTTGTGTAGGGATTGTCCTATTGTCACGCCACGCGGCAAACAAATATAAAAGATGCTCGAGTTATAGAGCCACACTAAAAATCAGTTTTT
This sequence comes from Ennomos fuscantarius, assembly GCA_905220475.3. Lineage (NCBI taxonomy): Eukaryota > Metazoa > Arthropoda > Insecta > Lepidoptera > Geometridae > Ennomos > Ennomos fuscantarius. Next base: position 2,373,755 of record HG992046.1, on the reverse strand, counting down.
ATTTCTATGAATTTATCTTTATGGCTAGCTTATATCTATTGCTGTATTTGTTCTAATAGATTAGGTTGGTTAAAAGAATAGCCATATATGGATAGCAATTTAATGTTTATGGTTTTTTTATTAATCTGCTTTACCACAGACTCCTGGGTCCGTACTCTTTTTTAATATAGGTACTACTTACCTGTTAGTTGTGTTATTTTTTTTTTAACAAAATCAATCTAGGCGTATCAATGTCAAAGTCAAAGTCAAAAGATTTATTGCAAATAGGCTAATTTTAGCACTTTTACAAGTCAAAATTATATTAGGTACTTAAAATTAAGTTATTGTACTAAGCATATAGAATTACAAAGTGCTAATTGTCAAATATTATATAGCAAGCCCATTAGAATATACTTATGAGTTTGAAAAAAAAAGTTCTCTTTTTCAACACTGGTGCAAGCAATCCGGCACAAAACAGAAAACTCCAATCCGAAGCTTCGATTACATCTGTAAAGAAGAAGTGAAAACTTTACTGTGATGCATTATTTTTCTACTGTCTTTTACAAAATTTGTAATTTATTACAGTAGAGTATGTAATGGATATGTTAAAAATTATTTTTACAAAATATCAGAATATATTACCTTTAAATACAGGTATAATTTAATAGTTTAAAATTAAGGCCAGGAAATCATTTCTGCGTGATATTCCGTGATTTTTCTGAACTCCCCCTTTCGAACCTCACGTGATTAAAGGACGATCCCCACGACGCCTACCAAGCGTGGTGCTTATGGCATACCCTCCCCCCTAAATGGAGAGGCCATCTTCAGCAGTGGACGCAAAAGTGCTGATGTTATGGTATCTAATAATAACTGCAACTAGTACACGGCTAAAACTCACGAGATACAGTCGAATAACTCGACCGGTGTTCGGGCAATATAGATGCCGAACACCGGTCGAGTTATTCGACTGTATCTCGTGAGTTTTAGCCGTGTACTAGTTGCAGTTATGAGTACTACTCACGTCAGTTTCTATAATATTGTATCTAATAATACCTATAAGTATCTGCTTGAAATGTTTGGATGGTGTGTCTTCACTCTTCCTGTCGGTATGACGTCACATGCCCGCTTGTAGATCCATCCCTGACGTATTTATGAAGGCGTGGCTTTCCTAACGCATCGGTGTTCTCAGTTTTCCCCTCCATCACAGCCGCGGTGATAGTATGGTGAAAATGTTTTGAAACTCACAAATACACACTGTCGAGTTTCTGTCGCACAGAACAGTTTAAAGATAGAAAATAGATGGTCGGAAAGTCATTATTTATAAAAGTTGCATAATACGTGTTTACGCACAAAGAACGGTAGTCTTCAATTTTATTTGGCCAGTGTACCTAAATCCAGTGGACGCTGCGCGCGCCTATACCCGGCCGGTCGTCCCGCGCGCGACGTTATCGCTTCATTACATAATTTTTTTTAAATCGATCGCGTTATCTCTGGTTTGATTTTTATAGTTTTAATTTTGTTATTCTCAGTGGCCTGTGCGTTGGTTTAATTTTTTATTCGTGGTGTTTAGTTTTGGTGAGTTATTTTTGTAATTATTAAGTTATTTTGCGCATGCATGATGCGTCCGAGTTTATTTTTGGAATATTATACTTTGTTTTTTTTTTTCTTTGTGTTTTGTATGATTAGGTGAAATGATTAAACCGCGCGGTACTAAGCCAGTCAATGGCCAATCTAAATAAAACTATTGTGATTATAGAATAAATATTAGTAGGTAGGTACTGTGGTTCGGGTATCGCGACGGACGTCGCTCGTTCGCATTTATAAACGCGTTTTTTAAACCAGTCTGTCTGACAAAAATAAATTTATAAATATGGATATTAACTATATAAACTAAGTAGTTTGGAAATGAGGGATTTATACTTATGCATTTTTCTTCTAAGAAATTTAATTATTTTAACAGATAAATAAAATAGCATAGAATACAATAAAAAAAATTTAAATAACCATATAGATTGTCCCTAGTTGCTTGATTTAGATTTCGAGTACCCCACGGAATACCTCGTCGCGTTGTCTCATTGTTTGTCCCACCGAGCCGCACTACAGTATATGCACCATATTCGTGAGTATTTACTCAAGAAAATCCAAATTCAAATCTTCAAAATTACAATTCCTCTTTTTAAATTGTTTTTTTTTTCATTAACGTCTCATTTCATACTGACCCCATTAGTAGACCCGGCTTTATAAATATATATTGCTTAGTCCATATAAGAACTTAGTATAACAATGTGAATGTTTTGGCGTAGCTGTAAGTTCACAGTGTATTTAACAAATAAATAAATAAATAAAAATAAATAAATTTCGAGAAGTACAGTGATTACTTTTAAAAAAATTAAGTGTTAATGTTTTAAAGTATTGTAGCATGCAGTGATTGCCTGTAATTAATTATACCTACATTTAGCTTTGTTATGGTCATGTTTCGTTAGTTTTAATGATATAATTGTTGGTAGACCTATGAAATAAAATAAAAGAAAACTTAATCTGACAAACCACTACCTACTGGTAGCCTACTGGCAACGTGCCCAATATGCTGGCAGCATTGCCACGTTGAATGGCAATGCGCAATCTTTGGCCGAAGTAGAGGCCAGGATTTTGGTCACGTGTTGCTTCGACCAGACGCTTAGAAAGGTATTATTGATCTGCATCATTGAATCTTTCTAAGGGTGAGTTTCCATGTATTTTGAGACCCAGCTTTTTTGACGACGTACAATAAAGATATATTTGCTACATTTATTAGGTACATCCATATAGCATGAAAGCAAATTGAATATAGGTTGCAGAAGTTGGGAAAATAAAAATAATTCCGGTTAATATTTGTTGGCAGGACTTGTGGTACGAAATATGGCCAAAGCCAAAGCTATTTGTTTTATTTTCTTGTCTACGTTTTATTTTTAATGATATTTTACTGCGGCGTTTAACAACTTCAAATTTGTTGCTATCTCCTAGAGATTCTTTCGTACAAGGATGAAGTCGTCTTCGTTCGCAACTTGTTTCGTACGAAGATGAAGTAGTCTTCGTTCGCAACTTGTTTCGTACAAGGATGAAGTAGTCTTCGTTCGCAACTAGTTTCGTTCAAAAATGAAGTAGTCTTCGTTCGCAACTGGTTTCGTACATGGATGAATGAGTAGTCTTCATTCGCGACTGGTTTCGTACAGTGATGAAGTAGTCTTCGTTCGCAACTAGTTTCGTACAAGTATGAAGTAGTCTTCGCAACTAATTTCGTACAAAGATGAAGTAGTCTTCGTTCGCAACTTGTTTCGTACAAGGATGAAGTAGTCTTCGTTCGCAACTAGTTTCGTACAAAGATGAAGTAATCTTCGTTCGCAATTGGTATCTTACGCGGACGGAGGGTTCTCAAAATGGTACTGCAATACAAATATAGCCATTGTATCATGTACTTATCTATTCTATGACCAAGAACAAATAAAGTGACAAACTAATTCACCTGTCTTCACTGTCTGTATATCAGTTGACATAATATTTCACACCACATGTGATAATAACTTGATAAGATAAGCTAATATTTTACGGATTTTTTAATTGATACAACGTTGTGATAAATCTATCCATTACAAAATAATGTATGTATTTATTACATTGTAACTATTTGTTGTTGATGTGGTGGGTGAGCAGGTCGGCTCATAGCTCGGAGGTGGCGGGTTCGATTCCAGCGACAGGACAAGTATTTGTGCACAGAAAAATGTGCAAATACTTGTTCTGAGTCTGGGTGTTTTGGGACCACGGTCCTTTTTAGTTTTTGGGTCCCTACAGGGATTCCTAGTTGGGGTCCAGGAACTATGTATGTGATCGTTGGGCGTATTATTCTTTGTAATTATTTCCACCTGATAAAGTTGAAGAGCATCCGCTGTTCGATTGTAGGTGGGTACTACTAGACTAGTTCAGTAACAAGCTTCCAGAAGCAATGAAAAAGGAATCAAATAATGTAATCTTTATAAAACAATTAAAGCACTTTCTAATAAATAAAAGCTATTATACTATAATGAATATCTAAATGATAAAATTTAAGCATATTATGTAAAAATAATAATTCATTTAACTTTAGTATAAAATAAGTAACCTCTTTCTAATCTAATAATATTTAATTTTGTCTTCCTCTTTTCTAATTTTGCGTGCCCGACAGGGTCCACAATGAACTGTTATTTAAAAAAAAAAAAAACTACCTACACCTGTATAACATTGTGGAATGCAAATAAAAATTGAAAGTTACTTAGCAACATATGTAGTTCGTGTTCCGTAATTGGCCGTGTGGTCCCATCAGTGTGCGAATAGGACCACCCCATCCCTTCCCGTGGATATCATAAAAGCCGGATAAGGAAATATAATAATAATAATAACGGCAAACGATCCCATACATAAATCCTGAACATTAACTAGGTTTCCCTGTGTCTATGGACCCAAAAACTACAAAGACCGTGGTCCCACCCAGAATCAGAACAAGTATTTTCACATTTTTCTGTACACAAATACTTGTCCTGCTGCGGGAATCGAACCCGCCGCTTCCGGGTTATTAGCCGACCTGCTGAACCACCACACCACAGAGGCTCTCATATCCAGCATTCTCCTCGGTACATTTAAATCTTCTGCGGTTGTCCAACATTAGCGTACGCAACAGACTGGTAGCATTGCCCCGTTAAGCGTTGGTCTTGCGATCGTAACGCACTACGCTGTAGCGTGCGGCTCAAACGCAGCGTCACGCGACACAGCGTTTACCGCCTCTGCGGAGACACCAAAATAGACTGTCAACATGAACAATATTTTGAAAATGAATAAATCCAACAATGGAGTTTTGGCGGGAAAGCGAAAAAGATTGCGTCACCGCATTGTATTATTTTCCAAAACTTGTGTTATTTTCAGTGTTAGTGCATAAAATTGGTGGCATTTTATTCGTTAAGTGCTGGATTACATGCGTGAGTGTGGGAAAATGGTATAATGATGGTGAAACGTTTCTTTTCGTGTTGTTTCTAAAACTCCATAGAAGCTTCAAGTAAAGTTGCCACCACTTTACTAGGAGTATGACTTTGACTAGACTGACTATGGCTTGACTTGATGACTTCGACTGTGACTTGACACATTTTCGTGAAATATCGATAACTTGATAAACTATCAATTACTTGACACTGGCTAAATACACAAAAGTGTGGAGCAACAACTTAAAAAAACTTTTTTTTTATTTGCAACCGACAGAAACACAAATTTGTATGGATTTGACAGTTTGACTACGCAGTTTATGTGCATAGTTGGTATGGAAATTTCACCTGTTGCATTGCAATCTAAAGTTTCGTGATCCCCCAGGAAGTATGAATTGCATATTGCGCACTGGACTTGCCAAATGTCCTTTGGGAGGACCATTCCCTTGTACGGTAAACAGGTAAACTGTAAGCGGCTTACAGAATAAATAATGTTACCATACAGATTCAATCCGTAAAGACATTTATATGAATAGCGACTTTTATTAACACGTAATTAAGTGCAGTTTAGTTCGTACAGCTTTAACAGACTTAATGTTTTATGGTAATAGGTGAGTTTCTTGACCTTTGTTGAAAAGAACGTGACTGTTTTGGAAAGCGAGTGGGAAGTACTTAGGTGCTTTCCTTACATTTTCCTTCCTCAAATGTGTATGAAAGTGACTAATATATCAACTACTTGCCTACACTGGGTCCGTGGGGGCCGGCTGCAATGGGAACATATAGGGATTTGGCCAAGCGTTTGGTGAAGGCATCAGGTGACCAGAATGCTGGCTTTTATTTGGCACAAAAATATGCATTGCCATACAACGTGGTTTGGTGCCAGGATTCTGGGCACTTTTCCTTCTATTCATTACAATAATTAATAGAAGGAAAAGGGAAAATTTCGGCTAAGGAATGGAATGCCCTGCCTGTCTGTGTTTCCAGCGAAATATGACCCGGGCGTGTTCAAGAGAAGAGTGAATAGGTATTTAATTGGCTAGCATGCTACACCTTCGATCGCATCGTCATATATATATATATATATATATATATATATATGTATGTATATTGTATGTCTCAAGTCACGTCACAGTCCAAGTCATCAAGTCAAGTCATAGTCTTGTCTAGTCAAGTCATACTCCTAGTAAAGTGGTGGCAACTTTACCAGAAGCTTCTATGGAGTTTTGGAAACAACGCGAAAAGAAACGTTTCACCATCATTATACTACTTTCCCACACTCATTCCTGTAATCCAGCACTTAACGAATAAAATGCCACCAATTTTATGCACTAACACTGAAAATAAAAAATAAAAATAAAATAAAATAAAAATTGGAAAATAATACAATGCGGTGACGCGATCTCGATCGAAAACCGGCTGACCATTTGCCAACATGAGAAGACAAAGATTGAGAGTAATGTCACAGATTATATAGTAGTACTAGGTAGTCATGTGTAATGCCTAGACCTAGTCAACACTTATAGATCCCGTATGTGGGTGAGCTAAACGTCGATAATTATTGATGGTAGGAGGTCAAACGAATAGCTGGTAATTGACTCTTATGAGGGATTTATTATACACTCAGGAAGCATTGTAATCAGTAGCTGATATTTAACTTTTACTTAATTATCTGTCTTGGAAGGATACGTGGAAAACGAGATTCAAGAAGGTTCTACCATAGACAAGTACTAGCTACACCTTGCGGATTCACCTGCATAAAAAGTACCTATTCCATTCTAAATTTCATTCAATTTTGTGAAGCGTGTGAATAGGGAACAAACAAACAAATACCCTTACCCTTACTTACTTTCTCATTTATAATGTTAGTGTATACGTGTAGATAAGCCTAAGTAAGTTTATGTAGGTACGGGAATTATCACTAATTCACTAAAGTTTCTTTACTCAATTTGTTGCCTACCTAAATGGGCCGATTAACCGATTTATCAGCGTCCTTATCGTACCTACTGCTCTGGAAAGAGACGAAGTGCTTCCGTTGCGAGTTCTGATAATGTAAATGGTAATGAAGTTGACGCCGTTCCAAAAACAACAATAAAGAGCAAAGTCCATGCCACAATATCACAACTCTCTTTAATTAGTCAACATTTACCAAATTATCCAAACAGATAACATAAAAAGATTGTTTGTGTAAAGTGGATAACTCCAGATAAAACTAGGAATATAGTACCTACCTATAATAATGAACGAAACTTAACTAAAATAAAATTTGGAAGATAAATAGTTTCTTATTTGTAAATATCTATCTTTTTAAGTCCAGGGTCCTAACTATTTGATATTGAATGAATTGACCTCGAACACATCTCCTCGTAGTGGTGTGACAGCCTCCGTGGTGTGGTGGTTGAGCAGGTCGGCTCATAACCCGGAGGCCGTGGGTTCGATTCCTATGTCAGCACAAGTATTTGTGCACAAAAAAAAGTGCAAATACTTGTTCTGAGTCTGGGTGTCGTTGGACCATGGTCCTCGTAGTTTCTGGGTCCCTATTAGACACAGGGAATCCTAGTTAGGGTCCAGGATCTATATGATCGTTGGGCGTTATTATTGTTATTATTTATAGTGTATGAAAACGAAGAATTGTTAACTCGAAGGTTACTCTCCAAATAAAGCGTGCGTAAAGAAGTTATACTTCAAAAAGAATCATAAAGATCAGTTCACCCAGTCGAAAGTTCTGATGCAACAAACATAAAAAAAAAACAGTCGTATTGAGAACCTGCTCTTATTTTTTTTGTACGTTTTTCACACTTGTGTATTTAGCCAGTGTCAAGTAATTCTCCACCTATTGAGAAAATAATAACAGATTATCGAAAATGTTGAAAAAAAGCTATGAAATGACTACGGAGGAGTTTTGGCGGGAAGGCGAAAAAGATTGCGTCACCGCATTGTATTATTTTCCAAAACTTGTGTTATTTTCAGTGTTAGTGCATAAAATTGGTGGTATTTTATTCGTTAAGTGCTGACATGAGTGTGGGAAAGTGGTATAACGATGGTGAAACGTTTCTTTTCGTGTTGTTTCCAAAACTCCATAGAAGCTTCTGGTAAAGTTGCCACCGCTTTACTAGGAGTATGACTTGACTAGACTATACTATGACTTGACTTGATGACTTGGACTGTGACTTGACACATATTTGCGTGAAATATCATTAACTTGATAAATTATCAATTACTTGACACTGGCTAAATACACAAAAGTGTGGAGCCAAAACGTAAAAAAAAGCTATGAAATCTTATCTTAATGTTTATAATCACGCATATCAGACGTTAAAGTATGGCTGTAATAAAACTGTGCCACGGAGATATATTTGATAATATCGATGCTCGAGTTATAGAGCCACACTAAAAATCAGTTTTTATTTCTATGAATTTATCTTTATGGCTAGCTTATATCTATTGCTGTATTTGTTCTAATAGATTAGGTTGGTTAAAAGAATAGCCATATATGGATAGCAATTTAATGTACATAGTTTTTATTATTATTCTGCTTTACCACAGACTCCTGGGTCCGTGCTCTTTTTTAATATTATATACTACTTACCTATTTTTTAGTTGTGTTATTTTTTTTTAAACAAAATCAATCTAGGCGTATCCTGTAATCTACATGGTTAATTAATGCACTAAATGTCGACTTGTAATTTCGCATTTATCTCTCTACCTACATTGCAGTAATTACTAATTTAAGAATAACAACATCCTTTTTCCAATTTCTCATACTTTCAAATCTTTTAACCAAATACATTTTTCAATGTCTTTACACGAGCCTCACCAATCATCCGGAATTGTTATGACAGCTAAAGCGTTGAATTGTATGTCGCTCATTCTAAAACACTTTCTAAGAATTATACATTTCCATAAATACACTAGTTCGGGAGTCTATGGACACTAGTTTGGGAGTCTATGGACACTAGTTTGGGAGTCTATGGACACTAGTTTGGTAGTCTATGGACACTAGTTTGGTAGTCTATGGACACTAGTTTGGGAGTCTATGGACACTAGTTTGGGAGTCTATGGACACTAGTTTGGGAGTCTATGGACACTAGTTCGGGAGTCTATGGATACACTAGTTCGGGAGTCTATGGACACTAGTTTGGGAGTCTATGGACACCAGTTTGGGAGTCTATGGACACTAGTTTGGTAGTCTATGGACACTAGTTTGGGAGTCTATGGACACTAGTTTGGTAGTCTATGGACACTAGTATGGGAGTCTATGGACACTAGTTTGGGAGTCTATGGACACTAGTTTGGGAGTCTATGGACACTAGTTTGGGAGTCTATGGACACTAGTTTGGTAGTCTATGGACACTAGTTTGGGAGTCTATGGACACTAGTTTGGGAGTCTATGGACACTAGTTTGGGAGTCTATGGACACTAGTTTGGGAGTCTATGGACACTAGTTTGGTAGTCTATGGACACTAGTTTGGGAGTCTATGGACACTAGTTTGGGAGTCTATGGACACTAGTTTGGGAGTCTATGGACACTAGTTTTGTAGTCTATGGACACTAGTTTGGTAGTCTATGGACACTAGTTTGGGAGTCTATGGACACTTGTTTGGGAGTCTATGGACACTAGTTTGGTAGTCTATGGACACTAGTTTCGGAGTCTATGGACACTAGTTCGGGAGTCTATGGATACACTAGTTCGGGAGTCTATGGACACTAGTTTGGGAGTCTATGGACACCAGTTTGGGAGTCTATGGACACTAGTTTGGTAGTCTATGGACACTAGTTTGGGAGTCTATGGACACTAGTTCGGGAGTCTATGGATACACTAGTTCGGGAGTCTATGGACACTAGTTTGGGAGTCTATGGACACCAGTTTGGGAGTCTATGGACACTAGTTTGGTAGTCTATGGACACTAGTTTGGGAGTCTATGGACACTAGTTTGGTAGTCTATGGACACTAGTTTGGGAGTCTATGGACACTAGTTTGGGAGTCTATGGACACTAGTTTGGGAGTCTATGGACACTAGTTTGGGAGTCTATGGACACTAGTTTGGTAGTCTATGGACACTAGTTTGGGAGTCTATGGACACTAGTTTGGGAGTCTATGGACACTAGTTTGGGAGTCTATGGACACTAGTTTGGGAGTCTATGGACACTAGTTTGGTAGTCTATGGACACTAGTTTGGGAGTCTATGGACACTAGTTTGGGAGTCTATGGACACTAGTTTGGGAGTCTATGGACACTAGTTTGGTAGTCTATGGACACTAGTTTGGTAGTCTATGGACACTAGTTTGGGAGTCTATGGACACTAGTTTGGGAGTCTATGGACACTAGTTTGGTAGTCTATGGACACTAGTTTCGGAGTCTATGGACACTAGTTCGGGAGTCTATGGATACACTAGTTCGGGAGTCTATGGACACTAGTTTGGGAGTCTATGGACACCAGTTTGGGAGTCTATGGACACTAGTTTGGTAGTCTATGGACACTAGTTTGGGAGTCTATGGACACTAGTTCGGGAGTCTATGGATACACTAGTTCGGGAGTCTATGGACACTAGTTTGGGAGTCTATGGACACTAGTTCGGGAGTCTATGGATACACTAGTTCGGGAGTCTATGGACACTAGTTTGGGAGTCTATGGACACCAGTTTGGGAGTCTATGGACACTAGTTTGGTAGTCTATGGACACTAGTTTGGGAGTCTATGGACACTAGTTCGGGAGTCTATGGACACTAGTTCGGGAGCCTATGGACACTAGTTCGAGAGTCTATGGACACTAGTTCGGGAGTCTATGGACTCATTAACATGTATGAAACCTTTTTATGTCAATATAAATGATTATTTGATTTATTTATAATTACTATCTACAAAAAATTGATACAATTTTTGAAGTAAAACTTCTTTACGCACGCTTGACTTGGGAAGTAAGTTGGTGATGCGAGGCGAACGGAAGTTGAAGCTGGTTCACGTAGATCTCCATAGTCAACATAACAAAGTTAAACATTACTTAAAATTTGTATTATTATGTTGGTATTTCCAGTAAAATTACAATTTACAATAGTCAAGATTTCTTTTTTTTTCTTAAATATTTGTGAACATTTCAAATGTATACCGTCTTACAATAACAGTGCATCGTGTCTGTTTCTTTACGAACTAATACTTCTATACGGGGACTGAAAACTGTAATGTGTTTTTAAGTCATCAAGGTATTCAAAGTAGGTATCATACTAATCATATCTAGTAATTATAATCCTTGATAATATTAAAAAAAATGCGAAAGTATGTTTAAGCTGACTGGATTAACCGGCTGAAGGGGCAATGAGCAGTACATACCTAAACTAGTTGTTAGCTTGTTATTTGTTGGTGATAGCCATAAGCACGTTTTAAATTATCTACTATCTTTTACAATATATATAATTAATTACAGTTTAGATAATGAATATATTACAAAAGTAAACACCACGTCAATCCGGTGCAAGAAGAATACTGGGATGATCTTAATAAACTTTACAAATAGAAACTAAAATTATAGATAGCAATTATAGGTACTTTACCTAAGATTTCATACCATTAAGCGTGGGATATTCAGGCCAAGCTTTTTTGTCTGACACATAATCATTTATTGTGTAATAGGCTTTCTTCATTAGGTTGAACTTAACGAATGATTTAAATTTACACATTGACAATTGTTCGATATCAAACGGTGAATTAGGTTATGTTGTAATTAATAATAATAATAATATGTGTGGACATCTACACAACGCCATCTAGCCCCAAACTAAGCAAAGCTTGTACTATGGCGACCAGATAACTGATACAATTACTTAGATACCTTTTGTTTGTAAATACATACATATAATACAATATAACACCCAGACACAGAACGAACACCTATGTTCATCACACAAATGTTTATCCTGGGTGGGAATCGAACCCACAACTCACAGTTCAGAAGGTTTCAGTTCAATTATGTACTTTATTACTGTGTACAGTTTGTGGAAATAAAAATTATTTCTTTCTATTTGTAAAGACAACTTCATTATCACAGCCTGTCAGAATCGACAAGTGCATATCATGGAGTTATCTAAATTTTGACTCGGATTTGCTGCAGTGCTCATTGAAATGCAGTAGCCGAACTTCAACCTTATCTAAATCCATAGATAACCACTGATAAGCTCATGTATGGGGGCTCAGTCAATATTAATACACCGCGGTTATCTAAATCGGGGGCTTGCTTATCATTAAATATGTAGAAAGAGTTAGTTTATTAGCGTTAATAGGCATGTATTAGTTTACTCAGCCTTAAGGTAAATTACCCTATATATGGTCGTAGCTCCTGTGAGAACTGCAAGAGAAATTACTAATAATTGATGGGTATACTAATTTACTTCATCAAATACTATGAGCTATATAAAACATGAGCGCGTGTTTTTTTGGTGACTTTTTTGCTTTTCATCTGGCAATACTAAATATCTTTTTACTCAACGAATTTGTAAGTCTCGGGTTCAGTCTGAGCAACCTTAGGGTAGAAGAATCAATGAAGCTAGAAAGATAAAATTATAATAATGAGCCCAAAAGTGAAAAAATATCCAAAGTAGGGTACTGTCAGAAAAATTATTTAGAATCGCAAATACTCAGTGATTCCTTCAAAAGAACTGTTAAGGGATCTACTGAGAAATGAACGCTTATTTTAGCCTCTCGAGTAATAGGATTACTTGCAATTATGTTGCAACTTGCAAGCTTGCAACTTGCAAGTGTTATCAACTGAGCTTGGATGGAACCGTTAATGTCTCATCGTCTCACCAGGTCCACCCCCACAGGCAGACTCATTTGCATCTACGAATAAATTATAATTCGTAGATTTACGTCTTATTTCATCTATATTTAATGGGATATATGATAATAGTGCCATCATCGGAAGTTTGTAGCTAGCAAGTAGTACTTGCACACTACTGCTTGACAGAAGTTTTACTTGGAATTATAAAATATACAGTTCTGAGTGACTCTGCATCTGCTATGGGCAGTCGCTTAACATCAGGCGAAAGACTAGCTCGTCACATTATTCATTAACGTAAAAAAAAATGAGTTCATATCTAAAAGTTTTTACCAGTCACATAAGTGTAAGCAGAGAATAAGTCATTATTATTCTTTAACATTACAATGGTTAGTCACGTCCACGTATTGACTTCACATCATCATACTTATTTACACAAGTAATTAATGGTATGTGGCAAAATCCGCAAGGGATGGGATAGAATTCCAAAAATTATCCGGCATAAATGAATAGGAATAGGAAATTGAATATTTCAAAGGTACAACAAGACGAACAGTTCTATATTTAGGTTTATTTGATTTATGATAACTGTGGAAAATGAATAATAGAAAACCAAACAAAGAAAAAAACATGTTAATCTGTAATAATTACTTATACATATTAAGGTACTGTGTAAACCCAAAATTCGCAAAGCACTTTTTTGACATCAATAATGTGACGAAACGTTTCAAAATAATCATACGAAAAACATTATATACAATAGGAATGACTGAACAAAACTAAGTAGTTTAGTATTTCTAAAGTAAAACCATTTTTAATGACATTTAAAATATCTGGTTTACGAAGTTCTTCAAATTTCAACGATAACAACACATTTTTTTACAAATACATACATAATATGTTCTAAAGGCTCGATAAAATATTGATTTTATATCCATTTATCACGTAATTAATTAAAAAAAAAAAACCCGCAAAACTAAACATTTTCATGCGCAGACCCACTTTGAAATCAAATTATGATGTAAGAAATTCAACTTTAAGTTTTTTGATAATTATCACATTACAAATGAAGCCATTACCGATAAATTGCCGATTAATGGTTAGTTTTTATTCCCTAAACCTGAAAAAGTCAAAATTTTAAGTTTTCTCACATCTGTGAGAAATCTTAAAATTTTAAACGACTCGATAAAAGAAAAACAAAAGACATTCAGATTTCATTTCGAATAGATTCCTAACACATCCGGCCAAACCAAAACTGTCATCTCTACACTTAATCGAAATATGGAATCATTCATTTCCGTGAATGATGGCAAACACCGATAGCAAATCAGCTATCAAAGATACGGTATAATACTCACCTGTCACAAGGGTTTGGGAGATATCGAGAGGTATATAACCTTGAGTATCGCCGTGATTTGGTATCTTTTAGCTTGTATCTCTTGATAACGGTGACCCTCTGAAACATCTTTTTAGCTGCATTCAGGGATGCTTGGGACTCTACTATGTGGTAGGACTTTTCTGCAAAGTTCGTCGAGGTAGGTACCACCGCTTTGCCAATTATTCTGCCGCCAAGCAGTAGTGTGCAACACAACTGTATTCCGGTTTAAAAGGCACTGTAGCTAGTGAAATTACAATGAGATTTTATTATTTGATCTTATTCTAGTATTCTTATTAGACTGTGCTGATGTCTTAAGATGACGTGCGCAGTGCAGAGTCATTAGAGTTCCGACTGACACTGCAACTGTTATGGGCGGTGTCGCTCAATATCAGGTGTACGACTAGCTCGTCACGTTATCCAATAACATTAAAAAACATTACAATCCCTGTAAGCGACACGGAGGTTTATAAAGGTAAAGCATTGGGCCTCCTTTGGTTGCTTTATAGTTTTCGTTTTTTAAGGACGTTGTGTTTTTGACAGGGAGAAGAAATGTCGGTTTAGTTTCATGTAAAATTTATAATTTTTTAATATATTTTTATTTTCTGGAAACGCATAAGCCTGGTCGTCACCAACAATCCCACTGCTGGGGACCTGGGCCTTCACAGGGAGAGTATTAATATCCATCATACCGTGCCGGTAACTTGGCCAATGCAGTGCCATTATGGTGGCTATTAGCATTTCGTCAGTCAACGGCATAGTTAGCTCGGCGAGCAGCGTTGCTGTTTTGTGTTCATACAAGGAATAATTTTGAAAGCCACCAGCAAGCTAGCAAGGTTTAATCGCTTGCCGCATGCTGTTGACTTTCAAACTTAGTTATCGAAACAGACTAATTTTAGTGTAACACACTAATTTATACTTATTGCAAACAATAGAAACATAAATTTGTATGGATTTGACAGTTTCATTAGTATACGTTCGTAGTGGGTTGGGCAGTCTATAGGTCATTACGGCTATTATATAGTACAAATGTTTTTATATAGTAGGTAGTGCAGCAAGGTTTTATTAAGTTACCTATATTGAGTTTTTAATGAATAAATTAGATTAGTGAAACATACACAGATTTTTTTTAAATCGCCTTTATTCTTTCAACTAAATACTACAGTGATATAATTAATAATACTAAATACTACCTACTAAAAAAAACAACATATTTTGGACTGTATACTAGCCCCAGCCCACTACCAGTACCTAGCGTACCCAAAATGCATAACAATACAACTTATTATTCACAGGTAATATAATAAATTAATAATTGGTAATAATTGAACTTAGGAGAAAGAAAAAAAAAACTATACATAAGAACTTAAATAATAAATAATTGAAGAAAAAGTAATATTGTAGGTAAAAAGAGGGTCATAAATAAAACACAGAATTTAGATCACCTTCTGCAGGAAGCGTTCCCGAAAAGCTGGCAACATTTCCTCATTAGTTTGTTAATATGTATAATATACTATTTAATTGTAATCTAGTTGTATAAACTCTATTTTATTGTGACTAAAGGTAGTGTATGATTGTTGTAAATGTTGCACTGCAAAATGCAATATATATTTAAATTTAAATTGCAAGATATTGTAAGAAAATTCGCATGCAAACGTCACTCGACCTATATCGCCGATGCGTACTTCTCCACGCATGACCGAGATTTAATTTATTCCTATTTAACCCTCATCGTTCGTTTACTCTTATTGAATCTAATTAACATTAGAGCTAAAGGCATGCGGTTGAGTTGACAGCAAGCGGTTTTGATTGTGATAATGCCAATAAAAATTAATAATGGCTGTTTTAACTTAATTTTTTTTACAAAACCTTTAAAGAATTAAGGTAAGCCTCAAATTTAGTTTAAGAGATTCCTAGTTAGGGTTTAGTTTGGTGAAAACGGGCATTAGACGAATGCGTACCTATACTTTTTTACTTATCGATGCGACATAGCTCTTCAGTCTCACGAAAAAAATCAGAAGTGAAGAATGCCTTTTTTCCAATGATTATTCATTGGAAAAAAGGCATTCTTCACTTCTTTACTTCATCAGCTGGAAGAAAGGCACTACTGCAGAAAAATTAAGCTACTTAATAAAAAGAAAATAATATTATAGAAAAACTGATTTAAACGATTTTTGGTTTAGACTTTATATTGGAGGTGAACTCCTGGGCCACAGGTAACGCTTTTCCAGGATACAGGGCTTAATTAAAACCGTGTTAATTATAAGGCCATATAAAGGATTTTTTATCATTTTCATTTTAACCATTATTATTTGAAACAGTCTGACAAATAATTTGAAATATATATGCAATATATAATTATACTAACGCGTGGAGACGCCACGTAATAACTGTAAATCCCAACGAGTAATAGGATCCTTAGTAATCCTAGTAGGTACTTAGGTAAAGTGATCAGTCATTTGCGGTTTTTATGAAACCACACACCTTCCCTTCGTAACATGAGTAAAACATAGGTGTAAGTGCGTAGGCTTTGATTACGTGAAGAGGGAACAGACACACTCACACACACAATACATTTTTATTAATCTTGGGCCTAGACACCTTGGTTTGTACTTGCGGTGTCTACAGATGATATAATTACAAACTGGAGAGGAAACTGCCCTCTTATCGTCCAGTTTAGCGTAGATTAGCATACATTAGCACCTGTCAAGGGTATCTACACTGTAAGGCAAGAATACAAATACCTACCGATGATCTTGATATTAGTGTGCTTAACAGGGCTTGGAAACCGGGTTAATTTTCGAACCGGTTAACGCCAAGTACATAGGGAACTTTTCTTTTCGGTTTCGCGACACTGCACTGCGCATATCATCCTGCGCATATATCCTCCTAAACCGGCTTAGAACGCCGTCAGCCGTCAGCCGTGTTTTAAGGCATAGATGAGTCGTACTCGTACGTAAAAAAACACACACATTTTACCTACCCTCAAGTTGACGGCAGCGGCGACGCGACGCGAGCATGCCAGTATCTCGCGGAATAAACCGGTTAATAAACTTTTCATAACGTTCTTTTAACGGTTTCACTCTGAACTAAATAATCACATATCGGTTTTTAGCCTTGGTGCTTAAGACTAATATATATATAATATACGCATTACGTAGGCACCTGAGGTTGACAATTTGCATTTGAATATTATCATAATTAACAAAAGCCAGATGTTGATTACTTCATTTGCAGTATTGTGTGCGTAAATATGATTTATCACAGGATAAGGGTACGTGGTTTGAGTCTCGTGTCGGCGTCACGACTGGGGGGAGGGAGGGAGAAGGGGGGGGGGGGGCATTATGGGGCAATGGCCTACCTTCAAAGACCAATAACTGCAATAAATTATTATCATTCAATAATTTGTTCATACTTTCAGATACAAAAAATCTTAGATAAATGCTCATGTTCTTTCACAGAAATTATTTGTCTACGAATAGCTAATGAATGTACCACGCACATGGTAGTTGGTTTAGGAGTGCTTCGAAGGCAGACCAATCATGATAAAAAAAATTACTTCCCTCCCTGTAAACAATGCTGCCCTCTTGTTGTAATGACACCTACTTATATTGGTGCATAGGAGATCCGTGGCAAGCCGAACAATTAAACTGCGTGGTGCGGCTTACAATACTTTTATTAAATAAAAGTAGCACACAAAAATATTGAGCATATAATATTCTGTACAGGCAAGGCAACATTCGTAAGAATAATTATTGACATATTTATGGTGATTAACTCGAAATATTAATAGATTTAAATTTGGACGGACACAGTACATAAGTAGACGACACAACGGTAAGGGGGAGAGAGTGCAACAACGGAAATAGAACCATATTAGAAAACCATAGTGTAAGTAGAGTTACCACTACAATATACAGGATTGTGGAGATTACAGACTATCTAACATACCTCAAACTCAACTCTAGCTACAGCCCTGGACTCGGCGTCGAGGTGTTGCATAATTATTCAAATGGTGAAATTATGCCGGTACCTGACAGTCACTCAAGCCCAAACAGTAATGAAAACCATTGTAAAACTTGTGTATGAAATTATAGTTGTTTTAAGGTTTAAGCGTGTAAATATTTAGGGTAAAGGGAGGGCAATGACATCTGTAACACAGTTTTATTAGCTCAGATGCCATTAGTCTAAACTGCAATTTAAAGTCCAATTTTTTTTTTATGTTAAGGAATGACTTGACGAGCTAGCCGTTCGCCTGATGTTAAACGACACGGGTGCCCATACCAGCTGCAGTGTCACTCGCAACTCTAAAGTATAGAGGTTCGCGTGACACTGCACTGCGCACGTCATCCAGAGACATCAGCACAATCTAGTAATAAGATTACTAAACTGTGAGATCAGATCATAAAGTCTCATTTGCCCAGTAATTTCACTAGCTACAGTGCCCTTCAAACCGGAACACAGCAGTGCTTGCGCACTACTGCTTGGCGGCAGAATAACTGGCAAAGCGGTGGTACCTACCTAGACGAACTTTGCAGTAAAGTCCTACCACCTAGTATTGTAATAAATGTATAATTGTTTATTATATCTTAATTTATAAGTAACTTTTGTACCAGTACCAAAAAATTGTAACTGCGGCAAAATGTTTTATGTCTATAAATTATTATTATTATAAAGACGTCACCGAAATGATACGGTGACGTTCGAGAAAATGCTGTACTAAAAAAGTCAAGACACTCAATTAATTTTATAGACCTTCGGAATAATATTCCAATATTAGAGAGACTTAGTCGAGGACGAGTTATAATATGAGGCATTATCAGGCTTATATATATTTTTTTTAAATGACATCTTAAATGTTCAATGCCTTAATTCGATAATTGATACATTAATCAGTATGTACGATTAAAGTGCCAAAAATTGGAACAAAATCCAAAATGTTATATTACAGCAATCACTATTTATATGTGTCCAAAAATGTTTTACTAGTAGTAATGAAACTTTTCTGTCATTGTACAAATAAGGTTTCAAACGTCGATTATCATAAATCCTCACAATTTATTATTTTGTTGTTTTTGAAGTAAAACTTCTTTTCGCACGCTTGTGTACGCGGGAGTAAGCTGGTGAATGCGTAGCGAGGCGAACGGAACGTAACAAAGTTAAAAATTTGTATTATTATAAATAAATTAATAATAACGCAAAACGATCACATACATAGATCCTGGACCCTAACTAGGATTCCCTGTATCTAGGGACCCAGGAACTACGAGGACCATGGTCCCACAATACCCAGACTCAGAACAAGTATTTACGCTTTATTTCTGTGCACAAATACTTGTCCTGCCGCGGGAATCGAACCCGCCGCCTCCGGGTTATGAGCCGACCTGCTCAACCACCACACTACAGAGGCTGTTGATTATGTTGGTATATCAGTTAAATGATAATATACAATTGTTAAGATGGTGACATTAACATTAAACAAAGCAAAAACAAAGTTATACCGGCCGACAGATGGAGCTAAACTATAAAGAAGTTTTACTTCAGTCGTGTGGTCTAAAGCACACTAGTTTTATTTTAAATTAATAACTAGATTAGATTATTTATAACTTTCCTTGCTTGATTTCTATTCATATTTCTACTAGTTGCGCCCCGCGGTTTTACCCGCGGATAAAAAGAATTTTAATTATTTGCTCATCCCAAGGGAACATTTCATTTTTCCGAGATAAAATGTAGCCTATATGTTAATCCAGTGTATAAGCTATCTTGGTATTGAATATCATCCAAATCCATTCAGCCGTTTGAGCGTGAAGGAGTTACAAACATACACACATACAAACTTTCGCCTTTATAATATAATATAATAATAATAATATGTGTGGACATCTCACACAACGCCATCTAGCCCCAAACTAAGCAAAGCTTGTACTATGGGAACCAGATAACTGATACAATACTTAGATACTTTTTGTTTGTAAATACATACATAGAATACAATATAACAGACACAGAACAAACATCGATGTTCATCACACAAATGTTTGTCCTGGGTGGGAATCGAACCCACAACCCGCAGTTCAGAAGGCAGGGTCACTACCAACTGAGCTATCGGGCCAGTCAAATATTATTGTGATTTCTAATTGCTGACTTTCCATTGTTTTAGCATGCAGCCAGCACCAAGCGGGTAACTAGCACTCACCATGGATAAGCCAACGATGCATATGCTCACCGTAGAGGATAAAAGCGGACAGACTCAGAAGAAAAACCAGTACATTGCTGCAGTTGCAGGTACGCCCATACTGTTTGACTACTTTTTGTAAACAAGCCTTAACCTGGTAGGAATATAGTGCTTGCTCAGTGTAGGGCTCGTGATTATAAGTACGAATGCGTACGTTTTATCTGTTATTTCAATGGTGAAGTTCACTAAGATGCTAGTATTACTTTGTTGTAGCTTTCATTATGTAACAAAACTTTACAGCTAAGATTAGGCATGTCATATGCGCCCGTTAACAAATATGGCACTGATAGAACGCGTCTTTACAACCAAAATCCTTGAGTATCTGGTGCAAGATCGCTTGCAATTTTTGAAGTAAAACTTCTTTACGCTCGCTTGACTTGGGGAGTAAGCTGGTGAATGCGAAGCGAACGGACGTTGAGAGGAAGATACAAGTGAAGATATAAAGATCTATCTATCTTTTTTAGTATTTTTTTTAATAATCACCTTTATTGGCAGAACTAAACATTTCGATTAATATAGTATAGTAATCTTTAACACAGTATGAATTCGTAAAATTCTACCATAATTATTATTTTCACGAAAATAACTTCTGATTATGTAGGGTGGTTTACACTTTATGAATCATAATTAATATCTGTTTTTATTTATTTATTTATTTATTTATTGAACACCAACATAATGTACACTATTACAATAATAAAAATAACATTGCATTACATTAAGGCTAAGTGTCATTACAATTATGGGTGAAGACTGCATGCAAGTAAATTAGCGAGTACTTAGAAATTAAAACAAATTTATGTATAGCAAAATAATTATACAGAATATTAAAAGAGTGATTTAAAAAAAGATATAAGTATATTGAATTAAAATGTTTTAAAAATTAAATAAAATATTTTAAAAAACAAAAACTATATAGATAAAATATATATTTAGAGAGCTTTGACACTAAATTTAAACTTGCTTATGCTACCTTCAAACAAGTCTACTGAATTGTTTTTCGAGACTCGGTTGTACTCTCGAATTAACCTATTGATGGGCGCGTTCTGACCAAGATTGGATTTACTAAATTTATCTTTCAACAAATTAAATCTAGATGCCCTGGGCAACCTTGACGGTGCAGAAAAACTAAGCAATGACAGTAGATTTGAGTCATCAATTAAACCATTAGCAAGCTTGTGAAGAAACGAGAGGTCGAGCAGAAGTCTTCGATCTAATAAGGAACTCATTTTGAAATATTTTAGTCTGTCTGGATAGCTGTGAATAGTTTTAGCTAAGTTACATGAATAAGTTAGATGCCAGAGAAAACGCTTTTGAACACTTTCAAGTCTTTTAATGTAGATGTCGTAAAACGGGTTCCAGGTCACACTACAGTACTCGAGGCCACTGCGGACCAACGCGTTGTAAATGGATATTTTTGTCTTAGGATTTCTAAAGTCCTTGCAGTTTCTAAGAACAAAACCTAGGCACTTGAACGCTTTCGTGCATATGCTATCTATATGTAAGTTAAATCTCAGTTTACTATCAAGAACTACACCCAAGTCTTTTATATGGTCTACATCCTGAAGTGTGTCGTTGTTTATTTTGTAAATGCTCCTAAAATTATTTTTTCTTTTGGAAAACCGTAATGTGTAACATTTTGACGGATTAAGATCCATACCATTAGATTGGCACCATGTGCTAAGCCGGTTGAGGTCATCTTGCAAGAGCATAGCATCGAGCGGGCTGTCTACCACTCTGAAAATTTTCAAATCGTCTGCAAACAAGTAGTAGTCACAGTGGTGGAAACAGCTGCCAATATCGTTGATGAAAACATTAAAAAACAATGGGCCCAAATGTGACCCTTGTGGGACTCCTGAGCTTACCGAAAATGAATCTGAAGAGTAACCATTCACCACAA
Organism: Ennomos fuscantarius; assembly: GCA_905220475.3. NCBI lineage: Eukaryota > Metazoa > Arthropoda > Insecta > Lepidoptera > Geometridae > Ennomos > Ennomos fuscantarius. Next base: position 2,351,515 of record HG992046.1, on the reverse strand, counting down.
CAGAAGACTTTCTGTCAGCTAGATATGACTCACACCAATTCAGCACAGCCTGGTCGATGCCATTTGCGGAAAGTTTACGCAAAAGAATTTTGTGATTTACTCGGTCGAAAGCCTTGCTAAAATCAGTATAGACAGCGTCAACAGATGAGCGATTATCCAACTTCATAGATACGGCATTCGTGAAGGAGAGTAAGTTGGTTGCAGTGGATCTGGCTTTCATGAATCCGTGCTGATGAGGGCTTATTAACTGTTTGAAGTGCCAAGACATAATTGGATGCATTAGTTGCTCAAAAACCTTTGAGAAAACAGGGAGGATAGATATTGGTCGATAATTCTGTATAAGTTCTTTATTACCGCTCTTGTGCAAAGGTACAACCAACGCTACTTTCCAAACAGAAGGGAAGATGCCACTTGTCAACGACTTATTGAAAATAAGTCTAAGAGGATGTGCTATTGCAAGGGCACATTTTACCGCAAAGATCGATGGGATACCATCAGAACCAGCACCCTTGTTAGAATCAAGTCTTTTTAACACTTTGATCACTTGATCGTCTCTGAACTGAATTGATGTAAGATAGTTATTTGTTAACATTGCTACGGGTTCGCATGTTCCGGTTAGAGCGTTAGAAAGAAAAGAACCATTATAAGCTGCAGAGAAATTTTGAGCAAAGAGATTGCATATATCTATACCATTAGAAGCGGTATTATTATTTAGTGACATGTGACCTGGGTAATGGCTTTGTGTTTTATTCTTAGTTTTTATGAATGACCAAAAAAGCTTAGGATTAGAGCGTAGACTTGATTCAAGTCGACAGATGTAGTTGTTGTAGCAAGTAGTCATAAGGTGTTCAGACCGTTGTTTTGCTAATTGGTACGCTAGTAGATCCAGTGGGTTATTATTATATTTACGCAGTTTTTTCCTATATTTGTACTTTTCACGCAAAAGATTAATTAAATCAGGAGTAAACCAAATAGGAATTTTTTTAGGTTTGCATTTAGATTTGGGTACGTATTTATCAATGGCCACTCTCAGGTGACTATAAAATATTAAAAGCATATCATTGACAGAGATGCACTTCTCAAACTCTTCGTTCCAACTAATCCCGTTCAGACTCTTAACTATATTTTCGTAGTCAGCTTTATAGAAGCAAAAATGATAATTATTATTGGGCGTTAGTCTTATGTCGGCACACAGAGACATACTATACTGCAATGGGGGATGAAGAGGGTCGACTATGGTCATAGCGCTACTAACAGTATTCAAGCTGTAAACGTCATTGTTACTGAGAATCAGATCCAAGGTTTTGCCTTTGTTGTTTAGAACGTGATTATACTGTTTTAAATTATTTAACATAATAAAATCCATGAACATGGTTGCGAATAAACTATTCTTCGCGTCGCCATCAATTGGGAGACCTTTATCGGAAAAGTTCCATGTTATTGACGAGAGGTTAAAATCACCGATAAACATCACATTTTCAATGTTGTTCCGGTCTAAAACTTGGTTTGAGTTTGTGATAAATTCGTCGAGAATATGATGTTGTATAGGAGGCGGAAGATAGACCGCACATAAATACAAGTGTTCAGTTTTGCCATTGGTTTTGTTACACTCAATACTGATCCAAAGGTCCTCGCACTTTGACTCCAAGTTCTGCATGCGCCTGGAATGGAATTGTTTGGAAACTGCGATACATACACCCCCGCCATTTTTATTACTGTGGAAACCAGAAGACTCTCTGTCACGCCTATAAACTACATAACGGTTGTCAAACAATTCCGAATCGAAGACGCTGCTGTTCAGCCACGTTTCACTCAAGGTAATAACGTCATAATTGTTGCAAACAATGTTATTAAAAAAATTAATTGTTTTAGTTCTCAAGCCTCTTACGTTTTGGTAGTATAGATTTATCATATATTTGAAGTATAAAAAGTTAATTTAAAAATAAATAAAATTTATATAACAAGTAGAAAGTTCTGATCTAACAAAATGGAGAATAAATTTATCACGATGTTAAGATACGCTATTTAGAACAACAGAATCCTTTACAAAAATAAAGTTCGAGTTTTCAGTTTTCCGCAAAAATACTTTTCCGTCGCGCACCCAAACAAATCTATAATTCAGCTCCTTGGCCCTCTTGCGGGCGGCGGCGTGCAGCGCCTTGGCTTCTGGGGTGAGGTGCTCTGACACAAACACAGGGCTTTTCTTTCCGCCGTAACCCAGATGACTAGTATTTAGCTTATCGCTAGAATTATTTCTGTTAAATTTTATAACTCCAGCTAGAAAAGTGTCACGTAGCCGACGACTGCTAAACTTAACTAGAATAGATCGAGGACGGGGGCTGGCAGCGTTGAGTTTTGCAATGCGGCTGCAGTACTGTAGGTCGGAGTCAGCAACAGGGCACTTGATAGCGCTGCCGAGTTGTTGCACTGTACTATACAGATTTTCGTTGTTGTGTTCGGGAACACACTGTATTTCAAGGTTGTTGGTGCGGGACAGGTGCTCCACCTGATACAGGCGATGCGTGAGCCCACTAGTGGTGGCGCGCAACTCCTCGTTTTCTCTCTGAAGCTGAACTATGAGTGTTTTATGGGATTCACTTTCACGACAAGCTTTATCGTGCTCTGAGTTAGAAAAGGCCAAGCATTCCTCGAACTTATCTATCTTTGTCAAAATATCCTTAATTTCGTTGCTGAACTTCCTGTCTAGCTCTTCTCTTATAATATCCCGAATAATGTCCGCAGACAGGCATCCGCAGTTCCCGGAGCTACGGGGCTTGGTGCGCAGTGTGACGTTGTCGTACTGCGGCTCAGTCGTGCCCTTGACGTCTGCGTGTTTGATCGCAGGCGCAGCGGTTGCCGTTCGTATCGGTGTATTAGAGTTATCGCCTCTCTTCGGTTCCTTGCAGCGGCAAGACGGGCAAACCCACGTATCTTTGAATTCCTTGCTAAAACCGAGAAATTCTTCCCTACTAAAGTTCATACAGGTGTGGTGGTATTTGTCTGTGCAACGACAACAGTGTAGAAAAGATATTCCTTTCAAGGCATTCGGACATCCGGAGCACTTATGAGCATTCATTGCAATAAGTAATATCAACAGCAAACAAGATGTATACAATGTAGGTATTCCCCGCAAAAACACAGCTGGTACGCTGTGCCGCAGTTACCTTATCTCGCGACGAGAAGAGCTTATGCGCCGTACACAACGCGTCGCTTACGCGTTTCTGCCAATCTCGGCTGTACCTTTGTTTATCACGATTGAAATGTTGATAAAATACTTAAAATTCACTTTTTAAACACGTAAATTATTCCTCCTTTTATACGTAATTACTTTCGGAACAATACAATCGTAATAAATTCCGTCATAAACTGAATAAACTATTTAAATTTAAATAAACAAACAGAACTAAATCAAACAGCTGTTACTCGCCTAACGTTGAGGGTATTTATTTTTTGAATAAATAACAGCTATACCTAATCTAAATATATATAACTCAAAGGTGACTGACTGACTGACATAGTGATCTATCAACGCACAGCCCAAACCACTGGACGGATCGGCCTGAAATTTGGCATGCAGGTATAACTTTGGTGGGAAGAGCATCGGATATGCTCGAAACCTGATCGAGAAATCGACATACTATTGTGAGTAACAGTCGGGAATATATTAATTTAAAATCTATCTATCTATATAGTTACGTTTCGTATTAGGTATTATTTTTATTACTGTGTAGGCAAGAGAGAGGCGGGTTGTACTGGTTCAGGTAAATCTCCATTGTCAACAAGTTAAAAACTATTTAAAATTTGTATTACCTTGATATTTATGTTGTACTATAATATGTTGGTAAATCCAGTAAAATGACTATTTACTATTGTTAAGATAGCGAGTTATACCGGCCGATAGATGGAGCTAAAGAAGTTTTACTTCAGTCGTGTGGTCTAAAGCACGCTTGTTTTTTTTTTTTACTGACGATAATCAGCCTAAAAACACTGCTGAACATAGGCCTCCTCCACAGAGCGCCACTTTCAGCGGCTTCATGTCATTTACATCCTAGATTTTGGGGTTGTTAGTCCACTTAAGTCTTCCAGTTCGTTATTTCAACTTACAAGGTGTACAATAAATGATTAATTTAACAATTAATGTACGGGATATAAATCGGGATGAAAAAGTATCCTATGTGGTAATCCAGGTTATAAACTATCTGTATTCCAAATTTCATTTAAGTCCTTAAGTAATTTTTGCGTGAAAGAGTAACAAACATTCATCTATACATCCATACTTATAAACTTTCACATTTATAATATCACACTAATCACACTAATATTATAAAGGTTTGTATGTGTGTTTGTGTGTGTGTGTATGTTTGTTACTCCTTTACGCTCAAACGTCTGAATGGATTTGGATGAAACTCGGTACCAAGATAGCTTATACACTGGATTAACATATAAGCTACATTTTGTCCCGGAAAAGTGAAATTTTCCCGCGGGATGAGCAAATAACTAAAATACTTTTTATCCGCGGGTGAAACCATGGGGCGCAACTAGTTATAAAATAATATTAGTAAGATATGCCATTGGTTCTACATATCAATAAACTAATGACTTTAATAGTAGTTGATGAATGATCAAGTGATCATATTTCTTCATTTCGATTTATTTTGACTGGCCCGATAGCTCAGTTGGTAGTAGCACTGCCTTCTGAACTGTGGGTTGTGGGTTCGATTCCCACTCAGGACAAACATTTGTGTGATGAACATAGGTGTTTGTTCTGTGTCTGGGTGTCATATTGTATTCTATGTATGTATTTACAAACAAAAAAGTATCTAAGTATTGTATCAGTTATCTGGTTTCCATAGCACAAGCTTTGCTTAGTTTGGGGCTAGATGGCGTTGTGTGAGATGTCCACACATATTATTATTATTATTATTATTATTATTATTATTATTATTATTATTATTATTATTATTATTATTATTATTATTATTATTATTATTATTATTATTATTATTATTATTATTATTATTATTTCCTCAGCTGCCATCGGCGCCGTTATAGCCGGCACTATCCTCGCGTGGACCTCGCCAGCGCTGCCCCAGCTGGAGCCACGGCTGCATGTCAATGGAACAGCCAACCGAACAGCCGCTATTGCCAATGGAACAGCCTACAACAGCACCGTGACTTTACCACACCGCAGTAATGTTCTCATCAACAGTCTCGGTAAAGAAGCTGAGTTCTTGTTGGATACAAAAGAAAGTGAGTTTTTTTTTTAAATTACACTTTATATATGTAACGTATTTTTTTATCTTGAGAAATGACGTGACGAGCTAACCGTTCGCCTGATGTTAAGCGATACGGCTGCCCATATCAGTTGCAGTGTCACTCGGAACTCTAAAGTATAGAGTTTCGCGTGACACTGCACTGCGCACGTCATCCTGAGACATCAGAACAATCTAGTAATAAGATTACTAGACTGCGAGATTTGGTTATAAAGTCTCATTTGCCCAGTAATTTCACTAGCTATAGTGCCCTTCAAACCGGAACACAGCAGTGCTTGCGCACTACTGCTTGGCGGTAGAATAATTGGCAAAGCGGTGGTATAACCTAGACGAACTTTGCAGAAACTATACCCATGTCTTATCGTGACTCGGATGATCCTATAGCAGCCGTAGTATCGGCTGCGCTAGGATCACCGGACCAGTCTAGCCCTTCTGGCTCAGGTACCGCGCCCGACACCGGTATAGGATACCAGCGTAACACAATCAGACACCGACCCCGCCGGCGAGGTCGACGTACCCCCCGTAGGTTAGCTAGAACGGTCGCGACGTTCAATAGGGTCCACTCTTCCAGTGGCCGTAGTCTTCTCGATCCTCTTATCCCGGCAACGGCCCAAGCCGAGGCTCGCACCCCAGGAATGCCCTTGAGCTAGTTGCCTCTCACTTTTGACGGTTAGGCGCCTTAAGCGCCTGCCCTTCCGTCCAGTAGAGGGCGATGGCACATGCGTCAAGCTATATACGCAAGTAGAAATAAAGTAATTGATATTCCCGATATTTAATAGTGTTCAAAATTGTAAGAAAAGGAAAAAAAAATAGATGTACCTTGTGTATCGATTTTGTTTAAGAAAAATACAATAAACAAATATGTAAGTAATATATTAACTAGCTTCTGCCCGCGGCATCGCCCGCGTGGCCTATAGGAAACGAAGAAGAAATTTGTTCTTAGATAATTCAACCACCCATTTCACCCTCTTAGGGGCGGAATTTCGAAAAACCCTTTCGTAGTGGATACCTACACTTTACAAAGAACACTGCCTCCAAATTTCAAGTCTCTATTACCAGTGGTTTAGCCTGTGCGTTGATATATTTTCGTGTTACCACTGTGGGGGTTACGTATTCTGTCTTGTCTTCCCATAATCAAGCGTGTTCTTTTCTATGGTGCGGGTGACTCCAAGGAAAACTAGGATTCACTGAATAAATATATATATTATAAGTCAGTCAGGACTTTGAATTTTATATGTATAGAAAAGAGTACGAACCCATCTGTGGTAAAGCAGCATTAAAAAAAATGTGATCGATAACCCATGTGATCGACACAGTGCATTCCATTCGGAGGCAGTGCCATTCGGAATACTTAACCATTTAGTAGAAAAATTCCGATTAAAAGAGAATCTGACATAATGCGATCGGTTAGTAGAGATGTACTTGGCACGCTTTGCCGTTGTACATATTTACGTATCTGACGAGCGTGCACTACTACTCGTTTTCAACCGACTACAAAAAAGGAAAAGGTGATAATAATAATAATATAATATGTGTGGACATCTCACACAACGCCACCTAGCCCCAAACTAAGCAAAGCTTGTACTATGGGAACCAGATAACTGATACAATACTTAGATACTTTTTGTTTGTATACATACATAGAATACAATATAACACCCAGACACAGAACAAACACCAATGTTAATCACACAAATGTTTGTCCTGGGTGGGAATCGAACCCACAACCCATAGTTCAGAAGGCAGGGTTACTACCAACTGAGCTATAGGTTTTCAATACGACTGCATTTTTTTTACTTAAAATTTCTTTACGCACGCTTGACTTTGGGGGTAAGCTGGTGAGGCGAACGGAAGATACGTGGAGATAGAAAGAAAGAGTTACGTTTCTTATTTTACTGTAGGGGCAAGAGAGATGGAGCCAAAGAAGTTTTGCACTTTGTTTACTGAAATTGGTGACTGGGTGAACCGATTTTGATTATTCTTTTCAACGGATTTCGATGAAATTTGGAACATAGATAGCCTAATATGTGTTAAAGTATATTAACACACGAGCTTCTGCCCGCAGCTTCGCCCGCGGCGTGGCTTATGGGTAAATAATTCAAACACCCATTTCGCCCTCTTGAGGGTAAAATTTCGAAAAATCCTTTCTTAGCGGATGTCTACGTCATAACATCTACCTGCATGCCAAATTTCAGCCCGATCCGTCTAGTAGTTTAGGTTGTGCGTTTACAGATCACTGTGTCAGTCATTCTGTCAGTCACCTTTGAGTTATGTATATTTAGAAGATAGGCAACTTTTTTGTCCGCGGGTGAAACCGTGGGGCGTAGCTAGTTTCTGAATATTATTTAATTGCTTTCTGCTTCCAACATCTCTATTTGTTTAACACTTGACAATTGAAGAAATTAGCGTAGGTGGAAAACTCGTGACTGCACTAAGCAAACGAAACGAAAACATTGTTAAAAATACCTCGATTCTGGATTATTGACGAAAATAGTTTAGCGCCGACTGTGAAATTGGAGTAAAACTGGTAAACACCGGTTTGAATGTAAACATGAAGATTGATTAGCATCAATACGTCATTTAAAATTTACTTAACTAATCATGGGATAAACAAATTGGGCGATTGAACTGTTACAGCGCATAGATGCACAATACTGCTTCTTAAAGGTTTCATTTTGTCAACAACCATCAAAGAGCTATATGTACTACGTACTATAGTAGTAATAATAATAATAATATAATATTAATTCAGACTCAAGATCCATGATAAAAATACACACACAAAAATAAACAATATCTACTTTATAAAAATAAGTCGGGTTTTCCTTCCTGACGCTATAACTCCAGAACGCACGAACCGATTTCCACGGTTTTGCATTCGTTGGAAAGGTCTCGGGCTCCGCGAGGTTTATGGCAAAGAAAATTCAGGAAAAATTCAGGACAAACCAACATTTTAAGTAGATGGCGCCGGTGCGTGATACATTGTTTGACAGCTACTGTTACATAAAACGAAGCCATCTGGTGGCGAAACGGAGTTCGCCGGGTTCGCTAGTGGTATATGTTTTTTTTTCTATTCATTATGTACATATTGTGTGTATAAATTTAACCTGTTTTTGAATTTTAATTTTAGACAAGTATTGAATAAATGTTTTTCTATTCTATTCTATTCTATTTCTATATAAAAACATAAAAGAATAAAAACCTTAAGTGGCCGTAGCCAACCATTGTCGGTACGTTGCAGATCGCAGCAGGCGATCTGCCAGGCTCCTAATAATGGTGTTTTTACTCTTATCAACTCTGGACATGAATGAAGCGATTCGTATTCGCCGAATGGCATTGAACCTATTAACGCGCGCGTCTAAGTACATTCCGGACGCACTGCAGCTCCGCGATAACCCCATCAGCTGCCTCAAGCTGCTGTAATATAGAAGTCTTTGACAACCATTGCTTTTGAACTGTGGATCGAACTATGAAGTAATTAAACAATAGTGCCTTATCCATGTGCCATATAGTGGATTCCACCAGAGGCATTTCCATACAGCTGCAACAGACTTTACGAGGGTCAAAAGAGTATTATGATCTGTGTAAACTACGCGTTAGTGGCACGTTTAGTGTTTTTTTTAATGATGCTTTTTAATATGCTACTTCGTTTTAGCGGGAACACGAAACAGATTGCGTCACCGCATTGCATTTTTTTCCAAAACTTGTGTTATTTTCAGTGTTAGTGCATAAAATTGGTGGCATTCTATTCGTAAAGTGCTGGATTACAGGCATGAGTGTGGTAAAATGGTATAATGATGGTGAAACGTTTCTTTTCGTGTTGTTTCCAAAACTCCATAGAAGCTTCAAGTAAAGTTGCCACCACTTTACTAGGAGTATGACTTTGACTAGACTATGACCTGACTTGATGACTTTGACTGTGATTTGACACATATTTGCGTGAAATATCATTAACTCGATAAATGATCAATTACTTGACACTGGCTAAAAAGTGTGGAGCGAAAACTTAAAATAAAAATAAAATAAAAAATGTGCTACTTACATATTTGTTAGTTGCGTTATTATAATTATTTTTTGACACACGTCTAGTGCTACAGATATGGGGGTAATCACGGAACATTGGTTACCTACAATGCAACAGGAAAAATTTCATTTTGAATTTGAAAATTTCCACTGTATTATGCACATAAACTGCGTATTGAAACTTTCAAATCCATACATGTATGTGTTTCTGTCTGTTGCAAATAAGTTACATGATCACCTTGCCGGTTTTTTTTACTTCAAACTTGTCTATATACACCACACTCTCACCTGATGGGAGTGACGATGCAATCGAAGGTGTAGCATGCTAGCCAAGTAAATACCTATTCACTCTTCTCTTGAACACGCCCGGGTCATATTTCGCCGGAGACACAGACGCTGGCAGGGCATTCCATTCCTTCTTCATATTTCATTTCATTTATTCTTCCATCCTTCTTCTGATCTTCAAGAGATCACCGCAGCCTTCCCCAGAAGAGTATTTCCATCAAGATGTTTTGGTATTTGCTACAGCAAAAGTGCTTAGCTTATAGTGCATCAACCCAACTCATCCTCAAGTATACAATGGATTACAGACGATGCGCATGCGCAGACAGTGGGGTAATTGTCGCGTTAAAAATAAACTGGACAGGATACGATGCTCCCATTTCTCACCGTGCGTGGGCAAATTCTTTTACAACGTAAGATTATAAAAATTTTATGTTACGGAATGATATGTTGAGCTAGTTGCTAGCCTGATGTTAAGCGACACGGTTGCCCATATCAGATGCAGTGTCACTGTGAACTCACAGATTTTCATGTGCACAGCGCATGTCATCCTGAGACATCAGCACAGTCCAGTAATAAGATTACTCGACAGTGAGGTCAGATTATAAGTCTCATTTGCCCAGTAATTTCACTAGCTACAAAGCCCTTCAAACCGGATCACAGTTGGTGCTTGCGTACTATTACTTAACGGCCGAATAACTGATAAAGCAGTTGGCGGCATCTTTATTGTTCTGAGTCTGGGTGTTGTGGGACAATGGTCCTCGTAGTTACTGGGTCCCTAGACACAGGGAATCCTAGTTAGGGTCCAAGGAGCTATGTATGTGATCGTCGGATGTGTGTTTGTTATTATTATTACTCTCTCCATATTAAAAAGTTGTACTTAATTTTAGTATAAATGTATACAAAGTGGCAGTTGCTAGAAGGACAGAGCCAATGTTGGATTTTTTTCTAATGTCTCAATTGTCAACAGCTCAAGCTCATAACCCTCAGTTCTAAAATAACGGATCACCGACTACAGAATAATGATCACTGGCGACGTCACCAGTCTGGCGTTCATCCAAGCATTTACGATTTACCCAACTGCCTGCCGTGGGTGTGGCAGCTATATATCTGTGGCTATGATAGCATTTTGAAGTAAAACTTCTTTACGCACGCTTGACTTGGGGAGTAAGCTGGTGACGTGTCGAGGCGCACGGAAGTTGAAGTTGGTTCATGTATATCTCCATTGTCAACATTACAAAGTTGTTTAACTTTAAATATTATTTAAAATTTGTATTATGTCCGGTAAAATTACAATTTACAATTGTCAAAAACAAACAATCTAAAGAAACTTCTTCAGTCAGTACTACTAGTTCAGTCGTGTGTTGCACACTCGTTTTTTTTCTACGGTATAGTGCAGTTGTTGGTGGTACTATTTATTTTGAGTTTTATGCTTTCCTGAGGGGAACGAATTAATTACTCGAATCACGGAAAATATCTTAACAACTGTGAAATCTTAAAACAAAGGTTCCAAACATACTAACTAAACGAAAATAAAACATTAGCATGATGATAGCAGTTCCTGTCTATCAGTGCTCAGCGACAAACTGATAATTCATAAACAATATTGGGTTATGGACATCAATGCTATCGCATTTAGATATATGTACGTACATTAGTTAATGATATAGATTTTGTGAGACCTTTCAGGTTTTGATCACCGAGATCAAATAGAAAAAGTTTCAAAAACCTTCTAACTTATTTGATGGGTATATTCAAATTCTTTTCTTTTCTCTACTTTTCAATAAACTTTTCTCCACTTCCAGAAAATATAACGCCCAACGATCACATGCATAGTTCCTAGACCCTAACTAGGATTCCCTGTGTTTAGGAACCCAGGAACTAGGATGACCATGGTCCCACAACACCCAGACCCAGAACAAGTATTTGCGCTGTTTTTCTGTGCACAATTAATACTTATCCTGCCGCGGGAATCGAACCCGCCGCCTCCGGGTTATGAGCCGACCTGCTGAACCACCACACCACAGAGGCTGTCAAACACGTAAAATACATGACGCATTAGGAGATTGAATCAGTGATTGTAACTTTTAATGAAATGTATCAAACTACATATAACAGATATCTTATCTGTTCTTCCAGGTTCCTTGGTCTCCTCGATCCTGGCCATAGGAGCGGCAATCAGCGCACTCCCGGTTGGCATCCTCGCGCAGAAAGCTGGTCGAAGACCCACCATCCTCATCCTCTCGTTGCCCTTTATGCTGAACTGGCTGCTAACCATCTTTGCCAATGGAGCTGGCATGCTGATTGCGGCAAGGTTCTTCGCTGGGCTTGCTACTGGTAAGTTATCTCTTTAGGTCTTTGTTGTCCGATTGATTATGATGTCATCCTTGCAGATTCTCGACTCTCTTCTGCTTTAATCCGGAGAGCTTGGGTGGCGTGCTCTTAAATAGCTAATAGATCTAAGCGGAAAAAGTACGCGTGCTGTTTTTTTTAATGGTAAAATGGGCTTGCGTTTGACAACAACTCACCTAATGGTAAGTGATGAAGTTGTCTAAGATGGAGCACGCTTGCCCATGAGATACCCATTCACACTCCGCCTCGAAAATAAAACAAATTTGGATCGCGAGGGAGAAGCCGTCGTCGGAAAAGAAGTCGTGGACCTAACGCTTGCGTGTTTTAGTGGTGTACAACGCCATCTAGTTTAAGTCCGTGCGCACTGTAATTTTTATCAACCTTGGGCTTTAACGCCTTTGGTTATTTACAGGTAGACATAATCTAAGCACCAGACCATCACACAAAGATTTCGAATTCCATTTTTCATTTCCAGGAGGCATATGTGTAGCTGCTCCGATGTACATCGGCGAGATCGCAGAGACATCCATTCGAGGGTCTCTCGGTGCCTTCTTCCAACTGTTCCTTACCGTGGGCATCCTGTTCACCTTCATCATCGGTGGCTGGACACATTGGAAGACCCTGTCGATCATATCTGCTGTGCTACCGCCTTTGCTGGTCGCTGTGTTTTGGTAAGATTTATTTTGTTTTATTTCCAAAGACAAACGTAGTGTAGTTGCGCCGAGTAGCTGGCAGTAATTGGATGAGAAGAGCTGAAGACCAGGCTCAATGGCGTATTAATGGGAAGATGCCTATTGTCTTAAAAGTGGACTAACAGTCTTAGAAGTGGACTAACACAGGCTGATGATGATGATTTCCGAAGATGTGGGAACTTTACTTTTGAGGCGTTCGTGGGCTTACTTAATAGTCTTCTTAGTTTTGACTATGACTTTCTTAGAAAAACCTGTGTAGACGGTCATTCAGAGCCGTCACAAAATGATGCTTTTGTTAATGTCTGTTGCTACTTAAATTAGTACACTGCCACTGTAAGACAATCACGTAAGCAACTAGCAAATCCATTACTGTCTTATCCATTTTGTGCTTACAGTGGAGAGATTTGGATAGATTTTAGATTGACAAATTTTCATGGTTGTTTTTAACTTTCATACATTGTTAAGCATTAAGCATCTAGTTTTTAAGTTGCCTTTGAATTACTGTCACGCATGGTTTCTACAATAGAAGAAATAAGGTCTTTGCGTACGTACGTCTTCAATTGCAGAATTTCCTGTGTTAGGAATGCAGGTTTAGTTCTGGCTAGGTTTAGTTAGGTTTAGTGCTGTGGTAAATAGATGAAGACCTATTTAAAATCCTCCATGGCACTACTGCCAACATTGCAGAGAGAAATTAATATGCCTTTCAACACCAGTGGTAGTAGACCGTGGGGAATGAAAGAGTTCTTCGACGAATAATAATAATAGAACATCACAGTCTATTGCGATAGTCTTACCTAACAGTTCCTCGCGGCTATCAGATACATTTGTTTGCAAAAATCTAATTCAAAAAAGTTCAGGGGATGATTAGTTTGTTTAATATGTCAGGTGGATGCCAGAGACTCCTCAATACCTCCTCAGCAAGAACCGTCGTCGGGATGCAGAGAAGTCACTGCGTTGGCTGCGTGGACCGAACGCAGATCTCACCGCAGAGCTTGAAGACATGCAGAAAGATGTAAGGATATCTACTAAATTACTGTTCACCTCGCACGGAAGATGCAACGTAGATCCCCTACCGCTAGGTGGACCATCGACCAGCTATGGTGATCATGGAAATTCATTGCAACTTATAGAAACACAAACTTGTATAGATTTGACAGTCTCAATACATAGTTTATGTGCATATTTAATTTTCTAATTAGGAATGAGATTTCTCTTGCAATCAAAGTTCTGTGACAAAACAGTGGGGCGCTCTATGATGAAGGCATATGTTCAGCAGTGGAAGTCTTTGGGGTGATGATGTCTATGGAAAGTGTTCGTATATATCATGCCAGGGAAAAACAGTATAGTGACGGGCCAGAGAGAAAACAACCTCGTGAATTCAAGACGAGTTTGTGTAATACGAAAACAGTGATTCCATAATATTTCCTTTAGACTTCATCATCAATTCGATAGTTAGCTTGGTGTAGTCTCGATATAACAAAATTATAATCTTATTTCATGTTAGTAGTCGCATTATACGAAAAGACGTTTTTCATTATTTTTTGCAGAACAACGTTAACGTTTATGGCTAGATTAATTTGAATTAGAGCATATTCATTTATAAATTTAATTGTAAGGACATAACAAACTGTACTTGTCTTCAGGTGGACGACGCGAGCCGGCAGCGTGCGGGTATCCTGAGCATGGTGACAAACAAAGCTTCCCGCATGGCCTTCATCTGCGGCCTTGGCCTCATGTTCTTCCAGCAATTTAGCGGCATCAACGCTGTTATCTTCTACACCAACAACATATTCCAGTCCGCTGGCTCCAAAATCGACGCTGCAATCGCCACCATCATCGTCGGCGTCGTGCAAACCATAGCCACCTACATCAGCTCCTTACTCATCGAGCGCGCCGGACGTCGAATCCTCCTCCTCCAGAGCTGCATCATCATGGGAATCTGTCTTATCGTCTTAGGCGTGTACTTTAGACTGCAGATTGATTATGACGTCGCGTCATTCGGCTGGCTGCCGCTTGTGTGCCTCGTACTTTTTATTACTTCGTTTTCAATGGGTTTTGGTCCGATTCCATGGATGATGATGGCCGAGTTGTTCCCTGTTGAATACCGGGGCACCGCCAGTGGAATCACGGTCATTGTAAACTGGTGTTTGGTGTTTATCGTCACGCTATGCTTTCCTATCATGAAGGACGCGATAGGAATCTACAGCTGTTTCTGGTTCTTCGCTGCGTTTATGATCGCGTGTATATTCTTCGTGTTCTTCTTGATTCCAGAGACAAAGGGTAAGACAGTATCGCAGATTCAGGCCATTTTGGCTGGGAAGAGGGTGTAAGACATGGCTGTGATATAAGATTTATACGTCTTTGTAAGCTTGAAATACCGCTAAAATTGCATAAGTAATTGGAAATGTAGCATTAGTTTTTTATAATTTTGGCAGTGTACCACTGTTAGTGGAGGACAGATGGTAAATTTAATTACCGTTTGTCCCCCTAAAGGGACAGAGTCAGGTGATAGTAATAATTCAGTTTACTTACTTGATTCAAATTGAAAAAGAAAGAAAGGTACCAAAAAAAGATTCGTTTCAAGTAGTATATAACTACAGGAATTGTAAATATCTGGATTTTGGGATAGTAGATAGGAATTGTGATGGCATAATTCAAATCGATTTCAATGGCATAATAACTATGAGTTCTGAAAATTGTGAACTATTCGAACAAACATCAGTGATAACACTCACCCTATTACTAATAAACATAGCATAGCTTAAGAATAGCTATTTTGTGTTTTGTTTTTATCTAACAAATAAATAGGGAAAGAGAAACAATGCAGTGTGGGTAACATTAGCTGTAGAAACGCTTATTTGAGAGAAATGACATAAATATGTAGATTTCAACTTATGCCAACTGTACAGCACTGCACTGCTTAGTAGCTATTTCACTGTTACGGAGCTTTTCTTAGTAAAAGGGTGTGTGAAAGAGAGAAAAAGAGAAAAGAGATACAGAAACGCTTATCCCGTCTATCATCAAAAAGTGCGTGTGCCAATGACTGAGTTTAACCTTATTCGTTTTAACGATCATGTTTGCTCTAGTTTTGCTACGCATATTTCATTAGATGGTAAATATATGTACAAAGCTTTATTTTTTGTGTAGAATTAATGGTAAAGTATATTGTAAAAAAATATTTTTTAGTAAAATTGTACCGACTTCAAAACTTAAAATGGGCACAAAAAGCGAAAAATTAATTAATATGATTATTATAAGCGCTACCAAATCATCTATTTGAAATCGATGATAGCGAAATCTTATAGGTAGTAGTAGATAGATAGATACTATATATACCTACAAGTACTTACCTACTTACTACATACATAGTAGTACTACGTATTTGGCTTGGCTGGCATAGACTTCAAATAGACGAGTGGGTAGCGCTTATAATAATATAGATTATATATTTATATATATATAATTATATTAATTTATTTTTCGCCTTTGAATTCCCATTTTAAGTATTGAAATCATTTCAATTTTTTGAATTTTTTAAAAATCCTTTTTAGTTATTGTTAAAATTTCAGCTCAATCGGAAACCGGGAAGTTGGTCAAAATTGACTTCTAAGATTTTACTACATTGTTAGTTAGTTCGTTTTCCTCGATTTCTTTGAGATCACATCATCAGATCCTGTCTTGATGATAATGGGACCACCTCGGGAGTATACCCTTTCGAACTAAAAAGAATTGTTGATATCGGTTCACAATTGGTGAAAATATCGATTAATATACACAAAAAAAATACATACAGACGAACATAGTACCTCCTCCTTTTCGGAAGTCGGTTAAAAAGATGTAAAAAGTTAGCTAATAACAATGTGAAAATTTTTAATTTGTGGTTTTTTTTTAAATAGATGTGTAGATTAATTATTATTTGCTGTGAATAATTTACTATAATTATGTAACGTTACAATTAGCACATATGGGATGTTACCTTATTTAAACTTCCGATACAGTTATAAACAAGGTTGTAATAAAATATTATTAAACAAGTTTAGAATACTCTTTATTGTTAAATAATGCATCTATTATCGTGTAAGAAATATAAGTAATTTAATAATAATAAAATACGAACAAAATAATAAACATATGAACAAAAAATAAAATATATACAAACTAAACATAAAAGGTATGCACAAAATAATTGTATTATATAATCCATGAACAAAATATAACACGTAGGTATGAAAGAAAATTACACATGAACAAGATACAACAAGTATGAACAAAACTATATTCTAGTACAGTAAAAAGCACAAGAAGTACCTAATAGTTGTAAAAAATGTAGCATTTAGTAAAAATATGAATTTAGTCGTGCAAGCGGTAATGAACAAGAATGTGCCAAAAGGTTAGAATTTGAATTGTGTGTAATTGTTATTAATTTTATTGTTTAAAATAAATGTTAAATTTGTATAGAATTATTAAATATTTTTTATTAATATAAACGTGGCATTATTATTTCTCAAATTGAAGTTTTTGGAAGGTTTTATTTGCAGCTGTCTGCTAGACGAGACACTGAGAATCATGATCATCAGAATATGAGATCTCCAGTAGAACTGCCAGAATATCCAAAGCAGCTATACACTAGAGTCTAATTTCCTATGAATAATTTAGTTTTTGGCTAAGGGTGTTTAAATATAATAGTGAGTAGTAGTCTCCATGGATCATTCAGGGGATTAAATGGAAAGAACGATTTAAGAAAGGCGTTATATCTAGCACATACCTAATATTACGCGGGTTCGATTCCCGCGACAGGACAAGTATTTGTGCACAGAAAAAAAGCGCAAATACTTGTACTGTGTCTGAGCGTTGTAGGACCATGGTCGTCGTAGTTCCTGGGCCCCTAGACACAAGGAATCCTAGTTAGGGTCCAGGATCTATGTATGGAATCATTGAGCGTTATTATTATTATTATTTATACCATGTAACAGGTACTAGGTGGTGTGAGTATCTTCTAGGCAATCATGCCCCATCGTAGATCGCGTCATTGCTTACACTCTTCAATTATCTGCACAGGACAGCTGTTAAATCTCAAGCACAAGTCCGATCGTGTATGGAATACTGCAGCCATCTCTGGGACGGCTGAGTTAAGTCACCTTGGATTTCAAAGACGAGGTATAAGCGCATTGGTGACGGCTAAGCTACAAAGCCTAGAGCACCGACGTAAAGTGGCTAGCCGATCAGAAAAGCTGCACTTCGGAGAGTATGTAATAAAAATAAATAAATAATAATAAATAAATATCTGTGGACACTTCACACAGCGCCATCTATTCCCATACTAAGCAAAGCTTGTACTATGGGAACCAGATGACTGATATAATACTTAGATACTTTTTATTTGTAAAGACATACATAAAATACAATATAACACCCAGACACAGAACAAACATCGATGTTCATCACACAAATATTTGTCATGGGTGGGGATCGAACCCACAACCCACAGTCCAGAAGGCAGGGTTACTACCAACTGAGCTATCGAGCCAGTCAGTATAGGATTGCACAACTTAATTCCCCCATGTCATTTTCACCACCGCACAACACGACGCATGGAAACTCGACAACCGAATATGGTGGGCATTCCTCTAATCCGCACAAAGCGTTTCGCTTCATCATTTATTGTGCGGACGGCAAAGGAATGGAACATATTACCAGCGTTTCTGTCTCCTGAAAAGTATAATCTGGGAGATTTCAAGGCAAGAGTGAACCAGTATCTTCTAGGCAAGTATGTTCCATCGTTGACCAAGCCATCACGAGGCAGTTGTCAAGTATCATCATATCAAGTGTGCGCAGTGTAAACAATACACTGCGCACATCATCCTGAGACATCAGCACAGTCTGGTAATAAGATTACTCGACTGTGAGATCAGATCATAAAGTCTCAATTGCCCAGTAATTTCACTAGCTTCATTGCCCTTCAAACCGGAACACAGTAGTGCTTGCACACTACTTATTTAAATGAAAATACTGCATACACAAGAATTTTATTACATCAAAACATAGATGAACTTAACGATGGGCACTCTTTGCAGATGGTTCTTTTTTCAATATCGTCGACCCTTGTGGACAGCTGGAATATTTGCTTCTCTATGGCTTTCACATCGCTACGGAAACCTGTCACCGTCGCGTCCAACTCGGACAGATACTGTATCTTATTGCAGAGCTCGTCATACTTCTGCGATATATAGTCGCGGGCGTTCTGTGAATCTTTTAGTTCCTTTTCAATTTTGTGAACGATTTCATACTTCAACTCGTCGAATTTCGACTCCACGCTGGGTCCTAAAAGGTGCGCTCCTTTTATTATCACATCATGCACATTATCGTCTAGTTTCTTACATTTGCTGTGCAGACATTTAGGTGCAATTGCCATTTTAGTTATTTTTAACACGGAATAATTTTAAATCCGCATATCGAGACTGCATTTTTGACAGTTGTGTTTATTTTGATTTCACAGTCGTTGAGAAAATAAAACAAAGTCACTTTCTATTTTTATTAGTCAGCCAGTCCGTTTTGTCTAGCGAAGGTTTGTCTGGGGTTGGTATATCATTTAGGTTCAATAGTTATTAATTCAATATGAATTAATGTAATTTCATAATTATATTAAATTTTATTAATATTTATTCAATAGTTATTAATTTAATTTGAAATTATATTTTTATTTTGAAACATACAACATAATATTATTTAATAAACATAAAACAATAAAAAGGGAACTCAATCAAACAAACCACTACCAGTAGGCAACGTGCCCATTATGCTGGCAGCATTGCCACGTTGAATGGCAATGCTCAATCTTTGGCCGAAGTAGAGGCCAGCATTTTGGTCACGCGTGGATTTAAATTGATATAGTATATGTATATTATACATCATATTATTAAATTTGAATAAATACAATTAGTCATCTTGAAGTCATTTAAAAAAACTTTGTCTGAAATATAATATTTAACCTGCCTTTGTTTATTGATTCAGTCGCAGGTATATTTGGATTGGACAATGATAACAACGCAGCAATTCTTTGTCTGAAAGATTTTTTAGTATTTTTAACACTTACAAATCTTTCAGACAAAGAAATGTCAATATGTACATATGTATTTGCTGTATTTAAATAATAAATATGCAATCTTTGATAGATTAAACATGCAATATGTACAATGAACAAAAACAATCCGGATTCAGATCAAAAGTCAATACGCACACACAAATATTGACTGAAAAATAGATATGGAGAAGGACTTTCTTATTGCCCTTCAATCCGTGTGGTTTGGCCGGCCAAGCGTAGTGTTTATATAAAAAATAACAAAACGGGCAGCGCGTGTGCATGCAAGAAACTATGCATTTGCCTAATATATAAGTAAGTAACGCCCAACGATCACATACATAGATCCTGGACCCTAGCTAGGATTCCCTGTGTCTTGGGACCCAGGAACTACGAGGGCCATGGTCCCACAATACCCAGTCACAGAACATAATGAATTGTAAAACTTCTTTACGTACGCTTGACTTAGGGAGTGAGCTAGTGAATGCGAGACGAACGGAAATTGAAGTTGGTTCACGTAGATCTCCATTGTCAACATAACAATGTTAAAAATTTATATTATTATGTTGATATGTCCGGTAATATGACAAATTATAATTGTCAAGATAGCGACATTAACATTAAACAAAGCAAAAACAAAGTTATACCGGCCGATAGATGGAGCTAAACTAAAAAAGTTTTACATCAGTCGTGTGGTCTAAAGCACACTTGTTTTTTTTTTCTGTGCACAAATACTTGTTCGGCCCGAGAATCAAACCCGATGCCATCACACTACCAGAGGCAGTCAGTATATACAACAAGAACATAGGCGAACTTACTGCTAAGTAGCATCTTCTTCCACATACCCTAACTGATGTATAATGTACTACTAATAAGCACTTCAATTGAATTTAACTATCTTTAGGTATGTCGAAACTGCACCTCTCGAGGGCGAGCTCTTCAATCGTAAAAGATAAGAATCTTTCAAGTGTTTCAATGGTAGAAACATGCGATTATCTGTAACGGATGAAATGAAGTAGCGTAGTTGCATAATTGTAATTTTCCTATTCCTCTCTCATTTAATGGCATATTGATACAATCATTGCAATAAAAAACAAGTGTGCTTTAGACCACACGACTGAAGGAAAACTTCTTTAGCTCCATCTATGGGCCGGTATAACTCTGTTTCAGCTTTGTTTAATGTTAATGCCGCCATCTTGACAATTGAAGGGGTGAGAACAAAAAGGGTTTAACTGATTTTTTTTTCACAAAATGACTTATGGGTATATCGTTGGATTCAGCGTGAAATTATCTATAATAATACACTCTCAAAATACCGAAATGAGGCTTAAATTTCGAGATTTTGAGTCTAAAAACGGTTTATCTGTCACAGGAATACAGTTCGCTTAGCATAAAAACATTATTATATTTATTTTATTATATTATTTTTTTTACAGTAATTATATGAATTAGTACTATAAATAGTATTTTAAAATAGAATTAATACATTTTCAAGCAACTGAAACTTACAAAAACCTTTTCTATTACCTTATAAGCACCCTACATTAAAATGAAGCCGTTGAAGTTTAAAGTCAATTTTCTCGAAACTATCAATTTGGCAGTTAAATCCTTTTTATTCTCAACCCTTCAATTGTAAATTGTCATTTTACCGGACATAGCAACATAATAATACATTAACTTTGTTATGTTGGCAATGATAATCCACGTGAATCAACTTCCGTTTGCCTCCCCGAGGCAAGCGAACGTAAAAAAGTTTTACTATAAAAAAAATCACATAAGTGGGCGTACTCTGCCTCCGCCTCACACATGACACACAATTGATGTTGCTCCATAATAAATACATTGAGGTAAAAATATCGTTTATCAGTGCTTTATTGAAGTTTGAATCGATAGCATCCGTTACCACTCCAGCCGTGATTCAGTGAAATAACAACAATTATCTTTAAACCACTCCTGTGTTTAACAAACAAGGTTTTATTGCCTGTAAGTATTTACTTTTTTTTATTGCGAATGTTGAGTATATAGTTTATCCATTTCATATTCTATTCTATGACATTTCATATAGATTTTATAGATTTATATTCTACAAAGATATTTATTCAATACTATGTATATAACGAATAAAAAAACAAAAAAATGGGCGTTGGCTCAGAATATTGCTGGTCGTCGGAGACATCCAGCACTGATTTTCAGCCTCGACCCAGAGGGGGTGAAACTAATGCATAGTTCGAAAAAGATTATTTTATTAACGTTTAAAAACAGATAAACAAGAATCCCTACATATACAAAAAGAAACATTTGGACTCTATACTGGCCGCGATGACCTATAGACAGTCCAAATGCTCCAGCCCACTACCAATAGGTAGCGTACCCAACAAGCTGGCAGCATTGTCCCGTTGAATTTCAATGCTGATTCGTTGTGCCAAATAAGTGCCAGCATTTTGGTCACGCGTAGCATCGACTAGGCGCACTGATTAACTTTTGAAAACGCGATGAGCTCCCGGCCCCCACGGACCCAGGATATATACTAATACATATATTACTACATACACATACATAATATATTATAGACACAATACATAAAACGGGAAATTATGATTATTATGAGAGAGATTTATAGAATAAATTCCGTAATTGGATGTAAGTTCTAGTATTAAGTGAAAATATACCTTACCTTGAGATTTGTGGATTTTGTGAAATAAATAAATAAAATAATATAAAGAGAGAATGAAAATCTTACATCTATTGGTACCAATTTGCAAGTAGGTACCCATTGTTCAAGATCATTGGTTCATGGATACATGTATACTACTATATAATACTATATATAATATACTATATAATAATAATAATAATAAACGCCCAACGATCACATACGTAGATATCCTGGACCTTAATTTGGATTAACTGTATGTGTAGGGACCCAGGAATTACGAGGACCAAGGTCCTATTTACATCACTTTATTCTGGACCATGTGTCTATATAGTCAAAGAGTACAGACTCTTCGTTTTGTTTTTATTTTATTAAAAGTTCCTTTAAATTGCGATCACCAAGCCGCCTATATATGTATGTATGTATCAATATATATGTATGTTGTGCGCGTCTGTGTGTGTGTGTGTTTGTGTGTGTGCGTGTACGTGTGTGTGCATTTTTGCACCCAACATAAGTATTTTGTCCTATATTATTATTGAAACCAACCTAAATATTATATTCCTAGAGTAGGTACCTTTGACAGCCTCTGTAGTGTGGTGGTTGAGCGGGTCGGCTCATAACCTGGAGGTCGCGGGTTCAATTCCCGCGGCAAGGTAAGTATTTGTGCACAAAAAAAGCGCAATTACTTGTTCCGAGTCTAAGTGTTGTGGGACCATGGTCCTCGTAGTTCCTGGGTCCCTAGACACAGGGAATCCTAGTTAGGGTTCATGATCTATGTATGTGATCGTTGGGCGTTATTATTAGTTTGAAGTTGGCCTAGCCATAGATATTTGGCTAATTAGTCTCCACTCACTTTGGAGTTTCCATGTCAAGAGTGAACAGGTATCTTCTAGGCAAGCCTGCACCATCTTAGATCACATTATTGCTTAATATTAGGCGAGGAAGCGGTGTGAAGTGGCCATTGCATTGCCTATATTTTCATAACCAATAAAAATAAAACCATCACCGCAACTGAATTAATCCACGCGCATATTAAAACTTTCAATTAACAATACCTATCGAAAGTAATTATCTTGGATATAGATAAGGTATTGATTGATTTAACATTTTGTGATATTAAGTATTATGAAATATTGAATGACTATTTTGCATATAATAATTTTTAGCCTTTACACCTAAGTTATAATTACTTAGTTAATTATTTGTTTTGAATCATTCTGCATTTGTTAGATTACTGCAATATATCAATAAGATTATTGCTATATATCAATATTTAAGTGGTGCAACCTTGTTATCTATACATATAAAATTCTAAGTAAACCGCTGACTATAGTGATTAGAGGTAAGCATAGGAATAAAAGATAAGGCAGTAAGATTTGAGAGGAGGCTAAGGAAGGTAGAGATGGAATAATATACCGGCATGACCGCAAAGCACTACAAAATAAAAATGACCTAACTGTATAAACGCATCATGTTAACTATTTTTAAACTGTTAACTTCAATCAAACAGTCAACGACACGTTATTAGGTGAATGAACAGTGTATTCTAACCTTTTTAGATGTTTTGCGTTCGCCATATTTGTTCGCGTTTGCTGATGATTCAGTTGTACAACGATAAAATTAGTAATAACTGTTTGGTTGTGAATTGTTGATTAAATAGAGATAAAAATATTCAGACTGTTGATCTACTTTGCTTGGAGGAAGACCGTTTTGTAAAAGTAAAAGTAAAAAAAGGAATGTAATAGTCATTTTTATTTACTAGTTGCGCCCCGCGGTTTCACCCGCGGATAAAAATTTATAAATATTTCCTCATCCCACGCGAACATTTCACTTTTCCGGGATAACATGTAGTCTATATGTTAATCTAGTGTATAAGCTATCTTGGTACCGAATTTCATCCAAATCCATTTAGCTGTTTGAGCGTGAAGGAGTAACAAACGTACACACATACAAATTTTCGCCTTTATAATATTAGTGTGATGTGGTTTATAAGTTTAGATATTTATAGGCTTAGATTTAGATACTTAGTTTATTTTATATTTTGTTTTTAAAAAAAATTCTGCCTCTGTGGTGTGATTGTTGAGCAGGTCGGGTCATAACCCGGAGGCGGCAGGTTGGATTCCCGCGATACGACAAGTATTTGTGCACAGAAAAAAAGACTCCTAGTAAGGATCGAGGATCTATGTATGTGGTCGTTGGGCGTTATTATTATGATTATGATATTTTTTTATTTTTTTTTTTTTGTTTTGGCTCCACACTTTTGTGGATTTAGCCAGTGTCAAGTAATTGGTAATTTTTCAAGTTAATTTAATATATATATATGTGTCAAGTCTCAGTCCAAGTCATCAAATCAAGTCATGGTCTAGTCAAGTCATGCTCCTAGTAAAGTGGTGGCAACTTTACAAGAAGCTTCTATGGAGTTTTGGAAACAACACGAAAAGAAACATTTCACCGTCATTATACCACTTTCCCAGACTCATGCCTTTAGTCCAGCACTTAACGAATAAAATGCCAACAATTTTATGCACTAACACTGAAAATAACACAAGTTTTGGAAAATAATACAATGCGACGACACGATCTTTTTCGTTTTCCCGCCAAAACTCCTATTATGATATTGGTATAAGCTATTACATTCCTGTCAACTTGTAAATGAGTTTTTAATGTATTGTATATGTAATGTACCTACACGTGTGTCTTCTAAATGCATGTTGGTTGTAATGATGCATCTAACGCGCATGTCGATGCATCATTACAACGACGATGCATGTCGACGCATGTTGTCGCAGCCTCAGTGTGAAATTTTATCATTAACGCAGCTCGTGAAACGTCTTTCGAAATGACCTAAAATTTTTTTAACTTATTTTTTTATGTTAAGGAATGACGTGACGAGCTAGCCGTTCGCCTGATGTTAAACGACACGGCTGCCCATATCAGCTGCAGTGTCACTCGGAACTCTAAAGTATAGAGGTTCGCGTGACACTGCACTGCGCACGTCATCCAGAGACATCAGCACAATCTAGTAATAAGATTACTAAACTGTGAGATCAGATCATAAAGTCTCATTTGCCCAGTAATTTCACTAGCTACAGTGCCCTTCAAACCGGAACACAGCAGTGCTTGCGCACTACTGCTTGGCGGCAGAATAACTGGCAAAGCGGTGGTACCTACCTAGATGAACTTTGCAGTAAAGTCCTACCACCTAGTAAGTACCATTATTACATTCCTGTCAACTTGTAAATGAGTTTTTAATGTATTGTATATTTAATGTACACGTGCGTCTTCTAAATGCATGTTGGTTGTAATGATGCATCTAACGCATGTCGCAGCCACAGTGTGAAATTTTATCATTAAGGCAGTTCGTGAAACGTCTTTCGAAATGACATAAAATTTTTTTTACTTAACTGTTTTTCAATAGGATTAGTTTATTGTTTTTCTTATACACAAAATAATCCGTGATTATGATAAGCAAACGAAAGTTTAGCCTAAAGCCTGATTAACCAATGTGGAGTTGATAATCTTTTGATTGCGCTGAATTGTTCTAAAACAAAAATAATTACATTTTTGATGTAATTTTAACCGACTTTAAAAAAGGAGGATTTCAATTTGACTGTTTATTACGTTTGTAGCCTCAGAACTTTGGACTGGGTGAATCGATTTTGATGATTCTTTTTTTATTTGAAAACTGATGCTTCACATGTGATTTTTTTTCAATTTAGTCCCGTTCTTACAATGGCATCCACGAGAAAACGACATAAGCCTGAAGTCGGCTTTTTACACTTTGCGTTTGTTATTTTGGTTTAAATTCTTAAGGTAGGATTATCGCGTGTTTGGTTAAGTATGGTTCAAAAAATTTTTTGAACTAATTTGTAGATTACCGGCCTACTTAAGTGGGCTCCTATAAAGACGTATACCTTCACAAAATGATCAAATAGTAAATTAAATCTCTATTTAAGTTTCAGTCGACAACTGCGCATAGTTTTGTATTTCTGTAGTACGGGGCTATGAGTATTTCAAGAAAGAATAGAATAGAATTGAAAACGTTTATTTATAACCTACATAGGTAGTTTTAACCTCAGAGTAAGTATATACAGTACATACTCTAACAGCCTTATTAATAAACACGAACTAGCTTTAGACTAGTTACACTATCTTTTGTCCCTTTCGATCCAGCTAAATATTCCAGTAGCAAAAATAGGACAAAAGCTGAAATAACTAATCCGAGACTAATACCCGTTTATTAATAAGGCTGTAAGGTTTTAACGATGTCTTAAAATTTCACTAGGTGCTAGGAATTTTCTGCTAAGTTCGTCTAGGTACCACCGCTTTGCCAGTTATTCTGCCGCCAAGCAGTAGTGTGCAGGCACTACTGTCCTCCGGTTTGAAGGGCACTGTAGCTAGTGAAATAACTGGGAAATTGAGACTTTATGATCTGATCTCACAGTCGAGTAATCTTATTACCAGATTGTGCTGATGTCTCAGGATGATGTGCGCAGTGCAGTGTCACGCGAAACTTTATTTTTTGAAGTTCCGAGTGACACACGACTAAGCTCGTCACATCATTCTCGAACATAAAAAATGTAGGTTATAAATTATAATAAGATTACTTATGGCTATAACAAGGTCACGGCTCAGCATAATGCACCACTGATGCAGCGCTGATCTTCAGCTGTAGCCCTTTCCGTGGCGAGTTGGTGCAGCAAACTTAAGTAGTTATACATTTGCAAATAGTTACATATATATTAAGAAAGCAGGTTAAGTAGTTGCAGGTAACGAGGGACGCCTGTAATTACTAGTTAGTAATAATTATGATAAGGTAATTGACATTCGCACATATCACTTTGGAATTGTTCAAGTTTTCAAAAAGATAGCAATAAGATAATTAATCACGGAAATATTATCGAAAACATTGATAGTCATCTAATTTGATAAAATTACTTCTATAGTAATCTTAAATATGTAATTAGGTGACAAAATTATTGTTGTTACTTAACACATCACCACCGAAGGTAAAATTTATAACGAGGATGCACTCCTGCGCATCCTCGTTATAAATCACCGATATAGATCTTAAAGTTAGCAATGTGAAATGGCAATGAGCTGGCCACATCGCACGCATAGCCGACAACTGATTGGCAAGAAATAAATAAATATTTCTGGGCATTTCACACAGCGTCATCTAGCCTCAAACTAAGCAAAGCTTGTACTATGGGAACCAGATAACTGATACAATACTTAGATGCTTTTTGTTTGTAAACACATACATAGAATACAATATAACACCCAGACACAGAACAAACACCTATGTTCAACACACAAATGTATGTTCTGGGTGGGAATTACACCCACAACCGACAGTTCAGATAGTTGAGCTACTACCAAATGAGCTGTCAGGCCAGTCTTTCTAAAATGAAAGACTCGACTGGAAACTACGAACCGGTAGACGCAGCATGGCCCCCCGGGGACCGTCGACCCAGGGACCCTGTGCAAGAAGCAAGCAAAGTGGCACTCTGTGAGAGGCCCAGAGCAGTAAGGGGGCGTCTTTTAGCTGATGATAGTTATAATGACACAGTACAGACGTCCACTAAACAAACGCCTCCTCCATTAGGGCGGTTAGCCATAATCACCAACGCTAAGGCAGGCATCTTAGTGGTATAGATTATAATGCAGAGCGTAGAGGATGCTGCTTATTCTGCTTTCAATAAGGTCCACTCTTCCAGTGGACGTACCTATTCTTCTAGATCCTCTTATCCCGGCAACCGCCCAAGCCGAGGCTCACACCCCAGGGTTGCTCTTGAGCTAGTCAACTCTTAGTTTTGACGGCTGGGTGCCTTAAGCACCTGCTTTCCCGCCCAGACGCTGTAAAGGTCGTCAGAGACCAACAGCATTAGCCCGTTCTTCAATATAATAATAATAAATAAAAGCTGCTGCTCTTCTCTCGATATTCATTCTTCGTCTCGGCAGTTCTTTTTGCTAACATTATTCATGAAAAATTACTTCATATGATGTAGAGTAGGTACAACGTGTTCAGTACGAGAACTTTAAGTATAATCTGTGTTACAATAGAAATCTTTCTTTTTATGTTGAGTAATGATATGTCGAGCTAACCGCTTGCCTGATGTTAAGCGACACGGCTGTCTATAACAGTTGCATGTCACTCGGAACTTTAAAACATAGTTTCACGTGATACTGCACTGCACACGTCATCCTGAGACATCAGCACAGTCTAGTAATAAGATTACTAGACTGTGAGATCAGGTCGTAAAGTCTCATTTGCCCAGTAATTGCACTAGCTACAGTGCCCTTGAAACCGAAACACAGCAGTGCTTGCGCACTACTGATTGACGGCAGATTAACTGACAAAGCGGTGGTACCTACCTCGATGAACTTTCAGAAAGTCCTACCACCTAGTATCACCCAGTAAAAATCTATCACGTTATGATCTAAGCGAGTGTTTTCAGGTGTTCCATTGTAAATAAATACGCATCAGGAGTTTTGGCGGGAAAGCGAAAAAGATTGCGTCACCGCATTGTATTATTTTCCTAAACTTGTGTTATTTTGTGTTAGTGCATAAAATTGGTGGCATTCTATTCGTTAAGTGCTGGATTACAGGCGTGAGTGTGGGAAAATGGTATAATGATGGTGAAACGTTTCTTTTCGTGTTGTTTCCAAAACTCCATAGAAGCTTCAAGTAAAGTTGTCACCACTTTACTAGGAGTATGACTTTGACTAGTCTATGACTTGACTGACTTAACTTGATGACTTCGACTGTGACTTGACACATATTTGCGTGAAATATCATTAAATTGATAAATTATCAATTACTTGACACTGGCTATATACACAAAAGTGTGGAGCCAAAACATACAAAAAAAAAATAAGCATCGTATCACTAAACAGCGTGGTATCTCTCATCATATTTTTTAAACTGTTTATCAATTATGTTACGTGATCATCTATTATTTTACGCATTTTATGTATTGATAACATAAGTTCGTGTTAACCTCCAACGTGGAGATAAATGATTATCATTGTTGACGTAGCAATACCTAATTGAGATTAGTTTTTGATTTTTCTTTATTATTACGCTAAGACTACGTTTGCTGAATTACATGAAATAGTTAAGAACATTTAATTCATTATGATTGGTGGTTTTGATTCAAAATAAAATAATGAAACATAATTTTGTAGATAAACCTGCAGCACCAACGTCTGTTTATTGTTCACTCTAAAATATACATTCTTCAACTTTTTAAAGTTACGATCAGAGTCTAAGGTCCGTATTACAGAACGATGCTCAGTCATCAATCGGTGCTCAAGCAGAGATTTCATTCACTAATTGATCACTTTGTGAATTAAATCTCTGCTTGAGCACCGATCGATGACTGAGCATCGTTCTGTAATACGGACATAAGAGAATGAAGGTCAGAGAGATCAAGACAGGTCGCTTTTCTTACTAGAACGCGTGACTCCCCCCTCTCGACAATCGCGCGCCAGCCAGTGCTGCCAACCAGAAAAACAATTTAAATTAATAAATTTACGACAGTAATAATCTAAATAAATGCATCACATAAATCTTATGAAAACAATTACGAAAGTTATCTCACCAGCCTTTTTATTAACTTGTATAAGTTAATTTAAATAAATTTCTACGTTCTTTGTTTTATTACTTAAGTAAAATAAAAATAAAACAAGTATTTTTTTTAATATTAAAACTGCAGAATAAATCCGTCCTCTTTTTAGATGTTTTTTTTACGTTAAGGTTATTCGTAGACACTTTAAACAAAATCTGATTTTCATACAAGTGTCTGCAACGAAAAGGTCGTAAAATTATTGTATTCAGATATATTGCGAAGGTGTGTATTTATTTCTTTAGTATATTAAGGAAGTAGTTAATTTTATGCACTTTTTACGTCTTAATGCTTCTGATTTTGATGAGTTGTCATTATTCACATATAATTATCTAACCCACATCTATGTAGATACATAGTTGAGTTCAATTGAACATATTTAATTACGTAAGAATTTTTTTTTGTATATTTATTACCAATTATTTTTTGTTATTTTATGAGCTGTTCTAAGTTTGCATTTTATTGATCTACTAACTGATATGATTTTATAACTATTGCATAGTTAAAAATATGCAATTATTTTTTTTACAATCTAGGGCCCGTATTTAAAAACTATGCTCGGTCGTGAATTAGTTGTTAATTCGAATTTATATTTATTATTTTATGACAGGTAAGTTTTTACCTTAATGACGCCTTTGACAAAATACCTAAGTAAAATAACCCTTTAAAATAACAAGCTAATAGATACATAGATTATTTATGAAATATAATAAAAAACTAAATATACAAGAAAATTTAAAACCATTTTAGTATGAGTAGCCTGATAGCTCAGTTAGTTATAACCGTGCTTTCTGAACTGTAGGTTGTGGGTTCAATTCCCGCCCAGGACAAACATTTGTGTGATGAACATCGATGTTTGTTATGTGTCTAGATGTTATATTGTATTCTATGTATGTATTTAGAAACAAAAAGTATCTAAGTATTGTATCTATTATCTGGTTTCCATAGTACAAGCTTTGCTTAGTTTAAGGCTAGATGGCGCTGTGTGAAATGTCCACCAATATTTATTTATTTTATTTAAGTACATAGTTGATTTTTAATTCAGAGCAATATTTTTCTAGCAACTTTTTAAATGACTTTGTGAATTTAGGTGGGGTACTTCCCCCAAAAAAGGGAGAAGTTTGCTGTCACTGCATTTACCAGTTGATTTTTATAATATTTGGTAGCAACATTTCGTACTCAATTCTAAATATTTTTTTCAAATATGAGCAAAATCGGTCAAGCCGCTGTCAAGATATATAATAATAATAACGCCCAACGATCATATACATAGATACTGGACCCTAATTAGGATTCCCTGTATCTAGGACCCAGGTACTACTAGGACCATGGTCCCACAGCACTCAGACTCAGAACAAGTATTTGCGCTTTTCTGTGCACAAATACTTATGCTGCCGCGGGAATCGAACTCGCCGCCTCCGGGTTATGAACCGACCTGCTCAACCACCACACCACAGAGGCTGTCATATAAGGTCTGAGTTCGTGGAACAGTGCACGCAAGGAGTACCGTTAGCAGAATTGCTAGTGAATTTTGTCACCTTATTTATCGCGATAACTTCAAAATCATCAAGGCAATCAAAAATACTAATTGGATGTAAAACTATCTCATATGTTAAGGTTCGATTCAGATAAAACCTTATCGGCAAGATTTCTGTCAGATCAAGAAAAGGATAAGACTTTTAATCGATATTTTCCAGTATTTCTTGGTGATATATGTAGTACTATCTGGTTGATAACTAAGCACGTATAACACAATTTTTTTTTTATGTTATTGAATGATTTGACGAGCTAGTCGTTCACCTGATGTTAAGCGCCACGGCCGCCCATAACAGAACGGTGTCACTCGGAACCCTAAAACATAGAGTTTCAAGCGACACTGCATTGCGCACATCATCCTGAGACATCAGCACAGTCTGGTAATAAGGTTACTCGACTGTGAGATCAGATCATAAAGTCTCAATTGCCCAGTAATTTCACTAATATTAAAAATATTCAAATAAATATTAAGTGCCTAATAAATTTCATTCATATTTGAAAAATAGCGTATCCAAAAAATAAGTAAAACTGGTAAATAAATGGTAGAGTAATAAAATTTCGTAATTATGTAATCATATCATATCTTCAGAACAAAAATATTTTTTGAAACTCCGTTTGGTACATTTTTTATTTACAAAAAATATAATATGAATTATATTATTTATATAATGGTATTGATAAAAAGACTACTTATATAGTCATACGTCCGGACCACATGACAATCACAATCACAATTCAAGAATTGAAAACAAAGAATATAATTTTCTATGCAATTACTAGGTGGTAGGACTTTGTTGTCAAGTTCGTCTAGGTAGGTTCCACCGCTTTGCCAGTTATTCTGCCGCCAAGCAGTAGTGTGCAAGCACTACTGTGTTCCGGTTTGAAGGGCACTGTAGCTAGTGAAATTACTGGGCAATTGAGACTTTATGATCTGATCTCATAAAGTCAAAGTCAAAGTCAAAAGATTTATTGCAAATAGGCTAATTTTAGCACTTTTAGCATAGTCGAGTAATCTTATTACCAGACTGTGCTGATGTCGCAGGATGATGTGCCATGCAATTTTATGTTTTAGATTTCTGAGTGACACTGTTCTGTTTTGGGCCAGGGGCACGTGTTATACTTGAACTTGTAGAAACAAACTTGACTAGAAGTATGATACTTCAAGTTTATGTCTAACAGCTCTTGTTGATTTTTTTGCCCATAGGCCTCTAGTGCCTCTCCCAGAAAAAAATCCTGGGTCCGCCCTAGGTTCTATGTCACATAATTATAATATCAAAGCTTGATGAAATTAAAATATAGCCATAAATCTTTTTCATTTCCCTTTTATGAGAAATGTTCGTGCCACAAAATATAATAAGCATTAGTCAAATCCCGCTGATTCCAATTTTTTTAGTAAGTATAAAGTATCTTTGTATTATCGCCAGTCCACCATACTGTGAGTTCAGTTTATCTTTATACGATACAAAATAATTGACACCGTCAAGAATTTCTAAAGAAATTGCAAATTTTTGCTGTGCTTTTTAAAATCCCATGGAAGCAGTGAAATGTAAAAAACGTCCTTTGGTAACGATCGAAAAACCACAAAGGCCATATTTTGTAGCCTAAAGCCTAACTACTTATTTTGTATTAAATTAAAAATATTTAATTATTTCCTGCTAAAGTTCTAAAAATATCTTCTTACTTATAAGTAGAAAATATGGAATTATACCCTAGAGCGTACGGTAAAAAGTTCCATCTACGCTTTAATAAACAATTGAATCGTCAACGCCTGTGAAAAATATTAAAGCAAAGTTTTTTATTCACCCTTCTGTCAATTGCTAAGTGTAAATTTATAGGTGCTGGGTTCTGCAGGACTATTTCAGTCAATTGCACTCTTTTATTTATTAAATAAGAATTGATTAATTATTTAATTTACGGTCTAATAGTTGGCAGGTATAAAAAAGGATCTACAAGGCTCATCATCGCATTACCTTCTTATGTCAAAAATTGGCAACAATTCTCAGGTTAACTACCTCTTAGTTCATCTCAACTATCGAGGAAAATGTTTACTATGAATTATTCCCTATTTATGTGTACCTCTCCATACAATATTTTTTCATCATCTACTTATATCAAAAATTGATAACAATTCTCAGGTTAATCACCTCTAAGGTCATCTTGACTCTTGAGGAAAAACGTAAGAGACATTAGCCGCATTTAGCTCAGAGGCAGAATCAGAGTGGTCTAGACTATATGTTTAGATTTTCCTCAAGGAAAAGGGACGGGACGTGACAAATTTTCCCAACAGCTTCATGTCAGGAAGGAGGAAACCGGAATCATGTTCCAATATTCGTCATCTTGTAGGTCTGTTCCGGTTTGAGGTGACAAAGCGGTGCTAACTAATGGTGCTACTAACATTATTATTTAATATTTGATAGCCTCTGTGGTGTGGTGGTTGAGAAGGTCGGCTCATAGGCCGGAGGCGGCGGGTTTGATTCCCGCGACAGGACAAGCATTTGTGCACAAAAAACAAAGCTCAATAATTGTTCTGAGTCTGGGTGTTGTGGGACCATGGTCCTCGTAGTTTCTGGACTAGACACAGGGAATCCTAGTTAGGGTCCAGGATCTATGTATGTGATCGTTGGGCGTTATTATTATTATTAAATATTGGTCGGGTGGTCTTTTAATTTTGAGAATACGTCATCGTTAAAAGCAATACCAGATGATATATCAAAGAGACGAGATTAAATGAATCTATTACCACAAGATTAATCTTATCCACGATAGATCTAAAGATTTTATTTTAATATTGGATCTAATTTTTTAAAGACATGACAAAAATTTACTAGTTTGATGTTTTTAAAATAAAACTTCTTTACGCCCGCTTGACTTGGGGAGTAAGCTGGTGAATGCAAAAGTTGAAGTTGGTTCACATAAATCTCCATTGTAAACATAACGAAGTTAAAAATTTGTATTATTATGTTTGTAATTTGTATGTCCGGTAAAACGACAATTTACAACTGTCAAGATTAACATTAAACAAAGCAAAAACAAAGTTATACCGGCCGATAGATGGAGCTAAACTAAAGAAGTTTTACTTCAGTCGTGTGGTCTAAAGCACACTCGTTTTTTAAATTCTAAACCGTGTTCGCCATTCATCTCGCATTCGACACTGAACCTCACCACACGTGTAGCTAGCTGAATATTTATAGGTACATTACCTGTACCTACAAACAAACGTACTGCGGTTTGGATTTATCATATTAATATACAATGAAACAATACTCGGAAAATTTAGACGAATCGTCTTGTAATAGTAATACTTATTTCTAAAATAAAGTTTACTAACAGGATAATTATCGTATAATTATTATTCATGGGAGTTTTGGCGGGAAAACGAAAAAGATCGCGTCACCGCATTGTATTATTTTCCTAAACTTGTGTTATTTTCAGTGTCAGTGCATAAAATTGGTATTTTAATTTTAATGCATTAAATTTAAAATTATTATTTAAATTATAATTTTAGTGCATAAAATACCAATTTTATGCACTAACACCGAAAATAACACAAGGTATTTTATTCGTTAAGTGCTGGATTATAGGCATGAGTGTGGGAAAGTGGTATAATGATGGTAAAACGTTTCTTTTCATGTTGTTTCCAAAACTCCATAGAAGCTTCTGGTAAAGTTGCCACCACCTTACTAGGAGTATGACTTTGACTAGACTATGACTTGACTTGATGACTTCGACTGTGACTTGACACATATTTGCGTGAAATATCATTAACTTGATAAATTATGAATTACTTGACACTGGCTAAATACACAGAAGTGTGGAGCCAAAACCAAAACAAAAAAATATTATTCAGAAATGTTAGTGACCATGGCAGTTTGAAATGTGTCCCAATACAAGTGGTTGAATCTCTTCTTTTCTTCTTTTTCTTTGTCTTCTGCTTCTTCTTCAGCCTCTATATGTCTATTTCTTAATATATGCCTCTCCCAATCTCTTCTATGCTTTGGCCATCCAATTCCTGGTACCCTGCATTAAAATACGTATTGGTGAATTAAGGAGGTTGATTCTTTCTTTATCATATTCAGCCTTTAGTGTCGATTCTGTGTCGCATACTCTAAAGCTAAACGAAATTAACATATTTCCGTCTTTGTCATTTCCCCTTTATCAGAAGAGTACCGCCATACTTTAAGTTTACTTTAGTTTTAGAGAATGCAACACAGAATCGACACCTTTATAGATCTATTTCTGAACATAACCCTCTCCCAATCTCCAAAATCCATGCCGTTGTCTTCTGCCTTGGCCATCAAATATGGTATGATTTACCTTGTGTGTCTTTATTATAAGAAATATAATATAATAATAATGTGTGTGGACACCTCACACAGCGCCATCTAGCCCCAAACTAAGCAAAGCTTGTACTATGGGAACCAGATAACTGATACAATACTTAGATATTTTTTGTTTGTAAATATATACATAAAATACAATATAACACCCAGACATAGAACAAACATAGATGTTCATCACACAAATATTTGTCCTGGGTGGGAACCCACAACCCACAGTTCAGAAGACAGAGTTACTACCAACTAAGCTATCGGGCCTACAGATGGTGACCTCGGCGTCTGGTGATCGCCCACGGTTTCCAATCCTGTACCCCTGTACGAGTTTATATATGCGAATATGCATTACTGCTCTCGCTATTAAGTGTAGTAAATTATATGGATATCCTTAGTTACTTATGTATAGTTACCGCTAGAGGACACTTGATATCATATACTAACGATAAAAAGAAACTGTGTCGCGACCTAATTAATATTACATTTACTCGTATTTTTTTCTGTATCATTCTAAAATCAGAAGAAAGATAATCGCAACTATCGTGCAACGTATGTATTACTTATGTTGACTTAAAACACACATACGTATCCTTTTTTTATGTTATTGAATGATGTGACGAGCTAGCCGTTTACCTGATGTTAAGCGCCACGGCCGCCCATAACAGAACAGTTTCACTCGGAACCCTAAAACATAGAGTTACAAGCGACACTGCACTGCGCACATCATCCTGAGACATCAGCACGGTCTGGTAATAAGGTTACTCGACTGTGAGATCAGATCATAAAGTCTCAATTGCCCAGTAATTTCACTAGCTACAGTGCCCTTCAAACCGGAACACAGCAGTGCTTGCACACTACTGCTTGGTGTCAGAATAACTGGCAAAGCGTTGGTACCTACCTAGACGAACTTTGCAGTAAAGTCCTACCACCTAGTGTCCTGTCGCGAGAATCGAACCCATCGCCTCCGGGTTATGAGCCGACCTGTTCAACCACGAGGCGGTCAAACATGTAACATACATGACGCGATTGAGTCGCTCGACCATCGACAAATGTTGTTCTAACGCTAAATAAAATTATTATAAACCAGATTTTACCAGATATACCTATTACTACACACTCGAACATTGTTTGACATCTAAATGATCGACGCAATTATATACAATAATGTTTTCATAATAAGGGTTATATTTGTGATAAAAGTATTCGTAAACATGGGCTTTGTATCCTAACCACTACTTACCCATATGTTTATGAATGTAATAATAATAATAATAACGCCCAATGATCACATACATAGATTCTGGACCCTAACTAGGATTCCCAGTGTCTAGGGACCCAGGAACTACGAGGACGATGGTCCGACAACACCCAGACGCAATACAAGTATTTGCGCTTTTTTTCTGTATTTTTTTATTTCTTTATGTAGATACCATAATATCTATAGGTACTAATACCTGTCCAGAAATTAAACAATTTTCCCAATGATAAACCGGAATAAGTACGAGTATGTCGTTTGAATCAAAAATAATTTGTTTTATTAAAATGATTATTATCAGAATAATGATAATAATAGCGCTCAACGATCACATACATAGATCCTGGACCCTACTAGGATTCCCTATGTCTAGGGACCCAGGAACTACGAGAACCATAGTCTTACAACACCCAGACACATTCGTTATTGAGTCGTTCGTGAAAGTAACATCATTCCATTTTCTTCACTTGAAATAATCCATTTAATTTACGCCATTGGTTTTTACGATTTAGGAAATTTGATAACTATTTTATAATATTTATAATATTTTTACTAGGTGGTAGGACTTTTCTGCAAAGTTCGTCTAGGTAGGTACCACCGCTTTGCCAGTTATTCTGCCGCCAAGCAGTAGTGCGCAAGCACTACTGTGTTCCGGTTTGAAGGGCACTGTAGCTAGTGAAATTACTGGGCAAATGAGACTTTATGACCTAATCTCACAGTTATGTAATCTTATTACCAGACTGTGATGTCTCAGAATGACATGCGCAGTGCAGTGTCACGCGAAACTATAATTTAGTGTTTCAAGTGTCACTGCAACTGATATGGGCAGTCGTGTCGCTTAACATCAGGCGAGCGGCTTGCTCGTCATGTCATTTCGTACCATAAAAAAAAAAAAAAAATCTGGGTAATTTCTTATGAAGTTGAATAACTTTATTACCGCAAAGTATCTTTACTATCAAGGTTCGATTCCCGCGGCAGGACAAGTATTTGTGCACAGAAAAACAGCGCAAATACTTGTTCTGTGTCTGGTTGTTGTGGGACCATGGTTCGCGTAGTTTTTGAGTCCATAGACACAGGGAATCCTAGTTAGGGTCCAGGATCTATGTATGTGATCCAACGATCACATACATAGATCCTGGACCCTAACTGTGTCTATGGACTCAGAAACTACGCGAACCATGGTCCCACAACACCCAGACACGTTATTATTATTATTGTAATTTATCTTTTGATAGGCCATTCCATAGAATATTTACTAAACAAATGGTCTCATTATTAATAACTCTATAACTTAGATCCGTAACTACATCATTAATAATTGAATTAAAGTTTGACTAATTGATAAGACTCTGTAATTAATCCATATGGTGGGAAATATTATGAGATGGTTCAGTTCTCTTTCTCTTCACCAACAAGGGGGTGTAAAATCTTACGGGGAGGTTTCCCAACGGTAG
Source organism: Ennomos fuscantarius (assembly GCA_905220475.3). Classification (NCBI taxonomy): domain Eukaryota; kingdom Metazoa; phylum Arthropoda; class Insecta; order Lepidoptera; family Geometridae; genus Ennomos; species Ennomos fuscantarius. The sequence continues at coordinate 2,312,955 of HG992046.1, read as the reverse complement.
CAAAACAGGGTTGATTTTTATGGGTTTAAGTGGACTGTATTTGTGCGAATTAAAAGCTTGTACATATGCCTAGACAGTAGATATTCCTACACAAAATCTAATAGCACTTGTAACGACCTTCTAATTATAAGGAGACCAGACTGCTGCTAGAGGATATGTCACAGGAGTACAAAACAGCAGTTCTAAGGAATGGAAGCATGCACGTACCTGGTGATTCCAGAATCAGCTGTCCTTGGGACTCCTTGTCTCCGTGCCTAGGTCTGAAAGACAAGACCTGGCACCTCGTTGCGAGTAGATGCTCACACACGAAACGTCTTACGTATTTTCACAGTAATCACAATAATTTGAGTTCACACGTTCATAGTTCAATAAGTAGCGGAAAAGTATTACAAATATAAAGATAGTTCACCAAATTTGAATTAATTAGGCCACACGCGCACGTTGTAGATCGCGGCGTCCATTTTTGCACAACGACTGGGTGATTAGGCGGGGCGAGCCGAGCGCTCTTCGGAGTAGCTCGGCAATAATTGGCCATCCGAGCAGGACGGCTATATGCGGGCGTGCATGCGGAAAGGAGTAAGGGATAGGAAAAAGACCGTCACAAGTGCGTTTCTAGAAAATCAAAAATAACGGTTGGATGAATATCCACCATCTCCCCCTCCTTGAAGGAACCTCCTTCAAACAAAGAATAAAAAATAGCGTTGCGGTAAATAATAAAAACAAAAGAGCGTAGCGAGTATAGTTGCGTAAATATACAAAACAATCAAAATTAATAGCGGAGTTGGATAAAAAATCCACGAAAATAAAATGTTGTGGTCACCCTACTCAATAGGGAGCGGCGACAACTTTGTTGTCGGCCTAACATACGAGCTATCACAGGTTTCCACTCGCGCGCAACGCACCCTACCGTCCTTGCCTGGGAAAACTTCGGAAATTCGACCGATTTTCCAAGACAATGGAGGTGCGTTTTCGTTGTTCAGAAGAACAATAGTGCCTACAGTGAGTGGGTTACTAGCGGTGTTCCACTTTTCGCGCATTTGCAAATTATGGAGGTATTCATTTTTAAATCGCTTCCAGAATGTTTGGACTAGAGAGTCCATTAAAGCATGACGAGAAAAAAGGTTTGCTCGTTCTCCACTCACGTCAGCGGCGGGTAGGAAAGCTAGCGGTTTAGTCGATAAAAAATGCGATGGCGTTAGAGCGGTTGGCTCTGAAGGATCAGAGCTCAAAACGTATAGGGGTCGGCTGTTCAATACAGCTTCGACCTGATTGAGGACAGTAAGCATTTCCTCGTAGGTGAGGATCTGCTTCCCAATCACGCGGAAAAGTAGCGACTTAATACTTTTTATATTCGCCTCCCAAATGCCACCAAAATGGCTTCCTAGGGGCGGCGAGTTCTTCCAAATAATGTTGTGTTTGGCGAGTTCGTTGTTAAAAGTAATATAATATTGGTCAGATTTTAAAAATTCAAACAATTCCTTTAGATAAAATTGCGAAGCAATAAAATTCCTACCGTTGTCGCTGTATAAAAAACTACATGGACCACGTCTGGATAAAAAGCGCTTGAAGCAATCCAAGAAGGTAGCGCAGCTAAGATCTGACGCTAGTTCTATGTGCACGGCTTTGGTGACTAGGCACACAAAAACGTACAGATATGCCTTTTGACTTCGCTGACCGCGTTTTCTAGTCATTGTAATGTACAGGGGCCCAGCATGATCGACACCTGTATGGGTAAAAGCCTTGCAGGGTTCCACACGACAACTGGGTAAGTCTGACATAGCGGGAAAGGTAGGTTTAGGATTAAGCCTAAAACAACGAACACATTTGTGAATGCGGCTGCGCACTAAGCGCCTAGCGGATAAAAACAAATATTTTTGTCGCAGTATTGACATGAGTAGTTGGGGTCCAGCGTGACTATTTTCACGGTGGTACCAATCTACTATTAGTTCAGCGATGTGCCCATTTTTAGGCATTAAAGCGGGGTGTTTCTGATTATAATCCAGACTAGAATATGACAGTCGCCCTCCGACTCGTATAATTTCATCAGAAATGAAAGGAGATAATTTTCTTAAAGCGGTAGAACAAGAAGTGTTCTTTTGAATATTACGTATATCATTAGCGAAACTATTTTGCTGAACAGCCTGAATTATTTTATTCTCGGCTGTTTCTAGGTCCCCTGCGGTAATTACGTTATTGCGAGGAACTATTTTCAGAAAACGAAGCACGATAACTGTGGCTCTCAGAAACTTCAGATAAGACGAGAATTTATCACCTAAAGCGAGAAGAGGATTCTCCTCCTTTGTCACAGTGACAAGAGAAACAGTCTTCTCTTCTGGCAATTTATTCTGATTAGGAGAGAATATTTTAACTGGCCAATCTACGATCGAAGTGGACATCCAAGGGGGTCCGTAGAACCACAGGTCATTATTTAAAATCTGCGAGGGCAACAGCCCGCGGGAAACCATGTCGGCAGGGTTGTCAACTCCTGCGACGTGATATACGTTCGGCGTTGGCGAAGTAGACTGAAATTCGGAGATGCGGTTCGCGACGTAAGTATGAAACTTATGCGGGGAGGAAGTTACCCAACATAGGGCGACTGTAGAATCAGAAAATATATAAACGTTATCAATGTGACACCGCGCCGTTAGTGAATCATGAACGACGCGTAATAACTTAGCGAGAAGCACTAGGCCGTTCAGTTCTAGGCGCGCCAGGGTAATTGTTGGCTTCGCGGATGCGACGCGAGACTTCGAACATAAAAGCGAGATGCGCGGTGGCTGGTCACCGTTACACACGTGTAGGTATATAACACAGCCATAAGCCTTTTCGCTTGCATCCGAAAATGCCACGAGCGAGATGATTGAATCATCTTCCTCAATTCCTACATGGCGGGGAAACTTGAGGTGCGAGATTAGCGGTAGCTCAGATAAATATCTTTGCCATAAACTCGTGATATCACAGGGCGGCTTATCATCCCAATCGATATGTAAAAGCCACAGTTCCCTGATTATCAGTTTTGCGTACAGTATAACGGGACCAACAAGCCCTAACACGTCATAAAGACGTGCGGTCATAGATAAAATAGCGCGTTTAGTGATAGCGGTGGATGGCGGAATATCAATTAAAAATGTAAAATTATCAGATGCGGGGAGCCAGCGTAGCCCTAATATTTTGAACGCGTCATCATCATTGAATGAAATTGACTCAGATTGTCTATGTGAAACGGGTATGTGTTCTAGCAACTCGGCCGAGTTACTAGTCCACTTGACTAGATCAAACCCACCAGCTTTAAATATCTGAATCAACTCCTGCGCAGTCTTGACTGCCCCATCTACCGATGGAACAGAAGAAGCAAGGTCATCCATGTAGACATCCCTTTCGATGACGTCAGCCGCAGTTGGCCACTTTTGTCTCTCGTCTTGTGCCAGTTGGCGTAATGTGCGAAGAGCCAACATTGGGGAAGACCGAAGCCCAAAAGTGACACGCTCAAACTGATAAGTTTCCAATGGATCGGTCGGCGAGAACCGATACAAGATCCTTTGATAACAGCGGTGCGACGGATGCATATGTATACATAAGTACATCATTTTAACATCAGCAAAAAATGCAATGCGATGTATGCGAACATTTAATAAAATGTTAAATATATCTGCCTGCAAGTTGCAGCCCTTGTACAAAATATCATTCAGTGACAGCCCTGAATCAGTCGCTGCACTGCCGTCCAAAACTATGCGAACCTTTGTCGTTGATTTGTCGTCGCGAATAACAGGATGGTGCGGTAGGTAATAACCAGGCGACATACACTCGTCAGGGGGAGTGCGAGATATAATACCTTTGTCGAGATAATCAAAAACAATATCATTATATTTTTGATGCAAGTCAGGTGATCGTAAAAACTTCCTTTCGAGTGATAAAAATCTTTTCTTCGCGGTTATGTAAGAGTTACCTAGTTTTTGCGGGTCATCCTTAAATGGAAGCTGTACTACATAACTACCATCTTTGTTTCGCGTAGTAGTCGAAGTATATATTTCTTCGCAGCGCTGTTCATCGGGGCTTAGAAACAACTGGGAAGGTGGTTCCTCAGTGGACCAGAACCTTTCCACAAGTTGGTGTAGCGGGTCACTAGTGAAAGCACAAAAGGTGTGCGAGGAGGAGCGGGGGGAAACAACAGGTGCATTTCCCATTACAATATAACCTAAAGTTGTTTCCAAGGCAGCGGGTAAATTATTATCAACACTAATTTTATTAAATAGGAGAATCTGACAATAGATATTTACTCCCAGAAGTAGGTCAATAGGACCGGGTTCGGAAAAGTCATCGTCCGCCATAGGTAGATTACGTAAGTGACCAAGAGCGCCGATATCGACGCGCGAGTCAGGTAATTGCGACGTAATACTATCCACTACCATGGGCTGGATTTTGTACTCATGTCCGTCCTCAAAGCGAGAAGTAAACTTAAGTGTGGTCACGCCCAGAATTTTCTGAGTAGACCCTCCTATACCTTGGACTTTAGAATAGCGGCTTTGTGTAGAAATAGGAAGCGATAGACGCTTACTACATGCAGCGGAAATGTACTCACTCTGAGAGCCGGGGTCGACTAGACATCTCAAAAAGTGAGGGCGGTTCAAGTTATCAAAAACTTTTATTTTAGCGGTAGCCAATAACGCAGTTGTTATTGTGTGCGAATCGTGATCATAGGACACAGTACAGACTGATGTGTTGCGGTTCGGATCAATAGCGGGTGCGGGCGAATAAGAATCGACCTTATGCGCATGGGGCGCAAGGTCCTTGGCGGGAGCGCGAGTATACGACTCGGAACGAGTTACATGCCCAGACGCAATATGGCGTTGGTCATAAGAGGAAGCGGGCGCGATAGCGGGTAAATATTTATCGGCGGGTTTCAATTCAAAATTTTTGTTATTATTAGCGGGTGAATGAAAATGGAGTAACGAATGATGTCTGGCCGAACAATGGGAACAAGTGTTCCTGGAAATACAATCGATTATTTTATGCTTCACACTTAGACAGTTATTGCAAAATGAATTAGTTTTTATGAATTTGTATCTATCTAATGGTGACATTTTCATAAAAGTAGGACAGCGGTATAAATGATTATGTTTTTCGCGATGGCACAAAACGCATTTGTTTTCATAACTTGTACCATACACCCGGTCAGTGTTTACAAATGACTTAGTCTGACCTTGTCTATTGCTAGGTGCAGGGATGTGCGTATTGCGAGTCTTGTGCTGCGTTTGCGGTAGCATGGTAGGGCCAGCTGATCTAGATAAAACTTTACTTTGTTCCTTTACAAATTCAACAAGGTTTGAATAGCTAGGAATTTTATCTTTGCGGTATGTAATTTCGAATAACTTTACAGTCTCAGAATCAAGACGCTGGAGAGCGAGATGAAGCATAATAAAATCTGATAAGTCCTCAAGGCTCAGTTGCCTAAGGGCTTCTACAGACGTGTCAAATGTATTTAAAAATGATTCAAGGCCAGTAGCGGTAGTAGCGGATAGCGGTTTAAAACTCAACAACTGATTAAGATAAGAGCTAGCGAGTAATCTGGGGTCATCATATTTTTGTATTAGAGCCTCCCAAATAATAGGGTAATTCTCAGCGGTAGCGGGTAAGCGGGCGCAAACTGAGGCTGCGGTGCCAGACAGTTTGCCTACTAAATAGTACACCTTATCACTATTTGACAGCGAAGTATTTTCGTGAATAGTGCTTTTAAACTGTTGGTAAAATAGCGGCCAGGTACGGACGTCTCCGTTAAATGACATTAATTCAATTGGAGGAAGTTTAGGTTTAGATTTTTCTAATTGCGGGGGCGATTCAGACTGTTTATTTGAGGTAGCATAAGTTTCTATAACCTCCTTAGTCAAGCAGTACATAATATCAAAATTAGTCCATTCTTGGTACTTAATGACGTGCTTAGGATTAAGCTTAAGCGAAATGGTGTTATAAGAATCTAATACCTTTTCGAAGTCATTGCGCAAGTTATCGATATTAAATGCGCTGCGTAGCAACAACTTTATGGCGGCAGAACCCGTATCTACTTTCTTAGCGATATCATAAATGCCTTGCATGCGAGCAAATAACATTTCGCGTTTAGATTCGAGCATAACTTGCTGACATTTGTCCTCATCATAACTTTCCTCGAACACTGGAGACCCTTCCTTTCCTTTGTCAGTCATGTTTACGTGCGAATATTATGTAAATTAAATAACAAAGTAGGTGCGGAATAATTAAATTGCGAGTAAAAATAAGTTGACACAGATTAGTAAATAGTAGTTGTGAGTTTTGCGGTTGGATACAACCTACAACTTTATCTGTATGACACAGTGTGTGCAACAGTTAGTGTGGCGTGCGGCGCGCGGCGGAGCGTAGATTCCCTACGAGTCGAGCGAGCGGGCGGAGAACGGACAACAGACCGACTCGGGCGTTGAAATAACGAGCAATAGCGGGTAGTTTTAGTTTAAATTATGCGATCGAATACTTCGATAATTTGACTCGTACAGTAAAATAATTTGCCGTGCTGTTTATATAAATGCTCAAGTATGAAACGTGTGATAGCGGTATGCGAATATGATAAATAGCGAGAATAATTAAACAAATTATAATTATGTGATTGCGAATATACGGATATTTTAAGAATGAGATTTCTCTTGGCGGTAATTTAGTGAAATAAATAGACAGAAATAGCCAAAATATCCGGCTCGAAGGAACATTTTGTGGTGGGAAATATTATGAGATGGTTCAGTTCTCTTTCTCTTCACCAACAAGGGGGTGTAAAATCTTACGGGGAGGTTTCCCAACGGTAGCAAAACAGGGTTGATTTTTATGGGTTTAAGTGGACTGTATTTGTGCGAATTAAAAGCTTGTACATATGCCTAGACAGTAGATATTCCTACACAAAATCTAATAGCACTTGTAACGACCTTCTAATTATAAGGAGACCAGACTGCTGCTAGAGGATATGTCACAGGAGTACAAAACAGCAGTTCTAAGGAATGGAAGCATGCACGTACCTGGTGATTCCAGAATCAGCTGTCCTTGGGACTCCTTGTCTCCGTGCCTAGGTCTGAAAGACAAGACCTGGCACCTCGTTGCGAGTAGATGCTCACACACGAAACGTCTTACGTATTTTCACAGTAATCACAATAATTTGAGTTCACACGTTCATAGTTCAATAAGTAGCGGAAAAGTATTACAAATATAAAGATAGTTCACCAAATTTGAATTAATTAGGCCACACGCGCACGTTGTAGATCGCGGCGTCCATTTTTGCACAACGACTGGGTGATTAGGCGGGGCGAGCCGAGCGCTCTTCGGAGTAGCTCGGCAATAATTGGCCATCCGAGCAGGACGGCTATATGCGGGCGTGCATGCGGAAAGGAGTAAGGGATAGGAAAAAGACCGTCACAAGTGCGTTTCTAGAAAATCAAAAATAACGGTTGGATGAATATCCACCACCATACATTGATTGACATCTTTAAAATTGACTAATATGATGTGTTAATTATCTTACCACTTGCCGTTTATCTCACTCATTTTATTATTTACAAGATAAACATGAACATTATTATATAATGTGGACATTTCACACATCGCCATCTAGCCCCAAACTAAGCAAAGCTTGTACTATGGGAACCAGATAACTGATACAATACTTAGATACCTTTTGTTTGTAAATACATACATAGAATGCAATATAACACCCAGACACAGAACAAACACGTTCATCACACAAATGTTTGTCCTCGGTGGGAATCGAGCCCACAACCCACCCAGAAGGCAGGGTTACTACCAACTAAGCTATCGGGCCATTCCAATTAATGATAGTCATTTTTTTTAAATTTGATATGATTATTAATCCGTTCCACATCGATCCAAGCATCATCATAAACTGACATGAAAATGTTTATTACAGATTTGGGACACCTATTTCGCTCGCCATCCCGCACGTTAACTCGGCCGGTGACGTCTCGTGACGTATGGACGATAGACGCTACAGTTACGACCCGGTGAGCACCGGCGCCGGCGCACCAGTCAACCACCATACGCGAAACATGGAGGCGGGACAATTGTGGCGGCAATACGTTATCGCCGGCATAGGTATGTGATTTTTTTATTGTGTTAATATCTGTGATACTGAAAATGTGGCTAAATACTGTTGACACACCAATGCCGAGTTAAATTAAAAATGTATTATCTACGGTGGTAAATTACGTGTGATTTTTAAGTTGTTTTTTCATACGTTGATATTTATTATAATTTCAACTAATTTATATATAAAATATACTAACCAAGGTCAAAAATACAAATCAAAACAATACAAATTAAATATTAACAAAATGAAAAAAATATGATTATAATTTATTTAAAATATATTAATATTAATATTTCGAAATATAAGTTTTAGTCGCCGATCTGTACTAAGGCTTGAAAGCTCCTAAGTCTCACTTATCACTATGACATACCTGCTGAAATCCATTTGGATATGTCACAAAGGCTATGTCATAAGTGCTAACTTAGGGGCCTGGAGTTTTGGCGGGAAAACGAAAAAGATCGCATCACCGCATTGTATTATTTTCCAAAACCTATGTTATTTTCAGTGTTAGTGCATAATATTGGTGGCATTTTATTCGTTAAGTGCGGAATTACAGGCATGAGTGTGGGAAAGTGGTATAATGATTTTGAAACATTTCTTTTCGTGTGGTTTCCAAAACTCCATAGAAGCTTCTGGTAAAGTTGCCACCACTTTACTAGGAGTATGACTTGACTAGACTAGACTATGACGCAACTATTTGACTTGGACTGTGACTTGACACGTTATATAATAGTAATTAAGTCGAGAAATTATCAATTACTTGACACTGGCTAAATACACAAAAGTGTGGAACCAAAACAAAAAAAAGGCTATGTCATAATCCTATAGTTGGTCTAATAAATAAATTAAAAAAAAAATGTGCTAACTTAGGGGCTGTCAAACTGTTGACAGGCATTCGTTGTGATCCCAAGGCAAATTACAAGCTTTGAGATCATTGCTACAGATCAACAAGATTGACAAATCATGAAAAAATTACAGAGACGAATAACAAAGTGGAAAAAAAGGACTATAAAGTGAATTAATATGCATTACGTAAGTGTAATAATTTATGTGTGAAACTCGGCTGAGCGTTGAATATCAGTGGATGGCTGGCCCGATAGCTCAGTTGGTAGTAGCTCTGTGACAAACATTTGTGTGATGAACATAGATGTTTGTTCTGTGTCTGGTTATATTGCATTATACGTATGTATTTACAAACAAAAATTATCTTAGTATTGCATCAGTTATCTGGTTTCCATAATACAAGCTTTGCTTAGTTTAGGGCTAGATGGCGTTGTGGGAGATGTCCACACATATTATTATTATTATTAGTGGATATACATGACTACTAATTAAAATATTTTAAAATTTAAGGGCGATACGCAGAAAAATGACAAATAATAATAATAACGCCCAACGATCATATAGATCCTGGACCCTAACTAGGATTCCCTGTGTCCCAGGAACTACGACGACGATGATCCCACAACCAGACTCAGAACAAGTATTTGCGCTTTGTTTCTTAGGATCCAGGATCTATGTATGTGATCGTTGGATGTTATTATTATTATTATTCTAAGCTTAGCATCGCATTATCGATACCTACATCCTGCCATGTCAAAGCCACATCTAATCGTTTATTGATACAATCACACCGAAGAACTATTTTTAAATCCTGATGAATAATGTTTGACTGGAAGAGATCGCTATTAGCGATAAGTCCGCCCATTGTTGCACTATGTAAGATTTGATCATTCCTATATTGTATGAATTTCGTTGGTGAGATAATAAAGAGTTATCTATCTATCTAATAATGATAATTACCTAAGTAATTACTTTGTGATAAATCTAAATAGTAAACCAATAACATAAAGTATATGTACGGGTTTTGGTGGGAAAACGAGAAAGATCGATTCGGTGAATTTATTATTTTCCAAAACTTGTGTTATTTTTAGTGTTAGTGCATAAATTTGGTGGCGTTTTATTCGTTAAGTGCTGGACATGAGTGTGGGAAAGTGGTGTAATGATGGTGAAACGTTTCTTTTCGTGTTGTTTCCTAAATTCCATATAAGCTTCTAGTACAATTGCCACCACTTTATTAGGAATGTAACTTAGACTAGACTAGGACTTGACTTTATGACTTGGACTGTGATTTGACACATAACTGCGTGAAACATCATTAACTTGAGAAATTATCAATTACTTGACATTGGCTAAATACACAAAAGTGTGGAGCCAAAACAAGCAATCAAGTATATATATTTATATAACATAAGTCGAAGCAACACGTGACCAAAATGCTGGCCTCTACTTCGGCCAATTGAGCATTGCCATTCAACGTGGCAATGCTGCCAGCATATTGGGCACGTTGGGCATATTGGGTTTGTTTAATTGAGTTTACTTATTGTTTTCTGTTTTATTTATCTGTTTCAAATAACAAAAACCCAATGAACGTTTCGCTTACTCCATAATATAATTCACCGAGTAATTCTGGAATTCGTTTCACTAATTTCATACTAGATTGAATATATTTTATCCGATGTGGCGTTGTAATTCGTACATAATGTTTTGATCTTAATAAGATACAGTACGTCACGGACCTTAGAGTGGTAGAGTTGTCTCTATACAATTATAATACAACTAGCCGTCCCGGCTTCGCTCGGGTGGACGTTTATTTATTAAACATTTTATAATATACGAAAAACAATGTATCACGCACCGGCGCCATCTACTTAAAATGTTGGTTTGTCCTGAATTTTTCCTGAATTTTCTTTGCTATAAACCTCACGGAGCCCGAGACCTTTCCAACGAATGCAAAACCGTGGAAATCGGTTCGTGCGTTCTGGAGTTATAGCGTCAGGAAGGAAAACCCGACTTATTTTTATATAGTAGATATATAATACACATTTAGTCACTATACATTACTATTTGTATATTATGTATTATTTGTGTATGTTTATGTATAGTAGTATTGTATTTTAAGTAGTATATAATTTTATATTTGTCTTAGTATGTATGTACACAGTAACTTTTTAGCACCACCGTCCTTGCTCGTTGATCTATCTCTGTCCATCCAAAGGTTGTCTGGAAGAGATCGCTTTTTAGCGATAAGACCGCCCATTGTTACCTACTCATTAGTTATTTCCTGTTTTTGTATTTGTTGCCTTGGTGTCAATAAAGAGTTTATCTATCTATCTATCTGTACAATAGAGTCGGCTCATAACGTAAAAACATGTCATGTCTCTGCATTATTTTCGAGCGTCGTCGTCATATTTCGAAGTAAAACTTATTTATGCTTGACTTGGGGGTAAGCTAGTGAGGCGAACGTAAGTTGAGAGGGATATAAATAAATAAAAATTATAACGTCCAACGATCACATACATAGATCCTGAACCCTAAATAGGATTCCCTGTGTCTAGGGACCTAGAAACTACGAGGACCATGGTCCCACAACACAGACTCTGAACAAGTATTTGCGCTGTTTTTTTCTGTGCTCAAATAGTTGGAGGTATACTTATATTTTCCTCTCTGAAGATAGAAAGCAAGAGTTACGTTTCCTATATTACTGTAGGGGCAAGAGAGATGAAGCTAAAGAAGTTTTACTTTAGTCGTGTGGTCTAAAGCAGACTTTTTTTTGTGGTTTGACAAAACCGCATCTCGTAGTCATAGCGGTAGAGGGTAGCCATAAGGTAGCCGTAGCCGTAGCCTTAGCCGTAGCCGTAGCCGTAGCCTTAGCCGTAGCGGTAGCCGTAGCGGTAGCCGTAGCCGTAGCCGTAGCCGTAGCCGTAGCCGTAGCCTTAGCCGTAGCGGTAGCCGTAGCGGTAGCCGTAGCCGTAGCCGTAGCCGTAGCCGTAGCCGTAGCCGTAGCCTTAGCCGTAGCCTTAGCCGTGGCCGTAGCCTTAGCCGTAGCCGTAGCCGTAGCCGTAGCCTTAGCCTTAGCCGTAGCCGTAGCTGTAGCTGTAGCCGTAGCTGTAGCCGTAGCCGTAGCCGTAGCAGTAGCAGATTAATTCAATTTTGGACATAATTGATGTCCTTCTCTGAGAGCCAGTTACTCAAAGCCGCAGCGAGCATCATATAATAAAAACGACAGAATCACACAAAATATTTCATACATTAACAACAAACAAATTAGACTTATTATACAACGAGCTTCTGCCCGCAGCTTCGCCCGCGGCGTGGCCTATGGGAAAATAATTTAACCACCCATTTCACCCTCTTAAGGGTGGAATCCCGAAAAACCATTTCTTAGCGGATGTCTACGTCATAACATCTACCTGCATGCAAAATTTCAGCCCGATCCGTCCAGTGGTTTGGGCTGTGCGTTGATAGATCACTTTGTCAGTCAGTCAGTCATATTTGAGTTATATATATTTAGAAGAAGAAAGATAGAAGATAAAAGAATCCAATGGGCTATTACAATAATGTAAAAAAACACAAAATAATTACCAAGGTAATTAGATTATAAGAAAAATCATGATGTGAATGAACTTCAACCGTTGACAGATGTGACAGCTGTGTATTCACCAATATGTCAAAATTAAATTAAGTAAGTCAAAAATAAGCGCAAATACGTTTTCCGTGTCTGGGTGTTGTGTGACCACGGCTAGTTCCTGGGTCCCTAAATACAGGGAATCCTAGTTAAGGTCCAGGATCTAAGCCCTTGATCACTACGTTATTACTGCTACTTAGTCTATATTACTAGCACTTTTATGATAGTTTATATTTTTGTAATGACATTCGTTATTTATTTTAACTACTAATATACAGAAATATACTGAAGTGGTAAACCACCTCTGTGCGTGCATATCACCTCTTCAGTATCTCTTATCACCAGGTATTTTTGTTATCTTTGCAATAAAAAAAACTAACCGCAGTGGATCCAACACTGGATGATCAGCTCGTGAACGGGCATATAGGCTACATTTTATCCCGGAAAAGGGAATTTTTTCCGTGGGATGAGCAAATAATTATAATACTTTTGGTCCACGGGTGAAACCGCGGGGCGCAACTAGCGATCTTATAAAAATAATTGTTTGAACATGATCGGGAGTAGAGATTTTTCGTGTTGGGGCATTTAAATGTTTTAACCTTGATCGTTAGTCACTAGTAATCATAATCCATTTAATCTTATTTTAAAAATGTATCGTACCACGGCGATTATCGAAGTATTAGCAGATATTCATATCTATATTATTATTGTATACTTGATAAGACCTCCTAGTTCATTTTGATAAACATTTAATAAGCATTAGCTTATGCTCCAAATATTAATTTGGAATCTACATACGAGGAGTTATAGTATATATAAAAGAATTGAAAGTGCTTATCAAAATTTCAAATATTTGTTTTAAATGTTAGTAAATGATGTGACGAGCTAGTCGTTCACCTGATGTTAAGTGACACGGCTCTGATATCAGTTGCAGTGTCACTCGGAACTCCAAAATTTAAAGTTTCGCGTGACACGCCACTGCGCACATCATCCTATGATCAGCATAGTCTATTAATAAGAATACTAGACTGTGAGATCAGGTCATGAAGTCTCATTTGCACAGTAATTTCACTAACTACAGTGCCCTTCAAACTGGAACACAGCAGTACTTGCGTACTACTGCTTGGCGGCAGAATAACTGGCAAAGCCGTGGTGCATACCTAGACGAATTTTGCAGAAAGTTCTACCACCTAGTAATATTGCTCAATTCTTAAAAAATCTAATTGTCAAATCGTGTAGGGGTCAATTATCAGACCACCCAATTGAGACGACAGCTGCTTGCCCAAACGCCTAGTCAAAACGACCAGCCTTCATTGAAGTCACACATCTTTATACACGCTTGACTTGGGGAGTGCGTGAAGCGTAACGAGGCGAATGGAAGTTTAAAGTTGTTGGTTAACGTGGATCTCCATTGTCAACATAACAAAGTTAAATAATACTTAAAATTTGTATTATTATGTTGGTATGTCCAGTAAAATGACAATTTACAATTGTCAAGATGGCGACATTAACATTAAACAGAGCAAAAAAGAGAGTTTTGGCGGGAAAGCGAAAAAGATCGCGTCGCCGCGTTGTATTCTTTTCCAAAACTTGTGTTATTTTCAGTGTTAGTGCATAAAATTGGTGGCATTTTATTCGTTAAGTGCTGAATTATAGGCATGAGTGTGGGAAAGTGGTATAATGATGGTGAAACGTTTCTTTTCGTGTTGTTTGCAAAACTCCATAGAAGCTTCTGGTAAAGTTGCCACCACTTTACTAGGAGTATGACTTGACTAGACTAGACTATGACTTAACTTGATGACTTCGACTGTGACTTGACTTGACTTGACACATTATATGATATTAATTAACTTGAGATACTATCAATCAATTACTTGACACTGGCTAAATACACAAAAGTGTGGAGCCAAAACCTACCAAAAACAGAGCAAAAACAAAGTTATACCGGCCGATAGATGGAGCTAATGAAGTTTTACTTCAGTTGTGTGGTCTAAAGCGCATTCGTTTATTTTTATAGCACAAACTATTCTTTTTCTTATGTAAATTGGTATTACTTAGTAGGTAGGTTATACATAAAAGGTTAGGTATACATAAAACATTGAAAAACTGTTTTTTTTATTATTGGTTGGTATTAAAGTTTTAATATATACTAAAACATAATATATTACTAATAAAATTATAATAATTATCTATACAATATTAACTTTTTAATAATATCGTGACTTATTTTAAACCTTATTATTATTAAGTATCAGTAAATATATTTTTTGCCATCTTTTAGAAGATCGATCAGCCCCTAATGCCAACCACGGCGATAACCTTACTATCAAAACAGCTGATTTATTACTATTAAATTATTCGTGACAAATATTTGATAGTCATTGCTTACGTATTGTTGAGGAATTCAACAATACATTGACCAATTTTTGAAAATTTACTTCTGTATTCTGACATTTGGTGTGCGAAAAAAAAATTAATTACTGAGGTTACACCAATTACACTAATAACTACATTAACATCACAACGAATCGATTAAAATAAATTTCAATTAAATGAAAACGTAAGAAATAAAAGATTGATATAAAATTAAGTAACTAATATTGTATAAATTTACTTGTATTTAGAATAATAGTTATTTAAAAAATGGTTTATTTATATAGTGTCAAAGATTTCTTAGTTTAAGTTGTGCACGGTTATAATTGGACTTTAGGTTTATATAGCTGTATCAATGTTAATTTTTTACTAATGTATGTAATGGCCTATTGTCTGTTACCGAACCTATTACAATAAAATAAAAAATAAAATAAAATAAAACAGTGAACTCAAAACAGACTAAAATAAATTAGATTCTAAAAAAAATACATTTAAAATAAACTCTTCCCAAGAGAAAGAAGTTACAAAAAACTAAATAAGCTTTTTAGTATTTCGGTGATCAAACTAAATAATAGTGACATAAAAATAATCAGACAAAATCTTAAAAAATAATACAATTTATCGCTCGGCCATGCGGTCACCATCATCAAAATATTATTTACATTTCGCTTATTATCTTTTTACATATATACCATAAAATAATAAGATAGATAATATAGCAATAATATTTATAGGAATATACTGCTAAAGCTTAGTTATCACTGTATTTTAAAAATACGACCCCATACAATAAAATGGGGTTATCAATGTATAACGTAAACTATAATATAACTGTTATTTATCGGCCTGTATAAGTTGACCTCCAATATAAATTTTATTATCTTGCGATAAATTAGGGTGGCAAAGATTATCAAGTATTTATGGATAGTCGGTAAGGTTATCCTACCCGTACAGAGCCACACTGTTTTAGGTTCTATTCACGGTTAGTCGACTGTTGACAGTGACGCCTAACGCCTTTAGTCAATTGTTTTTTACTCTAATCTGTGGTAACGCCGGCCGCGCAGTAATGTTGCCAGGCGTATACATAGAAGGCAATTCATGTAATTTTTTAATAATAATAATTTTGAATTTCATATAGCACTGCGACTTTTATGAGACGTCGTGATACTTAACATCAGACGTACAGTTTCAAAATCGTCTTTCATAATAATATAAATGACAAAAACTATTCTAAATATATATGATTTTGTTTAAATTTAAGGAATTCAAACGAGTGTAAAAGCGTGTTTAAATTATTTGAGTTATTCAGCTGCGGCGATGACTCTGTCCAGAATTATATAGGTGATATTATCTACTATGAACTACTCTGAAGTGATATCATTGTTTAGGTGCTGAACCAGGAGCCAAAATTTTTTATTTTTACTTTAACCTTGCTAGCCTTTGACCACGGTCTCACCTGATGGGAAGTGACGATGTGATCGAAGGTGTAGTATGCTAGCCAAGTAAAAAAACTTACTAACTTGTTGAGCGCTTGAGATTGTCACACATAATCCATTTTTTGTCGAAATGCTCCAGCTCACTACCAGTAGGTAGCGTAACCACATGCTGGTAGCCCCCCGTTGAATTGCAATGCTTATTCGTTGTGCCAATAATAATATATTGTTTGGATGCTAATGTCGAAAGTATACATAACGCTACTTAATGATCAAACGATTAATTTTCAAGTTCTATGTTTTTTAAATAAAATTAATTTAAAAATAGAATTGTGATCCTAGACCCTAACTAGGATTCCGTGTCTAGGGACCAGGAACTACAAGGACCATGTTCCCAAAACACCTCGACTCAGAACAAGTATTTGCGCTTTTTTTTCTGTGCACAAATACTTGTCCTGCCGCGGGAATCGAACCCGCCGCCTCCTGACTACGAGCCGGCCTACTCAACCACCACACCACAGAGGCTGTCAAAGACCTATTATAATAATTCATCCATTATTTAGTAAACTTGCAACAAAAATGTTTGATTTAGACACATTTGGTCGAATGGGATTCGGTCGAGTTGACCAACAAAACTGTGTCGTTGTACTGGCAGTGCTAACACACTGATAATGCAGTTGGTCAATGGACACATTGTGAATTTATTGTATCTTATTTGAACATGATCTGCAGCTCCAATTTACCCATTAAAAACAATTTAACTGAATAGACCTGAACCAAGAAAATTTCACATAAAATCACTTATGATAGCTTAAAAAAAGAAAAAGATTTTTTGATTTGTAATGAAAATTACTTAATATAATATTCGTTTATTGTTCTGCACTTCAAACGAATATTCGGCCGAATGACAAACATGAAAAAACTGTGCCGAATATGAACGTTTACCGAATATTCGGCACATAATTAATTAAAATCATTTGCCATCACCGAGCCTTATGGCAAATTCCCCCCATCCCCCTAGATAAGTATCCAAAGTGGCGTTTTATGGGGTAGGCCTATGTTCAACGGTAGATAATCTTCTGGCTAATAATGTGGTATCACAAATTAGATAATAGTTATACGTAATCAATATGTCATTCGGTCGCCAGCTTTTTTTTTGTTTTGGTTTGGCTCCACGCTTTTGTGTACTTAGCCAATGTCAAGTAATTCGTAATTTCTGGAGTTAATTAATATATATGTATACAATATGTCAAGTCAACTCAAGTAATAGTCCAAGTCATCAAGACAAGTCATAGTCTAGTCAAGTCATACTCCTAGTAAAGTGGTGGCAACTTTACCAGAAGCTTCTATGGAGTTTTGGAAACAACAAGAAAATAAACGTTTCACCATCATTATACCACTTTCCCAAACTCATGCCTGTAATGCAGTACTTAACGAATAAAATGCCACCAATTTTATGCATTAATATTGAAAATAACACAAGTTTTGGAAAATAATACATTGCGGCGACGCCATCTTTTCCGTTTTCCCGCCAAAACTCTAAGGTTATCAATGAATAAAATAATTTCCAAACGAATAAAATACAGATAAAGCTCAAACATTCTACGGATCACAGATTAGACACAGATATACAAGTTTTGTTATGGAATACTTTTTGCGCCCATTTCCTACAATTTTCCCAGCAATTTACCTCTACGATTATTATTCACACTTACCATAATCACGATCATTACCTACTTATAATAAAGTATGTAGGTATGTATGTACGTAAACAAAGTAAATACTTACATAAACTATTTATACACCTACTAGCTGCGCCCCGCGGTTTCGCCCGCATGGTGAAAATTTTCTAAATTTTCGCTTATTTTTCTTAATTGAAGGGTTGAGAATAAAAAGGGTTTAACTGACAAATTGATAGTTTCGAGAAAATTGACTTTAAACTTCAACGGCTTCATTTTAATGTAGAGTGCTTATAAGGTAATAGAAAAGGTTTATGTAAGTTTCAGTTGCTTGAAAATGTTTTAATTCTATTTTAAAATACTTAGTTAATGATATTTCACGCAAATATGTGTCAAGTTACAGTCGAAGTCTTCAAGTCAAGTCATAGTCTAGTCAAAGTCATACTCCTAGTAAAGTGGTGGCAACTTTACCAGAAGCTTCTATGGAGTTTTGGAAACAACACGAAAAGAAACGTTTCACCATCATTATACCATTTTCCCACACTCACGCCTGTAATCCAGCACTTAACGAATAGAATGCCACCAATTTTATGCACTAACACTGAAAATTACACAAGTTTTGGAAAATAATACAATGCGGCGACGCAATCTTTTTCGCATTCCCGCCAAAACTCCGGTTATATTATTACGCCGGAACCACATGAATAATAATGTAGTTTCATTCATTCGTTCATTCATTTATTCATTCATTCGATCATTCATTTATTCATTCATTCGTTAGTTCAGTTATGGAGCGTCTGTTTCTAGGGAGTGAAATATTTTGGTACAAACAGAATATCAAAGTTCTAATGATTAAAAATAACAGGATCTAAGTACTTAAACATTGTATATTTTTTAAATACATAAATAAGCTAACGTGACGTTACTTATTTGTGTTTAGTTAGCAGTCATTTATCTCTTTAGGCAAACTAGATGTACGTCAATAGAAATAATAATTATCAGTCATTTGTCTCTGTGTATCTAAAAATATCTCTATTTATCTGGTTATTTAAGTTTTAATTGTTTTCCTTTTTCTTTTTTTGTTTCGACATCATTATACCACTTTCCCACACTCATGCCTGTAATCCAGCACTTAACGAATAAAACTCCACCAATTTTATGTACTAACACTGAAATAACACAAGTTTTGGGAAATAATACAATGCGGTGACGCGATCTTTTTTTTTTCCCGCCAAAATTGGCATTCATTATTTTTGCACGTTTTTTACAAGTGACCAAGACAATAAAAAAAATTTAAATAACATATTATTAATAAGTACTTATTTTTTCTCCTCCTTCGAGGAATAATCGCGTCTCACATCTTGTGCATTTGTCAGAGTCTGTTTCATTTAATGCTATTAGATAATTTTGAGATCATGGTCACCAAACCACACTATATGTTATTGATAATAACGTGAGAAAACCATTCTACGCTTACATTTCCGGCTGCCCAATAGGGCTGACGACAAATTCAATGCCAACCGTTTATATAGAAATACTAGGTAACGTTAATCCGGCAAAATACCGGTATTCGGAAATAGTCGGATAAAATGATAGATAAATATTGAAAATTTTTTATTGCACAAATAACAACAATAGAAGGTACATAGGCAAACTTAATGCTATAGAGCACTATCTTCGCGCCTATAGGAAATGAAGAAGCCACCCATTTCACCCTCTTAGGGTGGAATTTCGAAAAACCCTTTCTTAGTGGATTACTACACTTTACAAAGAATACACCCTCCAAATTTCAAGTCTCTACTAGGACCAGCGGTTTAGGCTGTGCGTTGATAAATAAGTCACTCAGTCAGTCAGGACTTTGAATTTGAAATGTATATAGATCTTCTCTTCTCTTCTTCTCTTCCAGTTAACCTTAATGTGTTGTGGAAGGCTTAATGCGGTAGTGCAATAATGATGGGACATAAAAGAAAAGAAAAATAACAACTGAATTATTTGCTAAACTGGTTATAGTATAAATTTTTAAAATAAAATACACACAATAATGAAATGAAATGATATTTATTTTTCTTAAGCATGCGCGGAAATATTATCCTTACTTTTGAATAAAGAACACGCGAAGTATCATATTTACGTAGACTGAAAAACCAAAATCGCTTCCCGGCGCATACTTTGAATTTGGAACGAAGAGTGCACCGGCAATGTTGTATGAAACGGTGTGCTGTTTGAATTTAGAACTCTTTCATATATCGTACACATTGCGTTCTCGTGGCTGTATAGCCACAGTCGCGTTTACTTTTCGGCACAAAAAGAAAAATAAAATAAAAATTGGCGGTAAAGCGGAATTCGTTGTTATTTGGTTGATAAAAATAAATTAAAATGAGGTCCGATGATTCTGAAAGTGAAAATGAAATGCACATTGACTGCACTCCACCAGATTTAAGATTGGAAGCTAAATTAGCGATGGAAAACCTGCTTCCAGCGAAATCAAAAGATAATTTAATTTATTATGTAAAAAGCCCTTTTTTATTTCCTTGCATTTTTTTAAGAAAAGCACTATATATTCCTCGGCCGAAATGGCAATTGCCTGTCTCGTATCAATGAATATCCTATTTCGCTGCCTTTGCAATAATGCACTATTTCTGAAACAAATATAATACATATTATATATACATACATATGCTAATAATTAGATGGATTGCTATCAATCAATCAATGCATTTATGAAATAATATCCAGCTTTTTTTATATACGCTTTGGAAAAAACGTGTACGTAATGTCAATGAGAATAGGCTATTTGATTACTATATTTTTATTACATACATAAATAATATACCTCAAAAATAGATAACTGTGAAAACAAAATTTGAATATCTCAAAAAATGACTAAGTTACAGGCATTTAAAATACAGAAATAGAAAGAGACAACTCAAACACGCAGTGACGTCAGTTACCAGTCCTCACAGTAACTCATTACTAAGCTGTGGTAGTTCTACATACAATCTTTTTGGCATGTGACGTCACAAGCCATGCCTTCATAGTAGCTGTGAGGAAGCTCAACACGATCTCTGTTTTGCGAGAAAGGGACAGGCGATGAAACTTTAAAAGCGTACTACTCCGTGATTAATTTACCGATTTTACTTATTTTACAATGATTATATTGATTTTTAACCTAAAATAATATTTACTTGTTCATTTTTAATAGTAGTCAAATAGCCTATTGTGTCTGGACAAAGTAGATCTAGCGCATGAAAAACAGCTGGGTACTATTTACTAGTTATTTTATCCGACTACGTCCCGTCCCGTCTTTGGCAGGTATCTTTAATTGGTTGTTTAGCGGTCCAACTTTGATAATGCCTTTTCTTGAAATCCTATTAATAAATGGATGGCGATAGTCATCATCGGATCGTCATGAACCCAATACGTTATCCCACTACTCGGACACGGCTTTTCTACCTACCCTCACTCCCCGTGAGAGAAAGTCCGTGTACACACACGTGTGGGCTCAGAATCAGTCGTATTTTAAAGATATTTATTTAATGTTTAAAGAATAATAATAATAATAATAATAATATGTGTGGACATCTCACACAACGCCATCTAGCCCCAAACTAAGCAAAGCTTGTACTATGGGAACCGGATAACTGATACAATACTTAGATACTTTTTGTTTGTAAATACATACATAGAATACAATATAACACCCAGACACAGAACAAACACCTATGTTCATCACACAAATGTTTGTCCTGGGTGGGAATCGAACCCACAACCCACAGATCAGAAGGCAGGGTTACTACCAACTGAGCTATCGGGCCAGTCATGTCAGTCAGTCAAGAATGGATAAACAAGAATACTTAAGTACATATAAAATTACATATATACATATTTAATCATACAATATATGGGCCTCCATAGACTTAGTATAAATAGGGATAATTCTGTGCTAATATCACCACACGGGTCAATGATTAATGCGGGTTTTTTTGATAGGTTTGCGTTTGACCACTATGTCACCTGATAGTGTAAGTTAGTAGATGACACATGGGCTCGAATTTATTTATGATTCTTGAACATGGTATTTTTCAATGCATGTTTTAGGTTTTAGGTTTAAGATATTTATTTTCACTAAAATAATCATATTCACTTGCAAGTGAAAATACAAAATAACATTTTTAAATGCGAGTAGGAACGGTAATATAAAGGTAACTAAACGGCCAGTAGACTTAAGTAATTAACTAATATGATGTTCAAAAATGTACCAATAAATATTTAAATAGTTTGTTAATTTTTTTTTTTATCCACCGTTTTTCACTAACGATATTAAATATAATTGTTGTCTTCGTTCCGCCTATAAGTCCATGAAATTGCATGTTTAGGACTTTTAATTTTTTTTGTTTCATTGACATCATTTTCATTACTTATTATCCTATTCCGGATGAAGATAAAACCGAAAATACAAAAACCATAATAATTGGTCAAGCCGTTCTTGAGTCATAAGTGGTAACTAGCAAGACTTTATTTTCATATATATAAAATTGTGTACTTACCTATATTTTCACTAACTGATTTAATACCTGATTTTTTATGGATAGTTGGTATGGTAATATTTTTCTGGCTATCCAGCTAAACAATCTGCTGTTTTGTTTAATAATACGGTTTAATTTGTGTGAAAAATTAGATGTAAAATTGTGAATAAATTATTAACTTGTTTTATATTGTATATTGTATTATAACAAAGATAAATTCTTGTTTTGGAATTTAAAATAACAGAAGTATGAAAAGAAGGCATCATAAATAACTACGACATGACAAAAATAGCTTAAAGAATACATTATTTTCAATATCATTACTTGTAAATATTTTAATAATAATAATAACGCCCAACGATCACATACATAGATCCTGGACCCTAACTAGGATTCCCCGTGTCTAGGGACCCAGGAACTACGAGGACCATGGTCCCACAACATACAGACTCAGAACAAGTATTTGCGCCTTTTTTTCTGTGTACAAATATTTGCCCTGTCACGGGAATCGAACCCACCGCGTCCGGGCTATGAGCCGACCTGCTCAACCACCATACCACAGAGGCTGTCAATTAAGGTGTAATAGAAAAGTTACATCTCCCAATTGTCATGACTGCGGTGTTGTAGAAGACATACAGCATGTTCTTTTGGAGTGTGTCCGGAACTCAGCATTTAGACGTACGCAGTTTGGTGCTGCAAGAGATATGGATGTCGGCATATGCAATAGTATTTTGGTGGAACCTGTGTCAAACCATGCAAAAATTTTGTATAAATTGTTAAGTTTAGGCCTAGATAAGAACTAGAACGTAAGTCGAAAAAACGTGTATATTCTCACAGGGCGATGTGGTCGCCAAGCGACAAAGCCCTTTAAATAAATTCTCGTGTCCGCCTTCCCCCCTTCTCCCACATAAAGGTAGTGTAGCAGTAAACCATGTTCTCCCCTTTCTCCAATTCTTGAACATACCGCGTATATTATTGTACGTCCGGAATGGATAATATTGTTTGTGACCATTTTTATAGCTCACCAGTTGCGCCCCACGGTTTCACCCGCGGATAAAAAGTATTTTAACTATTGCTTCGTCCCACCGGAACATTTCACTTTTCCAGGATAAAATGTAGCCTATATGTTAATCCAGTGTATAAGCTATCTTGGTACCGAATTTCATCCAAATCCATTCAGCCGTTTGAGCGTGAAGAAACAAACATACACACATACAAACTTTCGCCTTTATAATATTAGTGTGATGTGATGTGAAGACCTTTGTATGTACACAGTTTTTATACAATAAAGTAAATTCTGATTCTAACTCTAAGTTTACTAGGTGGCACCTTTCTGCAAAGTTCGTCTAGGTACCACCGCTTTGCCAGTTATTCTGCCGCCAAGCAGTATTGCGTAAACACTACTGTGTTCCGGGTTGAAGAGCACTGTAGCTAGTGAAATTACTGCGCAATAAGACTGTATGATCTGATGGGAGATCACGGAACTCGATTGCAACCGATAGAAACACAAATTAGTATAGATTTGACAGTTTGAATACGCAGCTTATATGCATAGTTAGTATGGACATTTCTCCTGTTGCATTACAATCAAAGTTTCGTGATCACCCTCCTGATCTCTGTCTAATCTTGCTGATGTCACAGGATGACGTGCGCAGTGCAATGTCACGTAAAACATTAGATTAGAGTTCAATGAAAACTGATATGGGCAGCCGTGTCGCTTGACATCAGGTGAACGACTAGCTTGACAAATCATTCATTAACATAAAAAGAGTGAGTGCGAATTCCGCACATAAATTGAAAAGTCTGCGCTGAGCGGGATCTAAACCTATAAAAAGTATACTGAAATAAGTAAGACAGCTAAATTTAAAAAAGAGGAGTGTTTTCCTTTTATGTATTAAATAAATAAAAATAAATACAATAAATATGTGTAGACATTTCACACAGCGCCATCTAGTCCCAAACTAAGCAAAGTTTGTACTATGGGAACCAGATAACTGATACAATACTTAGATACTTTTTGTTTGTAAATACATACATATAATACAACTAGCAAACCCGGCGAACTCCGTTTCGCCACCAGATGGCTTCGTTTTATGTAACAGTAGCTGTCAAACAATGTATCACGCACCGGCGCCATCTACTTAAAATGATGGTTTGTCCTGAATTTTTCCTGAATTTTCTTTGCTATAAACCTCACGGAGCCCGAGACCTTTCCAACGAATGCAAAACCGTGGAAATCGGTTCGTGCGTTCTGGAGTTATAGCGTCAGGAAGGAAAACCCGACTTATTTTTATATAGTAGAGAAGATAGATAGATAGATAGCTATCTATCTATCTATCTATAGAATATATTTAAGTATTAAAATTAAACTATAAAATACTGTTAACTTTGGAACCTTTACTTATATTTTGATAATTAAAAATGCCGCTGTCATTAATTTTTCTTGGAATTACAAATCACATCACGATGTATAGAAGGAAGGAAAATTACTACGGAAACTAATAAATCTATTTAAATCAATCGATAAAATTAAGTACAATACTTGAATGGAATCTTAACATTCAATTTTAATAAAGATGCCGCAGTAAATGAAAACAATTCAGTTACTAAATAAAACTAAAAATACTTGATATTTGACGTTGTGTTTTCTTTCATCATTGTAACAGCGTATGCAAATTTCGCAAATAAGTCGTTCGTCAATCGTCACGCAACATTATATTTTTTAGTTTATATTTTTGTGTGATTTGTCTTGTATGAGTGCCTATTTGTAAAAATATAATGTTGTGTATCTTGAATGTCTCTTTTAAACGTGCGTGCCCGGTAGGGTCCACGATAAACTGTTATTTAAATATACCTACACCTGTAAACAACATTGTGGCATGCAAATAAAATTTAAATTATAATAAACTAGTTGCGCCCGCGGATAAAAAGTATTTTAATTCTTTGCTCATCCCACGGAAAAAAAATCACTTTTCCGGGATAAAATGTAGCCTATATGTTTATCCAGTGAATAATCTTGGTACCGAATTTCATCCAAATCCATTTAGCTGATTAAGCATGAAGGAGTAACAAACATACACACATATATACATTACACACATAAAAACTTTCGCTTTTATAATATTAGTGTAATGTAATAATAATAATAATAATAATAATAACGCCCAACGATCACTACATACTATACATAGATATCCTAACCAGGATTCCTTGTGTCTAATGATCCACAACACCCAGCCTCAGAACAAGTATTTGCGTTAATTTTCTTCCACACAAATACTTGTTCTGTCGCGGGAGTAAGTGAGTGCCTCTCACTCACTTCAATTGAAATTGAATAAATGTATTTTCGTTCTTTCTTTCTTTCATTGGTTGGGGACGAGCAGGATTCGAATCATGGGCGCGAAATTTGATCGTGCAACTTTTACCAGCCAGTACAAATAACCACAGCTTAAATAACTGTAACTAACCAAAATTATAAATACACATGAAGAGTGGGCAATCGATTCTGCGTGCAATCTTATTTACTGCTAGGAACGTCCAAGTCACAAAGTGATAGGTGTACCTATATTTCGAGAATTATAATATACTAGCGGCCCGTCCCGGCTTCGCTCGGGTGGACGTTTATTTATTAAACATTTTACAATATACGAAAAACAATGTATCACGCACCGGCGCCATCTACTTAAAATGTTGGTTGGTCCTGAATTTTTCCTGAATTTTCTTTGCTATAAACCTCACGGAGCCCGAGACCTTTCCAACGAATGCAAAACCGTGGAAATCGGTTCGTGCGTTCTGGAGTTATAGCGTCAGGAAGGAAAACCCGACTTATTTTTTATATAGTAGAAGATATCTTCCAAATAGTAACCGGCGCACGAACGTCTTCAAATAGCCGTCTAAAAATACACGTTGATGATCTAGCTGTAAAGGAAGTTCGAATCAGTTGGGTTCCCATCCTGGTAGCTCCGAACATCTCTATTAAATAATGACTATTTTATTCAAGTAACAAATTATATTAAGATAACAGTTTCAAATTAAAATTAATCCTTTAAAAAATGCAAGGTAATAAATAAAAAGGCATTATACATAATAAATTTAATTTTCTTTTGATTTCGCTGGAAGCAGGTTTTCCATCGCTTTATTGACACCAAAAATAAACATGTAGAAAAGAGAATTACATAATAAGATAGGTACAATGGTACAACGGTCTTATCGCTAAGAGTGATCTCTTCCAGATAAATATTACTGCAAGCTGTAAGCCTAGGTAGGTACCTCTATCTAAAGACTGGATAACTCTAATCAGCTCGGCTGATTCAGCTGCAGTTGACGGCACCTACGCAGATGATGGTTATCCTTTTTGGCTCGTCAATGAGCTATTGTTAAATATAATGTTGGTTTGTTGGTCCTATAATTAATATAATTAAATTAATTAATAATAGCTTAATGACTTCCGTTGAGTGCTGGGCCGTATATATGACCATTCGAATTATCTACCGTCCTTTCTGTTTATATTTCGTATTATCTTTACTCATTTAGTTACTTCTCATGCTAGAGATTCATCTTTTTTTTAAATGTTTTGGCTCCACACCTCCGTCTATTTAGCCAGTGTCACATAATTGATAATTTATCAAGTTAATGATATTTCACGCAAATATGTGTCAAGTCACAGTCGAAGTCATCAAGTCGAAGTCATCAAGTCATAGTCAAGTCATAGTCTAGTCAAAGTCATACTCCTAGTAAAGTGGTGGCAACTTTACTTGAAGCTTCTATGGAGTTTTGGAAACAACACGAAAAGAAACGTTTCACAATCATTATACCATTTTCCCACACTCGCGCCTGAAAAGGTTGTCTGGAAAATATCACTTTTTAGCGATAAGACCACTCATTGTAACCTACTTATAAGCTTTCCTGTTTTGTGTTTCGTTATCTTGTTGTTAATAAAGAGTTAATCTATCTATCTAAATTTTCGAAATGTTTGGATTAAATAATGTAAATAATAATAAAGAGTTTATCTATCTAAATTTTCGAAATGTTTGAATTAAATAATGTAAATAATAATAAAGAGTTTATCTATCTAAATTTTCGAAATGTTTGAATTAAATAATGTAAATAATAATAAAGAGTTTATCTATCTATCTAAATTTTCGAAATGTTTGAATGAAATAATGTAGTGTAGTTGCAATTTTCGTTTGTAATCAAAGGTAAGTACAAGTGCGTACTGCATACATTATCGGTGCGTCTACGCTACGGGAACCTAAGATGGCGCGACGAATATTTAGTGATACCTACAGTTGATCATAAAGGAAAAATTATAAACACGTACCTACTTATCTACTGAATAATAATTACTATAATTGTGGGTATATGGATGGAAAAAAATGTTATGTAAATTTATTATCTATGAAATAATCTACAAAATGCGGATTTTATGACAATTCCATTTAAATGTTTGATAAGATTATGAGTGATATAATTAACTGATTATTCTAATGATAAGAATTTTCATTGATCAATGTCTTATGATTATTTGAATATCTGTTAGATTACAAATTTACAAGGTCTTTTATTTTAATAGCTTCTGAACAAAGTACTTACTACCGACGCAACCTCAAAGGTCGGGAGAAAAGTTTCTTCGACTTTTGCCCATAGACCACTATAGATTGACAGCTTCTGTGGTAACCCCGTCGTCGCCGCCCGAGAGACGTCTTGAGCGACCCGGATGATCCTATAGCAGCCGTAGTATCGGCTGCGCTCGGATCACCGGACCAGTCTAGCCCTTCTGGCTCAGGTACCGGAACCGGTATAGGATACCAGCGTAACACAATCAGACACCGACCCCGCCGGCGAGGTCGACGTACTCCCCGTAGGTTAGCTAGAACGGTCACGACTTTCAACAGGGTCCACTTCCAGTGGACGTAGTCTTCTCGATCCTCTTATCCCGGCAACAGCCCAAGCCGAGGCTCGCATCCCAGGGGTGACCTTGAGCTAGTTGCCTCCCACTTTTTGACGGCTGGGCGCCTTAAGCGCCCGCCCTCCTGCCCGGTGACGCTGTAAAGGTCGATAGAGACCTGCTTCTGTGGTGTTGTAGTTGAGCAGGTCGGCTCATATCTCGGAGGCGACGGGTTCGAGTCCATCGGCAAGACAAGTATTTGCACACAGAAAAAAACGCAAATTCTTGTTTTGAGTCGGGGCGTTGTGGGACCATGGTCCTCGTAGTTCCTGGATCCCTAGACACAAGGAATCCTTTATCCTGAATCTACGTATGTGATCGTTGAGCGTTATTATTATTTATTTACTAGCTGTGACCCATGGTTTCACCCGCGTGGGGAAAATTTTCTATACTCTTTTAACTTTTTTTTATAAGAACCTTCTCCTGAAAATTATAAAAACAATTTTTAAAAAATTAGCGAAAATGTCCTGTCTTTTCACCTGTGATGCGATGACCTAGGGAAATAGAGATTCATTTGTATATATTAAGACTAGTTGAGCCCCGCGGTTTCATCCGCGAATAAATAGTATTTTTAATTATTTACTCATCCCACGGGAAAATTTCACTTTTCCGGGATAACATGTAGCCTATATGTTAATCCAGTGTATAAGCTATCTTGGTACCGAATTTCATCTAAATCCATTCAGCCGTTTGACCGTGAAGGAGTAACAAACATACACATACAAACTTTCGCCTTTATAATATTAGTGTTAATATTTATCATAATATTATATATTGTTTTGAAAATAAATTAACCTACCCGTTACACTAGTATCTCTACTGTTACTGGATTTTACAGAAATGTTTACTCATAAAGACGTGGAAGTCCATTAATACACGAGGGTATTTCATTAAAATAATTAATTTCCAGACAATGGTACTTTAAACAGTGCCACCGTGTCGTAAGTTCATTAAATGCACGTTTACGAACAAAGTAAACACACTGATTAATTTCATTGTGAAGGAAAATTTTGAATCACGTGCGGTATTTGAACCCACTTCACAGGGCTGTAGCTAGGGTCGAATTTGAGGTACCCTTTGGTTACAACCCCCCTACCGCGTAAGCGTTCTGGGAATCGGCTTCGTCTGCCATCTCGCACGCGCCAATTAACAAGTCCACGAGTGCGAGCAAGAGAGAACACGATTACGATCTCTACCAGACTTACGCGGTAAGGCCCCAGGTAGGGCTGAAGTAAAAAAATATCATAATGGATCTGCCCTCAAAGCACGAGCTCCTAAATCAAATAAATATATATCACATTCACTTCGTTGAGAAATAATTTCTGTGACAGAACATGAGCATGGATCTAAAAATTTTTTTTTATATCAGACTATAAACAACCATTTTAATTATAATAATCTATTTTAGTTTTTGGTATTTTAAAGATAGGGCATTGTGATTTCAATGTATGGCATTGCCCCACTGTGCCCTCCCCCCCTAGGTACGGCTGAGCCACTTCATTCCTCCATAAAGCCGCGACACGTTTCATAAGAGTAGTCATGTTCTTACATTTTCACCTTTTACAACCATATTATAGGGTTGGCAGCGCCATATATTCAGAGACTCAAAAAGTACAAAAGAACGTCGCTCACGAAGCTGTATAGTTAGATAAACTCATTATCAACAATCACCACATCTTAAAAATACAAAAAGTGCTTAAAGAGTTTAAACATAGACAAAACGTATATATATTTAATTTATGTTAGTCTGTAAGATAAAAATGATTTGTGGAACAAATAGTGACGTGGAAGTTTTACGGTAGTAGAGATAAAAATAAAGAACTAATAAATAAAAATAAATATTTATGGACATTCCACACAGCGTCATCTAGCCCCGAACTAATCAAAGCTTGTACTATGGGAACCACATAACTGATACAATACTTAGATACTTTTTGTTTTTAAATACATACATAAAATACAATATAACACCTAGACATAGAACAAACATAGATCTTCATCAGACAAATGTTTGGCCTGTGTGGGAATTGAACCCACAACCTACAGTTCAGAAGGCAGAGCTACTGCCAACTGTATAAGTCAGTCAACAGTCATAATCTGGAATTTTATAAGGCAATTAATTTTTATCTTGTAAGTGGCAACGTAGGACTTGCCACGTCTCTTTTTGCGTTTTATTATATTTAGATTTTAAAAAAAATAACTTGTGACTAAGCTTATAAAGTATTGAGCAAACAAATATATGTAATTATTGTCGTGATGATTCTTTTTTATTTTAAAGCTATTGCTTCCCGAGTGGTCCCATTTAAATTTGATCAAGATCAGTTTTTGAGTTATCTTTTTTTTTTGTTTTGGCTCCACACTTTTGTGTATTTAGCCAGTGTCAAGTGATTGATAATATCTCAAGTTAATAAATATCATATAATGTGTCAAGTCAAGTCACAGTCCAAGTCCTAGTCTAGTCAAGTCATACTCCTAGTAAAGTGGTGGCAACTTTACCAGAAGCTTCTATGGAGTTTTGGAAACAACACGAAAAGAAACGTTTCACCATCATTATACCACTTTCCCACACTCATGACTGTAATCTAACACTTAGCAAATAAAATGTCACCAATTTTATGTACTAACACTGAAAATAACACAAGTTTTGGAAAATAATACAATGCGGTGACGCGATCTTTTACGTTTTCCCGCCAAAACTCCGAGTTATCTTTAATAATGCGTATTTCGATTTCGCCTACATTTATGATGTTCTCATTGGGATTGAATTCGGTTAAAATCCTTTCTTCAAAACCATTTATTTATTGCTTTATTCCTTTGTTTTCAGCGAACATCGCGATCGCTTCGACGGGGTACTCCATGGGATGGACTTCTCCTATCAACGTCATATTGGAGGATCTAGAACAATCGCCGCTAGATGTCGTTGTCGACAGCAACCAATCTTCATGGGTCGGATCCCTGCTCACTATTGGCGCTATATTTGGTAAGCATCCTTGTATGACTCATATGATTCTTACTGAGTCACTCTCGGCCTGGGCTAACCTCTACTTGCCTACATGAAAAGAAGGAATTAACTTCAGTATTTCAGGACTATGTACGTACATAGCAAATGGTTGGTTTTTTAATATATTTCTATTGTTAGATTGGTTTCCGTTTGATCACTATCTCACCTGATGGTGACGCGGAAAGGATTTGCGTTTGCCTAAAAGATACCTGTTCACTCTCGATTTGAAGACTTCGAGGTTGTAGTTTTCGGGAAATGTGGCCGCGTAAAACGTTCCACTCGCTTTTCAGGTTGTTCGCGTGATGAATTATTATGCCGCTACATGGCAGTACATTTTACAGAAGCTTGCTATAGCCGTGGCCGCTAACTAGCTTTGTGCTGTACACTTTTGCGGTCACGTTTCTTGAATACAGGTCGTAGGGTAGATAGTGGGTTTACTAGGTGGTAGGACTTTTCTGCGAAGTTTAGGTAGGTACCACCGCTCTGTCAGTTATTCTGCTGCCAAGCAGTACTGTGAAAGCACTACTGTGTTCCCGTTTGAAGGGCACTGTAGATAGTGAAAATTACTAAGCAAATGAGACTATGATCTGATCTCACATTTTAGTGATCTGATTACCAGACTGATTACCAGAATGACTTGCGCAATACAGTGTCATGCGAAACTTTATATTTTAGAGTTCCGAGTGACACTGCAACTGTTATGGGCGGCCGTGTTGCTTAACATCTGGTGAACGACAAGCTCGTCATGCCAGTCATTAACGTTTTAAAAAGTCAGTGTGTGTAAAAATACTAAGTAAACAATACCTTTCGGTAGCTATTTAAGAACTTAACCAGTCAGAATACGAAAAAAAACCAAATAGTTTCAATCAAAATTAAATTGTACTCGTAATACTTCTATCGTTCCTGTAGGATAATAGCGTTCTGAGGGAAGCCTATATACAACTCATGCAACTTGCAGCTGGCTTGCAGTTTTTCAGCCTTGATCAGGTTGATTTACATGGTTCCAGGCCCATTTCTCGGTGGGTTCGCCGCGTCCAAGGTCGGCAGGAAATGGGGCCTTCTATCCACGATTATTCCCCTGTTGGTCGGGTGGGTCCTGATCGGTGTGGCACAGAACCTGGCCATGATCTACGCGGGCAGAGTATTCTGGGGGCTCGCCGTGGGCATGCTGTTTACCATATCGCCCATGTACTGCGCTGAAATCGCTACGGTGAGTTTAATGAGTTTTTCTATTTAAACCTCACGAAAGTTTCGGTCAGCCAGTTTCTTAAAAATAAACTTTTTGGTGACAAAAGGCTTTTATAAAATTGATGAATATTTAACTGACAAACAACCTAATCAATTCTGGGGATATTTAATTATGATTCATTAATAAGTGTTTAAGATATAAATATAATAATAATAATACTTTAATGTTTATTAAAGTATTATTATTATTATATTTATATGTCTTGTTCATGTTTGTTCTTGTTTATTGTATTTTTGTCTACAGCATGTAAACTTTTTTAATTTTTATGTAGTAAAATTATTGTATTAATATATTAAGTATGTCCTGACGTTCGTGGTGTCACAAATGTGTTCCGACTGAAAATCAGTTATTAAGGTCTTAGGACCTTAATTGTATGCTGAGTCGGAGCCCATTCGTGACACCACGTAGCATTGTCTTATTGTTTTTGTGTTACGTATTTTTTATCAGTTGTGTGTCACGAATAAATGTTTTTTCTTTCTTTCTTTCTTTCTTTCTTTCTTTCTTTCTAAATGTAGTTAATGTTTAATTTAGTTTTTTATTTTAGTTTTCTGTGTATATTAAGGTGTAAATATTTTTTTGCAATGTGGTGAACATAAAATATTACTGTTATCATCTTTGTATGTACCCAATGTTCAAGCAAACAAAGAATTGAATTGAATCGAAAAAAAATTGCTTGATTTTGATAGTAAAATTACAGGGCAAATTACTTAATTGCAATGCAACAGCATAAATTTCATTGCGAAATTTACATAGTAGTTACTATGCACATTCCATGGTAGTTATTATGCACATAAAATTGCGTATTGAAACTGTCACATTCATAGTGTGTTTCTATAGGTTGCAATCAAGTTAAAGCTAGCTAGATCTCTCTGCTGATGTCTCAGGATAACGTGCGCGGTGCAGTATCATACGAAACTGTATACTTTACGGTTCCGAGTGCCACTGCAACTGACCAAAGAACATATATACCCAAGGGAAGAAACTCAACTCCATAGAAACAAAACGCATACAAGTGCCATTATTACTTATGTATGTCTGGTAGCCCTGCGTAGTTGTATATCTCCCTTTTACTTATAACGATTTCCCGTTCTCCCAAACTTTACCATTACAAAAATTCGTGTAGGCATTGGTTCCCTACAAAGTTGAAACCCCCTGCAGCTGACCGGGCAGCCATGTCGCTTAACATGAGGCGAACGATTACCTTTTCTCAATGTAAAAAATATTCGTTCCAGGATGACGTGCGAGGCGCTCTCGGCTCGTTCCTACAAGTGTTCATCACTCTCGGATTCCTCCTGGTCTACGGCATCGGTCCATTCGTCTCATACAACGTCATCACGTACGTTGGAGTAGCCTTCGTGACTGCGTTCGCTGTCTCTTTCTTCTGGATGCCGGAGTCGCCTACATACCACTTGATTAAGAGTAAGTCCTTTCAAATATATGTAGGCAGAACGGGTTGTGTGTAGGTTGCAACCTATATAACTATAGGCCCTCAGCATGTCCACACCGCGCCGTGTCTGGAACAAGAATGATGCGTAGTACACCGAGCGCTCCTCTTTTATAGCTAGACGGGTACGGGCGCCATGACAGTTGCCGGTGCTGTTGCGGTGCTGGATAAATTTAATGCCACCACAGGATAAATTACGGTGCTCGATCACTGCCCGCTGCACATAAAGTTTATATTTATAACTGGACGTTGCCGCCGTCATATACATTTATCATGTTTTTAGCAAACATGCGAAACGCAAAATATTGTAGAACATAGGACTGATAATGTTGTAAACCGATTGGGCGATGTGGTCGCACAGCGACTAAGCCCTGTTCTTTTGTATGTGTGAAATAAATTTAAAATATATATATATATATATATATATTGATGGCGTAATCCGCGTGATCGTTTATTGATCAAACTTTTTTTGAAGTAAAACATCTTTACGCACGCTTGACTTGACTTCGCCTCACTCAAAATTCAATGTGTAAAGGCGCGTCCACTATTTTTAATAATAAATATTTGTTCATTAGATTTCGTTCTGTGTTGAAAATATCATACTATATTTTTTTTCAACAGTATATAGTACGCCGACCCGAAATAGATAACACACATATAATAATAATACAATACTATATATTATAGTACGGTTGGCAACCCTAGTTATACCGGCCGATAGATGGAGCTAAACTAAAGAAGTAGTGAGACGTATAAAGCATACTTGTTTATATATTTCAGCAGCTCTTGCTACCCGTACTATTCACTATACTCCTGTACATTATACTAACTCACTCCTTTAGATCTCAAAAAGCGTTCACGTTTACATAAATTCATGATGAAAAAATAGTTAAAAAATATTTTTCAAATTACAGATGACCCCCACGCGGCTGGCGAGTGCCTGGCGACCATTCGAGGCAAGTCCCGCGCCGGAGTTCAAGGAGAATTGGACAAGATGCAAGCAGACGTGGCTGCTTCCATGGCTAAGACTGCTACGGTATGTTGAACTATACATTACTATAATACCTAATAATATACATTTGATTTGAAGTCTTTGATTGCATTAAGCCCATTAGGATTCAGATTCAGATTTTTTATTGACCTTATAACAGTGGTTTGTTACATTTGGCACGTCAGTTACAATAATTAATGAAAACTTATCGACACTTAAGAAATATAACAAAAACGAATTACCTACGACACTATGGTCGAATGTCAAATATAAGCCTATATAAATTTCTGGTTATTTGGAATTGTTTCTAGAATTTTAGGTTAGTACGTATTTATTTTACTATCCCAAATATTGTTTGTTAAGTACGACAATTATATTTATTACCATTTAATTTATTAGTTTCGAGTTGCTCATATGGACTGGCCTGATAGCCCAGTTGGTAGTAACTGTAATCAGAACTGAACGGGAACCAGATAACTGATACAATACTTAGATACTGTTTGTTTGTATATACTATAGAATACACTATACCACCCAGACACAGAACAAACATCGATGTTCATCACGCAAATGGTTGCCCTGGGTGGAAATAGGACGCGAGTGGGCGAGTTGGCTGGACTGCAGTCGCGACCCCTTCTCGCCCTGGTACGGCGGACGAGGGCTCACGGGAAGTTTTAGTGGGTTCGAGTCTCACATACCCACCACCCGTGGTGGCAGGGAAGTGCGAAGGCATTTCCCCCCCTCAAAAAAAAGGAACCATAACCTACAATTAAGAAGGCAGGGCTACCACCAACTGAGCTATCGTCCCGACCATCAACTGAACTCAATATTATATATATTTTCTTGTATCCCTCTCTAACTATTCTCGCCACTTCCAGATCGCCGACATATTCCGCGGAGGCAACTTCAAGGCGTTCTACATCTCCTGCGCGCTTGTAACCTTCCAGCAGTTCTGTGGAATCAACGCCGTCCTCTTCTATTTGACCAACATCTTCACAGCCGCACAGTCGACATTGGAGCCGGCTATTGCCACAATTATAATCGGAGCTATTCAGGTGAGTACAAGCTTTGCAAACTGTGCAGGTGACTCTAAAAGGTCCTTGCTCACCAGGCCGAGCCGAGCATGAGCGGATGAGTACAAATTAGTGTACTATGTATTGTACAAACTACAACTGTAGAAACTATTTGATGACTTCTTTATGTTTTTATTGTATTAATAAATAAATAACCTCAAAAAATAGATAAGCAAATATAACCGTCATTTAACATATTACGGAAAAGAATTGAGACTTAATAAGTCCGTTACTCTGTGACTACATCTGATCTGGCTAGCTTTATCCCTGATCACATTTTTTTACTATTTCACCTATTTATGTTTGACCACCACTAACTCACCTAAGGGTATTTTTTTATAGTGTATGATGAGCTAGTCGTCCACCTAATGTTAAGCTACACGCCTCCCCATATCAGTTACAGTGTCACTCGGAAGTACAGTTTCGCATGACATTGCACTGTGCAGGTCATTCTGAGATATCAGCACAGTCAATCTTATTACTTAGAGATTATGTCAAAAAGTCTCATTTGTCCAGTAATTTTACCAGCTACAGTGCCCTTCAAACCGGAACACAGTAGAGCTGGCGCACTACTGCTTGTCGGCAGAATAAATGGCAAAGTGGTGGTACCTATACCTAGACGAACTTTGCAGAAAAGTCCTACCTATTTATGTATATAAGCGAGGTGTTTCCGAAGGTGGAGCAAGTAGTGTACCCTGATCAGCAAGTTGTCTCCAGGTGGTAGCGTCGCTGATCCGACACAACAGGTGATGATGTTTCATTTCTGATCATAATAATAGGTCGGGGGTAACCGGAGGACTTTCATATTTTGAATTTGAAATCGAATCGGCTGTTTTATTTAGTGGACTTCTTCAGACTGTTGTGGCAGATTTTTTTTTATTGTTATTGAATGACGTGACGAGCTAACCGTTCGCCTAATGTTAAACGACACGACTGCCCATATCAGTTGCAGTGTCACTTGAAACTCTAAAGTATAGAGTTTCGCGTGACACTGCACTGCGCACGTCATCCTGAAACATCAGCACAATCTAGTAATGAGATTAGTTTACTGCGAGATCAGGT
This sequence comes from Ennomos fuscantarius, assembly GCA_905220475.3. Classification (NCBI taxonomy): domain Eukaryota; kingdom Metazoa; phylum Arthropoda; class Insecta; order Lepidoptera; family Geometridae; genus Ennomos; species Ennomos fuscantarius. The sequence continues at coordinate 2,275,596 of HG992046.1, read as the reverse complement.
CATAAAGTCTCATTTGCCCAGTAATTTCACAACAACTAGCTACAGTGCCTTTCAAACCGAAACACAGTAGTGCGCAAGCACGGCGGCAAAATAACTGGCAACGCGGTGGTACCTACCTAGACGAACTTTGCAGAAAAGTCCTGCTACCTAGTAAAAATACATGATCATGAATTGATTCCACATCCCCGTTGTCTCCAGGTGGTAGCGTCCCTTATCACGCCCCTGGTGGTGGACCGGCTCGGCCGGCGGCTGCTGTTGCTCGTGTCCTCGTGCGGAACTGCTGTTGGTCTGGTGAGTACCTTTAAATCGACTTCAAAGAGGAGGTTCTTACTTTGGTTTTATTTACCTAGGTTTTTTTTTGTCGCTTTACCACAGACTCCTGGGTCCGTGCTCTTTTTTAATATATTCTTACATATTGTTACTTGTGTTATTATTATAATTTTTAAACAAAATCGATACAAGAGGGACTTATTTATAATATATAATATATATTTATACCTTTTGTTTTTCTTTTTTTTTGTATGTTAAAGGGAGCAAACAAGCATACGGCCCACCTGATGGGAAGTGGTCACCGTAGCCTATGGACATCTGTAGCACCGGAGGAGGCGTCACATTAGTGACACCTCCAGCTGTAAAAACCAAAATGCATTACGTACCCTGTTTTTCTTAAATTTTTGGATAACAAATTGAAACCTCGGTACTTACTTACTTTTAAGTTTGTGCTTGTCAATTAATCCTGTAATGAGTTGTTTCAATAAAGAGTATTATCTATCTATCTACTTATTTACTTGTTTAATTGTTCCAGGGTCTTCTTGCCATGTATTTCATCCTAGACAATAACGGCAGTCCGATCGTTGAAAGCATCAGAATGTTGCCCATCATTGCGTTGATCCTATTCATCGTAACTTACTGTTGGGGCTTGGGTCCGCTACCGTGGGCCGTGATGGGCGAACTCTTCCCCATCGAAGTGAAGGCTTTGGCCTCCCCGCTTGCTACTGCCTACTGCTGGGGACTCTCTTTCTTGGTTACCAGGTAAATTCATGTTTATACTCTACTCTTTTCTGTCTGTAGACGATTCGATGAGGATGCTGTTACAAAAAGGCGGAAAGTAGGTAAAGGTATAACAAATTAATATTACGAGGCACCCGTGCGTCAGTCGAAGATATTGCAAACTGTTGTAGTTTTAAAGGTGACGTACGGACGCCAAGGTTTGTTTAAAATAATATACATAAAATGGTAGGCCGTATTTGCTGCGAAGGTATGTAGTCTATAGGTGGGTGCGAGAGGAACTATCTATGACCCTAGACCTCTTCTGATGATGGTGTTTCTTTTTTGACCATAATAAGTGGTCAAGTCTCTGGGTGTTATATTGTATTCTATGAATGTATTTAGAAACAAAAAGTATCTAAGTATTGTATCAGTTACCTGTTCCCATAGTATAAGCTTTGCTTAGTTTGGGGCTAGATGGCGCTGTGTGAAATGTCCACACATATTTATTATTTATTTATGCAATAAAACTTCGGTACAATATACAGTTGATTTTAATTTCAAGAGGCAATATTAGCAGCCACTCAAAGTGGCTCTACGGTCCCCCGTAGGCGTACAATTCCGGCCTGTTTTATTTAGTAGATTGCTTCAGGCTGTTGATGATGATCATGAATTAATTCCCTCCACCTTTCCGATTACAGGTACTTCCAACCGATAGCAAATGCTGTAGGGATGGGCGTCGCGTTTTTGATCTTCGCCGTATTCTGCGTCATCTCGTTCTTCTTCACTCTCTTCGTCGTTCCGGAGACCAAAGGCAAGAGCTTTAACGAAATCCAGGACATGCTAGCCGGAAGGTGAGCTTTAATTGTTGTAATAACCCTACTTATTCATGTAAATAAATAACGCCCAACGATCGCATGATTATATAGACCCTGAACTGAACTAGGATTCCCTGTATCTAGGGACCCAAGAGCTCCGAGGACCATGACCTTACAATACCCAGACACAGAACAAGTATTAGCGCTTTTTGTTTCGCGTGACACTGCACTGCGCACGTCATCCTGAGACATTACATAATAAGGGCCGTCCTGGACCGTGATAAGTCTCATTTGCTCAATAATGTCTCTAGCTACAGTGCCCTTCAAACTGGAACACAGTTGCTTGTACACTACTGCTTTGTGGCAGAATAACTGTCAAAGCGGTGGTAGGTAGGTCTACGTAGATACCTACCCAGATGAAATTAGCAGAAAAGTGCTACCGTATACACCGTGTTAGTTGGCAGCGTGCCCGACTTTATTTTCGACGCGGTCTAATTCTGTAGCAAAAGTCACCAAGTTCATAGGTGACCTCAACGGTTAGATCACTATGACCTACTTAATTTTTACAAGCTGTCGTTTAAAACAGGTTCGTCGTTTTTCGAGCTAAAAGATGCTTACTGTACTAAAAAAATAGGGTAAATAATAGCAACTGAATAATTAAGTAGTTACATATTTTTCAATGTAAAACAGAACCTTATCGTAGTAGGGAATCCTAGTTCGGGTCCAGGATCTATGTATGTGATCGCTGGGCGTTATTATTATTATGGTTTCTAGTTTCATAATAAACAAAAGTGGCGTACTTTTGTTTATTATTATACTTTTTTGCATAGGTAGGTATCCTAAACTTGCATGGGTGTGCAAGCGATATGGCCGCAGCCTAAGCTCACAATAATTTTCAATTCCTAAAAATTGTGTACTAATAATTAGTACACAATTTTGGTGATCTAAGTCCTTGAGCACCTAATCGATGATTACGTGATATCTTTTTTATGTTTAAATTATCTTCGTGCAGCGTACCTAAACTAGCTGTACTCGAATCACAAATTTCATAACCAAAACATATTTTTTTTAACCATGGGGCCCTGAAAGCCCGGGCCCTAGTCGAAACATGACCGTTTTACTCCCAGTTAGATGCGATTTTGGCCAATTTTTTTCTCATGATAATAATAAAATTTAGCGTAGGTAAATAACACATTATTGTACAGTCCGTAGCATACGCGTCGTTTTGGATATTATTCATTAATTTTTTTTTTTCAGGCCCTCAAAGCCCGAGAAGGCGTAAAGATGCGTGAGAAGGCTAATTCCACTAAAGATTATTTAAATAACTATCGCTAGAAAAATTTTGTAAGTATTACCGCCCAAAGCGAAACTTGGGATTTCCTAAAATAATGTATCTAAGTCTAATGTTAACTTACACGTACTAAAAGGTTGCTTGCATGTTTTATAGAATATTGAATTAGGATGAAAGTTATAAAGGTAGGGGCCCCTATGTACGCGGGGCCCCCTGGATGTCACAAATGACAATCTAGATGTTCTTAGTTACATTATTATTTATTTATGCCGATTTTAATTAGAGTGTACAGTTCTAAATAAAGATTGATTCGTCTAAATGTAGTTTTGAGGTTATTTAATTGTATTCGCGCTTCGTGAAGACTGAAAATGAAGGAGTTAAATAATTGCAAGCTAAACATTGATAGAAAATACATAATACTTCAAAATACATGCGCCAAAAGTCGTTAAAACGAAAGGTTATATTGTATGCTTTCTCACTCCGACTACACTGTCGACAAAGTTTCTTGTAGCTTCTTCTTTACAGTTGTAATCGAAGCTTCGGATCAAAGTTTTCAATTCTGCATTGTGCCGGATTGCTTGCACCAGTAGTGAGAAAGAGAACTGCTTTTTTTTTTCAAACTCATATATTGTAATGGGCTTGCTATATTATTTGACAATAAGCACTTTGTAATTTTATATGCTTAGTGAAATAACTTAATTTTAAGTACCTAGTATAATTTTGACTTGTAAAAGTGCTAAAATTAGCCTATTTGCAATAAATCTTTTGACTTTGACTTTGACTTTGACATAATGACGGAAGTGAGAAAACAGTAACTATTCTGTAACTTTCTTCTGACTCGCTTTTACAATGGCGCGCGATATAACTATTAATAAGGTTTTCACCAGTGAAGAGGTATATTCATATAATAGCTGTACTACTAAAACAGGGTTCTAAATTAAAAATGTACAATATTTATTCCGAATTAATCGTAAAATAATAGTATATTTGTATATGTTTGAATTGTTTAACATTGTTACTTAAAGTAAGCTATAAAATGTTAATTATTTTAATTTATACTTATGTTTGTACGTAGATGTAACGGTTTGATTACCTAGTTTTTGAAAATATAACGGTTTTGAAGGCCGCTCTTGTGTAGTATGAAAGTGCCTTAAAAGGACCAAAGTACAAAATAACGTTAAAGAGAGGTGTTGTTGGCGTGTTGTGATAATATAGAATTTAATGTTGTTTATACTTTTTGTAAATATGCTCGATTGTAATCGTTGACGAATAAAATTATTTCTTATAAGTGTTTTTTGATCTTTCATTGAATACGTGTGTTAGGTATATTTATTATAAAAAATATTTATGTCACATACATATTAGTCATTAGTTGCGCCCCGCGGTTTCACTCACGATAAAAGGTATCCAGGTTATAATAAGCTATGTCAAATGCGTTCAGTTTTTGCGTGAAAGAGAAACAAACATATACATCCATACAAACTTTCGCATTTATAATATTTGTAGGATAGGATACACGTTGAAACTGCCGAGTTTTACTATAACACATATTTTATATGTAATTATAATACAGAGTTAATTCTGAAAATATAAACTTCGCAGAAAAGTAAATTGCGAACGAAACTGACCCTCAAATCCGTGCTTTAGAAGCTTTGATTTTTGATATGGTTTCTGTGGAAAAGGTTCATAAAATCTGTCAAAAACTGACAACTGTGGAACAACGCAGTCAATTCAAATAAAAGACTTGGGGCCCTGATTTATAAACACTACGGACGGCATTTTAAAAAAATAAAAGTCAATTGTTAGAATAAATAATATATTTTACACGATAAATTAAACTGCTTAGAGCTTACATCAGTCTTTTACATAAGATTCTCAGTAATAAAGAACACCTAAGAACACAAGCATTAACAATTATTGTGTTATTTATCTGTTTGTTTGTAAAAAAAAGTCAAACTTTATAAGCAAGCAATATTTATTTCCCTAAACTTTGCTCCAAATTAGACTGAAGGGCCTCAAGTCACGCTAAGCTGAGGGGCCCCTCAACATTTATTCTAAAAAGGGAACTGTTACAGAACGGGCTAATGCTATCGGCTCTACTGACTTTCACGGCCTCTAAGGGGGGGGGGGGGGGGGGCAAAAGAGGTAAAAGTAATTATGCATATCATAGGGGCCCTCCATAAATACACAATTATGTTTAAGGTCTACTTTATGCAAGGTACAAGCTACTATAGGTACTAAAATACATATTTACTGCGGGGATATTGGAAAATCGAAAACAAGGTTGCGGGACGTAGCTAAGATATATATCCTACTAGATGCGCCCTGCGGTTTCACCCGCGGATAAAACGTATTTTAATTATTTGCTCATCCCACGGGTAAATTTCACTTTTCCGGGATAAAATGTAGCCTATATGTTAATCCAGTATATATGCTATCTTGGTACTGAATTTCATCCAAATCCATTCAACCATTTGAGCTTGAAGGAGTAACAAACATACACACATACACACAAACATACATACAAACTTTCGCCTTTATAATATTAGTGTTATTCAAATTCTGTAAAACTCATCCATACCCTACTCAAATTGTTTACAACTCTCATCCATACCCTACTTAAATTGTTTACAACTCTCATCCATACCATACTTAAATTGTTTACAACTCTCATCCATACCATACTTAAATTGTTTACAACTCTCATCCATACCCTACTCAAATTATTTACAACTCTTATCCATACCCTACTCAAATTCTTTACAACTCTTATCCATACCCTACTCAAATTCTTTACAACTCTCATCCATACCCTACTCAAATTGTTTACAACTCTCATCCATACCCTACTCAAATTGTTTACAACTCTCATCCATACCCTACTCAAATTCTTTACAATTCTCATCCATACCCTACTCAAATTGTTTACAACACTCATCCATACCCTACTCAAATTCTTTACAGCTCTCATCCATGCCCTACTCAAATTCTTTACAACTTTCATCCATACCCTACTCAAATTCTTTACAACTCTCATCCATACCCTACTCAAATTCTTTACAGCTCTCATCCATGCCCTACTCAAATTGTTTACAACTCTCATCCATACCCTACTCAAATTGTTTACAACTCTCATCCATACCCTACTCAAATTGTTTACAACTCTCATCCATACCCTACTCAAATTGTTTACAACTCTCATCCATACCCTACTCAAATTCTTTACAACTCTCATCCATACCCTACTCAAATTCTTTACAACTCTCATCCATACCCTACTCAAATTGTTTACAACTCTCATCCATACCCTACTCAAATTCTTTACAACTCTCATCCATACCCTACTCAAATTGTTTACAACTCTCATCCATACCCTACTCAAATTCTTTACAACTCTCATCCATACCCTACTCAAATTCTTTACAACTCTCATCCATACCCTACTCAAATTCTTTACAACTCTCATCCATACCCTACTCAAATTCTTTACAAATCTCATCCATAGCAATCAAAACATCACACAAGCTACCCGCGTAATCCCTCACCACGTCACTTTTCTTTATTTTCAAGCTGGCACAGTACAATCTCTTATACATATCGGTCATTTTCTCATAATCCTTATTAGATTTCGATCTACAATATTGTATAATACTTTTTAGTATAAAGTTTAGACGGTTTTCAAAAAGGTTTAGTAGACTGTGTTCACTTTTAATGGTTTTGTCTTCTGGGTCCGGTTTAGAGTCTTTACGGTCTTCCGGGTCTTTTTCTCTGAGCAGTTTCATGATGGATTGGCATTGGCGCAGCAGCTGGATGGCGGTTTGTAATGATTTCAGTTTAAGGTTCGGTGATACTGAAAGGAAAATAAATTGGTCGTGTTAATTAAACTTTCCCAACATGTGAATGTGTATTTCAGGCAACATGTTCGCGAACAAGTTGTCCGGTATGTTTATGATTAAGGTGTTTAACATGATCAAATGACAATACAATTTCTTAACATGTGCATGTACACATTAGCCAACATGCCCGCGAGCAAGTAGCCCAACAGGTTCACAACCAAGATGATCTACACAATCCCGAACACATTGGAACACCAACAATTTGTCCGACATGTTCACCAGCAATTGCATTTTATGTTTATTGTGTATATAATTTATTTCACATAATGTTATTTGTATTATTTTTGATTAAGTTCTATTTAAGTTTGATTATTTAAGTTTTTTTTAAGCTGCATTACCACAGACTCCTGGGTCCGTGTCCTTTTTTAATATACTACTAACATATTGTTAGTTGTGTTATTATTATTAGGAGGGACTTATATACCCTTTTTTTATTTTTTCTTAAAAATTTTGGACACTATATAAATATAAATAAATATGTAAATGAGAACCTTGTTGGTAAAGTTTTATTGTTAGATAGGCTTGCGTTTGACCACTATCGCACCTGCTGGTAAGTAATAAAAAATATAAAAAATTTGCTCGCCATTTTCGCGAGCATTTCTCACCTTGCGCCTGTGTCTCGAGCACGGCGACATGCTCTAGCTGCACGGTGAGGAACATGCTCGCGTCCTCGAGCGCGGCGAACATGTTCGCGGCGCGCGTGTAGTTCGTCTGCGTTGCGTTCAATAATGTTCGCCGTTTGGGACCCTCCTCTTGGGTTATTCTGGAACGGGTTTTTTGATGAGTTACATAATATGAACAAAGATAATAGAAAATCTAAATATATATAACTCAAAGGTGACTGACTGACATAGTGATCTATCAACGCACAGCCCAAACCAATGGACGGATCGGGCTGAAATTTGGCATTCAGGTAGATGTTATGACGTAAGCATCCGCTAAGAAAGGATTTTTCGAAATTCCACCCTTAAGAGGGTGAAATGGGTGGTTGAATTATTTTCCCATAGGCCACGCCGCGGGCGAAACTGCGGGCAGAAGCTCGTCTACCTATAATACTCCAAACGAATTACGACGTACAGCCCAAAGCACTGGACTTAGACACTTGATATTTGACGTTATGACAGCCTCTGTGGTGTGGTGGTTGAGCAGGTCGGCTCATAACCCGGAAGCGGCGGGTTCGATTTCCGCGGCAGGACAAGTATTTGTGCGTAGAAAAAAAAACGCAAATATTTGTTCTCAGTCAGGGTCCCTAGACACAGGGAATCCTAGTTAGGGTCCAGGATTTACGTATGTTATCGTTGGGATATGTCCAGTAAAATGACAATTTACAATTTTCAAGATGGCGACATTAACATTAAACAAACAAAAACAAAGTTATACCGGCCGATAGATGGAGCTAAACTAAAGCAGCCTTATTAATAAACACGAACTAGCTTTAGACTAGTTACACCATCTTTTGTCTCTTTCGATCCAGCTAAATATTCCAGTAGCAAAAAAAGGACAAAAGCTGAAGTAACTAATCCGAGACTAATACCCGTTTATTAATAAGGCTGAAGAAGTTTTACTTCAGCCGTGTGGCCTAAAGCACAGTCGTTTTTGTTTATATAGTGACCTGTATTGAGAGTGGTAGAGCGAGCCGAGGCGGTGGTAGATCATGGCGGCTCGGAACTGGTACAGGTACTGCCGCGGGCCGGGGCTCAGCTGGCAATACTTCAGGGCGTGCTTCAGGGACTCCGCCACTTCTGACACCTCCTGGAGTACCACATCATAAGTAGATTGATGTTAGGAATTGTAAGGTTTTTAGTGTCAGCCTACATTACTACTCATTGTTAGAGGTGGTTCCTCTTAACTTGGGATACTAGTGTATTTTAAATAAAACCACTGTATCTTGATCTCGAAGGCAAATATATTTTGTTTGCTAACTTATACCTATGAAACAATGCGTCAAACGATACCGCGATTCAGCTTTTTGTACCGTGCGCCTTAAGCGACATCTAGTAAGATCGCGTTGAACTTTTACAAACTCAATCGAAGTAACTCATCAACATTCCGCCCACCAAGGACATTTAGTGACAAAAAGTCCTTCTTAAAATTATCAAGTGGTGACATGAATTATTGCAACTATGTGCTTGGTGGTGGACAGAACTAACAAAATACAACTTAAGCTATACATCTTCTTATAAAATAAACAAATACTGCCAAATTAGCTAATACAGCATATACATAAAAGAAAAAATATCAGTGCTATTCATTTACAGGTAATACACACAATTTTGACGTAGGTCTCTTCATCATAGTATTCTTAACCATTATTGTGACCACACGGGTGACGTTGTCCGTACCGGGATGTTTTTCTACTATACGACCCATCAACCAACGGCTTGGTGGCAAGTCGTCCTCTTTTACAAGAACTATGTCCCCAATGTTCGGCTCTGGAAATCGACTAGTCCATTTGTACCTATTCATTAAATTGGATAAGTATTCATGTGACCAGCGACGCCAGAAGCTCTGTAACATCCTCTGAATGAATTGCCATCTTGACAAAGAACTTACGTTAGACTCTAAGTAATTCACATCAGGAACAGTGATCAGTGGTCCACCAATTAAAAAATGTCCCGGCGTCAAAGGAAGTGGATCAGTTGGATCGAAACCATTTACAGTTATAGGCCTAGAATTTAGGCAAGCTTCGACTTGACTTAGGAGTGTGCTCATTTCCTCGTATGTGAGGGTAGATTCACCGATCACTCTCTTTAAATGAAATTTAGTGGATTTCACTCCCGCTTCCCAGAGGCCTCCAAAGTTAGGGGCGTGGGGAGGAATGAAATGCCACTCAGTACCATGTGCTTCTAAGTGTTCCGCTGCAGCTTCCTGGATACGACTCAGTTGCTGAAGCTCCTTTGAGGCACCTACAAACGTCGTACCATTATCGCTCCACAATTGAGCACAATGGCCACGTCGAGATACGAATCGCCTAAAGGCTGCCAGGAAAGCTTGAGTAGTCATGTCACTTACAACCTCCAAATGAATGGCTCTAGTCGCCATGCATATAAATAAACAAATATATCCTTTATGGGAATGATGGCCGCGACCCTTAGTAGTCCTTATTTGTATAGGGCCCGCGTAGTCCACTCCAGTGTTTAGAAATGCTCTAGCAGGTGTACATCGCACTGTAGGAAGGGATCCCATAAATGGGTTTTGTACTTTAGCATTTTGTCGAGCACATGTGACACATCTCCGAACATGCTGTTTAGCAAGATTCTTTACACCGATGATCCAATACATGGTCCTTAAATAGTTCACCATTAGTTGGGTTCCTCCGTGCAATGTAACTTGATGTGCATTCGAAACAATCAGCTTCGTGAAATGAGAAGAGTGAGGTAGAATTATCGGATGCTTGGTATCTTCAGCTAACTGTGATTTCTGTATTCTACCACTAGCTCTCATTATCCCTTGATCATCAAGGTATGGACACAAGGATTTTAGTTTATTACCTTTTGACTGTATAATACCTTGTCCATGTAACTGCAAGTATTCTTCTTTGAACTCTTTTTTCTGTACTTTCTTAACACAACACATTAGAGCTTGGTTTATCTCTGTCTTAGTTAAATAAGTTGTATTTCTAAAACCACGATTAAAAAATCGTCGACAGTAAGCTACCACTCTTAAGAGCCTCTGTAGAGAAGAAAACCGTTCTATCATGGTGTCATCATCCTGAACATATGTACCAATATTTGAACTAACGGCTTCTTCTAAGTTGACCTTTACATCCGTCGACTTATTATACGGTATGTTTTGCTCTTTAAGAAAAGGTGGACCGGAAAACCACAGTTGGTTTTCTGCAAGTGATCCTGGCTGAACTCCTCGTGACGCACAATCCGCTGGATTTTGCTTAGTCGCCACGTGGTACCACTGTGAAGGTTCTAGGGTTGTTTGGATCATGGAAACCCGGTTGGCCACAAAAGTTTTCCACCTACTGGAGTGGCTATTTAGCCAAGCCAGAACAACTGTAGAATCCGTCCATGCCTTTATGTTTTTCTTCGGGATATCCAAAACTTCAGCTACCTCCTTCAGAAGCTGTGATAATAACACAGCACCACATAGTTCGAGGCGAGGAATGCTTACTTGTTTAATTGGAGCAACTCTTGTTTTTGCTGCCAATAAGGAAACCTGTCTATTACCAGCACTGTCAACCACTCTGACGTAAATCACCGCCGAGTAAGCCAACTTGGATGCGTCGCAGAAACCATGCAACTCCGTGCTGACATCCATAGCCGAAGTTCTTAGCCATCGCGGGACTTGAATTGAAGCGAGTTCTGACAACTCGTCACGGTAAGTATGCCATTCGTTTTTTAATTCTGCTGATATCGGTTCATCCCAACTGGTACCGGTTAGCCACAATTTTTGAATGAACATTTTGGCTATAATTACGGTAGGCGCGATCCATCCTAAAGGATCGTATAAACGTGCTATTACTGATAATATTGATCTTTTTGTTTCAGGTTCAGTCGTCGTCGTCGGCAGATTCACCGAGTACCGAAAGTTGTCTTCACAGCGATCCCAGGTAATGCCCAAAATCTTAGTTACGTTTTCAGTTTTTATTTCTATTTCCTTTTTGTCCTTGATATTAGCTTCTATAGCTTGTCCTTTTAGAATTTGATTGCTTTCCATGTCTTCTATTGTACTTTCCCTATGCATGTCCTTTTCTTTACTATGTAGATTGTACTTTGTGTTTTGTATGTTATCCTGCATGTTGTCCTTATTGTCCTGTAAGTTATCTTGCATGTTGTACTTAGTGTCCTGTATATTGTCCTTATTGTCCTGTAAGTAATCTTGCATGTTGTCCTTAGTGTCCTGTATATTGTCCTTATTGTCCTGTAAGTTATCTTTTGTGTCCTTTTTGTCCTGTAGGTTTGTTATGTCCTTTAGTAATTTGTTGTTGTTACTGTTCCATTTTTGTAGTTTGAAACCTCCCTTTTTCAATAGCTCAGTGATCTCTTTGCACATCTCTACTCCTGATTCCACATCAGAACATCCCGCCATTAGATCATCCATATAAAACGAATCTAAAACTCTAGGTGCTGCTAACGGGAAATCGTGACCTTCGTCAGCGCTGATCTGCTGCAATGCTCTGACTGCCAGGTAAGGAGCGCATGCAGTTCCGAAAGTAACCGTCATTAATTCAAAATCTTCGATTTCTTTTTCAGGTGCTTCCCGCCACACTATTCGCTGAAACCTTGCGTGCTCATCGGCTATGCGGACTTGACGGTACATTTTGACAATATCCGCCACTAGTACAATTGGATGTAATCTCCAGCGTAATATCAGATGCCGTAAGTCAGCTTGTAGCTTAGGTCCTATCATCAAGGTGTCATTGAGAGAAACCTTGAAACTGTTTTGGCTGGAAGCATTGAATACCACGCGTACTTTTGTCGTCGTTTTATCATTGCGTACAACGGCGTGATGTGGCAGATAAACCGCTTGATCTTCTTTATCATCCATCACAGGACGCATATGCCCTAAATCTAAATATTCTTTTATTACTTCAGTGTAACTCTTTTGTAAATCCGGATTCTTCGATAGCCTTTTCTCTAATGCTTTCCATTTCGTGATAGCGATTTGTCGGGAACTTCCACCTATACAACTCGGCTGATTATCACGAAAAGGCAACGTTACAATGTAACGTCCATCTGGTGATCTTTCTGTTGTCTTAATAAAATTGTCCTCACATTTCTTCTCTTCGTCTGTCCATGTTACTTGTGTACTCTTTCTTTGTTCTTCTATTTCCCAAAATCTTTTTAATATTTTATCTTCTTCTACCTGTGCATGCATAACTGCTATACTCGAGTTATGATTATTCTCGCTATTTACTGTGCCAGACAGGATCCAACCCAACGTCGTACTTTGAGCTATCAAAGTTCCCATGGGATTCCTCTTCACACCATCTTTTAAGATCTGGCTGTACACATTTGCTCCCAGTAGCAAGTCAATCTTGCTAGGAGAGTTGAACTGAGGGTCCGCCAGGCACAACCCCTGTAATTCTATCCAATCAATAGACTCTACCTTTCGTTCCGGTAAATAGGACGTGATGTTCTTAAGGACATATGCCTTGACCTGTATGTTGAACTCCTTGTCGATGCGTGATTCCAGATGAATAGTTACTACATACTTGGACATCAACGCCTTATTTCCTCCTAGGCCAGTTATCGTTCCTCTGACTGGACTCTTCTTGAGACGCAGAAGTTGTACCGCGGCTTCTGTTATAAAGCACGCCTGCGAGCCTTGGTCCAACAGAGCTCGTACTATATGGTTTCCACCAGATTCAGACTCAATATTTACTAACGCAGTCGCTAGTAAAACTTGTCCAGCTCTAGTGACCTTTTGAGTAGACAGACATGAAACTATTGGATCTGTGGTAGCTGACGAGCTAGCATTCTCAACAGTTTCTTTGGTCGTCAAACTAGTAGCAGACGTAGCCCTGTCATGTTCTGGATGAAGAAGAGAGTGATGTCGCTTTCTGCAAATTCTGCACGAAGTGGGCTTTTTGCACTGATAAACTGTATGGTTACTGCCCAAGCAATTAAAGCACATCGAGTTTTTGGCTACAAAGTCGCGTCTCTGTGCACATTCTTGTTTGGCAAATTTCTTGCAAAAGCACAACTTGTGATTTTCTGAGCAGAACTCACAGCGCAGACCCGAGACATTAGTGGCCAATAAAGCCCTTGGTTTGACACTAGGAACACTGTTCTGATGGCCCGAAAACTTTTTCGGATCTACAAATTCCAATGCACGAAAACGACTTTCCATAAAACATTTAAGCTGATCTAAAGTTGGCAAATCATTTGTATCGAAAAAGTTGGCAATATGCAGTTCCCATTCTTTACGCGTCTCGGCATCGAATTTGAATGTAACGATATGGATAATAATAATATCCCATGTGCTCACATCTATGCTAATGTTTTTTAATGCGCTCATACAGTCCATGGTGGTATCTAACAGATCCTTTAAACCTGACGCGGATTCAACGGCTAAACGCCTTTGGCCGAACAAGCGTTTTAAAATACAGTTTGCCAAATATTTTTTATTATTATAGCGTTTTTCCAATAGCGACCAGCATTGACTGTAATTTGCGTCGGTTATCGGAGTATGTTTTATGAGTTGCGCAGCTTCGCCTGTTAGGTGAGTTTTTAAATAGTGCAACTTTTGTACATTTTCTAAAGAGTCATTGTTATGTACCAGAGATACAAATAAGTCACGAAATGTAGTCCACTCTGCGTAACTTCCGGAAAAAGAGGGAATCGTAATTTTAGGTAGTCGCAGTAATGAGCTTGGCTTATCACTACCATCTACTTTTGATTTGGACGTACCTTCCTTGGATGACATAAATTGATTCAATACAGTTTTCAAAGTTGACTTATACATAAAATAACAATCCTCTGTATTTTCATAAACCTCTCTGGTTACATACGATGACTTTTGTAAATCCTCAGATACCGATACTTCATACAATTTTGTGTTGTTTGACTTAAACAATGACCAATCTCTTTCTAAATTTTCTAATCTAGCTTCAACATATTCTTCAGTTATTCTTTCTCTTGGACTCTTTTTATAATTTGCTAAACCTTTTTTAATAGAATTCTGTAGGTCTAGTTGTACTTTTATAATACTATCCATTTTTATTAATAGCTTATAAACTTTGAACTAATTTTTAATAAATAACCGCAATCAAAATTTCTCACTATCGTTAAACCTTAAAAACAAACACAAGTTCCGAAACGTATTCTTTAAACTTAGTTAAATTTACTTGAAAATATTACAAGTCCAAGATTTTTTCCTAAAATTTTACAAGTGTTTGAACTCAAATAACTCGCAGAAAAATTGGGCATGGATTCCCCGTTCCGTCGTTTTTCTGCGAATTATTCTAAGTCCCAACTACCATACAATTATCATGCAAACTATTCTAAGTTAATATTAAATTTACTTTTTACACTTTAAATTTAATGTCCAAATTAAGTTATTTATTTTTAAGTTAAGTTCTATTTTCTTGATTATTTAATTAAGTTTTTTACTCACGGTTGCACTTCACTCTTTCTGTAATTATAATTATATGACCTGATTTTGTCCTCGGTTGTTCTGCTTTGCCCTGGTTGTTCTGCTTTACCCTGGTTCCAATTTCCTGGTTTGACCCGGTGTACTCCAATCCAAATACTCGTCACGCTGGTCGGTCCCGCCTCATGCCAACACAGCTCCTCAGCTTGACCCAGCTCGGCGCTAGACTCGTTCACGCCGCCGCCGTCTCCAACGCTTCCCGTACTCGGTTTGTTGCAGCGATCCACTGCGAGTACTTCTCCCGTCGTGTAGCCACACCGAACCACAGTGCGCACTACTACTGCTTCTTGGCCATCCGTTCTCGGAGGACTTTGTTAGAGGTGGTTCCTCTTAACTTGGGATACTAGTGTATTTTAAATAAAACCACTGTATCTTGATCTCGAAGGCAAATATATTTTGTTTGCTAACTTATACCTATGAAACAATGCGTCAAACGATACCGCGATTCAGCTTTTTGTACCGTGCGCCTTAAGCGACATCTAGTAAGATCGCGTTGAACTTTTACAAACTCAATCGAAGTAACTCATCAACACTCATAAATTATAAATACATAAGTAAATAAATCAATAGTTAAGCCTAATAGTACATAGATATATATAGATACGTAGCATTTTGGAAGTAATGTGAAACATGCCTATAGCTAGGTATATGCGCTAACCATTATACAGTCCACTGTTCTTTTAATTCAGTTGCTAATAAACGCTCACTACCGACACACGCTCGCCTATCATTTCACCAGCTTCTTGTGCGATATTGAACCTTACCGGCCACTACAATTGACAACCGGGGATGTTACGGAGCTTTGATTCCGATTTCGAAAAGCCGGGACTTCCGATTGATATTAAACCACCGACTTCGACTTCGGAGGTTATATCGGAGGTTGAAGCACGGCGATGGAAATAACTTACTAAGAAAACATCTATACATATAAAATTCCTGTCCTGACTGACTGATTTATATATCAACGCACAGCCTAAACCGCTGATCCTAGAGACTGATGCAGCGCTGATTTTCAGCTGTGGCCCTTTCCGTGGCGAGTAGGTGCAGCTAATTTTTCACAGCTGGTCCAGTAGCATGGATATTGAGCTGAGGTCTTTTTTTTTTTGAGGGGAGAAATGCCCTTCTCTGCCACCACGGAGGTGGTGCCAGGGGGTATGTGAGACTCGAATCCACTGAAACCCCCCGTGAGCCCTCGTCCGTCGTACCGGGAGCGAGAAGGGGTCCTTGTCCAGTTGCCTGAGGCAGTCCTGTGTGCCGTACCAGAGCGCAGCCCTCGGGCTCGTCCTGCAGCAGGCAGGCGCGCGTGTAGAGGTGGCACGACAGCTCCCAGGCCGCCAGCTGTATGTATGGAACCGTACCAGAGCGCAGCCCTCGGGCTCGTCCTGCAGCAGGCAGGCGCGCGTGTAGAGGTGGCACGACAGCTCCCAGGCCACCAGCTCCCGCACGGAGTCCTCGCGCCGCCCCGCGGCCTGCAGCGCCTGCAGGTACAGCTCCTCGGCTTGCTTGTACAGGCTTCGCTTCTCCGAGCTGGAGGAATGAAACGGCTGCTTTAGGCCACAACACTGGATTAAAACTTCTTCATTTTAGCTCCATCTATCGGCCGGTATAACTTTGTTTTTGCTTTGTTTAATGTCGGCGTCTTAGGTCCGTATTACAGAACGATGCTCAGTCATCGATCAGTGCACAAGCAGAGATTTCATTCACTATTTGATCACTTTATGAATGAAACCTCTACTTGAGCGCCGAGAGAGAGATGTAGATCGTTAGTAGTAGTTGTAGTAGTAGTGGTAGATAGGCTAAAATAATTTTTGTCTAAGATGTAGATTTAGAATCAACAAAATCCGTTGTCCATAGCACAGCAAAGGTTCTCTATGAGGTTGGTACAAAAAATTTTATGCCCGAATACGGCTCAATATTAAATTTGGATTGCAGACAGCTTATATGCTAGATTAAAACTTAGGATCACTATTTACTAGTGGGTTATAATGTCACTTACTTGAATCCACCATTCTGGTCGCAATGCGCCTTGAACCTCAAGTACCTTCCTTTGTTGCAGTACAGAAGGGCCAAGTTAGCCTGGTCGGATACACCCTTAAATATTTCCGTAGCGTCGTCTAAACACTCCAATGATTTGCGAGAGAGCGAGTTGAACTGTTTCAGAAGGAGTTTTGCTTTTGCGTCCTTTTGGTCCGGCTCTTCCACGTATTTCAAGTAGATTTCTGTAAGGAGAATTTTATTTGGATGATTTTTGTAGAACGCACTTGGGGTAAGCTGGTGAGGCAAACGGAAGTAGTAAGTTGTTGGTTAACGTAGATCTCCACTGTCAACATAACAAACTTAATTTTTTTTTATGGTGAAATGGGCATGCTTTTGACAACTCACCTGATGGTAAGTGACGAAGTTGTCTAAGGTGGAGCACGCTTGCCCATGAGATGCCCATGAGATGCCCATTCACTCTTGACTTAAAAAGACCCAGGTTAAATTTGCATTATTGTGATTTTATTTCTGGTAAAATGACAATTTACAATTGTCAAGATGGCGACATTAACATTAAACAATTATTTATATAGTTATACCTGCCGATAGATGCAGCTAAAGAAGTTTTACTTCAGTAGTGTGGTCTAAAGCATACTCGTTTTTTTTGGTTGGTATTTTTATCCACAGATACTATATGTTCCTGTACCGCAGCAGATCACATTTTGATTTTCAATACAATTATTCACACTCGCAGGTGTGTATCGTTCTTACAATAGAATAATCGGAAGTATGTGATAGACTCACATTTATTTATTTATTGTTTGTAAAATGCTTGACGGCGGCTACGTCTAGTTAAAAACTCTATGCGCAGCGAGCAGTACCGTAATTTACCCTGTGGTGGCATTTAAATTTATTACAGTGGCAACATCGGCAACTATCATTGCTCCCCCAACTATCTGGCTATAAAAAGGGACCGCTCGGTGTACTACGGATCATCATATCCCCGTCGCGTCGCCCGAGACACGTCTTGAGCGACCCGGATGATCCTATAGCAGCCGTAGTATCGGCTGCGCTAGGATCACCGGACCCTAGCCCTTCTGGCTCAGGTACCGTCCGGCACCGGTATAGGATACCAGCGTAACACAATCCGACACCGACCCCGCCGGCGAGGTCGACGAACCCGTAGGTTAGCTAGAACGGTCGCGACTTTCCATAGGGTCCACTCTTCCAGTGGACGTAGTCTTCTCGATCCCCTTATCCCGGCAACGGCCCAAGCCGAGGCTCGCACCCCAGGGGTGCCCTTGAGCTAGTTGGCCAACAACACTTTTGACGGCTGGGTGCATTAAGCGAAAGTGTCGCTGTAAAGGTCGATAGAGACCAACAGCATTAGCTCGTTCAAAAAAAAAAAAAAGAGTACTACGGATCATTCTGGTTTCAGACACGGCGCGGTGCACTTGCTGAAGGCCTATACTTATATAGGTTGCAACCTACGCAAAACCCGGTCTGCCTATTTGCTCATAAGAGAGTAATGTTTTCAACATTCTAAAGTGTTTAATGTTCTCCCAAATGTGTACCATAATCCCAAGTGTGTAATTTTCTCACAAGATACTAATACTCTCACAACTGCGAAATGAGTTATTATGTTTAATAAAACGATCAAAATAACTTCAGTAAGTACATATTTATTGAGCTAAGGAGCACGACAAGACGTGAAAAAACAAAAGACAATCAAATACATTAGAAAAGAAAGAAGAATAAAACAATAGAAAAAGAGGTTGACTGTTAACTAACATAAAACCTATTTTCGGACACAACATGAGTAATGTCCTCACAAGTGTGTAATTTTCTCATAAGAGTATAATATAATCACAAGTGTGTACTTTCCTCACAAGAGACTAATTTTCTTACAAGTGTGAAGTTTCATGATGTAATGAGCTCATAAGTAATTTTCTCACAAGAGTATAGAATCACAGGTGTGTACTATCCTCACAAGAGACTAATATTCTCACGAGTGTGAAGTGTGTAAGTGCTCACAAGTGTGTAATGTACTCACAAGTGTGTAATGTTTCACAAGTGTGCAGTTTACTCATAAGAATTTGATGTTAACACAAGTGTAATATACCCACAAGAGTGTAATGTTTCACTAAATGTACTCAAAAGTGTGTAATATTCTCACAAGTGTGTATTACGCAAAGAAGTGTGTAAAGTGCGCGTTAATGTGTAAAAGTACTCACGTTGTGCATCGTTCATATATCGGACGGCGAGCTCGTTGTTAACAGATGCGAGGCGACGCAACAACTCCGCTCGTCTGTCTCGAGTTTGTTGCGACGCTAGCCGGTAGTGCGAGCAGGATAGCAACATCGCTTGCGTCTCGCTTGACGGCAGGGATATATCTGAAAGGATATAGCGATATGAAATAAAATACACTAAAAAATTAACTAAGATGGAATGTCTACTTAAGTCTAAGAAATCTAGTGAACATGTCATATCTAATACATTTTACTAGGTGGTAGGACTTTTTTTTTGTTTTGGTATGGCACCACACTTTCGTGTATTTAGCCAGTGTCAAGTAATTGATAATTTCTCGAGTTAAGTAATATATATAATTATGTGTCAAGTCACAGTCCAAGTCATCAAGTCAAGTCATAGTCTAGTCTAGTCAAGTCATACTCCTAGTAAAGCGGTGGCAACTTTACTTTGCCGTTTGAGCGTGAAGGAGCGACAAACATACACACACACAAACATTCGCCATTATAATATTAGTGTGACTAGCGGCCCGTCCCGGTTTCGCACGGGTGGACATTTATTTTCGATTATTTTGTAGGCATTTTTTTTACATCTTGGGTAACATTATTGTAGTTATAGTAGAGATTCTTAATTTTTTCTTGCAATTAAAATAGCCTATATTAATCAGTGATAATGTAGCATTCAAATGGTGAAAGAATTTTTTACATCGGTCCAGTACTTTTCGAACCAATTCGTTACAAACATACTTATATACAAATCTTTCCTCTTTATAATATTAGTATAGGTTTTTTGGCGGGAAAACGAAAAAGATCGCGTCGCCGCATTGTATTATTTTCCAAAACTTGTGTTATTTTCAGTGTTAGTGCATAAAATTGGTGGCATTTTATTCGTTAAGTGCTGGATTACAGGCGTGAGTGTGGGAAAGTGGTATAATGATGGTGAAACGTTTCTTTTCGTGTTGTTTCCAAAACTCAATAGAAGCTTCTGGCTAAGTTGCCACCACTTTACTAGGATTTTGACTTGACTAGACTTTGACTTAACTTGATGACTTGGACTTGGACTGTGACTTGACTTGACACATTATATGATAATAATTAACTTGAGATATTATCAATTACTTGACACTGGCTAAATACATATATATACTAGGTGGTAGGACTTTACTGCAAAGTTCGTCTAGGTAGGTACCACCGCTTTGCCAGTTATTCTGCCGCCAAGCAGTAGTGCGCAAGCACTGCTGTGTTCCGGTTTGAAGGGCACTGTAGCTAGTGAAATTACTAGGCAAATGAGACTTTATGATCTGATCTCACAGTTTAGTAATCTCATTACTAGATTGTGCCGATGTCTCTGGATGACGTGCGCAGTGCAGTGTCACGCGAACCCTACTCTAGAGTTCCGAGTGACACTGCAGTTGATATGGGCAGCCGTGTCGTTTAACATCAGGCGAACGGCTAGCTCGTCACATCATTCCGTAAAATAAAAAAAAAATAAAAAAAATACACAAAAGTGTGGAGCCAAAAACAAACAAAAAAAAATTAGTATAGATTGCTTACCTAAATCGAACTCATTCGACACCTCATCATCAACTTCTTCCGTCATATCGTTCTCAATTTCCAACCTCAACTTCCCATCGATATCATGGTCCGTCTCAAACTGTTTCCGGAACTGCTCCAACCTGCCCCAATGCTTGCTGATCTGGAAGTAATTATCCCCCACCCTCCCTATCAAGCAACTTACATCGACAACTTTGCTTTTAATAATCATATGGCTTAGTAGTTTTTGGCATTTCGACGCCATGTCAATGTATTTGAGAGAAAATCCATACTGTTCGTTTGCGTAACTGAATTCAGCCAAAGTAGCGTACGCGAGGCAAATTTTTTCGTATAGCAAAGTTTTCAGATGTAATTTCCAAGCGAAATTGTCGTCGCGATTCGGCTCATGCCATGATGGGAAGACTTTTTTTTCTTTCCGTATTGAAATCGCGTTTTTGTCTATCGCCGGATTGGCTTCGATTATGTAGTTATCCGATTGGCTGGATTTTTTCTCTCGCTTCCGCCTGCGGCTTCGGCTGCTGTGTTCTTTTTGCGGTTCTGTTTTGTTTTTAAGCGGTTCATATTCCATTTTTATTGGCTCGTAAGGATTCGCCATCTTTGGTTGTTGTTCTTCGATTATGATTTGTTGCTTCAAACGTTCGCGTTCTTCTTCCTGGAATTATATTTGAAATCATTATTTGATACTAGAATTCTGTGATTTCTTTAGTTGTTGACACGATATATAGGTTGTGGGTTCGATTCCCATCCAGGACAAACATTTCTGTGATGAACATAGATGTTTGTTCTGTGTTGACATGACAAGCTAGTAGCTCGCCTGATGTTAAGCAACACGACTGCCCATATCAGTTGTCTTTGTTTTATTGTTATGTATTCTAGTTATGTATTTACAAGCAAAATAGTATATAAATTATCTGGTTCCCATAGTACAAGCTTTGCTTAGTTTGGGGCTAGATGGCGTTGTGTGAGATGTGTATGACGGCGGCAACGTCCAGTTGTAAACTCTATGCGCAGCGGGCAGTACCGTAATTTACCCTGCGGTGGCATTTAATTTATTACAGTGGCAGCACCGGCAACTGTCATCGCTTCCCCACCCATCTGGCTATATAAATGGAGCGCTCGGTGTAAAACGATCATTCTTGCTCCAGACACGGCGCGGTGTGGACATGCTGAAGGCCTATATTCTGTCTCTGTCACACAGTGTACTAACCTATCTCCCTTATTAGCTAAATGTGCGTTTTACCTTGCTCTTGTCGATTGTAACGTTGTGTAAAGCTAGAAGTCCCTTCAAGGCATGTAGCAATGCTTTCCCGCAGCGGTCGGGGGGCGAATCCCCCAGGCCTTTGGTCGCGTGGGGCTTCGGCTTCTGTTCCTGGAAACCAACAGTTTATTTTAAGATAAGGAATGACTTGACGAGCTAGATTCGTCTGATGTTAAGCGACACGGCTACGTATATCAGTTACAGTGTCACTCGGAACTCTAAAATATAGAGTTTCGCGTGACACTGCACTGCACACGTCTTCCCGCGACATTAACTAGAGAGGTCATAAAGTTTCATTTGCCTGGCCATAATTACCTAATTATGAAATTACTTAGTTTCACTAGCTACAATGCCCTTCAAACCGGAACACAGTAGTGCTTGCACACTACTGCTTGGGGGCAGAATAACTGGCCAAGCGGTGGTAGGTACCTATCTGCAAAGTTCGTCTAGGTAGGTACCTAGACGAACTTTGCAGAAAGGTCCTTCCATCTAGTAAATAATTACCATTATATATATAAGTGCTGTAGCATTACGCGTAATGCGACAGAAGAGCAGCGCTATAGCGATACAACGAGAGGCAATTGTACAAATTCGGCTTGTAGCACTGTGCAAGCTGAACTAGACTTTGTTGCGTTGCAGCAAGAGTCGCTGTTTATTTGTGCGACTTCGCGAAGTGATCTTCTGTATTTATACTATAAGTATTCTGTGAAGAGGGTATGATTTGTGCCTTAAATACATAATAATTAGGATCCATAATTTCTTGTAGGTGATTAGTACCTCCTTAATAAATATGTGTAGTGGAGGAATTGTTAATAATCGACTTCAAAAAAGGAAGAGATTCTCAGTTCGACTGTATTTTTTGTAAGTTTGTTAACCGATTTTGACGATTCTTTTTTTATTTGAAAGCTGGTGTTTCCCGTGTGGTCTCATTTAAATTTGATCTAAATCTAACAAGTAGTTTATGAGTTATCCATAATAATGCGTATTTCGATTTCGATTACATTGATGTTCTTGGGGTAAAAGTCGGTTAAAACCCCTTTTTTTAAAGAATTATTTTGTGTTTTGTTTCTCTCTATCAAGTTTGAAATAGGCAAAGACCAAACAAGAGAAAACACTGATCACATACATAGATCCTAGACCCTAACTAGGATTCCCTGTGTCTAGGGACCCAGGAACTACGAGGAACATGGTCCCACAACACCCAGACTCAGAACAAGTAATTGCGCTTTTTTTTGTGCACTAATACTTGTCCTCCTGCGGGAATCGAACCCGCCGTCTCCGGGTTATGAGCCGACTTGCTCAACTACCACACCACAGAGGCTGTCCCTACTGTGTGTGTACTGCAACGCATTTATATTGTTAAGTGCGTCCTAGAGAGATATGTTCGAACTTAAGACCTGTTAAACTTAAGTGCAGACGGGCATCAGTGCGACGGGCAACTGTTAAAATAAAAAACAAATAAAATGTATGAACTCACCCCTGTATCATCCCTCACTCTATCCCCTATATCCCTCATAGCGAGTCCTCTTATTTGCACCGCCAAAGAATTAGCATCACTTTTCACCATATCTTTGGACTCGCTATCTTTTTCTCTCTCACTCTCATTGCTTTCGCTACGGTTGTCTCTTTCAATGTCTGTGTCTGATGTTTCTACAATGATTTCTTCTTCGTCGTCGGGAGTGTTGTTGTCCTGTTCGCTCGTATCGTCGCGGGTGCTTCTATCTCTTTCGCACGGTTCGAAGTCGGCGTAGTCAATGTCTTCACCATCCGAATCCGAGTTTTCATCTGAAAAACAAAATGGTTTTTTTACAACTTTTAAAACTAAGCCAATTTTGTATCAGCATTAATTCCTTATATTGCATTCTGTGTGTTTTTACAACAAAAAAAGTGTATTTACAAACAAAAAGTATCTATGTATTCTATCAGTTATCTGGTTTTTTATTTTATTAATCTGCATTTCCACAGACACCTGGGTCCGTGCTTTTTGTTAGATACTTTTTTATATTTATGAATTAAGCCTATTATTAACATGAACTTATATATAATACAGGAAGGATAATACAGCCAATAAAAAAGAAGTTACATTTACAAAAATACAGTTCTCTGCTTAGAAAATGTGTTAATAACTCTCAAAAAAAACTCAACCATACATACATTAAAACGGCAAAAAATAAATGCAGGGCTACCTGGCAAGTCATTAAAAATAAGGCTGATTCTGTGCAGTTATATACGGGAATCGACTCGGTTAGGGTCAATGATGTTATTTTAAATGATCCGATTGAAATTGCTGAAGCTTTCAACCATTTTTACATTGAGATCACGAACAAATCTACGGTAAATACCAATATTAGCTGCTCGAGTCGAAACAATAATATACCAATTTCAAACCACAATATGTTTCTGAAGCCATGTGGTACGCATGAAGTAGCAAAAATTATCATGTCCCTTAATAACACAAAAGCTGTAGGTTTTGATGGGATCTGTACACACGTTATTAAAGAATGCGTGATGGAAATATCTCCAATCTTGCAGCATCTTCTTAACTTATCTTTTTCACAAGGAGTATTTCCTCAAAAACTTAAACGGTCTATTGTTCGGCCTCTTCATAAAAAAGACAATAAATTAGATTTAAACAATTATCGTCCAGTTTCTCTAATCCCAATATTTTCAAAAATATTTGAAAAAGCTATGCATCGTCGCATCAGTGATTATGTGGAAAAATTTGATATTATTAAAGCGGAACAAAATGGTTTCCAAAAAGGAAAGTCAACGACTCTAGCAGCATACAACCTCGTTAGCAAAGTGGTGGAACGCATTGACAAACGGGCTCATGTATCAGTACTTTTCTTTGATATGAGCAAAGCATTCGATTTTGTCAATCATGAAATGCTCATCAATAAATGTGAAAATTATGGAATCAGAGGACCAGTTCTAAACTGGCTCATTGATTACCTATCTGATCGAGAGCAATGCGTAGAAATATCTGCCCTGAATAAATACAAAGTCTCTACATATTTTAGATCCAGCTATCTAGTAAACAAATATGGCGTGCCACAAGGCAGTATTTTAGGGCCATTATTATTTTTACTATATATTAATGATCTTCCTTTAGCCATCCATCATGAATGTGTTCTCTTTGCAGATGACGTGTCGGTAGTTGTAACCGACAAAGATAGAACGACAATAAACAATCATGAAAACTTAGTCAACTTAGCTGCGGACTCTATTGTTAAATGGCTAGACCTGAACAATTTGCGTGTTAACCTCTTAAAGACAAAATATTTAAAATTCAGAAACTATAACTCAGTTAAAAGTAATCTTGTTGTAATGTGTAAAGGCCAGAAAATAGAATCGACCGATGAATATAAATTTCTAGGCATATATGTAGATCAGTTTTGTAATTGGAAATCACACATTGATCATATCTGTTTAAAACTTAATCGTTTCGTCTTCGCGTTAAAACGATTACGGCGCACGGTAAATGAAAGTGCTGCCCTTACTGCCTATCACGGCTACGTCGCTTCCGTTCTTAGGTATGGTCTTTTGCTCTGGGGAAATTCCACCGACATTACTAAAGCCTTTTTGGTTCAAAAAAGGTGTATTAGAGCCATAAGTGGTGCTGGCCCGCTGGATTCATGTCGACCTCTTTATTTTGACTTTGACCGGCTTATACATCATGCAGATTGGGGTTTTCGTAAAAGAACACCCTGATTTGTTTGATAAAGCAGAAAAATACAAACGTTTTCAGTTTACGAGTAGAGACCCTACTAGCTTAAGGACAGTCAGTTGTAGAACTACACTTTATCAAAAAAACTGCAGGATAATGACCATAAAAGTATTTAACAAGATACCGATGACAATTAGGGAACTGCCATCTAAATATTTTAAAGTTAGTTTGTTTAAATGGTTGTGTGAAAACTGTTTCTATAATATAAAAGAATTTTTTGAATGTAAAATATAACAATTGTTGTTTTTACTTTTTAGGCTAGAATTTCAAACATGGTTTTATTATCCATATAATTAACTGACTATTATTCCTATTTACTTTTTAGACATGCTTTATCCTAATTATTATTTAAATTTGAATGTAATTGACATGAGTCGGTATTATTGTTGTTGTATTATTTTTATTGTGTTATGTTATGTGACTGACACACCCTGTGCAAGAATTTTATTTTTTAAATTATGGGAACATTAAATTATTTTGTATTTAAAATAGCATGTAAGTGTAAATTTTTGTATGCCAGCTCTGGTGAAGTATGCTGAACATTTTGTTACACGGACCACCTACTTATACCATATTTCGTGCAAATAAATTCATTTCATTTCATTTCATTTCAAAAGATACATAAACATAAGTATGACGGCGGCTACGTCCAGTTATAAACTCTATGCACAGCGATCGAGCACCGTAATTTACCCTGTGGTGGCATTAAATTTATTACAGTGGCAGCACCGGCAACTGTCATGGCGCCCCTACCTGTCTGGCTATATAAAGGGATCGATTGGTGTGCTACGGATCATTCTTGTTCCAGACACGGCGCGGTGCGGACATGCTGAAGGCTTATAGTTATATAGGCAACCAACCTACACAGAACCCGTTCTGCCGACAAGTATTTAAGTTCTTATTCCTAATTGTGCGTACACCACCGAGCAAACCAGCTTCCGCAAGCAGCACCCGTTCACGAGCTTGACGCATGTTCTAGCCATCGCCCTCCTTGACCATATTTGAGGGAAGAGGATTATCTGGTTCCCATAGTACAAACGTTCCTTAGTATGGAGCTAGATGGCGCTGTGTGAAATGTCGACAAATATTCACATATTATTTTATTATATTATTATTATTATTTCATCAAGTAATTTTTTTGAAATTTTCAATAGTCCGACATCTCTTGGCTGGGAGGTAGGGAGAGGAAGGACGATGTTTTCTGGATGGATGCGTGTTGTCATATGGTGTTGGATCGTCCAAGTCCTCGTCCCCCCGTTCAGGACGATAGGGGCGAGACGGTGTTTTACTAGGTGGTAGGACTTTTCTGCAAAGTTTGCCTAGGTAGGTACCACCGCTTTACGAGTTATTCTGCCACCAAGTAGTAGTGCGAAAGCACTACTGTGTTCCGGTTTGAAGGGCACTGTAGCTAGTGAAATTACTGGGCAATTGAGACTTTATGATCTAATCTCACAGTCGAGTAATCTTATTAGCAAACTGTGCTAATGTCTCAGGATGATGTGCGCAGTGCAGTGTCAGGTTTTTTTTGTTTTGGTTTTGGCTCCACACTTTTGTGTATTTAGCCAGTGTGTTCGGGCCTTTCGTCGTAGATTGCGGCCCGGTGGTAGTTGTAAATCCAAAACACTGCACTGTTCTAATAGTTGTTGTATTTGTTAAAAGAAAGTCTACGCGCAATTCGGTGTCTGAACCGCACTAGTTAGAATGGACACATTAGCGCGCGACGGTGGTTAAGTAACGTTCTATAGGTGGAAACTTGTAACTGGCCTAGTTTCTTTTACTGTAAGTTTACGTTTTTATATGTATTTTGGCTGTAAGTTTTCCTAATATGAATAAATAAATAAAATAAATAAATTTAGTAAAGAATGTACGGACATTTATAGTTTACCTAAGCGTATACAAAATTGCTGTACGTGCTGTATTGGCTTGTACACAGTGTCAAGTAATTAATTTTTCAAGTTAATTTATAATATACATATGTATGTTGTATGTGTCAAGTCAAGCCACAGTCCAAGTCATCAAGTCAAGTCATAGTCTAGTCTAATCAAGTCATACTCCTAGTAAAGTGGTGGCAACTTTACCAGAAGCTTCTATGGAGTTTTGGAAACAACACGAAAAGAAACGTTTCACCATCATTATACTACCTTCCCACACTCATGCCTGTAATCCAGTACTTAACGAATAAAATGCCATCAATTTTGTTCCAGTGTCAGGTTAAATAAGTGTTCCGAGTGACACTGTTGGTACGGGCGGCCGCGTGGCTGACATCCGATGCTCGGCACATGACGCCGAGCGCGCAGCACCTGGGAAGGTGGCGGCGGGCAGGTACAGGTCGGCGAGCATGTAGCGCGCGGACGCCACGAGCTGCGGGTGGCGCGCCTCCTGCACAGTACCTGGGAAGGGGCGCGCGGGGTCGGTGGCGGCGGGCAGGTACAGGTCGGCGAGCATGTAGCGCGCGGACGCCACGAGCTGCGGGTGGCGCGCCTCCTGCACAGTACCTGGGAAGGGGCGCGCGGGGTCGGTGGCGGCGGGCAGGTACAGGTCGGCGAGCATGTAGCGCGCGGACGCCACGAGCTGCGGGTGGCGCGCCTCCTGCACAGTACCGGGGAAGGGGCGCGCGGGGTCGGTGGCGGCGGGCAGGTACAGGTCGGCGAGCATGTAGCGCGCCTCCTGCACAGTACCTGGGAAGGGGCGCGCGGGGTCGGTGGCGGCGGGCAGGTACAGGTCGGCGAGCATGTAGCGCGCGGACGCCACGAGCTGCGGGTGGCGCGCCTCCTGCACAGTACCTGGGAAGGGGCGCGCGGGGTCGGTGGCGGCGGGCAGGTACAGGTCGGCGAGCATGTAGCGCGCCTCCTGCACAGTACCTGGGAAGGGGCGCGCGGGGTCGGTGGCGGCGGGCAGGTACAGGTCGGCGAGCATGTAGCGCGCGGACGCCACGAGCTGCGGGTGGCGCGCCTCCTGCACAGTACCTGGGAAGGGGCGCGCGGGGTCGGTGGCGGCGGGCAGGTACAGGTCGGCGAGCATGTAGCGCGCGGACGCCACGAGCTGCGGGTGGCGCGCCTCCTGCACAGTACCTGGGAAGGGGCGCGCGGGGTCGGTGGCGGCGGGCAGGTACAGGTCGGCGAGCATGTAGCGCGCCTCCTGCACAGTACCTGGGAAGGGGCGCGCGGGGTCGGTGGCGGCGGGCAGGTACAGGTCGGCGAGCATGTAGCGCGCCTCCTGCACAGTACCTGGGAAGGGGCGCGCGGGGTCGGTGGCGGCGGGCAGGTACAGGTCGGCGAGCATGTAGCGCGCCTCCTGCACAGTACCTGGGAAGGGGCGCGCGGGGTCGGTGGCGGCGGGCAGGTACAGGTCGGCGAGCATGTAGCGCGCCTCCTGCACAGTACCTGGGAAGGGGCGCGCGGGGTCGGTGGCGGCGGGCAGGTACAGGTCGGCGAGCATGTAGCGCGCCTCCTGCACAGTACCTGGGAAGGGGCGCGCGGGGTCGGTGGCGGCGGGCAGGTACAGGTCGGCGAGCATGTAGCGCGCGGACGCCACGAGCTGCGGGTGGCGCGCCTCCTGCAGCAGCGCCACCACGTGCTCCAGCAGCCGCCGCACGTGCTTCGACCGGTTCGTTATCCTACAAGCGGGGTTCATTGTAACTCCATTACGCAAACACATGTTCTGAGTCTGGGTTTTGTGGGACCATGATCCTCGTAGTTCCTGGACACAGGGAATCCTAGTTACGGTCCAGGATCTATTTATGTGATCGTTGGGCGTTATTATTATTATTACTATTGTTGATGTTTTTTTGATCGCATATTCTAGGTGATAGGACTGCAAGGTTCGTCTACTTAGGTATCACAGCTTTGTCAGTTATTTTGCTGCCAAGCAGTAGTGTGCAAGCACTATAACAAATAATAACAATAACGTCCAAAGATCACATACATAGATCCTGGACCCTAACTAGGAATCCCTGTGTCTAGGGACCCAGGAACTACGAGGGGAACTATGAGGGGTATTGTAGCTGGTGAAGTTACTGGGCAAATGAGACTTTATGACCTGATCTCAGTCTAGTAATCATATTATTAAACTTTACTAATAATACAGGATGACGTGCGCAGTGCAGTGTCACGCGAAACTTTATATCTTCTCCTAAGTGACACAGCAACTTTTATAGTGGCGGCCATGTCTCTACCACATAATATGTCAGCTGCACGGATCAGGGTCAAAAATATCATTCTTGGGGATTATCCAATGTATGTTACTAAACTGAATTAAGAAGACGTTAAGTGAATTTGACTCGTAAAGAATACAAACTAAATTACAACGAAGTAATTTTTCTGACTGAGTTACGAAAATTTAACGTTTTTTGAGAAAATTTAGGAATTCGTTTTTATCTGGAAAAAAGTCATTAAGTCGTCAAGGTAAGCAAAGAAAAAAATTGATTTGTGAATTCTACTCTTCGTCTGAACAGACTCCAAAAAATTCATATAGTAACAGCTTCGAAGCGAAATAATGTATGTTTGATAATCTTTCACTACTAAAATGGTCTTCATAGTGTAAAGAATAATATTGTTTTATTTTTAATGGTACTTGACTATATGCTACTGTCATATCTAAGAAAATATAATCACTATTATCAATAATCATGTCCAAATGATACATCCATGCAGGAGTTCAATTAATGATTAATAGATCTGCTACATTTTAGAACAACAATACTGACATTATCTTACCTCATATTTCTAGCAACGCGATACAACAACATAGCAACAGGAGTCGTAAACGGATTATCCAAATTATCCGGACATAGGGATGTTAAATCATACAGCTTGACCACATCATCGTGCGGCCCTTTGAACAGCCAGTACGTATGGCCTGCTTTTGTCACATTCGACTTTAAGAATGATAGTATATTCTGAGCTACGTTCCTGATAACTTTAGGAGAAAATTTGGAGTTCTCCATAGTGGGTAAATCTTCGGTCTTCATTGGCTCGTATTTTTGGACTATGCCATCTAAATGGTAGCACATTAGCACTTCAGGTACGTTGCACATAAGGTTGTCAAGCCAGTAGTCTATGCCAGTTAGTACGTTGATCGGCTCGCGTGCGTCTCGTAGGCGGAGACTGACACAGGGTCGGTCCTAGAATGTATTATTTGATCAATTTTCAAACGATCAATCAATTTTTATTTCAGAAAAATATTACAGAGTTGTATGCAGGACCAACTCACTAGTAAATAATAATATATATAGCAGGTATAAATTGAACAAGATCAAAATCAATTGAACAAAATCATGGACTTTTTGTTTGTAATATTTTACAAAATTAAATATTACAGGCTTATTTTTCGAAATTTTTATGTATATACAAATAACAAAACTTTCATCCGATGAGCCTAGAATGCCTGGAAAGAGCGCTTTTATCGATAAGGTCGCCCATTATTTCCCACATCGGTAAATCACTGCATTCTTTGTAACCTTCAACTAAACAAAGAATTAAAGAGTTTATCTATCTATTTAGTGGAAAGATGTTGAAGTAAAACCAGACTGAAATAATATTATCATTGGATGCAATCTTAAATAGGCGGTGATGTCGTCTGATTTACCGATACATTTCTTCAAAATTAATTTTACTGACAGAAAATAGTTCAAACATAAAAACAACGAAACTTCTTTTAAAGGCGTACTTAAACTATAGAGACATAAAAGAGATGCTATAATTAAAAAGACTCATTTTAATCTGGACTTGACTATTCAAAAGCTTTACTCAAGAACCTACCTTATCCCCGAAGATGGGCAGGTCACTTCCTATAAGCATGTGTATGTCTTCAA
The DNA here is from genome assembly GCA_905220475.3 of Ennomos fuscantarius. NCBI lineage: Eukaryota > Metazoa > Arthropoda > Insecta > Lepidoptera > Geometridae > Ennomos > Ennomos fuscantarius. The sequence goes on along the minus strand of HG992046.1, from coordinate 2,243,924 downwards.
AGGTCCAATGAACATTTCGATTGTACAGTTGCTCGTATGGAGGCTCTTCGGGTTTCGTCTCGGGCTCCGGAAGAAATGGACCTGGAAAATACATTAAAATTTAATGGAGAAGCGCCACAGCAATTTTTAGGGATATTTAGTGCTGTGATCAGAGCTACACGCTGCCATCGTCAGATACATTTAGTGCCATCATTGGTGACATCTGATGCCACCATTAGGGACAACTAAATACATTTCCAAGCCATCAGGAGTCATCATTAGCGACATTTCTTTCCATTGTTATCTTTGTCAAAGACGCACAGTGAATTTGTGGAAGACATCTTGGCCGACCCAATTAATGACATTAAGTCAATTTGCTTGTAGCATTGCTATCAAAGTTGACAATGATCTTACGGGCGGTAACACACTTAAGCGGGCCAACATAAACGGTTCGGCAGTATTTGTTCAACGGCAAGGCCGGCCCGTAGCAATAACTAGACATATTTTATTTTATTTGATTAGTATCGATCAGGTCATTCATTCAGACCATTCGGGCTACATGGGGTCGGCACACTTGGTGCGGTAGAATTTGTTGAACGAAAAGGCGAACCCAAAGCAAATACTACTACTATGCATCGCCGGAGTCCGACTGGAATAAGACTTTTTGAGAGAGTAGGGGGCTTTCTTCTTAAAGATCTACATTTTTTTTATTCAGGTGTGCCTAATATTGCCGTTTAGTTTGTAAAGCCCCTTACAAGTATTCCACACTAACCTGCAAGGTGTCGCGGCGCCTCACTAGGCGCTAAATGCTGTGGCGGCGCGTCCGGCAAACTGTGCGACAGGAACTGCTTCGTAAGCTGCAGTGCTGACGGAGATACTGGTGCTGGAGCCATCGTTAGCGACATTTGCTCCTGGACGTGAATGTTACTGACAGTTATTGTTTTGAAATGAGGGGCTAGTGGAATGTTTGATTGAAATAGTGGGGCTAGTGGTATGTGTGGTTGCAAGAGTGGGGCTAGTGAGTGGGAAGGCTGAGAGAAGATTGGGAGTGGACAAAAAAAAAGTGGATCAGACCAAATTATGATATACATTAAAAAAACGGGCAGCATCCAACTTACAATATAGTATATATAATTATACTTATAACTTATCCAATCCCAAGAAGGGAATAATCTTCCGTATGAAGAATTCAGAAGTACGTTATAAGTGAAACGGGATAAAGAGCTGATTCGAAGACATTAGACTATCATGCTCTTTCTGTCGCTTTAGCATGATCATTCCCTTTCCCTTTAACTCTATGAACCACTTACCTGTTCGGACATGGTCTTGAGTATATTTTCGTAAAAGAAGTCCTTCAGCCACGACCATTCCGACTTCATCAAATAGTCGTAAACGTCGAAATCATCGAGCAGCAACGTGTTCTCTACTCGGTGGACCATCATGCTTACCTGAAGGAAATAAAAATGAATTATTATAATGCAACTGTGCCTCACTCGTACAACTTTCAAACCTTTGGTGAACTTCCCAGGTGCAAATCCTACTTAGCTGTGCAATAACTGACTTACCAAGTTATAAAACAGGATTTGTACTAACTTTTAAAATGGTGAAAAAAACGAAACCAGAATGTTGAAGATCACAAAATTCAAGAACATGTGCCATCAACCAACCCGCACTTAGCCAGCATGGTGGATTATGACGTTTGGTAAGCTTGTCTCAACTTAATACAAGTAATACTGAACGCTCATTGGTTGCCTGTTGATTATTGGCTGTCTTCAACCAATGTGTGTATTTGGTGTGTTAAGTTGACATGAGTTTGACAAATCTATGAACCGGGGTTTATTGTATTCACTGTTGGACAGTATTCTTTTAATACGTTAATGTTACTGCTGAAACACTAAAACTAAACTAACTTAAAACAATATGTGACATACGTCAGTTTCCGCAAATATATGTGCAACATCGTCAATATCGCTCATGCACTTAATCACGTATAAAATAATAATAAACATAAAACAAGTAATGCGAATTTTTTTTGATACAATAACCACTTTACATGCATGATTTCCAGGCTCGGCGCACTCTGCTTTATAAGGAAGTTACAATTACATGGGACTGGGATGGTCCATTACATGTTACCTGGCAAGAGCTGCACTATAGCGATAGAAAGAGAGGCAGCTAGCGGGTAGACTTATGTAGCACTGTGTATAGCGTTGTAGGAAAAGTCGCTATTTATTTAAATTACTTTATGGGGTGATTCTTCTACATATACTATTAAGTATTCTGGTATCGTACGATTCAGCCACAACCCTTGCGTTATCCTTGGATAGACAATAGTTTATTTAACAGGCATTACACAGTTTTAGCTCTAAGACTTCGGACCGGACACATTCCATGCAATAAGTTTACATATTTAATGCAAAAAAGTAGCTCTCCGAATTGTTTAGAGTGCAACTCAGTTGACCATCTGTATCATATTCTAATGGAATGTGTCCGGAACAAAGACAAGAGAGATAAATTATTTGGCTCTCGTCCACTACACCTGGGAGATTGTAATATCATTCTTGCTGAGCCTCTCTCAGACTCAGCAAGAATGATGTACAAACTTATAGAGAGGGATTGAATTAATCTATAATATTAAGTTATTGTAGTATATATTAGTTTAAGTATTAGTATTAGTTAAAATAACCAGGGCGGCATAATCGCAAATGGCAATAAAGCCCTTTATTCTTAATATAAAAAAAAAGTATTCTGGTGAAAGAAATGGCGAGACAAGAAATAATTACTGTTTGTTATTCCATCAAGGATTCGAGGTCTATTGGTCCTACCACAAACTAGTGACTAGTCATTGCACAAACTAATTGACTATTCCAATAAGATAAGATGTACTAATCCAATAACAAAGTCCTGTCTAAAGTCATAAAATAATCATATCACCAGTACCAATAAGGAAGTACTTACAGTGCCGTTAGGTTGGTAGGGTAGCTTGAGGAGTTTCTTGATGACCTCTGCTCCAGCAATGACATCCACTTCACCCACACAGTCGGGAAACATGTGTGCCATGCGGAAACTGAAAAATAAAATGAAGAGATAACTTGAAACTACTCAGCTAAGAAAGTTGGTGGGTCCCCATTACATACAACCAAATCAAGCATCAATCTTGAGATTTTAGAGAAAAAATAAAAAAAAAAACCAGTTGCTAATATCTCGTAATTTATAAATTAATTAAAAGAAAAGACAGCCTCTGAGCTATGGCAGGTTTGATTCCTGTGACAGGAGTACTTATAAAGGAATAAAGCCTAAACCCTTATTCTGTCTCTGGGTGTTGTGAGACCATAGATAGTCCTTGTAGTTCCTGGGTCCCTAGATACAGAGAATCTTAGTTACGGCCCAGGATCTATGTATGTGATTGTTGGGCATTATTATTTACTTAATCTTTCTTCTTAGCATGTTGATGGCAACAAATATACAATAGTTGAGGGCCAGAACCTGGCCACATCTACTGCATTATTTAATATTTGTACATAGTTATTTAATTTTATCATTCTCTTTTTAGAAATCGGCTATACACAGTCATAATATAATAAAATTATTATAATAATTATCGATATTCATTTTTTTAAAATAAGTCTTACAATTACATACATGCATGAGTATTACCAGATAATAATTTCCTATGTAAGATCATCACAAAGGCAATACTCCAAAAATTAAGGCTCATTACAAAACACATGTTATTGGACTAAGCATCATTCCATAATTCCATTCTCAATAATAATATTACTAAAGCAGATCATTTCCATAGTTTCTTTTACGATACAGTAAAAAGCTTTGAAATACCTTGACATTCCTGGTCCTCTAGTCAAAATCTGCTTCAACCCATATGAGTCAATAGCTGCTCCATAGTTAGACGGAGGCAGGTTCAGATCTGTGTTACATTGCAGCCGGGCATAGGTCACTGGCGTTTGGAATGCAGTGTACTTAACAACCGCTGTAGATTTGATGGCAGGGGATGGACTGCGATCCTGTGTAGGAAACTTAGTGAAATAGAAGATAATGGTAGTGTACACCCTACAACTACATTAAAGCATTATGGCCAATACCATACAATGCAATACAATACAAAAATTATTTATTGTATACCAGATATGAAGGCTGATACAGACAGATCCAGAACTCCAGCCCATATTTTTCAATCTTATCCTATCAAATAAATGTTAGCCTTTGAGTGAAAGGCACCAAATCTTTTATGAATTTTGATTAATATTTATATACATACAGGTACTACTCTAATAAAGAAGCCCATATTGGATCAGAAAGCTTTGTAATTTACCTTGGATCGTTTGTGTTCGTTTTCATTTTCAACTTCTTCCATTTTTTTCAATAGTTTTCACGCAAACCGAAAGATCTTACGCAGTAAGCTTGAAGCTGTGTGTCGGCCTGTGTTGCTAATAAAATTAAGATTTTATTAAGAGAACTATCTCTCCTTGGTCTGCATAAGTGTATACACGATTTACAGTTTTACACCTCTACACGATGTATCGTATAAAGGACTTGAAATTTGATATGTATATCAAACCAACTTTTCTGTAAGTTATTTACCTCGGGAGAAGTAATAGTATTCTGTGATTTACCTACTTTTTATTTTACATAGCAGCCAGAGACAAGAGACAGAAGTCGATAGTATCGATAGAACAATTTCGTATTATAGTCTTTATCTAGTAACTATAAAGCCGAAAATATTTTTTTACCAGAAAGTAGCTCCAGAGAGTTCTTTGATTATTAAACAATGATGTGACAAGTCATATTTATCACAGATAAAAACAACCATGGACTAAAATTGACAGTTTTGACATTAACATATAAATATAACATAATAACATGGTGTTTCGGGGGAGCTTTGGCGGGAAAACGAAAAAGCGTTACTGCATCGTATTATTTTCTAAAACTTGTGTTATTTTCAGTGTTAGTGCATAAATTTGGTGGCGTTTTATTCGTTAAGTGCTGAATTATAGGACAATATTAATTAACTTGAGAAATTACCAATTACTTGACACTAGATAAATATACAAAAGTGAGGAGCCAAAAAAAACATATATCATAACATATTGTGTTTTTTTTTTGTTATGATTTTTGTCATGGTCTTACGGTTTTACTTTAGCCTACCCAATAAGGCAAGCAACAAGGACAAGGTCTTTGTATTCTGATTCATAGTCCTAGAACAAAGACCTTACATCACAATACTAGGTCCATGGCAAGCAAGGTAAAAAAAAAGTAAAAACAACGCGACGCCCGCCCCGCCACCCCGCTACCGGCCACCATCGCCACCCTACCGGCGCCATCTTAATTTTTTCATTGATCTCTCTAGACGGGAATCGAGACAAATTGTTTGTTTTTCGTGAATTTTCGGTGAATTGTTGAAGACATTTCAGTCTTGTGGTGAGTGTTTAGTTTTAGTCAATAATAATTACAGAAATATTAGCAATGGGTGTGACGTTTTAAAGTAGCTATTGACGACACCGGCGCTCTTCACTGGATCGATTCATTCTCATAATAACGTGCTACTTTTCATTGTTCTCTTATTGTCCATACCGTATTAACGAATGAATTAAAAATGATAAGATTGTGACTCGCCAGTCGCCTCGGACGTGAATTTTGCACGTACCTAATTAAAATAATAATGTCAATACGTATTGCCTAGAATCAAGATGGCTAACCGAAGACCTCAAGCGGGTGGAAATGGAGGTCGTCGCATGGACTTCAACCGCAACGACGGGAGGAAGAACTTTGGAAGAAGCGGCCTGTCACCGTGGCAGGGTGGCGGCCCCGGTGCAGGCCTACCAAACATGCTGCCTATAACCGGTGGCTCCACTGAAGCCACGCTAGCTCTAGCCAGCAACATCATCAACTTATTGCAACCTCGGCAGAACCCTGTCCCCTCCTTGCTGGACATGCCCATTAGAAGGGACTTTGGTCCTCAAATGGGACGGTTTGATCGCGGTTTTGTCCCCAATAGGGTAGGTATCTCAAGATTGAACAAAACAACTAATAATATATCATAACATTGATAGATTCTTCAAAGACTTACAGAGTCAATTTGATACTTTCTATGTACTATTCAAGTACTTTCCATTTATAAAATAATTTCTCAATTGAATTGATTTTCAATGCATGTGTATTTTTTACAGGAAAGTTTCTGTTTCACACCAAATACAAAAGTAGTAGTATTGCTGCTTATATTCTATTTCCATACATTGCTCTATGCCACAGTTTATGTAATTCTCTGCTTCTATATATTTCAGCGACAGGGCTCGCAGAGCTCTCACGTTTTTAACTAACTCTATTGTTTTGATGAATTCCCTTTAGATGGGCAATCAAGGTAATTTCCGGCGTACGGGAAATTACAATCGGGCTGGTGAGCGTATCAACACCAATCGTAAACAGTTCAAGCCCAATGATGGGCAGAAGCAACAACCCAAGAGCTCCCCGAAAAAGGAGGCCGATTCTAAGGCTAAACCTGTCAAGGAGAGGTAAGGAACCCTACTCGTTTCCTTCCGGTGATCACACCGTACTTCTGAAGCCTCCGTTGGAGCCGCAAACACTTCTTACGTTCACCGGCCTAGCATTTCAGCCAAACTGGCAACATAGTAACTCTCTGCCCGTTGTATGGGTATGAAATCAGAATATATTTTTCAACCGAGTCCTAAGTCTTCTTGGACAGTATGGTTGTTCACAATAAGGTTAGCCACTCTAACAAAGGCCTGAAATGCATGCACAATAGAGTTGACAAAACTTGACTATTTTGTCTTCACATCTTACATCTTCTCCTGCAGACCCAATTGGATCTTTTGCAGATAAGTATGTGATACCTTTAGGTATAGTGGTGTTGTCAAAATTTATTGAAGAAAATTCTAAATTGGCTATAAAATTATAGACTTAAGTCACAGTACTACAGCCTGGTTTATACCTATACTTTTACGTATTTTTTACCAAGTTGATAATGTTAATTTGCATTACATTGTAAATTATTCCTTTTCATTTAGCTTTTGAAATCAATTTTTAAGATTTATTTGTACCATAATCTGATTCCTTTTCATTTATAACCAGGCTGTACTCCACTGTTGAAACATACAAATTAACATTGCTGTTAAACTCTTATAGATATATTTATTTTCATTGGCTTAACAGATTTATAATTTTATCTACTCAAAGCAACATGTTTTGAATTCTCAATGTAAAAAAAGCCTTACTGAACATGTAATAAAACAGCAATTAGTATTGGTATGTTTCAACACATTCTCAACCTCCCACTAACCTTCTAAGTATTAAACAGTGACACCCAAGAAGAGAAGAAGGAAGATTCAACTGATCAGGTCGAGGTCAAAGAGGAAGACTCCAAGAAAGAGCCCCCGAAGACTCGCTATGATGATATCAACCCACAGCTTCTGAAATGCCACATTTGCAACAAAAGCATGTGGGATGGGCGTTCGTTTGAGAACCATCTCAGCGGCCGAGCCCATGCCATCATGATGCAGAAGACGGCTCAGAGTTACGCACTCACTGCGGATACAATGAGGCAGGAATTCAAGGTCAGAATAGAAGCTTTGTTTTCTTTGGTGTGTGTTTTTGACAGGGTATATTCTTTGTTTCCTACATTTTAGTCCTTGCCTAGATGATAGTGTTGATTATGTTGTGCAGAATCCTAAATTATTTTAATGTAATAGGAGAAGGGGTACAACAAAAAATTTACATTTATTATATTAGTATATATTATTAATTTACATTTACTTGAACAAAAAATTAAGAAGAAAATTAAAGAAAGCAGGCATTACACAAAATATACTGTCATAGATTTTATACAACAAAATCAACACTATTGTTGGGTTAATTGCATGTTTATAAATAGATTTTATGCATTATGCCTTTTCGTTATATTTTATTTGTTATCACTATTTCTGTATACAAAAACAATCGGAATCATAATGCTATTCACTACCACACGCCGCCCGGTTCCATTAGGGATTATATTCTTTTTATATTATATTTCAGTGACATTGGCAATCATTATCTATGTACAGAAATGAAAATCAGCTCACCTTAAAAAAAATTGTAAATGTGTAACCGTGCGCCGACAATCGACGTACGAAATACTATAAAACCACTAGCTAAAAATATATTTATAAAAGGTTAAAAATTAAATAAACAGCATACCATTTTCTTTTCTGTTACATAATAATCCGAACCAAGATCGAAAAAAATATTTTGCCGGTACAAGTGTCCTGTCATGGTCGCCAATTTTCAATACTTCTATTATTATTATTATTAAACCTTTTTGGCAGCCAAACTTTTCACTTTTATGTATCAATAGGGATTTCTGATTATAGTTGATCCGCCGTAATCCAATCCAAAATGCCTATACAGCACATATAAATCACATTTTTATATGTAATTTACATCATTTTTTTTTTGCAATTGTTATAGCATTTTTAGTAAATAGGTGGATACTTGTAGGTAGTATCTATCTACTACCTATTGTAGTATATAGACTTGGCTGGCACCGGCTTCAAATAGATGAGTGGGTAGCGCTTATATTGTTTTTTTTCATTTGCGTGCCTATTTTGGGGTTCTGATGGTTTTTTAAATAATTTATTTTTACTTTAAACCACACCTTTATTATATCTAACAAATATACGATCGTGTGCTGTGACTTCTGTCATATTTTTGCGTATGCAGTAGTTTTTATAGTAACTAGACCTTGAAAAATTCGTAACTGGCAACCATCAAACTAACTACTAGTTGCCAGTAACTTGCGAAACTTACCAAGATGGCCCGAAGCGACCAAAACTACTCTCAGGTTTACACCATACTAAAAGTTATATACATATGGTCCGACAAATTCGATCATCCAACACCGCTGTCAGATTACCGCAGGTCGCAGTCGCGGCTTAAGTTAGTAACTGGCTCCCAGAAGAAGGACATCGAATATGTCCGAATACTGGTCGGAGTAATTTCGACTTTAATTGACGTGAGTTTAGCCGTTATTTATCTTACAAAATGTGTCAAACTCACGATAGTTTTCAAACTAAGAATGCATATACAGGGAGTAACAAAAACCCTGTTATATCCGCGAGCTGCGTATCCAGTGTCAACTCAAGGTTGTAGTAATACTAGTTCTATTTCAATACGAGACATACAAAACTTACGTGTGCTTTTTATTAAAACCTTTTATGCCGTTACTAAAAATGTTTACGACCTCAGATATTGACAACATAGGTACTTGCACCACCGACGCAGCCTGCTGCCTGCCCGCACCCCGCACCGCCCGCCATGGTACGCTAAGTCTATTCAACTTGCATACCTACTGCGACGGAACTAGAAGCTATTTATTCCACAGATTACTTTTTAAGCGTTTTTCATACGATTATGTGCCCTATACCACATACCACAACGTTGTAGGATTGCGAGACTGAACTTAATGACGTAAAAGATCTCTTTGACCAATAGTGGTAGGCACACAAGTGCTGCGCGCCTTTCTGCCACACTCTAAACAATCGAATTCACGTGTGATTTTGTATTGTCAAGAAACAAGATAAGTACGTAATTTTTAGCTCTTAAAAGAGCTTTCAAAAACACATCTGTCGGCAGGCGATTTTCATGTTCAGTCAATCAATCAAAATGCTGATTTGGCGGATTGGATTTTCCACAGCCCATACGTGCTCATTATGGCAGTTAAAAACGCCAGTTCGGACGAACGAGCATTCGTCGGTTAATAAAATACGACTCAAAAACTCTGCGTCATCTGCCACTCTGGGCTCATAATCACTGGGCAACAATGATTGCACTCGTTGATAATGAAACGGGTGCTGACCGTCTTCCTTCAATGCCCTCCATACACGCATGTGATTAATTCCAATTTCTCTTGCCATGCTGCGTGTGCTACGTGTTGGGTCTTGCACAAACATATCGAGCACCTGTTCTTCAGCATCATGTAATACTCGTGGTCTTCCAGCATCAAATCTTTGCTGATCACGGCCCGTTACACTACCGGTGTTGTAAACACGTAAGTGCAATCGCTGGAATGCCATTAATGACGGTAACTCAATTCCACGCGAAATAGAAAAATTATGCTCGTATTCTCTACGTGCTGCCGCATAATTATTGTGACTTCTACCAAGGCACATTAACATATTGTAGTATTCGTCGTTAGAATACGACATCACACTCGACACTAAATTCGCGACGGTCAAACTGGAAACGACTAAATTGCATGAGAGAGCACGTGCGACTGAGCGTAAGCCGCGGGCCGCGCCGCGCCTATGCCGCACCGCCCGCGCACCCCATTTCCCCGTAGGCACACAGGTGCAGGAGCGGCATCCTACAAAAGAGCCGACAAAGGCGGCCCCCGTTTGTCGGTTCCGCGTTTACTTTTACCTTAGTTACTTAGCTATTTAAAAATAGGCACGGCTTGTGGCACAAACATTTTTGGGAAATGGTATTGTTTTTTTGTATTTAGATACTGCCTGTAACTTCAGATACGTATAACTTAGGTATTGTTAGACATTTTTATATGACTACTTGTAATTATCTGTACACATACTTCATTTATTTAACAGGGTTTTTGTTACTCCCTGTATGTGTAAATTATAATTAAAACAAGAATACAACATTTATGCATTCGTTTGCTTGAAACACTTACCGCAGATTACAACGGGTTACCGCCGTATCCACCCCCATACCGCTTCGCGCGCCCTGCCTAGATTAGGGGTGGATGGGTTCCCGGGGCCCCCGGACCCGTTTACGCCACCTTGGGTTCGAGGGCCAGGGGTCTCGCGACCCCATATGTCATACCACAAACCCCCTTACGCTTGGGGTCGTGACGCACCAACCGGCCCAAGGGATGTATGTATAGAAAAAAAAAAACTATTAAAACCTCAATATTAATGTTATTTTACTTATATTGTTCGCGTGACTGCACTGCAGTCACTCTGAGGTATCAGCATGGTCTAATAATAGGTTTTCTAGGTAGGTTGTGCATGTATGTGTGAGAGATTTTCAGTGCTTATTATTCATGAAATAATCAAAGATTACATAAATAATATGCATGGCTGCATGTTTTACTAGGTGGCAGGACTTTTCTGCAAAGTTCGTGAAGGTATGTACCACCGCTTTGCCAGTTATTCTGCCGTCAAGCAGTTAGTAATGCGCAAGTACTACTGTGTTTTGATTTGAAGGGCACTGTAGCTCGTATTATTACAGGCCAATTGTAATGTAATCTTTTCAGTTGTAATCTTATTACCAGACTGCGCTGATGTGTCAGGATGATGTGCGCAGTGCAGTGACACGTTAAACTTAGAGTTTTACTAGAACAGTGATACTGTTCAGTTATGGGCAGCCGTGTCACTTAACATCAGGTGAACGACTAGCTCGTCACATAATTCATTAACGTAAAAAAACCATTAGTGATAGATACATACACTCTTTGATTATAGGTATAGTCAAGTTAATCGATGATTACAAAATACACTCAAAGAAAGGCTCTACTTCTTGGTTTATTACTTTTGTGGCTAGTTGTTTCAAAGTTAAAGAATATTTCCAAATAGTACTTTTGAGTAAAATCAATATATGTAATTAGTGTGACGAATAATCCAGTTGTGAAGCAGACATATTAGACATGAATTAAACAGCGCCAAAGTAAATAAAATGAACAGGTACCAAAAGGGTAAAACTATTTCCATTTACAAGTCGATTCAGACAGATGATAATTCACTTGAGATTTATCACATTTTTACAACCAACAATTCATTTATTCAACTCAAAAGTAGAAGTTAAGTAATACTTATGGATATTTGGATTTTTTTTGTTCTGGGCTTAATTGTCCACTTTTACCACTGTAATCGGATATTTTCACAGGGTGGGGCTAAGAAAACAGTAAGACAATTATGAAAAAACATTGCATTGTTGAAAAAAGTGCTTTTTTCTGTGCACAAATACTTGTTCTGTCACGGGAATCGAACCCGCCGCTGCCGGGATATGAGCCGACCCTGCTCAACCACCACACTACAGAGACTATCATATATACCTTTTTTATGTAATGGAATGACGTGACGAGCTAACCGTTCGCCTGATGTTAAGCGACCCGGCTGCCAAATCAGTTGCAGTGTCACTCGGAACTCTAAAGTATAGAGTTTCGCGTGACACTGCACTGCGCATATCATCCTGAGACATCACCACAATCTAGTAAGATTACTAGATGGTGAGATCAGGTTATAAAGTCTCATTTCTCACCTGTCTAATTTTTTCACTATCTCTCTTTTCTCATTTCTTCTATGTCTTCATAGTAAAAATAATTCAAGGTAAAATCTTTACGCTAGGATTAAATAAGGTTTTATCTACTATGCAATAAATAAATTGTTTAAATTCTCTGATGTTCGTGATGATTACGGGTTCCGTCTGAAAATCAGTTTTTTAAGGTCACGCGTTGACCTTAATCCCATGCTGAGTCGGGTCGCTGAGTGAATTTGTCTATTCTTTCTTTCTAAATTATACTGTACGAGCTTTTGTAGCAGCTTCACCCGCGACATGGCCTATGGGAAAATAATTCAACCACCCATTTCACCCTCTTAAGGGTAGAATTTCAAATAATCTTTTCTTAGCGGATGCCTACGTCATAACATCTACCTGCATGTCAAATTTCAGCCCGATCCGTCCAGTGGTTGGGGCTGTGCGTTGATAGATCACTATGTTAGTCAGTCAGTCACCTTTGAGTTGTATATATTTAGAAGATTCTTCTATAATGTAATGTTGTGTGGTGTCCTGAATAAATGTTTTTTCGTTCTTTAATAAATGGTTTAACATAAAACTCTCAATAGATCCGTGAGATGAAGCGCACCCGTCGCTCTGGACAGCAACCGGCTCGGGACTTCTACTGCGCGATGTGCGATATGTACGCAGCAGACGGGGCGCTTCACCGCACAACGGTCGGACACCGGAAACTGAAGAAATACCTCCATCCTACCTGCACATCCTGCCACAAGGAGATGCCCACCAGGATCGAGTTGGACGAGCATAGGCTCACCGCTGAACATTTGAAGAATATGCAGGACAAGCAGGAGGTGGTGACCAAGCCTAAGCCGGAAGGTTAGTGCTATGTAAATAAGTTTAAGTAAAAAGTAGAGCAGTGATGTTTCTGTTGCTGTCTCACTTCTACTGCATTTACACATATTTTATTTTATTTATTTTACAAAATCCACAGCCAAAAGGCTGTGACGAAAAAACACTAACAAAGTTTATAATTTACATGCTAAACCTACAGCCAAAATCGGATTTACATTCGTTATAATAATAATAATAGCCATTATTACGGATTTACTTAAATTCTAACTTAATATAACTTCTAAATACACGTATCCGTTTGTCTTATTTTAACAGGTCTCTTCAAGCTTCTTCCATTCTTTTTCTTTGGCCGTTCTTGACCATGCATTTCCAGTTATGGGTTTAATTTCGCCTAATCCATCTTTTAATTTTTAAGCATTTACACAAAATGGTGAATAATTTTATGTCAAAGTCCCTTCCATATATTTTCTCGCAGTGGTTCAGTTTATTTACCTAATCACTCCACTAATATGTATATTATTAATTTTTTGGATAATTAACATCTTACGAATATAAGAACAGGATACTAAATACTTGTTTTTCTTCGTCTTTTATGCTACTGAGACCGAAAAAAATTTTGTTGAATAAAACTTCTTTAGATACGCTTGACTTGGGGGTGAGCTGGTGAGGCGAATGTATCTCCCTCCCTACGCGAAGATAGCAAGAAAGAGTTACGTTTCCTATATTACTGTAGGGGCAAGAGAGATGAAGCTAAAGAAGTTTTACTTCAGTCCTGTGACCACACGAGATTTAGACCTAAAGCACACTCTGTTTTTTTTATTGATTGAAATTAATTTTATTACTTATTATCCTATTCTGGACGAAGATAAACCCAGACACAAAAATCATAAAAATTGGTCCAGCCGTTCTTGAGTTATAAATAGTGTAACTAACACGACTTTCTTTTATATATACAAGGTGGAACTTAATTCGTTTTTTCCTTTAATGTATGTATTCAGTGCATGCTATAGAATGCTCTCATATAATAAAATAAAAAAGTACTTATGAAATAAAACTTAAATCTAGGTATTATCAAATTTAATTTCTAAAGTAAAAGCCTTGTGACATTGAACAAAGCAGGTATTTTATTGCCTACGAAACATTTACAAAGCACTCAGCTAGTGCCCGCGCTGTGTGTACCGTTAAATAGACATTTCGGCTGTCATGCAGTTATTTTAAGAGGCACTAATAGTAAAACAATTTTTAAATTTATTGGACCTTGTACAAATATTCAATAGCATGGTCTGAGTACATACATTTAAGGAAAAGAGTGAATTAAATTCTACCTTGATAGATTAGTTATTTAATATAATCCATAGTTTAGATCCACTCACATCACACTCATAAATCCCGCAGTGATGGTGATATCGACGCTGAGCATGGAGCAGTCGTACCTGCGCGACGACCGCCAGCGCAAGCGCCGGAACGACAACCAGGACGGGGGCAATAACAAGAATGCTGAGGAAAACCAGGTGCGTTATAGATAGACTAGCGGCCCGTCCCGGCTTCGTACGGGTGGACTTTTTTTTTACACCTTGGGTAACATTATTGTAGTTTTAGTAGGGATCCTTTTTTTTCTTGCAATTAAAATAACCTATATTTATCAGTAACTGGAAAAATAGAGCCGAAGACCGGGCTCAGTGGCGTGCCTTGGGAGAGGCCTATGTCTAGCAGTGGACTAATGTAGGCTGATGATGATGATGATGATATTTATCAGTGATAATGTAGCATTCAAATGGTGAGAAAGAATTTTTAAAATCGGTTCATTACTGGCCCGATAGCTCAGTTGGTAGTAACCCTGCCTTCTGAACTGTGAGTGATTTAATGTTTAATGTTAATGTATTCTATGTATGTATTTACAAACAAAAAATATCTAAGTATTGTATCAGCTAGCCGTGAGGTGACCGGCAGAACAGAATAGTCCCTACCTCTCTCATACCGAGGTGTCGTAAAAGGCGACTAAGGTAAATATGACGATAAACATTTTACACCCGTCAACCGATAGATGGCGGGATAACCATCTCAGACTACGTAACTAATTAAATTAAACTGACCGGTGATGGGCAGCAGTGTCACCGGTGCAAATAGTTACGTTCTGCGATCGCCAACCCGCATGCCCAGCGTGGCGATTATGGGCAAAACCCTCCTAATGGCAAGTCTCAATATACCACGGCCCCTAGTTCCCGGCCGCCCTGCTATTCCTGACCACGGCGGCGGTCATGGTAACGGCAAGGCAGGGGGTGCTAAGAATCTCCGGGCTACGGTAGGCCGCCAAAACCAACTGACCTTGGCAACGTATAACGGACGCACGTTACGACTCAATGAACACCTTGTGCAGCTAGAGGAAGAGCTGAACAACATAAGATGGCACATTCTGGGGTTATGTGAAGTCCGAAGAGAGGGGGAGGACACCATAACTCTTGAATCGGGCCATCTTATGTATTTCAGAGAAGGAGACCAGCTATCCCAGGGTGGCGTCGGGTTTCTGGTTAATAAAGCTCTTAGTAACAACGTTGTTGAAATCTCCAGTGTGTCGACAAGGGTCGCGTACCTTGTAATCAGATTAGCCGAGAGGTACAGCCTCAAGGTTATTCAGGTATACGCACCGACTTCGGCACACTCGGACGATGAGGTAGAGGATATGTACGAGGACATATCAAGAGCCTTGCACAGCACCTCTAAGGCTCACTTCAACGTTGTTATGGGGGACTTTAACGCTAAAGTAGGAGTACAGACTTGCAGCGAATCGATAATAGGACAACACGGCTTTGGTAGTAGAAACCATAGGGGCCAAATGCTCGTCAATTTCCTAGAGAAGGAGGGACTCTTTTTGATGAACTCCTTCTACAGGAAACAGCCGCAAAGGAAGTGGACGTGGCAGAGCCCTGATGGTATGACAAAAAATGAGATCGACTTCATCATAGCGGACAAACGGCGTATATTCAGAGATGTTTCAGTGATCACTAGGTTCAATACCGGAAGTGATCACAGGCTTGTAAGAGGCACTCTGAATATCGACTTCAAGCTGGAACGAGCCCGCTTGATGAAGTCCACGCTCCGACCGAACATACTCCAAGCTGTGGTAGGGTCTGAAACATTCCAGCTAAAACTGGAAAATCGATTCGCTGCCTTGGAAACTACAGATGACGTGGATCAGAAACTCGACCAAGTGGTGGATGTCCTAAGGGAAGAAGGTGCGAAGTTTTGTGCAAAGAAGCGTACAGGCAGAAAGTCGAAACTTTCGATGGAGACTCTGCAACTTATGGAGGAGCGACGTGAAAACCCCTCGTCTACTTCGTCACAACACCAACAGGCACTCAACAAGTCTATTAAAAAGCTGGTACGACGTGACCTCCGATCCTCCAATACGCTCGAAATTGAAAGAGCTATAGAGCAGAATCGGGGGTCAAAAGTGTTCGTCCAGCAACTTGGGAGAAGCCATCTGACGAAGCTGACTACATCAACGGGTGAAGTCGTCTCCTCAAAGACAGAGATCCTTTCGGAAGTTGAAAACTTTTATGGCCAGCTCTACGCATCACATGCTTGCCGACCTGATCCCAATACAGAGGACTGCAGAGCCACCCTAACACGCCACTTTACCGAAGAGCTGCCTGAAGTCAGCCAGGACGAGATCGTGATGGCCCTTAAGCAGCTTAAGAACGGAAAAGCCTCAGGTGAGGATGGAGTTACGACTGAGCTCTTAAGAGCTGGGGGTACTCCAGTGCTTAGAGAGCTTCAGGTGCTTTTTAATTCTGTCCTCTTTACTGGGAGAACTCCGAAGGCATGGAACAGAAGCGAGGTCATTTTGTTCTTCAAAAAGGGTGACAAAACCCTTCTGAAGAATTATCGACCAATTTCGCTTCTGAGCCATGTCTATAAGCTGTTCTCAAGGGTGATCACGAATCGTCTAGCGCGAAGGCTCGACGAGTTTCAACCTCCGGAACAGGCCGGGTTTCGTAGCGGATACAGTACCATAGACCACATTCACACAGTGCGGCAGATTGTACAGAAGACCGAGGAGTACAATCGACCCCTGTGCTTAGCTTTTGTGGACTATGAGAAGGCCTTTGACTCTATCGAAACCTGGTCTGTTCTGGACTCCTTACAGCGATGCCAAGTTGACTGGCGATACATCGAAGTGATGAGATGCCTATATGATGCCGCAACGATGACCGTCCAATTGCAAAACCAGCCGTCTAAACATATCTACTTGCGTCGCGGAGTGAGGCAAGGGGATGTGATATCCCCGAAATTGTTCACAAACGCTTTGGAGGATATGTTTAAGACGCTGGACTGGAAGGGTTGTGGCATCAATATAAATGGCGAGTACATCTCTCACTTGCGATTTGCAGACGACATCGTCATAATGGCTGAATCGCTGGAGGATCTGCAACGGATGCTGGACGGCCTAGCTGATTCTTCTTTACGCATCGGTCTACGGATGAACTTGGATAAAACCAAGGTCATGTTCAACGAGCACGTTGTTCCGGGACCGATTGCTATAAATGGAGTAGCTCTTGAGATTGTTAAAAAGTACGTTTACCTAGGGCAGACGCTCCAACTAGGGAAAAACAATTTCGAGAGTGAAGCCAGCAGAAGAATACAGCTAGGCTGGGCAGCATTTGGGAAACTTCGTCATGTCTTTTCATCGTCCATACCGCAATGTCTCAAGACGAAAGTCTTCAACCAGTGCGTCCTACCAGTCATGACCTACGGAGCCGAAACGTGGACACTCACGGTAGGACTGGTCCACAAATTTAAGGTCGCTCAGCGAGCTATGGAGCGAGCTATGCTCGGTGTTTCTCTGCGGGATCGGATCCGAAACGAAGTCATTCGCCAGAGAACTAAAGTTATCGACATAGCTCAGCGAATTAGCAAGCTGAAGTGGCAGTGGGCTGGTCATATCTGCCGAAGAACCGATAACCGTTGGGGTAGACGTGTTCTAGAGTGGAGACCGCGAACCGGCAGACGTAGTGTAGGACGCCCTGCGGCAAGATGGAGCGATGATATACGCAAGGTAGCTGGCAGTAACTGGAAGAGTAGAGCCGAAGACCGGGCTCAGTGGCGTGCTTTGGGAGAGGCCTATGTCCAGCAGTGGACTATTGTAGGCTGATGATGATGTATCAGCTATCTGGTTCCCATAGTACAAGCTTTGCTTAGTTTGGGGCTAGATGGCGTTGTGTGAGATGTTCACACATATTATTATTATTCAATTCATTACAAACATACGTACTTACGTACAAATCTTTCCTCTTTATAATATTAGTATAGATATAGAATGAATAATAGATCAAGTTTTTATTGTACACTGTAAAAAAATTCTAATGGAGGTCATAATTACCCTTAATGGGGTCATATGTTTCGCAAACACATCAATAACACCTGTATTGGAAAATATTATGTTGGCAATAAATAATTGGATATTGAGTATAACGGTTGCTTTCAATATCTCAACCAGGAAATCAAGACTGAGCCGGGCACCGAAGAAGATAAAAACAAGAAGACGGACAAGAAGGTGGTGCAGGATAATGAGAACACTGTCATTGATTACAAGGAGGGAGACAATCTCAGTCATGTGACCACTGAAATGTTGCCCGCTTACAGGTATGTACATGGTACCGAAAAAGTGTTGTCACACTTTAGTATTGCTAAATTGATAATTGGTGCAACTATTGCGTTGCTGGTACGCAACAAATGTTGATTCCGCTTTACAAAAGGCTCAAATTTAAACAATCGAGATTTTGGTTTTAAAGATTTTTTTTAACCATAGCAACATTCATTTTCTACGGAGGGGGATAAGTCCATTAGTGCTAAGGTGTCAACGACCACTACTTTGCGACATCTATGCAGCCTCTAGTGTGGTGGTTGGGCAGGTCGGCTCATAACCTGGAGGCGGCAGGTTCGATTCCCGCGACACGATAAGCATTATATGCACAAAAAGCGCAAATACTCGTTCTGAGTTCAGACTCAGAACGAGTATTTGCGCTTTTGGAATGGTTTTGTAGGACCATAGTTCCTGGGTCCCTAAATACAGGGAATCCTAGTAAGGGTTCGGGATATATTTATGTGATCCTTATTTATTCTTTATTGAATCGATTTCTCGTCCTTTTCCAGCACATCTCGCGGCGTTGGAGCCTCATTCCTGTCGGAGTTCCGCTGCGTGCAGTGCACCCTGTGCCACAAGCTGCTGGACAACGAGGAGACGGCGCGCGTCCACCTGCGCACCTGGAAGCATCACCAGCTCTTCGTCAAGTCTCTGCTGCCACAGGTATACCGGTTCCGCTTCCACTAGATACATCATTGGGTAGATTTTTTTGGCTTCACACTTTTGTGTATTTAGCCAGTGTCAAGTATTTGATAAATTATCAAGTTAATGATATTTCACGCAGATATGTGGTAAGTCACAGTCCAAGTCATCAAGTCAAGTCATACTCCTAGTAAAGTGGTGGCAACTTTACCAGAAGCTTCTATGGAGTTTTGGAAACAACACGAATAGAAATGTTTCACCATCATTATACCACTTTCCCACACTCATGTCTGTAATCCAGCACTTAACGAATAAAATGCCACCAATTTTATGCACTAACACTGAAAATAACACAACTTTTGGAAAATAATACAAAGCGACAACGCGATCTTTCTCGTTTTATCGCCAAAACTCAGATACATCATTGTACACTATAGGAATATATATACATAGGAACACTGTTGCTACCAAAATAAATAATGGACATTCTAGAACTAAGGCCTGTATTACAGAACGATGCTCAGTTATACATCGGTGCTCAAGCAGAGATTTCATTCATGAAGTTATTACAGTACTAGTTGCGCCCCGCAGTTTCACCCGCGGATAATAATATTTTAATTATTTGCTCATCCCACGGGAAAATTTCACTTTTCCGATGTAGCCTATATGTTAATCCAGTGTATAAACTATTTTGGTACCGAATTTCATTCAAATCCATTCAGCCGTTTGCACGTGAAGGAGTAACAAACATACACACAAACACACACTCTTTTGAATCGTGTCTCGAACTTTTTTACCGACATCCAGTGCCCCTGAGAAGTGATCAACTTATACAATGTAAAAATGTAATTTTTCAGCACACTCCCCAAGAGTCTGGTACCAAACGCCCCATTGACAATGATGACGAGGGCAACTGGAAGCGACGCAAGACCGGCGGTGATGACAATAATGATGAAAACAACGATGATGACAATTTTGAGCAGAATGGAGATGTGACTATGAAGGGCAAGTAATCGATAGTAATAAATATTTTTCACATATCGATTTCTTTATAAAGTGGCCCTCCCCGCGCCCGGCGGGGTCTATGAGCCTATTTAAGTTCCTTACTTCTACACCATCCATGTACACTACGGGAGCAATATATTTCAGAGTATTTTATAAAGTACCTGACACTTTCAAAGTATATGACATAAATGAATTTAAGAAAAAAATTATTGACTTTCTACTCACTACGTCAAAGACTTTTTAAATGATGCTTTGATTAGTACTTATAGATTAGTTTGACCAATTCAATGTATTTAATGTTTTGTAAATAATAACTCAATGTTCAACAATAATAATAACTATAATTGCTTAATCTCATTATTAAATACTGACACAGTTAAATTAAATCCAATTTCGAATATTTGTATGCCTGTGCCTATGGGCAGAATTATGTGTTGCAATATTGTAAGCCAAAATTCTTACAAATTTATTATTTCATTTCAATAAACAATCTGAATCTGAATTAATGATGATGATAATTTTCATTTTTTAATATTTTAGTGAATGTTGTGACGATGCTATGTGATGTAACTAGTAACAGAACAGTGTCACTCGGAACTCTAAAATATAAAGTTTCACGCGACACTGCACTGCGCACATCATCCTGAGACATCAGCACAGTCTTGTAATAAGATTACTCGACTGTGAGATCAGATCAAAAAGTCTCAATTGGCCAGTAAAATATTAGCCACAATGCCTTTTAAATCGGAACACACTCGTGCTTGCGCACTACTGCTTGGCGGTAGAATAACTGGCAAAGACGAACTTTGCAGAAAAGTCACTAACCTAAAAGTAAAAAAAGTTTTGTCCAGATTGTTATTTTTTTTAAATTTGTACAGATGAGCCCCAGGATGCCAAAGAAGATGGCGAAAATGCTGAGGTACCTATCAACGAAGATCTGGATCAACTTGAGGGTTGGGAGCAGTCTATTGATGAGATACTTGACGATGAGAATAAGAATGCAGGTATGCCAGAGTCAATATTGTATGTGTGAATGTCAAGAAATCTAAATGAATCAGAACCGGGATTTCCAGCTGTCCCTAAATCCGGGACATAGCTACCGTGACAAATGATCTCTTGTCTTCTTTATGATACTGCTACACTCAATCTTTTATATAAACCTTTAATAATCCATACTTAACGTATTAATAGAATTAACGTGTGTAAAAGGGATAGTACGCCTTTTGAGCTGATACGAGCGCGATGCAGGGCCATTAGTGATGCGAGGAAGTGTCTCATATTCACCATTCCTAATTTTGTTATATGACACCATTTATATGTTTTGTAAAAGGTTTTTTAATGGCATAAGCCATTAAAGCCAGTTTACGTGGAAGAGGCACCAAATTCCATAATTTATATTATTCCACTATTCCATTATTCCTCTTCCACGTAAACTGAATGTACCATGGATGAATTTCGTCCGTTATATCACTAATCAATTAATTTAAAATATATATGTTTTTCATACTAAAAATAATAAATACTCGTGTCCAGAGACAGATATGCAGCCTGAACAGGAAGCTGAGCCGGAACCGGAACCAGAACCGTCGGCAGAACCAGAGCCAGAACCGGAACCGGAGCCGGTAAACGAACCAGAGCCGGTGAAAAAGCCGGCTACACCAGCGCCATCTACGCCTAGATTTGATAACAGAGGCCGTGGGACTCCGCGGGGCCGAGCCCGAGGTAGGGGCCGTGGCCGCGGGCGGTTCTAGGGCGAAAGCCTAAACTGTTTGGAGTTGAAAATGCAGGCCCATTTACCCGATTAGATATTTTTTGTAGTTAATTTCATAATTAGTAATTTCGACTTTGCTGGAGATCTTTATGCAGGCCCACTTACCCAATTAGGTATTTCATCAAATTTTTACTTGTTACTCTGCTTTAGTGGATTCACGCAAGCCGATTCTAGTTGATCTATATTTGTGACACTTCACATCTACAAATACATGATCGGCAACGCTTTTTTATGCGTTCTAATACTGTGTTTTAATAAATAAATATCGACTTTAACGCCTTGTCAATTCAAAATCGCTTTCAACATGGATTAGTCCAATCTACAAACGTTGAAAGGTGACAATTTTTATCGATTTTGTTACTTCAGTCCGATTTAGCAGACTCCGGTGCGGTTCGAATTGAGCACGATTTAGCAGTTGAACTACTAAAATAGACTCGTTTCAACCCGCTAGTTAATTTGTGCAACTTCAACCGGATATCGTTGGAAACATCGGGCATATTTACTTCATGTATATGCATGTGGATATAAAATGTGAAATATATTATTCTATAATTGTTTTCATTTTTTTAGGTTAGTAAAACTAAGGCATTTATACACTTCTACTCATGATTGCAAAAAGAAAAAGAAACAGCAAAAATAGTTTTAGTAATGTAAAATAATTAAAATTTGTAATTAATAAGAATGCATAATAATTATATATGGCAGCATTGATGTAACAAAATGGGGAGATGAGGTACATCTCACATAGCTTAAAAGCTAGCCAACTTCAACTTCGTTAGTGGCATCTGCAGCAATCGTGTGAATTGCCATCCAATCATGGATGTAGGGGTTGTGCCCATGCATCCAATGAGTTGTTTGTGCGCATTTGAAGTGCAGTTGTGCTAATTTAGCTATCTTTCGTACTGTCGTACGTTTAGTATTCTATTTCACATTTATTACCCAATCATTAGACCATTTTGATGATGGTAACTTTGTGTAAAACATTGTTCGTACTTCATTTAAGCGGTACCTCATCTCGTTATAATCATCCAATGTTCGTAAACCAAATCAGTGTGTCTTTTCAACGTTTTTATAGTTATTAATATTTTCTAGAACATATTTTATAGAACAACAATAGTGAACATACATTTGTCTGATTATTTTGGAACAAACCAAAAAATCTAAAATCGACTATCCTGTCCAATAAATGTAAGTAAATAACAAAATTAAATTAAAGTACCAGTTTACTAACCAATTTCAGCATATCATCTGTGCGGAAATAAAACGCCTGTTCATTATAACATTTGTATATGTAAGGAAGATCTATGTTGCGATTTCATTTTCTGTAACTTTTAGCGTAAAGTTATGATATTAATGAATGTTTAGTACTTCTTCCAAAAGTGGAATTAAGATATTTGTATGTTACTTTTTCTAATAAAATAGATATTAATTCTCTATATATTGCTATCTAGTAGGTTAGTTCTTATTGGTACTATTTTTATTTCTTCCAATTGGTATAACAAATTTAAAATATTATTGGTATGTAAACTAAAATTTTTACTTAAATTAGGTCAGCCGTTTGAGTGTGAATGCTATACAAACAGACTGATATCATTTCACTGTTCGATAAAAGTTGTTATTAAAACGATGTGTCTGACCAAGTAGCTAAAATTAACGCAAAAGCAAGTATACTAAAATTGCAGCCTATATTCACTAATCTTTTTCAAGTAGTAGAATAGAATGTTAGGATAAAAATATGTAATGTTTAGGACTAATTTTGATTTAAGTTAGATTTACTTTCAATGGTAAACTGCCTAGAATTCAATGTTTCGAATTGCCATTCCTCGCAAGTAGATTTTCTACTATTTTACGTGCAACAATTATATTTTTCCCAAACAAATTAAAACTGATTATTTCAATGAAAATTTTTTCTACAGTTATTAAATTTTTCTCATTAATATTTGTATTATCGGATGACTACATTGTAAAGACAGTATGCCATAAGTAATGAAAATAATTTAATCATAATACAAAGTTTCCTTTTAAAAATGTTTTATTTATCAAAATTTTGTATTTACAGATTTGTGCATTACTATGTATCAGCTAATAGTACAACAACTATATGTGGTTATTTATATACCTATGTTGTTCCAATTTATATGATAATTTTGCAATGATTTAGTCCCCGGCGTATGTAATCAGGCTAAATCTTGTTAAATATCGTATGATTGTGTAAAATTTCGGATTACCGTTTTCCGCCAATGTTGTCATCGCCACACATCATACATATTTATTATTGGGGTAGCAAAAAGATAATTTCAAATTTTTCGTAGACCATCATTGAAACCAGTAGCCGTCTTTAAATCTTTTGACGAGGGAAGACTAGATCGTTTTGCGCCGCCATGTGATCATTTGCAATACGTCTAAAATTCACATCTACGTGCCGTTAAACTATACATACAAACACTCAAGTCTACCGTCGATTAAGAAATCCCAGCACCGTTTGCTCGTCCATTTCCGAACCCGTCCTCAAGTACGGAGCTGCCCCGTTAGCAGAACGTATAGTCCCATTTCCCCAGTCCCGCAGCCACCCCGAGCTGTCCCCGACTCGCACCACCGCTCCCGAATAAGAGCGCCAATGCTAGTTTTGTGCGTAGCAGCCGGGAATTTAGCCAATGACCAACAAGAACCCGATGGCAGTCGCCCAGAGTGTACCGGTCCTAGTGCTGCTCTTCTCCATGGATAAACCATATCCATAAGGGTCTAGCAGCTAGTGGCAATCTTGACCTGCTTACATAGTACTTAGATGTACACTCTGGAACTAATTCAGAGGTGCCATTAGAACTGTTTCAGTAAGACCTCTATCAAGTATAAAGAATACATTTATTTATTGATAATAATCCTGAGCTAAATTAACCGACGCGCGTTGCTAATTAGAAAACTAAATTATAATATTCTATATTTAAATAGAAAAACTAGCTTTGCATGCTATCTAAAATGTAAGCTGTGTACCTAGGCTGGCTATTCTCAAAAAAATCGATTACGAAACTACAGAAAACCTCATTGACTTAAAAACATTACCTACTTGATTCTCAATCAACTCGTAAACGGCTAACACTCACGTGAGTCGAGTGTTAGCCGTTTACTAGTTGTAGTTACGAATACTACTCGCATCAGTTTCTATAGATACATATCCACAATATAAAATTGGTAATTTTATTCACAAATAAAACTGTCATCTCATATGTTAGTATTCTAACATGTAATTAAGTATTATAATTGATTGTCTGAATGTTTATAAAAATAATTACAATAAACATTTTTAATTCCTACAATGGTCTCATTTAAATCCTGAACAATTATGCAAGTAATTATGGTTCTGACACTGATGAGAAGGTTGGTGCTGGAACCGTCTGTGCTGGTTTGCCTATCACAATAATATTGTTTACGCAAGATTTCTTGAGATGAAGCTAGTAGTATTATAAACCCATATTATGGAACTAGTCTCAGTGATGAGATTTCATACAAGAAATATCTAGCACAGATCAATGAGTGACATCATTCTGATAGATGTTGAAACCTTTTGAGTTAAGTGTTATGAGCACAATAGTAAACAAATCAAGAATAATATGAATATCAAATAAATGTTTTAAATTAAAATAGTTTATTAATTTGTTAGTCTATATTAAAATATGGTCTTATACTACTACTTGTCTTGCCATAGGACATGGGCATTATGAACACAAATGCATAATATGGTGAGGATTTGGTAATATGTACTGTAATTGAATTCAATCTTTGTAGCTTCTGCATTAACTTCATTCTTTCGATTTTACTACAGTGCATTTGGGTATGTCACAGTAATAAGTGTGAACTTGGGAGCTGTTAAAAGCAGATACATAGTTCTTGGAAGGCTTAGCTTAGAAAAATTACGCTTAGCATATTTCTATGTTAGAAAGTATGTTCTGAGCTAAACTAGAGCAATCTATGTTTCAGAGGCACTTAAATCTAAAATTTTTGATTCATTGATAAAGTAATTAAATTTCAATAATCACTGATTATTCTCAATGGTGTCTAAACAATTTACTTTTTTATAAGCTTTAAAAGTAACTTAGTATCACTAATTTGCATTTTCTGTCTTTTTTTCTGTTTTTCTACTGACTTTTTCTGTTTCAGTATAGCTACCTCATCTTTCGGTTTAATCACTTTCCGTTTGACCGTTTTTTGCTTCGTATCGTTTGATATTTCTTTGGCTGAAACATTCTTCACGAGTGAGCTTTTTGCGGATTCCTTCAACAAAATTTCTTTATGAAAAGTGATCTTTTTATCCACGTTGACTTTTTTCTTTAAAACTTTGTTTGAGACAGGACTGGTACTTTCAATATGCTTCTTGGCTAGCTTGTTTAACGCTTTAAATTTGTTTTTACCGAACTTCACCATATTTTATTTATTTAGATTTTCGGAGCGACGAAAATGTACCAATAATCAACTTCAACTCTTTGTAAATGGCCTTTGTGGAGAGGTTACCACAATTTTGCCAACCAATAATCAAAACAAAACAAAATTTACCACATAACCAAACTAATATCTGAAATGACAGTAACATTGTTTTAGTGTATTGGCTCCACACTTATGTGTATTTAGCCAGTGTCAAGTAGTTTTTTTTTAATGTTTTGGCTCTACACTTTTGTGTATTTAGCCGGTGTCAAGTAATTGATAATTTTTCAAGTTAATGATATTTACGCAAATATGAGTAAAGTCACAGTCGAAGTCATCAAGTCAAGTCATAGTCTAGTCAAAGTCATACTCTTAGTAAAGTAGTGGCAACTTTACTTGAAGCTTCTATGGAGTTTTAGAAACAACACGAAAAAAAATCATTATACCACTTTCCCACACTCATGCCTGTAATCCAGCACTTAAAAAAATAAAATGCCACCAATTTTATGCACTAACACTGAAAATAACACAAGTTTTGGAAAATAACACAATGCGGCGATGCGATCTTTTTCGTTTTCCCGCCAAAACTCCGTCAAGTAGTTGATAATTTATCAAATCAATGATATTTCAAGCAGATATGTGTCAAGCAAGTCATAGTCCAAGTCATCGAGTCAAATTGTAGTCTAGTCATACCTTTAGTAAAGTGGTGGCAACTTTACTAGAAGCTTCTATGGAGTTTTGGAAACAACACGGAAAGAAACGTTTCACCATCATTATACCACTTTCCCACACTCGTGCCTGTAATCCAGCACTTAACGAATAAGTGGTGTTGGAATTTTATTTAAAAAATAAGGGAACGTAGTTCTACAGTCAAAGATAGATAAAAAGGTATACCCACTGACGAGACATGGTTCTCTTTTTTCTTCTCGCGAGACATTTTCTATCCTGGCTAGGTTTCCGTATAATGTTATGCAATTTTAGGTTAGTATTAATTTAATAATATAGGCACCTAAAATAATTAAGCTACGTTATAACACTATCTAACGTGGTATAAGTATAACCACTATAAGGTGGTTACTTACCTATAGGACCTATAAATTCATAATTATTTTTAGTAACTAGGTACAATGAAACAATCAAATTCATTTCAATACGTTATTTATTGTCATTTTGTCTCTTTAAGACATTTGTCTCTTTAACAGAAACATAGACACACAGGTAACATTATACAACCATTATTATATTTATGATAATTATAATGGCAAAATTATCGAAATACCTTCATTATAAATACGATAGTATTCTTGTTTTTTTTTTTTTCAAGATGAAGAAATCCTCGCCAATCTCATTTATGTTTTAAGGCCTGTTAAATAAAAAAAAGCCTGCTAAAAACATTTTTTACTCATAAAACCGATGAACACCGGCTGCACGGTGCATGCACGAAAAACCATGACTCATTGTCACGTTCCATCCGAGCCGAGCGTGCAAGCGAGAGCGCGGGACAAGCGATAGAGAGGCACGATTGGCCTCAGTATTTTCTTATGATGTTATCACGTAAAATTATCGTTTGTAAACCGACTTTACAGATAATATTTTTTTTATTTGTATTGCTCTTGCACAAAAAGTAATTTTGTATAAAGATTTTATTATTCAAAACAGTACCGCATGCTTGTAATCAACGATAATTAATGAAGGAAAATTTTGAATTACCAACGGGATTTGAACCCACATACATCTGTCATTAAAGCTGGGGCATGCTTTACTACGTAACAAATAATAAATAAATATCTGTGGACATTTCACCCAGCGCCATCTAGTTCCAAACTAACCAACGCTTGTACTATGGGAACCAGATAACTGATACAATACTTAGATACCTACGTTTTGTGTTCAAGTGCTCCCATGTCCTTCACCTTTTACAACCAATTTACGGGGTTGGCATTAGTATAGCTCGGGCAAAACTTCATGAGCTCTCAGAAGTTAGCGCGGATGGCTGCGCAGTACGCATGTTATAGTTATTGTATGGCCGCTTTTACAATGCACTCAACTGTACCACGCGCAGTTTGGTACTCGAGCCTAACTTCCGAGAGCTCATAAAGTTTTGCGCGAGCTATAGCGTCATCTATCCCGCTTACAGATAACAATTCTCCTAGGTCCGTATTATAGAACGATGCTCAGTCATCGATCATTGCTCAAGCAGAGATTAAATTAACTAATTGGTCACTTTATGAATGAAATCTCTGCTTGAGCACCGATCGATGGCTGAGCATCGTTCTGTAATACGGACCTAAGACTCTAAGGACTGATGGATGCGGGTTCAAATCCCGTTAGTGAACCAAATTTTTCCTTTACAAATAAATCTGCTGCTTAGTATAACGCACACTATAAATGTATCTAAAAATTATATAGGTATGTAATTCTTACTTAGGTACATACACAGAGAGCAATTACTTAACTTTGGAAAAAGGTTGTACTTAAAAAAATTAGCTAAGCAATATCATTCGTTTAAAATATAATAATAATGAAAATATACGCAAAAATATGTATAAAAGCTTCATATGAACTATTTTTGTATGCTTACCCATATGTAGGCTTGTACGGTACACAATATTTGACATATTGAACTAATAAAATTATTTTCTTGTAATTCTACACACATTCGGTTCATTGAACATAATTCAACAAAATAGGCTAATAATAGGTCTTTACCTATGAAATTGCCGTATTGAAGTACAGACTTTTTCAAACAAAAAAAAGTTTTGATTGGCTATGAATTCTAAATTCAAATTAATTTTGTTTTAAAAATATGACATTCTATTTACAATATAAGTCTATTGTTTATTGATTAGCGTTGTATTTTGATTACATTTCAACATTTTTCCTCATAATGGATACTTTGAAATTTCGTGTAATTATGGAATATGAGTTCCGTCGTGGCACCAACGCGGCACAAACGACACGTAACATCAACGACGCTTACGGAGAGAACTGTACAAACGAACATACAACCCGTTATTGGTTTGCTCAGTTCCGTTCTGAGAATTTTGACTTGAAAAATGAACCTCGTGGTCGTCCGGAAACTTTGGTCAACAATGATGAATTAAAGGCGATTGTGGAAGCTGATGAATCTCAATCTACAGCTGAGCTGGCAGCAGCTTTTGATGTTAGCATCAAAACAATATTGGTCCATTTGCGACAGATTGGCAAGATAAAAAAGCTTGATAGATGGGTGCCCCACGAACTTAACGATCGCCAGCGCAACGTACGCGTCGAGACTTGCCTTGCGCTGCTTAACAGGCACAGAAATGAAGGAATTTTGAACCGAATTGTTACGTGCGACGAAAAATGGATTCTTTTTGACAATCGAAAGCGCTCAGCAAGTTGGTTAGATCCTGGTTCGGTACCAAAGCAATGTGCAAAACGAAAAATGACCCCTAGAAAGGTGATGGTCACAGTTTGGTGGTCTAGTGCTGGTGTGATTCATCATAGCTTTTTACAAAACGGCGAGAGCATTACTGCAGATGTGTACATTGAAGAACTGACCACAATGATGGCGAAACTCGCACGTCTGCAACCAGCTTTGGTCAATCGGTCGTCTCCACTGCTACTTCACGACAACGCGCGACCCCATACTGCACAACAGACCGTCTCTAAGCTGCATGAGTTGGGTTTGGAAGCTCTCCCTCATCCGCCATCTCACCAGATCTTGCGCCTACCGACTATTACTTTTTCCAAAATTTGGACAACTTTTTAGCGGGAAAAAAATTCAATTCCCGAAAGGCAGTACAAAACGCCTTTGAAGAGTTTGTTGTCTCCCGTCCTGCTAATTTTTTCAAGAAGGGCATCCGTAAACTGCCACAGCGTTGGCAAAGATGCATTGATTGCAGGGGTGATTACTTTGAATAAAAGAAATAAATAAGTTCGAAAAAAAAATACTTTAACTTTTTTCAAACAAAACGGCAATTTCATAGGTAAAGACCTAATATTAGCAATTTCCATATCAAACTTACACTAATTATCATAAATCATAAAAAACTTAGCGAGTATCAAAAATTAAAATAACTTGGCTACCTATTTTAATCATAATTTAACAAGACGATAAATTTAAAATAAAAGTACATGTAAAAATAAAAAAGTATAAAATAATCATATTGGAATGCTTCTTTGGGAATGGAAATAGCACAGAAAATTACACAGCCACATAAAAATATTGTAATAATATTGTTCCTTTAAAACAAAACAATCTGACTGCAAAGGAAGAGGTACCTACTCTTGTAGGGTTACCCCTACGCTATAGTGCTTAGTAGCACACTTTTATTAATTAATAGTTTCAGTTTGTTATGATATTTTTACGGCTTTTGATTTTTCATTTTATTTCTTCTGTAAAGCATAATCTGAACGTTCCTTGCAGGCTCGTGAAATGTTCCAAAACACTTTAATAATACCTTTTTGTTTTATTGGTTATTGTGAATAAAATGTTGTGCTCTAAAATTGTATTTAAAGCCTTTGGTATGGGTTATTTTGGCAGTGGATCGGTAGATATAGATCACAGGAACATCTTACGTGTCGTTTCCCTAAGTTTTTCTCTAAATTACGGGCGTTTCAGGAAGAAATAACTTTTTCATATTACCTCACAGATCTTCACCAAATTTTCACTGGTGCTGAAGCGGATTTTATTATGGCTTTTCATTGCATTTTTGTAGTGATTCTTCCAGTAGGAGCACTAAAAATAACGATTTTAATGTTTGTTTACTTTTTGGACAGATGTCATCTATTGACTTTTCTAATTCCCTGAAAGAGATTCTCACCATAAGTTTTCATGAATTTACGACATTTTAAGGTTAGGTTGTTTAGGATTTTGTATTAGTATTTGTTCATCGACCTATTTTAATGCTAGCTGATATAAAATTGTG
Organism: Ennomos fuscantarius; assembly: GCA_905220475.3. Classification (NCBI taxonomy): domain Eukaryota; kingdom Metazoa; phylum Arthropoda; class Insecta; order Lepidoptera; family Geometridae; genus Ennomos; species Ennomos fuscantarius. Next base: position 2,212,444 of record HG992046.1, on the reverse strand, counting down.
ACAGGATTTTAAATATTTCGTTCTCTCGATTTTCCAGGATTTTGTCTGTTGTTTTGGTGACTGCGTGAGGCTTGATAAAACGGAAAAATAGCCACGCGAGGGCAGTCTTCCTCTGGACTTCACCACTAAATTATATTCTGAACATAACTATATTCTTTAATCTGAACAGTGTAACTGAAGTGTACTTGGTGCTGCCGTGCAAGTGGCACTCTGTGTGGCCACGGATAGGCAGTTTTCCGTCCTAAGTTCCTCTCCGCTTCGCCTATCTATTCGTGACGGTTGCGGACCACCCCTGTTTAAACCAGGCCTTAAGCGGTGGCAATCTCCGCCGGTGACGGCGGCCTGCAGTGGATTTGGCGTGAACAGTTGATAAGACCTTTTCATTAGCAGGTGGCTTTCTGTGACGGCTGCCCGCCGTGTTGCTAAGCTCGGCACAAGCAGCGGTCATTCGCTGCGCCTCTGGACGTCTCCCTGCGGCTACATCGACTCCAGGGTGTGCTTCGGGGCCATACTTTGCTTCATCATCTTCAACTTCAAGTCAAGTCAACTTCCAGTCTTCGCTTCTTCATCTCCAACTCGGTTACGTTACATTATATATCTATTTTAGGAATTTAATTTAAAATTCAGGGCATAATATAAATAGGGGCTTATGTAAATAAATGTATATAATCCATGTAAATAATAATGTTTTCTTTTAACTGTAGGCTTCACTACACTCTTTGGGTCTATTATATTGACACATTGTATCGAATACATGTCCATTTAAATAGAGAAAATAAGTAGGTAATCATCTATACATATAAAATTCAAAGTCCTGACTGACTGACTTATATATCAACGCACAGCCTAAACCGCTGGTCCTAGAGACTTGAATTTTAGAGGGTGTGTTCTTTGTAAAGTGTAGGTATCCACTAAGATAAGGTTTTTTGAAATTCCACCCCTAAGAGGGTGAAATGGGTGGTTGAATTATTTTCCTATAGGCCAGGCAGAAGCTAGTAACTTTATAATGCGAAAACTAATGAATGAAACAGCTTTCCGTCGTCCTTGTTTCCACTTAACCGAAACCTGGGAGTTTCCAAGAATGAAGTACCAATCTTCTAAGCAAGAATGCACCATATTAGACCACGTCATTGCGTAACATCAGGCGAGGCAAATGTAAAAAATAATAATATGAAGGTAGGTACATTTTTTTTCATAGCACAATTTAACTACATATTTTTACACTAAATTTTCAAACATCTACTTTAATACCTTTACACATCGAATTACAAAAGCTATCTAGGCATAATATAGACACTTTGTCGCCGATTTTAATTTTGTTTAGTATTGTCCATTTCAAGTAGTTAGTATGTACCTACTCAAAATGAAATATCTAATTGAGAATCATCTAGTTTTTATCTATAGTAGTTAGAAAAGTGGTCAATTGATTTTATTAGACATTAAATCTTTTTAAACTCTTTCAGTCTGATCTAAAATACATAAAGTGTTTCAAAAAGATCTAGAGTGTAAATTCGAATTAGTCGTCGAAGTTGTTTATTAACTCATTAATAATGGTGGTCCGATGCTAAAGTATTGGACGGGGATGCTTTTATTCCCGACGCATCGAAATGCCAAGTAATTATTTAGGAATTGTAATATAGTTTGACGCCTGGTTGAGCTGACGCGCGACCAAAAGGCTGGCACACACCTCGGCAACGAATCAGCCTAGCTATTCAACGAGGGAATGTTGCCAGCTTTTTGGGAACGTTTACCGCAGGTGATCTAAATTCTGTGTTTTATTTATGACCCTTTTTTACCTACAATATTACTCTTTTTCAAATAATTAAATAAAATAAAAAATTAAATATGTTTAGTATTATGTTTATATGTAAATTGAATCTTTAATTTTAACGAGTATTTATGGTTGTCAAATAAAAATCATTTATTTATTATTTTAGCCACATAAAAGATCTACCTCTATAGTTAGTTTATAGTTTGTTATTAATTGATTTATGGTTTGTGTGGTTTGTGATCTGATTGCCATTTAAAGTAATTCATTATTATGATTCTACTAATATAGCTGTAAGTCTAAGGTCCGTATTACAAGACGACGCTCAGTCATCGATCGGCGCTCAAGCAGAGATTTCATTCACTAATTGATCTCTTTATGAATGAAATCTCTGCTTGCGCACCGATCGATGACTGAGCATCGTTCTGTAATACGGACCTTAGTGTTACTAACCAATCAGATTGAATTATCTGAAATAAAATTATTATTATTATTATTATTAACCATAATACTCATGCTTATTTTTGTTTAATAAAGAGATGTGTCTTATTTTTTAAATGAGCTACATTCAGTTGCGCTTAAAAGCGGTATCCTACATTTTATTATGTAACGACGTCCAATATTATACATGCAAACATACATTTCAAAAGATTTACATCCATAATTTTCAATAACGCATAAACAATTAGCTATACAAAACGCACCTTTCACACGAGTTTTCTTTGTGGTATTACTTTATTTTGGTTGAAGTGTACGGGCTTTGTGGAAGTTGAACCTTTTACTTTTAAACACTTACTCCCTTTTACCTAGTAATGTGTAATGTGACGATTCAAAAAAAGGAAAATCCCAAATGGCTGTTAAAGCATTTTAACAATTTTCAAACGGTTTGACTAGTTATCGTGCGTTTTGTTTTTGCAGTGACCTTTCCGTAGGTGTAAAATATGTTCCCTGTACGTAATATTTGACGTGTTTAAAGCACGAACACGTGAAATACCTATTATGAACTTATTTTTCAACTTCAGCTTTTTTATGGCTTCTGCGGGTTACCACAATTTCGCAAAATTCTATTTAAGTAGGTAGGTAGGTATCGAACGCTTGCATAAAATACTATAAACATTCTCGTGTGAAAAAGTGTTGATAAATACGTAATCGAAACAGTCCGATATGTGGTCATGTCCGAAGGCTTTGGAAAGTTCTGACTCCTCACTGAAAAATCAAAAAAATTTAATTATCAACCTCAGCTTTTTAAAGAAACTAAAACTTAATGTATACTTATAAAAAATTGATAATTGGCATGAATAAAAAAACATCTATATATACAAAAGAAAGTCGTGTTAGTTACACTATTTATAACTCAAGAACAGCTGAACCGACTTGACTGAAAATTGGTGGGACCAGCTTAGAACCAGGAGACGGCCATAGGATACTTTTTATCCCGTTCGATCACGTTCTACTAATTCACCCGTGCGAAGCCGGGGCGGGTCAACTAGTTAGTAATAAAAGTATTCGTCGTTTTTTATTAAGTTACATTATTTAGAATGATCTTAATTTGATTACTTGGTCAACATACCTTCACTTTGGGTTTCGTCGCCAACGTTAGTATCTGAATTAAATGCGTTGCTGATTCTGTAAAAAAAAGCATTTCAAATGATCAAATCATTCATACGTTCCACACTATAAGTTGTAGTTGTAGCTAAGATTGTACTTCACAGCTCAGTTTTTGACAGATAAGCTGATTGATTCACTTGTTCATTCATTCGTTCAGATACTGGTAATGCTCTATAGGCAAGCCATCCTCTTGCTAAGATACAGCACTATACTGATAAGGTATGCCGTAGGATTACACTTCTCAGCTTCACATCTCAACTGATAAAATGGTTCATTCACTCGTTTATTCATCCACTTATAAGCTCGTTCATTCATTCATCCACTCATTCACTCGTTCATTCATTCATTCATCTACTCATGAACTCTTTCATTCATTCGTTCGTTCACTTACTGGTGATCCTTTGCAGGCACGCCATCCTCTTGGTAGGATACAGCAGTATAAGGTAGATAGGAACGGCAGTAAGGATCATGAGGCAGCCGACGCCGGTCTCAGCGGGAGATGCGAACGCGGGAAATGCTACCACTGCTATCGTGCAGATTATGTATATAACTGGAAATTAAAATAGTTTTATTTATACCAAATTAGCTCAATTATTCCCCCCCCCCCCCCCCGGAATTTTTCCGCCAAAAATGAGCATTGGATCAGCATGGCAATACAGCTAGCGTTTTGGGTACTTTCCCCAACATCCTAGGTCTCTATGATAATACTTTGTATGTAAATATCGTAATTTATTATTTTAGTATCAAGTAGTTTTATACTTGGTTTAATTTTTAGTCTGCTTTCGTCTTTATTTGTATTAGTACTTTGTATAATGTGTAATAACTCACTAACTATTACAGTTAAGCGTTATAAAATATAGCTGGCAATATAATATTAAATTACAATATTCTAATCTTACAACACATAATAAAATCAGACCGTAACTGTTATAATTTTTATTATTATAAGACAGGCAACGCGATCTAACAAAAACAACATACATGCATGCAAAACAACAATTTCTTCACACTGATATGAAATCACGATATTATAAGGCCTAATTTTCTCTACAATAACATAGCAGTTTAAATATTATAATTTGTATTAATTTTAGTATTAACTTTCAAACCTCACTAATAAGGTCTAATTTACTCTACACTGAAATATGCATTTCAAAATTATATTTTGTCACAATGTGATGCCATCACCGTGTGTGTGTAAGTTTGTTCATTGTACCTAATTTGCGGAACAACTAAACTATCATTATACAATGTATTATAACGTATATTATAGCACTTTAAAATAACAGTAAGTAACATATTATTATATCGTAACGTATAATGAATTATGTCAATACGGCAATTCCACGCAAATTTGCTAACTATACTTAACTAAAAAGGTTATAAATCAAACTTACTTGGGAAGAATAGGTTGACTTTAATAGGCCTCTCAAAGTCGGGTTGTGTGTATCTGAGCACCGGCAAGCAAAGCACAGATGCACCAATACTCAGCTGAAATTAAAATAGCTAGATTAAATAAATTATTATAATAATGACGATGTTGAATAGGTTATAATAATGCTGATGATGATATAGGTTGTAATAATAATGATGACATAGGCTATAATAATGATGATATAGGTTATAATAATGATGATGATGATATACGCTATAATACAATACAAAAATTCTTTATTGTACACCAGAAGAAAAAAAACAGTTACAGATGATGAAACTTAAAGCTATAGTACAATGAGTAAATAATAATGATGATACTGATGATATAGATTGTGAGAATGATGACGATGATGATATAGGCTGTAATAATGATGATACTGATGATATAGGTTGTAATAATGATGCCAATGATGATATAGGTGATAATAATGATGACGATAATCAACAGGTTATATTTTTGTTAACACGGAAAATTGCCTTTATTTTCAACTAAATACTACAATGATATAATAACGTATACGGAACACTACGAAGTACTACAAAAAAATAACATTTGGTCTATATACTGGTCGCGATGACCTATAAACAGTCCAAATTTTCCAGCCCACTATACAGGTTATATTAATATCTAGCTTCTGCCCGTGGTTTCGCCCGCGTGGCCTATAGGAAACGAAGAAGAAATTTTTTCATGGATAATTCAACCACCCATTTCAACCTCTTAGGGGTGGAATTTCGAAAAACCCTTTCTTAGTAGACACTAGACACTTTACAAAGAACACACCCTCCAGATTTCAAGTCTTTAGGACCAGTGGTTTAAGCTGTGCGTTGATATAGTCAGTCGCCTGACTAACTATATCAACGCACTCAAATATAAAATTGATATTATAAAATTCAAAGTCCTGACTGTCTAGTCAGGATTTTTATATGTATAGATGATGATACAGGTTATAATAATGACGATGATGATATAAGCTAAACGGGTGATACTGATACTGGTGATGGAGGTGGTAACGATAATGTTCCGGACATGAATGACGTGAGCACCCACCCAGGTAGCAAACCCGACGTAGTTGATGAGCGCGTAGATGTCGGAGACGGCGAGGTACCCGAGCGAGAGCAGCGCCACCGCGAGCACGGCGGGCGCGGGCGTGGACCGCGGCGTCACCATCGTCAGCATCTCCGGCATCTGGCCCTGCGCCGCTCCCGCGTAGAACAACCTGAGCGGGAGGAACAGTTTACTACGAGTTACTCCCAACGAGTCCCGCTCAAATACAAATACCTTACAATATATACATGACACAGAGATAAAAAATTACAACCCAAAAACTGCTCTTTGCTTTACTAAAGAAGGTGTAAAATGTGTATGGAGTAGTATTTTTGAAGTAAAACTTCTTTACGCACGCTTGACTGGAGAGTAAGCTGGTGAAAGTGACCCGAATGGAAGTTGAAGTTGGTTCACATAGTATCTCCATTGTCAACATAACAAAGTTTATGTTGGTATGTCCGATAAAATTAATTTTAAAATTGTCAAGATGGCGACATTAACATACAAAGCAACAAACTGTTATACCGGCCGATAGATGGAACTAAACTAAAGAAGTTTTACTTCAGTCATGTGGTCTAAAGCACACTTATTCTTTTTTCTTAATTTTATCATCAGTCTTTCCGTTTTTGATACGATATTGAAACTGTATAAATACTATGGAAAGTTAAATAGGTCAAAAAGATGTTATTTTGTATTTTCACTTGCAAGTGAATATGATTCTTTAAGTGAAAATAAATATAATATTATACAATCTGACGTGAGTAGTACTCACAACTACAACTATTACACGGCTAACACTCATGAGATACAGTCGAATAACTGGACTGGTCGAGTTATAATATCTTAAACCTAAACCCTATTGTTCCATGTAGGACAGATTCGGATCTCAAAGTATTAAAACAGTAAAGTGTCAAAGTAGCGAAACAATAAAAATATCCTATTAAGGAATGTGTCGACCTAACTGGACCCATTCGACAGATCCTTGGATTTATAGTTAATCAAATATTTATGACAATTGATTGATTTATGATGACGATACGAGCTACAGTTCACATCTTTATAACACGAGTTCTAGAAATACTTACCGTGAAGAAGTGAGTAACACTCCATTGACGGCACCAAATGTAGAAGCTGCCACAAACAAGGGTATGGAGAGAGCGAACCAGCCAAATAGTCGCTCTGCGAAGGTTACCGCCACCGCGGCTGAACCCAGGACCTAGAAGCAAACACACGAAACTTTAACTGAAAAGATATGATAAAAGCTCCAATTACTCTTACTGGAGGAAGCCCTATGTTGATAAGAAAGAACGGGCGATTTGGGAGCGGGCTTTGTTAAATTAATAAAACAGCCACTTCAGAAAGAACTTTGACGAAATTAATGAAAGAGGCATATGCGAGAGGCATTTTTAAATAAAAGAGAGAACCAAAGGAAGGGGCCTATGGTGATACGAAAGAAGAGCCATTTGAGAGAAACCCATGTTGAAACGAAAGTAAGAGCCTTAGAGCAGAGGCCTTTGTCCGAATGAAAGAAAGAGCCATGTGGGAGAAGCATGTGTTGAAATGAATTCAATGAATGAGTCACATGAGAGAGGTCTATGTTAAAATTAAAGTAGAGGCTTATGCTAAAAAAGAAACCGCTATCGCCAGTCATATGTATTCCACATTTGACATTCATAATCAAAGTAAACTAAAATTTCAAATGAAAAATTATGACCATTTAAAAGCTGATTCAAATTAGAAGTGCCATAAATGGGAGAGGCCTGTTATTGAGTAGTGGATGTGGACGTACCCATTCTGACTGATGGAAAAGCCATTACAGCTCAGATGGTAATGATTTAGACGGCTAGCCTTGAACATTATGTTGTGCCAGCTGTAACTACATATATGCCAGATCACAACCCACTAACTTCAACCACACTAATAACTTCATAGCCCTTTTAGAAGTCCAGAAATAGGTTCATTTGAGTAAGACTAATTGTGTCCAATTTCGCGTCTGGTATTCACACAATGCGCCGGATCGCACCAATCATCTACTAAGCAAATCGTGTGTTTCTATGTTTGTTCCTCACCTCAGTCGGGGAGAGAGTGGTGTAGAAGGCGACGTTAGTAAATGTATAGACCACCGTGACTAGAGTGCATGATATCGCGATGGCTCGGGGAAGGTTTTTCACTGGGTCCTTTAACTCCTCGATTATGAAGTTTAAGTAGTTCCTGGAAGAAAAGGTTACCTATGTAATTTTTGATCTTTCTAGCATATCATGATATGCTAAACCTTAGCATGGTTTGGCGTAAATGAAGGCTATAAAAAACGAGGTGTCCTTTCAGTTTTAAATGCGAACTAAAACAGGTACATTTTGTCCCATCATCCGATCATAAATCAGGACCCTCATTATCATCTTTCCAACACCCAACATCAGTGCCACTGGAGCAGCTGTGCCAGCAGCCTAGAGCCACATTCCTTTACTTCAAGGAGCTGGAATGGTAGATACTGGGGGAAATGCACAATACATCCCAAACGGGACTTCAGTACAGGCCCTATTACTCCATGTAACATAATAAGAATAAGAAGGGCTTAGCAACGGAAATCAGCAAGCTATATATAGTAGAGAGTTTTGACGGGAAAACGAAAAAGATCACGCTACCGCATTGCATTATTTTCCAAAACTTGTATTATTTTCAGTGTTACTGCATAAAATTGGTGGCATTTTATTCGTTAAGTGCTGGATTACAAGCATGAGTGTGGGAAAGTGGTATAATGATGGTGAAGCGCTTTTTTTCGTGTTGTTTCCAAAACTCCATAGAAGCTTCTGGTAATGTTGCCACCACTTTACTAGGAGTATGACTTTGACTAGACTATGACTTGAATTGATGACTTCGACTGTGACTTGACACAAATTTGCGTGAAATATTATTAACTTGATAAATTATCAATTACTTGACATTGGCTAAAAAATCAAAAGTGTGGTGCCAAAAAAAAAGAAAAAAATATAGTAGGTGCCCCTTACCATCCGTTGTATGCAAACAGCCCGGAGTAGAAAGACAGCGCGATGGACGTGACGTCATCAGTCGTACCCTCAAATGTGAAGTGTTCCGTTTTGCCTGGAAACAATTAAATGGATTTATAAGTTGGGTCATACCCATTATAGCAATAGTTTCACCATTGTGTTCAGTTGGATGCTGTGACGATATAGATCAGGGTATCATGGTGCGAAAGGAAGAGGGGGAATTATACTTAATTATTACACTAATTTCCTCTTTCCATATCACAAGGAAAATGGCTAAAAGAGGGAATTGAAGAGAGGACAAATGTACCGGTGTTTAGTTAGGTATCAATTAGTACCTACGTTGTATTTTTTGCATAGATAGACCGTAATACCATAATGGTATTAATGCTCAGTAAATTATAACCAGTATGAGCTTTTATTGGTTGTGGGTTCGATTCCCACCCAGGACAAACATTTGTGTGATGAACTTCGATGTTTGTTGTCTGGGTGCTATATTGTAATCCATGTATGTATTTACAAACAAAAAAGTATCTAAGTATTGATCAGTTATCTTTTCCTATAGTACAAGCTTTGCTTAGTTTGGTGCTAGATGGCGCTGTGTAAAATGTCCACAAATATTTAAAATTATTTATTATTCTAAAAAGGTACCTTCCTCGATCCGCGACGTGCATATTATATATCTAGTGGAGGACCAAGCCTTGATAAATATGGTGTAGATCGCCATCCGACTAGGTAGAGCGACGATATCTTCACGCAAAGTGACTAGCGGCAGCTGGACGAGAGGAGTCATAACTCAGGTCGTGTGGCATTAGAAGAGGCCTACTGGGCGATCACGTAACTCAATTGCAACCAATAGAAACACAAATTTGTATGGATTTGACAGATTCTATTGAAACTGTTCGCAGTTTATGTGAATAGTTAGATGGAAATTTCTCCTGTTGCATTGCAATCAATGTTTCGTGATCACCCCCCAGGTCTGGCAGTGAAGTGGTACAAGCTAATCACGACTTTACAGCAGACACAATAAAGAAGACGCGAGACAGTTCATAACCTTTTCCACACGTCCAAAAATAGAGACAGTTTTGTTGGACACAATAGTAACGTCTCGTCTTCACACAATGCGCCGGATCGTACCAATCATCTACTTAAAATGACCGGCTGACTGGTGACGCCAACGCTTTCCGAATGGGATGCTCAGATATTTTAGTACATAGTACTACCAAGTGGACTCCATTATATTACAGTATAGTAAACAAACGGTTCTTGAATACCCACGAGCTGGTTTGTGAAACGTACAGGAACTTATATACGATATGGGCCGATAACCAGCCTAAGAATAACTTGAGGGAAGCTATAGAATGCAGCAGGGTAGTAAAAGCTTAGAAATCGTTTCGTGGTGAATTCAAGCCAAATAATATAATTACTTAAATTAATTACTATAATTACTTAAAATAATTACTTAAACTAGTTGAGGTGCCCCGGCTTCGCACGGGTGAATTAGTAAAACGTGGTCGAACGGGATAAAAAGTATCCGATATCCGTCTCCTGGTTCTAAGCTACCTCCCTACCAATTTCCAGCCAAATCGGTTCAGCACGACTAACAAGACTTTCTTTTATATATATAAGTAGATATAACTTGAATTTGAATGTCATGTCATGTACAAATTTGACATCGCTGATATGTGAGGAAACCTTCAAAATTCGAAATATGGCTTCATGTAATAAATGACTTCTGGGTTGTGATCATGGAACTTTAGTTGCATTGCATCCAGAGAAATTTCATTCTTGATTTGAAAATTTCCATAGTTACTATCCACACAAACCGCGTATTAAAAACTTTCAGAAACACAAATTTGTGTTTCTAAAAGTTGCAATTAAGTTACGAGATCGCCTAGCGGATATCTTAAAAAGACGCTGTAATACTCCATTCGAATTACCTCGGCTTAACCATAATGACAGGCTGGCTCTACTAAGTAATGGATTTTCTTATATAAAAATGCTATTCAATTACTCTTTTACAAAGGTCCTTATGTTCACTAATAAACTCACTACCGGAATGGGATAAATTAAAGATTAATTGTTACTTTTTACCACATATATTGTCCTCGCGAACCGAACACACAATTAACAATATAAAATGAGTAAGCCCGGAGTATGTGAGGACACGCGTCTCCGAATGCTACTCTAATGCAACTCTCGTGCAACTCTACTGCGACTCTTACGCGACTCCACTGCTGCGACTACTACGCGACTCCGCTTTAATTTAATCACGCGCCCCTTAAATAGGTCGGCGCTGGCGACGTCAACGTAAACAAACGTGTGTCCCTACACTCTCATTTCTGCAGGAGAAAAGAACCAATCTAGGTACTTCAGTAAATTGATTTTGCCGATTGAGTTTTCCTTCTGAGAATAATTGAGTTCAGCCGGATGCTCCATCGGAATTTCGCGAATGATATCCGTAGTTCATTTCTAATTTTCTACTTCTATATTAAGTTATTTTGGTAGAGTATTTTGGTAACAGCCAATTGCACGAGCTATCAACAACAAACTTAATTCAGTGTTACCTAACAGACAATTTATGATGTCATAGCTAGGTAAACTGCTTATGTTGGTAACAATGTTAAAACATTTGATAAGGATTAAATATTTGATTTAAAATACTAACAACTTTTTGAAGTGAACCTTCTTTACCCACGCTTGACTTGGAGAGTAAGCTGGTGAATGCGAGGCGAATAGAAGTTGAAGTTGGTTTACGTAGATCTCCATTGTCAACATAACAAACTAAAAAAAATGTATTATTATGTTAATATCCAGTAAAACAAAGCAAAAACAAAGGTATACCGGCCGATATGTATGCCACACATATTATTTATTTTTTTATTTACACTCGTTTTTTTCTTTTACTAACATCAAATCGAGTTGTCCCTGTCTCGAGGCCGGTAAGGACGAGAGACTTAAACAAAACCAATTGCATTATAAGGTCCTATGTATCCCAAACTAGCAACACTGTACCTGTTTGAGCCAAAAAGTCGATATTCCCAAAATAAACCAAACCAGTTTGTCAAATCGCACAAACGTGAAATATATTGAATTGCAAATTACACGTATTAGTAATTAAGATTACAGATCAGTGTGGACACTCCTTCCATGACGTGACGTCACATGACATTTGCCAATTCAGGGTCAGGAACTCAAAACAGGTTCTCCAAAAAAATGATTGACTAATCAAAACACGGTAACGGTATCTACGTGGATTTGAGACGATGTCAAGGTCAGCTTCTTCGGTAATTTATGACTTCCTCCTGCAAAGGGTATACTTACAACGGCCAACCATCACATACATAGATCCTGGACCCTAACTAAGATTCCCCGAATCTAGGACACAGGAACTACAAGGACCATGGTCCCCACAACAACCAGACTCAGAACAAGTATTTGCGCTTTTTTTCTGTGCACAACCCTGTCGCGGGAATCGAACCCACCGCCGCGGGGTTATGAGCCGACCTGCTCAGCCACCACATCACAGAGGCTGTCAAGCACTTGCACCTATACTACACATATGAATGAATGAATGAATTATTTATTGCAGAAACTGTGTACTGACTAACTTATAATATGAAAACACCACACACAACAGCCTAAACCGCTGGTCCTAGAGACTTGAAATTTGGAGGATGTGTTCTTTGTAAAGTGTAGGTATCCACTAAGAAAGGGTTTTTCGAAATTCCACCTCTAAGAAGGTGAAACGGATGGGTAGATTATCTATTAAAAAAATCTTCTTCGTTTCCTATAGACCACGCGGGCGAAGCCGCGGGCAGAAAATATTTTAATAGAAGCTTAAAATTTTAATAGGTCACATTGAAATTAATAATAATAATAATCATTTATAAGGAGCATCACATTCCGTATGTATCCAAAAATAATTTGTTTTTGCAATTAATAAAAACATATATCGCTTTAATAATAATAATAATATGTGTGGACATTTCACACAACGCCATCTAGCCCCAAACTAAGCAAAGCTTGTTAGATAACTGATACAATACTTAGATACTTTTTGTTTGTAAATACATACATAGAATACAATATAACACCCAGACACAGAACAAACACCAATGTTCATCACACAAATGTTTGTCCTGGGTGGGAATCGAACCCACAACCCACAGTTCAGAAGGCGATAAAACCGCCCATTGTGACATTTAATTTTTAAGTATGTGCTTGTAAATTGTTCCTGTAATTTGGTGTTTCAATTAAGAGTTTTATCTATCTATCTACATGTCACAACAATAACTCTTTGAGGTCATAAAAATATTTCTCTACCCACCATATAAGCAGTTTTTGCCGAGTAGGCATTTTCCTGATCTCTCTTGGTAATTTATTAAAAACTTTGATACACATCATAAAACGTTTCCAACTTTCCGCTGCTGGTGCTGAGACACGGCCAAGCAGGACAAGTGGGTACGGATTGGTAAGATTCTGTCTAATGGCAGAATTCTGGCATTCACTGTTGTAAATCGTGTACATAACTTGAACAGTCATTGAGGTCAAAGTTGTATCAAGCATAACGCAAGAATTTGTGTTCCGACTTCCGACGTAATTCAAGCCACGTGCCAGTCGGTATTGATTTGACTTTGTGAATTGCAATGATACGTAGATACATGATTGAGCTGAACTATCAAATTTAAATAAAACACTAACCTCTGCACAGTTGGTAGACACCAGCAGCTATGATGATGAACAGGGCAAGGAGCTTCGCATATGTGAACCAGTCCTGGACCCTGGTGGCTGCCCGCACTGACCAGCAGTTCACGAAGGTCAGGAGCACTGGGGAGCGAAATATAGCCGTAATGAGACATTAGAAAGCCAGTAAGCATGGATCAGTTGAGGTCTTTATGATGAGTCCTTTTCTAAAAAAGCCTTTGCTATAGAGTCGTCACACAGCTGCTAATATATGATCGCTTACCCTATCTACATCTACCTACCTAGATAACTAAATATGAGAGTTTGTAATAGAACAAACACAAATTTATACAAAGTCAAAGTCAAAAGATTTATTGCAAATAGGCTAATTTTAGCACTTTTACTAGTCAAAATTATATTAGGTACTTAAAATTAAGTTATTTCACTAAGCACATAAAATTACAAAGTGCTTATTGTCAAATAATGTATAGCAAGCCCATTAAAATATATGAGTTTAAAAAAAAAGCAGTTCTCTTTCTCACTACTGGTGCTAGCAATCCGGCACAATGCAGAACAAAAAACTCCGAACTGAATCTTCGATTACAACTGTAAAGAGGAAGCTACAAGAAACTTTACAGTAATGTATTTTTTTTTCTTCTATCTACTGTCTTTTACAATATATATAATGTATTTACAGAATATGTTACAAAAGTAACCACGTTACACCAAAATACCGTGATTATCTTAATAAACATTACAAATAGAAACATACACAAAGGAAATTATAATAATAGGTCTTTACCTATGAAATTGCCGTATTGCAGTACAGACTTTTTCAAACAAAAAAAAGTTTTGATTGGCTATGAATTCTAAATTCAAATTAATTTTGTTTTAAAAATATGACATTCTATTTACAATATAAGTCTTTTGTTTATTGATTAGCGTTGTATTTTAATTACATTTCAACATTTTTCCTCATAATGGATACTTTGAAATTTCGTGTAATTATGGAATATGAATTCCGTCGTGGCACCAACGCGGCACAAACGACACGTAACATCAACGACGTTTACGGAGAGAACTGTACAAACGAACGTACAACCCGTTATTGGTTTGCTCGGTTCCGTTCTGGGAATTTTGACTTGAAAAATGAACCTCGTGGTCGTCCGGAAACTTTGGTCAACAATGATGAATTAAAGGCGATTGTGGAAGCTGATGAATCTCAATCTACAGCTGAGCTGGCAGCAGCTTTTGATGTTAGCATCAAAACAATATTGGTCCATTTGCGACCGATTGGCAAGATAAAAAAGCTTGATAGATGGGTGCCCCACGAACTTAACGATCGCCAGCGCAACGTACGCGTCGAGACTTGCCTTGCGCTGCTTAACATGCACAGAAATGAAGGAATTTTGAACCGAATTGTTACGTGCGACGAAAAATGGATTCTTTTTGACAATCGAAAGCGCTCAGCAAGTTGGTTAGATCCTGGTTCGGTACCAAAGCAATGTGCAAAACGAAAAATGACCCCTAGAAAGGTGATGATCACAGTTTGGTGGTCTAGTGCTGGTGTGATTCATCATAGCTTTTTACAAAACGGCGAGAGCATTACTGCAGATGTGTACATTGAAGAACTGACCACAATGATGGCGAAACTCGCACGTCTGCAACCAGCTTTGGTCAATCGGTCGTCTCCACTGCTACTTCACGACAACGCGCGACCCCATACTGCACAACAGACCGTCTCTAAGCTGCATGAGTTGGGTTTGGAAGCTCTCCTTCATCCGCCATACTCACCAGATCTTGCGCCTACCGACTATTACTTTTTCCAAAATTTGGACAACATTTAGCGGGAAAAAAATTCAATTCCCGAGAGGCAGTACAAAACGCCTTTGAAGAGTTTGTTGTCTCCCGTCCTGCTGATTTTTTCAAGAAGGGCATCCATAAACTGCCACATCGTTGGCAAAGATGCATTGATTGCAGGGGTGATTATTTTGAATAAAAGAAATAAATAAGTTCGAAAAAAAAATACTTTAACTTTTTTCAAACAAAACGGCAATTTCATAGGTAAAGATATATATATCAAAACACAACTGAAGAAATTTCAATTTAGTTAAGTTTTGCATCTAGGACCTGTGAGAGGAAATGCAAGAAAAAATTATTTCTAAAATTTTCCTTAGCTACTGTTAACTCAATTTATTTCAATATTATTATTATAATATTATATAACTTTAATAGTTGTTTATAAGTAGAGTCCTAAATACCCATTTAAAAGAACTCAACAAGAAAACATTTAATCTCAACGCGAATGCTTCTGGGATGAAACTCGTGGAATTGGAGTGCGAAGTAATAAACGATTTCAAACTCGTATATTATGAAGTTTTCCGGAAATTATTACAACTTGGAGGCTTTCACGCTCGATATTGGATTTTTAAGGGCGCTGAAATTTGTAATGCGCTCTCAGCTTAGAAATTTCTGCGGTGGAGCTAAGCAGTAACACTCAGCTTGGGAGTCGATTAATTGTATTTATACGTTCAAAATTCAAGTGTCAAAGGGGAGCATGGTCCATACTGTATTTTTTTTTATTGACAGGATGGACAGAGTCACTGGGGACGTAGTCATATTTTTTTCAGCCAATTAATAGTGTAGCCTTATTTTATTTTTTTGTAGCGCTCATAGTAAAGCTTTACCGGCTGATCCGTAAAGTTAAATGGGTGACCGCTAAAAAACCATGGAGTTATTTTTTTATGTTAGTGAATGTTGTGACGAGCTAGTCGTTCACCTGATGTTAAGCGACACGGCTGCCCATAACAGAACAGTGTCACTCGGAACTCTAAAATATAAAGTTTCGCGTGACGCTGCACTGCGCACATCATACTGAGACATCAGCTCAGTCTGGTAATAAGATTCTACTCGACTGTGAGATCAAATAATAAAGTCTCATTTGCCCAGTAGTTTCACTAGCTACAGTGCCCTTCAAACCGGAACACAGTAGTGCTTGCACACTACTACTAAATACTTCTTGGCGTAAAAGCTTGGAGGGCATGCCAATGACAGAAACTTGAATTTAATTGAATCTTAGTGGCTTCTGCGGCAATTTAACCCCAATTTCTACTAGCATAGATCATCGAAAAACGGAATCATTCGGTAAATAAAAAAATTTGCCCAAGGAAAATGAGTATTATGATGACTTTTACACTCAATCAAATCTTAAACAAATATAAAAATACTAAACTAAATCATATCTACTAACATTTACTTTTTTTTTATTGTTAGATAGGCTTGCGTTTGACCACTATCGCACCTGATGGTAAGTACCAATACAGTCTAGGACGTAACACGCTTGCCTAAATAACTACTACTACTAAACAATACAATAAGCATCTACACATGTAGATGCTTAGTAATAGTAGTTATGATTATGTAATCAGAACCTTTCAGGCGGCTCAAAAATTCTGAGATGGCGAAGATGGCTAACTACTTGCTTACACGAGGATGTTCAATTTAGCTTTTAGTACACTTATTTTTACGATTGTTTCTGGTAGGTATTTTTATTGCCCATAGACTAAGTTGAACCTTGTAAACCACGTCGTAAGTGCCCGCGCTGTGTGTGCCAACTGCCACCCACTCGAGTAGTGACGTAGTTGAACGAATATTATTACGGGATACACAATAATTTACTTACGTATACAACACGCTGCTAAGAGTCTGGTGGCATCTTCAGGAGGGTCGCACTCGGGGAATATCGGCTTCAACACGTAGACACTGAACGTCAGTGCCACAATAGCCTGGGAAATGACCAGATACGTTTTGTACAAATCATAAAAAAAGATTTATATTACATAAAATTTTAAAAATTGAACCTTAATCTCATTTTGGAAAGGATTCTTTTACAATACTGATCAATTTATTACTTTCACATAGTGGTTATCGATTTTAATGGACCTTAAAATAAACTTCTATTTGTGGCGCCCAACGTGGAACGACATAGCTCAACGCTGACAGCGGTCAACGACTTTAGAATAGGTACTGTGGTCCACAAAAATCGTAAAATTTAAGTTATGAATGCTTCTATGTTTATGTGCTTATTTTTATTATTTATGTATTTTTACTAGATAACTGCTTATTATGTTTTTTTAATGTAGTTGAATTTTTACCCGATTAAGGTAAAGTTATATTTTAAGCATGGCGTATGTTGGTATTTATTATATTATTATATATATTCCTTCGTAGTGAACTAGTGCGTAAACTACTCATCAAAGTTTGCATCCCAGTTTATTTGCAATAAAAGTATTAAAGAAATATTTAGTTATAACTTTAGCATCATTATTATTAGCCAACCAACCAATTTAGAGGAGTTACACTAGATATTTCACATTAAACCTTGTCTTAACGTTATTAGTTATCTAATTTTATCAGGGTTGGTCCATAACCTTTAGGCACGTGCCATAATATCGATGAAAGAAGCTGCTATATTGGTAGCCTAACAAATCTTTCTAAGCATCGAACAAATAAATATTAACAAAGCTTAACACAAAGCCAATCGTGCAATAGCGTGAGCGTAAAACAGCCAATAAAAAAGCTTTGCAAATATATAGAATCCAATATTGAAAGAAGGAAAATCTCATGACAAATAAACTTTACGCCTGCCCCGGGTTGGGCGCCAATACAACAAGATTTGGCCCAGCGTTTTTTAGTATTGTTATTATGTTCAATATATGACTGTAGCCAATGGGCAGCACCAATGGCTGTTTTTCTATTTTTTCTTATTCACAGTTACAGGGCTGCATGATGTGACTTGTTGCAATCTAGTCTATTTTTTTCTGCTGTAGTTGATTATGCTGGTCCATTTCTGCCTATCTCTTAGATACTGTATACAAAATTTCATAGATACGCAAAATTTGTTAAACCTAATCTAATTTACAAACAAAATAATCTTGGATGTCGAAATGCTTTTGTAAATAATATTCATTCCACGTTATTCAACAACAGAGATGTTGGTATTTTCTTGGCGTAGTTAGGCAGAATGTAGAATAAATTACTTCCCACGTAATATGAATCTGAATTGACGCCCTTTGCCTTAGATACGAAATTCGTTAGTACCTATTGAGTGTGGAGTTGGGATTGTTGGGAATAAGTATTGATTATAATTTATAAGTATTGTTATAATTTACCTGCCTATATTGTAAAGATAAAACGGGTCTATTCGCGCACAAAAATTATCAAAACATTATTTTGACTAACCTAACGTCGAGGTTAGTCAAAATAATGTTTTGATAATTTTTGTGCGCGAATAGACCCGTTTTATCTTTACAATATGAGTTCAAGTCGCGAAAGTTTAAAAAGTGTTACCTGCCTACTTCGAGAATTATAAAATATTAAAGTCATGTTCAACGTTGACGCTTTTTATTTAAGTTAGTAACCTTTTATGTCAAGCTTAAATGTAATCTGATACTTCTAAAATTTTATCAACTAATATTCATTTTGAACTAAAAGATTAATCAGTCTAGTTAAGTAGTTTCAAAAATTGTGAAGATATTTATTTTTACTGATATGCTTTTTCACTTGAAGGATTTATAGCAAACCTTCTTTAAGTGGATTACTAGACTACACTTTCTTGAATATACACAAATCTAACTCTTACAAAAAGGTATTAAAGTACAAAATCCTTAATGTACTGATACGTGAGTAGGTGGCATTAGTTTTAGGTAACCGAATGAGTTCAATCGATTTTGTGGGTCAGCTTTTTGTTGTTTATTGGATTAGAATAAGAGTTAGTGCGACTTATGAAAAGATCTTATTACTTATACATTTATACATATTGGTGTATTTATTATAGTTGCTCTATTTGTTATTACTTTATAGTGGCCAGCTCCCGTATTAGTATGGGGTAGTTTAATAATTTTATGAAACAGTCTGGGATCAATCTCGTTTTCCAACAGTTACCACACTACCATCACCAGTTCGTTGTTATATTATTTTTGTAGGTGATACCTGAATGTCCAGTGCTGTTATTAAAACATCTTAATACCCTTGTAGCCATATATTTATGGAGAAAACAATTATAACGACTGTACCAATATTTTTCACGGACGACAGTATCTAAATATATATAACAGAGGTGGTTGACTGACATAGTGATCTATCAACGCACAGCCCAAACCACTGGACGGATCGGACTGAAATTTGGCATGCAGGTAGATGTTATGACGTAGGCATCCGCTAAGAAAGGATTTTCCGAAATTCCAGCCTTAAGAGGTGTGCCTAAAAAGGTTTCATACCAACATTCGTAACCGATGATCATTTGAAATATCCATAAGTAAATACGTACAGTGTTATTTAAATAGGTAGGGTAGACCATAGCCCGTCTTAAACTACTCTTCTCAAATTCGATCTCTTTCTAATTCTGGCCAAAGTGAACTTTGGATGAAAATGAAATACGTTAGATGTGTCCAAATAAATGCAGTTATGGCCACACAAGTAGCTCTATTGACACTCAATCAATGAAATTTATTCATTGTACTGCCTATGATAATGATTTCGTTACAAAGAGAAAGTTAGTAGTAGTATTAGTAGTAGTAGTAGGTAGTTTTTAGTATTAGTTATTAAATCATTGTAATATTTAGAAAATAAAGGCAATTTGCCGTGTTTAAAAAAAGAGAAAGTTGATGGCACGTTTGTCTTACCTGCGAGCAAGGCCGCACGATCATACACTCGATCCAGAGCCTGATGAAGGCAGCGAAGGGACCAAATGTCTCCATGATGTAAGCGTAGTCCGCTCCACTCCGCCGGATCATGGTGCCGAGCTCGGCATAGCAGTACGCGCCTACCTGTCAGGAAACAGTTACCACATTATAGAATTAGCGCAAGCCGCTAACAAATAATTCCTTTTAAAAAAGAGTCCAACCGACTCAATCCCACCGCATTTGTTGGTCACAAAAATGAGAACATCATTAATGTAGTTGAAGTCGAAATACACATTATTGATAACTCAAAAAATACCCATCAGATTGATCATTTGAAATGGGACTACACGGAAAGCACCAGCTTTCAAATAATAAAAAAAACATCAAAATCGGTTCATCCAGTCGAAAGTTCTGAGGTAACAAACATTTAAAAAAAACCGTCTAATTGAGAACCTGCTCCTTTTTTAAGTCCGTTGAAAAACAATGTCTTTGAATGATGAATTCATCTCAGAATTCGCTGGGAGTCAAATAAACCTTAACTTTGCTTTGAACATTCCTAATTTTCTCTCATAGTCTCTAACTTTCATCTTTCAATTTGCTTGATTAGATATTTTTTTGCGGAAGTTTAATATAGATTTATACACAGTAATAACAATAGGTAATATCAATGCTTAAGTACGCACTATATAGATCAGTAGGTAGATATTCAGGACAGCAACTATTTGCTACGACACATCGTAGCTTTTGCTATGGAAATGGCGTAGGTTGACAACATCATAATCAAGGACACGCTGCTTAACACACATTACCTCTTTGTATACCTACACAGAAAATCACACTAATATCATAAAGGCGAAAGATTGTATGTGTGTTTATGTGTATGTGTGTATGTTTGTTACTCCTTCACGCTCAAGCGGCTGAATGGATTTGGATGAAATTCGGTACCAAGATAGCTTATACCGTGGATTAACATATAGGCTACATTTATCCCGGAAAAGTGAAATTTTATCGTGGGATGAGAAAATAATTATAATACTTTTTATCCGCGGGACACAACTAGTACGATATATATACTTTCATAGTTTACTTGGGTAAATATACAAAGACATAATTGACAGATGTTCGAAAAAAATACAACATACGCACGTATACTTAATTCATGACCAAAAGACTGGTCTCTATTTAGCCATTCAACGAAGCTATACCGCCAGTAATTCGGGAACATTGCCTACTGGTAGCGGATTCTTATAGATTAAGTATGTTTTAGCATAGTAACTGTTTCTTTTTATTTCAATTAATATCCATAAAACTTGTTAAATAATACCAATGATGTGATTATCGATGAGTGTTACTCAAGGATCGCTCCTGTCACTCAATTCTTTAAAGCTTTATTAAGTAGCCACCTATCGATATTAGATCTAAGCTTTCGCGATTTGAACACATAGTTGTTTAACATCTAACAATTTGAGATAATAAAGTGGTGGTAAATATTTTTGTGAGCAAGCTTTAAAGAATTGAGAGACAGGATCGACAGGAGGGCAATTATTATTATAAAAGACTGTCCTGAGCCCTGATTACTGACCGACTGAGAAATAAAGTACAGCCCAAACCATTGAGGCTGCATTCGGAATTTGGAGATTGTCTTCCATTTATGGTGTTGGGGCATTCATTATGCAAAAGATTTTTAAAAATGTAAAGGGAACTATGAAGGATTTATGAATCAACGCAGGTGAAATCACAACTGCTTCTAGTAATAGGTAATACAAACTTGGGCCTAGTGACTTTTCCAAAATTATAGCCAATTTAATTACTTCAAGCGAATCAGTTGTATATATTTAGGTAAAGAAATCCCGCTGGTGAATATTATCTTAATGGATTCTATATTGGTGAATATTTATCAACTGCGGCCGGCCATGTGTCATTGAATGCAGCTGGACAAGCGGTAGGTACAATGACAGTATAATTATCATACTACATAATATGTAATCTAAGTACGTTTGGTTAATTTTAATATATAGTTACCCTAGATGTTTATTTATATAAAGTGTTTTGGGCTGATATAAAGTAGTAACCACCTATCTCAATATATGTATACATACATCTAGTTCTATTCAGTTTGTTGAATTAGCAAACTGCCACTTGAGTGGAGTGGTCACGTAACACGTTAACTGCAAAACCAACGACCGCTTGGGTAGAGTGTAGACTTTTTTTTTTACTTCAAACTCCAAGACCACGCTCTCACCTGATGGTAAGTGACGATGCGATCGAAGGTGTAGCATGCTAGCCAAGTAGACTGTCCTGGAGTGGAGATCGTGACTTGGCAAATGTGGTGTTAGATGCCCTCACAAACGCAGAGTGACTGGCTGCTGACAGCTGAATAAGATTAGCCGATGATCGGGCAAAGTTTTAGCATTAGGACACGCATATGCTCAGCACTAATGGTAACCGAGTTGTAAGGTTACCCACCCACTGTCACTAAGGCCAAAAAGGGCCTACCACTGGAGCGAGATAGTTAATGCTAGCGCAACCCCATCTCATCATGAATCACTGGGGGATTTTAGTGGATTCCAGTCCCACATACCTCCTGAAATCACTCCCGTGGTGGCAGGGAACTGCGAGGGAATTTCCCACCTAAAAAAAAGCTCATGTTCAGCAGCAGACGTGTTCAGGCTGATGATGATACCCTGACTGTAATCGTGCAAGGTATAGGACAACTTTATCGTATTAGGGATGAACACGAGAAAGCTGCGGAAGCTGATTTGCTCGTGGTGTATGCATTATTAGAAATAAGTTTTTTTTGTTATTGGTTGTATTGTCCTTCCTGTATTGTATTTATGTTCATGTTAATAATAAGCTAAAGTAATAAATTAAAAATAATTTAACTAAAAGCCCGGACCCAGGTATCTGTGGTAATGCAGATAGAATAAAAAAAAAACACAAGAAAACAAATAATAAAAAATTTCTAAAATAAAAAAATCTTATAAATAGAAAAGAAGTAATATCTCAAAATTCCCAAGAGAAGTAATAACAAAGTAGGTCTTTACTAATATTCTCATTCCGCAGTCGTCTTACAAAAACGGTACCAACTTATTAAACGTAAAATGGTTGTAATAGGCACTCGATCTCCAGAGGCTGAACCTCGGAGCTTTTAAGTTTAAATTGCTTTGAGCTTTGTATCAATTAGTCGGTG
The DNA here is from genome assembly GCA_905220475.3 of Ennomos fuscantarius. Taxonomy (NCBI): domain Eukaryota; kingdom Metazoa; phylum Arthropoda; class Insecta; order Lepidoptera; family Geometridae; genus Ennomos; species Ennomos fuscantarius. The sequence goes on along the minus strand of HG992046.1, from coordinate 2,189,025 downwards.
AGTTTTAAATGTGTTCTATACTTTGCAAGCTAAGGATTTTAATTTGTCGTATGATTCGGTTAGTTTGTAAATCGTAGCTAATCGTAATTTTGATGAGAACTGAAAACCGACAGAGTGCTGATAAAGTTTGTGGTGAAGTTATCATACTTTTCAACTGTACACTGCCAGCACCCGTTCACCGCAGCGATTATACCGAATAGTGGTTCAAAATATTTGATATGCATACGCACAGGTCCTACAATTGAAGGGTTGAGAATAAAAAGGGTTTAACTGTCAAATTGATAGTTTCGAGAAAGTTGACTTTAAACTTCAATGGCGTCATTTTAATGTAGATTGCTTATAAGGTAATAGAAAAGGTTTATGTAAGTTTCAGTTGCTTGAAAATGTTTTAATTCTATTTTAAAATACTAAATATAGTACTAATTCATACAATTACCGTAAAAATATAATATAATAAAATAAATATAATAATGTTTTTATACTAAGCGTACTGTATTTCTGTGACAGATATAGACTCAAAATCTCGAGATTTAAGCCCCATTTCGGTATTTTAAGAATGTATTATTATAGATAATTTCTCACTGAATCCAACGATACCCATAAGTCATTTTGTGAAAAAAATCAGTTAAACCCTTTTTGTTCTCACCCCTTCAATTGATACCTTCATTGTGCCGAACTAATGCTTGCCATTTCATCATAATCATAATAAACGTCATCCTTTTAAAAGAGGTGTGAAACAGACTTCAATGAGAACTACTTGAAATAAGTTTCGTTGTCTATCTCCAAAAATCTTCTTAGAAACGGTCTAGAATTCTCGAAGAATTTGATGAACACAATTAATAATAATCGTACATAGAACCTCTTCTTTTTTAACCGACTTCAGAAAAAGCACATGTTCTCAATTCAACTGTATATTTTTTAAATGTTTGTTACTTTAGAAATTTCAACTAATAATAATAAAAAAGTCATCAAAACCGGTTCACCCGAACCGGTTTTGATGACTTTTTTATTATTTAAAAGCTGGTGCTTCTCGTATTCGTTCCATGTCAAATTTCAGTTCTGACATTGGCATCCGTGAGAAAACCATAAAAGTCTGAAGTCAGTTTTTTACGCTCTGCGTTTGTTATTTATTTAAGTCGGTTTAAAAATACGATGTGTGTCAAAAACTCCTTCCATTCTCTAGAAATCCAACAAGTGACAATGTCGCATAATAACATTAAGAAATATGTGGGTAGGTACACTAACCATACTAAACACGCCAGACGCGATCCACACCAGCAAGCTGGCGTTAACAGACCCTGTATACTTCAGCACTCCAGTTGGAGACACGAAAATGCCACTGCCGATGATGGAACCGACTATAACCGTGATACCATTCAGCAGCGTCATCTTGGCTTCCAACGCTCCCCCATCCTTGCCTTCTTCGTCAGGCTCGGATTTGAGGGTTTCACTCTCGCCATCGTTTGCGGCGGGCTTCGTTTTTGGTGACCTGCGAGGGTAAACAATAGTAAAGTTTATTTCCGGCTGGATCAATATTTAGTACTGATTTGGGTAAGAACCATAGGTGGATTGAATATAGCTACGTACTGGTAGGATCTTACACAATATCGCAATGTGACAGCCTCTGTAGTGCGGTGGTTGAGTAGGTTGGCTCAAAACCCAGATGCCACGGGTTCGATTCTCGTAGCATGACAAGTATTTGAGAACAGAAAAAAAGCGCAAATACTTGTTCTGAGACTGGGTGTTGTGGGACCATGGTCCTCATAGTTCCTGGGTCCTTAGACACAGGGAATCCATAGTTAGGCTCTAAGATCTATGTATATGATCGTTAGGCGTTATTATTATTACTTACGCAATTCATTTAGGTACGTAGGATATGATAGGTATCTACATCTAGCCATGTTATTTTAGGACAGTAGAGAAATTTAATTCTTGAAGTAGTTAACTAAGCTATACAAACAGACGAAGCTTTGGTAAATGATGATTTGGTAGGCCGATGGATGATGGGTAGGCCGGATACCCCGATTTGTGAGTAAATTTTAGTACAAGCAATCGATTGTTATACAACAGTTCATCGGCACCGTCAGATGGCTGGGCCTTCACATGCGATGTTTGGACATGTGGTACCTCATTCGATTTTGATTGAACGTCGTGCTCGTGTGCCCTTACAACGGTAGGTGTAAGTTCAAAACTAAATGAATCAATAAGATTTCAAAATGAAGATTAAGTGAAATCACAATATGGCACCACTCACAAAAATTTAAAAATGATCCAAATCTAAAATTGTATTTCGACGATTCAATGGAGGAATTGTTTATCACATAAAGCTCAGTGATCCCAGCGCAGAATAGATAATAGTACTTACTTATACCTGCATAATAGTTTATAAAGCCTATTATTCTATGTCTTCCTTGTACATATTGACGTCTTTTTAGCAGATGTAGGTAATTAGTTGCATTTAAAATGAGGATGCAAACTTGAAACAGGAAGTGATTGCTACAGGATAATCCAATTTAGTCTTAAATAAAAGATTCATGGCAGGCATTAACGAGCCAATCAGAGCGGACCGACAAACGTATAATAAAACGAAATTGACCTTCTCACGTGAAATCTGATGCCCGTAGATGTGACCGCTATTTTCCCAACCATGGCTCGGATACTTTTAATTTTGAGACTAGCTACACTGTGCACGTTCCTTGAACTTTATTTGTATGAAGATGCCGTAATGCCAGACATCTTAAGATATAATTTTGAAGTACCAATAACCAAGTCGAAGCACATATGAAATAAAATAGAATTATAATGGTATTGTATACGGACCACACTGAACGGAACACTCAATCAGTCTCGTTACTGGCGGCTGGCTTTTCCGTTGCAAGTGAAAGACGATACCAGAGTGGTGTAGTTAACTCAATTGGTTAATATAGTGAAGAGTCGTGGACCGCACTCAACTCTCGGGAATTGCTAATATTGTAAAATATATAAGCAATGTACATTAAAACAAAATCTAGTGGTCCAATAATAAAGAAAACCAAAGAATTGCGATACCTTTAAAGTACCTTTTGACCGCGGTTGACAATAAACACTTAGACCAGCGTTTTTTTAACCGTTTTAATTCCTAGGGATTCAAGCGCAAATATTAAGGACCTTTATTGAAAAAATAAATAAACTGACTGACTGATAAATAACTGGCCTGGTAGCTCAGTTGGTAGTAACCGTGCCTTCTGAACTGTATGCTGTGGGTTCAATTCCCACCCAGGACAAACATTAGTGTGATGAACATCGATGTTTGTTCTGTGTCTGGGTGTTATATTATATTCTATGCATGTATTTACAAACAAAAAGTATCTAAGTATTGTATCAGTTATCTAGTTCCCATAGTACAAGCTTTGCTTAGTTTGGGGCTAGATGGCGCTTTGAGAAATATCCACAATTTTTTCTTTTTTATTTTATTCCAATAGAATATAGTAAATTTCGGATTTAATGCTACAATTTTTTTAAATACGAATTTGTTCATAAAAATTCCTCTAAGGAAAAAATTCCTTATTGTTATTGTAAATGTGTTAGCATATAATGATTCTGTGAAGGTTGATATTTAATTTTTACATCTAAATTAGTGACATTCGGGCCGTTGTTACTAAGTCAGTCTCGCGCACGCGCACCGCTGCTGGCGCATATACGTCATTCTAAGTAATCGTAGGGATACTTGGGGCTAATTATTTAGTATTGTTAAATATTCCAGAGTTAAGACTGTGGACTCTCTTTTATATATTTGTGGACTCTCAGGGGTTGGCAGATTACAAGTTGAGAAACACTGATTCGAAAACCGAAACATTGACGAAATGCGAAAGATCCGAAATATTAAAAAATATGAAAATAATATTATAGTATTTAACCTGGGGTTTTGAATCATAAAATGAGTCACGGAGTATTAGATTACTAATTTTCTAATTCTTCACGTAACGGTTTACTGATTCAGTCAAAGTATTAAATATTATCACTTTGTAAATTATTATTAGACATTATTGTATTATATCTATGACTGTGATGTATAGTTTCATTGTTCCACATCGTAGCATGGTGCTACGCAGCGTCTACGAGCTCTACGACACCATGATTCCCAAAAGAAATAATCATCGTTCGTAGATCATAAATATTTAATAAGCAACCTAATAAATGATCACCGCTAATTTGATCTCTGTAAAGCATTTGATATTGTGTTACGTTGCATTAAAATTATTTTAAACATGTGAAACACGGACATCGTTCTTTCCCAGCGTTCTTTTAACTTTTTTGTGTTCGGTTCAAAGGAATCTAGATTGAAAAGAGGCCTTGTAAAGAAGCGGTTTGTCGGCTGGCAGTGCGGATCATTTGGGGTCCCTCAAGGACACTTCCTTGGTCCGTATCATTTAACTATAGATTTAATGTAGGTAAATATAAGGTTACTTGGCGAAAAGTTCAAATGTGTATGCCAGTGATTCAATAAAGACGCGAGTTAACAACACAATATTTAGATACAACAAATCGCGGTTATCTCTAATGTCAAGTTGTCTACCTCATCAAGAAAACATTCAGAATTTTGATAAACAATAAATCTGAATTTTAAACAAAGTTATATTTTGCTTACTAGCTAACTATATTGCCCCAGCTTTTACCAATATTCCAATTAGAAGTACGTACAGGACCCACTTGACCAATTCGACCCGTACTAGGTGGGTACTTTTTTATCATTATAACTACTACTATTAATGTACGAGTATATTTTATATTTTACCTACGTAATAACTGCAGAGCGAGAGTGTGGAACAATCGAATCTATGGGTGAGCGTAAAAAATATTTTTAGGGTTTCCCTTTATTGTTGCTGTTGTAATTTGTAAAAGGGATTTTCTCATAATCTTTTGTGAGGCTTTTAATTCTGATTCAAGAGGTTTTCACGCCGAAAATATTAAAGTCCCTCAACTGAATCAGAGTTCCGCTATAGAAAAGAGATAAAAAAAACGAATATTCAGTATCACATAAAAATGCCACTAAGCCATGGTTACTTCATTATGATATTCTGTGATTTATCCAAACTGTCCTTCACAGAAAGCTCTACCGAATGCAAATCACCATGACGTCTTTAAAGATATCATATGGCTACAATTAGTTTAAAGAACGGTGCTAAAGAAATCCGATCTTCTAATAATCTTCTGTATTTATATTCCCAGATGTACACCTAGTAACTTGTTTTAGCCTAGTAACCCCTTTCGCACGGAATAAATTCTCTAGACCAACCGTTTATCAGAACTGACCTTTGACATGAGATAGTAAGTCCATAATGTAATATGCTCTGATTGCAGTAGTTCGTAATTTATTTGCGCAATGTCTTGAATGTGGGTCATCTTAAAATATAAGTACTCAAAGTCTTTTACAAGTCAATATGGTACTTAAAAATTCTCAACATATAAAATTACAAAGTGCTTAATGTCAAATATTATATAGCAAATCAATTAGGTACAATACGTAAATTTGAAAACAAAAAGAAGTTTTCTTTCCCACTACTTTTGCAAGCAATCCGGCACAACTCAGAACAGAAAATTAACTCCGATCCGAAACTTCGATTACACCTGTAAAGAAACTACAAGAAACTTAAAACAAATTTAAAGTACGCGTGTCCTTTAGAATAGGGTTAAGCCGATTTCAATCGCAATATTTATGTATGATTGTATCATCATAATTTCTCAAATCAAGAGGACTACTGAGGATGACTGGAGAATAACTAAGAGGATAGGATAAGATAAGAAAGATAAGAGGAGTTGTTTTGATTTAAAAACAAACCAACGGAACCGATGATGATGAAATTTCTATGGGACCAATCTGAAAGTATAGACACGTTTTTTTTTTTACTTAAGCCTTGTCTACCATTTGACCACGCTCTCACCTGATGATAAGTGACGATGCGATCGAAGGTGTAGCATGCTAGCCAAGTAAATATTCTATTCACTCTTCTCTTGAACACGCCCAGGTCACATTTCGTCGGAAACACAGACGCTGGCAGGGCATTCCATTCCTTAGCCGTTCTAGTTATAAACGAATTTTTTTTTTTCCAAAATCCAAATATTAACAACCGAATTGAGATACTCCTTTTTTTATTCGGTTGAAAACAGAGTTTAACCTTACGCGATGCAGGAAAAGTTAGATTGTAATATTGGTTCTTCAACACTTCGACTAGAAAGTCCATTTGCCCTAGAAATAACCTTGACCTGCAAAAGGGTGCAGCCCTCTCCACTGGACGAGGGGCTTTCAAGCCCTTCGACCCCACGTCTATTGTTTAGCAGTATTTGCAAAAAGTTGAACGTTATTATAAAACTAAAAAGAGAAGTCAAAAAATAATGATTTAAAAGCAAAATCTTTATTATATTAAATCCTTATTTATTTACATCAAAGTCAAAAGATTTATTGCAATTTTTAGCACTTTTACAAATCAAAATTAAATTAGGTATTTAAAATTAAGTTATTGTACTAAGCATATAGAATTACAAAGTGCTTATTGTCAAATATTAAATAGCAAGCCCATTACAATACATGAGTTTGAAAAAAACAAGTTATCTTTCTCACTACTGGTGCTAGCAATCCGGCACGATGTAGAACTGAAAACTCCGATCCGATGTTTCACATCGATGTTTGTTCTGTGACTGGTTGTTATATTGTATTCTATGTATATATTTACAAAAAAGTATCTAATTATTTTATCAGTAAAGTAAATATTGTATTAGCTATCTGATTCCCATAGTACAAGTTTTGCTTAGTTTAGAGCTAGATAGCGCTATGTGAAACGTTCACACAATATATATTATTACATATTTATTACGTTAGATAAAAATTTATATATAAATTATAAATTGAAGGGGTGAGAACAAAAAGGGTTTAACTGATTTTTTTCACAAAATGACTTATGGGTATCGTTGGATTCAGCGTGAAATTATCTACAATAAATACATTACACAATACAATACATTCTCAAAATACCGAAATGAGGCTTAAATCGCGAGATTTTGAGTCTAAAAACGGTTTATCTGTCACAGGAGTACAGTTCGCTTAGCATAAAAACATTAATATATTTATTTTATTATATTATATTTTTACAGTAATTGTATGAATTAGTATTATATTTAGTATTTTAAAATAGAATTCATTTTCAAGCAACTGAAACTTTTACCTAACTATTACCTTATAAGCACTCTACATTAAAATGAAGCTTAATTGAAGTTTAAAGTCAATTTTCTCGAAACTATCAATTGGACAGTTAAACCCTTTTTTTCCCAACCCTTCAATTAAGTATGTATGGATAAAAATTTCTATTGGACCACTCTGAAAGTAAGTATATCCTTTCAAATACGTTGAGCTTAGAAACTTGTTCTACCTATGACGGCGATATTAATGGGGTATTAAAATTCTATTGTATAAATCGTAAATGAAAGAATCAGACTAAAATAATAATAATAGTCTTATAAGGAAGCAATTTGTCGGCTGCCGGTTGGGATCAATTGGGCTTACCCAACGAAACTTCCTGATTTAATGTACCTTTTTTAATGGCAAAAGTGAAGTAAAACTTCTTTACGCACGCTTGACTTGGGGAGTAAGCTAGTGAATGCGAGGCGAACGGAAGATGAAATTGGTTCACGTATATTTCCATTGTCAACATAACAAAGTTAAAAATGTGTATTATTTTCTTGCATGTCCGGTAAAATGACAATTTAAGGTGACATTAACATTAAACAAAGCAAAAACAAAGTTATATCGGCCGATAGATGGAGCTTAAGTATAGAAGTTTAATTTCAATCGTGTGGTATAAAGCACACTCGTTTTTTTAATAGTAAGTATTACTATTATTTAAAAGAACAAAGGCACTTATCCCGTTAAAAATATCTGGTAATGAAACGGTGGCTTCGGTTTTTAGAATCTATTAATTCTCATTCGTTACATTCTTTAATTTATAAGTGTAATAAAACAATAATTTTCAAAAGAAAAATCAAATACGCTTTTTGACATTGCAAATAATATGCAGTTTATAAATCTTTTTTGTTTCTTTGCGCACGGTTCTTTGACCGTCCATCCGTCTACATCTGCGACGAACGGCGACAATATCTTTAAAGTAAGTTATATCAATATATAAGTTTACTAGTTTCAAAGGTCGATTTGTATGCCAGTGATTTAATAAAAGCGTGAGATACGAACATTAAAATATTGCTAAAATCCTAGTACCCACTCATGTGAGACCTAGTTTTCCTAGGCCGCTGTGTTTTGGGTTAGAACGGCATTGACCTAAGCGCTGAAATTGTTTATGAGTTATTTAAAGTATTTTAATTTAGCGATTGTGAATCTATTTCAAGGGTAATCTAAAAGAGATTGTTTTGTTTTTTCACTACTATTATAACTGGATAGACCAATTAATAAGTTAAGATTTTAATGATAAAGAGAAATCGGAAATTGAAGTTATAAATAAAGTAATCATAGGTAAATACTTATAGTAATATAATAATAATAATAACGCCCAACGATCACATACATAGAACCTGGACCCTGTGAAGATTCCCTGTGTCTAAGGACCCAGGAAATACGTGGACCATGGTCCCACAACATCCAGACACAGCACAAGTATTTGTGCTTTTTTCCGTGCACAAATACTTGTCCTGCCGCGGGAATCGAATCCACCGACCTGCTTAACCACCACACCGCAGAGGCTGTTAATGACTACTGCCTATAAGCATTAAAGGTTGAAAACTCTTAAGTAGCCACTTATCCTAGGACATTAGGTACCCAAATGCGGTGCAATAAAAACGTTATAGAAGTATACATAAGAGTGGTCAAACCTTAGTGCAGACCAAATGCAAGGAAGTTCTATAGTATATACTTCCTTGGCACGGGGGAATTAAAACGCGTTCGTGTAACCCTATTCTATACATATGGGATGGGTACCACAGAACTGTGAAAAAATTTGGCGACCGTAATTCCTTCCTGTTTTGTGATAAATACTTAACTCTTTTTCGATATGGGAGTGAAAAATTTTATGAACGAGAATTATTAAACAAAAACAATATAATCAATAGTCGCCATCTTGACAATAAAAAAATATTTTTTAAATTAAATAATAATTTTAAAAAAAATTATTATTTAATTAATAATTATCATATACCAACATAATGATAAACTTTTTAACTTTGTTATATTGACAATGGAGATCTATGTGAACCAACTTCAACTTCCGTTCACCTCGCATTCACCAGCTTACTACTCCCCAAGTGAAGCGTACGTAAAGTAGTTTTACTTAAACTTCGGATAAAATAACATCGCCTATATGGTTGGTGTATCGCTCTCGACACAGCATCCCCACAGACTATTAATAATTAAAGAATTTTGGACGTCTGATCGAGTCACCACGTGACCAAAATGCTGATTCAGCCCAAAGATAAAGCATTGCCATTCAATGAGGCAATGCCGTCTTCATTTTGAAATGTAGTTGCTGGTAGCGGCTTCTTAGATTAAGTGTTCATTTTAATTTTGATTATATTACTTCTTTTGTGGTTATTGTATAAGTACATAAGAGATAGTTTTGGCGGGAAAACGAGAAATCGCGAGATCGCTTCACCGCATCATGTTATTTTCCAAGCTTGTGCTATTTTCAGTGTTAGTGCATTAAATTGGTGGTGTTTTATTCGTTAAGTGCTGGATTACGGGCATGAGTGTGGGAAAGTGGTATAATGATGCACTTTGACTGGACTATGACTTGACTTGATGACTTTGACTGTGATTTGACACATAGGTATATCTGCGTGAAATATCATTGACTAGAGAAATTATCAATTACTTGACACTGGCTAAATACACAAAAGTGTGGAACCAAAATTACCTAAGAGGTTGGTAAACTATTTGGTTGATTAATTAAACATTCAAGGCGTGTGTGAATGGAAGCGATTTTTGTTCGAATCAAGTAAGTACGTAAAATTATCTAGACTGGAATCACGCGGCGATGAATGAGTTATTGAAATTACCGTTGGCATAATTACGTTCCTCAACAAGGCTACCATATTATGAGCTATAAAAATGGACATTTGTCTGTCTTCTCGAGAAAGCGTTTGACCAATGAAGGCAATGAACGATAGCGTGGATTACGTCATAAAATATTTCTTGCATTTTTATTGGTCAAACGCTTTCTCGGGAAAAGAACGATTTTTATAGCTCATACTAACCGTGGAAAACTAAGTAGGTCCAAAAAAAATTATCGGTTTCTTATTAAAAAGTTTTGTTTAAAAAAAATTAAGATTAAGTAAAGAAAATAAAATATTTCGAAAAAGATATTGATATTTATTTATTAATACATCAATTGTTATGCTAAAACTAAATGACTAGAAATCTATAAGCTAAAAAATAAAACAATAAAAAGAAAATTAAGTCTGACAAACCTGACAAACTGTCAATAGGCAACGTGCCCATTAACGTGGCAGCATTGCCACGTTGAATGGCAATGCTCAATCTATGGCCGAAGTAAATATAATTATTGCTAGAGCAGATACTGCTCTCACAGCCGCCCATCGCAAGTGTTGGTCTCTACCGACCTATACAGCGTCACCGGGCGGGAGGGCAGGCGACCAGCCGTCAAAAGTGGGAGGCAACTAGCTCAAGGGCACCCCTGGGATGCGAGCCTCGGCTTGGGCCGTTGCCGGGATAAGAGGATCGAGAAGACTACGTCCACTGGAAGAGTGGGCCCTAAAGGAAAGTCACGACCTTTCTAGCTAACCTACGGGTTCGTCGACCTCGCCGGCGGGGTCGGTGTCTGATTGTGTTACGCTGGTATCCTATACCGGTGCCGGTACCTGAGCCAGAAAGGCTGGACTGGTCCGGTGATCCTAGCGCAGCCGATACTACGGCTGCTATAGGATCATCCGGGTCGCTAAAGACGTGTCTCAGGCTTCGACGACGAAGTGATCCTGGCACATGGTCTGCCAGCACACCCGTTCATAACTTTTACGGCCTTGTACGATATAAAACAGCAGTTATTGTTACGTGTCCATATTACGTCAAGCCTCTGAGTAATTGTTTGCGCAGCTTGTTCTGCTACGACTTGTCTATATTGACGAACAACTTTGTGGCCAAGGTTCCGTTCCATTTTGGCGTGACTATACCGTGAGACATACATACGTATCTAGCCTCTCTCTGTCGTTAGTTAAGCAGGTCGGCTCGTAACCCAGAGGAGTGGGATTGATTCCCGCGGTAGTACAAGTATTTGTGCACAGAAAAAAGCACAGATACTTGTTCTGAGTCTGGGTGTTGTGGACTGTGGTCCTCGTAGTTCCTGGGTCCCTAGATACAGAGAATCCTATTTAGGGTCCAGGATCTACCTCTACGGACTACCTATGATATCATTGGGCGTTTTTATTATTATTATTACTGTATTGCTTAGGGTAGAGTTATGTATGATAGATTTTTTTGCATACGACTCTACCGACTCCATGAAGGAAAATAACTTTTTGTTGAAAGCGGCATTGCCATTTGTCAATAATAAAAAAGAAGGTCCACCTGACCCCAACTTCCTCTAAGAAATCAAGATTTTTGTTACTTCAACTTTTAGAACACAGAATTTACCTTACGTAAAGTGTTTATCTTAGAAAAATACTGTATTAATTAGATAATTTTGTTGGTATGTACATTTAATAATTTATTTTTGGTACATTTAATATTTATTTACCTATCTAGGTAGTCAATTGTTTCTTCTCAATCTGTGCTAGGTATTACTTACCTAAGTACTTAAAACTCCATTTCTGTAATTTAAAATAGTGTTTCCGTAGCGGCAAAATCTAACCTCCTACACCAACAAAGCTTTGGTAAAACTCGTCACTATGATAATTTTCTAAACTAAAAAGCTTTTGTAAAGTCACATTTGGTGAGGTGACTGCACGAAAAGCTTCAAGCATCGATAGATCCAGAGGTCAAAGGTACAGCCATCAGACATTCAGAGTAAGTACATCCGTCCGTATTAGGGGTGGAAACAGGGTTGGGGTGAGGGGTGGATCGATGACGCCACGTGCTCTCTTCTGACGCAACATCCATGCGAGTTGGCAGGGGTTGTGGCGGGAAAATTTTCGGGTACGTAATATTTGCTTTGCAGGGATTGAAAAGCCTATACGCATTAACTGCCACAATCAGGTATATATATATATTATAGTGGTTAATTAAGATAACAGTTTAAAATGAAAAACAATGCAGTAGCAAAACTTGCCCAATGTTGGTTATCTTCTAAATATATATAACTCAACGGTGACTGACTGATTGACTGACTGACATAGAGATCTATCAACGCAAAGTCCAAACCACTGGACGGATCGGGCTGAAATTTTGCATTAAGGTAGATGTTATGACGTAGGCATCCGCTAAGAGAGGATTTTTCAAAATTCCACCCTTAAAAGGGTGAAATGGGTGGTTGAATTATTTTCTCATAGGCCACGCCGCGGGCGAAGCTGCGGGCAGAAGCTCGTTTACCTATATAAAGTAATCATACGACCGAAACCTTTATTAACGGTTTTTTAACAAATTGTATGAAAATATCCCCCAGTTTTCTGTTCGAATACAAATTCAAGATTTTTTTATTCATTATTTATTTACTTTTGCTTTTTTATATTATACTGGTTAATATTACCTATATAGAGTAGTTACCCGACCGACAACTTTATTAACGGTTTTTAATACGAATTGTATGAAAATATCCCCCAGTTTTCTGTACGAATATAGATAAAAAAAAATTTTATTATTTATTTACTCGTGCTATTTTATATTTTACTGGTTAATATTACCTTTATAGAGTGATTACCCCACCGACATCTCTATTAATGGTTTTAATACAAATCGTATAAAAATGTCCCCCAGTTTTTTGTTCAAATATAAATTTAAGCATTTATTTATGTATTTACTTGTGAAAATCTAAGTTTAGCGAATAACGATTAAGGTCTAAGAATTTATTTTTTAGCCATATACTTAGGTCTGGGTTCATAGTCCAGAGGCCCCCCTCTGGACTATGAACCCAGACCTATGGATTTAGGATAGGATTCGATTCCCGCGACAGGACAAGTATTTGTGCACAGAAGAAAAAATACTTGTTCTGAGTCTGGATGTTGTTGAACCTTGGTCCTCGTAATTCCTGGGTCCCTAGACACAGGGAATCCTAGTTAAGGTCCATCTATGTATGTGATCGTTGGGCGTTATTATTATTATTTAATATTCATATTTGTTTGGGACATGCATATTTCCACAGGTTTGATAGCAGTACCTGTTTTGCATCCACGTGCAACCCAAGATCACAGGATTTGCTGGGCAATAACGTAACTCGATTGCAACCTATAGAAACACAAATTTGTATGGATTTGACCGTTGCAATACGCAGTTTATGTGCATAGTTAGTTTGAAAGTTAAACGTCTCTTGTTGCATTGCAATTAAAGTTTCGTGATCACCCCTGTTTTCGAGTCAAATCGGACTTTCGCCAAAATTATGAACGTCTTATATAAACACTAAATTACGAAAATCGTAGAACTTACTCCCTTAGAGATTACTCCCTTACCAAAATTACTTTTGGTAGCATTTAGTCATCATCTTGGGTTCTTAATTCTACTCCAGTAGGTACCTCCAGATTTGTCTAGATTCGTAATTTCGGAACATTATAAATACTTACTAAAGGTATAAGTATGTACACAGTATGCACTCGAAAGGCGTGCATTTTAGATTATTCCCGACTTTTTGGTTAGTTTTTCAAGGTTAGCGACACTTGAAACATTAAAATGATAATTCATTATCATTTCATATAAAACTTTCAATAATATTGCTTTACAAATTAAACTTAATCAAATCACATTTTTTATGAGAACAAAATGTCAAAGGTGAACAATAAAATTACAATAACACACAAAACAATTTAAATATCACATAACATAAACAAACCTACTCACATTTTGATTTATTAAACGGCCGACTTATTTCACCAAAATTAATATTCAGTCAAATACCACTGCACTCTGGTTTTCCCGCGTTTTTGTGCCGGAGCGACTAAGCCCGCCAACTTAGGCCGCGAGACTGCCGTGCGCCAAGTTAGAGGAAGACACAAGATCACAACTGAACGTGTACAACAAAGAGGAATATAGTCGCGGTATCGAGCGAAGGGGTGGATAAATTCGGGGTGAGTGAGCTGAGATGAAGATATAATGAAGATTTCAGGAATTTTCATCTCTCATCGCTCTGCGCTTTAGTTTAGATATTGCTCTAAAAAATTTACTTTACTTATTAATTTGGATATTCGCATGCTTTTACATTGTGTAACTACAGCTGCCAAACATTAAAATAATATTAATATCTAAGTAATAAATTCTACCAAGCTAGATCTGACAGAAAAATATTGTTAGTTTATTTTATTTTTAAAGTTCTTAGATGTATGACCTATGTTTGTATTGCTGTACGTATACTTAGATACCTACCTACAATATAATATGTTTGTTTGTTATTAGTTATTGTTTTATTTTTAATGATTTTGATCTATTCTGTCTAACTTTGTTTACGGTCGTCCGTCACATCATTCGAAAGTTGTAATTTCTTCAAAATTTTATTTAGATTTATTATGTAATTTATATCCATAAATATTTGAGCATAATTATAAAATATCAATAATTAGTATAATTATTTTATTGTTAATTAAATGAACCTATGTATATTATTTCTACCTTTGAATATTTCTAAGCTTTTCCATGGCAAAATCTAAACGTTCAAATTCTTTTCGATTGTTATTTTTTTCTGTAATCTGTGAATAATATAGAAGGCGGTTTTTTGGCGGAACGCGAAAAAGATTGCGTCACCGCATTGTATTATTTTCCAAAATTTGTGTTATTTTCAGTGTTAGTGCATAAAATTGGTGGCATTCTATTAGTTAAGTGCTGGATTACAGGCGTGAGTGTTGGAAAATGGTATAATGATTGTGAAACGTTTCTTTTCGTGTTGTTTCCAAAACTCCATAGAAGCTTCAAGTAAAGTTGCCATCACTTTACTAGGAGTATGACTTTGACTAGACTATGACTTGACTTGATGACTTCGACTATGACTTGACACATATTTGCGTGAAATATCATTAACTTGATAAATTATCAATTACTTGACACTGGCTAAATAAACAAAAGTGTGGAGCCAAAAAATTAAAAAAATATATATAGAATGCAGGAATGCACGACTAAAATATTACACAGCTCGTATTGTACGACCAGGAAGGTAAAGCCCGCATTTAGTGTACATTGCTTTAAAATATCAGGTTGTACAATATGGGTCGTATTATATCATGTGATATTATCACAAGTCTGTAAATTTTTTAAGCTTTACTCATAATTACAGTCTAGTGTCTGTATTACAGAACGATGCTCAGTCATCGATCGGTGCTCAGATTCAGGGGGATAAAAAGCAAATGGGGCATTGACTTTGAAATTTTTATATGCAATGTACATGAATATATGGCTGTGTTTTCCGGGTCTTAATTTTTGCCTGTATTGATTTTTCACAGCCCGTATTGTACAGCCCAGAATTGATAAAAATGGCTTTGAAAAATCAGGCTGTGCAATACGGGTTGTACAATACTGCCCAGTATTCTACAACCCGTATTGCACAGCAACAGTGCAAAATTGGTACAGGCAATAAGGTACGACCCGGAATGTTGAACCAGAAATTAATGTACAAGGTTTTGTTATGCTGGGTTGTGCAATAAAGATTGACAATTTGGCCGTGCATTATTTGGTCGCACCTTCTTTTACATTATAGTGACTCAATAATATGTCACTAGTCAGCTGAAGCCGATGATCTGACAATTATAAAAAATTCTGTGAGTGTGTTTTGTGTGGACTGTGGTGTGTTATGTATCGAATTAATAGAATTCTGTGTATGTATCTCTCCTTGAGTCCTTGGCCTGTGTGACTGTGTGTATCACAATGGTGTGTGTTTGAATTTCTTTGTTTATAAACTGTCGGCATTTAATAAATTACATTTTAAAAAAGCTAAACGATGGCAGATATTGGCCGTCTTTTAGTGCTATATGGTAGCCAAACATTCACGGCACAGGAAGCTGCAGAAAGAATATGGCGAACGTCTAAAGCTCTCGGTTTTGGCGGTCCCGTACAAGCCATGGACGAGTATCCGAAACACAAGCTTATTCAAGAAGAGTTTGCTATATTTGTTTGTGCTACCACTGGACAGGGAGATGAACCTGACAATATGAAGAGGTTTTGGAAGTTTCTGTTGAGAAAAAGCCTTCCTTCGAACTCTTTGGTGAACCTGAAGTTTGGTGTCCTTGCGTTTGGTGATTCTTCTTATGCTAAGTTTAATTTTGTCGGCAAAAAACTTCATAAACGTTTATTGCAACTTGGAGCTACTCCTCTAGTTGATATTGGTGAGTTATCTTTATATTAGACTAATAACAGCATTAGGATCAAAGTTGGAGGAGTCAGCACAATAAGTAGCACTGCATAAATGCATATTTTATAATTAGACATTAAATATTTATGATATTATTGTACTTTCCAGTCATGAGTAGTTGGAATGACCTATACTACATACAAATGTAAAACTTAATAAAGAGATAAGTAGTAAACTCCGTAATATAACAACCATAAACCACATATACTATTTTGATACCTGTCTGCCTTATAATAGTTGATCCCTAGATTAATTTGTTTCAAAAATGTACACTAAAAATTGTTTTAAACTTAAAAATTGTAAAAAATTAAAGATAGCAGATACCTAGATAAAGGAATATGAGGCCAGACTAATCAACTTTTAGAACATCATTGTTGCTTGTTAATCATTATATTTGTACATTGATAAGTTTTATGAGCATTGTAGATGATTGATGAAATATTAGATCTTTATACACAATGGTTATGTGTTTCTAAAAACGTTTCATGTAGATCGTACATACTCAAGATATAATTTATCAATGTAAGAATATTCATTTTGTTTTACTTTTCACAGGTCTTTGCGACTATCAACATGATCTTGGACATGATGCCGTAATGCAACCTTGGATTAAAGATTATTACAAACAACTCAAAAACTATTTTCCAAACATCCACACAGAAGACCTAAAAACTAACTTTATACCACGCTGGAGTGTTAGCCTTATAAAGGACAGAAATATTCCTGAGGAAGGAACAACGGAGGAAAAAGACATTTACTTTAGTAATGGGTGTAAAGATGACTTTTTGGATGCTAAATTATTAGAAGTAGAAAGTAACATAAAGATTACAGATGATACTCATTTTCAAGTAAGTTCCAATTTAATTACAAACTATCCCAAGGATGCTATTCGAACTTTATGGACATATAATATTAGGTCTTTACCTATGAAATCGCCGTTTTGTTTGAAAAAAGTTAAAGTATTTTTTTTTCGAACTTATTTATTTCTTTTATTCAAAGTAATCACCCCTGCAATCAATGCATCTTTGCCAACGCTGTGGCAGTTTATGGATGCCCTTCTTGAAAAAATCAGCAGGACGGGAGACAACAAACTCTTCAAAGGCGTTTTGTACTGCCTCTCGGTAATTGAATTTTTTTCCCGCTAAAAAGTTGTCCAAATTTTGGAAAAAGTAATAGTCGGTAGGCGCAAGATCTGGTGAGTATGGCGGATGAGGGAGAGCTTCCAAACCCAACTCATGCAGCTTAGAGACGGTCTGTTGTGCAGTATGTGGTTGCGCGTTGTCGTGAAGTAGCAGTGGAGACGACTGATTGACCAAAGCTGGTTGCAGACGTGCGAGTTTCGCCATCATTGTGGTCAGTTCTTCAATGTACACATCTGCAGTAATGCTCTCGCCGTTTTGTAAAAAGTTATGATGAATCACACCAGCACTAGACCACCAAACTGTGACCATCACCTTTCTAGGGGTCATTTTTCGTTTTGCACATTGCTTTGGTACCGAACCAGGATCTAACCAACTTGATGAGCGCTTTCGATTGTCAAAAAGAATCCATTTTTCGTCGCACGTAACAATTCGGTTCAAAATTCCTTCATTTCTGTGCCTGTTAAGCAGCGCAAGGCAAGTCTCGACGCGTACGTTGCGCTGGCGATCGTTAAGTTCGTGGGGCACCCATCTATCAAGCTTTTTTATCTTGCCAATCTGTCGCAAATGGACCAATATTGTTTTGATGCTAACATCAAAAGCTGCTGCCAGCTCAGCTGTAGATTGAGATTCATCAGCTTCCACAATCGCCTTTAATTCATCATTGTTGACCAAAGTTTCCGGACGACCACGAGGTTCATTTTTCAAGTCAAAATTCCCAGAACGGAACCGAGCAAACCAATAACGGGTTGTACGTTCGTTTGTACAGTTCTCTCCGTAAACGTCGTTGATGTTACGTGTCGTTTGTGCCGCGTTGGTGCCACGACGGAACTCATATTCCATAATTACACGAAATTTCAAAGTATCCATTATGAGGAAAAATGTTGAAATGTAATGAAAATACAACGCTAATCAATAAACAAAAGACTTATATTGTAAATAGAATGTCATATTTTTAAAACAAAATTAATTTTAATTTAGAATTCATAGCCAATCAAAACTTTTTTTTGTTTGAAAAAGTCTGTACTGCAATACGGCAATTTCATAGGTAAAGACCTATTATAATATACATGGACACATATTATATGTGAATGATTGTGTATGTGTGTGTGTGTATGTGTGTGTGTGTGTGTGTGTGTGTGTGTGTGTGTGGACACACACACATACATTTAGTTTGTTCCATCTTCCTCTACAGCTGAATGGATTTTTGGAACGCAGACAGTTTATGCATTGCATTACCACAGAATTGTTTTTGTCCATGGGTGAAACCACAAAGTGTAGCTAGTAATTCTATAAAAGTAAATTTGTTTGTGTAGATTACTTGCCAAAACGATAACTGATTTGGCTGGAAGCTCATATTCCTACTACCAAGACCAATATAGGGCACTTTAATTCCAGTAAAATTGATGCTGAGTGTCACATAATAACTGGTAAAAAGCAGGTGAAACCTTGGTCTGTATCTAGTCTATAACAGTTCATCATTAGGTTTACCATTTTACAGGATGTAAGATTAATAACATTTGAAACAACTGGAGAGACAGTTTTGAACTACAAACCAGGAGATGTTTTCAACATTAGGCCAAGAAATGCAAAAGAAGACATTGATGACCTCTTTGGCATATTTGAAATGCACAATTTAGACATCAAACCTCATTATAGGCTGTTGGTGGAAAAGTATCATAATGGTAAGTATAAAGGTAGCATAGGTACTATTTGTATGATTAATAGAAGATTCTTGACACTAATGTATTAGTAGCGAGGATCTTGTACCCAAATTACTGTGGTCCATTTATCTGCAAATTTACTGTTATAATTATCCAATTTATTATTATAACTACTCGAATTTTGCTTTAACGAACGCACCAATTTTGCGTTTCGTTTTTGCTTTTAAATAAATAAATGATCTGTCAATGTCAAAATACACGTGCTATCAGATAACGTCAGACGTCAAATAAACGTCATTTTCCAAAACAAAGCGTGAAAGCAGCGGTGTGGGAACAATGTTTTTGTATTAAACTAATTTCCTCATAGTTTTATCAAAATATATAATAGTGATTAATCAAGATGCTGCGACGGCAGGCACGTTTGCGCCGCGAATATTTGTACAGAAAGTCTGTAGAAGACAAACAAAAAAGTATTCAAGCTAAAAAAGATCAACTGAAGAGAAGTTTGGAAGAAAACATTCCTATTCATGGAGATTTAAGAAGAGAGGCGATTAAATTACAGAAAAGAATAGAATTTGAAGACAAAGGTAAGTAATTTTACCTTTCCTTATTCATCATATTTGTTTATAACCTCTTTTAATGTACCTACTGCTATAAGTAATAAACCAATAAAACTTATGTCAGACTTATAGTAAGAGGTAAGCAATTTGGTCCTAAAATACCACGTGACGTGCGCAATATCAAAAAACCATATAAATTATGTTTATTTTGCACTCAGAGGTCACAGTCAAGTTTACCAAATACTATATCGTGTTCATATCTTCAGGTCCGGAAAGAGCAGCAGTTATTGGCGGGTTCAGTGGTGGTCCCAACACTCAAAGCTCGCAAGATGATGAGTACAGATATGCTGGGGTTGATGATCCTAAAATCATGATCACCACTTCCAGGGAACCCAGTGCACGGCTTAAGATGTTTGTCAAGGAATTGAGGTTTGTATGTGTTGTTTACTATGGGGTAGTTGGCAAGATGTATGTTGAAAATAAATCTAAAGAATTTGCAATACTTGTCTTGACTTCCTGTTAAAGAATTTCAAACACAGAATAGGTACCTATAAAGGGCAGTAGCTTAAGGCAAATGAGCTGCACACACCACTCTGGCTGTGCATTCTTTTAATTATACAAAAATGTGATAAATGGCCAGGAAATTGCTGTGAAATTGCAGCAGAAACTATTAAGATTCAATTTATCTATCCCATGTGGACTTCACATTACTAGCAATAACTGTGAAAATATTGGCTTCTGCAGCATCAATCTTACAAAATGTGAAAATTATGCCGAACTTATCTTAATTGAATTTGGTGTCAAATGAAGTTTCTTAAGTAAACTTTATTAAAATAAAATGAACTTTGTGTCAGCTAAAACTTCCTTATTATTGGAGTTAGTTGTATAACTATTTATTTATTAAAAAACAAAACTCCTTAGTTAATGGATTTCAGTGTCATACAAAACTTGGACTTGATTTGAATAAAGCAATTCATTCACAATCTTGTCATTCATTCCCCAGGTTAATATTTCCAAACAGCCAGCGCATGAACCGTGGTGGATATGAGATGTCACAACTTATACATGCGTGCCGAGCTAATGAAGTCACTGACTTTATTATTGTACATGAACATAGAGGTGTGCCTGATAGTTTGGTAAGTTGGTGCATTATTTATATAGTAACAGATTCCTTTTAAAAAAGGGTTTAATCGACTTTAATTTAATTAATTTCACACTAAGAAACACTTGTCATATCAAGTAGTGTGCAAGCACTGCTGTGTTCCGGTTTGAAGGGGACTGTAGCTAGTGAATTACTGGGCAAATGAGACTTTATGACCTAATCTTATTACTAGACTGTGCTGATGAGTTTTAGGATGATGTCTGCAGTGCACACAAAGCTACAATCAAACGAAAGTTTTTTTTGTAAAAGATAGTTTGGTTGATATGAACATAAGATTTAAGCTAAATTACAAGTATCTGTATACATTTCCCAGGTAATCTGCCATCTTCCTTACGGCCCAACTGCTTCATTCACTCTCTCTGGAGTGGTGATGAGGCATGACATACCAGACATTGGGCCGATGAGCGAGCAGTTCCCACATTTGATATTCCACAACTTCAAATCTGATCTTGGTATGCTAACTTATAGTGAATTCTTGCAAGTGAACAATAGACAGTTTCAAACATTTAACTCTCAGTTTTTATTAGTGTTCTTAAAAGGTAGTAGTTCTTTTGCACTATGTAATTTAATTTGTAGAAATTTGTAAGAGGTTAAATCAAGTTTTGAGAAGGAAAAAACAATGCTTTTTGTTTCGAATACTTCTTACTTGTCATTCATTGATATAATAAGGCATGACACATCAATTATCATTAAGCCTTACTTTGCTTTATAACTATAACTTGAGAAATACTGAATATAAAAATCTGATATGTTTTTTGTATGAGCTCTTTATAGAATAATCTTGAAATGGTTTACTTATTGTGACACCTTCCAAATAATTTAATTTATTAATACATTTTGATTTTGAACAGTCAAAGAATAACGTTTCACGTTTAAGTTACCTGAAATAGAGGGATATATTTACATATATATTAGGTCTTTACCTATGAAATTGCCG
This sequence comes from Ennomos fuscantarius, assembly GCA_905220475.3. Lineage (NCBI taxonomy): Eukaryota > Metazoa > Arthropoda > Insecta > Lepidoptera > Geometridae > Ennomos > Ennomos fuscantarius. The sequence continues at coordinate 2,167,094 of HG992046.1, read as the reverse complement.
TTTTGTTTGAAAAAAGTTAAAGTATTTTTTTTTTCGAACTTATTTATTTCTTTTATTCAAAGTAATCACCCCTGCAATCAATGCATCTTTGCCAACGCTGTGGCAGTTTATGGATGCCCTTCTTGAAAAAATCAGTTGTGCAGTATGGGGTCGCGCGTTGTCGTGAAGTAGCAGTGGAGACGACCGATTGACCATAGCTGGTTGCAGACGTGCGAGTTTCGCCATCATTGTGGTCAGTTCTTCAATGTACACATCTGCAGTAATGCTCTCGCCGTTTTGTAAAAAGCTATGATGAATCACACCAGCACTAGACCACCAAACTGACCATCACCTTTCTAGGGGTCATTTTTCGTTTTGCACATTGCTTTGGTACCGAACCAGGATCTAACCAACTTGCTGAGCGCTTTCGATTGTCAAAAAGAATCCATTTTTCGTCGCACGTAACAATTCGGTTCAAAATTCCTTCATTTCTGTGCCTGTTAAGCAGCGCAAGGCAAATCTCGACGCGTACGTTGCGCTGGCGATCGTTAAGTTCGTGGGGCCCCCATCTATCAAGCTTTTTTATCTTGCCAATCTGTCGCAAATGGACCAATATTGTTTTGATGCTAACATCAAAAGCTGCTGCCAGCTCAGCTGTAGATTGAGATTCATCAGCTTCCACAATCGCCTTTAATTCATCATTGTTGACCAAAGTTTCCGGACGACCACGAGGTTCATTTTTCAAGTCAAAATTCCCAGAACGGAACCGAGCAAACCAATAACGGGTTGTACGTTCGTTTGTACAGTTCTCTCCGTAAACGTCGTTGATGTTACGTGTCGTTTGTGCCGCGTTGGTGCCACGACGGAACTCATATTCCATAATTACACGAAATTTCAAAGTATCCATTATGAGGAAAAATGTTGAAATGTAATGAAAATACAACGCTAATCAATAAACAAAAGACTTATATTGTAAATAGAATGTCATATTTTTAAAACAAAATTAATTTGAATTTAGAATTCATAGCCAATCAAAACTTTTTTTTGTTTGAAAAAGTCTGTACTGCAATACGGCAATTTCATAGGTAAAGATCTATTATTTGTTATGTCGTAAATTTTATATGTATACTTTGTTATCAATTACTTTGTAATTTTAAACGGTTAGAAGAATATTAATTACATTATTGGTAGTATTCTAATTTTGACTAGCTAAAGTGTAGACTTGCAATATTTTGACAGGATTAAGAACGATGAGCATTCTGAAATACCTGTTCCCGGTGCCCAAGGCGGATTCGAAGCGGGTGATCACATTCGCGAACCACGATGATTATGTTTGCTTCAGGCAACATACATATAGAAAGGTAAACTTATTTATAACAGTTTCACTTGCAACTTACCCCTCCTTCATTTTGTATTATTTGTAAATATTATAATTCATTTATTTATTTATTTAACTTTATACACATAAAAAGTACAAAGGAGGACTTAATGCTAACAGCATTTTATACCAGTTAAGCATGACAGATAAATAATTTGATTAGGCATGCATATAAGGAAATGAATATATATTTTGAACATTCGTTTTTAATTGTTATATAAATTAAAATAAAACGATAACAACAGCAATACAAATATTAAGGTACAAATATATATAATATAATATATGTATATATATTTACAAATTTAATAAAACAAATATACATGAATAGTAATACTAGAAGTAATATAATTTTATTAGTAACTAGTTGTCCCGCCCCGGCTTCGCACGGGTGAATTAGTAAAACGCGGTCGAAGGGATAAAAGTATCCTATCTCCGTCTCCTGGTTCTAAGCTACCTCCCCACCAATTTTCAGCCAAATTGATTCAGCTGTTTTTGAGTTATAAATAGTGTAACTAACACGACTTTATTTTATATATATATATTTTTTTTTTATGTTACGAAATGACATGACGAACAAGCCGCTCGCCTGATGTTAAGCGACACGACTGCCCATATCAGTTGCAGTGACACTTGAAACACTAAAATATAGTTTCGCGTGACACTGCTCTGCGCACGTCATTCTGAGACATCAGCACAGTCTGGTAATAAGATTACAAAACTGTGAGGTTAGGTCATAAAGTCTCATTTGCCCAGTAAAATATATTTGGTTTTGTGTTTACGAAGATTGTTAAACATTTGTTTCAGTCCGGCAAAGAAATAGAACTGTCGGAGATCGGGCCCCGTTTCCAAATGAAGCTGTATGAGATCAAGTTGGGTACGCTCGAGGCTTTGGACGCGGCGGACACGGAATGGGCGCTTCGCCCCTACATGAACACTGCGGCCAAGCGGCGGTTCCTCAGCGATGAGGACGGGTGGCAGGAGGACCATGATTGAATAAATAATTATGCTGATTTATTAAAATTGTCTTTCATTTGTTACCAAAACTGAGGCTTTCATTTGTTTCTTGAGACTTTCGTTTGTTTCCTGAGACTATCATTTGTTTTCCGACACTCATTTGTTTCTTGAGATTTTTGTTCGTTTCCCGAGACTTATTTGTTTTCTGTGTTTCGTTCAATTTCTGAAACTCTTTTTGTCACTCAAGACTTTCATTTGTCTCCTGAGACTATCATTTGTTTTCCGACACTCGTTTGTTTCCCTAGACTTTTATTTGTTTTTTCTCTCATTGTGTTACTCAAAACTTTATTTCCTGAGACTTTCATTTGTTTCCCCAGACCGATTTGTTAACTATAAAACTTTCATTTAATCTTAAGTGAGATTCGTTTTTTTCCGAGCTGGTAGGTGTATATATGTTTTTATATTGATGCTGGAAATAACTAGAAACTTATTTTTATTTGTCTATCTTAGAAATAAGTTGTGTGTTGTTGGAACAAAAGTGTGGAGCCAAAACTTAAAAAAAAATGTATCTAGTTCTACCCTAAAGCCGTAAAGCGTTTGTTTTTATACTGTAAGATTTTTGTGTCCATGCGGATGAAATCGCGGGCGCAGCTAGTAATAATAATAAAAGACAAGTGATAAATGTCCTTTCAGACATGCCAGTACCAAACTTTCTCCAAGTGCCACTCACAATGTACGAGATAGCGGAACAATACTGGGACCTCAAGTCCTACCCGACACAATACGTTTTCTCTCTTCTCGCACTCATATCCGAGGATAGGTTAGAGCGAGACAAATGTATGGAACTCAGCTCGCCTGAGGGCCAAGAAGACTGGCTGAATTATTGTAGAAGACCACGACGGACGGTCCTAGAGGTACGTAGTGTTTAAATAAAAACGAAATAGGGTTATTCCAATTGGGTTCCAAGTACCTAATATAATGTTGACTTGTAAAAGTGCTAAAAATAGCCTATTTGCAATAAATCCTTTGACTATGGGACTTGATTTTTCTCCTCTTAGGCCCCACAAATATAGTGTAGCCATATTTAAAAAAAATTAAGTACAATATAATATAATTAATGAGTTTACAAGCGAGTTTTTTTGGCTGGAAAACGAAAAAGATCACGTTACCGCATTTTATTATTTTCCAAAACTTGTGTTATTTTCAGTGTTAGTGCATAAAATTGGTGGCATTTTATTCGTTAAGTGCTGGATTACAGGCGTGAGTGTGGGAAAGTGGTATAATGATGGTGAAACGATTTTTTTCGTGTTGTTTACAAGCGCATCATTTGAGAACTAATGAATCGATGTGTTTTTGTTTTAAATCGTTCATAATAGTCCGAATTGGGGTTTTATAGAAAGAAAAACTGGAAACATTACAAATTCGGAGAAAAATTAATGGGCTTTTTGGTATGAGATTTTTGTTTGTAAGTTTGGAAATGGTAACGTCTGTGGAGTCAGCTAGTGTTTGAATGAATGCCGGCGGCCTCACTCGTGTGCCAACTCCGTATTCCATAACTGTATACAGGCGTAAGATGGTGCCACTTTAACAGTCAGTCTATATATAGGAAAAAAACGAGTGTGCTTTAGACCACACGACTGAAGTAAAACTTCTTTGGTTTAGCTCCGTCTATCGGCCGGTATAACTTTGTTTTTGCTTTGTTTAATGTTAATGTCCCCATAAATTGTTGGTTTTACCGGACATACCTACATAATACTACAAATTTTTAACTTTGTTATGTTGACAATGGAGATCTACGTTAACCAACTTTCAACTTCCGTTCGCTTCGCCAGCTTACTCCCCAAACCAAACGTAAAGAAGTTTTACTTCCAAAAATCAACTACAGTATTCACACGAAAATAAAATTTAATGCCAGCCTTTGTGGTGTGGTGGTTGAGCAGGTCGGCATTACTCGGAGGCGGCGGGTTCGATTCCCGCGACGAAAAGCATTTGTGTACAGAAAAAAAGCTCAAATACTTGTCCTGGTCTGGGTGTTGTGGGACCATGGTCCTCGTAGTTCCTGGGTCCCTAGACACGGAATCCTAGTTAGGGTCCAGGATCTATGTTTGTGATCGTAGGGCGTTGTTATCTATAAATATAAAAATGAATCTCTATTTCCCTTGGTCGTCGCATCACGCGTGAACTTATGGAACATTTTTGCTAATTCTTTTTTTTGTTTTTATTATTGTCAAAAGGTTCTTATGAAAGAAAAAATTTAAACGGCATAAAATTTTTCACTACCGTGTAACCGCGGGACGCAGCGAGTTATTTATGTTTTTAACAATTTTGTCTGTATTTACGTTTGTTTGTACATTGCAGGTACTCCACGACTTCCACAAATCAGCTTCAAACCTAACCATTGACATACTCTTCGAACTGTTCTCCACCATCAAACCTCGCTCCTTCTCCATCGCGAGCAGTTCCCTCCCATCCTCAGGCCACAGGATCGAGCTGCTGGTAGCTGTCCTCAAGTACCGCACCAAGCTGAAGAAGCCGAGGCTCGGGCTGGCCTCCAACTGGTTGAAGAGCTTGGAGGAAGGTGATTTGGTTTATGGATGGATCAAGAATGGGACATTTACGTTTCCTGATGATGAGGTAATGTTTACATATAACCGTAATACAAAATCATAATCATTAATTAAGTTATTATTTATATAACAAAACAATTAATTTTTAATTAAAAAAAGACGTGTGGCACTCGGAGACTGCCGCGGTAAAGCTATTGCATAGCATTTGTATACTCCTTGGGTTGTTGTACTCCGACCGGCACAGCGGTTCGGAGTGGGGGGTGTTAGGTTTTTTTCGTTACGGAATTTCTGGATTCGGTCCCCACGCTCAAGGCCCGCGATAAAAGCTATGCAATAGATTAACTAGTCCCCGCCCCGTGCGAAGCCCACGGGTGAATTAGTAAAACGCGGTCGAACTGGACAAAAAGTATCCTATGTCCGTCTCCTGGTTCTAAGCTACCTCCCCACCAATTTTCAGCCAAATCGGTTCAGCCGTTCTTCAGTTATAAATAGTGTAACTAACACGACTTTATAATATATATATTATTATCAATATATTAGGAAATATTAAGGCACGATAAATAATGTTTGGAGTCTGGTGAATAACTGAAAAACTGATTTATTCAGATTACCCTCAAGTAGTACAAAAATCTGATTTATTTTCGAACTACCCTCATACAATCTGAAACAATATGTACACGTACAATCCGGAGCTTCGATTTTTTTAACACCTATAATAATAATAATAATACGTGTGGGCATCTCACACAACACCACTGTAGAGTTTGTCACTGTCAAGTGTCAACTTGGTAGGATGGTCATTAGCTACTGGCTGTTACTTAAATGCGCGGTTTGATCCGATAAAAATGTTATAGTTGATTATTGTAAAGAATACAAGTTTAACACGACCCAAACAACGTGTTTTTATGAAACAACTCTACAACCACCTAGCCCCAAACTAAGCAAAGCTTGTGCTGTGGGAACCAGAAAACTGATAAAACACTTAGATACTTTTTGTTTGTAAATACATACATAGAATACAATATCACACCCAGACACAGAACAAACACCTATGTTCATCACACAAATGTTTGTGCTGGGTGGGAATCGAACCCACAACCCACAGTTCAGAAGGCAGAGTTACTACCAACTGAGCTATCGGGCCAGTCAAGAAGTAGCAACTATCTCTCATTTCAGGTGACGCCTCACATAATGGTAGGTCCCGGAACCGGCCTCGCCCCATTCCGGAGTCTCATCCAACACCGAGTGCATCACCAAACGGCGACCAAAGATAACATGCACCTATTCTTTGGGTGCCGGTACAGGAGTAAGGACTTCCACTGTAGAGACGAACTGGAAATGATGCAGAGGAAGGGGAAGATCAGCTTGTATTGTGCGTTTTCGAGGGACCAAGATAAAAAGATGTAAGTATTTTTTTTTTTTACTTCAAACTTGTCTAGCATTTGACCGCGCTCTCACCTGATGGGAAGTGACGATGCGATCGAAGGTGTAGCATGCTAGCCAAGTAAATACCTATTCACTCTTCTCTTGAACACGCCCGGGTCATATATCGCCGGAAACACAGATGCTGGCAGGGCATTCCATTCCTTAGCCGTTCTAATTAAGAACGTTGAGTCAAATCGCTTAGTACGAATGGGTGGTATTTCGACCACAAAAGGATGGCGCTTAGCCGAGCGTCTAGTAGTCCGGTAGTGGAATGGTGATGGGAAGTAACTACAGAATTGCAATTGAGTGTGGATTTTGAAACACATGTGCCCAGGGTCTAATCTTAGTCAGCCCTGAAGACGTTTTAGGTTATTTGCGTAATTTGCGAAGATAACGGTGTAAGATAATATCGTGAGGAAACCGGGATGTTAAATTATTCAATGACAAACTTCGAGGTCTCAACTAACTAATCAAAACATCACGACCAACAAGACTAATCAAAGTTTTTTGAAGTAAAACTTGTTTACGCATGCTTGACTTGGGGAGTAAGCTGGAGAATGCGAGGCGAACGGAAGTTGAAGTTGGTTCACGTAGAACTCCATTGTCAACATAACAAAGTTGAAAATTTGTATTATTAATCACTACCTTGACAATTATTGTAAATTGTCATTTTACCGGATATACAAACAATAATACAATTTTTTAACTTTGTTATGTTTACAATGGAGATACGTTACCAACAACTTTCAATTTCCGTTCGCCTTGCCAGCTTATTTCCCAAGTCAAGCGTGCGTAAAGAAGTTTTACTTCAAAAACATGTATTAGCTAAAGAAAACATGAGTGAATACAAATCTTTGCCATAAACAAAACTACAACTCCCAAAAACAAATGAAGATCGGATTGCCGCTTTTCCCGCCTATTTTTTTTGTTCTGTTTTTATTCAGCCATTATTTTCGCCTGTTACTTTCATCCGTATGATAACAATGTACTATTTTTCTTCCAGTTATGTCCAACATAAGATCGCAGAACACAGCGCCCTTCTCTACGACCTAATAACGAATCGCAACGCTCACATATTCATATCGGGGAATGCTAAAAACATGCCCGACAACGTGCGCGACGCTTTCGTAGAAGACGTTATTTGTAAAGTTGGAGGTGTTAGTTTACAGGACGCTAAGGATGTATTGAAACATATGGAAACAAGGGGACGGTTGCAGGTAGAAACGTGGTAGACGCTACAATTTGGCTGTAGTGGTGTGAACCGGTTTTTCTAAAACTTAAAAAAAAAAACAGTTTTATAAACAGATACGTTCTTTTTTTTAAGAAATCGATTATGATCCTAAAATAAATTTTCGGGCATGTGATATGTATCCGAACCAGGGATTGGAAAAAGGATTAATTTTCGAACTGGTTACGCCAAGTAAATAGGGAACTTTTCAGTTTCGTTCTATCGGAACCGCTATTAAATGATTTTTGGTTTAAAAAGTTCGTAATAAAGGTTTCGTTCAATAAACCGGTTTCGAGCGGTTTTGTTACCCCTCCATTGACGCACACAGCCGTCAGCCGTTTTTTGCAGCATAGATAAGTCGTACATAACAAACACATTTTACTTACCCTCAAGTTGACGGCGGCGGCGACGCGACGCGACCATGCAAGTCTCTCGCGGAAAAAACCGGTTAATAAAGGTAATAATTTCATAACGTTCTTTTAACGGTTTACTCCGAACGAAATAATCGCTTAAGCTTAAAGGTACCATGCCTTGATCCGAACATGGGCAGCCCTAGAATTGTCTCTAGTCTATGGTAAGGGGAATCACTGAATATTCTGGTTCAATATGTGACTAATTTCACGGTATTAAAACATTTCAGTTTCGTTTACGTTTTATTGTTTGAAGTTTTCCTATCACATTTTCTTGCGAAAAGATGCCCAAAGTGAAATCTAAATCAATTACTAGAAATTATTTTGAAAAGATTGACTTGTTATTATGTTCCCATCCCTTAAAACACCAAAACCTCCACTTTTAGAAATCTCAACCCTCTATTAGTTGCAAATCTGTATGCATGACTATAAGGTTTAATTTGTTTTGTTGGCAAATTTACATATGCTATTGTCACGAGTCGAGCCTTTGATAAATACCGCAACACATTGCCGTGGAAAAATAAAAATAATTTGGAAACACTGCTGTTTTTATTTTATATATTTCTCTACCAACATTGAAAAAAAATGTGACTACACACTCTGTGAATGTGACCACGGGCGATCACGTAACTATTACAACCAATAGAAACAAACATTTGTGTGGATTCGTTTGAATACGCAGCTTATGTGAATAGTTAGTATAGAAATGTCTCCTGTTGCATTGTAATCAATGTTTTGTGATCACCCCCCAACTGTGACAAGGACGGGGGAGGGGTCAAAATTCATGAAAATCATGTGACGTAATTTATGGATGGATCTCTGACCCAAGGGTTAATAATAATAATAATATGCTGAATTGAGTGGATGCTGCCAAGTAGAGAGTAGGTATACAAATGCTCGAATAGTTGTATGACCAAGTGTCTACCAAATATACCTTTATTATTATTTGTCTTTTTGATTTTTTTAGTCTGATTTTATTTATTAGTACTAGCCGCGCCCCCCAGATAAAAAGTAGTCTATATGTTAATACACTATATAAGCTATCTAGTATCTATATTTAAAAAACTAAAAAATCTACCTGTTCCTCAGCAATAAATAATCAGATTTTGGATTTTATTAAGTTAATTTTTTTATATTATAAATACAAATCAAAAACGTAAGTATTTTAATGATTCTTTATTGTTCGTGTACTTAGGTGCATAGGTTTGCGAAAATATAAAAAAAAACGGGATAAAAAGTATCTTATGTCCATCTCCTGGTTTTAAGCTACCTCTTTTAGCCAAATCGGTTGAGCCGTTCTTGAGTTATAAATAGTGTTACTAACACGAATTTCTTTTATATATATATAGATAGATGTTGTTACCTCATATCCATCATTTATAAATCTAGTAGCTATTTTTATATGTTAGCGTTTCTATTTTGTCAGGGATTTTGGGGTTCGTTGATGAAAATGGTGACGATTATGGTGCTTTTATTAAAACCATTTTCCCTTAATTTAATGTTTGTTTCCTTATCGATATTGTTACTTCTTTTAAAAAGCTGTGCTGTGATAATGATAACAAGTTAAAATAAAGGTAAATCATAATTAACCAATATTAGTTTTATTTTAGTACTAGGCCCGTCCCGGCTTCGTACGGGTGGACATTTTTTTTTTAAGTTTTCGCATAAACATACAGTAAGTGTATTCTATATTAATCAGTGATAATGTAGCATTGAAATGGTGAAAGAATTTTTAAAATCGGTCCAGTACTTTTTGAGCCAATTCGTCACAAACATACTTTTACTTACATATAAACATACTTTGACTTACATACAATTTTCCTCTTTATAATATTAGTATTGATAAGGAATAGGTTCTTAATTTTTAGGTACAAGTTTGAGCTAGGTAATAATTACCTAGCTATTTGATGGTCTATCTTAGTACATGACATAGGCGAAATTGCGACAGAAGCCACTAAGATTCAATTCAGTAAAAAAAACTAAATCAGTTTGAAATTACTATTTTTATTCATCACACAACAGTTTCACCGCTAATAATCACTCAAGAACACCTCACTTGTCCCCATTCTCATTTATTTCATTCACTTATCTCTATTTCTCTAATTTTTGTCCACCTGTTCCTAGATATCGTTTCTGTTAAAGAATCGACCTGGAACAGACTTCCCCGTTATCAGCACTTTTTCAACCGACTTCAAAAAGGGAGGTTCTCAATTCGACTGTATTTTTTACATTTGTTACCTCAGAACTACTGGGTGACCGATTTTGGTGATTCATTTTTATTTGAAAGTTGGTGCTTCCATTTCAATTTGGTCCAGTTCTGACAATGGCATCCACTTTTTATTTTTTATGACATCTACACAACGCCATCTAGCCCCAAACCAAGCAAAGCTTGTATTATGAGAACCAGATAACTGATACAATACTTAGATACTTTTTGTTTCTAAATACATACATAGAATACAATATAACACCCAGACAGATCAAAAACCTATGTTCATCACACAAATGTTTGACCTGGGTGGGAATCGAACTCACAACCCACAGTTCAGAAGGTAGGGTTACTACCAACTGAGCTATCGGGCCAGTAAATAAAAAAAAAATCCATGATAAAACCATAAGTCTGAAGTCGGTTGTTACGCTTTGTGTTTTTGAATTATTCTAATCCTGTTAGATCTAGCTGGAACTAGAAAGTCCCCATAGCTTGAGGTTGCCAGCGTCTCGTTTCTAATCCTGTTAGATCTAGCTGGAACTAGAAAGTCCCCATAGCTTGAGGTTGCCAGCATCTCGTTTCTAATCCTGTTAGATCTAGCTGGAACTAGAAAGTCCCCATAGCTTGAGGTTGCCAGCGTCTCGTTTCTAATCCTGTTAGATCTAGCTGGAACTAGAAAGTCCCCATAGCTTGAGGTTGCCAGCGTCTCGTTTCTAATCCTGTTAGATCTAGCTGGAACTAGAAAGTCCCCATAGCTTGAGGTTGCCAGCGTCTCGTTTCCTTTCCGGTGGCTCTTTGTCGTCGCACGCGAACGCGACCAGATACCTCGACGGATGCCATGACACCGTAAACGTCGACGCTTGCACTGGAATCTCTGCTACTTTCTCACCTGAGAATATATAAGTTGGTGTTTACATTAAACACTAGCAGCCTTATTAATAAACACGAACTAGCTTTAGACTAGTTACACCATCTTTTGTCTCTTTCGATCCAGCTAAATATTCCAGTAGCAAAAAAGGACAAAAGGTGAAGTAACTAATCCGAGACTAATACCCGTTTATTAATAAGGCTGTAACGATTTAACCACAAGAGATTTAAACTAGTGTTAACTGGTGTTTTGTATTGTTAAACACGCGTTTGACATCTGTCTAAGCCATGTTTTTTTTTGTTTGGCTCCACACTATTTAGCCAGTGTCAAGAAATTGTTTTTTTTTTTCAAGTTAATAATTAATATATATATTATTATATATGTGTCAAGTCACAGTCCAGGTCATCAAGTCAAGTCATACTCCTAGTAAAGTGGTGGCAACTTTACCAGAAGCTTCTATGGAGTTTTGGAAACTACATGAAAAGAAACGTTTCACCATCATTATACCACTTTCTCACACTCATGCCTGTAATCCAGCACTTAAGGAATAAAATGCCACCAATTTTATGCACTAACACTGAAAATAACACAAATTTTACAAAACTTATGCCTCAAGTTTTTTTTACTATGTTTTACAATACTTGTAATTATTTTCAATTTATAGTCATAATGAAACATACTACAAATGTACTAACTAACGCTGCAATTTCATGACGATATTTTCCTTCACTAAAAGCTCATTCCAGGATTCAAACCCAGGGCAACGCAAGTCGATATACCAACTGAGCTATCCTCGCTGTAGTGTGGCGTTTACACAAAAAAATCTGAAAGATAGTATACAAAAACTAACCTGTTTCTGTGTCACCAATGTCGATAATATGGTCTTCACTAGCGGACGCGAGCAATCTGCCGTCAAAACTAAACGACAGCGTCCTCACTGGCCATTCCAATCTGAAAAAAAAAAAAACGATCTTGCTTTAGACCACACAATAGAAGTAAAACTTCTTTAGTTTAGCTCCATCTATCGGCCGGTATAACTTTGTTTTTGCTTTGTTTAATGTTGCCATCTTCACTATTATAAATTTTCAACTATGTTATGTTGACAATGGAGATCTACGTTAACCAATAACTTCCAACTTCCGTTCGCCTCGTTACGCATTCACCAATTTACTCCGCAAGTCAAGCGACGGAAAGTAGTTTTACTTCAAAAAAATTATCAATAGATAATTCAATTCAATTTAATTAATTTCTCTTTTAATTGATAGTTTCGAACACCGACGTCAGGTTTCCAGCCTTATTTTTTTTACAAACTATACTTTGGAGTGATGGAGTTGCATAACTCCACCTCTGTAATGAGATGGTCCTATATATCCATAACCCGGAGGCGGCGGATTCGATTCCCGCAAGAGGACAAGTGTTGGTGTTTTTTTTAATGTTAGTGTCGGGAGCTAACCGTTCGCCTGATGTTAAGCGACACAGCTACCCATATCAGTTGCAGTGTCACTTGTAACTCACTTTTTCATTTGTCTTGGTATAAGCAAAAAAGGAAAGTGTATATTTCGATAAAAGTACCTTTGTATGGCGGCCATCTTTAAAAATGGTGGAATCCAATATTTTTTTCAAATATGGAATCAAGGGCTCCAAAAGCCCCCCAATGCAAAAAATCTGTCGGATCGGATCAACTTTCAAGATGGTAGTAATAATGTATTTATTATTACCTAGAGAATACCCTCAAACAAGCTAGTTCCTGGACGTCCCACAGCGAGACGAGTGCGTCGGCGGATCCGGTCGCGAAGTACCGGCCGGTCGGGTCATGCTCGATGCAGATGCAGGTGCTCGGGTGAGCTTTCAGCACCGTTTGCACTTCCAGGCTCGGGTAGCTGGCGATTGAAGGTAACCATATGCACTATTATAACTTTTATACTAGAATAAGCATTACTAGATACTTTGCTGAAAACTATATACACGATGGATTTTAATTCGTTCTTTTCTTTAATTGTATGTACTCAGACCATGCTATAGAATAATAGTAAAAGGTGCAAAGTACAAAAAAATTAGAAAATACCTTCTAAAATAAATGGAAAATGAAGACTGAGCACTTCGTAAATGTTTCAAAGGTAATAAAACACCTGCTTTGTTCAATGTTGCAAGGCTTTCTTTAGAATTTGATAAGTATTTTTGGTATGTAGTATTTGTTAGTATTTTGGTATTTATATAGGAGCATTCTATAGCATGGACTGAGTACACACATTTAAGGAAAAGAACAAATTAAATTCCACCATGTATAGTTATACTGAGAACTAGATAGTAATGCTGAGAACTATAGATAATTATGCTGAGAACTACAGATAGTTATGCTGAGAACTACAGATAGTTATGCTGCGAACTAGAATAGTAATTCTGAGAACTACAGTAGTTATGCTGAGAACTAGATAGTAATGCTGAGAACTATAGATAATTATGCTGAGAACTACAGATAGTTATGCTGAGAACTAGAAGAGTAATTCTGAGAACTACAGTAGTTATGCTGAGAACTAGATAGTAATGCTGAGAACTACTCATAGTTATGCTGATCTATTCTATATTATTAGCTGCACCCAGCAGTTCCAAATGTTTGAACTATAATCACAACATCTGACAGGATAGAAACCACACAGTTTGAAGGATAACATATATCCCCTGGTCATATGGAATGTGATCAAATGTTACCATGTCATATTTTTTTTTATTATACTGTTTCAATACTTACGTCATAATATGCACACATCCGAGGCCATTAGTTAAATAGAAAAGGTCAGATGTGAGGTTCCATGAGATCTCATTCACTTCAAAGTTAAATTGTTCTTCATTTACCTGAAATAATAATCATGGTATATTGTTACAATTCTTTTATAAACGAGTTTCCTTAAGGCAGCAGTTTCAATCACCCATTTACGCCTTTTTCAGTAGACTTTTTTTTTCAATAAAATGTAATTATACCATTTACGTTTCAGTAGCATGCAAGCTGTGTAGCTTCATTTAAAATTTATTATATATTATATTAGTTGAATCATATCCAAATAAATGCATAGAAATAATGCAGGGAATGGCATGCATTAGAAAAAGATGGTGAATATTATCAGCCTTACTTATAAATTTTAGATTAATTAAATCAATGTTTAAAATAGCCCGTCAATTATGTAAATAAGGCCCATAAGTATCTACACAATGAACATTGTTTAACTTTACCAATTGGTCAGTAACAGCTAGTTGTGCTGCGCTGTAAGCACTATTTACATGAACATAGTATTTATAATATTACTGCAGTGTGCTGTAGTAACTTACCTTTACCTTCATACACGATATACACCAAGTGGGACATCAGTGGCCTTACCGCATATGTCTTGGTGGAGATGGTAATCATGTTCTCGCTCTCACTCGGCGCATGCAGGATGGCAGGAGAGGCCGATTCCCAGAATAGTTACACGGTAGGGGTGCAGTGCAGGCTTTATGTCAAATTGGAATTAGTAACTTACTGACTTGTATGTCTTTGTGTCTATAAATGTGACTAAATCCTCCTTGTTTCCTACAGCTATTGTGCTCCCATCAGGTGACCAGGCTATGTTGATGTTTTCTCCTTTGGTTGGTATTGTTGTTACAGATTTGTGAGTACTGAAATATTAAATGTAAATGTTTGAAGACTAAACTATTTAACACACAGAAGAAAACTAACTATGTGCATACTTAAATATTTTTAACAGTAAAACTACTAATAGTAATCTTGGAAGTTGATTCTTGACTCTGCACTATTCCTGGCATAATTAGAGCCATTTTTCAATAAATAATTTTTGAATACTACACTCTTAATATGTGTCAAAATTATTAAAAAGTAAACGTAGAAAATTTTGCATTGTCTGTTGAATTATGACATTACCTATGAATCAAAAAATGAATGAATGAATGATTTATTGGGTTCACTTCAATTTGGGAAGGTATTTACTCCATCCAACCAAGTGCTAACATATATTGCTAGGTATATATTGCTAGGTAACATATTGCTAGGGGCTGCACCCCACCAGCCCATACCTGGCTTCTGGTCACATTTATTACTACAGATCCATGCAGACAAAGCAAATTTTTTATTTTATTAAGGTATGTCAGCCTATCCACCTCAATTAGGATTTGGGCATGCCCACCATGCTCTCACCATAGTGTATCTGCACCGGATATTACCTACATTATAGTAAAATATTTTAAATAATTTTACAACTTTTACTGTAGCTGTCTTCTCTTAATGGCCGGACTATAGACAGGTATTTTGATTTATTCTAAATGAAATAAAATCTTAACATCAATTTCTAATGCTAAGGGTCTTAGATGATGTTACTTATTTGAATGTTATCAGGTAAGAGCTTAGGTTGCCCCAATGCTTCTTCATCTTCACGGATATTACCTACATTATAGTAAAATATTTTAAATAATTTTACAACTTTTACTGTAGCTGTCTTCTCTTAATGGCCGGACTATAGACATGTATTTTGATTTATTCTAAATGAAATAAAATCTTAATATCAACTTCTAATGCTAAGGGTCTTAGATGATGTTACTTATTTGAATGTTTTCAGGCAAGAGCTTCCTCATAAACTATTAATTGTGCAAAATATTATTTGTAGTAACTATAAAAAAAAGCTCACCGTGTATCCCACACTCGTACAGATTTGTCTCCGCTAGCTGTACTCAATAGGTCAGGATGTGAGGCGTGCCAACATAGCTGATCTACGGAGCCTGTGTGTCCTCTGTACACATGATCTATAGCCTTAGACAACACAAAATATTAGCCGTTTAGAGACAGGTCACTCATGTTTATATACTTCTGAAGTAACCTCACTTTTAAGCATTTTAATATTAACACATTACCATTTAGGCGGTTACTAACCAGTCTGCTTCTTTCCAAGTTAAATGTAGCAACACTTTTATCAAAAGATCCCGAAGCAAGCTTTTTTCCATCACAAGACCAGCCGACAGAATGCACCTTCGAACTGTGAGAAATATACTCGCGAACTGCATTGTGCGACTCAAAATATGACTTTAGTTCACTAAGCTCTTCTATAGGCGTCTGCCCTTGCTTTGAATCTTTCATTTTCAGTATTTTTATAAATTAAAACAAACTACAACAACGGCATAACAGAGAAATAATCAAACGAAAATAACAGGAGTACATTACACAGCAAAGAGTATGTAACGCTATTACACAGAATACTATTACTCCTAGCGGGTATATCACACTTTTTTTTGTTTTGGCTCCACACTTTTGTGTATTTAGCCAGTGTCATGTAATTGATAATTTTTCCACACTTTCCCACACTCATGCATGTAATCTAGCACTTAACGAATTGAATTGCACCAATTTTATGCACTAACACTGAAAATAACACAAGTTTTTGAAAATAATACAATGCGGTGACGCGATCTTTTCGTTATCCCGCCAAAACTCCACTATCACACTTATATTACAAAGGTGAAAGTTTGTATGTGTGTATGTTTGTTACTCCTTCACGCTCAAACGGCTGAAAGGAATTGGATGAAATTCGGTACCAAGATAACTTATACACTGGATTAACATATAGGCTACATTTATTCCGGAAAAGTGAAATTTTCCCTTGGAATGAGTAAATGATTAGGATACTTTTTATCCGCGGTTGAAACCGCGGGGCGCAACTAGTGATCACTATAACCAAAGAGTATATAATCACTACGTTTAATAAACTAAATCATTTTTTTCTGACTACCTCTAGTGAAATACATAATCAACTTCAATTCTTGGTTAATGGGCTTTGTGAAGAAGTTACCACATTTTTGCCCAATGTCACATAGAATGATAGCACATCAAACAAAATTCTTTAGTGAGAAGTTTTAGTATTGGCAATTTCTGTGTCAATTATAATGTCTTTCACTTTTGTAGCAATTGGTTTTCATATAATATAAGAAAAAAAAAAAAAAAAAACATAATTATAACTCATAATAAGTAGGAATGTAGTACACAGAATACTATTATACTCCTAGCGGAGATGTAGTATTTCAAGTTTCACAGTGTATTTTATAATATATCGTGATTATAATTATAATATGACTGTAATATATTAGTGGGGGCCCAACAGGTACATCGTTTTCCTGTGGCCCCAGAAAAAAAAACTTCCTGTTGGACCCCATGGGAACGGCCAAAGCTTCTAATGTAATATTGACAAATTGTAATTTACACTAAATAAAACATACTTGAACCAAAATCACCAATTTTATATTAATATTAATAAGAAGTATGTAAGTAAGTAGGTACACCTGCGTATAATCATTATGTGATGTATTCACGGCGCCATACTTTCAGTTGGGTCAAGAAATACGCCATGGGCACCGTCCAAACCGTTAACATGATACCAGCGTGTAAAAGTTTTTCCTGTGAAAAGAAAACTTTCTTTCACGCTTAATTTACAATATTTTTTTTACTTCAAACTTAATAATTACTTATACAATACACGAACTTCGACATTTCACGAGTCCACGGAGAAAAACAAAATTTATTAAAAGGAATTTAGAATATCTTTTCGATTTTACAAGGTAACTTTATACCCGCCCGACACACCATGGTACTATACCCTTGGCGACCGTGTCTCTATTTTTTTAAGTGAATAGTGCATCCGTTGTAATTCTTTTTTATTGTTTTCGCCATGTCCCGGACGATCCTATAGCAGCAGTAGTATCGGCTGCGCTAGGATCACCGAACCAGTCTAGCCCGTATGGCTCAGGTACTTTTCGGCACTGGTATAGGATACCAGCCAGGTTCAAATCCCACTCGACCCCACATCAATGCCTTTTCCAGTTATGTATAGAATTCGCACTTACTATTAGAACGGTGAAGGAAAACACCGTAAGGAAACCGGCAAGTTCAAGGATCATGCCATGATCATGTCATCTATCAAACTGCATTTGGCTAGCGTCATTACTATACACTCTCTCCATGTGAGAAGGCCCTTGTTCCAGTAGTGGAAACGTATTGGGCTGATGATGAGTACAAAAAGAGCAAGTAAGGTACCTTTCAATAACGTGAATCTCTATGAGCGTAATTATCAAAAACTGCCTTTTAATAGCCAAGTGGGAAGATCAGAATTTTTCAAACTACGCTTACCCCAAATGAGACCTTCACTCTCGGAGGCGTAGTCACAAAGTGGCCGACTTGCGCCCAGCCCCTTTTGGGAATGCAGTACACCGGCAGGACAGCCGCTTTTCGCAAAACTCCTCCACAATTTTTCAAAAGCATTGTGAATAACTAGTAGTGTTGTATTTATATCCTTATATTTTGTGAAATGACATCCACAAATCCACAATACATAAATAATCATTTTCTAAATTTAAAAAAAGAGTAGGTATTGTAAACCACAGATTAGAGAAAAATCAATTGACAACATTCAGTTTACACACCGACCTCGCTCGGTGAGATCGGCGCGACCACAGAATACTATTTGGGCGCGACTTTCCATTCTTTTCAAGAGGACGTAGGTCCATATTACAGAACGATGCTCAGCATGAATGAAATCTCTGCTCAAGCAGAGATTTCATTCACAAATTAATCACTTTATGAATGAAATCTCTGCTTGAGCACCGATTGATGACTGAGCATCGTTCTGCAATACGGACTGTAGTCTTCTTTCTCTTCAGCCTAAAAACGTTTTTTGATTTTTTTTACATTCTTGTTGCTACATCTGAAAGGTTTACTATTTATAATGAAAATATAAATTTAGAAAATATGGCATTTATTACAACCTTAAAATTAACCGTATTAAATCAACGAAACAAAATTAAAACCATTAACTAACATTTTTAACCTAATAATTACATTTTAAAATTAATAGGCGGATAATTGTTTATTTTGATAAAATTGGTACTAATTATTACTACTTACGCTTATAATGATCAACTCGATTTAAGGCGTCGCCAATGGTTGGGTGAAACAGTGTTTTTATAGACCTAGAGTTTTATTTAGACCACCTAACTGCATTCTTAGGTTATAGGCAAGTGTAAGAAATATTCATTTTATTCACAAAACGAACCGCCGCACAGTGGTCCCATTTTGAAAAAAGGTGGACTTAGGACCGAAAGTCGGAATTTCGGGCTGTTTTTTTTTTTATAGAATAGGTCTTAACTATCCTAACAACATCTATTCTATAAAGAAAATCCGTAGGATGCATAGTTTTCGAGAAAAAAAATAATCTTTTTTTTCTTGTATGGAGAAAAACATACTTTATTATTTTTCTCAAGTTGGGTGAAATAGTGACGGCTTTTGTTGATATTTTATAAAAGCCCTAGTGGTATTGTATCCAGAAAAAAATAAAACCAATGCGGTCACCTGCGGCCGCGGGAATAATCAGATGTCAAAAATTGATTAATTTTTTTTGCGTATTTTGCAAACATTGTTCGTTTCTGGCCAATTATTTATGTATTTTAGGTTAGCGCTCCATACTTTAATTCGAACTATTATATAACATTTCAAAAAAGTTAATCAAAATCGAGTAATTTTTTTTTATAATTGCTGTTTTACTCATGAAATTGCACGCATACATGGTTAGTTCAAAATGCAAATCCTATATTACTCAGTATAATGTACAAAATAAACATGCACGTACCTAAAACGTAAAAAAAAAAAAAATTTTAGTTTTTCGTTTATGCTTACTAAAAGTCACCGGTAATGGTTACCGACATTACTTACCTACCACTGGCGGGCATTATCTGCATAATCGATTTCTTGCTTTGTATTTTCAAAACTGGTTTTGCGACAGCATTTTCACAACCGCGGTTGTTGAATGCGAGGCAGGATATAAACAAACGAGTCACATCTGATACTAGCTGTGACTGGTCGCTAGCTGGTCGCTTTGTTCCTGACAAATCCTGACAACAGGATAACTCGTATATGCATGCAAGTAACTACCCCCTAAAAATAAAAGTGATATAGCTCATCAATAATAATTGGCGTATGTTATACACCAATAATGTTTGTTATTGGTGTGTTTTAATCTTTCTGTCATCTGTATACGTATGATTTTCTACCAGAAAAAATGACTCATTTGTTTGTGCAGATTCCTGATTACTTATTACACGTTACTTAGCTCCCATTGGCGGACTTTATCTATACAAACAAATGAGTCATTTTTGATAAATGGCTGTGATTGGTCGTTTACTATTACCTTGCTCTTGCACATAGTGACTAATGACCTATCTGTTATGGCGTATTAAATACAGAGCAATGTTAATTTAAATTGATTCATCGCTAACTGTGAAGTACTAAAAATTACTATTTTGAATTTGCAATGGCTGGCTTAGGCACATATTTTGATATGTTCTTGATTCTTAAAGATAGTGGAAATCTTAAGGATTACAATAAATTGTGTGAATTTATAGTTTCCAAAATACCATGTGAAATATCTGAAGATGACCATCAAACAATTAAGGAGTTTTGTCGGCTATTCACCAATCTTGTAACTAAGAAGTGGAAAGATGCAAGCAGAAACTTGAAGACATTTATGAATCGGGAAAACAACCGCAAGTGGTTAGAGACCAATATTAATTGGCCTACTTGCAATACGGTTGATCTTGTTACTACAATGAGAATGCCAGAGGACTTAGTTGAAGAGCCGGAATTACTGCCGGTTGCTATTCCATCTGTCTGCACTGCGGAAGCAGGTACCTCTACTGTAAAAGAAGTTAGAGTGCCCTTTGCCGATTTGGGCAACAAACAGAAGAAAAGACGTTCCAGTGTCTTTGTTAACGATAACTCTGAAGAAGAACTACAGTATTATTTTATTTCCAAGTTAAAAGAAAATGGAAAATATGCTTTAGCGAAGATTGTGGAATATCTGTGCGAGACTCCCGAAGTTGTATCAGATGTAACAAAACTCCTTTTCAAGGAAGAAAAAGTAGTCAGTATAGCAGAGGATACATCTTTGGCTTTGTACACAGCC
Source organism: Ennomos fuscantarius (assembly GCA_905220475.3). Lineage (NCBI taxonomy): Eukaryota > Metazoa > Arthropoda > Insecta > Lepidoptera > Geometridae > Ennomos > Ennomos fuscantarius. Next base: position 2,146,087 of record HG992046.1, on the reverse strand, counting down.
CTTAGCCTATCCAAATGGCAATACTTATCCTTGAGAATGTTTCTGAAGGATGAAAATTGTTCAGCTGCCTTTCCGTCTTATCACAAGTTACTTGACGCTAAAAAGAGATGTTACCCATCTGAAGAACACGTGGAAGTAACGGAAATGGGAGCTCGCATAAGGTATTTATAAAATTATACTATATGTTGTTTTAAAATTTTTAAGCTTCATTAGCTTACTTTTATTAATTTATTTTATTTTTCAGGTTGCAAGGACTTCTTAACCACACAGTGGAAAGAATTTTGCTAGACTTAAGACCAATCACAAGTTCAACCAAAGAAGGACTGAAGTTGATATGGAAATGGGGCCTTGACGGAGCATCGTCACAGAGTAATTACAAACAAGTCTCAGCTCCTGAGTTTGACGATTCCTCTGTTGTATTGATCAGCATCGTCCCACTCCGACTAGTTGATGGGGGAGAAATGATTATTTGGGAAAACCCGAATCCTTGCTCACCACATTACTGTCGGCCAGTGAAATTCACGTTTACTTCAGAGACTGCGGAGTTCATAAAAGGGGAACACTTAGAAATGCAGCGCGAAATTACAAAATTGGTACCAACAAATTGTGGTGATGTGGAGATAGCCCACGAACTGCACATGACTATGATCGATGGGAAAGTGGCGAATATTATTGCAGATGTACCTTCATCAGCAACGTGCCCCATTTGCTTGGCGAAACCAAGTGAAATGAATAACTTGGAGCTTTTGGCCACGAGACCGCTTCGACAGGATTTGTACCAATATGGAATTTCATCGTTACATATGAAGATAAGATGTATGGAGTGTCTACTTCATATATCTTATAATATGGACTTCCAGCGCTGGAGTGCTCGTGGCGATCACAAGGAATTGAAGCAAGCAAAGAAAAATGCCACACAACAAGAGTTTCGGGAATAGACTGGAATACTCATCGATATTGTAAAACAGGTAATTTTTCCTTTAATTTGCTTCCTTTATATTATATACTCGTCTGTTTTTGTATGCCCTACTAACTTAATTTCTTCTTTGCAGGGCTTTGGAACAACTAACGATGGAAACACTGCAAGACGTTTTTTCCGAGATTATAAAAGATCATCGAGAATCACTGGAGTTGATGAAGATTTGTTACTCCGATTTTCTGTCATTCTGCAAGTTATATCTTCAGGAAAGAACGTCAATATTGCGAACTTCAGACGTTATTGCAAAGAAACAGCAGAACTGTATGTGCATCTCTATCCGTGGTACTACATGCCTGTTAGTGTCCACAAACTTCTGATGCACGGAGCAGATATTTGCAGTCATTTTTCAGTTCTGCCTATTGGTAAGTAATAATAGATCAAGACAAATGAAATATAAAGCAGTTAACTAACTGTAAATCTATAAACACTAAAATAATAGTTTCAATGTCAACTTCAACGTATAATTATAGCATATTTTTTATTATTTTTAGGGTCCTTGTCGGAGGAAGCTTCCGAGGCTCGTAATAAAGACTTCCGGAACGTAAGAGAGAAGAACACGAGAAAGACAGGAAGGATCCAAACAAACGAGGACATACTACACGGGCTTTTAATAAGTTCAGACCCCCACATATCATGGCTTAGACCAAAATTTTCAAAGCCTAATCATCTAGAGATGCTTCCTGAGGCAATTCAGTTGCTCGAAATAGACTCGGAGTGCGTATACGTGGAAGAAGAGTAGAAAATGAAAATATACCAGATCCAATGCTATAATTTTTTATTTATTTTATCCTTTAAAAAACTACATATAAAACAGCCCTTTTCAAGGCTACACATTTATCTTATGTTTCTGGTAGAAAATCATACGTACACAACTACATAAGATTAAAACACACACCAATAACAAACATTATTGGTGTATAACATACGCCAATTATTATTGATGAGCTATATCACTTTTATGTTTAGGGGGTAGTTACTTGCATGCATATACGAGTTATCCTGTTTTCAGGATTTGTCAGGAACAAAGCGACCAGCTAGCGACCAGTCATAGCTAGTATCAGATGTGACTCGTTTGTTTATATCCTGCCTCGCATTCAACAACCGCGGTTGTGAAAATGCTGTCGCAAAACCAGTTTTGAAAATACAAAGCAAGAAATCGATTATGCAGATAATGCCCGCCAGTGGTAGGTAAGTAATGTCGGTAACCATTACCGGTGACTTTTAGTAAGCATAAACGAAAAACTAAATTTTTTTTTTTTACGTTTTAGGTACGTGCATGTTTATTTTGTACATTATACTGAGTAATATAGGATTTGCATTTTGAATTAACCATGTATGCGTGCATTTTCATGAATGAAACAGCAATTATAAAAAAAAAAACTCGATTTTGATTAATTTTTTTGAAATGTTATATAATAGTTCGAATTAAAGTATGGAGCGCTAACCTAAAATACATAAATAATTGGCCAGAAACGAACAATGTTTGCAAAATACGCAAAAAAAATTAATCAATTTTTGACATCTGATTATTCCCGCGGCCGCAGGTGACCGCATTGGTTTTATTTTTTTCTGGATACAATACCACTAGGGCTTTTATAAAATATCAACAAAAGCCGTCACTATTTCACCCAACTTGAGAAAAATAATAAAGTATGTTTTTCTCCATACAAGAAAAAAAAGATTATTTTTTTTCTCGAAAACTATGCATCCTACGGATTTTCTTTATAGAATAGATGTTGTTAGGATAGTTAAGACCTAATCTATAAAAAAAAAAACAGCCCGAAATTCCGACTTTCGGTCCTAAGTCCACCTTTTTTCAAAATGGGACCACTGTGCGCCGTTTCGGATGCAAGTATTAGTGGGAGTAGGAGATCAATTTAGAAATGTCTTTTCAAAATAACTCCACTGAAAATCAATTCAATTATTCATGTCATTCTTCAAAATATAATAACAATAACGCCCAACGATCACATACATAGATCCTGGACACTAGGATTCCCTGTCTAGTGACTCAGGAACTACTGGACCATGGACAATACAAAACCCAGACTCGGAACAAGTAATTGCGTTTTTTTTTCTGTACAAAAATTCTTGTCCTGCCACGGGAATCGAACCCGCCGCCTCCGGGTTATGAGCCGTCCTGCTCAACCGACACACCACAGAGGCTGTCAAAATCTGACTAGATTAGAAATTTCTATCGTTGTCTCACTCCCTACATTTTCCACGTAATAGTGGAAGTGGAAAAACAATATTAGCTAGGTTTGATCATATTTCCTTCTCAATCGCTTACGTTACACAGTTAGAGCAGGCAGCGGTGGGACTATTTTTATTTACAGTAACAATCAAGTTTCGAATCGCATTTTACGCTTCTTACACTCTCGAAAATATTCCGGTCTGAGAATGTTGTGTTTTGATAATCTATCTTTGAGGTACAGTTCGACACGCTGCAAATTCTTATACACAATAAATGGGGGATAACCAACAACATCAGCACATTCTTTTAATACGAGCGCAAAACTTTTAGGCAATACCGTATTTGTCTCGTGAGTATAGCGTTGGTACAAGCTGGCTGCTGCAGTCATCTCCTGATCGTAATGTCTCATCCAATATTTGTATGATGGAACTTCTCCAGGTATTAAGTGTTCCAAATGCCTGGCTTTGTTACGGCTTGCATGTTTCGTCAGTTGTTTCCGTAAGCGTTTCTGCTCTTGGCGTGTACTTAAGCTTATGTCTTCTTCCGAATCGCTTTTAGTTATCTCCTCGTCTGTTATGTTTAAATCATTCTTATCCGCTTTAATTTGGTTTTCAATTATTTTAAATAGATTTGGATTGAGTCTCATTTCAGGAACGCCGGGATCTTCAACTGTTCTGATATAAAGCTGTTTACTATCATGCGTTTCTTCGTCAAATTTCGGATTCTTCTTTGGTAATAAGTCTTCAGCATGAGTTTCACCGTCACTACTATCACTGAATAATTTATATTCGTCGTCTACAACGGTCTCGTTTTGTTCTAGCTCTTTATTGGGATTGTTCAGCTCAGTTTCCATAATCTGATCATTAGCGACACCTGTTTCAGCATCAACTGGTGGAGGATCTTCTGAATCTATTTGCATTTCTGACTCATTAGTTTTATTAAAAGCAGTTATAGCCGTTTGCACCATATTAGACATTTGATGTAAAATATCATTCTGCATATGAGAATGGTAAGTATCAACTAGATTATTTATATGTTGGTTTACTAAACCTAAAACGCGGGGCCTATTAATAGTAGGACCAAACTTAGGCGGTTTGCGTATTGGCACCTTTTTGGTTTTGTGGATGTATTGGCCGGGTATTGAAATTTTATATTTATTGCACGCATGCATTATTAGTTTTTTTATTGCTTCATTCCTGTCCAATGTTTCTGGATTAATTCTTATCGAATCTTCACTAGAAGCATCACTTTGGTCACCCGACCTGTAAATTTGTGTTTGATCATCATAATGAAATCCATCGCGAATAACAAAACTATCAGTGTTTGTGCAGGGCATTTCATCATCGTTACACTTCGGTAGCTTTTCATCTTCTATTTTCACATCTAAATCCACAAAATCATCATCAAATATGTTTTCGCCTTCACCTTCTTCTCGGAATTTTTTGTCTTCTATTTTTGAGAGTAACGTACCATTATCGTTGGCCAACACACTACCGTTTATTGCTGGTTCGGCTACACTTTCGGACGTGTTATCAAGGTTTATACTGGTTATACTGGTCTTCGGAACATTTTGAGAAGACTCGGAATTAGATTCATATCCATGGTCGTTTTCTTTTTCGTCACTATCTCCATCATTTCTTGCTTTAGTTACATGTTCTAACTGAGGTCGTAGAGTTGTCATCCAATTATGATTGTCACAATCTTTAACATACACCATCCTTTTAGGATAGACAGGTTTACTAGCACGTTTTATAAAAAATAATTTATTGCAATTTATTACATTACGTTCAGAAATACCAGTTATGATATTTTTCGGATTTTCGGAATCGGGATCAACAAGAAACATGTCATTAAGAATATACTGTAGAGAATACTGGGTAAAATCTTCACTAAGCAATTCTTTGATTTCCGGATCCTGTTGATGTTCTATGATTTTTCGAGTGTAATCCGTATGTGGTGTTTTTGTAGGGTAGAATTCGCTCCTTGGAATAACATTTATTTCACTTCTAGGTATCTTTTTCAATATGTCTATAGCTATTTCATCTTTTAAAAGAATTTTATAGTTCGGCTTGTCATTTTGATGTTCAAACGCAACGTAGTCATTCATGTCGAAATAATTCGGAGCGCCCAAATAAAGAGTATGTGTCCTGAGCATGGTTTTTCTGAATATTATGTAGCTGCACCAATCATTAAAAGAAAACAATCTCCCTGTCGGTTCAGCATTATAAGATTTGGGATATTCTTCCATGTCATTAATTTTGTCGACAGCGTTAGCGACATCGTACTCATACTGGCCGTCTAAGCTAAAGCACATTTTTAAAGCTATCAGAATGTGAGAGATGACATAGAGTTCATATGACGGTAACCAGTTCAAGTCTTTATACTCCACATTTATATCGAGATAGTCAAATGCACGGTAATGCATTAATGAAATAACCAATGGTTTTATATCATTCGGTAAGCATAATTCTTGCAGATATTCATCTATCAATACCCGCAAGTCCGGAACTATCGGATTACCTAGATCTAAGTTCCGAAATAATTGTAATGCTAGTTTGCGAACGATATTGCATGAAAACCTAAAGCACTGGAAATCGTAAAATAGACATCTTTTCAATTTTTTCGGTCGTAGCTCTTGCGGCACTAATTTATGCCAGTTCAGGATAGATACCCTGCCTTCTCTCATGAATCTGAATAGATGTGTGAGTTGTATGGGACTTTTGTCAATGTTCAAAGCGACATATAGAAAGGAAATAATAAGTGGCATAGATATTTTTGAAATTTTTCCATATAAAGCATTACTATTTCTTTGCATTATGACAATTTTGCCTTCCTCGTCTTCTTCGTCAGTACTGTATGGTTTGTCAGTCTTGGTAGGGATATCATTGTCTTCATCTTCAGATTCTTCATTTGTTAATCTGAAATTCATTTAATTTTTTTAAAAGTATTCTTTTACTGTCCGATTTAAAGTCTATTAGGCTATTTTTAGCACTTTCACAAGTCAACATGAGACTCAACAACAGGTACTCCTAAATTAAGTTATTGTACTAATCACATAAAATTACAATAATTGATGACAGTTACAACTGTAAATTCTTAGGACAAGATAATTTATGGTATATAAAACAAATACCAATGAACTACAAAGAAAACTCAAATTAATGAATAAGTTAAGATCATAGACTTATTCCCATCTTCACTAAAGTTTGACAGTCCCAAAGTTTGCACCAACCCCTCTATGGCATACCTACTGTGATGCATTTGGGTATGTCACAGAGGAATAAGCTCAGACTCAATGTAGTGTGGCGTGGGAAAGGTACAAACATAATAAAATACACCAAAATGAACAAAATATGATTAGCAATAATGCTTTCATTCATTAAATATAATTATGATTTTTCTATGATATATTTATTTGTTCGGGTTACTAAGTATGTTTTGTAAAGTCACATTCTCTCACTGCATAAGCCAAAAGCTGCATACATAGTATTTTGCATTTGAATAATGGGATTATATTGTGGCGATGAGCTCTTACTCGCCAAAATAATGACATACCAGAAATGATTGCGTGTCTCTTTTCCTATGGGGCAATGTATTCTTGATTGTATTCTTGTTCCCATGCTATATTTTGAGAGTAACATAAATACTCTAGTCTAGTTTCCAGTTCCATGTGCGGCGGTATTGACCCTTATTGTTTTAACAGGTTAGGCCAAATATTAAGTACCTTTTTTACTTAGTTATACTCAGTATTTACGATCCCAGAGATGCAAGTTTTTAGCTTTAATTACAAACCAATAACATACATAATTAGTAGCCATATTATTTTAACATTTGGGTAAATTTACCAGAAAGAAAAATAGATCTTAAGTATTTAACAGTTATCTTTGCATATCTCAAAAATAAAATATATCTCAAATAACAAATAGAATAGGATTACATCACAATACATCATCTTTATAATAATAATTAATATCTGTTTCCCTTGGTCATCACATCACGCGTGAATGGATGGAACATTTTCCATAATTATTTTTTTGTGTTTATTATTTTAAGAGAAGGTTCTTATGAAAGAAAAAAATTAAGAAAGTTAGAAAATTTTGACCACACGGTTGAAACCGAGGGGTGCAGCTAGTTTATTATATATTTTCATATCATTATTATTATTGGAGGGGAGGCAGTTGCCATAATCATGTATAATAAATACAATAATTTATGAATGACTTAAAGGGTTGTTATGTACATAAAAAATCTTACCCAAAATCTGCTTTATTCTGGTATTTCTTCATGTACCGAGTCCATACCCACAGCAGCTTAGTTTTAAAGCTTGGTGCAACTCCTAATTCAATCAGCTCATCGGCTAAGCCTTTCAACAGGTAGTTTATGCAGTGCCATTTGTACCAGTCATCTGTCACTGTAATCAAAACAATGACCACTTAGCCACACCTGCGATAGCTGCTGCTGCAGCATTTGATACACGGATGTACGGATAAAATCTGAACAGTATACAGGGAGTAACAAAAACCCTGTTATATCCGCGAGCTGCGTATCCAGTGTCAACTCAAGGTTGTAGTAATACTAGTTCTATTTCAATACGAGACATACAAAACTTACGTGTGCTTTTTATTAAAACCTTTTATGCCGTTACTAAAAATGTTTACGACCTCAGATATTGACAACATAGGTACTTGCACCACCGACGCAGCCTGCTGCCTGTTGCCCGCACCCCGCACCGCCCGCCATGGTACGCTAAGTCTATTCAACCGCATACCTACTGCGACGGAACTAGAAGCTATTCCACAGATTACTTTTTATGCGTTTTTCATACGATTATGTGCCCTATACCACATACCACAACGTTGTAGGATTGCGAGACCGTAACTTAATGACGTAAAAGATCTCTTTGACCAATAGTGGTAGGCACACAAGTGCTGCGCGCCTTTCTGCCACACTCTAAACAATCGAATTCACGTGTGATTTTGTATTGTCAAGAAACAAGATAGGTACGTAATTTTTAGCTCTTAAAAGAGCTTTCAAAAACACATCTGCCGGTAGGCGATTTTCATGTTCAGTCAATCAATCAAAATGCTGATTTGGCGGCCCCGAAGATGTTGTTCAATGTGCCGACCTTGGACTTCGATACATTTTTGACAACGTGTCACAATACTTCCGCGTACACGTTGCAGTATCAACGCGTCCGATTTTATGCTTTCAAATGCAGCAACTATGCGTGAGCGCATTTCGCCTTCGTTGTCGCAGGTCTTTTTAAAGACCGACTCTTTCACGTGACCCCAGAGATAAAAATCAAGAGGCGTGAGATCTGGCGAACGCGCTGGCCACGGTGTAGTGGAGCCTCGTCCGATCCATCTTTCTCCGTATTCTTGAGTGAGGTAATCCCTAACATTGCGAGCGAAATGCGGTGGAGCGCCGTCGTGCTGGAACCACATCGTTCTCATAAGAGACAAGTTTAGGTCGTCGAGTTCGTCACTAAGTTCGTTGCGTAAAAACTGCAGATAATTAGCTCCATTCATGGTATTGTTCAAGAAATGAGGCCCAATAATCCTATCACCGAGTATGCCAGCCCAAACGTTTATTCGCCAACGATGCTGAAAATGGCTCTCTCTTATTGCCAGGGGATTTTCCACAGCCCATACGTGCTCATTATGGCAGTTAAAAACGCCAGTTCTGACGAACGAGCATTCGTCGGTAAATAAAATACGACTCAAAAACTCTGCGTCATCTGTCACTCGGTCGAGAAGCCACTGACAAAATGCCACTCTGGGCTCATAATCACTGGGCAACAATGATTGCACTCGTTGATAATGAAACGGATGCTGACCGTCTTCCTTCAATGTCCTCCATACACGCATGTGATTAATTCCAATTTCTCTTGCCATGCTGCGTGTGCTACGTGTTGGGTCTTGCACAAACATATCGAGCACCTGTTCTTCAGCGTCATGTAATACTCGTGGTCTTCCAGCATCAAATCTTTGCTGATCACGGCCCGTTACACTACCGGTGTTGTAAACACGTAAGTGCAATCGCTGGAATGCCATTAATGACGGTAACTCAATTCCACGCGGAATAGAAAAATTATGCTCGTATTCTCTACGTGCTGCCGCATAATTATTGTGACTTCTACCAAGGCACATTAACATATTGTAGTATTCGTCGTTAGAATACGACATCACACTCGACACTAAATTCGCGACGGTCAAACTGGAAACGACTAAATTGCATGAGAGAGCACGTGCGACTGAGTGTAAGCCGCGGGCCGCGCCGCGCCTATGCCGAGTGATACCGCGCCGCCCGCGCACCCCAATTCCCCGTAGGCACACAGGTGCAGGAGCGGCATCCTACAAAAGAGCCGACAAAGGCGGCCCCCGTTTGTCGGTTCCGCGTTTACTTTTACCTTAGTTACTTAGCTATTTAAAAATAGGCACGGCTTGTGGCACAAACATTTTTGGGAAATGGTATTATTTTTTTTGTATTTAGATACTGCGTGTAACTTCAGATACGTATAACTTAGGTATTGTTAGATATTTTTATATGACTACTTGTAATGATCTGTACACATACTTCATTTATTTAACAGGGTTTTTGTTACTCCCTGTAGATAGAAATAGATAGGATGGCAGTGTTTCTCAAAATGAGGTATGCAAACCCTTAGGGGTTCACCATTTGATCATAGGGAGTTTCATGACAAAATGAACATAATGGCAGTTGAATAGTTGGAAATCTCAGCTCAAAGGGTACTCTCCAGATATTGAAAATATGAAAGGCTGGATTCGAAACCCATCTGTGGTCACAAGCGAAGTGATGAATGCTAGTTTGGATAAGCAATCGAAATCATTAGAACTGTCCACAGATGAAACTGTTCAAGCTCATCTCAAGTTTTTCTTTTATTGATTTCTGGCAGCTAAACAAGAAGAGTATCCCAAACTCCCATGCGAAGTCGTTAATTTCCTGTAGCCCGTCACAATAACTTATAAGGGAGTAGATTTTCACTCCGTAATAATAACTTATTTAAATCTATTGCTGTCTTCTCTTTTGTTGAAATATAAACTGTATTATAAATTTTTTTGGTTTCATTCAGCAGGGTTTTCTTTTGGTGGTAGAGGGATCTTAATCCCTAATCCCCTTTTTTTTTTTCGAACCCACTAAAACCCCCCCGTCAGCCTTCGTCCGCCGTACCGGGGCGAGAAGGGGTCGCGACTGCAGTCCAGCCAACTCGCCCCCGGCGGCAGGCCCTTTCGGGCCTCTTCGCGCCAATGGATGAGAGTCCCCCGACTCTCCACCAGTGGCCCCACTACGGGGGAGGGAGGAGGTGCGCGTAACGCCTCCTCCTCCCTCCTACTTGTCTGCGCCGGAGCGGGTCAGCTTCAGCGGCCTCCTCTCTGACCCGCTCCGTATCTCCTTCTGCACCATCACATACTCGCAGAAGGAGACCACAATCCCTAAACCCCTAGGGTTGCAGGGTATGTGGGGCCATAAGTTTGAGAAACTCTGTACTATGGGAGTCAGATAACTGATAGAACACTTATTTTTTTTGTAAACACATACATAAGACACAATATAATACCCAGACACAGATATTTATTTACGTTAATCACAAAAATGTTTGTTCCAAGTGGACATCAAACCCACAACCTACAGTTTAGAAGGCAGAGCTGTGGTGATGCTGTAAAAGTTAGTATGCGAATAACAACATTAGCCAATTCAAAAAGTCACTGCCAACAACACCATGAGGCCTGTCACATTTTTTTGTAATTATGTCTTCTCATTAATGATGTTTATGTTTCAGGGATGTTCATATTTTTAAGCCATAGAAAAAGTGCCATGCAGGTATGAATGTTAGAGGTGTAAAAGAGACTTAGGGAAAGCACTCACCACTCTCACTTCAAATGCACACACTCATAGTTATATTGTAGCAGCACAATGCACAAGCGACTGTAATCCCTCTACGAGTAAAAGAGCGTAGTTAGAGGAACTACGCTCATTTACTCGTATGAAGGAATGTACCAGTGCCATGCTTGTACATTATTATTCTCAGATATATTGCAAGAAATACTACTTACTTTCGATCTCATGGCGTTTGGGAATCTTTGTAATTCGACTTCTTGAACCGATCGCCACAATCCCATCTGCCACTTCGGTAATGTCGATAAGAGTTTCTCGAACATTTGTATCTTGAGTCCCACATTCTGTGCAATAGTAAAAACCGTCGGCAAGTTCCGTCTCCGTGCATCCACATATACTGCAAGGATCTTTATTACGCATTGTACAAATACTTTATAATTTGTAGTTTAATTAATCCATGGCACGACACAGTTCACACGCGCTTTTTGACGCTTTCACAGACTAAGCAGAGAATACTTTTAGCTTTTTTTTGTATTTTGGCTCCACACTTTTGTGTATTTAGCCAGTATCAAGTAATTGATAATTTATCAAGTTAATGATATTTATTAATTTTGTAAATAATGTGTCAGGTCACAGTTCAAATTTGCTCTTTGATATAATCACTATGATGCACAGAGTACATCTAGGCCCATGGACTCAACTTCAACTTCAACTCTTTGTAAATGGCCTTTGTGGAGAGGTTACCACAATTTTGCCAATATCACGTAGAAAGATAGCACATCAAACGAAGATTTTTCAGTGAGAAATTTTGGTATATGTGGAGAATGAGGTCAACTATGAAAGTACTAGATGAATCTAAAATGCTGAAACAAAACAAAAGAATACTATATTTACAACAAGTAATAATATTGATAATGAAATAATAAATAATCTAAAACTAATATTTAAGTACACAATATAACATAAATACTTACACAATTTCTAAAATAACTACCTACTTACAACTTAATTTTATTCACTTTAATAAATTTACATAAAATACCTATAAACGGAGAAAATACCAGACATAATAAACACTTGAGGGAAGTGGGACGAGGGATATTGTTTGGAATAACATCATACAATGAAAACTGTAATTTGGAACAACTGAAAAATATATGGTCCACATTTCCTTGATCTAAACCACATTCACAGAGAGAATTATCCCTAATCCTAAGTTTATTTAGGAAAACCGGAGTACAAGAGTGATTCAAGCGTAAACGACAAACAACTGAAGTGGTCAATTTGTCTGCCTTTTTAAATTTAGAGAACCAGGGTTTATGAGGAATCTCAGGCTGAACATCACCAAAAAATTTACCTTTAATAGATTTAGAATTTTGCCATGCACTAGACCATGTCTTGAATAAAGCCGGTTCAAAGGTGGTACATAAATCATGAAAATATATTTGAGAATGGTCAAGAGATCCTGTATGAACAGCTGACCTAGCACAAGAATCAGCTGACTCATTACCGAGGATACCTGAATGGCCAGGAATCCAAGCTAAAACAACATTAATACCTAATCTGTTACATTGAAATAGAAGCTCTCTAATTTTAAGGATTACAGGGAACCTGGTTTTTGAACGGAACTGATTAGAGAGAATGGACTGAAGACAACTTTTAGAATCAGAAAAAATAATAGATTTATTAATGTTGTGCGATTTTACGAATTTAATGGCTTCTAGAATGGCGACAGATTCCCCTGTAAAAACTGAATAAACTGAAGGGCACTTGTAAGCTAAAATAATTCTAGTAGATGGAACCCAAACTGCAGCACCAACAGAGCTATCAGCAGATTTGGAAGCATCCGTGTATAAAGTGAACCAATCCTTGAAATCAGTATGTAATATGTGGGAGAAGGACCAATTGGCGTCCACTGAGCCCTTATTGATTCCAAAGTCTAAGATAATGTTGGGTTTGAAAATTAACGCATCATAAGGAGTACAGTATAACGGCATTAATTGACTTTGAAAAAGTGGGTTAGGGAGACGAATAAACTGTCGATAACTATGTACAAGACAACAAATCTTTTCCGGTTGCTGGTGACCAAGAGAATCATAAAGAGAAGATAATTGGGCTAACTTACCAAGAAGAGGATGACCGGAATTTTGCACTAGTTTGAAGAAAAATCTGTTGGAAAGAAACTGTCTGCGAAGATGGAGAGGGGGATCCACACACTCCACTTGCATGGCATTGATGGGGGAAGATTTCATAGCACCAAGAATGATGCGCAGACATTTTGACTGAATCTTATCAATTTTCTTAAGACCGGATTTGTTACAAGGGTCTAGAAGAAAAGATCCATAGTCCATATGAGAACGAACTATGGCATTATAAAGTAATTTTTGGGTGTATGGGTGTGCACCCCACCAAACTCCAGACAAAGAACGAAGAATATTGATATTCTTTTCACATTTTTGAGACACAAAATTAAAATGATCTAGACCTGATAGTTTGTTGTCAAGCCACACCCCCAGAAATTTCACCTTGTTGTCTTGTGGAACAATTTCACTGTCAACTGAGATATTAACCAGAGGAACATGTCTTTTTCTAGAAAACACCACTACACTACTTTTGGCAGTCGATAGGGATAGACCATGCTGTATAAGCCAATCAGATAAATAACCAAGAGCGGAAGTTAAACGATTAGAAGCCGTTGTCAAATTTTTGTCAGATATGTAAAGGGCTATATCATCAGCATACTGTAAAATTTGACAAAAAGATTGTACCGAAAGTTCCAGATCACAAGTGTACAAGCTGTAGAGTATAGGACTGAGTACAGACCCTTGAGGCAAGCCTTTCCAAAGAACCCTTGGGGAAAGAATAGAATACTGGCTTTTAATAGATATAGTTCTTTCTGTTAGCATGTTAAATATAAAACGAACCAATTTCTCAGGAATACCCAAAAAGGAGAGTTTATCCCTGAGAACAGGAAGTAAAACATTGTCATATGCCGAGGCAATATCTAAGAAAACTCCTACTAAATATTCTTTCTGTAAAAGGGAGATGCGAATATCAGATACCAATATGCTTAAGCTGTCCATAGTGCTCATTCCTTTTCTGAACCCAAACTGGGTTTTAGCCAACAAATTTTTACTCTCTACAAACCATTCAATCCTATGTTTAATCATGTGCTCTGAGACTTTGGCTAAAACCGATGACAGAGCTATGGGTCTATAGCTATTCGAATCGGAGGGATTCTTCCCAGGTTTAGCAATAGGGATGATTATTTGGTTTTTCCATTGCTGAGGAATAAATCCCCAATTTAAAAAGTTATTGATTAAGTCTAGATAATACTGTTTACTGTTATCAGATGAATTTTTTAAAAATGAGTATGGGATACCGTCAGCCCCAGGAGATGAATCTATAAGACCGTCAAGCGCCAACTGAAGTTCATGAAATGAGAATGAAGAATCAAAGCTATTAACTGATGGTATAAAACATGGAGCGGAAGGGAAAGCGTCCACACTTGGAACAAAGGGAGGAGACATCTTATCAGAAAAGCCCTCAATCCATGAAAAAGGGTCATTGATGGAAATATCATTGATATTGTAGGCACCCCTGAACCGTCTTATTTGCATCCAAACTAAAGACGAAGGAGTACGCGGGGACAGATTTTCACAATAAATAAACCAACCATCTCTTTTCTTTTTATTTAAGAGTTTTTTTGCTTTGGCAGCAATCCTTTGATATTTAATAAAGTTGTTTAAAGACATGACTGCATTATATTCTTGTTCAGCCTGCTTTCTTTCTCTAACAACCTCTGAACAATCAGCATCCCACCAGGGAGTTGAAACAATAAAATTGTACGGTTTTTTTAATGGAAAATGCTCTTCAGCACTGGAAATAATGCATTCAACAAATTTAGAATATGATTCAGAGAGGGTAAAAAGGTCAGAGCTGTTAGAAACAGCAAGAGCACTCAATTTATTATCCAAAGTGGAAGAATAAGAAGACCATTTATCTTTAGATAAACCAGATAATCGGAATTTAAGAGAAGGACAAAAGTTCCGTGCAGGAGTTACTCTATCTGGGATAGACATAACTATGGGAAAATGGTCACTGCCATAGGAAAGGTCTAGGACCTTCCATGAAATGACAGATGCCAGAACAGGAGAACAAACTGTAATATCAACAGCACTTCTAGGGTTCTGTGACGGATACACCCTACGAGTGGGCGAACCATCATTTATGATACAAAGATTCGCATCATCAAACATTTCTAAGAGGGCAAGGCCAAAAGCATCGTCGTGGCTAGAGCCCCATGACATATGGTGGGCGTTGAAATCCCCCATTAAAATAATGGGAGAGGATACTGAAGATATAGCAGAAGATATATCAGGGATCATATTTGAATGAGGATGGGGGATGTAAACAGACAAAAATGTGATGTTGAACATTTTTACAGCTATAATGTTAATGTCAGGTGAAATAGGAGGGAAAGGAACTAGTGAAAATGGAAATGAGCGCCTTACTAGTAAGGCGCAACCAGCATACCCGTCAGCCCTGTCATCTCGGAGACAGGAGTACCCTGGAACCCTAAAACGGGATCCAGGTACCAACCATGTCTCCGAGATGGCAATCACTGACGGGTGAAATTTATTAATGAGGTGAAGCAATTCAGGCTTCCTGCGCCGAATGCTTTTCGTGTTCCACTGGAGAATGGACACTTGATCCATGATTGTTAAGTAATGAGATGACTTGTGAAAGTTTATGGGCAACGTTGGACGGTAGATTTGTATTTGTTTGGGAAATGATGCTGATGACAATGGACAACAGCATGGAAATGTTATCAAACTGAGATGAAGGGGAACATGATTGTTGAGAAGACAATAATGCATGACCATTGGGGAGAGATGATGGATAATGTGCAACTATGGCGTCATGAGCGGCTTTGTCATATGATTTACCTAATGGAGATTTGGGGCTAGGGGAAGAATACACAGTTTTTCTATATGAAACTTGTGGGGAACAAACAGACTGACTAGTCTGAGAAGAAGATATGTTAACACCTTTAACTACTTCTGAATAAGGTCTGATGGTTTTCGGGTACTGGAAAGCAGCCTCTTCATACGACAAATTTTCTTGTGACATGACAAGCTTAATTGATTTTTGCCTAGCCTGTTCGGGACAAAACCTGCTATTCGCATAATGTTGCCCGGAACAGTGGAGACATGAAGCTTTTGTGGAGTCCACGTCGCAGGAATCACCTGAATGTGGTTGAGCACATTTGAAACACCTGGCCTTCGACCTACATTGTGCCTTTATATGACCAAAGCGACAACAGTTGTTGCACTGTACTGTTGGGAATTGATACAATTCAACAGGTAGGGAGGTGTGAAAGGAAAATATTTTAGTTGGAAGGGTTTGCCCTTGAAATGTGACAACAACTGTTTGAGTTGGGACCCATGTTGCCTTGCCCTCATCTAAAACCTTGCGGTTGAGCCTACGAGCCTTTAATATTGAACCACATCCATTGGGGAGAACTACAGAATCCACAAATTCATTCATGGACATGTCCACGGGAACATGTCGAACCACACCCATTTTGGTGATGTTATAAGATGGAATTCGCACTTCGTATTTGAATTTTTCTAAAAGAGGATTCAATAAAAATTTGTTAGCATCATCTGCGGTCTTAAATTCTACACTAATTTTATTTCTACCAACTTTTTTGACGCCGTCAGGACATATGTTAGAAATTTTGTGTTGGCATAAGAATTGTCCAAATTTAATGGGTCTAATTGATGTTCCTGCAGCGGGATCTGGTTCGGAACGTGAAACGTGGACCATAAATGGACCTTTGTCGGTTTCAGTATAGGCTTTTATGCCTATAACTAGGCTGGGATGAACGTAAATATTTTGGATGGAGGCAACAGTCATATCTCTAGATAAAATAGATTTTTTTGGCCTTCCACTCTCATCACTTAAAATTTCAAATAATCTCCGTTTAGAAGCATGCACCGGGCGATCGGGGGGATCGGGAGGGTCAGGGGGATCAGGCACCATTGGGTCAAGCCACAAATCCTTCTCCATTTTCAACAAATCTCAACTACTTACCTATTTTATGACGAAACACTAAAATAAAACTACACTAACGCAATGAAAACACAAATTTTGCCGAAATCGAACGGAAAAATAAATTTAAATAATTTTATCGAAAAAACTCAACTGAACTCTTCACGTGTCAGCCCATGGACTCTCTTTTCAACTTCAACTCTTGATTTTGTCAATGTCACGTAGAATGGCTAGCTAAATACACAAAATGGAGAATCTAAAAGACCAGCCAAACATTTAAAAAAAAGTAAGTATTCGCCGATACAGACAAAAGAAAATAATTAACAATGTCAACTAAAGTCTTCCTATTCTTGCTCTACGCTTTAGTATCACTTATTAGTCTGTGCTAACCGTTTTCATACTAGTCTGTGGTACTTACTTTTTGTATTATTTCGTATTCGTAGCGTTTCGTTGATTCGTTTTCGTTGTGGATTCATTGTCCGTCACTAATAAATCGAGTTGGTAATTCGGGCGTGTTCACCATTTACGAGGTTACTGAAAGAAGCCAACTGTTCCCTCGCTTATAACGCCAAGAGAATAGGCGCGTAGTGATTTGGCCGGGAGGTATCGTGTAGGTAGTAGCATTTCCACCACACCCTGGGAGCTCGCGAGTGGATTGATACGTGTTTAAGGCCGAGGGCGATAAATCATCAGTATTTGTAGTGTTCGTGCCCCGAGGATATCGTTGTCCAGCGCGTGGTGCGGTTATGTGATTAAGTTAGCGGGCAAAGTGGTGTATTCGGTGCAAATAGACATAGATTGATGGGCAGTGCCGTGTCTGAGCGAGAAGCGGCAGAGCGGCCGCACCGGCTGGTGTTTGCTTCGCGGAGGGTCTTCGATATAATCAGTCACACTGGAACTGATGGAATTAGAGAATATCGTTGCCAACACTGTTTACTTGAAAGCCAGAGAAGGTAAATTCCATTATATTTACATGAAATTTATGTCAGCTATTCAGTGCTTTGCTTAACGAAATAAAATGAATGATTTCATTTGCAGATGAAATTAACATTTCAAAGGTATTATTTGGTCTCTAAAATTACTCAGTATTGTTTCACTATAATATTTTTACACTATCTGTTTGACTTGCTCAGTCAGCTATAAATATTGTATTTAGGTATTTTGGCTTTGGGAAACTATCAGTATTGGGAAAAACAGCGATCCATTTTCTTACTCACATATACAATTGTGACAATTTTAAAGATATAAAAATTATAAACTCTATAAAGCTCTAAAGCTTAAAACCCTAATTAAAGAGTTTCATCTATTTGATTGTGACTTGTTAACTATGTATTTTATTTATGAGATAAATAACATCATAAGAAGAATAAAAGCAATAATAATAATAATTTGTGTAGACATCTCACACTACGCCATCTAGTCCCAAACTAAGCAAAGCTTGTATTATGGGAACCAGATAACTGATACAAGTACTTGGCAAGGTAGCTTGTCTGCATTCATAACATAATAAACATGTATTTTTTACAATCTGACAAGAGTGTCTAAAGCATTTGGTTAGCCTTCTAAGTTAACACTAGTAATAATCTGAAAGATAAAATATTTACTTTATGCCACTGACCTATATCTATAAGGAGTTATTGCATGCATAATCTATAACCAGTTTTCTCTTCTCATAAAATAATTTACGAAAGTAATACAGAAGTACCCTTTACCTTACCTTAGTAGGCCTTTACCCGTAAAGGGGTCCTTGATTTAAAAGTGGGGGAAACAGCAGTGAAGTAACAAAAATCTATAATAACAAGGAATAATAAAAGCCTTTTTTTTAAATTTTTATTTCATAATACAGAAGTACATTATTAAAAGAGACATAATAACATAAACAATTTGAATGAAAATGCTTTTAGAATAAATATTTAAAAAACAAATTGCATAAAGCTTATTATAAAATTGATGACTTCCTTGCAGATAGAAAATCATGGGAAACCAATATGAAACTGTATTTTTTTTATTATTTGATTGACAGGTTAAATTATTCATATTAGAAAATTTATACATCACAACTATCATAAGTGGACCTCCTTAATGCATTGTGTACCTACATGAATAAATGGATTGAAACGAATTGAATATGCTAATCACAAAAAAAACATTTCTAATTCGACATGTCCTCCATGTACAGAAACCTTTAGTGTCACCTGTTTTAGGAAATACAACTGTAATAAATTATAATCGTGTGCACATATAAAATTTAAAGTTTCCTTAAATAAACATTGGTATACATAATGAGTGAGACCATACGGTGTATGTTTTTATGCATAATTAGCATAAATGCACTTGGCAGGAATTCGCGTAAATTATGTCTGATATGGTTGGTAATTTAAAAAGTCATAGAGTTAATGCTTGACAAAATTAAATAAGACAGATAATATCCTAATTGCATATTTTAAATGTGCCCTAGGACTGATCATGAAATTGCAGGGTAAGGTATCATTCGCCTGTCTACAAAAGAAAGATAGAAAGATTTTTATGGACATTTATCATAGGGGGGGGGGTCTATATATATAGGCATCTTCAAATATTGTCGCTGCCCATTCTCTAGAATTCTTAATTCTTAACTCGTAATTCTTCATTTGTGAAGAGACGGGGTGGTATACACGGCAATTACAATATTCACATTTAAGTTGGAAGTATTCCAAAATTTTCGGTGGATTGTGGATTGGGATGCTGAGCCAGAAGGGATTGTACCGATGTTCCTAGCACAGCTGATACGAGCGCGATAGTATACTAGACTTCTTTCCGGGTTGCCTAATACATAACTCACCGGGCATTGAGAAGTCGCAATCAAAGTAATTTAATGAATTTGGCCGGTGAAAATGAGTTTTATGATGAATTTTTTTTTTCTATGGCAATAGTTTTCATATTTTTGCCAGCATCATATCCAAAATGATGAATTTTACACTGAAACTAATCTGAATCGGTATGTCCAGTAAAATGACAACTTACAATGTGTCAAGATGGCGATATTAACATTAAACAAAGCAAAAACAAAGTTAAAATACCGGCCGCTAGATAAAGCTCAACTAAAGAATTTTTACTTCAGTTGTGTGGTAAATCACGTAAAGCACGCTTGTTTTTAAAAAATGATATTTTTAAGTGTAGTGTAGTTTGTGGTTGTAAAGTTGATTATTGTATGAAAATTGCATAACAACAGTAATGTAATCTGATTTATCAGCTAAACCCACATGTGGGGTTTCCTGTTATTTTACATATCATTCCTCGCCTGCCGGTATCACAATATTCCATGTTATTGTTATGTTTACATACCTATTTATGTTACTAGGTATGTGTTAGATGATGCTATCCACAATACAATAATGTTGTAGTGAAATATAGATTGTTGTTCGATGTTTGATTAGTTTATTATTAGTGCCTTTATCTGAGGAAAATATTGTGTAAAAATCGCCAAGTGAGAGGCGAAATCAAAAATGAGTGAAAACACTTTTTGTATGATACCAATTTTTTTTAAATTGTAAAGTGATTCGGCATGATAACGCGTAATTTGTGATAATATTATAGGTTTTTTTTAATTTATTGCAAATTGGCTATTTTTAGCACTTTTAGGTCCGTATTACAGAACAATGCTCAGTCATCGATCAGTGCTCAAGCAGAGATTTCATTCTCTAATTGATTACTTTATGAATGAAATCTCTGCTTGAGCACTGATCGATGACTGAGCTTTGTTCTGTAATACCGAACTTAGAATAATAATAATAATAACGCCCAACGATCACATACATAGATCCTGGACCCTAACTAGGATTCCCTGTGTCTAGGGACTCAGGAACAATGAGGACCATGGTCCCACAACACCCAGACACAGAACAACTATGTATATGCGCTTTTTTTTTTCTTTGCGCAAATATTACACAGGTCTATTCGCGTACAATTGCACAACCAAAACGTTACGACCTAAGTAAAAAGCTTGATCTCTCTTCCCACTTTTGACGGCTGGGCGCCTAAAGCGCCTGCTCTCCCGCCCGGTGACGCTGTAAAGGTCGGTAGAGACCAACAGCATTAGCCCGTCCAAAAAAAAATCCCTTCGAACAGATAATTCCAAGATTATCTGTTCCAGATAGGTCCAAGATGCTCCCGACTCATTACTCCGCGTTTACGCATCATTAAGATGAAAAAAGCTCTTTTATTTGACGCTCAGGGGTAAATACTGAATACTGTGGATTGATTGATCGTAGTCGAGGTGTGTTCAGCTGCCGCGCCCTCGACTTTGTTCAATTATAAGCTTTATTAATATCAAAATTGATACAATTAAAAAAATCACGTTGTTTACCGTTGTGAGAATAAAAAAAACGAGTGTGCTTTAGACCACACGACTGAAGCTCTTGCCCCTACAGTAATATGCGAAACGTAACTCTTTCTTTCTATGTTCACGTAGGGAGGGAGATATAAGTATATCTCCATCTTAACTTCCGTTCGTCTCACCAGCTTACCCTCAAATCAAGCGTGCGTAAAGAAGTCTAACTTCAAAATGGCCAACACTAGTTTAGCAAAGCATATATGTAATACGAGCTTCTGCCCCCAGCTTCGCCCGCGGGGGCGTGGCCTATGGGGAAATAATTCAACCACCCATTTCACCCTCTTAAGGGTGGAATTCCGAAAATCCTTAGCGGATGCCTACGTCATAACATCTACTTGCATGCCAAATTTCAGCCCGATCCGTCCAGTGGTTTTGGCTGTGCGTTGATAGATCACTATGTCAGTCAGTCACCTTTGGTTATATATATTTAGATATTTCAAGTAATAATTTTTACCTGAAAATTCGTTCCAAAAGAAATTACCTAATACTGTATTATTGGGCAGATCGGCTTGCACTATTGTATCTCAAGACACAGATTAAGTAATGGTTACTACGTAACTCAAACAATCAATCAGACATTGACTACGCAGGTCCAGTCCGGTTCAGTAGAAAGAGATGTCACATTTTCAATTTATTGTACTTCTATTTCGATGTGGTTATTAGTCCAATACGTTCATTCTGTTGGGACGCGGGCTTTCCCTCACATGAAGCCATAATCCGCCGTGCTGCTAGTCCACGGCGATATTTCATGAAACTTCATGAATCATGATGTTTCATCTGAAATGACAGTACAATCGTTATGCTTGGCCAGACCGCCATTACCATAACCATTATCAAAATTTGAAACAACGTAAAATCTATGCAAATTTTGACATAAATAGCAAGAAAAACTGGTTTCAATAAGATATTTGCCAAGAGACGAAACCTCTAATGGTATTTGTAATCATAAATATCAAAATTTGATTTTATCAGAAAGCAACCGGCTCCCACCCCGGGCGAGATAATAAACGCAGTCTTATCTAAATAGGGATTTAGATAAATGATCTCTTAGCGTATTACATTCGCGGAGGCCGTATTATACTATTGGCAAATCTTTTGGTCGCTCCAAGGATATTTAGATAATTGATAATTATCTCTTTCTTTATTTTGACATATTATTGATCCAGATTTTTAAACTCTTTTTCCAAATTTAAAATCCTCTTTTCCAGGAGTTTAACTTGATTCTGTCTAAAAGCATGTTTATAAATCTTCAAAAAAATTGAAATCACATGAATTAATTTTTTTGATTCTATTAATTCACATACAAAATGATAAAGATATTATGATTACTATTGTGTAATTCTGTATTATTATTTAGGTGTTCGAGCCTAAAGGCTTGACCCACCTTGAGATTACACCTTCGCATTCTGTCGTGATTGGTGTGAAGTTCGTTCGTATGCAGCTGCAATGCGTCGATTGGCGCTCCAACTTCACTTCAGATCTGTGACGTTCAGCGCGTTGGCTGAGTGTTTCTTCAGTACGCTTAGTATTCTGTCAAGATAAACACGTATCGCGAACGGTAAGTCGATAATATAATTTTCAAACGTCACTTCGTAGGTACAACGAAGTATCAATTGATACTACCAAAGCTCATTGGCGCGTCCTTGCACCGTCAACCGTCGTATAGATATGACAAAACCCAAATGTGGGTAGCTCGATATTCGATGTGGCCGTCATACGACACATTCGATACGACGCTTGAACGCAACCATCAAACGTTGCTCGTCATTTAAACCCCTGCGTGGTGATACGACCATTCAAACGTCACTTTCCTCCTATGTCGTTTCACTGAAACCAGTCGTATCAGCTCATACGACATATCGATCGTTTTCATACGTCACATTACCTTTTACTTTCCTTTCAGGAAAATGTCACTCACCACCTTGGGCGAGTTGGCCCAGAGATCATCACCCAAAAAAGATTTTTACAAACGGGTACTGGAACTAGTACGTGAATATTACCCTCCAGGATGGGAATCGTGGGTAGTGAGAGACATCCCGGTCAACGAGCTGTTCGGCGACATCATCAGTCCCGAAATGGATAAAAAAATTAGATTTGCACTGCCATCCTCTGGCCTAGCCCTAGCATTCGATCCACAATCCAGTCAAATCTCTGAACGGAGTTACCGGACCCTAAAACGACAGTTATTAGACTGGCCATTTGGTAGAGCGCTCATATATGCCCCACATGACATTATGGCAAAAATACATGACAACGCTTGTACGTACAACAACTTCACGGACATAGTGAAGAAGATAAAGCCCCTCATCCTATCAAGAAAGGCCACAATAGCTGCACTCGGAGGCCATGAAAACGCTGATGAAGAAAGGTCTAGGTCACAAAGCACAGCTTCATCAACACCACGACGAACCTCTTCTGCAGAACGAACCAAGCGGCAAAGAGAAGATTCCCCTCAACCGGGAACCAGTAAACAGCCCCCAGAAAAGAGAACTCGTGACGACTGGCTCGAACAACTAATGGATCAACAAAAAACCATGTTTACGACCATACTAGATATCTCAAACCGCCAAGGAGAATCCATCAAACTTTTACAGGAACAACTTGCGGAAACACAGCGTTCACAATCTAAAGAGCCTGACTCTCTCAATAACTCTTTCGCTTTCTTTTCAAAGATTAGGGGAAGACGGCTGGAAAAATGTCAAGTATAAGGACGTACAGAAACACTTCCAAGCAACCCCTGTATTCTGCCCACTAAAGGTGAACCCTCAGCTAGCGTTAGCCACGCCCTTTTGGCACAGTGTAACAATGCTAGAAAAGTTCGAAGGTACACTTGCTGCGATTACTCATGGACTACTCCTACAACGTCAAGCATTCCAGGAAATATGTCAGAACCTTAATCCTGAGACAAGAGAACATGTAAATGAGTTAATCTTGGCGCATGATACACAATTCAGAATTACCTCGGAGAATCTCCTACAATACACATGTGGAAAAAGAGCAGAAATAATCCAACAAAGGAGAGAGCTCTACAAAGCCCCAAATAAGGTAATCAATGACATCCTACACGACATACCACCGTCTGAAACGTACCTATTCTCAGAAACAAAACTGGCAGAGATTAAAGACCAAGGAGGTACGCACAAAATGTTTCCTCCCAAAACTAAACGAAACCATAACTACAATAAAAGCAAACCAACAAGATTTTCAACACAAAAAAAGAGAGGAAGGGACAGCTACAAAAATGAGTACAGGCGTGAGGAGAAACCTAATTTTCAAAAACAAAAAGTATCGAAATTTCTGCAGAACAAAAGTAAGCAAGGAGAAAAGAAGAAATGACTATTTTCGAGCAGGACAGTTACACAAAAAAGTTCAAGTATGGCAACAGCTAGGTGCCCCCAAAACTATTCTATCAGTTCTATCGGGATACAGGATACCATTCTTAAACAAACCTCCAATAAATTTACTGAATCGTCAAAATCAAAACATTGCTTGCAAAGAATCAAAGGCAATGGACGAGCAGCTAAACAAACTACAAAATTCAGGAGCGATTACAGAACAAAAATTCCAGCGGGGATTCGTATCACCAATGTTTTTGAGAAAGAAAACAGACGGAACCCACCGCTTGATTTTCAACTTGAAACGCCTGAACTTTTTTGTCGCTACACCAAAATTCCATCTAGTGAACCTGCACAAAATCCCAGAAATTCTGAAGAGGCAGGATTTCATGTTCAAGATAGATATCTCTCAAGCCTATTACCACATACCTATCGCAGAGGCACACCAGAGGTACCTCACACTCCTACACAAACGCAAAATATACCACATGACATGCCTACCGTTTGGCCTTGCCAGTGCACCGTCCATCTTTGCCAAAATAACAGGCTGGGTAGCGCAATATCTGAGACAAAGAAACATAAAAACTCTTGTCTATCTGGACGACTTCCTCATCATGCACAAAGATCCAGCACAGCTCCAGCATCAAGGAAACTATGCAATACAATTACTGGAAGAACTGGGATGGTGCATCAACCATCAGAAAACCAGTATTATCCCAAGACGGTGCGTCGAGTACCTAGGCGTCATATGGGACACAGAAAGAAACGAAAAACGTCTACCGGACTCGAAAGTAGTGCACTATCGGAATTACTTAGAAAACCTTCAACAAAAAGGGTTTTGGAGCTGGATGGATGCAAAAATACTGCTCGGGAAGTTAAACTTTGCCTCCGAGGTAGTACCACTAGGACGACTGCATTGTCGCGCAATCCAACGAATGGCAAACAAACTACATGCATCAGACCCATACCGAAAGTCGCGATTACCAGCAATCGTGGCAAAAGAAATATACTGGTGGACGAAAAATATTCAAAGAACTACCCCAATTCATTACGAACCACCATCAAAATTTATAACGACAGACGCCGCGGATCACGGCTGGGGCGCAATTTTAAACAATCAAAAATTATGCGGGTTTTGGAAGAAAAAACAACAGAACTGGCACAGCAATCGAAAAGAGCTATGGGCGTTATACGAGGTCTTGAAAAGGAATGCACCGAAACTAGAAGGAGAATCCGTAACTTTTCAATCAGACAACAAAACAACCATTGCTTATATCAACAAACAGGGAGGAACGAGATCCATAGCCCTCCTAGAAATAGCGTCGAAAATACTGCTGCTCACCAACTACTGGAACATTCGGTTGAGAGCCAGATACTTGCCAGGAAAATTCAACGGAATAGCGGACAGCCTATCGCGAGGAAACTCCCCCCCAGAATGGCAATTATCAAAGCAAGCTCTGAACCTGATCTTTCAAAAGTGGGGGACGCCTCACGTAGACCTTTTCGCCTCGAAAAGATCAGCTGTGATCCACCCCTATGTAAGCGAAGACGTACGAGATCGCCAAAGCCTGTTCACGGATGCTTTCAGCCGACCTTGGCGATTCCAACTCGGGTGGGCATTTCCACCACCAGCACTCATTCCCAGAGTACTTCAACATCTGGAGAAAAGTACGGGATGCTACCTGTTGATTGCTCCCAGCTGGGAGAATGCCCACTGGCGATCGGAACTGGAATTGAGAGCCCTACATCCTCCGATACAGATCCACAACCTCCGAGAAAACTTAATAGACCTGAGAACAGGTCTGCCACCTCCAGACGTGAACAACATAACTTTGGAGGCCTGGAAGGTTCATGCTGGAATGATTTACTACAAGGATGGCCAGAAGAACATAAAAATATAGTGCAAGCGTCTTGGAGGAATTCAACGCTCAAGACATACCGACCGGCCTGGAGAAAATGGGTAGAATGGACCGAAAGAAACCAGCTATCAACGAAAAGGCCAAGTCCAAATGCATTGGCGCAATTCTTGTGCTACCTTTACACGGATAGAAAATTGGCACTTAACACTATATTGGTACACAAATCAGTAGTATGCTCCTTTTGTGATCCCGAGATAAGCGAATCTTTAGCCAATCACCCCCTCATAAAGCATGTGCTCAAAGGAATCGCAACCAGTCGACCAAAAACAAGACCACGAGCCCCCATTTGGAACGTCAGCGCTTTTACAGAGTGGCTAGACAGTCGCAGTATCGACGAGCGGAGTATATTTCAAACCTCCCGGCATGTGGCAATCCTCTTCTTACTCGCCACAGGCAGAAGAATTCATGACCTAACCCTGCTAGACATAAGTAGGGATCACTACGAGGATAACGGTGACTCTATAAGACTCTGGCCCATACATGGCAGCAAAACTGACTCTTCCACATACATCCAAAGTGGTTGGGAAATCAAATCAAACCCGAACCAGAAACTGGACCTAGTAGTCTGGACAAGACGACTCCTTGAAGCATCGAAGGATAGAAGGGGCGCCCTCACAAATCTGTTCTTAACAACACGAGGCACAGCCAAAGCCGCATCAAGAACGGTTATTGCTGGGTGGATCCGCACTTTATTTAAGGAAGCTAATATAATGGCTTCTCCGGGCAGCTGCCGCGCCGCGGTTGCCTCAGATAACTTCATCAACCAACACATGGACTTAGACGAGGTCCTAAAGAAAGGGAATTGGAGGAAAAGCAACACTTTTAAAACGTACTACTGCAGGGAAATCAGCCCACGATTCAGTAATAAAGACACTACTGTAATATCATCCGATTTCTCCCCATGTTGATTATTCAATAAGTCTAAATTATTACAAATAACACCCAACATAAGCTCATTACTGATCATCCTGATGATCTCTTATAAAGTTTATTCTCTTGTTGATTATATTATGTTTTGGCGCCTTTCAATATATGCTATTAGTATTTTTCTTTTGTTATATAAAATGTTTTTTATTATCATCCTCACTCTAAATATATGATCACAGTACACTTAGATCGTTCAGCGCCGGCAGATAGTAAACACGTCTCAAGGTGGGTCAAGCCTTTAGGCTCGAACACCTAAATAGAGGCGTTTTCCCCCCGAAGGGTAGAAAACGCTTATTTAGGTTTCAGCCGTTAGGCTTGACCCACCCTAAATAGTGTGCCTTGCCGGCTCATATTCTACGTAAGGTACTGAAGAAACACTCAGCCAACGCGCTGAACGTCACAGATCTGAAGTGAAGTTGGAGCGCCAATCGACGCATTGCAGCTGCATACGAACGAACTTCACACCAATCACGACAGAATGCGAAGGTGTAATCTCAAGGTGGGTCAAGCCTAACGGCTGAAACCTAAATAAGCGTTTTCTACCCTTCGGGGGGAAAACGCCTCTATTCCGCAAGGTTTCGCCTGAGTCAAAGGATATATTTTCTCATACAACACACAAAAAAAATGATTTTTTCATATCTCTTACATGTACAATTATTGTCTAGACTTTACCTTGGCTAGAGTTTTGGTGTATAAGGTATAGATTAAATATTAAAATTGATTAATCAAATAAATAAATACGTGTGGACATTTCACACAGC
Organism: Ennomos fuscantarius; assembly: GCA_905220475.3. NCBI lineage: Eukaryota > Metazoa > Arthropoda > Insecta > Lepidoptera > Geometridae > Ennomos > Ennomos fuscantarius. Next base: position 2,117,686 of record HG992046.1, on the reverse strand, counting down.
GCCATCTAGCCCCAAACTAAGCAAAGCTTATACTATGGGAACTAGATAACTGATACAATATTTATATACTTTTTAGTTTGTAAATATATACATAGAATACAATATAACACCCAGACAGAACAAACATCGATAAAAGACTGCACAACAGCTAGATCTGTTTTTGGAAAGTATATTCGATGTAACCTCTAACCAAAATGTTGTATAATTAGCACAAGAAACATATAGAAATATTGTGAAACATTTATTTTCAATTAACAATCTAGCTACAGAACGCTAACTGTTCACTTTCGCTACCGCAGCGCCACTTACTAACAGTAAATAAAGTATGGACATTCGGTGAGGCGAGGCGAATTGAGTCGCGCTTTGGCGATCATGTCTAGTGTTTATCATAAACATATTATAATACAAAACAGCATCTTTGCCATCCATAACCTGCATGCATGAGTGTTATGGGATTTGAATATTCTGAATAGTAGTGCTTTGAATGGAATCTTTGTGGAAAATTTTAGCTACGCAAGCATGAATTTTTATTCCCTTTCACTCTTTAAACGTGCGTTGATGTTGCGTGCCGTGTTGCTGTCACGACGGTACTCATATTTCATAATTACTAGAATATTTAAGGATGACGAAAAAGATTCAATTGCGATGAAAACATCGCTAGCCAATAAACAAAACTCAACAAAACAGCGGTTTAGGCTGTACGTTGATTGTTTAATCAACGCACAGCCTAAACCGCTGCGCTGGTCCTAGAGACTTGAAATTTGGAGGGTGTGTTCTTTGTAGTGTAAGTATCCACTAAGAAAGGGTTTTTCGAAATTCCACCTCTAAAGGGACGAAATGGGTGGTTGAATTATCTTCGAATAAAATTCTTCTTAGTTTCCTAAAGACCACGCGGGCGAAGCCGCGGGCAGAAGCTTGTTTAAAAACATAATTAAACTTACATAGCCATATAAAAAAAAATGCATGAAATAGTCAGTACTGCAATACGGTAATTTCATAGATAAAAATCTATGATATTTTCGGTCGTTACTCGATTCTACTATATTCAGCTTACATCGTTTACTGCGTTAAATTATACAGTACACCTACAGCGCAGGGTCGTGGTCCGTGCATCTCAATTAAATTCGAGCATGAACGATGCGGTCGTTCGCTAAATGATATTTAAATGATCGTGGCTACATGGCGGCTTATTCGTTATCCTTAATGAACGGGCTCGGTGGCGCCAATGGGATGGGTTCGTTAGTAGAATGCTTTAAACGGCTGCATCAGTAAACTTATACAGCCTTATTAATAAACACGAACTAGCTTTAGACTAGTTACACCATATTTTGTCTCTTTCGATCCAGCTAAATATTCCAGTAGCAAAAAAAGGACAAAAGGTGAAGTAACTAATCCGAGACTAATACCCGTTTATTAAGGCTGTTAGGTTTTTGAGGGGGTCAAGCGGCAGTGGTACGTAGCTCAGCCCACTGCAACCTTTACATGGCTTACGATAGTTGAATGTTCCCGAAATCCTTGGACGTTGGCGAAGGCTCAAATATGACTTCTCAAGCATTTAAATAAGACCACTTGCAAACGCACGAATTTTCATAGTTCAGGTAATCGCTACTACAATTTCAGGCAGATGGTATGGATGGATGGTTCTCTAAGGTTTCTGTAATTTTCTTTTTTTAAAAGGTGTTAATGTGACTTCAATCACCCTAATGTCATGTTTAGTAATACTTTGTATTTACAAACTAAAAGTATCTAAGTATTGTATCAGTTATCTGGTTCCCATAGTACAAGCTTTGCTTAGTTTGGAGCTAGATATTTTATTATTTTATTTATTTAAATTTTAAAAATCGAACTAAGGAACCGATTTTTATAAAATTGCCATGGGACCAGAACGATTGTGCCACACGACTGAAGTAAAACTTCTTTAGTTGAGCTCCATCTATCGGCCGGTATAACTTGGTTTTTTCACGTAATTGACAACAGTAAATTGTCATTTTACCGGTAAACGGTAAAAACGGTGGACATACCTACATAATAATACAAATTAAATAACTTTGTTATGTTGACAATGGAGATCTAGATTAACCAACTTTCAACTTCCGTTCGCCTCGCTAGCTTTTCCCCAAGTCAAGTTTGAAAGAAGTTTTACTTCATAAAAAGATTTTACCAAATCGGTTCACGAATAACGGAGATATGAGGTAACAAACATTAAAAAAATACAACCGAATTTAGATCCCGTTTGAAGTCCGTTGAAAATGGCCGCGCGCTATGGGTAATAAGCGAAACTTAGAAAATAAGCCCATTAATTTACCATGTTAATATTTTTGTCATAAATAATTACTACCTACATAAAACTGCAGATAATAGAATACTGTATAGTATTCTATTATAGATCTAGATAAGTCAAACGAAAATCCATTTACTCCATCGTACTACAAAACCTCCAAACATCGAATGAAGTGTAAGAAAGTCCCACATTATCAGTTGTAAAATCAACAAATGGCTTTGTTTAATCAAGAGCTACATTTCTACGGTTAACAATGGGCTAATAATAGTTCGATTGATCGTGTGAGCTAGCGGCCAATAGCCGAGGTATAGACTCGTTTGATTCTCGGACCGACTCTCCATTCCAGACCTTTCATTTTACACGCTTTGTATTAGCTTCACTTGTATGTTTGTAACCAATTCCTTTAGGCGCGATTTTGACCCACTTTAAATGGCCAGATTTCATTCAAGTGAAAAATGGAAAATAAACTTAAATAAATTTGAATTAAGTATTGTGTATTTTTTTATGGATATAAATTAATAACGGTGGAAATAAGAAAAAAAATATTTTATTTACAGATATCAGTAGAAGGATTATCATTTCGATAATATCTTAAAAAGCAGACCACACTTATAAAAAAAAATTATTTAGTTTTTTTTAAAGTATTATTTATTATGTAGTAAGTAAAACTGGTTGCCGCGTAAAATAGACTATCCGAAAATGTACAAATCATCCAGGAATGGGTGTAACTGTAGGTGGCGCGAGTCTGGGAGGTCTCGTCTCGACCCTTGAGATAGGTACTTATTACGGTACCCGGTAGCTCATATTATCATAGTGCAATATGAATGTGCGTATGCGCAGCCAGGACCGTTAATGCGATTTAATTTGCAGTCACTAAAAGGTCATGAACTCTTTATCCTGAGCGATTTCTTCTTAGATTATGGAGCCAAAGAGGAAAAGGGAGCGGATGAATATAATGAACGGATAATTTTTCTTCACTCGTACGATAGCTAAACCGTACGTAAGTTCTACATTCGGAGTAGGCACGTAGTACGTACGTACCCTTTTCTCGCAGTTACGCCACGGTACAGTACCGTCGAAATAAATATTTATCCATCTAAAGTGAAATAAATAGCCTAACGCTAGCTACTGAACCAGTTTGTCCAAATTAATTCTTTAATAAATCATGTCTCTCATTGCGTTATTTTGTAATTTGTATTCACTTGCTGAAATCCGTTGGCCAATATCAGTTCGCGATAGTAATCGCTTGCTAATTAAATGTGGCTCTATGATTAATTGGTTGTATTGCGAAATGGTGAATTTTAGTCGTTGCGTTTTAGGTTTTGAACTCATTGCTATCACAATGAAATGTGGTCGGTCATGTGGATTGTGTCAGATATCGCGCAGCGGCAGTCGAACATTCTCCTAGTCCGTTATTGGGATTTGAAGTTCCTCAAATTCTGCTACTAGTGTCTCTTATGTTTTCCGATAAATGAACCGCTTCGCAAGGAGAAATTACTTTTTTTTTATTCTAGTGAAAGATTCGTGCGCATTCGTGCGCATCGTGCACATATACATAGATCCTGAACACTAACTAGGATTCCCTGTGTCCAGGAACCCAGGAACTACGAGGACCATGGTCCCAAAACATCCAGACTCAGAATAAGTATTATAGCTTTTTTTGTCTGTGCACAAATACTTGTCCTCCCGCGGGAATCGAACCCGCCGCCTCTGGGTTATGAGCCGACCTGCTCAACCACCACACCACAGAGGCTGTCGAGATAAACAATGACGTTATTTTCCTCCAGCGGAAACATTGCAAACACCTCTCCCACAACTATTTAGTTGTAAGTAAGTGGTAGGCGGTTTGTTGATTCGCCTTCCTGGGATAAGAGAACGACAAACACTCAACTGATCCCGTCAATCGAGTCAAGAGGGAAAGGATGTGCGGGATCTTCACAGTTCCCATTTGGATAATGGTAATGGCTATAATAAGATTGTTGGGGGGACGCGTTATGGGCTACTTTATTTATGCTACACGAGCTTCTGCCCGCAGCTTCGCCTGCGGCGTGGCCTATGGGAAAATAATTCATCCACCCATTTCACCCTCTTACGGGTGGAACTTCGAAAAATCCTTTCTAAGCGGATGCCTACGTCACCATCAACATCTGCCTGCATGCAAAATTTCAGCCTGATCCGTCCAGTGGTTTGGGCTGTGCGTTGATAGATCACTATGTGAGTCAGTCAATCAGTCAGTCACCTTTGAGTTATATATATTTAGATCATGGAATGATTTTTTTACTCCCTTACTAATAAACACTATAATAGTGAAATGGATTCGTAGTGTTTTCTCCTGTTTACCTTTTCTTATTTTAAACTAGATTTTAGATTAGATTTTACTAGGTGGTAGAACTTTTCTGCAAAGTTCGTCTAGGTAGGTACCACCGCTTTGCCAGTTATTCTGCCGCCAAGCAGTAGTGTGCAAGCACTACTGTGTTCCGGTTTGAAGGGTACTGTAGCTAGTGAAATTACTGGGCAATTGAGACTTTATGATCTGATCTCACAGTCGAGTAATCTTATTACCAGACTGTGCTGATGTCTCAGGATGATGTGCGCAGTGCAGCAGTCACACGAAACTTTATATGTTGGAGTTCCGAGTGACACTGTTCTGTTATGGGCGGCCGTGTCGCTTAATATCAGGTGAACGACTAGCTCGTCACATCATTCAATAACATAAAAAAAAAAAAAAAAAAAAAATTAGGTTGAGAGAAATAAACACATAATATTCAACTGCTTCGTAATGTTCATTAGTGACGGGGAAGTGTAAACCCCACCGTGTAACGTATATCTACAAAGATAATTTATAGATCCTAAAATTTTTAGCTTCCAGCGGCATTTTAACTCACTCCTTTCACCTCACCGGACATACGCACTAGCAACACTCGTCAATGATAAATAATTTAAGGAGTTTTATTGGGAGATGTTTTTTGTACTTTTTTTCACTGAGTAATTGTGAAGGACATCAGAACGTAGGAAACAGGAATAAAACCTTGGGAACGGTTTTTCCTTCTTCCGGTAAAAACAATGCCAACTTCTTGGCTTCAGCCACGAGTCACGACGCCACAATTTCGTCAGTGTTGCAAGGATAAAATGAACAACAAACAAAGAAGATTGATCACGCGTTCAATCAAATCCTTATTATAAAAATGTGAGCTAAAGAACGACCTGTCACTTAAGTTGGATCCACGCCAAGTGTTAATAAAGTATTTCAGTGAAATCTGACAAATTTCTCCAAGGATTTTCTGAACCAAATAAAATATAGTTCCTTCATAAATCTTTTTGTTTATAACCTACTTTTTAAAATGTAGAGATTCTCAATTGACTGGCCCGATAGCTTAGTTGTTGCGTGCCTTCTGAACTGTGGGTTGTGGGTTCGATTCCTACCCAGGAGAAACATTTGTGTGATTTACATCGATGTTTGTTCTGTGCCTGGGTTTTATATTGTATTTTAATATATTTACAAACCAAAATCTAAGTATTAGCATAGTACACACTGCATAGTTTAGGGTTAGATAGCGCTGTGTGAAATGGATTTATTTTATTGAACTAGTAGATACATGCCCCTTTTAAATACGATTGGACTTACATAATATCTCTTGACAAACCTAATCAATATAGAGTCGCGGTGTGTGCTGCCATCGTGTAGAACCGAAACTTTGTACCCATAAAGTTAGATACGCAAGATGAAAGATCAACATTTTTGCGATTGCTTTGGAGTTTTCCATCTTGTTGATACCGAAACTTTATATCGATGTTAACGAAACTCGTAAGAGAAAATATATTTAATGAAAATTCTTTATGAAGAAAGGTACCTACTACTAATACTAGGGCTTTCAGTGTCGTTATATTCACGAGTCCCGGGAAAGAAATCGAGACTCGGCCTGGTCTCGAAATTGCCAGGAAATCGAGACTTTCGAGACTATTTAAACAGTATTAAGATTGTGTGCCGGCGAAGTAGCTCGTATCTTGGAACTTATCAGTTGAAAGACCTTAGTAAAAATCTTTAAAATTATTTTGACCAATAAATTATTAATAATTTTTTGAAATAAGTGGAGAACGCTTCTGAAATGCTTAAGTTATATAATCGGTACGTTTCGTTTTCGTCTGTGTTTCAAACTAACCTGTTTATATACGGGACCTTATTTACTAAGCATGGCCCGACATGCTCTTAGTAGTTGATGAGTTTCACATTTATTGTCACGTGACCAGTTTTAGTCTCGTTTTTTTCGAGGGGACTAGAGGTATCCGTCGGGAGTCTCGAAAATAAGAATCTCGAAGGATCTCGAATTTTCAAGACCGAAACTCCCGGGATGTACGCCCTAGTGGGCACGTTATGTTCGATCGTCCCTATATTACACGCTATGAATTTTCGCCTTAATGGTTTTTGACTGCATGCTTTAAATAGTTGTAATATGTGGCGATAATTTATAATGAAATCTTAATCAAAACAGCAGCAGAAAACTATATAACTGTAATCACTTAGTACGATGCTGCGTTTGATCTAAATGAAGGGGGCGTAATCGAATTCCAATTTTAACATCGTTTATGTATTATTCTGCTCATTTTAACACTGTATTGTTTTGTTACAGGTGGTTCCGATAGCAATAAAGGAAAAAGCAAAAAGTGGCGAAAAATCCTCCAGTTTCCACACATATCACAATGTTTAGATATAAAAACAAAAATAGGTAAGTCTGTATCTTTGAATATTTCTTTAAAGGTCTGATCGTTTCATTCATCGAATCGTATGAAAAGTCTTCCATCTGCATCTGACGTATTACCGTTTGTTTGACCATCTTGTATAACAATATTTACACATTTCTACACGACTGTATCGTCGTGTATTTGTTATTCTTTTTCTTTCTTTCCGGCATTGATTGCAACCGAGTTTCGATACAATATGCAAGTGAATTGAAGGGGTGAGAATAAAAAGGGTTTATCTGATTTTTTTCGAGAAATGACTTATGGGTATCGTTGGATTCAGCGTGAAATTATTTAAAATAATACATTCTCAAAATACCGAAATGTGGCTTAAATCTCGAGATTTTGAGTCTAAAAACGGTTTATCTGTCACAGGAATACAGTTCGCTTAGCATAAAAAAAATATTATATTTATTTTATTATATTACATTTTTACAGTAATTGTATGAATTAGCACTATATTTAGTATTTTAAAATAGAATTAAAACATTTTCAAGCAACTGAAACTTACATAAACCTTTTCTATTACCTTATAAGCACTCTACATTAAAATGAAGCCGTTGAAGTTTAAAGTCAATTTTCTCGAAACTATCAATTTGTCAGTTAAACCCTTTTTATTCTTAACCCTTCAATTATGATCTGCATGTATATCTACACCCAGTTAGCTATAGCCATATTGTCGTCTTGTTGGCTAAGGCGGTAGTGTGATTCAAACTTAATGGCGGCGGCGGCGGAGGAAAGCGGTGAGCTCAGCATGCGGTGGGCTTTCAGCGCACTTCACAGCCGCCGTTTGAATCACACCACCATTTAGATATTATTCGTAGATCTACTGCAAATGTAAAGCTCAAAGTGGAAGTAGGTACGCCTATCTGCTACCTGCGCCTGTTCATAATGTGCAACACGTACCGTGTCGAGGACGCGTCGGGTGCTCGGATGTCATCTCAACGGGAGCTCACACGGTTTTTATATGCGAATACATAATCGGAGACCTTGTGAATGATCGATCGGTTGCGTAAACGGACCTTAGAAGTTGTACAAGTGTATTAAATGTTGAAACTTCGAAGAAAAGTTATCTCTCTTGCTCGCACTCGTGGACTTGTTAATTGGCGCGTGCAGGATGGCAGGCGAAGCCGATTCCCTGAACAGTTACGCGGTATAGGGGTGCTGTTCTTAAAATATTCCTCAGGGCTATTGCTCTACTCCATAAACGTTCCACTATAGGTCTTATTACTGGCTATGGCTATGGTTACCCAGTACCCAAGTAGGCTTGTCAAGTTGTCAGGTATAGCTCGCGCAAAACTATATGAGCTCTCGGAAGTTAGCGCGGACGGCTGCGTAGTACCCATATTATAGTTATTATATGGCCGCTTTTAATTGCAAAAGCGGCCATGTTATGGTACAGTTTGGGACTCTGGCCTAACTTCCGAGAGCTCATAAAATTTTGCGCGAGCTATATGTTCTGTGCAAGTGAACTTCAAAGCGCAGACCGTTAAAAATTCATAAAAATATTACGCTCATAGTCGTTATCAGGTTGTTAACCTTAGTGCGTGTTTTTACTCGAAACAACAGCACCGGCCATTAAAAATGCATCGCGTTAGAAATTTTAATTAGTCTGTAATTTACGCTGAGTATGCTGCAGAACGGTTGGATGGAACGGTGCGCAACTGCGAGCTAACAATTAAAAAATAAAAAATAAAACTGTTTGAGGACATTTCACACAACGCCATCTAGCCCCAAACTAAGCAAAGCTTGTACTATGGGAACCATCCACAAAATACAACACCCAGATACAGAACAAACACCTATGTTCATCACACTAATGTTTGTTTGGGAATTGAACCCACAACCTATAGTTCAAAAGACAGTGCTACTGCCAACTGAGCTATCAGGCTAGTCTAATTTGCTGGAGTCCATCTGATTAAAATATATATATGTATATGTAAGCAGAACGGATTGTGCGTAGGTTGCAACCTATATAACTATAGGCCTTCAGCATGTCCACACCGCGCCGTGTCTGGAACAAGAATGATCGTAGTACACCGAGCGATCCCTTTATATAGCTAGATGGTTGGGGGAGCGACGACAGTTGCCGGTGTTGCCACTGTAATAAATTTAAATGCTGCCACAGGGTAAATTACGGTACTGCCCGCTTCGCATAGAGTTTATAACTAGACGTTGCCGCCGTCATATATATAATTATAACGAGCTTGTATGTTTTTTTACCATCTAAACCGGCTAATTATAATGTAGAATATCCCGTTTCAAATGATATTCTAAAATGAATTAAGTTGTAAGTGGTTACGTTTACCAACTAGAATAAATTTATGACTTCGCTTTTGCCCTTTTAAATTCGATACGTGTTTGAAATACATAAGTACATCTAATCATGTTTCATTATGAAATTTAATATTCTAGAGTGTCTACTGGTAAAAGCTGCTGTTACATAATGTTAGTTATTTTCATATGAAATGAAAATGGAGATATATTATATAGGTGTTAGTTTTTAGTACGTAGTTCTTCCATTTAGCCCATACTTGTGGCATGTGAAAATTATTATTAAGTTTAGGTCAAAACTATACTACAATTTTTAAATAAACTTAATTAATTCTATTGGTATACACTTGTAAAATTTAATTATATTATATTATTGTTGTTATTAAATTAAGAATAATCATTAATTATTCATTAGTACAAATAAATTAATTAATTATTGAAAATTAAATAATTCTATTGACATATATTTGCAATATTTTAAAGTATTTGTGCTTTTTTTCTGTACACAAATACTTGTCCAGCTACGGGAATCGAACCCGCCGCTTCGGGCTATGAGCCGACCTGCTCAACCACCACACCACAGGCTGTCAATTTACATTACATTTTCTTTTGTTTTTCTTTGAATCTCAACGTTTTTAAAGACGAACCGGATACTCGAATCATCAATGAATAGGAAAATTGAAATATGTTATTCTATCTCTTAGCAATATGCCGTCAAGAAGTTATTAGAGATATCCAAACAAATAATGTCGCTATATTGTGATCTGATTTTCCCTTTATTTGATTGTATGATATTTGATATGAAAGTAACTTCGTTAATTTAACAAAGTATATTATTATCTTACACCCGTCCACACTAAAGTTAAACAGCTCTTAAGTTTGCCCTTACCTCTCTAGGACATACCCTATGCGTTACCGAAGGTACGTCATAGAGGGATAAGTTCGTACTTAGGAGCTGTCAAACTTTAGTACAGAAGGGCATATGATGACATTTACCAAAACTTTACAAACATTTACTAATTAGGCTAGATGTTAATATTTTTGGTACATGGATGATGATGATGATGATGACGCCGAACAGAACAGGAACAGCCTGCTTTTTTATGGTAAAGTGAGCTTGCTTTTGACAACAACTCACCTCACTGATGGTAAGTGACGAAGTTGTCATAGATGGAGCATGCTTAAAATTATGCTTACTGGTGTATCATTATTCTTTTGTACATATTCGGATTTTGAACAAGAATAGAAATTTTATCAAAACAATATCCTGAATTCAAAACACTGAATCTTATTTTAAGACTCACCCAAGCAATAACCAACGTTACGAGATTATCCTGTAATAGCTTATACCAAAAATAGTTGTAGTTAAAGTATCCTTCAGTAACGGTAGGAAATTTGTAACATCCGCAGTGAAAGTAGGAAAGGTAAAACATCCTGCAGTAACGGTAGGAAAGTTAAAACATCTGCAGTAACGGTAGGAAAGTGTAGTATATTCTATAGCCAATCTTCTAAAAGGACTCTTTGTAAAGAAAGAGATCACTCCGAAAATATCTTCTAATATAATGTTCGTTTAATGGATCAAGCCCTGGAATGCGATTACGATTTTTATGGGACACAATAACCGAGAGGATGGGAGGATGTTCCTACTTATTACATAGCGATGGGCGACGGGGCCAGTGGGTAGGGCTGCATGAATGCGTAGGGCACAAATTATACATACTTTAATACTTATAATCGGCTCAGGAAATGAGAGTTTTATTCAGGATGGAACAAAAATTACGAGTTAAGTTAGTGATGATTTTGATTAGAGTTTCTTAAAGGAAGTAGTAGCGTGTTTTAGAAGATACAGATCTCTTCCAGAACCCAGTAAATGGAAGGAAATGAGAACATGACGAACGGTGGTGGATGGTACACACAAACAAGCTCCGCCAAAAAATTTTGCCGTTTTATTAAAAAGGAAAGAGCGTTTCTGCAAAAACGGATGTAGGATCCATTGACTGAAAATGAACATAATTCATTTTACAAGGTACCGAAAGTCGAAAACCATTTCGAGATTATCCTGTAATGGCTTATATTTAATAAAAGCTCATTTTTATATTTAGTATTTCACAAGTTATTATTAAAAAACAAATTTACAGTTATTAAAAATACTTCAACAACACAGGGTCTTATTTTTTTATTTCTGGCTTTAAACTTTCACCAAATAAAAAAATTACAATTTAATAAATGCATTAAAAACAAAATACTTTATTTTATTTTATTAGGTGGTAGGACTTTACTGCAAAGTTCGCCTAGGTAGGTACCACCGCTTTGCCAGTTATTCTGCCGCCAAGCAGTAGTGCACAAGCACTGCTGTGTTCCGGTTTGAAGGGCACTGTAGCTAGTGAAATTACTGGGCAAATGAGACTTTATGATCTGATCTCACAGTTTAGTAATCTTATTACTAGATTGTGCTGATGTCTCAGGATGACGTGCGCAGTGCAGCGTCACGCGAAACTCTATACTTTAGAGTTCCGAGTAACACTGCAGCTGATATGGGCAGCCGTGTCGTTTAACATCAGGCGAACGGCTAGCTCGTCACGTCATTCCTTAACATAAAAAAAAAATGAAACAAGAATTACTGTAATTCAATAGTATTGCGGTAAGTGTAAGAGAAAATGATCACTTGCAATACATGTTCGACTCCGGCTATTTGAATTATGTTCAGGTGTTTCAAATTCCTTGTTTTTTAATGTTAGTTAGTGTATACCAAAATCAATGATATTTGATTATTATATATTATGATATTATATTATTTATTTATCATGTAATCTAATTAAGTGTTTTGCAATAAATAATTTGAATTTGAATTTGAAAATGAAAAGCATCAATGAAAAAAATTCTAACAATGTCAAATATCACAAGTCACAGTTTGTCTTCCATTTACACAAATTAAGCCCGAGTATATAACGGGATAAGTGGATAATTTTATAACGCGCAAGATCAAATAGAGAACTAACCCTGGGTTAGTTACTTATTCAGCCAACCCGGTGTTATTATTGAACGCATAATTAGGCCTTAGAATTGGACAGCATTTTGCGATGCAAACATTAACAGACCCATGGTTATCGAATAGATGGTAGATCTTAAATTACGTAAACAAACAACAGTATTCGTACAAAACAACTCACAAGATTATGATTCTGTTCCCTAAAGAGTAATTGACATGACTACTTTCTCATTTATTATCTTAACAGTGACGCAGGGAAACATATTGTATAGTGTCGCTCGTCCCTAGTAACAGTCTTTGATCAAGATGCTGACGTGTTGTCGGAAAAATGTCCATTGTCTTTTATATCCTTACATTATCACAGTTATATTGATTGTGATATTATGGTTGTTAGTTTACTTAGCTGCTGTATACGTTTTTCATTTTCATAGACGTTTAATCCACCGTTCAGAAATATTGTAGAGCACGCCTAAAATTAATTAATTTGAGATTACGAGGCTATGATAAACCGCGTGTTATTTTTGTTGAAGAAAATCCTAACGATATTGTGTATTTGTCTGCACAATGTTAGGAAAATCTCTCAAATATTTAGAGTACCTTGGCTTACATTTCCAAACTTAAATATATTTCGATTAAATGTGAACAAAATAAAGTGAAATATGTCAGCAAAATGAAACATTCTCGCACTATAAATACTAAAAACCTGAATAGCAGCAATTCGCAAAATGTGCCTACGAAGATTAAAAATCCAATGATGATTAAATTAGGATCATTATATTCTAGAACTTCAGAACCGGAACGTTTTAGAGAATTTAATCATGTTGTACTTATTGCTAAATCTAAGCAATCATTTTAAATTCAATTTCTATTTAATTTTCTGTCGCATCATCCAAGATAAACTCAAGGTCTTCACAATTTCTGACGTCCCGAAAAACATCTATTGTATCGAAATCACAACAACCAAAGAAGATTAATCCATCTAATCAACCGGACTCGAGATGGATGATCGAGGAAGCTCCGGAGAGTTTACTAATTGATTGAGCGATGTCGAGTGATGTCTTCTTGTTTGCCGTCGGTGTTGTGGCGTGCCTTGTCTTTTTTTTCTAGTTGTATTGGATTTTACCTCTGTGCTATATGTATCTATAGTGTGTATGTGTGGATGTTCCTTTGCTAAAGGTTATCCAGCTGAGAGATATTATCGTGCGTAATTTCGAGACTGCAAAAAATGTTGTTTGGTAGTGCAAAATGCAAATGCTGTAGCAATAGGTAACAGCAATATAAAACTAAAGAGGTTAGTTCCCTTAATATAAGCTATTTATTTTATTATGTTTTAGTCGCACTATAATCAAAACTCGACTATAATGGATTTTTATCTAAAATTAATGAAATGCCATACAAATTTTTGAGCGCCATTTCAAGTAGCTCAGCAGTTGACTTTGCCTAAAGAATATTGTCAAAATAATGACCACATTAAAAGCATTTTAGAATAAAACGATTTTAAGGTATTTGAATATTGGGCACTGATAGCAGCATTCTCCTCGGTACACTAAAATAGATCACCAAGCCACCTGCTAAGCGTTGTTTTTTTTTATGTTATTGAATGATGTGACGAGCTAGTCGTTCACCTGATGTTAAGCGCCACGGCCGCCCATAACAGAACAGTGTCACTTGGAAGCCAAAAACATAGAGATTCAAGCGACACTGCACTGCGCACATCATCCTGAGACATCAGCACAGTCTGCTAATAATATTACTCGACTGAGAGATCAGATCATAAAGTCTCAATTGCCCAGTAATTTCACTAGCTACATTGCCCTTCAAACCGGAACACAGTAGTGCTTGCACACTTCTGCTTGGCGGCAGAATAACTGGCAAAGCGGTGGTACCTACCTAGACAAACTTTGCAACAAAGTCCTACCACCTAGTAAATGATTAACCCCCCTCCTCCCTCTCACAATGATAAGCATCCAAAGTGGCGTTTTATGGGGGAGGCCTGTGTTCAGCAGCCGGAAGAATCACATCACATCAGGCGGAAACTGTCCACTGCTGAACATAGGAATACTATCTATCTGGTCTGTCTAGTCTTCTAGTCTGTCTGGTCAAATTTTTCGTGTTTAAGACATTTCAAGATTCTTTGACATTCATTTGCCAGCCTCTGTGGTGTGGTCGTTGAGCAGTTCGGCTCATAACCCGGAGGCGGTGGGTTCGATTCCCGCGGCAGGACAAGTATTTGTGCACAGAAAAAAAGCGCAAATACTTGTTCTGAGTCTGGGTGTTGTGAGACCATGGTCAGCGTAGTTCCTGGGTCCCTAAACAGGGAATCCTAGTTAGGATCCAGGATCTATGTATATGATCGTTGGGCGTTATTATTATTATTATTCTAAATCTATTCCTATTACTAGACTACATATCTAGCTCTAACAAATTGAATTATTCGTAGCCCAAACACTACGTTTACCTATAATCGTAGATCCCCTATCCCTGCGTATTTATTTAGTTCTATTTGCGAACGAAGAAGCTACGGACCGAATGGACCCTTTTCCATTTCTCGAACGGTCCACGGTCGACCAACTCCCTTCTGCAAACGAAAAGCGTAACACACAGTCACGTTATCGTGTAAATCGATTCTAACATATTCAGACTATACAAGGTGGCATTTAATTCACTCGTTTCCTTAAATATATATACTCAGATCATGCTATAGAATATTAATACAAGATCCAATTTAAAAAAAAAAAAAATTGTTTTAGTATTTAGTGTCTCTTAAAATAACTGCATGACAGCCGAAATGTCTATATAACGGTACACACAGCGCGGGCACCAGCTGAGTGCTTTGTAAATGTTTCGTAGGCAATAAAACACCTGCTTTGTTCAATGTCACAAGGCTTTTCTTTAGAATTTAAATTTGATAATACCTAGATTTATTATTTATAAGTTTTATTTCATAAGTCCTTTTTTTATTTAGTTATATGGGAGCATGGACTGAATACATATATTAAAGGAAAAGAACGAATTAAATTGCACCTTGTATTGGGCTAATTATATTGGAAACTCCTTTACTGTTACTTATTCTATGTCGTCTGCATACAATTCACACAATACTCCACCGGGATAATAAACACACCGGGCGGTCGCAGCAGGGCCGCTAGAGCTGTATTTGTTCAGACTTTAAAAAACTTGGAAAATATGGCTAGAGATGAGATGACTACCTACCCTGACTGTCCATAGAGATTGTCTCATTGTTTTCAGAGCGGCCCCATCGTATTGAAATAATAGCGTTTTTTGTGTAACAAATGGTAGCAATCAAAATAAAAAGTTTCGCATAACACAATTCGCCGGCACATTTCCTCTGTTTACTCCCGGAGTTTCTCACTGGGGGCTATTTACGATGTCGCCAGCCCTAGACGCTCCGACGCCGTCCGTCATCGGCCGTCACTGTAAACATGACGTTTTACTGCACCGTTTCGTTGTAAACATTATGCGGAGATGTGGAACTGTTGTTTTATGTAGGGATGTGTATGAATGTGGACGTGATCTGTCTTAGTTAAAGCAGTTTAATATTTAAAAGCCAGAATCATCATTGGCTCCCCTTTATCCCAATAGGTGGGGTCGGTGGCAGCGCGTCTCTCTTCCATTCACCTCGTATCATATCGTCAGCTCCGTTCATTCTTCAATACATTATCATCTCTCACAATCTTATTTCAGTTTTCCTCTGATACCTTTTTTACCTTCAATACTAATTATTTCTCCAGTAAATGGTATTGCAATCTGTTTCAGTTTCTTCAAGCCCATTAATAAGGCAATACTTGTGGGCTATATGTGTTCTTCAATGTTTTTGTAAATATCTTCTTTAAAATTAAATCGAGCTAAAACTATCTCATCCCTAACACAATGTTAAGTATTAAATACACGGCTTTGTTTAAATATAAACTGGGAGGACAGCAAAGCGGGGATGGCCTTTTTACTCCACTCTGGTGCACTCGGCACTCGGAACTTTTTGTCGGTCGTATAATGCACTCTTTGAAAATAAAAACTTTTCATTTGCTGTAATGTTTTATGAGCATTAGTGCCGTAAGTGTTCTGGTTTTCATTTGGGCTAGTTTGAAATCATGTAAAAGATGCCTGTTTTCAGTTGTTTAAGCTTTACAACTATACTACTTCCAGTAGGCATTGGGTCGATCGTTAACGCGAGCATTGTACTATTTGTTAGCCTTGACAATGAATTCTTATCAGTTAATTGCAATTTCACGGGTAACAAATGGCATCATAAAGGCGTTTTAGTGGATCGTGATAGAATCAACCTAATGACTATTCAGAGCAATCTATAAGAACAAAGAATGCTTAGAATAAAGGTCCGCAAATAAATAACGTCTTCAGTTTCGATCAAATAGAGATAGCTAGCGTTCCTAGCTATTGTGTAGACATAAATGAATATACTGTACAGTTGGAAGTGAATTTACAGTTACAACAAAATTGTCATTCAAGCTCATTCAGCGCTCAGACACCGGAACTAATATAGTAGGAAATTTTGAATACGATTTTATATATAACATAGAAGATGTCACGTTATGTTTTGTATGGTAAACATCAGGCAAGATACTCAATATTCTACGCTCAGCTTATTTATTGTAAGAGTCTACAAAGCCCTCGGGGAATATGGCTTTGATGTTTAATTTATAATCTTAGTAAGTTATGTTGGATATTAAAATCTTAGATACCTTTTGCCGAATATTGTTTTTGATTTTGAGGTTATTGCCTTGAAGGAATTTCAATTGGATGGAAGATTTTTAGGATATCAAGCTAAAATTATATGGTTGTAGCGGTGTTTTTTTTACCAGCAGGACTGAATGCGTAGTCATGTTGCTTGGCGATAGACACTTCAGATATACACCAGAATATACTTTGCTAAAATTCTGAGACGATGACCACGCTGTTCTTCTCACATAAGAAAGTAACGAGCCCTAATTCTGGTGTTATGGGTATATGACACGTACGTCCTCTATCTCATTCGCACATATCGAAATTTTTAGAGATATTAAATCGCCGAATTTAGTTACAAAAAATCTGGCTAACATCTAAACCTATGCGACGTTCAACTCACCATCACGAAGTTTCTCAAACCAAAACCAAGTCAAAAGTATTACTGTAAAAGCTTATCTAGCTCTAGATAGTTGAGCGAACGTTCAAGCTCTCGAACCGGTCGAGGTCAGTGGGCTAATAGGTTATAAAAAACAACGACAGGAGGTCCACGAGATCAATTGCAGTAATCAGATAAAGCGGTAAAGTGTGAGTTATGGCCCGTGACTCACAATAATAAAGACTAGTTTTTATAAAGAGTATCGGTGGAATGAACTCGGTTCACGGAGACATTGATGGAAATGGTCGGAATTGCAGGGATAAATATTTCAAATGATATATGAAATATGATGTATAATGATTTATGAATTATTCGCTTAGTTCTCACAACTCGGCTCTACATGTATATCCACGGATTCCTATACTCTCTTAAATCTATACCTGAATACGTGGATACCTTTATCTCCTTTTTATATGCTATAATCATATCGATCATAGTGGCATTAGCTGTACGAGTTCATGAAGTGAAGAGATGCTGTTGAGTTTTGTGATTTTAAGATATTCCGCCATGCTTCCATACCTTTCTAACATTGTTTATTAATTTAAGCTCCATCAATTCAGTACACATAATGAAATCGCAATTTAACACCGCTCAACCAATCGGATTTTGTCCGACCCCAGTAATAAAACCGTTTTAGGGTCAATTGGAGTGACGAATGAATTTTTGTGTCTGGACGAGAGATTCGGCTTTTATCGGGGTATGAGAGAAGAAATTCATCATAATGATATGATCTTTTTTTATTCATACACAATAGACAAAGCACTGTCTTACATGGTGTTAAAAAATGACGCGGACTTTGGTGGTGCATCCTTGATTACTTTTCTTATCTCCGATTCAAATTGAATACAGTAGTTCATTCATATTTCATCTGGTTTTTTAATGAAACCATTTTCTAACTCCTGAGTAAACCGTTTCAAAAGACTTGGATTTTGGCTAGCTCTCTCGTTGGAGCTAACTATTCTATACCGGTCTAGTCTAGGTCACTGTTTGGCTAGCTATAGTTGTGTGCAATCATCTGATTGCAGCTAGCTATATGTTCTATAGTATAGTAGATTTCACCAAATCCGAATCCTATAAAGAACGCACAGAAACAATCTCATTTGTGTCTTCGTGTCCTTGTGTATATATAATAGCTAACGCGTCAAGAAATATTAGACTATCTAGTCTAGGGTATAACGTTGGAAATAAACTTTTACGTCTTTTATGTATTGGTAAAGAATACGAGCAGAATAATTGGAAGCTGTGTATGATATTGTCTGTCACTGAACCTTTAATCCTTCCTTCTCATATTTGGTTTTAGTTAAATCTGCTATTCCTATTCAGCCAACGTTTCCTGTGTTGGTCCTTATTGCTTATTCCGTTTTTATAGCAAACATTTCATTCCATATATTATGTAACTTATGCCCGTGGCTCCGGTTACGTCATGCACGGATATCAAATGTTGATGCTGTTGTTTGCGGATCGCTCATGTCTTCCCGAGGAATCGAATGTCGTCAATGTAAACGTAGAAAATATTTTTCTTGAATATCTCTTTCATCAGAGCTTCTTTAATACGAAGTGTTCTAATAGCATAGATTTATCAATGTAGTTGCATAGTTATGTATCGTATCTACTTTCGGTATTTCAAATAAAAACATTGGAAAGAACTTTCTTTACAGCGAAACTGGACAATGACATTTTAGCGCATTTAAATACTATATGTATCTTTTTGCATAATGCCTGTAAGTTTTGTGTAATGACGATGTATATATGTAATATGTAGTTAATTCTGCAATCTGTATATACCAAAATATTTGCTTTGTCGAACATCTTTGCTACAATTTTTATTAAAATTTGAGATCTATGAATAATAACATCAACATAAAACTTGATAGTCCCAACAATAATGTGGAAAATAAAATGTAAATACGTGCTCGCTCAATACGCTCCGCTCACACCGTCGAGTCAATAAAACTTCAGGTTTAGCGAGCACAAGTTCAGCACAACTTTGGCGCAAGAAGAGAGCGAATGCCTCAATTTGGAATAATTTGGAACAAGTTTCGAGTTGTCAAAGAACTCAAACTAACTTCGGAGCTTTGGGTCATCTCATTTTGTAAATATGCTAGTTGCTAGCTTTCTGACTAGCTTTAGTAAAGTGAACTGGGTGAAAGCTTGAAATGACTTTGTTGTTTTCAAAGTAGTTTGCTCTTTGTTGTTTATTAAAGCAACGCGTATAAATTTTAATTTAGCGTTTTGGAATCCAATGACATATATATCTTCGGTTGCAATTTTATTGGTTTAGTTTGGAATAATAGAGTTTAGGTACAATGCTCTTTCTGCACCTAACACCATCAAACTTCTCTAAGCTTTTGTAGGTAAAACGTGTTCTGTAATTGTTTTTCATCCCACATTTAAGTATCCAAGCTGTAGACCTGTGCCAAATGTTCATCAAGCTGTCACCTTCTATTGAGCCAGCCTTCCGTAACCTGGTTTACTAGAATGAGTTGGAATTCGATGTGTGAATGCAGAACAATGTGTCGTTGAATGATAACATTCTTATTTAGGTCAGCTCTATGTATGCGGACGGCAACATTATGTAATTTTAAATCATACACTGTGTAAACTTCGCTTCCACGAAAACTCCAATTTTAACACAAACTTAACTCGGGACAGTTCATCTTCGTGATTTTCTCTCTTGTAGTGTTAGTTAAACATAGCTGCATTGCGATCTAGTACATATTTGTACAATTCAAAGCGAAAATTTACAATCTTATAATTATAAATACTGTTAAGTTCTGTTTCACTAAGGGGGTCTTACTACGATAAATATACACTGTTATTAATTTAACACACTCCTATAATACACAAACAATGATACATTTGTTGTCGAAATACAAAATTATCTCATACATTTACTTTTCTTCTTATCTCACGCTTACTTTTAATTTGATACGGATACTTTTATTGCTGGTTATTACGTTGCCTCCTACTCACCTGGTTCATTGAACTCCTATCATAACAAATTTTTTAATGTAGTTTTTGCAGTCGTTTGTTTTCACCAAGATCTTTTTTATAAATATTCGTGAAGCTATCTATTTGTCGTTAACATGCTATAATAGATTTTTTATATTATTCTACTTTTATTAATGGTTTCAATTCAGTATTGCAACAAAACTGTGTTGACCAATTGCTTTACTCAATCTCTTCATTTCCACTTCTTTCTGTATTATGAATACAGTATTGTAAGTATTATGTTCTGTTCCGTTCTATTACATTAAATTCCATGTTATTCTATTCTCTATATAGTATTCTAAGTTAGTGTTAAAGGTCTGGCTAGTCAGTGGTTACACCGCATACGTAATATCATCAAAATCAAGTAATTTATTGCAAATAGTCTATCATTAGCACTTTGAGCATCAAATCTTTTAATGTTCTAAGCAAGAAAATCAAATTATTCACTGTCGTTATCAACTTTATACTAGCCCACAGTTGGACATAAGCCTCTCCCAAGACACGCCACTGAGCCCATGTCTTCAGCTTTTCCAGTGGCTGCTAGCCACCTTGCTTATTCATCTCCATCTCGCCGCAGGGCGTCTATCTATTCCATTATGACCGATCTCTATTTATGTAATCTTATTTCTATCTATCTTCTATATAAATATATATGGTGGTGACTGACCGATTGACTGACTGACATAGTGATCTATCAACGCACAGCCCTAACCACTGGATGGATCGGGCTGAAATTTGGTATGCAGGTAGATGTTATGAGGTAGGCATCAGCTAAGAAAGGATTTTTTGAAATTCCACCTTTAAGAGGGTGAAATGGGTTGTTGAATTATTTTCCCATAGGCCACGCCGCGGGCGAAGCTGCGGGCAGAAGCTCTTTATGTATATTTATTTCAACAACAAATTATTTTATAGCTGTTTAGTGATTGTGTATTTGAATATAAATTTTATTTATTTATTATTATTTGCTTGCATAGATTTGGTACTTAAGAATATACTTAAAGTAACTTAAAATATATCCTCTGACATGAGTGTTGCAATTGTTTGTTAAGGCAAACAGTAACTTATGAACTAGGCTATAGGTACTTAGTATTTACAATAATAAGTAATGTAATAGTCATAATAATCACGAGTAATAATAGTAGTATACAAATAAATGGTTAGATTAATAATGTTGTTTTATGAAATTGAAGCATTTTTGTGTGAACATCATTAAACATTTTCAGCCTTATTAATAAACGGGTATTAGTCGCGGATTAGTTAATTCAGCTTTTGTCCTTTTTTTTGCTACTGGAATATTTAGCTGGATCGAAAGAGACAAAAGATGGTGTAACTAGTCTAAAGCTAGTTCGTGTTTATTAATAAGGCTGTTTGAGTGGTATGGTTTTAGGAGTTACGGACGAAAACAGGTGAAGCTAATGTAACCATAACGTTAACAAGATGCTGGAGGGTCTCGTGCCTGGAACCTTAAGATCAGAACGCCGTTATCTGATCACTTGAGGCCTTGGAGCCAGCTCGAGGGCGAGTCGCGCATTGAATAACTATGCGATGTAGATAAATCGAACCGACACGTCTGTCTATTTGTTTCATTTGAATAATGCTCTTACTTATGCAAGTCTCGAGGCCTTGCCGATTCACATTTGTGTGCACCGTCTGCGGTTTGCACTCAAATTATTAAATAAGTTGACCTGTGCATATAAGTTGCATTCGTATAGCCTTGTGATAGTTATATAATACCCATTTTACAATTTGGTATAATTAATATAATAATATATAATATAATATGTGTGTGGACATCTCACACAGCACCATCTAGCCCCAAACTAAGCAAAGCTTGTACTATCGGAACCAGATAACTGATACAATACTTAGATACTTTTTGTTTGTAAATACATACATAGAATATAATATAACACCCAGACACAGAACAAACATCGATGTTCATCACACAAATGTTTGTTCTGGGTGGGAATCGAACCCACAACCCGCAGTTCAGAAGGCAGGGTCACTACCAACTGAGCTATCGGGTCAGTCAAAAATAATATGTACTAACTACAATAATTATGTACTAACGAAACAATATTTTTAACAAAAACAATAGTTTTGGATTCTCTCGACTATCTCTATCATCATCATCATCACCACCACCATCATCATCATCATTATCACCACCACCACCACCATCATCATTATCATCATCATCATCAGCATCAGCAGTAGCCGAAAGAAGTCCATTGTTAAACATAATGTCTCTCCCATAGAACGTTCCTATGAAATATTCTCTATACCTTCAGATTACTTTCAATCTATCATCCCATTAGTACTATTTATTCTCTGCTAAAAGGTCAGGTATTATTAATGTCAAGGTCAGATGTCCCCGAAAATTATGCTCGCTTAGATCCGGTCGTAGACGAGACGCCAGGACAGGATGCAACAGATCAGAGTTTTTTAAGTTGCGCTAAAAGCTTTCTATTGCTTTAGACCAGTGTCATTCTATTATTAATGTTGTTAGCTTTTCTAACCGCTGCCAGGTCTTGCGATGATTACTATATTACTTACCTTAGTCTTGTACTATTATACGAGTACATTCTATGTATCACACTAATATTACGACGGCGAAAGTCTTGTAAAAGTTTGTATGTGTGTATGTTTGTTATTCCTTCACGCGCAAACGGCTGAATGTATTTAGATGAAATTCGGTACCAAGATAGCTTATACACTGGATTAACATAAAGGCTACATTTTATCCCGGAAAAGTGAAATTTTCCCGTGGGGTGAGCAAATAATTAAAACACTTTTTATCCGCGGGTGCAACTGCAGGGCGCAACTAGTTAGCAATAAATTAATATTGCCATATCAAGATAATCCAGAGCAACACTTGCGTCCAATAGCATTCCATCGCACACCTATATTGATTTCGACATGAATTATTTATTTATTCCAAGCTGCCAGCAGTAATCAGTATACCAGACCAGTACAACGGTCAGCTAATTGTCCAAGCAGTTAAAACTTGTCGTCGGGGTAATGTCATCGATATTCCATTGACGTCATACTTTAGAAATATGCGTCGCCGTTAAAAGTGTATTAATCAAATATTTGTATTGTTTTCCCTTTCGCTTAATGAGGTTGGCATTGAATGGAGCGTTTCCTTGTTTTTTTTTCATGTGATACACGTGGAATTTTAATGATGTGCATGCATTTAAATGTTCAATGTCACAGGAGGACATATCAAAATTGTCAAATATTTTGATATCATACTTCCATTCATCAGAGGCGAGTGTGGCTCAGCTAGTAGCCCGTGCGAATTTCAAACCGACGCAGCCCTGTTCAAATCCCGCTCGGCCATACATCTATGACTTTTCAAATTATTATGGCATGCATTATGGTCTACACTCTCTGCTCTACTAGGTGGTAGGACTTTTCTGCAAAGTTTAGGTAGGTACCATCGCTTTGCCAATTATACAGCTGCCAAGCACTTGTGCGCATGCACTGTGTGTTCCGGTTTGAAGGGCACTGTAACTAGTGAAATTACTGAGCAAATGAGACTATGACCTGATCTCACAGTTTAGTAATCTTATTACTAGATTGTGCTGATGTCTCAGGATGACGTTGACCGATGAATTGCAATTGACCTCCTCCTTTTTTGAAGTCGCTTGAAAATTAATAATATGCAGTTAGTGGTAGTTTTTACATATTTATTCGAATCAAAATTGACACCAGCGCGGGTAGCATGAGGTGAAAAAATATAAAATCTCTTCTCACGAGAAAGCGTTCGACCAATGAAGATAAGAAAAGTTTATGACGTGACCTTCGTGATCGTTCATTGGTCAAACGTTTTCCCGTGATGATATTATGGCGATTGTTATAGGAACTTGAATTTTTGCCTACACGAGAAGGCAACGTGTTTTCGGGTAAGTAAAATAATTAGTTCTTCTGTCTTCAGTACTATTAAGCCAGAGCTGCCCGTGTCAGTTTAATCAATGAACATTTGTGGACATTCCACACAACACCATCTAGTCCCAAACCAAGCAAAGCTTGCACTATGGAAACCAGGTAACTGATAGAATACTTATATAATTTTTTATTGTAGATATACATAAAATACAAAACACCCAGACACAGAATAAACACCTATGTTCATCACACAAAATGTTGGTCCTCAGTTCAAAAAGCATAGCTACTAGCAACGGAGCTATCAGGCCAGTAATGAATGCCGAAGAATCAAATATCAAATCAAATTGAATAAGATAGTTATAGGCTTGATCGTATAAATAAATATTTCGCATTCTATTAATCCGCATACAGAAATAGCAGCGTTGTTTATTATTTAAACAACTTGTTTGAAAATAGTTAAAATTAAACACCTTTAATTACGTCAATTAGCAGGACAATGTAACATACATATAACACAGAACGTATTGTTCGGTAAAAAAGTTGGCTGACGTCACTTGTTTGTTTTTAGTTTAGAAATCTAAGTATAATCCATACAATTATTATACATACTAATATATAAAAATACAATTTTGTTTGTTTGTTGGTGTAGCTTTCACGCTGAACCTATTTTTCTGAATTTTTATTTTTTTTATCTAATGCTGCTTTACCACACACATTTACACATTTGTTTGTTGTATTGTTTTTAACAAAATCAATACGGTCGGGACATATATATTTTATTTTTATTCTCGTTTTTTCTCTGTGCTTTTGCCTATATTATTACAAAAAGTTATAGTTCCGGTGGGAAAACGGAGAGGTGATATCGTGTTAAGGGGGTCCTCTAGTTAAATACTAAATACTAATAGACTTTAGACAGAAATTATTAACTTGAATAATTATAACCAAAATTGATTTCGTATGTCTGTTCGGCGAATGGCCGGCTCTTCTTTTGACACTACACTTTGTAATTCTACATATATTCATTCTTAGTACAATAACTTAGTTTTAAGTACCTCATATAATTTTGACTCGTAAAAGTGCTAAAAATAGCCTATTTGCAATAAATCTTTTGACCTTGAGACTAAATCTTCCATATCCCAAAGTTGCTAATTCTAAGCCACATTTAATTAGATTCTAGACATTGTACGCATATTATCATTTATTCTGTGATATTTATTCTTTTCATTTATTCTTCTTCGCTTTTCGACGTGAGACCACATCTTCTCATCCGGCGAAGTTCTGATGATGTAATTATCTCGGTGCAGGCTTTACAACAGGTGTTGTTCGTTAAGGAGCAATTACACGGCTAATTACATTTTTACTTTACTTCTATGAAATGTTCAAACTTAAGTAACTTTGGATTCTTGAGAAGTTTAAGCCTAGAATGTTTGTCTTTTTTTTTTTTTTTTAATCTTTTTTTTTAAATTTTTTTTTTATTATGTTATGGCTCCACACTATTGTGT
The DNA here is from genome assembly GCA_905220475.3 of Ennomos fuscantarius. Lineage (NCBI taxonomy): Eukaryota > Metazoa > Arthropoda > Insecta > Lepidoptera > Geometridae > Ennomos > Ennomos fuscantarius. Next base: position 2,091,884 of record HG992046.1, on the reverse strand, counting down.
ATTTAGCCAGTGTCAAGTAATTACTAATTTATCAAGTTAATGATATTTCACGCAAATATGTGTCAAGTCACAGTCGAAGTCTTCAAGTCAAGTCATAGTCCAGTCAAAGTCATACTCCTAGTAAAGTGGTGGCAACTTTACTTGAAGCTTCTATGGAGTTTTGGAAACAACACGAAAAGAAACGTTTTCCCAACATTATACCATTTTCCCACACTCACGCCTATAATCCAGCACTTAACGAATAGAATGCCACCAATTTTATGCACTAACACTGAAAATAACACAAGTTTTGGAAAATAATACAATGCGGTGACGCAATCTTTTTCGCTTTCCCGCCGAAACTCTTTGTGAGTCTTATTCTTACTGTTCTGAAATTGTAATCCCGAGATGTTAGGATCAAATACAGCGATAAAGCGCAAAGTATTCAGTTTCTATAGTGGTGAAAATTGGTACTTTTGAAACAAAATCATTGGGGGGTGTATTTAATTTCGCTTTAGTGCCAAACTATTAAAGTATTGGAATTTCGGCTAAACACATAAAAATATCTGATTTCATCCCTGCCGTTGACAATGCCAATCACTCACAGATAACTACGCGAAGAATTTTAGGGTTTATGATGTAACCTGTTTATTATGAATTATTTATGAGTAGGTACTCATTTGTCATGTGTAGGGACGCTTTTTTTACTCGGCTCCCAAAAAGGAGGGTTAAGCTAATTATAATAATTATAGCGCCCAACGATCACAAAAGTACATAGATCCTGGACCCTAATATAGGATTCATTGTGTGTAGTACCCATAAACGAGGACCATGGTCCCACAACACCCAGACTCAGAACAAGTGGTATTTGCGCTTTTTTTCTGTGCACTAATACTTATCATGCCGCGGGAATCGAACCCGCCGCTTCCCGGAGGCGCGATTATGGGCCGACCTGCTCAATTACTACACCGCAGAGGCTGCCAAATATAGGTACCTAACTTTATTTGTCCCGACATTAATTTTGAAATCACGACTTTTCTCCGATATTTTAAGTTTGCCATCTGGTAACCCTAGTTATTATATTATTATTATTATAAGAAAGTCAAAGCCTTAGAAATTCAGTTTCAATTGTTGGAAAAGTTTATTAAGGTCTTTTAATTATAACAAATCCAACTTTGGAATAATGTATTGTTCTATTCTTCTGAATATTGAATGAAAGTTGAAAAGCTTTCAATAATTACAAAAAACTAAATGTTCAAAGCTCGCAATTCTCTATTATTGCTGTAAATATTGGAACGAAGTGTTATTTTAAACGGTTTAAGGTTTCATATATGTACATTATTATCATCAACAGTCTGAAGATTTCCACTGCGAGCGCATAGATCTCCCCATAGAGCCACTTTGGTTTTTTTTTGTTCTTTTTTGGTTTGGCTCCACACTTCTGTGTATTTAGCCAGTGTCAAGTAATTGATATTTTTTCAAGTTAATTAATATATATGTATATATGTGTCAAGTCAAGTCACAGTCCAAGTCATAATCTAGTCTAGTCTAGTCAAGTCATACTCCTAGTAAAGAGATGGCAACTTTACCAGAAGCTCGAAAAGAAACGTTTCACCATCATTAAGTCACTTTCCCACACTCATGGCTCTAATCCAGCACTAAACGAATGCCACCAATTTTATGCACTAACACTGAAAATAACACAAGTTTTGGAAAATAATACAATGCGGGTTTTTTTTACATTTTGGCTCCACACTTTTGTGTATTTAGCCAGTGTCAAGTAATTGATAATTTATCAAGTTATCGATATTTCACGCAAATATGGGTCGAGTCACAGTTGAAGTCATCAAGTTAAGTCAGTCATCCTCTTAGTAAAGTGGTGGCACCTTTACTTAAAGCTTCTATGGAGATTTGGAAACAACACGAAAAGAAACGTTTCACCATCATTATACCATTTTCCCACACTCACGCCTGTAATCCACGAATAAAATGCCACTAATTTTATGCACTAACACTGAAAATAACACAAGTTTTGGAAAATAATACAATGGGGTGACGCGATCTTTTTGGTTTTCTCGCCAAAACTGCCACTTTGATTGGCTGTTAGTTGCTTGCATCCATCGGCTCCCCGCAGTTCTGCCCAAGTCGGAGGGCCACCTAGTAGAGCCGGCTTACGTTCTATCTTCCGATTCGTGGTCGCCACTTGAGACCGTATAACAATTACTCTGGTTCGCAATTTAAATAGTCGTACCCTGCAACCTACTGAGCTAGGGGATTTTAGTGGAAGTGTGGCCGGTACTAGTTCAGTTCCGACTGGCCCGATAGCTCAGTTGGTAGTAGCCCTGCCTTCTGAACTGTGGGTTGTGGGTTCGATTCCCACTCAGGACAAACATTTGTGTGATGAACATAGGTGTTTGTTCTGTGTCTGGGTGTCATATTGTATTCTATGTATGTATTTACAAACAAAAAAGTATCTAAGTATTGTATCAGTTATCTGGTTCCCATAGTACAAGCTTTGCTTAGTTTGGGGCTAGATGGCGTTGTGTGAGATGTCCACACATATTATTATTATTATTTGTGTATTTAGCCAGTGTCAAGTAATTGATAATTTATCAAGTTATCGATATTTCACGCAAATATGGGTCGAGTCACAGTTGAAGTCATCAAGTTAAGTCAGTCATCCTCTTAGTAAAGTGGTGGCACCTTTACTTAAAGCTTCTATGGAGATTTGGAAACAACACGAAAAGAAACGTTTCACCATCATTATACCATTTTCCCACACTCACGCCTGTAATCCACGAATAAAATGCCACTAATTTTATGCACTAACACTGAAAATAACACAAGTTTTGGAAAATAATACAATGGGGTGACGCGATCTTTTTGGTTTTCTCGCCAAAACTGCCACTTTGATTGGCTGTTAGTTGCTTGCATCCATCGGCTCCCCGCAGTTCTGCCCAAGTCGGAGGGCCACCTAGTAGAGCCGGCTTACGTTCTATCTTCCGATTCGTGGTCGCCACTTGAGACCGTATAACAATTACTCTGGTTCGCAATTTAAATAGTCGTACCCTGCAACCTACTGAGCTAGGGGATTTTAGTGGAAGTGTGGCCGGTACTAGTTCAGTTCCGACTGGCCCGATAGCTCAGTTGGTAGTAGCCCTGCCTTCTGAACTGTGGGTTGTGGGTTCGATTCCCACTCAGGACAAACATTTGTGTGATGAACATAGGTGTTTGTTCTGTGTCTGGGTGTCATATTGTATTCTATGTATGTATTTACAAACAAAAAAGTATCTAAGTATTGTATCAGTTATCTGGTTCCCATAGCACAAGCTTTGCTTAGTTTGGGGCTAGATGGCGTTGTGTGAGATGTCCACACATATTATTATTATTATAGTTCCGGTATAGGGGATCAGGATGGAATAGTGAGTGTTGTCCCCCCGGGGGATTGGGCTAAAGGATTCAAGTGGTAGTAGCAATACCCGTCTTACCGCGGGAACTCGCCTGGATAAAGGCACCGGTGTGAAGTTGGCAGCCAAAAGTTTGCAGCATATAATCCGACCAAATTAGGTTGGTCAATTTTTAAACACTAAAATATTCATGTGTAGTTACCGAGACACCAAGACCTATGTTATGCCAGCTTTGGAGCAGGAACTTTGGTGGAGGAGAAACTTTTTCAACTGGACTTCACCCTAGATATACCTGTATTCCCCTGATATCTACAGCAATTACCGAAGGAGCCAGGCGATAATAACGTTCATTTACAATTATAATGCCGTGATTGGTTGCACGGTTGACTGGTATGGAAGGGTGGCTCCCGACCCTGGATAGTAATTGGATCCAAGTTGCAATAGTTAATTAATTGATAATTGATGTCCACCCTCCCTCGTCGTCGGTAGCGTGGAAAGTTCGTAGTATGTATATTCCGGTTTGACCTACTGGAAAGCGCAATTACTTAATTTCATTAGAATTAGATTTTTTAAATTTTAATTTATGACGTAACGAGCTAACCGTTCGCCTGATGTTAAGCGACACGGCTGCTCATATCACATTAGGTATATGTGGCAATGTTTCTTCAAGAAATTCATGTGAAATTCATAATCATTATTTGGGATGTTTCAACTAAGGTTAACCTTGTGATCCATATAAATTTCACTATAATCACGTACTACGGGTACCAAAACCTAAATCAGTCAACCTGGAGGGTTTCTCGCTGTGTAACGAAGCGTTCAGATTAATTAGAGCCATTATATGTATAACTTGAATGAGGTTATTACAATACGATAAACTGCGTTGAAACATATATTAAATCAGCTCACATGGAAACTATTAATTTATGATTCAACTAGCGCCCCGCCCCAGCTTCGCACGGGTATTTAATAATATCTATTATAGATTGAGATATAAACTATCCTATCTCTCAAGTTGGATCGAACTGCACATGGTGTGCGAATTTTATTATAATCGGTTAAGTGGTTTAGGAGTCCATTGAGGACAAACATTGTGACACGAGATTTATATTAGGTCTTTACCTATGAAATTGCCGTTTTGTTTGAAAAAAGTTAAAGTATTTTTTTTTTCGAACTTATTTATTTCTTTTATTCAAAGTAATCACCCCTGCAATCAATGCATCTTTGCCAACGCTGTGGCAGTTTATGGATGCCCTTCTTGAAAAAATCAGCAGGACGGGAGACAACAAACTCTTCAAAGGCGTTTTGTACTGCCTCTCGGGAATTGAATTTTTTTCCCGCTAAAAAGTTGTCCAAATTTTGGAAAAAGTAATAGTCGGTAGGCGCAAGATCTGGTGAGTATGGCGGATGAGGGAGAGCTTCCAAACCCAACTCATGCAGCTTAGAGACGGTCTGTTGTGCAGTATGGGGTCGCGCGTTGTCGTGAAGTAGCAGTGGAGACGACCGATTGACCAAAGCTGGTTGCAGACGTGCGAGTTTCGCCATCATTGTGGTCAGTTCTTCAATGTACACATCTGCAGTAATGCTCTCGCCGTTTTGTAAAAAGCTATGATGAATCACACCAGCACTAGACCACCAAACTGTGACCATCACCTTTCTAGGGGTCATTTTTCGTTTTGCACATTGCTTTGGTACCGAACCAGGATCTAACCAACTTGCTGAGCGCTTTCGATTGTCAAAAAGAATTCATTTTTCGTCGAACGTAACAATTCGGTTCAAAATTTCTATGTCTTCTTTTCTTCATTTCTATGCCTGTTAAGCAGCGCAAGGCAAGTCTCGACGCGTACGTTGCGCTGGCGATCGTTAAGTTCGTGGGGCACCCATCTATCAAGCTTTTTTATCTTGCCAATCTGTCGCAAATGGACCAATATTGTTTTGATGCTAACATCAAAAGCTGCTGCCAGCTCAGCTGTAGATTGAGATTCATCAGCTTCCACAATCGCCTTTAATTCATCATTGTTGACCAAAGTTTCCGGACGACCACGAGGTTCATTTTTCAAGTCAAAATTCCCAGAATGGAACCGAGCAAACCAATAACGGGTTGTACGTTCGTTTGTACAGTTCTCTCCGTAAACGTCGTTGATGTTACGTGTCGTTTGTGCCGCGTTGGTGCCACGACGGAACTCATATTCCATAATTACACGAAATTTCAAAGTATCCATTATGAGGAAAAATGTTGAAATGTAATGAAAATACTACGCTAATCAATAAACAAAAGACTTATATTGTAAATAGAATGTCATATTTTAAAACAAAATTAATTTGAATTTAGAATTCATAGCCAATCAAAACTTTTTTTTGTTTGAAAAAGTCTGTACTGTAATACGGCAATTTCATAGGTAAAGACCTATTATATATCAAGAATAATCGGTTCTGTAGCTCCTTCTCAACCGACTTCAGAAAGGTCTATTGTTATTGTTTTTTGTTTTAATAGTTTGTTTTACCTCGGAACTCAGTCACTTTGTCAAATATAAATCGATTTGAAAACATAAAGTGAGATTATCACCATAGATTACTTATCAATTTTTTTGTAAATATGATGAAGTCATTTAAGTATTTCTCAGTATGTAATCAAGGCGATTGAAGGCTGTTTAACAATTAACTTATTTTATAAGAATTTTAATCTGCAGCAGTTCGATAAAACTGCTGTTCTAATCCACCAAACCATTTTTGTGACGTAAATAAATAAATAAATAAATATTTGTGGACATTTCACACAGCTAACATCAAACCCCAAACTAAGCAATGCTTGTACTATGGGAACTAGATAACAGATGTAATACTTAGATACTTTTTGTTTGTAAATACATAATAGAATACAATATAACACCCAGACACAGAACAAACATCGATGTTCATCACACAAACGTTTGTCATTTGTGCGAATAGAACCCATAACCTACAGTTCAGAAGGCAGGGTCACTACCAACAGAACTTTCAGGCCAGTAATTACAGTAATGTGCAATGTATTCGGACGCTTGAGCATATCAAACTCAAGTTACTGAATGCAAATAGGCCAATTTTAACACATTTTCAATACAAACTGTGCCCTTACAGTGCCGTTCAAACTGTGTTCCGGTTTGAAGGGCACTGTAGCTAGTGAAATTACTGGGCAATTGAGACTTTATGATCTGATCTCACAGCCGAGTAATCTTATTACCAGACTCTGCTGATGTCTCAGGATGATGTGCGCAGTGCAGTGTCGCTCGAAACTCTATGTTTTAGAGTTCCGAGTGACACTGTTCTGTTATGGGCGGCCGTGGCGGTTAACATCAGGTGAACGTCTAGCCCGTCACATCATTCACTAACATAAAAAAACAATACCTAGCATAGTAGCATACTCTAGCCTTTTCAAATATACCGATGTATCCCACATCTGACGTGATACTTGAGAAATACTCGATACAGTTCCACGTGTAAAAGGGCCCCGGTAACAGCTTGCCTTCCCACCGCCTTCCCATTTCGTCTCACAGTTTCGCAAATGTCTAAACATTTTCTTTAACCGAAACTGTGTTCGGGGCGATTCGAGCGGTCTTATTTGAAACAACCTTGAAGCAGTTTTCCTTAGCAATGCTTCATTTAACTTGCTAAAATGGGGTATCTCAGCGTAGTTTGACTATCGATTTTTAACGTCGCCAGTACTACGAATATTTTTCTCGAATTTCAACGGATGTTCAAGTTTTATCGGTTTTTCAGTTTGCTGTTCGTGTTCAAGAATAATAAGGTTGCGACGTCTGTTTAAAGAATTTGTTGTCCGTCTTAAAAGGGGATAGTCACTAGTCAGTCATAATAATTGAAAAGAAAGAAGTACTAAGAGTCGTCAAGTCGTCCACATACACAATACCTCTGTTGAAAAAGTCAAATTTAATAAAGTTCCTTACAGCCTTATTAATAAACACGAACTAGCTTTACACTAGTTACACCATCTTTTTCTCTTTCGATCCATCTAAATATTCCAGTAGCAAAAAAAGGACAAAAGCTGAAGTAACTAATCCGTGACTAACACCCGTTTATTAATAAGGCTGTAAGTGTTTTATTTTGTTTTGTCGTTGCTTATTTAAAATTTGATAGAGAGAAACAAAAAATAAAATAATTATTCTTCCTCTACACATTGTTTATTAGTAAGCAAGTGTACATCCAGGAAAGGATCGTAACGTAACAGATAAACAAATAAAGTATTAAAAGAGAAACACATTGAAAGATCGTGATGAAGGGAAGATAAATAAATGTAAATATTCTATTCCCCACGTCAAAGCACTTGGCCTCTATGGGTAAAGTTATAAATGCTGTTGCCAAACGACTTTAACATTAAATTCAAATCATGCGGTAACGTGACCCGACAATTCCAGGATTCCGTAAATTATTGAAATCCGATTGTAAAAGAGGATTCCAGTCCCGATTTGATTAAAACGTCCCCCGCCTGACTGGAATAAGGATTTGCTTGTCACTTGTCGGATGAAATTACGCTTGTAGACCAGTAGGGAATGTTATACTTAGAAGAAATATCAGTGCTAAGCTTGCTCATTTCTGCCAAGGCTTATGATGACCAGAAATTAGCTATTGTAATAAGGAGAAGATAGTGATATTGATAGATAGAAAATGCTTTATTGCACAAACAACAAATGTTTTAATTTGTTTCGTTATTTGTTGATTGTTTACTTTATAAATAGAGTGTATGTATGTATTGCTAGGATACAATGGGGCTGACATAAACTTTGTATAAAAGTCCCTTAAAAAAATATTAAAAAAAAACATATGTAGTTACATAGGCGCACTTAATGCTAGAGAGCATTATCTTCTAGTTAATCAGGATAGCAGGGGCAGCGCAATGCAGCTTAAAAATTGATTGCTAAATCTATACTAATATTATAAAGAGGAAAAATTTGTATGTAAGTTTTTGACGAATTGGCTCAGAAAGTACTGGACTGTTTTTTAAATTCTTTCACAAATGCGAAAATGTTTAAAAAATGAATGTCCACCCGTGCGAAGCCGGGACGGGCCGCTAGTAAAAACATAAAAAGACTAACATAACTAACTTACTTGTATCCCTATTCACATAAACTACTCACTAATTTTACAAGTATAAACTAGGAGATTGGGGACTTAGCATAGTGACTTGATTTTCTAACTTTCTATATTTGATGTAATACCCAAACAAAACCAAACTAAGGAAGACCTGCTGGTCTTGGATATATATATGGATGTTCGATTTTAGGTATTACATCCATTCCTGTATTCAACTAAAACCATCATTGTCAGTTTCGACATTTCTGCTCCACATATTGAAGTTCTAATAATTGATGGCAGATAGTCTAATTTTAGCACTTTTGCATCGTAAGCTAATTACTGTACAGATAATACTCAGCGCGAAACATGAGTGTTAATCCATACATTTTAAATAATACATGGTCTGCTGTAAGGTTACATACTGGTGTAACAAATCCAAGGTCCCCAAGCCACTGTTTTTACGCCTCTCTGAACTTGTCAATAAACTTCGCATAATTTGGCCGCTGAACTCATCAAAGCCGTCAAGCACCACTCAGAAGTTTCCATATAAAATAGACGTAATAACTACCTCTTCGGATATAATGGACTTTACATTATTCCTTAGGCTTCTAGAATTCGGATCGATGGTACAAGCGAAACTGAGCGTCTCATAATTTATCTCTTGCCAAACCGTGAGATTAATGGGATACGGTTTATAAATGATTTACAGTTTCTCTTGTCTTATTAATTATTTTAATAAATCGTTTTGCACAGAATTCATTTAGGAATTTAACAAGGCTTAAGGTCTCGTCATAGAGCTTATGTTTTAAGGTGACGTCATAATAAAATAATGAAAACGCTACCCTTATGTAGAACCCAGAGTCTGCAGGGACTAGCATTAGCTCTGTCTTCACTCCGCTGTCGATCCTGCCACAGATTCATTATCTTCATCGCCTACTTCACTGGCAAGCAGGCAAGTTAGCGATAAAGATGATGAATCTTTGGCAGAATCGACAGTGTCCACAGATAGACAAATAGACTGTGTAAGAGAATAGACGATTTTGCTGTGCAGAAAGAATCTTCAAGCATTTTGGAAATCAAACAGATGAATAGCTAAGTTTACTGAATGTCCAAGGAAGCTGGAATAGCATGAAAGTATCTTCTTGATATTCACGTGATAATGACTGTGTGATGTCTCAGGATGGAGAGTACAGTGCCACGCGAAACTATACTTTAAGAGTAGCCATTGGCTCTGAAACTGATATAGGCAGCCGTGTCTTAACATCAGGCGAACGACTGTCATGTAATTTTCTCATGATTTACTAAAAAGTAAACAAGGTAATCAAAAGATTAATATATGCATTACATAGTTTTTTTTCTGCAGCACTAATAAATTCAACGTTTGCCTAAGGTTTGCCTCGGATGAGTTCAATCGAAATCGGTCAGCAGTCGGCAGTTACGCAGAATACAAATAAACCGACCCAACGTTACGCGAAGTGTTATTTTATATCCGTCGTCGTATTGTCGGTATTTTTGCTCCCCCTATGTACGGTTGTACGATGTAGCCCACCCAAGCAGTAAGGAGGATGGATAAAATTACTTCATTGTATTAAGTACATTGCAATATATGCTTATGTTCAATCCGACTATATCTTGATATAGATATACATATTCATGATAATATATCAGTTTCGACGGCTTAAGAGTTAATAATAATAATAACGCCCAACGATCACATACATAGATCCTGGACCCTAACAAGGATTCCCTGTGTTTGGCGACCCAGGAACTACGAGGACCGTGGTCCCACAACACTCAGACGCAGAACTAGTTAATAAACAAAACACATAATCAATAAACATTATTAATTTTTATAGTAAAGGAAAAAAATCTCCTTCAAGAATCAAATATTTCTTTTTAATTAAGAATTTTCCGGTAGCACAAATAAGTAAATATTCTAAAAGATACATAAGTGTCTTATTGTTGTATTAAAAATTGCATTGCATTTGAGTTGAGTTATGTTGCTTTGGCACCGGCCGTGTCTAGGATTATTTAATATTAGTCATGGGCGATATTTTTTATTTAACAAGGTGTAAGCCTTTTCTGAGTAACCATACTGCTTATACGTAAATTTTTGTATTAGCAGCGAGGGCTGCCAGAGCTATGCGCCAAATTACCCAAGTTTAGGGGCAGAGTAGTTAGGGAAAGTTTGTTATTGCGCTTATGCTGATTCACTTGGAGGGGGGAAATAAGATTCGCGTGCTTCTGCTGCCGTAAGGTTTCCGGTGGGGCTTTTCCTTTATTTCTTATCTGTGAAATGAATGTTGTATTTTTATGTATTTTCCAATGTAACTAAAAAAACGAGTGTGTTTTAGACCACACGACTTATGTAAACTTCTTTAATTTAGCTCCATCTATCCGCCGGTATAACTTTGCTTTGTTTTTGCTTTATTTCATGTTAATGTCGCCATCTTGATAATTGTAAATTGTCATTTTACCGGACATACTAACATTATAATACAAATTTTTCACTTTGTATTATTATGTTAGTATGTTTTGTCAATGGAGATCTACGTGAACCAACTTCAACTTCCGTTAGCCTCGCATTCAACAGCTTACTCCCCAAGTCAAGCGTGTGTAAAGAAGTTTTACTTCAATATTAAACAAGTTTGTGGGGTAATTAGTTTCGTACTGGCAACTCGCGTTAAGTTCGGAGGCAATCAATCGTTACTAGTTGATGGCCCGACAAACAGACATCGTGTCAGATAGACATTGTGTTATCGGAATCAGACTACATTTTGTACGTTTGCGTGGGACGATCCGAACACGAGGCAGCTACTTTGTTTGAACTTTGATATTTTCACCAGAAATGAAGAAAATAATGGTAAAGATTATGATGGAATGGTTATAAAGAAAGAGAGATCATATACCTAGCTTCTATACAAGTCGATTATGTTGGAAACAAAGACCTTTGGATTGGATAGATCCTGTTGATAGATAGAAATCTAGATGTCTCTATCGACAGGTTCTGCCCATAGATACTTTATTAAAACCGGCCGAAAGACGACAGGAAGATCGAAAATGTCCGAAAGAGCTGTCCACCACACTCAATAGTAAAAATTATCTCCTGATAAATTATTTTTCTAACTCCAAAAACACAGAGTATCCATTTCGGATAGCTCATAAAGCTTAAAAATCCTAATCAGGCACTTTCTTCAGGCGCCTCGGTAGAACCTTAGTAAAAAGCTCGGTTCTCGCACTTATTTCAGCAAAGCTCAAAAGCTAAATCCATTCCGGCCTAGACAATAGCCGCAATCCATCCTAATCTCGCCGCTTTTCGGCTCAAGAACTCTGATTGATGCGTCCCTTTATCCGTCGCTTTATGCAATGGAAACAGTAAGATATATCCTTGTGGTGAAAGAACCGCGGAATGAAGAAAAACGCTTACTACGGATTTGGGACGACCTGTTTTTGAAAGGCGGTGCTAGCTATGATATGATGGTTTAGTGCATGAATATCAGGAAGGAGGATATAGCTTTATGGTGCTGATGGATAATGGTGTGGCCATTTAATTTGTCATGCTGGTTCGATCGGGGACGTTTAACTTTTGAGTCACATTCCATCGTCTTTCTTAGCTGCCGAAACATAACTTTAATTACTTTTTATAATGCCCAATAATAAAATGTATGTTTGTTGCTTTGATAGTTTCATTGTTTTTCGCATTTTCAATTTGTGCTTTTTAACAACACAAATTGAAAACTCTATTTGGGGCAATTTTTAAGTACTAACACAATCGAAAACTTGCGAAGACTTTCTTCAAGGAAAAACCTGGTTTTGTTAGAGATAGATTACTTAGAGACTTAGACGTGAAAAGATAAGAACCATTTTGCGGATACAGCTTTTCCGAGCGTAGTTTTTCTACATCTCAATTCTCAAGAGCACTCCACAAGCTTTTATTTCTTGACTCCTATTCACACTAGAAACATGAAACCCGTAGACAATAAGAAAATTCATACACCAGCTCGAGGCAGGTCGATAGCCCCAGCGCCTGAGTCCGATACGACCTCTGATTGCGTAATGGGTCCCTTCCGCGTGATTTGAGATTTGTTAGGGAAGTATTGTGCTCCGGCGATGACGGAGACAGTACGTAAACTTGGTAGAAAACTGGAGGATCGATTTGAATCTAAACAAAAATAGAGTTCAGTACTCAAAACTCAGCTTTGCAGCTATTAAACTAAAGCGCTAAGTGTATCTCAAAACTGACTTCTCGAAATAAGTGCTTTTTCTTCTTAGCTAGACAGATTCCACCTTTGACTACATACAACGATCACTCACCCTCTAATTTAAAATAAGAGTTGGATTATTTGCTGATAGTTGTATGCAATTTAGTATACCCTCGCAGATAAAACAATACGTTCATTGAAAACGTTCATTGTTCACGGCAAAAAGGAGGAACTGACCTACTTTGACGATTTTACATTTACAGGGCAGACTTATCATCGCTGAAAGATACATCATTGTCAGTAAACCGTCGCACGTACCACAAAACTAAAGCAGCCATTTCACATCTATAGTATATCAACGCACAACTGGCTCTGGACCAGCATGGAATATAACATACGTCCCATATCGCATATATATAATGTCTGTCATCATTGTGGTGATAGATAATAGCGGTTAAGTAAAATAATGGAGTTTTGGGGGGAAAGCGAAAAAGATCGCGTCGCCGCATTGTGTTATTTTCCAAAACTGCCACTAACACTGAAATGGACACACAATTTCAGTGTTAGTGGCAGTTGGTGGCATTTTATTTGTTAAGTGCTGGATGACAGGCTTGAGTGTGGGAAAGTGGTACAATGGTGGTGAATCGTTTCTTTTTGTGTTGTTTCCTAAACTACATAGAAGCTTCTGCTAAAGTAGCCATCACTTTACTAGGAGTATGACTAGACTATGACTTGACATGATAACTTGGACTGTGACTTGAAATATCATTAACTTGACAAATTATCAATTACTTAACACAAAAGCGTGGAGCCAATACACAAAAAAAGATCAAAAAATCACCAAAACTCAATTCAAATAGTGAACTGGATATTTTTGACTTATACACGAAAAGTTGCTATGATTGTTAGAAACTATATGGAAAGTTGTAACTCCCCGACGAATAGATAAACCTTTATTAGTATTCCCCGAGGACAACCGGCATGCGGTCGTTAATAACCATAATGTAATTGAAAATATGAATATGAGAGGCATAATTGATTCCACTCATCTATCTGAATGTCTAACCAGCTCTATACGTATACGACAGGCACTGATGTTAATGTGTGCGTACAGTCAGTCTGGCTGTTATATTATCTGATCCTATTGTGTTCAGTATATCGCAGGAAAAGTCGCTCGTATAGAATGACAAGAAATATTCGCGGGACGCGATTCAAAGGCTGGATTCAGGAAGCAATTTGTGTTGTTATTCGGAGGAAGTTACGTAAGAAAGATCATTTCCTGCCTGAGAAATAAAGGTTTCAAAGGGCAGACTATGGTTTTCGGTACATTACCGGTATAATGAATTTGGAACGGACATTCATAGCCTTTGGCTTTGGTCTTATTCCGGTATGGTAGTATTCCGAAAAGAGTTCATAGACGACGGGCTATAAGACTGGATCCTAGATAGATGGATGTTGAAGATAAGTTTTACCGTTAGGACAGTAAACTGAACTGGTCAGTCGGAAGGCTAATGAAAGATTTTGGCTTTATGCCAAAGTTTAATTTAGCAGAGACTATAATTATGTTCAAATATATCCTGACATAAATATCCTGACATTTAAAACTCCTAGATTAGATCTTGCGTTTTATATTAAACCCTTTGGTCACCGAGTAAGTAATAGTATACAAGCTTTTGTCTTTGGTTTGCGGTTAGTTTTGAAACTCACACAGCTAACTCCAACTATTATTACACGGCTAAAACTCGCGAGATACAGTCGAATAACTCGACCGGTGTTCGGGCAATAACAGCTACTCACACAGCTACTCCAGATGCGATGATCAAATCTCATCACACTAAGGTTCGTATTACAGAACGATGCTCAGTCATAGATTGGTGTTCAAGCAGAGATTTCATTTATAAAGTGATCAATTAGTTAATGAAATCATTGCTTGATACTTGACTGAGCATCGTTCTGTAATACGGACCTAACTTTTGTCCAAGGAAATATAATAGAATGGCGATATTAGTACTTCCAAACTATACTGGGAGCAACCCAGGAATCGGATATTTTAGTATCTACAATCTATTAATCCTTAGAGATTCTTAAGTAGTCTATCTCTGTCTTAAGGATTTCTAAATATTCTATCAGTTAACTGGTTCCCATAGTACAAGCTTTGCTTAGTTTGGGCCTAGATGGCGCTGTGTGAAATATCGACACATTTATTTTATAATAATAATAATAATTTTATTATCCAAAAGAAATTAATGATTATACAATAATAATAAGATTATAAATATTTACATAGCTTACATAACTAGATTTTGTTTATTTATTTAATAATGCTTCGCTTCGCAAACATACAGTATGGGTAACTTGTTTTCGCATCATTACGTTCAATTACACCATTACTACATATTGATTTGTGTTCATAACCTACTAAGCTATGTCGCAACGTCAAAACATGTTCTTCGACGTGTATTTGATACTTGCGCTTAACCACAAGATGTGTTAACGTACAAGTCAATAGATATGTTGAGATAAACTGGATTTTGTTTAAGGATTTCGTCAAGGGTTACTTGGTTTTGCTGTACACACAAATAAATCTCACAACACGTGATGTCACAACCTTTATTTATACATTAAATTGTATAGACACATGTTCAATTGTATACATACGGTACCTAGCTAGTAGGCAAAGTACCATTGATTGCAGATGCTCTTAAAAGCTGAAGAACCCTATTGTAGAGTGTGAGTGTTGCAGTATTTTGCTCTCGTCATAATAACTATTGCTTATCCCACCCGGAGACGCTGTAAAGGTCGGTAGAGACCAACAACGTTAGCCAGTTCAAAAAAAGAATAAACCTCGTGAGTCGTGTTTAAGCTATGCGTTTTTAACCCGTGAATACGCCATTTGGAAAAAAATTCTAAAACTGAATCGACAAAAACCTATATACATAATTATCGAATCCGCACACAAAATTTTACGAGAATCGGTTGAGTAATACGACCAGTAGAGGAGAGCAGCCTGACATCCTCCGGACATACATACGAAATCATTTTTGTCCAAGCTTAAAACGCTTCGCATTCGCTCGGTCAATCAGTAATCGTATTAGAACACGACTAATATTCTAAACTTGAATTTAAATCGAAATTGTGAATGGCCAATATTTGATGCGAAAACTACAAAAGCAGGTGGAAAGCTGGAATTATGGTGAAGGAGGATGATATCGTCACAAACTGTACCAACCTTTCAATCCGTTTTTCTCCGTATCTTAAAATTGAGTGCTTAGATATTGTACATTGAATGTAAAAGCAATTTATACCTTTGAACTTTCATAGGCGATTCCATTTTAAACAGCCAGAAGTGTGTTTACGATTGGATGCAGCTGTTTGTCATATTTCTCCATCTGATAGGTGGATAAGTCCGTATGATCTGTTGCGTTTATAAATCTCCAATTTGACGTTGACAAAATATTATCAGCAGTGGTGGTATTGACTAGTTTATCTAATTGGCGTCTCGCCCGCGGCTGTGGCGACACGATGTGTTAGTATTAGGAAACTGCAGGGCGTCTCTAGTGAAATATTTTAGAACTACTAAAATACTCCGCAGCATTATCTATGATAATAATAATAGTAACGTCCAACGATCACATACATAGATCCTGGACCCTAACTAGGAATCCCTGTGTCTAGCGGCCCAGAAACTACGAGGACGATGGTCCCACAACACCCAGACTCGGAACAAGGATTTGCGTTTTTTTTTTATTGTTGGATAGGCTTGCGTTTTACCACTATCGAACCTGATGGTAAGTTACGATGCGGTCTAGGATGTAACACGCTTGCCTAGAAGATACCTGTACACTCTCGATTTGAAGACTCCAAGGTTGTAGTTATGCACAAATACTTTTTACTTTTCTTATTCTGTACACAAATACTTGTCCTGCCAAGGGAATCGAGCCCGCTGCCTCCGGGCTATGAGCCGACCTGCTCACCCACCACACCACAGAGGCTGCCATGATGAATGTTCGTAGCAAACCAGTCATCAAAGATAGAGAGCATTACGTACGTATACGTAACGTACCGAGGCTATATCTCCAACGATAGTACTCGCAACTTCACCGTCACAGAGCTAGGGCGTGCAGTTTCATAGATTTTCAGTTTCGAAATTGGCCTATGAAATTAGGGTCATGAGTTTCGAAATTTCGAAATTTCGAAACTCATGACACTAAAGCAATTCTGTAGTACAAATTGCACTTCTTTCTATATCGTTTTGTTTGAGGATAGTTTTGGAAATGGGCCATTCAAAAAGTGGATCAAACCGACCGGAGGGCTTTAGTCTTGAATTAAAGTGTAAAATATATACATAGGTGTGCCTGGAAAAAATGAAATACATTTTTATTCACTGATGATCAATGATCAAACTCATCATCATCATCATCAGCATATATTAATCCACTGCTGGATATAAACTTCTCCCAAGGCACGCCACTGAGCCTGGTCTTCGGCTCTACTCATCCAGGTACTGCCAGCTACCTTGCGTATGTCATCGCTCCATCTTGCCGCAGGGCGTCCTACACTACATCCGCCAATTGCGGTCTCCACTCTAGTCATGTCTACCCTAACGGTTATCGGTTCTTCGGCAGATATGACCAGCCCACTGCCACTTCAGCTTGTTAATTCGCTGATTCGAACTATGTCGGTAACCTTAGTTCTGTCGAATAGTTTTGTTTCGGATTCAATGCCGTGAAAATACCCCTAACATAGCTCTTTCCACAGCTCGCTGAGCGACCTTGAATTGATGGACTAGTCCTACTGTGAGTGTCCACGTTTCGGCTCAGTAGGTCAAGACCGGTAAGACGCACTGCTTAAAGACTTTCATCGTAAGACTTTGCGGCATGAGCGATGAGAAGACTCGGTGAAGCTTCCCAAATACTACCTAGCCCATCTATATACTTCTTTTGGCTTCACTCTCGAAATAATTTCCCTAGTTGAAGCGTCTGCCCTAGGTAAACGTATTTCCTAACAACTTCAAAGGCTACTCCATTTATGGTAATCGGTCTCGGGACAATGTGCTCGTTGAACATGACCTTGGTTTTATCCAAGTTCATCCGTACACCGATGCGTGTAGAAGAATCAGCTAGTTCGTTCAGCATTCGTTATAAGTCCTTCAGCGATTCAGCCATTATGACGACGTCGTCTGCGAATCACACGTGAGAAATGTACTCGTCATTTATGTTGATGCCAGAACACTTCCAGTCGAGCGTCTTAAACATTTCGTCCAAAGCGATTATAAATAATTTCGGGGATATAACATCCCCTTGTCTCACTCCGCGACGCAGTTGGATATGTTCAGATGGCTGGTTTTGTAACAGGACTGTCACCGTTGCGGCATCATACGGTTATTTCAGCACATCGTTGTATCGCCAATCAACTTGGCGTCGCTATAAGGAGTCAAGAACAGGCCAAGTTTCAAATGAGTCAAAGGCCGTATAGCCCACACGCTAAGCACAGGGGTCAATTGTACTCTTCGGTCTTCTATACAATCTGCTGCACTGGTCTATGGTGCTATATCCGCTACAAAATCCGGCCTGTTCTGGAGACTCGTCAAGCCTTCGCGCTACGATTCGTGATGACCCTGGAAAACAGCGTGTAGACATGGCTCAGAAGCGATATGGGTCGATAATTCTTCGAAAGGTCTTTACCACTTTTTTTTAAAAACAAAACGACCATGCTTCTATTCTATGCCTTCAGAGTTCGACCAGTAAAAAAGACAGTGTTAAAAAATGCCTGTAGCTCACTGAGTACAGGAGCCCCTCCAGCTTTCAAGAGCTCAGTCGTCACTCCATCCTCACCTGAGGCTTTTCCATTTTTGGGCTATTTTAGGGCCACCACGAATTCGTCCTGGCTGACTTCAGGCAGCTCTTCTGTGTAGTGGCAATACAGTCCTCTGAATTAGGGTCAGATTCAGAAGCACGTGATGCGAAAAGTTGGCCATAAAACTCTTCAACTTCCGAAAAGATCTCGAGCTTTGAAGAGACAAATTTCCCTGTTGACGTGGTTATTTTCGTCAGATGCGCTTCTTTCAAGTTACTGATGGATGAACACTTTTGACCCCCGATTCTGCTCTATAGGTCTTTCAATTTCGAGCGTATTGGAGGATCGGAGGTCACTTCGTACCAGCTTTTTAATTTATTTGTTGAGATTCTGCTAGTATTCTGATTAAGTAGACTGGGGGTTTACACGTCGTTTCTCTATAAGCTTCATAGTAACTCTTGAAAGCTTAGACTTTCTGCGAGTACGTTGCTTTGCACAAAACTTGCCTTCTTCGCTGAGGACATCCACCACTTAGTCGAGCTTCTTGTTCACATCATCTGTGGTTTCCAAGGCCGCGAATTGATTTTCCAGTTTAAGTTGAAATGTTTCACTCTTGATGATCCATGCTTCCATGATTTGGACTATGCTTGGTCGGAGCTTGGGCTTCATTAAACGAGCTCTTTCCAGCTTAAAGTCGATATTCAGAGTGCCTCCTGCCTGTGATCACTTAACCTAGTGATCACTGAGTCATTTCTAAATATACGCCGTTTGTCCGCTATAATGTAATCGATCTCATTTTCGTCATGCGATGGAGGCTCTGCCATGTCCACTTCCTTTGACCTAGCAACAACCTACGGTACGCGGCGGTTATAAGCAACCGCAACGCTACTTTAACTAGACCGTTATCGAAATAAAAGTAATTTCGAAATTTCGAAACTTAAGGTATCAGTTTCGAAATTACAGAACATGAAAAAGTGGTCCGAAATTTCGAAACTATGAAATTTCGAAATTTCGAAATGCATGCCCTACACAGAGCCATATCTCGGCACTTAGCGAGGATAAGTCGTAGTTAAGATAAAATATAGCCGAAGAGCTCGAGCGGTTTGTCGTCTAAAAGACGTTGGCTTTTACTGGGACCATCTCGTGATAGGAGTGTTAAGTTCTATATTGTGATGTAGAGTTTTCATGAGGTCGTTTTTCATTGCAGGCTCTTTTAATGCTTCTCTTTACTATTAGGTATTAGGTTTCTTCAGATAAATATATTATTATGAACTTTTTCTAGTGTTTTGGAGCTTACGTTTTACTTGTAGCGTCCGGTTTTTTAGAACCTAATGTCGATGCCAAAACGTCTGTTTTGTAATAAAACCGTAACGTCAGAAACCCAAAAGACTTAATTCCATAATGTCTCAAAATACCTACAATTTAAAATGACTTTATGTGGTGTTTGTATGTGTTTGACAGCCTCTGTGGTGTGGTAGTTGAGTAGGTCAGCTCATAGCCCGGAGGCGGATTCGGATTCGATTCCCTCGATAGGACAAGTATTCGTGCGCAGAAAAAAAAAGCGCAAATTCTTGTTCTGAGTCTGGGTGTTGTGGGACCACGGTCCTCGTAGTTCCTGGGTCCCTAGACACAGGGGATCCTAGTTAGGGTCAGGATCTATGTATGTGATCTTTGGACGTTATTATTATGTATTTATCTGTTCAAATTATTATTATATCAACTTCTGATTTTAATCTAATCTGTTTGCTTTTCACACTAACTGTCCGTCAGGTAAGGAAATTTCAACTGTTTCAGCTCTGACCAGTGACGAATATGACGAAATTTTTGCAAATACTATTTTGAGGACACACGGTCAAAGCCACGGGCGCAGCTAGTTATATAACAATTAGTGTGAAATTAAAACGCGCACAAAAGGAATGTCAATCTTCGTACGAATTAGTGCGCGACTGTCGGAATTTATCACCACTTCAGAGCGCATTCCTTGTCGAAGGGTGCCTTATATACCTATCTATACGTGATATTTAGGTACAATCAGGCAAGCTTGTCAGTCGTCCATTAAAAAAAAACGAGTGTGCTTTAGACCACACGACTGAAGTAAAACTTCTTTAACTCCATCTCTCTTGCCCCTACAGTAATGTACGAAACGTAACGCTTTCTCTATCTTCACGTAGATAGGGAGATATAAGTATATTTTCCTCTCTACGTCTCTCGTATGGATATAAGTACATCTCCCTCTCCAGGCGAAGATAGAGAGAGAACTACGTTTCGTATATTACTGTAGGGGCAAGAGAGATGGAGCTAAAGAAGTTTTACTTCAGTCGTGTGGTCTAAAGCACACTCGTTTTTTTTTAATGGACGACTGACAAGCTAATTGTATTGTACCTAAATATCACATATAGGTAGGTATATAAGGGACCCTTTGGCAAAGGTTCAGAGGGAGATATAAGTCAATCTAAGCGCCCTCTCAACTTCCGTTCGCCTCACCAGCGTACTTCCCAAGTCAAGCGTGCGTAAAGAAGTTTTACTTCAATAAAAACTTAATAATAAACTTTTATACGTGAATTCTGATTTATACGGCACCGCGCGCTGTCGGACACGCAACACGCGGCGACAAAAGTACGCACAATAGCGAAACCTCACTCATAACATTTTATCGCAGTTCCGCGTAGTTTTGTAAAGAAAAACTCTAACCTCGTTAAGAATCAGGACAAATGTATGGCGTACGGCCATCAATCCTCATTTGCTCCCCCATATAATGGCAACGATAGCAATAAAGACTCATCCCATTGCCGCAATTTATATTTATATCGCAGTATGAAATTCACACGAAAAATGCCATATTTTAGTCACGCACTCTGTCAAGCTTTTGATCGCGGCTTTTCGAAGCACACGCAAAGATTATCCGTGCGTCTTTTTTAGACAAGACTTCTAGAATCGAACTGAGCAAGATCCCTTACTGCTAGTTTAAGCGTGATTGCTTGCCAAGGGAATTCATCCTCTAGCCAGTTTACTTGACGAATTCGCGTCGTAAAGAAAATGGAGTTACCGCTTTCCTAGATATGAGGATTCGGGGCGGTTATAACCAGTTTATATTTAGTTGCCAAGGGAGGCGTGGAATTGTCAAATATCCATTTGATAAAGTAACCATCTTGCTCTTGAATTGACAGCTATTTAAATATAAAAAAGAAAGGGAGATTTGCATGATGATAGAAACCGAAATGGAAAAGGGTAGAAGTGTCATTATTACCGTTTTAGCTTTGGCTTTCCATTTAAAGGGGACCATTTGATTTCCAAAGTGTACATAGAGCGTTAATGCACGATGGCACAGAATATCCGAAATTAGATCGAAAACCAGTACCTATTGTCAAACCCCATTAATAGTATATGTAGACAGGAACGGTTTGTGGGTAGGTTGGTTGCAACCTATATAACTATAGGCCTTCAGCATGTCCGCACCGCGCCGTGTCTGGAACAAGAATGATCCGTAGCACACCAATCGATCCCTTTATATAGCCAGACAGGTAGGGACGCCATGACAGTTGCCGGTGCTGCCACTGTAATAAATTTAATGCCACCACAGGGTAAATTACGGTGCTCGATCGCTGTGCATAGAGTTTATAACTGGACGTAGCCGCCGTCACGGCCATACTGACGTGCGTACGTCCTCGTACGCTTAGCTTCACTTTGTACCTGGTGAGGGACATAAGTATCAGTGTTATTGCTCGTTCATCCTGGCAATTAAATTGTATTAAACTTGGAGTCAAAGTCAAAAGATCAGGTCAATTTGATTAGTCAAAAGCATTTTAACCTGCCAGTCATTGTCAGGGTTAACCCTTCAGGACCATTAGTATACCTTCATTTATAAAAAAATGGACCGAATAATGCTAACCGGATAGATATCCCTTTAGCAACCAAAAATCATCATTCCTACATTTTTTTTAATGGACCAATTAGTGCTAGACCGGATAGATATCCCTTTAGCAACCAACATTTTTTTTTATGGACCATTAGTGCTAGTCCGGATAGATTATCCCTTTAGCATTCAGACACATTTTTCTTGTCATCATTTTTACATTCTCTTTTTTTCTCGAAAAAAACGAATCGTTACTTTTTTTCCATTTTTTTTTCACTGGTTTGGGTTAACCCTGCAACTAAATTTGATATAATAGTCACCCGCCGTCACGTCATCATTCACGTCACGTCACGTTTCGCGTTGCTTGAAGAGTGATGTAGAAATGGGCAATCCCACTTCTGATGTAGACAGGAACGGTTTGTGGGTAGGTTGGTTGCAACCTATATAACTATAGGCCTTCAGCATGTCCGCACCGCGCCGTGTCTGGAACAAGAATGATCCGTAGCACACCAATCGATCCCTTTATATAGCCAGACAGGTAGGGACGCCATGACAGTTGCCGGTGCTGCCACTGTAATAAATTTAATGCCACCACAGGGTAAATTACGGTGCTCGATCGCTGTGCATAGAGTTTATAACTGGACGTAGCCGCCGTCATATATTAATCTGGACTGTCCCTATGTTTATTATGATTAATTCAGTTATGTTTCGCGGTTTCGTTTCTTGTTATAATAAAAAATAGTAAATAATAGAAACAAACAAAATACAAACTGATAATATTTTTAGTTTAATTAACTTTAGAACACAACTTACAAGGAGGACTTAATGATCTTAGAGCAAAAGATACTTCAGGATATAAGCGACATAATTGATATTTCTGTACTGAAAAAAAAGTGCAAATACTTGTTCTGAGTCTGGATGTTGTGGGACCATGGTCCTCGTAGTTCCTGGGTCCCTAGACACAGGGAATCCTAGTTAGGGTTCAGGATCTGTATGTGATCGTTAGGCGTTTTTCGGGCGTTATTTTTTCCGTATCATGTTACAAGAGCACAATATTCCGTCCTGGAACTGAGTCTGCTCCGGAGCAAATCGAAATTAGTTTTATTGGCATCCATTAAAACTTCCAGGCTACAAACTATGGCAATTTCCAAATTTGGCAATAACTAACACCAATTCAATAACGAATTAGAACTGTTTCCAATAAAGTTAATCCTACAATATCGCTTCCAAATCCACTTAATAAATAAGGCCAAATCCAAGATCTTTCAATATAATCACGTGGAGATCGTTTATTTACTGAAATCTAATCCGTTTTTCTCCGTATCTTAAAATTGAGTGCGTAGGTATTGTACATTGAATGTAAAAGCAATTTAAGCTCTGTGTCTGATACATTCACATGATATCTGAATGCACGCGATTTTGAAACTAAAGATTATTACGTTTCTTATCTGTATCATAAGAAAACTCTATCCTTTGCCTGCTCTGTAGCAGGCCGGTGCCCATTGACTCGAAAAGGACAAGAAGATTATATTATTATATACGCTATCTCACCTATAGAAAGCCAATATAGATTCCATTCAGCCAGGGTTGGGGGGTGAAAACAACCATTTATATATACTTTAGCACAAAATTATGTACAAGGAGGACTGCTATGAAGCATTATCTACCAGTCAACCTGGATGTGCAAGAAAAGAAATGGTAGCGGTGCAGTAAAATTGTAACCATACCATATACATTTGGATTCGCGTTTGTTTATTGCACTTCAGCCCAATCACTTCATGTTACAGAACAAAATCTGTGAGAACCGATCTTGACCTGAGCAGATGTGCTACGATGCACGACTCAGCGTCGTTAGATACCTTAGGTCCGTATTGAGGACGACGCTCAGTCATCTATCGGTGCTAAAGCAGAGATTTCATTCTTCATAAAGTGATCAATTAGTGAATGAAATCTCTGCTTGAGCACTGATCGATGACTGAGCATCATTCTGTAATAGCGACTTTAGTTTTCCAAACATAACTAATATGTTATGGATGTGGGTTCGATTCCCACCCAGGACAAACATTTGTGTGATAAAACTCGATGTTTGTTTTGTGTCTGGGTGTTATATATTGTATTCTATGTATATATTTACAAACAAAAAGTATATTTTAGACGTGTATTTTATATGAATAAATGACTATTGACTACTATGACTATCAGTTATCTGGTTCCCATAGTACATAGTACCTTTCGCGTTGTGTGAAATTTTCATACTTATTTCTGATTTTATTTAATACGGTTCTTTTATCATTTGTCTAATTAGTGTTATATATCATATCAGCCTTTCTCCCCATTCCCTGAATATTCCCTTAGCCGGCTCTTATGGCGGAAGAGAAGGGGTGGAAGAAGTCAAGTGTTATGTATGCAGACCTGCAAACTTATCAATTGTAAATGTACATTGTCATTGTTACAGATGTAGGTTACGACTACGTGGTGGACCAGCAGCCTATCGGGAAGCTGCTGTTCCGGCAGTTCTGCGAGAGGAACAGGCCAGATTACCATAAATACAACAATTTTCTCGATGCGGTAAGTATCATGCCTAACTTGACATATAATATTATAGAAACTGACGTGAGTAGTACAAATAACTACAACTATTACACGGCTAACACTCACGAGATACAGTTGAATAATTCGACCATTGTTCGGGCAATACAGCGAGTCAGCGCCGAGCCGCCACCGCCGCCGCGCGTACTCCTGGAGGATCTATATTGCCCGAATACCGGTCGAGTTATTCGACTGTATCTCGTGAGTGTTAGCCGTGTACTAGTTGTAGTTATAATTTGACATACGATAATATGGCTTAAGAGTTCTTCCTTCTTAGGTATGCAAATCGTTAGCTCTGGTGGCTAATGATTCTGACTTGGCTTGGCTTAACGACTGCTTAGGAGTTGGCGATAGCCGTTCGTAATAAATTCTACAATGTACAGTTTTCCAAAAGTAATTCTTTACCAGCGGACAAAACCTATGTAGGTGCAGTATACAATGTAACTCGATTCGGGACTTGTTAGAATCCACCCAATGGATTTAAGATCTGGATAAAATTACAACAACAACACAACAGCAACACCGAGTAAGCAACGCATTCGTGACACCTCCGGTGTTACAGATGTCCATAGACTACCTACGGCGACCGCTTCCCACAGGGTGGGCCCTTTAATATAAAAAAAATTGGCTCTGACCCCACAATTTATGACCACATTTTTCAAATACCGATCTAGTCTACCTCGCAAAATAGTATTTTTCTATATGACGTTAGTTAACTTTTAGGTGTCCTGGGTCTGCAGAAAAGCAATAAAATAAATGTTTCAGGTAACTGACACACCAGATTCAGGCTCGTATTACAGAACGATGCTCAAGCAGATTTCATTCACTAATTGATCACTTTATGAATGAAATATGTGCTTGAGCACCAATTGATGACTGAGCATTGTTCTGTAAACGGACCTTAGACAGGTAAATATTGAAGAAAAAAAACTGATAATAATTATTGAAACGACATTTGTAATCCATCAAGACAAATAAATAAATAAAGTGAAAAATGTTCTATTTTTTTTTTGTTTCTTACATTATGTGATTCAATTTTGAAATATGACCATAATTTATTAGTAAATATATGGTATAGAATATTTCTTCTCGTTGGCCCCCATGGGGCCCAACGCTAACATTTCTGAAAAAAATTAAGGGTAAATTATATTTACCGAATACTCTACCAACGTCCTATTCCGTTGGGTAATTATAGTTTCTATAGCTCTTGGTAGAATGAAAATTCAGCCATTTAGATATATTTAAAATTTTTATTGTTCCCTGTGTTTTATTTGTATTTTGTATCCATATTTATTAATCTTCATTATTCTCATTTATTAAGTACTCGCAGATTAATCTGCTTGTACCCTAAAAAAACATATAGTCTAGTCAAAATCATTCCTAATTTTGAGTAGTCCACAGTCTAAGTCATACAGTTGAAGTAGCAGCGCCTACGTACCCGACAACCGGCGAACGAAACACCACCGCGTGCTAAATTTACCTCTAGCGCCATCTAGTTTCAATTTTTGAACTAACTTAAGTAATCTCTTTTCCTCGCGTCTATCACATACCAACACAAATGATATTGTTTTTTGAAGTAGAAATAGTAAGTTCTTTACGCACGCTTGACTTGGGGAGTTAGCGTAACGAGGGAACGGAAGTTGACAGTTGCGGGTTCATGTAGATCTCTATTGTCAACATAACAAAGTAAAAAAAAAATTCAAAATATGTATTATTATATTGGTGTGTCCGGTAAAATGACGATTTACAATTATTGTCAAGATGCGATTTGATGATTGGAGCTAAAAACTAAAGAAGTTTTAAGTTTTTTTTTCTTTATTTTAAGAACTATTTCGCTTATGCGCTCTGTATTGTACGGTGTATTTACTTACATCTGTTTAAAAAAATAAACATTACTGTCGAACTTAACTAAAGCCAAAATTTTTTGATTTTTTTACAGTTTTGACTTATAATTGATTGCAAAGAGTAATATTTAATATATATCTGTAGAATTAATTAAAACAAATCCTCCCAAGAAGCTAGTGATCTCCCCTATTAATATTCTGATGGTCCCAACCGCACAAGACCCGACGCATCTGCTGCAGTTCCTGGCAGATCATCCCAAAGACTCGAAGCAGTTGGTATGTCTCTTCCAGGCGGAGCTGTACGAGTTGGAAGTAGACGAGACCCGGATACTGCACGCCTCCGAGGTCTTCGGGAAGTATCTGAAGACGGATGACTTTGAAGCGGTCTCTGATGTCGTCAGCAGGGAGATCATCGACGACGCTAGTGCACATTTAGAAAGTTAGTACAATTTTAATAGCATTTTTTGTCGAGAATCTCTCAATAGGTCTTAGGACTTTTCTGCAAAGTTCGTCTAGGTAGGTACCACCGCTTTGCCAGTTATTCTGCTGCCAAGCAGTAGTGCGCAAGCACTACTGTGTTCCGGTTTGAACGGCACTGAAGCTAGTGAAATTACTGGGTAAATGAGACTTTATGACCTAATCTCACAGTCTAGTAATCTTATTGCTAGACTGTGCTGATGTTTCAGAATGACGTGCGCCAGTGCAGTGTCACGTGAAACTACACTTGAGTTTTAAGTGTCACTGTAACTGATATGGGTAGCCATGTCGCTTAACATCAGGCGAGCGACTAGCTCGTCATCTCATTTCGTAACATAAAAAAAATATATAACGCCAATCGGTAATTTGGTTGTAAAAGGTGTAAAAATTTGGATGTTACTTGTCATGTAAGCTTAAGTGAAGCATGTCCCGGTCTCAGGGACGGATGGATTTATTTATTTATTTATTATTACATGCCTTCATACATGTCATTACTTGTCTAATCTATACAGTACTTAATTCCCAATATTACATTGTATGAGCCCTGTGAGGGCGTTGCACTTTAGAGTGGAGCATACATTGTCTAACTCTCGTCACATTAGAATTCAGGTCGAAGGAAATGATGATTGCTGTCAGCTTTTTTTTACTTTTTTAGGTTAATTGTCAATATTGAATCATCATTAGTTTTAAATATTTGTAGTATATACATGATTTCTGAGCCGCGACAGATGCATGCATACATAGTTGAAAGTTATGGATGTGGGCTAGTGAGTCAAATTTTTCCTTTCGATTTGTACATATTGATTGTTTGTTACCAATGACCATAGATTTGTGGAATTAAATAATAAATAAATATCTGTGGACATTTCACACAGCGCCATCTAGTCCCAAACTAAGCAAAGCTTGTACTATGGGAATCAGATAACTGATACAATACTTATATACTTTTTGTTTGTAAATATATACATAGAATACAATATAACACCCCGACATAGAAGAAACATCGATATTTTTCACACAAATGTGTGTCCTGGGTGGGGATCGAACCTACAATCCGCAGTTCAGAAGGCAGGGTTACTACCAACTGAACTATCGGGCCAGTCAAATTAGCACTTAAGTAAAGCTTGGTTGGTTAAAATAAAAGTAGGACTAAGGAAACATACGCTTTTATTTCTTGTCTAGCGGCCCGTCAATAGTTTTCGCAGCGCATGGGATGAAACATATTTTATAGGCATTTTTTACACCTTGGGTAACATTATTGTAGTTTTAGTAGGGATCCTTATTTTTTTCTTGCAATTAAAATAGCCTATATTAATCAGTGATAATGTAGTATTCAAATGGTGAAAGAATTTTTAAAATCAGACCAGTACTTTTTGAGCCAATTCGTTACAAACATACTTATATACAAATCATTCCTCTTTATAATATTAAGTATAGATTGCTTTTAGTTGTGAAGCATTTATCAATTTCTGCAGCTGAAGAGCGATGCGAGCGAGAGCTCGGTGTAATCTGATAGATGTTAAGCGACAATGCGGTCTATTAATGAAACCGAGAACCTGCTCGCATTGTCCGATACGATATTTTTATCGGAAGCCGATGCCGTTCTATTTACCTTTACAAAAAAAAAACGGTTTATCATCGAACCGGATCCCGATTTATTACGGGCCTTTTTGGACCCCCGTTGTCTTAATATTAGATCTATGAATTATCGGACTCCAAAGACATGTACGAGTACGTTGATAACGATATCCATTTGCCTATAGTAGGAATGAAGGATAAGGGTATCGACGGGCTATATAAAAGCTCCTAAGTACAATCCAGGTAAAGGCTTTTACGTGGCTTTTAGTTTTCTTTATCGGCTTTTCGTCGCTACATTTGCTTCTCGTGTCATTTGATGATTTATAGACGTAAATTTGGTTAAAATATTAAAGGCTGATTTACGTTGTGCCAGTGCGATAGCGTCGCTAGTGGGTTGTGTTTTGTTTAAACACACAGTTTTGTTTAACACGTTTGACTTTGAGCGGCCAAACAAGGAATGCGATCGTGGGCTAATTGGATAATTGTGTGAAGTTTCAACTAGGCGCGCGAGAAACGGATAGGCACTCGCGAACTCTACAACTCTGCGGTCATCCACAAAGTACATACTCTACCCAAACAATGCTCTTCCAAAAACCTTATTTTTTTAAGTAAAACTTCTTTACGCTCGCTTGATTTGGGGAGTAAGCTGGTGAATGCAAGATGAACGGTAGTTGAAGTTGGTTCAACATAACAAATTATATACATATCAACCTAATAATACTTAAAAATTTGTATTATTATATTGGTATGTCCGGTAAAATTAAAATTTACAATTATTGTCAAGATGACGACATTAACATTAAACAGAGCAAAAACAAAGTTATACCGGCCGACAGATGGAGCTAAAGAAGTTTTACTTCAGTCGTGTGGTCTAAAGCACACTCGTTTTTAATATATTACCCTACATTAATTCTCGACTCAACCACACTTTTGAATCGCGTTCCAGTTGGCGCCAAAGACATATTCTCAGAATGCGTCCGTTGCGTGAAGAACTTCCTGGCGGGAACTCCGTTCGCGGAGTTCGAGCAGTCGATGTACTTCTACCGGTACCTGCAGTGGAAGTGGCTGGAGGCGCAGCCCATCACGCAGCACACGTTCCGGATGTACCGCGTGCTGGGCAAGGGAGGGTTCGGCGAGGTCTGCGCTTGTCAGGTGAACTACTGCGGATACTGAAACCTTTCAAACCTTTGGCCCAATGGCTTTGGGTCATTGACAGCGTCTTTGGTGTGGTGGTTGAGCAGATCGACTCCTAATCCGGAGGCGGCGGGTTCGATTCCTGCGGCAGGACAAGTATTTGTGCACAGAAAAAAAAGTGCAATTACTGTGGTGTGGCGGACCATGGTCCTTACGAGGACCTTACTTCCTGGGTCCCTAGACACCGGGAATCCTAGTCAGGGTCAACGATCTGTGTATGGGATCGTGGGGTGTTATTTATTTATAATTTTGAAAACCCCAAACTCGGTCGTTCGGTCATCTTTCTTCTTCGTTTAATTTCTATTTTAAAAGAATTTAAAGTTTTTCATCACATCCTTTTGTTTCGAGTCGGACTGGGCTTTCGAAAATAGTAAATTATGTTGATTTCGTGAACAGCTGGGTGATTGATATTTTTAACAAATCACCCGTAATTTATTTTATTTTATATGCCTATTTCACTTCTGTCACAAAGAACCTGCAAACAGTCTCAAGCCCAGACCCAGTTTGAAATCAAATATGATCTGCGATTTTCAACTTTAAACGAAACTCCTTAAGAAAGTTCTATACATACGTATGGCCGTAATGGACCTTAACATGTTTATATGTTTAAGGTCATCGCTTACACAATCTTCCAATCTTACAAATCATTACAGGTACGAGCAACAGGAAAAATGTACGCTTGTAAGAAATTAGAAAAGAAACGAATAAAGAAAAGAAAGGGAGAGGCGATGGTGCTGATAGAGAAGCAAATACTGCAGAGGATCAACTCGCGGTTCGTCGTCAACCTCGCGTACGCTTACGAGACGAAGGACGCGCTCTGTCTCGTGCTTACCATCATGAATGGTAAGTTTGTGGGGCTAAAAATATTATGTTCGTTTTTTTTTTTTACTTCAAACGCAGTACGCATAATTATAGTTATTGTATGGCCGCTTTTACAATGCACTCAACTGTACCACGCGCAGTTTGGTACTCGGGGCTAACTTCCGGAGCGCATAAAGTTTTGCGCGAGCTATAATGTTCGCAACTACATATGAGGGGTATAGAATCAAATGCAGCTACGAGCACAACCTTCAAATTAAAATTTAAGCTGTCTTTGATGTTTGCATGCCGTTTATAAGCTGACTTTGACCCCAATGCAGATTTTTAATCTGGTTTTTGTATTATTTTAAGCTGGTTTTGATGCAAAATTATAAGTTGAGATCATACACAATTGACAGACCTATGTTTTTGCATTCATAGGTCAGATTTAAAAAAAATGCAACTAGCTGCTTTTGATTCTATACCCCTCATATGTATGGCGGGAAAACGAAAAAATCGCGTCGTCGCATTGTATTATTTTCCAAAACTTATTATTTTCAGTGTTAGTGCATAAAATTGGTGGCATTTTATTCGGTTAGTGCTGAATTACAGGCATGAGTGGGAAAGTGGTATAATGATGGTGAAACGTTTCTTTTCGTGTTGTTTCCAAAACTCCATAGAAGCTTCTGGTAAAGTTGCCACCACTTTACTAGGAGTATGACTTGACTTGACTTGAATATATATATATCTAATATTAATTAATATTAATACCCCACATGTGCGGACAAAGCGATTTGATTCGACATTTATCATGCGAACAACCAAAGAGTGGAACGCTTTATCGGCTTCCGTATTTCCCGATATCTACAACCTGGAGTGAACAGGTATCTTCTAGGCAAGCGTGTTACATCCTAGACCGCATCGTTACTTACCATCAGGTGCGATAGGGGTCAAACGCAAGCCTACAAAACAAAAAAAAAGAATTAAGGAATGATCAATTACTTGACACTGGTTAAATACACATAAGTGTGGAGCCAACCAAAACAAAAACTACATGTGTATGTGCGCGCGTGCGCCGGCACCGGCAGGCGGCGACCTGAAGTTCCACATCTACAACATGTGCGGCGCCGACACGGGGCTGGGCACGGACCGCGCGCGGTTCTACGCCGCGCAGGTGGCCTGCGGCCTCGAGCATCTGCACAAGATGGGCATCGTCTACAGGTAGCGCAGCTTCACTTAACACAACGTCCGTATTACAGAACGATGCTCAGTCATCGATCAGCGCGCAAGCAGAGATTTCATTCATAAACTCCCGAAAGAAACTCCCGTATAAGTCTAATAATTATTTGGAACTTTGTAAGAAACTCCACTTTCTTCCTCTCTTTAAAAGAAGAGAAATTGCTGATATAACTTACCTACTCAAAATTTGTTCAAATGAAATTGATTGCCCCGAACTCTTATACAAAATTAACTTAGTTGCTCACTCAAAATCATTGAGATTGAATTCCATTCTAAGTGCACCGGTAGTTAACACAAACTATAGACAAAACTCGTATTTATGGAGGGCCAGCAATGGGTTTAATTTACTTGATAAGCGTCTTAACTTTGACCTATTCTGTACAAGCGTATCGTCGGCCAGGCAGCGGTTGAGCAGTGAATTTTTTGACTAATTTAATTACCAATAATTAACTGTAATATTTTTAGTTACTAGGCTAGCTGCTACCTTAATTATTTATCTACTTATAATTTATTATTGTGTATAGCTATTCTATAACTTAGTAAGTAATACCGTGCAGTGCGTATGTAGGTAGTGCTCTTAGGTGTTCACTTCATTTAAATTGTACTCTTTTTTGTCTATCCGTGAGGACCTTTAATTGGCTTCTTTTTTTGTAAACGTGTGTCTATTGTAATTATAACAGCTGTTGGTCTTCCAAGAATAAAATAAATAAATAAAGTGATCAATTAGTGAACGAAATCTCTGCTTGAGCAACGATTGATGACTGAGCATCGTTCTGTAATACGGACCTTAGTGTGTTAAGTATTTCGGAACTATGCTCAGTCATCGATCAGCTGGGCGATTACGTAACTCTATTGCAACGATAAGAAACACAAATTTGTATGGATTTGATAGTTTAAATACGCAGTTTATGTGCATAGTTAGTATGGAAATTTCTCCTTCCATTCAAAGTTTCGTGATCACCCCGATAGGAGGCAAGCAACCGATAAAAGTGGTGCTTTTTACGGGAAGCCTATGTTCAACAGTGGGCTTTCAGGTAGAACATGGAAAACGCTGAAGTTCTTCATTATAGGTGTAATCGTATCTTCGGATCGGTGTTTTCTGTTCTGCATTGTGTTGGATTGCTTGCACCAGTAGTGGGAAAGAGAACTTCATTTTTAAACTCGCACATCTCACATATTGTACCTAATGCTTAGGCTTGCTATATAATATTTGACCTTAAGCACATTGTAATTTTATATGCTTAGTGCAGTAACTTTTTTTTAGTTTGTCCTATATTTATTCCCTTTTTTTTATTGGTTGATAGGCTTGCGTTTGACCACTATCGCACCTGATGGTAAGTGACGATGCGGTCTAGGATGTAACACGCTTGCCTAGAAGATACCTGTTCACTAAATTAAAGATTCAATTTATATATAAACATAATACTAAAGTATATTAAATTATTTGAAAAAGAGTAATATTTAATAAAAGGGGTCATAAATAAAACAATTTAGATCACCGTATCATCATCATCTGTGCAGTAACTTGATTTATATTATTTTGTTTGTTAAAGTGCTAAAAATAACGTATTTGCAATAAAATCCTTGAGTTAGAGTGAAGTATGTCCCCAGGGATTGCAAGCCGGAGAACATCCTGCTGGACGACGCGGGCCACGTGCGCATCTCGGACCTCGGGCTGGCCGTGGACGTGCCCGACGGCGGCTCCGTGCGCGGCCGCGTCGGCACCGTCGGCTACATGGCGCCCGAGGTAACCGGCCGGGCCGGCACCCGCACCCGCACCCATCCGTCTCTAAAGCCGGGAAATTATTGTGTTAAGTATTTCCCGGCTTGCATGTGTTTTAACCACCATGTATATCAACGAACGTGTGTTTAACCACCATGTATATCAACGAACGTGTGTTTAACCACCATGTATTTCAACGAACGTGTGTTTAACCACCATATATTTCAACGAACGTGTGTTTAACCACCATGAATTTCAACGAACGTGTGTTTAACCACCATCTATATCAACGAACGTGTGTTTAACCACCATGTATTTCAACGAACGTCTGTTTAACCACCATGTATTTCAACGAACGTGTGTTTAGCCACCATGTATTTCAACGAACGTGTGTTTAACCACCATGTATTTCAACGAACGTGTGTTTAACCACCATCTATTTCAACGAACGTCTGTTTAACCACCATGT
Organism: Ennomos fuscantarius; assembly: GCA_905220475.3. Classification (NCBI taxonomy): domain Eukaryota; kingdom Metazoa; phylum Arthropoda; class Insecta; order Lepidoptera; family Geometridae; genus Ennomos; species Ennomos fuscantarius. The sequence continues at coordinate 2,057,669 of HG992046.1, read as the reverse complement.
ATTTCAACGAACGTGTGTTTAGCCACCATGTATTTCAACGAACGTGTGTTTAACCACCATATATTTCAACGAACGTGTGTTTAACCACCATGAATTTCAACGAACGTGTGTTTAACCACCATCTATATCAACGAACGTGTGTTTAACCACCATCTATATCAACGAACGTGTGTTTAACCACCATGTATTTCAACGAACGTCTGTTTAACCACCATGTATATCAACGAACGTGTGTTTAACCACCATGTATATCAACGAACGTGTGTTTAACCACCATCTATTTCAACGAACGTGTGTTTAACCACCATCTATTTCAACGAACGTGTGTTTAACCACCATCTATTTCAACGAACGTGTGTTTAACCACCATCTATTTCAACGAACGTGTGTTTAACCACCATGTATTTCAACGAACGTGTGTTTAACCACCATCTATTTCAACGAACGTGTGTTTAACCACCATGTATTTCAACGAACGTGTGTTTAACCACCATATATTTCAACGAACGTGTGTTTAACCACCATGAATTTCAACGAACGTGTGTTTAACCACCATCTATATCAACGAACGTGTGTTTAACCACCATGTATTTCAACGAACGTCTGTTTAACCACCATGTATTTCAACGAACGTGTGTTTAGCCACCATGTATTTCAACGAACGTGTGTTTAGCCACCATGTATTTCAACGAACGTGTGTTTAACCACCATGTATTTCAACGAACGTGTGTTTAACCACCATCTATTTCAACGAACGTCTAGTTAACCACCATGTATTTCAACGAACGTGTGTTTAGCCACCATGTATTTCAACGAACGTGTGTTTAGCCACCATGTATTTCAACGAACGTGTGTTTAACCACCATGTATTTCAACGAAAGAGAAAGAAAGAAAGAAAGAATGTAAATTTATTTTCTTTCTTTCTTTTCAACGAACGTGTGTTTAACCACCATGTATTTCAACGAACGTGTATTTTACTATCATTTAGTTCAACGAACGCGAGTTTAAGCATCATTTATTTAAACGAAAGTATGTTTACAAACTTTGTATTTCGACAAGAGATTTAACCACCACGTATTTTATTTTTTAACGAGCGTATGTACATCTTCCCAGGTGATAGACAACGAGCGATACTCGTTCAGTCCGGATTGGTTTTCGTTCGGTTGCCTGGTGTACGAGATGGTGGAAGGGCGGGCTCCGTTTCGGGCGCGCAAGGAGAAGGTCAAACGGGAGGAGGTCGACCGGAGAGTTAAGGTAAGGTTTACTTGAATAATCTATATATATAAAGGAATGTCGTATTAGTTACACTATTTATAACTCGATAACGTCTGAACCAATTTGGCTAAAAACATTTGTGGGGAGGTAGCTTAGAACCAGGAGACGGACATAGAATACTTTTTATCCCGTTCGACCGCGTTTTACTAATTCACCCGTGCGAAGCCGGGGCGGGTCAACTTATTCATAAATGTCACAATACATGTCAGGAAAATAGTAATTATTATAAAATAGTTAAATACGTGATCATTATTGTAGTATACATTGTATACTGAATTAAATAAATACGTGATCATTATTGTAGTATACATTGTATACTGAATTAAATAAATACGTGATCATTATTGTAGTATACATTGTATACTGAATTAAATAAATACGTGATCATTATTGTAGTATACATTGTATACTGAATTAAATAAATACGTGATCATTATTGTAGTATACATTGTATACTGAATTAAATAAATACGTGATCATTATTGTAGTATACATTGTATACTGAATTAAATAAATACGTGATCATTATTGTAGTATACATTGTATACTGAATTAAATAAATACGTGATCATTATTGTAGTATACATTGTATACTGAATTAAATAAATACGTGATCATTATTGTAGTATACATTGTATACTGAATTAAATAAATACGTGATCATTATTGTAGTATACATTGTATACTGAATTAAATAAATACGTGATCATTATTGTAGTATACATAGTATACTGAATTAAATAAATACGTGATCATTATTGTAGTATACATTGTATACTGAATTAAATAAATACGTGATCATTATTGTAGTATACATTGTATACTGAATTAAATAAATACGTGATCATTATTGTAGTATACATTGTATACTGAATTAAATAAATACGTGATCATTATTGTAGTATACATTGTATACTGAATTAAATAAATACGTGATCATTATTGTAGTATACATTGTATACTGAATTAAATAAATACGTGATCATTATTGTAGTATACATTGTATACTGAATTAAATAAATACGTGATCATTATTGTAGTATACATTGTATACTGAATTAAATAAATACGTGATCATTATTGTAGTATACATTGTATACTGAATTAAATAAATACGTGATCATTATTGTAGTATACATTGTATACTGAATTAAATAAATACGTGATCATTATTGTAGTATACATTGTATACTGAATTAAATAAATACGTGATCATTATTGTAGTATACATTGTATACTGAATTAAATAAATACGTGATCATTATTGTAGTATACATTGTATACTGAATTAAATAAATACGTGATCATTATTGTAGTATACATTGTATACTGAATTAAATAAATACGTGATCATTATTGTAGTATACATTGTATACTGAATTAAATAAATACGTGATCATTATTGTAGTATACATTGTATACTGAATTAAATAAATACGTGATCATTATTGTAGTATACATAGTATACTGAATTAAATAAATACGTGATCATTATTGTAGTATACATTGTATACTGAATTAAATAAATACGTGATCATTATTGTAGTATACATTGTATACTGAATTAAATAAATACGTGATCATTATAGTAGTATACATTGTATACTGAATTAAATAAAAACGTGATCATTATTGTAGTATACATTGTATACTGAATTAAATAAATACGTGATCATTATTGTAGTATACATTGTATACTGAATTAAATAAATACGTGATCATTATTGTAGTATACATTGTATACTGAATTAAATAAATACGTGATCATTATTGTAGTATACATTGTATACTGAATTAAATAAATACGTGATCATTATTGTAGTATACATTGTATACTGAATTAAATAAATACGTGATCATTATTGTAGTATACATTGTATACTGAATTAAATAAATACGTGATCATTATTGTAGTATACATTGTATACTGAATTAAATAAATACGTGATCATTATTGTAGTATACATTGTATACTGAATTAAATAAAAACAGTGATAATAAAATATCGTTGTAGCACCCTAACGGATGGACAGATTCTGATCATTGTTATCCCTGCCTTCTGAACTGCAGGTCGTGGGCTCGATTCCCACCCAGGACAAATATTTGTGTGATGAACATCAATGTTTGTTCTGTGTCTGGTTGTTTATATTGTATTATGTATGTATTTACAAACAAAAAGTACCTAAGTATTGTATTAGTTATCTGGTTCCCATAGTACAAGGTTTGCTTAGTTTGGGACTAGATGGCGTTTTGTGAATTGTCCATTATTAATTATATTTTATAAGACTTAAATTTTCTCTGGCCTTTAACGTTACATAAAGTGTACCATTTGAAAAGCGAAATATAGGAATTTGTTTTCCTACTTCCACCTTGACGTTGACCGTGTAGTATGAGTGAAACAGAAATAGAAATAACTGTCTTTTCAGATCTTCTTTTTATAGAATTTGTATTATCACTACTACACTGTATGTATAGTTTACTGCAGACCGTGACTTATGGAACGATGACATATACTTGGAATTTTGATAATCCACAGACAAGGAAAAATCGTAGAAAAACTCAACAGATGAGTATTCCTTTTTTTAGTTTTTATTATGGTTTTTCTTACACTTGCGTTCAACAAGCATATAACAACAAGCGTTGTACAAAGAAAGTGTACGCTTAATTATTAAACTAGATTACTAGAAAGACTTATATTTTTCTTTTAGTCAGACAGACAGACGGACTCAGAAGCACCATGTCGTCCGCATAGCTTGAATCAACATCAATTGATGATCATCATCATCAATCGAGAGTGAACTGTTACTTACCATCAGGTGCGATAGCGGTCAAACACAAGCTTATCTAAAAAAAATATTGAAAAAGCGACTTTAAAGACGTCGCGAGTTTTTAGTGGGAATGCGAAAAGATTGCGTCACCGCATTGTATTATTTTCCAAAACTTGTGTTATTTTCAGTGTTAGCGCATAAAATTGGTGGCATTCTATTCGTTAAGTGCTGGATTACAGGCGTGAGTGTGGGAAAATGGTATAATGATGGTGAAACGTTTATTTTCGTGTTGTTTCCAAAACTCCATAGAAGCTTCAAGTAAAGTTGCCACCATTTGACTAGGAGTATCACATTGACTTGACTCGACGTCTTCGACTGTGAATTGACACATATTTCCGTGAAATATCATTAACTTGATAAATTATTAATTACTTGACACTGGCTAAATACACAAAAGTGTGGAGCTAAAAATGAAATAGGACGTGGCGCGTCCGTTGCAGCACGAGACGGAGAAGTACTCGAGCAAGTTCACGGAGTGCGGGCGCGCGCTGTGCGCGGCGCTGCTGGCCAAGTCGGCGGGCGCCCGGCTCGGCTGCGGCGACCGCGGCCGGCGCGGCGCGCGCGCCGTCAAGGGCCACCGCTTCTTCGCGCAGATGAACTGGGCGCGCCTCGAGGCGGGGATGGTGCCCGCGCCCTTCGTGCCTGACGTGAGTACAATATGAAGGGCTAGCTTCAGCCCGCAGCTTCGCCCGCTTTATTTTAACGGGCTAATGCTGTTTGTCTCTATCGACCTTTACAGCGTCACCGGGCAGGCGCTTAAGCCGTCGAAAGTGGGAGGCAACTAGCTCAAGGACGCCTCTGAGGTGCGAGCCTCGGCTTGGGCCGTTGCCGGGATAAGGGTTTTTTTTTTTTTCAAACTTGTCTAGCAATTGACCGCGCTCTCACCTGATGGGAAGTGACGATGCGATCGATGATGAATGATCGTCTTCTCGATGGGATCGAGAAGACGTGTGGACGTATCCACTGGAAGAAGAATTTTTTTTATAGATAATTCAACCACCAATCTCACCCTCTTAATAATAATAACAAATCTTTATTGCAGACACTGAGATCCATCTTAAGGGTGAAATTTTGAAAAACCCTTTCTCAGTGGATACCTACACTTTACAAAGGACACACCCTCCAAATTTCAAGTCTCTAGGACCAGTGGTTTAGGCTGTGCGTTGATATATAGGCCAGGCAGGACTTTGCGTAAAGAAGTTTTACAGCCTCTGGTGTGGTGATTGAGCAGGTTGGCTTTTTTGTTGGCGAAGAAACCCGGAGGCGGTGGGTTCGATTCCCGCGGCAGGACATGTATTTGTGCACAGAAAGAAAAACGCAAATACTTCAGTCTAGGTTTTGTGGGACCATGGTCCTCGTAGTTCCTGGATCCCTAATAAGTAATCCTAGTCAGAATCCAGGATCTATGTATGTGATCGTTGGGTGTTATAATTATTATTATTATTTCATATATTAGGTCTTTACCTATGAAATTGCCGTTTTGTTTGAAAAAAGTTAAAGTATTTTGTTTCGAACTTATTTATTTCTTTTATTCAAAGTAATCACCCCTGCAATCAATGCATCTTTGCCAACGCTGTGGCAGTTTATGGATGCCCTTCTTGAAAAAATCAGCAGGACGGGAGACAACAAACTCTTCAAAGGCGTTTTGTACTGCCTCTCGGGAATTGAATTTTTTTCCCGCTAAAAAGTTGTCCAAATTTGGGAAAAAGTAATAGTCGGTAGGCGCAAGATCTGGTGAGTATGGCGGATGAGGGAGAGCTTCCAAACCCAACTCATGCAGCTTAGAGACGGTCTGTTGTGCAGTATGGGGTCGCGCGTTGTCGTGAAGTAGCAGTGGAGACGACCGATTGACCAAAGCTGGTTGCAGACGTGCGAGTTTCGCCATCATTGTGGTCAGTTCTTCAATGTACACATTTGCAGTAATGCTCTCGCCGTTTTGTAAAAAGCCATGATGAATCACACTAGCACTAGACCACCAAACTGTGACCATCACCTTTCTAGGGGTCATTTTTCGTTTTGCACATTGCTTTGGTACCGAACCAGGATCTAACCTACTTGCTGAGCGCTTTCGATTGTCAAAAAGAATCCATTTTTCGTCGCACGTAACAATTCGGTTCAAAATTCCTTCATTTCTGTGCCTGTTAAGCAGCGCAAGGCAAGTCTCGACGCGTACGTTGCGCTGGCGATCGTTAAGTTCGTGGGGCACCCATCTATCAAGCTTTTTTATCTTGCCAATCTGTCGCAAATGGACCAATATTGTTTTGATGCTAACATCAAAAGCTGCTGCCAGCTCAGCTGTAGATTGAGATTCATCAGCTTCCACAATCGCCTTTAATTCATCATTGTTGACCAAAGTTTCCGGACGACCACGAGGTTCATTTTTCAAGTCAAAATTCCCAGAACGGAACCGAGCAAACCAATAACGGGTTGTACGTTCGTTTGTACAGTTCTCTCCGTAAACGTCGTTGATGTTACGTGTCGTTTGTGCCGCGTTGGTGCCACGACGGAACTCATATTCCATAATTACACGAAATTTCAAAGTATCCATTATGAGGAAAAATGTTGAAATGTAATGAAAATACAACGCTAATCAATAAACAAAAGACTTACATTGTAAATAGAATGTCATATTTTTAAAACAAAATTAATTTGAATTTAGAATTCATAGCCAACCAAAACTTTTTTTTGTTTGAAAAAGTCTGTACTGCAATACGGCAATTTCATAGGTAAAGACCTATTATTTATAGGCTGACGGGTTGTGCGTAGGTAGTACCTGTGGTAGCATTTAAATTTATTACAATGGCAACACCGGTAGCTGTCATCGCTCCCCCACCCATCTGGCTATATAAAGGGAGCGCTCGGTGTACTACCGATCATACTTGCTCCGGACAGGGCGCGTTGCGCATGCTGAAGTCCAATCATATAGTTTGCAACGTGAGAATTATAATTTAAAAGAGAAGCAAATAAAAAGTGACATTGAATGAAAGTAATATATTACTAAAAGTCCATGTATAATTACTTACTAGTTGCGCTTCGCGGATAGAAAGTATTTTAATTATTTGCTCATCCCACAGGAAAATTTCACTTTTCAGGGATAAAATGTAGCCTATATGTTAATCCAGTGTATAAGCTATTTTGGTACCGAATTTCATCCAAATCCATTCAGCCGTTTGAGCGTGAAGGAGTAACAAACATACACACATACAAACTTTCGCCTTTATAATATTAGTGTGATTAATATCTCCTTTGTGCCGCCACTTTCTATTTCTTTGCATTGTGTAAAATTGTAGAGTAATATTTGTATAAAATTTACTACTTTCACAGTGTATTAGGCTAAGTTTTTGGCAAATAAATAAATCAATAGGCTATTTGACTACTATTAAAAATGAACAAGTAAATATTATTTTCATAAAGTAGGTTAAAAATGAATGTAATCATTGTAATAATAAGTAAAATCGGTAAATTAATCACGGAGTAGTTCGCTTTTAAAGTTTCATCGCCTGTCCCTTTCTCGCAAAACAGAGATCGTGTTGAGCTTCCTCACAGCTACTATGAAGGCATGGCTTGTGACGTCACATGCCAAAAAGATTGTATGTAGAGCTACCACAGCTTGGTAATGAGTTACTGTGAGAACTGGTAACTGACGTCACTGCGTGTTTGAGTTGTCTCTTTTTATTTCTGTTTTTTTTTTTTATGTTAAGAAATGACGTGACGAGCTAGTCGTTCGCCTGATGTTAAACGACACGGCTGCCCATATCAGCTGCAGTGTCACTCGCAACTCTAAAGTATAGAGATTCGCGTGACACTGCACTGCGCACGTCATCCAGAGACATCAGCAGAATCTAGCAATAAGATTACTAAACTGTGAGATCAGATCATAAAGTCTCATTTCCGTGCCCTTCAAACCGGAACACAGCAGTGCTTGCGCACTACTGCTTGGCGGCAGAATAACTGGCAAAGCGGTGGTACCTACCTAGACGAACTTTGCAGTAAAGTCCTACCACCTAGTAAAACCTAGTAAAGTAGTAGTGTATTTTAAAATGCCTGTAACTTAGTCATTTTTTGAGATATTCAAGTTTTATTATCACAGTTATCTAGTTTTTGATGTATGTAATATAAATATAGTATAATATTATAGAAACTGACGTGAGTAGTACTCATAACTACAACTAGTACACGGCTAACACTCACGAGATACAGTCGAATAACTCGACCGGTGTTCGGGCAATATATCCCCATCCTCAAGGAGAACGCGCGGCGAACACCGGTCGAGTTATTCGACTGTATCTCGTGAGTTTTAGCCGTGTGATAGTTGTAGTTATAAATAGCCTATTAATACCATATTGCAGCCCCACGCGGTGTACGCCAAGGACGTGCTGGACATAGAGCAGTTCAGCACCGTGAAGGGCGTGAACCTGGACGCGGGCGACGACACCTTCTACGGCAAGTTCAACACCGGCAGTGTCAGCATCCCGTGGCAGGCGGAGATGATCGACACCGGCTGCTTCACCGAGCTCAACGTGTTCGCCAGAGGTATATACACCAAACACACATACAATCTCACAGATATGCACATACAAACTTTATTGACACCAAAGCCAATAGCAGACATATTAAGAACACTCGACAAACTTAGGTAACTATTATACTAACAATAAACGCTACAAGCTGATAAAGTACATATTATAAGCACGTACATACAAAAAACCACTGGGAATAACTAGTCCCCAAAACACAGGGAATCCTAGTTTGGAGGACTAGTGAACATAGCAAGATCAGAATCACGACTACCACCACAGACTATCTACATAATAGTACTACACAATAAACAAAATATGTGACGACTTAAATTTTTATTTTTTTATGTTTTTAACGGGTGGCTCACTAGCTGGCAACACTTCGGTGCAGGTTTTTTTTTTTTTTTTTCTTTTTTTTTTTCTTTCGAGGAATTAATGGCGCCGCACGTCTTGTGCATTTGCCAGAGTCGTGTTCTTGAGTCTTCAAATGTTATGCGCTTGCGTTTTACTTGGATTCTTAACGCGTGGTGTTGAAATGCTTTTATTTTAGTAGATAGTATTTTTAAAACCATAAAAAGTGGGGATCGTAACGTATCCGCGAATATTAAGTTTTATGCGAATTTCTGTGCAAAGTTCAAAGTTTACTAGGTGGTAGGAATTTTCTGCAATGTTCGTCTAGGTAGGTACCACCGCTTTGCCAGTTATTCTGCCGCCAAGCAGTAGGTAATGTGTTCCGGTTTGAAGGGCACTGTAGCTAGTGAAATTACTGGGCAATTGAGATTTTATGATCTGATCTCACAGTCGAGTAATCTTATTACCAGACTGTGCTGATGTCTCAGGATGATGTGCGCAGTGCAGTGTCGCTTGAAACTATGTTTTAGGGTTCCGAGTGACACTGTTCTGTTATGGGCGGCCGTGGCGCTTAACATCAGGTGAACGACTAGCTCGTCACATCATTCATTAACATAATAAAAAAAAAGTTCGTCTAGCGAGTTGGCTGGACTGCAGTCGCGTTCCCTCCTCGCACTCGGTACGGCGTACGAGGGCTCACGGGGAGTTTTAGTGGGTTCGAGTCCCACATACCGCCTGCCACCACAGGGGAGGTGGGAGACTCGCAGGGAAGTGCGAGGGCATTTCTCCCAAACACAAAAAAAATGTAGATACCATCGCTTTACCAGTTATTTTGTCGTCAAACAGTACGCACTACTGTGTTCCGGTGTGAAGGGCACTGTAGCTAATGAAATTACTGGACTACTGAGACTTTATGATATCTACTTTATACCTTATGTCTCTCAGTCTAGTATTCTACTACTAGACTGTGTTGATGACTCAGGATGACGTGCGCAGTGCAATATCACGCGAAACTATGTTTTACCTATCGGCCGGTATAACTTTGTTTTTGCTTTGTTCAATGTTAATGTCGCCATCTTGACAATTGTTAAAAGAGGCAGCATACATCAATATTACATCCTCAAATATGTAATCTATGTTTGTTGCCAGGCTACCAAGTTGTATATCTGACATTAGTTCTGCAGAATAATATAGCTGCTGTAAAAGTTGTAATGTGTTCTTTTATAGTCCTTTTATTACTGTCCTGTTTTATTTAGTGATATAGATTTTGATGAACTATTCAATGTAAATTATAGTGTTGTTATCTCCTTATTTCTACTGCATACAAGATTCAGACCTCACAATATTAATTGTAAATTGTCATTCTACCGGTCATGCCAACATAATAATATAAATTTTAACAATATTATTCATATGTGGGCAGGAACGGGTTGTGCGTAGATAGGTTGCAACCTATATAATTATAGGCCTTCAGCATGTCCACACCGCGCCGTGTCTGGAACAAGAATGATCCGTAGTACACCGAGCGGTCCCTTTTTATAGCCAGATGGGTGGGAAAGCGATGACAAATGCCAGTGCTGCCACTGTAATAAATTTAAATGCTGCCACAGAGTAAATTACGGTACACCCCGCTGCGCATAGAGTTTATAACTGGACGTAGCCGCCGTCACATACTTTCAAGTCAAGCTTGCGTAGACAAGTTTTACTTCATAAAATCAATTCCAGGAGAGGACGGTCGCGAGGCGCCCACCGCGGACCTCAACCTGGTGCCGTCCGCCGCCCCGCCCGAGGAGGAGGCTGGCTGCTTCATGTTTGCCAGACGGGTGAGTCACTGTTCATAGGGGTTAAATGATAATCGACGTGTGAAGCCTAATTTCACGACTGCCAAAAAAAAGACTTCGAAAGAAAGGAGTTGTTTTTTTCCGTCCGAGCTTTAAACTTATTTCTAGCCTCACAGAAGACAAAGCTTTAAAATGGTTCACATTTTAAATATTGCATTAAAGTTTTTAAAAAAAATTGTTACTTTTCAACTAACTTTTTATTTTTGTTTTTGTTGTGTTATATATGCATAGTTAGTGTCAAGTAATTGATAATTTTTCAAATTAATTAATTTATATATGTCAAGTCACAGTCCAAGTCATCAAGTTAAGTCATAGTCAAATCTAGTGAAGTCGTACTCCTAGTAAAGTGGTGGCAACTTTATGAGAAGCTTCTATGTAGTTTTGGAAACAACACGAAAAGAAACGTTTCACCATCATTATTCCACTTTCTGACACTCATGCTTGTAATCCAGCACTTAACGAATAAAATGCACCCAAATTTATTCACTAACATTGAAAATAACACAAGTTTTGGAAAATAATACAATGCGGCGACGCGATCTTTTTCGTCTTACCGCCAAATCTCGTTTTAACAGTATATTTGACTGGCCCAACAGCTCAGTTGGTAGTATCCCTGCCTTCTGAACTGCAGGTTGTGGGTTCGATTCCCACCCAACAAATAATTGTGTGATCAGCATCGATGTTTGTTCTGTGTCTGGGTGTTATATTGTATTCTATGTATGTATTTACAAACAAAAAGTATCTAAGTATTGTATCAGTTATCTGGTTCCAAAGTACAAGCTTTGCTTAGTTTGGGGTTAGATGGCGCTGTGTGAAATGTCCACACATATTTATTATTATTATTATTTCCCGCTACAGGTGCTGTGTCCGCAGAAGAAGGTCCCGGCGCGGCTCCGGCCCGTGGCGGTGCCGGAGCACCTGCTGCCGCCCCCGGCGCCGCCCGCCGACAGCTGACCGCCGGGATAGCGGACACGACGATGCACTCGTCAACAGGTTTGCGCTGCGTTCACAGATGATAAACAAATGAGACGTTCTCAATGTAGCCTAGTAATGAAGATACCGTTGACCCTCCGTTGATCGTATAATCCGGCCCCTGATTGTTTCGAATAATTTACTAATATCATATTGAAAAATGTTATTCAAGTACGTGTGTATTTTTATAACTCTTAATTTTTAAACCAATCGTTTTCTAAATCAACGGGACGCTTTAAGCAATTGCTGGATGTATTTACACTTAAAATCAATTTTAATTTCATTATATTTTCGATTGTTACGAATAATTTAAAATAATAAACACTCATTAGAATTTAATACTTCAAAATAGTAATTTCCGTTTTTAAGGTTTCTTTTAGATTCGTTGTCTTCACAATTGTTTAGAAGTACCCGCAGATTTTGAGCTTACACTGAAATTGTAATATAGTATTTTTTATTGTTTGATTTATGAAACCGCTTAATACTGTATTGCAACGCAATAAAGTTTTTATTTTTGGAATATCACACATAAATTCACTGGTAAAGTGAAATACTTTGTGAAAATACGTGTGAATTTCATCGGGTTTTCTTTTTAAACACCAATCGTCTGTCTTAATATGAAACTGAGCAAATTCCATTTTATATTTACAAAAAAAGAAATATGCCTGAGAATACTCTTTCACGACATTAATATCATTGATAAACACGAAAACATTACTAAATTCTATTTGTAAATATGAAAACACGATCGATCGACGTATTTTTTAAAGTTTGCGGTAACTACCGCGTAGACTATTTATATATATTATTTTACACAGATAAAAAGATCACGAACCATAGATAAATCACAATCTCTTCATGTACCATAGACGAAATAAATTTGAATGCAATGTAGGCGCAGCGCAAACCTTCAAGCTATAGGTAGTTTCGAAATGTCTTCTAACTCGATTTAAGTGTTATGTACTCTCGTGAAGTGATTTCGACTTGTATACGTAGGGTTACGACGGCCCGTAGCCAACATACTGGATTGCAGGTTCATATACTGGGAATGGATGGAAAATAAAGCCAAAGCAATGTAAAACAAAATATTTTTTTGAAAATAGTGTTTTCAACAGTACTGTGTAACTAGACGTCATCGGGCAAATTGGATTGAAAATTTTACGCATTTTATTCCATGGATTTAGCATTTCATCCGACAACGATAGCTCTCTGACTCCCGTACTTTCGTTCACAATTTAAAAAGTTTTTTTTTTTGTGCAAACGAATGACTTACAGGTAATCGTTCTCCAAATTTTGCAGTCGATTATTTTGTCCCCCTTTTTAAATTCAACCCCTATGTATGGCGTAGGTGAACAATGGTTATGGCTACGGGCCTAATTACAATGCATTTCTCGTTGTACCTGGTAGTGTTTCTTCGGCTTTGATGTTTTTTAAGTACGGAGTACGGCGTTTGTTTGTTAGCTATGTACTATTATCGATTTTAAATATTACAATAAAAATAATATACCACTTACCATCACTTATTAGCGCAATTCAAATTGAAGACCTAAAGCTAGTTGTTTACAGTATAAATTGTATTGTAGCGATCACTTTAAGTCGTCAATTAAAATTGAAGGGGTGAGAACAAAGTGTTTAACTGATTTTTTTCACAAAATGACTTATGGGTATCGTTGGATTCAGCGTGAAATTATCTTCAATAATACATTCTCAAAATACCGAAATGAGGCTTCAATCTCGAGATTTTTAGTCTAAAAACGGTTTATCTGTCACAGGAATACAGTTCGCTTTGCATAAAAACATTATTATATTTATTATATTAGATTATATGTTTACAGTAATTGTATGAATTAGTACTGTATTTAGTATTTTAAAATAGAATTAAAACATTTTCAAGCAACTGAAACTTACATAAACTTTTTCTATTACTTTACACGTCTCTAAGTACTCTACATTAAAATGACGCCGTTGAAGTTTAAAGTCAATTTTCTCGAAACTATCAATTTGACAGTTAAACCCTTCTTATTCTCAACCCTTCAATTGACAAGGATTTTTGCGCGGTATCACTTTTCAAATAACCTTAAATTTGTTGAAACAACTTTAAAGAAAGATGGCAGATCTTGGTATCCGATAAGTCACAGTATAATGAACACCATGTTGCCCTTACTAAAGCAATGTCGCATGCCTTTATATAGCAAGAATAACAATAAACAGTACATGTTTAACAAACATAATGCCAAGTTTATTGTAACGAACGACGATACGTAAGTGAATCAATTGGATTTGTTATGTGAAGTGTTGCATCATGAACAATTTAGCTTTAGCCAGTTTGGTAAGCGTCTCGTTGTTGCGGGCGATCTGAGCGTTTTGTTTAATATTGATATAAGTATTGTTGATAATGATCATTATGAAAGTTGATGATTATTATCATAAAATTGACGATTATTATCATAAAAGTTGATAACGATTATCATAAAAGTTGATGATTGTTATTGTTGATAATGATCATCGTATACGCTGATGATTATTGTTGATAATTATTATCATTAGATGATTATTATCATCATCAATTTTTCGTCATTTGTTAACTGTAATCAACGATGCCGATAATAATTATCATGATTGGTCTGAATGGTCTAAGTCAGTGATGGGCTAATTGTCATAATTCATAACTGTTAAAAATAGTAATAACCAAGCAAATCATTTTAATATTATTATTACCTAATTAAAAAATCATTTATGATGCGACCATTTACCATGATATGGCCATAATTAATATAAAACCACAAATAGCCACGATTTAGGGCTATAATTTTCCAATGGCAAACAATATTGTTAATGGAGCTAGGTAAACTCTGTAAACATAACATTTTACGCGTTGATTTTGATAGAAATTGGATGTCATAATTAATGCGGTAATGGCGGTAGGCGGTAACGGTAGTGTGGTCGCAGCATTTAACCAATAATTCAATCCCACAGAATCAATTGTCCAGCCATCACTCACTTAATCAAAGTCAGACTGCGTGATAATTTTCATTATCTAAATTAAATTGTTTTTATTCTTGATCTGGACACTAAGTTCATTAGTCGATATGTCAATACAATACGCTCAGGGTTGCCAGTATCATTTCACCGTTGTTATGACTTGACTGACAGATTGATATCACATTTGTTAATGCATTTAGCTCAATTCATAATCATAATACAATTAATGTTATGTTACTATACCTACATTATTTAAAGTGACGACGAATGTACTTGTATAGAATTCTTTAAGTCTAACTATGTTCTCATGGAAGTGACTTTTTTGTCTTATTTGAGAATAAATTTCTTTAAACCTATTAATGGAAAGAACAAAGTTATGTATTATTTAATCTATATTTTACGTAAATAAAATATACCAGCTGTTTAAATAAAACATACATGGTTTTCAACAGGTTCAATATTTAGTTAATAATTTGCTCAGTATAATATATTAAACTCGAAACAACCAAAAAAACTATAACCGAAAAATTCAACATTTTATCGTAAAAAATCGTGGGCGTGTGTGTGGCTATCTCACTCGCACGCACGTCTAAGTTTAATTACCTCGGCAGCCATTATTCTGAAACTAAGGAGCATATTCTATCTTTACATTGCAAAATCAATACTTAAAAATTGCTATACCATTTTTTTTAGTATGGGCAAGCAACTGTCGCTAGCTAAAATTAACAGCACTAAAAGTGTTGAGTCTGTTTAAAACCACACCGTCACACATACATCCACACCCACACACACACATCCACACCCACACTAGCTTATCAATTCAGTAATAGATGCAGGTTCCAAGTACATCAATTCTTTAAGTGCATTTGTATTGTAGATAAGTTTCAAAATTGTACTATATAAATGTTTTTTTTTAATATTATGTCGCTTCATTATTTTTTTAATATTACAAGATTTTTTTCTTACAAAACATGTATGTAGTGATTATTTTTTAATTGTATGCGAATCTTTTAAAATATATTTTACGAAATCAAGCAATAATGTGCGGCACAAATTAATTAAAAATACTTTTTCTATGATATCCTGTCTGTATCGTGTTAGATATCTATGGTAACGGTCGTATTTTTGAAATTAGGGTCAAAGAGTTTGGTGTTATTGTTTTAGATGATTCACTCTGAATGAAGGAAGTGAACTGCATTTAAAAAAAGGTTTAATCATTTTCCTTCATTCAGTGGTTTAATGTGTATACAAAAAACCTAGACATTGCACAAATCACTAGTTGTATATCATTACTTCGTGTCCTATTCACGTTCCGACAGATAAAGTAAAAAAAAAGTGAAATGAGAGTGCAAAGTTAAAATTATTGCTTCGAGCGCTGCTGAGAATAAATAATGCATTAGATGCATAAATCTTTGCCCTCGAGTGGCACATACAACTTTTCACCTCAGCAACGAGAACTTAATTACAGATAAGAAATATGTAAAAGTAATAAAAAAAAATATTTAAACATGTCCGAACGTTGCTAACCTGATTATTTTTTATCAATTTGTATTTAATTTACTTTAACTTTTGGTTCTTACCTACTAAGCGTCCGTAGCTACTAAATTCTTACTTCGAGTCACTCGTACTCGTTGCACTTCGAGTCACTGTTGCTGTTTTTGTAGCTAAGAAGAAAAATAGACACCAAAATTAAAGTGAAATTAGTATTTCGAATGTTATAGTCAACTTTTGGCGGGAAACGCTAAAAATTTTTATTGTCTGTGGTAACTTGTACTTTAATGCTATGTATTTACCAAAACTTTTGTCAAGTGAAAAAAAAAACAGTTATAAAATGCAAGTCTGCCACAGATAAAAACATAGATTAAAAGACGACTTTTCGTGTTCTCTCCATAACCCCATAGAAGCATTCAATATAGAATATATTAACGCTTTATGCAGCTTGACTTTGACTTGGGTGGGCCTTAACCGTCTTTGGTAATTTAAAACGCGTTTTTATAATCACTGAAATATAAATGAAGCCTAACTCTGGCTAAATACGCTAGCCGCGTGGAGTCATAAATAGTCACAGTTTTTTTCGCAGCAAAAGGTAGCCTGTTCCAACTGCTGAGGTGAAAATTAAATTATTTTATTTGCTTTCTTATAACATTTACAGAACAAAACGGATAGAAAATCTAATTACGTTTTTTTTTATATTGTCCATGTTGGAACTTGAATGGGTCACGTCAATGCCAGAGCATCTTCCATTTTTAGGCGTAAGTATTAAAGCGTTTTGATGTGTACTTTTTATTATATCGTACTTTGGTATTTCACAAGCCTAAAACGTAACTTTTATAGCGGCGCGATGTATGAATTAGTAATAAAAAAAAGGAAAAAATATCTGCGTATAAAAACCATACTGGTTAAAGAATCAACAGTCAATTCATTTTATAAAATTTGTTTTACGTTTTCTAACACTTGGATAATAAGAACAGAAAAGCGTACATTTTCGCACAAGTATTTTCTAGTGAATGTAACGTTTCGTTCATTCACTCATTCGTTCTAAACTGACGTCGTCCATTCCAAATTCAAATTGCCATAGATTTTTTATTTATAACAATTTGATAATAGCTCGGAGTTTATAGCGTGAATGAGTGAACGAAACCGATTACAGCTATTGTAATTTTGTTTATGAATGCGTTTGGATAGTGATACTAAAACTTCATATTGTGATGAATTAAACAGACAATGAATGCAGCTTAAATAAATTATGAAGTCTTCAAGTTTAGTCGACTGAACAAATAAGACGTCACTAGTGAAACTTCAGTTCATTAGACAAATGGAAAAATAATGGGGCGAATAAACGCTTGATCTCGATTAGAGCAGATCAATATTATTATTATTTACTATCGGAAGAAATAATTAAGCCGTGGAAATGAAATTCTGTCTTCATGGTCTTTCCTTTCTCCGTGTATTTAGCCTATTTTTTGTTTTTATACAATGCAGGCACACAATGATGTATACTATCCAAACGCAGAAACGATTATATTTAGCCCTTTAAGGTCCGTATTACAGAACGATGCTCAGTCATCGATCGGTGCGCAAGCGGAGATTTCATTAGTAAAGTGATCAAAATTGGTGAATGAAATCTGCTTGAGCGCCGATCGATGACTGAGCATCGTTCTGTAATACGGACATAAGAAAAGTACAATTTAGTACAACAGTACGTGTTTCTTGACCAGCAGATGGCTCCACTAAAGCAAGTTTACTGAATGGCCGCCGAGTAGCGGAGCTCAAAATGTAAAGTTAAAGCGTATTTGGCGTGTGCTTGGGATGAGATTTTTTTTATGACTGTTTGGTTTGTAAACTTTGTTTTATTTATAATTTATTCTTTCACTTTAAATTTTCTATATTATCAGCCGGGATCGTGACTGGTATGAAATGGTTTAAGAAATCCATAAGGTCCCATCACCCCATTATCCTCCCACATTATTAAATTATTTAAAAAACGAGTGTGCTTTAGACCACAAGACTGAAGTAAAACTTCTTTAGTTTAGCTCCATCTATCGGCCGGTATAACTTTGTTTTTGTTTTGTTTAATGTTAATGTCGCCATCTTGACAACATTACAAAGCTAGTAATTTGTAATATTAGTGTTATACCGGCCAATAGATGGAGCTAAACCAAAGAAGTTTTACTTCAGTTGTGTGATCTAAAGCATACTCGTTTGTTTCTTAATATTCTTTTATATGATATCGCAATGTTTGCAAACAAAACGGCGTATTTAAGCATTTATGGAGAAATGTTTTGTCACCGAATTTTTGTATGAATTTATAATGTTTATGTATTTACCTGTGTCATACTCATTTGATGCTATTTTGACCGGATGCGAATAGACGGGTCTTAATGTAACATGACAAGCTTTTATTTAGAAATTATAACCGAAATTATTTAAAATAAAATATTTATAAAATATATCCTAAATTGTTCATTTCTCGATATAAGTAGTAAGCATTTTAATGTTATTTATTTAAGTTAAGGGGTGCCATCACGTTGGCTATAAGTATTTTGACGATATTACCTTTATTCTCTCGATGTCTTTAAGCTATTTGACTTAAAACAATCACGAATGTGGGTCTCGACCCTTCTATTCGCATGTCGTTTATCGAACATATTAATTTTTGAAATAATAGCCGTGATAAGGCTAAGCGCGCACTACTATTTAATTTTTAAACTGTGAAGTAAAAATCGCAAACGATTCGTTTCGCAGTGCGCTGATTGTTATATATTTTTATTGTTCACAGACTTGCGTTTTTTTCGCAAAGATTTTTTTTTTATCGTAGTTGGCGCTTAGCTTTATTCCGTCTCGAAATCTTCAAGCGGTTAAGAAACTACACGTTATTTGACGATGATCGCTTGTATGATTTGATGTTATATAGTATAGCTTGCTATACGAAAAAGAATGCGCGTGAAAAACTTATTTGATAGACTTCAATACAATTTGTGTGGATAATAGATTTTATCTATTGCGTTTTAGTGTTGACAAGTGGGACTTTTCAAAAACTACTTATATCATTATAGAAACTGACGTGAGTAGTACTCATAACTACAACTAGTACACGGCTAACACTCACGAGATACAGTCGAATAACTCGACCGGTGTTCGGGCAATATAGATGCCCATCCTCAAGGAGTACGCGCGGCTGTGGCTTGGTAACTGCTTATATCGTAATCATTAAATGAACATCTTAATAAGTATACATTTATTTTATATATGTATTTATGTTAATTTATTATAAGGGAAATTGTGATCATGAAAATTAGATGCCCATTGCCCATTGCTGTTAAATTGAGAGTTTACTCCAATAAACAATACCCTATCACATTGATCACTCATAATTTGCATAATAGTGTACCAATTTTGTACTGATAACAAGTACAGCTCTAAATCAAACCACGGCTAAGCGAATTGGTGATTTAGTTTTCACACTACCTAACTTGAATTCTTATAATATTAGTGTCGATTCTGTGTCGCATTCTCTAAAACTAAAGTAAACTTAAAAGTATGGCGGTACTCTTCTGATAAAGGGGAAATGACAAAGACGGAAATATGTTAATTTTGTTTAGCTTTAGAGTATGCGACACAGAATCGACACCATTATCACACTAATATTATAAAGGCGAAAGTTTGTATATGTGTATGTTTGTTACTCCTTCACGCTCAAACGGCTGAATGGATTTGGATAAAATTGGGTACCAAGATAGCTTATACACTGGATTAACATATAGGCTGCATATTATCCCGGAAAAGTGAAATTTTCCCGTAGGATGAGTAAATAATTAAAATTCTTTTTATCCGCGGGTGAAACCTTGGGCGCTCCTAGTACTTTAATAAAACATCGAAGAAAAACGTACTGATTATAAAATACACAGATGCAATTTTTCGTAAAATGTAGAGTTCGACACACCTTCAAATGTCGAGCGAAATATGGGTTTTGTTCGACATTTTCCCGAGAATATATAATAATAAATATGTGTGGACATCTCACAACGCCATCTAGCCCCAAACTAAGCAAAGCTTGTATTATGGGAACCAGATAACTGATAATAAGATACTTTTTGTTGGCAAGTACATACATAGAATAAAATAATTTATTTATTTTATGATACATACAATATAATATTATTTAATAAACATAAAACAATAAAAAGGGAACTTAATCACCACTACCAGTAGGCAACGTGCCCATCATGCTGGCAGCATTGCAACGTTGAATAAAGGGACTGATAATCTATTCGTTCTTTTTTACATAGAATACAATATATCACTCAGACACAGAGACTGTACTGGGTGGAAATAGAACCCCACAACCTGAGCTATTGGGTCAGTCGAAATAGTGCCCAAGTAGTTTTTCACGCGCATTCATGTGTAGAGTGGTTGCATGCGACCGCTTGCGTGCGCTGTATGTAGCTTGATAGAGCGTATTCTTAGCTTCCGGATACTGTCAGTCGTTATAGCAGTATTTTGATGAAAATATTATTTAATAAGCGTATTCATAAATAAATTGACTCCGATATAGAACTCAGCGTTTTATTATTCAAACCTATTTCTCAACTTATAGCACCGATGTAGTTGTAAATAAATGCCTATTAATATAAAACAAAAGCCAACAATCAGTCAAAAGATCAGGATTACACAATAATATTTATAAAACATTTTTCACTTTATATATAAACATTCTATAGTGTTCTTTTTTTTCGTTCTTTTTTCGTTCTTTGCTAAAGTTAGACTAGAGAGAGAAGGAACAGAATTTCCAATTAAGAGAGGTGTAAGACAAGGAGATCCTCTCTCCCCAAAAATTTTCTTAGCAGTACTCGAAACGATATTCAGAAATATAGATTGGGAAGAAAAGGGCATTTTAATTGACGGAGAGTATCTCAGTCACCTACGGTTTGCAGACGATATAGTCGTTTTTGCAGAAAGCTCTATAGATCTTGGTCAAATGGTGAACAAACTGGCAGAAGAAAGTAAAAAGGTAGGTTTGGAACTAAACCCAACTAAAACAAAAATTCTAACAAACGGAGAGACTACAGATATATTAATTGACAATGTAAAAATAGATTATGTAAGCGAGTATATATATCTCGGACAAATGGTTTCTTTTACAAATTGTACAAGTAATGAAATTGCGAGAAGAATTGCTATTGCGTGGAGCAAATATTGGAGTTTAAAAGAATTAATGAAAAACAAGCAAATTAGTATTAATATTAAAAAAAAAACTCTATGATGTGTCAATTCTCCCATGTTTAACATACGGCTGCCAAAGTTGGTCCTTGAAAAAAGATGACGAGAATAAACTAGCCATTTGCCAACGAAAAATGGAAAGAAGCATGTTGGGGATTAAACAAAAAGAAAGAATAAAAAATGCAACAATCCGAAAAATAACCAGAATCACTGACGTCACTGAAATTACAAGATCCTTAAAATGGAAATGGGCTGGTCATGTTTGTAGAATGGAAAATAGTAGATGGGCAAAAAGAACTACAGAATGGATACCAAGAGACGAAATAAGAAGTAGAGGTAGACCGAAAAAAAGATGGAGTGACATTTTCTCGAAAAGGATAGGACCAGAGTGGATGACAAAAGCTAGAGATAGGAAATTGTGGAAAGAGATGGGGGAGGCGACTACTACTAATGAAAACGAGGATGAAGATTGAGATGACAAAGAATAATATATTAAGTTAATAATTTTTAATCAAATACACTTATAAAATAATAGATTCAACAACACTAAATTTTGCATGCGTAAAAATGTATATATGTTATTGTAAAGTAGTAGAAATAAAGGCTTTATTTATTTATTTATTTATTTAGTGTTCTTTTTTACAGTTACTGAAGTTTTTTTTTGTTTTGGTATGGCTCCACACTTGTGTATTTAGCCAGTGTCAAGTAATTGATAATTTTTCGGGTTCAATAATATATTATATGTATGTCAAGTCACAGTCCACCTAGTCTAGTCAAGTCAAGCTTCCATGGAGTTTTGGAAACAACACGAAAAGATACGTTTCACCATCACTATACCTCTTTCCCACACTCATGCCTGTAGTCCAGCACTTAACGAATAAAATGCCACTAATTTTATGCACTAACACTCAAAATAACACAAGTTTTGGAAAATAATACAATGCGGTGACACGATCTTTTTCGTTTTCCCGCCAAAACTCCGTTAGTGAAGTTACCACCGAGTTCCGGTAGACAACCCTCACAGGTCCGGCTAACGAATAGTTATGGGTACCCCTCACATTGTTGAAAAAAAGAAACTGGTGTGCTTTAGACCACACGACTGAACTAAAACTTCTTTAGTTTAGCTCCATCTATCGGCCGGTATAACTTTGTATTTGCTTTGTCTAATGTTAATGTCACCATCTTTACAATTTTAAATTGTCATTTTACCGGACTTACCAACATGATAATACAAATATTAAGACCATTAACCAACAACTTTCATCTTCCATTCGCCTCGTCACGCTATCACCAGCTTACTCCCAAGTCAAGCGTAAAGAAGTTTTACTTTAAAAACAATTGGGACTCCGCTGGACAATTTTAACCTTTGGATTTGTTAGTGTTATTGAAAAAAAAACGCCACAAATCCTAATACTACTATTGCAAGGCGACTAAAATAAAAAGTGAGAGTTACCCGTATATTTGTTGCCTGAACCGATTTGGAAAAAGTTTGGCACACAGATTACTTACTATACATTTCAGGATACTTTGGAACCTGGAAAATTAAATATAATATTTCGAAACCTGATAATTAGTTGGTGAATCATAGGATGCCTCTATATAAATATAGGTTGCCCGCTTGGTTTGATCTGGGTAAAGTATAATAATAATAATAGTAATAATATGATGTGTGAGCATTTCACACAGCGCCATCTAGTCCCAAACTAAGCAAAGCTTGTACTATGGGAACCAGATAACTTATACAATTCTTAGATACTTTTTGTTTGTAAATACATACATAGAATAATAAAATATAACACCCAGACAACAAATATCGAATATGTTATTTAAAATATTTCAGAGTTGTTAATGTCAGATTGGCATACTTCAGTTACTGTTATAGTACTATAGAATGTTTATAAATCAACTTAAACTATATATTTTGTAACATTATACGTATAATTACTACATTACAATATCTTATTTAGTTTTTACAATAATTTACTTTTTCTTTTAACCTCATTCTATTTCCTCTGTGGTGTAGTGGTTAAGCAGGTCGGCTCATAACCAAGAGGCGGCGGGTTCGATTCCCGCGGCAGGACAAGTATTTGTGCATAGAAATAAAAGCGCAAATACTTGTTCTGAGTCTGGGCGTTGTGCGACCACGGTCCTCGTAGTTCCTGGGTCCCTAGACACAGGAGATCCTAGTTAGGGTCCCGGATCTATGTATGTGATCGTTGGGCGTTATTATTATTATTATTTGCAGGGTGCCATTCTTGGATTTTGGGCCTCGATGTAAAATGTCCACAAGTAAAAATCATCATCTTCTTTTAGAAAAAAAACCTCAATGTTGTAGAACTCAGCGTTTACTTATCTGTTATCTTTTTTGTCCTAATTAATGTTTCAGTGTATACTATAATTGAATCGAATTTTGTAATTATTTAGACTAAATGCCACGCTTTAGCAAAAACGTGCGTGACTTGTTCTGTACAATACGAATCTAAATCAAATTTCAGTTCAAAAACGATGCTGTCTTTTTCACACATTTCGAAATGATAAGGACGGCAATAATTTTAAAATTGGCAATTTAAGTTTGGTATTTTGTAAATATGTCTTTTTTTTACTTATAAAATTCAAATCATTCAAATTGCACCGTTATGAATACTAACACATAGCGGTCACCCATCGAAGTACGGTAGTCCGTGAGGGCAGTTTAAGCCAGTACCGGTTGTTGTCATAAGACACTAGTTAAGCCATGCCATCGGGCAGCTTAAAATCTAACCACAAAAAGAAAATAACCTTTAAACACTAGCTTTTTTCTTTTCCTTTTTCTGTTCAACAACCAACTTATCAATTTCTTTTTTATCTTTGTAGATCCTTTGAAACAGTACAAACTTCCCGCTTTGTATGTTTTTCGTTTCAGAGATGGCGTTGGCATCGTCCCAAGATGGCGTCTCGCAGTGTTGCCACGTTCTACAATTACTTTCTACCTGTAATTTATTTAGTAACGTTTCGCATAGATCTGGTATGATCGGTTGGAGGATTATGGCACATATCCGTAAGGTTTCCATTGTGATGTGGAGAACCGTGTCCAGTTCCGGTTGGCATTCGGGTTTTTTCTTCAGTTCCCAGGGCTTCGTGGTCTCGAAGAAAAGGTTGGCGATGTGTAGCACGTGTATAACTGCATCAGCAACTTTGTAGAACTGATAGTTTGTGTAGAATTTATAGCAGGTTTCTGGAACGAGATATTATATACCTTATTTATTTAAGGGAAAAAATTAATTAGGACGGTTTTGGGCGAATCCTTAAAATCTTCACTGGCAACTTTACACATTCACCAACTTGACTAATTCACACAATCACTCAACCCTCCAAAATACTTTACACGTACTTAAGCGAAAATATATTTTGGAGCGGTTTTGGGCGAATCCTTAAAATCTTCACTGGCAACTTTACAAATTCACCAACTTGACTAATTCACACAATCACTCAACCCTCCAAAAAACTTTACACTTAAGCGAAAATATATTTTGGAGCGGTTTTGGGCGAACCCTTAAAATATTTTCTGGCAAGTTTACACACTCATCAACTTGACTAATTCACACAATCACTCAACCCTCCATCGAACTTTACACACTCACAAATTTTCCTAAAAACTTAACAAACGCTACTAAAGCGTCACTAATAGCTTCACACAGTCATCCAACCCGCCCCTAACTTCACTAACCTGGCAGCCTGCTACACTCTAGCAACAACCGCTCCGTCTCCTCCAGCCCTTTGAGCGCCCGCAACGGTTCATCCCGCAGCGCCGGGAGCTCCCCGCGCGGGTTGAGGGCGGCGCCGACGCAGCGCGACGCGAGGTTGCCGAGCGTGTCCGCTAGTTCCGAGTTGCAGATGTTTATTAGCTTTGCCTCGCTGTAGTCTGGAATGGAATAAAAACCTAGCTGACGAATTTGTACAAAGATAAGGGAATTTGATATGCTTAGTAAAATAACTCCATTTTAAGTGCCTAAACTCGTTTTGACTTGTAAAAGTGCTAATAATAGCCTATTTGCAATAAAATCCTTTAACTTTGATAAGTTTCATTTCCTCCAGGCAACTTTTGAATGGAGAGGATTCATTATAGGTCACTAGCCGTACCTAACCGATCGGTAAAGGTAAGCAAACCACTCACTACTTTACGCTTCTTCTTTACAGGTGTATTCGAACCTTGGGATCGGAGTTTTCTGTTCTGCATTGTACCGGATTGCTTGCACCAGTAATGGGGAAGAGAACTTCTTTTTTTTACAACTCAGATATTGTAATGGGCTTGGTATATATTATTTGACAATAAGCACTTTGTAATTTTATATGCTGCAATAAATCTTTTGACTTTGAGGGGCTACAAAAAGTACTGGTAAGTATTTGTGATATTAACAACTGAGTGCTACCGTGCTTCATGCACGTTAAGCCGACAGCTCTGGCTGCTGTAAGACAATAATGGTTAAGTCAGCGGAGCACCCCCGGCGGCGGAGCAGGCCGGCACTCACTGGCGTCGGCGTGGGCGGTGGCCTCCCGCAGCAGCGCGTACCGCAGGCCAGGGGGGCTCTACACTCACTGGCGTCGGCGTGGGCGGTGGCCTCCCGCAGCAGCGCGTACCGCAGGCCAGGGGGGCTCTACACTCACTGGCGTCGGCGTGGGCGGTGGCCTCCCGCAGCAGCGCGTACCGCAGGCCAGGGGGGCTCTACACTCACTGGCGTCGGCGTGGGCGGTGGCCTCCCGCAGCAGCGCGTACCGCAGGCCGGGGGGGCTCTACACTCACTGGCGTCGGCGTGGGCGGTGGCCTCCCGCAGCAGCGCGTACCGCAGGCCAGGGGGGCTCTACACTCACTGGCGTCGGCGTGGGCGGTGGCCTCCCGCAGCAGCGCGTACCGCAGGCCGGGGGAGCTCTACACTCACTGGCGTCGGCGTGGGCGGTGGCCTCCCGCAGCAGCGCGTACCGCAGGCCGGGGGGGCTCTACACTCACTGGCGTCGGCGTGGGCGGTGGCCTCCCGCAGCAGCGCGTACCGCAGGCCGGGGGAGCTCTACACTCACTGGCGTCGGCGTGGGCGGTGGCCTCCCGCAGCAGCGCGTACCGCAGGCCGGGGGAGCTCTACACTCACTGGCGTCGGCGTGGGCGGTGGCCTCCCGCAGCAGCGCGTACCGCAGGCCGGGGGGCGGCGCGGGGGCGGCGCGGGGCCGCACGCAGGCGCCCGACTTGGACATCTTGGCGCCCCCCACCGTCCAGTGCGCGTGCGCCGCCAGCCGCCGCGGGGGCGGCAGCCCGGCGCCCAGCAGGAACGCCGGCCAGTATATGCCGTGGAACCTGCGCCCGCGCACGTTCCTTATATTACTTGTAAATACTTAATAAATACCTATAGCTTAGTCAATAAGTTATTGGTGGCGATTCTGTGTCGCATTCTCTAAAACTAAAGTAAACTCAAAGTATGGCGGTACTCTTATAATAAAGGGGGAAATGAAAAAGACGAAAATATGTTAATTTCGTTTAGCTTTAGAGTATGCGACACAGAATCGACACCAATATTTGCCTTAACAAACAATCGCAACACTTGCCAGAGTATATATTTTAGTTTATATTAAGTATGTACTTAAGGACCAAATATATCTAAGCAATACATAAATAAAGTGGTATAATAACGCCCAACGATCGCATGCATAAATCGTGGACCCTAACTAGGATTCCCTGTGTCTAGAGACCCAGAAACTACGAGGTTAATGGTCCCACAGCACCCAGACTCGGAACAAGTGTTTGCGTTTTTTTTCTGTGCACAAATACTTGTCCCGCCGCGGGAATCGAATCCGCCGCCTCCGGGCTATGAGTCAACCTAGTCAACCACCACACCACGGAGGCTAAATATTGCACACGTTTCATAGATCACGGGACAAGTACTTGAGCACAAAAAAACTTGTTTTTGGGTATAGTGGGACCATGGTCGTTGTAGTTCTGGATCCTAGACTCAAATGTATTGCAGTAGTAGTGTGATAAAGGAATAAGTGCGAATTTAGGAGCTATTAACCAATTTTGTACAAATAGGCATAAGTAATTTTAAAAAAAAAATTGAAAAAATTATAAAAAAGTGCTCACTTCAATATATCCTTCCCGACGACGTGAACATCTGCAGGCCAGGGCCTACCCTTGGCCTTCATCAGGTCTTCATCAGGGTATCCCAGCACCGAGAGATAGTTGATCAAGGCGTCCAGCCATACGTATATGCTCTGATCATCATCACCTGGCACCTGGAGAATAGGAAAAAAATTGTACACTATTGAGACATATTTGTCTCAGACCTTTTGGTCTACCGTGGGGTCCTGGTCTGCGAATACCACCCCACCCCATTTATTCCCATGGATGCCATCATAAGAGCCAGCTAAAGGAATATCTGGGGAATGGGCAGCATAATTGAAGGGTTGAGAATAAAAAGGGTTTAACTGACAAATTGCCGGTTTCGAGAAAATTGACTTTAAACGTCAACGGCGTCATTTTAATGTAGAGTGCTTATAATAGAAAAGGTTTATGTAAGTTTCAGTTGCTTGAAAATGTTTTAATTCTATTTTTAAATACTAAATATAGTATTTATTCATACAATTACTGCAAAAATATAATATAATAAAATAAATATAGTAATGTTTGTATGCTAAGTGAACTGTATTCCTGTGACAGATAAACCGTTTTTAGACTCAAAATCTTGAGATTTAAGCCTCATTTCGGTATTTTGAGAATGTATTATTGAAGATAATTTCACGCTGAATCCAACGATACCCATAAGTCATTTTGTGAAAAAAATCAGATAAACCCTTTTTGTTCTCACCCCTTCAATTGTCCTCGGTACATTAAAATCTTCACCAAGCCATTGCCAATCGCAGCAAGAAGTATAGGTACATAAAGTATTTGATGCGTGATAAAATACTCATATACTATTTGTTTGTAAATACATATATAGAATATGACGGCGGCAACGTCCAGTTGTAAACTCTATACGCAGCGGGCAATGATCGAGCACCGTAATTTACCCTGTGGTAGCATTTTTTTTTTTTTTTTTTGTTTATTTTTAAGGATCAATGAACAGTATCACATACATTATTTAAGTTATCGGTATAAATAAAAAGTTTAACAGATGTGCTACCAGCATTATTGACCACAAATTACTAAATAAAAACATTAGATACCTACTTATATTGAGACAAGATACTATACTTACAATTATACAGTAAAGAGAAAGAGAAAGAGAACGGCCAATGCAAACAAATTATTACTCTTAGTGTAACCTAACGTAAGCATTTAAACATTTATTATAGGATTTTACAGCTAGGTAATCACGTACCCCGATTGCAAAAGCTGGAAACACAAATTTGTATGATTTGACATTTTAAATACACAGCTTATAAGCATAGTTACTATAGAAATTTTTAAATTCACAAATGAAAATTCTTCTGATGCATTGCAACTAAAGTTCCGTGATTACACCACAGATCAGTGGGATGCAGTAAAGTACAGTGCAACCCCCTACTATGATTGACCGCTGCCAAACCCACAACGCTCACCAAGCAGGTCTATCACTGATCGCTTAAAACATCCCACCCGATCGTTAAATATATCTAAACAATTGAAATTATCATTATACGTTTTAGTCATGCGGTAAAGAGGTGATCGGTGACCGGAGTTGGTACGACAGGTAGCCGTGGAAAAGGTTTTATGACTAATTGTATCACGCGGATGAGATCTAAATGGTACTTTTAGGCGAATCCTGTTGACCAGGTCCGGGCAGTCGTATCGATTGTGACATATGTCAAACAATAGCATAACATCAAGTTGTTGTCTCCTAGATTTCAAATCTAAAAGTTTATATTTTACTAATAAGTCTTCATAAGGTATAGTATAACGGCAACACCTGAAATGTACACAGCGCAAAAATTTCTTTTGTACTCTTTCAATATCCTTATTATAACAATTATAAAGTGGACTCCACACTGACACGGCATATTCTAATTGTGAACGAATTAATGACTTGTATAATAGTTGATACGTTTGCTCATTCTTGAAATTACAGGACGACCTAATAACAAAATTGTACATTTTAAAACCACGAGATATTATATTTTGGACGTGAATATCTAGGGTTAGCTTGTTATCTAAAGTAATGCCGAGATCCTTTATTACTTTAACTTTATCAAGATTAGTATCGCAAAGAGAATAGGTAAAGTTACTTATGTTTCTCTTGCGTGTAAAAATTATAGATTTACATTTATTTAGACTCAATGCTAGTTTATTTTTTATACAGTAAGCAGAGAATCGATCCAAATCAGACTGAAAGTTTGCATGATCTTGATATGTGTTAATAACTTGATAAATTTTTAAATCGTCTGCGTATAACAGGAACTTACTAAATTTAAAGCAGTGGTTAATATCATTAATATATAAAATAAAAAGCAAAGGGCTCAAAATCGATCCTTGTGGGACGCCAGAACTAATGGGAAGTACATCCGATTCATAACCATTGATAGCTACCTTTTGGCTACGGTTCGTAATGTAGGATTTAAACCAGCGCCACAAGTTACCGCGAATGCCGTTAAATGCAATTTTGTCAAGAAGGATTTTGTGGTCCACTCTGTCAAAAGCTTTTTGGAAGTCAGTGTATACACTATCAGTTTGTTTGTTCTTATCAAGATTTTCAAATAGTTCAGTGGTATACACTAGTAAATTTGTGACTGTAGAGCGACGTTGCACAAAACCATGTTGATTCGGAATAATATAACTATGTAAGCTAGGATACACCGCATTACGTATAAGTCTTTCGAAAAGCTTCGACAGAGTGGGTAAAATTGATATTGGACGATAATTCTCTACGTCCTTCTTCGAACCTCCCTTATGGACTGGTACTATGCGTGCCATCTTCCAAATACGGGGGCAGACACCCTCCTTTAGACACAAATTAAGAATATAATGTATAGGTAAACAGACTGCGTCAGCTGTTCGGTTTAAAAAATATGGAGGTATATTATCAACACCCGCACCTTTTGTTGGATCCAACCTGCGTAATTCAGATTTAACGTCATTCATATTAAGGTAAATATCGCTTATAATGACATCTGAATCTGGATTATCTAATACTTCTACATTTTCTAAGTCATAATCGTCTGTAACAGAAGAGGTTTCAAAAACTGACTGAAAATATCTAGAATAAAGATTACAGACCCCGAGCGGATCTATCGCCACCTGTTCCTGATAGCGCATGCAGCCAGGTATGTCACTATTTTTTTTCCTATTAGAAATATAGGTCCAGAAATATTTAACATTCGTTTTGATACTATTTTCAACTTTACTAATATAATTCTTATAACACGTGTCTGAACCTAATTTAAGTCGATTTCTAAAAATAGAAAATTGTTCATAATCATATAAGTTTTTATATTTTTTCCATTTTATCCATGCCTTCTTTTTATCTTTGAAAATGTGCCTTAAAGAGGTGTTAAACCAGACAGGAAAACCAGCCGTAGTTACTAATTTTGTTGGTATATTTTTAGATATTATACCATAAATAGTATCATAAAAAACATTGACTGCACACTCAGATGATTTACCTTTTAAGAGTGTGTCCCAGTCCACATTAATTATATCATCATTAATTATTTGATAATCCGCTTTGGCAAAACAGTGTCTGATGTGAGATTTACGTTGCATACACTTATATCCACGCTCAATAGGTACCGTTACATAAAATACAGGATGATAATTATCTATAGGTACTAACGGCACCGGCGTGTGAGATAGCTCGCAGTTTCTTTTATTGGAAATAAATAAGTCTAATATTTTATTATTCTTATTCCTAATGTGATTAAATTGCATACTGTTTGACATTATTAAAAAATCATTTATTAAATTAACTGAGCGAGAGATAGACGAGGCCGGGATGGGCTGCATATAGGTTTCCTTTGCGTACCAGTCCAGTGAAGGCATGTTAAAATCTCCGACGATAAAATTAAAGGTATTAGTTGTACATTCAAGTATGTTTTGCATGTAATTAAAGTACGAAAAATAGGTATCATCTTTTTGATTAGGTGGGATATACACCGCACTAAAAATATAGGTATTTAAGCCAAACTCAAGTTGAATCGTAATATAATCTATTATCACGGCAGGGAAAGGTGTGGATACAGGCGGGGGTGGGGGTGGGGGAGTGACGAGGCGCGCGCGCGCACATGACGCAATCGAGCGCAGTACGGCAATCAAAACCCCCCCGCCATCCCTACGCCCTGTCACCAAGCGATCCCTGTCGCACCGAAACAAAACATAACGCGAGTCTATTAATTCATTGTCATATATATCACTATTTAACCATGTCTCTGTCAAAATAATTATATCATAAGAATGCAATAGAATATTCATATAAAGAGTATGAAGCTTGGACCTTAACCCTCGACAGTTCTGATAATACACAGTAATAGCTTCATTATCCATTTTTAACATTAACTATAAATAATATTAATAAATAGATGTAATGGTAAAAACTGCCGCGGTTACGGATCACCAATGTTAACAATAACAAAATAAAGAGGGTATCTGCCGCCACAAGCCGCAATTGATGCGCAGAAAGCATACACAATAACCAGAGCCGGTGCAGTATGAGTCCACAACAATATATAAATGAAGTTATAAATTTAGGTTCTACATAAATAAGATGACATAAACAGCAACAGTATCGATGATACTTAATATCGTAAAATATTATTATTCTTACATAACATCGGAGGAGCCATTTATACGCTATAATTATGATGAAATTGTGCCGAGCGCAAGTAAAATCAAGTGATACCACAATAACTATACCTATTATAAAACAAAAATAAAAATAGACGTTTATTAAAGTGTGAGATATTATCACACAACGAGAAATAAAATTGATTTGAATATATATTACAAATAGATTATACATATTTATGGAGTAAATAAAGTATGCATTGGTATTGAGTTTTAAAGTTATGCAACATGAATTAAATACACATCAATTTATCTTCAAAACATCTTGCGAGTTACGTACCGCCAATACCGGGGAGCTGTCCGACTTACGCATAAGAACAATACCGTGTTTAACCCATACATATTTATACGAGTGAGTTTTAGCTTTATCCCGGCACTCGCGAAACAATATTTTATTTCTTAGAGTTAAGTGTTCATTAGCGTAAATTTTATTTGACGAGCCTGTGATTGACAACTGGGACGATTCTACACCTTTTTTCATCCGAAAGGCAGCCAAAAAATTATCACGTAGGTATCTAGATGCGAACTTGACTATCACATTCTTAGGGCGTGTGTCGGTGCTACTAGCGTGAGGCACACGATGAATCGATAGGATATCCCGTTGAGTAAATTCACACTTGATGAATGAGCCCAGCTGCATCAGAATAGTGATTAGGTTTTCACCACGCTTGTCAGGAAGGTTAACGAGTTCGACATTGCTGGCTCTGGCAGCCTGTTCCATTGCGGCGACCTTGTTCTCAAGCGCAGAGACTCGGTCAGGTGTCTCAATGTTCTGAGAGATTTGAGTCTCCAATGATTTTAGCCTAGTGTCAAATGAATTTTGTCGCTCCTCAGAGTAAACAAGCGATCTGTCAAAATCGGCCAACTTATTATTGACCTCATTAAGAATATTTTTAATAGATGCATTTTCGTCACTGTTCGCCTTAACAGCAGCGCTTATACTTTTTAAGCTATCAGCAATGGCCGCAAGTTCGGACGACAACACGGACTTGACCGAGTTCATTATTATGTCTTCAATGGATTTATCTTTTTTATTTTCCAATAACCAAGTGTCTAAATCGCCCTGGTCGCGTTGTTTACGCTTACGCGCGCTCAAAGCGGTTAGATCCGGATTAGATGCACTCACCGCGATGGACATTATGAATGAGTGCAAGTAAGACGAAGATATTAATAAAATATATTCTTCCTTAAGCTCACGGGGGAGGCAGTGTCCCCCTTCAGTTACGGTCCGGAGATGCGACGCGAGAGAGAGATGGCAACAGTACTGACCTGAGCGTCACAAATATTCGCAGCACACAACAATAACTCTTAGATAACTTGCACTTTAGAACGTAACTTCTATAATGGATTAAGCAGATTCACTAAGCAATTAACGTACACGTCTTGTCTCAATAACGTATAGGGACGGAAAGCATTTAAATTTATTACAGTGGCAACACCGGTAACTGTCATCGCTCCCCCAACCATCTGGCTATAAAAAGGGAGCGCTCGGTGTACTACCGATCATTCTTGCTCCGGACACGGCCCGGTGCGCATGCTGTAGGCCTATAGTTTGCAACCCATGCATAACCCTGAGCCTATAAATACAATATAACACACAGTGAACAAAGAACTAGTTAATCACACAAATGTTTATGTGTTATTAGACTGTATGAATGTTGAACTCACTCGGATCGCCCAGTGGACTCGAGAACTGGGTCGGCTGACCGATATATCCGGGAAGTAGTGCTCACTCTTCAACATATCCTGGAGTTGCTTCTGGAATTTGTGAGGAGTTACCACTCCATCTGCAATTCATAGTGATAATAACAGTAGTATCTCGATAGTCGTTTAGGTTGGTCCTCGGTCCAATCAAAAAATTTAATTTAATATTTTTTTATAAAGTTTAAATTAATATTTTTTTAACAAGCTAATTTTAGCATTTTTACACGTAAAATATAGCATACTTAAGTTATAGTATAGTGCTCAAATATAGCATACCTAGTTTGAAAAAAAGAAGTTCTCTTTCCCACTACTGGTGCAAGCAATCCGGGCACAAAACAAGTATTTGGTGTTTCTTCTTGTACACAAATACTTGTGCTTCCGCGGGAATTGAACCTCTTGCATCTAAACCTCGAACCTCTAAATATCTTTATTTATAAAATTTCTATCGATAAAATGTTTTAAGCCTTAAAACAAAGATGTTACTTTACCATCACTAAGCCACCGCTGCAGGTGTGTCTTAAATGCGCTCAATCTAAACATATAGTTCGTCTCTTCCGTCCACTCGACACGGTGACCGGACTCCATGGATACTTTCACCTGGGAAAGGTACAGTTGGGGGCAAATTAGTACAGCCAGGCCTGACGCACTCTGCACTTACGGTACGAAAGTACTTCAATTGAAAAATTTGAAGTTCTTTACGCATGATTGACTTGTGTAAGCTGATGAATGCGAGGATGAAGTTGGTTCACGTAGATCTCTATTGTCAACACAACAAAGTAAAAAATTGTATTACTATGTTGGTATGTCTGGTAAAATGACAATATACAATTGAAGGGTTGAGAATAAAAAGGGCTTAACTGACAAATTGACAGTTTCGAGAAAATTGACTTTAAACGTCAACGGCGTCATTTTTATGTAGAGTGCTTATAAGGTAATAGAAAAGGTTTATCTAAGTTTCAGTTGCTTGAAAATGTTTCAATTCTATTTTAAATACTAAATATAGTGCTAATTCATATAATTACTGTAAAAATATAATATAATAATGTTTATATGCTAACCGAACTGTATTCCTTTGACAGATAAACCGTTTTTAGACTCAAAATCTCGAGATTTAAGCCTCATTTCGGTATTTTGAGAATGTATTATTGAAGATAATTTCACGCTGAATCCAACGATACCCATAAGTCATTTTGTGAAAAAAATCAGTTAAACCCTTGTTGTTCTCACCCCTTCAAT
Source organism: Ennomos fuscantarius (assembly GCA_905220475.3). Classification (NCBI taxonomy): domain Eukaryota; kingdom Metazoa; phylum Arthropoda; class Insecta; order Lepidoptera; family Geometridae; genus Ennomos; species Ennomos fuscantarius. Next base: position 2,022,469 of record HG992046.1, on the reverse strand, counting down.
TGTCAAGATGGCGACACATCAAACAAAGCAAAAACAAAGTTGTACCGGCCGATAGATAGAGCTAAATTAAAGTTTTACTTTGATTGTGTGGTCTAAAGCACACTCGTTTTTTATTTGCACAATCACATTACACTATTATTATTAATGCGAAAGGTTGTGTGTGTTTGTTCCCTGGGCAGTGATCACAGAGCTTTAGTTGTAATCCAAAAGGATTTCATTCCTAATTTGAAAATATCTGTGGTAACTTATATACATATTGAAACTGTCAAAACCATCTATTAATCAAGTAGAAAGTAACTTACCGTTTCTCCATCTTTGAGCTCATCCTTGACATGTGTTTCTGGCACAAAAGATTCATCGTTCACACTGTACCAGCCAGAGTATTTCGCTTTGTAAATGTAGTCGTTTGCCACCAACTTGCCCTGGAACACATGGGTTAAATTGGCATGAATCATTTTATTTCTTAATCTACTAATTTATGCACTTTTATAGACCAAGCCAGAGTGAAGTGTCTCCGTTTTAGCTAAGGCAAAAATTATTTTATATGTCTGTCCGGCTGTTCTCCTGTACAGTTCACATTTTTAACCAATTCTCATGAAAATTTGTTCTGTGTCTAGGTGTTCTGGTAACTGTATTATTATATGTATTTACAAAAAATATATATGAGTGTTCTATCAGTCATCTGGTTTCTGACTTCCATAGTGCAAGCTATCCTTAGTTGAGGGTTAGATGGCGAGTAATACATCCAATTGACTGACCCGATAGCTTAGTTGGTAGTAACCCTGCCTTCTGAACTGTAGGTTGTGGTTGATTCCCACCCAGGACAAACGTTTGTGTGCTGAACATAGGTGTTTGTTCTGTGTCTGGGTGTTACATTGTATTCTATGTATTTACAAACAAAAAAGTATTTAAGTATTGTATCAGTTATCTGGTTCCCATAGTACAAGCTTTGCTTAGTTTGGGACTAGATGGCGTTGTGTGAGGTGTCCACACATATTATATTATATAATTATTATAAAATAATATCCTTTAAAAACATTTTCAAAATAGGAATTAAACCAACTTTAATTGCCCTTATTTTATATCGAGACCTTACAAACAAAATTTATTTTCTCACTAAGTTAAAAAGCTATTAGAACATACCCAAAAATGTGTAACAGCTTTTTTGTGCCTCTCTTCTGTAGTCCGTATAAAATCTGTATAACCAACATTATATTCTTTGAAAAGTTCCTTATATTCATTGGATACATTTGTGCAGTATTCATACAGAGGGAGGTTTGCTTTAGCAGCTGCTTGCTGGATTTTAATGCCATGTTCATCTGTGCCTGAAAGATGAAACATTAATTTATTATTTGCCCCACCCTGCACTTTCACTCACAATTATCCAATTATCCTGGAAAGAAATAGTACCTAGTTAAATTTGGTTGTATAACCAATCTGTGCTTTCATACCAATCAGTTCACTCATTACGAATGAAAGCCACACAAACAAACAGACAAAACTTCAGTGTTATATATATATTATAAGAGCTTCTGCCCGAAGCTTCGCCCGCGGCATAGCCTATGGGAAAATAATTCAACCACCCATTTCACCCTCTTCAGGGTGGAATTTCGAAAAATCCTTTCTTAGAGGATGCCTACCCCTAACATCTACCTGCATGCAATATGAATACGAATATATTTAGATAAATAATAGGAGAGAATATTTATATTTTCTTACCAGTACTGAATATAACATTGCAGTTAGGATCTATAAGCTTCTCAAACCTCTGTATTGCATCTGCTACCACAGCTGTGTAAAGGTGACCCAAGTGTGGTTCTGAAACAATCAAAATAATTTAAACAATGTATTGTTATAAATATTATAATTATACCGATACGAATTGGGTTTGGTGACATACTAATGTAAAGAAAATATGTTATTGTGGTGTGGTGGAGGTCAGAGGCATTGGTGGCAGGTTGACTCATAATTCAGAGCCGGTAGGTTCAATTTCTGACAAGTATTTATGCACAGAAAAAAGTGCAAAACTTATTCTGCGTTTGAGTGTTGTGGGACCATGCTCTTTTTAGTTCCTTTATTCAGAGAATCCTAGTTTGGGTCCAGAATATATGTATGTGATTGTTGGGCATTATTATTATTAAGTATATTTGATTTATTTTGTTTATAGTGTATGAAACACTAGTAATAGTTCCTTAAAATGTAAACTTTAATTTATTTTTAGATATACAGTAGCAATAGACTAAGAAAACCAATTATTGAGATATAGGTAGTACATTTCACGGATTTAAATTATTCCTCACCGGCATTGACGTAGAATATTGGCGTAGTTACGTAAAAAGGTCTTCTCTGCACTACGGAAGATAGAAGGCGGAAGGTCCCTCTCATTCTGAAGGAAAATTATAAACTTTCCACTGTTATCAGCTGGTAGGCAGCTGCGTTGGGCTGGACTTGAAAGTAACTTTTCTCGACAAAACAAAGTACCACTGCGACCTTGTAAAGTAAGATTTGCACAGAGTGGACTATATGCTATGCGCTTAATAATGATAACATAATAAGTAGATTATATTTTTGTTGTTTAATAAATCGTTCTACTGATCGCGGATTTGCAGAGGCGAATTCAATCTTATTTTGAGTAAAACGTAGTGGTTATATGCTCTTTGATTTTGAGAAAATCACAGACGACTAATTTAGTCCTAGGTGCTGTCATGAAGCGTTATATACTCTTTGTCACAAATTAGTTCTGTTTGTGTCAGTGTCACTATGCATATAACTGATCTGTGGCTACTGGCTGCATATTTGTTACTAATCTGTGGTCATTCATTTGCATTTGTGTTTTGTGTGTTGGACAGAAGTAATGTGAAAATTCCAGAAATAAATAATAAATAGTGTCAATTTCCTCATAATATCCGAAATGTCGCAAGGAAAAATAGTGTTAATGGCTTGTGGCAGCTTTAGTCCTCCAACATACATGCACCTACGAATGTTTGGTAAGCTTCTTCAAATTAGAAAAAAAATCATTAGTATTTCAAGTTTTTCAGGAATGTGTGCTTTTGCATCGATTTTTAGGTATACTTTAATTTCAAAGCACAGCACTTTATGTACCTTCATGGCTTATTGCACAATTTACTAAAGACGGTGACATTTACTTTATCACCAATATTTCAATTTTCCAGAAATAGCGAGGGACTACATAAATTCTCTTGGTTTGGGTACTGTGATCGGAGGTATCGTCTCTCCTGTCCATGATGCTTACGGTAAAAAGGACTTGGTTGCTGCTCCACACAGGTAAGCCTAGTATTTTTTTTTTACTTTTTTTTTTGATGTGTTTACATTTGAATACATCTCACCTGATGGTAAGTGATGATGAGGTCGAAGGTGGAGCACGCTAACCCAGAAAACCACCAGTATGTAGTGTAACATGATGTGTAAGACCATGTTACTGTGCAGTAGCAAAATGCACAATTATAAATTGTATACTGCTAAATTAACAAACTTTGTCACCTACAATGCAACACTCACTTATTTGCTATCTTTCATATCTGGGTTTCTACCATAGGGTATATTCTATTTCATAACATACAGTTTCTTGAGGTGAATAGGCTTTGGTTGTCCTTTTCTTAGAGGAAGAGTCTGTCAGACCTATTTTGAGTATCAATAAGGATGAAACTGCTGACCACAGCTAGGTGTGTTCTTTGCTAGTGGTGTAAACCTTGTTTTGACATGCAATTAAATATTTAGATAATTATTATAGTATCTAAAAATTTTAGCTTCCAGTATGATTTGAACTCAGCTAGCTTATATTAATACTAGCTCCTGCCTGCAGCTGTGCCCACATGGCCTATAAGAAACGAAGAAGTTTTATTTTTATAGATGATTCAACCACCTATTTCTCCCTCCTAGGGGTGGAATTTCTAAAAATCTCTTTCTTAGTGGAAACTTACACTTTACAAAGAACACACCCTCCAAATTTCGAGTCTCTAGTTGATATAGAAGTCAGTCAGTCAGTCAGGACTTTGAATTTAATATGTATTGATAAATATTCTCCTCACATCAGGTATAGAATACAAAAATGTGATGCTAAAACTGAACTGCAATATTAGTAATTTCTATCATATATCATGATGTAACAGGTCAAATAGCTCTGATAAAGTATGCTTTATTATCAGATAAGCACCCACTTATTATAATTATCAAGGTCATTGTTGTTTGATCAATACACAAGGGTTTGGTTTTGTCAGTACTGTATTTCAATGGAAAGTTTGATAAGAATATGCCTATGCTTTCATACATGATCTTAAGTGCACATAATTGATGTACATTATTATTTGACAGCCTCTGTGGTGTGGTGGTTAAGTAGGTCGGCTCATAACCCAGAGGCGGCGGGTTCGATTCCCGCGACAGGACAAGTATTTATGCACAGAAAAAAAGCACAAATACTTTTTCTGTGTCTGGGGGTTGTGGGACCATGGTCCTCGTAGTTACTGGATCCCTAGACACAGGGACTCCTAGTTAGGGTCCAGGATTGTTGGGCGTTATTATTATTATTATTATAAACGTAGCGTCCCACCAAATCTACTAAAAGTGACTGGCCCGGTAGCTCAGTTGGTAGTAGCCCTGCCTTCTGAACTGTGGGTTGTGGGTTCGATTCCCACTCAGGACAAACATTTGTGTGATGAACATAGGTGTTTGTTCTGTGTCTGGGTGTCATATTGTATTCTATGTATGTATTTACAAACAAAAAAGTATCTTAGTATTGTATCAGTTATCTGGTTCCCATAGCACAAGCTTTGCTTAGTTTGGGGCTAGATGGCGTTGTGTGAGATGTCCACACATATTATTATTATATTATTATTATTATTATTATTATGATGCCACTGACCGCGAAGATAAGTATATGTTCATTATTATGTCAATGGATAATTTGTACATTCCAATTTTCAAAATAAATTTTTTTTTGGTAATTCCTACCTTTTTCAAGTGAGATTGAGAAATATGTTCACCATAGTCTAGTTATCCGTATTTTCGCGAAAATTGGAATTATCTAATCATCCTATTACATAATAATATTATTACATATGTACATTGCTGAAAAAAGTTGGATTTTAACTTACTTGGCTAGCATGCTACACCTTCGATCGCATCGTCACTTCCCATCAGGTGAGAGCGCGGTCAGATGCTAGACAAAGGGGTTTGGGTAAATTTGTATGGAGTAGTGGCGTCATTTTTTTTTTATGCGACCATTTATACAATTCGTTCTGAATTTAAGTACTACATCTGTATACTTATTTAAAAATACAAAACACATCGTAAATAATATCGGAGCCGAAATATTTAACTTTGAAATCAGAAGCTAGAAGACGAATAATATCGTCTAAATAAGCGATAAAATGACTTCAAAGTTAAATATATTCTTATTTTACCGACGGAATGGTCAAGTTTGTATATGAGAGACCGATTCCATAAATAATACATTATTTATACTTAATACAATTGGTGTTTAATAATCTTTAACATTCAGATAACTTATAATTTATTCCTCCGATTCATCATAAGCCTCGATTTCCACTTCGTTTCGGATTATTAAATCAAGAAATTATGCACAACATCCTAATGTGCGCTTCCCCACTACACATACAAAAATGTCTTAATATGGCTTGTCGCCCTGGAACTTCTCTTTCAACTAATATATAAACTAAATATATTCTTCTATTTGAATGTCTTGATTGTATTCTACCTCTTAATAGCCATGGGTTGGTTCCACCAGGGTTGCGTTGTCGTAATAGGTTTGTATTAAAATCTTTGTATATTTCTATCAAATAAGTGCATTGCTTGACGTGCTCGCCATAATAGCTTCTAGCTTGGGCTATTTGATAAGTGCCAAGGCGTATATTATTAAATCATCAGCAATCATTCGAGGAAATTCATCCATTCCAGGTACATCAGCTGTGATTGATTGAAAATTGGCCCTTCTTCTGTTCAGGTTGTTTGCTATTTCAAATTCGCATAATGGGTTAGTATCACCAGATCTCGGATTAATTTCTCTTATTATATCCTCTACTAATCTATGGTCTTGAAGTGGTTTCCCGAATGCGTTAATTAACGCACCAGCTATTCTTACTTCGTCAAATAAGTGAGAAGCTGCTCTATTGAAGTTTTGGGAACGCAATTGTCGGAACTGGTTTTTTAACCTCCCATTCACAGTTTCCACAACCCATCGACATATAGTGACTTTGAGGGAGTCGTTGGCCTGTCGTGTTGTTAATTGAGGTTCATGTCATCTTTCGTAGTTGGCATGTACGTGCGGTATCCATATACTTCTACTTCTTCTATAGAGTCTCTAAATCCTCTATCTAAAATGAGAACATAATTTTCCCTAAAAAACCAGTGAAATGGGTCACTGACGTTTTTTACTATGTCTAAAATAATGTTTGCGTCGGACTTAGTGGCTTCATACAGTCCGTATATATCTAGGATTAGTCCATCTGGGCAAACTATTAAAAAAGGTTTCACCAAATGGCAAAACTCGTGTAAACTATATGATTTTCTTTGAAAATAATAGTTTGAGCTTTTTTATTGGTAAATGTATGTCCCGTCTATGATAACAATGGCATTTCTTTCTGTAATATGTTCTGCTTGATTTCCCTAAAGTGCATTTGGAATCGCTAAACAACGTGAAAATACTTCTGAACGTGTCATGTGGTCATAGTCTAAATGTCTTGGCACAAATTCCGAGGCAAATCTTGTCTCACCAAACGCATGGTTTTTTTCCAAAGTTTTTCTCGTCATGTTAAAAATTACTGCCAATCCTTCATTGGAGTCGCCAGTGTGTCGCTTTGTAAGTACTGTGGCAAGTGCTGTACCTGCTTTTTTCTTATTCTCTGAGCAATACTACGTGTGCTTTCTAGTATTTCAGTGAACTGTGTCTTAGAAAACCCGATATAATAATAAAAAATATCATCGTTCATAGCAGAGACTTTATGAAAGTCTAAATACACCTTGCGCGTTCTTAAAATATCCATCATATCTTTTATATGAACAGCAGAAAATTCGCTGAAAGTCCAGCGAATTCTTTCTTCTATATTTTTCCAGTTCGAATCTGACAGATGTGTAGAACATACGCGATTACCACGTGGAATATAAAAACTTTTTTTTTGAAGAACAGTAGCTCTTAAATCAACATGGATGCGTTGTAAGTCTCTGTTAGAGCATTCTGCAAATATGCAAACATGTGTGTTATATGGTGCTCTTGTATAACCCGGCAATGACATGATTTGCTTTCTATTTACTTGCACGGATTGATCTCGAACATTATCATTTTCTGTCGCTGTAGAATTATTAGTCGGAGCAATAAGAGCTTCTGGTTCTAATTGCACTTGTGGAACCAGGTCTTCTTGAATTTGTACAACGTTTTGTGGTTGTTCTTGCACCTCAGCGACAATTTCATCTTGAACTGGTACATTTTCTTGACAGTGAAATCGAGCACGTAGTAAACACGGCCTGCATAGTCTGTCTTCTCCACGAAACTAAAAACAATAGTTTTTAAATAAAACTTAGTTCGCTCTCAAGTACAATTTATTAAGGTGGACGAGATATTTCTCGCACTCTACTGGCGTTTACACTTATGATAGACTAAAAAAACTGCCAGGTCACATTAAGCTAAATCACAAAGTCCAGTAGTACAAGCCGAGTCGAGTAGATAATGATAATCAGGGAACACAATAAGCAAACAACACGAAAGTCAGATGGTGAGTAAAGAAAGCTTCGATTTTCGAGTTCAGCCACAGCCGTTAAGTCCCATGCTCTCAAGCAGGCAAACGAATGGAACGCTGTGATTGGTCAGCGTAACTGACCCGGGCTCCAAAAAGGTTGGAAGTGAGCATATTGTTCTATGAAATGCATATTGTTTACTAAAAAAGTAACAAAAACAATTTCTCTATTGTTTATCTAGATGATCTTTTATTGATTTTTGCAACACAATATCTCATTTCCGATATGGTTTAGGTAGTCACTGCAATAGTAAAAGTTGTTTGTTTTAAAGAGTACTATCCAATGGCAATAGTTTTTTTACTGGTCGCGGATCTTCAAAAATGACGCCACTTTTACCCAATGGCCTTTGAAGTAAAAAAAAAAGATTAAGTATTATGTCACCTAGTTCATGGTATTAAGATTCCTTTTTAAACACAGAATAGATAGCATCCATTGATTGAGAAAATTTGGAAGACTCAGCTAGCAATGAGGGCTATTAGGCTAGAGGCTTATTAGTCAGGAGCAATATGAATTCTTAAAATAGGTCTCAAGATTGCTATCACAATTGAAGGGATGAGATCAAGAAGGGTTTAACTGATTTTTTTCTCAAAATGACATGGTACTGTTGGATTCAGCGTGAAATTATCTACAATAATACATTCTCAAAATACCGAAATGAGGCTTAAATCTCGAGACTGTCAGTCTAAAAACGGTTTATCTGACACAGGAATACAGTTCGCTTAGCATAAAAACATTATTATATTATATTTTTACAGTAATTGTACAAATTAGTACTATATTTAGTATTTTAAAATAGAATTAATACATTTTTAAATCCTCAATGTATGTCCGGCTTGCGCCGTCTCAAATAGCAGCTTTCGCCGCTCCGACTCAATTATCAACATCAGCGTAAACTGAAACTTACATAAACCTTTTCTGTTACATAATAAGCACTCTACATTAAAATGAAGCTGTTGAAGTTTAAAGTAAATTTTGTCAAAACTATCAATTTCACAGTTAAACCCTTTTTGATCTCTCCGCTTGAATTAAGATCACATCGGTTGATACAATGTATATTGATATTGGTACAAAGATCAGTTTATACGGGCCCTATCAGCTCCCAAACCTACCAACCTGTAAAATACTACCAATTTTACAACTAAGAACTTCAAGATGCATCTCTTGAACCATTCCAGAATTCAGATGTTGAAGCTAGCTCTTAGATCGTCCGGCTGGATCAAGATCTCAGAGTGGGAATCCCAGCAGTCTGGGTGGACTAGAACCAGGATTTCTATGCAGTATCATCAGGTAAATAGTACTGCTGCGGTATGTCTGGTAAAATGACAATTTACAATTTTTAAGATGGCAACATTAACATTAAACAAAGTTATACCGGCCGATAGATGGAGCTAAACTAAAGAAGTCTTACTTCAGCCGTGTGCTCTAAAGCACGCCCGTTTTTTTTTAATTTAAATATTTATTTTGGTATTGCTCCTCACTTTTGTGTATTTAGCCAGTGTCAAGTAATTGAAAATTTCTCAAGTTAATATATGTCAAGTCAAATCACAGTCCAAGCCATCAAGTCAAGTCATAGTCAATGCATAACCCAATGCGGTGACGCGATCTTTTTCGTTTTGTCTCCAAAACTCCTAAATATTGATTATAGGACACAATAAACGAGCATATATCGTCGAACTACGACTCGAACCCGGCGCCGTGGCTGCCCGATGATATCCTCAACGTGAACAGCCTCGACGAGCCGGACAATTTTATGGAGAGGCTCAATGGGAACCAGGATGATAAGGTGACTAGACGATTTTTATAAAACACTAGCGGGTGAAATGCGGATAAAAAATATTTTAATTATTTACTCATCCTACGGGAAAATTTCTCTTTTCCTGGATAAAATGTAGCCTATATGTTAATCTAGTGTATAAGCTATCTTGGTACCGAATTTTATCCAAATCCATTCAGCCGTTTGAGCGTGAAGGAGTAACAAACATACGCACATACAAAGTTTCACCTTTATAATATTAGTGTGATACTTTGATATACATTGACAGCCAGCCCGGAAAAGTGAAATGTTCCCGTGGCATGAGCAAATAATTAAGATACTTTTAATTTTATCCGTGGGTGAAACCGCAAGACGCAACTAGTATTTTATAAATGTTAAAAGAATACACACACAAATAATGTAATTATCTTGTGCTTCATTATTATTATGTTGACTGGCCAAATAGCTCAGTTGGTAGAAGCACTGCCTTCTGAACTGTAAGTTGTGGGTTCGATTCCCATCTAGGGCAATCATTTGTATGATAGGTGTTTGTTCTGTGTCTGGGTGTGATATTGTATTCTAAGTATGTATTTACAAATAAAAAGTATCTTATTATTATATCAGTTATCTGGTTGCCATAGTAAAAGCTTTGCTTAGTTTGGGACTAGATGGCGCTGTGTGAAATGTCCACAAAGCACACACAAATATTTATTTATTTATTTGTACTTGCAGGTCACCGTTAAATTACTATGTGGCGCTGACTTGTTGGAGTCGTTTGCGACACCAGGCCTGTGGTCCGATGAAGATGTAAGTATCATATCAATAGCCACAAGACGTGGTAGGACTTTTATGCAAAGTTCGTCTAAGTAGGTACCACCGCTTTGCCAGCTATTCTGCCGCCAAGCAGTAGTGCGCAAGCACTACTGTGTTCCGGTTTGAAGGGCACTGTAGCTACTGAAATTACTAGGCAGACTTTATGACCTATTCTCACAGTCTAGTAATTGCTAGACTGTGAGATTAGGTCATAATGTCTCATTTGTCCAGTAATGTCACTAGCTACGGTGTCCTTAATACCGGAACGCAGTAGTGCCTGTGCTACAGGCATTACAGGCTTGGCGGCAGAATAACTGGTAAAGCGGTACCTACCTAAACGAACTTTATAGAAAAGTCCTTCCACCTAGTAAATATGTATATATATATATATATATATATATATATTATATATATAAATTCCACCGAGTATATATATATATATATACTCGGTGGAATTTATTATACTCTTTCTTAAATGTATGTACTAAGACCATGCTATAGAATATTCGTACAAGGTCAAAAAAAAATGTTGTTTTATTATTTAGTGCCTCTTAAAATAACTGCATGACAGCCGAAATGTCTATTTAACGGTACACACAGCGCGGGCACCAGCTGAGTGCTTTGTAAATGTTTCGTAGGCAATAAAACACCTGCTTTGTTCAATGTCACACGGATTTTCTTTAGAATTTAAATTTGAATTATCAAATTTAAATTCTAAAAAAAATCCGTGTAAAAAAAAAAAGTAATTAAAAATGTAATTACGAAATAAAACTTAGGTATTAACCTAAGTTTTATATCGTAATTACATTTTTTATTTAGTTATATGGAAGCATTCTATAGCATGGACTGAATACATACATTAAAGGAAAAGAACGAATTAAATTCCACCTTGTATATACTTGGTGGAATTACACCCGTAAAGAAGAAACTTCACGGCGACGATGATCATGACGTTCCACATTGCTTGTTGTCAGCTGGAGACGATAGTGGGCAAGCACGGGCTCGTGGTGGTCTCCCGCGCCGGCAGCGACCCGGGCCGGTTCATATACGAGTCGGATATGTTATACAAACACAGGGTAAGGGAAGCGTATCGCGCGTAAACAATGTCTAACGTTGAAGAATTTTGGCGGGAAAGCGAAAAAGATTGCGTCACCGCATTGTATTATTTTACAAAACTTGTGTTATTTTCAGTGTTAGTGCATAAAATTGGTGGCATTGTATTCGTTAAGTGCTGGATTACAGGCGTGAGTGTAGGAAAATGGTATAATGATGGTGAAACGTTTCTTTTCGTGTTGTTTCCAAAACTCCATAGAAGCTTCAAGTAAAGTTGCCACCTCTTTACTAGGAGTATGACTTTGATTTGACTATGACTTGACTTGATGACTTCGACTGTGACTTGACACACATATTTGCGTGAAATATCATTAACTTGATAAATTATCAATTACTTGACACTGGCTAAATATACAAAAGTGTGGAGCCAAACATAAAAAAAAACGTTACACAAACAGGGTAAGCCAAGCATATCACGCGTAAACAATATCTAATGCTATACAAGCTAGGAAGCTAAAGACAGGCTAAAAGATTCCTTGCTGGTTTAATTTTATACTTGATATAATTAAATAAGTTTTTAAATGTTACTAAGCTAAAAGTAAACTTATATCATATAATAAAGGTTATTTTTATTTGTTTTACTCCGTTGCCAGCTACTATCAAAAACCTACTCATCTTACATTAGTCTGTAAAGTACTTATAAATATGGAGGTAGAATAATTTTATTTTTATATTGAAAGGCTCTGGGGCTAAGCATGGGTTGCAAAATATAGAAATATAGGCCTTCAGCATGCGCATCGGGCTGTGTCCGGATCAAGGATGATCACCGAGCGCTCCCTTTTTATAGCCAGATTGGTGGGGGAGCGATGACAGTTGCCGGTGTTGCCACTGTAATAAATGTAAATGCCACCATAGGGTAAATTACGGTACTGCCCGCTGCGCATAGAGTTTACAACTGGACGTTGCCGCCGTCAAATATTTATTAATGTTTCATGTTTTCTTAAATAAAATAACGATTTATTTATTTGATTTAAAAAACTCTATTATTACTAACATTTCCAGAAAAACGTGCTCCTAGTAACAAATTACATCGCCAACGAAGTGAGTTCAACGGTGATCAGACGGTTGGTCCGTCGCGGGGAAAGCGCCAAATATCTCACCGACGACGGCGTACTCTCTTACGTGCGGCAACACCGGCTTTACTCTACACATGGCAACACGTAAGCACTTTGAAATATCTTGTTTTCGGCTCGATGGACCTATACCACCAAATTCAGGAGACAATGTTAGAGACTGATGTAAATAAAAAAAAACTGCTTATTTACTTTCATAGTCGCCATATATGGCAACACTTAATTAAATTAGTGCAGTATCTACTATTTACTGGGTATTTCTGGCTCGAAGGACCATATTTAAAAAATATTGTTAAGTTTACAATGCATACCACAAAATTTAAACTAAATTTGTTAGTTTGGTCCTTGTCATTTGGATCTATATGAAAGGGATAGCTGCATTTTTAGAGCTTTCAAATTAAATTTATTTTGGGCAGCAAAATCGGCGCATGTAACAAATAACATCACTTATTTGTACGCCAATTTCAACCGACCTCAAAAATGGGAGGTTCTCGATTCGCCTGTTTCTTATGTTTGTTACCTCAGAACTTTCGACTGGGTGAACCGATTTAGATGGTTTTTTATTTGTTAGCTATTCCATTTCAGTTCTGACAATGGCATCCATGAGAAAACCATATAAGTCTGGAGTCGGTTTTTTACGCTTCGCGTTTTTTATACTATTTAAATTAAGTTACTTAAAACAAAATTACTAATAAAGCTAAGTTAGATACACTTTTGTTGTAATAGAAGGAGGTCCATGGGTTTGCTGAATTAATGATATGCCGATTGACTTTGTATACGATATATTAATTAAAAAGATATTTACAAAAACCAAAATGCGGAAAATAAAATTTTCTCTAATGTGTAGTCTCTATCAACAACATTCGTTGCCCCTAGCAACTAGCTGGAAAGTTTATCTATGAGATTGGTATAGAAACTTTTTCGTGGGCCAGCACGCCACATCACCCCCCTCCAGAGACCGTCCTACGGGCGATAATATTCTGGAAAACGCACTGTTCGTCCTGATCGAGTGGTCACTGGAGCGTCTCGGGTCTCAGGTGCTGCCACGGCGGGAGAATGGTCCAACTCACGAAGTATGTAGGCAGGTTTAATGCGGTCGACTGATACAGTGACTTCTTTGCCTTTTATGCGGAGCTTGAAAACTTTATCCCCTCGTTCTATCACCTCATGCGGGCCTGTATAAGCTGCTTGAAAAGATGGGTGCGAGGTGTCATCTCTTAGAAAGACGTGGGATGCTGTTGCTAAATCTTTGAAAATGAATATGGAGCGGTTATTCCCATGGTGAGAAGTTGGTAATGGCAACAAATTTTTGGCGAATGTGCGCAGTCTTTCAGTGTATACTGTCAAGTCCTCTGTACCATCAGCCGATTGACAAAAAATGTCACCTGGGAGTCGTAGTGTCTCTCCATATACGAGTTCAGCTGGAGTCGCTTGTAAGTCTTCCTTAAATGCCGCCCGGATTCCCAGTAGTACAAGTGGAAGTGTTTCAAGCCAGCTGCTCGTCGCATGACATGTAATGGCGGCTTTAAGCTGTCTGTGGAATCTTTCGACGAGTCCATTGCATGCTGGATGGTAGGCTGTAGTTCGTCTGCGTTGAAATCCGATGATGTGGGACAGATGCTTAAAAAGTTCTGATTCAAACTGTCGACCACGATCAGTGACGATATCTTCAGGGCAGCCGAATCTGGATATCCATCCGTGAACTAAAGCTTTTGCCACAGTTTCAGCTGTTATCTCCTGTAATGGTATAGCTTCGGGCCATCGTGTGAAGCGATCTACACATGTGAGACAGTAACGATACCCTTGTGAGAGAGGTAAAGGTCCGATCAAATCTATGTGGATTTTCATGAATCTGGCTCGAGGTAAGCTGAATGATGCTAATGGAGATGAGACATGACGTGTTATTTTTGATCGTTGGCATGCTAGGCAGGAACGAGTCCACTCTCTGCAATCTTTCCGCATACTAGGCCATACATAGCGTTCCGATATTAGTTTCGTCGTCGCATTTGTGCCAGGGTGGCTAAAAGAATGCAAGTTTTCGAACACTTGCCGTCGCATGTCTTTGGTCACATAAGGTCTGGCCACATTGCTGCTCTTGTCACAATAGATTTCTGTGTGAGATCCAGGCAGTTTGATTTTTGTCAAGCGCAGAGAAGTATCGCTATCCAAAAGTTGTTCTAGTTCAGGATCTGTGCTTTGTGCTTGAGCAAGCTTGGATAGATCGATGGGCTGAGTAATATCTTCGATGCGTGATAAACTGTCAGCCACAACGTTATCCTTTCCTGAAATATGCCTGATATCTGTGGAAAACTGTGAAATAAAATCCAGATGTCTGAACTGTCTTGGTGAGCACTTTTCTTTTCGTGAATGAAATGCGAAAGTTATGGGCTTATGGTCAGTGTAAATAATGAAATCTCTCGCCTCCACCATGTGACGAAAGTATTTTATTGCTTCGTAGATGGCGAGAAGTTCCCTGTCGTAAGGCGAGTATTTCTGTTGACATGGCGAAAGTTTTCGAGAGAAAAATGCTAAAGGTTCCCACAGGCCGTCTCTATGCTGTTGTAAAGCTGCGCCCATTGCTGTGTCTGAAGCATCGGTGACTATAGCGAGCTTCGCTTGGCAGTCTGGATGAGCGAGTAGTGCTGCTTGGCAGAGACTTTCCTTGCAGGCGATGAATGCTTTAGTAGCTTCTTCTGATAAATGCACGGGATGTGAACCTTTAACTGATCCTGTGAGCAGTGCATTCAGAGGCGCTTGATGCCGCGCTGCGTCAGGAATAAACCTTCTGTAAAAGTTCACCATTCCTAGGAATCTTCGCAGTTCTCTAACGGTTTTCGGTGGAGGGTAATTCGCAACTGCTTCTACCTTCGATGGTAACGGCTTAGTGCCAGCTGCTGAGATGCTGTGTCCTAAAAACGTTACCTTTGATACACCGAATATGCACTTGTTCGTGTTGATAACCATGCCGTATTCCTTTAGTCTGTTGAAGAGCAGATGAAGGTGCTTCTTGTGTGATTCTTGATCAGGTGAGAAGATCAAAAAATCGTCCAGAAACGGGAAGCAGAACTCTTCAAGGCCCCTAAGCATCTCGTCCACAAATCGTTGAAACGTTTGGCTGGCATTACGTAGTCCGAACGTCATGAACGGGAATTCGTATAAACCAAACGGCGTCGTGATTGCGGTCTTCGGAATATCCTCAGGGCAGACAGGAATTTGATTATAAGCTTTTACGAGATCGATAACCGAGTATACTTGACAGCCGGAGAGACAATGTGCAAAGTCATGTATGTGTCGAATGGGATAGCTGTCTGGTACGGTTCTAGCGTTGAGCATTCTGTAGTCACCGCATGGACGCCAGCCGTTATCTTTTTTAGGCGCAAGATGAAGTGGTGATGACCATGGTGACTTTGAAGGTCTGGCTGTTCCGTTCCTCAACATATCTGCAAACTCGTCTTTTGCAATTTTTAATTTATCCGGTGCTAGTCTTCGTGGTGTGCTGCTTATTGGCGGTCCTGCAGTAGTCTGTATATGATGCATGGTATTATGCTTCGGAACACGGTGGACACCGGAAGGTCTAGTAATCTCAGGGTATTCGCTTAGTATGTTATGATATACGGAATTTCCAGAAATAACTTTTACCGATGAAATGTTCCCAGTTGACTGTGCAGGTGAAGCTGGGGACGTAAGGCTTGTAGTGTTGTCGATTAAACGTTGATTTCGACAATCCACGATGAGGTTGTAAAATGATAAAAAATCTACACCTATTATGGCCTTTGTAACGTCCGCTACGATGAGTCGCCAAGTAAAGTCACGGCGCAAGCCTAGGTTCAGCACTAAATGAGCGTAGCCGTAAGTAGAAATGGGTGTACCGTTTGCCGCACACAGCTCATAATTTGTTTTCTCACGACGTTCCTTGAGTGCTGATCGGGGGAAGACACATACGTCACTGCCAGTATCGATGAGAAACTGCATCTTCGTAGCGCCGTCCGTGACAAATAGGCGACCGGAAGTTTGGCAATCGGTCGTCGCCATTACCGACTGCTGTTCGCGTTTCCCGCATGGTAGTCGCATGGTTTTACGCACTTACTTGCTTCATTGCCGAACTTACTATGATACCAGCACACAGGAAATTTTCTATAGTTCGACTGTGATCGTGTGGAGCTAGAACGACCGCGCGTTTTCTTGTTTGAACGATTCGGTGCACGTGAATGCCGGTTCACCTGCGCAGTTAGAGCTTGCACTTGTTTGGTAAGTTCAGCAATCTGTTGGTTCATGGCTTCTAAAGAGCTTCCTGGTATGGCACTTGATGTTGATGCTACGTGCGCTGTAGGCGAAACAACGTCATGGATGCGGTCAGCGAGATCTGCGAGCGCTTCCAGTGAAGACATCATCTGCGAAGCGATTATCGTTTGCGTGCTACTTGGTAGGCGACTGGTCCATATAGTACGTAGAAAATCTTCGGGAACTCCTGGTCCAGCCAAATGTTGCAAATGTCTTAGAAACTGAGATGGCTTACGGTCTCCAAGTTCTGCGTGCATAAGTAATTGCTTGACCTTCTTTTCTCGTGACGCGGACAGTCGTTTGATAAGTTCCGACTTCAATTTTTCATACCTGTTGGTGTCGGGCGGGTTGATGATTATATCTTCCACCTCAGAAGCATACTGCGGGTCTAGTTGGCCGATAACGTAGAAAAACTTCGTATTGTCCGTAGTAATGTTCGATATCGCGAATTGGCCCTCAATCTGCGCGAACCAAATGGCCGGCTTTTCAGGCCAAAACGGCGGAATGCGCACGCCCACACGACAAATATCTTCGTTCTTATCGGTTGAGAGCGACATCTTTATGTGAATCAGTATCAGAATTATCGCAATCAGCAACAAAATCAAAATCACACACATTTACTGCAAACGTGGACTTTCGGTTCAAAACAGGTCACCAGTAAAGCCTAGTTAATCACGTCGGGGTCACCAGTAAAGCTAAGTTAGATACACTTTTGTTGTAATAGAAGGAGGTCCATGGGTTTGCTGAATTAATGATATGCCGATTGACTTTGTATACGATATATTAATTAAAAAGATATTTACAAAAACCAAAATGCGGAAAATAAAATTTTCTCTAATGTGTAGTCTCTATCAACAACATTCGTTGCCCCTAGCAACTAGCTGGAAAGTTTATCTATGAGATTGGTATAGAAACTTTTTCGTGGGCCAGCACGCCACACTAATAACAAAACAGGACTAAACAGTTCCGAAATAAACTTTAACTAGTCCCACGGGCAGCATGAGCAGTAAAAATCGATATATGTCTTCTCTCCAGGTAACGTTTGGACCAATGAACGATCCCACGGATCACGCCATAAACCTTTTGTTGCATTTTCATTGGTAGAAAGATAATATATACATATCTCTTTTCTATATAATGTATAGAAAAGAGACATGTACATTTCTACAGCTCATGTTTCCCATGCAGTAGGTAATCAAGTTTGTAACATAGAACTAACATTGGCATAATTATTAAACAGAGATGACTAACAAGTTCTCCCTCCCACGCTGCCGGATCACAGTGAGTACTTCATAGATAATATCATCCCTTATGGAAAACGTTCACCCCAAGATGTAATCATGGCATCCCCTGAAGAAGCCACCTTTAAAAACATCCTCATATCAATTAGAGACAAACCGTCTATCGTTGATGAAACAATCGCTGTCAAAAGACCGAGGAAAACTTTCCTAATGCCGAATCAAACGGATTCGGTTAGCCCTCTCACCGAATCATTGAAACCGAAAATGGCATACGTAGATAAAGTCCCAGCGAATTACGTGCCAGGGAAAGCGGTTAAAATCGTTAGCGATGTCACACAGCACTCTGTCAAGGACGAAAAGGTAAGTTTGGGTGAAACCACGTACTGTTCTTTAGACAGCTATTTAGCGAAGGACGATATAGAATACGAACTGTTTAGGCGGAGAGTTAGCGAAGGTAACGTCGAGAAAAATCCCCAAGAGCCGATTAAGAAACGTTGCTCCTCGACTATAAGGAAGCTTCGTCCGGATGATATGAAAAAGAGCAAATCTGAAGTAAGCAAGTTATGCGATAAGATGAAGAGTATCAAGTTGAAGGAGAGAGAGAGTAAGAATTATAAAACGAGGAGTTGCAACGATATCGTTCGGTTGATTCTGACGAAGCATGGGATTCATGTTATCAGCGATACGGAAGCTATAGTGTGAACGGAATGTTCCGAATGGAGCGCACATTCTATTGCTGTCGCATTTCCACTACATTTTCGGGGTGGTTGTGGGAGTGAGAAGACAATATTTTGTAGCTTTCCATGGAATAGCTTATCCAAAAGCATGCGTGTTTGTATTTTGAAAGGAGGAAGATAGTTTATGATTATAGCATTTAGATAGTGTACTGAACATTTTGAAAGAGTATTTAGAAAATTTTTGTACCCTTTTTTCCGAACATAATATGTGTGTGTGTGTGACAGGTGAAAGAATATCTTGCTAAACGAAAAATAACCTTATTTATGTCTTCAGAATGAATGGTATCATTGATGGTCTTCAGTGAAGATGATAAAGCTTGAGGTTCATGCAAAATTATATTTTTTTAACCATCGTGTTAATAATATAATACTTAGCCCGCCTGCACCAAGGTGTGACAAGTTTGCACTTATCTTTTATGCCGTACCTAGATCAACGCATTTGGGTACCCAAGTACAAGGCCAAGTAGAGATAAGTGCGAATTTAGAAGCTGTCAAATTTTATTGCAGACGTAAACTAAAGTCTTATAAATAATTTTGGTTTTAATAATAATAATAATAATAATAAATTTATTTATTCACATAAAATAAAGCACACAGAATTATGCATCTAGGAATATTATGGACTAAAGAAGCTAATAACAAAAATAATGCTGAACCCTGAATCCCACACTAGGACGACCTGTGTCGTGAGATTCAGTTTCTTCCTAAATGTAGGGTAGTTTATTAGAGTAGACATATAAAATTGCACTTAAGTAAACTTAAATCTAACTTATGACTTCCAGTGTAGATCAGAAAGTAGCAGAAACATCTCAAGTTCGCGTTAATATAATTATGTATGAAATTGATGAATAAATAAAATATGTTAGTGTTTGGTTGGTGCAGTAGGCATTGTAAGTTAGCTGAGTTGTGTAGGTGTGAGTGAGTGCAATATAGGAAAGTAGTATGTATGTTTGTGTGGCATCATGGCATGTGTACGTGGTACTATGGTATGTGCTATGGGACTATAATATCACACTAATGTTAAAGTTGGTAAGTGAATATTATAATAACGACGTTATTAACTTTTCACAAATAATATTTTTGTTGCAAAAAGCTTCTAGTGTAAAGAACTTATCGTGTTACCACAAATATACAAACAAGGTTTAGACAGACGTCAAACGTGTGTTGCAAAGTAGCGGTTTAACACTTGTTTGAAGCTTGCTTAAATCTATTTATACCATAACAGCCTTATTAATAAACGGGTATTAGTCTCGGATTAGTTACTGTTACTTCAGCTTTTGTCCTTATTTTTTCTACTGGAATATTTAGCTGGATCGAAAGAGACAAAGGATAGTGCAACTAGTCTATGGATAGTTCGTGTTTATTAATAGCGCTGTTAATGTCTAGAAGATTTGTAGTTTTTTTAGAGTTATGAATGTGGGGCCTGGTCACTTACCACTCAAGCAGGTTTAAAGACAGGTCATAGGAAAATGTATAATATCTGAGTTCGAGATTAAAACGAGTGGAATTACGTCTAACAAAACTTTTGTTGAGTAGGTCTGTATTTGGTATGTTTTTTGTACGAATACATTTTTATTTAGTATGTATAATTGTATGGTTATATTGATTGAATGATTTAACGGTTATATTGATTGAATGATTTAACGGTTATGTTGAGTGAATGATTTGATGGTTATATTGAGTGAATGATTTGATGGTTATATTGAGTGAATGATTTGATTTAATTTATTTATTTATTTATTATTATTCAATTTATAATAATTAGCTTACAGTTAATTACCAAAACGTTAACTATTTTAATGATTACTTACGTGAAAATCTAAATTTATTACAAATAGTCCTTATGTTATCGTAAAACATGTCGACATGCTGGCACTCATGAGTGAACGCATTAAGTAGGGCCAGTGCGGCGTGGGTGAGTTATTGCAGCGGTGAGTCCGTGGTACTGGACAAGCAAACAACTGATGCCGACGACGTCCAGTTCGCAAATAATTTGACGGTTATGTGGAGTGAATGGTTTGATGAGTGATTTTCTGTATTTATAAGTTAATTACAATCTATTCAAAATGTTCAGTGCTATATCCAAGGGACTTTGAACGAGAGCAAACATACGGCAAAAGAATTTACATAGAGATCGTAGTAATTTAGACCTAGTCGATGTTAAATGTTGAATTTAGATGTCAATTGACTAAAATATACCTTTCTTACTAAGATACAAGGCCCAATTTGCGCCAACTAGGATTAGGGTTAAGGAAAGTATGAATAACTCGCTTATAATCAAGTTTTGAATTGGCTGCTGTTTTTTCTCTCTCACACAACACTATCGACAGCGCGGTGAGAGTGAGAAAACGATATTTTAGGTTTTAGAGCTTACTCCAAAAAAAACGTTACGTTTATATGAGCATAACTTTTAATTGACGCAAGTGGGTTTTAATTAACAATTTAATTAATGACAATTATCTCTTAGTCTAGTAGTAATATAACACGTAAATTCTTTTACTTTACAAAACAGGTTAAATTTTAATTTGTTTCTGCACAAACGAATTTCTAATTTAGGAAATTAATTGTAGTTGATTTTCAATACATAAGTATTGAGTGGAAATACAATCTTGCCAAATTTACTCTTTTTTGTTATAGTAGATTTTTCTAATAATTAATAAGTATTAGTTATATTTTTAAATTATTTGATGATGATCAAAAATTAATGTTCAAAATTATGCTCATATTCTTATATGCACGCCTAATCAAATCTTTCCTCTGCACGCCTTGGTTGACTGGTAGAAAATGCTGTTAGCACTAAGTCCTCATGTACTTTTTATGTGCATAAAGTATTAAATAAATAAATTGTTTTTAATAATAATATTAGGTCTTTACCTATGAAATTGCCGTTTTGTTTGAAAATAGTTAAAGTATTTTTTTTTTCAAACTTATTTATTTCTTTTATTCAAAGTAATCACCTCTGCAATCAATGCATCTTTGCCAACGCTGTGGCAGTTTATGGATGCCCTTCTTGAAAAAATCAGCAGGACGGGAGACAACAAACTCTTCAAAGGCGTTTTGTACTGCCTCTCGGGAATTGAATTTTTTCCCCGCTAAAAAGTTGTCCAAATTTTGGAAAAAGTAATAGTCGGTAGGCGCAAGATCTGGTGAGTATGGCGGATGAGGGAGAGCTTCCAAACCCAACTCATGCAGCTTAGAGACGGTCTGTTGTGCAGTATGGGGTCGCGCGTTGTCGTGAAGTAGCAGTGGAGACGACCGATTGACCAAAGCTGGTTGCAGACGTGCAAGTTTCGCCATCATTGTGGTCAGTTCTTCAATGTACACATCTGCAGTAATGCTCTCGCCGTTTTGTAAAAAGCTATGATGAATCACACCAGCACTAGACCACCAAACTGTGACCATCACCTTTCTAGGGGTCATTTTTCGTTTTGCACATTGCTTTGGTACCGAACCAGGATCTAACCTACTTGCTGAGCGCTTTCGATTGTCAAAAAGAATCCATTTTTCGTCGCACGTAACAATTCGGTTCAAAATTCCTTCATTTCTGTGCCTGTTAAGCAGCGCAAGGCAAGTCTCGACGCGTACGTTGCGCTGGCGATCGTTAAGTTCGTGGGGCACCCATCTATCAAGCTTTTTTATCTTGCCAATCTGTCGCAAATGGACCAATATTGTTTTGATGCTAACATCAAAAGCTGCTGCCAGCTCAGCTGTAGATTGAGATTCATCAGCTTCCACAATCGCCTTTAATTCATCATTGTTGACCAAAGTTTCCGGACGACCAAGAGGTTCACTTTTCAAGTCAAAATTCCCAGAACGGAACCGAGCAAACCAATAACGGGTTGTACGTTCGTTTGTACAGTTCTCTCCGTAAACGTCGTTGATGTTACGTGTCGTTTGTGCCGCGTTGGTGCCACGACGGAACTCATATTCCATAATTACACGAAATTTCAAAGTATCCATTATGAGGAAAAATGTTGGAATGTAATGAAAATACAACGCTAATCAATAAACAAAAGACTTATATTGTAAATAGAATGTCATATTTTTAAAACAAAATTAATTTGAATTTAGAATTCATAGCCAATCAAAACTTTTTTTTGTTTGAAAAAGTCTGTACTGCAATACGGCAATTTCATAGGTAAAGACCTATTATAATGATGCATTTGTTATAAAAATTGTTTATATCACATGTATACGTTTCATACGATACTCATTATGACATTATGACAAAATAAATTATTTAATGTATATATTATTTACATATATTCGACAGCCTCTGTGGTGTGGTGGTTGAGCAGGTTGGCTCATAACCCGGAGGTGGCGGATTCGATCCCCGCGGTAGGACAAATATTTGTGCACAGAAAAAAGCGCAAATACTTGTTCTGCGTCTGGGTGTTGTGGGACCATGGTCCTCATAGTTCCTGGCTCCCTAGACACAGGGAATCCTAGTTAGGGTCCAGGATCTATGTATGTGATCGTTGGGCGTTATTATATTATATACAAATTATAGTATTAACCAATAAAATCTCTTCCATTTTAAGACTACTATTACTACGAAAAATAATAAATAAATTGTAGCCAAATTTTTAACCCTTATTACCTGTTTTATAAGTTAAAAAGTGTATTAAATTTAAATCAAAATATAAATGTTTAATATACGTGTTTGAATAACCATGATATTAAAAATTGTAATATCTTAAGCAAATTTATAGTTTTTGTTAGTATTGTAATTTAATTTATCATGACTTTTGGAAATAAGTACTATAGTAAACTGAGCGCAGCCGTACTAAAGAAAATTTAATAACTAAATGGTACAGAAACTACAGAAGCGTCACTCTGCGAAGTCAAATAAAAAGCGACCCTTGTTGCTACTCAATAAAGTGCATTTTAGCTCACACTTACCTCTTTTTCTATCGATATAGCCCGGCATGGTGTTACGACAAGAATTCAAAAACAAATTTATAATTATTAACAAATGATTTATATAATATGTACATATTGATTATTATATTTAGGACTTAAGTGTATACATCCCCGTCTGTACTAAAGTTACAGCTCTTAAGTTCGAACTTATATCCTTAGCCCTCGGTTTCGTACGCTTGTCAAACACGCTGTCAAGCCAGCATGCCACCTACTGTACACTCATTGGTTTAGACAGCCGATGATCATCGGGTAACCAATGAACGTTCAGTATTTGGTCTACCAATTTGATACCATATCTTTACTCTATTGTAGTTGACACCAATTTATCAAACGTATATATATATACGAGAACCCGGGGTAAAGTGTTGCTTAGCTAAGTTGTGTTTTAGTAGACTTTAGTACAGATCGGCATTAGTGGAACATTTTATGCATGTATCATGTGTCAGATATTTGGTAGTTTTTTAAATATGTCCCCAAAATTATCGAGAGAATTTTAAATGAATTTATACATATTTGTAATCCCCGTATTGTATTCAACGTAATGTCATGATCTAGCTATTTCCTCTGTGATAGATTTAAACAGTGTTTAAAAATTTTGAAAGTCTTTTAAGTATTTCTTAATCGTGCCAATTATATGTACTTATAGAAATTACCGACTAACAATCTAATAAGTTACTTAAAATTCAATGATCCTTTTTGAATTATATTACAACACGCAAATAATTAGAAAAAAATATTAAATAATAAATGTACCTATGTATGTTGCATTATATCGAATATGAATATAAACTGTAATAAAAATAAATAAATAAATATAAAAATTAGGTACATATTTCAAAAATCTTATAAAAACTTAGCAGCTAAGTTTAAAGTAGAAATTAGTGTTATCTATTCGTTGAGAAATATTAGTACAATATGGATTTTATTAATCATTTTAAAACGGCATTAATTTATTATTATTGTTTCATAACTTAATTTCTTTAAAAATTTGTTCAAAGTCATTACATTATCATTATCAGTCTCTGTGGTGTGGTTGTTGAACAGATCGGCTCATAATCCGGAGGCGGCGGGTTCGATTCCTGCGGCTGGTCAAGTATTTGTGCACAGAAAAAAAGCGCAAATGTTCTGAGTCTGGGTGTTGTGGGACCGTGTTCCTCGTAGCTCCTGGGTCCCTAGACACAGGGAATCCTTGCTAGGGTCCAGGAGCTATGTAGGTGATATGTGTTATTATTACTATTATTATTTATTTATTTACAATCTCAAATTTAAGTTTTTTATAATATTTTTATAAAAGTTAAGGACTTAAGTTATTACTATTATTATTAATTGTTTCGGATTAAATATTGATATCTTTATCATCTTTAAAAAATTTGGTTGAATGCTTGCTGTTCTTACTTAGCATATTACTATATTTTTCTTGTTGTTTGCAGATGTTATCTTTGTATTATTAGATTTTTTATTGGGATGCGTGTTAGTTAGGTAATGAATGTCCATTCCCCAGAATTCCTCATTTTCCATATATCACCAACTACCTAATATTTTTTACATGAATTAAAACATAGGTATATACTTTTAAAATGTATTATGGATCTCTCGGTGTCTTCTGAAGATATTAAATGATAGAATGTACTTATACAAAAGATTTGGCTAACGTTAGCCAAATCAAATGACGACTATACTCGGTTTTAATTAAATAACAATTTGAGTGAAATATTGAAAATTAAGGCTTGTTTAAAATACTTGCGTTTTTAATAATTTTAAAGGATAACGAGAAAAGACTACATATATCAACTTTAGACGTATAAGTAGTAAGTTTAATAACGGGGAAGGGGGGGACGGGACCCCCGCGCTGCTCACTTGTACTAGCCGGTAGCACCGCGCACGAAACTATTTATTCCTGTTTTCGCGTCTCAAAACATGTTAAGTGAACTTAGGAACTCGACCGAGTGCTCGGTTTGACAAACTTGAAAACCGAGTATACTCGGTAAAACTTGTACTCGGCACATCTCTAAATTGCAAGGGGCTATGTTAGCAAATTTTTTTTGTATGTATTTTCAAACATTTAATATCTACAGAGAAAATACCGGAATACATGAGCGAGATAGAGAACTCAGATACTAAGGTCCGTATTACAGAACGATGCTCAGTCATCGATCGGTGCTCAAGCGGAGATATCATTCACTAATTGATGACTTTATGAATGAAATCTCTTCTTGAGCATTGATTGATGACTGAGCATTGTTCTGTAATACGGACCTAAGCCTGTAATGGTAGTTGATGAAAATGGAATGTGGTTTAGATTCTGTATTATATTAAGCTGAACCAAATTTGACAGAGCCCAAATTATATCGGTCTGTCATCGGCCAGCTTCATAGAATGGTTTGCAGTATTCCACTATTACTTTAATGAGCTTAAATGTAAAGAAATTGTTGTATCACCTTTTTACGTGTGTGTGTGTACAAATAAGTTCATTGCATTTTAATACAAATAAAATCCGCCCGTCCGTCCGCCCGAAAGTCAGACAGCTCGTAAGTTCACACTTATTCCTCTATAACATACCCAACTGCATTGCAATAGGTATGTCATAATGGGATAAGTTCAAACTTATAAGCTGTCTAAGTTTAGTCCAGACGGACATTAATGATGCATCATTTTTCTTACAGTCGTAGTCATTTTTCTTACAGTACTCTGGATATTTTTTTACTTTTGGGCTCATTATTATAATTTTATCTTTCTAGCTTCATTGATTCTTCTACCCTAAGGTTGCTCAGACTGAACCCGAGACTTAGAAATTCGTTTAGTAAAAAGATATTTAGTATTGCCAGATGAAAATCAAAAAAGTCACCAAAAAACACGCGCACATGTTTTATATTTATGTATAGCTCATAGTATTTGATGAAGTAAATAGTTAAAGGCAAAACTGAAATAATTTATTGCGAAATTGCTCTTTTTAGTATTTTTACGTTTTCATAAGCTTCCTGTGTGTTTTGCCTGTGTTGCAAATCGAAAGTCCAAGTTAATTATGTTCTAAAGCCAATTTAAAAAAAACAATTTCATAACTTTGGCGAAGTCATCTTGTTCTCGATTGACGTTCCGGTGACGGTGTGGTGGTCAAACGACCTTAGAATTAGTATTAATTAATAATAAGTACTGTATCAGTTATCTGGTTCCCATAATACAAACTTTGCTTAGTATGGGGCTAGATGGCGTTGCGTGAGGTGTCCACGCATATTAATATTATTATTATTATTAGAATTGGCCTACGTTGCTGGCGTAGTCAAATGTCACTACAAATTAATGTCTTTTTATATGTTTTTCTAATGTATTTTTAAGTTTTAAATGCCAAATTGATCTCCAATCCCTTATTCGTATAAAAGCATGCCGCGTCAGTCTGAGCATCCTCCCATTTTGTTTGTTAACAGTGTTGTGTATGTGCGTAGGGAGGAGGATGCGCGTTGTAGCTGACGTGTTGCGTCCGCCGCGACGACGATCAACTGTAGTGTCGACAGTCGCGTTCGCACTGACGACACTCGCGACATTGTGACGACAGTGGTAACAGTCGCCGGGGACGCCGCAGTTGTGTATGCGATATAGACAATGCTTGCTAAACAATAAAAAATTTGGCTTGCGTCAAAGTTATCGAGTCTGGTGATTTTTGGAATTAATTTCGTAATTTTTTCCTTTAAAGTAAAAATAATTTATTTCGTGGCGGTATTCATGTATTAAACAATAACGGAAATCCCACAAAAGATTTAAACAAGCCTTAAACCAGTGTTAAACCTGTGCTTTGTATTGTTAAACACACGTTTGGCTGTCTAAGCTTTGTATGTATGTATTTGTGGTAACACGGTAGTGGATTGTCGTTTTACGACACAGCCGGTTTATTGAATTGTCCGTTTTAAACTGTCGGACCGTCGAAACGACAGTCTAGAACGATTGAACACGTAGCAACTAAGGCCCTTATTACAGAACTGCTCAGTAGTGAATCTGTGCTCAAGACACAGCACAGTTCTGTAATTATAGTCTTTAGGGGTGCTCAGTAAAAAAGCAACCATAGCTCATTTGGGAGCGCGTCTAATCTGAGGAGTTCAATCGCTGATTGCGGAAAATTTGTAGGGAAAATATATGCATAATTGTTGTTATTTTTTTTCTAGTTGTTCGTCAACCAATTAAGTTTTTTTTTTTAGTTAATTGTACTTTGATACTACTTAAAATTTGCTCACTTTAAAGAAGTTTTAAGTTCAAAGTTTTAAATCGTTGGTTTAAAATATGATTGCCTGACTTGATAATTTTAAGTGAAAGACTTAAACGCAGTGTACTATCGTAAAATAAGCAAGCACTAAAAGATTTAAAAAAAAATAGCCTCATTCCTTATGTACTTAGTTCAAAATATGCGACCACTGGCTGTATAGATGCACAGACCAAGAATGTAATTTGAATTAAAGATTTCACTGCATTGGTAATGATGATTATACGAAGCTTTTACTATCAGGCGAGGGTCCTGATTACATCACAAAGTACGCTTCATAGAAAGTTAGAACGTCTTAGTACACAGCTATATTGTTGTCACGTTTCCGCACGCGTCATTTCACTTAAGACAAAGAGAATAGAAAAGAGAAGGGATCGACGATATTTTTAGCACTGTCACACGACGTTGTTATAGTGCAATATTCGTTTTTTAATATCATAAAAATTGTAATATCAACATGTCCTTTTCATATCTTTTATGAAAGAAAATGACAAACATTCTAAATTTTTGAAAAAAAATTAGGTCTATTAAAACGAAGCTAGAAAAGTGACTTCACCGAAACGTCAAAAAATTTAGACAATTTCTAAAATATATGGAAGTCAGTTGGACTTTCGCCATTTCTATCTCACAAACCTCGGAATGTCCGTATTAGAAAGAGATACCGAAGGCACGCTATCAGGTTTTAAGCTTTCGAAATGTTACTATATTTAGCCGCCCTGACGTTTTAACTTTTTATGCAGATAAAAAATGTTTTTAACTGAGCGTCCGAGACGCGAGGCTTAAAAACTTTTTGAATAAACTTCTGTTGGAAGATATATTTTTGACAATTTTTGTGAGACTAGGTTAGGTATAGATTAGTATTTTTTAAATGTTGCATTTCCTTTTCGCTTAGAGTTGTAATGGCTATTATCATTATTTAAAGTTAGTGGTCGCAGCCTTTTAGCCTAAAACTGTGCGCTTTTACGCCTTGTGTGTCAAAATATAGGCTTTCGAAATCAAATACTTTAGAAATTGTGATATTTATCGTTTAGTGCATGATGGTATATGCTTACCAGAATCAGATGGCAAATGGGGAAAATTAAATTTGTAGTAAGCAACACCGGGGTGATTTGATTTAAATGTCTTGATACTTTTATCATACCACAAGTATGACCCGTGATTTGATCTGTTTGTTATTGCCGTATAAAAATGAATTTTATTTTATGCTTTTGTGATTCTGGTTGGCCTATAGGTAGTGATTATTCCTTATTAGAATGCTCTTATTTTAAGCATGAATTAGGTGAATTTTCGACACCCAACAAATATCTTGGTTATAGTAAGGGGCAAGTGCAGTTTCGTGCCACGTGATATATGCAGTAGTAAAATGACTATAAATTCTCATGCTTGTACAGAGCCAAATTTTGAGTGTTAGTGCATAAAATTGGTGGCATTTTATTCGTTTAGTGCTGGATTACAGGCATGAGTGTGGGAAAGTGGTATAATAATGGTGAAACGTTTCTTTTCGTGTTGTTTTCAAAACTCCATAGAAGTTTCTGGTAAAGTTGCCACCACTTTACTAGGAGTATGACTTGACTAGACTAGACTATGTATGACTTGGACTGTGACTTGACACATATATATACGAATTAAATTGAGAAATTTTAAATAACTTGACACTGGTTAAATACATTAATGTGGAGGCAAAACAAAAACGCTTTTCAGTTTTAAGCTATGCAAAGATACACTCGCGAGGTCCAAAGGTCACAGAGCCAAACCAGTAAATATTGCGTTAAAAACAAAAAAAAAGAATACGGATCTGTTTATTTTTAACGAATAAAACCGCGGGTCAAAAATTTGAAATAAAATCCATTATAAATTAATTTTTAACTTTTACTAGGTGGTAGGACTTTGTTGCAAAGTTCGTCTAGCTAGGTACCACCACTTTGCCAGTTATTCAGCCGCCAAGCAGTAGTGTGCAAGCGCTACTGTGTTCCAGTTTGAAGGGCACTGTAGCTAGTGAAATTACTGGGCAATAGAGACTATGATCTGATCTCACAGTCGAGTAATCTTATTACCAAACTGTGCTGATGTCTCAGGATGATGTGCGCAGTGCTGTGTCGCTTAGCATCAGGTAAACGACTAGCTCGTCATATCATTCACTAACATAAAAAAACGCATGTAGCGGAAGTTTTTGTGTATCAGACATCAATATTATCATACAAACCAAGATAATAAACATCATATCGGGCAAATCAAACACTTGTTTATCAATTTTAAATTGTAATCTACCGTATTACGTAGTTGTACCAGACATGGTTTGATACGTAATCTCTGTAGTCCGTGATTGTTGGTTCGTGACGATTCGAAGCATCGTTCTTTTGGTTATATTTTGCGTGGTAAAAACCAGAAGAATGGAAAAAGTAGTAGTAACTATCAAATTAATAAGTCCCCAACTATGATTTCGCGAAATAGACTTTTTCACATTCAATAGCAATTGGCTCAAAATAAAGTACAAGCCAGTTTTGATTGCCACGAACAAAATTCTTTAATTTATTACCCCTCTAGACCAAAACTAATCTTTGAAAATTTCATCCGTCGTTTTGGAGACCAAATATCTCAATAACCGATTTTACGCTCATGCTAACTTAAAAGTTCCATTAAAACGAACTACCTTTCTGTCAATCATAAATCGATAGCTCTTTTGTACGTTTCGCAGCGGTCACATCCATAGGTAGGATCCTAGATCCCTCTATGATCTGCGTTGGGTGTCGAAAAAATTGCTGTGACTGTGACGAAACATTGCTTTAAGACCGGTTATAATAAACTGTCTTTAGATGGAAACTTAAGTCGATAAATAAAAACCAAGCCGCTAGATTAAACTGCGTAGGTATCTTGTTTAAATTTAATTTATCGGCAGTTTAGTATCGATCTAAAGATCGTTCGATGAAACCAGCCATTAGTAGATGTATTATCGTAAATGGATACCTAAATAAAATTATGAAACGATGGTTGGATTTTAAAGTAATTGCAATGCAGTCATGGTTCAATTAATTAAGGTTGGAAGGACGTGCAAAACGCACTGGAGAGGTGTATGTTGGGATTTATTAATTAGGAATTATTTACCTTCAGTGTTTAACATTATTCTGTTCTTATCTTGCCTTTAAAAATTATTTTTTTCTTCTTTTATATTCTTATCTAACGGTGCTCAAAACTAACGAAATCTCATTAATTTCGCAACGAAATTTTTTTTGTACTTATTATTTATTATTCAAAAATATTTTATTTGTAAACCGTTTCTTACAGTTTTATGTTATAGTTATACATATTCAATGTGTACTTACTTATATAAGAAGGTAAATAGGTTTGTTTATCGTTAATGATTTTATATGTTCCTAATGATTTAATGGGTTATAGCAATGTTGACTTGATATTGAAACAATCTCATTTAAAATGTAATTAATCATATTATAATAATTATAACTACCGTAATTCAATGGTTGAAACATGTACTAAATTATTAAATGTACCTACTCATAGTTAATATATCTGAACATATTTTTGCTTAAAATTGTAACAATAGAAATAAAAAGTTATTGCTTCTCTTAAAGTAATTAAACATTTTATTTATTGAATTAAACGTTTTATTTCTCAACCTTGTTTCCAATGTTCTTACCATCGATGTCGATCTTTATGTTTGTCCTCGAAGGAAAACGGCCTACTTGCAGAAACCGCGAAGAGCCTTCTAGTTAGTCGAGCCCCGAACTAAACAAATAGAATTTTTGATTCTTGGATCCCACCACCAAACAAATCATCATCATCAACAGCCGTAAGACGCCCACCACTGAACATAACCCTTCGCAGGGCTGTAGCTAGAGTCGAGTTTGAGGGAGGGCAGCATTGGTTACAGGTAGGGGCTGAAGTAAAAAATGTATCATAATTGATCTGCCTTCGAAGCACGGGCTCCTAAAACATCACCACATTCAATAGCTATTCGTAGACAAATAATTTATGTGAAGTGTGACAGAAATACATGGATATAAGATTTTTTTCATCTCAAACCATTTAATTATAATTTACTAGTTGCGCCCCGCGGATAAAAGGTTTATTAATTATTTGCTCATCCCACGGGAAAAAATCACTTTTCCGGGATAAAATGTAGCCTATATGTTAATCCAGGGTATAAGCTATCTTGGTACCGAGTTTCATCCAAATCCATTAAGCTGTTTGAGCGTGAAGGAGTAACAAACATACACACATACAAACTTTCGCCTTTATAATATTAGTGTGATTTGAGTCTTTGGTATTTTCAAAGTAGGGCATTGTGACTTCAAGGTAGGGTATTGTCCCCTCCCCTAGCTAAGGGCGTGGGCCTTCCCAGCAGAGCGCCACTGTGAGTGGCCTCCTGCGTCCATCGGCTCTCCACGGTTCTGACCTAATGGGGAGTGCGTCTTCCAGTTCGTGGTCGCCACTCGAGAACCTTTCTTCCTCATCGGTCGTCAGTTCTACAAGCGATGTAACCTGCCAATTGTCATTTCAACGAGATAACAGATCTCTTTAGAGATTTCTAAGAGATAACAGACAAATAATAGGTCTTTACCTATGAAATTGCCGTATTGCAGTACAGACTTTTTCAAACAAAAAAAAGTTTTGATTGGCTATGAATTCTAAATTAAAATTAATTTTGTTTTAAAAATATGACATTGTATTTACAATATAAGTCTTTTGTTTATTGATTAGTGTTGTATTTTCATTACATTTCAACATTTTTCCTCATAATGAATACTTTGAAATTTCGTGTAATTATGGAATATGAGTTCCGTCGTGGCACCAACGCGGCACAAACGACACGTAACATCAACGACGTTTACGGAGAGAACTGTACAAACGAACGTACAACCCGTTATTGGTTTGCTCGGTTCCGTTCTGGGAATTTTGACTTGAAAAATGAACCTCGTGGTCGTCCGGAAACTTTGGTCAACAATGATGAATTAAAGGCGATTGTGGAAGCTGATGAATCTCAATCTACAGCTGAGCTGGCAGCAGCTTTTGATGTTAGCATCAAAACAATATTGGTCCATTTGCGACAGATTGGCACGAGAAAAAAAGCTTGATAGATGGGTGCCCCACGAACTTAACGATCGTCAGCGCAACGTACGCGTCGAGACTTGCCTTGCGCTGCTTAACAGGCACAGAAATGAAGGAATTTTGAACCAAATTGTTACGTGCGACGAAAAATGGATTCTTTTTGACAATCGAAAGCGCTCAGCAAGTTGATTAGATCCTGGTTCGGTA
This sequence comes from Ennomos fuscantarius, assembly GCA_905220475.3. Lineage (NCBI taxonomy): Eukaryota > Metazoa > Arthropoda > Insecta > Lepidoptera > Geometridae > Ennomos > Ennomos fuscantarius. The sequence continues at coordinate 1,989,248 of HG992046.1, read as the reverse complement.
CCAAAGCAATGTGCAAAACGAAAAATGACCCCTAGAAAGGTGATGGTCACAGTTTGGTGGTCTAGTGCTGGTGTGATACATCATAGCTTTTTACAAAACGGCGAGAGCATTACTGCAGATGTGTACATTGAAGAACTGACCACAATGATGGCGAAACTCGCACGTCTGCAACCAGCTTTGGTCAATCGGTCGTCTCCACTGCTACTTCACGACAACGCGCGACCCCATACTGCACAACAGACCGTCTCTAAGCTGCATGAGTTGGGTTTGGAAGCTCTCCCTCATCCGCCATACTCACCAGATCTTGCGCCTACCGACTATTACTTTTTCCAAAATTTGGACAACTTTTTAGCGGGAAAAAAATTCAATTCCCGAGAGGCAGTACAAAACGCCTTTGAAGAGTTTGTTGTCTCCCGTCCTGCTGATTTTTTGAAGAAGGGCATCCATAAACTGCCACAGCGTTGGCAAAGATGCATTGATTGCAGGGGTGATTACTTTGAATAAAAGAAATAAATAAGTTCGAAAAAAAAAATACTTTAACTTTTTTCAAACAAAACGGCAATTTCATAGGTAAAGACCTAATATAACCTCCTAATGTTATTGTCTATTCATATGCAAAGTAAAAAGGAATAAAAAAACTTTCAACGATTTATTCAGGAAAATAATTTATATTTTCAACTTACTTATAATTATTATTTTCAAAAATTATACATGATTATTAATAATACGAATAAATAATATATACAAATATACATACCTGTGGTTAGAACTAGTATCATTTTTACAGGACCTGTCTAATTTTCATAATAATTTTAACCAAAGTATGTAAATGAAAAAACTTCCTTTGGACAAGTAGTGCTTAAGGGAATATCAGTTTCCCTTGGCACTACTGACATGGTTTGTGTCATATGTATATGGGATAACATATTTCCCTTTGGCATAACTGCAAGGCGATCATATACCTCGATTGCAACAGGTAGAAACACAAAATTGTATGAATTTGACGCAGCTTATATATATGCTAGCAAAGTTAGTATGGAAATTTCTGGCATTGCAATCGTAGTTCCGTGATGACCCCACAGATAGTGCTTAAGGGAACAGTTCCCCAAGGCACTATTTGGCAGTTGTGCAACGTTGCGCCACAGGTAAGTCGCGAAAAAACTCCCACCATTTACATACATAGATCCTGGACCCTAACTGGGATTCCCTGTGTCTAGGAACCCAGAAACTTCGGAGACCATTTGCCCCACAACACCCAAAACCGCTAATAGATAAAAATGACATTTACTTACGAGGAATTAATTTCGATAAATATTTTACAGTTTTATTATTTTCAGAATATTAGCATGATAATTAACACGACAATGGTGTCGATTCTGTGTCGCATACTCTAAAGCTAAACGAAATTATCATATTTCCGTCTTTTTCATTTCCCCCTTTATCAGAAGAGTACCGCCATACTTTAAGTTTACTTTAGTTTTAGAGAATGCGACACAGAATCGACACCAATAGGTAAGTTACTTATAATTACGAATTATGTATAACAGGATTTCACTAACCGGTAATTACGTTTAAAGATAAATAAAATACTATGTACCTAACAATCTAAATAAATTTATTGATCGTGATTGTCATTACCAAACCACGTCATAAGTATCACAAATAGCCCAATATTTTCCCACTGTTGGGACATGGCATGGGCAGGGTCGCACAGGGAACGAGTACCGTATAGGCCTTAAAATCATCGCGTTTTTGTGACCATTGCTCAATATAGGCCTCATCCCCTTAAGGGTTTATGATATCACCACGTTGTCAGGCGTCTTAAGCTGGCTTCCCACGGTGCGTGATACTGCGGACGACGTCCGCAACGACGCACCATGGGAAGAGTATCGCCCGTGGTAGCGCAGGCATGTCCGTTGCGGTGCGTCGGATCCGCGGCGAGTCGGTTATTTTAAAGATCCTGTATGTAGCGATATGTTCTTTCACTATTCATTTTGGAATAACAAAATGGCTTCGAATTTCAAGTCATGCATGAAGTCGTACGCAGTATCACGCACCGTGGGAGCTTTAGTGATCACAGTAAATTATATTGCACTCTGAGGAGAATGCTACTGCACATTCCTTGGATATTCCCTTAGCTGGATCTTACGGTAACAATGAATAATGTGTGTATCAAACGATGTATGTTCTAAATAATAAGTATTGCAAGATTGTACAAATTTTACATTACATACGATATTGGTCCACCCAGGAATACATCAAAATTAACCCTGTATATAAGATGCATAATGAGTAATATTGAGCGTAATAAAGTGGATGATCAACTCTGAAACGGGAAATTTAAAATGATTACGATCTCATTATTCCTTCATCATCATCATCCTGAAGTCGTCTACTGCTGAACATAGGCCTCCCATAATGCGCCCAAACATTTGATCAGGTCGTCCGTCCACCTAGTGGGGACTACGTTGTCTTCTGGTTCACGATACTCGAGAACCTTCTTCCCCATCGGTTCTCGGTTCTGCGAGAGATTTTTCTTATATTCTCCAAATAATATTTTACAATAATGCACTGATTAGGTAAATTGGTTCCTAAACCATTGAAAATTAAAGAAGTTTAGGGATCATGTACGTAATCGGTCTAATTTTGGAAATTCAACTTCATTACGCACGGCACGCTTGACTTGGGGAGTAAGTTGGTGAATGCGAGGAGTTGTTTCACGTAGATCTCTATTGTCAACATAACGAAGTTAAAAATGTATATTATTATGCTGGTATGGCCGGTAAAATGACAATTTACAATTATTGTCAAGATGGCGACAGTAACATTAAACAAAACAAAAACAATGTTATACCGGCCGATAGATGGAGCTAAACTAAAGAAGTTTTACTTCAGTCATGTGGTCTAAAGCACACTCGCTTTTTATATTTATAAGACGATGTAAACAAATAATCTCCTCTGCCTAAGATACCTACTAAAAATATTTATTTTCCAGCTTCCGAGTGAGCCTTTTAAATCTTTTAATGGTCAAATAAAATAATAATTTATGGACGTAAAAAGGTTTTATACATGTTAATGAGTCCATAGACTAGTGCCCGTAGACATAGACTAGTGAGAACATTGTATTTCAGGAGCCAAGGCTTCTCTCATCCAGTCAGGTAATGTTATTATAATGGAGAGAGAGAAAAGACACGAACATAATAATATAAATAGAGAGAATAACTAAGTTTTAACATTTAACCGGTAATCGAAAAATTGGCTATACACTGGGTTTAACGCATTCCTCGGTACCAGACATAATAATGATTAATTTTATTGTTATACTTTATTGGTTATTAATAGTTATTAATAACCAATAAAGTATAACAATTCTTTTTAGTGTAACTACATTATAAAGAATTGTTAATGTAACTACATTAAAGAGAATTGTTCTCTTTGTGTAAAGCCGATTCTTTACTTCTTTATCATTTATAGTGATTAGATTGATCTATAGTAATATCTCAAAGGTATAGTACAATTTTATGGCTTAAAAATAAATGAGCCATAAAATGAAATGAATGCCTTTCATGGAATAGACCAATCGGTTTTTACTTTATTTTAAGTAAAATCATATGTTAGAGTATATACATTATAAGCATTATGTACTTACATTTTATGATACATTTATTATTATTATTGTAAATTATAGTTATACTCGTGTTTTGTAATTAGATTCATGGTGTGTATGTAAAAATTGTAAAGAAAATATAAAAAATAAGTACAAAAAATATCACTATGGCAAGTTAGTTGTAACATAAAGCTATTTTGAGTATAAATTATAAGAGTACAAATCATCTTGCATCTGAACGTCTGCAGCAGTCTTCCTCATTGAAGACAGGAATCTTATATAAATAATGTTATTTACTTATTTAAATTAGATTTACTATATTTGACTTAAAATCTGTGGTCATAGATGTTGATACATTAACAACTTAAATTTTAAGTCCTATAACGTTGTGTACTGTACCATTGTTGTTGTAAGATAATAATGAAGGGATGAGATCAAGAAGGGTTTAACTGATTTTTTCACAAAATGACTTATGAGTAACGTTGGATTCAGCGTAAAATTATCTACAATAATACATTCTCAAAGTACCGAAATGAGGCTTAAATCTCGAGATTGTCAGTCTAAAAACGGTTTATCTGACACAGGAATACAGTTCGCTTAGCATAAAAACATTATTATATTTATTATATAATATTTTTACAGTATTTGTACGAATAGGTACTATATTTTGTATTTTAAAATAGAATTAATACATTTTCAAGCAACTGAAACTTACATAAACCTTTTCTATTACTTAATAAGCACTCTACATTGAAATGAAGCCGTTGAGGTTTAAAGTCAATTTCTCGAAACTATCAATTTGATAGTTAAACTCTTTTTGATCTCACCCCTTGAATTGTTTGTTGTGTACTGTTTCTTAACCCTAAAATATTTTTTTTTTTTAACTTTCAACTTGAATGTATAACCTATATAAGTCAAAACTGTAACCCTACTTTTTGCTTCACCATAGTCAGGTAAAAAGCGACTTAATATCAGTGGCTTGATCATGTTACATTAGTTTCAATAAAATTCAATTTGAAATCTTTATCAATGATGGTTTTCAATCATGCACTGTGATTGTAGTTTAATTAAGAAAGATTAGTATAAGTGGAAGGTGAGTGCACAACTTATCTCCTCCAAACAGCCAGCCAGCTGTCGAAACAGGCCTATTATTTGGAGACAACAATATTTACATCAAACTTTTTACTTAAGTATAAAGCTATGTTTTCGGTTTAACAGGGTCAGGGCATTGACACCAAGGAGTTGTTGTCATATTACACACAAGTTCTACATTGATGACGGTGAGTGGTAAGCCATCAACGGTGAGTCTGTTCGTACCATGTATTTTGTAGGAGAGGTTGTGGAGGCCTGTGATACGGTCTCTGCGCCTGGTTACCTCTCGTTGGTTGTAGCACTTACGCATGTCTCGCTTGCGGTATGTCTTATCATGGATATGTCTAGAAACAAAAAATATTATTGATTTTTGTTCTTCGTAATTATTACTAATCATTAGCTATAATTTTCGTTTTACAAGCCCAAACAAAATAATCTATTAAGGTATTGTAATAATAAAGTGTACTTTGCAGTCACAGCGCATGTTTTTAGCAATATTTGTCAGGTGTTTTCTTGTGAACCCACTAATCCATGGATAAGCCAAGAAATTTTGTTTTTACAGATTTCTGAAAATATGCCATAAACTTGGATGTAAAGAAACTTACTTAAAAGTATCCTCAGTTCCAGTAGTAATATTACTCGGTCTGGTCACAGCCAATCCTGCATCCTTCAGTCTCACGTAAAATTCATCATCTTCAAGCCCCCAACCCCAGTAGTTATTGGACATTCCATTCACCAACTCATAATGCTCCCTTTTAACTAATAATATTCCTCCAATGAAGGTCTCATAGTGGTATTTAGGGTGAGTCTGAGGTGATGATATGTGAATCGGCCCAGCAGCAGGGTAATTGTATTTCAAATTATCATTCAGTGGTAGCAAGTCCACATCATGCATTACGAAGTAGTCATAATCCTTCTTAGTGTACAAAAAGCCAACATTTATCAACGACGCTCTGTTAAAACGGTAGCTGTCTTTCTGCTGAATCACAAATATGTGGAATGGTATATTCTGTTTGCCTAGAAATTTGTACATGTGTGGGACAAATTCTAAAAGTTCTTCGAAACGGTCTCTGAAGGGTACTAGGATAGCTAGACGCTTCTTGGTAAGCTCTTGCGATGATATTTGATAGCGGTTGGAGCTAGGTAATGCCCCTTTTTCTGCAAGACAAAATAATTAATAGAAAATTTAAAAAAATTAAAAATGGATTTGTATTTTGAGTTCTGTTAAATTACTGTTTATTAGTGTCTATATAGTAATGAGGGTTGCTTACAGTTTTTTACTCACCTCTTTGTATGGGCAAAGACGATAAATAGCAGCCCATAATAAAAGTTAGCCCTAAACAAGTAGCTAAACATCTCGAAGCGCTTATTCGATAACCCATTAAATTGATCCCACGGTACATCAATACTTGTGTCAGGTATTTTTATTTATGGAGAATACAACCATACTCCTTCATAAAATTTCACGTTTTAATTGAAAACATCTAAATTAATAGTGGACTCGCGAATCCATAGAATACTAATACGCGAATCGGTGCCTATCACGTACATATAACGCGGAAATTGCGGATTATATTTTTTGACAATGAGATGACAGATGTGCTCTGTGCTGTCAACTTTGTAATGTTGTCAATGTCAATATGTTGACGACACTTTTTTTGGTTGGCTTCGCGTAATTAGCTTATTTAGCCAGTGTCAAGTTTATTATTGTGTATGCTTTTTTTTAATGTTTTAGCTCCACACTATTGTGTATTTAGCCATTGTCAAGTAATTAATAATTTATCAAGTTAATGATATTTCACGCAAATATGTGTCAAGTCACAGTCGTAGTCATCAAGTCAAGTCATAGTCAAGTCACAGTCTAGTCAAAGTCATACTCCTAGTAAAATGGTGGCAACTTGAAGCTTCTATGGAGTTTTGGAAACAACACGAAAAGAAACGTTACACCATCACTATACCATTTTCCCACACTCACGCCTGTAATCCAGCACTTAACGAATAGAATGCCACCAATTTTATGCACTAACACTGAAAATAACACAAGTTTTGGAAAATAATACAATGCGGTGACGCAATCTTTTTCGCGTTCCCGCCAAAACTCCTTGTGTATGCTTATTACTTAATACCTACGATTATAGATACATAACTATAGTCTAAAAATATTATTTGCATAGAGAACAAGAAGGTTACATCCTCATTTCTGTTATTGATAGAAAAAACGCAACATAATGAGAACTAATGCAATATAACATAAAATGGATGGTAATTATTTATTAAACCTTAATGGGTTCGTTTATTTCATTGATTCAAGTTTAATAATAATAATAATAACGACGCCCAAAGATCACATACATAGATCCTGGACTCTAACTAGGATTCCATGTGTCTAGGGACCCAGGAACTACGAGGACCATGGTCCCACAACACCCAGACTCAGAACAAGTATTTTTTTCTGTGCACAAACACTTGTCTTGTCACGGGAATCAAACCCGCCGCCACCAGATCATGAGCCGACTTGCTCAACCACCACACCACAGAGGCTGAAGTTTAAATTATATAACGCCTGAAGTTATTTTAAAATACTCAGCAAGATAATTCTATAGAACTTATATTGTAGTGCATAATATACTATTAAAGGTCCTTGAAGCAAATGAATAAATAATAAATTAATTAAATTAAATGTCTTTATTTCAGGCAATAAAACCCATTATGATTTTCATTTATTTATCGATATCGACCACTACCTCACTAGTGATAATGTGCACCATTTTCAAAAGCGCGATTATTCCTTTGGTTTGCTTTAGGTTGTCGTGTGGGGGCGCCCATATCGCAAGGAAGGCATCAATTAACCCGGCAAACGTAATCGGCACTAAGTTAGTCGTTGTTATTAAGCTAAATAAATGTTTGAATTGCTAATTAATGGGCGAGGAATGGTTACCACGCACGCCATTATTTTAATAATGGTGGCCGGATTTGTTATTGTTGCATTGTTAGTATTAATAGGACAATAGTTTATTAATTGTGAATAGAGAAAATTAATTGACAGGGAGTTGCTGATTCGGCGAGTTTAATTGCTCATTTATTTATGTTACAAAAGTACATACCATGCAGTAGGCACACTGTACAAATCGAAATCGTAACTTAGGAGTTTCACCACTTAGCTTAGTAGTTAGTAGCAAGTGTAAAATGTGACATAATATGTGGAGAATGATTATGATCGAACAATTTTTTTTTTATTTCATGTTTTGGCTCAACACTTTTGTGTATTTACGACCAATATTTAATATAACGTTTAAGTTGTTTTTTTGTCTAGTTGGCCATGACGCGGTTTGTGTATTAGGCCAGTTTTCAAGTTGCTTTTGTAACTACTTTTTTTTATAAATCGCAGGCAACAGACATCTAGAAATGAGAAAACTAAAAAAAATCTAATGATTTCTAACATGACGGATTTCAAGAGTAGTATTAATTTTTCACCTTATCTCTTGTCAGTGTATCAGTGTAATCAACAAACAAAATAAATAAAAGAGAAATCTGCCTTACAAAAATTAACGATAACTAACTATTCCGGCTCACGGCACGAAATGTCAACAATAAATATCAATTTAACGCACACAAAAGCATCAGTCGTGCCCACAAAGAAAACACAATTAATTACCTAAACTTTTTATAACTACCTAATTACATGGTATGGCTGAACGGGCCTGAGACCATGGCCGCTGGCACTCATTAAAAAAATACAAAAACGTTAGGGCTGTAGCAATGCTGCTATGGCCGCTGGTTAACTTGAGATCTATGTGATAATGTTATTTATTAACCTAAAAAACAAATTATATTATATAGGTGTTTTAAATAAGCTCCGTATTATAAATAATAATAATAACGGCCATACCAACGGTAATAATATAATAAATAATAATAATAACGGCCAGCGATCACACATATTCAGACTCCAGACAAGTACTATTTTTCGTGCATAAATATTTGTCCTGTCGCGGGAATCGAAACTGCAGCGTCCGGGCTATGAGCCGACCTGCTCAACCACCACACCACAGAGGCCGTGAATAAGCTCTTATGTACCAATTCAGTCCTAGACTACACTCGCATGTTCTCGTATGAAAGACATCTGCTTACGTTAATTACACGGTTAAAAGAGTCTGCATAACTAAGTAAATAAATAAGTAGGTACTTAATTACTGCGAAAGACAATAATGGCCATACTTAAAAATCTTACGAACTTTAAAATAATTTGGTAACTAAATACATACTTAGCATGAATAAAAATACTGCAGCGTTAATATTTTGTTTGTCATTTAAGAAAAACTAAAGTACGCTATGTATTTTACACACAATTCGCCCTATTACATGGTCTATGTCGTTTTTTTTACTGTTGTTTTGTTTTTGGTTTGGCTCCACAATTTTGTGTATTTAGCCAGTGTCAAGTAATTTTTCAAGTTAATTAATATATATTATATGTGTCAAGTCAAGTCACAGTCTAAGTCATCAAGTCAAGTCATAATCTAGTCTAGTCTAGTCAAGTCATACTCCTAGTAAAGTGGTGGCATCTTTACCAGAAGCTATGGAGTTAATCTAATCTATGGAGTTAAACAGCACGAAAAGAAACGTTTCACCATCATTATACCACTTTCTCACACTCATGCATGTAATCCAGCACTTAACGAATAAAACGCCACCAATTTCATGCACTAACACTGAAAATAACACAAGTTTTGGAAAATAATAAAATGCGGCAACGCGATCTTTTTCGTTTTCCCGGCAAAACTCTCCTTTTTTACTCTTTGTCTCGTTTCATTTTTATCGATAATACGAGATACACCCCTATTCCGCGCCCACAGTATATCAACGTCCAAAACACGTACTTTCAACGCGTGAGTTACGTCTCAGTTATAAGTAATTAAGAGTAAATAGTTACAGTTCGAATAGTGGCGCTTTGCGACAATATAACTACAGTATAGACGACAGCCCACTTAAACTGAATAGGACAACCTAGTTGTAGGCGAGGTAGGGCATAGGAATAAAATGTTTAAAAATAAAGATTTGAAAACTCTAGTGACTGTGAGAATTGTCAATTTCGTCCGAAAAATATATGCACCACCCCACGTAAAATTAGGTTTTCTCCTGCAAAGTAAAATTTCCTGAGTCATATTCTCAAAAATTAAATTAAAATAAAGTACTATATGTCAAAAACGAGTTTTTGCCCGCAGCTTCGCCCGCGGCGTGTCCTATGGGAAAATAATTCAACCACCCATTTCACCCTCTTAAGGGTGGAATTTCGAAAAATCCTTTTTTAGCGGATGCTTACGTCTTAACATCTACCTGCATGCCAAATTTCAGCCCGATCCGTCCAGTGGTTTGGGCTGTGCGTTGATAGATCACTATGTCAGTCAGTCACCTTTGAGTTATATATATATAGATAGATAGAGTAAGCCAACTCTAAAACCGCGGAGCTGCAGTGCATCCGGAATGTTCTTTGACGCACGCGTTGATACGTTCAATGCCATTCAGCGAAAACGGATCGCTTCATTCATGTCCAGGGTTGACATGAGTAAAAACACCGTTATCAAGAGCCTGGCAGATCGCCTGCTGCGATCTGCAACGTACCGACAATGGTTGGCTATTGCCACCTAAGGTTTTTTATTCTTTTATTTAATTTTTATTTTTGTATGTGTATATTTTTTTTTAATCATGGATCTTGAATCTGGTATAATAAATATATCATTATTATTATTAAAAATGAGTAAATAATCTCTTTCTTTGGTGCAAGCAGCTTAAATTATGGCTATAGTCAAAGAATAATCATAATTATTAATGCTTAACTCCGATTTATTTCATCTCGGTCTGTCCCTATAAAAGGGTAATGTGTCCCAGCAATGTGGCAAAGACGACCCTGCCAGCGAGGTCGACGTACGAGTACACCCCGGGGTGCCCTCGAGCTATTTGCTTCCTACTTTTGACGATTGGGCGCCTTAAGTGCTTGCCCTTCCGCCTGGTGACGCTGTAAAGTTCGGAAGAGACCAACAGCATTTGCCCGTTTAAAAAAAAACCCACAGAAATGAATATTCTTGTATTACCCATACTGCTTATACAATAGCACCGTCATTTATTTTACCAGCAATAATTGAACGTTTCTGTTGGTGGATAATTAAAGGAATTAACAAACAGAAATAAGTAGGGGCTGTTATTTATATTTAGCCTGAGGGAGGAGGCTTTAATGAGCCATTGTTGGCTCATACACGTATTATTTGACTTTTGTTTTTATTAAGCGCTTTTTTATTTACCAAGATCAATTTATTGGCTAGTTGACAGGTGCTTTAGCGTTTTCAGCGCTTACCGTGGTGTGGTGGGATTTATGAGGTGTTTATTTTAGATTTTGGTCCCATCAGCTAGGTATATACCTAACAGTTTTTTTTAAAATATGGTATGGCAATATTTTTAGTTTTTTGTTATTAATGTGGTTCAGCGCTTTTCAAGTTTTTTTTGTTGTTTTGGCTCCACACTTTTGTGCATTTAGCCAAGTGTCAAGTAATTGACAATTTCTCAAGTTAATGATATTCCATATACACGGTGGAATTTAATTCGTTCTTTTCCTTAAATGTGTGTATTCAATCCATGCTATAGAACGCTCCTATATAACTAAATACCAAAAGTACTTATGAAATAAAACTTGAATGTAGTGTATTATCAAATTACTGCGAATTCAAATTAGCGACATTGAACAAAGCAGGTGTGTAACATATTTCGCCGGAAACAGACGCTGGCAGGGCATCCCATTCCTTAGCCTGGGTGGTAGGTATTTCGACCACGAAAGGATGGCACTAAGCCGAGCGTCTAGTAGTCCGGTAGTGGAATGGTGATGGGAGAATGAGATCATGCAGTTCTTGTGCGAGATTGCTTGCACCAGTAGTAGGAATAAGAACCTATTTTTATTCAAACTCTGATATTGTACCTATTAATAGGCTTGCTATATAATATTTGACGATAACCACTTTGTAATTTTATATGCTTAGTACAATAAATTAATTTTAAGTAGTTAAGTAGTTTGATGAAATTGATATTAGCATAGTGATCGTGAGTAACAGTTGGAAATATATTTATTCACTTTTAATCACACAACTGAGAATTTTAATGTTCAAATACAATGTTTATCGTCTGATAATACTAGCTTCATAATTATTGAATAACTTAATCGCATCTGTAATTATTTTTACGCAAAAACCGCCTGAAATTGTGAACTAAGTGTTCAATAGCGTTTTTCTAATTACAGTGGAACGTTAGCCTTTTATAAAATGATCTTTAACGTTGTCCGTTAATTTACAAATTTATGTTTATGAATTCACGATGAAGAAGACGTTCTGTTCCTTTTTTGTCACTTTACATTGGCCACAGGGTCTTTATCTACGTTGGTATGATAAGACAAATAACTAGATCTACCTACTCATTTTTTTTTGATAACCTATGCCCAAAATATGTACCCGTGCTGAACCTTCAGTCTTCAAAGTACCAACCTTTCTCAGTCATGTCAAGTCTCTGTAAAACTATGGAAAGTATACTGAATAGCAGATTCCTAGCGTCTTCTCGACTCTATCCCGGCAACGGTCCAAGCCGAGACTCGCACCCCAGGGGTGCCCTTGAGCTAGTTGCCTCCCAATTTTGAGGGCACCTTAAGCGCCTGCCTTCCTGCCCGGTGACGCTGTAAAAGTCGTTAAAGAAAAACAGCATTAGCCTGTCCAAAAAAAAAAAGCTTTATTCACGTCCAGACGCGCGTAGCGTTTGGTGAGGTGCCACAGAGATCTGATGAAACCTCGCAATTTAACTGAAAATTAATTAATTTCAACTAAATGGTACAATTTTTCAATGGTATATTGTGAAGTGATTGTGTTCATTTTTCATTGAATTGTTTTCGATATATCTGTAATTAATTTTACCAAAATCATATTAAATGGAACATGACCATTAATAGAAAATATTTCTTCGTGATTTAGGTACTTACCAAGCACATACCTTATTAACACAACATGGCGGTAAAACAAAGCTAGTTAAACAAAACAAAACCAGCGTTTTCTCATTAAACCCCGAACGGAAGTGAGACGGCTATTACAAAATATTAAATTAATCTGGTACGCATTCAATGGCGCGCGGTGCGTCGTAAACGTCACGTAATAACAAAATGGCCGCGGGATGTGTAATTTTATCGATACCGATAAAATAATACTGCAACACTACTGTTTTTTTTTTTAAAGTAAAACTTCTTTACTACTTGGGGAATAATCTGGTGACTACGTGGCGAACGAAAGTCGAATTTGGTTCGCGTAGATCTCCATTGTCAACATAACTAAGTTGAAAATTTGTACTATGTTGGTATGTCCGGTAAAATGACAATTCACAATTATTGTCAAGATGGCGACATTAACATTAAACAAAACAAAAACAAAGTTACCCGCCCGATAGAGAGAGCTAAACTAAAGAAGTTTTACTTCAGTCGTGTGGTCTAAAGCTCACTAGTTTTTTCCTACAACCTAGTACTAGTTATTGTAGTATATACATATTTTAATTTTAATTAAATAGTTCTTTATGTCAGCCATTAGCACTGCGGTGGCATTTTATAGCGGTCGCCGGGCTAGACCGCCCTCCAGCTAAGTTTAATCTCAAAGGTCATGCGCATGACTGGCCCGATAGCTCAGTTGGTAGTAACCCTGCCTTCTGAACTGTGGGTTGTGGGTTCGATTCCCACCCAGGACAAACATTTGTGTGATGAACATAGGTGTTTGTTCTGTGTCTGGGTGTTATATTGTATTATATGTATATATTAGGTCTTTACCTATGAAATTGCCGTTTTGTTTGAAAAAAGTTAAAGTATTTTTTTTTCGAACTTATTTATTTCTTTTATTCAAAGTAATCACCCCTGCAATCAATGCATCTTTGCCAACGCTGTGGCAGTTTATGGATGCCCTTCTTGAAAAAATCAGCAGGACGGGAGACAACAAACTCTTCAAAGGCGTTTTGTACTGCCTCTCGGGAATTGAATTTTTTTCCCGCTAAAAAGTTGTCCAAATTTTGGAATAAGTAATAGTCGGTAGGCGCAAGATCTGGTGAGTATGGCGGATGAGGGAGAGCTTCCAAACCCAACTCATGCAGCTTAGAGACGGTCTGTTGTGCAGTATGGGATCGCACGTTGTCGTGAAGTAGCAGTGGAGACGACCGATTGACCAAAGCTAGTTGCAGACGTGCGAGTTTCGCCATCATTGTGGTCAGTTCTTCAATGTACACATCTGCAGTAATGCTCTCGCCGTTTTGTAAAAAGCTATGATGAATCACACCAGCACTAGACCACCAAACTGTGACCATCACTTTTCTAGGGGTCATTTTTCGTTTTGCACATTGCTTTGGTACCGAACCAGGATCTAACCAACTTGCTGAGCGCTTTCGATTGTCAAAAAGAATCCATTTTTCGTCGCACGTAATAATTCGGTTCAAAATTCCTTCATTTCTGTGCCTGTTAAGCAGCGCAAGGCAAGTCTCGACGCGTACGTTGCGCTGGCGATCGTTAAGTTCGTGGGGCACCCATCTATCAAGCTTTTTTATCTTGCCAATCTGTCGCAAATGGACCAATATTGTTTTGATGCTAACATCAAAAGCTGCTGCCAGCTCAGCTGTAGATTGAGATTCATCAGCTTCCACAATCGCCTTTAATTCATCATTGTTGACCAAAGTTTCCGGACGACCACGAGGTTCATTTTTCAAGTCAAAATTCCCAGAACGGAACCGAGCAAACCAATAACGGGTTGTACGTTCGTTTGTACAGTTCTCTCCGTAAACGTCGTTGATGTTACGTGTCGTTTGTGCCGCGTTGGTGCCACGACGGAACTCATATTCCATAATTACACGAAATTTCAAAGTATCCATTATGAGGAAAAATGTTGAAATGTAATGAAAATACAACGGTAATCAATAAACAAAAGACTCATATTGTAAATAGAATGTCATATTTTTTAAACAAAATTAATTTGAATTTAGAATTCATAGCCAATCAAAACTTTATTTTGTTTGAAAAAGTCTGTACTGCAATACGGCAATTTCATAGGTAAAGACCTATTATTTACAAACAAAAAGTATTTAAGTATTGTATCAGTTATCTGGTACCCATAATACGAGCTTTGCTTAGTTTGGGGCTAGATGGCGTTGTGTGAGATGTCCGCACATATTATTATTATTATTATTATTATAGTAATTATACATAAGTAGCTAGGTATATTTGTAACTGCTTATGGGTTGGTGTATATATTGTCAAACACATTTATTTTGGTTTTGGCTCCACACTTCTGACTTGATACGTAATATATAATATATATACGTGTCAAGTCACAGTCCAAGTCATCAAGTCAAGTCATACTCCTAGTAAAGTGGTGGCAACTTTACCAGAAGCTTCTATGGAGTTTTGGAAACAACACGAAAAGAAAACGAAAAAGATCGCGTCACCACATTGTATTATTTTCCAAAACTTGTGTTATTTTCAGTGTTGGTGCATAAAATTGGTGGCATTTTATTCGTTAAGTGCTGGATTACAGGCATGAGTGTGGGACAGTGGTATAATGATGGTGAAACGTTTCATTTCGTGTTGTGCCAAAACTACATAGAAGAAATAGTAAAGTTGCCACCACTTTACTAGGAGTATGACTTGACTAGACTAGACTATGACTTGACAAGTCACCAAGACTTGACTTGACACATACATATACATAATATTAATTAACTTAAGAAATTAATTACTTGACACTGGCTAAATACACAAAAGTGTGGAGCCAATACAAAAAAACACACCTTTTTATTTTTTTTATTTGTCTATTCATGTGAAGCACATATTTTATCTACCTACTCGGATCTACAGACCCACGCCATGATCACATTTTTTGTGTAATTGCCAAAAGACACGAAAGAAGTGACATTATATCTGAGTATTAAGAATAACAAAAGTTTTTAATTAGAAGCTTGCTCTAGAAGTAAGTACTCCTGAGTATTTAAAAGGTTAATGTTATCTACGCCCTTAAGTCGCCCACCAAGGCCCATTGTCCACAATAAGTAGACCCTAATGCACATACATTTAAAACTCGCTAGAGGCGCCCGTTTACGGGACAAAAAAGTCTTATTGGTCTCGAAAGTGTATTTAATATGTATAGTGTAAATAAAACTGCGAAAAATATCTATAATATCTATCTGGTTCAGCTGTTGGTAAATTCGTTTTTTTTTTATAACTTCTTATTTTATTGAACGTCCACAAATATTTATATTTATTTATTTATATCTCAATCATGTAAAAGTAAATACCTACATTCATTATTTTACTAAGTGGTAGGACTTTACTGCAAAGTTCGTCTAGGTAGGTATCACCACTTTGCCAGTTATTTGGCCGCCAAGCAGTAGTGTGCAAGCACTATTGTGTTCCATTTGAAGGGCACTGTAGCTAGTGAAATTACTGGGCAAATGAAACTTTATGATCTGATCTCACAGTCGAGTAATCTTATTACCAGACTGCTGATGTCTCAGGATGATATGCGCAGTGCAGTGTCGCGTGAAACTTTATTGACTGTTTTCCAAGTTCCACTGTTCTGTTATAGGCCGTGTCGCTTAACATCAGGTGGACGTCTAGCTCGTCGAATCATTCACTAACATAAATATATATATATCCATTTGCGCCAAAGTGTGATAGCTAATATTTTATAATATTTTATTTATTATTGATATTGAGATAAAAGCGAACTTAAGAGCTATCACACTTTGGCGCAAATGGACGTAAGATTTAGCTTAAGAATAATCGACAGATTGGCCCTTAGTGCAATCGATTAACCAAACTAAATATATCGGTCGGTACCGTGGGCTAATGTGTCGCGAGCGGACCGCCCGCGTCGCCCGCACACGCTCCTTGCGAAACAAAGGAGGTTTTATGATCGATTCCGCTAGTGATGTGATGGTATCGATTGTTTATTGGTAATTGTCAAGGTAGCTGAGGTGACAGTTCTGGTAATAGACAGTGTTACAAAGCAAATGCTACGTAATGTATTATTAGGTGCTGATTTGCTCCTAATTAGGTATTATAGATAAATAAATAATTGTGGGCATTTCACACAGCGCCATAAACTATGCAAAGATATATAAAAGATAACTGATACTTTTTGTTTGTAAATACATACATGGAATACAATATACCTACCAGACACAGAACAAACATCTATGTTCATCACACAAATATTTGTCCTGGGTGGGAATCGAGTTCATAACCTACAGCTCAGAAGGCAGGGTTACTACCAACGTGCTATCGGGCCAGTCAAAGTAGATACCTAGACAGATATTTTACTTGTCGTAAAAGTGATTACTGTCTTGTACCCTATTATTATCTTCTGATGTTTTGCAATTAATTTTTTTTTTATGTTATTGAATGATGTGACGAGCTAGTCGTTTACTTGATGTTAAGCGCCACGGCCGCCCATAACAGAACAGTGTCACTCGGAACCCTAAAACATAGAGTTTCAAGCGACACTGCACTGCGCACATCATCCTGAGACAACAGCACAGTCTGGTAATAAGATTACTCGACTGTGAGATCAGATCATAAAGTCTCAATTGCCCAGTAATTTCACTAGCTACAGTGCCCTTCAAACCGGAACACAGTAGTGCTTGCACACTACTGCTTGGCGGCAGAATAACTGGCAAAGCGGTGGTACCTACCTAGACGAACTTTGCAACAAAGTCCTACCACCTAGTAATTTGCCATGTTTTGATAACTAATTAATATTAGTTAATTATTAGTATTAGTTGCGCCCGCGGTTCGGATTAAAAGTATGTGTTATTCCAACATATACACTATTTGCATTCCAAGTTTCATTAAAATCCATTCAGTAGTTTTTGCGTGAAAGAGTAACAAACTTCCATACATACAAGCTTTCGCGTTTATATGTTAGTAAAGACTAGAGGCCACCGCGGTTTCACTCGCTGTTTATTCATTATTCGCGGGTTTTTGTATTATTTCAGGACAGAAACTATCCTGTTGATTTCCATAGTGTTAGCAATCTGTATTCAATATTTCATCTAAAGAGTGAAAGTCACACAAATAGACAACGTTTCACTTTTATAATATCGTATCGTTTTGTAATTTTCATAAAATTAAGTAATAGAGGTATACAATTTTAATAGTAAATTTTTTTTTAGTTCGGTAAGTAGTATTTACCTATTTGTAGGAGGACAATTTTAATTTGTTTTTAAATATTAAGAGCCATATAGAAGGTTTTTGGCGGGAACGCGAAAAAGATTGCATCACCGCATTGTATTATTTTCCAAAACTTGTGTTATTTTCAGTGTTGGTGCATAAAATTGGTGGCATTCTATTCGTTAAGTGCTGGATTACAGGCGTGAGTGTGGGAAAATGGTATAATGATGGTGAAATGTTTCTTTTCGTGTTGTTTCCAAAACTCCATAGAAGCTTCAAGTTGCCACCACTTTACTAGGAGTATGACTTTGACTAGACTGACTTGACTATGACTTGACTTGATGACTTCGACTGTGACTGGACACATATTTGCGTGAAATATCATTAACTTGATAAATTATCAATTACTTGACACTGGCTAAATACAAAGAGGTGTAGAGCCAAAATATAAAAAAGAGCCATATTAATATAGGTAGGTAATTTTATAAATGTATTCATTGCCTGCTTATCGAATAGTTGTATACTTACGTGCAGAAGAGATAGATAGATAGATGAACTCTTTATGAGATACCTTAAGAGATACATTTAATATCGATAGAATTATTTTTGTGTACATACTTCACTAAAACCACAATAAAGCTTTGTATTATTAACTCGGCTAGTGCTAAAATAGTGTTTCAGAGTTCATTACATTAAGAAATGTGAGCTAACAGAAAATACAAACACCATTATGAGTTACCCACCCTTTAACGATTTAATCGATTTCCCATGAGGGTCTCGATACTTTTTTTTGTTTTGGTTTTGGCTCCACACTTTCGTGTATTTAGCCAGTCTCAAGTAATTAATTTTTCAAGTTAATTTATATTGTACTTATGTATGTTGTATGTGTCAAGTCAAGTCACAGTCCAAGTCATCAAGTCAAGTCATAGTCTAGTCTAGTCAAGTCATACTCCTAGTAAAGTGGTGGCAACTTTACCAAAAGCTTCTATGGAGTTTTGGAAACAACACGAAATGAAACGTTTCACCATCATTATACCATTTTCCCACACTCACGCCTGTAATCCAGCAATTACCGAATAAAATGCCACCAATTTTATGCACTAACACTGAAAATAACACAAGTTTTGGAAAATAGTACAATGCGGAGACACGACCTGTTTCGTTTTCCCGTCAAAAAAAAACCGTCTCGATACTTTATTCGATTATTTAGTACTCCCAACTCTTTTATGTAGCTAAGAATATTTACGAACAACAAATGGCTTTTTACTTACAGTTACTCTTTGAATATCTTTCGTGGTACCACTGAAATTTGGATGTGTGCCGCGTGGTCCCAGCGGTGTGAGAATAGGACCATCATCTCTTCCCGTGGATGCCAAAAAAACTGGGTAAGGGAATATCCAGGGAATGGGCAGCAGCATTCTCTTCGGTGCATTAAAATCGTCTGCAATCGCGATGTCGCCAGGCGTACTGATTATGGCAAACATTTCTAATCCTAATAGTTTCGCCAAATGGGTTAACACTTTGCGTAGTAGGCAATACATAATACAGAGTAAATTATTCTGTTTCATTGAATATTGACCCGTAATATGACTAATTCCCTGTATTTAGGTATTATCGTCAAAATAAAAAAGTAAAAAAATAATACTGCTTAAAAATAAAAAAAATATCCGTAGCTTTGGCGGGAAAACTCGCGTCACCGGATCATATTATTTTCCAAAACTTGTATTATTTTTAGTGTTAGTTCATAAAATTGGTGGCATTTTATTCTTTAAGTGCTGGATTACAGACATGAGTGTGGGAAAGTGGTATAATGATGGTGAAACGTTTCTTTTCGTGTTGTTACCAAAACTCCATAGAAGCTTCTGGTAATGTTGCCACTACTTTACTAGGAGTATGACTTGACTTGATGACTTGGACTGTGACTTGACTTGACACGTATATATATAATAATTAAATTGTAATATCAATTATTTGACACTGGCTAAATACACAAAAGTGCCAAACAAAAACAAAAAAAATATCCTGATGTTTCTATACGACATGCTGAATTGCTGACCCTGGTAACACCAACCACAGTTTCCCAGTAAACCCTGTGGTCAGCTATTCAAATGTGATCACGTTTCTGGGCGCAGCCTGACGCCTATCCTTGATAATATGATCGTTCACGCCACCTTGTAATGGGGATATCGAGGTTTGATTTAATAATAATTACCTAATATAGCTTGATCTTAAGGTCTAGTGGAATTATTGTACATAAACTAAAGGTCATTAATAAATAGTTACTTAATGCTTGTCTTTATCTTAAGGTCTAGAAGAATTATTGTACTAAAGACAGGGCTGTAGCTAGAGTCGAATTTGATGAGGTAGGTCAGCCCTCAAAGCCCGGGCTCCTAAATCAATCAATATATTCGATACATTAATAGCTATTCGTAGACGAATGATTTCTGTGACAGAACATGAGCATGGATCTAAGATTTTTTACAAACAATTTAACTATTCATTTTTACAAACAATTTAACTATCAATTTATTGTGATTTTTTACAATCAATTTAACTATTCATTTTAGTTTTTGTTTATTTAAAATTAATAAAATTAATAATGATTGTGGGGCAATCCCCACATTGCCCCCCTCTTAGCTACGACCGTGACTAAAGGTCATCCACAAATTATTGTAATCCATAATTTACAGGATTTTTTTCAACTTCTCAATGGAACAGCTTTCTTAATTCGGGTTTATTTTATTGTATTGTTTATTTATGTTTGTTACTTCAGAACAAAATAGAAAGTGTTTTATATATTTATTTTTTTCAAATTACTTAAGTATACGAAAAACAGCGTTTAGGCGCCCTAAAAGTTCTGACAAAACGACTGACAAACACTACTGTGTTCCGGTTTCAAGGGCATTGAAGATAGTGAAATTACTGGACAAATGAGACTTTATGATCTGGGGATTAATTTAGAGTTTCGAGTGACACTGCAATCTATCACGGGCGACCGTGACGCTGAACACAAGGAGGGTGATCACAAAATTATGATTACAATGCAACAGGAGACATTTCTATACCTACTAACTATGCATATAAACTGTGTATTGAAACTGTCAAAATTACGTGATTGCCCAGCAGGTGAACGTCACGTCATTCAATTATACACAAATAATTGTGCTATGAATGTTCTTATTTACAAAGTAATTGGTTCCTAAACCGTTATATAAACTTCACAGGAATCACGAAAAAGGGTTTTCAATTATCCACATTTCCATAAGAACAGTTTTGGGTCCGGATAAATATCGGAATCCGGTCCCTTGTTGGATTCGGAAAAGATTGTTTAAACTCTTTTTATTTTGGTTTTCATCAGTATATAAAAGCTTGTAGGTACCTAATGTATTAGGTATTTGATTGGTATCTACCTACTATAAGTATCTAATTATTGTAATGTTATATTAGATCTCTATCGACCTTCACAGCGTCATTACATTGGGTTTTTTTAACGGTCTAATGCTATTGATCTCTACCGACCATTATAGCTTCACCTGGCGGTTTAGCTATTTGGGTAAACAGTAGAGTTTGTAGGTAGAGAAAGAGTAAAGTAGGGTAAGAGAAAAGAGTAGGGACTCTTTTAGTATATAAGTATTTTTAAGGCTGGGTAATAGAACCATTAATAGAAAAATGGCGGCTCTTATTTTAGTTGCGATTAAAATGAAATACTTATGGGAATAGCCCACTGAAAAGGTCCTTACAGAGACGTACAATTACTAAACAATTAAGTAGATACCGGATACACAATAAAATAAAATAAGGATTGGTTGGACTTTTGAATTACCTATGTAACAAGTCCATAAGTCCCTAGGTAAGGGTAGGTAGGTATATACCTTTATACCTACTTACAATTTTTTTTATTGTGCAGAGGCAGCTATTTTTTTATGTTTTGGCTCCACACTTTTGTGTATTTAGCCAGTGTCAAGTAATTGATAATTTATCAAGTTAATGATTTTTCACGCAAATATGTGTCAAGTCATCAAGTCAAGTCATAGTCCAGTCATAGTCTAGTCAAAGTCATACTCCTAGTAAAGTGGTGGAAACTTTACCAGAAGCTTCTATGGAGTTTTGGAAACAACACGAAAAGAAACGTTTTACCATCATTATACCATTTTCCCACACTCACGCCTGAAATCCAGCACTTAACGAATAGAATGCCACCAGTTTTATGCACTAACACTGAAAATAACACAAGTTTTGGAAAATAATACAATGCGGTGACGCGATCTTTTTCGCATTCCCGCCAGAAGTCTATTGCTGTAAGTTAGATAACCTAGTAGCTATCGTATTAATTTTACGTTGATTTGTAACATAATGCTTATTAAAAATAAAATGAAACTGTATTTGCAAGTAGGTACTTTTTTACAGTGCAATTGATATGGACAGCCGTGTCGCTTAACATCAGGTGATCGACTAGCTCGTCATGTCATAACCTTAACATAAAAAAATTGTATCCACTAATCTAGGTTTTAACAAGAACGTAAATATCCTGAGTAGTTTATGTATGTTATACTTAAGTATGGGTTTAAAAAGCACTTATATCGCAACAAATCAAAAATGCACTATAACTAACTATCTATCTATGAATAAATATATAACTATATATATAAATATATAACTATATATCTATGAATAAATGTCTTTTCTTTCTTTCTTTCTTTCTAACTATTAGGTACCTACCTACTTAAATATTCACACCTTACAATCACCAGATATTTCCTCCGATAACATTTTTAATGAAATACTACCGATATAAGCAATTTACAGAATAAAATGATTTAGGTAGGAACTGTAAGTATCGAATATTTACCGAACAAAAATTAATCACATTTCCCCTAAGTCCAACCATAACGATTTTAATTAAAAAATCAAACTATTTACCAAACACAGTTTAGTTTATAATGGCGTAAAATTTGCGTGAAATTCAAACTTTACCGAGTTAAATAAAAATTAAATTCAACATTATAAAACAGTCGTGTTCACTGATTATTTAATTTTTATTGTCGATAAAAATTATTAACAGTCATACGCGACGGCGGACGGCGCGCGGACGTGAAACGACGCCATTTTGTGCCAAATTAATTATTTTCAAGACCCGCTGAAAAGTTCTCACTTATCTGACGACATTAACCTAATAAAGCATCGTAGTTAATTAAAAAGTATAACACCGATGAAGCGCGAGCGTGCGCCGAGTGAGTCAACTATCCCAAAAGGAGCAAATCCCCTCACCACCCAATCGACGCCCTAATTGAATCATAACCAGCTAAATTCAAAAGCTCCACCTGTCGCCGATGAGAGGCAAATCTCACGTAACACGCCAAGCGGACGGTTAAATCACAAGCTCTTCACAAAAACCGCCCACTGCAAAAGCGCTCCTAATTCAAACAACACCTTCGCGATCACAGTCCACCAATAACAGCGCAGATATTCAAATAAAGAGTGCAGCTTGGAGCGTTGTCAACTCCTACCAGATAATATCGACCAATAGGAGATTCGGAGTCCATGTTAGTTATTTTTTTTAAACGGTCGACGGGCGTCTGGCTCTAGCGGAGGGCTCATTCGGCCGCGCGCCGCCTTGGCGTTCGTATCGCGCGTACGCGTCATGAAAATGGATTGTGTTCTGTGTGACATGTGCTTCTGATTTGGTGATATTTTTGTGAAGGACTCGTTGTGTGTGAAAGCATGATGCCTCTCGCACCGACCCCTGTGGTGGCGGTGCCATCAAAGCCGAAGATCGGCTTCAGTATAGACAGTATAGTCGGTGGGTCCGAGCGGCCGAAGCACGCGTCGCCGCCGCTGGCTAGTCCTGGATCTCCTTCCCCCGTGGCTTCTCCTCGAAGTCCTTCCCCTCGGCCGTTGCTACGACCGAGTGCATTACCAGCTGTTTTCCACTCGCCCGAGTTGAAAAGGCATCCGTACCTGGAAGCTCAGAGTCACCACCACCAGTTCCTGGCGCACTTCCAGGGAGCCGCGCTTGCGGCTGCGATAGCGCATCAGCAGCAAGGCTTTGGTGCCCCTCTCGCCCCTCACCCACCACCCCATCCCGCCGCGCCGGTGCCTCGCGAGTCCTACCAGTTATATCCTTGGCTGATCAACAGGCACGGGAGGATATTCCCACACAGGTTTCCTGGAGGTGAGTTAGTCAAATTTAATGCTTATCTTACCTATAGGTATTTTTTATACTTTAGGTCATGTTAAGTTATTGAGAGATGATATTTTGGACGAAAACGCTTCACACAAACAAATTATGCGTATTGGGCAGCTATAATTACATCATCCAAGTATGCGTAGCTACCCAACTACACCCCCAATAAATCGTGTCTTGGAACTTTTTATTTGACATATAGCTTAAATGATTTTTAGTCACAGTTATATATTATTTTTAATCAGTAAATATTAAATGAAAACTTAATGCATAATTAGATGTGACAGTAGAGTTATCTGGCAAAACACCTAAACGAAGTTCAAGTTTGTTAAAAGTAAAATGGCTTGACAGACGGAGTTCATGAACAATACTTTTGTTAACGAATAGACAAGCTTTTCTATGTTCGTCAGATAAACCTTTGAATTAGGCCAACTTGACAGCTTTCTGTATGCCCAGTGTTTTTTTTAATATTATATTAATGATCGAAATACCCCGTGACAACTGTGACATTAATAAGAAAGATTTAAATGTAAATTGACATTTATGAATAAATTGATTATTTATTATTGATAATTCAGTAAAGAACTATGCATATTTCATATGAAAATTAAGGCAATATTCGAGGCTTCGCCTACGTTTTTATTTAATTTTTATCATAAAAATAACAAATAAATACCAACTATTTAATCAAACGATTACATTTAATTAACTTACCGACGGACGGTATTTACAAAAAAAGAACGTAAAATATCCAATATTAATACATAATTGCTGTTCATGAATTATTTACGCTTGAAATAATTTTTAGTGTAGTTTGAAAGACGGTTTAATGACATGGCTACAAAATAATAAATAACAATAAAAACATGAACTGCCGACAGAATAAGCACAATTTGTATACTATGGCACCTTAAACGACACAAAAACAAACAGACAATGCAGAGATTTTAACTTTTTTCTGTTACTTATAATTCGATCTATATATCGAAAGAAAATATTTAGAGGTCAATGAACCCAAATTAATTGTTTTTAGATTTTTTGTCTGTTTGGGTGTTTGTGTGTCTTACTTAAAGCTTAACTGCAGAACGGATTTAGATAAAGTTTTCATTGTTGCTAGGATTTCATCCAAATTATATGTATGCGTCATTGCGCTGGGATATCGATGAATATATAATATTTAGATTTGTCTAAAATTTTTATTGTAAAATGCCGTGCCTCGCTCCCGAGAATTTACGTGGGAAATCGTAAGAAATTCGTTAAAGGCTGTATTTATTGAAAGTCGGCGTGATTTTTTTTACATCCTTATTCACCCGGGTGGAGACGGAGGAATACACTAGTAATAAATTCATTAAAAATACTTAAATCAATAAGTAGCTAGTAGATTTTTTTTGCTCTATATTTATTGTATAGGTCTAATCCAATCCCTGTCAGTCGATGATGACACGTTAGGCCTAGAATCGGAACTTAGAATCTCAAACACTCCCGAACACGCTGATACTAAGTGCATGGAGATTTTAGAGAAATATACCATGTCATTATAATTAGATTTTTTAAAGAAGATGAAAGATGTAATTAGTAGTAAATAGATAGATAAATAGATAAAACTCTTTATTAAAACACCACATTACAGGGACAATTTACAAGCAAAAATTTAAAAATTAAGTGTCACAATGGGCGGTCTTATCGCTTAAAGCGATCTCTTCCAGACAACCCAATACAATACAGGTATAGGCAATACAGGTTGTACTTACCGGTATTGTCAATTTCATGTTTCTCACTATAGGAACGTTAAAGAAGCAATAAATTATTGATTTATTATAACAATTTATGAATGATCATAATAATAACGGCTTGCTCCACTTTGCAATATTGTTGTGTATCTTGTTGTAAAATAATATGTGCTTTTATATAATAATAAATCAATTGCTAATTTATAGGGCATATTCACTTAATGGTTTTATTGAAAAATATTTAGATAAAATTATAATAATAATATTAACACTCAAGTTTCACATACATAGATCCTGGACCCTAAGATTCCCTGTGTCCCATGCTCCAGCCAACTACCAGTAGGTAGCGTACCCAACATGCTGGCAGCATTGCTCCGTTGAATTGCAATGCTGCTTCGTTGTGCCAAATAAGTGCCAGCATTTTGGTCACACGTCGCAACGACCAGGCGCTTTAATAAAATTTGGAAAACGCGATGAGCTCCCCACGGGCCCAGGGTCTCAACACCAAACTGCTCAAAGAACCGCTACCGAGATTACTATATTTGTGCCGTTTTAACTGCACTGCTGCGGACCCGGCCCCAGAAAAAATGATTCTTGATACGTTAGGATGGGAAGCATAAGTTCCACATACATTACATAACCTTAAAATGTCATTACTTAAGTTATAGCTTCTACAGGGTTGCTACAATTTGCGAAAGTAACCATTTTGGCCTCAGCATCAATCGGCATTAAAACCAGAGTATAATATAATATCCAAACGTAGGTACCTATATATTTGTACAAAAAATTTATTTGTCGTAACATTTGTCAGGTTTCATCTCAGTTTTTCAAAAATATCATGTCTTATTATCTATGTACCTAACTAATAGATGTAGGAAATCTTTTTTAGATACAAAGTAGGTAGATTTTGGTAGTATTTAGTAGTATTTCTTACATTATTGTAGTGGTTAGTTTGTTAAAAGATATGCACATTGTTAGTAAAAAAGGTAGACATTTTAGTTTAAAAGCATTCATAAAATGTCTACTTAATGTTAAAAAACGTTCTAAATCTAGAACAACTCTAACCATACTAAAAATAATCTTTTAAATGATCTTGAAGATAACATCGTGTCATCGCGTGTCCAAAAAGCACTCGCTGACAGAATTAAGTGTTCTGTACAAAAAAACGTAGTAGCTTATCTTAAAACAGGGACCATTATGATAAAAGAACCCGTTATCTTTGGACGCATTGAGATACTGGTCGTTGCCTGTAAAAAAGAAAAAAAAACGGATTTCCCGCGCTAATCCAAGAAAGAACGGAACGTTATTTTTTTCTTCAAATTATGAATAGTTTTTTTTTAAATAGTTGAGGGCTAACTGTTATATTACAGTAACGCACAAGGGACTATACCAATTATTAAAAAAAAAAAAAACTGGTGACGGGGTACCTTATTTTAGAAAAAAATGTGTTATTGGTAATTGGTGAATTGAATTGAATCTTAGTGGCTTCTGCGGCAATTTCACCACAAATTCGCCAATTTCATGTACGTAAGTAATGTCCGTATTACAAAACGATGCTCAGTCATCGATCGGTGCTCAAGCAGAGATTTCATTCATAAAGTCATCAATAAATGAATAAAATCTCTGCTTGAGCAGCGATCGATGACTGAGCATCGTTCTGTAATACGAGCATAAGATAGACTATGAAACGAAGGAGATTGTTCGGTGAATTAATTGGTAATTATTGTTACCGTAGGTATTTAAAATGTGCCAATGTCAATTAATTTTAAAGATACTCAACTCATCAAATTTGATTTATGGTCAAATCGAAGCAAATAAAATAAAATCAAATTATTTCCAACCGAATTCTGAAGTTTGTCTCTTAGGTTTTTTGTCTATGTGCTAGTCTAGTTTACGGTCAAGTCCAACTTCAGATTAGACAAAAATTATTTGATTATACTATAAGTCAAGCTAGATACTTTCAAAGGCTTTCGATATTTACTGAATGCTTTCATAATGTTTCGGAGTTTCGAGCAATAATAAGTACCTATTACTTGTTATTGCTCGAAGTTCCGGAGAGCATAGTATTTTTTAAAATTTTTTGCTTCACACTTTTGTGTATTTAGCCAGTCTCAAGTAATTGATAATTTGTCAAGTTCATGATATTTCACATATCTATGTGTTAAGTCACAGTCCAAGTCATCAAGTCAAGTCATAATATAGTACTCCTAGTAAAGTGGTGGCAACTTTACTAGAAGTTATGGAGTTTTGGAAACAACACGAAAAAAAAAAACGTTTCATCATCATTATACCACTTTCCCACACTTACGCCGGTAATCCAGCACTTAACGAATAATTACCACCAATTATATGCACTAACACTGAAAATAACACAAGTAATTGGAAAATAATAAGAATGCGGTGAAGCGATCTTTCGTTTAAAAAGGCAAAAGTATTTTTTCGTATGACAAATAATTCCACAGTGTTGCCGTTCCAATTTAAAAAATAGGCTCTAATTAAAAAACAAAAAGATATGGCTAACCTATCACCGCGACACAAATAAAGTTTACATCAATCTTATCAAGAATATTGTGTCAATGTAGTAGTAAAACAGTTATTTTGAAGCTCCATCATAACCCCAGAGACCTCGTTTCATAATTAAGCGAAGATGATAACATTTAACACGTAACAAAGTAACTATCTTGACCATTAGTCGTAATTAAATGTGCGATAACATAATTACGGTGATATGATTTATTATTATATCTGTGCTGGTTTCTTATAAAGAAGGTCGGATGAAGGAGATTGTAGGCGACTACCACAGACAGAGCAGAAGTAGGCAACTAGGCAGAGCTCGCCCAAAACTTTATGAGCTCTCGGAAGTTATAGCGGATGGCTGCGCAGTACGCATACTATAGTTATTGTATGGCCGCTTTTACAATGCACTCTACTGTACCATGCGCAGTTTGGCACTCGGGCCTAACTTCCGAGAGCTCATACAGTTTTGCGCGAGCTATACCTAGGTATGTGTTTACACCACAGACCCATAATATTTTCGTTATTCTCAAAAGACTTATGTTGCGTGAGAGTGCGAAGTTTAAATCAAGGACACACTGCCCGAGAGGAAAAGAGATAGTGAAATAATGGCGGATATGTCAATTATTTTAGCGAGTATTAGTATGTAAATCACCACAATCTGTTTTACGACGAAGAATGTTTTGTGATCCTCTACTATAATCTTGTCAAAGTGCAAAATAATATTGTAGTGCTAACTTTTTTGGGCGCGTTGAGCACTTTTTGGGTGTACAAAAATCATGGAACTCGCGTCATCGTCACCGCAAACGTCCCCTGAGCTATATGTCACAAGTTACTTAGTTTTTACTTCTATTGGAAGCAGCAAAGACAGCCACACCCAATTAAAAAAAAAAGAGAATAACAGTGTAAGGAAATAAACATAAGCCCAATATAAGAAAAAAGGACCACGTCATTTTAATTTCTGAGTTGAACGGGAAATCAAACAAATTAATTTTTCAAACATAATTATAACGCTTGTATTGAAAGATAGCAAGTATCAATGCTTGCAAAGGATATGACTCGAAATGAAAAGCATTTCTATAATTTGATTTATTGTTTTTCACGTCGTGTTGCCAGCCAACACACGGCAGTTGTGTCTGAGAGAGTAGAAAATTCAAAGCCTAACATAGAGTCATTAATAATGCGTTAATATTATATATTAACGCATGACTGGCCCGATAGCTCAGTTGGTAGTAACCCTGCCTTCTGAACTGAGGGCTGTGGGTTCAATTCCCACCCAGGACAAATATTTGTGTGATGAACATAGGTGTTTGTTCTGTGTCTGGGTGTTATATTGTATTATATGTATGTATTTACAAACAAAAAGTATTTAAGTATTGTATCAGTTATCTGGTTCCCATAGTACAAGCTTTGCTTAGTTTGGGGCTAGATGGCGCTGTGTGAAATGTCCACACATATTTATTATTATTATTATTATATTATACAAATAGAATAAATTACATATACTTGTCATTTCATTGAAAAGTTATGGCAACGTCAAAGAACCCTCTTAGTTACAATTTCGCGCTATTATCAATATCAACAAAAAACCTATCCAATAATTTGTCTCCCTTTTCGCGCCCTCCCTCTTTGTTCTGCAAATAAACTTCTACAGTTGCATCCCTTATCCAATTTCAATTGACTGCCACCCCTATTTATCAACAATATTATTTTTATGAACCGACTGTGTTATAAAAGATCCCAATTTTAATTGAACCGGTTTAACGCGCATTTCGAATAAGAAGTAAGAATTAAAAATATATTTTACACAGAAGCACTGACAAAGGAGTCTTTATGTGACGAAGTGGGGATTGAACGCCCGCGATTATCAACCGACGCCATTGTGTTCGAAATTTGATTGTTTTTTTAGTGATGTACCGGTGTCGATAGTTATGTAGATAATTTTTTGCGTTATTTTGTACTTGAATTGACTTTAATTTTTTAAGTAGCTAATAATCATTATGTTATGTAATAATTAACCTATAACAAACTGTTCAAGATATAAATGTGTCAGACATAGTGTTAATTATCCAGCTGAATATTGGATATATTGGCTCACGTACCTTTCTAAAATTTTAGCATCATACCATTGGTCTTATTTGTATGGCGATAGATTTATTACGAATGATTCATTCACCTTGTTTCTGGTCTGACCACTGACCTTTTAAACCACCACTGCACTTGATATTTAACTTCCAGCGTGCTAAATTAAGTTCAGTTAACTGTCGTACTATTACGTTCTTAATATAAGCCTGTTATTTAATATTAAATGTCTCGACAATTCCAAGATTGCCATCGTCACGATAAAATAGAGTCAATCTATCGATGAACGGCCGTCACTAGTCACTTCGTTAAGCAGTTGGTAGCACCACCTAAACGTCATCTTTCCTTACACGCTCTTTTTTTATTAATTACTAACGATTGTTGCCGCTTATTTTTTCACAATATTACCACTAAAAGGATTGAATGGCTTATAATTGGGTGTAATTTGAGCACACTTTGTTGGGAGCGACCAAGCAATGGCGGGTTTTAAAAAGCAACGATTTATTAAGGCTGGTAACACTGGGGCAGCCATTTTGAATGTTAGTGACGCGATAGGTAGTTAGACGAATGATTTACAATGTAAAGATCCCGTAAGGTGAAGAATTACGATTAATTAAATTGAGTTATTGTTGAAACTGGGTTGAGAAACATTAGAATGTCCAATTATTTCACCAAGTTGTTTAACTCTAAACACATTAAACAGTAGGTACTTACAACTTTGTATGTGTACGGTTGACACAAATTAGTGCTTTTGGAACTTGTTTGTTCTGGTAATTTATACACAGACTAACTTAGGTATCTAATAATTTGTCTAGACATAATCTTAAATCTCTAACGTCATGACTTTATCTTTCCTAAAATACTCAGTTGAATGATTGAGCAATGCAAACCCATGTATATAAAAAAAGCTAAGCAAATAGTCTATGGAAAAAGTATAGTTTTTTTATTTCTCCGAAGAGTTTGTGTATATGAAAAACTATTCAAACGTAGATGCTAAAGTAAATCCGATGTCACGCTCAATTATGCTTAATGTATCGAATAGCAATAAATCTAATGAAGGCAACTTATTTTAATTGATGACGAGCGCTTTTGATACACACGAGTGATTGACTTCACAATCGGACCATAGATAAAATATTCATTCTATTACTTAGGTACAGATGGTTCCGTAGAAAAATATATTTTAAATACGTTTCTGGTGAAGTAATAGTATTCTGTGGGCTAAATACACAAAAGTATGGAGCCAAAACATACAAAAAAAAATTGTTCTAACCTTTTGAAATCCCTTTAGGGTGTAGAATAATTAGATAAAAACATACAAAGTGTCAATTAAGTTGGTATTTATTATTGTCAGTGATTTTGAATCGTCTATTATTAGGTATATGGTAGAAATCAGAACGGACTTAAGAGTTGTAGGTAAATAATCACTAATTAGTTACGTTTGAACGTTAGGCCCTATTTATGGTCTTTGAATATTAAATCTAATTAGACCTCATGCTAATTGAAAAGAGAAAAAGAAACAATTTTTTTTGTTTTGTTTGTGGCTCTACACTTTTGTGTATTTAGCCAGCGTCAAGTAATTAATTTTTCAAGTTAATTTATATTACACATAATGTATGTTGTATGTGTCAAGTCAAGCCACAGTCCAAGTCATCAAGTCAAGTCATAGTCTAGTCAAGTCATACTCCTAGTAAAACTTGTATTATATTCCATAACTTGTGTTATTTTCAGTGTAAGTGCATAAAATTGGTGGCATTTTATTTGTTAACTGCTGGATTACAGGCATGAGTGTGGGGTATAATGATGGTGAAACGTTTCTTTTCATGTTGTTTCCAAAACACTATAGAAGCTTTAAAGTTGCCACTACTTTACTATAGGAGTATGAATTTGACTAGACTGTGACTTGACTTTGCGTGAAATATCATTAACTAGATAAATTATCAATTATTTGACACTAGCTAAATACATAAAAGGTGTAGAGCCAAAACAAAAAAAAAAGGTTTTAGTAATTTGACAAGCTAGGAAATAAGCAAACTCCATCTGCGCAAGCCAGCCGCGTTCTAAGCTGTTTCGTTCCAAGTTCATCGCGCATGTGACCTCGTCACGACGTCTTTAATTACCAATTATTTTGTACGTTTTATTAACGTTTTATGATTTATCAGTTTGTTTATTATATTCGAGTATTTTCTTCACATTTATCGGCAAGTTATTAGATTTTCGACGAAAACCTATAAAATTATGGTAATAAAATTATTTTATTCGTTCCGTGACACGTCTTGGGTTATCTTTTTAGATAATGATGTTTTTTGGGGCTATTATTGATGAACAATTTATTACAATTGATAGTTTTATTTACTAAATAAATTATCTTTACTTAAGTACTTTACATTTTAATTAATATAAAGGTACCTATTTATTTAAATTAGTACATGACAGTGATTGCAAAACGCTTTTCATATAATGTGGGACATTTTTTGTAGCAAAGCTAGCCAATTTACTACTGTCGGACATTTTTCTATTTTTTATTTGACCCGATAGATTTGACTGACCCGATAGCTCAGTTGGTAGTGACCCTGCCTTCTGAACTGCGGGTTGTGGGTTCGATTCCCACCCAGGACAAACATTTGTGTGATGAACATCGATGTTTGTTCTGTGTCTGGGTGTTATATTGTATTCTATGTATGTATTTATAAACAAAAAGTATCTAAGTATTGTATCAGTTATCTGGTTCCCATAGTACAAGCTTTGCTTAGTTTGGGGCTAGATGGCGTTGTGTGAGATGTCCAATCGTATTATTATTATATTATTTATATTTAAGCTGGTTTATTTGGGGTAGTTCGTCTAGGTTGGTACCACCGCTTTGCCATTTATTCTGCAGCCAAGCAATAATGTGCAAGCTAGTGTTCCGGTTTGAAGGGCACTGTAGCTAGTGAAATCACTAAGCAAATGAGACTTTATGACCAGCTGGGCGATTACTTAACTCGATTGCAACCAATAGAAACACAAATTTGTATGGATTTGACAGTTTGAATACGCAGTTTATGTGCATAGTTAGTATGGAAATTTCTCCTGTTGCATTGCAATCAAAGTTTCGTGATCACCCCCCTGGGGAAACTTTGAAAAAAAAAAAATATCTCACAGTCTAGTAAATTTATTACTCACAGTCTAGTAATTTTATTACTTGACTGTGCTAATGTCTCAGGATGACGCGCGAAGTGCAGTGTCACGCGAAACTATACTTTAGAGTTCTGAATGACACTGCGACTGATATGGGCACCCGCATCGCTTAACATCAGGCGAACGACTAGCTCGTTGTGTCATTATTTAATATAAAAAAGCGCTTAATAAGGTCATTAAATGCAAAAAAGTAATCTTAATCTTATTCATTCATCTTCTTATAATGTAAAAATGAATCTCTATTTCCCTTGGTCATTGCATCACGCGTGAATGGATGGAACATTTTCGATAATTCTTTTTTGTTGTGTTTATTATTGTCAGCAAAGGTTCTTATAAAAGAAAAAATAAGAAACTTGAGCAGAAAAATAGAAAATTTTCACTACGCGGGTGAAACCGCGGGGCTCAGCCAATCCATGATAAAATGCCATTACCATAAAAAATTAGGAGTACATTATTCATAATTATCTGTTCTTATTTATACAACCAGTAGTTATACCTATTGCAACCTGCATTTTCTTGCAAGGCTTGGCTACACAAAAAGTAAAACAACATATTATCCGATCTTTTTCTAGATTATAGTAATTAAATTGCATTAAATTCCAAGACTTGTGATACTCAATACGAAAATAACTTTGCAGACTTAACACGCGATGTACGCATTTGCGACAGCGCTACACCTCTTTATTAAATTGTCATTAAATTGCGATTATAAGATAAATTTAAGTATATCCTTTAATATTGCAGTTACTAAATAATTTGAAGGTTAACCGTGTACATCTGTGCTTGTTTTGTTTTTGTTTTGGCTCCATACTTGTTTATTTAGACAGTGTCAAGTAATCGATAAATTTATCAAGTAAATTAATATAATACCAATTTTGTGCACTAACACTGAATATAACACTAGTTATGGAAAATCTCTTTACTTGTAAGTACCTACATTTTCCATTTTGCATACACACTATTACACTTTTTTTTTGCTAACTGACACAAGAATTATTGACATGACACTGACAGCTTACTAATGCGAATAATTGAATAAAAAAACAATATGTATAAAATAATAAAAATATTACAAACTAAACACACGCGGCAATTTGTATCAATTATTAAATTGTTAAATTATTTTACTTTCAACAACGTAAAACAGCTGGTAGTTTTAATAATTTACAATATTATCCGCGCAACCTACTTTTGGCAAGTTTATTTATCTCTGGCTTTAATGATACTGCGACCACAATCCACGACATTGTAAAATGATTGTAAATTATTACCTCAGGCAAAAACAGTTTATTGTGAACCAAAGTAATCTCATTACGTCTTTACGAATATAATAAATAGAATAATGATAATATCTCAATTTTAATGTCCAAAAGTTGTAGTAGGTAATTGATATACTTAGGAAATAAACGGTCACTTAGTTTTGACATATGAAAGATTGCTCGTGCGTACGTACAAGAGGCCTGGCTAAAATGGCGGGCTTACAATTATAATGTCATTAGCAAATGTCAAGACATGAACGCTGCTGCAAGGTTAGTGCGCACTGAATGAAGCCACCCACGGTAACGTAATGGCCTATTAAAACTACCGTGCAGGGCATGCATACTCTGACGTCATAGGTTTATATTAACCTTTATGACCATTAAAATATGATGTGTTGAGGCAATTTTAACCGATGATGCCGCTATTAAAGCTTCTAGGAATTATCATAATAGCGGTCATATTATGTGTAATGCATTCAAAACAGTGACATGAACTCTTGTATTCTTTAATGAATTTTTTTTTTCGTTATTTGTTCACTAAAAAATAAAGCACACAGAATTATACATCTAAGAATATTATACACTGAAATAAATCTTAAGGTAGAGAAGCTTGGTATATGAATTAATTTATTATATTTATTCAGTGATAATCTTTCATCAATCTACGAAAAACTTTAGTTACAGGAGCCATTGAATAATGCACGGTCTATAATGCGTTATTACACACGTTGGTGCATTTTTGTTCCTTTCTCATAATATTAAAGTACGTTTTAATTTAATTTTGTGCAGTTAATTGTAAATGACAGATTTTATTGTAATATTTTACACATTAAAGTATAATGATTGTTTAAATCAAGATTAATGGAAAAAACGTATTAATGAAATAATTGGAGCATTGTACCATTGTACCAACTATAATTAAGTTGTGATTATATTGCAGCACCCAAATTGTTCCTTCGATAACAACTTAAGTAAATAATTTCGAAGCACCAAATACGGTTCGTTTAAAAAAAACCCACTATTTATTTAAAAATCACTCATTAAAACTGTAATTAACCATGTTCGAGAACAACCTATACAAATGCCCAACGCAAACTGAGAACAATTTACGAAACTCTCCCCTATAATTTGTAGTCTTTCATTACCTCATATTTCTCGACGTGTACAGCATAAGTGGATGATGGATTACACGTATGTATGTATGTACGGACCCCGAGCGTCGTTTAGCGGTAATCTTTGTTTAATTTAATTTTAATAGTAGGACGTCTCGGCAAGGATAGGGCGTGCGGAATTTTGTTTCGCTTTTGAATGTTGGTATGTTCAGTGTAATATCATACATTTAAGTTAATGCGATTTCTCTTTTGTTTTTACCTTGGAGACGAAATGTTCGATACTGAATAAAAATTCTTTGACCATCCACTCTGTGGCTTTTTGTCAAGGATAGGTAAGTCAGGATTTTCAAAATATTAAAATGTAGTATCTGCCTACGCTTCTACGTACTCTATATGACCGATGCAAAGAGTTCACAATAGTGTAGCCGTGTAAAATGTTCGTTGTAAGACTTGTAAGTAAGCATCAACCTCCATGCAGACTAGTAAAAAAAATATCACGTATGAGACAAGGTTATATTGTGGAGATTTGGCGGGAACGCGAAAATGATTGCGTCACCGCATTGTATTATTTTCCAAAACTTGTGTTATTTTCAGTGTTACTGCATAAAGTTGGTGGCGTTTTATTCGTTAAGTGCTGGATTACAGGCGTGAGTGTGGGAAAGTGGTATAATGATGGTGAAACGTTTCTTTTCATGTTGTTTCCAAAACTCCATAGATCCTTCCGGTAAAGTTGGCACCACTTTACTGGGAGTATGACTTGACTAGACTAGACTATGACTTAACTTGATGACTTGGACTGTGGACTTGACACACACGTAAATGTATATTATAAAATAACTTGAGAAATTATTAATTACTTGACACTGGCTAAATACACAAAAGTGTGGAGCTAAAACAAAAAAACCTACATTTCTTTAGTTAGTTAACTAAAGGAGTTACCTAAGTCAGGTAGTACCTACTGTTTCCAATTAAATTAGAAAAATATGTCACCGTCTCAAACCGCAATTTTTTTCCATCTGGTTACATATTAAATTACTTACCAATGCCTACCAACTTAAGAAAAATATCATACAATTAAATTGGTAAATATTATTAAATATTCATCAATTCAAACCTGTTAACAAGCAATCATTATATTGTAATATTATAAAGATTGGTTGCTAATATATTTATATTTATACGGTATGGAGAAAAACATCGCGTTACGTCGCGTAATATCGTCACAAGATTTTTGGAGTAAAACTTCTTTACGCACGCTTGATTTGGGGAGTAAGCTGGTGAATTCACATCGAGGCGAACGGAAGTTGATTCACATAGATCTCCATTGCCAACAAAGTAAAAAAAAAATGTTATGTTGGTATGTCCGGTAAAATGACAATTTACAATCGTCAAGATGGCGACATTGGCATTAAAAAAGTTATACCAGCCGATAGATGGAGCTAAACTAAAGAAATTTTACTTCAGTCGTCTGGTCTAAAGCACACTCATTTTATTAAATCTATTCCTTTGTAGGGACGAAAAGAACAAAAATAAATAAAATATGTAAACGGAATTTAAACCACGCTCTGCTACCAAATGTAGGGACGAAATGAACAAAAATAAATAAAATATTAAAACGGAATTTTCACCAAAGTATATTTTGAAGTATTTTTTACAAGAAATATTATTCATATTGAAGTTTGACACAATTTAAAGAATAATTTTAATTATCTTGATTACATACCTAGTTAAAAGAAGCTTTATATGTAACTGACATAAAAGTTTCTACTACATCCTTCCTATCTGATTCTAGCCTGTCTTATTACAGGTCCAGACATCCCAGGGTTCCTACTTCAGCCCTTCCGCAAGCCCAAGCGGATCAGAACAGCTTTCTCTCCATCACAACTCCTGAAACTGGAGCATGCCTTCGAAAAGAACCATTACGTCGTCGGCGCGGAGAGAAAACAACTAGCTCAGGCCCTGAGCTTGACTGAAACACAGGTTGGTACAAAATAATTCATAATTCATTTATTCAATAACAATTTTTATAATCATCATCATCGTCAGCCTGTGTTAGTCCACTGCTGGACATAGGCCTCTCCCAAGGTACGCCATTGAGCCCGGTCTTCGGCTCTTCTCATCCAATGACTGCCAGCCACTCGGCGCAAGTCGTCGCTCCATCTAGGAATTTGAGAATTTTTACATTGTGTTTGAAATCCCTAGTCACCTATAATTAAATATAAATCGACACTATTATTCTTATTTCAAAATTCCGTCATTAAGTCCGTAATACAAACACAATATGTGTTTCAAAAAACCCATTTGGTTCAACTAATTAAATTCATATTATAATATTTATTCGAGATTAAATATTAATTTTTAATAACTAGTTAGGAATTAGTGGAGAAACATTTTCTTTTATAATTTGTTATGAAAATGGTTATATAAATTTGACAGCCCCTATGGTGTGGTGGTTGAGCAGGTCGGCTCGTAGTCCTGAGGCGGCGGGTTCGATTCCCGCGCAAAAAATTATGTTTGTTCGATAATTTACTGTACAAAATTTTGTTTTCTTTATAAAAGGTTAAAATATGAAGACTTAATCTACGTAATTAATGAAAATGACTTTAAATAACAGGAAACATCGCAAAATATAATGAGCGATAAGCAATTATTTATTAGTTATCTAGCGTAATGACGCGCTCACACTTGACCTGGTATATTTAATTAACAATAACAATTTAACAGATTTAATACAATTTGACGTGATACGGTGTAATAGTTAATTGAAGGGTTGAGAATAAAAAGGGTTTAACTGTCAAATTGATAGTTTCGAGAAAATTGACTTTAAACTTCAACGGCTTCATTTTAATGTAGAGTGCTTATAAGGTAATAGAAAAGGTTTATGTAAGTTTCAGTTGCTTGAAAATGTATTAATTCTATTTTAAAATACTAAATATAGTACTAATTCATACAATTACTGTAAAAATATAATATAATAAAATAAATATAATAATGTTTTTATGCTAAGCGAACTATATTCCTGTGACAGATAAACCGTTTTTCGAGATTTAAGATTTCGGTATTTTGAGAATGCATTATTGTAGATAATTTCACGCTGAATCCAACGATACCAATAAGTCATTTTGTGAAAAAAATCAGTTAAGCCCTTTTTGATCTCATCCCTTCAATTATGAATGGAGGTTTTCTAGATGTTCGTGAATTAATCTAAAACCGTAACCTCATGTCAAACATTATCGATGCGTATGATAAAAGTTATTTTTTTCTAACTAATCTAAATATATATAACTCAAAGGTAACTGCCTGACATCACTTTGTCAGTCAGTCACCTTCCAGTGGTTCAGCCGAAACCACTGGACGGATCGGGCTGAAATTTGTCATGCAGGTAGATGTTATGACGTAGGCATCCGCTAAGAAAGGATTTTTTGAAAGTCCACCCTTAAGAGGGTGAAATGGGTGGTTGAATTATTTTCCCATAGGCCACGCCGCGGGCGAAGCTGCGGGCAGAAGCAACAAATAATAAATTAGAGATCCGCGCTTCGGAACGAATTCATTATGGATTACATGTAGATTTTCGCCATATAGCGCTGAGCATACGGAAAATTACGTAACCACGATTCAGAACTTCATACAACCTTTTTTTTTATTTGAGGGTGGAAATGCCCTCTCTCTTAACCACCACGGGGGTGGTGGCAGGGGGTATGTGGGACTCGAACCCACTAAAACCCCCCCGTGAGCCCTCGTCCGCCGTACCGGGGCGAGAAGGGGTCGCGACTGCAGTCCAGCCGACTCGCCCCCGAACTTCATACAACCTACCTCAATTCCATAGAAACTATGCCTTATCATTGACAACACCAAACAGCGCCATCTAGAAATTTTATGGAACACTTCTGTCTGTCCCTTTGTTACGCCATCATGCAAAAACTGCCGATTTTGATGGTGTACAGAGAAATATAAAAGAAAGTCGTGTTAGTTTTACTATCTATAACTCAAGAACAGCTGAATCGATTTGCTGCTGAAAATTGGTGAGGAGGTAGCTTAAAACGACCGCATTTTACTAATTTTCCCGTGCGAAGCCGGGGCGGGTCAACTTATAGTACTACAATAAGGTAACAAATTTGATATTTGGACAGCCTCTGTGGTGTATGGTTGAGCAGGTCGGCTCATAACCCGCAGGCAGGTTTTAATTCTCGCGGCAGGACCAGTATTGTCTACAGAAAAAAAGCGCAAATACTTGTTCTGAGACCACAACAAGTATTTGCGCCATAATTTGCACCGGGTGTTGTGGTATTCTAAGTCTGGATGTTGTGGGACCATGGTCCTCGTAGTTACTGGGTCCCTAGACACAGGGAATTCTAGTTATGGTCTAGGATCTATGTGATCGTTGTGTTATTGTTGTTATTGTATATTTTCAACCTTCGTTAAAACTGCCAGTCTATTAGCCCATCCCTGCATCACGGCCATTATGGCGCAACAAAGTGCATCAGCAATGAAATCGA
This sequence comes from Ennomos fuscantarius, assembly GCA_905220475.3. NCBI lineage: Eukaryota > Metazoa > Arthropoda > Insecta > Lepidoptera > Geometridae > Ennomos > Ennomos fuscantarius. Next base: position 1,948,779 of record HG992046.1, on the reverse strand, counting down.
CAATGTATCGCCCGTGCCTAATTGCACGAAGCCGTCGGCAAAAACTGTGTAAAATACATAATCGGTGGATCATTATTTAGACCAGTAGCGTGTGTGTGTGTACTGATAGCACCACTATTATTAACTACTACTTGTGCCCTGCGGTTTCACCCGCGGATAAAAAGTATTTTAATTATTTGCTCATCCCACGGGAAAATTTTACTTTTCCGGGATAAAATGTAGCCTATATGTTAATCCAGTGTATAAGCTATCTTGATACCGAATTTCATCCAAATCCATTCAGCCGTTTGAGCGTGAAGGAGTAACAAACATACACACATACAAACTTTCGCCTTTATAATATTAGTGTGAATTAGTGTGATTATATATATTGACTGGCCCGATAGCTCAGTTGGTAGTAGCCCTGCCTTCTAAACTGTAGGTTGTGGGTAAGGGTAGGTAACTGTAGGTTTGATTCCCATCCAGGACATTTATCTGATGAATATCGATGCTTTTTCTGTGTCTGGGTGTTATATCGTGTATCTATGTATTTATTTACAAACAAAAAGTATCTAAGTATTGTATCAGTTATCTGGTTCCCATAGCACAAGCTTTGCTTACTTTGGGGCTAGATGGCGTTGTGTGAGATATCCACACATTATTAGTATTATTATAAAAATAAATTTTGTAGGTTTTTTTTTATGTTATTGAATACCGTGACGAGCTTACCGTTCGCCTGATGTTAAGCGACACGGCTGCCCATATCAGCGGCAGGTTCACTCGGAAATTATAAAGTTTCGCGTGTCCCCGCACTGCGCACGTCATCCTACACATCAGCAAAGTCTCATTTGCCCAGTATACTGGCTACATTGCCTTTCACACCGGAACACAGCAGTGCTTGCACACTACTTCTTGGCGGCAGAATAACTGGAAAAGCGGTGGTACCTACCTAGACGAACTTTGCAGTAAAGTCCTTCCACCTAGTAGAAGTAGAGTACATTTTCCGTTGGCTTATGCTATCCGTACCATGTATCACGCAGCTAGGTGTGGTCGGTTGCTCGCCGACCTAGTTGCGGACCGCTTGCGTTTTTTTTTCAATCATTAGTCGTAATTAACCGCTAATACCGCTAATTATTGTGTTGTTTTGTAATATTCCTGTCAATGTTTCAACAGAGTTTTCTTTTAGGTTACATAATGTGTTGTTCAGTTATACTTTTGGGAGACGGCCTTTTCTCATATGGAGAGATGTAGGTCATTATGCACCATGCTGGCCAAGTGCGGGTTGGTGAAGACACAATTCAAGGGGTGAGATCAAAAAGGGTTTAAATGTTAAATTGATAGATTCGAGAAAATCGACTTTAAACTGCAACGGCTTCATTTTAATATGGACTTCTTATAAAGTAATAGAAAAGGTTTATTCAAGTTGCAGTTACTTGAAAATGTATTAATTCTATTTTAAATGCAAAATATAGTACTAATTCGTACAATTATTGTAAAAATATAATACATTATATAAAATATAATAATGTTTTTATGCTAAGCGAACTGTATTCCTGTGTCAGATAAACCGTTTATAGACAGTCTCGAGATTTAAGCCTCATTTCGGTATTTTGAGAATGTATTATTGAAGATAATTTCACGCTGAATCCAACGATCCCATAAGTCATTTTGTAGAAAAAAATCAGTTAATCAGTCAACCTTTCTTGATCTCATCCCTTCAATTGTTTTGGAATAAAATTCTTGAACATGCCAGCTTCGTAACGATGTTTTCGTTCATCGTTATTGTAAGTTCAAATTTCGCACATAACTTGAAAAGTGATTGGTGCAGGACGGAGCGTGATTTGAACCAGGATGCGTCAATCGGTTTGAAAGACGCATGTGCTACCGCTTAGCCACACTTTAAGATAAAAAAATCGATGGGTGAATTTTAATGTTTGCGAATTAAATTTTAAGGAAACACTAATATATTTGTCGTTTTTTAGAATAATTAAAACGTTTTTTTTTTAATTTTATTCGATAGGCTTGCGTTTGACCTTTACCTCACCTGGTAAGTAACGATGCGGTCTAGGATGTAACACGCTTGCCTAGAAGATACCTGTTCACTCTCGATTTGAAGACTCCAAGGTTGTAGTTTTCGGGATATACGGACGCCGGTAAAGCGTTCTACTCTTTGGCTGTGTTTTGTGTTTGATTTTATTAAAATTAAGTGCTAATTACTCACTTACTTGGATCGTAATTCTTAACTAACTAGAATACTAATTAGTGAGTTATTACGCCGAGACCGAACGTTTGTATTAGGTATATATGTGTACGGTTGGGTTAACACAGGCAATGCGAATTCTTCAGTTAGGTATATAGGTGGCATTCACTGAGTTTTTATTTGAAACTGTATTAGCATCCGCAATTTCACCGCAGTCTACAAGTATTCCGCATAAAGATTTAATTTTCCAGGTTGAAAAGTATTGTATAGAGTACACAAACAAAAATCAGATGGGCTAAGTTTTATTTTTACTTTTCGTGTTCCTTCAATTGGCTTTCAAGAACACATAGTCATGGGATTTTTAATGCGATTTAAATAAACAAATAACACCCAAAAAACATTATGTGATGTATTACATCCTGTACCAAAACTAGGGTTCCCTGTATCTAGGGACCCAGGAACTATGAGGACCGACACAGAAAAAGTATTTAGGAAAAAAGCGCAAGCACTTGCGCCTTTTTTCATAATTACCTTTGATAGCGCGGGAATCGAACCCAGGGTATTTTATCGAGTCAAGAGCTTTGAGGATCATTAGCGAGTATAGGGTTCTACAGCATCTGACTAGTACACTAAAAACACATATATAAAAATACTTTATCAACTTACGCTAATACTGGTAATAATACTACCACTAGGTGGTAAGACTTTACTGCAAAGTTCATCTAGGTAGGTACCACCGCTTTGCCAGTTATTCTGCCGCCAAGCAGTAGTGCGCAAGCACTGCTGTGTTCCGGTTTGAAGTGCACTGTAGCTAGTGAAATTACTGGGCAAATGAGACTTTATGATCTGATCTCACAGTTTAGTAATCTTATTACTAGATTGTGCTGATGTCTCTGGATGACGTGCGCAGTGCAGTGTCACGCGAACCTCTATACTTTAGAGTTGCGAGTGACACTGCAGCTGATATGGGCAGCCGATTTTACTGCGGGCGACTGATTTATATCTTACTAATGCACTATGACGTACCCAAATGCGTTGTTTTTCACCCCGTCGTCGCCGTCCGAGACACGTCTTGAGCGACCCGGACGATCCTATAGCAGCCGTAGTATCGGCTGCGCTAGGATCACCGGACCAGTCCAGCCCTTCTGGCTCAGGTGCCGCTTATATGGCTTATGGTATAGGATACCAGCGTCACACAATCAGACACCGACCCCACCGGCGAGGTCGACGCACTCCGTATAGGATTGAATGGTCGCGACTTTCAATAGAGTCCACTCTTTCAGTGGACGTTGCCTTCTCGATCTTTGCATCCCGGCAACGGCCCAAGCCGAGGCTGACACCCCTTCAGCTAGTTGCCTCCTACTTTGACGGCTGAGCGCCTTAAGCCCTGCTCTCCCCCCGGTGACGCTGCAAAGGACGGTAGAGACCAACATTAAAAAACATTTAAAAAACCCAAATGTGTTGCAGTAGGCAGGTACATCATAGGGCGAACTTAGTAGCTTAGTTTAGGTAAGCGTAAGACCACCTAGCTACTTATTATAGTCCTTATAGTCCTGTGGTAAAGTATTTATCACTTAATTAAGCAAATTGACCCTAATCAAGTTGTTTAACTGACATTCTGAGTTAACTGCGCGTATTGCAAAATTTGTACAAAGGTTTAAATTAATATGGTCGATTTATAACGTTAGTATTAAATTGAATTGCTTTATAAAGGAAAATAGGTCTTATAAAATTGCTTTTCCAGTTTTAGTTGAACTACTCAAAAGGCGTAGGGGCTATAAAATTAAAAATAAATTATAGAAAGATAGAAAATTCTTTATTGCACAATGTATGGTTGCAATCAAGTAATGTGATCGTCTAGCAGTTCTGTGTTTTATTATAGTGGTCACCCATCTAGGCAATTAGTAGCTGGTCATTATTAAATAGTATCATCGAACTCTCATCTGCCAACAAGCCTTTAGAAAATCAGTACCGACCTATAAAACTCACTAAACATTACTTACGCCAAGAAATTTACCATCAGGTTAAAAAAGTCTAATCGCATCACGCAACAATAACGCAGTAAGTAAAATATTTTTTATCACGCCTCGTTCGCACTGCGTCCACTTTGAGAGCGACGATTTTTAATCGGTGAGAAAGTTTAATACGCCGATTAAAAATCGGTTTTTGATAAAAATAAGTGTTCAAGAGAAAAGTGAATAGGTATTTACTTGGCTAGCATGCTACACCTTCGATCGCATCGTCACTTCCCATCAGGTGAGAGCGCGGTCAAATGCTAGACAAGTTTGAAGAAAAAAAAAGCAGGTGTTTATAATAAAAGTCACTTTGATGTATGTATTTTAGTATTTTTTGTACAAATGCGTGTAAAATAGGTATCTACGAGCTTAAAATAGTTTGTTAATAGTTTTAACACTACTATTTATAAACGTTTATAAATAAATACGTAAACGTACCGTGACCGTGTCGAAAATTGCTCGATAAATAAACTTTTGATGGCAGAATAATGATATCATTCGACATATAGAAACATATTAGCTTATTATAGTGAATGAACCTTTTAAAACCTTTAGGACCAGCACCGACCTATATAAAGGGGCGCAAGATTTAAATTAAAGAGAAGAAGATTTTTTATATATATATATTAAAAAACAGTTAGTTTCATAATTCTAAGGCGGTCGCAGAGAGCACACACAAAAACTCATACAATTAATAAACCCCGGGGTTTATTAATTGTATGAGTTTTGTGTACCTATCATGTGTTCATTCATGTGGACAATATCTACACTAGTAAAAATCAAACAAACATTTTATTTATCCCGTTCCGGTAGATAAGTAATTAATAATATAATCATAAGATGTTAATAGCTTTTCAATACATGCGAATAGCCATAGAGTGGAACGCTTAATCGGCATCCGTATTTCCCGAAAACTATAACCTTGGAGTCTTCAAACCCAGAGTGAACAGGGGCCTTACCGCGTAAGTCTGGTGGCGATCGTAATCGTGTTCTCTCTTGCTCGCACTCGTGGACTTGTTAATAGGCGCGTGGAGGATGGCAGGCGAAGCCGATTCCCAGAACGGTTACGCGGTAGGGATACAGGTATCTTCTAGGCTAGTGTGCTACATTCTAGACCGCATCGTCACTTATCATCAGGTGCGATGGCGGTCAAACGCAAGCCTATCAAACGATTAAAAAAAGAATGCGGAAGTATTTCTTGCCAAATTGAAAAAAAGCTAGATTGACATTTTGTCGTCTGTCTGACAAAATAATCAATTTATGTCTGACTTAGTGGAAACTAGCCCAAGTAAAAACATTTTTTTAACGCTCATCATTATACTCGCACGTCGCAATTACTACATATTAACATACGAAATTACTGGGTAATGAGGCTTGAATGAATTTAATTTATTATACATTGATGATACAAGGCAGTGGGTTTTTGAGTTTGTAGTTTGCAGAAACTGAGGTGAATTGAACTGTGATCACTGGATTACGCATAGCTAAATAATAAAATTGAAATAAACTAATGTTAATTAAATGATTAAAGTTTGTTAGATTTTAGGAAATAAATAAATTTTTGTAGACATTTCACACAGCGCTATCTAGCCCCAAACTAAGGAAAGCTTGTACTATGGGAACCAGATAACTGATACAATACTTAGGTGTATACTTTTTGTTTGTAAATACATATATAGAATACAATATAACACCCAGATACAGAACAAAACATCGATGTTCATAACACAAATGTTTATCCTGGGTGGGAATCGGACCATCAATCAAGTAAAGGTGATGTAATAGAAATAAAATTTGGTCACTCAATATGATAATTTTAAATATTTTAATAATCATTTGGTATGATTTCTACTTCTTGCAACGTTGCATTAAGTCAGCAGTGGAACTACTCTATTTCTGTAATTTTAAAATCTGAAACTTATTCCTCTTTTGTACACTTTATTTGCGATTTATTAACATCTTTCCCATACTCCAACTTAACAATCTCTTCACTAGTTTGCCATCTTTGTAGAGGTTTAAACCTACTTTAGGGTCCCGTTTGACACGAGCGTTAAAACGATTTTCTCTTCCAAAATAATGTGAAACTTTCGGTCAAATTATAACTTGTAGAAACTGTTACAATATCTCACGTTTCTTTCTTCGAAGTTATGTTAATATTTTGCGATAGAATAGCAAAAATGAGCTTCATGGCCTGACAACACAATTTCATGTACCTAAACTGGTTTTCGCGTAACATAGATGGCCTGCCTAATGCCTGCATGATCTCATTCTCCCATCACCATTCCAATACCGGACTACAAGCCGGCTAAGCGCCATCCTTTCGTGTTTCAAAATACCACCCATTCGTTCCAAGCGATTTAATTCAACGTTCTTAATTAGAACGGCTAAGGAATGGAATGCCCTGCCAGCGTCTGTGTTTCCGGCAAAACATGACCAGGGCGTGTTCGAGAGAAGAGTGAATAGGTATTTACTTGGCTAGCATGCTACACCTTCAATCGCATCGTCACTTCCCATCAGGTGAGATTGTAGTCAAATGATAGACAAGTTTGAAGAAAAAAATAACCGTAGGTCTTAGAACTAGGCCTGAACTTTTACTGTAGGTATATTCATTTCAAAGTCATTGTTGCAATACTGTTGATAGAACACAGGATCATGCTTCTCTTAGGCTCTTAAACCAACGCAGTTGTCACGTTTAGAACACGTTTTATGTGTATCGCATAAGTTCTACAGAACCCTTATCATTATTAAACACTCACTCTTGACGATTTCTCTCCATCACAACTCACGATGACGTACTCAAGACGGGTTTTATACTCGATACAAGTAATTTTATATTATTAAGTAAATTATGCACACAGCTGCATGTCAGTGCATTCATACAGAGAGCTATTAAGATAAAATGTTTACCGTACTTAATTCGATTATTGGGAACTGGTAAAAACGTTATTATAAGAAAAAAGTATTTTTACATTTTTGTCTCATTATTACGATTTTTTTTAATCGACGCGTTTATTTAATCGCGCTTGTGCTGTGGTTTTGACATTGACAGTTGGGTGGTTCTTTTTTCTTGGTTACTATGTTGTTGAAGTGTGTTCAATTAATGGAGTTTTGACTGTTATAACGTGTCAGTTTTTATTTTTTGTTTTGGCTCTACACTTTTGTGTATTTAGCCAGTGTAAAGTAATTGATAATTTATCAAGTTATATTTCACGCAAATATGTGTCAAATCACAGTTGAAGTCATCAAGTCAAGTCATAGATAGTCAAGTCATAGTCTAGTCAGTCATACTCCTAGTAAAGTGGTGGCAACTTTACTTGAAGCTTCTATGGAGTTTTGGAAACAACACGAAAAGAAACGTTTCACCATCATTATACCATTTTCCCACACTCACGCCCGTAATCCAGCACTTAACGAATAAAATGCCACCAATTTCATGCACTAACACTGAAAATAACACAAGTTTTGTAAAATAATAGAATGCGGTGACGCAATATTTTTCGCTTTCCCGCCAAAACTCCGTGTCAGTTTTATTGTCGTTAATTATTAGTGGAATGGAGCACAGAACACTAATGGAGTAACCACGGGATCACGGGTGATCAATTAAAATGTCGCCTATGATCGGCCAGGTGAACAAAATGGAACTCATAGCACGGTTACGGGCATGGGGAGGCCAACCGTCCTCGTCTCGTTCTTTTACATATTTCTTTTCTTTTTTTTTATGTTAAGGCCTGACGCGACGAGCTAACCGTTCGCCTGATGTTAAGCGACACGGCTGCCCATATCAGTTGCAGTGTCACTCGAAACTTTAAAGTATAGAGTTTCGCGTGACACTGCACTGCGCACGTCATCCTGAGACATCAACACAATCTAGTAACAAGATTACTAGACTGTGAGATCAGGTCATAAAGTCTCATTTGCCCAGTAATTTCACTAGCTACAGTGCCCTTCAAACCGGAACACAGTAGTGCGCAAGCTTGGCGGCAGAATAACTGGCAAAGCGGTGGTACCTACCTAGACGAACTTTGCAGAAAAGTCCTACCACCTAGTAAAATCATATTTTCTTTCCCCTATTTTCTACTTGTAGCAAGTAAAACAAGGGGTTAACAGGGGAAAGACAGCCTGGTTAGAGGCTATTCAACTTTGATACTATGAACACTGTCCACCAGCCCCCAATAGCGATTACTAGACTGTGAGATTAGGTCATAAAGTCTTATTAGCGATTTGCCCAGTAATTTCAGTGCTACAATACTTTTTTTTTAGTGAATGGTGTGCCGAGCTAGTCGTTCCGTTCCCCTGATATTAAGCGACACGGCCGCCCATTGTTACACATTGAACAGCGTTACTCGGAACTCCAAAATATAATGTTTCGCGTGACACTGCACTGCGCACATCATCCTGAGACAGCACAGTCTCAATTGTGAGATCAGATGATAAAGTCTCAATTGCCCAGTAATTTCACTGACTACAGTGCCTTTCAAGCCGGAACACAGTAGTGCTTGCGCACTACTGCTTGGCGGCAGAATAGCTGGCAAAGCGGTGGTACCAACTAGACGAACTTTGCAGAAAAGTCCTACCACCTAGATATTTTTTTAAAATCCATTTAATCATTATCAACCATTTGTATTATTGTTTAGAAACAATATTACAATTTAAACTATGTATTCCTAGTGTTATATCGATTCTTTGAACAGCTGTTACAATTCTCTCTTTATATTATACATGCAGTCTTTACCAGTAACTGTGACGACACTTAGCAATGTATCCTTTTTAATTGTGTTATCAGATTTGACTACGGTGTATATTATATTGGTAATCGTAAGAAATAAATGAATAATAAATACAGTGCCCTTCAAACTGGAATACAGTAGTGCGCAAGCACTACTGTTTGGCAGCAGAATAACTGGCAAAGCGGTGGTAACTAGACGAACTTAGCAGAAAAGTCCTACCACCTACTAATTTTTCTGCGTAGGAATCATCTCCAAAATCATTGTATATATTTTGTTTCTAAAAAACCATGCACTGTCTTATCTTCTAGCTTTACTTTGGTTTTATTGTCATCCTAGATATAAATCTAGACGAACTTTGCAGAAAAGTCTTACCACCGAGTAAAACCTTTCCCAATAGCTTCTCCATAACTTTCTCACATCCAATACCTACTTAAATCGGTTCATCACGCGGGTAAGTCAGCGGGGGCCGTGTCGACGCCCCAGGGCTCCGCCCCGACTATCGCGCCTGCGCGAGGCTTCGCTAATGTTTGTTTATAGGGTGGCAGATTGGCGAACCCTATAGTGTGTGCATTAGCGAACATGATGATATTTTTGAAGTCGGGTAAAGCTTAGATTGAATTAAGGTTTTCTTATCTTGTACCAGGCGAGCAGAACGCAAGAAGAGGTATATTTAAAAGTAAATGCTTAGATGCCTTGTTTAAATATATTTTGGCTCTACACTTTTATGTATTTATCCAGTGTAAAGTAATTGATAATTTATCTAGTTAATGATATTTCACACAAATATATGTCAAGTCACAGTCGAAGTCATCAAGTTAATTCATAGTCAAGTCATAGTCTAGTCGAAGTCATACTCCTAGTCAAGTGGTGGCAATTTTACTTGAAGAAGCTTCAGGCTTGCTTTCAAGCAACTTGAAGCTTCTATGGAGTTTTGGAAACAACACGATAAGAAACGTTTCACCATCATTATACCATTTTCCCACACTCATGCCTGTAATCCAGCACTTAACGAATAAAATGCCACCAATTTTATGCACTAACACTGAAAATAACACAAGTTTTGGAAAATAATACAATGCGATGATGCGATATTTTTCGTTTCCCCGCCAAAACTCTTAGACACCTTATGTAAAGTATAATATTCAAATGCATGTCTTCTACAATTGAAAATTCAAATTCAAAGTTCAATGACCCCTCCATATAGACATCCAATAAGCAATAACTAAAGAATCCACTACAAATTATGACTTTAACGACCGGAAACAGACAGTAAGAGCAATAAAAATATTCTTAATATTATCACGGATGTGTATTGAAAGGTGGAAAACCGGATATCGATTGATTTCCGTCTAGTGTATTAGGCATAGATTATAATTTTTTTTTACGATGTTATGATTGTTATGTCTGTGGTATTAGATGCTTTTTATTGAAAGTCTACAAGCGCAAATAGCAGGGTTTATCACATCTCTTTTAAAGTAAAATTTATTTACGCACGCTTGACTTGGGGAGTAAGCTGGTGAATGCGAGACGAACGCAAGGTGAATTTGGTTCACGTAAGTCTCCATTGTCAACATAACAAAGTTAACAATTTGAATTATTATGTTGGTATGTCCGGTAATTGTCAAGATGGCGACATTAACATTAAACAAAGCAAAATCAAAGTTATACCGGCCGATAGATGGATCGTGTGTCTACCATTTTTTTAAACTGTAAACTTATCTAGCATTTGACCACGCTCTCACCTGATGGGAAGTGACGATGCGATCGAAGGTGTAGCATGCTAGCCAAGTAAATACCTATTCACTCTTCTCTTGAACACGCCCGGGTCTTATTTTGCCGGAAACACAGATAGGTAAACGGGTTGCTTGTGGCAAAAAGAGTTGATTATGTGTTAATGTCGCCATCTTGACATACATTTTACTGGACATACCAACATAGTAATACAAATTTAAGTAATTTTAATCTTTTTTGATGACAATGGAGATCTGCGTTAACCAACAACTTTCAACTGTTCGCCTCGTTACCCATTTACCAACTTACTCCCCAAGTTAAGAGAGCGTAAAGAAGTTTTACTTCAAAAAAAGAAATACAATAATATAATGTGGAGTTACCAAATGAACTGTTCAAGCATTTTCTTCCAACAGTCCGCCCAAGTCAGCCGGAAACCGCGCGAACCATCGAGCCGTTTCCGCGCCTAACTCGGCTATCAGCATTTTAACCGATACCATCTCCGCTTTAAGAGGTTAAATGTTAGATTATTCGGGCTGAATTACCTACATGTTTATTTACTTACTAGTTGTTTCTTTTACTTTCACCCGCGGATAAAAGGTATTTTAATTATTTGCTCATCCTACGGAAAAATTTCACTTTTCCGGGATAAAATGTAGCCTATATGTTAATCCAGTGTAAAAGATAAGCTATCTTGGTACCGAATTTCATCCAAATCCATTCAGCCGTTTGAGCGTGAAGGAATAACAAACATACACACACACACACACACACACACACACACACAATTACAAACTTTCGCCATTATAATATTAGTGTGACGAAGTTTCAAAGATAAATACTTTTAAAAAATGAGTGTGCTTTAGACTACACGACTGAAGTAAAACTTATTTAGCTCCATCTCTTGCCCCTACAGTAAAATAAGAAACGTAACTCTTTCCTTCTATTTTTACGCAGAGAGGGAGATTTGCTTACCTTCTCAACTTCAGTTCGCTTCATCTGCTTCGATAAACATTTTGTAATTTAAAAAATAACTTAATTTTGAGTACCTAATATAATTTTGACTTGTAAAAGTACTAAAAATAGCCTTTTCCATAAATCTTTTGACTTTGACTTTGACTTTACCAGCTTACCCCCAAGTCGAACGTGCGTATAGAAGTTATGCTTCAAAAAACCACGATAAAAAAAAATACTGATGTAGGCGTGTCTATCTGTTTTCAATAATTTATTAGCTGCTTGTTAGTTAACTATAAAATCTCGCAATATAAAGTAACATCCCCAAATTCAAAGCTACCTCCAAAACATGTCCTTAAAATCAGCTAATCCTTTTACTAATGTTAATGAATGATGTGACGAGCTATTCGTGAAATGTCTTTCTATTTGTAATTCTATTTCTAGCTAATCTATACCATATTATAAATTTTAATTGTTGTGTAATCGACCACTAAACATAACACAGGATAATTTTTATCCGCGAGTGAAACCGCGGGGCGCAACTAGTAAATTATAAGTGCATAAATCCAAGCATATTATTATTTGCATTATTTCGAATAATTTACGCACATATAATGTATCTTTTACAAAATAGCAAGAAAGTTGCAAGAAAAAGAAAAAAAAATTGAAATCAATTTTTTACAGGCTTTGATTTTATTATACTTTTTAAACTTAGGTATTCAAATTATTGTTCTATTCTTGAATGCATAGATTCCCACAGAACCAGTGTAAAAACACTAATTAACACGTAAAGTAAATTAATATAATATATAATAATATGACATGGACATCTCACACAACGCCATCTAGCCCCAAACTAAGCAAAGCTTGTACTATGGGAACCGGATAACTGATACAATACATAGATACTTTTTGTTTGTAAATACATACATAGAATACAATATAACACCCAGACACAGAACAAACACCTATGTCCATCACACAAATGTTTGTCCTGGGTGGGAATCGAACTCACAACCCACAATTCAGAAGGCAGGGTTACTACCAACTGAGCTATCGGGCCAGTCAATTATAAATGAACTAACGAAGAAGCAAGTTAATTATATAAAAAAAAACATCCTATACAATCATTAACTAGGATTAGGTACTACAAAATGGCTACCCAATAATTTTCTAAAGCAAACATTAATCAAGTAAAACCTACCGTCCAATATATTACTCAACTCGCTCTCAATTATATTACAAAAGCGCTCATTATTAACTATCAATTGATCTTTCGTAACAACCGAGTTAATATCATCTGCTATCTCTTTCTTACCCTCAAGAATAACACAACTCCGTCCCTTTCTATAAAGCTCATTGGCGCAAACGAGGGGACAAAAAAATTGCACCGCTAACAACCCCAATTTGTCGTAATGTCTCTTTCTCGCTCGCTATCTCTGTCGCACCGTAATGGATCGACAATAAAGTAATATTCTGATAAATAGCTTTCTGCTTAAATTTTGGCCCAATTCACGCCGTACCCCTTAATTGCGTATCTCCCCTATCTGTTTGCTCCTCGCTCGCACGCTTTAAAGCTCGTATCTCTGTCTCTGTCTGGTGGTAATCCGCAGGGAGCAGTATAATCGCGTACATAAGTACTTAATCGCATTTGGGGGCATGTTGTTAGAGCACACTATTTATTTAGTACGGGTGTTACGCACCCTCTTCGTATTAAAACGATTGTTTGCGGAGACTTATGACTTTTATTATTCGACCAGCGAATCGAGAGCTTTCTGTTTTACTTATTTGTACCGTTCCATCGTTTGTTGGCTGGTATATGAAGGTTCATTTTCCCGTGGCTGGTTCAAATGTGGGAGCAGATGTGTCTCGCGAAACGAATTAAGTTTATTGTTGTGTTAAATTTGAGTTTGAGCATTACATTTGCATTAAAATGTGATAATTGTTTAATCGTTCGAGCTTCGTTATAAACGTAGTTGTGTATTCGTGTCGTTATGGTGTATTTTACAATTTACTGAGATATAATTGTTCTTTCAAAAGGACAACGAATATCGCTATGATTCAATTTTTTTTGAAGTCCCTAAAAATTCTTTACGCAGGGTAACTTGGGGAGAAAGCTGGTGAAGTGAACGGAAGTTGAAAGTTTGTTGGTTAACGTAGATCTCCATTGTCAACATAAAAAAGTTGAAAAAGTTTATTATTATGTTGGTATGTCCGGCAAAATGACCATTTACAATTGTCAAGATGGCGACATTAACATTAAACAAAGCAAAAACAAAGTTATACCGGCTAATATAGATGAAGCTAAACTAAAGAAGTTTTATTTAAGTCGTGTGGTCTAAAGCACACTTGTTTTTTATGTTTAAGAATGACGTGACGAGCAAGTCGGTCACCTGATGATAAGCGACACGGTTGTCCATATCAGTTGCAGTGTCACTCGGAACTCTAAAATATAGAGTTTCCCGTGACACTGCACTGCGCACGTCATCCTGAGACATCAGCACAGTCTAGTAATAACATTACTACACTGTAAGATTAGGTCATGAAGTCTCATTTGCCATCAGTAATTTTACTAGCACAATGCCCTTCAAACCGTAACAGATTAGGGTTTGCATAATACTGTGTGGCGGCAGAATAACTGGCAAAGCGGTGGTACCTACCTAGACGAACTTTGTAAAAAGTCCTTCCACCAAGTAAAATAATATATAATAACGAGCTTTTGCCCGCAGCTGCGCCCGCGGCGTGGCCTATGGGAAAATAATTCAACCGCCCATTTCACCCTCTTAAGGGTGGAATTTCGAAAAATCCTTTCTTAGCGGATGCCTACGTCATAACCCACGGTCATAATCTACCCGCATGCCAAATTTCAGCCCGATCCGTCCAGTGGTTTGGGCTGTGCGTTGACAGATCACTATGTCAGTCAGTCACCTTTGAGTTATATATATTTAGATAATAATATCGACGCCTAACGATCACATACATAGATCCTGGATCCTAACTAGAATTCCCTGTGTCTAGGGAACCAGGAACTATGAGGACCATGGTCCCACAACACCCAAACTCAGAACAAGTGTTTGCAAGTCAGATATCAGAGTAAGAAATTCAGATTCTATTCTTGTGTTAAAACTTTTACAATTCTCCCGGAGCCAATTGGGTATGAAACTCAATAACAAAGCCATGGTCACGGTCCATTACTGGCGCACATCGACATCGAATATCAATCAAGTCGTTTCCGATCTGCACCCTTGTAGGGGCTAATGGTGCGGAAGAGGGGATGGTTTTGGAAAGTTCAGTTTCAACTGTGGGATGTTTTTGGAAAACATTTTAATAGCTGTTAGATTTAGTTTATATGAAGTGTGACGAGGATATAAATGTTCTTGTCAAAGAGAAATAATGTAGATAAATAATAAATAAATAACGCCCAACGATCACATAGACATCCTGGACACTAACTAGGATTCCCTGTGTCTAGAGACAGAATAATAATAGTACTGCGATAACGCGAACACAAAAACCATTTTTGGAACGCCGTGTGTTACCCGCCTAAGCGTAACGCATTCCCGCCAATAGGTATTATGAAAGTCTTAAACCATTCACCAAGTATTTAAACCTACACAAAACGTTTGTTATTGCAACACTAAGTAATGCTCATTCCAACATTGTACAATATTCACAATCGCATGTATTGACAAATCGTCCATACCAACTTTACAAGCTTTAATAACTACTCCATGGATATTTCTTAACCCGTGGTTATTCCCCATAAATCATTGAATAGACTTTGAACTTTATTTCTAAGAGAAAAGGAGTTTGGCCGCTTTTGTTGCCATAATGTTACTTTTTAATAGGTGCCAGAGTTAGCACATTGGCGCCTAATGATGACTTACTGTTGTTGCTTTAACTAGATGTTACGTGTTAAAGATGCTATTTGTTCGCAGTCTCAGTGTCACACTTTGTATTTAACTGCATATAAGTGGCGATAGTTCAGAGAACGCAGTCAACTTGTTTCTATTGGGGTGTAGTGATGACTCCATACATAACTAACAATAGTAAATACAAAATTACTCTGTGTGCAGCGTTCTGTTTTTTTACGGGCGCGTCTTCTAAAAATGTTATTTGTTGAAAAACAGGTTTACGGTTATTGATTGACGGAGAAAATATTTGACCAGTTTTTCTTGAATGATCATAAATTTGTTTATTCAAGGCTATTATCGATTCAAGAAAAAGTTTTTAAAAGTTGGTAGGTATGGTATAGTCAATTGTTTTGTATATAATCTGTGAGTGTATGAAGTAGAAAATGTCTGACGATCGAGTGACGATTGCGTTTAGAATGGTTTTCGACCTATGTAAATAGGGTGGATTCTGTGGGTTCTTTTTGATATGCAATTATAATTATGTAGGTATTATTGTAAGTTTGTTATTGCAATGAAATATTGGAAATTATTTCGTAATCCTTTATGACTTGTATGTAAATGTAATAAGTCATAAAATAACCTATGATTGGATGCAATTTCACGCTATTGCGATATAACTAACATATTGTATTGATGTTTTAACTGATGTATTGGCTTTTTAATAGAATTTCGATACAGTATTTTTATTTGGTCATAAAATATTAATATCATAAAATGTACCTGTACCTACAACGTAACGGGAAATATCCAAGAGATTAGCTGTAGATGAGGATGAGATGTGGTTTTATAATAATAATAATAATAGGCTATAAAATCCTAATTGTTATTTATAAGAATATCTATTGCTGCATTTGTAGTTTTACATTGGCACATTAAGGCCATTTTCATTTGACAACCAATTAAGATGCTAGAAAAAATCCTATGACAGATAGATTTAAATACAACCTAGGACTGTTTCTGTAGCATACAACGTCGGGTAGTTGGCAGTGAATACATTTCGCGAACCATTAACTCGATGACAAATTGTCACAAGATGGCTGCCGGCGTTTCGGCGGGAACCGCCATTGTTGCCACTGGGAAAAATTCACGAATTTTCTTGTTCTTTCAATAGATAGTGAAATATTGTTAGAGGGGTCTTGTGAATAGTTTTATGGGATGTTCCGGTAACCCTTTATTGTTGTTAGATTTACCGTGAAGTTTTGTACATGGCTCTTTTTATAATAGAATTTCCTTCCTTATTTTTATATGGGTTACTGCATTATGACAATATGATCTGTCATCTTACATTAAATTTAAATAATTTACTTATGAATATTCGTCGGTAACTTTATAAGTGTGGCAGTTCTGACTGGCGGAACAATAGTTACAGTCAATCAAAACTGCTAAATTTCTATAAGTTACTTACGAATAGCGGTAAATAGCTTATTCAAGTCTACAGTTAAATAATTTTGCAACTTATTTAGTTTTGTTTAAATCTGTCGTTTATGTTCCTTTATGTGTGACTTTCAAAAGTGCCATATTCCAAATCTCAGCCACTTTTTACTATAAAATAATCTAAAAGATCACCCAAAACCATAAATTAAACATAACCTTTCCTTTTTCTCAGGTAAAAGTGTGGTTCCAAAACAGAAGAACGAAACACAAAAGGATGCAGCAAGAAGAAGAAGCCAAAACCGGAACCAAATCCGGATCCTCTAACAAACCAGAAGATGGAAGTCAATTTAACAACTCTTACGAAGAAGAGGACGAGGAACTTATTGATATGGACATGGACGAATTAAGTGAGAGTGAAAACGAAACGTAATTTTCGTTAGTGTTGCAAGGTGTAAATATTATATGTAAAAGTAGATTTAGTAATAATTTATTTATGATTGAGTTACTTAAAAAATACTAATGATGAAAGTATAAATAGTCAATGGCTCTATGAAATTGATGCTTGGTTCAAACTTCAAAATGTCCTGAAAATAAATCACTTCAACTAAACACATAGTTGCATTATAATTTTTTTTCTGTTTCATTAGTAGGTATAATTATTATGCATATTATTTACTCATTTGTAAACAAATGCCAGTGTGAGAAAGCAAATAATTACAGAGTTAAATTTATTGTTTGTAATCACTATGACGTTCATTTTGGTTACCCGATAATTTAAAATGTATTGTAAAAAAGTGATATAAATCTATGTTGCAATTAATAAATGAGATATTACTTAGTCATTAATAAACGAACTCTATACGTCGTCCCATTAAGTTAATATTTGGGCGTCATCCAATTAAATTAGCGATGAATTATCTCAATTCGAAATATAAGCGGCCATTAATACCGACACAAATTCCAACATGGCGGCCTTGTTACCTCGTCACAGCTAATTAGATAACAAAATTGGCCGTATTATAATAGTTTTTGGGCCTAAATTAATTAAAAATGATCCTTTTGATGCGTTCCTCGACTGATGTGGGTATAATTAGACGTTTTAGATTTGAAACGCTGATAGGCAGGGTCTGTGGTTTCTAAACGAGCTGTCAACGGTGGAAAAGGACAGTGTTAACAGATGTCTTATGCAAGAGCAAGATGGGTGTATAATAGAGATGAGGCGATTATTGTGCGGGTGTATTATTAAGAGATGCGTTCGAAAACTATCTCGGAGCGAGATCGGGTTTCGTAATTGCTCGCGACGTAACCAAATTGTTTTTAAACTGCTGACGATTGTTCTCGGCTATTTGTCTACGAGCGTTCAGAATTCCAGATAAGAATCTTTAGATGATGCTGTTTATATTTTCTTTCACGCGCTGGAAGGTTAACAACGGTAATGGTATCGAGTTGAAACGAGTTATATGCGTTAGATAAATCACGCAGCTATCGAATGAAAGGTGATAGAAACACAATAGGTGGTAACTGGTTACACTATTTATTAGATTAGGATGAATGGTCGTGAATCATTGTCTAATTTCGAATTTAAGTTTTTTTTTGCAATTACAGTAGGTATTTAAATGGAATTCTGTCAAAACGTGTTCGTGCACGGTATGGTTTTAGCCAGAGTTCATTGAAACAAGCGCGACTTTACGAACCCATTGTGAAGTATTCTCGAAGCGAGTCTTAAAACTTCAAAACCCGGTTTTAATAAGCGATTATAAGGCTAATTTGTATTTCCTTTTCCGTCTTTTGTTCTTTTGATTTACGATTACGACTATCGAGTTCTCGTTCAAATCGGTATACTCGATGCCGTATCGATTTAAAAATCGTTTTTATTTGTTATTGCCCTTGTTATTGCAAAATGTAATGTAATTTTACAGTTAAAATGACCCACTTTATAAATTAAACTCTGTAACACTGTAAAAACGATTTTGTGTTTGGGATTGTAACCGGCGAAAAATTGAAACAGTAGCAGTTGATTTTATATTACATGCTAGTAACTTTGAACTTACCAAATCATATATTTTAAATGTAAGTAAAGAACGTGACGAGCTAGTCGTTCACCTGATGTTAACGGCCGCCGGTAACCATTACAGTGCCACTCGGTATGGTATGGTAGGCTAATTTGAGGCCATGAGAGCCAAAGTGGCCTAACTGCATTTTTTTCAATTTTCATATTTTTATTAGAGTCTGCTCTAAATAGTAAAATCTATAGCGCAATAAATAAATCCACCAATAAAAGGCTTCCAATAAATAGGGATTAAAATAGGATGAAAGAAGAAGTGAGAAAATGGCTCCTCTCCTTTATTACAATGTACATAGAGCACAATACAATAAAGGTATTTAAAAATGCAGTTAGGCCACTTTGGCTCTCATGGCCTCATTTATAAAGTTCTCTGTGATCAACATCCTGAAACATCAGCACAAGACGAGAGAGATCAATTTGAGACAAATCTATGTAGTTTTTTAAAGTAAAACATAGAATAAATTTGGACTAGGTATGTCGAAATACTATAGCCTATATTATGTATTCATTCCTATAAATAAGTTTTCCTCAATCATTTGCTCTGATAAAAAACTCTTAAAACGTAGTTCTGTAGCATATTTACTTCTTAATATCCGTGGCCATTTTAAATTGGTAATCATCATACCTACTTGGATGTAAATGACGTTAGAAATTAAAAAACCAATTGAAATTAATACCAAATTACAGTCACACGAAATTGAAATCTCGATTCCATTTTCAGCTCAATTAACTGTTAGTCGATTTTAATTATCGATTTTATTCATTAAGTGTTTGCGATTAGCGACCGTGTTCTTACTTTAACGATCTATTCTTTACAGGCCAGGTTTTAATTACTAGAATCGATTGTGGGTTTTATTGCTAGAAAATGGCAACATACAGGTACAATATACAAGTTGGTATGGCATTATGGCTGCTGTTATTTGTATTAGAAGTTGTTACAATGGACATAATGGTTGTACAAACGGATGTATAAAGCCTTTTTATATAGTATTTTTAACTTTATTTTAATTAGCACATTTTCACAAAATGTGAGCTTGCAACACTTAAACAATCTATTGCTGCACCATAGATAATAGAAAAAAAGGAACATAAGAAGGATGCACATATCCCCAGATATTAGAAAAAATACTACAAAAGCATACAAATACAATACAAATTTTAAATTGCCATATAATATACGAAATAAACAAATTCCTTAATATCCGGTTAACCGGTTTATTAATAAACAATATTTTAGATACAACAGAATTGATTGAGATAAATTTTTGAAGTAAAACTTCTTTACGCACGCTTGACTTGGGGAGTAAGCTGGTGAATGCGAAGCGAACTGAAATCGTTGGTTCACGTATTCATTTTCTATTATTATGTTGGTGTGTCCGGTAAAATTACAATTTACCATTGTCAAGATGGCGACATTAACATTAAACAAAGCAAAAACAAAGTTATACCGATATGGTCATACAGAATTTTCCGAAAACCTACCCCTGAAAGGGTGAAAGACGAGGACAGAGTTTGTATGGGACAACGTGATTCCTTGATCTAATCTGCTTCAAATTTTGCATAGGCCTTTTTTATAGAAGACTTGTTTCGTATTTTATTGAAATTCATCCCCTAAAAAGGGGTAGAAAATTATCATATTATAATGTCATTTATCTGTATTATTATTTAGTTTCAATTTTATAAGAGCCATTGATAACATTACGCTGGCGTTTAATTTAAAATTTCTCATTTAATAATGATTCTGCATTTGATTTGCTAACGTGTACAAACAAGAAAAGCAAATTGATTGACTCCATGTCTCCTCAAATATTAATTAACGATTGATTGGATATGAGTAAATTAAGATTTTCTAATTACATTTTCTTGCTAGGAATTTATTTACCTTATTTTGTTATTTCTGTATAAAGTTGGAAAACGGGCTCATTTTGTTGTAATTTTAATTGATATGTAAGAATTTTGTAACACAACTGAAATATTCAAAAAACTCGGCGTGTAACAGTGAAAAAAATGTTTTGTTTTCCAGTTGTTTGGAAATCTTATATTCGGTACTTTAACTAATTAAATCGATTAATACCGCCACAATATTGTATCGATATTCATCGATTTCATTTCAGTATTCGATTATGTTATAAAATGATACATAAATATCTAATGTTTAAAAAATGTGCTAAAAATAATAAGATGAAGTATTGCAAAGCATTATTGGCACATCTTGTGTTAGAGATGTCTATAGGCTACGGTGACTTCTTCCCATCAGGCGGGAGGCATGATTGTTTGCTAATTATATCTATAGATATAAAATTCAAAGTCCTGACTGACTGACGGGCTTATATATCAACACACAGCCTAAACCGCTGGTCCTAGAGACTTGAAATTTTGGGGTGTGTTCTTAAAGTGCGTGTATCCACTATGAAAGGGTTTTTCGAAATTCCACCCCTAAGAGGGTGAAATAGGGAAACGGGAATTATCTATAAAAAAATCTTCTTCCTTCCTTCTTTCTTCCGTAGGCCACACGGGTGAAGCCGCGGGCAGAAGCTTTAGCAAATAAAGTTACACTTATAATGTTATTGTATCATTTATTAAATTTCAACTTTGTTCACGTAAAAACGGTTTACTGTAATCTAATATTAATTAACTTTAAACTATTAAAAGAATACGCTCAAATTAATTGTAGATAAGACAGTTCCTTTAGAATAACGAGCGAAGATAATTAAACACATTTCAGTATTAAATTTCTTAATTGCAAATGTAATTGTTCTCAGCTTAACATGATTGAATTATCAAAATGTTTTGAATATGTATCCTTCTCGAGATTATGCTGGTTGGAATCAATTATAAAAGGCAAAACGTAAAGATTATATTTTTACTTTATTATTTAATTTTTAGCTACTATTGTAAAAACCTAGAATAACTTTGTCTGCTTTCAATAGTTATGATCTTTTTTAGATTACCAAAGCTATTAAAAATATTACTTTCGTGAATTTAGCACCAACCTAAAATTAAGTTTTGGGATATGTTCTAAATCATCGATCGTTTATTTGTTGAGTGTTAAATAATTGACAGCCTCTGTGGTGTGGTGGTTGAGCAGGTCGGCTCATAATCAGGAGGCGGCGGGTTCAATTCCCGCAGCAGGACAAGTGCACAGAAAAAAGCTCAAATACTTGTTCCGAGTCTGGGTGTTGTGGGACCGTGGTCCTCGTAGTTGGGTCCCTATACACAGGGAATCCTAGTTAGGGTCCAGGATCTATGTATGCAATCGTTGGGCGTTATTATGTTTTTATTTATTACTAATTTACTACATCACCGATACATTTTAGGCCGTTCAAAATGATTCCCATATTTATGCATAATATGATGTAAATAAATCTATTTATTTCTTACTTCGTATTTAATTAAGGAACTTATAATATAAAAAAGTATTGTACATTTCCCTATTATAAAAAAAATATGTTCCTTCTATCGTGGGTCTAGCATGCCATAATTGCTGTATGTAAATATTATAATAAAAATAAACAATATACAGACATATTGAACTACATTTATATTGTAGCAAGTAATTGTACATTAATTATTTAATTAGTAATTTGTAAATATTGTGTGTTAGATAGTTTAATAGATAATTAAGTAGAAAGATTGAAAACTATTTTAAATTATCACTTTTTTGATCGTGTATACTTAAGGTAATGAAAAGGAGGCTTCGGTTCTTAGAATCTTCTAAATCTGATTAGTTACATTTTTTATTTTGTAGGTGTAATAAAACAATAATTTTTATAGGAAAAATCAGATACGGTTTTTTGACATTGCAAATAATTACTATTTTTTTCGCCGTGGCTTATTGCGCGCGGCTCTTTGACGGTCTCTCCTTCTACATCTGTGACGAGCGGCGACAGTGGGTTTTGTATAGTTATTTTCTGATTATATATTTCCTTCAGTGCGATGTTGGAAACCTTTTCCAAGTGGACAACTAAATTAGAGATGTACCAGTATCACGGAACATCGATTGCAATGCAACTGCAGAACTTTAATTCCTAATTTGAAAATTTCTATAAAAAGTATGCACATAACGAATTGAAACTGTTAAATCCATGCAAATTTGTGATCCTATTGGTTTGAGAATAAGCACTTTGTAATTTTATATGCTTAGTGCAATAAATTAATATTTAAGTATCTAATATAATTTTGACTTGTAAAAGTGCTAAAATTAGCCTATTTGCAATAAATCTTTTGACTTTGACTTTGCAATCAAGTTACGTGATCGCCTAACTGGTCTATTCCTAGATTTGTATTTTTAAACGCACGGGTTACAACCGTAATGACTTTACTATAATGTATATTTCTGTTGATAACTTATTAAAATCATACCTATACCTATTATTTACGCTCCCGTCGTAGTTTTAGGCTTTAATTCCAAACAAAATCTTTTTACAAGCATAATTTTTTTTTCCGTTTTAGCGAAATAGTTTTCAATCTTTCTTACTTAATTAAAAATACATTTTAAGAGTAATTGTGTGTATATCGGCTAATTTTCTCCCTGACTATACTTTTCGTAAATTCCGTTTCCTCAAATACGACTTAGTACCGCAAAGTGTAGTTCTAAAGACGAGTGATATAAAAATATATGTTTTTACTCATTTATTTTGCGTTTTCTTTTGCCCTAGGAAAAAATATGAAAGTCCATAAAAATATGTCCATCCAAAGGTTGTCTAGACGAGATCGCTGTCAGCGATAAGACCGCCCATTGATGCTCTAGTTCGTAAGTATATTCCTGTTTATATATTTCATTGGGGAGACAATAAAGTGTTCTGTGTTCTATTCTATTCTATGAAGAAATAATCTAAAATTATTTAGGTACTTACATAAATTATGCTGACTGAATTATATTGACTGGCCTGATAGCTTAGTTGGTAGTAGTATGGGTTCGATTCCCACCCAGGACAAACATTTGAGTGATGAACATAGGTGTTTGTATTGTGACAGATTGTTACATATATTTACAAAAAAAAGGATCTATGTATTCTATCAGTTGTCTGGTTTCCACAGTATCTTAGTTTGGGATTAGATGGCGCTGTGTGAAATGTCCACATAATTTGTTATTAGCTACTAAAAATTAAAATTATAATTGCGTACTAAAAAATTTAAAATAGTCACTATTCTTGTGCTACGCCTTTTCAAATCCATTGAGTCGGATTAAATCGACGCAAACATAAAGTTCCTAGTTATATATATAGGTAAGGGTCACTGAACTTTCCAAATTAATTTAATTATGAAATAGACCCAAAACAGCTGTCAGACCACACAACAGCAGTGTTGTGATGTCATCACTGCATTGATATAAAACGATCGCTGCCCAACGTCTCTCGAATGCAGAATAGGGATGCGCCTGGAATAACAATCGATATCTGTCGCATTTAAGAATCATCACGGATCTTAAAAAGAATAATGTCTCTACACAGTCATGATTTTTCAACGAATATAAAATTATTAGCCTCTGTGGTGTGGTAGTGCAGGTTGGCTCATAGCCCGGAGGCGGCGGGTTCGATTACCGCGGCAGGACAAGTGCACAGAAAAGAAGCACAAATACTTCTTCTGAGTCTGGATGTTTAGGGACCATGGTCTTCGTAGTTCTTGGGTCCCTAGACACAGGGAATCCTAGTTAGGGTCTAGGATCTATGTATGTGATACATTATTATTATACGTTGGGCGTTATTATTATATATTAAAGGCATAAATCACTATGAGAAAATGTTTGGAGTTCCTACTAATACAAACGCGAAAGTTTGCATGTATGGATGTTTATTAACTCTTTCACGCTAACGATTTTGTGTTTGGATTAAACATATTTCCTGTTGTTGTATTAGTTAACTTGGTATTAACTAAGAAGTGGGCTGGACACGTGGCACGATACAGCGACAAACGATGGACAGAAGAAGCAACAAAATGGAATTCATAGGTCTTCCCTTCCTTCTTTTCCCACTAGGTCCACTAGTGGGAAAAGAAGGAAGGGAAGACCTATGAAACGATGGAGTGACGAAATCATAGCCATAGCAGGGATAAAGTGGACTGAGCGAGCTAAAGATAGGGAAAACTGGAACGCACTGGAGGAGGCCTTTACCCGAACAGGGGTTCCTATCTAAACTTTTTTTTTTTTTTTTCATATCTCTATAATGTAATGTAACTTGTAAAACAGCGTTAAATAGTTATAAGTTGAAATATATGTAATAATTAGGGTATAGGAAATAAAGAGGCTTTATTATTATTATTATTAACTAAGAAGTGTGTAACATTATAGAAACTGACGTTAGTAGCATTCATAACTACAACTAGTACACGGCTAACACTCACGAGATACAGCCGAATAACTCGACTAGCCTCGGTCAGCGCCGAGCCCGTTTTGCCCGAACACCGGTCGAGTTATTCGACTGTATCTCGTGAGTGTTAGCCGTGTACTAGTTGTAGTTAAGAAGTGTGTCTTAAACTATGACATTTGAAGACATTCCTAGCGCTTCCTTATTGCGCCAAAATTTGTGTATCGGTGATCACCACAATTTTAGTGTATTGTGTTTAAAAAATGTTGTGGTATTTTTACGTTCAACGTTTTATTGCCAGTCGTTAAATTCAATGACGATATGGTTGCCAAAATACAAGGAAAAAGAGAAATTATTTCTATAACCCTCGTGGCATAGTGGTTATGTAATTAGAATTAGGTTTATCCCCTACACACAGTACTAAAAAGAACTAACCGTATTACAGAACTAACGTAAAGATTTAATTTACAAATTGAAAGAAACACTTTATTTGGACAAACTGTACACAGTAACAAATAGTGATAATAACTACAACTAAAAGAAAGAAACAAAAGCAGAACCTAGTTTACAATTTGATAGTTGCTTATAGACCCATTGTTTCTTTGTTGTGTGCTGTACAAAACGGTCTGGGTTCAGCATGTGCCGTGGACGAATCCAGGGCGCTGATTTTCAGCCCAGACGAAGATAGTAAATAATTTTGAGTCTCTGTGGTATGGTGGTTGAACAGGTCGGTTCATAGCCCGGAGGCGTTGGTTTCGATTCCCATGGCAGGACAAGTATTTGCGCACAGAAAAAAGCGCAAGTACTTCCTCTGAGTCTGGGTGTTGTGGGGCCGATTCAAGAAAAGTCAATTTAAAGAACGTGAGATAGGCCTATCTCTCAAGTAAAGTCTCTCTTACCTACTCAATAATTTCACTAGCTACAGTGCCCTTCAAGCCGGAACATAGTAGTGCTTGCACACTACTGTTTTGCGGAAGAATAACTGGCAAAGCGGTAGTACCTACCTAGATGAACTTTGCAGAAAATGCCACCAGTTAATTAACGTATTTAATTTATTAGGATAGTAAAAACAACCCCAATCATAAGTAATAAAATTAGTCATAGATTTAATTTTCTCATCCTAACGATTTCATGAATTACGAACACCACAGAAAAGCAACAAAAAAACGTTCAATCATGATTAATCCCTTAATTTACTTAAAGCACCGCCTCCACTCAACCGGGAAGAGTCAAATGGTTAAAAGGATTACCTCTAGCCTACTTAAGTTGCAGGTAGTGGGTTCGATTCCCAGATGTGGCCAATTTTCTGCGAAACGTCGCGGGTGGCAAGTTTTTAACGCGTCATAGATTTCGCAAACAAGTCGTTAGATAAGAAGTGAGAAATTAAGAATTTTTTGTTAGCTAGGGATGGGACTTTTGAGCTTATGATTTGGGGTTAGGTTGTCAAAATAATTAATTTTGCAGCACCAAAATTTATTTGTCAGCCTCTGTGGTGTTGTGGTTGAGCAGGTTGACTCATAGCCTGGAGGTGGCGGGTACGACTCCCGCGACAGGACAAGTATTTGTGCACAAAAAAGCGCAAATACTTGTTCTATGTCTGGGTGTTGTGGGACCATGGTTCTCGTAGTTCCTGGGTCCCTAGACACCAGGAATCCTACGGTTAAGGCCCAGAAGCTATGTATGTGATTGTTGGACGTTATAATTTGGCCGTTTCTACATCACTTGTAGAGTTCAATTTAAAATAGACAAAAAAAAGTCTTTGAAACTTAGTGATTTGTCAGTAAATTGTAAATTTTTGTTTAACCACACGACTGAATTAAATCGTTTTTAGTTTAGCTCCATCTATCAATCGGTGTAACTTTGATTTGCTATGTTTAATGTCGCCATTTTGACAATTGTAAATTGTCATTTTACCGGAAATACCAACATAATAATACAACTTTTTAACTTTGTTTTGTTAACAATGGAGATCTACATTAACCAACAACTTTCAACTTCCGTTGGCCTCGTTACACCCCAAGTCATGTGCGTACAGTTTTACTTTAAAAAAAAACTGGATATCTGTTCTATAAAAGTATTTATGAATTTAAAATCTCGTTATATCAAACAAGACCACCAAAACTATTAACAAGACTCCATAAAGGAACAGCACTAATCCTCACAATTTTTTCTTCAAAAGTAATGGATCCTAATTTAATGCTGTTTAGTTTTGAATAATCCATTTACGAAAGTGTAGTCAAAGATCGGTAAAGGCACAAGGATTTATCGCTAAAGGTGTTTTACACTTGTGATTAGTTTGTTTCTAATCTTTTTAAATCCTGTATCTATTACAATCGTAGGAGCGAAAAAGGTCTTTAAAGCGGTGACTTTGAGGGATAATGTAAAGTGGTCTATAACGGTGATTTTTGTTTATTATTTAGTACATTTGATTTGGCTTTAGTTAAGGATGGTTTAAAGTACTTTACCGTTTTTATCCGGCTTTTGCGGTGTACATCTAACATTAAGAATTTAAAGGAATTTGTATGCTCTTTTACTCATATAATAAAATGCCTTAAAGGTTTTTTTTATGTTTTGGCTCCACACTATTGTGTATTTAGCCAGTGTCAAGTAATTAATAATTTATCAAGTTAATGCTATTTCACGCAAATATGTGTCAAGTCACAGTCGAAGTCATCAAGTCAAGTCATGTCAGTCTAGTCAAAGTCATACTCCTAGTAAAGTGGCGGCAACTTTACTTGAAGCTTCTATGGAGTTTTGGAAACAACACGAAAAGAAACGTTTCACCATCATTATACCATTTTCCCATACTCACGCCTGTAATCCAGCACTTACCGAATAGAATGCCACCAATTTTATGCACTAACACTGAAAATAACACAAGTTTTGGAAAATAATACAATGCGGTGACGCGATCTTTTTCGTTTTCCCGCTAAAAAAAAAGTCGCAGCTATAGTAACGCCATAAAATCATGATGTCCACAGAGTAAGCAGAAGTGAACCAACAAGTAAATCGTAGTGATGTACATTGCATTGTTATCTGGTTCGATTTGTCAGACATTTTTAAGCGGTCGCAATTGTGTTGTGGTTATTTTTCTGTCACTTTCTGACACGGCGGTCCAAGTTGTAAGCGCATGGCGGTTTACAATAATTAACAGAGCGAGCGCGAAGCATCTCCGTTACACTTGAGCCAAAATAATTTCGTATTTCCGGCGTAATTCTTCTAAGAACCGGCAGTAATCTACTATATAAAAATAAGTCGGGTTTTCCTTCCTGACGCTATAACTCCAGAACGCACGAACCGATTTTCACGGTTTTGCATTCGTTGGAAAGGTCTCGGGCTCCGTGAGGTTTATAGTAAAGAAAATTCAGGGAAAATTCAGGACAAACCAACATTTTAAGTAGATGGCGCCGGTGCGTGATACATTGTTTTTCGTATATTATAAAATGTTTAATAAATAAACGTCCACCCGAGCGAAGCCAGGACGGGCCGCTAGTCAATTATATTTGTAAAAGACAGTGGAAAAAAAACATCACTTTTAAAGTTTCTTGTTGCTTTACAGTTTCAATAGAAGCTTCGGATCAGAGTTTTCTGTTCTGCATTGTGCTGGATTGCTTGCCCCAGTAGTGAGAAAGATAACTTTCATACATATATATTGTAAGGCTTGCTATGCACTTTGTAATTTTATAAGCTTAGTAAAATAACTTAATTGTAAGTAGGTACCTAATATAATTTTGACTTGTAAAAGTGCTAAAAATAGCCTATTTGCAATAAATCTTTTGACTTTGACTTTAACATTGACGTCTTAAACCGATTCTAGTACAATTTTGTTGAGCACGTTTGATAATAATGTTTTTTTGCCGATTAAGATTTTGTAATTTTTTCAAAATGGCGGATCCATGATGGCTGATTATGTAAAAATATTACATAACACAATATGGTCTTTTTCTCATGTAGGTCAGACCTGGTGTCAGAATTTTTAGGATGCCCAGAGGCTTGGTTTATCTTGCCTAGCCACTAGTACTATTTGGTCGTTATTTACAAACACATCACATCATCCACTAGGCAGAGACATCCACTAGATTACAATTCAGTGAATATCCAAAAAATGGGCACCAGCATTCGCCTTGATATATTTTAATTTTCTGCCATTACCGAGACGCCTGCCAATGATGGTGATTATGGTAACTCCACTTTTCCCTTACTGACAGCTGCTATGGTGTGGTGGTTGAGCAGGTCAGCTTCGATTCCCATGAGAGTACAAGTATTTGTGCACAGGAAACAAGCGCCAAACACATGTTCTGTGTCTGGGTATTGCCGGATCATGCTCCTTGTAGTTCCCGTGTCTATGGATACAGGGAACCCTACTTTAGCTCCAGCTACTGACAGCCTCTGTGGTGTGGTGATTGAGCAGGTCGGCTCATAACTCGAAAGCGGTGGGTTCGATTCCCGCGGTAGTACAAGTATATGTGCACAGAGAAAACCGCAAACACTTGTTCTGAGTCTGGATGTTGTGGGACCATGGTCCTCGTAGTTCCTGGGTCCCTAAACACTATCCTAGTTAGGGTCTAGGATCTATGTAGGTATGTGATCATTGAGCGTTATTATTTATTTATTTAGGTTCTATGCGTATGACCGTTGACAGTTATTTATTTATTTCACAGGAGCATTGGTCCTGCCAGTGGAATATATTCCACGTGTTTGTTTCGATGACGATACTTTTTCTAAATTGATTTGATTTTGTGTTTCTTGGTGCCATTTTCGTCATCATCCATCCCTTGGACCACAAATAACGGTGCCACAAAGATCGTGAGAGATGACCCGCCACCGATGTTTGAACTGTTTTAACGTTTAACTCTTTATTTTTTGCAATACAATGTAGCTTGAACATTCAACATATTAGTACCTTGCCACAATACGAATCCCAGACAGCACTTCTGCGATATAACTAACTGGAGTATTTGTCTATAGTGACAAAGTCCTATTTGCTTTACTTATTATTTTAGAACTATATCGCAGTATATTCATTTTTGGTTGTCAGTCCACTAGTAAAAGAAGTGTGGTTGTTTTATAGCGATAAAGTACTACAATCGATGTGTGATGAAACCTAGTGGCACCTCCGTTATGCCGATATTATGACGGGGCATGAAAATTTGATAAGATCCTTTTATTAAAGAGGTTTACGCGACTTTAATCACCTTCATTTCTGATAAGAAAATAATAATAACACCCAACAATCACATAAATAGATCCTGAACCCTAACTAGGATTCCCTGTGTCTAGGGACCCAACTACGAGGACCACGGTCCCACAACACCCAGACTCAGAACAAGTATTTGCGCTTTTTTTTCTGTACACAAATGCTTGCCCTGCCGCGGGAATCGAACCCGACGCCTCCAAGTTAGCATGAAATCATGAAAGCGACATTTACTTGCAATTATAAAGATTTCTAATAATAGTATTGACTATTATTGACTCAATTATGATGCGCACCGCTTAGCCTTAACGCCACCTAGCGTTAAAACGGCTAGTCAAACTTCACTGTAAGCGCTATGGAACCGGTGAAACTTCATTCCAAATTTGAAAATCTCCATATTAACTATGCACATAAGCTGCGTATCGAAACTGTCAAATGCATGTAAATTTGTGATCGGTTGCAATAAAGATACGCTATTGCCTAGAATATCTAAGCACACCTACACGACAAGTAGAGTAAATCTAAACCTTTTTAACCATTTTAACGTTAAAGCCTCACAAACAAATAGCAGACTACCTTTCACATTTATACAAGAGGAATTAACCATTTACGATAAGAAACCACAGCGACGCGTTTCACGAAGCCCGCGAGCACCTTGATAGAGTTTTCGGGGTTCCGTACCTCAAAAAGAAAAAACGGAACACTTATAGGATCACTTTGTTGTCCGTCTGTCTGTCAAGACCCTTTTTCTCAGGAACGCGTGGAGGTATCAAGCGGAAATTCATATCAATTACTCAAGTTTACTGTCCCTTGGAGCTATGAAAAAATTAAACTTTTAAGCCAACGCAATCAAAAGATATAGCCGTTTTTTATGCTGCAATTTTAACAATCGCAAGGCAAAAACTACACGGTACTTCCCGTGAACTCAGAATCTTGAAATTAGGCACGAAACAATGTCCTAGAGTACAGAAAAAGAAAATATTGCGAAAAGCATACATTTTTAATAACATCACATACTAAAAATATTTTTAATAATTTATATATGACGGTGGCAACGTCCAGTTATAAACTCTATGCGCAGCGAGCAGTGCCGTAATTTACCCTGTGGTAACATTTAAATTTATTACAGTGGCAGCACCGGCAACTGTCATCGCTTCCCCACCCATCTGGCTATATAAAGGGAGCGCTCGGTATACTACGGACCATTCTTGCACCGGACACGGCCCGGTGCGCATGCTGAAGGCCTATAGTTATATATGTTGCAACCTACGCATAACCCGTCAGCCTATATATACAAGTTTGTACGGAACCCTCGGTGTGCGAGTCCAACTTTCACTTGGCAGGTTTTTTTAATTGAAACCGCAAGAAAACATCTGTTCACATTAATGAAACAAAGGGAAGTGGAAAGGGCTATTACCTAATAAATTGTTATTAGTATTGAGGTAGTTTCGTAATCATATCCCGTAAGTGGGCAGGAGTTATATTTATACAAATGGGGTGGATGGATGGGTGCGCGTTTGCATTGTCTAGTGAGAGTTCATATTACCTTAAAGTTAATTGTTTAAGTATTATTTATAACGTTATCTCTGTCACTCAGTACATTATGATTGTGTGTGTGATGTATTTTAACTGGCCCGATAGCTCAGTTGGTAGTAATCCTGTCTTCTGAACTGTGGGATGTGGGTTCGATTCCCACCCAGGACAAACATTTGTGAAATGAACATAGGTGTTTGTTCTGTATCTGGGTGTTATATTGTATTATATGTATGTATTTACAAACAAAAAGTATCTAAGTATTGTATCAGTTATCTGGTTCCCATAGTACAAGCTTTGCTTAGTTTGGGGGCTAGATGGCGTTGTGTGAGATGTCCACATATTATTATTATTATTATTATTAACGTACAACGATTACATACATAGATCCTAACTGGGCTTCCCTGTGTCTAGGGACTCAGGAACTACGAGGACCATGGTCCCACAACACCCAGACTCAAAAAAAGTGTTTGAGCTTTTTATCAGTTCACACATGTAGTATCGTTCGGTGTAATTTGCACGTGAAGCTTGCACTTCTACAAAGACGTTAGACAATGAAAACGCACCAATATTCCCATTTAGTGGCGCCCACTCGTTGATGGGCTAAGTGGGTGTTTAAATCCTCATTCCGGCCCAATTTGGGGCAATGAGCCCCTGTCAGGGCGGTACCCGAGCCGGGCCTAACTACCCCCTAAAATAAGAAATAGTTAAATATGCATTGATATAGTTTCAAAACGTTTCATAATCATTTAAGTTATTAAAAAAAAATTGGAGAAATTTTGGAACAGTCATTACAACATCCGGAAGACGTCATATTTCATTCAAACTTTTTAGATAAAATTTAAGATGAAGAGATTTTAGATAAAAATTAATTGTTGTTTTCTATAATCTGTGAGTATTTTACATATTCCTATCTAAATATATTTAACTCAAAGGTGACTGACTAATATAGTGATCTATCAACGCACAGCCCAAACCAATGGACGGATCGGGCTGAAATTTGGCATGCAGGTAAATGTTATGACGTAGCCATCCGCTAAGAAAGGATTGTTCGAAATTCCACCCTTAAGGGGGTGAAATGGGTAATTGAATTATTTATTTATTGCATACTTATGCCATAAATAAAATTATACCTAACGAGCTTCTGCCGTTATGTACTTACATAACTATTAAATAACTGTTAATACTAAACGGAATATAGAGCTAAAAACTATACCTAAAGAACTTAAAATACTTGACTTGCCTGATAGCTCAGTTAGTAGTAGCTCTGCCTTCTGAACTGTAGGTTGTGGGTTTGATTCCCACCGAGGACAAACATTTGTGAAATGAACATAGGTTTTTGTTCTGTCTGGATGTTATATTGTATTCTATGTATGCATTTACAAACAAAAAGTAGGTATCTAAGTATTTTCGTTATCTGGTTTCCATAGTACAAGCTTTGCTTAGTTTGGGGCTAGATGGCGCTGTGTGATAATTTTCAGGCAATGCTTATTTTTTTGCAAAATAAAAGGTGGTGGATTTATGATATATGGCTTTTATGCTGGCTGCACTCACAGTGCTTCCACCAAACGTTTGGCCATGTCCCTGTCAACCTTATTAATAAACTGGTATTAGTCTCGGATTAGTTACTTCAGCTTTTGTCCTTTTTTTGCTACTGGAATATTTAGCTGGATCGAAAGAGACAAATGATTGTGTAACTAGTCTAAAGCTAGTTCGTGTTTATTAAAAACGCTGTATAAGTTTCCATTATTATTTCCCTTGTTTTTTATATGTTTTTTATTAGGTCCGATTTACTCTTTGATTTCTATCCTATCTGTAATTCCTAAAATTGTTGTGTATGAGTTGACGAGAGGTTTTCAATAACTTTTTTCTTCCATCTAAATATATATAACTCAAACGTGACTGACTGACATAGTGATCTATCAACGCACAGCCCAAACCACTGGACGGATCGGGCTGAAATTTGGCATGCAAGTAGATGTTATGACGTAGGCATCCGCTAAGAAAGGATTTTTCGAAATGTCACCCTTAAGAGGGTGAAATGGGTGGTTGAATTATTTTCCCATAGGCCACGCTGCGGGCGAAGCTGCGGGCAGAAGCTCGTCTGGTATAAAAAAGATCCAATTTACTATTTATGCATATATATATATATATATTTATTTATTATGTATATATATATTTATTTTATACTTTCGATACGTAGAAGAGTCATTCATGAACGCGGCATTTTCTGTGGCGTGGTGGTTGACCAGGTCGGCTTATACACCGAAGGCGGCGGGTTCAATTCCTGCTGCAGGACAAGTATTTGTGCACAGGAACAAAGCGCAAATAATTGTTCTGACTCTGGGTGTTGTGGGACAATGGTCCTCGTAGTTCCTGGGTCCCTAGACACAGGGAATCCTAGTTAGGGTCCAGATTCTATGTATGCGATCCTTGGGCGTCATTATTAGGTATTATTACCCTTCTTTAATTTGACTGAAACATTGGGTAGCCTTTATAAAACCCAGGTACTTATTACAAGTACTTAATCCAAACCACATTCTACTCAATCAAAACAAATCAGTTTTCATATTAATTAATTACATTACGTTTAATTTATGCAATCGGTAGACATCACAGGGTTAATACAAAATTAAAAACGTTACCAAATAAAATTAAAAGTCTATATTACCAGTGCTATAAGGTGGAGTTTTGGAAATCGATGTTTAAAGATAAAATTGTCAATGTGCGGTGACAGCTATGACGCATGTCATGGTTTAAATAGGTTTAATAATAAATTATTAGTCAGTACACATCAATGTATGGGAGATAAGTTATAAATAGTATATTTAAAGTTGGTTTTGTATTTAATTACTCTGGAATGAGTTAGGTTTAAAATATTACTTTAACCAGCTGTATGGATTGGATTTGTTTTTATTGTTTCCGGGACTTTATACTATGAAAAATGTTTGTTTATAATGATACTATGTGATACAATACAATACAAAAATTATTTATTGTACACCAGAAAAAATAAACATTTACAGAAGATGAAACTTAAAGCTATAGTACAATGGGCGGACTTATTGCTAATCGATCTCTTTCAGTCAACCTTTGGATGGAAAGAATTATTGGAGAGATAGGTCGGTGGTGTAAACAAATTAAGTAAAATTAAGAAGAATGAAGCTAATAAAAATAAGAATAAATAAAAGATTATAGATAAATAGATACATATAATAAATAAACAATAAATTAAATATACCCGATTCATATAATATATAGTGATATTATGTGTCATATAACTACTTGTAAATAAAGGAAAGGAAATAATGAAATAGGTATTTATTTGTTTAAACAAATTTTAACAAATCATTATAGTCATAGTTGTAGTATTTACATTTGCAATGGATAAAAAAAAAATTAATCGTAAACAGAGTTTTTTCTTAAAAAAAGTCAAGAAATTATTAGAAAAACTGTCGCGAAACAACAATAATAATAATAACGCCCAACGATCACATACATAGATCCTGGACCCTAACTAGGATCCCCTGTGTCTAGGGACCCAGGAACTACGAGGACCATGGTCCCACAACACCCAGACACAGAACAAATATTTGCGCTTTTTTTCTGTGCACAAATACTTGTCCTGCGGACATCGAACCCACACCTCCATTGACCATTGACTTTAATAAAACTAAATAATAGTCTCATTATTTTTAAATTACTTGTATTCTAGAATTAATTTGATTTTTCTTTAATCTCTGGCTATAAATCTGAACGCCAATTTTCGTAATTTAAAAATTTCAAATATAATTATTCAAAGACAAACTTGCGAGTTTTTTTTGTACGGGCTACTGCAGTTGGTCTCTGTCGACCTTTACAACGTCACGCGACAAACTTGCGAGTAAAGATGACTGACATGATATTGGAATGTGATTATATCAAGACTAAACCAAATTATGATAATTGCCTCTCAGACACAAAACATGGTTATAGAAAATAAACTTAATTATTTAATACAAAAGTAATTTCGAAAAAAAACCTCTGTAACCGCTATACAATGCGCGCAAAGAACTGTCGGTAAAACTATAGATTTTACGATAAACAAACAAACAGACCAATTAAACTGTACACAAGTTTGTTTTAAAACCGAACTTTATATCCAACAACATAAGAAAATCTAAACAGTACCGTAAAATTGTTAATAACTTCCCAACCATAATTTGATTATGGTTATCTAGATGGAGCTGTCAATCGTCATTAGACAAACGTCACTTTGACAGCCGCTGGGCCAATGGCAGCGCGGCGTTTCAAAGTTCAATTTTGAACGTTTTTGGAGCATCGCCTGATGATCTTTAGGACACGAATCGGTCCAAGGGTAAAAGGTATTCATTTCTTAATCTTGCGGTATCTTTTATTAGGAAAGTAGTAGATTTACATATGAAATGATTGAAATGAAATGAAATTTATTTCACATAAATGGAGATAGATGTTTAGGTTTTTAGTAGGTAGTTCTACCATTTAGCCCATACTTGTGGCACGTGAAAATTATTATTAAGTTTAGGTCTAAATAAATAAACTAAAATAATTCAATTGGCATACACTTGCAAAATTCGATTACATTATATTATGGTTGTCGTTAAATTAAGAATAATCATTAGTATACATTTATCAATTAATTAATCATTTAACATTAAATAATTCTATTGGTATTTGCAATGAATTTCAGTTTAATTATAATAAATATTATTTATATTATTGTTATGTCATTAAATTAAGAATAAACATTAATAATTCGTTAGTATATATCATTTTTTTAAAAATGTTTTTGAATGATGTGACGAGCTAGTCGTTCACCTGATGTTAAGCGACACGGCCGCCCAAAACAGAACAGTGTAACTCGGAACTAAAGTATAGAGTTTCGCATGACTGCTGCACTGCGCACATCATCCTGAGATATCAGCACAGTCTGGTTATAAGATTACTCGACTGTGAGATCAGATCATAAAGTCTAATTTGC
Organism: Ennomos fuscantarius; assembly: GCA_905220475.3. Classification (NCBI taxonomy): domain Eukaryota; kingdom Metazoa; phylum Arthropoda; class Insecta; order Lepidoptera; family Geometridae; genus Ennomos; species Ennomos fuscantarius. The sequence continues at coordinate 1,911,792 of HG992046.1, read as the reverse complement.
CCAGTAATTTCACTAGCTACATTGCCCTTCAAACCGGAATACAGTAGTGCTTGCACACTATACTGCTTGGCGGCAGAATAACTGGCAAAGCGGTGGTACCTACCTAGACGAACTTAGCAGAAAAGTCCTACCACCTAGGTAGCCAACAAAGTAGGTAGGTAGGTGGTCAAAATTAGGTAGTCATTATACAGTAAAAAGACTTTTCTGAAAGCCACAGTTTTAGTTTTTTCCGGAACATTCCGTAGGGCAAGTGTTTTATAGACGATGGTAATTTATTCTACACGGTGATACATATAGCATAACAGTTTTCCCCATTCCTCGTTTTCATAGGTAAGTATTAAAAGATAATGTAGTAGCTACTAGAAAGTGTACCGGGTTGGTTGATGGCATACTTATGTAGCTCTTACCCACCTGCACTAAAATTAAAATCCAACTTAGCTAAGCAACACACTTTGTCGAATTCCTGTCAACTTGGTACACCAAATACTGAACAGTGCGAACTTAGAAACTATCAAACTTTAGTGCATAGTGCTCTTGATTATTTAGTGCATTAGAATCTTCCAGTTGAAATAGTGATGGGCTGGTTCATCGCAGAACTGACTAGGTAGACCTATGATTTGGTCAATGTATCATCATTGTGGGTACCTACGGGTCTTTCAATAGGGTCCACTCTTCCAATGGACGTAGTCTTCTCGATCCTCTTATCCTGGCCGAGGCTCGCACTCGCTAGTTGCCTCCCATTTTTGACGCATGACGCTGAAAAGGTCGGTAGAGTCGAAAAAAATACTAATAAAAAGAGTACGAGTGAAACCGCGGTTTGTAACTAGCACACACTTGAAAGACTACAAAACCCAAAAAACATTGAAATCAAATCAAATAATTTATTTTGATACACAGGTCATAAAACAGATTTAACAATAAAAATATTAAGTCCATACTGCGATCAGCCGCAACGGCATACTACGTTACTTAATAAATAAAAACCTACCCAGAACAAGCACATACACAACTAGATACATAACACAGACTCGTCAGCTTTCAAGACACACTAGTTTTTACGCTTCATTAATTTATTTAAAAGCTACCAGATAGAGCTTATTAAGATCGAGTAAGGGTTTAGCGCGCTAACTGCTACAAATATCGAGTATGCTACGTTTACTATCAACACGTTTTGTGATTTGGTTGTGTGTGTATTGTGTAGGTGTGTGTGTTAAGGGGCAGTGGTATTGTGAGAGTAATAACTGTGACAGTTTTGGCGGGAAAACGAAAAAGATCGCGTCGCCGCATTGTATTATTTTCCAAAACTTGTGTTATTTTCAGTGTTAGTGCATAAAATTGGTGGCATTTTATTCGTTAAGTGCTGGACTACAGGCATGAGTGTGGGAAAGTGGTATAATGATGGTGAAACGTTTCTTTTCGTGATATTTCCAAATCTCCATGAAGCTTCTGGTAAAGTTGCCACCGCTTTACTAGGAGTATGACTTGACTAGACTAGAATAATCTAGTCTGTTCAAGTCATATTCCTAGTAAAGCGGTGGCAACTTTACCAGAACTGCCAACTAGTAAAGTCAAGTCATAGGACTTAACTTGATGACTTGGACTGTGACTTGACTTGACTTGACACATATATATATTACTTAACTCGAAAAATTATCAATTACTTGACACTGGCTAAATACACGAAAGTGTGGAGCCATACCAAAACAAAAAAAACTGTGACAGAAGATTTATGAAGTTTGCGTTAATTAAATTGCATTTTTCAATAAAAAAGATCGTTTTTTATTAAAGAAGAGATTTTAAGATTTTAATATTTAATAATATTTCTGCTAATATGGCGAGAAGAAATGGAATGAATTATTAATATTCTTACGCCGGGACTACCCAGTATCTAATTATAATCATAGGCTTCAATTTACAAACAATTCTCATGAAAACAACCATTTCGCTAGGTAATTTTTAGCTAGATTAATTATATTATTATTGGGTGTTTGTTAATATTTGAATGCTTGAAAAATCTATAATATTAAATTGTTGTGTTTTGTTACTGCATATCTATATATAATTATTATTTAATGAATAAATTTATTTCTAAACGTAATCTAATATTACCATAATCGTAGGTATCTTTAAATATGTTTTATGTAACTAGAATAAAATCAGGGTTCATCCAATTTGCTAGTTTTATTACAATTAGGTATGTTGGTATGTCCGGTGAAATTATTATTTACAATAATTGTCAAGATGGCGACATTAACATTTAACAAAGCAAAAACAAAGTTATACCGGCCGATAGATGGATCTAAACTAAAATAGTTTTATTTCAGTCCTGTGGTCTAAACGCTCACTCGAGTTTTGGCGGGAACGCGAAAAAGATTGCGTCACCGCATTGTATTATTTTCCAAAACTTGTGTTATTTTCAGTGTTAGTGCATAAAATTGGTGGCATTCTATTCGTTAAGTGCTGGATTACAGGCGTAAGTGTGGGAACATGGTATAATGATGGTGAAACGTTTCTTTTCGTGTTGTTTCCAAAACTCCATAGAAGCTTCAAGTAAAGTTGCCACCACTTTACTAGGAGTATGACTTTGACTAGACTATGACTTGACTATGGCTTGACTTAATGACTTCGATTGTGACTTGACACATATTTGCGTGAAATATCATTAAATTGATAATTATCAATTACTTCACGCTGACTAAATACACGGAGGTGTGGAGCCAAAACATAAAAAAAAACGCTCACTCATTTTTTAGAAATGGTTCCGTCATTTCCTCACATAACTGAGATTCGTTGAAAAAGTAAAGCTACGATCCCCTTAACAACTTTATATGTGTGTGTATCTGTACAGAGTGTACTAGTGTTGATTACTAAATGTGCGTGTGTGCGTCACTAGATGTGTAAGTGTGCGTGAAAGCGCGAACAAGTTGTTTGTTCAGAGATTTAATACACGGTAAATTTCTGCACGTTACCTTAGCTTTGGGTTTCCACGAATAAGGTGGGATACGAAAATTGGTACATTATTATACTATTATTACTGGCCCAATAGCTCAGTTGGTAGTACCCCTGCTTTCTGAATTGTGGGTTGTCGGTTCGATTCCCACCCAGGACAAACATTTGTGTGATGAACATAGGTGTTTGTTCTGTGTCTGGGTGTTATATTATATTCTATGTATGTGTACAAACAAAAAGTATCTAAGTATTGCATCTGTTATCTGATACCCATGGTACAAGCTTGGCTTAGTTTGGGGCTAGATGGCGCTGTGTGAAATGTCCACTATTATTGTTATTATGTTATAGAAACTGACGTGAGTAGTATTCATAACTACAACTCCGAGCCGCCCCCCGCCCGCAGATAAAAAGTATTTTAATTATTTGCTCATCCCACGGGAAAATTTCACTTTTCCGGGATAAAATGTAGCCTATATGTTAATCCAGTGTATAAGCTATCTTGGTACCGAATTTCATCCAAATACATTCAGCCGTTTGAGCGTGAAGGAGTAACAAACACACACACAAACTTTTGCCCTTATAATATTAGTGTGATGTGATATAATTGTTTAAGTTAATTGAAAATGTAACTTCATTTAGCTAAATATTACTGTTAAAAATAATAAAACGATTAGCAATTGCAGGGGTGAGAATAAAAAAGGTTTAACTGATTTTTTTCACAAAATGACTTATGGGTATCGTTGGATTTAAAAAAAAATATCTACAATAATACATTCTCAAAATACCGAAATGAGGCTTAAATCTCGATATTTTGAGTGTAAAAACGGTTTATCTGTCATAGGAATACTGTTCGCTTACCATAAAAACATTATTATATTTATTTTATTCTATTATCTTTTACAGTAATTGTATGAATTAGTACTATATTTAGTATTTTAAAATAGAATTAAAACATTTTCATGCAACCGAAACTTACATAAACCTTTTCTATTACCTTATAAGCACTCTACATTAAAATGAAGCCGTTGAAGTATAAAGTCAATTTTCTCGAAACTGTCAATTTGACAGTTAAAGCCTTTTTATTCTCAACCCTTCAATTATGAATAGTACCTACACCACAACAAGTGTCGATAACTAAAACTTAATAATGCAGACGAAAACCATAGCTGTAACTCTCTGCCATAAACCAAATTTAAAGCATACAATTCACCGACAATTTCCCAGCAATCAATTTCCCAATTAGATATGAGTGTTTAAAATAAAATTTAATAAATAAATAATTGGTAAAATTGCAGCTACCACCTCACACTTAAGGCCCAGTTAATGGGATATATCATAGGCGTTTGTTTGCGCATGCCAATTGATTGCAACTTAACAACGTGCCAGCAAATTGCCAGCTTAAGCGACAGAGATAGCAACACAACACCCCACCCAAAAGCTAACGGGAGGGACAGAGATAAGTAGAGTTGCAGCGTTGCGATGTAAAGCGGTACGCGCCGTTATGGCGAAGCAAAGCAGTGGCGAACTCGAAAAAAGGTGAAATATTTATTTTTAAGACCGATTATTTTTATTGAAACACGTTTTAATCACGATCCGTCACTGTATAGCTGAGATCGTTAACTGTATATTTTAAAATCAATTATTATAATTGACCAATAAAATGTTAATATTTATAATTATCCTCGTTTTTATGGAGTTTGAACCACGGTGTTTTAATGGAGATTTCCAATTTTTATGTTTGACGATCTTGCCTTGATTAATTCTTGTTGCCAATTCATGCATCTGATATTACAATGGCTCATTAACCCGTGCGATCAAACTGACGTAACCTGATTCAAGTCCTGCTAGGCCCTGCACCAATGACTTTTCATCGCGTTACGTGTGGAGTTTGCATTCAACATCGAGAGGGAAACGGCTTCAAGATTCAAACAATTTGAGGTTATGTGTCATCCACATACCCTCCTTTTTTTGTTTTGGCTCTACACTGTTGTGTATTTAGCCAGTGTCAAGTAATTGATAATTTCTCAAGATAATTAATATTATGTGTATTTGTGTCAAGTCAAGTCACAGTCCAAGTCATCAAGTCTATGACTTTTTTTGATGACTTGTCTAGTCTAGTCAAGTCATACTCGTAGTAAAGTGGCGGCAACTTTACCAGAAGCTTCTATGGAGTTTTGAAAACAACACGGAAAGAAGCGTTTCACCATCATTATACCACTTTTCCACACTCACGCCTGTAATCCAGCACTTAACGAATAAAACACCGCCAATGTTATGCACTAACACTGAAAATAACTCAAGTTTTGAAAAATAATACAATGCGGTGACGCGATCTTTCCCGTTTTTCCCCTTAACTCCACTTGTGATCCTTTACTAATGAAATATCTTTATCTCTATTCTCCACTAGTCATTCTTATAACTCTTATCTACTTAGCTATCTATTTTTTTATAACTGTAATTGATTAGAGATAATCGCAGGTTTAGATACATTAGCTATAGTCATAATATTAATTTACGCCCATAAAAATATGAAAATGCTAATTTTTATTATCATAATAGCTTTTTAAGTATTAGTCCAAGACTTTAACTGTGGTTTATAGTATTATCGTTTGTGTTTTAACATAAGATTATACGTAAAAGTGTGATGTAGAAAAATGATTTAAATATTTAATGAGCCATTTAGCAGGTTTAATAGTTTTTTATTAAGTTAAGTAAGTTTTTTATTTACTTATGTTAAAATGTAATTAATTTTATGTGAAATGTAACTGAGTAAAATTACACTTCCGTAATGTTCTCGTTTTTCGTTATTTTTTACCTACTTCTTTTTAATGATAGATTCAGACACAATGCTCAGACATTTTTAGCCCCCACTTAAAAACGACGGGGTATTATAAGTTTGATGTGTCTGTGTGTCTGTCTGTGTATCGTAGCTCCCGAACGGATAAACCGATTTTGATTTTATTTTTGAAGTTAAACTTCTTTACGCACGCTTGACTTGGGGAGTAAGCTGGTGAATGCGAGACGAAAGTTGAAGTTGGTTCACATAGATCTCCATTGTCAAAATAACAAAGTTAAAAATTTGTATTATTATGTTGGTATGTTCGGTAAAATGACAATTAACAATTGTCAAGATGGCGACATTAACATTAAACAAAGCAAAAATAATGTTATACCGGCCGATAGATGGAGCTAACCTAAAGAAGTTTTACTTCAGTCGTGTGGTCTAAAACACTCTTTTTTTCGCTAAACCTGTCAATAAAATAAAGTCAGCAAGCTTCTGCCCGCGGCTTTACTCGTGTGGCCTATAGGAAAATAGTTCAACCACCCATTCCACCCTTTTAGGGGTGGTGTGGTTTCCACACTTTACAAAGAACACACCCTCCAAATTTCAAGTCTCCAGGACCAGCGGTTTAGGCTGTGCGTTGATATATAAGTCAGTCAGGATTTTGAATTTTACATGTATAGATTCAGATTACTACAGTACAAAGTTTTGTTCGAGTTTTAATAAAATTGTATATAACAATGTTTCGAATATTTCTCACAAAGACAAAATGTATCGAATTCCAAATGTTCAATATTGTTATTGAAATATCGATATACTTTTATGGGAAGCAATTTTAATGTAATATAAATAAAAGCGTTATACAAACGCGCGAACGAAATCTGATCGACCATTAAAATAATACGCATACTGCGATACCTTTTTATTTGGGAACGAAATGTTTTAGGGGTCTTTGCCACCTCCGAGTGAAGTATTATTTGTGTTTGACCACTTCAGCTTTTCAGATTTGCTTTTATTTTTTGTTAAACTGACGCCTTAGACCTTTTTGTTCATAAGTTTGTTGTAAAAGTGCTAAAAATAGCCTATTTGCAATTTGACTTTGACTTCGTTCTAGATTAGGAAAAAGCAAACTGTTTGGAAATAAATAGGTATTTTTTTTCTTTAATGTTTTGGCTCCACACTTTTGTGTATTTAGCCAGTGTCAAGTAATTGATAATTCATTAAGTTAATAATATTTCACGCAAATATGTGTCAAGTCACAGTCGAAGTCACGAAGTCAAGTCATAGTCTAGTCAAAGTCATACTCCTAGTAAAGTGGTGGCAACTTTACTTTAAGCTTCTATGGAGTTTTGGAAACAACACGAAAAGAAACGTTTCACCATCATTATACCATTTTCCCACACTCACGCCTGTAATACAGCACTCAACGAATAAAATGCAACCAATTTTATGCACTAGCACTGAAAATAACACAAGTTTTGTAAAATAATAAGATGCGGTGACGCAAAAACGCCAAAACTCCAAAAAAGTTTGTTGTAAAAGTGCTAAAAATAGCCTATTTGCAATTTGACTTTGACTTTGTTCTAGATTAGGAAAAAGCGAACTGTTTGGAAATAAATAGGTACTTATACTTGTCAATTGTTTTTAATCAATTTGTGGTACATAGGTTATTAACTAAAAGAAAGAAACAATCAATAAAAAATGATAGAAAATTCTTAATTTTATTCGTCAGTTGAAGTTTGTCTTTCATAGGTTTTTTTTTTATCTAATCTGTGGCATTTTGTTGAAACGGTTCTTAGCTCAAGCCAATTTAAAAAGAATATTACTCTTTATCCGAAATGTATCTGTCACTTCATTTGGTATCATAGATAACCAAAACAAGGTGTGTTCTGGCGGGAAAATCACGTCGCCGCATGGTATTATTTTCCAAAACTTGTGTTATTTTCAGTGTTAGTGCATAAAATTGGTGGCATTTTTTTCGTTAAGTGCTGGATTACAGGCATGAGTGTGGGAAAGTGGTATAATGATGGTGAAACGTTTCTTTGGAAACGTGTTGTTTCCAAAACTGCATAGAAGGTTCTGGTAAAGTTGCCACCACTTTACTAGGAGTACGACTCGACTAGACTAGACTATGACTTGATGACTTGGACTGTGACTTGACACATAAATATATGAAATCTTAATAATAGGTCTTTACCTATGAAATTGCCGTATTGCAGTACAGACTTTTTCAAACAAAAAAAAAAGTTTTGATTGGCTATGATTTCTAAATTCAAATTAATTTTGTTTTAAAAATATGACATTCTATTTACAATATGTCTTTTGTTTATTGATTAGCGTTGTATTTTCATTACATTTCAACATTTTTCCTCATAATGGATACTTTGAAATTTCGTGTAATTATGGAATATGAGTTCCGTCGTGGCACCAACGCGGCACAAACGACACGTAACATCAACGACGTTTACGGAGAGAACTGTACAAACGAACGTACAACCCGTTATTGGTTTGCTCGGTTCCGTTCTGGGAATTTTGACTTGAAAAATGAACCTTGTGGTCGTCCGGAAACTTTGGTCAACAATGATGAATTAAAGGCGATTGTGGAAGCTGATGAATCTCAATCTACAGCTGAGCTGGCAGCAGCTTTTGATGTTAGCATCAAAACAATATTGGTCCATTTGCGACAGATTGGCAAGATAAAAAAGCTTGATAGATGGGTGCCCCACGAACTTAACGATCGCCAGCGCAACGTACGCGTCGAGACTTGCCTTGCGCTGCTTAACAGGCACAGGAATGAAGGAATTTTGAACCGAATTGTGACGTGTGACGAAAAATGGATTCTTTTTGACAATTGAAAGCGCTCAGCAAGTTGGTTAGATCCTGGTTCGGTACCAAAGCAATGTGCAAAACGAAAAATGACCCCTAGAAAGGTGATGGTCACAGTTTGGTGGTCTAGTGCTGGTGTGATTCATCATAGCTTTTTACAAAACGGCGAGAGCATTACTGCAGATGTGTACATTGAAGAACTGACCACAATTATGGCGAAACTCGCACGTCTGCAACCAGCTTTGGTCAATCGGTCGTCTCCACTGCTACTTCACGACAACGCGCGACCCCATACTGCACAACAGACCGTCTCTAAGCTGCATGAGTTGGGTTTGGAAGCTCTCCCTCATTCGCCATACTCACCAGATCTTGCGCCTACCGACTACTACTTTTTCCAAAATATGGACAACTTTTTAGCGGGAAAAAAATTCAATTCCCGAGAGGCAGTACAAAACGCCTTTGAAGAGTTTGTTGTCTCCCGTCCTGCTTAATTTTTTCAAGAAGGGCATCCATAAACTGCCACAGCGTTGGCAAAGATGCATTGATTGCAGGTGTGATTACTTTGAATAAAAGAAATAAATAAGTTCGAAAAAAAAATACTTTAACTTTTTTCAAACAAAACGGCAATTTCATAGGTAAAGACCTAATATAAGAAATTATCAATTATGTGACACTGGCTATATACACAAAAGTGTGGAGCCAAAAAAAACCAAGGTAAGTTTTAAAGCTTCTAGGCAAGCAATTTGTCGACCGCGTCATTACTTACCATCATGAGACAGTGGTCAAAGCCTATTAACGATTAAAAAATACTTTTTGGTTGAAAATGTAAGGTGGTTCAATTACTATTTCTGTCCCATTAAATCCTACAATAATATAAACGCGAAAGTTTGTATGGATGTATGGATGAATGTTTGTTACTCTTTCACGCAAAAACTACTGATCGGATTTAAATGAAATTTGGAACACAGAGAGTTTATAACCTGGATTATCATATAAGATACTTATTATCCCGATAGTATGTTCCCGTGGGACAATTATACAAAACCACGAGGGCGACGCCGTGGGGTTTGTACGCAAAAACTAAACGGATTTGGATGAAATTGGAAACAAAGATAGTTTATACTAAAATTTCAATTAATAACTTATATTAAAATTGAATTTTAGAATTTTTTAGCATTTAATACCAAAACGGTGAAAAGTAAAATTTGGAATATACATTTGGACGTAGGCTTCTTTTTATCCGCGGGTGAAACTGCGGGTCTAAATATATATATAACTCAAAGATGACTGACTGACATAGTGATCCATCAACACACAGCCCAAACCACTGGACGGATCGGGCTGAAATTTGGCATGCAGGTAGATGTTATGACGCAAGCATCCGCTAAGAAAGGATTTTTCGAAATGTCACCCTTAAGAGGGTGAAATGGGTGGTTAAATTATTTTCTCATAGGCCACGCCGCGGGCGAAGCTGCGGGCAAAAGCTCGTTTACAATAAAAGTTTCATCATTCATATTTATTATCCCACACATGGGCATTATTAGCCTTTCGGACCATTCGCCTCGGCTTTCCAAATCAATACTCGAAATATCTTCATAATATAGGTATAAGAACAGAGAACTGAGTCTGAATTAAGGGAATAAATAAACCCAGGACCCGTCGTAAACAAGCCCCACTGACAGTCTCGGTGTGAGCTTCACTTTATTATTATTTTACTTATTTATTTTTGGTGAAAATAATTTTTGCTTCAAAATGGCAATATCGTTTTGTTTCGCAATGTTAAACGATTGACTCTTAACTGCTCTTAAAGTTTGATTAAAAAAGAAAAGCAATGAATTTAGCGGCATTGAGGTTTTTTATTATATTTTTTTTGTATTGGCTCCACACTTTTGTGCATTTAGCCAGTGTCAAGTAATTGATAATTTATCAAGTTAGTGATATTTCACGCAGATATGTCTCAAGTCACAGCCCAAGTCATCAAGTCATAGTCAAGTCATACTCCTAGTAAAGTGAGGGCAACTTTATCAAATGCTTCTATGTAGTTTTGAAAACAACACGAAAAGAAACGTTTCACCATCAATATACCACTTTCCCACAGTCATGCCTGTAATGCAGCACTTAAAGAATAAAATGCCACCAATTTTATGCCCTAACACTGAAAATAACACAAGTTTTCGAAAATAATACAATGCGGTGACGCGATCTTTTTCGTTATCCCGCCAAAACTCGATTGTATTATAAAATAAATAATTGCAGAGCGCCTTTGTTCTTTCAAGAATAATAATAGATCGTTAAATTGTCTATATATATATATTATTAGCTGCGCCCCGCGGTTTCACCCGTGGATAACAAAGTATTTTAATTATTTACCCATCCCACGGGAAAATTTAACTTTTACGGGATAAAATGTAGCCTATATGTTAATCTAGTGTATAAGCTATTTTGGAACCGAATTTCATCCAAATCCATTTAGCCGTTTGAGCGTGAAGGAGTAACAAATATACACACGTACACACAAACACACATACAAACTTTCGCCTTTATAATATTAGTGATTGTTTGATAGGCTTGCGTTTGACCACTATCGCACCTGTTGGTAAGTAATGATGGGGTCTAGGATGTAACACGCTTGCCTAGAAGATACCTGTTCACTCTCGATTTGAAGACTCCAAGGTTGTAGTTATAGGGAAATACGGACGCCGGTAAAGCGTTCCACTCTTTGGCTGTTCGCATGATAAATGTGGAGCCAAATCGCTTTATTCGCACAATATACTATACCTCAATCTAGCTTAAGATTATATATTACCTACTTTTTTTTGATAGGCAGAAATGAAATTAATAAATACAACAAAATTGTAGAGATAAATACCCATTTTTAACGTCACTTAATAACTGTTACACAAGAAACATGATTAAATCAGTGAATAGTAGTTTAAATAGCTATAAAATTATATTTATTTAACACCTTCAAAGAATTCCTAATAAATTACAGAGATAATCAAAAAGACCTGCTGCGACTACAAAAAAAGAAGCGAAGATCCCAAAACTCATATTCGTACAACATTCATTCGGTACACCCTAATTTAGCCACAAAAACTGTATCCGTAGGCGTTTTAACAAATCGCCCATCTTAAAAGGGTATCAATAAGATAAAATCACGTTTATAAACTCACTAACAAACACAAATTAAGAACCTCTTTTATTAAAGACGCATATGACACATTTGTGTTTAAGTTACACTTTAAACTTGAAAAGTATTTAATGAATATTGAACCCAACAAAACTCAATCTTATCTTATTAATAAAAGGTATAGAATTGTGGTGATGGGATAAGTAGATTATGACTTTATACGTCGGTGTGTTAATGGATTCGATTGTCGCCTTCAAGATAATGAAATAAAACTTTATATAAACGTGTTTAAAACAGTTATTGCAAATGTTCGTACGTAATATCTTAATGGTTAGCGCAGAAAATCGTTTAGACGCAGTATTGTACTTGGTGAGGTATTTTTTTTGTTTTGGTATGGCTCCACACTTTCGTGTATTTAGCCAGTGTCAAGTAATTGATAATTTCTTGAGTTAAGTAATATATATATGTGTCAAGTCAAGTCACAGTCCAAGTCATCAAGTCAAGTCACAGTCCAAGTCATCAAGTCAAGACATAGTCTAGTCTAGTCAAGTCATACTCCTAGTAAAGCGGTGGCAACTTTACCAGAAGCTTCTATGGAGTTTTGGAAACAACACAAAAAGAAACGTTTCACCATCATTATACCACTTTCCCACACTCATGCTTGTAATCCAGCAACCGAATAAAATGCCACCAATTTTATGCACTAACACTGAAAACAACACAAGTTTTGGAAAATAATACAATGCGGCGACGCGATCTTTTTCGTTTTCCCGCCAAAACTCCTTGGTGAAGATTACTAAAATGAAACTAAACTTATTCATTTATTAAAGTAAAAATTCTTTACGCACGCTTGAATTGTGGAGTAAGCCGGTGAATGCGAGGCGAACGGAAGTTCAAGGTGGTTCAAGTAGATCTTCATTGCCAACATAACAATGTTAAAAATTCGTATAATTATTTTGGTATGTCCGATAAATGACGATTTACAATTTTCAAGATGGCGACATTAACATTAAACAAAGTTATATCGGCCAATAGATGGAGCTAAACTAAAGAAGTTTTAATTCAGTCGTGTGGTCTAAAGTACACTAGTTTTTTTTTTGTTAGACTTTATGTTCTGTAGGTGAGTGCTTACCGTTTCATTTCATGTCATTTAGTTGCTAACTAGCTTCTGCCAGCGGCTTCACCCGCGTGACCTATAGGAAAATAATTCAACCACCTATTTCACCCTCTTAGGGGTGGAATTACAAAAAACTCTTTCATAGTTGTTACCTACGCTTTACAAAGAATACACCCTCCAAATTTCAAGTCTCTAGGACCAGTGGTTTAGGCTGTGCGTTGATATATAAGTCAGTCAGTCAGGAATTTGAACTTTATATGTAGGTATAGAACTTTATATGTAGGTAATGTCAGTCTGTAAAAAAATTTACAGCTCTTAAGTTAATACTTATCTCATAAGCCTCCGTTTCTCATACGTATGTCAAAGTAGAGTCAAATCAACAAATCAAAAATTGGTGTTCCAGGTTGACATGAATTTAACAAACGTCATTACTGTCTTGAGTGGGAATCGAACCCGCAACGTACAGTTAAGAGTTAAGAAGGCGGAGCTACCAGCTGAGCTATAAGGCCAGTCGATATAATTTTGCATTTAAAAAAATATTTTAAATTTAATGTATATTAAAATTTACATTTTAAATAATAATAAGGTAAACTAAAAAAAAACTACAATTAAAAATTTGCATTATAAGTATCACAAAATTTCATTATAAAATCGTAATTTTCAATAACTCCCCCTTCATGTTGATGTTATCTTTTGCGCCCATCTTTCACGCAAACATATGCTTTCTGCCTCATTTATGAACACGGGACATCGTAAACGGCTTAAATGTGGCCATTTTCTTTTAATAATTAAACCATAAATACAAATAATAATGCTGTTTGTGTAATAATGTAAATAAGGTTGGTGCGTTTAATTTTATAAGGGAAGATTGTAACAGCTTGGGGTAAAAGAAGATGTAGGTAATTTGCGATCGGAGTCCGAATCATTTCTGTCCTCCGACCGAACCTATATCATTTAACTGACTCACGCGTAATATATTTAAATAAAATAGAGAAGATACTGACTCCTAAAAAGTGGTCCGATTAAATTAGGTGCAAATTGCGTTGAGCGATAAACGACCAGAGCCAGCGACCCAATACTCGCCAATTGGACTTTTCAGAAGTCTTTATTGTTCAAATTTAGTTTGATAATGACAAGGAGGAGTAATTGGAGAGGTAAATGGAATGATCGTGAGTTAGTTTCGAGAGATCGAGAGTTAAAACAAAAACAATTAAATTGATAATAGGTCTTTACCTATGAAATTGCCGTATTGCAGTACAGACTTTTTCAAACAAAAAAAAGTTTTGATTGGCTATGAATTCTAAATTCAAATTAATTTTGTTTTAAAAATATGACATTCTATTTACAATATAAGTCTTTTGTTTATTGATTGGCGTTGTATTTTCATTACATTTCAACATTTTTCCTCATAATGGATACTTTGAAATTTCGTGTAATTATGGAATATGAGTTCCGTCGTGGCGCCAACGCGGCACAAACGACACGTAACATCAACGACGTTTACGGAGAGAACTGTACAAACGAACGTACAACCCGTTATTGGTTTGCTCGGTTCCGTTCTGGGAATTTTGACTTGAAAAATGAACCTCGTGGTCGTCCGGAAACTTTGGTCAACAATGATGAATTAAAGGCGATTGTGGAAGCTGATGAATCTCAATCTACAGCTGAGCTGGCAGCAGCTTTTGATGTTAGCATCAAAACAATATTGGTCCATTTGCGACAGATTGGCAAGATAAAAAAGCTTGATAGATGGGTGCCCCACGAACTTAACGATCGCCAGCGCAACGTACGCGTCGAGACTTGCCTTGCGCTGCTTAACAGGCACAGAAATGAAGGAATTTTGAACCGAATTGTTACGTGCGACGAAAAATGGATTCTTTTTGACAATCGAAAGCGCTCAGCAAGTTGGTTAGATCCTGATTCGGTACCAAAGCAATGTGCAAAACGAAAAATGACCCCTAGAAAGGTGATGGTCACAGTTTGGTGGTCTAGTGCTGGTGTGATTCATCATAGCTTTTTACAAAACGGCGAGAGCATTACTGCAGATGTGTACATTGAAGAACTGACCACAATGATGGCGAAACTCGCACGTCTGCAACCAGGTTTGGTCAATCGGCCATCTCCACTGCTACTTCACGACAACGCGCGACCCCATACTGCACAACAGACCGTCTCTAAGCTGCATGAGTTGGGTTTGGAAGCTCTCCCTCATCCGCCATACTCACCAGATCTTGCGCCTACCGACTATTACTTTTTCCAAAATTTGGACAACTTTTTAGCGGGAAAAAAATTCAATTCCCGAGAGGCAGTACAAAACGCCTTTGAAGAGTTTGTTGTCTCCCGTCCTGCTGATTTTTTCAAGAAGGGCATCCATAAACTGCCACAGCATTGGCAAAGATGCATTGATTGCAGGGGTGATTGCTTTGAATAAAAGAAATAAATAAGTTCGAAAAAAAAAATACTTTAACTTTTTTCAAACAAAACGGCAATTTCATAGGTAAAGACCGTGTATAAGCTATCTTGGTACCAAATTTCATCCAAATCCATTCAGCCGTTTGAGCGTGAAGAAGTAACAAACATACACATAAACACACATACAAACTTTCGCCTTTATAATATTAGTGTGATAGTATGAAGTGTATCAGTTTTCAAGGAGCAAATATACATGGTAATCATATCTTTATATAAGTTTATTTGTACTCTCTAATTCTTCAAAATCTGCGAAACGCCGGTCAAATTCAAAAATTACTCCGTCGATGTGCTTCAGGCTGTCAGAAAATTGACATCCCTCAAAATTTCCCATTTCCAGTATAGAATAAGAATCACATTTATTTCAGCAAACAATAGCAACGATAACAATATCATCCTTACTTAACTAGGTATGTGAATTAATCAAAAGCAAAGACATAATTTTAGTAGACAGTAGATATTATTATTCGAGCCCTGGGCTCTAGGATTCCCTGTGTTGTGGTGGCCAGTTTACAAACATTTGTCTTTCTAATTTTTGTGACGTTACAAAAGTGCTATAATGCTCAGTAAACTATTTTTTGATTAAAACATGCGTTGCGGTCCTTATGAAAACACGTCCTGTCTATCAAACATTGTCTGGACAGCCCTGCTCCTAAGAATTCATAAAAAAATATCATATTTTTATATGTAGTAATCTCAAGTTATCGTTAAAAACGAAATTGACGCGTGATGCCTAATTTGTGCCAATGACTGCTATACCAAAAGACATCGAACAAAGTCTAGATTTCTTTTTCTTCTAGCTCCTAGCCAAAATCTCCAATTAGCCTCTCAATAGCCAAAAATGTTTTATCTTATAATTTAGTATTTTTAAATCAAAAACAATATAATATTTTTCTACAAACTTTTAATAGAACTATAAAAAATATGGTGGGGTCAAAAATTTGAATTCATAGCTTTTTACTAAAGTATATATATAGGTAACGTTCTTATGCGCACAACTATATACAATTATTTAGGTGTACTTTTCAAATAATAATAATAATAACGCCCAACGATCACATACATATTATAGATCCTGGACCCTTACTAAGATTCCCAGGAGCTGCGAGGACCATGATCTCACAACACCCAGACTCAGAACAAGTATTTGCACTTTTTTTTCTCTGTGCACAATTACTAGTGCTGTCGCGGAAATCGAACCCGCCGCCTCCAGGCTATGAGCCTGCTTAACCACCACACCACAGAGGCTGTCAAATAAAATATATATGTTTTTTTTACCTTTGTTAGGCTTGCACTTGACATTTTCTCACCTGGGGCTATGAACGATGCGGTCGATGATCGAACATGCTTTCCTAGAAGACACCGGTTCACTCCCGTCTAGAAAACTCCCAGGTTATATTTTTCAGGTAACAGAGACGCTGGTAATACCTTTGCTATCGCCACAATAAATGTTGAAGCGTAACGTAACTCAAAATAAATCCCGATAACTTCTAGTCCAATATCTTTTTTTATGTTAATGAATGATGTGATGAGTTCGTCGTTAACCTGATGTTAAGCGCCACAGCCGCCCATAACAGAACAGTGTCACTCGGAACTCTCGCACATCATCCTGAGGCATCAGCCCAGTCTAGTATTAAAATTACTCAACTGAGAGATTAGCTGGGCGATCACGTAACTCGATTGCAACCAATTGAAATACAAATGGATGGATTTGAAAGTTTCAATACGCAGTTATGTGCATAGTATGGAAATTTGTACAGTTGCATTGCAATCAAAGTTTCGTGATCACTTCCCAGATCATAATTCTAATTGCTAAGTAATTTCACTAGCTACAATGCCCTTTTGGCAATGCGGTGGTACCTAGTTAATCAATAGTAATATCATCGATAAGTTCTAAACTACAACATTTTCTTTTTTTTGGCTCCACACTTTTGTGTATTTAGCCAATGTCAAGTAATTGATAATTTCTCAAGTTGATTAATATTCTATATATTATGTGTCAAGTAAAGTCACAGTCCAAGTCATAGTCTAGTCAAGTCATACTCCTAGTAAAGTGGTGGCAACTTTACCAGAAGCTTCTATGTAGTTATGGAAACAACACGAAAAAAAACTTTTCACCATCATTATACCACTTTCCCACACTCATGCCTGTAATCCAACACTTAACGAATAAAACGCCACCAATTTTATGCACTAACACTGAAAATTACACAAGCTTTGGAAAATAATACAATGCGGTGACGCGATCTTTTTCGTTTTCCCGCCAAAAAACCTACTAAAACCTTTACATTCTACCATCATAATTCGTGAATCGTGTAACTCAAACAAATTTAAAGAAAGACTCATCACTATTACACTGTTTCAAACGATCGAACACCGATTAGAATCTTCAATTCTAATACATCTAAGCCAATTATATACTATCCCTTTCTCTCGTGTTAAGTAAGCTATGTGCGTCCCTTTCTCCCCAGCAGCTTAAGCCCATTCACACCTGCACATTATATGCCTTGTTTATTTGTTTCTGCGTTTGTTCTTATTTTAGTGCCTCGTTGTACGGTCGCGGAGGATAATGCGGTAAGTGTGAGAGTTATTTTATTGCGGCGTTTTATGTTTTACTTGGAGTATGAGATAGCGTGGAATTCAATTTTGTGAATGAGTTTTTGTTTTATGTTAGTGTACAATTAGTATGTAATTTTTTTGTCGTCTTACTTTTTTTTGTTGACTCAGACTTATGATAAGTAAGTAAAGTATGTAAATAAATAAGTATAATTAGGATAAGTCAGTTATTCTGCCGGCAAGCAGTAGTGCGCAAGCACTGTTGTGTTCCGGTTTGAAGAGCACTGTAGCTAGTGAAATTACTGGGCAAATGAGACTTTATGATCTGATCTCACAGTTTAGTAATCTTATTACTAGATTGTGCTGATGTCTCAGGTTGACGTGAGCAGTGCAGTGTCACGCGAAACTCTATACTTTAGAGTTCCGAGTGACACTGCAGCTGATATGGGCAGCCGTGATGTCGTTTAACATCAGGCGAACGGCTAGCTCGTCACGTCATTCCTTACCATAAAAAAAAGTGTACAATTAGTATGTAATTTTTTAGTCGTCTTACTTTTTTTTCTTTGTTGCATCAGACTTATGATAAGTAAGTAAAGTAAGTAAATAAATAAGTATAATTAGGATAAGTCACTTATCCTAATTTATAAATATTATTAATAATATGTGTGGACACCTCACAACGCCATCTAGCCCCAAACTAAGCAAAGCTTGTATTATGGGAACCAGATAACTGATACAGTACTTAGATACTTTTTATACTTATTTATTTTATGTGGCCGGTAAGCGTCGATGCAGCATATGGTGTAAATTGTGTCGACACTTTCGATCAAGTAAGATAGTAGGTAAAGAAATATCTATAAAGAATTAAGAAAAAGAAACCACTATGCTTTCGCCTGGTAGCCAGTGGCCTTGCAATTTCGATTAGATACACTTTTCTTTACTATTTTTTTTTTTTTTTTTTTTTTTAATGTTATTGAATGATGTGACGAGCTAGTCGTTTACCTGATGTTAAGTGACACGGCCGCCCATAACAGAACAATGTCACTCGGAACCCCAACATGTAAAGTTTCGAATGACTGCTGCACTGCGCACATCATCCTGAGACATCAGCACAGTCTGGTAATAAGATTACCCGACTGTGAGATCAGATCATAAAGTCTCATTTGCCCAGTAATTTCACTAGCTACAGTGCCCTTCAAACCTGAATACGGCAGCAAACCGGAACACAGTAGTGCTTGCACAGTGTGCTTTTTTTTTTCCGGGATAAAATGTAGCCTATATGTTAATCCAGTGTATAAGCTATCTTGATATCGAATTTCATCCAAATCCATTCAGCCGTTTAAGCGTGAAGGAGTAACAAACATACACACAAACACACACATACAAACTTTCGCCTTTATAATATTATATAGTGTGATGTGATAGTGTGATTATTATTATGTAAAACTCTAAAACTAGCATTTCCTGCCATATTTGTCAGCACCGTGACCTCGTTAGCGGGCGCTTATAAATTTGTCCGTCTGTCTGTCCGCTCGCAAACATTACTTGAACGTATCTCCACTTTAACTTTGCTCAGGTAATTGTTAACTAAATCGACATTGTTTCGTAAGTTTAATTTTCCGTTTTGATCCCAAGGAGTGATCCCACAGTTTTAATTTTTCATTCGATTGTCCAATCTGATCCTATTTGACTATCGATTCCGGTTTGATCCACACATATATGGCCTTGCAGCAGTTGTTTATTTATACAGTATGCAAAAAAAGGTTGTCGTGTATGATATTAAAGGAAAATGCTTTTTATCCGTAAGCCATTAGCTTCTATTTTTTTTTTTGATTATTTTTCGCTGTTTGGTGATTTCCTGCCAATGTCAGAGTGAGACCAGTGTACGGTATTATATTAGTCAGCCTTTTTTTATATGTTTTACCTCTACACTTTTGTGTATTTAGCCAGTGTCAAGTAATTAATAATTTATCATGTTAATGATATTTCACGCAAATGTGTGTCAAGTCACAGTCGAAGTCATCAAGTCAAGTCATAGTCCAGTCAAAGTCATACTCCTAATAAAGTGGTGGCAACTTTACTTGAAGCTTCCATGGAGTTTTAGAAATAACACGAAAAGAAACGTTTCACCATCATTATACCATTTTCCCACACTCACGCCTGTAATCCAGCACTTAACGAATAGAATGCCACCAATTTTATGAACTAACACTGAAAATAACACAAGTTTTGGAAAATAATACAATGCGGTGACGCAATCTTTTTCATATTAATTAATCTTTACTATTATTCATATTATTATTATTATTTTTGATTTTTTTTTGATTTTTTTTATGTTAAGGAATGACGTGACGAGCTAGCCGTTCGCCTGATGTTAAACGACACGGCTGGCCATATCAGCTGCAGTGTTACTCGGAACTCTAAAGTATAGAGTTCGCGTGACACTGCACTGCGCACGTCATCCTGAGACATCAGCAGAATCTAGAAATAAGATTACTAAACTGTGAGATCAGATCATAAAGTCTCATTTGCCCAGTAATTTTAGCTACAGTGCCTTTCAAACCGGAACACAGCAGTGCTTGTGCACTACTGCTTGGCGGCAGAATAACTGGCAAAGTGGTGGTACCTACCTAGACGAACTTTGCAGTAAAGTCCTACCACCTAGTAGTAAAGTCCTACCACCTAGTAAATCCTCACTTTTATTCATATTAAATCAATCCTCACTATTATTCATATCTATAAATCCTCACTATTTATTCATATCTATAAATCCTTAGCTTTTAGATACTCCAGCTTAGTCTCTCTGAAAATTGATTGGAAGAGATTGGTTTTTAACCATAAGACTGATCATTATTTCCATAAAGCTGTTACTTTCTCTCTATCACTTGACGTGAGCAATAAAGCGTCTATCGTCTTTGAAATCTCACAGAAATCAAATAAGAAAATATAATAAAAATCCGTACGTGTAAACAAAACGATCGAATGACCCCAAACAATTTTTATAGGTACCTTAATAACTATGTAAGAGTACCCTCTTATCTGAATCTATAGATAAAGACATTATCATTATAGGCCATGTAACATGACACTGCAGAGAATTCAATTAGGTATGGAGTCTTGACCACGTTGATAAGTTTAATGAACAGATACACGAGACATAAAATGACTGTTCAAACATCAAAGTGATTCATGCATGGAGCTATAAAAAATTTAAGCTATTTAAAAAGTTGCTATGAATTCGAACTTTCAAAGCATAAATAATAAAATAAATTATTTGGCACAACGAATAAGCATTGCAATTCAACGGGGCAATGCTGCCAGCATGTTGGGTACGCTACCTACTGGTAGTGGGCTGGAGCGTTTGGACTGTCTATAGGTCATCGCGGCCAGTATATAGTCCAAATGTTTTTTTTTTGTAGTAGTTGTAGTATTTAGAGTTTATTATTAGTTATTAAATCATTGTAGTATTTAGAAAATAAAGGCAATTTGCCGTGTAAAAAAAAAATTAAAAATATTTGTACACATTTCACACAGCGCCATCCAGCCCCAAAATAAGCAAAACTTGTATGGGAACCAGATAACATACAATACTGGTATACTTTTTGTTTGTAAAACATAGAATACAATATAACACACAGACACAAAACGAACATCGATGTTCATCACACAAATGTTTGTCCTGGGTGGGAATCGAACCCACCGCCCACAGCTTAGAAAGCAGGGGTACTACCAACTGAGCTAACGGGCCAGTCAGTCTTTGACCACAATGATTCCCACATTTTTTTCATGTGCTGTTTCATGTTTCAACAAGATAGTTTAGTTTCGAATTCCGGTCGTTGCTATTGAATATTTTTAGGGTATATTTTTAGGGTTTATTTTAATTATCTTCAAACGTATCAGCGTTTGAAGATAATTGATTTAATATTTAACCTCTATAACTTCTCAGCGTGGTCAAACTGTATCCAAACACCTGAAGTAAACGAATGTATTTTACAAGATGTTTGGACGTCTTCCACAATAAACTTGTTATAGTGTTTTACGACATACTTTTAGAGAAAATGGTTTATCTTATAGTTTCACTTAAACTTTAACCCACTTGCCTTTGTATCATAATCACACCATATAGGTATATTTAACATGGATTGACAAACGAATGACCTGCATTTTGGTAAGCAGTTACCGTCGTCTGTGGACACACGCAACACTCTTTTCACCTGCCTTTTGAAGTGCATCTTTCACACAGAATATTACTCCATCTTGTTTATTGCAGAAATGGTACTGTGATGTGTGGTCTGAGCACAATTGAAGGATTGATAATAAAAAGGGTTTAACTGTCAAATTGATAGTTTCGAGAAAATTTACTTTAAACGTCAACGGCTTCATTTTAATGTAGAGTGCTTATTAAGTAATAGAAAAGGTTTATGTAAGTTTCAGTAGCTTGAAAATGTATTAATTCTATTTTAAAATACTAATTATAGTACTAATTCATACAATTATTGTAATAATATAATATAATAATATAAATATAATAATGTTTTTATGCTAAGCCAACTGTATTCCTGTGACAGATAAACCGTTTTTAGACTCAAAATCTCGAGATTGAAGCCTCATTTCGGTATTTTGAGAATATATTATTGTAGATAATTTCACGCTGAATCCAACGATATCCATAAGTAATTTTATGAAAAAAAACAGTTAAACCCTTTTTGTTCTCACCCCTTCAATTGTAAATTGTGCGTATACCCGGAGCACTCATGCTCACTAAAAAGCTTCTTCTTACGGTGCGGCGTCGTGTGTCGGGTCGTCCTCTTCCCTCAAACATGGTCGAGGAGGGCGATGGCTGGAACATGCGTCAAGCTCGTGAACGGGTGCTGCTTGCGGGAGCTGGTTTGCTCGGTGGTGTACGCACAATTAGAAATAAGAACTTAAATACTTATGTTTATATATCTTTTTGTTATTGGCTGTATTGTCCTCCCTGTATTATATATATGTTCATGTTAATAATAGGCTTAATTCATAAATATAAAAAATAATCTAACAAAAAGCACCGACCCAGGTGTCTGTGAAAATAAAGATTAAAAATAAACATGGCATTGTGAAACAGACTGTAGGATTTTTTCGAGATCGAGGTGGCAAAAGAAATTTTTAAAGTAAAACTTCTTTACGCACGCTTGTTTTGGAGAGTAGGCGTAAATGCGTAGCGAGGCGAACGGAAGTTGATTCACGTAGACTTCAATTGCCAACATTGTTATGTTATGTACTGGCAAATCGGTGGTACTTACCTAGACGAACTTTGCAGAAAAGTCCTACCACCTAGTTACTACAAGATCAAAAGTTTTCTATACATATAGGTAGTAAAATACACAAAGGTTCTGCCCCGGAGCCCCTACAACATTAAATATTTGCATATAACTAAAAGTTAATGCGGTTTGTAAGTCTAGGTATTTGGATACGTCCTAGAGAAATAAGTACAAACGTAAAAGTTATCAAAATTTATGCAGATGGGCTAATACCCATAAAAAAAATGAAATAAAGTTTAAAAATAATAATAAAAATAATGCTATAAAATTGATATTTTATAAAAAAACATAGTATCCGCGATAAAAACATATTTTTTTATTTTATTGGTTGATGTTTGACCACTATCGCCCCTGATGGTAAGTAACGATGCGGTCTAGGATGTAACACGCTTGCCTAGAAGATACCTGTTCACTCTCGATTTGAAGACTCCAAGGTTGTAGGTACAATATATATATTGTTGTATTTACACCTATCTATCACATTAAACAGTTAACACGATCTGTCACCTCAAATATCGTCAATTATTTCAATCCGTCAGTTTGTCTGTACAATCTATTTTATACAAGGTGTTGCCTTGGCATGCGTAAAATTAAACTTGTTACTATAATGTTATGATGTGTGAAACGGAATCGTTCGTGGTGTTTTATTTGTTTTAGTAAATATCGCAGATTAGAGAAAAAAACGAGTGTGCTTTAAACTACACGATTAAAGTAAAATTTCTTCAGCCTTATTAATAAACACGAACTAGCTTTAGACTAGTTACACCATCTTTTGGCTCTTTCGATCCAGCTAAATATTTCAGTAGCAAAAAAAGGACAAAAGCTGAAGTAACTAACCCGAGACTAATACCCGTTTATTAATAAGGCTGCTTTAGTTTAGCTCCATCTATCGGCCGGTACGACTTTGTTTTAGCTTTGTTTGATGTTAATGTCGCCATCTTGACAATAATTATTGTAAAATTTTACCGGAAATATAAATAAAAATATTAAGTAATTTTTTACTTTGTTATGTTGACAATGGACCAACAACTTTCAACTTTCGTTCACCTCGTCTCGCATTCATCAGCTTACTCCCTTTTTTTTTTGAGGGGGGGAAATGCCCTCGCACTTCCCTGCCACCACGTGGTGGCAGGGGGTATGTGGGATTCGAACCCACTAAAACCCCCTGTGATCCGACCGCCGCCGGGATGGGGCGAGATGGAGACGCACTGCATTAACCATCTACCAGCTTACTCCCTAAGTCAAGCGTGCGTAAAGAAGTTTTACTTCAACAAATAGCTACATTACTTTATAGATATTCTGTATCTACCATCTCGCAAGCCTACAGCGGCCCTTAAGCCATAAGTCTCTCCCAATTATCATGTAAAACAAACTATGACTGTTGAGACGAACGTGGTACAATGCACCTGTTTCTTTTTTTTTGTTTCTTCATTCGTTTGTTAGGTAGTGTGGATACGCCTCATTTTTGAAGTTAAACTTCTTTACTCACGCTTGATTGGGGGGTAAGCTGGTGAATGCGAGGTGAACGCAAGTTGAAGTTGGTTCACGTAGATCTCCATTGTTCCGGGGCGAGATGGTTAATGCAGTGCGTCTCCATCTCGCCCCATCCCGGCGGCGGTCGGATCACGGGGGGGTTTTAGTGGGTTCGAGTCCCACATACCCCCTGCCACCACCCCCGTGGTGGCAGGGAAGAGCGAGGTCATTTCCCCCCTCAAAAAAAAAAGATCTCAATTGTCAACAAAAAAAAAAATATACTAAAAAAGATATTGTTGGTGTGTACCGGCCGATAGATGGAGCTAAACTAAAGAAGTTTTACTTCAGTCATGTGGTCTAAAAGCACACTTGTTTTTGGTTCAGTTCAGTTGGCCATCTCTTTATAATTATTATTAGAAAGAGATGACCAACATTTTACAGGAAATGGCTTCATTAGAAAAAGATGTAGTGAATGATTCAACTGCACATATGTTGTTGTCTCTTTTTTCCTGATTTTGGCATCGCATTATTCATGCATTCTGCCAGCGTTGAGTATCTTATATTTTCTATCTTCATTTTCGTTTAGTTTTGTGTGTTGCTGTGTTTTTTAGAATCCTCCAAAGTATTAAGTTTTTAGGACTGATGTTGAAAATTATCAAAAACTTGGCACCATAATTATAAAGAGTTACTGATTTGATTTTCAATAGAAAAACAAACATAAAGTCCGGTCCACACTAACCTTCCCCGCCGAGCTGTCAGACGTTTACATTAACTCGGGAATAAGTTATCTCAGTTATCATAATCTAACAAAAGATCACAATAGAGTGTTACACCATCATCAATATATTACACGGTCATCCGGAACGGACACTACTTGATACTTGGAGACTTTTTAGAATCGGTTATTCTTAGGTTATATTTAGTCATAAGCAAGTTTTAAACTATTACATTGTTAACTAGGTTATGATTTGTTTTCTTTTAGTTGTCGTTATTATCAACTAGTTGCGCCCCGTGGTTCCACCCGCGGATAAAAAGTATTTTAATTATTTGCTCATCCCACGGGAAAATTTCTCTTTTACGGGATAAAATGTAGCCTATATGTTAAACCAGTGTATAAGCTGTCTTGGTACCGAATTTCTTCCAAATCCATTCAGCCGTTTGAGCGTGAAGGAGTAACAAACATTAATTACCAATTAACAATATTAGTGTGATAGTGTGATTAGTGTGATAGTGTGATTAGTGTGATTAGTGTGATAGTGTGATGTTTGTTACTGTGTACAGTTTACGTTGTAAAGACAAAACGGGTATATTCGCGCACAAAAATATCGAAGCAGCTCTCGCTTTCTCTTCTTTCTTAGTTACGTTTTGAATAGAAGTTTTATTTCAGTCGTGTGGTCTAAAAGAAGACTACATTTTTTTAAACGGGCCAACGCTTTTGTTACCGACTTTACAGAGGCACCGGGTGGTAGGGCAGGCGCTTTTTCTGTTTTTTTTTAGCTCCACACTTTTATGTATATAGCCAGTGTCAAGTATTTGATAATTTCTCAAGTTAATTAATATTATAGGTATATATGTGTCAAGTCAAGTCATGGTCTAGTTAAGTCATACTCAACTTTACCAAAAGCTTCTAGTTTTGGAAACAAAACAAAAAGAAACGTTTTACCATCATTGTACCACTTTCTCACACTCATGCCTATAATACAGCACTCAACGAATGCCACCAATTTCATGCACTAACATTGAAAATAACATAAGTTTTGGAACCTTTTTCGTTTTCCCGCCAAAACTCTCGGGCAGGCGATTAGGGCGCCCAGCCGACAAAAGTGAGAGGAAACTAGCTAAAGGGAACCCATAGGGTGCGAGTATCAATTTTCGAGATCGTAACCGTCATTGAAATGAATTCCGAGTAGTTTTTTTTATCACCCTCCTTCTTCTCTGTCTTCATTCTACTCATTGAACATGGTGCATGTGCCGAAATATCGGGAAAAAGAATCTAATCGCGGTAAAGATAATAAAAAATTTGGTGAGTTTTAAATAGTGTTTCAAGTATCAAACCCACTCGCACTCTGCTACAAACGCTCAAGAATCACGGAGGTGTGAGCGTGAATTACCGGAGCAGCGGGGGACCGAATCCCGCTGTCCCCCCTCCCCCCTCTGCCCGCACCGATCGGGTTCTAGGAACGATGGAATGATGGCCAGATAGCGAGCGCTGGCTACAAGTTGATCTGTCTCTATAACGTCTCTATACTTTATGGTATCTTTCTTTATACTCTATGGTTACTTTACTATTATATTATCTGTGCTGATGAATATAGTCAATTGTTTTTTCTCTAATCTCTGTGTAGTCCGTAGCTTCAAGTTTCTGCGGTATAGCCTTGCGCATTTTAGTTCGCGACAGGGAGCGCTCCTTTTAGTTCGCAGGTCGTCGGTGAACTAGGTCGTTCTTCTAGTTCACTAGTTCGCGGCAGGACCGAGAGCGGGTAAGACGATTGCTCTCAGCGATCTCTTGCCTGGTCCCGCAAGAGCGACCTACTTAGTTCGCAACAGCCGAAGAGCTGTAGTTATATCTACTACTATGCTCTATTTTGTTTATAAATTGTTATAGCTTCTGTTGTAATAACTACTAAATAGGTACAATTGCATATTAATTTATTAATTTAATGCCATTGCATGGTATTTAAGAAAAAAACATTTTTTTATTAGTACCTATAGGTACTCAGTCTACTTAGGTAATGATATAAAAATATTATACTAGGTAAGTACCTACTAAAAATATGATATACCTAGGTATTTAGTTTCGATGAACATATTAAGTAAGTATTTATTAAAACTATGTAGGTATTCTTAATGTTTGTTAAAGAAAAAAGACTTTAAAATTAACCATCATTTATGTAATCAATATTTAAAATATTCTAAGTAAGAATGATATGTACGATCATCGCTCTCTCCCGCTCGTGAAACGCGCCTCGGAGCGCGGCGCGCTGGGGAGCGCCGCCGCTCGCCGCAAGTCGGTCGGTCAAAGAACGAACGAACTAAAATCAGACGCAACCGACACCTAGTTTGCGTCGTTCACTCAAAGGAGCGCTCTTTTGAACTAGGTCGTTCG
Organism: Ennomos fuscantarius; assembly: GCA_905220475.3. Taxonomy (NCBI): domain Eukaryota; kingdom Metazoa; phylum Arthropoda; class Insecta; order Lepidoptera; family Geometridae; genus Ennomos; species Ennomos fuscantarius. Next base: position 1,884,084 of record HG992046.1, on the reverse strand, counting down.
CGACCTACACAAGGCTACTGCGGTAATATACCACATTTTCGCCAATACTGAAAGTTGGTAAAATGTAATTTTTAATAGCATGCGCAGTGCAGTGACATGAAATGCTTAACATCAGGCAAGCTACTAACTTGTCACGTTATTTTATGAATGCTAATATTATTGTAAAAAAACAAGTGATGAAAAAAACGAATGTCACAAAATACCCAAAAAAAATATTATTTTTCTATAATTACTGCAACTTTGGTACTAGATACATTCACTACACATTACTGAAGGATTAATTATACATTACTGAAGGATTCACTATACGTTACTGAAGGATTCACTATACGTTACTGAAGGATTCACTATACGTTACTGAAGGATTAATTCTAAATTACTGAAGGATACACTATACATTCGTGATGGTTTCACTATAACACTTTACGCACAATACAGATAAAACGGTGCCTCTAAGATAGCTTCAAAGGAAAACTAATAGATCTATATCTTGGTACGCGCAAATATATTCTGGTCCAAGAGTAATGACTTGCAATGGATATGTTATCAGTTACTTTTATTGAGAGACAATACCGATCATATCTTCACATCATCATCATCATCATCAGCCTGTATTAGTCCACTGCTGGACATAGGCCTCTCCCAAGGTACGCCATTGAGCCCGGTCTTCGGCTCTTCTCATCCAAGGAGTAAATCACCACCTTATTACTCCAAGCCAACCTCACCTGCCCGTGGTCATCCTGCTAGATAACGAACGAGGCTCTGGCGACCGACTGATGGCGGTATAACCATCCCAAACTAGCGTAGTTAAATTCCACAGACCGGTGACGGGCAGCAGCGTCACCGGTGCAAAGAGCTACGCTCTGCGGTCGCCAAACCGCTTGCCCAGCGTGGCGATTATGAGCATTTACCTCCCGAATGATAAGACAAAACAGAACATGGCCCCTAGTTCCCGGCATATCTTCACAATACCTTTGAAATAGGTAACATTCACTTTGTTCTATGTACCGAATCAATAGATCACCCTATTTCTTCTCATAGGTGGTGTAAGGGCCGGCTACGAGAATATACCCCGTCGTCGTCCAAGACACGTCTTGAGCGACCCGGATGATCCTATAGCAGCCGTAGTATCGGCTGCGCTAGGAACACCGGACCTTAGCCCTTCTGGCTTATTGGATACCAATGTAACACAATCAGACACCGAAACTGGCGAGGAGACCTAAAAAAAAGTAGGTAAAAAGACGGAATTTAGATCACCTTTCTACAGCGAACGTACCCATAAATCTGGTGACATTACCTCGTTGAATAGCTAAAATACTTTTTAAAGTAAATTGGAAACTATTATAGGTAATAACGTTAATAATAAGGAACACTTTTGTAGATAATGAAAAACTTTTCCTTAACACATTTCCGAACATTTCACACAGCGCCATCTAGCCGCAAACTAGGCCATGCTTCTATAGGAACCATTAGTTCTGCTGAACAAAATGCTCAGAAGTTTTCCGTGATTAGCCACAAAAATCTAACAAACGTTAAATAGCTTCCAATATAACATTATATTAAAACTCTAACATCAACCAGCTAAACCTCTTATAGTCCACTAGAATTGCCTATAGATTTTTTTTACCAGCCAAAACCACCAAATATCACCTTTTTCTCCAAAATACCTTTTCCTAAAAGAAAATACCCAAAAGATCAAAAATTATACCTAAAATTATATTTACTTTGCCTTCAGTTTTTTACATTTACAGCTTTAGTTTTCAGACTGATTACACAAACTGCAAAAGCTATAATTTTTGATATGGTTCTGGTTAAATAACCAGTCAAATCTAAAACCTCCAAAGTTCACTCACCAAAAGACCTTTTCCCACAAGAAAATCCCCAAAAGTTCAAAATTAACTCTTCACGGCATATATCTCAGCACAACCGATCTTGATCTTTGATCTCCAATCGGTACAAGTACAAGGCACCTCCAAGTTTATGTCCAACGGCCGCCATACATCAGCAATAGGATAACTTTACAATAAGACAAACGTTTAAGCCACGTAAGAGCCTTTTAGTTGGGAATTGAAATGTTTAATGTGATTTTTCATTGGGCGTGGGCTTTAGGGGTCAGTGCTGGCTTGGAAGGTCTTTTTATGGTCCTATGTTATTTTGTCCGAGGGTTTTCTTATAACTGTAAACATTAATCATCCGTTGAAAGATAAACAATTATTATCAACTGCGCTCCGCGGTTTCGCCCGCGGATTATATGTGTCCTATGTGTTAAATTAACGTATAAGCTATCTGAATTCAAAGTTTAATCAAAATACATTCAGTAGTGTTTGCGTGAAAGAAGAACAAACATCCATACATACAAATTTCGCGTTCGCGAATAATATTAGTAAGGAAGTAAGGATAAGGATTAGGGGAAAACCTTTTTTTGGGATTCATTAGAGTTGGAGTTGGTAGAGTTAGTTAGTAGGGATTATGGGACTATTTCATTTAGGTACTATTGTGGAAACAACTTCAGTGCTATGGAAATTGGTACTGTTAAAATTGGTGCTGTTGAAATTGGTGCTGTTAAATTGGTGCTATTGAAATTGGTGCTGTTAAATTGGTGCTGTTGAAATTGGTGCTGTTAAATTGGTGCTGTTGAAATTGGTGCTGTTGAAATTGGCGCTGTTAAATTGGTGTTGTTAAAATTGGTGCTGTTGGAATTGGTGCTGTTGAAATTGGTGCTATTGTGAAAATACTTCGATAATTTATATAAAACTGTGTATATAGAACAATGTTTTATTTTTTTTCTTGTGTATTTAATGTGAGTATGTACAAAAGAAAAGATGTTGATATCACAGATTAGAAAAAAAAAAACAATAGACTTCAGTTCATGCAGAAAAAGACTGAATAAAGTCACTTTTTTTCTACTGAACCATTAAAATAGTTAAAAAATCTTGTCGGTGTACGCGTAGCACATTATCCAAATGTTTTATTACACTTGACCGTACACAAGTGTTAGATTGAGTTATCCACGATACTACATCTTTTTATTTCATTTGTCTCAGGGCCCAATCATTGATATAAAAACTTACTAGATGAACATTTCGTTCACAATGATTTGTCGTACACTGAAGCCAAGTATCTGTATTTTAGTGTTGAGGTCACATTTAAAGCGAACATCGGAACCACTATTTTTACGTATAATATTGACCATCATCATAGACAAAGAATGTTTAATGCACAAAATATATATCTACTAAAAGTATATCTACGTGTTTTAACATATTTATTAACATAGATCAATGAAGTAAAACTTCTTTACGCATGCTTGACGTAGGGATTAAGCTGGCGAATGCGAGGCGAACGGAAGTTGAAGTTGGTTCACATAGATCTCCATTGTCAACATAACAAAGTTAAAAAATTGTATTAATATGTTGGTATATCCGGTAAAATGACAATCCACAATTGTCAAGTTAGCGACACTAACCTTAAACAAAGCAAAACAAAGTTATACAGGCCGATAGATAGAGGTAACTTAAAACTAAAAAAGTTTTACTTCAGTCGTGTGGTTTAAACACACTCGTATTTTTTTAGTACCCCGATTTCTACTTATAAAGGTACTTTATTTTAGAGTACTCTACTTTGAATCTAGTGTTGGTGGCCTCACCTCCGTTCCACGCAACGTAATTCTGGATAATTCTACGTTCTATGTTACCGATATGTGGTGGGAATTATGTAAACAAATTATTTAATTTAACGATTGAGACGGGGTTTGTAAGTAGGCTATTTATTATAATATTTATTTATTTTTATTTTCATAGTGTTAGGTTACGTTTTATTTCGTTTGATTAAGTTGGTATGCTTAACAGTAGACATTTATTATGAAGTAAAAATAAATAAAATAAATTCTTTTAATAGATATTCGTAGATTAAGTACTTAGTTTGGGAATTTTACTGAACTATTAAAATCGTACAGTTTAAGTTTCTTTAGACCCATATTTTGTTTTGGGTGGTTGTGGGAATAATTTTTTGAGTTTTTGCTTCATAATTAGTCATCATTAACCTATTATTATCAACTACATACTACAATGATATATAATATAATGAGACAGCATCTGTAGGCGACAGATTCGATTCCCGCGGAAGGACAAGTATTTGTGCACAGAAAATAAAGCGCATATATACTTTTTTTCTTAGTATGGGTGTTGTGGGACCATGGTCCTCGTAGTTCCTGGGTCCCTAAACACAGGGAATCCTAGTTAGGGTCCATGTATGTGATCGTTGGGCGTTATTATTATTATAACTATTACTATACTACTAGGTAGTCCTACTACAAAAAAAACTTTTAAGTCGATAAATTTGATGACTTATAAACATAAAGGAAAATTTTAACCAGTTACGGGATAGAGTACGGGTTTTTTTAACTCTTACTTTTCTTGGAAGTTGGTATTCAATTCAAATCGATACACCTACTAAGATAGGTATAAGTATCTTAAATAAATATTTTTAATGTTAATAAATTACAATATTGAGTGTCCAGACCATTAAAAAACGAATTCAAAGTTAATCTTATTGTCCTAGACATAAAGTGGGGTTTACTTTGGAATTAAGACGGTAATAAATAAGCAAATCAAAACGAGTGGGCAACGAAATGGTTCACTCTTGTTAACAATATTATCTGGACATTCACGTAAGAAACACGTGTGATAAAAAGATTACAATTATTACAAATTCAGGCTTATTTAATGGTTAATTTTTTTTCCATTTTGGCTCCACACTTTTGTGTATTTAGCCAGTGTCAAGTAATTGATAATTTATCAAGTTAATGATATTTCACGCAAATATGTGTCAAGTCCCAGTCAAAGTCATCAAGTCAAGTCATAGTCTAGTCAAAGTCATACTCCTAGTAAAGTGGTGGCAACTTTACTTGAAGCTTCTATGGAGTTTTGGAAACAACACGGAAAGAAACGTTTCACCATCATTATACCATTTTCCCACACTCATGCCTGTAATCCAGCACTTAACGAATAGAATGCCACCAATTTTATGCACTAACACTGAAAATAACACAAGTTTTGGAAAATAATACAATGCGGTGACGCAATCTTTTTCGCTTTCCCGCCAAAACTCCAATGGTTAATTTAAAATAAAGGAAAAATTTGAATTACGAACTAAATTGTTCCTTCACATTGAAATTAATCTTTTAATTAGGTTGTTACAAAACAAATCTTTCTTATTTGTCAATTTTAGGAATAAATTCCTAATCCTATAAGTATCAACCCATACTTTTCCACTGAGAGATAAACCTTCTCTTCAATAGGGTCCTCTCTTCCAGTGGACGTAGTCTTCTTGATCTTCCTATCCCGGCAACGGCCCAAGCTGAGGATGAGGCTAGTAGGAGGCAAGCTAGAGTAAGTTGCCTCCTACTTGTGACGGCTGGGCAACTTAAGTGCCTTCTCGCTCAGTGATTCTGTAAAGGTCGGTAGAAAGCATAAAAATTAGGCAGTTCAAAACAAAAAAGAGACAGGCCTTCTCACAAGAATTTGGTCAGTTTTGCGTGATACGGCAGACGGTGAGATTGGGTCATAAATTCTCATTTGCCCAGTGTTTTCATTAGCTACAGTGCCCTTTAACCACAGTAGTGCTTGCGTACTACTGCTTTCCGACAAAATAACTGATCAAGCGGTGGTACCTACCTAGATGAACTTTGCAGAACAGCCTACCACCCAGTTTGATTTCAATGAAGTTTTTTTTGCCGCATCCACTCAGATCCTCCTTATTCCAATATCTGTGTACGACATTTGATATTTTGAATGCGCCATTTACGCGTTTAAGCGAGTTTTAATGCAATACAATAAACTTAACTGTTTCTTTGAAGCCGGCACCTAAGCGTATTTCACACAGGTGAAAAATATATAATACTAAGGTTAAATTTTGAACTGGCAAATTTTGTTGGTCTCTGCCGACCTTTACAGCGTCACCGGGCGGGAGGGCAGGCGTTTAAGGCGCCTTGCCGTCAACAGTGGCTCAAAAGTCGGTTTGGGCCGTTGCCGGTATAAGAGGATCGAGAAGAATACGTCCACTGGAAGAGTGGATCCTAAGGAAAGTCCGCTATAGGATCGTCTGGGTCACTTAAAATCTGTGTTGGGCGGCGACGACGGGGTGAAATAATGCTTAGGCACTACTTACAGCACTTACAGTAGTACAGTTACAGTAATTAAATTGAGCCCTGGTAAGCGTAGAGGTAACTAAGGAAAGATAACAGATGGTTTTTTTTTATTAATTTAGGCGTTTATAATTAGGCGTTTTGCACATAATTTGTAAAGAGATAGCATTGTCAGCCTCTGTGGTGTGGTAGTTCAGCAAGTCGGCTTTAAGCCGGAGGCGGCGGGTTCAATTCCCGCGACAGGACAAGTATTTGTGCACAAAAAGCGCAAATGCTTGTTTTGAGTCTGGGTGTTGTGGAATCATGGTCCTTGTAGGTCCCTGGGTCCCTAGTTACAGCGAATCCTAGTTAGGGTCCAGGATCTATAGTATGTGATCGTTGGGCGTTATTATTATCATTATTATCTTCAGAGTTATTTCTTTTGTAACACGTGTACTAACACGTGTTACAAAAGAAATAACTCTGAAGATTCTAAATATTCGGTATTAAGCAGATCGTCTCCATAATTCATGTCATTCAAACATCGAGCATAACGTAGAAAAATCTGTTTTATATTAAGTTAACTAGAGTTCAAATTAGAAATGCCTATTTGCACAACGACAGCAGGAACGAGCGCAGGAAGGCACATTATGCTGAATTTAATCAGTACTTAATTTTTTTGTCAACTTCTTGGCTCCGTGAAATGTGTAGTCCGTGAAACTAGTGAAAACGAGACAGGGTTTTTCGAGAATTAGTCAATATTCTTGTCATAGGTAGCAAACAACCATACCGCCCTTCTAGTAGGAAGAGGTCACCGTAGCCTATGGACCTCTGTAACACTAGAAGTGCCTCTAATGCCTTGCTTAATAATAATATGTGATAATAATTTAGCCTCCTTTTAAATTACATGTGGAGCTCTGGAGAAAGACCGGAATCGGAGAAAAAAATTACTAGGTGGTAAGACTTTTCTGCAAAGTTCGTCTAGGTAGGTACCACCGCTTTGCCAGTTATTCTGCCGCCAAGCAGTAGGTACTGCGCAAGCACTGCCGTATTCCGGTTTGAAGGGCACTGTAGCTAGTGAAATTACTGGGCAAATGAGACTTTATGACCCGATCTCACAGTCTAGTAATCTTATAACTAGATTGTGCTGATGTCTCAGGATGACGTGCGCAGTGCAGTGTCACGTGAAACTCTATACTTTAGTAACTGATATGGACAGCCGTGAGTTAGTACTATATTTAGTATTTTAAAATAGAATTAAAACATTTCAAGCAACTGAAACTTACATAAACCTTTTCTATTACCTCATAAGCACTCTACATTAAAATGAAACCGTTGAAGTTTAAAGTCAATTTTCTCGAAACTATAAATTTGACAGTTAAACCCTTTTTATTCTCAAACCTTCAATTGAAAATTGGAAAACGAAAAAGATGGTGTCGCCGCATTGTATTATTTTCCAAAAATTGTGTTATTTTCAGTGTTAGTGCATAAAATTGGTAGCATTTTATTCGTTAATTGCTGGATTACAGGCATGAGTGTGGGAAAGTGGTATAATGATGGTTAAACGTTTCTTTTCGTGTTGTTTCCAAAACTAGGTACATAGAAGCTTCTGGTAAAGTTGCCACCACTTTACTATAGGATGACTATGACTTTGACTAGACTATGACTTCGACTGTGACTTGACACATATTTGCGTGAAATATCATTAACTTGATAAATTATTAATCACTTGACACTGGCTAAATACACAAAAGTGTGGAATCATAACTTAAAAAATAAACAAATAAATCGTACGTCAAACTCTTGTCAAGACAAAACATCTGATACTGTACGCTCATTGATTGAAGATAGGCGATGATGAACAGGCAACGGGAGTACCTACAGTATTTAGTGTGACAAGTAACACGAATTTTACGAACGCACAAAAACCGGGAGGAAGGTTTCGCTTAGCTAATTTGTATTTTAATAGAGTTTAGTGCAGACGGGTGTAAATAGTAAATAAACGCAGGTATGATATGAACCTGCCCTTACTGCTGTTTTGTAACTAAACACCCGCCAAAAGAAACCAAAAGTGGATTGACATCAAGTTTCAGTTTGTTTCTCTCATAAATAGACAATTTTGTTACAATGCCTTAAAGTATACTTACATACCATTTATAAATGAGACAGCCTCTGTGGTGTGGTGGTTGAGCAGATCGGCTCATAACCCGGACGCGGCGGGTTCGATTCCCGCGGGAGGACAAGTATTTGTGCACAGAAATAAAGCGCAAATCCTTGTTCTGAGTCTGGGTGTTGTGTGACCATGGTCGTCGTAATTCCTGGGTTCTAGATACAGGGAATCCTAGTTACGGTCTAGGATCTATGCATGTGATCTTTGGGCGTTATTATTATTATTACTATCGAAAATACCTTTAGTGGAGGTGAAGGGGTGCCTAGAACGCTGACTGCATTGCCATGTTGTATGTGGCAATGCTGAGTTTTTGGGCAATATACGAGCCAGCCTTGGTCAAAGCTTCTAGTCGCCTCCCCAAAAGTTTTGCCAAGTCCTCCACCACTACAATGCAGCCAGCGTTCTGAGCATGTGTCCCTCCACCAGAGGTCAGGACACTGCGACTGATATGGGCAGCCGTGTCGCTTAACATCAGGCGAACGAATAGCTCGTCATGTCATTTATTAACATAATAATGAAAATATTTGGCTAAGTATCGATCAGGAGCCAGGACCAGGATGGTAAATCATAATATGCACTTTTCAATCTCGACGTTATATAAGTATAGTAAGTTTTGTATATTATGTAAGTGTTCTTGTTGCATATCTAGATTGACTGGTAGATAATGCTGCATTAAGTCCTCCTTGTACATTATTTGGTGTTAAAGTATAAATATATTAGGTCTTTACCTATGAAATTGCCGTTTTGTTTGAAAAAAGTTAAAGTATTTTTTTTCGAACTTATTTATTTCTTTTATTCAAAGTAATCACCCCTGCATCAATGCATCTTTGCCAACGCTGTGGCAGTTTATGGATGCCCTTCTTGAAAAAATCAGCAGGACGGGAGACAACAAACTCTTCAAAGGTGTTTTGTACTGCCTCTCGGGAATTGAATTTTTTTCCCGCTAAAAAGTTGTCCAAATTTTGGAAAAAGTAATAGTCGGTAGGCGCAAGATCTGGTGAGTATGGCGGATGAGGGAGAGCTTCCAAACGCAACTCATGCAGCTTAGAGACGGTCTGTTGTGCAGTATGGGGTCGCGCGTTGTCGTGAAGTAGCAGTGGAGACGACCGATTGACCAAAGCTGGTTGCAGACGTGCGAGTTTCGCCATCATTGTGGTCAGTTCTTCAATGTACACATCTGCAGTAATGCTCTCGCCGTTTTGTAAAAAGCTATGATGAATCACACCAGCACTAGACCACCAAACTGTGACCATCACCTTTCTAGGGGTCATTTTTCGTTTTGCACATTGCTTTGGTACCGAACCAGGATCTAACCAACTTGCTGAGCGCTTTCGATTGTCAAAAAGAATCCATTTTTCGTCACACGTAACAATTTGGTTCAAAATTCCTTCATTTCTGTGCCTGTTAAGCAGCGCAAGGCAAGTCTCGACGCGTACGTTGCGCTGGCGATCGTTAAGTTCGTGGGGCACCCATCTATCAAGCTTTTTTATCTTGCCAATCTGTCGCAAATGGACCAATATTGTTTTGATGCTAACATCAAAAGCTGCTGCCAGCTCAGCTGTAGATTGAGATTCATCAGCTCCCACAATCGCCTTTAATTCATCATTGTTGACCAAAGTTTCCGGACGACCACGAGGTTCATTTTTCAAGTCAAAATTCCCAGAACGGAACCAAGCAAACCAATAACGGGTTGTACGTTCGTTTGTACAGTTCTCTCCGTAAACGTCGTTGATGTTACGTGTCGTTTGTGCCGCGTTGGTGCCACGACGGAACTCATATTCCATAATTACACGAAATTTCAAAGTATCCATTATGAGGAAAAATGTTGAAATGTAATGAAAATACAACGCTAATCAATAAACAAAAGACTTATATTGTAAATAGAATGTCATATTTTTAAAACAAAATTGATTTGAATTTAGAATTCATAGCCAATCAAAACTTTTTTTTGTTTGAAAAAGTCTGTACTGCAAAACGGCAATTTCATAGGTAAAGACCTATTATAAATAAAAATAAATTTTAAATTCGATGAGCTCCCGGTTTCCACGTAACCCAAAGTTTATAGATAGGATATTTTTTCCCACCAAATAAATATACATCTTTTACTATCTGGCCCACGTCGGACATTTTTATAAGCATTTTATAAGTCACACGAACTTTAAAACTCGAATCCGTCATTCATCACAAAACCCAGTGACCATTAAAGGCAATCATCAAGGATTGAAAACAGAAAACGGTATTAAACAGGTTTTAAAGCGGTATTTAAGTATAATACACTCTTATCCACTACAATTCGCTTTTGTATACAGTTTGGCGATGAAGAATGCGCAACGTTACAAGGTTGTAGTGAATTTAAATATAATTGTTTCATTACACTAATTTATACACAATTTTAGACTAAAATGCTAACATGCTACGTATGTAAATGTTAAATGTTTTAAATGAAACTGTTCACCGCGGTAGCAAAAGGTGGTACCAATGACTACATTGGTTTCCTTAAAGTCCTTAAACAGATCAATGCGTCGCGCAAATGTTTCTAAAAATTTTATGTCTAAGTGTTTTATAGTTTGTGTTAGATAAACAAGTAATTCTTTATGGTTTGTTTATGCTATGAAGTGGGATTGCTATCACATTAATCTAAACACTGACACAAAAATGAAACTGATTAAGGCTTGGTTTTGGAATATAATAAATAATGAAATTAATTTGAAGTAAAATAAACTAGACCTGAAAAACTAAATCATACCTAAGAAAAGCCAAAGTTGTAGCGTCCACTAGATAATTTTCACTCAATACAACTTATATAGTGTGTTGTTTGAAATTAAGTTGGAAATACCGGATTTTACAGGGCAAGCCGTCCTTGGCGACCAGGTAAAGTGTCACCCAAGATCGTTTGGCTATAATTAATGACACTTTACGCCTTATTAATGGGCATTAAAGCCGTTTATAGCCGCTCTGGAGACAGATCTATGTTAATTGTGACATTAGAGATTCTAATGTGACTCTGGTATGGAACATCCAGTTTTGGAAATTATTTTATGAAGATAAATAGGTAACACGAATTAAGAACCTTGTCACATTAAAAAGTTAGCTACTCTGAGGTAAATAAGAAAGGGTGTTAGTGTATATTCATTGCGGTATGGAGTCCTCCTGATTCCATAATAAAAATGAGATCATCGTGTTATGTCACTTTTTTTATATTATACTAGTTGCGTTCCGCGGTTTTACCCGCGGATAAAAAGTATTTTAACTATTTGCTGATCTCACGGGGAAATTTCACTTTTCCGGGATAAAATATAGCCTATATGTTAATTCAGTGTATAAGCTATCATGGTACCGAATTTCATCTAAATCCACTCAGACGTCTGAGCGTGAAGGAGTAACAAATATACACACATACACACAAACACACATACAAACTTTCGCCTTTATAATATTAGTGTGATGTGAAGTGTGATAATAATATCACACTTCACATCACACTAATATTAGTAGTAACTAGTATAAACTAGCTGCGACCCGCGGTTTCACCCATGGATAAAAAGTAGCTTATGTGTTAATCCACTATATAAGCTATCTATATAAAAAAAAATCTAACTCTGTTCCGTCTTAGAGGCAATAAATAATCAGAATTTGGATTTTATTAAATTCAGTCTTTTATTAGTAAATACAAATTTAAAAAATAAGTATGTTATTGATTCTTTATTGTTCATATATTTTGGTGCATAGGCTAGTGAAAAAAGAAAAAACGGTATGAAAATTATCCTGTGTCCGTTTCCTGGTTCTAAGCTACCTCCCGACCAATTGTCAGCTAAATCGATTCAGTCATTCTTGAGATATAATTAGTGTAACTAACACTACTTTCTTTTATACATATAGATTCTAGATAAACCGAATATAATGCCCGGGCAAATAAACACCGATAAATAAATGTTAATAAAACTTTATTAAGAAGCCAGAAAATGAAGTTATTAGCTTAATCTGATTGTATCTACTTTTTTCATGATTGACGAAGTAAGTAAAAGTTGTGTTGTAAAGTTTTAGTTTTGCTTCGCATAAAAAAAACCCGAGTAACTTAGAATACAAGTGCCAAATTGTGGGTAAAAATGGTAAAAAAGGCTACCCTTTTTACCCACAACTTGGCATTTTTATTCTAAGTTATTCGGGTTTTTTTGTGTTCATCCACTATTTATGTGTTATTTATGTGTTTTAAATACTTAAATAAAACTCAGAATTTAGATCACCTTTGCGGGAAGCGTACCCAAAAAGCTGGCAACATTCCCTCCTTGAATAGCTAGGCTGATTCGTTGGCCGAGGTATGTGCCAGCTTTTTGGTCGTGCTTATTACGTCAGCTCACTTAAAATTCATAGAATAATTTTATTTTTTAATAATTTGATTATTTAATTTTAGTACTGGACAATTTGCTTTTGCATAAGTTACAATTGGAATTGATAATTAATGATTACAGCATCTTTAGTGTTTTCTTTTCACATTATTATTAAATAATAATAATATGTGTGGACATCTCACACAACGCCATCTAGCCCCAAATTAAGCAAAGCTTTTATTATGGGAACTAGATAACTGATACAACACTCAGACACTTTTTGTTTGTGAATGCATACATAAAATACAATATAACGCCCAGACACAGAACAAACACCTATGTTCATCACACGAATATTTGTCCTGGATGGGAATCGAACCCACAACCCACAGTTCAGAAGGCAGGGTTGAGCTATCGGGCCAGTATTAAAAGTATGAAAGAAGAAATAAAGCAAAGACTATACGTACCAGATTATATCTAACTATGATTTCTTATTAGGGTCTTCTAGAATCCACGAGTGTATTTTTGTTCTGAATGGTATTTTAATTAGTTTATAATACCTTCTCTGAGTTTTGGCGGGAAAACGAAACAGATCGCGTATATATTATTTTATTAGACACAGGGAATCCTAGTTAGGGTCCAGGATCTATGTATGTGACCGTAAAAATTACGTTTAATTAGTTTACAATACCTTCTCTATAATTACGTTTAATTAGTTTACAATACCTTCTCTATAATTACGTTTAATTAGTTTACAATACCTTCTCTATAATTACGTTTAATTAGTTTACAATACCTTCTCTATAATTACGTTTAATTAGTTTAAAATACCTTCTCTATAATTACGTTTCTCTTCGTAACTCCATAGATCCAAACTATTTAACATCAATGTGTAGGAATTTGTGTAGATTTACGACAGAATAAATCTTTAACCGCATTCCCAGTCAAATTCATCGTTTTAGTGAAGTTACTCGAGAGCTTTAGCCGGATAAATATAAATACCTAACCGGAATAAGACAACAGAAGTAATATATGTAACCGTTGTTTATTATAAATGTATTTATTGCTCAGAAATTATTACTTCTTAAAACCTAATAATATTCGTACTTACCTAGTAAAATAATAATAAATTTCAAAGGGTATTTTAAGTTTTTTCTTTTTTTTTAAATTTTTTTTGGGACTTTCATTCGGCAAAGTTTTTCTTATTGTCTTTTTTGACTTGCCTCAAAGCTGATAAGTTTTACATATACGAGTAATATATGCCGACTGTGTTATAAAGTAAGTAAAGGCTCGATTACGATTTAGGACTGAATGGCGCATTATAAAATATCTACTACAATTATAAATTCCTGGGCCAATGAGACTTAATGATCTGATCTCACAGTCGAGTAATCTTATTACCAGACTGTACTGATGTCTCAGGATGATGTGCGCAGTGCAGTGTCACGCGAAACTTTATATTTTTGAGTTCCAAATGACACTGTTCTGTTATGGGCAGCCGTGTCGCTTATCATCAGGTGAACGACTAGCTCGTCACATCATTCAATAACAATTTAAAAAAATCTGTAAATATTTATTTTAAATGGTTTTATTACACATTTGCACAAGCTATTGAACCTTTCGTTGTGATTAAAGACATGTAGAGGTTATAGAGCTAACACCAATAACTAAGTATATATATTATCAAATACTTTAGGTTGGCTTAAAAAATCTGAATAATACATAATATTTTTGGACATTTCACACAGCGCCATCTAGCCCCAAAAGTAAGCAGAGCTTGTACTATGGGAACCAGGCTTCATTGAGCGCTTTCTCCATCCCCCGTAGTGGGGCCAGGGGCGGAGAGTCGGGAGACTCTCAGCTGCACTTACCTTGCCCACCCACTGGCGCAGAGGCCCGAAAGGGCCTACCGCCGAGCGAGATGGTTAGTGCAGTACGTCTCCATCTCGCCCCCGGGATCCGAATCACGGGGGGGTTTTAGTGGGTTCGAGTCCCACATACCCCCTGCCACCTGGTGGCAGGGAAGTTCGAGGGCATTTCCCTCTCAAAAAAAAATGGGAACCAGGTAACTGATACAATTGGATAATTTTTGTTTGTAAATACATACATAGAATACAATATAACACCCAGAGACAGAACAAACACCTATGATCATAATAAAATACCTATAAATATGTCGGCCAGTTACCTGCCCTGATTGCAGAATGCAAAATGGCCGGATATTACCCAATCACTACTTGATACTAATCACTATAAAATAACCGTTAATAACCGCTCAATAAATATTGAAAAACATCCTAAAATATGTTTATAATGACGTTAAAATACGATCAGAAGTTTATCACTTTGGTACGGCTCAATTATGTCCAATTTTTGAATCGACATTTTTATAAATAAATCAATCAAGTTTTATTGGTTTGCAAATGAGAGGCTCATTAACTGGTAAATTGGTTATTAGTTAAATTATCAAAGAGTGTGTGTATGAAATAATGTTGATGAAGTGAAGAAGTTACTTTGGTAGGTTTAAATGGTAGTATAGTGGTAACTTGCTTAGTAAAATTAGTGTGAGTCACACACTTTTATTCAGACACTGGGTGTACCTAATACCACATGTTTTTAAGCGTCATAGTATCTATTCCATAACTTGTGTTATTTTCAGTGTTAGTGCATAAAGTTGATGGCATTTTATTCTTAAGTGCTGGATTACAGGCATGAGTGTGAGAAAGTGGTATAATGATGGTGAAATGTTTATTTTCGTGTTGTTTCCAAAACTCCATAGAAGCTTCTGGTGAAGTTGCCACCATTTTACTAGGAGCATGACTAGACTAGACTATGACTTGACTTGATGACTTGGACTGTGACCTGTACTCGACACATACAACATACATGGTTTAGTAAAATATCAGATTTTTTTTAGGTTATACAAATAAGTTTTTAACCAACTTAAAAATGATGTTTGCGGTGAACAACATATTGTATGAAGTTTAATTTGACAAATAATTCTTTTATCATAACGCAACATTTCGTTATATACAACATACATTATGTGTAATATAAATTAACTTGAAAAATTAATTACTTGACTTTGGCTAAATACACAAAAGTGTGAAGCCAAAACCAAAACAAAAAAAAAGTGACTTTGCGGGGCGCCATCGAGTCCAGTCATTATGGTCATTCACAGGTCCACATAAATATGACAAAATGAATCCTAACAAAAGATTATACAGACGCACCAGAAGTCCCATCCAATGGAAATGCCTACAAAAAATAATTTTTATTAGGCACTTTCTCACCGATTTTATGAGCATTTGAAAATGTTTGTCTCACTGACTCGCAGTATGTGGTACACTAACTGACTACTGTCTTATGGTTGAGTCTTTATTTAGTTAGGGAGACTGTTGATGGATTGTATTGCTTAAGAGAAAGAAATTGAAGTAAATTAACGTTTCTTCACCGCCAGTTGGAAAACGTTCACTAGGTACTCAACATAGATATATTAGGATTCATAATAGAAAGCTTTCAACAGCTACTTGCACCCAAATTTTAATATTGTATTTTAAATATCACAGACTATACTAGTGACTTGACTTCTAAGTTTATGGCTTCTGTGACTAGTTGTCACAATTCTGCCGACTATACAGTTCAGAATTCGCGATCAAAAAGGTAAACAAAGAAAGGTAAAAATACGTTTTTTTTAATTGCTTGATAGGTATATCTGACATGACATGAAACATGACATTGACGTATATATATATACGTCAGCAAACGTCAACAATACGTCAACATGACATTGACGTATATATATACGTCAATGTCATGTGTCATGTAAGTATGACATACGTACCATATGGTATGTGACGTATATATATACGTCAATGTCAAAGCGACATTTCATAGGAGTTGCACATTTTTTCACCCGAAAAAATTCAAAACATTCAGAAGTACTTTATATACCTAGTATAAAATAAGTATTAGGTACTGGCACTGGTATAATTTTTTTTATTGGCAAAGTATTTGCCTCTTCGCCTGACTCTAAGCAATGACGTGAACTACCATTTAACCACTAGGTTAACGGTGTCTGTTTTGTAAATGCACTAGATTTGTTATTCAAAGATGAATTAGAACTGCAATCTTGGTCTATTGTAATGGTCCTTTCCAAGCCCTTGTAACATACATACACACTTGTACACCTCATTCAGAACCTTATAAATTCTTAACCTTATAAATAAGTGCTTTTCGAAGTACAATTTTTGTACGCACCCTTGACTTTTTAAAAAATTGTTTTGGCTCCACACCTAAGTGTATTTAGCCAGGCCATTTTACTAGGTGGTAGGACTTTGTTGCAAAGTTCATCTAGGTAGGTACCACCGCTTTGCCAGTTATTCTGCCGCCAAGCAGTAGTGTGCAAGCACTACTGTGTTCCGGTTTGAAGGGCACTGTAGCTAGTGAAATTACTGGGCAATTGAGACTTTATGATCTGATCTCACAGTCAAGTAATCTTATTACCAGACTGTGCTGATGTCTCAGGATGATGTGCGCAGTGCAGTGTCGGTTGAAACTCTATGTTTTAGGGTTCCGAGTGACACTGTTCTGTTATGGGCGGCCGTGGCGCTTAACATCAGGTGAACGACTAGCTCGTCACATCATTCAATAACATAAAAAAAAAAAAAGTGTCAAGTAATTGATAATGTATCAAGTTAATGATATTTCACGCAAATATGTGTCAAGTCACAGTCGAAGTCATCAATTCAAGTCATAGTCTAGTCAAAGTCATACTCCTAGTAAAGTGGTGGCAACTTTACTTGAACCTTCTATGGAGTTTTGGAAACAAAACGAAAAGAAACGTTTCACCATCATTATACCATTTTCCCACACTCACGCCTGTAATTCAGCACTTAACGAATAAAATGCTACCAATTTTATGCACTAACACTGAAAATAACACAAGTTTTGGAAAATAATACAATGCGGTGACGCAATCTTTTTCGCTTTCCCGCCAAAACTCAACACGCTTGACTTGTGGGTAAGCTTGTGAGGCGAACGGGAATTGAGAGGGAGATATAATTTATATCTATTATAATCTACATCTCTACATGAAGATAGAAAGAAAGAGTTACGTTTTATTAATTACTGTAGGCGCAAGAGAGATGGAGCTAAAGTTTTACTTCAGTCGAGTGGTTTAAAGCACACTTTTTTAATTAATAGTCAGTCAATAACCCACCTTACATCCTCTTTATTTAATTAATAATTATAAAACTATCCATACAGTTTAATGGCTAACCGAATTCGAACGAGTACTTATCTGCGAAACAATAAATAAATTCAATCTTGCCTTGAGTAATTAAAAACATCACCAGCTCCCTCTTTTCATATCTTTATAGTCCTATAAAACAACTAAAGGTGTATATTTTTATTATTAAACTGCTTTTTCTCGGTAGCCATCGAATTAATATGCGATATTAAGAATTATCGAATGGTAGTAAAGTTGGATTTATTGATTCCTTACTATACTTGGTAGTAGTTAGTGGTAGTAAACTGGCCACACTAATTTGTAGTTATCATAGTCTATGGTTTGGGAAACTGGGAGTTTTAATTAAATTCAGTATTTATGGTGTATAAATAATATTGTAATTATAATTAAGAAGGGAACGTTTTAGAATTCAATGATTGTACATACGGTTGTGAAAGGTTGGCTATTTAAATAGCAGTATTTGATAAAGGAATTGTACTTTATGAATGCGAGAGTGTGAGAAACCTTAGGAAAACTACTTAATAGAAAATTAGTAGTTTTATTTAAATACTAGTTGCGTCCCGTGGTTTCACCCGCGGATAAAAAGTATTTTAATTATTTGCTCATTCCACGGAAACATTTCACTTTTCCGGGATAAAGTGTGCCTATATGTTGATCCAGTGTATAAGCTATCTTGGTACCGAACTTCGTCCAAATCCGTTCAGCCGTTTGAGCGTGAAGGAGTAATAAACATACACACATACACATAAACACATATACACACATACAAATTAGTGTGAAGTGTGATAGTGTGATTCAAATTATTTTAGGTCACTAAGTGATTCACTAGGTGGTAGGACTTTTCTGCAAAGTTCGTCTAGGTAGGTACCGCCGCCTTGCCAGTTATTCTGCCGCCAAGCAGTAGTGTGCAAGCACTACTGTGTTCCGGTTTGAAGTGCACTGTAGCTAGTGAAATTACTGGGCAATTAATTAACTATAAGTAAAATTAGGTAACTATAGGTAAAATAAAGTAACTATAAGTAACATTATCAAGTAGATGTTCTTAGGTTTGTAATATTTGTATAATAAACTAAATACGTCCACAGTGTATTAGGCTAAGTTTTTCACAAAAAAATAAATCATTCATTCATCCATTCATTCATTCATACAATTGAGACTTTATGATCTGATCTCACAGTCGAGTAATCTTATTACCAGACTGTGCTGATGTCTCAGGATGATGTGCGCAGTGCAGTGTCACGCGAAACTATATACCTATTTTGGAGATCCGAGTGACACTGTTTTGTTATGAGCGGCCTTGTCGCTTAGCATCAGGTGAACGGACTATCTCGTCACATCATTCAATAAAATAAAAAATTTAAAAAATTTGCCAAACGTTTGGAGCAGGCCAGTTATTTATTTATTTAGTGACCAGAATGCTGGCTTTTATTTTGCTCAAAAATAAGCGTTATCGTTCAACGTGGTAATACTGCCAAAATTCTGGGCACTTTCCCCTCCACCAACGGGTTATTATAAGTTTTTTAGTTTTGTCTATGTTTTTAGGTATAATTTAGTTTTTAGGTCTAAGAAGTTTAGTTTAGTATTATGTTAATAAGTAAATTTAAGAAACTGAATAACACCGATATATTTTACCACATTTTTCTACCATTGTTTCAACAAATGTAAATGCACAACAGGCAAAAATCTCATTTAAAAAAACTTTCGAAAAATCATCATTAACACCAAAAAAGCACTCAATATTGCACTACCACTTTAAACCTACAATACACAGGAGTTAACTGGAAGAAAGGCTCCAAAGTATGAAGTCCACCTACTTACCTTTTCGTTTTATGTGCAATAAAGAATTTTCTATCTAAAAATCCACCATGCATAATCAATCCCAATTTTCCCAACATTCAACGTCTCTAATGTATTACTTTTATAAACCGTTTTCAAGATGGCGTCGTAACCATAAAATAGTCCGCTAATTTCAATGCAAATACCATTGTTATATAAACACATTACGTACCTATTCTAAGTAACGCAATGTATTTATTTAATTAACCAATTTAAAGGCTAAAATGCGATTGAAACAGGATGCCCAAAGTTTTTTTATTGGTTATTTCTAATACAATACATTGTTAGTAGGTTTCTATGAAGTGGGCTTACATGACTTGCGAAGTATTGACAATTTAGTACTCTGTCGTAATAAACAATGGCTTTAGAACAGCGTAAACAATTATAAGATAGTTTATTTTGACATGGTACTATAGCATCAAGATGTTTCTAAGGTGGGATGTACCAATAGTGAGTGTCGATAAAATTTGACAGCTCAATAAAGTGTTTGACAGTATGTCCGTTGTTTTTGACCTCTAGGGTGGTTAGGGATGGAATATATCGATAATAAGTACCTAGTTGTGGAAAACAAAGTCGATTATTTGTGTTAACAAGGTTTTAGAGATTATGTTTGGTTTATAATGTATGTGTGTGTGTATTAACGAGATTTATGTGGTTTCTTTTGTAATGTATTCCATCGTGATGCCTCAACTATATTAAATTATACTTAGTATTGTATGAAAAATAATTTAAAAAAGACATCACTGTAAAGTTTTTTGTAGATTCTTCTTTACAGTTGTAATCGAAGCTTCGGATCTGAGTTTTCTGTTCTGCATTGTGCCGGATTGCTTGCACCAGTGGTTGCAAAAGTGGGAAGCAACTAACTTAAGGGCACCCCTGGGGTGCGAGCCTCGGCTTGGGCCGTTGCCGAGATAAGAGGATCGAGAAGACTACGTCCACTGGAAGAGTGGACCCTATTGAAATTCGCGACTGTTCTAGCTAACCTACGGGGGGTACGTCGACCTCGCCGGCGGGGTCAGTGTCTGATTGTGTTACGCTGGTATCCTATACCGGTGCCGAAAGCGGTACCTGAGCCAGAAGGGTTAGACTGGTCCGGTGATCCTAGCGCAGCCGATACTACGGCTGGTGTAGGATCACCCGGATTGCTCAAGACGTGTCTCGGGCGGCGACGACGGGGTGGTGAATCGTTAAGACTAGCGTGGCGAGGAATCCTTCCGGCACTGCGGACGCAGGAAAGGCCATGGTGACCGTGCTGGTCGACAGCACTGCCACACTGGCAGTGGTAACCAAACGGAGATAAGCTGCAATTATATCTATTATATAAAAGGCTTTGTCCTGACTGACTGACATACAACGCACAACCCAAACCGCTTGACGTATAGACTTGAAATTTGGCGAGTGGCTACCTTTTATGATGTAAGCGCGTGCTATGAAAGGATTTTTGAAAATTCAACCCCTTAATGGGTGAAAAGGGTAAAAAATATTTGTATAAAAACCTACATTTCATGAGGTATCGTTTTGGAACTTAATTTAAGAATATTAATTTAAGAGGGTTAAGTATAATTTTATTCCGAAAAATAAATGGTTTCTGAGGGATAGCCCACGCGGGTGAAGCCGCGGGCAGAAGCTAGTTTATTATATTTGTAATGTTCAGTTCATCTTAATATTCTTCTTGCACCGGTGTGAAGTGTGAGTGGTTACTTTTGTAATATATTGATTACATACTCAACTGTAATAAATTATAAATATTGTAAAACAGGAGAAAAAAAATACATCACTGTAAAGTTTCTTGTAGCTTCTTCTTTACAGATGTAATCGAAGCTTCGGATCGGAGTTTTCTGTTGTGCATTGTGCCGGATTGCTTGCACCAGTAGTGAGAAAGAGAACTGCTTTTTTTTTAAACTCATATATTGTAATGGGCTTGCTATGTAATATTTGACAATAAGCACTTTGTAATTCTATATGCTTAGTGCAACTTAATTTTAAGTACCTTAAATAATTTTGACTTACAAAGTGCTAAACATAACCTATTTGCAATAAATCTTTTGACTTTGACTTTGACTATAAAATAAGATTAATCCATCAGTGTGTTGGTGTAGCGTGCACTTCAATAATAGGTTCTAATTACAACTCCCTGTGTGGCACATTCCCTATTAAAATGTAAGGATCATAATTTCACCGAACTTGTACATTAGTACTTTTGTACGTGTGTTCCACACCCAGCTACCGTTAAGCTATACATAGAATGCAGTGCACGCGCTCAGTTTAGTGGCAAGCTTTAACGTGTGCGTTGCGCATAATAAGATGCGTGGTAGTTAGCCGGTAGATGAGTTTTATTTGCTGTTGATCTTTATAGAGTTTTTTTTACAATGTCAATGGGCGTAAGTGACAAGGAGGTTTCAGTTTTCAGAGTATGACCTCGTTTTGTTTGCTATTTGGATTTGTCTTTACAAAATTAGTTTTGGAGTTTTGGCGGGAAAACGAAAAAGATCGCGTCGCCGCATTTAATTATTTTCCAAAACTTGTGTTATTTTCAGTGTTACTGCATATAATTCGTGGCATTTTATTAGTTAAGTGCTGGATTACAGCATAAGTGTGGGAAAGTGGTATAACGATGGAGAAACGTTTATTTTCGTGTTGTTTCCAATCTCCTTAGAAGCTTCTGGTAAAGTTGCCACCGCTTTACTAAGAATATGACTTGACTAGACTAGACTATGACTTGACTTGATGACTTGGACTGTGACTTGACTTGACATATATATATTACTTAACTCGAGAAATGATCAATTACTTGACACTGGCTAAATACACAAAAATGTAGAGCCATACCAAAAAAAATTAGTTTGACAGGTATAAAATTGTCGGTTTAGATTTATGTAAAATTTTTGAAGTAAAACTTTCCACACGCTTGATTGGGGAGTAAGCTGGTGAATGCGAGGCGAACGTAAGGTGAAGTTGGTTCACGTAGATATACATTGTCAACATAACAGAGTGAATTTTTTTTATTATTGTTGGTGGTAAAATGACAATTACAACTGTCAGGATAGCGACATTAACATTAAGAAAAATCAATGTTATTCCGGCCGATAGATGGAGCTAAACTAAAGAAGTTTTACTTCAGTCGTGTGGTCACACTAGTTTTTCACGCACATTCACCAACAAGTCAAGCGTAAAGAAGTTTTACTTCAAAAAGTCAAATCAATTATAAAGAATTAGATCGGAAAAAACACTCGAACCATTCAATCTGTTCACAGAATATATTAGGTCTTTACCTATGAAATTGCCGTTTTGTTTGAAAAAAGTTAAAGTATTTTTTTTTCGAACTTATTTATTTCTTTTATTTAAAGTAATCACCCCTGCAATCAATGCATCTTTGCCAACGCTGTGGCAGTTTATGGATGCCCTTCTTGAAAAAATCAGCAGGACGGGAGACAACAAACTCTTCAAAGGCGTTTTGTACTGCCTCTCGGGAATTGAATTTTTTTCCCGCTAAAAAGTTGTCCAAATTTTGGAAAAAGTAATAGTCGGTAGGCGCAAGATCTGGTGAGTATGGCGGATGAGGGAGAGCTTCCAAACCCAACTCATGCAGCTTAGAGACGGTCTGTTGTGCAGTATGGGTTCGCGCGTTGTCGTGAAGTAGCAGTGGAGACGACCGATTGACCAAAGCTGGTTGCAGACGTGCGAGTTTCGCCATCATTGTGGTCAGTTCTTCAATGTACACATCTGCAGTAATGCTCTCGCCGTTTTGTAAAAAGCTATGATGAATCACACCAGCACTAGACCACCAAACTGTGACCATCACCTTTCTAGGGGTCATTTTTCGTTTTGCACATTGCTTTGGTACCGAACCAGGATCTAACCAACTTGCTGAGCGCTTTCGATTGTCAAAAAGAATCCATTTTTCGTCGCACGTAACAATTCGGTTCAAAATTCCTTCATTTCTGTGCCTGTTAAGCAGCGCAAGGCAAGTCTCGACGCGTATGTTGCGCTGGCGATCGTTAAGTTCGTGGGGCACCCATCTATCAAGCTTTTTTATCTTGCCAATCTGTCGCATATGGACCAATATTGTTTTGATGCTAACATCAAAAGCTGCTGCCAGCTCAGCTGTAGATTGAGATTCATCAGCTTCCACAATCGCCTTTAATTCATCATTGTTGACCAAAGTTTCCGGACGACCACGAGGTTCATTTTTCAAGTCAAAATTCCCAGAACGGAACCGAGCAAACCAATAACGGGTTGTACGTTCGTTTGTACAGTTCTCTCCGTAAACGTCGTTGATGTTACGTGTCGTTTGTGCCGCGTTGGTGCCACGACGGAACTCATATTCCATAATTACACGAAATTTCAAAGTATCCATTATGAGGAAAATTGTTGAAATGTAATGAAAATACAACGCTAATCAATAAACAAAAGACTTATATTGTAAATAGAATGTCATATTTTTAAAACAAAATTAATTTGAATTTAGAATTCATAGCCAATCAAAACTTTTTTTTGTTTGAAAAAGTCTGTACTGCAATACGGCAATTTCATAGGTAAAGACCTATTATTAAATACAACAAAATAATTGTTATTCTGGTTGCATACACCCCTCAGCTTCTACTATGAAATTTGTTTATGTAAATTGAAATCACCTTGTATTAGATATATGTAAACTGCATTTATTGTTAAAAAAGCTAATTTTATCGTTTTTAAACAGAAGACAAGTAACACTTAACCATTAAAATCGTGGTTGGTTTTTAAACGAACTTTTTTTCAATACTGGAGTACCTAATTTTAAAGAGTCTTTTGTCACAATTTTTTTTTTTTTTTTTTTTTATATTATTGAATGATGTGACGAGCAAGTCGCTCGCCTGATGTTAAGCGATACGGCCGCCCATAACCGAACAGTGTCACTCGGAACTCCAACATGTAAAGTTTCGCGTGACACTGCACTGCGCACATCATCCCGAGACATCAGCACAGTCTGGTAATAAGATTACTCGACTGTGAGATCAGGTCATAAAGTCTCATTTGCCCAGTAATTTCACTAGCTACAGTGCCCTTCAAACCGGAACACAGCAGTGCTTGCACACTACTGCTTGGCGGCAGAATAACTGGCAAAGCGGTGGTACCTACCTAGACGAACTTTGCATAAAAGTCCTACCACCTAGTATGTCCATCACCTAAATGTTTGTCCTGGGTGGGAATCGAACCCACAACCCACAGTTTAGAAGGCAGGGTTACTACCAACTGAGCTATCGGGCCAGTCAATTGAAAATGAAATGAAAAAAAAAATGAAAAAACATTTATTTCACAAAAGGCAAAATTAGTTAGTAACTTGGACTAAAAATTTCATTTCTTACTATGACAAAATGATTTGATAGACACGTTTTAATAGTTCTCGTTGTAGATTAATAAAACATGACTGGATTTGAAATTGATGAGTTGTCGTGGCTCGTGGTAATGATGTGACGAAAGTTCTTTTTTATTGAGAATTGAGTTTGTTTATAAAATATTTATTAAAAAAGTAGCTGACCCGCCCCGGCTACGCACGGGTTAATAGTTTTACACCCTAAACCTGTCCAAAATAATACTACTTCTTCTTCTTATTATTTTCTTACCTTTTAAACATTCCCTAGACTACGACAAACATTTCAAAACCTAAAATTAAATCGTTCCAAACTACGTCTAAGATTTTTTAGAAACGATCAGCAAAATGAGCACTTTTCGTTTTGTTGCACCAGTACGAAGAATCATAGAGATTAATGGCATATTTTTTACAGCTTATACTTCAATACCCGAAAAAAAAAAGAATAAGAAAACGGTCGCTAAGTGAACTCAAAACCATTCTGGAGACAAAAATTGCGGGCAGCCTCTGTGGTGTGGTGGTCGAGTAGATCGGCACATAGCCTGCAGGTGGCGGGTTCGATTCCTGCGACAAGACTTGTTCTGAGTCTGGGTCTTGTTCATGGTCCTCGTCGGGTCCGTAGATACAGGAAATTCTAGATAGGGTCCAGGATCCATGCTGGCTGTTATTATTAATTAATTTGCAATCTACATGAAACTGACTGGCCCGTTAGCTCAGTTGGGTTCGATTCCCACCCAGGACAAACATATGTGTGAAGAACATCGGTGTTTTTTGGGTGTTATATTGTATTCTATGTATGTATTTACAAACAAATCACAGTAATCACACTATCACACTAATATTATAAAGGCGAAAGTTTGTATGTTTGTGTGTATGTGTGTATATTTGTTACTCTTTCACGCTCAAACGGCTGAATGGATTTGGATGAAATTCGGTACCAAGATAGCTTATACACTGGATTAACACATAGGTTACATTTTACCCCGGAAAAGTGACTTTTTTCCGTGGGATGAGCAAATAATAAAACTATTTTTTATCAGCGGGTGTAACCGCGGGGCGTAACTAGTGGTATATAAGTATTGTATCAGTTATCTGGTTCCCAATTTACAAGCTTTGCTTAGTTTGAGGCTAGATGGCGCTGTGTGAAATGTCCACACATATTTATTTTATGAGAAGAAGTTTGTGTGCAGGATGCATTTAAAAAAATTCAAATTAGTAATGACCTTAGAGCAAGATTGGGAGAGTCCCACATTGTTGGGGAAGCCCCACAAGTTTCACAGGACTATTCACACGTAGCTCACGCGTCTCTCGGCTCATTTGTGACATCGTTGTGTATCACGTACTCAAGCTTAGTACTTAGTTTACTGGGAAACTAAGATAAGGACACAGAGATATGCCTGTTTCCATTGTTTATTGTAGTCGTGTATTTAAAACAAATGCGTTTTTAACTATATAATATGGCTGTGTATTTGTGCGCCTGGATGTCCTGTGAAAGAAGGAGAATAAAGTAAAATGTAATTTTGTCTAAACATTATGTGCTATCGTTAAAGATAACTCATCTAGACTCTGGGGTGATTGAGCAGATCGGCTCATAACTCAGATGCTGCGGGTTCGATTCCCGTGGCATGACAAGTATTGTCTATATATTATATATACTTGTTCTGAGTCTGGGTGTTGTGGGACCATAGTCCTCACAGTAGCTGGGTGCCTAGATACAGGGAATCCTAGTTAGGGTCCAGGATCTATCTATGTATGTGATCGTTGGGTGTTATTATTATAATTTTTGAAAAATAAATAAAAAAATAACAAATACTTGGCCCGATAACTCAGTATATTATTCTATATAGTAGCATGGTATAGTATTCCTGCTTTCTGAACTGCAGGTTGTGGGATCGATTCCCACCCAGAACAATCATTAGTGTGATGAACATTGATGTTTGTTCTGTGTCTGGATGTTAAATTGTATTCTATACAGTATATATTTACAAACAAAATGTATCTAAGTATTGTATCAGTTATCTGGTTCCCATAGTACAAGCTTTGCTTAGTTTGGGTCTAGATGACGCTGCGTGAAATTTCCACACGCTTATTTATTATTTTGTGGACATTTCACACAAATCCATCTAGCCCCCAAATTATACATACATAGAATATTATATAACAACCAGACACAGAATGAACACCTATGTTCATCATGCAAATATTTATCCTGGGTAGGAACCGAACCCATAACCTATAGTTCGGAAGGCAGAGCTACTACCAACTGAGCTATCAGGCCAGTCAAAAAAGATAATGTCGTGGTGGAATGAAACCGCGCTCTAGATTGAGTGGCATGTGACAACTTCTTCTGGCATTCTGTTTAGTTCCGCAACAAGCTCGGCTTACATGCCACCCTAGAATAATTTTTAATAATAATAACAACCAACATTTTTTTAAGGTTTAAGCCGTTCTGTCGCCAAGCAGTAGTGTGAATACACTACTATGTTCTGGTTTGAAGGAAGCCTAGTGCCAGCTAGTGAAATTACTAGGCAATTGAGAGTTTATGACCTAATCTCACAGTCTAGTAATCTTATTACTGGATTGTGCTGATGTCTCATGATGACGTGCGCAGTGCAGTGTCACGCGGAACTCCATACTTTAGTTCCGAGTGACACTGCAACTGATATGGGCAGCCGTGTCGCTTAACATCAGGTGAACGACTAGTCATATCGTTATATCATTTCTTAACATAAAAAAAACGTGTGTGCTTAAGACCACACGACTGAAATAAAACGTCTTTAGCTCCATCTATTGGCCGGTATAACTTAGTTTTTGCTTTGTTTAATGTTAATGTCGCCATCTTGACAATTGTAAATTGCAATTTTACCGGACATACCAACATAAGAATAAAATTTTTAAGTAATTCTTAACTACTCATAATACCATTTTTTTATTTTTTTTATTGTTGTTTAAGAGAAACAAACAGTACAACGTTCAACTTAATAAACTAATATTACTAACACTTAATCCAATAAAGTTTTTACATATTTTAAGTAATTCTTTCTGTTGACAGTGGAGGTCTACGTTAACCAACAACTTCCGTTCGCTTCGCATTCACTAGCTCTCCAAGTCCCTCCCCAAATCAAGCGTGCGTAAATAAGTTTTACATTAAAAAAATATTTCCCGTCTCCATGTGAACCAACCATACGCAGGTCAAGAGATCGTCTCATTTCACAAAAGCAGCGGTACCAGCTACACCACTATCAGGCCGCTATCAGCCGTATCAGGCCATTGTGCCCGCCATTTGTTCTTTATGTAGCTATTAGTGGAATAAAAGCAGCTCTCATGGAAATATTGACATTTCAGAAAAAAGATGTGAGGGGAAAATACAAAAGTTGGTCCTGTAGAAAAAACTTTTTTGGACGAGCTAATGCTGTTGGTCTCTGCCGACCTTTACAGCGTCACCGGGCGGAAAGACAGGCGCTTTAAGCACCCAGCCATCAAAAGTGGAGGCAACTAGATTAAGGGCATGCCTGGGATGCGAGCCTCGGCTTGGGCCGTTGCCGGGATAAGAGGATCGAGAAGACTACGTCTACTGGAAGAGTGGACCCTATTGAAAGTCACGACTGTTCTAGCTAACCTACGGGGGGTACGTCGATCTCGCCGGCGGCGATCGCCTTTTACACAAAAATACCGCACAATTCAACATTTTCACGGACCTAGCGAAATGACACTTAATGGCCGCGGTTGCGAGTGAAACAGTTTTATAGAGAAGAAAAATTTTCTTCTTCGTTTCCTATAGGCCACGCGTGCGAAGTCACGGGCAGAAGCTAGTTACATATAATTGAACAAAAATATTGTAACGTGGCGCGCGTTGAACTCTTTTGAACACGTTAAACCAAATCCACGGTGTTCTCCCGGCGGTGTGCGAATAATAGGGCCATTCTATCTATTCCAGTGGTGGTTCTATTCTCGCGGCATTACAAGTCTTTGTGCACAGAACAAAAAAGCGCAAATACTTGTTCTGAGTCTGGGTGTTGTGGGACCATGGTCCTCGTAGTTCCTGGGTCCCTAGACACAGGGAATCCTAGTTAGGGTCCAGGATCTATGTATGTGATCGTTGGGCGCTATCATTATAATTATTCATAAAAAATATTAAAAATAGGGGTGTCGGATTAGAGGTTTTCTTCTCACCTACAAGCAACCCTAATCATACCACACGGTTATAGAGCCTCACTTTTTAAAAGCTATTTACACAAACCGGAACAATTCCGAACCCGTTTCCAACAATTACTTGACATTACGGTAATCTCAGTGTTTATTATCCAGTAGAGACGAATAGTGGTAAATCATGGAATATTACAACATTATTTAGTTAACTGTAATTTTAACTCGCTTCAGCTGCTTGAGAAGCCGGAGCTTCGTGACCAGTTGCGATTAAAGACTTTGTCTTTATACGAAACCAGTGGCGATCGAAGACCTTTTTCCTCTATGTATAGTACCAGTTTCCATCTAAAACTTTTTCCTCCTTGTACGGTACCAGTTTCCATCTAATAATTTTCCCCCTTGTACGATACCAGTTTCCATCTGAGACTTTTTCCTCCTTGTACGATACCAGTTTCCATCTAAGACTTTTTCCTCCTTGTACGATACCAGTTTCCATCTAAAACTTTTTCCTCTATATATAGTACCAGTTTTCATCTAAAACTTTTTCCTCCTTGTACGATACCAGTTTCCGTCTAAGCCAAGCTTTTGATTCGACCTTTATAAAGCTTTATAATAAAAATAAAATATAAATAAACAAATGAAGATTAAAAATTAAGAATTAATTGAAGTATACAATATCAAAATCAAATCAATCTATATGCAATATTACAATATTTCACAATAAGCAGTTTGTAATTTTATATGCTTAGTACAATAACTTAATCTTAAGTGCTTAATATAATTTTGACTTGTAAAAGTGCTAAAAACAGCCTGTTTTAAATAAGTTCTTTGATTTTGACATTGATTCAACAGTCTTTTTAAACTTAAGGGGTAAGCTGTTGAGGCGAACGGAAGTTGCTAACTCCTTCTTTCTATGTTCACATAGAGAGAGGAAGATATACTTACATCTCCCTCTCTATATGAAGATAGAAAGAAAGAGTTACGTTTCTTATTTTACTGTAGGGGCAAGTGAGATGGAGCTAAAGAAGTTTTACTTCAGTCGTGTGGTCTAAAACACACTCATTTTTTTTATTGTAAACAGGAATATCAATGAAGGGCACGTAGATACAATTCTTTAATATCCAACTTTTAATAAATCAAAACACAAGCGCCATCTACAATGTAAAAAAAAACATGAAAATGGTTTAAAGCACCCAAATGTTAAAAACTGACAAGATCTCGGTAAGAGCACGTACACACTGGCGGGCGTATCGCGTTACACTCAATTTGAATAAATCATTGTAACTACTCGCGTAGTGTGTGATGTCTCCATTATTAACTGAAGCGACCATTCTTGTAGGCCTGACTAGTTCTCTAACCGATTATAAAAAGGAGGAGATTCTCAGTTCTGTTGTTTTTTGAAGTAAAACTTCTTTACGCATCTTGACTTGGGGAGTAAGCTGGTGAATGCGTGAGGAGACAAACGGAAAATTAAGAGGGAGATATATATAATATATATAAGATATATATAATAATTCATATATACCGTAGGGGCAGGAGAGAGAGGTGGATTGTACTGGTAGATAGTAGATCTCTATTGTCAACATAACAAAGTTAAAAATTATCTAAAATTTGTACTCTGATATTAGTATGTCCGGTAACATGACAATTTACAATTGTAAAGATAGCGACATTAACATTAAACAAAGTAATACCGGCCGATAGATGGAGCTAAGTTTTATTTCAGTCGTGTAAGCACACTCGTTTCTCTAAAGAAAGGGCTTTTTTTAAATGCTACCTAAAAACAAAGCTCAATTAAGACCAAAGCTCAATCTCCACACCAAAGCTCAATTAAGACTGGTCAATAACGAAACGTGCGTCATGTCGTAACCGAGTGTCAGGTTGCATTGAAAGATACGCAGTGGGCGTATCAGTGGGTGTGTGTGAACGCACCTTAAGGCAGTTTTACACAGGGTCAGTAACTGACGTCAGTCAACTGCTGTATCAGTGCTGATCTGGCACTATCATAATATAAATTGATTTCAAGTCAGTACTGTCGCGACAGCACTGACTTCAATATTCCCACTTCGTATTTTCAGCGTCAGTCCGCTCCCCGCGCCACCTGCGCCTGCGCAACTTACGCCGCCGTGTGAAATTTCGAATCAGTCGCTGGTCACTCCACAGAGATAGAGGTCTATCTCGGCATGTATAAGAGCGCCATCTTAATTTGTTTTACGGAACTACTTCTATAATATCTACCTACCTTTATATATATATATATATGTACATATTTATAGATCATTTAGTATACGTACATATTACTACTTATAGGTATACGATTTTAAATTTTTGGGAATGGGAATAAAACTGAATTATGAATTGTTAGCAATTGATGTGTTCCCCATTTTATGATGACTTTATTTGGATAAAACACATAAAACAAGGAAACAACATGCTAACAGTCAATACTTCCAAAACTTCAGCGAAAAACAAAAGTAACGGCCGGCAAAACAAAATCACACGACTGACATCTTTTTTTATTTCATAGCCAACGACTGACATTTTTGTTCAGCGCTGCCAGAAAAATAAATTCTTTAAATAAGCGCCATCTCATTCCGTTTTATGGAACCATATGAGCGTGTGCAGTTGCCATAAAGTTTTCAAGAAGATTGAGTAGCCTGGGTCAGTCGCTGCCACTGTATTGTACGGGGACCACGCGTCGCACCACTCGAGCATCTTCAATTCTCAACTGGTTTAGCAACATAGCAGAACCTCCATTTTTACATCTGTCATCTATTCATTTTCTCACCCAAATTTTTTCTATTTGGATAATTCTTCTTCTAACATACCAGTTACTTTTTGCATCATGACTAACGTACATTTTCTCAACAAATTATTTAGTTTTATTTTTTGCTGTTTTGGAGAATTCATTTTTCCGCGCTGACTTTACAAATGTGTGTACACTGAAAGAAATATCCTCGACTGCTAACGAAATACTGACTGCGTCTAAATAGCACGATTCAGTTTCCGGCGCCAGCACTGACTACAGTTACAGACCCTGTGTAAAACTGCCTTTAGTCTCTGATGTTTTATACTTGTAGAAAATGTTGATGTTTTTAATGATGTAGGTACAAAAATATGTTACGTATTAATACATTTTTTATTTAAGTACATTTTTGACATGGTTTTAGTGTAAATGAAACCGGGTTCCCTCTTAGTCTATAGTTTATTCTTTGTTCTACATAAGGTACCTACGTAAGTCAAAGTCAAGTTCAAAAGATTTTATTGCAAATAGGCTATTTTTAGTACTTTTACAACTCAAAATGATATTAGATATTTAAAGTTAAGTTATTGTACTAAATATATAAAATTGCAAAGTGCTTTGTTATATATTATACAGCAAGCCCATTAGACAACATACAATACGATATGTAAGTTTGAAAAAAAAATGTTTCTTTTTCTCACTACTGGTGCAAGCAATCCGGCACAATGCAGAACAGAAAACTGCGATCCGAAGCTTCGATTAGGTACATCTGTATAGAAGAAGCTACAAGAAACTTTACAGTGATATCTGTTTCTTTTGTTTTAAAATGTTTATAATTGATTACAGTTGGGATATCTAAATGAAATATATGACTTTTTTATGCTTACCGCATTTTAGGTAATTCTTATTCCGAGAGTCTCAAGACACAGGATATCGCTTTTTTAGCCTCGCAGCAAATCAGGTTTGGACGTTACATTTCTTGTAAGTTCTCTGTGTACCTGTGTACCTATACATAAACTCATGTGAATTTTTTGGAAATAAACATATTTATTTATTTATTCTTCAATATTTTTGTAACATTTCACTAGCAAGCCAACACTTGGAGATTGATCGCTTTTTCTAATCAACAGCCCGATTTTTCTCGTCAAATAATGTACCTGTCAGTGTTGCCAACCAGAAAAAAATCTACCAACTTAATTTCTAAAATAAGAACATTAATAAATTCACGACAGTATATACAATTGTACATAGATTGTTATAATGCGTAATTTACAAAAGGTTACAGGTTTACAAAATCTACGACCTTTGCTTGCGTCTAAAATTTAAGCGTAAATATAATATCAAAAGGTTGCCAACAATAAAATTTACATTAACCGGAAATACCATGTTTGTAAGTAATAGCTAAAACCGCCACCAAACTGCAATTTAACCCGCTTCCAAACTTTTTAGTTATTCAAAAAAATGGTCGAAAATCGAACCCATAAAGAACTTGTTATTTTACTTTTTTGTTATAAAACCTTTTTAAACTGTTCCAAATAAACAACCCGTCTATCATATTCCCATATCTCACGGCGGACAATACAAAAATTTACATAATTCAAATTCCAAAAGTAAATTGAGAATAAATCTAATAAAATACACTTTCTTGCTACATTTCTTAACAAAAAGAATTTTTATAGCACCGCTTACATACTGATATCTTCATCCAGAAACATTAGGTAGCTGGCTTGCTACCATTTGGAAAACGAAATAATTTACCACCTCACTTAAGTACCTTACCACAAAAAAAAAATTCAAACTGTCCTAAAAACTGTAACGTTTAACACATATTCAATGTGACAAGGTTGCAAAAGGTGCATGTCTAAATATAAAGGTCGTTGTACAATGGAAGGCATTACGCAGCAGGCTTCGGGGTATAATCTATTTAAATTTTCTATACAAATGTCAAATGTTGTGAATAAAAAATGTAAGAATAGGATATTATTTTAATACGGTTATTTTATTATTAAGTCGTAGATGTGTATCGGTGGCAGGTTGATAGGTAGAAGTTAAATTGTAAAAGGCAGATTTTTGAAGTAAATCTTCTTTACGCACGCTGGACTTGGGGAGTAAGCTAGTGAATGCGAGGTGAATAGAAGTTCAAGTTAGTTCACGTAGATCTCCATTGTCAACATAACAAAGTTAAAATTGTATTATTATGTTGGTATGTCCGGTAAAATGTCAATTTACAATTGTCAAGATGGCGACATTAACATTAAACAAAGCAAAAACAAAGTTATACCGGCAGATAGATGGAGCTAAACTAAACAAGTTTTACTTCAGTCGTGTGGTCTAAAGCACACTCGTTTTTCCATTGAAAACGATAGGTACTTGTTTTATTTACAGAAAAAAACCTTGTTTTAGTCTATAGATAAACACCACACCACACGACTAAAATAAAACACTTTCACTATCGTCAACACTTCAACACTTCACTTCACTTCAACTTCATGGACCGGCCGGTATAACTTTGTTTTTGCTTTGTTTAATGTTGATATCGCCATCTTTACAATTATTATTGTGAATTGTCATTTTACCGGACTTACTAACATAATAATAAGTAATTTTTAACTTTGTAATGTTAACAAGGAGATCTACGTTAACCAACAACTTTCAGCTTCCATTCTCTTCGTTTCGCATTCACCAGCTTACTCCCCAAGTCAAGCGTGCGTAAAGAAGTTTTACTTCAACAATTTTTTTTGTTAGCCAGTGTCAAGTAATTGACAATATCTCAAGTTAATTAATATCATATAGTATGTCAAGTCATGTCACAGTCCAAGTCATCAAGTTAAGTCATAGTCTAGTCAAGTCATACTCCTAGTAAAGTGGTGGCAACTTTACCAGAAGCTTCTATGGAGTTTTGGAAACAACACGAAAATAAACGTTTCACCATCATTATAACACTTTCCCACACTCATGCCTGTAATTCAGCACTTAACGAATAGAATGCCACCAATTTTATGCACTAACACTGAAAATAACACAAGTTTTGGAAAATAATACAATGCGGTGACGCAACCTTTTTCGCGTTCCCGCCAAAAAAAAACAACTATTAGTAGTAACTTTCATCGTAGTTGATGTAAGTTATCCGCGGAGAACAAAAAGTAAATGCGGGTAGGTAGAGAATCGCATGGCGCAAATAAAATCATTAACAACGAAGCGACAGTTATTAATTCCTCAAACAAATTTCACGCACAATTAAATAATCATTCAAAAATCACAAGCCAATTAAAAAATACCATTTGTTAGCCAAACAATTCCATACAATAGTATAATGGGACAAAACCCAATATACAAACACCTGGGTGTAGAAAAAAAATTAAAGGTGTCAAATACCATAAATATTGGCCATCAATGGATATTTGAAATCTTAAGTGTTATTGAGTCGTAATTTGTTAGTGGTGGATCTTTGGAAGAGCATGGGACTAGCTTGAGCCGGCGTCTTAGCTTTTTTTTATAACATAGACAAACAAGCATACGGCCCGCCTGATGGTAAGCAGTTACCGTCGCCTATAGACACCTGCAACACCGGGGGCGCTGCCGATACGTTGCCTACCTTTTAAGACTATTTGGTTTTGGCGGTAAAGCGAAACAAATTGCGTTACCGCATTGTATTATTTTCCAAAACTTGTGTTATTTTCAGTGTTAGTGCATAAAATTGGTGGCATTCTATTCGTTAAGTGCTGGATTACAGGCGTGAGTGTGGGAAAATGGTATTATGATGGTGAAACGTTTCTTTTCGTGTTGTTTCCAAAACTCCATAGAAGCTTCAAGTAAACTTGCCACCACTTTACTAGGAGTATAACTTTGACTAGACTATGCCTTGACTATGACTTGACTTGATGACTTCGACTGTGACTTGACACATATTTGCGTGAAATATCATTAACTTGATAAATTATCAATTACTTGACACTGGCTAAATACACAAAAGTGTGGAGCCAAAACATAAAAATGACTCTATTTACCCGACGTTTGAAGTGCCCCATGTTGTAGCTCAGCGGAAATACCTCAGATGGTAGCTCATTCCATAACTTGCAGGTGTGTGGCAGAAACGATCTCGAAAAACGAACTGTGCGAGATTTCCACGGGTCTACAAGGTGTGGATGAACTTTTTCACGGTGTCGAGTTTACTATGGCTTATATTTAGTGTGGATAATAAAACCAGTGGGTAATAGATAAAATCATATACTTAATACATAAAAATTTATTCCAAAATAAGCTCAAACCCAAATTATTTCCAATAGGCTAATTTTAGCACTTTTCAAGTCAACATCACAAAACTTAAAATACGCATATAGATTAAATATAAATATATAAAATACGTGTGGACATTTCACACAGCGCCATCTAGCCCCAAACTAAGCAAAGCTTGTACTATGGGAACCAGATAACTGATACAATACTTAGATACTTTTTGTTTGTAAATACATACATAGAATACAATATAACACCCAGACACTGAACAAACATCGATGTTCATCACACAAATGTTTGTCCTGTGTGGGAATCGAACCCACAACCCATAGTTCAGAAGGCAGGGTTACTACCAACTGAGCTATCGTAACTAGTACTAGTACTTTGTAATTATATTTAGAAATAGAATTACAAAGTGAGCTTTTAAAAAATAAAAGTTTTCTTTCCCACTGCTGTGGTTCAATCTGGCACAATGTAGAAAAGAAAACGATTCGAAGCTTTGATTACCATTGGATAACTTTATTTAAAATCCAAAATCCAATAAAGCAATTCTTTTAACACCAACTTCAAAGAACAGCTCTCCACCGTCAACAATGGAGCCAAACCATTGGTTTCAGTACAAGAGCATCAAAAAAAGTACAATAGATTTTTTCTATAACTGACCAAAGCGAATTCTTGCGCCCCCATGCTAACAATAAAAGTCACATAGAAATCAATACAGCAATCAAAGGACATGCAGACAAACACAAAAAGTACTTGGTGACTTTTGAGGGTGAAAAAAATTGACATCTGCTGAAAGCGATGCTGGTATAGGAGATTCGCTTTAGATGGGTGCGTTTTTATTCGTTTCTACAGGGAATAAGTTATTATAATTAATATTTAATAAGTTATATTTTTCTCATGTAAGGTTTTTTGGCGTAAGTACGGCATCTCAAAATAAACGAAAATGGAGTAGGAAGCTTTTGTCCCTTGTTTGCGTACTTACAGCTTTTACCCTGGGGACAGCCAAAGTTATACCTCATTAATACCAAATTAGAATATAAGGTCTCATAAGAGTAAAATTTATCTAGTAAGTACGTACTAGGTGGTAGGACTTTACTGCAAAGTTTGTCTAGGTAGGTACCACCGCTTTGCCAGTTATTCTGCCGCCATGCAGTAGTGTGCAAGCACTACTGTGTTCCGGTTTGAAGGGCGCTGTAGCTAGTGAAATTACTGGGCAAACTGAGATTTTATGATCTGATCTCACAGTTTAGTAATCTTATTAGTAGATTGTGCTGATGTCTCAGGATGACGTGCGCAATGCAGTGTCACGCGAACCTCTATACTTTAGAGTTCCGAGTGACACTGCAGCTGGTATGGGCAGCCGTGTCGTTTAACATCAGGCGAACGGCTAGCTCGTCACGTCATTCCTTAATATAAAAAAAAGTACGTAGGTATGGAAAAGTTTATGCTACTTCCCATAAGGTCCAGTCTTCCAGTGGACGTAGTCTTCTCGATCCTCTTTTCCCGGCAACGGCTCAAACCGAGGCTCGCACCCCAGGGGTGCCCTTGAGCTAATTGTCTCCCACTTTTGACGGCTGGACACCTTAAGCGCCTGCATTCCCACCTGGTGAGGCTGTAAAGGTCGGTATAGCATAATAGCATTAGCAGGTTCAAAAAAAAAACATGCCTTTAAAAACTTCATCAAGCTTTCCATCTTTCCATTGAAATTTATTTTAAAGCTATAAATGACTAAAATCTAAATTCCTGAATGGAATTGCCATGCAATTTTTTCAACGATGAAAATAGTTAATTTAAAAATCGCTCCTTTTTAATGTGTAAAGGTAACGTAATCTAAAAATAATTTGCTACCAATTGAACTAACAGAGTCCGCACCCCAAAACTGTGATCTACGAGTGCAGCGTTACATAATCTGTGGCAGGGCTCAGCCGTGACGTGACCGATCCGTTGCGAATGATTTACTGATTTTATTCGATAGACTAGCACTGGACGGGTCTCACACCGAAGCTTAGAATAGTCATACTAACTTTTTTTTATATCAAGCAATTCTAATTTTTAAGATTTTTATAAAATGTGTTTCCATAACTCTTGGAACGAAGATTTTTGTTATTTGTTATGTATAAAACAAAAAAAAATACATCAAAAGTAAAAAAAAAGTCAAAAGATTTGCAAATAGGCTATTTATAGCATTTTTACAAGTCAACATAGGTACTTAAAACCAAATTATTCTACTTAGCATATAAAACTACAAAGTGTTTATTGTCAAATATTACATAGCAAGCCCATTACAATATGAGTTTTAAAAAAAGAAGTTCTCTTTCTCACTACTGGTGCTAGCAATCCGGCACAATGCAGAATATATATATATTGCCATTATAGACACAAATAATAACACAAAACGAGGCTTAAACTGTACTACCTAATATTTATGCCATACGACAACTTATACAACTATTTATAATGTTTAGCCATTTTCCTGAAGGATCCATTCTTCTTCTCAAAGTCAAAGTCAAAAGATTTATTGCAAATAGGCTAATTTTAGCAGTTTTACAAGTCAGAATTATATTAGGTACTTAAAATTAACTGGTTTCACTAAGCATATAAAATTACAAAGTGCTTATTGTCAAATAATATATAGCAAGCCCATTACATGAGTTTGAAAAAAAACCAGTTCTCTTTCTCACTACTGGTGCAAGCAATCCGGCACAATGCAGAATAGAAAACTTTGATCCGAAGCTTCGATTACAACAGTAAAGGAGAAGCTACAAGAAACTTTACAGTGATGTATTTTTTTTCTTCTTTCTACTGTCTTTTACAACTCTCGATCCTCTCATCCCAGCAACGGCCCAAGCCGAGTCTCGCCCCCCAGCGATACCCTTGAGCTAGTTGCCTCCCACTTTTGACGGCTGGGCGCCATAAGTGCTTGCCTTCCCACCCGGTGACGCTTTTTTTAAAATGTTATTGAATGATGTGACGAGCTAGTCGTTCACCTGATGTTAAGCGCCACGGCCGCCCATAACAGAACAGTGTCACTTGGAACCAAAAAACATAGAGTTTCAAGCGACACTGCACTGCGCACATCATCCTGAGACATCAGCACAGTCTGGTAATAAGATTACTCGACTGTGATATCAGATCATAAAGTCTCAATTGCCCAGTAATTTCACTAGCTACAGTGCCCTTTAAGCCGGAACACAGTAGTGCTTGCACACTACTGCTTGGCGGCAGAATAACTGGCAAAGCGGTGGTACCTACCTAGACGAACTTTGCAACAAAGTCCTACCACCTAGTAAAGCTGTAAAGGTTGGTAGAAAACAACAGCATTAGCCCGTTCAATAAAAAAAACCGTTTTCACCTGTGTGTTGTTACGATTCGGTGTAACACCATGCCTCCTTAGCTCTGTCCCATCGAATGTTTTCATTCAATCTGCCTATGAAAAAGGGGCGGCGGCGGCACAGTTCTATTTAACTGCACTGGGACCAATTTCACGTCTATTCTGACCTATTTAACGGCTTTTAAGAAATCCTATGAAGAGCCGACAGGATTTGCGTTGATTTTGTTACTAATCCATGACTGATTGGGCTGGGTAGTTATGTAGATAGGGGTGGCCAATAGTTCCCGCATATGCCCATTCCTGATGTGAGAATTCATAACCTTATTATTATTACTAGCTTCTGCCAGCGGCTTCGCCCGCGTGTCCTATAGGAAAATAATTCAACCACCCATTTCACCCTCTTAGGGGTGTAATTTCAAAAAACCCTTTCTTAGTGGATACCTACACTTTAGAAAGAACACACCCTCCAAATTTCAAGTCTCTAGGACCAGTGGTTTAGGCTGTGCGTTGATATATAAGTCAGTCAGTCAGTCAGGACTTTGAATTTTTTATGTATAGATTATTATTTAATACATTATGCACATACAAAGGAGGACTTAATGCTAACAGCATTTTCTACCAGTCAACCAAGGCGTGCAGAGAAACAATTTGATTTATAGGCGTGCATATAAGGAAATGAGCGAAATTTTTTATCATTATATAAATTTAAATAAAACGATAACAACAATAGACACATTAAGGTGCAAATATACCATATTTTATTAATTTAATAAAATAAAAATATTAATGAATAGTAATTCTACAATATAGATAATATTTGGCTGAAAATTTGTGGGGAGGTAGCTTGGAACCAGGAGATGGACATAGGATACTTTTTTCCCAATTTTTTTTTATTTTTTAGATAGCCCATATAGTCACATTGACAGCCTCTGTGGTGTGGTTGAGCAGGCTGGCTCTTAACACGGAGGCGGCGGGTTCGATTCCCGCGGCAGGACAAGTATTTGTGCTCAGAAAAAAAAGCGCATATACCTGTTCTGAGTCTGGGTGTTGTGGGACCATGGTCCTCGTAGTTCCTGGGTCCCTACACACAGGGAATCTTAGTTAGGGTCCAGGATCTAGGCATGTGATCGTTGGGCGTTATTATTATTATTATTATAGTGGATTAGCACATAGGCTACTTTTTATCCGCGGGTGAAACTGCGGAGCGCAGCTAGTAATTAAATAAAATCTAAACTTCATAAAAAAATGCATTAATAATAAATTAATTAATAATAATAATATAATTATATAATAATTAATAATAAATTAATGCATTTTTTTTTGTTTTGGTATGGCTCCACACTTTTATGTAGTTAGCCAATGTCAAGTAATTGATAATTTTCCGAGTTAAGTAAAATATATGTATAATTATATGTCAAGTCACGGTCCAAGTCGTCAAGTCATAGTTTAGTCTAGTCAAGTCATACTCCTAGTAAAGCGGTGGCAACTTTACCAGAAGCTTCTAAGGAGTTTTGGAAACAACACGAAAATAAACGTTGCACCATCGTTATACGACTTTCCCACACTCACGCCTGTAATCCAGCACTTAACAAATAAAATGCCACCAAGTTTATGCACTAACACTCAAAATAAGACAAGTTTTGGAAAATAATACAATGCAGCGACGCGATCTTTCTCGTTTTCCCCAAAACTCGACTATCGGTTTGTCATTTCATGTCATTAAAAAAATTACAATTAAATATAAAATCACTTGGTGCCGTTTTGCACCAAGTTACATGTTTTAACGCTAAAACCTTGTTAATTTATTAAAAACATCACACATTCATAAATCAATCTAATAAAAGGTAAATATTATAGTCCTTTATTCCAAAATCATTAACCCAAAACAGAAATTAATGGCGCCAAATGAAACTAAATGCTTCTAACCATAGACAAGCGTTTCTGGTAAACCATGGACAAGACAATGATCGTTTGTGGGTTTGACAGGCCATTAAAATGCCGTTCGTCTATGGCCATTGACCATAAATTATGGTGGCTGTTATTCTTGGGGTAATTAGTAAGAATTCGCCGTTTGGGGCGTAAGCGTGGGATGTATTAAGGATACAAAAAGGGTATATATGTATACTAGCTTCTGCCCGTGGCTTCGCCCACGTGGCCTATAGGAAAATAATTCAACCACCCATTTCACCCTCTTAGGGGTGTAATTTCAAAAAACCCTTTCTTAGTGGATATCTTATACATACTTTACAAAGAACAGACCCTGCAAATTTCAAGTCTCTAGGACCAGAGGTTTACGCTGTGCCTTGATATAAGTCAGTCATTCAGTCAGTCAGTCAGGACTTTGAATTTTATATGTATACTTAAATTAAAGTTATTTAGCCTTAAGAGAGAAAGAAATGAGACTTACAACATAAAATTGCTTGTATAGTAATGTATCACATCACACTAATCACACTAATATTATAAAGGTGAAAGTTCGTATGTATGTTTGTGTGTATGTTTGTTACTCCTTCACGCTCAAACGGCTGAATGGATTTGGATGAAATTCGGTACCAAGATAGCTTATACACTGGATTCACATTTAGGCAATATTTTATCCCGGAAAAGTAAAATGTTGCCGTGGGATGAGTAAATAATAAAAATACCTTTTATCCGCGGGTGAAACCGCGGGGCGCTAGTATGTAACTAGTATGTAATACTAGTCCCCTGGCTAAACTAGTTAAATTATTGGGCAAAGTTAACGTATGCTATGATTAGGGTTGTTGTAGAGGAAAAGAAAACCTCTAATCTGAAACCCCTATTTTTTTATTTTTTTTTAATGAATGAATGATTTATTTTTTAATGATTTATAAATATCTCTTACCGTTAACACTCAGTTGATAATTTTCGGAACCTACAATTTATATAAAGTCACATATCGTTTTGGCTTGATAGCTCAGTTGGCTGTCGTTCTGCCTTCTGTAGGTTATGGGTTCAATTTTCATCCAGGACAAACAATTGTATGATGAAAATATTTATTTGTTCTATGTCTGGGTATTCTATGTATGTATATAATATAAACAAAAAAACTATCTGAGTATTCTATCAATATTTGGGCCCCATAGTCCAAGATTTGCTTAGTTTGGCTTTAGAGAATAATTTTTTTTGTTTTTGGTTTGTCTCCACACTTTTGTGTATTCAGCCTGAGGCCTGTAATCCAGCACTTAACGAATAAAATGCCACCAATTTTATGCACTAACACTGAAAATAACACAAGTTTTTTAAAATAATACAATGCGGTGACGCGATTTTTCGTCAAAAAACCCTTACAGCCTTATTAATATACTGGTATTAGTCTCGGGTTAGTTATTTCAGCTTTTGTCCTTTTTTGCTACTGGAATATTTAGCTGGAACGAAAGAGACAAAAGATGG
Source organism: Ennomos fuscantarius (assembly GCA_905220475.3). Lineage (NCBI taxonomy): Eukaryota > Metazoa > Arthropoda > Insecta > Lepidoptera > Geometridae > Ennomos > Ennomos fuscantarius. Next base: position 1,841,155 of record HG992046.1, on the reverse strand, counting down.
TGTAACTAGTCTAAAGCTAGTTCGTGTTTATTAATAAGGCTGTTAGAGAATATTATAAAACGTTTCCAGTCCACCCCTGCTCCCTTTGGCCATTCTCACAGCGGGAAGCCAAAACTTTACGGTCACGTGACTAACGTCACGCCACTCTGACGTTTATAAAGGTTGTAGAAGTGGGAAACGCGATTTCAATTTTAATTTAAACTAATCTAATAAATAAATAATAGTACGTACTACGTACATATATGCACTGAAATGAAAGCAAACTTAAATCAGATATCTGGAAGGTTACATTATGAAGTAGCATATACATTTGCAGTAATTTCGAAAACGATTTTGTGCAATCGCGCGTAACATCCAATTCGTCTACATCCATACAAATGATACAAAAGTCGAGCACTTCATCAACGTCCCATCACAAGTAACCTTCACACATTGTCCCGAACAAAAGTCCAACAAAATGTCCACAAAGAGACTCATTCGCAACAAATTATCATTCACACGCATTTCTTAGAAGGCGCCAAATTGCATTAAATCGTTATTAAAATCTCCTGTCAATATTCAATTTAAAATGATGACTAAAAATTGCCAAGCAAATGTCAACTTTACAAGTAAAGCGTTTGAGAACATTAAATTTGAGAGGAGTCAAATTAAGTTTGTCATTGACATAATAGAATTGAGACGTCAGACAAGCTGGCTGGCGACAACAATGCCCTCTGATTGCCCCGGTCCTATTCAACGATTATCCATGCCATTATATTCTATTTACTTCCAAATAAGCATTTAATAGTTTACGAACCGACAGCCGTCCCCTTAGCATGCTTATTAACAATACAATAAAATAAATAACAAAATAAGGACCACTTTACACCTTCTTGGAAACTGGCAGTTGCGAGTCTAAAAAAAAGTTGAAAAAATCATTTTACTCTCTTCACACATGTGTCTTTCCTTTTCTGGTCTTTTGTGAGGCTTTATTGATTTATAAACTTGCATTTTGCAGCTGCTCAAAATAATTTTATGGGAATTTAAACTCTACGACGTTGTAGGAAGAAAAATTTAATGCTCTCAAAGTGTTTTTAAAGTTGTCAAATAATTTTGATGGTTACAAACATAATGGCTTATAGATGAAGTGGAAAACGATACGGTGAAGTGTCGATCCCTTTTCATGGTCGTGCTAATATAAATTTAATATCGTAACAGAAAAAATCTTGTACCATATGGGATGTTTGACAAATAATTTTCACGGTAAGCTGGCTTCTAGTGAGGGCCTATGTTGGTTGACAGTTCTGATGACCGTTAAATTTAAAACGATGACGTTTCAATTATGACAGCTCCTTTTAGATTTTTTTTTTGTGTACTAGCTCCACACTTGTATATTTAGCCAGTGACGAGTAATTGATAATTTATCAAGTTAATGATATTTCATGCAGATATTTGTCAAGTCACAGTCCAAGTCAAATGATAGTCTAGTCATAGTCTTAGTAAAGTGGTGGCAACTTTACTAGAAGCTTCTATGGAGTTTTAGTTTGACTAAAACGAAAGGAAAGAAACGTTTCATTCTGATTATGCAACTTTCCCACACTCATGCCTGTAATCCAGCACTTAACGAATAAAATGCCACCACGTTTATGCACTAACACTGAAAATAACACAAGTTTGGAAAATAATACAATGTGGCGATGCGATCTTTTTCGTTTTCTCGCCAAAACTCCTCGTTTTAGATTAATGCGTAAACTTAGAAACATCTGTGTGTAAAGGTAGATTATAAACTGACCAAATTTAAGTTTCGTCTAACGGGCTTATAAAGATAAATATGCATAAAAACATAGTACAATATTTTAACAGGTTTTCAACTTGATTTGATCCATATATGAATGTGCAAGTTGTAACCATTCTTTTTAAATATTATCTTCTAAAGATAAATGTAACAAACGACTACTACTACTTTACTAACTACTACTTTACTAGGTGATAGGACTTTGTTGCAAAGTTCGTCTAGGTAGGTACCACCGCTTTGCCAGTTATTCTGCCGCCAAGCAGTAGTGTGCAAGCGCTACGTTGTTCCGGTTTGGAGGGACAGTAGCTAGTGAAAATACTGGGCAAATGAGACTCAATGACATGATCTCACAGTGTAGTAATCTTATCACTAGACTGTGCTGATGTCTCAGGACGACTTGCGCAGTACAGTGTCACGCGAAACTCTATACTTTAGAGTTCCGAGTGACACTGCAACTGATATAGGCCGTGTCGCTTAACATCAGGCGAACGACTATCTCGTCATGTCATTCATTAACAAAAAAAAAGTTGGTCTTCGAATTTATTGCTTTTAATTACTTCGAAAATCATTATCTAAATTGCTGGTTTCATTGAAAGAAATACTTAATAGTTTTAGAAGTAAAACTTCGTTACGCACACTTTACTTGGGGATTAAACTGGTGAGTGCGAGGCGAACGGAAGTTAAAGTTGGTTCACGTAGATGTCCATTATGAATATAACAAAGTTAAGAATTTGTATTATTATTATCATGTTCCAAAAATGACAATTTACAATTGTCAAGATGGCGACATAAACATTAAACAAAATTATACCACCCGATCTATCCATCTATGGCGCTAAACTAAAGCCGTCTTATTACAAAACGCAGACCAAGCGTGGCCTAAAGTTAGTACTAGGTCTAAACCTAGACTATTTAAAAACCTTATTACAAAAACGAGTTTATCGCTGATAAGGGGATCGTCCATGGTCTAAAGTTAGTCCTCCGATGACCCTAGTTTAACTATGGTACTAACTCGCTAAACGAAAGAAACTAGCGCCACGGTGGTGGAAAAATGAAACTTTTAAGATTAAAAACTATTTACGCGCCTAACGCCAATGTTGGGTTATCAACCTTCTTTGTTACACGATTTTGAGGTTGTCTTGGTCTTTGATAAAATATATCTACTCACTTCAGTTTTTATATTTTGTTGGTTCATTTTTACGATATTTATTATAGTTACAGTTAGTTATAACAACAGAAAACATAAATATCAATTTTCGCGCGTTAAACAATGCCATATTTACGTTCTGATTCTCGCAAGCCTCGTTGGTAACTATTAAAACTTAGCAGTTTTATTAGTTGAAAATCATTGTAGCAAAGCTGACTTTTATGAATCTGATTATTTATTCATTAAAAAATATGCAAACAATAAGCTTTCCAAGGCCAATGCACGTATATTATAGACGAAAACAAAAAATCTAAATATATGAAACGTGAAAAAAGGATCGTGTGAATAAATGTAGTCCAAGGAATAAACTTTTTTCGTATTTAGTCTATGGTCAATTGTTAAGCCATGGACTATCTCTGGTATCAGCTGAGCTTCGATTAGTCGGCGTTTTGTAATAAAGAAACGAGTGCGTTACATTATTTACAATTCCATGGTTAAATCTCACATAGACTATTTAATTGAAGCCTGGGGAGCGGCAGCTAAAACAAACCTACAAGTATTGCAAAGAGCACAAAACAAAATTATTAAAACGCTGTTTCATTATGATTACTTAACACCTTCTGTAAAAATTTATAAAGAAACGAAACTTATGAATTTAACTCAAACATACAAGTATAGTACGTGTATCCTTGTTAGGAAAATCTTGACCAAAGACGTACATTCACAAAATAGTTTCACAAAAAAAATACAGATCCAAAAACGCTTAACGAGACAAGCCCACGACATTTGTTTAAAAAGACCTAGAACTAACTATGGTAAAAAAAACATAATGTATGAAGGAGGCAAATTGTATAATAATCTACCTAAAGATATAAAAGAAATTAAATCATTGAAAGTCTTCAAAAAAGTGTTAAAATCACATGTATTAAAAGATTTTTCAACAATTAATTAAAGTAAGTATTCAAAACCAATTTAATTATAAATAATTAAAAGGAAAAACCAAAAAAAATAAAAATACTATCATTAAAGTACAAATGAATAAAATTTTGCTTTAAAAAAAAAATAAGGTACACAAAATTAGAAATTTAATACAAATAATGCCTACAAAACTTATTTTTATTTTCTACTGTCAAAACCATCCTCAAAAGGTAACTACTTAATTGTTCAAATCAAATTTAAAAAAATAATCAATCAATTATTTAAAACTATGGCAAACAATATCAGTTTTGAAATTCTTAAATAGTAATTTCATTAAAAAACGTAAAAAAGACCATTGCATTACAGCACAGCTAAAAGGTACTAATCTAAATATACCTACCTAAGTAATATGTATCTTCTTAAATAACACAATAAAACAGCATTATAAATATAAAAACACAATATTGTAGAATGGCCCTAACAATTCACCGGCGACGCGGCCGGCAGTTTGTGTTAGCTACCCACCGACCGATCGTGAACTGGCTCCTCTGATGCAAGTACCTACATGAGAAATATATCAGAAAATTGATGTGCGATGTTTGCATCTTGTTTAAACTTTCAAGTCTACGCCCAACGGCAACTTAATTGTATAGTATTATTGTATTTTCTCTATAAGTGATTTATTCTTTGAGAAATAAAGTCGTAAACCGTAAGTCAAGGTCTAACTACTTAGTACCGTAACAAACTAGGACTAGTTAGTCCAGGCTTAGACCTCTACTTAGTCCACGTTTTGTAATAAGACTGAAGAGGTTTTAGTTCTGTCGTGTGGTCTAAAACACACGCGTTTTTTTTCACAGCAGAGTGTAGTGGACATAATTAAGGTTAGCCACATACCAAAGTGTCCACTTTTTTAATTGCTCAGGAAAAGTTTGCAAACTGACTCATCAGCACATCGCAGCCTCGAATTGAGGTGAAGTACTTCATTCAGGGCCACACAAGGTCCCAACTATTTTATATGCATCAAACATTCTATCAAAATCGTTACCAAATTGTTCTCAAACACCTGCCTTTGAAAGTCAACTCTGAAACTGAGGACTCAAAGCTTAATATACCTTGACTGGTTTAAATTTTGAGTAAATTTATCCAGCACTACAAATGTTAAAATTTCCACTGTATTCTTTTATATTTAAAGTTGAGTTTTCAATGACAGTGTAAACGTTTGACAAGAGATAAGAATCTGAGCTCGTAGAATCAATCTAATAAAGATTGGCGATAAGAAAGTGTATTGTTAAGTGCTCAATTATAAGCTGATCATGTATAAAACATTAAAAACAACCTCGATAAATTTGCTTCCGCGAACGGATTTAGTCAACTTTTGTTTAGCATTTCATTTATAGACTGTAAATTGAAAGGTTGAGAATAAAAAGGGTTTAACTGTCCAATTGATAGTTTCGAGAAAATTGACTTTAAACTTCAACGGCTTTATTTTAATGTAGAGTGCTTATAAGGTAAAAGAAAATGTTAATGTAAGTTTCAATTACTTGAAAATTCTATTTTAAAATACTAAATATAGTTATCTAGTAAATCATACAATTACTGTAAAAAATATAATAGAATAAAATAATTATAATAATGTTTTTATGCTAAGTGAACTGTATTCTTGCGACAGATAAACCGTTTTTAGACTCAAAATCTCGAGATTTAAGCCTCATTTCGGTATTTTGAGAATGTATTATTGTAGATAATTTCACGCTGAATCCAACGATACCCATAAGTCACTTTGTGAAATAACAATCAGTCAAACCCTTTTTGTTCTCACCCCTTCAATTGTTATTGCATTTGTCTCTTTTACAAAAATCCTGACACTTAATAAAAAAAGAAAAATATTTTAGTATTGATTTTAATTTTATTTTAGTAGTTGCACAACTTGCACACATATTAACCTAGTTATTGTTAATTCAAATAAGTTATAAATAATTTAACGCCCAATGATCACATAGATCCTGGACCCTAACTAGGAATCCTTATCTGGGACCCAGGAACTACGACGACCATGGTCTCATAACACCCAGACACAGAACAAGTATTTGCACTTTTTTTCGTGTACACAAATACTGGTCCTGTTGCGGGAGTTGAACCTGTCACCTCAGTGTTTTGAGCTAATCTACTCAACCACACCACAGACAATGTCCCGAATTCACCTATCTATACCTAAAATCCGTTTAGGTATGCAAAAAAATTGTTCTGATTTAGTATTTCAAAATTTGTTTATTACTAGGTGGTAGAACTTTTCTGCAAAGTTCGTCTAGGTAGGTACCACCGCTTTGCCAGTTATTCTGCCGCCAAGTAGTAGTGTGCAAGCACTACTGTGTTCCGGTTTGAAGGGCACTGTAGCTAGTGAAATTACTGGGCAATTGAGACTTTATGATCTGATCTCACAGTCGAGTAATCTTATTACCAGACTGTGCTGATGTCTCAGGATGATGTGCGCAGTGCAGCAGTCACGCGCAGTTCCGAGTGACACTGTTCTGTTATGGGCGGCCGTGTCGCTTAACATCAGGTGAATGACTAGCTCGTCAAATCATTCAAAAAAAAAAAAAAAAAAAAAAAAAAAAAATGTCATTTTTGCTAACACAAATGCAAATCTGATAACTTGATGTTAGTTAGTTTTTATTACTACTCAGTTATAATATTATTACTAAAAAATTTTTCGGAAGCTTAGCAAACGTAACACATGGTAACCTAGTACGGATGCTAGTGCTTAGATATCTTATGTTTGTAACTTACCTACCTATGTTTAAATAGTTACCAACTGCTTTTTTTTAAAAGGTGTTTTCCTTTTAAATATATGATATTTAATATTTATCAAACTTTGATTGAAATGAAAGTTTTCTCTTTTTAACCAACTTCCAAAACGTAGGAGGTACTATGTTCGTCTGTATGTATTAATTTTTTGTTTGCGTTAGTATTGGGTAACAATATAGTAGATACAGGTACCCTCTAGCTAATTACTTGTTTCATTGAAAATTACTCGGATTTTTTCATTTTTTATTATTAATTATGATTATTTTACATTAAAATAAAAAGCTTAAATTAAGTGATTTTTATAATTATACCAAAATAAACTAAAATTATGTGAAACATAACCTAAATGGTTTAAAGAATTCAAAATAACTCTTTTACTTAACGCTATAACTATACCTATTACAATTATTTATATTAATGAATGATTTTGATAATTATTATAAAAAACCTACTGCATTTCGTGGACAATCATCGATCATTGATAGCTGATCAATCAATAATGGTTTATCAAATGACACAGGCTATATTGGCTAAAATTATGACAGCTGCTGAATTCCTAACCAAACTTTTTCTGAAACCTTTTTGTTGAAACGCGTGTCTTCACAAATTCGAAAATCGAATCCAAACATATTTAAACGGCCAATTAAAATAGCAATTTGGTTTACAAGGATCGCTCCTGACGTCTCGTCAGAAACACCCACTTTAATTCCTTGAAATAACAGTTTTTGTGACCGAACCCGATATATCACTTTCATAATGCGGGTTCGGATTTCTTCTAACGTTTTTTCTGCAACTTTTTACCCTTATAATAACGTTTTAGAACATAACCATAATATTATAAGAAAGATGCTGTATTAAAGTGGCGTGATAATTTAAAAACAACATTAAATCCTTAACGCACTTTTTTTTTGTTTTGGCTTCACGCTTTTGTGTATTTAGCCAAAGTCAAGTAATTGATGATTTCTCAATATAGGTACGTGTCAAGTCAAGTCACAGTCCAAGTCATCAAGTCGTCATAGTCTAGTCTAGTCAAGTCATACTCCTAGTAAAGCGGTGGCAACTTTACCAGGAGCTTCTATGTAGTTTCGGAAACAACACGAAAAGAAACGTTTCACCATCATTATACCACTTTCCCACACTCATGCCTGTAATCTAGCACTTAGCGAATAAAACGCCACCAATTTTATGCACTAACACTGAAAATAACACAAGTTTTGGAAAATAATACAATGCGGCGACGCGATATTTTTCGTTTATTCTTAACGGACTTTGCCAACACGATGTACAAATAAAAAAAAGAACCTGTCAAATATCCCGCCAAAACGTGCGTTTAGTTGCTGCATTCGCTGCATTCTCGATTAAAATATTCCCATCGCATAACACGAATTAGTTATGTTTAAATGCGTCTTCCACGGGTGCTTTGCATACTACTCCCTACTTGACCACACCGTGTGTTCCTGTAATGCTTTGAATTGAATGCAACGTTGTTTATTGCTCTGTTGCGTTTAGAATATGCTATTGTTTACATGAAACCATAGAGTAGATGACATACATTTTTTAGGCAAAGTTGTGGATCGTTAACTTAATTTTATAGTGACAAATAAATTTAAAGTGACATTGTATGTATGTATGTATGTATGCGGCACAGAATCGACACCAATGGTGTCGATTCTGTGACCGCATCTTCACTTACCATCAGGTGAGATAGTTTTCCTATTCACTCTCGATTTCCTCCAGGTTACAAGCCAACCTGCTTAACCACCACACCACAGAGGCTGTCATTAATTACTAAGCTCCAATAACGCATTCCAAGTGCATGATCCCACCCTGCTGCAGGAAGCTTCGAACGTGCCCATTAAATTATTACACCCACCGGAGAATAACAACTAGGATGGTTTGAATGATGACGTTGTCTTGTACAGGAATGGTTATTAGTGTTGAAAAAAGTTACGTCAACACCACAGAGTAAGAGAATAAATTACACGAGCGCCCTGAGCAAAGATAATAAAGCCCCAAAGCAATTGCACTGAGCAATAACTAATTTTCCTAATATTCTTTGATGTTTTCTTTAGATGTTTCTCCGCGGAAATCCAAAACGAAACTGACGTACTCGTAAAGGCTAGTAGTGGAAATCAACTACTATTTTTCGTTCGGGAAGTTGCATCGTTGGTCAAGTGGATTTAAAGTTAATGGACCTGAGAGAGATGAGCGTAATAATAATAGAGTCGAGCTTATAGGCGCCGAGCGTGTGATGGTAGGATCTTTTCTGCAAAGCTCGTCTAGGTACCACCGCGTTGCTACTATTACTCAGAACTCTAAAATATAGTTTCACGTGACACTGCACTGCGTACAATATTTTGAGACATCAGCACAGTCTGATAATAAGATTACTCGACTGTGAAATCAGGGGGGTGATCACAAAATTTTGATAGCAATGCAACAGGAGAAATTTCCATACTAACTATGCACATAAACTGCGTATTTAAACTGTAAAATCCATACAAATTTGTGTTTCTATTGGTTGCAATCGAGTTGCGTGATCGCCCAGCAGATTATAAAGTCTCAATTGCCCGGTAATTTCACTAGCTACAGTGCCCTTCAAACCGGAACACAGTAGTGCTTGCACACTGCTTGACGGCAGAATAACTGGCAAATCGGTGGTACTTACGTAGATGAACTTTACAGAAAAGTCCTATCACCTAGGAAAGTTTTCTGTATGTAAGCATGTGATGTGACAAGCAAGCTATTTACCTGATGTTAATTGTACTTAAAAAATCTTTACTACAAATTCTAAAGGTTGAGTGACGCGATCTTTACTGCTCTTAAATAGTATCCTACGTCACCTCCATTAGGAATTCTCCCAACGCACTCCTTCTAATGTGCCATCGACTTTACGTACGTGGATCGGGTTTAGACGAGCTAGGGATGGGAGAAAAGCTCTACATTTTCATAACTTTTAATTATCAATACTTAGTTTTACTTATTTGACCGTTACAGTATAGTCAAGTACTCATAGATTTATTATTTTTCTGTAGTCTTTGACTGGCCTGATAAATAAATAAATAATAACGCCCAACGATCACATACATAGATCCTGGACCCTAATTAGGATTCCCTGTGACCCAGGAACTACGAGGACCATGCTGCAACACACACATGCATGCAACACCCAAACTCAGAATAAGTATTTGAGTTTATTCATTTTTCTGTGCACAAATACTTGTCCTGCCGCGGGAATCGAACACACCACCTCCGGGTTGTGAGCCGACCTTCTCAACCACACACCACAGAATCTATCAAAAATAACACAGTTGGTAGTTGCTCTGCCTTCTGAATTATAAGTTGTGGGTTCAAATCCCACCCAAAACAATCATTTGTATGATGATCATAGGTGTTTTTCTGTGTCTGGGTGTTATATTGTATTATATGTTAATATTTACAAACAAAAAAAAATCACCCAGCGCCATCTAGCCCCAAACTAAGCAAAGCTTGTACTATTGGAACCACATAACTGATACAACGCATAGATATTTTTATTTGTAAATACATACATAGAATACAATATAACACCAAAATGTATTGAAGGTTGTAGGCCTAATTTCTCTAAATACCTAATTTCACAAGAAAAATCTTACAAGTATAGACTTTCAAGAAAATTACAAAACTTGTTACCCATCACTAAACAGATGGAATGCAACTCGTGTGCGAATGTCTATAGCACAAATTATGGTCTTAACACAATATTCAGGACTAGAACCGCTGTCTGATAAACTTTATCTAAAACCATGGTTATAATATTAATTATAATGTTAAATGTATTTCGGGAAAGCCAAGGATTTTTTTTCCGAAAGTCTATATATACATATATCTATATATAACCTATATATAAGGCTAATTGCCTTTTTTTTTTCTACTACTACTTCTACTACAAAAATAAAACATTTGGACTATATACTAGCCGCGATGACCTATAGACAGTCCAAATGCTCCAGCCCACTACCAGTAGGTAGCGTACCCAACATGCTGGCAGCATTGCCCCGTTGAATTGCAATGCTATATATATAAAAGAAAGTCGTGTAAGTTACACTATTTATTACTCAAGAACGGCTGAACCGATTTGGCTGAAAATTGGTGGGGATGTACCTTAGAACCAGGAGACGGACATAGGACTTTTTATCCCGTTCGACCGCGTTTTACTTATTCACCCATGCGAGGCACTAGTTAATAATAATAATAATAATAACGCCCAACGATCACATACATATCCTGGACCCTAACTAGGATTCCCCGAATACCCAAGAACTAAGAGAACCATGGTCCTACAACACCCAGACTCAGAACCAGTTATTGCGCTTTTTTTTCTGTGCACAAATACTTGTCCTGCCACGGGAATCAAACCCGCCGCCTCCAGGTCCTGAGCCGATCTCCTCAACTACCACACCACAGAGGCTGTCAAAGAACAACACAATAATCATAAATATCCACCATTACGGACCATTATGGACTCAATAGCCACGAACCAAACCAAGTGTCCACAATTTCACTTCATCTACAAAACCAATATTCCAATTTTGAATATTAAATCGATTTAAGCCTTCAACGAACTTTCGCTCAAATTTGCGCGCCGTTAATTTTATTCAACTTAAAGCAATCACGAGCTACCTACATCCACCTCGTTCTATCTTACGTGGCACGACGCTCTCTCGCTCGCACGTCATTATGTTATTACCCGCATGGGCAGACGAAGAGCCGTGATTAGCAGGTGATTAAGGTTCATTCAACATAATCATGTAATTATTTATTTATGTTTTGAGGCGAGTGTGTTTTGTATGTAGGATATGAGAAAATTTTAGAAGCTGTAACGTTTATTTTCTACCATAGAGTTAACTTTTGAAAAACTACTTTTACTAGGTGGTAGGACTTTGTTGCAAAGTTCGTTTAGGTAGGTACCACCGCTTTGCCAGTTATTCTGCCGCCAAGCAGTAGTGTGCAAGCACTTTTGTGTCCAGTTTGAAGGCCACTGTAGCTAGTGAAATTACTGCGCAATTGAGACTTTATGATCTGATCTCACAGTCGAGTAATCTTATTACCAGACTGTGCTGGTGTCTCAGGATGATGTGCGCAGTTCAGTGTCGCTTGTAACTCCATGTTTTAGGGTTGCGAGTGACACTGTTCTGTTATGGGCGGCCGTGGCGCTTAACATCAGGTGAACGACTAGCTCGTCACATCATTAAATAACATTTAAAAAAAAAAGTGACTGGCCTTGTTTGCTCTGCCTTCGGCACCATCAGTTGTGGGTTTGATTCTCACCCAGAACATAGACTGGAATATTGACTATAAATCCACTTAGAAAACTTAGTACATCTATTTTAAAATTAAAAACGAACATTATGAAGACGAAGAAGCGTTGATGTCTTTTGCCCCATCCTACTCTGTTCTTTGTTATTTCGTATTACTTTGTCTCGTTTTATCCTTTTTATTGCGTCATTATCGTGATCAGCCAATCACAAGCATAGAAAATTCCAGAATAAGTTATAGTACTCTGCTGCTACCTCGCCCTCTGCCCCGGCTAGTGAGTCGTGTTTGTAGGAGAAATTACGTTCACGAGCTATCAAGTGGCTTGATTATCTTTGAGCTGGAGTGGTCCGAAGTATGATCGTGTACGGGGCACCGGTCGGAGTGGACGCCCTCGATCATAATTCCAAGACCGTCAATGCAATGAGGGAGATCCACAAATACTGCAAAGGCAAGCATGGACTGCCCTGTTGCGGCGGTAGACGGAGGACCATTTCACCATGAAGGCACCCTCCTCAAAAAAGTCATTGAAACTTCGAGTGTAGGCGACACGGAGGTTGAAGCATTGGACCTCTTTTGGTTGCTTTTTAAATTTAGTTTTTAAGAACGTAAGTTGTGACAAGAAGAAAATGTCTGTTTGGTTATTAATGTGAAATTTTTTATTTGTAATATATTTTTCTCCACGATTGCTTCTGTTTTATATTTCGCAAATTATTACTTTTTACCTTTTTTACGGGAACACCTAGCCGTCAGCAATAACGCCCGTTCGGGTTTTTTTAGAAATGCATTAACAAAATTAAGTATTTCAGATTTGTCTGCAAAATATGCGTGTACTGAAAGAAAGAGCGCCATGCAATAACGATATCTGCTCACGATCGCTAATGAAATGAACGAGAACGAACTTTAACTATAGCTGAGACATACGGACTGGCAGGATGGCGAGCAAAGAGGACTTTTAACTGTCATGTACACTGACATTTCTAAAATTTCGTTCACTAGTGGATTCACCCACAAACAAAAGGTGTACTGTGTCAATCCAGCGAATAAGCTATCTCTATCTCACACAAATCTCTCTGTCACAAATTTCATTCTCATCCGTTCACCTGTTACTACGTAAACAGGGAATAAACACACACACTCTCTTACACACAAACTTTATTTACCTGCATTTATAATATTTGTGTGATTAATGGGATAGCGAGCAAATTGTTGATTTAGAATGTTGCGTTTTGATAACTGGTTGGCTTGTTTGTACGATTTGCGTCTTTGACTGATAGGCAAATTGCCTCCTTGGCCGTTTTGCTTAGTAGACATTCTGAGACTTTGACGTTAATGTCGCTTGTGATTTTCAGCAGAAGTAACAGAATTCTATTACTTCTGCTTTAAAGATTTTACATTTTGTTATTTTGTCGATTTCAATACTTGGCGATTTAATACTGACTAAGCTGTCGTTTGACCGCAATCTAAATATAGGTATGGTGTCTTACACAAAGATAAGGTCGCTACATCCAAAAGTAGGCTGAACTAATTGCTCCGTATGTCACATCAGGCTTCAATTAACTAGCTGGTTAACGAGCATCTTCTACCGGAAATATACAGCATTATACAGCTTTTATTGTTGAACAAACAATCATATTTCATCTATGATATTATTATTATCTATGACAAGAACAATTTTTGATTTTGTAGAACGACAGGCCTGGACGCTGTTCTATCTCACAGTTAAATAAATGAATAAATAATAATAATAACGCCCAACGATCACATACATAGATCCTGGACCTTAACTAGGACTCTCTGTGTCTTCTCTAGACCAGCCAGACCAGACCAGCTTCTTTAGAAAAACAAATAAAATATGATGTTTTTGGCGGGAAAACTAAAAAGATCGCATCGCCGCATTGTATTATTTTCAGTGTTAGTGCATAAAATTGGTGGCATTTTATTCACTTAGTGCTGAATTACAGGCATTAGTGTGGGAAAGTGGTATAATGATGGTGAAACGTTTCTTTTCGTGTTGTTTCCAAAACTCTATAGAAGCTTCTGGTAAAGTTGCCACCACTTTATTAGGAGTATGACTTGACTAGACTATGACTTGACTTGATGATTTGGACTCCGACTTGACTTGACACATGATATTACATTAATTAACTTGAGAAACTATCAATTACTTGACACTGGCTAAATACACAAAAGTGTGGAGCCAACCCAAAAAACAAAAAATATGATAACCCAAATCAAAGTATTGGGTAACCAAGGCTTCAAACTCCCAACTGTCGACAATAATGGGGACGTAATGCTGTGATTTTGGGATTAGTATTTCCCATGTCTTGCTTAACTTTTTAGTACAAACGTGTCTTCCATATATCAATGACTTCCCTTGCTTTCAGCCACAGAAATAATGATTCGCGCCCAACTATTAACCAAAGTTTGCCTTTGGATGTTTTGGTGTGGTCACAGCGTAAAAATAGCTGGCTAAGGGAATGTCCAGCAGTTCCTCGGTCTGCATTATAATCTGCTGTGATCATCAAAACACCTGCCAGTGGTTATGACAAATTTTTTGCTGATGGGGGAAACATGTTAGAATTAAAGAAAAAAACATTTATTCGTGACACACAACAGAAGGGTGATCACGAAACTTTGATTGCAATGCAACAATATAAATTTCCATACAAACTATACATATAAACTGCGTATTCAAACTGTCAAATCCATACAAATTTGTGTTTCTATGGGTTGCAATCGAGTTACGTGACGCCCAGCTGATAACAAATACATAACACCAAAATAATAAAACAATGCTACGTGGTGCCACGAATGTGCTCCGACTCGGCATACAATTAAGGTCCTAAGACCTTAATAACTGATTTTCAAGCGGAACACATCTGTGGCACCACGAACGTCAGGACATACTTAACATATCAATATTATAATTTTACAATATCTTCTAAATATATATAACTCAAAGGTGACTGACTGATTGACCGACTGACATAGTGATCTATCAACGCACAGTCCAAACCACTAGACGGATCGGGCTGAAGTTTGGCATGCAGGTAGATGTTATGACGTAGGCATCCGCTAAGAAAGGATTTTTAGAAATTCCACCTTTAAGAGGGTGAAATGGGTGGTTGAATTATTTTCCCATAGGCCCCGCCGCGGGCGAAGTTGCGGGCAGAAGCTCGTAACAAATAAAATAAGCTTACATGCTGTAGATTAGACTGTAGACTGTCAACAGTGAATGCACAAAAGCCGTCTATATGGTATAAATTACGGCTAAACTCACGTCAATTAAAAGTCGAAATTACTCCGACCATGTTTCGGACATATTCGAGGTCCTTCTTCTGGGAGCCATCTACTAACGCAAGCCGCGGCGGCTCTCGCGAGCGTCAGCGCGTTTTAATTGACATGAGTTTAGCCGTTATTTATCACAAAATCATACTCACGATAGTTGTCAAACTAATAAAAGCCGTCTATATGATTTGGATAATGAGTTGATTGATTTACAGTCAGTTTTGTCAAAAATCAAAGCTACAAGCACCCCAATTACAAGTCCTCAAAAATGCAGCAAAAACAGGCAAACAAGAAAAAACACTTCAACAGAGGTATAATTAAATCATTTGTTCGTGGCTCGTTAACAAATAAGATTTGAATAAAACTTAACCATCTCAAGTTAAAATAAAAAAATAAAAAACTGCTTTTATGTTTACAGCCGAGTTTTTAATTGATCGATGTTATGAGACGTTGTAAAATTCGGGTATTGGGGTGGGAGCGTGTTACGTTCTGTGGAACCGGACCGTAATTAGACTGGACCGTGGATACAATAAAATAAAAAATACCGCAAAAGATTATTAAAAAAAAATATATACATCATATTTTTAATAAAATATAAATAAATTAATAGACAATAATACTTGTTGACGTTTCACACAGCGCCATCTAGCCCTAAACTAAGCAAAGCTTTTATTAAAACATTTTTTAATTTACTATTTTCAAGTTGGCGTGTTAACATTAAACGTAAAAAAAAGGTATACTAGCCGATAGATGAAGGTCAACTAAAGAAATTTTACTTCAGTCCTGTGGTCTACAGCACACACGTTTTTTTAATCTGTACTTATTAGACTAATAATAACACCAATACGTAAATAAATTAAAAATATACCAGTATTCAGAAACTTCCAAGAGTAAACGAGCTCCCTAAAATTCGAGGAAACAATCCCTTTGAACGATTTATTGCCATAAAGATGAGTTTTTCAATCCTTGTAGTAATTAACCGATCGTTTACTGCTCTTAATAATTGGTTTACTGGCACCTTGTTACGAGACGGTGTGTAGTGTGGTCGGGAGTCTTGTTTTAAAGACGGCCGCATTTACACCGAATGGTGTAAAAACTAGGTGGCAGGACTTTTCTGCAAAGTTCGTCTTGGTAGGTAACACCGGTTTGCCAGTTATTCTGCCGCCAAGCAGTAGTGTGCAAGCCAATCTGTGTTCCTATTTGAAGGGCACTGTAGCTAGTGAAATTACTCGGTAAATGAGACTTTATGACCTGATCTCACAGTCTAGTAAACTTATTCAAGTTAAAGACGTGTAGAGGAGGTGTTAAAGCAGAATTGAGTGACTGGGCTTCACCTGGCATTTATAAAAGTAGAAACAGGCTGTATGATTTATATTCTCAGAAATCAGATAATATTTATGACAGTAAATTTACTGAGTATTTAAAATCTTATTCAAAAATTTTTAAACGCGTTTGCCAGACAGCTAAGTCTCTGTACTTGAGTAAGAAAATCAATAGAGCGGACGACAAAATTAAAGCAACCTGGAAAATAATTAATACCGAGACCGGCAAAACTAAACCTCGGCACCGAAAACTCACTCTTAGTATTAATAACAGATTAATATCTAAAGACAGTGAAGTTGCTAGTGCATTTGAGGATTTTTTCGTAAATATACCTGTAGTTACCACTCAGTCATTAAATTCATCGACTAGTGAGTCTTGTGCAATTCTTGCAGAGTGTGTTGATAAATGTGAAGTAGTTTTTAGATTTAGACATATTAATTCGGCTATAATTGTTAAGACCTTTAGGTCACTTAAAATAAAGAATACTGAGGATCTTTGGGGAATGTCTACCAGGGTTTTAAGTGGCATTGTCACATTAATCGCACCATATTTAGCAGAAGTATTTAATAAATGTGTAGACGAAGGAGTTTTTCCCAACGTAATGAAAAATAGTAAATTGATTCCATTATTTAAGTCTGGAAATAAGAATGATCCATCGAACTATAGGCCAATTTCTGTGTTACCTGCAATAAGAAAAATTTTTGAAAAAGAAATTCTTAATCAGTTGTTAACATTTTTTAACCTTAACGGACTGCTTCACAGTCAACAGTTTGGATTTACAAAAGGACGATCAACTACAGATGCAGGCGTAGAACTCTTTATACATATACTTGGTGCTTGGGAGAAGTCACAGGATGCCATAGGTATTTTTTGTGACTTATCCAAAGCATTTGATTGCGTATGTCACGAAACCCTAATTTTTAAATTAAAGCATTACGGGGTTTGTGGGAAAGCTCTTGATCTTGTCTCTTCTTATCTTGGTAATAGAATTCAGACAGTTGAAGTTAATGGAGCAAGATCATCTGGTTCTATCACTAAAATGGGGGTCCCGCAGGGTTCAATACTAGGACCATTCTTATTTTTGGCCTATATTAACGATCTTCCATTTTTTGTAAAGAACCTATGTGATATTGTTTTGTTCGCAGATGATACGTCTCTTATTTTCAAGGTTGACCGATCTACTAATGATTTTGACGACGTTAACAAGGCAATTTCACTGGTTTTGAACTGGTTTACTAAAAACAATCTACTGTTAAATAGTAAGAAAACTAAATGTATTAAGTTTTCGTTACCTAATGTTAGGGGGTCTCTTACAAATTTATTACTGAATGGTGAGGTATTAGATTTGGTACAATCTGTCACGTTCCTTGGCATAACTATAGACTCTAAATTACAGTGGGGTCCTCACATATCAAACATTGCTGGTAGATTGAGCTCTGCTGCATATGCTGTGCGTAAAATCAGACAGTTTACTGATGAAGCCACTGCAAGATTAGTATACTTTAGTTACTTCCACAGTATTATGTCATACGGCATCTTACTGTGGGGTAAAGCCGCGGACATACAATCAATTTTTGTCTTACAGAAAAGAGCAATTCGTTCCATTTATAACATGAAATCCCGCGACTCTCTCAGGGAACGATTTAAGGAGATAAATATTCTTACAGTGGCTTGTCAATACATTTACGACAATTTGATGTACACTCGCAAAAACATTAGCTCTTTTCCCAGATATTGCGACATTCATAACTTTAATACTAGGAACAAAAATAAATTGAAAGTTCCAAGATTCAGACTGCAGAAAGTTAATGGTTCATTTATGGGAAACTGTATACGCTTTTATAACAAGTTGCCCGACGGTATCGAACAATTGTCAATGCGTAAATTTAAATTATTCATAAAGTCAAACTTAATGAAAAAAGCCTATTACACAATAAATGATTATGTGTCGGACAAAAAAGCTTGGCCTGAATATCCCAAGCTTAACGGTATGAAAGCTTAGGTACTTTGCCTATTGCCTATTCCTATCTATAAATTCAGTTTCTATTTGTAATGTTTATAATAAGATAATCACGGTATTTTTCTTGCACTGGTGTGACGTGGTGGTTATTTTTGTAACATATTCATTATCTCAATTGTAATGAATTATATACATTGTAAAAGACAGTAGAAAGAAGACAAAAAAAAAATACATCACTGTAAAGTTTCTTGTAGCTTCTTCTTTACAGTTGTAATCGAAGCTTCGGATCAAAGTTTTCAATTCTGCATTGTGCCGGATTGCTTGCACCAGTAGTGAGAAAGAGAACTGCTTTTTTTTCAAACTCATATATTGTAATGGGCTTGCTATATTATTTGACAATAAGCACTTTGTAATTTTATATGCTTAGTGAAAAATAAATAATTTCATAAAGAGGATATAACATAATAAATTTATATTCATGTACTACTGATATGGGCAGCCGTGTCGCTTAACATCAGGTGAACGGTTAGCTCGTCAAGCCATTCATTAACATAAAAAAAAAATCTCATATCATTTGGTTAATCTGATACAATCTTATTAGAAAACTAAAGATAGCCTGCACTTTACCCACTTTACACCCTTTTAGGATTAAAATTTTCATAAAACCACTCGTAGTACCCTTACGCTATAAAATGATGATTTAAAACATTTCCCCATAATAAAAATCATTATCAATGCACGCACGAGATTCCAGCCATTTATTAATTTAACAGGATTAAGTTAATTTTATCCCGAAAAATTAATGATTTCTGAGGGATAGCCCACGCAGGCGAAGCCGCGAGCGGAGCTAGTATTAAATACATATAACTCAATATTCATAGTGATCTATCAACGCACAGCCCAAACCACTGGACGGGTCGGGCTGAAATTTGGCATACAGGTAGATGTTATGACGTAGGCATCCGCTAAGAAAGGATTTTTCGAAATTCCACCCTTAAGAGGGTGAAATGGGTGGTTGAATTATCTTCCCATAGGCCACGCCGCGGGCGAAGCTGCGGGCAGAAGCTTAATAATATTGTTACCGCCAAAGCTACACATCGGTGTGAATGCATACCTCTATTATAAAATAAGTAGTCAGCATGAGTAATAAATGAGCCACCATTTATACTCATCGAAATTTACAACATTATTAAAAATCTATACTAGGAACTTATTAGACACCTATAACAAAATAATTACCCATTTATACCAATAATTATAAAATTGGGCCTCTCTCATATTATGGCAACACAAGCGTTAAAAGAGAATTATTGCCATGTTATAAAAAGTGTATTGCACTAATTAAGGATAATAAGTTTATAAAACGTTCGCAATATTTATGTTGATAAATAAATCAAGTTTTATGTTAATTATAATGTAGGTAAAGTTAATTATCCAATTAAGATTTTAGATATAATACTATATATGTATTGTCAAAATTCTGAAATAACTAATAATAATAACGCCCAACGATCTTATACATAGATCCTGGAACCTAACTAAGATTCCCTGTGTCTAGGGACCCAGGAACTACGAAGACCATGGTCCCACAACACCCAGATACACAACAAGTACTTGCGCTTATTTTTGTGCACAAAGCCTTGTCCTGTCACGAGAATTGAACCTGCAGCCTCCGGGCTATGAGCCGACCTGCTTAACCACCACACCACAGAAGCTCTGAAATAACTGTTTCGTACTTTTAGGTGCTCATGCGAGTAGTACATAATATCATGTATCTAAGATCTGCCCCCACATCAAATATTTTTAGATATAATGTTGACCTATATCTTTTTGGAGATCGATAGCGCATCGCGTTTCCCAAAGTTTATCAGAGCGCCTGGTCGTTGCTACGCGTGACCAAAATGCTGGCAGTTATTTGGCACAACGAATAAGCATTGCAATTCAACGGGGCAATGCTGCCAGCATGTTGGGTACTCTACCTATTGTTAGTGAGCTGGAGAATTTGGACTGTCTATAGGACCCAATGTATTTAATGTAAAACTTCTTTACGCCCGCTAAGCTGGTGAATGTGTAAAGAAAACTGATCGGGCGAAGTGAACGGAAGCCGACATAACAATACAAATTTTTAACTTTGTTATGTTGGCAATGGAGATCTTGGAGTGAGCTACAAACGTACTTAAGTACCTACCTTATACTCGTTATGTACTTATGTATATACCTTATCAATAAAAAAATATATTTTTGAAATATACATTCTTTACGCATGCCTGACTTGAGGAGTAAGCTGGTGGCGTAGCGAGGTGAACGGAAGCTGATTCGCGTAGATCTCCATAGCCAACATAACAAAGTTAAAAATTTGTATGGTTATGTCGGCTTCCGTTCATTTCGCCCGATCAATTTCTTTTACACATTCACCAGCTTAGCGGACGTAAAGAAGTTTTACTTACCTCAAAAAACGTTACCAAAAGGCTCAATACGAATAAATTGACCTTACTGGTATATGCATACAGACATACTTACATAATTATATAAACATATATATCCAAAACCTGAACAAACCGACCGCAAAACAAATTAATCATCCTAATCGTGATTAACCAAGAAATGTCTTTAGTCATTTTATTGGCAAAGATGGGCACAGTATCTTGGTACAGCAGTTATGAATCTTCATGCAAACAAAATTACTCACTATCGTTCATCGCATGCTGGTTACGCTACCTACTGGTGGTGGGCTGGAGCATTTGGTCATCGCGGCCAGTATATAGTCCAAATGTTTTTGAATTACGCTTGGTTCACGTAGACATTGTCAACATAACAAAGCTAAAAGTTACTTAAAATTGTATTATTATGTTGGTTTTTTTTATGTTAAGGAATGACGTGACGAGTTAGCCGTTCGCCTGATGTTAAACGACACGGCTGCCCATATCAGCTGCAGTGTCACTCGGAACTCTAAATTATAGAGGTTCGCGTGACACTGCACTGCGCACGTCATCCAGAGACATCAGCACAATCTATTAATAAGATTACTAAACTGTGAGATCAGATCATAAAGTCTCATTTGCCCAGTAATTTCACTAGCTACAATGCCCTTCAAACCGGAACACAGCAGTGCTTGCGCACTACTGCTTGGCGGCAGAATAACTGGCAAAGCGGTGGTACCTATCTAGACGAACTTTGCAGTAAAGTCCTACCACCTAGTAAAATTTGGTATAGTAAATTGAAAATTTCCAACTGTCAAGATGGCGACATTAACATTAAACTATTATTATTATTATTATATTATACATATTATAAACAAAGCAAAACAAAGTTATACCGGTCGATAGATTGAGGCAAACTAAAAAAAAAAATAACTTCTGTCTTGTGTAGCACATTCGTTTTTTTATAATATTTTAAAGAAATACTGAATGTGTACCTATAATATTTTATATGAGCTCTTTATAAAAGAATCTCGAAATGATTTCGAATTTTGGTACCTCGCTTTTAGCCGAGTGGAGTATTATGGGAACTAATGTATGAGATTCTTATCTTTCATAAACAAAAGAATGGAGTACTTTGGGAATAAGCCGCTAAAAGTGTAATATTATCCTATAGTGTCAAGCAGAGTTAGAAGATTGGGTACTGCCGTTGGACATATAGTGACAAATCTTTAACAAACTCATTATTATCAGCCGTTTCTAATTATCTATCCCAAATCTCCGAGCCGAGTCCGAGGTGTTAAAACGATTGGCGGAATAAAACCACGCCAACAACTGGGATACAAAATTGAAACAACAGCGGGGTTGCCATGAAGTTCACAGGTGTGTGGATTAGTACGAAAAAACAGTGGTATAATTAGACTGGCCCGATAGCTCAGTTGGTAGTAGCCCTGCCTTCTGAACTGTGGGTTGTGGGTTCGATTCCCACTCAGGACAAACATTTGTGTGATGAACATAGGTGTTTGTTCTGTGTCTGGGTGTCTGTATTCTATGTATGTATTTACAAACAAAAAAGTATCTAAGTATTGTATCAGTTATCTGGTTCCCATAGCACAAGCTTTGCTTAGTTTGGGGCTAGATGGCGTTGTGTGAGATATTATTATTATATTATAAAATAACGGACAGCCTCTGTGGTGTAGTGGTTGAGCGGCTCATAACCCGGAGCCGGCGGGTTCGATACCCGCGGCAGTTTAAGTATTTGTGCACAGCAAAAAAGCGCCAATACTTGTTCTGAGTCTGGGTATTATGGGACCATAGTCTTCGTAGTCCCTGGGTACTGAATTTTATTCAAATCCATTCAGCCGTTTGAGCGTGAAGGAGTAACAAACATACACACATACAAACTTTCGCCTTTATAATATTAGTGTGATGGAGTTAGCTTTTGAGCTGAATTTATCGGCGGGTCAAACCACAAGACAAAGCTTGTTTAGGTAGCCTCAGCCATATTTTGTCCGCGTTTTATAAGCAGCATGGTCACTCTATCTTCTCTAACTGGTACAAAAAAGTCTGGGACAATCTTACGGGATCTTGATTGGGGTGCTGGGATTGCCGGGAATGCAAGGAATGCCTGTCCCGGGCCAAAGTCTCCAGCACGACATATTTACTTGTTCCCATTTTGTTGTTCTTTAGTATTTTTGTTGTTTTTCGCAACCGTGTATTTAGGATTGATAAACAGTAGGTACTTTGTACTAATAATTATAATATAGCCTTTATTTCGGATTTACTTGACTGCCCCGATAGCTCAGTTGGTAGTGACCCTGCCTTCTGAACTGCGGGTTGTGGGTTCGATTCCCACCCAGGACAAACATTTGTGTGATCAACATCGATGTTTGTTATGTGCCTGGGTGTTATATTGTATTCTATGTATGTATTTACAAACAAAAAAAAGTATCTAAGTATTGTATCAGTTATCTGGTTCCCCATAGTACAAGCTTTGCTTAGTTTGGGGCTAGATGGCGTTGTGTGAGATGTCCACACATATTATTATTATTGTTATTACTTAAATTCTAACTTAATACTAACATAATATATTAATAATAATAACGCCCTACGATCACATACGTAGATCCTGGACTTTCATCAGGATTCCCTGTGTCTAGGGACCCAGGAACTACGAGGACCATGGTCCTAAAATATCCAAACTCAGAACAAGTATTTGCGCTTTTTTTTCTGTGCACAAATACCTTATTGCCGCGGGTACCGAACCCGCCGCCTCCGGGTTATGAGCCAACCTGCTCAACCACCACACCAAAGAGGCTGTCATTATTTCTTCTATCCGTTTGTCTTATTTTGACATAGGCCTCTTCCAGCTTGTTTTATTCTTCTTTTTCTCTTCTTTAAGATCGTCTTTTCATCTTTTAAATTAATAATAATAATACGTGTGGATATCTCACACAACGCTATCTAGCCCCAAACTAAGCAAGCTTGTACTATGGTAACCAGATAACTGATACAATACTTAGATACTTTTTGTTTGTAAATACATACATAGAATATAATATGACACCCAGACACAAAACAAACACCTATGTTCATCACACAAATGTTTGTCCTGGGTGAGAATCGAACCCACAACCCACAGTTCAGAAGGCAGGGTTACTACCAACTGAGCTATCGAGAAGTCAGTTTGTACTTTCTGTCTATTGGATAACAATTTGTTATTTTTTTTGTAAAGAAATTCTCCTTCAAAAGGTTTTATTAAAACATCCTTTTTACGCAAACAACACCAAAACATTAGGAAACAGTTACACGAAATAAACGAGAGAGGCACCTCGAAAATTCCATCACCTCAGGTCCCGTTGAAAAAGGTTACAACTCGGAACAATGTGATTTAAAAGTGAAACGAAGACAGACCGCGTGACTTGGATCGACGTAGACAGATGGCTTGAGACGGACGAGATAATGCAAAAAGTTAAAAAAAATACGAAAAGATACAAATGGCGGTCAAAGTGTTAAAGCAGAAAACTCTTTGAGTACTTATTGTCGGATTAATATCTAGATAGATTTTTAAGTGAAAACTTCTTTATTGGCGTCGAGTATTTTTTGGGTGAACAAAAAGGGCGAAACGCTTGCGCGTTATCGTCACCGCAAGCTTCCCATGAGCATAAGTTACTTAGTTTTCATAGAATTTGTGTAGTTTTCACTTCTATCCACAGTCACTGCAAACACTTTTTAAACCTCAAACTTGACTATGATTTCACCACGCTCTCACCTGATGGGAAGTGACGATGCGATCGAAGGTGTAGCATGCTAGCCAAGTAAATACCTATTCACTCTTCTCTTGAACACGCCCGGGTCATATTTCGCCGGAAACGCAGACGCTGGCAGGGCATTTCATTCCTTAGCCGTTCGAGTTATGAACGTGAAATCACATCAGATTTTTATGAAAACAGATTTGTATGTAAACTACCCTAGATAACAATACCACCAAATTTTTTTCAACCCGATTTTTTCCTGAAAGCAAAATTTCATTATAGCATTCGAATCCGCGACCCACGAATTGCAAGGCACCCTTCACTACTAACTGAGCTCCCAAAAAATAAAAAGTACCTTTTCTAGGCTTCGAAACTAAGCTTTGGTTAATATTCTGTGTGAGTGAGATAAAATATATAATTAATAATATGCAATACAAACCTATATTGCATGTATCTCTGTCATCCAATGCAAAAACGAAGTTGTCAGATATCATAGCTGTGTTCAGTGGCCAATAACTATATAATTAATTTTACGCCTCGTCTGTTTGTATAAATGGTCAGGTTTGTGGCATTGGCGCAGTATTTTTTACGCAGTTACTCAATATCAATTATCATTTCGTAGTTTGAAGAAAGATAGATAGAGAAACTCTTTATTGACACCAAGGCAACAAATACAAAAACAGGAAATAACTAATGAGTAGGTAAGAATGGGCGGTCTTATCGCTAAAAAGCGATCTCTTCCAGACAACCTTTGGATGGACAGAGATAGATCAACGAGCAAGGACGGTGGTGCTAAAAAGTTACTGTGTACATACATACTAAGACAAATATTAAATTATATACTACTTAAAATACAATACTACTATACATAAACATACACAAATAATACATAATATACAAATACTAAAGAAAAAATGAAGATTTATTTCGAAGTCAAACTAGAGAGATAGAAGTGCTTAATTTGAGTCTTAAAAGCAGTGAGTGATTGAGCCTGTTTAATATTGAGAGAAGAGAAGAAAGAAGAGAAGAAAGCTTCGGAATTCAATATTTTTAAACAGGCAAAGTATATACAGGCCAAAAATGTCTCTAGATAAGTATTATATTACTCTTAGATACCAGTTTCCCGTAGTACAAGTCTTCTTTAGTTGGTGACTAGATGGCGTTGTGTGAAATATCCTCACATATTATTTATTTATTAAAGGTGCTTTTATTCTTAAAAAATTAATATGTACAGGCACTCTATAAATATTTCTTCTTTAAACTAGCTTCCCAATATCGCAGAGGGTTTCGTACCATCGCAGATTCTTGCCTTGCAAGTTTTTCAGACTTCAGGATGTTCCAAGCGTCGAGAGTTAAAATTCCCAACCATTCCACTTATGAAAACAGTAGAGTTATTGGGAATTTCAATTATTATCGGCTCCACGGGTTAGTGAGGACATTAAAAATATACCAATTGTCTAATAGGCAACCGTAACCGCATCATGACTGTAAGTCAGCCGTATGCTGGTTTTCTACCATACTAAATTTCCCGTAAATGTCTAATAGAGAAATCAGGGACTGCACGTCATTGGTCGCAAAAAACTAGCAGAAAGTGCGCACACGCAGTGTGTTCTCAGTATTTAAGCGTATGTAAGCTATGCTATATAAAAATATTTTCCTTGGTAGCCAAGAAGTGCAGAGATTCCCTTACTGCGTTTGTTTTATAATGCGTAGCATGCACTGATGGGGATCGACGCGACAGAGTGTAAATCATGACATGCGAATAAAATGAATTCATTTTAATGTTGGTATTGTCATTTTTTATCGTTTTGTAATGTTGCCAACATGCATTCGTTTGGTAAGTATGAAATAATGATTAACAAAAATTATTCGTATTTATTACGGAAAATGATCTCTTTATTTTACCCACCCATACTTACCTTACCTATTACTTACCTTACATATTACTTACCTTTCCTATTATTTACCTTACTTACTATACCTATACTATTTTATTTAGACATAAAGTGGCAAGTTTTTCAGCATTTTACAGAGTTCATTCAAAGTCATAGTCAAAAGATTTATTGCAAATAGGCTATTTTTAGCACTTTTACAAGTCAAAATTATATTATGTATTGTACTTAAAATTAATTTATTGTACTAAGCATATAGAATTACAAAGTGCTTATTATCATATATTACATAGCAAGCCCATTACAATACAAAAAAGAAGTTCTCTTTCTCACTACTGGTGCAAGCAATCCGGCACAATGCAGAATAGAAAACTCCGATTATAACTAAATGGTATAATGATGGTGAAACGTTTCTTTTCGTGTTGTTTCTAAAACTCCATAGAAGCTTCAAGTAAAGTTGCCACCACTTTACTAGGAGTATGACTTTGACTAGACTATGACTTGACTTGATGACTTCGACTATGACTTGACACATATTCGCGTGAAATATCGATAACTTGATAAATTATCAATTACTTGACACTGGCTAAATACACATAATTGTGGAGCAAAACATAAAAAAAAATGCAAAAAATTTTTTGTTTCTGGCTTAATAACTGGCAAAGCGGTGGTACATACATAGACGAACTTTGCAGAAAAGTCCTACTATTTAGTAAAATCTGTATCTGTATAGAAAGTACCTACTCCGTTTTTCAACAAAGCGTATTATTTAATGAATTGAAAACCCATCTACAGTCTACTCGATTCAATACCAAGATGGTTACAAAGCTTAAGTTTAGAAAACAAAATGGTGGCCGATAAGTAATTAAAAGTAATAAATATGGTGGAACGCCTCCGAGCTAGGTAGCGGAGGTACTGATCAATTTAATAGAATTATTGTGTGAGAATTATAAACCTTAGAGATAATGATACCTGTTTAAAAGGGTTTTAACCGATTTCAATCCTAATAAGAATATCATAAATGTACTCAAAATCGAAAAACGCATTATTAAGAATAACTCAAAAACCAGTCAGATCTTGATCAAATTTAAATGAGATCACATGGAAAGCAGCAGCTTTCAAATAAAAAAAAATCATCAAAATCGGTTCATTCAGATGAAAGCTCTTGGTGATAAACCTAAAAAAATATCGAATTGAGAACCTTTTCCTTTTTTAAGACAGTTAAAATGGTTAAATATGTAAAATAGTAAAACTCGTACACCGAGCCCCGTCGCCCAATAAGTAATCATTGGGACTGAACTCGGTTAAAACCCTTTTTTTAAAGGAAATATACTCAAGTAGCAAAGAAGTTGTTTTAATAAAATAATTTGAAATCCACTTAAACTCAAAATATGACTTTTATTAATAAAACAACAGTTAAATAATATAATCAAATCATCATTCAATCCAACTGTTTTAACATAATTATAATAATATCAAATATCAATAATTAATAAACTAATTAATTTAAATATATATAACTCAAAGGTGACGGACTGACTGACTGACAGTGATCTGTCAACGCACAGCCCAAACCACTGGACGGATCGAGCTGAAATTTACCATGCAGGTAGGTGCTATGACGTAGGCATCCGCTAAGAAAGGATTTTTTGTAACTCCACCCTTAAGAGGGTGAAATGGGTGGTTGAATTATTTTCTCATAGGCCACGCCGCGGGCGAAGCTGCGGGCAATTCAATTCAATTCAATTCAATTCAATTCTTTATTTGCATGATTATGGGTACATATATAGATGATAACAATAATAGTTTGTTTCTCCATGTTCTGCCGGAATGGCATGCAAAAATTTTTTTACAATTATTACACATAGAAATAAAACTAAAATAAAAATGATCTAAATTAAGCATTACTTAAACACTACAGTAGGTATTATGTCAATATGCCAAATGAAATAATATAACCATACTTAATGATTCCCAGAATTATATAAATTGAAATTACAGTTGTTTATCATTTAAATATTCATCAACTTTGTAATAGGCTTTTGTCACTAAAAAGTTAAACAGTTTAGTTTTAAATATTAATACACTCTCCGAATCCAATATTGGCTTTGGCAAATGGTTATAAATTCTTGGCGCCATACTAAATATGCTTTTGTCAAACAGTGCTGTCCTGTGAGATGGCATGGGCAGAAGCTCGTGTCAACATAACAATCTAACTAATCATATTTGACAGAGGAAAAGACAGTTCAGAGCCTTTGGTAGTGCCGTGTCCGTAGCTGGACAACTTCTGATCCGTCGACAGTGAACGCGGCCTTTTATGTCAAAGCTTGGCTCGTCAAAGGCAGGAAGTGACAAGTCAATTACAAGTCTTTTAAAATGGAATCAAAATACCACAGATCAAAAATACAACCATAAACAATTAAGCAACTGTTAAACAAGGGTTTACTTCCCACATATATACTTAGGTACCACTTAAAAAATGCGGTCAACTTTGAAACTCCAAGCAAACGTTGCTTGCGCTACCACACCCCAGCCTAAATTGTTTGCCCAAGCCGAGCAAGTTGCTAAGGTCTCCAAAAATAACATAGCCCACTATTGGGCTTGCTTTCGGCTCTGCGCTTGATCACAAATTGATAGGTTGACAAACAAGCTGGCGGAAGTTGGGTCGTGGGTTCGATTCCCGTCAATATTGGAAGTGCACTCGGATGGATAGGAAAGTGAAATTAACCTGATGAAGGTTTTACGATTTTGTAGTGCTATAAATTAGAAAATGGTAGAATTTAATGATACAATACAACAAAATAATAGTGTATTGAACACCAATAAATAAATAATATAATACATAGGTTAATACATAGGTTGTTATTTATTTATTGGTGTTCAATACACTATTGTTCTGGGCTCTAACTAGGATTCCCTGTATCTAGGGACCTAGGAACTACGAAGACCATGGTCCCACAATACCCAGACTCGGAACAAGGATTTGTGCGTTTACTTGCTCTGTAGAGGGAATCGACCCCGCGACCTCCAGGCTATGATCCGACCTGCTCAACCAACACACCACAGAGGCTGTCTATAGTAGAAATAGCCTATAGTAGGTAAAAGTTAAGATGATTAGTAACACTGCAGTGTCCCGCGAAACTATATGCTTTAGAGCTCCGTATGACACTGCAACTGATATGGGCAGCCGTGTCGCTTAACATCAGGCGGACGGCGAGCTCGTCACCTTATTGTTTAACATAAAAAAAATAGTTATTACTGTAATTCATGCATATTAAAAATATGCGTAACCATACAAAAAGCGAGTGTGCTTTAGACCACACGACTGAAGTAAAACTTCATTAGTTTAGCTAAATCTAACGGCTGGTTGCTTTGTATAATTTCGGCATCTAGGCAATAGAAAATTATCATTTTACCACCACCATTATAATACAAATTTTTAACCTTATTATGTTGACAATGGCGATCTACGTGAACCAACTTCAACTTCCGTTCGCCTCACATTCACCAGCTTAATCCCCAAGTCAAGCGTACGTTAAGAAGTTTTACTTCAAAAACTTACAATTCTTTAATGACACGTCTTAATAAACCCCAAGTAATCAAGGAAACAAAAAAGCCGATTTGTGTGGCGTCATACATAACTCATACACTTAACGAAGGTTCATACAACCCATACAAATCTGACAGGAAGCCGTAAGTGGTGGTTAAGAAACACAATAGGCTGGAGGCTTCCTTCTCCAGGAGTCGGGAATGGGTCCTCGCTCCAGGATGCTGATTTATGGTGCACTCAAACTTGATATTTACATTGCAAGTTTGGATTGTAAAGGTGGACGCGTATTAAAGCGCGGATCAAGTGCGTAACTGCGTAAGTCGTAAGCACAATACAAACGCTGAAAACTAACGATATAGGCACTACTGGGACAATTTATTATAACAACGCTATCCTACTACAGAAAAATATTTGGACTAACATTGGCCGCTTTCACCTATATTATAGACTCATATTATAAAGTTTAAATAGGTCTATTCTTACATAGAAATTTATAAAAATGTAATTTCGATTAATTTACGTTGTCCATTGTCAAACTGACACGACCCATTTACGAGTCAACTGTATGAGTTCAAGTTACGAATATTTAAAAAGTGTTTTATTACAGAACGAGCTTCTGCCCGCAGCTTCACCCGCGGCGTGGCCTATGGGAAAATAATTCAACCACCCATTTCACCCTCTTAAGGGTAGAATGTCGAAAAATCCTTTCTTAGCGGATGCCTACGTCATAACATCTACCTGCATGCCAAATTTCAGCTCAATCCGTCCAGTGGTTTGGGCAATGCGTTGATAGATCACTATGTCAGTCAGTCAGTCACCTTTGAGTTATTTATATATTTAGATGTCCAAAAACTGATAAATTTTCTTACACA
This sequence comes from Ennomos fuscantarius, assembly GCA_905220475.3. Taxonomy (NCBI): domain Eukaryota; kingdom Metazoa; phylum Arthropoda; class Insecta; order Lepidoptera; family Geometridae; genus Ennomos; species Ennomos fuscantarius. The sequence goes on along the minus strand of HG992046.1, from coordinate 1,810,156 downwards.
TATTTAAAAAAATGCATAAGATTTTGTAATCAAACATTTCTCACACTACCCAGGAGGTATAAAAAGATTGGGATATTTTTTTACTTTTATTGATGTACCATTTTTTTACGTTCGAGCTAAAACGGTACAAACCAGACGGAGGACTAAAAAAAATCTCAAATACATTAGAAAATCCTTATTGTTCCTTGCTTAATATTAGGTCTTTACCTATGAAATTGCCGTTTTGTTTGAAAAAAGTTAAAGTATTTTTTTTTCGAACTTATTTATTTCTTTTATTCAAAGTAATCACCCCTGCAATCAATGCATCTTTGCCAACGCTGTGGCAGTTTATGGATGCCCTTTTTGAAAAAATCAGCAGAACGGGAGACAACAAACTCTTCAAAGGCGTTTTGTACTGCCTCTCGGGAATTGAATTTTTTTCCCGCTAAAAAGTTGTCCAAATTTTGGAAAAAGTAATAGTCGGTAGGCGCAAGATCTGGTGAGTATGGCGGATGAAGGAGAGCTTCCAAACCCAACTCATGCAGCTTAGAGACGGTCTGTTGTGCAGTATGGGGTCGCGCGTTGTCGTGAAGTAGCAGTGGAGACGACCGATTGACCAAAGCTGGTTGCAGACGTGCGAGTTTCGCCATCATTGTGGTCAGTTCTTCAATGTACACATCTGCAGTAATGCTCTCGCTGTTTTGTAAAAAGCTATGATGAATCACACCAGCACTAGACCACCAAACTGTGACCATCACCTTTCTAGGGGTCATTTTTCGTTTTGCACATTGCTTTGGTACCGAACCAGGATCTAACCAACTTGCTGAGCGCTTTCGATTGTCAAAAAGAATCCATTTTTCGTCGCACGTAACAATTCGGTTCAAAATTCCTTCATTTCTGTGACTGTTAAGCAGCGCAAGGCAAGTCTCGACGCGTACGTTGCGCTGGCGATCGTTAAGTTCGTGGGGCACCCATCTATCAAGCTTTTTTATCTTGCCAATCTGTCGCAAATGGACCAATATTGTTTTGATGCTAACATCAAAAGCTGCTGCCAGCTCAGCTGTAGATTGAGATTCATCAGCTTCCACAATCGCCTTTAATTCATCATTATTGACCAAAGTTTCCGGACGACCACGAGGTTCATTTTTCAAGTCAAAATTCCCAGAACGGAACCGAGCAAACCAATAACGGGTTGTACGTTCGTTTGTACAGTTCTCTCCGTAAACGTCGTTGATGTTACGTGTCGTTTGTGCCGCGTTAGTGCCACGAAGGAACTCATATTCCATAATTACACGAAATTTCAAAGTATCCATTATGAGGAAAAATGTTGAAATGTATTGAAAATACAACGCTAATCAATAAACAAAAGACTTATATTGTAAATAGAATGTCATATTTTTAAAACAAAATTAATTTGAATTTAGAATTCATAGCCAATCAAAACTTTTTTTTGTTTGAAAAAGTCTGTACTGCAAAACGGCAATTTCATAGGTAAAGACCTATTATAAGCCTCAAAGATTTTGCAGACCCAATGTATTGTATTAAGTTGAAGTCATTTATTTATTTATTACCAAAATGCTAACTATTTTAATGTCTAAATCCACGTGTAACGTGTAAATACAAATTTATATTTAACTAGTTGCGCCCCGCGGTTTCACCCGCGGATTAAAAGTATTTTAATTATTTGCTCATCCCACGGGAACATTTCACTTTCCAGGATAAAATGTAGCCTATATGTTAATCCAGTGTATAAGCTATTTTGGTACTGAATTTCATCCAAATCCATTCAGCCGTTTGAGCGTGAAGGAGTAACAAACATACACACATACACACAAACACACATACAAACTTTCGCCTTTATTATATTAGTGTGATAGTGTGATGTCATGGCCGTATCTAATAAATTTAATTACAGATGTAAAAACTCTTTGTTGAGAAAATATTTGTAGTAAGTAAATGAGACAAAGTCACTCGTTCGTCATCAAAATCCGCCAAAAGGAAACAAATTTTATTCGGTTAGCACCAGATTATTTTTGTTGTTTCCACTGCCCGCTTTTCTCCAAATTTCATCAGTAGTGTACAAAATATATATGAGCTTCATTGCCGCTACTGCGTGGCTGGTCCAACCAATGAAATGAGGATAAGTGTGCGCTCACCTTATTCAAAATTTGTTGTTATTAGCTTGCATCTTCTTGACAGATTTGTTAAGTTTCACATTGATGTTGTTTTTTTATTGTAAACTCAGAAATTGTGATTGTCTTGAGACTTGTTTCCGCTCATTTTACTTCTTTATGTAGTTACTTTGTACTTTCCACTCTAAGGTATTCCTATTTAACTATACATAGATATTATAGTAAAAAAAATTAAAATTTTATTATTTTTTGCCTTTCAACTCACTGGAATAGAAGCTTGACACTCAGATTAATCGCATATTACCTATACCGTAATAACAATCATCATAAGGATCAATTTTCACCACATTATATTTGTAGAACTTGTTTCACAGACTACTCATTATTGTTCTAGACAAACAAAAAGGATACATCTTCAATTGTTGTATAAAAACGCGCGTTTTTTTTGTCTGTTATGGCTCCACACTTTTGTGTATTTAGCCAGTGTCGAGTAATTGATAATTGATATTTCACGCAGATATGTGGCAAGTCACAGTTCATGTAATCAAGTCAAGTCATAGGCTAGTGTAAGTCATACTCCTAGTAAAGTGGTGGCAACTTTACCAGAAGCTTCTATGGAGTTTTGGAAACAACACGAAAAGAAACGTTTCACCATCATTATACACACTCATGCCTGTAATCCAGCACTTAACGAATAAAACGCCACGAATTTTAACTAGCACTGAAAATAACACAAGTTTTGGAAAATAATACAATGCGGTGAAGCGATCTTTCTCGTTTTCCCGCCAAAACTCAAACGCGCGTCTTCTATGATGTATGAAATTCAGTGTTGCCATTACCTACATATCTAACTACAATTAGATTTTATAAATAAAAAAAAATTTTTTTTATTGATGACAACTATAAAAATTATAATTGAAAAGAAAATTCAGATTATTAGAGATTTAATAGTACTTAGTTAGTAATTTTTTTAAATGTCCGCGTGTTATGATAGTAAGTTTTTTTGCTATTTCAAACCACCTTATCGCTATGTAAGTGATTCCTTCCAGGCTAATATTGCCTAGAGATATTTATCTATTCATAATAATAATAACGCCCTACAATCACATACATAGATACTAGACCCTAACTAGGATTCCCTGTGTCTAGGCACCCAGGAACTACGAGGACCATGGTCCCACAACACCCAGACTCAGAACAAGTATTTGCGCTTTATTTTTCTGTGTACAAATACTTGTTCTGCCGCGGGAGTCAAACCCACCGGGTTATGAGCCGACCTTATCGACCACCACACCACAGACGCTGTCAGTGGAGCGTGTGTTTCTTAACAAAATATATTTTACTACAAAAAATATTATAAATTGAGACATAATTAAATACATACGAGTAAGTAGTATGGCAGCATTGATTGTATACAAACACTGAATAAAATAAATAAATAAATAAATGTGTGTGGACATTTCACACAGCGCCATCTAGCCCCAAACTAAGCAAAGCTTGTACTATGGGAACCAGATAACTGATACAATACTTAGATACTTTTTTTTTTGTAAATACATACATAGAATACAATATAAACACCCAGACACAGAACAAACATCAATGTTCATCACACAAATGTTTGTCCTGGGTGGGAATCGAACCCACGACCTGCAGTTCAGAAGGCAGGGATACTACCAACTGGGCTATCGGGCCAGTCAATGTGTGTGTATGTGTGAGTGTCGAACTCAAATTGGCTCCCAACTCGCCCTCGAGCGTGAGTGCAGCTAATCGGCGGGTCTGTAACAGGGCTGTGCCTTGCCAGATACTACAAGACTATTCTGATACTGTTTTACGATGGTTCCTCTTTTGAAATGAATATTTTGTCATATTTAACCAAATGAATGGTAGCACTGATTATACAAACATGACTATGGTGTGATTGTTGAACTTTGTACTAGGTGGTAGTACTTTGTTGCAAAGTTCGTCTAGGTAGGTACCACCGCTTTGCCAGTTATTCTGCCGCCAAGCAGTAGTGTGCAAGCACTACTGTGTTCCGGTTTGAAGAGCACTGTAGCTAGTGAAATGACTGGGCAATTGAGACTTTATGATCTGATCTCACAGACTAGTAGTTTTATTACCAGGCTGTGCTGATGTCTCATGATGATGTGCGTAGTGCAGTGTCACTCGTAACTCTGTTTTGGGGTTCCGAATGACACTGTTCTGTTATGGGGCGGCCGTGGCGCTTAACATCAGGTGAACGACTAGCTCGTCACATCACTCAGTAGCATAAAAAAAAAGCTGAAGTTGGTTCCCAACTCGCTCCGAGCGTGAGTGCAGCTAATAGGCGGAGCTATAAACAGGGCTGGGCCTTGCAAGAAACTACAAGAATATTCTAGAAGATCCAGTTTAGCGATAGTTCCTCTTTGTTTTCTAAAAAAAGGAAAGAGTACTTACCAGAGTAATTTCTACCCAATGATTTTATTCAATGACAACCCTAGTTATCTGACCGCTGGACCATCAATATAACAATTTAACAAGAACGTTTCAACGGCTATAAATTGAACGAGTTAACAGCCCTATACGGATTCCGTCGAACCTGCACTCTTCCTACCGCCACATACCCACTACGCCGCTTGAAGCCTCTTCAACCGAGTTGAACTTGAGATCCGTTTCAAACTTGAGTTTGTGGGAAATGTGAAGGTAATGAAAATGACTCGAACATTTAATCCGAGCACTAATATGACTGGCCCAATAGCTCAGTTGGTAGTAACCCTGCCTTCTGAACTGTGGGTTGTGGGTTCGGTTCCCACCCAGGACAAACATTTCTGTGATGAACATAGGTGTTTGTTCTGTATCTGGGTGTTATATTGTATTCTATGTATTTATTTGCAAACAAAAAGTATCTAAGTATTGTATCAGTTACTTGCTAGGCGATCACGTAACCCGATTGCAACAGGAAGAAACAAATTTGTATGGATTTGCCAGTTTGAGTACGCAACTTATGTGCATAGTCAGTTTGTAAATTTCCCTGTTGCATTGCAATCAAAGTTTCGTGATCAGTACAAGCTTTGCTTAGTTTGAGGCTAGATGGCGTTGCGTGAGATGTCTACACATATTATAATAAATTATTATTATATTAATACTAGTTGCACCCCGCGGTTTCACCCGCGAATAAAAAAGTATTTTAATTATTTGCTTATCCCACGGGAAAAATTTTACTTTTCTGGGATAAAATGTAGCCAGCCTATATGTTAATCCAGTGTATAAGCTATCTTGGTACCTAATTTCATCCAAATCCATTCAGCCGTTTGAGCGTGATGGAGTAACAAACATACACACATGCCCACAAACACACATACACACATACAAACTTTATAATATTAGTGTGATAAACCCATCATCTCAGTTTCCCAGAAAATGGGCAGACCTTTTGTGTCAACGTCCATTTTTTTATAACATAGACAAACAAGCAGACGGCCCGCCTGATGGTAAGCAGTTACCGTCGCCTATAGACACCTGCAACACCGGGGGCGCTGCCGATACTTTGCCTACCTTTTAAGACTCTATTTACCCGACGTTTGATCAATTAGCGAATGAAATCTCTGCTTGAGCACCGATCGATGACTGAGCATCGTTCTGTAATACGGACCTAAATGGCTTTTACTTATACACATAAAATTCAAAGTCCTGACTGACTGACTTATATATCAACGTACAGCCTAAACCGCCGGTTCTAGAGACTTGAAATTTGGAGGGTGTGTGATTTGTAAAGTGTATCCACTAAGAAAGGGTTTTTCGAAATTCCACCCCTAAGAGGGTGAAATGGGTGGTTGAATTATCTATTTAAAATATCTTCGTTTCCTATAGGCCACGCGGGCGAAGCCCATAATAATTAATTTAGTAATTGAGGAATATCCGAACCAATCTCCCTTGTCAATATCCGAAGTCTCATCAGCTGGATCACGTAACTCGATTGGCACCAATAGAAACACAAATTTGTATGGATTTAACAGTTTTAATACACAGTTTTGTGCATAGTTAGTAAGTAAATTCTCCTGTTGCTTTGCAATCAAAGTTTCGTGATCACCCCCCAGATATTTACCAAAACATCAGACCAACAACCACATATGCGAACAAAGAGATTTGGCTCTACATTTATCATGCGAACAGCCAAGGAGTGGAACGCTTTACCGGCGTCCGTATTTCCCGAAAACTACAACCTTGGAGTCTTCAAATCGAGAGTGGTATCTTCTAGGCAAGCGTGTTACATCCTAGACCGCATCGTCACTTACCATCAGGTGTGATAGTGGTCAAACGCGAGCCTAACAACCAATAAAAAAAAAACCAAAGAGCAAGATTTTCCTTACAAAAAAATATGTCTTTCAGAAGTCTCAGAGAATTTTAGTGAACAAATTACATAAACAATACATACAGTCGAATAGAGCACCTTCTTTGTTAAAGTCGGTTAAAAAACTGGCGCTAACTCCAAACAAACATTAAAAAATCAAGAAACACCTAACGATGTTCGAAACTAACAAACCACCCGAAGGCTTCTTCATTAGATCATTATTTTATGGGGTCCATATTTGGCCCTTAAAGGCTATTATTTGGGCCAATATCGTCCAAATATGGACCAATTATGGGCCTTCTTGGAAAGCCGATGATTTGTTGGGTATTTTGTACCAGTGAGGGTCGATTTCACCAAGCTAGATTAAAGATCTGTCTCAGAGGAAACCACAAATTACTCTGCAGTTAATGAATGTAATGGATATATTTAAAAAAAGAGTGTGATTTAATAAGGTTTGGGATGGGCAATTTTATTATTTTGAAGGCGTTTAATTAACAGAGACTGTGATAGGTATTCTAGCAAATTATAGTACCTGTGAGAAATGGAATAAGTTATGATCAATCGCTTCTTTACGCTCGTTACTGTGTTCTGGAAGATATCTCTTTTGGTTACCAATTTAAGAGAAGATTGTAAAATGTTATATTAAACAATAAATAAAAAACAAGTGTGCGTTAGACCATAACTTCTTTGTTATTTTGTTTGTTGTTTTTGTTTGTATGTTAATGTTGCCATCTTGACAATTGTATATGGTCATTTTATCGGACATACCAACATAAGAAAATGCCGGTTTTTTTTAAATTTTAACGTGTGATAAGGGTGGATTATTAACCGTTAAGTGTTTGTGAACGTTGAACGTGAAATGGTTCCAAGTTTTTAAACCATGCCTCTTCATTTTCTCTTCAAGGTTTCCCAGATCCTTCAGTAAAATATTCACCATTTTAACGTGGCATTTTGGCTGAACAAACAAGAGTTTGGCATGACATAACAGTACAAAAAATCCTATTTTGACATTGGCAGAATTATCACTAAAAAGCCATAGAAAGCCATTAAACGAAAAGAAGAAGAAATTTTTAACTTTGTTATGTTGACAATGGAGATCTACGTGAACCAACATCAACTTCCGTGCGTCTCGCATTCACCAGCTTACTCCCAGTCAAGCGTGAGTAAAGAAGTTTTATAATATAATAATAATAATAATATAATATGTGTGGACATCTCACACAACGCCATCTAGCCCCAAACTAAGCAAAGCTTGTACTATGGGAACCAGATAACTGATACAATACTTAGATACTTTTTTGTTTGTAAATACATACATACATAGAATACAATATAACACCCAGACATAGAACAAACACCTATGTTCATCACACAAATGTTTGTCCTGAGTGGGAATCGAACCCACAACCCACAGTTCAGAAGGCAGGGCTACTACCAACTGAGCTATCGGGCCAGTCAGAAGACTTTACTTACTTCAAAAAGTCGGTGCACATCGCTTTTTTGAGCTTGTTACTATGTAAGGTGTCAGGGTAAGCAGTGCATTGGTGACGCCTCCTCCGGTGTTACAGATGCCCATAGGCTACGGTGACCACTTCCCATCAGGGGGAAGAACACGAAGCTATGATTGCAATGCAACAGGAGAAACATCCACACTAACAATTCACATAAACTGCATATTTAAACTGTCATTTCCATACAAATTTTTCTTTCAGCAACTGCCGCGGACACCCGCCACCCCCAGGTTATAAGCCAACCGGCTCAACCACCACACCAAAGATGGAATGGAGATGGAGAATGTCAAAATGACGGTACCATAGGGCAAATATAAAAAATAGGTTTACAATTCTAAGCTATGTAAAGACTCTCGAGTCCAGCTCACAGAACCACTGGTTCATTATAAAAGAAGACAAAAACTGCAAAACTGCAAACATGGTAGACCGTACTTAGGTCCAATCAGCACCCTTACTATGGTTCCCTATGATTAGAGGTCTCTTTTGACGAGAATAAAGACATAGATTGTGTAACAGTTACTCCATAAGTACAGTCAGCGTCGTGACCGGAGCAGTTTCGACTTTTCGAGATCCGATGCCAAAATGGAGGAAGGTGGGGGAAAATAAATAAATAAGCATAAAATTGCGAAGAGGTAAAATTCTAAAACAAGTTTTAATGTTAAAGAATAACCCTCATGCTTATGTTATTATGTTATAGATATAATATTTTATATTTTGTACCTATCTTTTACCACAATATTAACCTAATCATACATGAATAGAAAATTTGACAGCCTCTGGGGCGTGGTGTTTGAGCAGGTCATCTCATAACTCGGAGGCGGTGGGTTCGATTCCCACAGCAGGACAAGCATTTGTGCACAGAAAAAAGCGCAAATACTTTTTCTGAGCAGACCCAAAGGTGTTGTGGGGACCATGGACCTCGTAGTTCTTTTCCTAAATAGAGGGAATCCTAGTTAGGGACCAGGATCTATGTATGTGATCGTTCGGCGTTATTATTATTATTATTGAAATTAAATTAATAACTAGGCATTTTTTTTCTTTATTTTTTTTTCCTTTACATTAAAACCTGTTGAATATCCTGAGAAGGTGATACTGCTACAAATCTTAATTACTCAAGCTTGTTTTGGTGTTTGCTATGTTGGTGATTAAATAAATAAATATTTAAATCATAAAGGATCTGTGCTAGCTTGCGCAAAACTTTATGAGCTCTCGGAAGTTAGGCCCGAGCACCAAACTGCGCATGGTACAGTAGAGTGCATTGTAAAACCGGCCATACTATAACTATAATATGCGTACTGCGCAGCCATCCGCGCTAACTTCTGAGAGCTCATAAAGTTTTGCGCGAGCTATATCTCTACTTTGAAAAATTATCGAGATCTAACTTGCATACCCCATCCCTAGGGCAGCACTAACATCGATAGCGGGGCGTTCCCGCGCGCGGTTTATGCTATAACTTAGCGTATAACGTACGCGGGCGGTGATTACGTGCAGCATTAACAAATATTTAACGAAACGAAACATGCACGAAGATCTCGCAGGCCAGACTTTTAATTTGCTAAAATTGGCCAATAAAAGTGTTTGGGTGATCGTTATGCTTGGTTTTAATTGGTTATTTTAATTGTGCTGCTGTTTTTTAATTTGTTATTAGCGTTTCGATTATTTTTTATTGGTGATCCTAAATCAGAATTTAGCAGACATTTTTTAATAACTAGATAACTCGCTTCCTTGTAAAATTTAAATACTCAGTATAAGCGCGTTTTTTAAAGAACGTAACATAAATACTTTTTGTATTAAAGTATTATAATTAATATAAAAACTTTGTAGAATATTTATTTACAAAAATTGAAAGCAATGTGTAATATCCGAAATAAAAAAATAATACACGCAAAACCATTTATTTTAAGTAAGTATTTTGTATTCAAATATAAAATACCACAAACTCAGACACATTCAACACGATAAGAAATAACACCAAAGAAGTATTCTTATAACTAATTCACATTAACGACTTATCAAATAAAAATCTTATTAATAAACGTGAAATCCATAAAACAGTTTCGACAGAACCCTGTCCAATACAAAATAAAGGCACACACATAATTGGTCTCGAACAAATTCCCATTGATATTCGTGATGGGAAAAAAGTACAAAATGATTGTCGATGAGATGTATACGGAGTCGATATTCGCCTCTCAGAACGACTTCACAAATATAACTGTTATTTTCATAACGACGTTATTTGTTATCGATAAGAGCTAAATTTCACTGTTCATGCGATGAAATAAGGTTGGCGAATACATAATGGGCCACTTACGGGCAGCTCAAATTGTCGAGAATTGCAACGGGTTAAACAAGGTGTCAATTTGGCGGAGTTATGAAAGTTCGTTTCTTGGAACTATTTGTTTTAGAGTTTTGTAGTGAGCTAAGGAAGAGAGAAAAAAGGAGAGAGGTTTGTAGTGGCTCACGGCGTAGGGTTTACACTTTATTTGCGATCCCATCGGTAGGCGGAGGTTTATGTAATGCTTTATTGAATCTCATATCGATGGTACTGTGTAGCGTTGATTTAACAGTCGCAATAATATTGAGGGATGTTACTATTTGGACGTGACAATTTTATTATTATTAAAATAATAAATAACAAAATATTTGTGGTCATTTCACACAACGCCATCTAATCCCAAACTCTGCAAAGCTTGTACTACGGAAAACAGGTAACTGATACTTTTTGATTGTAAATACATACATAATACAATATAACACCCAGGCAGAACAAACGCCTATGTTCATGGCACAAATGTTTGTTCTGGGTGAGAATCGAATGTTCAAACCTTAACCTACAGTTCATCGAGATTGATCATTTATTTATATAAAATACGGTTTTATTGTAGTTTTCATGGCGACTATTTCATCTATTTGACACGTATAATATAATACAATATAAAATATAATGAATAAATGCACTTTATTATAATAACATAAACGCTATTATTTGCATTCAATTTTACAATTAATCATTTAAAATACTATTTTTATTGTTTGCTCATAATAATAATATGTGTGGACATCTCACACTACGCCATCTAGCCCCAAACTAAGAAAAGCTTGTACTATGGGAACCAGATAACTGATACAATACTTAGATACTTTTGTTTGTAAATACATACATAGAATACAATATGACACCCAGACACAGAACAAGCACCTATGTTCACCACACAAATGTTTGTCCTGAGTGGGAATCGAACCCACAACCCACAGTTCAGAAGGCAGGGTTACTACCAACTGAACTATCGGGTCAGTCTAAAGTGGGCCAGCATAAAATAGAAACATCGATATCGATATATAAACACTGCCGCCCTACTACCTGTCCGAGATTTATATCATGTCATTATGCATAAAATATTTCTTTTAAACCTATAATTAGAAGTTATTAATATTATAAATAATATGTTTTGGCCGCCTTTAGGTCGCGACCATGTTTGGAATTGGTGGAAAAAGTATTTTTTATTTATCTTATGAGTGTTTAATTTAAATAATACTGTATATTAGTAAGACTACGTTCAGTTTATGTAATGTAATTAATATGATAGTTGATAAATCATTATTTATAATAGCCATAGTAATTAATTATGAGACTTATTAAACAATTTTAGTGTTATTACCAAAAATCACTTCTTCTGAACGGGTTTCTTACGGTTTTCAGTAACTACTGTGTTACCATACACAAAATGCTCATTTCAATATTTTTTATGATGAAAGAAACTGTACTCTTCACTACACAATTTTCTTTATTATTAAAATAACTGTACCTTATCAGCCCGCATCTTTATATCTTTATACGCACGTCATAATATTTATCACATACTATACAAGAGCCTGTCAATAACATCGCCACTTACCTCACTCTCATTACGGCTACACTGAACACATTAAAAACCATACCCTGAAATCTCGAACAATTACCCGTCATATCGGTAATTTGCGATATACTGCCAACACTGGTAAATTACCCTATAACATACTTAAATTTCCCATCTTTAAACAAAACTCAACTTTACTGCACCATTTTTTCAGCTCATTTTATTTTTATTTGTAATTTGACGAGTCCCGAATATCCGATGTCAATTAACGTGCAATTTAATACTTTAATACCTGAGCAATAGGGTGGATAATAAAATTGAGTTTATCAGGCATCAGTAAACATAACGTTAACGCTTGCCATTATTGAATTTACTTTATATAATAATGGTTAATCACTCGAAAGCATCGCTCGATGCTGCCTTGTTACTGAGAGGTGTAGTGATGTCCTTTTTTCTCGACTTATCACTTGTCGATAAAAATGCTTGACCAGTATGGTATACTCGACTTTAATGACAAATACATTTAAAGCTGATTTATTTAAAATTACTATGTATATCGGTAGTCTTAATCGCACCTAAGCATCCTAAGTTATAAGGTTAATAAGGTTTTGTTTACAATTAATTTTGTAGTATAAAAAACAAGTTTTTTTTTTAATGTTAAGGAGTGACGTGACGAGCTAGCCGTTCGCCTGATGTTAAACGACACGGCTGCCCATATCAGTTGCAGTGTCACTCGGAACTCTAAAGTATAGAGTTTCGCGTGAGACTGCACTGCGCACGTTATTCTGAGACATCAGCACAATCTAGTAATAAGATTACTAGACTGTGAGATCAGGTCATAGTCTCATTTGCCCAGTAATTTCACTAGCTACAGTGCCCTTCAAACCGGAACGCAGCAGTGCTTGCGCACTACTGCTTGGCGGCAGAATAACTGGCAAAGCGGTGGTACCTACCTAGACGAACTTTGCAGAAAAGTCCTACCACCTAGTAAAAGTAAAGTAGGGAAGTACTTATGGGAGTTTTGAAAAAATAGTATGATGGTGAAACGTTTCTTATCGTGTTGTTTCCAAAACTCCATAGAAGCTGCTGGTAAAGTTGCCACCACTTTACTAGGAGTATGACTTTGACTAGACTAGACTAGATTATTACTCGACTTGATGACTTGGACTGTGACTTGACTTGACACATAATATTTAATACCTTTAAACTTGAAAAATTATCTATATATTAAAAATTATATATAAGTATCACTCAGTACGCAGGACTATTTATACCTTATAAATACAGTGAAATAGGAAGCTTCTAATTATTTTTGTTTGATATTTATGCTGTCTCATCTTCTAGCTCACTGATGATTACACAGATTAGTTACATCGTCCATACTTTAATATGAAAATATAAAAAAGTGAAATAATTGTTTTCTGTAAAATTGTTCTTGTTTGTTTAACTAGACTGGTGGTTTGTCTCAATTCATAGCCTACTGATAATTACACCGATTAGTTACATCGTCCATTACGTTATGTATGAATCAATGCTATTCATATCTTAAGAATAAAGTGAAATGCCTCTGTTCTTTTTTCTTCACAGCTATTTTATGGCGAGATTTCATTCGGAAGGTACTTCGTATTTACGTTTTTACTTTGCAGTTTTTTTTTCTATTTCAAATACATATATCATTTAGGTACCTGCTTATTTTAACAGTTTATCGTGATATTTTTAGACAAAATGTATTTTTACCTACATTACCTTATTTTATTTCCATCACATGTAGCCAAGAGATGGCTACTTTAAAGTTTCTCTTTGTTTTTTACCATTTTATTGTAAAAAAGTTAAGTTTACTGGTATGCCTATAATACCTATTTGATAAATTCAATGCCTTATTTTTTTATATAGTACCGAGTAACACTCCAACTGATACGGGTAGCCGTGACGTTAATAGCTCGACATTTCATTCCTTAACATATAATTATAATAATTAATATTTGTGGACATTTCACACAACGCCATCTAGCCCCAAACTAACATGAAAAACGAGCGTGCTTTAGACCACACCACTGAAGTAAAACTTCTTTAGCTCCCTCTATCGGCCGGTTTGCTTTGTTTAATGTTAATGTAGCTATCTTGACAATTGTAAATTGCCATTTTACCGGACATACTAACATATTTACCAACGTACCTATAAATTTTTAACTTTGTTATGTTGACAATGGAGATCTATACCTGAACCAACATCAACTTCCATTCACCATGCATTCACCAGGTTACTCCCCAAGTCAAACGAAGTTCAAAAATACTTATAAAACCATCGATAATCAAGTCAGTTCCCCTCCCTATCGCCCGAGGCGCGCGGGCGCAAGGCGTGCCTTCATTTCGAGCAATAATTTATACTCACATCGTTAAATAATCGACTACGAACGGCGCAGCACTTTACCATCTCATAAACACGCTGCTATTTTAATTATTAGTTTTAAGTGGTGCCCTGTAGCTTAGGCAGAATAATATTATATGGATCTGTGAGAGATGAGGTTGGCTTTCTAAAACGGTGTACAGAGGTTGCTATGGAACTGTTGGAATTTAATTCCTAATTTGATAATTTCCTTAGTAAATATGCACGCGGAGTTTTGGCGGGAATGCGAAAAAGGTTGCGTCACCGCATTGTATTATTTTCCAAAACTTGTGCTATTTTCAGTGTTAGTGCATAAAATTAGAAAGAAAGAAAGAAAGAAAGATGGCGGTGAAAGGTGGCATTCTATTCGTTAAGTGCTGGATTACAGGCGTGAGTGTGGGAAAATGGTATAATGATAGTGAAACGTTTCTTTTCGTGTTGTTTCCAAAACTCCATAGTTATATATATATATGACTTGACTTGATGATTTCGACTGTGACTTGACACATATTTGCGTGAAATATCATTAACTTGATAAATTATCAATTACTTGACACTGGCTAAATACACGGAGGTGTGGAGCCAAAACATGATTTTTAAAAAAATGCACGCACGTAGCACTACACACTGAAACTGTCAAATCTATACAGTTCTACACATCCCCTATGATGTGGTGGTTGAGCAGGTCGGCTCATAACCCGGAGGCGGCGAGTTTGATTTGCGCGGTCGCAAGTATTTGTGCACAGAAGAAAGCGCAAATACTTGTTCTGTGTCGGGGTGTTGTAGGACTATTGTCCTCGTAGTTCCTAGGTCCCTGGACATAGGAAATCCTATTGTTATGTTAGTGGTCCAAGATCTATGTCCAAGTCTCTAGGACCAGTGGCTTAGGCTGTGCATTGATATACACTCGTAAGTAATTATTATTATTATTATAATTCTTTATTGCACTAAAAAACAGTACAAACGGAGGACTTAATGCTAAAGCATTTTCTACCAGTCATCCACTCGTAGTTGGAGAAAGAGGAATATAGGCGTGCAACAAAATTTGTTTGTAAAAGAAAAAATAAATAAAATATAAAAATAATTAAATATTAAACAAAGTTTATATACATAAAAAGAATAAATACATAAAATATCATACACATATAATAAATAAATAAATAAATAGTGACAAATCGTTACACCAGGTTAGGAATTTTAATTTTTCAGTCAGTCAGTCAGGATTTTGAATTATATATGTATAAGATGATGTAACGAGCTATTCATTCGTCTCATATTAAGCAACGCAGCTGCCCATAGCGTGTACTACGCTTTACCTAGACAGTAACTTAGTTGTTCTGCAACTAAGTGTTAAGTTTTAAAGGTGGTAGGACTTTTCTGCAAACGTCTAGGTATGTACCGCTTTGCCAGTTATTCTGCCGCCAAGCTTGCGCACTACTGTATTCCGGTTTGAAGGGCACTGTAGTGAAATCACTGGGTAAATGTGACTTTATGACCTAATCTCACAGTCTAGTAATTTTATTGCTAGACTGTGCTGATGTCTCAGAATGGCGTGCGCAGTGCAGTGTCACGTGAAACTATACTTTAGAGTTTCAAGTGTCACTGCAACTGATATGGGCTGTCGCTTAGAAAATGGTGAACGACTAGTTCGTCATGTCATTTGGTAACATAAAAAAAATAACATAGACATTTTGTTTACACAGAATAGACTTTTTACAACCCATTCGATATCTTCTTAAATATATATAACTCAAAGGTGACTGACTGACTGACATAGTGATCTATCAACGCACAGCCCAAACCACTGAACGGATCGGGCTGAAATTTGGCATGCAGGTAGATGTTATGACGTAGGCATCCGCTAAGAAAGGATTTTTCGAAATTCTACCCTTAAGAGGGTGAAATGGGTGGTTTTTAAAATTAAATTATTTTCCTATAGGCCACGCGGGTGAAGCTGCGGGCATAAGCTAGTTAGCCTATAAATCCAATTGTCAACTCAAATCTTTATTTTTTTCTCTCCATACATCTTATTTCCTTGATTATACTTTGAAGAATATTTTTAATCTCACATAAGCACCTACTTATCAGATCTAACATACAAATTACTTGCACCACAAATTGGACTCATTCAAATAAGACTCCGTCGTGATTGAAGCTCATTCATTCACACGTTGGCCAGGGACGGACTATAGAGCACATATGGGGGGAAATTTTGTTCTATTGTTTTTGAGTTTAGGATTTATAAGAAGCCCACTGCTCTTTTGCACGTTTTTTTTTTCCAGTTTTATAAGTGAAACTTCTTTACGCACGCTTGACTTGGGATTTAAATTGGTGAATGCATAACGAGGCGAACGAAAATTGAAAGTTGTTGGTTCACGCCATTGTCAACAAATTTAAAAAATACTTAATTATCATAATTTGTATTATTATGTTTGTATGTCCGGTAAAATGACAATTTACAAACAAAATGGTGACATTAACATTAAACAAAGCAAACATAAATTTATGCCGGCCGATAGATGGAGCTAAAGAAGTTCTACTTCAGTCACGTGGTCTAAAAGTCACTCATCAGCTATGATAAAAAAATCGATTATAATAAAAAATTCTCTCAAACATTTATTTCTTTCAAATTTCAATTTCCTTGATTGTAAAACCTAACTCTAATCGGTCGCCTCAGATTGCTGCAACTCTTAAAATATGGACATGACTTTTTCTTTTTTGGTAAACTGGAGTTGCACGTGTAGTGTGGTGCAAGACCTTAATCTTAAGGGTAAGTTTGATTTGATATTAATAATAACTCCTAACAATCACATACATAGATCCTGGACCCTAACTAGGATTCCCTGTATCTAAGGACCCATCAGAAAAAGTATTTGCAGCTTTTTTTCATCTGTACGACGGCAGGTTTGATTCCCGCGGCAGGAAAAGTATTTGCGCACAGAAAAAAGTGCAATTACTTGTTCTGAGTCTGGATGTTGTGGGACCATGGTCGTCATAGTTCCTGGATCCATGGACGGGCCATGTCCCAGCTGTGGGAACGTTTTGGGCTGATGTCGACAGCGTGTACTTGCTGCGATAGACAATCAAACATATCCTAAACTGCTGGACCTACTAGCAGCCCTTAGTACAGCCCTGCCCTACCCAAGCCTAACATAAACAAATTACTTAACTAAGCAGTTGCTTACCCGTCTTAATTCGTTTCGGCTTTGAATAATTAAGCATTTAAATGGTTTTTAAGTAGGAAGCTTTAATCGACCGCTCTTTTGTAAGTAAAATGATCCTTTTCTTAAGCTTATGACTTGATTAAGAACTGAACATGATTATAAATAAATATTAATTCACACATAGAACACACTAAGGTTAGT
Organism: Ennomos fuscantarius; assembly: GCA_905220475.3. Classification (NCBI taxonomy): domain Eukaryota; kingdom Metazoa; phylum Arthropoda; class Insecta; order Lepidoptera; family Geometridae; genus Ennomos; species Ennomos fuscantarius. The sequence goes on along the minus strand of HG992046.1, from coordinate 1,792,593 downwards.
AATTCAACGTGTTTTTTAAATATTTGTAGACATTTCACACAACGCCATCTAGCCCCAAACTAAGCAAAGCTTAGTAGTGTGGGAATTTAACTGCAATACTTAGATACTTTTTGTTTGTAAATACAATACATATAATACAATATAACACCCAGACACAGAACAAACATCAATGTTCATCACACATGTTTGCTCTGGGCGAAAATCGAACCCACAACCCAAGTTCAGAAGGCAGGCCTACTGAGCTATCGAGAAGTATATTTTTCAGTTTATATTTTCCAGGCACAGTTTTCAATAATCACCAAAAAAAAGTTACTCGTAATTTAAATTTAGAACGAAATACTCACAGTCATTTATTAATACTGAAAAAAAAATAGTGTTCTTTCATTTTAGTCGGCTTATATTTTTTTTATCCAGCCATAGAACAATCACCCCTAAGACCATAAGGAAAATATAGAATAAAACTATATACGACTGTTGACTGGAAAATAAAAACCAATTATATTTTCGCATGTAAGTATACGGTATTTATCCAATTATCATAAAAAATAATTGTCTGCACATGCAATTAGCTACTAAAACAATAATCCTGTCAGTTTTGCTTTAAATGCACAAATTCAAATAGAGAAATCAACACAAAATGCCACTAGAGCATACAGTATAAGTTACGTATATTCTGTGTCTGGAGAAAAAAGATGGAATTCGCGCCCATTTTCCAAATGAAAGGGAGACAGAGCTATACATATTCTTAACGTGGGAAAGTAACAGCACATTTGCAGACCAAACCACCAAAGCATGAAGCGCTGTGATTGGTCGAATACTTATTTCAATTATAGTAAATGCGCGTGAGTACTTGCAGGCTGTACCGAGCCTTTCTTTTACTTTCAATTTTTTTCTTAGCAATCTTGTCTCTTAGGAAATAGAGTTGAGTTTTGAAAAATATTTTGTCGTAATTTTCTTTTCCCTTAATCTAATTTGTTTTGATGGCTTCGCCTAGCATCATTGTATAAACAGTAAGGGCATTAAATAGAAAGAAACAATGCAATCGGAACTTTATGTTTAGAGACTGAGAATAATAATAGTAAAATATGAATTTCTGAAAAAGTTACTTAAGAGTTAGAGAGTATAGGTAAAAAAAGTATTCAAGAAGTAACTTAACGTCTAAACATGATTTGCTGCGAGGCTCAAACTAGGCGATAGGGTGGGGGAGCGATGACAGCTACCGGTGTTGCCACTGTAATAAATTTAAATGATACCACAGGGTAAATTACGGTACTGGAAAAGTTTTGGAAAACGAAAAAGATCGAGTCGCCGCATGTATTATTTTCCAAAACTTGTATTATTTTCAGTGTTAGTGTATAAAATTGGTGGCATTTTATTTGTTAAGTGCTGGATTACACGCATGACTGTGGGAAAGTGGTATAATGATTGTGAAACGTTTCTTTTCGTGTTATTTCCAAAACTCCATAGAGGCTTCAAGTAAAGTTGCCACCACTTTACTAGGAGTATGACTTTGACTAGACTATGACTTGACTTGATGACTTCGACTGTGACTTCATACATATTTGCGTAAATATCAACTTGAATAATTATCAATTACTTGACACTGGCTAAATACACAAAAGTGTGGAGCTAAAACATAAAAACAAAAAAAAATTACGGTACCGCTGCGCATAGAGTTTTCAGCCGGAAGGTGCCGCCGTCATATTGTATTTCGCCATCTCTAGCGCTGGTTTTGTATAAGTGATTCATACAAGACTGGCGGGTCAATAAATTTAACAAGTGTGCTTATACCACACGATTGAAGTAAAACTTCTTTAGCTCCATCTATCAGCCAGTATAACATTGTTTCTACTTTGTTTAATGTTAACGTCGCCATCTTGACAATTGTAGATCATAATTTTTCCGGACCTACCAACATGATAAAACAAATATTTAACTTTGTTATGTTGATAATGGAGATCTACGTGAACTAAATTCAACTTCCATTCGCCTCGCATTCACCAGCTTACTCCCCAAGTCAAGTGTGCGTAATGAATTTTTGAAAAATTGCACCGTATTATACATACGAATAGAGAATAAATAGCATAAATAGCGGCCCTATGGCAAATAGAGAAATAATCGGTTAGTGTAGGTTTAGTAGAGCGCCATTTCAGTAGAGCCAATAGTGCGACAATGCGGCACCAAATTTACTGACTGACAGGTAACGCTCTACAAAGCTGACATCACATATAACTGACACCACAGGTAACTGACACCACAGATAAAGGGGTTATCTGTGGCTTACATTAACAGCCCTTTATCTCCTACCTGTACCTCGATATGCTTAATTTAGGCAAAGAATACTAGGTCTGTTTTACTTCTACGTGTTTGTCCTTACTGTTTATAAGGTGTGAGCATAGCAAGGCTACGTTAATGCATCATTTAATAATAAAATGGGGCAAATTGTAAGAAATTGATGTATTGACAAGCATTTACTATAAGTATTAGATATTCTAGTAAAGTAGTAGTTATTTGCGTATTCAAAGTCTAGTCAAAGTCATGTCCAAGTCCAGTCGCTTTCGAGTCCAAAGTCAAGGTCCAGTGGAGCAGTGTATAATTTGATTTTAAAGTTTTGTATAAAACACATAATACAAGTGTTTTGTCTTAATATGATTTGCTTTTAATCTGCAACAACAAGAATTGCAAAAGTTTTGGCAATTATTAAAATGAGCTGACGTCATATTTTATAGTTATTCACCGCTGTAGTTCTGAACTGAAATGATGCTTTTTTTATATTAATGAATGATATGACGTCCGCCCATAACATAACAGTGTCACTCGGAACTCTAAAATATAAAGTATCGCGCGTCACTGCATTGTGCACATCATCCTGAGACATCAGCACAGTCTGGTAATACGATTACTCGACTGTGAGATCTGATAATAAAGTCTCAATTGCCCAGTAATTTCAATACAGTGCCGTTCAAACTGGAAAACTGTCATACTCTTGCATGCAGAAACCAAGTAAGGTGTTTGTCGTTCATTTTTAATGCCTCAAATTAAAAACTAGTTACCATATAAATGTTACTAAAGAGGATGTAAGCAGCAATTTGTTAAATGGACTAATTCAAACGAATTACAGATAATAACGGCAACATTACGGTCCACTATTAAAAAGACATCAACGTTCGCAAATGGTAAGTTCAAGTTATTTGATAGCCTCTGTGGTGTGGTGGTTGCGCGGGTCGGCTCATAACCTGGAGGCGGTGGGTTCGATTCCCACGACAGGACAAGTATTTGTGTGACTACTAGACGCTCGGCTAAGCGCCATCCTTTCGTGGTCGAAATACCACCCATTACCACGTACCAAGCGATTTGATTCCACGTTCTTAATTAGAACGGCTAAGGAATGGAATGCCTTGCCAGCGTCTGTGTTTCCGGCGAAATATGACCCGGGCGTGTTCAAGAGAAGACTGAATAGGTATTTACTTGGCTAGCATGCTACACCTTCGATCGCATCGTCACTTCCCATCAGGTAAGAGCGTGGTCAAATGCTAGACAAGTTAGAAATAAAAAAGTAAATAAAATAAAAATCGAACCCATCGCGTTTTCCAAAGTTTATCAGAACGCCTGGTTAATGCGACGCATGCCCAAAATGCTGGCATTTATTTGGCACAACGAATCAGCATTGCATTTCAACGAGGCAATGCTGCCAGTAGTTGGGTACCCATCAGTAGTGGGCTGGAGCATTTCAACTGTCTATAGGTGTGACCAGTAAAAACAGTTTTAACAGTCAGACAGTCCATACGTTTTTGAAGTAAAATTTCCTTACGCACACTTGAATTGGGGAGTAAGCTGGTGAATGCGAAGCGAACGGAAGTTGAAGTTGACGTTGATCTCTACTGTCAACATAACTAGGTTAAAAATTGTATCATTAAGTTGTTATGTCTGGTAAAATGACAATTTACTATTGTTAAAATGGCGACATTAAACAAAGCAAAAACAAAGTTATACCGGCCGATAGATGGAGCTAAACTAAAGAAGTTTTACTCCAGTCATGTGGTAGTAAAGCACACTCGTTTTGTAATACGTAGATAGTATTTAGAAGTAGTTGGTATTATTGGTAGTCAGTTTAATGCATAAAGGCATATTGCCTTTAAAAATTCCTTTATTCCTCTCCTCCATTCTAAGCTAACCTATGGTTCAAGCTCCATTCCTCACTCCTCAATGGAGTATCAAGTCGGACAGCTGAGAAATGCTACCGTCCCTCGCAGGGCCGCTACAACATCATTAGACCGCGCACTTATAAGAGCAAATAGCCAATAAGCTTATACCTTATTATCTTGGAGTGACCATGATGGGAAGGGTTTTATGGACATTCGAAAATTGGAGATAGTCTTGATTGCTTCAGATAGAGGTGGGTAGATTAGGTATTGGTACTTATTAACAACGAGCTTCTGCCCGCAGCTTCGCCCGCGGCGTTGCCTATGGGAAAATAATTCAACTACCCATTTCACCCTCTTAAGGGTGGAATTTAGAAAAATCCTTTCTTAACGGATGCCTACGTCATAACATCTACCTGCATGCCAAATTTCAGCCCGAGTGGTTTGGGCTGTGCGTTGATAGATCACTATGCCAGTCAGTCAATCAGTCAGTCACCTTTGAGTTATATATTTTTAAGATAAGATTGACCTCGGGCAATATGACATGACGAGCTGGTCGTTCGCCTGATGTTCAGCGACACGGCAGCCTATATCAGATAGGCGATCATGTAACTTGATTGTAATGAATAGAAACACAAAAATGTAGGGATTTGACTGTTTCAATACGCAGTTTAAGTGCATAGTTACTGTTATTTACAAATTCAGTATGAAATTTCTCCTGTTGCATTACCATCAAAGTTCCGTGATCACCCTTCAGTTGCAGTGTCGCTCGGAACTCTAAAGTATACTTTGCGTGGCACTGCACTGCGCACGTCACTCTGAGGCATCAGCACAGTCCAGTATTAAGATTACTAGACTGTGAGATTAGGCAATAAAGTCTCGATTTTCCCCGTAATTTCACTAGCTACAATGCCCAAACTGGAACACGGTAGTGCTTGCACACTACTGCTTGGCGGCAGAGTAACTGGCACGGTAGCAAAGCGGTGGTTGCTATCTAGATGAACTTTGCAAGACCTAGTAAAACATTCAAATATAAAAAATATCATCAACATCATCATCATCAGCCTGTGTTAGTCCACTGCTAGACATAGGCCTCTCCCAAGGTACGCCATTGAGCCCGGTCTTCGGCTCTTCTCATCCAATGACTGCCAGCCACTCGGCGCAAGTCGTCGCTCCACCTGTCGGCGGACGTCCTACACTACGTTTGCCAAGTCGCGGTCTCCACTCAAGGACACGCTTCCCCCAACGGTTGTCGGTTCTGCGGCAAATATGGCCAGCCCACTGCCACTTCAGTTTGCTAATTTGATAGGATATGTCGGCGACCTTAGTTCTCTGACGGATCACCTAATTTCTGATTCGATCGTTCAGAGAAACTCCAAGCATTTTTCATGGGCAAGCGTGCTCCACCTTAGACAACTTCGTCACTTACCATGAGTTGTTGTCAAACGCATGCCCATTTTACCATAAAAAAAAAATCATAGCCCTCTCCATATCTCTCTGAGCGACTTTAAGTCGGTGGACTAGCCGCACTGTGAGAGTCCATGACATGCTCCGCATGTCATGACTGGTAGAACGCACTGGTTGAATTCCTTTGTTTTTATAAATAATAATTTATAAAAAATATAAGAGATATAAAATATCCGTTGCCGGGATAAGAAGATCGAGAAGACTACGTCCACTGGAAGAGTGAACCCTACAAAAGTATACCATGAAACTGAAGCATTTATCCCTAATATCCAAAATCCATGGACACACCTACTTGGGCGCTTGAATAAACATCGTTAACAGTGATAGATAGGGCTGCTTATGAAAATAAACCAAAAGACGGCAACCTAACGAGTTGATCATATGAGAATCTACCAAGACGCGACACCTCTAACTATTTACCATACATTACTGACTGGTTACATAAACAATTTTTGAAACAACTTGTTCAAAGTGCAATGGTTATGAAGTTAAAAGATCTTAACACAAATATAGATGATAAAGTATGATAAGGTAGTGAGAAAGGAAGATGCCCCGCTGTGACGTAATAATTCTAAGTTTATCCTTTTCATATCAATTGAAAATATATTATGTTTGTCTCTTTTTCTCGTTGATAAACAGTTTAGCGGCGTGATTGCGTTGAGGATTAAAAAGGTGATAGAGTTGTCATGATAATTATAACTAAGCTAATTTTAACGGATTATAGAAAAAGTGGTTAATAAAAGAGTCATGCCCGACTGCACTGAAGATTGACAGCTTCTAAGTTTGCACTGATCCCTCTGTGACGTACCTGTGGGTATTGCAACGCCCGTTAGAGTCCGTTTTAGTAGAAACAACTAATCTACTAAACGAACAAGAACAACAACCACGGGATCAACGGCAATCAATCTCCAAACCGCCCATATCAAGTGCAAAAATACTGGAACAGTTGTGCCAGCGACCTAAGGCAGTGCTCCGCTACATGAAGGAGCTGGGCTGGCTTGGGTAGATGCTGGCAGGGGGATTTCCCCCTTTTTTGCATTTGCACAATACACCCCATGCGGGACGTCAGTGCAGGCCTTATCGCCCCCAGACAGAATCAGAATTAGAGTCCGTTTTACCCTTTAAGTACGATACTCTAAAAAAACAAGTGTGCTTTAGATCACACGACTAAAGTAAAACTTCTTTAGTTTAACTCCATCTATCGGCCGGTATAACTTTGTTATTGCTGTATTTAATGTTGCCATCTTGCCTGACTGCTCGACTGACTGGCGTTAGCTCAGTTAGTAGTATCCCTGCCTTCTGAACTGCAGGTTACAGATTCGATTCCCACCCAGGATAAACATTTGTGTCATGAACATCAATGTTTGTTCTGTGTGGGCGTTATATTGTATTCTATGTATGTATTTACAATTAAAAAGTATATAAGTATTGTATCCGTTATCTGGTTTTCATAGTACAAGTTTTGCTTAGTTTGGGCTAGATGGCGCTGTGCGAAATGCCCATACATATTCATTTGTTTATCTTTACAATTGTAAATTGTCATTTTACCGGATATACTAACATAATAATACAAATTTTTAACTTTGTTATTTTGAATCAACTTCCGTCGTCCTCGCATTCTCGCAGCTTACTCCCCAAGTCAAGCGTGCGTAAAGAAGTTTTACTTCAAAAGTTTCAGACCAGAACCCCTATCGCGTAACTGTTCTGGACATGGGCTTCGCCTGCCATCCTGCACGCGCCAATTAACAAGTCCACGAGTGCAAGCAAGAGAGAACACGATTACTATCTCCACCACACTTACGCAATGAGGCCCCTGCATGTCTACATACTATATCCACCCCGTCGTCGCCGCCCGAGACACGTCTTGAGCGACCCGGACGATCCTATAGCAGCCGTAGTATCGGCTGCGCTCGGATCACCGGACCAGTCTAGCCCTTCTGGCTCTGGTACCGGCACCGGTATAGGATACCAGCGTACCACAACCAGACTGACCCCGCCGGCGAGGTCCGACGTACCCTCCGTAGGTTAGCTAGAACGGTCGCGACTTTCCAGTCTTCCAGTGGACGTAGTCTTCTCGATCCCCTTATCCCGGCAACGGCTCAAGCCGAGGCCCACACACCAGGGGTGCCCTTGAGATAGTTGCCTCCCATTTTTGACGGCTGGGCGCCTTAAGCGCCTGCCCTCCCGCCCGTTGACGCTGTAAAGGTCGATAGAGTCCAACAGCATTAGCCAGTAAAAAAAATAAAATGCAGGTCTATATAATTCTTAGCTCTGCAGTTATTATGATCATTGGCCGTTCGCGTGTGAAATACAAAAGTTATGAATTAATTACATGTCACGGCCCAAACGGATCTTGTACGGTTACACCATTATTTTAATACAGCTTTATTGTTAAGACAGATTTTTTATGTTAAGAAATGACATGGCGAGTCGTTTGTGAGTTAAGCGACACGGCTGTCCATATCAGTGTCATTCGGAACTGAAGTATAGTTTCGCGTGACACTGCACTGCGCACGTCATCCTGAGACATCAGCACAATCTAGTAACTAGATTGTGAGATCACGGGGGTAATCACGAAACTTTTTTTGCAGTGCAAGCTAGTCGTTCAACTGATGTCAAGCGCCACGGCTGCCCATAACAAAACAGTGTCACTCGGAACTCCAAAATATATAGTTTCGCGTGACACTGCACTGCGCACATCATCCTGACACATCAGCACAGTCTGGTAATAATAAATAAGATTACTCGACTGTGAGATCAGATCATAAAGTCTCATTTGCCCAGTAATTTCACTAGCTACAGTGCCCTTCAAACCGGAACACAGTAGTGCTTGCACACCACTGCTTGGCGCCAGAATAACTGGCAAAGCGGTGGTACCTACCTAGACGAACTTTGCAGAAAGTCCTACCACCTAGTAAATTATAATTATTATTAATAATAATTTCGCCCAACGATCACATACACAGATCCTGGATCCTAAGTAGGATTCCCTGTGTCTAGGGACCCAGGAACTACGAGGACCATGGTCCCACAACACCCAGACCAGAACAAGTACTTGCGCTTTTTATTCTGTGCACAAATACTGGTCCTGTCGCGGAAATCTAAACCGCCACCTTTGTTATGAGCCAACCTGCTCCACACTACAGTTATTTCTATTTTTTTTCTATTTCTTTTCATTTATCTTTGGTATTTAGCTTCAAAAATAATCTAGCCATAGTAATTACTCTAAACACTCTCAAGAGCCAATCATAGTAATGTCTCACTCATCCTTAACACTTATTATCGTCTCATAACCAACACATTCAAGAAGGTACCGTACGTAACGCGTACACTCACACACCCTCACAGCGGGGAGCCATTGTACCAGACAGATAAATGAATCTCCACTCACTATGTTTAATATTATAATTTGATATTTTAAAAAGGATAAAGATATTAAAAGTCACGCTTTCCGAGTGTTTATTTAGCGCTTTCTTGAACGATGTTGATATATTGAGTTGTTTGGTTAAAAAGAAGGTTGGAAAGTAAACGTTCGGATTTTGAATGTGATTAGTTTTCAGGTCCATTGGTCGGTGGCGGGAAGTTTTGACAGGTGATTTGTGCGGCATTGTGGGACGTCATTTGTTAGGAATGAGATTGACAGATGTCAAATAGAGGTTTATTAGTTTTTAAAATTTGTATATTTGTAGCTTATTTTACGAATAAGCCACTATTTTATTTTAGCAGGATTCAAACAATAATTAACGGTGAACAAATATTTTAACTGGTTGTTGTCCTGGTGGTCATGGAAGGAATGGAATTTATGCCGAAATTTTTTTTTGTATTTTTAGTGTAAGATCGTTACTAAGAGGCCTACTTGCACAAGACGTGCGACGCCATTTCTCCTCAAAGAAGGAAAAAAAAGAGGCCTACTTTTTTTTCTTCTTTTTTTTATTAAGTTTTGGCTCCACACTTTTGTGTATTTAGCCAGTGTCAAGTCACAGTCGAAGTCATCAAGTCAAGTCATAGTCAAGTCAGTGTAGTCAAAGTCATACTCCTAGTAAAGTGGTGGCAACTTTACTTGAAGCTTCTATGGAGTTTTGGAAACAACACGAAAAGAAACGTTTCACCATCATTATACCATTTTCCCACACTCACGCCTGTAATCCAGCACTTAACGAATAAAATACCACCAATTTTATGCACTAACACTGAAAACAAAACAAGTTTTGGAAAATAATTCAATGCGGTGACGCAATCTTTTTCGCTTTCCCGCCAAAACTCCAGAGGCCTACTTAATTATTATTTTGGCAATTATTTGTCAATCTGACATTTCAGAGTAACCATACTTTATCTGGATGATGGCACTGTGTGAAATGTCTACAAATTTTTTATTAATTTATGTCTATTTTTTTTTTTACTTCAAACTTGTCTAGCTTTTGACCACGCTCTCACCTGACGGGAAGTGACGATGCGATCGAAGGTGTAGCATGCTAGCCAAGTTAATACCTATTCACTCTTCTTTTGGAAACAACAACAATTATTTTACAGCATATTAAAATCTTTGTGAAAATATGCATCGAAAAAAAATATATTATTACCTACTAAAGAAAAAATAAACAAATAGGTTTGTTAACATTATTTCTATTATGGTTGTTGTTTTTATTTATTTATTTTTAATTAAATTAGTAATGTTGGTTTTTCTCTTTTTCTGAAGTTAGATGTAAACTGCTCCGTGACGACACCGAAACGGTCCCAACGGATGACCAGCCCTGGTTGTATCGCCAGCACGATGCTGAGTTGGGTCCGATTCGTGACTACTGAAAATCTTGATATTTTTGAATGATGTGACGAGCTAGTCGTTCACCTGATGTTAAGTGACACGGCCGCTCATAACAGAACAGTGTCACTCGGAACTCCAACATGTAAAGTTTCGCATGACTGCTGCACTGCGCACATCATCCTGAGACATCAACACAGTCTGGTAATAAAATTACACGACTGTGAGATCAGATCATAAAGTCTCATTTGCCCAGTAATTTCACTAGCTACATTGCCCTTCAAACCGGAACACAGTATGCTTGCACACTACTGCTTGGCGGCAGAATAACTGGCAAAGCGGTGGTACCTACCTAGACGAACTTTGCAGAAAAGTCCTACCACCTAGTAAAAATACAGTTAAGTTACACAAAAAATACTAAAATATTTGCTATAAATTTAAATATTCTACAATGACTCGACTCGTAGATAAAATCGACCCATCGTCTCGTAATAATAATTCAATGGAGGACGACAGGATCGCGCAGGTAATGATCGCTAATGATACCAGCTTGTTTTTGTTTGTACGCTCAAAGTTTAGGGTTCCTAGTGAGGTTAGCTTCAAACGGACAGGTAGGGTCGGCAGTGGCTGCACATACCTACTTTACCGGCGTCCGTATTTCATAACTATAACTTTACAGCCTTATTAATAAACACGAACTAGTTTTAGACTAGTTACACCAGCTTTTGTCTCAGTCGATCCAGCTAAATATTCCAGTAGCAAAAAAAGGACAAAAGCTGAAGTAACTAATCCAAGACTAATACCCGTTTATTAATAAGGCTGATAGAGTCTGGAATGACCAACTGGGCGATCACGTAACTCACGTAACAACGTATGGATTTGACAGTTTAAATACGCAGCTTATGTTCATACCTTCCTTCAGCCTTCATAGTTGTATGTTGTTGTATGGAAATTTCTCCTGTTGCATTGCAATCAAAGTTTCGTGATCACCCCCCAGATATCATCTAGGTAAGCGTGTTACATTTTCTCTTTCTATAAGGCAAAAATTGGCATCTGAATTTTTTGGTTTCTCAAAATGCATTGCACATTACTGAATAGGTCTCATGCTAACTTCATTAGTTACCAACTACGAGCTGGCCTAACTGCTGGCTGGGGTAACTGGCCTAGTTTCTTTTATAATAATAATATGTGTGGACATCTCACACAACGCCATCTAGCCCCAAACTAAGCAAAGCTTGTGCTATGGGAACCAGATAACTGATACAATACTTAGATACTTTTTTGTTTGTAAATACATACATAGAATACAATATGACACCCAGACACAGACAAACACCTATTTTATTTTATATTTTATTTTAAGTTTACCTTTTATGTGAATTTGGATTAAGTTTTCCTAATATGAATAAATAATTAAATGTACATCCTAGACCGCATCGTCGCTTACCATCAGGTGAGATAGTGGTCTAACACAAAACTATCAAGTAATTAAAAAAAAGCTACGGTGTATGGATTATTGCGATGAAATTATGCGCGTGAGAGGCCTGTGTCCCAGCAGTGGGCAGGTTGGTGACTATATTTAAAATACTATATTTCTAAGTAATGTGTTGGCGAAAAAAGCTTCCACAATATTTCTTTGGAAACGTTGGTATTAATGTATTTTATACCTACAGAACCCTCGCTCCCTCACCAACCTTTCCATCTTACCACAATTGATTGGCCAAAATGAGTCAGCATATAGGATCCTCGACGGCGTCCAAACGCATTCTGACATTAATGATTTATCGAGCCATATCATAACTGAGGTAGCCGAATGTTTCATAGTTAATTAACGACGATGGAAATATCATGGTCGGTAAATAATGTACCTAATCTTAGACAGCCTCAGTGGTGTAGTGGTTGAGCAGGTCGGCTCATAACCTGGAGGTGCCGTGTTCGTGCCGTGGCAGGACAAGTATTTGTGCACAGAAAAAATCGCAATTACTTGCTCTGAGTCTGGGTGTTGTGGGACCATGGCCCTCGTAGTTCCTGGATCCTTAAATACAGGGAATCCTAGTTGGTCATGGATCTATGTATGTAATCATTTGGCGTTATTATTATCACACTATCGCACTAATATTATAAAGGCGAAAGTTTTTATGTGTGTATGTTTGTTACTCTTTCACGCTCCAACGGCTGAATCCTTCTGAGAAAAAGGCATGAATCCCAAAACTAAGAATGCTTAGACTGATGAGTCTGTAACATCTATAAAACAAACAGACAAAATGTAATTTACAAATAAAAATCAAACATAAACCAGCTTCAAGATGCAATATCTTCATTTAAAACCCACAAAAAAAAACAATCACACCAAAATCCAATCTTTAACTCTTCAAACAAGATATCCTGGCATTATGACTAATTAACATATACGTCTCGTTGTCAGCCTGTCAGTCTGACAGTGCTGTCAGTTTGACAGCTGTGTTAGTTATTAATCTGCAGAATAATTGAAAGGCTTGCTCGTTGAACGGTTGTACCCCGCGGTGATGGCTCATTTATGAACCATCCGTTGACCTTGGTTCATTGATGCATTCACCTTGTACTGTTTTATAAAGGGTTGTTTCAAAATTGGGAAGTACCACATACATTTTATCCTCTAGCCAGTGATATTCTTAGATTTTAAAACCAAAACATGGGCCTTGGTCCCACTTAATTGAACTCGGACCTCTTCAGCTGGAACGACATAGCGATGCGGGGATAATAAAAGGACAAGCTGTCTTTGTCTAGCGACTGTTGTAACAACACGCAAGCCCTTAAAATCACAATAAATACCTCAGTTGATGGGTTTTCTTTGAACGGACTATTGCAGTTGGTCTCTATCGACATTTACAGCGTCACCAGGCGGGAGAGCAGGGCTTAAGGCCCTCAGCTGTCAAAAGTAGGAGGCAACTAGCTCAAGGGCACCCCTGGGGTGCGAGCCTCGGCTTGAGCCGTTGCCGGGATAAGAGAAGACTACGTCCACTGGAAGAGTGGACCCTATGGAAAGCCGCGACTTCTAGCTAACCTACGGAGAGTACGTCGACCTCTCCGGCGAGGTCGGTGTCTGATTGTGTTACGCTGGTATCCTATACCGGTGCCAAAAGCGGTACCTGAGCCAGAAGGGCTAGACTGGTCCAGTGTTCCTAGCGCAGCCGATACTACGGCTGCTATAGGTTGCAGGTCGCTCAAGACGTGTCTCGGGCTGCGACGACGGGGTGGGTCAGTTGGTTGTTGAGCGATCAGGGTGACATGCATTCAATTAATTACCGCAACTAACGCTTGCTTAACTTCAGAAAGAAGAGTCATGCTTTGCTATGAGAAAGATTTGCATACAGAAAAGCGCAAACATTATATATTTTCTAATTTTTTTTTTTTTATATGGGCTAACATTTGACCGCTATCTCGCCTGATGGTGCTGACTTGCTGAGTGACGAGTTGACGCGGTATGTGATGGAACATGCTTCCCTAGAAAATACCGGTTCTCTTCTTAAAAACTTCCAAATTATATTTGTCAGTAAACAATCTTCTACTACCTTCTTCTTCTAAATATATATAGCTCAAAGGTGACTGACTGATTGACCGACTCACATAGTGATCTATCAACGCACAGCCCAAACCATTGGACGGATCGGGTTGAAATTTGGCATGCAGGTAGATTTTATGACGTAGGCATCCACTAAGAAAGGATTTTTCGAAATTCCACCCTTAAGAGGGTGAAATGACAAGGCTCGTGAACAATATATACCAAAAAATAATATGGAAAAGCTCAATTATTGGCCACTAGCTTCTGCCCGTGGCTTCGCCCGCGTGGAAAGGAAATCAAAGAAGATTTTTTTTTGATAGATAATTCAGCCACCCATTGAACCCTCTTAAGGGTGGATTTTCGAAAAACCCTTTCTTAGTGGATACCTATACTTTAAAAGAACACACCCTCTAAATTCCAAGTCTCTAGGACCAGCGGCTAAGGCTGTGCATTGATATATAAGTCAGTCAGTCAGGACTTTTATTTTATATATAGATTACTGCATATAACATCATCAACGACTGAACATAGGCGATATATAGAAAGATGCTTCAACTTAAAAGCTCAAAAACATACCGATAAAAAACGGATATATCATTAATTAATGACGTCAAAATACCTGATTTTGATTAATCACTTACGTTTATAAAGTCCATTGTCAGCTGCCTCATGAGACCTCAAAACAAAACAAAAATGTTTAAAGTAGCAACCAAAATCGTTGATCCGTTCCGGGATGACTAGACGTTTTGAGAAAACCCTGATGGTTAGTGGCACTCTATTTCACCTATTTATAATGAAGTTTCTTTTTTTTTACCGTTTTTTTAATATTTCTTCTTTCTACACTTAAAAGAAGGCTTAATTCAATCAATTTATTTGAAATATTAAACCTACTAAATTCTCTAAGTAAAATTGGAATTCTGTTAAAATGTTTTAAAATAGATATAACTCTTTATTAAAACACCACATTTCAGAAACAATTGACAAGCACAAACTTAAAAATTAATGTCAAACTAATTAATGGGTGGTCTTATCGCTTAAAGCGATCTCTTCCAGACAAACCAAAAATGTAGGGGATCTACCAAAAAATAAGGACTGTGGTTAAGATTGAAGTAATAATAATTTAACAATTTTTTTCAACAGTTTCATTTGTACTGAAAGTTTTCAAAGTGACTGTAATGGAATTTGCTCTATTTTGCCTTTCTTTCCTGATTATTACAATTTGGGTCTTTTGATTTTGAAAATGAAGGCTACATACGTCAGCTGTGCCAACCTTCGACTACAAGGGGGGCGAGTTGGCTGGACTGCAGTCGCGACCCCTTCTCGCCCCCGCTACGGCGGACGAGGGCTCACGGGGAGTTTTAGGTGGGGTGGGTGGGTGAGTGGCACATACTCCCTGCCACCACCCCCATGGTGGCAGGGAAGTGCGAGGGCATTTCCCCCCTTCAAAAAAAGGGTGCGATGTAATAATGACCAAAAGTCGCCCATTTGCAAATAAAAAAGTTGCCAATGTTGATTTTTATTGACAGATGTTTCTATTTTAATGGGATTCTTGATATATTTTGACTGGCCTGATAGCTCCGTAGCTCTGTCTTCCGAACTAGGTTGTGGATTCGATTCCTACCCAGGACAAACATTTGTGTGATGAACATAGGTGTTTGTTCTGTCTGGGTGTTATATTGTATTCTATGTATGTATTTACAAACAAAAAGTATCTGAGTATTGTATCAGTTATCTGGTTCCCATAGTACAAGCTTTGCTTAGTTTGAGACTAGATGGCGCTGTGCGAAATGTCCACAATATATATATGTTCTTATATGACATCCAAAAATATAACTGTACGTTAGAAAACAAACGACTTTACTTGATTGTTACGCAATCTGCTGGGCGATCACGTAACTCGATTGCCACCAATAGAAACACAAATTTGTATGGTTGTACAGTTTGAGGTTTGAATACGCAGTTTATGTGCATAGTTAGTATGGGAATATCTACTGTTGCATTGCAATCAAAGTTTCGTGATCACCTCCCTGAACTAGTCCAAAACCATATGTAAACCTAACGCGATATTGTATCTAGATTTGGTCTTAAAGCGATCTAGTCATGCGTGCTGTCTAGACATATTTCTAACGCATAATTTTAACCATTTTTTATTTATTTCAATTAGTCTATAAGCGTCTACATATAAAATAAATAATAAATAAATATGTGTGGACATTTCACACAGCGCCATCTAGCCCCAAACTAAGCAAAGCTTGTACTATGGGAACCAGATAACTGATACAATACTTAGATACTTTTTGTTTGTAAATACATACATAGAATACTTTATAAACACCCAGACACAGAACAAACGCAAAAACCTGCTTATACAACCACCTATCCACCCAATTTATACAACCACCTATGTTCATCACACAAATGTTTGTCCTGGGTGGGAATCGAACCCACGACCTGCAGATCAGAAGGCAGGGATGCTACCAACTGAGCTATCGGGCCAGTCATGGCAATAAGGTGTGAAATAATAACAGTAAAATAATTTTTGAAGGAAAATAAATATTGAATATGTTATTTGCTGTTCCTAAATAAGGTTAAGTTAAAGCTGTTAAAATAAGTGTTATTATGCTTATCTCAAATTTTATCATTGTGTATACATATTAATTGTACTTTATTACTAACTTTAAAGCTACTGGGACAGATAAAAGGTGACATATTAATAAATCTTGTTGGCCATTTGGGAGATTAAATTTTTTACCGTTTTATTATGGGTGATAATGAGGTTTTTTACCTACAGAGGGCTTACTTTAATATAGGTATGTGTTTTTTTTATGTTATTGAATGATGTGACGAGCTAGTAGTTCACCTGATGTTAAGTGACACGGCCGCCCATAACAGAACAGTGTCACTCGGAACATGTAAAGTTTCGCATGACTGCTGCAATGCGCACATCATCCTGAGACATCAACACAGTCTGGTAATAAGATTACACGACTGTGAGATCATAAAGTCTCATTTTCCCAGTAATTTCACTAGCTACATTGCCCTTCAAACCGAAACACAGTATGCTTGCACACTACTGCTTGGCGGCAGAATAACTGGCAAAGCGGTGGTACCTACCTAGACGAACTTTGCAGAAAAGTCCTACCACCTAGTAAAGTTATTAAGAGAACCTTTGTTGCATTTTACCAAAACATCATTGTTTTATTATTTATTAGTTGACTCACCCGGCTTCGCATGGAATTAGTAAAACGCGGTCGAACACTCCTGGTTTTGCTACCTCACCAATTTTCAGCCAAATCGGTTCGGCCGTTCTTGAGTTATAAATAGTGTAACTAACACGACTTTCTTGCGTCATAGCTTCAATATGTCGAGACTAATTTTGATAAATCAACGGACATATCAATTCAGTCAGTCAACAATAAAGTCGGACTGACAAAAACGTTTCATAGCCATTCGCTTAACATAATAACAAATTGAATAAAATGTTTCTCCACACAACTTTAACACTACATTTCACCTCCTTAAGGGTTGCTTTTCAAAAACTGAAACACGTGTAGTTTTTTTTCTTTTTCTTGACATAATTGCAAAGTTTCATAACGATAGCTTTACAAATTAAATCTTTCTATACAAACTACCTTTTTTATGTTAAGGAATGACGTGACGAGCTAGATGTTCGCCTGATGTTAAACGACACGGCTGCCCATATCATCTGCAGTGTCACTCGGAACTCTAAAGTATAGAGGTTCGCGTGACACTGCACTGCGCACGTCATCCAGAGACATCAGCACAATCTAGTAATAAGATTATTAAACTGTGAGATCAGTTCATAAAGTCTCATTTGCCCAGTAATTTCACTAGCTACAGTGCCCTTCAAACCGGAACACAGCAGTGCTTGCGCACTACTGCTTGGCGGCAGAATAACTGGCAAAGCGGTGGTACCTACCTAGACGAACTTTGCAGTAAAGTCCTACCACCTAGTAAAAATACCTACATACCTACTATATACCTAATACATATAGTACCTATGTACATATATATAAATACCTATGTAAATATATTTGTATATAGGTACTGAATTGACAAGCACTAACGAAGGGTTCGGATTTTTTTTCTAAGGTGGGATATTCCCTCGCGCTTCCCTGCCACCTCGGGGGTAGGTGGCAGGGGGTATGTGGGACTCGAACCCACTAAAACCCCCCCGTGAGTCGTCTTCCGCCGTGCCAGGGTGAGAAGGGATCGCGTTAGTAGTCAGCCCCCTAGCCCCTGACTTAATTATGACGGGACTTAAATAACTATTTAAGCCACTTCATAATTAAGCCAGGGGTCAACATTACTGCCGGCCACTATACAAAAATTAAACCTTTAACGTAGGTACCGATAAAATCTCATACTTGCTGACCCTATGGCACATATTTAAGCCAATTAAATAAGCAGTCATTAAGACGGGATGTGTCTTAATGATGGCTGTTAAGACATCAAGATTACACTAAAATGTTTAAAGTGACACTAGAGGTTTATGAGTGATACTATTGTGAGATAATTTAAGGCTTTACTTGTTTCATTTTTAGATGGTTAATCTTATTTATCCGTATAATAATAATAATAATAATAACGCCCAACGATCAATACATAGATCCTGGACCCTAACTAGGATTTCCTGTGTCGAGGGACCCAGGAACTACGAGGATCATGGTCCCACAACACGCAGACACAGAACAAGTATTTGCACTTTTTTTTCTGTGCACAGATACTTGTACTGTCGCGGGAATCGAACCTGCCGCCTCCGGGTTATAAGCCGACTTGCTCAACCACCACAACACAGAGGCTATCAATCTTTGATAGTCCTTATAAAATATTATATATTATCTTCGTGGGTGTCTTTTGTAGTTATTAGGTAATATAGACAACAGCTTTTAGCTTAAAGTAGGAAAAAAAGCAAACAACACCGGCGATTAAACTTCATTACACTGGCCAATATCAAACCGGACAACCTCCTTCGTTTGATGGTCTATCAGGAAAAATTTGTCATTGGCAAAATTGTGATGTCACCTCCACAAAAGCCACGAAACAAAAGTTGAAAGTTTTTAACACAATTGCTGCTTAATCAAATAATATTGTATTTTTTTTGTATGCATTTTCTTACTGGGCGATGTCGCACAGCGACAAAGCCCATAAAATTAAATTAAATAAATATATAATAATAAATATAATATATAATAATAAATAAAAACGAGTAAGATCGCATCACCGCATTGTATCATTTTCCAAAACTTGTGTTATTTTCGGTGTTAGTGCATAAACTTTATGGCATTTTATTCGTTAAGTGCTAGATTACAGGCATGAGTGTGGGAAAGTTGTATAATGATGGTGAAACGTTTCTTTTCGTGTTGTTTCCAAAACTCCATAGAAGCTTCTGGTAAAGTTGCCACCACTTTGCTAGAAGTATGACTTGACTAGACTAGACTATGACTTAGCTTGATGACTTGGACTGTGACTACCACTTTCCCACACTCACGCCTGTAATCCAGCACTTAACGAATAAAATGCCACCAATTTTATGCACTAACACTGAAAATAACACAAGTTTTGGAAAATAATACAATGCGGAGATGCGATCTTACTCGTTTTCCCGCCAAAACTCCAAATACAAATTATTTAAATTTATGTCGCCTTAGACCTTTTTAAATCCAATAGGTGATGGTTTCCAGAAATCAACACAAAGATGTCAAGGGCCAGATAAAACAACAGGTGATACCCGTTCGAATAACTTTTGTTGTCTGGCTAAATACACAAAAGTGTAGAGCCAAAACAAAAAAAAACTTTCGTTGTGTAATGCTTTAAAAAAAGATGGGAACTAGTTTCCCTATTAGGGTTCCTATTGGGAACTGAAGGGAAACACTGCACCTGGTTCATTAAATGTCTTTATTGTTAAGACAGTGAGTCAAGTATTAAGTAAGTAGTAAGTATTTAAAATATTGACAAGTGGTAAGTATAGAATATTATATATGTAGTATATTTACAAGGTAGGTTTTGGGCGCCGTTGAATTTACAATGCAGTGCTAGCCGGGCTATTAAGAGACTTAACAGGGTGTGTGGCTCGAGCTAGTAGCACATACCTGCTTTGCAACCAGATAGCTAAGTTAGTTGGTAGTAGACAATACAAAAGTTAAATAAAAACGATCGGCTAGCAAAATGCTGGCTGACCGTGGTACCGGAAGGGACCCAACGGCACAGGGGGGCTGAGCCGGGCCCAGGACAGTGCAGACGGTTGGTGTAGACCCGTAGTACGAGGCTGGCGCTTCCTGGAGCCTGGTCTCTCAGCGCAGACCGCTGGTGACCTCCGGAAGCAACCCAACGGCACAGGGGGGCTGATCTGGGCCCAGGACAAGGCGGACGGCTGGGGGTAGACCCGTGGCGCTAGGCCGTCGCCTTCTGGAGCCTAGTCTCTCGGCGCAGACCGTTGGCGACCTCCCGAAGGGGGAGCGTTAAATTTGATTTTAAGATATAAAAAAAAAAAACCCTGTTGAAGAACAGGAAAGAATTAGTTTTATTGGCACTTTTACCATGAAGTCTACGACTTGATGCACATTTATATTTAAAGATGGGGAAACTTACCCTGTAGAGGGGTTTTTCTTTCAATAGAGAGCGTGAGCTACAGGCTCACGCTGAGCGTGGTGGAGGTCAGCTCACTCCTACCACGAGGGTGACGCAGCAGCGGCCAAATGGAGGCAGCGACTTGCTACGACCCAACAACTCAGACGCAGGGCGCAGCTGTCTGCGGAAAGATGGAACCGGGTGAAGCTACCGGATTCTGAACACGGCACGGGGATGGAACCCGGCCCTCAATTATTATAAAATCTCATGGAAAACTCACCTGCAGCAAAAGAAGAGGTTGAATTGGCCGTTTGGGGACAGGCCCAACGGTCAGCAGCTACGCCCTCGCCGAAATCAAACAAACAAAGGGAGCGGCCTCCGACTTTTAAAGTCGTAACCGTCGTTCTGACTGGGCGGATTTTCGTCACGAGATCCCCCTCCCAGCCAATGCAGAATTCTCTCGAAAAGTGGTTGCCTGCATCCCTGACCACAAAAGTTGCTACTTCGCGTATCACCAAAAGCGAGACTCAAACTAGTGAACCAGGGACTGCACTTTTCCACACGAGCTCTCACTACGAAGGTTGTTTATTCCAGTCTTTTCTATTATTGTTCCCTAAAGAAAACGATTCGCTTGTTATGGTTTTAACTTGAAATTAGGATACAGAATAAACTATTATTATCAAAATTTGCACATTTCTCTTCGGTTAGGGTCACCCAACGATAACGTCATATGTCAACTTTAATTTTGACGTCGTTGATGTGACAACCAAACGTGACATTGACATTTCGTGTCGGAAAGTTATGGTTGTTGTTGAGTTTTTGAGACTGACTTGTGCCGGAGCACTATTTAGCCAGCCACTGGTTAAGAAAAATGAATCGAACCAATCCCAATTAAATTATCATAAGAATGAAAAACAAGCCGTTACAGTTGTCATTGTCATTGTATCTAAATGATGTTACTTACTATTACTTATTCTGTGGTGATGTGATGATAATAATTATATTGTATTGTATTCTATGTATTATATTAACAACCAAAAACTATATAAGTATTGTATTAATTATCTGGTTCCCGTAGTACAAGCTTTGCTTAGTTTGTGGCTAGATGGTGCTGTCCACAAATATTTATTTAATTATTTGTTCATAACTTAAAAAAAAACACCAAATAAGTATCTACCTAACACAGTCCCTTTTTACCTGTAATTACCCAATACCTAATTTTACCACCATCTAATTGCCTCTACAGGCAAGGAATTAATTAAGACATCCACTGGGTTGCATCTTTGGATTCCGATGCTGTGTTTTGTTGCGCCCGCGCAGGTCAATAAATAGCCCGGTCAGAGAGGTAGATTTCGGTGTTGGCTCGGCGGAATTTATAATTTTTATTGATATTTTTATTTCGTATTGATCGCCTGTTTTACTTGAAATTGATGCTGAGAATTAAAATAAGCTCTGGTAATTAAAAAAAAAACAGATAAACACTTTTTTATTATTGAATGGATTTTGTATTAAAAAAATAATAATAAATGATTATAAACTGAATGTATTATTTTTGCACAAATAAATAAATATTCTATTCTATTCTATTCAAATAGATTTTAAGAATTAGTAAAACGCGGTCGAACGGGATAAAAAGTATACTATGTCCGTCTCCTGGTTTTAAGCTATGTTCTCACCAATTTTTAGCAAAATCGGTTCAGACGTTCTTGAGTTATAAATAGTGTAACTATCACGACTTCCTTTTATATACACGGTGGCATTTAATTCACTCTTTTCCTTAAATGTATGTACTCAGACCATGCTATAGAATATACGTACAAGGTCCAAAAAAAAAAATAACACCTACCCACCTCCTAAAATAACTGCATGACAGCCGAAATTTTTATTTAACGGTACACACAGCGCGGGCACCAGCTGAGTGCTTTGTAAATGTTTCGTAGGCAATAAAACACCTGCTTTGTTCAATGCCGCAAGGCTTTTCTTTATAATTTAATTTGATAATACCTAGATTTAAGTTTTATTTCATAAGTACTTTTTTATTTAGTGGAAGCATCATGGGACTGAATACGTACATTAAATGAAAAGAACGAATTAAATTCCACCTTGTATAGATATTCAATACCACTCAACACTTATTATACTGACATTTTTGAAATCTACCCAATAAAATAAAATGTGAATAAAATAAAATAAGTCAGAATTCCGTGGAGGCGCTGCGCGAGCATTCCACGGCCAATTAGTTTATTGGACGACATGTGTCCTTCCCGGAATATAGAGATAACATCGTTAAGGAACGGCCACAGACTCATATTTTTAAAACGGTGAACACTAAAACTTAACGTCGTTCAATCGTTCATTCGGTCTTTTCACTCACACGTTCGTTTTTGCTGCAAATAATATTCTCTGAACTAAAAGTCAAAATTACTACAACATTTATTAAAAACGAGTTCTTTATACCTACGTATAAGCATTTTTGAAGTAAAACTTCTATACGCAACTTGGGGAATAAGTTGGCAAGGCGAACGGAAATTGAAAGTTGTTGGTAAACGTAGATCACCATGTTAACATAAAAAAGTTAAAAACTTGTATTATTATGTTGGCATGTCCGGTAAAATGACTATTTACAATTGTCAAGATGGCGACATTAACATTTAACAAAGCAAAAACAAAGTTATACCGGCTGATAGATGGAGCTAAACTAAAGAAGTTTTACTTCAGTCGTGTGATCTAAAGCATACTCGTTTTATTTTTCATTATTTTAAGTCATTGTTCATGATTATTTTATTGCCAGGAACAATCTCTGGGATAGATCGGCAAAATACCAGCTCCAAGCCTTGGACTCCATACAGAAACGGACCCAAAGGCCCATCGGTGACGATGCGTTAGGGAAGCTAAGCTACAGACCTTGGATCACCGTTGTAAAGTTGCTGTCTTATCGGTTTTTTATAGACTGCACTTTGAAGAGAGTGCTAAGAGGTTACACGATCTGATTAGCCCATCTCCTTTCTTTCATCGGACCGCAAAAAAGGAAGAAGAAACACTTTATTTGCAAGAACTGTACACAACATTACATAATTACACTTAAAAAACCAAAACATAACCTAGTGTAATTTAAAACTTGCTTATAGCTATAACCTATTCATTGTGTGCGAACATCGTTGCTGTGTACAGTGCTGTACAAAACGGTCTGGGCTCAGCATGTACTGTGGACGAGTCCAGGGCGCTGATTTTCAGTCCAGACCTCGAGTGACGAATATATTAATCCAAGACGCACAGAAACACGGCATCCATGTATGGTGAAAATTTCTTCAATCCGCACGAAGAGTTACGCTACTAACTTTATTGAGCAAATAGCTAATGAATGCAACAGCTTGCTGGCGTCCTTTTTTCCAGTTTACTGTAACCTGCGAGATTCCCAGTCAAGAGTGAACAGGTATCTTCTAGGCAAGCATGCATCATCGTAGACCACGTCATTGCTTAACATCAGCCGAGGCTGTCATCAAAGGTTTTGCCTACAATCAATAAAAAAAGCACTGCACAATGAATCAGCATTGCAATTCAACGGGGCAATGCTGCCAGCTTGTTAGGTACGCTACCTATTGGTAGTGGGCTGGAGCATTTGGACTGTCTATAGTCATCGCGGCCAGTATATAGTCCAAATGGTTTTTTTTTTTGTAGTAGGCAGTGTTTAGTATTAGTAATTATAATTATCATGCAGTATTTAGTTGAAAATAAAGGCCATTTGCCAGTAAAAATAAATAAAAAAAGCTCACGTCAGTAATGAACGGTAAACACCGTCACTCAAAATTCATTCACTATATTTAAGTATTTTTGAATATTTAAAAGAGGAAATAATGAGCTTTTTAATCAAAGTACTACTTGACTGTGACAAGTTAATGCAAATAAAATAAATAAATAAATTAGTAGGCCGAAATAATTTAACCAGATAAACACGCATACATTTATAACCGGATTCAATCCGCAAAACTAAGCAATTAGCCGAACCATGAATCTACATATAAACACAAAATAGTCAATCTACTAAGCTTATTATAATTAGACGCCGATTATCATTAATTTTATTGACATAATCATCAATTTATTAAGTAATTGACGTTATAATATCGGGCGTTGACTAATTTATTTGCATTGGAAACTTAATCATTGGGCACCATTCATCATTCTAATCGAGTTTGATATTCTAATTTGTTCTTATTTACATTTTATTATAGTTAAATTCCTTGATTTACATCAAGCGTTTGACCTCGGGATTATTAGAATGTAAAAACCTTCAAAAGATTAGTTTTTATGTTTATCTCTTATAGAATTGTTATAATGTAATTATACTCTCATTTGTTTTTTTATTACACAGACAACTCTTTAGCTAATACTACTTTTCATATTAAAAGACTAACTGTAAACCAAATTATGTTTTATTGTATTGTAATAAACGCCTGAAATATCTCCTTCACTCAAAATACCAAATCTAGGACATGTAAGTGTATGTCACTCGTTCTATTGTTCATTCTTTCATTCACCGCCAGTGCACAACGACCCTTACCCCAACTTACGAGTAAACGTACCCAAAGACCGTGCTAATGCGCCCGTGAGGTTATACACCTGACAATATTATAAAACACGTAGCTTTATCATTATAAGACAGCACTGGCGGAGACACCAAATATGATGGTGTAAAATCACAATAAAAAATATAGATAAAAAAAGTTTATCACACTAATATTATAAAAGCGAAAGTTTGTATTTGTGTATGTGTGTATGTTTGTTACTCCTTCACGCTCAAACGGCTGAATGGATTTGGATGAAATTCGGTACCAAGATAGCTTATACGCTGGTTTAACATATAGGTTACATTTTATCCCAAAAAGTGAAATTTTCTCGTGGGATATATAATATAATATAATATAATAATATAATATAATAAATATAATATAATAATATAATATAATATATAATATGCGTGGACATCTCACACAACGCCATCTAGCCCCAAACTAAGCCAAGCTTGTGCTATGGGAACCAGATAACTGATACAATACTTAGATACTTTTTTTTTTTTTTTTTGTAAATACATACATAGAATACAATAATTAAAATACCTTTTATCCGCGGGTGAAACCGCGGGGCGCAACAAGTTAAAAATAATTCTCTATCACATTATTGAAGTGATAACTTCTTTAGAGTTTTTGGCGGGAAAGCGAAAAAGATTACGTCACCGCATCGTATTATGTTCCAAAACTTGTGTTATTTTCAGTGTTAGTGCATAAAATTGGTGGCATTTTATTCGTCAAGTGCTGGATTACAGGCGTGAGTGTGGGAAAATGGTATAATGATGGTGAAACGTTTCTTTTCGTGTTGTTTCCAAAACTCCATAGAAGCTTCAAGTAAAGTTGCCACCACTTTACTAGGAGTGTGACTTTGACTAGACTGACTTCGACTGTGACTTGACACATATTTGCGTGAAATATCGAAAACTTGAAAAATTATCAATTACTTGACACTGGCTAAATACACAAAAGTGTGGAGCCAAATCTTAAAAAAAAAAAAACTTCTTTAGGCGCGTTGAGCACTTTTTGGGTGAACAACAATCATGGAACTGTGTCGTGAAATATAATAATTGATTCTTATTGTTAAAAATTAAGAGGTGTTTTTGACTTTGGTAGAATGTAAAATTATTGTTTTGGTTGGCAGCACTGCCAGGAGGGCCATGATTGGTTGGTACCATCAGCCAATCAAAACCAACAAAAAAGAGCCGGCTAAAGGAATATCTAGGGAATAACTATCTATTTGGAGTTTTGGCGGGAATATGAAAAAGATCGCGTCGCCGCATTGTATTATATTCCAAAACTTGTGTTATTTTCAGTGTGATTGCATAAAATTGGTGGCATTTTATACGTTAAGTGCTGTATTACAGGCATGAGTGTGGGAAAGTGGTATAATGATGGTGAAACGTTTCTTTTCGTGTTGTTTCCAAAGCTCCATAGAAGCTTCTGGTAAAGTTGCCACCACTTTACAAGGGATATGACTTGACTAGACTCGACTATGACTTAACTTGATGATTTAGACTGTAACTTGACTTGACTTGACAAATGTTGATATTAATTAACTTGAGAAATTATCAATTACTTGACACTGGCTAAATACACAAAAGTGTGGAGCAAAAACCAAACAAAAAAAAAACTATCTATTTTGCGAGTTTTGGCGGGAAAGCGAAAAAGATTGCGTCACCGCATTGTATTATTTTCCAAAACTTGTGTTATTTTCAGTGTTAGTGCATAAAATTGGATTTTATTCGTTAAGTGCTGGATTACAGGCATGAGTGTGGGAAAATGGTATAATGATGGTGAAACGTTTCTTTTCGTGTTGTTTCTAAAACTCCATAGAAGCTTCTGGTAAAGTTCCCACTACTTTACTAGGAGTATGACTTGACTAGACTATGACTTAACTTGATGACTTCCACTGTGACTTGACACATATTTGCGTGAAATATCATCTTGATAAATTATCAATTACTTGACACTGGCTAAATACACAAAAGTGTGGAGCCAAAACACAAAAAAAAAACTAACTATTTGTGTAAAAGTATCAGCACCAGGGGCGTAGCTACCGCCGTATCTATAAGGGGCCCCTGATCAAAACACATTTTCATACAGGGCCCGTTTAAGGCAAGTTCAATGATGTGCACATATAAATATAATATAAATATAAAAATATAAATATATGGCGGTCTCTTCTGATAAAGGGGAAATGAAAAAGACGGATATATGTTTATTTCGTTTAGCTTTAGAATATACGACAGAGAATCGATACCATTATATATATATAGATAGAGAACTCTTTATTGTCTCACCAATTAAGTACAAAATCAAGAATAAATAATATTTACGAACTATGTAACTGTAACAATAGGCGGTCTTATCGCTAACAGCGATCTCTTCCAGACAACCTTTGAATGGACAGTAATAGCAGAGAAGAATAAACAGACACAACCTTATTTATGAATAAAAAATAAATATATAACGTATCAATATTAAGTATAAGGCAGAATAAGGTAATTGCATTATATTTTGATTTTACTAGGTGGTAGGACTTTTCTGCAAAGTTGGTCTAGGTAGGTACCACCGCTCTGCCAGTCATTCTACCGCCAAGCAGTAGTGCGCAAGCACTGCTGTGTTCCGGTTTGAAGGGCACTGTTGCTAGTGAAATTACTGGGCAAATGAGACTTTATGACCTAATCTCACAGTTTAGTAATCTCATTACTAGATAGTGTTGATGTCTCAGGATGACGTGCGCAGTGCAGTGTCGCGCGAAACTATACTTTAGAGTTCCGAGTGCAACTGATATGGGCAGCCGTGTCGCTTAACATCAGGCGAACGGTTAGCTCGTCACGTCATTCAATAACAATAAAAAAAACATGAATCCTTAGCCTTTTTTAATCTTTCGTTAAACATCTAAATTTGGATGTTTAATAAAAAAAAAACACCTTGTTAAGAACTCGAGGTAAATTTATTTTGACAATGTGAAACGATCCTCTTTTTGGATAAGATTAATAACCTTTTTATACTGTTAATGTTAAATAGGCAAATAAAGGTGTTGGACCTTTTTTGTGTTGGTGTGACCCAGATAATAAAAACTTATTTTGAGTTCAAATAATCTAACGCATTCTATATCCACCAATGGTCGTTTAGGTCTCATATTTTCTCTCATAAAGAAGGCCTAGCAGTTTTGGCGGGAATGCGAGAAAGATTGCGTCACCGCATTGTATTATTTTCCAAAACTTGTGTTATTTTCAGTGTTAGTGCATAAAATTGGTGGCATTTTATTCGTTAAGTGCTGGATTACAGGCATGAGTGTGGGAAAGTGGTATAATGGTGGTGAATCGTTTCTTTTCGTGTTGTTTCCAAAACTCCATAGAAGCTTCTGGTAAAGTTGCCACCACTTTACTAGGAGTATGACTTGATTTGACTAGACTAGACTAGATTATGACTTGACTTGATGACTTGGACTGTGACTTGACTTGACACACATATATATATTAATTAATTTGAAAAATTATCAATTACTTGACACTGGCTAAATAACCAAAAACAAGAAAAAAACGCTCACTCGTTTTTTTTTTTAAATAGCTATGGAGTTATTCTGTAAATAGATTTAATACCTTTGTTTAGTACTAATAAAAACATGTGACAATCTACAGATGGTAACACCGCCGGGCACCGATGTCTTATTATATTTCATGGCCGTTAGATGGTATCTCCATAAGAAATGGTCACGGGCACAAATAATTCTCGCCCAACACTTTTTGTGATGCTTGACAGATTTAAATGATATCTTAATACATTCGCTGGACCATTTATCGGTTAAATTAATTGGGTATAAAGTGAAAATCTTTTAATTAAGGAACATTGATTATCTTTCTAGAAGTAAATGGTTTTCGACGTTTCGTGTTTGATCATGTTTTGTGATAGGAAAAGGTGATTGTTTTAAGGTTGATAGTGTGTTAAGGACTTGATAAGTGGTGTTGACAAACTAACCGACTTAACAATAAGAGTTTATTAATTCAACGACCATTTTTCAAACTTCCTTCAACTTCTTACTTCTTACTTCTGACTTCAATAAAGGGAGATTCTCAATTCAGATTCTTTCATTTTTGTTGGTACCCTCATATGCACCCTGCAACTTACACTAAGCGTTTTGCTACTTACTTTGTTGACTTGACAGCCTCTATGGGGTAGTGGTTGAGCAGGTCCACTCATAACCCGGAGGCGATGAACATAGGTATTTGTTCTATGTTTGGTCGGTCGTTATATTCTATTCCATGTATGTATTTACAAACAAAAAGTATCTAAGTATTGTATCAGTTATCTGGTTTTCCCATAGCACAAGCTTTGCTTAGTTTGGGGGCTAGATGGCGTTATGTGAGATGTCCACACATAGTTGTTTTTTATTATTATCTCTCACGCTTTGCCAAAGTCTCAATTTCCTTTCTCCAGTAAATGCTATAAATAACGATAAAACATCACATTTAAATAGAAAACAACTGGAAAATAACAAATCGGAATAGACCAATAAAACCTTGTCAAAATCAGTTAAACCTTTAAAACCATGTCGTAATCTTAATTTATAAAATGAAGTTGCGTGTTCAAATTGTAGCTGTAAAGTGAGTATAGTTAGTCGCGAGTCTGAACGTTTAAGATAAATATGGTGATACCCTAGCTGTCTATCGGGTGGATTTATTATTATTGGATTGATTGTGTGGTCCAAGGTAAAGGAAAGGGATATGAAAGATACCGATTATGCTGCCTATGCTCATCAATAGATTGAAAGCTGGCAGACATTTTTTTTTATGTTAAAGGGAGCAAACACCTGATGGGAAGTGGTCACCGTAGCCTATGGACATCTGTAACACCGGAGGAGGCGTCACCGATGCATTGCTGTAAACATAGAAAAATACGGGTAATTGATCTAGATAGATTCCACTGCGTACATCCTGAATATGTATACACGGTGGAATTTAATTCGCTCTTTTTCTTAAATGTATGTACCCATGCTATAGAATACCCGTACAAGGTCCAAATATATAAAAAATGGTTTTATTTAGTGCCTTCTATAATAGCTGCATGACTGGTTTTGTTTTAGTATTTAGTCCCTCCTAAAATAGCCGCATGACAGCCGAAATGTCTATTTAACGGTACACACAGCGCGGGCACCAGCTGAGTGCTTTGTAAATGTTTCGTAGGCAATAAAACACCTGCTTTGATCAATCCCGCAAGGCTTTTCTTTGAATTTAATTTGATAATACCTAGATTTAAGTTGAATTCCATAAGTACTTTTTTATTTAGTTATATGGGAGCGTTCTATAGCATGGACTGAATACAAACATTAAAGGAAAAGAACGAATTAAATTCCACCTTGTATAACTCATTTTCACCAAATATGGCGAATGCGTTGGTTATCCTTAGAAGAACAGACTAGGTGGCAGGACTTTTCTGTAAAGTTCGTCTAGTACCACTTTACCAGTTATTCTGCAACTAAGTAATGTGCAAGCACTGCTGTGTTCCGGTTTGAAAGGAACTGTAGCTAGTGTAATTTCCCAGTGGCAAATGAGAATATGATCTGTAAGGTGATCACGGATCTTTAATTGCAATGCAACATTAGAAATTTATTTCCAAATTTGGAAATTTCCATATTAACTATGCACATAAACTGCGTAAATAAACTGTCAAATCTATTCAATGAAATTACGGTGCAAATGAGACTTTATGATCTGGGGAGCGATCACGTAACTTAATTGCAACATATAGAAACACAAATTTGTATGGATTTGACAGATTCAATACGCAGACTAAGGTCCGTATTACAGAACGATGCTCAGACATCGATCGGCGCTCAAGCAGAGATTTCATTCATAAAGTGATCAATTAGTGAATTAAACCTCTGCTTGAGCACCGATCGATGACTGAGCATCGTTCTGTAATACGGACCTAAGTGCGAAGTTACTATGAAATTTTTCAAATCGAGAATGCAATTTCTCTTGTTGCATTGCGGAATCACCTGAAGATGAAGAAATCACCCTCTGATCTCACAGTCAAGTAATCTTTTATCTAGACTGTGCTGTGTGCAGTATTAGTTTTTTTTTTTACAACCGCTCATCGTTTTACAAACAAACCAAACCACAAAACCATCATCAATATGAACGCCGTTCACAGCAGTACGTTAATGAGTTTATCCAAGTGAGAACTATCGAGCGGTTTGTAATTAATTATACTATAACTAGCTCAGGATTTATAGGTTCAAAATGATTTTTTTAAATTAAATATAACATGTAAATTGGAATTTAAAAATACCTCTGTTCTTTGTCATTGACAGCCCTCGTGGTGTGGTGGTTGAGCAGGTCGGCTCATAACTCGGAGGCGGCGGGTTCGATTCCCGCGGCAGGATAAGTATTTGTGCACAGAAAAATCACAAATACTTGTTCTGAGTCTGGGTGTAGTGGGACCATGGTCCTCGTAGTTCCTGAGTCCCTAGACACAGGGAATGCTGAAATAAATTAGTGTCCAGGATCTATGTATGTGATCGTTGGGCGTTATAATGATTATTCCCGTGACAGGATAATTATTTTTGTACAATAAAAAGCGCAAATACTTGTTCTGAGTCTGAGTGTTATGGAACCATGGTCCTCGTAAGTAGTTCCTGGGTCCCTACGATGGAATCCTAGTTAGGGTCCACGATATATGTATGTGATCATTGTGCGTTATTATTATTATTTTCATACGTTCGCAATTATCTCTCTTTGACGGTACACTGTCGAAGTATATATGACTGGCCCCATAGTTCATTTGGTAGTAACCTTGCCTTCTAAGCCGTAGGTTGTGGGTTCGATTCCCACCAAGGACAAACATTTGTACCATGTATGTCTGGTGTTTTATTCTAGTATAATATGTATATATTTACACACAAAAAGTATCTATGTATTGTATCAGTTATCTGGTCCCCATAGTACAAGCTTTGCTTAGTTTGGTGCTGAAATGTCCACTAATATACATTTAATTATTAAAAATGGATTACATACGTAAATCTGAAACATTTATTTTTGACTGATTTTAACTGTATGCTCATTTATTTATTATTATTCAATTTATAATAATTAGCTTACAGTTAATGACCAAAACGCTAACTATTACTTACGTGTAAATCTAAAGGTATTACAAATAGTCCTTATGTTATCGTAAATCATGTCGACATGCTGGCACTCATGAGTGAACGCATTAAGTAGGGCCAGTGCGGCGTGGGTGAGTTATTGCAGCGGTGAGTCCGTGGTACTGGACAAGCAAACAACTGATGCTGACGACGTCCTGTTCGCAAATAATTGTTAGGAACTTACAGATTCATGGAAGCTAATACATCCGAATTATTAATTATAGCATGCAGTATTGAGTAATAATGGATCACAAGCAGTTTACGACAGTTTACGCCTGTATTCCAATGTGCCCAAATGTTCCATTAATAACCTAATACGCTTCACACGTCATCGCCCATCCTACTCTACAATGCTCTAGAGAGAATAGAATAGAATAGAATATTTTTTATTGTTAAACTGCGTACAAGATGATCGTATGGTGCTAAATACTATGTTCCAACAGTTTTGTCCATTTCGGACGTACAATAAATATTATGTTATAACAATTGAAGGAACTAAATGTAGTTTCCATTAATACACCGACATAACTTAAAGTAAAAAATACACAAAATGAATAAAAATTTAAATAAATAGGTACAATAATGAATGCACCAATTCCTCGTATTAACTGATTCTATTTTATTATATATGCTTGTTATTATAACAAATTTACAACTATTTATAGCGCAAAAAGAAA
Source organism: Ennomos fuscantarius (assembly GCA_905220475.3). NCBI lineage: Eukaryota > Metazoa > Arthropoda > Insecta > Lepidoptera > Geometridae > Ennomos > Ennomos fuscantarius. The sequence continues at coordinate 1,759,698 of HG992046.1, read as the reverse complement.
AATATGAGCACAGATTCTCACCATGTAAGGCGCGGGAGCGATGCGCGAACAAATCTCGGCTCATTATACACGAGCGACAAAAACGCGTCCGCGCGGACATCGAAACGCGACGCTCATAAATAAATACATATCGCGGGGTGTGGTGTAAGTTTGCAGCGGAAGCGGTTGCTTGATTCTCTGCAGTTGGTATAAAACAAGACTAGAGACAGAGACAAGACTAGCACACTTCCACAGAACTACAGAAACTTCCCTTGACTTGAATAGTGAGTTTTGCTACAAGCCAAAAAAGGCGGTTCAATTCGCACAGCGCTACAAGCTTACTCTGCGTAAATCATCTCTTCCTGTCTCTATATAGGTATACTTTTGTCACATTACACGTTACGGATCAGCCGGTAGTCAGGATCAATTTCATAATATTATATACCTAAAATTTTACTAGGTGGTAGGACTTTTCTGCAAAGTTCGTCTAGGTACCACCGTTTTGCCAGTTATTCTGCTGCTAATATAGTGAGTAAGCACAACTGTGTTCTAATCTCTCTAGTGCTGATATCTCAGGATGACGTGCGTAGTGCAACTGATATGGGCAGTATAGGCGCTTAACATCAGTTGAACGGCTAGCTAGTCATAAAATTCCAAAACATAAAAAAGTGCGGAGGCCTGAAAATGTTCAGAAAAAGCACTTACTTAATAAGAAAGCATTACATCTTAAGGGTTTATTTACCTTAAGGAGTTTTGCATGTATTCGTTTACCAGCTAAAACATTATGAAGTTCACAAACTTTAGAAATCGGTCCGATCTCTAGAGAAACATTGCTACGCACTGGCTTTGATTCTGACAGCACTATGCAAGCGCAAGTAACTCTTATTTGCATACAAGTAATTTGTAGAGAAGTTTGTCACTTGCCATATCTAGTTAGACTACAATCAAGACCCTTTTACTAGGTGGTAGGACTGTATTGCAAAGTTCGTCTAGGTAGGTACCACCGCTTTGCCAGTTATTCTGCCGCCAAGCAGTAGTGCGCAAGAACTGCTGTGTTCCGGTTTGAAGGGCACTGTAGCTAGTGAAATTTCTGGGCAAATGAGACTTTATGATCTGATCTCACAGTTTAGTAATCTTATTACTAGATTGTGCTGATGTCTCTGGATGTCGTGCGCAGTGCAGTGTCACGCGAACCTCTATACTTTAGAGTTCCGAGTGACATTGCAGCTGATATGGGTAGCCGTGTCGTTTTACATCAGGCGAACGGCTAGCTCGTCACGTCATTCCTTAACATAAAAAAAAGACCCATATAGAACCATATGTTGTCTTTAAAATGGTCAACGGCGTCCATTAAACTCACCCGCTACTTCCTTCAACTTACCCCAAACTCTTAGATGAAAGACAAGCGCTTCATCCTGAATGCGCACAGAAAAACCCGTGAAACGAAACGTAATATCGGCAGGACATTTGTTCGTTTATACCAAAACAACCCCGCAAGAGCAGAGTGACCGGGATCCGATTTATGTTCGCCGCTCACCGCGAACTTTTTCAACTTACTCCATGTATAATTTATGACGTCATTTGTTAAATGATAGCATCTGTACTTTTTGTTTTAAGCGGGTAATAATAAGAGTTATGGAACGTTTTTTTGGAGCTTAGCTTAGCCTTTGAAAGTGACATCGTTAGGTTTAGTTTTTACCGCTTTTCAAGGTAAACCTCGATGGTGGTAAATGGTAACTTCTGTTTATGTCCTAATAGACTTTGGATAGTCTGCTTTGCGAACCAGTTTTTAGAGAATATACTAGTAAGGTAAAGCGTCTTGTAAACGAGCAGTTTGAACAGAAAAGTCGCTATTTGTGTAATCAGCTTTAACTGCTAACACTGGTATAATCCGTAGTACTGAGTCGGAAATTGTATGTTTATAGATGGACGAGCTTCTGCCCGCAGCTTCGCCCGCGGCGTGGCCTATGTGAAAATAATTCAACCACCCATTTTACCCTTAGGGTGGAATGTCAAAAAAGAACAGTGTCACTCGGAACTCCAACATGTAAAGTTTCGTATGACTGCTGCAATGCGCACATCATCCTGAGACATCAACACAGTCTGGTAATAAGATTACACGACTGTGAGATCAGATCATAAAGTCTCATTTAAGCCCAAGCCCAGTAATTTCACTAGCTACATTGCCCTTCAAACCAGAACACAGTACTGCTTGCGCACTACTGCTTGGCGGCAGAATAACTGGCAAAGCGGTGGTACCTACCTAGACGAACTTTGCAGAAAAGGTTATTGGTTAAACCAATATTGATTTTTCACACAGATTACTTCCACTAAGAAAGGCTTTTTCGAAATTCCACCCCTAAGACGGTAAAATGTGTGGTTGAACTAACTATGAAAAAAAAATTCTTCATGTCCTTTATGCCACGCGGGTGAAGCCGTGGGCAGAAGTTAATCATACTGGAGTTTTGGCGGGAAAACGAAACAGATCGCGTCATTGCACTGTATTATTTTCAAAAACTGGTGTTATTTTCAGTGTTAGTGCATAAAATTGGTGGCGTTTTATTCGTTAAGTGCTGGATTACAGGCATAAGTGTGGGAAAGTGGTATAATGATGGTGAAACGTTTCTTTTCGTGCCGTTTCCAAGTCTCCATAGAAGCTTCTAGTAAAATTTCCACCATTTTACTAGGAGTATGACTTGACTAGACTATGACTTAGCTTGATGACTTGGACTCTGACTTGACTTGATTTAACTTTAGAAATGATCAAATCCTTGACACTGGCTAAATACACAAAAGTGTGGAGCCGAAACAAAAAAAAAAATACAATTATACCGAATTTCACCAAGATTATTTCAGGCGTTTATTCAAATAAACATTGCCAACCGTTAACAGCCAGACGTTTAATCTATAATCTAGTCGTTTCATTTATCTAACTACCAACACTAAAAATAAACAATCATCAATGAAATTAAAATACCCGTACTTTAAAAAACTACCAAACAACACAAAGGTTTGTTTCTACAATCCACAGATTCCTGGACATCGTGTGAATCACTTCATTAGCTGCCACTTTTTGCTGCCAAATGTTTGGGACAGACAGAAAGAAACACAACCTCGATTATGTTGTCGGGGTATAACGGTGAATTTTTTTCGTTTAATTAGGTAATTGAGTTTACATTGTTAACCGACTTCGAAAAAAGAGGAGGTTCTCGATTCGAATGTATTTTTTTTGTAACCTAAGAACTTTTGACTGGGTGAACCGATTTTATGTGTGGTCCCATTCCAATTTGATCCAGTTCTGACAATGGCGTCCTTGAGAAAACCATGTAAATCTGAAGTAGGTTTTTCACGCTTTGTGTTTATTATAATTATTCACTTTTCAAAGTGCTGAAGCAATTATTATTCATTGTTTTATTTGCGTTTATATTATAAACGAGCATCTACCCGCAGCTTTGCCCGCGGCGTGGCCTATGGGAAAATAATACTGCATGCCAAATTTCAGCCCGATCCGTCCAGTGGTTTGGGCTGTGCGTTGATAGATCACTATGTCAGTCAGTCAGTCACCTTTGAGTTATATATATTTAGAAGATTGCCATTGGACACAAATCGTTCCCAACTCAGCATAATGCTGGTCAAACTAGCGCTGGTCTTCCGTTGGGCAGGTTCAGTCTCGTCACGGCGCAGTTATAACTAGGACTTTTCTGCAAAGTTCGTCTAGGTCCAGTTATGCCGCCAACCAGTAGTGCGCAAGCACTACTGTGTTTCGGTTTGAAGGGAATTGTAGCTAGTGAAATTACCGGGTAATTGAGACTTTATGATCAGATCTCACAGTCAAGTAACCTTATTACCAGACTGTGCTGATGTCTCAGGATGATGTGCGCAGTGCGGTGTCACGCGAAACTTTATATTTTAATATTCTGAGTGACACTGTTCTGTTATAGTGGCCGTGTCGCTGAGCATCGGTGAACAGCCAGCTCGTCCATTATCCAATAACATAAAAAGCTACGGATTGCAATCAAAAACTACCCTGACGAAGGTATTACAGAGAAACCAAAATACTTCCTTACATCATCCATCTTACACCCTCACACATCCAAATACAAAGACAATTCGTAGCAGGTATTATCGCAACCTGACACCTACCCTTTTCGATACACTTCATCCCTCCAACCACCCCCTTGGGACCAGTGTACAACCATAAGACGTCCCAGGGGTAGCCACCCCTACAAACACCCTGTCGATTTACACGGTTAGTTATGGTATTCGATTATGGGGATGGTTTTGATTTTTATAGCGTGAGGGTTAGTTTTTATTATATTTCGGTATGATGTTATATACTGTAATTATTATGTGTTTAAGATTAAGTGGTAATGCTCCAACGTAGCCCAATAAAGTTTTATTTGTAGACAAAGAGTTGAATGTTATCAGTAGATTTTATAAATCAACTAGTTGCGCCCCGCGGTTACACCCGCGAATAAATAGTATTTTAATTCTATACTCATCCCACGGGAAATTTCACTTTTCCGGGATAAAATGTAGCCTATATGTTAATACAGTGTATAGGCTATCTTGGTATCGAATTCATCCAAATCCATTCAGCCGTTTGAGTGTGAAGGAGTAACAAACATACACACAAACACACATACAAACTTTCGCCTTTATAATATTAGTGTGATTAGTTAAGTAAAAAAATTTTACAATGTGGCAAGACGAAGACTTAAGTTAGTGTCAGGTAGTTAATAATAACGCCCAACGATCACACACATTATTCCTGGACCCATCTATCGGCCGGTATAACTTTGTTTTTGCTTTGTTTAATGTTATTATCGCCACTTTGACAATTGCAAATAATAATTTTACCGGGCATACCAACATATTAATACAAATTTTTAACTTTGTTATATTGACATTGGAGACTTACGTGAACCAACTTCAGCTTCCCTCGCATTCACCAGCTTACTCTTTAAGCGAGCGTAAACAAGTTTTACTTCAAAAACAGCATTATATGAATTTATCCTCTGAACATGCCATAGATTATGTAAAAATATACGCGTCACAGCGTCGCGAGCGGCGCCGTCAATCACTACCAACGTGCGATTGTTTTCAAATACTCGCCAACCTGATAGGAGGGTATAATCGATTTGGCTTAGTGGTTAGGATAGCTACACATTACGACAGCCTCTGAATTACCTAAAAAACTGTCCAGAGAGTGCAACTAGACTTATTTTTAACATTATATAAAACTAAACTAGACCTAAAAAACTAAATTATACCTAAGAACTTAAAATATAAAAAATACTAGACTTTATATTCAAGAACAAATTATACGTTCTTAAACAATAAAACTAAAATAAAATTTAAGCTTTGCATTAGCAAAACTTAATCTAAGAAGCCGCTACCTACTGGTACACACAACACATGGCACAGCATTGGTACAGCAATGGTACAGCATTTTGCAAAATGCTGGCGGCATTGCCAAGTTGAATGGCAGCTCCGAGCTGTGTCCTTAGTCTTTGGGCTAAATAGAGACCAGCATTTTGGTCACGTGTCCTCTAAAAGAGAATATAAATATCCATTATAAGCACGTGCAAACTTTACCGATCTATGTGCTCGTAAGCTGTTGTATTTAATTCTGCTTGGATCTTGCAAAGGTATTGGACAGCCTCTGTGGCTTAGTGGTAACAGGTCGGCCTATAACACGAAGGCGGTAGAATCGATTCCTGAGGCAGGACAAGTACTTGTGTTCAAAAGAAATGAGTGTGCTTTAAACCACACGACTGAAGTAAAACTTCTATACTGAACGCAACTCTGTCTTTTTATCTTCACTAACCTATATCTCCCTCTCAACTTCCGTTCACCTCACCCGATCAATTTCCGTAACGCTCTCGTCACGCATTCACCAGCTTACTCCCCAAGTCAAGAATGCGTAAAGAAGATTTACTTTAAAAAAAAAAGCGCTAATTACATGTTCTGTGTCTGGATGTTGTGGGCATAGTCCTCGTAGTTCCTGTGTCCCTAGACACAGGGAATCCTAGTTAGGGTCCATGTGATGGCTTTATTTAGAAAAAAAAAAACATTAAAATAGTTACAATCACTTTTTAACTACTTCACTAATTTAATCCCTTTTATTAGGATCCCAAATAATGTCACTGTTGACCTATTTGCGGATAACATTCACAAGTTTAGAAAGAGTATTGAAGATCTGTGATATTTTATTTTATTTATTAATCTAATTATCAATTTTTAAATCTTTATCTTTACATTTTCATATTATTTTTAATCCATTTAATTAATATTACTATTTTGACTATGTATTCCAGTGTTTTATCGATTCTTTGAACAGCTGTTACTATAATTCACTCTTTTTTATTATACATGCAGTCTTTATCAGTAACTGTGATTGCACTTAGCAATGTTTTCTTTTTAATAATTCATTTAATTTTAGTATAATAAAGTAACCGCTCCCCTTTCTAGTCTAATTTACAGGTACATTGTAAATACACAATAACTTTACGCAAATCAAATATACTATAAGTTTATGTACATCCCTTGTTACCTGTGTGAACAATAAAGTTTTTATTTATTTTTATTCTTTTTATTTAATATAATTTTGTCTTCCTCCTTTTAATTTTGCGTACACCTGTTTTGTATTGTGGAATGCAAATAAAAATTGAAATTGACATAAGTGTTACCGGATCTGGCAACGGTATACATTATGTTGGTAAGCGTGATAAATAAATAAATAAATTATTATTATTTTTTTAGATAAAATGGGCATGCGTTTGACAACAGCTCACCTGATGGTAAGTGACGAAGTTGTCTAAGGTGGAGCACGCTTGCCCATGAGATGCCCATTCACTCTTGACTTAAAAAGACCCAGGTTATACCTTGAAGGAAACACTGTTTTTGGGAGAGTATTCCATTCCTTGGCCGTTCGGACTATAAATGAGTCAGCAAAACGCTTAGTGCGGACTTGGGGTACACTAACAACGTAAGGGTGTGACGAATCACCAAGTCTTGTAATTCTATGATGGAAAGGAGCTATTCAGCTCTATATGCACCACCAACTTAAGAAAGTTGTAAATTCAACTTTTAACCAAATCTAAAGTTGTACTCATCGATATACTGACAAGTGTTGGCGCGAGTACGAGCTGAGACATTTGCGAGTTAAATTTGCAGATAGCCCCTGTAGCTCGGGGAATGGAAAACATACGGCAGCTTGTTCGGGACAAACGTTGGTGTGATGAACATAGGTGTTTGTTCTGTGTCTGGGTGTCATATTGTATTCTATGTATGTATTTACAAACAAAAAAGTATCTAAGTATTGTATCAGTTATCTGGTTCCCATAGTACAAGCTTTGCTTAGTTTGGGGCTAGATGGCGCTGTGTGAAATGTCCACACATATTTATTTATTTAATAATAATAATATGAGTGGACATCTCACACAACGCCATCTAGCCCCAAACTAAGCTTAATCTTGTGCTATGGGAACCAGATAACTGATACAATACTTAGATACTTTTTTGTTTGTAAATACATACATAGAATACAATATGACACCCAGACACAGAACAAACACCTATGTTCATGACACAAATATTTGTCCTGAGTGGGAATCGAACCCACAACCCACAGTTCAGAAGGCAGGGCTACTACCAACTGAGCTATCGGGCCAGTCAAAATTTAATGCCACCAATTTTATGCACTAACACTGAAAATAACACAAGTTTTGGAAAATTGCCGGCAGTGGTTTGTGTCTAGTGGTATAAACTGATGATTCTGATGGAGTACTTAAGTAGCAAAATACGCCAAACGCCGCGGGAACGCTCGTATTTATCTCCCCTGAGTTTTCACCTATTATAGTCGATCTGTCCATCTTCGGCAGCTCTCGTTTTGGCAGCGGTAACGATCTGGGAATTTGTTACCCCGCGTCACTTTGATTAGGGGCCCCGTTGACTGAAAGCCACTGATGTAAGGGGCCTTGGAAATACCCGGAATTCTGTACGTTTGTTCGATTCCTGATTAAATGAATGCGTTTATCTATGACGCTATATATTTTGGCGTTATATATTTCATTTTTCATTTTCATATTACTTTAAAATTATTACTATTAATTTTTTCAGTACATACATAATTTTTTTTTGTAGCTTAAATTAATATATTAAAACGCCCTTATTATTACCCGAGTGTAACCCCTTATTTAGGTGTTCGTGCCTTCGCTTGAACCACAGATGAGATAACACCTTGTAACTCAGTTCATTTTGTTCATTATTTGCGGCGTATAGCGCCATCTGACGCGTAGAAGTGGAACTATAATCGACTGACGCCGCGCCTGGCTGTTTCATTCTTCAGTACGCTTTTGTAACTCAACCGAAAAATACGTGCCAAACAAACAAAGGTAAGGAACTGTCTTCTTACTCGACGACAATAGCAAAATACCGCTCGGCGCCCCTGGCCCAGCGACGAGACGCAAGTTGCCCCATAGGGCATCGTCATAAAGTATAGACAGACAGAAGTTTTAGGCGACATGCTTTGTAAGTAGTCGCGTGATCTTGTATGAGGACATCTTGCCTCGTTTGAAGACACATCGCCTCACGGGTAGTGTCGCCGTCTCAAATGAAGACACGTCGTCTTACACGTAGTCTCGCTTCTCAAATGAAGACACGTCGTCTTACACGTAGTCTCGCCTCTCAAATGAAGACACGTCGTCTTACACGTAGTCTCGCTTCTCAAATGAAGACACGTCGTATTTCACGTAGTCTCGCGTCTCAAATGAAGACACGTCGTCTCACACGTAGTCTCGCGGCCTCAAAGGGAGACACGTCGTCTCACATGGAGGCATGTCGCCTCGCGTAACTTGACGACACCTTAAAACCATCGATGATATTAAATTGTTCAATCGTTGTTACAGACCATGGCAAACACTACAACATCAACTACGGGTGACTTAGCCCAGATTGTGCCCGAGGATGATGAAGAACGGAAAGCTTTCATAGCCATAGTAAATTCAATCTGTGAAAATTACCCAAAAGGTTGGGAACAATGGAAGGTGGTTGACTACTCTATTAAAGAGTTAACCGGAGGTGAGCTGACACCGATCATTGACAGCAAATTAAGGTTCGGACTACCGACCACAGATATAGCTAGAGCATTCTACCCTAGCTTGAAAGATCTTCCTGAAAGATGCTATAGACAAATTCGCAAGATAATACTATCATGGCCCTTAGGTAGGGCTTTAACGTACTCACCGCACAGCATTGCTGAAAAGGTCCACGGCCCATCTTACAAGGAATTTATGGGCACTGTACGAGAACTGAAAGCCCAAGGCAAATTAACTAACAGAGAGAGGACCGGGAGGCTGCTAGGAGAAGATAGCAACCAATCACAAACGCGCAGTAGGCCTAGCAGCACAATAACGGTCGCTAGCGATGCAAGAAACGTGGGGACAACAAATTATGCCGTGTCGGCAGGCTCTAAACGTCAGTTCGATGACAGAGGGGCTTCACCACCTCCTAAGCGAAGATCCGTTGAACAGGGAAGCGGGGAACATCTCATGGCCTCAGTACTTCAACAGCAGATGGCACTTTTTAATAAGCTGATCGAGATGCAGGCTGAACAAAATAATAAAATTGAGAGGCTAGAACAAGCATCCACATCGAAGACTGATGACTTAAACCTTTCATATGAATCTCTCCCAGATAGCACAAATGAAGAGGATATAGAACAAGCTTGTGAACGCTCTCCTATGGCCAGCGAAAGTGATTACCAAAACGAATCACTAGAAGTGGAATCTGATGACAGGAATGATGCCGAGCAAACAATCAGAAATGAGATCGCTAGTGCTAAGCGACGTTTAAAAGCACTTCAGTCAGTCAAAGGTTCGGTGGCACCGCCTGTATTTGACTTCAAACCACATACTACGGAAGCCGAAACAAAGCTTACCAAAGCAGACCCAATTCTAGCTGAACAGACAATAGAATGTCAGCGGTTAGGGACCGATGACTGGAAAAATATTCGATATTGCGATGTCCAAAAACAATTTCAAGCCTCTCCTGTATTCACGGCGCTAAAAGTTAACAATCAGTTAGCTGGGGTCACTCCAAATTGGACTTCCGTAGCGGTATTACAAAGATTTGACCTTACTCTGGCGGCTATAACAAATGGCCTCTTACAACAAAGAAAAATATTTGAAGAGCTTTGCGAAACATTACCGTATGAGTTTAAACAGAAGGTGGGTCAAGAGTTCCTAGCCACAAACTCTAAATTCCGTAAGCTTTCGGACAACCTCCTACAATATGTCTGTGGTAGAAGAGCAGAGACTATCCAACAGAGACGGGACACATACAAAGTAAAGAACAAAGTCCTTCAAGAAATCATTCATAATATTCCACCCTCGGGTTCTAACTTATTCAAAGAACCTGACTTGTCCCAGGCGGTAAAAGATCAGGGGGGAATACACAAGTTCTTTCCGTTTAAGAAATCATACCCACAGGCGACAAAGCCCTTCCAAAAATACAGCTATAAAGAAAGAAAGAGTAGTTTTAAAAGAGAACCTACCAAACACCAAATCAATAAAACCCACAACTCCACCTACAATGGCAATGGGAACAGGAAAGGTCAAACTCCCAACAATAAGGGAGATAAAAATGTCAGGGGACAAAACAAATGGAAAGGGTTTAAAAGATCATGACTTCAAGGCAGGCCAGTTATCGTTCCATCAAAAGAAATGGGAAGAAATAGGAGCACCAACAACTATAAAAAAGTTTTTGTCGGGATACAGAATACCATAGTGGATTTATTACATCATCACAAATTTTTCGAAACTCCTCGTTCCCAACTAATGAAGAACGAAATAAAAATCATGCTGAGCAATGGTGCAATTCGTCCCAGCAGCCACAACACGGGGTTTCTTTCAACTCTGTTTCTCAGAAGAAAATCGGATGGAACAAACAGGCCAATATTCAATTTAAAAAGACTCAACCTGTATGTACATGCTCCTCAATTCAGACTTTTAAATCATTACCGCATACCGCTAGTCCTCAACCCAAACGATTACATGACGAAAATAGATATTTCACAAGCCTACTATCACGTACCGATAGCCTCAACGCACCGCAGGTTCCTGTCTCTAGCCTACGAGGGAAAAGTTTTCGAAATGACCTGCCTTCCATTTGGTCTAGCGAGTGCTCCTTTTGCTTTTTCAAAAATCACAAACTGGCTAGCTCACTGGTTCCGGCAAACAATCGGCATAAAAATAGTAGTGTACCTGGACGATTTTCTAATTGTTCATCAAAACCCGAATGTTTTGAAAGAGCAGGTACAATTGGTAGCGGAGAAACTAGAAGAGTTGGGATGGTCAATAAACAGGAAAAAGTCACTCGCAGAACCCGCTCAGTGTCTAGAATACTTAGGCATAATTTGGAATACTCAGGAAAACCAGAAAATGCTCTCAAGTGCAAAAATCAATCAGATAAAGACATCTATTCATACGTTCCTGCAGAAAAAGCAATGGAGCTGGCAAGACGCAAAGATGTTACTAGGCAAATTAAACTTTGCTTCATTTGTGATCCCCTTAGGGAGACTGCATTGCCGCTTGTTACAAATAGAATCCAACAGGCTACGAAAATCATTACGCCACAAACGATGTCCGATGTCAGGCATAGCACTCACAGAATTAGAATGGTGGATGGAAAACATAGAAAAAACAACCCCAATCCATCAACCCAATCCATCAATGTTCATCACCACAGATGCGGCAGATGCAGGGTGGGGTGCAATAGCAAACAGCCAAAAACTGTGGGGGCCGTGGACGAAACAACAACGGAGGTGGCATTGCAACCAAAAAGAGCTCTGGGCAGTCTTCGAGACTCTTCAGCGCCTAGGCCCAGCATTGAAAAACAGAACCACAATATGGCAAACAGACAATCGGACAGCAGCCGCTTACATAACAAAGCAAGGAGGCACAAAGTCAAAGAGACTTCTGAAAACTACCACGAAAATCCTGCACCTATGCGATCAGTTAAACTGCAACCTGTTGGCCCGTTACATTCCCGGATCATACAACGACTTAGCAGACAGCCTCTCCAGGACGAAAAATATTCCAGAATGGCACTTAAAGCCTTCAATTACAAAAGAGATCTTTTACCGTTTAGGCAGCCCAGAAATAGACCTGTTCGCTTCGAGGCGGTCAGCAGTAGTACCGAAATACATAAGCGAAGACTCACTCGACATGGGGAGTCAATACACAGACGCCTTCAGCCAAACATGGCACTACGGTCTAGGGTGGGCGTTTCCACCACCAGCTCTTATACCAAGAGTCCTTCATCATCTGGAATCGTCGACGGGAGTCTATCTCCTAGTTACTCCGGAGTGGCACAAAGCATTCTGGACACCAGAAATAAAGAAGAGAGCAATTCGACCACCGTGGAAGATCCCGGACCTGCATCACCACTTGGTGGACCTGCAAACGAACTTACCACCACCAGGAATAACCAGCCTCAATTTGCAGGTTTGGACAGTACAGGCTGGGCCAATGAAATTTCCAACTGGGATAAGTATCAAGTAGATTTACTACAAAGCTCTTGGAGAAAATCGACTTTAAAAACTTACCGACCTGCATGGCGGAGATGGTGTAGATGGACCACTGAAAATAATGTACTGAGTCATGACCCCCAACCATCTGAACTAGCGCGATTCTTATGCTATCTTTATGAAGTCGAAAAACTGTCTCCTAGAACTGTACTACTTCACAAATCCGTGGTCGCAACATTTTCAAACCCGGACAAGAGCTCAGTCTTAAGCTCGCACCCAATCGTATCTCATACTATGAAAGGTATTCTCTCAAACAAACCTAAAGACAAAAAACCCCTAACATGGAAAGTAGATGACTTGTTACGTTTCCTCGAAACTTATAAGTTCGATAGCAATAGTTTATTTGCAGTGTCTCGACACACTTGTGTATTACTCCTGTTGGCATCGGGTCGGAGAGTCCATGACTTGACTCTACTTAGCATAAGCCCAGAAAATTTAGAAGAAAATGAAGATAGGCTCATATTTTGGCCAAAGTATGGATCTAAAACAGACAGCGCCTCATATAGGCAATCTGGTTGGTGTCTCAAGAATCACCCTAATTCTAGACTAAATATTATTTACTGGATTAAACAATTGATCTCATTATCGCAAGGGCGTCGAGAAACAAAACAGTTAAAAAGCTTATTTGTTACAACGCGTGGGGCAGTGAAGGAGGCCTCGCGTGCAATTATCGCTGGCTGGATAAAGTCACTGTTCAAGGAAGCAAATATTACAGCGCCAGCGGGAAGCATCAGAGCTAGTGTAGCTACAGATAACTGGACACAGAGAAACCTAGACATTGACGAGGTTTTAAGGAGAGGCAATTGGAAGTCTAAACATACATTTTTCAATCATTACTTCCGAGAGCTACAGCCTAGTAGAACCTCAAGTAACATACATCTCAGTAACTGTTTTTCCCCAGCCGATTGATCTAGAAGACAACTACAACCACACAATCTTTGTGGATTATTAATATTACCTACTATGTGAGACTGATTAAAATTAAATCATAGTGTACAGATACCCTAGAGTCAACCTGATATGAAAATAGGTACATAATGCTACTGGATACTTATAAGTTGTCCACGCAACCGATCTCTGTTATTTATACTTTGTGTACATTTTGATTAAACGAATAAATACTGTGGTATTAATAAATTTGTGTTTTGACGATATATACACATTTCTTCACGCTTAGATATACACAGAATCACAGTACGCTTTTCGCCGCGCCGGCAGAAGTTAAACACGTCTCATCTGTGGTTCAAGCGAAGGCACGAACACCTAAATAGAACCGTTTTTCCCCCGAAGGGTAAAAAACGGATATTTAGGTTTCTGCCGAAGCTTGAACCACACCTGAAGGCCTTGCCGGCTCAGGATTAAGGTACTGAAGAATGAAACAGCCAGGCGCGGCGTCAGTCGATTATAGTTCCACTTCTACGCGTCAGATGGCGCTATACGCCGCAAATAATGAACAAAATGAACTGAGTTACAAGGTGTTATCTCATCTGTGGTTCAAGCTTCGGCAGAAACCTAAATATCCGTTTTTTACCCTTCGGGGGAAAAACGGTTCTATTATTGCCCTGTTTTAGTGCAATAAAGAATTATAATAATTATTATTATCACACTAATATAAAGGCGAAAGTTTGTATGTGTGTATGTTCTATCACCAGCTCATCTTCCGAGCTGTCACTCACCGTGCCGTTGGCTTCGCCGCCGTTCGCGGCCGGCGTCCCGTTGTGACCGTTGACGGCCTTGCTCGCCTTCTCCTGGAATTGTTAGCCAGGCGGTGTGGGTTACGGTGATAAGGGATGAGTTGATGCTAGATGTATGTACTACTGTGCCGATGTAGAATTAATTGCAGAGGTATCAAAAATCACATCACACTAATCTATAAATTATAATTATAATATATTATAATTATATTCATAATTATAAAGGCGAATTTTTGTATGTGTGTTTGTGTGTATGTGTGTATGTTTGTTACTCCTTCACGCTCAAACGGCTGAATCGATTTGGATGAAATTCGGCACCAAGATAGCTTATACACTGGATTAACATATAGGCTACATTTTATCCCAGAAAGTGAAATGTTCCCGTGGGATGGGCAAATAATTAAAATACTTTTTTTCCGCGGGTGAAACCGCGGGGCGCAACTAGTAAAATATAAAAAACGTCTGTTGCGGATGCAAGATATTATATCTATCCCGCAGTGTACCTACTTAATTCCCTGTACCGTTAGTAACCTCTCAACGTAGATTTATTTCGGTTGTAACTTATCTACCCTTAGTTAATGGCGACAACCCCGCACGAATTCGCGACGGTCGCTATGGGGGTGAAATCATAGTCCAATTAACTTATCCATGGCATCTATTGTCCGCCCCTGACAACCGTTTAGTGTAGATAACTTTATTATTAGTTAAGTTACAGTTAAGTTACGGTTAAGTTACTGATCATGTGGGTTGATATTGCGGTTGTTTGGGGTCTTTGAATGGTTCGGAAATGGAAAGGTCATTAATGTTAAGGGTTATTTTAATGTTTATTACGTTTTGTGTCTAAAGTCATAAATTCAAGTATAATTATCACAATATTTAAACGACCTACCATTTTGTAGGTTTAATTAGTTTTTGCTAAATAATTGACCTTAATCACACTAATATTATAAAGGCGAAAGTTTGTATGTGTGTATGTTTGTTCCTTCACGCTCAAACGGCGGAATGGATTTGGATGAAATTCGGTACCAATGTAGCTTATACGATGGATTAACATATAAGCTACATTTTATTTCGGAAAAGTGAAATTTTCCCGTGTGATGAGCAAATAATTAAAATATTTTTTATCCGCGGGTGATACCGAGCGGCGCAACTAGTATAATATAAATAAGACCTACTAGTTAATCATTCATATTTTATTGGCTATTATCTGTGTTGTAATTTGATTTATTTAAGTATTTATAATCTAATTATACCTTTTAATTAAAAGCTTTGGCTTAATTATAATTTTGTATATCATTCCGGCTGATCCCATTATGGACTTCATATTTTTGGTGTAACATCTATTATTCAAAGCCGCTGTGGTGTGGTGGTTAAACAGGTCGGCTCATAGACCGGAGATGGCAGGTTCGATTCCCGTGGCAGAACAAGTATTTGTGCACAGAAAATAAAAGCGCAAATATTTGTTCTGTGTCTGGGTGTTGTGGGATCATTATTCTAGTAGTTCCTGGGTCCCTAGACACAGGGAATCCTAGGGTCTAGGATCTATGTATGTGATCGTTGGGCGTTGTTATTATTATTTTATCCTTATTTATGTCTATTATGGCCAACTTAGGTGCGTCATCCAGTAAATATAAAAAAGGAAGTATGAGCAATCTAATAATATTAACAAGACAAAAGAAACAAAACGCCTTTTTTTTTTTTTTTTTTTGTTTTTTTTTTGTTTTTGTTTTGGCTCCACACTTTTGTGTATTTAGCCAGTGTGAATTATTGGTAATTTCTCAAGTTAATTATAATATATATGTATATAAGTCACAGTCCAAGTCATCAAGTCAAGTCATACATAGTCTAGTCTAGTCAAGTCATACTCCTAGTAAAGTGGTGGCATCTTTACCAAAAGCTTATATGGAGTTTTGGAAACAACACGAAAAGAAACGTTTTACCATCATTATACCACTTTCCCACACTCATGTCTGTAATCCAGCAATTAACGAATAAAATGCCACCAATTTTATGCACTAACTCTGAAAATAACACAAGTTTTGTAAAATAATACAACACGGTGACGCGGTCTTTTTGGCTTTCCCGCCAAAACTCAAAAACGCTTATTTCTAATGTACATAATAGTTTTGAAAAACGAATTCTTTTGTTTATGTTTAAATACGCCTGCAAACAAAGTTCAATGCCCCCTAAACTCCCAAGCTCTAAATCTCACCTAAAACTCAATATCACCCACGAAATGGCAGTATGCAGATTTTCTCTCTTGCCATCCGCTCAAAGAAAATCAATAAAACCTCGTGTAACAGAGACAGCTGTATTTATCTATGCGACGGAACGAGATAGATAGCTGTCGTTGTTCTGAAAATTTAACGTACGCTTCTGTAAGCTTCGTCGCTTGAATTTTAGACTTTATCACGTGAAGCCAAGATCGAACTTTTACTAAACGTTAAATTTAAGATGAATTGCTGTTAATAGAAAAACGTATCTTGTTCTTTACTCATTACAATTTATTTTAGCAAAATGGTGTACTAGTGAATTTTCTTGTAATTGGCAGCAATTTCATAATGGCGATAAATGGCAAAATAGATTTAATTCCGTTATTTTGAACACAGAATTAAATTACATGTAAGTATTTACTCTTAATGTGATTTAAGAATATAACAATAATTGGTTACACGAATTATGGGGGGATTTATTTTCTGTTAAGTTATGATGTACTGACATGCGATAAGATTTCAACGAACATATCGAATATTTAATTGGGTTGTATTTTCTAATCTGAGTGGGGCTCAAACGAATAAAATAAATATTTGTGTACATTTCACACAGCGCCATCTAGGCCCAAACTAAGCATAGCTTGGGCTATGGCAACCAGATAACTGATACAATACTTTTTTTTTCTTGGTTTTGGTTCCACACTTTTGTGTATTTAGCCAGTATCAAGTAATTAATTTTTCAAGTTATATTATACATGTATGTTGTATGTGTCAAGTCAAGTCGCAGTCCAAGTCATCAAGTCATAGTCTAGTCATAGTCTAGTCTAGTCTAGTCATACTCCTAGCAAAATGGTGGCAACTTTACCAGAAGCTTCTATGGAGTTTTGGAAACAATACGAAAATAAACGTTTCACCATCATTATACCACTTTACCACACTCATGCCTGTAATCCAAGACTTAACGAATAAAATGCCACAAATTTTATGCGCTAACACTGAAAATAACACAAGTTTTGAAAAATAATACAATGCGGTGACGCCATCTAATTCGTTTTCCCGCCAAAACTCTCTCACAATACTTATATAGGTACTTTTTGGTTATAAATACATACGTAGAATACAATATAACCAGACACAGAACAAACATCGATGTTCATCACACAAATGTGTGAGAATCAAACCCACAACCTACAGTTCAGAAGGCAGGGTTACTACCAACTGATAACACAAAATAATTAGGATAAAATCCACTTACAAAATAAATTTAATTCCTATTTAGGTTTAGGTTAGGTACTATTTAGTAACTTTGCATAAACTATGCATTGAAACAGTCAAATTCATAGAAATTTATGTTTCTATTTATTGCAATCGAGTCCCATGATCGCCTGGCTGGTTTTTTTAAATCTAAGTTTTAGTTTTCTCGATCATGGATAAAACCAAATAGTTTTTTTATTTATTTGAAAGGATATATTTTCAGATTAACCCCAAAATTTTTTATCTAAGCAGGTTTGGTTGTTAAGCTTCTAAGCATTTAATTTTGATTGAGTTTTTAATTTAAGCTTTTTGATTGATTGATTAATTGATAATTGGAAAAAAATTAATCCAAGTATTACACAGTAAAATTAAGGCGATCCAAAGTCAGTTTAACCCCCGTTAAACGGATATTTTTAAAACCAATTTCATATTCATTCTTAGTTTGGGCATTGTGGGAAATGTGTACAAATATTTATCTATAACCCACTAGTTGCGCCCCGCGGTTTTATCCGCGGATAAATAGTATTTTAATTATTTGCTCATCCCACGGGAAAATTTCACTTTTCCGGGATAAAATGTAGCCTATATGTTAATCCAGTGTATAAGCTATCTTAGTACCAAATTTCATCCAAATCCATTCAGCCGTTTGAGCGTGAAGGAGTAACTAACATACACACATACACAGATACAAACTTTCGCCTTTATAATATTAGTGTGATAACCAGTTGATTTGTTCAAGTACCTACCCCTACAAATACCCGAAAAACATCTAACTCGTTTTCTCCAGGCGCTTTGATAAGCACCCGAATGAACCTATCAAAGTCAAAAAACAGAAATCTAGTATACAACCATCTCAACAAAACCACAATAATAATAATAATATAATAATAATAATACTTAATATATGTGGACATCTCACACAACACCACCTAGCCCCAAACTAAGCAAAGCTTGTGCTATGGGAACCAGATAACTGATACAATACTTAGATAATTTTTGTTTGTAAATACATACATAGAATACAATATGACACCCAGACACAGAACAAACACCTACGTTCATCACACAAATGTTTGTCCTGAGTGGGAATCGAACCCACAACCCACAGTTCAGAAGGCAGGGCTACTACCAACTGAGCTGTCGGGCCAGTCAACAATTCCCCAACAATTAAAGCGGCTATAAACCCCAGGCGTATCTTTAGCCAGCTCACCAATTACATTAAAATAACAGCATTAAAGTTTAATTGGGTATAAACTTGGCTCCCCCTTAATAGGACCCTCCTATCCGACGCACGCACACATAGAATCAAGCGCTGTGATTGGTCGAGGTGGTGGGCACATGCTGTCGCGATTTGTACTATGCAGATATGATGTACAGGGTGCTTGGAGCTTTCTTGAGTTGTCGGAGTGATTATCTTTCAAGTTCTTTGTTCTATGGAAAAAACCTTATGCAAATTTTATTAAGTGACTAGCGGCCCGCCCCGGCTTCGCACGGGTATTTAATATATATCTATTATAGATTGAGATATAAACTATCCTATCTCTCAAGTTGGATCGAACTGCACATGGTGTGCGAATTTTATTATAATCGGTTAAGTGGTTTAGGAGTCCGTTGAGGACAAACATTGTGACACGAGATTTATATTTATTAAGGTGACCTTTAAGTTCTTTGTTCTATGGCAAAAACCTTGTGCAAATTTCATAAAGATAGAATGAAAATGTAAATGGCGAAATGTGGTCAAACGCTACAATTTTACTATAGTTATTTTTTTAATTTGGGACGTATTTAACGATTCATATATGACCGACCTCAAAAATCGAAAAGGTTCTTTTTTGGTTGTATTTTTTATGTAGAACACCGTCATTTAAAAACTTATTTGGATTTTTTTTCTGATTGGTCCCATAGAAGTTTTATATAGTACTGAATGTAGTTTGGTGTTTAAATCAAAATATTTTTTTTATCTTTTTAACTGGATTTTTTATACAAACATATCTCAACATGAACTTAAGCCTAGTGAACTCGCGTTAACCTCTTTTTTTAAACGGGAAACGATTTAACCAAATTTTTGTCATTAATTTATTATTAAAAGAGTAAAAGTAAATCTCTTAAACTTTGTATTGCGACAATACAGTTCTCTGAACGAATATTAAGGATAAAAGTTTTTGAAATATCTACTGCCAGTAACGTTATAAATATTCAAATTCATTTATATTTCCAAAGATCTTAAAGCAAACATTATCTTTTATCTTTACAAGCGCCCGTGAATAACACACTCTGTATCTACAATTCTCAGTAATGACACGTTTAACCGGGGGCGGGCAAGGGAGGGCTGAGGGAGAGGGAGGAAAGCTCTTAAGAGTAACTATGTAATGTGCTGGAGTAATATCTGAAGGTATAGAGTTTTCAGTAACAGAATTAAGGCAAAATTAGTCTTATATGAGCGAGTGTGGCGCAGTGAATAACCCGTACGACTTTCAACCCGACACACCCCGATTTAAATCAGTTCTGCAGCAATGAATTTTCAAGTTATGTGCAAAATTTTCTCTTACGATGGTGAAGGGAAAATCCTGAGGAAACCGACGAGTTTTACCAGGTAGTTCGTTTAGGTAGGTACCACCGCTTTGCTAGTTATTCTGCCACCAAGCAGTAGTGTGCAAGCACAAGTTTCGGTTTGAAGGGCACTGTAGCTAGTGAAATTACTGGGCAATTGAGACTATGATCTGATCTCACAGTCGAGTAATCTTATTACCAGACTGTGCTGATATCTCAGGATGTTGCGCGCAGTGCACTGTCACGCGAAACTTTATATTTTGGAGTTCCGAGTGATACTGTTCTGTTATGGGCGGCCGTGTAGCTTAACATCAGTTAAACGGCTAGAGTAACATCATTCACTAACATAAAAAAAAAATCAAGAATCACAAAATTCGAAAAGCATATTTGATCATCAACCAACCTGCACTTGGCCAGCGTGTTCGATTATGGCTTACATTCATCCCAAAGCAGATACCCGTATCCAGTGGGAACGTATCGAGGTGACGACGGTAACTGTGTACCAGGATACACAGGGTTATATTATACCATCCCCCAAGCTGCCGTTTACTCTAAGAGCATAGTAATGGAGAGCAAACACACCCCGTGCCACCCTTCCCTATCCTCCCCTGTTAGGGTATGATCGGGGAGACAAGTTGCCTTAGTTACTTTGAAGAGGTTTTTGGATTATAAGCATCTATGACTAATATTCAAGAGGTTGAAAATTAAATCATTCCTTTTTTTCTCGTGTAGGCCAGTCAGCTCAGCAGTCAGAATTTTTAAGCTAAGGTAACATTAGTCCTAAAATCATTTTCTTTCAAACACGCAATTATTTATAAACGTTTTAAGCAAGCTACCACGCCATCTTCAATCTTATTCCAGGTCAAGGTACATGTTTTTTTACTACTAAAATAATAATATTAAAAATAACGTCCAATGATTACATACATAGATCCTGAACCCTAACTAGGATTCCCTGTGTCTAGGGACCCAGGAACAACGAGGACCATGGCAACAACCAGACTCGGAACAAGTATTTGCGCTTTTCTCTGTGCTCAAATACTTGTCCTGCTCGGGAATCGAACCCACTGCCTCCGGATTATTAGCCGACCTATTCAACCACCACACCACAGAGGCTGTCGATATCATCACTACTTTTTTTAGTTTTTTGGCTCCACACTTTTGTGTATTTAGCCACTTTTGTGTATTTATCAAGTAAATGATAATTTAGCAAGTTAATGATATTTCACGTAAATAATGTGTCAGGTCACAGTCGAAGTCATCAAGTCAGGTCAGAGTCAAGTCATAGTCTAGTCTAGTCAAGTCATACTCCTAGTAAAGTGGTGGCAACTTTACCAGAAGCTTCTATGGAGTTTTGGAAACAACACGAAAAAAAACGTTTCACCATCATTATACCACTTTTCCACACTCATGCTTGTAATCCAGCACATAACGAATAAAATGCCACCAATTTTATGTACTTACACTGAAAATAACACAAGTTTTGCAAAATAATATAATGCGGTAACGTGATCTTTTTCGTTTTCCCGCCAAAACTCCATCATCACTACTTGCCTTGTACTCTTTACGATGAAGCTTTGACCTGTATAATACAATCTTAGATTATTTAATATAATTGACCGTCTTTATAATTTTCTCTTCGATAGTACTTACTGAAGTGGGGGTACAGAGGAGGTATTTACGGAGTACTCCAGTAAATGGGATCGAAGATTGCTTCTCTTTCTCACATGTGTTTCTGTCTCGCTCTTTAGTAATTATCACAATTTACTCGTATTATATTAGACGTAATTGAGTTTTGTTGCGACTATCCTATAGGGAAAGACACGTTTGTGTATTTTTTGGCGGGAAAACGAAAGAGATTGCATCACCGCATTGTATTATTTTCCAAAACTTGTCTTATTTTCAGTGTTAGTGCATAAAATTGGTGGCATTTTATTCGTTAAGTGCTGGATTACAGGCATGAGTGTGGGAAAGTGGTGTAATGATGGTGAAACGTTTCTTTTCGTGTTGTTTCCAAAACTCCATAGAAGCTTCTGGTAAAGTTGCCGCCACTTTACTAGGAGTATGACTTGACTAGACTATGACTTGACTTGATGACTGTTACTTGACATATATACATCTATAATACGTAACTCGAAAAATTATTAATTACTTGGCACTGGCTAAATACACAAAAGTGTGGAGCCATACCAAAACAGAAGAGACGCTTGTGAATGAGTTGTATTTGAGACAAATTATCAGCCGGAATATGTCTACTGCTAAACATAGGCCTCCATACAGTGCCACTTGAACACAATCGCACCCAACTCACCCCGTCGTCGCCGCCCGAGACACGTCTTGAGCGACCCGGATGATCCTATAGCAGCCGTAGTATCGGCTGCGCTAGGATCACCGGACCAGTCTAGCCCTTCTGGCTCAGGTACCGCGCCCGGCACCGGTATAGGATACCAGCGTAACACAATCAGACACCGACCCCGCCGGCGAGGTCGACGTACTCCCCGTAGGTTAGCTAGAACGGTCGCGACTTTCAATAGGGTCCACTCTTCCAGTGGACGTAGTCTTGAGCTAGTTGCCTCCCACTTTTGACGGCTGGGCGTCTTAAGCGCCCGCCCTCCCGCCCGGTGACGCTGTAAAGGTCGATAGAGACCATCAGCATTAGCTCGTTCAAAAAAAAAAAAAACAATCGCACCTAATGGTATTGGTATGTGACGATGTGGTCTAGGATGTAACACGCTTGCCTAGAAGATACCTGTTCACTCTCGATTTGAAGACTCCAAGGTTGTAGTTATCGGGAAATACGGACGCCGGTAAAGTGTTCCACTCTTTGGCTGTTCGCATGATAAATGTGGAGCCGAATCGCTTTGTCCGCACATGTGGGGTGTTGACCATGTAACAGTGGCGTTTTTTCGTATATCTGGTTGTCCGATGGTGTAATTATTTAGGATACAATAGGGCTAACACAAGCTTTCTTAAAAGCCCATTAAAAAAATAGATTTAACAAAACAGATTGTAACTATTCGGAAACACAGACAATGGTAAAGAGTTCCACTCCTCAGCCACTTGCATTATAAAGGTTGAAACAAAACGCTTAGTATGGATAGCAGCTGTTGACCTAACTGGTCCACAGGAATTCAAATTTGCATCCTTTATCTTTTTACGCGAACATTAATTGCTTATGAAGCTATTTATAAAAGAAACAAAAACCCTTTTCTTCTTTCCCGAAGAACCTTTTGAACATAAAAACTACGTGGCAAGTATTGAGGTATCTTTTCACTTCCAACTTGTAAGCAGTCCCTTGCCAACAATAGTTTCCTTGGTTTAAAGATGGCCATGGTCACATCCAATTTAGTTTACAGCTCTAATATCAGATGACACAACAAAAGATGTAATTGCCTGAAATCTGACACCAATCGCCACTATGGGACCATTGCGTTATGGTTTCACGTGGAATCGAATGAGGGTAGAATGGATTTAAGGATGCACCAAGCGTGTACGGATTGGCCAACATGGAAGCTAATGTTTAAACAACACAAATTAAAGGCGGTTTGAAGGTTATCCACAATCATATTAACAAGTGCGTGTCTATCTCGACTTTGGAAGCGAGGCATCTTGGTTCAAATCCCATTCAGCTTGACGTGACGTAAATGACGTGAGTTTAGCCGTTATTTATCTTACAAATGTCTCATACTCACGATAGTTTTTAACCTAAAATATTGTCATGAACCAATCTGCACTAAGCCAGAGTGGTGGATTATGAACTGCCTCTCTCGTTGTGGGAGAAGGCAGTTCCAGCACTGCGGTGGGAGTGTACTGAACTGAGGACGAACAATAAACTCAGTAGATTCCTCTCCTCTCTCTCTCTCTCTCTCTCTCTCTCTCTCTCTCTCTCTCTCTCTCTCTCCTCCTCCTGTTGCATTGCAATAAAAAAAAAACATTTCGTGATCACCCCCCCAGATCATAAAATCTCAATTGCCCAGTAACTTCACTAGCTACATATGGTTTAAAGGACATTTCCTTTAAAACGGAACACAGTAGTGCTTGGCGGCAGAATAACTGGCAAAGCGGTGGTACCTACCTAAACGAAATTTGCAAAGTCCTACCACCATGTCTGGGATAAGTATTTACCAGACGTCAGTCATGTTCCTATATAAAGCCATTCTACCTCGAACCGCGTCCGTTCTCTTGTATTCTTTGTTCTAGAACATAAACAAGGTAAGACGATGCTTCCAATCACGGTTTATTGGCGCGGCAGCAGTTTCGGTGGCGCTCGTAAATCTAAGCGATAGATTCGTCCCGCTGGTGCCTGCCATTTGGAACCACAGACCAAGTAGAAATACCAATATCACGTAGTGGTTATATGCTCTTTGCCAATATCTATCTTTGAAGTTCACATATCAACACGCTCAGAATTATCGCCGCGTCTCGAATACTTAGTGGGTATCTTCTGCTTTGTCTTTGGTATCCTCTTCTTAGTCTGTGATCTTCGTTATGCTCAGGATTCAAAAGATTGAAATATTTGAGGATTTGGCGGGAAAGCGAAAAAGATTGCGTCACCGCATTGTATTATTTTCCAAAACTTGTGTTATTTTCAGTGTTAGTGCATAAAATTGGTGGCATTATTTTCGTTAAGTACTGGATCAAATGCGTGAGTGTGGGAAAATGGTATAATGATGGTGAAACGTTTATTTTCGTGTTGTTTCCAAAACTCCATAGAAGCTTCAAGTAAAGTTGCCACCACTTTACTAGGAGTATAAATAAAATAAATAAATAAATATTTGTGGACATTTCACACAACGACATCTAGTCCCAAACTAAGCAAAGCTTGTACTATGGGAACCAGATAACTGATACAATACTTAGATACTTTTTGTTTGTAAATACATACATAGAATACAATATAACACCCAGACACAGAACAAACATCGATGTTTATCACACAAATGTTTGTCCTGGGTGGGAATCGAACCCACAACCCACAGTTCAGAAGGCAGGGTTACTACCAACTGAGCTATCGGGCCAGTCGAAAGTATGACTTTGACTAGACTATAACTTGACTACCTATGACTTGACTTGATGACTTCGACTGTGACTTGACACATATTTGCGCGAAATATCATCAACTTGATAAATTATCAATTACTTGCTAAATACACAAAAGTGTAGAGCCAAAATGTAAAAAAAAAAGATTGAAATAGTTTTTGGGGGGACAACATTTAGACACTTTATAAATACTGTGTGTGTATACATTTGTTATCACTCAGCACTGAAACATCTAAACTGACTTAGATAACATTTAGACACTTTATAGTTACTGTGTGTGTATACATTTGTTACCGCACGGCGTAGAAACAAATGGACTTAGACAAAATTTCGACGATGATGCATTTTCAATTTCCTCCACCAAAAAGATCCAAGTGAACAGCACCAATACGCCAATTCTATTCAATACGTCGGCACCCGTAAAATAAAATGGACTAGGAGGCAGCACATAAAAATTGGATCGCCTTTCTGATCTTTATAGTGAAATTGGTTAGCTAAGGATAACCGTATCTATTTGCTGTGTAGTATAAATACTTTTGTATATTAAAATACTATGTAAGTAGAAATAGGTGGTAGGACTTTAGGTGGTAGGTCTAGGTAGGTACCACCGCTTTGTCAGTTATTCTGCCGCCAAGCAGTAGTGCGTAAGCACTACTGTGTTCCGGTTTGAAGGGCACTGTAGCTAGTGAAATTACTGGGCAAATAAGACTTTATGATCTGATCTCACAGTCGAATAATTTTATTACTAGACTGTGCCGATGTCTCAGGATGATGTTCGCAGTGCAGTGTCGCGGGAAACTATATTTTAAAGTTGCGAGTAACACTGCAGCTGATATGGGCAGCCGTGTCGCTTAACATCGGGCAAACTATTTGCTCGTCACGCCATTCCTTAACATAAAAAATAAAACCTTTATACCCATACCATACCGCTTCTTGTTTCTCAAATTTGGCTCTGCCATAACTACTACAGTATTTTTTCTTTTTTTGTAGCACAAGACAAATTAGTTCCGGGAATGTCGCGTGTGATTAATTTCTTCAAAAGAAGTCTACAAAAACGGTCGGATGTATTTAATAGGTTGGAAAGTTACAAGGTGGTTGACAAATCTGTTAATTTTGGATGATGTGTGAGAAATATTATTGAGAGGTGTGGAATTGTCATGTGTGGAAATGTGGAACGTTTCTTTTCGTGTTGTTTCCAAAACTACTTAGAAGCTTCGGGTAAAGTTGCCACCACTTTACTAGGCTAGACTAGACTATGACTTGATTTGATAGCTTGGACTGTGACTTGACTTAACTTGACACGTATATGTTAATATTAAATAACTTGAGAAATTATCAATTACTTGATACTGGCTAAATACACAAAAGTGTATAGCGACAAAAAAAGATTGAAATGGAAACTTGGCTTTCGTGTGACACGAGTCTTTTACCCTGCTCTATTCTTAAACTTACTCGTATTATGAGAATTAAAGCTAGTATCCAAGCTGCAACAAGTTGCTGAGAGCTTGTTACTTGTAGCAGCTTGGATGAATGCTATTGTAAATTACGACAACCTCTGTGGTGTAGTGGTTGAGTAGGTCGGTTCATAACCCGGAGGTGGCGGGTTCGATCCCCCGCGGCAGGACAAGTATTGGCGCATAGAAAAAAAGCGCAAATACTTGTTCCGAGTCTGGGTGTTGTGGGACCATGGTCCTTGTAGTTCCTGGGTTCCTAAATACAGGGAATCCTATAGTTAGGGTCCAGGATCTATGTATATGATCGTTGGACGTTAAAAAAAATTGTTCCTGTTATGTGGTGTTTTAATAAAGAGTTTAATCTATCTATCTATAACTTGAAAAGTTTTTGGTGCAGGGCCGAACAATATTTGAACTTAGGTACATTATGGTTTGAAAGACAGTGGATAACCGCTGAGCCACACTCGCTCAACAAGGAAGTCAAGAAAGAACTATAGATATAGTTAGTTACGTAGACAAAACAAAACAAACAAACAAGAAAAACTCAAATTGAAACACATGTTACACAAAAAAGGTAAAGACTCAAATTCACCCCAGATTATAAGCAAACCCGCGCCGATTGAAAACCTCTCACACAAAAACCCAATCGTGCATATTTGTTGAACCGATCAAATAAAATAAAGGCAAAACGTGGCGAAACAAATTTCAATCTATTCGAAAAAACCAGGGACCATTTTGCAAAAACAATTCTCCCCAACCTTTTAAAACTGGTCCAGTGTAGTTTGAGCTCTAATCTTGAAACCAAAGAGTATGTAACGCTACTGGAAACTTCACGTAAATAACTGTAGGTAACCTAACACTTTGATTGTGGAGTTTCTTGATGATTTTTTATGTTAAGCAATGACATGACGAGCTAGTCGTCCACCTGATGTTAAGCGAAACGGCTGCAAATATCAGTTGCAGTGTCACTCGGAACTTTAAAGTATAGTTTCGTGTGACACTTCACTGCGCACGTCATCCTGAGACATCAGCACAATGTAATAACTTTGCCATTGCTACCACTTCCAAGTTCTCTGTACACTGGTTGGAAATTTCGGTAAAAATCTTTTGTATCTATAGCGGTTGAGGTTAGAGCACGAATCGATCCGCTGGGGGCAGTTTTCGTTCAAGAACCGTTCGAAAAATAACGCGGATTTAGTTTCCGAACGGATAAGCGAGGGACATATTGTTTGTCCTCTCATCTCATAAAAAGATTGTATTGGTGTCCCTTTCTACTAGAAATGCCTGAGGCTATATCTACTTACCTATACGCGTACATTAAATCTAAATAATAAATACTTGGGTATTTATACCCCAGCCTCTTTGACAGCCTCTGTGGTGTTGTGGTTGAGCAGGTCGGCTCATAACCCGGAGATGGCAGGATCAATTCCCGCTACAGCACAAGTATTTGTGCACAAAAAAAGCGCAAATACTTGTTCTGAAGTCTGGGTGTTGTGGGACCATAGTCGTAATTCCTGGGTCTGTAGATGTATCTAGAGACCTAGGATCCTAGAATCCTAATTAGAATCCTGAATCTATGTTTGTGATCGGTGAACGTTATTTATTTACTTACTAGTTGCGCCCCGCGGTTTCACCCGCGGATAAAAAGTATTTTAATTATTTGCTCATCCCACGGGAAACACTTTTCCGGGATAAATGTAACCTATATGTTAATCCAGTGTACAAGCTATCTTGTTACTAAATTTCATCCAAATCCATTGAGCCGTTTGAGCGTGAAAGAGTAACAAACATACACACATACACACATACAAACTTTCGCTTTTATAATATTAGTGTGATTTATAAAAAATTCTTTAACCGTATTCCAAAAAGTAGGGGGCTCTAATTATGATGTATCTTTTTATGTTTGTTACGTCAAACCTCCGTTATTTATTAACCGATTTGAATATTTTTTTTGTTTTGATACAACATATTTTCAAAAATAATTAACATCAAAATGGCTTCAGTTGTTTGGTTTTTAAATCAAAATAACTGATGAAAATAAAATTCGTTAAAGTTATCTTTTTTTTTGTTTTGGCTCCACACTTTTGTGTATTTAGCCAGTGTCAAGTAATTGATAATTTATCAAGTTAATGATATTTCACGCAAATATGTGTCAAGTCACAGTCGAAGTCATAGTCAAGTCAGTCTAGTCAAAGTCATACTCCTAGTAATGTGGTGGCAACTTTACATGAAGCTTCTATGGATTTTTGGAAACAACACGAAAAGAAACGTTTCACCATCGTTATACCATTTTCCCACACTCACGCCTGTAATCCAGCACTTAACGAATAGAATGCCAACAATTTTATGCACTAACACTGAAAATAATACAAGTTTTGGAAAATAATACAATGCGGTGACACGATCTTTTTCGTATTCCCGCCAAAACTCCCAGGTGTTTCGTTTCGCGCGGGTGGTCGCAATTATCCCACTTAATCCAAGGAGTTTGGATAACTAAAGCGTTTTGTAACTGACACAAGCGATAAGTTATGCTCTCCCCTACTCTGATCTTTGTGCTTTAGATTAGACCTAATGTTATTGCTAAACTAAAGTAGGCATTAAATCACTTATCTACTTAAAGTTACCGGCCAAAAAAAACCCACCCAGTTCAAAAAAAACGAGTTTGCTTTAGACCACACGGCTGAAGTAACAACTTCTTTAGCTCCATCTATCGGCCGGTATAACTTTGATTTTGCTTTGTTTAATGTTAATGTCGGCTTGTTTGAAAATTGTAATTTTACCGGACATACCAACATAAACAATATATATAAATTTATATTACTATTACATTTATATAAATATTATTATTTTGTTTATACAAATTTTATGTCATTTTTAATTTTAACTACAACTATTACACGGCTAAAACTCACGAGATACAGTCGAATAACTCGACCGGTGTTCGGGCAATATAGATGCCCATCCTCAAGGAGTACGCGCGGCGGCGGTGGTGGCGGCTCGGCGCTGACGTGTAATAGTTGTAGTTATGAGTACTACTCACGTCAGTTTCTATAATATTACATTTTTAATTTTGTTATGTTGACAATGGACACGATTTATTTTATTCCTATAAAATAAACAATTGTAAAAAAAGTAAAGATTGTGCTCTTAAAATGTGTTGCCTCATTAATAAAATTAACCTTAAAACTGTGATTTTTGGTAAATCTGTGCGAGTAAAAATCGATTCCGTAACTTTTTTGGAACGTTGACAGCATGATAACGCGCCTTAATAATTGCTTAAATGACAGAACGCAACCAAAAAGAATTAAACAAATGGATGCGCGGGAAACGGATTTAAAAAAAGAATCGATGATTGTTATGTTGCAAGCTTCTTGCTACCAACGTTCGTTTTTTGTTCGGTCTATTTCTGAAAGATTGAAATAAATTACTTATTTTGGGATTTTTCCTTTCTAAACGGAAATAAAGTGTGACGATAATTTCCAAACATAAAAAATTAAAGTCATTTTTAAACAACGAGTTTTTTTTGCAATAATATTAAAATAAAGAACCAGGATTATTACTGTTCTGGATTTTCTTCTTAGCATACAAATGAAATACGAACATAATTTTCAAAGAAGCTTATTCCTTATTTTACAAGCTTAGAAGCTCTCAAGCCAGAAAAAAATTCAATGTGTCAAGCACGAATGCACCAATTTAAAAAAATTGTTTTTCCACTCATTCGATTAGTCACAACAAAACGCAAATGAAATCGCAAACAAACTTCCACAGTACATCACGAGTACATCAAATCATTACTCAAATACTATTTTCAAAGCTTTTACTCTATGGGCAAACAGTGAATCAACGGAACAACGCTAAAATATGATTATAAAAAAGCAATAAATGTTTAACAGAAACTAAATTTAAGTGCATTAGTTTATTAGTCAGTGCTGTACTGTTGGGCAGACAAGTCCTAAGTTTTAAGGTCATACTACTTTTATAATACCTAAATAGTAGTAATGTATATTAATCCAGAAAAAAGAGGACTATTACCAATTAAGTTATATATAATGCTCGCTTAGAGATAGCGATTCACTCTCGCCTTGAAAACTCCCACATTATATCTTTCAGGAATCAAAGAAAAAATTATGTTATATAAAAAATATGAAAACAAAAGGATGACCGAATAGACATAACCTAAAAAAGTAGCCGAATGCTCTTCTAGCAGAAAAGATGACTGCTTCCCACAGTCAAACTGTAAATACATTTTTTTTTAAATTAACTTATTGATCCTAATCTATTTCCTGGCCTCCTGAGTATCAAACGAAAAAAAATCATAACCCGGTTGACCATTAATGACAATACGGGGACTCTGCCACTGACTTACATATATTGACAGTCTTAAAACTATTGCGGTCATTATCATTTCAATGTACAATGAGAGAGATGGCAGCATTTATAATACAAACCCCCGCAAACACTTTTGCTCACGATAGTACATCTTTCAACGCAACCTCTTTAGCTAACCGTTCAGCAACAGGGTCGAACGTAGGTTTCGTTCACAAATTACCATCCGTCATATCTCGAGGAATGGCGCGAATCGATCGCCCGATGACAGCTTTATTTACGTACTCACAAACTTTATCTAATCTGTGGCTGTAATACGCCACCATCTTGCACTCCATTTAGTAAATGCAGATAAATATTTATTGTAGCAATAAAACGCGGTTACGAGATGATGAGTGCTGTTTATTTTGGTTACGGATGCAGGATAATAATGGGGCCTTCTTAAGTCTCGTCTGTACCACAGAATAAATTAGATTGTTTGCAAAATGAAATTGAAATAGCAACTATCATACCTACTAGTACGTAGGTACTATTATATTTATGTGTGTTCTGTTAGGTAGTTCTGTACATTATATATATATCTACCTAGTACCTACCTATGACTTTGATTTACCAGCGACTAAGCATTTTTTTAAATAAATTTCAACTGACGTCAGTTAGTTAAATTTAAAAACGAAGTTAGGGATCCTACTACATACTAGTGAAAAAAAAACTGTATATACATAGGCTACCGTTCTTTGATCTGTGCCTGATGATTGTAGTAAATAGTTCTTCTGAGGAATCAGACAAGATTCAAGAACCATCATTATTAATTCTATTGTATAAAAAATCTACGATGCTTTGCTCTCTTTTCCGATTAAAATCATTTATAATAAATACTCTTATCGCCATCTATGTAGCTTTACAAAAAACGCCCATGTTTCTAGCGGAGCCTATACTCCTGGAGCCGGCCATCTATCGTGATTACTGTATACTATAACTTTAGTACCAAATTTCATGGTAGATGTCGCGAACATAAAATGTGTAGAATTTTATTACACCTAGCAACATTAGTAAGCGTTTCATTTATCTGAATTTTACAAATTTTATAAATATTATTTTTTTATTTACTATTATTTATTTGCTCTGAACCTAAGCAAAGAGTGACTCCTACAGTCAGTTGATATCCAAATTAATTATTAAAGTACACCTCAGTGATTTTACCTTGGAAAGAATCCCACACGATCTTGGTTAAAATATCATTGCTGCTAGTTAATAATTCTTTCAACATTCTGACGTTGAAAGATGTATGCCCAACGCTGATTTATGAAGACGACTTGAAGAAAATAGCATTATGCAAGCCTGAAAAATTTAAATGAAGAATACA
Organism: Ennomos fuscantarius; assembly: GCA_905220475.3. Lineage (NCBI taxonomy): Eukaryota > Metazoa > Arthropoda > Insecta > Lepidoptera > Geometridae > Ennomos > Ennomos fuscantarius. The sequence continues at coordinate 1,727,227 of HG992046.1, read as the reverse complement.
CTTCTGCGAATAAAACAGACTCTGGCAAATGCACAAGACGTGCGACGCCATTACTCTTCAAAGGAAGAGAGAGAAAAAAAAAAGATGTATGCCATAATAATTATGTGTGGCCATTATGGCCATTATGTGTGGAACCGCTTTTTTTTACCTAGGTATAATACTATACCTATTGACTATAATTCGAAAAAAAAAAAAACTGATTTATGTAACCAAAATCCTTCAGAACTTTGTATATAAGTATAAAGAAAGAGAGTAACTATAATCTTTGATAACGAAGTATTTCAAGCAAAAGTATTAGAATGTTACATTGTTGTTGTTTTTTCATCCAGGATTAAAATATTTTATTTTTCACATAGGTAGTCTGTTTTTATGTTTACAGTTAAGTTTGTAACAAAATATTTCATTTCATTTCATTCCAACGTATTTCATATAATTTTCTTCCACCATGCAAAACGGAACGTTATTTAACTTAGTGTTGCCAGCAGCAACAAAAATATATTAAATCAGAAATAACTTGCCTCGATCCACCATTTTCCCTTTGTAACTAACCGGTGTCCAAAACACGTGCGTACGATCAAGTTACATGGAAAACTAGTGTGATCGCGACTGTAACCCATTTCTTTACGGTACTAAAAAGTGCGCCGTGTTTCCATCGACAGGTGACGCGTATTCATCAACAGAATGAACACCGAGAAGCTAAAAAAACTGCAGTCGCAGGTTCGCATCGGCGGCAAGGGCACTCCGAGACGCAAGAAGAAGGTTGTTCACGTTACCGCCGCCACAGACGACAAGAAACTCCAGTCCTCCCTCAAAAAGTTATCAGTGAACACAATCCCTGGTATCGAAGAGGTTAACATGATAAAGGATGACGGCACAGTAATACATTTCAACAACCCAAAAGCGCAGGCATCGCTCGCAGCGAATACTTTTGCTATCACAGGGCATGGCGAGAACAAGCAAATCGCAGAAATGCTACCGGGAATCCTCAGCCAGCTGGGTCCTGAAGGCCTAAATCAGCTGAAGAGGCTGGCATCGAGCGTCGCGGCGCCTAAGCCCCTCGAGGAGGATGATGAAGTGCCTAACCTAGTTGGTAACTTCGACGAAGCTTCCAAGCAGGAAGCCAAGGAGGTCAAGAGCGAGGAGAAGGAAAAGGAAAAAGAAAAGGAGAAGGAGAAACCAGAAAGCAAGGAAACTGAAAAAAAACCTGAATCAGAAACCAAAGCAGACAAAAAAACCGATTAAATAACCTCTCTCATACAATGGTCTAGTTTTTAATTTTGCTCACCCAATGAAGTGAACAGGATTTCTAAAGTCACAGAGGTGTGTCTCAAAACTGTTTTATTTTATTTTAGTATATTGTGTTCCTAATAAATGTATTCTGAACTTAACATTTATTTTGCATTTATTGTTCAACTGTAAATGTGATGGTGTTGGAGTGGCTTGGGACACAAGGGTTTGTTTTCTTGTTTTAACTTGATCTCTGACTTTGGAAATCCCTCACAGCCATCCTGATTTCTTCGAAGCTTCTCTTGTCTCTGCCAATCAGTTATACTTTAGTTCATAATTTACTGCATAATGGGTTATACAGTTTTATCAATATTATAGGATCTTAGATTAGTATTAAAATAGCATCCTGTTGAGAAATTGACATGTTGATATTTACAAATCTATTGCTTTATTTTTGACAGCACCAGAAAATATATAGGAATAAATTTATGTATAGAAAGGTGTTGAGGCATATTGTACTATTTTTAAATGATAGTATTTTTTAAAATTGTTAATTCATGTCCAAACGAAAGATAAGCTTTCTCATCATAGAAGTTTAAAAAATAAAAAGTAAATAGGTGTAAAAATGGAATATTAGTCAGTGGTAGCTCTAGGTGTATCAGAGCTATACCAATGTATAATAAAAACATAAAAATTGCAAAAATGTAAAAGATTAGGGTTTGTGTTGTATGACATTAAATAAACTTTGATTGAACAATTATGTCTTTCATTTTATAAAATCTGTTCTCTAATCAGAGTGAATGAGAGTAGATAGACTTCATTCTTTATAAGGAAAACTTGGTTTGAACCACATACAGATTATTTTGACTCATCTTAAGTTATTTCAATAGTACCTACCTATTAAATTAGCTACAGATGGTATGGGCCAGTCATCACAAATTTTATAATAGTAATTGCTGCTACAGGATGACTCGCTATCTTGCATATACATGTATTTCGAAATTAGAACTGAATACAACAAAACCTACATAAAACTATTAAACATTAACTGATATATCAGTGTGTGAAATGTGGTTATAAACTAGAATAGGTACCTACTATCGTTCCTTGATAAAAACCTATTATTACATAGGGATTTTATTCATATTTGTACAAAATGATGTACAAGGACTTAATGTAATGTTATAATGTTATCTGCCAGTCAAGTAATATCATAATAATAACCTTTTTTTAACAGATAGGTATGTGTTATTATGACTACTACCCATTTACATAATAAGGCGAAGATGGGGTTGGCATAAGCATTGTTTAAAAGCCCCATAAAAATGCCCTGTGCAGGCTGTGCATGAGCAATGGTTTTTATACCTACAAATTTTCATTCAATGGAATGGAACAACTCATTTCAAGTCCCCACAGATTTAAGTAATATAATACATATTATGTCAATGGTTAATCCTCTAATGATATGAGTGAAATTTATATTGTATGGATTTCAAGGTTGAACCGATTTGGATAATATTTTGCACACGAGTTGTTTGGCTTTTAAGTGTCAGCTCAGGATACTAGGTGAGTATAGGTTTTTATGTAGGTAAGTTGCAAATAACTGATTTTTAATTCATGGTTTTAACGTAATCATCTAGAATGTAGAATGGCATTATGATAAAAATTACGCTTGTAGTTCGTGAAGGACCTAGTTCAGAAGAGCGCTCTTTTATGCGAACTACACGAACTAGGTCCCGGTTGCGTCGGATTTTAGTTCGTTCTATTAGTTTTTTTCCGAGACCGTTAGACTCGCGGCGAGAGCCGTGGCGCCACCGCGCATAGTTACTATACTCTTTGCAACGCGCTTTTTTGATGATTTTTGTTTGTTGAATGTTTAATATACCGATTACTTACTTAAATGCTGATTTACTATACTAGATATCTTATCTTGCATAGAAGCATCTACCACTATTACCTGATTAATATTTTCAATTAGTATCTAAGTATGTAAAGCTCGCGTAAAACTTTATGAGCTCTCGGAAGTTAGCGCGGATCGCTGCGCAGTACGCATATTATAGTTACTGTATGGCCGGTTTTACATTATTCATAATTAACTCAATTGTACCATGCGTGAGCGCAAATTATATTATATAGGGCCTATCTCGGGCCTAACTTCCGAGAGCTCATAAAGTTTTGCACTAGCTATTATGTAGGTCAAAAATCCGAATTTACTCTAAATACCAATAAATAAAAGAGCATAGCAGAAGTATGTACAGGTCTTCAGTTCTTTGGCTGTTGCGAACTAAGTACCTAGGTCGTTCTGCAGGACCGGGAAATAGATCGCTCTCGGTCGAACTGCGAATTAATGAACTACATAAAATCTGCAAACTAAATTGATTGGTACACATACAACACAAATACCAAGGTCGCTCCCATTCACGAACTATTTATGATGCGCAAGTCTATCCTACTAATATTATAAACGCGAAAGTTTGTATAGATGTTTGTTACTCTTTCACGCCCAAACGGCTGCATGGATTTGGATGAAATTTGGAATTAAGATAGCTATATACTGGATTAACACATAGGCTACTGTATGTACCAAAATTTCTCATTGAAGAATCTTTTTTTTTTTATATTTTGGCTCCCCGCTTTTGTGGATATAGCCAGTGTCAAGTAATTGATAATTTTCAAGTAATTGATATTTACGCAAATATGTGTCAAGTCACAGTCGAAGTCATCGAGTCAAGTCATAGCCTAGTCAAAGTCATACTCCTAGTAAAGTGGTGGCAACTTTACTTGAAGCTTCTATGCGATATGCGATCGCCTCGCCGCATTGTATTATTTTCCAGAACTTGTGTTATTTTCAGTGTTAGTGCATAAAATTGGTGGCATTTTATTCGTTAAGTGCTGGATTACAGGCATGAGTGTGGGAAAGTGGTATGATGATGGTGAAACGTTGTTTTCGTGTTGTTTCCAAAACTCCATAGAGGCTTCTGAGAGAGATTATGACTTGACTAGAGTAGACTTGATGACTTGGACTGTGACCTGACACATATATTATGAAATGAAATGAATCTTAGGTAGTGGCTTCTGCGGCAATTTCGCCACAATTTCGCCAATGTCACATATATTATATTAAATAACTTGAAAAACTGTGAATTACTTGACACTGGCTAAATACACCCAAGTGAGGAGGCAAACATCCTCTACTTAGTCTGTGGAGACAAACCAAGAAAAAAACTAAGACATTCTTCATCCTCTACTTGGTCTGTGCATTCTTCGAATTCTTGGTTACATCTGAGTCCTGAACCTAGATTTTAGTACCTATATATTATCAAAATTGGAAATGATTGCAAGACCGTGGACTGACGACCTACCAAAATGCAGAAATACCTGTGTCGCTTCGTATTTTTCAAGACTCGGCGGAGGCGTAAACAGTACGGATGATTATCTTTGTTTTCATTGCCAAACAGAAGACAACTTGTAAGTAAACAACTAACTTGTAATAAAATGTTTGAGATAACTCGTCCAACAACTATGTTACTAAGAGAGATACCTGAAAGAGACACCCTGAATGTATACTAGTTTATCTTTCTCAGTGATTTTGTAACATCTATTTACATTTAGTAATTCTTAAAGTAACTATGTACATAAACTTGAATGTGTCAATTTCATATTTTCTTTCTATCAGCCTTCATTCAAGTAATACAGGATGGTAATATTTTATTTGTATGCTCCAGTTGCCTCTATGGAGTGTTTGAACCCCACAATGGCTTGGATGCAGCCAGGTTTATCATGCAGAGAATGGCAGTGGAAATCCTATTTCCTCCTCCATCAGCCAACTCGGACGAAGAGATTAGGGATAGGTTAAGGTATGTAGCAGTTTAGATAATTTTATAGCATACTCTCTGCGCTCCTGTGTTGTGAAAATTTTCTAATTTTCCACTCAACTTACCTAATTTTTTCTTTCATAAGAACATTCTCCTGACAATAATAAACAGAACAAAAAAGAATTAGTGAAAAGGTTCCATCCGTTTATGTGTGATGCAATGATCAAGGGAAGTGGAGATTAATTTTAATGTATAGATGTACAATAGGTTATTATGGCCCATAAGAAAAAAGAGATTAGTCTGCTGAATAAATAATATTTTTCATTGGACTTTTGTTAAACTGGACAAGTCATTTTATAATAATAAACAATTCTTACACAGAATGATTTTTACAAATCAATTAACAATGAAAAATTGAATTTAGATTTTTATTTCATAGAATAATAAGTTTCGGAATAAATCAATGAAAGTAGAATGAAACAATTATATTTTAATGATGATGTTTTAAAGATTATTGATACTAAATTGTTTGAACTGCTTTGCCCATAAGAATTCAATGAAAAATAATTTGATATCTTGATTTAAAAATTTTATGCAATGAGACAATACAAGTTTTATAACAGACAAACGAAAATAGAATAAATATTATTAAATATGTACTTGAAGGAAAGTAGAATAAAATATTAAAAATAAAAATTTTGATTTTAAAAATTAAGATAATATTTAATCAATACTTTTTCTATATTTTTTTTTACTTCAAACTTGTCTAGCATTTGACCACTCACCTGATGGGAAGTGACGATGCGATCGTAGGTGTTGCATGCTAGCCAAGTAAATACCTATTCACTCTTCTCTTGAACACGCCCAGGTTATATTTCGCCGAATCACAGATGCTGGCAGGGCATTCCATTCCTTAGCCATTCTATTTAAAATATAATCTGTCTATGGTGTCACAGTAAATTTGGGACCTAGAGTTTCTAATATGACATTATTTTATTTCTCGTTTTCCAGAAATGCTTTTGTGTCAGTTGAGAAAGCTTACATAGAGAATTACGATGGAATGATAGCAGAGAGGACCAGTTTACAGTATCAATTTCAAATGCTGACTGAAACTCAGGTACTCCATTTTTTTTTAATTACTTACACAACACAACAACATAGGTATGTCTTCTGAACTGTGGGTTGTGGGTTCGATTCCCACCCAGGACAAACATTTGTGTGATGAACATAGGTGCTTGTTCTGTGTCTAGGTGTTATATTGTATTCTATGTATTTACAAAAAAAGTATATAAGTATTGTGTCAGTTATCTGGTTCCCATAGTACAAGCTTTGCTTAGTTTGGGGCTTAATTGCATTGTGTGAGAGGTAGACACTTATTATTATAATGTAGTTTATTGCAATAAAACATATCATATGACATGCATTCACTTTGACTGGCCTGATAGCTCTTTTTGTAGTGACTCTGCCATGTAACCATAGGTTGTGGGTGTGATTCCCTCCGAGGATAAACATTTGTGTGATTTAACATGGTATTTCTACAGTCTCGAGATATTGTATTGTATTCTATGTATGTATTCATATATAATTAGTCTTCTATCAGTTATCTGGGGGGCGATCACGAAACTTTGATTGTAATGCAAAAGGAGAAATTTCTATACTAACTATGCACATAAACTGCCTATTTAAATCGTCAAATGCATACAATTTGTGTTTCTATTAGTTGCGATCGAGTAACATAATCGCTCAGCTTATTTCCATAGTACAATTTTTCCTTAGTTTGGGATTAGATGGTGCTATGTGAAACATCATTCATGGCCACATTTCCTTGCTTTAAAGTTTAAAAGTGTAGTTCGCAATGCATTCTCTTGTGTTTATTCTAAGCTTTTGGTTCACAAATATTTATTTATTTTACGAGTTGTATCAAAGCTTTATTCATATAAAACTAGATAACTACATATATACCAACTTTGAAATATTTACAGAAATTAAACAGTGACATCCTTACCCGTCTCAAAGAGATCGACCAACACCTGTCAGGAGGAACTACAGTTTGTATAGCACTAGTCCACAATAACAAGTTGTTCGTAGCCAACGTGGGCGAGCCCCGAGCTTTGCTCTGCCGTACCGATGACAACTGTGTGCTTAGAGTGGTACAGTTGACTGTAGACCACAGTTTGAATAATGAGGACGAGTTGCTGAGGCTTAAGCAGCTAGGATTGGACGTTAACAAGCTGAGGAATTGTAAGTTGTTCTATGGATAGTCTACATACATAAGATCCTTAAGACAGATTGCTTGCACCAGTAGTGAGAAAGAGAAAAAAAAAGCTTTTTTTTCAAACTCATATATTGTAATGGGCTTGCTATATTATTTGACAATAAGCACTTTGTAATTTTATATGCTTAGTGAAATAACATAATTTTAAGTACCTAATATAATTTTGACTTGTAAAAGTGCTAAAGTTAGCCTATTTGCAATAAATCTTTTGACTTTGACTTTAAAAAAACTGATTGTAGTTTGAAATTAAGTCAATGAAGTCGTTATACTTCATTGTCTTAATTTCATACTATGAAACACTTGGACGATAGTTATTATGCTGGCCCGATAGCTCAGTTGGTAGTACCCCTGCCTTCTGAACTGTGGGTTGTGGGTTCGATTCCCACCCAGGACAAACATTTGTGTGGTGAACATAGGTGCTTGTTCTGTGTCTGGGTATTATATTGTATTCTATGTATGTATTTACGAACAAAAAGTATCTAAACACTTTTTAAACTTTCGCGACTTGAACTCATATGGTAAAGATAAAACGGGTCTATTCTTGCGCACAAAAATTATCAAAACATTATTTTGACTAACCTCGACGTTTCGACCAAGTTACTTGGCCGTAGTCACGGAGGACTGAGGTTAGTCAAAATTATGTTTTAATAATTTTTGTGCGCGAATAAACCCGTTTTATCTTTACAATAAAATGTATCTAAGTAATGTATCAGTTATCTGGTTTTCCCATAGCACAAGCTTTGCTTAGTTTGCTTTTGCTTTGTTTAATGTTAATATTGTTAGGATATATTAGGTATGAAACCTCGTTACAGGAAATGCGAAACTATTTTATATTGCGGCTGTCTATTAATGAAAAGAAAGATTATTAGTTTGAGAATTGTCACAACATAAAGTAAGAGAAAATTTTATTTGTCCAGAATGTTTTAGTTTTATTATTGAGAAGAATATATGTATACAATGTAAGAAGGCGATTTCATTTACGGGTATGGAATTCTGAAGATTATTTTCACATAATTTAAAAGGTTATGGGCTATATATAGTGTGAAGAAAATTTTTCGGGATTTTCTAAGCCCGAGAACACACAATAGAGGTGAGACATAAAAATCATCGTCTATTTTTTTATCGAAAAGATGGCATCGCCGAATTTTCCTCAACTGAATGCTGATAATTTCAGTAATTGGCTATTCAGAGTAAAAATATTGTTAGAAGAAAAACAATTGACAGTTGCTCTAGAAAATACAGACAATAAAGTAGCAAATTCAAGAGCTAAAAATATACTGATACAATGTATTCCGGACAAATATTTAAATTTAATAAAACATTGCGAAATAGCCAAAGATATGATAGAGGTTCTAACGAATACTTTCCAACGAAAAAGTATGATTATGGTGATACAGCTACGTAGAAAGCTACTGAACCTGAAACAGTCTCCAACAGAGAAATTAGAAGATTATTTCCATAAATTCGACTGCCTAATAGATGAACTGGAGAGCGTGCAAGAATTATTGGGAGAAAAGGACAAAATAGCATGTTTATTAACCGGTCTCGACTCAAAATTTGACACGGTGATTACGGCAATAGAGTGCAACACAGATATAAATGGAAGAACTTCAGATATTCATTTGGAATTTGTAAAAGAGCGTCTCTTAGATGAGGAAATGAAAGTTAATGAAAAAAGACACAATGAGAATGTAACTGAAACTGCATTTGTCACCTGCTACTACTGTAACAAGCCGGGACACATAGCGAGAGATTGTTACTCTAAGAAAGCTGGTCTAAATAGAGGAAATGCGAGAGGATATGGAGAAACAGCGAGATTTTATCAAGGTGAGTCGCGAGGTTATAAAGGAGCTGGACGAGGCTATCAAAGAGCGACACGAGGATATCAAGGAATGACACGAGGCTATCGTGGAATGGCACGAGGCTATGACGGAATGACGAGTTACTATCATGGACGAGGACAGGACCAGCGACAGCAAACTTTTGAGAGGAGAGGAGAAACTTACGTAGCAACAAACGAGGATAATAAAGGTTTTTCATTCATGAGCACAGGTATGAGAACAAATTTTAATAACGATAGTAGTGTAAAAATAGATTGGGTAATAGATTCAGGTTGTAGCCATCATTTAGTAAATGGTGATTACGAAAAATATATGTCAAATGTTAGGAAATTGGACAAACCAATGAAAATTTATATTGCGAATGGTGATTTTATAACAGCCGGAAAAGAAGGCTACCTAGACATGGTACATAATGGTCGAAAAATAGATTTAAAAGCGTTAATTGTATAAAATATTAAATTTAATTTAATGTCAGTAAAAAATATGGTGAATACGGGCCACGATGTAACGTTTAGTAAAGATGATGTCACAATTTCAAATAGACAAACACATTCTTTTATTAAAGGCACATGTTCGGGAAAATTATTTATTTTAAAAACGGAAATACGTTTCAATGTTTGTAACAGTGCAGTAGATAGTGATAATGATATTTGGCATAAAAGGTTAGGACATCTCAACAGAAGGAGTCTACGTATCATGCAGTTGCCATGCAGCGACAAACCCTGCAGTCCATGTATGATGGGTAAGTCTACGAGACTACCTTTTATATCTGTCAAAAAACCAAGATCGTCACAAATAGGTGAATTGATACACACTGATATAGCGGGACCAATAAGAACACCCGGTATCAATGGTGAGGTATATTATCAGGTAATTATTGACGATTATAGTCATTTTTGTGTCACATATCTGCTTAAAAATAAACATGAGGCAACAACGAATATGATAAATTACATCAGACAATTGGAAAACGGAAAAGGAATTAACGTTAGGAACATAAGGTGCGATAATGGAGGTGAAATAAAGAATAGACAATTTGGAAGTTTTTGTAGAGAGCGAGGAATAGTTATACAATTTACGCAACCCTATTCTCCACAGCAAAATGGCGTATCAGAACGAATGAATCGTACGTTATACAACAGAGCTAGACCACTTTTAGTAGAAACTGGACTTCCAAAGTATCTATGGGGAGAAGCTATTGCATGCGCCACATATCAATTGAACAGGTGTCCATCTTCGGCAGTTGATTATATGACACCAGTGGAAATTATGGAAGGTAAAAAAGATTTAACAAGGCTGAGAGTTTTCGGAAGCAAAGCCTGGATGGTTACAATGCCAAAAGGTGATAAATTCGAAAAGAGAGCCACAGAAGTACGTATGGTTGGATATGCACCAGTGGGATATCGATTATGGAACCCTGAAACAAACGAGATAATGATATCGAGAGATGTAAGATTTGATGAAAATGATATTGAATACAAAGAAAAGGAAAAGATGGATGAAAATAGAGAAATATACTGCAGATTTGACGAAGAAAATGAAGAAACCAATGATATGAATACAACGAGAGAAGAACATGAAAAAGAAAGAGATAATAGAGAGCAAGAATCCAGAGGTACAACAGTACAAATAGAAAGACCGCAAAGAACAAAGAAATTACCTACATATCTACAAGACTACGAAATTGAAAACGAAAGTCTAGATAGATTTCATGATGCGAATATAGCATATTGTTTATTGAGCGGTAGTGATCCTGCAACATACAAAGAAGCCGTTAGTAAAGGAGAAGAATGGATAGCAGCAATTGAAAGTGAAATTAATTCTCTAAAAGATTTAAATACATGGGAGGAAAGAGAGTTACCTAAAAATAAAAAGGCAATAGACACGAAGTGGATTTTTAAAACTAAACAAGATGGAAGAAAAAAGGCGAGATTAGTAGCCAAAGGTTTTCAGTCAGATAGTAGCTATAATGTATATTCACCAGTTGCAAGAGTATCAACGATTAGAATGATGTTTAGTCAAGCAGTACAAGAAAATTTACCAATGAGACAGCTAGATGTGCCAACAGCATTTTTAAATGGAGAATTGAATGAAGAAGTGTACATAAAACCACCTGAAGGAGTTCAAGTCACACAAGGAAAAGTACTCAAGCTAAACAAAGCTTTATATGGGTTGAGAGAAGCTCCAAAGTGTTGGAACGAGAGGTTTAATAATTTCATAGTGAAGCAAGGTTTTGAACAGTCAAGTTATGACTACTGTCTATACAGAAATAAAAGTGTATGGATATTAATATGGGTTGATGATATTTTAATAATGGGACATTGTGAAGAAATATTTGAGAAATTAAAAGAAGAATTTAAAGTTAGAGATTTAGGAGAAATCAAGGAATATTTAGGTATGGAGATTACAAGAGAAGAAGGAAAGCTAAAGTTTAATCAGAAAAAGCTTATAGGAAAAGTTTTGGAAAAATTTGGTATGGAACATTGCAGAGGGGCATATACACCAATGGAGCAAGGAGTTGCTATTTCGAATGAAGAGATAATACATGATGTACCGTATAGAGAACTAATTGGATGTCTTACTTATATTTCTACAACGTCACGGCCAGACATTACATATGCAACATCTTTTCTGAGCAGATACTTGGATAAGCCTACTAAGACATTATGGATATCAGCCAAAAGAGTACTTAGGTATCTCAAACAGACTGCAAACAAATGCCTCACGTATACAAAGTCAAATGAAAAGACATTAATAGGATATTCAGATGCCGATTGGGGAAGTGAAAAAGATAATAGGAAAAGTGTAAGTGGTTGTGCAATATTTCACAATGGTAATTTAGTGTCATGGTTTTCTAAAAAGCAGACAACAGTCGCATTGTCATCAGCAGAGGCCGAATATGTAGCAGCGGCAATATCTACTTCAGAACTGGTTTATGTTAAAGGCATTGCATCGAATTTTAATTGTAACAACAATGAAACGTATCTATTGATCGACAATCAAAGTGCAATTAAAATGATTGAGAACAACGTAAATAACAAACGAACTAAACATATTGACATAAAATATAATTACATAAAAGATTGTGTTACTAAAAAGACAATAACTTTATCCTATGTACCAACTAATGAAAACATAGCAGATGTATTCACAAAGCCATTGAATTCTGTGAAACATAATTATTTTGTTAATAAACTTAAGATTGATTTGTAAATGATAATATTGAAATATTTAAGGGTGTGTTATATTATGGTTAGTTATATGTGACAGTTGAAGTGATTGACGTTATATGATTTATGAGTTATGTTGTTATGATATATGAGTTATGTTGTTATGGTATATGAGTTAAGATTTTATTATTGAAGTGTCAGTTTTGTGTTTATGTTTTTATTTGCAATCTTAAATTAGTAAACGAATTTAATATTGAGAGGGGGTGTTAGGATATATTAGGTATGAAACCTCGTTACAGGAAATGCGAAACTATTTTATATTGCGGCTGTCTATTAATGAAAAGAAAGATTATTAGTTTGAGAATTGTCACAACATAAAGTAAGAGAAAATTTTATTTGTCCAGAATGTTTTAGTTTTATTATTGAGAAGAATATATGTATACAATGTAAGAAGGCGATTTCATTTACGGGTATGGAATTCTGAAGATTATTTTCACATAATTTAAAAAATATCGCCATCTTGACAATTGTAAATTGTCATTATACCGGACACATAATACAAATATTTAACTTCGTTATGTTGACTATGGAGATCTACGTGAACCAACTTTAAATTCCGTTCGCCTCGCATTCACCAGCTTACTCCCCAAGTCAAGCGTGCGTAAAGAACTTTTATATCAAAAAAGCTATACTTATAAAATTCAAAGTCCTGACTGACGGACTGAATAACTTATATATCAACGCACAGCCTAAACCGCTGGTCCTAGAGACTTGAAATTTGGAGGGTGTGTTCTTTGTAAAGTGTGTGTGTGTTTGTAACTAAGGGGTTTTTCGAAATTCCACCCTTAAGAGGGTGAAATAAACATAACATAATTTTATTTCATCAAAACATAAATGGATGGTTGAATTATTTTCCTGTAGGCCACGAGGGCGAAGTCGCGGGAAGAAGCTAGTATTTTATAAAAATGTTAATGATTACTTGTTTTAATTTCCCCAGCCCAATACCTAGGCAACCAAACTGGCACACGTTGCCTCGGCAACTACCTGGTAAAGGGACTGCACAAGGCCTTCCCTTCCATCAGCGCTGCAAGCAGAGAGCCTGTCGTCGCAGCGCCCGAGATAAATGGACCGATCACGCTTGACGATAGCTGCAGGTTGGCACTTATCTATTCTTTTACTTGTTAATAAAAATTTCTCTTGTTTACAATTTTTCTTGTTAAATATATGGGTGATTCTACGATAAGAGGTTTTAAAATGTTAGAGGATGCGGCCAAGAAGAAAATTTCGAGTTTTTTTATGAAACCTTTATATTATGATTTCTGTCCCATTTATTTACCTTTTCACATAAGGGCAAGTCACTTTATTAATTTTTTATTACTTTTTCGACGACCAGGGTAAATACATCGGGCAGGGGAGAGATATCAGGACCAGGGTAAATACTTATTTAACCAGGGGAAAGAATTTGACAGAATAAAATACTTAATAAAATCAATAAAATCACCTTTTATTAATATTGTTCTTAACTTAGTTAATACTTCTTAACTTAACTTCTTAACTTAATAAGACTATCATATTAATCATTCATTAGACTATCATTTAGCAGCCTTTTTGCAAAAGATAATTTTTAATATATATTATGCTTAAACAAGAGTGTTTCACTTACAAAAATACACATATGTTAGTTATCTTGCCATTGTACTTTCAACGAATAAAAATATTATACTAATTGTACTAGTAATAGTAGACTAGCTCTTCCTAAGTAGTAATCAGACTTGATAATCAGGATAACTTTCATACTATACCTATGCACAAAGTTCATTTAATTAATTTGTTTTAATCACATTAGAAAATGAAAGGTAAAATAAATAATAGACACTCTCTTGCCTACATAAACAAAAAATTAAATTAAAACGCACTCTCTTGTAAACAAAAAAAAAACAATTATTAATGGTACTGTCTTGCCTACATTAAATTAAAAAAAATCAAGATCCACTTTAGCAAACGAGTGTCACGTTTGTCATAAAACAATTGTACTATCCAAAATGGCTTTAGGCGACAATAGAGAATATGAGATCGTGATGTTGTACTTCTTCATAAAAGATTTGTGTAGATTTCTAAGAGTATCCAAAAAAACTCTTTGGTTTTCGGTATCCTTTTATTGTCAATGATCTGTTTTGCAGGCACAAAACCTCGTGTTAGCGTCATCTTCTCTTCTTCTCTTCTTTTATCTGTAATTCTTCATCTTTTAATAACTTGCTTTGGCTTTACATTTGTTTTCTGTTAATTGTACTTTACCAATATTTCTCAAAGGTTTCATATTTTTTCATCCTGTAGTATATTATATTTTTGCAAAAGTTTCCCGCTTATCACTCCTTTTAAAATTCTCTTTTATTTTTCGTATTTTCTTTTAATTGTTGAATTAAGCCTTAGAGATGCATGGAGAGGCACTTGCTGTATCTCTAGACGTCTCTAAGGCATTTGATCGGGTCTGGCACGACGGTCTTCTGAATAAGCTTCCATCTTACGGACTACCTGCTGGTTTGTGCACTTGGATATCAGACTTTTTGAGGGAACGATCGCTTAGAGTAGTTCTTGATGGCTGCTCTTCCGATCAATTAGCTATTAATGCTGGTGTACCTCAGGGGTCAGTTCTTTCAGCAACACTATTCTTACTCCACATCAATGATTTGCTAAAGCCCGGTACCTTTGGGTATGCAGATGATAGTACTGTTGTTGAAAGATACACATCCAGTGCCCGAGCCAGTGGTGACGATGTCCGGATTGAGAGAGAGGCTATGGTTGAGCGCATGAACCTGGCTTTGAAAGCCGTGTCCGATTGGGGCGATGCTAACTTGGTTAGGTTCAATGCTGCAAAAACACAGGCGTGTTTATTCACTGCTAAAAAGAGCCCACTCCATCTGGCTCCTTCATTCCGTGGTGTATCTGTAAGTTTAGGAAACCATCTTGAGCTTTTGGGTGTTGATCTCACGTCAAACCTAAACTTTGGATCCTACATCGAGTCCAAAGCCAAAGTAGCTTCAAAAAAACTCGGCATATTGTCCAAGGTAAGGCGGTACTTCACACCTGGACAGCTTCTAAATCTGTATCAAGCACAAGTCCGATCGTGTATGGAGTACTGCTGCCACCTGTGGGACGGGTCTGCCAAGTACCAGCTTGAGGCTCTGGACTCGATTGAACGGCGTGCCAAAAGGCTCATTGACGACGACACTTGTTGGTTGGTGAAAGGCTCCAGAGCCTTGCACATCGACGTAAGGTGGCAAGTCTGTCGGTTTTTTACAGATTACACCACGGTGAATGCGCTCAAGAACTGCATGATCTAATTCTCCCATCACCATTCCACTACCGGACTACTAGACGCTCGGCTAAGCGCCATCCTTTTGTGGTCGAAATACCACCCATTCGTACCAAGCGATTTGACTCAACGTTCTTAATTAGAACGGCTAAGGAATGGAATGCCCTGCCAGCGTCTGTGTTTCCGGCGAAATATGACCCGGGCGTGTTCAAGAGAAGAGTGAATAGGTATTTACTTGGCTAGCATGCTACACCTTCGATCGCATCGTCACTTCCCATCAGGTGAGAGCGTGGTCAAATGCTAGACAAGTTTGAAGTAAAAAAAAAAAAAAAAAAAAAAAAAAAAAAAATTAACACTTCTGTAAATAGCAAATTTGTCTTCACTGTGTCTCTAGTGACAAGTCGTGAATTCATGAGTCATAGAGACTTGTTCTACTTTGCTGTTAGGTGTAAGTTTTTGAGGCTTTCGTGATCTTCTTAACGTTTTATTTATTTTTACTTTTATGATTACTTCGCAAAATATGATGATCAACATCTGATATTGATGGTGTTGCAGGAACATTAGTTATATTTTGAAGACTGAATCGTTACCTACGCTCTCTGGCTTTTTTCTCCCATATCTTTTTCGCTTTACGATGCTTTATAAGAGTCATTAGTTCAACAGTTTTGATTCCTTTCTCCTTTTTAAATATTTTTCCTTTTCTTTTTGCTTGTGCAGTTCATACTTTACAGGATCATTTTAATCTTTTGATATCATAGCCTCTCTGCTTCACGTTTCTTCTGTAATGTTTCTACTCTTTCTTTCTGTGTTAACTTTTTCCGTTGTTCTATAATCTGTAATAATGACTATAATATAATAACAACATTTCATCATCATAATATTTTTCATTTGAAATAATCATTTCAGTAATTTAACACTAACGTTTGTAATATTAACGTCTTATGTTGAATGAATATTATCTCCCCTGGTCAGTGACTCTCTCCCCTGGCAGTTAACTTGACAGGGGAAATATGGCAGGGTAGAGAAGTTTTCATGACAAATTCAATTGTTTTAACTGACTAAATCATTTTATAGGTTATTTGTACATCCCACTTTAATTATCACTGTATTGTTTAACTAGGGCAGTAAATGCAACTAAATTAAATTATTATTGTAATTTTTATGACTTACCAGTGGAGAGACACAATGACTTTACCAAACCTGTACATCACGCGGTCGCGTCGCAACAACTAGAAAATGGTGACCCTTGAACTGCTAGCGCGTTTAGTATACTTAACTTCACGCCGATAAATGTCTTTGAGCGCTTCTAGTAATACTGCAGTCCTAGAATTTATGTTTGTATTCGCGGAACAAAATTTTCCAGGGTAGATAAACAAAAACAGTGGGACAAATTTCAATTTAAAAAAATATATGAAATTAACATGATTATTTTATTTTTTGGTTAATATTACTTCAGTTTAATTACTTAAATTCCGATAAAACGTACTTTAGTTAAACAGTGTATTGATTAAAAATTAAATTAAAACCAGCAAGGGGACAGGCCAGGGTAGAGACTTTTTTAAACTTTGTATGGAATTTCAGAAAAATGTGTTTTAATTAGGCATTCAATCGTGTTGTTATTTAATAAAGTACATTAAGATGATGTAATTCATTGAAAAAAATAACAACATATAGTATAAAAAAACTGATTTAAACGCATTGCCGCACAAGTTACCTCTTATCATAGAATCACCCATATCTCTTTAACAATTTATTTATTAAACATTAATTTCTATTGTTAGCAATAATTCCTCCTGTTAACAATCATTTATTTATTAATTATATTATAATAAAAACGGCAATGTCATAATGACAGCCTCTGTGGTGTGGTGGTTGAGCAGGTCGGGTCATAACCCGGAGGGGCGAGTTCGATTCCCGCGGCAGGACAAGTATTTGTGCACAGAAAAAAAAGCGCTAATGCTGGTTCTGAGTCTGGGTGTTGTGGGACCATGGTGCTCGTAGTTCCTGGGTCCCTAGATACAGGGAATCCTAGTTAGGGTCCAGGATCTATGTATGTCATTGTTGGGCGTTATTATTATTGTATATCTTGATAACAATATTTAATCTCGTTAAAATTAATTTTAAGAAATTATTATTTATTTTTACTTTAATCCTATTTTTTCCAAGTAATACTGTCTTTAACTTTTGTGTGTGTAATACAATATTGTCTTTTCAACTTTGTCCACTTGTCGTATGCCCGTAAATACCAACTAGTTTGATAGCTCTTAAGTTCGCAATTATTTATTTATCACATACCTACTGCAATATACTTGGGTGTGTCACAAGGAATGTGTGAACTTATTCAAACTTTAATACACCCGGACAATAATAGTCCTTCACCCGTTTTCTCAAAACCTTCAATGTTGACGCTCGCATCTTAGGGATACACTACTGATATCAATGGCTGGGTACTTTCCTGTGTGCCTTATTAATTATACGGATCTAATTAACCATTTTTATTTCCTATTTCAACACCAGGTTCCTAATACTAGTAAGCGCCGGCGTCTACAAGCGCATCCAAGAAGCGAAAGGCAGCAGCGAACAAACGAACAAACAACTCGCTCAAATCATTGTCGAAAACTTTCGCAAACAGACAAACTTTAAACAGGTCAGCCAATCCGTTTTGGAAGAAATAGAAGAGGAATTTGTGTGCTATTGCGTAAAAAACAATTTAACGCCCAAACCGAATACTCACATGTCTTTGTTAATAAGGAATTTTAACTTCTTAGCGCCGGTCGTTAGTGAGAACCCACAGGGTATAACAAAAAATGCATCGGTTCGATTTAATCCCATTGTGCAATCGAAATCGACTACGTTGCTCAACCAAATCGATTCCGAAGTTTACTCCTCTGGCACTATAACAAATACGAATGATTCGATTGTCGATACGAATCGTTCGTTGGAGTCCAATTCCGATATATATCCTAACGCAAGGCAGGATAGGGATAAGAAAATCAAAGGCTATGTCGATTTTACTTGTTATTACGAAAACGTGGCCAAGGCTAGGCGGAATGGAACGTTACCGGATTTTATTGAATAATTGTTTTGTTGTTTAAATATTTGTGTATTTTTTTGTATGTTTATGGATGTGGAAATAAAAAACGAGTGTGATTTAAACCACACGACTGAAGTAAAACATTATTAAAAATTTGTTAAAAAATATGGGACACGTATTTTTAGTATGTTAAGGGATGACGCGACGAGCTAACCGTTCGACTGATGTTAAGCGACACGGCTGCCCATATCAGTTGCAGTGTTACTTGTAACTCTAAAGTATAGAGTTTCGCGTGACACTGCACTGCGCAAGTCCGCACGTCATCCTGAGACATCAACGCAATCTAGTAACAAGATTACTAGACTGTGAGATCAGGTCAAAAAGTCTCATTTGCCCAGTAATTTCAGTTTTATTAATGCATTAAAATTATAGTCATTCATAAAATTTCGGATAAAATGAAACGAATTTAAGATTTTGCTTGAGAAAACCTTTCCTTATTGCCTACTTTGTATTTGTTTTTGAAACATTATAATTTTTGTATTTCTAGAATATTGTACATAACATAAAATTGGCAGACAGGGAGGGTTTTATCACCAATAAACTGTCATAATTACCGCTCTTTTCTTAAAATTTAAGAAAATTATATAAAGTGTGCCTTCTTGTCATTAGAATTTAAGAATAAAACTAATTTATAGACCACAAAATGTATTTAATTTCAATACCACATACATACGTTAATAAGCCTTAACATTAGTGTAAATAAAGAGTAAATTGTTTTGTTAGTTGTTTAAACGGGTTTGTAATCCAGCTTGCTTTCTAATTTCTTGTTGTCTGCGACTTTTCTTACTGCCTTCATGAGGTCTTCCTGTAATTTTTTTAATAAGATTTAATCGTAATAGTAAAAAATGCTAACTCTTGATATATGTTACACAAAGATCTATATATAAAGATGAAAGTATAGGTCTTTCTAAAAATCTATAAAACATTTGGTTGTGTGGTGGTTGAGCAGGTCTTAATCTGGAGGTGGTGGGTTCGATTCCCGCGACAGGACAATGGTGCACAGAAAAAATAGCGCAAATACTTGTTATGTCTGGACCAAGGTCCTCTTAGTTCTTGAGTCCCTAAATACAGGGAATCCTAGTTAGGGTCCAGGATCTATGTGTGTGATCGTTGGGCATCATTTATTATTATTAGGCCCCTTTTAGAATATGGGTTTCAAGTTTGGAGTCCATATTTTCAGAGACATTGACCTCTTGGAGAGTGTTCAAAGAAAAGCCAGCAAGATACCCAAGGCCGTTGAGTCCTTAAATACAGGGAATCCTAGTTAGGGTCCAGGATCTATGTTTATAATTGTTGAGCATCATTAAGGCCCCTTTTAGAATATGGGTTTCAAGTTTGGAGTCCATATTTTCATAGAGACATTGACCTCTAGGAGAGTTTTCAAAGGAAAGCTAGCAAGATACCCAAGGCCCGGCTCATGTACAAACTAACTTACCTGACTACCATGGCTATTAGATAGCTTGGCTACTGTCTACATTAGCTGGGTTGCTTCACTATCACTGACCTGTATAATATATTCCCGCTCAGCCCTGATAGCGAAGAGTCCTGCTTCCGTACAAACATTCCTCAGATCAGCTCCGTTGAATGTGTCGGATAGCTTCACAACCGCTTCGTAGTCCATCTCACCGTGCTTAGCTATTGGAGATGCATGGATCTTTAGGATCTCCAGTCTGGAATAATAGATGTGGATATTATATAAAAATGTATATGATAATAGCTGGCTTGACAAACGTTGTTTTGCCATATAAATTAAAAAATAAGGGATGATGGAAGAAGGTAGAGAACATTTAGGGTTGTATGTATTTTTTAATGACACAAAAAACAATACGAAAAAAAATTGTGAAGGGCCATCCTTATCACTTTGGGGGATGAAAAATAGATAACCTGTTCTCAGACCTACCAAGTGTAAATATCAAAAATTTCATCAAAATCGGTTCTGCCGTTTCGGAGGAGTATGGTGACAAACACTGTGACACGAAATTTTTATATATACAGAAGATTATATTATATTGTGTATATTTATACAGTTGATTTGTCGTAATTAACAGTTAATTTTAATGTAAAGGAAAAATTTCAATCACAATCACGATTTGAGAGAATTTTTCCTTTACATTAAAACTAATTGAATGATATCATTTACTAGACTTTTAGACCTGTAGTAGGCGGTTTATAGTGATAACAAGTATCTTATATCTTTTAATATTATTTAAATAATCTCCATATCAGATTTTATTGAGTCGGGTTCAGCCTTAAGGATTCTTTTTGTAAGCCTAGTAAAAAACCTAATGGTTCAAAAGAAACTTCAAAGGATATTAGCCTAGTCTGTGCTAGTTAAAAAAAAACACTGTAGGTATAGAGTATAACAGCCTTATAAACGGGTATTAGTCTTGGGTTGACAATAAGCACTTTGTAATTTTATATGCTTAGTGAAATAACTTAATTTTAAGTACCTAATATAATTCTGACTTGTAAAAGTGCTAAAATGAGCCTATTTGCAATAAATCTTTTGACTTTGACTTTAGTTATTTCAGCTTTTGTCCTTTTTTTGCTACTGGAATATTTAGCTGGATCGAAAGAGACAAAAGATGGTGTAACTAGTCTAAAGCTAGTTCGTGTTTATTAATAAGGCTGTAAGTGTCTAATGCACAGTGGTTACCTGGCTTGTTCATTGGGTAGCGGGATCTCGATCTTCCTGTCGAGCCTGCCGGGCCTCAGTAGGGCGGGGTCGAGGGTGTCAGGTCGGTTGGTCGCCATTATCATTTTAACCTGGAATTCATTTAACATATTTTGGGCAAAAGTTTGAATATTTTTCTATAGAATTTCTTTTTTTTTTTTCCGAGCTCTGTGATAGTATTTCAGATAATTGCTTGCACCACTAGTGAGAAAGAAAACTTTTTTCCTAACTCACATGGCCGAATTCAATTATATTTTATTCGTCTTTAGACATATAACATGTACTTAGATAAGTAATTCACATAACATTTACTGTTAATAGGCTTGCTATATAATATTTGACATTAAGCACTTTGTAATTTTATGTGCTTAGAGGACGTTCAAGTATTACGTCCCCCATCCCCCTCGCCAGCAAAAGTAAGCAAAGCTCTTACCCCCTCTCCCCATGTAACTGTAAAAATGGAATTTAATTTTTCTTAACGCTTATACATTATTTCATGATGTTTCGTTTTTCAAACTTGGTTGTATAAATATAAATTATCCATGTTTTTTAAACATCACAATAATATACGAGTAATATGAATATCCTAATTATGCCTGTTTTGCCGACATTCTTTAATACCTTCACCTGTTCTGGAGTAAAAATTTCTTAAAGACATAAATAAATGATGAAAAATAAATAAAAAAACCTAAAGCAATTACAGTTATTCAAGACATTATTTACAACTACAAATAAAGTATTTAAAAAAACTGTGTTACCTGTCCGAGTGAATCAAAACCGTCCATTTGGTTGAGCAGCTCCATCAGAGTACGTTGGATCTCGCGGTCGGCAGATGTGCCCTCAGAGAAACGGCGACCGCCTGGAATTACATTATCAATTATTATTTTATGGTTTGTCTCTACTTTTTTGTGTATTTAGCCATTGTCAAGTAATTGGTAATTTCTCGAGTTAATTAATATTAATTAATTAATATGTATTAATGTAAGGCAAGTCACAGTCCAAGTCATCAAGTCAACTTATAGTCTAGTCTAGTCAAGTCATACTCCTAGTAAAGTGGTGGCAAGTTTACCAGAAGCTTCTATGGAGTTTTGGAAACAACACGAAAAGAAACGTTTCACCATCATTATACCACTTTCCCGCACTCATGCCTGTAATTTAGCACTTAACGAATAAAATGCCACCAATTTTATGCACTAACACTGAAAATAACACAAGTTTTGGAAAATAATACAATGCGGTGACGCGATCTTTTTCGTTTTCCCGCCAAAACCCCCTCTCAATTATTGTAGCGTTTTATCTATTTATTGCTGACATACGATAAGTGGGTACAGTATAAATATGTGAATTTGTAAAAATGAAGGTTGAGAACGTTAATAATAGCTTTCCAGATTTAAGCTATGCAAAGACGCGGTCCACAGCTCGCATAAACAGTGGTTTTAGAATGTGTTTGCATTTTTTATAACGTACTAATGCTGTTGGTCTCTACCGACCTTTACAGCGTCACCGGGCGGAAGGACAGGGGCTTAAGGCGCTCTGCCATCAAAAGTAAGGAGGCAACTAGCTCAAGGGGTGCGAGCCTCGGCTTGGGCCGTTGCCGGGATAAGAGGATTGAGAAGACTACATCCACTGGAAAAGTGGAGCCTACTGAAAGTCGCGACCGTTCTAGCTAGCCTACGGGGGTACGTCGACCTCGCCGGCGGGGTCGGTGTCTGATTGTGTTACGCTGGTATCCTATACCGGTGCCGGTACCTGAGCCAGAAGGGCTAGGGTCCGGTGATCCTAGCGCAGCCGATACTACGGCTGCTATAGGATCATCCGGGTCGCTCAAGACGTGTCTCGGACGACGACGGGGTGTTTGCATTTTTACCGATGGCATCGATTTCGTCCATGAATATGATGCAAGGTTGGTGGTCGCGTGCATAGTTGAACATCTCTCGAATGAGGCGCGCAGACTCGCCGATGTATTTGTCCACGATCGCCGACGATACCACCTATAAGGTTGAATATTGTTAGAAATGGCGCCGAATCTATCTCTGTCCTGAACACCTTTTCTTTTCGCCCTTGTTGAATTGATCACGTGAGTCAGTAGCCTGATGTTAAGCGAGACGGCTGCCCATAACAGTTGTGTAATATATTCATTATCTCAACTGTTATAAATTATATACATTGTAAAAGACAGCAGAAAAAAATACATCACTGTAAAGTTTCTTGTAGCTTCTTAAGTTGTAATCGTAGCTTCAGTTCGGAGTTTTCTGTTCTGTGTTGTGCCGGATTGCTTGCACCAGTAGTGGGGAAGAGAACTGCTTTTTTTTTTCAAACTAATATATTATAATGGGCTTGCTATATAATATTTGACAGTAAGCACTTTGTAATTTTATATGCTTAGTACGATAACTTAATTTTAAGTACCTAATATAATTTTGACTTGTAAAAGTGCTAAAAATAGCCTATTTGCAATGGAACTTTTAAACTCGGCACAACGACGAACGAACGACGGGCCCTGCGCAAGGCTTATTTTTTTATATTTTATATTTAGCCTCTGTGGTGTGGTGTTTGAGCTGGTTGGCTCATGACCGGGGTGGCGAGTTCGGTTCTCGCGATAGGACAAGTATTTGTGGAAAGAAAAAAAAAGCGCAATTACTTGTTCTGAGTCTGGGTCTACTATAGTCCTCGTAGTTCCTGGGTCCCTAGGTACAGAGAATCCTAGTTAGGGTGATTATATGTATTTTGGGCGTTAGGCGTTATATCTTTGTAGTGTAAACTTCTTTAGACGCGTTGACCACTTTTTGGTTGAACAAAAATCATCGCGTCATCGTCACCGCACGCTTCCCATGAGCTAAATGAATACTGTGTATATAATAGGTCTTTACCTATGAAATTGCCGTACAGACTTTTAAAAAAAAAAAAAGTTTTGATTGGCTATGAATTCTAAATTCAAATTAATTTTGTTTTAAAAATATGACATTCTATTTACAATATAAGTCTTTTGTTTATTGATTAGCGTTGTATTTTCATTACATTTCAACATTTTTCCTCATAATGGATACTTTGAAATTTCGTGTAATTATGGAATATGAGTTCCGTCGTGGCACCAACGCGGCACAAACGACACGTAACATCAACGACGTTTACGGAGAGAACTGTACAAACGAACGTACAACCCGTTATTGGTTTGCTCGGTTCCGTTCTGGGAATTTTGACTTGAAAAATGAACCTCGTGGTCGTCCGGAAACTTTGGTCAACAATGATGAATTAAAGGCGATTGTGGAAGCTGATGAATCTCAATCTACAGCTGAGCTGGCAGCAGCTTTTGATGTTAGCATCAAAACAATATTGGTCCATTTGCGACAGATTGGCAAGATAAAAAAGCTTGATAGATGGGTGCCCCACGAACTTAACGATCGCCAGCGCAACGTACGCGTCGAGACTTGCCTTGCGCTGCTTAACAGGCATAGAAATGAAGGAATTTTGAACCGAATTGTTACGTGCGGCGAAAAATTGATTCTCTTTGACAATCGAAAGCGGTCAGCAAGTTTGTTAGATCCTGGTTCGGTACCAAAGCAATGTGCAAAACGAAAAATGACCCCTAGAAAGGTGATGGTCACAGTTTGGTGGTCTAGTGCTGGTGTGATTCATCATAGCTTTTTACAAAACGGCGAGAGCATTACTGCAGATGTGTACATTGAAGAACTGACCACAATGATGGCGAAACTCGCACGTCTGCAACCAGCTTTGGTCAATCGGTCGTCTCCACTGCTACTTCACGACAACGCGCGACCCCATACTGCACAACAGACCGTCTCTAAGCTGCATGAGTTGGGTTTGGAAGCTCTCCCTCATCCGCCATACTCACCAGATCTTGCGCCTACCGACTATTACTTTTTCCAAAATTTGGACAACTTTTTAGCGGGAAAAAAATTCAATTCCCGAGAGGCAGTACAAAACGCCTTTGAAGAGTTTGTTGTCTCCCGTCCTGCTGATTTTTTCAAGAAGGGCATCCATAAACTGCCACAGCGTTGGCAAAGATGCATTGATTGCAGGGGTGATTACTTTGAATAAAACAAATAAATAAGTTCGAAAAAAAAAATACTTTAACTTTTTTCAAACAAAACGGCAATTTCATAGGTAAAGACCTAATATGTGTACTTTTTGGGTGAAGCGTGAAACTCGCGTCATCGTCACCGAACATTACCCATGAGATATATGTATACTGTGTATATTTGTGTACTTTTTGGGTGAGCAAAAAGCGTGAAACTCGCGTCATCGTCACCGCACGCTTACCATGAGCTAAATGAATAAAACCGTGAAACTCGCGTCATCGTCACCGCACGCTTACCATGAGCTAAATGAATAAAACCGTGAAGCTCGCGTCATCGTCACCGCACGCTTACCATGAGCTATGTGTCACAAGTTACTTATTTTCACTTATATTGGCAGTCCTCAAAGACTGCCCCGTAATTTTTTTTTTACCTTCAAGAAGTTGGCATCCAATTGCGAAGCGACTGCCCTCGCCAGCAAAGTCTTGCCAGTTCCCGGGGGTCCGTATAGCAAGCACCCCTTAGGGGGCGTTATACCCACGCGGACAAACAGCTCCGGGTTCATTAGGGGCAGCTCGATGACCTGGGGGTGGGTTACAGGAAAACTATAGTTAAAACACACCTCACAGCTGAGTAAGAAGTGACTTTATCTTCTGCATTGTAGATTCAATTCCAATTTAAGACAACATTTATTAGTTTAGTAAAGAAGAAGAAAGAATCACATCACGCTAATATTATAAAGGCGAAAGTTTGTATGTGTATGTTTGTTACCTCTTCACGCTCAAACGGCTGAATGGATTTGGATGAAATTCGGTATCAAGATAGCTTATACACTGGATTAACATATAGGCTACATTTCGGCATCCCGGAAAAATGAAATGTTCCCGTGGGATAAGCAAATAACTAAAATACTTTTTATCCGCGGGTGAAACCGCGAGGCGTAACTAGTTAAATATAAATATATTAAGATACTCGGGCACATATTACACAACTATACTCTAGTCAAGACTTCATTCACAAAATTATGAAATAGTATTACTAGGTGGTACGACTTTTCGTCTAGGTAGGTACCACTGCTTTGCCAGTTATTCTGCCGCCAAGCATCTGGTATTCCAGTTGGAAGGGCATTGTATCTAGTGAAATTACTGGACAAATGAGACTTTACGATCTAAAACTTTAACGACTTGAACTCAAGAAGTTAAATTATTTTTGATAATTTTCGTATCACAGTCTGGTAATCTTATTATTGGACTGTGCTGCAGGATAACTTGCGCAGTGCAGTGTCACGCGAAATTTTAAAGTACCGAGTGCAGTGTCACTCATGTTACAGTGTCCTGCAACTGATATGGGCAGTCGAGTCGCTTAACATCAGGCAAACGACTAGCTCATGTCATTCCTTAACATAAAAAATGGGTTTATTCAAGAACAAACCCAATTTTTATGTTTTGACAACTGACCATAGTTCTGTAATATGACGACGATTTTGAACCAGCAACTGCAAAACTATACACGGTGGAATTTAATCCGTTCTTTTCCTGATATGTGTGTATATGACCATGACTACAGAATAACCGTACCAGGAGAAATTTAAAAAACATAATTAAAAAGTGCCTCCTAAGAGACTGGATACCAGCGAAATGTCTAATTAACGCTACACACAGCGTGGACACCAGCTGAACATTTTGTAGTGCTGGTAGTCTTAAGCGCCTGCCCTCCCGTCCGGTGACGCTGTAAAGGTCGATAGAGACCAACAGCATTAGCCCGTTCAAAAAAAACGCGTCGTAAGTGCTTCGTAAGTAATAAAACACCTGCTTTGTTCAATGTCACAAGTCTTTTCTTTAGAATTTGATTTCGTAATAATTTAATAATACCTAGATTTAAGTTTTATTTCATAAGTACTTTCGCTATTTAGTTATATAGAAGCGTTCTATATCATAGACTAAGTACATACATTTAAGGAAAAGAACGATTTAAATGCCACTGTGTATACATGCTTTTTTTATAAACTTTAACCCCATAGATCTTATCTTAAAATCTTTCTTTAGCAATCACTTGGTCACCTAAAAAGAATGTTCATAAACAAAGTATGTGATGAGCTGGTCATTTACCTGATGTTAAGCGCCCATAATAGATTATTTCATCAACAAAATCTCAACTTGAGCAAGTCACGAGTAAGTATTTCTGAGATTTTGATTTTGATTGTTCTTTTGACAAGTGGTCTACCATTGTTGCTGCAGTATTGACATATTGTGAAAGCATGAGTTGCCAATGCAGTAATACAAGTAATCCCGACTGTAGCGATAGTGAATAATTTTTCTTTTTATCTAATTAACTTTGACATTATTTTAATAGCCCATTGGATTATTTTATTACTTTATAGCCCTAATTGGTTTGTTGTTAATGTATGAAATACTGTGAGTGCTAATTGTAATTGAGTTTGTGTATTTTAGTTATACCTCTCGGAGCTGTCTGATTTGTTCCTGCAGACCACCAATAGCAGAATATGTGACATCACCAGGGTCCTCGTGGCTCATGTTGTAAACTAGGGGGTCCACCTGGAAAGGTACATGATTATGTTTAGAATTGTGAAAATGTGTTCACAGTTTAATTACCAGGGGCCTTACCGCGTAAGTCTGGTGGAGATCATAATCGTGTTCTCTCTTGCTCGCACTCGTCGACTTGTTAATTGGCGCGTGCAGGCTGGTAGGCGAAGCCGATTCCCAGAATGGTTACGCGGTAGGGGTACTGTTCCCTTAACGTAACTCAAAATTTACAATTCAAAAAATGTTAATAATGATAATAACTTTCTTATTTTTTTTCTTTTATAAGAACCTTCAACTGATAGTAATAAACGCAACAAAACAAGAATTAGCGGAAACATTCCATCCATGCACAGGTGATGCAATAACCAAGGGTAATGGATTGTTTCCAGTGTTTCCTCCTAGGTATAACCTGGCTCTTTTTAAGTCAAGAGTGAATGGGCATCTCATGGGCAAGCGTGCTCCACCTTAGACAACTTTGTCATTTACCATCAGGTGAGTTGTTCACAAAGGCATGCCCATTTTACCATTAAAAAAAAATGGAGATTCATCTTTATATATATTGATTATGTTACCTCTCTGGGCAGATGGCGCATGATAGTCAAAGTGGTCATATCTAACGCCACTCGGGTGCCTCCTTTTAGCTTGTTCTTGTCCAGCTGGCGACGGCATCCCACAACATAGCGAGGGCCGTTTGTAGCTTTGACTATGACTGGAACACATATTAAAGATAATAAATGAAATTTGTATCAACAGATGACCCAAAATAAATGAATTGTTATATTAAACAAACAATTGACTCAAATGTGGTCTAGCATATGCTACCCCATTTCATATATTCACACATATGTTCATCTTGAATAGATTCAGGTTTAAAGAAGAAAAGAGAAAGATAGATATTATTTTGTAATTTAAACTTTGGATCAGTTTTCTTTTCTGTCTTGTTTGTACCAATATGCGAGTGACAATGAGTTTATTTTTTACTTTTCTTGAGAATTTTGATGCCACCCAGAGGCTTCTGGCTTAGCTTAACTAATGCAGTGCAAACCATGTTACTAACAGTTACCGAACATGGTTGATAAAAGAAATTGGTAAGTGATAATTGACATATTCGTTAAAACAAGATCAAAAGTATACAAGAATCAACATATACAAGATCAATATATAGTTTATGTTAACATACATTTTTCTTCAGTGAGCTGTTTCAATACTTCACCAACAATCTGCCCAACACTCTGCAAAGCTTTGAGGTCATTCTCACTCTTGTCGTACTGCTTGGTGAGATCCTTTAGTTGTTCTCTCACTAAAACATACATTATGATATAAAATATATAAAAAATTCAATGGGATTTTTTGTGGTGATGACTTGCAGGGCCTGTATTTATTACTATGGTGATTTAGGAATGGTTTTTAGTGTTCGGATTCGTTAATTTTTAGATAATTAATGATCCTTTGTCATTGGCAAAGATATTTGATATTTGGCCACTAAATAACAATTACCTCTAGTTTGTTAATTTCAAATCAATTGTAAGCCTTTTTGAAGTAAATTGAGTAGTAATAAGCCATTATTTAATTGAATAGCGACAAAAATTAGGTGATGAATCGGCAGAAATTGACGGGTGAGCAACAAAACCTTACTGTCTTTCAGTCTGGATTCAACTTCCTTATGCTCCATCAATTTCTTCCTGTAGTCCTGGAATCCCTTCTCTCGTAACGAATCCATTGGTATAGCAGATCCCGCAGGCATTTTCTATTTTATAAAATTACAATATAACTGCAAAAGTGCAAAACCATGAGCAAACCAAAACGAATGTTTGACAAGAATTGAACTGAAATTTGACAGTTCATGTAAATGACAGTGACATTCGAACTGACAATGATGTTAGTATATTTTTGACATTGACACAATTGTTCTTAAGCAATTAACTTTTTTCCAATAATGCCTCCACGCCATTTGTGTACTCAGCCAGTCATCATCAACATCATCATCAGTTAGAACTTTTCTGGCTCCCCGTGAATTTGACTCTGTCGTCCGTCAGCCTAGTGGTTGCCTACAACCTACAACGCGTATTCCGTTTCGTCGTGGTCGGTAGTCAATTATAATTTCAGATTCAGACGGCATGGCCGTACTCCTTGACACGGCACGTATAATTGTCAGGAAGTTCCTCACTTAACTAACTTAGCTTATGAAAATGTAAATATTATATAATGTACGCATATAATAATAGCTTTTAAGTAATAGGTATTTTAGTTATTCTAATAATAGTGTCGATTCTGGATCGCGTGCTCTAGAGTTATCTAAACAAAATAAAAATATATTTCCGTCTCTTTAATTTCTCGTATATTAGAAGAATCAAGAATGCCGCTAACGCTTTTAGAATGCGTCACAGATTAGACACCCAATCGACTCCTATTAAATTATAAATCGTCACAGTCAAACCACCTTGCCACGAACCAAGGTCGAGTGAAATCGAATTAAAAAAAAAATTCAAACCATATTACTACATAGGTTTTAATTTATTTTTATGAAATTATAATTTGTTTATATTTACGATTTTATTAATATTTATTTCTTGAATAAATAGGCAAGTAATTAAGTTCATTTGAGGTATTACTGGTTATCCATGGAAATTATTGGATCCCTATTGGTCCTGAACAGAAGAGTAGGATAGCTTTAATAAAGTATGTAGGTACTGGCATTATTTGGGATGGATAGTTTCAAGCTCACGGTAGAGTTTTGGCGGGAAAGCGAAAAAGATTGCGTCACCGCATTGTATTATTTTCCAAAATTTGTGTTATTTTCAGTGTTAGTGCATAAAATTGGTGGCATTTTATTCGTTAAGTGCTGGATTATAGGCGTGAGTGTAGGAAAATGGTATAATGATGGTGAAACGTTTCTTTTCGTGTTGTTTCCAAAACTCCATAGAAGCTTCAAGTAAAGTTGCCACCACTATACTAGGAGTATGACTTTGACTAAACTATGACTTGACTTGATGACTTCGACTGTGACTTAACACATATTAACGTGAAATATCATTAACTTGACAAATTATCAATTGATAATTACTTAATTAACGTAATTACTTGACACTGGCTAAATACACAAAAGTGTGGAGCCAAAACATAAAAAAAAGCTCACGGTGCTGACTTAATTTTTTCTACTAAGTTAAAAAAATAACAGTTGATCACGCTAATAACGCTCACGCTATAAATTATAAACAATTGGAATTATATAACCATTGTTCTTAGCTCAGAGGTACCAAACTCCACGCACGCGTTCATTTCATTATTACCCACATTTCACGAAGCCAAATTTTCTCTTCGACATTTTCCAAGACTATTCCTATTGCCAGAATTTATACCTATGTTCAAATCCCGGCATAATATACCTCAAATAAATGAGGCGGGTAGCGGCACCGATGGTGGCGGCACGTCCTGCTAAAATAACACACGTGCGCTGAACAATATTATATTTAGGCGGGAAAGCGAAAATGGTGCGCGTGGTTTAGGTACCCAGGTGTTGCCAGGTTGGAATTATGTATCAATATCTGTAACATTTAGGATAAAATTGTAATTAGATCTCAGATTTAGTTAAAGCCTAGTACTATGTGAATCAGTTTCATGAAAAGCATATCAGATTTTAATTCTATATAAAGGAATATTTTCATCCAAAAATCCAACATAGGCCGGATTTTAATGTATTATTTATTCTGTGATATAAAAACAGCTGCTGAAAATAAAAAAATAAAAAGTTATGCATATCAAAGATTATTTTTTTCTAGCTGCGTAACAACAGACACCTGGTTCCGTGCTGTTTGTTAAATAATTTTTAATTTATTACTTTAGCTTATTTTTAATCATGAACATAAATACAATACAGGAACGACAGTACAAATTATTAAACATAAGTACTTATTTCTAATTGTGCATACATCTCAAAGATTTTTGTTTCATCAATATATACCTACTCGTATACCTATTTAGAAACCATGAATATTGGGCCCTATACCCTAACGCATTTCTATACATCTGTACCAAAGCGATCTCAATTAGGTACATACATATAATCTTTTTCAAATATGTGCCTGTGGATCTTATGAAATGTTAGTTATGAAATGTCACAAATCTATTTTAGATATGTGTACGTCAATATTTTTGAATACAAATTAACGATTATTTTAAGCAACTTATCGAATATTTATATAATATATACGTAATGCTTTCTATTGATCGGTAATAAGTGACTTCCTATGTAAAAGGACTATAACAACAAAATTGAAAAACACTATATATTATACTATTTAAAATCTGAATCTATCAAATAAGATTTTGGATATTGAAAAGTTACACAAAAGACAAATAAAAAAAATATAAAATACAAGGGAATTAATAAGCAAGTATAAGTATAAGATGACGAGTGATGAGCTCAAAATCATAATACTTTTGTAACTCATAAAATCTTGTGAATCTTTCATTGTTTTCACTTGGCAACCCAACCCGTAGGTGGATATTTTTTATTGTCAAATAAGTGCGACCTGGGAAATTCGGTAGAGTTTGGGGTTTTATTTATTAACCAGCAGGTTTTGTTACTCATTTGAAAATATTCGTATATTCCACCTATACTATATAGTAGATATTTATTCTGTGCTGAAACTAGGGCGTACTTCTAGAAAGGTGTAGTTGTAGAAGTCCTTAGAAACTAGGCATCTATTGCTTTGCACAAAGGTGAAATACTAAGTAGGTACCTAATAGTAGGTATTTAAGTGTTTTTTTTTTTTTTTTTTTTTTTTTTTCTTCAAACTTGTCTAGCATTTGACCACGCTCTCACCTGATGGGAAGTGACGATGCGATCGAAGGTGTAGCATGCTAGCCAAGTAAATACCTATTCACTCTTCTCTTGAACACGCCCGGGTCATATTTCGCCGGAAACACAGACGCTGGCAGGGCATTCCATTCCTTAGCCGTTCTAATTAAGAACGTTGAGTCAAATCGCTTGGTACGAATGGGTGGTATTTCGACCACAAAAGGATGGCGCTTAGCCGAGCGTCTAGTAGTCCGGTAGTGGAATGGTGATGGGAGAATTAGATCATGCAGTTCTTGAGCGCATTCACCGTGGTGTAATCTGTAAAAAACTGACAGACTTGCCACCTTACGTCGATGTGCAAGGCTCTGGAGCCTTTCACCAACCAAAGTGTCGTCGTCAATGAGCCTTTTGGCACGCCGTTCAATCGAGTCCAGAGCCTCAAGCTGGTACTTGGCAGACCCGTCCCACAGGTGGCAGCAGTACTCCATACACGATCGGACTTGTGCTTGATACAGATTTAGAAGCTGTCCAGGTGTGAAGTACCGCCTTACCTTGGACAATATGCCGAGTTTTTTTGAAGTTACTTTGGCTTTGGACTCGATGTAGGATCCAAAGTTTAGATTTGACGTGAGATCAACACCCAAAAGCTCAAGATGGTTTCCTAAACTTACAGATACACCACGGAATGAAGGAGCCAGATGGAGTGGGCTCTTTTTAGCAGTGAATAAACACGCCTGTGTTTTTGCAGCATTGAACCTAACCAAGTTAGCATCGCCCCAATCGGACACGGCTTTCAAAGCCAGGTTCATGCGCTCAACCATAGCCTCTCTCTCAATCCGGACATCGTCACCACTGGCTCGGGCACTGGATGTGTATCTTTCAACAACAGTACTATCATCTGCATACCCAAAGGTACCGGGCTTTAGCAAATCATTGATGTGGAGTAAGAATAGTGTTGCTGAAAGAACTGACCCCTGAGGTACACCAGCATTAATAGCTAATTGATCGGAAGAGCAGCCATCAAGAACTACTCTAAGCGATCGTTCCCTCAAAAAGTCTGATATCCAAGTGCACAAACCAGCAGGTAGTCCGTAAGATGGAAGCTTATTCAGAAGACCGTCGTGCCAGACCCGATCAAATGCCTTAGAGACGTCTAGAGATACAGCAAGTGCCTCTCCATGCATCTCTAAGGCTTCGCTCAATATGTGAGTGGCATACGCGAGAAGATCCCCAGTGGACCGGTTTCGGCGAAATCCGTATTGCCGGTCACTGAGGAGATCATTGTCTTCAAGGTATGCCAAGAGCTTGTTGTTAATTATACGCTCCATACTCTTACAGAGAATGGAGGTAATTGAGATGGGTCGATAGTTGGCAGGATCAGCACGACTGCCCTTCTTAGGTACAGGTTGTACGTTGGCTAGCTTCCAACTCATAGGGACTATTCCGGTGTCTAGAGAGAG
This sequence comes from Ennomos fuscantarius, assembly GCA_905220475.3. Classification (NCBI taxonomy): domain Eukaryota; kingdom Metazoa; phylum Arthropoda; class Insecta; order Lepidoptera; family Geometridae; genus Ennomos; species Ennomos fuscantarius. Next base: position 1,692,977 of record HG992046.1, on the reverse strand, counting down.
GCGAAATAGGCGTGTTAGAATGGGAGACAACTCGGGTGCACAGCTCTTAAGTACAATTGCAGGTATACCATCGGGACCACTGGCTTTGTTCACGTCTAGACTGCGTAATGTTTTTAGTACTTCCTTCTGACGTATGCGTATTTCCGGCATGAAAACACCGCATTGTGGAAGGCAGGGAGGTACCTCATTAGCAGTATCTAAACGCGAAGCTTCTGCAAAGAGAGTGGCAAACAAGTTTGCTTTTTCTTTTGCAGTGTGAGCCAGCGATCCGTCTGGTTTCAATAATGGAGGCAGTGAGGATCGACAGAAGTTCGCTTCAACCGATTTGGCTAGGGACCAAAAAGCCTTACTACCCGCTGGGTAGGAAGCAAGTTTAGTCCCTATTCGACCAATATGATTGAAACGAGCCTTCCTTAATTCCTTCTTACAGGCCTTGGCGGCAACGTTAAAGGCTTTCTTCTTAGCTCGAGTGTCCGAGGCCTTGCGTTTTCGAGCGTCAGCCCATGCCAGATATGCCGCATGCTTCTGCGCTTCAGCACGTGCACATTCGGCTCCAAACCATGGGCTGGCTTTGCTGGTCACGGGTTTATCGGAAAATGGAATAAAATATTCCATAGCCCGACATACTACCTCAGTAACCGCATTCGCGCAGACCGTCGGATCTCCAGAAGAAAAACACGTTTGCCGCCAAGGATATGAAGCGAAGAAATGTCGCATCTCGTCCCAGTCTGCTAAGTTGTATCTCCAGACACGCCGATTGCTCTTAGGGCTTGGGTCAGGCGGGGAGTATACTGAAACGGACTTGACCAGACAGTGATCGGAACTACCAATGGGTGAGGATACCGCCACAGAGTATCGGTCTGGTTCAGTCGTGAGCAGAAGGTCGAGGCAGTTAGCAGTGTGGCTATCAATATCAGGCACTCGCGTTGGCTCTTTAACAATCTGCGTTAAATTGAGCGCCAAAGCGAGCTTACGCGTCTCTCTCCCAGCGTGGTCCGTGATCCGGTGTGGGACTAACCACTCCTGGTGGTGAGCATTAAAGTCCCCCAGAACAACAAGCTGAGCCGAAGGATAGCGTTGCTGAGCCACATCTGCCGTTTCACTGAGATACTCCATTAGAAGAGTTGTCTCCCGGTCACCGCTATGTGATCTGTACACACCAGCATAGAGAATTTTCTCAATGCCGGTGTCCACAAGCACCCAAATCACCGAAAAGTGGGGATGTTCAAGGTTTCGGAGACGCAAACAGCAAATGTCATCACGGACGTAAACGCAGATACCAGCGCGTGGAAGGAAGCGGTTTTCCAAGATGAATCCTGGATAGTCCAGATATGCCGTGTCTGATGGACATCCTATTTGCGTCTCAGTCAAGAAGAGCAAGTGCGGTTTGTTGGTCTCCAGATGATGATGGACCGCTTGCAGATTTGAGTGCAGCCCACGAATATTTGTGAGGTGCACTTTAAGAGTGAGGACGTGCATCTGCCGTTTAAACTTGCTCAATTTTTTCGACTTTTTCATAGTTGGGTGAGTTAGGTAGACAAGTAGGAAGTGGACGAGATATTGGGATGCTAACCCTCAGTAATAGAGAAGCTCCTACGCCAATGGAGAACTTGCGCGGAGACTGCGGGGACGCCCGAACCCCCCTGAAATTGCCCACAAGTTCCTCACTTCCAGTCGCCAACTGGCCCTGTGGACAACCTCAGGATTTTACACAAGCGGTGGGGCAGCCTTTCGTAGTTGGCTAGACTACTACTTGGGCCCCCTACAACTTGCGGTCGGCCAGCAGAGAGCACCGTGCTTCGGATCCCGCTACCCTCCGAAGCAAGGTCTCCGACGCGAAAGCATCTCCATCACCAATACCGGTCTGCATACCCAACACAACTGTCCACATCTACTCGTCAGATGTATACCTTATAAAGTTTAATTTTTCATGTAAAATTGATGATAATGATAATTATATATGAGGGGTATAGAATCAAAAGCAGCTAGTTGCATTTTTTTTTAATCTGACCTATGAATGCAAAAATATAGGTCTGTCAATTGTGTATGATCTCAACTTATAATTTTGCATCGAAACCAGCTTAAAATAATACAAAAAACCAGATTAAAAATCTGCATTGGGGTCAAAGTCAGCTTATAAACGGCATGCAAACATCAAAGACCGCTTAAATTTTAAATTGAAGGTTGTGCTCGTAGCTGCATTTGATTCTATACCCCTCATATATCTGTATATATAACTGTAATAAAGATCATTTTACGGTTAGATAGAGGAAGCTAATCCTCGGGAGCGGCTACCGCTAAGCGGATTTCGTAATCAAGATTCTTTTAGAGATGGAGTAGTAGATTTTTCTGTGGGTATAATGGTAAATTGCCACCAATTTTATGCACTAACACTGAAAATAACACAAGTTTTGGAAAATAATACAATGCGGTGACGTGTTTTTTTAGGTTTCCCGCCAAAACTCCGGTCATGTACCTACCTATAATTACTTTTTTATGTAAATATTTATAACTTAAAATCACATTAACAATAATTTGATTTTACGAATTTTGATAGCTACGTAAAATTAAATTATTGTTAATTTGATTTTACGTATTTTAATTAATAGCTCACCAAAATCTCGAATAAATCACTAGATTTTAATCTTAAATTATAACACAATAGTTAAAAGCAATAAAGCTCGGTTTCACTCCGCGGCAATTTGCAGTGAAAAATTTAAGACTGGGTTATTAACGTTTAACGCAACGTTTACGATGGATCGAGTTTATGAGTTACTTTACAATTGACGTTTTAGTTTTGATGGGTCAGTAGCTCTCTTTTATAGCTTGCTCTTAGACTGAGGCCCGTATTACCGCCTTTACTATAAATAACGTTCTGAGGAGCTTCTTGAGATTTCATCACACTAATCATACTAATATTATAAAGGTGAAAGTTTTTATGTGTGTTCGTGTGCATATGTGTATGTTTGTAACTCTTTCACGCTCAAACGGCTGAATGGATTTAGATGAAATTCGGTGCCAAGATATCTTATACATTGGATTAACATATAGGCTACATTCTATCCCGGAAAAATAAAATGTTCCCGTGGGCTGAACAAATAATTAAAATACTTTTTATCCACGGGTGAAACCGCGGAGTGCAACTAGTTGATAGTAATCATTATCTAATCTCAATCTATATCTAATCTCGACTAGAGTCGAGTTTGAGGTAGGGCAGCATTGGTTACAGGTAGGGCGGAAGTAAAAATATGTCATAATTTGATCTGCCCTCGAAGCACGGGCTCCTAAATCAATCATCAATCACATGGTACATTCAATAGCTATTCGTAGACAAATAATTTATATTACAGAACATGAGCAATGGATCTAAGATGTATATAAAGGGGCGTCGGGACCATCCGAGTTTTTAGAAAGAGTGACGTCAGCGGAGCTGACGTCACGATTTCCATCACTTGGTTCACTCATAACAAATGAAAACACTTTTCAATCTAATTCTCTGTATTTTTACCAAAGTCGTTACACTTCTTAATGTATTTAATTTATTAGGTAATTACCACTTATTCTAATATTAGATAATAACCACAACACAGTACTCACAAGATCTGAGTAACGTCCGCAGCGACACCACACACCAGAATGAGAATATTTTTGTAACGAACCGTCGCACGAGCACTTTCAATATTTCACCACCTCAATATGGCCGCTAATTCCAAAGTACTCGCGACAACTTCACAGAATCAAACATTAATAACTAAACGGTTGCTTACATGTCATGAAATAAAAATTAATGATAATCCATAATTAAATCACGTTGTTATTTTAAAACTATGGAACATTCAAACTGTGTTGAACAAAAATATTGGTAACCAAATCGTCCGTTTCCGCTGACATTCGGAAACGTGATTTTGTTTAACAAATATTTGAAAACTAAATTATAAATTCAGACAATGATTTGATTGGCTAACCTTAATTAAAATATGAATTTACATTTACTTATAACTACCAATCAAACCGTATTCAATTTAACAATAATAATTTACCATACTTGAAATGAACAATGACCAGTTTAAACCCTTTTATCTGTTTAGAATCAAGACAGACTTTAAAACATAATTGTTAAATTAATTAATCATTTATAAATAATAAAATTACTACCAAACTATATCTAATAATAATTTATCTTAATTTATGTTTCATAGTTTACTGAGCGAGAAACGCTCTCGCGTCGACATATACATATAAAATTCAAAGTCCTGACTGACTGAATGACCGACTTACTTATATATCAACGCACAGCCTAAACCGCTGGTCCTAGAGACTTGAAATTAGGGGGGTGTGTTCTTTGCATTATTATATTAACTTCATAGACATTTGCTGCACAATTAATAAACAACCTCAGATATGTTTCCTGTTTCACAATATATCGGCAATAGTTTCGTGTTATTCACTCCGCTGCCGAAGACCAACTGAACTCCACTAAACAACGTTCTGCCCTTTTTAAAGAGGCGACGGAACAAGTTTCGGCCATGACAGTCGACAACAACGCCACCTAGTGGCAAGTCACCAAACCGTCCACAAGTCAATTACACTATTCAATACTACTTTTGACGATAAATATTGTAAATAACTTGACTAACTATAGCAACTCTTTTACATTTAATGTGTGTGATGTGTAAATAATCCTATTTTGTTAACAGTATAGTGTATCCACTAAGAAAGGAATTTTCGAATTTGTGGAAATTCCAAAATCCCTTTCTTAGTGGATAATTCAACCACCCAATGGACCACAACCAATGGATGGTTGAATTATCTATGAAAATTTTTCTTCTCCGTTTCCTATAGATCACGCGGGTGAAGCCGCAGGCAGAAGCTAGTTTTTTACATCAAAATTTAATAATAGATTATTTATTTTAGTTTTTGGTATTTTTAAGGTAGGGCATTGTGATTTCTAGTTCATTGCCCCCCAATACCCCCCCCTAGCTACGGCCGTGTCAATTAGTGAGCATCTTTCTGCCATACGGCCTTATGATGAGTATTCAAAGTTTTTGTTTCAAGTGCCCCTCCTGCCACCCCTTTAATACACCAAACGGAAACAAGTTCCTAACCACTCAAAACCTACCCTGTCACGGCCGACTTACCCCGAACTCTGGCTAATAGCACCTTGAAGATATCTCAACTTTTGATAAAAACTTCCGCGTGTTTACCTACTTTGTGGAATTTGTAACTGTACTTGTCTTTTTTAGGGTTAAAAGGGAAATATTGGGGTTTTGGCGGGAACGCGAAAAAGATTGCGTCACCGCATTGTATTATTTTCCAAAACTTGTGTTATTTTCAGTGTTAGTGCATAAAATTGGTGGCATTCTATTCGTTTAGTGCTGTATTACAGGCGTGAGTGTGGGAAAATGGTATAATTATGGTGAAACGTTTATTTTCGTGTTGTTTCCAAAACTCCATAGAAGCTTCAAGTAAAGTTGCCCCCACTTTACTAGGAGTATGACTTTGACTAGACTATGACTTGACTTGATGACTTCGACTATGACTTGACACATATTTGAATGATATATAATTAACTTGATAAATTATCAATTACTTGACACTGGATAAATGCACAAAAGTGTGGAGCCAAAATGTAAAAAAAATAAAAATTATCAATTACTTGACACTGGCTAAATACACGGAGGTGTGGAGCCAAAACATAAAAAAGGGAAATATTGGAAGCCCCAATACTTATAAATACATCCACACACAAGTATCAGCCTTAACATGTATTGCGTGGACGGCAACGGAATGGAACAAATTCCGGCATCATTCTTTCCTGAAATATATAATCTGTAAGTTTTCAAGAGTGAACCGGTATTATTCGGGTTCGATTCCCGCGGCAGGACAACAAATCGGTACAAATACACAAAGAAAGCGTAAATACTTGTTCTGAGTCTGGGTGTTGTGGGACCATGGTCCTCGTAGTTCCTGGTTCCCTAGATACAGGGAATCATAGTTAGGGTTCAGGATCTATGTCTGTGATCGTCGGGCGTTATTATTATTATCTTCTAGGCAAGCATTTTCCATAGTCTACCGCGTCGTCACTTATAGCTCGCGAAAAACTTTATGAGCTCTCGGAAGTTAGCGCGGATGGCTGCGCAGCACGCATATTATAGTTATTGTATGGCCGCTTTTACAATGCACTCAACTGTACCTTCTGAGAGCTCATAAAGTTTTGCGCAAGCTACTCAGGTGAGACCGTGGTATATATCTTAAAAAAATAATAAAATACAAAAAACCAACTACAAGCCTTATTTTTAATTAAAAAACCCTGTCGATTTCATTAAGAAATTGTATTACAAAATCACCAAAATCTAGGTAAGTAGATATTATATTTGAATGCATTCATAAATCATAGAGGAACAAAAGGTCTGTCTATAAAATAGATAGATTGTATATTGATAGATTGATATGTACACACACAAAATACCCTCACCTACATTACGCACATGGGTACTTACAAACAAACCTGCATTTATAAATTAATAATAATAATAAAAAAATTATGGACATTTCTCACAACGCCATCTAGACTTGCTTGTACTATGGCAACCCGATAAATGATAGAATACTTACATTATTATATTATAATTCAAAGTCAAAGTCAAAAGATTTATTGCAAATAGGCTAATTTTAGCACTTTTACAAGTCAAAATTATATTAGGTACTTTAAATTAAGTTATTTCACTAAGCACATAAAATTACAAAGTGCTTAATATATTATATTATAATTATATATTATCTATAATATTAAATAAAGATTATTTATCACTTTGAGTAACTTTGAGTAATTGATAAATACGGACGATGAAATTCACTAACGTATAAATCAGTCTGAAAATTTCCTCCACCGTAAGATTAACTATATTTCCCTCCCAATTATCCTGCAACGGTTTTTGTCGTCACCACAGGTAACAAATAATAGTCATAATTCCCTACATTAATCACAAAGCCACTTTCCTTAATTCCTCCTTCACCTAAATAAGGCGCTCAACAGGAAAATAAATCGTATACGGAACCATAGAAATACGAAAAAAAAACGCGCTCTTAATAGCAGTTCTTGTTTGAACCGGATAAAACTGGATGGAACCGGAAAAATCCGGAAAAGTAACGGAACAGATTAGCGGAATCGTGTGTGACATATCGGATGGCTTATCGCTGAGGGATGTGCAGGAACTTATTGTTTGGAGAACTTTCTAGAACAGTGAATACGTTTTTTATGTTGAGAAAAGGAATTGGGAAAGCAAAATAATAATGTAGCTAAAGAAGGTAAATAAACAACACAAAAACAGACTTAAAAATATATAAACATGTATCTGCCTTCAAGCAGTAGTGTGCAAGCACTACTGTGTTCCGGTTTGAAGGGCACTGTAGCTAGTGAAATTACTGGGCAATTGAGATTTTATGATCTAATCTCACAGTGTAATCTTATGATTGGACAGTGCTGATGTCTCATGACGTGCGCAGTGCAGTGTCACGCGAAACTCTATATTTTAGAGTTCCGAGTGACACTGCAACTGATATGGGTAGCCGTGTCGCCGTGTAACATCAGGCATTCCTTAACATTAAAAAAAAACCGAGTTTACTTTAGACCACACGACTGAAGTAAAACTTTTTTAGTTTAGCTTTATCTATCGGCCGGTATAACTTTAAATTGTTTTGTTTAATATTAATGTCGCCATCTTGATAATTGTAAATTTTCATTTTACCGGACACACCAACATAATAATTTATTTTATTTCATTTTATTTTATTTTATTTGGGGGGCTTATAGCTATCATAAACAACTAAATAAAACATAACTTTGAACAGCCAATTAAAAGCCTCCACAACTAATTATAAAAATAGCCTAACATGCAATTATAAATACTTAAATAAAAGATTTAAAAATTGTCGAACGACGGGGGCGAGACACAATCCTTAAGGGAAAGTGCCTTGCTCACTGACGCTGTGCTACTTGTGAATAAGTCTATGGTCGAAAGATCAGTTGTCATGAGTTTGTTGAAAGCTGTGCAAGATCAAATAATAATACAAACATCTCCGATCACTAAGCCACACACACACTTTGTTATGTTGACAATGGAGATCTACGTTACCCAACTTCTATTTCCGTTCGCCTCGCATTCACTAGCTTACTCCCCAAGTCAAGAGTGCGAAAAGAAGTTTACTTCAAAATTGTACAGCGTTTTTGACTACCATTTTAATATTAGCACAAGTTACATCTACTGCCATAACCGGTGAAGTTTTAAGCCGTTATCTGGTACACATAACACTTTATACTCTGTAACGGCTCTTACCGTATTTTATGGGCTAACTTGCGCACGCTGTCTTTAAAATTTAACGGGTGTTATGTATCGACAAAGAAAACGAAAAAGGTTAGATACAAAGTTGTCTTAGATAAGTAAAACCGATATTTTATCACCCATACTCTAAAGTCAGAACTCTAAAGTGTGGGACTTTAGTTCTGAGTGACACTGCAACTGATATGGGCAGCTTAAAGTCAGGCGTCAGGTCCACTACTGAAGAACGTACGTTCCTTTTTTACACGCTTTATATTAGCTTCATTGTATGTTTTTATGTTTGTAACCGACTCCACTCACTTTGAACAGTCAGATTTCACTTAAACTTTGTAGATTTATCGAGACCGACCGATTACCGACGACAATCCATATTTTTGATGAAAAAAAACACGCTTTTATAAATAAATCAAATTATAATGTGGAAAATAAATAATAGTTAAAAAAAAACAAACAACACGCTTTATATAGAAAACCAAACAAAAAATAAAAAATAAATTTATATAAATTTGAATTAAGCATAGTGTAATTTTTTAAAATAAATATAAACCAATAAAAGTGTGAATAAGAAAGAATGTTTTTTTTTGTTACTTCAAACTTGTCTAGCATTTGACCACGCTCTCACCTGATGGGAAGTGACGATGTGATCGAAAGTGTAGCATGCTAAGTAAAAATTATTATATATTACGTATATTTATTTATATATTATATTTACGTATTCTATATAAAGCGTGTTTTTTAAACTATTATTTAGAACTATTAGGTCTTTACCTATGAAATTGCCGTTTGGTTTGAAAAAAGTTAAAGTATTTTTTTTTCGAACTTATTTATTTATTTTATTCAAAGTAATCACCCCTGCAATCAATGCATCTTTGCCAACGCTGTGGCAGTTTATGGATGCCCTTCTTGAAAAAATCAGCAGGACGGGAGACAACAAACTCTTCAAAGGCGTTTTGTACTGCCTCTCGGGAATTGAATTTTTTTCCCGCTAAAAAGTTGTCCAAATTTTGGAAAAAGTAATATTCGGTAGGCGCAAGATCTGGTGAGTATGGCGGATGAGGGAGAGCTTCCAAACCCAACTCATGCAGCTTAGAGACGGTCTGTTGTGTAGTATGGGGTCGCGCGTTGTCGTTAAGTAGCAGTGGAGACGACCGATTGATCAAAGCTGGTTGCAGACGTGCGAGTTTCGCCATCATTGTGGTCAGTTCTTCAATGTACACATCTGTAGTAATGCTCTCGCCGTTTTGTAAAAAACTATGATGAATCACACCAGCACTAGACCACCAAACTGTGACCATCACCTTTCTAGGGGTCATTTTTCGTTTTGCACATTGCTTTGGTACCGAACCAGGATCTAACCAACTTGCTGAGCGCTTTCGATTGTCAAAAAGAATCCATTTTTCGTCGCACGTAACAATTCGGTTCAAAATTCCTTCATCTCTGTGCCTGTTAAGCAGCGCAAGGCAAGTCTCGACGCGTACGTTGCGCTGGCGATCGTTAAGTTCGTGGGGCACCCATCTATCAAGCTTTTTTATCTTGCCAATCTGTCAAAAATGGACCAATATTGTTTTGGTGCTAACATCAAAAGCTGCTGCCAGCTCAGCTGTAGATTGAGATTCATCAGTTTCCACAATCGCCTTTAATTCATCATTGTTGACCAAAGTTTCCGGACGACCACGAGGTTCATTTTTCAAGTCAAAATTCCCAGAACCATTCCCGGAACCGAGCAAACCAATAACGGGTTGTACGTTCGTTTGTACAGTTCTCTCCGTAAACGTCGTTGATGTTACGTGTCGTTTGTGCCGCGTTGGTGCCACGACGGAACTCATATTCCATAATTACACGAAATTTCAAAGTATCCATTATGGGGAAAAATGTTGAAATGTAATGAAAATACAACGCAAATTAATAAACAAAAGACTTATATTGTAAATAGAATGTCATATTTTTAAAACAAAATTAGTTTGAATTTAGAATTCATAGCCAATCAAAACTTTTTTTTGTTTGAAAAAGTCTGTACTGCAATACGGCAATTTCATAGGTAAAGACCTATTATTATTAAGAGTTTGTCATAATTTCGATAACGTTTGTTATCGAAATTATGACTTGGCGATCACAGTAGGTAGATTATCATTCAGGACGAGGAAAATGCTGCTGCCCATTCCTTGGGTATTCCCTTAGCTAGCTCTTGCGACACCCGTGGGAAGAGATGGGGTGGTCCTATTCTGATATATAATTGCTGATGAAATTATCAAAAAATTAACAGAATTTTCGTTTCTTTCTCATCACACACGAGTAAAGGTGCAAGACTGATATCTAGGGGTAGTTCGCAGTTTCGTCCAAATTTTCCATCAATTTGACTCTCTATTATTTTGACTTCATTAAAGTTTGAATTTTCAAGAACCTATTCTTAACCATAAAAATGACTTATAGAAGGACTACAAAATAACACAAGCAGTTAGAAAATTTACTTTTACTTATAAAAAATTTCACAAACAAGATGTTTCTGTTACTAATAACACAATTAATACACATCACTTTTGTTAATGTAATTTCATCTTCATCTAGTTATGTAATAGAGCTACATTGGCTTGGTAGAGCCGCTTGAACCTCTCTATTTTGTTCGTCATCTTTCCACACGCAGTAGCCAATCAAACACGGGCAGATTACGGGAAAACATGATATTAATGGAACTAGTATAAATGGGAATATCACGAAACAAATGGGAACACAGCAGCACATGAGTCAAAGTTCATCAACGTAAGTCAAGCAAATTTATTACACCTCATTTTTACATCCAAACTTCTTTCTTTGCTTAGTTAAAAAAAAGCATATTTCATTTAAGCTTAGTATTTATAGCTAAGCATAAGCTTAAATTAAGCTAGAATTTTATTTGAGCTTAGTTTTGCAACTGAGCTATATATATTAATTCTTTGCATAGCTCTACGTGCTTGTTCAATCGCTTTTAAGTTGAATTTAGGTTTGCTGACGTGCTGATGCTATTTTTATTACCTTATGTTAGCCTTGATTGTTTATTTTTTCATCTGGGACGATACAATTGAAGCAGCAATCAAAACAAGGTATGCAAGATACAAACGGACTAACGATCAGCGGTAAAATGTAAACTAAAAGACACATCTGCGTTAATTTTTGTCACTTCATTTAAATTTCTTTATTGTTTCGTTGGTTATTTCTGTCTATGATTTTGTTATCTTCTTGTTACTTTCAGGTTTATGGATTGCGTTTAAATGCACGATAATTGTTACACTCTCAATAAAATGTTGACTGATTGCGTGATGTTTTGCTCTCTTTTAGGTTATTATTAACGCAGCTTTTCAATTTGGGCTTAGTTCACTGCTAGTCTCAAAACAATTAGCGTTTACGTGTCTTTTTTACGTTCAAGAAAAACGAGCTTAGCTTCTAGTTCTCAAAGTTGAAAATCCAAGCAATCATCACTTTTGCCAATTAAATATAATTCTTGGTACAAAGTTTTCAACGCCACTAGGCTACAAGGTCAAAATCGAGCTTAGTTCCTTTCTTTGCTTGTCGAAGCTCAAAAACTGTGGTGGATTTTGTTAATCACATTCAGCTATACAACAAGCTGGCATACAAAGAACGCAAGGACATAAAATTATAATAGGGCTAAAAATTAACCAAGCACAAAAAGGGATCATACAGCACATAAATACGTTCACAGTAAAATGTTCAGGAGCTTTATAAATATTCAGTTTACTTTACACTTGGAATTTAGCATGTTTGAAACATGGGAAATGACATTGAGATCTTTCAGATGTGAAACGCGTGTCAAGTGTGAAAGGAGTTAGAGTTTGTTGTTTTCAACTAAAACGTAAGGTTCTGTCCTAAGGTTAGGTCCTTTTTCAAATGCTGTGAGTTGCAAAGTACATGTATTATTTGAAAGGACCACCCTCACAGGAGTGCTTTTTTATAGGATGGATCTTAATCCGATCAAACATTCAATATTTTCATCATTTTAAATTCCTATTGCTTAAGTTTATATTTATATGCAGAACGTAAAAAATCACTCGTTCGACCGCAGACCTGGAATATTTTCACTAGTACATCCTAAGTTTCCACTAGGTGGTAGGACTTTATTGCAAAGTTCGTCAAGGTAGGTACCACTGCTTTGCCAGTTATTCTGCCGCCAAGCAGTAGTGTACAAGCACTACAGTGTTCCAGTTTGAAGGGCACTGTAGCTAGTGAAATTACTGGGCAATTGAGACTTTATGATCTGATCTCACACTCGAGTAATCTTATTACCAGACTGTGCTGATGTCTCAGGATGATGTTTGCAGTGCAGTGTCGCTTGTAACTCTATGTTTTAGGGTTCCGAGTGACACTGTTCTGTTATGGGCGACCGTGGCGCTTAACATCAGGTGAACGACTAGCACGTCACATCATTCAATAACATAAAAAAAAAATCCAACCAATATTGGTTAGTGGACGAATGGTGGACAAATTCAATATTGCCGTGGAAGATTTGGATCACATTCGTCAGTCAGACTCCCACTTTTTATGAGATGGGACTACGACAAATCTTATTAGAAGTAAGCTGCTATAAATTGGGATAACGGTTTATTTTACCTATCATTCATTAAATGAATGCAATAATCTGTGAGATTTAGAGGACGATTTGCGTCGAGTGGCTGGCAGTCATTGGATGAGAAGAGCCGAAGACCGGGCTCAATGTCGTACCTTGGGAGAGGCCTATATCCAGCAGTGGACTAACACAGGCTGATGATGATGATGAGAGTATCGTTTCAAGTAGCTTCGTACTCGATATCGAAAGCCATTTTATAAGCCCACGAGCTTCTGCCCGCAGCTTCGCCCGCGACGTGCCTATGGAAAAATAATTCAACCACCCATTTCACCCTTTTAAAGATAAAATTACGAAAAATCCTTTCTTAGCGAATGCCTACGTCATAACATACCTGCATGCCAAATTTCAGCCCGATCCGTCCAGTGGTTTGGGGTGTGCGTTGATAAATCACTATATATGTAAATCAGTCAGTCAGTCACCTAGAGTTATATATATTTAGAAGATTAGTGGCGTTCAATGAAGGAACCCCAAATGTTTGGTTATCACATTTATTACTTGATGATGACATTTTTGGAGTTATGTTGGTATTAAAATAATAATAATAACGCTCAACAATCACATATATAGATCCTAAGCCCTAACTAGGATTCCCTGTGTCTTAGGGACCCGGTAAACTAGAGGACCATGGTCCCACAACATCCAGACTCATAACAAGTATTTGTACTTTTTTTTACTGTGCACTGCATACTACATACTGCCGCAGGAATCGTACCCGGACAAATATTTATGCACAGAAAAAAATGCATAGATACAAAGTATCTCAAAAGTATCAAAAAAATCTGAGCCTGATATATAGAAGTAGGTACTTTTCTAATTATATTACCTTAAAATTGAAATCTCGGTTACCTCGGTCTCGATTAAAGACAGTAAGAAAAAAAAATACATCACTGTAATGTTTCTTGTAGCTTCTTCTTTACAGTTGTAATCGAAGCTTCGTATCAAAGTTTTCAATTCTGCATTGTGCCAGATTGCTTGCACCAGTAGTGAAAAAACTGCTTTTTTTTCAAACTCATATATTGTAATGGGCTTGCTATATATTATTTGACAATAAGCAAAGTAATTTTATATGCTTAGTGAAATAACTTAATTTTAAGTACCTATTATAATTTTGACTTGTAAAAGTGCTAAAATTTGCCTATTTGCAATAAATCTTTTGACTTTGACTTCGGTACAAGCAGTGAGACATAGGTCTACCTGTTGTTGAGCATTTTCTCATAATTTATATCTATCGGTAGACATGTTCACTTTTCTGTATCTGTCTTCTGTGTTGGCACTTTGATTGTTATGCGCAGGTCCGAAGCTTTGCCGCATACCTAGACGTATAAAATAGTGCATTTTATATACACGGTGGAATTTAATTCGTTCTTTTCTTTTAATGTATGTATTCAGTCCATGCTATAGAACGCTCTCATATAACTAAATAAAAAGTACTCATGAAATAAAACTTAAATGTAGGTATTATAAAATTACTGCAAATTTAAATTCTAAAGAAAAGCCTAGCGACATTGTGCAAAATAAGTGTTTTATGGCTTACGAAACATTTACAAACTCAACCGGTGCCCGCGCTGTGTGTAGCGTTAAATAGACATTTCGGTTGTCATGCAGTTATTTTAGGAGGCACTAAATACTAAAACTAAACCATTTTTTTTAATTGGACCTTGTACGAATATTCGGTAACAATGTCTGAGTACATAAATTTAAGGCAAATAGCGAATTCAATTCCACCGTGTATATTGTAATGTATACTTTAGCAACATTGAAGGGCGCGACGCTAGGGCCTATCTACACGGCGTATCTTAAATGCGCAGGCGCAGGGCGCTGTCGGGGAGGTTTATGTTCAGTGGACGAATATCGATTGATGACGATGATGACCCCGATTTGAATCCCGCTCGGCCACACCAATAAATTCAAATCAGAATTCCCAGTAGGAAATATCGACTTGTGTATGACCTGGGAAAGTAAATTGGTTGTTTTGTCTCTTCATGATCATCATCAAACCTCTTCCAAAAGCCTTTCCAAATGACGTTTTGTTTGTTAGTACGGTTGTGTAATCCAGACCAAAGGCCACTTTTAAGGGATTAACTTAGAATATGTGATGAAGTAAATACATCCTCTTAGATCTCCCATCAACAGAACTCCAGTGAGATATGGTTTTTTAATTTATCTTAATCACACTAATATTATAAAGGCGATAGTTTGTATGTGTGTATGTTTGTTACACTTTCACGCGCAAACGGGTGGACAGATTTGGATGAAATTTGGAATATATATAGCTTATATACCAGACTAGTTGCGCCCTGCGGTTTCACCCGTTGATAAAAAGTACTTTAATTATTTACTCATCCCACGGGAAAATTTCACATTTCCGGGATAAAATGTAGCCTAAATGTTACTCTAGTGTATAAGCTATCTTGGTACCAATTTTATCCAAATCAATTCAGCCGTTTGAGCGTGAAGGAGTACAAACATACACTCATACACACAAACACACATACAAACTTTCGCCTTTATAATAATAGTGTGATTAATACATAGGCTACTTTTTATCTGCGAGTGAAACCGCAGGGCGCAGCTAGTAAATAATAAACGCATAAGAGCTAATACTTTTTGACTAGAACTGGTGTTGTCTATGTTATCATGATCGTAGTTCACCACGAGACACTGACAGCATTTCATTTCTGAAACACACAATTGTAAATAAGATTTTTTTTAGAAGGGAAAAGTGTTTTCATTCTTTAATTTTTTTATTTAACTGTTTGATAGGAGAGCGTTTGACCACCATCGCACCTGACGGTAAGTGACGATGCGGTCTAGGATGTAACACGCTTGCCTAGAAGATACCTGATCACTCTCGATTTAAAGACTCCATGGCTATAGTTTTCGGGAAATACGGACGCCGGTAAAGCGTTTCACTCTTTGGCTGTTTTCATGATAGATGTGGAGTCGAATCGCTTTGTTCGCACGTGTGGGATATGAATGCTTCAATAATACCGATTACTAGTAAATGTTACTAGCTATACTACCTACTACAAAAATATTTGGACTATATACTGGCCGCGATGACCGTCCAAATGCTCCAGCCCACTACCAGTAGGTAGCGTACCCAACATGCTGGCAGCATTGCCCCTTTGATTTGCAAGTCTAAATAAGTGCTCTTTTACTTAATATTATGTATTTTTATAGCAACCATTGAGAAACAGCGGTTACCTACCTTTAAAGCAGATAGGTAAACAAGCTAAGCAAGGACTTAGAAGTGAAGGAAAACAACACATTTGCGGCACACAAACACAAAAACACATTGCAAATACAGTATTGTATTGTCCGGATCAAATGGTAGTCATTTTAATGGAGCTTTTATACCCTTTTGTTAATTATTTGAAGAATTAAAAATTACAAAACTTTTGATGTACTTTTCTGATTGAAGATTGTCAAAGACAAGGAAGTAATAGTATTCTGTGACGACAAGTACCAAAATGAAGAAGTAATTTTTTTTTTCTTCTTTGCTTAATTGCTTTCTACCGCTTTTTAGCGATAATTCTGCCAATGTCAAGTACGGAATTTTTGTACGGTCATGTCATGTCAAAGTCTTATTTTGTCAGTCAAAATGCCTCAGTAAAGTGGTGGATATTTTCCTGAAGGCTCTAGGAACTCTTGAAGAGAAAACGAAAAGGCAATAACAAATTTGTTATTGGCTGTATTATCCTTCCTGTATTATATATAAGTTCATGTTAATAATAGGCTTAATTCAAAAATATAAAAAATAATGTAACAAAAAGCACGGACGAATTTATTAATCTGCATTTCCACAGACACCTTGGTGCTTGTGGAAATGCAGATTTAAAAAAAAAAAACAAAAAGGCATGGTTTTAAAAGTTGGAACCATTTGTCAACACTCGTGCACGCTCAGTAACATTTAACGGATAATAATCCACCATTATCACACGCTAAAATCAAAAATAGGCGGGTTATGGAATGAAATCGCAATTCACAACCACCATTTTCGGATTCTTTCCAACGACCCTCTGCGACCCTCGACAAAAGTTGATAAAGTTTTTTTTTTGTTTTTGGTTTGGCTCCACACTTTTGTGTATTTAGCTAGTGTCAAGTAATTGATAATTTTTCAAGTTAAAAGGTATTAGACATATGTGTCAAGTCAAGTCACAGTTCAAGTCATCAAGTCAAGTCATATTCTAGTCTAGTCTAGTCAAGTCATACTCCTACTAAACTGGTGGCAACATTACCAGAAGCTTCTATGGAGTTTTGGAAACAACACGAAAAGAAACGTTTCACCATCATTATACCACTTTCCCACACTCATGCCTATAATCCAGCATTTAACGAATAAAATGCCACCAATTTTATGCACTAACACTGAAAATAACACAAGTTTTGGAAAATAATACAATGCGGTGACGCAATCTTTTTCGCGTTCCCGCCAAAACCCGTTGATAAAGTTTAAATGACAAGTAAACTACCACAGACTAGAGAAAAAAATAACCATCGTGGTCACAAGCCCGTTGCCACTGCTGGGACACAGACCTTCCTCTCACAGGGAGAGATTCTGGAATCACAAAATAACAGAAACTGTTGTATTTATTGTTATTTGGTAGGTTGGAGAGGTCTTAGTAAAAGTGTTTATAACATAAGAAGCTGCCTTTTATTGCTTTAAATTAATATACAATAAAGAATTAGAATATGTAGTTAATATTTTTCATTCGACATTAGAGATGTGTCAGACGTTATTTCTATTTATTGGTTTCAATAGTATTAACTACCAATCCGCACTTAGCCAGTGTGGCGAATTATGGCTTATCGTCTCTCCATGTGCGAGAAGGATTGTATTCCATTAAATATCGTGGATAGCAGCCTGAAGACGTTTAGATGCGAACACCTACTTGTCTGGTGATGAGTAGGTGTTCGCGTCGCGATTTGTGTTTGCGTGTAACTGCCGTTACTGTTACTATTCTTTATTTTTATTTTAGTGAATGATGTGACGAGCTAGTCGTTAACTTGAAGTTAAGCGACACGGCCGCCCATAACAGAACAATAATTCTTAATCAATATCATAATTCATAATTAATTCATAATTCATTTATTCAATAACAATTTTTACATAGCGTTTGAAATGCCTAAAACTCTAGTCACCTATAATTAAATATAAATCAACACTATTATTCTTATTTCAAAATTCCGCCAGTAAGCCCGTAAT
Source organism: Ennomos fuscantarius (assembly GCA_905220475.3). Classification (NCBI taxonomy): domain Eukaryota; kingdom Metazoa; phylum Arthropoda; class Insecta; order Lepidoptera; family Geometridae; genus Ennomos; species Ennomos fuscantarius. The sequence continues at coordinate 1,674,814 of HG992046.1, read as the reverse complement.
ACAAACACAATATGTGCCTACTTATAAGAGAAAACATCAATCAAACATTACCGTTCTTGTCAATGAAATCCTGTACACAGTAAAAACACCCTTCCAGCAAAAGTCTTTTCAGTCTTACTTGAAAGATAGGGAGACTATCCATCGACTTCATGTCCATGGGCAAACAATTAAATAGCTTGAGAGCCTGGTACCGGGCACAGTGTTTAGCAATGTTCAATTTTGGCAAAAGAGCACAATTGAAGTCTTTTCTTCGTGTTTCTAATCTAATGATATTCTGTTCCGCCGTCTCATATTTATGTCTAAACTTCATAAAATCTGTGAGCAAGACCATAACATACAAGCTAGGAACCGTCAGGATTTGTAGTTCTCTAAACTTATCTCTGCAGGACTCCCACGGTGGTATGCCTACCATAGTACGAATGGCCCGCCTTTGCAAAATAAACGCCCTTTTGATATTATAGTCGTAGCTACTACTCCAACATCGGATGTTATATCTCAACTTGGACTCCACTAGAGCAAAGTAGACGGTTTTAAGTTGTTTGATGTTTACTGCATCGCGTAGGCTTCTGAGAGCATAACATGCCGAGCTGATATAGTTATCAATAGAAGCCAGTTCACTCTTCCAGTTCAAAAATTGTCATCATAAAATTGTTATCAATCAATAATTAATAATTCGGAACTCTAAAATATAAAGTTTTATACTGCACTGCGCACATCATCCTGAGACATCAGAACAGTCTGGTAATAAGATTACTCGACTGTGAGATCAGATCATAAGGTATCATTAGCCCAGTAATTTCACTATCTACAGTGCCCTTCCAAGCAGAACACAGTGGTGCTTGCACACCACTGCTTGGCGGCAGAATAACTGGCAAAACGGTGGTACTTACTTAGATGAACTTTGTAGAAAAATCCTACCACCACAGGAATAAGTAACCGATAATTCCTCTTCCAAGCCAACACAGTTCGGTTATCCAACTTTCCTTGAACGCTAGTTCGTTAACTATTAACTACGTAACTGTGCACTCAGCTATGCGATATCGTGGAGTTTGTTCAAGAAATTGCGATCGTTCCTCGTTTCCTCGGTTAAGTTTATCATAATCCTACGCGTTGTCTTGGAGTTTGTATTTTTAGTAGTCTTTATCTTAAAGCTTTAAGTTTTAACGCTTCTATGGCACAAGGAAAGTAATTGATGAAAGAGGTGGAAATAATCACTAAACTAAAACAGATACGGAGTAGGGTATTATTGGGGGTTTTACATCACTCTCTTAACTATTGAACTAAAACAAATGCGAAGTAGGGTTTTATTGGGGGTTTTACATCATTCTCTTAATTATTGAACTAAAACAAATGCGGAGTAGGGTTTTACTGGGGGTTCTACAATACTCTCTCAATTATTGAACTAAAACAAATGCGGAGTAGGGTATTATTGAGGATTCTACACCACTGTCTCAATTATTGAATTAAAGCAAATGCGGAGTAGGGTTTTATTGGGGGTTTTACATCATTCTCTTAATTATTGAACTAAAACAAATGCGGAGTAGGGTTTTACTGGGGGTTCTACAATACTCTCTCAATTATTGAACTAAAAAAAATGCGGAGTAGGGTATTATTGAGGATTCTACACCACTGTCTCAATTATTGAATTAAAGCAAATGCAGAGTAGGGTTTTATTGAGGGTTCTACATCACTCTCTCAATTATTGAACTAAAACAAATGCGGAGTAGAGTATTAGTGGGGGTTCTACATCACTCTCTCAATTATTGGGGATTCTGTATCAAGCATTCGAATAAGAGTAAATGATGCAGGAACCCCAATATTTTTCTTACCAAATTGTTAGGGGTTCTGCATCAATCAGTCGAGCGAAAGGAGAGTAATGTAAAAACCCCAACCTTCTAATACCCTACTACTAATAACCAGTACTGTATGAACTAAAACCAGTGCAGATTACCACAGTTAAAGAAACGTTTGAACTGTTTTTTAACTGTGGTAATCTGTAGTATATATTGTAGTAGGTAGCGTTTAGTAGTATTTGATATTAATAATAATAAAAATAATGACGTCAAGCGATCACATAAATAGAACCTTGGCCTTAACTAGGATAACTTATATCTAGGGACCTGGAACTACGAAGACCATGGCCCCACAACACCCAAACACAGAACATGTATTTAAGCCTTTTTTCTGCGCACAAATTCTTGTCCAACCACGGGAATTAAACCCACCGCCTCCAGGTTACGAGTCGACCTGCTCAACCACAACACCACAGAGGCTGTCAAATTATTATATTATAATTAGTTAGGTATTGAAGTGTAAGTAACAATACTGATTTAAGTAAAATCACGTAAGTAATTTAAGCTTTATATCCAGAATAATAAATCCCAATTTTGAATAGTGTTCGTGATTGAATAAATTAAAACAGTACAACAGATGTGTAAACACGGGAATTAACAGAAATAGCACCCACAACAACGCGGACAATACTTCCATTAGCCGAACTTGATGAGCGTACACAGATAAACAATCAGTTTAACAAACGCTACGGTTGTATAAAGCTGTGTTCAGAGTTCGGACAAAGCAGGTGGAAGTTTTGTTTTGCCGTTACAGATTTACAGATGAAGACCAGCCCGCCTGGTAAGCGGCAATATGGCTAAAGATGGAGCATGTAAGAAGAAAATAAAAAACGTTAAAAACTTAAAACTTTATTGATAACGAGCTTCTGCCCGCGGTGTGGTCTATGGGAAAATAATTCAACAACCCATTTCACACTCTTAAGGGTGGAATTTCGAAAAATCCTTTCTTAGCGGATGCCTACGTCATAACATCTACCTGTATGCCAAATTTCAGCCCGATCCGTCCAGTGGTTTGAGCTGTGCGTTGATAGATCACTATGTCAGTCAGTCAATCAGTCAGTCACCTTTGAGTTATATATATTTAGATGTTTGGAGAGCAAGTGCGCCTCAGCGGTAAACCATGCGACTTTCAAATCGACGCACCCTGGTTCAAATCCCACCTGGCCCTACATCAATTAAGTACCTATTAGACTGATGATGAGAGTTGAAGGGATGAGATGAAATAAATATTAATAATATTATAATATCTGTGGACATTTCACACAGCGCCATCTAACTCCAAACTAAGCAAAGCTTATACTGTGGGAACCGGATCACTTATAGAATACTTAGATACTTTTTTTTTGCTTTTACGTAGAATACAATTTAACACCCAGACACAGAACAAACATCGATGTGAATAATTTTTCTTTTTACCTAATTAACTCTGAGATGATATAATAGGTTTATATCATCTCAGTTAATAAACGTGTTGTTTCCAAAACTGCATAGAAGCTTCTGGTAAAGTTGCCACCACTTTACTAGGAGTACGACTCGACTAGACTAGACTATGACTTGATGACTTGGACTGTGACTTGACACATAAATATATGAAATCTTAATAATAGGTCTTTACCTATGAAATTGCCGTATTGCAGTACAGACTTTTTCAACCAAAAAAAAGTTTTGATTGGCTATGAATTCTAAATTCAAATTAATTTTGTTTTAAAAATATGACATTCTATTTACAATATAAGTCTTTTGTTTATTGATTAGCGTTGTATTTTTATTACATTTCAACATTTTTCCTCATAATGGATACTTTGAAATTTCGTGTAATTATGGAATATGAGTTCCGTCGTGGCACCAACGCGGCACAAACGACACGTAACATCAACGACGTTTACGGAGAGAACTGTAGAAACGAACGTACAACCCGTTATTGGTTTGCTCGGTTCCGTTCTGGGAATTTTGACTTGAAAAATGAACCTCGTGGTCGTCCGGAAACTTTGGTCAACAATGATGAATTAAAGGCGATTGTGGAAGCTGATGAATCTCAATCTACAGCTGAGCTGGCAGCAGCTTTTGATGTTAGCATCAAAACAATATTGGTCCATTTGCGACAGATTGGCAAGATAAAAAAGCTTGATAGATGGGTGCCCCACGAACTTAACGATCGCCAGCGCAACGTACGCGTCGAGACTTGCCTTGCGCTGCTTAACAGGCACAGAAATGAAGGAATTTTGAACCGCATTGTTACGTGCGACGAAAAATGGATTCTTTTTGACAATCGAAAGCGCTCAGCAAGTTGGTTAGATCTTGGTTCGGTACCAAAGCAATGTGCAAAACGAAAAATGACCCCTAGAAAGGTGATGGTCACAGTTTGGTGGTCTAGTGCTGGTGTGATTCATCATAGCTTTTTACAAAACGGCGAGAGCATTACTGCAGATGTGTACATTGAAGAACTGACCACAATGATGGCGAAACTCGCACGTTTGCAACCAGCTTTGGTCAATCGGTCGTCTCCACTGCTACTTCACGACAACGCGCGACCCCATACTGCACAACAGACCGTCTCTAAGCTGCATGAGTTGGGTTTGGAAGCTCTCCCTCATCCGCCATACTCACCAGATCTTGCGCCTACCGACTATTACTTTTTCCAAAATTTGGACAACTTTTTAGCGGGAAAAAAATTCAATTCCCGAGAGGCAGTACAAAACTCCTTTGAAGAGTTTGTTGTCTCCCGTCCTGCTGATTTTTTCAAGAAGGGCATCCATAAACTGCCACAGCGTTGGCAAAGATGCATTGATTGCAGGGGTGATTACTTTGAATAAAAGAAATAAATAAGTTCGAAAAAAAAATACTTCAATTTTTTTCAAACAAAACGGCAATTTCATAGGTAAAGACCTAATATTATTTTATTTGACATTATTGTAATAGCCCATCGGAATTTTATTATTATTTTATAACCCAGATTTGTTTGTTGTTAATGTCTGAAATGCTTTTAGTGGTTATTTTAATTGATTTTGTCGTCTTTATCACAATAAATAACTATTAACTACAACCTATAACATTGGGCGTTAGATTATTATGAAAATAAAATAAATAATTATATTCATGGCGTAGTGTGACTGCAGCGTTGCTATACAATTGAAAACTTGACAATCCAGTTTGAAGACAGCTGTAACAATTCTCTCGGCACAAGAGAATTAATAACTGGCCAATTATTAACTTTAAAGTCATTTACAATTTAAATTATTTTTTGATTATCCTGGTAAAATGTTTTTAATATCAAAACTTTGAATAAAGTGAATAAAAAATCAATTTATGGCCATTATATACAATACTTTTGCCCGCGGTTTGCCCACGTGGCTTATAGAAAACGAATGGCATATTTTTCTGCCGAATCAAACATTATAAACGCTTTCACTCTCTCTCGATATATTACAAACTGACAATATCCCAAACAGCGCAATAATATGAAACTCTGTGATGAGAGTAGTATGGTTTTAACAGTACTCAAAGCGTGTGTGATAAGATTTAATTAGGAAACAACCAGAAAATGGATGCCACCAATTCAACCACCCATTTGACCCTCTCAAAAGTGGAATTTCGAAAAACCCTTTCTTAGTGGATACCTACACTTTACAAAGAACACACATTCCCTGTGTCCAGGGACCCAGAAACTACGAGGACCATGGTCCCACAACACCCAGACTTAGAACATGTATTTGCGTTTTTTTTTTGCTGTGCATAAATACTTGTCCTGCCCGAGGATCGAACCCGCTGCCTCCGGGTTATGAGCCGACCTGCTCAAACACCACGCCTACGACATTTTGGCATTAATCGCCCAAGTAACGATCCCTAGCGAGCGTAGCTTAACTTTAAAGATTGGTTAATTATAACTGAAACTTGCCTCTATGCCCCATCCCATTAGGTATACCCAGATACCTATTTTAGAAACCCAATTAGATGATTCCTTTCAATCAATCAAATCGTATATACAACTTCAACCGAAAATCATTAACATTCATCAAGTAATTTAATGAATAATCAAACCTATCTGCGAAGTTATATCGGGCATATTATGGGCATAAATTCAAAATTGTATTTTCAATTATGCTACGTGTAAGTTACTGGGACATTTCCCTTGCGGCGCTCGTGCTGACTTGCCGAGTTGAAAAGGATTTACGGATCGACAGTGCGGTGAACATAGTCGGCAACATGCTCGGCGGTCATGCTCGGAAGGTGTGAATGTTGGCTTGCAAAAATGATACGATATAATAATTGATATTAAAGTGAATAGTGATTGTTGTTAAATAAATCATGTATAGAGACAGGACCTTAACTAGGATTCCTTGTATCTATCTTGTACCCAGAAACTACGAGGATAATGGTCTCAAAACACCCAGAATCAGACCAAGTATTTGCGCTTTTTTTCTGCACACAAATACTTTTCCTGCCGCGGAAATCAAACTCACTGCCTCCGGGCTATGAGTCAACTTTATCAACCACCATACATAGAGGTTATCGAATTGTGCTATAAGTTTTTTTTTTTTTAAACAAACAATTAAACAATTTATTATCTTGCGAAATAGGTAATACGAAAATTGTGGTCTTATTCTAATGTAATGTAATAATATAGTCTCTCTATTTCCGTCGTTAAGACATGCAAGCATTTAGATTTATTGTTATAGATATTCGGCTTCCATATGCTATAATAATATAACATGCTCCTATATGTCAAAGCTTGGCTTAGTTTGGGGCTAGATGGCGCTGTGTTATGTCCGCCACCATTTTATTTATTTATTTTATTTGAAGAGGTTCATTATCTATTTGTGTCCAACAGTTCATTATTTACTTACAAAGAAGATAACACCAAATAATTAAGTGATTCAAACACAGTTAAAAAGTTGATACCGTTGTTGGTCACACCAGCCAACGGTGTGTCACAAACACTTCAAAGTGTTGTACAAACTTGGTGTGATCGTTCCCGTAAACTCAGAGACAGCGCGCCGCGTCGAGAGATGTTCTGTAGAGAACATCTTACGACGCTATCTATGTAAGCCTGTAATGTCTGCAATAGGTATTAAGGCGCGACTTAAGCGCTGTACGATGCAAGCATCGCACACCAAACGCGCGGTCAGCATTTTACTCATTCATGCCATATTTTATACCGCGCGTCACCAGTTCACGATCGGACACCAACCATTCCGCGTGTTCTCGCAAACATTTACATAAACCATTTAGACCTAGTTTTTTCGATTAATAAACAGTTTTTCTAATTAATTAGGTCTTCTCATTTTATGTACGGACTACACCGTACAAGCACAAAATCAACAAAAAGCACTTAGACCCCGAAAAAACTTTGTCACGCCCTTAAGAAAGGCCGTCTGTAAAACATTCTGATAACTCCTATATTTGCAGTTCCTCTATGACTTTATTGAACGGGCTAGTGCTGTTAGTCTCTTTACAACGTCACCGGGCGGCAGAGTAGGTGCTTAAGGCAACCAGTCGTAACTAAAAGTGGGAGGCAACTAGCTCAAGGGCACCCCTGTGCGAGCCTCGGCTTGGGCCGTTGCCGGGATAAGAGGATCGAGAAGACTACGTCCACTGGAAGAGTGGACCCTATTGAAGTCGCGACCGTTTTAGCTAACCTATGGGGGGTACGTCGACCTCGCCGGCGGGGTCGGTATCTGATTGTGTTACGCTGGTATCCTATACCGGTGCCGGTACCTGAGCCAGAAGGGCTAAGATCCGGTGATCCTAGCGCAGCCGATACTACGGCTGCTATAGAATCGTCCGGGTCGCTCAAGACGTGTCTTCAGTGGTCAGTTCAATATGACATACCCGCAGATGTATTGCAGTTGTCAAAGAGTAATAAGTGCGAACTTAACAGCTATCAAAGATTAGTACAAACGGGCGTAAAATACAGTTAATCAATCATAGACCCAATTTTAGGTTCAGCATTCTGTCAAGGATTGGATGTAACCAATTAGCTTTGTAGTTGGGAGTTATTTTTATAGCCTCTGAGTTGAGTGGTTGAGCAGGTCGGCTGATAGTTCGATTCCCGCGGCAGGAAAAGTATTTGTACACAGAACAAAAGCGCAAATTTGAGTCCTATTAGAAATCCTAATTAGATCCAGAATCTATGTATGTGATCGTAGGGCGTTATTATTATTATTATTCCTGATAAGTATGATTTACTTACTAAGTTTTAACTACGTAAGTTTACTAGGTGACAGGTCTTGTCTGCAAGAGTTTCGATGGGAGTCTTTTCCAGATATACTGCCGCCAAGTAGTAGTGTGCTACTCTATGTTACGGTTTGAATTGTATCCAGCGAAGTAAGTTATAAAAGTAAGTTAAAAAAGTTCAGTGGCTTGTGTATTCAGGTTTCCTTTCGTCCTTTAGCTTTTCGCTTCGAACGCAGCTTCATTTTGAGTTGCCAAAAGAGATCCCTTTTTTCACCGGCCCGACAGCTAAGTTGCTAGTAGCCCTACCTACTGAACTGCAGGTTGTGGATTCCATTCCCACTTACCAAGGACAAATATTTGTGTGATAAACATAGATGTTTGTTCTGTGTCTGATTGTTATATTGTATTCTATGTATGTATTTACGAGTGAAAAAGTACCAGTTATCTGGTTCCTATAGTACAAGCTTTTCTAGATGGTGCTGTGAGAAATGTCCACAAATATTTATTACTAGTTGCGCCCCGCGGTTTAGCCGCGTATAAAAAGTATTTTAATTATTTGCTCATCCCCCGGAAAATTTCACTTTTCCGGGATAAAATGTAGCTTATATGTTAATCCAGTGTATAAGCTATCTTGGTACTGAATTTCATCCAAATCCATTCAAACATTTGAGCGTGAAGGAGTAACAAACATACACACATACAAACTTACGCCTTTATAATATTAGTGTGATTATTTTATTTATTGTTTTTTAAGCCTCAGCACTCAAACTTAAAAACGCAGAGCTGGTGATCACAGGTGCAATGCATCCAATATCAGTGCGTTGGTTCTTCCAGCGTGGACGCAGCTATAGGAATGAAACTCTGTATTTTTTTCCCTTAGGAGACAGTTTGAATCGTCCAGTTTTCTTATATAACGTTACAAAAGTTAAATAAATAAATAAAAACTTATTGTTCACACTAGTAGCAAGGGAGGTACATAAACTTATACAGCCTTATTAATAAACACGAACTAGCTTTAGACTAGTTACACCACCTTTTGTCTCTTTCGATCCAGCTAAATATTCCAGTAGCAAAAAAAGGACAAAAGCTGAAGTAACTAATCCGAGACTAATACCCGTTTATTAATAAGGCTGATAGTGTATTTGTTTTGCGTAAGGTTATTGTGTATTTACAATGTACCTCAGTCGAAAGCACTGTCCCTCACACTAGGTAGAACTTGTATAGTTAGGTTAGTTAAGTTGGTACTTTCGGTACAAAAGTAAGGTATATAATTGAGTAAGGCATAATATTGTATTTGATTTCAGCATGGCTGTACAAAACCAGTTTATAATTATTTCAGCATGGCTGTACAAAACCAGTTTATAATTATTTCAGCATGGCTGTACAAAACCAGTTTATAATTATTTCAGCATGGCTGTACAAAACCAGTTTATAATTATTTCAGCATGGCTGTACAAAACCAGTTTATAATTATTTCAGCATGGCTGTACAAAACCAGTTTATAATTATTGCAGCATGGCTGTACAAAACCAGTTTATAATTATTTCAGCATGGCTGTACAAAACCAGTTTATAATTATTTCTTCATGGCTGTACAAAACCAGTTTATAATTATTTCAGCATGGCTGTACAAAACCAGTTTATAATTATTTCAGCATGGCTGTACAAAACCAGTTTATAATTATTTCAGCATGGCTGTACAAAACCAGTTTATAATTATTGCAGCATGGCTGTACAAAACAAGTTTATAATTATTTCAGCATGGCTGTACAAAACCAGTTTATAATTATTTCAGCATGGCTGTACAAAACCAGTTTATAATTATTTCAGCATGGCTGTACAAAACCAGTTTATAATTATTTCAGCATGGCTGTACAAAACCAGTTTATAATTATTTCAGCATGGCTGTACAAAACCAGTTTATAATTATTGCAGCATGGCTGTACAAAACCAGTTTATAATTATTTCAGCATGGCTGTACAAAACCAGTTTATAATTATTTCTTCATGGCTGTACAAAACCAGTTTATAATTATTTCAGCATGGCTGTACAAAACCAGTTTATAATTATTTCAGCATGGCTGTACAAAACCAGTTTATAATTATTTCAGCATGGCTGTACAAAACCAGTTTATAATTATTTCAGCATGGCTGTACAAAACCAGTTTATAATTATTTCAGCATGGCTGTACAAAACCAGTTTATAATTATTTCAGCATGGCTGTACAAAACCAGCTTATAATTATTTCAGCATGGCTGTACAAAACCAGTTTATAATTATTGCAGCATGGCTGTACAAAACCAGTTTATAATTATTTCAGCATGGCTGTACAAAACCAGTTTATAATTATTTCAGCATGGCTGTACAAAACCAGTTTATAATTATTTCAGCATGGCTGTACAAAACCAGTTTATAATTATTTCAGCATGGCTGTACAAAACCAGTTTATAATTATTGCAGCATGGCTGTACAAAACCAGTTTATAATTATTTCAGCATGGCTGTACAAAACCAGTTTATAATTATTTCAGCATGGCTGTACAAAACCAGTTTATAATTATTTCAGCATGGCTGTACAAAACCAGTTTATAATTATTTCAGCATGGCTGTACAAAACCAGTTTATAATTATTTCAGCATGGCTGTACAAAACCAGTTTATAATTATTTCAGCATGGCTGTACAAAACCAGTTTATTATTATTACGTTGTCTGTGACGTCAAAATGAAAACAATTGGACAAAGATTAAAATTTGTATATTTGGTACTTCGTATATTTTTTTCATTTACATTTTGAGTCGATAAGAATTAATAGTTAATCGTATAATCTTAGACGATTTTCATAAAGAACAATACAAACGTAACGTATTTCGAGATTTAAAATTATAATATTTTAACAAATTCTAATATAGGTTATTAGTATTACTATAAATATAAATATTATTAATTTAAATTTAGAACAATTTTTGATGAACAAGTTTCTAATACAAATTACAGAATACCACCTATAAGATGTTATTATTATATCTTTTATAATTTTTAAAACTTTCTAAATAGTTAAAGATATATTTGCTAAACAAGGAAATATTGGGAACTTTTTTACATTGAACTTTTGAGACTGTACATGCCTGTATGTATGTAAAGTTATGTGATACAAATAATTATAAAATATAATCATTTCCTCTTGTATTTACAACTAAATTTATACAAATAAATTTATAATTTTCACGTAATATACAAATGTAAAATATAATATTGCAGTAAAATATTTATATTTACCCAACATCTTATATTATTATGTATATAAAGCAACATTAAAATTATTATATCAAATTTAAAATAAAATATCGTTTTCACAACATTTTTAGGATAAAAATGTTTTAAAAACTATTTAACTCATATTTAATTCAACATGTTTTAAATAGGACCATCACAAGAAGCAAGGGCTCTGTGCTAGCTTGTGTGGTGCCATTTATAATTTGCTTAAATATATTTGAATTTTTTAAATTTAATTTAATTGTTACTCCATATTAAATTAAATAAAAGTAGTTATTGAAATATCACCGCGGATGCTTATAGAATTATTTTGTGAATTTTACATTACACATTTCAAAGGCGACGTTTGAGATTTAGAATTTTTTAATTAAGATATATGTACAGCATGTTCGCTACAAAAAAGAACGTTATAAGACGTTTATCTTTATTTAATCACACACACACTGGAAGACTATAATATATGAAACTTTTCAGATGACACAACTCTTTTAATTTTAAAACTAACGTGAGTATGACACATTTTGTAAGATAAATAACGGCTAAACTCACGTCAGTCAAAAGTCAAACTTACTCCGACCAGGGGCCTTACCGCGTAAGTCTGGTGGAGATGGTAATCGTGTTCTCTCTTGCTCGCACTCGTGGACTTGTTCGTTGGCGGTGCAAGATGGCAGGCGAAGCCGATTCCCAGAACAGTTACGCGGTAGGGGTGTAACACCCCGATAAGGTGGTAAGCCAGTTTCGGACATATTCGATGTCCTTCTTCTGGGAGCCAGTTACTAACGCAAGCCGCGGCGGTGAGTTATCCCGTTATTTATCTAAACAACTATTATTATTGTGATCTAAATTCTGTGTTTTATTTATAACCCCTTTTTACCTTCAATTTGGCTTTTTTAACTAAAAATAGTTTAGCTTTAGATTTAATTTTGTAGTAGTTAGTTTCTTTGATCGACTTATAAAATATTGTGTGCACAAAATGGTTAATAAATTAAAATGAAACAATTAATTACAAATTAATCAATCACTATTGCATTTGAATCCAGTTCAACGACTATACATTTTGATAATTATTATCCTAAAATACTACTATTAAATTTAACTGTCATGGTGTTTTATTATTATATTATTATTACCTTAATATCTTATATAATAATCATTTAAAATCCACTAGCACAAGAATCTAAACATACACCGATTTAGAATTAAATTGTCGTTGTTATTTTATTTACGATAATAATTATTATTTTCAATTATTAAAATAGATACAATATTTACATTACGTTGGATGAAAAATATTTTAATAACTATTATCAGTCATAGGTATAGTTGATAAAATTTAAAATTATAACATAAAAACCAAGTTTAAAATCTAATCATAAGTTTGGTTTTATCAATAAACTAGTTTAAAATATTTGCCAATAAACAGATATTCAGTTTATATTTATACAATTTTGAAGGAACTTTATATACAGTTATTTTAAATAAAACGGTACCTACGTTACATTATATAATAAATTTCAGAATTATATTATTTATAATTATTATTCATAAGATTAGAAATGTACAGGAAGTATTTGGTGTTCTTTTTGGTATTAATTTAGAATTAATACTAATTAGAAGTTAAGTACAATATTTACAATTTTCTTAATCTAACAAATAAAAGCGACCAGCGCTACTCAATATATGTAAAATAAAAAATCTACAATACATTTAAATTTAAAAATATAATTTAGCTATAGCATGCAAGCGATAACTTATCATCACCTATGTTGTTATTAAATAATTATAAAATAATTGTTATAATACAATATTTACAATTAAAAGGTGCATTTTTATTGTTGTGTAGTGCTCAATCGATAGGCACGGAGGCACAGTCATTTTTATTTTTATTTATTTAAAAAATATTTATACTAATTTTATATCTTCACAAGTTTTAATTTATTGCAATCAAGTAAAATAATATCAAGGTTTTGATGACAGAATTTATATTATTAAGTTTTTATTTCTAGAAGAGAAACTAAGTGGTCGAAACGTAATGTTCTAGAATAAAAAATATTAAAAAATTAGCCAAGGGTTACATACTATGATCTTTATTTCTCGTATATATTTATGAACAATTTTTATAGTTATATTTGTAAAGCTTTATAAATGTCATTTAATTTTTTTAATGGTAAATGAAACATGTCACTTTTTTGTATAACATAATTATATTTGAAAAATACTTTATTATTGTTTTTTTGAAATAATAAAAAAAATAGTATAAATATAAATAAATGAATTTATAGTAATGATTACAAATTTTACTGTGGACATAATCTTCAATATGCATCTTTTAAAAAGCCTTAATTACAATAATTTAATAACTTGTGAGGTAATATTGTTTACACCGCATCTTTACAATGATAAGTTTAATGAAAATGTGTTTTTAATGATTTAGTTATATAGGTATTTTATCTCAAACTAAAAATATAAAGTAATCAACACACACACACAAATAATAACAAACACAACACACAAAAAAAATTAATAACATAAAAAGTTTCATTAAAAAAAAATTCGTTTAAATGAAATTAAATTTTATTAAAATCAAGGTATTGTATTCGATTTTAGCGGCAGTGATTTTTTTTGAAGTAAAACTTCTTTACGCAAGCTTGACTCGGGGAGTAAGCTAGTGAATGCGAGGCGAACGGAAGTTTAAGTTGGTTCACATAGATCTCCATTGTCAACATAACAAAGTTAAAAATTTGTTTGATTATATTGGTAGATATGTCCGGTAAAATGTTAATTTAAAATTGTCAAGATGGTAACATTAACATTAAACAAAGGAAAAATCAAGTTATACCGGCCAATAGATGGAGCTAAAGTAAAGAAGTTTTACTTCAGTCGTTTTTTTATTTTACACTACCATTGTATATTGGTAACAATCATTATGGATTGATTTCTTATACACTTCTCATAATAGTCATTGTGTTTTTTATTATTTTACAACTTAAAATTTTTTGTTGAGTCGCAGAACTACTCATGTACAAGAAAGATTAAAATATCTACGTTGAAATTAATTCTACAAAAATGTGCAAATTATTATTTACGTAATTATAAAATTATAAATAATAACCTCTATTATTTAACTAACGTATAAAAACAAGCTATAAAAATTCAAATTACATTTAAAGCTACGGTAATTCCTCATTTATATTGTACAGAAAGGAATACTTTTTTAAATATTATAATTCTCAAATCCTTTAGTGTCTGCAGTTTTTTATATTAGGTACTATTACTATAGTTTCTACGTATATAACTAAGGCGCAGTTTTTCAATAATCCGATATAATTTATTCATTGGGTAAAACGAAATACAGTTAAAATAAAATAATAATTTGGTATAGTGAGTACTGCAGTAATAATGGTACTTTTATTTTAGTCAGATTAATTTGTGAGTCTTATTTATGATATATTAAAATTTTGATTTGTTACTTGAATAAAATTTATGCAGCCATTGAAAAATCGCACCTAAGAAAACTACGAAAACATAGGGTACCTACTATATTTTACAATTTCCGGTTATAGTAAATAATTATATGTAGAGATCACTTCTAAGCTGTTTTATTAAAAATGATTGTTTTTATACTGTTTTATTTACACATATCGTAGGTTTTCAATTTCAGAACCAATTGTTTATTTTTATTACTTTATAAAATACGTGTTTGGAAACGAGGTTTGTAAAATGTTTGGTATATCTGTTTTATTTATATTTAGACATTAATTTAGCAAATTTTTGACTTGAAATCTTCTATGATTCATTGTTATACACAGTTATTTTGATTATTTAAAAATATGTAACTATTATTCTAAAATTTCTTCTTATTTTGTGTCTTAAATAGTAGTTAATTTGTTCAATGCCGGCTTTTACATATCTAAATTTTTTATGTATGAAGAGATCTCTATACATTCATATACTTTTTTAAATTGTACTACAACATTTTATAATTGTATAAAGCCGTTAAAATAATACGGGCAAAATATTTAGGGTAAGTATTTCAAATCGAACTATTTACTATTTAATTTACCGTTTGTTTCTACGAAATCACCATCAGTGTAGTTTTAGCTGGTAAGTGATGAAAAGAGGTTTGAAAATTGAATACTAAAGTTTTATTTAGAGTTGTCATTTCAAAATTATTAGCTTTCGAAGAAATAAATAACTCCCAACGATCACATACATAGATCATAGACCCTAACTAGGATTCCGTGTTTTTTCGGCAACCAGGAACTACGAAGAACATGATCACCAAATATCAGTTGAAATCTAAAGTATGACGAAAGTAGGAAAAAATTACGTAGAGTATTTTTTCCTGCTCAACTAATAGAATAACGGTCTTATTCATAAAAAGTTATGGAGGCTTTATAAGCTTGTAATAGTAAGATTTCCGAAAAGTGTTATTCATAAACGCTCGATAGCGCTAAAACGTTCGATAACTGTTTCATAAAGTCTTCATAACTTAGTGAAGCCAAAATTTATGAAATGAATTTATGTTTTTTTTTTATTTATTTATTAATTTTTTATGAATAAGACCGTAAATTTATAAATTCACAACGTTGAGAAACACAATATCTATGCGTTTTGAGAACCGTCTGCATTTTGAATTCTTTTCGGTAACGATAGAAGCGCCAATTTGTAAACTCTCTCCATCATCAACCAATAAAACTACAAACTTCACCAAACATCAACTGCCCAATATCCACTAAATAGTCCATAATGAGATGATCAACGCACATTGTAAAGACCCGGCGCCGCCCGCCGTTGCGCCAACAGGACCCTGTTGGCGACGCAGCGGTAGCAGCACAGGTAGGCTAAACATCACTTGAACAGTATCCTTCTGAACGCTCTCCTAAAATCCTTATTAAATATCGTATAGATCACCGGGTTTAGCACAGAGTTCATGTAACCTAACCAGAAGGCGATAGCGAACGCGCTGCCGGGGATCTCGCAGGCGTGGCAAGCTGCTTTAAGAATATACAGAAAGAAGAATGGCAGCCAGCACGCTATAAAACTCCCCATGATCAGCCCAAGAATCAACGTTGCTCTCTTTTCCTTTTTCCGAGCTAGTCGCTTCTTTTCCCTCTCTGGGTCTCTCGGCTTGTGAGGTTTGGGCAGTGCTGGTTCTAACTCCGACTTACTGGGTTGGGATTTTTCCTGTCTTCTATCGGTCTTTTTGAATATTCTAAGCTTTAAGGGCTTGACGCCTCCGCAGCGGCTGACGACGCCGCTGTCTGATGATGAAGGTTCGAGCTCGGAGACCATGTCAGCGTCGATGGCGACACTAGGCTGCCGGCCTCTGGTCTGCTGGAGCGCTAGTTCTCCGTTGACGGAGAGGGTTGAGCTCCTTAAAGGACAGGACGCGAGAGGATTCTTCTGTACTTGCGCTGATGTTACCACCTGGAAGAAGTTATGAAGAGTTATTATCAGCTGCCCTTTGAAGATACAGAATTATAAAGTGGTCAAGGTTTAATATGTGGAAGCTTGACGATTTTATTTAGAAGAGCATTTCTCGCACTGGAACGGCATGAAATGATTCCATGATCTTCATTTCGCAGGGAGCCGTTTCACGCCTATGTAGTACTATACTACTACTACTACTACAGGTACTATTACTAGAGGTACTATGGCTGATGACTGTAGCTGACGTCACTGCGTGTTTGAGCTGTCTCTTACTATTCCTGTATTTTAAAATGCCTATAACTTTGTAATTTTTTGAGATATGTAATTTTTGTTCACGACTGTCTATTTTTGAACATAATTTATTTATTTATGTAATAAAAATATAGGAGTCAAATAGTTCTTATTTTGGACTTACCTGGTTAACCTTCAACGTGTCTTTTCTCTCGTCCGGTGGCGGTGGACAGGTGTCACCTGCTTCGCTGGTGGATATGTCTGACGCGAGCTCGCAGGTCACCGTCGGGATCTGCACTTGCGGCGTCTCTATCGTGGATATTTGGCTTTCACTGGAAATACCACAACAATATAGTTTAATTGCGAGAAAAATGACAATAATATAGTTTAATAGGGAGAAAAACGACAATAATATAGTATAATTGGGAGAAAAGTCACAACAATACAATTTAATTGGGAGAAAAACCACAAAAGTATAGTTTAATTGGGAGAAAAAATTTAACTCTAGCACGAACTGTGACACAGTCTATGCGACTGCCATAGATAATTGACACCAATCCATCTACCACAAAATCTTGCATAACAGTATACTACAGTGTTTTCTAATGTTTTATCCGTTTCAAGGTGCGAGAGGAACAAAACACAAACAAAGCTATTTATATGACGGCGGCAACGTCCAGTTATAAATTCTATGCGCAGCGGGCAGTACCGTAATTTACCCTATGGTAGCATTTAAATTTATTACAGTGGCAACACCGGCAACTGTCATCGCTCCCCTACCCATCTGGCTATATAAAAAGACCGCTCGGTGTACTACGATCATTCTTGTTCCAGACACGGTGCGGTGTGGACATGCTGAAAGCCTATAGCTATATAGGTTGCAACCTACGCACAACCCGTCCTGCCGATATATACGCTACACAAAATGACGAAAATAATCATGTAGAATACACGTGTCAAAAGAGCGTAGTAAAAACAATGAAATAAAAAAGAAATAAAAATATGTGTATTATCTTGTCCTTTGTAAAAAACCTTTTACCATTAAAATAGCTGTATATAAAAAAAATTAAAAAATGAGACAACTAACAAATATGTAAGTAGTACTTATATTAGGTCTTTACCTATGAAATTGCCGTTTTGTTTGAAAAAAGTTAAAGTATTTTTTTTTCGAACTTATTTATTTCTTTTATTCAAAGTAATCACCCCTGCAATCAATGCATCTTTGCCAACGCTGTGGCAGTTTATGGATGCCCTTCTTGAAAAAATCAGCAGGATGGAAGAAAACAAACTCTTCAAAGGCGTTTTGTACTGCCTCTCGGGAATAGAATTTTTTTCCCGCTAAAAAGTTGGCAAAATTTTGGAAAAAGTAATAGTCGGTAGGCGCAAGATCTGGTGAGTATGGCGGATGAGGGAGAGCTTCCAAACCCAACTCATGCAGCTTAGAGACGGTCTGTTGTGCAGTATGGGGTCGCGCGTTGTCGTGAAGTAGCAGTGGAGACGACCGATTGACCAAAGCTGGTTGCAGACGTGCGAGTTTCGCCATCATTGCGGTCAGTTCTTCAATGTACACATCTGCAGTAATGCTCTCGCCGTTTTGTAAAAAGCTATGATGAATCACACCAGCACTAGACCACCAAACTGTGACCATCACCTTTCTAGGGGTCATTTTTCGTTTTGCATATTGCTTTGGTACCGAACCAGGATCTAACCAACTTGCTGAGCGCTTTCGATTGTCAAAAAGAATCCATTTTTCGTCGCACGTAACAATTCGGTTCAAAATTCCTTCATTTCTGTGCCTGTTAAGCAGCGCAAGGCAAGTCTCGACGCGTACGTTGCGCTGGCGATCGTTAAGTTCGTGGGGCACCCATCTATCAAGCTTTTTTATCTTGCCAATCTGTCGCAAATGGACCAATATTGTTTTGATGCTAACATCAAAAGCTGCTGCCAGCTCAGCTGTAGATTGAGATTCATCAGCTTCCACAATCGCCTTTAATTCATCATTGTTGACCAAAGTTTCCGGACGACCACGAGGTTCATTTTTCAAGTCAAAATTCCCAGAACGGTACCGAGCAAACCAATAACGGGTTGTACGTTCGTTTGTACAGTTCTCTCCGTAAACGTCGTTGATGTTACGTGTCATTTGTGCCGCGTTGGTGCCACGACGGAACTCATATTCCATAATTACACGAAATTTCAAAGTATCCATTATGAGGAAAAATGTTGAAATGTAATGAAAATACAACGCTAATCAATAAACAAAAGACTTATATTGTAAATAGAATGTCATATTTTTAAAACAAAATTAATTTGAATTTAGAATTCATAGCCAATCAAAACTTTTTTTTGTTTGAAAAAGTCTGTACTGCAATACGGCAATTTCATAGGTAAAGACCTATTATTAAAATAGAGCACGGACCCAGGAGTCTATGGTAAAGCAGCATAATAAATAAATAATACTGTATTGAGGGTCCAAAAACACGCGCAGATTACAAACGACAACCTGTAGTAACACCTAAAAACAACAGAAATGTGATGTAAAGGTCAGACCCCAAAAATATTTGTTAAAATAACGTCCCAGCGACATTCCATCTTCTGCCTTCCTGATTCGTCGCAAAAATGTGAAATGGAAATAACAGCAAATGCCCCGATCAAAAGGATACATAATTTTCATGTTCAGCAAAAAATGTCGGTCCGGTAATTTTGGGCGTATCGATATTTAGGCTGCTTTTGATCGTTCAACCATCAAACACCTGCCGGTTTGTGGGTATTCTGAAAATGTTGACGATTGTTTATTTTTGTGAGAACGAAGCATTGTTATCCGGGTCTATTTTTCCATGGAAAAACAAACGACTAAAAAACAGCCATGTTCACCGGAAATTTATGGGCATTTTATAAAATATAAATTGCGATTTTCAATTTGTATACTGTAGCATAATGCAGGTATTATTAATTTTCTAAATACGAGGACTGTGGCAGACACAAAAATTTTTTACCAGATTTCTCTGTCTGGGAGGATCCAACAGAGCTGGCACATACTTCGCTTAGAAGCGGCACCAAAGTTTGACTGCTCGTAAGTTCATATTTATAATTCTAGGACGTAACCAAATACACTTATCTCTCTAGGACTTCCATAAATTAATTGCAGATATAAGCACGCCATAGAGGTGTATAAGTGCAAATTTAAAAGCTGCCAATCTTAAGTGCAGACGGGCCTAAACCACAGACATACAACTTAAACAAACAGACAACTTTTTATGTTAATGAATGATGAGACGAACTACTCGCTCACCTAATGTTAAGCAACCTCCCATAATAGTTGCAGTGATACTTGAAACTCGTTTCGCTTTCACATAATATATCAGTAAGAAACTAAGGATGAATAATGATAAAACGAGTGTGGTTTAGACCACACGACTGAATTAAAACTTCTTTAGTTTAGCTCCATCTATCGGCCGGTATAACTTTGTTTTTGCTTTGTTGAATGCTAATGTCGCCATCTTGACAATTATAAATTATCATTTTACCGAACATACCAACATAATTATACATATTTTTATCTTTGTTATGTTACATATTTTTGTCTTTGTTGAATAATGGAGATTTACGTGAACCAACTTCAACTTCCAGTCACCAGCTTACTCCCCAAGTCAAGCTTGCGTAAAGTAGTTTTACTCAAAATCGAGTGTGCTTTAGACCACACGACTGCATTAAAACTTCTACACGAAACTTGACTCTCTCTCTTTCTATCTCCACTAATTTATATCTCCGTAACGCTCTCGTCACGCATTCACCAGCTTACTCCCCGAACTCAAGCGTGCGTAAAAAAGCTTTAGTTAAAAAAAGCATTTTCAATACCACCTTACCCTAGGCAGTGCTCTGCTACATGAAGGAGCTGGGGTGGCTTGGGTAAATGCTGGCGGGAAATGCACAATACACCCCATGCGGGACGTCGGTGCAGGCCTTACCGCCCTCAAATAAAATAGAATTAGACCACCTTACCCATTATTATTAGAACTAAGATGGCCTGAAGGCATGGGGTGTGTGGTCGGCATCGGCCTCGTGCCTTTCGGAGGGTTGCTGAAACTGGTTTGCTGATCGTTCTGAAACCAAAACATAGTTGATAACATGTAACCTAGACTCTTTATATGATTATACACTTAAATTTTGAATTAATTAGTAAATAATTTATTTAAGGCAATTCAATTCAACGGGATCAATTCCAGCATGTTGGGTACGCTACCTACTGGTAGTGGGCTGGAGCGTTTGGACTGTCTATAGGTCATCGCGGCCAGTATATATAATAGTCCAAATGTTTTTTTTTTGCAGTAGTAGGTTGTGTTTAGTATTAGTAATTATATCACTAGTTGCGCCCCGCGGTTTCACCCACGGATAAAAAGTATTTTAATTATTTAATTATTTACTCATCCCACAGGAAAATTTCACTTTTCCGGGATAAAATGTAGTTCTATATTATGTTAATCTAGTCTACAAGCTATCTTGGTACCTACCGAATTTTATCCAAATCCAATCAGCCGTTTGAGCGTGAAGAAGAAACAAACATACACACAAACACACGTGCAAACTTTCGCCATTATAATATTAGTGTAATTGTAGTATTTAGGTGAAAATATAAGCAATATGCCATGTTAAAATAATACTTAAAAAAATAACACTGTTATCAAGAAAATAGATGATAATTTTGGATATTTGTGGGTATTTTCTCAAAGAGCTATCTAGCCCAAAATGCAATATGCAAAAGCAAAGCTTGTACTATACCTAAGAGTCAAATAAGTAATAGATAACTAATGATGTATAAGTAGCGGTAAACAGCTCGCATCGAACTAAAAGTAAAGTCTATTTTATTAGGTCTTTACCTATGAAACTGCCGTTTTGTTTGAAAAAAGTTAAAGTATTTTTTTTTCGAACTTATTTATTTCTTTTATTCAAAGTAATCACCCCTGCAATCAATGCATCTTTGCCAACGCTGTGGCAGTTTATGGATGCCCTTCTTGAAAAAATCAGCAGGACGGGAGACAACAAACTCTTCAAAGGCGTTTTGTACTGCCACTCGGGAATTGAATTTTTTTCCCGCTAAAAAGTTGTCCAAATTTTGGAAAAAGTAATAGTCGGTAGGCGCAAGATCTGGTGAGTATGGCGGATGAGGGAGAGCTTCCAAACCCAACTCATGCAGCTTAGAGACGGTCTGTTGTGCAGTATGGGGTCGCGCGTTGTCGTGAAATAGCAGTGGAGACGACCGATTGACCAAAGCTGGTTGCAGACGTGCGAGTTTCGCCATCATTGTGGTCAGTTCTTCAATGTACACATCTGCAGTAATGCTCTCGCCGTTTTGTAAAAAGCTATGATGAATCACACCAGCACTAGACCACCAAACTGTGACCATCACCTTTCTAGGGGTCATTTTTCGTTTTGCACATTGCTTTGGTACCGAACCAGGATCTAACCAACTTGCTGAGCGCTTTCGATTGTCAAAAAGAATCCATTTTTCGTCGCACGTAACAATTCGGTTCAAAATTCCTTCATTTCTGTGCCTGTTAAGCAGCGCAAGGCAAGTCTCGACGCGTACGTTGCGCTGGCGATCGTTAAGTTCGTGGGGCACCCATCTATCAAGCTTTTTTATCTTGCCAATCTGTCGCAAATGGACCAATATTGTTTTGATGCTAACATCAAAAGCTGCTGCCAGCTCAGCTGTAGATTGAGATTCATCAGCTTCCACAATCGCCTTTAATTCATCATTGTTGACCAAAGTTTCCGGACGACCACGAGGTTCATTTTTCAAGTCAAAATTCCCAGAACGGAACCGAGCAAACCATTAACGGGTTGTACGTTCGTTTGTACAGTTATCTCCGTAAACGTCGTTGATGTTAGGTGTCGTTTGTGCCGCGTTGGTACCACGACGGAACTCATATTCCATAATTACACGAAATTTCAAAGTATCCATTATGAGGAAAAATGTTGAAATGTAATGAAAATACAACGCTAATCAATAAACAAAAGACTTATATTGTAAATAGAAAGTCATATTTTTAAAACAAAATTAATTTGAATTTAGAATTCATAGCCAATCAAAACTTTTTTTTGTTTGAAAAAGTCTGTACTGCAATACGGCAATTTCATAGGTAAAGACCTATTATAATGTTTATTTATTTATTTATAATACGAATGTGACGGCGGCTACGTCCAGTTATAAACTCTATGCGCAGCAGTACCGTAATTTACCCTGTGGCAGCATTTAAATTTATTACAGTGGCAGCACCGGCAACTGTCATCGCTGCCCCACCCATCTGGCTATATAAATGGAACGCTCGGTATACTACGATCATTCTTGTTCCAGACACGGCGCGGTGTGGACATGCTGAAGGCCTATAGTTATATAGGTTGCAACCTACGCATAACCCGTTTCTGCTTACAAATGCATTATAATATATCAAATACTCATCAGTAATAAACATCGTCAACTAAATAAATTGAATTTATGTATAGGGTAATCACAGAGACATCAAACATTCGATCTAGGGTCATAGGATTCAAAATGTTGATAATAAATTTAAAATAATAGGCCACTTTTCACAAAAATTGTCACAGTCCGGATAAATACCGAGGAATGCGTCGAGACCACTTATGATGCGACATAGCGGCGTATATCGTCTGTGTTCTGTATGACTACGGCATGTGTGGAAGAGCTTGGGTCTATGGTCAGCTCTATAGTGGACATACTTGTCGGGGACATTTAAAGAACATATACGATTATGAAGAGTAGGGCAATCTGCATCTCGTAATATCTTACAGCCGGTCTGAAGCTGGTCAAACAATCTCCTAGTTTTCAATAAATTCAAGCCTAGATGGCATAGCATATTAGTGGGGTACAAAAGGACAATACCCTTTTCTTATAAAGATTTCTTAAGAAGGCTTTTTGGACGTTCTCAAGAGAGTGTCACAATGCGGGTTCCAGAGTACGCGCTTAACTCCTTTTTTTTAGAACGGGCTAATGCTGTTGGTCTTTACCGACCTTTACAGCGTCACCGGGCGGGAGGGCAGGCGTTAAAGGCAGGCCGTCAAAAATGCTAGGCAGCTCAAGGGCACCCCTGGGGTGCGAGCCGTTGCTGGGATAAGAGGATCGAAAAGGAAAAGAGGATCAAGAAGAATAAGAGGATCGAGAAGAGGCGCTTAACTCCTTGTTTTTGAACGAGCTAATGCTGTTGGTCTCTATCGACCTTTACAGCGTCACCAGGCGGGAGGGCGGGCACTAAAAGCGCCCAGCCGTCAAAAGTGGGAGGCAGCTACCTCAAGGGTACCCCTGGGGTGCGAGCTTCGGCTTGGGCCGTTGCCGAGATAAGAGGATCAAGAAAACTACGTCCACTGGAAGAGTGGACCCTATTGAAAGTCGCGACCGTTCTAGCTAACCTACGGGGTCGGACGGGTCGGTGTCTCATTGTGTTACGCTGGTATCCTATACCGGTGCCGAAAGCGGTACCTGAGCCAGAAGAGCTAGACTGGTCCGGTGATCCTAGCGTAGCCGATACTACGGCTGCTATAGGATCGTCCGGGTCGCTCAAGACGTGTCTCGGGCGGCGACGACGGGGTGAACAGGCGCTTAACTCCAATTTTAGTAGTTTAGAGTAGGATAGTGAACTTTATAATAACTATACTCACAGGTCTCGGCCTGGGATTCTTCCGGATGCCCCTCCTCGCGCGCGCCTTCGCCGCGAAGTAAATCCTGATGTACACAAACACCATGATACAGGACGGGATGTAGAAGCTGCCCAGCGCCGAGTAGACCACGTACCCGATGTCGTCTGATACCTGGGGAAAGGAAAACATTGTTAGTTTTTTGTTATAATAATAAGACATTTGGAGTTTTGGCGGAAAACGAATGCGTCACCGCATTGTATTATTTTCCAAAACTTGTGTTATTTTCAGTGTTAGTGCATAAAATTGGTGGCATTTTATTCGTTAAGTGCTGGATTACAGACGTGGATACATACCATACCATACCATCATTATACCACTTCCTCAGTGTGGGAAAGTGGTATAATGATGAAAAATATTATTTAAAAAAAAATAACAATTTACAATTGCCAAGATGGCGACATTAACATTAAACAAAGCAAAAACAAAGTTGTACATGACGATAGATGGAGCTAAACTAAAGAAGTTTTACTTCAGTCGTGTGGTCTAAAGCACACTCGTTTTTTTTTAAATAGTATTTTCTAATTTATTTTTATAGAAATATTGCAAAAAGAAAACCTTATATCTAAGAAAATAGTAAATGAGTTAATGATAACAATAATATTAATAATAATAATGATAATAATAACGCCCAATGATCACATATATAGATCTTGGACCATAACTAGGATTCCCTGTGTCTAGGGACCCAGGAACTACGAGGACCATGGTCCCACAACACCAAGACGCAGAACAAGTATTTGTGCTTTTTCTGTACACAAATACTTATCCTGTCACGGGAATCGAACCCGCCACCTCTGGGTTATGAGCCAACCTGCTCAACCGTCACAACACATATGATAGTATCCCGATAACACGCATACAAAACCGCCAAAATTAACAGAGTTCGTAGATTTAAGAGTGAAGATCTATAAAAGTAAAGAAACCTGGAAACTAACAGGTCATTTAAGACTTTACGACCCGATAATAAGGCTAACCACAAAACACCTTCCGTAAGCTTTTCAGCTGTAATAAAAGCCAGTTTCTTCCGGGTTCCTTTGAATACAGAGTCGTAACTTTGGAACCGCCCATCCTCAATCAATTAGGTGAAAAGGCGATGAAAGGATATGTTAATCAGGTGAACCGGTATGTATTATTCACCTGTAGTAACTCAGCCGTTTCCTGGTTAGAGCCGTAGCTTTTAAGGTGCATTTTATTTTACGTTTTGGCTTCCACACTTTTGTGTATTTAGCCAGTGTCAAATAATTGATAATTTATCAAGTTATCGATATTTCACGCAAATATGTGTCAAGTCACAGTCGAAGTCATCAAGTCATAGTCTAGTCAAAGTCATACTCCTAGTGAAATGGTGGCAACTTTACTTGAAGCTTCTATGGAGTTTTGGAAACAACACGAAAAGAAACGTTTCACCATCATTATACCATTTTCCCACACTCACGCCTGTAATCCAGCACTTAACGAATAAAATACCACCAATTTTATGGACTAACACTGAAAATAACACAAGTTTTGGAAAAAAATACAATGCGGTGACGCAATCTTTTTCGCTTTCCCGCCAAAACTGTAAGGTACAGTTATTTTAACGTTCCGTCGTGATATTTAGTTTACTTTTCAGTTTACATAATGCTCATGAATTATGAACTCAAATAAAAAATGTGAATAATAATTAAATGACTCAAGACTCATCTCAAATACAAAATGAAATCAGAATATCTAGTGTTACCAAATACTTTCACTTCGGGAGCTGATGCAGGCGGCGTAGTATATATACGAGCGACGAAGAAGGCTCGGGCTCACTTTTCGGGCAGCGCTCAGAGGCGACGGACGTTTTATAAAATCACGCTATTAATTATTGTCGGTTCTTAGTAAATCTTAATAAATAGCTTCATTGTAAGGTTATTTTTTTAAAACTAAAACCACTTAGGATTTCTAACACTAGTGTATTTTTTCCAAAAACAAACAATAAGGTTATTAATATCGAGGCAGTTGTAAAGTAAAAAAAAAGTAAAAAAAAATATTTGTTGTTTTTTATTTCAATAAACTGGGAAGCTTAAATCGGTCGTACATTCGTTGCGCAGAATATCAAATTCAGTTACAATTAAAACGGATAATTAAAACTAATCGACTAGTCTCTCTAGTCTACTCTCTATCTCTCTCTTCCTCTCTCTACTCTCACACAGCCTAGAAATAAGATTACTAGACTGTGAAATCAGGGGGGTGATCACAAAACTTTGATTGCAATGCAACAATATATTACAACAACATATTCCCAGTATTGTAAACTTTCAATAAAAAATAAAAAAAACATGCGAAAATAAAATGCGTATAGAAACTATCAAATCTATACAAATTTGTGTTTCTATTTGTTGCAATCGAGTTACGTGATCGCCCAGCTGGTCATAAAGTCTCACATAATAATTTCACTAGACAGTGCCCTTAAAGCCGGAACACAGTAGTGCTTGCACAATACTGCTTGGCGGCGGAATATCTGTCGTGAATAAATGGCCATTCAGCTATTAAATAAAGCAGGTAAGTACTAAGCTAAAATAATCTTCAAAAATATGTATTAAATCAAAATTAATAAAATTAATCGTTGATATACAAGTCTTAATAAGTAGTTTTCTCTAATAAATCTTACTTACAAAAACCATGTATAATCTTGAAACAAATCAATCAGTCTCATTGAATGGAAGCGATAATAATAAAATATGTAAATTTGATGTGGCGTCCATACATTATTCACCTACCCCCGCACCCCGCATCCCGCCCCGCTACGGCCGCCACACTCCGTGATTGGGAATTTCCCTTTCAGTGAAAATGCATGACGTGTGGTGTAAAGTATAATAAAGATGAAAGTTTACAACCCATTTTTTTAATGTTGCCACTCACAAAATTATCTTCAGTCTACTGTGTTTCGCCATATTTTTTAGGGTAATTTTTTTTATGTTATGGTATGCCTTGACGAGCTATTTACAACAGAGCCTCGAGATATAGACTTCGTGCCTTGTTTGGGGCTTTTCTATTCTAGCACTGTAATTAACAGATTGTAACATTTCATTTTTTGCAATAAAATAATCTCACCTCACCTCATCTCATCTCATCTGATCGCATCTCGTCTTATCTTATCTTTATTATATATTGATCAAACGCAAGCCTATCTAACAAAAAAAAAACATCAACAGGCAGAAGACGTCCACTGCTATATGTCCGAAACCTGGTCGGAGTAATTTCGACTTTTAACTGACGTGAGTTTAGCCGTTATGTATGTGTCATACTCACGATAGTTTTCAAAATATAAATACTTTTTCCGCCGTTATTTACTTTACAAAATGTGTCATACTCACGATAGTTTTCAAATATAAATACTTGTTTCTTTCTTTATTTCTTTCTTACTCTATAGGAAAAATATTGGCCATGACAAAAAGGCGTTATCTAATCGCTTGAACCATCTAATTCTTATTTTAGAAACGTTCTTTCAAAGAATTTAATCTCAGTCCATTGTTGGGCCACAATAGGACTAATACTGCCAAGATAATGCCCACCGTATGAAAAGTGGGCTAAGGTCTAAAGTCAACGAGGACTTATTGGTGAGAGGACCTTGGCCAGTTCAATTTTGGTTCAAAGATTTGACACCTATGGAGTAAGTAGGTGACCTTACGATTCCTCCTAAACGGGCATCTTAAAAAAATTGTTCTATCCTCTTTTGGTAATACTTTATATTGGTTGGTATTAAACTTCATCCAGATACTAAGAAATCAGAATAGTCTAGGGGCCGTTCAAATATTACGTAAGCACTAGTCTAGTCTTTGTTTCGCTTATTTTGGATGACATGGGGGGAGGGGAGTCTAGATGATGATTACGTCATCGGTAGTTATTTACGTTTTTAAACGAATAGCAACCATCACATTGTCTTTGCTTGAAACACTAAACATTATAATTATAATAATAGGTCTTTACCTATGAAATTGCCGTATTGCAGTACAGACTTTTTCAAACAAAAAAAAGTTTTGATTGGCTATGAATTCTAAATTCAAATTAATTTTGTTTTAAAAATATGACATTCTATTTACAATATAAGTCTTTTGTTTATTGATTAGCGTTGTATTTTCATTACATTTCAACATTTTTCCTCATAATGGATACTTTGAAATTTCGTGTAATTATGGAATACGAGTTCCGTCGTGGCACCAACGCGGCACAAACGACACGTAACATCAACGACGTTTACGGAGAGAACTGTACAAACGAACGTACAACCCGTTATTGGTTTGCTCGGTTCCGTTCTGGGTATTTTGACTTGAAAAATGAACCTCGTGGTCGTCCGGAAACTTTGGTCAACAATGATGAATTAAAGGCGATTGTGGAAGCTGATGAATCTCAATCTACAGCTGAGCTGGCAGCAGCTTTTGATGTTAGCATCAAAATAATATTGGTCCATTTGCGACAGATTGGCAAGATAAAAAAGCTTGATAGATGGGTGCCCCACGAACTTAACGATCGCCAGCGCAACGTACGCGTCGAGACTTGCCTTGCGCTGCTTAACAGGCACAGAAATGAAGGAATTTTGAACCGAATTGTTACGTGCGACGAAAAATGGATTCTTTTTGACAATCGAAAGCGCTCAGCAAGTTGGTTAGATCCTGGTTCGGTACCAAAGCAATGTGCAAAACGAAAAATGACCCCTAGAAAGGTGATGGTCACAGTTTGGTGGTCTAGTGCTGGTGTGATTCATCATAGCTTTTTACAAAACGGCGAGAGCATTACTGCAGATGTGTACATTGAAGAACTGACCACAATGATGGCGAAACTCGCACGTCTGCAACCAGCTTTGGTCAATCGGTCGTCTCCATTGCTACTTCACGACAACGCGCGACCCCATACTGCACCACAGACCGTCTCTAAGCTGCATGAGTTGGGTTTGGAAGCTCTCCCTCATCCGCCATACTCACCAGATCTTGCGCCTACCGACAATTACTTTTTCCAAAATTTGGACAACTTTTTAGCGGGAAAAAAATTCAATTCCCGAGAGGCAGTACAAAACGCCTTTGAAGAGTTTGTTGTCTCCCGTCCTGCTGATTTTTTCAAGAAGGGCATCCATAAACTGCCACAGCGTTGGCAAAGATGCATTGATTGCAGGGGTGATTACTTTGAATAAAAAAAAAAAATAAGTTCGAAAAAAAAATACTTTAACTTTTTTCAAACAAAACGGCAATTTCATAGGTAAAGACCTAATATTTAAACAACAATGCATTAATTGAAAAATGTTTACGTAAGCATGGGGAAAGGGGGTAAGAGCTTTGCATATTTTTGCTGACAAGGGGGATGGTGGGTTAATATTTGTAATAAATCTTATTACGTAATACTTCAACGGCGCCCTATCCATAAAACTGCTCTAAGATCAGTCCTCAAGTCTCAGCATAGATAGCCAGTAAAATGATAGTTGACATTTTACCGGACATACCAACATAATAGTATTTTTTTACTTTGTTATGTTGACAATGGAGGTCTACGTGAACCAACTTCAACTTCCGTTCGCCTAGCATTCACCAGCTAACTCCCCAAGTCAAGCATGCGTAAAAAAGTTTTACTTCAAAAAGTAAACTCTGCAAACAACGATTTTAACCAATTTATCTTTATTAAAATCATGGTATACCTACTAAGTTAACATTTTTTTAAGTTTTTTGTTTTGAAGTAAAACTTATTTCATGAAGTAATAAGTAAAACTAAAATATATAATTTTAGTAATTTTAATAAAAAAAAAAATTATGTTGGCTAATTCTGTGACGAGCTAGCCGTTCACTTGATGTTAAGTGACACGGCCGCCCATAACAGAACAGTGTCACTCGGAACTCTAAAATATAAAGTTTCGCTGCGCACATCATCCTGAGACATCAGCACAGTCTAGTAATAACATTACTCGACTGTGAGATCAGATGATAAAGTCTCAATTGTCCAGTAATTTCACTTGCTACAGTGCCCTTCAAACCGGAACACAATAGTGCTTGCACACTACTGCTTGGCGGCAGAACAACTGGCAAAGCGACCTAGACGAACTTTGCAAAAAAGTCCTATCACTTAATTTATTACAATCGTTGTTCAACAATAGTATTGTCAAAAGAACACAGTTTTCTATTTTTTTTTTTGAGAACTAAAATTTTATCGTTGGGTACCTTAAGTTTTAATTAAACATAATGATCCCTAACTCCAAGTTCTTAAGGCTGGGGTACTGTTTCGACTGTTCATTTTAGTTAAGTGGCATTTAAAGGCTTTACGTCGCAGGCGGCTGATCTCGCTGGAACAATAGGTAAGACCCTAGAGTAGCAAAGGATAGGTATCTTAAACATCTAGTACAAGGGAAAACGACCTTTTGAGTCGAAACTTACAAATTTTTTTTTGTTTGGCTCCACACTTTTGTGTATTTATCCAGTGTCAAGTAATTGGTAATTTCTCTAGTTAATTATATGTGTATATGTCAAGTCAAGTCTAGTCACAGTCCAAGTTATCAAGTCAAGTCATAGTCTAGTCATCAAGTCATACTCCTAGTAAAGTAGTGGCAACTTTACCAGAAGCTTCAATGGAGTTTTGGAAACAACACGAAAATAAACGTTTCACCATGATTAAACTATTTTCCCACACTCATGCCTGTAATCCAGCAGTTAACGAATAGAATGCCACCAGTTTTATGCACTAACACTGAAAATAACACAAGTTTTGGAAAACAAATACAATGCGGTGACGCGATCTATTTCGTTTTCCCGCCGAAACCCCCGTAGCAAAGGTTACTACTAACTAAACATCTAGCACAAAGGAAAACGACCTTTTCAGTCGAAACTTACAACTAGCTCGTGAACGGGCGCTGCTTGCGGGAGCTGGGCTGATTGCGTATAAATAGACTGGCCCGATAGTTCAGTTGGTAGTAACCCTGCCTTCTGGACTGTGGGTTGTGGGTTCGATCCCCACCCAGGACAAACATTTGTGTGATGAACATCGATGTTTGTTCTGTGTCTGGGTGTTATATCGTATTCTATGTATGTATTTACAAACAAAAAGTATATAAGTATTGTATCAGTTATCTGGTTCCCATATTACAAGCTTTGCTTAGTTTGGGACTACTTAGTTTACTACTTGGACTAGATGACGCTGTGTGAAATGTCCACAGATATTTATTTATTTATTTTATAGAAATAAAGTAATTGATATTCCCGATATTTATATAGTGTCAAAAAATTAAAGAAAAAAGGAAATAGTGGATATTTGTCCCTTTTGTATTGATTTTGTTAAAAAATGATAACACAACTAACAAATATGAAAGTAGTATATTAAAAAAGAGCACGGAACCCAGGACTCCGTGGTAAAACAGCATAAAAAAAAAACTTAAAAATTTTCAGTTTTTAAAGCGACACAAACATGTTTATATAAAAATATTTTTATAATAGTACTTGTATAAATGTGATTTTTTAAAATAAAATAAATAATATTAGTACCTGGTCCAGAACCCTAGTCTAGTAGTCTAGTAGTGGTCTAGTTGGCGTTATGGAAAATAAATCATTTTTTCATTCCGCATTTTTTTGAGGTAATTATCCCATTAATATAAAATACTAGCTGCGCCCAGCGGTTACACCCACGTGGTGAAAATTTTCTAACTTTTTTAAATTTTTTTTTTCATAAGAAACTTCTCCTGACAATAATAAACACAACAAAAAAGAATTAGCGAAAATGTTCCATCCGTTCACACGTGATGCGATGACCAAGGGAAATAGAGGTTAATTATTATATATAAAGATTAATGTGAAAGGGCGTGTCTGTGTGTTTGTCAATGGCTAAATTAAATTGAATAAAATTTTTAATGAAGATAGCTTATATGCCGGATTAACACATATGATACTTACTATAAACAAATAAATATGTGTGGATATTTCACACAGCGCCATCTAGCCCCAAACTAAGCTAAGATTTTACTATCGGAACCAGATAATTCATAGAATACTTTTATACTTTTTTGTTTTAATTTAATAACAATGCTATTATGAGAATATGTCATTATATATTTATATATTAAAAGCCCTAGCATAGCCATCAGATCCAAGACTCCTAGGTCTCTTAGGTTCCCTCCACCCGTGAAATATGACCCGTGAAAACGTGATTGTGTTTGACAAAAAGAAACCGGGTTCTGTTACGTCAACTATGGAACGGAAGTGGTTTCAATTCAATTATGTGATGGCAACTTATGGGTTCCGTAAAAATATCGTAGACCATTGGTTTTTTATGTTAAGGAATGACGTAGCGAGCTAACGGTTCGCCTGATGTTAAGCGACACGGCTGCCCATATCAGTTGCAGAGTTACTCGGAACTCTAAAGTATAGAGTTTCGCGTGACACTGCACTGAGTTATGAACATAATAATGTTCAAGAGAATAATGTTAATATAATATTTTATTATTAATTTATTATTATCAATATATTTAATTTATTATTAACATTAATCAACATTAATGTTAATATAATTCTTTTTTTAGGCCCCTCGTGACCACGGCCAATGTAACTTGGTCGAAACGTCGAGGTTAGTCAAAATTATGTTTTGACTAGTTCCGCCCCGCGGTGTCACCCGCTGATAAAAAGTATTATAATTATTTGCTCATCCCGCGGGAACATTTCACTTTCTGGGATAAAATGTAGCCTATATGTTAATCCAGTGTATAAGCTACTTGGTACCGAATTTCATCCAAAACCATTCAGCCATTTGAGTGTGAAGGAGTAACAAACATACACACATACAAACTTTCGCCTTTAATTATAATTATCTATTCGCACACAAAAATTATCACACTAATTAATATTAGTGTGATAATTTTTGTGTGCGTTTTATCTTTACAATATGGTACCAACCTTAGTCACAGTTCCTCGCACGCACAAGATTTTAATTGCCTAACCAGAATTGGGAGAACGGCGATGAACGGAAGTTGTTACACGAGCGTAGCTGTGTTTTTTTTAAATCTACTGTCATAATATATATCTGGAATTCACGTACGCCGACCGAGCGAGTAATAAAGGTATCCCAACTTCCAAAATGAAGAAATTCTATTTTGGTTGGATTTTACCGTTTCAAGCATTGAATTTATCGATACATTCTTTATTTATTAATACTTTAGCATAAAATAAGTAGGAGCTAATTCTATGAAGCATTATCCACTAATCAACTGAGAAGAGCAAGAAAAAAAAAATAGAAAATAGATTATAGTCAAATTCAAAGTCAAAGTCCAAGGATTTTAATGCAAATAGAGTATTTTCAGTACTTTATAAAGTCAAAACGACATTAGGTATGGTCGTTGAAAAGATTCCAAAAATTGCGGTTGTGAATTTTGAATTTATTACCATAACCTGTGTTTTTTTTTTAAATTTTAACGTTTGTTAAGGTTTGATAAGTGTTCGTGAACGTGCACGGATGTTGGCAAATAGTTCTAAGTTTTCAAACATGCCTTTTCGTATTCTCTTCAAGGCTTCTTAGAGCCTTCAATAAAATATCCGCCATTTTACTGAGGATTTTGACTCGACAAAATGAGACTGACATAACCATATCATACAAAAATTCCTTTCTTGACATTGGCAGAATTATCACAAAAGCAATTGAAAGCCATTAAATGAAGAGAATAAGAAGACATTAGATACATAAAATTGTAATAAGCATATAAAATTCCAAATTGCTTAATGTCAAATATTATGTAGCAACCCTATTAGATACAATGGGTAGTGTCTAAAATTAAAAGTACGTGCTGGGTAAATAATAATAACGCCCAACGATCACATACATCCTGGACCCTAACTAGGTTTCCCTGTGTCTAGGGACCCAGGAACTACGAGGACCATGGTCCCACAACGTCCAGACTCAGAACCAGTATTTGTGCTTTTTTTTCCGGTGCCCAAATACTTGTCCTGCCGCGGGAATCGAACCCACCGCCTCTGGGTTATGAGCCGACCTGCTCAACTACCACACCACAGAAGCTGTTAAATTATAGAGTGAAACCGCCGGGCGCCTCTAGTATAGGTGCTTAACGAAAATGGAAATCGCTAGAATAGTCTAGAAATAATTGAAGGCAATAACTATAAAAGAAAATTAAAAGGAAGCACCCAACTCATAAAACTCTAGTACCGTTTAAAATGACGACAATTTTTTTTTAGAAGTTTTTCGCCAATACCCTTAGATAATTTATCATCACGTTTTCCAATAATAAATCGAAATTAAGAGGAGACATTTTTAATTAAATGTGAAATTATTTTTCTAAATTACTAAGTTGACGGGCTCATTATGATATTTAGAGATGTGGTGAAGGATGCCGGTTACGATTTGTTACGGATTTTTGAGTTATTAAATATATAATACATAGCCCAGTATATTATTTAGTTACGTAATAATTTAATTTGAAAGAAAGAAAATAAAATTCACTTCTCTTTTCTCTTATTTTTCACTTTCAAATTAGGTACATATTTCTTTTGTTTATGTACCGGAAGGCTTATGTTTATCATCAAAAGAAATCATTTATCAAACGTTCCTATCTTGTAATATATGTAAATACATATAATTCAAAGGTGACTGACTAATTGACTGACAGACATAGTAATCTATCAACGCACAGCCCAAACCACTGGACGGATCGGGCTGAAATTTGGCATTCAGGTAGATGTTATGACGTAGGCATCCGCTAAGAAAGGATTTATCGAATTTCCATCCTTAAGAGGGTGAAATGGGTGGTTGAATTATTTTCCTATAGGCCACGCCGCGGGCGAAGCTGCGGGCAGAAGCTCGTTATGAACATATATTTATGAGTGTAGTTTAAGTACTAACATATTTAGTTACCTCTGGCGTTGTTTGCCCTTTGATAATAATTACTTTTAATTAGCCCAACGATCACATACATACATGATCCTGCCCCCTAATTAGGATTCCCTGTTTCCAAGACCCAGGAACTACGAGGATCATGGTCCCACAATACTAGGGACCGACTCAGAACTAGCTGTTGCACTTTTGTCCGATCGCGGGAATCGAACCAGCCGCCTTCGGGTTATGAGCTGACCTGTCCAACCACCACACCCCGGAGGCTTTAAATCTAAACTTTTAAAAAGAATGCCTACAAAACAAGCGTAACAATGAAATAAATGTACAATCTGATTGGAAACAATTCAACAAATAAACAAAACAAAAGAACAAAGACAACGGTTAACGTACGGTGAATAACTCCAACTTTAATGCATAACAAATCCCTGACTTGGTACTTAAATTTTCCAACGACTTCAGACCCGATAAATATTCGGAATCGGCGAACAGATGATCCGTAATTTCCATCCTGAACATCACATCCCTATTTTCATTATTCGTCTGGAGACAAAAACTCGTTTTGGAACGGAAGACCTTCTATTACCGACTTGGGATAGATACTCCCTTGAGATAACGCAACGGTCCATTTTGAACTTTAAGCTTTTTGTTGAAAGTTGATTCTTCTTCGTGTTCTTATCTGTGATTACATTTTCGAAGAAGTTGGTGAAGTATTCGGAAGGTATGGCTACGGTTAGTGCCGTAAGTGAAATTGTGGTAGGGTGTGTAACAATAGACGGTTATTGTACTTTTATGTCGGAATCCGGTTTTAACAGCCGTTTTACGGTTTGTGGTTGGCATCCCTAGTGGGGTTATCGATATCGATAATGGTTGATTGTGTTGGGAAGTAGTTAAATGAGAAATTAGTGCTGTTACAAGATAGACGGATTCATTTCATTGGAAATTAAACATTTAACTAAACCAAAACTAACATTAACCGTTGTTTTACTTGATTGGTCTGATAACTCAGCTCTGCCTTCCGAACTGTACGCTGTGAGTTCGATTCTCACCCAGGACAAACATTTGTGTAATGAACATCGATGTTTGTTCTGAGTCTGTGTATATTGTATTCTAAGTATGTATTTATAAACAAAAAGTAAGTATTCTATCAATTACCTAGTTTCCATAGTATAAGCTTTGCTTAGTTTGGGACTAGATGGCGCTGTGTGAAATGTCCACAATTTTTTTTTGTTTTTCTTTAGCTCCACGCTATTGTTTATTTAGCCAGGTGTCAAGTGATTGATAATTTCTCAAGTTAATGTTTCATATATATGTGTCAATTCAAGTCACAATCCCAGTCATTAAGTCAAGTCATAGTCTAGTCTAGTCAAGTCAACTCCTTGTAAAGTGGCAGAAACTTTACCAGAAGCTTCTATGGAGTTTTAGAAACAACACGAAAAGAAACGTTTCACCACCATTGTATCACTTTCCCCATATGTGTAATCCAGCACTTAACGAATAAAATACCATCAGTTTTATACACAAACACTAACAATAACACAAGTTTTG
This sequence comes from Ennomos fuscantarius, assembly GCA_905220475.3. Taxonomy (NCBI): domain Eukaryota; kingdom Metazoa; phylum Arthropoda; class Insecta; order Lepidoptera; family Geometridae; genus Ennomos; species Ennomos fuscantarius. The sequence goes on along the minus strand of HG992046.1, from coordinate 1,637,770 downwards.
GATAATAATGCATTGCAGTGACGCGATATTTATTCAACCATTGAAGTCATAAATAATCGTTCTTAATCAGGCCTATGGAAAACTGAAAAAATACAAGAGAATTCCCGGAATGGTCTAATACGATAAAAAGGTTCTGCCGATTCATCCCCTTTGTCATTGTATGAACACAATAAGTGCATTACACGGGGAATGTTTCCTCGTTTTATTTACTCAATGAAATCTTTTTTATAGCTGCTCTGCTGACGCAAAAAGACGGAAACCTTTTGTTTTGTTTATCTGTGGCGTAATACTACTGTCAAATATGAAGCTTGAAGGTTATTATAGTCGTGGCGGTATTTTTTTATTCACGAAACAAAATTATGGGAAATTGGCGGGAAAACGAAAAAGATCGCGTCGAGTTTCGGCGGGAAAACGAAAAAGACCGTGTCACCGCATTGTATTATTTTCCACTGGTGTTATTTTCAGTGTTGGTGCATAAAATTGGTGGCATTTTTTTCGTTAAGTGCTGAATTATATTCATGAGTGTGGGAAAGTGGTATAATGATGGTGAAACGTTTCTTTTCGTGTTGTTTCCAAAACTCAATAGAAGCTTCTGGTAAAATTGCCACCACTTTACTAGGAGTATGACTTGACTAGACTAGACTATGACTTGACTTGATGACTTGGACTGTGACTTGACTTGACACATATAATATATTACTTAACTCAAGAAATTATCAATTACTTGACACTGGCTAAATAAACGAAAGTGAGGAGCAATACCAAAACAAAAAAAAATGTGGCGACGCGATCTTTTCTATTTTCCCGTCAATATTCCTTTTTATGTTAATGTCGCCATCTTGACAATAATTGTAAATTGTCATTTCGCCGGACATACCAAAATAATGATACAAATTTTTAGCTTTTGTTGATAATGGAAAACTGCGTGAACCAACTTCAACTTCCATTCACCTCACATTCACCAGCTTACTCCCCAATTTCCCCAATTTTCCGGGATAAAATGTAGCCTATATATTAATCCAGTGTATAAGCTATCTTGGTACCGAATTTCATTCAAACCCATTCAACCATTTCAGCGTGAAGGAGTAACAAACATACACACATACAAACTTTCGCCTCTATAATATTAGTGTGATAGTGTGATTTAGACTAACTTACCATTTCGCAAATCGTTCGCACTGTGCCGCATGTGGCTCCCGCTTACAGAATCTCAGAATGTTTACATTTAATAAGCGGCATTCCGTTTTAATTTCACTGAGCCGATTAATTACTCGAGTATTACGTTCCGCATTAACCACGATGTATGTTTAGGGTAAATAAGGACATTTCATTTGGTAGTCGTTTTTGGTAACTCATTTTATCGTGGTTTTTTGAGCGACTCTTATGGTGAAACTTGATTTATTTCTCGTCAGATAATTTACATTTTACCGCATGAGAAATTACAATTAAGTTACATTTATTTATTTCATGAGAAATATTTCTATACATATAAAATTCAAAGTCCTGACTGACTGACTTATATATGTGTTATATGTATTATATGTGCGTTGACAGCCTAAACCGCTGGTCCTAGAGACTTGAAATTTGGAGGGTGTGGTCTTTGTAAAGTGTAGGTATCCACTAAGAAAGAGTTTTTTGAAAGTCACTAGGTGGTAGGACTTTGTTGCAAAGTTCGTCTAGGTAGGTACCACCGCTTTGCCAGTGATTCTGCTGCCAAGCAGTAGTGCGCAAGCACTACTGTGTTCCGGTTTGAAGGGCACTGTAGCTAGTGAAATTAGTGGGCAACTGAGACTTTATGATCTGATCTCACAGCCGAGTAATCTTATTACCAGACTGTGCTGATGTCTGAGGATGATGTGCGCAGTGCAGTGTTGCTCGAAACTCTATTTTGGGGTTCCGATTGACACTGTTCTGTTATGGGCAGCCATGGCGCTTAACATCAGGTGAACGGCTAGCTCGTCAAATCATTCAGTAACATAAAAAAAATTCCATCCTTGAGAGGGCATAACGGGTGGTTGAGTTATTTATGAAAAAAAATTTTTTTCTTTGTTTCCTATAGGCCACACGGGAGAAGCCGCGGGCAGAAACTAGTAATAAATAAAAAACGATAAACGATCACATACATAGATCATTCACCCCTAATTAGGATTCCCTGTGTCTAGAGACCCAGGAACTACGACGACCATGGTCCCTCAACACCCAACACTTGTCCTGCCGCGGGAATCGAACTCGCCGGCTCCGGATTACAAGCCGACCAGCTCAACCACCACACTAAATTAAGAGACTATCTATGTAATAACAAAAATATATAGCAATCACAAAAACCTAATCAAATGTGTTTGTGCCGGTGTTTTCATGCCGGAAATACGCATACGTCAGAAGGAAGTACTAAAAACATTACGCAGTCTAGACGTGAACAAAGCCAGTGGTCCCGATGGTATACCTGCAATTGTACTTAAGAGCTGTGCACCCGAGTTGTCTCCCATTCTAACACGCCTATTTCGCCTCTCTCTAGACACCGGAATAGTCCCTATGAGTTGGAAGCTAGCCAACGTACAACCTGTACCTAAGAAGGGCAGTCGTGCTGATCCTGCCAACTATCGACCCATCTCAATTACCTCCATTCTCTGTAAGAGTATGGAGCGTATAATTAACAACAAGCTCTTGGCATACCTTGAAGACAATGATCTCCTCAGTGACCGGCAATACGGATTTCGCCGAAACCGGTCCACTGGGGATCTTCTCGCGTATGCCACTCACATATTGAGCGAAGCCTTAGAGATGCATGGAGAGGCACTTGCTGTATCTCTAGACGTCTCTAAGGCATTTGATCGGGTCTGGCACGACGGTCTTCTGAATAAGCTTCCATCTTACGGACTACCTGCTGGTTTGTGCACTTGGATATCAGACTTTTTGAGGGAACGATCGCTTAGAGTAGTTCTTGATGGCTGCTCTTCCGATCAATTAGCTATTAATGCTGGTGTACCTCAGGGGTCAGTTCTTTCAGCAACACTATTCTTACTCCACATCAATGATTTGCTAAAGCCCGGTACCTTTGGGTATGCAGATGATAGTACTGTTGTTGAAAGATACACATCCAGTGCCCGAGCCAGTGGTGACGACGTCCGGATTGAGAGAGAGGCTATGGTTGAGCGCATGAACCTGGCTTTGAAAGCCGTGTCCGATTGGGGCGATGCTAACTTGGTTAGGTTCAATGCTGCAAAAACACAGGCGTGTTTATTCACTGCTAAAAAGAGCCCACTCCATCTGGCTCCTTCATTCCGTGGTGTATCTGTATGTTTAGGAAACCATCTTGAGCTTTTGGGTGTTGATCTCACGTCAAACCTAAACTTTGGATCCTACATCGAGTCCAAAGCCAAAGTAGCTTCAAAAAAACTCGGCATATTGTCCAAGGTAAGGCGGTACTTCACACCTGGACAGCTTCTAAATCTGTATCAAGCACAAGTCCGATCGTGTATGGAGTACTGCTGCCACCTGTGGGACGGGTCTGCCAAGTACCAGCTTGAGGCTCTGGACTCGATTGAACGGCGTGCCAAAAGGCTCATTGACGACGACACTTTGGTTGGTGAAAGGCTCCAGAGCCTTGCACATCGACGTAAGGTGGCAAGTCTGTCGGTTTTTTACAGATTACACCACGGTGAATGCGCTCAAGAACTGCATGATCTAATTCTCCCATCACCATTCCACTACCGGACTACTAGACGCTCGGCTAAGCGCCATCCTTTTGTGGTCGAAATACCACCCATTCGTACCAAGCGATTTGACTCAACGTTCTTAATTAGAACGGCTAAGGAATGGAATGCCCTGCCAGCGTCTGTGTTTCCGGCGAAATATGACCCGGGCGTGTTCAAGAGAAGAGTGAATAGGTATTTACTTGGCTAGCATGCTACACCTTCGATCGCATCGTCACTTCCCATCAGGTGAGAGTGTGGTCAAATGCTAGACAAGTTTGAAGTAAAAAAAAAAAAAAAAAAAAAAAAATACAATGTCTTAAGTTTACACAAACAGTAAAGTATCCAATTTCTTATTCACAGTAATACATATATTTGATTTGGAATTAATTACGTTTGAAGTTACGAAATTGTTTTGACTTGCGTCACTTTGGCAGAACTGGCGCAATCAGAGCCAAGCTTCGGAGGCTAATTATTTTAACTTTATTTCAATTATTTAATTTAGCTTTAACTTTCACTGGGTCGTGATTTGGTCCCTAATAATAGGTCTTTACCTATGAAATTGCCGTATTGCAGTACAGACTTTTTCAAACAAAAAAAAGTTTTGATTGGCTATGAATTCTAAATTCAAATTAATTTTGTTTCAAAAATATGACATTCTATTTACAATATAAGTCTTTTGTTTATGGATTAGCGTTGTATTTTCATTACATTTCAACATTTTCCCTCATAATGGATACTTTGAAATTTCGTGTAATTATGGAATATGAGTTCCGTCGTGGCACCAACGCGGCACAAACGACACGTAACATCAACGACGTTTACGGAGAGAACTGTACAAACGAACGAACAACCCGTTATTGGTTTGCTCGGTTCCGTTCTGGGAATTTTGACTTGAAAAATGAACCTCGTGGTCGTCCGGAAACTTTGGTCAACAATGATGAATTAAAGGCGATTGTGGAAGCTGATGAATCTCAATCCACAGCTGAGCTGGCAGCAGCTTTTGATGTTAGCATCAAAACAATATTGGTCCATTTGCGACAGATTGGCAAGTTAAAAAAGCTTGATAGATGGGTGCCCCACGAACTTAACGATCGCCAGCGCAACGTACGCGTCGAGACTTGCCTTGCGCTGCTTAACAGGCACATAAAAGAAGGAATTTTGAACCGAATTGTTACGTGCGACGAAAAATGGATTCTTTTTGACAATCGAAAGCGCTCAGCAAGTTGGTTAGATCCTGGTTCGGTACCAAAGCAATGTGCAAAACGAAAAATGACCCCTAGAAAGGTGATGGTCACAGTTTGGTGGTCTAGTGCTGGTGTGATTCATCATAGCTTTTTACAAAACGGCGAGAGCATTACTGCAGATGTGTACATTGAAGAAGTGACCACAATGATGGCGACACTCGCACGTCTGCAACCAGCTTTGGTCAATCGGTCGTCTCCACTGCTACTTCACGACAACGCGCGACCCCATACTGCACAACAGACCATCTCTAAGCTGCATGAGTTGGGTTTGGAAGCTCTCCCTCATCCGCCATACTCACCAGATCTTGCGCCTACCGACTATTACTTTTTCCAAAATTTGGACAACTTTTTAGCGGGATAAAAATTCAATTCCCGAGAGGCAGTACAAAACGCCTTTGAAGAGTTTGTTGTCTCCCGTCCTGCTGATTTTTTCAAGAAGGGCATCCATAAACTGCCACAGCGTTGGCAAAGATGCATTGATTGCAGGGGTGATTACTTTGAATAAAAGAATTAAATAAGTTCGAAAAAAAAAAACTTAAACTTTTTTCAAACAAAACGGCAATTTCATAGGTAAAGACCTAATATATTAGTCACTCTTTAGTACCTATGAAGCGTCACAGAATAAGGAGATCAGTTGGTCGTGTACATAATAATAATAACGCCCAAAGATCACATACATAGATCCTGGACCCTAACTAGGATTCCCTGTGTCTAGGGACTCAGGAACTATGGTCCCACAGCACCCAAACTCAGAACAAGTATTTGCGCTTTTTTTCTGTGCACAAATACTTGTCCTGTCGCGGGAATCGAGTCCGCCACCTCCAAGTTATAAGCCGACCTGCTCAACCACCACACCACAGAGGCTGTCAATAATATAATAAACGCAAAGCGTAAATACCGACTTCAAACTTAAATCGTTTTCTCATGGATGCCATTTTTAGAACTGGACCAGCTTTCAAATAAAAAATAATCATCAAAATCGGGTCACCCAGTTAAAGTTCTGAGGTAACGAACATAAAAAAAAAGAAATACGGTTGAATTGAGAACCTTCTCCTTTTTTTGAAGTTGGTTAAAAACGCCTTTTGTTGATCTCGCGTAATAAAATACGGTCCTTTTGTAAAAGTCTTGTTAAAAATCAGTTGTGTTAGTCAGTAATATACAAAAATATTTTATTTGTAAGTATTTTTAAATCTATACATATAAAATTCAAAGTCCTGACTGACTGACTGTATATATCAACGCATAGCCTTAACCGCTGGTCCTAGAGACGGGAAATATGGAATATGTGTTCTTTGTAAAAGTGCAAAATGGAGGGATCTTGTTTGTAAAGTGTAGTCCACTAAGAAAGGGTTTTTCGAAATTCCACCCTAAGAGAGTGAAATGGGTGGTTGAATTATCTATGAAAATTCTTATCCTTATCCTTCTTTGTTTCCTATAGGCTACGCGTGCGAAGCCACGGGCAGAAGTTAGTACAGAATAAAATATCAAATCATACTACTATTCTACCAAATCCAAGGGTCCCAAAACTCAAATCGCTGATGTTTGTTGTATACCCTTTCAACATACCTACGTACTACTAAGGTACCTATTATTCATAGATGTCTAGGTCTATAAAAATCTAAAATCTATTAATAATTCATAAACAAATACTGTGACACCAAGCTAATATATAAAATTTGCAAGTTAAGCCTCTAGACAAAAGAGATAAGGTTCAGATTAGGTAAATACAACTTTCAGGCTAGTCATATTACGTCCTTTATCCGTAGATTAAGTTTAACTAGATGTGACACTATATTGCTTTGAAATAATAGTTGACTTAACAAGATTGATAAGGTCGTAAGGAACAAATTTTGTTTTGATTAAATTTTAAATGACAAGCGATATTTCTAATATACATACTGTGATAGCGATAAAGACTGACTACAAACACGGTTTTATGTAAAACTAGTTGACTCGACCCGGCTTCGCACGGGTGAATTAGTAAAACGCGGTTGAACGGGATAAAAAGTATCCTATGTCCGTCTCCTTGTTCTAAGCTACCTCCCCACCAATTTTTAACCAAATCAGTTCAGCCGTTCTTGAGTTATAAATTGTATAACTAACACGACTTTTTTTTATACACTTATATAGATTATGAAAATATACTAAATTCAAGTTAAATCCTTGAAGATTGTAGAACATAAAAATAAAAGCACTAATAATTTTTTTTTTAATTTATTACACACACAAAAAACAGGGCTTTGTCGCTGTGAGACTACATCGCCCAATCGGTTTACAACAATCATTCTTATGTTCTACTGTGATTTTTAAGTAATCCATACAGGCTACAGGCTCACTAATAATTGTATGTATATAAGTATAATAAAAACAAAATGAACTAAAAATTGTTTCAAGCTAAGTATAAATATTTTTATATTTATACTAATTATAAATAATTTTATATTTATACTTAGCTACTATCTTACTATACTTACTATCTTTTTCTTTCACCTTTTGTATTTTAATATTAAATTAATATGTTTATTTGTATAATGTTTATTTATATTTAGATTATAGTTTATTTATATATAGATTTAGATTTAAGCAAAGCAAAATTCCACTAGATATAAAGATTAAAATAATCACACACGATAAACTACCTGAAACTCCTGTATTCATTAAGAAATAGGTATAACTATTGCGTATAGGTATAAAAAGTATTTTAATTATCTGCTCATCCCAGGGGAGCATTTAATTTTTCCGGGATAAAATATAGCCTATGTTAATCTAGTGTATAAGCTGTCTTGGTACCGAATTAACAACATACACACAAACACACATACTAAATTTTACGCCTTTATAATATTAGAGTGATGTGAAGTGTGATAAGAATCAACAAAACCCAAAAAACAACACTCCAAAATAAAATTATACGTCTTCTCAAAAATAGTCATCCTTCCAACCCATCCATAGGATGAGGTCGAGTAGCTGTTAAACTTTCAAGCCCTAATTGACTTAAGAGCCACTCGACCTTCCGTGGGCGGGCGCTTCCAGCTAATCTTACCCCGACGCCACCAAAAAGCAATTTTCAGATTAAACACTCGTTAGGACCCAATGGGCAGATGTATTTATTATTTCTACATTACCGTCAGGGACACTGAAAAGTTAGTTTTGTGATGGCATTTCGCCGTATGTAGATATTTAAGGGACCAAAGCACTAAATAAATCGCTTGTGATCAACTTTTCGTCCTCATTAGCGCCCAGTGGTTAGCTTTAAAGTCTTGCAACCGACGCACTCTAGTTCAAATCCTGCTAGGCTTCACACCTTTTCAAGTAATGTATAGGATTTCGTAAAACTCTTTCTTCGCTGAATGAAAACGATGCTGAGATGACCGGTACTCATTAGATTTTTGATTAAACAATAATGTCTTTTCTACCTAGTATTAAAATTCTCATGAGTGTGATTCATTTTAATATATTCCTTTTCTTCCCGTCCAAGAATAGAAAAATTGATCAAAAAATAAATAACAAAGATAAGGTAAGAAACATTTTTAACAATTTTACAGTGATTTTTAACGCTTTTTAATATTGCCAACCTACAACTTGAGTGTCTTTAAATGTACAGTAAAAAGGCTTTTTATAGGTAAGCGTAAAAGTAAAGTAAAACAAAGTGATTCGGCTCCACATTTATCATGCGAATAGCCAAAGAGTGAAACGCTTTACCGGCGTCCGTATTTCCCGATAACTACAACCTGGGAGTCTTCAAATCGAGAGTGAACAGGTATCTTCTAGGCAGCGTGTTACATCCTAGACCACATTGTCACTTACCAACAGGTGCGATAGTGGTCAAACGCAAGCCTATCAAACAATAAAAAAAAAGCGTGCGCCATCTTCGACCTCATCATCACTTACCATCAGGTGAGATTTAATCAAACGCAAACCTGTAGAAAGCAAAAAATATATTTAAAAAATTATTCAAACATGAGTTAACCTAAAAAACACTTCTTTTTTTAAGTTTTGGCTCCACATTTTTGTGTATTTAGCCAGTGTCAAGTAATTGATAATTTATCAAGTTAATGATATTTCACGCAAATATGTGTCAAGTCACAGTCGAAGTCATCAAGTCAAGTCATAGTCTAGTCAAAGTCATACTCCTAGTAAAGTGGTGGCAACTTTACTTGAAGCTTCTATGGAGTTTTGGAAACAACACGAAAAGAAACCTTTCACCATCATTATACCATTTTCTCACACTCACGCCTATAATCCAGCACTTAACGAATAGAATGCCACCAATTTTATGCACTAACACTGAATATAACACAAGTTTAGGAAAATAATACGATGCGGTGACGCAATGTTTTTCGCTTTCCCGCCAAAAGTCAAAACACTTCTAACTAGTACAAAACCATCTGGTAAAATAAAATATAACTTTCTCTCAGCTTACATAATCTGTAATCAATTAAAAGGATTACAAAATAACCTTATATAGGTAAATTTAGCATTCATGTGACCGATATCATGAAACCTTGAATCTCGAGACGAATCATTCATTAATATCAAGAATAACCTTTAAAGTAGCTATATCTCAATCGAATTACATACAGACAAACCTACATATATCGCCATACATTGGCTTAACAATATTAAGCCTAACCACTATCCGTAATTTGGCCAAATAATATGATAACGTAAATAAACAATTAGAGAGGGCAGCACAAACAAAGATGGGTTGAGTATACAGTATAATCAATTATCTTGGGTGGGGAGCCGTACGTGACTTTTTTGATTCTGTTTAGATATTGCTACGTCGAGATACCACACTCATATACAGGAAAAATTGTGCTAGATCCATTAAGGGCGTGGAGTACCCATCATACCTAGTTTATACGTGTTAAATTAGTAGTTATTAAGTAGCTATGTATGTGAATAGGGATACAAGAAAATTAAATTTTTGTTAGTTTTTTTATATGTTATCTAGCCAACCTATATTTAAGTTGCGTTGCACTGCCCTGCAAAAATTTCCATGTTACACCCAGGTTAACTGGAAGATAATGCTCTCTAGCATTAAGTTCGCCTTTGTACCTACATTTGTTATTTGTGCAATAAAGCATTTTCTATCTATCTATCTATCTATAATTTCTGACTTATTTCACTATGAAACACCCTAGGCTTCAACATAATATTTTTTTTAGATATCCCTTAGAGAAAAATAGTTTCTAATATTATTTTTTATTTCTTAACTTACACTTGTCTACTACGATCTATTCAATTAACTTATGTACTATTTTAATAATTTACGTCCTAAACCATCTTATTATACATGTAAAAATTCAATAGTAAAAATAAGACACACAAAATAAACAAAATTAAATTTTGTAGGTTAAAAATCGGCAATTTTCTATAAAAAAAATTAAAATTCGAATATGTCGAAATGGGTTAAGGTGGCTAGGGTGTTTCAAAGTGAAATAAGACAGAAATAATAGGTACTCCACGCCCTTAGCGGATCTAGCACAATTTTTTCTTATAAACCTGTATAGATAGGTTCAGGCGTGTTTATTTCCATCGCGTCCCACGATGAGAACTATGTCTTTCTCATAATAGAAATGAATCGCTCTGATGCCCAAAAGCTTCAGATCTTTGTCCTTATGTCATCAATCTAGATTCCTGGTACACAAATAATTTCATTCCATTTATTTATTGTTATAAAAACGGTTACGTCCAATTACACTTATCACTAAGTCTATATATATATAAAGGCAAGTCGTGTTAGTTATACTATTTATAAGTTAAGAACCGCTGAACCGCTTTGGCTAAAAATTGGTGGGCAGATAGCTTAGAACCAGGAAACAGACATAGGATACTTTTTATCCCGTTCAACTATGTTTTACTAATTCAACCGTGCGAAGCCGGGGTGCGTCAACTAGTTATCTATATATATATATATATATATATATAAAAGTCGTGTTAGTTACACTATTTATAACTCAAGAACGGCTCAACCGTTTTGGCTAAAAATTGGTGAGCAGATAGCTTAGAACCAGGAAACAGACATAGGATACTTTTTATCCCGTTCGACTATGTTTTACTAATTCAACCGTGCGAAGCCGTGGGGAGTCAATTAGTTGATCATAAAATATTTAAAATTTCAAATTAACAAGCACCCATTAATTATACGTTGTCAATACAAATCAAACATTTTCGCAATAGGTCAAACACACAGAACAGTTTTTCAATTGTCAAAAAAGATTATGAAATCTTGGCTGGCGTCGAGAAGTGCTTTGAGGTTCCGCAAGGACCAGCACAGGGAAGATTCGGCTCGGACCACAGTGCGGGAACCTGGGACCGTAAACAACTTGTGTCGTCTACTGGGTCTGTGGCACATTGTCTGGGAGGAACAAGTTGCACAGTCGGTCGTGTAAATCGACCAAGTACCATCCGCAACCAACGTCGCACTTTTCCGATCGGTTAAAAACGCTACGAGTGCTTACTACGAATTTAAAGGCTACGCATTGAGTGCTACAGATACGCTACGAGGTGTACAAGCTACGAAGCTACGTACGAGCTGTAGTGCTACTCTACGAGTAGCAGAGTTACGTTAAAACTGCTACAGCACTGTTACAAGTTAAATAGTAATCTACGAGAAACACATCTGCACTTTGTGCGCTACTCTATGAGTGCTATTAGCTTTTTGGTATTTAAACTTAATAATAATAACGCCTAACAATCACAGACATAGATCCTGGACCCTAACTAGGATTCCCTGTGTCTAACAGGTTTTTGCGCTTTTTTTCTGTGTACAAATACTTGTCCTGCCGCGGAAGTTGAACCCATCGCTTCCGGGTTATGAGCCGACTTGCTCAACCACCACGCCACAGAGGCTGTCAATAATTAATTATCTTACTCTTAGATTCTTAATCCCATATTATGTTCATAGGTTAATTTACTCGGAGTAACTGCGCTCCAAAGCCAACATCATAGGTACAGATATTCCTTTAGTCCGCGGTTATTCGATGTCGAGTATTATTGTGTTAGTTTGAGTTGATTTGAAGGTAGATTTCAAAAACACTTACAGGTACTGGTGTTAAAGCAAACGCTCTATAATAAATATAAATAATAAATATTTGTAAACATTTCAAACGGTGCCATCTAGCCCCAAACTAAGCAAAGCTATGGAAATCATAACTGATAGGATACTTGGATACTTTTTGTTTGAGGAGTTTAAATCCAGTTTTGTTTGACTATTCAACCTATTTTGATTATTCAAGAGTAAGATTTCATCCAGTTCTTGGTTATAGGTACGGCTTGAGGTATTTTGACACTCAACTGGTCATTATGACGTGTCATAGTGCACCCAGAAAGTGCAAAGTTTATAGTCTTAGAGAAAAGTGTTTAAACTAAAAATAACCCGTGTTATACCCATTTCCATGCAAAACCTCTTAATTTAGAAAAATAAAGGATTAAAATATCCTAATATTGGTAGTATTAGCAATCTGTACAAAATTCATCGATCAAAATTTTGTGGCGTGAAAGCTACACAAAGAATTTTATTTCATTTTTATATATATATGACGTGCTTCTGCCCACAGCTTCGCCCGCGGCGTGGCCTATGGGAAAAAGATTTCTTAGCCTAGCCTACGTCATAAAATCTACCTGCATGACAAATTTCAGCCCGATCCGTCCAGTGGTTTGGGCTGTGCGTTGATAGATGACTATGTCAGTCAGTCAACCAGTCAGTCACCTTTGGGTTATATACATATATTAGGTCTTTACCTATGAAATTAGCGTTTTGTTTGAAAAAAGTTAAAGTATTTTTTTTTCGAACTTATTTATTTCTTTTATTCAAAGTAATCACCCCTGCAATCAATGCATCTTTGCCAACGCTGTAGCAGTTTATGGATGCCCTTCTTGAAAATTCAGCAGGACGGGAGACAACAAACTCTTCGAAGGCGTTTTGTACTGCCTCTCGGGAATTGAATTTTTTTCCCGCTAAAAAGTTGTCCAAATTTTGGAAAAAGTAATAGTCGGTAGGCGCAAGATCTGGTGAGTATGGCGGATGAGGGAGAGCTTCCAAACCCAACTCATGCAGCTTAGAGACGGTCTGTTGTGCAGTATGGGGTCGCGCGTTGTCGTGAAGTAGCAGTGGAGACGACCGATTGACCAAAGCTGGTTGCAGACGTGCGAGTTTCGCTATCATTGTGGTCAGTTCTTCAATGTACACATCTGCAGTAATGCTCTCGCCGTTTTGTAAAAAGCTATGATGAATCACACCAGCACTAGACCACCAAACTGTGACCATCACCTTTCTAGGGGTCATTTTTCGTTTTGCACATTGCTTTGGTACCGAACCAGGATCTAACCAACTTGCTGAGCGCTTTCGATTGTCAAAAAGAATCCATTTTTCGTCGCACGTAACAATTCGGTTCAAAATTCCTTCATTTCTGTGCCTGTTAAGCAGCGCAAGGCAAGTCTCGACGCGTACGTTGCGCTGGCGATCGTTAAGTTCGTGGGGCACCCATCTATCAAGCTTTTTTATCTTGCCAATCTGTCGCAAATGGACCAATATTGTTTTGATGCTAACATCAAAAGCTGCTGCTAGCTCAGCTGTAGATTGAGATTCATTAGCTTCCACAATCGCCTTTAATTCATCATTGTTGACCAAAGTTTCCAGACGACCACGAGGTTCATTTTTCAAGTCAAAATTCTCAGAACGGAACCGAGCAAACCAATAACGGGTTGTACGTTCGTTTGTACAGTTCTCTCCGTAAACGTCGTTGATGTTACGTGTCGTTTGTGCCACGTTGGTGCCACGACGGAACTCATATTCCATAATTACACGAAATTTCAAAGTATCCATTACGAGGAAAAATGTTGAAATGTAATGAAAATACAACGCTAATCAATAAACAAAAGACTTATATTGTAAATAGAATGTCATATTTTTAAAACAAAATTAATATGAATTTAGAATTCATAGCCAATCAAAACTTTTTTTGTTTGAAAAAGTCTGTACTGCAATTCGGCAATTTTATAGGTTTATTATATTATATAGATATTTGATATTTAATAGGACTTTTTATTACTTTTATCCCATTTGACCACGTTTGCTAATTCACCCGTGCGAAGCCGTGGCGGGTCAACTAGCTTCAAATAAGAAATCTACCTACCCGACCTCAGCATTTATTCAATTCAAGCTTTCCCGATGAATATTCGATATGTGTTGGCGATAACTTCCCAAGTATATTGAATGAATGTTTTATTGGGTCATACGCCACTCTAAAAGTTAGTTCGCCGTTTACTTTTTAATTTGGTACAATGTTGCCTTTCATGTTTGCTTTGAAACAATTCATTTCATTAATTCATATCCACAGGTGGATAACTTATAGTAAAACATGAGGTAGCTTTAGGTTTCATCCATCTTTGTTCATAAATATCTCTTTTAACACCTTTTAGTAACTAATTACAGTCATTTCATTAAGAGTGGAACGCTTTACCGGCGTCCATATTTCCCGAAAACTACAACCTTGGAGTCTTCAAATCGAGAGTGAACAGGTATCTTCTAGGCAAGCGTGTTACATCCTAGACCGCATCGTCACTTACCATCAGGTGCGATATTGGTCAAACGTGAGCCTATCATACAATAAAAAAAAATGTTTATAGGCTGCGGTGACCTTGTTTCATCAAGAGAGCGTATGGGGGTGTCATGTTCTTCTCGTCCCCATTGTCAGGCGTGTTCCTCTGTATGGTGCGGTTGACTCCAAGGAAAACTAGGTCTTACGGTAATAAATATATATTTCGAGTCGGTACACATAATAGGGTTAAACTACAACATGTCACGCTACTGGTGGAGACACGACTGAAGAGGCCAGAGCGGCGTGGTCGCCGCGTGCTATAATTTCTGCCGCGTTAGCATTCTGTACCCCAAAGCGGTATACTTGTTTGCCACTTATAGCATAAAAACCCTCTTTTGACTTTGGCTTAGGGTTAAAACTTTCAAAAACCCTTTCTTATAGTACACCCCTATTCTATAAAAGTGGACAGTCGAAATACAACATAATAATTGAGAAACGATTCATTTTTAAGTAAATCTTCTTTACGCATGTTTGACTTAGGGAGTAAACTGGTGAATGCGAGGTGAACGGAAATTGAAGTTGGTTCAAGTAGATCTCCATTGTCGACATAACAAAGTGAAAAAATTGTATCATTAATTGGTATGTACAGTAAAGTGATAATTTACAATTGTCAAGATGGCGATATTAGCATTGAACAAAGCAAAAACTCAGTTATACCGGCCGATAGATGGAGCTACACTAAAGAAGTTTTACTTCAGTCGTGTGGTCTAAAGTACACTCGTTTTTTATGTCGTCTTAAAATAGTTTTATTCACTCATACTAACAACGTAGTATTCTCTAGTTGTTCTGTGGTCATGTCGCTATCATTCTATCAATTTTACGAAATACCATTTTAGTTGCAAATTTAAATTCAAACATTTTTACTGCCTACGTTTTCGATGCCGAGGTTATTAAGTTATTGTTTTATTGTCGCGAACGAAAAACCTTCGCATATTTTCGTGCTCAATTGACCCGATATTTTTCATGCATTTTAAAAAGCTTTTGAACGTTTTGTTTCCGATTTAACGATTTTTCCGTTTTTTCCTACACGTTGGGAAATATTAATATGTTCTCTTTTAACGACTTCAATTTTATTTCGTTCACGGTATTTCAGTACCTGATTTGGTGCACTGGGATTTTTTTCAAACCAGCTAAATGATTATGTAACTTAATTGCAACCAATTGGAACCCATATGTGTATGGGTTTTACTGTTAACTGTAAAATCCACATGCAATACGAAGTGATTAAGAAAAACTTAAATAAGAAATGAAACATAAAACAAGATGTGCTAAATCTTTACAGATATTCAATAACATGGTAAGGAATCATTATATGATTATAGTATTTAACGCTGCTATATTATGTATATACACACACACACACATATATAAATATATATATGTTATTTTTTAGGTTTATCTAGAGTTTGCATATTATATTAGATATTAGTATAGTAGATCTTCAAATGGTATTTTTATAGAAACTGTTTTTTTTTGTTTAACTTTTTCATGTTTTTTTTTATTTCTATTATTTTTGCTTTTAATTTAAAAATATATTTTTGTTTTATTGCCTATTATTATTAAAAATTATGATTACGTATTATAATTGGTGGTAAGATAAAATAAAAATATTTCATTGTTCACCACCGTCTGCTTCCATTATAGTCAAATACTGTCCATCCAAAGGTTGCCTGGAAGAAATCGCTTTTAGTGACAAGGCCGCCCATTGTATTACCAACTATAAGTTATTATGTAAAACAATTTAAGCATGTGGTATGCAATAAAGAGTTTGTATTGTATTGTATTGTATTGAAATTTTATCTGTAGCATTATTTTTTTATGTTAATGAATGACGTGATAAGCTAGTCGTTCACGTGATGATAAGTGACACGGCCACCCATAACAGAACAGTATCATTCTAAACTTTAAAGTTTCGCGTGACACTGTACTGCACACATCATCCTGAGACATCAGCACAGTCTGGTAATAAGATTACTCGACTGTGAGATCAGATCATAAAGTCTCTATTGCCCAGTAATTTCACTAGCTACAAACGCCCTCCAAACCAGAACACAGTAGTGCTTGGTGGCAGAATAACTAGCAAAGCAGTGGTACCTACCTAGATAAACTTTGCAGATAAGTCCTACCACCTAGAAAAATGTATGTGTTATCAAAGTTATGTGATCACCTCCCAGAATAATCGGTTAAAGGGTCTCAAGTCGTGATATAACCGTACTTTTGTTGTCTAACTCGCAGACTATAATTATATTCAAATAAATGTAGAAAACGTATACAAATTAATAATAATAAATATTGGTGGACATTTCACACAGCGCCATTTAGTACCAAAGTAATCAAAGCTTGTACTATGGAAACCAGATAACTGATACAATACTTAGATACTTTTTGTTTGTAAATACATACATAGAATATGACGGCGGCAACGTCCAGTTGTAAACTCTATGCGCAGCGGGCAGTACCGTAATTTACCCTGTGGTAGCTTTTAAATTGTTTACAGTGGCAACACCGATAACTGACATCGCTCCCCCACCCATCTGGCTATAGAAAGGGAGCGCTCGGTGTACTACGGTTCATTCTTCCTCCGGACACGGCCCTGTGCGCATGCTGAAGGCTTATAGTTCTATAGTTTGCAACCTAATGCATAAACCCTGAGCCTATAAATACAATATTATACACAGACACAGAACAAACATCGATGTTCATCACACAAACATTGGCCCTGGGTGGGAATTGAAGTCACAAACTACAGTTCAGAAGGCAGGGTACTGCCAACTAAGCTATCAGGCCAGTCAATCTACTTATTTAGTATCTATACAAATTTTTCTACACCATTTCATAAAACTCTTCCGTTTAACCTTATCTCGGATCTTTAACGAAATTTCCGCCATGTTTGTCATGTTTGGTGACCTCGCCCTTTGTGTAATTGACCTCCATTTTGAATTATGAAAAAAAGGTTAACAGGGTTGTGTGGACTCAAAGTCTGCCTTCTGTGTTTGTGGAGAGAATAATGCAAATCACAAAGTAAACGGTTGGAGTTATGTTGATTATGGAGATTTAGGAACTTTTTCTGCGTCTGCTTTTTATTTGTACCCTCTTTGTGCGAAGTAGGCTTTTTTTTATATGTTAAGGGATGCCGCGACGAGCTAACCGTTCACCTGATGTTAAGCGACACGGCTGCCCATATCAGTTGCAGTGTCACTCGGAACTCTAAAGTATAGAATTTCGCGTGACACTGCACTGCGCACTTTATCCTGAGACATCAACACAATCTAGTAACAAGATTACTAGACTGTGAGATCAGGTCATAAAGTCTCATTTGCCCAGTAATTTCACTAGCTACAGTGCCCTTCAAACCGGCACACAGTAGTGCTTGCGCACTACTGCTTGGCGCAGAATAACTGACAAAGCGGGGGTACCTACCTATACGAACTTTGCAGAAAAGTGCTACCACCTAGTAGTTATTTTAATAACCTTGACTGGGTAGTATACCATATGCTTTTTCTACCGACTTACTAAAAATGAAGAGATTCTTAATACAACTGGTTTTTTAAAAATATTAGTTACCTCGAAACTTTCGACTGGGTGAACCGATTTTGATGATTCTTTTCTTTTTTAAAAGCTGGTGTTTCTTATGTGGTTCCATTTCAATTCGATCAAGATCTGATGGATAGTTTCTGAGTTATTCTTAATAATGTGTATTTCGACTGCAACTATTTGATGATGTTCTCATTTTTGTGATAAACAAATGCGGTGGGATTGAAGTTTATTGGACTCATTTTTGAAAAGAATTATAATCCATCGGATGTTATTGATTTGACAGCCTCTGTGGTGTGGTGTGGTGGTGGAGCAGGTCGGCTCATAGCCCGGAGGCGGCGTGTTCGATTCCCTCGACAGGGCAAGTATTTGTGACAATGACAATACTTGTTCTGAGTCTGGGTGTTGTGGGAGAATGGTCCTCGTAGTTCCTGGATCACATAGACACAGGGAATCCTAGTTAGTCCAGGTCCAGGATGTATGTATGTAATCGGTAGTCGTTATTTTTTTATTATTATTATTATTGATTTCTATAAAAAGAAAGGCAATTAAAAGTGTACAAATGTCGAACAAATAAAAGTTTAATTGATTCAATTTGCACCGCAATATTTTCAGCAAACTCAAACAAAAGAGATGAACCAATAATATTAGAAAGAGAGCTACAATCCCTAAACCTTCGCTATACAGTCCTCACATAGCATCGGTTTAATGGAACACCACCATAGCACAAAATTAATTGTGTTTGTGTGCCAAGAACGGTTCTAGATAATTGATATTGTAGAATGTGGAGTCAGTTGAAATATGATTACAATACACTCCAACAAACTAATGGAATTAAAGTGGTGGGAATTAGGTCATTGTAAGAACGTATTTGAGTTTCAGGTTTCTTGGATTATTTGTGTTTTTAGACCTCATTATTTAACCTAACCCTAGGCATAGACAAGCATAAATAATATATTAATATATTATTATATCTGTCGATATTTCACACAACGCCATCTAGCCCCGAACTAAGCAAAGCTTGTACTATGGGAACCAGATAACTAATACGATACTTAGATACTTTTTGTTTGTAAATACATACATAGAATACAATATAACACCCAGACACAGAACAAACATCTATGTTCATCACACAAATGTTTGTCCTGGGTGGGAATCGAACCCACAACCTACAGTTCAGAGGGCAGGGTTACTACCAACTGAGCTATCGAGCCAATCAAATTCAAGGCAAGTCAAGTTTATCTATAAGAACAGTATTTTTTATATTATTTATGCTGGTCTATAATACAGACATAATTATTATCAAAATAGTAAACTTTGCTGCATTTATAGCGATCTTTACTTGAAAAGTTATTAAAGAAAGAAAGAATGAAATAAATGATAATTATATCAGAAAGGTGATTTATTTAGGGTAATACGGTACCGGCTTAACATTTTTGAAGTAAAACTTCTTTACACTTGACTTGGGAAATAAACTGGCGAATGCGAGGAAGTTGCAGTTGGTTCACGTAGATCTTGTCAACATAACGAAGTTAAATATTTGTATTATTATATTAGTATGTCCGGTAGAATGATAATTTACAATTGTCAAGATGGCGATATTAACATTAAACAAAGTTATACCAGCCGATAGATGGCGCTAAACTAAAAAAGTTTTACTTCAGTCGTGTGATCTAAAGCACACTAATTTGTACAGGTATCATTTATTTAACTTACAACTTTCTTACTACTTAAAGAAAATCAAAATAGCGGCGGTTAACAAGCCACTAATGTTCTATCCTTCTCTAAACTCTTGCCATTCTTTTCATAGAATTTGTCAACACGTCGATCGTGTGTGTTTACCCTTAGATAAGCTTATCAGGCACGTATTCAAAGTTTGGGCGCGTTACAGACGAGCAAACGGTTAAAAATTATAGCCATGCATCACCGAACAACGTTAACCTTTTTAGACGAAATTTACTAGTGGTGGGGTAAAAAATGTCGATGTTTTGGTTACGTACTTTTTGTATTCTATGTATGAAACAAAAGGTATTGTAGTAGTAAGTATTGTATCAGTTATCTGGTTCCCATAGTACAAGCTTTGCTTAGTTTGGGGCTAAATGGCGCTGTGTGAAATGTCCAAACATATTTATATTAGGTCTTTACCTATGAAATTGCCGTTTTGTTTGAAAAAAGTTAAAGTATTTTTTTTTCGAACTTATTTATTTATTTTATTCAAAGTACCTAATCACGCCTGCAATCAATGCATCTTTGCCAACGCTGTGGCAGTTTATGGATGCCCTTCTTGAAAAAATCAGCAGGACGGGAGACAACAAACTCTTCGAAGGCGTTTTGTACTGCCTCTCGGGAATTGAATTTTTTTCCCGCTAAAAAGTTGTCCAAATTTTGGAAAAAGTAATAGTCGGTAGGCGCAAGATCTGGTGAGTATGGCGGATGAGGGAGAGCTTCCAAACCCAACTCATGCAGCTTAGAGACGGTCTGTTGTGCAGTATGGGGTCGCGCGTTGTCGTGAAGTAGCAGTGGAGACGACCGATTGACCAAAGCTGGTTGCAGACGTGCGAGTTTCGCTATCATTGTGGTCAGTTCTTCAATGTACACATCTGCAGTAATGCTCTCGCCGTTTTGTAAAAAGCTATGATGAATCACACCAGCACTAGACCACCAAACTGTGACCATCACCTTTCTAGGGGTCATTTTTCGTTTTGCACATTGCTTTGGTACCGAACCAGGATCTAACCAACTTGCTGAGCGCTTTCGATTGTCAAAAAGAATCAATTTTTCGTCGCACGTAACAATTTGGTTCAAAATTCCTTCATTTCTGTGCCTGTTAAGCAGCGCAAGGCAAGTCTCGACGCGTACGTTGCGCTGGCGATCGTTAAGTTCGTGGGGCACCCATTTATCAAGCTTTTTTATCTTGCCAATCTGTCGCAAACGGACCAATATTGTTTTGATGCTAACATCAAAAGCTGCTGCCAGCTCAGCTGTAGATTGAGATTCATCAGCTTCCACAATCGCCTTTAATTCATCATTGTTGACCAAAGTTTCCGGACGACCACGAGGTTCATTTTTCAAGTCAAAATTCCCAGAACGGAACCGAGCAAACCAATAACGGGTTGTACGTTCGTTTGTACAGTTCTCTCCGTAAACGTCGTTGATGTTACGTGTCGTTTGTGCCGCGTTGGTGCCACGACGGAACTCATATTCCATAATTACACGAAATTTCAAAGTATCCATTATGAGGAAAAATGTTGAAATGTAATGAAAATACAACGCTAATCAATAAACAAAAGACTTATATTGTAAATAGAATGTCATATTTTTAAAACAAAATTAATTTGAATTTAGAATTTATAGCCAATCAAAACTTTTTTTTGTTTGAAAAAGTCTGTACTGTAATACGGCAATTTCATAGGTAAAGACCTATTATATATACTTTGATATATATACTTTAAAGTATATATATATATATACTTTGATATTTTATCTAAATGCGATAAAAATGTTTGAGCTTTATTACTTCCTTGCTTTTTGCATTTAATGATTCCCAAACTTAGCTAAGTCGTCGGTTTACTTAGGAGGACGTTGACTTAAGATATAGATGTAATTAAGAGAGGGAAGATAAAACACGTCTTCATATAATTTAGTCAAAAATTTGCTCTGCGTCCCGCTCTATTCGCTCAAGATAGGTATTGCTATCTCTTTCTACGCATGGCAAGTTGTATGCGCTGATTTCAGTACGCTGCTATTCAAAGATCATAAAATCGTAACTGTAAAAAAATATGATATCAAAATACAGCTTCATCGAAATCACAATTATTCACAGCATTGTTTTATCGATACCTATTTCTGTTATTGTCCCCTCCCTACACTTCACGCGTCTATAACAATTTATTTCGCAAATGCCTGTTTCCTTCTGCAAAGATTTTTGGAAGCGTTTTTTTCCTGCCATAGATTAGCGTAAGAGGTATATAATGCTTGCTATTCTTTTAAGAGACGTGTACGCTTACATATAAAGTACCTTATTCTATGTATTTATGTATAGCTATAATGCATTGTGACTTATTACGGTATTATGGGTGAACGAGGGGCGTTCATTTTACCTAATTTAAGTAAAGGGAGTTTGGAATTTGTTTCGGTTGGTTTTGGATTTAGAATTTTGAGAATCGATCTTTTCGTGGTGATTCCTAATTTTCCGCTATCAATGTAAAAATAAGTAGATATAATTGTATGAGTCTTTGGAGGTTATACATGGATATACAAATAGTTTTCGGTTATTTTACTACTAAACTACATACATACCCAATGAAAAAATAACCGAAAACTATTTGATTTCACTTTACAACCGGACATTCTAGGTTGTACGGTGAAAACTGTCAAAGATATAATAATAATATGTGTGGACATCTCACACAGCGCCATCTAGCCCCAAACTAAGCAAAGCTTGTACTATGGGAACCAGATAACTGATACAATACTTAGATACTTTTTGTTTGTAAATACATACATAGAATACAATATAACAGACACAGAACAAACATCGATGTTCATCACACAAATGTTTGTCCTGGGTGGGAATCGAACCCACAACCCGCAGTTCAGAAGGCAGGGTTACTACCAACTGAGCTATCGGGCCAGTCGTATGACAATAGTTTTTATTTGCCCAACGATCACATACATAGATCCTGGACCCTAACTAGTATTCCGTGTCTAGGGACCCAGGAACTACGAGGACCATGGTTCCACAACAACCAGACACAGAGCAAGTATTTGCGCTTTTGTTTCAGTGACAAATACTTGTACTGCCGCGGGAATCGAACCCGCCGCTTCCGGGCTATGATGAGCCGACCTGCTCAACCACCACACCACAAAGGCTGTCAAATAGTTACATGTAATGTATGACAATCAAGAAAATATCAATAACAACGAAAATCTTAATCTAAATATATATAACTCAAAGGTGACTGACTGACATATATAATGATCTATCAACGCACAGCCCAAATCGGATCGAGCTGAAATTTGGCATGCAGGTAGATGTTATGACGTAGGCATCCACTAAGAAAGGATTTTTCGAAATTCTACCCTTGAGAGGCTGAAATGGGTGGTTGAATTATTTTCCCATAGGCCACGACGCGGGCGAAGCTGCTGGCAGAAGCTCGTTAAAAATATGTGCTAAGACTCTGAAAGTGTGGCCACAGCGCGTCGTTACGCACGTCACTACGACGCCAGTTTGTATACCTACCTAAGCTGTGGGCGGGCGGCTGTTTCTACGCACGCGGCTCTGACCACACTTATTGCTTATGCTAGATAATTCATTCAAACAACTATACCACAATCACACTAATATTATAAAGGCGAAAGTTTGTATGTGTGTATGTTTGTTACTCATTCACGCTCAAACGGCTGAATGGATTTGGATGAAATTCAGTACCAAGATAGCTTTTACACTAAATTAACATATAGGTTACATTTTATCCCGGAAAAGTGAAAAATTCCCGTGGGATGAGTAAATAATTAAAATACTTTTTATCCACGGGGCACAACTAGTTTTTAATAATTTTGAACGAGAATTAAGCACTGAGCTTTTAAATATCGTCCCCTCCACGGCAAACTTGTGAATCTGCATTTTACGCATTTTTCAGGAGAACAGAAAAACTTTACTATGGTATAATTTAACAAATAGTTCAGATTCACTTATTTATTATCGTATCTCCTAAACTAAAAGAGCTAGAAATACAAAGATTTGCCACAATGTGTATCACGGTCTTCTAAGCTGTTTGTTTAAAAAAAAACATTTTCGCAAAAATGTAGTTTGGCAAGTTTGTCGTGGAGGGGACGATATGTTCACTGTTCAAACAGTCAGGTGACTGTAAAGTGTAAATATTCATGCATCCAAGGAAATATACGCCTTATATCTATGTTATATACAGAACCCAATATCAACCTTTCTGCTCAATATAAGTGATATTTTACCCAACAAAAAGGTCAATATGAGGTATTAAGAACCAATTTCCATAGCAACACTCTGCTAGTGTTGGCTTTTCTATCCCATTCTGCCTTTGGAGTGTCTTTTGCTTTGTCGATTTTGAGAATAGTCATGAATAAGCAAAACTACAAATTTTTAGATACAGAATAATAATAATAACGCCTAACAAATCGCATACATAGATCCTGGACCTTAACTAGGATTCCCTGTATTTAGGGACCCAGGAACTACAAGGACCATGGTCCCACAATACCCAGACACAGAACAAGTATTTGCGCTTTTTTTTCTTTTAGAAATCCGGGAACTGTCCCGAACAGAACAGAAACCTCCGATCCGAAGCTTCGATTACACCTGTAAACAAACTAGAAGAAAATTTACAGTGATGTATTTTTTTCGATTTTTTCATATTCTTAATTTATTACAGTTGAGATTGTGAATATATTACAAAATTAACCCACATTGACTGGCCCGATAGCTCAGTTGGTAGTAGCCCTGCCTTCTGAGCTGTGGGTTGTGGGTTCGATTCCTACTCAGGACAAACATTTGTGTGATGAACATAGGCGTTTGTTCTGTGTCTGGGTGTCATATTGTATTATATGTATGTATATACAAACAAAAAAGTATCTAAGTATTGTATCAGTTATCCGGTTCCCATAGTACAAGCTTTGCTTAGTTTGGGACTAGATGGCGTTGTGTGAGATGTCCACACATATTATTTTACATATTATTATTATTACATTTCACACCGGCGCAAGAAGAATATTAATATGTTCTTAATAAACATTAAAAACATTTAATTGCACAGTTCGTTTCCCGAGATCGTTTCTGCCACACACCTGCAAGTTGTGGAATGAGCTACCATTTGAGGAATTTCCGCTGAGCTACAACATGGGGCACTTCAAACGTCGGGTAAATAGAGTCTTAAAAGGTAGGCAACGGATCGGCAGCGCCCCCGGTGCTGCAGGTGTCTATAGCCGACGGTAACTGCTTACCATCAGGCGGGCCATCAGCTTGTTTTTCTGTCTATGTTATAAAAAAAAAATTGAAATTATATAGGTACAGGCAATAGGCAAGGTACCTAAGATTTGATACATAGAGCTTGGATTATTCAGGCCAAGCTTTTTTGTCTGACACACAATCATTCATTGTATAATAAGCTTATCGGAAATCAAATGTACTTCTATAAATGATAAAGATACTATGGAACCCCTTTTAATAAAATAAAGAGAGTCAGTAAAAAACAGTAAAGCTTTATTTTCACTTCGTTTCATATTTGCGACAGCTAAAGAGACATGATTGTGACAACTTGGGTTCAGAATACCGAAACCCTCACGAAAGGGTTCTGGAAGATGCTCCTCATTCCATTAGTCCAATTACTTTTTCATGTAAATGTGTCCTTTATTGACAGATTGGACCCTAATTTTATACTTTATAGAGAAATTGTGGCCTTTAGAATTTCTGTAAAACCTTTGTACAAAGCCGGGTTTTTATTGGAGTACCTATATCCAAAATATTCAACCGCAAAAGCATAGATAGCTCTATTGGTCAAAGTCGATCTCCTTCAAATAAATACGGAAAAGCAAACGCTTATTATGAAACAGTCTAATATAATATTTATACATATAAAATTCAAAGTCCTGACTGACTTATATATCAACACACAGCCTAAACCGCTAGTAAGCTAAAGCGATTTAGCTCCCTACCGTCCAAGAAAATTACCAAAAATGTTTTCAAACGATGTGTGGTCTTATCGCTCAGAGCGATCTCTTCCAAACAATGGATGGACAAAGATGTGAGACACTATGAATTTCACTACTGAATAAATACTCAAATTATTTTATTAGTTTAGCTTTAGCACCTTTACTCATAAGCGTATCAAACTTTGTCTCCAAAGTTATAGAAGCAGACAGTTCCTATTTAACTTCACCCATTATTTACCATTAAAATTACCGCACCGTCGTAAATTACCCACGTATTCATCAAATTAAACCTTATTTTGACCCCGCCACCGCGTCGTAGGAAATGTAAGTCGTCTACTTGCAAACAAGCGAAATTTCCGCTTGGGGTAACACTGTGTAATGGCTTTGTGGGACTCTTGGGGTAAAAAGAGAAGACGAAAGATAATAAAAAAGAATTGAAATCTTGATTTTTTGAAACTTTTAATGAACCTATTTATGTAAGCATTAATATGTACAGGCACTCTATAAATAAATAAAATTTAAATGTTTCTTTATGGTCTATATACGGTTGAAATTACTTCAACCCGCACGAAATTTTTCGCTTCTAATTTAATAGTGCGGACAGCTGATGAATGGAACTTGCCAGCGTTTTTTTTATTATATTTTGGCTCCACACCTCCATGTATTTAGCCAGTGTCAAGTAATTAATAATTTATCAAGTTAATGATATTTCACGCAAATATGTGTCCCATCCCAGAACATCCAGACGCAGAACAAGTATTTGCGCTTCTTTCTGTGCAAAAATAATTATCACAGGAATCAAAACCGCAGCCTCTAGGCTATAAGCCGACCAGCTCAACCACCACACCGCAGAAGCTGTCAAAAGAAATGACTACTTAATACAAATATAGATGTAACTACAAAAGTTTCGTCTGTCCACCGTTAGCGTAAAGGTTTGTGAGGTCAAAACTTTTTTGTTCTGACTGTCCTATGTAGGTGGGACTGACGCAACGAAAAGTTTTGTCTGTGTTCCTTTTAATATACCAGACTGTTTTCAATAAGTCCCGTATTTCCCCCCGAAAACTTAAGCACCCTACATTTACCCCCTCTTCCGTCGTCAGCCCATCTTTCAACTATTGTCTTCCAAACTTATTCCTACACCATTTCATAATGAACCTTACTACACAAGAAATAAGAGCCTAGCACATGTCCCGCCGTTGTTTTGTTTCGAGTTTTGTAATGAACGACAAAGTTATGACAATATGTTGGTTACGGTTAAATGACTGAACTGTTTTGTATGTGGTTGAGTTATTGAAATAGTATGTTCAATAGAGATGGATATAGTTAGTTAATTTGCTTTTAAAATATTATTTTGGTATGTTATTATTGTTATACTAGTTGCGCCCCGTTGTTTCACCCGCGGATAAAAAGCATATAATAAGTAATAGTATATAATATAAGATAATTTATTAAGTTAATGTTATTTCACGCAAATATGTGTCAAGTCACAGTCGAAGTTATCAAGTCAAGTCATCGTCTAGTCAAAGTCATACTCCTAGTAAAGTACAATACTTTTATCCCGGCAAATTAACTGAGTTTCCGCAGGAAAATAATTAATTAATGAGTGAGCCTGTGAGGTGTTTCTATGCTTACACAGACATTGTTGCGAAAATTCAATAAGGATTTTAAAATTGTTTTAGTAATGAAGCTTGTTTAACTGAAAACAATCACAATTATTGCATACCCCGAAAGTTTCAAGTTGGATTCAAAATATATCAAAATAAAATTTTATACATTTTATTTTCAATATGGAATTTTATAAAATAAAGTAAATCCGTAATTGGATGTAAGTTCTAATATTAAGCGAAACTATATCTTAGCTTAAGATCTGTGGATTTTGTGAAATAAATAAACAACTTTATACAGCACTGTTTTAGATCTAAAACGAATATACCAAAAGCTTTTTACAGACACGTTTTAAACCATATAAAAGTTAATTTAATTAAAACTGAGCAAAGTGATGTTGGAAACCGGTTTGTACTAGAACTAACCGGTTTGTACTGGAGTTAACAGTTTATGATAGCTTCAAAGTATGCACTGCATTTATGCCTGAGAGTTGATTTTAGTTCTCTTATAAATGGTTAACTAAATAGAGGAGGTGTTTATTTATTGTTCAATCGACTCCAAAAAGGAAGGGGTTGGTTCTCCATTCGACTATACTTTTTATGTTTGTTACCTCAGAACTTTCGACTGAGTAAACCAGTTTTAATGATTCTTTTCTTATTTGAAAGCTGGGGTTTTCCGTGTAGTCTAATTTCAATTTGATCCACTTCTGACAATATAAATATACTGACTGACAATAAGTCTTAAGTCGGCTTTTTAAGCTTTGCGTTTGTGAATTATAGAAAAAGTATTTTAGAAATCATATCATATTCGCTAACAGCCCAAAAAACGACAGAAAATGGACCTCTCTCATAGATTTCTTCCACATCGGCTCTCAGTTATAAGAGTTATGCGGCCTGCTTATTAACATTTTAACTTGCTAATTCTAAGAGAAGTATAAGGAATCAAAAAAGCATCACAAGCTTCAGGTTCAAATTAAAGAAATTTCTTTTTGACCACCAGAAAGCGGAGGAAGCTCTCCGACATGACACAAGTGCAATCTAACCACCCTAAAATACACCCCTCACAACTCATTCTCAATATCAATTTAAAATAGTCATAATAAAGCTGTTAATGTTTTCGCTTGTAGTTTTGTGCTTTAATGTAAACATCTTTTAATTACTCTTCTTACGTTTTATTTCATTTTATTGTTTTCATTTGGTTACAACATAAACTATTTCTTATTTATTGTATAAAATATATTTTCTGCAAGTAAGTTAGTTAATCTCTAGTTAAGCATTGTTAGTTTATTGGTAGTATATTTTTAAGATTGTAAACTGTTCCGTGACGGCACTGAAACGGTCCCAACGGAAGACCAGCGCTGGCTGTATCGCCAGCACTATGCTGAGTTGGGACCGATTCATGGCAACTGACAATTACTATGTTTTTTATATCTTTTATGTATTTTTTATCTTATGCGCACTCTTTGCCATGAATAAACATTTTTCTTTCTTTCTTTCTTTCAAGAGCTAATCGGTCACCTTAGTTCTTCTGCGGATCTCCAAATTTCAGTTATTATCTCACAGAGTAATACCGAGAGAAGCCCTCTCCATAGTCTGTCACGTGGCTTTGAGCTTACTCCTTTACGTAATGTTTATAAATTCATGATGATCGTAATATTAAGAATAATGACTGTCACAATAACCATTGATAAATGCGATTGACTTTATAAACAAACATAATTATGTCATAACTCAATGTTTATTTTAAGAAAAGAAAACAATAATGGCAACTGGCTTTATACACAAAACGTGTCCAAACGATTGCATATACAGTGTTATGATCGATTTCGGAATAGGAGCACTTGTTTTATCATTGTTGTAAAAGTTGTTATGTAATCTAGTTTTTGGCAGCTGTTAATAAAGTAAATAAACAAGGTACGTACATATCTTATATAATATCATATCTATACATGCAGTTTAATTTATTAGCAAAAATGGCAACTCAACTCTAAATTATTTTTTGATTGTTTTAAATATTTCTTTCTAACCCACAAATTCTTTTGAAGTCAAAGAAGTCAATACGATTGATTTCATGAATTTTGGTTAACAGGTGACAGGAGACTACATCATTTCAAAGGATGCTAATGAATTCGATTATATCCGATACATATATAGGCTTTGTCGTAAATGACTGATTGATAGACTACGAATAACTGGACGTAAATTTTTTTTTGCTATTTTGATATTGAAAATGCCTCCTTCAAAGCATCTTTTTACGGCGCACGGGTGTACTAAAAAGGAGTATTAGAAAATTCAACCCCTAAAGGGTCAAATGGGGCATTAAAGATTATTGTACATATTTATTTATTACGATTACCGATATAATGTACACCGAAGCTAGATCTGAGATAATATTAAAAAGGAAACATTGCTAGTGTCGTCACAGTTACTGGTAAAGACTGCATGTATAATAAAAAGAGAGAATTGTAACAGCTGTTCAAAGAATCGATAGGACACTAAGAATACATGATTAAAATTGTAAAATTGATTCTAAACTATAATAAAAATTATTGATAATGATTAAATGGATTAAAAATAAAAATAATGCAAAGGAAATAATTAGGCATTTAAACATTTATGCAATGAAAAAAAAAACGCAAGTACCTGGACCCCAAGACGCAGGCAATCCTAGTTAAGGTCCGGGATCTATTATGTGGACGTTGGGTGTTATTAACAATAGAAAACACCGATGAGCAAATAGTGAATTAACTATAACTAATATAATAAAAAAAACTGGAACAGTATATTCTCAACTCAAAAAGGCATATAAAAAAGACTTTCAATGTAGCAAAATATTTGCAAAAGAAAACCATCACATATCTTTATAATAAAACAAACAAATACTAAATCAATGTAATTTATTTCTGTTTACTATCAATATATCTGAGGTTACGAGGATTACTTCAGTTCTCTGTTGGAGCCAGATTGGTTTACTGTACTATAGAAGCGTTGTTACGTTATTTATTGATTGGTCTCATAGCTCAGTTGTTAATAACTCTGCCTTCTGAACTGTAGGTTGTGGGTTCGATTCCCACCCAGAACAAAAATTTGATTTTGATGAACATCGATGTTTGTTCTGTCTGGGTGTTATATTGTATTTATAAACAAAAATTATCTTAACATATTTTGTAAATAATGTTTTTTAGTTGTACACAACTTTTTATGTATTGTAAATTTTTATTGATTTTTAGTAGAATTAGTTTGGCTATATAACTTTTAAAATAGTTTTTTAATTATTTGGAGTTTTTTGTTTTGGGTCAGTATAACTTATATCAGTTATCTGGTTCCCGTAGTAACAGCTTTACTTAGTTTGGGGCTGGATGGTTCTGTGTGAAATGTCTCCAAATATGTATTTTAAATTATTTGAGAATATAATAAAATGCTTTACGTAAAGTGCATACATGCCTATTGGAAAACGATATTACGCTTTGTGTTGTAAATAATAATAAAAACCGCTGAATATGTATTTTTGGAGTTTCTTGTAATGCTAGGTGTGCCTGAATAGCTTCTATAATAATTTATTAAACGTAATTAATGAATCTGACTATATGCAATTTAATTATATAAAGTTATAACAGTATTGATTATAATAATATATATTATTATTGTATTCATATCGCTTAAAAAGCTCAAATACTTGTTCCAAGTCTGGGTGTTGAGGGACCATGGTCAATCAATCAATCAATCAATAGTAGTTCCTGGGTTCCTAGACACAGGAAATCCTAGTTAGGGTCCAGGATCTATATACGTGATCGTTGGGCGTATTATTATTATTATTACAACTTAGGTAACTAATTAACTTGCATATCGTCAAATTTATAAGTATTGTATCAAGTACAACTATAAATGAAGTATGTAGGTATCTACGTAAATAACGACGTGCCCAGTAAATATAAACGTTAAATCAAGAGCATATTTATATTTAAAAAAAAAAGCAAATCGAAAACATTCTGACAAAACACTTCCTGCACTAAACAGAAATGGAGGTTATTTGCTCTCCAATTCAGTCTTCCAATAAAAAGGAGCTCAAACTTTTTATTCAGCGAAAATACTGACAGTAGAAAAATCCACTGCACCCACAACAAAGTGAGGAAATCCGCACCATTCTATAAACCTTCTTTTTTACAGCTCGACTGCAAATGATTGCCAATAAAATGCTGTTTTTATTTCTTCTTATCTCGAGGACATTGGCGAAGGAGACAGATAGTATCGCCTGCGACGGCATCATATTCCACGACGCTTACTACGACAGGGAACAATTGTTCACGAACCGTGGCCGCCCGTACAACCTTGTCTTACACAAATATTCCGGCGTACTGTTCTTCAGTCATACCATTCAGAACGGTACTCATGTAGACTTTGCCATCACTTCGTATCATGTAGAGAAGAGAAAATGTACTGATATAGCCGGTGTGCCTGGAGGATACGCTATAGCTTACGACCTTGGAAACGATGATATATACTTCGGAGGCCATGACGGCATATACAAATACAATTTTATGACTAAAGCTGCGGAATTCTTCGCTGAGAAAGGAAAATCTATTTGGGGGTTATTTGTAAAAGATCATTTTTACTACATCGATTATCCCACTCAGCAACTTTATGTGTATCAAGACGATACATTCGTGAGAGTATCCGAAGCGCGGAATATAGAAATTGATATATTTTTTATATCGAAACACAATGATATTTACTTTTATAATAAAACCGCTTTATATAAAATTGAACGATCGACCAGGGATATTATACATCTGGATGACGAAATGGCTTTAAGACAAATAGCTGAAGATGCATATGGAGATGTTTTTTTCATGGCCAGTGATGGAATATATATTGAAGATAAACCATATAGAAGAATTAAGAAGATCGCTCGTATAGAACAAGGGTTTGGATTGACCTTCGACGCTAATGATTACGTGATATATTCTGATAAAAATACGGTGTATAGATTAGTGCCGAGTAAACATGGCGATTTGTGCTATGCAGCTATGACTAAACCAAAGATTGACGAAGACGATGGGCTCATACGCGGAGACCGCTTATTTGTTAAAGATATATTTTTATAAAACTGGTAATTTTCTTTTCTTTGTTTGAGTGTATTTAAGTCTGGTTTTCTTAGTGCATTGTTTCAACACTTACTTCGTAGATACTATACTAATACTAATGACTTTGACTGGCCCGATAGCTCAGTTGGTAGTAACTCTGCCTTCTGAACTGTGGGTTGTGGGTTCGATTCCCACCCAGGCCAAACATTTGTGTGATGAACAGGTGTTTGTTCTGTGTCTGGGTGCTATATTGTATTTTTTTCTATGTATATATTTACAAACAAAAAGTATCTAATTATTGTATCAGTTATCTGGTTCCCATAGTACAAGCTTTGCTTAGTTTGGGGCTAGATGGCGCTGTGTGAGATGTCCACAGATATTATTATGGTTATGAGAGTATAACTGCTTCATATCTTTCTCTCCACGGCAAATTTGCCAATCTGTATTTTTTTGCGAAAATGATTTTTTTGGGCAAACAGCTTAGAAGGCAGTTACACATTGTGGCAATTCCTTGTATTTCTAGGTCTTATAGTTATATATATATATATATATATATAGTTTAGGAGACACGATAGCAGCAAATAAGCGAATCTGAACTATTTTTAAAATTATGCCATAGCAATGTAGGTAGTTTTTTTCGCTCTCTTAAAAAATGTGTATAATGCAGTTTCGCAAGTTTGCCATGGAGGGGAAGATATCAATCATTTTTTTCATTTGTCATAACATTCTCGTATATTATTATAAACAAACGGAACATTTGTATATATTACGCATAATTATAACAACTATTGTGTCATCTCATTCTACTGATTGATTTCATCGAGTCATAGCATGTTACTCATGTGTTCTTTATTTAATATTAATAATCGTTTTGGATAAATTTAAAGGCTATTTTGGTGAGTATTTTTGTGTATTCCAAGTATTTAGAAGTTTTTTTTAAACTTTATTTACAACTATTTTGTTTTGATAATAGAACGGAGAAGTTTCAATTGTTTATGACATTTTATTCATAATATTTCAGAATTAAATCATATAACTTAGTTGTTCCTGACTGTTACAATTATAATTAGGGAAACAAATTACGGTAGTATCACTATGAACAGTTTTTTCCCTAGATTTATAATATCACACTAATCACACTAATATTATAAAGGCGAAAGTTTGTATGTGTGTATGTGTTTATGTGTGTAAGTTTGTTACTCCTTCACGCTAAAACGGCTGAATGGATTTGGATGAAAATAGGTACCAAGATTGTTTATACACTGGATTAACATATATACTATTGTTTATCCCGGAAAAGTGAAACGTTCCCGTAGGATAAGCAAATAATTAAAATGATTTTTATCCGCGGGTGAAACTGCGGAGTGCAACTAGTTTTATTATAAATTTTATATGTGATAATAAACTCATATTTGCCTATATAATATATAACAGTACGGACGGTTTAGAATGATAAATGTTAACTTTTTTATTTTCTTCAAAAAGTTAGTCTTTTTTCTTCCTTTTGTCTTAATAAATGACAAAACAACATAATAAAATGAACTGATGATAGCGTTAATCTAAGCAATTGAAGTGATCTACTTAATCACTTTGCTCTCATTTTGTTACGTCCTCTTTTGTTGCTTTAAACAATACAACATTTTATAAATGTTGAACAATTTGTTCAACCCATCCTTTTGTTTTCACAAGATATAATAGTTTACAATTTAAGAATATTTTTGTCAAAGGCAAAATTGTTTTATTTTCGTTTTAAATTGTAATTTTAATTACTGGTTATAAAACTTAAATCATTATCATTAAGTAATTTAAATAGTTACTGGCTATAAAACTAAAATTATTATCATTTAATATATGCCACTGGTATATTTGGATTAATAAATATCGATTCAAAAATTTCTGCTAAAGTAGATGTAAGTGACACGGAAGTTGCACGTAAGGCATCTTTTCAGTTGGTTTTAGAATTATTTTATAAAAACATAGATTTTGACAAGGAGAATAAATCTGTTTGGTTTTATATGTGAAATTTTCAATTTTTATTATATATTACGACACGTTTTCCGCTTCTTTTATATCTCGCACTTTACTATTTATTATTTTCCGGAAACACCTAGTCGTCAGCAAAAGTAGGGTAAAATATTATTCAATTCCCCTCAAGATAATCAACACGTACTTGGTAGATAATTAAAAACATTTGTGTTAAGGAATGACGTGACGAGCTAACCGTTCGCCTGATGTTAAGTGACACGGCTGCATATCAGTTGCAGTGTCACTCGCAATTCTAAAGTATAGAGTTTCGCGCGACACTGCACTGCGCACGTCATCCTAAGACATCAACACAATCTAGTAACAAGATTACTAGACTGTGAAATCAGGTCAAAAAGTCTCATTTACCCAGTAATTTCACTAGCTACAGTTCCCTTCAAACCGAAACACAGTAGTGCTTGCGCACTACAGCTTGGCGGTAGAACAACTGGCAAAGCGATGGTACCTAGACGAACTTTGCAGAAAAGTCCTACCAAATTTTGGGAAGTATTAATTTAATATAATTTTCTTTTTTCCCCAGATAAAATGGAGCTGCTGTTTATACTAATTTTCGTAACATCAGTTCCAGGTGTACCCCAATGCAATCGAATAAAAATCGGAGATAGATTTTACGAGAAAGAAGTGCTTTGGTCTAACGTTGGCAGGCCATACAGCTTGATCGTATATAAACCAACCAACACTTTATTCTTCAGCAACTCTGTACCTGAAACTTATTCTGACGTCGATTTCCAATTGGCTTTCTACAACATTGATACAAAGGAATACCAAACTGTCGCTGGCATCCGAGGAGGATGTACCGTAGCTGTAGATAGTGGTTCCGATGAAATTTACATGGGCGGCAGCGATGGTATATACAAATATAATGTACTAACTAAAATAGCCGATTTTTACAAAGAGAAAGGGAAAAACATTTGGTCGCTTTTCTTCAAATCAAATCTATTTTACATTAGTTATCCTGATCAAATATTGCATCTAGAAATTGATGGTAAATTTGCAACAGTTAAAGAGTTTGAAAACTTCGAAATTGACCATTTCTTCGTATCAAGTGCTAATCGTATATATTTTGCAAATAAAACAGGATTTTACAATTTCGATACTGAACACATGAAGGTTATAGTGATTAACGAATTAATTACAGTAAGGCAAATTGTGGAAGACAATGAAGGTAATTTATATGTTTGTACAAATTTTGGTTTGTTAATAAACAGTAAGTACGATGGATTTCAGAAAATTGTTGATCACAAAAATATATTCGGTTTGGCTTTCGATAGAGACAACGATTTTATAATATCCAATGAGAATAGTATTATCAAGTTAAAACATAGCTTAGTAGGTTGTGATAGGAATGATTTTCATTGGTGAATACAATAAGTACCTGTGCTAGAGTAACTTTTATGTTAAATTTACTAAGACAACAAACAAAAGTAGATATTATGCACAAAAGATCGTAAATATTTTCTGATTGACCACTAAAAAGTTCGCTATAAAAGCAAACAAAATTACAGTTATTACTTGATTTTTTATTGCAATCAAAGTCTGCGTTGCGTACCTAACGGTAAAATGTGTGAAAATATCATCATTGATTATTTAAAATATAGTAATAAAGTATCAAATTTATTATTCTTGTTTTATTTATATTCTTTATATATGTATATACATACATGGAAAATCATAACATAGGAAAATAAAAACCAAGTCATCATTCGATTCAAGTAATGAATACAATCGACAATACACATTATTAATAATATTATATAACATTATTCAGCCACGTGTTTATTATATTATTTTATTATAGTTATTCTTCCATCAGCATCAATGTCCACACTGTTTAAATTGCGTTTTTTTGTGTATTGACTCCGCGCTTTTATGTATTTAGCCAGTGTCAAGTAATTGATAATTTATCAAGCTAATGATATTTTACGCAGATATGTGTCAAGTCACAGTCCAAGTCATTAAGTCAAATCATAGTCTAGTCATACTCCTAGTAAAGTGATGGCAACTTTACTAGAAGCTTCTATGTAGTTTGGGAAACAACACGAAAAGAAACGTTTCACCATCATTATACCACTTTCCCACTCATGCCTGTAATCCAGCATTTAACGAATAGAACACCACCAATTTTATGCACTAACACTGAAAATAACACAAGTTTTGGATAACAATACAATGCGGTGATGATCTTTCTCGTTTTTCCGCCAAAACTCTCTACATTGCGGTTTCGAATGAATTTCACGACATGTACTGTGGTCCCCGGAGGTTTCGTTGGAAAACACGGATATTTAAAATGTCCCAACCTGTAATGTACAATTGAAACCGAGCGGCGAAATGTTTTCAGTATTTGTATTTTAAATTCTGGCCTTCTTAATTAACGGATTTTGTTGAATGTACATTAAGTGGTTTTGATTCAACTGTGTTCTCTAGAATTAAATAAAAGTTTATAAAAGTTTACTTTATTTTCATCGACTGGCCGTATCGCACAGTTAATTTTTTTTTTTTTTAAATATGTGTGGAAATCTCACACAACGCCATCTAGTCCCAAACTAAGCAAAGCTTGTATTATGAGAACCAGATAGCTGCTATAATTACTTAGATACTTTTTGTCTGTAAATACATACATAGAATACAATATAACACCCAGACACAGAACAAACATCTATGTTCATCACACAAATGTTTGTCCTGGGTGGGAATCGAACCCACAACCCACAGTTCAGAAGGCAGGGTTACTACCAACTGAGCTATCAGGCCAGTCGAAGGTAGTAGTCGTTGGTAGTAGCTTTGCCTTCTGTGGGTTCAATTCCTACCCAGAACAAATATCTGTGTGATAAATATAATGTGTAACAATAAATATCTAGTGTGATTTAGTTAAACATAATAAGCACAACTGCATATTTATTTGACTAGTTAGTATCACAGAACCACTAAGAACAAAAGAAATAAGGATTTCATACAAACATTTTACTACAAACAACCACTAAAAACAAAAGAAATAAGGATTCCATACAAACATTTTACGATATAGAACCACTAAAAACCAAGGTGCTAAGGATTTTATTGAAACATGTATGATACATAATCACTAAAAACTAAGGAACTAAGGATTTTATACAAATATGTTCCGACACTGAACCATTAAGAACTAAGAAACTAAGGGTTTCATACAAACATTTACGATACAGAACTACTAAGAACCAAGGAACTAAGGATTTCACACAAACACTTACGATAAAGAACCACTAAAAACCAAGGAATTAAGCATATATGAAACCGAACAACTAAGAAGCAAAGAAATAAGTGTTTCACAAAAACGTTTACGATACAGAATCACTAAGAACCAAGGAAATAAGGATTTCATACAAATATTTTACGATACAGAACAACTGAGAAAACCAAGGAACTAAGGATTCCATACAAACATTCTACGATAAAGAATCACTAAGAACCAGGGAACTAAGGATTCCACACAAATATTTTACCATACACAACCACTAAGAAACAAGGAAGTAATGATTCCATACAAACATTTACGATACAGAAACACTAAGAGCCAAGAAAATAAGAATACCACACAAACGTTTACGATACAGAAACACTAAGAGCCAAAAAAATAAAGATTTCTCACAAGCATTTCAATACCGACTGGTTGTGTATAGTAAATTGCTTGCGAGAAATACTGCTTAGTTTCTTTGTTCTTACCACTAAGAACAAAGGAACTAAGGATTTTAAACAAACATTTTATGATACTTCTATATGTACTTTTGAATAAACACAAAATACTGAGATGCTTTCGAGATGGTGTGGTTACATTTGATGCTGTCTTCCATAAGCAAACACTAATTCTTATTATATCCCTATCCACCCCAGCATGTGTATATTTAGAGTAGAGTATTTAGAGTGCACAATCGACAAAAAGCCAAATAAAAGCCTGAATAAAACTAAAAATATTTGACCAAACATTCAAACGCCACGCATAGCCTCATCGCAATTATGCAAACACGACACGCGAGCTCCGCTAAACTGAACAAAAAACTGCACAAAATAGTCAAAATACGTGGTGAAATGGCCACGAACTGCAGAATCGAATTAAACAATCCCGAACGCTATGTGGAGATAATAATATATACAGTTTTTGACCACTATTTTTGTGAGCACCGCACACACACTGCAGCACAAAAGTGACACCAAGTTAGTTCGGATCACAAAATATGTGTTTCAGAATTATTGAAGGTTTCTACTACAGAATCGACTTTGAATTAATAGTTTGAAAACTATCGTGAGTTTGACACATTTTGTAAGGTAAATAACGACTGAACTCACGGCTAAATTGACGTGAGTTTAGCCGTTATTTATCTTACAAAATTTGAATTAATAATAATAATAGTAATTCTGTAGTAATAATAATAATACATTATTATTACAGAATTTACTTTGAATCACACTAATATTATAAAGGCGAAAGTTTGTATGTGTATGTGTTGTTTGTTACTCCTTCACGCTCAAACGGCTAAATAGATTTGGATAAAATTTGGTACCAAGATAGCTTATACACAGAATTAATATATAGGCTACATTTTATCCCGGAAAAATGAAATTTTCCCGTGGGATTAGCAAATAAACAATTTACTTTTTATCCGCGGGTGAAACCGCGGGGCGCAACTAGTAAATAAATAAAACTCTCACGTTTTTCATTGTGAATTTATTGTGCTCTGCTTTACTATTTTATCACCAGTGCTTATCTTCATCACTCAAAATCTAGGCTGAAAATCAGCGCCCTGGATTCGTCCATGGTATACATACAGAGCTCAGATCGTTTTGTACACAGCAACTATACGCACACAACAAACAAGCAAGTTTTAAACTATGAAATTTTAAACTAGGTTTTCTTTTCTTTCTTTCAGTTGTAATTATCATCATTATTTGTTACTGTTTCTTCAAATAAAGTGTTTTTTTCTTTATTTCATTTGTTCCCACTGCATAACCTACTATGCTGGCCATTCAATTTCAACAAAGAATGAATGAAAAATTATACCACTAATATTATAATATTTGAAATGCGAAAGTTTATGTGTGTGTGAATTTTTGTTACCATTTATCTCCATAAATAATGATCCAATTTTGATGAAATTTGGAATGCAGATTATACGCTGGATTGACACACAGGATACTTTTTATCCGCAGGTAAAACCGCGGAACGTAATTAAAAACTATATAATATTATAGAGAGGAAAGATTTGATCGTTTATTGTTAATAAATAGGCTCTGAAACTACTGGATTGATTTGAAAAATTCTTTCACCATTAGAATCCTACATTATTCCCGATAAACATGGCGATAGAATATATGTGTAAAATACACGTGCAAAGCTGGGGCGGGCCGCTAGTCTTAAATAAAAATATAAGAAACATTTAAACCAATTCCTTGCTGTATTTTCGCACCCAGGAACTACAAGGACCATGGTCCCACAACACCCAAACACAGAATAAAGCATCTGCGCTATAATTTTCTGTGCACCAATACTAGTCCTGCCGTGGGAATCGAACCCGCCGCCTGCAGCTTATGAGCCGACCTGCTCAACCACCACACCGTATAGAGGCTGTCAAACTTTGTGCATTAGAAAAATACTTTTTTTTATTACATTGAAATCTAGGAATACATATTTGAAGTATGTTTATTAAATTACAATTACTTTACTTTTACTTTACTTTTTACTTTAATTACAAACAATATTATATTTACTTATCTATAACTTACTCAAGTTAATAATGACGGCGAGGACGCTATCAAACTTATTTTATCACTTTTCCAATTCAGGAATATTACCTGTAACAATCAGAGCTTTTATTAACGACAAATTGTGCGGAATGCGACAAAGTATAAGTCATAAAAGCAAGTTGTTTCTTCACAGAACTTTATCGTAGTAAAGGAGCTGTTATCACAATCTATTCTTTGCATTTTATGACTTGCCATCATCAAAATAGGGTGTAAAGTTCTTAACCATCATTAACTACCATTGTTCAAGTGTAGTTAAACGAGTGGTTACTTTTAATTTTATATAATTTTTATATATATAGAAAGAAATAAAGAAAGAAAATCCATTTATTCAAGACATCACACAACATTAAATTTTTACAAATAGGCATTTACACAAAACAAATCACACGAAAAAAAAAAGAGAAATAAAAATATATGATGTTGCGTGACGTCATGATTAGGTCCCGACTCAGCATGCAATTAAGGTCGCAAGACCTTAATAACTATAAATATGGCAGTTTTGGCGGGAACGCGAAAAAGATTGCGTCAC
This sequence comes from Ennomos fuscantarius, assembly GCA_905220475.3. Taxonomy (NCBI): domain Eukaryota; kingdom Metazoa; phylum Arthropoda; class Insecta; order Lepidoptera; family Geometridae; genus Ennomos; species Ennomos fuscantarius. The sequence goes on along the minus strand of HG992046.1, from coordinate 1,596,965 downwards.
CGCATTGTATTATTTTCCAAAACTTGTGTTATTTTCAGTGTTAGTGCATAAAATTGGTGGCATTCTATTCGTTAAGTGCTGGATTACAGGCGTGAGTGTGGGAAAATGGTATAGTGATGGTGAAAAGTTTCTTTTCGTGTTGTTTCCAAAACTCCATAGAAGCTTCAAGTAAAGTTGCCACTACTTTACTAGGAGTATGACTGACTAGACTGTGACTTGACTATGACTTGACACATGTTTGCGTGAAATATCATTTTGATAAATTATTAATTACTTGACACTGGCTAAATACACAATAGTGTGGAGCCAAAACATAAAAAAAAAAAAAAAAAAAAACTATAAATATAATTTTTTTTTCTTATTTATTACATATATCTATATAGATATATGTAATAAATAAAAAAAAGTATTCTGCACCTGCGTTATGTACTTTAATAAGTAAGGGTGTAATCACACGACTGAAGTAAAATTCCTTTAGCTCCATCTATCGGCCGGTATAACTTTGTTTGTGCTTTGTTTAATCTTAATGTCGCCATCTCTTCAATTGTAACATTTATGTTACCGGACATACCAACATAATAATAAACATTTACTCACTCGTCACGCATTCACCAGCTTACCCCCCAATTCAAGCGTGCGTAAAGAAGTTGTATAAACTAGAATATAGATCTTCATTGTCAATAAAAAGAGTTAATAATAAAATAATTTTTTTTTATTATTATGTTGGTATGTCCAGTAAAATGACAATTTCTGATTATCAAGATGGCGACAATATCATTAAACAAAGCAAAAAATTATACCGGATAGTTATACTGGCCGATAGATGGAGCTAAATAAGTTTTACTTCAGTCGTGTGGTCTAAAGCATACTTGTTTTTTATTTATTAAGCTAAATATAATATATATATATATATAATATATATATATATATATAATATATAACATTCAGGACGTATTATATAACATAACCCTATTTAACTTGATGCGTATTATTTCCCACTGGTGCCTCTACAATACACTGACCTTGCTATCCTGTGACACTCAACGCAACGACAAATATTGCTGTTAAACTATGTGGGTGTAGAGCTAATTTCTTTCGAACCCGCAATGTATCGTGTTGGTCCGCGTGACTAGGTTCCCATTTTTTTTTATGTTAGTGAGTGATGTGACGAGCTAGTCGTTCACCTGATGTTAAGCGACACGGCCACCTATAACACAACAGTGTCACTCGGAACTAAAGTTCGCGTGACACTGCACTGCACACATCATCCTGAGACATCAGCACAGTGTGGTAATAAGATTACTAGACTGCGAGATCCGATCATAACGTCTCCAAGACGTAATTTCACTAGCTACCGGCCCTTCAAACCGGAACACAGTAGTGCTTGCACACTACTGCTTGGTGGCAGAACAACTGGCAAAGCAGTGGTACCTACCTACCTATACGAATTTCGCAGAAAAGTCCTACCACCTAGTAATTCTCATACAGTCATTATGCAATTTCCAGTCTTATAACATGGTTATAGCGATGATTTCTACATACACGTATCGTTTTCAGTGTTTTGTTTTATCCCTGAGTACTATAACTAAGTGGAATAATCCATATACTGAAGACTACGTGGACAGAAAGGCAATAATGGAAATAGTTTCTCCTTGTACTGGAAGTTTCTCGACGTTGGATTTATGAGCTTTGTTCTTTTTGGGGGGAGGCGGGACAGTCTATAGGAAGGTTCTATTCAAATCAATGAGTAGATCTAATGGGATTGCAAAGTATAAAATAATCGATAACAACTGGGAATTTATAATTGCCCTAGAATAGTATTTCTAAAATATCGTTTATTAACGGAATGTTATTACTATGTTGTGTAAATATTATTAACCTCCAACGTAAAAATGACGGGGTGTTATAAATTTAACGTGGTGGTACCTACATAGACGAACTTTACAAAAAATTCCATCTAGTAAACTACATTACTCTTCAACATAGAAAATTGTCGTTCAATATTCTAAAGTAGACATAAACTTTACAAAAGACCAATCAAGGACGGTGTAGCTAGGATGTCACGTAGCAAACTTTTGAAGGCTTGAAAGTTACTGGTGGCCTGATCCAAACATTTGATCAAATATTTGGGTGAAATTAGGAATTTGTTTGAGTTTCAAAAGTATTTAGATACATAGTTTAATTCGACTGGACTGATAGCTCGGTTGGTAGCTCTGCCATCTGAACTGTAAGTAGTCGATTCCCATCCAGAAAAAACATGTACGTGGTGAAAATCGATGTTTGTTCTATGTCTGGTTTCCATATCTTTGCTTAGTTTAGGACTAGATGGCGTTGTCTAAAATGTCCACTAATATGTATTACGAGCTTCTGCCCGCAGCTTCGCCCGCGGCGTGGCCTATGAGAAAATAATTTAACCACCCAGTTCACCCTTTTAAGGGTCGAATTTCGAAAAATCCTTGCGGATGCTTACGTCATAACATCTACTGCATGCCAAATTTCAGCCCGATCCGTCCAGTAGTTTGGGCTGTGCGTTGATAGATCACTATGTCAGTCAGTCACCTTTGAGTTATATATATTTAGATTATTAATTTACCGGTATAAAAAGTATCCAAATGTATATTGATTTCAAAAATGTGAATGAAGGTGAGTGATGAAGGTTCAGCCATTTGGATCTAAAACCATAGAATAGAAAAACATTTATTCAATACTTGTCTAAAATTAAAGTACAAAAACAGGTTACATATATACACATAATATGTACATAATCAATAGAAATAAATAAGTACCATACATCGCAAACACAGGCAACGTCAATCTTTTGTATTTAGTAAGTATACTATAATATATATAGCAACAAATGAGCGTTCGGTAATTAGTCTGCCAAGTTGACACAAAATTAAAAATCGTATACGAAAACCCAGTTAAGTTGTTGCTTATCTTAGTATTATAACAGAGTTTAGTTTAAATGAGCATAAATCTTGTATTAAAATAATTCACATTTTTTATGAAAACACTCGCTTTTAAGTGATAAACTTAACAGATAATTAACGTTTTAAGCTTGCCGCGAGGCAGGAGGTATTTAACATATTTCCGACCGGAGCCAGTTTGTAATAAAAAAATAATTACATCATTTTCGGCGCCGTAATAAAGGCTCTCTAGGTGCTAATGTTTGGATTACACCCATTAAGCAAATAGGTACGTTTTTATATTGTTTTCTAAGGATGCTTTACAGCTTTTCCGGAGATTTTAGGTTTCAGCCGCATTTTTATACGCTTTTTGTATAATGAAAAAAGATCAGTACAACTATTACCGGTATTGTGATCGATTTTATTGAAGAATACATTTTATGTAATTATTCAAGCTATTATTACTTAACTTATCACCCATAAAAGAAAACACTGTTACCATTTATGTTTTTTACATTCAACTTTTCGCCCCTAAAAGGTAATATTTTTTACAATTTATGTGTTTGAAATGATATTCCATTGAAAAGGGGCGTGAGACAAGGAGGCCTTATTTCTCAGAAACTGTTCACTAACGCATTAGGAAACGTTGTCAAGCTCTGACTAGATTGGAATCGCCACCAAAATAATGGAGAGTTCATCACAGACCATCGCTTTGCTGATGATATAGTCATAATGGTGGTGTCGCTTGAGGCCTTATAGCACCGAGCTAGTCGAACTAGTCCCATATCAATTGCAGTGTCACTCGGAAATCCAAAATATAAAGTTTCGCGTGACACTGCACTGCACACGTCATCCTCATCTCAAGCCGCTGCTCAAAGAGGCCTATATTTATAAGTGGAAGTCTTCAAGTTGATGACAAAGTTTCTTATAAAAAGCTTCCACTAAAATTTTTGTTGGGGTCTTTTTCGTCACATCAATTTTATGGATATAGTTAAAATTATTTCTAAAAGGTCAATGCGGTAACTCAAAGATCACTCTGCAAATAATTCAACGAACTTGGCCCATTATTTTACTTCGTTAAACTCAACATAACTTACTTGGCTTATTCCCAACGCCCTTTTGAGGGTCGCATAATGACCCACTCTAGTGCGGGAGTCGATGTTTATTTTCATTACTATTTGTACTTATGTCTACAGTTTTTGTTGATTCTAAAGTAAATGAGCAACAAATTTAAAAATATATACAGGACTTATGTGAACACTTTGTTTGGAGCTGCTTATTTGGAAAAGACTCAACTCAGAATGCCTCAAGCGGCCGCCATTATTCGCTTATATAGCAAGATGTAAACAAGTGATGTCACGAGGTACTTTGAGTAAAATCAACTGTCTTTTACATTATTAGTTTATAATAGAAATATATGACGGCGGCAACGTCCAGTTATAAACTCTATGCGCAGCGGGCAGTACCGTAATTTACCCTGTGGTGGCATATACATTTATTACAGTGGCAACACCGGCCAACTGTCATCGCTTCCCCACCCATCTGGCTATATAAAGGGAGCGCTCGGTGTACTACGGATCATTCTTGCTCCGGACACGGCCCGGTGCGCCTGCTGAAAGCCTATAGTTATATAGGTTGCAACAACGCACAACCCGTTCATCCTATATATACATTTATGATATTTATTATTTTTTTGTAGAAACATTAGGCACGTGGTCGTCAGTCACAAAAAAAAATTTGACAAATTTCTACTCGATTGATTTTCGCCTCGGGGGATCCCAGAGCTGGCACATACTTCGCTCAGAAGCTAAGTCTTCTAATTCAGCGAGGTAATGCTGCCAGTATTCTGGGAACCTTACCACGGTGTGGTGAGTTTGATAGCATATTTATTTTTTAAATAATGTTTTATTAGTTGTAACTTTTTTATTTACAGAGTGCCCGTACATATGAATGTTTCTGTTGAATAAATTTATATTTATTATATCTATTACATTTATTTTAAAAGTAAAAAAAACTAATTTTTATTTTTATTTAACTGACAATGTTTATTAAATTTTATTACGCTAATATATTAATTAACTTACCTATAACGGAGCATAGTAATTATCAAAAGTAATTTTTTTTAAAGACCAACACTAAACAAAAAAATAAATATCACATTTATAGATCCTGAACCCTCCCTAACTAGGATTCCCTGTGTATAGGGACCCAGAAACTACGAGGACCATGGTCCCACAACACCCAGATACAGAACAAGTATTTGCGCTTTTTTTCTGTGCACAAATACATGTTCTGTCGCGGGAATTAAACCCGCCGCCTCCGTTTTATGAGCCGACCTGCTCAACCACCACACCACAGAGACTGACAAACTAAACCTTAAAAACGATTAGTAACCAAAAAGTCGTTAATCTTTCATACTATTGTTTAGAGGAAATTAGCACAAATCGTATTTATTTTAATTAGCAAATGCGGAGTTTTGTTTCGGCGAATGTAATTACGTATTCTGTCCGGGAAGGTGTCGTATTTTTCTTGTTTTACGTTTTTGTAGAAATTTTCCTGGAGCGATATTTTAGATACAACTTATGGAACATTGTATAAAAGAGGTCTTGTTTTATGAGGTTTGCGTTTGTTTTATGTTATATTTTGGGGAGATTTTTTTATTCGCGCCCCTTCCGGCCTTTGTTCTTATTGTCGCCTATGGATATTTGCGTCACGGAAGCAAGTTGACTTGATACATTTCCAATAGATTATAAACGGAGATATACCGCTATATAAAACTGTACTTTATAAATATTAAATATGTAAATATTTATAAAATGCAGTTTCAATAATATATTTTATTTTATCGTATAATAAATAAAAATCCATAGCAACAACTACATGCTATTAAATACACCTAAAGCAATGTGCACTCACTAAAATATTGTGAATAAATATTTATTATGTTTTATTTCTTTTGGTCTGAAATCCAAATGACACCGCAACTGCTGCAATAATATAATTTTATTCAAATAAGAATTAGGGTGATTAGTGTAACAGCACTAATTAATTAAATTAAATTAATAAATAGATTTATTTTAAAATTCCATACAATCCTCTTCTACGCGTATTATAAAATAAAAAGGCTAAAATTCAATATATCACGAGCTCTATTCTCGAGAATACAAAAATCGTATTAGACGTTCATCTGATAGAACTGCTCGTATAATATTTTATATGTCGAAAACAGATATTAGATCTGTGCGTACTGGTGTGTGACCGAATGCGAAGTTAGCCTTGGGACGTGGAGTTATTCTATTATTTTTTTCAACGATCACATACTTAGATGACCCAAACATAATATGTTTACATAATATCTATTATACTTAAGTTATTTTAAACGTAAAGAAAACTCATTTTAATGTTTATCAAATTTCATCACGCTAATATATATACTAACTTACCTATAAAAGAGCTTAGTAATTATCAAAAGTAATTTTTTTTAAAGACCAACACTAAAACATTTTTTTAAATTAAATATCACATTTATAGATCCTGGACCCTAACTAAGATTCCCTATGTATAAGGACCCAGGAACTACAAAGACTATGATTCCACAACACCCAGACACAGAACAAGTATTTGCGCTTTTTTTTTCTGTTCACAAATACTTGTCCTGCCGCGGGAATCGAACCCGCGATTTATGAGTAATTTTGCAACGCTTATAGTGAAACGCGATTTCACAGTTAAGCAACGTTTGCTTTGATGGGTACAGACCGCTACTGAAGTAGGCTGCAATTCAGCGCTAGTTTATTTTGGAAGGCAAGTTATGCCATCGTCGGTTTTCGTTGTAGGACAACAGTTATAATTAGAACGGCTAAGGAATGTAATACCCTGCCAGCGTCTGGGTTTCCGGTTAAATATGACCCGGGCGTGTTCAAGAGAAGAGTGAATAGGTATTTACTTGGCTAGCATGCTACACCTTCGATCGCATCGTCACTTAGCATCAGGTGAGAGTATGGTCAAATGCTAGACTAGATTTCAGGAAAAAAAACTTAATACCAGTTAGAAGGCGTCGGGTAGTTTGAAAGTGTTGACACCATATCTAACCAAATCACTTACATGATATAGAAGTATTTTTTGCGTCACTACAGCACCGTGACACTGCAGCTACGCTTTCGCTATGCTTTTGCTACGCTTACGCTTCACTTTCGCTACGTTTTCGCTACGCCCCTCTACGGTACCTCTACGCCACGTCTACGCTTCCACTTCATCACATTTATTGAATTACCTTTTCTTTTATTTGCAGTTAAAGTCCTATTAATCTTTAGAATTTTCATCGAAGATACATACAAAGCGACAAACGTTTTTGCCTAATTTCCAACACCTAGACTTTGCTTTGCTCATTCAATGTACTTCACACAAACTGTGGTGCATATAAATAAAATTAAAATGAATGTTTAAAATCATGAATATTTTTAACATTTAGCTATTTAAATAGCGTCGTCTTAAATAGCATTCGAGCCATTACGGAGCACTAACAGCGACGGTAATGGGAATTCATATTTAGCAAACAGCTTTTTTGCTTCTCTCGCTCTTCGTGCTCTTGTCTTTTCGTTTAGTATCGACCAAGAGCGATAAGCGAGTTTCAAAAAGCAAATATTATTGTACGTGAGTCGCAAATCAAAAGAAACCGGTTCACTTTCATCTTAAAAATATCTAGACTACTCCGCTTTTCTTATACTTCTCAGTAATTTTTTAAAAATGAATCTCTATTTCCCTCGGTCATTACATCACGCATGAACGGATGGGACGTTTTCGCTAATTCTTTTTATGTTTATTATTATCAGGAGAAGGTTCTTATGAAAGAAAAAATTAAGAAAGTTTAGAAAATTATTACCACGCGGGCGATCTCTAGTCATTGACTTTAATGTATAAAATAGGATAACAGCAATATGTACCTTAATACATATTTAGTCATCAATTAAAAATCTTTACACACTCTACTCACGTGATTGACTTTATTTTTTTTTACTTTATGTTTTTTTCGCTTTATCACTCACTTTCTTCACTTCACTTCCTAATACTCACTCCACTCCCCAATCCTAACTCTACTTGCCACTCACTCCACTCCCTACTACCCACTCCACTCTACTCACACCAATCTCCGCTACCCATTCCACTCCTCACTACTCGCACCAATCCCTGCTACCCACTCCACTCCTCACTACTCGCACCACTCCCCGCTCTTCACTGTACTCCCCGCTCCTCTCGTCACATCGCCCACCAGTATTTGTCCGAGTAGTGCCGCTTGGGACGCTTGCTATTGGTTTTAGGTATCAACTCAGCGCAGCCCTGCGTTTTAGTGCTAAAATCTTTTCACAGTTCCAAATTGAGGCAAAAATCTAGACTTGATTTTTCAGCTTAGCTTAGGAATTAAATTTTTGTTGTCATGATCCGTTCTGAAAGATAAGTTAGAAGAATATTATCACAGGGTAAGCAACGAGTTGGCAACTGTCGCAGTCAGTCGCAACGCTCTGAAAGGACATTGTTCTGCGTCCATACATTATTTGCCCTGAACCAATAGCTTTGAAATATTATGTGTTATATTGAAAAACATTACTGATTTCGTATACAATCATCATTTTATAGCGGACTAGCTGGAGAATTGGGCTATTACAAAAAAGTCTCGGATTTTGAGGTTATAATCGTATCGTGAAAGCCATGATTTTTCATAGCTCCGACATCCGAGTACTTATAAAGACAGTAGTTATCGTCCAATAGATATCAATATATAAAGAACTAAGAGTATCTAAGTAATCTATCAGTTATCTGGTTCCCATAGTACAAGCTTTGCTAAGTTTGGGGCTAGATGGCGCTAAGAAGAACTATGTAAGAAAGTAGGTATATATTATGTATAATATGTACCTACCTACTTTCTTACATTGGTTTTGAAACGAGACAAAACCACTTTATTAATGTCCTGCGCCCAACAATGCAATTAGGTACAGCAATATTGCACAATTGTTTGTCTCCTTATTTTTGATCCATTAAATTGAAAACACACTACACGTCACGATCACGAAGAACGAGCGAGCGCGAGTGACGTGAGGTTTTTTTTCTTAGTTTGTCGGCTCCACGCGATTAGTTCATTTAGTCAGTGTCATGTTCAAGTATACAGATATATTAAACATTGTCAGCCTTATTAATAAACACGAACTAGCTTTAGACTAGTTACACCATCTTTTGTCTCTTTCGCTCCAGCTAAATATTCCAGTAGCAAAAAAAGGACAAAAGCTGAATTAACTAATCCCAGGCTAATACCCGTTTATTAATAGGGCTGTGTATGTTTTTCAATAAAATAGTCAATATATCGAGTCCCAATCAGTCAGGTAGTTAAAAGTCTAGTCAAGGTCACGATTCAGTAAAGTAGTGGACGCTTTACAGGTTTACTGAAACTTCCGAAAGAGTTTTGTAGACAATAAGAAATGGCACGTTTTTTGCGTTTGTATCATTTGCCTACACTCGTGCACCTTAACGAACACCTAATGGTTAATATTCCACCAATATTATACATTAACACTCGCAGAAACACAAGTTTTAGAAAAATAATACAAAATCAACAAATTCACATTTTCGCTTTCCCGCCAAAACTCTAACATAACATTTGGTCATTAATATATTGGTGCTCTGCGGTCATTGTAGTCTCTCTTAAGTGGTCTGTGCGTTATTGTCATTTGGCAAAGATGGCGGCGTGTCGGGTGTTTAATGTCGCATCAAATACTTTTTTTTTTCATTACGATTTGCAGCTAGTCCGTGTTAAACAGATGTATGCAACTTATATTTAAAAAAAAACTAATAATTATCGTGAATGTCCGATGCTGTTATCGTACAGGGCGAAATATGACATTGTCCTTTGCATGTTTGTGCAAGAAAGTATTACTATTTCTTTCTAAATTAAGCAATCTACTAGTGTTACAATCAAGCAAAATAAAAAAGAAATAATAATAATAACAACGCCCAAAGATCACATACATAGATCCAGGATCTTAACTAGGATTCCCTGTGTCTAGGGACCTAGGACCTATGAAGACCATGGTCCTACAACACCCAGACTCAGAACAAGTATTTGCGTTATTTTGCGCACAAATACTTGTTCTGCCGCGGGAATCGAACCTGCGGCCTCCAGGTTACGAGCCGACTTGCTCAACCACCACACCACGGAGGCGTCAATACATAAAGTTTATCTAAGTTTTCTATTAGATATCTGGTTCCATGGTACAACTTTGCTTACTTTGGGGCTAGATGGCGTTGTGTAAAATGTATATCACTATTTATTTATTTAAGTTTACTACTACATACTATTTTGCTAAGTTCACATCCCTTTGAATTCTCTCATGAAACTTTGAATTGCAGATGAGTTCTGAACTCAAACTTGGTGTCTCACCATCCAATTGGGGTCCTGCAGCTCTCAGGAAGGGACACTCGTTGCGCATTCGGCTATTGATTCAGTTGTTTTATGGTTATTATGAAGACGGAATACCTAGCTATGAAATGACTATTTTTTGGTTACTATTTTAAAAAATAAAGCTTCTTACAGTATTAAAATTGTCATGAGTGTGAATTTTAAATCATTTTAAATTATTATTATCCCGACGGTGACCGCCGCGAGCTCGCTGTGTGAACTCACCTCCTGAGGAAGAGCATCGGATATGCTCGAAACCTGGTCAAGAAATTAACACAACATTAGTAAGATATAGTCAGAAATATATAAATTTAATATACTTATTATTTCGTATTGTCTACCAGCTTCTGTCAGCGGCTTCGCCCACGTGGCCTATAGGAAAAGACGAAAAAAAAAATTCATAGATAATTCAACCACTCATTTCACTCTCTTAGAGGTGGAACTTCGAAAAACCCTTTCTTAGTGGATACCTGCACTTTACAAAGAACACACCCTCCAAATTTCAAGTCTCTAGGACCAGCGGTTTAGGTTGTGCTTTGATATATAAGTCAATCAGTCAGTCAGGACTTTGAATTTGATATGTATAGATAAAGCTTTCGAACAAAATACAAAAGATTTTTTCCGACCTAATAAAATATTAAAAAGGAAAAGTTGTCTATTTGTTCGATTGTTTGGATTTCACGCAAAATCAATTTAATTTGGTAAAAATTGTGTGAAGAAACTGCTTACATTACAAAAATAAACATAGGTTACTTTTCACCCCGCAAAATGAAGACTTTCCTCAGAAGACGGGTAATTTGTAGGTGAAATATCAAGGCATTTCTAGTTAATTAAATGTTAGACTGTAACTAAATTTCTTTTCTATGATTCAATATTAAATCCCATAGTTTTATCACAAACATTGACATCAACAAGCATCTAGTTATGCTTGGTTAAAAACTAACTAATCCACGGTGGGAAAGTTCTACAGGCGCCGCACTAAGCTCGCGCTAGTGATGGGACATGAAAAAGAAAGAATATAAAGTTTTACCTAATTACATCAACCAATATCAACCTAATATTATTCTTAAATTTTATTAACTAGAGACAGTCCGTGGTTTCACTCGTTTCTACATACAATCTTAAACTCGTTAAAGAAAAACACCTTCCAAATATCAAGTTTAAGAACAGTGATTTGGTCAGTTTTTAGTCACTCAGTCAGTCACCCAGAATAAAATTTATTATATAGATTTAATAATATATTTTTTTATTGGTATAAAATTTATTTACTATTTATTTATTATTATTATGTATATAGTTTTTATATACAATAATAATAAGGAAACGGGTAATAAATAATTGGTATAGATTTATTTTATTAAATTTACTTTTTTCCAATAGTTAAATATTACTTAGTTTCAATTAAAATATTGCATATATATATATACAATATTATACATAATCTTAATAAAAAGTGATATAGATGCGAAAGTGGTTGGTGTTTTACCACTCAGCGTTGAAATAATTGAACTTTAGCCCTTGAAGTAACATAGGATGCTTCTCAAACTAGACAGTTGAATGGCTCCCGCGGTATAGACATAAATCATTGTGTCCTTAAATGGAACCGTGGAGTGGTGCTAGTTATGATATACTAGCTGAACGACCGCGGCATCGCACGCATTAATTAGTTTCCCGCCTTAATTACCCTATAAACTGTAATATAGACCCTTTTACGGGTTCAAGAGTATTTCCGTAACAAAATCAGTGCATTTATTTAGTCAGAAAAAATCACTTTTCACTTTTAAATCTCAAGTCAAAAATGTCCATTTTTCCAACCTGACTCCTAAATAAACTGTGTCCTTTTAACTGTTATAAATATATATATTGTATATGTGTGTATATGTGTATATATTATATATCAATGATTTAGGTATATGTATTTTATTATTATTTATTCTTATGTATTATATTATTTGAGTATAGGTTAGTATATAGTATTTATGTGCACCGCCGTCCTTGCTCATAGTGTCTCATATTTCTGTCCATCCAAAGGTTGTCTGCAAGAGATCGCTCTTAGCGATAAGATCGCCCATTGTACCTATCTTATTATGTAATTCAATTTACTACATGTTTATTTTTGGTGTCACTGAAGCGTTTTGAATTGCATTGTATTGTAAAAAATTAGAGAAGAGAGAAAGAGAGAAACACACACACACACACAGAGAGAGAGAAAGAGAGAGAGAAAACTGAGCTACTTTTAAAGTGACATAATATCATTATAGATCAAGACCGCAAGACTATTTACGCACATCACTAATCGTCTTCTAACCTAAGGATACATCAATTTTAACAACCTCGTGCCTGAACCCGCTGTGGAAGGAAGCTTTATACATATTTATACAGAGTAGATGAAACGTTACTTTATACTGGGCTTTTAAATGAATGGGGGCAAAAGTCGTAACTCATGAGCAAAGGTTCCTGGAAGGTGGTAATTTACCAAAATTTAGCTGGTAATATTGTTACATTGTTTAAGTAAGCACATGTTATATTTTATGGTGTTGCTACTGTCGAGCTAGTCCACAAAGTCACGCAGCGAGCGATGAAAGAGCGTCACTTTCACTCGATTCCCCTAGCTTAGTCCCCAAGGGGACTAATACAGTATTTACTATTCCATTCCGATCCCCTAAGCTGGAGTTTCATTTAGTGCTATCAAAAACTAATCCACTAAAGTCCCCTATCCATTGGGACTATGGCTGATGATAATGTGTTGACTGGTCCGATAGCTCAGTTGGTGGTATCCCTGCCTTCTGAGCTGCAGGTTGTGGGTTCGATTCCCACCCAGGACAAACATTTGTGTGATGAGCATCTATGTTTATTCTGTGTCTGGGTGTTATATCGTATTCTATGTATGTATTTACAAACAAAAAGTTATTTAGTTCCCATAGTACAAGCTTTGCTTAGTTTGATGGCTCTGTGTGAAATGTCCACACAAATTCATTTATTTAAAAAAAAAATACGTATTTAGTTTATTTTGCTGCGTCACAGTTCATTTCAAAGAGAAAACTAGCAAAAACGGATGTCTCAAATAAATGTTTTAGGGGCAATTCCACTATTATGCAAATAGCAAAACGTTTATTAAGTTAACGATCATTGGAAGTTGTTACCGCTCTATATTATATCTACCAATGAATTTACGATCGGCAGTTCCGGAATGGTATAGCTTTAATGTACAGGCATTATTAAGCACTAGAATAAGGACTTCCTGGCGAAAACGGTGGAAGGTGGCTACGGAAACGAAAGGATTGTTGAAAATAATACTAGTAAGATGTGGTCAAAAGTATTTTGTTAGTCCGGCAGTGGAATGGTGATGGGAGAATGAGAATCATGCAGTTCTTGAGCGCATGTATATCAAATTGCTTGGTCATAGTTCGAGATGAAAAAAAATCTTAGATCCATGCTCATGTTCTGTCACATAATTTATTTGTCTACGAATAGCTATTGATAGAGATTGATTTAGGAGCCCGGGCTTTAAGGGCAGATCAATGATCATAATTTTTTTTATTTCCGCCTTATCTGTAACCAATGCTGCCTTACCTCATTCGAATCTAGCTACAGCCCTGTACTCATGTCATTGAAAGATCTTGTAGTTATTGTATTATAGTAAATAAATATTACGATAGTATGGCACTCCTGATCCCGTCAGTTAAGATCCTTATAAAAGGTACAATATTTCCGTCTTTTGTTTTTTCGTAGAAAATTCTTTCAAGACTACCCTCGTTTTAATCCGCCATATTACATTTAAGCAGAAAACCCTGGAGCGTAATCAAAATTCCCTACGTTCCAACTTGTCCTATCTTTTGAGAGACAGTGGAAATGCAGGTGAAACTCCCTCCTGTCTCAAATGGGAACTGGCGTGAAAAGATTTAAATGTAATTAAATGTTGTAAATGGGAAATTGCATGCGACAGATTTATGGAGCACTTCCGTATTTAATCTGTCGAGAGTTGAAACAACGTAGACAACAGAAGCCCTATGTTGCTATAGGTAATATTATTATATTGAATTACTGTCGTGAATTAATTTATTTGTTCTTTTTTTTGTGAAGTTACACATATTTGGAATGAAATAGTATTTTTTTTCGTTTGTAAGTATTATACGTACTAAATTAATTACACTCAAAGCCCACTCCCAGTTATTTTGATTTATCACATTGGGCGCTATTCTGCGGAAATAACTATTAGTAACGTAGTGTAAAACAGATACTAAAATACCCAAAACATATACAATAAGAAAAGAAGTTCAGCGATTTATAAACAGAAAAGTGAAATCAAAAAGAATATTCTCCTTTACTTTGATACACTCAAAATGCATTAATCTTTTTGAGGCTCCAAAAGACGTTTTAAATACTAAAAGAATCTATGAAAATTAAGTCGCATGATGATTCAAGCTAAAATGTCTTCATAAGACCCAAAAAGTCTGCTATAAAATGGGAAAGCAAAAGAATTAGGCCGTGAGTTGCTGTTAGATTTGGTTACTTTAGAATAAGGGTGCTAGAACGGTCGATCGCATTTACTATATCTATTAAAGTGCGCATTCTTAGCAAAACCCGAAGACATGGAACAGGTACTCGGCTACGATCGAAGAACATTCAGACAACGCCAACAGATAAACGTAGAAAAAATATTTATTTTGGCTTATCATATTTTATTTTGAAGAAAACACAGATTATAAAAATACATTTCAAAAGATTATGATTTATGGGATAAGAATCCGAAAATGGCGGTTATGAATTATGTTTTTTTTTTCTCCAACCCGTGTATTTTTTAATTTTAATGTGTGATTAGGGTGGATTCGTTGTGTTTTTGAACTTAAACGAGTGTTGGCAAAATACCACGCCTTTTCTTTTTCTCTTCCTGGCTTCAGTTTAATATCCACCATTTTACTGTGGCATTTTGACTTTGACAAAATAAGACATGACATAACAGTACAAAAATTCCTTACTTAAAATTGGCAGAATTATCGCTAAAAGGCGATAGAAAGCCATTTAACGAAGAAGAGGAACACGATTTAGAAAGTAGGTACATATGAATAATTCCATGATCCAATTACACTGCTGATGCACTTTGCTGGTGGTAATAACAATAAAGATTATTCATATTACTGTGGCACGCAAAAGGTGTTTTCTATGATACAGCAGAAAATCAGACTCAAACTCAGGCTCAAATCACACTCACACAGTGTAAAATAATAAGTAATTTCTTCTATATTTTAAGAAGTTAAGAAGAAATATAATTATTATGTCCTTCACGTGAACTAAATAGTAGTGTGCACCTCATCCTTTACCACTGTCAAATTCTCTCCATCTAACGGTTGCCTGGAAGAGATCGCTTTTATTGATAAGGTCGCCCATTGTTACACTTTATATAAATAATTGTTTATTCTTTGTAATTTGTATTATTTGGTGTGTACAATAAAGTTCATCTATCTATCTAATTATTTATCAAAAGAAAATACTAACGACTTCAAAAAGCAGATGGATCTCAATTCTCTTTTCCATGTTTGTTACCTCAGCACTACGCAATTTATAAACTGCATATAATTTTAGAAACTATACAAAACAATAAAAAAATCTTTATTTTACACCAGAAAAAAAAACAGTTACAGATGATGAAACTTAAAGCTATAGTACAATGGGGGGGACTTATCGCTAAAAGCGATCTCTTCCAGTCAACCTTTGGATGGAAATAATATATACTTGTAATTCTTGGGTCCAGGGTCTAGTTAGAGTCTAGGATCTATGTATGTGATCATTAGCCGTTATTTATTTAGCTGTATCATAAAAATAAAGATTGAATAGTTGATTGTGAAAATGGCTGTTGGAAGCGCATCGGTAACTAAACCGAGCACCGTCTCCCACCCAAAAATGTTAAATTAAACTTACAAATTATGCGTTGTCCTAAGCCTTATATTTATACAGGGTGTTGGTAAAGTGGGCAACTTTAGCCTAAACGAGATCCGAGGGTAGAGCGTTCTGTATAATGTGTTGAACTTGACAGGCTTCATAATCAAGGAGTTTTAAACACTTTTTGTCACTCGTTGAATGTTGCTAGGTTTTTGTCGTTTGTGATGTGACGTTATTTTATATGGGGTACAATTTGATAAAAAAGTTTGGGCGTTTAATTTACATTTTGCGGATGTGAAATGAGTATTAAATTTAGTTTTGAGTGAATTTAAGACATAAATTATTAGGGCTTGAGTTAAGGCTATATCTAGAGACCCAGGAACTACAAGGACTATGGTTCCACAACACTCAGACTCAAAACAAGAATTTGCGCTTTTTTTTTGTGCATACTTGTCCTGTCGCAGGAATCAAACCTGCATGAAGCTGCCTGCTATAGGGCTGACCTGCTCAACCACCATACCAGGGAGGTGATTACGAAACATTCATTGCAATGCAACAAGAGAGATTTATTTCCAAATTTGTTTTTCATAGTAACTATGCACATAAGCTGCGTATTGAAACTGTCAAATCCATACAAATATGTGTTTTTATCGATTGCCGTCAAGTTACATGATCTCTCAGCAGGCTGTTTAAACCAACCTTATTTCGGGAGTTTTGGCGGGAAAATGAAAAAGATCGCGTCACCGCATTGTATTATTTTCCAAAACTTGTGCTATTTTCAGTGTTAGTGCATAAAATTGGTGGCATTTTATTCGTTAAGTTGTGGACTACAGGCATGAATGTGGGAAAGTAGTATAAAGATGGTGAAACGTTTCATTTCGTGTTGTTTCTAAAACTTCATAGAAGCTTCTGGTAAAGTTGCCACCACTTTACTAGGAGTATGACTTGACTAGACTGGACTATGACTTGAAAAAATTAATTACTAGACACTGACTAAATACACAATTGTGGAGCCAAAACAAAAAAAAACCTTATTTCAAAGAGTAAGAACAAATATATGAATTGTCCACAATATTATCAACGTTTTTTAACATACTAGACATAGTAGTAAACCGCTGTACTGTTTGACGTGAAAACGAAGTAAATCAAACGCCCCAGTCGGTTCACTTTTGCGACAGTGTAAGAACAACTTTCTAAACTTGTAACACAAACAAATGCGCACATTTCGCTCATTTTCGAGTTATAATCATTTGTTCACGTTAAGAACGTAATCCGAAGAATAAGAAATAATGGTAAAATCTTACGAGAACGCTAATACGGAGTATGTGGGAAGTAAGTAACAGCTGTTTTGGGGATCAACAGTGTGTGAAAAGTATCATTGATTATATTAATAACTACTAATAAATAAGTACTAATAAATACTTTATACAACAATGGAATAACTACTGTTTTATTTATCCTATTTTAAAAGTAAAACATTTTCATTCAATCTGTAATTTTTTAAATATTACTTCTTTACGCGCGTTGAGCAATTTTTGGGTGAACCAAAATCATGGGACTCGCGTCATCGTCACCGCACGCTTCCCACGAGCTTTATGTATACTGTGTATATATGTGTACTTTTTGGGCGAACAAATGGCGTGAAACTCGCGTCATAGTCACCGCACGCTTCTCATGAGCTATTGAGACTATATATGTCACAAGTTACTCAGATTTCACTTCTATCGGCAGTCCCCAAAGACTGCCCTGCTCGTTTTTTACTGACATAACTTTAAGTGTCGATGACGAATCCTCTGGTCTAGTTAGAAACTGTTTCGGGGTCCATCGTCTTCTTCCATAATAAATAATAATAATGAACCTTATTGGCTGCCAATTACAATTGATAAAGTTTAGTATGATAAAGTAAATATACAAAAATTAATTTAACAATAATTTGCTTGTCTATTTGTTTGTTTTCACACCAAAACAGCTTATACGATTTTGATGAAATTTTCACACAAAATTTCACCGAAATTAATATAAATGGCATTTTATTCAGGAAAATTAAGTTATGATATAAATGGTTATGTTAAGGGTAAGGCCGCAGAGCTAATAATTTTTAAATATATGGAACCACGAATCGAAAATCAGGTACACGCAATTCTTTTTCGCCCAAATACCGTTAATGTTGGATAACGAGCGTTTGCTTTTAGCAGCGTTACGTCGTTATAACGTATTTACGTACCCACGTGAATATTTTACTCAACTTTATTTTATCGTCTCAGTAATGTTGACAAAAATATGAACAAAAAAATGGAAGAAACTTTTCAATTTTCACATAGCGTCACACTGAGCGATCATACAAATTATTAAAATTTTCTTCCAGGGAACTTTGAATTCAATAGAAAATGTAAGTCATTGTAAAGGTGGGAAGCGTTCCCCGCATGACACCTATTTTAGTAGTCCTGAGGTTCAAAATGCAATTTACACAAAACAAATAAGCGGAATAAATTAGTTTTCAAACTACTAATTACACTAAATCAATGGATAACATTTGGATAAGAGAAGAGATCGCTTTGAGCGATAAGACCACTCATTGTTACACTTTTCAAGTTTGTATTTGTCACAAGATACTCATATTTTTTGTGTTATTTATTAATTATTGACTTAGAATGTGTATGAATTTTGATTTTTTAAAATAATGGATTAACAATGAATTATTTTGTATTTAAAATAGCATGTACCTAAAAATTTTTGTATGCCAGTTCTAGTGAAGCGTACTGTACATTTTATCTTACACCTACCACCTACTTACGCCATATTTCGTGCAAATAAATTCATTTCATTTAATTTTATTTCTTTTCACATTTCCAACAGCACACATTCACTAGGTGGTAGGACTATTCTGCAAAGTTCGTCTAGGTAGGTATACCGCTAATACCGCTTTGCCAGTTATTCTGCCGCCAAGCAGCAGTGCGCAAAAACTATTGTGTTGCGGTTTGAAGGACATTGTAGCTAGTTGTACTGGGAAAACGAGACTTTATAACCTAATCAGTGCAGTGTCACGCGAAACTATTCTTTAGAGTTTCAAGTGTCACTGCAACTGATATGGGCAGTTGTGTCGCTTATCATCAGGCGAGCAACTAGCTCATCATGTCATTTGGAAAAAAAATTCAAAGTTGTCACCTAGACCAATTAGGAAACTCATTCGTTGTGGTCCCAAACTACGACAAAAGGTCACAGAGCAATATAATAATACGTTTAACAATGTAGGCATGTAAACAATGAGTCCAGGAGACAGGTTCTCTCATAACTTGTTCCGGAAGATGCGGGCAGAACTGTTGCGCGGCACAAGGAACTAGAGACCAGCGGGCAGTCTTGAGTTTTAGGTGTCACACTATCACACTGTAATATTAAAGGCGAAAGTTTGTATGTGTGTTTGTGTGTATGTGTATGTTTGTTACTCCTACACGCTCAAACGGCTGAATGGATTTGGATGAAATTCAGTACCAAGATAGCTTATACACTAGATTAACACATAGGCTACATTTTATCCCGGATATGTGAAACGTTTCCGTAGGATAAGCAAATAATTAAAATACTTTTTATCCACGGGTGAAACCGCGGGGCGCAACTAGTTTAAATATAATTTTGACTGGCCGATGGCTCAGTTGGTAGTAACCCTGCCTTCTGAATTGTAGGCTGTGGCTTCGATTCCCACCCAAGATAAACATTTGTGTGATGAAAATCGATGTTTGTTCTGTAACTGGTTGTCATATTGTATTATATGTATGTATTTAGAAATATAAAGCCCCAAAAAGCCCCAAACTAAGCAAACTTAGATACTTTTTATTTGTAAATACATACATAGTATATTACATATACTACTAGTATATGTAATATATGGGTGTTATATTATATACTACTACACAGTATATAATATAACACTCAGACACAGAACAAGCATCGATGTTCATCACACAAATATTTGTCCTGGGTGGGAATCAAACCCACAACCTACAGCTCAAATGGCAGAACTACTACCACCTGAGCTATTAGGCCAATACTAACTATAACAATATAACTTATGATACTTGTACTATTTTTTTTTTTTAAATAAAATTTTAAGTTTAGAATCATGGTTTACGCGCCCGCCTCCGCCTGTGCTTTAACCCGCTCCTGACAGCGGAAGAAACTAATTCCTTACCGTGGCCGGAACTTTATTCGTTAAACTTCAGCAGCCGTCAGCGGCACGCCGATGTACCATAACTCCTCTTTGTTACTGTTATTCAGAGAAAAATCCCCCGTGGCACGTTCAGAAGGGTAGATTTCTGATAAGAACACCTATGGTAAGTGTAAGCGACACGGAGAAAAAAGGATAAGGCCTCTTTTGGTTGCCTTTTATATTTAGTTTTTTTTTTCTCACGTCAAAGCATAATGTTCTTAAAAAAACTAAAACTATAAATCAACCAAAGGAGGCCTTATTTTTCTCCGTGTCGCTTACAGTATCAATACACAGTTACATAAGTAAGATAGATTTAATGTATTAGAAACTGCTATCATCATATGCACTCTTCAATCCCGACGTTATATAAGTATAGTAAGTTTCAAATATGTAAGTAATTGTATTCATTATAATTATGTAAGTAGATATATATTATTTTTATAAATAAGTATATTATATGCAATATTGAGTTCTGGCGGGAATGCGAAAAAGATCGCGTCGCCGCATTGTATTATTTTCCAAAACTTGTGTAATTTTCAGTGTTAGTGCATAAAATTGGTGGCATTCTATTCGTTAAGTGCTGGATTACAGGCGTGAGTGTGGGAAAATGGTATAATGATGGTGAAACGTTTCTTTTCGTGTTGTTTCAAAAACTCCATAGAAGCTTCTGGTAAAGTTGCCACCACTTTACTAGGAGTATGACTTTGACTAGACTATGACTTGACTTGATGACTTCGACTGTGACTTGACACATATTTGCGTGAAATATCATTAACTTGATAAATTATTAACTACTTGACACTGGCTAAATACACAATAGTGTGGAGCCAAAACATAAAAAAAATATGCAATATTTATTATATTAGGTCTTTACCTATGCAATTGCCGTTTTGTTTGAAAAAAGTTAAAGTATTTTTTTTTCGAACGTATTTATTTCTTTTATTCAAAGTAATCACCCCTGCAATCAATGCATCTTTGCCAACGCTGTGGCAGTTTATGGATGCCCTTCTTGAAAAAATCAGCAGGACGGGAGACAACAAACTCTTCAAAGGCGTTTTGTACTGCCTCTCGGGAATTGAATTTTTTTCCCGCTAAAAAGTTGTCCAAATTTTGGAAAAAGTAATAGTCGGTAGGCGCAAGATCTGGTGAGTATGGCGGATGAGGGAGAGCTTCCAAACCCAACTCATGCAGCTTAGAGACGGTCTGTTGTGCAGTATGGGGTCGCGCGTTGTCGTGAAGTAGCAGTGGAGACGACCGATTGACCAAAGCTGGTTGCAGACGTGCGAGTTTCGCCATCATTGTGGTCAGTTCTTCAATGTACACATCTGCAGTAATGCTCTCGCCGTTTTGTAAAAAGCTATGATGAATCACACCAGCACTAGACCACCAAACTGTGACCATCACCTTTCTAGGGGTCATTTTTCGTTTTGCACATTGCTTTGGTACCGAACCAGGATCTAACCAACTTGCTGAGCGCTTTCGATTGTCAAAAAGAATCAATTTTTCGTCGCACGTAACAATTCGGTTCAAAATTCCTTCATTTCTGTGCCTGTTAAGCAGCGCAAGGCAAGTCTCGACGCGTACGTTGCGCTGGCGATCGTTAAGTTCGTGGGGCACCAATCTATCAAGCTTTTTTATCTTGCCAATCTGTCGCAAATGGACCAATATTGTTTTGATGCTAACATCAAAAGCTGCTGCCAGCTCAGCTGTAGATTGAGATTCATCAGCTTCCACAATCGCCTTTAATTCATCATTGTTGACCAAAGTTTCCGGACGACCACGAGGTTCATTTTTCAAGTCAAAATTCCCAGAACGGAACCGAGCAAACCAATAACGGGTTGTACGTTCGTTTGTACAGTTCTCTCCGTAAACGTCGTTGATGTTACGTGTCGTTTGTGCCGCGTTGGTGCCACGACGGAACTCATATTCCATAATTACACGAAATTTCAAAGTATCCATTATGAGGAAAAATGTTGAAATGTAATGAAAATACAACGCTAATCAATAAACAAAAGACTTATATTGTAAATAGAATGTCATATTTTTAAAACAAAATTAATTTGAATTTAGAATTCATAGCCAATCAAAACTTTTTTTTGTTTGAAAAAGTCTGTACTGCAATACGGCAATTTCATAGGTAAAGACCTATTATTTTCTTACACAGAAGGACTGGTGAGATGCAAACGATACTGAAGGAAAGCACTCGGTAAACGATTGTCGTAATGATTATGTAATAAAATTAGATACTTAATTTTTAAACAAATTTCCCTATAAATAAGTGAAGTATGGTGAATACATTGATAACTACCCACGCTGATAACTGACTGACTGCGCAGCCATCCACCCTTCCGAGAGCTCATAAAGTTTTTTACCCCGTTACAAGGTCTTGGCGTAAACAGTACAATGTACAGGTAACGGTATAACCAGAAACGGTACAAAGGTACGGTACCTACCTATTCTATTCTGTGTTGATAGCGCAGCACGTGCGCTATGTTGGCGCGTAGTATGACCACGCGTTGCGTAATTAATTATTTAACTCTCGGTTAAGTTTTCTCAGCAGTCAAATAATATTTATTTTTAATGAAATTTTTTTTTCATCATATATGTTCGCCACATATCACGTTCTCGAGTATCGTTAGTGTCTCACCAGTCATTTTGTATATACGTATTTTATTCTAATATCAATTTGCAACGCTACCATTTCTTTTCTTGCACATTCAGGTTGACTGGTACATTATTTTGTACTAAAATATAAATAAATAGAATAATGGTCAACGCATGGTTTTTACTTTTTAAGTTAACGTGATGATGATGATAATATTCCCAGTTGTGTCGACTTTTCATAAATAATACTTTTTTGTCATATATTTTTGTAAAAATATATCGCAAAGGCTGAAACTTAAAATATTTCAAATTAAAATCAAATACTCAAAAAAAAATCTACTTAATCTTTACCCCTTCTAACTTACCTATAAAAGTGAAAGATTGTCTGTTTTTTTTTGTTTTTGATTGGTTAAACTGATTCAACCATTTATGCATGAATTAAAAACGACGACTTTTTGCAAACAATTCGCTAATACTTCCGAGATTATATATAATTATTTTGTTTGCTGCAATAATCCTATTTGAAAGTGTATAAGCCTAAACCACGTGGCGAAAACACAAACTCTCTTTCTTTTTTTCTCTGTCTCTCTAACGACTTATGAAATCTACTCAAAGTATTTTGTTACAAAAATGAACATTCGCAAAAGAATTCTTAACAATTTCGAGGGTTGATTAAAAGTTTGTAAGCGAAGAGTTTCGTTTCTAATAGAGTGAAACATATTATATAGCGTGTACCCGTATACGGCAATATTGCCGTATATATATTGCTGTTTTAGCTACAAAAAGGGGGCACTTTAAACGTCGGGTAAATAGTCTTGAAAGGTAGGCAACGGCAGCGCTTCTGGTATTGGTGTATATATACTGCTCACTATCAGGCGGGCAGGCAGCTTGTTTGTCTATCTATACATATAAAATTCAAAGTCCTTACTGACTGACTGAATGACTGTTTATATATATATATCAGCGCAAAGCCTATACCACTGGTCTTAGAGACTTGAAATTTGGAAGGTGTGTTCTTTGTAAGGTGTATGTATCCACAAAGAAGTTTTCGAAATTCCACCCCTAATAGGGTGAAATGCTTGGTTAAATTATCTATGAAAAAAGTTCTTCGTTTCCTATAGACCACGCGGGCGCAGCCGCGGGCAGAAGCTAGTGTTACACAAAAAATTAAATCGCCGTATAATTTAAATTACTGTACAATTACAATTAAAATAACAATATTTGCGTGTCATAATTGTGTTGTACGTAATAATGATATTGTCAGATTTCACAAACAAAGCAATTACGTGAAGTGTACAAAACGTTAACAACACAAATATGTTCATTTTGCATGTGCGTGCTACATTTTGTACATTCTGCTAGATTTGCGTATCTATCTCTGTCATCATACTTTAACCACTACTAGCTGCGCCCCGCGGTTTCACCCACAGGTAAAAAATAGTCTGTGTATTCATCCACTATATATGTATGTTATCTATATTTTAAAGAATTTTTTTTAACACGGCAAATTGCCTTTATTTTCTAAATACTACAATGATTTAATAACTAATACTAAAAACTACTACTACTACATAAAAGAAACATTTGAAAAATTTAAAATTTTAGAAACAAATAGCAATTTTACTATGTTCTGCCTTACAGGCAATGTGTCGATTCTGTGTCGCATTCTCTAAAGCTAAACGAAATGAACATATTTCCGTCTTTTCCATTTCCCCTTTATCAGAAGAGTACCGCCATACTTTATGTTTACTTTAGTTTTATAGAATACGACACAGAATAAACACCATTAAATAATCAGATTATAAGTTCAATGTTTTATTAGGGATACAAAAAAATTTAGTATCACACTAATATTGTAAAGGCGAAAAATTTTGTATGTGTGTGTGCATAGAAAAAAAAGCGCAAATACTTGTTCTGAGTCTGAGCGTTGTGGGACCATGGTCTTCGTGGTTTCTGGGTCCCTAGACACAAGGAATCCTAGTTGGGGTACAGGATCTATGTATGTGATCTTTGGGCGTTATCTTCTAAATGACTGACTGACTGACTGACATAGTGATCTATCAACGCACAGCCCAAACCACTGGACGGGTCGGACTGAAATTTGCTATGCAGGTAGATGTTATGACGTAGGCATCCGCTAAGAAAGGATTTTTCAAAATTCCACCCTTAAGCGGGTGAAATGGGTGTTTGAATTATTTTCCCATAGGCCACGCCGCGGGCGAAGCTGCGGGCAGAAGCTCGTTATTATTATAAATTAGCACTTCTCGCTTTATTGTCGCTCAAAATGCATATTGCTGTATTTTTCATTCAAACGGCACACTGAATTGCATCTAATTGGAGCTAACCACTATCGAGAAAATAGTGATTATTATTGAAGTAAAACTTCTTTACGCACTGTTATATCTGCTCCATGCACCCCCTATTGCCTACTCCTAACCTTTTCCTGCCGACTCATCATTTCCCTTGTCATAGAACTCAGTTAGCCCTCAGCTCCCGTCAGTCTCCATCCAGCTTTCCAATCCGACGGTCGTCTTAAAATTAATTTCATTTATTTTATTTCAATTTCCTTTTTTAAAAAGGCTTCAGCCAGTATCCTTATAATATTGGTGGCAGCGTTAAGGGATTTTAAAAGAAAGTCCCCGGTACCGTCTCCGTTCCGAGTACACAGAAATACGCGAAATTAACGCGAGTGTTGTGTGGTGTACGAGTGCCAAGTTACCGGCCCCATTGTGTATACCCGGCTAGCCCGGATATCGGACTACAGTGAGTTGTGGTCCAGCTCATCCCGTAGAAGGCCCACTGTTGCGCACTGTTCGTGCTGCAACCGGCCTCCTCCAAGAACAGCCGCAGCCGCAGCCACACCCACTGTCACGCACAACCTGGTGCTGTGACCGGTAGTGGCTATCCGACGAGCGAGCATCCATCAGACGAGCGAGCACCGACCGGGCGAGCAACGCGCGGCGCGCGACGCTTATCTACATCCTGCTATACCCCGTGAGCGAACTTCGAAGTAATGATAGCTTTCGTTATCACTCTGTCCGCACTCAAGTAAGTGATTCGTGGTCATTGCGATTGTCAAACTTTTGTCACTATTGTTTTATTTTATTGTAATTTTATTTTATTGTAGTTTGAATATTATTATTTTCTTTTCTTGTGTGAATCGTGATTATTGTCAAAATGTCCGAGAGTAGAGCCCAAAGCCCAAAGTTTGAGAGACCCGAGTTAGCCGTAACAGACACGGAGGATGACGGATTGTGTCCTCCACCCTCTGGCCCGACTACGAGGTCATTGTCCAAAAAGAAAATCACCGCTACGAATAGTAAAGTAGAACTTGATCTTTCAACCTTACTGAAATTCATAAAACCGTTTGACGGATGCAGGGAAACACTGAACTCATTTCTGGTTAACTGCAATAACGCTTACGAATTAGCCTCAGAACCTCAAAAGGACATTTTGTTTAAATACATATTATGCCAGCTGCAAGGCAGAGCACAAACTGCCTGCTCTGTTAAAGAGTTCGCCAATTGGTTACAACTTAAGGAATTCCTTAAAACTCAATTCAGTGAAAGAAAACACTATGCCCATCTACTGACTGACCTTCAGGAATGTAGACAACAAATTAATGAACCCGTGAGCCAGTACGCTTTAAGAATAGAAACATGTCTTTCTCAATTACTTACAGAAATATCTATTTCACATGGTCATAAAAGTAGAGAAATGATAGGACGTACAGCAGCCATGGAGGAACTAGCCCTCCATCATTTCCAAATGGGGTTGATACCCCGTTTGTCGAACATCGTTAGATGTAAGTCGCCCAAGACGCTTAACGAAGCCGTGAACGTCGCTATATCCGAGGAGAAAATTCAACAATTTTTATTTAAGCAGAGCCCATCTAGTACTCGACAAGAAAAGCCAAGTAATTTAAGGCCAAATTTCCCTAGGCCAAATTTCCAACCAATGCGTCGTGACCAGAATCTACGATTCCCTGCAAACCCGAACCAGCCTAGACCCAACTTTTACCCTAGTCGGCCTATTAGTAATAATGACTCTTCTACTCCAGTCTGCAGATATTGTAAAGCACCAGGACATACCCTGGAGCAATGCCGCAAACGCGAATATAATAATAACCGCTTCAAATTTGATCAAAATCAGTCCAGAGGCCCTCAGCGTATTCACTTTGTATCCAATGCCCCTGAGGACGAATCCTCAGCTGGCTTAGAAGAAGTTTATGGTTATGACACCGTTGACTCCGAAACAAAAAACGAATAGCTGTCTCGTCCCGGTGTCGTACGGGACCTCATGATTTAAAAATCGACACCTCAAGCCTCAATCCTAAGCCTGAATCGACTCCGCGACATGGACGTCATTCTATAAATATGCCAAACCCTTTACCGTCATCGCTACATGATGACCTGCCAAAATCCACTGTATCCACGCAGGAAATAAACCTGCCAAAATTTTCTAAGTCCAATGTATTCGAGATTACCAATAATCCTGCGATAATGTTACTACCTCATGTACTCGTCGAATCTTCCGTCTCAGACATCCCTTTGACGTTACTTGTAGACTCAGGATCCTCTGTAAGCCTCTTGAAGCATTCCTGCTTAATAACACACCCCAAACTTGTGAAGGAAAAAATCCAATTAAAAGGTATTGATTCATCAGAAGAATCTATCCAAACCCGAGGTCATTTTAAACTCAAACTACAATTACCTAAAACCAGCATATCACACAGATTCCATGTTATCGACAAGATACACTTACCTTATGATGGAATCATAGGTTCCGATATGCTCAACGCGCATAGCTGCAATATTGACTATACCAATAATCTTCTCCATCTTGGCAAATCATCCTTGAAACTGCACTTTTATGATCCAGCATACTTAATTCCTGCAAGAACCGAAACTATTATTGAGTGTTCTGTTCAGAACCCTGAAATGAAAGAAGGATTAGTCCTCGACCAGAACATTACTGAAACCTTACTTATCGCAAACTGTGTAGTCCGTGTTAAAGAAAATAATAGAATAAATATATCCGTGGTTAATACCTCTGAAGAACCTGTGACATTAAAATCAAATCTTAACCTTAAACTCTCCGCTATTGATTCTTTATTGTACAAAGAACAGCCTGCTAGTTCTGTAAATCACATACGTGCTGCGAGTACAACTGACTGTGCTACGCGAACAGAAGAAGTTCTAAAACAATTACGTCTCTCACATCTTAATGCTGAAGAAAAGGAAGCTCTTCTGCAATTATGTTCCGAGTTCTCTGATATTTTCCACCTTCCTGGAGAAAATCTGTCCTATACAAATGCCCTGAAACACGATATTAAAACAACAACAGAAATACCAATTCACAATAAAACCTACCGATTCCCAGAAGTCCATAAAGCCGAAGTACGAAACCAAGTTGAAAAAATGCTAGAGCAAAATATTATAGAGCCTTCCGACTCTCCCTGGTCATCACCAATATGGGTCGTTCCCAAAAAACTCGACGCTTCCAATACACAAAAGTGGCGAGTCGTAATTGATTACCGGAAACTCAATGACGTCACAATTGGTGACACTTACCCCATACCACAGATTACAGAAATCCTAGATCAACTAGGCAATAGCAAATACTTCTCGACTTTAGATCTAGCATCTGGGTTCCACCAAATTCAGTTAAATGAAGCCGATAAAGCGAAAACAGCCTTCAACGTCCCAGAAGGACACTTTCAATTTCTGAGAATGCCATTCGGGCTCAAGAATGCCCCTTCTACATTTCAGAGGCTAATGAATTCAGCCTTGTCAGGGCTTCAGGGCACCCGGTGTTTCGTCTATCTCGACGATATAGTATGCTACGCATACGATTTACAAGCCCACATTCTAAACCTTAGATCAATTTTCCAAAGAATTCGAGACTTCAATTTAAAGTTACAGCCGGATAAGTGTGAGTTTCTACGACGTGAAGTCTGTTACCTTGGTCATGTCATTACTGAACAAGGCGTCAAGCCAAATCCAGATAAAATCAAAGCCGTTACCGAATTTCCAATCCCAACATCTCCAAAAGATATAAAATCATTCCTTGGCCTAGTTTCCTACTATCGTCGCTTTATTCCTGATTTTTCAAAAACTGCAAAAGCTCTCACTAACCTCCTAAAAAAGGACACGCCCTTTAAATGGGAAAATCAACAGCAGCTTGCCTTTGATACCTTAAAACGCAAATTGACTACAGCCCCACTGTTAATCTACCCCGATTTCTCGAAACCCTTTATTCTCACCTGTGATGCCTCGAACTATGCCGTAGGCGCCGTTCTCTCTCAGGGACCAATTGGTAAAGACCAGCCCGTAGCTTTTGCTTCACGGACACTCAATAAGAGTGAATCCAACTATAGCACGACTGAGAAGGAGTTGTTAGCCATACTCTATGGCTGTAAAACCTTCCGTCCCTACTTATATGGAAATAAATTCCAAATCGTAACTGACCATAGGCCTCTAAAGTGGCTATTTAACCACAAAGATCCCAGCAGCAAACTCCAACGTTGGCGGTTGAAGTTGGAAGAATACGAATATGAAATCGTGTATCGCAAAGGTAAATTAAACTCCGCTGCTGACGCGCTTTCCAGATATCCTGTGAATCCTGTTTATCCAAAAAATCATAGGAATATGAATTCTAATCCTGTCGATGACACTAGTACTAGAGCCGAAGTTTTATCGGAATCACCACTTGCCGAAATTGGTCAAGAGACCCTTGACGAGCTAATAAGACTGGATTTCAGTCCTGTGAATGGTGGAGACCTTGATTTTAGTCCTCTGAATCCTCCTACTCCCATAGCTCCGCCCATTGCCGTTTATCCTCCTACTGCCATAGCTCCTCCTATTACCGTGAATCTCCCTGCTCCTGTGACTCCCTCCATTACCATGGACTCTCCTCCTGAAGATCACCTTTCTTCACTAAATAAATCACATCCTGAGACAGAAACAGATCCTCAACCATCGACTAGTTGGCAGAACCCTGAAACCTTACCTGCATCCATATCCGCTCAACGCGACCCAGGAACCACTCCAGTACCTGAAAACTTACCTTTACCCGATGAAACCTATAATAAGTTCTTAAAATCATCTACGAAACTATACAATACTCATATTACAGAACATAATGAAGACCTACTTAAAGGAAAACAAACATTAATAATAGTACCTACCACAATAGATATGGACGAGTCCTTACCTCATGTCTCGGAAGTCCTCAGTAACTGTCCGAACCCCGAACGTGATGAATTTCTGAAAAAAGAAAGATCTTTACATTCCTTTTTGCCCCTAACTGTCGAAGATAAAACTTACCTTTTTCTATTCACAAAAGTGCACCATTTTGACGATCACTCGTACCCAGATATATTCAAATGCCTGAAATATGTTCGTGACGAAATAATGATGTCATATCCGACAGTAAACGAAATTAGTATTTCAGATTTCAGGAACCCTTTTGATAAACACTCCTTTGCAAAAATCTACAACATGCTAGCTTATTTATTCGACGGCACTAATATAAAAATTCATATATATCACAATAATATTATATATCCTGCGCCTAGCGAAGTTCCCAAAATCCTTAAAGAAAACCACGACATCCCCATTGCAGGCCATTTAGGATCCACGAGAATGCTAAGCCGTATCAAAGAACGGTTCTCCTGGAAAAATATGCGCAGCGATATCGAAAACTATGTAAAAAACTGTCAGTCTTGCCAAACCAACAAAGCGCTACGAAAAATAAATAGAGCACCTATGGTTATAACATCCACCTCTACGTCTCCTTTCGAGAGACTAGCCCTTGATATTGTGGGCCCTCTGCCTGAGTCTGGTACGGCCAAGCTGAAGTACATTCTGACCATGCAAGATGACCTTACAAAATTTTCATTAGCGTATCCCCTTCGCAGTAACACAGCGGCAGAAGCGAGTGACTGCCTCCTCCATTTCATATCACTCTTCGGAATCCCTAAATACATACTTACAGATCAGGGCACTAATTTCACAGCGGACCTATTCAAGAAAACCTGCGAATTCTTGAAAATTAAGCAATTATGGGCGTCACCTTACCACCCACAGACGCAGGGCGCTTTGGAAAGATCACACTCCACTCTTAAGGAATACCTTAAATCGTATGTAAACGAAAATCAAGACAACTGGCCCCAGTACGTGTACACGTCCATGCTAGCATACAATACCGCTGTGCATTCAACCACGCACTACTCACCATACGAGCTATTATTCGGACATAAGCCCCATATCCCAGACTCCGTATACAATGACAATAATAACACAACCTATCCTGAATACGTAAAACTTTTACAACACCGTATGAAACATGCACGAGATAAAGCCTTGGATTTCATCCGTCAATCTAAAGAAAACTCAAAAACCTATTATGACTCTCGTACTCGCCCAGTTGAATATAAGGTAGGCGATTACGTCTTATTAAAGAACCACCTTAGGTTGCGAAAGGCCCTATCGCCCCAATGGAAGGGTCCCTTCAAAATCGTCAAAATCCATGGCAACCACACACTGTCTTTGTTGATAAATAGACGCCACGTGAAACACCACTACGATGAGGTAAAACACGTGGAAGTCCATAGTATACCTCCTGCTTAAAACATACCTATTTTACATATTTAAATAGATACATACGGTTAGTTAACGTAGAGTTAAGATTAAAATTAATTAGTTATATAGTCATATAAGCTAGGTATATAGTCAGATATTAAGGTTAGATAAGTACCTACTCCATTGTTTCTTCTATTACAGCGTACTGGTCCAAGGTCATCACGAGTTTGTCCGACCCATCAACTCGAGCTCCGGCATATATTTCGATCCAATTGGTGAACTCGAAATTAGCATTGGACACCTAGATATAGTTACTCCATTCGACATATCCTACATTAAACCTCATATCCAAAATATTAACTCAATACTAGGCACAGTACGTTTCTTGTGCGGCCAAATTGAAATCGAAACCACAACTAAGCTAGAATGCCATAATGTATTGGAGCCACTTACAGTTAGGTACAACGATATGATGTCCGACTATTCTTCCATCGCTCACCTTACGAGCAACAATAGGTTTAAACGCGGAGCATGGATAGGTGGTATAGGCAAACTATCCAAAACCATATTTGGGACTCTAAACGAGGACGACGCTGTCAAATATGACGACGCCATACAAAGCCTACAAAATGGCGAAAAGAAGCTGGCTTCATTGATTAAGGAAAACATCTTAGTTACAACTTTCACCATAGCCAAATTTAATGAATCATTTCACAGCATAAAAATGAATGAGGCCAGGCTCAATGAAGGTATCGACAATCTCAAATTAACATTAAAAAACATGTCAATGATTACCAACAAATTAAATACAAAATCAAATATTAATTCAATATTAAAAAGTTTGGAAGCCTCTGTACTCACCTTATCATTTCAATTGGAGGACATAACAAACGCTATTATGTTTAGTCGTCAAAACATGCTTCACCCGGCCGTGTTGACTCCCACGCAATTATACAAAGAGCTTGTCGATAACTACAGATACCTACCTGCGGATCTTAAGTTACCTGTTACTTTAGAACTAAGCCATATTCATATATTAATGAATATATCTAGTGTAATATGTTACGGTTTAAACGATAAGATTATTTTTATATTAAGAATACCTTTAGTATCACCTAAGAAATATAATTTGTACCATAGTATAGCGTTACCTACCCCGCATAGCAGTGTAAAACCGAATTCATTTAGTTTTGTTATTCCTAGCAGTAAATACATCGCAATGACCAACGATAAATCGGAATATTGTAACCTCGAATCACTGAAACAATGCAGAGTGATAGGCTCTCGCGAGTTTATCTGTGACGTAATGACCGTATTCCCTACGAGTGCAAATCCCAGTTGTGAAAGTGAGCTAATCGCCAGCGTCATAAGTACCCTACCAGTGCAGTGTCGGACCGATTTAATTCACGGACACGTATTAGATGTATGGAAACCACTAAGTAACAACAACTGGATTTATGTACAAACTCAGAGCACAAAGTTATACATCGAATGTCCCAACCGAAAGGGTCTTGAAATAAATATTATTGGGACCGGAATTGTCAATATCCCAAACGATTGTATGGGCTATTGTAAAAATACCAAATTAATACCTAAATATAAGGACATAAAAATAAATGTTACTGTGACCCATTCCGACTTTAACATAATAAACGACTCCTGCTGTACATTAGATAAGTTCGAAAATAAAATGAGTACTGAACCTCGTATTAAATTACAAAATATAGATTTAGACACTTTTACCGCAGAGACCAAATTAAACCTTAAATCTATTTCAGATGGAACAGACCAAATAATGAACCAACACCAAATAATTAAGTACGAGACTCATTACTCAATAGCATTAATTTTAATAACTTCCATAATTTTCCTATTTTGTGTATTTAAACTTTATTACTTGATTAAATCGCACGACCGTCTTCCCTGTCACTTCCTTAAGTTTTCCCAATCAGTCCCTATAAACTCACCTGAAGAACAGACACCAGAACCTGAACCTGTAACTTCTGTTAAGATAAGCAAACGTCACCGAGATCCAGAGGACATTCCGTCCCCCAGCATCAGGAGGAACATATAGCTTCCTACATTCTCATTTCCTAAACTTCGAAACTTCAGCCCCGAAGTTTAGTCTACCCCGGGGAGATGTTATATCTGCTCCATGCACCCCCTATTGCCTACTCCTAACCTTTTCCTGCCGACTCATCATTTCCCTTGTCATAGAACTCAGTTAGCCCTCAGCTCCCGTCAGTCTCCATCCAGCTTTCCAATCCGACGGTCGTCTTAAAATTAATTTCATTTATTTTATTTCAATTTCCTTTTTTAAAAAGGCTTCAGCCAGTATCCTTATAATAGCACGCTTGACTTGGAGAGTAAGCTGGTCAAAGCGAGGTGAACGGAAGTTGAAATTGGTTTATGTAGATATCCACTATCAACATTACAAAACAAAAAAATTGTATTACTATGTTGGTGTGTCCGGTAAAATGACAATTCACAATAATTGTCGAGATGGCGACATTAACATTAAACAAAGCAAAGGAGTTTTGGCGGGAAAACGAAAAAGAACGCGTCGCTGCATTGTATTATTTTACAAAACTCGTGTTATTTTCAGTGTTAGTGCATAAAATTGGTGGCATTTTATTCGTTAATGCCACCAATTTTATGCACTAACACTGAAAATAACACAAGTTTTGGAAAATAATACAATGCGGTGACGCTATCTTTTTCATTTTCCCGCCAAAACTCCCGAAATAAGGTTAATAATATAAAATCTATTGCTATCGTTTACTTTATCTATTGAACCAATTAGGCAATTTAAACATTATGTCATAAATTCTTGACTGGCCCTGCAGCTCAGTTGGTAGTAACCCTGCCTTTTGAACTGTGGGTTGTAGGTTCGATTCCTACCCAGGACAAACATTTGTGTGATGAACATCGATGTTTGTTCTGTGTCTGGGTGTTATATTGTATGTATTTAGAAACAAAAAGTACATAAGTATTGTATCAGATATCTGGTTCCCATAGCTTTGCTTAGTTTAGAGCTGGATGGCGCTGTGTGAAATGTCCACAGATATTTATTTATTTTTTATCTTGAAACACTACATTCATTGATTATTGGAGAAGTTACAAATACTCTTCATTGCGAACGGCAACTTTTCTTTTGTTTGCTAACAAACTCAAACAAATAAATCGTATAACGGAGCCAAATCAAAAAGTGTTTACTATTCATGAAAACCGTTGAAGAAAGATACCTTTACAATGTTACTGGACTGAGGAAACAAATCCTGTAGTCTATGCTAATAAATACGATTTATCATTGAAGTTTAAATTTTGGTATAACTTTGGGCAGTTTTCGTTACATTCCGATGGTTGGCAAACATCAAAGGATTTTTTTTGCAAACAATTTATTTCTAGCACTTTTAAAAGTCAAAATGCTTTGTACCATGCAAAATTTTTGTATAATTTGTTAAGTTTAGGCCCAGTTAAGGACTAGAAAGAAATAATAATAATAACGCCCAACGACAAGTATAAACGATCCCATACATAGATCCTGGACCCTAACTAGGATTCCCTGTGTCTAGAGACCCAGGAACTACGAGGATCATGGTCCTACAACACCCAGACCCAGAACAAGTATTTGCGCTTTTTTTTGTGCACAAATACTTGTTTTGTCACGGGAACCGAACCCGCCGCCTCCGGGTTATGAGCCGATCTGCTATGAGCGATCTGCGACTACACCACAGAAAAGACTGTCTAAGAAAGTTAAATTTATGTGTTTTCTTACAGAGTCCTGTAGTCGTTAAGCTACAAAGCTCTCCAAATAAATTTAAAAAAAGATATCAAAAGTTATTATATCTAAATATATATCTTTAAAAATATATAACTCAAAGGTGACTGACTGATCTATCAACGCACAGCCCAAACCACTGGACGGATCGGGCTGAAATTTGGCATGCAGGTAGATGTTATGACGTAGACATCCGCTAAGAAAGTATTTTTCGAAATTCCACCCTTAAGAGGGTGAAATTTGTGGTGGAATTATTTTCCCATAGGCCACGCCGCGGGCGAAGCTGCGGGCAGAAGCTCGTTTTAGATAAGGGAAATCTATTTTTATACCAAACCTTTAAGAACCTACCATTTACATAAAATAATGTATATTCGACGTTTCTGTCGCGTATTTCAAATTTATTGAACCAAACCAGGCTATCCTAATTTCTTGAGGCACGAGGTGAACGTTATCCGACCTTTTTGTATATATCATCCGCTAAGAAATAATTTTTCGAAATTCCACCTTTAAGAGGGTGAAATGGGTGGGTGGCTGAATTATCTTCCCATAGGCCACGCCACGGGCAAAGCTGCGAGCAGAAGCTCGTTAAGCATATTAAAATTATAAAGTACTTAATGTCAAATATTATAGAGCAAGCTGTTGTAAGGTACAATATGTGAGTTTGAATAAATGTTCTCTTTCTTACTACTGGTGCAAGCAATCCAGCACAATGCAGAACAGAAAACTCCGATCCGAAGCTTCGATTACACCTGTAAAGAAGAAGCTACAAGAAATTTGTAATAGTGGCTTTTAAACCGGAACACAGTAGTGCTTGCACACTACTGCTTGGCGGCAAAATACTTCTAGGTCCCACCATCTACCTAGACGAACTTGACAGAAAAATCCTACCACCTAGTAAAAATGTATTCCAAATTATTTGCAATATATCATAACTATTACTAATAGGTGAGGGATCAAAATAATGCCACCAAAATGGATTATTTTATGTTAGTGAATGATATGACGAGCTAGTCGTTTACCTGATGTTAAGCGACACGGCCACCCATGACAGAACAGTGTCACTCGGATCTCCAAAATATATAGTTTAGCGTGACACTGCACTGCGCACATCATCCTGAGACATCAGCACAGTCTTAGTAATAACATTACTCGACTGTGAGATCAGATCATAAAGTCTCATTTGTCCAGTAATTTCACTAGCTACAGTGCCCTTCAAACCGGAACACAGCATATATTTTAGAAAGGTAAATGAAAAATAGCGTCATACACTCGGTACGGTTCTTCTTAAAATGGTTTGGAAATAAAAACAAACGGTCATATACCGAAACACTCCAACGTCGAGGTTCCATAAAAATTCAATTTCGAAATTGCATCTGTCATCTCAGAATTGGACCGAGTCACATACGGCAACTTTGTGCAGTTGTTCGATAAAAAGTTTTTATTTTATTTTAATGTTGGTGATTGATGTGACGAGCTAGTCGTTCACCTGATGTTGAGCGCCACGGCCGCCCATAACAGAACAGTGTCACTCGGAACTCCAAAATATAAGGTTTCATGTGACACTGCACTGCGCACATCATCCTGAGACATCAGCAGTCTGGTAATAAGATTACACAACTGTGAGATCAGATCATACAGTTTCAATTGCCCTGTAATTTCACTATATTTACAGTTATACAGTTTATATAGTTATACAGTATAGTTATAGTTCCCTTCAAACCGGAACACAGTAGTGCTTGCATTACATTAACATAAGTCTTGTAATAAGATTAGATTTAGTTAGATTACTAAACAGTGTGATCAAGTTATAAAGTTGTATAAAGTCTCGTGTCGCCTTCAAACCGGAACACAGTAGTGCTTGCACAATACTGCTTGGCGACAGAATAACTGGCAAAGCGGTGGTACCAACCTCGACGAACTTATCTTAGTTCATGTGTAAAAGCCCTAAAATGTCCAAGACGCTGACACCAGGTGTCCGGCATTTGTGTATTATGAATGTGCTGTTATTTTATTCAACTTTTTGGCGCAGGAGAAATGGGACCGGATCCGAAAAGCCTTTACGTAATTGAGATTTGATTTTAACATTTTTGTTGTGTTATGTTTAGATTTGAGCTGTTTTATTTACCAGTATAAAAGTAAAAGTAAAAAGTAATGTTGTTAAAAAAATTATAATGACTGGCCCGATAGCTGAGTTGGTAGTAGAATAGTATAATAATAATATTCCTTCTGAACTGCGGGTTGTGGGTTCGATTCCCTCCCATTAAAAACATTCGTGTGATAAACATAGGTTTTTGTTCTGTGTCTGGGTGTTATATTGTGTTCTATGTATGTATTTACAAATAAAAAAATTCTAAGCATTGTATCAGTTATCTGGTTGCCATAGTACAAGCTTTGCTTAGTTTGCTAGATGGCGTATGTATGTAAGTTTGTTACTCTTTCACGCAAAAAATACTGATTGGATTTTAATTAAACTTAGAATACAGATAGGTTATACGTCGGAATAACACATAGGATACTTTTTATCCATGGGTGAAAACGCGGGGCGCAAGTAGTCATTTTATAAATGTAGAATTCGCAATGCGCGAAATACTTCCAAAACGTACCAAATACAAAAAAAATTACAAGCGAGCTGACACTCAATCATTTGTTGAATAAGAGTCAATATTGGGTAGTGCTTTTGCGACAAGGAAATAAAAAAATGTTTTCGCTAAAGTGCTTTCTTTATGAAATAAAGATGGTTAAGTGTAGCCTCTAATAGGCTTTTGTTTTCATACTTAACTGATTTACAAGGTGTGTGAAGAGCTTATGTTTTCTTTATAGATTTTTCCTTGACGATATGTTACGTAATTTTTGTCTGAAAGCATTGCTCTTAAAAATTTCGTCTTGTAGTCGTGCGAGGGAAAAGAAACGGTAAGCATAGTCATATTGTTTTAGGTTTAGAGTTTTGTGTTAAGACAGCCTCTATAGTTGTTGAGCAGGTCGGCTTATAACATGGAGGCAGCGGGCTCCATTTACGTGGCAAGGCAAGTATTTGCACACAGAAAAAAAAGCGCAATCACTTTTTTTATGCTAAT
This sequence comes from Ennomos fuscantarius, assembly GCA_905220475.3. Taxonomy (NCBI): domain Eukaryota; kingdom Metazoa; phylum Arthropoda; class Insecta; order Lepidoptera; family Geometridae; genus Ennomos; species Ennomos fuscantarius. Next base: position 1,558,487 of record HG992046.1, on the reverse strand, counting down.
AAACGATATGACGAGCTAGTCGTTCACCTGATGTTAAACACCACGACCGCCCATAACAGAACAGTATCACTCGGAATTCCAAAATATAAAGTTTCGCGTGACACTGCACTGCGCACGTCCTGAGACAACAACACAATCTGGTAATAAGATTACCCGACTGTAAGATCAGATCATATAGTCTCAATTGCCCAGTAATTTCACTAGTTACAGTGCCCTTTAAACTAGAACACAGTAATGCAAGCTAGTACAGTTCAGTTAGCATTAAGTTCTAGTTTAAAGGTGCAAGCACACTGCTGCTTTGCTTTGCTTAGTGACCTTGGTTGATCTACCCCCAGATCGTAAGGTCTCAATTGCAATAGTAATATGTTAAATATTTATATGCTTTTTAGTTTTAGACAAACCTGCCTAAATATCAGGCATTAAATAAATGTAAATAACACAAAATATAACGTATTCACTGACTGTACAAGTTTTTTCATTTACCTAGACTCAGTTTGTAAGTCTAGACTTTGGCTTACCTTTTGTTGAATTAGCATAACTCGCATTCTGTGTGAAATATTATTTTATATACAAAAAGGTCGGATAACGTTCACCTCGTGCCTCAAGAAATTAGGATAGCCTGGTTTGGTTCAATAAATTTGAAATACGCGACAGAAACGTCGAATATACATTATTTTATGTAAATGGTAGGTTCTTAAAGGTTTGGTATAAAAATAGATTTCCCTTATCTAAAACGAGCTTCTGCCCGCAGCTTCGCCCGCGGCGTGGCCTATGGGAAAATAATTCCACCACAAATTTCACCCTCTTAAGGGTGGAATTTCGAAAAATACTTTCTTAGCGGATGTCTACGTCATAACATCTACCTGCATGCCAAATTTCAGCCCGATCCGTCCAGTGGTTTGGGCTGTGCGTTGATAGATCAGTCAGTCACCTTTGAGTTATATATATTTAGATTCTTGAGTGACTACGAAACGGAAAGTGCAGCGTATATGCCCTACACTCTGTTTGCTGAAGATTTCTAAAGCTGTCGTCCCACGGTGCGTGATACAACTACACAAATTTGAATGTGTGATAAGGGTGGATTATTATCGTTCGTTAGCGTGCACGAGTGTTGGCAAATGGTTCCAAGTTATAAAACTATGCCTTTTCGTTTTCTCTTCAAGGCTTCTTAGGGCCTACAGTAAAATATCCAATATTTCACTTTAGAATTTTGATTGACGAAATAAGACTTTGACATGATATAACCGTACAAAAATTTCTTATCTGCTGAATCATCGCTAAAAACCGATTGAAAGCCATTATACGAAGAAAAGACAAATTTGAAGGAATTCGTTCAAAATTGTTCCAATACCCCCAAGATCAACACAGCTGATTTAGAGTTCGTGAAGTTCGCTCTGCTAGGCGATCGGATCTTGAATGCAACCAATCGAAACACTTTGTATGGATTTGACAGTTTCTATACATAGTTTATGTGCATAGTTAGTAAGGAAATTTTCGAATTTAGAATGAAATGTGGCCTGTTGCATTTTAGTCAAAGATCCATGATCATCTCACAGTACCGGTACTCATTAGGCCACTAAGACAAAATTTTTGTGCTTGTTAAAAAATCGAGTGTGATTTAGACCACACGACTGAAGTAAAACTTCTTTAGCTCCACGTATCGGCCGGTATAACTTTGTTTTTGCTTTGTAAAGTTAATGTCGCCATCTTGAGGTGTGTAAATTGTCATTTTACCGAACATACCAATATAATAATACAAGTTTTTAACTTTGTCATGTTGACAATGAAGATCTACGTTAACCAAGTTTCAACTTACACTTGCCTCGCCAGCTTACTCCCCAAGTCAAGCGTGCGTAAAGAAATTCTACTTCAAAAAGTATAGGAAATACTAAACATCAAAACTGCGAGGTCTGTCAATTTTATAAACTTCTTTGCATGCATACGATACTTCTTTTTCAACACGAATGAAGCCAAAGACAACATCACTAGTCACGAACACAAATCTATTAAAATACCATCGGGAAAACATCTAAAGAAGCAATTCGGGACGCTTCCCATATCGAACCTCATTCCTCGGCAGTCATTTGTCCCGTGCACGGTCCCTCGTCACGTCTTCGCCATTTACCAACGCTGTACAGTAATAGCATCGATTGAGGCAGGGATGTAATCAGGTGGGGGGCGAGTTGGCTGGACTGCAGTCGTAACCCCCCCGGTACGGCGGACGAGTTGCACACGGGCGGCTTTTAGTGGGTTCTAGTCCCACATATCCCCTGCCATCACGGTAGTGGAAGTGCGAGGGCATTTCCCCCCCTCAAAAAAAGGGAAGTAATCAGGTTAGGGGCTAGTACCCCACTGAACTGTACAAATGATATATAAAGCTTTAGACTGTTAAACCACTAAAAAGTGAAAAATTCAAAAGATTGATAGGTTTTTATTTTATTTTATAACATTTTTATATATGTTCATTATTAAAATCGCAGATGCAGAGGTATTTTATATCACAGAAAATAAACATAATTTAAAAAATACACTTAATATCACAAATTGGTTCCTAAACCATATTATGATTTAAACGACTTAGAAACCAATGTAAACACGCATTATAACAGAAGATTTTTTTGGATTATGTTTATAAAGAAAAATCTTCGTTATCCGCAATTTTCATTATCATACGCTATAATTATTAACTATAGAGCACAAATCCTGCAACAAAAATTTGATGGGAACGGGGTAATGGGTGAAACCACAGCTTAGCTAGCTTTATTATTACTTAGGTAACTGCCTCTTTCGAGCTTGCCCATTTGAATATTTGAATAATTACAATTTTTTTAATGCGAATATGGGTATGAGAATATCTCATAATGGGAAGCTACTATGTTACCTATTATGAAGCATGTTTTCTCTATAAGACATTTTACTTATCCCCCCTCCCTTCAGTTCTGAGTACGACTCACCACCGCGTATAGTTATAGCATCGCTTGCGGTGTACAAATGAGCCCTTTATGCCCTATTGCGTTCTAACTGACTCGGAGAAATTCAGTTTTTATCGGGCCATAAATGACTCATAAATTACTAGAGAATAAGGGGAGTGATATCTTTGTAAATTTAATGATCATTGGCTTACTTGAAATAAGATTATTTCCTTTTATTTGTTCCTTCCTTATAAATATAGAAATAAACGAGCTTCTGCCCGCAGCTTCGCCCGCAGCGTGGCTTAAGGGTGGAATTTCGAAAAATCATTTCTTAACGGATTCCTACGTCATAACATCTACCTGCATGCATGATAACGGATACAATACTTACATATTTTTTGTTTGTAAATACATATAATACTGTTGGAAATCCTAAGTGGTTTTAGTTTTTAAAAAAAGTAACCTTACAATCAAACTAAGAATATTTATTGAGATTTACTAAGAACCGACAATAATTAACAGCGTGATTTTATAAAACGTCCGTCGCCTCTGAGCGCTGCCCGAAAAGTGAGCCCGAGCCTTCTCCGTCGCTCGTATATATACTACGCCGCTTGCATCAGCTCCCGAAGTGAAGTATTTTGTAACACGGCCGTTCCTGCTTGCGTGTTGTCCTCAACAGCTGCTTCATCTTCAAGCGGCACATTGTCGTCGACCTCGGCCGTTGTGTCTTCTTCTATAACACAACAAAACATGATTTTAGGACCCGATGTACAGGCATAACGTTGGTAACTGAAACCATTTCAAAATTAAAATGAAGCTGTTGCTCAATTCAAAGAAATTTCAATTTAGAGAAATTCAACAGGTACTTGTAATAAACATTGAAAACGGAGACTGCAAAACAACTGTGTTAGAAGCACAAGCGTGCACTCAAGTACAACCAACACAGGTTTCACATAATAATTTTATGAAAATTTGTAAGAACAAGTAAGGTTCCAACCGCATGTAAGAAAGTACTTTGGTACTTTAGCATAGAAAATAAAGAAAAATAAATGTATTGCGAATTTCAGAATTCCAGACTTCTAAACTTCGCCACACATTGTAATAGAAAACGGCAACTGTATGGGATAACATTCATAAACCACATCATACATTGCAGAAACGGCAACCGTATGACGTGACACTCACAAATCACGTCAAACATTACAAAAACGGCAACTGTATGATGTAATACTCACAAATCACGTCATAAATAGCATAAACGGCAACTGTATGACATGGCACTCACAAACCACGTCATACATTGCAAAAACGGCAACTGTATGATATGATACTCACAAAACACGTCGTACATTGAAAACACGGCAACTGTATGACGTGACACTCACAAATCACGTCATACATTGCAAAAACGGCAACTGTATGACATAACACTCACAAATAACGTCATACATTTCAAAAACGGCAACTGTATGACATAACACTCACAAACCACGTCATACATTGCAAAAACGGCAACTATGTGGAGAGAATAATCTCGTCACATATTGCAAAAGGCAACTGCATGAAGAGGCATAGGCCACCTCACACATTGCAAATAGAGAGAAGGCAACTGTGCGAAATGATCACACATTGCAAACGACGCCACACAAAGTGCAGTCATCGCTGAGTCACATTGGTGAGACAGATATCAGCAGTGGAGAACGCAGAACAAGTCTCCAGCGTCCATTCGCCCCGCCAAAACACCATGTGATCGGCGGCCGCTTGCGTTGTCTTGCCATAAGACCCGCCGCGAAGTTTCGAGCTACAGCGGTGGGTGGCAGCACATGCAGGACCTTGTAGGGCCCCCGCATGCCAGAGTTCAGCTTTCCCGTAGATTGTGATGACCTGTTCACGAACACAAAATCGCCAACGGTGAAGGTTTGTGACTGCTGACGACCCTTGTTGACATAAGCGTCTTGGAGTTGCTGGTCAGCGTCAGGTAGTGTGGACGCAGTATTATTCGTCACCGCATCTTAACGGTACACCATTGCGAGTTTTGTTTTGAATGAATAACCGGGGATGTACCGTCTAAAGTAACAAAAACTAACTTAGTAGCATTAAAAATGTCTAACCTCTTCAGACATTGCTTGGCACTTACGTGTTAACAGAAGCTTCTACCTTATGCTCGCTCAGTCTCACCTGACCATTAGTAATCATTTGACCTTAGTAATATATTTCAGTTGTAATAAATTCACATTTCTCAACGCTGATGGAAAATCCTGCCTCAGTCAAAGTCTTTAGAATCACTATACTCGCGTTTTTGCTTGTTTTGTTGAACATAACCTTTGCGAAAAACACCACGAGCTCGAACGGGTGTAATCTGATGAGGTTTCACATAAATGGACAGAAAACTCGCTAAATTCATAGCAGTTGCGCGAATTTGAGGATCAGTAACACCAGCGTGTAACTATCGCCACAATGAACTCATCAATCAAATCGTTAACAATGCGTAACGTAACAACAAACGTCCAGCGTATTCTGCATACGTGGGGTAGTTATCAGAATCAGTTTTCATAACATCAAATAACATTTTCGCGATATTTACTCGTATAGGGCACAATGCCTTAAATTCACACTTGAAATTTGGCCAACTACGATCATTACAAACCCAATCGTATAGCCACGACCTCGCGTCACCTTTTAGACAATTACCTATACGTGCTAAACACTCACTGTCGTCCCGTCTATTTAGATTGCGCACATGATCAATTTGACTACACAACGAATCAAAATCATGCTAAGACAGATCGAAATTCGACATAAATACATGGTTCGATCTTACCGGCATGGCATCATAGCATTAATGAGGTTTTCGGTTACTTCACATATAACCATATCCGCGGTGGGCGGAGGCGTGCTTGAACATGGCACGGACAGGTCCAGACTTGCAGGGTACGACTCGGCGCTCGACGGCGCAGTCAGCGGGCAGACGGCTCGCACGACGCGGATGGCGTGCCGGAGCATCCGGTGTAGGCGCCGACATGGCGCGCGATGTACTCGCAACTGCGTGTCCTGGAATCTTCCAAAACACCTAAGCGGCCTACGAAAGTTTGAAGCTGGGCTTCTAAACCAGGAATAGACGTTCGATCTCGGTTACGTCTTTTACGTTTACTAGTCGCAGCCGTAGCTACCAAAAATTTAAGCGGAAATTCTTTAAAATCACAACAGCAAAATCAAAGCAATATTTGAAATCAGAATAACCAAGTCAGAATTGAGTTAGATCCCACTTCTGATGTTGGAAATCCTAAGTGGTTTTAGTTTTAAAAAAAAGTAACCTTACAATCAAACTAAGAATATTTATTGAGATTTACTAAGAACCGACAATAATTAACAGCGTGATTTTATAAAACGTCCGTCGCCTCTGAGCGCTGCCCGAAAAGTGAGCCCGAGCCTTCTCCGTCGCTCGTATATATACTACGCCGCTTGCATCAGCTCCCGAAGTGAAGTATTTTGTAACAATACAATATAAAGCCCAGACACAGAACAAACATCAATACTCATCACACATATGTTTGTCCTGGATCCCATCCAGGGTGGGAATCGAACCCACAACCTGCAGTTCAGAAGGCAGGGATACTACCAACTGAGCTATGGAGCCAGTCATAGTCTTTTCACTTTTACTTTTCAAAGTAGACAATTTTTGAATAAGCTATATTTAGCACTTTTACTTAACGAAATCTGAATACATTTTTTTCTTCTATTTACATGTCACACAGGCTATCTAGACCCAAACTATGCAAAGCTTATACTGTGGAAACCATATCACTCATACAATTCCGATACTTTTTGTTTGTAAATATATTAGAATACCATATAATACCAACTGATGGGCCAGCTAAATTAAAACATTTATATTATTTAAATTAAAAAGAAGTGAGAAAGAGAACTGCTTTTTTTTTTTCAAACTCATATATTGTAATGCGCGTGCTATATATAATTTGACTATAAGCACTTAATAACTTAATTTTAAGTACCTAATATAATTTTGACTTGTAAAAGTGCTAAAATTAGCCTATTTGCAATAAATCTTTTGACTTTGACTTTGAACATTTTAAGTAAATTAAATAAAATGTTTCAAAATAAAACAAATCTATCATAATGAGTTTCGAACACAAACAGTTGTACGATACAGAAGAATCGACTGAAGGCATCATTCAAAACTATTGACTCCACCTTTAGTTAGGTTCTTACAAGCTTCATTGTACTCATCAGGAAATAGTTACGATGTAGGTATATTTATTGCTAAAAATTAAGTATTTGTTATTTAATTAACGTTATTAGATTTCTTAGAAAAAGAATGGGGGTGGACCATTCCTACGTGGTAGGACTTTTCTGCAAACTTCGTCTAGGTAGGTACCACCGCTTTGCTAGTTATCCTGTCGCCAAACAGTAGTGCGCAAGCACAGCTTCGAAAGGTGTCGTTACAAATTTTGGTCTTAAATGTCGTTACAACTTTTGGTCTTAATTTTTTCCGTCTAACCCCCTTTCGCAACGCGCGATAAGGAACTTCGTTCCAATAAAAAATGAATTATAATAATAGAAATAATAGCAATTCAGAGTTCGATATCTATTTATCTATAAAAAACCTATCATAATGAGTTTTTTTGAGTTTCCAGAGCCAACTGCACTTTGAGCAGTGAGTGCAACATTCAAGACTGTTTCTCCTGACTCTATTTTACTATGGTTCTACTAGCTCCATAGTAGAAAGTAGTTTATTGCGAGGCAGTGTGGGATCTGTGTGTGCCTATCGACAAAACAAATAGAGGTTTTATTCATGAACGGCATCGGCCTAAATAAATGCCGACGTATAATTCAACTTGTATAAACTTGGGGCACATTTTCCTAGGGGCCAGAGGTTCTCAAAATGGTGTACATGCCCCAGGGGCGTCGTTCCGTAGGTTGCGCGTCTTGTTATGGCGAGAGTCTAGAAAATATATTTTCTGGCGGCTAGATGAGCTTTTTGTATATTTGGTACTATTAGTTATTGTGATTTGGAGTAAAGGTATGGAATGAAGGACTTGTTTATTTTTGTGGATCTAATATGTTTAATAAACTTATATATGAATACTTGTTGCGCCCCGCGGTTTTACCCGCGGATATAAAGTATTTTGATTATTTGCTCATCCCACGGGAGCATTTCACTTTTCCGAGATAAAATGTAGCCTATATGTTAATCCAGTGTATAAGCTATCTTAGTACCGAATTTCATCCAAATCCATTTAGCCATTTGAGCGTGAAGGAGTAACAAACATACACACATACACACATACAAAATTTCGCCTTTATAATATTTGTGTGATTTTTATTTTCTAGGCAAACATGAACAAAATATAAAGATTAAAACTAAATTAAATCAACTGTAAAGTATAGTTTATTTAAAATAAAACCTTGGTTTTATAGGTATATTTTATGGGTATAAGCACACCATCCGAGCGATAGTAATAATTAACAATAAATAAATAAATAATAATAACGTCAAACAATCACATACATAGATCCTGGACACTAACTAGGATTCCCTGTGTCTAGGGACCTGGGAACTACGACGACTATGGTTCCACAACACCCAGATTTAGGACAAGTATTTGCGCTTTTTTTGTGCATAAATTTCTGTCGCGGGAATTGAACGCGTCGTGTCCAGTATATGTGCCGACCTGTTCAACCACCACACCGCAGAGGCTGATAAGACAACCTATTATGCTTACACATATTACATAGCTGTAAAGTTATATAACTGTTGTTGTTTTAGGCTTAATTTTAATCTGGGAAACATATAAAAGTTATTGTATTGTTTAAACACGTCGAATGACTTTAGAAGTCGTTAAAAGCTTGTTATCACGGTGTTTGTTTGATCTTTTATTACTAGCGTTTGTACACAATTTTGTCTGCGCCTTTTGAAACAATAAAGATACAAATTCCTGATTCTATCAATTATAATAATGATACAAAAAAAATGCAAACTGTTATGCAAAGTTCATCTATGTAGGTACCACCACTTTGCCAGTTATTCTGCCGCCAAGCTGTAGTGCGCAAGCACTATTGGTTTCCTGTTTTTTTTTTTTTTTTTTTTTTTTTTTTTTTTTTTTTTTTTTAAATCTAACACAACGCCATCTAGCCCCAAACTAAGCAAAGCTTGTACTATGGGAACCAGATAACTGATACAATACTTAGATACTTTTTGTTTGTAAATACATACATAGAATACAATATAACACCCAGACACAGAACAAACATCGATGTTCGTCACACAAATGTTTGTCCTGGGTGGGAATCGAACCCACAACCCGCAGTTCAGAAGGCAGGGTCACTACCAACTGAGCTATCGGGCCAGTCAAACTAGGTTCAAAAAAGGTTTAAAGGACACTGTAGCTAGTGAAATTACTGGGCAATTGAGACTTTATGATCCTGATTTCACAGTCGATTATCAGACTGTGTTGATGTCTCAGGATAATATGCGCAATGCAATGTCACGCGAAACTTTATGTTTTATAGTTTCAAGTGGCACTGTTCTGTTATGGGCAGCCGTGTCGTTTAACACCAGGTGAACGATAAGCTGGTCACATCATTTACTAACATAAAAAAAGGTAAAAAGAGGTTATAAATAAAACACTGAATTTAGATGATGATCTGAATTCAGTGTTTTACTTATAACCTCTTCTTACTTTTAAAAATGCGAAAGTATATAAATACAATATATATACAAATAAATATAGAGGGTGCTCTGTATTTATTTGTATATATATATTGTATTTTTATACTTTCGCATTTATAATATTAGTAGGGTAGGAAATGATAGGATTAGAGTAAATGAGGGTAATATGATATTGTTGGAAATCCTAAGTGGTTTGAGTTTTTAAAAAAGTAACCTTACAATCAACATAAAAATATTTATTAAGATTTACTAAGAACCGACAATAATTAACCGCGTGATTTTATAAAACGTCCGTCGCCTCTGAGCGCTGCCCGAAAAGTGAGCCAGAGCCTTCTTCGTCACTCGTATATATACTACGCCGCTTGCATCAGCTCCCGAAGTGAAGTATTTTGTAACACGGCCGTTCCTGCTTGCGTGTTGTCCTCAACAGCTGCTTCATCTTCAAGCGGCACATTTTCGTCGACCTCGACCGTTGTGTCTTCTTCTATAACACAACAAAACATGATTTTAGGACCTGATGTACAGGCATAACGTTGGTAACTGAAACCATTTCAAAATTAAAATGAAGCTGTTGCTCAATTCAAAGAAATTTCAATTTAGAGAAATTCAACAGGTACTTGTAATAAACATTGAAAACGGAGACTGCAAAACAACTGTGTTAGAAGCACAAGCGTGCACTCAAGTACAACCAACGCAGTTCTCATAACAATTTAATGAAAAGATGTAAGAAGAAGTAATGGTTACAGGCGCATGTTAGCATTGTAAATAAAAAAAAAATAAATGTATTGCGAATTTCAGAATTCCGGACTTCTAAACTTCGCCACACATTGTAATAGAAAACGGCAACTGTATGATATGACACTCATTAACACGTCATATATTTCAAAAACGGCAACTGTATGACGTGACACTCACAAATCACTTCGTACATTGAAAAAAAAAAACGGAAACTGTACGACATGACACTCACAAATCACGTCATACAACTGTATGACATGGCACTCACAAACCACGTCATACATTGCAAAAAACGGCAACTGTATGACGTGACACTCACAATCACGTCATACATTGCAAAAAACAGCAACTGTATGACATGGCTCTTACACCACGTCATACATTGCAAAAAACGGCAACTGTATGACATGGCACTCAAACCACGTCATACATTGCAAAAACGGCAACTGTATTACATAGCAATCACAAATAACGTCATACATTTCAAAAACGGCAACTGTATGACATGGCACTCACAAACCACGTCATACATTGCAAAAACGGTAACTGTATAAGATAACATTCATAAATAACGTCATACTTTGCAAAAACGGCAACTGTGTGACATGGCACTCACAAACCACGTCACACATTGCAAAAACGGTAACTGTATAAGATAACATTCATAAATAACGTCATACTTTGCAAAAACGGCAACTGTATGACATGGCACTCACAAACCACGTCATACATTGCAAAAAACGGCAACTATGTGGAGAGAATAATCTTGTGGGAGCATCGTTTCACCGCTAACTCCACCATACGATGGACCGTACGAAGTTATCGAGCGCTACGACAAGTACTTCAAGCTACGCCTACCGCGACGTACTTCCGTCGTATCGCTAGACCGCCTCAAACCAGCCTACATACAGAACGATACTAGTGAAGATGGAAGCTGCACCGCCCTTCAAGACGTACCCCGCCATCACCAGCCCTACGTGACGAGATCCGGACGGATAGTGAAGCCCACCGTACGCTTTGCTTGAGGGGGAGTGATGTGGGAGCATCGTGCACGCGCGCGCATGTCTAGCGCGCATTGCGCGCGGTAACTGATTTGTGCGCAGTGCCCGCGCGTATATTTATAGTGTGCGAGTAGGAAGCACGATATGACGTGAGCGAGAGAGAACTATGCGCGAATTTTAATTTTGGTATAAATATAGGCTTGTTGTAAATAAATTAATTAGTAATTTGACAGTCGTCTTTCATCAACCTTCTGATTCAAGATAGGTCCCCATAATCTCGTCACATATTGCAAAAGGCAACTGCATGAAGAGGCATAGGCCACCTCACACATTGCAAATAGAGAGAAGGCAACTGTGCGAAATGATCACACATTGCAAACGACGCCACACAAAGTGCAGTCATCGCTGAGTCACATTGGTGAGACAGATATCCGCAGTGGAGAACGCAGAACAAGCCTCCAGCGTCCATTCGCCCCGCCAAAACACCATGTGATCGGCGGCCGCTTGCGTTGTCTTGCCTTAAGACCCGCCGTGAAGTTTCGAGCTACAGCGGTGGGTGGCAGCACATGCAGGACCTTGTAGGGCCCCAGCATGCCAGAGTCCAGCTTTCCCGTAGATTGTGACGACCTGTTCACGAACACAAAATCGCCAACGGTGAAGGTTCGTGACTGCTAACTACCCTTGTTGACATAAGCGTCTTGGAGTTGCTGGTCAGCGTCTGGTAGTGTGGACGCAGTATTATTCATCACCGCATCTTAACGGTACCATTGCGAGTTCTGTTTTGAATGAATAACCGGGGATGTACCGTCTAAAGTAACAAAAACTAACTTAGTAGCATTAAAAATGTCTAACCTCTTTAGACATTGCTTGGCACTTACGTGTTAACAGAAGCTTCTACCTTATGCTCGCTCGGTCTCACCTGACCATTAGTAATCATTTGACCTTAGTAATATATTTCAGTTGTAATAAATTCACATTTCTCAACGCTGATGGAAAATCCTGCCTCAGTCAAAGTCTTTAGAATCACTATACTCGCGTTTTCGCTTGTTTTGTTGAACATAACCTTTGCGAAAAACACCACGAGCTCGAACGGGTGTAATCTGATGAGGTTTCACATAAATGGGCAAAAAACTCACTAAATTCATAGCAGCTGCGCGAATTTGAGTATCAGTAACACCAGCGTGTAACTATCGCTACAATGAACTCATTCATCACTCAAATCGTTAACAATGCGTAACGTAACAACAAACGTCTAGCATATTCTGCATACGTGGGGTAGTTATCAGAATCAGTTTTCATAGCATCAAATAAAATGTTCGCGATATTTACTCGTATAGGGCACAATGCCTTAAATTCACTCTTGAAATTTGGCCAACTACGATCATTACTAACCCAACCGTATAGCCACGACCTCGCGTCACCTTCAGACAATTACCTATACGTGCTAAACACTCACTGTCGTCCCATCTATTTAGTTTGCGCACATGATCAATTTGACCACACAACGAATCAAAATCATGCAAAGACAGATCGAAATTTGACATAAATACATGGTTCGATCTTACCGGCATGGCATCATAGCATTAACGAGGTTTTCGGTTACTTCACTTATAACCATATCCGCGGTGGGCGGAGGCGTGCTTGTACACGGCACGGACAGGTCTAGACTGGCAGGGCAGTCTAGACGGCGCAGTCAGCGGACAGACGGCTCGCACGACGCGGCTGGCGTGCCGGAGCATCCGGTGCAGGCGCCGACATGGCGCGCGATGTACTCGCAACAACAAATGCACTGCGTGTCCTGGAATCTTCCAAAACACCTAAGCAGCTTATGAAAGTTTGAAGCTGGGCTTCTAAACCAGGAATAGACGATCGATTTCGCTTACGACTTTTACGTTTACTAGTCTCAGACATAGCTACAAATATGTTAAGCGGAAAATCTTTAAAATCACAACAGCAAAATCAAAACAATATTTGAAATCAGAATAACCAAGTCAGAATTGAGTTAGATCCCACTTCTGATGTTGGAAATCCTAAGTGGTTTTAGTTTTAAAAAAAGTAACCTTACAATCAAGCTAAGAATATTTATTAAGATTTACTAAGAACCGACAATAATTGATAGTGATTTTATAAAACGTCCGTCGCCTCTGAGCGCTGCCCGAAAAGTGAGCCCGAGCCTTCTCCGTCGCTCGTATATATACTACGCCGCTTGCATCAGCTCCCGAAGTGAAGTATTTTGTAACAATATGATATGATATGATATTACGTACGAGGGTACAATTATATTATATGAATTATTTATGAAATTGTCAAGTTTGAACAACTGTGGTACAGTTTATCTTTCAAGGCAATGAAGTCAATTGAAGGTGAAAGAATTTGCGGTGACATAAGTATGTAATATATTTCCCACTATCTACTCAGTGACAGCAGTATGGGAACTACCGTAGAGAGAACTTTGAGGTTCTTAAACGTACTTCGTGAAATATTATTTGTTTTGATTACAAGTTTTTTTGAAAGATTAGTGAAATGAATGATTTGTTTAAAAAAAGTCGCAGTCAATGCACTGAACTGTTTATATTTTTGGACTGTACAGTTCACTTTTGTAAGGGAGTCATCAGTTGAGAGTTTACAGAGGCTCAGCTCCACATGTATATCCATTTATCTTAATCTGTTATATTCAGTGAATAATTTTCGATTACGACTTACGACTATGACCGATCCTGCTATTTACACTCAAACGGGAGCTAACACAACCACAACATTAAAAAAAATCTTTTTGAACTGTGTAGTTCATTATGTCATAAAGATCGTGGCCATGCAGGTTAATAAACACAGACAATACTGCCAGAGTTTATTTTGACACCCTTTTTTTTAGAAGACGTCTGTATGTTTTTTTTTGTGCAATTTAGTCAATATTTTCGCCATTGACCAGCCTGACCCGATAGCTCAGTTGGTAGTGACCCTGCCTTCTGAACTGTGGGTTGTGGGTTCGATTTCCACCCAGGACAAACATTTGTATGATGAACATCGATGTTTGTTCTGTGTCTGGGTGTTATATTGTATTCTATGTATGTATTTACAAACAAAAAAATTATGTAAGTGTCGGCTGGAACGGGTTCTGCGTAGGTAGGTTGCAACCTATATAACAATAGGCCTTCAGCATGTCCACACCGCGCCGTGTCTGGAACAAGAATGATCCGTAGCACACCAATCGATCCCTTTATATAGCCAGACAGGTAGGGCCGCCATGACAGTTGCCGGTGCTGCCCCTGTAATACACTTAATGCCACCACAGGGTAAATTACGGTGCTCGATCGCTGTGCATAGAGTTTATAACTGGACGTAGCCGCCGTCACGGCCATACTGACGTGCGTACGTCCTCGTACGCTTAGCTTCACTATGTACCTGGTGAGGGACATCAGTGTTATTGCTCGTTCATCCTGACAATTAAATTGAGTTAAACTTGGAGTCTAAGTCAAAGTCAAAACATTAGTTTTCAATTTGATTAGTCAAAAGTATTTTAACCTTCCAGTCATCGTCAGGGTTAACCCTTCAGGACCATCAGTATCCCTTCATTTATAAAAAATGGACCGAATAATGCTAACCGGATAGATATCCCTTTAGCAACCAAAAATCATCATTCCTACATCTTTTTAATGGACCAATTAGTGCTAGACCGGACCGAATATCCCTTTAGCAACATACATTTTTTTTATGGACCATTACTGCTAGACCGGATAGATTATCCCTTTAGCATTCGGACACATTTTTCTTGTCATCATTTTTTTTTTATTCTTTTTCTCTTTTTTTTTCTCGATAAAACGAATCATTACTTTTTTCCATAACTTTTTTATCATTATTTTTTCACTGATCTGGGTTAACCCTGCAAATAAATTTGATATTAGTGTCACCCGCCGTCACGTCACCATTCACATCACGCCACACGTCACGTTATGCGTTGCTTGATGTGGAAATGGGTATCCCACTTCTGATGTCGGCTGGAACGGGTTCTGCGTAGGTAGGTTGCAACCTATATAACAATAGGCCTTCAGCATGTCCGCACCGCGCCGTGTCTGGAACAAGAATGATCCGTAGCACACCAATCGATCCTTTTATATAGCCAGACAGGTAGGGGCGCCATGACAGTTGCCGGTGCTGCCACTGTAATAAATTTAATGCCACCACAGGGTAAATTACGGTGCTCGATCGCTGTGCATAGAGTTTATAACTGGACGTAGCCGCCGTCATAAGTATTTTATCAGGTATCTGGTTCCCAAAGTACAAGCTTTGCTTAGTTTGGGGCTAGATGGCGTTGTGTGAGATGTCCACACATTTTTTTTTTTTAATTGTCAATTGTCAAAAATCTTTTTTAGTTCAAATTGGGATACTCCTGAAGTGGTCCCATTATCAACAAGTCAGGATCCGATGATGGAGTCAAGACGTCGAAAGTGGAACTCCTCAACGGCGAAGAGCAAAGACACGAAGTATAAATAGATTTAACTATAATATAACCTGTTCTAAGCTCCATCATGACGCGGCTGCTGCATCCAGGGTATCACTTCCAGCGAGACAATTCCTCAACAGTGAATAGGACAGACATGAAATGCTTTTGTACATGCATTTCATTGTAATAACCTGCTTTAATCATGACATGACACGTACCCAAGTGCGTTGCAGTTCGTACGTCATAGAAGGATAAGTGCAAACTTAGAAGCTGTCAAATTTTAGTGTGACAAATTTTAATGGCCTAATTTTAGGTTGGTCTTAGGTTGAACAGCCCTTACTGTTTTCACGTTTTGTTATCGCCTATATTGCTTAGTATGGGCAAGTTTTTGGGTAAAAAATAGCAACTGTCTAGCCTTCATAAATAACGACTTCCAGATAAACGTTGTTTTCAGGTAAATAGTAGTTTTATTTTTTGGGCCGCCTCGTTCACGGTGACCTTAGATTTTTGCGGCCGTAAGTTTAGGATTTATGATGCCGATATTGATATTTTACCTTTGTGCAACACGTGTTTTATTAGGTGGTAGAACTTTTCTGTAAATTCGTCTAGATAGGTACCACTGCTTTGACAGTTATTTTGACTTCAAGCAGTAGTGTGCAAGCAATACTCTGTTCCAGTTTGAAGGCGACATGAGACTTTATACAACTTTATTAGTTGATCACACTGTTTAGTAATATTACTAAATCTAATCTTATTACAAAACCGTGTTAATGTTTTAAGATGACATGCGCAGTGCAGTGTCATGTGAAACTTTACGTTTTGAACGCGAGGCACTGCACCTGTTGTGGGTATCTGTAACGCTTAACATTAGGTGAACGATTAAGCCGTTCCGTCACTCATTAACTTCTTTAAAATGAGAATGTTTCTATTATTTTAAATTAATTCACTTTGGTTTTACTTTATGTGAACCGCGTGGTTTCACATTTCAGACAGTGCATACTACATGCACTACTGCATCGTAGCTTGCACTTCTCAGTTTTAAGCTTCATTTGGCAACCGCTTCTTTAAATTAATGAATGCGGAAGAGATGCGGTAGAACTTTCTTAACAGATTATTAGTTCGGTTTGCTTTTTGGCTTTAAGCAGCCAACATTAATTTTTATTAGTTAGATAACCCACTTCTTTATCATCTATCAAACTAATTTTTATTAAAGTAGGTATATATAAAAATGTTTATCGATTGGTATACATATTATATAGTGTGTATATTTGTTTGTATGCGTCGATATTATTTGTATATATATTTTACTCAATATTGTAGGACAACTTATTGTAGTAGTTTTAAGTTCATTTTGATTTACCTGTACACCAAAGCCTAAAACTCTAAGCTACAGATTCCTCTAATTCAAAGGTTGCCTGGAAAAAATCGCTCTAAGTGATAGCACTGCCTATTGTACTAGTACTAGTTAGTTATGCAAGTTTTTCTTTTTGTAAAATTGTTTTTTTTACGGTGTACAATAGGTGTTGATATATCTATCTTCTTTTTTTTATAATTAATCCAAAAATATATTTTAAATGGAAAAAAGAGCGCGGTGTTAAGCCAACAAGGTTTGAATCCCGGTCAGCTCTGTATCAATGACTTTTTAATTTGTTTGCAGGATTCACAATGGTGAAGGAAATCACGGCCAGGAAACCGGCGTATTCAAGAATCACTACATTCAAGAACATGTGTCATACACCAACCAGCACTTGGCACGCGTCCCAGTAATAGAAACGTATGGGGCTGATGGTGATTCCAGAAAATAAAAATAAATATGATAAAAAAGAATTGAAAATTGTCATAGGAAAATAAATATGAAAAATAGAAAAAAAACAATTACTAAAATTATCACACAAACAAACAGACAGATTTTCATTTTATATAATTAGTACATTTTATATAGTAGTAGTAATATTACTTAAATATTTTTAAATACCTCCGTTACTATTTTAGGATTATAAATACGTAGACAGCCTAATATTATTACTAGAAGTACTAAAAAAATATATAACACTCAGTAAACTTTCTTCCCACAGTTAAGCCATAAAATTTTATACAACCACAATCCTCAAGAAACCAACAAAAAAGAAACCCGACCTTCACTATATTTCTGTAACACGTAGGTGTTAACGTTCGTAGCAAGTAGCTATGGCTACGAAGCTACGAGGCTACAAGCTGTCGTAGCAAGTGCTACGGCGTAGTTATGAGAAGCTATTTACAGTGTCTCATATTGCTGGGGTCAATGTATTACATAAAAGTAGTCATCGGAATGTGAACTTTATGCCATGGTTATAGTGATTATTTTTGCCTGAATCGCATGAGCGTCGAGGTGATGTAAGTAGGCATTAGTCACTATAATAACAGTCTGGTTCGCTTTTTTGTTGTTTATAGACAAACATTTAACCCCTATTTCACCTTATGAATATCATAATTTTATTTATTTATTTATTTAATACTTTATGCACATAAAAAGTAAAAGAAGGACTTAATGCTAATAGCATTTTCTACCATCAGTCAACCAAGGCGTGCAGAGAAACAATTAATTAATACAATTAATTTTAGTACTATTTTCACCAAGATTGAATGATTTCTGTGTACAATTAATATTTGTATTAGTAGCTTATATTTCTGTAGTTATAATAACCATCCCCCTCCCTCCCCCCTACCCCCCATCAAAATAGTAAACTTTGCATTGCTATTTAAATGTTGCACAAATCTAACGAAAAGTTGTTCAGTCAAAAGGGCAGCGCATTGTAAAACGTCGAGTGTCAATAAGACGACGATCGTGTGTCGTCGGCGAGCTCACAAGGGCGGCGTTCTTTAGAAGTTTCGTGTCTTAAATGTTATATGGAGCTGTTAAAACCTCATGTTCATACAAAAGTTTGATAAACATATATATTTTATGACTATTTTATTCATGTCACCTCCTAGTAGTGATGATAATGATAATAATATGTGTGAACATCTCACACAACGCCATCTATGTACATCTATATTATATGCTATGACATTATATATTTGCACTACAATACAATACAATACAATAATACTTTATTGAACACCAACTAATACATAACAACGCACCTTAAAAAATTATTAAGCGATTACTTCCAGGCTAGCTTAGGATGGACAGGAGTTAAAAAACCAAAATTGCGGTTGTGTTACAACTTACGTTCTAAAAATAACAATGTGATAACATAGTTATAATCACTTCATATATGAAATCAATTAATACTAAACTTATAATACATACTAATACCATATATCATAAATATTACTACTACCGACATGTTAAAGAAATACAAAATTCAAGAACATCATGTTCAAGAATCACAAAATTCAATAACATCATGTTCAAGAATCACAAAATTCAAGAACATCATGTTCAAGACTCACAAAATTCAAGAATTTCATATTCAAAAACCACAAAATTCCTAGAATACACCTTCAAGAATCACAAAAATCAAGAACATTATGTTCGAGACTCACAAAATTCAAGAACATCATGGTCAAGACTCACAAAATTTAAGAACATATCAAGAATTACAACATCATATGTTCTTGAATTTTGTTGCCGGTTTCCTCACAATACTTTCCTTTACCGTTGTTGAAATGAGTGCGAAACCAGCACATACTTAAATTGAAAAGTCATTGACCGGGATTTGAACCTGAATACGTTAGTATGAAAGCAACATATGCTACCACTGAGCCATGCTCACTTTGAAATAATACGATAAAATAACATACCTACTTGATCAACTATGAAGCTGTTATTAATGTATTAAACAGTTACCTCAATTTGCTAGGTCATTTAGTGTATCAAGATAAAAACTTCAAGCTCCAAAGCAAAGTATCAACTCTTTGTAAATCCACTGACTAGCCGCTGCGCCTTTATTGGTTTATAAATAAAAATAAACTTTCTTTTTTGCGCAATAAAATGTTGGAGGAGACATTCTTTTGCGGTTTCTAGCATTTTGCATGTTTCTGCTTTTGGGAAAAAAAGCGTCGAAGTTTCGACGACGTGTCTTTTTATTCCATATAAAATATTTGATTTTATTAAATATTAAATTTTGAAAATGTTTGACTGGCCCGATAGCTCAGTTGATAGAAACCCTGTCTTCTGAGCTGTAGGTTGTGGTTTCGATTCCCACCCAGGACAAACGTTTGTGTGATGAACATTGATGTTGTTCTGAATCTGGGTGTTGTATTGTATTTATTTTATTTACAAACAAAAAGTATCCAAGTATTGTAACAGTAATCTAATTCCTATAGTACAAGCTTTGGTTAGTTTGGGGCTAGATAGCGTTTTTTTTTATTTCGTTTACACGCGGGTTCGTTACGCGTAACGCGTGAGAACAGCGCATCAACAGTGATAGAACGAGAGGTAACTGACAATGTTAGACTTGTAGCGTTGTGCGAGCTGAACTATAATTTATTGCGTTGTAGCAAGAGTCGCGATTCCTTTAAGCGTCTTCACGAAGTGAATCTTCTGTACCTATACTATTGTATTCTGTGCTAGAATATGTCTTTTGTTATTGGAAGTTGAGGTTTATCTTTCTGAAAGTGTAGTCTATAGTAGTCTGACTACTGCATGTCATTTTAATTTATAATATCTTAATATTACGACTTGGTTTTTTTACTTCCATGTTGGCATTATGTGATGGACCGCCTATTTACATATAGAATATTCAGTATAGTGCTATATGATAATTGAAGGGGTGAGAACAAAAAGGATTTAACTGATTTTTTTCACAAAATGTCTTATGGGTATCGTTGGATTCAGCGTGAAATTATCTACAATAATACATTCTCAAATAACCGAAATGAGGCTTAAATCTCGAGATTTTGATATTTTATATTATATTTTTACAGAAATTGTGTGAATTAGTACTATATTTAGTATTTAAAATAGAATTAAAACATTTTCAAGCAACTGAAACTTACATAAACCTTTTCTATTACCTTATAAGCACTCTACATTAAAATGAAGCCGTTGAAGTATAAAGTCAATTTTCTCGAAACTGTCAATTTGTCAGTTAAACCCTTTTTATTCTCAACCCTTCAATTATGATTTAAGTATGTAAGGTCCGTATATAACTTGAAAATTCATTAGCTGAGCGGAATTCGATCCAGTGTGCATCGGTTCGAAAGTTGCATGAGTTATCGTTGAATCTTTGACTATGATAACTTACCCAATTCACCAAATTACTTCTTATAACTGCTTTTTAAGAAAAATGTTCTTCCTCAAACCCACATAAAAAGCATCAACGTTTTTCTATCTCTAAATTAAATGTTACGCAATCTCGATAACTTATTTTTAAGTATATCGTCTACAAAGTAAAAATCTATGCTATTACGCTTTTTTATGAGTTTTCGTAATATATTTGTGTTTATAGCCACTTATAGCGACGAATTTATTGCGTCAAAATTATAACGTAGATAAGTAGTTGTAATTATAATACTTAACATACTATCAAATAAATCAAAACGTACACGCATAGATTACAATCTAATCAAAAGATTGTTTCTTTTTAATGTTTATCAATGATGCGACGAGCTAGTCGTTCACTTGATGTTAAGCGCCACTCGTAACAGAACAGTGGCACTCGGAACTTAAAAATATAAAATTTCGTGCGACACTGCACTGCGCACATCATCCTGAGACATCAGTACAGTCTAGTAATAAGATTACTCGACTGTGAGATCAGAACATCAAGTCTCAATTGCCCAGTAATTTCACTAGCTACATTGCCCATCAAACCGGAACACAGTAGTACTTGCGCATTACTGCTTGGCGGCAGAATAACTGGTAAAACGGTGGTACCTAACTAGACGAACTTTGCAGAATTTTTTCTATAAATTTTTGATTCTTGCAACAAAAGTTGAGGGTCAAAGTCATTTTTCCCCGAAACTCTGAAATGTAAGTAAACTGACTCACAAGCTCTATTGTGTCTATCACACATACAAACAGCAGAGCGACGGCTATAACATTTCAAATTCTTTTTCAATTCAATTCAAATATGAAGACGATCCTCTTAACCACAATTTTACCGCAAACGATCATTCAATTAATCAGCATAAATCTAGCGACGTCAAATTGAAAATTGTAAAAAACAAGTCGGTTACTCCGAGGCGCGAATCAGTGGGGCCAATTAATAATTCAGGCTTTAATGGAGATTGAATCTGGGATTGTATTCCCTGGGTCGGATGGGTGTCACACCGCACGTACGCGGGTTACTAGGATAGAGTGTTTTCCTGCTCTAAAAAATGTAGTAGTTGTCTTACATAATAAAAATTGTTTTTTAAAGTGAAAACTTCTTTACGCACTTTTGATTTGGGGAGTAAGTTGGTTATTGCGAGGCGAACGGAAGTTGATTGTTTCAAGTAGTATATGATTGATCGGCCGAAGGCATTGTCAACGGTGGTGTTGCCAACAAAAAATTTATTTTTTTAACTATTCTGAAAAATAGGCATAAATCAATAAAGTCGCGAATCCCACAAATATCGGTGGGACAAACATGAAAACTTTGCTTTAACGTATTATCAAATAAATATTGTACATACTTCAATACCATGAAAATAGCATAATATTTTTGTCTCTAAAATTCAAGACATCCACAACCTACATTGGACCATTTCGTTATAGCCTGTATTAGCATTGTCATAAAACTGATTTTAGTTCAATATCAAAACTATACGTCTCTCACAAAGCGCGCTCTTTCGGTGTAACTTCGTCCAAGACACAAAGAACTCGCTTGAATTATTTGATCGACATTTGTAAGCCACAATCGAACGAGTGGAGCAGCGGTTTAATGGACGATTTATATTGAGCTAGACGTATTCAAGCACTAGTACTGAATAATGGAATTTATTGTTGATATATGAAATTAATTGAATACGCCTTAGGCGGGTCACATACGGATGTATTGGCGAGCAACTTAAATAATAATCTTCTAAATAATAGGTCTTTACCTATGAAATTGCCGTATTGCAGTACTGACTTTTTCAAACAAAAAAAAGTTTTGATTGGCTATGAATTCTAAATTCAAATTAATTTTGTTTTAAAAATATGACATTCCATTTACAATATAAGTCTTTTGTTTATTGATTAGTGTTGTATTTTCATTACATTTCAACATTTTTCCTCATAATGGATACTTTGAAATTTCGTGTAATTATGGAATATGAGTTCCGTCGTGGCACAAACGCGGCACAAACGACACGTAACATCAACGACGTTTACGGAGAGAACTGTACAAACGAACGTACAACCCGTTATTGGTTTGCTCGGTTCCGTTCTGGGAATTTTGACTTGAAAAATGAACCTCGTGGTCGTCCGGAAACTTTGGTCAACAATGATGAATTAAAGGCGATTGTGGAAGCTGATGAATCTCAATCTACAGCTGAGCTGGCAGCAGCTTTTGATGTTAGCATCAAAACAATATTGGTCCATTTGCGACAGATTGGCAAGATAAAAAAGCTTGATAGATGGGTGCCCCACGAACTTAACGATCGCCAGCGCAACGTACGCGTCGAGACTTGCCTTGCGCTGCTTAACAGGCACAGAAATGAAGGAATTTTGAACCGAATTGTTACGTGCGACGAAAAATGGATTCTTTTTGACAATCGAAAGCGCTCAGCAAGTTGGTTAGATCCTGGTTCGGTACCAAAGCAATGTGCAAAACGAAAAATGACCCCTAGAAAGGTGATGGTCACAGTTTGGTGGTCTAGTGCTGGTGTGATTCATCATAGCTTTTTACAAAACGGCGAGAGCATTACTGCAGATGTGTACATTGAAGAACTGACCACAATGATGGCGAAACTCGCACGTCTGCAACCAGCTTTGGTCAATCGGTCGTCTCCACTGCTACTTCACGACAACGCGCGACCCCATACTGCACAACAGACCGTCTCTAAGCTGCATGAGTTGGGTTTGGAAGCTCTCCCTCATCCGCCATACTCACCAGATCTTGCGCCTACCGACTATTACTTTTTCCAAAATTTGGACAACCTTTTAGCGGGAAAAAAATTCAATTCCCGAGAGGCAGTACAAAACGCCTTTGAAGAGTTTGTTGTCTCCCGTCCTGCTGATTTTTTCAAGAAGGGCATCCATAAACTGCCACAGCGTTGGCAAAGATGCATTGATTGCAGGGGTGATTACTTTGAATAAAAGAAATAAATAAGTTCGAAAAAAAAATACTTTAACTTTTTTCAAACAAAACGGCAATTTCATAGGTAAAGACCTAATATATATAACTCAAAGGTGACTGACTGATTGATTGACTCACGTAGTGATCTATCAACGCACAGCCCAAGCCACTGGACGGATCGGGCTGAAATTAGGCATACAGGTAGATGTTATGACGTAGGCATCTGCTAAGAAAGGCTTTTTCAAAATTCCACCCTTAAGAAGGTGAAATGGGTGGTTGAATTATTTTTCCATAGGCTACGCCGCGGGTGAAGCTGCGGGCAGAAGCTCGTAAATAAATACAGTTCTAAGTTAAAGTTCCGTTTACAATAGTTCATGCTGGCTTCAAGTGCACTTTGATAATAAACACCCAACGATCACATACATAGATCCTGGACCCTAACTAAGATTCCCTGTATCTAGGGACCGAGAAAATACCCGTGATTAATATTAAAAGCCTTTGATTTTTAGAGGTACCTTCCGGATCTTGTTAATTTCATTTATATATCTGTGTTTAACGCATCACAATAATTATAAAAATGTTATTTATTTATTTATTCATTTCGCACACAAAACAGAATATAACCAACAAAAGAAAGAAAAAAAAAGTGTTTACAAACATTTTGAGCTAGGTTACATCCCAAAACGTGTGTACACATCATGATTAACAAAACAATAAAATAAGTAGTTAGTAAAAAATTAAATATGTTTTCATGGTATCGATTTGTATCTTAAATGCAAAATCTTTAAACATTTAAAGTTCAGAAATGATAGCTAAAACGTCTCTTTTAAATTTTGGTAGTTTTTGGTCAAAGATATCAACTGAGCTGTGGTGTTCGTTCAAGATGTCGTTATTATGTCGTAATTACTCATGTTCGAAAATATTTAGATATATAATTATTGCACTACTTTTATTTCTTAATATGAATGTAATACCGCACTAATTTAAATGTTTTAGCAGAGCAGTACGTATCTTCAACACAGAATAAATAATAGTAGCTATATGTATCATTATCAAGTAGATGTTCTTTAGGTTTGTAATCACACTAATATAGGTCTTTACCTATGAAATTGCCGTTTTGTTTGAAAAAAGTTAAAGTATTTTTTTTTCGAACTTGTTAATTTCTTTTATTCAAAGTAATCACCCCTGCAATCAATGCATCTTTGCCAACGCTGTGGCAGTTTATAGACGCCCTTCTTGAAAAAATCAGCAGGACGGGAGACAACAAACTCTTCAAAGGCGTTTTGTACTGCCTCTCGGGAATTGAATTTTTTTCCCGCTAAGAATTTGTCCAAATTTTGGAAAAAGTAATAGTCGGTAGGCGCTAGATCAGGTGAGTATGGCGGATGAGGGAGAGCTTCCAAACCCAACTCATGCAGCTTAGAGACGGTCTGTTGTGCAGTATGGGGTCGCGCGTTGTCGTGAAGTAGCAGTGGAGACGACCGATTGACCAAAGCTGGTTGCAGACGTGCGAGTTTCGCCATCATTGTGGTCAGTTCTTCAATGTACACATCTGCAGTAATGCTCTCGCCGTTTTGTACAAAGCTATGATGAATCACACCAGCACTAGACCACCAAACTGTGACCATCACCTTTCTAGGGGTCATTTTTCGTTTTGCACATTGCTTTGGCACCGAACCAGGATCTAATCAACTTGCTGAGCGCTTTCGATTGTCAAAAAGAATCCATTTTTCGTCTCACGTAACAATTCGCTTCAAAATTTCTTCATTTCTGTGCCTGTTAAGCAGCGCAAGGCAAGTCTCGAAGCGTACGTTGCGCTGGCGATCGTTAAGTTCGTGGCGCACCCATCTATCAAGCTTTTTTATCTTGCCAATCTGTCGCAAATGGACAAATATTGTTTTGATGCTAACATCAGAAGCTACTGGCAGCTCAGCTGTAGATTGAGATTCATCAGCTTCCACAATCGCCTTTAATTCATCATTGTTGACCAAAGTTTCCGGACGACCACGAGGTTCATTTTTCAAGTCAAAATTCCCAGAACGGAACCGAGCAAACCAATAACGGGTTGTACGTTCGTTTGTACAGTTCTCTCCGTAAACGTCGTTGATGTTACGTGTCGTTTGTGCCGCGTTGGTGCCACGACGGAACTCATATTCCATAATTACACGAAATTTCAAAGTATCCATTATGAGGAAAAATTTTGAAATGTAATGAAAATACAACGCTAATCAATAAACAAAAGACTTATATTGTAAATAGAATGTCATATTTTTAAAACAAAATTAATTTGAATTTGGAATTCATAGCCAATCAAAACTTTTTTTTGTTTGAAAAAGTCTGTACTGCAATACGGCAATTTCATAGGTAAAGACCTATTATTATAAAGGCAAAAGTTTGTATGTGTGTATGTTTGGCTGTTACGGCTGAATGGATTTGGATGAATTTAGGTACCAAGATAGCTTATATACTGGTTTAACATATAGGCTACATTTTTTCCCGGAAAATGAATTCTTCCCGTGGGATGGGCAAATAATTAAAATACTTTTTATCCGCGGTTGAAACCGCGGGGCGCAACTAGTATTTGTATAAACTAAATACATTTCTTTTCACAGTGTATTAGGCTCAGTTTTTCACAAATCATTCATTCATTCATTACTTCATTCATGCATTCATTCATTCATTCATTCATTCATTCATTCATTCAATCATTCATTCATTCATTATACATTTTGGCGTGCGATGCCAGGGATGCGCGTGCAGTAAAACATAAGGGCACAAACAACAAATTATCAAAAAAATGTTGGTGGCGTGAAAAAAAAAATGAATTCTCTAGTCTTTAGTCTTCTTCTTCTCGATGAATGAGCTCTGTTTCTTTTTTAATCATAATACTTTTACAAAATGTATTATAATAACAAGGTCGTTTAAAGACAACATTATAACAAAGGCGTAGAAAAAGGAAATTTCTTCGCGTCCACGAAATGAAAAGCAAACATTTTGCAGGCACAAGAAAATAGATGCAAAATTATGTTCCGTTAGCATCTTTAGCGTTATTAGCATATTTTCCATTAGGTGTCATTCGGTTTTTTGGTTTCATTGTATAATATATATATGAACTAAGGGTTTTTTAAACGTTCCCGGCGTCCTACTTTACTTTACTTTTAAAAATCATCGAAAATTTCCACCGTTAAACATAGGCATTGTTCTCCAGTTTGCTGCACGTTTTGGTTTTAAAGGTAAGAGCACAAAACAATTGAAGATTAATAAAAAAAAAGTGTGCTTTAGACCACGTCTTTAGTTTAGCTTTTATCACATCAATTAATCATACAAAAATAATATGTCAAAGAAAATTTAAAAAAATACATAACATAATCAAACAATGAAATTCTAAAACATAATAATCAACATTGAAATTGTAAATTAAAAAAAAAAACATTACACGCAATATCTCTTGCAGCTTATTTTTCCAGTCAGAGACAGCTAAAAACAACCATTAAGTTTTCGAATATGCCAACACAAACTTAAAAGTATATATAAATCACCAGTAATCTGTCAAGTGAAATTAATTTCGAACCATTTAACCTCATTTTAACCTTCAAACATTTTAACTTCATAAAAGTTTCACCTACCCAATCGGTCAAAGATAACGTAAAACATAGATAGACAAGCAAACTGTCAAAGATGTTTACCTAACAGAAGTTCCAAACAATCCACGGAAGGTTGTTATTGTTTTAAGTTACGGGCATCAATCAGGAGAGTCAACTTAAGTGTCAAGTTGGAGTAAGTAACTAAGTTGGGTTATTCTCGGTTGTTTAGTCGCTTAGCTAAAGTGAAATTATGGGTTTGGATGGTGCAAATTGCAAGTGTTTTGGGTTGTAAGTTATACGTCAATTTCAACGCTAACTAGCTTGATTATGTGTTCTGCCTGAAAGTCAGTAATTTAAGAACACGCGTTGAAAATCTGTACATATAAAATTCAAAGTCCTGACTGGCTGAATTACTGACTTACTACGCATGCCTAAACCGCTGGTCCTAGAGGGTTGATATTTGGAGGGTGTGTTCTTTGTAAAGTGTGGGTATCCACTAAGAAAGGGTTTTTCGAAATTCCAACCCTAAAAGGGGAAATGGGTGGTTGAAATTATCTATGACTTTTTTTTAGTTTGAGAGCGCTTATAATGTTGGTTTCGGTAGAAAAATATGCCTTTCGTTTCTTACAGGCTACGCGGACGATGCTAGTTATCATTATAAAAGACTGCAATGTTTTAGAATTACTGTATGCTGTAATTGTATCTCCGACGAAAGAGTCCCACAGCACAGATTTCAAGCCTAGTGCCGGAGTCAGGTGTTCCAGTCTCCATCTTTATGTATTTTTGCTTTTTGTCAAATACTTAAATGTTTTTTCATTTTCATTTCTCGCTTCAGAGTTCATAATTCACCTTACACACTAAACCGGTCACAGAGCAGGCAGAAAGGGTTACGATGTGTCATTTTTTTCCTGCTCTCTGAAGCCAGTGCTTTAAACGACAGCTGTTTCTAAGCGTGTCCACGCCCGGCGTGTAGTGTAAATACATAGATAGATGAACTCTTTTTGTACACACCAAATAACAGAAATTACAAAAAAAATAACAATTATTTGTATAAAGTGTAACAAAAAGTGAACCTTATCGCTAAAAGCGATCTTTTCCAAGCAATGGCTGGAGAGAATTTAACGAAAAAAAAATGATAAAGGACGGGGTGTATCCATTTAGTTTATAAAAAGGGACTACCGGACTATATAAATAGATTATATCAAAAGGGACTTTCGTGGTCGAAATACCACTTATTCGTACCAAGCGATTTGAATCCACGTTTTTAATTAGAACGGCTAAGGAATGGAATGCCCTGCCAGCGTCTGTGTTTCCGGCGAAATATGACCCGGGCGTGTTCAAGAGAAGAGTGAATAGGTATTTACTTGGCTAGCATGCTACACCTTCGATCGCATCGTCACTTCCCATCATGTGAGAGCCACCTCTTTGCCAGCTATTCTGCCACCAAGCAGACTGCTGCTTGGTGGCAGAATAACTGGCAAAACACTACAGTGTTCCAGTTTGAAGGGCATTGTACCTATTGAGACTTATGATCTGATCTCACAGTCAAGTAATCTTATAACCAGACCGTGCTGATGTCTCAGGATGATGTGCACAGTGCAGTGTCACGTGAAACTTTGTTTTCGAGTTCCGAGTGACACTGTTCTGTTATAGGCGGCCGTGTCGCTTACCATCAGGTGAACGACTAGCTCGTGACATCATTAATCACCTCATTAAAAAAAATATACAATCAATTGATTTTAGATAGCGTTGTGTGAGATGTCCACACATATTATTATTATTTTTATTATTAGTTAGTTGTATGCTCTATAATATGTGAGATGTCCACACATATTATATTATTTTTATTTTTATTATTTTATTATAGTTGTATGCTCTATTAAAGTAACAACCAACCTCACCCACCCACATTCTCTGATTGTTATGTATGTTTATGACGTTCCAATTACACTCGAGTGTTTATTTACCCCCATCTTTGCTACTGAACCCCTCCTTTCACTTCGGCTTACCCGATTGTGACCCGCTCGACATAAGCACTTCGCTGTGGAGACTGCATGTCAACTGAAATTCGTAGGACAATCAATACTTAATACTGAATACCTACATAATAATCCAGTACATACTGCTCAATAGTCTATATTCAATAATCAATCATCAATCCTGAAAACTCATTCCTCAATCCTCAATACTCAATCCGTAATCCCTAATCCCTAATCCTCAATCCTTAATCCTCAATCCTCAATCCTTAATCCTCAATTCTTAATCTTCAAACCTCAATCCTCAATCCCTAATCCCCAATCCTCAATCCTCAAACCTCAACCCTCAATCTTCAATGCTCAATATTGTATTACATTCCGTTTATTATGTCGGAATAACGGTGTCCCGAGATTTTTACCTTATTGTACATGCAATGTTTTATTTATTTAATTTCTGGGACAAAAAAAATCCCATGTTAATCTTGATCATGTCAATTTGTGTGCGAATTTGATCCAAAATAGTTTAGATTAATTGATATTAATTATTATTTCTACCAAATATATTATCAACATATTATTGTTTTTTTTTAAATATTATATTATTTATAATTTATTTAAATTTTTATATTTAATTTATTGTTACAAAATACTTTCACTTCGGGAGCTGATGCAAGCGGCGTAGTATATATACGAGCGACGAAGAAGGCTCGGACTCACTTTTCGGGCAGCGCTCAGAGGCGACGGACGTTTTATAAAATCACGCTATTAATTATTGTCGGTTCTTAGTAAATTTTAATAAATATTCTTAGCTTGATTGTAAGGTTACTTTTTTTAAAACTAAAACCACTTAGGATTTCTAACATTATCATTATTATTACAAACAAAATCTTGACTTAAGACAGCCTATTTGGAATAATTTATTTGATTTTGCCTTTGGATACTCACAATCCTGTAACAGTCAATACACTTTATAAATATTGCCAACAAACAAATGAACTGGAATCAACATTACAATTACAGGATTTTTTCTAATTTAAAGTTTATTTATTCTATTTAAGGAACAAGTTGTAAGCGAACAATTCTTGTAAACTGAGTTCTATGACAATATTGTTTTTAAGAATGTTTGTTTAATTAAAAGTTTGTTTAGGTTGTCTTTTGAAATTGTCTTAGAAATTATTTTGTTTCCAGCGCAGATAAAGTTAACAACATGACAAAAAAATCGTTCTTACATTTTCATGATTAAAAAAAAAAAATTTATGGGCAATTTTTTAAATGGTAATGAGTGACGTAACGAACTAGGCGTTCACCTGATGTTAAGCGACACGGCCGCCCATAACAGTTGCAGTGTCACTCGGAATTCTGATATAAAGTTTTGCATGACACTACACTACGCACGTCATCCTCAGACGGTGAGAGCACATTTTTGTTATAATAATATTAATATTACCGCCCAACGATCACATACATAGATCGTGGACCCTAACTAGGATTCCCTGTGTCTAGGGGCACAGAAACTACGAAGACCCACAACAGTACGTTCTAAGCTACCTCTTCACTAATTTTCAGCCAAATCGATTACCGTTCTTGAGTTATAAATAGTGCAGTAACGACTTTCTTTTATACAATTAGATAAATATTTATTTATTTCGATGAGTTGTGTGGTTACTTTTTTCTATATATGAAAAAATTGGTAAATGGAAAATACAAAATACAAAAATATTTACTGACATAAATATCATTACATTTTCTTAAATGAATCCATAGATTCCCAAACTAGTTTTTAAACTGTATTTCAGGAATCAGTGGCTTCTCCCAATATTTTTAAACATTATTATGTCACACAAAAAAAAAAACATACAGTGAAAACTAGAGAAAAAAAAAACTTATAGTGTAGAAGTTACAAAAAATAAACAAAAATAACAGTGAATTTACACTACAACACTCATCTCAACATGTGTTTTTTGTGTGTGTGTGTGTGTATATGTGTGTGTGTGTGTGTGAGTGTGTGTGTAAATATGTTTAAATGTGTGTGTTTGTATATTATTGTGAACGAATAGAATATAGTTATGAGAGTAATGAATTATAGGTGCCTTAATTAAAAATAGATATTTTTCTTTTTTTTTATTATATAAATATAAATAATGGATTCATGCATTGTCGGAACAATGCATGAATCTGATACACCCTAGCGAATGCAGAGTAGTTGTATAGTTTGGAGTGGATCACAAATACCCAGACTCTGCTTCTCGTAGATAATGATAAGGATCATGCATTTTGCAAACAATCCGGTTTAGTTTCTTACTTGTTTACATAGGAAACGAGCTTCAGCCCGCAGCTTCACCCGTGGCGTGGCATATCGGAAAATAATTCAACCACCCATTTCACCCTCTTAATTGTGAAATTTCAAAAAATCCTTTCTTAGCGGATGCCTACGTCATAACATCTACCTGCATGCCAAATTTCAGCCCAATCCGTCTAGTGGTTTGGGCTGTGTGTTGATAGATCACTATGTCAGTCAGTCAGTCACCTTTGAGTTATGTATATATTTAGAAGTTTCTTACTTGTTTACATAGGAATTATAGTTAAATAACTATTATTTTAATTAGTAGATCAGGCCGGTCAGGCCTAGCGCATTCGGTGCATTTAACGGCTTCTGTGATGTGGGGTTTGGTCGGTACGTAACTTCGAAATTGCGGGTTTACTTATCGCGACTGAAAAAATATTTGAGCACAGAAAACCACTAGCAGATACATACAGATGACATTAACTGTTCACTTAATAATGTAGAGCTTTAATTAGACGCTGATAATTGAAATATCTTCCCTTAAAGTGGTGAAAAAGACTGGTAAAGTTTGTATGGAGAGTTTTTTCTAAAACTATTATTATGAAACTTTTTAAACTTTCGCGACTTGAACTCATATTGTTAAGATAAAACGGGTCTATTCGCGCACAAAAATTAACAAATAATATTTTGACTAACCTCGATGCTTCGACCAAGATCATTGGCCGTGGTCACGAGGTGACTGGAGTAGCGGGTGTCAGCATCGTGCAGAACGGGCGTCGTCTCCAACTACCCGCATTTGGTCTTGTAAATTTTCATTATCAATATGCCGACATACAATATTAACAGTATAGTTTCACGCGGACACAAATCGCGACGCGAACACCTACTTATCACCGGATTCCACGATGAGGATAACCTATAACCATGGATATAGTCGGATGTTTGTGGTGGCATGGATGGTTAGACAGACAACCGACTTAAAAAAGTCGGACTTTTGATTGGGTGAACTGATTTCGATAATTCTTTTATGGTGCTTTCTGTGTGGTCTTAGTTAAATTTGATCAAGATCTGACAAGTAGGTTTTGAGTTATTACTTTGATGATGTTCTCATTGGGATTGAAGTCGGCTTCAAGGTATTATTTAGTACGTTTTTTTTATGTTAGTGAATGATGTGACGAGCTAGTCGTTCACCTGATGTTAAGCGACACGGCCGCCCATAAGAGAACAGTGTATTCGAGTTGTGACACTGAACTGCGCACATCATCCTGAGATATCAGCACAGTCTGGTAATAAGATTACTCGACTGTGAGATCAGACCATTAAGTCTCAATTGCCCTGTAATTTCACTAGCTACAGAGCCCTTCAAATCAGAACACAGTAGTGCTTGCACACTACTGCTTGGCGGTAGAATAACTGGCAAATTGGTGGTACCTACCTAGGCGCACTTTGCAACAAAGTCTTACCAGCTAGTAAAAATAAAATTCTCGTCATAAAGTAAATTTTCGTGTAAGCTTGTCACTCAAGAGTTTTCGCAATATTAATCCTGGCATTACATTAAGGTTAACACTTTCAATATTTCTTCACACAAGCATTTGATCATTATTCATACACCTCTGATTCCGTGCCGCCATTTTTTCGATAAGTCACGCATTCTATTACCCGCATTAGCATATTTCATTAACCTTGCGCTGGGTGCTTAGTGCTGGATCATTCCGACATTGGAGGATTGGGATCTTGGGAACCTGGATTAATATAATAATTAATAATATTGTCCATAATTTTTTAACAATTTTCATTGTTGTTTCATTTTACTATCTTACGATATCTTGTTACTTTTTTCATAATTTCTTAATTTCCCATTAAAATTCTCATTAAAATGCTTTATTTTTAGTGATTTATTCACAGATGATGTAGTTACAGCGCGAACTACTGGACCTTTTTTATATATTTTGGCTCCACACTTTTGTAAATTTAGTCAGTGTTACGTAATTGTTAATTTATCAAGTTAATGATATTTTACGCAAATATGTGTCAGGTCACAGTCAAAATCATCAAGTCAAGTCGGAGTCATGTCATAGACTAGTCTAGTCAAAAAGTGATGGTAACTTTACCAGAAGCTTTTATGGAGTTTTGGAAACAACACACTATCATTATACCACTTTCCCACACTCACGCCTGTAATCCAGCAATTAACGAATAAAATGCCACCAATTTTATGCACTAACACTGAAAATAACACAAGTTTTAGAAAATAATACAATGCGGTGACGTGATCTTTTTCGTTTTCCCGCCAAAGCTCCTACTGGACCTTGGATTTACCGTGGCATTTTGACAATGACAAAATAAGACTTTGACATGAAATAACCGTACAAAAACTTCTTACTTGATATTGGCAGAATTATCGCTAAAAAGCGACAATAAGCCATTAAACGACGAAGAAGAGGAAGACTTGGTGTTTGGAGAGTGACCTTATTCTATAGCTATATATATATAATTGAGGTGTTTAGGAAATTTAATCTCTACGAGGGTCATATATAGTGTTAAAGATTGTATGAAGAAACACAGGGCGGTTATAGATTATTATGGTCAATTTTAAGCTTAATTTTGTTTTTATCTCTAGGAAATAAAATGCCTGTATGTACTAAACTTTTACAGCTTCTAAGTTCGCACATATCTCTGTAACCCTCGGTTTCTCATTGTTGTCAAAATTGTGTCAAGTCAACATGCCAATTAGTGTACACTTATTGGTTGAGACAGCCGATGATCAACAGGTAACCAATGGACGTTCAGTATTTGGTGTGCCAATTGGGCACGAATTTAAGAAACATGTACATAAACCCGGTGAAAGTGTTGTTTAGCTAAGTTGTATTTTAATAGACTTTAGTACAGGAATCGAACCCGCCGCCTCCGGGTTATGAGCCGACCTGCTCAACCACTATACCACAGAGGCTGAGTTAATAAAACAAATATATGCACCAACAGTCCATTAAACATTTTTTATAGTAAGTAGTGAAGGGAAACAACTGCTCCGATAAATTTCATGTATTTTTTTAATTTTATTTTTTTTCCGAGCTCCAAATTGACCTAAAGGTCAGTGCATTTGGATTCATCTCAAATGGTCCCAGGGGGCAGAACCTTGAACAAAAGGTGGGTCTTTCGGGTCTTTTATGATCACTCTGGAACGAAAAGGATTTTCATGGTGCTATGAACGACCCGAGTTAATGTTCTTTGCAAAATATTTATTCTTTGATGTCATTTGAATGGATAACAGGTTAGCAGGGATAAATTAAAAGGATAGATGGACCGAAATTTGATAAGAGGTTTTTGTTGCGGAAATAATTTGGATAAATGATGCCTTATTTCGTTGACCAAGTCTTTGGTGAAACTTTGCGCTTCACTGAACTTTATGAAAGTGAAATAAAGTGTGTGAATACCAATATAAGTTCACAAATGAATTTGCTCTATAAAAGTATTAGGTAGGTAGTCCCTAGTTACAGGGAATCCTAGTTAGGGTCCAGAAAGTATGTCGTCGTTGGGCTTTATTTATTTATTTGTTATTACATCAAGCGTCGTTCCACACCCAACAATCGAATAAAATTTATAATTGTACCTCCAAAGCCGACAGTAGGCGTGAAATCGCACCATTTTCAGCTGAACAGCGCTGCCAACTAATTAATAAATAGGTTTCATACATCATATACGCTTGAACAGAACGGGGAAATTATGTACATTAATGTACGTACATTAATCTATTATTTATTATATTGCGGCCGTGTGTCACACCAAACTGTAATGCGGCATGGTAAAATATTTGGAACAGAGAATTGTAAAATTACATCCATACTATTCAAGACTTGGGGTCGTTGAAAAGAATCCGAAAATGGTGGTTGTGAATTTTGAAACCTCTGTGGTGTGGTTGTTGAGCAAGTCGGCTCATAACCGGGAGGCGGGCGTCTCCGGGCGTCTTTTACAGATTACACCACGGGGAGTGCGCTCAAGAACTGCATGATCTCATTCTCCCATCACCATTCCACTACTGGACTACTAGACGCTCGGCTAAGCGCCATCCTTTCGTGGTCGAAATACCACCCATTCGTACCAAGCGATTTGACTCAACGTTCTTAATTAGAACGGCTAAGGAATGGAATGCCTTGCCAGCGTCTGTGTTTCCGGCGAAATATGACCCGGGCGTGTTCAAGAGAAGAGTGAATAGGTATTTACTTGGCTAGCATGCTACACCTTCGATCGCATCGTCACTTCCCATCAGGTGAGAGCGCGGTCAAATGCTAGACAAGTATGAAGTAAAAAAAAAAATTCTGCACAGAAAAAAAGCACAAATACTTGTTCTGAGTCTGGGTGTTGTGGGACCATGGTCCACGTAGTTCCTGGGTCCCTAGACACAGGGAATCCTAGTTAGGGTCCAGGATCTATATAAGTGATCATTGGGATGTAGCAAACTCTTTGTTTTTATATAAAACCGGTTTACTTTAATTATATTCAAAATTTAAATAATATTATTGCTCTTTTTGTCATTAGATTTTGACAGTTGGTCTTTGATTTTTCGTCTACGAAGACGATTGTATTTTTTTGCATAATCATACACACATACAAACTTTCGCCTTTATAATATTAGTGTGATATTAGTGTGATTATTACTATGGAGCGTTGTGTTCTGTTATGGGCAGCCGTGGCGCTTAACATCAGGCGAACGGCTAGCTCGTCAAATCATTCAGTAACATAAAAAAAAAACAGAAATATTCAGAGGTTCCTACAGGGAAAGTATCGCATATTATGTGTATGTATACATTATTATGTGTTCTGTGTGTGTCTATTCTATGTATCTAATTAATTTTAAAATATGGATCTCAGTGTCTGCAATAAAGATTTATTATTATTATAGTGACCAGTGTTGTAGATGTCCATAGGCTACGGTGACCACTTCCCATCAATCCGTATGTTTGTTTATACCTTTAACGTACAAAAAATAACAAGAATAGATTTCCGTTTTGAAAAATACAAAAGCAACTTTTAAACATTGTTATCACGCCGTATCGCTTGGAACTTGGAACCCGCGAAAATGAGACTGGACCGTGTTTGGAATACCAAATGAGGAACCAATTGATTTTGTACGCTTTTTACTTTTTGGGTTCAGTGGCTTGTTTTCGAAAAACGTTTTTTTTTTAAATATTATATTCGTTTTCTTCCGGGATAAAACGTTACGGATAGCTTTTACCTGCAAAAAACAGTTTACGGTTATTAAAATAAATTTGTAAGGATAACAATAAATGTTGATTTTGGCAGATTAAGCAATCTATGTGCAAAATATTTTCTAAATTGGTTCAGCCATTTTGGCATTAAAGTAACACAATTTGCCTGTAATAGAATTTGGTGACGTTAATGCCTGTCTGTGATAAAGTTTGACAGATTTTAAGTTCGTACTTATCTCTCTAGGACGTACCGAAATATGTGGCAGTAGGTGCGTCATAAAAGGATGTGTGCTTAGGAACTGTCAAACTTCAGTGCAGAAGGGAACTAATGCACGACCAGCATTATGCTGAGTTGGGACCGGTTCGAGGCAACTGTCAATTATATTCGTTTCTTAGAAGAGTTTATTGATTTATTTGCTGTTGTCACGAATTTAAAAAAATTTTCTTTCTTTCTTTTATAATGACATATTTTGCGAAAAAGTCATTGATAACTTTCTTCTTAACATAAAACTATGCGAATAATTTATTGTCTCTAAAAATAGGTTAAACCATATCTTCTCTACATTAAAGCAAGCTTACTTTACACCTTACCTGTATTATAGAGAAATACGTTGCGTGACGTCATGACATAGGACATAGGTCCCGACTCAGCATGCAATTAAAGTCGTGAAATCTTAATAACTGGTTTTCAGTCAGAACCCTATTCTATATAAGTATAATAATAGTAATAATATAAGTAATAATAAAAATAATATGTTATATATAATTTCAATCTTAGGCACCGCGGAACCCTCAGTGCAAAGCCCTACTCTCACTTAACCTTTTTCATTTTGCTCTCCAATACTGATACCGCTAATTTTCGAACGAATAAGAGTCACGTAGGTATGCTCAAGTAATTTCATTACGTTCAGAATCAGGGGCCTCTGCGGAAACTTTTCTTATTTCACCTTTCCCCGATCCTAACCTATAATGTCCAGACGGTTTGAATTGTTACTTAGTTGGTAGACTCGATGGATTGAATGGTAACACGCGCGTCATTGGAAAAGCGATTCTAGTTAAGAAATAACAGAGAAAAAATTATGTTAATTAATGACGTGACGAGCTAGTCGTTCACCCGATGTTAAGTGACACGGCCGCTTATAACAGTTGCAGTGGTCGAAATTCTACTCTAATGTGAAGTTTCGTGTGGCACTGCGCACGTCATCCTGAAACATAGCACAGTCTAGTACTAGAATGAGATCAAATCATATTACTAGGGTTGACAACATTTTTGGCTTTGATAATTTCAATTTCAATTTGAAACGCCAGGTAAAGGAACATTTGCTAAAAAGTCTCTAAACTTGAACTAGCAGAACATAGAATTATTTATTATTATGTAGTTTGTATTTTATTTAATTATGTATATATTATCTATATTGTAGTATTCATTAATATTAGTATCTTATTAAATTTGTAAAATATGTATATTTATACCTTAATAGTTGTATCGTTGTTATAGTTTTATTTTAATTTATATGATGATCAAAATGAATGTTCAAAATTATGTTCATTTCCTTATATGCACGCCTAATCAAATTGTTTCACTGCACGCCTTGGTTGACTGGTAGAAAATGCTGTTAGCATTAAATACCGCAGTAGCAGTAAGTAGCTCCTTTGTACATTTTATGTGCATAAAGTATTAAATAAATAAAATAATTTATTATATTTTTACGGAGTATTTTGTAACACGTTGTATACATAGAATACAATATAACACCCAGACTCAGAACAAACATCGATGTTCATCATCGAACCCATAGCCTACAGCTCAAAGGCAAGTTACTACCAACTGAGTTATCGAGCCAAACGCTCAACCACTTATCATTAGCCAACCAATTAAGAAGCTACAGCACTCAATTCGCCTCAAATTCAGTTCGGTGTGACAATTTCAAATGCCAACGTAACACAGAGGTGTTACTACAATTTCTACTTGAGAACAAGCACGTTTCGGCAATTAAGCGTAGCGTTTGAGTCGGGCTCAGTTGAGTCGAGTCGGTTTGAGTTATAGCTCGCGTATTGCGTAGGTACAATTCAGAATGTTGAGCTATTTCTTGGCACTTCTGGGTTTTGTTTATCTTTGGTCATTTATTAAATACTATCACAGAGTAAACCAGTACAGAAGGTTAAATTGATACAATATTTATGATTCCAATTTAATTATCTTTATTGTGTAGTATATAGAAAGAAAGAAAGAAAGAAAATTTATTTTCTAACAGAACAAGGACATAGAAAAATACATGAAAATTAAAATTACCTAAGAACGTCGCTTTCAAGTTCTGTCACAAACCGGTTCCAACTCAGCATGGCATATATAGATTAGTATACTATATAAAGATCGCCTAAAGACATCACTAGCTGTTTAATTTTAATAAATGTTAACAGTGATGTGACTGTGTGATCAAAAATTTATTCGACAGAAACATTAATATGTACGGCCACTCTAAAAATAAAAAGATACAAATAATATAACATTATCGATACATATAAAATTCAAAGTCCTAACTGACTGACTTATATATCAACGCACAGCCTAAACCGCTGGTCCTAGAGACTTGAAATTTGGAGGGTGTGTTCTTTGTAAAGTCCACTAAGAAAGGGTTTATCGAAATTCCATCCCTAAGAGGGTGAATTGTGTATGAAAAACTTTTTCGTTCCCTATAGGCCACGCGGGCCTATAGGGAAATAAATAGCGAAACCGCGGGCAGAACTAGTTTACAAAATAAATATGCTATCCAACTCACCACCGCGTGGTAAGGTTCCCAGAATACTGGCAGCATTATCTCGCTGAATTAGAAGTCTTAGCTTCTGAGTGAAGCATGTACCAGCTCTGGGATCCCTCGAGGCAAAAGTATATACGCATACGTTATAATTATATAATATACGAGCTTCTGCCCGCAGCTTCGCCCGCGGCGTAGCCTATGGGAAAATAATTCAACCAACCATTTCACCCTTTTAAGGTAGAAATTCCGAAAAATCCTTTCTTAGCGGATGCCTACGTCATAACATCTACCTGCATGCCAAATTTCAGCCCGATCCATCCAGTGGTTTGGGCTGTGCGTTGATACATCACTATGTCAGTCAGTCAATCAGTCACCTTTGAGTGATATATATATAAAAATATACTATACGTTACTAAGGTAAACATTGATAGTCTAAACTATGATTGGTGGACACTGATATTTCGAATTGCGTATTTATGGCGATATTAGCAACGGTTGTACGCAAAGAATTCGTCGACATAATTTTTAAGGTCAAAGGTTTGAAAAAGGTCACGACCGTAATATAACATTCATTTTGCCCAGATCATTTCTTACCCATATTTCACATTAGCTGAAAACGTTAACCCGTCACAGGCGCCATGTATAAAATTTCACAAACGATAAATCTAGAAAACTCCGCTTCGCATAAAGAAACTCCGCACAGAAAATACAACGTTTATGTACCATAAAAAGTATATTTCTAAATAAATTACTCCAGCCAACCGTTGGTGACCTCTGGCGTCATAATTCAGAGGCAGGGGCGCAGAACCTTTTGTGAATTTATTAACATGTGACATGTTGGTGTGTAGGACAGACGGACGTGCCGTCTTGTGCTTTTAATTGTGTTTTGAATATTTTTGGGTCAGGGTTCCTTTTACGGTTGAATAGCGACCAAGTTTATTTAAACAAACTATTCTTAACTGTCTTGTAGAAATTTATTGTATTTGGGTTAAAAATTAAAGGTTTAACTATAACAGATTTAAAGAAGCCTTTGTAGGGACACACGTTTGTTTACGTTGACGTCGCCAGCGCCGACCTATTTAAGGAGCGCGTGATTAAATTAACGCGAGTCGCGTAACAGTAAGCAGTAGAGTTGCATTAGAGTAGCATTCGGAGACGCGTGTCCTCACATACTCCGGGCTTACTCATTTCACATTGTTAAATATGTGTTCGGTTCGCGAGGACAATATATGTGGTGAAAAGTAACAATTAATCTTTAATTTATCCCATTCCGGTAGTGAGATTATTAGTGCACATAAGAACACCGCAAACTGGTGACACCCGCGTTTTTTGTTACTTACCGGAATGGAGGAATTGTGAAGTGCTTAAACTTTTTTTATGTTCGTTTTTTTGAACAGTTTTTTTTTTGCTTATACTTTTTATGTTCGTTTTTTTGAACTGAACCTTTTTTTGTGTCGTAATAACGGCAGCCGCGCACCCGTGCACTTAGAATTGTATTTTTTTTCGTGATCATGATGAATCCAGCACCCACGAAACCGTTAATGTCGGCAGCAGATAGTGCTTTAATTTTAGCGGAGATAGCCAAACTCAACGTGCGAATGGCGGAAATGGAAAGGTCGAGGCCAATGAGCAGGCAAGATCCTAATAGTCGACATTTTCCTTCACGTTCCCGACAAAGAAGTAAAAGTAGAGGCAGACGTGACCCTCACTGGCTATGTTTTTACCACTACCGATACAAAGACAACGCCACGAAGTGCATATCACCGTGTAACTGGAAGAAAGCGGAAAACTAGAGGAGGTGCAGGTATCTTCGGTGGTCCCCTGCATCAAGACCAACAACCACCGACTATGCGTAACAGACCGAGAAAATGGTATGCGTTTTTTGGTTGATTCTGGTGCGAATATCTCAGTGCTTCCCCGTGGACACAGGTCAGTGCGTGATTGCGAACAAAACTGTGAGTATAAACTTTATGCAGCTAACGGAAGTGAAATTAGGACATATGGCACAAAGACTATTACACTTAATCTTAATTTAAGGAGAGCTTTTAAGTGGACATTTGTTATTGCCGATGTCAACCAGCCCATTTTGGGAGCTGATTTTTTATATCATTACGATTTACTTGTCGATATAAAGGGCAAACGATTAATTGACCAAGTGACGAAATTGCATGTCATTTCATCAATTGTTAATTCAGATCAGTTATCGATTTTTACGATCGTTGAGACTCATCCGTTTTACCATCTGTTAAAAAAGTATCCGGAATTAACGAAGCCCGTATCCTTTAAAGAACCTCCGCGTCATAATGTTTATCACCATATTGAGACGACAGGCCCACCTGTACATGCACGAACAAGACCGTTACCACCGGACCGCTACAAAAAAGTACGCGAAGAGTTTAGGTTAATGCAGGAGATGGGTATATGTCGCCCTTCGAAAAGCGCATGGGCCACTCCTTTGCACGTAGTGCCTAAGAAGGATGGTCAGATACGTCCATGTGGTGACTATCGTGCTTTAAATGCCATCACAAAGCCCGATAGGTATCCTATTCCACACATAAAGGACTTCCCGTTCATTTTAGCTAACAAGAAAGTTTTCTCCCGGATAGATATTAATAGAGCTTATCATTTTATCATGGTAGCTCCGGAGGATGTAGAAAAAACAGCAATAACAACACCTTTTGGTTTATATGAGTTTCCACGCATGTCTTTCGGTTTGAGAAACGCCGCGCAAACATTTCAGCGTTTCATGAATAATTGCGTATTACAAAATTTAGAATCCGATTTTCAGAAAGAACATCCTGAATTTTCTGAATTTAAGCCGGAATTTGTTTTTTCTTATTTGGACGACTTGATTATAGCAAGCGAAAATGAGTTATTGCATGAACAGCACTTAGACGCAGTTTTTAAACGATTAGAAAGCTTTGGTATTACGATTAACATCTCGAAATGTTCATTGGGTCAAGAGAAAATCGAATTTTTAGGCCACGAAGTTTCAGTTGAAGGACTTAAGCCTTTAGACAGCAAAGTCAAAACCATCATTGACTATCCAAGGCCAAACACCATAGAAGAACTTCGCAGATTTTTAGGCATGGTAAACTTTTATAGAAATCATCTACCTCACGCAGCGAAATATCAGGCCGAGTTAAATAATTATTTACATCGCGGTAAAAAAAAGGACAAGTCAATCATTGTGTGGACAGAAAGTGCTATTCAAGCTTTCGAACAATGTAAGCTCAGGTTGAAGAGCGCTACGTCATTAGCCTATCCCTTGTCCGATAAACCACTTGCGATTATGACGGACGCTTCAAACAATGCCATTGGTGCGGTTTTACAACAGCAGGTTAATAATAGCTGGGTTCCTTTAGGTTATTATTCAAAGAGATTGACTGACGCGCAACAAAAGTACAGTACCTACGATAGGGAATTACTTGCGATATATTTGTCAATGCAGTATTTCAGGGACATGTTTGAAGGCCGCAATCTAACCGTTTATACTGACCACAAGCCGTTGACTTTTGCATTTCAGAAAATGGGCAGCATTAAAGAATCTCCGCGACGTACTCGACAATTACTTTATATTAGCGAGTTTACTACCGATATTCGTCACGTGACAGGACAGCAAAATCACGTGGCGGATGCTTTAAGTAGGATAGAGATAGATACCATTTCATGCCCAAACGTAATTGATTATACTGAAATTGCCCACATGCAGCGTAACGACAAAGAGCTTAATGAGCTATGGTCAGCAAAAAATAGCAACTTTAAACTGATGAAAGTGACGATGCCATGGTGTAGCGAGCCGATTGTTTGCGAAAGCTCAAGTGGCTATACAAGACCGTACTTACCCGAAAAGTTTAGACGATTGGCATTCGAGTCGATACATAATTTAAGCCATCCAGGTATTAGGACATCTAGAAAGATGATATCTAGTAATTTTTTTTGGCCTGGGATGCAAAGAGATTTAGGTATCTGGACTCGTTCTTGTCTAGAATGTCAGAAATCAAAAGTGCACAGACACACCATGTCGGCACTAGGGCAGTTTTCACAGGTAAGTCGTTTTGAACATTTACATGTAGATATAGTAGGTCCGTTACCTACAACGGAAGAAGGCTACAGATACTGTCTCACCATGATAGATAGGCAGACAGGTTGGCCGGAAGCTTTTCCGATGAAAGATATTTGTGCTAGGACAGTGGCTAAGATAGTTTATGAAGGTTGGATTACGCGTTATGGTGTACCTGTATTTTTAACTAGCGATATGGGTAGGCAATTTGAAAGTAGTCTGTTTACTCAGCTAATGAAGTTTTTGGGCGTAAACAAGTTAAGGACTACTCCATATCATCCACAGAGCAACGGTGCTATTGAAAGATGGCATCGAAGTTTTAAGGCAGCATTAATGGCCAGATTAAATAATAAAAGCTCGTGGATAGACGAAATGTACACAGTCATTTTAGGATTGCGTTCGGCGCCTAGATCAGATACTGGTGTATCCGCGGCAGAGTTAACCTTCGGAAAAACGTTAAGGCTTCCTGGTGAATTTTTTGAAGTAAGTGACAGTAAAATTGCAGACGGTGAGGAATACGTTAAGCATTTAAAAGAAACGATCAGCAACTTAAGACCTAAACCTATGGTTCACAGAGATTCAAGAACAATTTTCGTACACCCAGATTTGAAAGCATGTAAAAAAGTTTTCGTTAGGAA
Organism: Ennomos fuscantarius; assembly: GCA_905220475.3. NCBI lineage: Eukaryota > Metazoa > Arthropoda > Insecta > Lepidoptera > Geometridae > Ennomos > Ennomos fuscantarius. The sequence continues at coordinate 1,514,004 of HG992046.1, read as the reverse complement.
TGATTTTGTGCGAAAATCACTGCAACCACCGTATGAAGGACCATATGCCGTAGTCAAAAGACTAGATAAAGGTTTTATTGTGCAATTACCGGGTAGACAGTCGCTTATTTCCATTGATCGTTTGAAGCCCGCATATGTGCTAAACTTTGAATCAACTGATACAGACTCAGGTCAAAGTTGTAGTACAAAGATAAGTGTTAGTGATAAGATTGTTAATGATAAAGCAGGGCCGAACAAGATTTATTTATCACTAGATGTTGCAAAAAAAAAGATTCGCCCATGTGTACAACGCGTTCAGGTCGCATCATTAAAAAACCAGTTCGGTTTAATCTGAATTAATGAACTGTGTAATAAATATTTTTTTCGTAATGTTTTGTTTTATAATTTACTTCTTAATGTAAAGTGGTAATTTTTGAATTTTTTTTCTTTTCTTCAATATGTATGCCTTACTGTTTATTTTAAATTTGTTTAATTACGTAGGTATACTTGAATATTTTTTTGGTACTTGATATTTTTACCACTCAACGTTTCATTGTTTATGTTAGTTTATTATGGTTTACTTCAATGTTTTTATTATGACTACGTTACTCATTGGATTTGTATTTATTTGTACGTCTTATTATGTGACCGACGTACCTAAGTGCTAGAGCTATATTTACACCGAGTTATATTACACTGGCTGTTTCTAAATAATATAAACAGTCCGTGGCGGTGAGAACTGAAAAATAAGCAAATGAGTGGGGTCTAATCAAGTAGAAGTCTATGAATTCTTTGAGTTTAGAGTGGATAACAATGAGTTACTTTGTAAAGGGATCGTTTTGTTTTAGTTATTTTTGTTTATATAAGTTGACGTTAGTAGCGTATTTGTTTATCGAATAACGTTGAACTTGAGTTAAACTTTCAGAACGCATTTGAAATATATTTTGTTTATTGAGTCGATATAAGTAATACGATTTCCTTTGTTCATTGTAGAGATATTTTTTTTGTGACTTTATTACCGTGTATGACTTTTATTGACGAATTTTGTACCAAAATTATTATTTTTTAAGAAGGGGGTTGATGTAGGGACACACGTTTGTTTACGTTGACGTCGCCAGCGCCGACCTATTTAAGGGGCGCGTGATTAAATTAACGCGAGTCGCGTAAGAGTCGCGTAACAGTAAGCAGTAGAGTTGCATTAGAGTAGCATTCGGAGACGCGTGTCCTCACATACTCCGGGCTTACTCATTTCACATTGTTAATTATGTGTTCGGTTCGCGAGGACAATATATGTGGTGAAAAGTAACAATTAATCTTTAATTTATCCCATTCCGGTAGTGAGATTATTAGTGCACATAAGGACCCCGCAAACCTTATATATACTAGAGTTGAACTGCTGTTTTGTATTATTAATAGCCAAACAGTAGTGCGCAAGCACTACTATGTTTTCCGGTTTGAAGGGCATTGTAGCTAGTAAAATTACTGGGCAATTGAGACTTTATGATCTGATCTCACAGCCAATTAATCTTATTACTAGACTGAGCTGATGTCTCAATATGATGTGCGCAGTGCAGTGTCACGCGAAACTTTATATTTTATCCGAGTGACACTGTTCTTTTATGGGCGGCCGTGTCGCTTAACATCAGGTGAACGACTAGCTTGTCACATCATTCACTAAAAATAATAATTAAACACACGTTTGACGTCTGTCTAAGTCTTGTTTATATATTAGAATAGAATAGAATAAGAGATTATAATAGAATAAGAATAACATAATAGAATAGAATACTCTATTCTATTCCTTGTTTATATATTAGGTCTTTACCTATGAAATTGCCGTTTTGTTTGAAAAAAGTTAAAGTATTTTTTTTTCGAACTTATTTATTTCTTTTATTCAAAGTAATCACCCCTGCAATCAATGCATCTTTGCCAACGCTGTGGCAGTTTATGGATGCCCTTCTTGAAAAAATCAGCAGGACGGGAGACAACAAACTCTTCAAAGGCGTTTTGTACTGCCTCTCGGGAATTGAATTTTTCTCCCACTAAAAAGTTGTCCAAATTTTGGAAAAAGTAATAGTCGGTAGGCGCAAGATCTGGTGAGTATGGCGGATGAGGGAGAGCTTCCAAACCCAACTCATGCAGCTTAGAGACGGTCTGTTGTGCAGTATGGGGTCGCGCGTTGTCGTGAAGTAGCAGTGGAGACGACCGATTGACCAAAGCTGGTTGCAGACGTGCGAGTTTCGCCATCATTGTGGTCAGTTCTTCAATGTACACATCTGCAGTAATGCTCTCGCCGTTTTGTAAAAAGCTATGATGAATCACACCAGCACTAGACCACCAAACTGTGACCATCACCTTTCTAGGGGTAATTTTTCGTTTTGCACATTGCTTTGGTACCGAACCAGGATCTAACCAACTTGCTGAGCGCTTTCGATTGTCAAAAAGAATCCATTTTTCGTCGCACGTAACAATTCGGTTCAAAATTCCTTCATTTCTGTGCCTGTTAAGCAACGCAAGGCAAGTCTCGACGCGTACGTTGCGCTGGCGATCGTTAAGTTCGTGGGGCATCCATCTATCAAGCTTTTTTATCTTGCCAATCTATATATATATCTGTCGCAAATGGATTAGATAACAGCTACTTTGTAGCTCATAAACATAAATTTGATACCTCGATTTGAGTACCAAAATAAACTGAAGGTTTTTTGGCGGGGAAACGAAAAAGATCTCGTCACCGCATTGTATTATTTTCCAAAACTTGTGTTATATTCAGTGTTAGTGCATACAATTGGTGGCATTTTATTTGTTAAGTGCTGGATTACAGGCGTGTGGGTGTGGGTGTGGGAAAGTGGTATAGGGATGGTAAAACGTTTCTTTTCGTGTTGTTTCCAAAACACCATAGAAGCTTCCATTAAAGTAGTCACCACTTTACTAGGAGTATGACTTTAACTAGACTAAGACTTGACTTGTGACTAGATGACTTGGACTGTGATTTGACACATATTTGCGTGAAATATCATTAACATGATAAATTGTAAATTACTTGACACTGGCTAAATACACAAAAGTGTGGATCCAAAACATACAAAAAAAAAAATACTGAAATGAAATAGATATATTCTCATTAGAAGGTATGTACAGTTTTTCCGCCTATTCCGGTTGGCGGCGGTCTTATTGCATTCCTCTTGCGAACGGGCAGGCGTGTGTGGTTATGGTTAATGTAGGGCTATGGAATCATCGATTATTTTAACCTTAATTTTATCAAGCGAACTGTATTCCTCTGTCAGATAAACCGTTTTTAGACTGACAATCTCAAAATTTAAGCCTCATACCGAAGTACGATAAAATACCGAAGTATTTTGAGCATGTATTATTGTAGATAATTTTACGCTGAACCCAACGAAACCCTTAAGTCGTTTTATGAAAAAATCAGTTAAGCCCTTCTTGATCCCATTTCTTCCATTATTTTTGAGTCCATACAAATAAAATAAAACTCACTTTAGAAGAAAAATATTTTTGGTAGTCTTAAGGCTACCTATTTATATTGATTTCGTAGGTGACCGATACGTAAACAATAATAACAAAGTTAATAAAAAAATATATTCGACCACACGACTGAAGTAAAACTTCTTTACGCACTTCTTACGCAAATGATCTACAATAATATATTCTCGAAATACCGAAATGAGGCTTAAATCTTGAGATTGACAATATTAAAACAGTTTATCTGTCAATAGAAATACAGTTCGCTTAGCATAAAAACATTATTGTAATTATTATATTATATTATTACAGTAATTGTATGAATTATTACCATATTTTGTATTTTAAAATAGAATTAATACATTTTCAAGCAACTGAAACTTACAAACCTTTTCTATTACTTAAAACTCTACATTAAAATGAAGCCGTTGAAGTTCAAAGTCAATTTTCACGAAATCAATTTGACAGTTAAATCCTTTTTGATCTTAAAATTAAAACATTTATTTTATAAACAGTTATTGCTAAAATATTTTTTAAATGTTATAATTAAATTCGGCCCTTTATTTATTTTAACATTAATGTTTATTTTGTTGGACAAAGTCGTACAATAAACTTAATGTGATATTACCAAAACTATTGCAGTTCTTGTTAATTTCATCAATATGAGAGAGAAATAAATATTTGTATAGCTCACAAATATTTCTCAATAATAATTTACACCAATGTCTCAATGGCAAGAGCCTAAAAACTAACGCAATCATAAGTCAAGTTTAAAAAATGTCTTGTGATCTTATTAAAAAAATACTGTCTTTTATAAGGTTATTTTCTTTTTTAAATATATGTGGACATTTTAAATACCGTCATCTAGCCCCAAACTAAGCAAGCTTGTACTATGGGAACCAGATAATTGATACAATACTTAGATACTTTTTGTTTGTAAATACATAAATAGAATACAATATAACACCCAGACACAGGACAAACATCGATGTTCATCACACAAATGTTTGGTCTGGGTGAAAATTGAGCCCATAACCTTCAGCTTAGAAGGCAGGGCAACAAATGACTGAGCTATTGGGCTAGTCAAATTTTATCTCCAGCTTGTTTAATGGCCCTACACTACATAGATTACGTATAGCACACATGCAAGTTATTCGCATGTTACTGTTGGCTGACAGCCCTGTCGTGTTTCCTTTAGTCCAACGAAGAACTTTCATTATAATTAACTTGCGGTTTTTAAAGTTACTTTTCAGTTAGTATTTTGGACTAGTTTTTTGTTAATTAAAGACATTTGAGGACTTTAAGTAGGGTTTGTGAAATAAATGTAAAGATTTTACGTTTAAAGGAACTGGAAAAACATTTTTTAGATTTTACGTGTAACTGTAAAATTATTTAAAATTTTTTTTATTAAATACTAGTTGCGCCCCGCGGTTTTACCGCTGACAAAACGTATTTTAATTATTTGCTAATCCCACGGGAATATTTCACTTTTCCGGGATAAAATGTAGCCTATATGTTAATCCAGTGTATAAGCTATCGTAGTATCGAATTTCATCCAAATCTATTCATCCGTTTGAGCGTGAAAGAGTAATAAACATACACGCAAACACACATACACACATACAAACTTTCGCCTTTATAATATTAGTGTGATAGTGTAATGTAGTTAGTTTGACAGCTTTTGTGGTGTATTGGTTGAACGGGTCGGTTCATAACCTAGTGGCGGCGTTAGATTCTCGCGACAGGGCAAGTAATTGTGCAGAGAAAAAAGTGCAAATACTTGTTCTGTGTCTGGGTATTGTGGAACCGTGGTAGTTCCTGGGTCTCATAAAGGGAAATCCTAGTTCTACAAATTTTTTTCTAGCTGCATTACCACAGTAACCTGGATCCGTGATTTTTGTTAAAATTATTTTAAATTTATATGCATACACCACGAGCAGACCAGCTTCCGCAAGCAGCACCCGTTCACGAGCTTGACGCGTGTGTCAGCCATCATCGCCCTCCTCGACCTTGTTTGAGGGAAGAGAACGACCCGACATAATAGCTTACAGTTATTATCAAATCAATTTGAATCATGATGATTAAAAAAAAATCTTATATATAAAGGGAAATCATAAGTCGATAATTATGGTTGAAACATGAAATATCGAGTTTATTCAAATTAAAAAAACGGCTTTATCAAATCACACTGTCAATGTACATAGACGCGTTAGACAAACTATAATGAAAACCCGCTTTTAAAAATCATTGATATTTTGTTTCGCCAAAAATAAATGACTGTATAGGGTTGGCATGGCAGCCTGGCTACGTTCCAACTCTTCATTAATATTAAACTATCAAAACATTATTATAAATAATACGATAAATCATAAATAATAATTACATGATATTTATATGAAATTGAAAAAAAAAATGAAAGACAAAACTTTTTTTTCATTTAACATAATATAATTTTTAATATAATTACTCATAGTATACATGATATAATTATGGTTATATTTTGACAGATACGTTTAATTTATAATTTATTATCTAAATACAAGAGACTCTAGGCTATGAGCTTACCTGGTGAACCACCATAGAGGCTGTATATATTTACAAACATTTTTTTTCTGGTTCCTATTGTACAAGCTTTGCTTAGTTTCAAGCTAGATGGCGCTGAGTAAAATGTCGACAAATTTGTGTTTATTTATTTATTATAATAACGTACTGAATGTCTAAGTACCCACATGAAAATAATACTAACTTTTCTCGAAAGAAAATTAAAATACTCCACAAATATTACGCAAGGAGAGTCACTGGCGCAAGCCAATTGCGTTACCGCGTTGAAATAACAACAATATTTTGCTTGAAACCGATCGGGTACTATAAATTATTCTGAGTAGCGCTGCAAAACTAAATGACGCGTCAAAATTGCTTGCGACTTAGAACGGTTTAGTAGATGGTTCCAGTTACTAATCTATCATTTTTTGTGCACCCATAACTTTGTTGAGAAGATCTCATTGAATTATAAATTAATAAATACGCCAATGAAGCCTTTGTTTATTTTAATAATTTTAAGCCGTCATTTATATCATATCAACAGTCGGAAAACCTTCACCACTGAACGAATTTTTTTTTAATGTTAGTGATTTTTTATGTGCAAGACCTGATGTTAAGCGACACGGCCGACACGGAGTGTTACTTGGAACTTCAAAATATAAAGTTTCACGTGATACTGCACTGCGCACATCATCCTGAGACATAAGCACAGCCTAGTAATAAGATTAATTGACTGTGAAATCAGATCATAAAGCCTCAATTGCCCAGTAATTTTACTAGCTACAGTGCCCTTTAAACCAGAACACAGTAGTGCTTGCATACTGCTTGGTGGCAGAATAACTGGCAAAGCGGTGGTACTTGCCTAGGCAAACTTTGCAGAAAAGTCCTACTACTTATCCATTCGAATTCCGAAAGAGATTGAGCAGGTATATTTTTGCACCGGAACTACATAACCGATCATTAATGCATTACAAATGCAAAATATATGACGCTTAGTAAAGAACAAAAAGAGAACTTTATTTCTTAATATACTACCAAACTACCGTTCAACTCAAAACGTCCTATTTCAAACCGCAAAATAACCGATCTATCTGAGATTGACACAGTCAATCGCCTTTCCACAACACTGGATCATCTAATTTACACGACCCGCCGAGCGCACGCACCGCCACCGCTCGCCTCACTAACTCATCCAGTTACTCGGCCCACTAACTCTATCAATCCAAATCAGCGCTACGGCTAATTACCCGTTAAAATAAACAAGCCTGTTTTATAAATCTGTGGGAACTATTCGTTTAGCAAAACAAGCGGTTATTGCTAAATTGATTGTTGTTGATTTGTTCCGAATGCTTATAAATACGAGGTATATTTTGTTTGCGTAATGTTTCACTGTGTTCAATTTTACTAGAACCTATTTATAAGTTTGTTGGCGTGTGGATAATATATGATTTACTTTCGGCTTTGTTGTGGTAATGGAGTTGAGATATCTAGATTTATTTACAATTCTATGACCTTAAACAGTTTTTAACCGATCGGTAATATCAAACAAAAAGAAGAGTTTTGGCGGAAAAACGAAAAAGATTGCGTCACCGCATTGTTTATTTTCCAAAACTTTTGTTATTTTCAGTGTTAGTGCATAAAATTGGTGGCATTTTATTCGTTAAGTGCTGGATTACAGGCATGAGTGTGGGAAGGTGGTATAATGATGGTGAAACGTTTCTTTTCGTGTTGTTTCCAAAACTCCATAGAAGCTTCTGGTAAAGTTGCCACCACTTTACTAGTACTACGACTTGACTAGACTAGACTATTACTTAACTAGATGATTGGTCTATGACTTGACTTGACTTGACACTATATAACATTAATTAACTTGAAAAATTATCAAATACTTGACACTGGCTAAATACACAAAAGTGTGGAGCCAAATCAAAAACAAAAAATACGAAACAACTTTCGCTGCTGTCACTAATTGGATAGCACTTGTTTTCTGTGCACAAATAATTATCCAGTCGTGGGAGTCAAACCCGCCTCCAGGTTATGAGTCAACCTGATCAACCACCACACCACAGCGGCTGTAAGCAATGAAAAATGTGGTATTTTATATTTTGATCAATTTTAAAATCCACGCGATATAACAACTGGAGCATAGATTGTACAATTTAATGCACTGCGTATACTTTACTCGTATTTAAATAGCATTCAAAATCCTAATTGAAGGGTTGAGAATAAAAAGGGTTTAACTATCAAATAACGCTTTTAACGCTTTACCGGCGTCCGTATTTCCCGATAACTACAACCTTGGAGTCTTCAAATCGAGAGTGAACAGGTATCTTCTAGGCAAGCGTGTTACATCATCCTAGACCGCATCGTTACTTCCCATCAAGTGCGACAGTGGTCAAACGCAAGCCTATCTAAAAAAAAAAAAATTGTATCGCGAAAATTGACTTTAAACTTCAACGGCTTCATTTTAATGTAGAGTGCTTATTATATAATAGAAAGGTTTATGTAAGTTTCAGTTGTTTGATTAATTCTATTTTAAAATACAAAATACAGTACTAATTCTTACAATTATTATAAAAATATAATTTAATATAATAAATATAATAATGTTTTTATGCTAAGTGAACTGTATTCCTGTGTCAGATAAACCGTTTTTAGACTGAAAATCTTGAGATTTAAGCCTCATTTCGGTATTTTGAGAATGTATAATTGTAGATAATTTCACGCTGAATCCATAAGTCATTTTGTGAAAAAAATCAGTTAAACCCCTTTTTTGATCTCACCCCTTCCTTATTATTTCACTATAAGCATATCTTACCGCACTGAAAACCCAACCATCATCCTTTGAATTACGGTTTATAATCTCCATTTATTTACCATGGAAAACTTATATAAATTGCTTCGCTAAAGGCGACTTTAAGTTGAAGTGTTAAGGACTGTTTGGCTGCATTTCTGAAGTGCCGAAAGCGTCGCCTCATTATGGGACCCGTGGGTCTTGTGGCCACTTCAGCTTCTGTTTGTCTTTCTCTTCTATTTACTTAACTGCTATGTTTTATTATACTGTGTCCGGAATGATCACAGACGCGGTGAAAAAAAAAAGTTAACAATGGTTTAAAGTTTAAATTTTTATTGCTGGTTTGAGACATTGTATTGTTTTTCTCCGGACTAGCCTAGCCTGATAGCTCAGTTGGCAGTAGCTCTGAACTTAAGGCTGTAGGTTCAACTCTCATCCAAGACACACATTTGTGTGATGAACATCGATGTTTGTATGACGTACTAGCTTTTGCCCGCGGCTTCACCCGCGTGGCCTATAGGAAAAAAAAGAAGATTTCTAAAAACCCTTTCTTAGTATTAGTGCAGAGCAGAGCAGTATATGTGCATAGTTGGTATGGAATTTTCTTCTGTTGCATTGCAAAAATTACGATCACGAAACTTTGATTGCAATGCAACAGGAAATATTTCCATACAAACTATGTACATAAACCACATATTCAAACTGTTAAATCCATACAAATTGTTGCTTTTATTAGTTTGTGGAGAAATTTCATTCTTAATTTGAAGTTTTCAAAGTAACTACGCACATAAACTGCGTATTCAAACTGTTAAATCCATACCCATTTGTGTTTGTATTAGTTTGAGGAGAAATTTTATTTCTAATTTGAAGTTTTCAAAGTAATGATGCTCATAAATTATGTATTGAAACTGTCAAATCCATACAAACTTATGTATCTTACGGTTGCAATAAAGTTAGGTGATCACCTAGCAGATATAGCTTTGGTACATATATATATAAGGTGCTTCCAACTGTGTCGGTAGATATTTCAAACAAAAGCAACGTCTTGGGAAATTCTAGTGATTGCGAGAAATATTAGTAAGTTTGTCTCTATCAAGATTTCGGTATATCTTTTGGAATAGTAAAAGACAATAGAAATTCTCGCTAGAGACAAACGAAAACACTTCAGTTTCGTAGCTGTGATTCCCAACAGAGCAACGATTTTTACAGCACTAATAGAAAATAAAATAACATAAAATAGTGAATAAAAAATAATTATTCAGTACTCTTTTGGGAATTTCAAACATTTGTCTTAAATGAGACATTGCGCTATGTAAGTATGTTAAAACTTTTAGTTTGAAAATTTACTTCACTACAGTAAGGTAATAATGTTAAATTTTATGTATTTTCTAGGTCTTCAAGTTATGTTTGTGTGAAATTCTAGCGTAATGGCAGTTGACAGCCTCTGTGTAGTGGTTGAGCAGGTCGGCTCATAACCAGGAGGCGGCAAGTTCGATTCACGCGGCAGAACCAGTCTTTGTGCACATAAAAAAAGCGCAAATACTTGTTCTGAGTCTGGGTGTTGTGGGACCATGGCCCTCGTAGTTCCTGGGTCCCTAGACACAGGGAATCCTAGTTAGGGTCCACGATCTATGTATGTGATCGTTGGGCATTATTATTACATATTATTAATAGATAGATAGAAAATTCTTTATTGCACAAACAACAACAATTGAAGGTACATAGGCGAATTTAATGCTATATAGCATTAACTTCAAGTTAACCCTGGTGTATTGTGGAAGGCGGTAGTGCAATATTGATCGGACATAAAAGAAAAGAAAAAGAACAAATTATTATTATACTTCAAAGGTAGAAGGCGTCACAGATGGACAGACAGAGCTGCTTTCAATGTTAATATTACGGATAATTTGTCTACCATTTTCTTAAAGTTTGCTCACGAAAATAAAACCTTCGATATAGATTATAACAAAAAATAACAATATGATAACGCAACGATCCCATACATAGATCCTGGACCCTAACTAGGATTTCCTGTGTCCCAGGAACTATGAGGACCATGATCCCCATTACATCACACTAATCCAAGATTCCAACAAGCTATAAGAAAATTAATCTAATCTTTACAAAACTGCCTCACCCAACATAGCACTGTAGAACCATAACCTTTTAAATAAAGCAATTAAAATAATGACAGGGGTCCCATCTCACTAAGTAGTGAGCAGCTTATATTTAGTAATAGCCCATTAAATATGAACAAATGTAAAGTCACACCCGCGACAAGACAAGGTGAGTTCACAGCGGAAACATAAGCAGAGGGTAAAGTTTAAAGTAACGCTTAGTAGGAAACGCATACATTAAATAAGTAATATTCGTGGATATTTCACACAGCACCATCTAGCGCCAAACTAAGCAAAGCTTGTTCTATGGGATCCAGATAACTGATTTAATACTTATATACTTTTACGAGCTTCTGCCCTCAGCTTCGGCGTGGCCTATGGGAAAATAATTCAACCACCCATTTCACCCTCTTAAGGGATGAATTTCGAAAAATCCTTTCTTAGCGGATGCCTACGTCATAACATCTAACTGCATTTTTTTTTAATGTTACGAAATGACATGACGAGCTAGTTGCTCGCCTGATGTTAAGCGACACGACTGCCAATATCAGTTGCAGTGACACTTGAAATTCAAGTGTAGTTTCGCGTGACATTGTACTGCGCACATCATCCTGAGACATCAGCACAGGTTACCAATAAGATTACTACACTGTGAGATCAGGTCATAAAGTCTCATTCGCCCAGTAATTTCACTAGCTACAGTGCTCTTCGAACCGGAACACAGTAGTGCTAGCGCACTACTGCTTGGCGACAGGCTAACTGGCAAAGCGGTGGTATCTACGTAGACGAACTTTGCAGAAAAGTCCTACCACCTAGTAAATGCACACGCACCACCACCACCTAGCATGCCAAATTTCAGCCCAATCCGTCCAGTGGTTTGGGCTGTGCGTTGATAGATCACTATGTCAGTCAAAGGTGACCCTTTGAGTTATATATATTTAGATGTTTGTAAATACATACATAAAATACAATTTTACATCTTAAATAATAATAATAAATATGTGTGGACATTTCACACAGCGCCATCTAGCCCCAAACTAAGCAATGCTTTGGCCCACACTATTGGCAGGTTTCAAGAATTTAAGCACCTCCACCAAAATCATTCCTCAGATGCCAGTTGGAACTGTATAAAATGCAATATCGTGCCAACCAATCAGGCCGCATTTTTTATGTTGTCTTCAAAAGTATTGTGTTGTCTCTCCAAAAACTTAAAAAAGAAACCATTCATTCAAGACATCACACAACATTACATTAACGCATTATCTAAATATATATAACTCAAAGGTGACTGACTGATTGACTAACAGACATAATGATCTATCGACGCACAGCCCAAACCACTAAACGGATCGGGCTGAAATTTGGCATTCAGGTAGATGTTATGACGTAAGAATACGCTAAGAAAGGATTTTTCGAAATTCCACCCTTAAGAGTGTGAAATGGGTGGTTGAATTATTTTCCCATAGGCCACGCCGCGGGCGAAGCTGCGGGCAGAAGCTCGTGCAATATAAAAGTTGAACACGAAAGGATAAGGTTAAATTATAATATTCCTTGCACTGAATGGCCCACACTATTAACAGATTTCAAAAAATTTAGCACCTCCATCGGAAACATTCCTCAGATGCCAGTTAGAACTGTCAAAAATGCAATATCATGAAAACTAGCTTATTTCGAGTAAAACTTTAATAAAATTGTAAATTATTTTAAAGATTTGTACTTGTGCCGTCTATTCCAATCAGTCCTCATTTTTTATGTTTCTTTCAAAAGTAATGTGTTGTCTCTTCACAAATATTTCAAAAAACATTCATTTAAGACATTACATAACATTATATCAACGCATTATTATATCTATCAATACGGTACATCATGGCTGTCCTATGAAATGTAGCAAGTAGCTTATGTAAAGTTATTTTTTTTTTTACTTTAAACTTGTCTAGCATTTGACCATCACACCAGCAATTTTTTATTTTACCTGATTTTTTAAGTTAGCTTTCTGCAGATATGAATTTACTCTGTGGTAAGGCCTACATTACGCAAAATTACGGAAATTACGGGGATTACGAACGTAATTACCCAAAATGTCTGAGCTTAATCTTTGTACGCAGTCATGATATTTTGTCTCTGTTTTAATATTTTAGTCTGCTGTTGTCTTTTTGGGCACCGACAGAATATTATGATCGGCTTAGGTTTGATACACATCTGTAAATGCTCACAGAGTACAAAAAAGTAAAAATGAAAATATATTAATAAAAAATGTTATTTATGATTGTTAGAATAGAAAAACATTTATTCAATACTTGTCTAAAATTAAAATATAAAAACAGGTTAAATTTATACACATAATATGTACATAATGAATAGAAATAATCAAGTACCGAATGGGCGTCGGCTCAGCATATTGCTGGTCATCAGAGACATCCAGCGCTGATTTTCAGCCTAGACCTCGGTCGCTCGGCCGCTCTGGCTTTGCATAGGTATAAAATATATAGCCTATGTCATTCACTGAAAAAAATATTAAAATTGATCCAGTAGTTTTGATTTATTCATTACTGCCCGTGGCCCACACGGGTTAAATATAGAGTAAAACAATCCGTCTTCCTCTAAACCATGAAGATTTCTTGCTATCTTTGGAATATCTAAATTCATACACTACATTTTCACTTATTTACTTTTTACATACATAAAATCCTTCCTCATCAATCATTCTATCTATTAAAAAAACTGCATCAAAATCCGTTGCGTAGTTTTAAAGATTTAAGAATACATAGGGACAGAGAAAGCGACTTTGTTTTATACTATGTAGTGATAGTGATGATTAAGTTTAAGTTACTACTAATTTTTAATTAATTCCCGTCTGCATAAAAATTTGATTGCTCTTAAGTTCGAACTTAGTGTTCTATGACAAACCTGCTGCAACGCAAGAACGAACGTACGTACTTACTAGGCGATCACGAACTCGATTGCAACAAATAGAAACACATATTTGTATGGATTTCACAGTTTGAATACGTAGTTTATATGCATAGGATGTATAGTATGGAAATTTTTCCAGTTTCATTGCAATCAAAGTTTCGTGATGAACCTGACCTGATAACCAAACAAAACTTTCTCTTTCAATCATTGTTGATCTTCTTGTCAAGGAGCTTTCCAGACGCCTGGTTGAGCTGACGCGCGACCAACAAGCTGGCACATACGGTCAACGAATCATCCTAGCTATTCAACGAGGGAATGTTGCCAGCTTTTTGGGACCGCTCCCGCAGAAGGTGATCTAAATTCTGTGTTTTATTTATGACCCTTTTTTACCTATAATATAACTCTTTTTTTAAATAATTAAATAAGTTTAGTATTATGTTTATATGTCAAAGATATTTATATAATTACAAAGAACTTAATTAAGTGTACGTATCAAAGCTCGTAGCTTGTTGATCATATAAACACACAAATGTCCTTATATAATTTGTCACCGATTTTGTCACACCTGGTGTTATTCAGTCATATACGAAAACATCTTTTGTCACGTGACTGTCACGTGATTCATGACGGAGTGAGACAAGCAAGAAAAGCGAGCAGAACGAGAAAGTGCGTAGGGAGGTATGAGCGGTTTGTCCTCGAATTGTTTGTTAAGATGATTAATTAGTTGTGAAATTCTTTAAACTGTTATAGCTGCAAGGTAATGTTAACAATATTATTTACATATTACACACATTAAATGTAAAAGAGTTCTATAGTTAGTCAAGTTATTTACAATATTTGTCGTCAAAAGAGTAGTGTTGACTTGTGGACGTTTTGGTGACTCGCCACTAGGTGGCGTTGTTGTCGACTGTCATGGCAGAAACTTGTTCCGGCGCCTCTCTAAAAGGGCAGAAAGTTATTATACATACTATATTATACAGTACAGTTCAGTTGGCCTTTAGCAGCGATGTGAATACCACGAAACTATTACCGATATATTGTGAAACAATAAACATTTTTTTTTCAACACGGCAAATTGCCTTTATTTTCTAAATACTACAATGATTTAATAACTAATACTAAAAACTACCTACCATTTCTACTACTAAGTACTACTACAAAAAAACATTTGGACTATATACTGGCGGCGATGACTATAGACAGTCCAAATGCTCCAGCCCACTACCAGTAGCGTACCCAACATGCTGCCAGCATAACATATATGGTATATGAACATATCTGGAGGTAGCTTATTATTTGATCTGCAAATATCCAAGAAATTAACATTAATATGTCTGTTTCTCAAAAATTTTTGAAGGTTATAAATAACAAACGCAATGCGTAAAAAACCAAATTCAGACTTAAATGGTTTTCTCATGACTGCTTGTGAAAACTGGACCAAATTATGGGGCCACACGAGAAGCACCAGCTTTCATACATCATAGAATCATCAAAATCGGTTCACCCAGTCAAAGCTTCTGAGGTGACAAACGAAAAAAAAACAGTCAAATTGAGTACCTACTCATTTTTTGAAGTCCGTTGAACAATCTTGTAATCATTAAACATCAAAGGGTTGTTTAACGATGTTTTTTTTTCTTTTCTTTATCTATTCACATTTACAATTTTACATGAACATAGCTTAAATATTAGGTTTGATAGGTTGCAGTTGTACGCTAGATTATGGAGTAGAAAAATCTGCGATTTGATACAGATTTTGATACCGCAATCTAGAGAGAGTAGAGAGGTGTAATGGTAGTTATACAATATTGTGAAATGATGTATAAGAATGTTTTTTGAGGGGTTTATACAATTTTACTTGCTTTTGAATTAATTTCCCCCATAATATATCTTCTCCAAGCAATTATAAAACCCTCTCCTTCACTCCCTTTTCCTCTCGCAGGTGAGATAGCTTGAAGGCTACGTAAGACAAATTTAGGCACGGGTAATTCATCACAGAGATAAGAAAGATATAAACAGACCAATTACGTTTTTAGAACGTTATTACCCTTTTGTGGAGGTAAAAACTATGTACTTAGTCCAAACTTTACGACAGCTTGATAACCTTTGGTATCGGGATCATTTGCCCGCCCAGTGACGCTGTAAAGGTCGGTAGAGACTCACAGCATTAGCTCGTTAAATAAAAGTGGAACATTTGTTTAGTAGTGCTGTTTGTACCTGACTAATTTGGATATTATTTAAAAGAGTAATTTAAAGCCAATACAATTATTTAAAAAAAGACTATGTTTCCATTTTTTCCGTGCTTAAAAATCAGTTGAAATAATTAAATCAATCAAGATTATAGATTTCTTTTTCCAATGAAATAAAATGTGCAGTCTTAGGGGACAGCCGATAGAAGTGAAAACTAAGTAACTTGTGACATACAATTCATAGGAAGCGTGCGGTGACGATGACGCGAGTTTCGCGTTTTTTGTTCACCCAAAAAGTATACATATAAGACTAGGTGGTAGGACTTTCCTGCAAAGTTCGTCTGGGTAGGGACCGCCGCTTTGCCAGTTATTCTGCCGCCAAGTGCAAGCACTACTGTGTTCCGGTTTGGAGGACACTGTAGCTAGTGAATTTACTGGGCAAATGAGACTATGACCTGCTGGGCGTTCACGTAATTCGATTGCAATTGATAAAAACACAAATTTGTATAGATTTGACAGTTTAAATGCGCAGTTTATGTGCATAGTTAGTAGGAAAATTTCTCCTGTTGCATTGCAATCAAAGTTTCATGATCACCCCTCTGATCTCACGGTCTAGTAATCTTATCACTGTCTTATTATACTGACACTATTCTGTTTAGGCAGCCAAGTTGCTTAACATCAGGTGAACGACTAGCTCGTCACATCATACACTAACATAAAATCAAAACATATTAAACAGTATACACATATAGCTCATAAAAAGCGTTCGGTGACGATGACGTGAGTTTCATAACTGTTGTTCACCCAAAAAGTTCTGAACGCATCTAAAGAAGTTTTTATTTCAAAAATCATGTCAAAAATATGTGTTCTGTTTACCCTGTGTTCTGTTCTGTTACTGTTGTATATCTGTAGTATAAGTGGAGACAACGTTGGCTCAAGCGATTTCAGTCCGGAAATTGTCAACGTCAAAAATGAATCCGATTCCGTACTTTCAATGGAACTCTCGAACAAAGTACGAAAAAACATTTTTCCAGGCAGGTATATATCTAGTATATTGGCCTATATTAGTTTTTACCTATGAAATTGCCGCTTTTTATAAAATAAGTTACCGTACATATTTTGGTTTGAAAACTATCGTGAGTATGACACATTTTGTAAGATAAATAACGGCTAAATTCACGTCAATTAAAAAGTCGAAATTACTCCGACCAGGTTTTTGACATATTCAATTTTCTTCTTCTGTGGAGCGCTTGTCCTGCCGCGGGAATCGAACCCGCCACCTCCGGGTTATGAGCTGACCTGCTCAACCACAAAGGCTGTCAATAAGCTGTATATTTGAAATAATTTAACATTGTATTTATATTGGTAGAAGTGACGAACTTCACGTCAGTAACTTTTTTTTTTATGTTAAGGAATAACGTGACGAGCTAGCCGTTCGCCTGATGTTAAACAACACGGCTGCCCATATCAGCTGCAGTGTCACTCGGAACTAAAGTATAGAGGTTCGCGTGACACTGCACTGCGCACGTCATCCAGAGACATCAGCACAATCTAGTAATAAGATCACTAAACTGCGAGATCAGATCATAAAGTCTCATTTGCCCAGTAATTTCACTAGCTACAGTGCCCTTCAAACCGGAACACAGCAGTGCTTGCACACTACTGCTTGGCGGCAGAATAACTGGCAAAGCGGTGGTACCTACCTAGACGAACTTTGCAGTAAAGTCCTACCACCCAGTAACTGCCTTGAAATGCAATTAAAACACTCGTTATTCACCGTGTTTATTATTTTCAAGTTTGTTTTAATAAGCCACTTTTCGCTTTATGGATTAAGTTATGGGAGAAAAGAGGTCCAAAATTATATTTAGTATATTTTTTGGTATTTGTAAATTATCAACGCAAAAATGGCAGTTTATTTATTTATTATCTTCATGAATTATTTTTTGTCCCGAATATTAATTATTAGTTTGACTAACCTGAATAAAAAGGAGAGTATTAAGAAATCCAAAAACTTAGGAGATACGGAAAAAATGTCCTAGGAACCATTTACAAATTTTATTGGAAAAGTAGAAATTTTTGGCAAAAGTAATTATGTTTTATGGTCAAGCGTGAGTTCTTCATAAAAATGAGTAATAATATAATAATAATAATATGTGTGGACACCTCACACAACGCCATCTAGCCCCAAACTAAGCAAAGCTTGTACTATGGGAACCAGATAAATGATACAATACTTAAATACTTTTCGTTTGTAAATACATACATTGAAACAATATAACACTCAGACACAGAACAAACACCTATGATCATCACACAAATGTTTGTCCTGGGTGGGAATCGAACCCACAACCCGCAGTTCAGAAGGCAGGGTTACTACCAACTAAGCTATCGGGTCAGTCAATGAGTGGTTTTGTTCTTTAAATCTACTGCTACACCTTCCTCAGCAGGCCACCAGCCCCGATCGTATCTAAACTGCGGAGTACTGCCTCTACAGAATATTGTTATAACGAGTTTACTAGTGTATTAGTAGTAGTACTACGTACGTGGTTACTATTATATATTTTTTGCGGGGTGAGGAGGAAATTAAAATCAAAGGTCAAGTGGGTAAGTCAAAACTTGTGGTTTGGTCAAATCATACCAATGTTATCGATGTGAAAATTTGGGTGCATATGTTCTCTCTTTTTTCAGATCAAAACTTCTGTCCAGGAAAACCAAAATTCTTCTATATAAGACTCTGCTCCGACCAGTTTTGATCTATGGTTCCGAATCATGGGTACTGAGCAAAAAAGACGAAAACAACTTGCTAGTTTTTGAGCGAAAGATCTTGCGGCGAATCTTCGGTGCAGTACTAGACGGTGATCACTGGCGGCCGAGATATAACCACGAACTCTACAACATGTTTGGCGAACCGAATGTAGTCAAGTCTATAAAGCTCGGTCGACTTCGCTGACTAGGCCATGTGGAACGCATGGAGGAGACGCGAACACCCAAACGTCTCCTAGAAGGTAAACCAGACGGTCGTAAAAATCGAAGCAGACCAAAGCTCCGCTGGATAGATGGCGTCGAGCAGGACCTGAAAACAATCGGTGTTAGAGGCTGGAAACTTAAGGCAAGAAATCAACCAGTCTGGCGAGATATTCTTGACCAGCCTTTGATGATGATGATGTTCTCTCTTAACGCTATAATGGCTGAATGGATTTGAATAAAATATGGAATGGATTAACACATACTTTTTATCCACGAGTGAAAGAAATCGTGAGTGCAGCTATTATGTTTTTTATTTTATTTCAGGAATGACGTGACGACCTAACCGTTTGCCTGATTTTAAGCAACATGGCTGCCCAAATCAGTTGCAGTGTCACTCGGAACTCTAAAACATAGAGTTTTGCGTGACACTGCACTGCGCACATCCTGAGACATCAACACAATCTAGTAATAAGATTACTATACTGTGAGATCAGGTCACAAAGTCTCATTTGCCCAGTGACTTCACTAGCTATACTGCCCTTCAAACAAGAACACAGCAGTGCTTGCGCACTACTGCTTGAGCGAAGAATAACTGGCAAAGCGGTGGACCTACCTAGACGAATTTTGTTGAAAAGTCCTACATAGGTAAAAATAAAGTTAAAATCGATCTCGCGATCGCTAGTGCCTTAGTCCCCGCCACAAGCGAAGCGTTCAGAATACTTCACGACGTTTGTTAATGAGTGAAGTTAGGCAAAAGGATTAAACTGAGAAGTTTATGTGCTCCCGTGCGTGCGCTTGTTCGCCTTAACAAGCAACCCTAGTTTCGGGGGATGATAAATTGAAGGGTCCAAATTATTAATACAGACTTAGAATATTTCTACAATAACCGTTTACGCTTTTCACTCTTCACATTATAAGATAATAATAATAACAATAATAATAATATGTGTGGACATCTCACACAACGCCATCAAGCCCCAAACTAAGCAAAGCTTATATTATGGGAACCAGATAACTGATACAATATTTAGATACTTTTTGTTTGTAAATACATAGAATACACTATAACACCCAGACACAGAACAAACATCTATGTTCATTACACAAATGTTTGTCTTGGGTGGGAATCGAAAACCCACAGTTCAGAAGGTAGGATTACTACCAACTGAGCTATCGGTGACAGAATCAGGCCTGAATTCGCGGAAGTTCATCACACTAATCACACTATCACATTCACACTAATATTATAAAAGCGAAAGTTTGTATGTTTGAATGTGTGTATGTTTGTTACTCCTTCACGCTCAAACGGCTAAATGAATTTAGATGAAATTCTGTACCAAGATAGCTTCTACATTGGATTAACATATAGGCTACATTTTATCCCGGAAAAGTGAAATTTTCCCGTGGGATGAGCAAATAATTAAAATATTTTTTATCCGCGGGTGAAACCGCGGGGCACAACTAGTCTTAAATACAAAATGAAACGAGAACTTCCGCGAAGTCACGCCTGGTTCTATGAATTATATTTAATCACACTAGATATTATTTTATTTTTTACTTTACATTATATTTTATTTTATGTATTAACTGGCCAATGGTTGAGCCCGGCCTTCTGAACTGTGGGTTGTAGGTTCGATTTCCAACCAGAACAAACATTTGTGTGATGGACGTCGATGTATGTTTTGTGTCTGGGTGTTATATTGTATTCTACGTATTTACGTATCAACATATTGATCTATCTCTGTCCATCAAAAAGTGGTCTGGAAGAGATCGTTTTTAAGCGATAAGACCGCCCATTGTTACCTACTCATTAGTTATTTCCTGTTTATATATTTGTTACCTTGGTGTCAATACAGAGTTTATCTATCTATCTATCTATTTAACCATTTACCGTGAGTCCTTCCAACACATTGAAATAAAAGTGTGACTAACAAAGTGTTTTTTTTATAAAACGCGCGCTGGCATAAAAGGAATGCCTCCAAAGGCATGCGGCGATACAACACGCGCAGTTAGGCGGGTAGTTAGATAAACACAAATAGTTGGCTTGACAGCATACTGCAAATACGTACATACTAGCTTTGAATTGCATAAAAGGGACTGGCGGCCAGCGAGCAATAAACAAAATAATATTTTGTTTACACAGCGGAAACATTCAACAAACTCTTAAGCCTGCATTTTGCAATGTATTTGAGCTTTTTTCCAATTAATATTTTATACAAATTAGCACTTATTAATAAAGGAATAAGTTCTTGTTTTAATCGAGTAAAGCGTTGAAATGCAAACCTCATATTATGATACTAGTTGCACCCCGCGGTTTTACCCGCGATAAAAAGTAACCTATGTGTTATAAACTATATGTGTGTCAAATTTCATCTAAATGCGTTCAGTAGTTTTTGCGTGAAAGAGTAACAGACATACATCTATACATCATTACATCCATACTCACAAACTTTCGCATTTATAATATTAGTAGGAAGAATAACATTTTGAAAAATTTCGTTTAGCAAATTATACCTTAACCGGTCCAGCGTAGTCCACCCTTACTTGTATAAAAATTATAAAAAGCTTTATTGCATAAAATTCGCTCAAAAGTATTTGTTGAGTTTTAATTAATAAGTGATAAATACTTGTGGATATTTCACACAGCGCCATCTAGTCCCAAACCAAGCAAAGGAACTAGATAACTGATAGAATGCTTAGATACTTTTTGTTTTATAAATACATGCTTAGAATACTATATTGCACTCGAATGCAGAACTTAGACTTCGAACAATTTAATGTAGTGACGTCCTTCTATAACTTGCACCACTAATCCTTGCACTCAGCAGGTTGCAAGTTGGCGCATACTTGGCTATTGTGTGAATATTGAGATGCCTTCAGTATCGGACCGCCATTGAGTTTAGCTTTGAAGATTAGACCTTGGTTAAGCTCCAGGGATTAATACAAAACATTCTGCGGTTGCATTAAATCTTAAAATTATTGCGCGACTACAAACGGGTTTATAGAAAAATATGTTAGATTTTTTTTATGTTAACAAATGGTGTAACGAGCTAGTCATTCACCTGATGTTAAGCGACATGGCCGCCCATAACAGTTGCAGTGTCTCTAACTCTAAAATATAAAGTTTCTCGTGTCACTGCACTGCACACGTCATCCTGACACATCAGCACAGTCTGGTAATCAGATCACCAGACTGTGAGATCAGATCATAAAGTCTCATTTGTCCAGTAATTTCACTAGCTACAGTGCCCTTCAAACCAAAAAAATCAAAACTTTATTTCAGAAACTATTTAGATGAACTCGTCTTTTTAAAATAAAATTTAAATACTGTTCTTTCTAGCTTTTTTTTTTCTTTCTTTCCGGAATTCAAACTCATCAAGATGAAGAACGGAAGTATCTTTCCAAAGTTTGTATTTAGGAAAGATATTATTCATAACCAATTGCACTTTTTAACATACTTATTTATTACTAGATACATTTTTTACTCGGGAAATCCCAGAGCTGGCACATACTTCGCTTAGAAGCTAATTCAGCGAGGTAATGCTGCCAGTATTCTGGGAACCTTACCGCGCAGTGGTAAGTTGGATAGCATATTTATTTTGTAAATAATGTTTTATTAGTTGTAACTTTTTACCTTTCTGATAATTAATCTTTCTTTGATACTAATTACACACAATTTGCACATAATCTGCCATCGTCAAACATAGCTCGGTATCTAACACTAGGGTTACCTATTTACTCTGATGTACACGATAGAGTGTAGACCGTCGAGTGGGCAGATTTCAAGTGCAAACCTCAGATTGAATAATCAAGTTTGACGTACTATGTACAAGCGTACGCACACACGGCGGCATAAATTAATTGGAATAAATTAGTGGCGTAGAGCTTGGTTCACAGAGAATATCTTCACTATCTCAATTACTTGAGAAGAACAAGTTATTTGAATGGTAAGTTACATACCTAATTTTTAAAAGAGTAACGTACTATTGTTATATTACAGTCTCTGTGGTGTGGTGGCTGAGCAAGTTGGCTCATAGCCCGGAGGTGGCGGGTTTGATTCCTGCGACAGGACAATTATTTGTGTACAGAAAAAAAAGCGCAAATACTTGTTCTGTATCTGGGTGTTATGGCACCTTGGTCCTCGTAGTCCTTGGGTCCCAAGACATCGGGAATCCTAGTTAGGATCCAGGATCTATGTATGTGATCGTTGAGCGTTATTATTATCTTCTATCTTCTAAATATATATAACTCAAAGGTGACTGACTGATTGACTGACTGACATAGTAATCTATCAACGTACAGCCCAAACCACTTGACAGATCGGGCTATAATTTGGCATGCAGGTAGATGTTATGACGTAGGCATCTGCTAAGAAAGGATTTTTTGAAATTCCACCTTTAAAAGGATGAAATGGGTGGTTGAATTATTTTCCCATAGGCCTCAGAAGCTCGATATTATATATAAGCTCTAATTTCATTTAAAATTTTGTTTTAAGTTAATTCACTGCAATCACTAGATACAGTAGTTTAGCTTAATGCTCTACTTTTATGAAATCGATTGTTGCTTAAACGATTGCACTTTATTCCGTTGGAATAGGGTCGCTATTTATATAAATGTATGTGCAGGTAAAAGTCTTCTATATTTGGTACTAGGAAATCTTCTTGAGTAGGTTCTACCTTCACACGTTCCTACACCAAGTGTAAATCCAGGTGGATACGGGTAAATTACCTCATGTAAATCAATGTTGAATTACGGATATGCATGCATTTGTAATTAACCCGGTTTATACAGTTATACCTTTGATATCCTTTGGTGGAATAATATGGGAAACTAGGTACTGATTTTACAAAGAAAAACCTTTAAGCTGTGGATTTTGTTTTTGAAGTAAAACTTTTTTACGGACGCTTGGATGGCAATGGTAGTTGAAAGTTGTTGGTTAACGTAGATCTTCATTGTCAACATAACAACGTTAAAAATGTGTATTATTATGTTGGTGTGTCCGGTAAAATGACAATTTACAATTGTCAAGATGGCAACATTAACATTAAACAAAGTTATACCGGCCGATAGATGGCGCTAAACTAAAGAAGTTTTACTTCAGTCGTATGGTCTAAAGCAATGTAAGCCGAGGGTATTGCAGCATTGGTGAAAATATTACATTATTTGTCTTTCTAATCCTTATAAATCATTGTTTATTCTAATAAATCGTTTTTTTTTTACTAGTATTTCTACGTTGTAGCCAATTAGTGTAATTTTGTGAATTAATTTAGTAACTCGATTTAAACTCGGTCCAAATATTAAATTCGAAATTACCCTTATTTATTTATGTCAGTCATTCATTTCAAAGTCTGAGATTACCAATCCTAAATATAATTTTCACAAAAAATATTGGCTCCATTTAAAACCAATTTAAATGTTTACAAAGGACCTGTCATTGTCAGTTATTATTTTAATATTAAAAAAACCTTTTCTATTTCACCCTTCAAACAATGAGAGTATCATGGACAGGCCGAAAAGAAAAAGAAACAAAATATTCAATTTGAAATTCGAATACAAAGAAAAAATAAAATATAACACCCGCCAGCTTTCATTATAGAGTACAAATCAGAAATCTATTGAATGCTTGCTTACAAAGGATTCTGTGAAGAGAGTGTTTATTTTTAAAGATTATTAAAAAAATAGCGCTGTATTCGGCAGCTGTTGAGATGGCGAGATGCGACTAGCTTTCGACTATTTGCTCGCTCAAGAAACGTCAAATAAACATAGATTCAGAGAGAGTATTTTTTTTTTTTTTTTTTTTTTTACTTCAAACTTGTCTAGCATTTGACCACGCTCTCACCTGATGGGAAGTGACGATGCGATCGAAGGTGTAGCATGCTAGCCAAGTAAATACCTATTCACTCTTCTCTTGAACACGCCCGGGTCATATTTCGCCGGAAACACAGACGCTGGCAGGGCATTCCATTCCTTAGCCGTTCTAATTAAGAACGTTGAGTCAAATCGCTTGGTACGAATGGGTGGTATTTCGACCACAAAAGGATGGCGCTTAGCCGACCGTCTAGTAGTCCGGTAGTGGAATGGTGATGGGAGAATTAGATCATGCAGTTCTTGAGCGCATTCACCGTGGTGTAATCTGTAAAAAACTGACAGACTTGCCACCTTACGTCGATGTGCAAGGCTCTGGAGCCTTTCACCAACCAAAGTGTCGTCGTCAATGAGCCTTTTGGCACGCCGTTCAATCGAGTCCAGAGCCTCAAGCTGGTACTTGGCAGACCCGTCCCACAGGTGGCAGCAGTACTCCATACACGATCGGACTTGTGCTTGATACAGATTTAGAAGCTGTCCAGGTGTGAAGTACCGCCTTACCTTGGACAATATGCCGAGTTTTTTTGAAGTTACTTTGGCTTTGGACTCGATGTAGGATCCAAAGTTTAGATTTGACGTGAGATCAACACCCAAAAGCTCAAGATGGTTTCCTAAACTTACAGATACACCACGGAATGAAGGAGCCAGATGGAGTGGGCTCTTTTTAGCAGTGAATAAACACGCCTGTGTTTTTGCAGCATTGAACCTAACCAAGTTAGCATCGCCCCAATCGGACACGGCTTTCAAAGCCAGGTTCATGCGCTCAACCATAGCCTCTCTCTCAATCCGGACGTCGTCACCACTGGCTCGGGCACTGGATGTGTATCTTTCAACAACAGTACTATCATCTGCATACCCAAAGGTACCGGGCTTTAGCAAATCATTGATGTGGAGTAAGAATAGTGTTGCTGAAATAACTGACCCCTGAGGTATACCAGCATTAATAGCTAATTGATCGGAAGAGCAGCCATCAAGAACTACTCTAAGCGATCGTTCCCTCAAAAAGTCTGATATCCAAGTGCACAAACCAGCAGGTAGTCCGTAAGATGGAAGCTTATTCAGAAGACCGTCGTGCCAGACCCGATCAAATGCCTTAGAGACGTCTAGAGATACAGCAAGTGCCTCTCCATGCATCTCTAAGGCTTCGCTCAATATGTGAGTGGCATACGCGAGAAGATCCCCAGTGGACCGGTTTCGGCGAAATCCGTATTGCCGGTCACTGAGGAGATCATTGTCTTCAAGGTATGCCAAGAGCTTGTTGTTAATTATACGCTCCATACTCTTACAGAGAATGGAGGTAATTGAGATGGGTCGATAGTTGGCAGGATCAGCACGACTGCCCTTCTTAGGTACAGGTTGTACGTTGGCTAGCTTCCAACTCATAGGGACTATTCCGGTGTCTAGAGAGAGGCGAAATAGGCGTGTTAGAATGGGAGACAACTCGGGTGCACAGCTCTTAAGTACAATTGCAGGTATACCATCGGGACCACTGGCTTTGTTCACGTCTAGACTGCGTAATGTTTTTAGTACTTCCTTCTGACGTATGCGTATTTCCGGCATGAAAACACCGCATTGTGGAAGGCAGGGAGGTACCTCATTAGCAGTATCTAAACGCGAAGCTTCTGCAAAGAGAGTGGCAAACAAGTTTGCTTTTTCTTTTGCAGTGTGAGCCAGCGATCCGTCTGGTTTCAATAATGGAGGCAGTGAGGATCGACAGAAGTTCGCTTCAACCGATTTGGCTAGGGACCAAAAAGCCTTACTACCCGCTGGGTAGGAAGCAAGTTTAGTCCCTATTCGACCAATATGATTGAAACGAGCCTTCCTTAATTCCTTCTTACAGGCCTTGGCGGCAACGTTAAAGGCTTTCTTCTTAGCTCGAGTGTCCGAGGCCTTGCGTTTTCGAGCGTCAGCCCATGCCAGATATGCCGCATGCTTCTGCGCTTCAGCACGTGCACATTCGGCTCCAAACCATGGGCTGGCTTTGCTGGTCACGGGTTTATCGGAAAATGGAATAAAATATTCCATAGCCCGACATACTACCTCAGTAACCGCATTCGCGCAGACCGTCGGATCTCCAGAAGAAAAACACGTTTGCCGCCAAGGATATGAAGCGAAGAAATGTCGCATCTCGTCCCAGTCTGCTAAGTTGTATCTCCAGACACGCCGATTGCTCTTAGGGCTTGGGTCAGGCGGGGAGTATACTGAAACGGACTTGACCAGACAGTGATCGGAACTACCAATGGGTGAGGATACCGCCACAGAGTATCGGTCTGGTTCAGTCGTGAGCAGAAGGTCGAGGCAGTTAGCAGTGTGGCTATCAATATCAGGCACTCGCGTTGGCTCTTTAACAATCTGCGTTAAATTGAGCGCCAATGCGAGCTTACGCGTCTCTCTCCCAGAACAACAAGCTGAGCCGAAGGATAGCGTTGCTGAGCCACATCTGCCGTTTCACTGAGATACTCCATTAGAAGAGTTGTCTCCCGGTCACCGCTATGTGATCTGTACACACCAGCATAGAGAATTTTCTCAATGCCGGTGTCCACAAGCACCCAAATCACCGAAAAAGTGGGGACGTTCAAGGTTTCGGAGACGCAAACAGCAAATGTCATCACGGACGTAAACGCAGATACCAGCGCGTGGAAGGAAGCGGTTTTCCAAGATGAATCCTGGATAGTCCAGATATGCCGTGTCTGATGGACATCCTATTTGCGTCTCAGTCAAGAAGAGCAAGTGCGGTTTGTTGGTCTCCAGATGATGATGGACCGCTTGCAGATTTGAGTGCAGCCCACGAATATTTGTGAGGTGCACTTTAAGAGTGAGGACGTGCATCTGCCGTTTAAACTTGCTCAATTTTTTCGACTTTTTCATAGTTGGGTGAGTTAGGTAGACAAGTAGGAAGTGGACGAGATATTGGGATGCTAACCCTCAGTAATAGAGAAGCTCCTACGCCAATGGAGAACTTGCGCGGAGACTGCGGGGACGCCCGAACCCCCCTGAAATTGCCCACAAGTTCCTCACTTCCAGTCGCCAACTGGCCCTGTGGACAACCTCAGGATTTTACACAAGCGGTGGGGCAGCCTTTCGTAGTTGGCTAGACTACTACTTGGGCCCCCTACAACTTGCGGTCAGCCAGCAGAGAGCACCGTGCTTCGGATCCCGCTACCCTCCGAAGCAAGGTCTCCGACGCGAAAGCATCTCCATCACCAATACCGGTCTGCATACCCAACACAACTGTCCACATCTACTCGTCAGAACGGCTTCATTAGACATCACGATGGAACACGACGAGTCGCTTGGCATCGTGGTTTTGTCTAATGGGTGGTAACTAAGCCGGCGGCTAAGGCCTTCCACCAGTTATTTGGTTGCTCTTTTGGCACCACCCAGGGGTCACGTGTAGGGAAACTAGGGTTAAAGCCTACGGACGCGAGCAAACATAAACCCCTAGTATAACTCCTTTTAAAAAACATCACAAAAATGAGAACATCATCAATATATTTGAAATCGAAATACACATTCTTAAAGGTAACTCAAAAAATAACACATCGTCACACAGATCTTGATCAAGTTAAAATGAGACCACATCAGCACACAAAGCACCAGCTTTCAAATAAAAACAGACTCATCAAAATCTGTCCAGTCTTACCCAGTCAAAAGTTCTACGGTAACAAACATAAAAAATACAGACTTATTTAGATTTTGGAGTCGGTTCAAAAGAGATGCGTATGTTAAGAGTTGCACTAGTCTGTCGCAGAGACAAGCTATAAAACTCAGAGATAAAGAGTTTTATAAGAGAGATAAGCTTAGTGAAGCAGAATACTCAGTTGAATGACAAAACTATCGGGGGCTAATATTAGATTAACTGGATCGCAAAAAGACCACATCGCACGTAATAACTATATCTTAAAATAACTAATTCTTAAAATAACCACATCATTAAAACGCCTATATTCATATAATACTAGCTGCGCCCATAGTTTCACCCGCGTGGTGATAAAAAACTTTTTTGATTTTTTTCTTTTATAAGAGCATTTTCCTGACAATAATAAACACAACAAAAAAGAATTAGCGAAAATGTTCCGCCACCTCCGGGTTATGAGCTGTCCTGCTCAACTACCACACCACAGAAGCTGTCGTTAATAATTTTATATTGATCCCGTCAATCCCAGCTTATATCGGATCAATATAGAACATTTTACGCCACAAAACAAACGAATAGACTACACTTTACTTTTCTATGTAGAGATATGGACTTCCTTTAAGCATGGTATACTAATAGGTAATGTGTTTGGTGGAACGTAATAAAAATCATTCAAATCATCATTCAATGACAGTTGAACAACACAATCATATTTACCTACTTCAAAAAATGTAAAGCCATATTTGGCTGTAAGTTTTATTAATTAAGATGTATTTATGTTTAATTTTAAGAGCTCTGATTTTTGGATAACAAAAAAACTGTAAATGTCAGTCAAATATGGTAATTCGTTTCATATAAACAATCAAGACGTGACTAGTCATAATATTATGTTAGACATAATGACTGACATTTGTATAGATATATGTTAAGATTTGTTGCCTTATGAAATAGGGCCTGGGCACCTTATATGCTTGCTTTGCCCACTCCATGACGCTGTAAAGGTCATTTGAGACTAAAAGAACGCTAAAAATGGAGAGTAAGAAATATGTGCAACAGAAATAGTAGGAAAATTAGTTCTATATATTTTAACCACAAATTATTCTCGGGCATTCAACAAGTGGCACAGTGCTGCCACCGGAAGTGGTGCAGTAACCATCGGAGGCCACTTCCGGTCTGCGGAATGCTAAGTTTCCGTTGAAAAGCTTCCGGTGCTGGTCTGGGATTTAAATTTTCTTGTGTTTGGATAGTTTAAGATATTGATTCGTTGAATGGGAAGGAATAATAAAAGAGAACTTACCATCGACGTAAAAGTTTCTTCAAGACTTTGTTAACAATAATTACCTGAAAAAAATAACCAATATATTAATATCATCCGATTATTTTTATTGTAAAGGTAATATTTATAATCAAAGCGGGATCTGAACTCGCATCCATCGATCATGGTTTTCTTAAGCCACCGAGACGAAGACGAGAGTGTTCCAAAGTTATCAGAAATTATGCGACTCGGATAAAATGCTGGTACTGAAATACCTACTAGATAGTTAGGTATCGCGAAGACTAACGACAGCCACATCATAGCGTGTGTACTGCAGTTGGTGCTATATACTTACATAATTATCGCAAGATAAATAAGGGCTACACTCACGTCAATAAAAATCAAAATTACTCCGATTAGCTGGGTGATCATGTAACTCGATTGCGACCAATAGAAACACAAATTTGTATGGATTTACATACACAGTTTATGTGCATAGTTATTATGGAAATTTTCCTGTTGCATTTCAATCAAAGTTTCGTGATCACCTCCCAGGTTTCAACATATTCGATGTCCTTCTTCTGGGACTAACCAGTTACTAACGCAAGCCGCGGCGGCTTACAAAATGTGTCATACCCACGATAGTTTTCAAACTAAAATTACATAATTATTATTAAATATTTGTCTGGTGTATACGCTTCTTGGACGAGTTTTATCTGGCATGATATTATTATTACATCTTGTCGGTGTCAGCGGCAGAATATTGGGGGTGATCACGAAACTTTGATTGCAATGCAACAGAAGATATTTCCATACTAACTCTGCACATAAACTGCGTATTAAAACTGTCAAATCCATACAAATTAGTGTTTCTATTTGTTGAAATCGAATTACGTGATCGCCCAGAGTTGGTAAGGCTTTTATTTGGCACAATAAATCCGCGTTGTAATTTGACGGGACAATACTTCCAGTACGTTTGGTACCCTACCTACTGGTAAAAGACTGGATCATATGGACTGTCAATAGATACCATCGGGGTCTGTAGACCCAGTCCAAACATATCTTATATTAGAAAAATTAGCTAGTAGCATTTAGTATGATTGCAATATTAGAAAAACTAATGTTAGTCTGAGTTAGATAAAAATATACATATTGTAAATTATTACTATATAAAAGTTTACATCTCATCTTCCTCAAAACAAGCGAAGCTATGAAACTCAGCCACCAATGTCATAAAATCATTGATCATAAACTAGATGTGATAAAATACTCAAAAGGCTACATCGTAAAATACGGAGAAGTTCATGTTTCAAAGGAAAATGTTATAAAAATTTGATGTTACCACAGAGAATAGAAAATGCTAAATATTTATGATATTCTAATACTCATCCGGCGCAACGGTTCCAGATATGTATTTAGGTAAGTAAACACGATGTTTAGTGATGCTCTATTCCTTTATTATCGATTATCGATAGATTAAAAGTAGCATCACTCGTTGCGTCGAAATAATAATTTTAATTTTTTGTAAAAACTAAAATTGTCAATTTTTAAAGTATTCCATAATGTTTTTTGATTTCAGCGAATATTCGCTGTCTACCTTGTTATTGTCTACCTTATATATGTAGATACATATACAAGGTAGAATTTACTTCGTTCTTTTCTTTTAATGTATGAATTCAGCCCATGATAGCATGGACTAAATTTAGTAGATGATATTTAGTTATATGGGAGCATTCTATAGAGAATATATATTATAGTTATATGGGGGAATTCTATAGAGAATGCTCCCAAATATCTAAATAAAAAAGTACTTATGAAATAAAACTTAAATCTAGGTATTATCAAATTTAAATACTAAAGAAAAGTCTTGCGACATTGAACAAAGCAGGTGTTTTATTGCCTATGAAACATTTACAAAGCACTCAGCTGGTGCCCGCGCTGTTTGTAACGTTAAATAGACATTTCAGCTGTCATGCAGTCATTTTAGGATGCACTAAATACTAAAACTTAGGAAAAGACTGACTTAAATTCCATCTTGTATATACTTGTCAGAGTTTTTTGACAGTTGGGCTTCAAATTTATTATATTGTTAATTTTAATGTAAAGGAAAATAATACTTCTTTATGCACACTTGACTCGGGGAGTGATCTGGTGAATGTGAGGCGAACGGAAGTTGAAGTTGGTTCACGTAAATCTTCATTGTCAACATAACAAAATAATAATAAAAATGATTATGTTGGTATGTAAATTTACAATTGCCAAGACTTTAAAATCAACAAAAATATACCGGCCGATAAACGGAGCTAAACTAAAATGTATTTTTAACTAAAATAAATGTATTTTCTTTCTTTCTAAACTAAAGAAGTTTTACTTCAGTCCAAAGCACACTCGTTTTTTTTATACAGATATCCATATTTTACTCGATATTCGTGTTTATCGAATCCCATCCCTAGTTGATACAGTAAAAACGTCATGAATACAAAGCGACATGCACTCGCTCGCTCACTAGCTCAATTTACTTGCTCGATTTTTGCTTTTAGGACGGTCATTGTAACTTTGGGGTATAAAAACTTATTATAATAAAGGGTTGAAAATCTGGGTGAGTTATAAACTGTTTTTATTGGTACGCTGCTTGATTTATTTATTTAACTGCACAACAATATCAATAATTTATTTTGTTTGCATTTATATAAAACTAGTTATACAGACACAGCCTCTGTGGTGTGGTGGTTGAGCAGATCGGCTCATAGCCCGGAGGTGGCGGGTTCGATTTCTTCAGCAGGTCTGTCAGAGTCTGGGTATTGTGGGACCATGGTCCTCGTAGTTCCTGGGTCCTTAGACACAGGGAGTCCTAGTTAGAGTCCAGGATCTATGTATATGATCGTTGGACATTATTATTATTATTATTATAATTACGCTTGTTCTTAACTCATTTATAACCAAAGCATGTAGATCACACAATGGATCAAGTGGGCGCAAGAAAGTTGGCAATGTGAAGTATATTTCCGTAGGTGGACTAAGAAAAAAAAAAGCAAGTACGAGCGGGATCATTGATGAGCTCAAAGGAGCCTGTCAATTAACCCGCTCGTATGAATGAAATAGTAATAAGGGTATTGTAATTAAATTGTAAATTGTGCGTACACCCGGAGCACTCACGCTCACTAAAAAGCTTCTTCTTGCGGCGGCGTCGTGTGTCGGGTCGACCTCTTCCCTCAAATATGGTCGAGGAGGGCGATGGCTGGAACATGCGTCAAGCTCGTGAACGGGTGCTAGTTACGGAAGCTGGTTTGCTCGTGGTGTACACAGAATTAGAAATAAGTACTTATGTTTATGTATGTTTTTCTTATTGGCTGTATTGTCCTCCCTGTATTATATATATGATCATGTTAATAATAGGCTTAATTAATAAATATAAAAAATAATCAAACAAAAAGCACGAACCCAGGTGTCTGTGGAAATGTGTTAATAGTAGTTATGTGCTAATAAACTGTTATACATAATGAGAAAATCTCTTATTGTGATATTTTAAATTCTTCCTTTTTAAGTTTAAATCTTACTTGTCTCTTTTATAATTTCAGTAAGTGATTATATTGGTAATTTATTTTACTCTTTACGGATTGTGTTGTACGTAGGGTTTGGGAATTCCTGACAGTTTCAAATTCCCGGGACACGGGACATCCTACAATCAAAATCCTGGCAATTTCCGGGACTTTAAGACATTTAATATATTTTTTTGTTATTAATGGTCAGCTTTTTTTCGAAAATTTTTAATTGAGTTAATTTTTGGTGAAACATTAAAAATAGCATTGTAAAAATCAAGATGATATTTATGATATCAGTCTCGTTCTAAGGCATTTTATATTCTCGCTGGGTAATACTCTCAGGAATTAATTTGTTCTTTGTTGTCCTTATAGTAAGTCCATCCTCTGTAGTGTGCTCAGTAATTACGTAGTAGTCCAAGTTATTATTCATTAAACTAACAAATGCTGCTAGGCTCCTTCGATTATTTGAAAATAATAATGATTACATGACAATTTCGACAATCTCGTCTCGTCTTGAGTCTCAAAAGACCCGGGACTCGAGACAGCTAAAATAACGAAAAGTCCCGGGACTTCTGATGTCTCGAAGTCCCGGGACTTTTTGTTATTTTAGCTGTCTCGGTCCCGGGACTTTTGAGACTCAAGACGAGAATAATAATGATCACATGACAATTACGACAATCTTGTCTCTGAGTCCCTAGTTGTAAATATTATTTTATTATTGCTTCTTATTATATATACTATATATCTTATTATTATCGAGTATGTATGTTAGCTTTGTATTGAATAGCGATTTTTTTTGTATTTGTAGAGTTTCTATTGGTGCCAAATTTATCGGTGTATCTATTTCTATTAAAGTATTGTAAATGTATATTGTAAGCTATTAGTCCCTTGTAACAAAAACAATTTTAAAAGATTTAAAAAATCTGAAATTTACGCGAAAAACGACTTTAACCAATAAGAAGATGGTTTCCAATTTCTTTGTATGTTTTATGATGTATCCCAAAAATGTTAACCAATTTCATGAAGTATTTATGTAAAGGTATGTAAAGGTA
Source organism: Ennomos fuscantarius (assembly GCA_905220475.3). Classification (NCBI taxonomy): domain Eukaryota; kingdom Metazoa; phylum Arthropoda; class Insecta; order Lepidoptera; family Geometridae; genus Ennomos; species Ennomos fuscantarius. The sequence continues at coordinate 1,479,676 of HG992046.1, read as the reverse complement.
GTCTGGGGAAATCGCTTTTTCTAATACAACCACTTGTTGTTCATTATTCTTTTACTCTATGAAACGTGCATTTCCAATCAACCAACCTTTTTATATATTTAGTTTTATATTACTATGTTTATCTATTTTTAGAGTTTATTTTTTACATGGATTTTTGTTTTATCTGTCATACTAATATACTTCTACTACTGTTGTTAAAGAGAGCGGTTCAAATTTGGTTTAAATACATTTTTATGGTGATCTGTACAGGTTTTACGTGTGCTTAATTCAATTTGGACCTATTCTCATATAGCTCAGTTGGTAGTGGCTCTGCCTTCTGAACTGTAGGTTGTGGGTTCGATTCCCACCCAGAACAAGCATTTGTGCGATGAACATAGGTAGGTGTCTGGGTGTTATATTGTATTATATGTATGTATTTACAAACAAAAAGTAGCTATGTATTCTATCAGCTACTTTTCCATAGTACCTACAAGCTTTGCTTAGTTTGGGACTAGATGGCGTTGTATGAAATGTCTACAAATATGTGTTTATTTATTTATTCGTCCTCATCAATTGGCATTCAACAAAGTAGTAGTATTGTATTGAACCTCCAAGATAGCTGTATGAGATGATATGGAATACCTACTCCAGAGATAAAATACTCAATGGGCGATAGCATCACACTTCACACTAATAATAGGTCTTTACCTATGAAATTGCCGTTATGCAGTACAGACTTTTACAAACAAAAAAAAGTTTTGATTGGCTATGAATTCTAAATTCAAATTAATTTTGTTTTAAAAATATGACATTCTATTTACAATATAAGTCTTTTGTTTATTGATTAGCGTTGTATTTTCATTACATTTCAACATTTTTCCTCATAATGGATACTTTGAAATTTCGTGTAATTATGGAATATGAGTTCCGTCGTGGCACCAACGCGGCACAAACGACACGTAACATCAACGACGTTTACAGAGAGAACTGTACAAACGAACGTACAACCCGTTATTGGTTTGCTCGGTTCCATTCTGGGAATTTTGACTTGAAAAATGAACCTCGTGGTCGTCCGGAAACTTTGGTCAACAATGATGAATTAAAGGCGATTGTAGAAGCTGATGAATCTCAATCTACAGCTGAGCTGGCAGCAGCTTTTGATGTTAGCATCAAAACAATATTGGTCCATTTGCGACAGATTGGCAAGATAAAAAAGCTTGATAGATGGGTGCCCCACGAACTTAACGATCGCCAGCGCAACGTACGCGTCGAGACTTGCCTTGCGCTGCTTAACAGGTACAGAAATGAAGGAATTTTGAACCGAATTGTTACGTGCGACGAAAAATGGATTCTTTTTGACAATCGAAAGCGCTCAGCAAGTTGGTTAGATCCTGGTTCGGTACCAAAGCAATGTGCAAAACGAAAAATGACCCCTAGAAAGGTGATGGTCACAGTTTGGTGGTCTAGTGCTGGTGTGATTCATCATAGCTTTTTACAAAACGGCGAGAGCATTACTGCAGATGTGTACATTGAAGAACTGACCACAGTGATGGCGAAACTCGCACGTCTGCAACCAGCTTTGGTCAATCGGTCGTCTCCACTGCTACTTCACGACAACGCGCGACCCCATACTGCACAACAGACCGTCTCTAAGCTGCATGAGTTGGGTTTGGAAGCTCTCCCTCATCCGCCATACTCACCAGATCTTGCGCCTACCGACTATTACTTTTTCCAAAATTTGGACAACTTTTTAGCGGGAAAAAAATTCAATTCCCGAGAGGCAGTACAAAACGCCTTTGAAGAGTTTGTTGTCTCCCGTCCTGCTGATTTTTTCAAGAAGGGCATCCATAAACTGCCACAGCGTTGGCAAAGATGCATTGATTGCAGGGGTGATTACTTTGAATAAAAGAAATAAATAAGTTCGAAAAAAAAATACTTTAACTTTTTTCAAACAAAACGGCAATTTCATAGGTAAAGACCTATATTATAAAGGCGAAAGTTTGTATGTGTGTTTGTATGTATGTGTGTATGTTTGTTACTCCTTCACGCTCAAACGGCTGAATTAATTTAGATAAAATTCTGTACCAAGATAGCTTCTACACTGGATTAACATATAGGCTACATTTTATCCCGGAAAAGTGAAATTTTCCCGTGGGATGAGCAAATAATTAAAATACTTTGTATCCGCGGGGCGCAACTAGTATATTATACAGATGACATTTGACTTGGTTACTATTATTATTTTTTTATTTTTGTGAATGATGTGACGAGCTAGTCGTTCACCTGATGTTAAGCGACACGGCCGCCCATAACAGAACAGTGTCACTCGGATCTCCAAAATATATAGTTTCGCGTGACACTGCACTGCGCACATCATCCTGAGACATCAGCACAGTCTGGTAATAAGATTACTCGACTGTGAGATCAGATCATACAGTCTCATTTGCCCAGTATTAACTGGAAATGGTAGTAAACAGCTTTTAAGGACAATGTAATTTTTCTGTGCCATTGGCCCCGGTCAGTACTAATATCAGCTCTACCGGGACCAATTAAACTATTTTCTCATATGCCCCATTACTGAAACAGAAATGTAGCTGAGTTGATGAGACTGAGTCCTATTCAAGATAGTATATACCTATATAGATAGATCCTATTCAAGACCTAAGTCAAAATCACCTAAAATTTACGAACAAATCTCGAATATACGTGTTTTAGGTCATTCACCCCACCCTGTTCGTTAAGAACGGTCTGCTGCAACCCTGCGCAATGCAAATAAAGTGAATAAGTAATTAGCACTTCATTTGTTTTATTAGTAGACAATAGTACTGAATGCAAATATATATATAATAATAATAACGCTCAACGATCACATACATAAATCCTGGACCCTAACTAAGATTCCCTGTGTCTAGGGACCCAGAAACTACGAAGACTATGGTTCCACAACACCCAGACTCAGAACAAGTATTTGCGCTTTTTTTTCTGTGCACAAATACTTGAACCCGCCGCCTCTGTGTTCTGTCTGTATAAAAAGTCTGAATATAAAAGTTTGTAATTTGTGGTAGGTTAGGAAGTATGAAATTTAGTATTTTGTGTATGAATTTTATCAATATCGTTCACAACAGCCTGCGTACCAACGCAACACCAACAGTGTGCGATGTAATCAATGGAAAAGAAGAAATTTAATATTCCCGTTTGTCCCTTAGGGCAAAAAGCGGAAATAAAAGCTAAATAGTGAGATATAGTTTTCAAACTATCCAGCGTGAGTTTAGCAATATTACAATAGATATTCCTGTATCATTTCAAAATCACACCTACATCAATTAACTAATGTAACTAGTCTTCCTTCCTTCATTTATATTTCAATGTAAATCGTAACTTTTCACTAGCAAACGAGACTACAATACTGCTCATTTTCTATTGAAATTTTCTTATTCAGCCTACCAATACTTTCGTCCAATCAAAAGCAAGCAAAGCACGTCACCAACCAATCATAACAATTCAATTTGGAAAAATAGAGTAAAATACGACATAATAATTATATCTTACATATGCATCCTGCTTACAGGCTTTTACACAAATAAATAAAAAAACACAAATAAATTAAGTACCTACATGACTTCTAAATTTTATTCAGACATACATCATCACTGTAGTTTTCCTCAAACAAAAGTCCTAACAGAATTATACCCGGGACTGGGGCCGCTATTCCCGGTTATCCAACTAATTCCGGATAAAACGTCTAAATCGCATAAATTACCCGCCTCAGGAATAGTTCTTGCTTCACAATTGGATACAGCCATCCGTCATGCGCTCCGGCATTAATTTGTGGGATGAGTGGAGAAGCGTTTTTGCAACTGCCCTTGGTGTTTTTTAAGTTGTAAGAGGTGGCGGTATATGCAAGTGGTGCCATCTGCTGCAAATTTTTGAAGTAAAACTTCTTTACGCACGCTTGACTTGGGGAGTAATATGGTGATGCGAGGTGAACAGAAGTTGAAGTTGGTTCACTTAGATCTCCATTGTCAACATAACAAAGTTAAATAATTGGACAGGGAATGGGCAGCAACATTGTCCTATGTCTGCATTACAATCAAATCCGGTAAATTTTCCCTCTTCTTTAAAAATTACAAATATTAATTTCTTAATGTTCCTGATATTTTTTACTGTACTATTTTTTTTAAATCCATTTCTTCCGGAAATTGTATTTGTTCTCTAAACTAACTCTACATTCAATAACTACAGATTTATTAGATTTAAATTTTTAATAAGTTTTAAATCGCTCATCTCCTATGACTTGTTATTTATTAAGGAGACCACAGCCAAAATTAATTACTAACCTGATGGAAAGGTAATTAGTAATTAAGTACAAACTAAACCTACAATACGCTTTGTTTAATTAACCAAGCTATTATAATCTTGAGAGGTTAGCTATGCTAATGGAATTATTCAGTTAAAACCTGACATTTTATAGTTTCGATCAGCTTTTCCCAAAGTGGGCTGTAACGGACCCTTGTGGGCGCTGCAGGCCTAAAGGGGGGCGGTAAGAGACCCCGGGAAAAAATGGGGGCATTGTGTAGAGGCTTGGGGGGCGATTTGTAATTTCATCTATGAGTCAATAATTAATTTAATTTGAAGTTATAGTGGTTTTTATGCAGGTGAAAAAATGGGGGGCGCTTAAAATAACTTATTCTCAAAGTGGGCAGTAGACAAAATAAGTTTGGGAACCCCTGGCTTAGATAAACCGGGACGTTGAAGGATATCGTGTACGTGTTTAATAAAAATATAGAAAGAGGCAATTGAACCTGTTTGATTAGCTATGTGTTTGCTTAACTCCACAAATCTCTAGATACACTAGGTGCTAAGACTTTTCTGCAAAGTTTGTCTAGCTAGGTACCACCACTTTGCAAGTTATTCTGCCGCCAAGCAGTACTACTGTTATCGAATTTGAAAGATAGTGAAACTACTGAGCAATGACACTTTATAATCAGCTGGGCAATCACGTAATTTGATTGCAACAGATAAAAACACAAATTTTTATGGATTTGACAGTTTCAAAACGCAGTTTATACGAGTATGCATGTATGAAAATTTCTCCTGTTGCATTGCAATCAAAGTTTCGTGATAACTCCCATGATCTCAGTCTCGTTATCTCATCACTAGACTGTGCAATGTCTCAGGATGATGTGTGCAGTTGTGCAGTGCAGTGACACGCGATACTTTACATTATAAAGTTCCGACACTGCAACTTTTGTGGATGGCCGTAAACCCTTCAGGCGAACGACTAGCAAAGAATTAATGAGACGTACCACATACCACTAGATTATCACATTATTTGACTGACCCGATAGCTTAGTTGATAGTAACCCTGCCTTCTGAACTGTGGGTTGTGGGTTCGATTCCCGCCCAGGACAAACATTTGTGTGATGAACATAGGTGTTTGTTCTGTGTCTGGGTGTTATATTGTATTCTATGTATGTATTTACAAACAAAAAAGTATCTAAGTATTGCATCAGTTATCTGGTGCCCATAATACAAGCTATACTTAGTTTGGGGCTAGATGGCGTTGTGTGAGATGTCCACACATATTATTATTATTATTATTCAGGCATCTACATAAAAAAGTATACAATGATGCAAATAAACATGCTCAAAATCACAATAAAATACATCAAAAACAAAACCCTCTCAGAGCTGTCCATCAGCCGTAAAAACCTGTAAACCTTTGTTTTGTATTTACGCTGACATTCTGTAAAAGTTTTCGATACACTACGCTATCCATCAAACGCCTCTAGAGATTTCGTGAAACTAATTTAGTGGATATGTAATGGATATGAACAGTAACCGAACTTTCGATGAATTTTGTATACCGTGGGTTATGAGTTCGATTCCCACCCAGGACAAATGTTTGTGTGATGAACATAGGTGTTTGTTCTGTGTCTGGGTGTTATATTGTATTCTATTATACATAAATACGTCAATTTTGATAGTAGCTACACGCTACAACATTTACAAACAAAAATATCTAAGTATTGTATCAATTATCTGGTTCCCATAGTACAAGGTTTGCTTAGTGTGGGGGGCTAGATGGCGCTGTATGAAATGTTGTGAACATTTTATTTATTTATTATGATTTCTGTGTACACCTTTTTGTTTTTATTTTCTCTCGGTTAATGGCTATTTACCATTTTTATGCGAGGTGCTGAAGCACCACTTGACAGAGGCTGTCAATAGGTTTTTTTTTTTTACTTCATACTTGTCTAGCATTTGACCACGCTCTCACCTGATGGGAAGTGACGATGCGATCGAAGGTGTAGCATGCTAGCCAAGTAAATACCTATTCACTCTTCTCTTGAACACGCCTGGGTCATATTTTGCCGGAAACACAGACGCTGGCATTCTTTAGCCGTTCTAATTAAGAACGTGGAATCAAATCGCTTGGTATGAATTTCGACCACGAAAGGATGGCGCTTAGCCGAGCGTCTAGTAGTCCGGTAGTGGAATGGTGGTGGGGTATTTTTCTTTCAATCATAATAAAACATCGTGGAATGGATTTCAAAGTCCATTCAAAGGTGTTCTGAGATAGATCGCTTTTAGCGATAAAAAAAATCTACAGAAATACCTAAACAATTAAATTAATATTAGATATATATTTTTGAGCTTCATACCCGTTGCAAAAAAAAATTGAACTATGATAAATTTGTACATTTAAAACATGCTGATCGAGGCAACACGTGACCAAAGTGTTGGCCTCTATTTAGCCCAAAGATTAAGCATTGCCATTCAACGGGGCAATGCCGCCAGTTTTTTGGGCACGTTGCCTACTGGTAGTGGCTTTTTAGATTAAGTTTTGCTAATAAATAGTTATTAGTTTTATTTTTATCGTTTAAAAACTTGTAATTTGTTCTTGAATAAATTTAATAAACATGCTTTAAGTAAAACACATGAATTTATATATAGTATTATGAATTTGCCATACTGTTTCATTGTATATTGTATGTACGCCAGCAAAAATACAAGCTTTTTGCGTATAAACGCCAGTCGCAGCTGTTTAAAAACATTGCAGTGAATTTGCTAATTTATGATGAGCCGTAATTGTAAATCAACTTTGAAAAAAGAAGGTGCTCAAATTAATCCATTTTTGTGTGATTTACAGGCAATCTATCTTATTATTTGATTTTTTAAAACAAATATACCTATTAGCTGCTCCTCGATATTTCACCCACGTGGCGATGAAAAACGATGATGGTGATGATGAAATATTATCTATGGCCTATTCTATATTCTATATATACCTACTGAACATACATACAAAATTTCACAAGATTCGGTCTAGCCGTTTTGGAGTAGTTTTGATACAAACACTGTGACAAGAAAATATTACGTGTCATATTAGAGATTAAACGAAATAACAGTGAGTCCGAAATAGGTTAGCTTCAAAATACTTATTAGATTTCTCTGTAAGATAAGGTCCGTATTCCAGCATTGAGAACACATTAAGATGATTTTTTATGTTTTTAAATGTGCTAGTGCTGTTGGTGTCTACCGAACTTTACAGTGTCACCGAGTGGGGGTATTAGGCTGATGACGAATAATTATAATTATGCCGAACATTTTCTTTTATTATTTCTTGTCTAGCATTTGACCGTGCTCTCACCTGATGGGAAGTGACGATGCGATCGAAGGTGTAGCATGCTAGCCAAGTAAATACCTATTCACTCTTCTCTTAAACACGCCCGGGTAATATTACGCCGGAAACACAGACGCTGGCAGGGCATTCCATTCTTTAGCCGTTCTAATTAAGAACGTTGAGTCAAATCGCTTGGTACGAATAGGTAGTATGGTAAACCACGAAAGGATGGCGCTTAGCCGAGCGTCTAGTAGTCCGGTAGTGGAATGGTGATGGGGGAATGACATTTCGATGAAGATTAAAATAATTCATTTTAGAATTAGTTTTTATACTTTTTGTAATCATTACTATACACGTGAAACCGTGCGCCGTAGGCAGTATTTAAAGTCACTAATTCCACTACCAGTATTACGTTAGTACTTACTTATTAGTTATTCTGTGCCAGTAGTGAACAAAGGACTTTAGTACTTACTTAGTTAGTACTTACTTATTAGTTATTCTGTGCCAGTAGTGAACAAAGGACTTTAGTACTTACTTAGTTAGTACTTACTTATTAGTTATTCTGTGCCAGTAGTGAACAAAGGACTTTAGTACTTACTTAGTTAGTACTTACTTATTAGTTATTCTGTGCCAGTAGTGAACAAAGGACTTTAGTACTTACTTAGTTAGTACTTACTTATTAGTTATTCTGTGCCAGTAGTGAACAAAGGACTTTAGTACTTACTTAGTTAGTACTTACTTATTAGTTATTCTGTGCCAGTAGTGAACAAAGGACTTTAGTACTTACTTAGTTAGTACTTACTTATTAGTTATTCTGTGCCAGTAGTGAACAAAGGACTTTAGTACTTACTTAGTTAGTACTTACTTATTAGTTATTCTGTGCCAGTAGTGAACAAAGGACTTTAGTACTTACTTAGTTAGTACTTACTTATTAGTTATTCTGTGCCAGTAGTGAACAAAGGACTTTAGTACTTACTTAGTTAGTACTTACTTATTAGTTATTCTGTGCCAGTAGTGAACAAAGGACTTTAGTACTTACTTAGTTAGTACTTACTTATTAGTTATTCTGTGCCAGTAGTGAACAAAGGACTTTAAACAAACTACACTTGCTTCCAACCATTTACTTCAATTTACGTGAAGCTCGCGCCAAAGACACCCTCTTCGAAATTTCCGTTAAAAAGCCTTTCAGACTTTATTTATTTGGCCTTATTTCTTGGCAACGGCAAGCAGTAAAGTCGACGAAAATTGTCGATTGACCATTACCATGAAATAAATAGTTACAGAAGATCCACTCCATACTAAATCCCAATACAGACGCAGTGTAACGGCCGGTATAACTTTGTTTGATGTTAATTTTGCCATCTTGACATTTGTAAATTGTCATTTTACCGGACATACCAATCTAAATATATGTAACTCAAAGGTGACTGACTGACTGACATAGTGATCTATCAACGCACAGCCCAAACTACTGGACGGATCGGGCTGAAATTTGGCATGCAGGTAGACGTTATGACGTAGGCATCCGCTAAGAAAGGATTTTTTGAAATTCCACCCTTTAGAGGGTGAAATGGGTGGTTGAATTATTTTCCCATAGGCCACGCTGCGGGCGAAGCTGCAGGCAGAAGCTCGTATAATAATACAATGCATTTTAGATTCATCTAGGACATTCATAGATGACCTCATATTCATTTCCCACATATACCGAAATTTCTCAGTGAACAATCTTCGTTTGATGTGCTATCATTCAACGTGATATTGGAAAATTGTGGTAACCTCTCCACAAAGGCCATTAACAAAGAGTTGAAGTTGAAGTTGACAATGGAGATTAACTTCCATTCGCTTCGCATTCACCACCTTACTATCCTAGTCAAGCATGCGTATGAAAGTTTCACCCCGTCGTCGCCGCCCGAGACACGTCTTGAGCGACCCGGATGATCCTATAGCAGCCGTAATATCGGCTGCGCTAGGATCACCGGACCAGTCTAGCCCTTCTGGCTCAGGTACCGCTTTCGGCACCGGTATAGGATACCAGCGTAACACAATCAGACACCGACCCCGCCGGCGAGGTCGACGTACCCCCCGTAGGTTAGCTAGAACGGTCGCGACTTTCAATAGGGTCCACTCTTCCAGTGGACATAGTCTTCTCGATCCTCTCATCCCGGCAACGGCCCAAGCCGAGGCTCGCACCCCAGGGGTGCCCTTGAGCTAGTTGCCTCCCACTTTTGACGGCTGGGCGCCTTAAGCGCCCGCCCTCCCGCCCGGTGGGGAAAAAAAAAAGCGTATGAAAGTTTAACATAAAAAAAAGTGCGCGGGCGCCAAACTGTCAGCGGCAGACGAGCTTTCCTACTGTGGCGGGGTGCGCTGGCAGAAGTCTGCCCGAGTGGTTTCTAAGCAGCCATTGCGTTTATTTGGAACACAAGTGTCGCCATCTAGATCAAGCCCGCGTTACAATTGTAAATTGGGGTTAAGCGGGAAAACGAAAAAGATCGCGTCACCACATTATATTATTTTCTAAAACTTGTGTTATTTTCAGTGTTAGTGCATAAAATTGGTGGCATTCTATTCGTGAAGTGCTGGATTACAGGCACGAGTGTGGGAAAGTGGTAGAATGATGGTGAAACGTATCGTTTCGTGTTGTTTCCTAAACTCCATAGAAGCTTCTGGTAAAGTTGCCACCACTTTTTTTTTGTTTTGGTATGGCTCCACACATTCGTGTATTTAGCCTTCCACCACTTTACCAGGAGTAAGGATGAGTATGACTTGACTTGGTGATTTGGACTTGACTTACATATATAATACAATATTAATTAACTTAATAATCATTAATACAAAAACTTACAACGTAACTTAATTAATTAAATTAAATTATTAATTACTTGTCACTGGCTAAGTACACAAAAGTGTGGAGCCAAAAAAAATACAAAAAAAAACATAGATTCCAACTGCTCTCGTCGTGGCGACGGTTAAAAAAAAAATTTTTTTTTTACAAGACGGAATGCGACCGCGCCTCTCAAGAACGAGCCAAGCGAACCTTCTGGATCTATTTATTTTGTGCCCGTGGACTGTACCGAGTCAACAATGAACCTTGATTTACGGCGTATATTTATTTCGTCCGGATTAACGGGATAACGGTTTAACCGGGATAACCGGACCGCGGAATAACGAATAACCGACGGAATAAATAACCATGAAATATTCTTTGACGTGAATAATCTTTATGTAGTTGAATGTGTAATTGTTTTGGAAGATTTATTTGTTGTTGGTGGTTAGATAAAATTCATATTATACATTATTACTCACATATACATTATACTAGGTGGTAGGACTTTTCTGCAAAATTCGTCTATTTTTGTCTTATTTTTTCGTTCGTCTTTTTTTTATTTCTGCAAAGTATATATAACTCGCGCAAAACTTTATGAGCTCTCGGAAGTTAGGCCCGAGTACCAAACTGCGCATGGTACAGTAGAGTAACTACAATATGCGTACTGCACTAACTTCCTGCCTTCCTGCTAACTTCCGAGAGTTCATAAAGTTTTTCGCAAGCAATACCTGATATAATTTTGACCAGTAAAAGTGCTAAAAATTGCCTGTTTGCAATGAATCTTTTGACTTTGAGTTTGAATTTATTTTTTGGTGGCTAAGAATTCTAATTTCAAATTAATTAAAAAAATATATTTTGATGGAATTTTATGTCTACATAAAATAAGGTGTTTCAAAATTCATTCAATCATTTAGATTGAATGAATTTTGAAACACCTTTCAATTTCCGTTTTTAGTACCCCAGTACTATATTCGTATACCTTAAAATTCCAATGTTAAGAATGTTAAACGTAAACCTTAAGATCGCTCTCAAAACTGAATTCAGCTCATTGAATTAGTACGGGCCGTACCTAACAAATGAGGTTAAGTAGAAGCTTGTAAAAAGGACACTAAACTCAAAGGAAAAAATCGTAAAATCTCCTAATCATTTGCATTTCAAATAACTCTGAACAAAGGAAAGAAAAACAATTAATTGTAATTGTACTGTCGAAACGATGAATCTCAGGACTTGACTATAAAACTGTAATCAAACTCAATCAAAAGGAACTCATTTGTATTTAATTGAAACAAATTAAAATAGAGGGAGATGGCAATACTCAACTATTTTGAAAACCCAGACAAAGAGCGTCGATGAGTTTTGGCGGGAACACGAAAAAGATCTCGTCGCCGCATTGTATTATTTTCCAAAACTTGTGTTATTTTCAGTGTTAGTGCATAAACTTTGTGACGTTTTATTCGTTAAGTGCTGGATTACAGGCATGAGTGTGGAAAGTGGTATAATGATGGTGAAACGTTTCTTTTCGTGTTGTTTCCAAAACTCCATGAAGCTTCTAGTAAAGTTGCCACCTCTTTACTAGGAGTACGGCTTTGACTAGACTATGACTTGACTATTACTTGACTTGATGACTTCGACTGTGACTTGACACATATTTGCGTGAAATATCATTAACTCGATACATTATCAATTACTAGACACTGGCTCACGGAGGTGTGGAGCCAAAACAATTAAGAAAAAAAGGAGCTTTGGTTTTAGGCGGGAAAACGAAAAAGATCACGTCACCGCATTGTATTATTTTTAAAAACTTGTGTTATTTTCAGTGTTAGTGCATAAACTTGGTGACGTTTTATTCGTTGAGTGCTGGATTACAGGCACGAGTGTGGGAAAGTGGTATAATGATGGTCAAAAGTTTCTTTTCGTGTCTTTAACTATAGAAGCTTCAAGTAAAGTTGCCGCCACTTTACTAGCAGTATAACTTAGACTAGACTACCACTACTGACTCGACTTGATGACTTGGACTGTGACTTGACACGTATTTTTGCATGAAATATCATGAACTTGATAAATTATTAAATACACTGGCTCAAAATAAAAAAGTGTGGAGCCAAAACATAAAAAAGCGTTGATATTTTTTTTTATCTTATTCTTATCGTATTTATTTATTCTTACTTGATTGAAGAAAGCATTTATTTCAGTAATTATCCTTTCGGATTATTTTTATAATTTAAAGGATAAAATGGAATTCCAATCGGGATAAATAAACTGTTTTTTTTTTTCGATACGATATGATACTGCTAAAAATCATAAATATTTAAATTCTCAATCTAAATTCGTAATTCCTCATTTGCCCCGAAAAAGACATATTCCGCAAAAATCCACAGATTACATAACCTCATATGAGAAATATACATCCAACCCCGTCGTTTTCTCCATCTGAACGTTTTCTTCCGACACGATTTATAATAAAAACTTTTTAAAAATTGAGAACCTTGTTTCTATAATTTAAAAAGTATCAAATACAAAAAATACAAATACAAAATGACAAAGAGCTAATATTTAAAGAGTTATAAAATCTGTTTATTGATTTAAAAGAAAATGTCGCAGATAAGCATAAAAACAAGCAGTAAACGTTTGCAATCGGAAACTACCCTTAGTCCAAATGACAAATCATAGTAAGAATAAATTTAATGGAAGTAACGTAAGTAAAGTAACTTACTTAGTTAACGACGCCCTAAAACTTAACTTTCAGTTTAATTAAAACTTCACTTAGCACTCTTTTGTTTTTGGCGCTTTCAGGACTGGATTTACAAAAATATTTTTACCTAAACAATTTAAAACTTTAAATTTGGGTTGTAGTTTCATTCTAATAAGGTTACTGAATAAAGTTATAATAATGATAATAATAACGCCCAATGATAACATACATAGATCCTGGACCCTAACTAGGACTCCCTGTGTCTAGGGACCCAGAATCTACAAGGATCATGGTCCCATAACTCCCAGACTCAGAACAAATACTTGTCCTGTCGCGGGAATCGAACCCACCGCCTCCCGGTTATGAGCCGACCTGCTCAAGCACCACACTGCAGAGGTGGAATATCCTGAAGAACTAGTCGTTCGCCTGATGTTAAGCGTAACGGCAGCCTTTCCCGTGACACTGCATTGCGTCATCTTTCGTCTAGTAATAATATTAATAACTAGACTGTGAGATCAGTTATGCGATCACGTAACTCGATTACAATCGATAGAAACACAAATTTGTATGTATTTGACAGTTTGAATACGCAGTTTATGTGCATAGTTAGTATGGAAATTTCTCCTGTTGCATTGCAATCAAAGTTTCAAGATCACCTCCCAGGTGATAAAATCTCATTTGCCCAGTAATTTACTCGCTACAGTGCAGCGCCGAAACGCAGTAGTAGCATATTACTGCTTGGCGGCAGAATGACTGGCAAAGCGGTTATATCTAGATAAACTTTGCAGATAAATACAATCATCTACTAAATAAATTATAGATGAACTCATCAACATGTTTTTTTCTGAATATTAACCACAAAAAGCAAAGCAAACAAGCTAGACCGGCAATACGAAACGCAGTGTACTTCAACACACTTCCAATATAAAAACTTCCAGCACAATTATTATAAAAGCGCTGAGACCTCATTTCCTCTGATTGTTTAGTCACCGGTTTTCCTTAATTTCGCCTCCAAGGGTTTCGTTGTTTTGTTTTTCGATTACTTTTTGTATTTTCATTCTCATTAAGAAGACGGGCAGTTTCTTTCAATTGTCTACGGATAGGATTGGCTATTGTAAGGATGAACTTCGCTCCGGTTTTATCCCTAGCTTAGAGTCTAGTCTAACTAATCCAAGGAAAGATTGTTAATTAATAAAAGAATAAGAAGCGAGTGAAAATGGAAGTTTTGGTAATTTCTAAACACTAGCCTTTACCAGATGAAATATCCTAACGATGTAACGAGAGCATACAAAATTTTGGGAGCGCGTCTAAAAAAAATGGTTTCTACCTGTGCACAGAAAAAAAAACATGTAAATACTTGTTGTGTCTGAATCTAGTTCGACTTGTGTGTCTTTGTAGTTTCTGGGTCCATAGATACAGGGAATCTTATTTAGGGTCTAGGGTCTAAGGTCCTTATTACAGAACGATGCTCAGTCATCGATCGGTGTGCTCAAGCAGAGATTTCATTCACTAATTGATCACTTTATGAATGAAATCTCTACTTGAGCACTGATCGATGACTAAGCATCGTTCTGTAATACGGAGTATGTGATCGTTTTTTTATTATTATTATTATTATTATATTCAGTGGATATTAATTACAAAACTTAAACTTGATTACATCGAAACAATTACTTAGCAACATTTAAACGTAGATTCATTAAAAGCATTGCTAACAAATCTTAATCAAACAAGGTCAACAAATTAATAGGTCAAAGTACACAAAACAGCGATTCTAGAGTCACCCCGGGGATTTGCGTAAGTTAAAACTTATTCGTGCGAAACGATATTGCAATCGCGCTCTTTGTTAGTTAACTTACTTTACTTAAACACGTCTCGATCTGGATTATATTGAAATTAAAGTTAAATGAACGTTTTGTTTTGTACTTGCCTTAATGATCTGAGTAGAGTTAATAGAATTAGACAGCCTCTGTGGTATAGTGGTTGAGCAGGTCGGCTCATAACTCGAAGGCCGTGGGCTCGATTCTCGCGACAGGACAAGTATTTATGCACAGAAAAAAAAGCCTGAATTCTTGATCTGTGTCTGGGTGTGGGACCACGGTCCTCGTAGTTCCTGGGTCCCTAGACACAGGGAATCCTAGTTAGGATTCCAGGATCTATGTATGTGATCGTTGGGCGTTATTAGCTTTTACGTACTTGAGTTTTTTTTTATGTTAATGAATGATGTGACGAGCTAGCCGTTCTCCTGATATAAGCGACAAGGCCGCCCATAACAGAATAGTATCACTTGGAACACTATGAAGTTTCGCGTGACACTGCACTGCGCACATCATCCTGAGACATCAGCACAGTCTGGTAATAACATTACTTGACTGTAAGATCAGATCATAAAGTCTCAATTGCTCATCACTGCGTTTTCTGTTAGGCAATTAATACATTTTATCTGATTAATAATAATAACGCTTAACGATCACATACATAGATTCTGGACTCTAATTAGGATTTCCTGTGTCTAGGGACCCAGGAACTACGAGGACCATGGCCCTACAACACATGTAATATTTGATAAAGAATTTTTGAAATGAAATGAACAAACTTTGCGAAGGTATTTTGTACTGCCTCTGCATACGAAAAGATATCCAAATTCTGGAAAAAGTTGAAGTCTGTAGGCACAAAATACAAAAAGAAAAATTATTTGTAATTGAAATTTCAGGTTTTATTTATAATCATATTTAATTTTCTATAATTTCTTAATGTAATTTTAGGTTTATTTATATTAATAATATATTGTTTAATTATATTTATAAATTTTTATATTTAAATTTCAGGTTTTATTTATTTTGATAATAATATTATTATAATTTAAAAAAATATTTTTTTAAATTGGTATTTAGTTTCAGGTTGAAGTTTTAATAATCAATTTAAATTTCATAATAAGAATAATATTTTTTATAACTTGTTATTGTAATTTCAGGATTTTAGGTTTTTTCAGGTTTTATCATTAATTTAACTACCGTAATCCTTTGCGACCGCCCCATTCTAGATGATTTTATTATCTGGATTTAGCTTCATCACACTAAATATTCTTCTATCAATTATCCTAAATCTGTAGGCGACGTTGTTTTTTTTACTACCTCCAGCAGGTTGGGCTGTAAGTTATCTCTGAGTCAATCACTTGGGTTAAAGTATTTTATAAATTTATACTTAGACGAGCAGTAGCCCGCAGCTTCGCCCGCGGCGTGGCCTATGGGAAAATAATTAAACCACCCATTTCACACTCTTAAGGGTGGAATTTCAAAAAATCCTTTCTTAGCGGATGCCTACGTCATAACATCTACCTGCATGCCAAATTTCAGCCCGATCCGTCCAGTGGTTTGGGCTGTGCGTTGATAGATCACTATGTCAGCCAGTCAACTTTGAGCTATATATTTAGATAGGTGATTGAATAGAATATATAATATCAACGGTTACACTACCTTTTCACACTAATTTATTTGATATTGAACTCTATCGAACAGATTTCCCAAATGTGCAAGGAGAACGTCCCACAATGTACATTGACAGTTTACCAATTTCTCCTTATAAAGATAGACACTCCCTTCACATTTTGTAACGGAATCACCTTCTCAAGATATCGATAAACACAATTGAATAAGCCTCGCAAGGTTAAAAGACTGCTAACGTGCCTGACGGCAAAATGTGGTTCTTTTCAGTTGATAATACGATGCTGATTAAGGCATACTTTTTATAACAAGCTGACGGCCCAAATGCATCATTCTTTCACTGTTTGTTCTGTGTCTGGGTGTTATATTGTATTCTATGTATGTATTTACAAACAAAAAGTATCTAAGTATTGTATCAGTTATCTGGTTCCCATAGTACAAGCTTAGCTTAGTTTAGGGCTAGATGGCGTTGTGTGAGATGTCCACATATATTATTTGTTAGTAGATACTTGCACTTTACAAAGAATACACTCTCCTAATTTCAAGTCTCTAGAACCAGCTGTTTAGGCTCTGCGTTGATATATAAGTCAGTCAGTCAGTCAGTCAGGACTTTGAATTTTATATGTATAGATACTGTTCCAGTTACACCTAGTGGCCAATGTTTAAACATTACACTAACTTTTCATTATCATTCAATTTCCTTTCATTTTAGTGTTCTTTTTAGAAATACGCTTATTAGTACTCTAGGTTTATTACTCCATGCGCATAGGGGACTGGCTGTAAAAGGGGAGAATCAGAACACTCAGCGGTTTTTACATAGTTATTGATATCTCCTATACTCTACGTGGAAAGCCTTTTTGATCGGAGGAGCTGGTTTAGCATTATCAGTTTTATCAGGCCTGTCGCACTCCACTTTTGGTATGAAGTTAATAAGTTCATGGCACTGGCTTCAACTACCGGGCATATTTTAAAAACACATACATACATATAAGTTGTAATACAGTTTTATGTTTAAGTATGTATACATACATAAAACTTTTCGCTCGTCTAAAATAAATAACAATAATAAATATTTATATAATAATAATAATAAAAATTTATATTATTTGTTCAGGTCAAAAGTAGTTAATATCTAGAGATCAATTTAATTATTTAACTTTAATTATTTTACTTTTCTTACCTATATTTTGATTGTTAATGGATTTGTTTAGGCATTCCTAATCTGCATGCACATTTAAGACTTTTTATATTATTGTTGCCTATAATGATCACCTATTTCTATTGTAAAATTCAATGAAATTGATTTTATGTTATCTTCCTATAATTTTGTACTCGCTCACATCAAAAAATTATTTCTAATAGAAAGTTCGCAACCTGTCTTCACCTATAATTATATCGACACTTAGCTATATATTATTATTAATTTAATTACTGAAGCATGAATTGGTGTTTGTTATGTTGGTGTTGAAATAAATAAATAAAATAAAAATTTGTTACGCGTAGCGCGATAAACGGGCAAGGCAATAGGGGTGAAATTATCAATTTAGTCGGTAGTCTGGTAGTAGTATAGCTAATACTGGTCATAACATCTACCTCCATGCCAAATTTTAGCCCGATCCGTCCAGTGGTTTGGGCTGTGCGTTGATAGATCACTATGTCAGTCAGTCACCTTTGAGCTATATAATTAGATAGGTGATTGAATAGAATATATTATATCTATAGTTACACAACCTTATCACACTAATTTATTTGATATTGAACTCTATCGAACAGATTTCCCAAATGTGCAAGAAGAAAGTCCCACAATGTACATTGACAGTTTCGTCTCAGTTTGGTCTCTTTGTTATTAATATTTGTAAAAAGGAGATTGTACAAGTACGTAGTGGTCTTGGTCATAGCGTAGCATGACTAGCCAACGTTAGTCAAGCAACGTTTCCGCTACCGTGGTTCGGAGGGCACGTTAAGTCATCGGTTCGGTTGTTATCGTAAGACCACTCGTTCAGTCACTGTTTGTGCATACAAACACTTTTTTTTAAATGTTCTGGCTCCACACTTTTGTGTATTTAGCCAGTGTCAAGTAATTGATAATTTTTCAAGTTAATGATATTTACGCAAATATGTGTCAAGTCACAGTCGAAGTCATCAAGTCAAGTCATAGTCTAGTCAAAGTCATACTCCTAGTAAAGTGGTGGCAACTTTACTTGAAGCTTCTATGGAGTTTTGGAAACAACACGAAAAGAAACGTTTCACCATCATTATACCACTTTCCCACATTCATGCCTGTAATCCAGCACTTAACGAATAAAATGCTACCAATTTTATGCACTAACACTGAAAATAACACAAGTTTTGGAAAATATTACAATGTGGCGACACGATCTTTTTCGTTTTCCCGCCAAAAAAGATACAAATACTTTCTAACCTAAAAAAGTTCCCTACGTCTACAACTTCACGTCACTTAGCCATCGATATTGACCGGCAAAACATGATTTAAAAAATTTGGTTAGTGAATGATGTGACGAGCTAGTTGTTCACCTGATACTAAGCGCCACGGCTTCCCAAAAACAGAACTCTAAAACAGAGTTTCGCGCGACACTGCACTGCGCACATCATCCTGAGACATCAGCACAGTCTGGTAATAAGATTACTTGACTGTAAGATCAGATCATAAATTCTCAATTGCCCAGTAATTTCACTAGCTGCAGTGCCCTTCAAACCGGAACATAGTAAGTAGTGCTTGCACACTAATGCTTGGTGGAAGAACAAAAAAGCGGTGGTACCTACCTAGACGAGCTTTGTAACAAGCATTTAAAACTATATTGTAAAAGCCGAAATTAAATGTATTTCCCTACTATAAAAACTTGTGCATATTTATTTTGAGCGTATCCTGAACTTTTGGCGACTGTGACAGGACACGAACCTGCAATCTTCGGGTAAGAAGCCTTTGGGCAGTGTAATAGCTCTACCACTAAAGCTGACCACTTGCCTAGACGAGAAGACAGATTTACACTTAGTGAGTATTCTACGTATGCGTTAGTGTAAATAAAAACACTCACTTTTCTCACAAAACCCTTTCCAACCCTGTAAAATCATGTCCTATTCCAACCCTTTTATGACTACCCATAAGTTCCCAGCGAATATGAGATCTTTTATAAAAAAAATAGTTTTTCAGAACTAACCCTGAAAACGATCATAAATAAAATTATTGCCCTAAACTCAGGCAATTACGTACACTAGCAACCCTAGCCTACCAATGAGATTTTAGGCAGTTTTAATCTTAAACAGTGAAGGAATAAGGTATGATTTTGATCGTAGTTTTTGGAAAGGTGGGTACGTAAAAAGTTAGGTAAATTATCTTATATCATAACGGTCTGATTTATGGTAAGGACTAGGAACAGACTAGAAAGTTTGTTTATAGGTGTCATGGTATTTTAAGGCCCTTTTGTCTAAGTGGTATCATTAATAATGATCTTTATTATGACGGCGATAGATTGCTACTAAACGACTTATGGTAGGATTTCCTGTTTGCAGTTACTTACTGTACTATTCAGTTGGATACATCGTCGTCTCTGTTTTCGTTTGTTTTGGCTCCACTTTGTGTATTTAGCCAGTGTCAAAAATTTTATTATTTTTCAGATATCTGTCAGATATGTGTCAATTCACAGTCATCATGTCAAGTCTAAGTCATACTCCTAGTAAAGTGGTGGCAACTTTACAGAGTTTTGGAAATAACACTAAAAGAAACGTTTCACCATCATTATACCACTTTCCCACACTCATGCCACAGCACGTAACGAATAAAACGCCACCAATATAACGCACTGAAAAGAACATAAGTTTCTGAAAATAATGCAATGAGGTGAATCGATCTTTTTCATTTTCAAAACTATATCGTCATCGCTTTTCAATGAAAAATAAACTTCTTAAATAGGTAAACACACCTATTCTGATTACTCGCACGAAACTTACGCGATCTCACTTCGATCCCGCAAAATTAAGGCCCGCTACCGTACGCTTGCTAGCACGATTTTCGATTTCCGCCTCTCGGAGCTTTATTTGCATAAACCAATACTGCCGAGTGTAACAAGTTTAGTCTACTGCTTATTTCAGAATAATGCGGTATTTATATTGGAAAGAAGTTCCTTATCGCACTTTGCGAAAGGGGGCAAGACGGAAAAAATTAAGACGAAAAGTTGTAACGACACTTTTTGTTATAGTTGTAAGCCGTGCGGCGTGCGCGTGTTTCTCTGTCTGTCTCTCTCTTTCTCTCTCTCTCTCTCTCTCTCTCTCTCTCTCTCTCTCTCTCTCATAGAAAGCAAGGCAGTTATTTTCGTTTCGTCTTTCTATTTCGCATTGAACAGTGTGGTGTCGCGACGATATAAAAAGAATATTATTATAACTAAAAATAATATTAAAATTCCTTTACTAATTAATTATACAGTTTTTATTACATTGAAGTGGAACTTCTTTACGCACGCTTGACTTAGGGAGTAAGCCGGTAAATGCGTGGAGGCAAACGAAAGTTGAAACTTTTTAGTTCACGTAGATCTCCATTATCAACATAACAAAGTTAAAAATTACTTAAAATTTGTATTATTAGGTTGATATGTCCGGTAAAATCACAATTCCTAATTGTCAAGATGGCGAAATTAACATTAAACAAAGCAAAAACAAAGTAATACCAGCCGATAGATGGAGCTAAAGAAATTAGCTATCATTTGTTCAGTATTGCTAAATGGATAACTATAACAAGCATGCATTATTTTTATACTAAAGGCTAAGTTAATTTAGATGTTATTTTGAGGCATATTTTAATAAAATATTTTTGTAGAAGGCACGAGTAATTTGTCAACAAAGTTGTTTAAAAAATTGCCTATGGGAGTGTTTTTGATGTAAAAGTTCTTTACGCACGTTATTCATTTCAAAAATAGTTATGAAATGCTAAAGATATTAAATTTGTAACACGCAATACTATACTTTGAATTTGGGTGATTCCTAATAGAACCGACTAGCTACTACATTAACACGCACAAAACTCGATCCGTTTTCCGTTCTCACTTTAACTACGAAATGAAATGCTGTGTCGTCTCGCGATCTTCGATTTCCGGCGCGTTTGATTTGCATAAACCAATATCCTGAGTATTTCTGCGTCTGTAACAGGCCTGCCGTTTGTTTCCTGACATTTAGCTGCTACTTTGAAATTGTAGATGAGAATGACAGCATCTGTGGTGTGGTGGTTAAACAGGTTGGATCTGGAAAACCGTAAGCTACCTGTTCAATTACCGTTACAATACCAGTTTTTGTAATTGTTTTTAAAATATGTTTATTCAATCAATATTTATAGTAATAACTACAAGACAATCAAATAGCTACTATTTACTACTACTTTGGAATTAAAAATGTGACTTACAGACTAAAAACGCCTTTATTAAGTCTATTAACAAAAGAAAGATAACTTTTAATGCCTTAACACTTTGTAAAACTTGAAATAAAATATAAATTAATTCATACCTTGTATTGCATTTTGTATGTACCCTTTGTAACAGAGCACATTTATTACAATTTCACACACACACTAAATACAGTACAATACCAGTGTTTGTACAAAGAACATAATCGCAAATACTTGTTTTGTTTGGTGTTCTGAGAGCATACTCCTTACAGCTCGCATTACCTGGGACAAAAGAAACACATTATCTATATATATATAAAAATTTCGTATCACAGTGTTTGTTACCATACTCCTCCAAAACGGCTGAACCGATTTTGATGAAATTTTGTATTCACACTTGGTAGGTCTGAGAATAGATTTTTCTCTACTTTTTATCATCATCATCATCACCGTTTTTCGTCACCACGCGGGTGAAACCACGGGCTGCAGCTAGTATTATATAAAATACTAGCTTCTGCCCGCAGCTTCGCCCGCGTGGCCTATAGGAAAGGAAGAAGAAATTTTTTCAAAGTTCAACCACCCATTTCACCCTCTTAGGGGTGGAATTTCGAAAAACCCTTTCTTACTAGATACCTACACTTTACAAAGAACACACCTTTCAAATTTCAAGTCTCTAGGGCCAGCAGTTTAGGCTGTGCGTTGATAATAGGTCTTTACCTATGAAATTGCCGTATTGCAGTACAGACTTTTTCAAACAAAAAAAAAGTTTTGATTGGCTATGAATTCTAAATTCAAATTAATTTTGTTTTAAAAATATGACATTCTATTTACAATATAAGTCTTTTGTTTATTGATTAGCGTTGTATTTTCATTACATTTCAACATTTTTCCTCATAATGGATACTTTGAAACTTCGTGTAATTATGGAATATGAGTTCCGTCGTGGCACCAACGCGGCACAAACGACACGTAACATCAACGACGTTTACGGAGAGAACTGTACAAACGAACGTACAACCCGTTATTGGTTTGCTCGGTTCCGTTCTGGGAATTTCGACTTGAAAAATGAACCTCGTGGTCGTCCGGAAACTTTGGTCAACAATGATGAATTAAAGGCGATTGTGGAAGCTGATGAATCTCAATCTACAGCTGAGCTGGCAGCAGCTTTTGATGTTAGCATCAAAACAATATTGGTCCATTTGCGACAGATTGGCAAGATAAAAAAGCATGATAGATGGGTGCCCCACGAACTTAACGATCGCCAGCGCAACGTACGCGTCGAGACTTGCCTTGCGCTGCTTAACAGGCACAGAAATGAAGGAATTTTGAACCGAATTGTTACGTGCGACGAAAAATGGATTCTTTTTGACAATCGAAAGCGCTCAGCAAGTTGGTTAGATCTTGGTTCGGTACCAAAGCAATGTGCCAAACGAAAAATGACCCCTAGAAAGGTGATGGTCACAGTTTGGTGGTCTAGTGCTGGTGTGATTCATCATAGCTTTTTACAAAACGGCGAGAGCATTACTGCAGATGTGTACATTGAAGAACTGACCACAATGATGGCGAAACTCGCACGTCTGCAACCAGCTTTGGTCAATCGGTCGTCTCCACTGCTACTTCACGACAACGCGCGACCCCATACTGCACAACAGACCGTCTCTAAGCTGCATGAGTTGGGTTTGGAAGCTCTCCCTCATCCGCCATACTCACCAGATCTTGCGCCTACCGACTATTACTTTTCCCAAAATTTGGACAACTTTTTAGCGGGAAAAAAATTCAATTCCCGAGAGGCAGTACAAAACGCCTTTGAAGAGTTTGTTGTCTCCCGTCCTGCTGATTTTTTCAAGAAGGGCATCCATAAACTGCCACAGCGTTGGCAAAGATGCATTGATTGCAGGGGTGATTACTTTGAATAAAAGAAATAAATAAGTTCGAAAAAAAATACTTTAACTTTTTTCAAACAAAACGGCAATTTCATAGGTAAAGACCTAATATATAAGTCAGTCAGTCAGTCAGGACTTTGAATTTTATATGTATAGATATTATTGTGTTTGAATAATTATTTACAGTGAATTCATCATCATTACCTATATAAAACAGTCATATTTTACAATTTATTTAGTGAATATGAGTTAATTTGAGCGTTTCAATCAAAACGTTAAGCAAATCATTTCCGGCAACAATGATAATTACCTTTTTAATTGAGTTCGTTAATGTGTTTTATACAATTATTTGACATTAATTTACTTTGTTTCATAATTGGTTGCTTGTATAAAAAGCTCGTTACTCGAGTCTGACAACCTGTATGGTGTGGTGGTTGAGCAGGTCAGCTCATGACCCTGAGGCGGCGGGTTCGATTCCCATGACAGGACAAGTGTTTGCGCACTTGCAGTCTGCGTGTTGTGGGACCACGGTCCTCGTAGTGCCTGGGTCCCGAGACATAAGGAATCTTAGTTAGGGTCCAGGATCCATTTATGTGATCGTTGGGCGTTATTATTATTTGACTGGCCCGATAGCTCAGTTGGCAAAAACCCTGCCTTCTGAACTGTGGGTTGTGGGTTCGATTCCCACCCCGAACAAACATTTGTGTTATGAACATAGGTGTTTGTTCTGTGTGGGTGTTATATTGTATTCTATGTATGTATTTACAAACAAAAAGTATATAAGTATTAGGTACTTTTATTATTATTATTATACATATTAGTTATCTGGTTCCCATAGTGCAAGCTTTGCTTAGTTTGGGGCTAGATGGCGCTGTGTGAGATGTCCACACATAATAGGTCTTTACCTATGAAATTGCCGTATTGCAGTACAGACTTTTTCAAACAAAAAAAAGTTTTGATTGGCTATGAATTCTAAATTCAAATTAATTTTGTTTTATAAATATGACATTCTATTTACAATATAAGTCTTTTGTTTATTGATTAGCGTTGTATTTTCATTACATTTCAACATTTTTCCTCATAATGGATACTTTGAAATTTCGTGTAATTATGGAATATGAGTTCCGTCGTGGCACCAACGCGGCACAAACGACACGTAACATCAACGACGTTTACGGAGAGAACTGTACAAACGAACGTACAACCCGTTATTGGTTTGCTCGGTTCCGTTCTGGGAATTTTGACTTGAAAAATGAACCTCGTGGTCGTCCGGAAACTTTGGTCAACAATGATGAATTAAAGGCGATTGTGGAAGCTGATGAATCTCAATCTACAGCTGAGCTGGCAGCAGCTTTTGATGTTAGCATCAAAACAATATTGGTCCATTTGCGACAGATTGGCAAGATAAAAAAGCTTGATAGATGGGTGCCCCACGAACTTAACGATCGCCAGCGCAACGTACGCGTCGAGACTTGCCTTGCGCTGCTTAACAGGCACAGAAATGAAGGAATTTTGAACCGAATTGTTACGTGCGACGAAAAATGGATTCTTTTTGACAATCAAAAGCGCTCAGCAAGTTGGTTAGATCCTGGTTCGGTACCAAAGCAATGTGCAAAACGAAAAATGACCTCTAGAAAGGTGATGGTCACAGTTTGGTGGTCTAGTGCTGGTGTGATTCATCATAGCTTTTTACAAAACGGCGAGAGCGTTACTGCAGATGTGTACATTGAAGAACTGACCACAATGTTGGCGAAACTCGCACGTCTGCAACCAGCTTTGGTCAATCGGTCGTCTCCACTGCTACTTCACGACAACGCGCGACCCCATACTGCACAACAGACCGTCTCTAAGCTGCATGAGTTGGGTTTGGAAGCTCTCCCTCATCCGCCATACTCACCAGATCTTGCGCCTACCGACTATTACTTTTTCCAAAATTTGGACAACTTTTTAGCGGGAAAAAAATTCAATTCCCGAGAGGCAGTACAAAACGCCTTTGAAGAGTTTGTTGTCTCCCGTCCTGCTGATTTTTTCAAGAAGGGCATCCATAAACTGTCTCAGCGTTGGCAAAGATGCATTGATTGCAGGGGTGATTACTTTGAATAAAAGAAATAAATAAGTTCGAAAAAAAAATACTTTAACTTTTTTCAAACAAAACGGCAATTTCATAGGTAAAGACCTATATTATTATTATTATTTTTAACAAACTGCAACGCTATAACACCCCGTCCTTTACCACTTCGGCAGATTCTCTATATCTAAAGGTTGCCTGGAAGAGATCGCTTATAGCGCATTGTTACACTTTATATGAGTAACTAGTTGCGCCCCGCGGTTTCACCCGCGGATAAAAAGTATTTTAATCATTTGCTCATACCACGGAAACATTTTTTCCGGGATAAAATGTAGCCCATATGTTCATCCAGTGTATAAACTATCTTGGTACTAAATTTCATTTAAATCCATTTAGCCGTTTGAGCGTGAAGGAGTAACAAACATACACACAAACACACATACAAACTGTCGCCTTTACAATATAAGTATGACGGCGGCAACGTCCAGTTATAAACTCTATGCACAGCGGGCAGTACCGTAATTTACCCTGTGGCAGCATTTAAATTTATTACAGTGGCAACATCGGCAACTATCATTGCTCCCCCAACCATCTGGCTATAAAAAGGGACCGCTCGGTGTACTACGGATCATTCTTGTTCCAGACACGGCGCGGTGCACTTGCTGAAGGCCTATAGTTATATAGGTTGCAACCTACGCACAACCCGTTTCTGCTTACAAGTATGAAAGTGTGATTGTTTTTTCTTTGTAATTTTTATTATTTAGTGTGTACAATAAAGAGTTCATCTATCTATCTATCTATCTACAATGTATGTTACCAGTCAACTCTAGGAATAATTCCCATCTGAATTTTGTTACCACATCCAAGGTCTGGAGAATGTAATCTCTAAAGATTACATTCTCCAGTAGTCAGTAGTCTCAAAGAAATGTCAGTATGTCATTTTATTCACTGCCGCAAATTTTCAAATATCCACGCAACAATACGACTTCATCTCGAATAATGTATGTCGCCGTGAGGTGGTGTCTCAGAGACGTGCACGCAAATTGGCAAATATTCAATTTGTTTCACAATACGAACATCCAAACAGATTCATTTTCTTATATTAGATTTATGAAGTTGCGGGTTTTCGACATTTGCATAGTTTGATATTATTTGACAATAAGCAGTTTGTAATTTTATATGCTTAGTACAATAACTTAATTTTAAGTACGTCATATAATTTTGACTTGTAAAAGTGCTAAAAATAGCCTATTTGCAATAAATCTGTTGACTTTGAATTTGATCCACGGAATGGGCAGCAGCACTCTACTTTCTTCTATGCGAGAGAAGGCGCGTATCCCAGAAGTGGGAACGTATTGGACTGATGACGAATAGCTTATAAAATTAACTATATTTAGAAAGATAGATATATAGTAAATGTTTTATTGCACAAATAACAAATGTAGGTACATAGGCGAACCTAATGCTAGAGAGAATTATCTTCCAGTTACCCTGATATATAACCGTTAACAACCGTTACACGTTAATAGTTAACCTAACTTTTTAAATATTGGTATTTTTTTTTTTTGATGGTAGGGAGAAATACTCTAAAACCCTCTGTGAGCCATCTTTCGCCGTACCGGGGAAAGGGATAGCGTTTGCAGTCCAGTCTACCTATAGTGTTGATCTATAGTTACCTACATTAATTCAAAATCAAAATCATACCC
Organism: Ennomos fuscantarius; assembly: GCA_905220475.3. Lineage (NCBI taxonomy): Eukaryota > Metazoa > Arthropoda > Insecta > Lepidoptera > Geometridae > Ennomos > Ennomos fuscantarius. The sequence goes on along the minus strand of HG992046.1, from coordinate 1,452,062 downwards.
AACCATTTTACTGTTGTAGTCTGGTATATTCTGGGGTAGAAAGTATTTTTTTATGTTAAGGAATGACGCGACGAACTAACCGTTCGCCTGGTGTTAAGGGATACGGCTTTATATCAGTTGCATGTCTCTCTAAAGTATATTTTCTACTCGGAACTCTAAAGTACAGAGTTTTGCGTTAGACTACACTACGCACGTCATCCTGAGACATCAGCACAATCTAGTAATAAGATTAGGTCATAAAGTCTCATTTGTCCAGTAATTTCACTAGATACAGTGCCTTTCAAACCGGAACACAGCAGTGCTTACGCACTACTGCTGGCCGCAGAATAACTGGCAAAGCGGACCACCGTTCAAACCAAGGACCAAAGACCAAAGTTTGTCTAGGTAGGTACACCTACCTAGAAGAACTTTGCAGAAAAGTCCTACCACCTTGTAAATTAATAATTGTGACAGTTTCCAATTCACATCAAGTACATCGTTACGTCACTCTAGGAACAAGGTTATAATAACTTAGCTGGCTGTCTGAAAAGGAAACGCAAGCATGGCTGTCCGGTGAAATTACCAGTGACTTCGCACTCGACCGGTTTCATCGAAGACTCCTATCGACCTGAAATTTTGGTAGATTTCGGTAGCCTATAAGGTGTTTCTGTATTCGGTATAAATTAAAAAAAGTGTGCTTTAACACTTTTTAAACATTTGCGACTACGACAGAAGTCCCCTCGTGACCACGGCCAATGTAACTTGGTTGAAACGTCGAGGTTACTCAAAATTATGTTTTGATAATTTTGTATGCGAATAGACCCGTTTTATTTTACACAGGACTGAAGTTGAACTTCTATATGATACGTAACTCTCTCTTTTTCTATCTTCACTAACTTATTTATTTATTTATTGTGATAAAAAAAGAAAAAATCAATTACAATAACCACTCAAAATATTTCATACATTGACAAAATACAACGGGTTTTTTGAGAATATCATCATCCGTTTTTATTTAGGCAATGCACTGTATTAAATAAAATTACGTTTTTCCATATTTTATTACCCTATAGAGATAATGATATAGCACGCAATTATTTTGAAATAATTAAACTTTTGTTCTTAGAGTAATTATAACTCCGAAATCTACCTCCCCGACTGCCTGCCACGGTCTTCTTGCAATTTTTCGACGGCAAACTTTCAGCCAGCTCTCTCAGCATTTCCAACAATGTAGAAAATGTAGGTCTCTCTGATATTGAATTATGTCCGCAGTTGCTCAACTTTTAATGGGTTATTATTTTTACAGGGTCGGGGATGGTAGCGTGTTAATATTTTTTATTATTTTCGATGAGTTAAGCGTTTTTTCAAAGACGTTTTAATTGTATTTTAAGACGCCAGAGTTAATGATGCTGTAACTTATGATGACACTAGCTTCTGCCCGCAGCTTCGCCGGCGTGGCCTATAGGAAACGAAGATTTTTTTCATAGATAATTCAACCACCCATTTTACCCTCTTAAATGTGGAATTTCGAAAAACCCTTTCATAGTAAATACCCACACTTTACAAAAAACACACCCTCGAAATTTCAACGCGAAAAAGATTGCGTCACCGCATTATTTACCAAAACTTGTGTTATTTTCAGAGTTAGTGCATAAAATTGGTGGCATTTTATTCGTTAAGTGCTGAATTATAGGCATGAGTGTTGGTAAAGTGGTATAATGATGGTGAAACGTTTTTTTTCGTGTTGTTTCCAAAACTCCATAGAAGCTTCTGGTAAAGTTGCCACCAGTTACTAGGAGTATGACTTAGACTATGACTTAACTTGATGACTTGGACTGTGACTTGACTAGACACATTATATAATATTAATTAACTTGAGAAATTATCAATTACTTGACACTGGCTAAATACACATACTGTGGAGTCAAAACAAAACAAAAAAAAACTTCACTCTCCTTGGCGGCGACACTTGGGATGGGGATTCATTCTGTAACAGGCGGCGATAGACTATGGTTAGTATTATGATTTATACTTATATTTTGCAACCTGTGGTGTTATATAGTTAATGTGAATATATTTGATCAGGTAAATAGTACATTAGCAACCTTATTAATAAACGGGTATTAGTCTCGGGTTAGTTACTTCAGATTTTATCCTTTTTTTGCTACTGGAATATTTAGCTGGATGGACAAAAGATGGTGTATCTAATCTAAAGCTAGTTCGTGTTTATTAATAAGGCTGCTATTGTTTAATTTTGTTCTGCTTCTGAGCTTAACACATTTGGAATTGATTCACATGTGGATTTAAGAGGACATAACGGTATCTGTGTAACCGTAAATGGAACCAAGTGTAGGGCACCAAATAACTAACTCACTCGTTACCAAGACGTTTTTTGGTATTAATCAACGATTTTCCGGGATTAAAATTATTATATTGTTGATTTTCTATAATTCAAACAACCCGTTTGCTAAATTTCAACCAAACATGTCCCACCGTTTTGGCTTGTAAGCCATTTGTTACATTGCCGCGTGACGTCACCCGACGCATAGCAGTACATGCATCAGCTGAACAATTCAGCGTCAGCATGTAGGATTTCATGTTCATGCATTAATTTTACTACACATTACCTAGGTAGTAGGACTTTTCTGCAAATTTCTATAGGTATCTTCTAGGCAAGCGTGTTACATCCTAGACCGCATCGTCACTTACCATCAGGTGCGATATTGGTCAAACGCGAGCCTATCAAACAATAAAAAAAAAATCGTTTAGGTAGGTTACCACCGCTTTGCCAGTTATTCTGCCGCCAATCAAGCACTACTGTGTTCCGGTTTGAAAGGCAGAGTAGCTAGTGAAATTACTGGGCAAATGAGACTTTATGACCTCATCTCACAGTCTAGTAAACTTATTACTAGATTGTGCTGATGTCTCAGGATGACGTGCGCAGTGCAGTGCCACGCAAAACTATACTTTTTTTTTGTATGTTTTGGCTCCACATTTTTGTGTATTTAGCCAGTGTCAAGTAATTGATAATTTATCAATTTAATGGTATTTCACGCAAATATGTGTCAAGTCACAGTCGAAGTCATCAAGTCAAGTCAGTCAAGTCATAGTCTAGTTAAAGTCATACTCCTAGTAAAGTGATGGCAACTTTATTTGAAGCTTCTATGGAGTTTTGGAAACAACACGAAAAGAAACGTTTCACCATCATTATACCATTTTCCCACAATCACGCCTGTAATCTAGCACTTAACGAATAGAATGCCAGCAATTTCATGCACTAACACTGAAAATAACACAAGTTTAGGAAAATAATATAATGCGGTGACGCAATCTTTTTCGCTTTCCCGCCAAAACTCAAAACTATACTTAGTTCCGAGTGACACCTATATAGTTAGGCAGCCGTGTCGCTTCACACCAGGTGGACGATTAGCTCGTCACGTCATTCTTTAACATGATATTTTTTAAAAAAGTGTAAATTCGCTTTATAAAACTATTTCGGTTCCGACCTTCAGCCCGGAATCACCTAGGGAGGTGATGTCAGGCTTACATTAAAATTAAAAAAACATTTATTTTAATCTATTTAACTATGATATAATTTAATACAATCTAGGGAGATTTTAGGTTTTTTTATTTTAATCTAGGTACATTGTAGGTTATTTATTTTATCTATAGAATAAATTAGCTAAAATCCATTTTTCTTTCTCTTCTGCATCCTCCACCTGCCTACGTAACTCACTCAAACAAATAAACAAACAAATATACAACGCTTCACCTTTATAAATTTAAGTAGCGATTTATTTTATTAATGTAGAAATTGTAGGTATTACGTTCAATAAATATGGTAGCCCACTGCAGTAAAAAAAACGAGTGTGCTTTAGACCACAGGACTGAAGTAAAACTTCTTTAGTTTAGCTCCATCTATCGGCCGGTATAACTTTGCTTTTGCTTTGTTTAATGCTAATGTGTAATCTTGACGATTGTAAATTTTAATTTTACCGAACATACCAACATGTATTTAATATAAATTTTAAGTAATTTTTAACTTTCTTATGTTGGTGATGAAGATCTACGTGAATCAACTTCCGTTCGCCTAGTTACGAATTCATCAGATTTCTCTCTAAGTCAACCGCAAGCGTGCGTAAATAAGTTTTATTTCTAAAACTAACACATGTACCGACACCCAACTTTCCATTTAATATTGCACGAACAAAATATTGGAATCCACAACACGAATAGTTTCAAAAGTTCCCCGTAGACATGATGGGCAGAGAGCTGACGGACGCTTTTACTAGGATCTTAAATTATACGTCAAAAGAGTAATTTTTAGTTTTGTGTTGTTTTCATAATGCCATTTTTTTATTTTTTATTTAATGAAGTGACGTAATTATGTTTAATCTTATGTTAAGCATCACGGGGGCCACGTCATTAGTTAGTCTATTAGGATTAGTTAGTCATTTACAGCCTAATTAATAAACGGGTATTAGTCTCGGATTAGTTACTTCAGCTTTTGTCCTTTTTTTGCTACTGGAATATTTAGCTGGATTGAAAGAGACAAAAGATGGTGTAACTAGTCCAAAGCTAGTTCGTGTTTATTAATAAAGCTGTTAACGCTTAGAGATCAACTATGAAATTTTAAAAAGATTCGATTTTTGAAAAAATTCAAGTGTTTGATATAATAACAAACGCAAAGCATCAAAAGCTGACTTCAGACTTATATGGTTTTCTCATGGATGCCATTGTTAGAGCTGTAACAAATTTAAAATGGGGAACTTCAATTTCGGTTCAACGCGGTCGGAAGTGCTGAGGTAACAACCAAATAAAATATAATCGAATTGAGAACCTTTTCTGGTCAGTTAAAAAATTGCTTATTTCATAAGTATACACACTAAAAACAACGGGAAACAATAACTAAAACGGCTATTTATAATAACCGCTACTAACATTACTGGAATCTTCTAAGTTTTCGATCACATCATTAATGTTGAAATGCAAAAGCTTGTGTTTGTACCCTCTACATATCGCAACAGCTAAATTTGGAATTGAATTTAATGCCAGTTTAATACATATCCAAATATCCTATTAATATTATAAATGCGAAAGATTGTGAGTATGGATGTATGTTTGTTATTCTTTCACGCAAAAATACTAAACGGATTTGCTTGAAATTTAGAACACAGATAGTTTATTACCTGAATTAACACAAAAGATGCTTTTTATTCCGATTGTATGTTCGCATGGGACAATTATCGCGAACTTTTTTCTTTTTTTATGAATTTATTATCGCCAAAATAGTGAACCATAAATAAATAGTGAAACTTACTAATATTATAAATGCGAAAGTTTGTGAGTATGGATGTAAGAGTCGATGTATGTTACTTTTTCACGTAAAAAATTAACGGATTTGGATGAAATTCGGAACACAGATAGTTTAAAGCTTGGATTAACACGGGATACTTTTTAAGGGTAAAACCGCGGGGTGCTACTAGTTATATAATACTTTTATCCTCAGATATAATCATTGTGCAGCTACTTAATGAATTAAAAAACTATTTACATTAATTTTAAAGTTTTTTAAACGATTTAATGACTTTTTTTTTTAAACTTTCGCGACTTGAACTCATAATGTAAAGATAAAACGGGTCGAGGTTAGTCAAAATTATATTCTGATAATTTTTGTGCGCGAATAGACCCGTTTTATCTTTACATTATGATTTAATGACCTCTCATGGAAATTAAGGTAGCTTCCCTACTACATTTTAGTAAGGTTCTATGTAACTATTTCCCGTTGGACAGCTTCCAAGCAAAATTTAAAAATGGTGCCAGAAATAACTTAAGTTTAAGCTTAACTGTGTATATATCCAGAGTAAGGGCAACTCAGTGGTCCCAAGCTCGGCTGTGCCGGTATCTTTGTGGCTCGGAATATCAACTAATATTTTCATTTTCCTTTATTATACAGTAATAGTTCCACAGAAAATATTTAATATTTAATAAGTAAATTCTTTACCAAGAACATCGGTTTGCAGAAAAACGCAAGGATACGAAAAATATTCTGAAATATTATGCTTCAAAGATGTTTTTCACTATATTTTTCTTGCTTTCAGGAAGTTTGAATATTTTAAGCGGTCAAGTAGGAACAAAACTGTAGATTTTTGAAATATTCAGTAATATTTTGTTTATAAGAATTTCATAAATAAATGATAACGTCCAACGATCACATACATAGATTCTGGACCCTAACTAGGATTCCCTGTGTCTAGGGACCTAGAAACTACGAGTACCATAGTCCCACAACAACTAGACTCAGAACAAGTACTTGCGTTTTTTTTCGGTGCTCATTTCATGATGCTTGACCTGCCGCGTGAATCGAACCCGCCACTTCCGGGTTATGAGCCGACATGCCCAACCACCACACCACACAGGCTGTCAGAAAGAGGCTTTGACTAAAGATCTTTTTACTTTGACTTTGACATAATAAGAGCCGGTTGCAATTTTTACAATATGCGTTTTTACGACGGACCTAACAAATAATAACGATTAAATAAAAGAAAAATTTAAAATTAAGACATGTGTTTTTTTTTTGTAGCATGTGCCTATTAAATTATTTATTGTATCAGTATAGTATTTAGTTGAAAAAAATAAAGATTTTTAAACAGTTTTTATTATAATTCCATGTCTCAGAAATGGTTATGTTGACAATTTTAGTCCTAAAAACTGGCTAAGCGTGAGTTAGACTCGCGACAAAAGTTTTCAACCAATTTTATATTTAGGGAGCTATCTTATTTGGCCTTATCATAAATATACTTACGTTTCTTTGTACGGAACACTCGGTGCGCGAGTCCGATTCGCACTTGGGTGTTATGACAGCCTCTGTGGTGTGGTGGTTGAGCAGGTCAGCTCATAAACTGGAGGCTGCGGGTTCGATTTCCGCGGCAGGACAAATATTTGTGCACCCAAAAAAAAAAGCACAAATACTTGTTCTGAGTCTGGGTGTTGTGGGACCATGGTCCTCGTAGTTCCTGGGTCCCTAGTCAGGGTCCAGGATCTATGTATGTGATCGTTAGGCGTTATTAATATTATGTATTTATTTTTGTGTATTTATGAGCGTGACTATGCATTATGCATAATAAGACTCGTACAAAGCGTTAGATAAAGATTTTTTCCGTTTTCCTTTTGCAAGGAATATTATTTTTATACAAAAGAATAAACTGGCCAATGTCCAAAAGTATCTTAAACTGTGTATGGAATTCGTCGATTGGTTCGTCGATTGGTCGACTCAGTCTTAGAATACTACAATATAATGGACAACACGTTCAGAACTAGTCTACTAAGATTTATTTTCATACAAAATTATAGGCATACCGTAGATACTTAATACTGTTTGCATACTGTGTAAACTATTATACACGGTGGAATTTAATTCACTCTTTTTCAAAAAAGAAAAAAAATGTACTCAGACCATGCTATAGAATATTCGTACAATCCAGAAAAGATACAATACAATACAAAACAAGGTCCAATTAAAAAAAAGTTTTTTTTAGTATATAGTGCTTCCTAAAATAACAGCCAGCCAGGCATGACAGCCGAAATGTCTATTTAACGGTACACACAGCGCGGGCACCAGCTTAGTGCTTTGTAAATGTTTCGTAGGCAATAAAACACCTGCTTTGTTCAATGTCGCAAGGCTTTTCTTTAGAATTTAAATTTGCAGTAATTTGATAATACCTAGATTTAAGTTTTATTTCATATGTATTTTTATTTAGTTATATGGGAGCGTTCTATAGCATGGACCAAATACATACATTGATGGAAAAGAACGAATTAAATTTCACCTTGTATAGTCGTTCGGCAATCCAAGTCTTTGTTTGTTACTTATAGGATAATAAAGGACTATAAAGTATAGGTTTTTTACTATCTACGTAATAAGGGATAGGTAATTTTTGAATTGAGATATTATTAGCTTATTGAAAACAAAAAACATAGCAGTTCCAAATTTCAATATTAACGAGATTGATTATTTTTCAAATATATTTTTCATATGTCCATATATTTCCCATGAAAAGAATTTCTCTCAAACATCAAAGGACATTTTATATGACGCAAGATTGTTATCATATTATACTCAATCATAAAACTCTCAAAATAATTTTCGCCTAATCTCCCAACAAAAAAGTGTCGTAAGCTATTTTACATGACGTTGGCGGAGGAACCAAACTTTTGCGTATCAATCACAAGAAACTTTGTTTCGAGTTGTCGACACGCTATAACGCATCTTTCACTTAAAGCAGTCGCAGGAGGAAACATACAACTTGTAATTTGTACATACATTTTTTTTTACGAAACTTATGCAACAAATTTTGTTTACAAAGAAATATATTATTTTTGTTTAAACATAGTAAGTACCATTTCGAAATCGAATTTTCATTTTGACAGCCATTGCGGCGTGGTGGTTGAGCAGGTCAGCTCATAACCCGGAGGCGGTGGGTTCGATTCCCGCGGCAGGATAAGTATTTATGCACAGAAAAAAAGCGCAAATAGTTGTTCTGAGTCTAAGTGTGTGGCATGGTCCTCGTAGTTCCTGGGTCCCTAGATACAGGAAATCCTAATTACGGTCCAGGATCTATGTATGTATGTACACACACACACACACCCTACGTCATTTCTCACATTGGCAAAACTTGGTTAGATTAGTATTCTAGCAAGCGAATATTAATCTAAAAATTAGTGCGTATTTATTTTTTATCATACAGTTAATTTAATCTTTAATTTAAAATTATTTGTATTTTATATAAATTTTTGTAACCTAGCTTAGACGGTTTAATGTGGGGAATCAGGTTTTTCTAACCTAATATTAATGTACTTATTTGCCTTTATCCAAATAATGTATTTTTCATTTTAAAAAATAGTGATCGTTGGAAATTATTATTATTATTATTATTTTGTATACATAGTGTGCTACATAGAAATATTTCCTCTAAAGTGTACTATATCTACTTAAATGTATTTTATAAGGACGTGCTACTACATACAACCAAACTTAAAAGAAGGTATTGAAAGCTAAGTGCAAATGGAATAAGAGTGAAAAGGTGTAAACTCTTTCACAGGTATCAGAGTACAATAGCACAAGGGGTAAAGAGGGGTAATTTAGTACTTTAATAGAGAGGGTCAGGGATTGGCCCTCCTCGGTATTCCGGAGGCGCTATCGAACCCTTAGGGACCAATACTGGACGCTGTTTAAATTCTGAACTGTGCTTCGTTTAGTTTGAGAGAGTTTTTGAGTTTTACCTGGGAGTCTTCAAATCGAGAGTGAACAGGTATCTTCTAGGCAAGCGTGTTACATCCTAGACCGCATCGTTACTTACCATCAGGGGCGATAGTGGACAAACGCAAGCCTATCAAACAAAAAAAAAAAAGTTCGAATGCTCTAGCAGAATAGAAGAATTCACTACATAAGAATAAAGTTTACTACACACCGAGTTACATAACTATATCAGGAAGGTATCGCGTTGCGTGCATATTTATTAAAATATTTTACGGCAACGTGATAGTCTTGAGTTTGACTTTCTCATTATTGTAATTTTACTAGTTGCGCCCCGCGGTTTCACCCGCAGATAAAAGTATTTTAGTTATTCGCTCATTCCGCGGCAAAATTTCACTTTTCCGGGATAAAATGTAGCCTATATGTTAATCCAGTGTATAAGCTATCTTGGTACCGAATTTCATCAAAATCCATTTAGCTGTTTGAGCGTGAACGAGTAACAAACATACACACAAACACACATACAAACTTTCGCCTTTATGATATTAGTGTGGTAGTGGTGTCGATTCTGTGTCGCATACTCTAAAGCTAAGCTAAATTAACATATTTCCGTCTTTTTCATTTCCCCTTTATCAGAAGAGTACCGCCATACTTTGAGTTTACTTTAGTTTTAGAGAATGCGACACAGAACCGACACCAGTGTGATGGTATGATAGTGTGATGTCTATCTATCTATCTATTTTATTATTTTTATTCCAGCTTACTTGTTTCAGTAACTCTCTCAATGTAAAGAAACCTCTTTTATCGACAGGTAACTCTTCGATTTGTAAGAATCGCACGTGACACCCAGCGTTAGAGCTATAATGGACCCGTGTATGACCCTTGAGAGCCATCGGAGGGTGAAAGTAAGGATATTATATAATGTAGAGTAGTGTGCATTACGTAATAATTTGTCGAAGACTAAAAATATACTATAAGGGGTAACTATAGTAGGTGTAACGCTTATAACAAAGTTTTAAAAGTTATTTATCTTATAAATTGTTATACCTTGTTCTGTTTAGGCATATTAAGGTACTTAACTAGGCCTTTCCTTCTTTCACCTCATTAGACCTTCGCTGATTGTACATTTATTAGCGCTTTTAATATTAAAGGCATTTTATTCGGAGGGAAATTAACCATAACGATCCGGCCCTTTTTCATCTACGCGGGATTAACTTAAAGCAGTCATTGTTAGATAACGGCCCGCTAATAATTTTATCTCTCCGACCTTTAAAAAAAAAAAAAAACATCTAATAATATTTATCACATAATATGGTGAACTTCGTTTATTTATGTATACAAGGTGGACTTTAATTCACACTTTTCCTTAAATGTATGCTATACTATACTCAGACCATGCTATAGAATATTCGTAGAAGGTCCAATTAAAAAATAATCGGATTAGTTTCAGTATTTAGTGCCTCCTAATATAACTGCATGACAGCAGAAATGTCTATTTAACGGTACACACAGCGCGGGCACCAGCTGAATGCTTTGTAAATGTTTTGTAGGCAATAAAACACCTGCTTTGTTCAATGTCGCAATGCTTTTCTTTAGAATTTAAATTTGATAATACCTAGGTATTATCAAATTTAAGTTTTATTTCATATCTACTTTTTTATTTAGTTATATGGGAGCATTCTATAGCATGGACTGAATACATTAAAGGAAAAGAACGAATTAAATTCCACCTTGTATATAGATACTCGTACGAGCCTTCCTCAATCAAGAGACAAATGCTATTAAAAATCTATATCATATCAAAAGTTGTGTTAAATTAACACTATTCTTTTTTTTTTTAAGCGCAAATACTTGTTGTACCTGTTCTGTCTGGGTGTTGTGGGACCACGGTCCTCGTAGTTTCTGGGTCCTTAGTTACAGGAAATCCTATAGTTAGGGCCCAGGATAAATACAAGTGATTTAAAATTGGGATTAAAAAAAAAAACTGTTTCTAATAAATATGTAGATTTATTATATTTAACATTAATTGCACATTTTAGGTACAAATTTATTCTATCTATCGCTTTTAATGTCAAATAGATTTTTTTTGCTTTAATAATGTTTTTTAATGATGTAAGATTTTTAGCTCTCTTATTACACTGCTTTGTTATAACTATTACTTTCTCATGCAATCTTATACGACTCTATAATTTTACTTTGCTGCCAAAAAAATATGAAGACTTGAGAGCACCTGCCTCGAAGTATTGCACCGCTGATTAATACTTTGCGAATTAATCTCCTTCGTTTGGGATTAAACAGTCCAGATTAGTGTATAGCCAGCTCAAGTTATTTTTTTCAAGTTTGTTTGGTTTACGGGTATTTATTTAAATCTTTGAGGGTTAATGAGGGTTAAAGTTTACGAGGCTTCACTTTGGTTAAGCCTTCTTCTTAGGGCGTTCTTTTATTAAGCAATGTAATAACAAAAATGAAATTTATGCCGTTGGTGCATAGGGTTTGTCTCATCGGTAAGCAAATCGCAAAAGTTTTATGTTTATTTTGTATTCGTTAGATATTATATGGGGATTATTCAAGGTGAATTTTTCAACTATTATACTATTTATATTATTTGTTTATTATTATTTATATTATATATTATAGGCGTATATTAAACTATGGTGTAGCTTGGTAGATTTTTTTATTTATTTTGAATGAGCTAATGCTGTTGGTCTCTACTGATTTTTACAGCGTCACCAGGCGTACTTCCTTACCACAGCCACTATGTAACGAAAGCTTTGCGTGTTTTAAGAACGTACAACGCCACCTAGTTTGTTTTAATGTAAGCTCTTCATTGCTAGATGTCGCTGAATGTAGGACAGAACTATGTAAAACATAATAATTGAGAACTAATTTAATACAACAACATTCAACCTCAGGTATAAAGAATTTGTTTATTTATATATTATGAACAAAGCATTTGACTACTGTCTCCTGATGGAAAATGATAACGCAGTCTACGATGGTGCATGCTTGCCTAGATGATATCTGCTAGGCAATCAGGTAACTCGATTGCAACCAATCGAAACACAAATTTGTATGGATTTCACAGTTTGAATACGCAGTTTATGTGCATAGTTAGTATGGGAATTTCTCTTGTTGCATTGCAATCAAAGTTTCGTGATTACCTCCCCTGTTCTGAATTGAAGATTTCCAGATCGTAGTTAGGTGGAATCGTCAAAATATAACAAATGTATTTAAAAGCAAAAAGAAAAGAGTTTGAAAAAGTTTTCTTTCTTACTATACGGTGCCTGCAAACAGTAGTATAGCTCGCGCAAAACTTTATGAGCTCTCGGAAGTTAGGCTCGAGTACCAAACTGCGGATGGTACGGTTGAGTGCATTGTATTAGCGGCCATACCGTAACTATAATATGTGTAGTGCGCAGCCATCTGCGCTAACTTCCGAGAGTTCATAAAGTTTTGCGCCAGCTATGCTAATTAATAGCACGAGGTAATAACTGTGAGTAATAACGTAATAAAATTCGTCGCCTAATTCCAATTCATCTACTCAGGGTTGGCAAGTGCGACAATACACAACGGTGGCAGCTGAGTGCATTTTAGTGTTTAGGAGCCAGCGTAATAGTCGCCTCAGGGCTTGGATAGAAGATCGGGTGGCGTAAGTGACATGCTGTAGCGGGTTAGTTCATGTGACCCTTTCTGTGGTGTGGTGGTTGAGTCGGCTCATGGCCTGGAGGGGGTTTGAATCCCGCGGCAGGACTAGTATTTGTGTACGGAAAAAAAAATCGCAAATACTTATTCTAAGTCCGAGTGTTGTAGGACCATGGTCTATATAGTTTTTGGGTCCCTAGATACAGGTAATGCTAGTTAGGGTCCAGGATCTATGTATGGAATTGTTTGACGTTGCGTGGCATTATAAGTGCGATTACCTTCTGATTCATAATTTTTTTTATTGATTCCGTAGCCGTTTAAAACTACGGTGAGGCAGATTATACAGCAAAGTACGCCATCTAGTAGCAAGATGATGAATATGGCACAGAACCGATTCGAATGTCATGTAGTGGAGGCCAATACCCAGGATGACAAAGGTTATGATGAAGATATGAGGTAGATATGCCAGCCAAAAGAAATACTAATAGCAAGAAAAAAAAACAAAATTGATTGTATTCTCTAGACAGGTACTGAATAAAACACGTATTTTAGAAAGTAAAATCTCTTTTATTCATAACAATCAGCAAATTATATAAGCCACCATTTAAAGCGCATACCTTAGATCACAGACTATATCTCACATACCATGTAGAGTAAACACAGGATACTACACGCACAGACTAAAATAAATTATAATATTACATTGCTAAATATAACGTTCTCTCCTAACGTTCTCTCGTCACTTGGACCGTTCGGTTGGTAATAATGTTAGCTGAAACTTAGTATTGGAATTACTTTAGATTGTTACAAGTTACAAGACGATAGTTTAGAGAATTTCTGTTTATCTACTTAAGAACCCAGAAACCGTTTTAAGTGTTTGATTCTAATCGTAATTAGTGATGTTGCGAAAGTTTTTTAATTCATTGTGTCCAGCCCATAAGTAAGGCTTTTTTTTGTTAGTTTTGTCTTTTGTAAATAGCTAATTTTGGAGCGTAGGTGTATATAATTAAGATTCGATGGGGCTGACTTAAACTTTGTTTAAAAGTACCTTAAAATATTAAAATAATAAACTCTTTATTGTACACGCCACATAATAACAAAACTTTTAAATAATACAATGAATCACAAATAGTGGGGAACATTGGGCGAAACTTAGATACTTTTTGTTTGTAAATATATACATAGAATACAACTAGGTGGTAGGACTTTTCTGCAAAGTTCGTCTAGGTAGGTACCACCGCTTTACCAGTTATTCTGCCGCCAAGCAGTAGTGTGCAAGCACTACTGTGTTTCAGTTTAAAGGGCACTGTAGCTAGTGAAATTACTCGGCAATGGAGACTTACAATCTGATCTCACAGTCGAGTAATCTTATTACCTGACTGTGCTGATGTCTCAGGATGATGTGCGCAGTGCAGTGTCACACGAAACTTATATTTTGGAGTTCCGAATGGCACTGTTCTGTTATGGGCGGCCGTATTGCTTAACATCAGGTAAACGACTAGCTCATCACATCATTCACTAACATAAAAAAGAAAATAGATTATAGAAATAAACATAATTTTTTGCTATCACATCGAACTGAAAAGTGAATTCAATGTAAATCTTCTTAGATCTCGCTCGCCATCTGCAGTTATTTTTTTATAATTAGTTTCGATTTAACAATGGGCGAGTCGTTTACATTTCATGTAATTTGTTTTTATGATTTTAAAATGGAGATGGTATATCTCCATTTTAAATTCCATTATATCTCCATTTATCTCCATTACACCATAAATAGAATAAACAGTTATCAAGTTCAGGTCCAATAATTTGAGCTGCACCTTGTTTATAGATAGTGCATATAGATAGAAGAAAGATATAATAAAATAATAAAAACACATTGGTTAAAACTTTCAGAAAATAACAGAGCACCTAAGACAAATTCATCTTCGAAATTGACATGTTTCAAGGTTAAATATTGACTCCATAAAGTATTCGGGCGTATAAAGCAGAATGGAGGTCATAAGAGAACGGAGAAGGTCACCCATGCAATGGACTTGCTTATTATTGCTACGAGCTATCGTTATATAAGAGTCCTAGAAATGTCCTTGTGTCTTTGTGTCTTTAAGGGTCAAATTAAAGCGCAAACATTGATATGATCGCTGACCTGGATTCTCGCTTATTGACCTTTAAGAGTCTTTATCGTATAAATTGATTTCAAAATATGATGTAATGACTCACAACTACCTTCTAACTAATGATAGTTGATGATATGATGAATTGAATTTGCTTTCACATCTTGTATCCATGTTTGCGCCACTCACAGAGTAATGTACCTAGCCATCTTTATTTGGCCGTGTTAAGTCATTGATCTTTCTGGATTGAACAAAATACACTTAACCGGAATATACCTACTAGTTACCGCTCTCAGACTGCGCTCCAGTCACAATCCATCAAATAGGTTTGCCTTTTTAATGAAGAAAGTACCATCGCCAAATTGTGAAGAGTGTGGGTCCATTGAAGATGTACAATATGTTCTGTTGGAGTGTGTCCGGAATGCCGGCGACAGAAGGACAAGCGTTCTAGGAACCAAGAATTTGTTTAATATAGGACTATGCAACAGTATTTTATCATCGCCATTGTCAGAAGAAGCCTATAGTCTATATATATTCCTTAAAAAAATCCGTAGAACATAGGAATGTTTGTTGTAAACCGATTGGGCGATTTAGTCATACAGCGACAAAGCCCTGTTCTTTTTTATGTGTGTAATAAATTTAAAAAAAGTCATTGATCCGGATTGTTATCATATCTTATCAACCATTAAACCATGTCAAATGCCTTCAGTGGTAGTTTAAAAATTATAAAGTGACCTAAATATAACAAAGTCTTTCAGGACTTATTATCTTTTGAAAAGGCGTTACACCGACTTCAATCGTTATAAATTCATATACTAAAAAGTAATTAAAAGACATATTTTCCAGTTATTTATTTTAAGAACCAAACTGCTAAAATAATTTTAATAAATATCCCATCCAATTTGGAACATTTTTTTAATACAGTCGTATTGAGAAAGAACCTTCTATTTTTTTGAAATTGGTTTAAAAACCAATTCAAAATACCACTGCAATTCAGCCCTAGCTTATTCCAGTAAAATAACCGTAAAAATAAGAGATGAGATAGAAATCAATTTACGAACCAAATCCTTAAAAACAACCTAACTTTCATAACCCACAGTAATCCAGTAGACAACGTAAAATAAAACTCAGTGGGCAATAATAGCAAATCCAAAAATCGTACCAAATCCTACGACCGCTGGGATGGAAAAATTGTAACAAAGTGCTTTTGTATTTTACGATGACCAACACACCGTGTAATCTTCATACTTATATGAGTCGTTTGTTTATACGAAAGGGTAAGTCTGGTTATTAACTTTATAAATAATCAAAATGAACGAGAGAATAAAAGCAATCCATCTTTTAACCTTTTTTCAAATCATAGTAGGTATTGTACTCAATTTGGAAGAAGCGAGCTTTATCAAGTTAGCCCTATTTCAAGTCCTTAGGTACGCTAGGTGGTCTAAATTAGGTTTCTTAAAAATAAGTCGGTAACGGATGGTCGACGCAGTAAAGCAATTCGAGAAAAATTTGATAATTTCTTTGAAGTTCTGTGGCAAATGTTACACCCACTCCTTTATAGTCTATTATTAATATCAATGTAATACGGATTGGAGACCACCACCACCACGACTTGCATGTGTCAATGTCACTGACGTCTCGGCATTGATATTGACACTGGCCTGTGATTCGAGACTAACTTCACTCGCTTTGGCGGCGACACTCGGGATGGGGATTCATTTCTGTAACAGGCGGCGGTAGACTAAGGTTAGTATCATGATTTATAGTTGTATTTTGCAACCTGTGATGTTATGTAATGAATGTGAATATTTTATCAATGTAATATTATGTAGTGAATGTGAATATATTGTATCAGTTAAATAGTTCATGTATTGTTTAATTTCGTGCTGCTTCTGAGGTGCTTAACACAAAATAGAGGGCATTTTTATGCTTTTAAACTGCAAATCGAAGATTAATTAAAAGAAAAAGAACGAGAGACACATCGCATTAGGCCTTTATCATTTCGGGTTACAATAAAGAGTCTATCTACTTTTTTTTGTTGATGTGGTGTGATTTTTTAACATGACATTTATTTTTTCTTTTCAATTGCTTTATATGTATAATTAATTGCACCCCGCGTATATAACAATATAAATATAAACGTAATAAAAAGTATTTTAATTATTTGCTCATCCAATGGGAAAATTTTACTTTTCAGGAATATGATTTAGCCTATATGTTAATCCAGTGTATAAGCTATTTTGGTACCAAATTTCATCCAAATCCATGTAACCGTTTGAGCGTGAAGGAGTAACAAACATACACACATACAAACTTTCGCCTTTATAATATTAGTGTGATTGACCTGATTTGTAAATTGTGATTGACTTTTTTATATTTATTAACATCTGATTCTAACTATTTATATTTAAGTCTATTATTGTAGTATTTCTGGATCGTTACACGTCTTGGCGTCAGTTTTAGTGTGCAAGCATTTAAGAATAAATAAATAAACACTGACTTGACATCACTGAATATAATAACCAACCATAAAATCAGTTCACCGAAACTTTGCATTAATTTAATCATTGGATTAATCTAATCCATCTCATTCGATTAACATTAGTTCCGGGAATGGATTAATATTCCGGAATCGTAAGTAACATATTAAACTTTCACCGGGCGAGTCATGCGGGCGGGATAATCGATCTGCGGATGTTATCAGGGTTGTCACACCAATTTTTTCGGCAAGCTTTTATAGCTATGATCACAAATTAGGATTTTCAATTAAAAGCAGGCTTATAATCTGAAATAATGTATAAAAATAGGTTTTAAAGTGATATATATTCATAAAGAATGGGAATGAACGTAATGTTAACATAAACGGTTATGAACTAGGCTCTATTTATTGCAGAGAAAAGTCTAGAGGTGGAGTGTGTGTTTATATTAAAAAAGGTATAAAATACAAAGATATGGTTATTCTTAAAAATTATGCTTGTAACGGTGTATTTGAGTGCTGTGGTATTGAAATTGTTGGTCTGAAGCTGTTATTAGTGTGTGTTTATCGAACCCCTAGCTCTAATGTCGATGCGTTTTTGAAACATCTAGATACGTTGTTATTTAAGTTGTTATTTAATAGTAAAAAAAAGTTAATTTTGGTTGGCGATCTGAACATAAATACACTTAGGACAAGTAGAGTAGTTGAGAACCTAATTGACATGTTGAATACTTACAATTTGATTTTACATATTAATGAGCCCACTCGATTAAATTCATGTATTGATCATATAATCAGTAACGTTAAAAAAAGCTCGAGTGAAGTATTGAAACTCTGTCTTTCAGATCACGAAACTGCTCAAATGATAACTATTCCTTGTAGGAAGAATTTATTTCAACCGACTGTTTATTATTTCTTTAAACGTGATTACAGTTCCGAAAATGTCGACAAATTCTGTGAATGTTTAGAAAGCTTGACATTCAGTGATGTTTATCTTGCCCCAAATGTAAATCTTGCCTTTGAATGTTTCTATGAGAACTTTAGACTATTCTATGATCTGTGTTTTCCAAAGCTAAGAATAAAAGTAGCACAAAACAAACGGAATCTCAAATGGATAACTAAAGGCCTCAGACGTAGTTGTCAAACAAAAAGAACGCTGCGCTACGATTTTTACAGACGGAAGACTAAACTTAGTAAGAACAATTATGAAAGCTATGCCAAAATTTTAAGACGTTGTATAAACAAGTCAAGACAAATTTGCAATCATAAATTTATCTCGCATTCTCAGAATACATGTAGAGCCGCGTGGAAAGTTATAAGTGAAGATACGGAAAAGGATAACTACTATGACTTTATTGATTGCATTAAAGTGGAAGATAGGCTAATTGATACTCCTCAAGAAATAGCGAATGAGTTTAATAATTACCTTATTGCACTAACCAATCACAACACTAAACAGTGTGTAAATACTAATAAAACCCGCTTAAATAGTAGCATTTTTCTTAGACCCTTAAGTTATATAGAAGTACATAATATAGTTAAGTCTTTAAAAAATACAAACTCCGTCGGATATGACGAAATAAGGACAGATATTGTAAAAAAATGTATTCAAAAAATTGTCCCTGTTGTAACGTATTTAATAAATATTTCATTTGACAATGGTATTTTTCCTGAAGTTTTAAAGAAATCTATTATTAAACCGCTCCATAAAAAAGGGGATAAGTCTGATTTGAATAATTATAGACCTATAACATTAATTCCAGTGTTATCAAAAATTTTTGAAAAGGCTATGCATAAGAGGCTTACTTCATTTTTGGACAAATTTGCTGTAATAAAAGAAGAACAGAATGGTTTTCAAAAAGGGAAATCAACGACCCTTGCTGCTTTTAAATTGATACAAAATGTTCTTTCTAGTGTAGATAAAAAAATACAAACAATGGTTATATTTTTCGATATGTCTACAGCGTTTGATTTCGTTTCCCACAGACTACTTTTAGACAAACTAGATAATTATGGAATACGAGGACCTGCCTTAGAATGGATCCGTACTTACTTGACTAATCGACAACAGTGTGTTGAAATATGTAGTCTAGATAAAAATGCTACCTTAAGCTGTGATAGATCTTCATATCAGGTAAATGAGTATGGAGTTCCTCAGGGAAGCGTTTTAGGGCCGCTTCTCTTTTTATTATACATTAATGACTTACCTGACATAACTAATTATAAGTGTACTTTATTCGCAGATGACATTTCCATAATATTGACAAACGAAAATACGACAAATTTTGACATAATTATAAATAATACAATTCAATCAATAATTCAATGGTTAGATAATAATAATTTAAAGGTTAATTTGACCAAAACTAACTTTATACAGTTTCAAACCAGGGGTTCAAAAACTATAACTCAAAATGTATTACATAATAATAGCGCATTAAAAGAAGTTAATAAAGCTACATTTTTGGGATTAACTGTAGATAAATATTGTGATTGGAAGTCTCAAATTGACAATGTATGTACAAGAGTAAACAGGTTTGTATACGTGTTAAATAGATTAAGGAAAACCTCAACACGACACACTGTTCTTTTAGCATACCACGGCTATGTGAGCTCGGTGCTACGGTATGGTTTGATACTTTGGGGAAACTCTACCGACATAAAAAGAGCATTCTTATCGCAGAAGAGGTGTATACGAGCTATTGTAGGTATTCCGCCTTATATGTCTTGTAGAGCATTATTTAAAGAACTAGGAATTTTGACTCTGACTAGTATGTACATTTTTGAAATAGGAGTATTTGTACGATGTCATCCTGCACTGTTTACCAAGGCAAAAGACTTCTTTTTAAGAAACACGAGGAATGGGGAAAGGCTTGTACTCACCCGTGTGCCTAAGACCACATTGTTCCAAAGAAGCTGTTATGCTATGTGTATCACTGTGTACAATAAATTACCATCGTCTATAAAAGACTTGCCCTATGGAATGTTCTGGAAAAAACTAAAACTGTGGCTTTTAGAAAAGTCTTTTTACTGTATGAATGACTATCTAATGTCGAATAATTAATCATTGATATATACTAACGAATTATTAATATTTATTCTAAATTTAATGACATAACAATAATATAATTAAATTGAAATTTATTGTAAATGTATACCAATGGGATTGTTCAATGTTAAATAGAAAATTAGTTGACAAATGTATACTAATGATTGTTCTTAATTTAATGGCAACAATAATATAATGTATTTGAATTTTGCAAGTGTATGCCAATAGAATTATTTTAGTTTATTTGAAAATTGTATTAAAATTGTATTATATTCAGTGATATGACCAAACTTAACAATAATTTTCACATGCCACATGTATGGGCTAAATGGAAGAACTTACTACTAAAAACCTGACATCTACATCTATCTCCATTTATGTGAAATAAATTTCATTTCATTTCATTTCATTTCATTTCATTATAAAAAATAATTTATATATAATTATTTATACTTATTTTATTTAATTTGGATGTTTGGTAGAAAATGCTTTAGCAATAAGTTGTCCGTTTGTACTGTTTTTGAGTGCAATTAAGAATTATATTTTTTTGCCATTAAATAAATGATAAAACGTAGAATTGGTTAGGATACGTGATTTATTATTAAGAATACCCTTTGTGAATTATTCTATGCGCATAAAGGCATGGCCCAGTGTTAATAATAATAATAACGCCCAACGATCACATACATAGATCCTGGAAGCTAAATAGTGTTCCCTGTATTTATGGACCCAGGAACTACGAAGACCATGGTCAACAACCAGACTCTGACTCTGAACAGGTATTTGCGCTTTTTTTCTTTGCACAAATACTTGTCCTGCCGCGGGAATTGAGCCCGCCGCCTCCGGACTATGAGCCGACCTGCTCAACCACAACACCACAAAAGCTATCGTTTCTGTCAAAACTAAAAAAAAAGAACTTTGCAGGTATAGCTTGTGCAAAACTTTATGAGCTCTCGGAAGTTAGGCCCGAGTACCAAACTGCGCACGGAACAGTAGAGTGCATTGTAAAAGCGGCCATAGAATAACTATAATATGCGTACTGCGCAGCCATCCGCGCTAACTTCCGCGAGCTCATAAAGTTTTGCGTGAGCTATATAGTATTAGTAAGAGTTATTTAAGTGCATAAACTTACTTAGCGCTTCGGTATAAGCTTTCACCTGCATCCTTCAAAAATATCTTTAATTATTTTTCTGGACCCTAAACGCCAACCCTATTAATAATTTAACCCATTACTACCTAATCGGGCACCAATCCCGCACTAATCGTTTTCCGATAGTGCAGTCGCGATAATTTGTTTATTACGAATGTTAAAATGTATCGGTATACTGAAGGTTTGATTGGCCGTGTTCGAGAAGTTGAATTATTATCAAAGTGAAAAGTCAAAGTCAAAGTCAAAAGATTTATTGCAAATAGGCTATTTTTAGCACTTTTACAAGTCAAAATTATATAAGGTACTTAAAATAAAGTTATTGTACTAAGCATATAGAATTACAAAGTACTTATTGTCAAATATAACATATCGACAAAAATTACTACAGAGTTATTGTTGCCAGTAGATCTATTTCACTTTATACAGCAACTAGCGGTCCGCCTTGGCTTGACACGGGTATCACACTAATATTATATAGGTGAAAGTTTGTATGTGTGTTTGTGTGTATGTTTGTTACTCTTTCACGCTCAAACGGCTGAATGGATTCGGATGAATACCGATGTACCAAGTTAGCTTATACACTGGGTAGGCTACATTTTATCCAGAAAAAGTGAAATGTTCCCGTGGGATAAGCAAATAATTGAAATACTTTTTATCCGCGGGTGAAACCGCGGGGCGCAACTAGCTATATATTCTATCGCCAAACCTTGAAAATCCTTGACTGCAATGCAACATTATAAATTGTATTCCTAATTTGAAAATTTCCATATTAACTATACACATAAACCACGCATTGAAATTGTCAAATTCATATTCTATCGGTTGCAATAAGGTTCCATGATTGTCTAGCAGATATCATGATACAATACTTACCTATACACTTTTAATTTTAAAATACACACATAGAATATAATATAACTCCCAGACACAGAACAAACATCGATGTTCATCACACAAATGTTTGTCCTGGGTGGGAATCAAACCCACTGCCTACAGTTTAAAAGGCAGCCTACCAACTGCGTTGTAACGCCCGTCAAATCGGTACTACTGATATTAAAATTCGTTTCTCATTTGTGTCAAGCAACAATAGACCTTGATTAATCATCTTTAGGTACACCTCGAATACATTTCATCATCAATATTGCCCCATTATGTCGTCCCTATAGTGATTTTCATAATTCACTGAACACAAAGCGTTCGATAAGCATAAATAAATTAATGAATTTGGATATCCCATTGTTGAAAAAGCTAATTCATTATACATTTTTATTAGAAAATTCATTATGTCTAGAATCGATTAATCTTCCTTTGAGCCGATTGCTTTATATGTAAAAGAATTTGCCTTTGTAAAAGAAATTTAGTAATAAATATTAATGTTGTTTATAAGTATTCCGTTTAGAATGAAATAGCCTTAAGTTGTTATAAAATAGAGTTGCAAACATGACATAGTGGTAATATGAAATTGACCTTAGTGGTGTGGTGGTAGGATTAATGATATGTATGGCCTCCGCCATACATATCATTAATCCGTCAAGCCGTTTCTGCAGCACTGGTGCCACGGCGGAACTCGTACTCGTAAATAACGCGATATTTTAAGTTTTCCATTTTATAAACGTAAAGAAAAAACCAAAGATGGAAAAAACATATGGATTACGGTTTTCAAAAAACAAATGCATGAGTAAATAGCTGTATCAATTTGAAATTGGAATTCTTAAGCAATGAGGAGATAGGGTTTTGGCGGGAAAGCGCAAAAGATTGCGCCACCGCACTGTATTATTTTCCAAAACTTGTGTTATTTTCAGTGTTAGTGTATAAAATTGGTGGCATTCTATTCGTTAAGTGCTGGATTACAGGCGTGAGTGTGGGAAAATGGTATAATGATGGTGAAACGTTGCTTTTCGTGTTGTTTCCAAACCTCCATAGAAGCTTCAAGTAAAGTTGCCACCACTTTACTAGGAGTATGACTTTGACTAGACTATGACTTGACTGACTTGATTTGATGACTTCGACTGTGACTTGACACATATTTGCGTGAAATATCATTAAATTGACAAATTATCAATTACTTGACACTGGCTAAGTACACTAAAGCGTGGAGTCAAAACAATAAAAAAAAGAGGAGATATTTGACATAAAATTGGCCAGTACGACAAAACGCCAATTTCATATGTAAGAAGGGCCTAATATTATGTCACACAAAATCAGTCTTGTATTGTTTATCTATGGTTAAACAGAAGTCAATTTGCAAACATAATATCAGTCACGTTGTGAATTGGGATGAACAGACCCGTAAGTGTGTTTCTTGTTAAGTTGTTCGTAGTTGCTAACACAAATTGAGTGGGGCAAGGTACAAGCCGGGGGCGAGTTGGCTGGACTGCAGTCGCGACCCTTTCTCGCCCTGGTATGGCAGACAAGGGCTCACGGGGGTTAGTGGATTCGAGTCTCACATACCCCCTGCCACCACCCCCGTGGTGGCAGGGAAGTGCGAGGGCATTTCCCCCCCTCAAAAAAAAGGTACAACCGGTAGCGATAGTTCGTATTTCGCAAAGAGATTCATGTAGAGATTATTTTAGAAGATTGAGAATTATGACAGTTCCAAGCCTTTACACGTTGGTGATCTATAATTTTGTGGGGAAATATATATTCGATTTTGAGACAGAAGATAAAAGGATTGATAGAGAAAGTAATAAGAAGGAAATACCTTAAATATTAAATACAACCTACAATTATATAACCAAAAATTGCATCTTGTACCAAGCTGTGGAATTGTTCAATAAATTGCCAGGATAATTATTAAGGAAGTAGTCTACAATATATTTAAATATAAAGTAAAAGCATATCTTTTGGAGAAAAGTTATTAAAGTATAAATGAGTACTTAACCTAGCATTGTGATACTGTGACATTTGTTTTTTTATTACTTTTATTGCCTTATCATGTGTCGTTACTAGCACCAATTGTAAAACTAAATTAATTTGCATGCCAATATTTTAATTTAATTTAATAATTTAATGTAATTTATTTAAAATTTATACACCTAATGTAATTCAGAAACAATGTATGTTATTTATGAATATAAAATACAATACAAAACAATACAGTTTTATACTATAAAGGTAATATGTGTCCATTCGCGCACAAAAATTATCAAAACATAATTTTGACTAACCTCGACGTTTCGACGAAGTTACATTGCCATGGTCAGCGCCGTTTTATCTTTATAATACGAGTTAAAGTCGCGAAAGCTTAAAAAGTGTTGTATAGTTTGTTTAAGTAGGTATTTTTAATCCATTATCATTGTCGCTTCCGTTCCCGCTGTCACCTCTGCCTTACGCTACGGTAGCCAAACTCAGGCCACTTGTGCCAACATTAAAACGCTAGCAAGTAATTGTTTCCCAACACTCGCTTCCACCAATTCGATACAAAACTTTTAAGTTATTCTGGCCTCTGTAGCACTGTATGCTGCAGTACCTAATCTTGGTTTTATATGAGACGTAACATATCTGACACCACATTTTTTTTTAAAAGTAGCGTCTACTAAAGGAGACTGCCCTGAACTAATTACCAAAATTAAACTAATTGTCCCACCAACTTTATTAGACATTATCAACCCCTTAGCATTCCAGTTGTTAGAACCAACTAGGTGGTAGGACTTTTCAGCAAAGTTCGTCTAGGTAGGCACCACCGCTTTGTCAGATATTCAGCCGCCCAGCAGTAGTTTGCAAGCACTACTGTGTTCCGGTTTGAAGGGCACTGTAGCTAGCAAAATTACTGAGCAATTGAGACTTTATCTTATTACCACATTGTTCTGATGTCTCAGGATGATGTGCGCAGTGCAGTGGTACGTGAAACTTTATATTTTGGAGTTTTGAGTGACACTTTTGTTATGGGCAGCCGTGTCGCTTAACATCAGGCGAACGACTAGCCCGTCATATTATTTTCTAACATTAAAAAAAACTATCGTCAAAACTCATATGTGCATAGAGCGAGCAGAAACATTAACAAGCTATGCAGTGAGCATCATTAGACTTGTACGAGCGTGAGCGAGGATTTCTTTAAAGGGACTTCTTTGTTCATTAGATTGTTACATTTTTTGTTCACTTTACTTATTATGTGTAGTACTTACTTTAGAATAGCACAAATTAAGTGTTTCCGATCTTTGTCAATGTTTAATTTTTTTTTTTGTAAAATCTTGTGTTCATTATTGCAAGCTCAAGCATTAGTACTACTATACCGCTAGACGTCAGGACATTTAATTGGCTTCCTAGTGCATAGTATGTTTGTGCGATGTAAGAAAAAACTGTTGGTCATCCCAAAAATAAATAAATAATCGCACAGCTCGACACGGTGAGAAAGCTCATCCACACCTCGTACAAACCTGCAAGTTGTGGAATGAGCTACCATCTGAGGTATTTCCGCTGAGCTACAACATGTCGTCACAATACAAACGTCGGGTAAATAAGAGTCTTGAAAGGTAGGCAACGTATCGGCAGCGCCCCTGGTGTTGCAGGTGTCTATAGGCAACGGTAACTGCTTACCATCAGGCGGGCAGTCTGCTTGTTTGTGTTATTAACCCATGTTATATAAAAAAATTTACTTGCTTACATTTGCATACAAAAGAGTAAGTCCGTATGGTCATAAACGCCAGAGTGAAAATGACTGTAAATATGTACCATGTTAATGCAAATAGCTAGCTAGTGTTAGCTGAAACTGGTTTACTCGTGATGTATGCACAATTAGAAGTAAGTACTTATTTTGTAAGATAAATAACGGTTAAACTCACGCCAATTAAAAAGTCGAAATTACTCCGACCAGGTTTCGAACATATTCGATGTTACTTACTGACGCTCGCGAAAGCCGCCGCGACTTGCGTTAGTAACTGGCTCCCAGAAGAAGGACATCGAATATGTCCGAAACCTGGTCGAAGTAATTACGGTTTTTTAATTGGCGTGAGTTTAGCCGTTATTTATATTACAAGTAAGTTTTTTGTTAAAAAAATTGAGTTGTCCCTACTATATTGTATTTATGTTCATGATTAATAATAAGGTAAATTAATATATTAAAAATAATATAACAAAAAACACGGACCCAGGTGTCTATCGTAATGAAAGCTAGAAAAAAAAATACATATACAAGGCTTATACAGACGTCAAGCGTATACTTAACAATGCTAAACTAGTTTAAGGCTTGTTTAATTTTTTTTGGTCAAGCCAGTGTAGTCTGATAGCTATCCGGTTTACTTTAAGATGTGTTTTTCTATCAGAATACAACTTATTTAGTGAGATAAATAACAGCTAAACTGACGTCAATCAAAAAGTCTAAATTATTCAAACTAACATTACAATTTATTTAGCCAATGCATGCGGGTCAAAGCATATAAACTCAATGCAAAAGCAAAAGTGTAGAGCTACAGTACTGTTATTAGATTACATAGCGTACCGTAAGTTCGTTTGGTTAAGTTTACCAATCTATATAAAATGTAGATTTTTGTTGTTTTCCAATGTAGAATATTGTTTTCCTTGAAGTTCAAACAATTGGTTTGTTGTTTTCGGAATAAAGTTACCGGAGAAATACCGTCTTACTATTTACTTGGAGAATTCTTGTCATTTTGTGATCGAACAATGTTGTACTTCACTCTCTATTTTTTAGCCCCTGTGGTGTTGTGGTTGAGTAGGTCGGGTCATAGCCCGAAGGAGGAGGGTTCGATTCCTGGGGCAGGACAAGTATTTGTGCACAGAAAAAAGCGCAAATACTGTTCTGAGTCTGGGAGTTCTGGGACCGTGGTTCTCGTAGTTCCTGGGCCCCTAGACACAGGGAATCCTTTTTAGGGTCAAGGATCTATGTATGTGATCGTTGGGCGTTATTATTATTACTTTGTTTCTAAACTGATAATGTTTCTGTTGTATTTCAACGTAATTTAGAGCCAATCAAAAAGTAGTACATAAATCAAATTTTAGTTTTTGATAGAGGTTTGTATCTCAATATTGATCTTAGAACTCTGCTCAACGTAAAAGTACCTAATTTAGGTTCATTAGCCAATTATACGCTTGTTTAAACCGATATAAAAAGGAGAAACAAGCAGTAGTGCGCAAGCACTGAAGTGTTCCGGTTTGAAGGGCACTGTAGCTAGTGAAATTACTGGGCAAATGAGACTTTATGATCTGATCTCACAGTTTAGTAATCTTATTACTAGATTGTGCTGATGTCTCAGGATGACGTGCGCAGTGCAGTGTCACGCGAAACTCTATACTTTAGAGTTCCGAGTGACACTGCAGCTGATATGGGCAGCCGTGTCGTTTAACATCAAGCGAACGGCTAGCTCGTCACGTCATTCCTAAACAAAAAAAAAAAAAAAGAGAAGGTTCTCAATTCGGTTGATTTTTTTTAAGTGCTTTGCTTCAAAACTCCGTCATTTATAAGCCGATTTGTAAAATTATTGATTTAATTTGTCCCAAAAAAATTACTTCTCAGTATGAAACTACGCATTAAGCCGTTTTTTGTACATTTTGCTGATTGTACAATCACAAAAATCCACAAATATAAGAAAATCTTTACTCACATTGGAGTTCGGTTAAATAAGATCCCGTAGCTAAAATAAATATCTAATAGGAGACAGTCACAATACCACGCTACGTTTACTAGGGATGATATTTGCCATATTTTCCTTTAAGGTGGACGCACACGTATCACTGAAAATGTCGTAGCGTAGATACTCATACTAAGCCTCAACTTGAAATGGCATATTATTATTGACTGACCCGATAACTCAGTTGGTAGGAACCCTGCTTTCTGAACTGTGGGTTGTGGGTTCGATTCCCACCCAAGACAAACATTTGAGTGATGAACATCGATGTTTGTTCCGTGTCTGGGTGTTATACTATGTTATGTTATAGGTATGTATAATATTTACAAACAAAAAGTGTCTAAGAATTGTATCATATATTTGGTTCCCAAAGCACAAGCTTTGCTTAGTTTGGGGCTAGATGGCGCTGTGTGAGATGTCCAAAGATAATAATAATAATTATTTATTTATTATATTAGACTTCTCAATTTTCTTTCTCGTTAAAACTAGTTGTGAAATGTCAAAGAAAAAGAAAAACACTTAATGTGCCAAAACCAGTACACTTACAGCGTTAGAGAGAGGTTTTGTGCGTTATTTTGTATAAGTAGGTAACAAAGTAAGAGAAATATTATATTACTTTCTTCATAAATATAAATTCACTACTGAGCATAATTTTCTGGGTTTCTTGTTGCTGTTTATAGTTGTAATAGTAGTTCTTTTGGGTTAATAAATGCTGCCAGAAATGTAAAAACAAATGATAATTACAAATATTTCAAAATGAATATTCTAGTCTATTGAATGTTATGTGATATAAATAACACTAGATTTTTAAAATTTGATTTAGCTTGCCCAATCATTTGCTAATTGGCTGTAAAATCTAAAGTAAAAGCTTTAAAAAAGGCAGGTTCATTATAGGTATTTACGCAATGACTGGCGATCCGCAAGGACACGTGTGCGACATGCTTTACTCCATTCAAACCCCAGCTTTTTCATAATGCAAAGTAAAATAACAAATGACTTTATAAGCAGCACCTTCCGTTTATTTTCCACTTGGGGTGAAAGAGAAAAATGATGTAATTACTTAGATACGTAAGATTATTTAGGAGTTTTGGCGTGAAAACGAAAAAGATCGCGTCACCAGATTGTATTATTTTCCAAAATTTGTGTTATTTTCAGTGTTAGTGCATTAAATTGGTGGCATTTTATTCATTAAGTGCTGGATTATAAGCTTGAGTGTGGGAAAGTGGTATAATGATGGTGAAACGTTTATTGTCGTGTTGTTTCCAAAACTACATAGAAGCTTCTGGTAAAGTTGACACCACTTCACTAGAAGTATGACTTGACTAGACTAGACTATGACTTAGCTTGTTAAGTTGAATTTGACACATATATATAATACGAGCTTCTGCCTTGTAACCTTGTAACCTTGTGCAACTGAGCTATCGGACCAGTTGGATAAGTAATAACGTAATATATAACAAGAGCCGGATAACCCCATTTCTAAATGAACCAAGGTTCCATCCATTGCTAGATTAGAACAAAACAGAAAATACTTACATTGTAAATTATTACATACACAATGTAAGTAACGAAAACCATTTTCCGGGTCCTCGTTGGCAATTCGCCTACTTCTCGGGGCGTTACATTGGCCTTGTTTTATCTTAATCTTGTTGGAGATTAAGATAAAGCCATGGAAATACGAGAAACATAAGTTGTGAAAGGCAAACCGAACTGAAGCATCAGAGTACTTTGAAAGATTAGCTAGTTTCAATATTTGTAAGCAAAACTGCAGATATTGAATTTTGAAAGTTTTATATACGGTGTTTTATAATTTCATTGATCACATCACGTTCCTTTTGTTAGTTTTTTATGTTAATGAATGATGCGATGACCTAGTCATTTACCTGATGTTAAGCGTCAATGCCGACCATAACAGAACAGTGTCACTCGGAACTCCAAAACATAAAGTTTCGCGTGACGCTGCACTGCGCACATTATCTTGAGGCATCTAATAATAATCACTGCGCACATCATCCTGAGACAGTCTGGTGATAAGATTACTCGACTGTGAGATCCGATCTTTATGATCTGATCTCACAGTCAATTGTCCAGTAATTTCACTACCTACAGTGCCCAAACTGCCAAACTGCCCAAACCCAGAGGCGGCAGGTTCCCGTGATAAGACAAGTACAAAAAGTACAAATTCTTGTTTATTTGGTGATGTGGAACCATGGCCGTCGTAGTTCCTGGGTCCCTAGACACAGGGTATCCTAATTAGGGTCCAGGATCTATGTATGTGATCGTTGGGCGTTATTATTATTACTAATGTATTTTATGTACTCCATTAATTAAGACAAAGACAATACTGCAGCGTCTGAGCGTGTCAACCAAAATTTGGGGCATTTTCTGCAAAAAATCCTTAAAATCCTCGAGTCCTGTTTGGCATCCTGCCATCGTCTTCAAGGGCATGAACTTGAACTACAGTCCAGATTTATGGTCCAATTCTTGCGTAACCACGCACTACATTCAGACAAGTAGTAGAACAACTTAATTAAAATGATGCTAATCGTATTACACACACATAGACGCCGTTTCATACCTATAACTATTTATCAGTTTATTTATTACCATCCAAAGACGGAACATACTTTCTTTGTGTTATTTTTCAGGTTTTTACATGCAATGTGCTAATTGAAGGGAGAAATTAAGTGAAATTAAAGGGTTTTTTTGTTCAGGACAATGGTCGTCTCAGCCTCAGTGGTGTGGTGGTTGAGCAGGTTGGCTCATAGCCGGGAGGTGGCGGGTTTGATTCCCGCGATAGGACAAGTATTTGTACACAGAAAAAAAGTCCAAGTACTTGTTGTGTGTCTGAGTGTTGTGGGACCGTGGCCTTTGTAGTTTTTGGGTCCATACAGGGAGTCCTAGTTAGGGTCCAGGATGTATGTCTGTGATCGTTGGGCATTTATTATTATTATCGTTATTAGATTTTTTGGTATTAAATCACGGTTCCCGAAATCTCCAACAGACCAACCCTGTGTCTGAGAAGACGTGAAAATTTTTAAATATTAAACCAATATTCAAAATATAAAGGTTTTTCCGATATAGCATCTATTTTAATAATACCATAAATATGCTCATAATAGCAGTTAAACAAAAACGGTTATCTGCTATTTAGAAGCTGTCCCCAGTAACAATATATAGGCTTACTATATTTTTATAGTAAGCCTATATATTGTTGCTAGGGAGAGCGGGAAAATATTTTTAAGAGTATCCGAAATCCCCATCAATAGGGATGTAAATGAATGATGTGACGAGCTAGTCGTTCACCTGATGTTAAGCGCCACGGCCGCCTATAACAGAACAGTGTCACTCGGAACCCTAAAATATAGAGTTACAAGCGACACTGCAATGCGCACATCATCCTGAGACATCAGCACAGTCTGGTAATAAGATTACTCGACTGTGTGATCAGATCATAAAGTCTCAATTGCTCAGTAATTTCACTAGCTACAGTGCCCTTCAAACCGGAACACAGTAGTGCTTGCACACTACTGCTTGGCGGCAGAATAACTGGCAAAGCGGTGGTACCTACCTAGACGAACTTTGCAACAAAGTCCTACCGCCTAGTCCTAGTCCTAATCTGGCTTAATCACGCCTGTTTGTAATTTTTTGTTTTAATGATGAACATTTTGGGATCACGCATAAATATATAGACATAAAAACACAAATTTTAAACTTAAGAACTTTCTACTGATTTTTTAGTACCATGTCTTATTTCTGGAATGACCTGACGAGGTAATCGTTCGTCTGATGTTAAGCGACACGGCTGCTCATATCAGTTGCAATGTCACGCGGAACTCTAAAGTATAGAGTTCCGCGTGACACTGCACTGCGCGCGTCATCCCGAGACATCAGCACAATCTAGTAATAAGATCACTAGATTGTGAGATCAGGTCATAAAGTCTCATTTGCCCAGTTATTTCACTAGCTACAGTGCCCTTCAAACCGGAACACAGTAATGCTTGCACACTACTGCTCGGCGGCAGAATAACTGGCAAAGCGGTGGTACCTACCTAGACGAACTTTGCAGAAAAATCCTACCACCTTAGTATATGACTATCCATAATTATAATTTTGATTATTATTTATTATGCATATGTACATTTTAAGCCTATGTATTATAAAAACAACTTGAATAATGTATTTTTTTTACAAATTTATTTATATCTGACTTGACTGTTTTATTTCTTTCGTTTCTATTTAACTGTAATTTATTTTAATCAAACAGTAATTAAGGTAAACAATAATTGATGTAAACGTACTAATCAAATTAAATAAATATAAAAAATATATAAAAATAAACAGTCAAAGATGCGCCTTATATATTTTTGCTAAAATTGTCTTACTGCTTAATGTTTGTACTGTAGTAAATAGGGCTTAGGAAAACAGTTGACACTGGTATTTATGTATACAGTATGCTATAGTAAAATATGGTGTTTTTTGCTAAAAGGCAGAAAACTTGACCGTTTTATCAGTTATTTTTTATCTTAATACAACCAGCGTCCTGCAGCTTCTATGTTTTATATTCTTTTTTATATTAAACTAGTTGCGCCCCGCGGTTTTACCCGAGTATTATATAGTATTTTAATTATTTGCTCATCCCACGAGAACATTTCACTTTTCCGGGATAAAATGTAACCTATATGTTAATCCAGTGTATAAGCTACCTTGGTACTGAATTTCATCCAAATCCATTTAGCCGGTTGAGCGTGAAGGAGTAACATACATACACACATACAAACTTTCGCCTTTATAATATTAGTGTGATAAGATGATATTTGACTTTATTTTTAGGACTTATAAACGCTCGTGCCCCTTTATTTTATTTGACAGCCTCGGTGGTGTAGTTGCGCATATTGTTTCATAACCTAGAGGTGGCGGTATCGATTCCAGCGACAGGACAAGTATTTGTGTATAGAAAAAAGTGAAAGTATATGTATGTCTGGGCATTGTGGGATCGTGCTCCTTGTAGTTCCTGGGTCCTTAGATACAGGGAATCTTAGTTAGAGTTCAGGATCTATGCATGTGATCGTTCTTTTAGGTCATTCCGAAATCGCCATGTCCAAATTCTAACCTACGTTTAAGAATCCTAAATGCTTACTACTTAGTATATACAAATCTAGTGAACTCAAATAACAAATAAGAATCCCTTTTGGGTTCATGCCCTGTGGCATAACTTCCCATATCGTTATAAATCAAGAGCCTAAGCCACAGATTAAGTAATTAAGTACGAAGCTGCTTGGTGTTCTGTAGGATAATGCCCGAGTTTATATGCTTTGCGTCTATTCTGGAGCTTTGCGCTGCTTTTATCTGTGGGTCAGTTTTAGTAGGAAAATTTTTATGTTATAGTTGAATATTAACTAAAATGTATCTTTTATTCAATAGAAATGAATGTGTCCATTGCACTAGGCAGATTGAATAAATAAAAAAGGAATAAATATTTGTGGACATTTCACACAGCGCCATCTAGCCCCAAGCTAAGCAAAGCTTGTACTATGGGAACCAGATAACTGATATAATACTTAGATACTTTTTGTCTGTACATACATACATAGAATACAATATAACACCCAGAAACAGAACTGACATTAATGTTTTTTTTTTTTTCTTACTGCATTTCCACAGACACCTGGCTCCGTGCTTTTTGTTAAATTATTATTATGTTGATAAATTTAGCTTATTATTAACATGAACATATATATGACGGCGGCTACGTCCAGTTATAAACTCTATGCGCAGCGGGCAGTACCGTAATTTACCCTATGGTGGCATTTAAATTTATTACAGTGGCAACATCGGCAACTATCATTGCTCCCCCAACCATCTGGCTATAAAAAGGGACCGCTCGGTGTACTATGGATCATTCTTGTTCCAGACACGGTCCGGTGCGCACGCTGAAGGCCTATAGTTATATAGGTTGCAACCTACGCACAACCCGTTCTGCCTACATATACAATACAGGAAGGACAACACAGCCAAAAACAAAAACATAGGTACTTATTTCTAATTGTGCATACACCACGAGCAAACCAGCTTCCGCAAGCAGCAACCATTTACGAGCTTGACGCACGTTAAACAACAAAATGTAAAAAATAAAGAAAAAGTAAACGTAAAATGTAAAAAAACAACATTGATGTTCGTCACATAAATGTTTGTCCTGGGTGTGTCCGAACCCACAACCTACAGTTCAGACGGCACCAATTGAGCTATCGGAGCAACCCAAATCATAAAAATTTACCTTAATTTTTTGGTATTAATGTAATATAGTAATGCGTTTCCAATTTCAAATTATGTTGTGTTTTCTACGGAACCTCATTATAAGAATTGTAACAACCACTTGATGAAAAATTCACCAGGATTTTTGTTGCACTCGAAATGTTTTCGAATGAAGGATTGTAAACAGAACGTTTCAAGGCTTCAATATTAAACAACTTTTACATTAAACTTTTGTAGAAATAACATCAAAACTTTACTGTTTAGTGGTGCTTTATGAAATCACTTTAATGTATGAAGTCTGCTTTTGCATTGTGTAGAGTTTTGAAACAATCATTGTTGAAATTAACTAATAATTTAATGTGACAGCCTTAAAAGTGATTTGGTTGAGCAGGTAAGGTCACAAGCCGGAGGCGGCGGGTTTGATTCCCGCAGCAGCGAGAATTTGTGCATAGAAAAAAAATCGCAACTACATATTCTGTGTCTCTGGTCCTCGTAGGTCATTAGTCCCTAGATACAGGGGATCGTAGTTAGGGGCCGGGATCAATTTATGTGATCATTGGGTGTTATTTATTTATAATAATAATAGCGTCCAACGATAATAATGAATATTCTGTGAAATTTTTAACTAAGATTCCCTGTAATGATTAGGGACAATGACCATAACTCCCAGACACAGAACAAATATTTGCACTCTTTTCCTATTCACAATTACTTCGTCGTACTACAGTCGTGGAAATCAAACTCAGCGCCTCCGGGTTATGATCCAACCTCCGCAACTACTACACCACAGACGCAATCAAGAGTAATAAAAGCTTGACAACATGTAACGTGAAATAAAACGAAGGCATGAAAAAAATGACTTTAATTTCAACTCTCCGGGCGTTCGAATAACTTATTTAAAGTTGCGATATCGGAGCCGGTATTTAAGTTGATTCGTTCATTCACTCGTTCAATTCGTTCTCTCGATACACGTTTTATTGAAATTATAATGCAATTTATGGTGAGTTCTTTTTATTTTATAATACAATATTAGAATGTTTTTAAACCGGCTTTAAAAAAGGAGGAGGTATGCTATACACGGTGGTATTTAATTCGTTCTTTTCTTTAAACATCGATCACTGACGGTCTTATCACTTAAAGCGATCTCTCCCATACATCAAGAATATAGGGAAACAAACAACAAATAATAAGGGCGGTGGTTTTCAGTTACAGGAAAAGCATACACGGTGAAATTTAATTGTTTGAATAGAAATTAAATTTTTAATTTTTTTTTCCTTAATTGTATGTACTCAGTCCATGCTATAGAACGCTCCCATGTAACTAAAATACCAAAAGTACTTATGAATTAAAACTCAAATCTAGGTATTATCAACTGTGAAATTCTAAAGAAAAGTCTTGCGAAATTGAACAAAGCTTGCGTTTTATTAACTACAAAACATTTGCAAAGCGTTCAGCCGGTGTTCGTGCTGTGTGTAGCGTTAAATAGACATTTCGGCTGTTATTCAGTCATTTAGGAGACATATAAAAAAAATCTTATTGCATCTTGTACGATTATTTCTTAAGATAAATAACGGCTAAACTTCACGTCAATTAAAAGTCGAAATTACTCCGATCAGGTTTCAGACATATTCGATGTCCTTCTTCTCAGTTACGTGACACGTAACAATAGCGTGCTGACGCTCGCGAAAGCCGCCGCGGCTTGCGTTAGTAACTGGCTTCCAGAAGGACATCGAATATGTCCGAAACCTGGTCGGAGTAATTTCGACTTTTAATTGACGTGAGTTTTAGCCGTTATTATTCTTACAAAATGTGTCATACTCACGATAGTTTTCAAACCAAAAACGATTATTCTATGGCATGGTCTGAGCACATACAATAAAGGAAAAAACCAATTAAATTTCACCGTTTATAGCTTTTCCTGTAACTGAAAACCACCGTCCTTATTATTTGTTGTTCGTTTCCTTATATTTTTGATGTCTGGAAGAGATTGCTTTAAGTGATAAAACCGGCCATTGTTATACTTAGTTTTTAAGACTGTGATTGTCTATTTTTCCTGTAATGTGGTGTTTTAATAGAGAGTTTTATGTATCAACATCTCGTCTAAGCCATCACGGAACACAACAAAAACCTATGATAATATTTCTTCATCCTCTCTGACGCGTCACACAATAATGTTTTTGCGCCACAAAAAGTTATTTTATATATAAAAAATCTTTACGCCTTCTAATCCCAACTCCAAGACAATTCCTCATTCATCATGATTTTTATCTTGTGATATTTCATTTTCTACTGCCGTAAAAGTGTAGGCATGAGTTGGTTGCTGGTAGCTCGTCCGAATTCCGGCAAAAAAACAAGCCGCAACCATGCTGTGTAGGAATTAAGATTGAAAATAATAGGAGCTATCGCCACAATAGTTCGATAAAGAATCCTTAAAAATTTGACCAATTCTAACAGAAATAAATATTCCCGCATAAAAATTCAATTAAATGACTTGAAAAGACTGAATTTAGTCAGAAGCTAACCGAATATAACGTCTTAATAACTCTTCTAAAAAATTGCCGCCTATATGTCGAAAAAAAAAAAAACGGAAATATCTAATGCGCAATATTGTATCCAAAATGAATTTCCCCAAAATCAGGTCTGAATCAATTGAGAGAAAAAATTCTAACACTTGATACTGTGCGATTTAAGGAATGGGTCCTACCAGGCCGGCTCAGTATTCAATTTAGGTTAGATAATAACAATAACCTTCTGTTACAGAGTTTTGAACTGGAACCCGTTTCATTATATCACAGACGCATCATTAGTATTTGTAACATTGTAGTCGCACGGTATATACTATTGTATATACCGTGCGACTGCGACACAATATTACAAATAAGACTAATATTTAATAAATAGGTCATAATAATCCGGCCAAAATATGTTATCGCAATCCGGCCAATTTCATACCAGTTGCTTCCCTAAAAAAGGCCAAATTTATCACGTTCTTCGCTTATAACTCATTAGGTAAGATGGCTTAAAGTTTCCGAGTCTGAAATCACGATTTCACGTCGGAACAACTTTTATCTGACAACTTTTCATCACAAGATCTTCTAAAACCGTAAAAATTTGTTCCGAACGCCCTTTTTCTTTATTTTTCAATGCAATATCAACCTTAGTTTTACAATGTTAAAGTTTTTATTGTATGATACGATTTTGAGTTTCAAGACCTTACGTGTGGCAAGAATTGTTAAGAGTTGTAAAGCTATGTTTCTTGCTATTGAGTCCTTATGCTCAGACTAGAAGAAAATAATAGATGGCATCCGTTAAACTAAAAATAAGCTTTAATTAATCTAAGGAACTGGGTAGTTCCAAAGCAATAGATTCTGCGTGCACTAAGGACTATATCCTTTATATCTTGACAACTTTTTTGTTTTGTGAGTGACATAACGTTCTTTTACAAAGCCGATACTAGCCGGTTATCTTTTGAGTGAAAGATACGATACTCTGCGAAGCTGACGCTAGCTGATTATCTTCTTAATGTAAAAGATAACGTTCTTCTACACAGCTGATATTAGCCGCTTATCTTCTGAGTGAAAAATATAATGCTCTGCGAAGCTGACGCTAGTTGATTATTTTATGAGTGAAAGATATGATGCTCTGTAAAGCTAACGCTGGCTGATTATCTTCTGAGTGAAAGAAAATGTTCCTTTAAAAAGCCGATAGTAACTGATTATCTTCTGACTGAAAGATAACGTTCTT
This sequence comes from Ennomos fuscantarius, assembly GCA_905220475.3. Taxonomy (NCBI): domain Eukaryota; kingdom Metazoa; phylum Arthropoda; class Insecta; order Lepidoptera; family Geometridae; genus Ennomos; species Ennomos fuscantarius. The sequence continues at coordinate 1,413,816 of HG992046.1, read as the reverse complement.
CTACAAAGCCGATACTAGCCGGTTATCTTCTGAATGAAAGATATAATGCTCTGCGAAGCTGACGCTAGTTGATTATCTTTTGAGTGAAAGATAAAGTTCCTTTAAAAATCCGATACTAACTGATTATCTTTTGAGTGAAAGATACGATGCTCTGCAAAGCTGACGCTGGCTGATTATCTTCTGAGTGAAAAAAAATGTTCCTTTAAAAAGCCGATACTAACTGATTATCTTTTGAGTGAAAGGTACGATGCTCTGCAAAGCTGACGCTAGCTGATTATCTTCTGAGTGAAAGATACAATAACCTACGAAACTGACGCTAGCTGATCTTCCCTTTCTCGATGTTCATTATTTGGCTCAAAGCCCGTACGAGAGACAACCATTACAAAACTACCACGCTTTTAATAAATAAGGCAGATTTTTAAAGGCCAAAAGAGGTTTTAGTTGTTAGAACTCTCAGGACGCAATTTTATCTTACTTCTCTTAGGATAGTATATGATTATGTGGTATAAATACTTTTAGTTCCAAATGCGCCATTCCGTTAGTGTTATTGGTACGATTAAACGTTTAACGGTTAGTTATGGGAGAAGTTATTGAAGGTTTTGGTAGAAACGGTTGGATAACTGGTTTATGATCACTATTGTTTGTGATTCGGTATGTTTGCGGATACGTCTGTCCGTATTTTGGGGTAGTCTGGTGTTCGAAGCACGGTAGTGCTCAATTGTAAATACCACTTTTTGTAACGGTCACCCATCCAAGTAGCAAGCGCTGCAGCGAACGTTGCTTATCTTAACTGATTGGTTAGGGATGGTTATTAGTCATACTTCACTATGCTTTACGTTTGGTTTGTAATGTTGGTATTATAGTTTACACATGAAATAAAAATAATTTATATTTCTGAGACAAAAAATAATTGAGTAAGTATGTGATTCCACTAGGTAAAGTTTTTAACGCGATTTTCCAAACAAAACGAAAGCTGTTTCTATATTTGCGTGTATTTTTGTTTTAAAACATTATGTTACTTATTTTTTTAAGTAAAACTTCTTCATGCACTCGTGACTTGGGGAGTAAGCTGGTGAATTCGAGGCGAACGGAACGTTCACGTGATCACGCATTCAACATAGCAAAGTTAGTATTATTATGTTGGTATGTCCGGTAAAATTACAATTTACGATTGTTAACATGGCAACATTAACATTAAACAAAGTTATACCGGCCGATAGATGGAGCGAAATTAACTACTTCGGTCGTGTGGTCTAAAGCGCAGTCGTTTTTTTTTATGTTGAGAGTAAGTACTCTCCTACCTAGTCCAGGGCCATGGTCCTGGATGATTGTTGCACAATTATCTAGTGTTAACACACACAATACTCTACACAAAAAAAAACCATTTTCCTGTTTTCGATACCGCACGTGCCTCATTTCCAATTTAAATCCACCCCTTATGTAAATCGGTATGATATCGTATTATCTCTTTCCATTTTCAATAATCCAACAACGCATCAATTTCGCAATATATAAAAAACGGATGACTATACAAATGAGTAAGCAGTAAGGGTAATGTCACAGAAAAAAAAATATAAACCATATTTTAACGGACTAATGCTGTTGGTCTCTACCGATCTTTACAGCGTCACCGGGAGGAAATATCAATCAGAGTCACACTGCTCTTTTATCTCGTTGGTAGTAGATCGATGCTGGTTTTTTTTCATGTATTTTTTGATCTGAAGATAAATAACGTCGACTACTCCATCTGAAGTAAGCTTCACGGGAGAAGCTAACTTCTCATCGTTTCTTTCCAAATATAGTTATGATATTATGACACAAGAGATATATTAAGATTATACGTGACGAGTATTAGTGAATGACGTGACGAGCTAACCGTTCGCCTGATGTTAAGCAACAAAGCTGCCCATATCAGGTGAAGTGTCACTCGGAACTTTAAAGTATAGAGTTTCGCGTGACACTTCACTGCGCACGTCATCCTGAGACATCAGCACAATCTAGTTGGATTACTTGACTGTGAGATCACGTCACAAAGTATAATTTAGTTATTTCACTAGCTACAGTGCCCTTCAAACCGGAACACAGTAGTGCTTGCACACTACTGCTTGGCGACAAAATAACTGGCAAAGCGGTGGTACCTACCCAAACGAACTTTGAAGAAAAGTCCTACCACCTTGTGTATTGATTTGTAGAGATCTGAGCGTGTTAAAATAGCAATGGTACTACTCTCTGATTGTAATATGTTTTTTATAAGAAAATATTGTTATTTGATGTATTGATATTTGATTTAAGCCTGAACGCATACTTAGCTCTCTAGTTTCCACCAGCTTTGAAGGTACACATCTTAAATTGTATACTCAAAACTACCAGTTATCCTAATAGTAGATAAAAAGGAATTCTAATAAGACATAGAATTTAGATCACCTTCTGTAAATCGTACCCAAAAAGCTAGCGACATTCTCTTGTTGAATAGCTAGGCTGATTCGGTGGCCGAGGTAAGTGCCAGGCGTTTGGTCGCGTCACCTCAACCAGGTGTCTGGACAGCTCTCTCACAGGGACCCATTGTTTCCACCCAGTTATCTTGCATATAACATTATACATAATTGAAGGGTTGAGAATAAAAAGGGTTTAACTGACAAATTTATAGTTGCGAGAAAACTGACTTTAAACTTCAACGGCTTCATTTTAATGTAGACTGCTTAAAAGGTAATAGAAAAAGTTTATGTAAGTTTCAGTTGCTTGAAAATGTATTAATTCTATTTTAAAATACTAAATATAGTTATTAGTACGTACTAATTCATACAATTACTGTAAAAATATGATATAATAATGTTTTTATGCTAAGCGAACTGTATTCCTGTGACAGATAAACCGTTTTTAGACTCAAAATCTCGATTTAAGCCACATTTCGGTATTTTGAGAAAGTATTATTGTAGATAATTTCACGCTGAATCCAACGATACCCATAAGTCATTTTGTGAAAAAAATCAGTTAAACCCTTTTTATTCTCACCCCTTCAATTGTAATTTTATCTTTTTTCACAGTTTTCTCTCTCTTTGGGGCAAATGTGAATTTTTTTAAAGTTGTACTAAGTATGTCAGATATTTTAAAAAAAGTAATTTTTTTAAACTAAATTGTATAATGAATACTATATAAATATGTGTGGACATTTCACACCGCGCCATCTAGCCCCAAACTAAGCAAAGCTGGTATTATGAGAACCAGATAACTGATATAATACTTAAGAACTTTTTGTTTGTAAATACATACATAGAATATGACGGCGGCTACGTCCAGTTATAAACTCTATGCGCAGCGGGCAGTACCGTAATTTACCCTATGGTGGCATTTAAATTTATTACAGTGGCAACATCGGCAACTATCATTGCTCCCCCAACTATTTGGCTATAAAAAGGGACCGCTGGGTGTACTACGGATCATTCTTGTTTCAGACACGGCCCAGTGCGCACGCTGAAGGCCTATAGTTATATAGGTTGCAACCTACGCACATCCCGTACAGCCTACAAATACAATATAACACTCAGACATATAACATCGAGGTTCATCACAAAAATGTTTACCCAGGGTGGGGAAATGTTTATCTAAAGCCAAATGATTATCGAGAAGGCAGGGATACTACCAACTTAGCTATCCATCCAAGTTAGCAAATATACGTATCTTGCAATAAACTAAAATCCACAAAAACTGTATTTTTGCAAAGATTCAATTAGATGAACTAGCCAGAGATTCAATAATAGCATGGCTGTTGTTAATTCCTTACTGTTTATACAACGTCCCAATTTCGTTGGTTCCGCATTGCTGGAACCATCCTCACAGCCAATCCATCACACGACATGTATCTTCAAGAGGTTATAATGATATTATACTGCTTGTGACGATATCATCCTCCTTCATCATCATTCCAGCTTTCTACCTGCTTTCGTAGTTTTCGCATCAAATATTGGTCATTCACAATTCAGATTTAAATTTAAGATTAGAACATTAGTCACATTCTAATTTTGCATACATTTGTGGCATTCCACCGAGACGTACGCGCAAGCTTAAAGATCGGTAATCGCTGTATCTTTAAAACTAAAATAATAATATTCAATAATAACTAATTAGATTTTTGTGACTAAATACGATATAAATTGAAGGGTTGAGAATAAAAAGGGTTTAACTGTCAAATTTATAGTTTCGAGAAAATTTATTTAATCTTCAACGGCATCATTTTAATGTAGAGTGCATATAAGGTAATAGAAAAGGTTTATGTAAGTTTCAGTTGCTTGAAAATGTTATAATTCTATTTTAAAATACTAAATATAGTAATAATTCATACAATTATTGTAAAAATATAATGTAGTAAAATAAATATAATAATGTTTTTATGCGAAGCGAACTGTATTCCTGTGACAGATAAACCGTTTTAGACTCAAGGTCTCGAGATTTAAGCTTCATTTCAGTATTTTAAAAATGTATTACTGTCGATAATTTCACGCTGAATCTAACGATACCCAGAAGTCATTTTGTGAAAAAAAAAAAAACAGTTAAATCCTTTTTATTTTCACCCCTTCAATTATTATTGATACTACCAATTGTCACGAATTAACAGGAAGATTTAATTTTATTCTCATCTTCGTGCACTCCCCACTTACTACTACTAACTGCTAGGAATAAAGTTTAGGGGGCGTCCGGAATACTGGCGCCCAACGTCAAAAGACACCTCGCATTTTTAGGTCCGTATTACAGAACGATGCTCCGTCATCGATCGGTGCTCAAGCAGAGATTTCATTCACTTATTGATCACTTTATGAATGAAGTCTCTGCTGCAGCGATAACAGTACAATTACTAGACTGTGGTCATACAATCTCATTTGCCCAGGAATTTCACTAGCTAGGTGATTTTACCAGGTGGTAGGACTTTTTCGTAAAGTTCGTCTAGGTAGGTACCACCGCTTTGCCAGTTATTCTGCCGCCAAGCAGTAGTGTGCAAGCGCTACTGTGTTCCGGTTTGAAGGGCACTGTAGCTAGTGAAATTACTGGGCAAATGAGACTTTATGATCTATTCTCACAGTCGAGTAATCTTATTACGACTGTGCTGATGTTTCAGGATGATGTGCGCAGTGCAGTGTCACGCGAAACTATATTTTGGAGTTCCGAGTTACTGTGTTCTGTTATGGGTAGCCGTGTCGCTTAACATCAGGTGAACGACTAGCTCGTCCCATCATCCACTAACATAAAAAAATAGCTATAGCCCTTCAAACCGGAACACAGTAGTGCTTGGCGGCAGAATAATTAGCAATGGGTACCTACCTAGACAAACATTGCAAAAAGTCCTAGTAATAATAATAATATGTGCGGACATCTCACACAGCGCCATCTAGCTCCAAACTAAGCAAAGCTCGTATTATGGAAACCAGATAACTGATACAATACTTAAATACTTTTTGTTTGTAAATATATACATATAATACATTATAACACCCAGACACAGAACAAACACCTATGTTCATCACACAAATGTTTGTCCTGGGTAGGAATCGAACCCACAACCCACAGTTCAGAAGGCAGGGTTACTACCAACTGAGCTATCGGGCCAGTAATTTGTGTCACCCAGAGAAAGTGTCCCACATGGTAAATTGAGCCATCTTCCACCAACCGGATAGAAAATTGAAATACCGTGGAACGAATTACCAAACCACTGGGTCACATCTGTCGCCAATACAATAACAACAAAACACAATACATAGAGACACAATAAAGGACCAGAATAATACACAAGATATTATGGGATAAGTTATTGGGCAAGACCAATTGGAGTTTGTATAGCTTACGATACAATATAAAAGTTTATTATAACTTGGGGAAAATGTATGCCTCAGTTTAGTGATCAAGTTATAGAAGTCATATAATTGAAGGGTTGAGAATAAAAAGGGTTAAACTGACAAATTGATAGTTTCGAGAAAATTGACTTTAAACTTCAACGGCGTCATTTTAATGTAGAGTGCTTATTAGGTAATAGAAAAGGTTTATGTAAGTTTCAGTTGCTTGAAAATGTTTTAATTCATTTTAAAATACTAAATATAGTACTAATTCATACAATTACTGTAAAAATATAACATAATAAAATAAATATAATAATGCTTATATGCTAAGCGAACTGTATTCCTGTGACAGATAAGCCGTTTTTAGACTCAAAATCTCGAGATTTAAGCCTCATTTCGGTATTTTGAGAATGTATTATTGTAGATAATTTCACGGTGAATCCAACGATACCCATAAGTCATTTGGTGAAAAGAATCAGATAAACCCTTATTATTCTCACCCTTTCAATTTAATTACAAGGTATTTGTTTACTATTAAATTGGAAATTAAAAGAAAGCAAGTAATAATTAGAACAGCCTCTGTGGTGTAGTGGTTGAGCAGGTTAACTTATAGCCTGGGGCAGCGGGCTTGATTCCCGCGGCAGGACTAATATTTGTGCACAGAAATAAAAGCACTCTTCTGAGTCTGGGTGTTTTGGGACCATGGTCCTCGTTTTTCCTAGTTAAGGTCCAGGATCTACGTCGATATAATTCTAGTTAAGGTCCAGGATGTATGTCATCGTTGGGCGTTATTATTATTAGTTTGCCAGCCCCATTGATGTTGAGCAGATCGCCTCATAGCCTGAAGACGGCGGGTTACGGTTCGGGAGGCAAAAATATTTGTGCACAGGAAAAAACAGCGCTAAAGCTAGCGCTTCGTGGCTAATTTTCTACAGTTTGCCGGTCAATTGATTTGCACGCTTCGCTCTCTGTTTGCCTATATAGTGAAGAAATGCAGTCTGTTTGGAAACTCGTGAGCCTAAGTATGTTCCTAGCTCATGATTTCAATAAAATATTCTTTTTCGGTGATTTTTTTTTTGATAGGTTTGCGTTTGACTATTTTGCGCCTGATGGTAAGTGATGATGCGGCCTAGAAGATACCTGTTCACTCTCGATTTGAAGACTTCAAGGTTAGTTTTCGGGAAATACGGACGCCGGTAAAGCGTTCCACTCTTTGGCTGTTCGCATGATAAACGTAGAGCCAAATGTATTTCGAATTTTACAATAATAATTAAAATGATAAAATAGCAATAATAATGGATAAATCGGGGAGTGAGGCGCGGGCGGGAGGCCGGCGGGGATAGTGTTGCCACATGTTGCTTCTGATTAACACAGCCTAAGATTTTTAGATTACCTGTGTGATTTACAAGCAATTTCCCGTTTTCATACGAGAAGTCTTAAATGTTCGGGCATAATAGTATTCTGTTCATTTAGTAATATTAGTTTCTTCAAAAATTCAATCCGATTCGGCTCAGCCGAGCCAAATAAACACACATTAACAAGGAAGAGATTTATAAACATAAAAAATTCAACAATTTCCTATATATATCCATGCTGAATAAAAAAGCAAACCATAATTCTTTCTCTAAATAAACATTTATTAAGCAAACGGTAAGTGGCAACAGAAAGTCGCAGAACAATCGGCCCCTTAATGATCCAATGGAACCGGAAGCCGCCATTATCGTGGACACGCAAGCTTCCGCTGTCGGAAACGGCCGCGGTAACCGTTTCCGGTCGCGTTTTTCACCGGAAGTGGCGTAAATAGTGGCGCGTGATTTGAATTGATGATGTTGTTATCATGCGGGTAGTTTTTGGCGATGCCTTAATTTATTATTCAAAGTAATTTATTAACGAAGTACATTTTGGTAACAGATTTTTACTAGGTGGTAGGACTTTACTGCAAAGTTTGTCTAGGTAGGTACCACCGCTTTGCCAGTTATTCTGCCGCCAAGCAGTAGTGCGCAAGCACTGCTGTGTTCCAGTTTAAAAGGCACTGTAGCTAGTGAAATTACTGGGCAAATGAGACTTTATGATCTGATCTCACAGTTTAGTAATCTTATTACTAGCTTGTGCTGATGTCTCAGGATGACGTGCGCAGTGCAGTGTCACACGAAACTCTATAGGTACTTTAGAGTTCCGAGTGACATTGCAGCTGATATGGGCAGCCGTGTTGTTTAGCATCAGGCGAAGGGCTAGCTCGTCATGTCATTCCTTAAAAGATAAAAAAGATGAAAACCTTGATTTTGCTTTCCTTTAAGAACTATAAAATTATTGAATATATAGATAAATGTCACTAAAGAGAAAATATTATAAGAAAAATATAATAATAATCTTAATAACGTGCAACGACTTCATACATATCTATCGGCTAGTATTACTTTGTAATTGCTTTGTTTAATTTTAATGCCGCCATCTAGACAATTGTAAATTGTCATTTTACCGGACATACCAATATAATAATACAAATTTTAACTTTGTCATGTTGACAATGGAGATCTACGTGAACCAACTTCAACGTCTATTCACCTCGCATTCACCAGCTTACTCTCCAAGTCAAGCGTGCGTAAAGAAGTTTTACTTCAAAAATCAATTTCCCAAAAAGCGGGTAATTTTCCGAACTCAACATTTTACCTTTATTCATCGACCTCGGGATAAAGACAAAGACAAAACGAACCATTTAAAGCTCACTCGTATCATATTTACATATTTTGTATATCATATTACCGAACAAAGGTGCAGGGGGAATTTAAGGCCATTCACTGGCAGGTCGGGTAATTCAATAACTCCACCTTACGCCAAGATAGGGCCTATCGATTCGTGATGTTTACCCGCGAAAAGGGGCAAAGAAAAAAAGGGCAGCTACAGATGTGAAATATCAAAGGCAGGTGGTATAAATTGCCTGATTACAAAAATTACAAACCGATAGTAATAAAACGAGTAGGTATTTTGAATTTAAATTTAATAAAGCCAGCTTTTTGGTTACGCTTCCCGCAGAATGTGATTTAAATTCTGTGTTTTATTTTTGATCCCTTTTTACCTACAATATAACTTTTTTTTTCGATAATTAAATATAGTTTACTTTTTATAGAAATTAATGTGTCTATATTAGTTAAACGAGCGCCGCAGCTTCGCCCGCGGCGTGGACTATGGGAAAATAATTCAACCACCCATTTCACCCTCTTAAAGGTGGAATTTTGATAAATCCTTTCTTAGCGGATGCCTACGTCATAACATCTACTTGCATGCCGAATTTCAGCCCGATCCGTCCAGCGGTTTGGACTGTGCGTTGATAGATCACTATGTCAGTCAGTCAGTCAGTCAGTCACCTGTAAGTTATATATAACATTTATCTATCTAAATATATATATATTTTAATATATATAAATAATAATAATAATAATGATAAATACATATATTTAGATAGATAATAAAAATTAAAAATTTAATAAACGATTGAATAATTTTTTTATCTTAAAAATGTGTAACAAACACATTAAGTTGTATGCTTAGTTTGTTAGTTATCTGCTAAAAAAGTTATCTACTTTTATAAAAAGAAAGGTAAAAAAAAGCTGTAAAATGCATTTTATTAAATTTCTAATCATAATCAAAACATCATTAATTTGTCTAATTTGATATAATACTGTCAACTCCAAATCGTCTTTCTCACATATTTCCACATACGTATAAAATCAATAAGATAAAAGTTGCAAATGGTGTAATGGCATTTATTATTTATTACATAATAATTATATATTAAAAATATTCATTTTTATATATTTATTATCTATCTTAAAATATTTGAATATGACAAGTATCATTAAAAAGTAATTAAGTACTTCTAGTTTTTCCTATGGATAGATAAAACTTTTTATTGCAATACCATATTACAAGAACAATTTACGAGCACGCCACCAATCTCCTTTCTCAAAAAAAAAACTTGAATATACATACACATAATTGATCATTATATCTGGTGTAGGTTTTTTTTTTCTTCATGTTTTGGCTCCACACTTTTGTGTATTTAGCCAGTGTCAAGTAATTGATAATTTATCAAGTTAATGATATTTCACGCAAATATGTGTCAAGTCGAAGTTATCAAGTCAAGTCATAGTCTAGTCAAAGTTATACTCCTAGTAAAGCGGTGGCAACTTTACCAGAAGCTACTATGGAGTTTTGGAAACAACACAAAACGATACGTTTCACCATCATTATACCACTTTCCCACACTCATTTCTGTAGTCCAGCACTTAATGAATAAAATGCCACCAATTTTATGCACTAACACTGAAAATAACACAGTTTTGGAAAATAATTCAATGCGGCGCGGCGCGATCTTTTTCGCGTTCCCGCCAAAACTCCTGGTGTAGGTTTATTGATACAAAGAAGTGTACTCACAGATTCCCTACCAAATTAGGTACAAACGTCACATCTGAACAATAAACTCTTTGATAAGGAAGCATTTTCCTCAGAATGCAGATTACCGAACAAACCGTAGTTCCGGTTCCGAAATCGCGTAATATACTCGTGAAATATGAGCATTGAAAGCTGATAGTTTACCTAACGACGGTTCGGGACAACGAGTAGCTTGTAGATGGTAGTAAATTCGGGGATTGCTTTTCATATTTATACAGCTTTGCTTGGCGTTGCTTTCCGGCAAGTACACAGTTTGACAGCCCCTGTGGTTTGGTGGTCGAGTAGGTCATAGGGTTCATTATTGTGCACACAAAAAAGGCGAGCTGAATTCTACTTTATTGCATTGTAACAAGAGTTAGTATTTTTATTTTAAAATGTCTGCGAAGTGGATATTTTGTATCTGATTCAAACTTCTGTAGTATACGCTCTGGCGAGCTGAATTAAACCTAATTGCGTTGTAATAAGCGTAATTTAGTATTTTTTTATTTTTAAATATCTGCGAAGCGTATCTTCTGTATCCAATTCAAACTTATTAAGTACATAATTACAACTATTACACGGCTAAAACTAACGAAATACAGTCGAGTACTACTCACGTCAGTTTCTATAATATTCTTGATTACATACTCCGGCGAGCTGAATTATACTCAATTGCGCTGTAACAAGATTTACTATTTTTATTTTAAAATGTCTGCAAAGTGAATCTTCTGTACCTGATTCAAATTTCTGTAGCACACGCTCTGGCGAGCTGAATTACACCTAATTGCGTTGTAATAAGAGTTGTTTCATATTTTTTATTTCAAAATATCTGCGAAGCGTATCTTCTGTACCTGATACAAGCTTCTTTAGTACATGTTTCGGCGAGCTGAATTCTACTTAATTGCGTTGTAACAAGAGTTAAAATTTTTATTTTAAGATGTCGGCAAAGTGGATCTTCTGTTCCCAATTCAAACTCTCTGGTACCATTACCGAACCGTTTTCTTGTGCCATATTTCAAATCAGCCTATTGCCTTTACAAACAAGGTCTGCGTCTGACTTCCAAACTACCTAAGTGGAATACAAAATAAACATAATTCTTGGCCCTTTTCTATTTTAAGATGTGTTGCGTAGGACGTCGTGTCACTTTACACGTACTCGCTTCCAAAATGTATATTCCCACACTTAAGTCATTTTAAAATTAGTGGCACTAATAGCTGTAGACCCCAGAGACTTCTTCGATCTTTTATTGCTTAAAACTGAAAAGCCATTTTTTAATGTTCTTGGAACATTTCATATAAATTTTCCAAGAACTGAATTGAGAAAAAATTAAATTCTTAAGCTATTTGACTACTTTTAATAAAGACAAGTTTTTTTTTTTTTTAAATATATTTTTATAAAGTAGCTTAAAAGTGAATGCAATGATAAAAAAAAATAGTCACGGAGAAATACGCTTTTAAAGTTTCTGGCATTGTCTGTCCCGTTCTTTCAAAACAGAGATCGTATGGAGCTTCCTCATAGGTACTATGAAGGCATAGCATGTGACGTCACATGCCATAGATTTTATATGAAGTTACCACAGTTTAGTAATGAGGACTGGTAACTGACGTCACTGCGTGTTTGAACTGTCTCTTTCTATTCCTGTATTTTAAAATGCTGTAACTTTGTAATTTTTGAGATATTTAATTTTTGTTTCCATGACTGTCTATTTTTTCAGGTAAATTATGTATATATTCAATAAAAATATAGCAGTAAAATAGCCTAACCTAGTCACAAAATTTTAAAAATCAGTTGAGAAATGCGATTGTAAATGGGAACAGCCAGACTGCCTAACATCCGCTGGATACATTAATTTATTTTTATCCAAGCTGAAACGGAGTAGCTTCACTCACGCTTCACGCTCGCTCGGTCAAAAAGGCGTTAAGCCACAGTTTAAGCCGGTTTCAGCTGTCATACTGATATTATCCTGTAATATTTATTGAAAAAACAAACAATAAAAATGATCTTGACGAAATTAACAAATGAAAAAAAATAACTAAATCGGTTCATAAATGGCGGAGTTATGAGGTAACCATAAAAACAGAACCTCCTCTTTTTGAAGTCAGTTAAAATATCTTCTATGTAAAGTTGGGCGCAAATTTTTATTCATAAATCCATTTTTATGCAGTTCTTCTTTTCTTGTCTTTTGAACGGGCTAATGCTGTTGGTCTCTACCGATCTTTACAGCGTCACCTCGCTTAAGGCGCCCAGTCGTCAAAAGTGGGAGGCAACTAGCTCAAGGCCACCCCTGGGGTGCGAGCCTCGGCTTGGGTCGTTGGCGGGATAAGAGTATCTAGAAGACTACGTCCACTGGAAGAGTGGACCCTATTGAAAGTTTATGCAGTGCTTCGACACTATAGTGCCACAGAATAACTAATACCGTAAGTACCTATAGGTACTTGTACATTGAACAACAGTGAAAGCTTAAAATAGTGTTTTCCGAAGAGCACTGCACGAGAAAGAGACACACCACATCAGAGAGAGAGGGAAAACAATAATTTCACCCACATCATTTAATGCGGGAGCTTGCGATCGCTCGGCCCGCGAAATACGTTAAGCCGTGATGGCTGTCACACCGTAATGCAACAATAATAAAGAATAATAATGTTAAAATTTTATTTTTGTTGTGTTACTTAAGTTTAGCATATACCAGTGAAACAATATCTGAATTGCTCCCCTATAGCCGCTGAGAATGCCTTTGACAGTTACAATAAATTTGCTGCTGAATAATGGCTAAGTCAAATCCTAGGCAAGCGCCATTTATAGCTAAATATAACAGCTGCGGTGGGCCGTCAGACTGCTATTTTATCCAAAATTATACAAAAAATCATCAAGTAAATAGAACACAGGTTAGGGATAAGACAATTGCTATTTCAGAATTGTTTTGTAATAATAATAATAACGCTCAACGATCACATACATAAATTCTGTACCCTTCTGAGCTGTGTTGTGGGTTGTGGGTTCAATTCCCACCCAGGAACATCAATGTTTCTTTTGTGTCTGGGTGTTATATTATATTCTATGTATATATTTACAAACAAAAAGTATAAAGTATTGTATCAGTTATCTGGTTCCCATAGTACAAGCTTTGCTTAATTTGGGGCTAGATGGAACTGTGTGTAATGTTCACAAATATTTATTATTATCATTATTATTATGACTAGCGGGTCGTTCGTTTACGGCCACCCATAACAGCTGCGGTGCCACTTGGAACTCTCAAATATAAATTATACGTGATATTGTATTGTGCTCTTCATCCTAGGACATCAACACAGTTTATTTCATCTATTAATCCATTTCAAAATGGAACACCACAACGCTAGCACACTACTATTTGATGGTAGAAAAGGATACTGGTGGCCACCTTCTATGCTTCGGTGTAAATATCGGTCACATTAAAATGTAAAGTCTGGTGGAAGTAAAGAGATTTAATTTTGTGAAAGGAAACGGCTCTCGTTCGGTGCTTGTGGCATCAACCTTTATTACTTTATTGGGATCAATAATTTCCAAATAATTGGTGATCTTCAATTCTTCCTTTTACCTTTACTATTATTATTCAATTATTATATTTATTATTGTTATTAAATTAAGTATCAATTTTATTTATCATTATCAGGCAATCTGAATATTTATAACTCAAAGGCGAATGACTGACTGACTGATATAGTGGTCTATCAAAGCACAGCCCAAACCACTGGACGGATCGGGCTGAAATTTGGCATGCAGGTAGATGTTATGACGTAGGCATCCGCTTAGAAAGGATTTTCGAAATTCTACCCTTAAGAGGGTTAAATGGGTGGTTGAATTATTTCCCCATAGGCCACGCTGCGGGCTAAGCTGCGGGCAAAAGCTCGTTATTTATAAATGCAAAACTTTCATTGTCGGTTTGTTTTCTTTCACAACTAAACGGAAGTCCGTTTAGTTGATGAAGTGCGTAGAAGTAAAATTATAACCATAATATCTTTTTTATGTTATAGTATGATGTGACAAGCTAGTCGTTTACCTGATGTTAAGCGCCACGGCCGCCCATAACAGAACGGTGTCACTCGGAACCCTAAAACATAGAGTTTCAAGCGACACCGCACTGCGCACATCATCCTGAGACATCAGCACAGTCTGGTAATAAGATTACTCGACTGTGAGATCAGATCATAAAGTCTCAATTGCTCAGTAATTTCACTAGCTACAGTGCCCTTCAAACCGGAACACAGTAGTGCTTGCACACTACTGCTTGGCGGCAGAATAACTGCCAAAGCGGTACTACCTAGATGAAATTTGCAACATAGTCCTACCACCTAGTAAACTATGATTAGAATTAGTGTAGTAATTATGGTTATAATTAGTTTAAAGTATTACTATGGTTACAATTTTACTTCTACGCACTTCATCGTCCCATTAGTTGGGGCTAGCTTGTAGTTTAGTATCTATAGCGCATAGTTTGCTAGGCCTAATAAAATGAAACCTCAGAGATCACCCGTGGGTGGGGCAAGAAGTCAAAGAGGGTCGTGCGTTTCAGCGGGCAGTAGTAGGGTGCGTGATTAAATCACACTATCACACTAATATTATAAAGGCGAAAGTTTGTATGTGTGTTTATGTGTATGTTTTTTACTCCTTCACGCTCAAATGGCTGAATGGATTTGGATGAAATTCGGTACTAAAATGGACGTATAGGCTAAATTTTATCCCGGAAAAGTGAAATATTTTCGTGGGGAGATCAAATAATTAAAATACTTTTTATCCGCGGGTGAAGCCCTGGGGGGCAACTATTAGAAAAATAAAGTTTATATTTAATTGTAAATACATATTGTAAATACATTCTGAAAATTTATTCATCTCATTCATCATTGAATGAGATGAATAAATTTTCAGAATATACGATAATAACATTCTTATACCAAACCACGTACGAATCCCATCGCTCTTTTACAAGCGATAAACCCTGCTCAAATTAAAAAGTTTTCGACCCCAAACGTGCGTCACTCATTTACCCCGTTTTGGGGTAATTACCTTAGTTTCAGGGTAATTTCAGGTTACTTTTACCTAACTTAGGTGGTAAATCATGCGAATCAAACTTTTTCATTCGCTTAGCCTTGAATTTCGCAATTTGGGGGTAATAAATAAATCTCCTGTCTTCAGGTGATCCTCTGTAGGTAGTAAATTTATTAATGCTACACGTTCAAGGCGCCGAAATTCCAGGTGGTTGGGTTCTTTGCGAGAGTTTATCTGAATATAGGTATACACATACATATATTTAACTAGTTCGAACCCCACTCAACCTCACAGCCATAACTATTTAAATCGTGCGAAATTTACTCGTTTTTACAACGAAAGAAAATGGCATATTCAAGAATCACAAGGAATGAGAGTGTAGGCCTTAAATCTACATGGGCAGCCATGTCGCTTAACATTAGGCAAACGACTAGCTTGTCACGTCATTCATTAGCATAAAACAAATCTTTTCAAAGAAAGAACCACCTGTATTTGTTATATGTATTGTATGTTCTGTATCCTGTATAGTTGAATTATTTTTCCATAGACGACGCCGCGGGTGAAGCTGCGGGCAGAAGCTCGTTCTTACATATATTTCCAGTAACAATAAAAGCACTTTCATAATGCTTTAATGGCATATTTAAGTCATGAATAATATTACACACGCTCAATTTAAATACCAAACAATATGAAAAACGTTTATCATATGGAGGTCATAACGCGACATCTCGGATTCCGTCACGCCCGGGCGTTGAACCCATTGTCTGGGCTCTAGAATATAATTTTAATAGTACAATATCTCTGCTATTAAGATTAATAAAGATACGACGTACATCCTTAATTAAATTGAAATTTATTGCACATTCATACTAATAATTTTTCTTAATTTAATGACAACAATAATATAATGTAATTGAATTTTGCAAGTGTATGCCAATAGTATTATTTTAGTTTATTTGAAAATTGTATTATAGTAATTGACCAAAGTATTTAATTAAGAATGTAATTTGATAACATTATGTAATCGTTAACACAAAACTAAACTAGACCTAAAAAACTACTAGGTGGTAGGACTTTGTTGCAAAGTTCGTCTAGGTAGGTACCACCGCTTTGCCAGTTATTCTGCCGCCAAGCAGTAGTGTGCCAGCACTACTGTGTTCCGGTTTGAAGGGCACTGTAGCTAGTGAAATTACTGGGCAATTGAGACTTTATGATCTGATCTCACAGTCGAGTAATCTTATTACCAGACTGTGCTGATGTCTCAGGATGATGTGCGCAGTGCAGTGTCGCTTGAAACTCTATGTTTTAGGGTTCCGAGTGACACTGTTCTGTTATGGGCGGCCGTGGCGCTTAACATCAGGTGAATGACTTGCTCGTCACATCATTCAATAACTTAAAAAAAACTTACCTTAACCTTACCAAATAAATTAAAATAAATAAAAACTAAAATAATTTATATAACCCGTTGGCGGAAGGGAAAGTTCCCAGAATGCTGGCAGCATTACTAAAATTATTAGTATTGACCTAAACTTAATAATAATTTTCACATGCCACAAGTATGAGCTAAATGGAAGAACTACATTTTTTTTTTATTATTGCTTGATAGGCTTGCGTTTGACCACTATCGCACCTGAAAAAAAAAGAATTAAAAAAAAACAGCTACTGAAACCTGACACCTACAACTATCTCCATTTATGTAAAATAAATCTAATTTAATTTAATTTCATCCTTACAAAGGTCGCCAGTCATTTTATTTAATTGCCGCGAATACAATATGATACAGAAATATTTGGCGGGTATAGACCAAGATTGCTGATAGACACTTTGCATACAAAATGAAATAAACATATCTAGTGTTCTTATTTCATTTTGTATTTAAAATGAACTTCCGCGAAGTCACGCCTGTTTCTATCAATTAGACACTTTAAGCGTGGCGTGTCAAATTACTATTCATAAAAAAGGGAACAGGTTCTGTTGTTCATCTTATAATGTACAATTAATTCAATCAGCCTCTGTGGTGTGGTGGTTGAGTAGATCGGCTCATAACCCGGAGGTGGCGGATTCGATTCCCGCGGCAGGAAAAGTATTTAAAAAAATATATATTTATTTATTATTATAGAAAAAAAGTGCAAATACATGTTGTGTGTCTGGATGTTTTGGGACCATGGTCCTCGTAGTTCCTGGGTCTTTAGACAAGGGGAATCCTAGTTAGGGTCCAGGATCTATGTATGTGATCGTTGGGCGTTAATATACTCTTTCCACCGTATTTTTTAGAATATTTTGAAAGGCGTTAAGTTGAGTTTTATTCAGTATGCGAGTACTAAATCTACTTACATTATATTAAGTACATAGAACTTTAAACACAGCTTAAAACGATCACTCATATATATCCAGCTCATAAATTTAACTCCAAAATCTAATTTCCAGTTCAACAAAAAATCCAATGAACTTCGGACAAATAGAAAAAGGAATTTCTTCAATGGAGCGAACTGTCTGTGAAAAATATTTTCCAAGTTTCATATGTACCTATTTAATTCTTTACCATTTGAACTTTGACTTGGTCTTAAGCCGGTCTATGAAGGGGATGCTTGCCCACATTCTTCCTTTTATTACTTGAGTTGGAAGGGATAAGAGAATAGCGGGCCGTAAATTGAACTAGAAAGAGAAGATTAACTATAAGATAAGATAGACTTAACTAGTTTAATGTCAAAATGTATTCAATAAATTAAAATTGTTTACATTAAAATGGTATGGTAGGTATTGAATTATTTAATTTTCTTTTTTTTTTGTTTTCTTAGTTTACGATCTACAATTAAGATATCATCTATCTATCTATCTTTCTATTAGTTTATTCAGTAAAAGTAGTATTGACTACTTCTGTAGTTGTCCTACCAAAGAAGCTAATTAAAATGACCTTTATAATTTTAGATAGTGAAATTTCTGGGCAAATGAGACTTTATATGACTTAAAAAATATAAAAATAGGTAAATTATAAAACAAAATCTGTCACATTGCCTTTTTAAACTAACTACTATGATAATACAAAGTAGTACTAAACTCTATTAGTTATTTTACTACCTACTACACAATATAAAATATATTTTCTGATGTCGCCATTTTTTCATGACTCGGAACACCATTTCACTAAATAAAAGAAACAAGGCGCGCGCCTCACGCGGACTGCAAGCATATATTCTACCATACCGCCATATTTTAATGTTGGTTGAAAAAATAATTATATCGGTTGAAAAACTTTGGTTGCTTTAATTTCAGCTGTAAGGTTCGGTACAGTTTCTATTCAAGTGAAAGGAAGAAAAAAAAGAATAGACAAGAATTGTGACTTCAGCTAATTGTGAGAAAAAAAATGCTAGATTGTTTTGTCCGGATAATAGTGATTTTACACGGGAAACTATATTAAAGTTAGTACATAATGTAATAAAAATTCATCGGTAACTTAGGTTATTAAAATCTATAAAAGTTCATCAAAGTCTGACTAGTCTTAGAGAAAGTCATTAGTAAGATAAAATTGGTTTTATATGGATTTTTAATGTATAGGTATTTTGAGCGTATTGAGGGATTGGCGGATAAAAGTTTATAAAAAAACATCCCTTAAATATTTGTGTTGAAACATTTAATGGATTTTTAAAGTATGAAATACTAAGAATTATGTTTTTTTTACTGTCGATGGGTTTGCGTTTGACTACATCTCACCCTGATGGTAAGTGACGATTAGGTCGAAGGTGGAGCTCGCTTTCGTACGAACAAAAGGTAAATCAACAACGTAGGAATGGTAACTCTGTACCCGCCGTGAGATCCTGTAGTGGAATGGAGACGGTGGGATAAGGCTGTGAAGTGAATATTGTTGGCGAAAAAGGTAGAGGAAGACCAAAATAAGTGTGGTTGGACTGTAGAGAATAATTTTAGCACACGCTAAGGGACTGAATGTTGAGATGGGTTTCGGCGGGAAAACGAAAAAGATCGTGTCACTGCATTGTATTATTTTCCAAAACTTGTAGTGCATAAAATTGGTGGCATTTTATTCATTAAGTGCTGGATTACAGGTATGAGTGTGGGAAAGTGGTATAATGATGGTGAAACGTATCTTTTCGTGTTGTTTCCAAAACTCCATAGAAGCTTCTGGTAAAGTTGCCACCACTTTACTAGGAGTATGACTTGACTAGACTAGACTATGACTTGACTTGATGACTTGGACTGTGACCTGACTTCACACATACAACATATAAATCCAAAATAAAAATAAAAACGTTGAGATGGCGTCTGAGAGAAATGAGTGGCAGAATAAAACATACTGCATCGAACCCATTTGAATGGGACAAATGTGGATGCAGATGACCCCATTCATTTTTTAGCTAACTGCCAAAGATTTCCGTGTAAAAGCAACTTTGTGTGTAAACAGCTTTATTACAACAATTACCTTCTAATTGTTTTAATGATCATAACAAATCACTCCATTAATTTCTCAGCTAAGTGCCAAAGATTTCCAAAGAAAAGCAACATTGTGTACATAGTGGGTTTTGTTTGGAAATTTACGATTATGCAAATTAAAATAATTGTTAGGGTAAAGTGGTAAAATAGGCAATTTGTAATAATTATAAAGGAATTTACCCCGAGTTCCCGCGATACGGATATAATTTGAATAGATTAGATTATTTACGGAATTCAAGGGAGGCCGGTTTAATTTTCTTGTTTAGGTGCTGCGGCGGAATTGTTTGTCTTAAAGTTACATTGAGATTTATGATCAAACTAATATCACCCGTTTTCCCTCGGTTTTTATTCGTTTTCTCACGGAAACTAATTTAATTCGTTTTACCACGGAAACTCATTGTTAACCATTTTCCCACGGAAACTCATTTATATCCGTTTTACCACGGAAATTTTTTTTTACACGTTTTACCACGGAAACTCATTTTTATCCGTTTTACCACGGAACCTCATTTTTATCCGTTTTCCCACCGACACTCATTTTCGTTGACTCAGTCGCCTTAGAAAAAAATACTTGAATGATACTATCGCATACATGTCATTTTCAGTTATTTTGATAATAAAAACTGTTGAACCAATTTCTATTCGAATTTTCTATTGAATCCATTTGAACGTATGTTTTGAAATAATATAAGAACTTTCCAAATAGGTTTATAAAATATAAACAATGGAGTTCTAAGATAGAAAATAAAAAAAAATTGGAGAACCTTGGTTACGTAACTTGAGGTTACGTAACCTACATCACATCACTCTATCACACTAATATTATAAAGGCGAAAGTTTGTATGTGTGTACGTTTGTTACTTCTTCACGCTCAAACGGCTGAATGGATTTGGATGAAATTCGGTACCAAGATAGCTTATACACTGGATTAACATATAGGTTACATTTTATCCCGGAAATGTGAAATCTTCCCGTGGGATGAGCAAATAATTAAAATACTATTTATCCGCGGGTGAAACAGCGGGGTGCAATTAGTAATTCATGATTAAGTTTAATTAGACTCTATTATATATTAACTTAGGTCTTTAATCATACAAGTCACATTATACTCAAGATATTCTGTACTCACTAACTTAGATGATCATATATCATGCTCAGAAAGGTCATAGATCATTCGCATTTTATGAATATGACGGCGGCTACGTCCAGTTATAAACTCTATGCGCAGCGGGCAGTACCGTAATTTACTCTGTGGCAGCATTTAAATTTATTACAGTGACAATACTGGCGTTTGTCATCGCTTCCCTACCCATCTGGCTATAAAAAGGGACCGCTCGGTGTACTGCGGATCATTCTTGTTCCAGACACGGCGCGGTGCGGACATGCTGAAGCCCTATAGTTATATAGGTTGCAACCAACATACCCACAAACCGTTTCCTGCCCACATCAGAAGTGGGATGCCCATTTCCACATCACATTAAGCAACACGAAACTTGACGTGACGTGAATGATGACGTGACGGCGGGTGATACTAATATCAAATTTAGTTGCAGGGTTAACCCGGACCAGTGAAAAAAAAAGAGAATAAAAGTTATGGTAAAAAAAGTAATGATTCGTGAGAGAAAAAAAAGAGAAAAAAAGGGTAAGAAAAAGAGAAAAAAGTAAAAAAAAGAGAAAAAAAAAGAAAGAAAAGAGAGTGTAAGACTGACTGATCAAAAAATGTGTCTGAATGCTAAAGGGATAATCTATCCGGTCTAGCACTAATTGATATGAGTTGGAATAATGATTATTGTTTGCTAAAGGGATATCTATCCGGTCTAGCACTATCCGGTCCATTTTTTATAAATGAAGGGATAAGGTAAATGATGATTTTTGGTTGCTAAAGGGATATCTATCCGGTCTAGTACTATCCGGTCCATTTTTATAAATGAAGGGATAAGGTATTAGTTTGTTGATTTTTGGTTGCTAAAGGGATATCTATCCGGTCTAGCACCATCCAGTCCACTTTTTGTAAATGAATGGATACTGATGGTCCTGAAGGGTTAACCCTTCAATTACAACTCTTTGTAAATGGCCTTTGTGGAGAGGAGACCAGAGTTAACCCTGACGATGACTGGCAGGTTAAAATGCTTTTGACTAATCAAATTGAAACCTGATCTTTTGACTTTGACTCCAAGTTTAACTCAATGTAATTGTCAGGATGAACGAGCAATAACACTGGTACTTATGTCCCTCACCAAGTACAAAGTGAAGTTAAGCGTACGAGGACGTACGCACGTCAGTATGGCCGTGACGGCGGCTACGTCCAGTTATAAACTCTATGCGCAGCGGGCAGTACCGTAATTTACTCTGTGGCAGCATTTAAATTTATTACAGTGGCAATACTGGCGTTTGTCATCGCTTCCCTACCCATCTGGCTATAAAAAGGGACCGCTCGGTGTACTGCGGATCATTCTTGTTCCAGACACGGCGCGGTGCGGACATGCTGAAGCCCTATAGTTATATAGGTTGCAACCAACCTACCCACAAACCGTTTCCTGCCCACAAATACGTATGCTTAGTGTGTATAAAAATAATTAGAAAAGAGTAACCCTACTTTATTATTATTTATTATTTACTAGTAGCGCCCCGCGGTTTCACTCGCGGATAAAAAGTATTTAAATTATTTACATATCCCACGGAAAAAACTTACTTTTCCGGGATAAAATGTAGCTTAAATGTTAATCCAGTGTTTAAGCTATCTTGGTACCGAATTTCATTCAAATCCATTCAGCGGTTTGAGCGTGAAAGAGTTACAAACATACATACATACACATACAAACTTTCGCCTTTATAATATTAGTGTGATAATGTGATTTAGTGACTTCAATATTTATTTAATTGTAAAATAGGCATAAATAATAATAAATATAATAAATAACGCCCAACGATCACATATAGATCCTGGACCCTAATTAAAATTTACTGCAACTCGACAATGTCCCTAAAACACCCAGACACAAAAAAAAATATTTGCGCTGTTTTTTCTGTGCCCAAATACGTTCCCTGGGAATCAAACCCGCCGCTTCCGGGTTATAGCCGAGCTGCTCAACCGCCACACCACAGAGGCTGTCTAATTATGCAGTCAAAGATGTCATGGTATTTATGAGCCACGCGCTGATTTGGTAACGCCGTAAGTTGATTTTTTCTGAAATACTTGACGCGTATACATTGCTTTGCATTGCACGACTGTGTTGAGTGTAGAGCTAATTTCTTTTCAAACAGGGCAATGTACCGTGCTGCGATCGACAATAATTATCGTATGAACAAGCCACCATGCCATTTTCAATCTTACACCGTGGTAGTAACAACTATTATCGTGTTGACCAATGATCTTATCACACGCCTACTCAAGTTCCTTCAACGTGACGATTGTGTATTGAAAGCTTCGAACTTTTCCAACTACATTAGCGTAGGACGGGAGAATGCGGTAACTACCTTCATAAATATCGTAGGAGAAAACATCGACTTGCAATCCATGGGGTCCTAGGATTGAATCCTGCGATGTGCCGGGCCGTTGCTATCCGGGAGTGAGCACTCAAGCCCCGAGGGAGCAGTTCTCCAAATTACCCCTCAAAGTACTTTTCCGCCAATCCTTGGCATTGATAGGCAATGGTAGGCATTGATAGAACCACACAATTTTTTACGCTCGCTTTGCTTGTGTTTTGCTATTGATTTTATAGAGATCTTGTATTTCAATAAATATTTAAAAAACTAAAAACGCTCGCTTTGCTCACACTTGATAACAGCTGTTTCGGTATGATTAGCAGACACGTTATCCATGTTCATTTATATTATAACTGCTATTGTTTTTATGCTCGATTGTCTAATTACATGCTTTTGTATCAATGATTTAATTTCAATTAAATTGGTAGCTCTATTGTCCAGATTTATTTCAATAAAATCTGTTGGGACTCGCTTTTAATTATTTTATTAGCAGCTGTTTCATTATAATTAGACGCTTCATTGTGTCGAATTATAAAACTTTAGCGCTCGCTTCGCTCAACCCACAGTCGCTTACTAAAATATAAGCTATTGTTTTTGCAAAAAATATCATAATAACAACAATAAAAATAATAATAATAACACATAGTTGTAACTAAGATGTATTTTCAGTCCTCAATTTACCAAGATTTACTGACTCGATCCAACAGGCCCTGCTAATGACCAACACACCTGTATAAAAGTTCCGAAATTTGCATTTATCTCCCTAAGACGTACCCGAACGCATTGCAGTGATATAAATGTTAGTAAACACACTTTTTCGTTTATTTATTTTACTAGGTGGTAGGACTTTACTGCAAAGTTCGTCTAGGTAGGTACCACCGCTTTGCCAGTTATTCTGCCGCCGAACAGTAGTGCGCAAGCACTGCTGTGTTCCGGTTTGAAGGGCACTGTAGCTAGTGAAATTACTGGGCAAATGAGACTTTATTATCTGATCTCACAGCTTAGTAATCTTATTACTGGATTGTGCTGATGTCTCTGGATGACGTGCGCAGTGCAGTGTCACGCGAACCTCTATACTTTAGAGTTCCGAGTGACACTGCAGCTGATATGGGCAGCCGTGTCGTTTAACATCAGGCGAACGGCTAGCTCGTCACGTCATTCCTTAACATAAAAAAAAAAAAATTTTTTTCGCAATACATTTATAAAAGTACCCTAGTCTGCTTTTATTAGAGTTGGTTCCTATTTTAGACAGGACGCGTGTGTACACACAGAATGACGATACGTTTCTTAATATAGACGATGTAGAAAGATGCTTCTGATTGTTGACACGATATTACTGTAATGATAGTTCGTTCAACGTTTCTAGGAAAATGTCAATGGGGTTTCTATAAATATTCATGTTTTGAGGTGATTTGTACTTGTTTTTAGAGCACTATAAATTGCTACCTGCCCACCGCTTCACAGACATGGAGTCCATTTTATCGCCATAAAAAGTGTGGTATTTTCCAGGCTTTGAATTTTCTTCATATCAAATTTGATACTTTGTTAGTGATCTAAACAGACATATTTTTTTAATTCATCGTCTGTCCTTCTTTTTTTATTAAAAACGAGCTTCTGCCTGCAGCTGCGGTGTGGCCAATGGGAAAATAATTCAACCACCCATTTCTTAAGGGTGGAATTTCGAAAAATCCTTTCCTAGCGGATACCTACGTCATAATATCTACCTGCATGCGAATTTCAGCCCAATCCGTCCAGTGGTTTGGGCTGTGCGTTGATAGATCACTATGTAAGTCAGTCACCTTTGAGTTATATATATTTATATGTAGATTTTTTTACAAAAAATGAAATTTTTTACAGCAGTAATCTTCTTAAAGCTTCGAATTTGAGTTTTTTGTTCTGCATTGTGCCGAATTGCTTGCACCGGTAATGCGAAAGAAAACTCTTTTTTTTTTCAAACTCACAATTTGTACCTAATAGGCGTGCTTTGCCCTGGGTCCGTGGGGGCCAGTAGCTAAAAGCGTTTTCCAAAGTTTATCAGTGCAGAGTCGATGCTACGCGTGACCAAAATGCTGGCACTTATTTGGCATAAGGAATCAGCATTGCAACTCAACGGAGCAATGTTGCCAGCGTGTTGGATACGCTACCTACACTAGTAGGTAGGCTGGAGAATTTGGACCGTCTATAGGTTGTCGCAGCCAACTATATTCTAATTGTTGTTTTTTAATAGGTAGTGTTTAGTATAAGTTATTATATCAATAATATTTGACATTAAGCACGTTATAATTTTATATGCTTAGTACAATAACTTAATGTTAAGTACCTTAATGTAATTTAAGTATCTTAATCTCATTTTGACTTGTAAAAGTGCTAAAAATAGCCTATTTGCAATAACTCCCATTACTTTGAATAAATTTATAAATTATAATTGATTTTATATTGTGTTACGACCTATTTCGACCGCGGGCTCTATCACCAATATTAATGAAAATTCAGTAAGTGCTTATGTAATTCTACAATATTATATTCATTTAGTTATAAATATAAAAAATAAGTACTTAAAGCAGACAGAGTCTGAGCTCTACGTAAAAACAATTCAACCGAAATAAAACAATTTTAAAAGCGCTACAGCCGTACATAATCTCCCCATTAAAAAATCAGTCACGCATTCCTAACTCTCTCTCAAATAACAGGAATATTTGAATTTATTCATAAAGAGGGAGGTTTTATAAGGATTTAGTGGAGTTCTGGCGATGTATAATTAGTTAACAGTAGCCAATCTATACTAACAAACAAAATATACGGCCTCTGTGGTGTGGTGATTAGGCAGGTCGGCTCTTTACACGGAGGCGGCGGGTTGGTTTCTGCGACAGGACAAGTATTTGTTCAGAAAAAAAAACGCAAATGCTTGTTCTGAGTCTGGGTGTTGTGGGACTCAGAATAAGTATTTGCGCTTTTTTCTGTACACAAATACTTGTCCTGTGCCGCAGGAATGGAACTCGCTGCCTCCGGGTTATAAGCCGACCTGCTCAACCACCACACCACAGAGGCTGTCAACATCAAAAACAATTGAAACAAGTTACTCAATCATAAGTATACGGCGTGCAGTAGAACGCCAGGAATGTTCCATTTCAAGCGTCCTCATGTATAAAAGCGCGAAAATTGTTTACGTATGCATGCCTGTGGTTTTACTTAAGCGACGTACAATGTACATGATAATTTAAACTGTGTTTCAAGGTATTACTGGTTGAAGTAGCTTATATGGAATTATGTTTTATGAACGCACGTAATTAGTTGAAAGTAATTTAGCTAGGATAATGAGCGAGTGAAAGTTTTGTTGCTGTGCAATGTTTAGGCTAAGAAAATTACATAAAACGCCACTTTGGACCTTCGCAAGCATCTTGGTGAAAATGAAATGAAACTATTCCTGAAGCACAATATCGTATTTGTAAGATTAATACTAAGACAATAGAAACTTACATACACAATCACACTCAATAATATCCGGTTACTGATTTTCAGCCGGCACCCATTAGACATGACATCACAGACGCAACGCACCTTAAAAGACTACAAAAAATTCATGAACTATTAATACCAAGTTTTGTCAAGATTCCACAGCCTCAATGGTGTGGTGACTGAGCGGGTCAGCTCATAACCCGGTGGCAGCGAAATTCCCGCAAAAACAAGCATTTGTGCACTGACAAAAAAGCGCAAATACTTGTTCTGAGTGAGTGCTGTGGGACCATGATCCTCGTATTTCCTGGGTCCCTAGACACGGAATCCCAATTGAAGGGTTGAGAATAAAAAGGGTTTAACTGTCAAATTGACAGTTTCGAGAAAATTGACTTTAAACGTCAACGGCGTCATTTTAATGTAGAGTGCTTATAAGGTAATAGAAAAGGTTTATGTAAGTTTCAGTTGCTTGAAAATGTTTTAATTCTATTTAAAAGTACTAAATATAGTACTAATTCATACAATTACTGTAAAAATATAATATAATAAAATAAATATAGTAATGTTTTTATGCTAAGCAAACTATATTCCTGTGACAGATAAACCATTTTTAGACTCAAAATCTCGAGATTTAAGCCTCATTTTGGTATTTTGAGAATGTATTATTGAAGATAATTTCACGCTGAATCTAACGATACCCATAAGTCATTTTGTAAAAAAAATCAGTTAAGTCCTTTTTATTCTCACCCCTTCAATTAGGGTCCAGGCTCTATGTATGTGAACTATGGGCGTTATTATTATTATTATTCGTTGAAAAACGCGTCTTGTACGTGAGTACGTACATTTGGACAGATGAAAGTAAATTTCACAAGCAAAGATTTTCGATTTCGTTCAATCGGTCAATGATTTAAAACTACAAACAGAGCAAACTATAACAAAAATCTTCTACTAAAAGCTTGTTTTCAAAAGTGGATTATTTTATCCACTTTCAAATTCTAGAAGCTCATAGAGTCACTAAAAGGTTTTCAAAGACCGCTCGTGAATAACCGACGAGGGTGATTTATGCGATTCCCAGTGCCAAGACGGTTTAATGGGTGCAGTCGCCGACAAAAATCAAACTTACTCAATAACCATTTTAAAAAGAATCCTAATTATTAATAAATAAGTATTGGTTAAACATTTCACACATAGCCATCAAACTAAGCAAAGCTTGTACTATGGGAACCAAATAACTGATACAATAAATAATAATATAATAAATAATATGTGTGGACATCTCACACAACGCCATCTAGCCCCAAACTAAGCAAAGCTTGTACTATGGGAACCAGATAACTGATACGATAAATAATAATATAATAAATAATATGTGTGGACATCTCACACAACGCCATCTAGCCCCAAACTAAGCAAAGCTTGTTCCTTGGGAACCAAATAACTGATACGATAAATAATAATATAATAAATAATATGTGTGGACATCTCACACAACGCCATCTAGCCCCAAACTAAGCATAGCTTGTGCTATGGGAACCAGATAACTGATACAATACTTGGATACTTTTTTTGTAAATACATACATAGAATACAATATAACACCCAGACGAAGAACAAGCACCTAAATGTCATCACATAAATGGTTGTCCTGGATGGGAATCGAACCCACAACCCACAGTTCAGAAAACAGTACAATGGGAAGTGTTCTGAAGAGCTATTCAACCTGATTCCAGCATCGCATTTCTTCCATCGCACCTCTCGCCACCGCAAAAAACCTCATCCACATATTGTTGAGTCATGGAAAACGCATACGACTCGATTCATGCGTTCTTTCTTGAACATAGAGTACTTTTTAAAGGAGGATTAAAAGAGTCCTACAGGGTAAGCAAAGCATTGGTGACGCCTTCTCCGGTGTTACAGATGTCCATAGGCTACGGTGACCACTTCCCATCAGGTGGGCCGTATGCTTGTTTGCTCCTTTTAACATAAAAAAGGCGGAGTTACTACCAACTGAGCTCTCGGGCCAATAATGTAGAGAATAACGTAGGTTACGAGTAAGTTACATAGATGGGTTGAAGTGGTATACTTGGTAAGCTTATAATATATCTAAGCATAAGTCGCAAACCACAAGAGCTCTGCTGTCTGGCGCAGATGTCTCCGAAGTGATATAGGACCTCAACGATATTTATATACTTCAAGGAACCGTTGATATGAAAATCAATGGAGCACCTACTAGAATGCGTGTTTAGGCTGGGGGGGGGGGCTTTGGGGGGGGCTCTAGAGGCATAGCATATGCCATACCATACATTTTGGAGAGTGTGCGCATACCCTTCATCAACTCATTCCTTCATCCCCTTTCAATCATAGGACTACAAGACTTGGTGATTCTTCAGATCCTTACGTCGCACTAAGCGTTTTGCTGGGTCATTTATAGTCCGAGCGGCCAAGGAATGAAATGCTCTTCCTACAACAGCGTTTCCTCCTGGGTAGTGTTTTCTCCAGCCTCTGTGGTGTGATGGTTGAACATGTCGGCTTATAACCCGGAGGCGGCGGGTTAGATTCCCGTGGCAGGACAAGTATTTGTGCACAGAAGATTGTGTTGTGGGACCACGTCCTCGTAGTTCCTGGGTCCCTAGGGAGACACAAGGAATCCTGCTTACGAGTCGAGCCATCTATGTATGTGATCGTTGGGTGTTATTGTTTTATTATTTATCTAAATATATATAACTCAAAGGTGACTGACTGACTGACTGACATAGTGATCTATCATCGCACAGCCCAAGCTACTGGATGGATCGGGCTGAAATTTGGCATGCAGGTAGATGTTATGACGTAGCATCCGCCAAGAAAAGATTTTTCGAAATTCCACCCATAAAAGGGTGAAATAGGTGGTTGAATTATTTTCCCATAGGCCACGCCGCGGCCAAAGCTGCGGGCAGAAGCTCGTTATTATTATAAGAGAAGTGTGGCTTATAAAGCAACGTTTTAATGACGACGACGGACTTTACAAAGAAGCATTATTCGCAGTCAAGAGAATTTATCATCTATGGTTCTAAAACTGAGGTGTCCCGCAGCCGAACTAACTTTGACTTAATGTCTGCTTAGGATCCCACTTCTGAAACTGTTTTAAAACTTGATACCCACCAACGTGAGATGAGCATTTGGAATATTTGTGCAACTAAGTAAATTAAAATGTGTTCTGGTTTAAACGGCATTAGTATCTTCGTAACTAGAGCGTGAGTGTGACTCAGAGGTGGCAAGAGTGACTTTTGAACCGACGTAACAGAGTTCAAATCCCAATCAGCCGTGCACTACTTTTCAAGCTGCCTATGTGTGGAATTCACACTCGCTTTTATGATGGTGTACAAAAACATTGTGAAAAAGGCGGCATGTTCTTCTACTCTATCATACTTTTTTCTCTAGATTTCACTGTATGTTTTTTTTTGGGTGTCAATAATAAAATTTGAAAACACTGCGAGAAGTACAATACAGTTTATAAACTAGTTCGGGAATCAATGGTTTCATTCATTTAATGTAATAATATTTTTGTCAATAAACATTTTGTATATGTATGTTTGGGGATCCCAAAATTCGAGAACTTGTCCAGCGCGATGGATTACGACCTCTCTTCTCTCAGTGAAAGGTCCGTGTCCCAGCAGTGGGAATGTATTAGGCTGATGACGATTATAGTAACTTCAACAGACAACACGAATTTGTACCACTCCAAATCACAATTTCACTTACAACAGAACACTGTCACCTTGATCTGAATTCTAAGAAATACGCTCCTAATAGTAATGGAGACAATTCTCTCGTACATTTGTAATTCGGAGAAACTCGACCTTTGATTCGGGAAATTAGTCCTTATAGAAAATAGATTGCGCATTGAGCAGTTCCAGTACTGTTATGTATTCTATGGTAGTACTGAAAAGTCGGGTATTTTGGCTTTCACATTAACTACCGGAAGACGTCCAATGATGAACACAGGCCTATAAAATGCCACTTTGGACGCTTGTCATAAGAGGAGTAGGTTTGCCGTAATAAATAAATAATGCCCAACGATCACATACATAGATCCTGGACCCTAACTAGGATTCCCTGTGTCTAGGGACCCAGGAACTACTACGAGGACCATGGTCCCATAACACCCAGACACAGAACAAGTATTTGCACTTTTTTCTGTGCACAATCAATGAGGATCGAACTCGCCGCCTCCGGGCTATAAACCGACCTATTCAACTACCACAGAGGCTCAAACCAAAGTTACTATAATAAATTTGATACATATATAAAAGTAATTGGTGTAATTGGTAGGTGGTTTGGTAATCACAGAAGATTGAAATGTATGGAAGATAATGCAAAATTTTGGCTTTGTGACATGAGTAATTAATAACTGTTCTAACTATTATCAAATGATCATAGGGCGACCACTATCTCACCTGATGGTAAGTGACGATGCGGTCTAGGATGTAACACGCTTGCCTAGAAGATACTTGTTCACTCTCGATTTGAAGACTCCAAGGTTGTAGGTTTCGGGAAATACGGATGCCGGTAAAGCGTTCCACTCTTTGGCTGTTCGCATGATAAATGTGGAGCCAAATCTCTTTGAAAAACATTCAAAGTCCTGACTGACTTATATATCAACGCACAGCTTAAACCGCTAGTCCTAGAGACTTTAAATTTTGAGGGTACGTTCTTTGTTAAGTGATCCACTAAGGAAGGATTTTTCGAAATTCCATCCCTAAGAGGGTGAAATGGGTGGTTGAATTATTTATGAAAAAATTTCTTCTTCGTTTCCTATAGGCCACGCGGGCGAAGCTGCTGGCAGAAGAATAGAATCTTTTCGATCTGAGGTGAATATGTAATTTCTTTATTTCTTTCTAAGTTAGCTACTATTATAATCGAAGCCTTAATCCCCTGTACTTAAGCGTAACTTGAGTCTAACTTTTGTTCAAGTTGTGAGTTGGGTTAACCTCGTTTTAGACACGTAAACTTGCCTAAGTTAGCGTAAGTACGATTGGGTATATACAAATGTAGATACTTAGTTATTATTGAATGTCATTTAAGTTAAGACTCAACTTTGGAGTTTACTTCAAGAGTTTCGACTTAGTTTGAACTTAGTTAACGTAACTTCTGAATGTCACCCATCGTATATACTGTCCATGTGTTCTTATATATGTTGATTTATTTCATTTTGATTTGCAAAAATTAATCTGTAAACTCGATTGCAGAATATCGATTTTAATATTAAAGTAAACCGCCCGCCATCTTTGATTTTTATTCCGTCATTCTGTGTGGTAGGAGTCAGTTGCATCACTTCCTAGTTATAAAAAGAAAAAGATAATATATGTTCATATCTTTTTAAATTCTTACACCACGTTCTTTTATTGCCCACAAACCTCAATTTCCTATAATATAGCGGTTTAATCTTAGGATGGTTCACAGCAATTATCTTTAAAATAAATGTAAAATATTTACCTACATCCAAGTCTTCAAAAATCGATTATTTGGAAAAACCAGTTACTACAGAGTAAGCTTATTTTTAACGTATATTTTATACGGTTTTATATTTAAGGGACATTCTAAATGACACAATTTTAGACTGACTATAAAGACAGCGCAGTACATAACCCATTTAGTGTTTTTTTGTCGGTAGTGTAGTAATTGGTATTACTGCAGTAGTAATAATAATTTTGAACATTAAAGGCAAAGTGCCATTTAAAAATATATTTTTCAAATTCCCTGAATAACCAAATTAATTTGAGAAAAAAAGAGTGTGCTTTAGACCATACGGCTGAAGTAAAACTTTAGCTCAATCTATCGGCCGGTATAACTTTGTTATGCTATGTTTAATGTTAATGTCGCCATCTTGACAGTTGTAAATTGTCATTTTACCGAAAATACCAACATAGTAATACAAAATTTTAACTTTGTTATGTTAACAATGGAAATCTTCGTAAACTACTTTCAACTTTCATTCACCTCGCAATCACCAGCTTACTCCCAAAGTAAAGAGAGCATAAATAAGTTTTACTTCAAAAATGATGTTAAAATTGATGATGTTAATCATTGATGTTAGACATTTCACGTACAAATTTCCGCGGAACTTTCTAAATGCTGGAAACTCTGGTTCTATATTT
Source organism: Ennomos fuscantarius (assembly GCA_905220475.3). Lineage (NCBI taxonomy): Eukaryota > Metazoa > Arthropoda > Insecta > Lepidoptera > Geometridae > Ennomos > Ennomos fuscantarius. Next base: position 1,381,013 of record HG992046.1, on the reverse strand, counting down.
GTGATCGTGATGCCCACTAACCTTGCATTGCGGGAACTGCTCCGTCGGCCTGGTGACTCTCCAGCCCAGGAGTGGTGGAATGCAGACCAGTGCACTCATGAGCCAGACCGCTGCTATCATCAGAGCTGCTCGCGCTGGAGTTCTCTTCTTCAGGTAATCCACTGCCTGAAGAAGAATATTATGTTAATTTACACCACTCATCTATCTATCTAAATGTATATAACTCAAAGGTGACTGACCGATTGACTGACTAACATAGTGATCTATCAACGCACAGCCCAAACCACTGGATGGATCGGGCTGAAATTTTGCATGCAGGTAGATGTTATAACGTAGGCATCCGCTACGAAAATTTTTTTCGAAATTCCATCCTTAAGAAGGTGAAATGGGTGGTTGAATTATTTTCCCATAGGCCATGCCGCGGGCGAAGCTGTGGGCAGAAGCTCGTCTATACATACAAAATTCTTTCCCATAGTACTGGTCATAAGTATGTGAGCATTGGGCGTTATTATTATGATTATTATTATTATTTTTCGCAGTAATATCTGGATACATACTGGTATATAGGTACATACTGGTACCCCAATAGGTGCCTGTTACCATTTCCGCTGCTTTCAAATCAGTAACTTTGGTCGAACAAGCCCATAAATTCAAACTGCTCAATTTCTGAACGACAAACAGTTGTCATCGAGTTTCCATTATCACCTAGTTACAAGTTTTCAAAGTTCTAGCTACTATATAGAACGTTCTGAATAGGTATCGAACCTACGGACTAATTTTAGGTATTCTCATTTAGGTTTCTATTAGTTCGTCATTTGATAGGTAGGCCGTGAATGCCAGTCCTGTCACGGGAATCAAAATCTCCACCTCCGGGTTATGAGCCGACCTGCTCAACCACTACACAAAGAGGCAGTCAATATTTAACTTTTATATATGTATCAAATTTATTATAGTTACTTCGGTTTGAGCCTCTGTTGTGTGGTAGTTGAATAGGTTAGCTCATAACCCGGAGGCGGCGGGTTCGATCCCTATTCATTGTGCACAGAAAAAAGTGCAAATACTTGTTCTGTGTCTGGGTGTTATGGGACCATGGTCCTCGTAGTTCCTGGGTCCCTAGACACAGGGAATCCTAGTTAGGGTCTAGGATCTATGTATGGGATCGTTGTGCGTTATTTATTTATTTATTTTTATATACTTCGACTGTGAACCCTAATAATTATTAGTTTATAGAAAATAATTTCGTATCTGTCAAACAAAATGTATGGGACAGTCGACTCGATGTCGGCAGTCCCCAGTCTTTGGGGACTGCCGATAGAAGTGTAAACTAAGTAACTTGTGACATATAGCTAACTAGTTGCACCTCGCGGTTGCACTCGCGGATAAAAAGTATCTTAATTATTTGCTCATATCACGGGAAAATTTCACTTTTCCGGGATAAAATGTAGCCTATATGTTAATCTAGTGTATAAACTATTTTGGCACTGAATTTTATACAAATCCATTCAGCCGTTTGAGTGTGAAGGAGTAACAAACATACACACATACAAACTTTCGCCTTTTCACAAGCGACGATCGCAGCGACGATTTGAATAAACGCTGAAATATCACTATTTCAGCGTTTATTCAAATCGTCGCTAAATTATTATTGTTATTATAAAAAATATACAGTAACTCGAAGATTTTAATTTCATTTTGTTCGCACACCCACTATTGTACGTGTTCCCGTGAGTTTCCTTCCTTACAGAGCTGCTAAGAAACAGGAAGAACCTCCGGGACATCATTCTGCGGCCTCACAATCATTCTATGTACATACACACAAACTCACATACAAACTTTCGCCTTTATAATATTAGTGTGAAGTGTGATAGTATGACGGAAAGCGTTCGTTGACGATGACGTGAGATCTATGATTTTTGTTCACCCAAAAAATGCTCAACTTGAATAAAAAAGTTTTAACTTTAAAAAAAAATGTCATACGATTTATTTTGAGTGACACGTTGAATGTGTCATAATGTCTCCCTACAGCTTCTCTGTTACTAATGTTTTTCGTAATGAAACTCGAAGTCTGTCAGGTGACAAGTGTCACTTACTGCTTTCTAAAGGTCCTCAGGGCCCTTTCACAGTTAGATCCTCTTGCCCATTTTCAGGATTTAAACTATAAATAAATAGCTAACCCAGACTTAGCACCAGAGTAAGTTGATAGACCAAACCTTCATCTTGCACGTTCGGAAAATAATAATAATAACGCCCAACGATCACATACATAGATCCTAACTAGGATTTCCTGCGTCTAGTAACCTAGGAACTACGAGGGCCATGGTCCCACAACACTCAGACTCAGAACAAGTATATGCGCTTTTTTATGTGCAGGTCCTGCCACGGGAATTGAACCTGCCGCCTCCGGGTTATGAGCCGACCGGCAAAACCACAGAGGCTGTCAACTACCATAGCGCTAGAATTTTACACAAAAATAACTTGAAGACCCAGAAAATACATAAAATGTAACATTATTACCTGTGTCTAGGGACCCAGGAACTACAAGGACCATATTATTATTATGTTATTATATTATTTCTACTATTATTTTGTTCCTAATTTTAACCGACTCCAAAAAAGGAGGTGGTTATCGAATTGACTGTATTTTTTAAATGTTTGTTACCTCAGTTTCACATGCCACAAGTATGGGCTACTAAAAACCTGACACCTACATCTATCTCCATTTATGTGAAATAAATTTCATTTCATTTCAGAACTTTTGACTGGGTGAACCGATTTTGATCATTCTTTTTTATTTCAAAGCTGGTGCTTCTTGCATGGTCTCAATTCAATTGTTTCATTTCAATTCATTGTTTTAGTTCTGGTAATGGCACCTTGAAAAAACCATATAAGTCTGAAGTCAGTTTGTTACGCTTTGCGTTGGTTATTCTAAAAGATTTTGATGGAATTGTTTTTTTCAGGTTGGCAGCACTGACTGGCGCGTGGTTGGATGGAAGTAAGTCGAGCGGTTTGGCGGGAAAAGCTATAAGTCTTCGTCTTTGGTTTGCTAGTGAAAATTTACGTTGTAGATATATTGAAGAATAAACAAACAAACAGGAGTTTAGGAGATGCTCTTGGTTTTATTTCTAATACTAGTTGCGCCCCGCGGTTTCACCCGCGAATAATAAGTTTTTTAATTATTTGCTAATCCCACGGGAAAATTTCATTTTTCCGGGATAAAATGTAGCCTATATGTTAATTTAGTGTATAAGCTATCTCGGTACCGAATCTCATCTAGATCCATTTAGCCGTTTGAGCGTGAAGGAGTAACAAACATACACACATACAAACTTTCGCCTTTATAATATTAGTATGACAGTATGATTACGTTTCATAGATGACCAATCTATATTGACCGGCTCGATAGCTCAGTTGATAACAGCCCTGCCTTCTGAACTGTAGGTTATGGGTTCAATTCCCTCTCAGGACAAACATTTGTGTGATGAAAACAGGTGTTTGTTCTGTGTCTGGGTGTTATTGTATTCTATGTATGTATATAAGTAGTAAACAAAAAGTATCTAAGTATTGTATCAGTTATCTGGTTCCCATAGTACAAGCTTTGCTTAGTTTGAGGCTAGATGACGCTGTGTGGAATGTCCAAACTTATTTATATTTATATTATATTTATAGGTGTCATGTTTTTATTTGGAAATGTTTAATAATAAAGAAAACGTAATAATGTTGCATTAGATAATTATGATTATATTTTCGTAGAGTCAAAATAACAAAGTAGCTAAGTAACAAAATATATGTTACTAGCTTCTGCCAGCGGCTGCGCCCGCGTGGCCTATAGGAAAATAATTCAACCACCCATTTCACCCTCTTAGTGGCGGAATTTAAAAAAATTCTTTCTGGATACCTACACTTTACAAAAACTCACCCTCCAGATTTCAAGTCTCTAGGACCAGCGGCTTAGGCTGTGTCTTTATATATAAGTCATTCAGTCAGTCAGTCAGGACTTTGAATTTCATATTTTAAAAAAATGTACTTTATTGCTTTTTTTAAACATAAAATAACAACATTATGATCACAATTATTATTATTGGAAGCAAAAGAGATGACTTATATGTCTTATGTGTGATATGTATAGATATAAATAATATCTGAAACTTTTGAAAAAGTAGTTTTTAGGGAAAAGGATAAATAAAATCACGTGGGATTTGAATACGATTCATCCGTCCCTTAAGCTTACGATACTGCTATAAAATCATAAATACTCAAAAGTTATTTGTTTAAATGATATGTTTTTTACTATATAAAAATCACTCTCTATTTATTTATTTCAGTTTGAAAACTATCGTGAGTATGACACATTTTGTTGTTTGTCATTTTCAGTTACGTGCTGACGCTTGCGAAAGCCGCCGCGGCTTGCGTTAGTAACTGGCACCCAGAAGAAGGACATCGAATATGTCCGAAACCTGGTCGGAGTAATTTCGACTATTAATTGACGTGAGTTCTAGCCGTTATTTATCTTACAAAAAAAATTATTTATTTCATCAATTAGACGGCCAAAACCAATTACCATAATCAATATAAGTAATTTTATTTAGTCATATTTCATATAATAATAATTCTATATTAGCTGTATGATAGAGGAAGAAAAGCGTGTCAGAATATTTCAACTTTATGCATGAATTTGGGAGGGCGTATGAAAATTTGAAAACACCATCTCGCCTCAGATTTCCCCTCGGAGTATTACTTGTGAAGTGCCGGCTATGATATTCATGATTTTACATACTAATATTAGGTGGGGATATATTGTACAGGTAGGGATTCAGTAGGGAAGAGCTTGGCTAAAATACTTTTCAAACTTTCGCTACTTGAATTGATATTATACCTAAATGTTATAAAGAAAATAAAACGAGTGTGCTTTCGACCACACGACTGAAGTAAAACTTCTTTAGTTTATCTCCATCTATCGGCCGCAATAACTTTGTGTTTACTTTGTTTAATTTTAATGTCGCCATCTTGACAATTGTAAATTGTCATTTTACCGGACATACTAACATAGTAATACAACTTTTTAACTATTGTTAATGTTATGTTGACAATGGAAATCTACGTAAAGAATTAACTTTCAACTTCCGTTCGCCTCTCCAGCTTACTTCCCAAGTCAAGCGTGCGTAAAGAGTTATACATCAAAAATCAAAAATAGTTTAGAAAATTTTTGTGCGCGAATATTACCGTTTCATCGTTATATTATAAGCTTGGCTAGAGTTTTGACTTCAGCCATAGATGTATCTCTCAAAGTCAAAGTGACAAGAGTATGGCTGAAAGTTAATGGTTAATTCATGGGAAACTGTATAAGCTTTTATAACCATAATTAAAAGCTGTCTGATGAAAAATTCAACCTTCTTACTCGATGCAATAAAAAGAGTGGTGATTAAAAATGTTGATTTTTGGACCCTGTGTTTTATAAATCAAATAAGTAATAATTAATATTTGTGGATATTTCATACAGCACCATCTAGCAACAAAATAAGCAAAGCTTTTATACTATGGAAACCAGATAACTGACACAATACGCACAACGTTTTTTTGATTATAAATGTACATACAACACAATATAACACCCAGACACAGAACAAGCACCTATATTCATCACACAAATATTTGTCTTTGTTGGGAATGGATTCCATAACATACAGTTCAAAAGGCAAACTAAAAACTGAGCTATCAGGCCAGTCAACAATTAGTCGGGACAAGCCAATACATGCTGTAAACCTTTATACTAAGTTACAGAATGAGATAAAAACTTATAGTACGTTACGTATTTTTCTTCCTTGTCAGAAAAATAGAATCTTTTTTGAACCCAGTTGCGTAAGAATGGTCGACAGAGATGTCTTATCACACAATACGAAAAACAATCTGATATCAAAATAAACAAAACGCCCAAAACAATTTCAGCCATAAACGACTCTTGGAATGTTACCAATTCATAGATATGGAAGTAATGCATAAAATATACATATTCTACGATAAATTTATTTGTAGTAGTTACACTATCCTGTTAATTTGAGCTAGGTAGCCAGACAGACTTATCATTTAGAACTAGAGGGCGCTTGGGGGCTTTTTTTTTTACTTCAAACTTGTCTAGCATTTGACCGCGCTCTCACCTGATGGGAAGTGATGACGCGATCGAAGGTGTAGCATGCTAGCCAAGTAAATACCTATTCACTCTTCTCTTAAACACGCCCGGTCATATTTCGCCGGAAACACAGACGCTGGCAAGGCATTCCTTTCCCTAGCCATTTCCATTCCTTAGCCGTCCATCATACTTTCCATTCTTTAGCCGTTCTAATTAAGAACGTTGAGTCAAATTGGTACGAATGGGTGGTATTTCGACCACGAAAGGATGGCGCTTAGCCGAGCGTCTGGGCTATAAATAATACATATTTGTTGACATTTCACACAGTGCCATCTAGCCCCAAAGTAAGCAAAGCTTGTACTGTGGAAACCAGGTAACTGATACAATACAAAGATACTTTTTGTTTAAATACAATCATGGAATACAATATAACACCCAGACACAAAACACACAGCTATGTTCATCACACGAATGTTTGTTCGGGGTGTGAATCGAACCCACAACACACAATTTAGAAGGCAGAGCCACTATTAACTGAGCCATTAAGGCAGTCAAATCTACGATTTACCTATTTTCCGCGGTAACGTTTAATTTTCCGGAATAAATAGTAGTCTATGTAGAACTCCCTAGTGTAAACTATTTGAAATATTGTATTTAAATTAGTTTATAAGCAAACTGTAGGGGTAATATAATTTTACAATTTTTTAACATTGTAATGTTTGTAATTGTAATTGTAACTTTCAATTTCAGTTTCTTTTTACGCATTCACCAGCTTACTTCCCAAGTCAAGCGTGCGTAAAGAAGTTTCAGTTCAAAAACAAATAGTATCAAGTAATAAAAAATCATGTATTCAGTGGTTAGAACAGTTTTTATATAATAATAACGCTCGACGCTCACATACATAGATCTTGGACCGTAACTGGGATTTCCTGTTTCTAGGGACCCAGGAAGTACAAAGACTATGGCAACACAACGCCCAGACTCAGAACAAATAATTGCACTTTTTTTGTGCACATATGTGCAGTATATACATGTTCTACCGCGGGAATCGAACCCACTGCCTCCTGTTAATGAGCCGACCTGCTCAACCACCACACCACAAAGGCTGTCAATAACAATAATGTTTAATAATAACTTGATATTAAAATACCAATCAAAGGATAAACATTATCATAAATGCCAGCTTTCAATATAATAATGACCGCTCTATTACGAGATAGAAAACCAATATTAGCAGGATTAATTATTATCGCCCAAGGAGGTAGGGCAATTAGCCGACAATACGGTTTCATAGCAAAACCGCAGCGTACCGGTTCGGACTGGTTTGAACCAGTTTTGACTGGAGCGAACCAGTGTTACACCAGTTTTAGCTAATGTACATGAACATCGTTTTAAAATATATGCAAAGTTAACCAAGCGTAAAGTGAACTTTTAAGGTTTTTTTTACTCTGTTATAAATATTTTATATTGTAAGAACTTTTGTCTGTTTACTAATAAAACTCGATGCAGTTTCTCGAGTGATCGTTATAGCTGGAGCAATCTTAATTTTACGACGTAGTTTGCTTAGCTTCAAATTTGTTGATGGAAATTTTGGCGGGAAAACGAAACAGATCGCGTCACCGCATTGTATTATTTTCCAAAATTTGTGTTATTTTTAGTGTTAGTGCATAAAATTGGTGGCATTTTATTCGTTAAGTGCTGGATTACAGGCATGAGTGTGGAAAAGTGGTATAACGATGGTGAAACATTTATTTTCATGTTGTTTCCAAAACTACATAGAAGCTTCTGGTAAAATTGGCATTACTTTACTCGGAGTATGACGTGACTAGACTAGACTATGACTTGACTCTGACGTGACTTCAACTGTGACCTGACACATTATTTACGTGAAATATCATTAACTTACTAAATTATCAATTACTTGACACTGGCTAAATACACAAAAGTGTGGAGCCAAAACACAAAAAGAAAAAAAAAACGTTTCTTTTCGTGTTGTTTCCAAAACTCCATAGAAACTTCTAGTAAAGTTGCCATCACTTCACTAGGAGTGTGTAGTCATACTCCTAGTAAAGTAATGGCAACTTTTAACTTTTTTCCAAGTCATCAAGTCAAGTCATAGTCACTAGACTTGACACATATCTGCTTGAAATATCAATAATTTCATAAATTATTAATTACTGGCTTAATATACAAAAGTGTGGAGCCAATACACAAAAAAAAACTAGTTCAAACGCGTTCTTCACTCCTCAATCACCATACAAATCTCACATGGTGTAGCTGTAACCTATATCCGCCGCTGTATGGAACAAGCCGAGCGATGTTATGATAGAATGGCAAATAATGTGGAACACAAGCATAGAGTCCGAGGAGTTCACTAGAAGTGTCATTTAACATAATCAAAATTAAAATCAAATACCAGACTCATAGCTCAGTTGGTAGTAGCTCTGTCTTCTCAGTTGTAGGTTGTGGGTTCAATTGCCTTTCAAAAACAATTTTGTAATGAATAAGTGTTTGGTTTGTGTTTGCGTGTTATATTATGTAAATATCTGGTTCCTGTAGTTTATGTTTGCTTAGTTTGAGACTAGATGGCGTTGTGTGAAATGAAAATTTTTTTAGAATATTAATTTGTTAAGTGAAATCTAAATATATATAACTCAAATGTGACTGACTGATTGACTGACTCACACAGTGATCTATCAACCAATGGACAATGGAATAATGTGATTAGTGTGAAGTGTGATGTGACATTTCAGCATTTATTCAAATCATCGCTAAATTATTATTGTTTTTATAAAAAACAGCTTCTGCCCGCAGCTTCGCCCGTGGCGTGGCCTATGGGAAAATAATTCAACTACCCATTTCACCCTCTTAAGGGTGGAATTTCGAAAAATCCTTTCTTAGCGGATGCCCACGTCATAACATCTACCTGCATGCCAAATTTCAGCCCGATCCGTCCAGTGGTTTGGGCTGTGCGTTGATAGAACACTATATTAGTCAGTCAATCAGTCAGTCACCTTTGTGTTATGTATATTTAGATATACAGTGGTGTCGATTCTGTGTCACATTCTCTAAAGCCAAACGAAATTAACATATTTCCGTCTTTTTCATTTCCCTTTTATCAGAAGAGTACCACCATACTTTAAGTTTACTTTAGTTTTAGAGAATGCGATACAGAATCGATACCATTATCTCGAAGATTTTAATTTCATTTTATTTGCACACCCACTATGTGTTCCCGTGAGTTTCCTTCCCTGCAGAGCTGCTAAGAAAATGTTAAGAAGAACCAGCATTCTGCGGCCTCATAATCATTCTACGTATAGACATATCCAGCAGCTCTATATCCCATCGCCGCGTGTGTCTGACGGGCCTCGCAACGGCGTCAGACAATAAATCAAACGTTACAATTCGATACCACGAACAGGGCCGGCTAACGTACGGCGTTCACAATACTGGTGTTTGCTTGCATGTTTTCCTTATTATTTTCTTTAGAAATGTTATGGGCATACAGGAAAGTGGTAGAAAAAAACAAACCCTTCATATGAGCCTGTGTTACATGGGTGTATCTATCTAAATATATATATAACTCAAAGGTGACTGACTGATTGACTGACTCACATAGTGATCTATCAACGCACCGCCCAAACCACTGGACGGATCCGGCTGAAATTTTGCATGCAGGTAGATGTTATGACGCAGGCATCCGCTAAGAAAGGATTTTTCGATTTCACCCTGAAGAGGGTGAAATGGTTGGTTGATTATTTTCCCATAGGCCACGCCGCGGGCGAAGCTGCGGGCAGAAGCTCGTTTTTAAATAAGAATTGACGTGGTCTGAGATAAGGCATTCTTGCCTAGAAGACACTCTGTTCACTCTCGACCTGAAAGCTCTCAGGTTATAGCTAACTGGAAACAAGAACGCCAGCAAGCTGTTCCATTATTTCGCTGTTTAATAAACTTAACGTCTCAAATGTATAAACCAACCAAAGGCGACTTAATAACGTAGATCCTGGACCCTAAATAGGATTGCTTGTGTCTAGGGACCCAGGAACTACGAGGACCATGGTGTCACAACACCCAGACATAGAACAAGTATATGCGCTTTTTATTTCTGTGTACAAATACTTGTCCTGCCGCGGGAATCTAACCCGCCGCCTCCGGGTTATGAGCAGAACTGCTCAACTGCCGCATCATTGAGGCTGTCCAATTAATAATCTATGATTCATACAACACATACACGCAAATAATCAGCCTTTTTGTCTTGAACATAAACCACTCCCAGAAAATCTCAGTAGATTATAATGGAGACCGAAGAATTACGGCGCCCTCGGGAAGAGGTACGAAATAAAAGAAGTTGTAAAAGACGAAATTTTTGCTAGTAATTTAAAAAGCTACCTTTTAAAAAAATGTTATTATTCGGTCGAAGAATTTCATAAAAATAAATAAACATAAAATTTGTCCAGTTATAAACCGGCCCACCATGTGTTGTATACCTACCTATCTAGTTATGCTTGTTTGCCTTATCTACGTTTAACCAGTGGGATTTATTTTTATTTTTGTAAAGAGTGGGTAGTAGAAGAAAAGACTAAAATAAATTGATTTAATTTTAGATGATTGATTGATGATGATAAAATTAGATTAATTGCATATTACCTATTGATTTGCCATCTTCAATAGGTAATTAATTGAATAAGCAAATAATTAAGTAATGAAATGCTTGAAAATATTATATTATATTATTAAATATTGACGATATAATTATCTATTATGTAATTGAACTCAATAAATTTATTTTTAATCGCACTCAGTTGCAAGCGCCCTTACAGGGTTCATGTACCTACTAAACTAGTTGTTAAGACCTGACATAATATATAAATTGTACATGAATGCAAATAAATGAATATGAATATAAATATGAGGTGGGGTGGTGATGATTTACGCCGGGACAACACCGCAAGCTTACAAATAACTAGCTCCTATCCACGGCTTTGCCCGTGTGGCCTATAGGAAGCGAATATATTTTTTTTAAGATATTTCAACCACCCATTTCATCCACTTAGGGGCGGAATTTCGAAAAACCCTTTCTTATTTGATACCTACAGTCTACAAAAAACACAGTCTCCAAATTACAAGTCTCTAGGGCCAGTGGTTTAGGCTGTGCGTTGATATATAAGTGAGTCAGTAAGTCAGGACTTTGAATTTTATATGTATAGATTAATTATATTAGGTCTTTACCTATGAAATTGCCGTTTTGTTTGAAAAAAGTTAAAGTATTTTTTTTTCGAACTTATTCATTTCTTTTATTCAAAGTCATCACCCCTGCAATCAATGCATCTTTGCCAACGCTGTGGCAGTTTATGGATGCCCTTCTTGAAAAAATCAGCAGGACGGGAGACAACAAACTCTTCAAAGGCGTTTTGTACTGCCTCTCGGGAATTGAATTTTTTTCCCGCTAAAAAGTTGTCCAAATTTTGGAAAAAGTAATAGTCGGTAGGCGCAAGATCTGGTGAGTATGGCGGATGAGGGAGAGCTTCCAAACCCAACTCATGCAGCTTAGAGACGGTCTGTTGTGCAGTATGGGGTCGCGCGTTGTCGTGAAGTAGCAGTGGAGACGACCGATTGACCAAAGCTGGTTGCAGACGTGCGAGTTTCGCCATCATTGTGGTCAGTTCTTCAATGTACACATCTGCAGTAATGCTCTCGCCGTTTTGTAAAAAGCTTTGATGAATCACACCAGCACTAGACCACCAAACTGTGACCATCACCTTTCTAGGGTTCATTTTTCGTTTTGCACATTGCTTTGGTACCGAACCAGGATCTAACCAACATGCTGAGCGCTTTCGATTGTCAAAAAGAATCCATTTTTCGTCGCACGTAACAATTCGGTTCAAAATTCCTTCATTTCTGTGCCTGTTAAGCAGCGCAAGGCAAGTCTCGACGCGTACGTTGCGCTGGCGATCGTTAAGTTCGTGGGGCACCCATCTATCAAGCTTTTTTATCTTGCCAATCTGTCGCAAATGGACCAATATTGTTTTGATACTAACATCAAAAGCTGCTGCCAGCTCAGCTGTAGATTGAGATTCATCAGCTTCCACAATCGCCTTTAATTCATCATTGTTGACCAAAGTTTCCGGACGACCACGAGGTTCATTTTTCAAGTCAAAATTCCCAGAACGGAACCGAGCAAACCAATAACGGGTTGTACGTTCGTTTGTACAGTTCTCTCCGTAAACGTCGTTGATGTTACGTGTCGTTTGTGCCGCGTTGGTGCCACGACGGAACTCATATTCCATAATTACACGAAATTTCAAAGTATCCATTATGAGGAAAAATGTTGAAATGTAATGAAAATACAACGCTAATCAATAAACAAAAGACTTATATTGTAAATAGAATGTCATATTTTTAAAACAAAATTAATTTGAATTTAGAATTCATAGCCAATCAAAACTTTTTTTTGTTTGAAAAAATCTGTACTCCAATACGGCAATTTCATAGGTAAAGACCTATTATATCAATTTCGCAATGAATTCTTCGAAGCTATATACGGTTCTACATCTATTAGTATGTTTTTTAATAACAGTTTTAACACTGCGTATGGAGCCTGGAAGAGCTCTGAAAAACTGGACACTACTCTGTTTCAGTCTGACTTACTATATAAAATCTACAACAACACCAACATAAATATTTGCGAAGATTTCAAAAGAAAATTGGAAGCTCAAAGACAAAACCGGGACAAGTTTGATCGTAATAATCAGGGAGAACAATAACGCCACGTAACCTGGAAAGTTTTCGCTTCCGAAGTCAACGCGTGCAATCCTTCGATATCAAACCTATCGCTTCCAGCTGAAGTTTGCACAGTGCATGTCAATACAGCTTACAACCAGTAGTGAATGTAGTCACAAAATTTGCTGTGGCTATTTTAATTTGACAATTATCGTGAGTATGGTACATTTTGGTAAATTATAACGGCTGAACTTGCGTCATTCCACCAGATGTTTTAGGTGGTAGGACTTTTCTGCAAAGTTCGTCTAGGTAGGTACCACAGCTTTGCCAGTTATTCTGCCGCCAAGCAGTAAATATCTTGACATGTCCTAGTGTCTCAATTCATACTGTAACATCAGCATCGCGTTTTCAATGCATAGAAATGTCACTTCCATCCGTTTTATATCTGTAACTTTAAAATAGAATATTGAACTTCGAAGGGAATGTTCAAAGTTAGACTTTGGAGAAAAATGAGCTTGACATTTTGTAGGGGATGAAAAGACGTATAGAGAGATGAAACACGAATCTCGGAGCTTCTGTTGTGGTAAACTTATTACTTTAGCTGGTTTTGAAGAACTGATGCTGTGTTATTGATACTGGCTTCTGCCCGTGGCTTTGTCTGCGTGGCCTAAAGGAAACTAAGATGATTTTTTTATAAAGATAAGTCAACTACCCATTTCACCCTCTTAAGGGCGTGATTTCGAAAAACCCTTTCTTAGTGGATACCTACACTTTACAAAGAACACACCCTTCAAAATTCAAGTCTCTAGGACCAGTGGTTTAGACTGTGCGTTAATATATAAGTTAGTCAGTCAGTTAGGACTTTGAATTTTATATGTATAGATTTTAAAAAAAAGTGAGTATAACTCGTCTGAAAGTTACTATACTCATAGTACAAACTTTTCTTAGTTTGAGGCTAGATGGCGCTGTGTGAAATGCCCAATTATTATTTTATTCTTGTAAAAATCAACAAAACAATCTTTTTTATTATGTTAAATATTTAAAAAGACCACAAGAAGAATGTGTCTTCACCTTAATAGAGACAATAAGAAAAGTGTTATTGGACACATTCTTGGATAATTAAATTTTTCGGAGATTAGGTTAAACGTAAATTACTTATTAGCCACATGGATGGCTAGATTGTAATATTAGTAGAGTGCTCAAAAAAAGGTATTCTAGAAATCAAAATGTTAATGAGTACCTTATTTCACTGCAAGTTACTCTACATAATATAGAAACGAAGGCAATAGAACACTCTAAAACTTTACAGAACGTGGAAATCAAGTTATGTAAAACGAGCAAGGAGTTGCTTGTATGCATGCACTGCGTCTGTGTATGCACGGAAGTTTCCGACATTTTCAATGTACACTCTTTTGTAGAAGGTACTTTTGTACTTTTAAGACACGAAATAAATAAAATAATAAATATTTATGGAGATTTGACAGCGTGCGTGGTATGGTGCTTGAGCAGGTCAACAAGACTTACTTATTTTATGACTTATGCAAGACTTATACTGTTTTAATATTACTGTTTATTGTATACTGTTTGTTGATCCTCAATAAATAAATAAAAAAAGTAAAATGTACTAATTTATTTTTATTTTTTATTTTATTAATGTTTAGGAGAAACAAACAGTACAATATTCAACTTAATAAACTAATATTACTAACACTTAAACCAATAAAGTTTCTACATATTTATAAATCATAATGAAAGAAAAAAAACACCTTATTGAAAAAATAAGTAGGTAGCAACCAACAATACATTACAATTTTAAATTAAGGGAAAAAGGGAAGTGATTACTTTAGTGACTAATTTAACTGAGATCCTTTATCCTTTTTCGAGATTTAACTGAGATTATTAAGAGCCATTAACGAATAATACTAATAACGCCCAACAATAACATATACAGATCCTGGACCCTTACTAGGATTCCTTGTGTCTAGGGAGCCAGGAACTACGAGAACCACGGTCCAACTACACCCAGACTCAGAACAAGTATTTGAGCTTTTTTTCTGTGCACAAATACTTGTTATGTCGCGGGAATCGAACCTACCTCCGGGTTATGAACTGACCTGCTCAACCACCACACCACAGAGGCTGTCAACTAAGCGCCTCAACCGAATGTAATAGATTAAAAATACGAAGATAGATGCACACTGGGGAAAAAACTTACGTAAGTATACGAAAAACTTAAGCCGACATAGCACAATTTCGTAAGTTGGAATGGTACGCAAAAAGTAAGGTAAATTTTTTATTCATCTTAAGTAGACATAGGTAACATAAAACACGAAAATCTAGTGCTTGATTAAATAAAAAAGAGAAACGTGACAAAATTCAACTTAGCTTTACCACAAATTATACTATTTTCCCGTGGTGAAATTGGCGTAATTGTGGCAACATTCTGGGGAAATTTATCTGGCAGCACTTTGAAACGCACGTGTGAGCTGAGAAAATTTCTCCTCGGGGTTTCGGAAATAAAAGGAATAAACTCGAAGAATGTTCAAATGTAATCTACTGAGTATTTCTTTGGGAACAAAAAGTATGGATTACAAAAAACTGATGATTGATAGAATTACAGTTATTTTTTTTATGTTAAGGAATGCCGTGACGAGCTAACCGTTTGCCTAATGTTAAGCGACACGGCTGCCCATATTAGTTGCAATGTCACGCGGAACTCAGGCAAAATAAAGGCAAAAAGTAAACATACACCACAGAATGCATAAAGACTGCCAAAACCCATTGAAATTTAAAAGCGATAATATTAATCATAATCACCATAGCAATTGTCTAATTTAGAAGTTATTATATATAGAATTGAATACCGTGGTCGATGGATAAATACGAGCAATTTTAAAATAACTGTCTTTGAACTTCCACAACATCTTGTTCAAACTTGAGACTTTTAAAACACAAAGGCTTCAGAGACCTTAACAATCTGTTGACATGAAAAGAATTACTTAAACTACAAATAGCAGCTTATTTTCATGCCAACGGTACACCATTCCACTAACAATATTTTTAATAAGCTGAGCATTGATGTTACATATTTGTAAAGAATGGCTACAAGTAATTGTTATTGTAACATGCAGTAGTGGAAAAGTTCATCGATATTACAAGTAAAACCTAAACCTTTGTAAGTTAATTTCAGCCTTGATGTTTTAACACACTGGTATTAGAAAAACACATCCTTACTCAAAAGAAACTATGAGTTCTTTTTAACTGCAAGGTAAGATAAGTATAACAGCGATTATACAAATTGGTAATGCTCTAGTAGTAAAGCGTTGTGTAAAAAAATTCACAATCGAGGTTTAAAATTTTTTATCAGTTTTCTAATTAGATTTATTAGCACACTTTTTGCAATAAAGTCTAAAATTCTACAATCTATATATTCGTATCTTTTTGATGATGAAACTCTTGTCTTAATTTAAAAGTTGACACATTAACATAATTGCAAAAAAAAATCTTTGCTCTAATCAAATTACATGATATCATCGACCTTGTGACAAAGACTTGTATATGCAATTACCAACCTTAAGGTGGTAAACATTTTCAGACCACGAGAATACAATACGACTTACATTCCATTGTCCCCACTACATGCTAGAGACTATGTCATAAAGTAGCTATTCACATTTCACATTCATAAAACAGATTGTGTGTACATTGTTCCATACTTCTTATAAAATTGACATTTCTACCAAGTCTATAGACATACTAAAGCAATGAAGCTCAGTTGTCTCCCCAGTGAACAGTGTTTTCTTTTCAACTCCAAACTAGGAATGTAAACTTTATAATTTTGCCCCGCTTTCCTTCTTAACAATCTGTGAAATGGGGAAGAGGGGGATGTTTCTCTAGGGGGAGTGTCGGTTTGTACAACAATTTATAGTTTTTAACGTAATTTTAAAATAGTTTGCTTGTTCGATATGAAAAGTTCATTACAGAAAATGTTTTAATATTATAGAAACTGACGTGAGTAGTACTCATAACTACAACTATTACACGGCTAAAACCCACGAGATACAGTCGAATAACTCGACCGGTGTTCGGGCAATAAAGATGCCCATCCTGGTGGTGGCGGCTCGGCAGTCAACCAGTCAGTCAGCGCTGACTGCCGAGTCGCCACCACCGCCGCCGCGCGTACTCCTTGAGGATGGGCATCTTTATTGCCCGAACACCGGTCGAGTTATTCGACTGTATCTCGTGAGTTTTAGCCGTGTAATAGTTGTAGAAAATGTTTTATTGACGTGCTGAATCTTAGTTAACATCAATGCTGCTTTCGTTGAAAAGTTTCAGTTTTAATGATTAAATTTGTAATCATTCAATCAATCAATTTTAATAAAAGGCTGGAGTAACTAGCTGAAAGTCTACGTAAGCGCAAATACTTGTTCTAAGCTTGGGTGTTGTCAAGTCAAAGTCAAAAGATTTATTGCAAATAGGCTATTTTTAGCACTTTTAAAACGGTTGTGGGACCATGGCCCTTGTAGTTTCTGCGTCCCTAGACACAGGGTTACCCAGTTAGAGTCCAGGAGCTATATATGTGATCGCTGAGCGTTATAATTATTATTATATTACGTAAAAAAGCCCATGTTTTCACTGAAGATCGAATGTCTATTTAATACAAGACCGATAAAGCAAATTCTATAAGTAATGGTCAAACTAACAACCTAGCCATATTAACGTAAAAGCTATACAAATAAGCAGATTGATTATTTTTCACTTTTGTAATATTGTAGTATAGGCATAAAAGAATATTTGTAAACCATGTAACCCGAAAACTTATTTCATAGCATTTATATAAAAATATTCATATTTTCTAACGCAAAGATAAAACGTTCTATAAATTCATTCCAACAACTCACTCGTATGAATAGAAAAGTCGGCGACCTTTGATCCCTTTGAAGTGCGACACACCGAAGCAGGTGCAAGTTGAGAAATGCATTTGAATTCTCTTTTATATCTGTAATAGGTCACTTACTGACTTTTGAGCTATTTATAAATATGCTTTTATGTTTTTTTTTTTACTTTTGGCTAATAATACTATACTAAAAAAAACGAATGTGTATTAAACCACACGTCTCAAGTAAAACTTCTTTAGTTTAGCTCCATCTATCGGCCGGTATAACTTTGTTTTTAATTTGCTTAATGTAAGTCTTGACAATTGTAAATTGTCATTTTACCGGACATCCCAACATAATAATACAAAATTTTAACTTTTTTATGTTGACACTGGTGTCGATTCTGTGTTGCATTCTCTAAAACTAAAGTAAGCTTAAAGTATGGTGGTACTCTTCTGATAAAGGGGAAATGACAAAGACGGAAATATGTTAAATTCGTTTAGCTTTAGAGTATGCGACACAGAATCGACACTAATGAAGATCTAAGTTAATCAACAACTTTCAACTTCCGTTTGCCCGTTCGTTCGGGAATACCCTCGCACTTCTCTGCCTCCACGAGGTGATGGGAGGGGGTATGTGGGACTCGAACTTAATATAACTCCCCGTGATCCATCCGCCGCCGTAATGGGGTGACATGGAGTCGCGATTGCATTACTCTAGTGGGTTGGTAACCTTTATGAGCCGACCTGCTCAACCCCACACCACAGAGGCCATAAAATAGGCCATTTTACTAGGTGGTAGAACTTTTCTGCAAAGTTCGTCTAGGTAGGTACCACCGCTTTGCCAGTTATTCTGCCGCCAAGCAGTAGTGTGCAAGCACTACTGTGTTCCGGTTTGAAGGGCACTGTAGCTAGTGAAATTACTGGGCAATTGAGACTTTATGATCTGATCTCACAGTCGAGTAATCTTATTACCAGACTGTGCTGATGTCTCAACTTACATGTTTAACGTTCATTTGTTTAATACTTCAATTTAAAAACACATATTAATAAAAACTAAAGATATGGTTTTTGATGACGCGTATATAAAACAGCGCGGATATTTTATCTTTGTTCACCTTAAAATTTTAACGTCGAAACACATAAAATATTAAGCACAATACAGACTTGACAACAAAACATTAACAACTCTAAAATTCCAAATTAATTTCTCAAAAGCTCCGCCTCGGAAACTTTTGAAATCCATAAAAACATCCTGAATCAAATTACCCGAAAACCGTCAAAAAGTAACTTTTTATTGCGTCTCGAATAAATTTTATCATGAAACATAAAAGTTTTATTTAATTTATACCTGTTAAAGTTTTAGATCAAGGGATAAACATTCTAAATGGGCCTTAGGAAATTTGTTTTAATATTGGACGTTTAAGGACGCCGTTTGTAAGTGGCCTAATTTCTGTTTTAAACGAATGTTTGAACTTGTTTTATTGTATTATTTTTAACGACATAAAATAAAAAATATATATCAATATTAAAATTTATCTAGAAGAAGGAAACATCGCTTTATTACACAATAAATAAGTGAACTTTGTGTGTAATTTTTTTTTCTGTGTAACTAATGTGGATGAAATTTTGCAACAATGGTAGTCACTATATATATATATATAACTTGGTTGCAATGCCACAGGAGAAATTTCCATACTAACTAAGCACATAAACTGTGTATTGAAACTGTTAAATCTATACAAATTTGTGTTTCCATTGGTTTCAATCGAGTTACGTAATCGCTTAGTTGATGTCTTATATATATATTTATGTTACGAAATGACATGTCGAGCAAGTCGCTCGCCTGATGTTAAGCAATATGACTGCCCATATCAGTTGCAGTGACACTTGGAAAACTAAAAAATAGTTTCGCGTGACACTGCACTGCGCGCGCACGTCATTCTGAGACATCAGCAAAGTCTGGTAATACGATTACAAAACTGTGAGGTTAGGTCATTAAGTCTCATTTGGCCAGTAATTTCACTAGCTAAAGTGCTCTTCAAATCGGAACACAGTATATTCCAGAATATTAATGATTCTCTTGGAAAAACCATATTTAAAAACCCGTGTGTCTTTAGTATGAAAAGAAAAGTGTATTACATCAGACGTCCAGTTTGTCACTAGTAGTCGAGGATCCAAAATGGTATAGCTACACGTAAAATTCACAATTACATCAAGATAACTTTAAAAAATCGAGCAAACCGATGCATGTGCGTACGAAACTACGCAATATTAAACCTTATGAATCGCGAGAATGAAACCGTTAGATAATATTTTTTTTAATCAGCATTGCCAGAACACGTGATAATATGGCAATGCAACTAGTTGTCAATGCAATTATCAACTGTTATGAAGTAGACACGCGTTCCTAAACTCGGATTATTTGGTTGGGAGCACTATCTATAGCCCAATCAGTAGTCAATTATTTGTTAGTCCAACTTTCTTGGGTAACATTAATTAAATTATTACCAAAATAAGGCCCGTATTACTAAATTACGTACAGTTATAATTCGGTGCTCAATTAGAGAACCATTCATAAATTGGTCCATTTGTGAACGAAATCGATCGATAAGTGAAAGTAATAATTTTTGGAATGAAAACTTCTTTAGGCACGTTAAGCACTTTTTCTTTCTCAAACTCGCGTCATCGTCACCGAACGGTTTACATGAGGTATGTGTGTACTGTGTGTTGTGTACTTTTTGGGTGATCAAAAAGCGTGAAACTCGCGTCATCATCACCGCACACTTCCCATGAAGCTCATGGGAAGCATGCGGTGACATATAGCTATATGTCACAAGCTACTTAGGTTTCTCGTCTATCGGCAGTCCACAAGGACTGCCACGCACATTTTTTTTATGCAGGTTTGGCGGGCTTTTATTCCACTAAAACTCCCCGAGTCTTCCACCGTGGTAGGCTGATATGGGGTCACCTTTGCATGCAACTGATAATCACATTGTGTTATGCAGTCCTTACTTTAAAACTCTCAGATTAAATGAGCTACATATTAAGTTAATTATTTATTGAAAAATATATAGTTATTTATTTTGGGTTCCGTAGCCATTTTTTTAAAAAGAAACCCTGTAATTTTACTTTATTGCCCACTTTCCCGATTGCCTTTCTGTCATCACTACACAAAGACAACTTGGGAGTCGTTTTTTCACACAATGATATGTATAAAAAAATCGCGCAGAATACTTTATCGTGTAATTCTTTATTACACTCTATGGATGTATTTATCAAATTTGACAGTTCTGTGGTGTGGTGGTTGAACAGGTCGGCTCATAACCCGGAGGCGGCTGGTACGATTCCCGCGACAGAACAAGTATTAATAACTTAATAATTCTTCTGAGTCTGGGTATTGTGGGACCATAGTCCTCGTAGTTCCCGAGTCCCTAGACACAGGGAATCCTAGTTAGGGTCCAGAATCTATGTATGTGATCGTTGGGCAATATCATTATAATTAATTTTAATATTATTTGGAGGGTAAGAGACCAAAAGACTTTGGTGCACACCGGCATTCAACTTAACAGCTCCCAAGTTTTCACTTAACCCTTTATGACGCACATACCTACTGCAACGAATTGGGAGATAAGTACGCCATGAAATTAAGAGCTATCAAACTAGTGCAGACGGGTATAACAAGTTTTTTAGGTTTAGAGAAGAGTTCTAAGGGTTAGTCAGTAACTTTTATCATGCGAGTTTCACCTGCAATTTTTTCTCTCATTTTAAATTATCACGTTTATTATTTTTTTGTTTACTTGGTTCAACAACAGTTGATTCACCGTCTATAACAGTTATTGAGCTTTAAAAACATTATATTATATTGTATATGTATAAAAAATTATACAATGTGGTATTTAATTCGTTCTTGTCCTTTAATATATGTATTCAGTCCATGCTATAGAATGCTCCCATATAAAAAAGTACTCTTGAAATAAAACTTAAATCTAGGTATTATCAAATTTCAATTCTAAAGAACAGCCTTGCGACATTGTACAAAGCAAGTGCTTTAATTGCCTACGAAACATTTACAAAGCACTCAGCTGGTTCCCGCGCTGTGTGTTCCGTTAAATAGACATTTCGGCTGTCACGCAGTTATTTTAAGAGGCACTAAATACTAAAACAAAACCTTTTTTTTAATTGGCCCTTGTACGAACATTTTGTAGCATGGTCTGAGTACATACATTTAAGGAAAAAAGTGAATTAAATTCCACCGTGTATATGTTAGCGCATTAAAATTTGATAAAGATTGTCGGCAAAATAAAAATTAAAATGAGTGTTATTTACCTTTAAAATACCTTTAAATAATAGACTTTCTATTACCTAGTAAAATAACATTTTCATATGCTATTTATTCCTTAAAACATTTCCATAACAATATAATGCTTTAGATACACTCTAGGTAGAGTCGATTTCTCTCAGAACTCTACCGTAGAGCGCTATCTAAACGAGCGTGCTCGATCGCTTCGGTAGAGTATTGAAATAGGAGCTCTAGATTACAGAAAATGGAGTAAACTTTTTGCTGTTTGCTCTTAGCTTTGTTTGGTGGATAATATTTAAAAATGCCACACACTAGTTACAAAAGCTACAACCGGGAGATGCCGAAAAATAACGGAAGATGGGGTTTATACTAAAACAATATATAAATATTTTTTTGCTACTGTTTTTTACACATTTCACACAGTGCCATCTAGCTCCAAACTAAGCAAACCTTGTACTATGGAAACCAAATAACTGATACAATACTTAGATACTTGTTTGTAAATACATACATAGAATACAATATAACATCAGGACACAGAACAAACAGAGATATTTATCACACAAATGTTGGTCCTGGGTGGAAATCTAACCCACAATCTCCAGTTCAGAAGGCAGGATTACTACCAACTGATCTATATTATATCAGTTATCTAGTTCCCACAACACAAGCTTTGCTTTGCGTTGTGTTAGATATCCACACATATTATTATTATTATTATTATTAAATGAGGTCTCAATAAGTGCTTATCTATGAGTAAATAATAGTAGATTCTCTATTATAGAACCGGTACAAAGCAATCCTTTATCAAAATACCGATTGTGAAAATCATAGCAGCAAATAAATCGGCTTCCTCCCGCGAGCAATCATAAACGCTGACGCGGCGGCAAACAGGCGACGCGACGCGACGTGGCGCCGCAAATTGACGCCGCACGTGTGTGACGTGCATGGTAGCATAAGGATCATTTCGGAAAAGACCTAGAAATATTTCAGTATGATATTTTTTAATCACACTTCACACTAATATTATAAAGGCAAAAGTTTGTTTGTGTGTATATTTGTTACGCCTTCATGCTCAAACGGCTGAATGGATTTGGATGAAATTCGGTACCAAGGTAGCTTATATACTGCATTAACATATAGGCTATATTTTATCCCGGAAAAGTGAAATTTTCCTGTGGGATGAGCAAATAATTAAAATACTTTTGATCCACGGGTGAAACCGCGGGGCGCAACTAGTAACTTTCTATGTTAAAGACCTCAACTAAGCATACTGCGACATCACATTACTGTAAAGTTACTTGTAGCTTCTTGACAGTTGTAATCGAAACTTTGGATCGAAACTTTGGTTTTTTAAAGTTTTGTGCATAAAATTGGTGGCATTTTATTCGTTAAGTGCTGGATAACAGGCGTAGTCAAATGATAAAAAGCCTAGTTTTCCACAACTAACTGCAACGTATGCAAACTGTCGATACCGATTCAACTCTTCTCAATATTCTAAAGTGCTTTGATTCACTGCATTTCAATATTTCGTATAAAACGATCTTTTAAACGTAAGTGTTATGAAGTATATGAATTACTAGCTCCTGCCCGCGGTTTTGCCCGCGTGGCCTATAAGAAATGGCATATTTTTCTGCTAAAACAAATATTATGAACTCTTACTTTCTCTACATATTATACAAACTAACAATAAAGGTGAAAATTAAAAAACATGTTGTGTATACATTTTCAAGTCAATTAATCCAGAGAAGAAATTTTTCCACATCACCCATTTCATTTTCTTAGGGGTGGAATTTCGAAAAACCCTTTCTTAGTGGATATTTACACTTTACAAAAAACACAACCTCCAAATTTCTAGTCTCTAGGACCAGCGGTTCAGTCTGTGCGTTTGTGTATATGTCAGTCAGTCAGTCAGGACTTTGAATTTTATAAATACCACAACGGAATCTACTTGAACCAACGTCAACTTCCGTTCGTCTCGCATTCACCAGCTTACTCCCCAAGTCAAGCGCACGCTTAATATCTTAAAGAAGTTTTATTTCAAAAATTGTAAATGAATAGAATTCCTTTAAATCTTTCTAGACAACGATCGTCGTCCTAAAAACGTAGCATCTCAAGTCCGTAGCTCATTTACCCTAGAGCTCTCGTAGCACCTCGTAGCACAGTAACACGTAGCTCCGGGCTACGAGCTACGAGCGTTTGCTAACGTCACGGTATTATACTAGCGTTTGTTTGAATCATTATAAAAAGTAGGTTAAATGTGTACTGTATTTTCTCGCATATTGGTGCTTAGGGTGGCTTAGTTAAGGTGACGAAAGGTGTGCTGTACTTTGACTGAATACGCCATTTTACTTACACTTCCATCATATTATATTTTTTTATGTCAATGAATGCTGTGACGAGTTCATCGTTCACCTGATGTTAAGCGACATGTCATAACAGAACAATGTCATTTGGAACTCCAAAATAGAAAGTTTCACGTGATGCACTGCGCACATCATACTGAGACATCAGGCAGTCTGGTAATAAGATTACTCGACTGACGATCAGATCATAACGTCTCATTTGTCCAGTAATTTCACTAGCTACAGTGCCCTTTAAACCGGAACACAGTAGTGCAAGCACACTATTGCTTGGCAGCAGAATAACTGGCAAAGCGGTGATACCTACCTAGACGAACTTTGCAAAAAAGTCCTACCACCTAGTATTAAAAAAAAAAAAAAACAAAATAAAACACTCTCACACACTCTGTGCTTTTGTTGGTGGAGTAATCACCATCGTTCTCAATCTTCGGCCAGTGCCTAAACCCCCCCGTATGACATGACATTTATCTTTTCTTTTATTTGATCTGTGTATGCCTTTCTAGGTCTGCCTCTTCCTGTCTTTCCTTCTTCCTTTTTCTATGATGAAATTCATTAGGTTGTCATGTCGTATAAGGTGGCCAAATATGTTTCCTCTTCTTACTTCTATCGTCGCTAGTATGGTCGTTTTTCTTGAAACCTTGAAACCTATAATCAGTTTTGGGTGACGAAGGCGCAGGTCTTCAATAAAATTCGGTGTTCGGTGTAAAGGATATATTCCTGCTCTTCGAGCCACCACAAGTTATACAAATGAATTATATTATAATAAAGGCGTCGAGCAACCTTGCTTGCGTGACGGTCAGAAATAGAGAGAGAGAATGCGGTGAGTGAAGAAAGTGAATGAATATTGTGTGAATGATTATAGATACACATGAGAAACAGAGACACAGATACAGATAATAACAAATCTTAATTCTATAAATGTGGCGCGTTTATCGCCGCCACACAGTCATAGAGTACTAAAGTAAGTAGGTAAAAGATCAAATAGGTTCTTAAGAATAGAAAAGAGTTTGTATACCACACACCCTGGAGCTTAGGTTTTTAGCTCTTGCAACTTTTTCCCCCGGACAGCCAGTTAAAGCAAGCCAGAGGTCAAGGTCTCATGTAGCCCTTGAAATCAGGGTACTCACTGTCTGGAATCCGGGTGTCTCATCACTATTTTTTTAAACCGACAGTTAAAAAAATAAACAATACGATAAGAACAAATCAAATTTTCAGTTAAAATAAAAAAATATATAAATGTACATTTACTTCCACTGCATTTTTTTTTAATGTTAAGAAATGACGTGACGAGCTAGCCGTTCGCCTAATGTTAAACGACACGGCTGCCCATATCAGCTGCAGTGTTACTCGGAACTCTAAAGTATAGAGGTTCGCGTGACACTGCACTGCGCACGTAATCCAGAGACATCAGCACAATCTAGTAATAAGATTACTAAACTGTGAGATCAGATCATAAAGTCTCATTTGCCCAGTAATTTCACTAGCTTTTTCCCTTCAAACCAGAACACAGCAGTGCTTGCGCACTACTGCTTGGCGGCAGAATAACTGGCAAAGCGGTGGTGGCAAACCTACCTAGACGAACTTTGCAGTAAAGTCCTACCACCTAGTATGTTCCAAATTATTACACATTCTATAACATTTTCTCGTTTATAAACTGAACATCAAAAAATACAAGTGAGATATCGATATCGACAAGCCATCAACTTTAATGTGGGAAGGTGCCAAATAAATTGCTATGGAGACGAATAAAAAGGCAGTGGAACCGACTCATATTGAGTTGGGATACATCAAACCTGTTTACATATAGAAATATTTATTAATTTATCGAAAGAGAGCGAATCGTGAGCTAAGCGACTCCTTTTCTTTTCTCAATTTCTTTTTTTTTCCTTTTTTATGTTTTTATGAATACTTTTTAAAGAGTATTTAATTTTGGAAACTTATGTGAGTAGTATTCATAACTATAATTACATGCGCGTATCCTTGAGGATGGGCATCTATATTGCCCGAACACCGGTCGATTTATTTGACTGTATCTCTATCCACCCAGCACCTAGCACCTAGCACCTGTCACATACTGGACACCCTTAACATTATTTATTTTTGACAGTCTGTGGTATAGTATTTAAGTAGCTCATAACTTGGAGGCAGTGGATTCAAATCTCGTGGCAAGACCAGTGTTTGTACACCAAAAAAAGCGCAAATACTTGCTCTGTATCTGAACGTCGTGGGACTATGGTTCTCGTAACTACGAGGACTAGCTCCCTAGATACAAGGAATCCTAGTTAAAGTCCATAGTCTATGTATGTGAGCGTTGGGCGTTATTTATATTATTATTTACTAGTTGCGCCCCGCGGTTTCACTCGCGGATAAAAAGTATTTTAATTATTTGCTCATTCCACGGGAAAACTTTACTTTTCCGGGATATAATGAAGCTTATATGTTAAATCCAGTGTATAATCTATCTTGGTACCGAATTTCGTCCAAATCCATTCAGCCGTTTGAGCGTAAAGGAGTAACAAACATACAAACTTACAAACTTTCGCCTTTATAATATTAGTGTGAAGTGTGATTAGTGTGATGTGATGTGATAGTGTGATTTAGGTGAGCCAAACACCGATGTGTTTCATTTCCCTACGGAGTTGGCGGAAGGATGTCATAACTTGGATGTATGACATGTTTTATAAGGTCTTCAGTCCCGGCGTTCATCTTAAGGCAAGTCTTAAAGCTTTAAAATAACTAAGAGTCATCGCAGCTAAAAATTTACATTTATTTATACAAAATTGACATTATGGTTCATCGTTTGTCTTCACAAAACGTAAAGTTTATTTGGGATTGAAACTCTTTCGTTTTATTTTTCATCTCTGTATGTCACCAACGCAGAAAGTTTTGTCAAGGGAAATGCGTACGGCGCCTCTTTCTATTGGCACTTCACGCCTTTTCCCTAAATGGGGAGCTTTCAGATACGTACTTATTATACCTACAACCTAAGTGTTTTGACATTCTGGATCCATCAAAGTCAGAAGCATTTGGTCGGCTTATAAATTCTGACACTATGGCTGACCATTTGCCTCTATGAGTAAAACAAGTAACAAACGAAGTTGTTATTTTTAGTGTTAGTGCATAAAACTAGTGGCATTTTATTCATCAAGTGCTGGATTACAGGCGTGAGTGTGGGAAAGTGGTATAATGATGGTGAAACGTTTCTTTTGTTTTGTTTCGTATTGTTTCCAAAACTCCATAGAAGCTTCTGGTAAAGTTGCCACCACTTTACTAGAAGTATGACTTGACTAGACTAGGCTATGACTTGATTGGATGACTTGGACTGTGACTTGACTTGACACAAATATACATAATATTAATAAACTTGAGAAATTATCAATTACTTGACACTGGCTAAATACACAAAAGTGTAGAGCCAAAACAAAAACAAAACAAAGCGTAAAAACCTACTTCAAACTTATACGGTTTTCTTATGGATGCCATTGTCAGAACTGGACCAAATTAAATATACAATACAATAAAGACTACACGGGAAGCACTAACTTTCAACTAAAAAATGAATCGTCAAAATTGGTTTACCAAGTCAAAAGTTTTTGAGTCAGTCTTATGAATTGAGATTGTGAATCTGGGCTAGTATATAGTCCAAATGTTTTTTTGTTGTTATATCAATGTATTTTTTTTTTGAACGAGCCAATGCTTTTAATCTCTACCGACCTTTACAGCGTCACCGGGCGGGAGGGCGTTCGCTTAAGGCGCCCAGCCGTCAAAAGTGGGAGGCAACTAGCTGGCGGGCTCCCCTGGCGTGCGAGCCTCGGCTTGGGCCGTTGCCGGGATAAGAGGATCGAGAAGACTACGTCCACTGGAAGAGTGTACCTTATTGAAAGTCGCGACCGTTCTAGCTAACCTACGGGGGGTACGTCGACCTACCCGGCGGGGTCGGTGTCTGATTGCCTTATATCATTGTAGTTTTTAGTTTAAAGAATAAAAGCACTTTGCCTGTAATAATGCCATCCTTTTTTATTGAGATTACCTTATGAGACGTTTGAACAGGAAAACATCTGTCGGTTGAGCTAATAGAATATAAGCAGAAATCCGAACCAATTTTTAGAATATACCCACCTAATGTCGCTTTTCATAAATCTATCCACAATTATACAAAAAGCGTTTTTGGGTAAACATCTTTTCAAATAATATACGTCATTCAGACTTAGAAGTATTATGTACCTAATTCATAGTCTTTTAAAGGCAATTTTCAAAAGACTCCAAAACCGTCAATCTAAATTATGTCTGGATTAGGATAAATGGGATAATACTTTCGCTTTAACGTCACTCACGTGTCCCTTTGACGTGGAGGAACGATTTGAACGCAGTATTAACAGTAACTCAATGGCTTATTATTTTGCCAACCTCAAAAAAATGCCTGATAAAGTTTAAAAGGTGTAGCTATTTTACTCTACGTGGATACATCTGAGATTAGAAATCATTTTGATTTATCCTAAATACAACCCTGGAGTCACCCACTCCATCAAATATAATTATAATATAGCATAATAAGCTGTACTAAACTTGTTTGATTGTTGTGTTTAGACGTGTATTAAAAATGACTATTGACTACTGACTATTGACTATTAACGATTGACTATTGACTATAAGCTATTGACTTTTGACTGTTGACTATTAACCATTGACTATTGACTATTGACTGTTGACTATTGACTGTTGACTATTGACTATTGACTATTGACTGTTGACCATTGACTAAAGACTATTGGCCATTGACTTTTGACTATTTATAATATTTTTTTAGAGTTCAAAGTTAAAATAATATACTACTAATGACAATGTCTAGGTTGCATTTATTATTCCAAAATCGTTTATTATTTTAAATTATTTGAACTCACAAATGAGATGAAAAAAATAGAATACCTTTTCCCTTACTGCTAACAATATGTATATCAAACTTTTAGGAACATACGACAATTGAGTAATGTAGAAATCAGGAAAGCTGGCAGCTGTGCGGATAGAATTATACCTTATTACATTTGCAGGCTTGATACTTCAATGTGGGAGTCTCAAAATGTCGGTTTTCTTTCAATTTCATTTGGATTTAATAATATTCAAAAATATGAATATGATTGCGACGTTTTGTTAAAGATCCCTTTTACGGATTAAAGCATTTAAGGGAAAGTAAATATAACACAAAATTGACTGGTCCAATAGCTCACTTGGTAGTAACTCTTCCTTCGGAGCTGTAGGTTGTGGGTTCGACATCCAGGACAAATATTTGTGTGATGAAAATCTATGTTTGTTCTGTGTCTAAGCATTATATTGTATTCTATGTATATACTTACAAATAAAGTGGATTTAAGTAATAATAATAATAACGCCCAACGATCACATACATGGACCTTAACTAGAATTCCCTGTGTCTAGGGACCCAGGAACTACGAGGACCATGGTCCCACAACACCCAGATTCTATCAGTAATCTGGTTTCCATAAAACAAGGTTTATTTATCAATTTATCTAGTCTGGAATAAGCCAGTACCAGTTGTACCATCATTAAAACTAATGGGACGATTCAGTACCAATTGTCTCATTAATGGTACATGTGGGACGGCGCTGATAGTTCAGGCCAATAGTTTTAAAATAACACAAAAATGTACCTCATTCCATCCCATGGAGTATTGGCTTGGTTATGACATGCAATTACTTACGTTGCGCATTCAACAGATCAAAACGCTTAGCAAGGTGTGTGGTACAAGCGATAAGTAAACATATATTAGGTCTTTACCTATGAAATTGCCGTTTTGTTTGGAAAAAGTTAAAGTATTTTTTTTTCGAACTTATTTATTTATTACTTATTCAAAGTAATCACCCCTGCAATCAATGCATCTTTGCCAACGCTATGGCAGTTTATGGATGCCCTTCTTGAAAAAATCAGCAGGACGGGAGACAACAAACTCTTCAAAGGCGTTTTGTACTGCCTCTCGGGAATTGAATTTTTTTCCCGCTAAAAAGTTGTCCAAATTTTGGAAAAAGTAATAGTCGGTAGGCGCAAGATCTGGTGAGTATGGCGGATGAGGGAGAGCTTCCAAACCCAACTCATGCAGCTTAGAGACGATCTGTTGTGCAGTATGGGGTCGCGCGTTGTCGTGAAGTAGCAGTGGAGACGACCGATTGACCAAAGCTGGTTGCAGACGTGCGAGTTTCGCCATCATTGTGGTCAGTTCTTCAATGTACACATCTGCAGTAATGCTCTCGCCGTTTTGTAAAAAGCTATGATGAATCACACCAGCACTAGACCACCAAACTGTGACCATCACCTTTCTAGGGGTCATTTTTCGTTTTGCACATTGCTTTGGTACCGAACCAGGATCTAACCAACTTGCTGAGCGCTTTAGATTGTCAAAAAGAATCCATTTTTCGTCGCACGTAACAATTTGGTTCAAAATTCTTTCATTTCTGTGCCTGTTAAGCAGCGCAAGGCAAGTCTCGACGCGTACGTTGCGCTGGCGATCGTTAAGTTCGTGGGGCACCCATCTATTAAGCTTTTTTATCTTGCCAATCTGTCGCAAATGGACCAATATTGTTTTGATGCTAACATCAAAAACTGCTGCCAGCTCAGCTGTAGATTGAGATTCATCAGCTTCCACAATCGCCTTTAATTCATCATTGTTGACCAAAGTTTCCGGACGACCACGAGGTTCATTTTTCAAGTCAAAATTCCCAGAACGGAACCGAGCAAACCAATAACGGGTTGTACGTTCGTTTGTACAGTTCTCTCCGTAAACGTCGTTGATGTTACGTGTCGTTTGTGCCGCGTTGGTGCCACGACGGAACTCATATTCCATAATTACACGAAATTTCAAAGTATCCATTATGAGGAAAAATGTTGAAATGTAATGAAAATACAACGCTAATCAATGAACAAAAGACTTATATTGTAAATAGAATGTCATATTTTTAAAACAAAATTAATTTGAATTTAGAATTCATAGCCAATCAAAACTTTTTTTTGTTTGAAAAAGTCTGTACTGCAATACGGCAATTTCATAGGTAAAGACCTATTATATTTGTGGACATTTCATTTCACACAGCGCCATCTAGCCCCAAACTAATCAAAGCTTGTACTATCATGGGAACCATATAATTTTTATTTGTAAATACGTACATAGAACACCCAGACATCGATATTCATTACACAAATGTTTGTCCTTGGTGGGAATCGAATGGACAACCCACAATTCAGAAGGCAGGATAACTACCAACTGAGCTATCGGGCGACTCAGCGATAAGTGGTTGGAATCTTGAAGAAACCAGCATGTTTTATAATTACAACACTTGAGAACAAAAGTACTTATTTTTTTTACTTTTCTGATTGTACACGTGTGACTATACGAATAGCCAATGATTGAATGCAACTTATTTGGTGTTATAAATCGATGCAGTCGAAAGTGTAGCACGTTGGTCTTATGGCTTAAACATTACGGTATATAATAAAATTTAACTGACTCAAACTACAATAAAATCATATATTATTAAGTGAAATCTAAATATATATAACTCAAATGTGACTGACTGACTGACTGACTAACATAGTGATCTATCAACGCACAGCCCATACTACTCGATGGATCGGGCTGAAATTTAGCATGCAGGTAGATGTTATGACGTAGGCATCCGCTAAGAAAGAATTTTTCGAAATTCTACCCTTAAGAGGGTGAAATGGGTGGTTGAATTATTTTCCCATAGGCCACGTCGCGGGCGAAGCTGCGGGCGGAAGCTCGTTAATCATAAATTTGTTGTCATTTGAATTTTAAACGCTACCTCTTATAACTTAAACCAACACCATCGACATCGATTCTAAATCCGCCACCAAGTGATCTCAATCCACAGTCGTAAAGTCTGATGTATCGATCGTTAGGGATCATCGATAACTCATCGATTACAAAATCGATACAACTCGAGTGTTTGCGGACAGAAATAACGGCCCCGCATACCGATGAGCTTTGGTGAAAGCACAGAAGACTTGATAATACAGGTTCACGTAATTTTTTTTTTATGTTAATGAATGATGTGATGAGCCAGTCGTCCACCCGGTGTTAAGCGCCACGGCCGCCCATAACAGAACAGTGTCACTCGAAACTAAAAAAGAGTTTCGCGCGACACTGCACTGCGCACATCATTCTGAGACATCAGCACAGTCTGGTAATAAGATTACTCGACTGTGAGATCAGATCATAAAGTCTCAATTGCCCAGTAATTTCACTAGCTACAGTGCCCTTCAAACCGGAACACAATAGTGCTTGCACACTACTGCTTGGCGGCAGAATCACTGGCAAAGCGGTGGTACCTACCTAGACGAACTTTGCAACAAAGTCCTACCACGTAGTAAAGAACAGAATTTATCGATTTTATAGAGTCAAGAGACAAGGAAAAGCTGGTCAGAAGTTCCGTTTACTCCTTATTTCTCTACGGTGCAAAACTCGAAGCAAATGACCGCAGACGAGGCCTTCTAGATGTGGTGATGGAGGAGAATATTGGACATTCCCTGGACAGCGAAAAGTATAAAAGCATCAATATCCATAGTCAATAGTTAAGAGTCCTCACTATAATTGAAGGGTTGAGAATAAAAAGGGTTTAACTGTCAAATTGATAGTTTCGAGAAAATTGACTTTAAACTTCAACAGCCTCATTTTAATGTAAAGTGCTTGTACGAAGTACAATACCATTTTGCAACTCTGCACATTCAATTCACTATTTCTCAAAACAGTGCGCTTTTACACGCCGCGACAGATACACGCGCGAGTGGGGGAATCGGCTAAACTAACTGCTGTGATTCTTTGTATCTATTAAAACTTAACTTAAAACTTTTTACATCAACTTTTACTACTTTACCATTAAAGTGTTTTGTACCTCAACTGGGACGCAACATTTTTTGGTCCTTCGAGCCGGATTGATTCAGGACACGAAGACCAGGTAGTAGCTTCCTTGGGCTTCTTCTTCAAGCGTGTTTTGCTCTTCGCAGTTTACGAGAGAATTCCGTTGAAGGTCCTTTAGCATTCAGCGTATCCTGCGGCCCGCTGTTACGAAATTATGCGCCTTCTCAATAGCCTGGTGAGACCTGCTTGTGGGAGGCCAGGTACCGATTCGCTTTCGCAACTTGAGGTCACAAACACACTAAATGCAAAAAATCTCGAAGGACCAAAAAATATTGCGTCCCAGTTGAGTTACACAACACTTCGGACACACAACGGAATTCTCTCGTAAACTGCGAAGAGCAAAATAGTTAGGTAAGTGAAAAGTGTAAGGTAAGTGAAAAGGTTTATTTAAATTTCAGTTGTTTGAAAATGTATTAATTCTATTTTAAAATATTAAATATAGTACTAATTCATACGATTACTGTAAAAATAAAATTAAAATAAATATAATAATGTTTTTATGCTAAGCGCTGTGTATTCCTGTGAGAGATAAATTGTTTTTAGAATCAAAATCACGATATTTAAGCCTAACTTCGGCATTTTGAGAATGTATTATTGTAGATAATTTCACGCTGGATCCAACGATACCCATAAGTCATTTTGTGAAAAAAATCAGTTGTTTAAAAAAAATCATTTTTTTGTTCTCACCCCTTCAATTTTAGCTGCCTATTGCGAATTAAACATTATCAGTATTGACACTGACCGGAAGATTTTTTTAAGGTGTTAAAAAATGACATGACGAGCCGTTTGCCTAATGCTAAGCGGCACGACTGCACATATCAAAAATATAGATTTTTGCGTGACACTGCACTGCGCACGTCATCCTGTGACATTACAGTCTTACATTACTAGACTGTGAAATCAGATCATAGTCTCATTTGCCTAATTTAACTAGCTACAGTGCTTTTAAAACTGGAACACAGTAGTGATGCGCACTACTACTTGACAGCAGAATAACTGGGAAAGCGGTGGCACCTACATAGACGAACATTGGAAAAAGTCCTACCACCTAGTAAAACTGAGGGGCTTAGATGAGCTATGCCAACATGTCTATAAGATTATAGTCTAATTATATATATTTAATAACTGAACAGAATAAGGTGGCTATTATATATATATATATATATATATTATATATATAATAGCCACCTTATTCTGTTAGTCTGGGGGATGCACCAGCAAAGTTTATGATCAATTTGTTGATAAGAATACTCACTCTCAGAGCTCTTTTGAAATTCAGAAAGTTGTTCAGAGGTGCTTAGATTGCATACAAAGGGGATTTTATCTGTACACAAAGGTAAGCCATTCATTTGTAAGTACGGGAAAGTTATCTTTGTACCTACCAGATAAATTCACATGCGCTCTGCTAAAAGCTAAAAGCTGGTAGGAATTTTCTGCAAAGTTCATTTAGGTAGGTATCACCGCTTTGCCAGTTATTCTGCCGCCAAGCAGTGGTGTGCAAGCACTGCTGTGCTCCTGTTGGAAGGGCACTGTAGCTAGTGAAATTGCTGGGCAAATGAGACTTTATGATCTTACAGTCGATTATATCATTACTAGACTGTGCCGATCTCAGGATGACGTACAGTGTTATCTGAAACTATACTTATTATGTGTGCTACGTTTTCTTTCTCTTTTTCTCTCTTCACTAACTCAAATCTCCGTCTCAACTTCCGTTTACCTCGCCCAATCAATTTTCGTAACGCTCTCGTCACACATTCACCAGCTTACTCCCCAAATCCAGCGTGCATAAAGAAATTTTACTTCAAAAAATTAAGGAATCGGTAGGCAGTTTCAAATCAAAGATTTAAACTCCACAAACTTTGTAAAGTACTAAACTGCATCATAATTTCCTCTTCCCCTCACGTTCCGCATACATCTCGAGATAAGCTTGATAGCATTTAGATCTAGTTTGGAGCCTAGATTGCTTCACCTTTGCACTAACCTTCACCTGACGCGATAAACTTAAATACTTAATTAGGGATGTGGTAAGCCGTGTTTACGCCGGATGTTACCGACCGTTGGTAATATTGGCCGGATAATTTTGAATGCGTATAAGATAAAATCTATCCTGATATATCTTGAACACAAAAACTTTAATAAAGTTATAACTGAACATCTACAAACTCACTCAAGCTTATTAAACGTAATATTGACATGTAGCGCTTATATCAAAGCTTGAGTTGCAGTTCTTAGCTAATCGGTAAGATTTAGCAACATACGCTGTAGTTACTGCCTGGATGAACGAACTCTACAAAAAGTGGTATAGATAAATGATCGCTACCGTGCTGCAGAGGTTATGTTAAGCCATTCATTTAGATGGTAAATGCTAGCGCAACCTTGTTTCGCCCCATCCTGGCGACGGATGGATCATGGGGGTGTTTAACTGGGTTTGAGTCTACTTACACCTACCACCACTATCGTGGTAGCGGGGAAGTGTGAGGGAAATTTCCCCTCCTACCTCCTCAAAAGGAGGCCATTGGTTATGGTTGTTGTAATTTTAAAAAGTCGTTAATCTAATAAAGATGCCTTTGAACGGCTTAAAAAATATAGCATAACTATCATATAGATTCTCTTCATTAAATTCAGATCATACATTTTGTTATATATTCTATTCATTAAATTAGCCTACATTGATTTAGTATAGATATTATTTTTTGTTGCTTCACCTAGTTGATGGGCGTCCGACGGGCGAGCGACGGCTTGCGCCGAGTAATTGGATGAGTAGAACCGAAGACCGGGCCCAATGGCGTACCTTGGTGAGGCCTATGTCCAGCAGTGGACTAACACAGGCTGATGATGAAGTTTTTTTTGTCTAGCCGTTTGGTCAACCAATTTACATAATATATTCTTTTTGAATGGTTGGTAGTTAACGATATTTTGTGTTAATGCCGAATACTAAAAAGTGTCCGGAGTTACTTTACCTTATCTAGTTTAAAGTTACACAGTTGTGGTAAAGTTAGCTCGTTCTAACCATGCCGTAGGTCGATACACGATGTGGGATTAAGACTTGTATTTACCTGTAACAAAGCAAGTTGCAAATTAGATAAATAAAATATCACCTTACTAGCAGTCTAAGTTCATCTGATTAAGCTTTCTTCTGCTTGGCTTTTTCTGATTACTGCTCTTCCATGGTCCACGGGAAAAGCAGTATAAATAATAGTAGTTCACTTTAAAATGTGAACTACATTCATAATAATAATATACCTTCAAAAAAAGCTGTTCTGCTTAATATATTATTGGTATAAATTGTTAGCCTTTTATTAAATACTTTTGAATTGATCAGCAAATTTAGTTACCACTTGTCATTAATCCGGGTCGTTTGATCGTATCCTTGTTACCATTTCTAATATTATAAACGCAAAAGTTTGTATGTATACCTATTTGTTACTTTTTCACGCAAAAACTACTAGATTTTACTGAAACTGAGAACGCAGATAGCTTATACGCTGGATTAACACATAGGATACTTTTTCATCATGCGTCACTAGAATATTTTATAAATGCGAAAGTTTGTGATTGTTACCGTTTATCTCCGTAACTACTAAAACAATTTTTATGAAATTTAGTACGCAAATAGCGTATACGCTGGATTAACACATAGGATACTTTTTTATCTATAGGTGAAACCGTGAGGCGCAACTATTATATTATATAGGTGAAAGTTTGCGTGTATGTGAATGTTTGTTACCATTAATCTCAGTAACTACTGAAACAATTCTGATGAAATTTAGAACGCAAATAGCTTATACGCTAGATTAACACATAGGATACTTTTTATCCGCGGGTGAAACCACAGGGCGCAACTAGTAAAAAGTAAAACTCAGATTAAACAGGTAAAAGCAAAAATAATAACTCCATTCCCGCAAGTCTCACTCACAATTCCACTAAAATTCCATTTAAACTCTGCCCGCAAAAATTACAACATGCATAAAGCATAACTTTGTTGCAAACATTTGGAACAGTTGCACAAAGTTCTAAGTGGAGCGACCCAACAGGTGTTGAAATAATGACCATGCACCGTGCACCTTTAAATTCAAATTTCAACGACGTAGTTTTATCGTTAAAGTTTAAAAATTTGGTGGAGCTCGGAATGGGGTATATATGGATTTTGCCGGATAATGTTCTTGGCGTTACCAGTTGAACGTCAATGTTTAGTATTTGGTTAATATAATATAATATTATATTGACTAATAGAATTTTATTTCATATTAATACAATATTTTTAACATTATATAAAACTAAACTAGATCTAAAAAACTAAATTATACCTAAGAACTTAAAATATAAAAAAAAAAGAAAACTGAAAATTTTAGAATGGTGGTGGTGGAAGGGAATGTGCCCAGAATGCTGGCAGCATTACCACGTTGAATGGAAATGCTTATTTTTTGTGCAAAATAAAAGCCAGCATTCTGGTCACCTGATGCTTCCACCAAACGTTTGGCCAAGTCCCTATATGTTGCCATGGCAGCCGGCCCCCACGGACCCATTGTCTCCACCCCAAACGGCACAAACATGTAGGCCCTGTCAAGGAGTGCATATTTGTGTCGTTTGAGGTTTTCGGCCTTATTGACTTGTAAAAGTGCTAAAATTAGCCAATTTGCAATAAATCTTTTGACTTTGACTTTGGCTTTGGTGACAAAATTTCTGTAAAAATCTAAAATTGTTTTGATGTAGGAAGTATTAATGCGAGAGTTTTGGCGGCAAAACGAAAAAGATCGCGTCACCGCATTGTGTTATTTTCCAAAACTTATGTTGTTTTCAGTGTTAGTGCATACACTCGGTGGCATTTTATTCGTTAAGTGCTGGATTACAGGCATGAGTGTGGAAAAGTGGTAAAACGTTTCACCAAATTTATTGTGGGGTGATGATTGAGATTATTATAATAATAACGCCCAACGATCACATAGATGGCTTTTGGACCCTTACCAGGATTTCCTGTTTTTAGGGACCCAAGAACTACAAGGACCATGGTCCCACAACACCCAGACTCAAAACGAGTATTTGCCCTTTTTTCTGTGCACAAATACTTGTCCTGCCTTGGGAATGGAACCCACCGCCTCCGTATGAGCCAACCTGCCCAACCACCACACCACAAAGGCATATTAATATATTAATTTCTCCCACAATATTTCTATTTTGTGTTCGTTTACTCAGAATAGGGAAAGTTGTGTTTTTCCTCCCTGAAATAAAGCATTCCTCGGAGATAAATCTTAATGATGGAAGCATTTGGTAGATCATAATTTACTCGTGATGTCATGGACTGTGCGTTTAACATAAGAGGTTTCCTCGGTCTGTTTACCTAAGAAGCTTTGATTCTTGCTCTTCGAATCCTTGTTCGGGAATAACGTAGAAATGTGTCTTATACGTAGGTGAAAGAGTTCATTTTAGAAAATTTCTGTAAGCTAATTATTTTTTTTAAATTTAATTGAAGGGCTTTGTCGCTTGGCGAGTAAGCTAATTAGACATGAACTTGCCCTGAGCATCCCATAATGTCTTGAAGTGTATTTTTGCAACAATACGTTTTTCCATGCAGTTTTTAAGCCGATGCACCGTGGTTCGATTCCCACTTACACCTGCACCTATGAATTTCGTATGCACTTTTACAACGGTAAATAATAATAACAATATTTGTACACATTTCACACAACGCCATCTAGCTCCAAACTAAGCAAAGCTTGTACAATGGGGACTAGATAACTGATACAAAACTTAGATACTTTTTTGTTTGTAAATATATACATAAAATAATTTACAACACTCAGACACTAAACAAGTATTTGCAATTTTTCTATACACTAATACTTTTCCTTCCGCGGTAATCGAATCCGCCGCCTCCAGGTTATAAGCCGACCTGCTCAACCACCACACCACAGAGGCTATCATTTATAGCATACAGAGGCTATAAATGATTACTTAATCGGTCACATATCTATAAAAGCAGGCTCGCACATACAATGTCTTTTTTAATTGCACCTTTTTTGACACCACCATTTCTACCATTTCCTACCATTGACTCCGAGCCGTGGCCATTCCGTTATCTCCTGCCACCACACACGTCACCTTCAATAGAATCCGATCACTAACGTATCCATTGTCTAATCATTCTGATATCGGGAATTGAATAGGAGTTCCAGCTCGTTAAGCCTTATGTTATCGGAGGAAGGTTGGTTTTTCAATGCCAACAACTTCAATTATAACGTACATTGAATGGTTAGTAGCTATGTAATTAGTGAGGTGTAATATCGATAAGTCAATATAATTTTATCGATCTATCGATGAAGTATTATTACTCAGATGATACTAATCATAGATTGTGTATCAAAGTTCAGTTTGTTACAAGATTTAGATTAAGATGCTTTCATTGGATCCTAATTCTGAGAAATGAGAGTTTGCGTCTTCCGATAAACTGCTCAGCGGCTTCGCATAATGTTGTATTCTTAATTTAAAATTAGAATTCTGAAAATAAAATTAATAATGAAAAAATTAGATTATCTCAATATTCTTCTTGCACCGGTGTGAAGTGAAGAGATGGTAACTATTGTAACATATTTCATTATGATGTAATAAATTAATCACACTTCACACAAATATTATAAACGCGAAAGTGTGTAGGTGTGTTTATGTATATGTGTGTATGTTTGTTACTTCTTCACGCTCAAACGGCTAAATGGATTTGAATGAAATTCGGTACCAAGATAGCTTATACACTACATTGACATATAGGCTACATTTTATCCCGGAAAAGTGAAATTTTCCCGTGGGATGAGTAAATAGTTAAAACACTTTTTATCCGCGGGT
Organism: Ennomos fuscantarius; assembly: GCA_905220475.3. Taxonomy (NCBI): domain Eukaryota; kingdom Metazoa; phylum Arthropoda; class Insecta; order Lepidoptera; family Geometridae; genus Ennomos; species Ennomos fuscantarius. The sequence goes on along the minus strand of HG992046.1, from coordinate 1,340,846 downwards.
GAAACCGCGGGGCGCAACTAGTAAGTACATTATAAATATTGTAAAACTTTGCACAAAAAATCAAACAAAAAAGACTTCACTGTAAAGTTTCTTTTAGCTTCTTCTTTACAGCTGTAATCGAAGCTTCGGATCGGAGTTTTCTGTTCTGCATTGTGTTGGATTGCTTGCACCAGTAGTGAAAAAGAGAACTGCTTTTTTTCAAACTCATATATTGTAGTGTGCTATATAATATTTGAAGGGGTGAGAATAAAAAGGATTTAACTGATTTTTTTGACAAAATGACTTATGGGTATCGTTGGATTCAGCGTGAAATTATTTTCAATAATACATTCTCAAAATACCGAAATGAGGCTTAAATCTCGAGATTTTGAGTCTAAAAATGGTTTATCTGTCACAGGAATACAGTTTGCTTAGCATAAAAACATTACTATATTTATTTTATTATAATATATTTTTACAGTAATTGTATGAATTAGTACTATATTTAGTAATTTTAAATAGAATTAAAACATTTTCAAGCAACTGAAACTTACATAAACCTTTTCTATTACCTTATAAGCACTCTACATTAAAATGACGCCGTTGACGTTTAAAGTCAATTTTCTCGAAACTGTCAATTTGTCAGTTAAATCCTTTTTATTCTCAACCCTTCATTTGACATTAAGCACTTTGTAATTTTATACAATAACTTAATTTTAAGTACCTAATTACACTACTAGTACTACTACGACTACTAATATAATATAATTACGTACCTAATATATATAATATAATTTTGACTTGTAAAAGTGCTAAAAATAGCCTATTCGCAATAAAATCGACTTCGACTTTGACTGCACATTTTGATTTGCAAAAGTGCTAAAAATAGATATATAAAATTCTTTATTGAAATACCACACTGTAGGAACAATTTACAGGCACAATAGCCTATCTTCTATACATATAAAATTCAAAGTCCTGACTGACTGACTGACTTATATATCAACGCACAGCCAAAACCACTGGTCCTAGAGACTTGAAACTTGGAAGGTGTGTTCTTTGTAAAGTGTAGGTGTCCACTAAGATTTTTTTTTTTCGAAATTCTACCCCTGAGAGGGTGAAATGGGTGGTTGAATTATTTTCCCATAGGCCACGCCGCGGGCGAAGCTGCGGGCAGAAGCTTGTTTGCTATAAGATCCTTTAACTGACTGAAATAAACGTCAGTATTGTCAATAAACGTCGTTAGTGTAATCTTTACACCCTCGCACCCCATATAATTCCGTATAGGTACTCATTCTGCTGACGCGCTCTCAATGTTCAATGGAACCAAAGGTTCTGTTAGCTCGTTCACTTCGAAACCCAGCCAGGTGTACGAGCCACTTGAGGTGAATATGTGAAACCGTTTCATTTCAGCTTTCGAGTGATTTGATTTTTGCGTTTCGATATTCTATAATCTATATATACAAGGTGGAATTTAATTCGTTCTTTTCCTTTAATATATGTTTTCAGTTCATGCTTATAGAGTGCTCCCATATAACTAAATAAAAAAGCACTAATAAAATAAAACGTAAATCTAGGTAGTATCAAATTTAGATTCTAAAGAAAAGCCTTGTGATATTGAACAAAGCAGGTGTTTTATTGCCTACGAAACATTTACAAAGCACTCAGCTGGTGCCCGCGCTGTGTGTACCGTTAAATAGACATTTCGGCTGTCATGCACTTATTTTAAGAGGCACTAAATATTAAAACAGAATCTTTTTTTTAAATTGGACCATGTACTTATATTCTATAGCAAGGTCTGAGTACATAGACTTAAGAAAATGAGTGAATTAAATGCCACCGTGTATATATAAAAGAGAGTCGTGTAAGTTACTCTATATATAATTCAAGAACGGCTGAACCGATTTGGCTGAAAATCGTAGGGAAGGTATCTTAAAACCAGGAAACGGAGATACGATATTTTTATCCCGTTCATTTTTTGTCTTCTGAAATTTATGCAAAATACTTCAAAAAACTCATGTTTTTTTTTTGCATTTTCTAATAAAAAATTGAACTTAATAAATTTTTTGGAATATAGATAGCTTATATAGTGGAATAACACATACTTTTTATCCGCGGTGTAACCGCGGCTAGTCTGAGATAAAATAATCCCCGTTCTTTTTCTCTTTTTTTAATGTTAGTGAATGATGTGACGAGCTAGTCGTCCACCTGATGTTAAGCGCCACGGCTGCCCACAACAGAACAGTGTCACTCGGAACTCCAAAAAAAGTTTCGCGTGACACTGCACTGCGCATATCATCCTGAGACATCAGCACAGTCTGGTAATAAGATTTCTATGATTACTAAGCTGTGAGATCAGGTCATAAAGTCTCAATTGCCCAGTAATTTAACTAGCTATAATGCTCTTCAAACTGGAACACAGTAGTTCTTGCACACGCTTACACAGTAGTGCTTGCTTGGTGGTAGAATAACTTGCAAAGCGGTGGTACTTAGACGAACTCTGCAGAAAAGTCCTACCACCTAGTAAATTATTAATGATGATGTTGGCTATAAAGATGATGATTACGATTTCGATTATGAAGAAAATGTTCCAGCTTATAAATGAAACACTAAATCTCACAATTTTACAGTCAACAACGCAGCAGACTGGCTAACAACGCGGACACACGACCGATCGAATTAGCAAATCAAATTGCACCATTTGTTGGGTCGTAATTCGCTCTATCAAACTGGGTTACACGTCCGTGCGTAGTTTGTGCATAATTAAGTTTTGAGTTCGCCGGCTTGGAGGTTCGTGTGTGAATGGTGGTAATTAGGGAGACCTAGGGTGAATAATAATGGACTAGGGTTTGATTCAACCGTATCGGTTCATCGTAATCGGATTCGAGTGGTATACATGCGGAAAGAGAAGCAAATAATAAAGAAATCCTTACTAGACTAAATTTTATCACACTAGTATTATAAAGGCGAAAGTTTGTATGTGTGTATGTTTGTTATTCCTTGACGCTCAAACGGCTGAATGAATTTGCATGAAATTCGGTACTAAGATAGTTTATACACTGGATCAATATACTAGGCTATATTTTATCCCGGAAAAATGAATTTTTCCTGTGGGATGATCCAATATAATACTTTTTATCCGCGGGTGAAACCGCGCGGCGCAGCTAGTTAATTATGTAGTTGAAAAATATGAAGACATATTTTTCATAGCCATATTTAAAAAATGACATTTCTTTGACAGATGTTTACAGATCTTAAATGTTTTCGAAAACACTCCGTTGTATAAATGCATAGATTTGATGATTGGATCATGCTGATCTCATTCCCCCATCACCATTCCACTACCGGACTACTAGACGCTCGGCTAAGCGCCATCCTTTCGTGATCGAAATACCACCCATTCGTACCAAGCGATTTGATTCCACGTTCTTAATCAGAACGGCTAAGGAATGGAATGCCCTGCCAGCGTCTGTGTTTCCGGCGAAATATGAGCCGGGCGTGTTTAAGAGAAGAGTGAATATGTATTTACTTGGCTAGCATGCTACACCTTCGATCGCATCGTTACTTCACATCAGGTGAGAGCGTGGTCAAATAATAGAAGTAAAACATAAATTAAATCCATAGCCGAGACAAAAATATCTCTTTGTCTGATATACTGGACTCTTTTCTAAAAACAACAATACACAGGTCCCCAAACATAGATCACGGTTGATATATCGCCATTGCTCGCGTAGTATCGCATCACTTTGTTCGCTTAGGACACTACTCTGTATTCCTTTTTTTTGTTTTGGCTTCACATTTTTGTGTATTTAGCCAGTGTCAAGTAATTGATAATTTCTCAAGATAATGATATTTCACGCAGATATGTGTCATATCACAGTCGAAGTGATCAAGCCAAGTCGTAGTCTAGTCTAAGTCATACTCTTAGTAAAGCGGTGGCAACTTTACTAGAAGCTTCTATAGAGTTTTGGAAACATCATGAAAAGAAACGTTTCACCATCATAATACCACTTTACCACACTCGTGCCATCCAGCATTTATCGAATAAAACGCTACTAAGTTTATGCACTAACACTGAAAATAACACAAGTTTTGTAAAATAATACAATTCGATGAAGCGATCTTTCTCGTTTTCCCGCCAAAAACTCCACTGTATTCTTCCACGGTATTTTTGATTTAGTAGATAGAGTTGAACTGCTTTGTTTGTAGATATCGATACTTGTTTTAATTGTGTTTTGTTTAGTTTATCGATAGCTTATTCTATTTCATAGATCACGGTTGATATATCACTAGTACTCGCGAAGTATCGCATCACTTTGTTTGCTTAGGGCACTATATTCTTTTTTTATTGTTTTGGCTCCACATTTTTGTGTATTTAGCCAGTGTTAAGTAATTGACAATTTCTCAACATAATGATAGTTCGTATTAGTTTATTATTAGTATTATTTTTAGTATTAATTATTATATCATTGTAGTATTTAGTTGAAAGAATAACGGCAATTCACTGGTAAAAAAAATTGTAATCATATTTATTTATTCTTTTTTTGTCTTTGCCAAGCATGTGTATGTGGGCAGGAACGGGTTTCTGCGTAGGTTGCAACCTATATAACAATAGGCCTTCAGCATGTCCGCACCGCGCCGTGTCTGGAACAAGAATGATCCGTAGCACACCAATCGATCCCTTTATATAGTCAGACAGGTAGGGCCGCCATGACAGTTGCCGGTGCTGCCACTGTAATAAATTTAATGCCACCACAGGGTAAATTACGGTGCTCGATCGCTGTGCATAGAGTTTATAACTGGACGTAGCCGCCGTCATGTATAATAAAGTCTGGAGGTCTGGAGAGAGAATTTTCAAATCAATTGCAGGATTCCGTCATTAACGAATAATATATTACGTAGCTATAATATTATGTGGTCAAAATTAAGCTTGTTCTTTTTATCAAATCTTTATATATATGGATGCTTATTTCTGAAATTTTGAATAAAGATAGATTAATATACATGCTACTTTTTATCCGCGGGTGAAACCGGGAGGCATAGCTCGTTGTATGATATAAAGAAATAAGCTTATAATACTCGCAGACGGACTTCTAGTCCAAGTATGAACATTATAAATCCGTTCAATTGTGTACTATTACATATACTACTATCAATGGAAACGCCAACTGTAGTAGTTGACGTGATTTAGTCGAAACTTTCTACCATCATCTTCCTCATCATCATCATCATAACTTTCATCAACGACACTTAGAAAAATAAGTTAATTTTAAGTAGCTAATATAATTGAAGGGTTGAGAATAAAAAGGATTTAACTGTCAAATTGATAGTTTCGAGAAAATTGACTTTAAACTTCAACGGCTTCATTTTAATCTAGAGTGCTTATAAGGTAATAGAAAAGGTTTATGTAAGTTTCAGTTGCTTGAAAATGTATTATTTCTATTTTAAAGTACCAAATAAATTAATTCATACAATTACTGTAAAAATATAATAAAATAAAATAATTATAATAATGTTTTTATGCTAAGCGGACTGTATTCCTGTGACGGATAAACCGTTTTTAGACTCAAAATCTCGAGATTTAAGCTTTATTTCGGCATTTGGAGAATGTATTATTGTAGATAATTTCACGCTGAATCCAACGATACCCATAAGTCATTTTGTGAAAAAAATCAGTTAAACCCTTTTTGTTCTCACCCCTTCAATTATGACTTGTAAAAGTGCTAAAAGTCCCTATTTGCAATAAATCTTTTGACTTTGACTTTAACATCATTATTATTAACAGTTATTCCCTATTGATTGTCACATCAAACAATAATAGCATTATTAGCCGTACATAAATCTTCAATTTACAAGTTCACAAGTTACAAAAATATCAGTATTCACCGATATCTAGTATCGAGGATACTCACCGATATACTAGTATCAGTACATACCCAACGGTAGCAATCCTTTATGAAAGAAACTCGGGAAATTGTGCCTGGATGTAGGTAATTCTGGACTTCTCGCGCTTTTGTGAAATGAAAAATTAGGGTTCCGTTTTAGGATCGCCGTAGCAAAATTTTATGGAGGGATTCTTTTCCGAGAAGCGTTTGTTGTCTTTGTGATTGGAATTGTATGGATACAATGGCGTTTTTACGATTTAAAATGGGGATTTTAAAAAGGATTTGTCGGTGAAATAATTTGGTGAGAAATTGAATCTCTGCCTCTATCAGCCTTATTAATAAACACGAACTAGCTTTAGACTAGTAACACCATCTTTTGTCTCTTTCGATCCAGCTAAATATTCCAGTACCAAAAAAAGGACAAAAGCTGAAGTAACTAACCCGAGACTAATAATACCTGTTTATTAATAAGGCTGCTTGTGTATTACTTTCTGCGTTGCTTTTATTCTTATTTGGTATTTCACTGACCATTGCGACATTACACGATGTAAACAAAGATCTTTCAAAATAATTATTTCAATGAGTTTTTTACATACAATATCTACAATACTAAATAACGCTTGTTTTTTAAACCTAACTATTTGATGTTTTTAGGCTTAGTTTAGTTTTTTAAGCTATTGCATAGCTTTTATCGCGGGCCTTGAGCGTGGGGACCGAATCCAGAAATTCCGTAACGAGAAAAACCTAACACCCCCCACTCCGGACCGCTGCGCCGGTCGGAGTACAACAACCCAAGGAGTATACAACCCGCCTTTAGGTGGCATTGGTTGTATTGGAAAACTACAGTAATCAGCTGTTTGTGAGAAAGTATATAGGTGTATAGGTATTTATCATCTATGTACAACAGTGAATATCTGTACTCGTATAATTTGTGTACAAAGTGTTTTAATTATGAATAAAAAAGTGCATTTATTAATGAAGAAAGTCACATATATTATTATATATATTAATTATAATTGCATAAGTTGATAAAAAATGCTATGCAATAGCTTTACCGCGGCAGTCTCCGAGTGCCACATGTCTTTTTTTTTTTAGGTCTAGTGTATTATATTTATATGTAAATTGAAGATATGAAATCAATAAATTCATTTATTCGTGTAGATACACAACACATTACGCAGGTAAATTTATGATAGTCAAAAGGTTACATTCACACAGCATGTACTTATAACAATAATATTCTGAGTACCGCGCAATAGAAAAACACATGTGTTCCTTTCCAAAACCACACAATAGAAACCCTGTACCAATCAAAGCCCTATTTTGCAACTCATATATCATATAAGACATATAATATGGCATATGTAATATATGATACAATATATTGTTATGACCGCTGACCATCTATCATTCATGGATAGGCTTATTATACGCTTGCGGACAGTTTTCAGGGTGTGAAAGGAAATATGTTTAGTGATTTAGTGTTGCTATAACATAGGCAGAAATATTTTTTCATTTTAGGCAAATTTTGCAATCAAAAGAAAATATATTAGGATGTGGTCAAATTCAGAAGTAGTGTTGTCTAGTTGTTGTATTCATCCTATTCTCGGATGAATCCATTTTTTTTAACCTGGTTGCAATACTGAATAATCCATTTATCTAATTTTTTACATAATAATCGTTTTGTAGTAAAATCACGATAGATACCACCACAAAAATACCAAAGTAGGTGGTTTTTGCGGGAAAACGAAAAAGATAGCTTCACCGCATTGTTATATTTTCCAAAACTTGTGTTATTTTCAGTGTTAGTGCAAAAATTGGTAGCGTTTTATTTTTTAAGTGCTGGATTACAGGCATTAATGTTGATGTATAGAAGTAACAATAAATTAAATAATACATGCATCTTTATTAATCAACCATCGAACTTACCATCAACTCACAAATGAGAAATTTCAGTCACTATTCAAATACCTACACTGGAGTAAAAAGTTAAGTTGTTGAGTACTAAGTTAAGTATTTTTCTAGATAATATTGTGAATCATAATTGAACGTGTATATTCGGAATAATTTTAAAAGATCATTTATAAAATGGATTCTTCTATATCCGCGTTTGCAATATACAAATCTAACAAAAACTTTAACAAAGAGTAAAAGAATAAAAATAAAAACAAACGAGCAGTGGCAGCGAACTTGGTTAATGCGAAGAATCTTACGGAAGAAACTATAATCGAAGTAGCTCAAAAAGTTAAAAAGCAGCAGAAATCGAAAGCTTTGAAAAATATTGTCAAAAAGAAAACTCACAAGAAAAATAAAACAACAAAAATTTAAAGATACATCCGAATGGTAAGGTAGAAGTCAAGAAAAGCTCTAAGGTGGTTGAGATTGAAGATGTACCTGTGTTAGTACCGGCCAATTTTTCCTCTAACAAAAGTGAACATAGTGAGTGTTCTAATGATGAGAATGGAATACCTTTCACAACAGTAGAGACTGATAGTGTTGAGGAAGGCCTCAAAGTATTCAAATGGATGGTTGCTCTTACAACCCTGATGAATTCCTCAACAAAATTTGGGAAATGAAACCATCACACATTTCTAGAAATAAACCAGCATATTATAAAGAAGTCGTCTCTCCACCAGTACTGCGTCATGTTGTATTTTAACCGATTATAATGTACCGATTCAAAATAATAGGTCTTTACCTATGAAATTGCCGTATTGCAGTACAGACTTTTTCAAACAAAAAAAAGTTTTGATTGGCTATGAATTCTAAATTCAAATTAATTTTGTTTTAAAAATATGACATTCTATTTACAATATAAGTCTTTTGTTTATTGATTAGCGTTGTATTTTCATTACATTTCAACATTTTTCCTCATAATGGATACTTTGAAATTTCGTGTAATTATGGAATATGAGTTCCGTCGTGGCACCAACGCGGCACAAACGACACGTAACATCAACGACGTTTACGGAGAGAACTGTACAAACGAACGTACAACCCGTTATTGGTTTGCTCGGTTCCGTTCTGGGAATTTTGACTTGAAAAATGAACCTCGTGGTCGTCCGGAAACTTTGGTCAACAATGATGAATTAAAGGCGATTGTGGAAGCTGATGAATCTCAATCTACAGCTGAGCTGGCAGCAGCTTTTGATGTTAGCATCAAAACAATATTGGTCCATTTGCGACTGATTGGCAAGATAAAAAAGCTTGATAGATGGGTGCCCCACGAACTTGACGATCGCCAGCGCAACGTACGCGTCGAGACTTGCCTTGCGCTGCTTAACAGGCACAGAAATGAAGGAATTTTGAACCGAATTGTTACGTGCGACGAAAAATGGATTCTTTTTGACAATCGAAAGCGCTCAGCAAGTTGGTTAGATCCTGGTTCGGTACCAAAGCAATGTGCAAAACGAAAAATGACCCCTAGAAAGGTGATGATCACAGTTTGGTGGTCTAGTGCTGGTGTGATTCATCATAGCTTTTTACAAAACGGCGAGAGCATTACTGCAGATGTGTACATTGAAGAACTGACCACAATGATGGCGAAACTCGCACGTCTGCAACCAGCTTTGGTCAATCGGTCGTCTCCACTGCTACTTCACGACAACGCGCGACCCCATACTGCACAACAGACCGTCTCTAAGCTGCATGAGTTGGGTTTGGAAGCTCTCCCTCATCAGCCATACTCACCAGATCTTGCGCCTACAGACTATTACTTTTTCCAAAATTTGGACAACTTTTTAGCGGGAAAAAAATTCAATTCCCGAGAGGCAGTACAAAACGCCTTTGAAGAGTTTGTTGTCTCCCGTCCTGCTGATTTTTTCAGGAAAGGCATCCATAAACTGCCACAGCGTTGGCAAAGATGCATTGATTGCAGGGGTGATTACTTTGAATAATAGAAATAAATAAGTTCGAAAAAAAATACTTTAACTTTTTTCAAACAAAACGGCAATTTCATAGGTAAATATATATTTATTCAGTGAATCCTAGTTTTCCTTGGAGTCACCCGCACCATAGAAAAGAACACGCTTGATTATGGGAAGACAAGACAGAATACGTAAACCCCACAGTGGTAACACGAAAATAAACGTTACACCATCATTATACCACTTTCCCACACTCACGCCTGTAATCCAGCACTTAACGAATACAACGCCACCAATTTTATACACTAACACTGAAAATAACACCAGTCTTGGAAAATAAATCAATGCGGTGACGCGATCTTTTTCGTTTTCCCGCCAAAAATCCCATAATGTACTTATGAATAAAAACTATGCACGAGACACGCATAGGTTTAAAAAATTAACCATAAGTATACCACAGAGTAACAAACTGTAATAAGGCGAAATAAACAAAGTTCATGTAACATCAGAACACCATTATCGGAAGGCCCGAGGGCGTGACGTTACAAGCAAATTACGAGCATCCCTCGTTACCTACCCCCTCGAGAACTAATGCTTCCGATGGATCGTTATTGAAAAACAGGGTGGTAATTGATTTCTGCTATGGCAACATTTTGATGTAGGCATATTTTAAGGGGTTTTTATCACATCATCATCAGCGATTTTACTAGGTGGTAGGACTTTTCTTATTAGTTCGTCTAGGTAGGTGCTTTGCCAGTTATACTGCCGCCAGTTATTATTATCCCTTTATATTATATATTTATTTATTTTCTAGCAGTTTTAAGTCATATTGTATAGTTTAGTTTTTTAGGTCTAGTTTAGTTTTGTAGTAACGATTATTGAAATAAAAGTAAATTTAAGTTATGAGAGAAAAAAGTCATATTTATTTTGACGTCATCATTTATTTTTGTAAGATATTTATTTTATTTTGTTATTAAATTAATCTTATTAATCATCATCTTATCAATTAATCTTATTCCGTTATTTAAACTCACGTCAATTCAAAAGTTGAAATTACTCCGACCAGGTTTCGGACATATTCGGCTACGTGCTGACGCCGCGGCTTGCGTAACTGGCTCCCAGAAGAAGGACATCAAATATGTTCCTAAATCTGATCGGAGTAATTTCGACTTTTAATAGACGTGAGTTTAGCCGTTATTTATCTTACAAAAATGTGTCATACTCAAGATAGTTTTCAAACTAAAATCATCATTTTTAACAATCAAAAGACATTGTTATATTGTTGTTGATTAAACCTCTGTCACTGCAGTACTCTACTCTAATAAAATACGCATTAAGCTTATTTTGCGAAAGAAAACTGCAGTAATTCACTCACAAGTATCGAGTTATATCGTATTTCCTTCCTAGGGAATGATTTATTATATGATATATCTGATATATGATACGTAAAAGTACATATATATAAGATTAACTTTTGATTTAGAGCAACACTGCATCGAGTGAAGTCAGCATGTACATACAGGATGTATATACCGCCTGTATATAGATGCATTGATAAGGAGATCTAAGAAGTCTGATGGTACATCATTATCTATCAATGTATGAATGTGTATTTTTTTATGTTACTGAATGGTGTGACAAGCTTTTTTGAAGTCGGTTAAAATAAATAAATATCTATGGACATTTCACACAGCGCCATCTAGCCCCAAACTAAGCAAAGCTTATACTATGGGAACCAGATAACTGATACAATACTTAAATACTTTTTGTTTGTAAATACAATAAATAGAATACAATATAACACCCGGACACAAAACAAACATCGATGTTCATCACACAAATGTTTGTCCTGGGTGGGAATCGAATCCACAACCTGCAGTTTAGAAGGCAGGGATACTACCAACTGAGCTAAGGGGCCAGTAAATAAATCAATCAATTAAACAAATAACGACCAACGATCACAAACATAGATTCTGGACCCTAACTAGGATTCCCTGTGTTTAGGGACCCAGGAACTACGAGGATCATGGTCTCACAACACCCAGACTCAGAACAAGTAATCGCGTTTTTTTTTCTCATATCCTTGTTTTGCCGCGAACCCGCCGCCTCTGGGTTATAAGCCGACCTGCTTAACCACCACACCACAGAGGCTGTCAAAAGTGGCTTGTTTTTGTGAATTAACATTTAGATAGTCTTGTCTGTTTAATCTGGGAAATGGAGTGAAGTGGCTCAGTCACCACAGTCATATCCGGATCCGGATTCAGATCCACACAACAGCGTCCACAGACCGTCCACTTCCAAATGATTAACTCCTTTCAAAACGATCAACGTTTGCATCTCTGGACTAAGACAACAGACAAAGGAATGAGTTGTATCGCTTGAAACTTACAAGCGAAACTCGACTTTATTACATCCTGCTTGGAGTGTTTTCGGTTGGATGTTTATTGAATGCAAAGTCAGTTAGTGCAATAAGCTTTGAGTGTTCATCTGAGGGTGCAACGGAGTGAAAGGAGCTACCTTGAAATTTGCAAAACGTTTAAACGGTAGGTAAGCTCAAATTGGAGTCATTTCTATAATTTACTACCTGCGCCCATGTGGTGAAATTTTCTAATTTTACGCTCAATTTTTTTTTTCTAAAGATCCTTCTCCTGACAATAATAAACACTACAAAAAAGAATTAGCGAAAATGTTCCATCCGTTCACACGTGATGCGATGACCAAGGGTAATAGAGATTCATTATAATCTTATATATATCGTATTATATGTATGTATTTACAAACAAAAAGTATAAATAAATAATAAATATCTGTGGACATTTCACACAGCGCCATCTAGCCCCAAACTAAGGAAAGCTTGTACTGTAGGAACCAGATAACTAAGCATCTAAGTATTGTATCAGTTATCTGGTTCCCATAGTACAAGCTTTGCTTAGTTTGGGGCTAGATGGATGGTTGTGTATCATTATATCTTTATATACATATAAAAGAAGGTCGTGTTCGTCGTAACGAACACGACTTTTTATTGAGTTATAATAATAATAATAATATATGTGGACATCTCACACAACGCCATCTAGTCCCAAACTAAGCAAAGCTTGTACTATGGGAACCAGATAACTGATACAATTACTTAGATAATTTTTGTTTGTAAATACATACATAGAATACAATATGACACCCAGACACAGAACAAACACCTATGTTCATCACACAAATGCTTGTCCTGGGTGGGAATCGAACCCACAACCCACAGTTCAGAAGGCAGGGCTACTACCAACTGAGCTGTCAGGCTAGTCATAAATAGTGTAGTCATAATAGTTATAAATAGTGTATTAATTATAACTGAAAAACGGCTGAACTGATTTGGCTGAAAATTGGTGGGAAGGTAGCTTAGAACCAGGAGACAGACATAAAATACTTTTATCCCATTCGACTACGTTTTACTAATTCACCCGACCGAAGCCGGGGCGAGTCAACTAGTATATAAAAAAATCTAATTGCTGACGAGTTTTTTTCTAAAAATATAAGACATCCATTGCCTTACAAATTACTAAAAGATACAAAAATACATTTCTGGAAAGTTCGTCTAGGTAGGTGAAATGCCCGCCAAACAGCCCTTCAGCTTTAGTAAAGTTACTGGGGATATAAGACTTTACGACTTAAAAATTATAAGTAATTAGACTGTGGTGTCTCAGGATGACGTGCGCAGTGTAGTGTCACGCGAAACTCTATACTTTAGTGTTCTGAGTGGCACTGCAACTTGTATGGGCAGCTGTGTCGCTTAACATTAGGCGAACATAACACATCATGTAAATCCTCAACATAAAAAAATTATAATCTATTTATATCAATACAGTAATTTCCTCTAATTTTACATTTTCTAATAAACTAAATGAATTAGAATTATTAGGTTACGAGTACGTTCTAATTACTTTTATGAAATTACAAAATTCTTAATGAGAAAATATAACAAACCTGTGATAATTGAGTTTAAGAAACAGAGGTTCTCTTTCATTTTAAAGCAATCGTGAGCGGTCAAAACGACGCAAATATAGTAATCTCGGTAGCGGTTACATATTTGAGCCGTTTGGTGTTGAGACCCTGGGTCCTTGGGGGCCGGGAGCTCATCGCGTTTTCCAAAGTTTACCAGAGCGTCTGGTCGATGTATCACGTGCCCAAATTGCTGACGATATTTGGCACAACGAATCAGCATTGCAATTCAACGGGACAATGCTGCCAGCATGTTAGGTACGCTACCTACCGGTAGTGGGCTGGAGCATTTCGACTATCTATAGGTCATCGCGTCTATATATATAATCCTTTAAAAGCCTTTAGTATCAAGAAAAATATGATTGACAAACAAAACTAACTCACATTCTAATAATTAAAGTATTTCCAAACCGCGGAAAAAATCTCTTTGGAAATAGGCCTCAATTTCACTCAAAGATATTATTCAACTAAAGTGCAAAACGCATACACTCTTGCATATCTCATATCCTTTGCTTGCAGTACATTGCGGTTGTATAACTTAGCATTGGTTAATGAGTGCTCTACCAGCCAGGACTGTATATAGAGTAATGTATTAACCACGCGTTCAAACACTCGCCGAACCCAGCCCGATACCAACATAGAGACAGCCGTAAGTTATAAGGATGAAGCGATTAAAAATAAAATAGTTAATAAAAAAATAAAATTTTATTTATTGGGTTAAATTCTACGTTTCGTCACATCTTAGTTATTCATCTCTACCCTCCACCCACCCGCTTACGTAACTGGTTCCATAATCTATACATATTAAATTCAAAGTTCTGAATGACTGACTGACTGACTGACTGACTGACTTATATATCAAACGCACAGCCTAAGCCGCTGGTCCTAGAGGTGTAGGTAAGCGCTAAGACAGGATTTTTTGAAATTCCACCCCTAAGAGGGTGAAATGGGTGGTGGAATTACCTATTTAAAAAAAATCTTCTTTTCCTATAGGCCAAGTGGGCGAAGTCGCGGGCAGAAGCTAGTATGAAATATTTGTAAACATTTCACTGGTAATAAAAATATAGGTACTGCTGCTACAATACAAATGTTTTCTTATAAGTTTTATGGATCACAATGTATGTACTGGGAGACGTGAACAGGAGAGAGAGCGAGAGAGAGAGAGAAAGAGAGAGATAGAGAAGCCTAGAAGATACCGATTCACTCTTGCCTTGAAATCTCCCAGATTATATTTTTCAGGTCACAGGGACGCTGTTTTACACTGTGAATTTTGACACCCGAACTAGGTGGTAGGACTTTGTTGCAAAGTTCGTCTAGGTAGGTACCACCGCTTTGCCAGTTATTCTGCCACCAAGCAGTAGTGTGCAAGCACTACTGTGTTCCGGTTTGAAGGGCACTGTAGCTAGCGAAATTACTGGGCAAATGAGACTATGATCTGATCTCACAGTCGAGTAATTTTATTACCAGTCTGTGCTGATGTCTCAGGATGATGTGCGCAGTGCAGTGTCGCGTGAAACTCTATCTTTTGGGGTTCCGAGTGACACTGTTCTGTTATGGGCGGCCGTGTTGCTTAACATCAGGTAAACGACTAGCTCGTCACATCATTCACTCGTATAAAAAAAAAATTCACCTAAATTAATTACATTGAAACACAAGCAAGAGCCTTATTTTCTCTCCTTTATTAACATTTATTTAAAACTATTTCGCTGCCGCTCTTCGCTTCCACCAACCGTACGTCCCCATCACAGTTCCTCAGCCAAAGGGAATTCTCTATCAGGCTCCCGAATCGAAACACCCATTTTAAATGAAAGACAGATTACCCCGGCCTATTGGGAGCAATATATTTACAGGGATTTACTAATACCTTAATATATCCTGGAGATTTATTTAGGTGCGCTCTGTGGTTGGTAATTTGTAGAATGTATGAGACAAAGTGCCACACTTACTGGATTTCTTTGAAAGTAAATTTTAACCTGCCGATAGGTTTTTTGAATGGAATACTCCTTTAGACGCGTTGAGCACTTTTCGGGTGAACAAAAATCATGGAACTCATCGTCACCGCACGCTTCCTATGAGCTATATGTCATAAGTTACTTAGTTTTCACTTCTATCAGCAGTCGCCAAAGACTGCCCCGCACATTTTTTTTGTTTGTTTTTTGTAGCAAACATGTGTAAGGACCTTCTGATGGGAAGAGGTCATTGGATGTTATGCTCTGAGAAAGGCTGGTGCAAGTCACACCTTAAAAGTGTATGACGAGAAAGTGCCCATAAGTTGATTCGTATATGTAATTTCCATAACTCGACATGGTAATGTGTGCCTAAACTTCATGCAAGGAACATTTAATTTCCATGTGCCTTATCAAACCGTTCTTTTAGCCCTATACAGCAGTCATACCGTAGCAAACTGATCGGTAAAGTAACGCAACGTTTGCTGCAATTTGGATGTGTGACTGCTAACAGTAAATAATTTACAACTGAATGCTACCGTGCTTTGGAGGGTACATTAAACCTTTGATTCTGGCTGTTATCGTAAGAAATAACGCTTTTGTGTGACTTAAAAATTCTGGTCGGTTGACCAGAATTTTTAAGTCACACAAAAGCGTCTAAGTTGTCTACCACCACAACAAGAAGGAAGAAACTATAACAGCTAATCACTCCTAGCCCTGCCCCGTTATTGTAAGCTCTATTTTACTATTTCTTAAGTCTAATTTGCTACAGACTTTGACTATGCATATGATGATAAACTGCTTTCAGTAAGACTCTTATATTATTTAACTCCCACTGAATCTTTTCTCTCTTAATTTTTCCCTCGATTCAATCCTCCTAAATCATATCTACAGGTACATTTTTCTGCAGCCAATAGCCGTTTAATTTCAGGCGCAAAAATCCCCAACCAATTAGGGGTCCATAGATATTGGTCATAACTCACAGGTTCCAATCATCTGACGCGGCGTTATAATGAAAATAATGTTAGACAAATGGAACGCCCAATATCTGGTAAGCTCCAACCTGGATTATGAGTGCAGTGGTTCAAGGAAGAAGCGAATAAGGGAGAATGAAGAAAAATAAAGGGGGAATAGAATATATCTCTATAATGGTCAATGATAGAATTTATGAATGTTACGTACATCAACATTAAATATCATCTGGTTGTTGGTACATTTTGATGACATTGTTTGAACCACTTCAATACGGCTTTAAAAAAATGAGTGTGCTTTAGACCACACGACTGAAATAAAACTTCTTTAGTTTAGCTACATCTATCGGCCGGTTTAACTTTGTTTTTGCTTTGTTTAATGTCGCCATCTTGACAATTTGTAAACTGTCATTTTACCGGACATTAACATAATAATACAATTTTTTACTTTGTTATGTTGACTATGGAGATCCACGTAAACCAACTTCGACTTCCGTTCTCTTCACATTCACCAGCTTACTCTCCAAGTTAAGCGTGCGTAAAGAAGTTTTACTCTAAAAATGAATCATCTGTAAATTGTAAACCGCATTTCTCGTCCCTTGCGCCTCTAACGCAGAAAGCTTAGTTATAAAGGAGCTATTTGAGCGGAAACATCCAGACGGACGGGCTAATCCTTGATATATATTGTTATATAACAAATTGCTCGATCGAGATGCAGCCGGAAAAGTATGAATGAAAATATAGTTTGTTTATGTATGAAGAAGTATCGCGTAATAAACCTTGTATGGAAACATACCTATCTATAAAGTTTCTTGTAGCTTCTTCTTTACAGTTGTAATCGAAGCTTCGGATCAAAGTTTTCAATTCTGCATTGTGCCGGATTGCTTGCACCAGTAGTGAGAAAGAGAACTGCTTTTTTTTCAAACTCATATATTGTAATGGGCTTGCTATATTATTTGACAATAAGCACTTTGTAATTTTATATGCTTAGTGAAATAACTTAATTTTAAGTACCTTATATAAATTTGACTTGTAAAAGTGCTAAAATTAGCCTATTTGCAATAAATCTTTTGACTTTTGACATTTATATGAATAAACATGAAATAATGTTCGATGGAGCCAAATAAATAGAAGCGTTTTACTTTTATTAATTTGGCTATTTTTTTGTAGACGATACTTGTGCGTGTTCACTAGCGTGCTAGACAACAAAACTTTTAAATTTATAAAAGTTGATAGAAGTCGGTTTAACCCTTTAAAAAATAATGTTCCTATGTCTAAGCTTCTGCGGTATGGTGGTTGAGCAGGTCGGCTCATAATACGGAAGCAGCGGGTCCGATTCCAGTGGCAGGATAAGTACTTTTATGCACAGGAATAAAAACGAAAATACTTGTTCTGTATCCTCATCGTTCCTGGGTCCTTAGATACAGGGAATCCTAGTCAAGGTCCAGGATCTATGAGCCCTAATATTTTTTTTATAAAAAGATATATTGGAAGCGATTTTGGATATCTTGAAATGCCCATATGTCAATTATCGTCATCTTCTTCTCAATCGTGTCACTCTTGACAGAGCGGTAATGGTCGTCACGAAGAGTGGTGGGCCGCTGTAGCTTGCCTCACGACCTCTCGCCACCTCTCCCTACTGGTAGTTATTTTGGTACACTCATGCAAGGGACCACCCATCGCAGACTTGATCTGGTCGGTCCATCGCATCGGTGACCTTCCACGCGGTCTGGTGCCCTCAACTTTACCCTGTTTATTATTATTGTCATTGACTACTTTTTATTGTGAGATTAGATCCCTTGTCCTTGGCTACTGAAAATTTGATATTTGTAGGTTGAACGAGATTCTGCCCACAACTTCGCCCGCGGCGTGGCCTATGGGAAAATAATTCAACCACCCATTTCACCCTCTTAAGGGTAGAATTTTGAAAAATCCTTTCTTAGCGGATGCCTACGTCATAACATCTACCTGCATGCCAAATTTCAGCCCGATCCGTTCAGTGGTTTGGGCTGTGCGTTGATAGATCACTATGTTAGTCAATCAGTCAGTCAGTCACCTTTGAGTTATATATATTTAGACGATAGATTAAGACTACTTTCATCTTAATACTACGCGTATAAAACCACGAAAATAGCCTTTGTGGCGGCATAAAATTCTAACGCGAAAATTATTGAGAGCAGCAACCGTGCCATTTAGCCTCTATAGTAATCTCTCCAGTACCACGTCATATCATAGTTACTAATTCGTTTAACCAATTATGTAGTGTATTTTACAGAGTCGTAGTTTTTCTTGGAGTCCCCCGCATTATGGCAGATAAAGATAACATGGCCAGCAAAGAACGCGTTACCATAATCTAACCTAACCTGATTCAGGCGTGTTCAAGAGAAGAATGAGTAGGTATTTAGTTAGCTAGCTACGCCTTGCATCGCTACTTCCCATCAGGTGAGAGCGTGGTCAAATGCCTAAACAAGTTTGATGTAACAAAAGCCTGTAAAGATGATGCACTATTATATTGTACTATACTATAATACAAATAATAATAATAATCTATTTTGTTTGCATTCATATAAAACCAATTACTCTTGTTACTCTTTTATAACCAGAGCATGTAGAATTACATAATGAGAAATTCTCTGATTGTGATATTTTTAATGCATCCTTTTTAAAGTTTAAATTACAAGTCTAAGCGGTATTGTATATTGTATTTTTGTATACAGCATGTAAGCTTTTTTATTTGTTATGTTGTATTAATAAGTATGTCCTGACGTTCGTGGTGCCACAAATGTGTTCCGACTGAAAATCAGTTATTAAGGTCTTAGGACATTAATTGTATGCTGAGTCGGAGCACATTCGTGACACCACGTAGCATTGTTTATTATTTTGGTGTTACGTATTTTTTATCAGTTGTGTGTCACGAATAAATGTTTTTTCTTTCTTTTTTTCTTTCTAAGTGTTTTTTTAAGTTTAGAAACAATATGTGTAGTGTATTTTAATTTATATCGATTGTGCTGTAAGTATTATTTTATTATTGTTAAGAAGGTTTATTATCATCGAGGGTGTAAGTTAACTTCGGATCTAGTACCGGTTTTTAGTATTCATAGAGTTTTTATTGGTGGCAACCTTATTTCTATATAAAAAGTATTATGTATATTGTAAACTGTTGGTCTTTAATAAAATAAAATAAACACAACTGGAAATACTTTTAAAAATTATCAAAAACGTTTATTTCTTACAAGAATCAAGACATTTGTTTTTATCTATGAATCGTGATAAATGACGATAAATGACATATTTGACGATGGCAATACTAGCAAACGCCCTCTATTTATCACAGAAAGTGCTACTTCCGAAAGTTCCCAAAAAAGTGATTACACTCTCGAGCATTCAGTCGTCCATCTGTCTATACAGTTAATTTTATTGAACTCGTTACGGCCAAGCACCTCTCAAGGGTCCCGTAAGCAGTAAGCCTTAAGAAAGGGCAAAGGGCCATGGAAGGAAGATTTTATCTTTGAACGCCCTTCAGTGGAATGAAGAACTTGGTGTGCCTCTTGAATGGCAGATAGGCGTTATTGTTTTATGGTGCGAGATAGTTGATTAAGTAACTTCCTTTTGAGATTTTTGAAGAAGTGTGTCCTTTAGGAAAACTTCGATTTATAATAATGGTTAAACAGTTTTTAAATTGTTCCTTTTATGTGAGTCGAGCACATGTTACTTTTTTAAACTATGTCACAAAATACCAATTATAAAGATTAGCCTATTTAATGTATTCAAAATGATATATTTATTCCATGAATAAATAAATTATAATGTAAAACAAAATAAAATCTAAACTTATATAAACTAAGAAGAAAGAGAGAAAGAACATTACAACATTTTTACAAATAGGTTATATAGTTTTTTTTTTATGTTTTGGCTTTTGTGTATTTAGCCAGTGTCAAGTAATTGATAATTTTTCAAGTTAATGATATAATACGCAAATATGTGTCAAGTCACAGTCGAAGTCGTCAAGTCATAGTGTAGTCAAGTCATACTCCTAGTAAAGTGGTGGCAACTTTACTTGAAGCTTCTATGGAGTTTTGGAAACAACACGAAAAGAAACGTTTCACCATCATTATACTACTTTCCCACACTCATGCCTGTAATCCAGCACTTAACTAATAAAATGCCACCTATTTTATGCACTAACACTGAAAATAACCTTTTGTTGTGGGACCTTTAAAGAATATTTTCAGTCATAACCCTTATTCAAACAAAAACTTAGTAACTAAATCAAAAACTATAATTTTATTAAAATAACAAAGAAATACAATAAAAATCAAATAAGTACTAGTAAAAAAAGCTTTAATAAAAAGAGGGGCGTTCAGCAAACCATTGCATAAAAAAATATGTTAAACATTCTATTTGTCTTGTCAAAGAAGATCAATACTTTTATTTCAATTATATACCAAGTTTCATAAATGATTTTCAAGCAGTGTTAATGATGGAAACGACTTCTTATTTCTTGAAGGTTTATTATTATAATTTACAAAATATTAGGCAATAAAGTGGCGTTGCGGGCGCAGGCTTAACTGCGTTCGCTCCGGTCGGTGGTCGTTGGGGAATCTCGTTGCGGGGTGCGGGTAGCAGGGGGCTGGCTCGTCCCGCACCTCACTCTTCCGTGGCGATCACGTGTATTGCGCGTGAACATCTTCCGCGGCGTTGAAAGCTTGATTTCAAAAAGATAAGTATGCAGATGTAGTTTGTAGTAGTAGACTTCCTGAAGCAGAAGGTCCAATGGAGATGAAATGTTATCATTGTTCATCGGGTTCAGGTTCAGGTTCAAAGGTTGGTATAGGGCACATCTTGTTGACGCTCCGCCTGAGTGTCCCTCTTGTGGTGTAGACGTCAGCAACTCTGCATATTCCGTCTCGGCCTTCATACAGTTTGCTGACACGTCCCATTCTCCAGTGTAGTGGCATTAGGTTGTCCTCCTTAAGTATGACAAGATCTCCTACTTGAACTGGTTTTTGGTCTTGTCTCCATTTGGAACGGTTTTGTAGTTCAGCCATGTACTCCCGGCGCCACCTCTCCCAAAATTGTTGCCGAACTTGCTCGATGCGCTGGTATCGGTTAGGTCTCGCCGAGCTGGCAGTCAGTGACGGTACAGACATCAGCGGACGGCCAATTAAGAAGTGACCAGGAGTCAAAGGGTTGAGGTCGGTAGGGTCTGATGAAAGGAGAGAAAGAGGACGGGAGTTGAGGATTGCTTCTATTTGGGAGAAAAGCGTAGCCAACTCCTCAAACGTTAAGGCGGCATTACCCGCAATGCGTTTTAAATGAAACTTGGCAGATTTTACACCTGCTTCCCATATTCCACCAAAATGTGGAGAATAGGCGGGGGAGAAAATGAATTTGATTTCCTCATTAGCAGCGTAATCTGAGACCGATTGGCGGCTGGACCTTATAACTCTTCCTAACTCATTTTTGGCGCCGACGAATGTTTTGCCGTTATCGCAATAAATTACACAGGGCCTGCCGCGACGGGACACAAATCTGCGAAGACATGCAAGGAAGGCTTCAGTGGTGAGATCACTCACAACCTCCAAATGAAGAGCCTTCGTTGCAAGACATACGAATATGCATAAATAGGCTTTTTTTATACGGTTACTATTTTGTGATATCGATTTTGCTGGTCCCTTTTTAGATGAAATCATGAAGGGACCAGCAAAATCAATACCACATGCGTTGAACGAAAAGCTTGGATTAATTCTCACATAAGGCAAGTCTCCCATCTTAGGCTGTATAGCTTGACCACGCATACGTGAGCAGACGATACACTTCTTTGAAATGGCGCGAGCTTAGTTCCTGCCACCTAGTGGCCAGTATCTTTCGCGCACAGACGACAAAAGTAGCTGGGGGCCTGCATGAAACAAACGTAAGTGTTCATGGGTCATTAATAATTTAGTTAAATGATGTTTAGCATCGAGTAAGATGGGGTGTTTTTTATCGTATTGACAGTCAGACTGAGTTAATCTACCCCCTACTCTTATTAGGCCATTTGAATCTATGAAGGGATTTAGTGGCAAGAGTTTGCTTTTATAATGCAGCTCCTTTCCGTTTTTAATTTGTTTTAAGTCTTTCGGAAAAGACTGCGACTGGCTCTCTTTTAATAAAAGGGTTGAAGAACGTTCAAGTTCATCAATTTGTAATGGTCCAGTCAATTTAGCGTTAATCTTTTTACAGTTATTTATAAATCGTAGAACATAAGCATAACTTCTTTTTAATCTTAAATAACTTGAATTATTTTCGAAATTAATAATTGTCTCTACGTTTTCGTTGGAAGTACCCTGGTCACACAGTAAAGATTTGGTTTCGGGTAAGTTGCCAGGCGTAGGGTGAGGTTGGGTAGGCCATGTTGACTGATCTTCTTTCAGAAATAAAGGCCCCTCCCACCACAAAGAAGTAGCTTGCAGATGCTGCGGGTCGATGCCCCTAGAAGCAAGGTCTGCTGGGTTGAATTCAGTTGGAACATGTTTCCATTGAAAATCTTGGGTAATTTCATTTATTATATTCACTCTGTTGCGAACAAATGTGTGTAAGGTTTTATTTTGGGCTTTTAGCCAACCGAGTACAACTGTGGAGTCTGTCCACATGTATTTTTGAGTGATTTTGCAGGGTATAGACTTTAGAACCTTATCAGTCAATGTGGACCCTAACAAAGCTGCAGTCAACTCCAATCGTGGAATTGTGAGAGATTTAAGAGGTGCGACTCTTGTTTTAGCACACAATAGCTTAACGACAATGTTCTGCTCACTATCAGTTGAACGTATGTAGATACACGTTCCATAGGCGTGCTGAGACGCATCCACAAAACAATGCAACTCAATGGACTGGTTTTCTTGGCTGCCACCTATAACACAGCGATGTAGAGCTATATCTGATAAATGATGTAGGTGTTGGAGGAAAGCAATCCATCCACTGGCAAATTCTTTTGGTACTGGGTCATCCCAGTCTAGTTTGGCACTCCATAATTTTTGAAGAAGAATCTTAGGCTTTATTATGCAACAACTAACTAAACCCAATGGGTCGAACAGCTTACAAGTTGTGGAAATTATGCTTCTCTTCGTAATCTTTGAGGGAATTTCCACACCACTAGGAAAATGTAACTGATCAGCAACAGGTGACCACTTTAATCCTAAGACATTAGCTTCTTCATGAAAATCAAGACAATTGGACGTTCTTGATTCATCAGATAGTATTTGGGGGCAATTTGTGCGGAATTTTCTCAGTGGAAAACACGCTGAGTTCAGCACTTGGGTGACCTTTAAGTATATGTGAGTTAACTCTTCCACAGTAGACGAGCCAGGGTTCAGATCGTCGATGTAAAAATCGTTTTTGATGACGTTGGCTATGACGGGATCCTGACACTCACCAGCAAGTTCCACCAAACATCTG
Source organism: Ennomos fuscantarius (assembly GCA_905220475.3). NCBI lineage: Eukaryota > Metazoa > Arthropoda > Insecta > Lepidoptera > Geometridae > Ennomos > Ennomos fuscantarius. The sequence continues at coordinate 1,316,775 of HG992046.1, read as the reverse complement.
GTACTCAAAAAAGGAGCAGAAGCCATTCCATAGGTCAACGTTTGTAGCTGTAGGGTTTTAACAGGTTCATCGACTTTATCTCTCCAAAGCACGAGCTGTAAATGACGTTGAGACTCATCTAATGCTATTTGTCTATAAAACTTATTGATATCTGCAGTTAACACGAACTTGTGGATCCTAAAGCAAAGAAGAATTGAAATTAAGTCTCTCTGCACAACCGGTCCAACAGCCTGCAAGTCAATAAGCGATTTTTGAGAGCTGGTTTTGGCCGAAGCATCAAAGACAACCCTCAGCTTTGTGGTTTCACGCTGTTCTCGTATAACACAGTGATGGGGTAAGTAGCACCCGAATTCAGGTTTCTCAATTTCATTTAAATGTCCTAAATTACCATATTCATTAATAAAATTACTATATTTTTCTTTAATATTTTCATCTTTATTTAATTTCTTTTCTAGGTTCATAAAACGTCTCATTGCAATAGGGAATGAGTTGCCTAGTGCCTGCTCGGGATTCTCCTTCAGCGGCATCATGACAGAATATCGGCCATCAGGTAAGCGACGAGTGTTTTTATTAAAATGAGATTCACAAAACTGTTCATCTGTTGTGTAGGTATTATCAGTAGGCCATTCCTCGACCTCCCAGAACTTTTTTAAAGAATCATGAATATCTTGAAGTGATATCATAGAATCATTTTTCACAAAGTTGCATTGGATATTAGTATTAGGTTGATAGTAGGATTCCCCGGTATTACCCGCCACTATCCAACCTAACAGGCTATCTTGTAAGACGGGTTTATTTGGCCCCAATTTAACTTGGTTAGGACTTATCAAGTCAAAGAAATGATCTGCTCCCAGCAGAATATCAATTTCAGAAGGTTCATAGAATGAAGGGTCAGCTAGGACAATATTATCAGGTAAGTTTAATCGCTGAACATCAACTTTGACTTTAGGCATAGTACCAGTTATTGTAGGTATTACCAAGCAACTCACCCTTTTACTAAAAGAGCCAACTCGTGACTTTATTAAGATATTACACCTTTCAGTCACTTTACATACGACGTCATTTATACCAGACACATTAAATGAATTTATCTGCTCCGTTTTTAATCCTATTTTTTCTTGCAGGTTTTTGGTGATAAAAGAAGACTGGCTTCCAGTATCTAACAATGCACGGGCAAGGTAAGTATAATTGTTTTGTTTATTTATGACTTCAACTTGAGCAGTACATAGTAGGACTTGACCAGGTGAGACAGCTGATAAAATAACCGGAATAGGCGATGATTCAGTGTTTTCAGTAGCTACGTTACTAACTGTATTGTTTTTATGTAAAACTGTATTATGTTTTTCTCGACAGATGCGGCATGAACCCTTCAGGGTACAGTCTACATTTTTATGACCACTACGAAGACAATTGGTGCACAACTTGTGTTTATGTACTTCGGTAAGTCTGTCACATACGGTCATGGCCTTAAACTTTGGGCATTGATGCACATAATGATGCATCTTGTTGCAGATAAGACATGCCTTGGTGTGAGAACCCTCCAAAACGGTAAAAGATTTTACATTTGAATATCCTTTGTTCGAATGGTTATTATTTTTATAGTTTGAACGTTTATTGTCGTAATTATAATTAAAGCGGTTTCCATTAGCTGTTTCTAAAACATTTGCACGATTTTCAATAAATTCTTTAAATTCTACAAGTGTAGGTAAGTGCGATAATCGCCCTTTGTGTTCCTCCCAATTACTGCTAGTTTTAGGATCTAACTTTGCAGCTACTAAAAATATCACTAACGGATCCCAACCAGTCGTAGGAACACCTAGGGTGTTAAGCGCGTTTAGGTTTTTATGAAGTTGATCACTCAAATATCTTAAGGCCCTAAAAGATTCCTTCTGAATTGGGTTAAGGCTCACCAACGAGCTTAAGTGATTATTAATCAAAATATTTTTATTGTTATACCTATCACATAAAGCCTTCCACGCGTACTCGTAATTCCGTGCGGCAAACTCAATGGAACTTATTACGATTCCTGCACTTCCCACTAAAGAATTTCTTAAGTAATGAAACTTGTTAATTGGTGGGATCGATTCATTGTCATTGATAAGAGAATCAAAAGTGTCTCTAAATTCCAACCATTTAATGTAGTTGCCATCAAAATTGGGCAAATTTATAGTAGGCAGTTTTACTGAACTATTCGCTATATGACAACAACTTGACTTCGATGAACCGTTAAGAGAATTTTTATTTTTTGCAGAAAATGAATCTATAATTTCTTGCGCCATAGCGATTTGTGAATAAAATTCGCTTTCGGTAATTTCTCGTTCGGAAATCTGCTCATCCACATTTTGAGAACTTTCCTCAATTTCTGTTTGTACATGGTCAAAACTAGACATTAATTCTTGCAACTGTGTTAACCTTAAGGATAATTCTCGTATTTCTAAACTTGTGAGATCAGCAGATGAACCAACTTGGTATTTTTGTATAACATTTTTATGTACAGTTAATCTACTTCTAATACCACCGCGTTTTCGGGCTAATGTTTTTAAATGTTCTTTTAAGTCTTTATCAGATGATTCAATATTTATAATAGGTATAGGACTTTTTGATCTCGGCTTAGATTCAGTTTCCGACATTGTGAATTTAAATTAATACAATATAATGAAGGCACCACAATGAGTAGGTTAAGTTTTACTGATTTGTGCACTCTAACCGTTATACAATCCAGACGCCACCAGTTCAAACCACAGCTACCACCGAGCTCGCCAACAGCACGAGCCGCCCACTCGGAGCACGGCTGACCGCTGTCGTCAGGCCCGCCAACAGCGCTCACGGGACACAGCACGACCCGGCGCGGCGTGAGGAATCAACCCGCAGTGGGCGCTGGAAACGTTCGGCAAATAGGCGTTGAAATAAAGCGTTACAATGGGAGTGGTTTGATTTTCCCTACTTGAATATGAAACTGAATGTTGGGCACTTAAATTATTCAAACTATGCAATTCTTTTTTTTCTTAAATTATGCAAATTAATTAACAAATAAAACTTTGTATATAACGTATTAATATTGAAATATTTACTGACTTTAATGATTATGTAACGGGATCATTAGATAAAGGGTCAATGAACTTGCAAACGCTTAATAGGTGATAGTGAATTTGTTGCTATCAAGCAAACGTAAAAATAGGAATGAAAGTAAATAAGCTTATATAGTTACTTATGATGTAAGCATAACCCACAACAATAATTTATTTATTAGACAGGAAATCAAGCGTAGAATGCTAAGAAGGCTCACGAAAAGAAAACGAAAAAATAATTTGCCGTGAGATAAGTTATGTAATGGCGGAAAGAGATTTTACTTATTTTTACAACTACACTTTGTTTGTGCAAATATGTAGGCTAAGATGGTACGCATTTAGCAAGATACCACCTTAAAGTGCTGCGAAGTAGCTAGGCATTCACACAACAAATAGAAGTTGGTAATTGGAAATAAGAAGGAATGTAAATAGGATAGGCTCACTTTCTTTGTTTGACGCGCCCGTCGTTATTATCAATTCACTGCACTTCACTGATCCAATCCAATGACACAGCGTTTTCAATGTATCTTCCTCTCCAAATATGCAGATGATGTCCGAGGTCGCCAAAAAACTTGTTAATGATGGAAACGACTTCTTATTTCTTGAAGGTTTATTATTATAATTTACAAAATATTAGGCAATAAAGTGGCGTTGCGGGCGCAGGCTTAACTGCGTTCGCTCCGGTCGGTGGTCGTTGGGGAATCTCGTTGCGGGGTGCGGGTAGCAGGGGGCTGGCTCGTCCCGCACCTCACTCTTCCGTGGCGATCACGTGTATTGCGCGTGAACAAGCAGGAAGAATATTTATTATTACACTACTGGATTATCTTAAAGATTTTAATTGTTAATTTGACAAAAATAGTACACACATTAGGTCATTATTTATGGCAGTGAAGATAAAAAGGGATAAAAATACCCAACGGGCTGTTTCAATGAACGATTTAAGTTTAGGTGTCTTGATTGGCTGAAAAAATCATAACAGCCAATCAAAACGGATAGATGGTAATCCATCGACAGTCACATCCAATGACGGTGTAATATTTCGACACTACTGTTACTTTTATTTTTCTTTTATTTCTTTTTTATCTCTCTAGTATTTATCTCTTATTTCTCTTTTATTTTTCTTTTTATACATACTTAACTAGCTCTGTTTATATTTAATTGTTATCATCATTTCGTTCGACCTGTATTATTAATAATGTGACGAGAGTTAGGCAAATGTATGCTCCACTCTAAAGTGCAACGCCCTCACAGGGCTCTTACAATGTAATATTGGGAACTAAGTATAGATTAGTTAGACTAAGTAATGACATTGTATGAAGGCATGTAATAATAGATATATAAATATATATTCTTGTAATTTACTTTTGTGAGTGATGTAGAAATGTTTTCTTTTTTTTTCTATAATAAACCCACCCCGTAAACCCCAGTAAAAATAATGATAACGCTCAATGAAACAAAGCTTGAAATGTTCTTAATCTTCATCAATATTAAAAAGACTGTATAAAGTAATTATGTATTCCCATTGTTTATCTTAACTTTTCCCTAAATTAGGGGAACACAAAATCTGGATAAAAGTTGGCGACACACGCGACTTAAGAGGAATTTGAATTTGATAAATATTTATGAGATTATGGGAGGGAAGGCGATTAAGCTTTTTCAGTTTGAATTTTCGGCTTATTTGTGATGTAATTTGTATTGACTTCTTTCTAAATAGAAGCACGTATCTTATATTAATAATTATAATTACTAAAATTAGGGGTCAAACATTTATTTATACTTTGTAAAAACGAGGCTTTATTCATAAAAAAGACGAAAAAAAAAGGAAAAAGACGAGTGTGCTTTAGACCACACGACTGGAGTAAAACTTTAAACTTCTATACGGAACGTAACTCTCTCTCTTTCTATCTTCACTTACTTATATCTCCCTCTCAACTTCCGTTCGCCTCACCCGATCAATTTCCGTAACGCTCTCTTCAAGCATTCACCAGTTTACTCCCCAAGTCAAGCGTAAAGAAGGTTTACTTCAAATAAATCTGATTCCTTTTACAACCGCTTTGTTATCCGTCCAGCTGTACTGTAGTGCTTATAACCCCATAATCTTAAAATATTACGTTCTATAACTTTATTCATTAAAAATGATGAACAAACTAAAAGATTTGTTGTCAATAGTTTTAGGAAATTAGCAAGTCTGTTTGCATCAATATTGTAGCATAACAATGGCATACGAAAAAAATACAGTAAAACATAGAACCTCCTCCGTTTTGGAAGTCAGTTAAAAATACTTTCGCAGCACACACAACCTATGCCTTTAACAGGAGTGGAATTTTAGTTTGAAAACTATCGTGAGTATGACACATTTTGTAAGATAAATAACGGCTAAAACTCACGTCAATTAAAATTCGAAATTACTCCGACCAGGTTTCGGACATATTCGATGTCCTTCTTCTGGGAGCCATTTACTAAGGCAAGCTTTTAATTGACGTGAGTTTTAGCCGTTATTTATCTTACAAAAGGAGTGGAATTTTTACGACTGGCAAGGTCACGTGTTTGCTAGGTTTCTGTTTCGCTTACTGTGCCTGGAACCCATTTAATTTCCCCCCCCCCCCCCCCCCCTCTTACAGTACCCCCCAACCGCAGCAAAAAGCAAAAACACGTCACCGTCCAGAATATTAAACAGATACCAAGTTTCGGTTTTACGTTCTGATTACAGAATAAATTATTACGTGCGGCGGGTCGAGCCGTGATACCCATATTTTTCCTTTAAAACTGGGAGAAGTCGTGACCTAGCAACTCTGTTATTCACTTGACGTTAGATTTGACTTGAGACAAGTTGATTTCGTTTTGGATCGTGGAAGAAATAAATAATTTTTGCGCTGACTTTAAAAATTGTGTAGCCGTTTTGGGAGTCATAAGTACCAACAAGACGTCACACGAAAATTATAGTTCTACTTATATCTTACTAATGTTATAAACGTGAAATCCTAATTCATACTTTATTTTATAAGCGCGAAAGCTTGTAAGTATGGATTGACTGGCCCGATAGCTCAGTTGCTCAGTAGGTTGTCGGTTCGATTCCCACCCAGGACAAACATTTGTGTGATGAACATCGATGCTTGTTCTGTGTCTGGGTGTTATATTGTATTATATGTATGTATTAGCAAACAAAAAGTATCTAAGTACTGTCTCAGTTATCTGGTTCCCATAGGCACAAGCTTTGCTTAGTTTTGGGCTAGATGGCGCTGTGTGAAATTTCCACACATATAAAAAAATAAATGAAAGCCTAATTTTACCTATCATTTATTTTTCTTTTGCATATTATTGTAAAAAAACTATTACCAAATCAGTCCTACCGTTCTCTAGTGATGCGAGTTCTCTAGTAATCCTTTTTTTCCTTCTGTTTCCTTCTCTTATGACCATCACACTATCACACTTCACACTAATACTATAAAGGTGAAAGTTTGTATGTGTGTATGTGTGTTTGTGTGTATGTTTGTTACTTCTTCACGTTTAAACGGCTTATACACTAGATTAACATACAGGCTACATTTTATTCCGGAAAAGTGAAATTTTCCCGTGGGATGAGAATATATTTAAAATACGCGACTAGTTGCTTTATATATATAGAAGATTAGCTGACCTGCCTCGACTTCACAAGAGTAATTTATATCACTAAATCCGGGTCCGTAGTGCTAAGCAAGTCGCCGTCGCGCGCGCGCACTCACCTTGAGGAAGGCTGCCAAACGCAGTCGAAACTATAGTCGGATAGTCCGGCCAATTATAACGTGAGTAAATCCCGTACAATTAATACAAAATATTTAGTGACTCTTAAAATAACTGCATGACAGCCGAAATGTCTATTTAACGGTACACACAGCGACGCACCAGCTGAGCGCTTTGTAAATGTTTCGTAGGCAATAAAACACCTGCTTTGTTTAATGTCGCAAGGCTTTTCTTTAGAATTCAAATTTGATAATACCTAGATTTAAGTTTTATATCACAAGTACTTTTTTATTTAGTTATATGGAAGCATTCTATAGCATGGACTGAATACATACATTAAAGGAAGAGAACGAATAAAATTCCACCTTGTATATTTAGGGATACTGCAAATATACCAGTAGATACAGGTAGTTACTGGGATCTCATGAATGGACATTCAGCCCTTTCTTCTAACCGTGATATGCAAGATTGAAATGAAACCCCTAGTCACGAAGGTAAGGGACCTAGTGACTAGGGGTTTTATTTCAATGGTAATTAAGCCAGTGAAAGGCTTCGCTCAGTTAATTTCTGTTACCCATTGAAGGGGTACGAACAAAAAGGGTTTAACTGGTTTTTTTCACAAAATGACTTATGGGTATCGTTGGATTCAGCGTGAAATTATCGACGATAATAGATTCTCAAAATACCGAAATGAGGCTTAAATCTTTAGATTTTGAGTCTAAAAACGGTTTATCTGTCACAGGAATACAGTTCGCTTAGTATAAAAACATCATGATATGTATTTTATCATATTACATTTTTACAGTAATTGTATGAATTAGTACTATATTTAGTATTTTAAAATATAATTAATACATTTTCAAACAACTGAAACTTACATAAACCTTTTCAATTACCTTATAAGCACTCTAAATTAAAATGAAGCCGTTGAAGTTTAAAGTTAATTTTCTCGAAACTATCTATTTGACAGTTAAACCCTTTTTATTCTCAACCCTTCAATTGTGCAAAAGGGTATATTGTGTTTTTAGATAGATGGAGAGGTAAACCCTTTATTATATACACCACATATTAACAAGCTACAAAAAATACAACGAATTGCAAGTGGGGAACAATGGGCGACTTTATCGCTAAAAGCGATCTCTTCCAGGCAACCTTTGGATGGAGAGGATTTATGCGTAACGGAAAACATGGACATTAGAAAACGAGAACCGACGAGGTATTTTATTCCTTACTACTTAGCTGCGCCCTGAAAATTTTCTAACTTTCTTAGTTGTTTTCTTTCATAAGAATCTTCTCCTGACAATAATAAACACAACAAAAAAAGAATTTGTGAAAATGTTCCACGCGTGATGAGAGGACCAAGGGAAATAGAGATTCATTTTTATTTATAAAGACTAGCTGACCCGCCCCGGCTTCGAACGGGTGAATTAGTAAAACGCGATAAAAAGCACCCTATGTCCGTCTCCTGGTAGGTATTAAGCTACCTTACCAATCTTCAAATTATCATGAGAGAGAGAGAGAGAGAGAGAGGGAGAGAGAGAGATAGAGAGAGGGAGAGAGGGAGAGAGGGAGAGAGGGAGAGAGGGAGAGAGGGAGAGAGAGAGAGAGAGAGAGAGAGAGGTGCTCAAAATAGTATTTTATAGTCGGGAATTTTTTCGATATAAATGTTTATAACTTGCTAATAAATAAAATCGATATAAAGGGGAAAGTTTGTATGTGTGTATGTTTGTGTGTATGTGTGTATGTTTGTTACTCCTTCACGCTCTAACGGCTGAATGGATTTAGATGAAGCTTGGTACCAAGATAGCTTATACACTGGATTAACATATAGGCTACATTTTAAGAATAAGAATAAGAATATTTTTATTGCTCAGAAAAGACAAACAGAACCTTAAATATACGATAGGTAGGTACATTAACAAATCAGATTTTACTGATATTAACAACAGGTAAGCTAGTAGGTAGGTGCTAAGGGATTTATCCCCGAAAAGTGAAATGTTCCCGTGGGATTAGCAAACAATTAAAATACTTTTTATCCGCAGGTGAAACCGTGGAGTGCAACTAGTATATTATATTTATTTTTGTGTGTCGAATCAAACCTATCTAGTCATTAAGCACCCTCATTCCAGCCACAAACCAGTCCACACCGTGTAAAGTCACCACCCCTGTTTTATCAAACCAACATATTTCTGCAACAGTAAGGGTTATACGTACACACTTTGATAAAGGTTTACAGACACACACACACACACACACACAAACACACACTTAACACACACCGCACATCACCTTTTACAATCATACTCATAACTGCTGTATGTAACTAATTACATTTATTATCTAATTGATAGAATCAAGCGTGACTTCGCGGAAGTGCATCTTATATTATATACAAAATGAAATAAAAATATCTAGTGTGATTCCGCTAAATTTAGGTAATTAGATTACCTATGTTTCAGGACATAAACGTATGAAGTAACTCAGTAGTACATAGAATTATGTTAAATCTTAATGTACTACCCTCGATTATGATTTAATGAGAACTACAAATTTTTACGTAATGTACTAAAAGTTTAAAAAGGCGGTCTTTAGCCTGTAAAACATTTTAATTTAAAGACAGTTATAGCTTAGATTCTAGCGCTAAGTTGTACGTAACATTTAATATTTATTAAAATAAAGAATTTTTGAAATGAAATGGAATTCGAAAGGAATTGGCTAGCATACTACACCTTCGATCGCATCGTCACTTCCCATCAGGTGAGAGCGCGATCAAATAATAATAAATAATATAATAATATGTGTCGACACATAACGCCATCTAGCCCCAAACTAAGCAAAGCTTGTACTATGGGAACCAGATAACTGATACAATACTTATATAATTTTTGTTTGTAAATACATACATAGAATACAATATAACACCCAGGCACAGAACAAACACCTATGTTCATCACACAAATGTTTGTCCTGGGTGGGAATCGAACCCACAACCCACAGTTCAGGAGGCAGGGTTACTACCAACTGAACTATCGGGCCAGTCAAATGCTAGACAAGTAAGAAGTAAAAAAAAAAATTAGTCGCAAAGGATTACTGCAGGTAAGGCGGGGGCGAGTTGGCTGGACTGCAGTCGCGACCCCTTCTCGCCCCGGTACAGCGGACGAGGGCTCACGGGGGGGTTTTAGTGGGTTCGAGTCCCACATACCCCCTGCTACCACCCCCGTGGTGGCAGGGAAGTGCGAGGGCATTTCCCCCCCTCAAAAAAAAAAAAAGGTAATGCAATGAAAAAACCTAAAAAACCTGAAATTACAATAACAAATTTTAATAATTATTGACGATGATGACGATGCGACAACTATGATCTATCCAAGATTAAGAAGACGTTAATCTTTCCAGAAGTTTCTTGTTCACTGGCGACTAGAAGGCAGAGGTTATATGTGTCAGGAATGAATTATTATTATTATATATCTCCGACGGAAGAGTCCTAGTTCTTGTGTCACGGGTCTTGAGCCTAGTACGGGAAACAGGTGCTCCACCCCTTTATGATTGTTTCAACTAATTTTTTTGCCAATAAATTTTCATTTCATTTCATTTGTTTTTAGAACTAAATTATTTATGGTTGTAAGCATTAAAAGTTTTTGACTTTCAAACGACGTTATTAATGATTTTAGTAACAATAACTAAAAACGCGTGGACATTTGAAAACTACTAACTACGGCACACGCTCAGACGTAAACAGAAACTCAGAAGCGTCGAAATTATAAGAAAGCTGGTTTTTTAACACGTACATAGATCGAGGACCCTAAAAAGGATTCCCTGTGTCTAGGGACCATGGTCTTACTACACCCAGACTCAGAACAAGTATTTGCGTTATTTTTATCTTTGCACAAATACTTGGACCAAACCCGCCGCCTCCGGGCTATGAGCCAACCCGCTCAACCACCACACCACAGAGGCTGTCAAATAAAATTCAAAGTCCTGCCTGACTGACTGACTTATATATCAACGCGCAGCCTAAACCGCTGGTCCTAGAGACTTGAAATTTGGAGGGTGTGTTCTTTGTAAAGTGTAGGTATCCACTCAGAAAAGGTTTTTCGAAATTCTACCCCTAAGAGGATGAAATGAGTGACTGAATTATCTATGAAAAAATTTTTTTCGTTTCCTATAGGCCAGGCGTTTTTAATAATTTTAAACTTACTACTAAGACTTGCCCATACTGTCTATACGTTCACCTAATGTTGCAGTTCAAAACAATGTTATTAGTTTGTATGCACCTGAATAGGCCTCTGACACAAGTACGGGTCGCATAAAAGACCATCAAATAGCCATTCTGACACACGGGAAACGAAACATAGATCAATATAGAACGGATTTCCTAAATGTTTCGGGATTCAATAGTCCCTACATTAGCCCCGCAACGAGCTATAGAGAGGGCTGGGGGTTCCCTTGAATGAATATTAAGAGATTCACTATATCTCTCAAAAGAAAAATTGCAGAAAAATAATAGTAATAATAATAACAACGACCAACGATCATTGCATATTTAGATCCTGGACCGGGACCCAGATGCTACGAGAACCATGGTCCCACAACATCCAGACTCAGAACAAGTATTTGCGCCTTTTTCTTCTGTGCACAAATAATAATAATAATAACTTCCAACGATCACATACATATATCCTGGACCCTAACTAGGATTCCCTGTGTCTAGGGACTCAGGAACTACGAGGACCATGGTCCCTCAACACCCAGACTCAGAACAAGTATTTGCAATTTTTTTCCTGTGCACAAATACTTGTCCTGCCGCGAGAATTGAACCCGCCGCCTCCAGGTCATGAGCCAACCTGCTCAACCACCACACCACAGAAGCTGTCAAGTATAGTTTCCCTATTTTGATTTTCTTCTCTAATGTTTTCCTCCACTATGATAACTTTTATTTAACAGAGAAGTGGCTAAATGACAATGTCGTATTATTACAAGATTGTAATATGACATGGTTGTAAAATGACAAGATCGTAAAATGTTGGTTAAAAAATGGCAAGATTGTAAAATACCGAAGCAAATGTCAATGTCATTATTTGTATTCTCTTTGTATGTCATTATGGATTCACTATATAAACTGTTGTAAGAGTTTTGGCGGGAAAATGTAAAATATCGCGTTATCGCATTGTATTATTTTCCAAACTTGTTTTATTTTCAGTGTTAGTGCATAAAATTGGTGGAATTTTATCCGTTAAGTGCTGGATTATAGTGCATGAGTGTGGGAACGTGTTATATTGATGGCGAAACGTTTTTTTTTTTTCTTGTTGTTTCCAAAACGCCATAGAAGCTTCTGGTAAAGTTGCCACCACTTTACCAGGAGTATGGCTTGATTACTCTAGACTATGACTTGACTTGATGACTTGGACTATTACTTGATTTGATACATATATATTAATTAATTTGAAAAATTAATTATTTGACACTGGCTAAATACACAAAAGTGTGGAGCCAAAACAAAAACAAAAAAAAAACTGTTGTAAAAATACTCCGCAGAAGCCATTATAAGAAGTTGAAGTTGAAGTAAAAATATCCGTCAATTAATGATTTTGTATTTATATTTATTAAACTCGAAGACCGAAGTGCGTAAAATTCAATATGGCGTATGAACTGTTAAAGCATAGATCAAACTAAATTTATGGATTTCCAGAAAAGTATGGCGTTGATTAGAAATAACTTTTGTCTATAAAATTCAAAGTCCTGACTGACTGAATGACTTATATATCAACGCACAGCCTAAATCGCTGCACGCTGGTCCTAGAGACTTGAAATTTGGAGGGATATTTTTTGTAAAGTGATCCACTAAGAAAGGGTTTTTCGAAATTCCACCCCTAAGAGGGTGAAATGGGTGGTTGAATTATTTTACTGCAGGCCACGCGGGTAAAGCTGAGGGCAGAAGCTAGTATCAAACTATTATTCTGTATTAGTTAAGTGGCATTTATTGAAAATATATGGCCATTCTACCCTGTCCAATGCCATGATTGTAGCCACAGATAATATTTCAATATTGATAATAATGGCTTCCCAAGGTCTGTGGGTTTAAAATTAAGGTCATTTCTGGTAATGGGAATAGATGAAAATTGTACTAATTACACTATTGATTTTGTAGTTATTGTTTTTGTTGGAAAACTACGTTTTAATTGACTCTGAAAGTGTGGTCGGTTTAATTTTTATTCATTATCCGCGTCATACACATCGTATCAGGAATCAGGGTAAAAAGTATTATATCACTATTTACCAAAGTTATAATACCCTGATAGCTCAGTTGGTAGCAGCCCTGCCTTCTGAACTGGAGGCTGTGGATTCAATTCCCACCCAAAAATAACATTTGTGTGATGAACATCGATACTTATTCTGTATCTGGGTGTTATGTATGTATTTACAAACAAAAAGTATTAAAGTATTGTATCAGTTGTCTGGTTCCCATTGTAGAAGCTTTCCTTAGTTTGGGGCTAGATGGCGATGTATGAAATGTCAACAATATATTTATTTATTTATTAAAAAAATCGTATAGTATAGTAATAAAACGCGACCTGCAGCCAAAAGCTTTTTGTGTATCTAAATAAATAAATAATAAATAAATAAAAGCTAAGGTCACTGTAAGTCATAGTCTGCAATACGAGTAGTACACCGGTAGTAGTAATTCTATGAGCAGTACAGCATAAACGATCATAAACTTTTTTACATAATATGGCTTCCTGAATTGATTAAAATTAATTACTGCCAAATATATTTTATCAAAATCGGCCGGATAACGTTTACTACAATAACAAACGAGTGTGCTTTAGACCACTCGACTGAAGTAAAACTTTTTTAGTTTAGCGCCATGTATCGGCCGGTATGTTAATGTCGCTATCTAAATTGAAGGGTTTAACTGATTTTTTTCACAAAATGACTTATGGGTATCGTTGGATTCAGCGTAAAATTATCTTTAATAATACATTCTTAAAATACCGAAATGAGGCTTAAATCTCGAGATTTTGAGTCTAAAAACGGTTTATCTGTCACAGGAATACAGTCCGCTTAGCATATAAACATTATTATATTTATTTTATTATATTATATTTTTACAGTAATTATATGAATTAGAATATTAGAATTTAATTAGAATTAGAATATTTAGTATTTAAAATAGAATCAAAACATTTTCAAGCAACCGAAACTTACATAAACCTTTTCTATTACCTTATAAGCACTCTACATTAAAATGACGCCGTTGACATTTAAAGTCAATTTTCTCGAAACTGTCAATTTGTCAGTTAAACCCTTTTTATTCTCAACCCTTCAATTCTCATTTTACCGGAAATACTAACATAATGATACAAATTTTTAAGTTTGTTATTTTGACAATGGAGATACATGAACCACTTCAATTTCCGTTCGCCTCGCATTCACCAGTTTACCAAGTGAAGTGTGCACAAAGAAGTTTTACTTCAAAAAACATTTGCACTAGCCCCGATGACCTATAGACAGTCCAAAATCCAGCCCACTATCGTTAAGTACCGTATGGAGATTTAGCGCGAAAACAAAAAAGATTTTCCAAAACTTATGTTATTTTCAGTGTTAGTGCATAAAATTGGTGGCATTTTATTCGTTATGTGCTGAATTACAGGCATGAGTGTGGGAAAGTGGTATAATGATGGTAAAACTTTTCGTGTTGTTTCCAAAGTTCCATAGAAGCTTCTGGTAAAGTTGCCACTCTACTAGGAGTATAACTTGACTAGACTAGACTACGACTTAACTTGATAACTTGGACTGTGACATGACTTGACTTGACTTGACACATTATATAATATTAATATGAAAAATTATCAATGACTTGACACTGGCTAAATACACAAAAGTGTGGAGCCAAAACAAAACAAAAAAAATACCGTACCTAGCATGCTGGCAGCATTGCCCCGTAGAATTGCAATGCTGATTCATTGTGCCAAATAAGTGCCAGCATTTTGGTCACGCATATTCAAACTAAAGTATCATAAATTGTATTATTAAACTCCATAGTTCGGTATCAGATGGCAGAATAATGGAATCCGCAATAACAAGCCGCTACTAATGGGCATGTATCTTTTGTTACCAGATATTCTATTAAATAATAGTCAGGAACTGTAATAGGGGTTTTGGCGGGAATGCGAAAAAGATTGCGTCACCGCATTGTATTATTTTCCAAAACTTGTTTTATTTTCAGTGTTAGTGCATAAAATTGGTGGCATTTTATTCGTTAAGTACTGGATTATAGGTGTGAGTGTAGGAACATGGTATAATGATGGTGAAACGTTTATTTTCGTGTTGATTCCAAAACTCCATAGAAGCTTCAAGTAAAGTTGCCACCACTTTAATAAGAGTATGACTTTGACTAGACTATGACTTGACTATAACTTGACTTGATGACTTCGACTGTGACTTGACACATATTTGCGTGATGTATCATTATCTTGATAAATTATCAATTACTTAACACTGGCTAAATACATAGAGGTGTGGAGCCAAAACATAATAAAAAAAACTGTATTATAGAAAATAGGAATTATTATTCCAGGAATCATTGATTAGTACTTATGCCATATTGTAAAAGGGTTTTGTTTCGGAAAAAATCAAGTTCGTTTATCAGGTTTGCTTTGTAGGTTGGCCTGATAGTTCAGTTGGTAGTAGCTTTGCCTTCTGAACTGGAGGTTATGGGTTCGATTCCCATCCAGGATCAACATTTGTATGATGAACATTGATGTTTTTTCTGTATGTGTGTTATATTGTACTCTATGTATGTATTTACAAACAAAAAGTATCTAAGTATTGTATCAGTTATCTGGTTCCCATAGTACAAGCTTTGTTTAGTTTGGGGCTAGATGGCGGGCGCTGTGTGAAATGTCCACATCTTTTTAACCAACTCATCATGTTAGACGTTGTCAAAAATCCATACAAAAAATCTTCGCATAGAGGAAATTTTATGACCATATACATGTAGGAATCATTTTAGTCTGTCGTTAGGGTAGTAGAATTAAAAACTTAACTTAGTCCATGATTTTTTATGCACCTACTCTACGAAAAAGCGAGCTACGAAGTACAACGGTGTAAGATTTTTTTTTTTTTCTTTTTGCGAAATGACATGATGACCTAGTCGCTCACCTGATGTTAAGTGACACGGCTGCTCATATCTGTTGCAGTAACACGTGTAGTTTCGCGTGACACTGCACTGCGCACGTCATTCTGAGACATCAGCACAGTCTAGCAATAAGATTACTAGACTGTGAGATTAGATCATAAAGTCTTATTTGCCCAGTAATGCCACTAGCTACAGTGCCCTTCAAACCGGAACACAGCAGTGCTTGCACTACTGCTTGTCGGCAGAATAACTGGCAAAGCGGTGGTACCTACCTAGGCGAACTTTGCAGAAAAGTCCTACCACCTAGTTAAAGTCCTACCACCTAGTGATGAATTATAAGAAAAATAAATAAGAGTGTTAAATTGTGATTATATTTTTATTCCATTTAATTGACCCCATATACTTGATATTAATTGGTATAAGAAATCGTTGAATATACACAAAAATATGCATGTCCACTTAAAATATAATAGGTCTTTACCTATGAAATTGCCGTATTACAGTACAGACTTTTTCAAACAAAAAAAAGTTTTGATTGGCTATGAATTCTAAATTCAAATTAATTTTGTTTTAAAAATATGACATTCTATTTACAATATAAGTCTTTTGTTTATTGATTAGCGTTGTATTTTCATTACATTTCAACATTTTTCCTCATTATGGATACTTTGAAATTTCGTGTAATTATGGAATATGAGTTCCGTCGTGGCACCAACGCGGCACAAACGACACGTAACATCAACGACGTTTACGGAGAGAACTGTACAAACGAACGTACAACCCGTTATTGGTTTGCTCGGTTCCGTTCTGGGAATTTTGACTTGAAAAATGAACCTCGTGGTCGTCCGGAAACTTTGGTCAACAATGATGAATTAAAGGCGATTGTGGAAGCTGATGAATCTCAATCTACAGCTGAGCTGGCAGCAGGTTTTGATGTTAGCATCAAAACAATATTGGTCCATTTGCGACAGATTGGCAAGATAAAAAAGCTTGATAGATGGGTGCCCCACGAACTTAACGATCGCCAGTGCAACGTACGCGTCGAGACTTGCCTTGCGCTGCTTAACAGGCACAGAAATGAAGGAATTTTGAACCGAATTGTTACGTGCGACGAATAATGGATTCTTTTTGACAATCGAAAGCGCTCAGCAAGTTGGTTAGATCCTGGTTCGGTACCAAAGCAATGTGCAAAACGAAAAATGACCCCTAGAAAGGTGATGGTCACAGTTTTGTGGTCTAGTGCTGGTGTGATTCATCATAGCTTTTTACAAAACGGCGAGAGCATTACTGCAGATGTGTACATTGAAGAACTGACCACAATGATGGCGAAACTCGCACGTCTGCAACCAGCTTTGGTCAATCGGTCGTCTCCACTGCTACTTCACGACAACGCGCGACCCCATACTGCACAACAGACCGTCTCTAAGCTGCATGAGTTGGGTTTGGAAGCTCTCCCTCATCCGCCATACTCACCAGATCTTGCGCCTACCGACTATTACTTTTTCCAAAATTTGGACAACTTTTTAGCGGGAAAAAAATTCAATTCCCGATAGGCAGTACAAAACGCCTTTGAAGAGTTTGTTGTCTCCCGTCCTGCTGATTTTTTCAAGAAGGGCATCCATAAACTTCCACAGCGTTGGCAAAGATGCATTGATTGCAGGGGTGATTACTTTGAATAAAAGAAATAAATAAGTTCGAAAAAAAAAATACTTTAATTTTTTTCAAACAAAACGGCAATTTCATAGGTAAAGACTAATATTAAAAAACTGCCCCTAAAATTTCGTGACCAATTTACGTGTATTTTTTTTTCGGTAGAAGAATCTCTTTCAATAGAATCTGTTTCAATGTAAAAGTCTGGTTAACCCCTTTTTGAATGGATATTATCTAAATTTATTGAGAGCAGCCTTTCCCAAAGTGGACGGTAACTCTCCCTTGTAGGCGCAGCCAGCCTAAAAGGGGGCGGTTTATTCACACTTTTTTGACAGCCTCTGTGGTGTAGTGGTTGAGCAGGTCGACTAATAACTCGTAGGTAACGAGTACGATTACCGCGACAGGATAAGTATTTGTGCACAGAAAAAAGTGCAAATTCCTGTTCTGTGTCTGGGTGTTGTGAGACCATGGTCCTCGTAGTTCCTGGGTCCCTAAACACAGGGTATCCTAGCTAGGGTCCAGGATCTGTGTATGTGATCGTTGGCGTTATTATTATTATTAATACCTACTAAAATTTTGATGAAATTTTCCAAACAGATGCTGACATTGCTCGAGATATCCAGAACCTCTTTTTTACTTCGGGAAATTAAGAGTTCTTACGAAAAACCCAGTAATTTGTGGAGCAAGTCTTATTATTAATATTTTCGATAAGAAACGCGGGGTAAATGTAATTGATGAAGATTAATGAAGTTATTCTTTCTGGTTAACTTTTTCCCGCAAAGGGTGAGGTATTAGAAAAGTTTTAGGCGTATAACCCAATAACAAATTTGGGGAAAGGATAGATTGGACGATTCAGCCTTTTAGGCACAGTTCTAAATTAAAGCCGATCAATTGAATAAAAAAGTTTTAGAGTATTTTTGCTAAGGGAAAAATAGGCTAGATGGCGCTGTGTGAAATATACACAAACATTTATTAATTTACTCTTCTTTAAATTATCAAACCATAATTGAAGGTTGAGAATAAAAAGGGTTTAACTGTCAAATTGATAGTTTCGAGAAAATTACTTTAAACTTCAACGGCTTCATTTTAATGAAGAGTGCTTATGAGGTAATAGAAAAGGTTTATGTAAGTTTGAGTTGCTTGTAAATGTATTAATTCTATTTTAAAATACTAATTCATACAATTACTGTAAAAATATAATATAATAAAATAAATATTATAATGTTTTTATGCTAAGCGAACTGTATTCCTGTGACAGATAAACCATTTTTAGACTCAAAATCTCGAGATTTAAGCCTCATTTCGGCATTTTGAGGATGTATTATTGACATTATTGTAGATAATTTCACGCTGAATCCAACGATACCCATAAGTCATTTTGTGAATAAAATCAGTTAAATCCTTTTTGTTCTCACCCCTTCAATTAGCTTGGATGATTTATTTTTATTTTTTAATGATAATGAATGAGGTGACGAGCTAACCATTCGCCTAATGTTAAGCGACACGTCTGCCCATATCAGTTGCAGTGTCACTCGGAACTCTAAATATAATATATATAGTTTTGCGTGACACTGCGCTGCGCACGTCATCCTGAGATATCAGCACAATCTAGTAAGATTACTAGACTGTGAGATCAGTTCATAAAGTCTCATTTGCTTAATTTCACTAGCTACAGTGCATAAATGATGCACAAGAAACCCAATTTTACAAGGTGGTAAGACATTTTTTGCATAGGTTTTCTATGTAGGTAAGCAGCAGCTTGGCGAAACACTAAAAAGACTGTTAATAAATAATTACCACAAAAATAGCAATGAGACATATTCATATATTAAGTTTTTTGAACAAACGAGCTTCTGCCCGCAGCTTCGCCCGCGGCGTGGCCTATGGGAAAATAATTGAACCACCCTGTTCGGGCTTCAGCCCGGGTCCCAAATCCCTTTTTTAAATTAATAAAATTAAAACATCATAAAAACGATAAATAAAAGTGTATATATTTTCTCCTGACAATTTCCTAATTGACATTACACTTAACTTTTTTTTCTTCTAAAACGAGGTCCGAACATACCGGCCACCATGGACCCTCATGGTCCATAACTCCGTAACAATAAACTAAATGTGAAATTTGAGTGGACGCGTGACTGCAGTTTCAATAATCCAGTGGTTTTCGACGCTATCGCCGAATTCCGGTCACCGCCATGTCCACACACATCACGGGTTTCAGAAGTCTTTCGAAGACCCAAAAACTGCACGGCGGACTCAGTTACAAATGATGCCTGATATCCCTGACCTAGCAGAGATCTTAATACTTAGCCATCAGATTCTTTGCTTCCACATTCACCAATGCGGTTGCCATAAAGATTTGACTATGAGTATTCAAAACACAAGATGTGTGGGGGCATCTGTATCTGGCTCACCGTGTTTTTTATTGTGACGAAGTTGAAGGTGTGACTGTGGCAGCCATTTGTTTGCTCACGGGTTTTTCAACCCTAACGGAATCATCAGAAGATTTCAGGGACTTGAGATGTAATGAAGTGTGAGGTTTCCTTTTACATAAGCGACACCAAAAATATCACCAAAATATCTCAGGAACGTGTGTCAGCCCCAAGGTTTTTCATCGCGAAAAAACATTCTTAAGTAGTGCCTCACAACATCTTGATTGCGCTTGACGATTCAGACGCCAATGCTTTCCCCATTTGTCAGAATACAAACCCGCGTACTTTTACACTCGTACTCGGTATGACTGCATCCCAGTGAAAATCTCGTTATACAGCTTAAACAGGTTCACGTTTGCTCTTCCTTTCCTTCCTCTTGTTCTGAATTCACCCGTTCGCCCAGAATACACGTCGACTGATTCATTCAGAAGACTGGTCTGCAGACCAGCGCGATGGATCGTGGATTCAGATTCAAGGAATAGTTAGCTCAGTAATCCGATGAGCTTGGAAACTTGTAGCTGGAATACGACTCGCGAAGGACCATGTTCGGGCTTCAGCCCGGATCCCAAATCCCTTTTTTAAATTAATAAAATTAAAACATCATAAAAACGATAAATAAAAGTGTATATATTTTCTCCTGACAATTTCCTAATTGACATAACACATATCTTTTTTTTCTTCTAAAACGAGGTTCGAACACACCCATTTCACCCTCTTAAGGGTGGAATTTGGAAAAATCCTTTCTTAGCGGATGCCTACTTCATAACATCTAACTGCATTCTAAATTTCAGCCCGATCCGTCCAGTGGTTTGGGCCGTGCGTTGATAGATCACTATGTCAGTCAGTCAGTCACCTTTGAGTTATATATATTTAGATTATGTAGTACGTTTATGCACAGTATTTTGTTTTTTTTTTTTATATGATAACCCCCGTCCATATATTATTGCGTTATTCCTTTCCGTGCAAGGTTCTCTGGAAGAGATCGCTCTGAGCGATAAGACCGCCCATAATTTGGTTAAGTTTGTTCACTTTTTTTATATTATTTAAGATATGGTGTTTCAATAAAGTGTTCTTGCAAATTAACAAATGATTGATTGATTGATTGATTATTGATTGATATCTAGCTAAAGAAAATTCTAATCAAGTAAAGTTATTATCTCGGCAAAACCAATTCCATCGGCCCGTAATTAGTATCGCAACCACACAGAAATGTAAATTACTATTCAACCACTAAACTCGGATTAGTTTGCTATGAATAATGTGATATCGAACTAATTCGACAATGGGAATAAATTTACATGTATATCGAACTATCGAAGTGTTATGTTTGGGTGACGCAATTGTATTGTAGTGACACGCCTACGCTACGCACTGTATTTTATGTAAATATTTTTAAGTTATAGTTAAGTAATTTAGGTAGGAATTGATATTATATTTTCGTTGTACATTTATTATTCCCAATATTAGTAAAATATTAGGTAGATTAGATAATTTGAATAAATTCTAATTGTATTGAAAGGCTCTCCTGACGATAAGGCTGCGAGTTTAGGGAAATGTACATAGTTTTAAGTGTGTCACGTGATCTCTGACGTCATATGGGTCTTCGGAAAGTAAAGATTGTGTATATATGGCCGCCAGTTTTTGAATAAACAGACGCTTTCACCCCGAGACACGTCTTGAGCGACCCGGATGATCCTATAGCAGCCGTAGTATCGGCTGCGCTAGGATCACCGGACCAGTCTAGCCCTTCCGGCTCAGGTACCGCCCCCAGCCCGTTGGTAAAGACCAACAGCATTAGCCCGTTAAAAAAAAAAAATAAACGGAATATTATGCGAAAATCCATGTTTCAGTTGCCATCCGACCTCCAACTTGCACGCACCTCCATCGCTGCAACATCTTCCAGCATCATCAAAGTTAATAATAATAATGTTTGACATTTCACACAGCGCCATCTAGCCTCAAACTAAGCAAAGCTTATGAACCAGCTATGGGAATCAGATAACTGATAAAATACTTAGATACTTTTTATTAGAAAAAACATACATAGAATACAATATAACACCCAGACACAGAAAAAAATTTCAGGCCAATTGCTTATTTTATCAGGATACTTTTTATTTCATTTCTAGTTATAATTAGACGTATTTTTATTGCAAATAAGAGTATTTGTGATTTTTTATTATGGTTATGATTTGTTCTAATTTTTTTATTATTACTCAGCCAATTAAAAATAAACCAACAGTGTATCTAAATATTATACATTTTAAATTGACTGATACGATCCTTTGTTTAAAAAAAACATCAGCAGATTCCCAGGCGTATTAAAAAAACAAATAAAAAGATGAAGCTTTTGTTTCATCCACCCATCGACGTGTGATGAGGCAAATTAGTAATTAACGAAAGGATTTCCCTGTAGGTTTATATACAAAAAGGATTCATTCAAATTTCGATCATTTTTATCAAAGACTAAAGGGTTGCACAGGTTAGAGATAAAACAATTGACCTTTAGGGCTCCATAAAACCGCCACGCCAACAAAAAAATAATCACCAAATACCTCAAAAAAAACGCAAGTGCAATAAGCAATTGGTCTGAGAATTTTTTGTTCAAGTATAATTATTTTTTTGTTTGTTTTGACTCCACACTATTGTGTATTTAGCCAGTGTCAAGTAATTGATAATTTCTCAAGATAACATTTCACGCAGATATGTGTCAAGTCCAAGTCATCAAGTTATGCCATAGTCTAGTCTAAGTCATACTCCTAGTAAAGTGATGGCAACTTTACTAGAAGCTTCTATGGAGTTTTGGAAACAACACAAAAAGAAACGTTTCACCATCATTATACCACTTTCCAAACTCATGCCTGTAATCCAATACTTAACGAATAAAACGCCACCAAGTTTGTGCACTAACACTGAAAATAAGAAAAGTTTTGGAAAATAATAAAATTCGGTCAAGCGATATTTCTCGTTTTCCCGCCAAAACTCCCTGGCTTTTACTTTTTCTGGTTTGTACAATTAATTAACCTGCTTTTAAAAACTGAAGTGTGCTTTAAACTAACTTCGTGAATATTTTCTATCTAGGAAATTATTATTTTATCTTTTTTGCATGTCTTTTTTTATTGATTATTTTATTGTACCAGTAGATATTTTTAGGGTGTGGTATATGTATAGTTAAGATACAATGGGGCTGACATAAACTTCGTTTAAAAGCCCCTTAAAAATATAAATAAAAAAATATTTTTTGCTCAGTTATTATCGTAATTATAGTGCTAATTTTATTTTTAATTTACCACTGTGCTGCCCATGTAAAAACAAACCAAACCTGGCAGTTTTTCTTTAAAAGCTTTCTGAAGTATGTTTCGGCAGAATTCACTTTGATTTTAATACCGAAAGCTCTATGGAGAGGTGACGCCACCTCCAAGTTTTCGAGTATTTTTAAACCTGACCGATATGTGAAAGTGGCGAAATTAACCGATATTTTAGAATTAATGAACACAGTTTAGGCATCACCCAACAATCATACCTACTTAACATAGTAGTAATGAACACAGTTTAGTCACCACCTGACAATCATACCTACTTAGCAGAGTATTAATGAACACAGTTTAGTCACCGCCTGACAATCATACCTACTTAGCATAGTATTCATGAACACAGTTTAGTTACCGCCTAACAATTATACCTACTTAGCATAGTATTCATGAACACAGTTTAGTTACCGCCTAACAATTATACCTACTTAGCATAGTATTCATGAACACAGTTTAGTTACCGCCTAACAATTATACCTACTTAGCATAGTATTCATGAACACAGTTTAGTTACCGCCTAACAATTATACCTACTTAGCATAGTATTCATGAACACAGTTTAGTTACCGCCTAACAATTATACCTACTTAGCATACTATTCATGAACACAGTTTAGTTACCGCCTAACAATTATACCTACTTAGCATAGTATTCATGAACACAGTTTAGTTACCGCCTAACAATTATACCTACTTAGCATAGTATTCATGAACACAGTTTAGTTACCGCCTAACAATTATACCTACTTAGCATAGTATTCATGAACACAGTTTAGTTACCGCCTAACAATTATACCTACTTAGCATACTATTCATGAACACAGTTTAGTTACCGCCTAACAATTATACCTACTTAGCATACTATTCATGAACACAGTTCACGGCGTGCACGCGACATGAGACGCAGCTGTCGCCGACTGAACTCACTTCGGATGTGCTCCAGTGATGTATTTTACCGCGTCCCCTACCATAATCATCACAAAGAATACCTAATCACTTAAAAGCTGGTGGTGTTTTCAAAACATTAGCCCAAAATACGAAAAAAATTCTGGTTATACTCATTGATATATGAGATGATATGGACAATAAGTATAACTAGAAACTGTTACGCATACTGAAATAGGCATTTGTGCCAGCCGCTGTGCTTAAAAGTGAAAACGGTTTTTTTAAATAGCAATATGTACATAAAAACAAGTGTGTGTTTTTCTGGAGTGTGTACCGCATGCGGCTTGTAGTCACTTGACTGATTCTAGAACATTACTGGTGACTAATTAACAAGTTAGTGCAGGACTGTTAAATTTTGATGACATTTTTTTGATCCATATCAACATGGCTTAAAAAAACGAGTGTTCTTTAAACCATACGACGGAAGTAATACTTCTTTAATTTAGCTCCATCTATCAGCCGGTATAACTTTTTTTTGCTTTGTTTAATGTTAATGTCGCCATCTGGACAATTGAAAATTGTCATTTTATAGGGCATCCCAACAAAATAATACAATTTTTTAACTTTGTTATGTTGACAATGGAGATCTACGTGAACCAACTTCAACTTCCATTCACCAGCTTACTCCCCAAGTCAAGCGTGCGTAAAGAAGTTTTACTTCAAAAAAATGAAAATCGAGTGAGTTCCGATCGAGAACTTGCCGTACTAATTTTCCTGTTCATGACGCACCACTTCGGCTGTCACATTGATTTCAAAAGCCACCGTTCACAAAATTTACATTTAGCACTAATTACGGTCAAATACAGTCCTTGTGACACGGCAATAAGGTGTGTAATGAATCGACATGGTTTTGTGTTGTTTTCGACTTCACCTCTGGTGTTTTGAGATTTAAGTACTCGGTTTAACGATGATGAAAATAACGTAAGTACTTATATTTAAATAAGTATCCTGTTTACATTGACAAATGTTTATTGCTATTTAGAAATTTAATTAACTATTATGCTTTATTAGCTTTGACTATTTATTAGCTATATAATTGAAGAGGTGAGAACAAAAAAGGGTTTAACTGTCAAGTTGATAATTTCAAGAAAATTGACTTTAAACTTGAACGGCTTCATTTTAACTTAGAGTGCTTGATAGGTAATAGAAAAAGTTTATATCAGTTTCAGTTGCTTGAAAATGTATTAATTCTATTTTAAAATACTAAATATAGTACTAATTCATACAATTACTGTAAAAAAATAACATTATAATGTTTTTATGCTAAGCGAACTATATTCCTATGTCAGATAAACCGTTTTTAGACTCAAAATCTCGAGATTCAAGCCTCATTTCGGTATTTTGAGAACGTATTATTGTAGATAATTTCACGCTGAATCCAACGATACCCATAAGTCATTTTGTGAAAAAAAGTCAGTTAAACCCTTTTTGTTCTCACCCCTTCAATTATTATATTAGGAATAATTTTAGAGGTCGCAAGTGTTTTATTACTTACCATCACCGTATTCGATTTCCCGCGGGAGCTAAAAATTTTCCGGGATAAAAAGTATTCCATATTCATTTCATATAAGCAACCAGCGTGCAAAATTTCATACAATATTGTTGCCCTGTGGCTTTAAATAACACATTTTATTTTTTATTTCACTTCTATATTAATCAAAAGAGAAACACTGACTATTGTTGTTCAAAATTTCATGCATTTACATTTACCTAAGACTTTGAAAATAAGACCGTAAAGATTCAGGCTATGGACTGATATACTGACATGATGAACTAATAAAGGGTTCCTTGTAGCACTACGGAACCCTAGAAAATAAAATAAAATAATATATCAAGCCACAGCCATTTCGCTACAAGTAATGCAGCCTTGAAACAGAGAGGTTAAGATATAATCACACTAATATTATAAAGGCGAAAGTTTGTATGTGTGTATGTTTGTTACTCCTTCACTCTGACTCAAATGGCTGAATGGATTTGGATAAAATTCAGTACTAAGATAGCTATACGCTGGATTAACATATAGGCGAAATTTTATCCCGAAAAAGTGAAATGCTCCCGTGGGATGAGCAAATAACTAAAATACTTTTTATTTGCGGGTGAAACCGCGGGGCGCAACTAGTATTTCATAATTAGTTGTATAATTGCGAACTATTTCAGCGAGACAAAGGGGTGGCGGGCAGGGTAGTTAAAGCAACCCTTAGAAACTACAACCCTGTTAGCACTCGCGTTCACATAACTGTCCAGAGTTATGTCTTTGTGCCGGCGAATCCCGGACTAGCAGGTCAGCTTTATTTGACATAATTTTCTGCTTTGAAGCTCAGTTGATACTAGTTTCTAGAATATCATCTAAATATATATTGCTCAAAGGTGACTGCCATAGTAATCTATCAACGCACAGCCCAAACCGACTGGACGGATCGGGCTGAAATTTGGCATGCAGGTAGATGTTATGACGCAGGCGTCCGCTAAGAAAAGATTTTTCGAAATTCCACCCTTAAGAGGTTAAAATGGGTGGTTAGAGCAGGACAAGTATTTGTGCACAGGAAAAAAGCACAAATACTTGTTTTTCAAAGAATCCTATTCAAAAAACGCTTAAAAATCAATTTTTCTCATAACTCCGCAAAACCCATTCTAATATCGAGAAATAAATTCTAAACGATAAACTGAATTCCATAACACTTCACCGTTACACCCCATTTATGAACCCGTTACTCCTTCGAAATTCCCCTGAAAAGGGTA
Organism: Ennomos fuscantarius; assembly: GCA_905220475.3. Lineage (NCBI taxonomy): Eukaryota > Metazoa > Arthropoda > Insecta > Lepidoptera > Geometridae > Ennomos > Ennomos fuscantarius. The sequence goes on along the minus strand of HG992046.1, from coordinate 1,289,775 downwards.
ACACTACTAGATTTGGGGGACGAAGGGTTTTAACACCTTTGCGCATTCCATAGGACCGTAAAAATGTAAAAGAGACGAACTACCCCTTAGAAGGGGCAATATTAAGACTATAACTCTACTAAAACATCAGTGATATTGCACTGAACTCATGCTTATGTAATCAAAACAGCAACACACTTATTAACAATTGCTTATAAATTGTAGTGTTGGAAAATTAATTTGAGATAATTCCAAAACACCAATAAAAATTAAAAGAATTGAAACAAAAATGTTAAGTCAAATTCAAAGTTCAAATGTATTAAATGTCAAATTCTGTGACAAGTCATTGGATCAGCAATGTTGACTGTTACTTTTTTATTTAACGAATAACATGACGAGTTGGTCATGTCGTTAACATCAGGGGAACGATCCCCTGATGTTAAGCGACACGGCTGCCCATATCAGTTGCAGTGTCACTCGAAACTCTAAATTAGAGAGTATCGCGTGACACTGCACTGCATCCGTCATCCTGAGACAATGTAAACTCTCATTTGCCCACTCACTAGCTACAATGCCTTTCGTACCGGAACAAACCTTTTTTATTTATTTTTTTTGAGGGGGGGAAATGCCCTCGCACTTCCTGCCACCACGACTAACCGGAACAAACCTATACGAACTTTGAAAAAAAAAGTCCTACCACCTAGCAAAATTACACTGGGCTATTCCAGTTTGATCCGCTAGTAACATCCACTTGTGGATGAAAATTATAAAATATTTAAATTTTATTCCGGTGTGATCCACTAGTAAGGATCATGATTTGCACAATGTCTCCTCCATAGGTTTAAAACGCCACTGTAAACCCATGGCATTTCATGTGATGTAGTTTACCTCCCGTCACGTATGCGATGTAAAACTGTGTTTACTACCCGCCGGCAATATTTGCAGAGGTTCTTTATGATGCGAATGAGTCTGGGCATACAGGCTGAAAAGGCTGCGAGCTTGTTGGGGAACTTGCTCGGATAGAACATCAGGTTTTCTTTTGTAAAATCTTAGTCTATGATCTACATAGGTACGCACTTGGCATGATCCTCTCTTTCTCTCTAACTCGCCGCTATGATTTTGCAATGTACAGTCAGAATGAAAAGTTATTAAAAAATTTATATTTGATAGCCTCTGTGGTATTGAGGTGTCGGGTAAGATTCCCGCGGAAGGACAAGTATTTATCCATAAAAAAAAAGCGCAATACTTGTTCTGTGTCTGGGTGTTAACGTAAGACCATGATTCTTGTAAAATCTGGTTCTTTAGATACAGAAAATTCTAGTAAGGGCCCAGAATATATGTGCTTGTTGGGTATTTTATTATTTTACTTTAAGTACGATCCCAGTTAATGATGAGAGAGGTCATTAACCCTGCCAAAATTGTATGCTGACCGAAGGTTTACATATTATTCCACATATATAGCAAATGTAAGGCAAATATGAATCACGTTGGTGATCTTTGTAAGATTTTTTTTTTAATTTTGAGCGACTAATATTATTTTTTTCCGCCTTATGGGACGGTAACCGGACGGTAACCGTGCCTATGCATATCTGCAATATAAGAGCCGATGCGTTGACAGATAATGAAAGCCAGCCTTGAAAGATAATGTCCTTTTTTCTTGACGTTAACTTTATCCAGCACACTGTCTAACCATTTCACCAGTGTGTCGCGTGTGTAAAAGCACTTACTCTCTACCCAGAGATTGCGCTGGTCATGCTAGGAGGCTCGATGTTGCGCAGTTTAACCCACTCGAGTGGACCTCTAGACCGCCTTAAGGTCGTCTGAATACTTCACAATATTTATGTGTTTTCAACCCCAGAAGAATGTGTTACTGTGAGTAATTTTTTCTTTGTCTGTATTTCTAATAGTTGGTGATGTTAAAAATTTATATTTTCTTATTTGTTCCAAAACAATATTATTGTATGGGAAATTAATATAACACACACAACATAAATCTATACATATAAAATTCAAAGTCCTGACTGACTGACTTATATATCAAAGCACAGCCTAAACCACTGGTTCTAGAGACTTGAAATTTGGAGAGTGTGTTCTTTGTAATATGCGGATTGCAGGTATCCACTAAGAAAGAGTTTTTAGAAATTCCACCCCTGAGAGGGTGAAATGGGTGTTTGAATTATCTATGAAATTTTTTCTTCTTCGTTTCCTATAGGCCACGCGAGCGTAGCCACGAGCAGAATCTAGTTCTTACATACAACAAAAACCATTAATACCTACCAGCGAATTTAGATAAAAAGGAAAAATGTATGACGGCACGTGCAACAGCAAGTATCTCAAGGGCACCAATAAAAAACATAATAATTTACATTTTATTGGTTCCACTGGCTCTCGCACTTATCCAATATCGCATTCGTAAAACGTGAATTATTATGTTCCTATCAAATGTTTACGTAGAGCCAGTGTAGGATTAACGACGTAGCAAGAGAATTTCTAAGGGCCCCGCGCGAAAGGGGGCCCCTCATATTCCTCTCTATCTCTGCCTGAGCGTAATTGAAGTAAAACTTCTTTACGCACGCTTGACTTAGTGGTTAGCTGTTGAGGCGAACGGAAGCTTATATATCTCTCTCTACATGAAGATAGAAAGAAAGAGTTAAGTTTCGTATATTACTGTAGGGAAAAGAGAGATGGAGCTAAAGAAGTTTCACTTCAGTCGTGTGGTCTAAAGCACACTCGTTTTTTGAGTGAAACTTATTAAGATATGGTATATAGAATGTATATGATGTCACAAAAAACGTGAACAAATTGTAACCTAGATGGCAAATAAACCTATTGAGTTTTGAATCTTTTTTTTACCAATTTGTACTTAAGAACCGATAGTAGATAAAAGGCTCTTTTTTTAAATTTATTTTGTAACATAACAAAAACATTAACACCAAAAGTACAAAAGAACGTCATCGCTTTCATAGTTCTGTCACAAACCGGCCCCAACTCAGCATGGTGCCATGGTGCTAGTTCTTACGAACCGGCGCTGGTCTTCCGTTAGGACCTATTGGTGATATCAATGAAGAGTAATACAAACAAAAAACAGGAGTAATAATTAAAACACATAATTAAAATTAAAAATACAACAAACAAAAAAATAAAAACGATTTGCTACGGGCCCCGCGCTTGCTTAATCCGGCACTGCTTAGAGCTGGTATTTGATATGATATTTGTGGGTAACTGTATCGTTGACACAGTTCGGCTTGTGGTATTGAATACCGTTTGGCTTAGACAAAGCGGTATTTTGTTTTGTGGTTGCAAACTGTTAGTTTGTCCAGCTCATTACGTTCCCAGAGCTGGGTTACTTGGCCTGCTTTCACAGGAAGATAGTGTGTGGGATATAATCCACTATGCTGACTAGATATTTGAACGACACATTAATAAAAAAATTAAGTGACGCCCAACAATGGTACACGTATATCCTTGACCTTTATTAGGATTCTCTGTATCTAGGGCACAGAATACTATACCTAGGGCCCCAGGAATTAGGACCATGGTCCCTCAACATCTAGACTCAGAACAAGTGTTTGCGCTTCTTGTGCACAAATACTTGTTCTGTCGCGGAAACCGAGCTTGCCACCTCCGAGTTATGAGCCGATCTGCTCAAGCACTACACTACAGAGGCTATCAATTGTTCTCGAACTGTTTAATTATTGAACAGGCCGGTTTTCTCACGTTTTTTTCCTTTACCTTTGTAAGAGTGAGTGCAAACTTCGTCACTCCGGTATATACAGTCACTTTATACCGTCTTTCAAAGAGGAGAATGAATTTTATATTACGTTTGAAATGTGCTATTTTGTTCTCTGTGAACATGGACCAAAATAGCTTTTTAATCCCTAGCGATTAAAAGTGATTTGAATTGGAAATATGGGTATTATCAGTGAAAGTTCCAATCACCAAAGAGATCAATAACAAACAATTAACAAGCTAAGAAAAAAAAATTAGCTGCTGAAAAGGAGCTGCACGGGCGAAACGAATTTTTAAAAAGTTTGTGAAAAAAAACGACAACGACATTTAAGTAGGTATTCAAATTTAGATTTTATTTAGTTTTATGAAAAACGAGCTTCTGCCTGCAGCTTCGCCCGTGACATGGCCTATGGGAATAAATTCAACCACCCATTTCACCCTCTTAAGGGTGAAATTTCGAAAAATCCTTTCTAAGTGGATATTTACACTTTACAAAGAACACACCCTCCAAATTTCAAGTCTCAAGGACTAGCGGTTTAGGCTGTGCATTGATATGTAAGTCAGTCAGTTAGGACTTTGAATTTTATATGTATAGATTAAAATAATTAAAAATTTAAGGAAATAACTATCTGATAATAAGGATTCAGTTTTATCATTTTGAGGTTCATATTTTGTTAGAACTTGCTACTGGCTACGCGCTAACTGTGCATTCCGCTGACGACTAGTGAAGCTAAATGGTATTATACCATTTAGCTTCACTAGTCGTCAGCGGAATGTCAGAGGGATAAACTGAGTTTACGACCTCATAATTACAGACTAGAATGTCAGTGTGGTGACGGCGTCCGTAACGATGTGTACGGACGTTAAATTTATTATAGCCTTTATTATGGGTGCAGTAAGGCAGTGATTGAGGTCGCCATATTTTGTCGTGATATCGAGATACAAATTTCCTCTTTCGACAACGAAGGAAGAGGATCGACTGTATTTTTTTATGGATACCTCGGAACTTTCTTCTGGGTGAACCGGTTTTGATGATTCTTTTTTTATTTAAAAGTTGGTGCTTCCCGTGTAGTAGTTCCGTTCATAAATCTTTACAATGAGCGCTTCCACCAAAAGTAAAACATCTTACGTTACAAGATCTTTACAATCTATGTTTATGTGTAAAGATCTAATTGATATGTTTTATTGAGATTTTGTACGTGTTACTTCGCAAATTACTTAAGGTCGGAACAGATTGGCGCGGTAGGTCGCCCGGCCTATATACGAGACAGGACGCAGCCGCCCCGCGCCGGCGCACAAGAAAATTTACCAAGCAATTGTGCCGGTATATTTCAACCTTTACATTATGTAAATCAAAAAACCTAGATACAGAAGAAATTTCAAGCGTTTCGTTGTATATCTAACACGCCAGTGGGTTTATTTTTGAACAGGCTAATGTTGGTCTATACCAACTTTTACAGCATCACCAGGCGGAAAGGCAGGCGCTTAAGGCACCCAGTCGTCAAAAATGGGAGGCAACTAGCTCAAGGGCACCCCTGGGGTGCGAGCCTCGGCTTGGGCCGTTGCCGGGATAAAAGGATCGAGTAGACTACGTCTACTGGAAGTGGACCTTATGGAAAGTCGCGACCGTTCTAGCTAACCTACGGGGGCTACGTCAACCTCGCCGGCGGGGTCGGTGTCTGATTGTGTTACGCTGGTATCCTATACCGGTGCCGATACCAGTGAGTAGGGCTAGACTGGTCCGGTGATCCTAGCGCAGCTGATACTACGGTTGCTATAGGATCGTCCGGGTCACTACACTACACTACACGTGTCCCGGACGGTGACGAAAGGGCGCCATGGCAGTGGGAAGCATTGCTTTGTCCTGGGTGGTCCTGGGTGGTAATCGAACCCACAACCTGTGTAGAAGGCAAAGCTACAATTGCAATGTGAGCCCAATCAAACATTTCTATAAAGAATAGATACTTACAGTGCCACTAGTTTATCTTTTCAAATTATTTTTTCCATCCTTTTCTAACAGTGCAGAGAATAGCTCAATCAAAAAGATTCAACTGAAACGATAAGTCGGTGGCACTGAAGATGAATCTAAGTCACTGCAACGCACTGTAATAAGGTCTTTATGCGAAGACATGGGGTCATTACCCGACGACATGAGGTCATTAAAGCGTTGACGAGCGCTAAAATGTTTTCCGGGATTTGAGGAACATCTTTTCATGCAAGATAAAAATGTATCATATGTAGTAATAAAAGTGGGTAATAAAATATTAAACTTATCATAAATTTATAAAACTCGATAAAACTCAAAGATTACGCTTGGCTAGGCTACGTACGCGCCAGTGAAGCATCAAAATGGCGGCGGTGTAAATATGTGTGACTGAATCGAATGGCTGTCCGATTTTTTATATTCTAAATGTGCTGAATACTTTATTAAACGGTAAAACGTGACTCCATGCGACTGAATATGCACAATTTAATTGTTTATGAAAAACTTCACAGCACTATGACAAACGTTTGTTTGATATTCTTTCATTGACCGTTCGGCATACATGAATATCTATCTTTACTTATTTAGTGACTGACTGATTGACTGACTGACATAGTTATTTATCAACGCACAGCCCAAACCACTGGACGGATCAGACTGAAATTTAGCATGCAGGTAGATGTTATGACGTAGACATCCGCTAAGAAAGGATTTTTTGAAATTCCACCCTTAAGAGGGTGAAATGGGTGGTTGAAATATTTTCCCATAGGCCACACCGCGGGCGAAGCTGCGGGCAGAAGCTCGTATGATATATGGAGGGTTGTGCCGTAAAAAAGAAGTCAGCATACCTATTAACATAAGGTGCTTCAAATTTGAGTACTGTGTGACATATCTGGATGATTTTTACTTTCATTTACTTGTAACAGCTAGGTCTGTTCTTTTTGTTAAAATTATTTTAAATGTATTACTAAGCTTATTATTAATGATAGTACAGGGGGGACAATACAATATTTTATAGGTAATTACTTCTTTCTAATTGTAGATACACCACGAGCAGACCAGCTTCCGCGAGCAACACTCCTAGTAATAATACCCTATTTATATAAACGAGGTTTCGTAATACAATATTAAAACGCGATAACGTCTAAAATTAACGGCCGTTAACAACCCCCAGACGGTATTAGGCAGGAAGTGGTGAACCAGCCCCTTATGATGGAACTCCTCGAATAAATAATCCAAATAATCTGTATTCAAACCGCGTTTACCGCTAACAGGTTCTTGTCACTATACTTCAGAAAGAGTACGTCAAATGACTCGGAACTGGAAGACGCTCAGTCTTGTCAGCAGTGATGCTAAAGAACCGTCTTGGTGGAGTTTTGGCTGGAAAATGAAAGTGATTGCGTCACTGCATTGTATTATTTTCCAAAACTTGTGTTATTTTCAGTGTTAGTGCATAAAATTGGTGGCGTTTTATTTGTAAAGTGCTGGATTACTGTCATGAGTGTGGAAGTAGTATAATGATGGTGAAACGTTTCTTTTAGTTTTTTTTTATGTTAAGGAATGACGTGACGAGCTAGCCATACGCCTGATGTTAAACGACACTTTTCTTTTCTTTTAGTGTTGTTTCCAAGATTCCATAGAAGCTTCTGGTAAAGTAGCCATCACTTATGACTTCACTAGACTATAACTTGACAACTTGGACGGTGACTTGGCTTGGACACACATATATATATATTAATTAACTTGAGAAATTATCAATTAATTGACACTGGCTAAATAAACAAAAGTGTGGAGCCAACACAAAAACAAAAAAAAAACCGTTTTCATATTTGAAAATGATATAGCGGTCGCTCTGCAATTTGCACGTGTGATAGACAATAGAGCCCTTGGGTTAATTTACCTACATTTTAACGTTACGGGGGAACTGGTTTGCACCATCTAAAACTTAACAAGATCTATTATCATAAGTCAATCGTTTGAATAGATTATAATATATGCCTAAACGTTTTGATTATTCTGCGTAGTTGTTTTAGTTCTAAAAAAAACGTGTTTTAATTAAAACTTTTTTTATGTTACGAAATGACATGACGAGCAAGCCGCTCGCCTGATGTTAAGCTACACGACTGCCCATATCAGTTGCAGTGACACTTGAAACACTAAAATATAGTTTCGCGTGACACTGCACTGCGCACGTCATTCTGAGACACAGTCTGGTAATAAGATTACAAAACTGTGAGGTTAGGTCATAAAGTCTCATTTGCCCAGTAATTTCACTAGCTAGAAGCTACAGTGCCCTTCAAACCGGAACACAGTAAAGCTTGCGCACTACTGCTTGGCGGCAGAATAAATGGCAAAGCGGTGTTCCGGTTTGAAGGGCACTGTAGCTAGTGAAATTACTGGGCAAATGAGACTTTATGATCTGATCTCACAATAGAGTAATCTTATTTGGCTGGTCTTTGACTGGCCCGATTGCTCAGTTGGTAGTATCCCTGCCTTCTGGACTGCAGGTCGTGGGTTCGATTCCCACCCAGGACAAACATTTGTGTGATGAACATTGATGTTAGTTCTGTGTCTGGGTGTTATATTGTATTCTATGTATGTATTTACAAAAAAAAAGTATCTAAGTATTGTATCAGTTATCTGGTTCCCATAATACAAGCTTTCCTTAGTTTGGGGCTAGATGGCGCTGTGTGAAATGTCCACACATATTTATTATTTATTATTATTTATTATTACCAGACTTTGCTGATGTCTCAGGATAATGTGCGCAGTACGGTGTCACGCGAAACTTTACGTTGTGGAGTTCCAAGTGACACTGCTGTTATGGGCAGCCGTGTCGCTTAACATCAGGTGAACGACTAGCTCAACACATCATCCACTAACATGAAAAAAAATTTAGACGGAATACAAAGGTCATGACCTCTGTTACTGTTCCACCCATCTTCGAGAATTTGTTAACTATCGACTCGTCTATTACGCCGTGAGATCGACACAAATCGAATCAAATCGCCCAGAAGCCGGAGTCATGCGGATAATCAGGGAAAAACCGTACCGGAAATTTAAAGTGTTATTTACTTTTCGGGAAAAGATAAATAAACCAAAACCACTAGATTCGTCATTATCCGTCTAGTTTTTTTCACTCAACCCCAGGCTTTCGTCTAAAACCGACGCACAAGCTAGTGTTGCCAACCAAAAAAGTCAAAATAATCTGACAAAATTTTGAAAAACAGGAACAAATGATATCTAAGACTCTAAAATTACTATTCGTACATTCTTAGAATAATAATAAATAAATAAATATGTGTGGACATTTCACACAGCACCATTTAGCCCTAAACAAAGCAAAGCTTGTCTTTGGGCATCACATAACCGATATAATACTTGGATACTTTTCCTTTGTAAATACATACATCGAATATAATATAACACGCAGACACAGGTCGGGGTGTTATATTTCACACATTAAATTTAAACATTTGTGTGATGAACATAGGTGTTTGTCAGCACAAACACAATTAAAAACACAAATGTTTGTCTCATGTGGGAATCGAGTCCACAATCTACAGCTCAGAAGGCAGGGTTACTACCAACTGGGCCATTGGGTCAGTCAAGTAAGTATACCATAAAAACTACTTTTTTTCCCCTCTCAACCCCAGGCTCTCATCCAATCACGACGCACAAGCAAGTGTTGCCAACCACAAAAATCAAAATATACAACATTTTGGAAAATAGGAACAAATTAATATATTCACGATAATTAAGAACACAAAAATTATATTTGTACATTCTTAGAATACAATACGAAGTAAACCAATCCAAAGATGGAACAGAGACATAGTACAAATCTCAGGAAAACTGTGGACCCGTACTGCTAAAAACAGGCAAAAATGGAAACAGCTGGAGGAGGCTTTTACCGCCACAGGTCCTTATACAAGAGTTTAAAACTATAAAAACTACTAACACGTCATGCTATTTTGAATAGATATAAGTAAATTAATATAATTATACACGAAAGTAAGCATATAAATAAATATACGAATATGTTAAGAAATTAATAGTTTGAGTATAAAAATTTTTTTTTGTTTGTTTAGATTATTATAATGTATTGTATGACTATAAGGAACAAACAAAAGCTTTTCATTTTATTTTATTTAGAGTACAAAATACCATTATGATCCTAATAATAATTTCCAACATAATTACACACGGAAATAGCACAGATGCTACGCCATTATCAAATTATAATTACAAATCTGTAATAAAGAGGTATTAAAATAAAAAATCTTTTTCACGTGAAAACACGGATTCATTTCAGATAAGGGAAGCAGGGCTGCCACGCGTTACCTTTCATGGTTCCGTACCTATTTAATTAAACATGCCTACTTTGAAACCGGTATGTACTCAATGGGTAAACTTGTAAGTAGTATTTAAAATTGCACTCTTAACCATTTTACCGTCACTATGACAGTATGCCATATTTGAAGTGGCCATATTACCTAACCACGCGGTGGTTAATGGCGTATTTATTTTGAAAATATCGTTTTTAAAGTTGTAACTTTTTAATTGTAATAATTGAATATATCCAGTATATATTAATCAGTTATATTTAATTTATTGTTTATTTATTAAACGTATCTATATATTCTTTTTTTTTTTTTAAATTAATTTTCATTATTCTCAATTTTACTCAATTCGTTTACACCACTGAACTCTATCTCTCCAATAATTCTTTCCATCCAAAGGCTGACTGGAAAAGATAGCTTTTAGAGATAATTCTCCCCATTCTAAATAAAAAGATGATGTAGCTATAAAGCTTCATCTTTTTTTTTTATTCTTAGATAACCTTGCGTTTGACCACTAATTTCGCACCTGATGGTAAGTAACGATGTGGTCTAGGATGTAACACGCTTGCCTAGAAGATACCTGTTCACTCTCGATTCTCCTTCGATCTGTAACTGTTTTTTTTTCTGGTGTATAATAAAGAATTTTTGTATTGTATTGTATTGAATAAATAAAAAAATAATTATGACCATAGTCATACAATCAAAACTATCAATTTTAATTTCTATTAACAAAAGTAGCCGCTAACTTGATTATAAACGTAAATTTAAAAATGTTCTGGCACCCCTAATCGTGCCCAATAAATCTGCCCGAAGGGGTGGGCGCTACCCTGCGGGCCCCATTAATAAATTGTCCTGAAGTACGTCTGCGGAATCCTAATTTTTCTATTATGAGCCGAGGTGAAAAATGGTGTAATTAAAACTGCATGTCAGATTTGGCTCTTGTTGGTTTAGTAATTTTAGTAAGGAAGTCAAAACTAAGATAGATACTGTATACTATACGTTGTGGGACCATGGTCCTCGTAGTTCCTGGGTCCTTAGACATGGAACCCTAGGTAGGGTCCAGGATCTACTCAAATACTCAAATACTCATTTATTAATAAACTGTGTTTACACGTCAAAATAAAATATTTAAAATAACAATTTGAAAAAAGCAAAAACAGTCAATTTGAGTACATAATGTCAATTATAATAATCTATGTATGTGATCGTTGGGCGTTATTATTTTTATTATTTATTAATGCGCGTCTGTACCAATTAGCTTAACAACAGTTTCCTCCAGGTTCTCGTATACGTTTGTTGAATTCGTATAAGCTCAGCAGACCCGAGTATTTGACATGTTGACTTGACACGAGTTTGACAAACGTACGAGACACTGGGGTCTAGGAGTTTTGGCGGTAAAACGAAAAAGATCGCGTCACCGCATTGTCTTATTTCCCAAAACTTGTGTTATTTTCAGTGTTAGTGCATAAAATTGGTATTATTGCATTGGGTATCAGTGGTGCATTTTATTCTTTAAGTGCTGGATTACAGGCATGAGTGTGGGAAAGTGGTATAATGATGATGAAACGTTTCTTTTCGTGTTGTTTTTAAAACTACATAGAAGCTTCTGGTAAAGTTGCCACCACTTTAGTAGGAGTATGACTTGACTAGACTAGACTACGACTTGATGACTTGAACTGTGACACACATATACATGTTAATTAACTTGAGAAATTATCAATTACTTGACACTAGCTATATATACAAATGTGTGGAGCCAATACAAAACAAAAAAAGAGCGAACTTGCGAACTGTCAAACTTTAGTTCAGACGGTAATCAATATCAAAAACTTAACTGAATACTTAGTAACTTACAGTAATAGAGTTGATAGTCATACATTTCTTTGAAAGAAATTAAATTATTATTTCATCGTTAATGACTTTCTGTGTATTAAACAATAACTTAAGCGTATTATTCGCATAAAGTTCTGGAATACTTAGAACAAGACGTTTTTAGAACGATGCTATACAATTTGTAGTTTGTTGGCGGAATTTTTAATATTTAACAGGCAATTTAAGCCACTTCTGCGAACACTATACCACTTACTCGCTGAAAAAAAGAACAGAATAAACTGCGAAAACCAATTTTGAAACCGGTTGCACCATATTTCTTGTTATGGTCCAAATAACATGAGCTATTTTTCTTGTTTACATCGTAATAATTGAAGGGGTGAAAACAAAAAGGGTTTAACTGTCAAATTGGTAGTTTTGAGGAAGTTAACTTTAAACTTCAACGGCTTCATTTTAATTTAGAGTGTACATTAGTACAATTACTGTAAAAATATAATACAAAAAAATAATGTTTTTATGCTAAGCGGACTGTATTCCTGTATCAGATAAACCGTTTTTAGACTGAAAATCTTGAGATTTAATCCTCATATCGGTATTTTGAGAATTTATTATTGTAGATAATTTCACGCTAAATCTAACGATACCCATAAGTCATTTTATAAAGAAAACTAGTTAATCCCTTTTTGATCTCATCCCTTCAATTATAGTCAAGTTTTAGTATCTTAATTTCACCTTGCTTATCATAACAATTTCAAGCTGGTAATTGGTTGGTAATTTCCCGCCAAATTTCCAATTTTTACAGTTATTGGAATCATTTCTGAGTTCCCGATATTTCGGCGCATTTACATGCACTATGTTCACGGGTACGATAGGGTGAAAATTCGGGCTGATGCATAATAAAAAACGAGTGTGCTTTATATCACACGACTTGAGTAAAATTTCTTTAGTTTAGCTCCATCAATCGGCCGGTATAACTTTGTTTTTGCTTTCTTTAATCTTAATGTCGCCATCTTGTCAATTGTACCTTAATTTTACCGGAGGAGTTTTGGCGGGAAATCGAAAAAGTTCGCGTTGCCACATTGTATTATTTTCCAAAACTTGTGTTATTTTCAGTGTTAGTGCATAAAATTGGTGGCATTTTATTCGTTAAGTGCTGGATTACAGGCATGAGTGTGGGAAAGTGGTATAATGATGGTGAAACGTTTCTTTTCGTGTTGTTTCCAAAACTCCATAGAAGCTTCTGGTAAAGTTGCCACCACTTTACTAGGAGTATGACTTGACTTGATACATATATAGATAGATAGAGATAGATAGAGAACTCTTTATTGTCTCACCAATGAAGTACAAAATCAGGAATAACTATAATATTTACGAACTAGTGTAACAATGGGCGGCAATATATATATATATATATATTGATTAACTTGAAAAATTATCAATTACTTGACGCTGGCTAAATACACAAAAGTGGGGAGCCAAACCAAAAACTAAAAAAAAATCGGACATACCAACATAACAATACAAATTTTTAACTTTGTTATGTTGACAATGCAGATCTACGTTAACCAACAACTTTCAATTTTCGTTGGCCTCGCATTCACCAGCTTACTCCCCAAGTCAAGCGTGCGTAAAGAAGTTTTACTTCAAAACAAACAGAAGTTTTAATCAAATCTGTAACTGTGCCGAAACATCGGAAACTTAAAAATAGTTCCAATCATGATAAAGATCCTGTATCTAACTTTAAAAATGTAATACTATACATAAACAAGAGATGGAAAAACACCTAGAAATTTAAGAAAAAATACAACAAAAAAAGAACTCCGGTATCAGGATAGAGCGACAGCGTTTTAAGGCAAAAAGCAGGGCCATGTATAATTCAGAGGCACACTATATCATTGTAAAGGGCGCAGACAGAAACCTCCCTCGGGTTTCCGGTGGAGAGAAAATAGAAAAAACTATTGTTACTTTGCAGAAATAAAACGTATTAAGTGCGATAGTGTATTAGTTGACGTGAGTTCCGTATAGAGGATAATTTATCACTGCAGTTATTTTTTTTTATATGTGTAGACATCTCACACAACGCCATCTAGCCCCAAACTAAGCAAAGCTTGCATTACGAGTACCAGATAACTGTTCTTGTAGCTTCTTTACAGGTGTAATCGAAGCTTCAGATCGGAGTTTTCTTATATTGTGCCAGATTGCTTGTAGCGAGAAAGAGACGTTATCATACATTTTGTAGGGTAACATTTTTAGATACCACTAGTTGACCCGCCCCGGCTTTGCACGGGTGAATTAGTAAAATGCGGTCGAACGGGATAAAAAGTATTACCTCCCCACCAATTTTCAGTCCAATCGGGTCAGTCGTGCTTGAGTTATAAATAATGTAACTAACACGACTTTCTTTTATATATATAGACGAGCTTCTGCCCGCAGCTTCGCCCGCGGCGTGGCCTATGGGAAAATAATTCAACCACCCATTTCACCCTCTTAAGGGCGGAATTTCGAAAAATCCTTTCTTGGCGGATGCTTACGTCATAACATCTACCTGCATGCCAAATTTCAGCCCGATCCGTCCAGTGGTTTGGGCTGTGCGTTGATAGATCACTATGTCAGTCAGTCATCTTTGATTTATATATATAGATGTCTAAAAAGGCGTTTGTTAATTAAAGCACAGATGATAATACCAATATCTATAGGCAGGAACTTACGGAACCCTAAAAAGAAAACCTTATAACGGGGAAACGTTCGCTGTAGCAACTTACGGATCCATAAAACACTAGAAAGCTACTGGCGATTTTCTATTGATTCTTCATATCAATATCACATTGTTATGTGCTGATACCGCACTGGCTTTTTGTCGTCAAATAACGCTGAGAAAGCAACAAAGCGTTCGGTATAACAAAAAAACCTAACACTCAGCACCATCTAGTCCCAAATTAAACAAAGCTTTTATGGGAACCAGATAACTGATACTTAGATAATTTTTGTTTGTAAAGACTTTTACTAGGTGGTAGGACTTTTCTGCAAAGTTCGGTAGGTACCACCGCTTTGCCAGTTATTCTGCCGCCAAGCAGTAGTGCGCAAGCACTACTGTGTTTCGGTTTAAAGGGCAATGTAGCTAGTGAAATTACTGGGCAAATGAGACTTTATGATCTAATTAATCTCACAGTCGAGTAATCTTATTACCAGACTGTGCTGATTTCTCAGGATGATGTGCGCAGTGCAGCAGTCATGCGAAACTTTACATGTTTTAGTTCCAAGTGACACTGTTCTGTTTTGAGAAGCCGTGTCGCTTAACATCAGGTGAACGCCTAGCTCGTCACATCATTCAATAACATTAAAAAAAACATACATAGAATACAATATAACACCCAGACACAGAACAGACATTGATGTTCATCACACAAATGTTTGTCCTTGGAGTTCAAGTTCAAATTCATACAATTTTGTGTTCCAACCTGTTGCAATCAAGTCACATGATCGCCCAACAGGTAATAGTCTCATGTGTCTAATTTCAGTAGCTATAGTGCATTTAAAACCGGGAAACAATAGTGCTTTCGCACTACTGCTTAGCGGCTATATAACTGGAATATGAATACATTTTTGACCCTCCTTTTATAACTTTAAAAGATTTTAAAAGTCTTCGGAAGCTGAAGGTCTAGATCTCTATAGCCTAGTGGTAGATAGAACACCGAGTTAGAAGGACGCGGGTTCAAATTTCTGTGGTAGACTGTGTTTCTGTGGTATAATTGTATGCTTCATATTTTTGGGATAATTTTGGTACATTCTCTAAAACAAAAAATACGCACGCACAAAATTAATCTGCAGATAAATTTATTCAGCAAAATACTGATATGAGTAAAGTAAAATCCCAAAAACCGTAAAACCGTCAATTATTATTCATTGCCAGTTTTAAAGTATTTACGGCTAATACCGGTTTACGTTTAACCGATATTTTTAATCTGGCCGCAGTAATTGAAACCGGATAACGGATATTGCGTGCGGATAAAGATCAAGCAGATACTTATGAAATAAGTGAAAATATTAACTTTTTTAACACAGAATCTTCGACGGTGTAAAATCCCAAACTTACCTAAATTATTGTGCACTTTCTTGCCATTAAGCAATTTTTCACCTATTACGTACAATATGATTGTGTCTAATGCCTATGTGATAGAATTTATTTTTGGAAAGCCCATTCGCACATCGTAAAACTTTGCGGAAATGTTTAGTGTTTTCAGAATTTAGCCCGGAGGCGGTAGGTTTGACCCTTGGCTCAGAAAAAAAAAGCAAATACTTATTATGGGTATAAATACTATGGGTATTGTGGGACCATAGTTGATAATGACAATATTTAGAGTAATTGCATAAAGTTCAGTGTTCTAGTTCTATTACGTCCAGTCAAAGTTTGGGAACGTTCAATATCAAAACGTTAATTTACCAAAATTTTTAGTGAACGAGTTTTTGTAGTAATTATAATTTACGCTTCGATAGTGCGATAGCATTTTTGATAAATTACGTTCTGAACTAAAATTCAAATCAATTCTTAATCACTATTCAGCGGTATGCTGCCAAAGCTTGCCAAAGCGATCAATTTTGGACACGGTCGAACGCATGTACCCATTATGCATACGCACTGTGCCATCGTATAAACCGGTTTTCAGGTTAACCGGTCCAACGTGAGAACTATACCGAATAAACCGGTATCGATTTCCGGTAAACGGAATGAAACGGTATTGCTGACCGTATAGGTATCGATAACCGTTATATCATGGTCAAATAAATCTGGTGTAATCTGGTTATATGGAAGGCCAGCGTGACGTATTTAGTTACGTAGGTACAGGCTATGTTAGTTAAGCATTTATGCGCAAATGCATTGGAACTAACGTAGTCATCGGCCGTATATCAGTAATAAATTTTAATAAAATATAAAATTATATTTATTTTCAGTATCCACTTACAAAATACAGCAGTGAAATAAATCCGGAATATTCCGGTTGCATACGGATTGCGGAATAAGCTAGTGTAGAATCGGTGAGAACTAGATTCATCCGGTTCAAGGCAGTGCGAAGTAGATTTACACGGAATTGCGGACTGGCAGAATTTTGTGAATACATTTCAGAATTTACCTTGCATTGTTTATCTATTGCTACTAATATAATTGTTTGCTGTTTTTAAAGTAAAACTTCTTTACGCATGCTTGATTTGGGTAAGCTGGTGAATGCGAAGCGAACGGAAGTTGAAGTTGGTTCATGTAGATCTGTCAACATGTATTTCCAGTAAAATGCCAATTTACAATTGTCAAGATGGCGGCATTAACGTTTAACAAAGCAAGTACAAAGTTATACCAGCCGATAGATGGAGCTAAACTTAAGATTTACTTCCGTCGTGTGGTCTAAAGCACACTCCTTTTTTTATTTATCTATATACAAGATTTATCGAAGCTACAAAACGATAACATTATGGGATGATGAGGAAGTCATTTTTATTATGATAATAATTTTTACAGCGCCATATAAATGTTTAAAATACTGTAACAATCTACTACGCGTTGCAATCGTATTATTATTGCGGTAACATCTCGATATAAAATACGTATCGTAAGACTTCCCGGGAGCTCATCTCATTTTCCAAAGTTTACCAGAGCGCCTGGTCGACGCGACACGTGACCGAAATTCTGGCACTTATTCGACACAACGCATCAGCATTGCAATTCAACGGGGCAATGCTGCCAGCATGTTGGGTACGCTACTACCGGTAGTGAAGCATTTGGACTGTTAGGTCGTCGCAGCTAGTATTTTTTTTTTTTACTCAAACTTGTCTAGCATTTGACCGCGCTCTCACCTGATGGGAAGTGACGATGCGATAGTATAATTGTTCATATGTCTTTTTTTTAGTAGTAGTTGTTGTAGTATTTAGTTTTTTCGTATCCTAACACGCAAGTCGTCTAAATATATTAGGTCTTTACCTATGAAATTGCCGTTTTGTTTGAAAAAAGTTAAAGTATTTTTTTTCGAACTTATTTATTTCTTTTATTCAAAGTAATCACCCATGCAATCAATGCATCTTTGCCAACGCTGTGGCAGTTTATGGATGCCCTTCTTGAAAAAATCAGCAGGACGGGAGACAACAAACTCTTCAAAGGCGTTTTGTACTGCCTCTCGGGAATTGAATTTTTTTCCCGCTAAAAAGTTGTCGAAATTTTGGAAAAAGTAATAGTCGGTAGGCGCACGATCTGGTGAGTATGGCGGATGAGGGAGAGCTTCCAAACCCAACTCATGCAGCTTAGAGACGGTCTGTTGTGCACTATGGGGTCGCGCGTTGTCGTGAAGTAGCAGTGGAGACGACCGATTGACCAAAGCTGGTTGCAGACGTGCGAGTTTCGCCATCATTGTGGTCAGTTCTTCAATGTACACATCTGCAGTAATGCTCTCGCCGTTTTGTAAAAAGCTATGATGAATCACACCAGCACTAGACCACCAAACTGTGACCATCACCTTTCTAGGGGTCATTTTTCGTTTTGCACATTGCTTTGGCACCAAACCAGGATCTAACCAACTTGCTGAGCGCTTTCGATTGTCAAAAAGAATCCATTTTTCGTCGCACGTAACAATTCGGTTCAAAATTCCTTCATTTCTGTGCCTGTTAAGCAGCGCAAGGCAAGTCTCGACGCGTACGTTGCGCTGGCGATCGTTAAGTTCGTGGGGCACCCATCTATCAAGCTTTTTTATCTTGCCAATCTGTCGCAAATGGACCAATATTGTTTTGATGCTAACATCAAAAGCTGCTGCCAGCTCAGCTGTAGATTGAGATTCATCAGCTTCCACAATTGCCTTTAATTCATCATTGTTGACCAGAGTTTCCGGACGACCACGAGGTTCATTTTTCAAGTCAAAATTCCCAGAACGAAACCGAACAAACCAATAACGGGTTGTACGTTCGTTTGTACAGTTCTCTCCGTAAACGTCGTTGATGTTACGTGTCGTTTGTGCCGCGTTGGTGCCACGACGGAACTCATATTCCATAATTACACGAAATTTCAAAGTATCCATTATGAGGAAAAATGTTGTAACGTAATGAAAATACAACGCTAATCAATAAACAAAAGACTTATATTGTAAATAGAATGTCATATTTTTAAAACAAAATTAATTTGAATTTAGAATTCATAGCCAATCAAAACTTTTTTTTGTTTGAAAAAGTCTGTACTGCAATACGGCAATTTCATAGGTAAAGACCTATTATTTAACTCAAAGGTGACTGACTGACTGACTGCCATAGTGATCCATCAACGCACAGCCCAAACCACTGGACTGATCGGGCTGAAATATGGCATGCAGGTAGATGTTATGACGTAGGCATCTGCTAAGAAAGGATTTTTCGAAATTCCACCCTTAAAAGGGTGAAATGGGTTTGTATATAAAAATGAATATCCCTTGGTCATCGCATCACGCATGCACGGATGGAACATTTTCACTTTCGCAATTCTTTTTTGGTTGTGTTTGCTATTGTCAGAAGATTCTTAAAAAAGAAAAAATTAAGATAGTTAAAAAAATCGTAGGTGAAACCGCGGGGTGCAGCTAGTACTTATTAAACTAAATGTACAATAACATTATTATTATTCTTATAATGTCGATAAATAAAAATGTATTAAATTCCTAATAACTTAGCAGTAAAAATCGCTTTTTATCGTGCAATTTTTCAACTGTTGAATATTTTGGGAACACATGAAAGATTATTTATAGGAGCAGCAGATAAGTTTTTTTGTGAGTATTGTAGTTAGCAGCATTTAGTAGTAGTTGGTATGTTATTGTAGTAGTTAAATCATTTTCTGTTTAAATTTGGTCATGTCGATGTTTTTTTTATCTCACAGTCCTCGTCAGTGATCCTGCATGTCGATACATGGACTCAAACTAGATCTAATTTTTTTAAATGTTGTTTTTGCAAATTCGATTGCAATGATTTGGATTCTAATTTGCAAAAACAACGTCACAAAAAATGAAGTACCTAATTTTTTTTATTAAATTGAGTTATTACGCGTTTTTTTAATGAATGACGTAGCGAGCCTGTTTTTTACCTTATGATAAGCGCCATCGCCACGTCTAACATTTACAAAAATCAACAATAAGGTAAATTTGTTTAAGTCAATCAATTTAATGTATTTTCGTTTTTAATCAGCATACTTCACACCTGTATGCTAAATTAAGAAGGAAAGATTTGTTATTATTTTATGAACTTTAAACTAGGCTGGATTTCAATGAAACTCTTTTCATCTTGTATGGACCAGTCCTGACGTTTACAATCCAATCTGTCTCGCCAACAGGGCAAGGGATATCCGATATTCATTGTTAGAGCCTACCGAATTCCAATATTGGGTGCATTTCGTATAACGTATTTTGAATTTGTGACCTACTTTCGGTATTCTAGTACCATTATGCATTTAATTTTTAATTGTGGTGTAATTGAGGTTGTACTTTTGAGTATATTCGAATCACCGAAGGGAAAGAAAAATCAACTTTTGATATTTCTGAGGCTAATAAAGTATCACATTTATCCATTTACTCGTATGCAGATTTCGATTAATTTTGAATTATTTTTTGTCTTAGCTTATGTTAAGACTTTGTCAATACACGGTTTTAACAAGTTATGTGTTTCAACTTCGGGATTTACAGACATATAAAGCAACAAAAAGATAAAATATAAATAAAATTTAAATACGTAACAAATGTTACTTTTTAATATGGAGTTTTGAAGTGTTTGGTACCGTAAAGTAAATCAGTGATCGGATGTAAGTAATAGTAGTAAGTGAAATTGCACCTCACTTTAAGATCTGTGGCTTTTGTGAAATAAAAAAACAAGTAAAATATATAACACGGTTCCAAAAATAGATAAAGACTACGATATACTATATCGCACTACCGGTAGTGAAGAATTTGGACTGTTAGGTCACGCGGCTAGTATTTTTTTTACTACGATATAGTATATCGTAGTCTTTATCTATTTTTGGAACCGTGTTATATATTTTACTTATTTTTTTATTTCACAAAAGCCACAGATCTTAAAGTGAGGTGCAATTTCACTTACTACTATTACTTACATATATATACTATATCGTAGTCTTTATCGATTGTCCAAATGTTTTTGTAGTAGTATGTAGTGTTTAGTATTAGTTATAATATCATTGTAGTATTTAGTTATATTAGCTAGCACTCACCTGAGTTATACTCCAGTACCGGTCCAAGGATATGAGGCACAGGTTCATGATAGAAGCAGTACACAGCAGCACATCCATCGCGGAATGTATTTCACACCACCAAAACCCGAAAATCCAATATCCCATCAGTTCATTTGCCAATGAGAACGGCATTATCACTAAACCAAGGAAAAAATCTGACACAGCCAACGATGCGATGAACCAATTTTGTATGTTTTTCAATGCTTTTTCTGTCACAATCGCGATTATTACTAGCATGTTTCCCACAACCACCATTATCATTAGAACTGTCACTACTACCGAAGCTATGATTATGTGCGCTGGAGAGTACCCGCTCGGATACCAAGTCTTTAATACTAGATTGAAGGTTGTATCGTTCGATATAGTAGTGTTCGCGTCCGAGGTGTTTGTCATCTGCAGAGCCAGGAATTCTTCCTGGCTCATGTAAGTCGGCACCAGAAATGTTGAATTCAATCCCAGTGTGCTATTGAAGTGTGTGGGTGTAGTAGTCCTCGCGAGCAACGCCGTCACATTCGGTACCATCTTGTTTTCTAACCGGTTTTCGGCAATTTCCGGTTAAAATTTTCGGTTTCACACATAAAATTTTCGGTAAAAATTCAGCTAATTATTTGTTGTAAAAAACTTTACGTAGACTTTGATTTGGCCCCGTAACGTGAATAAGAAAAGTATTGCGTATAGGAACGGAATTAATGATTTAAAATTGAATTTTACTTACTAATCAATACCCGTTTTATCGAACTTTTGTGTTAAGCGTATTTAATTTAAAATTATTCTAAACTAAATTCGAGACGAAATATTTATTTACAATTATTGTTGACGGTGCACTATACCTATCTAATATTGCTTTAGAGACGGAAACTATACCGAAATTAACACTGATACCGTAAAATAAAGCGCAAATTATATTTTAAACACACTCGCGTCGATACACACAAAAAAGCGCAGCTATTCACTATTGAAGCGTTACCGGTTTCCGGTTACCGGTTATTAAAAGTTTTTTATTTTATACAATCGTAAAAGCGGTACCGCGGCGTCATCGTGCCACAGCCTTTCTTCTGTCCCAGAACTTGTCAGAGATTGCGAACATTTTTATTAAAAAATTAAGGCTTTCACGACATGTTTGTCACATTATTATTGTTGAACTGTCACCGCGGCCGCGTGACGGCGTTCTAATCGTTAGTCATTAATATCTAGTCATTGTAATCTAATGTTGCGTGTTTCGTCCAAGGCGGGCTTTGAAAACGGTTATTTTCTTGATTGCTCTCTGACGTCACCTGTAACAAAGGACCATGGATTAATGAACATCGTTAACCTGCTGCAAAATATATTTATACTGAACTCCCGTTCCATAATAAATTTATTAACAAAGGCCATAATTGCTAATAATATCTGTTTCTTTTTTTGTTGCGGTAAAGTTCTAAGTTGTTGAATTTTTACTGTAACGAGGTGTATCATTAAAGCTGATGCTAATACATTTTATCACTTGTTTGTTTTTTCTTAATTCCTATGAGAAGTGTTATAGGTGACAAATTGTATGATAGAAAAAAATGTTGACGTCTCCTGTAAGAGCATTGTCTCATTATTTCAATGTTAAACAAAGGGAAACGAAAGAAATAAAACATAGATATAAAACAGTCAAGTCCATACTACTCATACAAATTTTGATGCACGCCTACATCTCTCTTTCTCAAACTATGAGTGGATGACTGGTAGAAAATGCTTTAGCATAAAGCCGTCCGTTTGTACTGTTTTTAGTGCAATAAAGAATTATTATAATAATAATGTTTCTTGACGCCTGGAATTGTTTTCTGGCGTTATTATTGTGATAAATTAATGAGATTAATTATGAATCTAAAATCTGAAATTATCACTAAGGTCCGTATTACAGAACGATGCTCAGTCACCAATCTGTCCTGTAATCAATCCAACTGTAAATTGTTATGTTACCGGACACACAAACATAATAATACAAATTTTTAACTTTTTTATGTTGGGAATGGAGATCTAGGTAAACCAACAAACTTCAACTTCCGTTCGCCTCGCCAGCTAACTCCCCAAGTTAAGCGTGTGTAAAGAAGTTTTACTTCAACAAAACTCTGTAATTATTATTTCAATACACAATGTTTATATTTATAATTATTTAGTCGGATAAAGGTTACTCAGCAACAATAGCTATAATTTAATTTACCAAATCAACCAACCACTAGTCAATTTTACTAACTTACCCCGAAAACCCCGTAAACTTACCTGTAAAAGTAACTTAACTGTAACTTAAATAAAACTTTGAACCTGAATTCTCTTCAAACTGTAGTTCTTAAAGTGCCGATAGGGGGCGCTAATGTATTTGCCCATTAGTCCACATCGAAGAGGATGTCTAGGACAGTGCACTTTCTTATCTTTATATAGCCACGGTTCAACTTATAAAAGACGTGAGAGAAATTTTCAAAAATATGCACTATGTTTTAAATATTCCATCCAGCGTCATAATATGGCGGATAAAAAAGGTTTTGTTTTCGTTTTTATTAACGCGACTACAATAAAAAGAGAAGTTCTCAAATTGGACGGTACTTTTTTTCTTTAGTCCCGTTTTTTTTTCTCCGTCACTTAAAACCGATTTGGAAAATTCTTTTTTTTAATATATTTTGGGATTGATTCGATAACATTTTTATCAAAATCGTTTTGTTATGAAATCTAAATAACGGGATAAGTATAATGACAATTATTATCCAAAAAATGCTCATGAAATTCAGTTGTTTGAAGGCAATTTAACTCCTGGTTTTAAAGAATATAATTGTGTAATTATGTATACAACGTCTCTGCCATTTGTGAACCGATTTAGATGATTCTTTTATATTTTTATCACGTTTACATTTAGGCAAGTTTCATATAAGTTTTGTGAAATTTGATGATGGATTTTCAGTAGATTACAACGAACTGTCCGCATTATTTTAGATCCGCTTTGTCAACGTCAAAGCTAAAACCCTGAAATACAGTTGAACATCGAAACAAATTGCTGTCAACGTAAAAGTAAGCTGTAAAACAGCTGTATTTCAGCTATATAAGCTGTATACAGCAACATAATCGCCGACGGAATAGCCTTTTGACAGCTGACTACTCGTATCGCTAATTACTGGGACTAGCAGCCCCTGGCAAGCGAGAGAGCGTCAACTACTTGTGACAGGGGAAAGGTGGCAGTGGAAAGTTTTAAATTGCTGGCAGGGTTCCGGATCTTATATCAACATAATGGAAACGTACGTACTATAGATTTATCTATGCTTATCGCCTGTGAAAAGGAATAATAAATGACGTGACCTCAGTGGTGTAGTTGCCGCGCTGGAAAACAATGACTGATTTTTGCACCAGGAACGTGCAGTAGCGGGAATCACCTGACATTTCGACCAGCTTACGTCCTATATCTACCATTCCACACTCTATTGGTACTAAAAGATTAGTAGATCACTTATCTATACTAATATTATAAAGAGCCACGTAGTCGGGCCACGTAGCCCGATACAAGGACGATAGATGGACCCTACGGCCAATAAAGTGGTCTGGGCCAAAGGGCACCAGATCGAGAGGACGACCAAGGGCCAAATGGGCAGACGAAATTGTAGCGTGCGCGGATGGAAGTTGGCTAGACAGAGCAAATGACAAAGAAGGATGGCATTCCTTGGGGCTTTTACCCGAACGGGGTCCATGCACTAAATAATTAAACTAATTATAAAATAAAACTTATAATCAGAATCTAAATGCATCGAATAAATGTAATTAAATTATAGGTTAATAAGTTAGCAATTGTTATCGTTTATTGTGTACTATATGCATGGAATTAAATAAAGCTTTATTATTATTATTTATTATAAAGAGGTAATAGAGGAGGAAATATGTATGTAAGTATGTTTGTAACAAATTAGTAAAAGGTACTGCACCGATTTAAAAAAAATTTTTTCCTTTTAAATGCTACATTATCACTGATTAATATAGACAACATTTACTGTACGTGTATGCCAAAATGCTTAAAAAATAAATATCTACCCGTGAGAATCCGGGACGGGCCACTAGTGTTTTACTAAAGTAACGAGGTCTTTATGGCTATTAAAATAAGCCACAATATCTTAAACATAAAACTGTGTTTCATCGCAAGTTTTCTAAATCCTTGTCGTTTGTAGATGGAAAACTTTTCCATTTCTTGCTTAAAAATTTACTGGGCCAGCAATCAAACAAAGGGAATAAAAAATCCCTTCTAAAACTTATCCTTTGATAAAATATTTATGGTTTCTGCGCGGAACTCTGAAAAAACAGCAAATGCTGAAGTTTATTCCTCGTAAAGAACCCACTGGGCTGTCGGCTAATTAATTGGAAGAGTTGACCGGTAGTCGGCTGATTGAATAGTGTTGGGACATTGTCGATAAATGAATATCGATAACTATAAGCGATTTGAAGTTTAAAAGGTTAACTGGCTAAGTATCTGATAATAACTTGAGAATAAGCAGTAAGTTATAAAATATATTAATTGTGGCATCCTAGCATTATTGGCTTAAATTTCATCTCAGAAATAAATATATAAATAATATTACATAAATTATAATAAAATAAAATATTTATTTTTTTAACAACTAATATTCATTTTAAGGTATCATTAATTTTATGATAACCGACTAAACCGACTAATTACAAAATAAAAATTAACGAAACTATATCTGCACATATAGTTTTAATAACTGTCCTCTCCTGATACGGTAAACAATCGTTTACATACTAAGCTAGAAGATTTTATTCCCATTCATTCTTGACTTGAATATCAAACAAGGCATCGACAAATCTAAACAATGTTCCGAGCTAGGCACGTCACTATTATGATAGACAGGTTTTATCGACAAAACCGCTTAGAAAATTAAGTTTACATAGTTATTTGACCAAGTTAGCGTTGTTTGATACAATATGATTATATTTTGATGAGGGTGTTTAATATATTGATTTTTAGTGCTATGAAAATAAAAATATATTAAAATTAACTTTTTTATTTTACTTAAGTATTAATAAAGATTGTTTGTAAGTATTGATTTTTTTTTTTTGATAAAACAGTTATGTATTCAATTTTAAATACGAAACTGTAAAAGCAATGTTGACTACAAACCATAGATAACTTTTCGAGTTAGTTAATTATCGACTTTCCCATCCCTAGACAGGTGGCCGAGTTTCGTTTTAATTGATGGCGGTACTTTTTGCTTCGTCTCCGCTTGGTCGGGGTATCGATTTGTGAACATCACTAGCATTCGAGATGCCTGTACAGATCGTTGGCTGAGTTTTCTTGTATCTTATTTATTTTATTAAATATTACGTAACATATCTGTTAATATATTTAGTAATTGGATTTAGGGATTTTATTATATTATTGTTATTATATTACTTATATATTATATAATAGTATAAACTTTTAATATCTAGATCTAAATGATTAGATTTCATATATTATTGCTATTATGATTTCACATCATCAGTCTGTTTACGTCAACTGCTGAACATAATAAGCCTACCCTACCCCATAAAATGCCACTTGGACTTCATAGAGGGATTTTTAAAATTTCTTATTTTACATATTAATTCTATATTTTATTTATTTTATAGGTAGAGTATATCTAAATATATATAACTCAAAGGTGACTGACTGATTCACTGACTGACATAGTGATCTATCAACGCACAGGCCAAACCACTGGACGGATCGGGCTGAAATTTGGCATGCAGGTAGATGTTATGACGTAGGCATCCGCTAAGAAAGGATTTTTCGAAATTCCACCCTTAAAAGGGTGAAATGGGTGGTTGAATTATTTTCCCATAGGCCACGCCGCGGGCGAAGCTGCGGGCAGAAGCTCGTTATTAATAAAACTCAAACAGTTTTATCGACCAATCGGAATCAATATTATAGAATGAACCATTACATTGATAACAATTGTACAGCGTATAGCATGTAAATATCAATGAAATGGTTCATTCTGTACTATCAATATACCTCCAATATTTCTCCCACAACACTACTCAAAACAAAAAAGCTTTTCTTTTCAGTGATTGTGCTATCAATCAATATATTTGAGCCGGATAAAAACTTGTCAAACCTATACATACCCGGTCGTCCCATGATCGGGTCCATCAGCTTGATGACACAACGTTACCGTGATATACCCGGGTATACCCAGATAGTATACCCGGTTGAAATCCCCAGACGATTTGTCAAATAAATGACTGACAATTGCGTAGTTGCGGTTTAAAATTGGGGTATTGTTTGGTTGAAAATTTGAATGTTTGGGACTTCTTATCTTATCTTTCATCATCCATCAGTCTTAGACCAGGTCCTCCACTTTCTCCTCCACCTAATGGAGGGCCAGCCTACACTTCCGGTATTTTATACATTGTTTTTTTTGTTTTGGTTTTGGTCCACACTTTTGTGTATTTAGCCAGTGTCAAGTAATTGGTAATTTCTCGAGTTAATTGATATATATTGATATAAGGCAAGTCAAGTCAAGTCACAGTCCAAGTCATCAAGTCAAATCATAGTCTAGTCTAGTGAAGTCATACTCCTAGTAAAGTGGTGGCAACTTTACCAGAAGCTTCTATGGCGTTTTGGAAACAACACGAAAAAAAACGTTTCACCATCATTATACCACTTTCCTACACTCATGCCTGTTGTCCACTTAACGAATAAAATGCCACCAATTTTATGCACCAATACTAAAAATAACACAAGTTTTGGAAAACAATACAATGCGGTGACGCGATCTCGTTTTCGCGCCAAAACTTTTCTTTTATACATTAGTAAGAGGTTATTCAACTTTTCCACGCCTGTATAAAAAACTGCTGGTGGTCGCGCTTGAGGAGATATACAAGAAGCGCTGTTTAATGAAGAACACCGCTTCTCTTACGCTGCCGAGCTGGTAAGTTTTAGTTACTGCGTTTAATCCCAGGTCTTCACGATTAAAAATCTGTCTCAAAGCTATTAAAACTCGGTTTAAAAACTCTACGGACTGCTGAGTTTTTAATACTGGTAACACAGGTAAATCTTAATTACTGGCAACGTTGCAACCTGGCAAGGCATCCCTGCCCGCTAGGGTAGCCGTCTGTCGCAGTAAAGTTTCACACTTTTTATCTACGTTTATTACTGTTTCAATTTAAAAATAAAAAGCCATGTGGGGTAGGTACTATGGGAACCAGAAAGTTAGTAAGTGGTTAGTAATTTCTCAAATAATGATGTAAGCTGTAATTAAACTAAAATTGTGACTATTATATAGGCTCAATCTGTACATCTTCCCCTATGTGCAAAGCGATTTGGCTCCACATTTATCATGCGAACAGCCAAAGAGTGGAACGCTTTACCGGCGTCCGTATTTCCCGATAACTACAACCTTGGAGTCTTCAAATCGAGAGTGAACAGGTATCTTCTAGGCAAGCGTGCTACATCCTAGACCGCATTGTTACTTACCATCAGGTGCGATAATAGTCAAACGCAAGCCTATCTAACAATAAAAAAAAACTTTTTCTTGCGGTACTTTTTTAACGATATAGAAGTAAAATCATTTATTTTTTTTAGTTTTTGTTGCTATCTATCTCCAACTAAGCAAAGTATGTACTATGGGAACCAGATAACTGAGCGAATACTTAGATAAATTATATTTGTAATTACACAGGTACTTAATATTTTTCATACGATTATAACACCCTGATACAAACACTATGTTAATCACACAAATATTTATCCTGTGTGGGAATCGACCCAATAACCTCCTGCTTAAAAAGCGTAGCTACTACTAAATGCGTATAAAAGTCATGTTAGAGGAATATTGATAAAATTTGATTTCAGTTCGAGTATATTTCGAGTACAGTTCGAGTAGTGTTCGTGTGCAGTTCGAGTACAGTTCGAGTACCAATAGTACCCACCTTCCGTGTCAAAGCGTAGTTTCTCACGGGCGGTTCAATTAGCGAGGCATGGAGCATTCACTTGTTGACAGGTCGCTAAGAAGGGGAAATGGAAATGTTACTCGATTTGTTTGCTATTTTTATTTACCTGGCCCATCCCATTTCAAACTTAATAGAGAGGGGAAAAAAACTATGTAACTATTCCTCTATTAATAATACGATTGACCCGTTAGCTCAGTTGGTAGTATCCTTGCCTTCTGAACTGCAGGTTGTGGGTTCGATTCCCACCCAGGACAAACATTTGTGTGATGAACAGCGATGTTTGTTCTGTGTCTGGGTGTTATAGTGTATTCTATGTATGTATTTACAAACAAAAAGTATCTATTTATTGTATCAGTTATCTGGTTCCAATAGTACAAGCTTTGCTTAGTTTGGGGCTAGATGGCGTTGTGCGAAATATCCACAGATATTTATTATTTATTTATTTAATAATGCTCAATCACATATAAAGATCTCGGATTCTAACTAGGATTCCCTGTATCTAGACCTAGGAACTGCGAGAACTATGATTTCACATTATCCAGACACAGTACAAGTATTCGCGCTTTTTTGAGTACAAATACTTGTCCTGCCGCGGGAATCGAACTCGCCGTCTTCGGACTATGAGCCGACCTGCTAACTACACTACAGCGGCTGTTATTAAAACAGAAATTTATAGTTTATTTTTATTCCAAACACAATTAACACCTGCACATGAATTTGTGTCAGTTAGAATATACGACCAAAGAGGTACCTACTCATCCAGACTGAGATTCGTAAAAGGACTCTAACTCTAACTAAATACCCTACAATTTTGTTCACCTCGCACTATTACCCTCTAATACCTCATCCAAGCCCATTTTACCTTACTACTCCATCACCTAAGCTCCGTTGGACCTTCGTTCTCATATCCGGTCGCGTAATGGCGAAAATACTCCGTATATCTGGATGAAACTGGTTCGTGCCGGTTAAAATCAGATTTAGCCGTATGTTATTAATGATTCTTTTTTTAAAACGTCG
Source organism: Ennomos fuscantarius (assembly GCA_905220475.3). Classification (NCBI taxonomy): domain Eukaryota; kingdom Metazoa; phylum Arthropoda; class Insecta; order Lepidoptera; family Geometridae; genus Ennomos; species Ennomos fuscantarius. The sequence goes on along the minus strand of HG992046.1, from coordinate 1,259,705 downwards.
AGTATTTGGAAACGTTTTAACCTTGAACTTATCGATGGTTTCATAATGAATGTGAATGAATGAAGATTAAGTATGCCGCTGATTGAGTGTATTTATGGAAAAAATAAACTTTTTGTATTGTTTATCGCAATAATAATAATAATAATAATAAATCCTATGTCACGTTTCAGGGGGTCTTCATATAATCCCCGTGCTAAATATCACCAAAATCAGTTGACCCTTTAAAAAAATATGTAACATACAGACTTAATATTTCTTCAATAAAAAAACCATACCATTTGGTAATACGTAGTTAACTGTTAGGTAATAAGTAGTTAACTGTAAGGTGATACGTAGTTAGCTGTTAGGTGATACGTAGTTAACTGTTAGGTAATAAGTAGTTAACTGTAAGGTGATACGTAGTTAGCTGTTAGGTGATACGTAGTTAACTGTAAGGTGATACGTAGTTAGCTGTTAGGTGATACGTAGTTAACTGTAAGGTGATACGTAGTTAACTGTAAGGTGATACGTAGTTAGCTGTTAGGTGATACGTAGTTAACTGTAAGGTGATACGTAGTTAACTGTAAGGTGATACGTAGTTAGCTGTTAGGTGATACGTAGTTAACTGTTAGGTAATAAGTAGTTAACTGTAAGGTGATACGTAGTTAGCTGTTAGGTGATACGTAGTTAACTGTAAGGTGATACGTAGTTAACTGTAAGGTGATACGTAGTTAGCTGTTAGGTGATACGTAGTTAACTGTAAGGTGATACGTAGTTAGCTGTTAGGTGATACGTAGTTAACTGTAAGGTGATACGTAGTTAACTGTAAGGTGATACGTAGTTAACTGTTAGGTGATACGTAGTTAACTGTTAGGTGATACGTAGTTAACTGTTAGGTGATACGTAGTTAACTGTTAGGTGATACGTAGTTAACTGTAAGGTGATACGTAGTTAACTGTTAGGTGATACGTAGTTAACTGTAAGGTGATACGTAGTTAACTGTAAGGTGATACGTAGTTAGCTGTTAGGTGATACGTAGTTAACTGTAAGGTGATACGTAGTTAGCTGTTAGGTGATACGTAGTTAACTGTAAGGTGATACGTAGTTAACTGTAAGGTGATACGTAGTTAACTGTTAGGTGATACGTAGTTAACTGTTAGGTGATACGTAGTTAACTGTTAGGTGATACGTAGTTAACTGTTAGGTGATACGTAGTTAACTGTAAGGTGATACGTAGTTAACTGTTAGGTGATACGTAGTTAACTGTTAGGTGATACGTAGTTAACTGTTAGGTGATACGTAGTTAGCTGTTAGGTGATACGTAGTTAACTGTTAGGTGATACGTAGTTAACTGTTAGGTGATACGTAGTTAACTGTTAGGTGATACGTAGTTAGCTGTTAGGTGATACGTAGTTAACTGTAAGGTGATACGTAGTTAACTGTAAGGTGATACGTAGTTAACTGTTAGGTGATACGTAGTTAACTGTTAGGTGATACGTAGTTAAGTGTTAGGTGATACGTAGTTAACTGTTAGGTGATACGTAGTTAACTGTTAGGTGATACGTAGTTAGCTGTTAGGTGATACGTAGTTAACTGTAAGGTGATACGTAGTTAACTGTAAGGTGATACGTAGTTAACTGTAAGGTGATACGTAGTTAACTGTTAGGTGATACGTAGTTAACTGTTAGGTGATACGTAGTTAAGTGTTAGGTGATACGTAGTTAACTGTAAGGTGATACGTAGTTAACTGTTAGGTGATACGTAGTTAACTGTTAGGTGATACGTAGTTAACTGTTAGGTGATACGTAGTTAGCTGTTAGGTGATACGTAGTTAACTGTAAGGTGATACGTAGTTAACTGTAAGGTGATACGTAGTTAACTGTTAGGTGATACGTAGTTAACTGTTAGGTGATACGTAGTTAACTGTTAGGTGATACGTAGTTAACTGTTAGGTGATACGTAGTTAACTGTTAGGTGATACGTAGTTAACTGTTAGGTATTAGGTCTATGGGATATTAGCGAACGTAATACAAACGCGCACTGCACGTCACGTAATCACGTCACCAGTTCGAACGACCGTAAGATGAGTTTTGGCGGGAAAGCGAAAAAGATTGCGTCACCGCATTGTATTATTTTCTTAAACTTGTGTTATTTTCAGTGTTAGTGCATAAAATTGGTGGCATTCTATTCGTTAAGTGCTGGATTACAGGCGTGAGTGTGGAAAATGGTATAATGATGGTGAAACGTTTCTTTTCGTGTTGTTTCCAAAACTCCATAGAAGCTTCAAGTAAAGTTGCCACCACTTTATTAGGAGTATGACTTTAACTAGACTATGACTTGACTTGATGACTTCGACTGTGACTTGACACATATTTGCGTGAAATATCATTAACTTGATAAATTATCAATTACTTGACACTGGCTAAATACACAAAAGTGTGGAACCAAAACATACAAAAAAAAAGACCGTAAGATCAGATTTTTTATAAGTCCAAATCTGCAGTACCAATAAGTCTATATTAAGGCCAAACTGAATACTTATCATTTTTAATATCGTTGGACGATGGCAGCCCGCCCTGGAATGCTGGGGGTTTGGTGTAAGTTATAAACGTCTGAAAGGTGAATTTTTCTTGTTCACATTTTTATATTCATTACTTAAAGGTACAATTTTCACATTATAATATAATAATAATATAATATGTGTGGACATTTCACACAACGCCATCTAGCCCCAAACTAAGCAAAGCTTGTACTATCGGAACCAGATAACTGATATAATACTTAAATACTTTTTGTTTGTAAATACATACATAGAATACAATATAACACCCAGACTCAGAACAAACACCTATGTTCATCACACAATGTTTGTCCTGGGTGGAAATCGAACCCACAACCCACAGTTCTGAAGGCAGGGTTACTACCAACTGAGCTATCGGACATTGGATTATTGGATATTAATTTGATGAAAATAGTGAAATGAAATGAAATTTATTTCACATAAATGGAGATAGATGTAGATGTCAGGTTTTTAGTAGTAAGTTCTTCCATTTAGCCCATACTTGTGGCATGTGAAAATTATTGTTAAGTTTGGTCATATCACTGAATATAATACAATTTTAATACAATTTTCAAATAAACTAAAATAATTCTATTGGCATACACTTGCAAAATTCAAATATATTATATAATTGTTGCCATTAAATTAAGAACAATCATTAATATACATTTGTCAACTAATTTTCTATTTAACATTGAACAATCCCATTGGTATACATTTACAATAAATTTCAATTTAATTTTATATTATTGTTATGTCATTAAATTTAGAATAAATATTAATAATTCGTTAGTATATATCAATGATTAATTATTCGACATTAGATAGTCATTCATACAGTAAAAAGACTTTTCTAAAAGCCACAGTTTTAGTTTTTTCCGGAACATTCCATAGGGCAAGTCTTTTATAAACGATGGTAATTTATTGTACACAGTGATACACATAGCATAACAGCTTTTTTGGAACAATGTGGTCTTAGGCACACGGGTGAGTACAAGCCTTTCCCCATTCCTCGTGTTTCTTAAAAAGAAGTCCTTTGCATTGGTAAACAGTGCAGGATGACATTGCACAAATACTCCTATTTCAAAAATGTACATACTAGTCAGAGTCAAAATTCCTAGTTCTTTAAATAATGCTCTACAAGACATATAAGGCGGAATACCTACAATAGCTCGTATACACCTCTTCTGCGATAAGAATGCTCTTTTTATGTCGGTAGAGTTTCCCCAAAGTATCAAACCATACCGTAGCACCGAGCTCACATAGCCGTGGTATGCTAAAAGAACAGTGTGTCGTGTTGAGGTTTTCCTTAATCTATTTAACACGTATACAAACCTGTTTACTCTTGTACATACATTGTCAATTTGAGACTTCCAATCACAATATTTATCTACAGTTAATCCCAAAAATGTAGCTTTATTAACTTCTTTTAATGCGCTATTATTATGTAATACATGTAATACATTTATGTAATACATTTTTATGTAATACATTTATGCACTACATAGTATGCATGGGTACGTTATTTTTTTGTTCTAACATTATTTTACAACTGAACTCCCTTTCTGAAAAAAAGAGAGAGACGAAATAGGATAGATAAAAGGAGAGAATGAGAGAGAAGCATAGGAAGACAAAGTTAAGGAGCCCAGACTAGGATATTTTTAAGAGAAGATTTTAAGGTAATGAAATTTAAAAAACCAGTGATATTACCTTCATTAACTAGAAAATACATAATGATCTTCATACGACAGAATAGATTTTCTTGAATCATTGCTTTCGACCATATTGCAATTTAACATATTTAATATCACACTAATATTGTAAAGGCGAAAGTTTGTATGTGTGTTTGTGTGTATGTATGTATGTTTGTTACTCCTTCACGCTCAAACGGCTGAATGGATTTAGATGAAATTTGGTACCGAGATAGCTTATACACTGGTTTAACATGTAGGCTACATTTTATTTTGGAAAAGTGAAATTTTCCCGTGGGATGAGCAATTAACTAAAATACTTTTTATCCGCGGGTGAAACCGCGGGGCGCAACTAGTAATATTATATTTATTACATATTTTATATTTGGGCACGTTTCAATAAAAAGAAAACAATCTAACAAACCACTTGGTGACAAACCAGTACCAAGTGGTTTGTAAGATTAAGTTTCCTTTTTATTGTTTTCTATTTTATTTATCTAATATTATAGTAAAAAATTTAACTTGGTTGAGAAAGTTTAACGTAAAAAGCTATCTAAACAAACAGAAAATTTTTCACTTTAGTAATTATTTTATTATGAGCAGTAACGGAAAATATTGGCAAGTTTTTGTCGAGCAGTTTAGCCTACATATAAAAAGGAATACACGTCATATTTTGTTACTTTTTACCCTGATACCTACTTCTTATAACTTGTACCAACCCGCCACGGTCCAAGGGTGCGCAAAGAAAGGCAAAGGGTCGATGACGTCACAATCTTTATCAGATCTCTAGTGATTTTTAGAAAAGATATAACGGAGGGACCATTAAGTTTCCAATAGATATTATTGGGTTGAGGAATATTAATTTTGAAGGGTTGTAGATACACTTAGGATTTTGATCCTTGGGGTAGTAATTTCAAAGGAATTTTTTGAAATTAAATAATGACCCACGTTAGTTGGGGCATTTTAGTGAAAAAAAAAATACTTATAAGTAGAGTTATTTTTTTTAATATAACAAATATTATATCCTTATATAAATTAGTTGACAAACTTATTTAGGTGGATTTGTTTATACATATATTAGAAGCGGAAACTACGAAGACCATGGCTATGCCATGGCATGGCGTGGCATGGATCCTACAACACCCGTACTCGGAAAAGTATTTGCGCTTTTTATCTATACACAAATATTTGTCCTGCCACCTTTTAAAAATTGCCATTTATCTGTTAATTCCATGGAAATAATGAAATTAATTAATTTTAAATTAGTTCTACCCACACATCCGTAATTAATGCCAAATTTTAAGATTTTAGGATACGAAAAATACTCTATCAATTGTGAGGTGTGATTTTTATGCAAACTGGTCAAAATACCAAGATTTTTTGTAGTAATAATTGTGATCAAAAGATGATAAAAAATTAAATGATTTTTGTATTCTTTTCACAGGATTATGGCTACCTTTTAATTGCTTACCTGCTTCGGCATTTAATTTTTGATACTTTTTTTATATGACTCGTTGATAGCTCAGTTGGTAGCAACTCTGCCTTCTGAACTGCAGCTTGTGGGTTCGATTCCCACCCAGGACAAACATTTGTGTGATGAATATTGTATTCTACGTATGTAGAAACAAAGAGCATATAACTATTCAAGCAATTAGTTTGGGGCTAGATGGCACTGTGTGAAATGCCCACAAATATTTACTACTAGTAGCGCCCCGCGGATAAAAAGTATTTTAAGTATTTACTCATCCCACGGGAACATTTCACTTTTCTGGGATACATTGTAGCCTATATGTTAATCTAGTGTTTAAGCTGTCTTGGGATCGAATTTCATCTTAATCCATTCAGCCGTTTAAGCGTGAAGGAGTAACAAACATACACACAAACACACATACAAACTTTCGCCTTTATAATATTAGTGTGAAGTGTGATAGTTCTATTTGACCCTATCTTGTTCCTGACGACGACGATCTCCTTGAAAGTCTATTCAAGGATTCTTTTTTGTCAATCTAAAATTGTCCTTATTGAAACTAATTTAATTTAATCTCTAAAGATCATGGTGTAAGATTAAACAGTCTTAAAGATGAAAAACTTACCACTTTATTGGTATATTTTATGCACTTCAAAAATAATTTATGCACTTCCTGTTTTGATTTGATATCTAGTGAAATTCTGATATCCTCTGTACCTCTGTGGTGTGGTGTGCACATAGAAACTTTCGCCTTTATAATATTAGTGTGATTTATATTTCTCGCTTAAGTAAACAGAACTAAGTGGTTCTGTTTATTTAAATAAATTATACCACAGCCTTAACCAAAAAACTGCTTGCAGATCCGAAATACCATTTCCCGCAAAATCCTGAGGCTATTCCGCGATTTAACTATGTAATAAATAAGGCCCACCCGATCTGGCAACCCGATAGAATGACATACAGCCGTAGACTGGGAGCCACAGGGGTCATTAAATTACTAATCAACGCAGAATTTTTAATGCAATAATATTATATTAATATTTGTAGATATTTCACACAGCGCCATCTAAGCCCAAACTAAGCAAAGCTTGTACAATAGAAACCAAATAACTGATACGATACTTAGATACTTTTTTTTGTAAATATTTATTTATTTATACTTTAGCACAAAATAATGTACAAGGAGGACTTAATGCTATGAAGCATTATCTACCAGTCAACCTGGATGTGCAAGAAAAGAAATGGTAGCGGTGCAGTACAAATTGATATTAGAATAAAAAACGTCTATGTATATAATAATAATAATAAAATATATATATACATATATATATATTACGCATAATATACTTAATTATATAAAAATAATATAATATACCTACTTACATAAGTATGATGAATAAAATTACTTACATATATAAAACTTACTATACCTACTTATATAACGTCGAGATTGAAGAGTTCGTATTATGATAGCTGTGAGAATCAACAAGGGTTATTATTAATAATGGTTAGTTGGAGCTTTACTCGGCATAATAATTTTTAACATAATAGTTGCGAACTTGCTTTTTAAATACATCTTTAGACGTAATCATTTTTAGTTCCTTAGGCAAGGAATTCCATAACCTGACAGCTACAACAGAAAAAAAAAATACATCCAAAGGTTGGAATAAATCGCTCTTAACGATAAGACTTCCCATCACACCTATGTTATTATGTAATTCAATTAACTAAATTTATTATTGGTGTCAAAAAAGTGTTTTATATTGTATTATAATTATTATAAAACGAGTGTGCTTAAGACCACACGACTCAAGTAAAACTTTTTTAGCTCCATCTTGCGATATTTTATATATATATATATATATATGTATATATATACATATTTTATCCATTCTATCATGCGATAGTAGTTAAACGCAACGATTTTATTTTTATTAACAATAAAAATAAAATCTATCGGCCGGTATAACTTTGTTTTTGCTTTGTTTAATGAATTATGAAGAATGATATTTGCAAAGATGGTGATGTCAATGTCGCAAATATCATTCTACCGGTTATACCAACATGATAATACAAATTCTAAGTAATTTTTAACTTTGTTGTGTTGACAATGAAGATTTACGTTAACCAATAACTTTAAACTTTCAACTTTCGTCACCAGCTTATTCCCAAGTCAAGCGTGCGTAAATTTTACATCAAACGATGCTCATGTAACCAATTCTTCCCTGTACCCCCAGCCTAGAATGAAGCACAGCCGGACAGCGCGGCAAGGATCTAAATAAGGGATTAACATTCGCTGATAGCTATAAACAAGACGAACGGCGGCGGAATATCCGATCGGATATATCGAGTTCGAGACCGAAGGATCCATTTACTGTACAAATTTGACTGCTTATTTAAATAACATGAAATGTCTTGTTACTCCTACACTACAATTTAAAATTCACATCTCCAGTCCATCGCATTGACAGCCTCTGTGGTGTAGCGGTTGAGCAGGTCGGCTCATAACCCGGAGGCGAATGTCGCGGGAATTTAACCCACCACCTCCGGGTTATAAGCTGACCTGCTCAACCACCACACCACAGAGGCTCTCATAATGTTAAACGTTTATGTCAAATGTAAGCTTATTTGATACAAAAAAGGACCCGTAAAACATAGAGTTTCGAGCGACACTGCACTGCGCACATCATCCTGAGACATCAGCACAGTCTGGTAATAACACTACTCGACTGTGAGATCAGAGCATAAAGTCTCAATTGCCCAGTAATTTCACTAGCTACAGTGCCCTTCAAACCAGAACACAGTAGTGCTTGCACACTACTGCTTGGCGGCAGAATAACTGGCAAAGCGGTGGTACCTACCTAGACGAACTTTGCAACAAAGTCCTAGTTTATGTGCGTACCCATGTCGTCAATATACTAAATCGGAAGCAGTGAGTACAATTCTCGTTCCCACAGATAATAATAATACTAGCTAAGCTCGTTACGGACTTCCCTTATTACATTGTTAGTTCAAATCGAATGATATGATACGCGTGCTGGGTACCGATACCGGTATTGCGTCCTCACATTAAATAAAACCGGTATTGCGGTAATGCTTTCCGCACATAATAGTTTGGTTCTAAATTGCTTATAACGGTAAGTAGCAACCCTAGCAGGTAGCATAGTTCTACAATCGTAAATTTTTATTGTGTTTATATGTGAACAGGGTTATTCAAAACTATTGCATAAACTGAAAAAGCACCGTGATGCTAAACTAAGTATTTTTAAACTTTTTCATAATGAATAATATAAATATATATTTTTGTAAGTAAATATAGGATGACGGGTTGTGCGTAGGTTGCAACCTATATAACTATAGGAGTTCAGAATGCGCACCGGACCGTGTCCGGAGCAAGAATGATCGTAGTACACCGAGCGCTCCATTTATATAGCCAGATGGGTGGGGCAGCGATGACAGTTGCCGGTGTTGCCACTGTAATAAATTTAAATGCTACCACAGGGTAAATTACGGTACTGCCCACTGTGCATAGAGTTTATAACGGACGTTGCCGCCATCATAAATATACTTTGACACACATGTAGACAGAAAAAAAATAAAGCGCAAATACTGGTTCGGAGTCTGGGTGTTGTGGGACCATATTTCTCGTAGCTCCTGGGTCCCTAGACATAAAGAATTCTATTTAGGGTCCATTATGTATGTATGTGATCGTTGGGCGTTATTTTTATTATTATTATTATAATTACTATTATATAAATAAATAATAAATAAATAAGAACTTTCTTTCACATAGTTAGCAAGGGAAGTACATCAACTTGTAGTGTAGTCACATATTTGGTTTGCTTAAAGTTTTTGTGTATATTATTAATATTCAATCACAATTTTGGTAACTGGAAAAACACCCTGATTCTAAACTAAGTATAATGAAGAATAATTTTTTTTTGTAAATAAATAGGCTTTTGTGGACATTTCGTACAACCAAGCAGAGCTTGTACAAGGGAACCAGATAACTGATAGAATGTGTTAAAGTTTATACATGAAACAAATACAATACATTGTAACACCCTGAGACATACAAACACCAGTTCATCACACAAATATTTGTCCTAGATGGGAATCAAACCCACAGCCTATAGTTTAGAAGGCAGAGCTACTTACCAACTGAGCTATCAGGTAAGTTAAGTCAAGTTGTAGAACTATGTTGTCTTTAATTCTAAGCTGGGTTATATTTTTTTTATTTAGAGTAAATAGAGCTAGTCGTTCGTCTGATGTTAAACATATTATGGCTGCCCATATCAATTGCAGTTTTTTTTCAGAACTGTAAAGAATCGCGGGACACTGCACTGCGCACGTCACTGAGACATCAGCACAGTCTAGTAATAATAAGATTATTAGACTGTGAGATTAGATTTTACTAGCTACAATGTCTTTCAAACCGGAACACAGCAGTGATTTCACACTACTGCTTGGTGGCAGAGTAACTGGCAAAGCGGTGGTACCTGCCTAGATAAAAAAGTCCTACCACCTAGTCACTTATGTTATACCTTTAACCAATATTGTACGAGTAAGCTGATGTCTCAATGAACTTAGGTATGGATTTACTTTGATCAACGAGCCATGGAAGGACCAAATCACTACCCACGCGTCAATGGGTAAACGGCTTTAATCTATTACACACTTGGTAGCATATAGCAGTTTCCTTCACACACTTAACACGCCTTCTTTCGTAAAAATAGAGTGAGAGTATATAAACAATAAGAGATTTTAATCCAAACCTTCTTGAAAATAAAGGATACATTTGTCGTTCTTCTTTAAATTTAAAAAGGAATCCAATTTTTGGTGGTTAAATTTTGTTTTTTTTTTTTAAGTTGTTGTGGGTTTAAATTAACCTTGAACAAGCTTGATTCGTTGTTCAAGGATAAAATATTGTTCAAATGGTAAAAATCATTTCTCTATCACAATCTCTGACAATTGACAGCTTCTGTGGTGTAGTGTTGAGCAGGTCGGCTCATAACCCGGAGGTGACAGGTTCAATTCCGGCGGCTAGACGAGTATTTGTGCACAGTAAAAAAGCACAATTATTGTTATTACCTTTTTGAACTTTTACAGCCATGCATAGAACGAGTAACAAAAAAATCAAATAAAAGACAAATCATGAAATAATATATTAGGGACGTGAGTGTGATTTTTGCCCTGTTCTATTAAATTTATGATTTAATTATTTACTGTCATGATAGAAATAAAAAAATAATAACCTTAAAAGAAGAACCTCCAAAATTCATTTCCATTTGAGGTTGTGCCGTGCTTTGACTTGTAAAAGTGCTAAAATTAGCCTATTTGCAATAAATCTTTTGACTTTGACTTTGAAGGATATAGTCAAAAAGCTCATATTACAAAAATATATTCATATTCATTTATTTTGTACATAAAAGTACAGGTAATTTTTTTTACGTACTATACAAATAAAATTCAAAGCACAGCACACCTTTCGCACAGCCTAAACCACTGGTCCTGACTGACCGAACCACTGAAATTTTGAAATTGTGTTTTTTTAAAGTGTTTTCAGTCAATCCACTAAGGGTTTTTCGAAATTTCATTCCTAAGAGGGTGAAATGGGTGGTTGAATTATCTATGAAAAATTTTGTTCTTCGTTTTCTATAGGCCACGCGGGCGAAGCCACGGGCAGAAGCTAGTATAGAATATGGTTTCGTGAACTTTTATCAGGAGGTTTTGTTGTGGTAGATTTGCAGCCCGGTTACCACCCTACCTGTAAGCTTACCTAAGCTTTAATGATGTAACCTCTAATGTAAATTAATGAGTGGTTCTAGTCATTTATCATTAAAATAGGCCGTAGTTAATTCAGTTTTAGATTGAATGAATAATTCGGATTAAATTCAATGTACGACGTGGGTTGGAGTTCGTATGTTGTCCTAAAAAGGATCAAGTCCACTCCTTAAAGCCAACAAATGGGACTCTACGACTTTTTGAAACTCAGTTTTTCATTAATTATATGTCATGTAAAGTTTAATTCATGATTTTAATTTTATCTTGCGATGCAATCCTGCCTTTGCGCAGTTGGTTTAATTAAATTTAAGAGGCACCTATCGAATATATAAAATATAATATAAATACACCTATTGACGCGACGCGTAACCAAAATGCTGGCACTTATTTGGCACAACGAATAAGCATTGCAATTCAACGGGGCAATGCTGCCAGCATTTTGGGTACGCTACCTACTGGTAGTTAGCTGGAGCATTTGGACTGTCTGTAGGTCATCTCGGCCAGTATATAGTCCAAATGTTTTCTCAAAGGTGACTGTCTGACTGACATAGTGATCTATCAACGCACAGTCCAAACCACTGGACGGATCGGGCTGAAATATGGCATGCAGGTAGATGTTATGACGTAGGCGTCCGCTAAGAAAGGATTTTTCGAAATTCCACCCTTAAAAGAGTGAAATGGGTGGTTGAATTATTTTCCCATATGCCACGCCGCAGGCGAAGCTGCGGGCAGAAGCTCGTCTTATAATATGTGTGGCCGCTGTACAGTTCTACTCAGCAGTTAATCAGCTTATGGTCCTATAAAACCGTATTGAGCAACGATTACCAATAAACCTGTCCATGCTATAAATAGTACTCCAACACTCGATTGTACAATGTATCGCGCCCTCGGGACTTGAACTAACGTAGCAATTTCAGTTTATAATAGTGTTTACTTCAAACAAAGACTTGATACTAAAACTGCGATATAAACGTGACGGCGGCTACGTCCAGTTATAAACTTCATGCGCAGTGGGCAGTACCGTAATTTACCCTATGGTGGCATTTAAATTTATTACAGTGGCAACATCGGCAACTATCATTGCTCCCCCAACCATCTGGCTATAAAAAGGAACCGCTTGGTGTACTACCGATCAATCCACCCCGTCGTCGCCGCCCGAGACACGTCTTGAGCGACCCGGATGATCCTATAGCAGCCGTAGTATCGGCTGCGCTAGGATCACCGGACCAGTCTAGACCTTCTGGCTCAGGTACCGCTTTCGGCACCGGTATAGGATACCAGCGTAACACAATCAGACACCGACCCCGCCGGCGAGGTCGACGTACCCCCCGTAGGTTAGCTAGAACGGTCGCGACTTTCAATAGGGTCCACTCTTCCAGTGGACGTAGCCTTCTCGATCCTCTTATCCCGGCAACGGCCCAAGCCGAGGCTCGCACCCCAGGGGTGCCCTTGAGCTAGTTGCCTCCCACTTTTGACGGCTGGGCGCCCTAAGCGCCCGCCCTCCCGCCCGGTGACGCTGTAAAGGTCGATAGAGACCAACAGCATTAGCTCGTTCAAAAAAAAAAAAAAAAAAAGTACTACCGATCATTCTTGTTCCAAACACGGCGCGGTGTAGACATGCTGAAGGCCTATAGTTATATAGGTTGCAACCTACACACAACCCGTTCTGCCTACAAACGCTCTAAACTGTGTACAAACATATTTAAGCGTAACGTAGAATTACTTTACCATATCGATGCATAACGTTCGCTGACAATATGAGTTACTTATTAATTGAGTTTATTAAATACATACATACATACATAATTATTTATGTATGTATATTCATACATAAATAATTTTGCATAAACTAATTGTGCCCCACGGTTTCACCCGCGGATAAAAAAGTATTTTAGTTGTTTGGTCAACCCCTGGGGAAATCACTTTTCCGGGATAAAATGTAGCCTATATATTAATCTAGTGTATAAGCTATCTTGGTACCGAATTTCATTCAAATCCATTCAGCCGGTTGAGCGTGAAGGAGTAACAAACATACACACATACAACTTTCGCCTTTAATATATTAGTGTATATATTTATGTACCTATATATTTATATATGTATTAATAAAACAACTTGTGTGAATATGACCGCAAATATTAGTTTGTTGAGTTACATATATTGACAGCCTCTGTGGTATGGTGGTTGAGTAGGTCAGCTCATTAGCCAGAGGTAGTAGGTTCAATTCCCGCGTCAAGACAAGTTTAGTGCACAAAAAAAGCGTAAATACTTGTCCTGAGCCTGGGTGTTATGGGACCATGGTCCTCGTAGTTCCTGGGTCCCTAAACACAGGGAATCCTAGTTAGAGTCCAATATCTATGTATGTGATCGTTGGGCGTTATTATTATTCTTATTATTATTAATATTAATACTCTATGAATATTTATCACGTAAGGCTATTAATATTGTTACAAAATACTTCACTTCGGGAGCTGATGCAAGCGGCGTAGTATATATACGAGCGACGGAGAAGGCTCGGGCTCACTTTTCGGGCAGCGCTCAGAGGCGACGGACGTTTTATAAAATCACGCTATTAATTATTGTCGGTTCTTAGTAAAATCTTAATAAATATTTGTATGTTGATTGTAAAGTTACTTTTTTTAAAACTAAAACCACTTAGGATTTCCAACATCAGAAGCGGGATCTAACTCAATTCTGACTTGGTTATTCTGATTTTAAATATTGCTTTGCTTTTGCTGTTGTGATTTTAAAGAATATCCGCTTAAATTTTTGGAGCTATATCTGAGACTAGTAAACGTAAAAGTCGTAAGCGAAATCGAACGTCTATTCCTGGTTTCGAAGCCCAGCTTCGAACTTTCATAAGCCGCTTAGGTGTTTTGGAAGATTCCAGGACACGCAGTGCAAGTGTTGTTGCGAGTACATCGCGCGCCATGTCGGCGCCAGGACCGGATGCGCCAGCCGCGTCGTGCGAGCTGTCTGCCCGCTGACTGCGCCGTCGAGCGCCGAGTCGTACCCTGCAAGTCTGGACCTGTCCGTGCCGTGTACAAGCACGCCTCCGCCCACCGCGGATATGGTTATAAGTGAAGTAACCGAAAACCTCGTTAATGCTATGATGCCATGCCGGTAAGATCGAACCATGTATTTATGTCAAATTTCGATCTGTCTTTGCATGATTTTGATTCGTTGTGTGGTCAAATTGATCATGTGCGCAAACTAAATAGATGGGACGACAGTGAGTGTTTAGCACGTATAGGTAATCGTCTTAAAAGTGACGCGAGGTCGTGGCTATACGATTGGGTTAGTAATGATCGTAGTTGGCCAAATTTCAAGTGTGAATTTAAGGCATTGTGCCCTATACGAGTAGATATCGTGAACTTTTTATTTGATGTTATGAAAACTGATAACTACCCCACGTATGCAGAATACGCTAGACGTTTATTGTTACATTACGCATTGTTAACGATTTGAGTGATGAGTTCATTGTAGCGATAGTTATACGCTGGTGTTACTGATCCTCAAATTCGCGCAACTGCTATGAATTCAGCGAGTTTTCTGTCCATTTATGTGAAACCTCATCAGATTACACCCGTTCGAGCTCGTGGTGTTTTTCGCAAAGGTTATGTTCAACAAAACAAGCGAAAATGCGAGTATAGTGATTCTAAAGACTCTTGACTGAGGCAGGATTTTCCATCAACGTTAAGAAATGTGAATTTCTTACAACTGAAATAGATTACTAAGGTCAAATGATTACTAATGGTCAGGTGAGACCGAGCGAGCATAAGGTAGAAGCTTCTGTTAACACGTAAGTGCCAAGCAATGTCTAAAGAGGTTAGACGTTTTTAATGCTACTAAGTTAGTTTTTGGTACTTTAGACGGTACATCCCCGGTTATTCATTCAAAACAGAACTCGCATTGGTGTACCGTTAAGATGCGGTGATGAATAATACTGCGTCCACACTACCAGACGCTGACCAGCAACTCCAAGACAAGGGTCGTCAGCAGTCACGAACCTTCACCGTTGGCGATTTTGTGTTCGTGAACAACTCTGGCATGCGGGGGCCCTACAAGGTCCTGCATGTGCTGTCACCCACCACTGTAGCCCGAAACTTCTCGGCGGGTCTTATGGCAAGACAACCCAAGCGACCGCCGATGACATCGTGTTTTGGCGGGGCGAATGGACGCCGGACGCTTGTTCTGCGTTCTCCACTGCGGATATCTGTCTCAGCAATGTGACTCAGCGATGACTGCACTTTGTGTGGCGTCGTTTGCAATGTGTGATCATTTCGCACAGTTGCCTTCTTTCTATTTGCAATGTGTGAGGTGGCCTATGCCTCTTCATACAGTTGCCGTTTTTGCAATGTATGACGTGGTTTGGGAGTGCCATGTCATACAGTTGCCGTTTTTGCAATGTGTGACGTGGTTTGTGAGTGCCATGTCACACAGTTGCCGTTTTTTGCAATGTGTGACGTGGTTTGTGAGTGCCATGTCACACAGTTGCCTTTTTTTGCAATATATGACGTGGTTTGCGAGTGCCATGTCATACAGTTGCCGTTTTTGCAAAGTATGACGTTATTTATGAATGTTATCTTATACAGTTACCGTTTTTGCAATGTGTGACGTGGTTTGTGAGTGCCATGTCTTACAGTTGCCGTTTATGCTATTTATGACGTGATTTGTGAGTATTACATTATACAGTTACCGTTTTTGCAATGTGTGACGTGGTTAGTGAGTGCCATGTCATACAGTTGCCGTTTATGCTATTTATGACGTGATTTGTGAGTATTACATTATACAGTTGCCGTTTTTGCAATGTGTGACGTGGTTTGTGAGTGCCATGTCATACAGTTGCCCTTTTTTTCAATGTATTACGTTATTTGTGAGTGTTATGTCATACAGTTTCCGTTTTTGCAATGTATGACGTGATTTGTGAGTGTCACGTCATACAGTTGCCATTTTTGCAATGTGTGACGTGGTTTGTGAGTGCCATGTCATACAGTTACCGTTGTTGAAATGTATGACGTGTTAATGAGTGTCATATCATACAGTTGCCGTTTTCTATTACAATGTGTGGCGAAGTTTAGAAGTCCGGAATTCTGAAATTCGCAATACATTTATTTTTCTTTATTTTCTATGCTATGGTTCTAAAGTACTTTCTTACATGCGGTTGGAACCTTACTTGTTCTTACAAATTTTCATAAAATTGTTATGTGAGACCTGTGTTGGTTGTACTTGAGTGCACGCTTGTGCTTCTAACACAGTTGTTTTGCAGTCTCCGTTTTCAATGTTTATTACAAGTACCTGTTGAATTTCTCTAAATTGAAATTTCTTTGAATTGAGCAACAGCTTCATTTTAATTTTGAAATGGTTTCAGTTACCAACGTTATGCCTGTACATCGGGTCCTAAAATCATGTTTTGTTGTGTTATAGAAGAAGACACAACGGCCGAGGTCGACGACAATGTGCCGTTTGAAGATGAAGCAGCTGTTGAGGACAACACGCAAGCAGGAACGGCCGTGTTACAAAATACTTCACTTCGGGAGCTGATGCAAGCGGCGTAGTATATATACGAGCGACGGAGAAGGCTCGGGCTCACTTTTCGGGCAGCGCTCAGAGGCGACGGACGTTTTATAAAATCACGCTATTAATTATTGTCGGTTCTTAGTAAAATCTTAATAAATATTTGTATGTTGATTGTAAAGTTACTTTTTTTAAAACTAAAACCACTTAGGATTTCCAACAATATATTATAATAGAGGTGTTTAAAAGGAAAAAGGAATTTTGACACTAGCTTCATTTAATAGCTTAATTTTTTTTCTAGCTCTTCTTGCTCTAGCATTCTTCTTATTTATTTAAAAAATGGGTACAAAATCCTACAAAAAAGTCAGTAATTTCGTTTTAAAATTATTAGTTTTTCCTATTCGTTATTCTACTAACACAGAATAATTAATAATACAGAACTAGTATCCATTTATGCATTGTAAGTCAGTTAATTAGTCAGTTGACCGTCTATTCAGTGTCAGGAAAAGGTACGCCTTGACTTGAACCATCTTCACCAAACATTCTACCTCAAACTTTGTTTTAGACCCGATAAAGCTAAGCAGATTCCCCAACTTCAACCCCACTTAAAAATCCAACACACATCCCTCACGAAGGACCAAAGTGGCCAAAGCTGGGAAGATAAACTTAGTTTTTCACTTAGACAGCTCGAAAACTACCCTAATTCTGATACAATTCAAAAATGCTTTCCTTATGTTTTTGCCACAGGGTTTTAAGGGTGGTCACTAGGTGATAAGAGGAGCGATTTCCTTTTTAAAAATCTTAAAGTTGACTTATACTGTCAAACACTATCAACCCGTCAAAAATGTAGTGCGAGCCCCGATCTTAAAAAAATATTTATTTTTTCACTATAGATACTTTTTGGTTTTGAGAATTTGTCTATTTATGTTGAGAATTTGTCTATTTATGTTGATAATTTGTCTATTTATGTTGAGAATTTGTCTATTTATGTTGATAATTAGTGATTAAGACGCGGTTCACAGTAGGATATACCAGGTTAAAAAATTGTTTATCATGGCAAATGGACTTTTTTCTAAAACCGCTTCAAACTTGCAAACTTCAGGACAAATGTGCCAATTAAGTTACTAATGAATGCAAGCAAAGCCGCAAGCAGCAACTAGCTTAGCATTTACAAAAATGTAAATAAAACTAACCTATTTCTAGTCAAACATAATACATTATTCGTGTAACATGACATGCAATGTGGCTAGCATGTAAAGTCACGGAAACCTAAAATAAATTATTACAATGCCACCTACCTTTCACTGGTGTCATATTTCTCCTTATTTTCGTTTCGTTAGGTATCTATTCAAAAAATAAACTCCGCTTTTAATCGAATATTTACCCACTTTATTTTATTTTTTTATATTAAAAGTTAATATTGATCCCAGAATCTTTAGTATATAACTACTAAAGACTCTGGGATTAATTTTCAAGATAGACGATATTTAAACATTTTTGTAAGATTTAGTTTAAAAATAGGTCTTGCAAAATAAAGTACTCTTTGAAGCGAAGACAACTGTTAAACACCTCGACAACTTCTTACTTAAATAATAACCTCAACTATAAAAATAACTATTATAAAGAGGAAATATTTAATTGTTTGTTTGCATTGAATAAGGCTTTGAAACTACTGAATTGATCTGGAAAATTATTTCACCATTAGAATCTTACATTATCCCTGATGAACACAGGAGTTAGAATATTTTCAAAAAAGGAATCCGTATGAAAACTTCGTTACTCAATATAACGTAAATACAATAATTATATACAATATTATAATAGTTCGTTTCTAAAAAAGTTGCAGTATGACACGGAAGCACTTATAAAAAGTTTATAAGTCTTATTATTGCGTATAACTTTTGGTCGTTTTGCAATTTAGAACGCTACGCTACTCGCTTCTCGCACCGCTTATCAACTTACTCGCTTGCTCATTTATTACGGATTACCACTAACGCGGTCCGAATTTTGGCTATCAGAAACAAGTAAACAAGAGATGAATGAAACTAGCAGGCTGAAAGAGCGGTAACATACCGCAATTTACAAAAAATAATTTCCTACAAGTATTGGATTATAGAGAAGAAAAAAAGTTAAGGTATATATTGGTATATATATTGGTATATGTATTGGTATATATATTGGTTCTTGCCTCGGGGGATCCCAGAGCTGGCACATACTTCGCTCAGAAGCTAAGTCTTCTAATTCAGCGAGGTAACGCTGCCAGTATTCTGGGAATCTTACCACGCGGTGGTGAGTTGAATAACATATTTATTTTGTAAATAATGTTTTATTAGTTGTAACTTTTTATTTATAGACTGTACATATTAATGTTTCTGTTGAATAAAGTTTTATTTTAGGTATATATTATTACGTTTTCTGTGGTGATACATAAATAGGAGACTGGTGTGTTATTTGTTTGGGAAGTCAGTAAAGAATTTGCATAATTTTTGAACAAAATAAAACAAGCAATATGTTGCAGTGTTGCCCGGAACTCTTACAGTATAATTGACAGCCGCTGTGGTGTGGTGGTTGAGCGGGTCGGCTCATAACACAGAGGTGGCGAGTTTGATTCACGCAGTAAGATAAGTATTTATGCACCGAAAAAAAAAACGCAAATACTTGTTCTGTACCTGATTATTGCGGGACCATGGTCCTTGTCGTTCCTGGGTCCCTAGATACAGGGAATCCTAGTTAATGTAGGTCTGTGTATGTGATGGTTGGGTGTTATTATTGAAGTAAAACTTCTTTACTCTTGCTTGACTCGGGGAGTAAGCTGGTGAATGAGAGGCGAACGAAATTTGAAGTTCTCCACGTTGATCTCCATTGTCAACATAACAAAGTTGTTGGTATTTCCGGTAAAACGGCAATTTAAAATATTCAAGATGGCGACATTAACATTAAACAAAGCAAAAACAAAGTTATACCGGCCGATAGATGGAGCTAAACCAAAGTTTTACTTCAGTCGTGTGGCCTACACACTCTTTTTTTTTTATTATGCATCATTCGAATCCCCAGCCAGGATTTTTTTTATTACTCCGCTAATCGCGTCGCTACCCACACCGCTTATCACTCTCACTACCCGCTCATTTATTCCGGCTTACCACTGACATGGTGCGGATTCCAGCTGTCAGAAAGTGGAGCCCGATCCCGAAACATAAGATGAATGAAAGATACAACCCGATAGGGTGTGTTTACATTACTCGTGATGCAATATTTTTCTACAACTACCTGCATGTTGGTAAAGTAGAGATTTCAGACGTTAAATTTGCAATACTTTTTAAACTTTCGCGATTTGAACAAGGGCCCAGACACAGAATAAGCATCGATGTTTATCACACAAATGCTTATCCTGGGTGGGAATCGAACTCACAACCTACAGCTCAAAAAGTAGGGTTACTACTAACTGAGCTATCGGGCCAGTCAATTTACACAATAAGATTATGTAGTGGGTTGGAGCATTTGGACTGTCTATAGGTCATCGCGGCCAGTATATAGTCCAAATGTTTTTTTTTTTTAGTAGTAGTTAGTGTTTAGTATCTTAAATATATATAACTCAAAGGTGACTGACTGATTGACTGACTGACACAGTGATCTATCAACGCACAGCCCAAACCACTGGACGGATCAGGCTGAAATTTGGCATGCAGGTAGATGTTATGACGTAGGCATCCGATTAGAAAAGATTTTTTGAAATCTCATCCTTAAGAGGGTGGAACGGGTGCTTGAATTATTTTCCCATAGGCCACGCCGTGGGCGAAGCTGCGGGCAGAAGCTCGTAATAATAATATAATGCTGTGCGCTTGTGTCATCCAAAAAGAGACTTGAGAAAGAGTCGGGGAGCTACGGACTCATAAACAAAATTAATATATTTTTTAAATGAAAAAAAAAACAGATGATCGTCTATTATATAAACATGAAATAAAACACATACAAAGTAATTTAACATTAGTAACAATCACAAAATTTCTTTATCTTAGCTTTATATTAGGTGCATAGGTATTACATATAACATTCAAGAAAAAAACTTTTAGGCGTACCTTACCTATTTACATCGCGAATTCTTTGAAATCCGGATACTAAAAGAATTGGGTAAGGAACCTTTCCCTTTGGCTTCCTTTATACCACTAAAATTGATTAGCAAAATATCTTTTGAATGTGCCTTTGAGATAAAGAGATTCCTTTTTTCCTTATATTGTACTTTTTGGTATTGGCTCATCACTATTATTTATTTAGCCAGTGTCAAGTAATTGATAACTTATCAAGTTAATGATATTTCAGGCAGATATGTGTCAAGTCCAAGTCCAAGTCATCAAGTCAATTTATAGTCTATTCGTACTCCTAGTAAAGTGATGGCGACTTTACTAGAAGCTTCTAAGGAGATTTGGAAACAGACAAAAAAATGAATTCATTAAAAAATACACAACACGAGACATGTGTTAAGATTTATTTTAACTATGAATGTGACAATACACTCCTATAATTATAGCTTCCAAAAGTTTTTTAACGACAGGGCCACGTGTAAAGGCTTACACAACCCGATTGAACTAAAATTGCCCAAGCGGAAGTGAGCCCCACTAAAATATTGCGGGGTAGTAATCTAAATATATATAACTCAAAGGTGACTGACTGCCATAGTGATCTATCAACGCACAGCCCAAACCACTAGACGGATCGGGCTGAAATTTGGCATGCAGGTAGATGTTATGATGTAGGCATCCGCTAAGAAATAATTTTTCGAAATTCTACCCTTAAGAGGGTGAAATGGGGGGTTAAATTATTTTCCCATAGGCCAAGCCGCGGGCGAAGCTGCGGGTAGAAGCTCGTAAGTAATAAGATTTACCCTATACTCATAAAGTAGCAACTCTCAGGTTCTAATTATATATATATAATTGCTAATATCTCTGTGACTCTTTTGTTCGGTAGCAAAGTCTGGAGATATGCTACTGGATATTTGTTTATGAAAATAACTGACGTCACGTGCTAGTCATTCGCCTAATAACTGACATCACGTGCTAGTCATTCGCCTAATAACTGACGTCACGTGCTAGTCATTCGCCTAATAACTGACGTCACGTGCTAGTCATTCGCCTAATAACTGACATCACGTGCTAGTCATTCGCCTAATAACTGACGTCACGTGCTAGTCATTCGCCTAATAACTGACGTCACGTGCTAGTCATTCGCCTAATAACTGACGTCACGTGCTAGTCATTCGCCTAATAACTGACGTCACGTGCTAGTCATTCGCCTAATAACTGACGTCACGTGCTAGTCATTCGCCTAATAACTGACATCACGTGCTAGTCATTCGCCTAATAACTGACGTCACGTGCTAGTCATTCGCCTAATAACTGACGTCACGTGCTAGTCATTCGCATAATAACTGACGTCACGTGCTAGTCATTCGCCTAATAACTGACGTCACGTGCTAGTCATTCGCCTAATAAGTGTCACGGCCACTTATAACATTTTTTTTAAATGTTAATGAATGATGTGACGAGCTAGTCGTTCACCTGATGTTAAGCGACACAGCTCATAACAGAACAGTGTCACTCGGAACTCCAAAATATAAAGTTTCGTGTGACATTGCACTGCGACTCTCGATTACTTGACTGTGAGATCAGATCATAAAGTCTCATTTGCCCAGTAATTTCACTAGCTATAGTGCCCTTCAAACCGGAACATAGTAGTGTTGCACACTACTGCTTAGTGGCAAACTAACTGGCAAAGCGGTGGTACCTACCTAGACGATCTTTGCAGAAAAGTCCTACCACCTAGTTGCAGTGCCACTAGGAACACTACTTATAAATAATAATAATAATCATAATTGTACAACTCTGAAATGTTGAGTAAATGCACTATTGTAAGATGGGGCTGTGCAAGTAAACGCTTCCGACTTGTTTGATGGATTCCTTTCTCCGGTAATTAATTATTTTTATCTACAGCGCTATTAAAATATTAACAAAATGTTAGTTGCCCTTGAGCTAGTTACTTCTCACTTTGGACGTCTGTAGAGACCAACAATATTAGCCCAGTTTCAGTATGACACTAAACGTTGGAACAAATGGGCCGGTATGTTTCAACCCTAAGGCGATTGAAGTCAATTTTACCCCATTTTTAAAGAATATTATTTAAATTAGATGCATATTTTAATCAATAATAGAAGTTTATTAATTATTTACTTTTCCTTTACAAAGTTTTCAATTGAGTCGATACCCTTATAATAATTGTCGTTAGTGAAACCAATTTAATTTTTTTTTTATGTTAAGGATAGATGTGATGAGCTAGCCGTTCGGCTGATGTTAAACGACACGGCTGCCCATATCAGCTGCAGTGTTACTCGGAACTCTAAAGTATAGAGTTTCGCGTGACACTGCACTGCGCACATCCTGAGACATCAGCAGTAAGAAATAAAGAAGAAAGAGAGAAAATATGTGATTCAAAGTTTAAATTATATACCCAGTAATCAAATAAATGAATAACACCTAACACATAGATGATCCTGGACCATAACTAGGATTCCCTGTATCTAGGGATCTAGTAACTACGAGGACCATGCTCCCAAAATTCAGAACAAATAATTGCACTTTATCTGTGCACAAATACTGGTCTTGCCGCGGAAATCGAACCCATCGCTTTGCGTTATGAGTTGACCTGCTCAACCACCACACCACAGAGGCACAGAGGATTTCAGGATTTCACTCAAAGTCAAAGTCAAAGTCAAAAGATTTATTGCAAATAGGCTAATTTTATCACTTTTACAAGTCAAAATTATACTAGGTACTTAAAATTAAGTTATTTCACTAAGCATATAAAATTACAAAGTGCTTATTGTCAAATAATATAGCAAGCCCACTACAATATATGAGTTTGAAAAAAAAAGCAGTTCTCTTTCTCACTACTGGTGCAAGCAATCCGGCACAATGCAGAATTGAAAACTTTGATCCGAAGCTTCGATTACAACTGTAAAGAAGAAGCTACAAGAAACTTTACAGTGATGTATTTTTTTTGTCTTCTTTCTACTGTCTTTTACAATTTATATAATTCATTACAGTTGAGATAGTGAATATGTTACAAAAATAACCACCACGTCACACCGGTGCAAGAAAAATACTGTGATTATCTTATTATAAACATTACAAATAGAAACTGAATTTATAGATAGGAATAGGCAATAGGCAAAGTACCTAAGATATCATACCGTTAAGCTTGGGATATTCAGGCCAAGCTTTTTTGTCCGACACATAATCATGTATTGTGTAATAGGCTTTTTTCATTAAGTTTGACTTTATGAATAATTTAAATTTACGCATTGACAATTGTTCGATACGGTCAGGCAACTTGTTATAAAAGCGTATACAGTTTCCCATAAATGAACCATTAACTTTCTGCAGTCTGAATCTTGGAACTTTCAATTTATTTTTGTTCCTAGTATTAAAGTTATGAATGTCGCAATATCTGGGAAAAGAGCTAATGTTTTTGCGCGTGTACATCAAATTGTCGTAAATGTATTGACAAGATACTCTACTCACTAGATATCAAACTAAAACAGGGAATACATAAATTATTATCAAAAAGTGGTAATTATTTAATCTTTAGTACTGTTTACTCTTACACCGTGATCCTTAGAGATGAAATTATACTAGGTGGTAGGACTTTACTGCAAAGTTCGTCTAGGTACTACTTCGTACCACCGCTTTGCCAGTTATTCTGCCACCAAGCAGCAGTGCGCAATCACTGCTGTGTTCCGGTTTGAAAGGCACTGTAGCTAGTGAAATTACTGGGCAAATGAGACTTTATGATCTGATCTCACAGTTTAGTAATCTTATTACTAGATTGTGCTGATGTCTCAGGATGACGTGCGCAGTGCAGTGTCACGCGAAACTCTATACTTTAGAGTTCCGAGTAACACTGCAGCTGATATGGGCAGCCGTGTCGTTTAACATCAGCCGAACGGCTAGCTCATCACATCTATCCTTAACATAAAAAAAAATTAAATTGGTTTCACTAACGACAATTATTATAAGGGTATCGACTCAATTGAAAACTTTGTAAAGGAAAAGTAAATAATTAATAAACTTCTATTATCGATTAAAATATGCATCTAATTTAAATAATATTCTTTAAAAATGGGGTAAAATTGACTTCAATCGCCTTAGGGTTGAAACATACCGGCCCATTTGTTCCAACGTTTAGTGTCATACTGAAACTGGGCTAATATTGTTGGTCTCTACAGACGTCCAAAGTGAGAAGTAACTAGCTCAAGGGCAACTAACATTTTGTTAATATTTTAATAGCGCTGTAGATAAAAATAATTAATTACCGGAGAAAGGAATCCATCAAACAAGTCGGAAGCGTTTACTTGCACAGCCCCATCTTACAATCATTACCAAGGGAAGTAAAACAAAGAAACGCCTGTTTTATGTTTGCTTTGAAGTCATTACTCCGCACGCTCGAGATTTCGAGACGAGGTGGCGGTATACATTTCACGCCACAGTTGTTGCCTTATTACAGTGAAATAGGCACAGTGTAACCACAGTATTACATAAAACAGTTACTGCGCAGTACAATTATTCGCCGTCACGTTCTAACGAAGTTATCCCTGTACAGTTTCTGAAGTGAAAACTTCTTTAAGCGCGTTGAGGAATTTTTGGATAAACAATAATCATCGAACTCGCGTCATCATCACCAAACGCTTTCCATGGGCTATTTCATAAGTTATGTCATAAGTTACTTAGTTTCAACTTCTATCGGCAGTCCCCAAAGACTGCCCGCATATTTTTTCTTGTGTTTAAGAAATGAAACGAAGATTTTTTTAAAATAGATAATTCAACCACCCTTTTCACCCTCTTAGGGGTGTAATTTCGAAAAACTCTTTCTTAGTGAAATACCTACACTTTACAAAGAACACAATCACCAAATTTCAAATCTCTAGGTCCAGAGGTTTAGGCGGTGCATTGATATATAAGTCGAGTCAGTCAGGACTGAATTTTATATGTATACATTAACTACCTACAATAGAGTAATTGGGTATGTTGGAAGTCATTTAAGTTTGGTTGGTTTAAGGTTTAAAAAAAAGTATTTTTAAGTTGGTGTCACGGATTTTCGAAATCTTTTACTGTACCTATAGAAATGTGGTCATGTTTCAGGATGAAGTGCACAATGTGGTGTCACGCAGGACTTTATAATTTGGAACTCTAAATTATAAATCTTCTAGATCGTCATAATTAATAATTAAAAGATAAAAATAGTAAGTAATATAGATAAAAAAAAACATTTATAAAAAAAATTCAGCATCCAACGAATCCTACCAAACCTCTTATCTCATACGAGCTTCTGCCGGCAGCTTTGCCCGCGGCGTGGCCTATGGGAAAATAATTCAACCACCAATTTCACTAGTATAGCTTAAGCGTGGAATTTCGAAAAATCCTTTCTTAGTGGATGCCTACGTCATAACATCTACCTGCATGCAAATTTCAGCCCGATCCGTCCGGAGGTTTGGGCTGTGCGTTGATAGATCACTATATCAGTCAGTCAGTCAGTCACCTTGAGTTCTATCTTATCTCATATTTTCTGCAATTGATCCCACAAAATATTATATTTGCCCCTAATCAAAACTTTGGTCATAAATTATCTGCCAGAATACTTGAATGCCGTGACGAACTAACCGTTCGCCTGATGTTAAGCGACACGGCTGCCCATATTAGTGGCAGGTTCAATCGGAACTCTAAATTACAAAGTTTCGCGTGACCTCGCATTGCGCACGTCATCCTGAGACATCAGCACAATCTAGTAATAAGATTACTAGACTGTGAGATCTGGACATACAAGTCTCATTTGTCAAGAAGTTTCACTAGTTATAGTGCCCTTCAGACCGGAACACAGTAGTGCTTGCGCACTACTGCTTGGCCGCAGAATAACTGGCAAAGCGACCTTAGACGAACTTTACAAAAAAGTCCTACCACCTAGTGAAAGATTATTATTAGATATTATTTATTCATTTTCGCGATTAGTTGATGTAAATGAAATAAAAACTTTTGAAGTGCGTATTATGAGTGGGCAAGGGTAGGTAGGAAATAAAAGAATGAAATCTTTGTAAGCTTCGGCGCCCCAAAGCAAATAATGAAATTCAATTTAAATTCGAGATCAAATGAAAAGAAATCATAATTGCGTAATAACCCCGAACTGATTCGAAATCAATTTTGTTTTGTTAACCGGATAGTAAATAGAGATAGGGCAAAATATGTATCCGGAAAATAGTGATAAGACATATTCCGGAAAATAGCTGTTATTCGGCATGTTTTAATGGATTCTCATTTTATATATTTTAAAATTACATGACATTATCATGACAAATTTATGTCAATGAAGGTTATAACAACACATTTTTCTGGAAGTCAATGACAACTGGCAATACGCCTATTCAACATTTGTTTTGTGAAATATGTATCTTATTTAGGCCACAGAGTTCACTTATCCGTACAAACACGAAACGCAATTAGAGTAAAAGACCGTGATTGATTATTATTGATTTTATTAATAATTTAAATTAATGATTTAAAAGCCACTAGACAAAAAGAAGAAGTTCAAGCGAACCCACCAACTGCAATTCGATTAAAGATATTTGCAAAATGTAAACAAATTAATTTAATGAATAAAAATTATAAATAATAATAGGTCTTTACCTATGAAATTGCCGTATTGCAGTACAGACTTTTTCAAACAAAAAAAAGTTTTGATTGGCTATGAATTCTAAATTCAAATGAATTTTGTTTTAAAAATATGACATTCTATTTACAATATAAGTCTTTTGTTTATTGATTAGCGTTGTATTTTCATTACATTTCAACATTTTTCCTCATAATGGATACTTTGAAATTTCGTGTAATTATGGAATATGAGTTCCGTCGTGGCACCAACGCGGCACAAACGACACGTAACATCAACGACGTTTACGGAGAGAACTGTACAAACGAACGTACAACCCGTTATTGGTTTTCTCGGTTCCGTTCTGGGAATTTTGACTTGAAAAATGAACCTCGTAGTCGTCCGGTAACTTTGGTCAACAATGATGAATTAAAGGCAATTGTGGAAGCTGATGAATCTCAATCTACAGCTGAGCTGGCAGCAGCTTTTGATGTTAGCATCAAAACAATATTGGTCCATTTGCGACAGATTGGCAAGATAAAAAAGCTTGATAGATGGGTGCCCCACGAACTTAACGATCGCCAGCGCAACGTACGCGTCGAGACTTGCCTTGCGCTGCTTAACAGGCACAGAAATACAATAATAAAAGTACTTAGAGTCTTCGAGAAACATTTATGTATACGAAATGTCGCTAATAAATTATTTAATTTGAATCAATGAAATTTTATTTCGATGGAGATCCAAAATCTGTCCGGATTCCGGTCAGTGACCACGTCGACAATTCAACATTGGTTACATCTCTAAAATGAAATTAACAAATTACCTACATTGAAAAGATATTCGATTTACGTAATAACATTATATAGCTCGTAGGTACAATATTTAAATAATGATTTGATTATTTATCTTATATAACTGGTTGGATTAATTAATCTTATTTGGTTAGACTTATGTCGTTACCATTCGTTTGTACATATATTTTTATAGTTAGTTTGTATTTTAGATTTTTTTTTATGTTAAGAAATGAAGTGACGAGCTAGCCGTTCGCCTGATGTTAAACGACACGGCTGCCCATACCAGCTGCAGTGTCACTCGGAACTCTAAAGTATAGAGGTTCGCGTGACACTGCACTGCGCACGTCATCCTGAGACATCAGCACAATCTAGTAATAAGATTACTAAACTGTGAGATCAGATCATAAAGTCTCATTTGCCCAGTAATTTCACTAGCTACAGTGCCCTTCAAACCGGAACACAGCAGTGCTTTCACACTACTGCTTGGCGGCAGAATACCTGGCAAAGCGGTGGTACCTACCTAGACGAACTTTGCAATAAAGTCCTACCACCTAGTAAATATTGTTTAGTAGTAGTAGTAGATTTGTTTAAATAATTATGTTATATTATTTTATGTTAATGAATGATGTGACGAGCTAGTCATTCACCTGATGTTAAGTGAAACTACCACCCATAACAGAACAGTGTCACTGGGAACTTATAAACAAACTTACAAAATATAAAGTTCGTGACACTGCACTGGGCACATCATCCTAAGACACAAACACACATAGAAGCTTTCGCCTTTATAATAATAGTGTGAAGTGTGATGTGATAAATTATAAGTACCTGACTTAAAATGATTAATATAAATCACATATACTAACCCTGTATAATAAGTAATACTACCTACTTTGGTTGTTTTAAAATGCCAAATCGAAAAGCCGCTTTAGCCCATTTCGAACAAAAAACAAACTTTTTTACAATAGTAATTAAATTCCTCATCACTGAAGCCTACTGCAGTACAAAATGAAAACAGTAGACCAATTTTTATCATTGCTTACTTTGACATATTTCATTAAAATATTCATCGGTATTTATTGTTTTTATATTTATATATTAATAGTGGCGCTCCGCGGTTTCACCCGCGGATAAAAAGTATTTTGCTCATCCCACGGGAGCTTTTTACTTTTCCGGGATAAAATGTAGCCTATATGTTAATCCAGTATATAATCTATCTTGGTGCCGAATTTCATACAAATCCATTCAGCCGAGAGTAACAAACATACACACAAACCAAACTTTCGCCTTTATAATATTAGTGTGATAACTATAAAGATTTAGTAAAAATAAACTGCTTTGTCATCCTAAAAGGCGTACAAAACTTTGATATATATTTCAAGCATGCATATGTACATACATACATTGACGTAAAATCACTGATATGCTCAAAATCCTGTTATGTCTGGTAAAATGACAATTAACGATTGTCAAAATTACGACATCAACATTAAACAAAGCAAAAAGCAAGTTATACCGGCCGATAGATGGAGCTAAATTAAAAAAGTTTTACTTCGGTCGTGTGGTCTAAAGCACACTCGTTTTTTTTTTCATTTACAATTATAAGTAAATTTTGACGTAATTAGAAAAAAAATTACTCCCCTTCCTCTTAAGCGAAAAAGGTGTTAAATAACATCGTGTACCTACCAGATATATCTTTTACTCTTTTTTACCATCTTCCCATACTGTTTTGATTTGTAAGTTGCACCTCCGAGCCGTTTTAACAAATTCAAATTAAGTCGAAACTTTTAAAGAATTAACCATTTGTTTTGGTCAGTTAACTGTGGTGGATGAAAGTGCGTGCTTAATTACGTTTGGGAGACGATTGCGGAATTTAAAAAATTGCAAGCTAACTTAAATAATGAGACCCTAGGGGACGTCGCTGGAGACTGGAGTCTATACTTCGAACACTCATCAGTTATTTGGTTCCCATAGTACAAGCTTTGCATAGTTTAGGGCTAGATGGCGTTGTGTGAGATGTCCGCACGTATTGTCATTATTATTATTACTCATGCATTTGAACCGAATTCTACTTTCGATATAAAAAGAAAGATAGAACATTATTTCGAAAGATAATTATAATACAATATTTGTGGTTATTTCACACAGCGCCATCTAGCCCGAAACTAAGCAAAGCTTGTACTATGAGAACCTGATAACTGATACAATACTTAGATACTTTTGTTTGTAAATACATACATAGAATATAATATAACACCCAGACACAGAACAAACATCAATGTTAATCACACAAATGCCTCCATTATCCTGGCAGGAATCTAACCCACAACCCACAGTTCAGAAGGCAGGGTTACTAACAACTGAGCTATCGGGCCATTTATATGCACATAAACTACTTATTAAAACTGCCAAATCCATATAATTTTTTTTTTATGTTTTGGCTCCACACCTCCGTGTATTTAGCCAGTGTCAAGTAATTGATAATTTATCAAGTTAATGATATTTCACGCAAATATGTGTCAAGTCACAGTTGAAGTCATCAAGTCAAGTCATGGACTAGTCAAGTCAAACGTTTCTTTTCGTGTTGTTTCCAAAACTCCATAGAAGCTTCTGGTAAAGATGCCACCTGAACTACTACTACTGGCTTGACTTGATGACTTGGACTGTGACTTACACATATGTGGGTTAAATATCATTAACTTGATAAATTATCAATTACTTGACACTGGCTAAATACACAAAAGTATGGAGCCAAAACATAAAAAATAAACCTGAAAAAAATCTACTTGAACCATCTCTGGCGCTATAATTAACTATACAATTACCGTTATAAAAAAAAAAAAAGACAAGGCTTAACAAAAACCAATAAAGGTATAATTAGTTCATTTAGCGTCGATAAAAGACTAAATTACACACAATTATCGACTCTAAAAGCTGCTAAAAACATCAAATGGCCAAATGAATACCAAAATATACTCATCTGCGATTCTATTTGTTCACAAAGCATCAGTTTGGCCGTATATGGCTTTTGAATTTTATATACGCCATTTACGTGGATACACCATTTCAATACGTTGTTTATTGAAGCGTGTTTGAAAAGGACCGGACCTATACTAAGGGAAACTTAGGTCAATATGTTGCCAGTATGTACTTGATTTGATGAGCATTGGAAGATTTTGTATTGTAATAGAAATTCGTTGATGTATATTTACACTAGTACCTAACTGTTGTGATAAAATTCGAAGTTTAAATTTTAATGAGATAATCAGGGGGGTGAATCGAAACACAAATTTGTATGGATTTGACAGTTTCAATATACAGTTTTTGTGCATAGCTTTTTTTTATTGTTTGGCTCTACACTATTGTGTATTTATCCAGTGTCAAGTAATTATTAATTTATCAAGGATATTTCACGCAAATATGTGTCAAGTCACAGTCGAAGTCATCAAGTCAAGTCATAGGTAGTCAAGTTATAGTCTAGTCAAAGTCATACTCCTAGTAAAGCGGTGGCAACTTTACTTGAAGCTTCTATGGAGTTTTGGAAACAACACGAAAAGAAACGTTTCACCATTATTATACCATTTTCCCACACTCACGCCTGTAATCCAGCACTTAACGAATAGAATGCCACCAATTTTATGCACTAACACTGAAAATAACACAAGTTTTGGAAAATAATACAATGCGGTGACGCAATCTTTTTTCGCATTCCCGCCAAAACTCTTGGCATAGTTACTAAGGAATTTTTCAAATTGGTAATTAAATTTCTCCTGATGAATTGCAATCAAAGAAATCATTCCGTGATCAGTTCGACTAGCTCGATAGCTCAGTTGGTTCTAAACTGCAGGTAGTGGGTTTGATCCTCACCCAGGACAAACATTTGTGTGATAAACATTATTTAAAAACAAAAAGTATGTAAGTATTGTATCAGTTATTTGGTTCCCATAGTACAAGCTTTGTTTAGTTTGGGGCTAGATGGCGTTGTGTGAAATAATAATAATAACGCCCAACGATCACATACATAGATCCTGGACGCTAATTAGAATTCCCTGTGCCTAGGGACCCAGGAACTACGAGAACCATGGTCCCACAACACCAACACAGAACAAGTAATTGCGTTTTTTTGTAGGCACAATTAGTTGTCGTGCCGCGGGAATCGAACCAGTCACCTCCGGGCTAAGAGCCGACCTGCTCAACCATCACACCACAAATTCTACCACTTTAATTAAAATAACTATTAATTTTAGTACTATAATTGCGATATAGTGTGATATTTGTTAATAAAACTAATTTACACCCAAAGGGTTAATCATGAGTCAATTTTAATTAATTTTGTGCTTCAATTTTACTTAATTTATTAATGATGGAACTAATATATCTAATATCCTTCATAATTTTATTAAATTTAGTCAGATAATAAGCGTGGATAAAATAAAACAGCATTTGAATGAATCAATACATTTTCATAACTATTACCAAATTCCTACATTTAATAAATGTGTAAAATACTAATATTTAAAGTATTTTTTGATGTTTTTGTTTACTGGATATGTTTACTTTACTATACTTGTTTGTTAACTAGCTTCTGCCTGTGGCTTCGCCCGCGTGGCCTATAGGAAAATAATTTAGCCAACTTTTCACCCTCTTGGGGGTGGAATTTCGAAAAACACTTTCTTAGTGAATACATACACTTTACAAATAACACACCCTCTATATTTCAAGTCTCTAGTACCAGCGGTTTAGACTGTGGTTTGATATATAAGTCAGTCATTCAGTCTGTGAGTCAGGTCTTTGAATTTTATATGTATAGATGAAGAAATACATAAGTAAAACTACTCGGCGTAGATATTTGATATATAGAGGGTGTCTTCCTTCAATGATGCAGGATGCATTAAGAATTGTATAAAATTAAACCACTGACCTTTTATTTTTTATGTAATGAATAATGTGACGTGATATTCGTTCACCTGATGTTAAGCGACACGGCCGCCCATAACAGAACAGTGTCAATCAGAACTCCAAAATATAAAGTTTTGCGTGACACTGCACTGCACACAACATCCTGAGACTTTTTTTTTATGTTATTGAATGATGTGACGAGCTAGTCGTTCACCTGATGCTAAGTGACACGGCCGCCCATAACAGAACAGTGTCACTCGGAACTCTAACATGTAAAGTTTCAGCAAAATATGGTAATAAGATTACTCGACTGTGAGATCAGATTATAAAGTCTCATTTGCCCAGTTATTTCACTAGTTACAGTAGCACAGTAGTGCTTGCACACTACTGCTTGGCGGCAGAATAACTGGCAATGCGGTGGTACCTGTCTAGACGAACTTTGCAGAAAAGTCCTACCACCTAGTGTCATTGAGATTTTAAAATTGTATAAATGAAAGTGTGGATGAAAACTAAGATTGTTTCTAGTGTAGTAAGTACCTACTTAACTAGTACTAACTTTAGAAAGTGAAACGTATTATAACTACTAAGGCTGATCATGAAACTTTGATTGCAATTCTACAGGAGAAATTTACATACTATGCACATAAACTACATATTCAAACTGTCAAATCCATACAAATTTGTGTTTCTGGTTGCAGTCGTTAAGTGATCGCCCAGCAGATCCGAAATTCCCAATCTCATGGCAGTCTAAATTGGACCGTCGTATCAGCGTTTCCAAAAGATTCTCCCAAATAAATGACGTAATACAGACACGAAATATATCAAATATGAGGAAACGCGAACTGTCGTATACGAAATGGCGTCAAATACGTCAGAAAAATCGCGGACGCCGCTCCAACGATGTCCTTTTACATGTAGCGTGGGGAGATTTTATTTGGCGTCGAGCCGACTTCAGCCCTTACGGATTGTGGGGCTAGACAGCTAGCGGGTTTGCTACGTTTTGAAGTAGAACTTCTTTGCCCACGCTTGACTTGGAGGGTAAGTTGGCGAGGCGAACGAAGTTGTTGATTACCGTAGATCTGCTTTGTCAACATAACCAAGTAAACAATTAGTATTATTACGTTTGTATGTCCGGTAAAATGACAATTTAATAGTCAAGATGGCGACATTACCATTAAACAAAACAAAAACAAAGTTATACCGGCCGATAGATGGAGCTAAACTAAAGAAGTTTTACTTCAGTCGTGTGGTCTAAAGCACGCTCATTTTTTTTTTTTTTACTGAATGACGTAACGAGCTATTCTTTCACCTAATGTTAAGTATCACAGTTGCTTTGCCATTCGGAATTTTAAAATATAAACTTTTGCGTGATTTTGCCGCGCACGTCATTCTGGGACTGACTTTATGACCATCTCACGATCTAGCAATTTTATCAGTAACGAACTTCTGCCCGCAGCTTCGCCCGTGGCGTGGCCTATGGGAAAATAATTCAACCACCCATTTCACCCTCCTAAGGGTGGAATTTCGAAAAATCCTTTCTTAGTGCATGCCTACGTCATAACATCTACCTGCATGCCAAATTTCAGTCCGATCCGTCCAGTGGTTTGGACTGTGCGTTATCAACGTCAGTCAGTATGTCAGTCAGTCAGTCACTTTTGAGTTATATATATTTAGATGTTACTGTAAGATCAGCTCATAAATTCCTATTTATTTATTTATTTATTTATTTATTCATTTGGCACACAAAACAGAATATAACCAACAAAAGAACAAAAAAATTAAAGTTTACAAACATTTTGAGCTAGGTTACATCCCAAAACATGTGTACACATCACGATTAACAAAACAATAAAATAAGTAGTTAGTAAAAAATTAAATATGTTTTCATGGTACGATTTGTTTCTTAAATGCAAAATCTTTAAACATTTAAAGTTCAGAAATGATAGCTAAAACGTCTCTTTTAAATTTTGGTAGTTTTTGGTCAAAGATATCAACTGAGCTGTGGTGTTCCTTCAAGATGTCGTTATACTGACGACACATCCTTACCAAAGGGTTGTAGAATGAGGTGTTATTAGTAAATACCTGAAGTGTGAATATACTTAAATGAGGGTGACGAGCTCTTGGCTTAATATTGAAATTTATTTTTGAAAGCATAAAAGGCGAGTCAACTAAAGAGTGTATAATTTTGAAAAGATAAATGAAGTCAAAATGTGTACGTCGAGTTTTGAGAGGCTGCAGTTTAAATTTCGAGAGTCTATCAGAATATGACCGAAGTTGGCGATTCAGACCAAGCCTGTGGCATAATATATTCAAACACCGCTTCTGTACACGCTCTATCCTATCACTATGTACATTGTAATGTGGAGACCAAATGGGAGCACAGTATTCGAGAATACTTCGGACCATGGTGCAATAAAGAGTTAGAAAACATTTTGGATTCTTGAAACCCTTAGTAGTACGCGAAATGAAGCCCAAAAGTTGGGTACTTCTGTTAACGATATAATCATAATGGTCTCGGAAAGAAAGTTTTTCGTCAAAATATACGCCTAAATCTCGTACGACTGCTTTCCTCTGTAGCAAATGATCTTTAATTTTATAGTTATGCAAAATTTTGTTTGTTTTAGTTGTAAAAGATACAACGAAGCACTTCTTAACGTTCAACAACATCTTGTTTCGTTGGCACCATACATCAATCACGTCTATATCATTCTGGATAGCCTCAGAGTCTTTGGAGTTACTGACAGTTGAATAAAATTTTAAATCATCAGCATATAATAAACAAGAGCTTTTAATCACGTCAATGAGGTCGTTAATGAACGCAATGAAAAGAAGTGGTCCCAAATGAGATCCCTGTGGGACTCCTGAAGTTATTTCTACAGATGTTGACAAAAAGCCTTTAACTGCAACTAATTGTGTTCTTCTGCTGAGATACGACTCAATCCACCTCAACAAATTGCCATGTACCCCGTAATTAGCCGCCAATTTAGTGCATAAGAGTTCATGGTTAACTTTGTCGAAGGCTTTGGAAAAATCTGTGTAAACACAGTCTACTTGCTGCCTTTTTGCAAATGCATTACACAAAAAGTATTTGTACTCAAGTAGGTTTGAAGTTGTGGAGCGATTTTGGATAAACCCGTGTTGATTAGGGGATAACAGAGGATGGATGTGATGGTAAAGAACGTCATAAACCAATGATTCAAATAGTTTACCCAAACATGACAAGATACTAATAGGTCTGTAGTTCTCACAGCGAGACTTGTCTCCGGACTTGAAAATGGGTATTATATGAGCTGTTTTCCATTCAGAGGGGAAAATGCCTGATTGGAGTGACGTATTGAATAGGATGAGAAGTGGAATAGTTAACTCTTTGGCACATTTACTGATTAGCACTGGAGGAATGCCATCCGGGCCAGCACCCTTATTACAGTCAAGATTTGAAATTTTACGTAGAATATCAGCTCGGGTTATTGAGATAGTACTAATGACATTATTAGAATGCTTGGTTGGAGTGGATTGACCAGAAGAGGAGGATGCTGCTGGCTCGAATACCGAACTAAAGTAATTAGAAAACTGTTCACAAATGTCTTTTTGATTAGAGCACGTAAGATTGCCGTACTTCATAGTTAAAGGGATCGAGTGGGAGCCCTTTTTGCTTTTAACATATCGCCAGAAGTGCTTGATATTGTGTTCCACTGAAGATTCTACTGAGGTTGCAAAGGCAATGTAATCGATATTAATCAGCTTTTTGCACCTCGACCGCAGCATAGAGAACGTATCGTAGTCCCGAGGATTGTGGTGGATTTGATAACGTTGATGATATTTTAATTTTTCGCTGAGACAACGTCTTAAAGCATGAGAGTACCAGAAAGGCTGGTCAGATTTCATTCGAGAGAGAGGTGTGTGTTTGGTAATTATTCTTCTAAGTTCAGCGTAAAAGTTTCCGATCATAACATCAATGCTAGAATCATTAAGAACCTCTTCCCAGTTAACCTGACCAAGTTCCCTTGCAATCTCAAGGTAGTCACTCTTGTAAAAGTTGAGTCGCTTTTTCTGACAAGGTTTAAAAGATTTTATATGGGTATTTATAGTGTCAATATGTAATGCTAGAGGTGGATGGTGTAAATCAAGACGACTAATTGGATCAGCTTCACAGACATGTATAGGCTCTACTGTTGATAATATCAGGTCTAAATATCTGCCATTTTTATTCGGTATATTATTAAACTGCTTCAAACAACATAAAGTTATCGTTTCTAAGAGCAGTTCAGCCTTAAGACCACGTGCTTGTGTAGGCAACATAGAATTACAGCTATCAGATTGATGCCAATGAATGTCAGGTGTATTAAAATCTCCGATAAAAAGGTAATCTTCATCATCCCGGGTGGTGTGTAACATAATCTTTTGACAATTGTCATAAAATTTACGACTGCATTCAAGAGGCAAATCAGGTGGCAAGTAACAAACACATATATTCAAAGCCTTGGCATTATTACAATTAGGTAAAATACTAATCCAAAGATCTTCAACTTCAGAGTTCCAAGATGATTGACGGATGAAACAGATATGCTTTTTTAACGCAATTAAGACACCTCCGCCTTCTGTTTTTTGGAGATTAGACTCATACCTGTCCCGTCTTACTACATTATATCTATCATCGAATAATTCAGCATCAAAAACACTGTTATTTAGGTTTGTCTCAGTCAGGCATATAATATCGAAATTGCTGTTAATTATGCTTAAATAAAAGTCTCTGGTTTTTGATCTGATACGATTTACATTTTGGTAATAGATTAAAACCATTAAAAATAAAAATAAAAGTACTGGATATAAATACTTGAGTATAAAAAAAAAAAAAAAATTAAATAAAAGATAACTTAAATTATACAAGCTTATCTAAAGAGTCCATATTCTTGATTAAAATGCAGCCCGAAGTGTCGTCCTTGCGCAAATATACCCGGCCATACTTCACCCAAACATATTTAAAAGATTTCTCTTTGGCTGCTTTCCTTGCAGCGGCGTGAAGGGCCTTACATTCAGGCGATAAGTGCTCGGTAATATATATTTTCTGCTTTTGACACGTCAGACCAAGATGTAAAGTATTTAGCGTGTCATCTTTATGAGCTTTATTATAACGGTGACTAGCAGATAGTACAGTATCACGCAAGCGAGGGTTTGTGAGGGTAACAAGGAGGTTCCTGGGCCGGTCAGAATTCGCATTTAGTTTGGCCACTCTGCGACATGAATGTACTTGGTCTAGGTGTATTTGTAAGTTTAATGTTTTGCATAAGTTATTAAATATCCCGATGGGATTCTCATTTTTGCTTTCAGGTACGGCTTGAATTTCCAAATTCTGAGAACGGGTCATTCGTTCCATAGATGATATACGCGTGTTCAGAATGGATATTTCTTTTTGTAGGCATGATGTTTCGCTTTCTAAAGATTTTATAGTGCGAGACTTCTCCTCTATGTCACGTTTCAAGGAAGACTGCTCTTCACAAATGAAATTTGTAGTGCTCGTAAAATCATCCTTAAGGTGCTGCATTGAAGAGCTAATTTCTGAATGAACCAGTTTTTTAACATCGGCCGTAAGAACCTTCCGAAAATCATTCATAAATACCGACAATGAGTTGTTTAGTTTTAGATCCAAAAGAGCGCTTATTTTGTCCATAGTAACGCCGGTGTCAACACGCGCTAGCTGAGCACACGGATACGTCGGAGATTGCATCCCAAATGGATCATGGTTTTCATAGGACATGTTCATAGAATCATGTGTTGTTGTTGGTACCTGCGTTTGACGAACCGGAGTGTCCACATTCGACTTAGTTCGCTTAGTTATGTTGCTACAGGATGGGCATGTCCAGTTACTTAGATACTCAGCGGTTAAAGCGAGGAACTGTTCAGCCTTAAGATTAAGGCACTCATTGTGATATTTATGATAGCATTGATGACATTTTAAGTAGCGGCTGGAGTCTATGTCTCTTTTGCAAGCCGAGCAACTCATTGCGTTCCAAATATAAATATTTAACAAGCAAAACACAATCAGTCTCGTCGAGGACCGAACCACGATCCCACGATTTGCCAGCCGATGCGTATACCGTCGAAGCCAACGAGAAGTACGTGACGGTGCCGAAAATAACGACTTGTTTCTTGTTATAGGAATGAGTATGATGACGACGATGAGCCTCATACATTTATTTTGACACTACCGCCACAGTTCATTTATTAAAAATGTTAACACGTTATTTACACTGAGTTTTTTGCTCACAACTTTAAACAAATTTAACTTTACTAAACTGCAATCGACAGTATGTTTAAAGACGTTTCTATTGATATAACTTTTACACAGGTTCATTAACTTTTTACCACTTTTTAAGAATTAAAATTGGAGACGAACGACAACGTTGTGTACTTGGACAAGGCCGGCACGAAGTTTACTATTCCCCTTGTACTACACTACCTACAGTGCCCTTCAAACAGGAACACAGTAGTGGATGCACACCACTTGGAGTAAGATTGTCTGAAAGAGATCGCTTTTCCGCCCATTGTAACCTACTTATAAGCTTTCCTGTATTGTATTTCATGATCTTTGTGTCAACAAAGATTTATCTATCTATCTTGGGGGCAGAATAACAAAGATATATTTTTCGCTTTTCGTTAACATTACGCCCCCGCCTTTACCCATTCACAGTAGGTACCGCGCTTACTTCATATATTGGCTTCACTAAGTTTTTATTGATACCAATGAATAGTAATGCGAGTAGACGATTTGTTTTTTTTTTCTTTATTAATATTGAATGTTATTTTTCTATCCTACGCTATAGTAACTTATAGTTATAGGATTTATTGCTAGACGTAATTCTATGAATACGGAATGTAATATGTCGTAAAGGAAATTGTGCTCATTTCCTTATATGCACGCCTAATCAAATTGTTTCTCTGCACGCCTTGGTTGACTGGTAGAAAATGCTGTTAGCATTAAGTCCTCCTTTGTACTTTTTATGTGCATAAAGTATTAAATAAATAAATAATAAATAAATACAGCATTATCTAACCTTGTAAGCTATAGAAGATTATGTTAAATAGATTTTACAAGTCACGAGCCTTATTCAACTTTTTACGTCTTATTTTTCATACTCAAACACGACTTTAACTATGTGGTAGGACTTTTCTGCAAATATTGTCTAAGTAGCTACCACCGCTTTGCCAGTTATTCTGCCGCCAAGCAGTAGTGCGCAAGCACTACTGTGTTCCGATTTGAAGGCCACTGTATCTAGTGAAATTACCGGGAAAATGAGACTTTATGACCTAATATCACAGTTCAGTCATCTTATTGCTAGACTGTGCGGATGTCTCAGAATGACGTGCGCAGTGCACGCGAAACTATACTATAAAGTTTCAAGTGTCACTGCAACTAATATGGGCAGTCGTGTCGCTTAACATCAGGCGAGCGACCAGCTCGTCATGTCATTTCGTAACATATAAAAAAACGACTGATTATATCTTTTAGTCTGGTTAGTTTTAGACTGGCCCGATAGCTCAGTTGGTAGTAACCTCTGCCTTCTGGACTGCAGGTCGTGGGTTCGATTCCCACCCAGGACAAACATTTGTGTGATGAACATCGATGTTTGTTCTGTGTCTGGGTGTTATATCGTATTCTATGTATGTATTTACAAACAAAAAGTATCTAAGTATTGTATCAGTTATCCGGTTCCCATAGTACAAGCTTTGCTTAGTTTGGGGCTAGATGACGCTGTGTGAAATGTCCACACATATTTATTTATTTTATTTATTTATATTTTTAGTCGAATATTTTCGGAGTCTTCTTAAATGCTCATCCTAAGTACTAATGACGTAACTAATTCCTTAATGCAATAATTAGCCAACAGTAATGAATGCTTTTGTTACGTCCATTAGGTAATGGTTGCCAGTTACTGCTTTACCCTCTACTTTACTTAATGTACGTATTGTTCTACAATAATTGACTAGCCCGATAAGCTTAGTGGGTAGTAACCCTGCCTGTGAACTGAAGGTTGTGGATTCGATTTTGAGTGGGACCCAGGACAAATATTTGTGTGATGAACATAAGTGTTTCTTCTGTGTCTGGGTGTTTTATTGTATTTATAGGATGACGGGTTGTGCGTAGGTTGCAACCTATACAACTATAGGCCTTCAGCACGCGCACCGGGCCGCGTCCGGAGCAAGAATGATCCGAATGACCGAACGCTCCCTTTTTATAGCCAGATGGGTGGGGGAGCGATGACAGTTATCGGTGTTGCCACTGTAATAAATTTAAATGCTACACAGGGTGAATTACGGTACTGCCCGCTGCGCATAGAGTTTATAACTGGACGTTGCCGCCGTCATATTCTATGTATGTATTTACAAACAATAAGTGCCAAAGTATTGTAAAATGTATTAGTTTCACTATTAATAACTCAAGAACGGCTGAACCGATTTGGCTGAAAGTTGGTGGACTCTAGCTTAGAACCAAGAGATTTTTTCACTACTTAACCTATGCACTAAAATACATGAAGAACGAAGAATCATTAAAATACTCAATTTATTAATTTGCATTTCCTAATATACCACAATAATTTATAAAATTCAAAGTCTGATTAGTTATTGCCTCTAAGACGGAACAGAGTTAAAAATGTAAATTTTAGTTAATTTTTTATTAGTTTTTTTAGTATAGATAGCTTATATGGTGGATTAACACATAGGCTACTTGCTATCCACGAGTGAAACCGCAGGGCCACAGCTAGTTATATTTTTTTTTTTTTTTTTTACTTCAAACTTGTCTAGCATTTGACCACGCTCTCACCTGATGGGAAGTGACGATGCGATCGAAGGTGTAGCATGCTAGCCAAGTAAATACCTATTCACTCTTCTCTTGAACACGCCCGGGTCATATTTCGCCGGAAACACAGACGCTGGCAGGGCATTCCATTCCTTAGCTGTTCTAATTAAGAACGTTGAGTCAAATCGCTTGGTACGAATGGGTGGTATTTCGACCACAAAAGGATGGCGCTTAGCCGAGCGTCTAGTAGTCCGGTAGTGGAATGGTGATGGGAGAATTAGATCATGCAGTTCTTGAGCGCATTCACCGTGGTGTAATCTGTAAAAAACCGACAGACTTGCCACCTTACGTCGATGTGCAAGGCTCTGGAGCCTTTCACCAACCAAAGTGTCGTCGTCAATGAGCCTTTTGGCACGCCGTTCAATCGAGTCCAGAGCCTCAAGCTGGTACTTGGCAGACCCGTCCCACAAGTGGCAGCAGTACTCCATACACGATCGGACTTGTGCTTGATACAGATTTAGAAGCTGTCCAGGTGTGAAGTTTTCATTTTTTCATTTCAAAAAATTCTTTATTTTAATAAATATTACATGTAACGTACAACTTAGCGCTAGAATCTAAGCTATAACTGTCTTAAAATTAAAATGTTTTACAGGCTAAAGACCGCCTTTTTAAACTTTTAGTACAATACGTAAAAAATTTGAAGTTCTCATTAAATCATAATCGAGGGTAGTTACATTAAGTTTTAACATATTTATTATTTCTACGTACTACTGAGTTACTTCATACGTTTATGTCCTAAGAAGTAATTGGATTATCGTAAAGTGATATTTACACAGTTTAAATGCATACATAGTATAGATAAGTATACCTACACAGTTTATATTTTACTTTAAAAAGAATAGATAACTAAATTCTATTGTTAATAATCTGTGGTTACCTAATTTTATATATATATATATATATATATTTTATCAAAGTAATTTTGACCTAGTATAGAATATCTAATCCTAGCAATTATCTATCTTCTATCCATAATAGGTATAAATGAATAATTCGCAACCCGAACCTTTAAGAAATGGTAATTTATACAGAGACGAGGCAAGTTAGAAGGTAAGATATCAGCTAAACAGGTAACCACTATGGAATGTACAATTGTACATGCCGTACTTACGTTTTTAGTTAATTGTTCAATTATCATAATAATATTAAGAGTTTTACTAAAAAGTTTAAAAGCAGATAGTTACTGAATTGATTACTTACACGTACGTCATTTGGTGACAATAATTACGTTCTCATCCTACACTCGTAGTCATAAAAATAAACAAGAAGATATATTATTACTTACGTATGCAGAAATGAAATGTTTTCGAAATGCTCCATTATCGACAGAATTTTGTTTATAATAACAAGATATGAACATCAAAATGATGCTATTCAGGATTTGTAATATGGGTCAGTATGTATAATTATATTTGTATATTTTGCACAACATCATAATTTCATAAGGAATATTTATTTATAAAACGAAATAAACTTGATCATACGTTGAGACTACGGACCCTACCGTACGGGACGAATATTGGCGGCCGACTATTTTACTCGTACAGAAGCGAGTGATGGGGCAATCGATATGTTTTATATTTATCGATATAAGGAAGATTGTGACTACGACTTTGTCCAAGTGAGCAAACTAGTCTGTTAGGGTGTTTTGAACGTATGCTTGAGTAAAATTGTTTGGTTAGCTTTAGTATAAATTCTTTTAGGGTAGGTAATTGAATAAATTGGTGTAATTTTTGTAAGTTAGTACGAAATGGAGTGCTATAACATATTTTAAGTGCTTTATTCTGAATAACTTGGATTTTATTGTAATTGGTTTGACAAGTACTGCTCCAAACAGGAGCAGCATATGTGAGACATGGTCTAATGAGTGTAGTATAAATACGTAGCTTGGATTTTGAGCTGAGATTACTCCTTCTATTAAAAATAGCACTCAGTGCACCCATGGCTCTATTAGCCTTCAATTTAGTATGATTAATATGCAGTGTCCAATTTATTTTACTATCCATTATTACGCCTAGATACCTTGCATTAGAGCTCCAATCGATATCATGATTATGTATTTTTAAACGTCTTTGTGGCACTTTTCTGGATCCTGTAAAAAGGATAGCTTCTGTTTCGGTTTCATTTAATTTAAGCTTCCAATCCGTGAAGAACGCATGCAAATTAGATAATGACAATTGTAGTCTATCAACAATAAGGTCAAGATCTTTTGATGATGTAAATGACGCAGTATCGTCAGCGAAACATGCTAGCTTTGTGTGTGGTTGAACAGGAATATCATTAAGATACATTAAAAAGAGGTAAGGGCCCAATACCGATCCTTGTGGTACCCCTGCTGGAATATAACGTGGCTCTGAAGAGGTGTTTCTAACACTAACAGTAAACTGGCGATCACACAAGTATGACGATATAAGCTTAATTAACGCGAGGCTCA
Source organism: Ennomos fuscantarius (assembly GCA_905220475.3). Taxonomy (NCBI): domain Eukaryota; kingdom Metazoa; phylum Arthropoda; class Insecta; order Lepidoptera; family Geometridae; genus Ennomos; species Ennomos fuscantarius. Next base: position 1,215,036 of record HG992046.1, on the reverse strand, counting down.
CTCCATTGACGTAAAGCTTGTGCAAGAGGCCTGAGTGCCAGACAGTGTCGAAAGCTTTTTCTATATCAAGCAGGAACATACCTGTGGATTTATTCAAATTGATGTGATGTGCAATGTGTTCAGTCACCCTCACTAGTTGTTGTACAGTGGAGTGCTGTTCACGAAAGCCAAATTGCTCATTAATAAGTGTGTGCTTCGACTCTGCTAGTAAATATGAATATATAACCGATTCAAATAGCTTTCCTAGAGAGGGAAGCAAACTAATGGGTCTATAGCTATTGGGAAGTGTACTATTCTTTCCTGGCTTCAATATGGCAATAATTTTGGCAGATTTTAAATTTTTTGGGAAGTACGATAATCTAATACAAGCATTGATCAGCCGTGTTAAAAACACTAGGGCCTTGCGAGATAAATTTTTTAATAGTTCATTCTGAATTTTGTCTACGCCAGGTGCTTTGCGTTTCTTTAGTTTTTCTAAAAGTAATAAAATATCTCTGGGCTTAGCAAAAAAGCTCTGTTTCCCAGGTACGTAACTATTTATGATTTCATTTGTTGCTTTTACTTTTGCTTCAATATCTGAGGTACTGACCCAGTCCATAGTTAGTGTCATATTATTAAGAAATGAGTCTGCCAGTAGCTCGCATTGTTCCTTGTCATTTTTGGTTTCAGAGTTGTCGGTTTTAAGTAATGGTGGGATGGATTGGCATTTGGAACGCAGACTTTTAGCGACACGCCATATATCTGCTGAAGGGTTGTCAACCCTATCTAATTTGTTCTTACAAATTTGGTCATTAAACTTGCTTATTCCTATGTTTATTTCAGATTGCATATTATTAATAGTATACCGGAGTTGTTTTCGTTCATCAGGGTGAATAGAAGAAGAATCTTTGCGACGCAGACGGTTTTTTGATTTAATAAGTTTTCTTAAGTGACGTGGGAGTGGTTTAGGTTTTGGTTCATGGTCAGAAACAGGTATAGACAAATCTCGAGCCTTATAGATTGCGCTGGTGAGCTGTACAAGAGCAGAGTCAATTTCTGTAGAAAACTTGCAAGTTGAAGAAGTCAGAGATATGTTGGCATCAAGAACTGAACGATAAATAGACCAGTCGGCATTGCTGTACTTGTAAAATGTGTTGTTAATACGTGAGAACTGCTCATCAATATTAAAACATATCGGTAAGTGGTTTGACGATAGAGCAGGGACAGTCAGCAAATTCTCAATTAAGTGAACATTCTTGGATATTACAAGATCAGGAGTTGAGGGTTTGTGTTCCGGCCTATAGTGGACAAGCGTGGGTTTAGTTGGCGCATGAATTTTGAAATTGCGGTTCAACATGTGGTTAAATAATATATTACCAGACCTATTTCCCTGAGAGCAACCCCAGCTATTGTGTTTAGTGTTCAAATCTCCCATTATTAACACTTTAGGGCCAAGATTTAAGAGTTTATCTAGATCATTAGTTATAAACTTTAAGTTAGGTGATTGATAAACAGATATGATTATGAGGTTGCTATTGGAATTTGAAGTTAGTTTGATACCTACTGCTTCCATATGTGTAGTGAGTGGTATTCTATTTGGGTGTGTTGAATGGTAGTTTTGATGAGAAGAGCTACTCCCTGGCCACGCCCCGAGCTATGTTTATCTTGGCGATAGCACGTGTAGCCAGGTGTATTTAATTTAATATTATTGGAGATTCTGGTTTCACAAAGTGCTAAAATATCAAAAGGCTGTGTACTTACTGCTAGGTCAAGCAATTCGGTGATTTTTGTTCGGATGCCGTCAGCATTCCAAGAAAGAATTCGAAGGCCGCCTTATACATACTGACCAAGATGGTTTAAGATTAATATAACCTTATCAACCATCGTTTCGCATGCCAAAAATTCTTGTTTGAGAGATTTTATTATATTGAGAATATGGAGCATTTCGCTAGTACATGAATCTAGTTTACCCAGTTGCGTTTGCTGGGGTTTCTTGCCATCGTAAGCTGCTGCAGGAGATTGTAAAGCTGTAGCTATATGTTTAGTCGGAGGATGAACAACAAACGAAGTCTTCCTTGGACCTGACACAGCTGAAGCCCGGGTTTCTGTAGAAGAGTTTTTGAAAGTCTAGCTATTAAAAGTTGCTGGTGTCAGACCTGGAATAGATGCCCGCTGAGGCCTAATTCGCTCCAAATAAGTCTGTCGAACCGGACACTGCCGAAAGTTTGCTGGGTGACCTTCTTTGCAGTTGCAGCATTGCGCTGGGGAAGTTCGGTCCTTTTTAGGGCAGTCTTGAGATGAATGAGACTCAGGGCACTTCACGCAGCGAGCGGGGTGATTACAATTGCTTGACGCGTGACCAAATCCTTGGCACCTAAAGCACTGAGTGCCTCCCCAGTTTCTAGGTTTGTATTTTCGAACCTCAACAACGCATTTGCAGAGAAACTTTATTCTTCGAAATTTAGACATGTCAATTCCTGTCGGTATCTGAATCAAGTACAAGGGATTAATAGGCGTTGTGGATGCCGCTCTTGGTTGGAGAATAATAACCTTGCAGTCTTTAAACCCTAGAGATGCAAGGTCATCAATAATGTCTTCTACTTCCAATACTGGCAAACCTCGAATAACTGCTTTAGCCATTTTTTCGTCTTTGCGCGTAAAGGTGTGGTAGGACACGTTATCTTTTCGGAATCCTTCCTTAACGCGCTGGTGACAAGTCTCACTATAGCAGTAAATGGCAACTTTGTTTTTGCCTCTGTATTGTAGATGAAAGTCACTTGTATACTTCATGACCATTTCTTGGATAGTTTTGTGTGACAAAGTAAGTCCCAGGTCCACAATAACCGGTGGTATGCGATATTTTTTCTTACCGCTAGTATCAGTTGTAGCATTATGGGGAGAGACAGTTGCAGTTCCCCCGATATCCTCTTCAAGATTGCTAAAACGATTGCTTGTACCAATCGATTCAGTGGATTTGCGGACGGACACCCGCCACGGCCGCTTCGGCACCTGCCAATCACCAGGTGCATCTTCTAATGGTCTTTTGTTGCTTCCTAAGTTGTTTTCGGAAGACGATCTTGTCAGATATTTATCCATATCGATATCGATGGAATCTTTTTCCAACACTAGGTAGTAAAGGTGTATAACTACAAATAGTACTGCGTCCGAAGGCAAACACGCGTGCTCGCTACGAACGCTCGATCGCGAATGTGTGAAGTACCGCCTTACCTTGGACAATATGCCGAGTTTTTTTGAAGCTACTTTGGCTTTGGACTCGATGTAGGATCCAAAGTTTAGGTTTGACGTGAGATCAACACCCAAAAGGTCAAGATGGTTTCCTAAACTTACAGATACACCACGGAATGAAGGAGCCAGATGGAGTGGGCTCTTTTTAGCAGTGAATAAACACGCCTGTGTTTTTGCAGCATTGAACCTAACCAAGTTAGCATCGCCCCAATCGGACACGGCTTTCAAAGCCAGGTTCATGCGCTCAACCATAGCCTCTCTCTCAATCCGGACGTCGTCACCACTGGCTCGGGCACTGGATGTGTATCTTTCAACAACAGTACTATCATCTGCATACCCAAAGGTACCGGGCTTTAGCAAATCATTGATGTGGAGTAAGAATAGTGTTGCTGAAAGAACTGACCCCTGAGGTACACCAGCATTAATAGCTAATTGATCGGAAGAGCAGCCATCAAGAACTACTCTAAGCGATCGTTCCCTCAAAAAGTCTGATATCCAAGTGCACAAACCAGCAGGTAGTCCGTAAGATGGAAGCTTATTCAGAAGACCGTCGTGCCAGACCCGATCAAATGCCTTAGAGACATCTAGAGATACAGCAAGTGCCTCTCCATGCATCTCTAAGGCTTCGCTCAATATGTGAGTGGCATACGCGAGAAGATCCCCAGTGGGCCGGTTTCGGCGAAATCCGTATTGCCGGTCACTGAGGAGATCATTGTCTTCAAGGTATGCCAAGAGCTTGTTGTTAATTATACGCTCCATACTCTTACAGAGAATGGAGGTAATTGAGATGGGTCGATAGTTGGCAGGATCAGCACGACTGCCCTTCTTAGGTACAGGTTGTACGTTGGCTAGCTTCCAACTCATAGGGACTATTCCGGTGTCTAGAGAGAGGCGAAATAGGCGTGTTAGAATGGGAGACAACTCGGGTGCACAGCTCTTAAGTACAATTGCAGGTATACCATCGGGACCACTGGCTTTGTTCACGTCTAGACTGTGTAATGTTTTTAGTACTTCCTTCTGACGTATGCGTATTTCCGGCATGAAAACACCGCATTGTGGAAGGCAGGGAGGTACCTCATTAGCAGTATCTAAACGCGAAGCTTCTGCAAAGAGAGTGGCAAACAAGTTTGCTTTTTCTTTTGCAGTGTGAGCCAGCGATCCGTCTGGTTTCAATAATGGAGGCAGTGAGGATCGACAGAAGTTCGCTTCAACCGATTTGGCTAGGGACCAAAAAGCCTTACTACCCGCTGGGTAGGAAGCAAGTTTAGTCCCTATTCGACCAATATGATTGAAACGAGCCTTCCTTAATTCCTTCTTACAGGCCTTGGCGGCAACGTTAAAGGCTTTCTTCTTAGCTCGAGTGTCCGAGGCCTTGTGTTTTCGAGCGTCAGCCCATGCCAGATATGCCGCATGCTTCTGCGCTTCAGCACGTGCACATTCGGCTCCAAACCATGGGCTGGCTTTGCTGGTCACGGGTTTATCGGAAAATGGAATAAAATATTCCATAGCCCGACATACTACCTCAGTAACCGCATTCGCGCAGACTGTCGGATCTCCAGAAGAAAAACACGTTTGCCGCCAAGGATATGAAGCGAAGAAATGTCGCATCTCGTCCCAGTCTGCTAAGTTGTATCTCCAGACACGCCGATTGCTCTTAGGGCTTGGGTCAGGCGGGGAGTATACTGAAACGGACTTGACCAGACAGTGATCGGAACTACCAATGGGTGAGGATACCGCCACAGAGTATCGGTCTGGTTCAGTCGTGAGCAGAAGGTCGAGGCAGTTAGCAGTGTGGCTATCAATATCAGGCACTCGCGTTGGCTCTTTAACAATCTGCGTTAAATTGAGCGCCAAAGCGAGCTTACGCGTCTCTCTCCCAGCGTGGTCCGTGATCCGGTGTGGGACTAACTACTCCTGGTGGTGAGCATTAAAGTCCCCCAGAACAACAAGCTGAGCTGAAGGATAGCGTTGCTGAGCCACATCTGCCGTTTCACTGAGATACTCCATTAGAAGAGTTGTCTCCCGGTCACCGCTATGTGATCTGTACACACCAGCATAGAGAATTTTCTCAATGCCGGTGTCCACAAGCACCCAAATCACCGAAAAGTGGGGATGTTCAAGGTTTCGGAGACGCAAACAGCAAATGTCATCACGGACGTAAACGCAGATACCAGCGCGTGGAAGGAAGCGGTTTTCCAAGATGAATCCTGGATAGTCCAGATATGCCGTGTCTGATGGACATCCTATTTGCGTCTCAGTCAAGAAGAGCAAGTGCGGTTTGTTGGTCTCCAGATGATGATGGACCGCTTGCAGATTTGAGTGCAGCCCACGAATATTTGTGAGGTGCACTTTAAGAGTGAGGACGTGCATCTGCCGTTTAAACTTGCTCAATTTATTTGACTTTTTCATAGTTGGGTGAGTTAGGTAGACAAGTAGGAAGTGGACGAGATATTGGGATGCTAACCCTCAGTAATAGAGAAGCTCCTACGCCAATGGAGAACTTGCGCGGAGACTGCGGGGACGCCCGAACCCCCCTGAAATTGCCCACAAGTTCCTCACTTCCAGTCGCCAACTGGCCCTGTGGACAACCTCAGGATTTTACACAAGCGGTGGGGCAGCCTTTCGTAGTTGGCTAGACTACTACTTGGGCCCCCTACAACTTGCGGTCGGCCAGCAGAGAGCACCGTGCTTCGGATCCCGCTACCCTCCAAAGCAAGGTCTCCGACGCGAAAGCATCTCCATCACCAATACCGGTCTGCATACCCAACACAACTGTCCACATCTACTCGTCAGAACGGCTTTATTAGACATCACGATGGAACACGACGAGTCGCTTGGCATCGTGGTTTTGTCTAATGGGTGGTAACTAAGCCGGCGGCTAAGGCCTTCCACCAGTTATTTGGTTGCTCTTTTGGCACCACCCAGGGGTCACGTGTAGGGAAACTAGGGTTAAAGCCTACGGACGCGAGCAAACATAAACCCCCAGCTAGTTATATACCAGTAGAATCCCACTAGCTTACACTTATATTTTTCCACTCATCAAATGAGTGGAAAAAAATATTAAATATATAAATATCACACATTAACAATATTATATTTTTAAAGATATATAATTGTGCTTGTCCGTAGTTACGCGTATCAAAACAATTGGAAAATCTTCGATATAAGAGATTTACGAAACGTTGCAACAGGAGAAATTTCCATACTAAATATATTTTTTTATGTTAGTCATTGTTGTGACGAGCTAGTCGTTCACCTGATGTTACGGGACATGGCTGCCCATAACAGAACAGTGTCACTCGGAACTCCAAAATATAAAGTTTCGCGTGACACTGTACTGCGCACATCAATCTGAGACATCAGCACAGTCTGGTAATAATATTACTCGACTGTGAGATTTGATCACAAAGTCTCATTCGCCCAGTAATTTCACTAGCTACAGTGCCCTTCAAACCGGAACACAGTAGTGCTTGCACACTACTGCTTGGCGGCAGCAACTGGCAAAGCGGTGATACCTACCTAGACTAACTTTGCAGAAAAGTCCTACCACCTAGTATGCACATAAACTGCGTATTTAAACTGTCAAATCCATACAAATTTGTGTTTCTATTGGTTACAATCGAGTTACGTAATCGCCCAGCTATGATATACATACATAAATTAGCAAACCAACAATATATCTGAGCAACTGAAATTCCTTTCATAAGCTTGGTCAAAAGTGCATTCAAAACATTTACGTTACTTATTTTCTTGTCACTCAGCATTTTAAGCAAAATGCTCTTTAGAAAAGTAATACAAAATAACTGTTAAAACGTTCCTTAAGTGCACTCACTAACCGGTGGTGCATTTAAATGTTTTACGTTCAATTTCATCGCAATGAGTTCAGTCACAGTAATGACAGTATGAGCACCAGTGCTGCGTAAGAATAGCTTCAGGGAAGCGAGTAGAAATTAATGAAAAACCTTTGCAGTATCAGAAATGAGCTTATAGATGCGACTTTTATTGATATTTCAGGTCTTCTTTAGAAGTTTTACAGTTTTCATTCATTAATAATAATAACGCCCAACGATCACATAGATCTTGGACCCTAACTAGAATTCCCTGTGTCTAGGAGGCCAGGAACTACGATGACCTTGGTCCCACAACACACAGAGACAGAACAAGTATGTGCGCTTTTCTTTAACTGTGCACAAATAGTTATCCTGCCGCGGAAATCGAACCCGCCACTCCGGGGTATGAGCCGACCTGCTCAACCACCACAATGCAGAGGCTGTCAATCATGGCTGTCATCAGTTTAAGGTAAAGCGTAAGACAAACTCAGCAGTTATCACTTACAAAATATATAGATATTAGTTTCGTTACTGCTAAAATAAAAAATTAAATCATACATTTCTTATCACTGTTAATACATAGTTTTATTAACTTCTTATGTTACATAAATATACTAAATAAGTTAAAGTCTTTTTTTTTTTATGTTAAGGAATGACGTGACGAGCTATCCGTTCGCCTGGTGTTAAACGACACGGCTGCCCATATCAGCTGCAGTGTGACGCGGAACTCGGAACTCGGAACATAGAGGTTCGCGTGACACTGCACTGCGCAGGTCATCCAGAGACATCAGCACAATCCAGTAATAAGATTACTAAACTGTGAGATCAGATCATAAAGTCTCATTTGCCCAGTAATTTCACTAGCTACAGTGCCCTTCAAACCGGAACACAGCAGTGCTTGCGCACTACTGCTTGGCGGCAGAATAACTGGCAAAGCGGTGGTACCTACCTAGACGAACTTTGCAGTAAAATCCTACCACCTAGTAAAAACCTAGTAAACCACCTAGTAAAGTCGTAAATACAATTATAATTATTAAAGAAAATATTTAAAAATTAATTAATAATTAATAGTGTTATGCAAGAATTTAAAGAATTTGGTGACCAATTTTTTTAAATTCTTGCATAACACTGCACTACTCATGTTATTTACTGAGACATCAGCTCAAATTGTAGTAATATTATGTTTATAGGATCAGGTCACAGTCCATATTGTGTCCAGTAAATTTAGTACCGTAACTGCAATTTCCTTCAAACTGAAACAGAATATCTGATAGAGCGGTGTAACCTCGTTAGTTATTCTGAGTTATAATAATCTGCATCAGATAAGTAGCAAGTGAACTTCCCGTACTGTAAATATGGTGACATAGCGCTATTCTGCGAGATAAAAATAAAAAATTCAATAAAAATCTAGATTCAGAATTTTTAGTGACCTTTCCTCTGAAGCTGAAAGGGGCAATTTCAAGAGAGAAATAACATAAAAACACTTAGGTTTAAGTACTATGTAATTTGCAAGATTGGAAGACGGTCTTCACGAATTGAAAATCATTTTTAACCGACTTAGAAAAGAAGGAAGTTCTCAATTCTCCTGTTTCTTTATTTTTGTTACCTCAGAAGTTTCAACTGGGTATCGATTTTGATGATTCTTTTTTTATTTGATAGCTGGGGCTTTCCGTATGGTCGTATTTTGGTCCAGTTCTGACAATGGAATCCATGAGAAAACCATATAAGTCTGAAGTCGATTTTTCACGCTTTGCGTTTGTTACGTGTTGTGTTACAGTAAATTAATATATCCTATACCTACTTCCAAATTGGAGCTATTTTTATAGGGTTTATCTTCAGTATATTATTTTTATCACCATCATCATAATCATCACCATCATCATCACCATCATCACCATCATCACCATCATTATCACCATCATCACCACCATCATCACCATCATCATAATCATCACCATCATCATCACCATCATCATAATCACCATCATCATCATCATAATCATCATCATCATTATCATCATCATCAGCACCATCATCATAATCATCACCATCATCATCACCATCATCATCATCACCATAATCACCATCATAGCAGTAGGCAAGCCTCGACAGCCTCCGTGGTGTGGTGGTTGAGCAGGTCGGCTCATAACCGGCAGGCGGCGGGTTCGATTTCCGCAACAGGACAAGTATTTATGCACAGGAAAAAAAGCGCAAATACTTGTTCTGGTCTGGGTGTTGTGGGACCATGGTCCTCGTGGTTCCTGGGTCCCTATATACATGGGTCCAGGATCTATGTATGTGATCGTTGGGCGTTATTATTATTATTTAATTATAGTAAGTGCTATTCTAATTATCTCTTTCATATTCACTGTAAATTGCATTAAAACATTGAAGCATCGTGTTTGTTATAACCCAGCAATAGTTACGTCCAATATCTGACGACATACGCTCCTATTTTTAAAAAGTAATGAATCAGTTTGCAAACAAAACTTGCTCAGGAATACGAAAACAAAACGTGTGAGTTCGCGTATTGTGTTCGCTTAGTCACTCCGATTTTGTAGGCAGAGAGGCAGCCGTACTGGAAAAGCTATTTTTGAAATAAAACTTCTGTACGCACGCTTGACTTGGATAGTAAGCTGGTGAATGCGAGGACAACGGAAGCTGAAGTTCGTTCACGTAAATCTTTATTGTCAACGTAACAATATTATGTTTGTATGTGTCCGATAAAATGACAATTGTCAAGATAGCGACATTAACATTAAACAAAGCAAAAACAAAGTTATACCGGCCGATAGATGGAGCTAAACTAAAGAAGTTTTACTGCAGTCGTATGGTCTAAAGCACACTCATTTTTTTTTATTGCTCTGAGAAGTTTTTGATATCATCCCCGCTTGATTTTGCTATTACCGACTTTCTCGACACGTCAAAAATACATATATATATATATATATATATATATATATATATATATTATATATTATTATAGTATATTATATTATATATATATATATATATATATATATATATATCTAGACTGGCCCGATAGCTCAGTTGGTAGTAGCCCTGCCTTCTGAACTGTGTGTTGTGGGTTCGATTCCCACTCAGGACAAACATTTGTGTGATGAACATAGGTGTTTGTTCTGTGTCTGGGTGTCATATTGTATTCTATGTATGTATTTACAAACAAAAAAGTATCTAAGTATTGTATCAGTTATCTGGTTCCCATAGCACAAGCTTTGCTTAGTTTGGGGCTAGATGACATTGTGTGAGATGTCCACACATATTATTATTATTATTATTATACCAGCCTTAAACTTATGTTACTGTTATGTACTTATGAACGAAAGAGGAAAAATGTTAGTAGATGAAAAAGATATTATGCATAGATGGAAAACTTACATTGAAGCTTTATATGATGGAGAAGGCCTCAATGAAGATGACCTAGAGGATGAAAGCTTAATAGATAGTGATACCCTGGGCCCACCCATACTAAGACAGGAATTTGATAAGGCTCTACAAAACATACAAAACGGAAAAGCAGTTGGGCACGACAATGTTAACATAGAATTAATTAAATACGCAGTATGTGATCCCTTAGTAGACGAAATATTTAAAATAATCCAACTTATGTATATTACTGGAAACATACCTATTGACTTTCAAACCACAAAAACAGTCATGCTACCTAAAAAACTGAATACTCACAAATGCGAAGAACACAGAACACTCAGTCTTATTTCTCATGTATCCAAAATTTTAATTCAAATAATACACAACAGAATAAGACCAATAGCTGAACGCAACATTGGCGACGATCAATACGGATTCAGAAAAGGGAAAGGTACACGTGAAGCTATTCTGGCACTTAGACTAATTAGTAGCAGAAGAATAGACATAGGTCTTGAAACACATATTGCATTTATAGATCTTGAAAAAGCCTTCGATAAAGTAAATTGGAAGAAAATGATGAAAACACTGAAAAATATAGGACTAGATTACAGAGATAGAAAAATAATTTACAAACTATACAAAAACCAAGAAACCGTTGTAGAAATAGGAAAAGAAACAACAAAAGCAAGAATAAATCAAGGAGTAAGACAGGGCTGCCCTCTTTCACCAACAATATTCAACATATTTATAGAAAACGCGATTAGTAAATTAAGAGAGTCAGAAAGTGGAGGAGTTAAAATTAACGGAGAACGCATTCTCTTCATACGCTACGCAGATGACATCGCAGCACTGGCAGAAAATCAGAAAGAGTTAGAAAAACTTGTAAAACAAATGGACAACATGTTTCAAGAAATAGGATTAAAAATCAATATACACAAAACAAAAACAATGACAATTACCAGAGACTTACCTACAACAAATCAAATTAAATTAAACAATATTCCAATAGAACAAGTAACTTCATTCAAGTATCTAGGAAGCCTTATCAGCAATGACGCCAGATGCACAGCAGATATTAAAGCTCGAATATCAATAGCAAAAAGAGCATTCAACAACAAAAAACACCTTTTTAAATCCAAAATTTCAAAGTCATTAAGAAAACAGTTAATAAGAACTTACATCTGGAGCATTGCTTTGTATGGAAGCGAGACGTGGACGATGACCCAAAGAGACCGAGAAAGGCTGGAAGCATTCGAAATGTGGTGCTGGAGGCGTATGGAGAGAATAAGCTGGACAGAGCGAAAAACCAATGAAGAAGTGCTTACCCTGGTTCAAGAAAAACGGAAAATACTAGCGACAATAGAAGCGAGAAGAGGAAAAATGTTTGGCCACCTTATACGACATGACAACCTTATGAAAAACATCATAGAAGGAAAGATAGAAGGAAAGAGAGGAAGAGGCAGACCTAGAAGGGCTTACACAGGTCAAATAAAAGAAAAAATAGATGTCATGTCGTACAGAGAGGTTAAAACGTTGGCCGAAGACCGAGAACGATGGCGATTACTCCACCGACAAGAGCTGGACTCTTAAATAAGAAGAAAGAGAAAACTTATGTTAAACTGGTTTTTTGTATTGTTAAATACACGTTTGATATCTGTTTAAGCCTTGTTTATATATTTGTAGTGAATATGTTTTGGTAGAATAGAAATATACGATCCAGTTCATTCGTTAATTCCACACAAACCGTGGAATAAATCTGCCTTCTTAATTCTGGATATAATAATAATAACGCATATCACATACATAGATCTTGAACTCCGACTAGGATTCCATGTCTAAGATCCAGGAACTGCGAGAACCATGCTCCCACAATACCCAGACTCGGAACAAGTAAATGCGTTTTTTTGGTGGAAATCGAACCCGCCACCTCTTGATCATGAGCCAACCTGCTCAACTAACACACTACAGAGGCTGTCAGTACTGTAGATACATAATTTTTACCAAAGCTACTTATTGAGTTAATCCGACACCTCTCGTACTATAACGACCGGTTTTCAATTTCAGATTTCATGTAGGTATTTCGTGTTTCATCTCGCTGGCCGAGAGTTGACTAAAACGTATCTCTGTGCGTATACCTTCAATCCCCAATCGAAGAGGCAAAAGGTATTCGAAAACTTCATTGGTGTTTATTAAAGGGATAAATAAATTGAAGGGTTGAGAATAAAAAGGGTTTAACTGTCAAATTGATAGTTTCGAGAAAATTGTCTTTAAACTTCAACAGCGTCATTTTAATGTAGAGTGCTTATAAGGTAAAAGAAAAGGTTTATATAAGTTTCAGTTGCTTGAAAATGTTTTAATTCTATTTTAAAGTACTAAATATAGTACTAATTCATACAATTACTGTAAAAATTTAATAAAATAAAATAAATATAATAATGTTTTTATGCTAAGCGAACTGTATTCCTGTGACAGATAAACCGTTTTTAGACTCAAAATCTCGAGATTTAAGCCTCATTTCTGTATTTTGAGAATGTATTATTGTAGATAATTTCACGCTGAATCCAACGATACCCATAAGTAATTTTGTGAAAAAAATCAGTTTAAATTTAAAGTAGAATTTTACAATCACTACAAGTAACATTTTAGCGATGATTACAGCTTACTTTGCAACTTAAAGAGAGGTAGAGCTGCTATAATAGCTACAATTATAATAATATGATATAATCTTTATGAATATTTATAGGTCAGGCTGTACATATTTCGTTCTTGTCCTATTTATTTAAACCACAGACAAAATAGCTTGTCCGTGTTTTAGTTGTCTAGAATCATATATTATCAATCATATATATTCAATCATAGTTTGACTCGAACAACTCGATTAACTTAATTTTTATTTTCATCTAGTTTACCATTTTTCTATTTCATCTTATGGCGTAATGAGCTAGTCGTTCGGTTGATGTGATCATATGTTGTCTAGAATCATATATATCAATCATATATATTCAATCATAGTTTGACTCGAACAACTCGATTAATTTAATTTTTATTTTCATCTAGTTTACCATTTTGCTATTTCATCTTATGGCGTAATGAGCTAGTCGTTCGCCTGATGGTAAGCTTCACAGCTGTTCATAGCAGTTGGAGTATCACACGGTACTCTAAATTACAGTTTTTTCGTTACATCACAATGGACACTTCATCCTGGCATAGATAGATTAACTTTTTATTGTACACACCAAATAATAAAAATTACAAAGAAAAACAATCTATATATATCAAAATATATATAACTCAAAGGAAAAGATTGACTGACTGACTGACTGACATAGTGATCTATCAACGCACAGCCCAAACCACTGGACGTATCGGTCTGAAATTTGGCATGCAGGTAGATGTTATGACGTAGGTATCCGCTAAGAAAGGATTTTTCAAAATTCCACCCTTAAGAGGGTGAAATGGGTGGTTGAATTATTTTCCCATAGGCCACGCCGCGGGCGAAGCTGCGGGCAGAAGCTCGTAATTTATATAAAGTGTAACAATGCGCAACCTTATCGCTAAAATAGTGATAGTGGTCAAACGCGAGCCTATCAAGCAATAAAAAAAAAAAAGCGATCTCTTCCAGGCAACCTTTGAATGGAGATAATGTAACGAAGTGGTAAAGGACGGGGTACACATATTGTTGACTAGAGACCTTCGGGAAAAGTGTAACCTACCTTTTTATATATATTTTTTAAATAAAGCTTGGCGTCCGTATGTCACCTTTAAAACAACAACAGTTCGCGGTAGCTTCGACTGACGTACGGGTGCATCGTAATATTAATTTATATTTTCTTTCATTGCCCTTCACTTTCCGCCTCTTCGTAACCGCATCCTCATCGTATCGTCTATACATATAGTCTAGCAATAAAAATTTTATATTGTAAAAATCAGGTCGCATGCATGCAAAGTCGCATTTGCCCAGTATTTTACTAACTACAATGCTTTGCATAATGCTAGCTTCTTTCCAGCAAAAAGTCTGGCAAAGCGGTGGTATCTACCTAAACGAACTTTTCCAGAAAAGTCCTACCACCTAGTAAGCCTTCACTTCGGATCCTCGCGGTCGTTCAGTTGCGAGCTGTACGGCAACCTGTCAAAACCCTGACACCACTTATCCTATATTATATTTCACGTACCAAGTAAATATTTCACCCGGCAATTTCCCTTAGGTCTTCACATACCTACTTAATAAACAGGCGAGAGGCTCTCAAGGGCTTACCTGACAAAGGTTGGGGCCCAATCAAGCTCCTTAATTGCGTATACAACACGCGAGTTGCTAATGTGGACCTTATATTTGGGGAATAAGCTTTGTTATGTAAATAGATGATGATTTAAAATCGATGGTATATGTTTTGATTTCAAAATGCATGTTTGATTAAATAAAAAATTTGTTGTGTCAATCTTTTTTTGTTGGACAGTTAGCGTGAAATGCTAAAAAATATACTATGAAAATAAACCAAAGGGCTCTTCATTTTATTTTTTAAGCAGGCACGGAAATATTATCATTACTTTTGAATAAAGAACACGCGAAGTATCATATTTACGTAGACTGAAAAACCAAAATCACTTCCCAGCGCATACTTTGATTTTGGAAAGAAGATCGCACCGGTAATGTTGTATGAAACGGTGTGCTGTTTGAATTTAGAACTCTTTCATCTATCGTACACATTGCGTTCTCGTGGCTGTATAGCCACAGATGCGTTTACCTTTCGGCACAAACTGTAAAATAAAAATAAAATTGGCGGTAAAGCGGAGTTCGTTGTTATTTGGTTAGTAAAAATAAATTAAAATGAGTTCCAATGATTCTAAAAGTGAAAATGAAATGGACATTGACTGCTCTCCACCAGATTTAAGATTGTAAGCTAAATTAGCGATGGAAAACATGCACATGCGAAATCAAAAGAAAATTAAATTTATTATGTAAAAGGCCCTTTTTTGTTTCCTTTTTTGTTTTCATTTTTTTATGAAAAGCACTATACATGCTTTGGCCGAAATGGCAATTGCCTATTTCGCTGCCTTTGCAATAATGTACTATTATTAGTTTTTAAGTTCAATTCTTTATTTGCTTGTACATATTATATAGATGATACCAATAAGTTTAAGTGATTTTTTTTAGTTTTATTTTTTTAAGGTAGGACATTACCAAGTATCCGCTCGCTTGATGTTAAGCGACATGGCTGCCTATATCAGTTGCTGTGTCTCTTGAACTCTAAAATATAGAGTTTCGCGTGACACTACACTGCGCAGGTCACCTGAGACATCAGCAAAGTGAAATTAGGTCATAAATTCTCATATTCCCAGTAATTTCACTAGTTACAGATTGCTAATAACTCCAAGATTAGAATACTTTTAATCCCGGAAAACTAAATGTATCCGCGAGAACACTGGTAAGTAGATAGTGGGTGTAACCTCAAGACGCCTCTTGATGTAACCTAAACGAAGTTGTACTCGAGGACCATGGTCCTGGTACATACTTGAAATTACTTTAACTGTTTATTGATTTACGTCGCTACATTGTCAGTGACTTTTTAACACATTCACAAGATTTTAAATGCAACCACAATAGCTTAGCAAAAGACCAGCCACTTTTAAAATCTATACTTATAAAATTCAAAGTCCTGACTGACTGAATGGCTGACTTATAAACGCACAGCCTAAACCACTGGTCTTAGAGACTTGAAATTTGGAGTGTGTGTTTTTTGTGAAATAAAATATTCACTAAGAAAGAGTTTTTCGAAATACCACCCCTAAGAGGGTGAAATGGGTGGTTGAATTATTTTCTTAAAAGCCACGCGGGCGAAGCCGCAAGCAGAAGCTAGTAAGCTTATAATTTATCGTTGGCCTTAGGTGGTAGGACTTTTCTTCAAAGTTCGTTTAGGTAGGTACCACCGCTTTGCTAGTTATTCTGATATATTAGGCGATCATTTGGCGACCCATTTGTTCCTTTTTTTGACTTCGTTTGACAATTTAATACAGGTATAAAGTCTTATCTTATCTTTTACATTACAAAAGCCATCTTCCCGTTTCATCAAATGTTTTAACGGCACATAAAGTTGTTGGAAATTGTCAACCTCCTAATTCGAGGTCTGAAGTAAATGTATAAACAGTATGGGAAATGAAAATCTCAGTACAGTAAAAAATGTCTTGTACAAGTGATTTTTAACTCATCTATACATAATAATAATAATATAATTTTATTGACATAAAAAATTAAAAACAGATTTTGTTTTTCTTTTTGCCACAGTTACAATTTTTGTTTCATACTGGTACAAATCACTTATAAATTAAAATATAATAAAAAACTTGAACATTTAAAAAAAAATTGCATTTAAGACTAATGGCATCTGAGCTAGTAATAAAACTGTGTTACAGATGTCATGGCCCTCCGTATTTTGAAGATACAGTTCATTATGTTTAAGCATGGATAATTGTTTCTGTGTAATAACGACTTTTTAATTATTCTATAGCAGAATGATACATTGCATGCAATAAAAATTGTGATGTGTGAAGTGTATAAAATGTATGTATGTGTATGAATAGTGTAATGAATTGGGGTGAAGTGTGTTTGTGTGTAAAGGTGAGAGTGTTTGTGTAGCTTTTGTTCTTAAATAGAAATGTTATACTGCAAGACAGCGTGCGTGTGTAAGTAAGTTGGTTCATAACCTGGACGCTGCAGGCTCGATTCTCACAACTGTCCAAATATTTGTACACAGAAAATATCTCTCGACTCTATACAATTAACAATTTACAATTAACTTGCCATGTTATAATTTACAAGCGCAGATGAGATATAGCGTATGTCTTGTAACTAAAGTGTTAGCGCTAGGCGCCTATACGCTCGGAATGAATATTATTATTTCTTTGTCAGCTTCTGTGGTGTAGTGGTTCAGCAGGTGAGCTCATAGCTCAAAAGCAGTGGGTTCGATTCTCGCGACAGACGAAGTATGTATGGACAAAAAACAGCGCTGTTCTATGTATGGGTGTTGTGGAACCATGGTCCTTGTACTTCCTGGGTTACATACAGGGAATCCTAGTTAGGATCTAGGATCTACGTATGTGATCATTGGGCGTTATTATTATTATTAATTATATAAGAGCGTTCATTTGTAATATAAGAACTTGTGCGTGTGTCGGGTCGTCCTCTTCTCTCAAACATGGTCGAGGAGGGCGATGGCTGGAACATGCGTCAAGCTCGTAAACGGGCGCTGCTTGCGGGAGCTGGTTTGCTCGTGGTATAAACGCAAATACGCAAATATAAATAAAGTAATAGATGTTCCCAATACTTGTAGTGCCCAAAATTTAAAAAAATTGAAAAAAAAAAAGCATAAATTAGTCCCTTTTGTATTTTGTTAATAAATAATAATAACCCAACTAACAATATGTAAGTAGTATATTAAAAGAGCACGGACCCAGGAGTCTGTGGTAAAGCAGCATTAAAAAAATAAATAAATATAAAAATAAGAACTTGTTAGGACTTATGTGAACACTGTTTGGAGCTGCTTATTTAGCAAAGGTTCAACTCAGAATGCCTCAAGTGGCCGCCATTATTCGTTTATATAGCAAAATGTAAACAAGTGACGTCACGAGGTACTATGAATCAAATCAGCTGTCTTTTACATTATTAGTTAATAATTGAAATTTACCTTTATAATATTTATTACTTATATTCTTTTAATATTATTTTAAAAATAAAGGAAACTGATTTCAATGTTTATTTTGCTGACAATCTTTATAAAATTTTATCGCGCTAACATAGATATAAATACGATTATATTATTAAATACAAAACGATTATTATAAACGAGCTTCTGCCCGCAGCTTCGCCCGCGGCGTGGCCTATGGAAAAATAATTCAACCACCCATTTCACCCTCTTAAGGGTGGAATTTCAAAAAATCCTTTCTTAGCGGATGCCTACGTCATAACATCTACCTGCGTGCCAAATTTCAGCCCGATCCGTCCAGTGGTTTGGGCTGTGCGTTGATAGATCACTATGTCAGTCACTCAGTCACCTTTGAGTTATATATTTTGAAGTCTTTACTTTTACAAAAACCAGTACTAAATAATAAGCTATAAGTACTTTACTGTTTATAGGTCGTGTCCGAAAGTAACAAACTGACCTAATAAAAGGGTGTACTCCCTTTACAGCTTTGCGTACAATTTTGATAGTCACCGCGGGTAAAAAAGGTGCGCGTAACGTAATCCGGCCGTACCTTAACCACGTGGGATTATACCCTAATTTCAGGGTAGGTTGGGGCCATGAAAACTGGGATTGCAATGACAAAATCGCTTTTACTTCGATATATATATTACTAGTTGCGCCCCGCTGTTTTACCCGCGGATAAAAGTATTTTAATTATTTACTCATCCCACGGGAAAGTTTTACTTTTCCGGGGCAAAATGTAGCTTATATGTTAATCTAGTATATAAGCTATCTTGGTACCGAATTCCATCCAAATCCATTCAGCCCTTTGTGCGTGAAGAAGTAACAAACATACACACAAACACATACAATATACAAACTTTCGCCTTTAAATACTAGTGTGACTAGTGTGAACTAGTGTGATGTGATGTGATAGTGTGATACTACTGCTGGCCATGAGATTTATCTCTTTGTATAGAGTACAAAAATGAGGTCATAATCTTCCTTGTATATGTATTGTACATGTTTTGATTTTTCATCAATTTATTGCATTGGTTTCCTTTCCTTTTTCCTTTTACCAATTTTTTTTTATATTAAAGAATGACACGAGCTAGTCGTTCACTTAAAGTTAAGCAGTACAGTTGTACTGCCAACGTTATCCTGAGACATCAACCATCCTTCTGAGACAATGAATCATCCTGAGACATGTTATAAAGTCTCATTTGCCTAGTAATTTCACTAGCTAAGTATCTTTACAACCGGAACATAGTAGTGCTTGCGCGCTACTGCTTGACGGCAGAATAACTGGCAAAACGGTGGTCGTACCTACACGAACTTTGCAGAAAAGTCCTACCAACTAGTGCATAATTCGTAATAGTAAATCTATCCAATATTATATCTATGTATCCAATACTATAGGTGTGTCTGTATGAAACCGTATGAAACAATAGGTTAATACTGAAAATCATTATTTTAATATTGAATGTCACTTGTCACAACTACCAACTTAACCAAATTTGCTACGACATTCGTAGCAACGTAGCTCTCTACGTAAATTTGTAGCACACGTAGCACTTGGATAAAACGCTATCTCTTATAAAGCCGCTTATTTCGTAGCTCCACCTCAAGACTAAGATTTAAGGCCCGCCAGTAATTGAAGATTCTTGGCTCGCAGTCTCATGTTAGCGCTTAAGCAGTGTACATATTTATGTGTACAATTGTTCGTAATTTCATATGCAGACCAAGTTAAGCCACACTAACTTAAGCCAAACTAGTTAAGCCACATTAAGTATTTGTGCTAATTTGCAATCTAAATAACTAAGTATGTGTTTGAGTTGTTTGCGCAGTAAATGCAAGTTAAATGAAAAACTGTTTTAGCAGTATAATTATTCAATTAATTTCAATTTTCAATTATTCAAGTAATTTCAATCGGGAAGATGGCTATAGGTTATCCTCAGCGTGGAATCCGGTGATAAGTAGGTGTTCGCGTCGCGATTTGTGTTCGCGTGTAACTGCCGATACTATTAGTATTATATGCCGGGATATTGATAGTGAAAATTTACAACATCAAATGCGGGTAGTTGGAGACGACGCCCGTTCTGCACGATGCTGACACCCGCTACTCCAGTCCCCTCGTGACCACGGCCAATGTAACTTGGTCGAAACGTCGAGGTTAGTCAAAATTATATTTTGATAATTTTTGTGCGCGAATAGACCCGTTTTATCTTTACATTATGAGTTCAAGTCGCGAAAGTTTAAAAAGTGTTATAGTATAATTATGTTTTTTTTTACTAGGTAAGTAGGTACTAGAAAGATATCTGGTTTGCGTAGTACCAACTTTAGGACTAGATGGCGTTGTGTAAACTTTCTCACATATTTATTATTATTATAATTTCAGCGTTAAAAGTACATCATTAAAACAAATTCAACTATCTCTAAAAGCAGGAAAAAAGCGAAATAAAATTTGAAGCAGTCTAAATTGGAGACTAACATTTGATGAAGTCAACTTTTTTAACTCCCTTGGGTGTCGTTTAACAATGGTTGTACTAAAAACGGTGACTTAAAACTTTATCTGTAAAACTTAGAAAATTAAAAGAACTTTTATAAACTTGGGTTTTTCGGTCCCATTTTAGTTGATAAGTTTTTTGGTTGGTATTAACGCTGTATTTGTAGGGAAAGTCACTTTTTAAGTTAACAAGTTTATAAACAGTTCAGTTGTTTACTCTAAAATGGATTAGCTAACTGATGATGATAAATTATGATTGTTAGTAATATTGACACTAAATTCTGAATTATTCACATTTTAAACTGTAATATTGACATGCGTTTTAGGTTATTTTAGTTTTGTGATTTGTTATTGACGTTTTAGCTTATTTTATCGAGTTTTATTTTTGTGATTGTAGTTTCATGCTGACTAGGGTCAGTATAAGATTTGCATGCTGTGATAGCAAAAAACATGTACGGAATACATTATTTAAGTACTTACCATCTGTATGAATCTTCGACAACCATGTTTTATTTGCAAATAAACGATTTGAAGTTGAAGTTGAAGAAATTGAAGTTGAAGATGATCTTGAGTTAAATGATAGTTCAAATGGTAGCAGCTAAACCTGCAGATATAAACTGTCTTGGGTTAGATTCCCACTAAAAACCAACATTTGTTTGATGATCTTGTGTCTACTTGTCCAAATGCATTGCAGTAGCTACGTCATAGAGGGAAAAGTGCGAACTTAGGACCTGTCAAATATTAGTGAAGACGGGCATAAAACGAAAGCTGTGTACTAGACACTGAACCTTAAACATCGCCTGAAAATTAATAGATTCGATTAATTTAACACTTCGCTACCCCGGGGAGAGGTACCAAGTATCTCAAATTAGTACATTGAACGCTTAATATCGACAGGTTTGTAAGTGGATATTTAAAATTCAAATTAAATTTTAATTAATTGAGTACATTTTATATTTTCTTCTCAATACTTTAAGTAATTTATCCGTAATGAGGAAATCCGCAGGAGAATTAAGATGCCCGATGAGCTCTTAGAATTATTATTAATTTATTTATTTTACTTCAAACTTGTCTGGCATTTGACCACGCTCTCACCTGATGGGAAGTGACGATGCGATCGAAAGTGTAGCATGCTAGCCAAGTAAATACCTATTCACTCTTCTCTTGAACACGCCCGGGTCGAATTTCGCTGAAAACACAGACGCCGGTAGGGCATTCCATTCCATAGCCATTCTAATTAAGAACGTGGAATCAAATCGCTTGGTACGAATAGGTGATATTTCGACCACGAAAGGATGGCACTTACCACCGGCACGACGTGCGGCGTGACGGGCACCAGCTGAGTGCTTTGTAAATGTTTCGTAGGCAATAAAACACCTGCTTTGTTCAATGTCGCAAGGCTTTTCTTTAGAATTTAAATTTGATAATAACTAGATTTAAGTTTTATTTCATAAGTACTTTTTTATTTAGTTATATGGAAGCGTTCTATGGAATACATACATTCAGTCCATGCTATAAAATGCTCCCATAAATTAAAAGAAAATTTCCCATTAAAGTAAAAGAACGAATTAAATTCCACCTTGTATATATAATTCAAAGTCCTGACAGACTGACTGACTTATATGTCAACGATCAACCTAAGCCGCTAGTCCTAGAGACTTGAAATATAGAGGGTGTGTTCTTTGTAAAGTGTAGGTATCTTACTAAGAAAGGATTTTTCGAAATTCCATCCATAAGAGTGTGAAATGGGTGGTTGAATTATCTATGAAAAAATTTCTTCTTCGTTTCCTATAGGAAAAGAAGCTAGTATTATATAAGCCTCTGTGGTGTGGTGGTTGAGCAGGTTGGCTCATAACCCGGAGGCAGCGGGTTTGATTCCCGCGGCAGGACAAGTATTTGTACACAAAAAAAATTGCAAATACTTGTTCCGAGTTTGGGTGTTGTGGGACCATGGTCCACGTAATTCTTTGGTCCTTAGACACAGGGAATCCTAGTTAGGGTCCAGGATCTACAAGATTACTAGTTGCGCCCCGCGGTTTCACCCATGGATAAAAAGTATTTTTTATTTGCTCATCCCACGGGAAAATTTCACTTTTTCGGGATAAACTGTAGCCTATATGTCAATCCAGTGAATAAGCTATCTTGATACCGAATTTCATCCAAATCTATTCAGCCGTTTGAGCGTAAAGGAGTAACTAACATACACACATACAAACTTTCGCCTTTATAATATTAGTGTGACGATTTATATATATATGAACTGACCTGAATTGTCATGTGACGAAATAATGATGATAATAATAATAACGCCCAACGATCACATACATAGATCCTGGACCCTAACTAGGATTCCCTGATCTAGGAACCCAGAAAGTACGAGAATGATGGTAATTTTATTAATTATTCAAATTGCTCATTTAAATAAGGATTAAATAATTTAAAAAAATTAAATTAAATTAATTATGTAAAAAAAAAAATTATAATCGACTGGCCCGATAGCTCAGTTGGTAGTAGCCCTGCCTTCTGAACTGTGGGTTGTGGGTTCGATTCCCACTCAGGACAAACATTTGTGTGATGAACATAGGTGTTTGTTCTGTGTCTGGGTGTCATATTGTATTCTATGTATGTATTTACAAACAAAAAAAGTATCTAAGTATTGTATCAGTTATCTGGTTCCCATAGCACAAGCTTTGCTTAGTTTGGGGCTAGATGGCGTTGTGTGAAATGTCCACACATATTATTATATTATTATTATTATTATAATGCTTTGAGTTAGGAAGTGTATGGTCCACTGTGAAGTGCAACGCTCTCACAGGGCTCATGCGACGGCATATATAATTTAATTGAGTATTTTGTTTTGACTTGTAAAACTAATTAAATTAACCTATTTTTTATGAATGAATGATGTGACGAGCTAGTCATTCACCTGATGAGCGACACGCCCACCCATAACAGAACACTGTCACTCGGAACTCTAACATATAAGTTTCACGCGACACTGCACTGCGCACATCACCCTGAGACATCAGCACAGTCTGGTAATAAGATTACTCTTCTGTGAGATCTGATCATAAAGTCTCAATTGCCTATTAATTTCAATAGCTTCAATGCCCTTCAAACCGGAACACAGCAGTGCTTGTGCACTACTGATTAGCGGCAGAATAACTGGCAAAGCGGTGGTACCTACCTACACGAACTTTGCAGTAAACTCCTACCACCCAGTAAATTATTAAATATAATAAAATAATTATAGTAAATTATTTGAGTGTTGAGATATCAGAGAAATTCCAAATATCAAGACCGTCCTCATAATTGCTTAATTTTTCCGATACACACATACGCATCATTTGGAAAGGAACGAACTTTTCGTGACTTCCTCTATCGTTGTTTTGGCTAACACTCAACTGAGCCGAGATTTCCCCAAATCTAAATTCCTCTACATTTCAAGTCAACATCGTTATTCTGAAACATAAACAAACCGTTCTGACATACGAAGCGAGACACAGTATGGTAAAGTTACAGTAACTCAAGTTGATAACTATTGGATTTACAAAACAACCTCAGGCTAGAAGAAGTGAGTTGTTGTAAAATTGTGGATCGATAAAAAACTATATTATTCCACAAATGGAATGAAATGTATGTTACGAACTAGCGCAACAATCGGCAGTCTTATCGGTGACAGCTATCTTTCCAGGTAACCTTTGGATGGACAGTATCAAAAGAATAAAAAACAGTTTTGTAAAAAAAAAATTGCAGACACGTTGTGTATTAGGTCTAAAGAACAGACGGTCATTTTCAATACTATATCAAAAATAATGCGGATGACTGTGATGATTATTACACTAATCACACTATCACACTAATCACACTAATATTATAAAAGCGAAAGTTTGTGTGTTTGTGTGTATGTTTGTTACTTCTTCACGCTCAAACGGCTGAATGGATTTGGATGAAATCGGTACCAAGATAGCCTATACCCTGGATTAACATATAGGCTACATTTTATCCCGGAAAAGTGAAATTTACCTGTGGGATGAGCAAATAATTAAAATACTTTTTATCAGCGGGTGTAGCCACGAGGCGCAACTAGTTATCGACAATTCTCATGTTTTTTAGTATTTATTTTCTATTTCTGAGTGCTTCACGTCTTATCAACCATCACAGAAACATACACATCATTCTGTTTTGGACAGTTTTTTTTTAAATATTGCAAGCTATAGCTACATTTCAATGAGACGCATAGATACTCGTATCAATACCGAGTTGAAACTATATTCATGTAAAATAGTCTGTAGTACCCTTACTGCATCTACGTACGTCGCGTCGAGTAGCGTAACGCGCATTCTCATTAGCTACTTGTTATTGTGAATTCGTGAGCGGAGCGAGAAAGAAAATTCACAAAACTGGGTGACATATTATTATACAGCTTGTATAACACTTAGTTACAGCTCATGTAACTCTACAGCTTGTGTATATTGTATGCTCAATTGTCCACTTTTTACACACATGCTTTGTGTACAGAGATAAGTTGGTACTTATCCATGTGCACAAGGGTAGGTATATGCCATTTTTCGTAAGATAAATGACGGCTAAACTCACGTCAATTAAAAGTCGAAATTACTCCGACCAGCACTCCTACCGCGTAACCGTTCTGGGAATCGGCTTTGCCTGCCATCCTGCACGCGCCAATTAACAAGTCCACGAGTGCGAGCAAGAGACAACACGATTACGATCTCCACCAGACTTATGCGGTAAGGCCCCAGGTTTCGGACATATTCGATGTCCTTCTGGGAGCCAGTTACTAACGCAAGCCGCAGCGGCTTTCGCGAGCGTCAGCACGTAACTCTCATTTGGTTCTGGCATTGGTCGATTACTGGATCGTGGAGTCCAGTAATCAAATAATGCAAGTGGCATTATGGCCTACTACTGAGAAAACTAATGGTTTATTTAAATAAAAATGCCGATCTAACACGAAACAAATTATAATTTATATTGAGAAAAACTAAACACATCTTATTTTACAATCATGGCGAACAGAGAGGGCCGGACGGATACCGAGAACCATAGAGTACAACAGATCCATAGCTTACTTAAATCTAATACTTATGATACAGACTAAATACTATTCTAACACTCCCTCTCAATTTTAAGTTCCAACTTACAAATTGTATCCTTAATTTAGTAACATATATTCTTAGCAGTATGGCAATAATTTTATTTTTTATTTGACAGTTACGTTAATTTTTGACAATGACATATACGTTTGACATTTACATTTGACTCTAAATTCTAACCTTAAAAATGATATTTGCAAAAACAAAACTAGAAAAATACGATTATAAATATACTTGGGTCGCTAACTCGGCGTGATAGGAGATACACGTGTTAGTGAGATTGGTCAACGTTTTGAGTGAGAAAATACCTGTTTCGATTTAATTTTTACTTTCTGAGTTATATTTTATCTAATATCTGGTGGTGGTAAGTGACTGTTTTTGTTGTAGCTGCAAATCAGGGGAAATGGAGCCCATTTCCCCTGATGTGCCGCCGGACCCCCCGGATCCTATTCCGCCATCGTCATCTAAAAAGCGACATATAGTTGATGATCATGTAGGTCCAATTAAAAAAACAATTGTCAACCAAGAATCTGCCTCTGCCTCGATTCAGACCGTGTATACCCACCCGGCAATGTCGGTTCTCGGCATAAGATCTTACGAAACATCTGACTCAGGCCCCTACATCGTTCATGTGTCAAGAGTGGAACCCGACCCAGCCGCAGGTACGTCAATTCGTCCCATTAAATTCGGCCAGTTCTTGTCCTATAACAAAATTGAATACATTTGCCAGGATGGAGTAAAAAAAGTTGGCCGTAATAAAATTTCGGTACAATTTAAATCGGCTTTTGGAGCCAATAAATTTTTGAATAACCCCATGCTCAAGACATTCAAGTATGAAGCAACGATTCCTACATATAATGTGACAAGGATGGGTCTAGTCCGCGGTGTGCCTGTGGATTGGTCCATGGAGGAGTTTGTGGATTCACTACAAATTCCTGGATACTGTACACACATTCTCAAGGCAAGGCGCTTAAATAGAAAAAATAAGAAAGACGGGAACATAGTTTGGGAACCAACGCAAACTGTTGTCCTCACTTTTAGAGGCCAACCACTACCCATGCGAGTATATTCTTACTACTCATCTCTTGAAGTAAAAATATATCAGTACCCTACCGTCCAATGTATGAGCTGCTGCCGATTTGGACACATAAAAGCCCAGTGCCGCTCCAACCCTAGGTGCTACCGTTGTGCCCAACCCCATCTGGGTGATGATTGCCTTATCCCAGAGACCGAGTCCACCTGTTTATACTGCTCTGCAAATCATTTTTCAACCTGTAGGACCTGCCCAGAACAAAACAGACAAAAATCCATCAAAACAGTTATGTCTAGTGATGGAATTTCCTATGAGGAAGCTTCTGCCCTGTTCCCGAAGTTTGGTAAATCATTTAACCAAGTTATCAAGGAGACCCCCACTCAATCTCAACAGTCGAACCCATCCTCCCCTCTTACCCAGACCGCTCTGCCTGCGCAATCCTACAGTAAGACAGTGATCCGTAGCCAGCGCCCTAGAGCCCCACTTGGAAAATCATATGATAGGGTAGCTCATCAAGCTATCGTTTCAGAAGTCCCATCCTCTTTACCTAATGGTTATGCCCTCCAAATATCCCAATCTTCTCCTCCTCCCCGTGAAGAATCCCAAGATCAGTTGCTAGTTCAGCTGCTGACTATAATCATCAGCATTATTTCCCAGAACTCAATAAAATTACCGTCCAACGTTGCCCAAATGATAACCCAACTCTCATCGTTCATCACCCATAATGGATCACACCCAAATCCTCCATCTGTATGAATCTTCGACAACCATGTTTTATTTGCAAATAAACGATTTGAAGTTGAAGTTGAAGAAATTGAAGTTGAAGATGATCTTGAGTTAAATGATAGTTCAAATGGTAGCAGCTAAACCTGCAGATATAAACTGTCTTGGGTTAGATTCCCACTAAAAACCAACATTTGTTTGATGATCTTGTGTCTACTTGTCCAAATGCATTGCAGTAGCTACGTCATAGAGGGAAAAGTGCGAACTTAGGACCTGTCAAATATTAGTGAAGACGGACATAAAACGAAAGCTGTGTGCTAGACACTGAACCTTAAACATCGTCTGAAAATTAATAGATTCGATTAATTTAACACTTCGCTACCCCGGGGAGAGGTACCAAGTATCTCAAATTATTACATTGAACGCTTAATATCGACAGGTTTGTAAGTGGATATTTAAAATTCAAATTAAATTTTAATTAATTGAGTACATTTTATATTTTCTTCTCAATACTTTAAGTAATTTATCCGTAATGAGGAAATCCGCAGGAGAATTAAGATGCCCGATGAGCTCTTAGAATTATTATTAATTTATTTATTTTACTTCAAACTTGTCTGGCATTTGACCACGCTCTCACCTGATGGGAAGTGACGATGCAATCGAAGGTGTAGCATGCTAGCCAAGTAAATACCTATTCACTCTTCTCTTGAACACGCCCGGGTCGAATTTCGCTGAAAACACAGACGCCGGTAGGGCATTCCATTCCATAGCCATTCTAATTAAGAACGTGGAATCAAATCGCTTGGTACGAATAGGTGATATTTCAACCACGAAAGGATGGCACTTACCACCGGCACGACGTGCGGCGTGACGGGCACCAGCTGAGTTCTTTGTAAATGTTTCGTAGGCAATAAAACACCTGCTTTGTTCAATGTCACAAGGCTTCTCTTTAG
Organism: Ennomos fuscantarius; assembly: GCA_905220475.3. Lineage (NCBI taxonomy): Eukaryota > Metazoa > Arthropoda > Insecta > Lepidoptera > Geometridae > Ennomos > Ennomos fuscantarius. Next base: position 1,186,586 of record HG992046.1, on the reverse strand, counting down.
AATTTAAATTTGATAATAACTAGATTTAAGTTTTATTTCATAAGTACTTTTTTATTTAGTTATATGGGAGCGTTCTATAGCATGGACTGAATGTATGTATTCAGTCCATGCTATAAAATGCTCCCATAAATTGAAAGAAAATTTCCTATTAAAGTAAAAGAATGAATTAAATTCCACCTTGTATATATAATTCAAACTTCTGACAGACTGACTGACTTATATGTCAACGATCAACCTAAGCCGCTAGTCCTAGAGACTTGAAATATAGAGGGTGTATTCTTTGTAAAGTTTCGGTATCCTAGTAAGACAGGATTTTTCTAAATTCTATCCATAAGAGTGTGAAATGGGTGGTTGAATTATCTATGAAAAATTTTCTTCTTCGATTCCTATAGGCCACGCGGGTGAAGCCGCGGGCGAAGCTAATATTATATAAGCCTCTATAGTGTGGTGGTTGAGCAGGTTGGCTCATAACCCGGAGGCAGCGCGTTCGATTCCCGCGGCAGGACAAGTATTTGTACACAAAAAAAGTGCAAATACTTGTTTAGAGTTTGGGTGTTGTGGGACCATGGTCCACGTAGTTCTTTGGTTCTTAGACACAGGGAATCCTAGTTAGGGTCCAGGATCTATAAGCTTACTAGTTGCGCCCCGCGGTTTCACCCGCGGATAAAATGTATTTTAATTATTTGCTCATCATTTGGTCATCAAGTCGTACCTCGAAAGTAGATGCTTTGAAGTCAAGTACAACACAGAATGCTCAAAAATGTACAAAATCAAGTCCGGTGTGCCGCAGGGTAGCATCCTCGGACCAATCCTATATGTAATTTTTACCGCTGACCTACCAACAGCGGACGCTACCACCACTACTGCAACCTACGCTGACGATACAGCCTTGCTTTCAGTCCACGAGAATGCCGAAACAGCATCTAAGAATCTCCAAACGCACCTAACCCGAATACAGGAATGGTTCAGCAAATGGCGCATCAAAGCCAATAAAGACAAATCAGTACATGTAACTTACACACTCAGGAGAAACACCTGTCCACCTGTTTTACTATATGGCCAACAAGTTCCTCAAGCAGAAGATGCTAAATATCTGGGCATACATCTGGACCGAAGACTAACCTGGCGTAAACATATCTGGACCAAGCGAAAGCAACTAGATTACAAAGTTCGTAACCTGCACTGGCTAATAGGACGAAGATCACAACTCACAAACTGCAGCAAAATGCTTGTCTATAAAACAATAATTAAACCAATTTGGACCTACGGTATCCAATTATGGGGTTCTGCTAGTCATAGTAACATCGAAATATTAGAAAGATTCCAGAGCAAAACAATAAGAAGTATGCTGAACATACCACCACACATAAGCAACAAATACATGTACATGGACATCAAGCTGAAAACGGTGAAACAGGAGATTGAATCTTACAGCGAGAAATATCAACTGAGACTCAATAGACACAGAAACGAATTAGCCGCTCAATTGCAAGGAATGGGCAGTCTTCAATTCTCCAGACTAAAGCGACATAGTATACACAACCTAGCGCACAGATTCGCAGACAGAGAATGAGAGATAACTCACTGGACGCACCTCTCTCCATACAACGCAAAAATGATCAGTTTGAAACAGCCAGCGAATTGGATTATTGTTCTATGAACAGATTGCCAAGTAGCAGGATACAAAAAAAAAAAAAAAAAAAAAAAAATTATTTGCTCATCCCACGGGAAAAGCCGTTTCAGCCGTTTTCACGTAAAGGAGTAACTAACATACACACTACAAACTTTCGCCTTTATAATATTAGTGTGATGATGTATATATATATGAACTGACCTGAATTGTAATGTGACGAAATAATGTTGATAATAATAATAACGCCCAACGATCACATACATAGATCCTGGACCCTAACTAGGATTCCCTGTGTCTAGGGACCCAGGAACTACGAGGACCATGGTATTTTTATTAATTATTCAAATTGCTCATTTAAATAAGGATTTATTAATTTATAATCGACTGGCCCGATAGCTCAGTTGGTAGTAGCCCTGCCTTCTGAACTGTGGGTTGTGGATTCGATTCCCACTCAGGACAAACATTTGTGTGATGAACATAGGTGTTTGTTCTGTGTCTGGGTGTCATATTGTATTCTATGTATGTATTTACAAACAAAAAAAGTATCTAAGTATTGTATCAGTTATCTGGTTCCCATAGCACAATCTTTGCTTAGTTTGGGGCTAGATGGCGTTGTGTGAGATGTCCACACATATTATTATATTATTATTATTATTATAATGCTTTGAGTTAGGAAGTGTATGGTCCACTGTGAAGTGCAACGCTCTCACAGGGCTCATGCGACGGCATATATAATTTAATTGAGTATTTTGTTTTGACTTGTAAAACTAATTAAATTAACCTATTTTTTATGAATGAATGATGTGACGAGCTAGTCATTCACCTGATGAGCGACACGCCCACCCATAACAGAACACTGTCACTCGGAACTCTAACATATAAGTTTCACGCGACACTGCACTGCGCACATCACCCTGAGACATCAGCACAGTCTGGTGATAAGATTACTCTTCTGTGAGATCTGATCATAAAGTCTCAATTGCCTATTAATTTCAATAGCTTCAATGCCCTTCAAACCGGAACACAGCAGTGCTTGTGCACTACTGATTAGCGGCAGAATAACTGGCAAAGCGGTGGTACCTACCTACACGAACTTTGCAGTAAACTCCTACCACCCAGTAAATTATTAAATATAATAAAATAATTATAGTAAATTATTTGAGTGTTGAGATATCAGAGAAATTCCAAATATCAAGACCGTCCTCATAATTGCTTAATTTTTCCGATACACACATACGCATCATTTGGAAAGGAACGAACTTTTCGTGACTTCCTCTATCGTTGTTTTGGCTAACACTCAACTGAGTCGAGATTTCCCCAAATCTAAATTCCTCTACATTTCAAGTCAACATCGTTATTCTGAAACATAAACAAACCGTTCTGACATACGAAGCGAGACACAGTATGGTAAAGTTACAGTAACTCAAGTTGATAACTATTGGATTTACAAAACAACCTCAGGCTAGAAGAAGTGAGTTGTTGTAAAATTGTGGATCGATAAAAAACTCTATTATTCCACAAATGGAATGAAATGTATGTTACGAACTAGCGCAACAATCGGCAGTCTTATCGGTGACAGCTATCTTTCCAGGTAACCTTTGGATGGACAGTATCAAAAGAATAAAAAACAGTTTTGTAAAAAAAAAATTGCAGACACGTTGTGTATTAGGTCTAAAGAACAGACGGTCATTTTCAATACTATATCAAAAATAATGCGGATGACTGTGATGATTATTACACTAATCACACTATCACACTAATCACACTAATATTATAAAAGCGAAAGTTTGTGTGTTTGTGTGTATGTTTGTTACTTCTTCACGCTCAAACGGCTGAATGGATTTGGATGAAATCGGTACCAAGATAGCCTATACCCTGGATTAACATATAGGCTACATTTTATCCCGGAAAAGTGAAATTTACCTGTGGGATGAGCAAATAATTAAAATACTTTTTATCAGCGGGTGTAGCCACGAGGCGCAACTAGTTATCGATAATTCTCATGTTTTTTAGTATTTATTTTCTATTTCTGAGTGCTTCACGTCTTATCAACCATCACAGAAACATACACATCATTCTGTTTTGGACAGTTTTTTTTTTAATATTGCAAGCTATAGCTACATTTCAATGAGACGCATAGATACTCGTATCAATACCGAGTTGAAACTATATTCATGTAAAATAGTCTGTAGTACCCTTACTGCATCTACGTACGTCGCGTCGAGTAGCGTAACGCGCATTCTCATTAGCTACTTGTTATTGTGAATTCGTGAGCGGAGCGGGAAAAAAAATTCACAAAACTGGGTGACATATTATTATACAGCTTGTATAACACTTAGTTACAGCTCATGTAACTCTACAGCTTGTGTATATTGTATGCTCAATTGTCCACTTTTTACACACATGCTTTGTGTACAGAGATAAGTTGGTACTTATCCATGTGCACAAGGGTAGGTATATGCCATTTTTCGTAAGATAAATGACGGCTAAACTCACGTCAATTAAAAGTCGAAATTACTCCGACCAGCACTCCTACCGCGTAACCGTTCTGGGAATCGGCTTTGCCTGCCATCCTGCACGCGCCAATTAACAAGTCCACGAGTGCGAGCAAGAGACAACACGATTACGATCTCCACCAGACTTATGCGGTAAGGCCCCAGGTTTCGGACATATTCGATGTCCTTCTGGGAGCCAGTTACTAACGCAAGCCGCGGCGGCTTTCGCGAGCGTCAGCACGTAACACTCATTTGGTTCTGGCATTGGTCGATTACTGGATCGTGGAGTCCAGTAATCAAATAATGCAAGTGGCATTATGGCCTACTACTGAGAAAACTAATGGTTTATTTAAATAAAAATGCCGATCTAACACGAAACAAATTATAATTTATATTGAGAAAAACTAAACACATCTTATTTTACAATCATGGCGAACAGAGAGGGCCGGACGGATACCGAGAACCATAGAGTACAACAGATCCATAGCTTACTTAAATCTAATACTTATGATACAGACTAAATACTATTCTAACACTCCCTCTCAATTTTAAGTTCCAACTTACAAATTGTATCCTTAATTTAGTAACATATATTCTTAGCAGTATGGCAATAATTTTATTTTTTATTTGACAGTTACGTTAATTTTTGACAATGACATATACGTTTGACATTTACATTTGACTCTAAATTCTAACCTTAAAAATGATATTTGCAAAAACAAAACTAGAAAAATACGATTATAAATATACTTGGGTCGCTAACTCGGTGTGATAGGAGATACACGTGTTAGTGAGATTGGTCAACGTTTTGAGTGAGAAAATACCTGTTTCGATTTAATTTTTACTTTCTGAGTTATATTTTATCTAATATCTGGTGGTGGTAAGTGACTGTTTTTGTTGTAGCTGCAAATCAGGGGAAATGGAGCCCATTTCCCCTGATGTGCCGCCGGACTCCCCGGATCCTATTCCGCCATCGTCATCTAAAAAGCGACATATAGTTGATGATCATGTAGGTCCAATTAAAAAAACAATTGTCAACCAAGAATCTGCCTCTGCCTCGATTCAGACCGTGTATACCCACCCGGCAATGTCGGTTCTCGGCATAAGATCTTACGAAACATCTGACTCAGGCCCCTACATCGTTCATGTGTCAAGAGTGGAACCCGACCCAGCCGCAGGTACGTCAATTCGTCCCATTAAATTCGGCCAGTTCTTGTCCTATAACAAAATTGAATACATTTGCCAGGATGGAGTAAAAAAAGTTGGCCGTAATAAAATTTCGGTACAATTTAAATCGGCTTTTGGAGCCAATAAATTTTTGAATAACCCCATGCTCAAGACATTCAAGTATGAAGCAACGATTCCTACATATAATGTGACAAGGATGGGTCTAGTCCGCGGTGTGCCTGTGGATTGGTCCATGGAGGAGTTTGTGGATTCACTACAAATTCCTGGATACTGTACACACATTCTCAAGGCAAGGCGCTTAAATAGAAAAAATAAGAAAGACGGGAACATAGTTTGGGAACCAACGCAAACTGTTGTCCTCACTTTTAGAGGCCAACCACTACCCATGCGAGTATATTCTTACTACTCATCTCTTGAAGTAAAAATATATCAGTACCCTACCATCCAATGTATGAGCTGCTGCCGATTTGGACACATAAAAGCCCAGTGCCGCTCCAACCCTAGGTGCTACCGTTGTGCCCAACCCCATCTGGGTGATGATTGCCTTATCCCAGAGACCGAGTCCACCTGTTTATACTGCTCTGCAAATCATTTTTCAACCTGTAGGACCTGCCCAGAACAAAACAGACAAAAATCCATCAAAACAGTTATGTCTAGTGATGGAATTTCCTATGAGGAAGCTTCTGCCCTGTTCCCGAAGTTTGGTAAATCATTTAACCAAGTTATCAAGGAGACCCCCACTCAATCTCAACAGTCGAACCCATCCTCCCCTCTTACCCAGACCGCTCTGCCTGCGCAATCCTACAGTAAGACAGTGATCCGTAGCCAGCGCCCTAGAGCCCCACTTGGAAAATCATATGATAGGGTAGCTCATCAAGCTATCGTTTCAGAAGTCCCATCCTCTTTACCTAATGGTTATGCCCTCCAAATATCCCAATCTTCTCCTCCTCCCCGTGAAGAATCCCAAGATCAGTTGCTAGTTCAGCTGCTGACTATAATCATCAGCATTATTTCCCAGAACTCAATAAAATTACCGTCCAACGTTGCCCAAATGATAACCCAACTCTCATCGTTCATCACCCATAATGGATCACACCCAAATCCTCCAATGGAACGCCAAAAGTCTTCGTCCGAAGACTCATGACCTATATTTTCTGATTAGAAAATATACACCCATCCTGGTGGCCATCTCGGAGACATGGCTTGTTCCCGGATCTCATTACCGAGTTTCGGGTTACTCCTGTCTTAGAGATAACCGCCAGGATGGGTATGCAGGTTGTGCCCTACTTGTCAAACGTAATTTAACCTTCTCCCAGATTGTAATACCTGCTCACAGCACAGAGATAAATGTTGTTGCTGTGAGAATTTATAATATCACTTTTATTTCAATATATATCCCACATCCTAACTCTACTTTAATTCCTGATATTCTTTTCATCATTTCATCAGTCCCCCCTCCTATTGTAATTATGGGCGATTTTAATGCTCACCACACTTCTTGGGGTTCCGCATCTTGTGATTTGTTTGGTCATTCCTTGCTGGAAATTTTTGACGAGGTAAATGTGTGTGTCATCAACGATGGATCCCCTACTAGAAGAGTTTTACCATCACAAAACCCAAGTGCGGTTGACCTCACTGTTTGTTCTCCGTCCCTTTCTACCATACTTTCCTGGGAGGTTCTCCCTCTTTCCTATGGCAGTGACCACTATCCCATCCTAATCAAACTTCCCCAAAGAACTCCTACACAGTGTTCCCCTACTTCCCTGCTTAAGCATAGACTCTCAGGAGCTAACTGGGAATCCTATTCTTCTTCCTTAGATCTTAAAGTGGATTTTATTCCCAACCCAAACTCTGATCCCCTTGTTTGCTACAAAAAATTTGTTGATACCATACTTTCCTCTGCCAATGAACATATCCCTCTTAAAAAACCAAGGGGTAATAGAGCTTCCCCACCCTGGTGGGATGCGGAATGCTCGGGACTTACTCGTGACCGTAATGAAGCTGAAATCTCATACAACTTCTCTATGACCATGGCCAATTATCTTGAATACCAAAGATCTGCTGCTAAAGCCAGAAAGGTGCTGTCAGCAAAAAAGAAACTTGGTTGGTTTAAATACTGCGAAAACTTGTCTCCTACTACTCCTCCCTCTTTAATATGGAAACAAATTCGTAAATTCAGAGGATACTACAACTATATCAACATGACCTCAAATGACTCCTCTTCCTGGTTAGAAGCTTTTGCAAATAAACTTGCTCCTCCTTTTGTACATATAGCCCTTTCATTTAACATTCCAAATTTCTCTATCTCTTCTATTAATACCATTGATGCGCCGTTTTCATTTGATGAACTCCAACTTGTCTTGGATGGCTTGATGGATTCCTCTCCTGGCTTGGATGGAATTCCATATTCCTTTATTACCAAATCTCTAGAAAAATCTAAACGTTATCTATTAGACTTGATTAACACTTTTTATGACCAAGGGTTTGTTCCAGATCAGTGGAAAACCCAAGTTATCATCCCTATTTTAAAACCAGGAAAGGACCCCTCTGACCCAAACTCTCATAGACCGATAGCCCTATCCTGTGTCCTGGCCAAGATCACAGAGCATCTTATTAAGAACAGACTAGAATGGTTAGCTGAAAATAAAGGCCTCCTAGCCAAGTCACAATTCGGATTTAGAAAAGGCATGAGCACTTTCGACAGTCTCAGTATCTTAACTACCGAAATTAACAACTCTTTTAGGAATAAGGAGTTCCTTGTGGGAGTCTTTCTCGACATTGCAGCTGCCTATGATAATGTTCTTCTTCCGGTACTCAGAAACAAATTGTTGCAGCTGAGCATCCCCGTCAAGATAATACGATTCATCTGTTGCTTTCTGGCTCAAAGAACGATTCTGGTTAAAACCCATGATAACGCTTATTTGTCTCCCAGAACAGTTTGGAAAGGTCTCCCACAAGGCTCTGTACTCAGCCCAATTCTATATAGCCTATACACTAGCGACTTGGAAACTACAGTGAATTCATTCTGTCAGGTTTTACAGTATGCAGATGACCTTGCTTTGTATGTATCTACGAAATCCATCTCCGAAGCTCAAAATAAAATGAATACTGCCCTTAGTTATCTTGGTGATTGGTTGCTGGATCATGGTTTATCCATATCAGCTTCCAAAAGTAGCGCAGTAATATTCACCAGAAAAAGAAATATACCTTGCTTAAATCTGCAGTATGACGGAGACACTATTCCCGTACAGAATTCTGTTAAGTTTTTAGGTGTTTGGTTAGATACAAGGTTGACTGGAGTCCCTCACTTTAACTATGTTGTAGCTAAATGTGAAAAAAACATAAACATCCTACGTGCCCTCTCTGGGGTATGGTGGGGATCACACCCTTTCTGCCAAAAAATTTTATATAACGCCATAATTCGTAGCCACTTGGATTACGGCTCATTTTTGCTAGACCCCGGTAATAAAGCGGCTCTGGAAAAGCTATCCAAAATTCAGTCCAAGTGTCTCCGTATTATCCTTGGAGCTATGAAGTCCTCTCCCATAAATGTCATGCAGGTTGAATGTGTAGAGCCTCCGCTTCACCTCCGCAGACAATTTCTATCAGACAAATTCCTGTTTAAGCTCGTCCAAAATTCCGACCATCCCCTGCTGAAAAAATTAGAAAGCCTTTTCAATGCTATTAGATCTCAAGGCTATAGATCAGAAGACAATCTGCCCTGCATTATCCGCAGCTTCATTAAATATACAAATCTATCTTGCCCCATAATCCAATTCCCTATGAATCCCCTATTTTCTATAAATTATGACGCATTAATATACCAACCCTTAATTATATTAAATTTTGATACCATTGATCCGAATAAAAAATTTCTTGAAAGGTATAGCAGTAGATGGAAAGATTGGCTTCCAATATTCACAGACGCATCCAAATTAACAAAAGACAGTAATGTAGGTTCTGCAGTCTGGATCCCTAAATATAAAATCATACTGAGCTTCAAATGTCCATCAGAGTCATCAGTATTCACTGGTGAGTCTGTTGCCATTTTAGAGGCCATACTTTATGTATTTTCACACTCAATGAACAAAGCTATTATTTTTACCGATTCAAAAAGCTGTCTGCAAGCAATCATGTCAAACCAATTTAAATCAAAATCTAGGTTCCCCGTAATCTTAAAAATTAAAGAAGCCCTCTACACTAGTCACCAAGCTGGCTTAAACATTGTGCTAGCATGGATCCCCGGCCACGCAGGTATTGCTGGAAATGAAACTGCAGAGTCGTGCGCCAAACACGCCGCAACATTTGGCAACACAGATAGGTATAAGCTATACTCACATGATCTTGCTTCTTCTTGTCACCTTCAGCTACGTAACATATGGGATAAGCTCTGGCAAAATTCAAAAACCACCAAAAGTAAATTTTATGGCCACCTCCAACTTTCGATCCCCACAAAACCATGGTTTTCAAAATTCAAAAAAATTGATAAAGCTACTTCTTCAACGATTTGTCGCCTACGGTTGGGTCATTGTTGCACTCCAGTTTTCTTGGCCAAAATTAGAATCCGTGACCATTCTCTCTGTGAGTGTGGTCTGGATGAGGGTACTACAGAACACATATTTTTTGAATGTTCAAGGTTACGCTATTCTTTGTATGACATACTTCCATCAGAAATACCCCGTCCTACCAACTTTAGCCCTCTCCTGTCTCTTGCTTTTACTCCATTTCTTAATATATTAAGTAAATTTATTCAGACTAATAAAATTAAATTATAATTTACAGCTAACATTTATACTTGTATGTATTTGTTTGTTACTGCCTCGTTCCGTGTTTATTTAAGTATATCATATGCTTTTGTATGTGTTGTGTTGTTATACTTGTTTCAGATTCCAATAAAACTCAGATTCAAAATTATTCACCGACCAAAATATTGTTTCCACCGATCAATCTCCGTCGTTTATTTTCTTTCTACCCACGCGACATTGGCGAAATTGCGGCTACCCCGCAGAAGCCATAATAAGAAGTTGAAGTTGAAGTTAAATATACTTACAAAACCATTAAATTTTCACGAAAATAACAAAATTTAACGCTACACAAAGGTTTCGTCATAATGTCCGACGTGTTTTCGTTAGTACTTACATATTTCACACACATAATGTTTTTATCAATAATGTCTTTGATAAAATGAAACTTTATATCTATATGTTTGGAATAACGCGTATTTTCACTATTTTTAATCATTTTGATAGCACTTTGATTGTCCACATTTATCACCACTTTGCACTTTTGTTTGAAATCCACAGATAATCCTTTGACAAAAATTAATTCACTTGCACAACTTGCAGCAGCAACAAATTCAGCCTCGGCCGTTGAGAGGGCCACGGCCTGCTGCTTTTTGGAAGACCAGGAAATGGGATTCCCTTGGTGGTAAACAACCATTCCACTGACACTTTTCCTTGTAGCTGTGTCAGTTCCCCAATTGGCATCTGAAAATGCTGAAATATAAGATATATTATCTATGTCTTCATGCATTTTCATATAAGTGAGTTTCTTGTGCATAGTGCCTTTCAAGTAATGTAATATTCTCTTAGCTGCGACCCACAAGCTTCTAGTAGGCTTGTCTAAGTATCTGCTTAGGTATGATGTGGCAAAAGTTATGTCAGGTCGACTTATTGTTGCCAGGTAAGTCAGACTGCCTATTAATTCTCTGTAAGGTAAATTATTAATAATTTCTTCTGTTTCAGGTGCCTGAAAGTTATTTTCCATCGGAGTCTTCATCGCCTTGCAGTCACTCATATTATATTTTTGTAATAAATTTTCAATAAATTGTTTTTGTGATATTTTTAATGTGTTTTCATTTCTTTCTATTTCCATTCCTAAAAAGTTTTTTAATCTTCCCATACATTTAGCATTAAACTCTTCTTTCAATAGTTTTATGACTTTATTTACTTCATTTTCATTTCCCAGAACCAATATATCATCGACAAATAGTATAAGCCATATCTTTTGTTCTCCTATGTATAAGCATACATCATGTTTAGACCTTGTCATATTTATTTTTCTGCAAAACTCATCGAATCGTTTATTCCAGCATTTTGGTGACTCTTTCAGTCCATACAAAGCTTTTCGAAGTTTCAGAACAGTTCCTTCTTTCTTATTCTTTATAGTTACTCCCTCTGGAACTTTTATGTAAACTTCAGTCTCTAATTTTCCATTAAGAAATGCTGTTGGTATATCCAATTGTTTAATATCCCAATTATTATTTAATGCTTGTGATAATCCCATCCTTATAGTTGTCATCTTTGCCACTGGAGAGTATACAAAATCATCGGTTATTTGTTGAAAACCACGAGCAAATATTCTTGCCTTTTTTGTGCCATCTGATTTAGTTTTAAAAATCCATTTTGTGTCAATGGCTTTTCTGCCTTTTGGTAACTCTGTTTCTACCCAAGTTCCTTGATTTTCTAATGATTGAAGCTCATTTTCTATTGCTGTTTTCCATTCTGTATTTTGTTCTATTGCTTCTTTGTATGTAGCTGGATCATTTTCACTTGATAACAGACAATATACATTTCATACATTTTTGCATCATAAGTTGGTTTTGGCCTTTTCACTTCTCTGCCACTTTTTGTAACATAATTAGGGTCTGATTTTCTCTCCTCTACACTTGGTTCATAAAAAGTTTCTTCTTCACTTGTAGTACATTCTTTCTGTTCAAGGTCATCATTATCATAGTGGTCTTCACATTTTTCTTCCATTTTATCTTGTGTTTTATTATCAACATTTTCTTCTTCATCTATTAATTTTATGGATCTTGTTCTATTGTCTTCTTCTTTATCTTCATACCATATATTTGTTTCATCAAAGCGTACATCTCTTGACACAATTATTTGATCTGTATTTGGGTCCCATAGTGTATAACCATTTCTACTATATCCAACCATTCTTGCTGGGATAGCTCGGCTGGACAGCTTGTCTCCTCTTGGAATTATACAAGCCCATGCCTTACAGCCAAAAATTCTTATGTTTTTTAAGTTGTATTCACCATTTCTTATTTTGGCAGGTACTTGATTGTGTATAGATGAGCATGGTGAGCGATTTATCAGATATGTGGCTGTTAAAACAGCTTGTCCCCATAGGTATCTCGGAAGGTTTGACTCGTCAAGCATAGTCCTTGCTTTATCATAAATAGTTCTATTCATTCGCTCTGCCTTTCCATTTTGTTGAGGGCTGTAAGGTTGAGTATATTCTATTTTTATTCCTTTTTCTTGACATAATTCTTTTAATCTTTTTGCTGTAAATTCTCCTCCATTATCACACCTAATTCGTTTTACTTTACATTCATTTTGACGTTCCATTTCTTTTATGTATTGGATCAGTTTATCTGTACCTTCATTTTTATTTTTCAACAAATATGTTTGAGTAAAATGTGATGCATCATCTATGATTGTTTGAAAGTATCTGTAGCCTTCGTTTGTAGGTACCTTTGCTGGCCCTGATATATCTGTATGTATCAAGTCACCAATATTAGTAGACCTTGGCCGTTGCAATCTTTTGAAAGGTAGTCTTGTTGCTTTGGATTTCATACATACTTCACATTTTTCAGTACTGTATGGAAGCCCTAATATAGCTAAGTTTTTTCTACACATATGACCCATTCTCTTATGCCACATATTAATGTCTTTATTTTCTTCTGTTATGTTGCAAGTATCTTGACATTTTAATTTCAATGTTAATGTGTATAACATTCCTTTCTTTTCTCCATGATAAACTTTTCCATTCTCCGATATTATCAATAATTTTCCTCTTTTGAATATGACTTGTTTTCTCCTTTCAACAAGCTGGCTGACTGATATTAAATTGTTACTTAATCCTGGTACTATCACAACTTCTAGTCTCAACTGTTCATGCTGGTAGAATACATCAAGATAACCTTTCTTCATTGCTATAAGTTGCTGTCCGTTTGCTATTTTTATTTCCAATTTATTTTCCAGATTAGTTATCCCTTTTAAGTGTTCTGTATATTTTTCTTGAATAAAGTGCTTCGTAGCACCCGAATCAACCACAAATGTTATCATAACACTTCGTTCATTTTGAGTATTTAATGCTTGGTTGGATGCTATAAACAGTGGCAAATCATGTTCTTGAGCTGGATGAGCTGCTCCTCTGGTTCTCAGACCTCTGTAGCCACGTCCTCTACCTCTTCCTCTGCTATAGCACTCAAATGATTTGTGCCCTTTTTTCTGGCATTTAAAACATGTTACCACAAATGATGTTTGTGGCTCTTGTTCATTTGTTCGTCTCACTTCATGGTCAAGTAATTTGGCTTTAACAAATTCTAATTTGATTACATTATTGACAGTTTCTAGTGCTGTTATTATGTGGTTATATTCTTCGCCAAGACCTGTCAGCAGGTAGCAAACCTTGTCGCATTCATCAATTTTCTCGCCTGTTACTTCTAGTTCTCTTATTAAATTATCAAATTTAGAAAAATATTCTTCCAAATTTCCTTTAGTGTTTCAAATTTAAAAGTTTTCTTCGTAGGCTTATTTTTGATATAATGCTTTTTCTTTGAAATGTATCCTTGAGCACTTTGAGCATACTATAAGAGCTTAAACAGTCTTTTATTAAATTTAAATGTTTGTCTGTCAAACATTGCACGATGATGCTCTTCGCTTTTGCATCCAATGTTTTCTCTTTTTCTTCAACTGTTTCGTGTGTAATTATTTCGCTCAAGCCTTTCTCGTCAAGTAAACATTGCAAGCGAAACATCCAATTGTCGAATTGATCAGCGTTGAGTTGGGGAAACGTGCCTTGCACCGACATGAGCATCGCCATTGTTCTCAAATTGCAACCTGAAAGTGTTATCTTTAAAAAGCCTAACAATCAAGTTAAATACTTTCCCTATTTCTATCTAACGGGCGTCTGGGCCCATAACCTGAGAAAACTAATGGTTTATTTAAATAAAAATGCCGATCTAACACGAAACAAATTATAATTTATATTGAGAAAAACTAAACACATCTTATTTTACAATCATGGCGAACAGAGAGGGCCGGACGGATACCGAGAACCATAGAGTACAACAGATCCATAGCTTACTTAAATCTAATACTTATGATACAGACTAAATACTATTCTAACAACTACGTCATACTGTTTTATGCCTTTTGTCAGAAATAAATATTAATTTTCTTTATTTAACACACTAATATTATAAAGGCGAAAGTTTGTATGTGTGTATGTTTGTTACTCCTTCACGCTCAAACGGCTGAAATTCGGTACCAAGATTGCTTATACACTGGATTAACATATAGGCTAAATTTTATATCGGAAAAGTGAAATGTTCCCGTGGGATGTGCAAATAATTAAAATACTTTTTATCCTCGGGTGAAACCGCGGGGCGCAACTAGTTCTTTCCATAAATTAGGTAAATTGCGGGTGAAAACTGCAAGGCGTTGTATACCTACTACCCTAGTAAAACTGAAACGGTTTCTGTTTGTCTGTTTTTGACTTTAAAACTTAAACCACTAGACTGACTTGAATAAAATTTCTCACACAGATTATAAATACTACCAAGTTTACCACAGGATACTTATTTTAACGTAAAATTTCGAATTCCTTGCGGAAAACGGGAAAGTGTAAGGCATTAATAACGTTCATTTTAAATCATTAACCCGCCCTTATTTCCAAAGTATTAAAGTTGTTATTATAAAGATTATTATTAAAGATGCTGTAATTAATATGAAATATCATTTAAATTTATATCAAAGTGTGGTTCACGCTATCAAATCGTTTAATGACACAACATTAACATGAGATGAATTCCCTAATTTTGAACCCGATTTCAAAAACAATTTCGCCTTCATTCCAGCTCTATTAACACGTACATGCCACAGTGTAGCAATATATATGCGGCGAGCACAGTTAACCATTACCCACTAAACCAACTAACAGACAATAATAATGTCATCAGCTCATGTGTTCTCACTACTTCTGGTTTCTTAACGATGTTTTATGTTTCCTCCACCGTTGGAAGAACAAGTGTAAATTCCACAACTTATTGGAAAGTCATTGCTTTTGTACAAATTTCAAGCCTACGCACTAAGCGTAGGATTTAAATTTGCAGGTGTTACTTTGAGCCACATCGAATTGATTGAGAATGTGCATTACAGAGATTAATTTCAAGGAAAAATTTGAATCACAAGCGGAATATGAACCCGTATCTATCCGTCTGTAAAGCCAAGACACGCATTACAGCTACCGTGACAACTGATCTTATAGTTTTTCTATTCTAGTTTCATTTTATGCTATATAATATAAAATATATATAACTCAAAGGCGACTGACTGATTGACTGACTGACATAGTGATCTATCCACGCACAGCCCAAACCACTGGACGGATCGGGCTGAAATTTGGCATGCAGCTAGATGTTATGACGTAAGCATCCGCTAACAAAGAACTTTTCGAAATTCCACCCTTAAAAGGGTGAAATGGGTGGTTGAATTATTCTCCCATAGGCCACGCCACGGGCGAAGCTGCGTGCAGAAGCTCGTATAATATAAAAAAGTTTATTTAAGTAATATTGACACTTTATTATATATTTTTTATCATGATAGATTTCCTTAGACTACCTAAAATTATATTTAACGGGGTTTTACTCCCCAAGTCAAGCGTTGAAAATACTATACGTCAAAAAATACGCTGAAATAGTAGCCCAGTCCACATAAGTCCACATGAATCCTTTCTGCGCAATAATTTACTCTGTGGCAAGTATGTGTACGAAGCGCGTATCTTTTGTTAGAAGCATAATTTTTCTCTCAGAGTAACGTACGAATTTTAATGGGAAAGCACTCTTTGGGAACGAACGAAATAGACTAGGAGATACGGGAGAGTGTCGTTACTTCTAGAAACATATTTGTACGCAGATTGTTAAAGAGCCAACGCGAGTGCCTGACATTGATAGCCACACTGCTAACTGCCTCGACCTTCTGCTCACGACTGAACCAGACCGATACTCTGTGGTGGTATCCTCACCCATTGGTAGTTCCGATCACTGTCTGGTCAAGTCCGTTTCAGTATACTCCCCGCCTGACCCAAGCCCTAAGAGCAATCGGCGTGTCTGGAGATACAACTTAGCAGACTGGGACGAGATGCGACATTTCTTCGCTTCATATCCTTGGCGGCAAACGTGTTTTTCTTCTGGAGATCCGACGGTCTGCGCGAATGCGGTTACTGAGGTAGTATGTCGGGCTATGGAATATTTTATTCCATTTTCCGATAAGCCCGTGACCAGCAAAGCCAGCCCATGGTTTGGAACCGACTGTGCACGCGCTGAAGCGCAGAAGCATGCGGCATATCTGGCATGGGCTGACGCTCGAAAACGCAAGGCCTCGGACACTCGAGCTAAGAAGAAAGCCTTTAACGTTGCCGCCAAGGCCTGTAAGAAGGAATTAAGGAAGGCTCGTTTCAATCATATTGGTCGAATAGGGACTAAACTTGCTTCCTACCCAGCTGGTAGTAAGGTTTTTTGGTCCCTAGCCAAATCGGTTGAAGCGAACTTCTGTCGATCCTCACTGCCTCCATTATTGAAACCAGACGGATCGCTGGCTCACACTGCAAAAGAAAAAGCAAACTTGTTTGCCACTCTCTTTGCAGAAGCTTCGCGTCTAGATACTGCTAATGAGGTACCTCCCTGCCTTCCACAATGCGGTGTTTTCATGCCGGAAATACGCATACGTCAGAAGGAAGTACTAAAAACATTATGCAGTTTAGACGTGGACAAAGCCAGTGGTCCCGATGGTATACCAGCAATTGTACTTAAGAGCTGTGCACCCGAGTTGTCTCCCATTCTAACACGCCTATTTCGCCTCTCTCTAGACACCGTAATAGTCCCTATGAGTTGGAAGCTAGCCAACGTACAACCTGTACCTAAGAAGGGCAGTCGTGCTGATCCTGCCAACTATAGACCTATCTCAATTACCTCCATCCTCTGTAAGAGTATGGAGCGTATAATTAACAACAAGCTCTTGGCATACCTTGAAGATAATGATCTCCTCAGTGACCGGCAATACGGATTTCGCCGAAACCGGTCCACTGGGGATCTTCTTGCGTATGCCACTCACATATTGAGCGAAGCCTTAGAGATGCATGGAGAGGCACTTGCTGTATCTCTAGACGTCTCTAAGGCATTTGATCGGGTCTGGCACGACGGACTTCTGAATAAGCTTCCATCTTACGGACTACCTGTTGGTCTGTGCACTTCGATATCAGACTTTTTGAGGGAACGATCGCTAAGAGTAGTTCTTGATGGCTGCTCCTCCGATCAATTAGCTATTAATGCTGGTGTACCTCAGGGGTCAGTTCTTTCAGCAACACTATTCTTACTCCACATCAATGATCTGCTAAAGCCCGGTACCTTTGGGTATGCAGATGATAGTACTGTTGTTGAAAGATACACATCCAGTGCCCGAGCCAGTGGTGACGATGTCCGGATTGAGAGGGAGGCTATGGTTGAGCGCATGAACCTGGCTTTGAAAGCCGTGTCCGATTGGGGCGATGCTAACTTGGTTAAGTTCAATGCTGCAAAAACACAGGCGTGTTTATTCACTGCTAAAAAGAGCCCACTCCATCGGGCTCCTTCATTCCGTGGTGTATCTGTAAGTTTAGGAAACCATCTTGAGCTTTTGGGTGTTGATCTCACGTCAAACCTAAACTTTGGATCCTACATCGAGTCCAAAGCCAAAGTAGCTTCAAAAAAACTCGGCATATTGTCCAAGGTAAGGCGGTACTTCACACCTGGACAGCTTCTTAATCTGTATCAAGCACAGGTCCGATCGTGTATGGAGTACTGCTGCCACCTATGGGACGGGTCTGCCAAGTACCAGCTTGAGGCTCTGGACTCGATTGAACGGCGTGCCAAAAGGCTCATTGACGACGACACTTTGGTTGGTAAAAGGCTCCTGAGCCTTGCACATCGACGTAAGGTGGCAAGTCTGTCGGTCTTTTACAGAATACACCACGGTGAATGCGCTCAAGAACTGCATGATCTCATTCTCCCATCGCCATTCCACTACCGGACTACTAGACGCTCGGCTAAGCGCCATCCTTTCGTGGTCGAAATACCACCCATTCGTACCAAGCGAATTGACTCAACGTTCTTAATTAGAACGGCTAAGGAATGGAATGCCCTGCCAGCGTCTGTGTTTCCGGCGAAATATGACCCGGGCGTGTTCAAGAGAAGAGTGAATAGGTATTTACTTGGCTAGCATGCTACACTTTCGATCGCATCGTCACTTCCTATCAGGTGAGAGCGTGGTCAAATGCTAGACAAGTTTGAAGTAAAAAAAAAAAAAAAAATATTAATATCCTGAACAGACTAAATACACATCAAAAGTAAATAAATATTACATAGCTCATGGAAAGCGTGCGGTGACGATGACGTGAGTTTCACTCGTTTTGTTCACACAAAAAGTACACATATATATACAGTACACATATAGCTCATAGAGAGCGCTCGGTGACGATGACGCGAGTTTCATGATTTTAGTTCATCCAAATAGTGCTCAACGCGCCTAATGAAGTTTTCACTTTAAAAATATCGCAAGTATCTACCGTAAGTCGTATTCAAGGGTAAAATCGTGAAGTTTTTTTTATATTTTGGCTCCACACATTTCTGTATTTAGCCAGTGTCAAGTAATTGATAATTTATCAAGTTAATGATATTTCACGCAAATATGTGTCAAGTCATAGTCTAGTCAAAGTCATACTCGTAGTAAAGTGGTGGCAACTTTACTTGAAGCTTCTACGGAGTTTTAGAAACAACACGAAAAGAAATGTTTCACCATCATTATACCATTTTCCCACTCACGCCTGTAATCCAGCACTTAACGAATAAAATGCCACCAATTGTATGCACTAACACTGAAAATAACACAAGTTTTGGAAAATAATACAAAGCGGTGACGCAATCTTTTTCGCTTTTCCACCAAAAAAAAAAACTCAAATAGTAATTAAGTTATACATTTCTCGCAATGAGTTTTTTTTACATTAAACTTGTCTAGCATTTGACCACGCTCTCACCTGATGGGAAGTGACGATGCGATCGAAGGTGTAGCATGTAAATAAATAAATAATACCAAATAAATACCCATTCACTCTTCGCTTGAACCATATTTTGCCGGAAACACAGACGCTGGCAGGGCATTCCATTCCTTAGCCGTTATAATTATGAACGTGGAATCAATGAAATGAAAAAAAAAAGTAACTAAATCGTCCCGACTCCCCCAACCTAAGCTCACAAAACGAAAGGGAATGACTAATGGCGAACGAACAGGGAACGAATGAGTGAATGAAAATAAATGTGCTTTGGAATTTCAGTAGTAATTTTATCTGGCTAAACGCCTGAGGCTTTCGGAAGCTGGTTTATTTTTTGTATCCCGAAATGTAGTGTCGTTTGTATTATTATTGAGAGTGATATTCGAAAGAGTTATTTATTGTCTAGATTTTACCGTTGTCTGAATGAGATCGCTCTTAGCGATACACAGTTTTTTTAGCAAAGTCAAAGTCAAAAGATTTATTGCAATAGCCCCATCCAAATCGAGGAGTTTTATAAGTTTCACGAGTGAGAATCTACGTGTCTTTTGCATCGTAGCTCCTAAACGGGTGATCTGTTTTTGTCATAAGTTTAACCCGTTTAAGAACTACGACAGCGACAGACCATAAATAATAAAATCAATAAAGAAAGAAAGAAGGAAAGAAAGAAAGAGAGAAATAAATAAATTAGTAAAAACAAAAATTCAAAAATAAATTAATAAATAACTGAAGCCACACAGATACAAGATTCAGAATAAGTCTATCAGTAATTTGACTGGCCCAATAGCTCAGTTGGTAGCAACCCTGCCTTCTGACCTATGGACCTATGGGTTGTGGGTTCGATTCCCACCCAGGACAAACATTTGTGTGATGAACATAGGTGTTTGTTCTGTGTATGGGTGTTATATTCTATTCTATTTAATAAAAAAAAGTATCTAAGTATTGTATCAGTTATCTAGTTCCCATAGTACAAGCTTTGCTTAGTTTGAGGCTAGATGGCGCTGTGTGAAATATCCTCACATATTATTATTATTATTATTAAGTATTTGGGCTTTTTTTCTGTGCACAAATACGTCTTGTCCTGCCGCGGGAATTGAACCTGCCACCTCGAGCAATCTTTCCTTCTCGTGTTGTCAGTCGACGAACAGTCGACAAGCCAAATGCTGACCACTTGCCTAAGTGGTCAGCATTTGGCTTGTCGACTGTTGTTATGACAGCCGAGACTGATGGCTTAACGTGCTCGCCGAAGCATGGTTATACTTTGATATAAATACCATTTTTTGTAGCGTTACCCATCTAGTAGTGACTGGGAACGCCTTCGCCTCACTTTACCGTTCGGCTAGAAATGACTAGATGAGTTTTGCTACGAACGGTACAAGCAATATTCATTTATCTGTACATAATAATAAAACAGATAATTACAAAACCTCTTTCCAAGTTAACAGAGAATAATAATCTAGCAGAAGTGTGAAGTTAATCAACACCCAAGTGTAAAGCTAACCTGGCCCGCCGCCAGGAACCATTTTTCCAACTAACTATACTCAGAATAGAAAAATAAAATAGATAACGCTTAAGGGTGAAATGAATGAATGTTTTTCTGAATGTGAATCTAAAAAAGGAATACGCATTCAGAAAAACATTGCCATTTCACCAGCATTTTTGATCTACGATCGGATGCGTGGGTACATCTTTACCGGACTTTGTTTCTTGTTATACAAGCTTCCGCTCATGTATTTGGCAAATTGCCTTTATTTTCAACTAAATACTACAATGATATAGTAACTAATACTAAACTCTACCTACTATTACAAAAAAAAAACATTTGGACTATATACTAGCCGCGATGACCTATAGACAGTCCAAATGCTCCAGCCCACTACCAGTAGGTAGCGTACCCAACATGCTGGCAGCATTTCCCCGTTGAATTGCAATGCCTATTTAATGCCAGTCGATAGATGGAGCTAAACTAAAGAAGTTTTACTTTAGTCATGTGGTCTAAAGTACGCTCATTTTTTTTCAGCGTCAGTCAAGAACGAACTTCCATCTGAACGCAAAAAATATTGACGGTATGCGGATATTTTGATATTTTGCAATTTCGTATTATTTAAACGTTAGGACCCCATTGTTACAATACTACGTGACTAAATTTTTCTGTACATCGTATATTTTGTTGGTGGTTTTATAAAGAGTTCTCTATCTATCTATCTATCCATTTTTTGTATTTACTTTTTAATTATAAGCACCATGTCTGCTTTTTCTTCTAATCTGAGCTAACTTTAGTTAGAAATAAGTTCCAAGAATTCAATAAATTCATTTTCAATTTACGGACAATCAAAGACAACGAAATAAATCTTTTGATATTTATTATATTACTAGCGGCCCGCCCCGGCTTCGCACGGGTATTTAATATATATCTATTATAGATTGAGATATAAACTATCCTATCTCTCAAGTTGGATCGAACTGCACATGGTGTGCGAATTTTATTATAATCGGTTAAGTGGTTTAGGAGTCCATTGAGGACAAACATTGTGACACGAGATTTATATATATTAAGATGTAACTTGTTATGTTCCTTCATCTTGAAAAATAAAGCCAATCCTGAGTCTTGAGCATTCGGACTTCTCTTCCGTACTTCTTCGCACATATTACAAAATCAATAAGAATAATAATAAATTTAATTAACGTGAGTTTACTCGTTATTTATCATACAAAATCAATAAGAATTAGTCGGAAAAGCATACCAATATAACTTGAAAGTACCTATGACACATTATGACAAATATCTTATTGCCATTTATCTAAATATAAGTAACTCAAAGGTGACTGACTGATTGACTGACTAATATAGTGATCTATCAACGCACAGCCCAAACCACTGGATGGATCGGGCTGAAATTTGGCATGCAGGTAGATGTTATGACGTAGGCATCCGCTAAGAAAGGATTTTTCGAAATTCTACCCTTAAGAGGGTGACATCGGTGATTCAATTATTTTCCCATAGGCGCGGGCGAAGCTGCGACCATTCTACCAAGAACCAATACTATGTTTCTTGCCACTTAATCTGCAGTAAAACAATCGGCACAGCCGTTCCACCTTAATCTAATGCCATGACTATCCGGCTGAAGTTCGGTATCAATTAACAGTATTTTGAGAGAAACTTTTAAGCACAGTTTGCTATTAGTGAGCTTTATTTGATTCGGGGTAGTTAAGGGACGCGTGAAGGTTGCGTATAGGTTTTGATACGTTACTAAGTACTGTTACAAAAAACAATACGAGCAATTTGAAATAAAGAAAATAAGTTTATTCAATATATCACGCAACATTGCACCGGTGTGACGTGGCGGTTACTTTTGTAACATATTCATTATCTCAACTGTAATGAATTATATACATTGTAAAATACAGTAGAAAGAAGAAAAAAATACATCACTGTAAAGTTTCTTGTAGCTTCTTCTTTACAGTTGTAATCGAAGCTTCGGATCAAAGTTTTCTATTCTGCATTGTGCCGGATTGCTTGCACCAGTAGTGAGAAAGAGAACTGCTTTTTTTCAAACTCGCATATTGTAATGGGCTTGCTATATATTATTTGACAATAAGCACTTTGTAATTTTATATGCTTAGTGAAATAACTTAATTTTAAGTACCTAATATATAATTTTGACTTGTAAAAGTGCTAAAATTAGCCTATTTGCAATAAATCTTTTGACTTTGACTTTGATTACATTTTGACCTTAGAGAATTTACCAAAGGAGGTAACAACGTTATTGGCAAACATTCTTTCCTGTTAAAAAAAAGTCCTCCCGAGCGAAGCCGGGGGGCCGCTAGTTGTAAATATTTTATTGACAAAGTCAATAAAACTTTAACGGATTTCGAGGAGCGGTTTATCTACGGTCTCGTAGTTCCTGGGTCCCAAAATATAAATGAAATAATAATCGTGTTAAAATAGCAACATTAGTTATTCTGCCGCCAAGCAGTAGTGTGCAAGCACTACTGTGTTCCGGTTTGAAGGGCACTGTAACTAGTGAAATTACTGGGCAATTGAGACTTTATAATCTGATCTCACAGTCGAATAATCTTATTACCAGACTGTGTTGATGTCTCAGGATGATGTGCGCAGTGCGTTGTCGCGCGAAACTTTATATTTTAGAGTTCCGAATGACACTGTTCTGTTATGGGCGGCCTTGTCGCTTAACATCAGGTAAACGACTAGCTCGTCACATGATAGATTAACATAAAAAAATATATTTAGATACGCAATTCAGATACGCTGCCACGATACGCGTCCTGAATGTGTCCTGCCTTAATGGAATTTCATTTATAGAACCGACCACTTGTCACCTATAAGTAGGTACATGGTTTTATTAAATTCCAAAGCGAGTCTGCGAAAGGTGTAGGACATTAAAATAAGATCTATTATGTTAAAGGCTGGACCCTTTTTCAGACGTAGACACATATGTGTGAATATGAAGGACGAAATGTTGCTTTGCTAAATTTGTGTTACTGTGGAGGATTGGTAGGCGTTGGAATTTGGTTTAGAGAAGCAGAATAATTTCAAAACTTTTAAGTATGGTTTACGATTAATAAAACGAAATTATTTATAATTCATTTATATTAATAATAATAACGCCCAATAATCATATACATAGATCTTGGACCCTAATTAGGATTCCCTGATGTGCACAGAAATAAAAGCGCAAATACTTGTTCTGAGTCTGGGTGTTGTGGGACCTGAGATAAAGGGAATCCTAGCTATGGGGTCCAGGATCTATGTATGTGATCTTTGGGCATTATTATTATTATTATTGTATAAAAAATAAAGCTGTTGAGTTAGAATCACATAGATTTCTCTCTCTCTCTCTCTCTCTCTCTCTCTCTGTATTTATCTTTCTTTATTTCTGAAATAACGTAATGTATTCTTTTGTTTATATCATACTTTTACACAAAAAATATCAGTAAGTTTCATAAATACGCACTACGCAATATGCATTACATCCCATGTAAAGGCTGTGCCTATTATCCCATTAAACCTTAACTTTGTAAAATACACCGCCACGACCCTATTACCGAAATCAAAAGGACCCTATCCATAATCCGGCCGAAAACACGGAATTTTCATTCATCAATCCATCAATATAAAAACTTGGGGTCTAAAAAGACATTTTTCCCTTGTCCGTCCAGCGGTGGCATAGATAAATTACCTAGAGAGTAATGAAAGAACGTTATTTTACAAAATTAATGAACTAGATCTGGCTTCTGGCTTGGTTCGTGTCTCTTGCTATCGCTGAATTTATGTTTGTATTACATTTGTATTTTTGCGTTTGAAGTTCTGCTGAGTCAGGAATTAATAGTAGAAAGATAAGTTGTGTATAGAGCAGTCGTGACTCAGCAGTTAGCCCGTGAGACTTTTAAACCGATGCACCCTGGTTCGAATACCATACAGATTATTTTTCTTATAATACATAAAAAAAAGTTTTTTTAGTTTGAATTACGTGCTGACGCTCGCGAAAGCCGCCGCGGCTTGCGTTAGTAACTCCAGAAGGACATCAAATATGTCCGAAACCCGGTCGGAGTAATTTTTGACTTTTTAATTGACGTGAGTTTAGCCGTTATTAATCTTACGAGAGTTATTTATTTAGCAACTAATTATATATTATTTAATCAAATATTAAAAACTAGCGGCCCGCCTCGGCTTCGAACGGGTATTTTATATATATATGTATGCATAATATATTCATCAAGAATAATGTAGGGTTCTAATGGTGAAAGAATTTTTCATTTCAGTCCAGTAGTTTCAGAGCCTGTTCAATGCAAACAAACAAACAATCAAATCTTTACTTTATATTAGTTTAGACTAACAGCATTGTTTTTAATTATAACGTCAGTGTTGAATAAATTATTTGTCAAGTAAAGCCTTTTTATTAGGTGGTAAGACTTTTCTACAAAGTTGGTCGAGGTAGTAGTGTGCAAGCACTACTGTGTTCCGGTTTAAAGAGCACCAGTGAAATTACTAGGCAAATGAGACTTTATGACCAAGTGGGCGATCACGTAACTCGATTGCAACCAATAGAAACACAAATTTGTATGGATTAGACAGTTTCAATGCGCAGTTTATGTGCATAGTTAGTATGGAAATTTCTCTTGTTGCATTGCAATCAAAGTTTCGTGATCACCCCCCTGATCTCACAGTCTAGTAATCCTAGTAATCTTACCACTAGCCTGAGCTGATTTTTTAGAATGAGACGCTGTGCAGTGTTACGCGAAACTTTATATTTTTGAGTTCCGAGTGACACTGCAAATGCTGTGCCACTTAACATCAGGTGAACACCAAGCTCATCACGTCATTCATTAACACAAAAAAGGCAGATCCACGGATACATCTTTGAAATCTATAGATTTTAAAAATTATTGACTTGAAATGTTTCTTGATGAAATGGCGTGAATAAAAGAAGCAGAAAATAATTAAATTTGTGATCGAAAGAGTTTCTTAATTACTAGAGTATTGAATTGCTGAAACCTCTATCAGTCTACCATTGATATAAAAACTTTAGGGCTGACATCCTCCGTCCACCACCAACCCTCGGACACTGACAAATGAGTGGGGAATAATGAACGCGCGCTTATTTTGGAAATTAATGGCCAACTCTAGGTGGCTCTCTGGTACGCTCTCTACTACATGGTAGGAGTTTTGTGCAAAGTTCGTTTAAATACCACCGCTTTGCCAGCTATTCTGCCGCCAAGCACTACTGTGTTCCGGTTTGAAGGGCATTGTAACTAGTCAAACTACTGGGCAATTGAGACTTAATGATCTGATCTCACAGTCGAGTTATTTTATGCATACTGCATACTGCATACATACATATTCCATTAATGCATACTTATGCATATTATGCAGACTGTGCTGATGTCTCAGGATGATGTGCGCAGTGCAGTGTCACGTGAAACTTATACATGTTAGAATTCCGACGGATACTGTTCTGTTATGGGCGGCCGTGTCGCTTAACATCAGGTAAACGACTAGCTCTAAAAGTTTGTCTGGCAAGTTTTATTGCGATAGGCGAGAAAAGCACGTTAACAAATTAACGTAGTAATAATAATAATAACGTCCAACGACCATTTTTTTAATTATTATTTTTTTCTTTTTTTTTATCGAGGTATTCTCGCCAAAACGGCTGACCTAATTTAGACAAAACTTTGCACATAGATTGCTCGCTGATTTTGATCAACATTGGTACTTATATTTGTATAGCTTTACCCATAGAAATATAACCTTTTAATTAACTCAAAGATTTCAACAAAAGCAAGACGAGTCAAAACAAATCACACTCAAAGATAATTGAAGATGCCTTTGTACTCCAGTACTTGTCCCCACTCCGGAATGTTTACAAACTGTTGAGTAAACGCTCCATCACAGATACAACACAGATATTTCTCGGAAACTACAACTGAAATTCTACCACGACCGGAAATACCCTTTTCGCCAACCCTCTTCAAAAAAATGGAGGAAATTCTGTGTTTGACTGTTTGAAGTTTTTGAAGTGATAACTTATTTAGGCGCGTTAAGCACTTTTTGGGTGAACAAAAATTATGGAACTCGCGTCATCGTCACCGAACGATCGTTTCCATGAGCTATATGTATTTTGTATATGTATTTTTTGCCTTGTATTTTGTGTGTACATTGTTGCAAGTGTTGTTTGACGTGATCCAATTTTTGTGAAATGAACAATTCGACGTGTAACAATGAAAATAAATGCGTGATGCATACTGTGTACTTTTTGGGTGAACAAAAAGCGTGAAACTCGCGTCATCGTCACCGCACGCTTTCCATGAGATATGTCACAAGTTACTTAGTTTTCACTTCTATCCGCAGTGTCCAAAGACTCCACACATTTTTTTGTATGTTTACTAATTTCTCCAAGATTTCTAGACCGATTTAAGTACATTTTGTTTCGAAAATAGCTTTATGCTTTGATCTCATATAAATTTGGTGAAAATATCTTCGGAGATAGAATACGTAACACCTAAATTATAAAATCAGGGTGATTAAAACCGGTTTAACCCCTTTTTATACGAGATTATTTATTTTAGGTTAATATAATTCTGACCCTACTTAAGAATAAGGAATTCAAAAATTCTCAACCAGATTTTGAGCATATCTGATGCTCTTTCTCAGAAAAATCTCACATACCCTGGTAGGTGGCATCCAGAAAATTACAAACCGGGTTTATTCGAGTAAAAAGTGAATATATATTTATTTATATTATGTATATTCATATATCAACGCACAGCCTAAACCGTTGGTCCTAGAAACTTGAAATTTAGAGGGTGTGTTCTTTGTAAAGTTTAGGTATCCACCAAGAAAGGGTTTTTTGAAATTCTACCCCTAAGAGGGTGAAATGGGTGGTTGACTTATTTACGAAAAATATTCTTCTTCGTTTCCTATAGACCACGCGGGCGAAGCCGCGGGCAGAAGCTAGTATTTGTGCACTGAAAAAATAAAGCGCAAATACTTGATCTGAGTCTGGGTGTTGTGGGACCATGGTCCTCGTAGTTCCTGAGTCTCTAGACACAGGGAATCCTAGTCAGGGTCCAGGATCTATGTACGTGATCGTTAGGCGTTACTATATTATATAATTTTGCAATGCTATGTTTTGCAATATGTTATTATTTACGTACGCATTTAACGGAGCGAAAACGTGATTTCCTGATCTGCAGCAGATACTATACGAACCACACAGAACCTCTTTAAATAAATCAAATCGTAACTGACGCATACACCATCTCTTCCATACTCCAAGTCTTACCGTAAAAGATACACCAATCAGTATGAACGACGCGCTGCGCCATGAATCCTAAACGAAAATTTATAACAAAGACAATATATCCAAGATATTGTCACACTAACCGAATCTCTTGAAAAACTGTCACCCAACCTATAAAACATAGCTGGCGAGTTATCTCAGTCTACCCTCATCTATTTTACACGGGAAATCTGGTCAAGAACGTGACTGCGCTGCGTTTTCAGGGTTCCGTACCATTTTTCAAATAAAAATAAATAAATAAATGTACTTGATTGCCTTTTTTTTAACATTTATTAACATAACAAAGATCAGAATTATTTTGGAAGCAAAAGGGAGGACTTCAGCATTGTGCAGCATGTGCATGCACGCTGCACTGTTTTTCAAGCCACCCCTTGCTCGGACTGATCATCGCAGAGAATAAAAATCGGTACAAGCGGGTATCGTCAATACCTTAGTGTACATTAATTATCCAAAACAACTTTTTTTATATACAAGGTGGAATTTAATTCACTCTTTTCCTTAAATATATGTATTCAGACTATGCTATCGAATGTTCGTACAAGGGCCAATTTAAAAAAAGTTGGTTTTATTTTAGTATTTAGTGTCTCCTAAAATAAGGGCATGACAGCCGAAATGTCTATTTAACGGTACACACAGCGCGGGCGGCTGAGTGCTTTGTAAATGTTTCGTAGGTAATAAAACACCTGCTTTGTTCAATGTCACAAGGCTTTTGTTTAGAATTTAAATTTGATTATACCTAGATTAAAGTTTTATTTCATAAGTCCTCATATCCTATACCGGTGCCGGGCGCGGTACCTGAGCCAGAAGGGCTAGGGTCCGGTGATCCTAGCGCAGCCGATACTACGGCTGCTATAGGATCGTCCGGGTCGCTCAAGACGTGTCTCGGGCGGCGACGGGGTGAAAACCCCTTGGTGTCCTCCCCGCGGCAGGACAAGTGTGCACATATAATAAAAAGCGCAAATACTTGTTTTTCTATATCTGGGTGTTGTGGGACCATAGTCCTCGTTTCTGGGTAAAGAAGCGTTGGTCATTTTCACCCAGAAGTCTTGTTATGTATACATGCACATGTAAACTGTGAAAAGGAAACCATTGTTTGATAATAAAACAAAGACGAAAAGTTTGATCGCAACTGGTTCAAAAACTCTAGTTTAATACGCAGCCGAATGGAGAATCACGCGGCAAAATTAGCTAGTTGTATATGACGGCGGCTACGTCCAGTTATAAACTCTATGCGCAGCGGGCAGTACCGTAATTTACCCTGTGGCAGCATTTAAATTTATTACAGTGGCAACACCGGCAACTGTCGTCGCTGCCCCACCCATCTGGCTATATAAAGGGATCGATCGGTGTACTACGATCATTCTTGTTCCAGACACGGTGCGGTGTGGAAATGCTGAAGGCCTATAGTTGTATAGGTTGCAACCTACGCAGAACCCGTTCTGTCGATATATACAACATCTATATTTTCCTTCTCATGGGCGTTTTCAGAATGATTGATTGGCATTAATTAAGCTATCTATCGCCAGATAGACCATGGTCTTTTTAGTTAGGATCTATGTATGTGATCGTAGGGCGTTATTATTATTATTATTATTAATAACCAAACGTGTCAATAAATAAATTTGTATTTTGTAAAAAAAATAAAATAATAATAATAACGCCCGATGATTGCAAAGGTTGGTAGGCATAAGAGTAAATCGGACTCTAGCACTTGTGTCAAATTCCATGTTGATGTCGACGGAACCCCAAAAAAAGTGAATTATCCGAAAATCCTTAAGAGGTTTTCCGTGTTTGCTAGAATGACTATTTTCTTTTTTTCTCTCACAATATAAGAGCGAGCAACAACAAACATCGCTTAATTCATTCTTTTGTGGCGGCCTCTGATTCGGCACACCCTTTCGTTTGACAGTAACGGTTGGAAGACGTGAAATATCAGAAAATCACGTTAAGCTATTGTTTTCTTTTTTTAACGATAGTATAATAATTATTTTTGTAATAGTTGAATTTCGATGAGAACTAGCTCCCACTGACTGAGAGTATCCTACCGTACGAACTAATTGACTTATAACTTCATACAATTTCTTTGAGCAAATAATACAATTTTTCTTTTTCTCTTTTTTCTTTCTTTTTTATGTTGCCAGTTACAAATTATGTCATCAAACAGATTTAAAATGTGTCACTGTCCACCAGCGGACAAACGGGTGGGGGCTACAAGGAATTATTTGAGATTCGGGGTCATTAAAATGAATCCGAAAATGGTGGTTGTGAATTTTTTAATGTTTATTTCGTAACCCGTGTATTTTTGAATTTTAACGTGTGATAAGGGTGAATTATTTGTTAATTGTTCGTGAACGTGCATGAGTATTGGCAAATGGTTCCAAGTTTTTAAACCATGCCTTTTCG
Source organism: Ennomos fuscantarius (assembly GCA_905220475.3). Classification (NCBI taxonomy): domain Eukaryota; kingdom Metazoa; phylum Arthropoda; class Insecta; order Lepidoptera; family Geometridae; genus Ennomos; species Ennomos fuscantarius. The sequence goes on along the minus strand of HG992046.1, from coordinate 1,155,948 downwards.
TTTTCTCTTCAAGGCTTCCTAGAGCCCACCATTTTACTGTGGCACTTTGACTGACAAAATAAGATTTTGACATGACATACTCGGACAAAAATTCTTTAGTTGACATTGGCAGAATTATCGCTAAAAAGCAATAGAAAGCCATTAAACGAAGAGAAGAAGAAGAAGATAATAATACTGCAGCGTACTTCTTCTTCTTCTTCTAATACTTCAACCACGCTGCTAAATCCCGAGAGTTCAGCCAGTTTTAAATAAAAATTATCTTATTGCTAAATTAAATTTCATTTATAAATAGCGAGACGCTTAAAAAGAAATTTTGTTTAGTAACAAATAAAATATGACAACAAAATGATATATTGGTCTTTACCTATGAAATTGCCGTTTTGTTTGAAAAAAGTTAAAGTATTTTTTTTTCGAACTTATTTATTTCTTTTATTCAAAGTAATCACCCCTGCAATCAATGCATCTTTGCCAACGCTGTGGCAGTTTATGGATGCCCTTCTTGAAAAAATCAGCAGGACGGGAGACAACAAACTCTTCAAAGGCGTTTTGTACTGCCTCTCGGGAATTGAATTTTTTTCCCGCTAAAAAGTTGTCCAAATTTTGGAAAAAGTAATAGTCGGTAGGCGCAAGATCTGGTGAGTATGGCGGATGAGGGAGAGCTTCCAAACCCAACTCATGCAGCTTAGAGACGGTCTGTTGTGCAGTATGGGGTCGCGCGTTGTCGTGAAGTAGCAGTGGAGACGACCGATTGACCAAAGCTGGTTGCAGACGTGCGAGTTTCGCCATCATTGTGGTCAGTTCTTCAATGTACACATCTGCAGTAATGCTCTCGCCGTTTTGTAAAAAGCTATGATGAATCACACCAGCACTAGACTACCAAACTGTGACCATCACCTTTCTAGGGGTCATTTTTCGTTTTGCACATTGCTTTGGTACCGAACCAGGATCTAACCAACTTGCTGAGCGCTTTCGATTGTCAAAAAGAATCCATTTTTCGTCGCACGTAACAATTCGGTTCAAAATTCCTTCATTTCTGTGCCTGTTAAGCAGCGCAAGGCAAGTCTCGACGCGTACGTTGCGCTGGCGATCGTTAAGTTCGTGGGGCACCCATCTATCAAGCTTTTTTATCTTGCCAATCTGTCGCAAATGGACCAATATTGTTTTGATGCTAACATCAAAAGCTGCTGCCAGCTCAGCTGTAGATTGAGATTCATCAGCTTCCATTGTTGACCAAAGTTTCCGGACGACCACAAGGTTCATTTTTCAAGTCAAAATTCCCAGAACGGAACCGAGCAAACCAATAACGGGTTGTACGTTCGTTTGTACAGTTCTCTCCGTAAACGTCGTTGATGTTACGTGTCGTTTGTGCCGCGTCGGTGCCACGACAGAACTCATATTCCATAATTACACGAAATTTCAAAGTATCCATTAAGAGGAAAAATGTTGAAATGTAATGAAAATACAACGCTAATCAATAAACAAAAGACTTATATTGTAAATAGAATGTCATATTTTTAAAACAAAATTAATTTGAATTTAGAATTCATAGCCAATCAAAACTTTTTTTTGTTTGAAAAAGTCTGTACTGCAATACGGCAATTTCATAGGTAAAGACCTATTATAATATTTTTAATCACAACCACGCAAAAAAGTACCTTTTGCAAAAATGACAACAGATCTTCGCGTAACAAGCACACTTCCTTTTCCGTTTGCGTGTTGCCATCCCCGCGCGCGGCTTTTTTTTTATCTACCCGCAACCGGAAGTCTCCCGATTTCGTTATCGGGTTAAAACGTTCACAGGTCCGGTGAGGTTTGTTTGTATTTTTTTCTATTTTTTTTTTTAATGATGAAGGGCTTTTTTTGAGAATATATGTATATAAAAATAAGCCTTCGAAATACTAAATTTTTTTAATGATTTATTTATGACTTTAGTTTTAGGTATTGATTTTAAGACCTTTGTATCCCTTTCTTTTACTGCGACCTTTTTTTTAGTTTGTGCCAATTTAATTTGTTTTTGTTTATATGTGCAATGAAAATATGTATATAAAAAGAAGCCTTCGAAGTACTCATTTTTTTAATGATTTCTTTATGAATTTAGTTTTAGGTATTGATTTTAAGACCTTTGTATCCCTTTCTTTTACTGGGACCTTTTTTTTGTACTCTGCGCCAATTTAATTTGTTTTTGTTTAATTGTTATATATGCGCCATGTCTCTGAGCGTGTACCAAGCCGGTTATTTTCAACCGAAAAAAAAGCATCACTTTCGCATTTAGTTTTTTATGTTTGTTGTATTAGTGCTTTCTCGGAAATTCTTATATTACGATGGACTTTCATATAAATTTCGAATTCAGTTTAGTAGTTTTCGTTTTAAATTAAAATACTTGGAAAAAAATAATTTAACTAAGTATCTATCGGTAAGTGCCCCTTTTAAAAGGATTTTATAGTATCACGTAACGTACGTGTGTATCATGGTGCCGGCTTTTGTACTATTGGTATGTGTGTATCGGCTGTGTGGCGTTAGCGGCATAGCATGAATATTATGGCGGATAGCATGAATATTATGGCGGATAGCATGAATACTATGACAGTCTCTGTGGTGTGTTGGTTGAGCAATCGGCTAATAGCCTGGAGGCTGCGGGTTCCCTCGGCAGGGCAAGTATTTGTGCACAGAAAAAAAATCACAAATTCTTGTTCTGAGTGAGTGTTGTGGGACCATAGTCCTCGTAGTTTCTGGGTCCCTAGACACAGGGAATTCTAGTTAGGACCAGGATCTATGTATGTGACCGTTGGGCATTATTATTATTGTTATTACTATAGCGGATAGCATGAAAATTTAAATAAATCATATGTTTCTTTTTGTTATGTTGCCCCGGAATATTTAGTTTCCGTAGGAAAATGGTTAAGTTACGGGAAAACCACGGAGACAAGCCGCCTACGGCCTAAATAAAATAAAAAAAAAAACATACTTCATTTAACTTCAACAAATTGAACAGTCTATATCTCTTTACTTCCGCACCCCCAAAAATTTAATTAAACAACGCAATTTAATTAAACAAACTGACAAAGTACTAAAAGCTAAACGCTATAAAATGAAATTAAAATCAGTAGCAGATCGGAAATCATTGACGTCAGAAAGGGAAATTTTTAATCAAGCTAAACTCTGACTTGTGAATACTAAAATAAGGATGACATTTCATTAAGTCACAGCTCCAGCTTTGATTAGCATAATCAACATTAATTAAAGCCCGGGTCTATTAAGATAAGATAGTGCTGAGTAAATCGAAATAATGCCGTTCTATATAATGATGACCTTTCCGTAGGTCCTAGTTGATTTAGTGATGATAGATTGTGATAAATGGCCGTTGGATAAACGTCAGCTTAGAAGAAAAATTATAAAATGCTAGAGCAAGACAGCGAAGCCAAAAAAGTAATACGATGTCGTAATATCTTACAACTTACGCTTTTTTACAATCATAATATAATGATGTAGAAAAGTGAAAATGTTTGCTGTAATGAACCAACTTCCCTTTTGAAATGAAGTAATAATGATATGATATGGAACGAATGTTTATATATAAAAATGAATCTCTATTTCCTTTGGTCATCGTATCACGCGTGAACGGACGGAACATTTTCGTAAATTCTTTTTTTGTTGAAAAAACTAAGAAAGTTGGAAAATTTTCACGACGCGGTTGAAACCGCGGGGCGCAGCTAGTAAACAATAAAGCAAATAATAAAATAATTGGAAATAACATAACTAAGTTTGAAAACTGAATTAATAAATCAATAACTATAATCGAACAAATTCAATTAATCACAACAATCGCATTAAAACACGTCGAAGTGAATACACGAGGATATTAATCGAAAGCTATCAGGGCTATTGGGTTATGAAACTACAGGCTGTTCAATTAACGCACAAAATGAAACCCGGAATGAGATCAGCCTGTGTGGCGTTTGGGCCACATGCCGCCACTGATAGGGCTGGCACACGCAGTTTGATTTTGAAATCGTTTTTATCTAAAGCATTCTAATCATCAATTGACGTGAGTTTTGGCCGTTATTTATATTACAAAAAAATCTTACATTCTAATCATCACAAAATTAAAAGCAACAATGGAAGTAGGTCAAGTTTGAAGTGAAAAACTGACTGGCCCGATAGCTCAGTTGGTAGTAACCTTGCCTTCTGAACCGCAGGTTGTGAGTTCGATTCTTACCCAGGACAAACATTTGTGTGATGAACATCGATGATGTTTTATGTCTGCTGGGTCTTATATTGTATTATATGTATGTGTTTACAAACAAATAGTATCTAAGTATTGTATCAGTTATCTGGTTCCCATAGCACAAGCTTTGCTAAGTTTGGGGCTAGATGTCGCTGTGTGAGATGTCCACACGTTTTAAAAAAAATAGGCAATGTATTTCATAAGGACGACCACTTGGACTGACTACCAGACTGTGCTGATGTCTCAGGGTGACGCGCGCAGTACAATGTCACGCGAAACTTTACATTAGAGTTCCGAGTGTCACTGCAACTGCTATGGGCGTCCGTATCGCTTAACATCTGTTGAATGACTAGCTTGTCACGTCAATCATTAACATAAAAAAGCGAGGCAATCGATTGGTCATGTTCATTAGACGTCAAATGGTACAATAATAATAAAAAAGGAATATCAGGGCGATATACGAAATCTCCACAAATTTTTAACCATGATTTTGGATGTTAAGTCATGGTGTTCACAAAAAAATTATCATGTGTAGATTTTTTCGTTTTTATGTAGTTTTTGCTAGTTTATGATTCGGGTTCAATCATCCACGCCCACTTGATAATACCCCGACTTTATTTTTCATGTAACGTTAGAAATAGTAAAGTACTAAGCGATTTACTCACAGTTTAAGTTCTAAAATTGAGATTCACTTAAAGATCCCATAAAAAAATACCTATCTCAATTTATACAGCCGCGGTACCCAAATCTTTAAAAGAAAGTCTGCATCTAGGGAGAAGTGCCATAAACATGGCAACCCTGACTGAAGTGGCCCTTGATTGGCCCCGTTTGCCCTCACCTCCCCAGAGGCGTCGGTCCGTTTCCTGCGCCTGTAGGGGTGTTGTTTTAGGGGTAGTTTTAACCCAACTGATAGATATTGAGATCCCGAATAAAGGGGGTTGAAATTCAATTTCAGAAGTTTATATAGATTTTAAATATTAGAGAGATTGATCAGTGGTGGCTCACAAGGTACTGATACTGTGTGTTGACTTCATCCCGGTTGATTTAAAAACCATGTTACCCTACTTCCAAAGAATAAGCGGGAAAAATATTTTTATAACTGGCATAAAATTCATAAAACTTTTTTGAAGTAAAACTTTGCTAACGGTTTTGGCTTTTGAGCTTAAGTTTTTGATGTAAAACTTTTTTACGCACACTTGACTTGGAGAGTAAGCTGGTGAATGCGAGGCGAACAGAAGTTAAAGTCGGTTCACTTAAATCTCTATTATCAACATAACAAAGTTAAATTTCCCTGTAATTCTTGAAACCATTTTGTCATCGGAGCTGTCCAAGCTCACCCGTTCGAAATGTCATCTTCTAAGAAATCCTAACCTAATACATAATAAAGGTCATAGGTCATACTTCGGACCTTTCAACCCTAGAGTGGCCCTTCATCGCCATTTGCTCTTACGTCCCTAAGGACACCCGATCTGTTTCCGGTACCCGTTTACCTATATAGCCTGTATGTATTACAACGTTTCCTTAGATTTGGATTGATCGGACAGATTCCAAAACATTCGAGATGATTTAGTTTGGAATACAGTGTGTAGAAACTCGGCTGTGATTTATCTAGACAGTATACTAACAATCCCATTAGGGTACCAATAAAACGTCCTACAAATATAGATAAATTTACTTCATATTTAGAACTACATTAGTATATCATCCAGGTAAGTAAAGACATTTTTAACATTTCTCTGATGTTGGATTATGTTATTTATGAATTCGCTTGATTCATAGCTTTTTAATGCCGAAAAACATAAAAACCAAATTTATGTATACATAGATTTAATATTATATATGCAATAAATGGCTTAGCCATACCATTAGCGGTATTCTCGAGCAAGCATCGAAAGCATCTAACACTTCTAACGCTTTGACATCGTGCATAGATGAACGAATCTAACGATGACTCTCGATCGGTATTACTCAGTTTTTTTTAGTTCTCAGCGTGATGTCTTAATTTTTCTTTTGGCTCTGTCAAATCGTTAATTAGGTTCTATGTCTTCAAAACAAAGACAATCACTTCAAACGACGGGTAAATAGTGTCTTAAAAAGGATGCAACGCTTCGGCAGCGCCCCTAGTGTTGCAGGTGTCTATAGGCAACTTTAACTGCTTACCATGAGACAAGCCGTCAGCTTGTTTGTCTGTCTGTGTTATAAAAAATATCAAGGACATTACAAATTATCATAAAACCTTACATAATAACCCTGGGCATTCATTTTTATCGTACACATTTGACTAAATGTACATCGGCTGTAGCTGTACCACTTCACCAAAGGTCGTAGGGCATCTCTAACTAGCGTCCTTTCATTGCCCTCGTTTGTCTTAACCTCCTTAGGGACATCCGACCGACTTGGTATATCTGTAGACTTGACTTAATGCCGTAATTAGATAGATAGTTACATGGGTAAATCTTAATTGTACACCAGAGTATTGTCCAGACAGTTATACTTGAACGGCACGAAGGCTTTTTAAAACAATCCTTATCTAGTTTCGGCTTTTGAGTTTAAGTTTTTTAAGTAAAACTTCTTTACGCACGATTGACTTGGGGTGTAAGCTGGTAAATGCCAGGCGAACGGAAGTTGGAGTTAGTTCACGTAGATTTCCAAGGTTAAATTTGTATTATTATGTTGACATAATTATGTTGATTAATTTAGATCTCCATTGTCAACATAAAAAAAGTTAAAAATTTGTATTATTACGTCCGGTAAAATGATAATTTACAATTTAGAATTGTCAAGATGACGACATTAACATTAAACAGGGCAAAAACATTGTTATACCAGCCCATAGATGGGGCTAAACTAAAGAAGTTTTACTTCAGTCGTGTGGTCTAAAGCTTTTTTATCTTTTTTCACCTAAGTCATTTTTTTTACATACAATAAAAATAAAAAACAGCAGGACGGGAGACAACAAACTCTTCAAAGGCGTTTTGTACTGCCTCTCGGGAATTGAATTTTTTTCCCGCTAAAAAGTTGTCCAAATTTTGGAAAAAGTAATAGTCGGTAGGCGCAAGATCTGGTGAGTATGGCGGATGAGGGAGAGCTTCCAAACCCAACTCATGCAGCTTAGAGACGGTCTGTTGTGCAGTATGGGGTCGCGCGTTGTCGTGAAGTAGCAGTGGAGACGACCGATTGACCAAAGCTGGTTGCACGTCCGAGTTTCGCCATCATTGTGGTCAGTTCTTCAATGTACACATCTGCAGTAATGCTCTCGCCATTTTGTAAAAAGCTATGATGAATCACACCAGCACTAGACCACCAAACTGTGACCATCACCTTTCTAGGGGTCATTTTTCGTTTTGCACATTGCTTTGGTACCGAACCAGGATCTAACCAACTTGCTGATCGCTTTCGATTGTCAAAAAGAATCCATTTTTCGTCGCACGTAACAATTCGGTTCAAAATTCCTTCATTTCTGTACCTGTTAAGCAGCGCAAGGCAAGTCTCGACGCGTACGTTGCGCTGGCGATCGTTAAGTTCGTGGGGCACCCATCTATCAAGCTTTTTTATCTTGCCAATCTGTCGCAAATGGACCAATATTGTTTTGATGCTAACATCAAAAGCTGCTGCCAGCTCAGCTGTAGATTGAGATTCATCAGCTTCCACAATCGCCTTTAATTCATCATTGTTGACCAAAGTTTCCGGACGACCACGAGGTTCATTTTTCAAGTCAAAATTCCCAGAACGGAACCGAGCAAACCAATAACGGGTTGTACGTTCGTTTGTACAGTTCTCTCCGTAAACGTCGTTGATGTTACGTGTCGTTTGTGCCGCGTTGGTGCCACGACAGAACTCATATTTCATAATTACACCAAATTTCAAAGTATCCATTATGAGGGAAAATGTTGAAATGTAATGAAAATACAACGCTAATCAATGAACAAAAGACTTATATTGTAAATAGAATGTCATATTTTTAAAACAAAATTAATTTCAATTTAGAATTCATAGCCAATCAAAACTTTTTTTTGTTTGAAAAAGTCTGTACTGCAATACGGCAATTTCATAGGTAAAGACCTATTATCAAGAAACTAGTTCACGAAAGTAGAACATTCGCGAATCTTTCACGCAAAAACTACTTTGTAGATTTTGATGAAACTTGGAATGCAGATAGCTTATACGGTGGATTAACACAAAGGATACTTATCATCCTCAGACAGACAGCCTCTGTTGTGTGGTGATTGAGCAAGTGGGCTCATAACCCAGAGGTGGCGGATGCGATTCCTACGACAGGACAATTATTTGTGCACAGAAAAAGCGCAAATACATGTTCTGTGTTTGGATGTTGTGGGACCATGGTCCTCGTAGTTCCTGGGTCTATTGACATACCCGTCATAGTACAAGTCACGAAGTCACAGTTCTATTTTAATTTTGAGAACATAGTGTTATTTTTCCACTAGTGGATGTTTCATATCGCAGCTTCTGTGTCCTCTGCGTGATCTCACTCAATACCCAATCTGTATTTGCCCTGTAGGTATGACGTTTTAGTATAATGGGTACATTATGATATAAGATATTGTATTACAGGCTCCTATCGTCCGTGGTGGCGTCAATCATACCAGTTTGAGAGCATAAAGAACGACTGTTTCGGAATTTTATTGCGAAGTCGTTTCTTATGATGTTTATGGTTTACGTTGTTGTTATTTATATTGAATATTTGGTTTTATATAACACCGTTTATGCATTTTTTTTAACTAAGACTTCTTTACGCACGCTTGAATTGGGGAGTAAGCTGGCGAGGTGAACGGAAGTTAAAACCTGTTGGTTAACGTAGATCTCCATTGTCAACATAACAAAGTTTTTTATTTGTAATGTTTGTATGTCCGGTAAAATGACAATTTACAATTGTCAAGCTGGTGACATTAAATAAAGCAAAAACAAAGTTATATCCGCCGATAGATGGAGCTAAACTAAAGAAGTTTTACTTCAGTCGTGGGGTTTAAAGCACACTCATTTTTTTTATCGTAGGCTCGTATTTGACTACAGTATCACCTGACGAGAATCGATTACAAGGTTCAGGGTAGAGCTTATTAGCAAACAAAGCCTGTTACTATCTATAAAAACTCAAACAATTTATGGCATATAGGCTAATTTTAGCACTGTTACAAGTTAAATTCTTTTAAGATTGTTCTAAGCATATAAAATTACAAAGTCTTTCATGTCAAATATAGTAAGCCTGTTATAATAAGTTTGAAAAATGAAGCTCTTTTCCACTACTGGCACAACTCCAATCTGAGACTTCGATTACACCTGTAAAGAAGAAGCAACAAGAAACTTCACTCAAGATTATTTTCCGTAAGTTTCTATGTCTAGAAAACAATATCGTTTCAACTAAACTTGCAGCTTAGTGTGTTTACATTTCATTACACGCAGATTTCCTGAAATTACTAGCCGTTTCCAAGTAACTAATAATAATAAAAACACTCAACGATCACATACATAGATCCTGGACCCTAACTAGGATTCCCTGTGTCTAGGGACCTGGGAACTACGAGGACCATGGTCCCACAACAACCAAACGCAGGACAAGTATTTGCGCTTTTTTCTGTGCACAAATACTTGTCCCGCCGCGGAAATCGAACCCGCCGCCTCCGTATTATGAGCCGACGTGCTCAACCACTACGGAGGCTGTCGAGTAACTGATCCAATAGATAGTGATTTGTGAGATCTGTCAATCTCTCAGCGCGGTTTACAATAATTGGGTCTATCTGGCGATAGATAGCTTAATTAATGCCAATCATTCTGCAAACGCCCATGAGAAGGAAAATATAGGTGTTGTATACAACTTGTTAATTTTGCCGCGTGATGCTCCATTCGGTTGCGTATTAAACCGGAGTCAACCTTCGAATTGAATTTCCATGAATTTATATAAATACTAGTTGTGCCCCGCGGTTTTACCCGCGGATAAAAAGTATTTTAATTATTTGCTCATCCCACGGGAAAAAATCACTTTTCCAGAATAAAATGTAGCCTATATGTTTAACCAGTGTATAAGCTATCTTGGTACTAAATTTCATCCAATCCATTCAGCCGTTTGAGCGTGAAGGAGTAACAAACATACACACATACACACAAACTTTCGCCTTTATAATATTAGTGTGATGTGATGTGAAGTGTGATTCACGCGGCTTGTTTCTAGCCTGAAAATGTATTGGATCTGCCATCCTTACATTCCTAATTTGAAAAACGCACGTAAATTATGTATTGAAATGGTCCATTCAGCCGTTTGAGCGTGAAGCATACACAGATACACACATAAACACATACAAACTTTCGCCTTTATAATATTAGTGTGAAGTGTGATAGTGTGATTAGTGTGATTTGCACGCCTGCTGGGCTGGGCACAGTGACTGTGACATTTCCTGAAATCTGAAATGTGGTTTGAAGTGTGTATCCTAGCAAATAAATGATTGATGGATTGAATAAACATCATTCTGCGATAGTCGATGTTTATACTTCAGTGTTCCTATTTCTCAGAGATGAGCAAATGAACATGCTTAACCCGCCATACTTTGAATCTCTTCCGTACACCCGACGCTCCTTTATAAAAACTCCATATCATTAGTCTACCCTCAGGAAACCGCAGGGTGATTCACTTACGTGGGAACCATGCTTATGCCATGCCAATAGGTTAAATTAAATAAAAAAGGAAAGCGACCAGTCTCGACGGACCCGAAACTCAATTCTGTTACAATTTTCTTTGTAGCTTTGGATACCTTACAGTATTTGCTCGGTAGATGTTATAAGGTACCTTTTTGTGATATTGTGTAAAGGTAGAACACATTGGTGCGGCCTGGCGCGCGGTCTGAATGCACCTAAATCACTGACCAAAATTACTGATTTAACGTAGACAAAGATTAATGTACACATACGAAAATTTGATTGCAATGCAACAGGAGAATGTTCAGTTTGAGAACTATCGTGAGTATGACACATTTTGTAAGATAAATAACGGCCAAAACTCACGTCAATTAAAAGTTACGTGCTGACGCTCGCGAAAGCCGCCGCGGCTTGCGTTAGTAACTGGCTCCCAGAAGAAGGACATCGAATATGTCCGAAACCTGGTCGGAGTAATTTCGACTTTTACTTGACGTGAGTTTTAGCCGTTATTTATCTTACAAAAAAGAAAAATTTCCATACTAACTGGTGTTGATTCTGTGTCGCATTCTCTAAAACTAAAGTAAACTTTAAGTATGGCGGTACTCTTCTGATAAAGGGGAAATGAAAAAGACGGAAATATGTTAATATCGTTTAGCTTTAGAGTATGCGACACAGAATCGACACCATTATGCACGTAAACTGCGTATCAAAGTGTCAAATCCATACAAATATTAATTGAAATTAAGTTACGTGATCAACATAAATACAATCAGCACCACAGATGAGACGAAAGAAACGTTTCAATCTTTTAGAATTTAGTTCATTCGTTCATTACATTCACTCTTTGGGCGCGTCGCGCGGATTTCTAATTAAAACCAATTCCTTTGACGCTTCCTTTAAAGATTCAATGTTTTAGTTATTTGTTTAGTCTGTGGGGAGAACGAAAGGTAATAACATGGATCAGGAGGTTCTGCGAGTGAGGTTTAAAGTAATGAGAGGGTTTAGCTTTGAAATGATTGGTTTAAAGATTTCACGGTCTTAGAAATGAATATAAAGGGAACCAATAATAATACCTAAGTAATTTAAAGACGCTATTTTATTGAGAGTTTATTCCTGTTTTAAGTATAAATGGTAAATTGTTACAATTACGTATTTGACAGCGAAATCACTTGGATGGGTGACCGTTACAAAAAGCTTTATTTATAGCTGAGCGTTATCGTGCTCCGGCACGTTAGGCCGTCGGTCTCAGCTGGTGTCGTAAGACAAAAGTCGTTAAGCCGATTAGCAAGGCAAGTAGTTAGGCGTCAGAATCTTTAAGCCGGCCTAAGGCTACGGCTTAAAGATTCTGACGCCTAACTACTTGCCTACACAAGATGAAGAAGAAGACAGAAAAATGTAGGTTCTTATTATTTAATTGGCCCGATAGCTCAGTTGGTAGTAAACCTGCCTTCTGAACTGTAGGTTGTGGGTCCGATTCCCACCCAGGGCAAACATATGTGTGATGAACATAGGTGTTTGTCCTGTGTCTCGATGTTATATTGTATTCTATGTATGTATTTACAAAACAAATAGTACCTATCTAAGTATTGTATCAGTTATCTGGTTTCCCATTATACAAGCTTTGTTTACTTTATGTATGTGATCGTTGGGCGTTATTATTATTATTATTACTTTGGGGCTAGATGGCGTTGTGTGAAATGTACACACATATTATTATTAATATTATCACAAATGTTAACCATAATAGAACAAAAAACATTCAAAATTGATAGCAGTTTATTTTCAACGTCGGTTAAAGAGGACAACGAACCGACTATTATTAGCTTAACGTTTTACAGCTAACAAATTGCCTATTATTTATTACGTACAGCATGATAAATGATACAGCCTTGTTTAATGTGCCCTATGCACGCAGTAATCACTCAGCGTAATGTGATTTTATTTTAATTAAAAACTTCCAGCAAAGTTCTAAAAATGTTACGTATTGTGTCAGTAACTTTGGGCAATCCTAAAGTTGAGTGTTGCCAGTTCAGTTCAGTTTGTGCCAACTCAGGTGCTTTGTAACTGAGTTGGGGACTCTTTTTACACTTTTTGTTACTTTTGCGATTTGAGTCGGGCGAAATGGATATTCGTCTGATGGTCGCGCTACCAGGATTACGTTTAACGCGAATGGTTAGCAATGGTGTTTTAATGTGCGTGGGTACTATAGCTAGTGAAATTACTGGGCAAATGAGACTTTGTGACCTAACCTGAGAGTCTAGTAATCTTATTGCTAGACTGTGATGATGTCTCAGAATGATATGGGCAGTGCAGTGAAGTCCACGCGAAACTATAGTTTCAAGTGTCACTGCAACTGATATGGGCAGCCGTGTCGCTTAACATCAGGCGAACGACTAGCTCGTCATGTCATTCCAGCCTCTGTGGTGTGGTGATTGAGCAGGTTGGCTCATAGCCCAGAGGGGGCGGGTTCGATTCCTGCGACAAGGCAAGTATTTGTGACAGAAAAAAAAAGCGCTAATACTTGTTCTGAGTCTGGGTGTTGTGGGACCATGGTCCTCGTAGTTCCTGGGACACAGGGAATCCTAGTTAGGGTCCAGGATCTATGTACGTGATCGTTAGGCGTTATTATTATTATTCATTTATTTATTTACAATTTTAAATTTAAGTTTTTTACAATATTTCTATAAAAGTTAACATTACAAAAATACAATAAAAAACCTAAACCTAGTGTGCCGCCAGCAGCGGGGCAAGGCCCAAGCTCCCGGTGGTTAGGGCTGCAGAGTGAGGAACCTCCTGACAATACGTGCCGTGTCAAGGAGTACTGCCTTCTGAATCTGACTTATTATTATTATTTAATCCTTAACATAAAAAGATGTAAAGAAGCGCTTCTTACCCAGAGTTTTTATTAATTCTACAAGTTGTATCTATGATAAGCTTTGGTAGCCGTTATGATCTCCCGGTCCCGATAACATACATTTTACGTAAGTAGGTGGTAGGACTTTGTTGCAAAGTTCGTCTAGGTAGGTACCACCGCTTTGCCAGTTATTCTGTCGCCAAGCAGTAGTGTGCAAGCACTACTGTGTTCCGGTTTGAAGGGCACTGTAGCTAGTGAAATTACCGGGCAATTAAGACTTTATGATCTGATCTCACAGTCAAGTAATCTTATTACCAGACTGTGCTGATGTCTCAGGATGATGTGCGCAGTGCAGTGTCGCTTGAAACTCTATGTTTTAGGGTTCCGAGTGACACTGTTTTGTTATGGGCGGCCGTGGCGCTTAACATCAGGTGAACGACTAGCTCGTAACATCATTCAATCACATAAAAAAAAAAAAAAAAGTAATGGTTACAAATGTTCCAACAAGTTATCCAAAAACCTTTTTTAACCTCAGAGTAATAATGAGCTTGTAAGTTGTAAAACATTACAAAACGCGATGTCCTTACATCTGAAATTATTTGCTAGCCCAAGGCAAGAGTACATTACTTACGCTACAAGGAAAAAACTGTACATCATAGAACTAAGAAAAGCCAGAAGGACTGTCGGCGTACTGAGTCCGTGGAACATTCTGATTCTGAAGTATTACACAAACAAATTACACTATAACATCACACTATCACACTAATATTATAAAGGTGAAAGTTTGTATGTGTGTATGTTTGTTACTCCTTCACGCTCAAACGGCTGAATGAATTTGGATGAAATTTGGTACCAAGATAGCTAATACACTGGATTAATATAGGCTATATTTTATCCCGGTAAATTGAAATTTTCCCGTGGGATGACCAAATAATTAAAATACTTACTATGCGCGGGTGAAACCGCGGGGCGCTACTAGTAGTAGTATAGGTATGTATGCGAGCTAATTATAAACAATGATAACTACATATAAAAGGTGTAAATAAATTAATAAAAAATTATGGACATTACACACAGCGCCATCTAGCCCCAAACTTCGCAAAGCTTGTACTATGGGAACCTGATAACTAATACATTGTATATACATACATAGAATACAATATAACATCCAGAGACATTATGAGGAAAAATGTTGAAATGTAATGAAAATACAACGCTAATCAATAAACAAAAGACTTATATTGTAAATAGAATGTCATATTTTAAAACAAAATTAATTTGAATTAGAATTCATAGCCAATCAAAACTTTTTTATGTTTGAAAAAGTCTGTACTGCAATACGGAAATTTCATAGGTTGTTATATATTATATATATAGTTTCATAGGCAACCTATTATTAACTGAATTAAATTAGATTTTAGACGGGATGTCTGACATATAAGAGAAGACTTTCTTGATAGTGGCACCACGCTACGCCCGGACTTGCAAGTGTTGCCAGCTCTCAAGTAAACCATAGCATGTGTCACTGGCATTGCCTTTAAGTCAAAGTCAAAAGATTTAATGCAAATAGGCAAATTTTAACAATTTTACTAGTAAACATTTAGAATATTTTCCATAGTTTTAGACATTATACACAGCGCCATCTAGAACCAAATTAAGAAAAGCTTGTACTATGGGAAACAACTGGGATCACGTAACTCGATTGCAACAGATAGAAACACAAATTTGTATGGATTTGACAGTTTGAATTCACAGTTTATGTGCATAGTGAGTATGTACCTAAATACCTCATGTTGCATTGCAATCAATCTTTCGTGATCACCCTCCAGATCACTCTATCTATCTAAATATATATAACTCAAAGGTGATTGACCGACTGACTGACTGACATAGTGATCTATCAACGCACAGCCCAAACCACTGGACGGATCGGGCTGAAATTTAGCATGCAGGTAGATGTTCTGACGTAGGCATCCGCTAAAAAAGTATTTTTCGAAACTCCACCCTTAAGAGGGTGAAATGGGTGGTTGAATTATTTTCCCATAGGCCACGCCACGGGCGAAACTATGGGCAGAAGCTCGTTTACCTATACATCTCCGGATCAAATTATATTAGGTCTTTGCAAAAAAATTGCTTCGGTGCGCGTCAATGCAATATTACAGAATACTTAATCTGTTTTTTTCTTACATCGTTTCTGTAAATACGTAAATAGGTCTGGGGATTCACGAGGAAGTTGTAAAAATGTGGATTAAATTCTTACAAGCTGTAAGGTGAAATATAGCAGTTTATTTTGGATGTAACATATCGTTTTACGTGTATTTTTGTAATGTTAGTTAGTTTTAATGTTAGTGAGTCGTTCACTTGATGTTAAGCGACACGGTCGCCCATGACATTTGAAGTATCTTTCTGAACTCTATGTAATCACTTTACTAGACTGTGAGATCGGGTTATAAAGTCTCATTTGCCCAGTAATTTCACTAGCTACAATGCCCTTCGAACAACTATTTATCATATTTATCATATTTAACAGCCTCTGTGGTGTGGTGGTTGAGCAGGTTGGCTCATAACCTGGAGGCGGCGGGTTCGATTCCCGCGGCAGGACAGCTATTTGTGTACAGAAAAAAAAAGCGCAAATATTTGTTCTGAGTCTGGGTGTTGTGGGACCATGGTCCTTGTACTTCCTGTCTCCCTAGACACAGGGAATATTAGTTAGGGTTTAGGATCTATGTATGTCATCGTTGGGCGTTATTATTATTATTATTATCATCTTACTTCTAGCTTGCGTTACTTACTTCACGGAAGGAAGGTCCACTTGACCCAATTTTTGAATAACAATAATAATAATAATAATTCATTTAATCATAAATTCAAACGGTTTGTACATTGTGTTTGAAATGCCTCAGGATGACGTGCGCAGTGCAGTGTCATGCGAAACTCTATACTTTAGAGTTCCGAGTGACACTGCAACTGATATGGGCAACCGTATCGCTTAACATCAGGCGAACGGTTAGCTCGTCACGTCATTCCATAACATTTAAAAAAAAAATAATAAACCATACTATGCCTATATAACTCCCAATGATCGCACATTTAGGTCCCGGACCCTTAATAGGATGTATCTAGAGACCCAAGAACATAACACCCAGACTCAGAACAACTATTTGCGCTGATATTTCTGTGTCGACTTGTCCTGCCGCGGAAATACCATCCTTAAGTACTCGGACAGTCCCGTGTGGACTTAAACTTCTTGAACTAACTAATGGAAGTACTTCCGGTAACTACAAGGTAGTGATTAATTAATCAAACTTATCTTAGTTACTCGACCAGTCACGCGATAATGGAACTTGATTGCAACAATTGAAAACACAAATTTGTATGAATTTGACCATTTTAATACATAGTTTACGTGCGTTTTTCAAATTAGGAACGGAAGGATGGCAGATCCTATACATTTTCAGGCTGGAGACAAGCCGCGTGAATCACACTTCACATCACATCACACTAATATTATAAAGGCGAAAGTTTGTATGTGTGTATGTTTGTTACTCTTTCACGCTCAAACGGCTGAATGGATTAGGATGAAATTCGGTACCAAGATAGCTTATACACTGGATTAACATATAGGCTACATTTTATCCCGGAAAAGTGAAATGTTCCCGGGGTATGAGCAAATAATTAAAATACGTTATATCCGCGGCTGAAACCGCAGGGCGCAACTACTGAATGATATTTGTATGTGTCGAAAGTGTACATGAAATAAATTTAAATTGTAAATTAAAATATTTTTTTGGAAGACTAACTTCTGACCGCGACTTCTCCCGCGTGGCCTATAGGAAACGAAGAAGAATTTTTTTTCATAGATAATTCAACCACCCATTTCACCCTCTTAGGGCTGCAATTTTGATAAACCCTTTCTTATTGGATACCTACACTTTACAAAGAACACACCCTCCAAATTTCAAATCAAATCTGTAGGACCAGCGGTTTAGGCTGTCCGTTGATATATACGAGTAAGTCAGCCAGTCAGTCAGTCAGGACTTTGAATTTTATATGTATAGATGGGAGAAAAAAACGAGTGTGCTAAAGCACACGACTGAAGTAAAACTTCTTTAGTTTAGCTCCATCTATCGGTCGGTATAAGTTTTTTTTGCTTTGTTTAAAGTTAATGTCGCCATCTTCACAATTGTCATTTTACCGGACATACCAACATAATACTACAAAGTAAAGTTTTAACTTTGTTATGTTGACAATAGAGATCTACGTGAATTAACTTGAACTTCCGTTCGCCTCGCATGTAACGATTCATACTGACTTAATAATTATTAGTTTTAAATAAGTTACTTATTCCAATATTATATAATTTCTTTATTCTTTTAATTTATTACATCTGTTTTAACGTTATAATACGAACCTCTGCTAGATCAAATTCTCCAAACTCAACACTCTGCGTGAACGCAACCGGTATTTCGCAGTCGCGCGTTCTGACCAATGAGCTAGTACCGCAGGGTGACATGAGGCGCGGGGGCTGCCTCAGCCAACGGACCGCGCTCGGCCGAGTGCTCAAACGAATGGCTGGCGGCCCTTGAGGTGGACACTACGCCCGCCGATACCGCGATCTACACCTATCGCCATTTTGCTACGCCGCGCCACCCACGGCCTTTGAATTTTGCGAAACTTAATTTCGATTTTGATAAAATCTGTGTTGTGTTTTTACCCCAAATTGGGTGAGTGTTTCAACTATTTATCATTGTAGCTTGTCTCGCAAGCATGACGTGAGTACATTCAAATAATGTTCGCCGTTCATATCAGCAAGCGGCCATCCCGCAGCTGTTTTAACATTTAATTCCGTCCACACGATATTCGAACAACAGCGTAATATTATTTTCTTGTTTGTGGATTGAAATACTTGGCAATAGCATAGTGCTTAATTCGCCTTCTTTTGTTAACGGTATATCCAAAATAAAACCCGTTACGTCTCAGGTGACTTGAATTTTATTTGAATGTACCTAGTTAGTTTTAATCATCTGTTCATTTGCATTTTCCTGCTTTAAATCTGTATTGGGGACATAATAATTTTATTAGTTGTGGAAAACTATTTCCATTTAGTATGTCTTCATTTTATATGTCGCCATTTTGTCACTTTAAACTATTATGACGTTGATTGAGCTCTGTCTTTTGTAAAGAAAATATTTTCCATGTTGCCACTATTTTAATAATATATTATATTTTGCATTTTTCTCTGTAACCACCCTACTCTGTACCATTTGACTGCCTCATCTCAGATTCTATTCATCGCATTAGACTTCACTGCTTTGTTCATTTCGCGCAACAACTACATCGAGTGTGGCAGTCAAACCAAAATGGAATAATTTCTAAGACGCGCATATATGGAATTCCAGGGTTCAACCGCACAACTAGCCGCAGATGCTATTCGTCCTGCCTGGCCCGGACTGACTCCACTGCCGAAGAATTCGCCGGTAGCCGCACCTGGTCCCGAGAGCCCGGCGGACCCCTCACGTTCCGGGAGCACCTATCTCGCTTTGTTGACCTGCCACACCGGGGACGCCGTGCGCTGGAATTTCAAGGCCAGTGTGTCGAAACGGTTGCGCAACGCCTTTTGCGTCACGTCTTTTTTTAATTATAATCTTTTGTTAAATTCCTGATTGTTCTCATTTACTTGCTACACCTGTAGATATTGTAGGTAGGATAATTAGGAATGAATTACAATCTTCACCCGATTACTCCCCAAGCCATTTCACCCTCTTAAAGGTGGAATTTCGAAAAATCCGTTCTTAGCGGACGCCTACGTCATAACATCTACCTGCATGCCAAATTTCAGCCCGATCCGTCCAGTGGTGTGGGCTGTGCGTTGATAGATCACTATGTCAGTCAGTCAGTCACCTTTGAGTTATATATATTTAGATTTATAAAGGGCCTAAGTAGGTCAAATGATCCACAATAGTGGGTAATAAAGATTTATTGTGAGATGGTCGTGTTGAGAGCCGGGCGGTCGGGATTTGTGAAGATAATGCTGACTGAATTATGTTTGTCTGTATGTTCGCGGTCTGAAAATGTTGACCTTAAGGTTGGTAATTGCATACATAAATCTATATCACTAGGTCACTAGGTCTATTTGATTAGGCACAGAGCATAGAATTTTTTATTAAAACGAAAAGGTCGCTCTCTTACATAGCCTCTGTGGTGTGGTGGTTGAGCAGGTCGGTTCATAACCCAGACAGCAGGTTCAATTCGTGTAGCAGGACAAGTATTTGTGCGAAGAAAAAAAGCGCAAATACTTCTGTGTCTGGGTGTTTTGGGACCATGACTCACGTAGTTCCCGCGTCCCTAGACACAGGAAATCCTACTTAGGGTCTAGGATCTATGTATGTGATCGTTGGGCGTTATTATTATTATTATAAATGTAATAGGTACCTATAAATTATGTACGAGAGCTCAGGAGTTACAAAGGCAAGCCTTAGGCATACCTAAGTGTTGGTAAACAATGAATTATGTTCAGACAAATTGGTCAAAGCGGCAAGTTCTAGTTAACTAGTGCGGATTAAAATCCACCGGCCGAAAGTGTACCTAATGTTATACATAAATAAAATTGTAAAGTTTCATTTATTAGAAAAAAAACGAGTGTGCTTTAGACCACACGACTGAAGTAAAACTTACTAAAGAACTCATGCACTGGCTATAAGAGGAAGAGAGCTAGAAACTGCACACACGCACTGCTCTCTCTCGCCCCTACAGTAATATACAAAACGTATATAGCTCTCTCTTCCTATTTTCACGAACTTAGATCTCCCTCTCAACTTCCGTTCGCTTTGCCCGATCAATTTGATCCATGATTTTTGTTCACCCAAAAAGTGTTCAAGGCGCCTAAAGAAGTTATCACTTCAAAAAAATAGACAAAAATAAAACGAGTTTATCTACTTTGGGCTTAATCAAATTTAAACTACCTATCTTTATGTTAGTGAATGATGTGACGAGCTAGTCGTTCACCTGATGTTAAGCGACACGGCTGCCGATAACAGAACAGTGTCACTTGGAACTCCAAAATATAAAGATTCGTGTGACTGCGCACATCATCCTGATCAGCACAGTCTGGTAATAACATTACTCGACTGTGAGATCAGATCATAAAGTCTCATTTGCCTAGTAATTTCACTAGCTACAGTGCCCTTTAAACCAGAACACAGTGGTGTTTGCACACTACTGCTTGGCGGCAGAATAACTGGCAAAGCGGTGGTACCTACCTAGACGAACTTTGCAAAAGTCCTACCACCTATCTATCTAAGACTAGTGAATTTCAGGCTTCCACTGTAATTCTCTTGTAATTACTCTTCATCCTTTCTCATAAACACTCGGAGGGATAGCCAGGGGATGTTATAAATTAGGGTAGTTTTGGAATAGAACCCCTTTGTGGCTCTCGTAGGCCCCAGTTAAAGCACATTACGGGGAAAGTCCCGAATTTAAACTATTTTCAAAGTGTGTCGGGTGGCGACAGCTCTGTAGTTATGGAGCTGGATTTAGGGGTAGAGGTCGGGGTTCGAGACGGGAGATGAACAATCGGTGAAGTATTCGGAATTACTTTTGATTGTTTGAATTGGAGCCGGTTTGATTCTCGGTTTGAAACTAAGTACGTATATAGATAGTATAGACTACCAGATATATTAGTTTTTGCCCGCAATTTGCCGTTTACCCGCGGATGACTTTTCCAAGATTAAAAAGTATCATACTGGTTGTTCTTTTTTTTTTGTTTTTACTTTGGTTCCGCACTTTTGTGTATTTAGCCAGTGTCAAATAACTGATAATTTTTCAAGTTAATTAATATATATATGTGTCAAGTCAAGTCACAGTCCGAGTCATCAAGTCATAATCTAGTCTAGTCAAGTCATACTCCTAGTAAAGTGGTGGCAAATTTACCAGAAGCTTCTATGGAGTTTTGGAAACAACACGAAAATAAACGTTTCACCATCATTATACCACTTTCCCACACTCATGCGTATAATTCAGCACTTAACGAATAAAATGCCACCAATTTTATGCACTAACACTGAAAATAACACAAGTTTTGGAAAATAATAAATTGCGGTGACGCGATCTTTTTGTTTTCCCGCCAAAACTTTCGTTATGGTTGTTGAATATCATGTAGAAGAAGACAGATGGCGCGACAGGCGCGAAAAGGCAGTAATGTTTGTCAAGATGGTGGCGGGAGAAAAACAATAAAGTAGTAGTTTACCTAATAACAGTCTTTATTTTATAAAACACTGATCTGGGGAATGTGATATACGGGATCTAATATCTGTAAATAAGAGGCTTTCAGCAAAATACTATACTGAAACTTTAAAAGAATTTTTCTCGATGGCTTTTAAGTAAAACTTCTTTACGCACGCTTGTTGGAGAGTAAGCTGGTGAATGCGAGACGAACGGAAGTTGAAAGGTTCACGTAGACCTCCATTGCCAACATACCCAAGTTAAAAATTTGTATTATTATGATAGTATGTCAATTTACACTTGTCGAGATGACATTAACATTAAACAAAGCAAAAACAAAATTATCTACTATATAAAAATTAGTCGGGTTTTCCTTCCTGACGCTATAACTCCAGAACGCACGAACCTATTTCCACGGTTTTGAATTCGTTGGAAAGGTCTCGGGCTCCGTGAGGTTTATAGCAAAGAAAATTCTGGAAAAATTTAGGACAAACCAACATTTTAAGTAGATAGCGCCGGTGCTTGATACATTGTTTTTCGCATATTATAAAATGTTTAATAAATAAACGTCCACCCGAGCGAAGCCGGGACGGGCCGCTAGTTAATAATAAAAGTCGAACATAGAACCTTAAAACCGTAATCAACATATTAATTTAAAGCTATAAAACTATTTTTCCTTTACGTTAAAAATGAATCTGATGTTTTGATAATGTTAAATATCCAAATAAATAAAATAAATTGTCCAAAGCATTTAAAAGTAATGTGACCTATTTACAGGGGGTAGTAGGGAGGGGGTGTAACAAATAGCGGCGCGGGCCCTCTTCTGGCTTACCCGGCTTATCCGTCCTCGATGGTGATTTATTCCCAAAATCAATCTAATTTCGGGAGCAGGGCTTAAATATGTTTTTATATTGCGGTCAAGGTAGGCTTTGATAATTTTTGGTTTATTGACAGTAAGCTTCGAAATCACTCCGATGCAACCGTTACGCTCGCGAGGACCGCCGCGGCAAGGCAAGGCAATTGGTCTCCAAACCACCCATACCATCAAATGCGACAACACTGAAACAGTTGTGCCAGCGACCTAAGGCAGTGCTCCGCTACATGAAGGAGCTGGGCTGGCTTGGCTGGATGCTCGCAGGGGGAAGTGCACATTACACCCCATTCGGGACGTCAGTGCAGGCCTTACCGCCCCCAAATGGTATTAGAATTAGAGGACCGCCGCGGCTTGCGTTGGTAACTGGCTCCCAGAAGAAGTACATATGACCAAAACCATGATCCAAAACCAGGGGCCTTACCGCGTATGTCTGGTGGAGATTGTTATCGTGTTCTCTCTTGCTCGCACTCGTGGACTTGTTAATAGGCGGGTGCAGGATGGCAGGCGAAGCCGATTCCCAGAACGGTTACGCGGTAGGGGTGCTGATCGGAGTAATTTCTTCTTTTAATTAACGCGAGTTTAGCCTGTATTAATTTTACAAAATGAGTTATTGCATTAAAACTTCTCTACGCACGCTTGGGGAGTAAGCTGGCGAGACAAACGGAAGTTAAAAGTTGGTGGTTAACGTAGATCGCCATCGTCAACATAACAAAGTTAAAATATTGTATTATTAAGTTGGTATTTCCAGTAAAATGACAATTTACAATTATTATTGTCAAGATGGCGACGTTAACATTAAACAAAGCAAAATCAAAGTTATACCGGCCGGTAGATGGAGCTAAAATAAAGAAGTTTTGCTTCAGTCGTGTAAATATTTTATCAAAGATTATAAAAAAAAAAAACAACTGAGTTACAAATATTCCACAGAGCAGCAAAAACATTATATTATACATTATAGCTAAAACTAGTGACTTCAAGATATTTTAAGTCTATGTAAATAACAGAGATGACGAGGTTTTTTGGCGGGAATGCGAAAAAGATTGCGTCACCGCATTGTACTATTTTCCAAAACTTGTGTTATTTTCAGTATTAGTGCATAAAATTGGTTGAATTTTATTAGTTAAGCGCTGGATTACAGGCATGAGTGTGGGAAAGTGGTATAATGATGGTCATACGTTTCTTTTCGTGTTGGTTCCAAAACTACATAGAAACTTTTGGTAAAATTGCCACTACTTTACTAGGAGCATGACTTGACTAGACTGGACTATGACTTGACTTGATGACTTGGACTGTGACTTGAATTCACACAATACATATTAATTAACTTCAGAAATTATCAATTACTTGAACTGTCAAGCCAGTGGGCTAAATACGCAAAAGTGTGGAGCCAAAACAAAAACAAAAAAAAGGGCATTCCATACAAAGCCAGCAAGGATATCTCAGAATGGAGCGGATTAAGGATCGGGCAGGACGGCTTACAGCTGCATCATACTCTAATTGCTGCCAGTAGGATTCTTCAGGTGGGGTGGGTTTGCATACTAATAGGGGTGGAAGTAAATAGGGGTTGAAGGTGGAATATCAATTAAAACGATCTTAAAGGAGTTTAGTTACGAGTTTATGATGGCAGCTTTGATATGAATCGGATATAATTATTTTTTAAGTTAACTATCTTTTATTTTTTCAAGTAAATATTACAATGATATAATAACTAATACTAAACACTACCTACTACAAAAAAAAATATTTGGACTATATACTGGCCGCGATGACCTATAGACAGTCCAAATGCTCCAGCCCACTACCAGTAGGTCACGTACCCAACATGCTGGCAGCATTGCCCCGTTGAATTGCAATGCTGACAGTTAATCAGAACTGACTCGTTGACTTGTATAGGATTCTAATATTTTAGTAACTTATAGCTGTTTGAGGTTAGATCTGGTGAAGATCTGATAAAGAATTTCGGAGATAGACAACGAATTTCTAAATTATGAAATTCAGGCAAAGTTGATTTAATCTCTTTTTTTAAAACGATATTACATCCTTAAAAATTTAAACAACCAGCAGGAGTTGAACCCTCGCCTTCCTTCAAGTCAAAATTATATTAGGTACTTAAAATTAAGTTATATCACTAAGCATATAAAATTACAAAGTGCTTATTATCAAATAATATATAGCAAGCCCATTACAATATATGAGTTTGAAAAAAAGCAGTTCACTTTCTCACTACTGGTGCAAGCAATCCGGCACAATGCAGAACAGAAAACTCCGATCCGAAACTTCGATTACAACTGTAAAGAAGAAGCTACAAGAAACTTTACAGTGATGTATTTTTTTTTACTTCTTTCTACTGTCTTTTACAATGCATATAATTTATTACAGTTGAGATAATGAATATGTTACAAAAGTAACCACCACGTCACACCGGTGCAAGAAAAATACCGTGATAATCTTAATAAACATTACAAATAGAAATCGAAATTATAGATAGGAACAGGCAATAGACAAAGTATCTAAGATTTCATACCGTTAAGCGTAGGATATTCAAGCTTTTTTGTCCGACACATAATCATTAATTGTTTATTATTTAAAATGTATACCCATAAATATTATACCTCTCTGCAGTAGCAAGCTTCCGCACAGGGATTTTATAGTGTAACTAATCTAGACTGCCTCATCTCAGCAGAGAGGTCCAATTGCTAAGCCGGTGTCGCCAGCCTGAGGTCGATTACGCCCGTGCCCTGCCGGGCTTACTAATAGGTGCCCACTCGTGCCTATTTAGAGAGTCAAAGGCAAGACTGGATTCAATTAGATTTAACTTAAGACCGGTTGAAGTTTATTTGGAAAGGAACATTAGAGAAGAAAAACGTTTTTAGTAAGCTAGCTGACCCGCCTTGGCTTGGCATGTATTAATTTACTAGGTGCTAGGAATTTCTGCAAAGTTCGTCTAGGTAGGTACCACCGCTTTGCCAGTTATTCTGCCGCCAAGCAGTAGTGTGCAAGCACTACTGCTTGGCGGCAGAGACTTTATGATCTGATCTAACAGTCGAGTAATCTTTTATTACCAGACTGTGCTGATGTCTCAGGATGATGTGCGCAGTGCATTGTCACACGAAACTATATATTTAGGATTTCCGAGTGACACTGTTCTGTTATGGGCGGCCGTTTCGCTTAACATCAGGTGAACAACTAGCTCGTCACATCATTCACTAACATAAAAAAAATCCTTTGCCTTAATCCAATTTTCTCCTCTCCACCATTTCATTCTACTTGCTCTTTCTATACACTTCTCCCATCTCTTCTTTCTCCCCTCTCTTCCCGCTTACTTCTTCCAATACCTTTTCACAAACGTAATATTTATTCTACCCTATCTACTCTCCAGTACGTTGTAGGTCTTATCTACAAATGCCTGTAACTTATTTTTGGGCAGACCGATTTTGTATATAGCTCAGAAAACTCAAAAAAATACATCACAGCAAATGGCATCAAAATCCGTTTAGTGTTCAGTGTTATGGATTTTATATTGTAGATTTTATACACGACTGGCCTGATAGCTCAGTTGGTAGTTGCTCCACCTTCTGAACTGTAGGTTTTAGGTTCGATCCCTACCCAGAACAAACATTTGTGTGATGAACATCGATGTTTGTTCTGTGTCTAGGTGTTATATTTTTTTCTATGTATGTATTTACAAACAAAAAGTATTTAAGTATTCTATCCAATATCTGGTTACTGTATTACAAGCTTTGCTTTATTTGGGGCTAGATGGCGTTGTGTGAATTTTTCCACAAACAAAACATAAAAATTAGATATTAGTTAATAATTTGGTATTTCTTATTTAATAACCGTAATTTTATTTTCTTTAAATTGTCACAAACCACCATCCTAAGGTTGTCTGGAAGAAACCGCTATAAGTAATAAGACCACCCATTATGACACTAGTTTATTATTTATGTTTACTAGTTTATTGGGACAATAAAAAATCTATATCTATCTATCTAATATATATTGCAGTCTAATTTCCAACTAGTTTATCGTTAGCTAGTCAGTCCCAACTTAGCCACTAAAAAATTCACAAAGCTAACGTTTCCCTAGAACTTCTAGGGGTCCGTAATTTGAATAGCTGGAGCCGATCTTTGAATTTTTAATAAAAGCTCAGGCTAAAAGCTTCTGCGTGACCCTAACGTTCAAGATTTTTACGCTTTAGGGTTCCGCGGCTGACACGTAAGCTTTTATGTTTACTTTCTTTCTTCATCATCATCCTTTAAGTTCTTTAAGTTTTTTTAAGCCGTCGATTGATAGATAATGTCTTTATACACACCACATATTACCAAAACTACAAAAAATACAACAAATTAAAAGAAGTGGGGAACAATGGACGACCTAATCGCTAAACGCGATCTCTTCCAGGCAACCTTTGGACGAAAAGGATTTATACAAAGTCGTAAAGGAAGGTTTCCGACTCTTTGGTTCGTTGGGCAGTTAACACAACTGTGACCAACGACTCAATGTGCCCTTCAAAGCACGGTAACACACAGTTCTTAACACAAATATTTGATAGCTTTTGACTACATTATAAATTCCAAAGCTACTTTACTCTGCATAGTTTAGTTTCCATTATGATTTTTTTCACGACTTAGGGCTCATTCATAAATTACGTCACATGACCCCTCCCCCGTCCTTGTCGCATTCGTGAGATAGTCACAGTTATCGTCAAAAAGTAGTATTAAATAGCGTAATTGACTTATAGACGTTTTGTGGACTCGCCACTTGGTGGCGCTATTGTCGACTCTCATGGAAGGAACTTGTTCCGCCGTCTCTTTACAGAACGTTGTTCAGTACAAAGAATAAAGGCACCATATAAAAATTTAAGTACCTACTTAAAAAAAATATTTGGAACCCTGAGCAAGTGCTAGCTACTCGTACATCTCCGATTTTTTTATTTATTCAGAATCATTTACCGCGGCCCTTTAGAGCTGTGAGCAGTCAGTTTACAAGTCAAATCTATGTAAATATCTATGTATGTACTTTAAGTAAGTAATTCGGTCTCAAATTGAAATTCGAATAACAACACGCTTAAGTTATGTTAAGTCAGTCTTAAGTTCTTCATAGGAATTGCGTTGAAAGTTTTTAATAATTTTTGAAAACTTACGCTTGTTTCTTAATTTTATTTTTAAGTTATGGATAAATTTGAATCCCTAGTTACTTAGTACCTAATCCTTTATTAGTCAAATTTTTGTTCAGTTTAGATACCTTTTTACACAACTGTAAAGAAAACTAAAAATGATTGATTCTATTTTGACAGCCTCTGTGGTGTGGTGGATGAGTAGGTTAGCTCATAGCCCGGAGGAAGTCGATTCCCGAGACCGGCATTTATGCAAAAAAAGCGCAAGCACTTGTTCTAAATCTGGGTGTTGTCCTCGTAGTTTCTGAGTATTTAGATAAAGAGAATCCTAGTCAGGGTCCAGGATTTATTTATCTGGTCGTTGGGCGTTAATTATTTTATTTCATCAAATAAAATATCTTGAAACACTATATTTAGAAGGGGATCTTTTGAAAACCTCACAACTTAACAACAGGGGGAGAAGGGAGGAAAATATGAGAAAATAATTTTACGTGATTAATCAATATAAACCACTCCATCCAAAGAAAGGGCATGCATCTTAAAAAAATTTCGACGTACGTATTAAAACTTGATGGGTATACAATAAGTATCTAGATTTCTAATAAAAAACGTCTAACAACACAATTTTTTTTAATGTTTAATGGAGCTAACAGTCATACGGTAGACCGTATGACTGTTAGCTCCATCCATAGGCTACGGTGACCTCTTCCCATCACCGTAGCCTATGGACATCTGTAACACCGGAGGAGGCGTCACCAATGCATTGCTTACCCTGTAGGACTCTTTTAACCTTCCTATTATAATACCAAATACACTCCTAATACTAATGCGTGTGTACAATAATAAACATTGAAGTACACAACAATTAACAACAAAAACAACAATTAACAACAAAAACAACAATTAACTACAAAAACAACGGATACACGCCCCCCACCCCCAGTAAAAAGGGAAATGAATAATATATGACACGAGGGGGTTAAAAAGTATTAACATGTACATGGTCTAGAAAGCACTTTGTTTTAGCGGCCTTAATGGATTGAAAAGACTGACAAGTGCGTTTAATCTTTGGCCTTGAGGGTTCTGTATAATAATATTGGTGGTACCATAAGTGGAAAACATGAGTACATTATCATGAACAGCCCTGCGTTCTATTATATTAAGAATTTAATAAATAACGCCTCATGATCACATACATAGATCCTGGACCCTAACTAGGATTCCCTGTGTAGTGATCCAGGAACTACGAGGACCATGCACCCACAACACCCAGACTCAGAACAAGTATTTGCTCTTTTTTCTGTGTGCTCAAATACTTGTCCTGTCGCGGAAATCAAACCCGCCGCCTCCGGGTTATAAGCTGATCTCTTCAACCACCACACCACAAAGTCTTATAAGTTGTGGGATTCCTTCACTTCTTCAAACTTTTGCATGAATATTGGATTGAATTCGATGCGACGTCGGTGGCTTATAGCGAACATGGCACGCCGTCGATTTTCGTCTTGATCGTGGTCGCCAAAAAAACTATGTCTACGCGAGGAGACACTGCGCTTCTATTGCTTGGCGAAATAAAACCCGAAATATAAATTGGTTTTATTTACTTCTGTTTTTCAATACAAAATGCAGAGTACAAAGATATCGTGTTGAATTTGGAAAACGTAGTCTAATGTGTGTGAAGTTAAGGTAGGAAAGTAAAAGTTATGACGGTGGTTATGAAAAATAAACCGAATGATCTTGAGTTCTGTTAGGCGTTAGCACTAACTTGAATAAAAATATCTGAATTGTTGAAGCGGTGAAATGCTGAGCCGCGACAATATAATTATATAAAATTGTTGTTCTATACTTTTATAGTATAGATCAACAATTTTAAATATTAGTATTATACTAAACTAATACCGATTTTGTAATTACCATTAACCGATAATTAAAAATCAATATAGATGTTGTATTTGTTGAGAAGTTTCATTCCGTTAACATGAAAATATAAAATTTACTAAGTGGTAGAATTTTTCTGCAACGTTCCTATAGGCACGTATTCAGCTTTGAAGTAAGACTGCTGGGCAAATTAGACTTTATGACCTGATCATACAGTCAGTACCTTAATTTTTTTAAATGGTGAAATGGGCATGCTTTGACTCACCATAACAACTCACCTGATTGTAAGTGACGAGGCTGTCTAAGGTAGAGCACTCTTGCCCATGAGATGCCCATTCACTTTATTAATATCTGTCCTGGTGTCTCCAGGATGACGTGCTCAATGCAGTGTCCTGCAAAACCTTAATATTACAGAGTTCCGAGTGGCAATGCAGCTTTTATAAACATTCGTGATGCTTGATATCAGGCGAACGACTAGCTTGTAACGCTATTCATTAAAAAATACCATCTATTCTAAGAATAAAGATTCTGAGAATAGTTATTAAAAAGTAGATAGGCAAGAGTTCCGTTTTCTTATTGGTAATACGGAACCCTAAAAGGTTTATTTACGTTTCTCGTTTAAAAGCAAGGTTGATTACCGTATGAAGTTGATGGTTTTAGTGCTCGTTATAACGATCTAAGGCTACATTTTCACGGGCAAAATTACCGCAGCGTTTTGCACGCTCGCTCTTATTTGTTATCTGTGGTTAGATTTCAACTACAATATTCCCGTCAGTAATAGGACAAACGGGAATAAACAGTTCCATCTGACGCTCTTACGAATGGGCATATATAACTTTTATGCATCGAAAAAGGGCGCTATCTGCGGGATCGTCACGTGCAAAGGGACAAATTAATTTGGAAATTTAAATTTTTTTTTTTTAATGGATGTGATGCGATTGCCTAGAAGATACCTGTTCACTCTCGATTTGAAGACTCCAGGGTTGTAGGTTTCGGGAAATACGGCAAAGCGTTCCACTCCTTGGCTGTTCGCATGATAAATGTAGAGCCAAATATATAGGTACTTACTGCAATATCTTAGGAATTTTAAAAACTAAGGAGGTAATTTAAAAAAGGTTGCATTAAGTATACATAGATACTTATATAAACTTGAATTTAAATCTTACGATATTAAAACTGTGTACTTTTGTTTAAAAGCATTTGACTATTAAAATATCAAAGAAAAATTACAATCCGTCATAACTCATTAATATCAATTTCTTTTCATGTCATTTTTCCAAAATGTTACTTCAATATAGGTACGATAATTTGAATGA
This sequence comes from Ennomos fuscantarius, assembly GCA_905220475.3. Lineage (NCBI taxonomy): Eukaryota > Metazoa > Arthropoda > Insecta > Lepidoptera > Geometridae > Ennomos > Ennomos fuscantarius. The sequence continues at coordinate 1,124,820 of HG992046.1, read as the reverse complement.
TTTTGTCTTTGACTACTACTAGGTGTCTACTAGGAGGACTTTGTTGCAAAGTTCGTCTAGGTAGGTACCACCGCTTTGCCAGTTATTCTGTCGCCAAGCAGTAGTGTGCAAGCACTGTGTTCCGGTTTGAAGGGCACTGTAGCTAGTGAAATTACTGGGCAATTGAGACTTTATGATCTGATCTCACAGTCGAGTAATCTTATTACCAGACTGTGCTGATGTCTCAGGATGATGTGCGCAGTGCAGTGTCGCTTGTAACTTTATGTTTAAGGGTTCCGAGTGACACTGTTCTGTTATCGGCGGCCGTGGCGCTTAACATCAGGTGAACGACTAGCTCGTCACATTATTCTATAACATAAAAAAAAACTTCACCTAAATAGAGTCCTAAAGGGTAGGCAACGTATCGGCAGCGCCCCCGGTGTTGGTGTCGATAGGCGACGGTAACTGCTTACCGTCAGGCGGGCCGCCTGCTTGTTTGTCTGTCTGTGTTATAAAAAATCTAGTTGATATACACCATTACAACAACAAGTCAAATTACGACACATGAAAGGCGTTTAAAGCCAATAAAAATGAAAGAATTTCGTAATTTACTACTTACAATATGTTTTATAATAGCTTAGAATAATTTGTCTATTTTTAACTACGAATAACTCACTTTAATATGTTAGAAAAAATATTTATTTGTTTTCTTCTCACAACACAAGAGAAGAGAGAATGAAAAATGACCTTAATATTTGTAATTTAATTGTAAATAACAATAATAATAACATCCAACGATCACATACATAGATCCTGGACCTAACTAGAATTCCCTGTGTCTAGGGACCCAGAAACTACGGGGACCATGGTCCTACAGCACACAGACTCAGAACAAGTATTTGAGCTTTTTCTCTGTGCACAAATACTTGTCGTGCCGCGGGAATCGAACCCTCCGCCTCCGGGTTATGAGCCGACCTGCTCAACCACCACACCACAGAGACTGTCATATTATCATTTTTTTGTTTTGGCTCCACACTTTTATGTATTTCGCCAGTGTCAAGTAATTGATAATTTCTCAAGTTAATTAATACCATATAGTGTCAAGTCAAGTTAGTACAGTCCAAGTCATTAAATTAAGTTATAGTCTAGTTTATATACATATATGCTAATGTTGTAAACACCTGTTAAGGGTATATATATCAGAAAAAATGTATTAGTTTAAGATCTACTATAGATAATATTAAATATATATACTGTTGGTGTTTCATAATAAATAAATAAATAAATAGTTTAGTCAAGTCATACTCCAAGTAAAGTGGTGGCAACTTTACCAGAAGCTTCTATATAGTTTTGGAAAGAACGCAAAAAGAAACGTTTCACCATCATTATACCACTTTCCCACACTCATGCCTGTAATCCAGCACTTAACGAATAAAACGCCACTAATTTTATGCACTACCACTGAAAATAACACAAGTTTTGGAAAATAATACAATGCGGCGACGCGATCTTTTTCGTTTTCCCGCCCAAAACTCTTAAATATATTTACAACCTGAAATAAAACTATTGACATTTATGGAATAAATAAAAGATTTAAATATAGAAAGTCAGTGCTGTGCCAATAAATGTTCAATAACAAGAACGGCTGCCGTTTCGGAGAGCCCTGACATTGGAACTATAAAAAGATTCTTGTTAATTAAAGCTTGACCTATTTCATTCGCTTCCATTCGTAAACAAAAGTCCCTCTGTTTACTGTATGAAATATTTTTACTATGCACATTAAATGTAATCTATTACTTTTTGTTAGTATATCAAAGAAAATATTTAAACAACATTTATTGAAGTATAAATTCTTTACGCACGCTTGACTCGGGGAGTAAACTGGAGAATGCATAGCGATACGAACGGAAGTTCATTCACGTAATTCTCCATTGTCAACATAGCAAAGTTAAAAATTTGTATTATTATGTTGGAATATCCGGTAAAATGACAACTTACAATTGTCAAGATGGCAACAACAACATTAACGACTTCTTTCTTTCTTTCGTGTGGTCTAAAGCACACTCGATTTTTGTAGGACAATATGATTTATTTATTTTTTATATTTTAATTGAAGACTACATTATTTTTTAGTAAAATTGTATCTAAATTACGTTCCAAATATAAAAGATATTTTGATTCAAAAAATACCTTTTTATTGGTCTAAAATAATACTAATATACAATGCAGGAAGCTAGGAAAAAAAAACTTAAAGACACCAAAACTTTTACTTTTAGCGATAAGGTCGCCCATCGTTCCCCACTACTTTTATTTCGTTGTATTGTTGTTGTTGTTGTTCTGTCTACATCGAGGTTACTTTGATTGTGTTGCACACTGCACCTAATAAGCGATGGTTTTTAGCAATAATAATAAAATAATATCATAATAACGCCCAACGATCACATAGATAGATCCTGGGCTCTAACTAGGATTCCCTGTGTCTAGGGACCCAGGAACTACGAGGACCATGGTCCCACAACACGCAGACTCAGAACAAGTACCTATTTGTGCTTATTTCTTTGCACAAATACTTGTCCTGCCGCGGGAATCGAACCCGCCGCCTCCAGGCTAAGAGCTGACCTGCTCAACCACCACACCGCAGAGGCTGTCAAAAAAATAGAAGGTACATAGGCGAACTTAATGCTACAGTGCATTATCTTCCAGCTAACCCCGGTGTATTGTGAAAATGTATTGCTAACACTGTGTGTTCAGCCATTACATTTCTGTTCACACATTTACTATTACTGCTACAGAAATAGATGCTTTAATATTTTTACTAGGTGTAGGTAAATACCACAGCTTTGCCAGTTACTCTGCCACCAAGAAGTAGTGTGCAAGCACTGCTTATTTCCAATTTGACGGGTACTAGTGAAATTACTGGAAAAGTGTGACTTTATGAACTAATCTCACAATCTAGTAATGTATCACTAAATTTGATTTAGGCGGTAGGACTTTGTTGCAAAGTTCGTCTAGGTAGGTACCACCGCTTTGCCAGTTATTCTGCCGCCAAGCAGTAGTGTGCAAGCACTACTGTGTTCCGGTTTGAAGGGCACTGTAGCTAGTGAAATTACTGGGCAATTGAGACTTTATGATCTGATCTCACAGTCGAGTAATCTTATTACCAGACTGTGCTGATGTCTCAGGATGATGTGCGCAACGCAGTGTCGCTTGAAACTCTATGTTTTAGGGTTCCGAGTGACACTGTTCTGTTATGGGCGGCCGTGGCGCTTAACATCAGGTGAACGACTAGCTCGTCACATCATTCAATAACATAAAAAAAGGATGACGTGCGTCACAAACTCTATACTTTAGAGTTCCGAGTGACACTGCAACTGATATGGGTAGCCGTGTTGCTAAACATCAGGCAAACGACTAGTTCGTCATGTAATTCCTTAACATAAAAAAATGATTATGGCCTTAATACAAAATCAAATAAGAATTCTATTATTTTATTTTGTATTTAAGATGAATTTCCGAGAAGTCACGCCTGATTCTATCAATTACTCCATAGTAATATTTTATATATTACATACATTACATATTATATTTTACAACCCTGGTTGTTTTAGACTAACACTTCACGATCGAAAACACTTAGACATATAATATGTTATGCACAAATAATAAAAAAAACAATAACTATTATGAACAGTTTAGTGTTCAATTAATAAAAATACAATATATCATTGTCAAAATAAGCATAAATATGTATAGAAACAGTAATAAAATAAAACTAACATTAAAAATTATATATGCATAGTGCTCCAACCGTTACCAGTTTTAATTGGTTTTAGCCAGTTTTCAGCTGACACTCTGGTTAATTTCATTGTAACACTTTGTAAAGTTTCCACCATTCTTCTAATATAACATTTTTTAATATTTGATTGTTTTTTTATAATAATAATAACGCCCAAAGATCACATACATAGATCTAGACCCTAACTAGGATTCCTAGTCTAGGGACCCAGGAACTACGAGGACTATGGTCCCACAACACCCAGACTCAGAACAAGTATTTACGCTTTTTTTCTGTGCACAAATAGGTACTTGTCCTGCCGCGGGAATCGGACCTGCCACCTCCGGGTTATGAGCCGTCTTGCTCAATCACCACACCGCAGAAGCTGTTTTTCAATAAATTAAAAAAAAATTATCATTTACTAGTTGGTCATGTAGGTAAATTATTTATAAATGATAGCCACTTTATTTAAAAAATAATTAATATTTGAAAAATATTATTTTTAACAGAACCAATAAAAAACAATCTTTTAGAAATTATAGGACCTACTTACTGACCGTGAAGGTTTATAATCTTACATAACTGTTATAATTTTATTGAGATAAATCAACACAATTATTATTATTTGATTGAGAAAGTTAAATAATTCAAAAAATTAATTATCTATTATTGTACGAAACTTACGAAGATTTATTTCAATTCTATATATCTAGTATTCGATATAGATCTAGTATTCGAATATTTAAATAATAATGAATTAATAAAGTAATAAGAAATTTCGTATGGTTAAAATAAACATTATTTTAAGACGGTAGTAGGAAATTTCTACTCCTATTCTTTATTTCAAATGATAAGTAAACTTAATCAATAACTAAATATAGGAATATTTTGATAATTTACCCACTTCTTTTCTTCTTCTGTTGCACTTGCAATATTATCTATTATAAATCAACAAAAAAAACTTAGATGTAAATGTTAAATAAAAGCTACGTCTGCACAAAACTACCCCTCTTGTCCTAGATTTTATTTACAGCTAACACAGAAGTCACCCCTAGGATCCAGCTTGTAAAAATCTGGAGCGTAAATGTGCGAAAATCTAAATGTATTTGTACTTACTTTCTTTCCTCACAACACACACGCACACATACACACAAGCACTGATATCACGGTACACTATTCGTAGCACATTTTGATTTTAATTTTTCATTTAATTTTTTGGTTAGGACACGATGTGTGGCGCGGCGGGAGCGGTTCGGACGTGCGACCGCAACGATGGCGCCAAAACGACTGACCGAATGAGATACTGGGTTGCTATGTTAGTGGGGCAACTTCCAGAATGGTTACTAGGGGTAAATTGGAAACTGCTGAGGGAAATTTTACGGGGAATTATCAGGAATATTAAATGGATTAAAATCAATCGAAATTTCTTGGAAGAATTTTAGCAAGGTAAATTTGTTTGTCGAATAGACGTAAGCTGTACTAATATGTGAATAAATCATTATTTATTGTAATTATATTTACCACGTATTGTGTCTTTTTTTTTGTTACCTAGATCTGAATAGAAAAGGAAAAATAATTAAGTTTTAGTCATTATATATCTGTAAATAATAAAACCTATAACCTACTTTTAAATAGGTATCACTAGTAATTTATCACAAAATAATAGGTAATTAACAATTTCCGTAATAATTGATAAATAAATAAATATATTATTTATTTCCTCTCAATTACGCGATGATAGTCGTTTTTAGTAGTAGCCTAGTACCTACTAACTAATAGATAGCATTATAAATATATAATAGGTCTTTACCTATGAAATTGCCGTAATGCAGTACAGACTAAAAAGAGCCCACTCCATCTGGCTCCTTCATTCCGTGGTGTATCTGTAAGTTTAGGAAACCATCTTGAGCTTTTGGGTGTTGATCTCACGTCAAACCTAAACTTTGGATCCTACATCGAGTCCAAAGCCAAAGTAGCTTCAAAAAAACTCGGCATATTGTCCAAGGTAAGGCGGTACTTCACACCTGGACAGCTTCTAAATCTGTATCAAGCACAAGTCCGATCGTGTATGGAGTACTGCTGCCACCTGTGGGACGGGTCTGCCAAGTACCAGCTTGAGGCTCTGGACTCGATTGAACGGCGTGCCAAAAGGCTCATTGACGACGACACTTTGGTTGGTGAAAGGCTCCAGAGCCTTGCACATCGACGTAAGGTGGCAAGTCTGTCGGTTTTTTACAGATTACACCACGGTGAATGCGCTCAAGAACTGCATGATCTAATTCTCCCATCACCATTCCACTACCGGACTACTAGACGCTCGGCTAAGCGCCATCCTTTTGTGGTCGAAATACCACCCATTCGTACCAAGCGATTTGACTCAACGTTCTTAATTAGAACGGCTAAGGAATGGAATGCCCTGCCAGCGTCTGTGTTTCCGCCGAAATATGACCCGGGCGTGTTCAAGAGAAGAGTGAATAGGTATTTACTTGGCTAGCATGCTACACCTTCGATCGCATCGTCACTTCCCATCAGGTGAGAGCGTGGTCAAATGCTAGACAAGTTTGAAGTAAAAAAAAAAAAAAAAAAAAAAAAAAGACTTTTTCAAACAAAAAAAGTTTTGATTGGCTTTGAATTCTAAATTCAAATTAATTTTGTTTTAAAAATATGACATTCTATTTACAATATAAGTCTTTTGTTTATTGATTAGCGTTGTATTTTCATTACATTTCAACATTTTTCCTCATAATGGATACTTTGAAATTTCGTGTAATTATGGAATATGAGTTCCGTCGTGGCACCAACGCGGCACAAACGACACGTAACATCAACGACGTTTACGGGAAGAACTGTACAAACGAACGTACAACCCGTTATTGGTTTGCTCGGTTCCGTTCTGGGAATTTTGACTTGAAAAATGAACCTCGTGGTCGTCTGGAAACTTTGGTCAACAATGATGAATTAAAGGCGATTGTGGAAGCTGATGAATCTCAATCTACAGCTGAGCTGGCAGCAGCTTTTGATGTTAGCATCAAAACAATATTGGTCCATTTGCGACAGATTGGCAAGATAAAAAAGCTTGATAGATGGGTGCCCCACGAACTTAACGATCGCCAGCGCAACGTACGCGTCGAGACTTGCCTTGCGCTGCTTAACAGGCACAGAAATAAAGGAATTTTGAACCGAATTGTTACGTGCGACGAAAAATGGATTCTTTTTGACAATCGAAAGCGCTCAGCAAGTTGGTTAGATCCTGGTTCGGTACCAAAGCAATGTGCAAAACGAAAAATGACCCCTAGAAAGGTGATGGTCACAGTTTGGTGGTCTAGTGCTGGTGTGATTCATCATAGCTTTTTACAAAACGGCGAGAGCATTACTGCAGATGTGTACATTGAAGAACTGACCACAATGATGGCGAAACTCGCACGTCTGCAACCAGCTTTGGTCAATCGGTCGTCTCCACTGCTACTTCACGACAACGCGCGACCCCATACTGCACAACAGACCGTCTCTAAGCTGCATGAGTTGGGTTTGGAAGCTCTCCCTCATCCGCCATACTCACCAGATCTTGCGCCTACCGACTATTACTTTTTCCAAAATTTGGACAACTTTTTAGCGGGAAAAAAATTCAATTCCCGAGAGGCAGTACAAAACGCCTTTGAAGAGTTTGTTGTCTCCCGTCCTGCTGGTTTTTTCAAGAAGGGCATCCATAAACTGCCACAGCGTTGGCAAAGATGCATTGATTGCAGGGGTTATTACTTTGAATAAAAGAAATAAATAAGTTCGAAAAAAAAATACTTCAACTTTTTTCAAACAAAACGGCAATTTCATAGGTAAAGACCTAATATATTTTAATTCTTTAATTCCTGTCCATATTAAGGTAGCATAGAAGAAATCGCTTAATGCGATTAGGCCGCTCTTTGTTCTACCATTTTTGTAACTTTTTTAAGGTGCATTGTTATTTATAAGTTGTCGTTCAATAAAATATTATTGTATTGTTTAATAAATAAATAAAATTTAATCATTACTTTTATTAAATATACTAAAGTGGTCGTCCATTAACAAATTAATCAAAAACAACCCAATTCTTTTACATCTCTACGATATATATTTTAATTATGTTTTCAGCAAATCAATGATTGGCTTTTATCACTCAGAAAACAAAAAATATTAATACAACCTCAAATCAACAATCGTTTGATAATTCTTATCATCAAAGACTAATTAAAATGCACTTTGATGCTGTGAATTTTCCGCAGAAATCTCCCTAATTTGTCCCACTGTCGCCGCGTTGGCATCCCCATTTTCCCGAGAGGAACGGGAGCGAGCGCCTGCGTGAAGCCCATCCCTCCCCGCTCTCCCCCCGCCCGCCACAAAACTTAGCTGAATCGAAGTGACGAAATAGGCCTCTTCATCCCCTATAGCTGGACTGACATATGGACATTTTTTATTTACCCACAAAACATAACTTTTAACATTTACAGGCAACCCATAAATAAAAAAAGTTATTTATTTTTTATTAGTTGTAACTTTTTATTTATAGAATTCCTGTACATATTAATGTTTCTATTGAATAAAATATTTCACTTCTAACTATCTTTTTTATCCATGAATAGATAGAAATCCGAATTTCCAAGCGATTTTTACTAACTATTTGGCCAACAAAAGATTCCGTCCCAATAGGTTTGAAACCCAAAAAAGATAAAAACTTCATAATGCATTTTTGTTTGGTCTTAATTCGAGACGTATCGTATAAGCTGGCGAGGAGAACGGAAGTTGAAAATTGCTGGTTAACATATATCTACATTGTCAGCACAACAAAGTTAAAAATGTGTATTATTATGTTGGTATGTCCGATAAAAATGAATCACTAAGGAGGATTGCTATATGACGTCACTGCGTGTTTGAGCTGTCTCTTTATATTCCCGTTTTTTAAAATGCCTGCGACTGTGATTATTTGAGATATTTAATTTTTGTTTGTCACGACAGTCTTTTTTTAGGTATATTATTTATCTATGCTATAAAAAGCAGTCGAATAGCTTAAAGTGCAAAATAGCAAATATAATGCGGGTGAAATGGTATGACCATCTGATTCGGTATTCCTTTTTTAGCTTCCATTTATACTCGTAAGTTAATTTTTTTTTTTTTATTGTACTGCATTTCCAATTTTCCACAGACACCTGGGTCCGTGCTTTTTGTTAGATTATTTTTTATATTTATTAATTTAACATGAACATATATATAATACAGGGAGGATACTTGTAAGTTCTGAGTCTATGTTCTTCTATTCTGAGCCTGCAGTGTACTCCGTCCAGGGGCACATCCCCCACCCCTTGTAAACAAAATTTCCCGGTCAGTAGTTCCGTAACGTTGTTCACATACCTACGAACAATTCAGGTTAAAAAGATATTTTGTGGGAAGTATCCACTCGAAAGAACGAGCGTGGCGCAGCGGTAGTCCGTGCGACTTTCTAACTGATGACACCAATGACTTTTCTAGTTATGTGCGATTTTAGCATTTGATTTTACGTCGGCAAAGGAAATAATCATCAGGAAACGGGCATGTTAAGCTGTCCTTGTTGTCGACTGGTCCGAAAGCTCAGTTGGTAATAATCCTGCCTTCTGAACGGCAGGTTGTGCCGTTGGGAACTTGGGAACGTATTGTGACGATATCATCCTCCTTCATCATCATTCCAGCTTTCCACCTGCTTTCGCAGTTTTCGCATCAAATATTGGCTATTCACAATTTAGTCGCCTTTTTATTTTGAATACATTTTTGACATTCTACCATCGCACGCGGAAGCTAAATAAAGTTCGCTCCTCGCTGTCTTTTTTAAAACTAAAAAAATCTATATACAATATATTAACTCAAAGGTGATTGACTGACATAGCGATCTTGATAGATCGCTATCTCGTGCGTTGATACGCACAGCCCAAACCACTGGACGGATCGGGCTGAAATTTGGCATGCAGGTAGATGTCAAAAGGATTTTTCTAAATTCCACCTTTAAGAGGGTGAAATGGTTGGTTGAATTATTTTCCTATAGACCACGCCGCGGGCGAAACTGCGGGCAGAAGCTCGTCTTAATATAATAGGCCTATGAAATTGCCGTATTGCAGTACAGACTTTTTCAAACAAAAAAAAGTTTTGATTGGCTATGAATTCCAAATTCAAATTAATTTTGTTTTAAAAATATGACATTCTATTTACAATATAAGTCTTTTGTTTATTGATTAGCGTTGTATTTTCATTACATTTCAACATTTTTCCTCATAATGGATACTTTGAAATTTCGTTTAATTTTGGAATATGAGTTCCGTCGTGGCACCAACGCGGCACAAACGACACGTAACATCAACGACGTTTACGGAGAGAACTGAACAAACGAACGTACAACCCGTTATTGGTTTGCTCAGTTCCGTTCTGGGAATTTTGACTTGAAAAATGAACCTCGTGGTCGTCCGGAAACTTTGGTCAACAATGATGAATTAAAGGCGATTGTGGAAGCTGATGAATCTCAATCTAAGCTGAGCTGGCAGCAGCTTTTGATGTTAGCATCAAAACAATATTGGTATATTTGCGACAGATTGGCAAGATAAAAAAGCTTGATAGATGGGTGCCCCACGAACTTAACGATCGCCAGCGCAACGTACGCGTCGAGACTTGCCTTGCGCTGCTTAACAGGCACAGAAATGAAGAAATTTTGAACCGAATTGTTACGTGCGACGAAAAATGGATTCTTTTTGACAATCGAAAGCGCTCAGCAAGTTGGTTAGATCCTGGTTCGGTACCAAAGCAATGTGCAAAACGAAAAATGACCCCTAGAAAGGTGATGGTCACAGTTTGGTGGTCTAGTGCTGGTGTGATTCATCATAGCTTTTTACAAAACGGCGAGAGCATTACTGCAGATGTGTACATTGAAGAACTGACCACAATGATGGCGAAACTCGCACGTCTGCAACCAGCTTTGGTCAATCGGTCGTCTCCACTGCTACTTCACGACAACGCGCAACCCCATACTGCACAACAGACCGTCTCTAAGCTGCATGAGTTGGGTTTGGAAGCTCTCCCTCATCCGCCATACTCACCAGATCTTGCGCCTACCGACTATTACTTATTCCAAAATTTGGACAACTTTTTAGCGGGAAAAAAATTCAGTTCCCGAGAGGCAGTACAAAACGCCTTTGAAGAGTTTGTTGTCTCCCGTCCTGCTGATTTTTTCAAGAAGGGCATCCATTAACTGCCACAGCGTTGGCAAAGATGCATTGATTGCAGGGGTGATTACTTTGAATAAAAGAAATAAATAAGTTCGAAAAAAAATACTTTAACTTTTTTCAAACAAAACGGCAATTTCATAGGTAAAGACCATATAAAAATGAATCTCTATTTCCTTTGTTCATCGCATCACGGATACGACATTTTTGGTAATTATTATTTTTTATTCTGTTTATTATTTTCAGGAGAAGGTTCTTATAAAAGAAAAGTTTAAAAAGTAAGGAAAATATTCACCACGTGGGTGAAACCGCGGTGCGCAGATAGTATATATATAATATTATAATTTAGATTCTCTCAAGTGAATGTTTAAGTTGTACCAAATTTTATTATTTTATCTTTCAGACTTTGCTAAATTACTGCTAAATTATTATTGTTTTACCAAAATTATACAACTTCCAAAGTATTCATTTTAATTTCATTTTGTTCGCACACCCACTATTGCTACATGTTCCCGTGAGTTTTCTTCCTACAGAGCTAGGATCCATCTTAACCTTTTCCCAGCAGCTCTGGACAGTATTAGTTGATTACGTGCATAAAACGAGCGAAAATATCTGCAGCTTGTTTGAGCGAAAACAATAAAATACTGCATTTTATTGTCTACTCATTATTGTTTGCAGTAGCAGTTACTGCAGTTGCAATCAGTCGGTAATTGTTCGAGTACAGAACCTGTGAAGTTTTATTTGGCAATTTGGCAGCGTCTTAAGGGAACTGGGAGCTACTGAGAAATTGTTTCGCATCTTCTCGACTAAAAATCAAAGCAGAAACAGTTATAAGCCGACATCTTTTATAAAGAAAAATAAAAAGATTGAAATTATACTAAATCATCAGAAAATACCAATTTAAAAAAATATATATTTCAGGCAAGAAAACCCAAATTGTGCTAAAAAATAAACAAAATAAAATGCTAAAATAAAATACTAAAAATGAAGTGTATTAAAATTAAAATTGATATAAAACATATCAATCAGTCCGATTGATTGATCCTCAGTTATTTTCGGGTCGCACTCCGGTGCATCGTCAACCAGTGCTTGGTTATCGGGCAGTGGAGGTATTCTCCCAGCCCTTTAACTATACTGTTCATCAAATTTCTCAGCCCATCCCAAAGGGAGGCAACTTTGGATCTAGTGACAGCAAAGAAGTCTGCGAGGGGCATCGGCAAACATGCCCGACGGGCTGCGCTACCGTGGTTTACGCTTAAAGATGCGAAAAGCGTCATTGTATTGTGAAAACAATAGTTCGTCTAGGTTTCATAATATCGTGCCGCAGTGGTGTGGTGGTTGGCCAGCACCCCTACCACGTAACTATTCTGGGAATTGGCTTCATCTGCCATCCTGCACGCGCCAATTAACAAGTCGTCAAATGCGAGCAAGAGAGAACACGATTACCATCTCCACCAGACTTACGCGGTAAGGCCTCAGATTAGCTCATAGCCCGGAGGCAGTGGGTTTGCAAATTCAGCACTCCTGGAAGATTTTTGACTGGAAGTCTTACCGTGGTACTTTGCGAGCTGAACATAGGTTTCCCCTATTAGGGGGGAATTTTCTATAATCACCCGGCTTGGCAGGCACCTTGGTGATTGCAGTAGATTATAATGCAAGCCGAGGAGTATGTTGCTACACTGGATATTTCCTTGGTCAGCTCTTACTGCGCCCGCGGGAAGAGTTGGAGTAGCCTTATTCTTAAGCTGGTACCACACGGTCATAGTAAGCCTATACTTGCTTTGAATTGGAGGGCTAAAAGAAACCTACAGGGTAAGCAATGCATTAGTGACGCCTCCTCCGGTGTTACAGATGTCCATAGGCTACGGTGACCTCTTCCCATCAGGTGGGCCGTAAGCTTGTTTGCTCCCTTAAACATAAAATATATTGAAAAAAAAAATTTTTTCCAAGCTTGATTGAGAGAGAGCAAGTTCCGTTCGGAGACGCCATTCCGTGGGAATTAAACGAACTGCACGGTGTCTCTACTTGTTAACGATGTCTCACTGGTTTGGTTACTAAAAACGACTGTGCTTTAGACCACTCGACTGAAGTAAAACTTCTTTAGTTTAGCTCCATCTATCGGCCGGTATAACTTTGTTTTTGCTTTGTATAATGTTGTTGTCGCCATCTTGACAAATTGTAAATTGATATTTTACCGGACCTACCAACATAGTAATACAAATTTTAAGTAATTATTAACTTTGTTATGTTGTCAATAGAGCTCTAAGTTAACCAACAGCTTTCAACTTCCGTTCACCTCGCCAGCTTACTCCCCAAGTCAAGCGAGCGTAAAGAAGTTTTACTTCAAATTTCAGCATTTTATCCGTCTTCGCTACGAAAATTTAATGTAAATAAAAAAATATGTGTGGACATTTCACAGCGCCATCTAGCCCCAAACTAAAGCAAACAAACAATCACAAACAAAGCTTTTACAATGGGAACCAGATAACTGATACAATACTTAGATACTTATTGCCTGTAAATATATACATAAAATTCAATATAACATCCAGACACAGAACAAACATCGATGTTCATCAGACTAATGTTTGTCCTGGGTGGGAATTGAACCCACAAACTACAGCTTAGAAGGTAGGGTTACTACCAACTGAGCTATCAGACCAATCAAAAATGTTTTGGATAAGAATCTTTAAATATATATAACTCAAAGGTGACTGACTGATTGACTGACTGACATAGTGATCTATCAACGCACAGCCCAAACCACTGGACGGATCGGGCTGAAATTTGGCATGCAGGTAGATGTTATGACGTAGGCATCCGCTAAGAAAGGACTTTTCGAAATTCCACCCTTAAGAGGGTGAACGGGTGGTTGAATTATTTTCTCATAGGCCACGCCGCGGGTGAAGCTGCGGGCAGAAGCTCGTTCTATAATATTGAGCTTGCGTTCCACTTGGACAGAATTATCATCTTTTTCGTTATTTTCGATCACAACGGGCGTTCCATTTGTAGCAAAAGTGATCACTGTCATCGTTCTTGGCAGTTTTCTCCCTGTTCCACTTTTTGTGAGCATTGCAGGATGTAAATTCTGTAACACCTACCTTATTCCAGCGCTTACACTCATACTGAATAATAATTTATACCCTAGGAACCCTAAAATAGGCTTACAGGCGTATCAGGATAGATCAAAGAAAAAGGGAATAGATAGGTCCTATCTCCGTTCGCCAACTCAACAAAAAAGCTAACTCGCAAGAGACGCAAGTAGACTGAAAAAGTAAGTTAGAGCCAAGTTACAGGTTTCAGTAAACGATACGTACGTAAAGGGAGGCGTTTGCCGGAAGTTTCCTCTCTTGGGACTTTTGGTGAAACAACCAACTCAACGAGGCGTAAACCGAGCTATAAGCTCTGACGACGCATCTGTGAAACATCACTTATGTAATTTCGCGGGAAATAATCACACTTTTTAGTCGAGCACAAGCACTACTCTGTTCCGGTTTGAAGAGCGCTGTGTAGCATTACTGGGCAAATGAGACTTTATGACATAATCTCACTGTCTATTAATTATTATTATTACTGTGTGTTACTTGTGTTGATGTCTCAGGAAGACATGCGCAGTTCAGTGTCACGCGAAACTCTATAATTTAGAGTTCCGAGGGACTGCAGCTGATATGGGCAGCCGTGTCGCTTAACATCAGGCGAATGACTAGCTCGTCATATCATTCCTTAACATAAAAAAGGATGCATTATAGATTAATTAACTGGATGAAATATTTTACAAACAAAGCAATGCATAAGTTGATTACATAGTTTCTGAATGGGTCAAAGCTGGTAGAAGGAACGCTTATGTTTACTTGACTTCAAGTTTCTTCCACTTGTCCTCACTTATTAATTTGTAATTGTAATTAATTAAATAAACAATGACGGGGCTGACTATATATAGTCGCAATGATACTCAAAGTCCCAAAAAAACAGGAACACAAAAATGCATTTTAAATAATATCAGTTACTAGCTGACCCGGCGAACTTCGATCCGTCTAACAGCCAATGAACGTGCATGTTTAGGATTTCAACTATTTTTTATTCATTGACATTTCATTACATATTTGACTGCCCCGATAGCTCAGTCGGTAGTAACCCTGTCTTCTAAACTGTGGGTTGTGGATTCGATTCCTAACGAGAAACATTTGTGTGATTTTCATCGATGTTTGTTTTGTGTCTGTGTGTTATATTGTATTATATGTATGTATTTGCAAAAAAAAAAGTATTTAAGTATTGTATCAGTTATCTGGTTCCCATAGTACAAGCTTTGCTTAGTTTGAGGCTAGATAGCGCTGTGTGAAATGTCCAAACATATTTATTTATTTATTTATATTATCCTATTCCGGATGAAGATAAATCCGAAAACAACAAATATAAAAATTGGTCTAGCCGTTTTTGAATTATAAAAGTGGTGTAACTAACACGATTTTTTTATATAGATTGATCACTGCAGTCTCACAAAAGTTTCTCATTATTTAATTTTGTCAAATTTCTCCTCTATTACATTGAGACGTCAACGGAACCGTGTAATAAAAAAAGTTGGAGCTCCGTCAACGTTTTGATGAATGGGCAAGCGATAGGCAATAAATTAGTTTTCTTTCGTAATTTTTCGGCGAGTAATCTGAAACTATCGGTTTTATTTTGTGTTTTTCGTGGACTTTATTTTTAATAAAAGATTCTACAGTAGACTTGCACTTAACGAAAGGCCAACTGGAACAAAAAAAAATTTGCTTTAGACCACTGAAGTAAATCTTCTTTAGTTTAACTCCACCTATCGGCCGGTATGGCTTTGTTTTTTCTTTATGTAATATTAATGTCGCCATCTTGACTATTTTAAATTGTCATTTTATCGAACATACCAATATGATGATACAAATTTTAAGTAATTTTTAACTTTGTTATGTTGACAATGGAGATCTACCTGAACCAGTACAACCGGCCTCTCTCTCCTGCCCTGCTTGCTAATTCCGTGTCCTGGTACTTCATCTTTTAGTAAAGCATAAACATAATACCTTCTTTAACAGGCTAAGTGTTTTTATTCTTTTAACTAAATTATATATGTTTTTGATCTAATATAATACTTAATCTGTGATCTAAATCGGCGTAACCACAAAGAATGCATTCTTATTTTAATTGATACTTGATTTGCCTATTGCTTTTCATAATAAGTTCAGTCAGCTCTTTTAACGACGATAGTACAATCAATAATTCTAATGTAGATCAAATGGGGCTCTGATTTATAGATCTTTGGGATCAGATGTATATTTTTGAATATGAAATTGAATATGTAGGATCCATTGGGAAGGAGGTACCCAATACAACAGCTAAAAAATTTTAAATATTTTTTATAATCATTCCAAGTCTATTCAGGCTATATTTAAACAATGGTAATCGCCCGTTTAGTTTTAATGTAAAGATTTTTTTACACCATTGATTAAAAGAAACACGTATATATTTTAATAGTATAGCCAGTTTTTAATGTAAAGAAAAAAAATTAATCACAAAACGGGATTGAAGTCTTCATCCCTAAAGGCAAGACTTGCTAAGACAAGCGATTTATAATCCAAAATCTCGTTCGTAATTCAAATTTTTTATTTAATTAATAGTCTATTTAATACTGCGTATGTCGGGTAGCCAATAACCGGCGACTGGCGGTGGCCCGGCAGTCAGCCAGCGCGTGAACCCGGTCGCTGCGAACGTAGGCGGGGTCGCTGGCGAGGGCGAGTATCGCTTGTGACACTTGCTCTTTATTAAACGGTACTTCTCGTAACTCTGATACGCGAGACAGCCAGCGCGTTTCTATACATCTGTGAAAAAAGTAATAATAATAATAATAAACGCCTAACGATCACATATATAGATAAGGAACTACGAGGACCATGGTCCTATAACACCCAGATACAGAACAAGTATTTGGGCTTTTTTCTGTGCACAAATACTTGACCTGTCGCGGGAATCTAACCCACCGCCTCCAGGTTATGAGCCGACCTGCTCAACCACTACAGTACAGAGGCTGTAAATACTACAATAACATAACAATTAATACCAAACACTACCTACTATAAAAAAACAATTGGCCGCGATGACCTATAGACAGTCCAAATGCTCCAGCCCACTACCAGTAGGTAGAGTACCAGTAAATACCCAACATACTGGCAGCATTGCCCCGTTGAATTGCAACGTTGATTCATTGTGCCAGATAAGTGCCAACATTTTAGTCACCTCATGGTCATTGACCAGGCGCTCTGATGAACTTTGGAAAACGCGATGAGCACCCATCTCCCACGGACCCAGGGTCTCAATACCAAACGGCTCAAATATGTAATCGCTACTGAGATATTTGCGCCGTTTTAGCTGCTTAGCTGAAAGAGCCGCGACGACGGCAAAAAATGTCTAAGACTAAAAGTGCTGATGGACACTAAAGTTTGACGCTTATCCCTCTATGACGTACCCAAATACGTTGCAGTAAGTACGTCATAGAAATATAAGTGTGAACTTAAGAGCTATTGATCATTAGCATTGCAACGCATTTGGGTACGTCCTAGACACGTAAGTGTGAAATTAAGAGCTATAAAATTTTAGTGCAGACGGGCATAGATTTAAGAATCGAACATTAAAAAATGTATATGTGTGGAGGGACAGGGGTGCATATTGTTGACGACTGGAAAATAATGTGTATCTGAGAGAGAGAGAGAGAGAGAGAAGGTGTGAGAGAGTGTGTGTGTGCGTGTGTGTGTAACATATACTTGTTTATACTCACGAGGGACAAGGGTCAGCGGGCACCAGCTGAGACAACGGCGCCGGAGTGAAGATGACGGGAAACTCGGCGCGTACTGTAAACTTCTTCAGGCGCGAGGTCATCGACCCTATCTCTTTACGTTTCAAGAAGTGCTCCTGAAAATCAAAAAATTATGTCAATGAGGTTGATATAACATTTATTCAAGAGTAGCGGCCCGCCCCGGCTTTGCACGGGTATTTATCGCCTATGTTCATCAGGGATGATGTAGGATTTTTATGGTGAAAGAGTTTTTTAAATCGGTCCAGTAGTTCCAGATCTTATTCAATGGAAACAAACAATCTAATCTTTACTCTTTATAATATAAAGTATAATATAAAATAAAGGATTATATTTATCACGAACGGAGTTTGTATTTTTTTTTGTGTTTTGGCTACACACTTTTGTGTATTTAGCCAGTGTCAAGTAATTGATAATTTAGCAAGTTAATGATATTTCACGTAAATAATGTGTCAGGTCATAGTCGAAGTCATCAAGTCAAGTCAGAGTCAAGTCATAGTCTAGTCTAGTCAAGCCATACTCCTAGCAAAGTGGTGGCAACTTTAGCAGGAGCTTCTATGGAGTTTTGGAAACAACACGAAAAAACGTTTCACCATCATTATACCACTTTCCCACACTCATGCTTGTAATCCAGCACTTAACGAATAAAATGCCACCAGTTTTATGCACTAACACTGAAAATAACACAAGTTTTGGAAAATAATATAATGCGGTAATGTGATCTTTTTCGTTTTCCCGCCAAAACCAAGTTTGTATTTATAAACTAATAAAGTATATGTAGTACTTATATATATAACATAAATTAATATTTATAAGCGAATTCGAACTTTGTACAAAAACTTTGAAGAACTTTACTTACCCAATAATGAACGTTTTCAACATGTCCCTTAATTTTTTCAGTGATCAAAAACAGGGACAGTTTGAGTGTGTGTAGCGTTGGCATTTTATCGCCCAGAAGACTCTGATACGGCTCCAGGCTGCACTCCAGCATTCTAGAACACAAGTAATTGAGAATTTTATGTTTGATTTTCAATCAAAGTCAAAAGTCAAAATGTATTTGCAAATGCAAATAGGCTATTTTTATCACTTTTACAAGTCAAAATCTAAATATATATATCTCAAAGGTGACTGACTGATTGACTGACTGACATAGTGATCTATCAACGCACAGCCTAAACCACTGGAAGGATCGGGCTGAAATTAAAATTAAAAGGGTGAAATGGGTGGTTGAATTATTTCCCATAAGCCACGCCGTGGGCGAAGCTGCGGGCAGAAGCTCGTTATATTATATTTTCAATTTCAGCTAGTTTCTGTTATTTTTTTAAATTTACTATTTTAATATTCTTAAGGATGTTCAAAGAAATTTTTAAGTATCTGTATTTTATTGTATTTGTGTATTTCTAACAATAAAGTGCTTATAATTATAATAAAGTGCTTTATATTTAACAGCTTTCGAAATAACTTACATATAAAAATTAAGCTTTGTGTTAATCAATTATATACTTTATCTCCATTCCAAATTTCATTAATAACTACAACTATTACACGACTTACACTCACGAGATACAGTCGAATAACTCGACCGATCCGGAGAGTCAGCGCCGAGCCACTGCCGCCGCGCGTACTCCTTGAGGATGGGCATCTATATTGCCCGAACACCGGTCGAGTTATTCGACTGTATCTCGTGAGTGTTAGCCGTGTACTAGTTGTAGTTATGAGTACTCACGTCAGTTTCTATAATTTCATTCATATTAATTCAGCCGTTTCGGCGTCGAAAGGGAATACACACACAAACATACGCATTTCTAATAGTAGTGGAATTGAACAGGTACGATTTACACAGTGCCTTAGCTCTTATCACACGTTCACAGGGCTTACACTAACGCAATTCCAATTAAATTGGATTAGGATGACATCGTCTAGATAATGGATGTACGCATTAATGTCCGGAGGAAGCCGAGTGGAGATAATAGAGCGTTGCGTAGTTTTGGCGCATTTATATAAATATCTGCATCGTATAAGCTGGCGAGGTGAACGGTAGTTCAATTGTCAAGATGGCGACATTAACATTAAATAAAGCAAAAACAAAGTTGACCGGCCGATAGATGGAGCTAAACTAAAGAAGTTTTACTTGGAGTTTTGGCGGGAAAACGAAAAAGATCGCGTCACCGCATTGTATTATTTTCCAAAACTTGTATGTTAGTGCATAAAATTGGTGGCATGTTATTCGTTAAGTGCTGGATTACAGGGTGAGTGTAGGAAAGTGGTGTGATGATGGTGAAACGTTTATTTTCGTGTTGTTTCCAAAACTCCATATAAGCTTCTAGTACAGTTGCCACCACTTTACTAGGCGTATGACTTGACTATACTAGAATATGACTTAACTTGATGACTTGGACTGTGACTTGACTTGACATATATGGTCTTTACCTATGAAATTGCCGTTTTGTTTGAAAAAAGTTAAAGTATTTTTTTTCGAACTTATTTATTTCTTTTATTCAAAGTAATCACCCCTGCAATCAATGCATCTTTGCCAACGCTGTGGCAGTTTATGGATGCCCTTCTTGAAAAAATCAGCAGGACGGGAGACAACAAACTCTTCAAAGGCGTTTTGTACTGCCTCTCGGGAATTGAATTTTTTTCCCGCTAAAAAGTTGTCCAAATTTTGGAAAAAGTAATAGTCGGTAGGCGCAAGATCTGGTGAGTATGGCGGATGAGGGAGAGCTTCCAAACCCAACTCATGCAGCTTAGAGACGGTCTGTTGTGCAGTATGGGGTCGCGCGTTGTCGTGAAGTAGCAGTGGAGACGACCGATTGACCAAAGCTGGTTGCAGACGTGCGAGTTTCGCCATCATTGTGGTCAGTTCTTCAATGTACACATCTGCAGTAATGCTCTCGCCGTTTTGTAAAAAGCTATGATGAATCACACCAGCACTAGACCACCAAACTGTGACCATCACCTTTCTAGGGGTCATTTTTCGTTTTGCACATTGCTTTGGTACCGAACCAGGATCTAACCAACTTGCTGAGCGCTTTCGATTGTCAAAAAGAATCCATTTTTCGTCGCACGTAACAATTCGGTTCAAAATTCCTTCATTTCTGTGCCTGTTAAGCAGCGTAAGGCAATTCTCGACGCGTACGTTGCGCTGGCGATCGTTAAGTTCGTGGGGCACCCATCTATCAAGCTTTTTTATCTTGCCAATCTGTCGCAAATGGACCAATATTGTTTTGATGCTAACATCAAAAGCTGCTGCCAGCTCAGCTGTAGATTGAGATTCATCAGCTTCCACAATCGCCTTTAATTCATCATTGTTGACCAAAGTTTCCGGACGACCACGAGGTTCATTTTTCAAGTCAAAATTCCCAGAACGGAACCGAGCAAACCAATAACGGGTTGTACGTTCGTTTGTACAGTTCTCTCCGTAAACGTCGTTGATGTTACGTATCGTTTGTGCCGCGTTGGTGCCACGACGGAACTCATATTCCATAATTACACGAAATTTCAAAGTATCCATTATGAGGAAAAATGTTGAAATGTAATGAAAATACAACGCTAATCAATAAACAAAAGACTTATATTGTAAATAGAATGTCATATTTTTAAAACAAAATTAATTTGAATTTAGAATTCATAGCCAATCAAAACTTTTTTTTGTTTGAAAAAGTCTGTACTGCAATACGGCAATTTCATAGGTAAAGACCTATTATTTATAAGTGCAGTATAAACCAAATAAAAACAAATATAATAACGCCCAACGATCACATACATAGATCCTGGACCCTAACTAGGATTCCCTGTGTCTAGGGACCCAGAATCTACGAGGACCATGGTCCACACCGGACAAGAACAAGACAGAACAAGTAATCGTGCTTTTTTTCTATCCACAAATACTTGTCCGGGAATTGAACCCGCCGCCTCCGGGTTATGAGCCGACCTGTAAAACCACCACGCAAAAAATGTGAAATTGTGATCTAGCCATGATGGGCCACAGTAATTACGAAGCGTCTAGTCTACGCCTTATTTATTAAACATAAGTATTTTATAATCGTTAATACAAAACTAAACTAGACTTAAAAAACTAAATTATACCTAAGAACTTAAAAAAAAAACTAAAAATTTTAAATAGCCCGTTGGTGGAGAAGAAAGTGCCCAGAATGCTGGCAGCATTACCACGTTGAATGGCAATGCTTATTTTTGTGCAAAATAAAAGACAGCATCTTATATATTTAATTTTTTGCATCTTATTTATTTGTATTAATTAAATTATTACTATTTGCCATCAACATGATCCGGGATCGTTTGCATCAAATGGTCGTTAGCCAGCGTGACGCGCACGTCACGTCCGATGATGACGCGCATTAATTACGGCGTGACAGGTGACACGGCAGCGTGTCACCGACGCTGTAGGGCTAACTAGTTTAATATTGTAACTAATTATCGATGTACATGGGTTAATCATAGACATGTAAACATGGCGAATTAAAAATTAAGTACACGAATAAAAATGGGCTCTGCAGTCTTCAAGAATAATGTTATTCTGGAGTATGTTGTTTGATTTCAATTTGATTTTCAAAATGACGGTGTTGCCAACACATTGATTTTGCTTACAAACTCTCACTGTACATGATGTCAAGATGGAACTAAGTTATTTATCTAGTCATTTATTTTAGTCTATTTTTAACTAGGTGGTAGCACTTTTCTGCAAAGTTCGCCTAGGTAGGTACCACCGCTTTGCCAGTTATTCTGCCGCTAAGCAGTAATGCGCAAGCACTACTGTGTTTCGCTTTGAAAGGCACTGTAGCTAGTGAAATTACTGGGCAAATGAGACTTTATGACCTGATGTCACAGTGTAGTAATTTTATTACTAGATTGTGCTGATGTCTCAGGATGACGTGCGCAGTGCAGTGTCACGCGAAACTGTATACTTTAGAGTTCCGAGGGACACTGCAACTGATATGGGCAGTCGTGTCGTTTAACATCAGGCGAACTGTTAGCTCGTCACGTCAAACCTTAACATAAAAAAAATTACGTAAGTATTTACTAAAAGTAAGAATAATGACTCACAAATGTATTCACTAATATAAATAACAATGGTTGCATTGATACAAAACATATATATTGTCTTCCCAATATAGAAATTACGCAAAGTTTTGACTTGATTCAATATTTGGTAATCACTCGACTCTCCCTACAAATCTATAGGAATGTGTTAAAAAAGTACCGAATCCTTCAGAGCGCAAGTTTCAGTCGATACTTGATTGACTGCCCCGCAGATTTTTTTTAATCATAGGATTTAAAAAAATGTGCGGGGCAGTCTTTGGAGAGAAATGAAAACTAAGTAACTTATGACATATATTATCTCATAGGAAGCGTGAGGTGACGATGACGCGAGTTTCACGCTTTTTGTTCACCCAAAAAGTACACATATATACACAGTAACATATACCTCATGGAAGCTCAGGCCCACGGGACAATTTCACTTTTCCGGGATAAAATTTAGCTTATATGTTAATCCAGGGTATAAGCTATCTTGGTACCGAATTTCATCCAAATCCATTCAGCCGTTTGAGCGTGAAGAAGTAACAAACATACACACATACAAACTTTCGCCTTTATAATATTAGTGTGATTAATTTTTGCTATGTGAATTAGATTTAAGAATACTACTGTTTTATAAGAATAGCGTGTAAGTTAACAAAGTCAGAGAATAAAGGCTTTTATTATTATTATTATTATATAGCTTATGGAAAGCGTTCGGTGACGATGACGCGAGTTCCGTGATTTTTGTTTACCCAAAAAGTGCTCAACGCGCCTAAAGAAGTTTTAATTTCAATTATAGGTCTCAATACTTACTGAAACATTTCTTGTATGTGCTCCATGCACTTGTTTAGAAGCTGGTCCTGCGCTTCCCTCTTCACTCTAACTTCTTCTGTTCTCATCTTCTGTTCTGTTACCTTCTGCTCCAAATTCGCGATGTGTTTCTCATTCGTTGTTACTTGCATTTCGTTGTAGTCATGGCGATCCTCTAAAGAACAATTGTAATAAATAAATAAATATCTGTGGACATTTCACACAGCGCCATCTAGTCCCAAACTAAGCAAAGCTTGTACTATGGGAACCAGATAACTGATATAAAACTTAGATACTTTTTGTTTGTCAATACATACATAGAATACAATACCCAGACACAGAACAAACATTGATGTTCATCACACAAATGTTTGTCCTGGGTGAGGATCGAACCCACAACCCTCAGTCCAGAAGGCAGGGTTACGACCAATTGAGCTATCGGGCCAGTCAAACTAAAAACTAGCAGTATCGCGCGTTGACACAATTTTCGGGATAAAAGTACCCTATTAATTAGAGATGCACCGAATCATCATCATCAACAGCCTAAAGAAGTCTACTGCTGAACTTAGTCCTCCCCATAGAACGCCACATCGAGCGGCTGCTTCCCTTCTGCATTCATCTGCCTACGCCATATCTTCCGGTTAGTGGTCGGCACTCGAGAACCTGTCTTCCTCATACTGACAACACATACTCTTGCGCCGAATATTCGGTAGTTAATCGTACTTGGATTAACAAAGCATCTGACTGAAAGCTGCACTGAATATGATTATGAAAGGTCTTACCTATCATTACCACCAACTTTTTTATAATTATAGTGTCTCTATTTTCTACTCGAACTTTTATTTTACCTGCAATATTATTTCTTTCTATTTCCTATTATATTTTTCCTATATTTTTCTACGTTTTCTTTCTCTTTTTTCCTTCTTTTTTTACTACGACCGTCGGTTCTCTGAGTATCTAGTTACTATTATAATTACTTTCCTCACCAATATCTCTCCGTATTTGGATGACGTCACGATTAAGAACTTCGTTCTCTGCGCAGTAATCTGTAAGAAGGCTGTACATCGCGAAATTATTACGCTCAGCCTTCGTGAAACTATCAATTATCTTCTTGTAGCTGGTCTCATGGGTGTAATCCTGTAATAATTATATACTTTTAATTAAAGACTACGTTATAACACGTTCAACTAGAAGTTAAATCACATTGCTATTAGTTTTTATAGACATGCTATATAGAAAGCTTACAGTTATGTCATTCAAAATTTTGAGGTGCTCTTCGTACTTTCTCTCGTTTTCTTCCTCTATTATGCGTCTCTGCTCTATTTCTCGCTCTTCTTCTTTCTTGTTGACTCTTTTCACTCCTTTTTTAGCCAAGAAATTGAAAATTTTCATTTCGTGGTCGTATGCTTTCTTGAGGTCTCGCATTTCCTACAAATCCAAAAGGCTTTAAAAACTTTAGCGGGTGGATAAAACAGATTAACTAAAGCAAAGGTAACATTTAAAAAGACAGCATCCCCTTTTGTTAGAATGTGGTATGGAGCAATATATAAACAAAGAAAACTCGCTTTGTTCGCATTAGTATTTTAGAATTCGCTTTATAATGGTAAAATCGACATATTTCAAGAGTCGCCAAATTCAAGCCGCCGCAATTATTGACTTATGTGAAATCAATGACCTAAATTTGTTCCATTTGAGAGAAATCCTGAGTACCAGATGTAAAAAAGTATCGACTGATGATACCTAATCATAACGATGACAATTAAAGATCACCTGAACTTGCAGCATCTGATCCATCTTCCCTTTCTCCTGCATGGATCGCAGCTTGTGGCACCACTCATCTCGCTGCGCGTACGCCAGGGTCGACGACTCGAACAGATCAGACAGAAACTTTTTTCCAGTTCCTAAAGCTGTCAGCATCTTGTCCCAGGTTTGGTTGAAGAGGAATCTTAGGAATTATTTTGGTTACTTTATATGTGTCATCATTATCAGCTGTAAGACGTCCACTGCCAAGAATAGACTTCTCGCGTAGAGCGCGATTTGGAGCCGTTGGTGGCTTTTTGTTCTGTACAATGGATCCCCGCGGTTTTGACCATTCATCCAGCTAACCTACGACTCGTCTTCCAAGCAGCGTTATTTTAGTTTAGATTTAATTTAGTCTTATGTTCTATTTGTTTTATTACGTTAGTAATAATCAGTATACAATGAATATTTGTGTCATTGTCAGTCTCTATGGTATGGTGGTTGAGCAGGTCGGCTCATAGCCTGGAGGCGATGGGTTCGATTTCCGCGGCAGAACAAGTATTTGTGCACAGAAAAAAAAAGCGCTAATACTTGTTCTGAGTCTGGGTGTTGTGGAACCATAGTCCTCGTAGTTCCTGGGTCTCTAGACACAGGGAATCCTAGTTAGGGTCCAAGATCTATGTATGTGATCGTTGGGCGTTATTATTATTAATTAATTAATTCCAATTCATGTTTTTATTCATTCTTAAACCTGTCCCTATCGTTTCTTATTTCTCTTTTTGTCTTTCTTGCCTTTTCCTGTTACTGCATCTTTCCTGTTACCTGTCTTTCAGCATGTGTTCTATCTCTTCTCTAATTTTCTTGTTTTCGCACTGAACCGTGTTGAACCTCAGCATGGCAACTTCAAGTTTGTTCTCTGCTGACATCAACCGGTGTTCGCTTTGGAACCGACGCGCATCCAGCTGTTACATTGATGGTGATATATGATAATTTAATTCGCAATTTTTACTAAAATATTTGGACTTAAAAAATACTCTATTTCTCTGTAATGATAAAACGGGGCCTAGATTTTACTAACTTAACTTTTCTGAAGTAAATAAGGGTTAAATCATTTGAGTAGGTTATCCGAGTAGGGAAGATGCAGCTGCTATCCCCAACACCGGCTTCGTGTGAATAGCTTTAGATTCACAGAATATATATTCTGTTCCATAATATAATAGAAACTACTTGCTTTAACCGGATAGATAATACTCCGGTTTCACGTCGTGTTGAAGGCTCTTACAGTATTTATAGAGTTTAATTATGAAATTGTAACTTTACCTTCCCTATTTACGAAGAAGAAATCGTAGATTTTAATGTAACGAGGAGAATGCTTCTGCACATTCTACGGGAAAAGATGATCCTATTCTCACACCGCTGGGACCACACAGCCAAAATTGAAGGATTCAATAATGAAAATTTATGAAATCATTATTTACCTCTCCTTGATTTGCAGTAGCCAGTTTGCGCAGGCGCAGCATTTCTTTAGCTTTCATCTGTAGAAGCCTATCCAGTTCTTCCATTATAGAATATCCTCCTGATAATTAGGTGAAGTCAGTAAAGTACTTTTTAGCTAAAACTTTATAAAATTTTAACCGTTTTGACTCCTGAATCGCCCAGAAACAAAGAAAATCTATGATTATGGTGATTGACAAATCCAAAGCGAAAGGTTTTATAAAAATTCGTAGTGAGTGTATTTTTATTTATATAGTTTGGTTTGAAGTGAAACCTCGTCTGATCAATTGAAAATCTGCTCATGGTCCAATCTAAGTACAGACCTTCGCAGTCCTTTTCAAAGCACACCCGGTTCAACAGTTGCCGCTGCAAATCACTCTTCATTTTCTTATCGTTTTTCTTGTGCCTTCCCGACCTGGCTATCTGTAACTCATCGAAACAAATAATATAATAATATTAATAACGCCCTACGATCAAATAGATCTGGGACGCTAATTAGGATTCCCTGTGTCTAGGGACCCAGAAACTACAAGGTCCCACAACACCCAGACTCAGAACTTCAGAACAATAGATAGAATATTTGTTTTTTTTCTGTGCACCAATACTGTTCCTGCCACAGGAATCAAAGCCGTTGCTTCCGGGTTATGAGCTGACCTGCTCAACCAACACCACAGAGGCTGTCAAATATGGATTTTGTATATGGACCGAAGATACTATAGCCAATTGCTAGTCATCTGCTGATTTCAGATTTAAGATAAAATTAAGATTTTTGAGATACTGGCCTAATCCTATGATTAAGTATGTATCTCGATGAATGAATCTAAATGAATCTTATTTAAGCTGTGGTATGAACATGGGGTGTATCGCTTAATAACATTACAGCTGAATAACTAGTATGCCAAAAGTCGTTAACATAAAAAAAATACTCGTAACTACAACTAGATACACTAAATACACACTCACGAGATACACTTCGACTGTATCTCGTGAGTATTAGCCGTGTACTAGTTGTAGTTATGAGTACTCACGTCAGTTTCTATAATCCTATCCTATCCTACTAATATCATAAATGCGAAACTTTGTGAGTATGTATGTATGGATGAATGTTTGTTACTCTTTCACGCAAAAACTACTAATCGAATTTGCATGAAATTTGGAACACAGATAGATTATGACCTGGATCAACACATAAAATACTTTTTATCCCGATATAATGTTTCCATGGGACAATTATCGAACACCACGAAGGCGAAGTCACGGGCTTTTTACGCAATAACCACTGAATGGATTTGGATGAAATTTGGAACACAGATAGTTTATAACCTGGTTTATAACATAGGATACTTTTGATCCCGATAACATGTTCCCGTGGGACAATTATCAATAAATAAAACTACTTATTATCCGCGGGTGAAACCGCCGGGCGCAACTAGATATATATAATTATATTGATTTAGTCTAGAGAGAAATTGGTTCAGCGATTGCGAATATCATCATCATCAGCCTATACTAGTCCACTGCTGGACATAAGCCTCTACCAAGGCACGCCACTGAGCCCGGTCTTCGATCCTACTCTTCCAGTTCCTCTTCGGTTATTGCGAATATAGAACCAAGGTGCACTGGCCCAACAGCTCAGTTGGTAGTATCCCTGCCTTTTGAACTGCAGGTTGTGGGTTCGATTCCCACCGAGGACAAACATTTGTGTGATGATCATCGATGTTTGTTCTGTGTCTGGGTGTTATATTGTATTCTATGTACATGTATTTACAAACAAAATGTATATAATTATTGTATCAGTTATTTGGTTCCCATAGTACTCTAGTATCAGTTATTGCTTAGTTTGGGGCTAGATGGCGGTGTGCAAAATGTCCACAGATATTTATTTATTTATTATTTAAGGTTTATAAATTCAAATGGCAAAAGAAATTGTACTTTACCTTCAGGTCTTTGTTAAGGTTATTGTACTCGTTCTTCAGAGTCCTGAGGAGGTGATCCTGTCTTCTGAACTGAGGATGAATGCCCATGGTGCGGTGCTGGTGATCAGTTTGGATTACACGGAACTGCGTACAAATATTTGAGAGTTTTATTTAAGAACTATAAATACAATATTTACTCTCTATTATTCAGCTGCAAAATTATGTGTTTTTTATTTTTAACTTTAAAACAAAAATTGTAGGCATTAAATCCAAAGTATGGTGACATCTACACAGAAGCCTTTGTGGTGTGACGGTTGAGCAGGACGATTCATAAACGATTTAATGGTTCGATTCCTGTGGCAAGACAAGTATTTGTGAAACGAAAAAATAGCGCAAATACTTGCTCTGTGTTTGGGTGTTTGTAGGACCATGGTTTTCGTAGTTCCTGGGTCCTTAGACACAGGGAATCCTAGTTATGGTCTAAGATCTATATGTATGTGATCATTGGACATTATTATTATTATCTACGACGCTGGCGGAGCTGACTCCACACTAGTTGAACACGCGTGATGATGAAGATGATGATGATATAAAAATTGTCACTAAATAACAAGCAACCACATCGAGCGGGGAGCATTGGACGTCCGGACATTCATAAAAAAATCGCACTTCCCGATTGGTTACTTAAAGTTCATTCAAGGAATTCAACAAAAAGGAACTACACACAAGTAATAATAAATAAATATGTGTGGATATTTCACACAACGCCATCTAGCCCCAAACTAAGCAAAGCTTGTACTATGGGAACCAGATAACTGATACAGTACTTAGGTCCGTATTACAGAACGATGCTCAGTCATCGATCGGTGCTCAAGCAAAGATTTCATTCACTAATTGATTACTTTATGAATGAAATCTCTGCTCGAGCACCGATCGATGATTGAGCATCGTTCTGTAATACGGACCTTAGACTCTTTGTTTCTAAATACATACATAGAATACAATATAAACACCAAGACACAGAACAAACATCTGTTCATCCTTCGAGAATTTAGAGGGGAGTCGACAAGACAGGCGTACCCTTCTGTTGACCATTTGGCGCTACTTGGCCATACACATTATATAAAACTGTTTCACTCGTAACCATCGGCCATTAAGTGTCATTTCGTGTCGCGAGGTAGTGCTCCGTGAAAATGGTGAATTGTGCGCTATTTTTGTGTAAAAGACGATCAACGACATCAAACGTACGGGATCACGGTGTTTCCTATCACAATTAAGTGTTCTTTTAGTCAATTGTGTTTGTAATTTTAATCCTAAAGAACTAGCAGTTATCAAGAATTAATATCTTTCTTTAAGTTTTATAGTGCAATTATGCTAAAAATTATGACGCTCTAACCTGTCGTTGAAGTCTTAAATGCTCATCCTCCATCTTCTTCACCACTTCCATATCACCCTGAACATCACCTGAGCTGATAGTATCGTCCGTTTTCATTATAAGATGAAAGTTTACTACAATCCAGAAATATGGCGTAAAAACTAAATTAATTACAAAATTTTTGATTATATCGGAACCAACTAGATGTGCGAATCTAGACACTTGTAGGTTTTATTTTAATTTAGATGTGATTTGCGGTTTCACCCGCTATTCATACGTTTTTCTAAGGGACCTCTTAATTCACTAAAATATTGAGATTATAGAATTAATAAATTAACTGATGTTTGTGGACATTTCACACAGCACCATCTAGTCCCAAACTAAGCAAGGCTTGTACCTACTATGGGAACCAGATAACTGATACAATACGTAGATACTTTATGTTTGTAAATACCTACATATAATACAATATAATACCCAGACACAGAACAAACATCGGTGTTCATCACGAAAATGTTTGTCTTGGGTGGCTTAGTACCAGGAGAACAAAAATACTTAGAAGGTTAAATTTTTTTTTTTTTTTACTTCAAACTTGTCTAGCATTTGACCGCGCTCTCACCTGATGGGAAGTGACGATGCGATCGAAGGTGTAGCATGCTAGCCAAGTAAATACCTATTCACTCTTCTCTTGAACACGCCCGGGTCATATTCCGCCAGAAACACAGACGCTGGCAGGGCATTCCAATCCTTAGCCGTTCTAATTAAGAACGTTGAGTCAAAAGAAAAGTTAAAAGAAATCAAAAAAGTCGACCGAATTCATATTGTATTTTTCACGCTATATTTTTTAAAACTCCAGCCCAGGCCAAGTTAAAGCGATTGCACAAAGTACATCTTCTTATCTAATAAATATATTATCTACAGAAACTTTCGACAAAGAGATCTCTGCTGTAGTCGGTGACAAATCTCCATTATCACACCTCTGTACAGAGCTCGTGTTGTAGCGGGAAATGCCTTCTTATTGTAGTCTTAGTCTTGCTATTCTTAGATGTAAGTACATCTTTGACTATTTGACAGCCTGTGTGGTATGGTGGTTGAGCAGGTCGGCTCATAACCTGGAGGTGGCGGGTTCGATTCCCACGACAGTACAAGTATTTGTAAAAAAAACTTACACACAAACTTTGCAGAAAAGTCCTACTACCTAGTATAATATAACAAGCTATTAAAATGAGTTTGAAAAAAAAAAAAACAAGTTTTCTTTCCCACTAGCAAGCAACAATGCAGAAAAGAAAATTCCGATCTAGGCTTTGATTACGCCTGAATTTTTTATTTCTTTCTGAACGTCTGTTGAAAACTTATAAATATGTCATTCTAGAAAAGCATAGTACTTCCTTATTATGTATATACTTCTTTGACTTAAACAAGTACAAAATAGTACGTAATACAAATACTTGTCCAAATCTGTCTTGTGTTCAAATGATTTACTAACAAATTAGAAATTAAACAGGCTGATTAATGTTTGTAATTTTTCATTTTAATAGACCTGCCCTTAACTATCCCTTCTTTTTTCCGCCTTTGGTTCCGATTCCGACTCCAACAAACCAAATTTGAAACCTCCGACTCCGCCTTGGGTTCCGACTCCAACAAACCAAATTTGAAACCTCCGACTCCGCCTTGGGTTCCGACTCCAACAAACCAAATTTGAAACCTCCGACTCCGCCTTGGGTTCCGACTCCAACAAACCAAATTTGAAACCTCCGACTCCGCCTTGGGTTCCGACTCCAACAAACCAAATTTGAAACCTCTGACTCCGCCTTGGGTTCCGACTCCAACAAACCAAATTTGAAACCTCCGACTCCGCCTTGGGTTCCGACTCCAACAAACCAAATTTGAAACCTCCGACTCCGCCTTGGGTTCCGACTCCAACAAACCAAATTTGAAACCTCCGAATCCAACTTCAGTTCCGAAAAAACCACCCGTACATCCCTGGCTCGTACTAACGTCCGCCGACCGTCTATAAATTCCGCGCTACAATAGGGTTGTATCGTTTCATTCCCGGCTGTAGTAAAAGAAAGCCAAGGCCTTGCATCCCTCACTCGGTCCATAAACTTGAATTGTTCAAGGGGCGACGTAATGTATGTCAGGTAATATCGTTGCAGTAAAGGACAAGGCCGAAGAGGGAAGGTCAAGGTCAATTGATAGAGCTGGGAAAAATTTAAACTTTCTGGAGATTATGAGACATCTCATGACAGACACTGTGGGCCCACTGCTGGGACACGATCTTCTTTCATCAGAGCATATAAGGCGTATAATTCTTCTCCCTTCTCTATCAAAAAAATTAAGGGCAGTCTTTGGGGACTCGATGGAAGTGAAAGTATAAGTAACTTGTCATATTGCTCATGGGAAGCGTGCGGTGACGATGACGCGAGTTCTATGATTTTTGTTCCCCCAATAAGTACACATATATACACAGTATACATACAGCTCATGGAAAGGAATTATTCAAAATAGCAATCATGTTATTTATTGAAAATAGGCCATTTTTGCGATTACACACATCAAAAGTTAAAAAATAACAACAGATAAACATATAAAATGTTTTTATAGTTTGATAGGTTTGGTCAAACACTTGTAGGTAGAATTTTTATAGCTTAGTCGTGTATAAAATTGCTAAATTGTAACTTTAGCGCTCTGTTCGTGCTTTATTAATCGTTTCATGATAGTTAGGCCAAGTTATACTAACGCTATGTTACATAGATTCTTAAAGAGCTTAGCCATTCTTCAAATGCACCTCGAATCTTCGAGCATTTAGAGGGGAGTTAGAAAGGCAAGGCGTACCCCTCTGTTGGCCATTTGGCGCTACTTGGCCATACACATTATATAAAACTGTTTCACTCGCAACCATCGGCCATTAAGTGTCATTTTGTGTCGCGAGGTAGTGCTACGTGAAAATGGTGCATTATGCGGTATTTTTGTGTAAAAGGCGATCAACGACATCAAACTTACTTATTGTAACGTTATCATCTCCTTTAGTAAATTCTCTAAGGACTCGAATCGAAAGTTCTCAGTCTGTAGGTAGGTTGCATTTTTTATGTAGGTATTGTTATCTCTAAACTCAGTCATTTATAAACCGATTTGGTTTATTTATTTGAACTGATATACCTTCAAAATGGTCGCATTGAAATGTTATTATTAACCGACTTCTTCAATGAAAATAACTGGGAAAATATGCCTGTGAAAGTATTAATAGGTGTACATTATGTCGCCATTTTCGCTCATGCGTATTTAAATTAAGTTTTTCAATAACTTTGATTTTTGAGTCCACAGTTTTATTTAATAGTCTTAATATTTGCGGGCTGTAAAATGAACTAGGTACCTACATCTCTATTTATCCGTATTATCCACATGTTCAGTATGATCTCTTTGGTTAGTTATTGGCTATTGGATATTGTTCTCTACAGCTACTTACCTACGTTACTTATTTGTTCAATATTATGTTTCTTCACAAACTGAAATATTTTAACCGACTTAAAATTGCCTTGAAATATTAAATCAACAAACCACATTTCAAAGAAACTTTTTGTTAAAAAATCCACACAACCCTTTAGAGGATTCTGAGTTTGAAAACTGGCGGGAGCTTATTTTTTCTTCTTTTTTTATTAAATTGGCCAGTAGCGTCTTGCAAACTTTCAAGTTTTTCATTTAAAATTGAATAAGAAGGTTCCATTCTCGTTTCTCGGTTCACGAGTAGTTTTATATCTCGGAGTCGACACTGGAGGACTAATTTAATAATTTGGAAACGGTTTTCATTAGCATTTCTTGGTTCATTCGATAGCAGATGCGGTATAAGTAGGAAAAATAATCATCGCGTTAATTACTTTGAAAGATTTAAGTTTAATTAATTTTGTTTGACTTGACTAATAAATTCGTTTAAATGACTATGTAAGTAGGTCAAATTCTGTGAAATGACTTTTTAAGCCATTACTTATAAGAGACCGTGCATAGTCAAAGAGAATTTGAATACGGGCGTCGGTGGTGACCCTGCTATTTGTACCTAAACTCTTTTTGAACTTCTTCTTTTTCTCTTTTTTAGGTATTTTCCAGATTTGTTGCAAATAAATTATTTTTAGCACTTTTACAAGTCAAATTTATTAGGTACTTAAAATTAAGTTATTGTACTAAGCATATACAATTACAAAGTGCTTATTTTCAAATATCTATATAAATATCTATATTTCATTACGATATAAGAGTTTGAAAAAAAAAGTTTTCTTACCCACTACTGGTGCAAGCAATCCGGCACAATGCAGAACAGAAAACACCGATCCGAAGCTTCGATTACACCTGTAAAGAAGTTACAAGAAACTTTACAGTGATGTATTTTTTTCTGCTGTGTTTTACAATATTAATGATTTATTACATTTAACGTCGTTGGTGTTGAGTGCTGCTTGTGCCGCGTTGCTTCTACGATGGTACTCATATTCTATAATTACTAGATTTTTTTTATGTATCCATGATAACAAGAAAGATTTAAAATATAACGCTAATAAATAAACAAATGACTAATACTGTAAAAATAATACATGATTATTGAAATAAAATTAATTTGGAACTTACTAGGTGGTAGGACTTTTCTGCAAAGTTCGTCTAGGTAGGTACGACCGCTTTGCCAGTTATTCTGCCGCCAAGCAGTAGAGTGCAAGCACTGCTGTGTTCCGGTTTGAAGGGCACTGTAGCTAGTAAATTACTGGACAAATGAGACTTTAGGATCTGATCTTACAGTCGAGTAATCTTATTACCAGACTGTGCTGAAGTCTCAGGACGAAGTGCGCAGTGCAGTGTCACGCTAAACTTTAGTTCCGAGTGACAATGTTCTGTTATGTGCGGCCGTGTCGCTTAACATCAGGTGAACGACTAGCTCGACACATCAGTCATAAAAATAAATTTAAAAAATAATTCTTAGTCAAACAAAATACATTTTGTACAATACTGCAGAACTGTAATTTATTAATTTTATTTATAATATTATAGAAACTGACGTGAGTATATAGTATTTATAACTACAACTAGTACATGGCTAACACTCACGAGATACAGTCGAATAACTCGACCGGTGTTCGGGCAATATAGATGCCCATCCTCAAGGAGTACGCGCGGCGGCGGTGGTGGCTCGGCGCTGAATCAAAAAATTTATTTGCTTTCATCCACATGAAACTTCTTTACGAGAGAATAATGCTTGAGCTTTCGAAAATCAAAGTCAGAATTCAATTTCCATCCATTACTTATATAAAAATGTGAGCTGTGAATGTCGTCTTACCCTTCTAAAATTGTTGCCTAAAATATTTCGACATTAAATTCCATAA
The DNA here is from genome assembly GCA_905220475.3 of Ennomos fuscantarius. Classification (NCBI taxonomy): domain Eukaryota; kingdom Metazoa; phylum Arthropoda; class Insecta; order Lepidoptera; family Geometridae; genus Ennomos; species Ennomos fuscantarius. Next base: position 1,089,285 of record HG992046.1, on the reverse strand, counting down.
TTCTCTAAAAGCGTACAAATTAAACAAATTAACTGAATGAAGGGGATCGGTGGAAAACTTAAAATAATATTACAAGGCCGGGAAATTCATTTGACATTATTAAGTGATAGAGATGTACTTGCAAGCTAGTTCTGAGAAAACTTCAGAGGGCCCCAAGCAACAAGGCCCCTGTGTTTGGGGCCCCGAACCACTAGTAGGCTAGCTGTAAAACGTTGAAAATATTGTTTGAAAACGAGTTGCGTATTTTATAACAGTGCCTATACGCACATGAAAAACGAGTGTGCTTTAGACCACACGACTAAAGTAAGCTCTTTAGCTCCATCTCTCTTGCCCCTACAGTAATATACTACTCCCCTACTCTTTCCTTCTATCTTCACGTAGACCGTTCGCCTCACCAGCTTACCCCCAAGTCAAGCCTGCGTAGAAATCTTCTTCAATAATAATTGTACTGGCTTTGAATATCAATTTTAATTAATTATAGTAAATAATCAGTTAATCAATTAATAATACCAATAATAATAATAACGCCAAAAGATCACATATATAGATCCTGGACCTTAACTAAAATTCCCTGTATCTAGGGCCCAGGAACTACGATGACCATGGTCCCACAACACTCCGACTCAGAACAAGTAATATAATTTTAAATTTTGTTGACTTTAATATTTTGTTGTAAATTGACGTATCAGTGTAACGCGATGTTATAAGGTGAATAAATCTATGAATCTAATTCAAGTAATCAAACCCGCCGCCGCCGGGTAATGGAGCCTCCCTGCTCAACCACCACACCACAGAGGCTGTGAACTAAATAGATAATTAATAACTAATAGTTTATCCGGGTCGCTCAATGAAGCGCTCTACGGGAGAGGCCTATGGTCAGAAGTTGACGTCTTCATGTTCATGATGATGTTGAATTATCAAGTAATTTTGACATGTTAAAATATAGAAAATAACCTTTTTGTAGCAAGTAAGTATTTGACTTCATGAAATATTTAAAGACGCTTTGTGTCAATTTGGGACCCCAATGCGTAAAACCATCTAAGTCCTTGTCAGAAATACACATTCAAATCATTCCAAAATCATGTTTACGCATAAATTAAGATACAAATATTAGATTTGTCGTCAAAGTTTTGAAGGGAATTTGAGTTTTGGATTCGTAAAGTGAATGTTTAACGACATAGCTGAGTGTAAGCAACTCAATTAATAATAGCTAGCTACCTAGTACCTATCACATGGCATTGCTCAATTTACGCTGAGACTTTACTGGAAGAGGTCGATTTTCACTTTAATTTTGTACCATGTGACGCATTAGTGACAAATCTAGTGTTACAGACGTCTATAGAAAAAAAAATAGAATAAGAATAATAACGCCCAAAGATCACATACATAGATCCTGGACCCTAACTAAGTTTCCCTGTGTCTAGGGACCCACGAACTAAGAGGACCATGGTCCCACAACACCCAGGCGTAGAACAAGTATTTGTGCACAAATACTTGTCTTGAAGCGACACAGAGGCTGTCAAAAAGGAAAGAACTTTGACTGGCCTGATAGCTCAGATGGTAGTAGCCCTGCCTTCTGAAATGTAGGTTGTGGGTTCTGTCCCCATTCAGAACAAACATTTGTATGATGAACATAGATGTTTGTTCTGTGTCTGGGATATGTATTGAAAACCAAAAAGTATCTAAGTATTGTATCAGTTATCTGGTTTCCATAGTGCAAGCTAGTCGTTTACCTCATGTTAAGCGACACGGCTGCCCATAACAGAACAGTGTCACACAGAACCCCAAAACATAGAGTTTCGAGCGACACTGCACTGCGCACATCATCCTAAGACATCAGCACAGTTTGGTAATAAGATTACTCGACTGTGAGATCAGATCATAAAGCCTCAATTGCCCAGTAATTTTACTAGCTAGTGCCCTTCAAACCGGAACACAGTAGTGCTTGCACACTACTGCTTAGCGGCAGAATAACTGGCAAAGCGGTGGTACCTACCTAGACGAACTTTATAGAAAAGTCCTACCACCTAGTAAAGTAAGCTTTGCTTAGTTTGGGACTAGATGGCGTAGTGTGAAATATCCACAAACATTTATTAAAGCCATGAAAAATTAGTTCTGCGTCGTGCTAAAGACTTAGTGTCTTTCGATTCAAATCAAAGGACATAAGTCCAAAGACGAGTATTCAAACATTATTTATTCTTCGCAACTAGGTAAATAGGATTCTCAATAATTAAATAGAATATCGCATTAGATCGTTCAGTTCTTGAAGTCTCGCGATGAACCTCGAACCTCTAGTTGAGTATAGATAATTAACTTTGATAATATTAATTACCATTTGGCTGATGTAGTTGGAACATGTTCAGTGGGTAAGCAAGACAATTGATGTAATTAGGTGCATGCACCTAATTACATCAATCAGTACATGTACAACGTGTTGTGTAGGTAACTACCTACTATCTATCTATTGAAAGAACATGATACATGACAAGTTATTATTACGTAACCCGAGGCAGCGGATTCGATTCCCGCGACGGGACAAGTATTTGTCCACAGAAAAAAAGCAAATACTTGCTTTTCCTGGTTGGTGTGGCACCATGATCTCTGTAGTTCTTGGGTCCCTAGATACAGGGAATCCTAGTTAGGGTCCAGAATCTAAGTGATCGTTGGACGTTATTATTGTTATTAGTAATAATAATTAAGTTTATGTTTAATTCCTATTTTACGGCGTACAATCGTGTTGGTTTATCTATCTAGGGGAGGGAGATATTGGCATAATCACGCTTGAGCGGCGTGATCGCAGTACATAATGGAGACCAAAGGGGAATGCTTCTGCCAATTCCCTTGAGTAGTGTGTGTGTGTGTGTGTGTGTGTGTGTGTGTGTGTGTGTGCGTGTTTGTGTGCGTGTGTGTGTGTGTGTGTGTGTATATGTGCGTGCGTGTGTGCGTGTGTTTATTTTTTCATTGGAGTTCTTATAAATCTACTTAATTAGTAATGTACGAAGCTGGACCGAATCGACTAATAACTGAGAAGCTTTTTTTATAATCAAACATTCAATGGCTCACAGCAAGAAGGTTATACAAAACACTAGAGCATGCATTGCAATCAACGCTTTAAAGCAAGAAACTAACTTCTTTCTTCTCTTTCTTTTTGAATGAAGGAGAAGGAAAACAACAAACGTCATAAAAGGCCGCATGTCCGTGGCCAAAGCGTTTTTTTTAATGTTTTGGCTCCACACTTTTGTGTATTTAGCCAGTGTCAAGTAATTGATAATTTATCAAGTTAATGATAATTCACGCAAATATATGTCAAGTCACAGTCGAAGTCTTCAAGTCAAGTCATAGTCAAGTCATTGTCTAGTCAAAGTCATACTCTTAGTAAAGTGGTGGCAACTTTACTTGAAGCTTCTATGGAGTTTTGGAATCAACACGAAAAGAAACGTTTCACCATCATTATACAATTTTCCCACACTCACGCCTGTAATCCAGCACAACGAATAGAATGCCATCAATTTTATGCACTAACACTGAAAATAACACAAGTTTTGGAAAATAATACAATGCGGTGACGCAATCTTTTTCGCTTACCCGCCAAAAAAACAGGCCAAAGCGTTGTTCGCAATGCATACTCCAATGTTTTATAATATAAACTTCTTGGCGTGAGTTACAGTTTTTTTTGTATGTATTGGCTCCACACTTTTGTGTATTTAGCTGTGTCAAGTAATAAAGAGCTGCAGTTAAAAAAAGCTGAAACAATCGAAGTAGGTAGTCTTTTTTGAGCTACCCTATAACCAAACATCTTTCCGAGGTAGTCCCAAGGCGTCCCAATCATTAAACGGTGTCGCGTCGCGACGTCAAACTTCTTGTTAACAATTTAGTATACATTTGAGCGTGTAGACAGCTTTCCGCCCATTGCCGTCGTAAATTCGCTGTCTTTCGGAAAAGTTAGCCATCTACCGGTTTTAAGTCAATTACGCAACACTCTGCGTACGTAGAACGTAACGTAAAATAAAAATACATTAAAATAATTAAATATCTGTCGTGGACATTTCACACAGCGCCATCTAGCCTCAAACTAAGCAAAGCTTGTACTATGATATCCAGGTAAATGATAAGCACTTATATTTTTTGAATTATAAATACATATATAGAATACAATATAACACTCAGACACGGAACAAACACCTATATGGTAAAATACTTGTTTAATTATGAGTGTTTTATCGGCCTTGTGTTAAACGGTCAAATTAATTTCGAGCTCTAGATTAGCTCCCGCGTGAATATTTAAATCTGGGTAATATTTGCTAGGTGGTAGGACTTTTTTGCAAAGTTCGTCTAGGTACCACTGCTTTTCCAGTTATTCTGCCGCCAAGCAGTAATGTGCAAACACTACTGTGTTCTGGTTTAAAAGGCACTGTAGCTAGTAAAATTACTGGGCAATTGAGACTTTATGATCTGATCTCATTAGAGTAATCTTATCACCAGACTGCGCTGATGTCTCAGGATGACGTGCGCAGTGCAGTGTCACGCGAAACTTTATATTTTGGAGTTCCGAGTGACACAGTTCTGTTATGGGCGAACATCTCGCGACATCAGGTGAACGACTAGTTCATCACATCATTTATTAAAATAAAAATAAAACTGGACACCCGGGAGTTTTGGCGGGAAAACGAAAAAGATCGCGTCACCGCATTATATTCCAAAACTTGTGTTATTTTTAGTGTTAGTGCACTAAATTGGTGGCATTTTATTCGTTAAGTGCAGTTACAGGCATGAGTGTGGGAAAGTGGTATAAGGATAGTGAAACGTTTATTTTCGTGTTGTTTTCAAAACTCCATAGAAGCTTCTAATAAAGTTGCACCACTTTACTAGGAGTATGATTAGACTAGACTGTGACTTGACTTGACACAAATATACATAATATTAATTTACTTGAGAAATTATCAATTACTTGACACTGGCTAAATACACAAAAGTGTGGAGCCAAAACAAAAACAAAAAAAACTGGATACCTTTATTTAGTTGACAGTGACATTACGTTCTACGGTCGTTAGCACTACGTTGACTATAATTGCCGCGAACAGATCACGCCTTGAGTATTCAAATGAGCTGTCGACAGAGTTTCTCTCAAAAACTTCCAACAGCTCTTCATTGACTGTGAGTCAATTCTTATGAACGAAATGCTAAACCGGTCTAGATTTTTTTTTTTCATCATTGCACGCTTGCGAGAAACAGTATCAAAAACTTTTTGGTGAAAATGGCGCGCAACTACGCTTTCTTTTAACGCTAGACTAGATCCTCTTTGTTTTTTTTTTTAATATCGATTATGAAGGTAATATTGTACTTAAAAAAGAAAAAGATTTTTTGTGTTTGGTGGGACAACGAGAAAGATCGCATTACCGCATTGTATTATTTTCCAAATCTTGTGTTATTTTCAGTGTTAGTGCATAAATTAGGTGGCGTTTTATTCTTTAAGTGCTGGATTATAGGCATGAGTGTGGGAAAGTGGTAAAATGATGGTGAAACGTTTCTTTTTGTATTGTTTCCAAAACTCGATAGAAGCTTCTGGTAAAGTTGCCACCACTTTACTAGGAGTATGAATAAACTATGACTTGATGACTTGGACTTTGACTTGACACATATCTGCGTAAAAAGTCATTAACTTGATAAATTATTAATTACTTGACACTGGCTAAATACACAAAAGTGTGGAGCCAAAACACAAAAAAAAAATTACTTGACACTGGCTAAATACACAGAAGCATGGTGTCAAAACAAACAAAATAGTTTTTTTTTAAATATAATACATATTATGTAGTAATAATATTTAAATACATTGTATTAAAAATATCAAAAAGGTACTTATATATCAGTACGTAATCCACACATTTTTAAGAGCTGCATCGAACTGTCTGGCTTACTAGCTACACGAGCAATGTAGGTAAAGCAGCAAGCTCCACTAAAATTCTTGAAATTTCGCGAAAGGATCGCGAGTCGGGAATCAATAAACGACTTTGAAAAGTTTAATTGTTTTTCAGCCCCTTCGAAGTAGCGACATAAAAAGATCCCTAGGAGTGAGTTTAGATAAGAGTGGTAGGGGAACGGAGGGACTTGGCGAAGAGGTGACAGAAGCGCAAACAAGACTTGTTTGAGTACAATTAATAATAATAATAACGCCCAACGATCACATAGATAGATCCTGGACCTTAACTAGGATTCCCTGTGTCTAGGGACCCAGGAACTACGAGGACCATGGTCCCACAACACACAGACTCAGAACAAGTATTTGAAGTTTTTTTCTGTGCACTAATACTTGTGCTGCCGCGGGAATCGAACTCACCGCCTCCGGGCTATGAGCCGATATGCTCATCCACCACACCATAGAGGCTGTCCAATTATGAATTTAAATCATCTAATAAGAAGTAAAATTGACTTTAACATTAAGGTCTGTACTGTAAAGGGACGCTCAGTCATTGATGTGTGCTCAAGTCGAGATTACATTCATAAATTGATGAATTCGTGAATGAAATTTAGATTTGAGCACCGATACGTCGCTACAGCCTCTGTAATGTGGTGGTTGAGCTGGTCGGCTCATAGCCCGGAATCGGCGGGTTCGATTCCCGCGGCAGGACAAGTATTTGTGCACAGAAAAAAATGCAAATACTTGTTCTGTGTCTGGGTGTTGTGGGATGTAGTAGAAACTTTTATGTCATTACATATAAAGCTTCTTTCAACTAGGTATGTAATCAAGATATTTAAAATTATTCTTTAAAATTGTGTCAAACTTCAATAAGAATATTATTGCTTGTAAAAATACTTCAAAATATACATTGGTGAAAATTCCGTTTAAATAATTTATTTATTTTTGTTCTCGTCCCTACAGGGAGCATAGTCCTCGTAGTTCCTGGGTCCCTAGACACAGGGAATCCTAGTTAGGGTCCAGGATCTATGTATGTGATAGGCGTTATTTATTTATTATTATTATAAGCGTAGTTAACATATTATCAAAAACCTGAAAAGGAAATTCCGTACCATTGTGTTTTGAAGCTGCAGTAAAGTCATTCGTACATATCTTTACGTCTGAACATTTCGCTCAGAATTCCAGACACACCTGAGTTATCTTAGACCTAAAATAAACACATAACCTAAGATACGGGTAATGTTCGTTCCTACGGGTGCGTCGTGTTTATGGCCACGTAAAGGTTAAGGGTCTATCCACACTGTAACAGCGGCTAGATCAGCAGATTAGTTGACGTTTACTTTCGTTGAATAGTGTGTAAAGAACATTACGTACGTCCGTACAAATGTATGACGTTCTCAAAGTTTTGCATCACTACATACGACTTTTTTTGTACGTTTTGGCTCCACACTATTGTGTATTTAGCCAGTGTCAAGTAGTTGACAATTTATTAAGTTAATGATATTTCACGCAGATATGTATAAAGTCATAGTCTAGTATAAGTCATAGTGGCATATTGGCCTGATAGCTCAGTTGGTAGTAACTCTGCCTTCTGAACTGTGGGTTGTGGGTTCGATTCCCACCCCGGACAAACATTTGGACTATATACATAGTCGGGTGACTATGTACTACTAGGCTACTAGTACCGGCAGGGATACTACCAACTGAGCTATCAGGCCAGTCAATTTGTCTGTTTGTACCGAAACCAAAATGGATACTTCTTGTAGCAGAAAACCAAGCTCCCGGAAAACGAATAATTGCAGGAAGAGCACGGAGCACCTTTAGTAATATGTAATATCATAAAAACAAAATGGCTGCCACACATGCAAATTAAGTCCAAAGTTTCCCAAACAATGTACCTATGCTAATTTGTTTCGCTGCTACTGTAGTTTGTTCGACATTTTTTTCGAATTGACAATTCTGGCTATTTAAGAGGGTAAAGAGTACTTATGTATAAGTACTTACATATAAGTAGTATTTATAGTATTATAAATACTATGTAGTTAATAAATAATTACTTAAGTGGGTACCTATCGCCGTCCATGCTCATATTGTTTCATATATGTGTCCATACAAAGGTTAATTGTCTAGAAGAGATCGCTCTTAGCGATAAGACCGCTCATTGTACCTATCTTATTATGTGATTCTCTTTTCTACGTGTTTATTCTTGGTGTCAAGAAAGCGTTTTGTATTGTATTGTACCTAATTAAATGTCTCATTAAAATCTCATCAATTCAAAGCATCCAGATATAAGTAAATTATCAACTAATGTACAAATACCAAATTACAAACACATGTTGAAAATGTATGACTCAATGCCAGACAGAATGGCTTCCCGGCTTGCTTTAGACCACACGACTGAAGCAAAACTTCTTTAGTTTAGCTCCGTCCATCGGCCGGTATAACTTTGTTTTTGCTTTGTTTAATGTTAATGTCTCCATCTAGACAATAAGTGAATTGTTATTTTAGACATACCAATATAATAATACATATTTTTAACTTTGCTATGTTGACAATGGACATCTACGTGAACCAACTTCAACTTCCGTTCGCCTCGCATTCACCAGCTTACTCCCCAAGTCAAACGAGCTTAAAGAAGTTTTACTTCAAAAATTCGTTTAACTTAGTCATTGTGGATTTTACTTTGAAAGTATTGTGACGAAAAAGTCAGCAGTGTTCTTTAAAATTCCACTTCTCCTGCAATGATGAAAAGGGGAACAGGCGATAAAAGTTTGAGATCACGTGGGTTCCCCGTTATTCCGTTTACAGCTCGGTTTATACCGCACTTAAAAATAGGATGCTGAGACATCTACCTGAAGAGTAATGACAGGCGGGAAGATTAAATTGCTACTATGTTGTATATTTATTATCTTTGTCTCCCAGTACGACTTCACCTAGGGAATAGTACCTATAAACTCAATAGGCACGCATTGAAAAGGGTAGATACCTACTTAACGAAATATTTTATTACCTACTTTTTAAATGTTTTACTAAGACTGATACAGTAACAAAAATAAACAACAACTGGAACAATAATCTAATAAAATTACGAAGGCTACAGCAGTAGAATCCAAAAAAATACAAAATTATTTTAAAGTACTAAATTTATTTTATATAAAAATTACAAAATTAAAACGTAGGACGCGACAATTGCTCAAAGTTGGAAACAAGAGTGCGCGGTGCAGCGGATGCGCTGGCCGGTCCGATGGATGCGCTGCGTCGGCGCCTCGTGTCTGCGTGACCGCGTTTCAGTCACGTTGCGCTGAGCGAGCGTGTTGCGCGATTGCTGTACTCCGTAAGTAGGTGGCTGCTGCATCGGCGACGACTACTAGGTGTGGTTGTGTAACCATCTGGCATACTTCAGCTGTCAGTTTTAAGTTTAGTTACTTGGTTAGTCCTTTCCAGTGATTGTAAAACGCAATAACAGTGTTCATATATAGCAGATTAGTTCCTATTAGCTTAACCGGAACTTTAACCGGACATTCTGAAACAAGCCTTAGGGCTTCGTTCTCTATATCCGAGTAAAGTCTCGATTTACTACCGTCCACATAACACTAGCCGGCGAGTAGACGTGGCAAGTAACTTGCGCGCGTTTCACAAACGAAAACGGAGTTTCGATTAACTACTCGTTGACTAACAATTTGTAGTCATCTGTGACAAGGTAAATTGTGCATTGTATTCGTTCAATTCCACGTCAGTACTGTCAGTTACGTCAAACGTCATTTTGTAAATTTTCATGTATTTGATTCAGATTGTGTAGAGTTGTTGGGTATTTGAATTTGTGTGATTTGTTTTCTTCTTTAGTGATTTTATTTACGGTTCATCGTGGACAAAGCTAAAAGAGATCGAAGTATAAATTTTAGCACACAAGAGCGTGACATACTAGTTACGATATTATAAAAATACAAACATGTAATAGAAAATAAACAAAGTGATGCCACCACGTGGAAGAAAAAAGAAGCTGCTTGGGAAGATATTAGTAAAGAATTTAATGCTCAATCTGGGGGAGTATTGCGAACAAGCAAAACGTTAAAAATTAAGTACGAAGGCTTAAAATGGGCGGTCAGAAAAAAGTGTGCTGTTTTACGCTCGGAACTGTACCGTACGGGTGGTGGAGCAAATACTACTAACTTATAATGACATTATTTATTATTTTGTATCACTCACCTTTGTGTTATAGACGTTACTTTATGCATTATTTGGTTATGAACCTGGTTCACTGCATTTTTAGATAGGCGAAACCTTGCAAAAAAGTCAATCATCAAAGTCAGAAAAATAATCAACACGTATCTTAAACACACGATTCCTCGGGATTCTCGGCCGAAAAAAATACTCTAGTTCGTCAATTTGATGATCAATGAAATCAAATAAGTCCATTTTTATTTTCATAAAAATCTGCAAACAATACTCCACGCACGAGCTTATGCTGCGTTACCCGTCGATTAAACGCACTAATCGGTAGCTGATGTGGCCTGTAAGTTACGGCCTAGGTTGCAGGTCGGTTAGCGCTATTCCGACATAGTGAAATTCGTTGCTACAGTTACAGGGAACTTTACGCGGTGATTAAGCAACTCGGAACTTTACTCGAATATAGAGAACGAAGCCCTTAGTACAATAACTTTTTTTTACCGGCAAATTGCCTTTATTCTTCTAAATACTGCAGTGATATAATAACTATTACTAAACACTACCTACTACAAAAAATAAAATTAAAAAGCAATATTTGGACTATTATTTACTGGCCGCGAAGATTGCAAATGCTCATGCCCATAACAGAACAGTGTCACTCGGAACTCTAAAATATAAAGTTTCGCGTGATACTGCTCTGCGCACTTCATCCTAAAACATCAGCTTAGTATGGTAATAAGTTTACTCGACTATGAGATCAGATCGTAAAGTCTCAATTGCCCAGTAATTTTAATAGCTACAATGCCCTTCAAACCGGAACACCGAGATATTCTGCCGCCAAACAGTAGAAGAATGAATAACTGGTAAAGCGGTGGTACCTACCTAGACGAACTTTGCAGAAAAGTCCTACCACATAGTAAAATGTTTGGAATTAATCCTTTGGCTTTGACTTTAACTAAAAGGTACTAAAATTGACGTAGGTAGGTTATAATTATTTGACAGCATTATCAAATATAGCGGGAGACCAAACAGTTCTAGCTGGCTAGGTTCGAGTATGTTTTAAAGGCATGCGTACACTGCGGTGGATTGTTAAATTCGCGGCTCGCGAGTGCATTCAGCGGAGTCCCCAGTTACGCCTGTCACACACTGATAGATATACGAGTTCATCCTCTCAACAATCCGTTTTAATAATGTAGAAACTGACATGAGTAGTACTCATAACTACAACTGGGAGAGTTGGGCGGGAAAACGAAAAAGATCGCGTAACCGCATTGTTTTATTTTCCTAAACTTGTGTTATTTTCAGTGTTAGTGCATAAAATTGGTGGCGTTTTATTCGTTAAGTGTTGGATTACAGGCATGAGTGTGGGAAAATGGTATAATGATGGTGAAACGTTTCTTTTCGTGTTGTTTCCAAAACTCCATAGAAGCTTCTGGTAAAGTTGCCACCACTTTACTATGGGTATGAATTGACTAGACTAGACTTGATGACTTGGATTGTGACTTGACTTGACACATATATCTAATACCTTTTAACTTAAAAATTATCAATTACCTGACACTGGCTAAATACAAAAAAGTGTGGAGCCAAAATAAGAAATACACGGTTAACACTCACGAGATACAGTCGAATAACTCGACCAGTGTTCGGGCAATATGGCAAGATGCCCATCCTCATGAGTAATTTCCTACTTAAAATTGAAATTTTAAATCCTCTATGTGCCCATTCATTACAGCACAGCCTTAACCTGCATTGAAATTTCAGCGACGCCCGTCACAGAGGCATGTCTGAATTTCAGCGCATGCATGCAACGTCCACAAGATATTAGCATTATGAACCTTCAGAGCTTAAAATACGGTTTGAAGTTCAAAGCAGTGGAAATTCACCTCCTTCGTGGCAGAACACTTTGATATCGTAATATGCTTGAAACCAAATATTCAGTATGTGAGCTGCCGGCTTTGGACGGAAGATTCTTGTTTCTTGGTTTAGTTGTACCTCTTGTAAGTCGCCAAGCTTCAGTCGACGTACCTACGACGCCATAGCACCGGCATGAAATGAGAGGGCGTCTAAATTTTAATGCTTTTACTTCATACCGAGAAGACAGAATTTTTTGTCACAAATCGGTTTATAAATGCCAGATTTGCAAACATTTAAAAAATGCAACCGAATTAATAACCTCCTTATTATGTGAAGTCGGTTAAAAGGCATGAAGGTTGGTGGTAATAACATTTTGGCGGTCTCTGGGAACAACTCCTTTAATAACTGACAATCAGTTATTAAGGTCTTAGGACCTTAATTGTATGCTGAGTCGGACCCCATTCGTGTCACCACGTAGCATAAAACAAAGAAAAAACATGATAACAACATGTTTTTTTCTTTCTTTCTTTAATTAAATTCATTTAATAATAAGAGATTTGGTTTTTTGGCGGGAAAACGAAAAAGATCGCCTCGCCGCATTGTATTATTTTCCAAAACTTGTGTTATTTTTAGTGTTAGTGCATAAAACTGGTGGAATTTTATTCGTTAAGTGCTGAATTACATGCGTGAGTGTGGGAAAGTTGTATAATGATGGTGAAACGTTTCTTTTCGTGTTGTTTCCAAAACTCCATAGAAGCTTCTAGTAAAGTTGCTACCACTTTACTAGGAGTATGACTTGATTAGACTAGACTGTGACTTGACTTGACACAAATATACATAATATTAATTTACTTGAGAAATTATCAATTACTTGACACTGGCTAAAAGTGTGGAGCCAAAACTTAAAAAAAAAAAAAAAGAATAAGAGATTTATTTCATTGTATCGTATGCAATACATCATAATGACTATCCCCACATCGCAGTGGGTGGGTAGGTAGCTTTGCCCTGTAGTAAGATCACTGTTCATAGTCTCACTTGCCCAGTAATTTCATTAGTTACCAATGCCCTTCAAATCGGAACACAGTAGTGCTTGTACACTACTACTTGGCGGCAGAATAACTGACAAAGTACGTACCTACCTATGGACGAATTATTCAGAAAAGTCCTACCACCTTGACTAACTTTAAACTAGACTCCAGCTATTAAGCGAGTAACAAAATGGTTGAACCAGCTCACAGAAAACCGTTCTACTAGAATTATTTCAGACATCTGTCACAATAATCTACAAATCTGGTAGCAGCCGTAAAACATCCTTAGACGATGTAGAATCAGTTTAGTTCAGCGTGGGCTTGGTTAGGCCGACTCGCAGATAGATTCGTCAAGTTGATTTATTACTACGTTGGCCATTACCATTGGTAATGTACCATTGGTAAATACTGTTTAAATAAATAAATCCTCTACGTGTAAAAAAAAATACTGGGTGGTAGGACTTTTCTGAAAGTTTCGTCTAGGTAGGTACCACCGCTTTACCAGTTATTCTGCCGCCAAGCAGTAATGCGCAAGCACTACTGTGTTCAGGTTTGAAGAGCACTGTAGCTAGTGAAATCACTGGGCAAATGAGACTATGATCTGATCTCACACTTCTACACTATAAGTTTTTTTTTTTTTCTCTAGATTTCACTGTATGTTTTTTTTTTTGTGTGACATAATAATGTTTAAAAATATTGGGAGAAGCCACTGATTCCTGAAATACAGTTTAAAAACTAGTTCGGGAATCTATGGATTCATATAAGATAATGTAATGATACTTATGTCAATAAATATTTTTGTATTTTTTTTTTTTTTTGTATTTACATTCAAGTAACATCATTACCAGACTGTGCTGCAGTGCAGTGTCACGCTAAACTTTATATTTTGGAGTGCCGAGTGACATATGGGCGGCCGTGTCGCTTAACATCAGGTGAACGACTAGCTCGTCACATCAGTTACTAAAATAAAATTTAAAAAATTGGCAGAAACATGTGGTAATCAATTCTAATTTCATTAGGAGTACAATCGGGAAAGAGTTTTTCAAGATATAAAGTCGTGAGCATCGTTTGTGCTCGCGTTTGTGTTCGCAGAATTGAAATTCGAGTTCGAGAACAAATCGTAATTGTTCAAAAAGAGAAATGGCAGGAATGTTCCCCGCTGACCTTTCTGACGAAGGTCAAGTTTTTCAGACCTATCTCCGAATTAACCCTTTGTTATATTAACATTAGTCATTTCGACGTGGTGCTATGCCGTACATTTCCTTTGTACCCTGGAATGTTTACTTGGTTCTGGGGAACCCCTAGCTTCTACTTATTATTTACTTACTAGATAAGTTCATAATAATTGTAACCCAACTATACTATGTTTGAAGCAAAATACTACGATAGGTTACATATAGTTATTTTATTCTTTGAGCAGCTAAAACGGCGCAAATATAGTAATCTCGGTCGTAGTTAAGGTTAGTTAGTTTTGAGCTGGTGTTGTTGAGACCCTGGGTCCATGGGGGCCCGAGCTCATCGCGTTTCCCGAAGTTTGTCAGAGCGCTGATCTATTCTACGCGTGACCAAAATGCTGGCATTTATTTAGCACAACGATTCTGCATTGCAATTCAACGGGGCAATGCTGCCAGCATGTTGGGTACGCTACCTACTGGTAGTGGGCTGGAGCATTTGGACTGTCTATAGGTCATCGCGGTCAGTATAAATTCATATGTTTTTTTTAGTAGGTAGTGTTTAGTATTAGTTATTATATCTTTGTAGTATTTAGTTCAATAAAAAGGCAATCTGGCGGTTCAAAAAAATTAAATAAAGATTTATCCTTTTCCCTTTTAATTTTGCGTGCCCGACAGGGTCGACGATGAACTGTTATTTAAAAAATGTACACTTGTAAACAACATTGTGGAAGGCAAATAAATATTGAATTTGAAATTAAACACCTGGCCGTTTGAAGGTTTTTTGTGGTAAGTTATCTATAAGTACATATAAAATTCAAAGTCCTGACTTACTGACTTATATATCAACTCACAGGGTAAAATTTGTAATTTGGAGGGTGTGTTCTTTGTAAAGTGTGGGAATTCACTAAGAAAGGGTTTTTCGAAATTCCATCCATAAGAGGGTCAAATGTGTGGTTGAATTATCTATGAAAAATATTCTTTTTCGTTTCATATACAGAAGATAGTCTTTTATAGTCTTAATACAAAATGCAAGTTATGTAAGACAAGATGGCGGACTGGACTTTTACACCGGACGGAATTTATGTATTCTGTGGCAATAATCGAGATTCCAATTTTAAAAAATGATGAATGATCAATATTGTATCAATATATAACTCAAAGCTGACTGACTGACATAGTGATCTATCAACGCACAGCCCAAACCACTGGACGGATGGGGCTGTAATTTGGCATGCAGATAGATGTTATGACGTAGACATCCGCTAAGAAAGGATTTTTCGAAATTCCACCCTTAAGAGGGTGCAATGGGTGGTTGAATTATTTTCCCATAGGCCACGCCGCGGGCGAATCTGCGATGATAAACAAGGAATTTGAAACGTGATGTAAGCTAAGCGAAAGTTTTATCTTCCACATAATTTACGTAATGGTTACCTACTAGCCACTAGTAGCACAGTCTGAAACAAGCCCTAAGAGTAGGTAGGTATTAATAAAAAAACCAAATATGGAACGTTACATTATTTATTTCCACACAACAGTCAAACATTATGCAAACTAATTCAAAAACAATACTATATACGGGTCCGATCCAGACCAAACCGAAAAATACCACATAACTAAAAAGCACTACCATAAGTACAGACCGTACAGAAGCTTCACCCCGCGGTGTCAATTAAATAAAAAGCGACTCTTGCTGCAATGCTATACAGTGCAGTTCATCTTGCACGCGCTACAAGCCGACTAAGCGGGTGCCTCTTTCTATCACTGTAGCTATACTCTTCTAACGCGTTTCCCGTAACGGACCGGCCAAGTAGTGGAGGCCGAACCCTAGTTCTTGTAACTTCGTACCTGATAAGACACCATCGTTTCTCTTTACAAAAGTTCTCTCTACCATTAAAGTTAGATTTTTGAACTAAAACGTCTTTACGCACGCGTGACTTGGGGAGTAAGCTGGTGAATGCGTGACGAGGCGAACGGTAGTTGAAACTTGATGGTTAACGTAGATCTCCATTATCAACGCAACAAAATTTAAAAATTTGTATTATTATATTCCGCCATCTTGACAATTTTCAATTGTCACATTAAGACATTAGACATTAACTTTAAACAAAGCTATACCAGCCGATAGATGGAGCTAAACTAAAGAAGTTTTACTTCAGTCGTGTGGTCTAAAGAACACATTGTTTTTTTCGTTGCACATACACCAGCTTATTGATGATTGGAATTTTCTTCCAGCCTTTGAGTTAGTCAAAGAGTAATGTCCCAAAAACGCGGAATGGTAAATAGGCAAAGATACTTAGATAAATACATAAATAAATGCAATAGGAATGGATTTGACATGATTTCGTCAAGAAACGATCCATGAATCTTGTGCAGGTTTCTATATACGTTTATGTTTAGACAATAACAATATATTTTAAACAAGAAATAGATTAATTTATACAGTAAAAATAAAATATAGATTATTTTAAATTGAACGCTTTAAATAAATAAAAGGTTAAGATATTTTTTTAAATAAATTAAGTTTACTACGATACTTTTAAAAAGTTAAAACACCATGTACATATAATATTATTATAAAATGTTAAAATGTTTATATAAGAGGTTAAATTGACTGATTATTCTTACAATTAATAAACATATTAAAGCATAACTATAAGTACCTAAGGTTAAGCAGTGTTTGAGTTATATGCGGTTATATTTGTGACTAACTATTTAATACCTTATATAAATATAATAAGAGTGAATTGCACTTGTGATCTTACCGATACATTTTCTGTTTGTTTACGCGCCTTGTAATCTAGATTTGATTATTGTCATTTGGAATAAAAATAGCATAAAAAGTTGTACTTAAAATTAAGAATGCGTTAAAAAGTCGCGCGACTTTTTGTTCATCAATAGCGTCTTTTTGTCTGATGGTGAATAAGTTAAACTAATGTTCAGATTTGTGCGTACAACAACGTGTAATCTTATTTTTCTACACGAAACTTCTCAAAAAATTAAAATGAACAATTTGTCGCGTGATTTGTGTCTAAGTTGTGATTTTAACAGACAATGAAAATATTGCGTAAGCTCCTAAACCAGGTAAATTTATAAATATGCATCTAAAACTATCAACTGTGAATAATGTGATCTTAAATCTTATGGTTTGCATCTGAAACAAAAAGAAAATTATAAAATTAACTTTTTACTCGCAATTTTCCCAAGAGATGTTTTGATCCTCCGAAGCGAGCGAAGTCTCTGCTTCGACTCACGAAATTTGCTTTATCACTCGGGATGTACATTGGTACCACAGATCCTATAAAAAACTTTTGTTATAGGATCTGTGATTCTTAAAAAAAAACTTTTTTTATAGGATCTGTGATTGGTACTATTTAAAGGGTTTTAGTAAAAACTTTACCAATTGTCACTTTTTAGCTTTGACTGTTCTAATGTCTACACAACAAAACACATTTCGATTTATTTTGCTATAGGCTTATTACGTTTAATTATAAGTATGTGTGCGCGTGTGTATGTGTTTGTGTGTGTGTGTGTTGTGCATGTATGTGTGTTTGTGTGTGTATGTGTGAGTTTGTGTGCATGTGTATGTGTGTGTGTGTGTGTGGGAGTGTATTTTAGTGTGTTCGTGTGTGTGTGTAAATGAAGTAATAATTTCTTATATTTTTAAATGCTTTTAAATGTTTCATTTTTAATTATATTTTTATAATATTTAATATAATTTAATATACATATATATATTAAATTATATTTTTAATTAAATTACAATTTATATATATATAAATTTATGCAATATTAACATATATATCAGTTAAATACCCTATTAAAATATCATAATTTAAGTATGCTTATTTCTCAACAAACAGCCTTACCATTCACTTCCCTTTGTCGTCATCCTTGATCTCGGTGACCCTAGCGCCTTCGGGGTTCTTCTTCCAGATGGAGTAGTTCAGCGAGCTGGCGAACCCGAGCCACCCGAGGTACGGCAGCAGGAGGTATCCGGCCGTCTTGTTTGTGTTGAAGAAAGAGATGGTCGTTGCTACCGCCGCCGCCGATAGGAAAGATATCTCGATAAAGGCCTGTGGGATAGTTTAAGAAAAGTCAAATTAAAAAAAAAAGTCAATGGGTGTATTTAAAACTAAGGTATACTAAGGTAATTTATATATTATTATTATTATTATTATTATGTATGTATTTATACTTATATATTATCTAGTATATTATATGAATCGTTTATATTTATTTTATTGATTATTTATTATACGTATCTATATTATCTTTATTTATTTTAATTTTTATACATTTCATTATTCTCAATTTTACTCAATTTGTTTACACCACCGACCTCTATCTCTCTAACAATTCTTTCCATGCAAAGGTTGACTGGAAGAGATCGCTTTTAGCGATAAGTCCGACCATTGTACTATAGCTTTAAGTTTCATCATCTGTAACTGTCTTTTTTTTCTTCTGGTGTACAATAAAGAATTTTTGTATTGTATTGTATACAAGGTGGAATTTAATTCGTTCTTTTCCTATAATGTATGTATTCAGTCCATGCAACAGAATGCTCCCATATAACTAAATAAAAAAGTACTTATGAAATAAAACTGAAATCTGGGTATTATCAAATTGATGCAAATTTAAATTCTAAGGAAAAGCCTTGCGACATTGAACAAAGCAGGCGTTTTATTGCCTACGAAACATTTACAAAGCACTCAGCTGGTGGGTCATGCAGTTATTTTATGAGGCACGAAATACTAAAGCAATACCATTTTTAAATTGGACCTTGTACGAATATTCTATAGCATGGTCTGAGTACATTACATTGAAGGAAAAGAGTGGATTCAATTCCACCGTGTATAACCATTATCTTGCACTCCAAAATAATGATAGGAAATGATAATGCTAGAGCATTAAGTTCGCATATGTACCTATTTTATTTTCTGGTTTTGGCATCGCATTATTCATGCATTCTGCCAGTGTCGAGTTACCTATATTTGTTGTTTGTGCCATGTTGTGTAATAAAAATAGGTTTTATATTAGTTTACAGTCAACCTCTTTGTTTTATTTCTCTTTATTTGATTCTCTTTTGTTTTTTAGTTCTTGTCGTGCTCCTTAGCTCAATAAATATGTACTTACTAAAGTTATTGTGATCGTTTTATTAAACATAATATGCAATAAATAATTTTCTATCTATCTAATGCCCGTTTGCACTAAAGTTTTACAAATCCTAAGTTCGCACTTATTCCTCTGTGCCATACGTATTTGTATTGCAGCATATTACATTGCAGTACGTGTGTCAAAAGAGCGAACTTAAAAGCTATCAAACAGTACAAACAGGCATAAAGCTCATGCCTATAAGTATCTGAAGTAATCTCATTTTTTTCTAACATACATAAATCCTGGATCCTAACTAGGGTTCCGTGTCTAGGGCCCCAGGAACTACGAGGACCATGGTCCCACAACACCCAGAAACAGAACAAGTATTTGCGCTTTCTATTTGTACACAATTTTTTGCCGTGTCGCGGGAATCGAACCCGCCACCTTCGGGTTATGAGCCGACCTGCTCAACCACCACACCACAGAGGCTGTCACCACAGATAGCTTAATATAGCGGATTAACAAATAGGCTTCTTTTAATTTTCGAAATTTTAACTCACCAGTTTGAAGTCCTTCATACCAAAGAAGATAGGGGTCCACGCCCAATTGAGTGCTAATTGTGTTCCGTACAACGACAAGGGCAGCGCTGAATCCTCTGAAATGGCGAAATTATGTATATATATAAATCTATATATATAAAAATCAATTGCTGTTCGTTAGTCTCGCTAAAACTCGAGAACGGCTGGACCGATTTAGCTGATTTGGTTTCAAAAAGTTTGTCGTAGTCTAGGGAAGGTTTAAAAGGTGAGAAAAAAAGAAGAAGTATTCTCTTGGATAGGGTTAGGGTGTAAATCTATTAACCCGTGCGTAGCCTGGGCGGGTCAGCTAGTTATATTAAAAAAACGATCGCATACATAGATCCTGGATCCTAACTAGGATTCCCTGTGTCTAGGGACCCAAGAACATATTTCAGATGTGCATTTTCTATGTATATATGACAATAGACTACTCAAATACTCATTTATTAATAAACTGTGTTTACAGGACATATAAAAAAAAAAACAAGTCAATTTGAGTACATATTATAGTAATATTAGTTATAGTGTATTGTATACATTATATTACATACAAATAAATATGATCCAAAAAAAATTATAAGTGCATGTCAATTTAAAAATAATGATTATTTAAATAATCAGAATAACAATAGTTAATATTATTAATAAAAATGTCAAAAAATAAATAAAAGATAGCTAGTAATAATTAATATGTCAAAAATATAACAAAATTTGAAATTGATGTAAGGGCCATACACGGACTGCTTTAAGCAGTCGATACCAATAGCTTCAAGCGGTCGCCGTTGGGTGATCTGCAGTTTCAATACAAAATCGTCATTCGCAATACACGAACCGCTCAAGCAGTTGCAACTGCTTCAGGCGGTTGGCTGCGCGGTGAAATTTCATCATGCGGTTTTTTTTATCGAGCTAATGCTGTTGGTCTCTATCGACCTTTACAGCGTCACCGGGCGGGAGGGCGGTCGCTTAAGGCGCCCAGCCGTCAAAAGTGGGAGGCAACTAGCTCAAGGGCACCCCTGGGGTACGAGTCTCGGCTTGGGGCGTTGCCGGGATAAGAGGATCGAGAAGACTACGTCCACTGGAAGAGTGGACCCTATTGAAATTCGCGACCGTTCTAGCTAACCTACGGGGGGTACGTCGACCTCGCCGGCGGGGTCGGTGTCTGATTGTGTTACGCTGGTATCCTATACCGGTGCCGGGCGCGGTACCTGAGCCGGAAGGGCTAGACTGGTCCGGTGATCCTAGCGCAGCCGATACTACGGCTGCTATAGGATCATCCGGGTCGCTCAAGACGTGTCTCGGGCTACGACGACGGGGTGTGAACTTTCATCATGCGGTCAAGCAGTCGCCAGGCATACACTGACTGCTCCAGCTGTCGACTGCTCTCGTCATATGAGTAAGAGCAGTAGAAGTTCTTCCTCTACAAAATCCATGATGCTACTGATTGAAATTGACTTATAATTGAAGGGTTGAGAATAAAAAGGGTTTAACTGTCAAATTGATAGTTTAGAGAAAATTGACTTTAAACTTCAACGGCTTGATTTTAATGTAGAGTGCTTATAAGATAATAGCAAAGGTTTATGTAAGTTTCAGTTGCTTGAAAATGTATCAATTCTATTTTAAAATACTAAATATATATCATACAATTACTGTAAAAATATAATATAATAAAATAAATATAATAAGGTTTTTATGCTAAGCGAACTGTGTTCCTGTGACAGATAAACCGTTTTTAGACTCAAAATCTCGAGATTTAAGCCTCATTTCGGTATTTTGAGGATGTATTATTGTAGATAATATCACGCTGAATCCAATGATACCCATAAGTCATTTTGTGAAAAAAATCAGTTAAACCCTTTTTGTTCTCACCCCTTCAATTGCTCGAGCAGTTATCAATGGCAGCTTCAAGCTGTTGACTCTGACTGCTAGAGCGGTCCGTGTATGTTGATCACTGGGCTACTGCTCGAGCGGTCTGTGTATGGCGGCCCTAAGTGACGAGACGACGAACGAGACTATTGACTATTCTGTGGCAGCGACTAACAACACAGACATTAAGATCATGTGCATTGAGAAAAGCGATGCTTTGCCTTATCATAAGTGATATCACTTATCACTCGTGATGATAGATCTGATAAAGGTGACATGCTACACACTTGAAATTTATTTGAACTGTTCTGTATGTCAGAAAGCCTCTTTACATTTTTTGATAAACCTTTTTTTATAGATACACTTTTGTGTATTTAGCCAGTGTCAATTAATTGATAATTTATCAAGTTTAATGATATTTCACACAGATATGTGTCAAGTCACAGTCCAAGACATCAAGTCAAGTCATAGTCTAGTCATAGTCCTAGTAAAGTGGTGGCAACTTTACTAGAAGCATCTATGTAGTTTTGGAAATAACACCAAAAGAAACGTTTCACCATCATTATACCACTTTCCCACACTCACGCCTGTAATCCAGCACTTAACGAAGAAAATGCCACCAATTTTATGCACTAACACTGAAAATGACACAAGTTTTGGAAAATAATACAATGCGGTGACGCGATCTTTTTCGTTTTCTTTTCTTTGATAAACTTATTTACTTTTATAATTTACTACTCAAAATTTTTAAACGCACTAATACATGTCCATGGGAATCGAACCCACCGGCTCCGGGTTATGAGCCGACCTGCTCAAGCACTACACCACAGAGGCAGTCTAGTGATTACACTAAAAAGATTACTAGTACAGATAATGGATACCGAAGCCCAAAACTCTTAGCTACAGACTTCCTCCAATACAAAGGTTGTCTGGAAGAGATCGCTCTAAGCGATAAGACCGCCTATTGTTGTATTATAAGTTAATTACGTAAGTTTTTCACACTGGTTCTAAAGACTTGAAATTTGGAAGGTGTGTTCTTTGTAAAGTGTAGGTATCTACTAAGAAAGGATTTTTCGAAATTCCACCTATAAGAGGGTGAAATGGGTGGTTGAATTATCTATGAAATAAAATCTTCTTTGTTTCTTATAGGATAAGCGGGCGAAGCCGCGGGCAGAAGTTAGTCTATCTATAAAATAAGACCAGTGCTCACCATTGAAACCTCCGCAGTCATCCCAGATCAAGTAGGCAGCGTAACCCATGCCGGAGTAGAGGATGGTCCAAGCGGGTCCGAACACCCACTTGGGGGGGTTCCATGTTGGCTTCTTTATCAAGTCATACCAGGACTTCTCACCGGGCTGGAATTAAAACAATTAACTGAGTACCCCTGTACACTAACCATTATAATAAGTCGTTCATCAGAATCAAATCATCATTATATCATCAAGAAATAAAAAACGTTTAATCAGTATTCAAATAAAGTTAGTTCAAATAAATAAATAATATCAAACAGCATTACATTACAATATAGGAGACAGTATAATTTAGAGAATAGACAAAATAAATAAAGAAAACCATATATTCAACACTCAGTTAAAAAATAAAATAAAATTTACAAGAATATACATACAAACAAGAGAATACAATTAAATATAAGCAGTACCTAGTTAAGAGTATTTAATATAAGAAATAACTTAACTCAGCATTCAAGCCTGTGTACTCAACACCTGGTGTTGATTTTAGAATAACAATGTGTGATGTCATAACTAGGTACCGCCTCAGCATAAGATTTTAAGGTCAATGTGTGACCTTAAGTGATTTTCAGGGGGGAACCAATAGTCATGACGCCACTTTATGGAATCAACAAATTAAAAACATTTTGAAAAGAAAAACAAGAAATAGCACAATAAACACAAACAATAATACATTAAATAAAATTATATTAAACATGAGCAAATCTGCAAAAGATAACGAGGGGAGGGCTGCCATAATCAGAATGTTACCAGGCATTGACTAGATGTTGCCCGTTATAGCATGAAAAAATTCGCGCATAAAATTCTATCGTAATTTTACTCATCGAAGTTTTATCTACGCGTATTTAGTCAAGTTTCAAAAAGTGTGCATGTGCAACTATGCTCAAATATCGGGAACTCAGAAATTATTCAAATCACAGTAAAAATCCCGTAATTCGTTCAAGAAGTTTATCTACAGTACTTTTTGCATTGTTATTGTGATAATATTTAAACGTTTTTGTAAAATTTAATATCAACCTTAGTAAAAAATGTCATATGTTACAGAAAGACATTGATTTTGAAATCAAGCTTTATAAAATAAGTCCTGGAAACACAACCTGTTTGAAAACCTAGCAAAATGTGTTCTTTAAAAGCAAAGAAACTTCACTGATGTATATAAAAAACATACCTGCTTCCTGATCTGGCTTGCGAAGTAGTATCCGCTGGCCCAACCTCCAATGTTGGGAAGAATGATGGAACCGAGAGCTGGCCAGTTCGCCATTATGATTTCACTAGGACAATAAGTTTTTGGCTTTATAATTAAGCACAAAATTGCATGTATGATGCAAAGACGCAATGTGGACTAGCCCTCCACTAGATTAACCAATTTTTTTTATGGACTTATACTATTGGCCTCTGAACCAATGGATATAGGAGGCAAACAGCCACTCAAAGTGACACTCTATGAAGGAGGCCCATGTTGGCAATCCAATGTCACTCACCGTTTCACACTGCTATAAGTATCTTTTGAAAGCTGTTCAATTGAACCACCATGGCCATGGCCATGACTATGACCATGAAGAAATGATCCATCTTTTGGAAGCTCCCCCATCCAAGCAAACATTTCCGCGTGAGTGAAAAAATTAAACATTTTTGTGACCGTAATTAGCAAAAGTATACCGATAACTGAATGAGGAATGAATGTGATTACTTTATTGCCGAGCTGACCTGTGATAACCCTGTGTTACCAGCATAACATTGTTGTAACATTTCATGAGCGGACTTGGTGTTTTTAGTTGACTCTAATTTTAAATTTATTATTATTTTATTCAAAATTTTGGAGGCAAAATGTTTCATCTGCGACCTGTTATCGCCCGCTAGACTGGCCCGATAGCTCAGTTGGTAGTAACCCTGCCTTCTGGACTGTGGGTTGTGGGTTCGATCCCCACCCAGGACAAACATTTGTGTTATGAACATCGATGTTTGTTCTGTGTCTGGGTGTTATATTGTATTCTATGTATGTATTTACAAACAAAAAGTATCTAAGTATTGTATCAGTTATCTGGTTCCCATAGTACAAGCTTTGCTTAATTTGGGGCTAGATGGCGTTGTGTGAAATGTCCACAGATAGATATTATATGTTATCATTAAGTTAAGTAGTAATAGTATTAAAACATTCTTGGACTCAGAGACCATTACAAAATCAATTGAGAGTAAACTCTCAATTGATTTTGTAATGAGCTAATGAGTAATGAGTCTCTGAGCTAAATAATAAGATAAAAAAAACTGTAGGTAACTTTAAAATTACATAAGATAATACACAATCAGCATTTTTTACCTTATTTCTGACCACTGATAAATTTAATACTGAGCTACAGTATTCTCGTCTGACATTATTGATAAGACTAATCATTGAGAATTAACTAATTATTAGAAAGCATAATATGAAGCATTATTAATGATTTGATGTTACCAATAAGAAGTTTATAGGCATTAGTGAAATCTGTATCTAATGCTAGATTCTCAAACTTTGGTAAGATAAGCAAGTACATACTTATTGGTGTTCTAGGTAAGCAGGTAACAGTTTGAGCCTGTATGTATGTATACCTAGAATACTAAATAGACTAATTGTTAAATTTGGTTGGGGGTACCTGATATCTTCAACTAGAGCCATTTTGATATGTTTCAAAAGTTTCTCGAAGAGACACTCGCTTTGGTCGACACAATACTAATGCTAAGAGATAATCACTTACTTTGGATTTTTACTATCAATAAAATACGAACGTGAATTCGCCGGCTCCAGATTAGATATTATATTATCACATTTATTAACTAAAATAAATGAACTTACCAACGAGTTTATCACGAAAATCTTTAATTGGTGATGTAATGAATAAGATAAGCACACAATAAATAGCCGTGACTCAGGAATACCAGCGCATTCGAGGAATTAGCATCTCAAGTACATTACGCAATTGTTTACTTTTTAGGCCGGTAACCTTCCACAACTATAACTAGTATTACTCACATTTATAAAATGAAAGCTTCTGGAAACCACAATGAATGGAAAGTAGATAATGGCAATCTGAAAACTGTACGTGAGAAAATTTTCTATTGATAAAAAATGATTTTCCGCAACGCAACAGTAAAAATTTCTATAAAGTTAACCAATCAATTTAACAATATGTGAAGATATGATATTTTCCTAGTTGCATTTCTACCTTTTAGTTTATTCGTATTATACACCTGCGTGCTCTGACGTCACTATGACGTTGACAGATAGCGCAAAATGTCAGATGACTTTTACATTCCATTTCACGCAAAACGAACTACTACGAAAAGCAGTAGCCATACGCAACAATGCAGATAAGTGATTTGGGTTATGGTTATGTACATATTTATGTATTTTAATATTTAGCTTTCTCCACACGTTCGTTGTTCCACCAGTAGAGAAAGTGAAAAACCAAACAAATATGACTTTAACGGCGATGGTCACCTATTTAATGGTGTGGTCACCGTTAAGGTTCTCAAGTTAAAAGTTGATACCAGTTTGGCGTTGTTGTAGGTTATTATAACGAGGACGTTAATAAAACTCGATTTGAAGTGTTTCAGTAGAACTAGCGTAGCGGAATATATTTATTAAAGAAAAATGCCTATATTTATACAAAGCTTAACCTAGGATTGTCCAATAAGAAAATAACATTATAAAATTACACCAATTGTTTCACGTGATTAATTGACCAATGAAATAACGTTCTTCTGTTTACAATGCGTGTGTTATTAAATTCCCGGCGATTATGCTGTCCTTTTCCCTCCTAGGACAGGTGAGCATGGCGCGCTGTTTCCCTTAAATATAGGTGGCATCGAGCTCTCTCTTTCATAACGCCGGGGGCAACGAACTGTGCGGTCGTCTCTGCGTAACGTTATCGGTGCTCTGTACTGGTGCTGATTGATGGTGTTCGGAACTGTGATGAGGTGCTGGTGATACGATTAATATTCGCTCTTTTCAGAGCGAATATTTATCCCAATTGAAACCGCCCTTTTCAGGGCGACATCTTAGTTTCTCTGGCGATAGTCTTCATTGTTTCATGTGACAGATAAACAATCGGATTCAAGCTTCAATAAATGTTGAATTGAGTGTGTCTTGTTTCTTCTGGTTATCCTGGTAATCCTGGTAATGGTATTGAGGTAAATGTAGTTCTTTTGGTATCCCGGTAATCTGGTAATTGTTTTGAGGTATGGTATGTGCAGAAGGTAAGTATTGGTAACTGTTGCGACGCAGGCGCTACATGACCTTACCTTTCCCCACAATTCCTAATATTGGAAAAAATTAGCTTAAGAAACTCATGATGATATTATGACATATAGTTACCATATAGGTACCTACATTTAGTTATGTCCTCCGTATTTTCAATCTCCATTTTATTATTGTGTGAACTCAGTTATTCTCTTAACTCTTAAAACTTATCATAACTCTTTTGCATAATTTTTATTGAGGGGGAAAATGCCCTCGCATTTCCCTGCCACCACGGGGTATGTGGGACTCCCCCGTGAGACGTCTTCCGCCGTACCGAGGCGAGAAGGGTTCGCGTGCTAAAGTAATCGGGGGCGAGATGGCTGGACTGCTAAGTCCAGCCATCTCGCCCCCGATTACTTTTTTGCCTAACCTAACCTTAATGTGTATCTTGTATGATCAAAGAAATTGTATAGTATTCTAGCTTCTGCCCACGGCTTCGTCCGCGTGGCCTATAGAAAACGAATGGCACATTTTTCTGCCGAATAAACATTATAAACACTCTCTCTCTGAAAAAATTTCATAGATAATTCAACCACCCATTTCACCCTCTTAGGGGTGGAATTTCGAAAAACCTTTTCTTAGTGGATACCTTCACTTTACAAAGAACACACCCTCCAAATTTCAAGTCTTTAGGACCAATGGTTTAAGCTGTGCGTTGATATATAAGTCAGTCAGTCAGGACTTTAAATTTTATATGACAATAGACTACTAACACTAATACAATGTAATATACAAACTACAGAAGTTCCTTGGTACCTATACGTTATTTGGCCTATCTTATTCTTAACTAAGTATATATGGGTTGTTAGTATATGAATGGATATTGGTGAAATGAAACGTACTCGTGCAAAACAGACTGTATATTTAACAGGACCAAGTATTTACAAGCACAAAATAATGTAAAAACTGCTAATCATTTCATTCGTTTCAATTTGTTCAACTCGCCCTGTTGTATCGACGCATCCTTGAAGATTTCTTTCACCTTTTGCTTCCGTACGTTGTCACTGAAATAGTAAAAATAAGTAACAAATAAAACAGATGAAAAATTATTGACAGCCTCTGTGGTGTGGTGGTTGAGCAGGTCGGCTCATAACCCAGAGGCAGCGGGTTCGATTCCCACGGCAGAACAAGTATCTGTATACAGAAAAAAAAAGCGCAAATACTTGTTCTAAGTCTGGGTGTTATAGGACCATGGTCCTCGTAGTTCCTGGGTCCCTAGACACATGAAATCCTAGTTAGGATTCAGGATCTATGTATGTGATCGTTGGGCGTTATTATTATTATTATATTATATTTCAAAATTGCTGCCGGTATCTGCTATAGTGTAATATATTTTAGCAAATAACTGAAAATAATAATCAAGCAGAACAGAATAGTAGTGTACAAGCACTACTGTGTTCCGGTGAAGGGCACTGTAGCTAGTGAAATTACTGGGCAATTGCTACTTTATGATCTGATCTCACAGTCGAGTAATCTTATTACCAGACTGTGCTGATATCTCAGGATGATGTGCGCAGTGCAACGTCACACGAAACTTTATATTTTAGAATTTCAAGTGACTGTTATGGGCGGCCGTGTCGCTTAACATCCGATGAACGACTAGCTCGTCACATCATTCAATAAAATAAAATTAGGGATATATACCTGTGTATCTTCTGGCGTATTTTCACAGAAGCAACATATGCCTTGTCCCTTCGTATCTCCCTAAGAGCTCCCTTCATTTCCTTCTTGTACTTGGTCTTCAGGCGGGCGCTCTCTGCTTGCTCGCGCGACAGTTTCGAACTCTTACTGCCGGTGAAACTGTTCAAAACCATTTAAATCACACTAATATTATAAAGGCGAAAGTTTGTATGTTTGTTACTCCTTCGCGCTCAAACGGCAGAATGGATTTGGATGAAATTCGGTATCAAGATAGCTTATACACTGGATTAACATATAGGCTATATTTTATCCCGGAAAAGCGAAATTTTCGCTTAGGATGAGTAAATAGTTAAAATACTTTTTACCCGCGGGTGAAACCGCGGGGTGCAACTAGTCACACTAATAATATAAAGGCGAAAGTTTGCATGAGTGTATGTGTGTATGTTTGTTACTCCTTCACGCTCAAACGGCTGAATGGATTTGGATGATATTTGGTACCAAGATATCTTATACACTGGATTATAGGATATAGGCTACGTTTTATCCTGGAAAAGTGAAATTTTCTCGTGGGATGTCAATTGATCAAGACAAGAAATTTTTTCATAGATAATTCAACCACTCATTTCCCCCTCTTAGGGATGGAATTTCATAAAACACTTTCTTGAATACCCACACTTCATAAAGAACACACCTTCCAAATTTCAAGTCTCTAGGGCCAGGGGTTTAGGCTGTGCGTTGATATATAAGTCAGTCAGTCAGAACTTTGAATTTTATATGTATATATATACTCACACTTCTTGTATGTCCGGTTCGTATAACCTCAAAGCTTTAGGTCTTTTCTTTTCACGACTCAACGGAGTGTATGTCTTAACTTCCAAGCTGTCCTTCATATCTTTCACCGTCTCCGTAATCAAACTCCGGACTTTCTTCGGATAATTCTCCAAATCCACCCTCCCTAACAACTTTATATGTGCTTCGAACAAACACTCCTGTGCTTCTATATCATTGTAATTATCAAAGAACTCTTTTAACATAACTGTTGCAGTTACGACAGATCTGATTTTGAAATAGTCATCAACTTCTTGTAATACTAAATCTTTTGCTGACATTTTAAGTTCGATATTCATTTTGGAACAGTCCCTGTCCAGACTCAACACTTTAGGGTCTTTATAGAATTTAAAAGGCGGAATTAATTGTATGGGATTCAAAATGCTAGTGTTTGCTGATAGAAACAAGACCCCTCGAAGAAAATTTAAAGCTGCAGGCACAAGTCTTTTGGAAAGTACCGTATATTCTAGAATCAAGGCATTCAAAAACAACCCTCTCGATATAGAGTAGCTGTCATTGAACTTCGAAAACGTCAAAATTTCCGCCATGAATATTAAAGATGGCGTCGTGACCGGATGTCTAAAATCGGAAGTGGGATACAACAAGGACACCAGTTTGAAAAACACTAGCGTGTCCAAATCTGGTATTCTTTTTAAGTGTTTCTTATATATTTCCCGTTTCTCTTTAATTAGTTCCACGAGATATTTCTTAGTGGACACTTTATTTGTTTTGGCTAGGTCGTAGAAATGGGGTACGAGCCTGTCGAATATTAAAAATGCTTTTAGCATTGCGCCCTCATCTCTTATATTGGTGAATATATCGTTGGTATACTGAAGCATATGAGCGAATAGTCTGCTCAAAAGATCTTTGTTATTTTCTGCTAAGCTCGGGTCATAGCTTTTTATGAGTTTTTGGAGAGCCACTGTGATTTGTGCTGGCGTCTTATTGGATAGTAGTTCCTGGAAAATATCGTAAGGTTCTTAAGCAAATGGTATTTTAATAAAGGTAATTTTTTAAAGTTATTCTTTACGCACGCTTGACTTGGGCGTAAGCGAACAGAAGTTGAGAGCCCTACGGGAAGATAGAAAGAGTTACGTTTCCTATATTACTGTAGGGGCAAGAGAGATGGAGCTAAAGAAATTTTCTTCTTCTCTTCAGTCGTGTGCAAGCGAGCTGTCAAACTTAGTGCAGATGAATCGTCGTCCGGTATTACAGAACTATTATCTATGAATCTGTGCTCAAGACGAGATTACATGAATGTAATTCTTGATTTCCCTTTTTGAGATCTTATTCCCAAATCGATCGTTTTCTTCAGAAATTCAGAATTCATTCATCATTCATTCATTCAGAAAATGATCAATTTGTGAAGGAAATCTCTCACCAATCGATGACGTAATATGAGCCATTGAGTATTTAAATATGACAGCCTCTGTGGTGTGGTGGTTGAGCCAGTCGGCTCATAACCTGGTAGCGACGGGTTCGATTCCCGCGACAGGACAAGTATTAGTACACAGAAAAAAGCGCAAATACTTGTTCTGAGTCTGGGTGTTGTGGGACCATAGTCCTCGTAGTTCCGGGTCCCTAGACATATCCTAGTTAGGGTTCAGGATTTATGTATGTGATCGTTAGGCGTTTATTATTATTATCATGAATAAGTAATAAGACCTACCTTCAAATTATCGCCTTCCAAAGTCTTCTTATCAAAGAAAGACCCAATTTTCTCCTTATCTTCACCAGCCAACTCAACTTCAGCCTCACTTTCATCATCCGACACCTTCAAATCACTGAAATCATCGGTTTTCATCACATTGTCGCCATCACCATCACTTTCTTCATCACCACTATCGCTTTCATCATCACTCTCCTCACCAGACTCTTCACTGGTTTCAGCTTTTGCGGGTCTTTGAAATAATCCAGTTTCGTTTGTTTCTCTAATATGAGCATTTTTATTTGATTCCGTTTTTGTTTCTTTTTTGTTAGATTCAGGCAATTCATCTATTTCATCTTTTGAAAAGACATCATTTTCACCTTCATCGACATCATTCTTTTCGCCGTCATCATCGCTGTCATCGCTTCCATCTGACGACGTGTCCGATATGCCATCTTCATACTTTGGTTTTGCGTTTGGGACTGAAATATTTAAAAACGTGATATAACATGAATCAAGATAATTAATTAATTGAACTGGATGGAAACTTTATTAGATATGGGATTAATGCCCGTCTGTACTAAAGATTAGTAATCCTAAGTACGCACTTATTCCCCTAAGTGCGAACTTATTGGGACAATTCTCGTGCACCCAATCATAAACCAAATTATATTGACAGCTGTTAAAATGCTAAATTCTAAGAGATCGAAATAACAAGGACGGTGGTTTTAGGACTGTAAAATCAGGCGTAGTTTGGTTTTTGTTTACCTATTAGCGGGCCGTCCCGGCTTCGCACGGGTGGATATTTTTTAAATATTTTGGTACAAACATTTTTTTGCAATTAAAATAGCCTATATTTATCAGTGATAACGTAGCATTCAAATGGTGAAAGAATTTTTAAAATCGGTCCAGTACTTTTTGAGCCAATTCGTTACAAACATACTTACATTCCTCTTTGAATGCTATAATCTATTAGGAAGGAACAATAGAGAACTAGATTATATGAGTAGTAGAATGAATTGTTTGCAAAAATCATTACATGATTTAAATAAGAAATACTCATTGTCAAAACAACAAAATAAGGCACACATTGCAGCCACAGCTTGCTTAGTTGCCCAGAGCTCAAGTGTTTGTGACAGCTGTTGTTCTATGGTTCCGGAAGTGGACCAGCTTAGTCCGGTTTTGGCGCTGGGTGGGGGGGTTGGCTTGGCCAGTAGGCCAAGCCAACCCCCCCATACAGTGTTGTGTGCTCAGGCACAGAATACTGTGCCTGAGCACAGAACACCCTTGCCTGAACATAAGACACCTGTGCTGGACCACATAACACCCAAGCCGGAACTACTTTCACATAGTTTGGCAGCCCCTACCCTATGTCCGGTGCCGGTCTCTCGGATGGACTCAAATGGCGCAGCAGGGTCATCCGAGTCCACTTGCAGAACAGTTATTTTTAGTGATGAGGTGGGTGTAGGTATGGGCAGCTTATTGAAAAACAACTTGAGCCAGCCTCTTTGTAACAACAGTTACCGCAACATGCCCCTCAAAGAGCTAATACAAAATATCAAAAATGCAACTTATGGTGCCAACACAACCATCATTTTACATCTAGGCAATAGTTTAGAAATAAGAAAATCTGATATAGTCAGTTTAATTGAAACTTTGTCAGATATACAGAGCAAAGGTATAGGCAAGATTATTACTTGTTCATTTCCTTATTCAAATTCAATGACTAAATCACAAAATGATCATGTACATGATCTAAATTTGACATTGTATAATCTGACTCATCGTCATAGTGACTTTTTATATTTTGAATCTAATAATTTTATTAGTAAATTTATTTTGACAAAGAATACATTGTATCTCAGCAAAAAGGAAAAACTGACCATTGCTAAATTGTTAGCATTTAATATACATGACCCTGTTATCAACAGTATAACAGGTCACTCTGACTCGGCCCTGGGTAGTAACACTTCTAACCAGGGTCTAACTTAGGTATGGTGTCATCTTCAGCTGATTTAAACTGAATCCTACGACAATGGAGAGGCCTGGTAAACTAAATATTGTACATCAAAATATTCAGGGCCTTTCCAGCAAAGCTTTAGAATTAGAGCTTTTTTTAGAATTTGAAAAAGCTGATGTATTGTGCCTAACTGAGCATTGGTGTAAGAAGGATATGTTGTTTCCTGTATTTAAAAATTATGCATTGGCCAGTTCATTCAAAAGGCAAAAAGCCAATCACGGTGGCTCTTTAATATGTATATCTAATAATTGTAAATTTAAAGAAAGGAAAGATATTGTTGCATTATCTGTTGAACGTGTTGTTGAACTATCGTGTGTAGAGTTGGAGCAACATATAATTGTTTGCGTATACAGGCCTCCCTCGGCTGATTTTAAGGTGTTCGAGTCTATTATGGAAGAAGTTTTAACAAAAATCTCAAACAGCGCAAAACATCTCATTGTATGTGGCGATTTTAATGTGAATATTCTTGACCAATCTTCGCTAACTGACAGTTTACTAAATTTGTTTATGTGCTTCAACTTGAAAAATCTTTACAATCAGCCAACCAGAATTACTAGCTCATCTGCTACTTGCTTAGACAATATATTCTGTGACTGTGAACCACAAAGCAAGTCAGTTATTGATAAACTTAGCTCAGATCATTGTGGTCAAAGTGCTGTATTTCCATGCATACTGAAAAAAAAATCTTATGAGTTTACTTACAGACCTATTACAACCAACCGCTTGGAACAGTTTGCTCAAAATCTAGATGACAAACTTGTGTTATTACCACTCACTGATGACCCTAATGATCTTTGTAATGTGTTGTTTGATGTTATGGATAAAGAGTTTAACAAGATATTCAAGTTAAAGACGTGTAGAGGAGGTGTTAAAGCAGAATTGAGTGACTGGGCTTCACCTGGCATTTATAAAAGTAGAAACAGGCTGTATGATTTATATTCTCAGAAATCAAATAATATTTATGACAGTAAATTTACTGAGTATTTAAAATCTTATTCAAAAATTTTTAAACGCGTTTGCCAGACAGCTAAGTCTCTGCACTTGAGTAAGAAAATCAATAGGGCGGACGACAAAATTAAAGCAACCTGGAAAATAATTAATACCGAGACCGGCAAAACTAAACCTCGGCACCGAAAACTCACTCTTAGTATTAATAACAGATTAATATCTAAAGACAGTGAAGTTGCTGGTGCATTTGAGGATTTTTTCGTAAATATACCTGTAGTTACCACTCAGTCATTAAATTCATCGACTAGTGAGTCTTGTGCAATTCTTGCAGAGTGTGTTGATAAATGTGAAGTAGTTTTTAGATTTAGACATATTAATTCGGCTATAATTGTTAAGACCTTTAGGTCACTTAAAATAAAGAATACTGAGGATCTTTGGGGAATGTCTACCAGGGTTTTAAGTGGCATTGTCACATTAATCGCACCATATTTAGCAGAAGTATTTAATAAATGTGTAGACGAAGGAGTTTTTCCCAACGTAATGAAAAATAGTAAATTGATTCCATTATTTAAGTCTGGAAATAAGAATGATCCATCGAACTATAGGCCAATTTCTGTGTTACCTGCAATAAGTAAAATTTTTGAAAAAGAAATTCTTAATCAGTTGTTAACATTTTTTAACCTTAACGGACTGTTTCACAGTCAACAGTTTGGATTTACAAAAGGACGATCAACTACAGATGCAGGCGTAGAACTCTTTATACATATACTTGGTGCTTGGGAGAAGTCACAGGATGCCATAGGTATTTTTTGTGACTTATCCAAAGCATTTGATTGCGTATGTCACGAAACCTTAATTTTTAAATTAAAGCATTACGGGGTTTGTGGGAAAGCTCTTGATCTTGTCTCTTCTTATCTTGGTAATAGAATTCAGACAGTTGAAGTTAATGGAGCAAGATCATCTGGTTCTATCACTAAAATGGGGGTCCCGCAGGGTTCAATACTAGGACCATTCTTATTTTTGGCCTATATTAACGATCTTCCATTTTTTGTAAAGAACCTATGTGATATTGTTTTGTTCGCAGATGATACGTCTCTTATTTTTAAGGTTGACCGATCTATTAATGATTTTGACGACGTTAACAAGGCAATTTCACTGGTTTTGAACTGGTTTACTAAAAACAATCTACTGTTAAATAGTAAGAAAACTAAATGTATTAAGTTTTCGTTACCTAATGTTAGGGGGTCTCCTACAAATTTATTACTGAATGGTGAGCCATTAGATTTAGTACAATCTGTCACGTTCCTTGGCATAACTATAGACTCTAAATTACAGTGGGGTCCTCACATATCAAACATTGCTGGTAGATTGAGCTCTGCTGCATATGCTGTGCGTAAAATCAGACAGTTTACTGATGAAGCCACTGCAAGATTAGTATACTTTAGTTACTTCCACAGTATTATGTCATACGGCATCTTACTGTGGGGTAAAGCCGCGGACATACAATCAATTTTTGTCTTACAGAAAAGAGCAATTCGTTCCATTTATAACATGAAATCCCGCGACTCTCTCAGGGAACGATTTAAGGAGATAAATATTCTTACAGTGGCTTGTCAATACATTTACGACAATTTGATGTACACTCGCAAAAACATTAGCTCTTTTCCCAGATATTGCGATATTCATAACTTTAATACTAGGAACAAAAATAAATTGAAAGTTCCAAGATTCAGACTGCAGAAAGTTAATGGTTCATTTATGGGAAACTGTATACGCTTTTATAACAAGTTGCCCGACGGTATCGAACAATTGTCAATGCGTAAATTTAAATTATTCATAAAGTCAAACTTAATGAAAAAAGCCTATTACACAATAAATGATTATGTGTCGGACAAAAAAGCTTGGCCTGAATATCCCAAGCTTAACGGTATGAAATCTTAGGTACTTTGCCTATTGCCTATTCCTATCTATAAATTCAGTTTCTATTTGTAATGTTTATAATAAGATAATCACGGTATTTTTCTTGCACCGGTGTGACGTGGTGGTTATTTTTGTAACATATTCATTATCTCAACTGTAATGAATTATATACATTGTAAAAGACAGTAGAAAGAAGACAAAAAAAAATACATCACTGTAAAGTTTCTTGTAGCTTCTTCTTTACAGTTGTAATCGAAGCTTCGGATCAAAGTTTTCAATTCTGCATTGTGCCGGATTGCTTGCACTAGTAGTGAGAAAGAGAACTGCTTTTTTTTTTCAAACTCATATATTGTAATGGGCTTGCTATATTATTTGACAATAAGCACTTTGTAATTTTATATGCTTAGTGAAATAACTTAATTTTAAGTACCTAGTATAATTTTGACTTGTAAAAGTGCTAAAATTAGCCTATTTGCAATAAATCTTTTGACTTTGACTTTGACTTTGACTTTGACTTTATAATATTAGTAGAGATTTATTTTTGTTTGAAAACTATCGTGCTTATGACACATTTTGTAAGATAAATAACGGCTAAGCTCACGTCAATTAACAAATCGCAATTACTCCGACCAGGTTTCGGACATATTCGTCAGTGAGTTACGTTGAGTCTCGCGAGAGCCGCCGCGGCTTGCGTTAGTAACTGGCTCCCAGAAGGACATCGAACATGTCCGAAACCTGGTCGGAGTAATTTCGACTTTCAATTGACGTGAGTTTAGCCGTTATTTATCTTACAAAATATTTATTACCTGAAAAGTCCTTAAGCACATGTTCAGGTACCAAAGGTTTTCCATCTTTATCATATGCCAACATGAATTCCTTTTCGTCTTCTAGCTCGAAATTGTCTTCTAAATCTTCTGCTGATCTGAAAATCCCATCCAATATTTCATATCAGACACATTTGTATCACACTTTAAATCAAATTTCAAACTGAATTTTATAAAGAACTAGCTTCTGCCCGCGACTTCGCCCGCGTGGCTTATAGGAAAATAATTCAACCACCCATTTCACCCTCTTAGGGGTGAAATTTCGAAAAACCCTTTCTGAGAGGATGCCTACGTCGTAACATCTACCTGCATGCCAAATTTCAGCCCGATCCGTCCAGTGGTTTGGGCTGTGCGTTGATAGATCACTATGTCAGTCAGTCACCTTTGCGTTATATATATTTAGATTATATCTTATATGTTATAGGGCAGCGATTGAGCGTTGCCTAATGGACTATTATCCGTATTCGGACCGCAAAAGGTCGAAAATTGGACCACTAAATATTATTACCTACCTATTCAGTTTAAACAATATTTTGATCTATTCACCCCGCAGCTTTGCCCGTGGGTATTTTATGTTCTTACAGAGTTTTTGCGGGATAAAGTTGTGGAGCTTAGCTTCCAATGCATAATTACCAATGAGTCTTTTCGCGCATCTCTATGGAATTTATGGCTTCGAGCTAGTATTTAACCGAACCATCCCAGAGATCCCACACAGTATACAAAGGATCGGACTGGGCAAATGAGAACTAGTCCTGATCTACACAGTCTAGTATTATCACTAGATAGCGTTGATGTATCAAGAGTATATGCGCGTCATATAACACGAAACGTTATAGTTTAAAGTGCTGAGTGATACTGCAACTGTTATGAGCGGTCGTGGCGCTTAACATCAGGCGAACGACCAACTAGTTTAAACTCGCTCGAAACTTAAGCTCCTTACCTATGTTTCTGCCCTGGCTTCTGTAACGACTTCTGGGGTTCATCTCCCAGCATCCTCTCTCTTCTCTCTCGCTCCCACTGCTCTAACTTCTCCCTCTCTTCTTTTGCTTGTTTCTCGTCGCTCTTGAGGCCATCTGACGGCTGAAACGGGAAAGGGAATTTTCATTCATTTGGAATACAGATTTTTCTATTCTGATTTTGACATGTAAATGCTAAAATAGCCTAAATGCATGATTGCAATAATTTATTTCATTTTGGCAACATAAAGATTCACTATGCGAAGTCACTTCAATAAATAGCTTTTACAACAACGCAATAAAGTGGAATTCAGCTTGCACAGCTCTTCAAGTGTACCGTAAGTAGTAGTAATCGGTATTCGGGGCCGGTACCATGTACTTGTAGCTTTGTACCTAAAAGATACCTTTTGTTACCTAAAGTTACATAAAAATACCTAGAGTTACTTAAAGTTGTCTAAAGTTACCTAGAGTTACTTAATGTTGTCTAAAGTTACGTAGAGTTACTTAAAGTTGACTAAAGTTACCTAGAGTTACATAAAGTTGTCTAAAGTTACCTAGAGTTACTTAAAGTTATCTAAAGTTACCTAGAGTTACTTACAGTCCCGCGCTTCTCAAACTTAAGCTCTCGCATCATCTTATCATAGTCCTCGCCTTTTTTCTCTGCATTGCTCAATACTTTGTCTATGATCGACTCGTTCTCAACTCGCGCCCGTTTGAAAACCACTGGTTGTAAGTCCTGAAAACAAATATTATTGTTTAAACTATAGTACAAATGTACATTCAACAAAAAAAAACTTAATTTAAAAAAGGGGTTCGAAAATTTTTCTGTGGAAGCTAATTGTTTTTCTCTAATCTGTGGGAGAAAACAATAGCAATGAAAGAACAAACAAAATGGCGGCGGGTGGACATGTCAGGCTTCGCCATTGTTTTTTACATTCAAGCTTTCCACCCACAACGAAAGTAGTATGTATAGGTACTACCTAAAGGGTAAATATCCCCAACCTAATAGGTAGGGACAACAATTTATATTAGGAGGCGAAAACCATCATATGAGAACAATTACAACAGTCAAAATATCCAAGAATTGATTGTTTTAACATTTTTAAGAGAACATACCTTCCACTCCGAATCCAACTTCTCTGTTAAATCCAAAGTCTGTTCTTTCTCCTTTTGCTTCTCTGCTTTCCGTTTCTTGGACTCGGCTATGAGCTGTTCAAT
Source organism: Ennomos fuscantarius (assembly GCA_905220475.3). NCBI lineage: Eukaryota > Metazoa > Arthropoda > Insecta > Lepidoptera > Geometridae > Ennomos > Ennomos fuscantarius. Next base: position 1,050,077 of record HG992046.1, on the reverse strand, counting down.
TAGATCCTTGTGTGACTTGGCACCATCTTGCGACTCTGTTTTCGATAACATGCCACCTCCAAAGTGGCCTTCTGCTACGAAATCATCTAAAAACCAGATTTTGGGTTAATCTGTCAACTTCACCTCTTAGTTAGCCTTTGTGGAACGTTTAACCTCAATTTTACCAGTGTCACATAGAATGATAACACATAAAACATATAAACGAGACTGTGCATGTAATAGGTTTGTTTATTTGTTGTCCGAATGTCATATGACTAGCCACTCCTAACCGATCAATAAAGTTAACCAACGTTTGCTGCGGTCACTTTTGTACAGGTGACAAAAAATGGTATTTACAACTGAGAACTGTGTATCAACGGGTATGTTAATCCGGTGCCAACTGCTCTTGTAAGACAAGTTGTTACATTAAGTCAAGTTAGAAACTTTTGAGTGGCCTAAAAATTCTAGCACCAAGTGTCTTCCACCAACCGGCACTTGGCCAGCATGGTGGACAGAGGTTATAGCTTATACAGTTCCAGTGAGAGAATGCTCATATCCCAACAGTGGGAATGTAATGTACTTATTGTATTAGGAGATGGTATAAACTTACCGCCTAGGCCACCAAATCCTTTCCCTTCTTCATCCTCATCATCAGATCGTGGGTCATCAAACTTCTCAATCTGTTCTAATGTTTGTCCTCTGTAAAAAATACTTTAATTATGATAAGTAGTTCATTAATTAAAATCTACTTATTATCAGATCTATGTACAGAACTATGTAACAGAAATATGTATTATTGGGTTATTTAGTATATTTTTATAATTTTTGTGGGAGCATCGTGCACGCGCGCGCACGTATAGCGCGCATTGCGCGCGGTGACTAGGTTGTGCGCAGTGCCCGCGCGTATATTTATAGTGTGTGAGTAGGAAGCACGATATGACGTGAGTGAGACAAACTCTGGGCGAATTTTAATTTTTTTATAAATATAGGCTGTTGTAAATAAATTAATTAGTAACTTTCGTCTTTCAATCACCTTCTGATACCAAGATAGGTCCCCATAGTATATTAATAGTATATATTATTATTATTACAGATATATTGTAATTGTATTGTATTGTTGTTGTATTGCAGCAGGACAAGTGCTTGTGTACAGAAGAGAAATAAATCAAAAATATGCGTTCTGAGTCTAGGTGTTGTGGGACCATGGTCCTCGTTCTATCCTAGTTAGGGTCCAGAATCTATGTAAGTGCTCGTTGGGCATTATTAATTATTTATACTGTGAAATTTGGTTCCTACTATACTAAATTTTTCAACTACCATTTAGCATTTGTTTCTACATACATAGTATAACTAGATAAAATTGGACTAGATAAACTAGATAATATAGGTAAATAATCAAGATTTTACTAGCCTATGTGTCAATATCTCATCATCAGCCAAGTTGTAAATATTCTTCTTTGAATGTTGCTTAGCACGCTCCGCAGAAAATCTGGCAACCATTCTGTCTTCGGCAGACAGCAGTCCATTCCTCTCACCAATACGACGATCAATAAAAGTGTTTGTCTTGTTCATTAGCTTCATTTCTGTGCCCAGTGTTTCTTTTCTCTGTATGATAGTTAGAAACGTTTCGTAAAATATTTTAGACTAGCAGACCCACCCCAGCTACGTATGGGTAGTTTTACACCCTAACCCTGTCCAAGAGAATACTTCTTCTTTTCTGAACTTTTAAACCTTTCTTAGATGACGACAAACATTTCAAAATCAAATGTGCTAAATCGGGCCAGCCATTCTCGAGTTTAAGCGAGACAAACGAAAAGCAATTTATTTTTATATAATAGTTATTTTACTTACATTGCCAAGATGAACATGGAGTCTCAGGAAACTAAGTTTCCACAAGAAAATTTGTTAATTGCAGGTGAAACTGCAAGTGCCTATCGCATAACATAATTATAGAAAATTGCCAAGCATACATGATGACCATCAAGCTTATGAAATTATACTGATCCTAGTCTAGAATTTAGATTTGGTAACATATTTCAAAGTAAACTTTCCTGGTGAAAGAAATACTAAGTACCTATAAGAATAAGGTCCAATAATTGGAGGAAAAGTGGAGAGGTGGAATTGAACGTACCTTTTGAACAGCCTTAGCCCTCGAGACACCAGGTAAGCCTTTGTCGTGTTTAGACTTCTTACCAAGCACCTTAATCTTTTCCCGGTTTATGTGAACTTCAAAAGGATTCAACTTTTTCTTATTTGCCTCTGTTTTCTTCTTACTGTGTACCTTGTCAGCAAGACCTGAGTTGCGCTTGTTCTTCACTTTTGCCATATTAGTTCGTGACTTAATACGAGGAATACAAATATTTAATATAATAATAATAAATGTTTCGTTTCGCGTTTGCAATAAGCAAATTTTTAGGTTATGTTGTTTTGATTTTTAACTTTCACAATAATTTGACGATAAAAAGCATGCATAACCACATTGTTTTTTTCTGTAATCTGTAAACAGTGTTTTTATTTATTTTAATTTTTTTGTCTCCACACTTTTGTCTATTTAGCCAGTGTCAAGTAATTTATAATTTCTCGAAGATTAATAGTATATAATGTGTCAAGTCAAGCCACAGTCCAAATCATCAAGTTAAGTCATAGTCTAGTCTAGTGGTGGTTAATATAGCATATAGCAACATAAAGCAACGTGCTTATTATACATATCATATAGCAAATGCTATCGTGGCTCTTACTTGTTGCTATTTGCTTTATTTCGCACTCTGTATAATCTGTTCATCGCGCATCGCAAGTCGCAACGCAAAGCATGTAGCAAAGAAATAGCAAGTAGCACCACAAAGCATGTAGCACGCCGGGGCGGCGCGCGGCGGCCAGCCAGTCGTCGCATGCTAGCGATTGGTATCGGTCGCATGCGTCATCGTATAACGCACCGCGTGCGAATTTGCGATCTCAGGCGGCTCACGTACCCAATAATACTTGTGAACGAATATTTTCTAAGTCGGGGTATCTCATCAGTGATCGAAGGACACGATTGTCTAGTGCAAAAGTAGTACATATAACGTTTTTAAATGTAAATTACGTGTACAAAAGTTTATATATAATGTAAATAGTGTATAAAAATGTTTAAAAAAATATTATGTACATAGTTGATTGTTTGTACATACATGATACTTAAATAAACTTTTAAATACGCCTATTATTGCTTTACATACTAACATACTTTATTTAATAATAACACTTAATCAATTATAGACAGTCCTAAGCCTGGATAGTATGAGGAAAGTTCATTGTTCTTTTTTACTGCTCCATTTTATCGTAATAAATTCATAAACGCGATGTACTTAATATTAATAAAAAGCATGCTGTCGGTCCGACGAGTCCAACGATAAGGTAGGAGCTGCGAGTTAACAGTCACCTCGCATGCTTTTTTCGCGCCCGCCCGTTTTGGCGTAACAAAATATTATATGCTTATACAAAAAGCATGCTATAAAAAGCACGCAAATAGCAAATAAAGCAAATAGCATTTAGCAAGATATTGCCATAAAGCAACATTGAACACTACTAGTCTAGTCAAGTCAAGTCAAGTCATACGACTGCTAGTAAAGTGGTGACAACTTTACCAGAAGCTTGTATGGAGTTTTGGAAACACGAAAAGAAACGTTTCACCATCCTTTTACCACTTTCCCACATTCATGCTTGTAAATCAGCATTTAACGAATAAATTGCCACCAATTTTATGCACTAATACTAAAAATAACACAAATTTTGGAAAATAATAGAATGCGGCGACGCCATCTTTTTCGTGTTCCCGCCAAAACTCCGTAAACAGTGTTCAGCGTACTTCACGGGCTTCATATCATATTCTCTTCTGATATAGATTATACAATTACAAAAATGTAGGGTCGTGAAGTCATTATTGGACTATTTATTTATTCTTTTATAATATTTAACACTATTTATCATAAAATATAACATTAGAGAACAGTCTAATACGTTAAATATCGTGCATAGAGTTGTGTCCTCGTAATTCCTGGGTACCTAGGTAATATAGAAAATCTGAGTTAGGGTCCAAGGCCTATGTATGTGATCATTAAACATTATTTATTACATTTTATATAGAATTTACACAAAAATTTCAAAAATATAAAGTGTAAAATCTTATATACTTGTTTTCAAAATATACGACTGTAAAATTTGTTTTGTATGATTTTTTATTTCAAACTTACTCTGTATTCTCGGTCTACGTACGGTTGAGACACTGTCATGTCATGTGAAGTTCAATAGATTCGGGTCAAAAAAATCAAAAAACATCCTTCTTGGATACGATTTTCTTTGGTTTTAGAACGCACATAATCTTTGTCAGCATGTCAAACAATTCTCGTGTCAAAATTGCATTAAAATGCATTGTTTGATTAAAAATAAAGTATCTTATTATTAGTGTCATAGAGCTTACATTTCTACAACCATTAATTTCGCAGTAGCGGGATATAGAGACTATTATGGTCAAATAAAACGCTCCGAAGCTATCGTCGGCTAATTTCGGAATGACGCCGTGTAGCACCTCGCGCGTAGGTTTATTATCGTGTGACTCTTGCTTGTCCTCTTGTTTTCGTGTGCATCGCAAGTATCGTTAGAGGTCTACTTGTTTAAGTTAAAAATATGGCCGATGTTAGTGAAAGTACACTGAAAACTGAAATAGAAAGTAAGTAAATTACCATTCTTCAACATCAATAGCATTATAGCTAGAAAATCCGACCACAAACGCTAATTCTTCGATATTTTTACACGCGTTGGTGTTTGCCCGGGCTTCGAAAAATGGCTTCCTACAAAAATGTTCTTGTAAACTTGTACTTTACATTCCTTTCAATCGAAATATCTCTGTTACTACAGTAATTACGGAAAAATGTTGTAGATGAAAGTTGGTGAGCCAATAAGTGCGGATTAAATTTTGTATATTCCACATTTTACTGCTGTTTGGTTATGTCTGGTTACTGATGGTTTATTTTTATGCGACGACTAAATTGTGCCATATATAAAGCTCGACTGCGGCTAAAAAAAATCTTCTTGTAGTGATATAAATAGAAGCGCAATATGTGAGAGATAAGATTTTACCTACAAACTATCTTTAGATAATTTGTAATTTTGATGTAATTCTTAAAAATCTTAGCTTTTGTGTGATGTCAAGTTGAAGTCGTCCGCCATTGTTACGTTCCAATCCACGCATGGATCGACGTATGTAGTCAATTTTGCCGCGCTCTTCTCACTCCAACCTGTCATTGGTATTTTCCAAAAGTACAGTCGAAGCCATAAACCTAACATTTTTATAATATAATAAAGATACATTACATGTTTCCGGCACTGACCACTTACATAAACAATTTAAAAAAAGTTATCATTACACTTGAAAATGGAACTTTTAAGCGGTAGAATACAGTTTGTTTTATCTGACTGTCACTTGTTTGTATATAGTGGCGTCAATTGCGTGTCTACATCATGATGGATTTAACGCGTGAAAATTTTTGTGATATGATTTCCGCAACGGGATACGTTTTCAAGGATAGAAAAAAAGCGCTCATAGATTCCTTCTTGTTCTGTCTGGGTATTGTGGCACCATGGTCCTCGTAGTTATTCCTAAACACAAGAATCCTAGTTAGGGTCTGGGATCTATGATCAATGTTATCTCATTTTTATTTGTTTATTTTCAGAAATTCTCAAAGATGCTGACTTGGCAAAAACTACGACAAAAATTGTTATCCAACAGCTAGAAAAGCAATTTGGTTCAGAAATTCGCAAACGCAAGAGTGAGATCGACAAAATGGTGTTGGATTACATTTCTAGTATGGACAGTGAAAAATCAGAAGAAGAAGAAGAGGAGGAAGAGGAATCTGAACCAGAAGAGAAGCCAAAGGTATACATTATTATTAATTAGATGACAAAAGCTACGTTTTTATGTAGGTGCCTAATTTCCTTCCAGATTATTTTTATGTTTCATTAATTTGCATTTTGTTTATTTTTTTATGTTATAGAATGACGTGACAAGCTAACCGTTCGCCTGATGTTAAGCGATGCAGCTGCCCATATCAGTTGCAGTGTCACTCGGAACTCAAAATATAGAGTTTCGCATGACACTGCACTGCGCACGTCATCCTGAGACATCAGCCCAATCTAGTAATGATATTAAGACTGCGAGATCAGGTCATAAAATCTCATTTGTGTGTTGTAGAAAAGATCACCATAATCACAGAGAAAGGTTGTGTGTTTGTTCCTTCTTCACACCGCTGGATTGACGGATTTGAATTAAATAGAGAGTGGAAGTGGCATATATTCTAGATTCACGTATATTGATACTTTTGTATATCCGCGGTGTGTAGCTAGTATTAAATTAAAAGTACCTACTGACAAATCCAATTTTAGTCAAACCAATCGCTAGTTTCAGGATTAAACTCAGTAAAATTTAATTTCAGCCAAAAAGGGGTGCAGCTACGCGGGCCAAGCGCGGTGTAACCAAGCCAGAGAAGGCGCCTGCGAAGCGCGCCGGTGGCAAAGGTAAAGGTACAGGATTCACTCGCTCCTACAAACTGTCTCCAGCGCTATCAGCACTGATGGGAGCAGACGAGATGCCTCGTCATGCCGTCGTCAAGCGCATTTGGGCCTTGGTGAAAGAGAACAACCTCTATGACCCTAACAATAAGCAGTTTGCTATCTGCGATGATGCCTTGTACAAAGTGATTGGCAAGCAGAGATTCAGGGTTTTCGGAATGATGAAGTATCTTAAGACGCATTTCTTGTTGGATTAGGACTTAGGCTAGCACTACTTTTCGTAGTAATTTTCATAATTTTGTTTCATAAATTGACTTTATTTTGGTACTAGTTTTAACTTTATCATTAACTGCGATATAAATCGAAACAACAAAATGAATATTAGCTGTGTACTTATGGAAATAAAAATACATACACGCTAAAATACCAATCACGCATTAGAAAGTTTTTTTTTAAATCAGCTGATTCATAAATGATTTAAAATCTATAAAAAAAAATGTGCTGATCGATATCTTCTTATGTATTGTGACGTAAAATGATTTTCTTTGTACTAAAATTATTAATTACTTTATGTTTAATGATTTGAATGCTTTTCAATAGTCATTTATTATATTTTGCAGCTGAAGAACTAAAAAATGTCATGTGAAATGAGTGTTTAGTATAAAATAGAATTTATTTTCTTTATAAGTATTATCTAAGTTGTTCGTAAGTTGATCACATTATGCTTATTTAATAATTGAAACAAATATTTCGAAAGTAGATTATGTATTCTGACTAAGCCTGTTGTAAATGGTAGCTCACTAAAATGATGGATAGCCCACCCTTTGAAAGAGATTAATTAAAAATGTTTGGTCTTTCTTTTGATGCTAGCCTAGTAACTATTGGTCATGGTAATTGGAAATTCACGAAAAGAAGAGATTTTACCCTTCAAAGACCACAGGGAATTTTATTTACAACAATTTAATAATTTACCAATTATTGTGTTGGTTCTTAGTTCGTTTAAAATGTTAAAAAATATTGTAGTATCCAACGTACATAAGTAGGTGCATTTATGTCCAATACTTTTTATTAGATGATATAAAAAAATAATTTCCGCTTACCGTGAATGTTAGTAATAAATAAATTTCCCGCTTCGAAAGGGACCATCGCATCCTAAGTTTTCTTTTATAATCGATGTGCGCATGCGTTACACATTATACACAATTCATTTTGTATCAAACCGAAATTCAAAGGCTCTGCAACATTTTTAATCCCCAGTATCTTATATTATTATAAAATATTCACCTTCAAGTCATACCGCCCTACAGCATCTATGCAACATACAATCTAAAACAGAATAATAATAATCATGTCTCTCAAGTTAGTAACATACATATTTTTTTTTCTTCACGGAGTTAAACGTAACGTTATTTAGTTCTATTTTAGTGTTTTCATTTAAGCCACGACTGATGGTTAATATATATAACAATGTCTTATGTAAGATTAAATTAAGGGAGTTGTTTATAATAAAGATGAAATAAGAAATCGTTATTTTTATTTATGCAGTATTTTCCTGTCATTTATTGGTTAACGTTTGATAATGATTGTAGAAATTGAGTCGTAGATTAGTAGAGGAAAAAAGGTTTTAAACTAGGTAGGGACGTAATTATTTTATGGTGCGATTAATTCACTTTTGAGGTGACGAATGCTCGTTGTTTTGATGTTATTAATAATAATCTGTGTTTAACTGTACGTACTTCTCGACTTCTTTCTTTTACGTTTCTTTTCACACAGTATAATGAGGCACCTATCATTATCACCATAGCAACACTGACTTAATTCTCCACGAATATTTACAAGTTTAAAAATCATTCATTGCAGATAGTATCGTAAAACAAAACCATGGCTTGCAATGAAAATATAATAAAAAATATGGCAAATGAAATAACCCGAAATTGCCAAGCTCAAAACGTTACGGTTGACCCAGAATTTGTTATTTACCTCATAGACCTTTTGCTGCTGAATCCAAAGTATGGAAAGCTGTTTTCAAAGACTATAAACAGAAATAATCTACAGTTTTTTGTGGAGGAATGCGTTACCAAACTCATGCGTAAGTAGTTAGTAGCTACACTTGTCTACAATTATTATTGTTACCATTTACCATCGGCGTACCTCCCCTACTTGGTCTGTCTGTGCCTACCATTACTTAGGTATACAATACACTATATACACTATTAGTGTCGTTTCTGTGTCGCATTCTCTAAAGCTAAAGTAAACTCGAAAGTATGGCGGTACTCTTCTGATAAAGGGGAAATGAAAAAGACGGAAATATGTTAGTTTCGTTTAGCTTTAGAGTATGCGACACAGAATCGACACCAATAAGTGCTTATACATACAAAAGTACCAAGTACCTGTAGCTGTAGGTACGCACATGGATTGGTTTTTATGTTAATGAGTGACATGACGAGCTAGTCGTACGCGTGATGTTAAGCGAAACGTATTGGTATATTGGTTGCAGTGTCACTCGGAACTTTAAGTATAGAGTTTTGCGTGACACTGCACTGTGCACTTCATCCTAAATAATAAATCAGCACAAGTCTAGTAATTTTATTACCAGACTGTGACATTAGGTCATAAAGTTCATGTGAAGTCATGTGCCCAGTAATTTCACTAGCTACAGTGCCCTTCAAACCAGAACACAGTTATTGTGCTTGCGCACTATTGCTTGGCGGCAGAATAACTGACAAAGCGGTGATATCTACCTAGACGATCTTGGCAGAGCAGTTCTTCCACCTAGTAAAAGATAGCAACAAATAGACGAATAACTCAATATCACGCCAACCGATTTCGATGATTCTTATGTGAAAGGATTTTGTATCAGTTTGATCTCATAGAAATGTTATCATAATCCGTTAGGTAGTTTAATTTTTAAATCAAGAAAAATATCTGGATAATATCACCCAAGTGTGTTCTCAGTATTTAAGGGTTAAACCTCTTTTTTTTAAATAAGTCGTATAGGTATTTACCCGCTAAAAAAACTATATTATTGGCTACATTCAGGGCAACACTGAATTTTTATAATATTATATCAGGTGGAGAAACCTCCCTAAGCACGATGAAGATGCAATTTATAATCCAAAGCAACTACGACAAGATACAGAACCTCATAGATAGACACATGGAATCAATAGCTAGCTGCTTGCTTCCTCTCGTCAACGAGATCCTGGAGGAAGACCCGGAGCCGGCAGACGAAAATGGATTTAAGAAAATGTTTAGGAAGATCTCCATTTATATTATCTTGGCGAGTGGGTTAGGTAACCCCGGGATTATTCTCGTAAGTCGTAGTTGTGTAGAGCTAAGAGTAGGTAAATACTCGTCTACTCATTTATATGCCTAAAATTGAGTAAGCACCTATTTAGTTACCTACTAACGTTTCCCCAATGGTAGGATTATACCGCTCGGGAGAAATTGAAAACTTGAAAATAGAATCGAAACAATTATTCTGCCTTTTTTTTTTTGGTTTTGGCTCCACACTTGTGTATTTAGCCAGTGTCAAGTAATTGATAATATCTCAAGTTAATTAATATCATATAATGTGTCAAGTCAAGTCACAGTCCAAGTCATCAAGTTAAGTCTTAGTCAAGTCAGTCTAGTCAAAGTCATACTCCTAGTAAAGTGGTGGCAACTTTACTTGAAGCTTCTATGGAGTTTTGGAAACAACACGAAAAGAAACGTTTCACCATCATTATACCATTTTCCCACACTCACGCCTGTCTCCAGCACTAAACGAATAAAATGCCACCAATTTTATGCACTAACACTGAAAATAACACAAGTTTTGGAAAATAATACAATGCGGTGACGCAATCTTTTTCGCTTTCCCGCCAAAACTATCGAAACAATTAATATTCTGTACCCACACATAATATTCAAAAACAAAAGAAAAAAACATGTAGGTACTTTGTTTTTTTTTTCTCCTTCGAGGAATAATGGCATCGCACGTCTTGTGCATTTACCAGATTATGTTTTATTCATTAAAGTTTTATTCTCCATCTTCATTTTTGACTTGCTATTTTCTTCTTTTCTTCAAGTCGTCATATTCAATGTTGAGAAGTTTACAGCGCGGCCAGACCATTTTATTTTTTCGACAAATCGGGGTTTTTTTTTAATTTACAGAATGTTATTGTGTCGATTCCGTTTTCAAATTCCCATTTCCCCCGAATACTGTATACACCATTCAATCTGTCATTCAATTTGTCGCCTCAAACCAATCCCTTATTAGTTTGTGCCTAAAACTGTCGAAAATTTGCTGAATGGAAGCCAGCTTAAGTCAAAGTCAATAAAGTGAATAACAGATTGAATCATGAGTAAGTTAAAATCTGTGTATATACTAAACTTAAAATATGGCGACACTCTTCTGTTTAAAGAGATATGAAAGAGACGGTGATATTTTAATTTCTTTTAGCATCTATATCGAAATAACTTACGTAGGTACCAACATAAATACTTAGTTTACCCAATCCCTCGTCAGACTCTTAAAGAAGGCATGGCGGCTTTAGAGAGCGTCTTCTCTTTGGAAGATCTGAAGATGTTTGTGACGCTGCCCAGGGCGGAGAAGTCAGCTCAGCTGGAGGACTTGGTGGAAGTGGTTTCGGGAGTACGCCTTTTCAATAGAGACTGCAAGAAGGGAGGGGAGGGGATTCCAGACTGTAAGTTATACTATAGCTTTCGTACCTAATTTACCAGCTTACTTCATAGCTGAACATATCATAACATAGCATATCAAACCCTCGACCGCCTGTTTAAACCCCCCATGGATGTACTGCCATATTTTGCATGTCTGAAGTAAAACTTATTTACGCACGCTTGACTTGGGGAGTAAGCCGGCGAGGCGAACGGAAGTTAAAAGTGGTTGGTTAAACGTAGATCTCCATTGTCAATATAACAAAGTTAAATATTTTTATTATTATGTTGGTATGTCCGGTAAAATAATAATTTACAATTGTCAAGATGGCGACATTAACATTAAACAAAGCACAAATTATACCGGCCGATAGATGGAGCTAAACTAAAAGTTTTACTTCAGTCGTGTGGTCTAAAAAGCACACTTTTTTTTAATTAAAATTTTTCCCTACTCTTCTACACCTGTTTGCTACGGTAAGTCGAATAATATGTTTATTAAGCTTTCTTTTACTCTTGATAGGCTTGCATTTGACCACTCCCTCATCTGATGGTAAGTGACGATGCGATTGACGATGGGAAATGCTTGCGTAGAAGACAGCGGTTCACTCCTGACTTTAAAAACTCCCAGATTTTTCGGGAAAAGAGACGCTGGTAAGTTGTCCATTCCCACCATTCCATTTCCATTTGTTTTGTTTATAACCTGTTTTTGTTTAATTTTAGGCAAGTATTGAATAAATGGCTTTATATTTCTACTTATTTATTCTATTCCTTTGCCGTCCGCGCAATGAAACTGGATGTCTTGTTTCCGGGCGTCGTGTTAAATGGACATGCAGGAATTCGACCGGGCCAATAGCACAGTTGGTAGTAGTCCTACCTTCTGAACGGGTTTGGACTCGATTCCTACCCAGGACAAATATTTGTGTAAAGAATATCAATGTTTGTTCTGTGTCTGGTGTGTTATATTGTATTTGTGGGCAACCGGGTTGTGCGTAGGTTGTAACCTATATAACCATAGGCCTTCAGCATGTCCACACCGCGCCGTATCTGGAACAAGAATGTCCGTAGTACACCGAGCGGTCCCTTTTTATAGCCAGATGGGTGGGGAAGCGATGACAGTTGCCGGTGTTGCCACTGTAATAAATTTAAATGCTGCCACAGAGTAAATTACGATACAGCCCGTTGCGCATAGAGTTTATAACTGGACGTTGCCGCCGACAAATTCTTTGTATGTATTTACAAATAAATAGTATCTAAGTATTTTATCAGTTATCTGGTTCCCATAGAAGCTTTTCCTAGTTTGGGGCTTGAAGGCGCTGTGTGAAATGTCAAAAAAAAATGCAACTGCAATTCTGTTGTACACACTCCGAAGTGCAGTATATATAAGACCAATAGGCTGGCCTTCTTGGTTTCGGTAATCAAGACTCCTGTATTTCGGTACTCAAGACTCCTGTATTTCGGTACTTAAGACTCCTGTATTTCCAGTGCCATTCAACCTGGTGGACGCTGGCAAGGCCTGTCTTACGTCTCTCTCCAACTCGCTGATAAGCGTGATGCAACGCGTGAATACGCTGACCACGGCGATAGAAGATGCCATTGTTATCCAGGAGGAGACGGGCAACGTGGAAGTCAGCCCGCGCTGCCCAGATCTTACCGTGTGAGTAAAAAATATTTTCAGAACAAAGTCACACCTAATGGCTATAAAACATTAATTGTTCACTAGGTGGTAGAACTTTACTGCAAAGTTCGTCTAGGTAGGTACCACCGCTTTGCCAATTATTCTGCCGCCAAACAGTAGTGTGCAAGTAAAGCGAAGTTCGATACACTTTTGTTGTAATAGAAGGAGGTCCATAGGTTTGCTGAATTAATGATATGCCGATTGACTTTGTATAAGATATATTAATTAAAAAGATATTTACAAAAACCAAAATGCGGAAAATAAAATTTTCTCTAATATGTAGTCTATATCAACAACAACATTCGTTGCCCCTAGCAACTAGCTGGAAAAGTTCTCTATTAGACTGGTATTGAAACTTTTTCGTGGGCTAGCACGCCACATCACCCCCCTCCAGAGACCGTCCTACGGGCGATAATATTCTGGAAAACGCACTGTTCGTCCTGATCGTGTGGTGGTCACTGGAGCGTCTCGGGTCTCAGGTGCTGCCACGACGGGAGAATGGTCCAACTCACGAAGTATGTAGGCAGGTTTAATGCGGTCGACTGATACCGTGACTTCTTTGCCTTTTATGCGGAGCTTGAAAACTTTATCCCCTCGTTCTATCACCTCATGCGGGCCTGTGTAAGCTGCTTGAAAAGATGGGTGCGAGGTGTCATCTCTTAGAAAGACGTGGGATGCTGATGCTAAATCTTTGAAAATGAATATGGAGCGGTTATTCCCATGGTGAGAAGTTGGTAATGGCAACAAATTTTTGGCGAATGTGCGCAGTCTTTCAGTGTATACTGTCAAGTCCTCTGTGCCATCAGCCGATTGACAAAAAATGTCACCTGGGAGTCGTAGTGTCTCTCCATATACGAGTTCAGCTGGAGTCGCTTGTAAGTCTTCCTTAAATGCCGCCCGGATTCCCAGTAGTACAAGTGGAAGTGTTTCAAGCCAGCTGCTGGTCGCATGACATGTAATGGCGGCTTTAAGCTGTCTGTGGAATCTTTCGACGAGTCCATTGCATGCTGGATGGTAGGCTGTAGTTCGTCTGCGTTGAAATCCGATGATGTGGGACAAATGCTTAAAAAGTTCTGATTCAAACTGTCGACCACGATCAGTGACGATATCTTCAGGGCAGCCGAATCTGGATATCCATCCGTGAACTAAAGCTTTTGCCACTGTTTCAGCTGTTATCTCCTGTAATGGTATAGCCTCGGGCCATCGTGTGAAGCGATCTACACATGTGAGACAGTAACGATACCCTTGTGAGAGAGGTAAAGGTCCGATCAAATCTATGTGGATTTTCATGAATCTGGCTCGAGGTAAGCTGAATGATGCTAACGGAGATGAGACATGACGTGTTATTTTTGATCGTTGGCATGCTAGGCAGGAACGAGTCCACTCTCTACAATCTTTTCGCATACTAGGCCATACATAGCGTTCCGATATCAGTTTCGTCGTCGCATTTATGCCAGGGTGGCTAAAAGAATGCAAGTTTTCGAACACTTGCCGTCGCATGTCTTTGGTCACATAAGGTCTGGCCACATTGCTGCTCTTGTCACAATAGATTTCTGTGTGAGATCCAGGCAGTTGGATTTTTGTCAAGCGTAGAGAAGTATCGCTATCCAAAAGTTGTTCTAGTTCAGGATCTGTGCTTTGTGCTTGAGCAAGCTTGGATAGATCGATGGGCTGAGTAATCTCTTCGATGCGTGATAAACTGTCAGCCACAACGTTATCCTTTCCTGAAATATGCCTGATATCTGTGGAAAACTGTGAAATAAAATCCAGATGTCTGAACTGTCTTGGTGAGCACTTTTCTTTTCGTGAATGAAATGCGAAAGTTATGGGCTTATGGTCAGTGTAAATAATAAAGTCTCTCGCCTCCACCATGTGACGAAAGTATTTTATTGCTTCGTAGATGGCGAGAAGTTCCCTGTCGTAAGGCGAGTATTTCTGTTGACATGGCGAAAGTTTTCGAGAGAAAAATGCTAAAGGTTCCCACAGGCCGTCTCTATGCTGTTGTAAAGCTGCGCCCATTGCTGTGTCTGAAGCATCAGTGACTATAGCGAGCTTCGCTTGGCAGTCTGGATGAGCAAGTAGTGCTGCTTGGCAGAGACTTTCCTTGCAGGCGATGAATGCTTTAGTAGCTTCTTCTGATAAATGCACGGGATGTGAACCTTTAACTGATCCTGTGAGCAGTGCATTCAGAGGCGCTTGATGCCGCGCTGCGTCAGGAATAAACCTTCTGTAAAAGTTCACCATTCCTAGGAATCTTCGCAGTTCTCTAACGGTTTTCGGTGGTGGGTAATTCGCAACTGCTTCTACCTTCGATGGTAATGGTTTAGTCCCAGCTGCTGAGATGCTGTGTCCTAAAAACGTTACCTCTGATACACCGAATATGCACTTGTTCGTGTTGATTACCATGCCGTATTCCTTGAGTCTGTTGAAGAGCAGATGAAGGTGCTTCTTGTGTGATTCCTGATCAGGTGAGAAGATCAAAAAATCGTCCAGAAACGGGAAGCAGAACTCTTCAAGGCCCCTAAGCATCTCGTCCACAAATCGTTGAAACGTTTGGCTGGCATTACGTAGTCCGAACGTCATGAACGGAAATTCGTATAAACCAAACGGCGTCGTGATTGCGGTCTTCGGAATATCCTCAGGGCAGACAGGAATTTGATTATAAGCTTTTACGAGATCGATAACCGAGTATACTTGACAGCCGGAGAGACAATGTGCAAAGTCATGTATGTGCCGAATGGGATAGCTGTCTGGTACGGTTCTAGCGTTGAGCATTCTGTAGTCACCGCATGGACGCCAGCCGTTATCTTTTTTAGGCGCAAGATGAAGTGGTGATGACCATGGTGACTTTGAAGGTCTGGCTGTTCCGTTCTTCAACATATCTGCAAATTCGTCTTTTGCAATTTTTAATTTATCCGGTGCTAGTCTTCGTGGTGTGCTGCTTATTGGCGGTCCTGCAGTAGTCTGTATATGATGCATGGTATTATGCTTCGGAACACGGTGGACACCGGAAGGTCGAGTAATCTCAGGGTATTCGCTTAGTATGTTATGATATACGGAATTTCCAGAAATAACTTTTACCGATGAAATGTTCCCAGTTGACTGTGCAGGTGAAGCTGGGGACGTAAGGCTTGTAGTGTTGTCGATTAAACGTTGATTTCGACAATCCACGATGAGGTTGTAAAATGATAAAAAATCCACACCTATTATGGCCTTTGTAACGTCCGCTACGATGAATCGCCAAGTAAAGTCACGGCGCAAGCCTAGGTTCAGCACTAAATGAGCGTAGCCGTAAGTAGAAATGGGTGTACCGTTTGCCGCACACAGCTCATAATTTGTTTTCTCACGACGTTCCTTGAGTGCTGATCGGGGCAAGACACATACGTCACTGCCAGTATCGATGAGAAACTGCATCTTCGTAGCGCCGTCCGTGACAAATAGGCGACCGGAAGTTTGGCAATCGGTCGTCGCCATTACCGACTGCTGTTCGCGTTTCCCGCATGGTAGTCGCATGGTTTTACGCACTTACTTGCTTCATTGCTAAACTTACTATGATACCAGCACACAGGAAATTTTCTATAGTTCGACTGTGATCGTGTGGAGCTAGAACGACCGCGCGTTTTCTTGTTTGAACGATTCGGTGCACGTGAATGCCGGTTCACCTGCGCAGTTAGAGCTTGCACTTGTTTGGTAAGTTCAGCAATCTGTTGGTTCATGGCTTCTAAGGAGCTTCCTGGTATGGCACTTGATGTTGATGCTACGTGCGCTGTAGGCGAAACAACGTCATGTATGCGGTCAGCGAGATCTGCGAGCGCTTCCAGTGAAGACGTCATCTGCGAAGCGATTATCGTTTGCGTGCTACTTGGTAAGCTACTAGTCCAGATAGTACGTAAAAAATCTTCGGGAACTCCAGGTCCAGCCAAATGTTGCAAATGTCTTAGAAACTGAGATGGCTTACGGTCTCCAAGTTCTGCGTGCATAAGTAATTGCTTGACCTTCTTTTCTCGTGACGCGGACAGTCGTTTGATAAGTTCCGACTTCAATTTTTCATACCTGTTGGTGTCGGGCGGGTTGATGATTATATCTTCCACCTCAGAAGCATACTGTGGGTCTAGTTGGCCGATAACGTAGAAAAACTTCGTATTGTCCGTAGTAATGTTCGATATCGCGAATTGGCCCTCGATCTGCGCGAACCAAATGGCCGGCTTTTCAGGCCAAAACGGCGGAATGCGCACGCCCACACGACAAATATCTTCGTTCTTATCGGTTGAGAGCGACATCTTTATGTGAATCAGTATCAGAATTATCGCAATCAGCAACAAAATCAAAATCACACACATTTACTGCAAACGTGGACTTTCGGTTCAAAACAGGTCACCAGTAAAGCGAAGTTCGATACACTTTTGTTGTAATAGAAGGAGGTCCATAGGTTTGCTGAATTAATGATATGCCGATTGACTTTGTATAAGATATATTAATTAAAAAGATATTTACAAAAACCAAAATGCGGAAAATAAAATTTTCTCTAATATGTAGTCTATATCAACAACAACATTCGTTGCCCCTAGCAACTAGCTGGAAAAGTTCTCTATTAGACTGGTATTGAAACTTTTTCGTGGGCTAGCACGCCACACAAGCACTACTGTGTTCCGGTTTGAAGGGCACTGTAGCTCACTAGCTAATCATAAAGTCTCAATTGTCCAGTAATTTCACTAAATTACTGGACAATTGAGACTTTATGATCTGATCTCACAGTCGAGTAATCTTATTACCAGACTGTGCTGATGTCTCTGACGCTGTGTGCGCAGTGCAGTGTCGCTTGAAACTCTATGTTTTAAGGTTCCGAGTGACACTGTTCTGTTATGGGCGGCCGTGGTGCTTAACATCAGATGAACGACTAGCTCGTCACATCATTCAATAACATAAAAAAAAATTGTTATTTATTTGCAATTTTAGTTTGAAAACTATCGTGAGAAAGTATAATGTAATAATAATATGTGTGGACATCTCACACAGCGCCACCTAGCCCTAAACTAAGTAAAGCTTGTACCAAGAAAGACCACACCAAGAAACAACACTAAGATAATCGGGCCTCTATATTGCCCGAGCACCGGTCGAGTTATTCGACTGCATTTCGTAAGTGTTAGCCGTGTAATAGTTGTAGTTATGAGTACTACTCACGTCAGTTTCTATAATATTATACTCGTTTATTTCCAGAGAAGATTACACCCAGGTGTTTCATCTGCTAGCGTTGAACCGTCAGTACGAGGTGTTCATCCGCAAGTTGTTGGGCGACGTGGAGCGCACGATGCACGGCGGCGCGCAGGCGGTGGAGAGATGCCGAGACGTGCTCGAGGAGCTACACAAAGCTGTCAAGTACAAAGCCGCCGTGCCCGTCGTCACCGTTTTTGTAAGACCTTTATCTATATACACGCCTCCGTAGTGTGGTGGTTGAGCAGGTCGGCTCATAGCCCGGAGGCGGCGCGTTCGATTCTCGCGACAGGACAAGTATTTGTGCACAGAAAAATAGCGCAAACACTTGTTCTGTGTCTGGGTGTTGTGGCACCATGGTCTTCGTAGTTCCTGAATCGCTAGACACGGGGAATCCTAATTATCCAGGATCTATGTATGTGATCGTTGGGCATTATTATTATACACTCCTGTTCCCATTCCATTCCTGATTCTACTCTGCATGCGCCCTTAGGTAGAAGGCTACAAGAATCTACAGGACCGCTCCAAATCGGGCCGACCCGCTACGCGTAACGCACCTATCCAGGATAGGCTTGTAGCGCTGTGCGAGCAAAACCGAAATTTATTACGTTGCAGCTAAGTCACTATTTAAATGACGTCGAATTGAAGCTTCTGTACTATTAAGTAGCTGATTTTGCGAGTAGTAGAACGAAGGTAATAATTGGCCCGTTCAATAATGGCCCTTGTGCCGTTGGTCCACAGCCGCTATTCGCGAAGGTGTGGCGCGTGTGGCGCGCGATGCAGCACGTGATGTATGTGGTGTCGCGAGTGTCGCGGCTCATGTCGGCGCTGGCCGCCGTCAACGACCGCGTGCCGGCCGCCAGGGACCTGCTCGACACCATGCTGGGAGGGAAGAAGGTCGTGTCCGACCAGGTGTGAACTAACTCTCAATATGACTGGCCCGATAGCTCAGTTGGTATAGTACCCTGCCTTCTGAACTGTAGGTTGTAGTTTCGATTCCAACAACAAACATATGTGTGATGAACATTGTGTTTGTTCTGTGTCTGGGTGTTATATGGTATTCTGTGGTCCATATTACAGAACGATGCCCAGTCATCGATCGGTGCTCGAGCAGAGATTTCATTCATGAAAAGATCAATTAGTGAATGAAATCTCTGCTTGGGCACCGATCGATAACTGAGCAATGTTCTGTAATACGGATCTATGTATGTATTTACAAACAAAAACGTATCTAGTTATCTGGTTCCCATAGTACAAGCTTTGCTTAGTTTGGGGCTAGATGGCGTTGTGTAAAGAATTGAATGTACATAACCGACCTAGAGGTCAGTGATATTCGTGGTGATTTATTTAGGAGCCCGTGTTTCGAGGGCAAATCATTTATGATATTTTTTCACTTCCACCCTGCCTGTAACCAACGCCATACCTCAAATTCGACTCTAGCTACAGCCCTGTGTTGACATGACACGGTTTTAAAGATGAATGGATGTGGGTTCAAACTTTTCACTTGGCTAGCATGCTACACCTTCGATCGCATCGTCACTTCCCATCAGGTGAGAGCGCGGTCAAATGCTAGACAAGTTTGAAGTAAAAAAAAAACTTCTTTCGTGATGCAAATTTTTCCTTTACAATAGAGATTAATTAGATTAAATATTTGTTTTCAGGATAGAATGAACACTAAAGTGTCCATGGAAGACAGGCTGTCTCTCTGTGCTATAAAGAACTACATAGCGTATTCTGAGACCATGCTCGGCACGAAGGAGAAAAACTTGGCGGTATTTATTTTCTTTCATACACACAGACATTTTTTTTTGTTATTGTGATATTTTCTGCCTATTTTACTTTTTCAACCGACTTAAAAAAAGAGGAGGTTCTCAATGCATTGGTGTCGCCTCCTCCGGTGTTGCAGATGTCCATAGGCTACGGTGACCACTTCCCATCAGGTGGGCCGTATGCTTGTTAGCTCCCTTTAACATAAAAATCTTCTGTATTTTTTTGTATGTTTGTTACCTCAGAACTTTCGACTGTGTGAACCGATTGTGATGATCCTTTTTTTTTAAAGCTGGTGCTTCCCGTTTGGTCCTATTTCGATTAGATCAAAATCTGATGGGTGATTTTTGAATTATATTTAATGTGTATTTAGACTACAACTAAATTGAAGTCTCATTTTTTCACCGACTTTGAAAAAGAAGGAGGTACCTACTTATATTCGTCTGTATGTATTTTTTTTGTGATAAACAAATGCGGTGGGATTGAACTCGGTTGAACTATTTTTAATGGAATTATTTACATACAAATATACAAACATTTTCACCTTTTTTTATTATGTTACTTTACCACAGACTCCTGGGTGTCATACCAAGCCGGGAAATATAAAATAAATGCTCCATATTAGCTAGTTCACTTGTAACTGGCAATGGTGATATTATTTTTACTACTACGACTCAAACAGCCTTATTAATAAACACGAACTAGCTTTAGACTAGTTACACCATCTTTTGTCTCTTTCAATCCAGCTAAATATTCCAGTAGCAAAAAAAGGACAAAAGCTGAAGTAACTAATCCGAGACTAATACCCGTTTATTAATAAGGCTGAAAGAAACTACGTTACTTTTAACAAGCCTTTTGCTTGATTTGTCGCGGCAATTAATAGAACGTTTATTAAACACCACTTTTGTGAAAAAACACAGTAAGGCGAAATTCGACGTAGTTATATGTCGTGTCGGGTATCGATTTTTCGGAATTTTCCTTTAATTTTTCCCGAACCTGGTATGACCTCCTCTCACCTTTTACCCGCTTGACGTTGAATTTCGGGACAGCATGTATATCTACATTTTCCTCAGTTCCTAGGTTTCTGCGCAATGTGCCTGACAGTTGGTGCTTTAGTACCGGGTAACTTGAAAGTAAGTACCTAATTCAATTTATCCTGCACATTGGTGTCGATTCTGTGTCGCATACTCTAAAGCTAAACGAAATTAACATATTTCCGTCTTTGTCATTTCCCCTTTATCAGAAGAGTACCGCCATACTTTAAGTTTACTTTAGTTTTAGAGAATGCGACACAGAATCGACACCATTATCAACTTATATCACACAAGTCCAATTCTGGACATTTAAAATATATAGCCTGTCACTCTGTGGTGTGGTGGTTGAGCAGGTCGGCTCATAACCCGGAGGCTGCGGATCCGATTCCCGCGGCAGGACAAGTATTTATGTAAAGTAAAGCGCAAATGCTTGTTCTGAGTCTGGGTGTTGTGGGACCATGATCCACATAGTTCCTGGGTCCCTAGACACAGGGAATCCTAGTCAGGGTCCAGGGTCCATTAATATTGTTATAAGAATCAACACAGATAAACTCTTTATGGTACATTTTAAATATCAACCCCATTACCTACTAATAAAAACTTATAAATGTGCAGTGTTTTCTCTAGTTTTGTATTTACCTATTTCGATCTCTACAGAAAGAAACAAAACACAATATCTATTCTTTTGAAATACAATGTTTATTAGTAAGGGTAATTAAGTATCTTTTAGAAAAAAAGAATCCAACAATTTACAAGAATAGGCAACAATAGGCAACGTAATCGCTAAAAGCCATCTCTCCCAGGCAAAATTACATATCCAACTCAATAGTTGAACGAAATAGGTAAATACAAAACTAGAGAAAACACTGCACATTTATAAGTTTTTATTAGTAGGTAATGAAGTTGATATTAAAAATGTACAATAAAGAGTTTATCTGTGTTAATTCTTATAACAATATTTATATTTCCATCTAAAGTTTTATAGAATAAATGGACTCGCCCATCATTTTTTTGCTATAGGTACCCTAATGGGGTCATAGTTGCGAAACCTAACACAAGATCTGTATAACAAACTGCACGTATATTTGCAATAAATGATTGATTATTTCAGGTGGGGATCATCAAGTGCGACTCACAACAGTACAGCTTTTGCAGCGCAAAAATGGCTTCAAAGTTCAGCAAGGATCCAACGAGGTGAATATTATACACAATTTAATCAGATAATAATATATATAATCTATATAGGTATTTATAAAAGAAAGTCGTGTTAGTTACACTATTTATAACTCAAGAACGGTTACATCGATTTGTCTGAAAATTGGTGGGGGGACAGCTTGGAACCAGGAGACGGACATAGGGTACTTTTCATCCGGTTCGACCATGTTTTACTAATTCACCCGTGCGAAGTGCGGAGCGGGTCAACTAGTAATATTATAAATACGAAAGTTGTGTGTGTGCGTGCGTGTGTTTTTGTTGGTATGTGTGAATGTTTGTTACCTAAGTACTATAAATAAATAATTTCATACATGACTGCATCATGGCCCACACTCTCCATGTAAAAAGGTCCGTTTTCCAACAGAGTTAGGCTAATAATCTTTCATCTATACATATAAAATTCCAAGTCCCGACTGACTGACTTATATATCAACGCACAGCCTAAGCCACTGGTCCTAGAGACTTGAAATTTGGAGGGTATGTTCTTTACAAAGTGTAGGTATCCACTAAGAAAGGGTTTTTCGAAATTCCACCCCTAAGAGAGTGAAGTAGGTGGTTGAATTATCTATGAAAAATTATCTTCTTCGTTTCCTATGGGCCACGCGGGCAGAAGCTAGTAATAATAATAACGCCCAACGTATATACACACACCCAACGATCACACCATAGGGTTGCCCATAGTCCATAGTAGTAGTGGTTGTTGAATAAACGAACAGTTTATTTCGACTGTTTCTCTGCCGTGAACGAATAGACTAGTTTATAGTTCACTGATAAACATGTTTACGTATGAACGGCTTATCTATTGGTTCGCTCGTCCGTCGCATAAACCGTTGTAGACGTTTAGACGGGACGTCTAAGCGTCTACGACATAAACTAGTCGAATATTGAACTGTTTTATCAAGTAGTCTACAGTTGACGATAAACGGTCTCGTTGCGTCGACAGTAAAGGCGTCAACGACCCACCACTAGTCCATAGCCGTGATGAATGATGACAAAGATTTAATTGTCATTTCCAGATACATAAACGAAGTGCTAGACTACGCACGGAACAATCCGCAAGTTATAAATCTGCTAAATATTGTAGAAGACGTGTTCCACGTTAAAGATATCGACAACTTGGTTACCAGATTCGTTGCTAAAAGTAAGTATTGTATTTTTTATATTTTGATTTATACTTTTTCTCAAGCTTTATGGAAAATGGAGAATATGTTATTGTTGGAAATCCTAAGTGGTTTTAGTTTTAAAAAAAGTAACCTTACAATCAACATACAAATATTTATTAAGATTTACTAAGAACCGACAATAATTAACCGCGTGATTTTATAAAACGTCCGTCGCCTCTGAGCGCTGCCCGAAAAGTGAGCCCGAGCCTTCTTCGTCGCTCGTATTTATACTACGCCGCTTGCATCAGCTCCCGAAGTGAAGTATTTTGTAACATTATTTATTTATTTTTTTATCCATAAAACATAACATTACAGAACAGTCTAATGCGTTACATTTTATCACAATTGAATAAAATAATTTATTTATTTACATTATTATTCTACAATTATTATTTACACTTAAACTTTTGAATAATTATAAAACCTTAACCTATAGATTACATACATATGAATAAAACAAAACAAAATATTAACAAAAACTTCTGAATAAAAAAATCTTAAAATTATGCATAGAGGATGCTAAAGAGTGATTTATAAAGATGCAGAAAAGGTTATCGTTAAAAGAAAAAATCATTTCAAAAATATTTTTAGTTTCTTTCTTATAAACGTTAATAACAATCAAGTACCAACACCTACCAAAGCCTCGACCATAGACGCAAAGTTGCCAGTTTATCGGTCTTCTATCTAGTTTAGGAGAGTGTGCATTGGAGTTGCATAACCTGATTCACCGTTCCACCATCGGATTACCAGATGTACCTACGAAAAAGCACCACCGTTACATGGTTAATATCCCATATATGCGAAGATATGCGAAGAGATTTGGCTCCACATTTATCATGCGAACAGCCAAAGAGTGGAACGCTTTACTGGCATCCGTATTTCCCGAAACCTACAAACTTGGAGTCTTCAAATCGAGAGTGAACAGGTATCTTCTAGGCAAGCGTGTTACATCCTAGACCGCATCGTCACTTACCATCAGGTGTGATAGTGGTCAAACGCGAGCCTAACAATCAATAAAAAAAAAAGAAAAAAAATCTTACGATTTCTTACTGAGGTTTGGTCTTATTTTCAAATCAATGACCTAATTATTATCAATTTGTAAATTACAGTTAAAGTATCAGACAAGGATGTTCAGACAGAAACGCACCCTATAGAGGAATACATAGAGAAGGACTATTCTTGGGACCTTTGGGAGTGGAAAAGGAGGGCTTGTCAATGGGTAATGTTGCCTTCTTCTATTTACCTATGAATCTTTGACTGGCTCGATAGCTCAGTTGCCTGCCTTCTGAACTGCAAGTTGCGGGTTCTATTCCCACCCAGGACAAACATTTGTGTGATGAGCATCGATGTTTGATTTGTGTATGTGTGTTTATATGTATTCTATGTATGTATTTACAAATAAAAAGTATATAAGTATTGTATCCGTTATCTGGTTCTCATAGTACAAGCTTTGCTTAGTTTGGGGTTAGATGGCGCTGTGTGAAATGTCCACACATATTTATTTATTTATGTGATCCTAACGTGATAAATGTATTAAGATAACACAATTGCTGAAAATTAAATAGATATGTAGTAAATGAACCTCGATCAGTCAGCGTGAAGCAAGCGAAGCGACTAAAACAAACATTGCAAAAGATAATTTTGGCATGTGACGTCACTAGTAAAACTTCGTAATAAGGAATACACACGATATCTGTTTTGCAAGAAAGGGACAGGCGATGCCCCCTCCAGAAACTTGGGCGTACTGCTGTATTTACCTATTTTACAATTTTTACAAATCAAATCAAATATTGAAATTGACGTTTTATAAGGAGAAATAAAAAATGTGGGTAGGATATGGGCGGAAGATGCCTACCCTCAATAAAAATGTTACAAGAAAAAGGATGGGTTCAGATGTTGATATATACTTTAGATCTACCAGACACTTTATGAAAAAAATATTTGTTCTTTCGTTTAATCAAAAGCCTATTTGCTAACGTTTCAGGCGTCGATAGTAAACTGTAAGACCCACTCGACTCAAACGGACTACAGCCACCTTCGCGCAGAGATTCACTGTCAAACTCACGAATTCCGTGACAAATGTTTGCAAACGAAGAAGGACAAAGGAGTTAATACACTCTCGAATAACATGTTCCTATGGGGTTTGAGAGGGCAGATCGGTTACGGGCAACATAAAATGGATCTGGGGGAAAGGCATACCGCTGAAAAGAAAAAAAGTAAGCAGTAAAAATGAGGCTTTAAGACCACACGACTGAAAACTTCTTTAGCTCCATCTATCGGCCGGTGTAACTTTGTTTTTACTTTGTTTAGTGCTAATGTCGCCATCTTGACAATCGTAAATTGACATTTTACCGGATATACCAACATAATACAAATTTTAAGTAATTTTTAACTTTGTTATGTTGACAATGGAGATCTACGTTAACCAATAATTTTCAATTTCTGCCTTGTCACGCATTCACCTGCTTACTCCCCAAGTCAAGCGTGTGTAAAATAACGCCCAAAGAAAGATTACATACATTGATCCTGGACCCTAGCTAGGATCCCTAGCTACCTATATCTAGGGACCCAGGAACTATGAGGACCATGCTCCCACAACTCCCAGACATAGGATAAGCATTTGCGCTTTTTTTCTGTGCACAAATACTTATCCTTTCGCGGAAATCGAGTCCGCTGCCTCCGGGTTATGAGCCGACCTGCTCAACCACCACACCACAGAGGCTGTTGGAATCCTAGTTAGTGTCCAGGATCCTATGTATGCGATCATTGAGCGTTATTATTATTATTATTCATTTATTTATTTTACAATCTTAAATTTAAGTTTTTTACAATATTTCTATAAAAGTAACATTACAAAAATACAATAAAAACCTAAACCTAGTGTGCCGCCAGCAGCGGGGCAATGCCCAAGCTACCGGTGGTTAGGACTGCAGAGTGAGGAACCTCCTGACAATACCTACGTGCCGTGTCAAGAAGTACTGCCTTCTGAATCTGACCCTTGATCCAACCGTCTAACGAGAGCCTCTCGAGGTGTATTATATTATTATTATTATTATTATTATAGTGCATTTCTGACGTCACTGCGGTTTCCTCATATAGATTAAACTTCGACAATGAAAATAGAAAGAAACACTTTATCTGCACGAACTGTGCACAACATTAGGTACATAATTACTATGTGGTAGGAATTTGTTGCAAAGTTCGTCTAGGTAGGTACCACCGCTTTGCCAGTTATTCTGCCGCCAAGCAGTAGTGCGCAGGCACTATAACTGTGTTCCGGTTTGAAGGACACTGTAGCTAGTGAAATTACTGGGCAATTGAGACTTTATGATCTGATCTCGAGTAATCTTATTACCAGACTGTGCTGATGTCTCAGGATGATGTGCGCAGTGCAGTGTCGCTTGTAACTCTATGTTTTAGGGTTCCGAGTGACACTGTTCTGTTATAGGCGGCCGTGGCGCTTAACATCAGGTGAACGATTAGCTCGTCACATCATTCAATAACATAAAAAAGACACTTAAAAGAACAAAACATAACCTAGTGTAATTAATAAAACTTACTTATAGCAATAAACCTACTTCTTGTTCTGTGCGAAAATAGCAATATGATGTGTTTAAGAATATTATATGCTTTTCAGCTCAAGTGATAACAGTTTGCTCGTGGCCATGCGTCGGACCGACAGATTTCACCAAAGTTGAGGAAAACCCAGCAGAATTAGAAGAGGATTTGTTGTATGCTGGATCAGAAATGACAATGGCGGATTGACCATTGGAAATTCGATTTAAATCTGATCCTTTCGTATTGCATTTATCAATGTTAATAAATGACAGCCTCATTTTTTTATTTTGTTGTGGCTCCACACTTTTGTGTATTTAGCCAGTGTCAAGTAATTGATAATTTCTCGTTAATAATATGTATATATGTCAAGTCGAGTCACAGTCCAAGTCCTCAAGTCAAGTCATAGTCTAGTCAAGTCGTACTCCTAGTAAAGTGGTGGCAACTTTACCAGAAGCTTCCATGGAGTTTTGGAAACAACGCGAAAAGAAACGTTTTACCATCATTATACCATTTCCCCAGAGATCGTAATCGTGTTCTCTCTTGCTCGCACTCGTGGACTTGGTAATTGGCACGTGCGGGATGGCAGGCGAAGCCGATTCCCAAACGGTTACTCGGTAGGGTGCTGGTCGGGTAATAGCCCGTATGCGGTGGGTTCGATTCCGGTTAAAGGACAAGTATTTGGGCACAGAAAAAAAAAACATATATATACTTATTGTGTCTGAGTGTTGTGGGACCTTGATCCTCGTAGGTCCTGGCTGCCTAGACACAGGGAATCCTGATTTAGTGCGTTATTTATTTATTTAATTGGCTTTGTCCTGAGCGACTGACTGACTAACAAAGTACAGCCGAAACTCAGACTGGGTGGGTGGGACTTTATTTAGAGGGTGTCGTCCTATTATGGTGTATTAAGGGTTTTTCAAAAATCAACCCCGAAGGGTTTAAAATGGTAAACCCAGGGAAACCGTCGGCTGTCTGTAGTGTAACTATAATATGGGATATTGATCCAATTACAATCTACTTTTGATCCAAAATGAATCAAAACTGATTTTCAAATATGTTCTAATGAATCATCAAAATTTGAACGACTCGAAAAGAAATTCAAAGCAATATAGGAACTACGTTTTAATGCTCTTATCTCAACTATATTTTTTAAGGAATCGACTTTTCAAAATTTTTGGGTGTCTTTAGGAAGAAGAGTTATCTATTTTTTTTTATACTATTGTTATTATTCCGTTTGTAGTACAATAAAGGCATGCAATTATTGTACTACTCTATTCTTAATGATTTACTATTTAATTACTACTTAATTTATTATTGGAAAGTATATATTGTCTTGAGCAAGGACTGAGGATTAAATTATTGAAATACATTCTATACTAATGCAAATGTTTATTTTTTTTAAATCACTTAAAATATAAAGCTATCTTACATCCAAAATTAATTAAGAATTTAAATATTATGGGTGTTAATATTAGGTAATTTTAATATTAAGAAAAACAAGTGTGCTTTAGACCACAAGGCTGAAGTAAAACTTCTTTAGTTTAGCTCCATCTAGTAGACATGGAGATCTACGTGAACCAACTTCAACTTCCGTTCGCCTCACATTCACCAGCTTACTAAGTCATGCGTGCGTAAAGAAGTTTTACTTAAAAAAGAATGTTCTAGATGATTTTCTATCGAGTCACTCTTATAATGTGCGAGTCGTTGGGGAAAATATTTCAGTCGAAGTCATCAAGTCAAGTCATAGTCTAGTCTAAGTCATACTCCTAGTAAAGTGGTGGCAACTTTACTTGAAGCTTCTATGGAGTTTTGGAAACAACACGAAAAGAAACGTTTCACCATCATTATACCATTTTCCCACACTCACGCCTGTAGTCCAGCACTTAACTAATAAAATGCCACCAATTTTATGACGCGATCTTTTTCGTTTTCCCGCCAAAAAAACCCCCCGCAGATTTGTCGTCTTCCAGATTATTTATATTCCGAATGTGGGGGAAATGTTCACTAGTTCAATTTATACTTGGTAAGTCAGAGTCCAAGGGGCCCCCTATACGTGGGGCCCGGGGCACTGCCCCTTCTAGCCCTTCACTAGCTACGTCACTGGTGGGAATAAAGTACCTACTTCCTTAGCATATGTAGGGCGTTCCTGGCTTGTTTCGCCAGTGCGATGTCTTCCGTGCTACGACGTAACGTCGCCGCTTGTTCACACAACTGGGCGTGAGATGTCGCTAATGTCGTTAGATATTTCGGCATCGCATGTTCCGGAACCCCGAGGTTAGCATATTTGATCTGGAATTAAGCATTTTCGTTTTAATATCTTTTTACTTTATCTGTACTGTACACACAGCCTCTGTGGCGTGGTGATTGAGCATCTTGGCTCTTAAGCTCATAACCGTTCGATTCTCGCGGCAGCAAGTACCTATTTGTGCACAGACAAATAAGCGCAAATATTTGTTCTGTGTCTGGGTGTTATGGGGCCATATAATGGTCCTCGTAGTTCCTGGGTCCCTAGATACAAGGAGTCCTAGTTAGGGTCCAAGATCTATGTATGTGATCGTTGGGCGTAATTGTTAGTTAGGGGCGCAATATCCTGAAGCTGGCCGGCATTACTTCGCACCCGGGAGACAAAATCGAATATTATTAATTAAATAAATTTGTGTGGACATTTCACACAGCGCCATCTAGCCCCTGATGAGGATGAGGAGATGAGGAGAACATTGATGTTTGTTCTGTTTCTGGATGTTATATTGTATTCTATGTATGTATTTGCAAACAAAAAGTATCTAAGTATTGTATCAGTTATCTGGTTCCCATAGTACAAGCTTTGTTTAGTTTGGGACTAGATTTACTAGGTGGTAGGACTGTTCTGCAAAGTTCGTCTAGGTACATACCACCGCTTTGCCAGTTATTCTGCCGGCAAGCAGTAGTGCGTAAGCACTGCTGTGTTCCGGTTTGAAGGGCACTGTAGCTATTGAAATTACTAGGCAAATGAGACTTTATGATCTGATCTCACAGTCAAGTAATCTTATTCCTAGATTGTGCTGATGTCTCAGGATGACGTGCGCAATGCAGTGTCACATGAAACTCTATAGTTAAGAGTTCCGAGTGACTGCAGCTGATATGGGCAGCCGTGTCGCTTCACATCAGGCGAGCGACTAGCTCGTCATGTCATTCCTTAACATAAAAATAAAAAAAAGATGGCGCTGTGTGAAATGTCCACAAATATTATTATTATTAATGGTGCCAGCCTGTTTAATTGTGTAGAGTCCTTTAGGTTTATATTAGCTTAAAACCTTCAGAAATTAACCAATCAACTCACCTTAACCTTTTCGCAGCTTTCCTCATAAGAGGCTAACTTCTGACGCATCTGTCTTAAATTCTCCTGGATGTTCTCAGGGTTGGGTGACTGCTTTGCAAGATTCTCTCTAGAAAGGGCGAGGTCTTTCCTCAACTGTTCGAGAAATTTGTTGTTCCGGTCGATCTTCGCTTGGAGCTCTTTGTTCTTCTGTCTACATAAAGGAGACAAGTGCCTTAGACAGTATCAGGGATGTTATGGAGCACCGTAACCGAAACTATCGGATAGCCGAAATAATGTGTCCGTAACCGTATCTGTTTCACAAGTTTCGGATAGTTTCGTATAAGAGGGATAGTATAAGGGCGGAGACTAAATAAAACGGCATTTTTTTGTTTTAATAGAGATAGAACTTAAAATTGAGTTAGTAGATATTTTATTTTTTTATTTATAATATAAGCATTTGCAATAAACTACTCGTCAGTAATAAACATCGTCAACAACACACGGCATAATAATAATAATAAATAATAATAAATTTTGACAGCCTCTGTGGTGTGGCGGTTGAGCAGGTCGGCTCATAGCCCGGAGGCGGAGGGTTCGATTCCCGCGACAGGGCAAATATATGTGCACAAGAAAAAAAGCGCTAATACTTGTTCTGAGTCTGGGTGTTGTGGGACCACGGTCCTCGGTAGTTTCCTAGTTAGGGTCCAGGATCTATGTATGTGATTGTTGGGCGTTATTATTATTATTAATAATTTGGTACTACTTACTGTAACATTAATATTTCATATTCATCATCCAATTGTTTAGCTATCTCCCTAGACTGATGTAGAGAGATGGTGACAGGATCAAACTGGTCGAGATGCGCTGATATTTGGGCCAATGCAACCTGATGGAGGATCTGCTGGCATTTCTGGGGCAGATTGTCTACAGATATGTTGAGCTTTCGTAGTATTTCTGAGGTGGTTGATGCTGGAAAATTAAGATTGCAATGTAACAACCTCCCCCGCCCCGTATTTTTTCCCATGGATGCTGTAAGAGTTGGGGCTAAGGAAAAAATCCAGAGTATGAGTGGAGCATTCTCCTCGGTACATTAAAATCGACTAGGTCCTAAGATAAGAAAAAGGATGATGATCGGGAATCAATGATAAACTAGATGAGTCTCGCAGTTTGACCTGCAAATTATTATACCCTTTCTATTTTGCGGAAAGTAACATATGTTGATCATGGTAAATATAAGCAAACTGTGTGCAAAAATCTAAATGGATCAGCCATTTGTCAAGAAAATCACATGAATAACGGAAATTTTTCATACATAATATATAGTAGAGATTATGGATGAACATTTAGTGGAAAATTATAAAGTCTGATTTGTTTATTATTTGTATTTGGTATTAAGAGGCAATATAATTTACTAAATAACAAACTATAATCTATCAAACTTCAATACTACACAGCACCTAAACATGGAAACTTGACAATGCTTTCAATTTTTCTAGCAACATTCAAAAGTAGTTGTTCCGAAAGATTTGGTCCCATCAGCTGTAGCGATAATGGTAGATTTCTGTGTGATAACCGTATTGGTATAGATACGGCTGGTATTCCAGCCATATTTGCTGGCTGTGTGCAATAATCTTGGAAAGCACATTGATCTCTATTATGTTTTGATGAAAACTCTTCATACAATGGAGCATCTGTCAATGTAGTTGGCGTCAACAGCAAATCCACTCCGTCTTCACCATTGAAAACATTATTAAAGTCATCAGATATTAATCTACGTAATTTCAATGCCTTCATAAAGTATTCATCATAATTCCTTGTGAGTAAGAAGTAGTTTCCAGCTAATATTCTGGATCTGACAACTTTGTTGAAGCCTTGTAGCCGTGATGATGCATACAGCTCTTCAGTTGAGTATGTTTCATTAGTTCTTAGTCCATACTCTATTCCATCATATCTTGCCATGTTGCTCGCCACTTCGCATTGGTTAAGAATTGAATATACAGCAATAGACACTGAAGTGTGAGGAAGTGATACAGCCTTGACTACAGCTTTTTCATTCTCAAGAAAATCGGTTACATACCTCCATGTATCAATTACTTCTGGGCTCATACCTTCGCAGTGATATTCTTTCGGAATCCCAATTTTCACTTTTGACAAATCTACATTATTTAACTCAATAGGAAGAAATGCCTCTTTTATGGTTGTGGAATCCAATATATCAGGACCAGCAACACAATTAAAGATCTCAGTAGCATCTTTAACAGTTCTCGCTAAGATTCCAGGTACATCCATCGAGTTTACAAGAGGTATGAGACCATACCTTGACACAAGACCATAGGTTGGTTTCAGGCCAACAATTCCACACAAAGCGGCAGGATTTCGAGTAGATCCTCCTGTATCAGAGCCAATAGCGGCTACACACGAGCCTGAAGAGACGGCGACTGCACTACCACCAGAACTCCCACCAGGAATCCTCCATTTCTCCTTATCATACTGCCAAGGATTGCGACTGGGGCCAAATATAGAGTCAACAGTTCCAGAACCCATTGCAAATTCATCCAGGTTACATTTACCGACGAGACAAGCCCCGGCAGACCTCAATCTTGCGTACACTGTGGCATCATACGTAGGTACGAAGCTTTTTAACATCTCCGACGCACAAGTAGTATGTATGTTATTTGTACAGAAGTTATCCTTAATACCAATAGTTATACCATCCAGAGGCTTGGGCTTTTTGTCAATATAAAACCTCTTTTCACTTTCAATGCCGTGATTCTCTGCATGTTCTTCCGTAAGGATTACGAATGCGTTCAATTCACTAGTTTGTCTTGCTCTTTGTAAACACAAGTCCACGAAGCTAGTGGGCGTCAATAATTTATCACGATATGCTTTGTGTATCTCTTTTATCGTGTACGACGTTAATTTATTCATTTCTACGATGTTTTAAATCATAACAACAGGAAGGTTAAGTGAAATCACAGCTGATGACAAGGCGACTGAATTAAAGATGCATTTGAATGTTTACAAATTCGTACCTGACATGGGCTGTGAAATTTAGTTGGGTTTATTATCAACGACCGTTCCTTAAAGAAAACTTACAAATTGCAAGCCGCTCCTGCTCCTCCCGTTGAACGAGATACTCTTGTAGCTTCTCACTATCATTTATAAATGCCGGAACATCCATTTTGACGTATATATTTTTTATCAGGGACGAAAGGAAGCATAAATATGGGGATAGTGGAATTAAGAATTTTGAATTTTGCCCTTTTGAAGAGGGCTGCTAGCTATTGTTTTTAAATTTTCCCTAAATGGTAAAATTGTGCAACCTATCTCCTGAACTTAAATTTTGTAAACAGACGTTGGAGACCACAGACCACTTAGGAGAGGGAGACTGGAGTTGTCGTGGAACGTAACAATAAAGTGTCTGATTTATTCGGGTGTAAATTAGTATGCAAACACTTGTCTAACACTGAGTTGGATCATCTCCCTTCTTGATAAGTAGGTACTGAACAGTGAACACATCACTTTACCACTTCGGAAAATTCGCTAATTTTTCTTTTCTAGTGGCTGCGTTGTATTTCTAGGTACTGAAGTTATAAATAATCACTATTTTCAAACACCATGATTAAACAGTGTTTACGCCGCAAGGAGAAGCTCGCAAGAGGTCCGCGGGCTACTGAGCGCGGGGAGGAACTTGGCGAACCGGCTCAATCAGCACTCGCACACGCACTACACCGGCCGCGCCTATACTCGCATAATATATCGCTGTACCTAGATAACTAAAGTCAAAATAAAGGTTTATAATATATTACTCAAGTTTAATTTTACTTATATCAAGAAATAATAAGTGTCTCGCGAAGGCGGGATCAAACAGTTTCACTCCATTTCGTTTTTCACTGTCTGTCAATGTCGAGCCATACGAATGTACCTAGTAGGAACATTGATATATTAGGTCTTTACCTATGAAATTGCCGTTTTGTTTGAAAAAAGTTAAAGTATTTTTTTTTTCAAACTTATTTATTTCTTTTATTCAAAGTAATCACCCCTGCAATCAATGCATCTTTGCCAACGCTGTGGCAGTTTATGGATGCCCTTCTTGAAAAAATCAGCAGGACGGGAGACAACAAACTCTTCAAAGGCGTTTTGTACTGCCTCTCGGGAATTGATTGTTTTTCCCGCTAAAAAGTTGTCCAAATTTTCGAAAAAGTAATAGTCGGTAAGCGCAAGATCTGGTGAGTATGGCGGATGAGGGAGAGCTTCCAAACCCAACTCATGCAGCTTAGAGACGGTCTGTTGTGCAGTATGGGGTCGCGCGTTGTCGTGAAGTAGCAGTGGAGACGACCGATTGACCAAAGCTGGTTGCAGACGTGCGAGTTTCGCCATCATTGTGGTCAGTTCTTCAATGTACACATCTGCAGTAATGCTCTCGCCGTTTTGTAAAAAGCTATGATGAATCACACCAGCACTAGACCACCAAACTGTGACCATCACCTTTCTAGGGGTCATTTTTCGTTTTGCACATTGCTTTGGTACCGAACCAGGATCTAACCAACTTGCTGAGCGCTTTCGATTGTCAAAAAGAATCCATTTTTCGTCGAACGTAACAATTTGGTTCAAAATTCCTTCATTTCTGTGCCTGTTAAGCAGCGCAAGGCAAGTCTCGACGCGTACATTGCGCTGGCGATCGTTAAGTTCGTGGGGCACCCATCTATCAAGCTTTTTTATCTTGCCAATCTGTCGCAAATGGACCAATATTGTTTTGATGCTAACATCAAAAGCTGCCGCCAGCTCAGCTGTAGATTGAGATTCATCAGCTTCCACAATCGCCTTTAATTCATCATTGTTGACCAAATTTTCCGGACGACCACGAGGTTCATTTTTCAAGTCAAAATTCCCAGAACGGAACCGAGCAAACCAATAACGGGTTGTACGTTCGTTTGTACAGTTCTCTCCGTAAACGTCGTTGATGTTACGTGTCGTTTGTGCCGCGTTGGTGCCACGACGGAACTCATATTCCATAATTACACGAAATTTCAAAGTATCCATTATGAGGAAAAATGTTGAAATGTAATGAAAATACAACGCTAATCAATAAACAAAAGACTTATATTGTAAATAGAATGTCATATTTTTAAAACAAAATTAATTTGAATTTAGAATTCATAGCCAATCAAAACTTTTTTTTGTTTGAAAAAGTCTGTACTGCAATACGGCAATTTCATAGGTAAAGACCTATTATCATCTAGTCAAGGCACGCGTTATCAAATCAACTAGTCTAAATGCATGCACCAGGCTTGCCCACTACTTATTGGTGACAGCCTGGGCAGTAGGACCTATCTGGAAAAGCTGGTTGTACATATCGCGACGCACTCTTTCAGTTCTACCTTACAAAAGATCCTGCTGGTTATATAATTTTCAGTAAAATACTTGTTTATCGCAACATAGATAATATATGATATGATATAGATAATCAAATCTATCGTTCTTTCATTCACTTACTTTACTACACTTTAGTACAAATAGGCATTAGTTATTTACTCATACCATATATTTACACTATGGAAGCAATTTTATATCAATATGAATCATACCTATTAGCTAGCCTAAATTTTCCCCAATATTATGGTAAATGTTGTTATACTGGCAATTTTATGATTGCCTGACAGTACCCTTACACAGTCACTGACATGTGACAAAATTCTTTTGACAGACTGAACCTAGAGTTTTTTGTTTTGTTTTGGCTCCACACTTTTGTGTATTTAGCCAGTGATCCAAGAGTTGAAGTTTATATTTCCATTAAATTATTTAACACAGATTATAAAAAGCATAGCTTGTCAGGAGTAGGGATGGAATCAATCGATATTAATCATAGAGTATATTAATATTCATATTAATCAATCTTTATGCTATGACTGGCTAACTGTCAGGCAGGCCAGTCACAGCATAAAGCAAGCCTACTGTCTTCTGAACTGTAAGTTGTGGATTCGATTCCCACCCAGGACCAAAATTTGTCTGATGAACATCGATAATTGTTGTGTGTCTGGGCATTATATTGTGTTATGTGTATGCATTTACAAATAATAAATAACTTAGAAGTGTATCAGTTACCTGGTTCCCATAGTACAAGCTTTGCTTGGTTAGGGGCTAGATGAATGTTATATGTATACATACATATCATATATTTATATTTTTCACGAAATAAGACAAATATAATATTAAATTTGTCTTATTTCTTGAAAAATAATGATTTTTCCACAAACTTACGTACTATTAATAACTATCAATACTAAGTATACTAGCTACCAGATACTATATCCCACAAATATAACACTATACCTATACGCTTAAGATTTTTCCCATCTCTACTATTCCATAATTATGGCGACGGCGATATTTTGTGCGATTTCGAAGTTTTATTAAACATAAAACGAAAATATTCATTCATTGATAAATAGGGGTAATAAAGTTTTATTTCAATAGTGGTTTAATCCTAGAAGAAACAAAAGATATGTCGCATTTGCAATATATGCCAGGGGACCCTCGCTTGGTCGATCAACTGGTCTACGAATTGAAATCTAAAGGGATTTTCGACCAGGTAAGCATTGTAAAACAAATTCAATATGCTCATTAAGAATTGCGCATGTAAACACGCTTCAAGTGGGTATCTTGCGGGTATCTAATTGAGTAATTTATTTCAATTTTCTTTATTCGATATGTTAGTCTTCAGCTCTATTAGCGACAAGTTAAGGAATATCAATATAAGCTGAACTCGAAGTAAGCTTATTCCGAATAATAATTTTTGTGTTTGCATAAAACGTTTCAAGTCTATAAACCATGGTTTTTGAAATCTTACAGGCTAAGTTATCATCTTAGAAGCACACTATAAAGTTAATAACATATTCAATGTTGCTAACTTTAAATGTTTTAAATTATTAATTGAGAATAGTGGATGAGGAATGGAGCTCTAATCACTGTCTCTGGTAGTTCACTACATGAGTGGCCAAAGTATTCCTGCTTTGTTTCTTTTCCCAAATCTATTATGCAAAATTTAGCACATTAGTTGTTGTAGATTTCATAATAACTTATTTTTGAAGCTAATGTATGATAACGCAGACTAGAATATAATAAGAAATAACTCAGAGTTAAATCTCTCAAATAATATATCTTATTCCCAACTCAAACTTACAGTTCCGTAAAGACTGCATTGCGGATGTGGATACCCGTCCAGCTTACCAGAATCTTCGCCAGAGAGTGGAGAACTCTGTCTCAACATTTTTGTCGCACCAAACTTGGAAACCAGACCTAAACAAGAATCAGCTGAGAGAAAAGCTAAGGAAACATATTTTGGAGTAAGAAGTATATTATGAAATAACATACATTTTTTATGTACAAATAGGCCAACTTTTGTATTCATCTCACCTGATGTTAAGCGACAATGCAGTTGAAGGTTTAGCATGTTGACCTTAAATAATACATTGATCCTGGACCCTAACTAAGATTCCCTGTATCTATGTAACTATGAGGACTGTAGTTGCACAATATCTGGACACAAGTATATGCCACTCTTTTCCTTCCTGTCTACATATACTTGTCTTGTTGCAAGACCTGTTCCACCACCCCACAGAGGCTGTCAAATTTAGGATTCCATAAAGTGAAAAAAATGACCAAATTGTTTGTATGTCAGTTAAGACAAGATCATTTTTAATAATCAAACTTGGCCAATAGTATTTGTTGTATTTATTGTACCAATAGTATGGTTTGTTTACATCAAATCCTACTACAACTAGCACTAAGCCATTTTTTTCTCTTATTACACAAATGTCTGTTACAGTGGCAACTACCTCGAACAAGGAGTTGAGAGAATAGTCGATCAAGTAGTCAACCCCAAAGTAGTTTCTGTCTTCATACCTCAAGTAGAAGACCTTGTTTACAATTATCTTGGAATCACAAGGAAAAAGGCACCTGAACCAGAAACAAGTGAAAAGAAACCGGAAGACTTACTTCCTACAGACCTTGAAGCTGTCAGTCCAGGATCTGTTAAAAGCAATGATGACAAAAATTATGAAATGGATACAGATAACACAATGGAAAAAATGGAGGTTGATCAAGAACAAAAAACAGAAGTTGTTGAAGAAAAAACGACCATAGAACATGATAACGGAGAAACCGAAGATACTCAAATGCATGAAGTACCAGTTACATGCAATGACTCTGAAAGCTTGGACAAAAGTTCAATACCTTTGCCTGCTGAAGAAATAAAATTAGAAAGTATACCTCCTCCAGACACCAGTCCTCCAAAAGATACTAATGTGGAGCTGGAAAACATTGCCCTGCCCCATGAGCCAAATCTATCCACAGATATTCCTCTACCTAATGAGATTCTAAATGAAGAAAAAGATCCGTTTTTCAAACCGATTCAACTACTGAGCGAAGATTCTGGTTCTACTTCTGATTCTTCATTGAGAAGAAACATGTCTCCTTTAACTCCTATCAGGAATTTCAATAATGAGAACTCATGCGACGCGCAACAGGGTTTCGATGACGATTCTGATGTGAAATCTAATGACAAAGCTGCTCCAAGCTCTTTCCGTTTCACGATAGAAAGTAAAGATCCAAAATCAACAGATAATACAGATGTAAAACCAGATAAAAAGGAAACAGACCATACTGAACTGTCATATCAATTCAACAATCAAGTCAACATAAATTCTTTTAACACACCAATGTATGATGATAGTTCTAACAGTAACAATCTACACATTGATTATGAAAGCGATGTGAACAGTAAAACTAATACAGAAGTAAAACCAGAAATAGAGATTTCCCAAGATTCTAAAAAAGAAAAAAAGAGCGATGACCGAAAAAGTAGCCATAAAAGCTCTCACAGATCCCGAGATTCAAGCAGATATTCTAGCAGCAAAGATAAAAGATCTGACTCAAAACATTCTACTTCTCGTGATGGCAGTAGACATGAAAAGAAGTCTTCTACAACGAAAGACGATAGACATAAATCTAGTAAAGATGGAGACAGATCCAAAGATAGAAGCGATAAGAAAGAAAGCAGAGATTCATCTAAACATAGAAGTTCGCATAAAAGTTCCAACAGCAAAGATAGAGATTCAAAGTCGCAAAGAAGTTCTAGTTCAAGCCATCGCCATTCAAGCAAAACTTCAGATGACAAAAAATCTTCTTCAAGTAAAGATAAAGAAAAGGTTTCTGAAAGTTCTAGGTGTAAAAGTTCCAAAGACAAATCTAAGGACTCTAAACATAGCTCATATAGATCAGATAAAGATAGAAAAAGTAGCAGTAGCAGTAAGAAAACTGATGAAAAAGACAAGAAGAAAGATAAAAAAGATGTAGATGATCATTACAGTTCTTCTGGTCGTGGAAATCACAGCAGGAGATCGACCGATCGCGATTCTAATGACGGCAGTTCGTCTTCAAAAGGGTCTCACAACCAAAATGGAGGAAAACCAATAGAGACCAAGAAAGAAGGTAAAGGCGGTACTTCCAAATCTGACAATACATCTACCAGCGGTTCAGTGAGTCCTAGTGATAAGGAGCACATTGTTCAAGATAATTCCAAAATGTCGCAATGCAAACGTGTTGTCAGAGTGGATAATCATTTGGAAACGCCTATAGCTAACCCTCCTCGATTACCTTTCGTTCCAGATGTGACGATTAAAAAGCCAAGATTTGCAGCTAACTTGCAAGAAGCGAAAAGGCTGATGAAAATGAGAAAGTTCTTAGATGATGAACAAAAAAGAATGAATCAAGAAGCGGCTCTTTTGCTTGAATTCCAAGCGAACGTGAGACCAAGCTTAAGTCAAGTTTATTCAAGCATTCCGGGGCCAGA
Source organism: Ennomos fuscantarius (assembly GCA_905220475.3). Taxonomy (NCBI): domain Eukaryota; kingdom Metazoa; phylum Arthropoda; class Insecta; order Lepidoptera; family Geometridae; genus Ennomos; species Ennomos fuscantarius. Next base: position 1,010,119 of record HG992046.1, on the reverse strand, counting down.
ACTAGAATTTGCATGTGTAACCAATACGCCAGTCGAAGATTCTGTCCCATATGAAATTACGAATGTACAGACTGCAGAAAAGGAAAATGAGAAAACTGATTTACAAAAACAAGATAGAAGCACTGACACGGAAACGGCTAATATGTCGAAAACTGTCAATGTTTCTGAAACTGAACACATTAAATCTCCTGAAAAGAAACCAAATGAAACACTTAGTGAAATCGTTGAACTTAAAGAAACTATTGTAGAAAAGATTGGTGAAGTGGAAGAATCAACAGAAAGCCAAGCTATTAAACCAGTCAACCCAGAATCGCCTGAAGAACCAGATGAAAATAATGACGTTACCTACGACGAAAACAAACCATTCTCAGAGTTGATGGATGAAATAACAGAATATAGTAAGGCTTCAGAAATCAAAAATAAAACAGATGCTGACGACCCTAAGTCAGAATCAGAAACAGAAGAAATTAAAAAAGAAGAAATATCCGAACAGATAACGAATTTAACTACAGAAGTTACTGAGTCTACAACGAAACTATTAAATGAAAGTATGAAGAATTCAGAAAACAAATATTTTGAAGTGACGATAATTACAGAAGTATTATCAGAGCCAGAAGAACCAGAAATTGATCTACAACAAAAGGACATGGTACAAACCGTAAACACAAAAGAATCAGCTCCGAAACGAGCAGAAAACGAACTACAATACTTTGCAGAACACGAAAAGTACAATGCAGAATTAGAAAGACACGAATTCAGTAATTTCCTAAAGAGTTACATTGAAAATATCAGTACAAATAAAAAGATGTATCTAATTAACTGTGATACTTACGAAGAAAATATTGTTAAAGAAATGGCATCAACATTTGGAGAATTTGAAGTAATAAACTATTACAAAAATGGTCATTTAAAACTACCTACAACATCAAAGAACATCGTAAAAGACGTAACATTATCCACTGAAATAACTTTGCCTATAGAATCAAATAAATGCCAAGAAAACCCTCCGTTCTTGAGTCCTGTGAAATCTGAATGTTCCTTCGAACTTTCCAATGATTATGATGCAAAATTAGATGATATAAACAAGAAATCTAGACAAGAAGTTATGGAAATCATACTTGGCAGCATAATATATGCATCTCCAAGTAAAATGCCTAAAATAGACTATTTCACGGAAAGTACCATTGAAAACGAAATAGAAAGTATGAAATCTGAAGTTGAGAATGAGAGAGACACATTAGACATTAGTGAGAGTGAGACAGATAGTAATTTGAAGAGAAGGATCGATGAGGTAGAGTGCTCTAATAATAACAATAAGACAGTTTTGACTCCAAAGAAGATGAGGAAGTTGAGTGATTCCGATCAAATATCATCTACTACGGAAGGTGAGTTTTATTTATTGTTACAATATTTATTGTAATTGTACCATGCACAATGTATTTTTATATGTATCGAAAGGGTTAAAACACATTACCAATGACAGCAACTTACATCATTTGTTGCTATTCTAACATAATAGAAACATTTATCGTTTTTCAACCAAATAGGAATGTTAATTTGAAAATCATGAATATGACACATTTTGTAAAATAAATAGTGGAGCTTTGGCGGAAAAACGAAAAAGATCACGTTACCGCATTATATTGTTTTCCAAAATTTGTGTTATTTTCAGTGTTAGTGCATAAAATTGGTGGCATTTTATTCGTTAAGTGCTGGATTACAGGCATGAGTGTGGGAAAGTGGTATAATGATGGTGAAACGCTTTTTTTCGTGTTGTTACCAAAACTTCATAGAAGCTTCTGGTGAAGTTGCCACCACTTTAACAGGAGTATGACTTGACTAGACTAGACTATGACTTAACTTGATGACTTCGACTGTGACCTGATACATATTTGCGTGAAATATCATTAACTTGATAAATGATCAATTACTTGACGCTAAATACACAAAAGTGTGGAGCCAAAACAAAAAATAATTAATATAAAAATCTGTTTTTTTTTTTATAGGAGCTTAATATAGAATATATTTGAAATAGTATCTGAGTTTCGGTACTTTCATCATCATCATCATCATCATCAGCCTGTGTTAGTACACTGCTGGACATAGGCCTCTCCAAAGGTACGCCATTGAGCCCGGTCTTCGGCTTTTCTCATCCAATGAGTGCCAGCCACTCGGCGCAAGTCGTCGCTCCACCGGTCGGCGGGCGTCCTACGTTTGCCAAGTCGAGGTCTCCATTCAAAGACACACTTCCCCCAACGGTTGTCGGTTCTAAGGCAAATATGACCAGCTCACTGCCACTTCAGTCTGCTAATTCGATGGGATGGGTGACTGGTTCTCTATCGGAACACCTCACCATGTCATGTCACCTCATTTCTATCTCTCATCCTGGTTTCTCTTCTCATTTTTCTTATTGTTGTATCCCAAGCTAATTCAAAATTTGTTGTTTTTCAACCTATTCAAACAATTGTTTCTCAACCTAACACATCATATTGTTGTTTTTCAGAAACAGAAGAGGTGTCCAACAACAACAAAGTGTCGCTAAGTACCAGATCAAAGTATCTCGGCCGAGCGAGGCGAGTTGGCTTACCCAGACCTAAGAGATGTAGTAAGTATATAAATAATTAGCTTATGCCCGTGGCTTCGCCCGCGTGTCCTATAGGAATCGATGAAGAAAATTTTTCATAGATAATTAAACCACCCATTTCACCCTCTTAGGGGTATAATTTCGAAAAACCCTTTCTTAGTAGATACTTACACCTTACAAAGAACACACCCTCCAAATTACACGTCTCTAGGACCAGCGGTTTAAGCTGTGCGTTGATATATAATTCAGTCAGTCAGTCAGGACTTTGAATTTTATATGTATACATAAATAAATAACCCAACAATCACATACACAGATCCTGGACCCTAATAAGAATTCCCTGTATCTAGGAACCTAGGAACTACGAGGACCATGGTCCCACAACACCCAGACTCGGAACAAGTGTTTGCAACTGTGAGGGCACTGTAATGACATTACTGGGCAAATGAGATAGTCTCTTTGGCTCAGTAATGTCATAACACTGCCCTAGAACTGCAACTCAGTAGTACTTGCACACTACTGTTTGGCGGTAGTATAACTGGCAAACCTATGGTACCATACCTACATAAATATTTGCTTAGTTAATATCCCACATTCGTAAACAAATTTGGCTCTACGTTTATCATGCGAACAGCCAATGAGTGGAACGCTTTACCGGCGTCCGTATTTCTCTATAACTACAATCTTGGAGTCTTCAAATCGAGAGTGAACAGGTATCTTCTAGGCAAGCGTGTTATATCCTAGACCGCATCGTCACTTACCATCAGGTGCGATAGTGGTCAAACGGTCAAAATAATGGTCAAGCCTATCAAACAAAAAAAAAGCTAGTTGGCAGAAAAGTACTACATCCTTGTAAAACTAAAGTATCTAAAATTTTTTTTTTAAATTAATTTCAGACATATCGAACAGTCCGTCCAGCGATAAATCCGTGGAGAACTACGTACAAAACACACCTAGCACCCCTACCCCTAACGGTAAAATGAAAACCACCCCTAGAAGCAAAATACAACGGTACGACACATCTGACCTTTACAAACCGAAGCTTCATTATCTGTCGAGGAGGAACAATGTCAGCTAGTGTATTCGTTCCACAGATCAAAAAACACTTCCATAGATCGCGCGCAATTAAATCACAGATCAACACATCTCATTCGGGTAAGATAATAGGTTATAAATGATAATAAACATAGATCCTGGACCCTAACTAGGATTCCCTGTGTCTAGGGACGCAGAAACTACAAGGATCATGGTCCCACAACACCCAGACTCAGAACAAGTATTTGCGCTTTTTCTTCAGCACAAATACTTGTTCTGTCTCGTGATAATAAGGCATTTGATTAAGTATTATATTAATTATTAATTTCGATAATCTGGTTGTATATTTATTATATCTCTCAGATTGATCCCATAAAAATTTCATTGAAATCGGTCCAGCTTTCAATCAAAATAACTAGATTAAAATTGACAATCAAGTATTTCTCAGTATGACATTAAAACGATCAAAGGCGCGTAAAGCTCTTTTTAACAGACTTCCAAAAAGAGGAGGTTCTATGTTTTAAGTATATTGTATACCAAGCACTATTTGACATGTGAGACGTTGCCATGTCCATCCAAAAAATAATTTTTATTTATTCCGTATTCGAATGAATTTCCGGGAAACTTTTCCTGTTTTTCTTTCCATACAAACCTATTACAAACATTTTAAAACAAAAAAAAAACGGTTCAGACCCAAGACGTTGAAGCAATGCGCTCATCACATTACTTTCATATTTACATAATTTATTTAAGATAAATAACGGCTAAACTCACGTCGATTAAAAAGTCGAAATTATTCCGACCAGGGGCCTTACCGCGTAAGTCGTGGACTTTTTAATTGGCGCGTGCAGGATGGCAGGCGAAGCCGATTCTCAGAACGGTTACGCGGTAGGGGTACAGGTTTCGGACATATTCGACGTCCTTCTTCTGGGAGCCAGTTACTAACGCAAGCCGCGGCGGCTTATCGAGCGTCACCACGTAACGTAACTTTTTAATCCACGCGAGTTTAACCGTTATTTATCTTACAAAATGTGTCATACTCACGATAGTTTTCAAACTAAAATAATTTGCTTAGGTTATAAATTATACTGCTCAAAAAATTAACAGTCGTGAATACATCATTTAAATATTCCAAAATATGACAAAAGTTATATATAAAAAATTAAAAAAGACAGGCAATTACTGATGCTACAAATTATTACTTCATTACTAAGCTGTGGTAGCTCTACCTGTCTACATACAATCTTTTTGGCATATGACGTCACAAACTATGAACTTCAAAGTAGCGAGTGAACTACCTTCGCGCCATCTTTGTTTTGCGAGAACAAAACTCGTGGAAACCTCTCTAGAAACATTAACTGCCTTATTAATAAACACGAACTAGCTTTAGACTAGTTACACCATCTTTTGTCTCTTTCGATCCAGCTAAATATTCCAGTAGCAAAAAAAGGACAAAAGCTGAAGTAACTAATCCGAGACTAATACCCGTTTATTAATAAGGCTGTAAAAGGGTAGTACTCCGTCATTTAACATACTTCGAGAAAATAATCCTATTAACGTAAATAAATCAAAAATACATTATAATCAATAAAAATTTAAAATTATCTTAATTTTTCTTGATTTTATAAATATGAAAAACCCGCAGTGCGGTGTAATTTTATTGTTATATCCTTAGACGAATTACGCATATTTCTATGGTTATATAAAGATTTATATAAGTATGATATCAGGGATGTAACGGAAGGGGTTTTATCGGAACCGAAGGCGGAAGAAAGACGTGTTAGTTAAGGGCAGGTCTAATAACATAAAATATTACAAACATTATACAGCATCTTTAACTTCTAATTTCTTAAAAAAAACATTTCCATCGCCGTGCTCCGTCTCCGGTTCGAAAGTATCGGGACCGAACTCGAAGTCGGAGGTTTAATATCAATCGGAAGTTCCGACTTTCGGAATTGGAACCGAACCGTAACATCCCTGATCTTTACATCTGGATTGTAAACTCCATTTATATATAAACAATAAATAAATATACTTTGGTTGAATCTATAAATTATACTAAATTGTGCATCTAATTATTAATTATGTGATTATGATAATTTGTATAAATATGTGTGTATGTATTAACTATACTATATCCTCATTAAGTTATTAAGTATTTATAAGTGTATATTAGAATTTAATAAACAAATTGATAGTTATTAAGAAATTTTGTATATATTTGTCTATCTATGCCTGTTATCTTATAGTCATAGTTTAAACTTGTTATTTAAAATAACATTAGTAAATAATAAATGCTATAACTGATAAAAAATATGTTTTTTTGGTCAAGAAATTTACCTGAGTCGGGCTTGAATTCATGTCCAATTAGATTAGTAAAGTAAACAATTATAGAGGGTCGATTTTGTGAGTGTATCCACGTTAAATTGAAATTATACGTTAAATTGAAATTATACGTTAAATTGAAATTATACGTTAAATTGAAATTATACGTTAAATTGAAATTATACGTTAATTGAAATTATACGTTAAATTGAAATTATACGTTAAATTGAAATTATACGTTAATTGAAATTATACGTTAAATTGAAATTATACGTTAAATTGAAGTAATACGTTAAATTAAAATTATACGTTAAATTGAAATTATACGTTAAATTAAAATTATACGTTAAATTGAAATTATATGTTAAATTGAAATTATACGTTAAATTGAAGTAATACGTTAAATTAAAATTATACGTTAAATTGAAATTATACGTTAAATTAAAATTATACGTTAAATTGAAATTATACGTTAAATTAAAATTATACGTTAAATTGAAGTAATACGTTAAATTAAAATTATACGTTAAATTGAAATTATACGTTAAATTAAAATTATACGTTAAATTGAAATTATACGTTAAATTAAAATTATACGTTAAATTGAAGTAATACGTTAAATTAAAATTATACGTTAAATTATCTGAATTTAATGAATTATTTTGAATTTTACTGGCCTGATAGCTTTGCCTTCTGAACTGTAGGGGTAGTGGCTGTAGGTTGTGGGTTCAATTCCCACCAAGGAAAAACATTTTGTGTAATGAACATAGGAGTTTGTTCTATAACTAACAGTAGGTTTTCCATTATTGTGTCATTAATTGTTATTACGATTTAGATAAGTAAAGCATAAAACTAGCCCAATAGCTTAGTTGGTAGTAACCCTGCCTTCTGAACTATGAGTTGTGGGTTCGATTCCCACCCAGGACAATCATTTTTGTGATGAACATAGGTGTTTGTTCTGTGTCTGGGTTTTATATTGTATTCTATATAATTATTTACAAACAAAAAGTATCTAAGTATTGTATTAGTTATCTGGTACCTATAATACAAGCTTTGCTTAGTTTGGGGCTAGATGGCGTTGTGTGAGGTGTCCACACACACATATATATACCTATATAGTTAGTGCTAATCATAACTTAGCACTCACACACATATATATATGTGTGTGTGGACATCTCACACAACGCCATCTAGCCCTAAACTATAAGTGCTTTTTAATTCTATATAGAATGCATATAGAATTAAAAAGGACTTAGCACTAACTATATAGGTACTAATTACATAATTATAACGGCTGGAAAACGAAAACGATTGCGTCACCGCATTTCATTCTTTTCCAAAACTTGTGTTATTTTCAGTATTAATGCATTAAAATGGCTGGCATTTTATTCGTTAATACTAATATCTCAAACTGATACAGTTACAATACAATAATTTTAAAATACAGGTATAGAAAGATAATAATAATAATAATATGTGTGGATATCTCACACATCGCCATCTAGCCCCAAACTAAGCAAAGCTTGTACTATGGGAACCAGATAACTGATACAATACTTAGATACTTTTTGTTTGTAAATACATACATAGAATACAATATAACACCCAGACACAGAACAAACATCGATGTACATCACATAAATGTTTGTCCTGTGTGAGAATCGAACCCACAACCCACAGAAGACAGGGTTACTACCAACTGAGCCAGTCAACAGCTCAAACACGCAGTGACGTCATTTATTAGTCCTTAAAAGTATTTCATTACTAAGCTGTGGTACTTTTATGATTGGTATACTCTACATACAATATCTTTGACATGTGACGTCACAAATCATTATTTCATCTTCGAGCAATAACAAGCAAATGAAGTGTGCTTGTTATTGCTCGAAGGCTTTCATAGTAGCTGTGAGGAAGCTCCACACATTTCTGTTTTGCGTGAAAGGGATAGGCGATGCCCCCTCCAGAACCTTTAAAAGCGTATTATTCCGTGATTTATTTACCGATCCCACTTCTTTTTAATTATAAAAATAATTACTTTAATAATAATATTTTCTTATTTATTTTAATAGTAGACAAATAGTCTATTGGGAATAATTCGCAGACATGTCGCATTTATTAGTATTATCTGGAACGTTTAATATGCTAATGATCATCTGAGGTACATTACCAACACGCAACCTTATAGTGGTATCATACCTACAAAGGGCAGACCTCTTTGATAGCTCTTGAACTTGACAACTGTAGGTACCTATCTGTGTCTATATTATCAGCCGTTACTATGTTTTTTAAGTAAAACTTCTTTACGCACGCGTGACTTGGGGAGTAAGATGGTGAATGCGAGGCGAATGGAAGTTAAAGTTGGTTCACCTAGATCTCCATTGTCAACATAGCAAAGTTAAAAATTTGTTTTACTATGTTGGTGTGTCCGGTAAAATGACAATTTACAATTGATGAGATTACATGGCAACATTAACATTAAACAAAGCAAAAACAAAGTTATACCGGCCGATAGATGGAGCTAAATTAAAGAAGTTTTACTTTAGTCGTGTGGTCTAAAGCACACTTGTTTTTTATATGTGCCTATAGCCTATACAAGAATGTATTAATAACGCAATTGCTTGGCCAATGAGCTGGCTAGAAAGCCAGCTCATTGGCCAAGCAATTGCGTTGGTGGATGAGGATGACACATTATTCAAATTTAGAGATTCTTAAACATTAATTCCCTCACATTGTTCCTTTACAGTTGTAAGATCGAGTGCTACAAATAGGTACTTGCAAAGTAATTAATACCTATACCTAATCTACGGACACACGGCCGTAGCTAGGGAGGAGCATTGTGGGGCAACCCTACCTTGAAATCACAATGCCCTACCTTAAAAAAAAAACTAAAATAAAAAAAATTATTATAGCTTGAGATATAAAAAAAATCTTAGATCCATGCTCATGTTCTGTCACAGAAATTATTTGTCTACAAATAGCTATTGAATGTACCACGTGATTGGTGATTGATTTAGGATCCCGTACTTCGAGGGCACATCAATTATGATAACTTTTTTACCTTCGCCCTACCTCAAATTCGACTAGTTACAGCTACCCGTATATATAATGTACTCTGTGGTTACAGCCCTGCGGACACATCCACTGCCAAGCGTTATTACGTTGTACTATTGTTGACATTCATGTGATAACCCAGGCCCAGGGATGTCTCTGCTGGGTTATTTTTGTGCTGCCGCAAATATTCATATTGTAGTAGGCATATACCTATATAGGGGTCATATTATCAGCTGTTACTAAGTAGTTAAGTCTGTCAGAGGATTTTATGGCATTTAGGCAATTTTTTTAACCCACTCCCAAAAAGCAGGAGGATCTTCGTTTGTATGTATTTTTAGCACATTTAAAAGTCAAGCATATATATTACAAAGTGCTTAATATCAAATATTATATAGCATTAGGTACATATGTGAGTTTGAAAATAAGAAGTTCTTCCCACTACTGGTGCAGCACTTCGGCACAATCCAGAACAGTATACTCCGATCCGAAGCTTCGATTATACCTGTAAAGAAGCTACAAGAAACTTTACGGTGATGTCTTTTTTTATTTAAATTCTTGTTCTACTATGTTTGAGTAAGTAAATTATGACTAGTTACTATGGGATTTTCCTATCCCAATTGAATCATTGGTAGTTGTTTTTTTTTTGTTGAAGTTTCACATTTTTGTGTATTTAGCCAGTGTGAAGTAATTGATAATTTCTCAAGTTAATTAATATTACATGTATATATGTGTCAAGTCAAGTCACAGTCCAAGTCATATTCTAGTCAAGTCATACTCCTAGTAAGCGGTGGCAACTTTACCAGAAGCTTCTATGGAGTTTTGGAAACAACACGAAAAGAAACGTTTCACCATCATTATACCACTTTTCCACACTCGTGCAGCTCATGCCTGTAATCCAGCACTTAACGAATAAAATGCCACCAATTTTATGCTCTAACACTGAAAATAACACCAGTTTTAGAAAATAATACAATGCGGTGACGCGATTTTTTTCGTTTTCCTCCCAATAACCCCAATTTTTGAGTTGTAATATTATGTACTTACCTATTCAGTGACTATGTACAACATCAGCCATTCATTCAATATAAATCAGTTGTTTAAGGTGGACCTTAGAATGTTAGAAGCCTTTGGGTGGCATAAAAATTTATGGAATTTTTATGCAAGTGCATACAGGAGAAAAATATAATATCTATCCTAAATAAGATATTTGAAGGTGTTTCTTCTCATGCCTACTAAATTCAACACCATATAATGTGTTTTGGTACATACTTATAGTGACAGAAACCAGTATGTGACCAACTTGTAAGACAGTTCCCATTAGTGGTTGATAAAGAGATCATTATTGTAAAATATCTCATTTATGACTACATTATGATAATCATAATCAATTTATTCATAAAATGTCAATTTATAAGTCAAAATAATTCTTACAATATAAAATAGCCTACATTATTATCAAGTGCATTTAAATCATAGAGACCTATATAAATAGGGTGAATATTGTGATTTAAATAAAAAGTTTTTTACATCGCTCGTAGGTATACAAAATTAATAAATAAATAAATTTTGACATTATAATATATGTTGTCAATATATGCAGAGACAGATGTAGAATCACTGAACATTGTTTTGGTATAAATATGTCTGCGGTCTTAAGTTTCCTTGTTCCTACTTTATTGTATTTCCTATCAAGTATTCCCAGGGTATACCTATAAGGATGCTTAATCTAAGTATGTACTATGTGAAACAAAAACAAATTGCACATAATTTATGTTTATTCAACAACAACTATACATGCTTTTCAATTAAAAAAGACATGTCAAAAATGAAATGAAAAATAAATATATCAAGTCAATAATTTAAAAATGAGATGAAAATACTTTTTAATCAAATAATACTTTAAAAATGTCACAGGTAATATCATTGCAATATCTGAAATAAGCTATTTTCTTTCTTCACTGTTCAACTTCACTGAAATAATGATGGATATAATGTACCGTGTGAAAATATATATATAAAATTGATTAGTTCATTATACATAATTCTGGAAAATTTTAATACATATATTTTAACTACTTCTTATGGTTTCCTGGTGATTTTAAGAACTCGCTACTGATAATTATAAGAAAACACTGAATAACAAATAACATACAAAAATAAAATAATAACTTTTATCAACTGAACTACACAAGCTTGGTATATTGTCACTTATGATCAAATTTACATATTTCTTTGAACAATTTAACTAAAATCTCTAGTGTCTGCCTTATTATCTACTCTAAATGCTAAAAAATAAAATTTTGCTATTTATTCCATGTGACATGATTCAACCTGCAAGATTACATCAATAATCTCACATGAATCTTATATTAAGTACCATTAACAGCTATTATCATGTATTTATTAAAATTTTGCTTGAATGCTCATATCCTAGTCACTCATCATCAGTTCTCATGACATTTACTGATTGGTTTTATAAAGGGTAAGTTTTAATAAACTGTTCAGTTATTGGCACTACTTCAAAACTATTACAAACTTTATGTATTATTTAATTGTTCCAGAATGATTAATATGTGTTGTAAACATCACAAAAACTTAAGCATTGTTGTTATTGTTACATAAGGTATTAATTTCTTGCAACAGATTTCTCAAGACCTGCGGGATCCATGATAGGTTCCTGTTTCTTAACAATACCAGATAGCAAGGTCTTAATCTGTGCAATGGCACGGCCAGGGTTTAGGCCCTTCGGGCATGTCCTGGTGCAGTTCATGATGGTATGGCATCGGTATACAGAATATGTGTCTTTTAACTTAGACAAGCGTTTATCTGTAGCATCATCGCGGGAGTCAATAATCCACCTGTATGCCTGCATGAGGACTGCCGGGCCGAGGTACTTGTCTCCATTCCACCAGTACGATGGACAACTGGTTGAGCAACAAGCACATAGCACACATTCATATAAGCCATCTAACTTTGCACGGTCTTCTACATCTTGAAGAAGCTGTGTCTCCTTACCTTTGACTGCTTCCTTGTCACGCTGAAGCCAGGGTTCAATGGATTGGTACTGGCGGTAGAAATTAGTCAGATCAGGAACGAGATCCTTAACTACATACATATGCGGTAGAGGGTAGATTTTCGATGGTTTCGATAGATTAGTATCAATATGACTGATGCATGCCAGTGTGTTTACTCCATCGATGTTCATAGCACAGGAACCGCATACTCCTTCACGACACGAGCGTCTGAAGGTAAGAGTGGGGTCGATTTCGTTCTTTATCTTCAGCAGTGCATCAAGTACCATTGGCGCGCAGTCGTCGAGATCTACTTCGAAGTTCTGCGTGTAAGGCTTCTTATCAGGCTCGTCAGGGTTCCATCGGTATACAGCGAAGGTCTTCAGTCGCTTTCCCAGAGTCGCCGACGTAGCAAAAGTGCGCAGCTGTCCGAAAGTTCCTGACGTGAGTCTCAAGAGCGGCATTATGTAATGTTTTTATTTATAATAAAGCAACTGTTTATCACTTCGTTAGCACTGGTGACGCGTAACGTTTGCTGGACACTAGGTAGAGATATATGTATGGTAATTGCGCTTCGAATCAATTATTTTTTATGTAACAATCGATTCAAAAATACCACGACACTGGTGGAAGATTTTTGAATGAAATCAAAGAGTATGTATTGAATGAAATTACCACAGAATACTATAACTTCTCCCGAGGAAATCACAGGCTAGCTAGATAGAGATAGCAGTACATACCAGTCAGCGTACATACCTGAATACTAGCGAATTTTTATTAATTACTCTATGGTTTCATGGCGGGAACTCGGGAAGAAAAAAGATTAAGATTTTGATAATAAATAAAGTTCTTATGTTCGTAAACAAAACAAGGAGCTCCTTTTAAAGTCCTTGAAATTGTGGTGAAGCTGCCGCAGAAGCTAATAAGAGTCCATTCAAAACAAAGTGTTTTATAAAATAGAGTTCTATTCAGTTTCCTGAAATTCCAATATGAAAAATGCATCCACGCTTAATGCTTCCAAAACGGACTCACCTAAGACTCCAGGCGGCATAAGCAGGTCGCTTCTTACTCCATGTAGAAGACTAGGACTTTCTCGTAAATTTAGAAAAAGTGGGCCGTCGCCTTTTCAATCTCCTTTATCTACTAGCACAGATGATAAGCAGAAAAAAATAGAAACAAGAAAAAGGAAAGACTCTTTAGAAGAATCTTCTCAAACACCGGAAAATGTTGATGACTATGGAACACCTTCTGAAGTAGTCCAGACTCCCATTAGGAATATTGAGCTGCCACGCCGAAAGAAACCAAAAACTTTAATATCTTCAATATACAAAAGTACTGAAGAAGAGGAACAAGATAAAAATTGTGAACCAGTTATTGATCAAAGTATAAAATATGATAATATTCACAATAGGATCACCTCAGATTTTAATCACACACACAGTAAAACAGAAAAAGAGTCCTCGCCACTGCGTTTGAAATCTAAAAGTAGAAGTAAAAAGATCTCTCCTTCAAATTCAATTTCCAAAAAGACACCTACTATTTTAGAAAAAGAGATTCTGAACAATAACCCAAAATCATTAGAATTAAATAACACAGATAAAACAGAGATTAATGGTGGCCTAAGGGATGAAATTAAAGAAAAAAACCCAAATAATCTTACAAAAGAATGTATTGTGGTTATTCAAAGGAAAATATATAAAAAAGAATTGAAGAATAAATCCAAGACAGATGATTCTAAAGATATACCAAGTGGTGATAATTCAAAACAAAAAGATATAATATCTCAAGGATTATTTGATTCAGATTCTGATAATATACCATTAAAATGTCTCAATAAAGAAATAGTTGACAAACCAGTACCAAAAAGTATTGTTAATGATGATGATTTTGCCATAAATAAACCTCTAATTAAACAGCATGGTACCAAAAATTCACAAACATCTGCTAAAAATAAAAAATCCCCAGTATTAAATGTTGAAGCAACTAAGCTTCCTTCATCTCAAAGCTCAGCTGATGATGATGATTTCTTTGAAACAAAAAAGACAATTCTTGTTAGGAAATCCTATGACAAGGTAACACGACCTCAAAAAGCAAAGTCAACAGGATCTATAACACAAAAAGATATTGATGATTTAAAGTCTAGAATAGAAATGAAGAAAAAGTTGCTTCTAGCAAAAGCTATGACAGAAGACACTAAAGAGTTGAGAGATTTGATAAAAAAGTGGCAGAGAGGTTGCCAAGATGCTATTATGGAGCTGATGGATCTGATGAAAGTCAAGTTCCCAGATAAGCAGAACATGGACTACTCCGAGATACTGAAGACACTGAAGATACCTGCTTCTTTAGTTGGTTATGATTCAGATGATGATTGTTTCCTTACTCCAAACGATCAGAGCATCATCTTAGCTAATGTTAAGGTTTAGATTTGTTATTTTACTAATTAAAATGTTTCATTTATGGTTTTCTTTATAATCTTTCATGTAACAGTTGATTTTATCTTTAATATCTTTGAAGTTTAATGATAGGAATTAAATAATGTTAGGAAACCAAATTGGTTATATACACAATAAAATCCACTTTAATTAAAACTAATTTATTTTTCTATAAATAACAGCATATATCAACTTTTACTAATTAAGCACATCTTAAAATCTATGCGATCGAATAGGGTTCTCTGGGTCAAACAGTCTTGGTTCTTTCAAAAACTGTTTATCCTTGTAATAGTATGGCATGTATGCACAGTTCTGCGCTTTTGTTATTTCTGCTTCAACTAACATTTGCTTCTCTTTACAAAGGCCTGTAATGTGACGTCCGTAGATTCTTCCAGTGTAAGGACTCTGAAACTGCGACAAAAGTCGGTAATTTTTATAGTTTGGGGTTATTTTCAGCTTGCATAGTATGCATTCTTTTTTCGCTTTTTTGTAAGGGTTTTCAATTTCGACGGGCACGTCGTCTTGTACAGACACTGCGCTAGCACTTGCTAGTCTTATTGACGAACATATTGCTCGATGAGTGGCGGTTACTGAAAAATTAATATACAATTTTCAAAATCCTGAAAGACTAAAAATGGATTTCAGAAATATAGATGTAACAATCACACTACTGACTTATCTGACGGAGGTTGCACGTTTTTAGCAGTGCCATGTCTGTAAAATATTTAATATTGACAAATTCACGTATTTTAATATGTAATATCACAATAATGTATGTATCATAACCTCAAAATGAATAATAACAGTTTTGACTTGACTTTGACTTTAGCACAATTATTAGAAACTTGACACTGACAAGGAAGTACTATTTTTTTTTTATGACTCCACATTTTTTATTTATTTAACCAGTGTTAAGTGTTTGATAATATAACAAGTTGATGATATTTTACGCAGATATATGTCAAGTCACAGTCCAAGTCATTAAGTCAAGTCATAGTCTAGTCTAAGTCATACTTCTAGTAAGTGGTGGCAACTTTACTATAAAGCTTGTTATATAATATTTACTATCAATGTTTCCTCACATATTTTACGTAACTCTTTTCTACACATAGTTTTCATACTGATACCAGGCTTGTAAAATATTGAGCAGAATAACAGAATAATAAACTAGTTTACTAAAAAAAATTAAGTGATACATCAAAAAAGACGTTAAGGTTATTTTTTACTAACGCCTCAAATTATACGATAGCAATGATATTTAACATTAAAGGAAAATATCGTGTGGAAACCGACATGCTCAAGAATGTGGCAAGGCATTTAATTTTTGAATATGCTATAATAGCTATATTATATATTAGGTTCTTCAGTTTTCTTTTGTATAAAGCTAAACGATCATTGATATATCTCTGTCCTTTTCATTGTCCTTTAATCAGACGGGTACCGCCATAGATAGGTACTACGGACTTACTAATAAACACTGTATAACAATTATTGAATAACTACCTACTCAGTGTTTTCTCTTTTTTTATCTATGCCAATTTCTAACTCAATAGAGAGAAACAAAACATAAATACAAAAATAGTTTTGGCGGGAAAACGAAAAAGATTGCGTCACCGCCACAGAATTCGCCCTATTACAAAGTCTATGGTCACCGTATTGTATTAATTTCCAAAACTTATGTTATTTTCAGTGTTCGTGCATAAAATTAGTGGCATTTTATTCGTTAAATAATGGATTATAAGCATGAGTGTGGGAAAGTAGTATAATGATGGTGAAACGTTTCTTTTGGTGTTGTTTCCAAAACTACATAGAAGCTTCTGGTAAAATTGCCACCACTTTACTAGGAGTATGACTTGACTTGATCACTTGGACTGTGACTTGACTTGACACATACATATATACATTATATAGTAATAATTAACTTCAGATATTAATTACTTGACACTGGCTAAATACACAAAAGTGTGGAGCCAAAACAAAAAAAAGCCATAAAATAACTATTCCTCCACTATAAGATCTTTATCAGTAAGGGGGCTACTTAAGCTTAGCTTTAAATATGACCTAGAATGAATAAATAATGTAGAAGTGACATCAAAAAGCACCTATTATTCTGTAAGTACTATAGATTAATTACGTCACTATCTAACTAATCTAAAGCATTTTTCCTTAAACAAAGGCCTCGTTATGTCAACTAGCACTATTAGTATGCCGAACACGTGACACTCAATGAAACGTCCAGCGTCCACACTACTGCAGGTACATTTCCATAATTATATCGTTTTAACGTGCGATTACAGAGAATATTAGTCTAATCTCTGCTAAAAGACATACCCACAGTACAGTCAGTATGGTAAAATTACATCTTTACTCTAAAACCGCATTAAATAAATTACTGAATAGCTTTGTTTTTAAAGCAGCAGATTTGGCATCTCATCATCGCCAACGCCTGTGACATGGACTCTGGAGCAGTTTTATCTGAAGCTCAGAGGCGCGCTTGATAGGAAGCCTAGATCAGGGTCGGCATTGAGATAGCTGGACTGCTAACGCGACCCCTTCTCGCCCCGTTCCGGCGAAAGACGACTCACGGGAGGTTTTAGTGGATTCGAGTCTCACATACCCCCTACCACCACCCCACGTGGTGGCAGGGAAGTACGAGGGCATTACCCCCTCAAAAAAAAGGTCAGGGGTCGGCATTCGGCAACCTTTTGAGTCAGAAGAGTAAAAAATTACAATTCACAAAACTTTCAAATAGCCAGAAAAAATTCTTGCCAACAAAAATAGTACTTGCATAAATGTGTTTTTTAAATAAAAACAAAAATATTTGGGTATGCAACCAAAGAGCCGCAGCTTCACACCCAAAGAACCGCATGTGGCTCGCAAGCCACAGTTTGCTGATCCCTGGCTTAGGTAGATCCTGGCGGGGAAATACCCAAACACCCCAAGTGGAACAAAGTCCAGGGGGCCAATTCTACTAACAAAATTGTAAATCGATTGGAATAGAACCGCAGCCGAACGACAGCTTTTAGGTGTTTTCATATTCCACTATCGCCAGCTGCGGTACGGTTATAGTTACGCTGAGTTGCGGACAACGATCGATTGAAACTTCTAAAGTTGCATTCTGCTAACTCGATCGAAACTGAACGTAACGTTACTCTCTATTCTACTAATATTTTACATACGTTTGAATTGAAACGCAATGGAACGAGAGTCGAACCTAAGCCGTTAAAGTGTCAAATATAACAGTTGGACATAAGTTTTGACATAAGCCTTACGATCATTAACAACTTAAAGACGCCTCTGCCGAATATGGGCCTCTCGCATAGAACGCCACTGTGTGATAAACGAAAACACTCGCCTGTGGGAATCTGGGTTGGATAACTGGACACTAGAAATCACCTTTTTTACACAATTTATGTGAAGTTTTCTCGTAATTAATAAATATTTGCAGAATTGCATGCGCGCGTGGCAGTAGCTTTTTTGGAGTGTTAGAAGCGGGCGGGGGGAGGGAAGGGTCGGAATAGTGACGTGCCTCGTTCGCAGCCATAGATGCAACATCTTGCCAAATAGTGTCGTGAATACGCGACAGCCACTTTAAGCAGCTGCTGGCCTCTTGCATCCATCGGCTTCTAGTTCTGACCGGGTTCAGCAACAGATTCATTAAACGCCACTGAAAATAGTTGGTAGTAAGAGAGTTTGCCGTTGAATGACAAGAATGATTTTATTATAATTTGTTATTGTAATTTCAGGTTTTACTTTACATAAGATCCCATCTCCGTTTGATGAGCCAGTGCACTATATTAGTAAGTATTTGTAGTATTCCCGTATACAGTCGAATTGAGAGCTCTTTTTGAAGTCGGTTGATGTAAAGCGTCCTATGTGCCCATACTGTCAGACTGTCAGTAGTGTAAAGTACCTAGTGTTGTGACGGTATCTTGCAATATGTATTACGCCCCGTGTTTGCTACTGAATTGCAACATCCGGACGGTTGCACCACTGGCTCACTAGCTCACCACTAATGTAGGGAGGTGACTCGCGAGGGATCTGTCCAACTTTCGTATTAGTAGTTCTGCGGACAGTTAAGACCTCACGAGCGCAAACTTTTTTTTGTAGTGTTTCCTGAGAGTTCACAATACATATCCTGAAAAATTCTAGGCCAATTATGCCCATATATATTATTTAATTTTACATAGATTCTGGACCCCAACTAGGATTTCCTGTGTCTAGGAACCCAGGAACCACGAGGACCATGGTCCTACAATACCCAGACTCAGAACAAGTATTTGCGTTTTTTTTTCTGTGCACAAATACTTGTCTTGCCGTTAGAATCGAACCCGCCGTCTCCGCGTTATGAGCCGACCTGCTCAACCACCACACGACAGAGGCTGTCAATTATTTATATTTGAAACACTTGTTTCGAATTGACGATTATTTTTGACAAATATTATCAATATCGGACGATACATGGCGTCGCAGCAAACTTCCCCCCTTTTTGACCTTTTACAAAAACTGTAAGCAGAGTTTTGGCGGGAAAACGAGAAAGATCGCATCACCGCATTGTATTATTTTCCGAAACTTTTTTTTGTTTTTTTTTTTTACTTCAAACTTGTCTAGCATTTGACCGCGCTCTCATCTGATGGGAAGTGACGATGCGATCGAAGGTGTAGCATGCTAGCCAAGAAACTTGTTTTATTTTCAGTGTTAGTGCATAAAATTGGTGGCATTTTATTCGTTAAGTGCTGGATTACAGGCATGAGTGTGGGAAAGTGGCATGATGATGCTGAAACGTTTCTTTTCGTTTTGTTTCTAAAACTCCATAGAAGCTTCTAGTCAAGTTGCCACCACTTTACTAGGAGTATGACTAGACTATGACTTGACTTGATAACTTGGATAGTGACTTGACACTGATGATATTTCACGCAGATATATGTATCTGCGTGAAATATCATTAACTTGAGAAATTATCAATTACTTGACACTGGATAAATACACAAAGGTGTGGAGCAAAAAAAAATAAATAGTATAAGCACTTTGTAATTTTATTTTATTACAATTAGAACCTAAAATTAACATTGGTGTCGATTCTGTGTCGCATACTCTAAAGCTATACGAAATTAACATATTTCCGTCTTTTTCATTTCCCCTTTATCAGAAGAGTACCGCCATATTTTAAATTTACTTTAGTTTTAGAGAATGCGACACAGAATCGACACCATTATCGTGGTAGGTATTCCGATCTTCACTAAAAGTGCTAAAAACATAAAAACTATTTAACTATTTTTATGCCTATTTATCTTAATAATAAACACTGCATAAAATTCAAATTTGATAATCAGAAACAAAACACTAAATACCTAACTATTCTTCCGCTATACAATGTTTTCCTTGGCGGAGATCGAACCTACTACCCATGCATTACATAGATGAAAGCAGTACGTGCATTCATTGGCTTATTCTAAATAAATAAATAAATAACGCCCAACGATCACATACATAGATCCTGGACCCAAACTAGGATGCTCTGTTTCAAGGTACCCAGGAACTACTAGGACCATGGTCCCACAACACCCAGACACAGAATAAGTATTTTCGCTTTTGTCCACTAATACTTGTCCTGTCGCGGGAATCGAACCCGCCGGCTCCAGGCTATAGCCAACCTGCTCAACCACCACACCACAGAGGCTTCCTAATCAATTCTAAAACATAGGGCATCGTTACCTAATTCAAGAACGCGCTTTCTCCCGCTCAAGGTATTTTTTCCTGTCGCCTTCCCAAAACCAAGACTGGTTTTCTACCTCAGGTTATAGGTAAAGTTAGATATTAACCAGCCACGTATAGATGGCGCCCTTAGAACGCGGAAATGTGTAACCATCAACAACTTTTACCTCCGATCGGCTATTCGACGCGCTTCTCTGGATGTGTAAACAAGAAATCGACTTACGGAGTTAGCACAACCGGCGTAGCCACTGTCCGCACGCAACGTGGCTATTCGAGTCGTCTTTAAAAAAAGAAAATATTTTTTTAAGAAGGTTTTAGTGTTGGTGGGAGGGGCGATTACGCGCCCTTTTTGGAGTGCCATTGACATTTGGAAAAGACCTTTAAAAAAGTGTGTGTCTGTGACTTTTTTATTTGACGTTTTCGCTTCGGATATTAAAACTACTTGGTAAGTTGGACCTTTTGATTAATGATAAATAATAATTGGAAATAGAAGGAAATGAATGAATGAAATCCACAGATTATGCAAGTTTCCGTGGCCAATACATTTTTATATAAGCGCAAAGCGTTGTGAAATGATGTGGAAAAAGGCGAACTGAAAGCGCATTTCTTCACATGGTGAAAAGTAAAAGTTTTTAGTCATTGAATGACGAAAATGTCATCGTTTTGACGTTTTAGTGTTAGCGTACGCGGTAAGAAATCAAGGTTGGGAGGAGAAAGTGACCCAGCTGGGGCTGTCTGTGTGCGATGGCTCGCTGGGTTCTTTATAGTGTGCGCCGGAGTTCCGGATATCGATACGTTTTTAGCGCAACGCTGGTTGAATTTAGAAGATCCATCTTACAAAAGATAAAAAATATCCATAACTGACTTCCGTATTCGAAGATTAAAATATTACCTAATGCAATTATTAAGCGCAGATATAAGAATTGTAGATAATACGGATAAATTAATAATAATTACACTAACCAATGCTCAATGTCATATTTTAAACTTATATGATAATAACCACTTAAAATTATAATTATATCCATATTCATCCAATCCCACGTTTTTTTTTTATTGAATCAAGCTCGCCAAGTTTCATTCCTCTGATAACAATCAAAAACTGTGTCTAAGCAAATTTTGTCGTTGACTGTACTTCTAACATCAGTGTTTATATACCCAAACCTTGTCTACTTTTACATCCACGTATTTAAATTTTTTATTGTTTTTGGTGGGAATTCTAAATGTCAGAATATTTTCAGACAGACTAAAAACAAATGTGTAGGTATAATACATAATATACATTAAAATGTAAATTTAATAAATGAGTCGCAAATATGTGTTATAAAACGTCATTAGCGAGGATGAGATAATCAAGAACAAATATTTATACTGCCATTATTTGTTCAAGTAACCTGTATTTATGTACCGATAGCCAATGTAGCTCAGTGGAAGTCAAAGTCAAAGTCAAAGTCAAAAGATTTATTGCAAATAGGCTAATTTTAGCACTTTTACAAGTCAAAATTATACTAGGTACTTAAAATTAAGTTATTTCACTAAGCATATAAAATTACAAAGTGCTTATTGTCAAATAATATAGCAAGCCCATTACAATATATGAGTTTGAAAAAAAAAGCAGTTCTCTTTCTCACTACTGGTGCAAGCAATCCGGCACAATGCAGAATTGAGAACTTTGATCCGAAGCTTCGATTACAACTGTAAAGAAGAAGCTACAAGAAACTTTACAGTGATGTATTTTTTTTGTCTTCTTTCTACTGTCTTTTACAATGTATATAATTCATTACAGTTGAGATAATGAATATGTTACAAAAATAACCACCACGTCACACCGGTGCAAGAAAAATACCGTGATTATCTTATTATAAACATTACAAATAGAAACTGAATTTATAGATAGGAATAGGCAATAGGCAAAGTACCTAAGATTACATACCGTTAAGCTTGGGATATTCAGGCCAAGCTTTTTTGTCCGACACATAATCATTTATTGTGTAATAGGCTTTTTTCATTAAGTTTGACTTTATGAATAATTTAAATTTACGCATTGACAATTGTTCGATACCGTCGGGCAACTTGTTATAAAAGCGTATACAGTTTCCCATAAATGAACCATTAACTTTCTGCAGTCTGAATCTTGGAACTTTCAATTTATTTTTGTTCCTAGTATTAAAGTTATGAATATCGCAATATCTGGGAAAAGAGCTAATGTTTTTGCGAGTGTACATCAAATTGTCGTAAATGTATTGACAAGCCACTGTAAGAATATTTATCTCCTTAAATCGTTCCCTGAGAGAGTCGCGGGATTTCATGTTATAAATGGAACGAATTGCTCTTTTCTGTAAAACAAAAATTGATTGTATGTCCGCGGCTTTACCCCACAGTAAGATGCCGTATGACATAATACTGTGGAAGTAACTAAAGTATACTAATCTTGCAGTGGCTTCATCAGTAAACTGTCTGATTTTACGCACAGCATATGCAGCAGAGCTCAATCTACCAGCAATGTTTGATATGTGAGGACCCCACTGTAATTTAGAGTCTATAGTTATGCCAAGGAACGTGACAGATTGTACTAAATCTAATGGCTCACCATTCAGTAATAAATTTGTAGGAGACCCCCTAACATTAGGTAACGAAAACTTAATACATTTAGTTTTCTTACTATTTAACAGTAGATTGTTTTTAGTAAACCAGTTCAAAACCAGTGAAATTGCCTTGTTAACGTCGTCAAAGTCAAAGTCAAAGTCAAAAGATTTATTGCAAATAGGCTAATTTTAGCACTTTTACAAGTCAAAATTATACTAGGTACTTAAAATTAAGTTATTTCACTAAGCATATAAAATTACAAAGTGCTTATTGTCAAATAATATAGCAAGCCCATTACAATATATGAGTTTGAAAAAAAAGCAGTTCTCTTTCTCACTACTGGTGCAAGCAATCCGGCACAATGCAGAATTGAAAACTTTGATCCGAAGCTTCGATTACAACTGTAAAGAAGAAGCTACAAGAAACTTTACAGTGATGTATTTTTTTTTGTCTTCTTTCTACTGTCTTTTACAATGTATATAATTCATTACAATTGAGATAATGAATATGTTACAAAAATAACCACCACGTCACACCGGTGCAAGAAAAATACCGTGATTATCTTATTATAAACATTACAAATAGAAACTGAATTTATAGATAGGAAAAATCAAATCGAAAAATCAAAATCGTCAAAATCATTAATAGATCGGTCAACCTTAAAAATAAGAGACGTATCATCTGCGAACAAAACAATATCACATAGGTTCTTTACAAAAAATGGAAGATCGTTAATATAGGCCAAAAATAAGAATGGTCCTAGTATTGAACCCTGCGGGACCCCCATTTTAGTGATAGAACCAGATGATCTTGCTCCATTAACTTCAACTGTCTGAATTCTATTACCAAGATAAGAAGAGACAAGATCAAGAGCTTTCCCACAAACCCCGTAATGCTTTAATTTAAAAATTAGGGTTTCGTGACATACGCAATCAAATGCTTTGGATAAGTCACAAAAAATACCTATGGCATCCTGTGACTTCTCCCAAGCACCAAGTATATGTATAAAGAGTTCTACGCCTGCATCTGTAGTTGATCGTCCTTTTGTAAATCCAAACTGTTGACTGTGAAACAGTCCGTTAAGGTTAAAAAATGTTAACAACTGATTAAGAATTTCTTTTTCAAAAATTTTACTTATTGCAGGTAACACAGAAATTGGCCTATAGTTCGATGGATCATTCTTATTTCCAGACTTAAATAATGGAATCAATTTACTATTTTTCATTACGTTGGGAAAAACTCCTTCGTCTACACATTTATTAAATACTTCTGCTAAATATGGTGCGATTAATGTGACAATGCCACTTAAAACCCTGGTAGACATTCCCCAAAGATCCTCAGTATTCTTTATTTTAAGTGACCTAAAGGTCTTAACAATTATAGCCGAATTAATATGTCTAAATCTAAAAACTACTTCACATTTATCAACACACTCTGCAAGAATTGCACAAGACTCACTAGTCGATGAATTTAATGACTGAGTGGTAACTACAGGTATATTTACAAAAAAATCCTCAAATGCACCAGCAACTTCACTGTCTTTAGATATTAATCTGTTATTAATACTAAGAGTGAGTTTTCGGTGCCGAGGTTTAGTTTTGCCGGTCTCGGTATTAATTATTTTCCAGGTTGCTTTAATTTTGTCGTCCGCTCTATTGATTTTCTTACTCAAGTACAGAGACTTAGCTGTCTGGCAAACGCGTTTAAAAATTTTTGAATAAGATTTTAAATACTCAGTAAATTTACTGTCATAAATATTATCTGATTTCTGAGAATATAAATCATACAGCCTGTTTCTACTTTTATAAATGCCAGGTGAAGCCCAGTCACTCAATTCTGCTTTAACACCTCCTCTACACGTCTTTAACTTGAATATCTTGTTAAACTCTTTATCCATAACATCAAACAACACATTACAAAGATCATTAGGGTCATCAGTGAGTGGTAAGTGGTAGCCTGTGCGACTGTCACAAGCAGGTTCAAGTCCCGCTCAGCCCTGCACCTATCACTTTTCAGGTTAAAGAATTTGCACTCGCCATTCCAATGGTGAAGGAAAACGAAATGTTTAAGAATTCCAAAATTCGAGCCCATGCGTGTAATCCACCAACGCGCAGTTAATAATAATATTTCAGTTTTATCCATCTATTGAAATTAAGGTAAAAAAATACCTTTATATATAATTTATATCTTCTATATATATAATAATCAATTGCTGTTTGTTAGTTTCGAGAACGGCTGGGCCGATTTAACTGATTTTGGTTTTAAAATGTTTGTCGTAGTCTAGGGAAGGTTCAAAAGGTGACGAGCTAACCGTTCCCCTGATGTTAAGCGATACGGCTGCCCATATCAGTTGCAGTGTCACTCGGAACTCTAAGGAAGAGTTTCGCGTGACACTGCACAGCGCATGTCATTCTGAGACATCAGCACAGTCTAGTAATAAGATTACTAGACTGCGAGATCAGGACATAAAGTCTTATTTGCCCAGTAATTTCACTTGCTACAGTGTCCTTCAAACCGGAACACAGCAGTGCTTGCGCACTACTGCTTGGCTGCAGAATAACTGGCAAAGCGGTGCAAGGGCAATTGAGACTTTATGATCTGATCTCACAGTCGAGTAATCTTATTACCAGACTGTGCTGATGTCTCAGGATGATGTGCGCAGTGCAGTGTCGCTTGTAACTCTATGTTTTAGGGTTCCAAGTGAAATTGTTCTGTTATGGGCGACCGTGGCGCTTAACATCAGGTGAACGGCAAGCTCATCACATCATTCAATAACATTTAAAAAAAAAACTCAACCGACACAAAAATGCTACTGGATTATTTGGACCACGTTCCCTGTAACTTATGCTCCCACTTGCCTCTTTTCTCATGATCGCCTCTTTTATCATTTTTCTCATATTTACTGGCAAAGTTCCAAATGGTGTGCCTATATGTATAAGGGAGTAACTATTGTCTAATCTGCGAGGTGTACTTGGTATGCAAGCAATGTTAGTCAGTGGTTGGTCAAGCTCAGACGTGCGGTAAATACATTCGGACATGAAACTTGGTGGTTAACGCAACACTTGAACAAATGAATGGTAACATTTATAAAATACTATTTGGGAAGGGGCCGTGTGCCTCAGCGGCCTGAGAATACAACCACCCCATCTCTTCCCGTTCCGCAAGATGGAATCTATATATATATATAAGCATCAGATGACCAGAATGCTGGCTTTTATTTTGCACAAAAAATAAGCATTGCCATTGAACGTGGTAATGCTGCCAGCATTCTAGGCACTTTACCCTCCACCAACGGGTTATTTTAAATTTTTAGTTTTTATTTATTTTAAGTTCTTAGGTATAATTTAGTTTTTATATATAAATAAATATCTGTGGACATTTCACACAGCGCCATCTAGCCCCAAACTAAGCAAAGCTTGTACTATGGGAACCAGATAACTGATATAATACTTAAATACTTTTTGTTTGTAAATACATACATAGAATACAATATAACACTGAGACACAGGCCAAACGTCGATGTTCGTCACACAAATGTTTGTCCTGGGTGGGAATCGAACCCCACAACCCACGGTTCAGAAGGCAGGGTTATTACCAACTGAGCGATCGGGCCAGCCAAATGGAATATAAATAAATGAAATGAAATAAACTTTATTCTTGAAGGACAATATCGCATAGGTAACATAAATACAAAGACAATAGAAACATATACACAATCACACACAATAATATGCGATACTGCGCGATGTCAGGAATAGGTCCCGGCTCAGCATACAACTGAGGCTGCAAACCACATCATCGGGTCCTGTTTTTTAGCCGGCACCGATTACACGACATCACGGACGCAACACATCTTAATACACTACAAAAAAAAAACAAATGAAATAAAACTTAACAAAATCCAAAACAATACAAAAATATACAAAGAAAACATTTAAACTTCTTTCTGGTAGCCCAGAATAGGCATAGGTTATGTGGTACATGGATGTTAAAGAGCTCGGTTCCAATTCCAAAAAGTCAAGATTTCCGATTGATATTGCACCTCCGACTTCGATTTCTGTTCCGATACTTTCGAAGCGGAGGTTGAACAATACGTAATCGCAATTTGGCCATGTGGATAAAAAATTTTACGTCAAAAACTTTAGCAATGGATCTTTTGCTGACTTTCATTGCAAAAATGTCGCACATGATCGAAAAACTATGATTGTAACTGATTTCATATTGAAACTGATCGAAATCAAAGATACATGATTGACCTGCTGATTTTCACGGCAATGGAAATGATTGACTAAGAAATTAGAAATTAAAGATGCTGATTAATGTTTGTAATATATTTTTTAATAGACCTGCCCTTAACTAGCATTTCCTTCTTCCGCCTCCTTGTCTTCGACAAGCTACATTTTTAAATCCAACTTCGGGTTCGATAAAACCACCTCTGTTACATCCCTAAATAAATATAAATAAATATGTGTGGACATTTCGCACAGCGCCATCTAGCTCCAAACTAAGCAAAGCTTGTACTATGGGAACCAGATACAATACTTAAATACTTTTTGTTTGTAAATACATACATAGAATACAATATAACACCCAGACACAGAACAAACACCTATGTTCATCACACAAATGCTTGCCCTGGGTGGGAATCGAACCCACAACCCACAGCTTAGAAGGCAGGGTAACTACCAACTGAGCTATCGAGCCAGCCAAATACAAATATAAAAAAAGTAAAATATGACACACCCAAATTGAGAACCTCCTTTTTTAAGTTGGTTGAAAATTAGTAGATTTGGGGTTCAAGCAAAATGTAACACCACAAACGTAAATTCGCATAAAAATACCAAACTTATAACAACAACAGTGTTTCCTCCTGGGTATAACCTGGGTCTTTTTAAGTCAAGCAAGAGTGAATGGGCATCTCATGGGCAAGCGTGCTCCACCTTAAACAACTTCGTCACTTACCATCAGGTGAGTTGTTATCAAACGCATGCCCATTTTACCATAAATAAAAACTTCTTTTGGTGACTTCATGTTTTAGTTATATACGCGTCCCATTTACTATATCCTTTAAGTCTGAGGCCATGTCCTACTATACAACCGGTGGTACTAGAATATCTGGCCGGTGGTTTACAGATCGGAACAAACAATCGAACGAAACAACTTTGATCACGCAACTAAAATACAATTTATGTATGTAGCAACTAAAATCACAATTTCAGTTTGTTTAGTCTGTAATGTTAAAATAAGTAATTTTGATGGCAATTACGTTAATCTTCTATACATATAAAAATGAATCTCTATTTCCCTTGGTCGTCAAATCACGCGTGAATGAAAGGAACATTTTCGTTACTTCTTTTTTTGTACTGTTTATAATATTGGAGAGAAGGTTTCTCCTCTCTTATCCCCTTCTCCAAACAACCTTATTATGAAAGAAAAAATTAGTAAAGTTTTTTATCACCATTCGGGTGAAACCGTGGTGCTCAGCTAGTATAAAAAACATTGCTTTAATTAAACAATTGTCTCAATTATTTTAAAAATATTTTGGCATTTTAATTAAATTTGATATTTTAAATTCGAATCTAAAACACCACATTTTAACTTATAATAGACTTGAACCTTGAACTTGGAGTTCTTGGAGCAAGCCAAGAATAGATTAAAAAATAAAATGATAAACTCAGCTGCTGTGGCTGTGTGCTGTATAATTACATACAAAAGACTTAAACGAGCGCTATTCCCGGGTAAATCCAGTTTATGTCTTTTGCATGACGTAACGAAATATTCGACTTTAGTTTTAATCTTTTTAAATGATATATAAAAGTTTATGCCCATTTGTACTATTAATTACACAGTCCGCATTTATATCCCTAGACCCCGGTTTTTCATACGTTTGAGAAACTCATTACAAGTCAACATGCCAAACACTACGCTCATTGGGTGACAGTCGATAGTGAACAGGCAACCAATGGGCGTTCAGTATTTGGTCTGGCTAGTTGACACAAATTTAACAAACGTATACAAGAACCCGGGTTGGAGTTTTGGCGGGAAAACGAAAAAGATAGCGTCACCGCATTGTATTGTTTTCCAAAACTTGTGTTATTTTCAGTGTTAGTGGATAAAATTGGTGGCATTTTATTCGTTAAGTGCTGGATTACAGGCATGAGTATGGGAAAGTGGTATAATGATGGTTAAACGTTTCTTTTCGTGTTGTTTCCAAAACTAGATAGAAGCTTCTGGTAAAGTTGCCACCACTTTACTAGGAGTATGACTTGACTTGACACAATGTACTATAAATATTAATTAACTTGAGAAATTATCAATTACTTGACACTGGCTAAATATACAAAAGTGTGGAGCCAAAATAAAACAAAAAAATAGAACCTGGGTGATAGTGTTTCTTAGCTAAGTTGTATTTTAATAGACTTTAGTACAGACGGGAATTACTCGTATAAAGTCGCTAAGCCATTATCAGTACCTACTGACACACTTACCAAACAAGTATATCAATTCACTAGGTATTTAAATGTAAATAAAATTAAAACGAAATAAAATGAAGGAATATTTTTGTTAAAATTAAATACATTATCGTGGGAAAAATACCCAAATCGCTGTTTGTAATCGTTAATAACTAACTTTAAAAAACATATCTTCTATGTATGACCAAAGAGTATCGTTGACATAAACATTTTGAATGAGCTAAGCAAAATATTTTCCTGACGTGCGACGCCATTTCTCCTCAAAGGAGGAAAAAAATATATATATATTTTCCTGACATTCACAATTTTTTTGTATGTTTTGGCTCCACACTTGTGTATTTAGCCAGTGTCAAGTAATTGATAATTTATCTAGTACAATCTTTTCTAGCACCAAGCACAGATTAAAAAGGACCAGAGTGAAAGGAGTCCAAACACTTGCTTGCTATCTGTGTAGATGGTTATGGACGTTACATAACTGAGTATTTGTAACCAGCTTCAAACCTGTTCCGATGTGGGACGAGTGGATATTATGATTTTAAAGCAAAAACTAAGAAATTCCGACTCGTTGACGCGTGTTCTCGTTTCAAAACGTCCTGTTGACATTTGACGCCATTATTTTTATACGTGACTTTAAAAACAAACAAACCATTAATGAATTTTATCATATCCAACCAGAAATGCTTAAGTTCCTACTACAACTCAATGAAATTATTTTGACTTACCTAATGTAATATGTAAAACTATACTTACATGAAATCAAAGATGTAAAAGCGGGAAGACAGGCACTATTTACATAAGAGTGGTTCGCTTAAATTAGGTACAACATACTTTATTATGATTTGTCCTGTGAAAGAGAAAGATAGATATAGAGATATATGTGACAGCAATAAGAGTGAGCTGCAGGCCCAAAATGAAGTACATACGTTTCTTTCCCATTTTTTTTTGTTTTGGTATGGCTCCACACTTTTGTGTATTTAGCCAGTGTGAAGTAATTGATAATTTTTCGAGTTAAGTAATATATATGTCAAGTCAAGTCATAGTCTAGTCTAGTCTAGTCTAGTCAAGTCATACTCCTAGTAAAGTGGTGGCAACTTTACCAGAAGGTTCTATGGAGTTTTGGAAACGACACGAAAAGAAACGTTTCACCATCATTATACCACTTTCCCACACTGATGCCTGTAATCCAGCACTTAACGAATAAAATTCCACCAATTTTATGCACTAACACTGTTATTTTCAATAACACAAGTTTTGTGTTTTACAAATAACGCGATCTTTTTCGTTTTCCCGCCAAAACTCCAGACGTTTCTTTTCCAATTTTAATGACTATCCATAACCTATTTACTATGTGGTAGGACTTTTCTGCAAAGTCCGTCTAGGTAGGTACCACCGCTTTGCCAATTATTCTGCCGCATAGTAGTAGTGTGCAAAGCACTACTGTGTTCTGGTTTGAAGGGGACTGTATCTAGTGAAATTACTAGGCAAATGAGATGATCTCACAGTCTAGAAATCATATTGCTAGATTGTACTGATGGCTCAGGATGACGTGCGCAGTGCAGTGTCACGCAAAACTATATTACTTTAGAGTTACGAGAAACACTGTAACTGATATGAGCAGCCGTGTCGCTTAACATCAGGCGAATGACTTGCTCGTCATGTTATTCCTCAACATAAAAAAATAATAAACACTTAAACAATAATTAAAGTTAATTTGGATCGGAAGATATACGAGTGCATCCGGTACTGAAAGAAAATCATAAAATCATATATTTACGTGCCCATCCAATATTATTCTACAAGTACTAATGATTACCATACGAATAGTAATCTTAGTCACTTGGATTAAAGTCGAAACTTATATCTGAGTGAATGTTACTTTGAAAGTATTAATCGATGTATAATTGATGTGCCGAGGAAAATGTATCGGTTTTCGTAACAACCTGGTAATTCACTTGTTATCGAATGAACTAGATTTGCTTTATGAATATGTGATTAAAATAGTTCCTTTTTATTGTTATTTGGAATGTGTTTACTTATTGTTTGAATGTAAGTAAGTAGGTGTTTAACATTTCTCTTGATTTTGAGACCTTTGACTATTCAAATAGACTTTCAGATGAACTGGGTTATGTAGGTACTTAGTACCCTTCTGTTCTGTACATAAGCAAATAATCTATTCTTATAATAGAACTGTAACCATGAAAAAAATGATTGGGCAACGATTGTGCTTTAGGCCACACGACTGAAGTAAAACTTCTTTAGCTCCATCTATCGCCTGGTAAAACTTTGTTTGATGTTAATGTCGCCATCTTGACAATTGTTTAATTGTCATTTTACCGGACATACCAACATAATAATAGGAGGGTCGTTAAAAAGAATCCAAAAATCGTATTTGTGAATTTTGATTTTTTTCCATAACCCGTGTATTTTTGAATTTTAATGTGTGATAAGGGTGGATTATTATCCATTAAGTGTTCGTAAAAGTGCACGAGTGTTGGAAAGTGGTTCCAAGTTTTCAAACCTCGCCGTTTTGTTTTCTCTTCAAGGCTTCCTAGAGCCTTCAGTAAAATATCCACCATTTTACTGTGGTATTTTGACTGACAACATAAGACTGACATGACATAACCGTACAAAAAAAATCCTTACTTAACATTGGCAGAATTATCGCTAAAAAAGCGATAGGCCACCAGCTTACTCTCTAAGTCAAGCTTGCGTAAAAATCATAAAATCATCAAAAACATAAAAGAAATGTTAGTTAAGATAACGCTTGACATTCGAAAGAGAAATTACAGAAGGGTCAGGAGGTAAGGTCGCCCCTTGACCTTTTACCTTAAATCAATGTAGGAAAGGACCTTCTGCTATTGACATGTTTTATTTACTCTGTGACCTCCGACGGTCTGCATGAAGACTTTGGAAGTACCTATTATGGGGACCGATAATTTTATACATGATTGTTACTACACTTAGAATAATAATTTAGGTACTACACTATAAATAAGATGCATGTCTGTTTGTAGGGGCATAGATAATAATAAAAACCTATTTGCGAAGCGTTTGCTATGGTTCGCTGAGAATTTCCCAGTTTTCATCTCATCCCTATAAATTCGGTGCGCATCTGTCTCCTCCAAAGATAATAAAGAGTCAATGCATGGAGATCAAGGGTCACCTATTAGACAGAATCAAAAGAATCTACAAAATTGCTAGACAGTTGGCAGCTGCGAGGGACGTTATACAGGGTGGAATTTAATTCGATATTTTTCTTAAATGTCAGATCATGCTATTGAATAACCGCACAAGATGCAATTTTTTAAATGCGTCCGAATATAATGGGATAACAGCCGTAATGTCTACGCTATTAACAGCACGGGTACCGGCTGAGCGCTTTGTAAATGTTTCGTAGGTGATAAAAAAACCTGCTTTGTTCAATGTCCCAAGGCTTTTCTTAAGAATTTGAATTCGCAGTAATTTGATAATACCTTGATTTAAGATTTATTTCATAAGTACTTTTGGTATATAGTTATATAGGAGCGTTCTATAGCATGGTCTAAGTACATATATTAAGTACGAGTTAAATTCCACCGTGTATAAAGGTCTTGGCCAAGGCGTCATACATTTTGCAAGTCTCCTTTGTAGGATTGCAATGTATCGAATTTGACCATAGTCCGACTCCCATTTGGCCGATTTCCAGATGGCTGTAAGCCCATTTGCGAAGACTGGATCTGCGCCTTGTCGCTTAAGTAACTGTAAAAATAAAATCATTTATGTATAAGTATGCTACTAGCTAACTCAGCGAACTTCGTTCCGTCTTTCTTCGTTCTTCTTTTTATTGATTGGCATCAAATTTTTTACCTATTCCAGACGAAGATAACTCCAAAAACACAAAAATCATAAAAATTGGTTCAGCCGTTCTTGAGTTATAAGTGGTATAATTAACACGACTTTATTTTAAACGAGCTTCTGCCCGCAGCTTCGCCCGCGGCGTGGCCTATGGGAAAATAATTCAACCACCCATTTCACCCTCTTAAGGGTGGAATTTCGAAAAATCCTTCCTTAGCGGATGCCTACGTCATAACATCTACCTGCATGCCAAATTTCAGCCCGATCCATCCAGTGGTTTGGGCTGTGCGTAGATAGATCACTCAAGTCACACTCACAGTCAGTCAACCAGTCAGCCACCTTTAAGTTATTTATATTTAGATATATAGATTTAAATAGGTTATGTACCTATGTCAGATTGTCACAGGCGTAGTAAATTGGGCTTCTATACCAATGAACCAAAGGTTAGTGTTATTACTCTAATCTGTCTATAAATGCTAGATTCCCCTACCTACCAGTGGTATCATAAGTGCACCTTCCGTAATGATGCATCCAACAATACCTAGAGGTAGGTAATTGCAGGAAAATGTATATAATTACGACTTGAAGGCTGTGAACGCTGACATCTCAGCTGTCGTCATAGGTATGCAATACGCTTATCCATTTAGCGGTTCTAGAACAATCGATTATCTGAATCTCATTCAAACAAAACGTCTACTGCTGAACCTAGGTGGAGGGGAGTGTATATAAATAGCCCTTCTAGGGGGTGTAGGATTACTACGTGATTTTGTAGCGTAAGTAGGTACCTATCTAAATGGAAACTGTGAACTACATGAAATGGAATGGAATACAAATGCCGGTGAATAATGAGAAGCTCGAAGACTGCACTCACATTAGATGCCCTTACAGATCCTAGGTCCTCTTTGTTGTCACGTCATTGACAGCTGACGCCATCTAGCGAATTTCCAAGGGAGTCCGTGAACGGACACCATTGGCTTATGCAGCGTTGGAGTTTTGGCGGGAAAACGAAAAAGATCACGTCGCCGCATTGTATTATTTTCCAAAACTTATGTTATTTTCAGTGTTAGTGCATAAAATTGGTAGCATTTTATTCGTTAAGTGCTGGATTATAGGCATGCGTGTGGGAAAGTGGTATAATGATGGTGAAACGTTTCTTTTCGTGTTGTTTCCAAAACTCCATAGAAGCTTCTGGTAAAGTAGCCACCACTTTACTAGGAGTATGACTTGACTAGACTAGACTGTAACGGCTTGTTTTTCATTCTTATGATAATTTAATTGAGATTGGTTCGATTCATTTTTCTTAACCAGTGGCTGGCTAAATAATGCTCCGGCACAAGTCAGTCTCAAAAAATCAACAACAACCATAACTTTCCGACACGAAATGTCAATGTCACGTTTGGTTGTCACATCAACGACGTCAAAATTAAAGTTGACATATGACGTTATCGTTGGGTGACCCTAACCGAAGAGAAATGTGCAAATTTTGATAATAATTGTTTATTTTGTATCCTAATTTCAAGTTAAAACCATAACAAGCGAATCGTTTTATTTAGTAAACAATAATAGAAAAGACTGGAATAAACAACCTTCGTAGTGAGAGCTCGTGTGGAAAAGTGCAGTCCCTGGTTCACTAGTTTGAGTCTCGCTTTTGGTGATACGCGAAGTAGCAACTTTTGTGGTCAGGGATGCAGGCAACCACTTTTCGAGAGAATTCTGCATTGGCTGGGAGGGGGATCTCGTGACGAAAATCCGCCCAGTCAGAACGACGGTTACGACTTTAAAAGTCGGAGGCCGCTCCCTTTGTTTGTTTGATTTCGGCGAGGGCGTAGCTGCTGACCGTTGGGCCTGTCCCCAAACGGCCAATTCAACCTCTTCTTTTGCTGCAGGTGAGTTTTCCATGAGATTTTATAACAATTGAGGGCCGGGTTCCATCCCCGTGCCGTGTTCAGAATCCGGTAGCTTCACCCGGTTCCATCTTTCCGCAGACAGCTGCGCCCTGCGTCTGAGTTGTTGGGTCGTAGCAAGTCGCTGCCTCCATTTGGCCGCTGCTGCGTCACCCTCGTGGTAGGAGTGAGCTGACCTCCACCACGCTCAGCGTGAGCCTGTAGCTCACGCTCTCTATTGAAAGAAAAACCCCTCTACAGGGTAAGTTTCCCCATCTTTAAATATAAAAGCGCATCAAGTCGTAGACTTCATGGTAAAAGTGCCAATAAAACTAATTCTTTCCTGTTCTTCAACAGGGTTTTTTTTTTTATATCTTAAAATCAAATTTAACGCACCCCCTTCGGGAGGTCGCCAACGGTCTGCGCTGAGAGACTAGGCTCCAGGAGGCGACGGCCTAGCGCCACGGGTCTACCCCCAGCCGTCCGCCTTGTCCTGGGCCCAGATCAGCCCCCCTGTGCCGTTGGGTTGCTTCCGGAGGTCACCAGCGGTCTGCGCTGAGAGACCAGGCTCCAGGAAGCGCCAGCCTCGTACTACGGGTCTACACCAACCGTCTGCACTGTCCTGGGCCCGGCTCAGCCCCCCTGTGCCGTTGGGTCCCTTCCGGTACCACGGTCAGCCAGCATTTTGCTAGCTGATCGTTTTTATTTAACTTTTGTATTGTCTACTACCAACTAAACTTAGCTATCTGGTTGCAAAGCAGGTATGTGCTACTAGCTCGAGCCACACACCCTGTTAAGTCTCTTAATAGCCCGGCTAGCACTGCATTGTAATTCAACGGCGCCCAAAACCTACCTTGTAAATATACTACATATAGAATATACTATACTTACTACTTGTCATCATTTTAAATACTTACTACTTACCTAATACTTGACAAACTGTCTTAACAATAAAGACATTTAATGAACCAGGTGCAGTGTTTCCCTTACAGTTCCCAATAGGAACCCTAATAGGGAAACTAGTTCCCATCTCATCTTTTTAAAAGCATTACAGTGGCGCCCAACGTGGGGCCCGACAACGTGGGCAAATATTATGTATAATTTATCTTTGATTTCTATATGGTTGCAATGCAGTTTACAATTGAATGGTTCTTATAATTTGTAAGTAACTATTACATTAGAATATTAGTTTTCCATTACTAGACTGTATTGTTTATCAGCTGTAATCCAGTAATTACAGCCCAAGTGGTATTTAGGTTCATACTTGGTATAAATTATTGATAAAGAAAAACATTATGAATTAAGAAATAATCTTGTAATTTCACAAAGTGCTACATCATATTTACCCTAAATCATTAGAAGTATTCAATTGTCACTGTAATGCTTTTAAAAAGATGAGATGGGAACTAGTTTCCCTATTAGGGTTCCTATTGGGAACTGTAAGGGAAACACTGCACCTGGTTCATTAAATGTCTTTATTGTTAAGACAGTTTGTCAAGTATTAGGTAAGTAGTAAGTATTTAAAATGATGACAAGTAGTAAGTATAGTATATTCTATATGTAGTATATTTACAAGGTAGGTTTTGGGCGCCGTTGAATTACAATGCAGTGCTAGCCGGGCTATTAAGAGACTTAACAGGGTGTGTGGCTCGAGCTAGTAGCACATACCTGCTTTGCAACCAGATAGCTAAGTTTAGTTGGTAGTAGACAATACAAAAGTTAAATAAAAACGATCAGCTAGCAAAATGCTGGCTGACCGTGGTACCGGAAGGGACCCAACGGCACAGGGGGGCTGAGCCGGGCCCAGGACAGTGCAGACGGTTGGTGTAGACCCGTAGTACGAGGCTGGCGCTTCCTGGAGCCTGGTCTCTCAGCGCAGACCGCTGGTGACCTCCGGAAGCAACCCAACGGCACAGGGGGGCTGATCTGGGCCCAGGACAAGGCGGACGGCTGGGGGTAGACCCGTGGCGCTAGGCCGTCGCCTCCTGGAGCCTAGTCTCTCAGCGCAGACCGTTGGCGACCTCCCGAAGGGGGTGCGTTAAATTTGATTTTAAGATATAAAAAAAAAAACCCTGTTGAAGAACAGGAAAGAATTAGTTTTATTGGCACTTTTACCATGAAGTCTACGACTTGATGCGCTTTTATATTTAAAGATGGGGAAACTTACCCTGTAGAGGGGTTTTTCTTTCAATAGAGAGCGTGAGCTACAGGCTCACGCTGAGCGTGGTGGAGGTCAGCTCACTCCTACCACGAGGGTGACGCAGCAGCGGCCAAATGGAGGCAGCGACTTGCTACGACCCAACAACTCAGACGCAGGGCGCAGCTGTCTGCGGAAAGATGGAACCGGGTGAAGCTACCGGATTCTGAACACGGCACGGGGATGGAACCCGGCCCTCAATTGTTATAAAATCTCATGGAAAACTCACCTGCAGCAAAAGAAGAGGTTGAATTGGCCGTTTGGGGACAGGCCCAACGGTCAGCAGCTACGCCCTCGCCGAAATCAAACAAACAAAGGGAGCGGCCTCCGACTTTTAAAGTCGTAACCGTCGTTCTGACTGGGCGGATTTTCGTCACGAGATCCCCCTCCCAGCCAATGCAGAATTCTCTCGAAAAGTGGTTGCCTGCATCCCTGACCACAAAAGTTGCTACTTCGCGTATCACCAAAAGCGAGACTCAAACTAGTGAACCAGGGACTGCACTTTTCCACACGAGCTCTCACTACGAAGGTTGTTTATTCCAGTCTTTTCTATTATTGTTTACTAAA
The DNA here is from genome assembly GCA_905220475.3 of Ennomos fuscantarius. Lineage (NCBI taxonomy): Eukaryota > Metazoa > Arthropoda > Insecta > Lepidoptera > Geometridae > Ennomos > Ennomos fuscantarius. The sequence continues at coordinate 972,426 of HG992046.1, read as the reverse complement.
TAAAACGATTCGCTTGTTATGGTTTTAACTTGAAATTAGGATACAAAATAAACAATTATTATCAAAATTTGCACATTTCTCTTCGGTTAGGGTCACCCAACGATAACGTCATATGTCAACTTTAATTTTGACGTCGTTGATGTGACAACCAAACGTGACATTGACATTTCGTGTCGGAAAGTTATGGTTGTTGTTGATTTTTTGAGACTGACTTGTGCCGGAGCATTATTTAGCCAGCCACTGGTTAAGAAAAATGAATCGAACCAATCTCAATTAAATTATCATAAGAATGAAAAACAAGCCGTTACAGTACCCGTCCAACCCGGGTAGAATTCACGTAGTGAATTCGAAACGGCTGTCCCCAGCCGGTAACCTTAGTTACAAACAAAAGACAAATGACACACCAATGACATGGAAAATGTCATTAATGATTCCACCAGAATATTTTAATTAGGTTTAAAGAAAAGAGCATTTAACACTAGACACTATCATCAAAATTAAAATATAACTTAGATCTACATATTCCTACACCTGCATGCGAAGGTAAATATTGAATTAATTTATATCAATACAACTAAGAATATAAAAAATTGTACCCCTGGCTTGGGCTAGATGCATAAATTAGCGAATAAGTAAAAGATATAATACATTCTAATAATAAATTGAACGAAATTAGTTTTGATTTATAACCCCGCAAAAACCCCTATATAAAATAATAGTTTTTGTATGTACTGTAGTATTAGAACTTGAGTGTACTGCATTTACCCCGGGGTAATTATGAAATTGACTGGACATCAACCGAGAGTACAATTTGCCATAATTAAGCACCCGTTATAAGCAAGCTATTGTTCTGCGAGGGAATCACTGGAGTTGACTGGATTGTTTGCCAAAGTACAACTAACCGTGAACAATAATGCTATCCCCCTAGTTAGTAAAAAATTGAATATCAGTAACCCCTTTTTATTGGTGTGATAGGCTTCTTGATAGAGGAGTTCACTCACCGCTCCTGTAGGCTTAAGTTTGTGTTCTAGGCTTATTGATAAAGGAGTTCACTAACCGCTCCTATAAGTGTAGTTTCCTACTAGTCCGCTTAGCTACGGAAGTAGAAGTATAATTAGTCCTGTTATCCGCTTAGCTACGGTAACAAAACCATCAAAAGTTTAGTGTTCTAGGCTTATTGATAAAGGAGTTCACTAACCGCTCCTATAAGTGTAGTTTCCTACTAGTCCGCTTAGCTACGGAAGTAGAAGTATAGAGTCCTGTTCTCCGCTTAGCTACGGTAACAAAACCATCAAAAGTTTAGTGTTCTAGGCTTGTTGATAAAGGAGTTCACTAACCGCTCCTATAGGCTTAAGTTTGTGTTCTAGGCTTGTTGATAAAGGAGTTCACACAACCGCTCCTGTGGATTATTCTAATGACCTTAGTCTGGTGATGTTATAAACATACATAGATATTTGTATACAATATATATTTTAGATATGAATTAAATTGACTATTTCTAAAGAATTATTATATTATTTCCTATTACACCAAGCCAGGTTACAGAAGACAAGATAAAAAGAAAAGAAAACTAAAAACTATGGTAACCACCCACGGCCAGTCCATCCTTAACTAGAATTTAATATTTACAAGGACTAAACCATTCTACCTTTTATATCCATCCTAACAGTAACATCAAACCGAGAAAAAACCAACTCCCAGGATCCTACACAAGAGCAGCCGACTGCTGTCCGGGGGTTCTATCATACCTAATATCCAACTATTAACCTTATCACACAGAAAAACAAACCAAAGTAAAATCCATCTCCCAGGACTACACAAAGGCGGCCCAAAGCCGCGTCCGGGGGTTTGGCTATCATTCCTAAATTCCAACTATTTACTTTATCCAACCGAAAAAACAAACCAAAGTAAATCCATCTCCCAGGACTACACAAAGGCGGCCCACGCCGCGTCCGGGGGTTTGCTATCATGCCATTTATAGTTTGTAGAACTACAAGTAAACACCACCCAGTTGGGTGCTTACTAATAAATAAAATAAAGTAAAAATAAAACTTACTATATAGGTACTGGATTTTCAGTATTGTCAATTACTTAAAAATTGTATGTCATAATAATTATGTAGATTTCTCTATAAATATTATGTATAATTTATCTTTGATTTCTATATGGTTGCAATGCAGTTTACAATTGAATGGTTCTTATAATTTGTAAGTATCTATTATGTCACAGTCACTGTAAAATTAAAAGTAATTTTTTTCTGTTTCCATGTCAATAGTTTTTTACCAAATATTAAATTAATCACAGCTTAGGCTGTATTACAACATAAAAACAATGCAGTCTAGTAATTGCAATCCAATAATTAGCTTGAGAAAAAATCAATGTTAAGGTAATATACCTAGTTACTTTGTTGTTATACTTGTATGACAATGATTATTTTAATAGAATTCCATATGTACTCAAAATACAATGTCAAAAGGTTATAGTAAAACTTGTAAAATTGTTGTTGTGGTCCACTCCTAAACTAAATACAATCTTATGACTAAGGGTTGAAGAAAACACAACACAAATTTCTTTTAATTTTTGTTTTTCCTTGTTATTATGGTTAGTGTAAAGAGCTAACCTACCTATCTAAGATTTAGGTTGCAAAGCTAGGATGAACTAACCAGTTGAGGCGCCACTGTAATGCTTTTAAAAAGATGAGATGGGAACTAGTTTCCCTATTAGGGTTCCTATTGGGAACTGTAAGGGAAACACTGCACCTGGTTCATTAAATGTCTTTATTGTTAAGACAGTTTGTCAAGTATTAGGTAAGTAGTAAGTATTTAAAATGATGACAAGTAGTAAGTATAGTATATTCTATATGTAGTATATTTACAAGGTAGGTTTTGGGCGCCGTTGAATTACAATGCAGTGCTAGCCGGGCTATTAAGAGACTTAACAGGGTGTGTGGCTCGAGCTAGTAGCACATACCTGCTTTGCAACCAGATAGCTAAGTTTAGTTGGTAGTAGACAATACAAAAGTTAAATAAAAACGATCAGCTAGCAAAATGCTGGCTGACCGTGGTACCGGAAGGGACCCAACGGCACAGGGGGGCTGAGCCGGGCCCAGGACAGTGCAGACGGTTGGTGTAGACCCGTAGTACGAGGCTGGCGCTTCCTGGAGCCTGGTCTCTCAGCGCAGACCGCTGGTGACCTCCGGAAGCAACCCAACGGCACAGGGGGGCTGATCTGGGCCCAGGACAAGGCGGACGGCTGGGGGTAGACCCGTGGCGCTAGGCCGTCGCCTCCTGGAGCCTAGTCTCTCAGCGCAGACCGTTGGCGACCTCCCGAAGGGGGTGCGTTAAATTTGATTTTAAGATATAAAAAAAAAACCCTGTTGAAGAACAGGAAAGAATTAGTTTTATTGGCACTTTTACCATGAAGTCTACGACTTGATGCGCTTTTATATTTAAAGATGGGGAAACTTACCCTGTAGAGGGGTTTTTCTTTCAATAGAGAGCGTGAGCTACAGGCTCACGCTGAGCGTGGTGGAGGTCAGCTCACTCCTACCACGAGGGTGACGCAGCAGCGGCCAAATGGAGGCAGCGACTTGCTACGACCCAACAACTCAGACGCAGGGCGCAGCTGTCTGCGGAAAGATGGAACCGGGTGAAGCTACCGGATTCTGAACACGGCACGGGGATGGAACCCGGCCCTCAATTGTTATAAAATCTCATGGAAAACTCACCTGCAGCAAAAGAAGAGGTTGAATTGGCCGTTTGGGGACAGGCCCAACGGTCAGCAGCTACGCCCTCGCCGAAATCAAACAAACAAAGGGAGCGGCCTCCGACTTTTAAAGTCGTAACCGTCGTTCTGACTGGGCGGATTTTCGTCACGAGATCCCCCTCCCAGCCAATGCAGAATTCTCTCGAAAAGTGGTTGCCTGCATCCCTGACCACAAAAGTTGCTACTTCGCGTATCACCAAAAGCGAGACTCAAACTAGTGAACCAGGGACTGCACTTTTCCACACGAGCTCTCACTACGAAGGTTGTTTATTCCAGTCTTTTCTATTATTGTTTACTAAATAAAACGATTCGCTTGTTATGGTTTTAACTTGAAATTAGGATACAAAATAAACAATTATTATCAAAATTTGCACATTTCTCTTCGGTTAGGGTCACCCAACGATAACGTCATATGTCAACTTTAATTTTGACGTCGTTGATGTGACAACCAAACGTGACATTGACATTTCGTGTCGGAAAGTTATGGTTGTTGTTGATTTTTTGAGACTGACTTGTGCCGGAGCATTATTTAGCCAGCCACTGGTTAAGAAAAATGAATCGAACCAATCTCAATTAAATTATCATAAGAATGAAAAACAAGCCGTTACAAGACTATGACTTAACTTGATGACTTGGACTGTGACTTGACTTGACTTGACACATTATATAATATTGACCACCGGGGCGAGATGGTTAATGTAGTGCGTCTCCATCTCGCCCCATCCCGGCGGCGGTCGGATCACGGGGGGGTTTTAGTGGGTTCGAGTCCCACATACCCCCTCAAAAAAAAAAAGGGAGTAAGCTGGTGGCCTATCGCTTTTTTAGCGATAATTCTGCCAATGTTAAGTAAGGATTTTTATGTACGGTTATGTCATGTCAGTCTTATTTTGTTAGTCAAAATGCCACAGTAAAATGGTGGATATTTTACTGAAGGCTCTAGGAAGCCTTGAAGAGAAAACAAAACGGCGAGGTTTGAAAACTTGGAACCATTTTCCAACACTCGTGCACTTTTACGAACACTTAATGGATAATAATCCACCCTTACTACACATTAAAATTCAAAAATACATGGGTTATGGAAAAAAAATCAAAATTCCCAATTCGATTTTTGGATTCTTTTTAACGACCCTCCTATTATTATGTTGCCACGGGGGTGGTGGCAGGGAAGTGCGAGGGCAATTCCCCCCACAAAAAAAAAAATTATAATATTAATGAACTTGAGAAATTATCAATTACTTTGACACTGGCTAAATACACAAAAGTGTGGAGCCAAAAAAAAAAGTTTTATGCAGCGCTAACGGGTTCAAATCATCGATCGGAGAAAAGCAGGGGAATTTAAATAATGGGGATTGGATCTTTGAAATGAATAATGTAATTAATATAGGCCTCTCTCATTATCACGCTTGGCTAGCGTGCTGAAACTTACATAAAATTAGACAGTTTTGAAGATTGGAAGTTTTTTTTTCTTTCTACCAAAGGTGTGAAAGAACCCTCATGGATACCGCAGGGCGCGGTAAACCCCCCTCCCTTTGCCCTACTAACCTGTGACACCGTTCAGAGATCTTTTTTTACAAATTGTTATTCACTTCACTATAATTCACTAGCTTACAATACTTTTGCTTGATTGTGATAAGTAAGGTTTACATCTTATCTTATTCTACTTATTACATATTTCGCATTTTAGTTCTGTCCGTTACATTCAATACATATTTTATATCTGTTTTACATATTTACACTATACATAATACAATATAATTATTTATCTAGTTTTATTTATATATATTACTTTATCACATATTGAAGACTGGAAGTTAGAGTTATAATCCGTGGAGTACATTGACTATGAAGCCTTCTGAATAATGTTACACCTTCTCCTTACGCGCATTACCAGTTGAAATCTACTCCAAGCCTTTGTGACCACGCCACTAATTTTGATTTTCGATTTTCGCGAAGAATCTACTAAAGACACAAAAACAAAAACAAAATATAGAATATGACGGCGGCTACATCCAGTTATAAACTCTATGCGCAGGGAGCAGTACCGTAATTTACCCTGTGGCAGCATTTAAATTTATTACAGTGGTAACACCGGCAACTGTCGTCGCTGCCCCACCCATCTGGCTATAAAAAGGGACTGCTCGGTGTACTGCGGATCATTCTTGTTCCAGACACGGCGCGGTGCGGACATGCTGAAGGCCTATAGTTATATAGGTTGCAACCTACCTACGCAGAACCCGTTTCTGCCGATAAATATAATATAAATATTAAGTTATTATTTTCTAAATTGTGAGAAAAAACCGTGTTTGTAGGAGAAATGATGTCCACGTGCCATCAACGGACTTTATAATCTTTGGTGGTGTCTGATAATATCCCATAATATATTGCAAAATGTAGTAGCTCATTCATTTCAATATCCCGTTGCGAAATTATTAATAATTTTCGCCACATCCTAAATTGGATAGAAACCGAATGGGGCACATCCTCCGGCGTTGCGCAAGCGCATTAGCAGTGTGTAATTGTGTTCAGCAAACCATGTACGGTTTATTGAACACAATTATATCACGTTTCTGTTTGTAGTAAACTAAGTTTTAGGGTTTCCTAATTAAATGTTCACCTATCCGGAACAGGTATAATAATAATAACGCCCAACGATAGCATACATAGATCCTGGACCCTAACTAGGTTTCCCTGTGTCTAGGGACCCAGAAACTACGAGGACCATGGTCCCACAACATCCGGAAACAAAAAAAGTATTTGCGCTTTTTTCTGTGCACAAATACTTGTCCTGTCACGGGAATCGAACCCGCTGCCACCGGGCTATGAGCCGACCTGCTCAACCACCACACCACAGAGGCTGTCAAGCTAAATATCAACTTTAAATTGCCGACATGACCTTGTCATGATTTAATTCTTTTTTCTGGCCCGATACCTCAGTTGGTGGGTTCGATTCCCACCCAGGAAAAACATCGAAAATTATATTTGTTCTGTGTCTGGGTGTTATATTGTATTCTCTGTATGTATTTACAAACAAAAAGTATCTAAGTATTGGTGTCGATTCTGTGTCGCATACTCTAAAGCTAAACGAAATTAACATATTTCCGTCTTTTTCATTTCTCCTTTATCAGAAGAGTACCGCCATACCAATAATAATAATAATAATTATGTGTGGACATCTCACACAACGCCATCTAGCCCCAAACTAAGCAAAGCTTGTGGGGAACCAGATAACTGATACAATACTTAGATACTTTTTTGTTTGTAAATACATACATAGAATACAATATGACACCCAGACACAGAACAAACACCTATGTTCATCACACAAAATGTTTGTCCTGAGTGGGAATCGAACCCACAACCCACAGTTCAGAAGGCAGGACTACTACCAACTGAGCTATCGGGCCAGTACTTTAAGTTTACTTTAGTTTTAGAGTATGCGACACAGAATCGACACCATTGTATCAGTTATCTGGTTCCCATAGTACAAGCTTTGCTTAGTCTTTGGCGCTGTGTGAAATGTCCACACATTTCACAAAGCGCCATCTAGCCCCAAATTTATATATTATTTTTATTTAATACTAGTTGCGCCCCACGGTTTCACCCGCGGATAAAAAGTATTTTAATTATAATATTAGTGTGATAGTGTGATAATAATATCAATCGAATATAAAATTAATACAAAATTCCGGATAGCCATAGAAACGAGCCAGTGGGTATGGAACATTACGCAAACGAAAGCTAATATTAGAAGCAGACGTTTGATGTGTCAATAGCAAATAATAGTATGCAAATACATTTTCATCATGCCTGCTTACTGGTAGGGTTGCCAGATCAAATTGTTAAAATTACGTTGGACAAATTTTCTTCTTTATTTATTTATTATTGTACATTTATAATAATTAGCATACAGTTTATGACCAAAACGCTAACTATTTTAATGATTACTTACGTGTAAATTTAAAGTTATTACAAATAGTCCTTATGTTATCGTAAAATATGTCGACATGCTGGCACTCATGAGTGAACGAATTAAGTAGGGCCAGTGCGGCGTGGGTGAGTTATTGCAGCGGTGAGTCCGTGGTACTGGACAAGCAAACAACTGATGCCGACGACGTCCTGTTCGCAAATAATTGTTGGAAACGTACAGATTTATAAAATTATAATGGAATTTTTGGCAGGAAAAGATCGCGTCGCCGCATTGTATTATTATCCAAAACTTATGCTATTTTCAGTGTTAGTGCATAAAATTGGTGGCATTTTATTCGTTAAGTGCTGGATTACAGGCATGAGTGTGGAAGAGGGGTATAATGATGGTGAAACGTTTTTTTTCGTGTTGTTTCCAAAACTCCATGGAAGCTTCTGGTAAAGTTGTCACGTTGTCACCGTTTTACTAGGAGTACTTATGACTTGACTAGACTAGACTATATGACTGGACTTGATGACTTGGACTGTGACTTGACTTGATTTGACATATATATATTACTTAGCTCGAGAAATTATCAATTACTTGACACTGGCTAAATACACAAAAGTGTGGAGCCATACCAAAACAATAAATAAATAAATAAAATTATTATCACAATTAAATAATGTTTTTTTGTTGCAGTAAAATGTCGAACCCAACAGAGCTACGTTCGGAAAGAGTGAAACGGATGTTCAGTTGGACCACGGGGTAAGTTTTACGGCTTTTTAACCTCGTGCTATATAGTGGGTTTATATATTAGGTACGGTTAATAAAGAAGTTTTCCATTAAAAGTATTTAAGTAGGCACCTACTTAAGTATTTGAGATAACGTTTACAATATATATATAACGGCGGCATTATAAACTCTATGCGCAGCGGGCAGTACCGTAATTTTCCTGTGGTGGCTTTTAAATTTATTACAGTGGCAACACCGGCAACTGTCATCGCTTCCCCACCCATCTGGCTATATAAAGGGAGCGATCGGTGTACTACGGATCATTCTAGCTCCGGACACGGTCCGGTGCGCATGCTGAAGGCCTATAGTTATATAGGTTGCAACCTACGCACAACCCGGTCAGCCTATATATATACATATATATATATACTAGCTGACCCGGCAAACGTTTAGCTATATAAATAAAAAAATAGGGGATGATGGAAGAAGGTAGAAAATTTAGGGTTGTATCATTTTTTTTAAGCAACATCATGAAAAATATCTGACAAATAAAAAATATATTTTAAGGTCGGCCACCCTTATTACGTAGGGGGATGATATAGTGGGTAAGGGGATATTTTTTACACATAGACCACACATAAATGGCTCCGATTTCATATTGTCATTTGACTCTTAACTTCCATTCTTTTCGCGCATAATAATTATTCCTGAATTATTATAATAATACAATAGAATAGAATAGAATAGAAAATGTTTATTCATAGCCAACACAGGTGCAGTTTTAACCTTAGAGTATTATACAGTACATACTCTAAGGTTTAACAAAGTGGGTTATAAATTATACAAAGGGTAGGTACTTATGGCTATAAAAAGGTCACAGCTCAGCATAATGCGCCACTGATGCAGCGCTGATTTTCAGCTGTGGCCCTTTCCGTGGCGAGTAGGTGCAGAATTTTACAAATAGTTACATATACAATACAATACGCTTTATTATAGAAAAGAGAATTACATAATAAGATAGGTACAATGGGCGGTCTTATCGCTAAGAGCGATCTCTTCCAGACAACCTTTGGATGGACGGAGATATGAGACACTATGAGCATGGATGGCGGTGCAAATAAATACTATATACTACTAATAATAATGTTTATTTGTTCACATAAAAGAAAGCACACAGAATTATACTATATACAGTAAGAGCTCTTTATTCGCGGGGTATACGTTGCCGCGAATACAGAAACCGTGTATGTGGAGTGGTTATTTATATGAGATCATGGGGATACGTTCCTAGGTGACAAAATAAAAAACAAAAGGATATAAAAATGAATTAAATTGAAGTTATTGATCATATTGATTAATTAAGGCTTAGGCAATGGTTTGGCAAAGGCGGAACCAATACAGCGGCGACATCATTTAACAAAATACTTTAGGATTAGTTGTAATAAGGACTATTTTACATTTTTATTAGTTCATTTGACGACGCGCTTACAAAGGATATTCGGCTGGATATCTAGATATTAAAATCCTTTTTATCAATGTGTATGTACTGATTAGATCCGCGAATAAAGAAATCTTTAGCCGCGAATATGGGAAATGGGTCGCATTTTCTCAAACCGCGAATAGTGAAAACACGAATGAAGGAAGCGCGAATAAGGAGCTTTTACTGTATATAGTATGTATTATGGAAGATAGAAGCTAATAACAAAAAATAATTAATTCCTCAAATAATTCATTCAAATATACATTTGGATACGTCCTAGATAAGTGCAAACTTATGAGCTGTAAAATTTTAGTGCAGACGATCATCTGTATATTTATTGTCACGAGATTTCATAAATTTTTATTTTATTTTCGTCATGAACACGGCTGAGCAATATTTTTTTTATATTCTATTATCATTCGAACTACGTACTTAATTTTTACGTTGTGACAGCCTCTCTGGGGTGGTGGTTGAGCAGGTCGGCTCATAACCCGGAGGCGACGGGTTCGATTCCCGCGGCAAGACAAGTATTTGTAAAAAAAACCACAAATAAACCACAAACTTGTTCTGAGTCTGAGTGTTGTGGGACCACGGTCCTCGTAGTTCCTGGGTTTCTAGATATAAGGAATCTTAGTTAGGGTCCAGGATCTATGTATGTGATCGTTGGGCGTTATTATTATTAATATTATTGTAAAGACAAGACAACATTGGAAATTTTAAATTTTTTTTACACCGCTGTTTATTATTTTTATCTCTTGATACTGTCCAAGGTTGTCTGGAAGAGATCGCTATGAGCGATAAGACCGCCCATTGTTGTACTAGTACGTATGATTTATTTTATACCTGTACGAGCTTCTGCCCGCAGCTTCGCCCGCGGCGTGGCCTATGGGAAAATAATTTAACCACCCATTTCACCCTCTTAAGGGTGGAATTTCGAAAAACCCTTTCTTAGCGGATGCCTACGTCATAACATCTACCTGCATGCCAAATTTCAGCCCGATCCGTCCAGTGGTTTGGGCTGTGCGTTGATAGATCACTATGTCAGTCAGTCAATCAGTCAGTCACCTTTGAGTTATAAATATTTAGATTATGTAAATTTCATTCGTGAGACAGTACTGGGTTCTATCTTACTTATTTATTTATTTATTTGAACACCAACATAACAAACACCAATTCATGCTTCAGTAGTTAAATTAATAATAATATATAGCTAAGTGTCGATATAATTATAGGTGAAGACAGCTTGCGAACTTTCTATTAGAAAGAATTTTTTGATGTGAGCGAGTACAAAATTATAGGAAGATAACGTAAAATCAATTTCATTAAATTTTTACAATAGACATAGGTGAACATTATAGGCAATATTAATATAAAAAGTCTAAAATGTGCATGCAGATTAGGAATGCCTAAACAAATACATTAACACTCAAAACATAGATAAAAATTTAGGTAAGAATGGTAAAATAATTAAATTGATCTCCATATTAACTAATTTTGACCTGTACAAATAATATAAATTTTTATTATTAATATTAGAAAATTTAGCATGAATATAAAATTAAATCAACTTTTTCAAACAATAAAATAAATACGAAACTAAGAAATTAACTTATAAAAATATTAAATTAAACACTAAAACATTACATTTCCAATAAAATTAATACCAATATATTGACACAAAAAATCTAGTCATAAATATAAAACATTTATTCAAATAGACAGGGACTTTCTGAACTTCTTACTTCTATCTATTGGATACAAAAAGTAGCAATAGTGTATAACAATACTTATGTGTATTTTATAATCTGTTTTTACGGGCTAATTCGGTTGGGCTCTACCTACCTTTACAGCGTCACGGCGGTTTTATAATCTATCTTTATGCTGCATCAATGGATAAAACTAAAACACGTGAGACAGTATGCCCAGCATCCGATGATCAATGGTGCAATGATTATGAAAGGACCAGTTTGTGACGTAACAGCTACTTTCGCATGAAGCCGAGAGGCCGATGCGTAAGCCCAGTAACCTAAATGCCAGATAATTTTCTTACAATAACATGCCTTATCAACATATCATTCATTCATAAAAACACCAGTTTTTGGGTAACGCTAAAACGCTCTTGGGTATAGAAAACGGACACTTTTTCAACCGACTTCAACAGGAGGTTTTCTATTGTTGTATTTTTTATCTATTGACGAAATTAAAAAAAAAATTATTTTTATTATAACGATATTATAATTTATTTTTCTGGAAGTATTTAAAAAATCAAGCTTCTCGTATGTGGGCAAGTTCAAAAAAATAATAGATTATGTCGAAATTGTATTGAAGCCTTTCACACAAAAACTATAAGAATATATCTACGGTAGTAGAAAATAAGTTACCAAGGTATGATTGGATGATATTCTGCGTGTCTGTTGAAACCAACCCTCTCCTCTTTTCATGGAGTCTTATTTCTCATTCGTAATCGCCTTTATCGCCACGGAATAACAATGTTCTAAGCGCATTAGTAAAAAAAAGTAAATGTTAACATATATTAATAAAAAATCTATTATTAAGCATTGTCACCTATGTAATTTACCTTCAGCCTTAACCTTCTGGTTGCACTAAAGCTAAAGCTCTTAGCTGTGTGCGTTAAGATTAACATATTTTTTCGTAATTTTCGAACGCATACTGAAGTACTCGGAATGGAAAACCACTCGTTTGAATCCGATCGATGATTGGATTATACCGATAACCTTTAACGAAGGAATGAACGATTATGGCTGTGAGTAGTCAACGTATTTTGTAGTCGATTTTTGATATAAGTTCCGAACCTTTCAATTAATCAAAATAAGTTACAATCGAGCATCTGTGACCCCCATGAAACAAAGATAATAAATGGACTAAAGTGCTATAAATTCGAGATTTCGTTCGAAAACTGTCAACCCCCGAATGTAATGAATGAACTGCCGTTATTCGCGGTGTTGCCATCAATATGCTTTCGGATTGATCCAAAATTTCATCAAAATAACCGGGAAAAGTCTGGAAACTGCACTGCCGAGGCTATTTTTTTATTCCCTACCGGTGCAATGGAGATTTCAAAAGTAAAGTTATTTTTAAATAATTTCTTAGATCTGTCCACCCGTTCGACCCGTTTATCCATTAGAATACCAAGTTTGATAACTGGTTATGTAGTGGGAAGAAATTTCTATCTACTTTGGTACATTGACATGGAGGTTTTTTGTACTAAAATACTGATTCGCATTAAACTTTGCTCAAATATCATAATTCCGTACCAGATGATGCTATAATATTGTTACCACCTGTGTACATCATTAATTACTTCTACCAAAGAATAGGTAACTAATAATAGTACAACGTACTTTTGCTTTACTGGTGACGAAATTACGAGCTAATTGTTTTCACGCCATCTATATGAGGATATCATAATTAGCTGTTGTGTAATATAGCGCCATCTGTTGTAAATAGCACGAACTACTTAGCGGTAGCGCGACCTCAATTGTGCCATGTTTTCACGCTAAATCAGTAGGTGGCGGTAAATTCTGTTTAATAATAAATATTTTTCTTAGAATACATAATAATTTAATTATATCCATTTATTTCCTGTTATGTTTTCAAGTCGCATTCAAATTCTATATGCGACATATTGTGTGACTGCTGGATGAATTATTATGATCATGTTAAATAAACAAGGTAGAGAAAAGATATGTATTGATTAAAAACAAATATTAGGAGAAGAATCTTCTTCTCCTTATTTTTATTTATCTAAATATATGAAAAAGTAAAAAAATATTGTAGCTCTTAGTACCAAATAAAACAAATATTATTAAAGCCCTCGGCTCAGAGATAATGAAACGAGGAAAAACAAATATATATTATGTGCTTTAGACCACGCGACTGAAGTAAAACTTTTTAGCTCTATCTATCGGCCGGTATAACTTTGTTTAATGTTAGTGCCGTCATCTTGACAATCGTAAATTGTCACCGAACATACCAACATAATAATACAAATTTTAAATTATTTTGTTATGTTGACCATGTAGATCTACGTGAACCAAAAACTTGCAACTTCCGTTCGCCTCGTTACGCATTCAACAACTTATTCCCCAAGTCAAACGTGCATAAAGTTTTATTTAAAAAAAATGTAAGGAACATAATTTGTCAAAGTTACAACATAAAAATCGTAAAAAGTTCAATGAGCTCCAAAACTAGAATGTAGTTAACCTTTCCTTCGCCGCGGCCGCGAGCTCTTTGTGGCTACTTGTTGGAAACTGACTTGCCGATGTTACTATGTCTCGCCCGGTGACGCAGCAAAGGTCGGTAGAGACCAACAGCTCGTTAAAAAACCGATGTTACTATCATTTTCTTCTTATAGTTGTATCTGCAACGGTTGCTTAAATCTTGAAATACATCTGTGCTCTATCGTTTTCAATCGCTCTGGATCATCCTTTACTGGTGCGAGATGAATAGTCTGAGAGTCTATCTTTCTCGTTCTGGGAGAATATATCTGGGAAAATTCGTCATGACTTTTATTTTTGAACTTGCTAATGCGTCACCAGCGGGAAAATATATCAAAAAGAATGAAAGAAAGAAGACAGAAATTCAAAATTCAAGATGAAAAAAAACTGTCTTTCTTTCAAAATATATCATGATGTCTTCTGCCTTATAAAGGTTGAGACTAGCTATCCAACCTTCTGCGTGTGAGAGGCAGACAATGACTGTATTTCTACTCTCACAAAAAAACCAAAGATATCTTTAGAAATGTCAAAATAATTTTAGTTTAGAATTTACACCACAGAATCGACAACAATATGTATGATAATACCTACTACACACTATCATCAAAAGCGAGCTGTTAGCGATGTAACATAATTTAATTTGTTTTGTTTATTACGTGCTATGACTTATTTAGTTTGAAAACTATCGTGAGTATGACACATTTTGTACGATTAATAACGGCTAAACTCACGTCAATCAAAAGTCGAAATTACTCCGACCAGGTTTCGGACATATTCGATGTCCTTCTTCTATCATAAATAAAATAAATACTTGTTCAGCTGCATTTCATCCCCTCTCCTATCACATACACACTCAATCACACCTTCACACACGACACACACCCTCATACACTCACACAAACCCTTACACCCAGTTACACCTCAAAATTACTCTCGCATTCATCATTTCTCTTATTTTATTATATTATTAATCTATTTTATTTAATATACTTACTTACTACGTGTTACTTATAATTTTACATATGTACAAACGTTTACATAGTAAATAAAATAAAATAAAAATGTTCAATAAGTAAGTTCTCGAAAATTTTGTCCGGCGGAGGGCATTGGTATGCCAAAACAGGTTTCCCTAGTTTGGGTACCAAAGTTTTCCAACCAGGAGTAAACTCTTTGTATTTTTAGTAGACTGTTTTATGTTTAAACTGATGTTTGTAAACATTTAATAAACTATTTCATTTCATTTCTGGGAGCCAGTTACTAACGCAAGCTGGCTCCCAGAAGGACATCGAATATGTCCGCAACCTGATCGGAGTAATTTCGACTTGTTATTTGACGTGACTTTATTAGTGTTATGACTTTTGTGTAAATAATCGTTCACAGTCCACGTAGATAGGTCTACGTGATTCGGCAGATATTCTGCCGCCAAGCAGTAGTGTAAAACATGCCTGCCTCTGTGGTGTGGTGGTTGAGCAGGTCAGCTCATAACCTGGAGGCGGTGGATTGGATTCCCGCGGCAGGACAAGTATTTGTGCACAGAAAAAAGCGCAAATACTTGAGTTTGAGTGTAATGCAAAGATAATAAGCCCTAGATTTATAGTCAATGGTGTTGTGGGAGCATGGTAATCGTAGTTCCTGAGTCCCTAGATACAGGGAATCCAAGTTAGGGTCCAGGATCTATGTATGTCATCGTTGGCCGTTATTATTACTATAATCAGTGGTGAACAATAACATTTTTGTGTTCTTAATACAACTTGTGCACTGGTGCAGTGGTGTCTCAAAGTATTACGATTTTAATTCCATGTAGTACTTTACCAGCAGCAGTGGCGCTTAACATCAGGCGAAAAACAAGCTTGTCACGTCACACATTACTTAAAAATAGTGATAATGAAGTTTTTGCCTTCCGTTCGCGGAAGACGTCAACAATGTTGGGTTGACCTCTTGACTTACGGCTTCCTTGAGAAAAAAGATATTACCAGTGTTGCCCTCTGAACTTCAACGTAGGAACTTGTTATAGGAAATTAAACATTTTATGAAGTAAAACTTCTACACGCACGCTTACTGGAGTAGGCTGGTGAAGTGAAGAACGGAAGTTGAAGTTGGTTCACGTAGATCTCCATTGTCTACATAAACATTTGTATTATTATGTTAGTATGTGTAAATGACAATTTACAATTATCAAGATGGCGACATTAACATTAAACAAAGCCAAAACAAAGTCATACCGGCCGATAGAAAGAGCTAAACTAAAGAAGTTTTGGCAGCAAAACGAAAAAGATCGCGTCATCGCATTGTATTATTTTCCAAGACTTGTGTTATTTTCAGTGTTAGTGCATAAAGTTGGCGGCATTTTATTCATTAAGTGCTGGATTACAGGCATGAGTGTGGGAAAGTGGTATAATGATGGTGAAACGTTTCTTTTCGTGTTGTTTTCAAAACTCCATAGAAGCTTCTGGTAAAGTTGCCACCACTTTACTAGGAGTATAACTTGACTAGAGTAGACTATGACTTAACTTGATGTCTTGGACTGTGACTGGACTTGACACATATACAAGGTGGAATTTAATTCGTTCTTTTCCTTTAATGTATGTATTCAGTCCGTGCTATAGAACGCTCCCATATAACTAAATAAAAAAAGTACTTATGAAATAAAACTTAAATCTAGGTAATCTAATTAATAATTTAGGTAAACTTAAATCTAATATTATCAAATTTAAATTCTAAAGAAATCCCTTGCAACATTGAACGAAGCAGGTGTTTTATTGCCTACAAAACATTTACAAAGCACTCAGCTAACGCCCGCGCTGTGTGTACTTTTAAATAGACATTTTGGGTGTCATGCAGTTATTTTAGAAGGCACTAAATACAAAAACATTTTTTTTTAAATTGGATCTTTTACGAATATTCTATAGCATGGTCTGAGTACATACATTTAAGGAAAAGAGTGAATTAAATGCCACCGTGTATATATAATATAATATTAATTAACTTGACTTAAAATTATCAATTACTTGACACTGGCTAAATACACAAAAGCGTGGAGCCAAACCAAAAAAAGCACATTCGTTTTTTTGTTAAATATTATGACATGGTCTATCACATGTCCGGCTTTACGTCGACTTCTCGGACACTCAGTATAACAAATATTTACAAATAGGCGTAGCTGCAAAATATAAAGACACGAGGATTAGTAAACATTATTTCCTATAAAGAGTCTTTGGTAAAATAGTGAAGCTATATGCTTAAAAACTAAATATTTATATAAGAGCCTCCCCGTTCCCTCAAAGTCTTTCCAACTTTCCTTAGAAATTACCCAAACCGTTCTTAAAAGAATGAGCAAGCACTCAGTGGTGAACAATATATGCATATATTATTACATTAATTACTTTTTTTAAAATTATTTGGTTTGACAGCCTCTGTGGTGTGGTGGTAGAGCAGATCAGCTCATAGCCCGGAGGCAGCGGGTTCAATTCCCGCGGCAGGACAAGTATTTGTGCACAGAAAAAAAAATCGCAAGCACTTGTTCTGATTCTGGGTGTTCTGGGACCATGGTCCTATTCCTGGGGACACAGGGAATCCTAATTAGGGTCCAGGATCTATGTATGTATGTGTGATATATAATTATCTATCTAGTTGGGCGTTATTATTAATAATTACAAGATTAGCAGATACCACAGAGTAAATAATAGTAACCGTTCTCAATACATAACAATGTCAGATAAAATCAAACCATCTAAAATGTAATTCTCTCACGGGAAGCGAACCCGCACTGTTACCGCACCGTCTCATTACTAGAGAGAGCTAACCACTGCGCATGGGCAGAAAGCGGAACTATGTTTTATAATAAGTTATTTGGAAACAGGTGAAAAATAAAGGTATGTGGTATTTGGGCTTGTTGGCTTTATCCGGACACGTGACACCTATGTACACAGAGATAATTATAGTTCCGAAAAATTTTGCAGCCGAAATTTGAATGCGGTTTCTAACTCACCGAATTAGAGATTATCTTCCAACTCAGCTAAGGTGGCATGCCCAGTGGCTGTGAAAATCTTTTGTTTTGTATCAACTTGGATAAGTTGGTACAGTCATTCTCTGTGAAAATCTTTGGTTTGTATCAACTTAGATAAGTTGGTACAGTCAGTGTCTGTGAAAATCTTTTGTTTGTATCAACTTGGATAAGTTGGTACAGTCAGTGTCTGTGAAAATCTTTTGTTTGTATCAACTTAGATTTGGTACAGTCAGTGTCTGTAAAAATCTTTTGTTTTGTATCAACTTAGATAAGTTGGTACAGTCAGTGTCTGTGAAAATCTTTTGTTTTGTATCAACTTGGATAAGTTGGTACAGTCAGTGTCTGTGAAAATCTTTTGTTTTGTACCAGCTTAGCTAAGTTGGTACAGTCAGTGTCTGTGAAAATCTTTTGTTTTGTATAAACTTAGCTAAGTTGGTACAAAACAAAAGATTTTCACAGCCACTGGGCATGCCACCATAGCTCAGTTGAATGAGACTCTAAATTTTTCGGAACTATAATCTTTTGGAATATAAATCTTTTAATTTGTACCAACTTAGTTAAGTTGGTACAAAACAAAGGATTTTTACAGCCACTGCCTGCTAAGTCATGGTGAAATCCATAGGACCTGTGTTAGTCCATTTCCACCCAGTCGTAGCCGCTCGAGATACGTCTTGAGCGACCGGATGATCCTATAAATAGATCCTGCGCTAGGATCACCGGACCAGTCTAGCCTTCTGGCTCAGGTACCGGTATAGGATACCAGCGTAACACAATCAGACACCGACCCCGCCGGCGAGGTCGATGTACCCCCCGTAAGTTAGCTAGAACGGTCGCGACTTTCCATAGGGTCCACTCTCCACACGTAGTCTTCTCGATCCACTTATCCCGGCAACGGCCCAAGCCGACGCACCCCAGGGGTGCCCTTGAGCTAGTTGTCTCCCACTTTACGATGGCTGGGCGCCGTATATTGTCAGAAAACAAGGAATCCGGGAGTGAGTTCTATTCTCTAGCAGTTCGCATGATTTCGTTTTCAATCTAAAATCTTGCGAGGATTTAAACTCTTACATATCTTTTTTTTTATGGGTTGTAAATTATTAATTAATTTTATCAGCTGTAAGCAGTACCTACTGGATGTTATGTTGTGCATACATCTCGGTTTAAACAAGCGAGCATCGTCCTTGGAAACCTGTTCTTATGGACTTTACCCTCTTCAAGCACCGATATAAAGAACCGATATATTAAAAGGAAGTTCTTTATTTAAAATGTTGAAATAAGAACAAAACTGCCAAGTAAAAGTACCGCAACTATAACTTACACCAAAAAACAATTAACATGATTAAAATACGTTCATCAATTTATACAAATGAAACGTTGAAGAGTTTTTTTTTATTAGTTTTATGTACGGTTCTGTAGTACTACAAGGCTGGTGGTACCACTGTTAGTACAGATGAAACTGAACTACGTGACTTTTAAATAAATACATGGCTGAATCTGAGCTCGAATGTCACATTTCGTTATTGGATTTGACTTATGGAATTTCTTATTTTAGTCTTAGAACGTCTTTAGAACTCAATAAAAAATAACAGAACTTAAAATAAACTAATAAACAAAGTAGCACTATTTAGCTTGAGGTTTAGTTTGACTCACTAAAAATTAAAAATCCAATTCAATTTTTAATTAATTTTCCCCGTGCATATGACGATTGAGGCAATGAAAAAAAACCCACCTGGGTATAGTTGCCGAAACAACTTGCGTCATTCCGTCTTGACACACTGGACTGGCCAGCGAGACTGCTGTCTATGGCCTGGCAGGTTTTTAAAAAGAAAAAGAACACGCAAGCGAAAACTTCGCGATCTGCGGCCAGTAGGCGAAGAAACGCGGGCCGAGTCGCACACGCCTGCCTGATCGATTATAAAACAATACGCGGTTATAATTAGAAAGTTTAATTATTAACGTGTACGTGTGTGATATTATTACAAAATATTTAGCTTGTGTTTTGTTTCTGTGTTCTGTGATACGGAGTTGAGTGCATGAAACTAGGAAGCTGACGAAGGCCATCAAGATGCTTATAACGTGAGTATTAATGATTTCTGATAAGAATAATGATTAGTTAGTTGTAATTGGTGTCGTTATTTGTATTAATGGTGCATGGCAAAACGTGTTGGTATCGCGGACAAGGGTTGTGAAACGGACTCACATAGCGAGGAAACTTGAATATCTAAACCTTGTCGGGACTACTATTTATTAATTAAAAATATCTATTCATCCTCAAAGTCGTCAGTTTTATTCACTTAATAAAAATATTATGCAATACCTTACTGTACAGCGTAAAAAATTACCAAACATTAAATTAATTTAAAATAATTAAACACGTTTAAAACTACGTAGTTCCTAGATCGATTTTAATCAAACCTTTTTCACTGACCGTACTCACACCAAAAACAAATGAAAACGTAAAAACAAAGACTGAATATTACTTGACACTGGCTAAATACTAAAAAGTGTGGAGCCAAAACAAAACAAAAATATATATTAAAATTGGATAATCAACGTTTTTTCTGTGTTGTTTTTATATAAGCAACGTAACTAGATAAATTGAATGTCGAGATTAAAAATCTTAAAACCATCTACTGTAGTTAATAATTGGCATAATTTGGCAACGTTTCGTTTTACATAAGTTAAATGATCAACTTCAGAAGTAGGTGCATTGCGAAAATAACATCGAGGTCAAAAACTTGTGCGTAAGCACCTGCCTTGTTGTCTTATCCGGTTACAATTATTATCATATTTCTAATTGATTTTGTAATCATTAGGTACACGTTCTAAATACAGGTTCGTGAATGTCAACTACTAACTGTAACCTGGGGTTTTTGGCGGGAAAACGAAAAAGGTTGCGTCACCGCATTGTATTATTTTCCAAAACTTTTAGCATTTTATTCGTTAAGTGCTGGACTACAGGCATGAGTGTGGGAAGACAGCGAATGCTTTGTCTATTAACATAAAAATTAGATTAATGTACGATTACTGTTTTAATTCATTGAACACCAATTAAAAATATATAAAAATAACTGTTTAGTTATTTTTATATATTTTTACAAAAAGCAGCCTTATCGCTTTCAGTAATATCTTAGACGCGGTCATACAATTTGGCTAAATTTTATCAGCAAAACCAAAAGCAAAATTAGGCAAAGTCCTACGGGATATTCGTAGCCGTGTAGACGCAACTACGCCGTAGCAATCCTTCTAAATAAAATTATATTTCTATTTCTATGGATGGTTTTGTTCTGTAGAGGTTCTCTATTAATTAATAGCTCAATTTTAAATGACACGTATTTGATCATTTTCATTTGTAAAAACAAGCAAAAAAATGTAAGCCGTCATGTTTTTTTAATGATTGATCCTTCTCATGGGCCTAGTATCAGATGATGATTGTGATGATCCTCCTTCTTTGAGACATAAAATATCAAATAATTTAATCTGCGTAAAACTTTTTTGATTTCTATCACGTCTACCTCACGAAACTACATGATGACTGAATACGTCTAAAGAAGAGGATCAAATATTATTATTGTATAATAAACATTAATTTAAAAGTTAAACATAAATAAATTATAATAAATCAATTAGACTTTAGATAATCAATATTATAGAATTCCTTTTAAAAATTAAGAAAAAATAATTTTATAGAAGGGTTAAGGTCACAAAAAAGCAATAGTGTTGAATTCAGCAATCAAACTTCAGAAATGTCACGACAGACCTCAAAGTATAAGTGTTCCTCCACCTTTTTTATATATATTCATTTAAATAAAGCTTGGCGTCCTTACGCCATCTTTAAAAAATAACGGTTCGTAATTCGACTCAAAGTCAAAGTCAAAGACAAAAGATTTATTGCAAATAGGCTATTTTAAGTCAAAATATATATTAGGTAATTAAAATTAAGTAATTTTGCTAAGTATATAAAATTACAAAGCGCTTATTGTCAAATAATATACAGCAAGCCCATTGCAATATATGAGTTTGAAAAAAGCAGTTCTCTTTCTCATTACTGGTGCAAGCAATCCGGCACAATACCGCACACAGGGGCGCCTAATAATATTAATTTATTTCATTATTAATTTATATACATTGCCGTTTATTTTATAATATTTTTTAAGCGCATCCTCATCGTATCATCTACAATCACATACACGAAAAAAATTACTAAAACCTTTTTGTGGGACCAAGATTACAAACAGTAAAACATAACCTCTTTTAATAACTCTACCTTGTTTTTTGCATTTAAAATACGTCAGTAGAGGTACCTGCCGCTTAAAATAACATCTAAATATCCATTTATTAATAAAACTACATTAAACGTGTAGTACTTATACGTCATTACATCAAAGATGACTTGGTACCATTGATCTGAGCTTACCTGAGTAAAAACTTTAAGATTCTAGCAACAACACCATTACAGACGACAATGCGATTTATCATCTACACGTTAAAGTTGTTAATTGAATACGTTTCTGCATGTAATAAGTACTTAAATTGCTAGGTGGTGGATAGTGGATACATGAGTGCTTATTTCAAAGCGTTAAGGCTTAGATTTGGAAAGTATTTTTCTGGTGTAGGTAATTACAACGATCGTTTTTGAAGTACATATTTATCAATAAAATAAATTAGTCATAGTTTATTACTTTCTGACTTTCTTTTAATGACTTGCTGATGTGAGTCGCTTGATATCTTTACATCATGACTATTAAATATTCAAGTTAAAATTCTGTCCTATTCATAGAAGTAATAACCTTAATTGTTATAAACTGCGACTCAAACCCTGGCTCACCGACCTATAACTTATGAACTATAACTTCGATGAATTTGTAAGCATTAGGCCTTACTAAGGGACAATAATTTTTTTATATTAATACTCTATTATAAATGATAATTTTTATATTTAATTTCTACCGACATCATAATTTAATGTTTTTTATTTCTATTTTATGTAATTAAAATGTATGTATATACCTATATTTATAATGTATCTACGAGTACGAATCACGTACGATTCAAGACCTGCATTTTTATGTACCAAATAAATGAACATGAATATGAATAATATCAAATTTTTTTTGTAAATTAATAATCAAATTTATTTCTTTATAGTTTAAAAGATTTCAAGATATCTTTTGAATTCTTCTTAAACTACCATTTAATTTAACGTGGCAACACTGCTACCAAAATGTCAACGTTGCCCTTGCCAACCCTGCCCTGATTTATTAGTTTGTTTTTATTATTAATTTTTACAAAAAAAAATAACAAAATAAAAAAGGTGGAGTTTAAAACCGTCTGTCAATAGACTTAATAACCAAATCAGACCAACCTTAAGCTCTAAGAAAACACTCAATCATTGTTTTGATATTCTTAAAACATTTAAATTATACTCAAATAATTAACTTTATGTAACTTAACCTTCCCTTTTAAAGTCAAAGGAAAAGACAACTCTTTGAATTAAAAAAAGAGTATTCTTTAGACCACACGACGGAATTAAAACTACTTTAGCTCCATCTATCGGCCGGTATAACTTTGTTTAATGTTAATGTCGCCATCTTGACAATTGTAAATTGTCTTTTTACCGGACATACCTACAACATAAAAAAAGTTAAAAACTACATGGTGTGTACTACATTTACAACGTGTACTACATTTTTAACTTTTTTATGTTGGCAATGGAGATCTACTGAACCAATTTCAACTTCCGTTCGCCTCGCATTCACCAGCTTACTCCCCAAGTCAAGCGTGAAAGAAATTTTACTTCAATTAGACAGTATACTATGAAATACTTTATATGAAAGTTAAATAGTTAATACATTAAATAAATAAAATTGTGAATAAATTAAATTAAATAACAACCTCTCGTTATCGTATTTGCACAGTATAACAACCATAAACGTCATAAGTAGCACGAAGTACACAGACAGACAAATCGCGCCTGTTATATATTACACACCTGAACAATATTTAGTGAATATATGCACATAAATAACTTATATTGTTTGCACAGCTTTTAAGGAATTTTATGTTTATTTTGTGATACTACGGTGTAATAAATTGAAATCAGAAATGACATTAATGACAGTATTTTCTATATTTTGACAGCTCCTAAGTTAGCACTTAATGTTCCGGGAGTTACCCATGTTTTTTTTAAAGTGGTTTTTGAAGAAATATATGCCAGCCCGATTGTATTCTAACTATACACTCTATAACTCTTTTGATAAAACTGACGTACTCGCAAAGGCTAGTAGTGGAAATCAACTACTATTTTTCGTATGGGGGGAAGTTGTATCATTGATAATAATAATAATATGTGTGGACATCTCACACAACGCCATCTAGCCCCAAACTAAGCAAAGCTTGTGCTATGGGAACCAGATAACTGATACAATACTTAGATACTTTTTTGTTTGTAAATACATACATAGAATACAATATGACACCCAGACACAGAACAAACAAATGTTCATCACACAAATGTTTGTCCTGAGTGGGAATCGAACCTACAACCCACAGTTCAGAAGGCAGGGCTACTACCAACTGAGCTATCGGGCCAGTCAAGTGATCAAGTGGATTATATAGTTATGGCTCACCGTTTGATACAAAAACTATCGTTATTTGATAATCCGGTTCAAAACGACCTCAACTACTTACATGTGGACGATAATTACATACATCATTCAGAGGTCAATCACGAGCTATAACTTCAAACTAATTAAGATGAATGCATTAAATCCAATCGAAGGTTTCGAGTTACGACATATCGACCACCAAATCAGGTGACTCGGACACCAGTCATTCCTATTCGTCATCCGCTGAGAGAATATGATTGAGAGTTTTAATAACATTCTTATCTATATATATAAAACGATCTTCTGCCCGCCGCTTCGCCCGCGGCGTGACCTATGGGAAAATAATGCAACCACCCATTTCACCCTCTTAAGGGTGGAATTTCGAAAAATCCTTTCTTAGCGGATGCCTACGTCATAACATCTACCAGTGTGCCAAATTTCAGCCCGATCCGTTCAGTGGTTTTGGCTGTGCGTTGATAGATCACTATGTCAGTCAGTCACCTTTGAGTTATATATATTTAGATACCGTCGTGCTAGTTACACTATTTATAACTCAAGAACGGCTGAACCGATTTGGCTGAAAATTGGGGAGGTAGCTTAGAACCAGGAGTCAGACATAGGATGCTTTTTAGCCCGTTCGACCGAGTTTACTAATTCACCCGTGCGAAGCCGGGCCGGTTCAACTAGTTCTATTTAAAAAAAGGATTTTACCGACTTCAATCCCAATGAGAACATCATCAATACCGGTTCACCCAAATATAAATATACAATAAAATTGAGAACCTCCTACTTTTTTTAAATTGGTTAGTAAAAACTGAATTAAAACTTGAATATTTCACTACAGGCCTGGCTCGCCACATCATTCACTAACATAAAAAAAGTGGAAATGAAGAGAGCACCAACCGTTTTCAGCACCCTAAACAATTAATTTAAATGCTTAAAATGTTAATGAATTACGTTTGTATTTAATTTAGTTGAATGCAAATAAATGTATGGTTCATTATTCCGGATTAAATGTTGAGACGCAGAATCTTCCGGTGTAGTGACGATGCTAAAAATCTAATACTAATTAATGGATTTATTTGTCCCAAAATAAAGGATTTAGAATTCTTCAGGATTGTATTTAAATCTTTGAATTAATATAAAGCAGACGTCAATTTGACATATGCGCATAATATAGAGCATAATTTCCGCATTTTTTATCATCGAATAAATAAACTGGAAAAGTCATCAGAGATTTAAATTCCGCCTCGCAGTTATCAAAACTAATAACTTACAACTCCCTTCTACAGCATTATGTTATAACCATTGCTCTTATATATTATCGTTTGATAGAGACAAAAGTAAACTCTGTAAGTAAATTGTCTGTAAGCCTTTTGAATCATAATAAAACTATTTTTTTGGGTCAATCGTTTTAATAGATCTTATATGTATTTCTCTTTCAGACAACCTTTGGATGGATAGTAACAGAGAAGAATAAACGGCGGTGTAAAACAATTTATAGATAAAGTAAATATAGATTTAAAAAAAACTATTACCTAACTTTGTAATATATATACCTACATTCAGGGATACTGGGAATCCTAGTTAGGGTAAAAGATTTATGCACGTGATCGTTGGGCGTTATTTATTTATCTTTCGCTACACAATTTTAGCGGATAACAAAAAAAAATAGCAATGTAACTTAAGAGTATTTAAGAATATTTCTCTACGCAATGACTATAATATATGGAGAGTATGTGCAGAGATGTTTAAGAGCCTAACCTTAGAACTTAATATTGTACTCTACCATAAAAGTCTCATTTGGGACATCAGAACTGAAGTTACCATTAAATACCAAAAAACGTGAAAGGCTTTAGACCTTTTTACCTCAATCAAAATTGCAGGTTATTCCAATGAGATTAAGGTAGTAATAAGTAAAAGTGTTGTAGACGGCCTTGCATGCAGTGCGGGCCGATGCAAATGATACATTTGCTAACAGCTCGTGTCTGTCTTCCACAACACACATATTAAACAGTAGCAGTCACTGTCCTTGAAATGGCACGCTAGGTGTGACCACTAATTAGGCGAGGAGATAGAACCTTAGTGGTGGGGTATATTGATAGAGTAGGGGCTAATAAATATGAGCGCTGGAGATGACCTGCGCAGCAGCTACAATGCATTATAATATTATAATATGTGTGGACATTTCACACAGCGCCATCTAGCCCCAAACTAGCAAAGCTTGTACTATGGGAACCAGATAACTGATACAATATATAGATACTTTTTGTTGGTAAACACATGCATAGAATACAATACAACACACAGAATAAACATCGATGTTCATCACACAAATGTTTGTCCTGGGTGGGAATCAAACCCACAACCCATAGTTCAGAAGGGAGGGTTACTACCAACTGAGATATCGGGCCAGTCAAGTAATTATGTTTAAGTTTTACTGGAACATCTTATTTTGGGTATTATCTACAGACTATTAGGGATGTAATTTTAATAGAATGTTAGGAGAGATAGACTCGTTTTAGGAGAAGGTTAGTAGAGATAAAAACAAAGGCCGAGGCCGTCAAAATATATCATAAAGGAAAACAAGATTGTAAACCTAAACATTATGCCGAATGTGGAATGAATTAAAGTATGTAGTTAAAGTATACATTCAAACTAAAAAAACATGTTCAATAATTAAATTCGCTAAAGACGTTGACAATTTGACAGTGACAGATAATCAGCGATAACCAAACCAAGTTTTATTTAAATGTGTTTTTTGTTTCCTAGGGTCGTTGAAAAGAATCCGAAAATGGCGGTTGTGAATTTTGAACTTCTTTCCATTACTTGTGTATTTTTGAAATTTAACGTGTGATAAGGGTGGATTTTATCCTATTAGTGTTCGTTAACGTGCACGAGTGTTGGCAAATGGTTTCAAATTTTAAAACTAGGCCTTTTCGTTTTCTCTTCAAGACTTCCTAGAGCCTTCAGTAAAATATCCACCATTTTACTGTGGCATTTTGACTGACAAAATTATAATTTGACATGCCATAACCGTACAATAATTCCTCACTTGACATTGGCAGAATTATCACGAAAGCGATAGTAAGACATTAAACGAAAAGAAGAAGTTTGTTGCCTAGAAGATACCGGTTCACACTTGCCTTAAAAACTACCATTATCAACGTCTACAACAACGTACAAACAACGTCTCTGGTTCCTGAAGGTGATATTTTTCAGGAAACAGAGATGTTGGTGAGGCTGTCAACGCAATAAATGTTGAAGCAAAATGTCTACCATGTACGGGATGGCCACCATAAACCTCTAATTTTATATTTTTTTCTATCTGAATTTCCACAGATATCTGAGTCCGTGCTTTTTGATAATTATTTTATATTTATTAATTTGACTTATTATTAACATGAACATATATACAATACAGAATGAACAATACAACCAATAACAAAAACATAGGTACTTATTTCTAATTGTGCATACACCACGAGCAAACCAGCTTCCGCAAGCAGCACCCGTTCACGAGCTTAACGAATGTGTCAGCCATCGCCCTCCTCGACCATTTTTGAGGGAACAGGACGACCCGACACACGACGCCGCCGCAAAAAGAAGCTTTTTAGTGAGCGTGAGTGCTCCGGGTGTACACCTTATTACTATTTTATTGATACGAGCGGGATAGTTGACAGGCTTCTTTGAGCCCATCAATGATCCCGCTCCTCGTCTAATTTAATATGAAGTCTCGCAACCTTCGGTTCAGAATGTGAGTAGTTAAACCACGCTCACGTGTGTCGAGACTGCCGAGGGTTAGAGAGGTGACATCGAAGTCACGTTTTCGTAAATACGTGCTAAGTGACACCACTTCTGTACCATCTGAGAGGCACGGCTTACTACGAGTATGTTCTTGTATAGGGTTATATAATATCATTGCGGCATCTTTTGTTTTATTATAACCACACTAGGTGGTAGGACTTTACTGCAAAGTTCGTCTAGGTAGGTACCACCGCTTTGCCAGTTATTCTGCCGCCAAGCAGTAGTGCGCAAGCACTGCTGTGTTCCGGTTTGAAGGGCACTGTAGCTAGTGAAATTACTGGGCAAATGAGACTTTATGATTTGATCTCACAGTTTAGTAATCTTATTACTAGATTGTGCTGATGTCTCTGGATGACGTGCGCAGTGCAGTGTCACGCGAACCTCTATACTTTAGAGTTCCGAGTGACACTGCAGCTGATATGGGCAGCCGTGTCGTTTAACATCAGGTGAATGGCTAGCTCGTCACGTCATTCCTTAACATAAAAAATAAAACATAATTTGCATTTTTGTTAAGTTTTTTTACAATGTTTCTTTAAGGCGCGGTTTTTTAATAATCAGAGAACTGGATTTGGATAAAAAAAACACAATGAAAATAAAAGAATTTTGTATAGTGAACACTGCATTAATAATGGTACTCTTATTTTAGTCGGATTATAATTTGTTAGTTCATTAACATTTAACAAACAATTGAAATAAGATTAAAAACCTAAACCTAAAGTCCGCCGGTATTGGATTGGCATAATATAGTTAAAAATAAAATAACTTTACTTTGGTCGAAAATAAAATTCATATGAATAAACCTATTGACATCACTGTATATCAAATATGTGTCGTATTTTAATAAAATTATTTTAAAGTCAAAGTCAAAAGATTTATTTCAAATAGGCTATTTTTAGCACTTTTACAAGTCAAATTATAATAGGTAATTAAAATTAAATTATTGTACTAAGCTTATAGAATTACAAAGTGCTTATTGTCTAATATTATATAGCAAGCCCATTAAGATAAGAGTTAGAAAAAAAAGAAGTTCTCTCTCACTACTGGTGCAGGCAATCCGGCACAATGCAGAACTGAAAACCCCGATCCGAAGCTTCGATTACATTTGTAAAGAAGAAGCTACAAGAAACATTAAATGTATAATTAGCTCACGCAAGCGAAGACACCTAAATACAAAAGGTTAGCCTTCATAGTCTTCAATGATTCGCCAGTCGTGGAAAACGAATGCGTAGTAGGGTTCTTAATGTCTGACGTTGTGTGGAAAAATGTATTTTTTATCGACGTCACTCTGACAAAAAACGTCATATTTACCGGAAACGCTAAATGATAATATCTTAAAAACGCCTATTTGTTGAGTGTTGCTAAATTACCTTCGGTTTTGTCTAAATTGAGGCTGTGATTTAACTAATGATTGAATTGACAGTCATAAAATAAAAAAAAAACGTATGAATATTCTATACTTATTAATAGGTATTAGGTGGTATCATTAGCATACGTACGTTTTCTGACGTATATGGCCATGATCTTACGTTGACAGAACGTTTGCCACGTCAGTTTCTGGGCAAAATACAAAGGAACGTGTATTTTGCCCAGAAGGCAAATGTGAAATGTTTCCGTAGACAAACTATGTTTCAAATAACTGAAGAATACATGCGATATTTTCGGTCACTGTCAAAATTTTATCAATAAAATTAATAAATACCTACGCGTTGAAGCCTCCGAACTAGTTTTTTTAAAATAGAAGCTATAAAAGATTATAAAACATGTACACGACGCCACTTTGTAACTATGATAAATTTTTATAGCGTTAACATAACACTCATTAAATAATATCAGAGAATCACATGTTTATAGTACATATAAAACATGATTGTGAGGGAAGATGTTTATACTACGATGGTCATAGATGAACCATAAATAACCAAGTAATATGTTGAAGATTCGTAAACGTATTGCCTTTTTCCCATTACCCAAAATACTAGGCAAAAATCTTCTATCGTTATAAACGTCTTTATGTATCTAGGTACCTCCAATATATAGAAACTGGCTAAAAAAAAAAGGAAAGAACAAAAAAGAAACGAATATTTTCATAACATATTATTTCATTGATTGATCTGTAATGTGAATTATCAAGGCGTAATATCATTTGAATGAAACAAATGAATAAATATTTATGGATATTACACACAGCGCCATCTATTTCCAAACTAAACTTAATGTAGGAAACGTCGGATTTGCGAACGTTTCCTCACACGTCAGTTTTCCTAATTCATCTGTTTCCTTATTAGATGCGTTTCCTAATTCATCTGGATCATAAATATGTAGATCACATATTTTTAGAATGTCGTATTTTTATGAACCACCTATTGGGCTGAATCAACACCACATATTATAGGCTCATAACCTGGAGGCGGCGGGTTCGATTCCCGCGGCAGGACAAGTATTTGTGCACAGAAAAAAAAGCGCAAATATTGTTCTGAGTCTGGGTGTTGTGGGACCATGGTCCTCGTAGTTCCTGCGTCCCTGGACACAAGGAATCGTAGTTAGGGTCTATATAGGATCTATATATGTGATCGTTGGACGTTATTATTATTATTATAGTACTTAGATTTATGATTCGTACTTTAAACTAGTATTACAGTATTTGCTGTGTTATGGCCGACACTTACCTCGCACACTACATTCAGCCGACACTCGCAGCAATTGACACCGATCTTACATTCCATCTCAGTGTTGTGTAAGAATTACATCATGTTATATTAAAACCTTCTTGCTCTGATTAGGAAGAAAACGTGCTTACATATGCCTATTGACAGCCTCTGTGGTGTGGTGGTTGAGCAGGTTGGCTCATAAACTGAGATGGCGGGTTCAGGACAAGTATTTGTGCACAGAAAATAAAGCGCAAATATTTTTTTTGCGTCTGGGTGTTGTGGGACGATGGTCCTCGTAGTTATTAGATCCACGGGGAATCCTAGTTTGGGTTTACGATCTATGTGATTTTTGGGTATTTTTATTATTATTACTTTTTAATATCAGCATGATATAAATAAAAAGTACTAGCTGACCCACTTTTTTATGTAAGTGAATGATGTGACGAGCTAGTCGTTCACCTGATGTTAAGCGACACGGCTGCCCATAACAGAACAGTGTCACTCGGAACTCCAAAATATAAAGTTTCGCGTGACACTGCACTGCGCACATCATCCTGAGACATCAGCACAGTCTGGTAATAAGGTTACTTGACTGTGAGATCAGATCATAAAGTCTCAATTGCCCAGTAATTTTACTAGCTGCAGTAGACGAACTTTGCAGAAAAGTCCTACCAACTATTAAAAGGGTTAATGTCTTTAACGCCCTAACTCTGTTCACGGGAAGAGGGAAGCGAAAAATATAGAAGCAGTAGGGGGTAGGCGCGCCTTTTTCGAAGACGAGTTAATCCTGAGTACTTAATTAAGGAATTAGAACTTTAGTAATATAAATTCCTTAACTCTGTTTAAACAAATTTTAAAAAAATTGTGTAAATTTTAAATTCAAACGAATTCCGTTGATTCAGTTGTTTCTAGTGTTTCCCAAGTATTGACGTCATCATTATACCGTGGATATTTGAGTTGCTAATAAATGACACATACGCACCGATAATTGTTATATACGTTTATTTTAATTGTAAAGTAATTACTTACTATGAGGTCGATTAAATGTTATTATATACATTATTTTTATATTATGAAAGCTTAATCGTCGATACGTACGCTTGCAAAATATGATTAAAAAGATTCATTGTTAATCACACTATCACACTAATATTATAAAGGCGAAAGTTTGTATGTGTGTATGTTTGTTAGCGTATACACTGGATTAACATATAGACTACATTTTATCCCGGAAAAGTGAAATTTTCCCGTGTGATGAGCAAATAATTAAAATACTTTTTATCCGCGGAGGAAACCGTGGGGCGCAACTAGTCAATTATATGCACTAAATGGATTTAATTATAATTTTATATGTGTATTGGGTATTACTTAATTGTTTGGTTTCGGAACTCAGTGGTTATTTTATATATTTTATCTTTTTTTAGTTTAAAAACTATCCTGAGTATGGTAACATTTTGGAAAAGTTAGTAACGGCTAAGCTCGTGTCAGTTAAAACTTTTAATAAATTAAGTATATCATCTTTGATTTAAAAAATTGGTAAATGTTTTTGGTAATATCTACTTTGTTTTTTGGATTTAAAAAATACGTTTTTAATTTTTAAATTGATTTATCAACACATCAATCAACTGACCATATTTACCGTGTTTTATATAAAAAAGTTGTTATTCAAAATTGCTAATGACCTTTGAAGATCGATGCCACCAATAAAAACCTTACGGCCATATTTAATATCAACTAATCACTTAGTTCCGTGGCCGTGTGGTCCCAGCGGTGTGAGAATAGGACTATAATCTCTTCCCGCTTGTGCCGTAAGAGCCAGCTAATAGCAGCACCATTCTGCTCGGTACATTAAAATCTGTGATCACCAAGCCAAGCGTGACGAATAGGGCAAACTCTAATAAACATCCAATCACTTAGTATAAAATTTAAAAGTCAGAAAGCATTATTTGTATTTATGTATAATTATACTGGCCCGTTAGCTCATTTTGTAGTATCCCTGCCTTGTAATGAGCAGGTTGTGGGTTCAATCCCAGGACAAACATTTGTGTGATGAAAATCGATATTTGTCGTGTCTGGGTGTTATATTGTATTCTATGTATGTATTTACAAACAAAAAGTATCTATAACTACAACTATTACACGGCTAAAACTCACGAGATACAGTCGAATAACTCGACCGGTAAAAAAGTATCTAAGTATTGTATCAGTTATCTGGTTCCCATAGTAAGCTTTGCTTAGTTTGGGGCTAGATGGCGCTGTGTGAAACGTCTACATATATTTATTTATTTATGTCTTTACCTATGAAATTGCCGTTTTGTTTGAAAAAAGTTAAACTGTTTTTTTTTCGAACTTATTTATTTCTTTTATTCAAAGTAATCACCCCTGCAATCAATGCATCTTTGCCAACGCTGTGGCAGTTTATGGATGCCCTTCTTGAAAAAATCAGCAGGACGGGAGACAACAAACTCTTCAAAGGCGTTTTGTACGGCCTCTCGGGAATTGATTTTTTTTCCCGCTCAAAAGTTGTTCAAATTTTGGAAAAAGTAATAGTCGGTAGGCGCAAGATCTGGTGAGTATGTCGGATGAGGGAGAGCTTCCAAACCCAACTCATGCAGCTTAGAGACGGTCTGTTGTGCAGTATGGGGTCGCGCGTTGTCGTGAAGTAGCAGTGGAGACGACCGATTGACCAAAGCTGGTTGCAGACGTGCGAGTTTCGCCATCATTGTGGTCAGTTCTTCAATGTACACATCTGCAGTAATACTCTCGCCGTTTTGTAAAAAGCTATGATGAATCACACCAGCACTAGACCACCAAACTGTGACCATCACCTTTCTAGGGGTCATTTTCGTTTTGCACATTGCTTTGGTACCGAACCAGGATCTAACCAACTTGCTGAGCGCTTTCGATTGTCAAAAAGAATCCATTTTTCGTCGCACGTAACAATTCGGTTCAAAATTCCTTCATTTCTGTGCCTGTTAAGCAGCGCAAGGCAAGTCTCGACGCGTACGTTGCGCTGGCGATCGTTAAGTTCGTGGGGCACCCATCTATCAAGCTTTTTTATCTTGCCAATCTGTCGCAAATGGACCAATATTGTTTCGATGCTTACATCAAAAGCTGCTGCCAGCTCAGCTGTAGATTGAGATTCATCAGCTTCCACAATCGCCTTTAATTCATCATTGTTGACCAAAGTTTCCGGACGACCACGAGGTTCATTTTTCAAGTCAAAATTCCCAGAACGGAACCGAGCACACCAATAACGGGTTGTACGTTCGTTTGTACAGTTCTCTCCGTAAACGTCGTTGATGTTACGTGTCGTTTGTGCCGCGTTGGTGCCACGACGGAACTCATATTCCATAATTACACGAAATTTCAAAGTATCCATTATGAGGAAAAATGTTGAAATGTAATGAAAATACAACGCTAATCAATAAACAAAAGACTTATATTGTAAATAGAATGTCATATTTTTAAAACAAAATTAATTTGAATTTAGAATTCATAGCCAATCAAAACTTTTTTTGTTTGAAAAAGTCTGTACTGCAATACGGCAATTTCATAGGTAAAGACCTATTATTATGCTTGAACATGGCGACGCTGACGGATTTAATTTCATTGCTTTTGTTATGTAGGGTGGAATCAGCACTCGCTCTTATAGGCTAATAAAGAAGGCAGTAAAGGCAAAATTAAGGAAACCGATATGTCCAAGAATCACAACATTCTGATCGTGGAGTTAAATATGGACTACATACGAGTATTCTCCCTGTGAAAGAAAGCTTGTGCCCCAGCTGTGGGACCTATGGGCTGGTGGAGTGTGAACTATTTTATAAATAGAAATAGTCAAAGTATGTTGAAATGCAACGAGCGTTATAACCTTCTTTACTAAAGTTACTAAAGCCCATCTGCAACTCAAACAAGGAAAAGATAAAACAGTTACAAGTCAGTGTTGACATTGTTAAATTATTGCCACAACTGGCTTATATTTCCTAATGCCGCATAATGGTGGTGACCTCAACCGCAGTTGACTCTACACGCGATCTTGGCATCTTGTATACACGTGTCTTATTGTATTATAATAGAATATAGTTCCTTTTAATAAAAGAGTCCAACCGCCTTCAATCCCACCGCATTTGTTTATCACGAAAATGAGAAATAATCAATGTAGTTGAAGTCGAAATACACATTATTAAAGATAACTCAAAACCTACCTATCAGATCTTAATCAAATTAAATGAGAACCAAACGAAAAGCACCAGCTTTCAAATAGAAAAAGAATCATCAAAATCGGTTCACCCATTCAAAAGTTCTGAGCTGAACAAAAATAAATACAGTCGAGTTGTCTTGGTTTCCCCTTTTTTCGAAGTCGATTGAATATTGCTGGCAACACCTAATAGCACAGACCTTGATAAATACCGAAAATATAAGTTCTTCTTCCCTCGATTTCACCTCTCTCTCTCTCCCCTTTTTCTTCTCTAAGAAGAATTCGAATTCCCTGCTGTAGGCGCGCGGCACCTTGGGATGGTGATGGAGTTACGAATTTGGCGAATCTAAACGAATAAAAGGATTTTTACCCTAAAGATGTTTACTTAACAATTTATGTTCTAAATCTATTGTAATTATTGTAAGAACCATATCCGCTGGTAAAATATCGCAATAATTATATAATATTACAAATACAAATACAAATTTATGTATTGACACATTTGGTTACAAAGTTATAATGAATCCATAGACTCCCGAACTAGTGAAAACTGTGTTTTCACTAGTTCGGGAGTCTATGGCTTACAGGAGTCAGTGGCTTCTCCCATTATTAATTGTATCTAAGGTATGTCATACTAATTAGTTTTACAGAACATCATAAAAATAAACAATATCTAAGAATAAGGCAAATTGTGTTTTTATTACTAGCTGACTGGACCGCTCCGTCGTCTACGTCGCACGATTTGTCTAATCCAGACAGATTCCTCTAAATGTTAGATTATTTTGAAAAATAAACCTGGCGCGGCCGTTTTAAGTTAGTGACGAACATACAGAAGAATTATATATATGTATATGACAAATCGAGATATTCAGAAAAATACTTGATTAGAAATATTCGAAACCAAAAAAGTATGAAATAAATTGATCACGCGTTGAAGTCTTTTGTGCTGCAAACTCATTTCGCGACATTTGGTTTCCGTAATTCGTTAATTATTATGATGTGGAAGTTATAAATTATTAAACAATTTTTATATCATCTACTACATTTCAGTCGTTCATTTTTAATGTTATAATTGAATTAATTATATTTAAATTAACATATTCACATTGGTTCATAAATACCAATTGATTTTCCGACTACGTAATGTGTCTGGTATGTGTAATGGATGCTTTAATTTTTTTTATCTTTACCATAGTAATTATTTGTTATTTTAATTATTGGCTTTTACCAGTAATACTAGACTAAACTAGACCTTAAAAACTAAACCTAAAAAATAGATAAGACTTAAAAACACTTATAATAACCCGTTGGTGATCCAAAAAGTGCCAGAATGCTGGCAGTAATTTTTTTTAGTTTCTGCTGGTGGGCTGGAGTATTTAGACTGGTAGGTCAGTGCTGCCAGTATACAATCCAAATGTTTTTTGTAATAGCTAGTGTAGCTAGCATTTTACTTAGTATTATTGAAGATAGATAAAACTCTTTATTGAAACACCACATTACAGGAACAATTTACAAGCACAAACATTTAAGTGTCACAATGGGCGGTCTTATCGCTTAAAGAGATCTCTTCCAGACAACCAAAAAAAACAACAATAAAAATATTTGTAGTACTTTAAAAATATAACTATATTGTAGTACTTTAAAAAGTACGATTTTGCTCTTTAAGTGAATAAGATGATCTAAGAATAGCTTTAACACCTAATTGGTGTCAATCTTGCTCCACGTAATGTATATATACCACAGGAGACAGCTTATCTAATGATTAGGGTGTAATTTGAATCCTATTTCTTCCATCATTAGAACTACAGACGTCAAAAGGTCAAACAAGTAAACACAAGTTAAACAATAGGTTGCTTAAGCGCTGTGCAAAAACAAGTTGAGATGAACAATGTATGTAATCATTTACAAAGTAATTTTATTTGTTACCTATACCTTGACTTTTTTGGTACTCATGATCGACTCACGATTTGCCCACTGCTGGGCAAAGGTTGTTAAATCTATAAATTCTAAAAATAAATGACGTGATAAGTTAGACATTCGTTTTATGCGAAGCATCAATCTGCCTATTTATTGATGTTTGTTCTGGGTGTTATATTGTATTCTTTGTATGTATTTACAAACAAAAAGTATATAAGTATTGTATCAGTTATCTGGTTCCCATAGTACAAGCTTTGCTTAGGATAGCGCTGTGTGATAAGTCCACAATTTTTTTTAAATTTATGGATCAGTTCCAGTGCCACTCAGAACTGTGAGTTAAAAAGAGTTGTGAGACGTATCATGAAACTGAGAAGTGCAGTGCACTGTGCTCATCTTCTTGAGACATTCAAGTTTATAATTTTGCACACTGCTTAGGGGCAAAATGTGGTATATATACCCAAAGTGGTATTATATTATATAGATGAACTATCGTAGAAAATAACTACCGTGGAGTAAAAACTATGAGTAATTAGCAACTAAATGTAGAGTTATCACTTTGATTAAATATTTTAACCAAATAACATTGACTCCTGAAAATATACCTAAATGATTCATTTATTGATTAATGTTACCATAATACCTTGTTTGACTCGGGCGAGACCTCGCGGAATTACGTTCGAATACAAAAAGTGTCGGACGCACACCAAGTGTGCATTTTTTTTAAATATAAAGAAAATAAAAATACTACTTGGAAAAGTTGTTGTTGTCTTGTTTTTTTTTTACTAATACTTTTTGTTCATGTTTGGTTATGAGCCGACCTGCTCAACCACGACACCACTGTTTTTTAAATAAGTAATACATTATTATGAATTAAAAACTGGGGAGCCTTAATTAGTACAAAATATGCTATTTTTCCTAATCCAGCTCGTATTTTAAATGGTTGTTAATATATTGTAGAAATTGTAATAAAAATAAACAATAGGTTATATATCCGCTAAAACTATATTATTTTTAATTATATTTTAGATCAAACTATTTATTTTGTAACAGATAAATATTTAAAAAACTCTAATAGAGAACGAAATAGTAGGTAAAACATGTTAGAATAGATTAAAAAGCTTACTAAAAAAAAATAAGGACCTGTGACGACTAATCTAGGTAAATGTTAACACACACACATTATGTTACATAAAATCATTGTAGGTAATATGAAATAGTTAACATCTTATTTAAATCAATTCCCATTAGCATTACAGTTGCTAAAGTTACACATCTTCGTTAAATGATTTGCAAAATGTAAAGGTTGGACCACAGATTAAGTAAAGTCAAATTAGTGAATGACGCAAATGCTCAGATCAAAGTGCAATGCCCTGGTTGCGGGCTAGTCTGTGCAAATTATACGTTAATATAAGAGTGGAAAATTACTTTTATTTGAATAAAATTAATTTATATCTTTCAGCGGAAAGTCATTATACCTGTTACGGTACCTAAAAATTTTGTTATTCTGAGTTGATTCTTAAAGTCATTTCATTAGGATGTAATATCAAATGAACGGCTTGTATAATACCGAGACTATTTTGCGGTTTTATTATTTAGGGTCAGAATAATAGAATCAAGTTTTATAAGATTCCAACGTCTTTAAAAAATAACGGTACCTTTTTAACTTTTTGCCAAAATATCACAAAAATTTTTTTTCAGGAAAGAAATTGCATTTAATTCAAATTAAAATTAACATAAAATAAGTTCTACAGGCAACGATCCGGCGGAATAAATTGATATAAAGTATACAACTCGAAATAAATTAAAAACACATTATTTAAGGCTTAATAAGTAGGTCTAGGTAGGCTCTATGGGGGAGGCCTATGCCTTCTATCTTCCGTCTGATGATGAAAGGAGTCTTTAAATAAACAAAAATGTAATGTATTTATCAAATAGAGTAATTTTAGTAACTTTTTATGGTAAAACTAGTTTCTGCCCACGGCTTCACCGCAAAATAATTCAACCACCCATTTCACCCTCTTAGGGGTAACATTTAGGAAAAGGATACCTACACTTTACAAAGAACCCACATCAACAGAACATCCTTCAAATTTCAAGTCTCTAGGACCAGCGGTTTAGGCTGTGCGTTGATATAGTCAGTCAGTCAGTTGAATTTATATGTATAGATGGGCATGCGTTCGACAACAACTGATGGTAAGTGACGCAGCTGTCTAAGGTGGAACACGCTTGCCCATGGTGTAATGCATCTAGTCTCCATCGGCCTTTACAGCGCCTCTAGTTTAATTAAATAAAAACACAAATTAAATTCTGTAACAACCTACATACA
The DNA here is from genome assembly GCA_905220475.3 of Ennomos fuscantarius. Classification (NCBI taxonomy): domain Eukaryota; kingdom Metazoa; phylum Arthropoda; class Insecta; order Lepidoptera; family Geometridae; genus Ennomos; species Ennomos fuscantarius. Next base: position 932,797 of record HG992046.1, on the reverse strand, counting down.
TATTGAGTTATAATTTTATATTTATTATGCTTACCGTACTATTCAAGGTTTACTTTATATACTGTCAGAGGTCACCGTTTGTCCTCTTAAGGTCTGAGCAAATGTTTAACAACATCTTATTATCCCCAAGCCATAAAATATAGCATTATTTGATGTATTTGTTCGATGTTTGCGATGTATTTGCTTCATTTATGCTGATGGACTATTAGTACAGAACAACAAGGTAAGGAGCGAGTAAACTGAGGCTACGTATATATATATGTAGACGGAAGGGGTTTTGCGTACGTTGCAACCTATATAACTATAGGCCTTCGGCATGTCCACACCGCGCCGTGTCTGGAACAAGAATGATCGTAGTACACCAAGCGATCTCTTTATAAAACCAGATGGGTGGGGCAGCGACGACAGTTGCCGGTGTTGCCACTGTAATAAATTTAAATGCTGCCACAGGATAAATTACGGTACTGCCCGCTGCGCATAGAGTTTATAACTGGAGGTAGCCGCCGTCATATACTAACTTAGGTGTAACATATGCAGCCTGAAAACAAAGATTGACTGGCCCAATAGCTAGCTAGCTAGTATCCCTACCTTATGAACTGCAGGTTGTGGGTTCGATTTCAGGACTAACAATTGTGTGATGAACATCGATGTTTGCTATGATCTAGCTGTTATACTGTATTCAATTTATGTATTTACAAACAAAAAATATCTAAGTATTGTATTAGTTATCTGGTTTCCATAGTATTGCATTGATTAGTTTGGGGCTGGATGGCGCTGTGTGAAATATGCTGTCCACAATATTTATAAATAAAAAAATCAATCAGTGTGTGTTGCCAGTGATGACTTATGAGTATGCTCAGTGTTTTTCATATCTCCCTCTTTATCGCCACTGACAAGAGCGAGACAGAGCAGCTACCTAGGCTCACAGATACACATATTAAACTTACAACACCTCTCTTTCAGTCGGGGATCGAAAAGAACATAAATAATAATATCCTTGGAACTGCTACAATACACATGTGTTGCTGTGAAACGATAAAATAAAATTCTGACAGTCCAATATGTCCATAATATGATTTATAACATAGCTTCAATGAAATAAAATACTTGAGCATTGTTTCCCTTTAGAGAATTGCTTCTAAGCAAATAAAAGATGTAGATAAATTACAGCTGAATTGCTTCTCGGAACTGTTCGATGATTCACGACCGTAAGCCCAAGATGTATCATGTTCCGAAAGCTGCAAAACGCATTACACATTGCTAAATATAATAGTTTTACAAACAGGTTTTTTTGTAATACCCGTCTTAAGCGACAAGAAAGAGATACAGAGGGCCAAAGATTCCATGTGCGTTAAAGTTTGACAAGCTCCTAAGTTTGCACTCATCTCTCTAGCTCCCAGTTTCTCGTTCGCCAAACCCGTGTCAAGTAAACATGCCAAATACTGCACGCTTATTGGTTGAGACAGCCGATGATTCAGGCAGCCAATTAGCGCCCAGTATTTGGCCTGCCTGTCTGATGTGTTACTTAGCTATGTTGTATCTTAACAGATTTTAGTACAGATGGACAAATTCATACTTCACGACATACAGTCTACCTTCTTTTACCAAGGAGATCTCACTCCGCGTATACATATGATAGGCCGCGCGCCTACTGCGGATGCACGCTAGTTGCGTCGTCAGAAAAGATAAGAGTTAGATAGAAAGAGAGGCAACAAGTAGGAAAATTTTAAGGGTAGGTCAGTAGCGTTGTGCGACCTGAATTGCACTTTATTGTGTTGCAACAAGAGTCGCTATTTATTTAAATGACTTTGTGGAGTGAGCCTTCTGTACATAGTACCATAAATCTATTCCGTGCTTGGATATACACGGTGGAATTTAATTCACTCTTTTCCTTAAATGTATGTACTCAGACCATGCTATGGAATATTCGTAATAAATACAATTTAAAAAAAATTTAGATTTGGTTTTAGTATTTAGTGCCTCCTAAAATAACTGCATGACAGCCAAAATGTATATTTAGCGGTACACACTATGCGGTCACCAGCTGAGTACTTTGTAAATGTTTCGTAGCCTATAAAACACCTTCTTTGTTCAATGTCGCAAGGCTTTTCTTTAGAATTTAGATTTGCAGTAATTTAATAATACCTAGATTTCAGTTTTATTTCATTAGTACTTTTTTTATTTAGTTATATGGGAGCGTTCTATAGCATGGACTGAATACATACATTAAACGAAAAGAACGAATTAAATTCCATCGTGTATACACAAAACAAAAGAAACCTATAACATCCTGTTATTAATTAATGATTTAGCCAGACAGTGCGTCAAACATCAAAAACTAGGTGAAACGTGTCTAGGGTAAATTACCTGATACAGGATGCGGCTAATTGCTTCTCTATCGTTACTGGAGGGCAATCTATCAGCCTTATTAATAAACGGGTAGTAGTTTTGGGTTAGTTAGTTCAGCTTTTGTCCTTTTTTTGCTACTGGAATATTTAGCTGGATCGATAAAGACAAAAGATGGTGTAACTAATCTAAAGCTAGTTCGTGTTTATTAATAAGGCTGTATGTGTATAAGCCGAAGGTTCATTATACAACAACACCCAGACACAGAACTATTTGTGTTTTTATGTGTATAAATCCTATATATATATTAGAACTTAGAACCATGAGACGGATACTCTTATATCCCGTTTTTCATTAGTTTTTTTTTTGAATATAGATAGCTTATATAGTGGATTAACACATAGGACACTTTTTATCCACGAGTGAAACCGCGGTGCGTGGCTAGTAGTTGAATAAAGATTATAGAAGATTATAGCAATGGTGTCTATTCTGTGTCGCATTCTCTAAAACTAAAGTAAACTTAAAGTATGGCGGTACTCTTCTGATAAAGGGGAAATGAAAGAGACGGAAATATGTTAATTTCGTTTAGCTTTAGAGTATGCGACATAGAATCGACACCATTGTTAGACATCTTATCGGAGAGGTTTTTTGTGGCTGATTTTTTCTTTGTGTAGGCGAGAGGCATCTTGCGGTTTCACCAGCATTTATTACCAGCGTTATTCCGTAGTAACTCATTTTCCGGAAGTAAAAACATAAAGGTCATAAAGATGTTCAGATTATTCTGGAAAATTTTCGACCAAGTTTTTTTAAATACATTAGTAAACCCTGACGACTTAAGCCTGAACGTTTATGCCCGTCGGCACTAAAATTTCACAGCTCTTAAGTTCGCACTTATCTCTCAAGTACCCAAATGCATGGCAGTAGGTACGTAGAGGGATAAGTGTAAACTTAGAGGTGATAGCTATGTTTAGTGCAGCCGGGTTACTCAAGCTAATGTATATCTAGTTACTACAACATAAGTGACGTCAGCAATACCTATTGCAGTATAGAGTGAATAGTTTCTATTGTGATACAAAATGGTTTGGGCGGCAACCCAACAGTAACACGCCTTCAAACAACCAATGCATTTACATAATAGAGGAAAACGTTATACGCTTGTTAGTGTCTTTTTCATTCTCTTTATTAATGAATTGCATGCGGTTTATCAATAAGTATACATTTGTTTTTACTGCAGTTTAAAAAAGCTGTCTTCTAAAATATTTAAAGAACTGTGAATTTATAAATGCAATTCTATATAATAGTCCGAAAATAATGCGAAAATGGCGGTTGTGAATTTTGTTTATTTTTTCATAACCTGTGTATTTTTTAATTTTAATATGTGCCAAGGGTGGATTATTATCCCTTAAGTTTTCGTGAACGTGCGAGTGTTGCAAATAATTGCAAGTTTTTAAACCATGCCTTTTCGTTTTCTCTTCAAGTCTTCCTAGAGCGTTCAGTAAAATATCCATCATTTTACAGTGGCATTTTGACTGACAAAATAAGACTGACATGATATAACCGTACAATAATTCCTTACTTTAAATTGGCAGAATTATCGCTAAAAAGCGTTAGAAAGACTTAAACGAAGACAAAATAAATGCAATAATTTTATCTTATCTAGTTAAAAAATTAGCTAGATAGGTAAAGTACAATATACTATTGTAATAAGTGATTGGTTGCGTGCTTTTTTTATTCAAATCATCAATAATATAATGAATTTAATCTTTCTACAATTAATTTTAACGTCATCCATTGTTCTTTGCTATCAATAACTCAAGGTGTTTATTTCGAATCTCGATTTAGTTCAGTTTGAAATTAAAAAATAGTAATGCTGACTGGCCGATTTTGACGACGCGACGCTGGCATAATGCACTAAATATTAGAAGTAAGTAATATTATTACTAGACTGTGTTGATGTCTCAGGATGACGTGCGCAGTGCAGTCACGTGAAACTTTATATTTTAGAGTTTCGAGTTGTTATGGAAAGATAGAAACTTAGCGAAAAACTAATGAAGAAGTGCTTACCCTGGTGCAAGAAAAACGGAACATACTAGCGACAATAGACGCGAGAAGAGGAAAAATGTTTGGCCACCTTATACGACATGACAACCTTATGAAAGAGAGTTTTGGCGGGAAAACGAAAAAGATCGCGTCGCCGCATTGTATTATTTTCCAAAACTTATGTTATTTTCAGTGTTAGTGCATAAAATTGGTGGCATTCTATTCGTTCAGTGCTGGATTACAGGCGTGAGTGTGGGAAAATGATATAATGATGGTGAAACGTTTCTTTTCGTGTTGTTTCCAAAACTCCATAGAAGCTTCAAGTAAAGTTGCCACTACTTTACTAGGAGTATGACTTTGACTAGACTGACTTGACTATGACTTGACTTGATGACTTCGACTGTGACTTGACACATATTTGCGTGAAATATCGATAACTTGATAAAGTATCAATAATTTGACACTGGCTAAATACACAAAAGTGTGGAGCCAAATCTTAAAAGAAAAAAAGCCTTATGAAAAACATTATAGAAGGAAGGTAAATAAAAAAAAAAAATAGATGTCATGTCGTACAGGGAGGTTGAAACGTTGGCCGAAGACCGAGAACGATGGCGATTACTGCACCGACAAGAGCTGGACTCTTAAATAAGAAGAAAGAGTTGTTATGGGCGGCTGTTACGCTTAACATCATACGAATAGCTCGTCACGTCAGCTAGATTTTCAATATTTTTTTATTATAGCTCCTTGTAACGGATCTTTGTTATCAAAACTAAGCTAGACAATCGTGTATCTAGGTATGTAGTTACGTCCTACAGACGTAGGTAACTATTTTTGCTTGCATTCACTGATTTATCGTAGTAAGTTTATTCAGTAACTACATTATATTTAAATGAGATATTGAGCAAGAATAATTGGTATCTTTCACTTAAAATTTATTATTTTTCCTATTTGAGCAAAAACATAAAATAGTAACAATGAAACTTGTAACCGCTCACCCCTGATACTTAATATTTTGATAGACCTAAGTAAAATAATTTTTATTTTATTAAAATTACAGAAGATTACTATCTTCTGTAGTTTTAATACAGAATTTTTTAGCTACCGAGATTACTATATTTGCGCCGTTTTAGTTGATTATTTTATATCGAGTACAATTGTTACTAAGTGGTAGTAACTACTTAGTAACAATTGTACTCGATTTATTTACTTAAGTCTATTAAAATATTAAGTATCAGGGGTGAGCGGTTACAAATTTCATTGTTACTATTTTATGTTTTTGCTCAAATCAACTAAAAACTAAACTAAAATGGCGCAAATATAGTAATCTCGGTAGCGGTTACATATTTGAGCCGTTTGGTGTTGAGACCCTGGCTCCTTGGGGGCCAGGAGCTCATCGCGTTTTCAAAAGTTTATCAGAGCGCCTGGTCGACGCTACGCGTGACCAAAATGCTGGCAGTTATTTGGCACAACGAATAAGCATTGCAATTTAACGGGGCAATGTTGCCAGCATGTTGGATACGCTACCTACTGGAGGGCTGGAGCATTTGGACTGTCTATAGGTCATCGCGGCCAGTATATAGTCCAAATGTTTTTTTTGGTAGTGTTTAGTATTAGTTATTATATCATTGTAGTATTTAGAAATAAAATACACTTTCCATTGCCTTTCAGGGGAACTTCCAGCATATCTTTATTTCATAGATCAATCACTATCGTCACGCTACATTTTCTGGCTTAACAGCCAACAGAAAACCGGTATCGGTCTTTGCAAACATTCTGCGAATGATGACGAAAGTTATGCAATTTAAATACTTCACGAATAGGTCTAAAATTAGTATTATTTGTTATGCTATTAAATAACCATAAGCACTTACAAATATGTTTAAGTCTCTACGTTAAGCTGGAACTGGCTGCTTCAAGTTGAAAATGGCCTTGTCACGTTGTTTGCAGAAATCCAAATCGGATGATTTTGTTGGGAGCCAATTGAATCGCAGTTTCGCAGTTGCCCCCACGCCTTCTCGACCTCACGTGTTGGCAGCTTGCATAATGTACGAGTCCGATATGCAACACGTGTTTATGTTACATTAACATTTTGCCACTGGCTAGTTTTGGCAAGAATATTGGTAAAATGTACGCTTGGACAGTAACATATCCTAACTTAAAAAATCAACTTAGTTTCTCATATAAATAAAAACGAATAAATAAATATATGTAAACATTCAACACAGCGCCATCTAGCCCCAAACTAAGCAAAGCTTGTACTATGGGAACCGGATAACTGATATACTTAAATACTTTAGTTTATAAATATATCCATAGAATACAATAGAACACCAAAACACAAAACAAACATCGATATTCATCACACAAATTATTATCCTGGATGGGAATCGAACCCATAATCTACAGCTCAGAAGTCTGGGCTGCTACCGACTGAGCTAACGGGCCAGTCAAAAGTCAATCGTGTTCAATTTGGTCCAGTTCTGACAATAGCATCTTCTGAAGTCGGTTTTTTGCGGTTTGCGTTTGTTACTTGTTAACCTCCAGGACAAATTATAATTCAAAATTTGTTCTGGCTTATCATTTTATTATGCTCTCGTTTTTAGCCAGCGCGCGTTTCTTTAGTACCTACTACACTACTCAAGCTAGATAACTTAAGTTTCAGTCCGATGGAGCCCAGTGCATGAATATTTATTTTTAAGAAAATAATCATTCGCGTCGCCTAATATTTACCATGTTTTAGTCAATCGCCAACCCCACGGCCACTGCTTGTCTTCTTGCCAAATATTCGCGACGATCGAGAGGTCGCGTTACATAATCGGACACTATAGCGGCACACTTACCCGGTTCCGATATGGGCATCGGTGTTTTATTTCGGTCAAGTGCGCAAGGCCCTGCGGGTTTGGTGTGAGTTATGCGGTCACATTAGTTTATTATGTCACTAGCTTCTGACCGCGGCTTCACCCACGTGGCCTATAGGAAACGAAGAAGATAATTCAACCACCCATTCCACCCTCTTAGAGATGGAATTTCCGAAAAACCCTTTCTTAGTGGACTTTAAAAAGAACGCACCCTCCGAATTTCAAATCTCTAGGACCAGCATTTTAGTATGTGCGTTGATATATGAGTCAGTCATTCATTCGGTCATTCGGGACTTTGAATTTTATATACAATGTATAGATTGAAAATACTAAATATGCTTGTTAGAATATACTTTTTGACACAAGTAAGGGTTTGCTGGGGTTTGCCTACCGGTTACTATTATGGTACATGGAAGGTGGCACGTTACGCCTGCGAACTGGTTTTCAAATTAACCCACGGTCAACTTAAATCTTTTGTAAAGATCCATTGACAGCCTCTGTGGTGTGGTGGTTGAGCATGTAGGCTCATAACCCGGAGGCGGCGGGTTCGATTCCCGCGGCAGGACAAGATTATGCACAGAAAAGAAAAGCGTAAATACGTGTTCTGAGTCTGGGTGTTGTGGAACATGGTTCTCGTAGTTCCTGGGTCCCTAGATACAGAGGATCCTAAGTTCAGTGCATATGATCGTTGGGCGTCATTATTATTATTATTGATGGATCTTTTTGCATCTTTTTTGTTCCTTTATCCATGAAGTTACCGGAATAAAGTGATTAAAGTGTTATGAGACAAATCTCTGTAACTTGAATGGTAAGTCGGCGAGCAATAGAAATTCTCTACCACCAAGTTATAGCTTGATTTGTTTAATGGGATTCTAGAGTAATTCTAACAATATTATGCGATCTCACATAAAAAAACTAAGAATAAAATGCTAATAAGATTCAACAATCTTATAATTGCTTCCATAGATGCTCCACGCATTGACAGATCTTTTAGGTCCGTATTACAGAACGATGCTCAGTCTTCGATCGGTGCTCAAGCAGAAATTTCATTCATAAATTGATCAATAAGTGAATCAAATCTGTGCTTGAGCACCGATCGATGACTGAGCATCGTTCTGTAATACGGACCTTAGTCTCCGAAGTTCTCTACTCATTCTCTTCCGACGAGAGCACTATGGCATCCAACAAAAAAAATCTTTACATAATGTAAATTCCACGAGAAATATATTTGTATAATCAAGTTCTAATTCAGTCTGAATCAACGGTCACTCAAATCAGGTGATATAGTGGTCAAACCGGCCTTTACCAACACTCTAAAAATCACATATTTACGATATTCTGTGAGTCAAACCTGAACTAAATTAAATAAAAACTCCTTGGTGGAATGAAACAGAATAAAAATTAAATGTCGATGAACCACCAGGAGATCTTTCCATTATATCAAACTGGAATGGGACTGCATAACATTACAACCGTAATCATTGTCTATTTTTTTTTTGATGATTTGGCTCCACTACGGCACTTTTGTGTATTTAGAAAGTGTGAAGTAATTGATAATTTCTCAAGTTAATGATAGATGTTAAGTAATTGATAATCATGCAGATATGTGTCAAGTCACAGTCCAAGTCATCAAGTCAAGTATATTCTAGTCAAGTCATACTCCTAGTAAAATGGTGGCAGCTTCACTAGAAGCTTCTATGGAGTTTTGGAAACAACACGAAAAGAAACGTTTCACCATCATTATACCACTTTCCCGCGGTCATGCCTGTAATCCAGCACTTAACGAATAAAATGCCACCAATTTTATGCACTAACACTGAAAATAACACAAGTTTTGTAAAGGGTCCGGATTTATGTCAAAAATAAAATAAAATCACACTATCACTCTTCACACTAATATTATAAAGGCGAAAATTTGTATGTGTGTTTGTGTGTATGTTTGTTACTCCTTCACGCTCAAACGGCTGAATGGATTTGGATGAAATTCGGTACCAAGATAGCTTATAAAATGGATTAACATATAGGCTACATTTTATTCCGGAAAAGTGAAATGCTCCCGTGGGATGAGCTACTAATTAAAATACTTTTTATACGCAGGTGAAACCGCGGGGCCCAACTAGTAATACATAAATACAAAAATGAACGGTATTAAAAAACTTGTAGATGTGACTTCCTTAGACTTCACCGTCAGGGGCGCCAGGACTTTGAATTCTAAAAAAAAATGGTTTCACCATACACATGGTTTATTCATCTTCTTGCAAATTCTTCTTGATACTCGATTCTTATTGAAACTTCCCGAATGCAACAGCCTGAATAACTTAGGTACTAGCTATTTGAAAGGTATTGTATTTTTACTCGCAGTTCACTGACACTGCCACAGATAAAACATCAGCCACCATTTATAAATGCTATAAATAATTGTAATGCTCACAGAAATGATAGCTTAAGCCGATGAGGCAACTCTTTCGTCGGTATTATGTCACATCTAGTTGCGCAAGCGGAGTAGGTCATGAGCGCTCTCTAGCAACTAGCTGCCTTCCGTTACTGAGGGTTCGATTGGGCTCGATAAATTGGCTCTAGGTGTCTTTACAACGTTCGATAAATATATGGGTGAATCTGTAACTTTTTAAAATGTTAAAGAATAATGTGACGAGCTAGTCGTTCACCTGATGTTAAGCGACACGGGCCATAACAGAACAGTGTCACTTGGAACTCTAAAATATAAAGTTTCGCGTGACTCTACACTGCGCACGTCATTCTGAGCACAGTCTGGTAATAAGATTACTCGACTGTGAGAACAGATCATAAAGTCTCAATTGCCCAGTAATTTCACTAGCTATAATGCCTTTCAAACGGGAATACAGTAGTGCTTGCTTGGCGGCAGCATAACTGGGAAAGCGGTGGTACCTACCTAGATGAACTTTACGGAAAAGTCCTACCAACAAATAAAAGTAGCACCAAGTAGTGACTCTAACAGGATTCCTGATGAATTCAAAGTCATTTAACGTTTAAGCTTTTGCTTTTTTAATTAGGGCTTAATACCGGTCTGTAATAAAGTTTGACAGGTCCTAAGTTCGCCCTTATCTCTTTCAGTAGGGACACAGAGGAATAAGTGCGAAGTTAGGAGCTGCTAAACTTTAGCGCAGACGGGCAAGTACCTTTTTTCTTTAAACTAACCACTACATCAATACCAACTACTACTAAATGCTAAAAAACTAGCTATCACAATTACTACAAAAAATATTTGGACTATATACTAGCCGAGATGACTTAGAGACAGTCCAAATGATAAATTTGATAGGTTAAAATATCTAACAACTGTCAAATATAGCATAATATGACATAATCTATAAGTCCTATTTAAAGGGGAGAAGCCACGGCTCCTGAAATACAGTGATAAACTAGTTCAGGAGTCAATGGAATCTTCAATAAATGTAAATCTTTTATGTCAATAAAATATTATTTGATTTTGATTTGATTTTGATTTGATTTGATTTGGAATGCTCCAGCCCACTACCAGTAGGTAGCGTACTCAGCTTTTGCTTGACTCCAAATGTTTCCAAGTTTACCTGACTGATAGGTAATAGGATAGATAGATGTTTTGTTTTTTTCTATCGCAGTGTGGTAAACAGCTTGAATAATTCAAATTACGAGTTATGAAGAGTATTTAAACTAAAACTAGATTCGATATTCATCTTTCATTCCGGGTCCGAATACATTATTTGAACGAATTCAGAGATTCGGATTAGACATGTAAAAAAGAAATCAAGGATGTCGACTGCCAGTACCTGTCTTGTAGGTATAAATTAATATGCTTGTTTTAAATGTTTATTAAATTAATTCATGTTTAAATATTTATTTATTTGAATAGGTAACATTTTTAACACAGGCTTTTGGTGTGGTTGTTGAGCAAGTTGACTCATAGTCTGGAGGCGACGGGTTCGATTCTCGCGGCAGGACAAGTATTTGTGCACAGAAAAAATATGCAAGTACTTGTTCTGAGTCTGGGTGTTGTGAGACCATGGTCCTCGTATTTTCTGGATCCCTAGACACAGGGAATCCTAGTTAGGATCCAGGATCTATTTGTGTGATCATTGGGCGTTATTATTATTAGTAAAACTTCTTTACGCACGCTTGACTTGGGGAGTAAGGTGGTGAATGCGAGACGAACAGAACTTGAAATTGGTTCACGGAGATCTCCATCATCAACATAACAAAGTTAATTTTTTTATTATTTTTTTTTATTATGTTATGGCTCCACACCTCCGTGTATTTAGCCAGTGTCAAGTAATTGATAATTTATCAAGTTAATGATATTTCACGCAAACATGTGTCAAGTCACAGTCGAAGTCATCAATTCAAGTCATAGTCTAGTCAAAGTCATACTCCTAGTAAAGTGGTGGCAACTTTACTTGTAGCTTCTATGGAGTTTTGGAAACAACACGAAAAGAAACGTTTCACCATCATTATACCATTTTCCCACACTCACGCCTGTAATCCAGCACTTAACGAATAGAATGCCACCATTTTTATGCACTAACACTGAAAATAACACAATTTTTGGAAAATAACACAATGCGGTGACGCAATCTTTTTCGCGTTCCCGCCAAAACTCTATTTTTTATGTTGGTGAGACCGGTAAAATGACAATTTATAATTCAAGATGGCGACATTAAAAACAAAGCAAAAACAAAGTTATACCGGCCAATAGATGGCTAAAGAAGTTTTATTTCAGTCGTGTGGTCTAAAGCACACTCTTTTTTTTATCAAAGCTTTTGGCGTACTGCGATTTTATTAGTAATTACTTAAACTAGGTAGTAGTTAGACCTTCGTCGGAGCTCTCTCACACAGACAATGGTTACTCTTCAGTTCTCATGACATACATACATACACATACGCAGGTTTATGTAATGTATTACGTGTAATTCAAGCGATTCTTTGATCGGCCTTTATAGGGAGATGAATTGCGTGTATTAGAAAGCAACCGATACATTGTGTAGAAGAGAAAACTTAGATACAAGGTCAAAGTCAACTTCCTTCTTTTTTATAACCGTTTGTTCAATCAAATCGAAAGAAATATTCAACAAAAACAAAATAATGCTACTAATATTTCGCTTAAACACCACACCAAAGAGGCTGTCAAAAAAGTCACACCAAAATCTTTATTTTTTCTTTTGTTGCCAAGCCGTCCAAAGCTGCTGCAGGAAATTTGTTAATAAAGGATACACAATGTGGCCTCATCATTCTTCGGGAAGCTCTCGGAAAATAAACATAAAATAAAAAAATATATGTGGACATTTCACACAGCGCCATCTAGCCCCAAACTAAGCAAAGCTTGTACCATAGGAACATGACAACTGATACAATACTTAGATACTTTTTGATTGTAAATATATACATAGAATACAGTATAACACCCAGACACAGAACAAACATCGATGTTCATCACACAAATGTTTGTCCTGGGTGGGAATCGAACCCATAACCCACAGTTCAAAAGGCAGGGCTATTACCAACTGAGCCATCGGGCCAGTCTTAAGATTAAAAATACATCCCTAAAATAAATATGGAAACACTCAGCCAGACAGTATTTTTGTCGTTTTATACATAAACAAACATGGCAACACTATCCAAGTACAGGGTTTCATTGAACCACACATCACCGCCGAAGAATGTTGAATTTACAAGTTAACAATGTGAAACCCATTGTGATAGACGATGGTACACTCAGCTGCAGTAAACATTACCTAATTTTCAACCGACTTCAAGAAGGAGAGGTTTTCTATTTGTTTCAGATCTCATATCTCCATCATTTAAAAACCAATTTGAAAAATATATTTAAACCAAAATATCTGGCGAATCCATAAGTACACATTTCTGTTTCTATTGATTGCAATCAATAGAAACAGATATGAAATAGAAAATAAAGAAACATAATAAAAAAAAGTAGCTAGGTGATCACGTTACTCGATTGCAATTGAAGGGGTGAGAACAAAAAGGGTTTAACTGATTTTTTTCACAAAATGACTTATGGGTATCGTTGGATTCAGCGTGAAATTATAGATAGATAGATAAACTCTTTATTGTACACACCACATAATAACAAAAATATCAAATAATACAATGAAACACAAGTAGTGGGGAACAATGGGCGACCTTATCGCTAAAAGCAATCTCTTCCAGGCAACCTTTGGACGGAGAGGATTTATTACAAAGTCGTATAGACTACTATATACTCTACAATAATACATTGAAAAATACCGAAATGTGGCTTAAATCTCGAGATTTTGAATCTAAAAACGGTTTATCTGTCACAGGAATACAGGTCGCTTAGCATAAAAATATTATTATATTTATTTTAATATATTATAATTTTACAGTAATTGTATGAACTTGTACTATATTTAGTATTTTAAAATAGAAATAAAACATTTTCAAGCAACTGAAACTTACACAAACCTTTTCTATTATATTTAAGCACTCTACATTAAAATGACGCCGTTGAAGTTTAAAGTCAATTTTCTCGAAACTATCAACAACAGTTAAACCCTTTTTATTCTCAACCCTTCAATTAAGAGAAACACTTACAGCCTTATTAATAAACACGAACTAGATACAACACCGATACAACAGCCACTTTAATAACTAGTATAACTCATATTTGGAATTGGAACAATGGAATTTCCCTCAGCACCTACCTACTAGCTTACCAGTTGTTAATATCAGTAAAATCTGATTTGTTAATGTACCTACCTATCGTATATTTAAGGTTCCGTTTGTCTTTTCTGAGCAATAAAAATATTCTTATTCTTATTCTTATTAGTTACACCATCTTTTGTCTCTTTTGATCCATCTAAATATTCCAGTAGCAAAAAAAGGATAAAAGCTGAAGTAACTAACCCGAGACTAATACCCGTTTATTAATAGGGCTGTTACAGTTACAATACGCAGTTTATGTGCATAGTTACTGTGGAAATTTCTCCTGTTCCATTGCAATCAAAGTTTCGTAATCACTTTCCAGATCACCGATGCCATTTCATATTAAAATCATTGTTTTAATGTTTATTGCATTGCAGCCAACTGTACCTCCTTTGTTAATCATAATATAAGTAGATACGTGATAACATCATCAAATCGTATAGTATGTATGTATGTATGTATGTATATTTGTATATATCTAATCCCGCATTTCTGCATACAATCAGTTAGTCACCGCGGAGCACGTTGTGGTGAGGTTGCATTCTCGTTATTATTAAGTAGGTATTACTTAGTATTTTAATAAGTTAAAACAACTAAATTGTCACTAACTCAGATGCCATTAGTCTAAACTGCAATTTTTTAAAGTCCAAATTGTTTATTATATCCTAACTAGTTGCGCCTCGCGGTTTTACCCGCGAATAAAAAGTATTTTAATTATTTGCTCATCCTACGGGAAAATTTCACTTTTCCGGGATAAAATGTAGCCTATATGTTAATCCAATATATAAGCTATCTTGGTGCCGAATTTCATCCAAATCCATTAAGCCGTTTGCGCGTGAAGGAGTAACAAACATACACACATACACATAAACACACATACAAACTTTCGCCTTTATAATATTAGTGTGATGTGATAGTGTGATTTATAATTGTACCAGTTTTTGTTAAATCGCAACTCTGCGGCAAATAGAAAAAAAATGTTTTATGTCAATAAACTATTATTAGCATTGTAATATCTTAGCATTAGGTATGCTCTCGGTCTAAAAACAACCTTAAGGTTGGTAATAGGTTATTAAACTACTATTAAAAATAAAAAAATAAACATTATTTTCAATAAAGTAGCTTAAAAATAAATGTAATTAATTGAAAAAATAGGTAAATACGGTAAATAAAACACAAAGTAGTAGTTACGCCTTTAAAGTTTCTGGAATGGGCATCGCCTGTCTCTTTCTTGCAAAACAGAGATCGTGTGAAGCTTCCTGTGAATGCATGTAAATACATACATAGAATACAATATAACACCCAGAAGAACAAACATCGATATTCATCACATAAATGTGTGGGAATCAAACCCACCACCTACAGTTCAGAAGGCAGGGTTACCAACTGAGATATCGCCAGTCAATTGGACAATTGCACTGGGAAGTGATCACGAAACTTTGATTGCAATGCACCAGGAGAAATTCCCATACTAACTATGCACATAAACTGCGTATTCAAACTGTCAAATCCATACAAATTTGTGTTTCTATTGGTTGCATTCGAGTTACGTGATCTCCCAACTGGACGGATTCGCTACGGTATGAATTATTTATGCCTCATGTATCTACCAAGAAGTTTACTTCTACTCCCTTATACCATGAAATCGTTGAAGTGTGACAGCGCGCGTATAAAGTTACTTGATAGCGTCGTTGTGCGTGCAAAAGTCACTATGTGCTATTTAGTTATTTTCAGTTTTAGATGCAGTTTTAATCGTTGTTTCAATACAAACATACTGTAAAAAGAGCTTTGTGATAAATGCAATATTTAAGGAGTTACGAAATCTAGCTGTGTTATTCATATATGAAAAGTTCCGTATGAACACGTTATATATTAATTAACTCTCGAGAAATTACCAATAACTAAATAACACATAGCGACTTTTGAACGCGCAACGACGATAGGTCGCGTCACGCGTAAGAGAACGCAAGCCGTTCCCTGCGCAGTCAGAGGTTTTTTAATGCCTGCTTATTCTAAAGTACTAAACTGTAGCTATCAAAGTAGTCTATGTTAATCCACTTTATAAGCATTTTGGTATGGAATGCAAAATTTATAAAAATCAATTTTAATTTAGATGTTAATTTAAACTATCTGTGTTCCAAATTTCATCCAAATCCGTTCAGTAGTTTTTGCGTAAAACGCGGTACTTATTCTGAGTCTGGGTGCTGTTGGACCATGGTCCTCGTAGTTCCTGGGTCCCTAGACAGGGAATCCTAGGCTTTTTTAATTAAAAATAGTTTAGCTTTAGATAAACAACATATTTAATATTAATATTATTATAGATTTATTCTTATTTTTTTTTACCGGCAAAGTGTCTTTTTTCTTTCAACTACATACAATAATGATATAATAAGTAATAATAAGAACGACGTACTATAAAAAATGGACTGTTTATACTGGCCGTGATGACCTATAGACAAACCAAATGCTCCAGCCCACCACCAAGTAGGTAGCGTACCCAACATGGTGGCAGCATTAATAAAAATAATTATAGCTAAGTATATAAATAAATATAAATTATAGCGTTAAGGGGTGGAAAAATGTTAGCGCTTTTTGTAGGAAGAGGGGGTAGAGGGGAGTATAGTGGTTAAACGTGAAACTATCCCATACATCAACTTAATTTTTTTTTATGTTAGTGAGTGATGTGACGGGCTAGTCATTCACCTAATGTTAAGCGCCACGGCCGCTCATAACAGAACAGTGTCACTCGGAACGCCATAACATAGAGTTTCGAGCGACACTGCACTGCGCACATCATCCTGAGACATCAGCACAGTCTGGTAATAAGATTACTCGACTGTGAGATCAGATCATAAAGTCTCATTTGCCCAGTAATTTCACTAGCTACAGTGCCCTTCAAAACGGAACACAGTAGTGCTTGCACACTACTGCTTGGCGGCAGAATAACTGGCAAAGCGGTGGTACCTACCTAGACGAACTTTGCAGAAAAGTCCTACCACCTAGTATGTGTGTGTGTAACCCAACATGGTTATAAATTAACCAGGATTTGTTTTGGCGTGCCATAAATAACATCGAACAAATGGCTCTTGTTAACAGATCACGTTTATTTTATTTCCACTTTAAATTTAAAGCGTGTATAAAAACTACTAATATTTTTATCGTGGTTTATTAACAGTCATTTGTTATTCGCTCACAATCTTGTTATTAGATTTAGTTGGTGTCGTGAATTTATTAATGTGAATGTGTTACCATTATTCAAAATTAAGTTTTTTGATTTTTTTTTTAAGTAAAACTTTTTACGCATTCTTGACAGTGAGCTGGTGAATGTGAGGCGAACGGAATTTGAAGTTGTTTCACGTAGATCTCCATTGTCAACATAACAAAGTTATTATTTTTTATTATTATGTTGGTATGCACGGTAAATTGTCAATTTACAATTATGAAGATGGCAACATTAACGTTAAACAATGCAAAAACAAAGCTATACCAGCCGATAGATGGAGCTAAACTAAAGAAGTTTTACTTCTTCACGACTGAAGCAAAAAAGCACACTCGTTTTTATATTGAGGGCGCTGACGAGCAGACAAAAAGGTCTGTCTTTTGGTCTTTAGATTGCTAGGTTGGTTCTAGGTACTAGTTTCATTTTCAATATTGGTATATCTAATTTATATTTCCTCAAACAAATAATTAGTTATGATCTTGTTAATTAAATTAATTTGTTCAAAATCACTACTCGCCAATTCAGTATTACGTTTAGTAAAAAAAATGTTGAAAAAAATGTTTTGTAAAAGAACATTATAAATAACGCTAGGACTATAAAAATGTTACGTAACCTTTATTAAAGTTGCGTAAATGCTGCTTACATCAAAAATAGCGCTTTAAACCATTTCCTATGGTAGTTTAAGTATGTTATCAGATTACAATAATTACTACGCCACGATAGTTAAGAAACTTTTTGAAACATCCCATTACTTATTACCTTCGATGCTCGCTTTCTCTCATAAATTGCAGATTATTTTACATTATTATAGGATTACATTTTGCTTATCACTATAAATAAGGTTCTATTTCGTTCAACACAGTTTTACCAATTAAAACTATAATAGACTAATACGTCGTAACTATAAAATACCTTCTATACTCCATTTTAATAGTTATTTTTATACAAAAGACATGAATATATTATAAATTCAGTTATCTTGATTAATTACATTTGTTTTATGTATAAAATTTTCCTTAACAACCGCAAAACCCTGTTAATAGTTAATACAATAAGCCCTATCAGTAAATAAATCGTCTAGAGTACAAACGCATTCTATTCAAACAACGAACTAATTGATATTCTAGTCATTTACGTTTTGACATATCCCATCGGCATTGTGACGTACGAGTGGTGTCGCATCACGGCCACATGGCGAAATGGCGCGCTTAGTTACGAAACTGAGTAGTTAAAACTATATCCTTCCTTTTTATTCCGAAGTAATCTTACGTTAGTGTGATGAGATGAGCAATAGATTCGGTTATATCTCAGAGCGGTTATTCTTGGGTATTAACAGAAACTGAGAGATTTTATGTTTATATACTGGTGCAGTCTCATTGGCCCACTCTTTAACATAAAATAATAACAATAAGTAATCTGTGTTTCGAAGACGAGCGCCATATTTTAGCTACCTTTTTAATGACTATTTAATTGGTGTACTACCGTTGTCTGTATTGCTATGCACCCATTGATGCGGACAATGCGAGACAAAGGCCTTCATCTTTCCCGTTGTTCCCATTATCCTGACCCATTAATGATACAACGAGACGAAGCCTTTATTTTTCCCATTCTTCCCAACATCATGATCTATTAATGAGACAAAGAGACAAAGGCCTTTATTTTTCCCATTCTTCCCACTATCGTGATCCATTAATGGACTAAGAAACGAAAGCCTTTATTTTTCCCACTATCATGATCTAATAATGAGACAGAGACGAAGGCTGTAATTTTTCCCATTCTTACTACTATCGTGACCTATTAATGAGACAAACAGACGAAGTACTTTATTTGTCCCATTTTACGAACTGCCCTGATCCTGACCCATTAATGAGACAGAAAAGAAATTCTTTATTTTACCCGCTGCCCTCACTGCCTTGTCTTACTACTAGGGATAGCGAGAAATCATAATTTTTCGAGCCCCTAACTTGATGAGTTAAATGAGAATAAGAAGCTCATCAGACATCTCTTGGAGATAAGTAATAAAACTCAAGCCAATGGTTTCATAACACACTCACGCATATTGATTGCGTCGATTTTTGTCTCGATTTTTTGTTTCTACTACTTCTCGACCCTAATTAACTGTTTGTCAGGAATTTTCCATCAATATATGCGACACACAAATATTTCTACAGAAATAGCCTCTAAATGATGATTACGTCTATGCAAAAAAAATGTATTGTTAATTTAGAAATAATATAAACTTGCGAAACAATTAAATCATTATATTAATTGTGTTTTGCGATAGTCATTTTTATATTCAATTTTTCTGTTTCCATATGTAGGTATAATAATGTTAGTTTATAAATTACAAGTAACCAAGAACAAATATAAGTACTGCTGAACTGTATAAAAAATGCAAGAAAAGGTATATCATTAAATATAGCAATACCTTAATTCCTAAAAAATGTAATCTTTGCCTGAAGGAAATTGCACGAAAAAAACGGAAATATCGATATTACTGAAATTTTGTTCATAAATAGTTTGCACTACCGAGACCAACTTGGGTTACTTTTTAACTCTGAAAATATAAAGTTCCCACGGGGTAACGGAGGACAAGACGAGTGTGACCGCGAAGCATCTCTAGTATAAAATAGAAGGAAAATAAACCTAAATCGCTAGGTCTTTGCCCCGAAGAGGCGCTATTTGAGTTTTTTTTACCTACCATTTTAGAGTTATTTTACGTAAATATGAAGATTATTTGACCATACGGATGTTCGTATCTCCTTTTTGACCTTTTGCCCATGTGAATATTTTAAGTGAAGTATTTAAACGAGTGCGTACAAATAAGTTTACCTAATTTACGTAAAGATTGAAAAAATAAATTCAATAAATAAATATAAACGGAACACTAGCAGAGACGCGGAGTGGCCTTTAAAACTGGCTAATAACGAGTATAGAGCAAGTTATTTGTTCTAAATAGGATATAACGATCGCGTTTTACTTAATTTCGTAACTAGGTATTAACCAAAACCGGTTGACATCTATTCTCCATTCTAACCAGTTTTCGATTATAAAATCAGCAGAATCATTAATACAAAATCACGTAGCTTTAGATAAGTTATGTATGATTCATGCATTTGTTAGATTTGTTACTTAGAATCTATATTTCGCGTTATCGTAAGTGTCAAGTTGTAGGACCATCAAAGAGACAACGAGAAATATGAATAGGAATGCGTACCTATTTCTCATTGCGTGTACTGCGATGTCTCAAGAGCAAAGTTTTGGACACTCACGGTACGACCAATCCACCAAGTCAAAATTACTTAGTAGGCTGTGTTTGGAGTTTCTCTGAGGGATCTAATCAGAATTAAAGTGATTTGATAGAGAACTAGTAAACCGATATGGTCGTGAGCTGGTCAAATTGGCTGCAGAACCGATGACCGGCTGTTCTAGAGTAGAAACCGTGATTTGAAAAGTGTAGGATGCCCTCAGACTAGGTGGAGCCATGATATATGCAGAGTGGTTGGCAGCGGCTGGATGAGAAACAAAATAAAATAAAAAAGTAAAATTGGGCGCATTGGTGTGCATTATGAGAAGCCTATATTCAGCTATAAACAAGTTGATGATGATGAATCTACACAGCTATTCTGAAACTGAGAATGCCTGATTTCAATAGTATGCCAGCCATGAACAAAAATTTTCTTTTAACTACTGCAGCTTAATGAGTTCTAATGTATTCCGGCATCGAAACCGCCTGAGTCATCGGCTCAGCGGGTCAAGGCGGGACCTTCCGATTGCGTGACATGTCGCATCACTACCGTGCCTATCAACTACCACCTCCTGGAAGTTACTCAATAGACAAGCGAGGTGGAAAATACTAATCAGACTTCACGGACATATAGCCATTTTAATACACATAATTTTTAATGTATGTTTACTTTTGTGATAATATTGATCAAACAGAACTTTTGAACTCCCTAACACTGAACACTCGTACGCGCTTTTGCTAAAAGTTAACGCTACTGGCCCCTACCTATAGTGTGGTTACTACTGGCCCCTACCTATAGTGTGGTTACTACTGGCCCCTACCTATAGTGTGGTTACTACTGGCCCCTACCTATAGTGTGGTTACTACTGGCCCCTACCTATAGTGTGGTTACTACTGGCCCCTACCTATAGTGTGGTTACTACTGGCCCCTACCTATAGTGTGGTTACTACTGGCCCCTACCTATAGTGTGGTTACTACTGGCCCCTACCTATAGTGTGGTTACTACTGGCCCCTACCTATAGTGTGGTTACTACTATTACTTATTCTTTACCCTACTAAGGAAAGTGAGGTAACTTGAAGCAGCAAACAGTAATAAACCGCAATAGTATGTTGAAACTCAAGATCAAATCGTTGTTAAAAGCAGCTCCTTATTAGGTTTTATCAAATATGAATTTAGGAAGATCATTTAAGGACAATAATCGGTTGTTTGTCAGGAAGTGACAAGTTACAAGCGTCATTTTGTTTTGTTTTGATGTAACTCTATTCTCTGTATAGGAAAGGCGATATAATGCCGTGAATGCAGAGGAAATCAAAGTAATAATTCCAATATATGTTTTTCAAATGTTTCAAAACATTTACAATTCATTTAATAAAACTACAAAAAAAATGTGGTCATACACGCATATTATATGATAAATAGGATATAACAGCAAACATGCAAATTGACTACTAAAAAGTTCTAAATGAAATACTACAGTTGGTAGATTTGTGATAGTTTTATTTTTGATGTTGAATTGTTGACAGCCAGAGAATAGCACACACAGGCTCATTGGCCGAGGCCATTGTACATAAAATGGTGTAGCAAAATTTTGTACATTGCATTGTGCATTGTCCATTTAAAATATATACACATATTAATGGCTTTAATGATACGAGTAATTAGAAGTTTATGCATATTAGTGAGATTGTCAAAGGATAGAACGGCGTACATTAATGCACAAAAGATGAAGCTTATTCCATACTAAATGTTCAATCGTCAACTTTTTTCCAGTTTGTCAGTTTACCATGACACAGCAGTAAACGTGATCAAATTCCTATGGCGCCTGTGATTTGTAATCTCCATTCTGTTTCCATTCTCTCTCAACTTTCAGTGATTTAACCCTTTTTATTTGATACTTCAAGAAGGATGCATAGAAAATTATTTTTAGATTCTTTGATAAACTCTTTAATTTTTTAAACTTCAATAGTATCGAAAGTTTTTTCGCAGAAAAAAACATAAAGTGGTTTGTGTGCAGTCAGCTTAGATCCCATCTCATCTCAAAACAACATCACCCTTTGATATTTCATAAATATAGTACCTTCTTTAAGAGGCTGTAAAAAATAAGGCTTTCCATTCGCAAATGGTAACTTTGCTTTTCAGTTGCAATAACTTTTTGTAAAGTCAATAGAGATGTAAGCGTTTGATATAAACGCGATCACGAACTCTCGGTCGGTTGAGATCCGCACTTTTTGTAAAATAATATATAGGCATTTGACCAATATCGCACCAGATTGTAAGTGCTGACGTGGCCTACATAGTGCACGCTTGCCTAGAAGATACCAGTTCACTCTTGGAGGTATTGAATGTTATCTAACAGTGTTTTTTCTTTGTTACAGAGAGACCTCGCCTTCGTCGCCGATGGGCGACGAGAAGGAGTCCAAAATAGGCCAGCTAAAATTCTCGACACCATTTGACAATTCAGGCAGTACGGTCAGTATATCTAGTACTTTCAGTTTTTTTAAATATGATACAATATTATCATGAGTGACATTAAGCCATAAGCAATAAGATGACCCAACCGATGGTAAGCGGTAACCTTCACCTATATAATAGATAAACCAATACTAAGGGCGCCGTCGATGCACTGCCAGCTCAGGATACCTTTTTTGTTATGCAATGCTAAGTAGCCTGAAAATATAGAAATATCTTAAGAACTGTCGTATCGGTGGAAGACTGTATATGACTCGGATGGACGTGTGGGGTGCTGGTATATATGATACATAAAATCTTCAAGAGACAACTGATAGAGAAAAGAAAACGAGAAATAAATGCTAAAGCAACCCTTCAGTAGGATAGGAGATGGACTGTCACTGGCGATTATGAGGTTTATGAAAAGTTACTGAAAGAGCAATTGTGGCTTTCAATACATCGTAATTTGAATCCCGCTTGTTTTCCGCACTATTAAATTTCCTAGTTATTTATTAAATTAGCACCATCTTTTATTGTGTGTAGGAAAATATCGTGAGGACACCGGCATGATAAAAATTATACAATTCGAGAAAATGGTTTCTTTCATTTACCTGTACTTGACCAGCGTTTTAGATTGGGGCCTACTACAAGCCTATATTCTTTCGGAGAGACAGGCCTGTATGCGTGTATGTGTATGGGACGTATGGGCTGACGAAATTATTGCAATAAGTATACAGGTACATGCTGGTTGTAAAATAAAGGAAGTAGGTACGAATGCCATCTTTTGGTCCCGTCAATACAACCTTGACATCATACCATCTTCGGAAACACGATATTTGCGAATCACATCTCAAGGAAGCGCAGAATTATCTTTTATACTTCCGGCAATTTTATCTTATTGTTTACGCGGTACGGCACCCCGACACCGGTGTCGAAGTGACAAGTATGAATACATTAATGATCTGCCTGACCTTCAATGTTGTCCTTTTGCTATTAATTGTATAATGGTTGTTTCTTTTCATTCCCTACAGCACCACTAATAGTCAATTCTTTAATATTGGCACTACCAAGCTTGCTATTGACACAGTAGCAAGTAGTGTCGAAGAGAATATTTTTCCCTTTCACTGGTCAGTAATGCGGTGAGGAAATTTAAACAGGCCTCTATCTTCATTTCCGCAGCACCATTAATCGTAATAAAATAAAATTGGAACGACAGCTTTAAAAATAAAATAATGGAAATTTAAGTATTTTCCAAGTTTTAAGGGGAATTCAGTCCTGAAACTTAAATTGTTTCTACGTAACGTATTATTGCCAAAATGCTGTCAGGTTCGTGACATCCAAAACAAGCCAATCCCTAATCCCCAATTGCCGGTAGCGATGTAATTACTCGTAACTTTCAATACTTGGGTTCCAGTTAACAGCAAACGACTGTCATCAGTCATCGCGGCCAGTATATAGTCCAAATGTTTTTTTGGTAGTAGTTTTTAGTATTCGTTATTAAATCATTGTACCATTTAGAAAATAAAAGCAATTTACAGCAAAGTTACTTTGTAATTTATAACTTACTACGAAAACACACGTTTGATCCTTTTCGGTTAACGTATTATATGAACAATAAACTGTCCAATTATGCTTACCGAATATTCGAAACATTCGACCTGCAAGCAAACAGTTCACCATATTGCGAGAAATCGTACAACAAACGTTATTACACGTAGAGAACAATACAATAGACAATTTGTTCCATAACCAGCTGGAGTTACGAATAGCTCAGACGATTACGATGGAAGCTTGACCGTTTTATTACTCTATTGAATCACAAATATTTCGTAGGAGGTATCTTTTACGTATTTTCTGGGAAGATTTCATGAATGTGAATTTATATAATGGTTACTTTGTGTGTGGTCCGGTCTATATTTAGAGAAATTGTTTTGGATGTTGGGGTCATTTTGTAAATCTATAAGCCAAAAACGGTCGTATGCTTGGCATTTTGAATAAGGTGAAGGTAACCGGAAATAAAATTACATATATACATACGCTGTCATGTTTGCTGACGAGAAATAGGAAATAGGGAAAATGTATACTTACTGTTCCATTAATGAGACACATGTAATGGGGATAACGGGAAAAATTATGGCTTCCGTCTCACTATTGGGGATATTGATTGTGTAGGTCATTGATGGGTGACATACTAGATTTATTTATTATATGTCATATATATATGACATATAATAAATAGATCTAGTATATAGTAATTGCGACTCTTGAAAGTCAAACTGTTGTTTTTTAAATGTACTTTTTGTTTGTAAATACATACATAGAATATAATATAATACCCAGACACGGAACAAACATTGATGTTCATCACACAAATGTTTGTCCTGGGTGGGAATCGAACCCACAACCTACAGTTCAGAAGGCAGGGTTACTACCAACTGAGCTATCGGGACAGTCAGTTTCGCCGTTGCTGACATTAACAAGACATTATAATATAATTTCATAAGTACCAGATAAAACGCCCCCAATAAGCTCACACACACTCCAACCGCATGGATTCCAGCCCGCCCGACCAGTATTTAATAATAATTATGTAGGTATACCAGCACCCACCGCCGTACCTACACTATGACGCGGGTATTTGCAGCCTTCCCGATACCTAACTATCTAGTAGGTATTTTAGGTGAACTACCGATTGCATTTCGGGGAGTGCACACAAGAGCTGCACAATTCAAGGGGTGAGATCAAGGCTTAACTGTAAAATTGATAGTTTCGCGAAAATTGACTTTAAACTTCAACGGCTTCATTTTAATGTAGAGTGCTAATTAAGTAATAGAAAAGGTTTTTGTTAGTTTCAGTTGCTTGGAAGTGTATTAATTCTATTTAAAAATACAAAATTTAGTAACTAATTCGTACAAATTCTGTAAAAATATAATAATGTTTTTATGCTGAGCGAACTGTATTCCTGTGTCAGATAAACGGTTTTTAGACTGACAATCTCGAGATTTAAGCCTCATTTCATTTTGAGAACGTATTATTGTAAATAATTTCACACTAGATCCAAAGATACCCATAAGTCATTTTGTAAAAAAAAATCAGTTAAACCCTTCTTGATCTCATCCCTTCAAATAGTTTCCGGCATTAGTTCTCTAATCTTCACGTTTGTTCTTCAGATATGGCAAAAGCGGCAGCAGGCGGTATGCGTGCGGCACGCGTTCAAACACTACGGCTCGAGC
Organism: Ennomos fuscantarius; assembly: GCA_905220475.3. Taxonomy (NCBI): domain Eukaryota; kingdom Metazoa; phylum Arthropoda; class Insecta; order Lepidoptera; family Geometridae; genus Ennomos; species Ennomos fuscantarius. Next base: position 906,704 of record HG992046.1, on the reverse strand, counting down.
AAGCGGCCCAACCACGTGCTCAGCAATCTAAACATGACAGTTGCGAAGGGCACTATGTGAGTACCAAGTCTTGTTTATAAATCCTTGACAACCTCTATGGTGTGGTGGTTAAGCACGTCGGCTTATATCCAGGAGGCAGCGGGTCCAATTCCCGTGGCAGGACAATTTGTGCACAGAAAAAAGCGCAAATACTTAACTGAGTCTGGGTGTTGTGAGACTATGGTCCTTATTACAGAATGATGCTCAGTCATCGATCGGTGCTCAAGCAGAGATTTCATTCATGAAGTGATCAATTAGTCACTACAACTATCACTCTCGAACTACTCACGAAATACAGTCGAATAACTCGACCGGTGTTCGGGCAATATAGATGCCCATCCTCAAGGAGGACGCGCGGCCTCGGGGGCGGCTCGGCGCCGAATTAGTGATTAAAATCTCTGCTTGAGCACTGATGAGAGTGTATAGATTACTGGCCTCACAGGTAGCAGCTCTCCTGAACTGTAGGTTGTATTGCCCACTTAATTAATCTTGAAAATTGGCAATAAATCAATTGCGGATGAGGACGTGAAACTTCCTCCATAATTACACATACAATTATGCAGCCGCCATATGGTACGAGGAAGGTACCCATCAGGCTCCAGCCTTCAAGGGCGTCGGACAAAAGATTGTTAACCTCTGACGTATATGATTGTCTTTTATCGACGTGACTATGAGATTGATACAAGTCGTTACTCAGAGCCATGGCTTGACAATGGGTGTGCTGACCATGTAGGTTCGTTAAAGTTCTCAAAAAGTACAAACTATGACCATCCATTACTAATGTTTCTTTAAATTTTATGAGTGTTTGTTTTGAGACAAAAATTGGTACATTGATCTCGGACTTTACTGTCACCTTTTTAGAACTACTGAATTGAAGATTTAAAGCGAATCGCTACAAGTATTGTAAGGAGTGAGCTTATATGTGATTTTAGTTTAACCTGGGCGTTTCGGGCGTAGAGACTTTTATTCATAAATCACCATTTTAATGCACCGCCGACACTTAACACATTAAACGTTAATAATAATAATAAATATTAGTAGGCATTTCACACAGCGCCATCTAGCCGCAAACTAAGCAAAGCTTGTAATATAACGGCCAGCTGTGCAATCACCTTATTCGATTGCAACAAATAGAAACACGCTTTTTTATGGATTAGACAGTTTGTTATGTGCATAGTTAGTATGGAAATTTTTCCTGTTGCATTGCAATCAAAGTTTCGTGATCACCGCCCAGATAACCGATACAATATTTAGATACGTTTTATTTTGTAAATACATACACAGAATACAATATAACACAGAACAAACATCGATGTTCATCACATAAATGTTCTGGGTAGGAATCGAACCCACAACCTACAGTTCAGAAGGCAGGGTTACTACCAACTGAGCTATCAGGCCCGTCGATTAACAGTCACAGGCTATAAAAATAAGAATATTCTGTAGTCCAAAGGTCCATGATTCACACTGTTTTGTGGTTAGCCACTTATTAGTCTAAAGACTAAAGTCTAAAGACTAATAAGAATACTTCTAATCGGTCAGTAGCAAACAAGTCATGATTACCTAGAAACTTGGAGTTTCACTTTGCTATTTCATTAACAATCCATATTCCAAATAAAAACGTAAAATTCCATAAAATAGCGTAGGATGTTTTTATGGCAATCGTAGAATAAGCAGGAAATAAGACGTCATTGTAAATTGTGACGTCACACTACATACTACATTATTCAATTTTAAAGCCTATTACTATTGACGTCAGAAAATAGCTTTGGTTTTGGCAACAGTACATCGAAATTTAAAGATCCATTGTTGTTTTCTTTTTGGACCATCACTGGGAGTGTGCCATCAACTGTCCTATTTAACATATCTTATTTACTTGTATATAGAGCACAATATGCATTGTACGTTTTTTGAATTGTATCGATAATATGACGTGCACGTATAAAGGACGTTGTCTTAATATCTTTTAATAACTCAACAAGATGTCTATAAAGTTATTGAGACATGGTCAAATAGTTTGTGTGTATAGCAAAATTAACATATAAATTACCATCGATTTGTGACGTCAATAATTGCGAACCGTACGTACAAAATATGGGTGTTTTTATTTGTCTATATATATTTTATGGCATTTATGGAAAATACTTCCTTACATCTTAATAAGGCTTGTGTATTTCTTGCTAGAGGCATCCCGCGGTTGCATCCGCAACCTATTTTCCCGCAAAAACTCGGATAAAAAGTTTCCTATATTTACTTATCTCGTTAGTTTCAGCACGGTGAATTTCCATCCGTCGAAGCTGTAAAGGTCGGGAGAGACCAACAACATTAGCTCATTCAAAAAAATCAGCACTGTGATTACATAATTTTGACCAAATAATTTCAGGCATTTTCACGTGAAAGTCACACTAACAAACAAAAAAACAATTATCCTTTCAATTTTAAATATTAGTACATAGATTGGTCTTATAACTGTAGAAGTACGAGTGCATTCAAATTGCATGCAGCTTACAGTAATATAGGTAATTCTGTATGAACTTTAGCTGTTTCAAACCGGATCTAAGTTCCAGTTGTTGCATGATTTCAGCCTATACACAGCCTCTGTCATAGTGTTCTGGTTGAGCAGGTCGGCTCATAGCCGGCGGCGGGTTTGATTCCCGCGGCTGAACAAGTATTTGTGCACAGAAAAAAAGCCCATATACTTCTAGGTGTCTAGGTGTTGTGGGACCATGGTCCTTGTAGTTCCTGGGTCCGTAGACACAGGGAGTCCTAGTTAGGGTCCAGGATGTTACGAACAAAAAGTATTTAAGTATTTTATCAGTTATCTGGTTCCCATAGTACAAACTTTGCTTAGTTTGGGGCTAGATGGCGCTGTGTGAAATGTCGAGTTATTATTATTATTTTTATATAAACGTCAATATGTCTTCTTTGCTTATACAGAAACTAAGCGGCTAATAATATTAGCATACAAAATAATTACATATTATGTAGTCGCTCAGTCTCAAAATTGGCAAATTAACTAAAGCATCATTGAATTTGATGATATTAAGTAAGACATGTTTTTAATTAAGCATTAATTAATTGAAGATCTGTTCGAGTTTAATGGTTTCCGCAGTAATTTTCGTTACGTGATCATAAAAATTATGGTTCGGTAACCATGGAGGTTTACAACTAACGAGTATTTACGAGTACAGTACACACAGTAAGGTCATTTACGACGTACTACCCGATATAAATACTAAATATTACTGAAGTACACGCTTGGGGAGTAAGCTGACGACGCGAACGAACGTCAACATGACAAAATGGAGTTTTGGCGGGAAAACGAAAAAGATTGCGTCACCGCATTGTATTATTTTCCAAAACTTGTGTTATTTTCAGTGTTAGTGCATAAAATTGGTGGCATTCTATTCGTTAAGTGCTGGATTACAGGCGTGAGTGTAGGAAAATGGTATAATGATGGTGAAACGTTTATTTTCGTGTTGTTTCCAAAACTCAATAGAAGCTTCAAGTAAAGTTGCCACCACTTTACTAGGAGTATGACTATGACTTGACGCATATTTGCGTGAAATATCATTAACTTGATAAATTATCAATTACTTAACACTGGCTAAATACATAAATGTTTGGAGTCAAAATATTTAAAAAAAAAATCTAATAGTAACATAACTCTTAGGTAGTATTTAACTTAACATTTAATATGTTTTTCCAGTTATTTTGATTTAAAAAAACTACTAAACCGATTTTGATGAAAATTCTATGGGATCAATCTAAAATAATAATTATATAATAATAAGTACTGTTGAGAACCACTTCCATTTTTGAATTCGGTTGTGAATTCATTCCTATAAAAAAGGGTTTAACAGACTTCAATCCCAATGAGAACATCATCAATGTAGTCGAAATCTAAATACGCATGATAACTCAAATTATACTGGTCACATCTTGACGCCGACGACGACAACGACGGATGACGAGACCACACGGGAAACACCAGCTTTGAAATAAAAAAAATAATCATCAAAATCGGTTCACCCAGTCGAAAGTTCTGAGATAACAAACATTAAAAAACATATAATAAGGTCGTCTCTCTCTCTCTCTCTCTCTCTCTCTCTCTCTCTCTATGCGAATCTGGGGCTACATAATTGCATATTGTGCAGGCCTCGGCTACCGACCATCCGCCTAATTAAATGAAACGACTCTACCCTCAATGATACATATGAAGAAACAATGACCACACATCCTCACGCCTTTCACACGAAACTACACTCAAGCTCCTACGCAATACAGTTCTAAACGATTCAGAGTATGGTATTACAACTTTTCAAGGTAAACTATACGCTGTTGTTTACAAAATAGAGTTGAAGATGTAGTTGTTTCGGTGGAGAATGTATATGTGACGAAATTCAAATGTCCTCGTTGCGGCAAGCACAAGCGCAGCCAGACCGTTGCGATCTCGAACTCGTCCGCCATGTTAAACGGATTATGTTATACTATAAAAAAAACGACTGAAGTAAAACTTCTATACGAAACGTAACTCTTTCTATCTTCACTAACTTATATCTCTTCTGTTCGCCTCGCCCGATCAATTTCTGTAACGCTCTAGTCACGCATTCACCAGCTTACTCCCCAAGTCAAGCGTGCGTAAAGAAGTTTTACTTCAAAAATGTCTGGTCGTGCCTAGTACTTATAGACGCACAGCTTTGAATACACACTTATTATATTATTTAAACATCTTGAGAATCGATCCCAGAGAAAGAGTCAATAACCTTTGAAGTAGCATGTGTCAAGCAATAAACAGTTTTTTTCTGTTAATGTTTTATAATGTCAACATCAATAAAGTTGTAATACCGAAATGGTGATAATACAATTAATCAATTTAAGTTTCGTATATTTATAACAAATAAGGTATACATTCCAAAAAAATACAAAACGTTTCTAATCATAGAACTTGTAGCGTTCATATTCATATTAAAAAGATTTATTATTATAAAGATTAATAAAACACTAAATTTAATGATCGACGATGTTATCGCGGGGCATCGACCGATGGTCGGGAGATGGATCTCGTGGTGTAACTTGTGTGCGAATAAACTCGCCTTCGGTTGCAATTCTGACAATACCAATAGCCGGCACGCACTCAACTGGTTAACACAATATTGTTTAGATAAATCAGTCTAAGTGAAATCTTTCAGTGTAAGGTCCGTATTACAGAATGACGCTCAGTCATCGATAGGTGCTTAAGCAGAGATTTCATTCATAAAGTGATGAATTAGTGAATGAAATCTCTGCTTGAGGACCGATCGATGACTAAGCATCGTTCTGTGATACGGACCTAAATGTACTGTCGAAGGGTACAGCGCCAGGAACACGCAATTTCAAAAAATCTCCGCAACGTTCAGATATTTATATTATTTTTGAACGGGCTAATGCTTTTGGTCTTGGTCTATAGGCCGACCTGACCTATAGACCAAGACTTATACCTATAATTTTATACCTTTAATTTTATTATATTATTAGTAAGTATAAGCCAAATATAAATGATTTTGTTTATTGTTTTCAGCGGAACAACATCAAGTATTTCTGTATCATTGATGAACTTTCCTGAACTAATCTCCTAAGTCAATTGAATTTGTTGCCACCTATCTGTTCTGTACCAGTAAGGGCCCAGCATGCTGGCGCCATTGCCTGTTGAATCCAATCTGATTCTTTCAAAAACAAAACACTAACCGATTGTATCTTTCTCAGATACGGCCTGCTCGGTGCCTCCGGGTGCGGCAAGACGACGCTGCTGTCCTGCATAGTTGGTCGACGGAAACTGAACAGTGGAGAGATATGGGTGCTGGGAGGCAAACCAGGGACCAAAGGTGAGGCCTCCTTTTTATTGGATCATAGCTTACCGTTGAGGATCTTCGTAAGATCTCCTGTAGCCACCTGTAGTCCTGTAGTTATGAAGATCCTGGGCGCAAAAAACACTGCACGAGAAAAACTGAGAATATAGATGCTGAATGATAAGCAGTCAATTTTCAATTTCTTCTAAATTCAAATCATATTTTGCAAGGTTGACATTTAGTCCTGTACCAACATCGCGAGTCACGAATCGTGACGTCAGTGCGGCTGCGGTAACATAACGGGTTCTAATCATAATTCACGACATGACATGTCTCATGCCATCTAAAAAGCCAGTGTTTACCCAAGAGAAGCAAAAAAAAGAATAGCTGACACCGTCACCTATATTACCATAGCAAGGTCTACTTATAGCTGCGAAAGGAAGTGTTATTAAAATAAAAATCCGTATTTGTACCTCTTAAACATCTGTGACATGCGCTTCCCTTCTACTCCTTTTTAGATGGCTCCACATGGTAGGAACAACAGGATAATTACACGATACACAAGTTGTACCTAATATAAATCTGCCAGCTTTTCTACGACCCTTTATACCAAATCCTGACCTTTTCACTGCCAGGTTTTAAACCAATACGTTTCATACAGGCTCAGGCGTGCCTGGCAAACGAGTGGGCTACATGCCCCAAGAGATAGCTCTTTACGGAGAGTTCACAATCAAGGAGACCATGATGTACTTCGGCTGGATCTTCGGCATGGAGACGAGGGAGATAGCAGAGCGGCTGCGATTCCTACTCGACTTCCTCGACCTGCCCAGTGAGAACCGGATGGTGAAAAATCTCAGGTTAGTTACTGCCAGGAGGCTGACCAAACCTTCTTCGTAGGTAACATTCCATCTGTTCTGGTAACGTTTTTGGAACCGGTATAGGATACCGGCGTAATACAATCAGACGCTGACGTCGCGAGAGGTCAATATACCTCCTGTAGATTATCTACAATGGTTATGACTTTCAGTAGGGATCCACTCTTCCACTCTTTCTCTTTCCATAATGGCCAAGCCGAGGCTCGCACTCCAGGGATGCTCTTAAGCTAGCTGCCTCCCATTTTGACGGCTGGACGCCTTATATGGCGGTAGAGTGCAACAGCATTAGCCCGTTCACGAAAAAAACACATGTATATTATGAATATTTATACCATACACGTTTAGTGCGTTTTTATTAAGTTCATTCACGTATAGTGAGCCCGCCACTTTTCCCATGACCAATCGGACACTTCCACCTTCCACCGGTCACTTGTGCAGCCGCGCAGGACAAAGGCGAGACCGAAGCAATCCGTCACACTCATTACCGTAACACGCTCATTACCGTGACACGCTTAAATTATAACTTTTGTGTTAAGTTAACGTGCTTTGACAGTTATTGTTGTGTGTAATTGAATTGCTATGTTTCTCCGTTTGTTTTGTTTTTGGTTATCGTTTCTTTCAATAATCGATTCGATAGACGGAATAAATTGTAAATTGGCAATACTGATTATTTTATTTTATTTTATTTGGGGGCTTACAGCTGTCATAAAAAAACTAAATAATGATATTTTGATGAATTTTCTGTGGCACTTGGTAGTAGGATAGATGAAGATGAACAGAAATCTAACAAAAGTTTTGATCAACATTTAAATAAGAATAGAAAATTCTACTACAATTCTTTCTAATTTTTTTAATGCTATAGATAACTACAAGTGTACGCCCCACCTGATAGGAAGAGGGCACCATAGTAGTCTATGGACATCTGTAATACTTACCAATGGATGTGCTACTAAAGCGTTACGTAACCTAAAGATTTTCGAAGTAACCTTCCGTGCGTAAAGAAGTTCTATTTCGCGCTACATACGCTTGACTTGGGGAGTAAACTCGCGAGGCGAACGGAAGTTGAAAGTTGTCGGTTAACGTACATCTCTATTGTCAACATAACAAAGTTAAAAATTTGTATTATTATGTTGGTATGTCCGGTAAAATGTCAATTTACAATTGTCAAGATGGCGACATTAAGATTGACAAAGCAAAAACAAAGTTATACCGGCCGATAGATGGAGCTAATCTAAAGAAGTTTTACTTCAGTCGTGTAGTCTAAAGCACGCTCTTTTTTATTATGTTTACGTCTAAGCTTATGAGTCTTAAATTAAAAAAAATAACCTGTTCGCTATGCTGTCCACCGATCCTGTCATATGTTTTTCAAATGCTGTTGTGTTGAATTTCCATTTATAAAGATTATTTATATCTAACACTCCGTTTTTAGTGTTTAACTACCTTTCATACTTTATCTGTAACTCTCTAAACAGTAGAGTTATTGGTTAGGCCAAGAAATGAGCTGCAACAAAGTTTATAAGTTGATAAGTGACAGCATCTGTGGTGAGGTGGTCGAGCAGGTCGGCTCATAACCCGGAGGCGGTGGTTTGATTCCCGCGGCAGGACAAGTATTTGTGCACAGAAAAAAAAGCGCAAATACTTGTTCTGAGTCTGTATGTTGTGGGACCATGGTCCTCGTAGTTCCTGGATCCCTAGACACAGGGAATCCTAGTTAGGGTCCAGGATCTATGTATGTGATCGTTGGGCGTTATTATTACTTTTATTATACTAGTTGCTACCCGCGGTTTCACCCGCGGATAAAAAGTATTTTAATTATTTGCTCATCCCACGGGAACATTTCACTTTTCCGGGATATAAGCTATGTTGGTACCGAATTTCATCCAAATCCAAAAACAAAATATTCAGCCATTTGAGCGTGGAAGAGTAACAAACATACACACATACACATACAAACTTTCGTCTTTATAACTTTAGTGTGATATGCAGAGTCATGATTGTAATAAAAGTATCTAGATAAATGTTTAGTAAGTTGGTCTCAAGTGTCTACGTAACTAGTAGTAATTCATCTATTTATCCGAAGCAGGTAGACAAAGCCGTTGTCTTGTACAGTTGTATGCATATTGTGGACTACGGAGAAAGTGGTGTGATGTAACACATCTCAGATATTAGTTATATCGATAGTCGTACAATTCCAGCGATGTATTACGCTATGATATAATACCAGAATAATGTCAGCCGTGAGTCGGCTATATTAGCTTATGGTCCATTCACCACAATAAGATATATGAAAGATACATTCGCCAGGATAGAATCCGGGCTTCGAAGCGTGAGATCATGACTTACAAATTTCAGATAACTAATAAATAGTTGTTTTTATAATATAATTATATATATAGGAGGAACGGGTTGTGCGTAGGTTGCAACCTATATAACTATAGGCCTTCAGCATGCGCACTGGGCCGTGTCCGGAGCAATAATGATCTTGTACACCGAGCGCTCCCTTTTTATAGCCAGATGGGTGGGGAAGCGATGACAGTTACCGGTGTTGCCACTGTAATAAATTTAAATGCCACCACAGGGTAAATTACGGTATTGCCCGCTGCGAATAGAGTTTACAACTGAACGTTGCCGCCGTCATATACACTAGGAATATTTACTAATCAAATTAAAGATTCAATTTACATATAAACATAATACTAAACTATATTTAATTATTTGATAAAGAGCAACATTGTAGGTAAATAGGGGTCATAAATAAAACACAGAATTTAGATCACTTTGATCACATCGTTCCTTTTATAATTTCTATTGAACGGCTGTTGGTCTCTACCGATCTTTACAGCGTCACCGGATGGGATCCTATTGCTATAGAGCTTGGAGTAGCAGGGGTGAAAGAAGTTGCGTCCTGGCGCTACGCGACCTTGGTGTGATTTACACGCATTTTTCTACTGCGCAAGTCACTCGGGTTACACAATGTTTACTGGTTACCCCTTGTTAATTTTAATGTAGGAAATATTTAAATCACGAACGGTATTTGAACCCGCATCCCGAAGCATGCTTCGCTTCAATTACCAAACGGTGACAAGTGATCCCATGTCCAAACTTACAAGCAACTTACGGAGTTTGTAACTAAGGTGATACTGCTATAAATCATAAATTATTAAGTAATTTGCTAATTTTATTACCCAAATAAACTAAACTGTTCAGTATTTTATAATCGTTAATACAAAACTAAATGAGACCTATAAAACTAAACTATACGTAAGAACTTAAAATAAATAAAAACTAAAATAACCCGTTGGTGGAGGGGAAAGTGCCCAGAATGCTGGCAGCATTCCCACTGAATGGCAATGCTTATTTTTTGTGCAAAATAAAAGCCAGCATTCTGGTCACCTGATGCTTCCACCAAACATTTGGCTAAATCACACTAATATTATAAAGGCAAAAGTTTGTATGTATCTGTGTATGTTTGTTACTCATTACTAGGCTAAATTTTATCACGGAAAAGTGAAATGCCCCCGTGGGTTGAGCAAATAATTAAAATACTATCCGCGGATGAAACCGTGGGGCGCAACTAGTAAAATATATATAAAAACGGAGAAAATGTAAAATTTGTCTTTTCTTTTTCAAACCCAATGTTTCGTAATAATAATAAACTAAACTATGTACATTAATAATAACCTGCCCTTGTTATTATATTCGTGGTTAAAAGAACTGTTTCCTCCAGTGGCGGCCAGCAGCGTCGCGTCTCCTTTGCCGTGGCCCTGATGCACGACCCCGAGCTGCTCATCCTGGACGAGCCGACGGTGGGCGTGGACCCGCTCCTGCGGCAGTCCATCTGGACGCATCTCGTGCGCATCACCAGCTCCGGAGACAAAACCGTCATTATCACCACGCATTATATCGAGGAGGCGAGGCAAGCGCATTGTGTGAGTAAAATCTTTTCTACGTCCACTTTTTTAATCTCTATTGTTTGTTGGGTTTCCATGTTTTTTTTTGTTTTGTTTTGGCTCCACTCTATTGTGTATTTAGTGTGTTTAATGTCAAGTAATTGATAATTTCTCAACTTAATGAATGAATGAATCATTTATTAAATAATTTCTCAACTTAATGGATATTGTGTCAAGTCAAGTCAAAGTCCAAGTCATCAAGTCAAGTCATAGTCTAGTCTAGTCAAGTCATACTCCTAGTAAAGTGGTGGCAACTTTACCAGAAGCTTCTAAGGAATTTTGGAAACAACACAAAAAGGAACGTTTCACCATCATTATACCACTTTCCCACACTTATGCCTGTAATCCAGCTCTTAACGAATAAAATGCCACAAATTTTATGCACTAACACTGAAAATAACACAAGTTTTGGAAAGTAATACAATGCGATCACGCGATATTTTTTGTTTTGCTGCCAAAAACCCCTTCCACAATGTTGTGGTGTTCGTTTTTTTAAATAGGTTTTTTTATGTTATTGATTGATGTGACGAGCTAGTCGTTCACCTGAAGCAACACGGCTGCCCATAACAGAACAGTGTCACTCGGAACTCTAAAATATAATGTTCCGCGCGACAACGCACTGCGAACATCATCCTGAGACTGTATGATGTCTCAGGATGCGACATGACTGCCCATATCAGTTGCAGTGACACTTGGAACACTAAAAGATAGTTTCGCGTGACACTGCACTGCGCGCGCACGTCATTTTGAGACATCAGCACAGTCTGGTAATAAGATTACTCAACTGTGAGATCAGATCGTAAAGTCTCATTTACCCAGTAATTTCACTAGCTTCAGTGCCCTTCAAACCGGAACACAGTAGTGCTTGCGTATTACTGCTTGGCGGCAGAATAAAGCGGTGGTACCTACCTAGACGAACTTTGCAGAAAAGTCCTACCACCTAGTAAAATATAAATATACATATATATAAAATATAAATATAAATATCTCATTATGCAATCTGTTGGACTCGCAAATATAGAAGCTAAAAGGCTAAATCATTATGTCTTTTGTCAACATAACATGCAATGCAAAATATTACAAATCCTGTATTTATAACTACTAAGTTTAATACTATTTTGTTTACCTTGTCCTATCTATCCACCGCTGGATAGATAAGACATAGACTATCTAATTATCAACAGCTCAACTTGGACTTGGTTTCCATTCAAATATCTTCCCCCAGTTATTATCATCAGTTCTACTTCTTTACCCTACACTTCCAGTTTACTTTGCCAATCCTCTTAGAGTGGTTTTTAGATTTATTAAATTTTATTTTAAACTATGAAAGTAGTGTAGTGTGTATGCCCAATAATTACTTTTCAGTATTATGTTTACAGTTGTTTATACATGGATGTATATGTGGGCAGGAACGTGTTCTGCGTAGGTTGCAACCTATAGAGCTATAGGCCTTCAGCATGTCCGCACCGCGCCGTGTCTGGAACAAGAATGTTCCGTAGCACACCAATCGATCCCTTTATATAGCCAGACAGGTAGAGGCGCCATGACAGTTGCCGGTGCTGCCACTGTAATAAATTTAATGCCACCACAGGGTAAATTACGGTGCTCAATCGCTGTGCATAGAGTTTATAACTGGACGTAGCCGCCGTCATATATATAAACAATTGTATATCTGTCTGATAATACACAATACGTACCTAATAATATGTTTTGCACAATGAATGTAATAAAAAAAAAACAAGTCCCACACGACTTAAGGCATCGAGGTTAATTTCCATTGCTAATTTGGCCATCAACAGGTTTGAACACATTTCAAGGGAAAAAAACCTTGCTAATGCCTCAAAAAACCCAACTTAGAGGTCTCTGCGCTGCGTTATTACTATTATTATTTATTTCCTACGTCGCTTCGATTGCGTAGGCGCAGGCGAGAAGATGGTGAAGCTGTAAATAGTATGAATCAGTAAAATTTCTTTGGAAAGAAAAAGCCATTTTGTTGTTCTTATTAGTCACAAAGACGCTAGCATATTTAATACCTATGTAATTTAAAGAGTATACTAAAAATCTTCATTAACAAATTGATTCATAGATTGTAAAAATTCTTTATTTAATCACCACATTACAGTATTTGACAATTGACAAGCACAAACTTAAAAATTAAGTGTCACAATGGGCGGATTAAAGCGATCTCCTATTCATAAACATAATCTTTTCTACAATGATATAATAACTAATACTAAACAATACCTATTACGACAAAAAAAAAATTTGAATAAATAAATAAACATATAAAAAACATCTATTCGCAACATCACCAACAAAATAAAGAGTGGGCTGCGAATGCCATGTGAAAAAGACTGATTTTACGTCAGAAACATAGTATCTACAACATTCTCAAATCTTTGATTTGTTATGTTCTGAGAACGAAAAAGTTATCGCTATAAGTAAAGAAGAAAAGAAAGAAAAAATAAAGCCCAAGACAATAATGAAAGATGTTAAATACTTAGTGCGAAAAGAATGTCCCAGAAGGGAAAAGGGAAGAAGAGCGTGAAGAGCAGGAAGGGTGAATAACCGAGAGGTATAATAACCAGACAGGAGAGAGAGGATCATAAAACATTGAAGAAGGGAGATAAAGCATGCTAAAATGAATAAATGAAACCCGCTGTATAGGACCCTCTATGGTTAGGGCGATGACCTGACGCGGGAAGCCGTTGCCAACTAACAGCAACCACAAATCCCTATACAAAGTGGAAGTTGTGATTGGTCTATGGCAGATTATATTTAACAGAAGAAACACCTGATATATTGTGCTTAAAATTGCTATATTTGCCTACGTACCTGAATATATTAATCTAAAGTAAAATAAATTAATAATAATAATAACGCCGAACGATCACATACATAGATCTTGGACCCTAACTAGAATCCCCTATTTCTAGGGACCCAAGAACTACGACGACCATGGTCCGACAACACGGACACAGACCAATTTTGCGCTTATTTTTCTGTGCACAAATACGTGACCTGCTGCGGGAGTCGAACACCTCTGGGCTATGAACCAACCTGCTCAACCACCACACCACAGAGACTGTCAGTTAATGAATTGAATAAGTGTACATTTCATACAACGCCATCCAGTCTCAAAATAAACAAAGCTTGTACCATGGAAACCAGATAACTGACACAATACCTAGATATTTTTGATAACATCTTACAAATGTTGGCAAAGTAAAAAAAACCATAGATTTTATAGTTTATGTAACTGGAAATGACCTATCTAGCAGCGTTTTAGTATCTAGTGGTATCTTCAAGAATTATGAATATGTCGTCTAGATATAAGATTTCAGTCTTCAAGCGTACATTTATAATACCGGTATAAATATATGGACTAAAGGCCCCGAATTGAACGCTCACCTATTCCCGAACGATTTTTTTTACCAACCACCTAAAATATCCATCCGTGTTTCCGTGTTTAAAAATTTTAAATAAGTAAACTCGGCAAGTTTAAGGAATGTAGTTAAAACTCTAGTTCCTTATGTTAATGGTAAATATGTTTAAATTAAACCGGTATATCTAGTTGGGCTCTGGTCGTTAATGTCCAATACAAATTAATTATGCAAGTCCCTTTTATATCAACTCAAGATTTCGGACGTTGAATTTATTTGGTTTATTTTTAAACTAGTCGTCGTTTTGTTTCCTCTTACTGCCTTAAATGGTACCTAACTTAGGTACTTGTTGATAAATTTTGATAGCCTGTGATGTATAAAAATCTCATATTATTTATTTTCAAGAAAAATTGGAATCATATTACTTAGCTTTGAAAAATTGTGTCGGATGACGTTTATTGACGAACATACATTATGTCTTACTCAAAGAATATTGCAATAAACGGTTGCCATATCTGCCTCATTAGTACGGGTCATGAAGAATTTTCCCTCATACCACTGTTGGGTGTATAGATAATAATAAATCCCGCCTTATAACACTGGTACGGTACGTATAATAAGGGATTCCCCTCACACCACTAGTGGGGCGCCAGTTTGAAGAGCTATGTTGATCGCGGTGTATCAGCTAACTGTGCGTAATTTTGCAGCAAGTTCAGTTAATCCATACACGTGAACGCCTACAGGACAAATTGACAACGTTTCACTTATAGATATTAGTAACGAAGTAAGGATGAATAGATATGGTATTTCTTCCCCCAATCATACCAGACCTCTCTTCCAGAATATGAGGTAAATTTTCCTATTCATCTTTCAGATCGGTCTGATGCGCAGCGGACGACTGCTGGCGGAGGAGTCTCCTCAGGCGCTCCTCACCATGTACAGCTGCATCTCGCTTGAGGACGTGTTCCTCAAGCTGTCCAGGAGACAAGGTAAGACTATCTACCTTAATATTGGCAAAGACGATATAATAAGTATTTATATCGTCTTTGATATTGGTCAGATATTGGTATCTGCGGGGAGCCGTTGGATGTAAAAAGCGAGTCATTCTGAATGGTGCTCTATTTAGGAGGCCAACGAATGTAGCGGAACCGCGGTGGGCGTTCTGATCTTACCGTAATATCAAATAGGCTATTTCAAGACTTTAACATGTCAAAACGTAAAGAAAACAACGTATATGTTCAAAATTATATATATCTCACTATCTTAAACTATCGCTAATTCCTATTAAACGCAAACTTGTAACACACTTGTTGTACGAAAACAAAACCCTATAAAGCATACGCAAATTGATTCAGTGACTAACACCGCAGGTGTAGCAACACACCTGCGGAATAGCTCATGAAAAGAGGAAAATTATGCTCCGAATTCGAAAATAATGGGATGTATATATCTTAATTTTCTAGCATATAACTAGGCAATAAAAATGAGTTTTAAATTGATAGTCAGGTAAACACGTGTTAGTTTCAAGTATTTCCAAAACGAAAAGTCAAGTCATCAGGTGTATATATAATTCTTGGACATGTGTTTTGCACGGAAGAAAAATATAAAAAACGTGAAACCGTTATAAAATAACAAGTTTTCTATTACCAATTATTATTAATGTACTAATAAACCACTTCTTCATACAATATTCATGGCTTATAATTTGCAGATTTATACGATCTTAACAAAACATCATCGTGTTGTTCGCATAATAACCAAAAAATTAGCAAGTTGATAAAGTTCACAAAAACTTTACATTATGTGTGTATTTTTATGACTTATTCAAATCACAATACAAACCATGAGCAGTATGGATTGGTTTTTATATTAGTCATGACTTTTGGCTTTACTCTTGTACACTATAATCAAATGTATTATAAAAAACGAGTGTGTTTTAGACCGCACGAGTGAAGTTTTTTTTTATGTTAATGAATGTTGTGACGAGCTAGTCGTTCACCTGATGTAAAGCGCCACGGCCGCCCATAACAGAACAGTGTCACACGGAACCCTAAAACATAGAGTTTCAAGCGACACTGCACTGCGCACATCATCCTGAGACATCAGCACAGTCTGGTAATAAGATTAGTCGACTGTGAGATCAGATCATAAAGTCTCAATTGCCCAGTAATTTCACTAGCTACAGTGCCCTTCAAACCGGAACACAGTAGTGCTTGCACACTACTGCTTGGCGGCAGAATAACTGGCAAAGCGGTGGTACCTACCTAGACGAACTTTGCAACAAAGTCCTACCACCTAGTAAAACTTCTTTAGTTTAGCTCCATCTATCGGCCGGTATAAGTTTGTTTTTGCTTTGTTTAATGTTAATGTCACCATCTTGAAAATTGTAAATAATCATTTTACCATTAAACCATTTATTAAACAAAGCCTTAATTATACCGGCCGATAGATGGCGCTAAACTAAAGAAGTTTTACTTCAGTCGTGTGGTCTAAAGCACACTCGTTTTTTTAGTAGGTAGTGCTAATGGAATCTAGTACCTATCTGTTTGAATTATTTTAGTAGTTAGTTTAAAGAATAAAGGCACTTTTATTTATTCTGTGGTCCGAAGGATTGTTCATAATCTGGTTGCAGTTTTAACCAAGACTTACCTGCTGTTCTTTTTACTGGTATTTAAACTGCTACATTGTTTTTATATTACCTCCAAGGTAATGTGATGTAAATGATAGTAACCGATGTTACTGCGGCAATGAATGTCAATAAAATTACCATCATTATACTTGAATTCAAAGGTTAAATGATATTACTTATTATTTCGATAAATATAAAATAAAAACTCTTATCTTCTATCACACTAATCACACTAATATTATAAAGGCGAAAATTTGTATTTGTGTATGTGTGTATGTTTGGAACTCCTTCACGCTCAAACGTCTGAATGGTTTTTGATGAAATTCGGTACCAAGATAGCTTATACACTGGATTAACATATAGGCTACATTTTATGCCGGAAAAATGTAATATTCCCGTGGGATGAGCAAATAATTAAAATAATTTTTATCCGTGGGTGAAACCGCGGGGCGCTACTAGTCTTCCATATAGATATAAAAATTTCATGTCACAGTGTTTGCTACCATACTCCTCCGAAATAGCTGAACCAATTTTGATGAAATTTTATATTCACACTCGGTAGGTCTGAGAATAGGTTGTTATGTTTTTCCTCCCACTATGTGTTAAGGGTGGCCTACTCCAAAAATTTCAAATAGCTTTTTGGTTTTTAGTAATTGGCATTAAAACCGTTTTTATGAGCTCATCAACTAAATAATGTTTACAAGTTGAAAACGGGTAACTAACGGGTTTAAAAAGGCGTGGAAAGTTATTTACTAGTATAATTATAAACGCGAAAGTTTCAATGTTTGTATGTCTGGATGTTTGTTACTCTTTCACGCTCAAACGGTTGGACAGATTTGGACGAAATTTAGAATATAGATAGCTTATGTAGTGGATTACACATAGGCTACTTTATTATCTGCGGTTGAAACCTGCTAGGGTTTAATATTAATTAAACATTTGTCAATGCATAATGAATACATATGAATTTATAAGTATTTAATTACTTACGTACCGACAAATAAGACGTCCTCCCATGCCTATTGTGGTCACAATGTCAGATACTACAGTATCGTCATCACGTTTGGTAAAAGGTATGTTCAAACGGCACTCTATGTGGACTCGAGTTGTACCAAGAATTGTTTATTCTGTTTACCAACGATCTTTGAATTGTTTCTTTTAGTTACGCAATGCCAGTTGTAGGTAGGTACACGCAGAACTATTTACATTTACAGCAAAAATAAGAGTGTGCTTTAGACCTCACGACTGAAGTAAAACTTATTTAGTTTAGCTCCATCTATCGGTCGGTATAACTTTGTTTTTGCTTTATTTAATGTTAATGTCGCCATCGCCATCTTGACAATTGTAAATTGTCATTTTCCTGGGCATACCAACATAATCATGCAAATTTTAAGTAATTTTTAACTTTGTTATGTTGACAAGGGAGATCTACGTTAACCAACGACTTTCTACTTCCGTTCGCCTCGCCAGCTTACTCCCAAGCTTCAAGCGTGCGTAAATAAGTTTTACTTCAATAAATGTACTATGTTGGTAATGGAAACACTGGAATTTACCATTTTTAGTTATTGTTACAAAACTTAGATAAATATGCAAAATTTCAGCTCAAGGAAGTGGGTTAAAATTTACTTCTAAGATTTTATTACATTGTTTGAGACACCATCATCAGATCCTGACTTGATGATAATGGGATCACCTCGAGAGTATACCATTTCGAACTAAAAATATTTTTTTAAATCGATTCATAATTGGCGAAAATATCGATGAACACAAAAATACAGACGAACATAGTACCTCCTCCTTTTTGGAAGTCGGTTTAAAAGAATAAAAATAGGCAACGGAAAACAGCCCAACTTTTAATTGAACGATAGCACGTCGCCACCGCGGTGTCGCGTGAGAAGACGATCGTTTCGCAACAAGACAATGCAAGGCCGGTGACGGCAGAGGGCAGGAAATTGCAGCCATGTTCCTTGACATCTCTTTTTGTGGATCCAGACTACCAGAGTCACTAAAATGCTTTTAACTTTTTACGGCTAAAAGACTTTATAGCGGCCATTTGGGCTTACTATATAATGTTAGAATACAACATACCGGCGTAGACTACGCGGGACCGCTTACTTCAGCGCACGAATGACACGCAAGCCAAATCAATGTTTGGTAAAATAAAATCCTATGACATTAAAATAGAAGTGTTAACGATAGGCAGTCAAACTCTATAATTAACAAACGCAATGCGTAAAACACCGGCTTCTAACTTATATGGTTTTGTCATGGATGCCATTGTCAGAACTGGACCAAATGGAACTACACGGGAAGCATCAGCTTTCAAATAAAATACATAATCATCAAAATGGGTTCACCCAGTCGAAAGCTCTGAGGTAATGAATATTAAAAAAATGCATTTTAATTGAGATCATCCTCCTTTTTTGAAATAGAATGAAAAACAGCCTCTGTGTTCGGTTGAGCAGGTCAGCTCATATCCCGGAGGCTTTTGATTCCCGCAACAGGACACAGGACGCACAGAAAAAAGAGCGCAAATACGGAATGTTGTGGGAGCATAGTCCTCCTAGCTACTAGGTCTTTAAATACTGGGAATCCTAGTAAGGATCTATGAAGGCGTTATTTATTTAATACATATATTCATTCAAACCTGATTGACAAAATATTGGCTTGGCCATGAGGAACAACCATGGAGCCATAACTTGGTTAAAAATTTTGTGACACGCTTTGAATAAAAAAACGAATATGCTTTAGACAATGCGACTGATGTAAAACTTCTTTAGCTCCATCTATCGGCCGGTACAACTTTTTTGCTTTGTTTAATGTTAATGTCGCCATCTTGACAATTGTAAATTGTCATTTTACCGGACATACATAATAATTTAAATTTTTAGCTTTGTTTGACAATGGAGATCTGCGTGAACCAACAGCTTTCAACTTCCCGCCTTTCACGCATTCACCAGCGTGCATAAAGAAGTTTTACTTCAAAATATAAAAAGAAATAGGTCCAACCATATTATAATTGTAGCATTTCCTGACGCAAGATGGAAAACAGGGTAATTTAACTGTGGCCTCAGACATCTCGGGTCGAGGTGACTGTTCAATACAGAGCATTTAATAGAACAGTTATATACATATAATGCTCGGTGGAAAAATACTAATAAAACTGGGCTGAAACCGGTCTGCTTAGTTCTAATATTGGAGGTATTATAAAAATGGAAATTCAGAAAGGTCTGTCTACAGCGCCTGTTGTTCTTGAACTTGAAGCGTTCATGAAATAACGAGTTTCAAAGGTCAATTAAAAATACAAATCACAATATATTGAATTAAATTTTCCGTTTTTCTTGCTCTCAAATTGACGTTAGCGATTCCTTATTTATTCTTATATCATATCCTCATTTCAATATTTCAGTGTCGATTAGTCTTAAAGTCAAAAGAGATCAGCTGGGCGATCACGTAACTTGATTGCAACCTTTAGAAACAAACTTGTGTAGATTTGACAGATTGAATACGCAGTTTATGTTTATGTGCATAGTTAGTATGGAAATTTCTCCTTAGGGAGAGTCATCACTAGCCATCAAGTGACTCGGTGGTCAAAATTTATGCCGATAAATTATGAAGAATAAACAAATAAGAAAAAATTGTGGACATTTCACACAGCGCCATCTAGAACCAAACTAAGCAAATCTTCTACCATGGGAACCAGGCAACTAATAATGTAATACTTAAGTACCCAGACACAGAACAAACAAATATTTTCATCACACAATTGTTTGGCTTGGGTGGGAATCGAATCCACAACCTGCAGTTCAGATGGCAGAGCTACTATCAGCTGAGCTAGACAGTCAAATATAAAACATGTTTCTCACATAGCAACGATAGATTGTTAACGACTGTCTGTTTTTTAATTTTATTTATAATTAGCGACCCGCCCCGGCTTCGCACTCGTGTTCTATAAGAATATATTTATTCTATAGCCTATGTTCAACAAGGATAGGTAATGTAGGATTCTAATGGTAAAATAATTTTCAAATCGGTCCAGTATTTTCAAAGCCTACAATTCAAACAAACAATAAAATCTATCCTCTTTGTAATATTCATTTATATTAGATCATAAAGTAGCACACTCCATATTGTCAAAAATTATTTTACATATTAAATATTAATGAAACGGCACCCTTCTACCCAGGGGTGGTTCGACGTCGTTTTTTTTGAACGGGCTAATTCTGTTGGTCTCTACCAATCTTTACAGCATCACCGGGTAGGGGTTCGATGTCTAGTTTTTTTTTAACTTCAAACTTGTTTAGCATTTGACCACGCTCTCGCCTGATGGGAAGTGACGATGCGATCGAAGGTGTAGCATGCTAGGCAAGTAAAAAAAAAAAAAAAATTACTATCACCCCTTGACAGGTTGGTGACATGTTTCCTATAACCTATATGTAATTATCAAAATTCTAAGCACAATAGGACAACCTTTTACCAACAATATATGTTACACACCATAAGGGGCCTTGACACACGACTCGAAACTAACTTACATACGTAGTACTTATGTGTTGAAGAGCATATAACCGCTATTATGAGCTTACACTTAAGTTATTATAATGGGAAATGTCAAGGACAATTGCTTTTTTCTGAGAAGTCCGTTTAAGAAATTGACAAATGGAGTTGCCCAAAGTCTCAAAAGTCGGGGTCACGGTTATGTTTCACCTGTTTGAGTTGAAGTAATATGTATGTACTTAAGTGTAAAATTTAGATTTTTTATTTAAAAATAAAAGTACAGAACTGATTTTGATGAAATTTCTATTGGACGGAATTGATATTTTCAAATAAAAAAAAAATTTCCAAATTGGTTATTAAAAACTAAAATTTAGATAGATAGATAGAACATGATTTATTTCACAAAAAACGAATGAAGGCGAACTTAATGCTAGAGAGCATTATCTTCCAGTTAACCTGTGTTAAAGTTGTATAAAATTAAATAACGGAACTTAAATAAATGAAAACAAAAAACAAATTCAATCCGTCCTCCTTTTTTAAGTCAGTTGAAAATGGAAAGACGTTGTACTTTATATGAAGAAATTCAAATTAGAACTTCATAAAGAAAGAAAGGAAAAATCAAAAATATTTATTCAACATTCACAAAAATAATATAAAATTTACAAGAATATTGAAGAATATACAAGTATACACAAGAATATACATACAACATGAGAATACAATTATATATATAGACAGTACCTAGTTAGCGAGTATATTAAATTAAAAAGTAAATTAAATTAGAGAAATAAAACAGTACACACCCCCACACACACCAAGACACCCAGCACACCCCCATTCATCCCCCCATTAACACCCTCAACATTTTCGTTTTCCAGGTCAAGCAAACCAGGTGGTCGAGCTGAACGTGACCGGCGGAGGCCTAGGGCTGAACAAGATGTCCAAACGCGAGGAGGCGCCGTACGCGGCTGAAGACGAGCAGGTCAAGGGGCTTAACTTCCACCAGAGCAAAGAAGTGCTGATCGTGGATAATGGAGTCAGCTCCAATGGAGACGTGAGTGAACCGCACAGAAGTTTTATGATCTACGAGCTTCTGCCCGCAGCTTCGCCCGCGGCGTAGCCTATGGGAAAATAATTCAACCACCTATTTCACCCTCTTAAGGGTGGATTTCGAAAAATATTTTCTTAGCGGATGCCTACGTCATAACATCTACCTGCATACAAAATTTCAGCCCGATCCGTCCAGTGGTTTGGGCTGTGCGTTGATAGATCACTATGTGAGTCAGTCAATCAGTCAGTCACCTTTGAGTTATATATATAGATACATATAAAATTCAAAGTCCTGACTGACTGACCTAAATATCAACGCACAGCCTAAACCGCTGGTCCTAGGGACTTGAAATTTGGAGGGTGTGTTCTTTGTAAAGTATTGGTATCCACTAAGAAAGGGTTTTTCGAAATTCCACTCCTGAAGGGTGAAATGGGTGGTTGAATTATCTATAAAAAAATCTTCTTCAGAAGTATTAAATACATCATTTGTTGTATAGAATTTCATATAATGAATATCTACTACTGATTGAACCATTGAACGAACATTACCGTTGCTAATCTATAAAAACGCTTTATAATTTTAGAAAATTATGCGCCCGACCTGATTCATAGTGAGTGCCTTACTTAATTAGGTACCTCAAATTGGCCTTACCTACTTGTTTTTTGTGATGTAATTTTTTTTAATTTGAATATTTAATTTTGATGCAGGTTCTTTATTAAAACACAACCTTTGGATTAGTCTAATAAAATTCACTTATATTAGGAAAAGTACTTACCTACTATCACCTTAGTAAAAAATCCACGCCTTGTCTAAAAAAAAACAATAATCTAAAAACAAACGAAAGCTTTAATAAAAACATTTTTTTTTTTATGTTAAGGAATGACGTGACGAGCTAGCCGTTCGCCTGATGTTAAACGACACGGCTGCCTATATCAGCTGCAGTGTCACTCGGAACTCTATATAGAGATTCGCGTGACACTGCACTGCGCACGTCATCCAGAGACATCAGCACAATCTAGTAATAAGATTACTAAACTGTGAGATCAGATCATAAAGTCTCATTTGCCCAGTAAATTCACTAGCTACAGTGCCCTTCAAACCGGAACACAACAGTGCTTGCGCACTACTGCTTGGCGGCAGAATAACTGGCAAAGCGGTGGTACCTACCTAGACGAACTTTGCAGTAAAGTCCTACCACCTGTTCGAGGAGGACATGTAACTTAAACCTTTATTCCTTCAACTAAATAAATACTACAATAATATGAGATTAAACCTATATGAGTGTGTTCATTCCTAAATTCGATCTTTGCATGTGGCTTCCAGCTTCCCGGGAAGATGACCAGCGCAGTGACGCCGGAATGTGATGACTGCGGCAGCTGTTTGAATGTAAGATACTTTATTTTATATTATTTACAAGTTGCGCCCCGCGATTTCACCCGCGGATAAAGAGTATTTTAATTATCTGCTTCCGGGATAAAATGTAGCCTTAATGAATCTTAGTCCAGTGTATAAGCTGTCTTGGTACCGAATTTCATCCAAATCCATTCAGCCGTTTGAGCGTGAAAGAGTAACAAACATATACACATACATACAAAACCACAGCTCTTAAAATTAAACAAATATATCTTAATTAACAAAGCTTACAGCTAAATACGGTTTCACATTTTTTAAAGTAGGTACCTACATATGATTGTGTTGTTCAACTGTCATTGAATGAATGCAGCTATACAAGCCATGATATTATTTGTGTGATAAAGAGGGTGTGTATGTAAAATGATAATATATTTAATATTATGTTAGTAAAACATATACCTTTATGTTTATATCTTTTATTATATATATCCTATATAACCTTTATTATATAAACCTTTATATTCTTGACTGTTATTCGTACGACAGCAGTACATACATACATACTCTAATTATGACAAACACCTCTTGGTGTCACTGTAAGTGTGCAAGTTATTTAAGAATAAACAAATAAATAAATATTGAAATATGTACTTTTATTCCAATATTTCTTTGATTCCAGTTCACCTCTAGAGGCAAGATCAAGGCTCTGATCCAAAAGAACTTCCTCCGGATGTGGCGTAACATCGGCGTGATGCTGTTTATATTCGTGCTACCGGTGATGCAGGTCATCCTCTTCTGCCTGGCGATTGGACGCGACCCGAGTGGACTCAAACTGGTGAGTGGGTTTGTCTTGCTGTGATTGGCAGTTTTATAGTGAATCTCGTGATGAGCTTGTCAGTCACCTGATGTTAACCGTCACGGCTGCTCATTTGACTGGCCCGATAGCTCAATTGGTAGCTGCCTTCTGAGCTATAGGTGGTGGGTTCGATTCCCATCCAGGATAAATATTTCTGTGATGAACATCGTTTTTTTTACTTCAAACTTGTCTAGCATTTGACCACGCTCTCACCTGATGGGAAGTGACGATGCAATCGAAGGTGTAGCATGCTAGCCAAGTAGATACCTATTCACTCTTCTCTTGAACACGCCCGGGTCACAAATTTCACCGGAAACACAGATGCTGGCAGGGTATTCCATTCCTTAGCCGTTATAATTAAGAACGTTTGTTCTGTGTCTGGGTGTTGTATTGTATTATCTGTATTTACAAACAAAAAGTATTTAAGTATTGTATCAGTTATCTGGATCCCATAGTACAAGCTTTGTTTAGTTTGGGGCTGGATGGCGCTGTGCGAAATGTCCACACAGATATTATTAATTTATTTATTTAACCCCCAGGCGATAGTGAACGACGACGTGGCACTATACAATGGCGAGTGCATGTACAACTCGTCGTGCAGCATGAAGAACCTGTCGTGCCGGTACCTGCAGCACCTGCAGAACCACACGGTGAAGGAGAGCTACGCCGACCTGGGCGCCGCGCTGGACGCCGTGCGCCGCGGGGAGGCCTGGGGGGCGCTCTACTTCAACGAGAACTATACGGACTCGCTCGTCGCCAGGCTGGCGCTGGGTCAGTTGGGTTTTTTATTTTTTTATTTATATTGCGAAAACTTACAGCCAAAATTTATATAAAAAGGTAAGCTTACAGTAAAAGAAACTAAGCCAGTTACAAGTTTCCACCTATAGAAACTTTTAAGAAAATTGTGAGAAAATAACAAAAGATTGACTGCAAATAGGCTATTTTTAGCACTTTTACAAGTCAAAATTATATTATGTACTTAAGATTAAGTAAATAATGAAAGTATTTGTTTACTCACAGCTGACGCGGCCGACAACGAAACCGTCTCGTCTTCAGAAGTGCAAGTTTGGCTCGACATGTCCAACCAGCAGATCGGCCTGATGCTCAACCGGGACATACAGTTCTCATACAGGGATTTCGCTAAGGTACCAGTAGTTATAGTAAAAGAAAGTATGGACCTAATATTAATCTTAATTCAAGGGTTGAGATTAAGAAGAGTTTTAAGGGTTTAACTGTCAAATTGATTGTTTCGAGAAAATTTACTTCAAACTTCAACGGCTTCATTTTAATGTAGAGTAATAGAAAAGGTTTCTGTAAGTTTCAGTTGCTTGAAATGGCAATAATTCTATTTTAAAATACAAAATATATTAGGTCTTTACCTATGAAATTGCCGTTTTGTTTGAAAAAAGTTAAAGTATTTTTTTTTTAGAACTTATTTATTTCTTTTATTCAAAGTAATCACCCCTGCAATCAATGCATCTTTGCCAACGCTGTGGCAGTTTATGGATGCCCTTCTTGAAAAAATCAGCAGGACGGGAGACAACAAACGCTTCAAAGGCGTTTTGTACTGCCTCTCGGGAATTGAATTTTTTTCCCGCTAAAAAGTTGTCCAAATTTTGGAAAAAGTAATAGTCGGTAGGCGCAAGATCTGGTGAGTATGGCGGATGAGGGAGAGCTTCCAAACCCAACTCATGCAGCTTAGAGACGGTCTGTTGTGCAGTATGGGGTCGCGCGTTGTCGTGAAGTAGCAGTGGAGACGACCGATTGACCAAAGCTGGTTGCAGACGTGCGAGTTTCGCCATCATTGTGGTCAGTTCTTCAATGTACACATCTGCAGTAATGCTCTCGCCGTTTTGTAAAAAGCTATGATGAATCACACCAGCACTAGACCACCAAACTGTGACCATCACCTTTCTAGGGGTCATTTTTCGTTTTGCACATTGCTTTGGTACCGAACCAGGATCTAACCAACTTGCTGAGCGCTTTCGATTGTCAAAAAGAATCCATTTTTCGTCGCACGTAACAATTCGGTTCAAAATTCCTTCATTTCTGTGCCTGTTAAGCAGCGCAAGGCACGTCTCGTGCGTACGTTGCGCTGGCGATCGTTAAGTTCGTGGGGCACCCATCTATCAAGCTTTTTTATCTTGCCAATCTGTCGCAAATGGACCAATATTGTTTTGATGCTAACATCAAAAGCTGCTGCCAGCTCAGCTGTAGATTGAGATTCATCAGCTTCCACAATCGCCTTTAATTCATCATTGTTGACCAAAGTTTCCGGACGACCACGAGGTTCATTTTTCAAGTCAAAATTCCCAGAACGGAACCGAGCAAACCAATAACGGGTTGTACGTTCGTTTGTACAGTTCTCTCCGTAAACGTCGTTGATGTTACGTGTCGTTTGTGCCGCGTTGGTGCCACGACGGAACTCATATTCCATAATTACACGAAATTTCAAGGTATCCATTATGAGGAAAAATGTTGAAATGTAATGAAAATACAACGCTAATCAATAAACAAAAGACTTATATTGTAAATAGAATGTCATATTTTTAAAACAAAATTAATTTGAATTTAGAATTCATAGCCAATCAAAACTTTTTTTTGTTTGAAAAAGTGTACTGCAATACGGCAATTTCATAGGTAAAGACCTATTATTAAAAATTCGTACAATTACTGTAAATATATAATATAATGTAATAAATATAATAATGTTTTTACGCTAACCGAACTGTATTCCTGTGACAGATAAAGCGTTTTTAGACTGACAATCTCGAGATTTAAGCCACATTTCGGTATTTTGAGAATGTATTATTATAGATAATATCACGCTGAATCCAAAGAAAAATGAATGAATGAATGAATGGAAAGATTAATTTGATTTGCACTTGTTTTACGACAGCCTCTGTGGTGTAGTGTTTGAGCAGGTCGGCTCATAACCCGGAGGCGGAGGGTTCGATTCCCGCGGCAGGACAAGTATTTGTGCCCAGAAAAAAAAAGCGCAAATACTTGTTCTGACTCTGGGTGTTGTGGGAGCATGGTCCTCGTAGTTCCTGGGTCCCTAGACACAGGGAATCCTAGTTAGGGTCAAGGATCTTTGTATATGATCATTGAGCGTCATTTTTTTTTTTATTATATTGCTCTCTTTTCCAGGACCTCCTAGAGACATGTAACTACAACCCGAAGCTCGGCGACATCCCCATCGACTTCATGGACCCCATATACGGCAACAAGAACCCTTCGTTCACCGACTTCGTCGCGCCGGGGGTTATTCTAACGTAAGTACGAGCGTGTTTCTCGTGTGACAGCGCAGAGATTTGTTTGTAAAATTGTAATGTACATTTTAAGTTTCATTGTTAAGTTCATTGACAATTCGTTTGCGGCTGTTTTTTATTAAAAGCATTAATGGTTTTATTATCAACCGACTAAAAATAAGAAGTTTTCAAATCTATATATGTGATCGCTATTATTATTATTTTGATAAGTATGATCTGAATGCATTCATAAACTTATCATTGACTAGCGGCCCGTCCCGGCTCCGCACGGGTATTTTATATCCTATCGCCTATGTAGGATTGTAATGGTGAAATAATTTTTCAAATCTGTCCAGTTTTTCAGAGCCCATTCATTGCAAACAAACAATCAAATCTTTCCTCTTTTTAATACTAAGTAGACTAGATATTTTTCTTTCTACAAAAATATACCACAATGATATAACTAATACACTACATAAGTACTACCACAACAAATCGGACTATATACTGGCAGCGATAGACAGTCCATATGCTCCAGCCCACTACCAGTAGGTAGCGTACCCAACATAGTTTATAGACATAAAGATAGTTCACGAAGACCCCACTAACATGCCTCCAGTTTTGGCGGGAAAACGAAAAATATCGCGTCACCGCACTGTATTATTTTCCAAAACTTGTGTTATTTTCAGTGTTAGTGCATAAAATTGGTGGCATTTTATTCCTTAAGTGCTAGATTATAGGCATGAGTGTGGGAAAGTGGTATAATGATTGTAAAAAGTCTCTTTTCGTGTTGTTTCCAAAACTCCATAGAAGCTTCTGGTAAAGTTGCCACCACTTTACTAGAAGTATGACTTGACTAGACTATGACTTGACATGATGACTTGGACTGTGACTTGACACATACAACATACATATATATATATATATAGTCAGACTGGTTGTGCGTAGGTTGCAACCTATATAACTATAGGCCTTCAGCATGCGCACCCGGCCGTGTCCGGAGCTAGAATGATCCGTAGTACACCGAGCGCTCCCTTTATATAGCTAGATGGGTGGGGAAGCGATGACAGTTGCCGGTGTTGCCACTGTAATAAATTTAAATGCCACCACAGGGTAAATTACGGTACTGCCCGTTGCGCATAGAGTTTATAACTGGACATTACTGCCGTCATATATAATATTAATAAACTTGAAAAATTAATTACTTGACACTGGCTAAATACACAAAAATGTGGAGCTAAAACAAAAAACATGCCTCCGTAACCTGTGACTGGTCCCAGGATCGTGTTCTTCCTGGCGGTGGCGCTGACGTCGTCGGCGCTGATCGTGGAGCGCATGGAGGGGCTGCTGGACCGCTCGTGGGTGGCGGGCGTGTCGCCCGGCGAGATCCTCTTCTCGCACGTCGTCACGCAGTTCGTCGTCATGTGCGGCCAGACCGCGCTCGTGCTCATCTTCATGATCTCCGTCTTCGGCGTCAAGAACAACGGGAACATCATCTTTGTCGTCATGCTGACGCTGCTTCAAGGTAGGTTTAATAATAATAATAATAATAATAGTGGACATCTCATACAGCGCCATCTAGCCTCAAACTAAGCAAAGCTTGTACTATGAACCAAATAACTGATACAATACTTAGATACTTTTTGTTTGTAAATACATACATAGAATGCAATATAATACCCAGACATAGAACAAACACCTATATCACACAAATGTTTGTCCTGGGTGGGAATCGAACCCACAACTCACAATTCAGAAGGCAAGGGTACCACCAACTTAGCCATCGGGCCAGTCAAAATGTTGCCACACCTAAAAAATGCAATACGCATTTAAAAAATCTAGCATAGTTATGATCCGCCTAGTTTTACTAGGTGGGAAGAATTATCTGCAAAGTTCGCCTAGGTAGGTACCACCGCTTTGCCAGTAATTCTGCCGCCAAGCAGTAGTGCGCAAGCACTACTGTGTTCTGGT
The DNA here is from genome assembly GCA_905220475.3 of Ennomos fuscantarius. Taxonomy (NCBI): domain Eukaryota; kingdom Metazoa; phylum Arthropoda; class Insecta; order Lepidoptera; family Geometridae; genus Ennomos; species Ennomos fuscantarius. The sequence goes on along the minus strand of HG992046.1, from coordinate 877,021 downwards.
TAGAAGGGCACTGTAGCTAGTGAAATTACTGGGCAAATGAGACTTTATGACCTAAACTCACATCTAGTAATCTTATTGCTAGACTGTGCTAATGTCTCAGAATGACGTGCGCAGTGCAGTGTCACGCGACACTATACTTTTGAGTTTCAAGTGTCACTGCAACTGATATGGGCAGTCGTGTAGCTTAACATCAGGCGAGCGACGAGCTCGTAATGTAACTTCGTACAAAAAAAAAAGATGCTAGAGGAATCAAAGTTTTATAACGTTAAATATGAATGAGTGCTCCATTAGCTCACTCATTCAATGTTGGCATTCCACTAGTTATCAAGTTATAAATCGAATTAATATTCGTAATATTATTTCATGATTTTCCATTCCCACATTATAAAACTATTTAAATAACTAAAATAAATTATAATTTATTTCCAGGTCTTTGCGGAATGTGCTTCGGCTTCGTAATATCAGCAGCGTGCGAGCTGGAACGTAACGCGATCCAACTGGCCCTCGGGTCCTTCTACCCCACCCTCCTCCTGAGCGGGGTCATCTGGCCCATCGAGGGCATGCCCTGGATCCTCCGATACGTCTCCCTCTGCCTGCCCCTAACGCTCGCCACTAACTCCCTCCGATCCATCCTCACTAGGGGATGGCCTATCACAGACCCCGATGTTTATATGGGATTCGTATCAACCCTTATATGGATAGCGTTGTTTTTAGTCGTAACGTTAACAATTTTGAAGTTTAAAAGGAATTAAATGCCATTTTGGAAGCATGGTCCTTTAGCTTTAAACTCGAATTTTTGGTATCAATGATATTTGTATGAGATTCAAAAATGCCTTTTCAGACTATTCTAGTAAAATTGTGATTTGGACCATGTCTACTTGAATTCACTCTGATATTAATGTTTCTAATTTATTTCCATAACTACGGTTATAATTACATTAGCATTCCATTCTATTCTAGTTACATTCTGTACATAATTAATAATATCTGTTCTAAGTATGTAAAATCAGAAAAGTATAAGTTTATACGCAACATTAAAATACGCAGACTATTGTCAATATAGAGTATTTGGCTCGCTCGAACGCAAAGGTCATTAACCTGATCAGCTGACTAAATTCTTACCCCTTTACTAATATGCGTAGCGGAAGAATAGTTATTTAATGTTTTGTTTCTCTCTACAGAGTTTGAAATGAGTAAAGATAAAACGAGAGAAAACACTGAGGATCTATTTCACTGCTATGCAGTGCTTAGTAAGGGGCAGTTACAGTTTAAATATTTCTTTTTATGGCAAGTACAATAGTTGTTCAAATTGATATATCTGTTTTCAACGTTTTTAATGTTGTACCAGTCACGAATTTTTAATCTTTGCTCAATCCGCTATGAACAAGTTTTATAGAAATATGTTTAGCTAAATGACTGTTAGTCGCTTGTAAATATTAGCCTGTATTTATGTAGTATAGGGTAGAGGGATGTTAGCAATAATGACTGGTCAAACGCTCTCGTATAAGTTTTATGGGGTTTGTATACATTTTGGTATCATTCTGATACTAAGGGAGCCAGGTAAGATACATAGATACTTTTACGTAAGATAAAATACAGAAAAAAATCACAAAAAATATGAGTTATAAACTCTTAGCTATTAAAATTTAACAGTGTAATTATTGACTTCTTACTATTAATTTGGTTAAACACCTATATTTTCCCTTTTTCATTTGTATCTCTTATAAGATAGCTTATTACATTACTGTTAAGAGTATTATTAAATACTTGAATCTACTTTAAAATTAAAAATAAACTTATATCTACCAAGCTTCTAAGCTGCCTCGTATCAGGCAATATTTTTAATTATCTGAACTGGCGAGAGTAAAACCAATTTACTGGCAACATCATTATACCTAATGTATACAAATCCTAAATTATTCATTGGTAGTGGACATAACTTAAGATTACGAGTTTTATGAGCCTGTTTCATAAGCGCCAGATTAGGTTTATTCAGTAACAAAATAATTGTACACTTTTGCTACCATAGAAATGCTATATCTGAGTCTATTTGTAAAAACTTAAACTTAAGACTAATAAAAAAAGAAAATATTCAAGCTTTTCTGTTAAACTTTTATACGAGTATCCTGATTTATGACAAAATGAAAATATTTTGAGTCATTGTAAACAAATAAAATATATTTATTTTTTTAACAAAACCGATTTGTGTGAAATGAAAAAGGGCTGTGAGACGGGCAAACTTTAACAAGATATACCTGAATTAATGAGTTACCATAGAAATAAGATGGTGCCATAACAATCATGGTTTATTTCAGGAGAGCTTTACTAAAAATACAATAAACAACATATTTTTGGCTTATTGCAACACCAGCTTCTAAACAAGCTAGATTTCGTTTCTTAAATCAGCGCCATCTTATGACGTTATAACGAAAACTTGTTGGTAAAGTAACTATTTTTGTCGATGGTCCATTTAAATGTAGAAATGTACAGTAAGTTAGGAGTGTATGGAAATATTGTGGTAGGTATTTTAAGTTTTACGGCGTATTTAGTTATAAATAGATTTTTGTGAATACGGTGAGATAGATGGTTCTATATCGATTATAATCGATTTTTATATGGTAATCGATTCCAGTTGGCACAGTTTAATTGAATTTTCGATATATACCGAATTCATTTAAAAATCTAGCGTATATTATAGTTTAGAAGTGTCAGACTGTGATTATTTTTGCTAACATTGACATTTTTGTAATGACAATTATACAGTAAATACTTGTACCAAATAAAACATGTCTTTTATTACACTTTTTAAACAGAGAACACCAATCCATTAACAAGCCTTACAATAATTCTAAAAATAAAATTGAAAGTTTTCAAATTGTAAAGACTGTTAATGGAAAGATTTGAGTCACGAGCGGGACTTTTATTTTATTTTTAACAATGTTGCGGTTTCTTTCATAGATCGAAATAACAAGGCCGGTAACGCTTTTAAATTTAAAAAGCGTCACTTTTTTTATTATTTGGCGAAATTACCGCAGAAGCCACTAAGGCCCGTATTACAGGCAGCTTAGTCGTCGATTGACTGAGCGTCAATCGACGACTAAGCTGCCTGTAATACGGGACGTAGAGATATCATTCACGATTTTATAATGTGAATGAAATTTCGTCGTGGACATTCAATTCAATCCAACTTTGTTCAAAAATAATTGACACAAAAAACACAATGGCGTACTTTGGGAGAGGCCTATGTCCAACCAGTGAACCTCTGTAGTGTGGTGGTTGAGCAGGTCGGCTCATAGCACAGAGGCAGTGGGTTCGAATCCCGCGGCAGGACAAGTATTTGGACACAGAAAAAATGCTTGTTGAACTTGGGTGTTGTGGGACCACGGTCCTCGTAGTTGCTGGGTCCCTAGACAGGAAATCCTAGTTAGTCAAGGATCTATGTATGTGATCGTTGGGCGTAATTAAAAGAAAACTAGTAAATCTTATGCAGGCTGATTGTCTTGTTGTCTTACTTTCACACCGATCTGTTAATATCATAGATTAGTTAGGACTATTTGTAATGAATTAACTTATATGTGAGGAATATATTTCAAAAATATTCGTTAATTTTGGATATTCATAACCGCTAAACTAACGTCAATTTAAAGTCGAAATTACTCCGATCACGTTCCGGACATATTCAACGTCCTTCTTCCTAAGGCAAGCCGCGGCGGGCCTCGTAACTCACGATAGTTTGCAATGTAAAATATTGATTCAGACAAAAGAATTACCTTTTGAAGTAAAACTTCTTTACGCACGCTTGACTTGGGGAGTAAGGTGGTGAATGCGAAGCGAACGGAAATTGAAGTTGGTTCACGTAGAATTCCATTATCATCATAACAATGTTAAACATTTATATTATTATGTTGGTATCTCCGGTAATATAACAATTTACAATTGTCAAGATGCTGACATTAACATTAAACAAAGCAAAAATATAGTTATACCGGCCGATAGATGGAGCTAAACTAAAGTTTAAGCTAAACTAAAGTAACACTCGTTTTTTTATGTTATTAGATATCATATTGTTCTTAATAAAAGCACATAATTTATAACATAATTTAATGATTAAATCCAATAAAATAACTTCCATTGACTCAAGTCACATCACGGTTTCTTCGTCAAAATCTCACTCAAAAACTTCTTCTTTTTTAGGCCTTTGTTGAACTTGTGCTTCTGAAAAAAGAAATGGTTTTATGAACGGTGGTGCAAAATCATAAATAAAACTTGATATGACAGTTCCAAAAATTTGCTGCCCCTTTCATGAAGGTTGAAATGACAAGGACAGAAATAGTTTTAAACTGGCAGATTGTTTTAGGTTTGTGCACAACAAAATTGATACCAGTAAAGCAAGTAACGTCGAGGTTAGTCAAAATTATATCTTGATAAAATAATTTTCTATGCGCGAAAGCGTTTAAACTTTATAATATGGGTAAAGTTAGGTCAGGAAAAAAGTCTGTGCGTATTTTGTACATTAATTAGTTGTTTATTAATTGTAATTAATTAGTCGAGTCGAATTTCTGATCTCGAAGGACCAACCAAAAAATTGGTCGTTCGAGATCGAAATACGCATTTATATATAACTCAAAAACTACTAGTCAGATCTTGATCAAAACTTAAATGGGACCACACGGGAAGCACCAGCTTTTAAATAAAAAAGAATCATTAAAATAGGTTCACCCAGTCGAAAGTTTTGAAATAACAAACACAAAAAAAAAACAGTCAAAAAGAGAATCTCTTTTATCTAAATAGGTTAAAAAGCAAATAAAACCTCACCTTTTTCTTATCAGCAGTGGTCCCCACAAATTCCTTCCTTGTTTTCTTTTCCTTGTTGGGTTGTGTTATGTGCTGTTTCTTGTTGGCTGGACCGTCGCCGCCACCATCCTACAAATATTACAACAGAATATAAATGGCCATGAATCTAGAAATCTTATTATATAAACTATCTCGGCATGAGATAAGCAGTGTATGAGGTAAGCAGTGTAACGAGAATAGCTTCAAAATGGCACCACAACTGTTATGGGCAGCTGTGACATAAACCGAATAGCGGTAAGAGGTTATGGTAAAGACAAAATTTCATCAATCAATCATGAGAGGAATTCCGATTCGGACTAGCTGGCTTTTCGTACTACTGTTTATATGAAGAAAAAAAAACCAAATAATTTCACACATAAAAATTATTGTCAAATGTTTAAAAAAAATAGCTAATTATAATATCCTTTTAAAAAGGGGGTCATTTCTTAATGCGAAAAAATACATTTATTCCACTTTATATTGATTGAAAAACCAAACAACAGAAACGATTTTGATAAAATGTCTATGGGAGCAATCTGAATCTCTAAATATATTCCTATCACAAAACAGTATTTTCCTGATTGGTTTATAAATTAGGGAAATAATTGAGACAACAAACATAAGAGAGATCGCTTTTAGCGATAAGTCCGCCCATTGTACTATAGCTTTAAGTTTCATCATCTGTAACTTTTTTTTTTCTAGTGTACAATAAAGATATTTTTTTATTGTGATATATTGTATTGTATAAATAAATAAAAACATGCAACCAAATTGAGAACCTCCTCCATTTTCGAAGTCTGTTGAATATGTATAAAATAATACACTCTAAAAATAAGTAAGCAATAATGTCGATTCTGTGTCGCATACTCTAAAGATAAACAAAATTAACATATTTCCGTCTTTTTCATTTTCCCTTTATCAGAAGAGTACTTTAATTAAGTTTACTGTAGTTTTAGAAAATACAACACAGAATCGACACTAATTGCATTTTTTTAAAATAATACAATACCTGTTGTTTCCTCTTATACATGATTCTCCTAGCGGCACCTTCATCTCTCCCCTGTCTCCCCTGTTCCCCCCACTTCCCCCCTCGGTCCCCTGGGTTCCCCTGCCGGTTCCCCTGCCGTTTCCCCTGGCTCTGCGACTGTGTGCACCGTTTCACTCGCAAGATCCGATTCTTAATGGTAAGGTCCTCTTCAGACATTGCTAAAGCTAGTTCCACTGCATCTTTTGATGAAAAGTTGACGTAGCCGAAGCCTGGAATTAGAACAACATGATATTGGACATTAGATATAAATATCTTTACAGTACATTTGTGTTAAGAATACTAGAATTTCTCAATAGATACCAACCCTGTGCATTGGTTTCCAAAAGTGAAGGACAAATAATAATAATAATAACGCCCAACCATCACATACATAGATCCTGGACCCTCACTAGGACTCCCTGTGTTTAGGTACCCAGGAACTACGAGACCACGGTCCCACAACACCCAGACTTAGAACAAGTATTTGGGCTTTTATATCTGTGCAAAAATACTTGCCCTGCCGGGGGAATCGAACCCGCCGCCTCCGGGTTATGAGCCGACCTGCTCAACCACCACACCACAGAGGCTGTCAAATGTCAAATGCTTTGCTGATAACCAATAAAAAAGTAATCCAGGGAATGGTCAGCAGCATCCTCGGACTGCATTACAATCACCAAGATGTCTGCAAAGCATTGTTATTATGCCAAATTCCTATGTTCAGCTGTCGATGCAAGAATGCTTTTGATGATGATGCTTTTTTACAACAATGATAATTACGATCTCTTCACATTGTTTTCCTTCGTTTTTTGTCAAGAAAGCATTTTACAAGTTTACTGACTTTATGAAATGATGAAAAAAATCGGTCTGAACACTATGTGAGGATATTGAGTAACTTTTTTTTCTGTACCAAGTTATCTAATTATTGATAACATTGTTACCAAGATGTTTCACAAGTTTAATTTAAATTATACTTATTTTTACAATTGACATTTGACAACAGTGATGAATGAAATTATTATACTAATCTTATATTTGACATTCAACCATAGTGTCGTAGGTAATGCGTTTTTTGTTATATTTATAAAGTGTCGATAAGTTTTCACTAAACATTGTAACTGACGTGCCAAATCTAACAAAATACTGTTATAAGTTCAATAAAAAATCTGAATCTTCACTGAAAGCATTGCAGGATAACACAGTCCCAGAAACCAGACTACAAATCAAAGTATTTAACATCAAGGATAATTTATTAAATCTCACCTTTCCCAGCATTTGTTTTCTTATCCCGAATGATCCTCACAGATTCGATCTCTCCACACTTCTGAAACCGTCGCCTCAGCGTCTCATCCTCTACTGCAAACGGTAGATTACCAACAAACACTGCGCATCGAGGGTCATGGTCTGACCCAATGGTGCTGCTACGGGACACGCGGAGATGGTTGTTGTTCAGGACGGAATTGTTCTCGACGAGGGCCTGGAAGGGTTTCGAACAATTTTTTATGGAAACTGGCATATGTACGCGCCTGCATTTCTTTTTTTATAATTTTTGGATGCATATGGATATCCCACAAAGGTTCCTTTTTAACATTTTATTCACGAGTTGTGTAAAGGAAGGAAAGGTTGCATCTCTAGCACTTAAGACAAGTAGTTTAATTTCAATTATAACAAAATAAAAATAAATACATATAATATAAATCATAGCAATTATTTGCTATGATTTATATATTATAATATATAAAAAGTGGAAGAACACAGATTATAAAACTTTTCTCTCTAATCTGCGCTAGGGGTGCTGGAGAGTATTATAAATCCAATACATATTACTACACTAGTTGCGCCCCGTGGTTTCACCCGCGGATAAAAAGTATTTTAATTATTTGCTTATCCTACAGGAACATTTCACTTTTCCGGGATAAAATGTAGCCTATCTGTTAATCCAGTGTATAAGCTATCTTGGTACGGAATTTCATCCAAATCCATTCAGCCGTTTGTTTGCCTTTACAATATTAGTGTGATTGTAAAGTAACTCTACTGTTCTAAGAAAACAGAACTGGTTTTGAAAAAAAATATACAACAAAAATCTGCAGTGCAGAGGTTGAGCAGGTTAACTCACACCCTAAAGGGTGCAAGTTCACTTCTTGTGGTGGCAACCACTGAACTAGTTTTTGCAAAGTAAAAATGAGTGAGTGCTTTTTTGGTGGTTTGGAGGTGCGCGAAATCCTAGTTAGGGACCAGGATCTATGTATTTTTTTATGGTGTAGGTAGCAAAGCAGCATACAGCCCTCCTAATGGGAAGAAGTCACTGCCTATGTATATCTATAACACTAGATGTGCCACTAATGGCACTAAAAGGGTCAAAAGAGTACTATCACAGGATAAGCCCTGTGATAATACTCTTCTCATATGACCTAGTTTGTTAAACAGCTTTATAGTGTCTGTACCTTGCCAACTGAAGCTGGATCTGCATATTTAATGTACACATTGACCGTTGTTCTCTCAGGGTGTAACTCATTCTTAATGATGGCTAGCTTGGGGGTCACACGCGCATCTTTTACTGGAATAGTACGGATCCTGGAAAATATTGTACATACAATTAAACAATGTTATTATTTTTTTAATAAAATCCCTAACAGTTTGCATACTTATTTTTATCTTAGAAACCTTATTATATCTAAAATATTTTGATATTATGTACAGAGGAGTGCATACAGCTGGGCATTCCATCACAGACTATATCATAAACTGTGATATGCATTGCAACCTGTGCTAGGGCTTGCAACCTTCTAATTCAATTTTTCTAATTCAAATTTCAAATCTAACATGCACTGAACTTTAAACTGCATGAATGCAGTGGGGCAGGCTAGTTTAGCTAAGCTGTTGTGTGAAAAGTGGGGCACTATAGTTTAACTGTAATATGGCCTACATATTATATATCATATGGCCGCAACTGCCTAGTTGCGGCCAAAAAACGCCAAAACGAATTACATCCACTTATTCCTGTTCCATTTGGAAATTAACGAAAATTTCGAAATTATTCCCATAAAGTCATAGTATGACGGAAACAAACATTTTGACCCATCTCCTTGGCTGGGTAAAAAGTAGCATGATTTGGTGGTATTTTTAGTATTATTACTTCAACTGAACCATTTGGGGCCTGTAGGTAATAGAATTACTATGTTATAATAAGTTTTATGCCATTACTCATAATTTAGTATGTAAGCCATGGAAATATTATTTATTTAATTATTATTGAACCATAGGAGAAAACTGTTATAAACACTCGCAGTGATCACTTTCATTGCGAGTGGAACTATTATTGTGAAAGAAAATTTTGAAAATTAGTTTCACTGAAACCAGCCCGAGTTTAACTTAACTGTAGTATGACTACATAGGGGGCTCACTAGTTTAAGTTAACTGTGATATGAATAGTGGGGCAGCCAGTTCAGCTAACTGGTGTGAACATAATGGAGCACAATAGTTTAGTTAAGCTGTAGTGTGAATGCAATGAGGTTGCACTAGCTCTACTAAGCTGCGGTGTGAATACAGCGGGGCCCAAGAGTTTAGCTTAACTATGGTGTGAATACATTGGGGCTCACTAGTGTAGCTAAACTGTGGTTTGAACTCAGTGGGGTACGCTAGTTTAACTTAAATGTGGTGTAAACCAGTGGGGTACAATAGTTTAGCTTACCTAATTGTTACAATTTGTCCATACTTGTTAAAAATCTTTTTTATTTCCTTTTTACATTTACTACTAAATGGCACATTTCCAACAAACAGTGTCCTTTTAATTTCATCTTCTGTAGCCACTGTAAAATTAACTTCTTTCTTTTCAATTTTTTTTTCATTCTTCTTATTTTTATTTTTTTCTTCTTCCTCATCGGAGCTTTGATTTTGTTCATCATTTTGATTTATAAGGATTTGGGAATTATTCTGTTCATCTTCATCAGAGTTAATTTCATTGTCTGAGTCATGTTCTGAATCTGAATCTTTTTCCGTTATTGCATTTGGATTTGGAAGATTCTTTGATTTAACTTCTTCTGAATCACTTTCTGTTTCATCTTTCTGGTCTTCTACCTCCATTTTCTCTACTTCTTTCTCATCTTTCTCATTATCAGCAATTTCTTTGACTTGCTTTGATTTATTTTTCTTATTCTTTTTCTTCTTTATTGGATTCTGTTTGTCTATTTGTGTCACAGTCAAGTTTTGGTCATGTTTATTTTCTTTGTTCTCTATAGTCACTGGATCATTAGATTCTGTTAAACTTGATTTTTTATTTTTCTTCTTGCGTTTCTTGTTTTTCTTATTTTCATTTACCACTTTTTGTATTTCAGTTTTAATTAAATCAATAGCATTATGACTAGGAACTGGATTTTTCTGTTTATTAGGGCTTTTGATTGTGTTAGTAGGTTCTTCTTCTTCATTTTGAATGTCAACAACCGACATCCGCCTTTGCATCTTCTTTTTTAGCTTTTTCTCAACACTCACAGGAGTAGCAGGTGTGTCTACAGGTTCCTCCTTTACATTACTATTAACATCATCGGTGTTATCATTTTCCACCACATTTAACTCGGAATTTCGTATCTTTTTCTTCTTTTTGGGTGTCTCAACATTATCACCACATCTGTCCACGACTTTGGCCTTTTTCTTAGGTGACATATCATCAGATTTCTCCAGCGTGTTTTCAGGAGATATGAGACTGAGCAATTTATTTTTATCCTTATCTATAGCTTCCAGCTCCTCTATTAGATGTTTCTTTACCTTATTTGTGTTCGGGCTCGATAGGCTAGAATCGCCGTTGGAGTCTTCAGTAATGTCCAGTTCAGGGTTCTGGAAAATTCTTTTCGGAGATTTTTTGACTATTGCCTTCTTTTTCTGTTGTGTAGGAGACAAAAATATGGATCGGTCGTCTACAAACTCACTCTTTGGAGTAACATTTGGGGAAGGTTGATGTTTCGTCGGTGTTAATGCTTTTCTTATTAATTTGGGCCGGTTAGGCGTTACATTGCCAGAAATTAAAGCTGCTACACTGCCAATAACGTAATCCATGGCGTATTTTCAAAATAATTGAATATAAATAAATTAAACCTCATGTGGAAAAACGCACATGTTGATTATAATCGATTAATGTCTCTGTCAATGTCATTGTCATCATTTATGTCACTTATCCAAGGCAGCTGTATATCTCTATTCCAAACTAGCAGAACAAGCTCACAGTACCGTAAATTATATAAAACTAACCATAACTTAAGGGTCTAAAGTCAATATTAGACTACCATGTGGGTAAAGGAACGCGGTCCGAGGGATGTAGTACTGAGTACGAGCTGTCTTTTTCTTAAGAATAGCATAGTATTCGTAGTTCAAAAACACAACATCTTTTTTTTTGTTTGGCTCCACACTTTTGTGTATTTAGCCAGTGTCAAGTAATTGATTTATATACAAATATATAAATTAATTTATCAAGTGTATAAGTCTTGACTTATACTTGTCACAGTCCAAGTGATCAAGTCCAGTCATAATCTAGTCTAGTCTAGTCAAGTCATACTCTCAGTAAAGTGGTGGCAACTTTACCAGAAGCTTCTATGGAGTTTTGGAAACAACACGAAAAGAAAAGTTTCACCATCATTATACCACTTTCCCACACTCATGCCTGTAATCCAGCACTTAACGAATAAAATGCCACCAATTTTATGTACTAACGCTGAAAATAACACAAGTGTTGGAAAATAATACAATGCTGTGACGCGATATTTGCGTTTTCCCGCCAAAATCTCTTTGCATCCTTGGCTTTGACAAATTTGACAATAAAATTGTAATGTTGCCATAACCATAAAACTTGAATAATCGTATCCGTTCGTTAACTGCACCCCTACCGCATAGCTGTTCTGGGAATCGGCTTTGCCTGCCATCCTGCATACGCCAATTAACAAGTCCACGAGTGCGAGCAAAAAAGAACACGATTACCATTCCACCAGACTTACGGGGTAAGGCCCCTGGTTTGCTGGTTTTTCCTTTTCATTTCCCTCTTTGTCGTGCTTGCGTGTCCTCCATTTCATACTGTAACTTTTATTACATAATTTTACGTGATTTTGTATTGTTTTAAAGCTTGTTTGCGCAGCGTAATATAACAAAAAGATACCAAAAGGTACTTTCTTCTTGTCATTTTATTTCGAAACTGAACAACACAAAAATTAACAACGGTTTAACAGCTAAACTATAACAAAACTTGACACAAAAAATGGTTGTCATAAAAGATACCTATAATAAAATACCTTGTTGGACAGGTTTACATACAAGAAATTATACCGTAAACCACTCCTTGCACTACTTGTCCATGAAAAGTTTATAGCAACGAGCACGGGCTGAAAAAAATGAACCAAGAAAATGCAATGTTGCAGGACTGGCAACACTGATTAATTGTTCAGTGTTCCGAAGAAGAAACGATGCGCGCAACGACGCTTTTGCAATAATTTGTGCATTTTATTTGAAAAGAACTTTAAAATTTAGTTGTAATTGCGTTCGGTGATTTTTTTATTGTGTGCGTGATAGTTTATCATTTGAAATCGTGAGTATTTCTTATTTATTTCATTGTAATAAGCAATATAAACTTCAGCGCGCCATTTGCCGCTCGCCTGCACGCCATTATTCTCAATTAAAAATATTTACTTACACGCCTTCTAAAACTGTGAAACACTTGAAATTAGTCCGAGATACTCTTTGGAATAAAAACATAATTTTGTTTATAAAGTTGATAAGACCACTAAATACCTGTAGTTTGTGTAATAGGTTATGAATTTATACTTCCCTTAGCTTTGTAAAAGTGATTAAATTAATTTCAAATTAATATATATACCATCATCGTAAGTGCTACATGTAATAAGTAATAATACTCATACTTCACCTCGCTTCATAATTTATTAGCCAGACTACATGAAAAAATTACAAATCTGCCTAGACCATACAAGGAAGTGTTTGAAATTTTACTGACCTTAAAAACTTAATTTACGAGGAGTCGGCAAGGAACCTGTTTGAATTACATTTATTATTTTTTCTAATGTGTAAAATTAGTTACCTACTTTGTTAGTGCTCGGAATTTATAGTTTGTAAAAGTTAAAGTTGCTCCTGGTTCCTATCATCATTTGTTTTTTTTATAATTCTGCTTCACCACAGACTCCTGGGTTCATGCTTTTTTTTTTTAAACAAATTTGTTTATTAATTCTACTCTTCTTCATTTGATTTGTTTACATTTAATTAGTTCAGTTTGTATGTATTAGAACAATGGTCCCAACTGTAAAAAAAATATATACCAATGGTTATATTAATTGTATAAAAAACAAAATCTATTAAAATACATTTTTACAAACTATAACATCTTATAAAAGTTGTAATAATTTTGAAACTTTCAATTTATTATCTTCATTTATATGCAGAGGCCAAATGTACATGTGATAATCCTTATCTACCACACCTATTAGTAACCTCACGACCACTGCATGCATAATCTTATGTTTACTAATATGATAACATTTTGGCATGTGTACTTATAAAATTTATGGACATTAGCACATTTTTGTCATACTTGATGCTTATTTGTGAACTTACAAAAAGTATACAGAAATTAAGCTAACTCATTATGGCATAATAGGAATTTGTTACATAAGCCCACAAAACAGATTTATAAATTGAGGAGTTAATGGATGCATAAAGATGAAATATAAAAAAAAAACTTGTAGTATGTATATATATGTAGTAGTTAAGTAGTAGTATTATCACTATATAAATCACTGATCAGACATCAAATATAGTAGGCACATTGTCTACAAATTATTATAAAACATGATAATGAATACTGTACAGTATATACAAAGTTAAAGAAATCTATCCTGAAGTCTAATCTAGTCTAGATCTATGTATCATACACACAAACTTTTTAAATAACCACGGTAAAAATATAAAGTCAGTAATTTGTAGGCTGGGTGCCACAGATCAGGATACATTTTCCCTACGCTTCAGTGATCACTGAGGCATGCAAGCTCGCTGGGGCGTGCTTGCTCAAGTTACTGGAACTTGGTAACTTTATAATGTGGTTTGTATGAGAAGGCTTGTACTAAACTTATAACTTTTATTTCTTTATTAAACTACAGCAGGGAGTAATTGATATCTCCAAAAAAAAGGTATACACTCAAGAATTGTTTATTTTTTAAATTCAAATTTACCTAACACAGCCTGGAATATATTACTTGTTTTGAATAATTATGATATACCTACTATTTATGACAATTTTTTTTCATATGCAATAGAAAAAGATCAGGGGGTGATCATGAAACTTTGATTGCAATGCAACAGTAGAAATTTCCATACTAACTATGCACATAAACTGCATATTCTAACTGTCAAATCCATACAAATTTGTGTTTCTATTTGTTGCAATCAAGTTACATGATCGCCCAGCTGGTAAAAGTTCTTTTAGTCTTCTGCCAGCTCTATTTCTGTTCATCTTCTAGGCATTGTAAGGTAATGGTGACCTGATATCTTTTAGGCAAGCATACTCCATTATTAACCCCATTATCATTATTTACCATCAGTTGAGACTTGAGACAGTAGTCTAATGCAGGCCATATATTCAATAGACTCTGTGGTGTGGTGGTTGAGCAGGTCAGTTCATATTTCATCCGGTGGGTTCAATTCCCATGCCAGGATGACTATTAGTGCAGAAAAAAGTGCAAATACTTAAGACAATTAATAAGTGCAAAAACTAGTTCTAAGTGTGGGTGTTGTGGGACCATGGTCATCATAGTTCTTGGATTGGTTCTAACAGGGAAGTTAGGGTCCTGGATCCTACGTATGTGATCATTGGGAAATATATTGAAAAAGCCTTTTATAAAAAGTTAAAATTTCTCTCATATTTTGTTATTTAAAAATATTAAAAGTTAACTCTCTAATTGTATTCAAAATATGTTAATTATTGTACATTTTACATATGTACTATATTTTCACAATAACCACCTTAGTTCAACAAACACAACCTCCAAGATTTCTCCGCTCAGCTACTTAGGCATCCTCTTAAGCAACCTAGGTCTCTCTCACAAAGGTGCTTAATAGATCAACAATGACTTATGCAAATTTAACTTGCAAATCTTTGCTTTTGTGCTTTAAAATATGTGTTATTGTCATATAGTAAGTAAACATGTGTCCCACAACTAATGGGAGATAATAGGTATTTGAAAAGAGCAAATATACCTATTAGCTAGAATACCTTTTGAGGCGAAATGTGGTTAGCTTTAATGTTCTCATATATATTGATTGGTGTGTATTTTCTTGTGCTTGTCTGGGTAATCAACAGTCTAGATTCTTAAGCCTCTTTAAAACAACCTTTTTGTATTGTTTCTTTCTTCCTCATAACTCACCCTAAGCACCAATCAGCAAACTGTCAATAGCCATACTAGAGCCCAATCCACGCATATCATCATTTCTTATCATGGCTGGTGAAATGTTACCTTTTTTGATGTGATAGATTTTTATTATTATTTGTAAGTTTTTATTTATTAGACTGTAGACATGTACTCCGAAGCTTCACCCATCGATAATAAGTATTGTATGGTAAACCAGTGTATAAGTTATCTCCATTCCAAATTTTATATTTTCCATTTGGTTAACACTGCAGCAACTGAACGGATTTGAATGAAATTCAACAGGGAGAGCATATACACACAAAGTTATATTAATATATGCATTATGAAAAGGACCTTGACATTCTAATAAATTGAAAAACTTTTATTGTTTATTGATCTTCATCGAGATATATGGTGCTGCTGTATTAACATTAGATAACTGTTTTATTTTCAAGGTGAACAATTTTTTTTGTTATTTTGTCAAAATAGCATTCATTCAAAATTAAACTTACTTAAGTGAAAATTAATTATAGGTTAAATTTTACAACCTTTGTGGTGTGCTTGTGCAATTCCATTCATAACTAACATAACATTAAAAAAACTCCTGAGGAAAAAGCGCAAATACAGGTTCTGTTTGGGTGTTGTGGGACCATGGTCCTAGTAGTTCCTGGGTCTCTACATACAGGAAACCCTAGTTACTAGTTAGGGACCAAGATCGTTGTAAAAACAAAACCCGTAACTGATAAATATTCGCTTCTGTTGTCCGACTGAATCCATCGCGTTTTGTATGCATACCTCACCGGTATACTTGTATACCTCTTGTATACCTATATACCTCTTAGGACTTGTCAATGCTCCATCCTGTATGCAACCCAGTATTGTATACCGTTTTTGGATGTAGAACGCGTGTTGTAGATTGTATGCTATTCACACTTGATTGTGTATTCGTTCTTTATTAAGATGCAGCTTTATTAGCTGTGAATCACGGTTTCACCCGCGTGGTGAAAATTTTCCATACTTTCTTTACTTTTTCTTTCATAAGAACCTTTCTCCTGAAAATAATAAACACAATAAAATGAGAATCAGCGAAAATGTTCTATCCGTTCACGCGTGATGCGATGAACAAGGGAAATAGAGATTCATGTATATTAAGAAGATGTTTGATTTGTTTTTATACTATGTACCTTACCGTACCAAATTTTCGGCTGAACATACTACATACATACATATTACGTTCATTTTATGCGAACTTTGCCGTACATTCAGCAGCAACTAAAATTCAACAATATTTTTTAGTAGGGATGCGGTAATTATTATTAATATTCGGCATAGATTTTCATGTTCGTTTTCGGACGAATATTCGTATTAAGTGCCGAGTAATTTATTAAATAATTTTCGTTACTTACTTCTAAATTTATGATCTTTATGGGAACTCATTCTAAGACTATCTTAGCACTTATTAATCGTTTTTTCTAAATAATAAGCTATAATATTCTATGTTATTCTATAGACGTTTGATCAGTAGAGCATTGTACAGTAGTTTTTATAGAACGGCAGGCTCTACCGAACTATAGAGCGCCCTAGGGTGGGATTTTGTCTGATATCTAATATACAATATTTTTCCTTAGCATTCTCGCAAATTAAATGAAATGCAAAAAATGCGCAAAATACAATGTTACTATGTTACAACAATACAATGTTACTACTATTATGTTATGTTACTCTAGTTTTTTAAGAAATCTTTTATTTTAGTTTTTATTGTAATTACGTACATATATTAGAAATTTTACAGGAAATGCAAAAAAAGAATTAAGTTGAGCAGTGGAGTTTTTTAAAACTTAAAATAATGATAATAATTATTTTTATATTATTCGTTTATTTATAAGACCAACAGCTTAGTCTTACATCGAAGAAACATACTATGCACTGGGAAGCCAATAAAAATATGTAATGAAAATCATTTTATATGTTTGAAATATTTAACTTTTGATAAAATATTTTAATTTTTTTGGAAATATTATTAAGATGCTATTGATTAGCAATCTTTGATTATGTATTATACTAATTATATTTTACAGTTTATAATACCAGCTCTAAAACAAACGTCAAACAGTCTAAATTCTCCAATATAATTCATATTCATTAACCAGTTTATTCATTCTGTCATATTTATAACTCATCTACTATTTCTCTATATTTAAATATCTCAATGTTAAGGTCGACATTCCTCAAACTAAATGCCATTTAAATAGCGGTAAATTATCACGGAAGCGTTGTTAGAATAATTTAAAAACTCATTTAAATACCTTCCACTTTACTAAGTAAGTCAAGTCTGTTTGTGATGTTATTTGAAAATATTATTCGCTAACAAGAAACATTCAAAGTTAATCAACCTCTTAGAATGCCGAGACTACCCATGGCATTAAAATAATACTAAAACTACTCGGCAAGTAATCATCAACTAATGATCTCCGAGCTAGTACATTCATCAACGAGTGCAATGAACTTTGGCAGCCGCCCAATAATTCTACTACCAGATACCTCCTATCTCTCAAACAAAGAGTTATTGTATTTGGTAGGTACTTGTTAATAATATCTATCTAATCTCTCTAATAGGCTATTTGACTACTATTAAATATGAACAAGTAAATATTATTTTCATAAAGTAGGTTAAAAACGAATGTAATCATTGTAAAAATAAGTAAAATTGGTAAATTAATCACGGAGTAGTACGCTTTTAAAGTTTCATCGCCTGTCCCTTTCTCGCAAAACAGATATCGCGTTGAGCTTCCTCACAGCTACTATGAAGGCATGGCTTGTGACGTCGCATGCCAAAAAGATTGTATGTAGAGCTACCACAGCTTAGTAATGAGTTACTGTGAGGACTGGTAACTGACGTCACTGCGTGTTTCAGTTGTCTCTTTCTATTCCTGTATTTTAAAATGCCTGTAACTTAGTCATTTTTTGAGATATTCAAGTTTTGTTTTCCCAGTTATCTATTTTTTGAGGTATATTATTTATGTATGTAATAAAAATATAGTAGTCAAATAGCCTATTGTCTATTGGAGAGATGCGATTCTGTACCATTGTATCTTTTACTAAAGGGAGTGAATTATCTTTTAGAAACTATGTGATTTATTGAAGTAAAACTTCTTTACGCACGCTTGAGTTGGGGAGTAAGCTGGCGAATGTGTGAGGCGAATGGAAGTTGAAAGTTGTTGGTTCACATAGATCTCCATTATCAACATAACAAAGTTAAAAATTATTACTATTATGTTGGTATGTAATTTACAATTGTCAAGATGGCGACATTAACATTTAACTATACATCAAACAAAGTTGGCCGATAAAAGGAGCTAAAGAAGTTTTACTTCAGTCGTGTGGTCTAAAGTACACTCGTTTTTTATCATGGCAGTAGAGTTTAACCACAATGAACAGAGTGGGAACAACGGAAATCGGCAGACGATGTCTGGATGTAGAATTTTGGGCTGTTATAGTCACTGTGTGATTGCTCTCACTCTTAGGTCCGTATTACAGAACGATACTCAGTCATCGATCGGTGCTCACGCAGAGATTTCATTCATAAAGTGATCAATTAGTGAAAGAAATTTCTGCTTGAGCATCAATCGACGACTGCATAGTTCTGTAATACGGTCCTGATTTTCCTGGTCCTGGGTCTCATTAAATTCTCAATTGCCCAGTAATTTCACTAGCTACAATGTTCTTCAAACCGGAACATAGTGCTTGCGCACTACTTGCTTGTCTTCAGAATAACTGGCAAAGCGGTGGTACCTCCATAGATGAACTTTGCAGAAAAGTCAAAAATTGAACATTTTTTGCTATAGCATAATAGGTATGGGCACAGATATGTGAGTCCTCACTTAGGTGACACACAACTCCATATCGTGTTATAACACGGTAAGGTTGAAGGTAGGTGCGAAGTGGGAGTCCCACCAATGTCCAACATCCGCAATTCCGCATATTTGTCTCTACATATAGGTACTAGCCTACATAACGACGGGCAGCGCGTCTCGGCCGTACATTTTTTGCTTATTGAATTCGATCGTTTGTTTCAAGGCTAAAGTTACGTTGGTTACGTGCCGTGTCTAAATTAGTTTTGTAAGATTATCTTGGATATATTATAATGCTTCCGCGAAGGCTTACAAATAGTACAAATTGCAAAGTATTATGTAAGCCAGCACGCTTCGAGTGCCATGGAACAAATACACGTCTACTAGAAGGATATTCATACAACAAAAAAAAAAGTTCCTGTTTTATGCATAAAGATAAGATGGTGGTTCTTTTATAAAAGTCAATTAGCCAAGCCAACAAGATAGCTTTGAAACAATTTTCATTTTGCAGTATCGTCAAGCAGTTTGACTAAAACTTCAGAGACGTCTGACAATGTTACAGTGCAAACAACTGTCCAGTTTGATATTTCGTCGTCTCTTTCTCTCTCTAATAATGCAAAGAATGCACTTTTTAGAAAGTGATGGCACAGGATTCAAATGCTGAGATAAGCTTATATACAGGCACTGTAAAACGCTTCTACGTTTTCAGTGTTTACATCAAAACAAATTCAACAGTATAATTAATCTATTAACACAAGGAATTTGAAGTATGAAAGCACAGAAACACATGTTGTTTCGGTTCACAACAACAACGCATAAAAACTAAAGCACACCCGCTCCATTTGCTCCCGGGTTGTCATCCCTAGGATTTTTTATTATAGCATTCTCTTATCATGTTCTCGTTGTTGCCAGTAACATGTGGATTTTGTCAAAATAGAAACCGTTGCTTCATAAATAATTACAGAATTCGTCGTTTACGTAATAAGTATAGTAAATATATGCAGTTCTGTGTGTCTATTTATGTTAATAATAATATATTTTTTTCCGTCGTCATAATAGGTAGATAGATATCTATACACTCTACAGTAGATAGATAGCACACAGATATATTATTTTTTATCCCGGAAAATCGAAAGTTCTTGCGGGAAAACGGGTAAACTGGCGGGACAAACCGCGGGTGGGTAATACCTATATTGTGTATATATATATGTAGTATTATTTGCTATATGTTTATAGGTAGTAGGTAGTATTATATTGATTTCATTCACAACGTAGTTGTTTTATTATAGACTAGCTTCTGCCCGCGGCTTCGCCCTCGTGTCCTATAGTAAACTGAAAGGCATATTTTTCTGCCGAAACAAACATTATAAACACTCTCACTCTCTCGATATACTATACAAACTGATAATATCCCAAACATTGCAATAATATGAAATTGGGATTATAGTAGCATTGTTTTAACAGTACTCAAAGAGTGTGAGATATTTCAACCTCTTAGGGGGAGAATTTCGAAAAACCCTTTGTTAGTGGGTACCTACACTTTACAAAGAACACACCCTCCAAATTTCAAGTCTATAGGACCAGGGGTTTAGGCTGTGCGTTAATATATGTCAGTCATTCAGTCAGTCAGGGCTTTGAATGTTATATGTATAGATGCTTTGCCCGTAGGACAAAGCATCTACTCGTAGGACCTTTATTAATCAACTTCCCTATACTGATCTTTCTACTAGCTCATTTTAAACTTGAACTATTTGAGCAGCAGACAGTTCGCCGTCACGTCACACGCGCTCGTACATAACGCCAATCAACGGAGCCCTTGCCGCTAATGGTGGCTTCTATGTGTGTGTTTACACATGGTGGTGCAAGAAACAAGAGGCAGCGTTGGACTTGACCTGTAGTTATTCTTTTTATTTTACTAGGTGGCAGGTTTTTCTACTAAGTTCGTCTAGATGGTAGCACCGCTTTGCCAGTAGCGAAATTATTTTATGATCTGATTGTGTGATGTCTCCGGATGACATGTGCAGTGCTGCAGTGCAGTATCAGTATCACGCGAATCTTAATAATTTAAAGTTCCGAGTAACACTGCAATCTGTAATGGGCGCCCGTGACGCTTAACATCAGACGAATGACTAGCTCGTCAAGTAATTCGTTTTCATAAATAAAAAAGAATTTGTGGCAGGAATGTCAGGCTGTTGGCGAGTCAACGATTACATTGACATTTATTGTGTTGAGTATGTTACACTATTATTTCCCTCAGTCTATCAATAAGATTAGAAATCATATTACTAGACTGTGCTGAAGTCGCAGGATGACGGGCACAGTGCAGTGCCACGCAAGATTTATGATTTAACATCAGGCGAACGAATAGCTCCTTGCGTCATTCTTAGACATAAAATACCATAGATGGAGTTTTTGGCGGGAAAGCGAAAAAGATTACGTGACCGCATTGTATTATTTTCCGTAACTTGTGTTATTTTCAGTGTTAGTGCATAAAATTGGTGGCATTTTTTCGTTAAGTGCTGGATTACAGGCGTGAGTGTGGGAAAATGGGGTAATGATGGTGAAACGTTTCTTTTCGTGTTGTTTCCAAAACTCCATAGAAGCTTCAAGTTGCCACCACTTTACTAGGAGTATGACTTTGACTAGACTATGACTTGACTTGATGACTTCGACTGTGACTTGACACATATTTGCGTGATTCGACTGACCCGATAGCTTAGTTGGTAGTAACCCTGCCTTCTGAACTGTGGGTTGTGGGTTCGATTCCCACCCAGGACAAACGTTTGTGTAATGATCATAGGTGTTTGTTCTGTGTCTGGGTGTTATATTGTATTCTATGTATGTATTTATAAACAAAAAAGTATTTAAGTATTGTATCAGTTATCTGGTTCCCATAGTACAAGCTTTGCTTAGTTTGGGACTAGATGGCGTTGTGTGAGGTGTCCACACATATTTATTTATTCATTTATAAATATAATTAACTTGATATATTATCAATTACTTGACACTGGCTAAATACACAAAAGTGTGGAGCTAAATCATAAAAATACCATAGATACCCCTAGAAACCTATTGGTCGAATCTGACTGACAAGTTACAAAAGGTACAAAAAGCAACAAAAGTACGCCAGACTAAACACTATATTGTTATCAAACCTACAATAAAAAAACCGATGAAAATCGATATAACCACTTCCTCTTATTTGTTGTCGTTCACAAAAAAAGGCCACAATAGTTTATTCTTGGACCATACCCGTACCTATGCCCGCGCTTGTGTGCGTAACGCAGGTCATTCAACCCTGATATCGGTGCTGAGTTTTATAGATATTTCACTATTAGTTTCCTATACACACAGGTGTTGAGAGAATGTATGTTACCGGTGCATTAAAAACTGGTTTTTGAAAGGTTTAATAACATTCGTCATGTAATTTGTGATTGAAGCTTGATTGAGTGTCATATTGCGGTATTTTTGTTTCTCACGTAGAGTAGAACATGAGTTTATTACAATTGACTACAGTATGACTGGCCCGATAGCTCAGTTGGTAGTAACCCGGCCTTCTGAACTGCAGGTTGTGTGACACAAACATTTGTGTGATGAACATCGATGTTTATTCTGTGTCTTATATTGTATTCTATGTATTTAAAACAAAAAGTATATAAGCATTTTATCAGTTATCTGGTTCCCATAGACAAGCTTTGCTTAGTTTGGCGATGTGTGAAATGTCCACAAATATTTATTATTTTTAGTATATTGGAAGCTTTTTAATTATCTTAAACATTTCGCAAAGAAGTTTTTCTAATTAAATAGCGGTCTTACACATCTTCACTAATCTTATTACTAGACTGTGCTGATGTTTCGGGCGCAGTGCAGTGCCACACGAAACTTTAGAGTCACTGCAACTGTTATGAGAGGCTGTAACCCTTAACATCAGGCGAACGACTAACACGTCACGTCTATCATTAACATGAAAAATTTAATAATTCCATTTAAGTACATCCGTTTATGCTTTGTATTGTAGTAATATTATATTAATGTTTGTTTGTTTCAGATGAGTCAAAAAGCGACGCGAAAGTCGCAAAACGTGACGATAGTCATCGAAGATAGAGAGAAGGTAATCTACTTATCATCAGAATCGAACCCGCCGCCTCCGGGTTATGAACCGACATGCTCAACGACCACACAACAGACGCTGTCAAAATGACCATCTCTTAGTACATAAGCTTCTCTAAAAATAGAAAAGAAAGACCATTTTCCACAAAAAAAAATAGCAGCCCTATAGCGATTACAGAAATGCAAATTGGAATAGGCTCGTAAAGGCACCAAAAAGAAGAGATGGGGCTTGCCGTTACATTACGAATGACCAAGGTCAATTTAAAGCTAAAAATTATCTCTCGCAAAACCGTGAATGGAGGATTACCTCAATTAACCGTACATAGTCTTAATTACTGTACATTTAAGTTTATTTATTTAGACGTTCTGAACACGATAATTCATTCACATTAAACGTCGCTTACTTCATAATCGGACCACAGACAACGTACAGATAGATAACTGCAAACTTTTATATATAAAAACAACGCGTGTTCAACTGAGACAGGTTCTTCGAATTGTATGCACGTTACTTTTCTTTTCAGGCAAACCCACAAATGCAAATAGCAAATTTTAACTCCACTTTTTACTAACAGGTCGACAATACAGTGAAAGAGATGAAGAAAAAAATGGCCGCAAACGCAGAAAAGGCGGTAGATAAAGCCGACAAGCAAGACAAGACGTCCGCGTCCGATAAGACCGACAAAAGTGAACCGGCCGACAAACACAAACCCGCTGAAAAGATTGACAAGAACACAGAAAAACATGAAAAAAATGATAAATCTGATAAACATGATAAATCTGATAAAAACGATAGATCAGATAAGCATGATAAATCAGATAGGCATGATAAATCAGATAAGCATGATAAATCAGACAAGCATGATAAATCAGACAAGAATGAGAAATCAGAGAAAACATCTGATAAGAAGGCGGATAAACTAGAGAAAAGCGTTGAAAAAAAGACGGATAAATCGGCAGATAAAAAATCCGAACAGGCTGAAAAGGATGCAGAAAGCAAAGCAGACAAAGCTAAGGTACGCGTGGATTTATCTTCTCTTTTTAAATTGTTACGTTTCACCTTAACGTGTTCTCTTGCGTTTTCATGATTTTAATGCATGTGTGAAAGTCATGATTTGTTTTAAATATCTCACGGTGGCTTAGCGGTTGTGGTGATTTTTATTTACCAACTTTATTATTAAACTACAATAATTTTCTTTTGTGCCATCCATTTATTCTTCACATTTTCCTGCTACGTAATTTGTTGTAATTAATTAATTTGTTCTTGGTTTCAATCGATTCAAACCGTTGATGCAAACATAATTATTATTATTATCATTATTAATAATACAGAAATACTTTAATACTTAATAAGTTGTAACTTCCTAGTAACCTTCAAAACACTCAACAATCAACATATCTGACACTAGTGATTTTTGTTGTTGAAATAATAATCTACCACAACTATTTAAATATATAACTTTATTTCTGACTAGTTGCGCCCCGCG
This sequence comes from Ennomos fuscantarius, assembly GCA_905220475.3. Lineage (NCBI taxonomy): Eukaryota > Metazoa > Arthropoda > Insecta > Lepidoptera > Geometridae > Ennomos > Ennomos fuscantarius. Next base: position 852,324 of record HG992046.1, on the reverse strand, counting down.
GTTTCACCCGCGGATAAAAAGTATTTTAATTATTTGCTCATCCCACGTGAAAATTTGACTTTTTCTGGATAAAATATAATCTATATGTTAATCCAGTGTATAAGCTATCTTGGTACCGAATTTCATCCAAATCCATTCAGCCGTTTGAGCGTGAAGGAGTAACAAACATACACACATACACACAAACACACATGCAAAAATTCGCCTTTATAATTATGAATATAATTATAATATATTATAATTATAATTTATAGATTAGTGTGATGTGATTTTTGATACCTCTGCAATTAATTCTACATCGACACAGTAGTACATACATCTAGCATCAACTCATCCCTTATCACCGTAACCCACACCGCCTGGCTAACAATTCCAGGAGAAGGCGAGCAAGGCCGTCAACGGTCACAACGGGACGCCGGCCGCGAACGGCGGCGAAGCCAACGGCACGGTGAGTGACAGCTCGGAAGATGAGCTGGTGATAGAAGAGGACGAACTGTTCCCGGAGTTGACGTATGATGACTCTGACACGGAGTTCGAGCCTGATGCGGCCAGTCGCAGCCTCACGAGGCGATCACAGGTACTTTTTGTACCTGTCATTTGTTTGTCCAGGTTTTGTGTCATTTGTGTGATGAACATAGGTGTTTGTGTTTCGTGTCTGGGTGTTATATTGAATTCTATGTATGTATTAACAAACAAAAAGTATCGAAGTATTGTATCAGTTATTTGGTTCCCATAGTAAAAGCGTTGCTTAGTTTGGGGCTAGATGGCGCTGTGTCAAATGTCCACCCATATTATTGTTATTATTATTTGTCCGAATTTTGTGTTTGTAGAATGTGAATTGTGCTTGTGTCGTTTGTACGACTTTTGTGTGTGTACTTCGTGATCGAAGGAGACGATTGTAAGGCAGTTTTATGCAAGTTTTATAGATTGTGTGTGTGTGTGTGTGTCCGGGTTTTGTGTTTGTGGTGGTGGTGGTGGTATATCGTGTTTGCGATATTAACGACACTAACGTAACTTTCGTTTTATTATTTCATTACGTTTTGATTACGAGTTTTGGTGTCACATTAGGTTAAGTAACTTTGTGGTGTTGGTTTTTTGTGGGATTTGTGATTGTGCAGATCGGGTGTTTGTGATGTAACATACCGTATGTGCGAGTTTTGTGAAGTGTTTGTGATTTGTGTTGTTGTCTCTAATGTCGTATCGGTTTTGAAGATATTTTTGATGAATCGTCATAATGTAGGTACGTCAATTATTAAGAAGTTTAGTGCTTGTTGTGTGTGGTTATTTTTTTATTTATTAGTGGTTGAAAAAATAACATCTGATTGGATCAGACTGGCTGCAATTTTTGTGTAATATTTTTTTTAAGTTACCAAATGACATGACGAGCTAGTCGCTCGCCTGATGTTAAGCGGCACGTCTTCCCATATCAGTGACACTTGAAACTCTAAAGAATAGTTTCGCGTGACACTGTTTGTTTGTTTGTGCGTGTGTTTCGCGCACGCCGTTCTGAGACATCAGCACAGTCTAGCAATAAGATTACTGAAGACTGTGAGATTAGGTCATAAAGTCTCATTTGCCCAGTAATTTAACTGGCTACAGTACCTTTCAAACTGGAACACAGTAGTGCTTGCGCACTACTGCTTGGCGGCAGATGTTTGTGTAGATACTGTATTTTTATGTTTAACGGAACAGTTTTGGTATTGAGAAAGAAAATTTCAGTGACAGTTATTTTTCTATAATGAATGTTCAGTTTTATGAGTAACGAAATGCTATAGTGCTATAATTATAATTGTATTTGATGATGTAAGCATTATCACGTTTTTCTGTCATTAACTTGGTTTTTCGGTTATTTGTTTTTCATCATTATCCCATTCCTATTATTTGGGTGCCATTGTTACCACGATATCAATACGGCATTTAACTGATATACTTTTTACCAACTTGTTACCAAATACAAGCATCAAACAAAATTTTTTTTATTCATTTAAATAACTGAATAAAAAAAATCTTACATACAATTATATTGTTCTGGAATAAATATTCCAGAACAATATAATTGTATAGGAAATTAATATAATACACACAACATAAATTATTACTTATAACAAAAACTATTAGTTCCTACCTACAAGCGAATTTGGACAAACGCATAATAGAAAGAGACAGCTAAATCACGCAGTGATGTCACAAATTATAACGTCATAGTATCTCATGACTAAGCCGCGGTACCCCTATGGTAGCTCTATATACAATCTCCTTGCATGTGACGTCACAAATTATAACGTCATAGTATCTCATGACTAAGCCGCGGTACCCCTATGGTAGCTCTATATACAATCTCCTTGCATGTGACGTCACAAATTATAACGTCATAGTATCTCATGACTAAGCCGCGGTACCCCTATGGTAGCTCTATATACAATCTCCTTGCATGTGACGTCACAAATTATAACGTCATAGTATCTCATGACTAAGCCGCGGTAGCCCTATGGTAGCTCTATATACAATCTCCTTGCATGTGACGTCACAAATTATAACGTCATAGTATCTCATGACTAAGCCGCGGTACCCCTATGGTAGCTCTATATACAATCTCCTTGCATGTGACGTCACAAATTATAACGTCATAGTATCTCATGACTAAGCCGCGGTACCCCTATGGTAGCTCTATATACAATCTCCTTGCATGTGACGTCACAAATTATAACGTCATAGTATCTCATGACTAAGCCGCGGTACCCCTATGGTAGCTCTATATACAATCTCCTTGCATGTGACGTCACAAATTATAACGTCATAGTATCTCATGACTAAGCCGCGGTAGCCCTATGGTAGCTCTATATACAATCTCCTTGCATGTGACGTCACAAATTATAACGTCATAGTATCTCATGACTAAGCCGCGGTACCCCTATGGTAGCTCTATATACAATCTCCTTGCATGTGACGTCACAAATTATAACGTCATAGTATCTCATGACTAAGCCGCGGTAGCCCTATGGTAGCTCTATATACAATCTCCTTGCATGTGACGTCACAAATTATAACGTCATAGTATCTCATGACTAAGCCGCGGTACCCCTATGGTAGCTCTATATACAATCTCCTTGCATGTGACGTCACAAATTATAACGTCATAGTATCTCATGACTAAGCCGCGGTAGCCCTATGGTAGCTCTATATACAATCTCCTTGCATGTGACGTCACAAATTATCCTTCCAAGCAGCTGTGAGGTTTATTAAGCTCCTCACGATCTCTGTTTTGCCAGAAAGAGACAGGCGATAACGGAAAATTTAAAAGCGTTTTTTTAGTGATTTATATACAGATTTTTCTTATTTTTATTAAATGATTAGTATAGTTGATAATAGTATAGTTGAATAACTTATTGCTACTACGGATTTCATAAATTAATATTTAAAATGTATAGTAAATTTTGATATTAAACGAAAGTTATTAAATGTGGCGGAATATGAAACTATTCTAGTTTCTTGTATGAATTATATGTTTTTTTTTTTACTATTTATACATATAAAATTTACAGCCCTGACTGACTGACTGACTTATATATCAACGCACAACCTAAACCGTTGGTCCTAGAGACTTGAAATTTGGAGGATGTGTTCTTTGAAAAGTGTAGGTATCCACTGAGGTTTTTCGAAATTCCACCCCTGAGAGGGTGAAATGGGTTGTTGAATTATCTATGAAAGAATTTCTTCGTTTCCTATAGGCCACGCGGGCGAAGCCGCGGGCAGAAGCTAGTTTACTTATATAAATTAAGAATTGTCTTCGTGTCCATTTGTTACAAGAAAGTAAGAAAGAAATAAAATACATTTAAATACGTCACATAAAAAAATAAATTAATTAAATTTAATTTAAAAATTAAATATAATATTAAATATTAATTATTATATTAATTATTATTAAATTTAATTTTTACATTTTTACAAATAGGCACTCATACGAGACAAATCACACAAAAATAAGAGATATTGTAAAATAAAATAATAAACTAAAAATAATGTTGCGTGACGTCATGATATAGGTCCCGACTCAGCATGCAATTAAGGTCGTAAGACCTTAACTGATTTTCAGTCGGAACCCTTATTCAATAACATCACGAACCAGCTTTCAAACACATAATTAATTACGTTAAATAACTCACAAAAAAAAGAAACTAAAAATATAATCTTGCGTGACGTCATGATACAGGTCCCGACTCAGCATTAAATAAAGGTCGTAAGACCTTAATAACTGATTTTCAATCGGAACCCTTATTCAATGACATCACGAACTTTAATTTATACACAAATTTAATTACTTTAAAATATATAACGATCGTGGTTTCAATCGCACCCTTTGAACCAACTAATCCATCATGGCCCATCGACTAATACCCGTGGTGTTCTGTAAAGGTGAAAGTAACGAAGACTCCCGAAACGCCGCGCCCTGCATCTGAGAAAGAGAGCGACGATGTAAGTGTTGTCCCGCTCCAACAAGTTGTCTATGGATTCTGGTCCTTCGTTCACGCATACATGCATAGTGTTGTGTTACTCTATGCTTGATGAAATTATGTAAAAAAAATTACTAAGTTTGTTCGCTTTGTTTTTAATGTTTTCTGATGTGGTGTTTTTATAGAGTTTACCTATCTTTTTAATAAAGGACTGAAATCCATCGACTGACTGTCCAAAACTGACCCGTGAAAATATATTTCCAAACTAAACCTATTTGGTTAAATAGATTATAATTAAATGTCATTTATTATGACCTTGACAATTAAATCTGGGAATCTGATCGCACCGCGCAGTCCTATTTTATTGCCCACTGCTGGGCATCCTTAACGGAAATTACTTTCACGGTACTGCATGCTATGTAAAGTAATATTTGGCTTTTACTAAACATTTGTGTACATAGACTTTGTTTCAATAGGTAAATACAGATTTATCAATGAATAATAATTACGGGAGAAATACATTGAATTCTGACGAAGTACACGTAGCAAACCGCATCGTGCTCGCAATTGAAGGGGTGAGAACAAAAAGGGTTTAACTGATTTTTTTCACAAAATGACTTATGGGTATCGTTGGATTCAGCGTGAAATTATCTTCAATAATACATTCTCAAAATACCGAAATGAGGCTTAAATCTCGAGATTTTGAGTCTAAAAACGGTTCTATCACAGGAATACAGTTTGCTTAACATATAAACATTATTATATTTATTTTATTATATTATATTTTTACAGTAATTGTATGAATTAGTACTATATTTAGTATTTAAAATAGAATTGAAACATTTTCAAGCAACTGAAACTTAGATAAACCTTTTCTATTACCTTATAAGCACTCTACATAAAAATGACGCCGTTGACGTTTAAAGTCAATTTTCTCGAAACTGTCAATTTGTCAGTTAAACCCTTTTTATTCTCAACGCTTCAATTGTGTATTTCTTCGCCAGGGCTCAACTTTTTTGCCCCTCATGTTACTTGTATTATGTTAAATGAATTATGCCCGAGATCGGAGGTGATCACGGAACTTTGATTGTAATGCAACAAGAGAAATTCCATTCCAAATTTGAACATTTCCCTAGCAACTATGTTATTGGTCGCAATCAAGTTCTACGTTCGACGTAGGATACATTTTATTCATTGTACATAACCTCTGCTACTAATCTGTTGGAACGTTCCAGTCGAAAGTGCTCAAGTTGAAAGAGGACGTTGCCAGTTCGGATCGCAAGCTTCGCTCGGCCGACTCGCCCAAACCGGAGAAGAAACTGGAAAAGAAAACTCACGACTCGTCGAGTGAACTGGAAACAGGTGAACGGATTTTAAATCTCTAACAATAACTTAGTGTTCCGATTTTGACTTATAAAAATGGTAAATTTTGCCTTTATGTAATAAATAAATAAATAACGCTGTACGATCACATACATAGATCCTGAACCCTAACTAAAAGAAAAGAAAAAAAAGTGCAAATACTTGTTCTAAGTCTGGGTGTTGTGGGACTAAGGTCCTCGTAGTTCCTAGGTCCCTAGACAGGGAATCCTAGTCAGGGTCCAGGATCTATCAGCGCAAATACTTGTCCTGTCGCGGGAATTGAACCGGCCACCTCCGGGCTATGAGCTAACCTGCTCAACTACCATACTACAGAGGCTGTCAAATGTCCAATATTATTCATTTTTGTATTTTTGTTCCCACTTTCACCATTATGACTAAAGTGTAATGGGAGTTAATGTGTTCACAAAGGCACAGGTCTTACACATTCTTAATAAACTTCTAAAAAATTCTTAATAATTCTCCTTCTTTACAGGCCAAGAAGAAGAGAAGAAAGTTTCCAAGAAGGATCTAGAAGGAGAAGCAGAGCAGGAGGTACCGAAAGATGGCAAGACAGAAGAGAAAACTGACAAACTTGAAGTGGAAGTCGTACTGGAAGTTGAAAGCGTGGAAGGTGTGTACTCATATGTATATAAAAATAAAATGTTGTGTTTATCTGTTTGAACAGTAATATTTTTTTATTCACTTATAAAATCTTACAAACAATATTTGTTTATTTTTTAATGCAATGGGTTTAAACTGACAACAAGAATCGGCACATACTACAAACTACTTTTGATGATATCCGTTAGTGAAAACTACTTATGACGATATATGTTATTGAAGAGTACTTTTGATGATATCTGTTAGCGAAAACCTCTTTTTACTATTTATGACAGCCTCTGTGGTGTGGTGGTTGAGCAGGTCGGCTCATATTCCAAAGGCGGTGGGTTCGATTTCCGCGGCAGAACAAGTATTTGTGCAAATACTTGTTCTTTGTCTGGGTGTTGTGGGTTGTCCTCGTAGTTCCTAGGTCTCTAGAAACAGGGAATCCTAGTTAGGGTCCAGGATCTATGTATGTGATCGTTGGACGTTATTATGATGATTATTATTGTTGTTATTGATGTCTTATTGTTGTTGTTGTTATATTTGTTATTATTGTTATAGTTGTTATTATTATTGTTGTTATTATTGTTATAGTTGTTATTATTATTGTTGTTGTTATAGTTGTTATTATTATTGTTATTGTTATAGTTGTTATTATTATTGTTATAGTTGTTATTATTATTGTTGTTGTTGTTATATTTGTCATTATTGTTATTGTTATAGTTGTTATTATTATTGTTATAGTTGTTATTATTATTGTTGTTGTTGTTATATTTGTCATTATTGTTATTGTTATAGTTGTTATTATTATTGTTATAGTTGTTATTATTATTGTTATAGTTGTTATTATTATTATTGTTATAGTTGTTATTATTATTGTTGTTGTTGTTATATTTGTCATTATTGTTATTGTTATAGTTGTTATTATTATTGTTATAGTTGTTATTATTATTGTTGTTGTTGTTATATTTGTCATTATTGTTATTGTTATAGTTGTTATTATTATTGTTATAGTTGTTATTATTATTGTTGTTGTTGTTATATTTGTCATTATTGTTATTGTTATAGTTGTTATTATTATTGTTATAGTTGTTATTATTATTGTTATAGTTGTTATTATTATTATTGTTATAGTTGTTATTATTATTGTTGTTGTTGTTATATTTGTCATTATTGTTATTGTTATAGTTGTTATTATTATTGTTATTGTTATAGTTGTTGTTATTATTGTTGTTGTTGTTGCGGCAGGCCCGGCCAGCCGCACGCGGGCGCGCGTGTCGCCGTACAGCCGGCCGCGGGCGGACCGGCCCGCACTTGACTGGACGCCGTCTTCCGCCGCCGCCGACTACACCGGTTCGTTACCGCCTTCATTGGGTTCTACTCTTGCAGCAGACGTAGTCTTCCCGAATATCTTCTCCTGCCAACGGCCCGCAGCTCGGGGTACCCGATATACGAAGAATGCTATCGTTACATGGTTAACATGAACAAAATTGTGTGCTTTAGACCACACGACTGAAGTAAAACTTCTTTAGTTTAGCTCCATCTATCGGCCGGTACAACTTTGTTTAATGTTAATGTCGCCATCTTGACAATTGAAGGGGTGAGATTTTTGTTCGCATGGGTTTAACAGTCAAATTGATAGTTTTGAAAAAAATTGACTTTAAACTTCAACGGCTTCATTTTAATGTAGAGTGCTTATCAAGTAATAGAAAAGGTTTATGTAAGTTTTAGTTACTTGAAAATGTATTAATTCTATTTTAAAATACAAAATATAGTACTAATTCATACAATTACTGCAAAAATATAATATAATAATGTTTTTATGCATAGTACTAATTCATACAATTACTGCAAAAATATAATATAATAATGTTTTTATGCTAAGCGAACTGTAGTCCTGTGTCAGATAAACCGTTTATAGATTGAAAATCTCGAGATTTAAGCCTCATTTCGGTATTTTGAGAATGTATTATTGTAGATAATTTCACGCTGAATCCAACGATACCCATAAGTAATTTTGTGAAAAAAATCAGTTAGACCCTTTTTGTTCTAACCCCTTCAATTGTAAATTGTCATTTTACCGGACATACCAATATAATAATACAGTTTTTAACTGTGTTATATTAGCAATGGATTTCTCGCGAACGAATTGTAGAAACGTGACCATCTTCAACTTTCGCTCTCCATGCATTCAAAGTCAAACGTGGGTAAAGAAGTTTTACTTCAAAAATACAAATCTATAAATATATATAATATAATCTATAAATGACCAAGTTATGATGAAAATAAAATAAAATAGTAAGAATCATTATTTAATTAAACAACCTTCTTTTTTTCGGTTGAACAAATAACTCTCTTCAGCTCTAGCTCGCTGTTCATATGCACGAGTTTTATGAAGTGAATCTCTTACACACATTTTATCTGAGCTTTAACGATTTATTTTATTTTATTCATGTAAGATAAATAACGGCTAAACTCATGTCAATTAAAAGTCGAAATTACTCCGACCCGGTTTCGGACATATTCGATGTCCTTCTTCTGGGAGACAGTTACTAACGCAAGCCGCGGCGGCTCTCGCGAGCGTCAGCACGTAACTTCCGTAACGTTTATCTCACAAAACGTCATACTCACGATAGTTTTCAAACTTTATTTATTATATTTAAAAAGTCATCGACTCATCTTTATTATTAAATTTATAATATAGTTAGCCTATAGACCAAACGTTAACTATTTTAATGATTACTTAGATATAAATCTTAAAGTTGTATTGTAACGTAATGCTGTGCGACGTCTTAAATGGAAGTGCCTCTTCTTTCTTTACCGGACATGCACGTTCCAGGCAACAACTCGACGATGGAGATGGACATATCGGAGTCCCCCGAGTCCCCCGCGGCCGAGGGCTACCTGCGCGGGCTGCGCGCCATCCGCGGCCGCGCCAGCTACAAGCTGCTGCGCGAGCTGGCGCCCGCCGCGCGCCCGCCCCGCGGTCAGTACCCGCGTGTGTTTGTTTTACTAGCGCCTAGGACTCTTACTAAGTAGTACGACTTTTACTAGGTGGTACAACTTTTACTAGGTGGTACGACTTTTACTAGGTGGTACGACTTTTACTAGGTGGTACGACTTTTACTAGGTGGTACGACTTTTACTAGGTGGTACGACTTTTACTAGGTGGTACGACTTTTACTAGGTGGTAAGATTTTTACTAGGTGGTACGACTTTTACTAGGTGGTACGACTTTTACTAGGTGGTACGACTTTTACTAGGTGGTACGACTTTTACTAGGTGGTAAGATTTTTACTAGGTGGTACGACTTTTACTAGGTGGTACGACTTTTACTAGGTGGTACGACTTTTACTAGGTGGTACGACTTTTACTAGGTGGTACGACTTTTACTAGGTGGTAAGATTTTTACTAGGTGGTACGACTTTTACTAGGTGGTACGACTTTTACTAGGTAGTACGACTTTTACTAGGTGGTACGACTTTTACTAGGTGGTAAGATTTTTACTAGGTGGTACGACTTTTACTAGGTGGTACGACTTTTACTAGGTGGTAAGATTTTTACTAGGTGGTACGACTTTTACTAGGTGGTACGACTTTTACTAGGTGGTACAACTTTTACTAGGTGGTACGACTTTTACTAGGTGGTACGACTTTTACTAGGTGGTACGACTTACTAGGTGGTACGACTTTTACTAGGTGGTACGACTTTTTCTAGGTGGTACGACTTTTACTAGGTGGTACTACTTTTACTAGGTGGTACGACTTTTACTAGGTGGTACGACTTTTACTAGGTGGTACGACTTTTACTAGGTGGTAAGATTTTTACTAGGTGGTACGACTTTTACTAGGTGGTAAGACTTTTACTAGGTGGTACGACTTTTACTAGGTGGTAAGATTTTTACTAGGTGGTACGACTTTTACTAGGTGGTAAGACTTTTACTAGGTGGTAGGATTTTTACTAGGTGGTAGGACTTTTACTAGGTGGTACGACTTTTACTAGGTGGTAAGACTTTTAAGGGAAAAGCTAAAGACAGCTTTGCCTTTTTTGTTTTCTTTTTTTGGTTCCACATTTTTGTGTATTTAGCCAGTATCAAGTAATTGACGATTTCTCAAATTAATTAATATTATACACACGGTGTAATTTAATTCGCTCTTTTCCTTAAATGTATGTACACAGACCGTGCTATAAAATATTCTTACGAGGTCCAATTTAAAGAAATTGGTTTTGTTTTAGTATTTAGTGCCTCCTAAAATAACTGCATGACAGCCGACTTAATGTCTATTTAACGGTACACACAGCGCGGGCACCATCTGAATGCTATGTAAATGTTTCGTTGGCAATAAAACACCTGCTTTGTTAAATGTCGCAAAGTTCTTCTTTAGAATTTAAATTTGCAGTAATTTGACAATACCTAGATTTAAGTTTTATTTCATAAGTACTTTTTTATTTAGTTATATGGGAGCGTTCTATAGCATGGACTGAATACATACATTAAAGGAAAATAACGAATTAAGTTCCACCGTGTATGTGTCAAGTCACAGTCCAAAGTCATCAAGTCTAGTCAAGTCATACTCCTAGGAAAGCGGCGGCAACTTTACATACAATAAACGCCAAGGTTTTTCTACCCCGTAATGATATCGGATTGCGAGGACTTTTTTATGTTGAAAAATCATTTTTTCAAATATTTTTTTAAATTCTTTCATAGCTACCACCTATTGTGACAAATTTCATGTAATATTATGAAAAAATTATGAAATTCATCACTCTTTTTTTATATATATATAAAACAAAATCGTGTTAGTTACACGACCACTTATAACTCGAGAATGACTGGACTAATTTTTATGATTTATGTGTTTTTGGATTTATCTTTGTCCAGAATAGGATAATGAGCAACAAAATTGATGTCAATCAATATTTAAAATAAAAACCTTTGCATGCATATTCATTGACTGTGAGGCAGAACGAAGTTTGCTGAGTCAGCTCGTAAGATATAAAAGTTAAATGTAGTTAAATAAAATGAAATAGTTTATTAAATGTGAGTAGTGAGAAAGAGAACTGCTATTTTTTCAAACTCATATATTGTAATGGGCTTGCTATATATTATTTGACAATAAGCACTTTGTAATTCTATATGCTTAGAATAATAATTTAATTTTAAGTACCTAATATAATTTTGACTTTTAAAAGTGCTAAAAATATAAATATAATTAATAATTTGCAATAAATCTTTTGACTTTGACTTTGTTTACAAACATCGGTTTAAACATAAAAACAGTCTGTCTAAATACTATAACCCAAACTAGAAAATCCTGTGTTTTGGTAGTAAATCATTTGTATGAACATATCTTTTACATTATTCTTTGTTCTTATCCCCCACAGTTGTTAACCTATAATTTCGATTTCGATATAATTTCCTCCCATCCCATATTATTTTATTCCTGTATTATTATTTCCGTTTACATAGTATCGAACCCAGTGGCGAGACCTACAGGCGCCGTAGTGGGACGGAAACGGAAGCCTTCAGATGACTTCCCACCTACCCCTTCAACCCCCGCTACTCCGGACTACTCCGGGGGAGTTGAGGTAGCTACGGAAGCCGGGGATGATATGTTCGTGTCGCACGGGAAGAGGATGAAGCTGCTGGACCGCCTGTCGATGCCTTTCAGGAGGAACATCACCCGTCGGGCGGCTGAGGTCAGTTCTATAAATGTAAGGGTTGTTTTATATTATATATTTTTGTTTTCCATTTTAATTTGTGTGTGTTTTCAAACTAAATCAGACAAACACACACACACACACACACTTAGACACGCGCGCGCACATACACACCACTCACTCACACACACCACTCACTCACACACACCACTCACACACACCACTCACACACACCACACACACACCACTCACACACACCACTCACACACACCACTCACACACACCACTCACTCACACACACCACTCACTCACACGCCACTCACTCACACACCACTCACTCACACACACCACTCACACACACACCACTCACTCACACACACACCATACACACACCACTCACACACACTTACTACTCACACACCACTGACACACACACACCCCACTCACCACATACACCCCACTCACCACATACACCCCACTCACCACACACACACCCCACTCACCACATACACCCCACTCACCACACACACACCCCACTCACACACACACGCACACACCACTCACTACACACTCACACACACACACACACACACTCGCACACAATTCTCTAAACCTGTAAACGTTATTATTACTAATGTAATTTTTAATTACATACCTATATTATATTAATTCATTTGGTCTCTTAATTATTATATTGTGTTTTAATTATTTATTGTTTTCTGTTTTATTTAGACTAATGTTGTGAAGTAGAAGAATATCATAAATATGTCCTTTTAATAATAAAATTTTCCTTTCACTTGTTAAATTAGTTTAAAGTAGACAAGTCATACCGGACGACATTTTGTTTGAAGCAAGGTGCTGGAATCCGATAGACATTCCCATTTGATAAAGATAATCCTCTTCAAAATCTTGTATTATAAAAGGTTTAAATTTTATTCTGAAACATATAATTTGACCAATAACCTGTTTGAACCAGCAACTCGTTTTTTTGCACTAAACTAAATTTTTATTAAATTCACACGCACGACTGCCACAGACAATAAATCGAATTAATCGAGGAGAGATTCGTTACCAGCGACTGGCAATCCATGGGAAACGGTTTTGAAGTCTTTTTTTATCCAAAATATAATTAAAATGGATGGAAATAGAGAGGTCCCTATCTCCGTCTCTTTTATCTAGACCAAGAAATCAGCGTATGTACACTAATCTTCGACTTCGGAGTTTGATGTCGAATAATCACACTAATATTATAAAGACGAAAGTTTGTATGTGTGTTTGTGTGTGTGTGTATGTTTGTTACTACTTCATGCTCAAACGGCTGAATGGATTTGGATGAAATTCGGTACCAAGATAGTTTATACACTAGATTAACATATAGGCTACATTTTATCCCGGAAAAATTAAATGTTCCCATGGGATGAGCAAATAATTAAAATACTTTTTATCCGCGGGTAAAACCACAGGGCGCAACTAGTAAATAGATAAAATCGGTATAATGTGATCCCCCGCCCCCAGATCGTAGGCATCAACACGGACCTCCCGCTGACGGCGCCGGTGGCGTCCACGTCGTTCGCGCCCTTCGACCCGGAGACCTTGAAGGGGGGCGCGGAGCCGCCCGCGGCGCCCCTGGCCCCCGCCCCCGCGCACGACCGGGACTCGAAGCGGTGCGCTATTATGTAAATATTGTACGTACCTTTGTAGCGTCTAATGTACCGTTTATGTATGGATTCGGGGAGAGATTTGTTACATCTAACTCGTAATATATTGGAATCGGTTTTGAATAGTCTTTTTTATCCGGAATCTTAATAAAGGGATGGACAGTCTCTGTGGCGTGGTGGTTGAGCAGGTCGCCTCATAGCCCGGAGGCGGTGGGTTCGATTCCCGCGGCAGGACAAGTTGTAATTGTGCACAGAAAAAAAAACTTGTTCTGAGTGTGTATTGTGCTTTCGATGATTGAAGTAAAACCTCATTAGTTTAGTTCCATCTATCGGCCGGTATAACTTTCTTTTTCTTTGTTTGATGTTAATGTCGCCATCTTGACAATTGAAGGGGTGACAATAAAAAAGGTTTAACTGATTTTTTTTACAAAATGACTTATGGGTATCGTTGGATTCAGCGTGAAATTATCTACAATAATACATTCTCAAAATACCAAAATGAGGCTTAAATCTCGTAATTTTGAGTCTAAAAACGGTTTATCTGTCACAGGAATACAGTTCGCTTAGCGTAAAACATTATTATATTTATTGTATTATATTATATTAATAACTGAAACTTACATAAACCTTTTCTATTACCTTATAAGCACTCAATATTAAAATGACACCGTTGAAGTTTAAGTCAATTTTCTCGAAACTATCAATTTGACAGTTAAACCCTTTTTATTCTCAACCCTTCAATTGTAAATTGTCATTTCACCGAACATACCAACATAATAATACAAAAATTTAACTTTGTTATGTTGACAATGGAGATCTACGTGAACCATCTTCAACTTCCGTTTATCACGCATTCACCAGCTTACTCTCCAAGTCAAGCGTGCGTAAAGAAGTTTTACTCCAAAAACAAATCTCATCCCTGTATAATAGTAATTATTGAAAGTAGTTATACAAAAGAATTTAATTGTTAATTTGGTATCAAAAGGCAATCCAAGCTTGTGGATGAAATGATCATGTTTTCATAGATTATCCCGAACCCACCTCATTCAAATCGTCTGAATTTGCAATAGAATTATGTACATAGGCCTAGTATACAGAGTATAAAAAAAATGTTTTCAACCTCTTACGGGCAAAACGCCCCAATGTTATGTAGGGGCGTTGCAATATTGCAATTGATTAATTGCAATGACAAACAATTTTTGTTCTACGACTATAAACAAATAATTTCACTCAAAAATAAAAATTTGATCCAAATAGTAGTAATTCTATGCGATGTACGTTAGCTTACGGTACGATTCTCACAGAAAGAGTCTTATTTCGTATACTAAATATTCGAATTAAATTTAAAAAAAAACGAGTGTGCTTTTTTAGACCACTCAACTGAAGTAAAAATTCTTTAGTTCTATCTCTCTTCCCCCTACAGTAATATACAAAACATAACTCTTTCTTTCTATCTTCACGTAGAGAGGGAGATATATAGTATGTATACCTCCTCCAACTAAAGAAGTTTTACTTCGAAAACCTTTTAAATTTAGTAGCTGTATAATATATATATTTAAACAGATTTTGAAAAATATTGTAGAATAATAGTTGTTTTTTCACTTGTAGTCCTTAGTAGGTTGTCAACATTTTTTTCAATGCTCTTTTTTTAGATTCACTTCACAAATGATATACATAGGCGATCACGTATCTTTAATTGCAATGAAATGGAAAATTAATTCTAAATTTAAGGTTTTCCTTTATAAATATTCACGTAAAGTGGGTATTGAAAAAAAAATCAACATAAATATAAACATAATAAAATACAAACATAAATGGATTCGATCAAATTACGTGATCGCCTTGCTGAGTATTATCTGTGGAGTGTTATTGCTGCTAAACAGAAAACTGCAACATTAAAATGTTGTCATTTTAATTGATGTATCGGTTGTATATAGTTAATCTATTTTGGATTTGATACTTACTATACTTACTTTACATCAATAAAATGTAAATTTTCATACGAAATACTGAAAATGTGTATGTAATGTTCATACATTTTTAAACTAGCTGTAACCCGCGGATCCGCCTGCTCTTATATAAATAAGAAGTAGATGGTTTTCTATTATCTATTCACACAAACGGATTTGCATCATTAGCTGTTATTAAATTACGGTAAATAGAAAATATTAAAAATATAACATTAATGTAAAATTGTTTAATAGATTTTATTTAACTCGGTCTATTTAGACTGGGTATAAGAGCATGTAGGCTAGAATCTGATACCTTAATGCTCGTTTGCACTAACTTTTGACAGATTTAAGTTCGCACTTATCTCAAGGATGTACCCAAATGATGGTACGTCATAGAGGGTTTGCGAACTTACGAGTTGTCAACATTAAGATCAGATGGGCATTCATTAGCTTTAAGCTACCTTAGAACCAACCCGTCTAGTAATTACTATTTAGATAAATACTTATGCAAAGGTATCGGATGCCGAGGTCTTGTTTTACAATTTTCTGATAGTGTTGCTGAATAAATGATGAACACGAAACGCGTGGTACATTTCATACATAAAAAGTAGGTTTAAAAGTTTTTTGTTGTGCATTTATAAAGAAGAAATTATAATAATTCAACGTAAACACTAAAAATTAATCGGCTATTGACGTGAGCTTGTAAACTGTTCTTCTCTTCGTTTAATGGCTTTCTATCGCTTTTAGCGATAATTCTGCCAATGTAAACTGTATTTTTGTACGGTTATGTCATGTCAGTCTTATTTTGTCAGTCAAAATGCCACAGTAAAATGGTGGATATTTTATTGAAGGCTCTAAGAAGCCTTGAATTCATTATCCACATGTACCAAAATTTCTCACTGAAAAATCTTCGTTTGATGTGCCATCTTTCTACGTGATATTGGCAAAATTGTGATAACCTCTCCACAAAGGCCATTTACAAAGAGTTGAAATTGAAGTTGAGAAAACGAAAAGGCATGGTTTAAAAACTTGGAACCATTCACCAACACTCGTGCACGTTCACGAACACTTAACGGATAATAATCCACCATTATTAATTAAAATACACGGGTTATGGAAAAAAAATCAAAATTCACAACCATCGTTTTCAGATTCTTTTCAACGACCTTGTAAAATATTAAGAACTAGCGGCCCGTCCCGGCTTCGCTCGGGTGGACGTTTATTTATTAAACATTTTAAAATATACGAAAAACAATGTATCACGCACCGGCGCCATCTACTTAAAATGTTGGTTTGTCCTGAACTTTTCCTGAATTTTCTTTGCTATAAACCTCACGGAGCCCGAGACCTTTCCAACGAATGCAAAACCGTGGAAATCGGTTCGTGCGTTCTGGAGTTATAGCGTCAGGAAGGAAACCCCGACTTATTTTTATATAGTAGATTATTAGTGTTGCGTTATATGCCAAAGTTATCAGAAAACTTGAAACATGCCTCATTGCCCAAGTTTCGCATGCACTGATTATTTTGGGTGTAAAGTTATACAAAAGTACAGCTTTCTATATGAATCATCCAAAATCATTGAAAGACCATTGTCTTCAGCTGATACGTTTTAGTTATTCATCACTTAAAATGTATTCCTGGGATAATCGGTTATTGCGAAGCTCGGTGCATTTGTAAATATTTATGTTTTGTGTTCTCCTTGAAATATTACATAGCTGTCATACAGATTGTATGTAATTGTAATTTATAGTCAAGGAGTTTCGTTCGTTTTGTGTGAGAGCGGTAATGTATGGTTTACCCGCTCAATTGATTTTAACCCTTCGACCTATTCTAATTTTTATTGACTGACGTCTTTATTATAGTCGCGCCAATATAGAGGCATTTGAATGAGCTGACTCGATTTTTCGCTTTAAATATACCTTTGACAGAGTGGTTCGAGTGAAAGAACAGCATTTACCAGCTCTCGAATCGTTTCTTTTTTGGCACAAGTTATAAAACTTATAACGGTTTTAATAATCAGTGGTTGAGCAGGTCGGCTCATAACCCGTAGGCGGCGGGTTCGATTCCCGCGGCAGAACAAGTATTTGTGCACAGAAAAAAAAGCGCAAATACTTGCTCTGCGTCCGAGTGTTGTGGGACCATAGTCCTTTGGCCCTAAACACAGGGAATCCTAGTTAGGGTCCAGGATCCATGTATGTGATCGTAGGCCGTTATTATTATTATTATTATTATAACCTGTCGTTTATTGGTCTCTGATACAGTGCAATTAACACTTCAATGGATTTTATCTATAAAACTTAAACGGAATTTATATCGGACAATTTTTTTATAGAAATCATGTGTTTTTTTAAATAAACACAAATCGATGTAATTTTTGTCATTTTATTTGATGACAATAATTTTTGTGAATCACTAACTGAAAACCAAAATTGCAGCGAAGCTGTGTTCTGTATGATTATGAACTGATAATTTGGCTTGCCATCGTTTCTTGTCCGATATCATTTAGATTTTCAATTCTAAAAGATTGTAAGACGTGTTCCCGATACCTTTGCTCTTTTCGATAATTTTGTTATAATAATTTGTAAGTATATTTAATGAAATATTGGAATAAAGCTGGAACCTTCCCGTTCAAAATGTATTCATGACAATTCATTAATACCACCGAATAGTTGCCATCAAAATACTGGCTGCCCATGTGAAGTTACACCATTTCAGGCTGATATTAAACTAGGATTAAAAACATTTTGAAATCAGATTTTGGTTAAGTGGAGCCTAGTTTTAAAAGCTCTAAGTTCTGTCTTGCGCACTAATAGCATTACTATGCATATTTTATATGTTGGTTTATGGTATTCGGTAAACTTAAAACCTTTACTTCTGAATTTTCCAGACTAGATGCATCTGCATCTGGTCTGGAAAATTCCACCAAAAAACCTATCTAGGTTACACACAAAAAATTGATTATATTCAAGAACAACTTGCTAATAAACTGCCCTGTTTAACTATAATAATTATGTATTATTGTTACAACTAAATCAATTTAGTTCCTTGTGCAATTTCCAATAGATGTTTTATAAAATCTGTGTTCTACATGAACTGTTTTTCGTATCGAATATATTACTAAATCTAGAAGTTTATAGGTTTATGTTCAAAATTAAGTATTACCGATGTCGCGTCCATTGGGTTGTGCACCAAGCATTACCTTGAGAGTCGATTGATTTGGTTTTTATTAATGTAAGTTAGGTAGTTCTAGATTGGCGTGTAGAGTACGATTATATTAATTATAAAAATGGTATTTTTTTGTTAATAAATCATTGGAATCAATGGTGCGTTTCATTTCAAAGCCATTATTATTCAGAAAATAGGAATAAATATAAGCAACAAATCACATGTTTACTAAAGACAACCCTGCTCGCTCGGCTGTTGTCGCTGGTTTGCTTGTAGCGTATTGGTGCAGCGTCATCGTCTTCCCTGTAAAATATATTTTATAAAGGTTAAAATTGAAAACCATTCAATTTTTTGTAGTAATATAATTTTTTTTTTAATATGTGCGGACATCTCACACAACGCCATCTAGCCCCAAACTAAGCAAAGCTTGTACTATGGAAACCAGATAACTGATACAATACTCAAATACTTTTTGTTTGTAAATATATACATATAATACAATATAACACCCAGACACAGAACAAACACCTATGTTCATCACACAAATGTTTGTCCTGGGTGGGAATCGAACCCACAACCCACAGTTCAGAAGGCAGGGTTACTACCAACTGAGCTATCGGGCCAGTCAATAATATATGTCAGTAATAATAATGCAGTTCTACTTTTTATAATTCTGCTTTACCACAGACTCCTGGGTCCGTGCTCTTTTTCAATATACTATTCATATATTTGTTTGTTGTAATTTTTGTTTTAACAAAATCAATACGGTAGGGACATATATATTACAATTTGGACACTATGTAACATTAAAATATAGGAAATATGAATTTTTTTTTCTATTTGGGGTAGCCTCGGCCGGCGGGAAGCGTCGGCCATCGCAAATACTAGTGATTCGCGTGATGGGACCTATAAGTACGTGTTATGTCTATGTGCGTCTACTAGCCATTCGACAAATACTGAAAATTGGAGTCACCCGACCGCGGTGCTCGGACGCAAAATGAGTGTATTTTGTTTTTGGCGGACTGGTTGCGCGGTATATCAATTGTTTCTATATTTATTGGATAAACGTAGATAATTATTTATATTATATTTTTTACATATTTCAATACATTTCTATTTCATTTATTTAAGTTTATCTGAATTTGTAATAATATGCTTTTTAATAAGAATTTTTTGTTTGACGAAAGTTGTGTCGGGTAACCCCGGCCATCGGTTTTGGGGGTATCCCCGGCTATAGGGCCACAAAATACAGGAAGGAATTACTTACACTTTATTTTTCCCTTTTTCTTATATTTTTGGACACTATATTGAGAACATCAATAACTTTATTTCTATTTGCGTATACACCACGAGCAGACCAGTCACCCACATGTTCCAGCCATCGCCCTTCTCGACCATATTTGACGGAAGAGGAATACCCGACACACAACGCCGCCGCAAGAAGAAGCTTTTTAGTGAGCGTGAATGTTTTAAGTACACACAATATGAAATCTATTTTACAGTATTTGTTCATACGAACGGGATTCCTAAACGCTCTATGGGGCTAAAATACTCGATCACAAATTATAAAGTATCGATAACAGTTAACTTAAAAGCGAAGACAAGACTCTACTGTAAGAAAAAAAAACCCGATAAAGCTCCGATAGCGAAATAACATGGCGACTTCGATCAGCTGTTTTGAGCACTTGACGTTTTGAGAATTGACAAACAGGTTGACTTTGCATTGCTTAAATTCTAAAATAATAAAGTTTGTTTTGTTTGATGATTCATATTCTAAATTGTTGTATCTAATTTGTGAATTGTTGTAATGCATGCATGCAGCTTAGATGAAGCCTTATATTTCTATGCTATGCAGGCTCTGCAATTTCTACGATCTCTTACCAGCATGGCTGCAATTGAGGCCATCATCAGGCCATTTTAAGCTAATGAATACCACTTACTTTTTACTTCTACAGAAGCGTGAAATCTCTCAGGTTACAATATTTTGGTCCCCATTTGTTATTCTGGCATATATTTTATTTAATTTTGACATTACTGATTTGGAAATAGTGCTGTCAGAGAATAGATCTATAAAATTTATTGTATTGTGAAAATATAGTTCTACTCATGTAAGTACTGACTTGTTTGTGCCTGTTGGTAGGTATTGTTACCATTTATCCCAAATTGTCTATTGTCTCCATTTATGACAATTTGTGTATGTTTGTTGAATCTGCTTATTTATCCTGAATTATTTATCCCTGTCTAATCCCGACTTTTCTCTGTTATGTGTTTTCCCTACGCATCCCGGCTTGTTCTTGTCTGCTGTCCGTATTTATCCCTGACATCAATCGTAGATCCTTACGCGGAGAACTCCCTAAGTTTGTCAACGACCAGCTGCCGGTTGTGGCCGAACCAGGCGATATTGACGCGCGCCTTTTCAATGGCCTGCTCCACCGCCAACTTCGCATCTTCCAGGTATTTGCCGTTCTTTTTGCGCCATGACAGGAACTGTTAAAAATTTGTTTATTATGGTAAAGTACTAAAAATAGCTGTTGCTGACGACTAGGCGTATGCCGAAAATAATAAACAATAATGTGCGAAATAAAAGGAGCAGTAGACGTCGCTTATAATAGCTTATTTGCAATAACATATATGACATGGTTGTAGGTACACGCCATAGCCTTGGGAATCGGCTCTTAGACGATGGCATTTGACTGTTCCAGCAGAAAGCTAATGAATACTTGAAGATAGGTAGATCTTATTTTGGTGGCTAGTCAGACACTGGTGAATACTCTACCACCGAGCAATAGCATATTTTTGTCTTCTTTAGACATTTACATGTAGCAATTTGATGTTCAAGTACTTATTATAGGATATAACGGTACTTACCTCATCGAGTTCCCGCTGTGTAGTGAACTGCTCGAGCAAACTCTTGACGATGTGTCCGAGGTTGAAAGCTTGGTTGTTGAACCTGCGTAACGAATTAATCGTCAAACATAGGTTATTGTTGGTATACCAAATCTTGTTACGTTATAATCCTGGTCACTGAACCACAGTGTCATTTTTGAAAAAAACTTATTTTATTGTCATATTTTTTATTTTGTAATAGAATGTTTGTGTTGCTTGAACTGATACTATTATTACTAGATATATTATAATGTAGGTACAGTCGGTACTCACGCAGCATAAATCTCGGTTATCCTATTATAGATAAAGTCCTTGGCGACGTAGTATCCCACGCTGGATTGAATGACACCTACGATCACGGTGGCCGAGTCCTGCCGGCGCACCTCCGACCCGTCCGTAATGGCCCACTCCAGGTACCTGTGGACAACTAGAGACGTTTGGGTTTTGTCCAGCATTCCGTGGTACAATATACCTCTAGTACTAGCACTAATTGGCACAACATATTCCTATAATGACTCCCTGATCCGCCTACCCCCGGAACAGACTCTGCAGTCCGGTGTACTCACTGGGACAGGATCCAGACCTCCCGCGTGCAGGTGAGCCCCCGCTGCAGCTCGTTCCGCTCGGTGGCCACGTTGGCTACCTGCTTGCGTGCCAGCGCGAACCGCCAGTGCCGCACGCTGCCGCGGGAGATGGCCACGCAGTACACCGTGCTCCGCAGGTCGATCGGGATGCTGCGGGGAATAATCACTTACTAAGATCATCATCTCACGTTATGAGAACTTATGTTCAGGCGAAAATAGCCAGAAAAAAAGAAGCTGGGTAGTAGGCACCATTGTTGCTGAAGAACATGCGGGTGTAGTTTGGCTGCAGAACCACATCTCTGTTTAGAACGAACGCATCTAAAGCTAGGACTGCTATGATATTGTCCAACCTGCCATACCAGAAGAAAAAGAAGTAGACGACCAGCATCATATCAAATATATAAATAATAATATACAAATAACTAACGTCCAACGACCACATACACAGGTTTTAGACCCTAACTAATAGATAATTGTACGTGAGCAATCTGTACCTGAAAGCCTGCCCCACTTTACTCACGGGTTGTTCTCGTCAGGATTGTCCGTCTCCATCCAGCTCTGGAACAGCTCTATGGCGTTCTCCTCACATCCAGGGACCCTCATGTGGCACGCCCAGCTGCTTGTCAATAGCTGAAACACACAGAATGCTATTTTGGGTTGTCTGGAAGAGATCGCTTTAAGCGATAAGACCGCCCATTGTGACATTTAATTATTAAGATTGTGACTGTAAATTGTTCCTACAATGTGGTGTTTCAATAAAGAGTTCTCTCTATGTATCTATCTACAATTCTTTGCTCTTTGATGAATGAATATTCACGAGGTTGTTTTTAAAGACTATACCTTATATATATAGCTTGGTATAGATAATTTTCAATTTTTTATAAAAATTAAGACTTCCTCCGAAAAATTAGTAAGCTTAAACTCTCCTTGTTAGCGTAACTCGCTATGGAGAGAGCTATGCTCAATGTTTTTCTTTGAGATATGATCCGAAATGAGGGGACCCGCAGGAGAGTTTCCTTAAAAACTACGCGATCCTTGTTGCATTCAGCAACAACTAACCTGCATCTTAACACTGTTAAGATCATCTGCATTCAATATCTTCTTGACGGCAAGTCCGCCGGCCTTCTGGTAGGTGTCCCCGACCAGACGGCGTACGTACTTCTGGAAGGCTCCGTACTCGGGGCTCCGCTTCAGTACGTTCTCGATCTTCGCGAGCGCATGGAGACCCGTCTCCAGCGGGAAATACTCCTGCTCGCGTTGGAGGTAGCTCGCTAATCTGGTGGGAGGTATAAGTAATAAAATCCCTCGAAGTAAAACTGAAAAGAACACATCCCCAATTTTTTCCCTTCCCTCGTCACTTCACTTTAGTCGAATGAACATTCGGGTAAACGCTACATAGTTTTAATTTTAGCCCATGTACGCTGAATTGTGGAAACGTCTAATCAGATTTTCATTAACATAGCCACACAAATTGCAGATTTTGCACCGTATTAATATATATAAGAGAGCTGGTTATCTAATTAGGAGATACAGAACCTCGGCCAGACCTGAGCTACAAGCATACATCTTCAATATAACCCCCTTTACAGCGATGATAGTTTAGTTTCAGTTGTGGTGACGTTGCCACTCCGATTTGCAGTTGGGGACAGCAAATCACTCTACACATTTTAGTTATACACTTCGGTAAACTAAAGAATAGCAGTTTTTCCGTGATAAAGAAGAAGAAGCCATGGCATGGGTTTATGAATTGACGGGTCCAGCGATGATGACGCCACCTTAGATATACATAGAAGAGAATAGAACGACTCACTGTAAGGCGATGGTGTAGTCGAGCCGGTTAGTCCAGGCCAGCTCGAAGGCGTCAGACAGCAGCTGCACGCGCCCGAGCACCGGAATCGATGTCATGTTCGAGCTCCTCAGCGCTTCCGTTAGCAGCTGCCAGTTGCGGGGGTCGTAGTTTACGCGGTACGGGGCTGGGTAATTTCAATTCAATCATTCTAATTCTTGATACAAGACTTGCAAAGCAACTGGAAGGCCGTTCCACATTTTACCAGACCGAGGCGAAAAAGAACGCAGACAAGCAAAGCGCACTGTATGAGTTAGATTTTATAATAATTTAATAGGACTTTTAAAACTTGCAAGTTCTTCGATCCTTCCCCCCACTTACCAATCATATCATGGTTCAAGAGTACCCACTCATCAGCTCTGGAGCCGTACTCAAAGTGCTGCACTTCCGTAGCGAGCCACTGCGGCGGCGCCGCCGAGCCAGGCTCGTCCGACTGGCACAACACGCTCAGGGGGACCCACCAGGATGATGCTGAGGCCGACTTCGCGCCCAGAGCTAGGTAGCGTTTCTGGAAACATTTCTTATGTTATACGATTCAATGTAATTAATGATGTTGAAAAATGGAGAGATGTAGAGTTAGGGTCGTGCATTTGATACAACCCACTGAGGAGGACCTAAAAAGCTACCAGGCACTGCTATGACCTAAAGATAAACATCGCTCATAGATCTATCCGTTTTTGCTAACGTCGTATAAGCTCCGTCTTTTTTAGGACTGGTAGAAACGACGCGTGTTTTACAAAAACATTACGTAGGAAGGGGTTTTCTATTTGAATGAGAAGGCTTTGCGTGCAAGCTTCGTCTTAGACCAATGGCGGTAGAAAAGGATTGAGAAGACTACGCCATAGGGAGGAGAGTACACCTAAAGAAATATAGAATGTCGCGATCGCTCGTTCGAATGCATATGTCGGCCTAATCAATGAGAACGGATCATTTGTGACATTTTGCCTATATTGGAAAAATGGTATCTGAGCCGCGAGTATCATATACAGAAGCCTTTAATTTAAATCTAACACAGTAAACGGCGAGTCAAGGTTAAGGAGATAGCTCTTGTCGGTCCAACTACGTCTTACGACTCTCTCTTTCAGCTCCTGTGTTTACTAAGTTAGCACTTTGTGGCTAGCAGGATAGGCCGTGTCACTCGACTGTCATATTTTGTTGCACAGTGGCACATACCTGCGTGACAGTGAGCGTGTTGCTGGCATAGTCCCGCTGCACAGTGGCACATACCTGCGTGACAGTGAGCGTGTTGCTGGCATAGTCCCGCTGCACAGTGGCACATACCTGCGTGACAGTGAGCGTGTTGCTGGCATAGTCCTGCTGCACAGTGGCACATACCTGCGTGACAGTGAGCGTGTTGCTGGCATAGTCCTGCTGCACAGTGGCACATACCTGCGTGACAGTGAGCGTGTTGCTGGCATAGTCCTGCTGCACAGTGGCACATACCTGCGTGACAGTGAGCGTGTTGCTGGCATAGTCCTGCTGCACAGTGGCACATACCTGCGTGACAGTGAGCGTGTTGCTGGCATAGTCCTGCTGCACAGTGGCACATACCTGCGTGACAGTGAGCGTGTTGCTGGCATAGTCCTGCTGCACAGTGGCACATACCTGCGTGACAGTGAGCGTGTTGCTGGCATAGTCCTGCTGCACAGTGGCACATACCTGCGTGACAGTGAGCGTGTTGCTGGCATAGTCCCGCTGCACAGTGGCACATACCTGCGTGACAGTGAGCGTGTTGCTGGCATAGTCCCGCTGCACAGTGGCACATACCTGCGTGACAGTGAGCGTGTTGCTGGCATAGTCCCGCTGCACAGTGGCACATACCTGCGTGACAGTGAGCGTGTTGCTGGCATAGTCCTGCTGCACAGTGGCACATACCTGCGTGACAGTGAGCGTGTTGCTGGCATAGTCCTGCTGCACAGTGGCACATACCTGCGTGACAGTGAGCGTGTTGCTGGCATAGTCCTGCTGCACAGTGGCACATACCTGCGTGACAGTGAGCGTGTTGCTGGCATAGTCCTGCTGCACAGTGGCACATACCTGCGTGACAGTGAGCGTGTTGCTGGCATAGTCCTGCTGCACAGTGGCACATACCTGCGTGACAGTGAGCGTGTTGCTGGCATAGTCCTGCTGCACAGTGGCACATACCTGCGTGACAGTGAGCGTGTTGCTGGCATAGTCCTGCTGCACAGTGGCACATACCTGCGTGACAGTGAGCGTGTTGCTGGCATAGTCCTGCTGCACAGTGGCACATACCTGCGTGACAGTGAGCGTGTTGCTGGCATAGTCCTGCTGCACAGTGGCACATACCTGCGTGACAGTGAGCGTGTTGCTGGCATAGTCCTGCTGCACAGTGGCACATACCTGCGTGACAGTGAGCGTGTTGCTGGCATAGTCCTGCTGCACAGTGGCACATACCTGCGTGACAGTGAGCGTGTTGCTGGCATAGTCCTGCTGCACAGTGGCACATACCTGCGTGACAGTGAGCGTGTTGCTGGCATAGTCCTGCTGCACAGTGGCACATACCTGCGTGACAGTGAGCGTGTTGCTGGCATAGTCCTGCTGCACAGTGGCACATACCTGCGTGACAGTGAGCGTGTTGCTGGCATAGTCCTGCTGCACAGTGGCACATACCTGCGTGACAGTGAGCGTGTTGCTGGCATAGTCCTGCTGCACAGTGGCACATACCTGCGTGACAGTGAGCGTGTTGCTGGCATAGTCCTGCTGCACAGTGGCACATACCTGCGTGACAGTGAGCGTGTTGCTGGCATAGTCCTGCTGCACAGTGGCACATACCTGCGTGACAGTGAGCGTGTTGCTGGCATAGTCTTGCTGCACAGTGGCACATACCTGCGTGACAGTGAGCGTGTTGCTGGCATAGTCCCGCTGCACAGTGAGCAGCGGGTAGCCGGTCTGCTTTGTCCACGTGTCCATAACAGTTTTGACCGTTACGTTGCGAGTGAGCGCGTTATATTTGTAGCTTGTTTCGGTCAGCTGCTGCCATAGGTCGTCTTGTTCCGCGTTTTGGTACGAATACTTGACAATGTAGCTGGAAAATATGGATATCTTTTAGAATAATCACTATTCTAATTTAATAATTAAAATGAAAAAAATCTGGCGATAAAATAACAAACATGCAATCGGATTTTATTTCGGTGTAAATTATTATCAACAAAAAAGAGATTATTTCTATTGCCTTCCAGCTTTTCACCCCGCTGAAAGACAACAAAACGCTTTTCGGATTCCGAAAGGCTTTGTTTATCTGCCGATTTCTCCATATCCGGGCTACACCAAAAGAAGACTTGCCGCAATAAAGATAGGTATATAAAATATATATATACTTATGGTTACTTGTGAATGGCTTCCTTGAAGACCTTCTCTCCGAGGAACATGGTCATCATCCGGATGAGCGTAGACCCCTTGAGGTACGAGATATTATCAAAAATCTCAGAGATGCGTTTCGGGTCGTCGATGGGAACTGACACCTGGAGGCAAACCGTTATTATTGTAACTTGTACACGTATTTGTACTTATTTAATTTTCGTGCTACCTATAATTTTTTTCCAGCAGTACCATCAGCTCACGTCTAACTGTGACGGTAATTTTTGATTTGGTTAAATGTGGATCGCAAAATTTGGATTCTTTGATACACTAGAAACGTGGTCGAACGTCATCATTGCTTTAGCAATCAAATTGTTGAAAATGTCCACTATTTACTATCTCCAAACAACGTAATATCACAATAAAGTTAATCGGCGCTTTATCTAATTCATCATCATCATCGTCATCAGTTTATATTAGTCCACTGCTGGACATAAGCCTCTCCCAAAGCACGCCACTGAGCCCGGTCTTCGGCTCTATTTTTCCAGGTACTGCCAGCTCCTTGCGTATGTCATCGCTCCATTTTGCCGCAGGTCGTCCTACACTACGTCTGCCGATTCGCGGTCATCACTCTAGAACACGTCTGCCCCAACGGATATCGGATATGACCAGCCCATTGCCACTTCAGCTTCCTAATTCGCTGAGCTATGTCGGTAACTTTAGTTCTCTGGCTAATGACTTCGTTTCGGATTCGATCCCGCAGTGATACCCCTAACATAGCTCTTTCCATAGCTCGCTGAGCGACCTTGAATTGATGGACTAGTCCTACCGTGAGTGTCCACGTTTCGGCTCCGTAGGTCATGACTGGTAGGACGCACTGGTTGAAGACTTTCGTCTTAAGACTTTGCGGTATGGGAGAAGACTCGACGAAGCTTCCCAAATGCTGCTCAGCCCAGCTGTATCCTTCTTTTGGCTTCACTCTCGAAATTATTTTTCCCTAGTTGGAGCGTCTGCCCTAGGTAAACGTACTTCGTAACAACTTCAAGAGCTACTCCATTTATGGCGATCAGTCCCGGAACAACGTGCTCGTTGAACATGACCTTGGTTTTATCCAAGTTCATCCGTAGACCACTGCGTAAAGAAGAATCAGCTAGGCCGTTCAGTCGCTGTAGCTCCTCCAGCGATTCAGCCATTATGACGATGTCATCTGCAAATCGCAACTGAGAGATGTACATGCCATTTATGTTGATGCCACAACCCTTCCAGTCCAGCGTCTTAAACATATCATCCCAAGCGTTTCTGAATAGTTTCGGGGATATAACATCCCCTTGTCTCACTCCGCGACGCAGTTGGATATGTTCAGATGCCTGGTTCTGTAACTGGACGGTCATCGTTGCGACATCATACAGGCATCTCAGCACTTCGATGTATCGCCAATCAACCTGGCATGGCTGTAAGCAGTCCAGAACAGACCAGGTTTCGATAGAGTCAAAGGCCATCTCATAGTCCACAAACGCTAAGAACAGGGGTCGTTTGTACTCTTGGGTCTTTTGTACAATCTGCCGCACTGTGTGGATGTGGTCTATGGTACTACATCCGCTACGACGCCCGGCCTGTTCCAGAAGTTGAAACTCCTCAAGACTTCGCGCTAGACGATTCGTGATGACCCTGGAGAATAGCTTGTAGACATGTCTTAGAAGCGATATGGGACGGGTTTTCTTCGAAAGTGTTTTATCACCCTTTTTGAAAAACAAAACGACCACGCTTCTATTCCATGCCTTTGGAGTTCTCTCAGTAAAGAGGACAGAGTTAAAAAGCTCCTGCAGCTCACTAAGTACTGGAGCCCCTCCAGCTTTCAAGAGCTCAGTCGTAACTCCGTCCTCACCTGACGCTTTTCTTTTTTTAAGCTGTCAGGATGAGATCAGGACGATCCAGGACGAGATTATATTAGATCTCGTCCTGTCTGACTTCAGGAAGCTCTTCTGTGAGGTGGCGTGTTAAAGTGGCTCTAGCCTAGTGCTCTAAATCGGGGTCAGGTCGAGAAGCATGTGATGCGTAGAGTTGGCCATAAAAATCTTCAACTTCCGAAAGTATCTCCGGCTTTGAAGAGACGACTTTCCCCGTTGACGTAGTCAGCTTCGTCAGGTGGCTTCTTCCAAGTTGCTGGACGAACACTTGACCCCCGATTCTGCTCTATAGCTTTTACAGTTTCGAGCGTATTGTAAGATCGGAGGTCACGTCGTACCAGCTTTTTAATTGCTTTATTGAGTGCCCGCTGATGTTCTGATGAAGTAGACTCGGGGTTTACACGTAGTTCCTCTATAAGCTTCAGAGTATCTCTCGAAAGTTTAGACTTTCTACCAGTACGTTGCTTTGCACAAAACTTCGCACCTTCTTCCGTGAAGACATCCACCACTTGGTCGAGTTTCTGGTGTAGGTCATCTGTGGTTTCCAAGGCAGCGAATTTATTTTCCAGTTCTAACTGGAATGTCTCAGACCCTACCACAGTTTGTATCATATTTGGTCGGAGCGTGGACTTCACTAAACGAGCTCGTTCTAGCTTGAAGTCGATATTCAGAGTGCTTCATACAAGTCTGTGATCACTTCCGGTGTTGAACCTAGTGATCACTGAGACATCTCCGAATATACGCCGTTTGTCCGCTATAATGAAGTCGATCTCATTTTTCGTTATGCCATCGGGGCTCTGCCACTCCTACAGGAAACATGTTTCCTGTAGAAGGAGTTTATCAAAAAGAGTCCCTCCTTCTCTAGGAAGTTGACAAGCATTTGGCCCTTTTGGTTTCTACTGCCAAAACCGTGAGGTCCTATCGTCGATTCGTTGCAAGTCTGTACTCCCTACTACTTTAGCGTTGAAGTCTCCCATGACAACGTTGAAGTGAGCCTTAGAAGTATTATGTAAGGCTTTGGATCGTACATACCTTCTACCTCATCTAATCTAATTAATCGAGCATCTCAAAGCAGCAATCTCGAGCAGATCAAATCTTGGCAAAGTAACATTTTACAGGTGTCAACGACAGTATGCAAATAGCCCTCAAAATGGCTTTTCTTTCTTCTATTCTATTCCCCAAGTTTTCAAATAACTCACCGGATGAGAAGACTCCAAAGCATCAAGATTCAACACCGACATGATATTATTCACCGCGTAGTTTCTATCAGCTCGCCACGTGGGCTCGACAGCCGCCACGCCGACAGACTCCGCGAAAGTCGCGAAACCTTCGTTAAGCCATAGATCCGACCACCACTTCATTGTCACCAAGTTTCCGAACCACTGGTGAGCTAACTCGTGGGCTATTAACTGAGAAGTGGGAAAAACGTTAATAATACATAGCATTATGTAATCTGTGGCAGTACAGAAGTTTAATTATTCTTAAAAACTATTTCGATCCTACTTACTGGAATAGGTACAACGGGACCTACAGTGTGTGCATTAATAAAAACTCAATTGAACTGGATTCGTTATTTTTTTCCATATGGAACTTCAAGGCTTAATTGATTCAGGGATCAGTTTGTGTAGGGTGCGAGACCCTACTCTTAAGAATAAAAATATTTGATACGATATTGATTGATATGTTTATTTGATCCACTTAGTTCGAAACGAATCAATGATATGAATGATAATGAGCCGCGTGTGGCGACCGTATTGGTGCTTGATACGAATTGTCGTTTACGTAGAAAATGTAAACGAAAACGCTGACGCGGGAGAATGTGCGGTTGCACCGTACAGTTTGCCTTAATTGACCAAAAAAATTACAAAACCCACTGATTGCTAAACGCTTTTAGAAACTACAATATCGTTTGTAACTAAAAAATCCTTAATTTAGCTGGTACAAATAGACTGAAGATTCATTCTAAATAAAATAAATAAATAACGTCCAACAATCACTTACATAGATCCTGGACCCTAACTAGGATATCTAGGGATCCATGAACTACGAGGACCGTGGTCCCACAACATCCAGACACAGAAAAAGTATTTGCGCTGCTTTCTCTTCTCTTTAAATAATCAAAAACAAGTTCATAAAAAAAAAAAACAACTGTTCTTACCTTAGCAACTACTTCTTTATTAACAAATGAAGATTGCTCCTTGTCGTACAACAGAACAGTTTCCCTGTATGTGATAAGTCCCCAGTTCTCCATGGCGCCGAATAAGAAGTCAGGTATGGCGATCATGTCTTGCTTGGGAAGTGGGAAGGTTACATTGAACCATTCCTCGTAGTGGGACAGGACTTTAGGTCCGATGGTCGCTGCGTACGCTGTCTGGAAGGCGGGGGAAGTTGGGGTTAGAGTCGAGGCTGTTTTGTAAATAAAAGAAATAGTACGTGACTAATTAGGTAAGTGCTGCCGTGCGGTCTCGTCGTAAGAATATGACCTCCCCATCTCTTCCCGCGGGTGCCGTAAAAGCCAGCTAATGGAATATTCAAGGAATAGACAGCATTCTACTCGGTCTGCATTATAATCTACTGCGATCACCAAGATGCCTGCCATTGTGTGGTCATTTGCATTTATTAACTAGTTCTCGAGCGGTGACCACAAACTAGAAGACGCAGACCGCTGGAAGCCGATGGATGCAGGAAACCAGAAGCCGCTCAAAGTAGCGCTCTAAGTTCAGCAGTGGACGTCTTCCGGCTGATGATGATTAAGAGTGAGAGAGACACGCTCGATGTCTTCAGATATTCGGTACATAAAGTGCAATGTTCCGCCTTGTATATGTTGTAACCATAAGTCCACTGGCCTTCTCACCTGATTGATAGCATCGCTTCTAGCCCAGATCCTGAACTTGGTAGTGGACAGGTTGGGTGGAGAGTTGACATGATCGAACTTGGAGATGACGAAGGCGACGAGATACGTGGACATGGGAACTGAAGTCTCGAATTGGTCCCAGACGAAGCTGGTTTTTTCTTTTCTGGAACATATAGTATGGATAAGTTTTTCAAGATATTTTTTACTACAGACTAGTCTACTAAGTACTCGCGTCTCACAATTTTTCAGTCCAGATTTTTAATACATTTGGTTTTCATCATTCGTAGCGCTGGTCGACTAGCCAGCTAAGTTGAAATATGGATGAGCGCTGATATTTTAAGGTCCGTATCACAGAACGATGCTCAGTCATCGATCGGTGCTCAAGCAAAGATTTCATTCACGAATTGATCATTTTATGAATGAAATCTCTGCTTGAGCATCGATCGATGACCGAGCATCATTCTGTAATACGGACCTAAGATGAACTTATTTGTAAATTTTATTGTGATGGTGGCTACACAGCCTTTAGCGGGTCTACAAAATTATGACGCGCCATAATTACAAGGTTAACATTAAATCTGTCGATTGACCATAATCAGTTTTCTTTAATTATTTCATTGAAATACAGGGATTAGGTATTTATTCGGTACTATAGCTGCGCCCAGCGGTTTCAACCGCGGGGCTAGTACTACATACAAACTTCCATACATCTATACATACAAACTTTCGCGTTTATAATACTAGTAGGATTATATTATACAAGTAATTTTCTCTAATCTGTGGTTATGTCAAATATTTGGTGATGGGAACCACGGAAACCACCGATTGGGGACATAATGGTCTGTAAGTGTAAGATAATATTAATTATTTGCGAATTTAAAGCGGCCTTGCTTAACAAGCTAGGTACATTTTACATTATTGCAAAACTTTTAATACCGGATATTTTTGTAGTACTTTTATATACAACCGAAAACTTAGCCACTGCATGCCGACGTAATGTTAAAACGGTAATATCTTTTTTATTTTTCAACCGACTTATATTGTTAAAACCCAATATGTTGCTCAAGGCTTTTCCTAGCGTATTGTTAACAAACACGCTTGTTCAACCTTTGCAGAGATTAACTGATTCAGCTAGCCCACGCTAGCTCACGCTAGCGCACGCAGCGGAGAAAAGTAGTGCTCCAAAAATTTTCGAGATGGCGCTGATTGTTGTTTCAATGATAATGTAAATTTTCTATAGAATTTGAGATATTTTGTGTGAAGTTCTGAATCGCGGTAACGATATTTTCCGTACATTGCGCACTATATGGCAAAAATCTACATGAACTCCACAATGAATTCGTTCCGAAGCACGTACGATCTTAAATTTTGTTATATGTATAGATTAAATATTTTTTATTTTCACTTTATCTAAAAGAAACTAACGAAAAGCGTTTTACGCAGTGTCGTACCGTACTGTTAGTTGTTTAGTTGACTTGTTGAGGCCACTATTAATGACAGTTTGATGGATTATTACATCAACGACAAAGTAAATAACCATTTATGGTCACAACTGTTCAATTATCTACAGGTAAGTACTTACTTACTGGACAGTACTTATTTGTATGTGATCGTTGGGCGCTATTATCATTAGATATTATTCTGTGTTCTCGTACATTCCTGATGTGTATCTGGCAACGTGACGTGATACAAAAGTGATAGGTAGTTTACTTACTTGAACGTCTCTCCGACGACACTCCATGGCCAGTAGGTTTTGAGGGCGCTGAAAATCGACCGAAAACTGTAATATTCAACAGTACCTACAGTAACATCTTATCTAATATCTTTAACTTTAATTAAATTCACTGTTAGATATTGCGGATTATTATTGACGTATATTGGTTAACTATAATTGTCAGCTGACTCAGCTTTGATTAACAAATTGTGGTCAGACAGTTCACGTAATACCTACAGGTCTGTTTTCCTTCTCTCTCGCTGGTGCAAAAGCTGGCGGGAAGAAAGAAAACGGCACGCAAACTCCAGTTTCTAAAATGGCTCTCAGATCCATGAGGCTGCCGGCACACATCTGTTTAGTGTGCGGCGACTAGTGGCAGCTAGCGAGACACGAACTAAGCATTGAGGTGTTATGACCTTAATTGTAGGTATGTTGAGTCGGAGCCCATTTGTGACCACACGCAACATTGCCTTTATACATTTTTAAAAAAGTATCTAAGCATTGTATCAGTTATCTAGTTCTCATAGTACAAGCTTTGCTTAGTTTGGGACTAGATGGCGCTGTGTAAAATATCTACAGATATTTATTTTATTTATTTATATTTTTATTATTTGCTGTTGTTTATATGTTATCTAATATTTTGTATAACGAATATATCTATTTTCTTTCTTTCACTATGATAATATCCTTTATAACCAATCTGATATGTCATGTCATGTAAGTGTTATGTGAGCTAGGTCAGCGGTACCAACATTGAAAAACATTTTTAAGAAAATTATGAAATTGAAAACTAAATTTGTTTAAAGACGATTGATAATGATCTAGGAAAAGGGTCTTGCAACCGTTCTTGCTATATTACTGCTAGGTACTTTTTTGTAGGCATTTCACACAGCGCCATCTAGCCCCAAATTAACAAAGCTTGTATTATGGAAACCCGATAACTGATACAATACTTAGATAAATATTTTTTTGTTTATAAATATGTACATAAAACACCAGATATAGAAAAAATATCGATGTAGAAGGTTTGTCCTAGGAATCTAACCCACAACCTACAGTTCAGAATGCAGGGCTACTACCGACTGAGCTATCAGGCTAGTCGTTGGAGATCAAATATATTTATTACGTTACTGTTGCTAGTCGTTTGATATCTTCCTTACTTGTCCTTGTCAGTTTTGTGCAGCGGCATGTTCGAGACGGCGGTGTAGCCCTGTTGGTGGCCGATGGTCATCCGGAAGGTTGCCTTGTACAGCGGCTCATCGAAGCACGGGAAACCCTTGCGGGCCGAGATTGGCTGGAAATGCGTCGCTATAAGGTACCTGCAACAGATGGTTGCTGGAGTGGAGTCTGGATTTCATTAGTGTTCAATCTAGTGTGCGTCGTTTGTAAGTAGCATGAGCTACCGCTAAGTCACACTATCCTTCGGTGTCTCATTTGGTGAAGTACATTATTGAAAAATAAATGTCATGAAAACAAATGAAATGAACAAATGTTGAATTTACAAAGGCAGATGAATAGAATAGATGATCATTCGTTGTCGTATTTTCCATCATGATCGTAACCCAAATGTTAGAAGTACTTCTTAAGGTTCTCAGAAATGTTAATGGCATTAGAAAGCTTGTTACCGTTGTTTAAGAGAAACAGGTAACTATCTAATACAAAAACCAAAATTTATTGTGGTTTTCTTCTGCTTCTGTATGGACTATGGATATATCTAGCCCATATCTGTTGTAAAACTTTCTTTTGAAACGAAATATTTAGTCTTTTCTAGTCGACGATAATAATGGACCTATAGTATGCTTAGAGTCATAAGCCTGGAGCATAATATATGGGTGAAAATTCAACGAATTTTGATATGTGTATAGATATACACATATCAAAATTCAAAATCGTACGTGCTTCGGAACGAATTCATTATGGACTTCATGTAGATTTTTGGCATATAGGCCGCAGCGTACGGAAAATATCGTTACCGCGATTCAGAACTTCACACAATCTATCTCAAATTCCATAAAAAAATTGCATTATCATTGAAACACCAATCAGCGCCATCTCGAAAATTTTTGGAGCACTACTTTTCTCCGCTGCGTGCGCTAGCGTGGGCTAGCTGAATCAGTTAATCTCTACAAAGGTTGAACAAGCGTGTTTGTTAACAACACACTAAGAAAAACCTTGAGTAACATATTGGGTTTTAACAATATAAGTCGGTGGAAAAACAAAAAAGATATTACCGTTTTAACATTACATCGACGTGCAGTGGCTAAGCTTTCTGTTGTATATAAAAGTAATGTACTACAAAAATATCCGGTATTAGAAGTTTGCAATAATATAAAATATACCTAGCTTAAAAAGAAAGGCCGCTTATTCGCAAATAATTAATTTTATCTTACACCTACATGTCTCCAATCTACTCTATTATGTCTCCAATCTGTGGTTTCCGTGTTCTACTACTAATATTATAAACGCGAAAGTTTGTTAGTCTGGATGTATGGATGTTTGTTACTCTTTCACGCAAAAACTACTGAATAGATTCTAATGCAACTTGGAATGCAGATAGCTCATGCGCAGGATTAATACATAGGCTACTTTTTATCCACGGGTGCAACCGCGGGGCGCAGCTAGTAAATAATATATATACCAGGTGTAACAAAACTACCCGTAAAGCCGAAAGGATGTTAAATGGGGCCTTATAACGAGTCCATTCATAATATTTAAGAAGCGTTTTTCAAAATTTTTGCAAAATAACGATGCTTTCTAACTCAGAATATTACGATATGATATTATGCGTAGGTTTGTAGTAGTAGGTCGTTTAGGTTGTTTTGTAAGGTTAGGGTTTTTAAACATTTTGTCGTTCTGCGAATTAGGTGGAAATGTCGGTACATTCTGCGTAGTTTACTCTTTAATTTTACTGAAATAGGGTTTGACATCAGTGAAAATAATTATATTTTTTGGAGTATGTTGTATGTTACACAGCGTTTCTTAAACTACGGTTCTTAAATATTGTGAATGGACTCGTTATAAGGTCCCATTTAACCTGCTTTCCGCTTTACGGGTAGTTTTGTAACACCCGGTTATATCTACTTACTGTAAATAGTGACGCACAATAAATGCTACTCACTCTTTGATGTTAGTTTTCTTATTAATATAATTGCTGATATAAACTCCATCCAAGCCGATCTTCAGGTTCCCATAGAATGGTATCGTCAGCGTCAAGTTCTCATTCTCCAGGACCTGCTTGCTAAGAGCCAGGGTCAGGAGGTTGAAGGTGGTGTTCAGGGATACGCCAGACACCCAGACATCGGTCTTGGAGTCCGAATCACGGCTTTCTCGAACCACGTTGAGCTTGTCTTCAAGGATGGAGAAGTCTTGGGCGTGCAGCACGATTTTGTGGGTCGGTCTTGTGGTTTCTATCTGAAAGAAACAAAAAGATTTTATATTTACTACGTAGAGTATATCTTTGATTGATTGTGTTTTAAAGCAGCTATTCTCAACCTGAAATTACCGTTACGGTAAATAGGTGGGTACTGTGCGCAAGATGGTTCAAACAACGTAAGATTACCTACGAGTAGGTGAAGCTATTACCTACTGTGGAGCAGTTAAGTGTCGTATCGATCATAATAATTAAAGGGTACCGCTTTGTTGGCTTGTTAACAAGGGTATAATCACACTAATATTATAAAGGTGAAAGTTTATGTATGTGTGTATGTTTGTTACTCCTTCACGCTCAAACGGCTGAATGGATTTGGATTAAATTCAGTATAAAGATAGCTTAAACACTGGATTAACATATATGCTACATTTTATCCCGGAAAAGTGAAATGTTCCCGTGGGATAAGCAAATAATTAAAATACTATTTAACCGCGGGTGAAACCGCGGGGCGCAACTAGTTTTCCGTAAATATAGGCACGAATTATCATTATGATACTGTTGTTACTAAAATTAAGGGGTTTTCGTTTCGGCTATAGAATAAAACGGGCCCAATTAATCATAAAAGTTTTCGAAGGTTCTATATAGTCTAGTAGTCGTATATATATAAGTAAAATATATATTGTTGCATTTATTTAATAAAATTTAATTTAATTCATTTAATGCCGTTGCATAACACGTTTTTATAATGATTGAATCTTTGATACAAAATGAAATAATAATATCTTTATTTATTCTGATTGAATCTTTATTGTTCTCTGTTTAAAATTGAAAATCTTTTAACTTAATGTAAAACTGGGTCTGCGCATGAAAATGTGTAAATTTTTCGGGGTCTTTGTAGATTACGTGAAATATGGATATCAAATATTTTATCTGGTCATTTCTTTAGAACCGTCTGGTTATTTTTTTTTTTTTATGTTAAGGAATGACGTGACGAGCTAACCGTTCGCCTGATGTTAAACGACACGGCTGCCCATACCAGTTGCAGTGTCACTCGGAACTCTAAAGTTTAAAGGTTCGCGTGACACTGCACTGCGCACGTCATCCAGAGACATCAGCACAATCTAGTAATAAGATTACTAAACTGTGAGATCAGATCATAAAGTCTCATTTGCCCAGTAATTTCACTAGCTACAATGCCCTTCAAACCGGAACACAGCAGTGCTTGCGCACTACTGCTTGGCGACAGAATAACTGGCAAAGCGGTGGTACCTACCTAGACGAATATTTATCCAATAAATATTTTATTTGGTCAGGCACGTTGCTCTGCCGACTCTACTAGCCGTTTACTAGTTGTAGTTATGAATACTTCTCACGTCAGTTTCTATAATGTTATTTTTTAATATTATCCTTCATTCTATGAAGATCCAAGTTAAGGGAGTCAAGTGGATGGAAACACTTTATAGGTCTACCTTCTCACAGCGTACATCATCAGCTTGAAGACGTTGACCGCTGAACATAGCCCTCCTCCATAAAACTTGACTTTGACTTGACTTTGACTTGAAGACGTTTACCGCTGAACATAACCCTCCTCCATAAAACTTGACTTTGACTTGAAGACGTTCACCGCTGAACATAGCCCTCCTCCACAAAACTCCACTTTGACTTGACTTTGACTTGAAGACGTTCACCGCTGAACATAGCCCTCCTCCATAAAACTTGACTTTGACTTGACTTTGACTTGAAGACGTTCACCGCTGAACATAGCCCTCCTCCACAAAACTCCACTTTGACTTGACTTTGACTTGAAGACGTTCACCGCTGAACATAGCCCTACTCCATAAAACTCCACTTTGACTTGAAGACGTTCACCGCTGAACATAGCCCTCCTCCATAAAACTTGACTTTGACTTGACTTTGACTTGAAGACGTTCACCGCTGAACATAGCCCTCCTCCACAAAACTCCACTTTGACTTGACTTTGACTTGAAGACGTTCACCGCTGAACATAGCCCTCCTCCATAAAACTCCACTTTGACTTGAAGACGTTCACCGCTGAACATAGCCCTCCTCCATAAAACTTGACTTTGACTTGACTTTGACTTGAAGACGTTCACCGCTGAACATAGCCCTCCTCCATAAAACTTGACTTTGACTTGAAGACGTTCACCGCTGAACATAGCCCTCCTCTATAAAACTTGACTTTGACTTGACTTTGACTTGAAGACGTTCACCGCTGAACATAGCCCTCCTCCATAAAACTTGACTTTGACTTGAAGACGTTCACCGCTGAACATAGCCCTCCTCCATAAAACTCCACTTTGGACGCTAATCATAGGGAGGGTTAGCGTCTCACACGCTACTTAATATCCTTTGAGTTCACAACGAGTTTCCTTCACCGTTGTAAGACCAAGTGCAAATTGTGCACATAACTTGAAAAGTCATTGGTGCAGGACCGAGCGGCATTCAACCCAGGGCGCGCGACTCTCGCTCTCGAAAACTGAGAGAGAAACTCAAAGAAGATGTTAGATATATTTCTACAATGGTTTGAAACATTGTTTGCATTGTTTAAAATGATATTACAAATTGCGATCATTCCTTTGTTAATAAATATGAAAATCAAAACGTATGACTAAATGTCTGACCAATTGTTCATTGTAGTGGGCATGGGACATGGCATCGAAACGCATTAAAAAAACGAGTGTGCTTTAGACCACACGACTGTAAACTGAAGGAAACGTAACTGTCTCTCTTTCTATAATAATAATAACGCCCAACGATCACATAGGTGTACATATTCACTCACCTTTATATCAACGACTCCGTAAAAGCTGTAGTTGGTTGCGGGGTCGATGTCGTAGAGCAGTCTGACGTCATAGTGCAGTGGAGTGACGTCACGCGGGAGCAGGTACTCGTTGCTGGCGCCGCTGGCTGCGAGCAGCTGGAGAGCGCACAGGACGCCCGCGGTTGAAAGCCAGCCCATTGCAAATCTACACTTTACAGTTTTAGATAAATTTCATAAATACATACTCATAATTGAAGGGGTGAGAATAAAAAGGGTTTAACTGATTTTATTCACCAAATGACTTATGGGTGTCGTTGGATACAGCGTGAAATTATCTACAATAATACATTCTCAAAATACCAAAATGAGGTTTAAATCTCGAGATTTTGAGTCTAAAAACGGTTTATCTGTCACATGAATACAGTTCGCTTAGCATAAAAACATTATTATAATTATTTTATTATACTATATTTTTACAGTAATTGTATGAATCAGTACTATATTTAGTATTTTAAAATAGAATTAAAACATTTTCAAGCAACTGAAACTTACATAAACCTTTTCTATAACCTTATAAGCACTCTAGATTAAAATGACGCCGTTGAAGTTTAAAGTCAATTTTCTCGAAACTATCAATTTGTCAGTTAAACCTTTTTTATTCTCAACCCTTCAATTAATAAATAAATAAATTGTAAATATATATCTGTCGACATTTCACCCAGCGCCAAGTAGTTCCACACTAAGCAAAGCTTGTACTATGGGAACCAGATAACTGATAATATACATAGATACTTTTTGTTTGTAAATACATAGGTACATAGAATACAATATAACACCCAGACACAGAACAAACATCGATGTTTTAATGTTTGTCCTGGGTGGGGATCGAACCCACAACCCACAGTACAGAAAGCAGGGTTACTACCAACTGAGCTATTGGGCTAGTCTATTTAAACATTGTGTAGCGAAGGAATAGTTAGGTATATTATTTTGTTTCTCTCTATGAAATGTTAGAGGCAAAGATAGAACGAGAGAAAAAAATGCCAAGTACTTTCAATGTTATGCAGTGTTTATTATATGAGAGTTGCAGATTAAGTTACATTTAAGTTGATCAAACCTCTAATTATGTCTTGGTTAATCTTTAGAAGTAAGTCCCAAAAACTATAGAATGTTACCGTCACCCAAACACCAAATAGAATATATATTAAAGATACAGCTGGAACTTACGTAAAGTATTTCAAATTCTTCAAAACTTCGTTTATCTAATAATCACTGTTGACTAGAATCTCTTCACGCAAATTTCTAAAATATTACACATTTTATAAAACCACGAAATAGTAAATTAATAATACAAACACCGCCATAAACTGTAAAGTCAACATTAATCATACGAACTTCAAACTTAACGTCAAGATACAAGTTTTTTTGTTTTTTTTTTTTCTGTGGTCCTAATTCGAACTGTTTACAGTCTAATCCAGGGGTCCCCAAGCTTTGAAGCCATAATTATTTCTTCAGTATGTGCCAATGGCCAGAATAGTTTTAATTTTTCTGCCCTTAACTATATTTGTAGACTAGTCGCAGAGTGCGCGACCTAAGCAAACATACGCTCTTTGACATTTCTATTATTATTGTGTACTAGTTGCCCGCCCCGGCTTCGCACGGGTCAATTAGTAAGACGCGGTCATACGGGATAAAAAGCATCTTATTTCCGTCTTCTGGTTTTAAGCTACCTTACCTATTTTCAGCCAAATTGGTTCAGCCGTTCTTGAGTTATAAATAGTGTAACTAACAGGTTTTTCCTGCGTTATAGCTTCAATTTCAATATGACTAAACTAATTTTGATAAATCAACGGACGTGTCAACTCAGTCAGTCAACAATGAAGTCGCACTGAAAATAAGTTTCTTAGCTATTTGCTTAACATGATAACAAAATTATATAAAACGAGCTTCTGCCCGCAGCTTCGCCCGCGGCGTGGTCTATGGGAAAATAATTAAGCCACCCATTTTACCCTCTTAAAGGTGGAATTTCGAAAAATCCTTTCTTAGCGGATGCTTACGTTATAACATATATGTTATGTCATCATTAACATTCAAAAAAATGTTTACGTATTGTACGTAAAATAATAATAATAACACCCAACGATCACATACCTACATAGCTCCTGGACCCTAACTAGGATTCCCTGTATATAGGGACGCAGGAGCTACGAGGACCATGGTCCCACAACACCCAGACGCAGAACAAGTATTTGCGCTCTTTTTTTCTGTGCGCAAATGCTTGTCCTGCCGCGGGAATCGAACCCGCCGCTTCCGGATTATGAGCCGACCTGCTCAACCACCACACCACAGAGGCTGTCATAGCTCGTAGGCCCACTCTGGCGCATCTGTAAAGCCGAGGTCTCCATTCGCGCGTTCACCAGTGAACTGTATGGCGGCATGCCGTGTGAGCTCTGTGGAAAGTGGGGAGGACGCGATAGCGTTAAGAAGTTCATTCTTCACGTTTTTTTATGTTAAGGTATGACGCGACGAGCTAACCGTTCGCCTGATGTTAAGCGACACGGCTGCCCATATCAGTTGCAGTGACACTCGGAACTCTAAAGTATAGAGTTTCGCGTGACACTGCACTGCGCACGTCATCCTGAGACATCAACACAATCTAGTAACAAGATTACTAGACTGTGAGATCAGGTCATAAAGTCTCATTTGCCCAATAATTTCACTAGCTACAGTGCCCTTCAAACCGGAACACAGCAGTGCTTGCGCACTACTGCTTGGTGGTACCTACCTAGACGAACTTTGCAGAAAAGTCCTACCACCTAGTACTCAAAAAACGACTATAATATACGTACTCATTTAGTCACCAAACCAATCGCCTATTATTATACACTTCAACCATCTTATTTTATACACATAAAAAATAACTTGTCCAGTCTTTCTTGACACGATGAAAATAACGCGAGATGCTATTGCCTTGTTATTTTTCTATACAAATATAAGCAACAAATCATATGTTTGCTAAAGACGATACTGCTCGCTTGGCTACTGATGTCGCTGGCTCGCTTGTTGTGGATTGATTCATCGTCGTCGTCTTCTCTGTAAAATACATTAATAAAGATCACCTAAAATAAAAGAGCATTCCATTTTTGTAGTAATAATCATGATGTGGTTGAAAAGTATTGTGCAATGCTATTTCTTTTTCAGGCAACCCTGCGCTGCGCGCTAGTTCAATGACCGTGAGGGTCAGTGACCGGAATTTTTGAAAATTCCCCATTGTAGCATATAGCATACTCTTTAGTCAAAGGTACTAATATTTTAAAAACTGTGCCCGAGGCCTGGCCCGACGCAGCCTCATAGATTGTTTAAGGTTTAAAGTTGCACGTCTTATTTCAAAAGCAAGAAAATAAATAAAAACACAGTTTACTCACAATAATATTTAATCTCGATTCATGTATTCCATTAAAAAAACAATTAAAAAATCTTTTATTATGGACGGATTAGCTACAACATAACTTTACAAAAATATGAATAATAAGTCTATTTTATTATAATTTGATTTTAACAGACAAGTTTTTTATATTTCACTAATTTAAGTACCTATTAGTTATTATCTATTTATTTTATATAAAGATTTTTTTGGAAAAGGTAACCATGGTTTTGCAACAAAATGACTGTAAGTATTACACTATGCAATGCTACGTATACACTAACTGTTGAAAAAGATGAAATAAAATCTATGAAATAAATATAAATAAAACCTACTTTATTTTTATACACAATGTTAGGTAATTAACAGAATAAAGAAAATCAGCATAATGTAGGTTACTACATGCTTGATAAACTATATTGTGTTTTTATAAATTACTTAACACAAAAATTTACTTAGTTAATGTTGTTAATAATAAAAAGTCTTTGATAGAGACATTGTATTGATTAAAAAAATTATTATTATTAAGTAGGTAGAAACTCTACTAACAGGTTAGTACTAGTACTTCAAAAACTTTAACAAGGCATTTCGCATTTTTACAATAAATTATTAAAAAAATAAAATGTCAAAAGATCTTTATAATAAATTAAGTTACTTTTTATAAATTATAAAAATATTTGTTCGCTAAAATTTTCCTATCCTGAACGCGTGGGGTCGTAATCTAATATTCGATAAATTATGGATCGCGAATATAGAGGATATGAAGGTAGGACGACCCGACCATCGGATGCTTGGCGGCTGGACAGGAGTTTTTGTAGGACTGTACAAAACAAGGGAAAAAATATTAAGTATTCGTTGGCTAAAAGTGAAGGTTTATACCACTGGCAACTAAAAGCTTTTTACAGCGAATGTGTGCGGATGCTAGCATTAAAGCGCTCAGTACTACAATCGAATACAAATAATACGATCAAAGCGTTTAATAAAAAGTACGAAATGTTTCTACGTAAGCGAATATTTTAATTATATATAAGTCAGGAAATCCCATACAAGTCCAAATGGACAGGATAAATTATCATTTTGTCCTATTTATTCATCTTAGGACCATTTTTTCAATGGCTGGATAAAGGTTTATCTTTTAAATTATAAACCGATTAAAACAAAAAACAATAGCCTTTTAAGGGTTCATTTTACAAAACCACATTTAATTCTCACTGATGGGTTTTGTTTTATTCAACA
Source organism: Ennomos fuscantarius (assembly GCA_905220475.3). Lineage (NCBI taxonomy): Eukaryota > Metazoa > Arthropoda > Insecta > Lepidoptera > Geometridae > Ennomos > Ennomos fuscantarius. Next base: position 807,551 of record HG992046.1, on the reverse strand, counting down.
AACAAACATTTATCCGACTATTGAAAAACCGCACCTTAATAATATAAATAATTATTATATCTTGCATTGCAACTGGATGAAGCAATTACATATAAAATTTGTACTAAAATATTTAGATACATATAAAAACTACTATTTTGTGTGTGTTATTTTTCAATAAGTCATAAAAATACAGTCAAGTTTAAGTACATATTTCCAGACTACATTCTAAATACATCATTATGTCTATCTACTGGTTAGTTTACATTTTAATATATTTAATACTATTACTTTTTACTTCTACAAAATCATGTAATCTCACAAGTCACAATGTTTTGGTCCCTAATTGTTAATCTCACATATATTTTGACATTATTAAATTGAAAATAGTGCTGTCAGAGAAAAGATCTATAAAATTTATTGTATTGTGAAAATATAGTTCTAGTAATGTACCGACTTGTTTGTGCCTGTTACTGTTACCGTTTAACCCAAATTGTCTTTTGTCTCTATTTATCCTTAATCGTTTGTGTCTATTGCCTATAGTTATTACAAATGTTTGTGTATGTTGTCCCTATTTATCACAAATTGTGTAAGTATGTTGTCTCTACATATTTATCCTGAATTATTTAATCTGTCCAATCCCGACTTTTCGTCTGTTATGTGTTTTCCCTAAGCATCCCGACTTGTTCGTGTCTGTTGTCCGTATTTATCCCTGACATCGATCGTAGATCCTTACGCGGAGAACTCCCTAAGTTTGTCAACGACCAGCTGCCGGTTGTGGCCGAGCCAGGCGATGTTGACGCGCGCCTTTTCAATCGCCTGCTCCACCGCCAATTTTGCATCTTCCAGGTATTTGCCATTCTTTTCGCGCCATGACAGGAACTGTCAAAAAGTTGTTTGTGATATAAAAAACTAAAACTAGTTAAAAAGTTTGTTTATGATCTAAAGTACTAAAAATAGCTAATTTGCTAGCCAGGAACTGGTAAATGCTCTATTACCAAGCAATGATGTTTTTCTTCAGCAAGAATTCAAGATAATTTATTTATTTATTTATCATTCAATTTATAATAGCTTACAACTATGACTACCAGCTATTTGTATGATTACCTAGGTAAAAATCTTGAAGTGGAAAGAAAGAAAGAAAATATATAAATATTCATTGCGAAAACATTTACATATAGCAATTTGATGTTTAAGTACTTATCATAGGATATAACGGTACTTACCTCATCAAGTTCCCGCTGTGTAGTGAACTGGTTGAGCAAACTCTTGACGATGTATCCGAGCCGGCGGCCTTGGTTGTTGAACCTGCGTAACAAATAAATCGTCAAACATAGGTTGTTATTGGTAAACCAAATCTTGTTACGTTATAATCCTGGTCACGGCACCACAGTGTAATTTTCGAAAAAAAAAGTAATTGCTATATTTTTCATATGAAAATGAATATCGCGACGAGCTAGCCGTTCACCTTATGTTAAGCATCACGTTTGCATTACTTACACTGGTACTATTATTACCATTAACCCCTCTCTATTTAAAGGAACGATTTAACTTCTGGCACAACTCACATCAGCGTAACCTTAGATCAACAGAAAATCTTTCACTAAAAATGCCTATTCATACTTCTTCTTTTTATGACAAATCTTTTTCTGTACAGGCCGTACGCCTTTGGAACGCGCTTCCAATTCCAGCCAGACAGGCTCAGTCGTTGGCTATATTTAAATCCAGCGTTAAAAGTTTTTATCTTTGACAGTTGTAATACTTTTAGTAGTTTCATCCATTTGTACTTATTTCGTTATTATGTAAGTATTTATTTGTTATTATTATTATGTATGTATTTATACTTATATATTATCTAGTATATATGAATCAGTTATATTTAATTTATTGATTATTTATTATACGTATCGGCAGAAACGGGTTCTGCGTAGGTAGGTTGCAACCTATATAACTATAGGCCTTCAGCATGTCCACACCGCGCCGTGTCTGGAACAAGAATGATCCGTAGTACACCAATCGATCCCTTTATATAGCCAGACAGGTAGGGCCGCCATGACAGTTGCCGGTGCTGCCCCTGTAATACATTTAATGCCACCACAGGGTAAATTACGGTGCTCGATCGCTGTGCATAGAGTTTATAACTGGACGTAGCCGCCGTCATACGTATCTATATTATCTTTATTTATTTTTATTTTTTATAAATTTCATTGTTTTCAATTTTACTCAATTCGTTTACACCACCGACCTCTCTCTCTAACAATTCTTTCCATCCAAAGGTTGACTGAAAGAGATCGCTTTTAGCGATAAGTCCGCCCATTGTACTATAGCTTTAAGTTTCATCATCTGTAACCGTTTCTTCTGGTGTACAATAAAGAATTTTTGTATTGTATTGTATTATTACTAGATATAATGAAGGTACAGTCGGTACGTCAAACTCACGCAGCATAAATCTCGGTTATCCTATTATAGATAAAGTCCTTGGCGACGTAGTATCCCACGCTGGATTGAATGACACCTACGATCACGGTGGCCGAGTCCTGCCGGCGCACCTCCGACCCGTCCGTAATGGCCCACTCCAGGTACCTGTGGACAACATCGCGTTGGAGACGTTTGGTTTGGTTTGATTGGTTCGATTATGCCATTCTTCCCATTACGTCTAACCAATTACATAGCAAGATTCGAATCCATAACACTTTTTATTTGATTTTCTTGACTTATATTTTCATTGTGCTTACTGTATACTGTGTACTTACTGGTAGATTAGGTATATATAGAATATACACCAGGACAGTATTATTACTTGTACAGAATAATCTTTGATACAGTGCACTCTCTGGTATATAGTATGAATACCTACTCCATGGTACATACGCTCTGGTACATTATCCACCTAGTACGTATACCTCCTAAAGCAGCATACTATCATATGTATCATGGAGTCTGTCACTGTGCCAAGGATCCCTGGCACAGTATACTCCATGATACATATTTCCTGATACAGTATACTTCCTGGTACAACTACTCGCTCATACATACACCATGATATAATATACTCCATGATATAATATACTCCTAGAGTCCCTGGTCAAGCATATCCCCTAGTACAATACGCCCCTAGTGCACCGTCTCGGGTACAAAATACCCCCGGCAGAGACTCCGCGTTCCGGTGTACTCACTGGGTCAGGATCCAGACCTCCCGCGTGCAGGTGAGCGCCTGCTGCAGCGCGTCCCGCGCGGCCGCCACGTTGGTGACCTGCTTGCGTGCCAGCGCGAACCGCCAGTGCCGCACGCTGCCGCGGGAGATGGCCACGCAGTACACCGTGCGCCGCAGGTCGATCGGGATGCTACGAAGGATATTCATTTATTAAGACCATTTATAAATCACGTTACGAGAAACGACAAGTTAAGCTTCTTCAAATTATGTTCGGGCGAATTTCCAGGAAAAGAAGAGTGGGTAGAAGATATCATCCCTGCTGAAATACGGGCCTGCGGGCGTAGTTTGGCTGCAGGGCCATCTCTGTTTAGAACGACGCCATTGAAAACTAGGATTGATACGATAATGTCTAACCTCCGATACCAGAAGAAGAAGGCCATCATCATATCAAAAATGTAAATAATAATAAATAAATAACGTCCAATATTCACATACACAGATTCTAATTAATAAATGTATGAGAGCAATGCTGTAATGCCCCACTGTACTCACGGGTTGTTCTCGTCAGGATTGTCCGTCTCCATCCAGCTCTGGAACAGCTCTATGGCGTTCTCCTCACATCCAGGAACCCTCATGCGGCATGCCCAGCCACTTGTCAATAGCTGAAACACAGAAAAGGCTATCATTTCTAGTTCGCACTTTACAGTCCTTTGCCCTTTGATTTTCTTTCAAGAGTTTGTTTTTAAATATTCTACCTGGCATTATTAAGATCCTATTTTGTATAAAAATTAAGCTCAAAGCTCAAAGTCGCGCAACAAGCTATGGAAAGTGAGGGAGAGAAACATGCTCAGTGTTTCCCTGCGATGAGATCTGCAGTAAAGTTTCCATAAAAATACTACGCGATGCTTGCTTCAGCAACGACTAACCTGCATCTTAACACTATTAAGATCATCCGCATTCAATATCCTCTTGACGGCAAGTCCACCGGCCTTCTGGTAGGTGTCCCCGACCAGACGGCGTACGTACTTCTGGAAGGCTCCGTACTCGGGGCTCCGCTTCAGTACGTTCTCGATCTTCGCGAGCGCGCGGAGACCTGTCTCCAGCGGGAGATACTCCTGTTCGTGTTGGAGGTAGCTCGCTAGTCTGGTGGGAGGTATAGGTAGAAGGTTATAGGTAATAAAATAAAATCCCTCGTTGCATTGCAGTTTTGGACAGCAAACGCCACGATAAACTTTCTAACAATATTAGCAGTTTCTACGTGGTAAATAGTATCAAGATAAAACCATGACAAGATTTACTAATTGACAGCTTCAGTGAAGATGACGCCACCTTAGATATACATAGAAGAGAATAGAACAACTCACTGTAAGGCGATGGTGTAGTCGAGCCGGTTGGTCCAGGCCAGCTCGAAGGCGTCAGACAGCAGCTGCACGCGCCCGAGCACCGGAATTGATGTCATCTTCGAGCTCCTCAGCGCTTCCGTTAGCAGCTGCCAGTTGCGGGGGTCGTAGTTTACGCGGTACGGGGCTGGGGGGCGTGAGAAAATTCAATCATTCTAATTGTTGATACAAGACTTGCTTTGCAACTGGAAGCCCGTTCCACATTTTACCAGACCGAGGCGAGAAAGAATGCAGACAAGCAAAGCGTACTGTATGAGTTAGCTTTTATAATCAATCTTTAGGACTTTTAGAACTTGCAAGTTCTTTGATTCTTATCCCACTCACCAATCATATCATAGTTGAAGAGCACCCACTCATCAGCCTCGGAGCCGTGCCCGAAAAGCTGCACCTCCTGGCCGCCCTCCTCCCTGGCGAGCCACTGCAGCGGCGCCACCGAGCCAGGCTCGTCCGACTGGCACAACACGCTCAGTGGTACCCACCAGGATGATACTGAGGCCGACTTCACGCCCAGAGCTAGGTAGCGTTTCTGGAAACGTTTTTATGTTATACGATGCAAACGAGTATAAATGATGATGGAATATGGTCGTAACGCTATAAACTCAAAGAGACGTAGAGTTAGGGTCGTGTATCTGATACGACCAGCTGAGGGGGACTTTCCAGGCTACCAGGCACCACTATGACCCAAACTGGGACATCCCTCATAGATCTATCCGTTTTTAACGCCGTAAAAGCAAGCAAGAAATGCGGAGCCTTTCTTGTTTCCTACCATTTTTAGGATTGATATAAAAACATTATAAAGAATGGCGTTTTCTATTTGAACAGGAGCATTGTGCATGCAAACTTTGTAACCAAAATCTTTTTATGTTGGAAAAATGGTATCTGAGCCGGAAAGATAGACTATTGTCGGGACATCCGTAGTGTAGGTGCTACGACGACCTCCACAATTTCAGTCTAACGCAGTGAAAATGAGTCAAGGTCCTCTATACGCAGTATCTCTACCTAATCTATGGTCTTTATAGCTCTTGTCGGTACAACTACGTCTTACAACTGTCTCTATTACGACTACTGTGTTTACAAAGTTTGCACTTTGTGGCCCACAGGATTACTCATGTTGCTGGCATAGTCCTGCTGCACAGTGGCACATACCTGCGTGACAGTGAGCGTGTTGCTGGCATAGTCCTGCTGCACAGTGGCACATACCTGCGTGACAGTGAGCGTGTTGCTGGCATAGTCCCGCTGCACAGTGGCACATACCTGCGTGACAGTGAGCGTGTTGCTGGCATAGTCCCGCTGCACAGTGGCACATACCTGCGTGACAGTGAGCGTGTTGCTGGCATAGTCCCGCTGCACAGTGGCACATACCTGCGTGACAGTGAGCGTGTTGCTGGCATAGTCCTGCTGCACAGTGGCACATACCTGCGTGACAGTGAGCGTGTTGCTGGCATAGTCCTGCTGCACAGTGGCACATACCTGCGTGACAGTGAGCGTGTTGCTGGCATAGTCCCGCTGCACAGTGGCACATACCTGCGTGACAGTGAGCGTGTTGCTGGCATAGTCCCGCTGCACAGTGGCACATACCTGCGTGACAGTGAGCGTGTTGCTGGCATAGTCCTGCTGCACAGTGGCACATACCTGCGTGACAGTGAGCGTGTTGCTGGCATAGTCCCGCTGCACAGTGGTACATACCTGCGTGACAGTGAGCGTGTTGCTGGCATAGTCCTGCTGCACAGTGGCACATACCTGCGTGACAGTGAGCGTGTTGCTGGCATAGTCCCGCTGCACAGTGGCACATACCTGCGTGACAGTGAGCGTGTTGCTGGCATAGTCCCGCTGCACAGTGGCACATACCTGCGTGACAGTGAGCGTGTTGCTGGCATAGTCCCGCTGCACAGTGGCACATACCTTCGTGACAGTGAGCGTGTTGCTGGCATAGTCCTGCTGCACAGTGGCACATACCTGCGTGACAGTGAGCGTGTTGCTGGCATAGTCCTGCTGCACAGTGGCACATACCTGCGTGACAGTGAGCGTGTTGCTGGCATAGTCCCGCTGCACAGTGGCACATACCTGCGTGACAGTGAGCGTGTTGCTGGCATAGTCCCGCTGCACAGTGGCACATACCTGCGTGACAGTGAGCGTGTTGCTGGCATAGTCCTGCTGCACAGTGGCACATACCTGCGTGACAGTGAGCGTGTTGCTGGCATAGTCCCGCTGCACAGTGAGCAGCGGGTAGCCGGTCTGCGTTGTCCACGTGTCCATAACAGTCTTGACCGTTACGTTGCGAGTGAGTGCGTTATATTTGAAGCTTGTTTCGGTCAGCTGCTGCCATAGGTCGTCTTGTTCCGCGTTTTGGTACGAGTACTTGACGAGGTAGCTAAAAAATATGGAGAACGTATAGAATAATCACTATTTTAATTTATTACTAAAAATACAAAATCTGGCGAAATCAAAATGTTTATTCGGATTTATTTTCAAAGAAGAGGTTATTTCTATAGGTCCCAGCGTTTCGCCTCGCTGAAAGTTAGCAAAACGCTCTTCAGATTCGGAAAGGCCGTGCTTATCTGCAAAATTCTCCATATCCTGAATACACCAAAAGAAGCCCTGCCAAAATGGAAATAAGTAGTAGTGCTAGTTACTTGTGAATAGCTTCCTTGAAGACCTTCTCTCCGAGGAACATTGTCATCATCCGGATGAGCGTAGAGCCCTTGCGGTACGAGATCTCATCAAAAATCTCAGAGATGCGTTTCGGGTCGTCGATGGGAACTGACACCTGGAAGCAAACAGTTTGGAATTGTTTAAAAACGCAAATAACTAGGCGTATCCTCTATTTACTATCTCCAAACTCCAGATAACTTTATATCATAATAAACTTAATCGGCGCTTTAATTAATCCAGCAGAGCTTAACAAAGTAATATTTTACAGGTGTCCCCAAGCCCCCAAATAGGTATACTTACTTCTAGTCTATTCTCCAGTTTCAAATAGTTAACTCACCGGATGCGAAGACTCCAAAGCATCAAGACCCAGCACTGACATGATATTATCCACCGCGTAGTTTCTATCAGCTCGCCACGTGGGCTCCACAGCCGCCACGCCGACAGACGCCGCGAAAGTCGCGAAACCTTCGTTAAGCCACAGATCCGACCACCACTTCATTGTCACCAAGTTTCCGAACCACTGATGAGCTAACTCGTGAGCTATTACCTGAGAAGTGGGAAAACTTTAGTTATATTATATAATCTGTGGCGATACAGAAATTTAAATTAAAAACTAGTTTGATCCTACTGCCTGCACTAGGAAACTCTGCACTAATAAAAACTCTATTGAGCTGGATTCGTTGTTTTCTTCCATATAGGATTTCAAGGCTTAATTGATTCAGGGATCAGTTTACTTTAATTTATCAAGAATATTACAAAACCCACTGATTGCTAAACGCTTTTAGGAACTATAATATCGTTTGTAACTAAAAAATCCTTAATTTAGCTGGTACAAATAGACTGAAGATTCATTCTAAATAAAATAAATAAATAACGTCCAAAAATCACTTATATAGATCCTGGACCCTAGATACCCTAACTAGATAGGATATCTAAGGGGTCCATGAACTACAAGAACCGTAGTCCCATAACATCCAGACACAGAAAAAGTATTTGCGCTGCTTTCTGTTCTCTTCTGTCTCAATAATCAAAAACAAGTTCATAAAAAAAATAACTGTTCTTACCTCAGCAACTCTTTCTTTATTAACAAATGAAGATTGTTCCTTGTCGTACAACAGAGCAGTTTCCCTGTATGTGATAAGTCCCCAGTTCTCCATGGCGCCGGCTGAGAAGTCGGGTATGGCGATCATGTCTTGCTTGGGAAGTGGGAAGGTTACATTGAACCATTCCTCGAAGTAGGACAAGACTTTAGGTCCGATGGTCGATGCGTACGCTGTCTGGAAGTCGGGGGAACTTTGGGTTAGAGTCGAGGCTGTTTTGCAAAAAATAATACGTGAAAAATTAGGTAGGTGCTGCCGCGCGGTCTCGGCGTAAGAATATGACCACTCCATCACTTCCCGTAGCTGCCGGAAAAGCCAGCTAAAAGGGAATGGGCAGCAGCATTCTCCTCGATCTGCATTATGATCAATTGCGATCGCCAAGACGCCTGCCACTGTGTGGTGATTTGCATTTATTAACTAGTTCTTAGTGCACTAGTTCTTAGACCAATAATCTGGTCGAAACCGCTCGAAGCCGATAGATGCAGGAGGCAAGCGGCCGCTCGAAGTGGTGCTCTAAGTTCAGCAGTGGACGTTTTCCGGCTGATGAAGATTTAGCTAATGACACGCTCGATGTCTTCAGATATTCGGCACATAAAGTGTGGACTTTATGTACCGAATATCTGAAGTATTCAAGTTTTCCGCCCTGTAAATATTGTAACCATAAGTCCGCTGGCCTGCTCACCTGATCGATAGCATCGCTCCTAGCCCAGATCCTGAACTTGGTGGTGGACAGGTTGGGTGGAGAGTTGACATGATCGAACTTGGAGATGACGAAGGCGACGAGATACGTGGACATGGGAACTGAAGTCTCGAATTGGTCCCAGACGAAGCTGGTTTTCTCTTTCCTGGAACATACAGTGTGGGTAATATTTTCAAGCCTATTTTTTACTAGATACTACTTCTACTACTCGCCTCTCGAAATTCTTTAGTCACTGTCATTCGTAGCACAGGTCGACTAGCCAGCTAAGTTGAAATATGGATGAGCGCTGAGTTATATTTTAAGATGAACTGTTCTGTAAATTTATATTGATTGTGGGTATGATCATTTCGTGGGTCTTTCATAATTTTGACACTTCAAAAGGCCATTTACGAGATTAGCATTAAAACTGTCGATCGGCCATAATCCGTTTTCTTAGATTATTTCATTGGGATACAGGATTTATACGGTATTCAACATATTTTGTTTTCACGTTATCGAAAAGAATAAAACAACGAAAACCGCGCGTTTTACGTACTTAGTATCGTATCGTACATTGACTTATTGAGGTCTTGTTGAGGTTGACTTTTAATGATGGTTGGATGGATAATTACAGCACGGGCAAAGTAACTATTATCACAACTGCACAATTATCTATAGGTATCTTATGTACACTTAAGTGCCAACCAAAATAATTATATAAAATTGCCATCGCAATTAAGTAATAAGTAACCTAGCTTATGTGATTCTTCAAAACCACCTGACTGACACGAACTATATTTAACCTATTATTTAACATTTTTCTATAATTATTTTAGACTTATGCCATATCTACTTGAAATATAACCAGCCAAGTTTCCGTTTGGGATAAGTTGCTGCTTACTGTCGTCCCTTATATTACTAGCCCTATAATATTTTTTTTCCGATAAATTTTGACTGTAGGGTGTGTAAACTCGCGGGCGCTTATATTTTACACACCTTTGATGGTGTCTTCCTTTTCTACATGGGGATTGTAAGTCGTGCACTTGACTGACGGATGTCCCTCTGGGGTGTATAGTGAATCTCCCGGCCAACACACAGATGACCCGAGCCACTCCGGCTTTTTGAACAGAGTATGGATGGGCTGTTAGCACATCTTCACCAGGGTTTGGGTCTGTTTGGGTTGTTGCTCTGATGATGATGAGGCATTTGAGATGACTAGGGTAGAATATGTGTCTTCTCGTGCTAGCGTTCCTGATGTGTATCTGGCATATTGACGTGATACATAGGTGTTAGGCAGTTTACTTACTTGAACGTCTCTCCGACGACACTCCATGGCCAGTAGGTTTCGAGAGCGCTGAAAATCAATCGAAAACTTTAATATTCATACCAATGCTGTACCACCTACAGTAACTTATCTGATTTCATTAATTTTAATGAGATTTACTATCAACTATCGCGGATTATTGAATTGCTGACGTCATATTGCTTAGTGCTGACGTCATATTGCTTAGTGCTGACGTCATATTGCTTAGTGCTGACTCAGCCAGTTAGTGAATGAGGTGATGAGCTGGTCGTTTACTTGATGTTAGTAACATATTAAATGAGCTAGTTCAGAGGTAACCAACAATTTAAAAAATTAACGGAATCGAAAACTATTTTTATTTTAAATCGCTTGGAAATGAGCCAGGATAAGGGTCTTGCAACCATTCTATGCTATGATACTGACTATTAATAGAGGATAAATCACACTAATATTATAAAGGCGAAAGTTTGTATGTGTGTATGTTTGTTACCCCTTCACGCTCAAACGGCTAAATGGATTTGGATGAAATTCAGTACCAAGATAGATTATACACTGGATTAACATATAGGCTACATTTTATCTGGTAAAAGTGAAATTTTCCCCTGGGATGAGCAAATAATTAAAATACTTTTTATCCGCGCGTGAAACTGCGAGGCGCAACTAGTAATACATATCTATCTAAATATATATAACTAAACGGTGACCGACTGACTGGCATAGTGATCAATCAACGCACAGCCCAAACCACTGGACGGATCGGGCTGAAATTTGGCATGCAGGTAGATGTTATGACGTAGGCGTCTGCTAAGAAAGGATTTTTCGAAATTCCACCCTTAAGAGGGTGAAATGGGTGGTTGAATTATTTTCCCATAGGCCACGCCGCGGGCGAAGCTGCGGGCAGAAGCTCGTATGTATATATAAGGTTACAGTTTCTAGTAGTTTGATTTCTTCCTTACTTGTCCTTGTCAGTTTTCTCCAGCGGCATGTTGGAGACGGCGGTGTAGCCCTGGTGGTGGCCGATGGTCATCCGGAAGGTTGCTTTGTACAGCGGCTCGTCGAAGCACGGGAAACCCTTGCGGGCTGAGATCGCCTCGAATTGCGTCGCTATAAGGTACCTGGAACAGATAACCATCTGTGCTGATGACCATGATTGCTGGAGACTTAAGTCCACAACTTTAGTCTACATTCCCGTTGCTGAAACACAAGCATCCTATCAACTGTACTCTTAAGGCTCTCAGAAGGTTTAATGGCTATAAAAACTTTATTACATAAGCTTGGTTTAAGAGAAACATAGGTAACAATCTAAATTAAAAACCACCATTCATTTCTTCAGCTTCTGTATGGATAATGGACATATCTAGCCAATATCTGTTAAACAATTTTCATTTGACAAGAAAGGATTTATTTCCAGAATGCTTCCTTGCTGACGATAATAATGGACCTACGGTATACTTATAGTCATAAGCCTGGAGCATAATATATTACATGAGGTGAGGATTCATTGAAATAAATAATATATACACGGTGGAATTTGATTCGTTCTTTTCCTCAGACCATGCTATAGAATAATCATACAAGGCGTAATTTTTTTTTAAATGCCTCCTAAAATTACTAGGTAACAGTCGAAATGTCTATTTAACGCTACACACAGCGCGGGCACCAGCTGGCTGAGCGCTTTGTAAATGTTTCATTAGTAATAACCTACAGACCTTTACGAGCTATGAGTTATTTATGAGTTTTATTAAACAGCTGCTTTGTTCAATGTCACAAGGCTTATCTTTGGAGTTTGAATTCGCAGTAATTTGATAATACCTAGATTTCATCAGTATTATTTCATAAGTGCTTTTCGTATTTATTTATATATAGGAGTGTTCTATAGCATGGTCTGAGTACATACATTTAAGGAAAAGAACGAATCAAATTCCAACGTGTATATCTAGTTACTGTAAATAGTGACGCACAATATATGCTACTCACTCTTTGGCGTTAGTGTTCTTATTAATATAATTGCTGATATAAACTCCATCCAAGCCGATCTTCAGGTTCCCATAGAATGGTATCGTCAGCGTCAAGTTCTCATTCTCCAGGACCTGCTTGTTAAGAGCCAGGGTCAGGAGGTTGAAGGTGGTGTTCAGGGATACGCCAGACACCCAGACATCGGTCTTGGAGTCCGAATCACGGCTTTCTCGAACCACGTTGAGCTTGTCTTCAAGGATGGAGAAGTCTTGGGCGTGCAGGACGATTTTGTAGGTCGGTCTGGTTGTTGTTACCTGGAAGAAACAAAAAAAATTTATATATACTACGTAGGTACTACCTATCTATATATTTGATGGATCGTGTTAAGATAATTTTAAAGCAGCTATTTATGCGCAACCTAAAATTATCTGCATATACATGATAATTTTAGTATATCTGTAAATAATAATAATATAATAATAATAACGCCTAACGATCACATACATAGATCCTGGACACTAACTAGGATTCCCTGTGTCTAGGGACTCAAGAACTACGAGGACCATGCTCCCACAACACTCAGATTCAGAACAAGTATTTGCGCTTTTTTTTGTGCACATATACTTGTTCTGCCGCGGGAATGGAACCCGCTGCTTTCGGGTTATGAGCCGACCTGCTCAACCACCACACCACAGAGGCTGTCAACAACCACACATTTTCTTTTTTTTTTTCTTTGTATGTGATAGTTGGCAGGCAGTAATTGGATGGGAAGGGCTGAAGACCGAGCCCAGTGGCGTTCTTTAGGAGAGGCCTATGTCCAGCAGTGGACTGATACAGGCTGATGATGATGATGATGATAGTTGGGCGTTATTATTATTGGGCATTATTATTTATTATTATTTGTTTTTATTGCTGTAAATTTAGAAAACTACGTTTATAAATGTTTTTATTGGTCTTTAGATGATTTTAATCAAAAAAAAAATAGTTTTAAGTAATTTTTTATTCGGTCATTCCAGTTATTCTAATTATTTAATGTTTACTCAATTTTTTTCATATGTTTATTGTGTCACATGACGTCACATTGGTGACGTCAAAAACTGCTTTTTGTTGATTTTGGGCTTACAATGACCGCGTCTTAGTTTTGTCACATACCTATATAGTAAGTACTGTACTATAAGATATACGTTAACTAAACCGTTCGACCTGAATTGAGATCGTACCAACCATTGAAAGTTGGTTACGTAAACAGAATAGAAAGTACAAGTGAACAGTCTTCTTTGCATAGAGATTGCTCCGAATGATGTACAGAGCAAACTATAAGTAATAATCATAATAACGCCCAACGATCACATACATATATCCTGGACCCTAACTAGGATTCCCTGTCTACGGACCTAGGAACTTCGAGAACCGAGGACCAGAGGTGGCGGGTTCGATTCCCGCGGCAGGACAAATATTTGTGCACAGAAAAATAAGTGTAAACATTTGTTCTTAGTCGTGAGTGTTGTGAGACCATGGTCCTCGTAGTTCCTGGGTCCCTAGACACAGGGAATCCTAGTTAGGGTTCAGGATCTATGTATGCGATCGTTGGGCGTTATTTATTTATTTATTACTTCATTTGTATATTGACTGGCCCGATAGCTCAGTTGGTAGTAACCCTGCCTTCTGAACTGTGGATTGTGGGTTCGATTACCACCCAGGCAAACATTTGTGTGATGAACATAGGTGTTTGTTCTGTGTCTGGGTGTACTGTATTCTATGAATGTATTTACAAACAAAAAGTACCTAAGTATTGTATCAGTTATCTGGTTCCCATAGTATAAACTATGCTTAGTTTGGGACTAGAGGGACTTTGGCGTTGTGTGAGATGTCCACACATATTATTATTATTTATACCGAATGTCCCGTAAGTACTACGTACGTCATATAATTATATAGAGTTGCTAGATTAGAGGATTTGCAGAGGGTTGCATACTAGTAATCATTCTGTGACTCTGCCTAACTATTGACCGAGTAAACTAAATAAACATCAAAGCGGTGATATTGCGACAGGTTTGGCTTATAAAATGAACTGTATGTTGTTTGATTTATTAAGTTTTCTCTAGACAAGGTTATCTTTTATGTTGAATTGTTGTTGGTGTAAAACGATTCTAAAACTGTTGATGCATTAAATTGTGCGCTGAAGTATTGCAAGGTCGTTAACGATAGGATATACATAGATGATGACTGGCCCGATAGCTCAGTTGGTAGTAACCCTGCCTTATGAACTGTGGGTTGTGGGTTCGATTCCCACCCAGGACAAATATTTGTGTGATGAGCATAGGTATTTCTCCTGTGTCTGGGTGTTATATTGTATTCTATGTATGTATTTACAAACAAAAAGTATCTAAGTATTGTATCAGTTATCTGGTTCCCATAGTACAAGCTTTGCTTAGTTTGGGGCTAGATGGCTTTGTGTGAGATGTCCACACATATTATTATTATTATTATTATTATTATTATTATAGATAATAGTTATAAATGTTATATGCTTACTAATATATAATTTATTAAGTATATCCCGAATAAATGTCTTTCCTTTCCATATTTATGTAAGAAGGATTTTCAGTCTAGCCGTAGAATACGTCTCAGATAGATGCTTTCCGCGGTTTCACCCATCTTTACTTACATATTTTGACATTGTCTTTTTCGTTTGAACTTCAACTTCAACTTTTTGTAAATGGCCTTTGTGGAGAGGTTCAACCGCCCATTTAACTCTCTTAGGGGAGGAATTTCGGAAAACCCTTTCTTAGTGGATACCTACACTTTGCAAAGAACACACCCTCCAAATTTCAAGTCTCTAGGACCAGCGGTTCAGGCTGAGCGTTGATATAAAAGTCAGTCAGTCAGGACTTTGAATTTTATATGTATAGAAGATGTGTGTTTAGTGTTTGGGTACATATATATATATAATATATATATATAATATATATATATATATATATATATATATATATATAGCGTGTCATAGTCAATAGCAATGATTGTGACTATCATTGCCATACGGCACGAGCGAGCTCAATAACTATTCAAAACTTGTCTTCACCCGACGTGGTCATGCGGGGAATTATTATTGATTTAACTATTAAATAGCACGCACGCACAGCCTAAACCGCTGGTCCTAGAGATTTGATATTTGGATGGTATGTTCTTTGTAAGGTTTAGGTATCCACTAAGAAAGGGTTTTTCGAAATTACACCCCTAAGAGGATTTCGGAGGCAAGAAACCTTCTCTCACATGACCATGCTGGCCAAGTGCGGGCTGGTAGATTACAAATATTGTCGAATTTTGTGATTCTTGAACATGGTTTCCTCAGGATGTTTTTCCTTCACCGCTGTAAGAGCGAGTGCACATAACTTGAAAAGTCATTGGTGCAGGACCGAGCGGGATTCAACCCAGGGCGCGCAACTCTCGAAAACTATAAGCGACATAGAAAACTAAAATATTTTTCAACAATCGTTTGAAACCTCGTTTTTTGTATGCGTTTCGATGCCATGTCACCGTACAATGAACAATTGGTCAGACATTTAGTCATACGTTTTGATTTTCATATTTATTAGCATAAGAATGATGGACGGTCGGCTTCGAAAACGGTTTTGTTCAATAGTTAGCCATTGTCTTTTTACAGTCCGTTGTGATTCTGTTGCCGTACGATGATGTATCACAAAGCTTGCTCTACTTTATTTAATAACTGTTTGTAAACTAATTTACAATTTTGTCACCCATCTAAAGTCATGCACGAGGGGCATGGTTACTAGTATAATAATAATAACACCCAACGATCACATACATAGATCCTGGACCCTAACTAGGATTACCAGTGTCTAGGGACCCAGGCACTAAGAGGACCAATGGTCCCACAACACCCAGACCCAGAACAAGTATTTGCGCTTTTTTTTCTGTGCATAAATATTTGTCCTGTCGCGGGAATCCAACCCGCCGCTTCCGGGTTATGAGCCGACATGCTCATCCACCACACCACATAGGCAGTCAAATATCAGTATATTATTATTTAATCTGTGGACATGGTTAATATGTGGACCTGAAATAATTGCTGCAGTGATATTCAGGTATTTACGGTACAGAGAAAAGCCAAGAAAAAGATATATACCTTATAGGAATCTTTTTGATGTAAAACTTCTTTACGCACGCTTGACCTGGGGAGTAAGCTTGTGAATGCGTAGCGGAAATTGAGAGTTGTTGGTTAACTTAGATCTCCATTCTCAACAGTTAAAAATTACTTAAAATTAATAATAATAATAATAATATATGTGGACATCTCACACAACGCTATCTAGCCCTAAACTAAGCAAAGCTTGTACTATGGAAACTAGATAACTGATACAATACTTAGATACTTTTTGTTTGTAAATACATACATATAATATAATACCATCACACAAATGTTTGCACTGGTTGGGAACCCACAACCCATAGTTCAGAAGGCAGGGTTACTACCAACAGAGTTCAATAGCTCAGTTGGTAGTAACCTATGTCTTGCCCTATGGTCAGTCTTATTGTATTATTAAGTTGGTATGTCCGGTAAAATGACAATTTGTAATTGTCAAGATGGCGACATTAACATAAACAAAGTTATACCGGCCGATAGATGGAGCTAAACCAAAGAAGTTTTACTTCAGTCGTGTGGTCGCACACTCGTTTTTTTATTTCATTATTAGCAACGATCGCCATCTGTGTCTACTGAAGAAAGACAATTCACTCACCTTTATATCAACGACTCCGTAAAAGCTGTAGTTGGTTGCGGGGTCGATGTCGTAGAGCAGTCTGACGTCATAGTGCAGTGGAGTGACGTCACGCGGGAGCAGGTACTCGTTGCTGGCGCCGCTGGCTGCGAGCAGCTGGAGAGCGCACAGGACGCCCGCGGTTGAAAGCCAGCCCATTGTGTCTGGAACACGAAATAACGTTACAAATATAATCGACCTCTGTACTGCTGGGCCAGGTCTTCTGTCACAGAAAGTGTAGCTGTAGGCCATAGTGCGGATTTGTGGGTGACACAATAGTAACACATTGGTGGGTGTTCAGTTTTAGTGCCTGCGAGGTGTACATCAGCTTACGGAGACACTAGTTATGAATGAATTAAAATAATCTATAAATATATAAAAATTAATATATATTGTTGGGTGACATAAGTCAAAAATGATGGGTACTCCACGCCCTTAACGGATCTAACACGATTTTTCCTGTAACCCTGTATTTAAGTGGAATTTATGTACAACTACAGATAATAAAATACTATTAAAAAAAAAGCGCAAATACTTGTTCTGAGTCTGGGTGTTGTGAGACCATGGTCCTTGTAGTTCCTGGGTCCCTAGACACAGGGAATCCTAGTTACGGTCCAGGATCTATGTATGTGATCGTTGGGCGTTATTATTATTATTATTACATAATAAAACTAAATAAATAAATATGTGTGGACATTTCACACAACGCCAACTAGTCCCAAACTAAGCAAAGCTTGTACTATGGGAACCAGATAACTGATACAATACTTAGATACTTTTTGTTTGTAAATACATACATAGAATACAATATAAACACCCAGACACAGAACAAACATCGATGTTCATCACACAAATGTTTGTCCTGGGTGGGAATCGAACCCACGACCTGCAGTTCAGAAGGAAGGGATACTACCAACTGAGCTATCGGGCCAGTCAAAACTATACGACATACATAGTGTAAGCATCACAGCATCACATGCACTCACAAGAATCGATAGGTATGCGCGGCATAATCTGGGCATCCATCTATACCCGCATTTACTTACATCTGAATATTGCGAATAGCAAATACGGAATGTAAATATCTTTACATTATTATTGCCAATAAACATTGTTGCGGTCGTGGATGTGGGTAAGTA
Source organism: Ennomos fuscantarius (assembly GCA_905220475.3). NCBI lineage: Eukaryota > Metazoa > Arthropoda > Insecta > Lepidoptera > Geometridae > Ennomos > Ennomos fuscantarius. Next base: position 789,408 of record HG992046.1, on the reverse strand, counting down.
ATGTAGTGAGTAATGTCGGCCATGGTCAACGACCACGGCGCTTTTATTGATCGTTTTTTTTTTTTTTTATTAATCTGCATTTCCACAGACACCTGGGTCCGTGCTTTTTGTTAGATAATTTTTTATATTTATGAATTAAGCCTATTATTAACATGAACTTATATATTATTTATTGATCGTTTATCACACTAATATTATAAAGGCGAAAGTTTGTATGTGTGTTTGTGTATGTGTGTATGTTTGTTACTCCTTCACGCTGAAACGACTGAATGGATATAGATGAAATTCGGTACCAAGATAGCTTACCACTAGATTAACATATAGGCTACATTTTATGCCGGTAAAGTGAAATTTTCTCGTGGGATGACTAAATAGTTAAAATACTTTTTATCCGTGGGTGAAACCGCGAGTCGCAACTAGTTATCTATACATATTAAATTCAAACTCTTGACTGACTGACTGACTGACTGACTGACTGATTTATATATCAACGCACAGCCTAAACCGCTGGTCCTAGAGACTTGAAATTTGGAGGGTGTGTTCTTTGTAAAGTGTAGGTATCCACTCCTAAGAGGGTGAAATGGGTGGTTATATTATTTTCCTATAGGCCACGCGGGCAAAATGCGTATAGAAGCTAGTGAATTGATTATCTAGTGGATAGCTTTGGATTTAATGGACGTAACGGGTTGATTCTAGCTCAATGGGGCTGATCATCATCAGCCCCATTGACGTTGTGCAGGAGCGACTCCAATGTATAAATAGTGACTAGGTACCTAAATATGTTTTTTTTTATGTATGTGAATGGTGTAACGAGCTAGTCGTTCCTGATGTTAAGCAACACGGCCGCCCATAACAGAACAGTGTCACTCGGAACCCTAAAATTTTCGCGTAACACTGCACTGCGCACTTCATCCTGAGACATTAGCACAGTCTGGTAATAAGATTGAGAGAGAAGTGAGATCAGATCATAAAGTCTAATTTGTCCAGTAATTTCACTAGCTACAGTGCCCTTCACACCGGAACACAGTAGTGCTTGCGCACTACTGCTTTGCGGTAGAATAACTGCCAAAGTGGTGGTACCTACCTAAACGAACTTTACAGAAAAGTTCTACCACCTAGTAAAAATGATGATAGTAATAATAATAACAAACGCCCAACTATCACATAAATAGATCCTGTACCTAGGATTGCTGGATCTAGGGAACTACTTAGGAACTACGAGTTCCCTACTCCCACAACACCCAGACGCTCTGATCGTCTATTCCAGCGGTGGTACGGCACGAAAGCTCTTTTTTAAAAATGCCTATAAATCTTTTGACTGCGCCCCACGGATGCACTCGCGGATTAAAAAAGTAGCTTATGTGTTAATCCAGTATCTAGCTATATTTCAAATTTTATCTAAATCCATCCAACCGTTTGAGCGTGAAAGAGTAACAAACATGCATACAAACTTTCGCGTTTATTTATTATTTGTAGTAGGATAATGTAAATGTATGTAGGTACTTATGTAATCATATTAACTTTATGAATAAGTCTGTACCTGTATAATACACGTGGTATAAATTCATACAATCATTAGCGTACATATACAATGCTACTGTATAGATAAAGATACATCTACACAGATATTAATATATAGATCGACTTCGTTAGACTATTTCTAATTCATAGTTTAGTAAATAATAATAATAATAACGCCCAACGATCCCATACATAGATCCTGGACTATTACACTAATTAGGATTCCCTGTGTCTAAGGATCCAGGAACTACGAGGATCATGGTCCCACAACACCAAGACTAAGAACAATTATTTGGGCTTTTTTCTCTGTGAACAAATACTTGTTCTGCCGCGGGAATGGAATCCGCCGCCTCCGGGTTATGAGCTGACCTGCTCAACCACCACACCGCAGAGGCTAATAAATATTAACTAGGTATGGTTTAACCACAAAAGATTTAAACAAGCCTTAGACAAATGTTAAACTACCTTTTTGTATTGTTAAACACAAGTTTGACGTCTGTCTAAGCCTTGTTTATGTATTTGTGGTGACACGGATAAAGTCTGTTTTATAATATAGGAAAATATATTCCAATCTGGTTGACTTTGAGGCACTTTGAGGCAAATTGTAATAATAATATTTTCCTGAGGCTGCGATCTTTACCTCCACTTATCTTACCTGACAGTTTAGCTTAAGGCGACCCACTATTTTGCTGTTTTAACCTACAATAAATCACCAGTAAGTATTTATTTATATCAGTTCTTAATCTGCACATATATATAAACGAGCTTCTGCCCGCAGCTTCGCCTGCGGCGTGGCCTATGGGAAAATAATTCAACCACCCATTTCACCCTCTTAAGGGTGGAATTTCGAAATATCCTTTCTTAGCGGATGCCTACGTCATAACATCTACCTGCATGCTAAATTTCAGCCCGATCCGTCCAGTGGTTTGGGCTGTGCGTTGATAGATCACTATGTCAGTCAGTTTAAAATTAGACAATTTTCACTACGCAGGTGAAACCGCGGGATGCAGCTAGACATAAGATAGATGTGAAACATTGTTGACAGGCCGTCGATGTTTGTTCTGTGTCTGGTGGTTATTTTGTATTATATGTATGTGTTTACAAACAAAAGGTATATAAATATTGTATCAGTTATCTGGTTCCCATAGTACAAGCTTTGCATCGTTGGGGGCTTGATGGCGCTGTGTGAAATGTCCACAAATATTTATTTTAATTTTGAAAATTACTTAAGCAGTAAAATTAATGTAGCGAGTGCATTAATTTTACTGCTTAAGTAATTTTCCTCCATATATCAAGTACATATATGTCAAGTTTACCTAATAAACTAAACATATATTGACCTTGATATATTGAGGAAAAATATATGCGAATATTAAAATGTCGGAAATAAGACAGATAGCCGAACAAATAATATTTGTTACTTATAAATTAATTGATTAATTTTATTGCAATGGAAATATTTGGGTCACGAACTGGACTTGATCCGTATCCATCTATCTCTAAAGCTGGGACATGCAATCCCATGTCCTTCTCCTTTATCGATTTATCAGCAGTACAAAAATATTAGATAGATAGAGAACTCTTTATTGTTCCACCAATGAAATAAAAGTATCAAGAAAAACTTTTAAACTAGTGTTACAATGGGCGGTCTTATCGCTGACAGCGATCTCTTCTAGACAACCTGTAAAGTATTGTGATTTTTGTTAAATTTTCGAGACTATTTTTGTTACATTTTCGAGACTTTTTTGTTAAATTCTCGAGACTTCCTTTCATTACAATTTTAATTTAGTTTTTCAGAAATTGGATGTATTAACGGCGACTAATGTGCAAATCCTTACCTGTAGATACCAATTCCAATCCAAATCATGCCCTAATTTCAATACCTAATACGTTAAATAAATAAAAATAAATAAATATGTGTGGACATCACACACAACGCCAACTAGCCCCAAACTAAGCAAATCTTGCTAGTGCAAGATTTGCTTAGTTTGGTTCATTTGCTTGTATTGTATCAGTTACCTAGTTCCCATTTTGGGAACTAGGTAACTGATACAATAATAATACTACTTAGTAATAATAATAATACTTAGCTACTTTTTTTTCTAAATACATACATAGAATACAATATAACATCCGGACACGGAACAAACATCGATTTTCATCACACAAATGTTTATACTGGGTGGAAATCGAACCCACAACCCACAGTTCAGAAGGCAGGGTACTACCAACTGAGCTATCGGGCCAGTCAAACATTGTAAATGATATATAATGAATAAATTTTTTTTCAAGTCAAAAAGTAAAAAAAATATATTCATCACATAAGTGCGAACCTTAAACTGTCAAATTTATATATATATGACCATAAAAATATATTCTAGTAGGCTAACGCGCGTCCATACTTAAATTTGAGAGGTAAGTTTCGCACTTATCTCCCTGGAATATGCCAAATATAAAAACTTAAATAAAAAAGGGCATAAGCGCCTACTCTTCAAGCTGCAAATCCACACGTTATAGTTTTAGGTAAATTTCATAAATACACTTACCCCATACTCATAAATGTATCGGAGTATTTAGGTATTTCGTTTTGTTTCTCTCTATCAAATTTTAAATAGGCAATGATAGAACGAGAGAAAACACTGAGTAGCTATTCTACTTCCACTCTTATACAGCGCTTATTATATGAGAGTTGCAGAATAAGTTACATTTAAGTTGTTAAGTAGATCAAACAGATCTCTAATTTTAGGGTCACTCGCGGTCAATCTTTTGAAGCGAGTTCCAGAATCAGCTGTTCAAAGTTGGGGCGCAGCAACCGGTACCCAAATACCTAACTAAATATATATTAAAAATTTAGTTGAACTTACGTAAAATGTTCCAAATAATTAACCTAACTTCATCCATTTTATTAATCACTGCTGAATAAAATCGCTGAACGCAAATTTCTAAAATATTTCACACATTTTACAAAACCACGAAAATGTAAATAATAATACAAACACCGCTACAAATTGTTAAATCAACATGAAAAAATAAACTTCAAACTTAACGTCAAAATATTTTTTTTTTGTTTTGCTACTTCAAACTATTTAGAGTATAATCTATCTACCTACCTATAAAGTAAATTGATATAAAACCTTATAATAGCGGTGCCTGGCTAAAATTAGAGCCATACCTGACTAATACTATTGATTCGTGATGATTCACACTTGATTCTGATATGTTACGACTTATTGACTTGATTATGGAAAAAAACTATTTAACATATTACGCTGTTTATGATGTTTGGCTAGGACGAACGGACATAATTATAGACTGATAGTTTGAGCGAAACAAAAAATGAAACGCTCATCAATGGCGGCTGGACCAATTCAGACATTTATCTAAATATATATAACTCAAAGGTGACTGACTGACTGACTGACATAGTGATCTATCAACGCACAGCACAAACTACTGGACGGATCGGGCTGAAATTTGGCATGCAGGTAGATGTTATGACGAAAAAAAAAAATGTTTATTCATAACTGAACTAGGTTTTTAGGGAAAACAAATGGAATAGTTTCCTGGAATACTCGATTCTGTTGATGATCATTTCACGATCAGTTTGATCGTGAAATTTTACCTAAGATTTTTGTATGTAATGAACACGTTATAAACATATCAATCAATCAATCCGTTTGGACCTTTTATTTAATAATAACTTTAGAAATGTGTACCAATACCGAATATAAAAATTTGATATTTTTATATGAGCTCCATAGAGGATGATCTTGAAATGGTTTTCGATTTCAGTACCTCACAAAAAATGAAATATTGCCCAAGGTTAGGTACCAGTTACCACACAGTTCAAGTGCATGCAAACCAAATCAATGCAATCATTGAACCGTTTCTATGACTAATATAAAACGACAAATATGATAGATTACCAATTTAAGAAATTAGGTATGCTTAATTAAACCCTTGTCCGGCGTTACATGGAATACTACGGAAGAACGTTTGAAAGTAATCTGATTTTAATGAATAAACGTCAATAATTTTAACGAAGCCTACCCTCTGAAATATAAATACAATTTTGTATCGACTGCAGCGGTTCCCGTTTTGAAAAAAAAAAGGATTACATCCGACAACTATAATAATTATATCTATAGGGAAGGTCGTGAAGTGGTCATCATAAATAAATGATAACGACCAACGACCACATACATAGATCCTGGACCCTAACTAAGATTCCCTGTGTCTAGGGACCCAGGAACCACGAGGACCATGGTCCCACAACACCCAAACACAGAACAAGTATTTGCGCATTTTTCTCTGTGCACAAATACTTGTCCTGTCTCGAGAATCGAACCCGCCACCTCCGGGTTATGAGCCAACCATCTCAATCACCACACCACAGAGGCTGTCATTCTACACGGCGTTCTACAACGTCCTTGCGAGTTCTTTGAGTACAGGCTCGATTCCCGATCGTAGACCTGATTTTAAGAAAATTACCTAGTTTTTCTGCCGCAAAACAGTAATGCGCAAGCACTGCTGTGTTCCAGTTTGAAGGGCACTGTAGCTAGTGAAATTACTGGGCATATGAAACTTTATGATCACAGTCTAGTAATTTTACTAGATTGTGCTGACTGCAACTGATATAGGCAGCCGTGTCGCTTAACATCAGGCTGCTCGTCACGTCATTCATTAACATAAAAAAATATCTTAATGACTTTAATCGCTTAAAAGAGACTTTAAATCATTTTAAAATACCTACAGGGTAATAATAACGGGAACTGTTAATGTAACAGCTCCCTTCACAGGTTTACTTAACCATATCAGCAAGATAAAAAAAATAAAAGGCTGATTCCTGTAAGTGTCAAACTTGTGTGTGGTTAGGGTCAGCCATCCTTACCGGGCACCTTCGTGATCGTGTAGGCGACCTACACTCGACCTCACAGAGGTCTACTGCATGTAATATTCTTGGCACATCGCAGTTGGCATTGCAGCGAGTGCCTTGGCAGGAAGACATGTAGGTGATATACAGTTTTTAAACATTCATAACCTCAAAGTGATTTTACAATACCAATATTAAACTTTGTGAGAAAAAAATCGTTTTGTGACTATAGTATATACATAGTTATTATTTTTATTATTATATATAATAATAAAAATAATAACTCCCAACGATCACATATATTGATCCTAGACCGTAACTAGGATTCCCTCTGTCTTGGGACCCAGGAACTACGAGGGCCATGCTCCCACAACACCCAGAATTATAACAAGAATTTGTGCTTCTTTTTCTTGTGAACAAATACTTGTACTGCCTTGGGAATCGAGCTTGCCTCCTCCGGAACATGAGCCAATTTGCTATACCACCATACCACAGAAGCTGTCAAATACGTAGACAACAAACTTAATGATACTTTTATCACGAATAATGGAGAGTGGGTGCATCACTAGTTATGAAACAAAGAGGTAGCAAATGTAGCGGTACCATACAATCTAAGTCTGCCTACCTAGTCTATTTGTCTAGCTAGACAAATGTTGGGGTCAAAGTCTTCTGGTTACTTCAAATCAAACAAAACATATTATTCAGCCAATGAACTCAACAAAAACGAGATTTGGGAGCCATGTAGGCGAATTGGGAATTATTTTGCATAAATTATTTGAATACCTGCTATGGTATTGTGGAGTCGGTACGTTGCAAACTGGAGGGAAAATATAATCATTTAAAATACGTTGAAAAAATTATTTAACCAAACTGTTTCGATAATTTAATTTATAACAAAAATTTTGCAAGGTCTAACTACAGTTAATTTGACAAAACTGGTTTAATTCATAAGCCAACAATTTTACAAGAGATACAACTGCCTTTGGTTAAGTATTACCCAAGTTATGTAGTCACTTTTTTAGAGTTACAGGTAAACAAAATTTAGTTAAATATAACAAACTTTTTTCAGTGTGTTTGCCTTTCAACCACGCCTTATACCAACTGCAGGTTATCTACTTTGTATTAGTTATTGTGCTAAAACTAATATTATATAAGCCATGCGGATTACATAAACCCGCTATACCTACTGCGCAAGTTGCCAATGTATGCCAATGCTAGTAGCATTGCCCTAATTAATGGCAATGCCCGAATTAATATTAAGTATTTCCATGAGCTGTGTATATATGTACTTTTTGGGTGAACAATCATCATGATTTCGTCATCGTCATGCTTCCCATGAGCTATATGTCACAAGTTACTTAGTTTTCACTTCAATCGGCAGTCCGCAGACTACTTACCCTGCAATTAGGTATTTACTACTAAATTAGGTATTTACTACTAAATTAGGTATTTGTTTATTAAATATTGTTATGTTTTCATCGCATTTGAATCACTTTCGTCATCATGAATACGTAAAGGATTCAAGAATGGTGGAATATGATGGCACTATGTGGTAGAACTTTTCTGCAAAGTTCGTCTACCACCGCTTTGCCAGTTATTCTGCTGCCAAGCTGTAGTGTGTTCTGGTTTGAAGGGCACTGTAGCTAGTGAAATTACTGGGCAAATGAGACTTTGGCCTAATCTCACAGTCTTGTAATCTTATTGCTAGACTGTGCTGTTGTCCCAGGATGACGTGCGCAGTGCAGTGTCACGCGAAACTATACTTTAGAGTTTCAAGTGTCACTGCAACTGATATGGGCAGTTTTGTCGCTCAATATCAGAAGAGCGACTAGCTCGTCATGTCATTTCGAAACACAAAAAAATATATGGGTACCGTCGTGGCAGCAACGTAAGATAAAAGACAAAAAAAGCTTGACAAAGGCGCTCCATGAACCCAATGATCACTACCGCGAAGTACGCGTCGAAACGTGCCTTGCACTGGTTAATAGGCACAAATTTTCAACCGCATTGTTACTTGCGACGAAAATTAGACTTTGTTTAACAATCACAAGCGCTCAGCAAGTTGGTTGAATTTGTTTCGAATTTGCAAGTTTTGTTTCAGCACCTAAACAATGCCCTAAACGAAAACCCAGCCCGAGAAACCCTGGAACCCCCAAACCACTCATGTAGAAGTGAAGTAGGTACCTTGATAATAAATATAAACCACGTAAATAAACCCGTACCTAATAGCTATAATCTAACAGAATAACTCAAATAAGGTGCAAATGGGAAATTACACAGCTTATCTAAAAAACTGATTTAGACCGTGTTCGTGGTGGTACGGTCTAAATCAGTTTTTTTCTTACAATGAAATATACTGTATCAAATACCTACCTACCTGCAAGTGCCGAATAGTTCTTGACATTCATCAACCGAGTCGGTTGTGGGAGTTCATTTGTTGTATGGTTGTGAAAGAACGTACACAAAAAATATATACAGACGAGCACAGTACCTCCTCCTTTTTGGAAGTCAGGTAAAAAGGATAAGGTTATCTCTCTTTGTTGTTACTTTATGTCAATTATCCTTGCACCTCGTACTCGAGATAAGTATCCCGAAATAAATATATTATTACACATGTAGTATCGCATAGTTGCCACCGCTCGTACACTGTTTGTTGAGAGTTAGTAGAATAAAGGAATTTGTAGATGGCCACCCCACAACCGCCATCTTGCCCTTCCCGCTAGTCACCCTCGTCATTCGCAGTTCAGTGCTCAACCGTTCAACACTATTTTTCGCACTTACCCTAGGCTTAAAGAAAAAATCAGTTATGCCGAAACGCAAACGTGATAGTGATCTCGACCTAATTAGTGATCAAATAAAAAAGTTAAAAAAGCAACTTAAACGAGCGCGCAAATGGAAAGAGTCGACGTCGTCATCGTCGAGCGAAACAAACACCAAGCTTGTCGATGAAGGTATGTACCTATTTTATATCGTAATCCTTACACACTGGTATCGGGTTTTCGTAGGAAAAATGCATTCGAGCTGATCTTTGGACTGCCTCACCGCATTTTACTCACCTACTTAACCCTTCTTTTTGCTAAATCTGAAATATGCTTGTAATTCTGTATAAAATGCACTCGAGCTGATCTCTGGACTGCCTCACCGCATTTTATCTATCCCTTTCTTTAAATTCCGATATAAATTTCTTATAATAAAATGCACTCGAGCTGATCTTTGGACTGTCTCACAGCATTTTATCTACCTACCTCCTATTTTAAATATTAAAATAATGTCTCTTGAAAAAATGCAACTCCTATCAACTTGGCATGTTAAAGCAAACGCAAATCGAGCTGATCTATGGACTGCCTCAACGCATTTGCTAAAAATTGCCTACTAATAAAGAATGTACTCGAGCTGTTATCGGACTGCCTCACCACGTTCTGGATGCTTACTAAATAACACCTGTTATACATAGCATATCCCTACTCTGAAATATAAAAAATATATAATACATATATTTCTTTGTTTTCCTCTTCAGACACCTTCTCGGGAGTTTGGGAAGAAAACCAAACTCTAGAGGAACAAAGCACAGAGACAACCTCTGTAGAACCGAGTACTGAGTTACCCTCTGAACTACCCATATCTCTGTCTGATGCGGAACAAGTCTCGAACGAGACGAACGCAGAGCCAGACAATACTACCCTTGACAAAGACATACTTGACATCCTCGGAGATAATCCCGAGAACAAGGTCCAATACGGCCCCGACATACACAAAGAACTTTCAAGCCGTCTACAACATATAACTACCAACGGTCTCACAAAAGAGACAAGGAAAGAGTTGCAACAAAAATACTTGCTTCCGTCCAACGGGACTTTGTTAGGAGCACCTCTGATTAACCCAGAGATTAAGGCAACACTAACCGAAACGCTAGTCAATCGTGACAAGGCCCTAGAGTCTAAACAAAAACTCCTTGGCTCGACCATATCTTGCCTGGCGACAGCCACATCATCTTTACTGGGTGCTCAAAACAAAGACACTGAGCTATTAAAAAAACTCATGGATGCGTGCAGGCTCCTGTGCGACATTCAACATTCTGATTCTGTCACTCGAAGAATGTTTAGTACGTCTGTACTCAAAAAGGATGTAAAGACACAGATAATGTCCTCCAAAATCGATAAGTTCTTGTTCGGGGAAAACTTACCTGACGCACTAAAGACAGCAAAAGCTGTATCTAAATCCAGTGCTGAAATAAAAAACAGTCATAATAAAAATCGCAAGAACCCACAGCCGTCAACATCTAAAGCTGGCAATTTAAACGCGAAAACCCCGGCGGCTCCTTTTCGGAAACCACCGGCGACATCGCAGAAGACACGACAGCCTGCCTCTCACCAGAGTCAGCCCGCCAAACAATACAGAACATCATCGCAGCCGCAGAAGAACAGCAACAACCATCACCGGACTTAGAGGAGGTAAAATATGCAGGACGCTTAGCTTTATTCTACAATCAGTGGACTAAAATCACCAACGACCAAACAATTCTGTCTTGGATCTCCGGCTACAAACTAGATTTCTCTAGTCCAGTCTGCCAAACTAATCCGCCTGCAATACCAAACTATACACCTAGAGAACTGTCACAGTTCAACGAAGCCATATCTGAACTATTAAAGATTGGTGCTGTTTCAGAATGCGAACCTTGTTACGACCAATTCGTATCTAGCGTATTCTTAAGATCTAAACCAAACGGGAAGATGCGGTTCATTCTAAACTTAAAAAACCTCAATAAACATATTAAAACTGAACATTTTAAGCTCGAAGATTTACGTACAGTCTTAAAGATGGTATGCAAAAATTGCCTGATGGCAACTATAGATCTCAAAGATGCCTATTTTTTACTTAATATACATAAACAATCTAGGAAGTACCTAAGATTTGTGTTCAACAATATTCTGTATGAATTTAACGCACTGCCGTTTGGTTTAAACACAGCGCCTTATGTGTTCACCAAAATAATGAAACCTGTTTTAAAACTACTACGATCTGCGGGCTACCTCTCCAGTATATATCTCGACGATTTATACCTAATGTCTGATTCATATAAAAACTGCGTAGATAACGTAGAAATTACAAACAAATTACTATCAAGCTTAGGATTTATAGTTAACCACAATAAGAGCGTCTTGACTCCTTCCACTTCATGTAAATACCTAGGTTTCATAATTAACTCACAGGAACTGTCAGTCAAATTACCAAATGATAAACGAGAGCGAATATCATCAGAAATTAAAAAAATGATGAAGCTTAGATCATGCAAAATAAGACACTTTGCACAACTAGTCGGCCTATTAGTGTCCGCCTGCCCCGCCATCGAGTACGGATGGCTGTACACAAAACAACTTGAGCGTTGTAAATACCTCAACTTACTTGGTCACGACGACTATGACAAGACTATGAAAATCCCTAACACACTGCACTCAGATCTTGAATGGTGGCTTCAAAATATCTCCCACGCTGCCAAAAAGATAAGAGATGACCAATACAGCTTAGAATTGTATTCTGACGCCTCAACAACGGGGTGGGGGGCCGCATGCGGGGAACAAACTGCCAGTGGGCCATGGTCTAGCGAAGAACAAAAATTTCATATTAACCAACTTGAACTTTTAGCAGCATTCATTACCCTCAAAATTTTTGCCAAAAACTATACGGATTGCCAAATACTCATGCGTATAGATAACTCCACTGCTATCAGCTACATAAATAGAATGGGTGGAATTCAATTCCCCCATTTAACCGAAATAACAAAAAGCCTTTGGCAGTGGTGCGAACAACGTAGGATCATTGTAGTTGCATCATACATTAAGTCAGCTGACAACGCAATAGCAGACAAGGAATCACGACGCTCACATCCTGATATCGAGTGGGAACTGGGGGATAACGCTTTCAGAAGCATAAAGAATAAGTTCGGATCTCCTCAAATCGACTTATTTGCAAGCCGTATTAATAAAAAATGCGATTTATATATCTCTTGGCAGAAAGACCCAGATGCACTTAATGTCGATGCTTTCACGATAAGCTGGGCGTCGTGGTTCTTCTACGCATTCCCGCCGTTCTCAATCATCCTAAAAACCCTACGGAAAATTAGGACAGACCAGGCAAAAGGGATCGTAGTTATCCCCTTGTGGCCTACGCAGCCCTGGTATCCTGTTTTCAGACAACTTCTCATATCAGATCTGCTGATTTTCAAACCTAATGAAAATATCGTTATCTCGCATTCCAGCAAGGGCAACATTCACGACAGCCTTACCCTGGCTGCCGGAGTCTTGTGCGGACGGCGCTGCTGAGGCGAAGTGTGCCCCCATCATCAATTAACATCATGCTGGCATCCCTGAGTAACAACTCTATAAAACAATATGACGAATGCTTAAAGCGATGGTACAGTTTCTGTTTACAAAACGATCGTGACGTCTTTGAAGCTTCAGTACCCACAGTCCTGTACTTTTTAACGCAAATTTTCCATTCTGGCGTTCAATTCGGTACACTCAATAGCTATAGGGGGGCATTATCCCTTCTGATAGGTTCACACATTTCCACAGACGACAGAGTAAAAAGATTTTATAAAGGAATCTTTAGGATTCGTCCCCCCGCACCAAAATACAACGTGACTTGGGACACGTCACAAGTACTGGATTTCTTGAGTACATGGTACCCTAATGAAACGCTTCCACTTGAGAGGCTTACTAAAAAATGCGTCACTTTACTAGCCCTTGCAACGGCACAAAGAGTACAGACGATACATACAATTAAAATAAACAAAATTGAATACACCACAACACAAATTAATATCAAAATACCCGACTTAATCAAAACCTCAAAAGCAGGCATAAATCAACCTGTTCTTCAGATCCCTTTCTTCAACGAAAGACCTCAGATATGTCCAGCAAAAACGATTATGTCGTACACTCACCAAACCGCCTCACTTCGTAAAAATAATAAGCTCTTTATCGCTTTTAAGAAACCGCACAATGAGGTGACCACGCAGACAATTAGTCGGTGGATAAAGGTCACACTTCAAGATAGCGGCATTGATGTCAACATATTCACAGCGCACTCCACCCGACACGTGTCGACCTCTAGAGCTCACCAATTGGGTGTTAGCATCGACGTCATTAGAAAGACAGCAGGAGCAGAGGTGGAGTGGCACTTCGGCCACTTTTGGCCGCTTCTATCAAAGATCGATTCTGATCGACAATGATCAAACTGCCTTAGCTAGAGCAGTATTTAGCCACAATTAGATTAAATTACTTACCTACAATGATCATAGACATGATAAAATTTCCCTGTATGTACTAATGCATAAAGAAGCAAATAGATAGCTTGATTTTCTGCTGATTATAGATTGTTTAAAATTATGAGAATTGCGTAAGCGATTATGTTTCTAATAAAGACTGCTACTTGTACTTAACCAGTCATTTTCATTTTTCTTTTCTATACCAGCGCGGTGATATTACCAAAAATAACTCTCAACCTCTACATGTGTAATAATATATTTATTTCGGGATACTTATCTCGAGTACGAGGTGCAAGGATAATTTATGATTAAACGAACTAAGTGAAGTTCTATCATAATTATCCGTAGCACCTCGTACGAAGAGATAAGTATCAATCACCCACCCATCCCCATAGCTAGCCTATGCAACCCAAACAAACTTACGGTAATATCACGCAACTGTAACGATACTCTAAACTAAATGACGAGGGTGACTAGCGGGAAGGGCAAGATGGCGGTTGTGGGGTGGCCATCTACAAATTCCTTTATTCTACTAACTCTCAACAAACAGTGTACGAGCGGTGGCAACTATGCGATACTACATGTGTAATAATATATTTATTTCGGGATACTTATCTCTTCGTACGAGGTGCTACGGATAATTATGATAGAACTTCACTTAGTTCGTTTAATCATAAATTAGACCTTCGTCCTTTATAAACCGATTCAGAAAACCCTTTTATATTTGAAACCTTATACTTTCAGATTGAACCCTCAAGTATAAATTTCACTGAAACCGGTTAATTGGTGTGGCTTATTAAATAAAAATAGCACTTTCTTTTTTGAATTTGGTTGAATAGTGCAACGTAAACTCAAGGCATTTTTTAAGGCTAATTCTCTATCAAAGTCGCAGAGCAATAAGTTTCAAATTATACCTACATTATTAAGCTTAATAAAATGCAAATGACTAATGTTGAAAGACTTGGTTCTGTGGCATCTTGCCTAATGAATAGCAAATAGGTAGGTATACTGCGACGCGCGAAATTTATTGAGGACGATGTGTAGCACGGTACATATAACGTCCAGTTTTTTATTCGAAATTCTTTATTTTCAAACTAAATACTACAATGATTATAATCACTAATACTAAACACCACCTACTACTACAAAAATAAATATTTGGACTATATACTGGCCGCGATGACCAATAGACAGTCCAAATGCTCCAGCCCACTACCAGTAGGTAGCGTACCTAACATGCTGACAGCATTGCCCCGTTTTTTATTATTATAGATTATATAAAAGATTGCCTTTATATCAAAATAAAAAATTGAAATGAGAGTTGGTCTATTTGTCGACAAACTGGATAAAAGATTGGCAGTGTTAAATTTAAAAAAAATGTTTCAGTGTACCTAAATCGAAAAGTTTTGTGTAAGTATTGCAAAGCAAAATTTGATATGGAATGTTCACAACTTCTTGACTTTTAAATTTATTTACGGATACGGGCACAGAGCAGAACTAAAATTACTTTCTGAATACTTTTCGTACAATTCAAGCGTGTCACATTTATGAATAAAACTTTTTTTTATTGTAAAATGGGCATGCGTTCGACAACAACTCACCTGATGGTAAGTGACGAAGTTGTCTTAGGTGGTGCACGCTTGCCCATGAGATGCCCATTCACTCTTGACTTAAAAAGACCCAGGAGGAAACACTGTTGTAAGAAGAGCATTCCATTCCTTGGCCGTCCAGACTATAAATGGCCCAGCAAAACGCTTAGTAACCTTATGGATTGCCTGCGCAGATGACAAAAAAATTATCTATTCTTGTCACTAGTGTTTAAGCTCGGCGCCTATTGCTCGGCACGAATATTGCCTTCAACAGGGCGTTAACGAAAACGAAAATTTGTTTCTCTGCTCTGTGGTTGACGCCCTCCCAAAATATGTCACTGCGGTACCATAACCTCGCGGCCGGTTTTACGAAATGGTGTGTGATCTAATCACTGACCCCTGATGTCACGGTAAATTGATAATCGATGAAGTGTTCTGGTGCCGGTTGGTACGGTGATACCCACGGTAGGGTGGATTATTGGTGTTTCAAGTTTTAACCCACTTAGGTACCTATCATTCGTGCATCGACAGTTTTACATTGAACTCAGGCAAAGTAGGATAATTTAAAATGCAAAGGAGAAAATTGAATCAAGAGATCGAGATTACGCTTACTCTTTTTACGTAGGAATGGCTTATAATAATAAATTAATTAAATTTTGTACAAACTTATACTTTATAAATAATATTGCTTACAGGATTTTCACCGTGATTGGAATTTTCATTATTTTAGTTTTAGTAACGTTTCTATGCCAGTACCTGTTTTTTTGTATTATAAATCTTACAAACATAATTCGCGGGTACAATTTACATATAAATATACTAAACTAAAGTAGACCTAATAAAAAATAAAAAAGTAAACAAACATGTTTATTGACATAAATATCATTACATTATATAAAAGAATCCATAGATTCCCGAACTAGTTTTAAAATAAACTACACCTATAAACTTAAAATAGAAAAAAAAACTTATGATATCCCGTTGGTGGAGGGAAAAGTGTCCAGTTTAAACTTTTTTTTTATGTTAAGGAATGACGTGACGAGCTAGCCGTTCGCCTGGTGTTAAACGACACGGCTGCCCATATCAGCTGCAGTGTCACTCGGAACTCTAAAGTATAGAGGTTCGCGTGACACTGCACTGTGCACGTCATCCAGAGACATCAGCACAATCTAGTAATAAGATTACTAAACTGTGAGATCAGATCATAAAGTCTCATTTGCCCAGTAATTTCACTACCTACAGTGCCCTTCAAACCGGAACACAGCAGTGCTTGCGCACTACTGCTTGGCGGCATAATAACTGGCAAAGCGGTGGTACCTACCTAGACGAACTTTGCAGTAAAGTCCTACCCCCTAGTAAATATGAATACTATAAATACCCCCGATTGTTTTATGTTTGGTTTGTTTCTGATTACCTATCTACCTGTCAACGATCAAAGATAGGTACCTAAGATGCCTACGATTGTCGATGCTTTCAGTACCTAGATGGTAGATAGTATTTTTGACGAGGCACAGAACTGACACTAGATTATTTTTTATGTTAGTGAATGATGTGACGAGCTATTCATTCGCCTGATGTTAAGCGACCGGGCCGCCCATGACAGAACAGTGTCACTCGGAAGTCTAATATAGTTTCACGTGATACTGCACTACGCACATCATCCTGAGACATCAGCACAGTCTGGTAATTAGATTACTCGACTGTGAGATCACATCATAAAGTCTCAATTGCCCAGTAATTTCACTAGCTACAGTGCCCTTCAAACCGGAACACAGTAGTGCTTACACACCACTGCTTGGTGGCAGAACTACTGACAAAGCGGTGGTACCTACCTAGACGAACTTTGCAGAAAAATCCTACCGCCTGGTAAAAGTTGAATAAGAAATTTAAGCAACATCGATATCGGTAAGTTTATTTTAAGTATCTAAGTAATTTCCTATTACACAATAATGTGTAGAGCGTATATACCTAAAATAGGTAGGTAACTCTAAAAGTTCGATAGCAAAGGATTAGCTCTGAATATACATCATCTGTCCAATAGGTAAATAAAGCTACAGCTTTACCTATTCCACAGATGCGTGCGTACATGACAAACGGCGTTTACCAAGTTGACGGACAATAAAAACAAATGAAACACGCAACTGTGTCCAGTCATATATCTCTCGGTTTTACCACACTCAAAACCAACGTTAAAACCATACATTAAAACCAAAACAATGACGGAATAAAAGTAATCCAAGATAGATAAACTAACATCCTACTAATGGTATACTGTATGGATGTTTCTCTTTCACGCTCAAACGGCTGGATGGAATCGCATAAAGCTTGGAATATAGCTTATGTAGTGGATTAACACATGCTACTTTTTATCCGCGAGTGAAAACGCGGGGCGCATCTATTCACTATCCTATTTAAAACATTTTTTTTTGCACGAACTTACGTAATCTATTTAAAATCCCTACGTAATATATTCTTATGATAAATCAATAATCAAATGTCATTACTATAATGTAACACTGAATTAGTAATAAATTAATTAACTAAAAACAAAATTCACATTATATCTTCACTTCAAATCACAGACAACTTTCACTGCTGATTATGTAACTTTTTATTATGTACAATGATTATTATCATTCAAGTTTTGTTAAGTAAATAACGGTCGGTAAACAACAAACAAACTTTATAATAAAACTACTCACATGTATCACCAGCAACGTCCAGTTCACGACTGGCCGCTAGAACGCTAGACTCCTCTGAATTGTTGTGGAGGTACCGAGGCCAACTTACATGTTACGATTCGACGGACATGGATTTGAGCACGTTTGTGCATTGTCTGAATAAATGCCTGAAGATCAGTCTTCGATAAGTGGTTATTCTTCAGTGGCGTAGCTACCGGAGGGCTAGACGGGGCAGTACCCCGGAGCCCCCTAACTCAAGGGGCTCCTCGGACTATTACTTACAAACTATAAATTGAACTAGTGAAACAAGTCACGTTAAATATTTGTGGACATTTCACGCAACGCCAAACTAAGCAAAGCTTGTACTATAGGAACTAGATAACTGATAGAATAGGTAGGTACTTATATAATTTTTAGTTTGTAAATATATACGTAGAATACAATATAACACCCAGACAGAACAAACATCGATGTTCATCATATAAATGTTTGTCCTAGGTGGGAATCGAACCCACAACCTACAGTTCAGAAGGCGTCGGGCCAGTCAAATATTGTAAATCTTTTTTTTTTTTTGCTTCGGATCGGAGTTTTTTTTTCTGCATTGTGCCGGATTGCTTGCACCAGAAACTCATTTATTATAATAGGCTTGCTATATCACATCACACTTCACACTATCTATAAAGGCGAAAGTTTGTATGTGTGTATGTTTGTTACTCCTTCACGCTCAAACGGCTGAATGGATTTGGATGAAATTCGGTACTAAAATAGCTTATACACTGGATTAACATATAGGCTACATTTTATTCCGGAAAAGTACAATTTTCCCGTGGGATGAGCAAATAATTAAAATAATTTTTATCCGCAGGTGAAACCGCGGGGCGCAACTGGTCCGACATAAAACACTTTGTAATTTTATATGCCTAGAACAATATCACAAATTAAGCATTTTATTTTCTTTACTTGTAAATGTGCTAAAATTACTTAGACTATTTGCAATCAATAATATCAGTTTTAAGTAATGATGAAAGTTTTCCTTCCTTACCTTCTTTTCTTCATATTATTCCTTTCCTTCATTACGATGAAGAAAGTGGATTGGTCAGACGAGATGGTGCAAAAATTACAGGCAGTTCTTTATGCTTTAGAAAGGTAGGGTAGCTACGATAAAGTAATTATATTTACAAGGTCTTACTTAATATTGGTATAATAACAAAAAGAACTTAGATACTTAGTTACTTAGATATAAAGTTCAAAATAATATCGTACAGTGTAAAGTGGCTATACACAAAATAGTTTTTGTTCAAATGGCAGTAAGCGCCACAATTAGTAGCCGTTACTTGAAAACTGTCACCTAACCTGTGAGATCTAGATACATAGTGTTACTTATTCTATGAACGCAATCTATTTTGAGCTTTATTTTGTAACGAGTTAGGTTCTGGCTTCACTCGTAAAAACATTCACCTATTTATAATCGATGTATTTTTGGGCATCTGTCGCCAAGCACTCCGGCAGCTTGTCTTGGGAGTCATAGGTCCGTATTACAGAACAATGCTCAGTCAAACAACGACGTGTCTTATATATAGGTGACAGGGTTCACTTCTGAAAAATTCGTCCGAAATACGTACGAAATCATTTACTTATTAATAATATTTGTAATAACCCAATGATTTCCTATATACTTTACATCGACGTTAAATTTTATGCCATTTTCGCATATTTTTTTTGTTTGGTTTTGTCTCCACACTTTTGTGTATTTAGCCAGTGTTAAGTAATTGATAATATCTCAAGTTAATTAAAATCATATAACGTGTCAAGTCAAGTCCAGTCATAGTCTAAGTCATCAACTTAAGTCATAGTCTAGTCTAGTCAAGTCATACTCCTAGTAAAGTGGTGGCAACTTTACCAGAAGATTCTATGGAGTTTTGGAAACAACACGAAAATAAACGTTTTACCATCATTATACCAATTTCCCACACTCATGCCTATAATTCAGCACTTAACGAATATAATGCCACCAATTTTATGCACTAACACTGAAAATAACACAAGTTACGGAAAATAATACAATGCGGCGACGCGATCTTTTTCGTTATCCCGCCAAAATTCCATTTTCGCATTTGTATGCAATGGTGCAAATTCGACGTCAAATCGACATCAAAATTCAACGTCACGTCACACACACATAAACAACTGGAATATATGTATATACTGCTAAACACTAACACTAATGCTATATGATAAGCCTCCCCATAAAACGTCAATTGAAGGGTTGAGAATAAAAAGGATTTAACTGACAAATTGACAGTTCCGAGAAAATTGACTTTAAACGTCAACGGCGTCATTTTTATGTAGAGTGCTTATAAGGTAATAGAAAAGGTTTATGTAAGTTGTAGTTGCTTGAAAATGTATTAATACTATTTTAAAATACAAAATATAGTACTAATTCGTACAATTACAGTAAAAATATAATATAATAATGTTTTTATGCTAAGCGAACTGTATTCCTGTGTCAGATAAACCGTTTTTAGACTGAAAATCTCGAGATTTAAGCCTCATTTCGGTATTTTGAGAATGTATTATTGAAGATAATTTCACGCTGAATCCAACGATACCCATAAGTCATTTGGTCAAAAAAATCAGTTAAATCCTTTTTATTCTCACCCCTTCAATTTTGACCTTTAGCGTAGGGGGCTTAATTTCATCACCACGCTGGGCAGGCTATCTTCTCTCTCGCTCTCGCTTTCACTCTTGGTGATCGTAGATTTTAATGTTGCGAGGAGAATGCTGCAAGTCCCCTGGTTTTACCCACCTAGGTTCTATGCTGATAGACAAGCTAATAGATGAATGGTCTTAGTCTGATAGTTACGTAAGGAATGGAATGCCCTGCCAGCGTCTGTGTTTCCGGCGAAATATGACCCGGGCGTGTTCAAGAGAAGAGTGAATAGGTATTTACTTGGCTAGCATGCTACACCTTCGATCGCATCGTCACTTCCCATCAGGTGAGGGCGTGGTCAAATGCCAGACAAGTTTGAAGTAAAAAAAAAGTAGGTGTTTTGGCGGGAAAGCGAAAAAGATTGCGTCACCGCATTGTATTATTTTCCTAAACTGGTGTTATTTTCAGTGTTAGTGCATAAAATTGGTGGCATTTTATTCGTTAAGTGCTGGATTACAGGCGTGAGTGTGGGAAAATGGTATAAATATGGTGAAACGTTTCTTTTCGTGTTGTTTCCAAAACTCCATAGAAGCTTCAAGTAAAGTAGCCACCACTTTACTAGGAGTATGACTTTGACTAGACTATGACTTGACTTGATGACTTCGACTGTGACTTGACACATATTTGCGTGAAATATCGATAACTTGATGAATTATCAATTACTTGACACTGGCTAAATACACAAAAGTGTGGAGCCAAAACATTAAAAATAAAAAAAAGTAGGTGGCTCGCGAGGACTAAACACTGTGATCTGAGGCTCAACGTGTTCGCCCCTAACTATAATACATGCTTTGGTAGCTAAGTGGTCGTGACGTGATCGAAAGTGACCGTTTTTGCTTAGGTTGAAGGCCAAGTATGAGGTAATAAGTTTGGTACCTAATAATATCTGCAGTGGTTGCAAAACAAATGAATGAAAAGTCAATGAAATGTTGTTATTTAGTAGATTTGTAGAGATAAATTACTATAATATCTATCTAAATATATATAACTCAAAGGTGACTGACTGATATAGTGATCTATCAACGCACAGCCCAAACCACTGGAAGGATCGGGCTGAAATTTTGCATGCAGGTAGATATTATGACGTAGGCATCCGCTAAGAAAGGATTTTTCGAAATTCCACCCTTAAGAGGGTGAAATGGGTGGTTGAATTATTTTCCCACAGGCCACGCCGCGGGCGAAGCTGCGGGCAGAAGCTCGTCAATCTATATAACAAGTATAACAAAGTCGGATTTGTTCGAACACTTATAACTCGAGAACGGCTGGACCGATTTGTATGGTTTTTAATTTATTGTATTTTTCTCCGTCCAGAATAGCAGAATAACTATTAAAAACATTGAATTTTCGACTAAAAATCTTATTTCATACAAAATTTGACAGCCTCTGTGGTGTGGTGTGGTGAGCAGGTTGATGAAATTCGGTACTAAGATAGCTTATACACTAGATTAACATATAGGCTACATTTTATCCCGGAAAAGTAAATTTTTTCCGTGGGATGACTAAATAATTAAAATACTTTTTATACGCGGGTGAAACCGCGGGGCGCAACTAGTTGTAACATAATTAAATCAGTCGGCAATAAACTCCCCGATCCAGGAATGTGAGCGGCTGACCCACCCGACGGCTTTCACGATGACCTAACGATGATTTATCAATATGAGCAACCGTTACGATTTAAACACAATAAATCTGTAACTCCTAATAATGGAAAAATTACACCATGTCTCAAAATCTGATGCCAAACGTTTCCTTTATCGTGATGAAGGATCCTGTGTTGATCCCGGCAATAGCTACATAAACAACTGCTGTGTGAAAACGTTCCAATCGTCATGCCATTTTGACGTCAAAACCTCAATGTCAGTAAAACTAAATAAATAAATAAAACAAACTTTACTTTAGTGCTTGGGAATAATTCACCTTTTCTACTATAACTTCTGATTACCCCAGTACTTGGGGAGTAAGCTGGTGAATGCGTGAAGAAAGCGTTACGGAAATTGAATGAGTGATGCGAACGGAAATCGAGAGGGAGATTTGTTAGTGAAGACAGAGAGAGTTACGTTTCGTATATAAGACACTCGCTTTTTATACACTATGCCTACATCTGAATAAAAAAAAACTTGGTACAAACACGAAGCTGGGAGACAGTCTATTGATATAATGCCTCTATGACGAACTGTAACAAATATCGAGTAATAACGTAGTAATGAGTAATCGTGATTATCTCACTGTTCTGTACATAACCAGTTTCGTAATTGATCAGCTGCCGGCGCAGTTACGGTTGTAATGTAACTTTTGAGTTTTGGCGGGGAAACGTAAAACATCGCGTCGCCGCAATGTATTATTTTCCAAAACTTCTGTTATTTTCAGTGTTAGTGCATAAAATTTGTGGCATTTTATTCGTTAAGTGCTGAATTACAGGCATGAGTATGGGAAAGTGGTATAATGATGGTGAAACGTTTCTTTCCGTATTGTTTCCAAAACTCCATAGAAGCTTCTGGTAAAGTTGCCACCACTTTACTAGGAGTATGACTTGACTGGACTAGACTATGACTTAACTTGATGACTTGGACTGTGACTTGACACATTATATGATATTAATTAACTTGAGATATTACCAATTACTTGACACTGGCTAAATACACAAAAGAGTGGAGGCAAAACTAAAACAATAAAAATGTAACTTTGTAACGTTTATTTTTATAGTTACTTTTTTTGTTTTATTTTGGCTCCACACTTTTGTGTATTTAGCCAGTGTCAAGTATTTCATAATTTCTCAAGTTAATTAATGCTAAAATAAGTATTCTAAAATAGAGAACTTTTTTCAAACTCACATATTGTAATGGGCTTGCTATATATTATTTGACAATGAGCACTTTGTAATTTTATATGCTTAGTAAAATTACTTAATTTTAAGTACCTGATATAATTTTGACTTGTAAAGTGCTAAAATTAGTCTATTTGCAATAAATCTTTTGACTTTGACTTTGGTCGCAGAGAAATGCGATGCATTGGCGCATATAAATCAAAAATCAAATCAAATCAAAATCAAATATATTTTATTTCAGACAACATGATCCATATAAGTTAAATTAAGTTAAAGTTAAAAACAGATTAAATTAAAATTTTAAAAATTACTTTAAAATAGTGCTGCATCATCGTGCTACGAGGATCTTAATCTGATGACGCAGTATCGGGGAGTAAAATGTATCAGTAACAGCTCTCAGAAACCTGAATAAATAATAGACAGTACTAAAAGTTCCAAATATATTTTATTGTATAGAGTAAAATTTATCTCAAAACTATCTAGTAATACTTTACAAAACACGCATCAATCTTCCTGATCTATACAATGGCACTTTCGGTAACTTTCACTACATAGTTCTGTATGAGTCAATACAACAAAATTCTTTTTACAATATTTATTACATATTTATTACAAGGTAAGTAGAGGGAATGCCATGTAATTATTTATAGTATTAAAAAGTATGTATTGTTAGTTATTAGGTTGTACTAAAATATATGTAATTAAATTACTATGAAGCACCCAAATTACATATTAATATCATATGTATAACACATTTTCTAGACACATAAAATTAATAATAATATAATATGTGTGGACATTTCACACAGCGCCATCTAGCCCCAAACTAAGCAAAGCTTGTTGTATTATGGGAACCAGATAACTGATACAATACTTAGATACTTTTTGTTTGTAGATACATACATAGAATACAATATAACACCCAGACACAGAACAAAAATCGAAATTAAATTATTATATAAAATCAATTAAATTATTATATATAAAAATTGGACAAAATAACAACTTAAATCTTACGTATTAAAGAAAATGCGATATCATTTTCGAGTATTCAGATCGTGTCAGGTAACTTACGAATAATAATAACACCCGTTTGCACTGAAATTTGACAGCTTTTAATTGCGCACTTGGATCTATCTCTATCTATCATCTCTCTTGGATCTATACCCATATAGATCCAAGTGACTTGTTCATCTTAAATACAACACGAAATAAGAATATCTAGTGTGATTCTAAAATCATCTATGTCTATATTTATCTGGATTTAGCGGAATCACATTAGATATTCTGATTTCATTTTGTAGTATCTACGTTTTCTGGGTAAGTGTGCTCTACCTTCGACCTCATCGTCACTTACCACCAGCACCCCTACCACGTAACCGTTCTGGGAATCGGCTTCGCCTGCCATCCTGCACGCGCCAATTAACAAGTTCACGAGTGCGAGCAAGAGAGAACACGATTACGATCTCCACCAGGCTTATGCGGTAAGGCCCCAGGTGAGATGTATTTATAAGCAAACCTATCGAAAGTTAAAAGAAACCTATGTTATAGAGGGAAAAGTGCAAACTTAGGAGCTGTCTAATTTTAGTGCAGGCGGTTTATTTGATATTCCAAATAGTAAAATGAGAAATATAATTTATACAATATAATGTTTCAGTTACAACTCCATTTTTATTTTATTCTACGACGTACAAACTAACTTTTTTATCGTCGTTTAATATCTACAAAGATTTCGTAATTCGCGAGCAATTAAAGGATTCAGATATACATTCTAAGGTCCGTATTACAGAACGATGCTCACTCATCGATCGGCGCTCAAGCAGAGATTTCATTCATAAAGTGATCAATTAGTGAATGAAATCTAGTACTCTACTCATTCTCTTCCGACGAGAGCACTATGGTATCCAAGAAAAAAAATCTTTACGTAATGTAAATTCCACGAGAAATATATTTGTATAATCAAGTTCTAATTCAGTCTGAATCAACGGTCACTCAAACCAGTATAGTGGTCAAACCGGCCTTTACCAACACTAAAAATCATATATTTACGATATTCTGTGAGTCAAACCTTAATTCCCGTCTATACTAGTCTATTAAAATACAACTTAGCTAAGCAACACTTTCCCCCGGGTTCTCGTACACGTTTTTTTTTTGTTTGGCTCCACACTTTTGTGTATTTAGCCAGTGTCAAGTAATAATTTTTTTCAAGTTCTTTTATATTATACATAATATGTTGTATGTGTCAAGTCAAGTCATCAAGTCAAGTCATAGTCTAGTCTAGTCAAGTTATACTCCTAGTAAAGTGGTGGCAGCTTTACCAGAAGCTTCTATGGAGTTTTGGAAACAAAACGAAAAGAAACGTTTCACCATCATTATTATTATTATTATTATATTATACCATTTTCACACACTCATGCCTGTAATCCAGCACTTAACGAATAAAATTCCACCAATTTTATACACTAACACTGAAAATAACACAAGTTTTGGAAAATAATACAATGCGGTGACACGATCTTTTTCGTTTTCCCGCCAAAAACTTACACGTTTGTTAAATTCGTGTCAACTTGGCAGACTGAACGCTCATTGGCTGCCTGAATCATCGGCTGTCTCAACCAATGAGCGTGCAGTATTAGGCATGTTTACTTGACACGGGTTTGACAAACGTAGATAGAACCTGGGGCTAGGGAGATAAGTGCGTACTTAAGAACTCACAAACTTTTCGTGCAGTGGCATAGGTCTGAGATTTTACCAATATAATAAATCAATGTTTATATTTTGGCTTATATAATATTTTTATAGAATATCTTTTAAAAGTTTATATTAATAATGGCAATTTTATTAAAGCTGGTTTATACACGGTGGAATTGAATTCGCTCTTTTTTTTAAATGTATGTACTCAGACTATGCTATAGAATATTAGTACAAAGTCCAATAAAAAAAGGTTTTGTTTTAGTATTTAGTGCCTCCTAAAATAACTGCATGACAGCCGACTTAATGTCTATTTAACGGTACACACAGCGCGGGCACCATCTGAATGCTATGTAAATGTTTCGTTGGCAATAAAACACCTGCTTTGTTGAATGTCGCAAAGTTTTTCTTTAGAATTTAAATTTGCAGTAATTTGACAATACCTAGATTTAAGTTTTATTTCATAAGTACTTTTTTTATTTAGTTATATGGGAGCATTCTATAGCATGGACTGAATACATACATTAAAGGAAAAGAACGAATTAAATTCCACATTGTATAATAAAAGCTTCTCTTTTTCACACACATTATCTTGGGCAAACGTGTGAGCGAAACAGTTGTAAAAAATGCTTTCTAAAATTAACAATGCACTAAAATACTACCAATTTTAAAATACTTAATTTTAAACCGACTTCAAAAAAGAGGACGTTCGTAATTAAGTTGTATTTTTATTTTCTTTCTAACTCCCGTTATTTATTAACCAAACGGGAAAATGCTTTTTTTTATTTCAAAAGATATACGTTCAGATTGGTCCCATAGAGATTTTTATCAAAATCAGTTCAGGAACTGGGGTTTTTAAAGCGAAATAACTGAAAAAAATATTTGGATGATGAATTCGTCCAAGTATTTCTTCAGAGTAAAATAATTAAGGCGATTGATTGATAATAATAATAATAACGCCCAACGATCACATACATAGATCCTGAAACCTAATTAGGGTTCCCTGTGTCTAGGGACCCAGAAACTACGAGGACCATGGTCCCACAACACCCAGACTCAGAACAAGTATTTGAGCTTTTTTCTGTGCACAAACCCTTGTCCTGTCGCGGGAATCGAACCCGACGCCTCCGGGTTATGAGCCGACCTGTTCACCCACCACACCACAGAGGCTGGCAAATATATATATCTTGAAATTGTCTAGCGCTCATATAGCTCGATCAGTAAAATTATTTAAAAGTTCGGCGGTAACTACCTTGGGACTTGGATGGGTGACCGCTAGGTGGCATTTACAACCGAGCGCTATTTATCCTATCACAACATCCGTTAAGCCATGTCAGAACTCTTTGAGAGGCTTACTAATTATACCAGTGGTGAAATAATATAACTTAAACCAACCAACCGAGATTTTTCTTTTAAAAGAAAGAGACAAATATATAGACAATATGCATGTCTGAATGAAAAGAAAAAAATTAATATGTATTGCATACTTTTAAACCCTAGCGTGCCCTAATTAGTGGAAGCCACTTGAGTAAAGTATTTAAGTTTAATCTTAGCTTAAGTTTATATCTACCGTATACTGCATTTATCATTAAAACTTATTAATTGACATATCTTGCAGCCTTCTTAATTTTCTTCAATTGCGGATGATCAGTACCATCTGAAAAACACTGTCAACAGTTAATATCAAGAAAATAACTAGGTGGTAGAACTTTTCTGTTCGTCTAGATAGGTACCACTGCTTTGCCAGTTGTTCTGCCGCCAAGCAGTAGTGCTTGCACACTACTGCTTGGCGGCAGAACAACTGGCAAAGCAGTAGTGTGCAAGCACTACTGTGTTCCTGTTTAAAGGGCACTGTAGCTAGTGAAATTACTGAGCAATTGAGACTTTATGATCTGATCTCACAGTCGAGTAATTTTATTACCAGACTGTGCTGATGTCTCAGGATGACGTGCGCAGTGCAGTGTCGTGGAAACTACATGTTTTGGAGTGACACTGTTCTATTATGGGTGGCCGTGGCGCTTAATATCAGGTGAACGATTAGTTACTAACATAAAAAAAATGTTAGTGAATGATGTGACGAGCTAGTCGTTTGCCTGGTGTTAAGCGCCGCGGCCGCCCATAACAAAACAGTGTCACTCGTAACTAAAACACAGAGTTTTGCGCGACACTGCACTGCGCACATCATCCTGAGACATTAGCACAGTCTGGTAATAAGATTACTCGACTGTGAGATCAGGTTATAAAGTCTCAATTGCCCAGTAATTTCACTAGCTACAGTGCCCTTCAAACCGGAACACAGTAGTGCTTGCACACTACTGCTTGGCGGCAGAATAACTGGCAAAGCGGTGGTACCTACCTCGACGAACTTTGCAAGAAAGTCCTACCACCTGGTAAAACATATGAAAAAAAAATGTAGGCCCCACTAATGCCTTCCAAACGGAGCCGAGAACCTCAATAGCAAATAAAAGCAATAGTAACCTCAGCAGTCGACAAGCAATTGGAGTTTTGGCGGGAATGAGAAAAAGATCGCGTCGCCGCATTGTATTATTTTCCAAAACTTGTGTAATTTTCAGTGTTAGTGCATAAATTTAGTGGCGTTTTATTCGTTAAGTGCTGGATTACAGGCATGAGTGTGGGAAAGTGGTATAATGATGGTGAAACGTTTCTTTTCGTGTTGTTTCCAAAACTCCATAGAAGCTTCTAGTTAAGTTGCCACCACTTTACTAGGAGTAGGACTTTGACTAAACTATGACTTGTCTATGACTTGACTTGGTGGCTTCGACTGTGACTTGACACATATTTCCGTGAAATATTATTAACGTGATAAATTATTAATTACTTGACACTGGCTAAATACACAATAGTGTGGAGCCAAAACATAAAAAATACCTCAGCAGTCCCTGGCGAGCGCGGGGCGCGCGCGGCGGCGCAGCGTGCCGAGGATGGCGAGCATCTCCTGCACGGGCTGCGGGGGCGGCGCCTCCCGCGCCGGCCGCCGCGACCGCGGCCTCAGGTGGAACTGGCCGCCCTTGATCTGGTCCACGATGGCGTCGATGGCCCCGCCCGGCCCCTCTGGGGATAGGGCTCACTTCAACTTCAAAATATCTTCATATCACACTAATATTATTGGCCCGATAGCTCAGTTGGTAACAACCCTGCCTTTTGAACTAGGAGTTGTGGGTTCGATTCCCACCCAGGACAAACATTTGTGTAATGAACATAGGTGTCTGTTCTGTGTCTGGGTGTTATGTTGTATTCTATGTATGTATTTACAAACAAAAAAGTATCTAGGTATTGTATCAGTTATCTGGTTCCCATAGCACAACCTTTGCTTAGTTTGGGGCTAGATGGCGCTGTGTGAAATGTCCACACATATTATATTATTATTAAATTTATGTGTCTACAAAATGTGTTATACATATGATATTAATATGTAATTTGGGTGCTTCATAGTAATTTAATTACATATATTTTAGTACAACATAATAACTAACAATACATACTTTTTAATACTGTACATAATTACATGGCATTCCCTCTACTTACCTTGTAATAAATATGTAATAAATATTGTAAAAAGAATTTTGTTGTATTGACTCATACAGAACTATGTAGTGAAAGTTACCGAAAGTGCCATTGTATAGATCAGGAAGATTGATGCGTGTTTTGTAAAGTATTACTAGATAGTTTAATAACTTAACTTAGACTTAGATTGTCCAATGCAATTTCAAAACATCTTTATCACACTAATATTATAAAGGCGAAAGTTTGTATGTGTATTTGTGTGTGTTTGTCACTCCTTCACGCGCAATGGATTTGGATGAAATTCGGTACCAACATAGCTTCTACACTGGATTAACATATAGACTACATTTGAGGGGTATAAAATCAAATGCAGCTACGAGCACGACCTTCAATTTAAAATTTAAGCTGTCTTTGACCCCAATGCAGATTTTTAATCTGGTTTTTGTATTATTTTAAGCTGGTTTCGATGCAAGATTATAAGTTGAGATCATACACAATTGGCAGACCTATATTTTTGCATTCATAGGTGAGATTAAAAAAATGCAACTAGCTGCTTTTGATTCTATACCCCTCATTTTATCCAGGAAAAGTGAAATTTGCCCGTGGGATGAGCAAATAATTATAACACTTTTTATCCGCGGGTGAAACCGCGGAGTGCAACTAGTTACTAATATTTTTTTTACAATATTATACAATAACCAGTGTGGTATTCCTAGTAATAATAGGTCTTTACCTATGAAATTGCCGTATTGCAGTACAGACTTTTTCAAACAAAAAAAAAGTTTTGATTGGCTATGAATTCTAAATTCAAATTAATTTTGTTTTAAAAATATGACATTCTATTTACAATATAAGTCTTTTGTTTATTGATTAGCGTTGTATTTTCATTACATTTCAACATTTTTCCTCATAATGGATACTTTGAAATTTCGTGTAATTATGGAATATGAGTTCCGTCGTGGCACCAACACGGCACAAACGACACGTAACATCAACGACGTTTACGGAGAGAACTGTACAAACGAACGTACAACCCGTTATTGGTTTGCTCGGTTCCGTTCTGGGAATTTTGACTTGAAAAATGAACCTCGTGGTCGTCCGGAAACTTTGGTCAACAATGATGAATTAAAGGCGATTGTGGAAGCTGATGAATCTCAATCTACAGCTGAGCTGGCAGCAGCTTTTGATGTTAGCATCAAAACAATATTGGTCTATTTGCGACAGATTGGCAAGATAAAAAAGCTTGATAGATGGGTGCCCCACGAACTTAACGATCGCCAGCGCAACGTACGCGTCGAGACTTGCCTTGCGCTGCTTAACAGGCACAGAAATGAAGGAATTTTGAACCGAATTGTTACGTGCGACGAAAAATGGATTCTTTTTGACAATCGAAAGCGCTCAGCAAGTTGGTTAGATCCTGTTTCGGTACCAAAGCAATGTGCAAAACGAAAAATGACCCCTAGAAAGGTGATGGTCACAGTTTGGTGGTCTAGTGCTGGTAGTGATTCATCATAGCTTTTTTACAAAACGGCGAGAGCATTACTGCAGATGTGTACATTGAAGAACTGACCACAATGATGGCGAAACTCGCACGTCTGCAACCAGCTTTGGTCAATCAATCGTCTCCACTGCTACTTCACGACAACGCGCGACCCCATACTGCACAACAGACCGTCTCTAAGCTGCATGAATTGGGTATGGAAGCTCTCCTTCATCCGCCATACTCACCAGATCTTGCGCCTACCGACTATTACTTTTTCCAAAATTTGGACAACTTATTAGCGGGAAAAAAATTCAATTCCTGAGAGGCAGTACAAAACGCCTTTCAAGAGTTTGTTGTCTCCCGTCCTGCTGATTTTTTCAAGAAGGGCATCCATAAACTGCCACAGCGTTGGCAAAGATGCATTGATTGCAGGGGTGATTACTTTGAATAAAAGAAATAAATAAGTTCGAAAAAAAAAATACTTTAACTTTTTTCAAACAAAACGGCAATTTCATAGGTAAAGACCTAATATAATAATATAGTTATGGTATCGTTTTCGTACACACGGGCTAGTTCAAAAACAAATAATGGGGATAGGGTGGGTGGTACAATAATTCATGAAGAGTTCAACAAATTCTAACAGCCTTATTAATAAACACGAACTAGCTTTAGACTTAACACCATCTTTTGTCTCTTTCGATCCAGCTAAATATTCCAACAGCAAAAAAAGGACAAAAGCTGAAGTAACTAATCCGAGACTAATACCCGTTTATTAATAAGGCTGTAAATGTTTTGACATGTCTACTGTCCGCAGCTTGTAAGCCGACTTCAAAAAGGAGAAGGTTCTCAATCAACCACCACAGAGGTTGACGAAAAATATTTTATTATATTATATTTTATATATAGTTTTTATTCTACATCGAATATCGTAGAATATCTGTATGAAATCCAGTACAGCGCCCCTAACGGTAACTATAGTCAAAGTCACGTAAAAAGATTTATTGCAAATAGGCTAGTTTTAGCACTTTTAGAAGTCAAAATTATATTAGGTATACTTAAAATTAAGTTATTTCACTAAGCATATAAAATGACAAAGTGCTTATTCAAATAATATATAGCAAGCCCATTACAATATGTGAGTGTGAAAAAAAGCAGTTCTTTATATTCGTCCGTTCGTTCGTAAGTTCGTTATACGTAACTAAGGATTCCATACAAATGTTTTAAGATACTGGGTAGTGAGTACAGTAATATACTGGTAACATTACTGTACTCACATATCTAAGTATTGTATCACATATAATGAGTACAGTAATGTACTGGTAACATTACTGTACTCACATATCTAAGTATTGTATCACATATAATGAGTACAGTAATGTACTGGTAACATTACTGTACTCACATATCTAAGTATTGTATCACATATAATGAGTACAGTAATGTACTGGTAACATTACTGTACTCACATATCTAAGTATTGTATCACATATAATGAGTACAGTAATGTACTGGTAACATTACTGTACTCACATATCTAAGTATTGTATCACATATAATGAGTACAGTAATGTACTGGTAACATTACTGTACTCACATATCTAAGTATTGTATCACATATAATGAGTACAGTAATGTACTGGTAACATTACTGTACTCACATATCTAAGTATTGTATCACATATAATGAGTACAGTAATGTACTGGTAACATTACTGTACTCACATATCTAAGTATTGTATCACATATAATGAGTACAGTAATGTACTGGTAACATTACTGTACTCACATATCTAAGTATTGTATCACATATAATGAGTACAGTAATGTACTGGTAACATTACTGTACTCACATATCTAAGTATTGTATCACATATAATGAGTACAGTAATGTACTGGTAACATTACTGTACTCACATATCTAAGTATTGTATCACATATAATGAGTACAGTAATGTACTGGTAACATTACTGTACTCACATATCTAAGTATTGTATCACATATAATGAGTACAGTAATGTACTGGTAACATTACTGTACTCACATATCTAAGTATTGTATCACATATAATGAGTACAGTAATGTACTGGTAACATTACTGTACTCACATATCTAAGTATTGTATCACATATAATGAGTACAGTAATGTACTGGTAACATTACTGTACTCACATATCTAAGTATTGTATCACATATAATGAGTACAGTAATGTACTGGTAACATTACTGTACTCACATATCTAAGTATTGTATCACATATAATGAGTACAGTAATGTACTGGTAACATTACTGTACTCACATATCTAAGTATTGTATCACATATAATGAGTACAGTAATGTACTGGTAACATTACTGTACTCACATATCTAAGTATTGTATCACATATAATGAGTACAGTAATGTACTGGTAACATTACTGTACTCACTATCCAGTATCGTAAAACATTTGTATGGAATCCTTAGTTACGTATAACGAACTTACGAACGAACGGACGAATATAAAGAACTGCTTTTTTTCACACTCACATACTAAATAAAGGTACTAAAGGTAATGTTTGTTGTTATTTATTTATACCAGGGAGTCATCAGATCGAAAAATACACACATCCCCCAAACATCCCTCCACCCTTGACTGGCCCTATAGCTCAGTTGGTAGTAACCCTGCCTTTTGAACTGGGGGTTGTGGGTTCGATTCCTACCCAGGACAAACATTTGTGTGATGAACATAGGTGTTTGTTCCGTGTCTGGGTGTTATATTGTATTCTATGTATGTATTTACTAACAAAAAGTATCTAAGTATTGTTTCAGTTATCGGTTCCCATAGTACAAGATTTGCTTAGTTTGGGGCTAGATGGCGCTGTGTGAAACGTTCGTAAATATTATTATTATTATATTATCCTAATAACTGTCAAGTCGTGAATCGAAAGTCATGATGTAAGGTAAACATTCAAACCATATATTAGGTCTTTACCTATGAAATTACCGTTTTGTTTGAAAAAAGTTAAAGTATTTTTTTTCGAACTTATTTATTTCTTTTATTCAAAGTAATCACCCCTGCAATCAATGCATCTTTGCCAACGCTGTGGCAGTTTATGGATGCCCTTCTTGAAAAAATCAGCAGGACGGGAGACAACAAACTCTTCAAAGGCGTTTTGTACTGCCTCTCGGGAATTGAATTTTTTTCCCGCTAAAAAGTTGTCCAAATTTTGGAAAAAGTAATAGTCGGTAGGCGCAAGATCTGGTGAGTATGGCGGATGAGGGAGAGCTTCCAAACCCAACTCATGCAGCTTAGAGACGGTCTGTTGTGCAGTATGGGGTCGCGCGTTGTCGTGAAGTAGCAGTGGAGACGACCGATTGACCAAAGCTGGTTGCAGACGTGCGAGTTTCGCCATCATTGTGGTCAGTTCTTCAATGTACACATCTGCAGTAATGCTCTCGCCGTTTTGTAAAAAGCTATGATGAATCACTACCAGCACTAGACCACCAAACTGTGACCATCACCTTTCTAGGGGTCATTTTTCGTTTTGCACATTGCTTTGGTACCGAACCAGGATCTAACCAACTTGCTGAGCGCTTTCGATTGTCAAAAAGAATCCATTTTTCGTCGCACGTAACAATTCGGTTCAAAATTCCTTCATTTCTGTGCCTGTTAAGCAGCGCAAGGCAAGATTCGACGCGTACGTTGCGCTGGCGATCGTTAAGTTCGTGGGGCACCCATCTATCAAGCTTTTTTATCTTGCCAATCTGTCGCAAATGGACCAATATTGTTTTGATGCTAACATCAAAAGCTGCTGCCAGCTCAGCTGTAGATTGAGATTCATCAGCTTCCACAATCGCCTTTAATTCATCATTGTTGACCAAAGTTTCCGGACGACCACGAGGTTCATTTTTCAAGTCAAAATTCCCAGAACGGAACCGAGCAAACCAATAACGGGTCGTACGTTCGTTTGTACAGTTCTCTCCGTAAACGTCGTTGATGTTACGTGTCGTTTGTGCCGCGTTGGTGCCACGACAGAACTCATATTCCATAATTACACGAAATTTCAAAGTATCCATTATGAGGAAAAATGTTGAAATGTAATGAAAATACAACGCTAAAAATAAAAAAGACTTATATTGTAAATAGAATGTCATATTTTTAAAACAAATTTAATTTGAATTTAGAATTCATAGCCAATCAAAACTATTTTTTGTTTGAAAAAGTCTGTACTGCAATACGGCAATTTCATAGGTAAAGACCTATTATTTATACACTAATGTTTAAAATTGTAAGTTGTAGAAGCTTTGTTACTATATATTTATACTGACTATATATATTGACTGGCCCGATAGCTGAGTTGGTAGCAACCCTACCTTCTGAACTGTGGGTTGTGGGTTAGATTCCCCCCCAGGACAAACATTTGTGTGATGAACATAGGTGTTTGTTCCGTGTCTGGGTGTTATATTGTATTCTATGTATGTATTTACAAACAAAAAGTATCTAAGTATTGTATCAGTTATCCGGTTCCCATAGTACAAGCTTTGCTTAGTTTGGGACTAGATGGCGCTGTGTGAAATGTACACAAACATTATTATTATTACATTATTATCTTAATAACTGTCAAATCGTGAATCGAAAGTCATGATGTATGTTAACATTCAATCCATCAATCAATCAATATTATATTCACTAATGGTTAAAATTGTAAGTTGTAGAAGCTTTGCTATATATATATATATATATGTATATAGGCTCAGGGGTTATGCATGGGTGGCAAACTATAGAACTATAGGCCTTCGGCATGTCCACACCGCGCCGTGTCCGGAGCAAGAATAATCCGTAGTACACCGAGCGGTCCCTTTTTATAGCCAGACGGTTGGGGGAGCAATGATAGTTGCCGATGTTGCCATTGTAATAAATTTAAATGCCACCACAGGGTAAATTACGGTACTGCCCGCTGCGCATAGAGTTTATAAATGGACGTAGCCGCCGTCATATACATAAATGGACGCTAATTGTCATACCGCCATACAGACAACAGATTATATAAAACCTGTGTTGTATAGGTAACCATATAATTCCAAAACTCACCCCCATTCTGTTTGCACCGTTTCAGCGTGCCCTGCTTGTTGGCGAGCATCGTGGCCATGTCCCCCCCCGCGGCCGCGAACGCGGGGGGCGGGGGCGGGGGCGGCGGCGGGGGCGGGGGCGGGGCCAAGGGGGGCGCGGGGGGGCACGGCGGAGGGGGCGCCGCAGGGGGGGCTACTGGCGCTGCTGTAAGGGATAACGGTGAGATATTAATACTTATATTTTGAAACATTTTGATATTGTGATGTATTTTACTAGGTGGTAGGACTTTACTGCAAAGTTCGTCTAGGTAGGTACCACCGCTTTGCCAGTTATTCTGCCGCCAAGCAGTAGTGCGCAAGCACTACTGTGTTCCGGTTTGAAGGGCACTGTAGCTAGTGAAATTACTGGGCAAATGAGACTTTATGATCTGATCTCACAGTTTAGTAATCTCATTACTAGATTGCGCTGATGTCTCAGGATGATGTGCGCAGTGCAGTGTCACGCGAATCTCTATACTTT
Source organism: Ennomos fuscantarius (assembly GCA_905220475.3). NCBI lineage: Eukaryota > Metazoa > Arthropoda > Insecta > Lepidoptera > Geometridae > Ennomos > Ennomos fuscantarius. The sequence goes on along the minus strand of HG992046.1, from coordinate 752,675 downwards.
AGAGTTTCGAGTGACACTGCAGCTGATATGGGCAGCCGTGTCGTTTAACACCAAGCGAACGGCTAGCTCGTCACGTCATTACTTAACATAAAAAAAAAAATAAAACTGAATCGATTACAAATTTGTTTATTTTTTTCTGTATATACAAATAGCTTCTGCTCGCAGCTTCGCCCGCGTGGCCTATAGGAGAATAACTCAACCACCCATTTCACCCTCTTAGGGGAGGAATTTCGAAAAACCCTTTCTTAGAGGATACCTACACTTTACAAAGAACACACCCTCCAAATTTCAAGTCTCTAGGACCAGCGGTTTAAGCTGTACGTTGATATATAAGTCAGTCAGTCAGGACTTTGAATTTTATATGTATATATAACTTTTAATAGGCTATTTGACTACTATTAAAAATGAACAAGTAAATATTATTTTCATAAAGTAGGTTAAAAATGAATGTAATCATTGTAAAAATAAATAAAATCGGTACATTAATCACGGAGTAGTACGCTTTTAAAGTTTCATCGCCTGTCCCTTTCTCGCAAAACAGAGATCGTGTTGAGCTTCCTCACAGCTACTATGAAGGCATGGCTTGTGACGTCACATGCCAAAAAGTTTGTATGTAGAGCTACCACAGCTTAGTAATGAGTTACTGTGAGGACTGGTAACTGACGTCACTGCGTGTTTGAGCTGTCTCTTTCTATTCCTGTATTTTAAAATGCCTGTAACTTAGTCATTTTTCGAGATATTCAAGTTTTGTTTTCACAGTTATCTATTTTTTGAGGTATATTATTTATGTATGTAATAAAAATATAGTAGTCAAATAGCCTATTAAAAGTGTGGACTTTATAATGGTCAGCGCATATACCGTATTTCATATTCCTTCTAAAATTGTTACGTATCTATATATATATGTACTATGTAGGCTTAACTATTGATTTATTTATTTAAGTATTGATTAACATCCTACTCCTAATAATATTATAAATGTTAATTTGTAAGTATGGATGTATTGATGAATGTTTGTTACTCTTTCACGCAAAATCTACTAAACGGATTTATATGAAATTTGGAACACAGATAGTTTATAACCTGGATTAACACAGCATACTTTTTATCCGCGAGTGAAACCGCGGTGTGCAACTAGTGTATCTATATTTTAGGAGTAGTAATGTAGGCTAACTCTAAATAACTAAAGATTCCTAACAGCGTGTAAATAAAAAAAATATGTTGCGAAAACTAAAAAATATTGTTTTCCCACTTCCACCTCTATGTCTAAATGCAGAGGGAGTGTGACAGCAATAGAAACATCTGCTTTCTTTATTGAATCCCGTTACATATTGTCCAAACTTACCAGTAACTTTGTGTTCCTCTTCAACTTCCATTGCTTCTTCTCTAACCTCTTCTCTGACTTCTTCCTTCTTCTCTACCTTCACGTCAACGGCACCAGTTTCGAAGTAGCTGATCCTGGACATCAAATTGGACCTTTTTGGTGGTCTTCTATCCTCCACCCCCTTTCTTGATTCTGTAAGTTTTATTTCCGTTTCTATGAGTTTTTTGTCTGAGAAGGTGAGTTTTTGCACAGTTTCTGTGAGTTTCAGTTCCGCTTCGCTCGCCTTCCGCTCCGCTTCGTTGAGCTTCCGTTCCGCTCGCTCGGCTCGGTCGAGCGCTTTTTGTGCATCTTCTTCGGCTAGTTTTATTTTCTCTTCCCATAAAAGTATGTCAGTTTCTTCGTGTTTTTCAGCTAGTTTGAGCTGAAATATGAAAAGTTATTTCAGTGAAATGAAATAAAATTTATTTCACATAAATGGAGATAGATTTAGGTTGACACCTACCTACCTAGTAGGTAGGTGGTAGTAGGGTAGGTAGGTTCTTCCATTTAGCCCATACTTGTGGCATGTGAAAATTATTATTAAGTTTGAGTCAATACTATAATACAATTTTCAAATAAACTAAAATATTTTTTTTACCAGAGACTTTTACAGCCTTATTAATAAATACGAACTAGCTTTAGACTAGTTACACCATCTTTTGTCTGTTTCGATCCAGCTAAATATTCCAGTAGCAAAAAAGGACAAAAGCTGAAGTAACTAATCCGAGACTAATACCCGTTTATTAATAAGGCTGTAAAAGTTTTACGAGATTTGTTTAAATAAAGATTAATGGAGGCTGTTGTAATTTCCAGAAATGTAGGTACATCTCCCGGCCGCGGGAATACTCAAGGAATTGGCGGCAGCATCCTAATCGGTACATTAATATCTTTAAAAAGGCCTGCTTATGGTGGTGCAAAAAAATATTTTTTCTATCAAAATATTTAATCTTAAAAAGGTATATTCTCAACGACCACTTTTCCTAAAATGACAATACTTCAGTTGTATCCCTAAACAATATCAGGTTTCCAAAGTAACCCTTTCCTAAAATGTTAGTTATTACAATATATATCTATAGTCTCTGTGGTGTGGTGGTTGAGCAGGTCGGCTCATAGCCCGGAGGCGGCGGGTTCGATCTCCACGGCAGGACAAATATTTATGTACATAAAAAAGCGCAAATATTTATTCTGGGTGTTGTGGGACTATGGTCCTCGTAGTTCCTAGGTCCCTAGACACAGGGAATCCTAGTTAGGGTCCAGGATCTATGTATGTGATCGTTGGGCGATATTATTTATTATTTATATTCTCAAAATGTTTTTTTTTTTCACCTGCAGGTCCTGCAGCGCGTCCCGGTGGCGCAGCTCCAGGTCGTCGAGCGGGCCTCACCTGCAGGTCCTGCAGCGCGTCCCGGTGGCGCAGCTCCAGGTCGTCGAGCGGGCCTCACCTGCAGGTCCTGCAGCGCGTCCCGGTGGCGCAGCTCCTGGTCGTCGAGCGGGCCTCACCTGCAGGTCCTGCAGCGCGTCCCGGTGGCGCAGCTCCAGGTCGTCGAGCGGGCCTCACCTGCAGGTCCTGCAGCGCGTCCCGGTGGCGCAGCTCCAGGTCGTCGAGCGGGCCTCACCTGCAGGTCCTGCAGCGCGTCCCGGTGGCGCAGCTCCAGGTCGTCGAGCGGGCCTCACCTGCAGGTCCTGCAGCGCGTCCCGGTGGCGCAGCTCCAGGTCGTCGAGCGGGCCTCACCTGCAGGTCCTGCAGCGCGTCCCGGTGGCGCAGCTCCAGGTCATCGAGCGGGCCTCACCTGCAGGTCCTGCAGCGCGTCCCGGTGGCGCAGCTCCAGGTCGTCGAGCGGGCCTCACCTGCAGGTCCTGCAGCGCGTCCCGGTGGCGCAGCTCCAGGTCGTCGAGCGGGCCTCACCTGCAGGTCCTGCAGCGCGTCCCGGTGGCGCAGCTCCAGGTCGTCGAGCGGGCCTCACCTGCAGGTCCTGCAGCGCGTCCCGGTGGCGCAGCTCCAGGTCGTCGAGCGGGCCTCACCTGCAGGTCCTGCAGCGCGTCCCGGTGGCGCAGCTCCAGGTCGTCGAGCGGGCCTCACCTGCAGGTCCTGCAGCGCGTCCCGGTGGCGCAGCTCCAGGTCGTCGAGCGGGCCTCACCTGCAGGTCCTGCAGCGCGTCCCGGTGGCGCAGCTCCAGGTCGTCGAGCGGGCCTCACCTGCAGGTCCTGCAGCGCGTCCCGGTGGCGCAGCTCCAGGTCGTCGAGCGGGCCTCACCTGCAGGTCCTGCAGCGCGTCCCGGTGGCGCAGCTCCAGGTCGTCGAGCGGGCCTCACCTGCAGGTCCTGCAGCGCGTCCCGGTGGCGCAGCTCCAGGTCGTCGAGCGGGCCTCACCTGCAGGTCCTGCAGCGCGTCCCGGTGGCGCAGCTCCAGGTCGTCGAGCGGGCCTCACCTGCAGGTCCTGCAGCGCGTCCCGGTGGCGCAGCTCCAGGTCGTCGAGCGGGCCTCACCTGCAGGTCCTGCAGCGCGTCCCGGTGGCGCAGCTCCAGGTCGTCGAGCGGGCCTCACCTGCAGGTCCTGCAGCGCGTCCCGGTGGCGCAGCTCCAGGTCGTCGAGCGGGCCTCACCTGCAGGTCCTGCAGCGCGTCCCGGTGGCGCAGCTCCAGGTCGTCGAGCGGGCCTCACCTGCAGGTCCTGCAGCGCGTCCCGGTGGCGCAGCTCCAGGTCGTCGAGCGGGCCTCACCTGCAGGTCCTGCAGCGCGTCCCGGTGGCGCAGCTCCAGGTCGTCGAGCGGGCCTCACCTGCAGGTCCTGCAGCGCGTCCCGGTGGCGCAGCTCCTGGTCGTCGAGCGCAGCCCGCAGCTCCTCCAGCTCGTGCAGCAGGCGCAGCAGGCGCTCGTCCAGCTCCAGCTCGCCCAGCAGCAGGGTGCTCTGGTGCGTCAGCAGCTTCACGCGCTTCGTCGCCGCGCGGGCCTCCGTCTTGTACCTGCCGCGCGGAGAACGTTTGTTCTGGGTGTCACGCAGCATTCGAATAGAGAAGACAAAAAAAAACACAACAAAACATCTAACATTAAGCTAGCTTCCCTGTTGTTAGTATTACTAAAATGTAACTGCTAATGTACCTACCTATCGTATATTTAAGATTCTGTTTGTCTTTTCTAAGCAATAAAGACACAATACACCCCATGCAGGACGTCAGTGCAGGCCTTACCGCCCCCAAATAGTATTAGGGTGGGTTGCACCATGTTACTTTACAATAACAAACATCGAAATTTCAGTTAAAGTACCAGTTAGACAATAAATAGGTTGCACCAACTGACAATTGAAGGGCTGAACCGATTTTTATCACAAAATGACTTATGGGTATCGTTGGATTCAGCGTGAAATTATCTACAATAATACATTCTAAAAATACCGAAACGAGGCTTAAATCTCGAGATTTTCAGTCTAAAAACGGTTTATCTGACACAGTTCGCTTAGCATAAAAACATTGTTATATTCATTATATTATATTTTTACTGTAATTGTACGAATTAGTACTATAATGTATTTTAAAATAGAATTAATACATTTTCAAGCAACTAAAACTTACATAAACCTTTTCTATTACTTAATAAGCACTCTACATTAAAATGACGCCGTTGACGTTGTAAGTCAATTTTCTCGAGACTCAATTTGAGAGTAGAAACCCTTTTTGTTCTCACCCCTTCAATTGTTAAATGACGTCATAACTTTACCAGGGTAACCGTGACTGCGCACGCTCCGCTGGTTAGTGTTATTGTTTATGTAAATATGTTTTGTATGTTTTCAGCTTAGCATCTGGGGTAAATAAGGTTTCATTTGACTTGCAACCCAGGTAAGAGCCTCTCTGGTGTGGTGGTTGAGCAGGACGGCTCATAACCCGGAGGTGACGGGTTCGATTCCCGCGGCAGGACAAGTATTTGAGCACATATAAAAAGCGCAAATACTTGTTCTGTGGGACCATGTTCCTCGTAGTTCCTGGATCCCTAGATACAGGGAATCCTAGTGAGGGTCCAGGATCTATGTATGTGATCGTTGAGCGTTATTATTATTGTTATTAACTTAAGCTATACTAATGAATACGCTGGTGCAAAACATTTCACAGTAACGACTAAAGTCAGCATTACTGTAATTGTCTAAATTATCGTAAACCTTTACTTTAACTGCTACTATGGTGCAACCCACCCTTAGAATTATGCAGTTTCAGACAAACTCCTCGAGTTTCAACATTGAATGCAGCTACAAGCCTACAGCAATACGAACCAACTCCTAGTTTTCTAGCGCCGAAGGTCAATCCTAGCTGATGCTAATTCTGGAGCTACGTACAGCCTTATTAATAAACGGGTATTAGTCTCGGGTTAGTTACTTCAGCTTTTGTCCTTTTTTTCTACTGGAACATTTAGCTGGTTTTTTTTTTATGTTAGTGAATGATGTGACGAGCTAGCCGTTCACCTGATGTTAAGCGTCACGGCCGCCCATAACAGAACAGTCTCACTCGGAACCCAAAAGATAGAATTTCGCGCGACACTGCACTGCGCACATCATCCTGAGACATCAGCACAGTCTGGTAATAAGATTACTCGACTGTGAGATCAGGTCATAAAGTCTCAATTGCCCAGTAATTTCACTAGCTACAGTGCCCTTCAAACCGGAACACAGTAGTACTTGCACACTACTGCTTGGCGGCAGAATAACTGGCAAAGCGGTGGTACCTACCTAGACGAACTTTGCAGTAAAGTCCTACCACCTAGTAGATGTAGTGGATCGAAAGAGACAAAAGATGGTGTAATTAATCCAAAGCTATTTCGTGTTTATTAATAAGGCTGATACAGAACAAACCCTTCTAGTTCCAAAGGTTACAGTAATGAAGGACTCACGTCTCAGCCATTTGGCGGTCATCATCAGCCTTGTTCTTGAGTTTCCCCACCTCCTCCATCAGGAGTTTGGAGACGCGGTTGTGCCTCTCCAGGGAGCTGCGCAGGTCCACCAGCTCGGACAGCTGGCTCGCGCAGGTCGCTTGGGACGCTTCCAGCTCCTGCGGGTTGTAGGAGGATTGGGCTCTTCAGTTAACGCGGCACAAATTCAAATTCAAATCATTTATTTTGTGATACACAGGTCATAAAACAGATGTTACAATAATAATATGAAGTCCATACTGCGATCAGCCGCAACGGCATACAAAAATTACAAATAAGCTGAAGCTAAATACTTAAATTAATCAAATTGCATCACAATAAAAGTCAATAGGTAATAAATAGGTCCATTTAATTGTATTATGTTAAAGTCAATTACTTATCAAAAAATTCAGCAAGCGAGTAAAATGTTTGGTCGATTAAATATTGAAATAATTTACGTTTTAATGTGTGAGGGTCATTGCACTCTTTTATATGGCTTGGAATTTTGTTATATATTTTTGGCCCCATTGTAAATACACTTTTCTCATATAAAGCAGTTTTATAGTTCACTTTTTTGGAACAACATAAGAAAGTACGATTTCGTGATTTGAATACTATTTTAAATAAAGATGGATGTTGTCTAATAAAGAGAGCTAATTCAAATATATATAGTGAGGGCAGGGTAAGAATTTTTAAATCTTTAAAATACGCTCTACAGCTATCGGTTCTTTTCAGGCCACACATTGCACGTATACATCTTTTTTGACCCCTGAACACTTTGTCCCAATTTGTTGCATTACCCCAAAATATTATAGCGTACCTTAATCTAGAAGCGACATACCCATGATACGACGCGAGCACCGTTGAGAGGTTTAGTTTTTTTGCTAACATATAGAGACTATAGGAAGATTGGGCAAGTTTTTTACAAACAAAGTCTATGTGGCTTTGCCACTTTAGGTTATTATCTATATGTAGTCCAAGAAATTTCGTTGTGTTAGTGGTGTCTACTGTCCTACCATCATGTTGTATTTGAACTCCTAGAGTTTGATTACTTCGTTGTTTAAATTCCATTATCTTTGTTTTACTTATATTTATATTCAGATTATTCCCTATTAACCATTGTACTATGGACCCTAGTTTAGTATTTATGACATTTTCATCATTAAAAACCACTGTACAGTCATCAGCAAATAATATCTTTGGGCTATTAATTGACTTAGGCATATCGTTAATATATATTAGAAATAAAAGAGGTCCCAGGACGCTGCCCTGAGGAACTCCAAACTTTATTGATCTACAAGAAGATTTGAATTGTGTTTCACGTTTAGTTTTTACAGATATCTTATTTACACTGGTAATTTGCTTTCTGTCAGTTAGGTATGATTTGAGTAAATTTAGAGCATTACCCCTAACGCCATAGATTTCAAGTTTCTTTATAAGAGTTTCATGGTCTACAAAGTCAAAAGCCTTTGACATATCCATATAGAGCGTGTAGACTGGTTTTCTTGTATCTACTCTGGGGTATATCATAGCAAGAAATTCATAAATCGCTAAATTAATTGACTTATTTTTTCGAAATCCTTTTTGTTCATGTACAAATATATTGTTGCTCTCAAAATAATTGTATAAATTTTTGTAAATAATTTTTTCAATAATTTTAGAGAAGATTGGGATCATCGCTATTGGTCTATAGTTTGTCATACTAAAATTGTCACCTTTTTTAAACAGAGGTTTAATTATTGTCGTTTTTAGAATTGATGGAAAAGTGCCTTGTTCAAAACACAAGTTAATAACATGCGATAAAATAGGAGCAACAATGTTAGATACATATTTTAATACTGCGACACAAATGTCATCAAAACCTGTACTTCTGGTGTTTTTCAGACCCTGAATCGTCTGAGAAATTTCAGTCGGAATAGTAGGTTTTAGAAAAAAAGAGTTTGGTGAATTATAGCTGCAAGTGCGAATTTCATAATTATTTACATTTAAAGGTTTAGCCAAGTCTGCATAGTAGTTGTTAAAAGATTCTGCTATATGTTGGGAGTTTGTAATTTTACAGTCATTAACTAAGATTTCTGTAATATTTTCAGGGGGTAGTTTTGGTCTGCTGCTGTTAATGATATTCCAAGTCGCCTTGGATTTATTAGTGGATGTTAAGATATAGTAGTTGTTTTGTGATTTTTGTGTGAGTTTTACAATTTTACTATATCTTTTGGAGTACGCTTTAAATTTTAATTTGTCAAGAGTATTTTTTGAAAGCCGATATTTCCAAAGTAGGGAACGTTTATGCTTGCTGCATTTTTTAATTCCACGAGAAAGCCATTTAGGTTTAAATTTGGTTTTGTTTTTTATTTTCACAAAAGGGAAGCACAAGTCATAAAATAGCGCAAACAGGCTATGAAACTCAAAGAAGGCCTCATTTGCATTATTCAATTGAAAAATGTCAGCAAAAGTGAGCTGACCCATACATTCTCCAAATCTCAGAAAATTATCTTTACAATAATCTCGTTTAAAGGAAAACCAGTAGTCCAACAGACAGGTTTTTTTAACTGGACAGGTTAAAATCTGAGCTTTATGATCGGACAACCCAAGTTCAACAAGTTCACATTTCGCACCACGCATGTTATGAAATATATTGTCAATACATGAGCCACTACTCGGTCTTGTGGGTTCTCTTATAGGTATCTTTAGATTGTAACTAGTGATAAGTTGTTCCAATTCATTAGAATATTTGTTACGTTTTAGTAGGTCTATGTTAAAGTCACCAGCGATGGTGATCTTTTTATTATTGTTATTTGCTATAACCCTCAAAATGTCATTAAAATTATTAAAAAACAAGTCAAATACAAAATGTGGTTTTAAACAGGTTCATTACTTTTCCTGCTATAAGTTTTAGCTAAATATCAACTGAATAATGGAATAAATAAAAAAATCGAAATGAATAAAATGGCTCGACCTTCATTTTTATTTTCACTGCCTCTGTAGTGTGGTAGTTGAGTAGGTCGGCTCATAACACGGAAGTCGCGGATACGATTTCCGCGACAGAACAAGTATTTTAAAAAACAAAAAAAAGCGCAAGTACTTGTTCTGAGTCTGGGAGTTCTGGACCATGGTCCTCGTAATTTCTGGGTCCCTACCCCTAGACACAGGGAATCCTAGTTAGTGTCTAGGGTCTATGTATGTGTGTCATAGGGCATTTATTTATAAATCTATTATTAACCTGTCCTAAAGCCACGTTAGCCTCGTGAGCTTCAAACTCGTGTAGTTTAGCGGTGTTCAGTTCTGTCTGAAGCGAGGCTATCTGCCTGCTCAGCTCCGAAACTGTCTGCTTGAGGAATTCCACTTCCTCGTTGCTGCTCGTATCTGATGCTGGAAAGAGATACACATATCGCTGGTTAATTGCGTGAGGGGGATAGATTCACTAAGCTTATGGGTTACAAAATTTGAGAAGCTTTAGCGTACTTTTTTTTTTGGTTTGTCTCTACACTTTGGTGTATTTAGGCAGTGTTTAATGTCTCAAGTTGATTAATATATATATACACACACACGACTGCCCATATCAGCTGCAGTGACACTCGAAAGTCTAAAGTATAGTTTCGCGTGACACTGCACTGCGCACGCCATTCTGAGACATCAGCACAGTCTAGAAATAAGATTACTAGATTGTGAGATAAGGTCATAGTCTCATGTGCCCAGTAATTTCACTAGCTACAGTGCTCTTCAAACCGGAACACAGTAGTGCTTGCGCATTACTGCTTGGCGGCAGAATAACTGGCAAAGCGGTGGTACCTACCTAGACGAACTTTGCAGAAAGTCCTACCACCTAGTAAATTTTATTAAAGTTAACTTTAGTTAAGTTAATTAACTTTAGTTAAACTTCTTTAGTTTAGCTCCATCTATCAGCCGATATAAATTGTAAAATTGTAAATTGTCATTTTACCGGCCATACCAACATAATAATACAAATTTTTAACTTTGTTATGTTGACAATGGAGATCTGCGTGAACCAACTTCAACTTCCATTCACCAACTATCTCCCCAAATCAAGCATGCGTAAAGAAGTTTTAATTCAAAAAGAGAAGATTCTCAATTTTTTTTTGTTTTTTTTTTTTATGTTATTAACCTCATATTTCCTTTTGAAGTCAGTTAAAAAGGCAATCAAAATCAAAATGAAAACTATCTCATTTGTTTCGCTTTAGTCGCCACTTACCAGCATCATTGGAATCAGTAAAGTCAACGTCAATAGGCTTCGTCGGCAGAGCTTGCATCAGCACCGTGCTTTGTCGCTTCAACTTCTTGTTTTGTTTGTACCACTCGCCAGCTTGCTGCATCACCCTGGAAACAGGTTGGAAAGTTTCGTAACGGGTGTTGAACGTTTGGTAACAAGTGTTGAGCGTTTGGTAACGGGTGTTGAACGTTTGGTAACGGGTGTTGAACATTTGGTAGCCGGAGTTGAAACTTTTGGTTACCATAATTAAAATATTTGGTCACTTTTGGTAACCAGATATACCTTTTGTAAAGTAATGATTGTATTAAAAATTATATCAATGATTTAAGATGTTCTTAAATGCAGGGCAGTGAATAAAATTATGTAACTAATGACCGTGGTGACTATGTAAATGACAAAACTGTCCGTTTTTTTAGAAAAGAATGAACATTATTTATTTGTATATTTAATGTAGATGTTAAGGCTCAAGATCTCCATTAAAACGCATTTTAATCATCGTTTCTTGGGCACCTAAGTATACTGCCTGAAAAAATCAATGAATGCATTTTTTACTTATTTTTATAAATATTCCTTTGAAGACAATTTGCTATCTCAAACTTTTCAGATATTTTCCAGTTCGTGTGTATATTATTGTCATACTTGCTTTCTTTCTGATACTTTTTTTTTGTTTGGTTTTGGCTCCACATTTTTGTTTATTTAGCCAGTGTCAAGTAATTGATAATATCTCAAGTTAATTAATATCATATAATGTGTCAAGTCAAGTCAAGTCACAGTCCAAGTCATAGTCAAGTCATAGTCTAGTCAAAGTCATCTCCTAGTAAAGTGGTGGCAACTTTACTTGAAGCTTTTATGGAGTTTTGGAAATAACACGAAAAGGAACGTTTCACCATGATCATACCACTTTCCCACACTCACGCCTGTAATTCAGCACTTAACGAATAAAATGCCACATAACACAAGTTTTGGAAAATAATACAATGCGGCGACGCGATCTTTTTCGTTTTCCCGCCAAAACCTTTCTGATACTAGTAGGGTAATCACGGAATTTTGATAGCAACGCTACAGGAGAAATTTCATTCCTAATTTGAAATTTTCTAACTAACTATTCACATAAACTGCGTATCGAAACTGTTAAATTAATAATTAAACTGTTAAATCAATCCAAATGTGTATATTCACAACCGCAAAAATCTAAGCGTGACGTCATGCGCTGTGATTGGCGTTTCAGTCAAAATGCCCGACCGTAGCGTTTTAATGTTTTATTTTATTGAAAACCTAAGTAATCTTAATTTTTTTGATAAAACTAAACCAGTGTTTTAACGTTATTTAATATAAATTTTACCCTAAAAACATTGAATCGACCATTTTTTGATATTGTCGTCATGCCTATTGTGTGTTTCTGTTGCAATCCATGGTCGCCTAGCAGATTCTACGAAACTAATAAGTCACGATATCTTGACTCGGACTAATTGCAAATGTTGCTAAGCCAGAATTCACAGAACATCCATTTTGCAAATCAATGAATTATTAATTTACTTACTTAAAATGTTTTTAGCTTTGTAAGTATACATATGATTAGGTTTTATCTACTTTCCAAGTGATTTATAATTTATGATATAGGTAATAAATTGTAAAGTGGTTGGAGCAACACAATGATTAATGCGACACAGTTTTTTATCGACTTTAAAAAAGGAGGTTTTCTATACGGCTGTTTTTAATGTTATTTATCTCAGAACTGCGTCATTTATAAACCGTTTATTTATTTGAAACTAGCTGCGCCCCGCGGTTTCACCCGCGTATCAAAAGTATTGACAGCCTCTGTGTCGTGGTTGAGCAGGTCGGTTCATAATCCGGAGGCGTCGGGTTTGATTCCCGCGGCAGAACAAGTATTTGTGCACAGAAAAAAGCGCAAATACTCGTTTTGAGTCTGGGTGTTGTGGGATCATGGTCCTCGTAGGTTCTGGGTCCTTGGATACAGGGAATCCTAGTTATGGTATTTCAAGTAGTTTTCTTTAAAAACAAAAAAATCACTTTTTAAACTGCAGAGAAATTAAAAACAAAACTTCTTGTAACCTGAACATTACGATAAGGTGGACATTAAACGGTGATTATTTAAATCTGTCAAGGCGTTAACAATTTCCCGATAACAAGTTTTTAAACGATTTTAAATGTTCAACCTTTGCTTGTTGTTCGACTTTTACAAGTTGCAACATTGCTTACATTACCTCACGTATGAGGCGGAATTCACGCGCGATTGGTTATTCAAGTAAAACAACTATATATATGCACATTTTAAAATAATATTACAGGGTTTAAGTAATTAATATACTTTGATCATGATAATAATAATAATAATAACGCCCAACGATCACATACATAGATCCATGACCCTAACTAGGATACTGTGTCTAGACCGTGGTCCCATAACACCCAGACTCAGAGCAAGTATTTGCTCTTTTTTTTTGTGCAGAAATACTTATATATATAGTATGTAAATTGTGTGCTTCAGAAACAAGGAACCGAGGAATAGTGGTAATTTTTTTTATTGTTTTATGTTACGGAATGACGTGACGAGCTAATCGCTCGCCTGATGTTAAGCGACACGGCTGCCCATATAAGTTGCAATGTCACTTGGAGCTCTAAAGTAAACAGTTTCGCGTGACACTGCACTGCGCACGTCATCCTGAGACATCAACACTAGTAATAATATTACCATATTGTGAGATGAGATCATAGTCTCAATTGCCCAGTAATTTCACTAGCTACAGTGCCCTTCAAACCGGAACACAGTAGTGCGCAGACTTGGCGGCAGAGTAATTCGCAAAGCGGTGGTACCTACCATACGAAATGTACCTATTCAAGGTTTTAGGGCTGTCTTGTTTTTAAATCGATATCGATTACGAACGGGGTCAATTGAGGTTGTCTCATATTAACACAAGAGCCAACTTTTTTTTACTAAGTAGATACTCAGGGCAGAGATTCACTACTTAGACCGCTCAAGGTGGCGCTCTATAGGCTTATGTTCAGCAGATGTATGAATTCTTCCAGCTGACGGTAGTAGGACTGGAGGCGGCGGGTTCGATTCCGGCAGGACAAAAATTTGTGCACAGAAAAAAAGCGTAAATACTCAGAATCTGGGTGGTGTGGGACATTCGGAATGTCTGAGCTGATAAATACGTCACTGAGCATGCAGTAACACAATGCATAAATACAATCGCTGTAAAGGCATAAACATTAGAACCAAGATAACCATGTCTGTGCTTTCTGAGTTAGTCTGACTCTCTGAGCTGAGAACTGATCTGATTCAGTTTGGGGGGTTTCCCCCCAGCGTGGCCTCCAACCTCCCCTACAGCCACCCCAAGCCTCGCAACTGAGCTGATTCTGGTACTGGTAAATCTGAGACTGAGTCAACTGAGCCACTGTCCGCAGACAGTCCGACGCATCGATTTCTGGGATACACAAGACATGGTTATATCTGAGAATTTCTGAGAATCACTGAGAGCATCTGAGAATGTCTGAGAGTATCTGAGAGTGTCTGAGAGTATCTGAGAGTGCTAGCACATAAAAATCACAAGCTCACTTACTGAGATATACTGGGTGTTGCTCTGGCACTGTCTCGTTCAAGAATGCCACGACTACCGCGCGCGTTCGCTCACCTCGCTAGTTGCGTCATCGACCTGACGTTAGCTGTTAATGTTATCTGGCTTCTGCTAGCTTACGTACTTTTCTGTACCTACCTTCACATCTAAAGCTTTGCACTCGCGACATACCCCCCCAAAGGAAGAGAAAAGAAAGGCGAGATCTGGTTCTGATTCTACATTTAATTATCTACTGTACTGAGGTGAACACAAAGCTAATCACTTAAGTCACTGAGACACTATACTGTTCCTATTACTGGTAAAACAATATAGCCATCAACTGAGAAGTCCATTCCTTAACCTTCTCCCTGGCTCTGATTGCTGGTGCCCTAGGCGGTCATTTTGCTACGTCTGTGGTTACTGTTTCTACTGGGATTTCTGGTTCATTACTAATAGCAGGTACGTCAGTATGGAATTTCTGAGACTGGCTTGCTTCAATATACTGTTCATATGGAACTGTTACTGAATTGTCAACTTGAGTTTCTGCAGAATCTCGACTGGCTCTGATAGTGGGATCATTTAATACTGGCGAAGGTACTGTACTATGATCGTCATCAACTTCAAGGGGATAAAAATGCCCTATTGAACGAGTGTATGTTTCTCCTGAAGATAACTTCACTTTGGCTACTCTGATCTGTCCATCCGTACCCTTATGTGATGTGGAACCAGTGTGGACCAGTGATGTGGAAGGTAATGAACCGGGTGCGTTTTTGGAACTGTGGGATTCGGTACAACTTCTATGATCCATTATGTATATGGTTCTGAATAACCTTATCGTATGAATCAATTTCCGAACTATCTAAACGTTTTAACAGGCTGTTAAGACGTCCCCATGCTAACCCCAAATTATTAGGAAGATTTGGAGGAAATTCAATCCATGGCCATTGTACGTGATACCAATTTTCTTTATACTGAACGGTATCATTGAAGTGTTTTACCGCCTCTTCATCACGAGTAGATTTTGGAGAGTCCGAAATACCTATTGACTCAAGGTCCCACAATCGCTTAACGTCTTCAAATTTGAATGAAAGATCAGGTTTATATAGCTTATTATCAACTTCTGCATTTGATTGGAAGTATGTTAAAACGCTTAACTGGTCCGAGTCATCAACCCTTTCATTAATCTTGCCCGACCACACCCAGCCAAAATCTGAATTAACTAAGAAAAGATCTTCTGTGAACAACATCTTTTCATGCGACATAAACGAGTGATAATAGTCATTACCGATTAATATGTCTATTTTATCACCGCATGACCCGTCATCTGCGAATTTAAGATCTTTCATATGTAAGCATACCGCCGCCGCTTTAGTGGATAAGTCTACCCATCGTCCGTACAATGAACCATCTCACTATAAATATCTCCAACTACCTTCTTTAGAAAAAAATTGCACATGAACTATTT
Source organism: Ennomos fuscantarius (assembly GCA_905220475.3). NCBI lineage: Eukaryota > Metazoa > Arthropoda > Insecta > Lepidoptera > Geometridae > Ennomos > Ennomos fuscantarius. The sequence continues at coordinate 737,151 of HG992046.1, read as the reverse complement.
ATTATTTATAGAAAATTATAAAAATCCCTCGCATATCCACCATGTCGCCAAGTACCCTGGTCACGGTACCTAACGAATGTCTGAGCTGATAAATACGTCACTGAGCATGCAGTAATACAATGCATAAATACAATCGCTGTAAAGGCATAAACATTAGAACCAAGATAACCATATCTGTGCTTTCTGAGTTAGTCTGACTCTCTGAGCTGAAAACTGATCTGATTCAGTTTGGGGGGTTTCCCCCCCGCGTGGCCTCCAACCTCCCCTATAGCCACACCAAGCCTCGCAACTGGGCTGATTCTGGTACTGGTAAATCTGAGACTGATCTGAGACTGAGTCAACTGAGCCACTGTCCGCAGACAGTCCGACGCATCGGTTTCTGGGATACACAAGACATGGTTATATCTGAGAATTTCTGAGAATCACTGAGAGCATCTGAGAATGTCTGAGAGTATCTGAGAGTGTCTGAGAGTATCTGAGAGTGCTAGCACATAAAAATCACAAGCTCACTTACTGAGATATACTGGGTGTTGCTCTGGCGCTGTCTCATTCAAGAATGCCGCGACTACCGCGCGCGTTCGCTCACCTCGCTAGTTGCGTCATCGATCTGACGTTAGCTGTTAATGTCATCGTGCTTCTGCCAGCTTACGTATTGTTCTGTACCTACCTTCACATCTAAAGCTTTGCACTCGCGACAATTGGTCCTCGTAATTCCTGGATCTATGTATGTGATTGTTGGGCGTTATTATTATTGTTATTGATATTATAGTCATGAAGGTTATAAAATTATTCAGAATCCTTACTTGTGCATAACCCCGGCATCAACCTCATGCTGGTTCTTCAACTGCTGGTACTCGTTGAACAGTTTCTCGGAGACATTCCTGAGCTTGGTCAACTCCCGCTCTCTTTCCCGCAGCTCCCCATCCAGGTGGTTTCGTTCCTCGTGGAGAATGTTGTACCGGCGCTGTAGGTCATCATATTCACGTTTTGCTGGAAGTGGATAAAATAAATAATTAAATAAAATAAAAAGATTTTAATTATTATATGGTCATTTCAGAACTTATGTGTGTAACTCTGCAATAAGTTGTCTACCCATTTTCCATCTTACAAGCCATAGTTCGAATCATACACGGGCCCCTACTACCAATAATAATAACTTAATAATAATAATTTATTTATTCAAACGGTAAAAAAGAAACATAGTCGTAGTAGGGTTGATCCCTGGATCCCACACTAGGATGACCTGTGTCGTGGGATTCAGTCTCTTCCAATTTATATAAAAAAACTTAAGAATAGGGGTAGACTAATTTATACGTATTTAATGTAGTAGGTGTACACTTAAAAAGAAAAAAAAAATAATAATCATTTTCTTAGACTGCATATTGAAACAAACAAATCCAAAATTCTACTTCAATCGGTTATAAACCAGCCAATGACCAAGTTAAAGTGGGTCTAAGTGAGTTCTAAGTTATGTGTCGAATTTTTACTTTATTATTATTATATATATTGAATGTAACACGACGGTTTGTTTTTAATGGTTTGTTTGATTAAGTTCCCTTTTTATTGTTTTATGTTTATTAAATAATATTATGTTGTATGTTACTAATAAATGACATTTACACAACGCCATCTAGTCCCAAGCTAAGCAAAGCTTGTAGTAGGGAAACCAGAAAACTGATAGAATACTTATGTCTTACATTTTGTTTGTAAATACATACATAAAATACAATATAACACCCAGACACAGGACAAACACCTATGTTTATCACACAACAGTATGGATTATAGCTCAGGCTCTCTCCTTGTGAAAGAAGACCCATGTCCCAGCAGCAACATGTGGGCGAATAATGTATTTTTGAAGTAAGACTTCTTTAAGCACATTTGACTTGGGGGAGTAAGCTGGTAAATGTGAGGCGAATCGAAGTTGGCAGTTGGTTCACGTAGATCTCCATTTTCAACATAACAAAGCTAAAAATTTGTATTATTATGTCTGTATGTCCGGTAAAAAACAATTTGCATGGCGACATTAACATTAAACAAAGTAAAAACAAAGTTATACTGGCCGATAGATGGAGCTAAACTAAAGATGTTTTAATTCAGTTGTGTGGTCTAAAGCACACTTGTTTTTTTTATATGCTTATAGCAATAACTAAGTATTCTGAATTTGAATTGTGAAAGTGCTAAAATTGCAACCAAATTATTTGAATTTTAAATTATATAAGAACTCAAGTGTTGCCATGATTGGGCTATAATGCAACTTAACAGCAAGAGATAGGTAAGTATGTTTTCAAACAAGTAAATATTAGGTAAGAACTATGTCTAATATAAAAATAACTACCATGTTTTGATAACAATTCTGTGAATGATGACTTTAAGCTACACAAAGATTTGCCATCAATTCAAAGTATAATGAAAACACAACAACATCCAAGAACTGCAAAATTTAGCATTACTTGTAATGTCTACAAGGCATGTATGATTCAATCACATTCTGTTTACCCAGCCATTGTGATAGATTATACTCATATAGAGTTATAGCTCATGCTCTCTCCTTCTCTCTGAGAAAAGACCTTTCAGCAGTGATAGTAGGTTTTTAAACTGTATTGTGAATTGTAACTTTTCCAATTTCCTCTTACATTACCAACTCATACTCAATCAAATAATCTTTAAATTCAATTATAATATAAAATTTTAGGTTTGTTAGTTGTATTATTTTTCCTTTGTTTTGTAAAATAAAGATATATTATCACGGAATGGATTTTTAAGTGTAAACCACACCTAAAATATATCCAAAAAAATAAATAAAATAATTAATAAATAAAATAATAAAAATATAATTATCTATACAATAAATTATTAGGAACTATAATATCTTTGAAGATAAAGATAAAGAACAAAAATAAAGATAAAGAAAATTATTAACTGAGATGTATATAGTAAGTTATTAAATTAGATTACATATTTACTATAAAAAGATTACATATTACTTTATGATAGGAATCATGGGCACTAATCTAAGCCTGTATCTTGGGACCAGTCAACAAGACTATATTATGCATAATATTATTATTAATGTAGCACATCTATAAATTGGCATATCTACCTCTACTTCAGTTAAGTACCTAGGAATAGGTAGACTTAAATGATTTATTTAATAGAAGCGAAGTTGTTTTTAAACTAATTTAGATAAAGTATATTTTTGTAATAACTCTGAATATAACTTTGTAGATGTCTTGTATACATGAAGGAGTAAAAACAAAAGGAATCCTTATAAAAATTGATTAAATGCCAGCTACTTATTGTTTTCTAGGTAATGGGTACCTATTTAAAACTTTTTCCTCAAAACAGTGTGGTAGGTAATTGACAAACATCAAATAATACTTTCCTGTTTTGTGAAACACATTATTACTAATGCCACGTAAGTAAATACTCACCCATCTACTTACTTTTAATCTTATTATGTCTGAAAAGGGTCATATTTATGCACTATTTGCATTGACATAATAAACATAAAACTATTTGTTTAAATTATTTACATACGTACATACTTGTTTTAACGTTTATATACTATCTAGAGCACAATTAAACTGAAAACAAAATTGCATAAATCGAACCCAACCCCTTTTCGGCAATAACTGGAATAACTGGAAAATGGAGTGTGCGTGTACAAGCGTTGGGTGTATAACTGCAATTACACTTATTTTCAATGTTTTAAAACATATTTAATAGTTGTGGAAAAAATCCACTTACTAGAGTATAAGAAGCCCACGAACTTTTATCGACAATAATAATCCTTTACTAAAATTCAAAACTAAAACTTTAAACGTTTTAACTTTTGACGTATATTGCTTAACTTAACTTTGTTTGGACAGTAGCAAGTAAAACATTAAAATAACAATCAACTAGTGTTGTGAAATAAAATTCTCTAAAAATGCGAGAAAGATACAAAAAATTGAATACTTGTTATGACGTTACTTTTTATTGCTAATAACGACATAACGATAAACTAGTTAATTGTTATTTATTGCACATACCTTACCCAGCTACATTATAAACGTCGAAACAAAGAACAAAATGTGCCGTTCCATATGTAGCTAAAGAAATAAATATATCTAGAAACGTAATATGTAGGATTAGGCAACATTAGCGAATAGTAGGTAGAGAACTTGTAAATTTTATTTGAGGTACCTACTCGAACTCTTACTAAATGTAAATAAACCACACAAAAAAGCCTTATTCACTTCTCGGGCCAGTATTGGAGGATTTCAAGATTTAATGTGTTAAGCAACAGGTTATCATCGGTTATAATCCGCAAATACGAGAAAAGCGTTTAAACCACTGGTGTTTTGATCTGCATACGATCACCAAGGAGCATGCGCAATTGCACTGTCAATATTACTTTTTATTACCAATGAAATTTCAGGTTTTTGGAATAAAATAAATATATTATTTACTAACCTTTCTCAGATTTAAGAAGCCATGTTTTATGCTTCCTCTCGGCATCTTCATATCTGTTTTTCCATTTTTCTACGTAAGTGGAGAGCGCAATGTTCGCCTCCTTGGTGTTGTGTTGCGCATCGGGCGGCGTCATCCTGACGGTAGTGGCTCGAGGTATCCTCGTGGCCGCGCCGCCGCCGCCACCGCTGGGACAGAGCGAGACAGAGGCGCCCCGCGCGCCTTGACACTGATTGTTGCTCGACGCGATCGCAAATACATTATCACCATTCCTTTTAATCATTTTTGCATTTAATTTTTATTGCACGCGCGCGTCGAACGCTCTCATTCTCTCGTTTTTACGTATGCAAGCTGTGTCACGTGTTTAGATCAACAGGCTGGTGCGTCAATATCGCGAGTGTTTAATAAAATATCTTAATAAAATGTCTTTGTTCTCGCCGTTCGTTGAGGAAAATACGTGAGAATATTACGCGCGATAACTATGTCACCCGCGTTCACTCAATAAAGCAACCTTGAATCCTGGGAGGCTGGAACCAATAAAGTAAAATGTAAAAAAATCGCGAGGTGCAGCCGTAATTCACGTTTGATTGTTGGATCGCAACTAAGCTTACTAATGTAAGCGTATGACTGTGATATGATAATGAAAACTTCGTCATTGTGAGTCACTCGGCTTGGTGTTTACGCTTATTGTTTACGTTCGAGGCGTACCGTGATCGTAGTTAAGTATTAGTACGATATCCTTCTTAGAATTTTCTTTTAGATATTTGGAAATTGCTGCATGAATGTATTGATATGCTATCAATGTGCTCCATAAACTGCAGCTTTTATTGTTTAATGTTGAAATCGAGTTCTTCGCAGAATGTTGCTCGTCATTGATTTGCTCTGTATTAGCTATGTACTAGCGTTTTATTTAAAATTGTGATTGATTCATTGTAACAGACATATAATTCAGTACCTACGTGATGTACCAAAATACAAAATGTGTCTACTTAGAATTTAAATATGCAATAATGTAGGTGTGATAGGATTTAGTACCTACGTAATTTGGTAAAATATGTACCATAATATAGTTTATCGTACTACTGCAACTATTCCGCCGGGAAAGTTCCACTTTTCTATAGTTATTGTTTTATGGTAAATATTCAGGACAAGAGAGAATATAGACTAGTCACAATCTTGTACCTAATCTAAACAGAGTACCTACCTACCTTCTGGAAATAACTTATTGGATTATTCTCACCAAATAAAAATACACGACCACATACTGTCGTTAAATAAAAAACTCACTTTCTGTCAACGATATGAATCGGGTACAGTTGCAAATTCAAGCAAAACACAAAACAATTATTTAACACCAGCTACCACATGTCAAATTCCAGTGAGAAAAATTACTGAACGCATTACGTCCATGTAGGGACGAACGGAAATTCTAAATTTAAACTGTTTCCACAGAAACTCAAACAGCGTGTTGCTTGTGTATAGCGCAAGGCAAGACAGCGAGCCGTGTGGGCCGACGGGACTCAAATTGTGAGACTTGTAAAGTGATTTAATTGTCAAGAGCTCCAATGTGAAACATTAATCTTCGTGCACTAAAGTCCGCTAGCGTTTAGATAGGGCATTCAATATATTGAAACGAGATACGTTACAAGATTTTCCTTATTGCTAATTGAACCACTTATCTGGCTTTTAAAGATTACACTAGCTCTCTTACATTGTTTAGTTACTGTTACTTCCTGGTGCTTTTAATGAAGAATAAATGTGTAGTCATTCCTTACTTGCTGCTTGCTTACTTTATACATCAGTTTAAGCGTTTAATACATCATTCATTGATGGTAGATCAGCTACCTACCTACTTACGTCAAAGATTCAAAATTTGGGAGAATTCTTACAATTAGTAATAGTACAATAGAAGACTAAGAAAACAGGTAGTACTTGAAGAAGAAGTCTTGCTAGTTAGCAACTGCGCAGCTCTAACTTTAATGAAACAAGCCAAATAAAGTACACGGTAATAAGTTGAAAAGTGTAAGCAAAAACCAGCTCCTATTAAAGAGCGGAGTGGATGGCCTTAAAAACATTTCCATATAGGAAACAGGGTCAGACGAGGCAAGATTCGTAAAGCGTCGCCATCAGCGGCCCGTAGTGGCTGGACAAGGAAAGCTGATTGCGATAGCCGAGTCGGTAACAATGTAGTCATTAGCAGATACTTGAATGGGACGACTCGTGGAGGCTTATTAATGGTAACGGTGTACTGTGGTCAAGCATTTAATGATCGTGGTAAAAATGTATTAAACTTTATCGTTTAGATCATCTTGAATTAATTTACTTTATAGCCTACCAGTGAATTATGTAATGGATGCCATTGTCAGAAGTAGACCAAATTAAAATAAGGCCACACGGAAAGCTCTAGCTTTCAAATCAAAAAAGAATCATCAAAATCGGTTCCCCCGGTCGAAAGATCTGAGGTAACAAACATTTAAAAAAATATAGTAAAACTGCTCCTTTATTGAAGTCGGTTAAAAATAATGAAATATACTTAACCAAATGGTTTCTATCACGATAACGATCTTAAAAAATACACGTTGATACAACATTAGCAATCGCATCAAGAATTTCACACTAAAGAGATGCAAATAAAAACCGTGAGCCCAACACGTGCGCTTTACTTCCTGGCCGATCTGAGTCACGTTTTTAATTTGGAATATTTTTTTATGAGCGAATAATATATATCGTAGGAGCATTGACCGCTGTCATCTATTCCTGTATCTTTGTTATCCTCGCCAGTGGGATCGTAAAACGTAGCAACTGGCTTTATGAAGGCAGGATTATGTGATGTGGACCACGTAAAAATGATCCCAGATCTATGGCGAGATTACATGATGTTATTACGGTTTTATGTTGTCCTTCTCGTGTTCCCTTTTAGATTATGAGCTGTGCCGTCATCTTTGATAATAGATTATGAAATAAAATTGAAATTTGATAATTGAAATCAATAATAATCTTTGATAATAATAGATATTTAATTATAGCTATTTGACTACTATTAAAAATGAACAAGTAAATATTATTTTCATAAAGTAGGTTAAAAATTAATGTAATCATTGTAAAAATAAGTAAAATCGGTAAATTAATCACGGAGTAGTACGCTTTTAAAGTTTCATCGCCTGTCCCTTTCTCGCAAAACAGAGATCGTGTTGAGTTCCCTCACAGCTACTATGAAGGCATGGCTTGTGACGTCACATGCCAAAGAGATTGCATGTAGAGCTACCACAGCTTAGTAATGAGTTAGTATGAGGACTGGTAACTGACGTCACTGCGTGTTTGGGTTGTCTCTTTCTATTTCTGTATTTTAAAATGCCTGTAACTTAGTCATTGTTTGAGATATTCAAGTTTTGTTTTCACAGTTATCTATTTTTTGAGGTATATTATTTATGTATGTAATAAAAATATAGTAGTCAAATAGCCTATTATTACATTACTTTTGAGGTAAAACTTTACGCACGCTTGTAAAAATTTGTATTATCATGTCGGTATGTCCGGTAAAATGACAATTTGCAAATGTCAAGATGGCGGCATTAACATTAAGCAAAAGCAAAAACAAAGTTATACCGCTCGATAAATGGAGCTGAATCAAAAGTTTTACTTCAGTCGTGTGGTCTAAAGCACACTCGTTCTTATTTTCATTTCTTTTGTTACATTTACAAAAAGTGCAATAGGTACGATTTCTTACTAATCTAATTGTAAAATCTTGACAAAAATCCTTATATGTAAGTGTTACAGATGAACAGCAGAAACCAAAATGAGCGTAAAAATAGAAAGAAATTCTATGTGCAAATCCAAATTCAAACTTTACACTCGGTGAAACCTGGTTTTTACTAAAACCGAGTCAATTAATGTCAACTGACATCAATTAAACAATTCGAAGCGAACAATTTTTTGCAGTTAGCTTAATTAGAACAGTTTATAGTGCGATCAGCCGGTACCAGCTCCCACATGTGTAATATGTTGGCCAGGCTCGTAACAAGAGCACAGATTAGGTAGAGATACTACGTATTTACAGACTGAACATCATTTCGTACGGTACATGGATTTGTTAGGCACATTGCCGGGCGTGAACAAGAGTATACATTCAAGGTCTGGTTCTTCTTCTTCTCTTCGTTTAATGGCTTTCTATCACTTTTTAGTGATAATTTTGCCAATGTCAAGTAAGGATTTTTTGTACGGTTATGTCGAATTCTTATTTCGTCAGTCAAAATGCCACAGTTAAATGGTGGACCTGGGCAGTTTAAGGAAGGCTTGAAGAGAAAACGAAAAGGCATAAGTCTAAAACTTGGAACAATTTGCCATCGCTCATACACGTTCACGAACACTGACGGATAATAATCCACCCTTATCACACGTTATAATAAAAAAAAAAACACGGGCTATAGAAATTAAAAAAAAAAAATCGAAATTTACAACCGCCCTTTATTGGATTATTTTAACGACCTCCTACGAGACTGGTTACGTTATTCAACGAATTTCGATGTAGCCAGATCTAGTTTATAATGCCATCGACTTTGTGAAGGTTTTTGCCATATAGGTTCATTAACTTCTTCATCATTATTTTTTACAAGTAGAGAAATTAAACTTAGTAAATTTTATTTTACAGTGTTTCCGAACGAACTAAACAGTGTCTAATATAGATATATAAAGACTAGGTGGCTAAATCAAAATTCTCTATTACTCAGCAAAAAAAACTAACGACAAGGTACTAATTTCTAATTTTTATAATAACTACCTCGCTCCATGTCTCGGAACTGGAACGATGTCATTTCTGCATGTGTGGGAGTGGACAGGACTAGTTTATTGCAAAAGTTTATACTACAGGGCGGGCCGTGGGAAGGACATTGTAGACTTGATCTGCGGCTATTTATAAGCAAATATTTTGCACTTACTTGAATTAATATAAACTTATCAGTTGTGGTGAGGTTAAAATAACAGATACCGACTATTTGTACCATTAGAGTTTTTAAATAAAATGAGTCATTGTTTGTATAAACATTTTCATTGATAATAGATATTTACTAAGCAGTGTTTTTATACGTTCTGTAAATAGGTATCTACTTAACTAGCCATTCATTGATTTAAGATTAGGAATGACAAAATAATCAAATATCAGCTGTTTCAAAAAATTAGGTTAAGTTTAAACTTAAACATTGTTCTTTCTGTGTATATAAATTACTTATTACCTACCATCAAAAATTTTTTAAATAGTTTCTTGTTAGGTATATGTATGTACTTTTTATTTATTGTTTAATAATATCATTGTGTAAACCAGCGTAGGTATGTGGTGCACTTTATAAATATCAATAAAATTAAATGCATGTAATTATGTTACAGATGTAGTCACTTTCTGGACGGTTGACATATACAATACAATACAATACAAAACGCTTTATTGACACCAACAATAAATATGTAGAAATGAGAATTACATAATAAGATAGGTACAATGAGCGATCTTATCGCTAAGAACGAGCTCTTCCAGACAACCTTTGGATGGACAGAGTTATGAGAAACGGACGGAGCATGGACGGCAAATTATTGCAATTTTGTGTACTCTGACCGTACATAACATACTTTGAAACAATTTTAAAAAAACAGCTGTAAAAGCAATCCTAATTTTCTCACAGTATACGTAGGTTATAGTAGGTATGTAATTATTTTAGAGATAAAATATCATTTGAAACTTGCACTAGGCGTAATTACCTACTTTCAAAATACATAAGAACGCTCTACCAATATTAATAAGAACATGTTTGAATAAGCATTGGTGTATGCTGACAAATTAAAGGCGAGGCCGACACTAGGATTATATGCCGATTAACGGTGTAGATTCAGAGAACGACAAACCGTTATTTATTAACAGTATTTAAAAGATATTATTGCTAAAATGTACGTGAACATAGTACACAATAACCTCCGAACTGGTGGTTACTTATTTTGTAAGAATACGTGGTTGATCTCTTGGAATTATTTTGACGTCAAATAAAAGCTAATGACGTTCGTTATCTCAGTGTACGTCGCTGTGATCTAATTCGTTATCATGTCATTATTCTGGTCGTCTCGACTGTAAAATCTAAATTATTTTAACTAGATAGCACTGTTCATTTAAGTATGATTTATTCATTAATTATTATCAAGATTAGTGGGATATATGTTGATATATCACACTAATCTTAATACATACATATTGACGTATGTAAGAAATTGTATTTTAATGCTTTAAACTAGTATTCATATTGGAAAAATGTAAAAGCCTCTATTAGCAAACTTGGGTAATACATACAATTTTATTTTTGTTAGCCTAGATGGGACATAGTATTACGCCAATGCAAAATTCAACTACTGCCTAACAATTTTACGTAATATAGCTTAATTTTTATCAAGATTAGTGTACCTATAGTATTAGATATGTTGATATATCCCACTAATCTTAATACATACTCGTAAGTATTGATGTAATAACAATAAAAATAATAATAACGCCTCACATGATGATCACATACATAGATCTTGGACCATAACTAGGTTTATCTGTGTCTAGGGACCTAGGAGCTACGAGGACCATGCTCCCACAACACCCAACACTACACTGCGAAAACTCAAGTACCTAAGTAGATAAGACATTTAAAAAATCTACCTACCCTATCACTAAACAAATCTAATTCTGGTATTCGGCCGAGCATGTTATTACCAGCTCTGGCAACAGGGGCGTTGGAAGTTATACAATTTATTCTTCAGCTTTAACATATCTATTACGGAACCATTAGAACTGGAGCAATATTTTTTCTTCTGATTTTGCGCAGTGCACGCATGTCGCGTAAGCACAGCATAAAAATCAATAACCATATACCATTATATATGTAAAAATACCAATAACCCCTATATATGTAAAAATTAGTACAGAATTTTACATTTATTATTATTACGATATTTTATACAAAATAAATAATCAGTGCATTCGCTGAATAATAAAGGCTCAATATCTCCGCCAATGACTAAGTACCACTGTTTTTTACAAACAAAGAAAATTAATCCTTTGTCTGCCCTCCCTACATATCTGTAGGTACCTACTTACTTATGTTACGGGCTAATAAATTTTCCGGAAATACCACCATATTATGAGTTCGCAACTTGGTTTCAAAATTTAAAAAAAATCAAATACATAATACATCGCCGAAATATTAAAGCAGCAAAAATACGTAACAACATAATTATCAAAACTACTAAAAGATTACCTAACTTAAAGAAACAATTTTATTGTTTGGTAATTTCAAAACAAGATATCAATATAGTTGAACAACAAATTCGTGATAAATTTTTTCATTTTACCTACCTCATGGAAATGACTTAACAGCTCTCACTGTATGACACACGCACGTTTTTTACACACACTTTTGACACTGCAACTGATATGGGCAGCCGTGTCGCTTAACATCAGGCGGACGGTTAGCTCGTCACGTCATTCCATAATAAATAAATAAAAAATGATACACGCAAGCACTTTAGATTTAATTGATCGTTTACGCGTCATTTTTAATACAATATCTTTCTGAGAATAATTTGACAACCATGAACCCTTTGAAAGGAATCAAGTTAAGATCATAAATTGCCATAATGCTATATTATGCTATAATGCTATATTTCTGGTTAGTAGAATTAGGTTTAAATTTAAGATAACTTTAGCAATATTGTGTATTATCAATTGGGCGTTCTCGCCGCTCATCGACAAAGCCAAATAAATAAATTAAAAAATAAACAGATCATTACTTTATTTTTATGGCTGCTCTAAATTTAAAAAAAATCTAATGTATAGTTCAAATTATTACACCATCAAAGTATATGTTTTACTGTGTTCAATTCATATAAGTAAATAATAATGTATATTAAAAATATATTTTATGCAGATGGTTATGTACTTTAAACTACACTAAAATATCAAAAATAATATCATCAACAAAAATTTGCGATGTAAGTAAAATACAAACCGTACCTAACTATTCATAATTCATAAATTACTCACAGAAACTAAGAAAATTAAAATTAAGAAACTACGTAATCCATGCTGATATGTGTTTCTCAATAAGCTTGAGTACGCATGTAAGAAAACAATGGATTAGTGTTCTTAAATGTTCTAAATTTAAACATGACCCAAGTTATTTCCTTGGAAACGATATTATTGACTGATCGGATGCTATTAAGATTTTATTAAAACACCTCTTGCTTGTGTTTTAATAAAAACTTAATTATTATCTTGGAGGCCTTAGAGGAATAAATTTCTATGTTGGAGACATTACATTATGGTATTAATACCTACCACTTGCTATGAATGAAAAGGTTGCTGTGCGTATTATTTTATACACTGTCTACATTCTACACATGCTTAGTCGCATAGCTGTTATGGTATTCTACGAAGGCCAATAATTATTATAAATATTTGGTTATTAAAATTAGAAATATAAACTATAAAAAATACACATCACTTAAAATTTAACTAAGTACTTATTTAATTTAGCGCCATCTAAGGAGAAATAGTATTCTGTGCATCTATCGGCCGGTATAGCTTTGTTTTTGCTTTGTTTAATGCTAATGTCGCCATCTTGACAATATAGTAAATTGTAATTTTACCGGATATACCAACATAATAATTTTTTTACTTTGTTATATTGACAATGGAGATCTACGAACCAACAACTTTCAACTTCCATTCGCCTTACCAGCTTACTCCCAAGTCAAGCGTGCGTAATAAAGTTTTACTTCAATAATAATTATCAGGTTTACTGATAATAAGAGAAAATGCATTTCATAAAAAGATGCAAAGAAAAATAATTGAAGGTAATCATACATAACATAACGGATGGAGTTCTTACAGTGATCCAAAACATAACCACAGAACAAAAAAAAGCTGGTAATGGGTATGGTACGCGTCATACCCAGCGATGACTCACATGATCACATCACTAGTCACTCGGTAGTCAGTCGCGGGGCAACAAACATACGGAGTTTTGGCGGGAAAACAAAAAAGATCGTGTCACCGCATTGTATTATTTTCCAAAACTTGTGTTATTTTCAGTGTTAGTGCATAAAATTGGTGGCATTTTATTCTTTAAGTGCTGGATTACAGGCATGAGTGTGGGAAAGTGGTATAAGGAAGGTGAAACGTATCTTTTCGTGTTGTTTCCAAAACTCCGTAGAAGCTTCTGGTAAAGTGGCCACCACTTTACAAGGAGTATGACTTGACTAGACTATGACTTGACTTGATGACTTGGACTGTCTTGACTTGACATACCTATATGTTACTTAACTCGAAAAATTATCAATTACTTGACACTGGCTAAATACACAAAAGTGTGGAGCCATACCAAAACAAAAAAAAAAAAAAACAAACATACGTGACCCCGCTGCGAGCGAGACTTCGCCGATAACATCGTCTGTTTCATAACTGATTACTATATGTATACAATACTACTGCTTATTTTGACATTCGTTATTAATCAATGCTATTTTTAAAGATATGATATAAAGAGGAGTTATTTAATGTGTGATCACGATTGGTTATTTAATGCGTGATCATCTATTTTTGTATATTATTAACTCGCAAATAATATTAGCACTTTATTATCAATTTATTTTCAATGTAGTTACTTGCCGTGTCTTCAGGAGATTTATTAATTTATGAAAAACCAACTCTTTTTTACATATGTAAACCCAAAATTAAATATCTTTTTTGACGTCACTAATGTGACGTGTGTGTCAGAATAATCATATGAAAAATAATGTGTAAAACAAGAATGGCCAATAAAACTAGGGACTTTAATTAATATAAATTCGTTCTAATGACCCCAAAGAAGTACTTTAAATATACACCTTCAAAATTTTGGCGGGAGGCGGCACAATGAGGACTAGCCATTATCCATAGGATCCGTAGGTCAAGTAGCGCCATCTGTTGTGATTCAATCATAACTATAGCCAAGAGATGGCGTCGCCGCGGTGACCGTCCGCATTGAAACTTGAAACGTTTTACGTTCCACTTCATTAGCTCAAGCTTTTACGTATTCCCAGTAGATGGCAACAGTTGTATATACTGTGACAAAGATAATCATTACAGTCACAGAACCTATAAAAAAAGTTCATATAAAAAACTTTTATAGGATCTGTGATTACAGTACATGGATTATGTAGGCTTAATTACTTTGAAGTCATTATTGCTTGAAATCAATTTTATTAGCAGATAGATACACATTTTGACAGCCTCTGTGGTGTGGTGGTTGAGCAGGTCGGCTCATAGCCCGGAGGCGACGGGTTCGATTCCAGCGACAGGACAATTTGTGCACAGAACAAAAGCGCAGATACTTGTTCTGAGTATGGGTGTTGTGGGACCATGGTCCTCGTAGTTCCTGGGTCCCTAGACACAGGGAATCCTAGTTAGGGTTCAGGATCTATGTATGTGATCGTTGGGCGTTATTATTATTATTTATTATTATTTACGTGAATCACTGACAGAGATTTTTTTAACTGGATCTGGTAGTTTACCTATATATACCCTTCTATTGCGCTTCATCCTATTATTAAGGTACAAACTTACCCCCACGAAAACCGAAATCACTTGCCAAGAGCATATTGGACTATGCTTAATATTAATACCTAGGTACTTAGGACGTGAACAGTTTTCTCCGCTTATCTCAAACAGTTATGTACAAGGTGGAATTTAATTGGTTCTTTTCCTTTAATGCATGTATTCAGTCCATGCTATAGAACGCTCCCATATAACTAAATAACAAAGTACTTATGAAATAAGACTTAACACAACATACAATTACAAAACATTTACAAAGCGTTCAGCCGGTGCCCGCGCTGTGTACCGTTAAATAGACATTTCGGCTGTGATGCAGTTATTTTAGGAGGCACTAAATACTATAACAAAACTTTTTTTTTTATTGGACCTTGTACGAATATTCTATAGTATGGTCTGAGTACATACATTTAAGGAAAAGAGTGAATTAAATTCCACCGTGTATATTCGAAATAATTTTAAAAGATAGTTTTCAAGGTCTATCGCCAGAAAATGATACGTTTCTGGAACGCTGGTTTAGAAATGGAGCATTCGCAAGCCACTTTTTGGGCAAAAAAAATATAGGAAACTATTTAAGTGTTGTAAACTACATTATAACTGTATTATACGCACGGGTTAAGTTACTAACCCGGGCGGGTCAGCTAGTAAATCAAACAGAAGAAAGTTTCTATATTTTTATCATAGACTAAATAACAGTTAAAACAACCCCACCGCGTGTACTCGATCATTCACAAGTTTTCTTCACTTAGCTCCCCCAACTCTGGGGGCGGTAATCCCACGGATTTACGTGCATTACCTACTTAAGTTATTTGGGGAAATCAATTCCGTCTGCCCCCTTGAGAGTCGGGCGGTTGTTGAAATATTTTGGTTTTGTCAAATCCTTTTGCAAATGTAAAATAATCAATCTAAAGCTACGTATAAAGAATACCAAAAACCAAAGCAACGGAAAATATTAGCAATCTAATAAATACATTTTAAATTAATATAATAATAATGTCTGGACATTTCACATAGCGCCATCTAGCCCCAAACTAAGCAAACCTTGTGCTAAGGGAGCCAGATAACTGATATAAAACTTATATGCTTTTTGTTTGTAAATACATACATAGAATACAATATAACTCCCAGACACAGAACAAATACCTATGTTCATTACACAAATGTTTGTCCTAGGTGGGAATCGAACCCACAACCCACAGTTCAGAAGGCAGGATTACTACAATTATTTGATTGATCAAGTTTCCATGTAACGCATTGCATTCATAAAGATAAGCGCGCTTCTTCGCTTCTTTTATAAATTCCTTTAAAAATAAAATGGCGGTTTAACCATTTTATTTTTCAAATGCTTCAATCGCCTTAATTTCATGCCGAGCAATATATTACTTGGATGATTTACATCATCTATTTATTTTAAAACCTTGATAAAACTTCTATCGGACCAAAATGAAAGCTTACTAGGTGGTAGGACTTTTCTGCAAAGTTCGTCTAGGTAGGTACCACCGCTTTGCCAGTTATTCTGCCGCCAAGCAGTAGTGTGCAAGCACTACTGTGTTCCGGTTTGAAGGGCAATGTAGCTAGTGAAATTACTGGGCAAATGAGACTTATGATCTGATCTCACAGTCGAGTAAACTTATTACCAGACTGTGTTGATGTCTCAGGATGATGTGCGCAATGCAGCAGTCATGCGAAACTTTACATGTTAGAGTTCCTAGTGACACTGTTCTGTTATGGGCGGCCGTGTCACTTAACATCAGGTGAACGACTAGCTCGTCACATCAATCAATAACATAAAAAAAAAAAAAAAAAAAAAAAAAAATTTTTTAAATAAAGAAAAAGAATTTTCAAATCGGGTGGTAAATGAACGAAATCTAAGGTTTACAGGTACACGTTTACAGGTTACTAAGTGGTAGGACTTGTCTGCAAAGTTCGTCTAGGTAGGTACCACCGCTTTGCCAGTTATTCTGCCGCCAATATTGCCGCCAATATTGCTGTGTGCAAGCACTGCTGTGTTTGTAGGCCATTGTAGCTAGTGAAATTACAGTGCAAATGAGACTTTATGACCTAACCTCACAGTCTAGTAATCTTACTAGATTGTCTCAGAATGACGTGCGCAGTGCAGTGTCACGCGAAACTCTATATTTAGAGTTCCGAGTGACACTGCAACTCATATTGGTGGCCGTGTCGCTTAACATCAGGCGAACGGTTAGCTCGTCACGTCATTTATTAACATAAAAAAAGTTTTAAAAAAAATCAACCGCATTGAAAACCTATTTTAAGTCGGTTGAAAATATAAAAAATTCGCTTCATAACAATAAAACTACAGTAGTTATTTTTTTTTAAGGTATTACCTTCCCTTAAAGCTAGTAATGACGATATCTTAGTTAAAAGGTTCTAAACATTACAAATGGCATCGATCGCGCGGCAATTTCCTTCGAGCGCAACCATGGGGAAGGCTTCCCTTGGGGCGCCGCGCAACTGGAGGGGCACCATGGATTGTGTGGATCGCAGACTTTTATATAATTATGTTAATGAATGATGTGCCGAACTAGTCATTCACCTGATGTTAAGCAATACGGCCGCCCATAACAGAACAACTCGGAACTCTAAAATATAAAGATTCGCGCGACACTCTCCTGAGACAGCACTCCTGAGACATCAGCACAGTCTGGTAATGAGATTACTCGACTGTGAGATCAAATCATGAAGTTTCAATTGCCCAGTAATTTCACCAGCTAAAATGCCCTTCAAACCGGAACACAGTAGTGCTTGCGCACTACTGCTTGGCGGCAGAATAACTCCAAAGTTCTGCCAAAGTTCGTCTTGACGTCTTGACTTGAACAGAAAAGGCCTACCACCTAGTAAACAGACTGATGGAAACTAAAAAGAATAGACGTCAGAGTGACTCTGTACCTAGTAGCACAGAATACCGATTATAATATAATTTTTTTTTAAATATCTGTGGACATTTCACTTAGCGCCCTCTAGTCCCAAAATAAGCAAAGCTTGTACTATGAGAACCTTATATAAATAATAACTGATACAATACTTATATACTTTTTGTTTGTAAATACACAATTACATAGAATACAATATAACACCCAGACACAGAACAAACATCGATGTTCATCACACAAATGTTTGTCCTGGGTGGGGATCGAACCTCGAAAATCGAAAACATTAATATTGAAGTAAAACTTCTTTACTCACGCTTGTCTTGGGGAGTAAGCTGGTGAATGAGAGGTGAAAGGAAGTTGAAGTTGCTTAACGTAGATCTCCATTGTCAATTAACAAAGTTAAAAGTTACTCAAAATTTGTATTATTATGTTGATACCAACATAATAATACAAATTTTGAGTTTTTGTTAATATGTCCGGTAAAATGACAATATACAGTTGTCAATATGGCGACATCTACAAAGCAAACACAAAGTTATACCTCCCGATAGATGGCGTTAAACTAAAAAGTTTTACTTCAGTCGTGTGGTCTAAAGCACACTTGTTTTTTTTTTCTTGCACCTATATCATTTTCCTCGCTGTGGTGAGTTGAACTGTGTTAATTTCGCTCAGGTTTCAATTCAAGTACTCATAACTATTTTCATTTTCAAAACATAACTAGGTACATAACTACTCTATTTTGGGGTTCCGATTGACACTATTCTGTTATGGGCTGCCGTGGCACTTAACATCAGGTGAACGGTTAGCTCGTCAAATCATTCAGTAACATAAAAAAAAAAAACAAAAAAAAAAAACTACATATTTTCGTTTATAATCACTTCTATTAAAAGTAGATACAATAAAAATAAAAATGTCGTATGCAGTGAATCTGACGGTCATCCTGTGAGACGGGGATGACATAGGGGTGGTACTTTGATGATTATTTTAATGCATATTAGATTGCAAGGGGACGGAGATTATTTCGTGGGTGTAGATACGCTAGACCGTTATGATTTTATGATAGAGTGCGGAAAGAGCTGTCAATAACACAAGAGTATAACGTAACTAAAATATTGCTTGTGCGTGCTTCAATAAAATGTTAGTATAAATGCATAAACTCCGTTAAAATTACAGTGGTTTTAGTAAGTAAAAGTACTAAGGGAGTTTTGGCGGGAAAGTGAAAAAGATTGCGTCACCGCATTGTATTATGTTTCAAATAAATAAAATAAAATAAAACTTCTTTACACGCGCTTGACTTGGGGAGTAAGCTGGTGAATGCGAGGCGAACGGAAGTTGATTCACGTAGATCTCCATTGCCAACATACGTCGCTTCTCCTTTAGAGACTATAAAAGCCTTGTTTGATTTTCGGGCGTGACCTCACGGAAATGTATCATAATAACAAAACGATACAAAAATACTCCCTTAGAGCTACAAAAGGTATGTGACTGCCCGCGGGCAGTACCAACTGAACTACGGGTAGTTCAGTTGGTAGTATCCCTTCTGAACTGCACAGGTTGTGGGTTCGATTCCCATCCAGGACAAATATTTGTATAATGAGCATCGATGTTCATTCTGTGTCTGGGTGTTATGTTGTATTCTACGTATGTATTTACAAACAAAAAGTATATAAATATTGTATCAGTTATCTGGTTCACATAGTACAAGCTTTGCTTAGTTGGGGGCTAGATGGCGGTGTGTGAAATGTCCACACATATTTATTTATTATTATTATGTACTTAGGGCATACTGGATACGCTACCTACCGGTAGTGGGCTGGAACAGTCTTAAATATTTATTGTAGGTAAGTAATGTAGCCAGTGCCATGCAGTAGTTGCTCGTAGGTGTTATTGCAGTATTTAGTTTAAAGAATAATAACAATAAAACACAAATAACGAGTGTGCTTTAGACCACACGAATGAAGTAAAACTTCTTTAACTCCATCTATCGGACGGTAACTTTATTTTTGCTTTGTTTAAAATTAATGTCGCCACCTTCAAATTGAAAAATGGCATTTTACCGGACATACGTAACAATACAGATTTTAAGTAATTTTTAACTTTGTGATGTTGACGTGAACCAAAAACTTTCAACTTCCGTTCTTCTCGTTACGAATTCACCAGCTTACTTTCCAAGTCAAGCGTGGGCAAAGAAGTTCTACTTCAATAATAATTACGTAAACACTTCAGTAAACTACTAGTCACGTACCCACAACTTAGCACCTACAGCTGGGAAATAATCAAACAAGATATTTTATTCACTAATTTTCATCAGCACCACAGAATAAACAACAATATACTACATACTATGAAGTAATATCAAAGAAAAATCTTTGCCTCGTGTTTTCGATCTGCAGCATTCTATCAGCAGACGATCTGACAATGTTTTAGTGTTAACTATGTGTTGGTAGCTTTTCTAGTGGTCTTGTTAGTTGGTTGTGTTCTTGTTATTCATATCAGTTAGATTAGTAGTAATAAAGTTGATTACAACATACATAGAAATACATATTTGCGTAGATTCCTAAATGTACATAGTCGTAGCGCGAAATAGCATCGTAGCGGGCGGGGTCTACGGCACGGCTACGCAGGGCGGCGTAGCAGTGTTGCCAGAACGGGATAAAAGATACAAAAAGACAACGTTATGTCTCTTTGTTTGTTTGCTAAACACCTGATCTGTGTCCGTGCGATCATCCGTGCGTGCGACTTTAAAACCGAGCACAACCGACACACCAGTTCGAATTCCGGTCGGACCTCCACTAATGACTTTTCAAGCTATGCTTAGAATTTGCAATGGCTCTTAGATTGTCATTAAAACTTAATGGCAGCTGTGAAGACGGCTCGAAACACTGCGCAGTAGCAAATAATATAAATGCGCGGGCAGCGAAAAGCGGATTTCATAGCCGCCATTAAGTTTGAATAATACTGCAGCGTCGTGTTATGGCCTTCTCTCTCCCTCTCTGTCTCTCTCTCTCAGTACTCAGTACCAGTAGTGGGAACGTATGGGGCCGAAAACCAGCATTTGATAAATTTAAAAAATGTTTAAACAACTCAACACCACGCCTATTTATAACCAATGAATAGGCGTTGTTTGAATTCAACTTTACATTACAAAACTATTTATTGGTTTAGATTTTACGTAAGTTTTCATCCTTTATTATAAAATTCTTCCCCTAAATTCGGGAAATATCCTGGTACTGGCCTCCCCCTTTTGAAATGGTTTAGTACACCCTCGGCCGCGGCGCGGCAAGCGCGTATTGCGCTGTTACACACAAAATATTCACAAAATGTAATTTAAATCCACAAATTAATATATTTTATTACATAATTAATAATTTTAACGTATTTTAAGCAATCTGGTGCGGAAACTATGTGTTGTTTGGTACAAAAAAGTGTAGGAATGCACCGCTAAAAATTCGATAGATCGGCATTGTGAAAAATTGATTTTTCCTTTCGGCGTTTGTGGCACTGGCTTTTTGTATTACGACTTTTTTTGGAATGAAGTTTTGTGAACGGAATTTAACAGGTTGACGTAATTTGAATCGGTTTGTTTCTTCCGTTTTAGACTTTTGATATGAAATATTCTATAGAATTGGGAAATATTAACAATTGTTGAAAATAAATTTAAATAGGTAAGTTAACCTAGTCATTTTTGAAAACCCCTTTTGTTCTCTTTTTATTCTCTACTCGCGGCTGTGGATTTTTTTCTCGGTATATTTACTCTGAACAGACCGATACTGCGTACCTAATGCATGACAGTA
This sequence comes from Ennomos fuscantarius, assembly GCA_905220475.3. Classification (NCBI taxonomy): domain Eukaryota; kingdom Metazoa; phylum Arthropoda; class Insecta; order Lepidoptera; family Geometridae; genus Ennomos; species Ennomos fuscantarius. Next base: position 715,393 of record HG992046.1, on the reverse strand, counting down.
ATAAAATAAAATCTAACTTAGAACTAACTAAATAACCTTTTTAATGTGACTTCTAAAATAAGAGAGCTAAAGATACCTCCGTTAATTGTGGAATTTTTATTTTGAAGTGTATATAGGTCCTACTTCCACGGTGGCACCATATATATTTGGTGAGAAACTGATGAATACAAAAAATGCATCGAGAATTGATTGTTATATTGAAAATCGTCAGAGAATAAATATTCAGGAAAGGCGATTAAAATCGAGCTACCGCCTTTTTTTAAAGTATTTTATATAGTATGTTCAAAACTAATAAATATTTGTAAGTATATAAGGTAAGCAATTAGTAAGTAATAAGTAATATGCATTGAACTTAAATGTGCCTATCTCAACATAGGTAGGTAGTTCCTAGCCTAAGTAATTTTACTGTCTTTCTATTATACTCATAGTTCACATTTATGACATACTGCAATACGTTTGGGTATGTCACAGAAAAATAAGTGCGAACTTAGGTGTCAAACTTTAGTAGAGACGGGCAGTACTATTATAATTATATTCTATGCTATTACCATATACGTAGGTACTACAACGGTCGTGGCACGCGACGCGACGTCCGTAAAGTACGACCGAAATTAACTGTCAATTTTTTTAGAGCACTTTGATTTGTGATCTATTATATTACAAAGATAGTAATTTAACTTATAAATAAATTAAATTACTAAGTTATTATGAAGTAAATTATTTAATTACTGCAAATATGTTTTAAGTTCGATTGTAGAAAGTAATTGTATTTACCTACAATAGATTTTAATTTTTATTACAAATAAGGAAATAACAAAAGCTCTATGCCTGCCATAAGATCTAAATATTACAAACTTAAGCGACTACTACAAACAGATTAATTTATAACGGAAATTTTTGAATCACGAATACTTTATTAATTAACTAGCTACGCCCAGCTATTTCACCCGCGTGGTGAAAATTTTCCACGTTTTCTTAACTTTTTCTTTCATAAGGACCTTCTCCTGAAAATAATAAGCACAATAAAAAAAGAATTAGCGAAAATGTTCTATCCGTTCACCCATGATGCGATGACCGAGGGAAGTGGAGATTCAATTTTATATATTAAGAAGATCTATTGGTTACGCTAAGCGGGAATACTGCTATAAAAATTATAAATCTAAAATCACAAAGTCTAGAATTAAAGACATTTTAGAAGCGGCCGGTTTGTCACAACTTAATTTAAAAATGATCCCGAAACATCTTTGCCTCGTACAATATCTCAAATAACGTTCAACAAACATAACCATATTCTAAAACCACAATGAGTAGTTAATACCATAGTGTTTTAACCATTTTCGTCGCCTTGGATTCGAGGATACAAGCATCAGTGCATCTTCATTAGGTGAATGGACGACCTTCGTTCAGAAACCTCTTTAAAAACCTAAGTACGTACCTTAGCGATTGATACATACATATAATATAAATATCTGTGGACATTTCCCACAGCGTCATCTAGCCCAAAACTAAGCAAAGCTTGTACTACTATGGCAACCAGATATAAATAAATAACTGTGGACATTACACACAGCGCCATCTAGTCCCAAACTAAGCAAAGCCTGTACTATGGAAACTAGATAACTGATACAATATATAGATACTTTTTGTTTTGTAAATAAATAGAATACAATATAACACCCAGACACAAAACAAACATCGATGTTCATCACACAAATCTTTGTCCTGGGTGGAGATCGAACCCACAACCCACAGTCCAGAAGGCAGGGTCACTACCAACTGAGCTATCGGGCCAGTCAAACATATATGGGCACAAAGTTCGCTCTAGGTATTTCCATAGATCAAAACAATAGCTTAACTTTTGATAAAAGTCTGAATGAGCTCTTAATTAAAGTTAGCATAATGTTAGCCAGAAAAGTAAGTACTAAAGTCCGTATTACAGAACGATGCTCAGTCATCGATCAGCGCTTAAGCAGAGATTTCATTCTTAAAGTGATCAATTAGTGAATGAAATCTCTGCTTGAGCACCGATCGATGACCGAGCATCGTTCTGTAATACGGACCTTAAACTCAAATGGAAATATTGGTGACATACCGTACGGTACTTCCTTTATAGTCTGTGTGCTCTTTAACTATTCAAGTTGTGACTGATTCATGGATGCGTTCTTTAACGGTACAACTCTTGTATGAACATTTTGGCAAGATCCACTATTTAGAGCAGTTAGGACGAGGTCTTTGACTCTACAGACTAAGGTCCGTATTACAGAACGATGCTCAGTCATCGATCGCTGCTCAAGCAGAGATTTCATTCATAAAGTGACCAATTAGTGAATGAAATCATTCAAATGATAACCGAATCAAAATAATTGATGTTACCATTTCCCAATATAACTTTGATTCATAATATACATAATATTATTTGGTATAGAGATCATAATAATAGAACTTATATTTAAAGTTAGGTAAGTATATTTTTATATAATAGGTATAAATTGTTTGGACTCCCTTCCTATTTTTACGTCGGGGCGATACGGCAGAGCTGATTATTATCTTCCATTATTACGATTTGGTAAATAACATCATGTCAACAACGTAACATTTTAGCGCTCCTGGCATAATTTCTCTGACTTTCAGTAATACGCCTCAAAGCTGTATTCACCAACTCACTCTGATATTTCACCAAAGATATCGTTTACTGCGTAGGAGCGAATGAAAAGGTCGCCTTGATCGACCCCCACACTGTTTCCTTTTCTTTTTTTATGTTAGTGACTGATGTGACGAGCAACTCGTTCACCTTGTAGGTTAGCTAGAACGGTCACGACTTTCAATAGGGTCCACTCTTTTAGTGGACGTAGTCTTCTCGATCCTCTTATCCCGGCAACGGCCCAAGCCGAGGCTCGCACCCCAGGGGTGCCCTTGAGCTAGTTGTCTCCCACTTTTGACACGCCTTAAGCGCCCGGCCGGTGACGCTGTAAAGGTCGGTAGAGAACAACAGCATTAGCTCGTTAAAAAAAAAAAAGTCGTTCACCTGATGTTAAGCGACACGGCTGCCCATAAAAGAACAGTGTCATTCGGAACTTCAAAATATAAAGTTTCCTGCGACACTGCACTGCGCACATCATCCTGAGACATTAGCACAGTCTGGTAATAAGATTATTTGACTGTGAGATCATAAAGTCTCATTTGCCCAGTAATTTCACTAGCTACAGTGTCATTCAAATCGGAACTACTGCTTGGCGGCAGAATAACTGGCAAAGCGGTGGTACCTACCTAGACGAACTTTGCAGAAAAGTTCTACCACCTAGTAAAAAACTAAAGTTCGTAAGTTTCGTTTCTAAAGTAATTGTAGAGAGAAACAATTTTCATGTAACGTATGCCCTGTACCCACTAAAGTCAATTAAAATACAACTTGGCTAAGCAACGCGTTCTCGTATGTACGTTTAACTACTTTTGTAGCCACCAAAGTAGCTTGCAATGCCCTTGAAGATAAATCAAGCTAAACGCGATAATAACTTTTTAGGATAAGCGGGAAACAGCTAAATACTTGAGGCGCCTACTTCAAAATTCTTTGAACTTAAAGAAAAATGATGATTGCAACTATAATAATAAATAATATCATTCAACGATCACATACAATAGATCCTAGACCCTAACTAGGATTCCCTGTGTCTAGGGACCCCTTGGGCTCTGAAATACGAAGACCATGGTACCACAATACCCAGACTCAGAACAAGTGCTTGCGCTTTTTTTCTGTGCACAAATACTTGTCCTGCCGCGGGAATCTAACCCGCCGTCTCCAGGTTATGAGCCGGCCTGCTCAACCACCACACCACAGAGGCTGTCAATTCTGTTCCTTTGTTTTTTTTGCGTCTAAGGAACCCTGCAAAACATGGCCCTAACTGCTCTTGGTACTTACCAATTGGTATTATTAATTACCAACATATATTGGCATCGTCATCATCGTCAACATGTACATTTTCAACCTCTCAATAAAGTTGTTGAAAACGTACATGCCAATGTATGTTGGTAATGAATAATACTTGCACGTCTTGTGGCTTGTGTGTTTATCAGTCTTGAAAGCTTTTACAGTTTATTCCTTTGCAGTCTAAACTCTGCGCCTTTGATGTTATTTGAAGTAAAACTTCTTTACGCACGCTTGACTTGGGGAGTAAGCTGGTGAATGCGAGGCTAACGGAAGTTGAAGTTGGTTCACGTAGATCTTCATTGTCAACATAACAAAGTTAAAAATGTGTATTTGTTGGTGTGTCTGGTTAAATAAGAATAAGATTTATTTTCAGCAAACAATAGCAACGATAACAATATCTTCTTTACTTAAGTAGGTACTTACGTGAATAAATCAAAAACAAAGTCATAATAATTAGTCGACAGTAGATAATATTATTCGAGCCCTGGGCTCCACACTAGGATTCCCTGTTTTGTGGAGGCCAATTTTACAAACATTTGTGTTTTTCTAATTTTTGAGACGTTACATAAATGTATTGAGAACGAAGGAGATTCTCAATTCGACTGATTTTTTTTCATGTTGACGTCGATTAATAATGAAATATAGTTACCGTTAGTAACTATACGTACTAAAGATTTCATACTAATATTTACGGTACTCGACGGTGAGTAGGACAGAAGTGATATATATTTGAATACACACGTACCAGAGATAGGTACTGAGCTCTACGCCAACTTTCGAGGAGGCTTGTGCTAACCAGGCACAGACTATCGGTATAAAAGAAGGTACAAACATAAAAAGTGTTCTTTAGTGGAGACCATGAATCGGCAGACGTAGTGTAGGACGCCCTGCGGCAAGATGGAGCGATGACATACGCAAGGTCGCTGGTAGCAACTGGAAGAGTAGAGCCGAAGACCGGGCTCAGTGACGTGCCTTGGGAGAGGCCTGTGTCCAGCAGTGGGCTAGTATAGACTGATGATGACGATTACTATTTATAGTTTTATTTTATTACTCTGTTCATATTATTATATATCTATGTGCTATAGACGTCTATGTATGTGTGTTATTGACTATGTAACATGTCAGCCTAATAGCTTCTTCTGCTTCAGTGCACAGTCGTTGCTTGGTAATATGTAAACTGAGTCGTATTGTTTTTTTTTTATTTAGCGTGCCAAAGACTATTCTTACGTATCTACGTATTTGCTAAGTTGAGTGACTTTCAATCGTCTTCAGTTTTGTACAGCAACAGCTCTGCCGCTAACTTTCCGAATGAAGTCATAAAAATCGGCGAGAATCAAATTTCGTAGGCATTACCGGATCTATTTATATCACACTATAATTTATCACAGACGCATCAGATTGTTTAAAAAAAAAAACATCATTCCTACCGGTTTTGCAAGTTTAACCTAATACGCGACGTGTTTTTATGGCCTTTATCGCAAGCCTAAGACCGCAAAGTCAGATATAACGTTCGGGACCACGATAGATAATTTTGTAATACTCATCGTATTAAAATAAATTTGATGAAAGGTTACTTTGTCGGAATCACATTTACGTAAACACAGTTTAAACTTGCAAAACCTACGCATTTCAAAGGAAACCTTAAGGAAGAATCAAAGACTCTATACAAAAGTTGGTTTTTATGAATTGTTTTACTTTTTACAGGAAAATAGCACAATAAATATTTGCACAATAAAATGTATTAATTAAGACTGGTCTGAAAATGGCGACAATAAAACTTATAACTAAGCAGAAAACTATATTTATCGTTAATAAATAAGATATATTTACCAATGTGAATGTGATTTGTGAAAGTAAAAAAAACATTAAACAAATGTGACGCAACCGTTTATGTAAGTGAAAGCGGGACAGTGTATCTCGCGCGTTGGCTGAATGCGAACGCGACAAGCGTCGTGAATCAGAGAAATAAAAATTGAAAAATAATAACGTGTGACGTGAAAAACCGCGCGTAAAATCGAGAAATTCGGGAAACCCGTGTAGTGGAGTGAGGTTTTCGGGAAGGCTGTATATTATTATATTGTGGGGGTAAACCGCCCCCGGGGCTCGTCCAATGACGCCGTCGGCGCCGCCCCCACTCCGCGCCCCCCCGCGCTGCCTGACGCTGCTTCTACTCCTGTTCACTGGTAAGTCGATTTTGTTGTCATTCCTGTACGCTCCTTACGAGTGCTTTTGCTTCAAGTTTTAAGGACAGCGCAAACACCTTCAGCCTTATTAATAAACACGAACTAGCTTTAGACTAGTTACACCATCTTTTGTCTCTTTCGATCCAGCTAAATATTCCAGTAGCAAAAAAAGGACAAAAGCTGAAGTAACTAATCCGAGACTAATACCCATTTATTAATAAGGCTGCTTAAGTTTTTACAACCTTTTATTTGAATTTTTCACTCATCTCTATAAAAATGTTAATTTTAAGTCTAGTAAGTACTACTAAGTACTATTATGTACTTAACTTTTACCAGGTGGTAGGACTTTGTTGCAAAGTTCGTCTAGGTAGGTACCACCGCTTTGCCAGTTATTCTGCCGCCAAGCAGTAGTGTGCAAGCACTACTGTGTTCCGGTTTGAAGGGCAATGTAGCTAGTGAAATTACTGGGCAATTGAGACTATGATCTGATCTCGCAGTCATTATTACCAGACTGTGCTGATGTCTCAGGATGATGTGCGTAGTGCAGTGTCGCTCGAAACTCTATGTTTTGTAGTTCCAATTGACACTGTTCTGTTATGGGCGGCCGTGGCGCTTAACATATGGTGAACGACTAGCTCGTCACAACATTCACTAACATAAAAAAAAAACTATTTTATTTATAATAGCTAAGATTAGCTTAATTTAATTTTATATTTCCGTAAATTACTACATGGTTTATTAAACTCAAATTCAAAATAACCAGATATATTTAACCTTGACTGACCCGACAGCTCAGTTGGTAGTAACCCTGCTTTCTGAACTGTGAGTAGAGGGTTCGATTCCCACCTGGGACAAATATTTGTATGATGAATGTCGACGTTTGTTATGTGTCTGAGTGTTATATTGTATTATATGTAGGTATGTATTTACAAACAAAAAGTATCTAAGTATTGTATCAGTTATCTGGTTCCTATAGTACAAGCTGTGCTTAGTTTGGGGCTAGATGGCGTTGTGTGAAATGTCCTCGCATATTTATAATTATTTATTTATTACTAGCTTCTGCTTGTGTCTTCGCCCGCGTGACCTATAAGAAAATAATTCAACTACCCATTTCACCCTTTTAGGGGTGAAATTTCGAAAAAACCCTTTCTTAGATATCTACACTTTACAATAAACATACCCTCCAAATTTCAAGTCTCTAGGACCAGCGGTTTAGGCTGTGCGTTGATATATAAGTCAGTCAGTCAGGACTTTGAATTTCATATGTATAGATTTACTAGTTGCGCCTCGCGGTTTCAGCCGCGGATAAAAAGTATTTTAATTATTTGCTCATCCCACGGAAAAATTTCTCTTTTCTGGGACAAAATGCAGCCCATATGTTAATCCAGTGTATAAGCTATCTTGGTACCGAATTTCATCCAAATCCATTCAGCTGTTTGAGCGTGAAGGAGTAACAAACATGCACGCATACACACAAACACACATACAAACTTTTGCCTTTATAATATTAGTGATAACCTTATTATGGGAAAAATCTGGATAAGTGACAAACCATTTCGTGCTTGTACCAATAAATGTAAAACACGTACAGCCTTATTAATAAACATGAACTAGCTTTAGACTAGTTACACCATCTTTTGTCTCTTTCGATCCAACTAAATATTCCAGTAGCAAAAAAAGGACAAAAGCTGAAGTAACTAATCCGAGACTCATACCCGTTTATTAATAAGGCTGATTATGGGGTTTTTGGCGGGAACGCGAAAAAGATTGCGTCACCGCATTGTATTATTTTCCAAAACTTGTGTTATTTTCAGTGTTAGTGCATACAATTGGTGGCATTCTATTCGTTAAGTGCTGGATTACAGGCGTGAGTGTGGGAAAGTGGTATAATGATGGTGAAACGTTTCTTTTCGTGTTGTTTTCAAAACTCCATAGAAGCTTCAAGTAAAGTTGCCACCACTTTACAAGGAGTATGACTTTGACTAGACTATGACTTGACCATAGTCAAGTCATAGTCTAGTTTTAAGTCAAATCATAACTTGACTTGGTGACTTCGACTGTGACTTGACACATATTTGCGTGAAATATCATTAACTTGATAAATTATTAATTACCTGACACTGGCTAAATACACGGAGGTGTGGAGCCAAAACTTAAAAAAAAGGCTGATTATGTTTAATATAACTGTAGGTACTACGCATGTAAAGGTACTCCATCAAGCAGGATAATCTAGATCACCTTAGTAGAGGTCTGTCGTTCGAACTTGTGCTACAAGTGGGTCACGTAATGTGTACACGACAAGGCAAGGATATCTGGGTAGTTAGCTCAGTAAACTTTATCGCTCGTTGTTGCCTCCGGCTGAGGTCACATAGATATGTCGTAAAAAATATCCAATCTAACCAGTATTAGGAGATAAGACACTGGCAATAAATAGAATATTGTTAGACATCATCTTCATCTAAATATATTTAACTCAAAGGTGACTGACTGACCAACATAGTGATTTATCAACGCACATCCCAAACCACTGGACAGATCGGGCTGACATTTGGCATGCAGGTAGATGTTATGACGTAGGCATCCACTAAGAAAGGATTTTTCGAAATTCCACCCTTAAGAGGGTGAAATGGGTGGTTGAAATATTTTCCCATAGGCCACGCCGCGGGCGAGGCTGCGGGCAGAAGCTCGTTATATCATAAAATGTATCCAACAACTCTTATATAATTTTTCCCCATTACTAAATTGCTTTGCAATGGTAGCTTTCTCTTTTATTATTTTTACGTTTGATGACATATCAAATTTTAGCCGACTTCTAAACGAAGGGTGTTATAAATTGACGCGCCACTTCATAGTGTACCAGGAATCTCACATTGTAATATTACTTTCCAATGATAGCTTTCTCTTTTATTATTTTTCCGTTTTATGACTAATCAAATTTCTCTCCAAAAGTTTATTGTGTACCTAATCTTTTTCAGATCTATTTCAGTATACCTATATAATTATTTATTTTTATTGCTTAGGGCTATAATGTTCTACGATAACTTATGGATTAAAATATAGTTAGATATTTAGTAAAAAATAGATGCAATGATTGGCTGGAAGAATAATAAATACCTAACCATTCAAGGCAGCTAGATAAATTAAATAATTAGTCGAACAAACATTACCTACAATACAAACAAACGCCGATTCGAGCAGACTCAACCTCAAATATTCTTAAAAATGCGCTAATTTTAACATTTGTACAAAACGAAAAATTGAAAACTTAAATTAACTTAATTTATGATATATTGTTCTAAGCATTTAACAAACTAACTAAGAACAGTTGTGTGATGAATATGTTTGTTCTGCTGGGTGTTATACTATATTCTATGCATGTATGTACATATTTACAAACAAAAAGTATCAAGTTCTAAGTATTGCATCGGTTATCTGGTTCCCATAGTACAAGCTTTGCTTAGTTTGGGGCTAGATGGCGCTGTGTGATATGTATTAAAAAAATGGCAAATGACATTTAAAGTTTCAAAAAAAGAAGTTCTTATTCTATTGGTTGTGTTTTTTTTTTGTTTTAGCTCCATTCTTTTGTGTATTTAGCCCGTGTCAAGTAATTTTTTGATAATTTCTCAAGTTAATTTTCTATTATATAGTGTCAAGTCCAGTCAAGTCACAATCAAAGTCATCAAATTAAGTCATAGTCTAGTCCAGTCAAGTTCGTAAAGTTAGTAAAGTGGTGGTAACTTTACCAGAAGCTTTTATGTAGTTCTGGAAACAACACGAAAAGAAACGTTTCAGCATCATTATACCACTTTCCCACACTCATGCCTGTAATCCGGCACTTGACGAATAACACAACTAACACTGAAAATAACACAAGTTTTGGAAAATAATACAATGCGGCGATGCGATCTTTTCGTTTTCCAGCCAAAACTCTATTAGTTGTGTTGTGGAAGCTCGATTGTGTTAGGAATTGCCATGCGTGCAATACATTGCCAATATCAATCAATTCCTATTTATTGCAGAAGTGATCTCAATTAAAGGACTGTCAAATGAAGAATTGCTTAGCAAGAAGCTATGCTACTTAAGGTATATTTAAAAATGACTGTTTGATTGCCGTGAGAGTCGAAGAACAATAAACAAAGCATCTGCATTTATGTCATGGGAGCAAAATGCAGATGGAGTCATAGATCTCATTCATGATTTCTAAATAATACTGCGTTTGGACATTTAGACCTTGGGATTTAGTAAAATCAAGCTATTTGCGTCACATTTGCAACGGCACTAAACATTTCACAATCCCAGTTCTCGGCCCGTGGCGATTTTAATTAGTGGTGACTCTGGCAACCCTTTTTGTATTTACAGATATACTATATATAATCTGAGACAAGGTAATGTTTAGGCTTAAGCATTTCTCAGGACAGATTTTATAGTAAAAATAAAATTATCCTACCGAATAAAAAAATGAGTGTGCTTTAGAACGCACGACTGAAGTAAATTCGTTTTAGTCTAGCTCCCTCCATCGGCCGGTATAACTTTGTTTTTGCTTTGTTTAATGTTAATGTTGCCCTCTTGACAGTTGTAAATTTTCATTTTACCGAACATACCAACATAATAACACAAATTTTTAACTTTGCTATGTTGACAATTGAAGGGGTGAGAATAAAAAGGATTTAACTGATTTTTTTGACCAAATGACCTATGGGTATCGTTAGATTCAGCGTGAAATTATGTTCAATAATACATCCTCAAAATACCGAAATGAGGCTTAAATCTCGAGATTTTGAGTCTAAAAATGGTTTATCTGTCACAGGAATACAGTACGCTTAGCATAAAAACATTACTTTATTTCTTTTATTATATTATATTTTTAAAGTAATTGTATGAATTAGTACTATATTTGGTAATTTTAAATAGAAATAAAACATTTTCAAGCAACTGAAACTTACATAAACCTTTTCTATTACCTTATAAGCACTCTACATAAAAATAACACCGTTGACGTTTAAAGTCAATTTTCTCGAAACTGTCAATTTGTCAGTTAAATCCTTTTTATTCTCAAACCTTCAATCGAGAACTACGTGAGCCAACTTCAACTTCCGTTCGCCTCGCATTCACCAGCAAGCCAAGCGTGCGTAAAGAATTTTTACTTCAAAAATATTATTCCAAACGTAGGGTAAACGTAGAATTAATAACCTATTTCTGAAAACTGCTGGTGGCCTCGAGAGTTAATCACCTGGGAAGTTGCTTCAACAGGATCCGCTTTTTGCCGCACGTGTTTTGTTTGACTTGTCTAACCGCAGAGGGCATTATTATTTAAGTATTCTGTGGCAGAGGATAACATGCGATGCTCATTTATCACACGTTCCTATTATTCATGTAAGTAGGTATATTTTTTTATCATTTAATAATGTACAATGTAATGGTCAGCGATTTTGAAATAAAGTCTTCATTACTGCATAAAATGAAAATGCCGGGTAAGTCCAATCTTTATGCGAGCGTGAATAATTAGTGAAATTATTACCGCTTCTGCTATAACTATTTTTATGTACCAAAGTTATATTTGGGCGCCCAAATACACATTGGAAGATATACCATGCTTGAAGCGAGCGCGCTCCTGTATACACATAATCTCACATTGTATTTCATCAAATTTTATTCACTCACAATTTAACCGGTTCCACGCGATTTAAAAAGTATGTTACTCGTATGTTGATCTCGAGTAGGTTCTGGGGCAATGCCCTACCTTAAAAATACCGAAAACTAAAATATATTATTATAATTAAATTGTTTTTTTTTATAGTTTGAGATTTAAAAACAATCTTAGACCATGCTCAAATCTATCACAGAAATTATTTGTCTACGAATAGCTATTGAATGTACCATAATTATGATATACATGGTGAATAATTTAGGAGCCCGTGCTTCGAGGGCAGATCGACTATGATACATTTTTTCCTTCCTGTAACCAATGCTGCTCTACCTTAAATTCGACTAACTACAGCCCTGCCCGTGTGGCGTACTCTTTTTAGAGTCCCATGGAGAGAGGGCATACCATAATCTAGCACATTTGCCAAGGGTTCGTGGATGATACACATTTTCTCAAAAAATTTTTTTTTTTTCTTTTTTTTTTTAATACTATGGCTATGTTTAAAAATCTATATTTTTCTTACAAGAAGACACTAAATTAAAGTGTCTATATGTCTATCTATACATATAAAATTCAAAGCCCTGACTGACTGACTAATATATCAACGCACAGCCTAAACTGCTGGTCCTAGAGACTTGAAATTTGAAGGGTGTGTTCTTTGTAAAATGTAGGTATCCACTAAAGAAAGGGTTTTTCGAAATTCCACCGCTAAGAGGGTGAAATGAGTGGTTGAATTATCTATGAAAAATTTTGTTCTACATTTTCCTTTTACTATACTATCACTATACTTACTACTCGGTATTATAATAATAAATTTTCTTTCATCAAGAAAGACAATTTTCTCCTCACGGGAGATGGGGATAACTCACCCCTTACTAATCTTCTAATCTCAGTAAAACAGCTCTTAGCGAGAACAATTTATTACAATGCCCATTGTTGATTGTACTCGCTCTCGGCCGTTTATTTTATGGAACAAGCAATGTTGTAAAAGGTTATGGCTTGGTGCTCGCGAGCTTTGGGTAGCTTCAGCCGGTTGCTGAAATGAGGTGCCGCGCGATGCTACATACAAAAATATATAGTTCGTCATATCACCTATCCTAACAAGTTTTTTTTTGTTTGGCTCCACAGTTTTTTGTATTTAGCCAGTGTCAAGTAATTTATAATTTCTAAAGTTAATGGATATATAATTATTTGTGAGTCTAGTCAAGTCAAAGTCGAAGTCATCAAGTCAAGTCATACTCCAAGCAAACTTTTCTAGAAGCTTCTATGGTGTTTTAGAAACAACACGAGAAACTCGGCAACACGAAAAAGAAACGTATGTATTCTATGTATGTATTTACAAAAAAAAGGTATCTAAGTATTGTATCAGTTATCTGGTTCCCATAGCACAAGCTTTGCTTAGTTTGGGGCTAGATGGCGTTGTGTGAGATGTCCACACATATTATATTATATTATATTATAAACGTTCCACCATCATTATACCCCTTTCCCACACTCATGCCTGTAATCCAGAACTTAACGAATAAAATGCCACCAATTTTATGCACTAACACTGAAATTAACACAAGTTTTGGAAAATGCGGTGAATATACAATGCGGTGACGCGATCTTTTTCGTTTTCCCGCCAAAACTCCCATAACATGTTTTATCATCTCTAAAAAAACCGGCCAAGCGCGAGTCGGCTTCGCGCAACGAGAGTTCCGCACACATGTGATATGACCAACCAAAGTAAAATAAAATACTGGATTTTTGTAATGTTACATTTTAAATTTGAAGATGATGTGACGAGCTAGTCGTTCGCCTGATGTTGAGTAACACGGCCGCCCATTACAGATGTATTATCACTCAGAACTCTAAAATATAACATTTCGCGTGACACTGCACTGCCCACATTATCCTGAGACATCAGCACAGTCTCGTAAAAGATTACTCTACTGTGAGATCAGATCATAGTCTCATTTACCCAGTAATTTCCCTAGCTACAGTGCCCTTCAAACCGGAACACGCAGAATAACTGGCAAAGCGGTGGTACCTGCCTAGACGAATTTTGCAGAAAAGTCCTACCACCTAGTGATAACACATTTGAATCAAATGCCAAAATTCTGACTTTTAAATTTCTATAATAAAAGTTCTTACCATTGAGTCGGCAATTGAATCCATTATGGTAAAGTGTGGGGCCACACGGCCTCGTTCCAATGAGATAGATGGCTCGGGTCTGGGGTGCATCTATTGGGCATTTGGGGGAATTCGAGGTGTTGATTTGATGAGATGGGATAACAACTAACGATACAGTTGATAGTAGGCATTTGCAGCTCAATCTTTGTCGCTATCACAACACACTATCACACTATAACACTTCTCACTAATATTATAAAGGCGAAAGTTTGTATGTGTGTATGTGTGTAGGTGTGTATGTTTGTTACTCTTTCACGCTCAAACGGCTGAATGGATTTGGATGAAATTCGGTACCAAGATAGCTTATATACTGGTTTAACATATGGGCTACATTTTATCCCGGAAAAGTGAAATTTTCCCGTAGGATGAGCAAATAATAAAAAAACATTTTATCCGCGGGTGAAACCGCGGGGCGCAACTAGTAAGTAATGAATATGTGAGTGTGTGAGTGTGTGTGTGTGTGTGGATATTTCACACAGCGCCATCTAGTCCCAACCTAAGCAAAGCTTGTACTATGGGAACCACATAGCTGATGCAATACTTTTTTTTTTCTGAATGATTTGAAGAGCTAGCCGTTCACCTGATGTTAAGCGCCACGGCTGCTCATAACAGAACAGTGTCAATCGGAACCCCAAAATAGAGTTTCGAGCAACACTGCACTGCGCACATCATCCTGAGACATCAGCACAGTCTGGTAATAAGATTACTCGACTGTGAGATCAGATCATAAAGTCTCAATTGCCCAGTAATTTCACTATCTACAGTGCCCTTCAAACCGGAACACAGTAGTGCTTGCACACTACTGCTTGGCAGCAGAATAACTGGCAAAGGGGTGGTACCTACCTAGATGAACTTTGCAACAAAGTCCTATCACCTAGTAATTATTAATTATTTATTGAAACAACACTATACAGGAACAATTTACAAGCACAAACTCAAAAATTAAGTGTCACAATGGGTGGTCTTATCGCTTAAAGCAATATCTTTTCCAGATAACCCAAAACTTACTTAGATACTTTTTGTTTGTAAATAAATACATAGAATACAATATAACACCCAGACACAGAACAAACATCTACGTTAATCACACAAATGTTTGTCCTAGGTGGGAATCGAACCCACAACCTAAGCTCCGAAGGCAGGCTTACTACAAACTGAGCTATCGGGCCAGTCAAGTACAAAGTAATAGACAATCGACTTTTGAATAATCGCAAACTCGAAACATGCACATCGATCATTAATGTATCACGCAAACCGCAAACGCTGATAGAAAGATGATACAATACGCAAACTCCTTACAAATGTCTTTGTTTGAAAAAATATAATGTGACAGTTTTGAAGGCAATAAGGAATATTTTCCCATGCCTTCATCAACAACCCCACTGTCTGGTGAGGTGAAATAGAAGCAGAACTGTAATGGTGGCCTCTATAGAAATAAACAAATCACAATCAATGCAATGTTACTATAAGTATCTATATCATCATATTATTATACCGATATGTCCGGTAAAATGACAATGTACAAGATGGCAACATTAACATTAAACAAAGCAAAATAAAGTTATACCGAGTTTTAGCGGGAAAACGAAAAAGATTGCGTCACCGCATTGCATTATTTTCCAAAACTGGTGTTATTTTCAGTGCTAGATGCATACATTTGGTGGCGTTTTATTCGTTAAGTGTTGGATTACATGGTGTGGGAAAGTTGTATAATGATGGTGAAACGTTTATTTTCGTGTTGTTTCCAAAACTCCATAGAAGCTTCTGGTAAAATTGACACCACTTTATTAGTAGTATGACTTGACTAGACTATGACTTAACTTGATGACTTGGACTGTGACTTGACTTGACTTGAAAATTATAATACATGAAAAATTATTAATTACTTGACACTGGCTAAATACACAAAAGTGTAGAGCCAAAACGAAACAAAAAAAATGTTATACCGGTTGATAGATGGAGCGAAAGAAATTTTACTTCAGTCGTGTGGTCTAGCACACTAATTTTTTCAAAACCGTTATAAAATAATCCCTATAAAATACGTGAAATATGAATGAATACCCGAGAAAATACGTGAGTAAAAATACGGAGTCTAATTTTTGGCTAAATAGGAGGAATTCTGTGTTATTCGCATGAAAAAGGCACTAAAAATAGATTGTATGCTAAAAATCCTCAAACCTCTCCCAACACCCTCTTCTAGTTACAAATGAGTATCGAAATGCCGAGACAAAACTGTATTAAGTGTACGTGCTAGGGTGCCAGTCGCCACCCTGCGAGTTACGAGGACTGAGGGGTGGGAACAGGGCTGTCGCTACGCGTTATCATTGCGCGATGATGTAATTTTTTATGCAAGAAAGATGGGGTGGGTAGTTCCTGAACAATTGTTGGGGATCTAGAAAAAGACTTTACAAAGGAAAGGTTTTTTAAAGTTTGTTTTATAATTTTTTAACCTTAGCTCAAGGATCTCTACTAATCAATTATATTTTTTTATTGTTTGATAGGCTTGCGTTTGACCACTATCGCACCTGATTGTAAAATACCTGTTTACTCTCGATGTTTATTACATATATAATTATATGTATTTCCAATCGAATATCCAAATTACGTATTTAATATTAGTCATTGTCAATGTATAAATTACCCGATATACCTTACTAACTGCTACATATTCCCTAGTCCCGATTAAGAAGAAATTCATCCGGCTACCTATTGTTCAAAGGATACAGCCGTTACTAGTTCGCACATACAGACACCGGAGGCTTAGTAACAGGGTCCCGTTTTTACCCTTTGGGTACGAAGCCCTGAAAATAAATACCTAAGCGATCTAATAATTACCAAAGCAAAGGTTCGAGTCTGATAGACTCCTGCTCTGATATTATCCGAGCGACGGCAGCACAGCTTTCTTACGCACCCCAAATCCTGGGGCGAGTGTCAATCAAAATATTCCCAATAGCGGGTGCAGGGATATTAGATAAAGACGCGGTTTTCGCAAGGGGATGAAAAGAATGAAAAAAACAAACCGATTTCGTGGTTACATCTAGAAATGTACGAATTTATGGTGACCGATTGATTATTATTGATACCACATATTGATTACCGTCTACATATATATATATATATACTAGTTGCGCCCCGCGGTTTCAACCGCGGATAAAAAGTATTTTAATAATTTGCTCATCCCACGTGTAAATTTCACTTTTCCGGGATAAAATATAGCCTATATATTTATCCAGTGTATAAGCTATCTTGGTACCGAGTTTCATCCAAATTCATTCAGCCGTTTGAGCGTGAAAGAGTAACAAACATACACACATACAAACTTTAACCTTTATAATATTAGTGTGATTTATCTATCTATATACACCTAGGTCATTATAATTGTATGTATATTATCTGTTCGTAAATTACATTAATTTCATAAAATAAGGTTTAAGTGTGACTCAATTACTTCAACATGGATTGAACACTGATATCGATTTAAAGGTCACAATTTTAGTGATTGGTTTCAATGTTACTAGATCTATATAGTTGATTGGACACAAATCCAAAGGTCGTTCTCATTACAATTTGACCGATACACTATGATGTGCATGTTGACAGTTGATAGAACGTACCTACTTCGTAAAGTTGAACGGTTGCACACTTGTGTTCCCTTAAATCTCAACATCTTTCTGTCTGTCCGTTTATCAACCCCAGCGCACCCTAAATCCCGGGGGCGAGCGCGTCAATCTAAATATCCTTAATGGCGGGTGCAGGATATTAGATAACTACCCGCGCGGCGCGACGCGGACTGTAATGGGGCTGGCTGATGACAATCGGGAAAACAACCTGAATTCGTTTTTAACTTAGCATACTATTATAAAAATTGAAAGCGAGTTATGGAAAGGGCTATGACAAGAATTTCTGTAAAAGATTTGAAACATCAACTAGATGAGAAACCGACTCAATGGCGTACCTTGGGATATGCTAAGACCCAACATCGATTATGTTGATTGACTATACCAAATTGTACAGTTATTGCTTTGCCATTAACCGATCAGCCTGTTCTATATTGTTTTTCCAAAGTACATGATTGTTATTTATGAAAAGCCAAAGCACGAAGCTTAGTACTGCTTAGTCCTACAATTACTCTCGACAAAAGCAACCTAAGTACTAAGTAATTAATAATATATTATAATCCTGATTCTCGCCTATAAGGAACATATGGAGTCATTTCAATTCCCAAGAATCCCAAGGGAGCACTTACCTACCTGCAGTTTCCAAGGACCTCTACAGTAGAAGAGCCATCTAAAGTAACAAACAGGCGGGTGTTGCCAAGATACGGGCCCTGGGACGCCGGCCGGGCCACAGTCGTTGTGACAGCCTTAATGAGCCCTTTGTAGTTGCGAGATCGTCTGTGAGATCTGTGTTGTTGGGGATGATTTATATTGTTGTTTGTTATCTTGGTTTAGGAGTTTCGTCACTTTCTTTCTTGAGAGCTTGAAATAGATGACGGAATGGGAATGGACGCGTGAAACTCTTGGAATACGTAATTTTTTTTCGACTACTGGATAAATAATTATTTCTTCATTAATTTAATTGAACTGTTTTATCGTTCTGCATTCTAAGCTTGGCCATGGTGAAGCTAAGTGACTATGTAGCCACAGTCCCTTCGCTTACGAGGAAGCTAGCAATTATCGAATTTTACCGTAACTAAGGCTTTGCTTTTCTTTTAAAATTAATGATGAAATAACTTGCTCTTTTTGATATTTCACAGAAGTCTGTCTTTGCAGGAAACGTAGTATCCCGTCGTCCAGAGCCGTACTACGGCCGAATGATTGGCCGCCTCACCCAATACGCACACGGCATTCGAGGAACAGTGTACGCGGTGGATGAAAACACAATTTTCGTGCGAGGATTCGCTTATGATGGAACTGGACCTGATGCTTACTTCTGGGTTGGAGACACCCCACAGCCATCTCCTGAAGGAACGCTTGTGCCGTACCCTGAAGATTATATTACTAGGTGAGCTTCCAATTCCTCTATATGTACTGTCTATTGACAATTCTGATTGAATTACCCTCTGTGATGACGTTTGGCAATCCCTGTGGGGTGGAAGTTGAGCATGACGACTCATAAGCCGAAGAGTGTGGTGTGGAATCATGGTTCTTTCTTTTTCTACCCACCTATACTAATATCTACACCGCTCAGGGCTACAATCATTCCGCATAAGTGGGTACTGGGCATGGGTATTGGCAAATAACAATTCCCTGCAGTAAAACAGCGTTTTATTTTGAATTTTTACCGTTAAGTTAACGTCAGAAATTGCGAATAAATCCAATATTATACTGCCAGCGCATGGATAAACCCGATTCTCATTAGTTAATAAGTTTAAATAACAGCTAGACACGACAGCCTACATTTAGCCGAACTAGCTGTAGTCTGTCATGCGACTATTGATTTTGTATCATTTGATGAACAATAGTCTGGGTCATGGATTGACATGGAATAAACTATGTAGAGCTTTAGGATTTAGTGACACGACCAGTATTCATTTTGATTTACAATTTTGGTCAAGTGAAAAATTAAAATTAAAACCTCATATTTATCTAAGATTGTATAGTATATTGTATATTTACCTATATAAATTATTCAGTTTCAGACCGACTTTTCAAAACCATTATCCAAATTTAAGGAAACGGGGCATGCTCCCAATAAATTAGACACAATAAGGCTTGGGGCGGTACTTAGGGGTGCTGAGGGATTAGTATTCAGTACAGTAGGAAACGGATAAATTGTAGGGGTGCCATGACGGATGGGGTTGGAGTCGGCGTTTTTTGTAAGCAGTGATGTTTGTAATAAGTCTGTGAAAATCTTTAAAAAAAAAATCGGAAGTCGGTATTTGTAAATGTAATGTTTTTAACACGTTGTGAGCTCCATTAATATCGATACAAGTTATTCATAGGCAACTTTATTGGTTTAAGATACATTTTGTTCGACTTTATGAATAGAATCTGTTTTTATTCTCAGCAGTATAAAACAACAAAAACAGACGCGTGATATTTTTATCATCCCCTTAAAAGCACCCCTCCAAGAAAGCCATTATCACATCGTCCCTCCCTGTAATTAATGATAATGTTTATTTAATTAGCCGACGATTTGTTTTTATTATTCATATTTTGTAATAGCATAAATTAGAGCCCGAGAGATTTCCTCTCTTGCAGTTTGAGTGTCCATTCAGTAATAGGAAGTCAAAGGGTTTCAATTCCAATTAAGCCAAGTTCAGTGCAGTTTTGAATCATTTTTATTTCACCAATACTTATATGCATTCCGCAGTCGATTTTGTTTTGTTTGTTTTATATGCTTTTAAATATGTTGCCAAGCGACTTATGAGCTTTTGAGATTGCCGTGTAGAATGAAACATATTTCAGAGCAATTCTTTCCAAATAGCAAAGACAAGTGCATTTTTCTTCTCGGACTGATTTGAGCCGAAGATTAGTAGACAGTAATCTGAATGAGCGGTTCGATAGCTATTGTAGACTAAATGATTAATCAACCCTTTCTTCAGGGACCCCCCGATTCTGTCAGCTCACGTCAATACAGACATCCTGCTGCGCTTGCCCGGAGGGAAGAGGCTAAGAGACATCAAGTGGCTCAGTGTGTGGTGCAGGAGGTTTACTGTGAGTTTTTATTTTATATTAGTGAATGATGTGACGAGCTAGTCGTTCACCTGATGTTAAGGGACACGGCCGCCTATAACAGAACAGTGTCACTCGCAACTCTAAAATATAAAGTTTCGCGTGACAGTAATACAACGCAAGACGCGAGTCTGGTAATAAGATTACTCGACTGTGTCAGATGGTAAAGTCTCAATTGCCCAGTAATTTCACTAGCTACAATGCCCTGAGTATTTCAGAAACCCATTATAGTTCGTGAAAGTTTTAATATAGGTAGGTATAATTTAGAAATGATCTTAGAAAAAATATTACATGGCCCTATACTTACCGAATTTTCGAGGAGGCTATGTTATTCTTTAAGTTACATTTCGTGTGGTATATAATTTAGTCATTAATCGAAGCTAGTTAGGTAAAATATGTCATCGGGAGGTTTTCTCAAAAAAGGATGACGAAACGAAAAACGTAAAGGATCTCCAAGATTATAGGGTACTTGGAAAGGCGAACCCTCCTATCAATCTGCCGTTTAGCTAGAAAGGCGAGGTAGTATTAAAAATATTGCCTTCATATTTTTTGAGTAAATATACCTACTTTGATAAATAGTTATACATTTTATACCAGAACACTGGTTTAGTAACTATCCATCTATTTTAAGAGACCACAATAGTGAATTAAAGGTTGAGATTTGTCATATAAATCTGTAACTTTCTTCGAGCACGATTCGATTCGAAGGAACTTTACATCCTAGATTAGATGACTAAGTAGGTACTTTATATATTTTTATGCAGGCGGCCAGGTACCATAGTACCTACTATCTATTTGTTATATTCTATAATTTCCCAAAAAAAAAATAAGGTGCCTAAATATGTCCCAATCCCAACCCAACCTATTATATTTTGCATTCAAGTTATTCTAGAAGCTTTTGAATTAAAATCCTTGCAACTAAATGGAAACTAACCATTTCAAAGTCGTTTTATCGTATTTGTATCAAACCATTCAAAAGAAAACTTAATTCATTTGCTATCCCCTGCTACAAATAAATTAATGTACCGGCAACGAATGACATCCAAAAGTACCGAAGGATATCGATTTGAGACAAAGCGCATGCTCACTCGTTCCCGCCAAAACTGATGTTTGCCGCCATTTTGACGCTAACCTACAAATGCGTACAACGTACAAAATCGAATTCATTCACCGGCCAATTTGAAAAAGATCGTTCATTTGATACTAATTTGACAAGAATGGTTTAGATCTCATTGTATTTACGTTGATACGATAGTTTTAGATACCTACTTTGAGACGATATCAGAGGAAGGCTGACAACAATAAAACTAAAGGGATTGATCACGAATGAGAAAGTTTCAAAATATTAGGTCTTTACCTATGAAATTGCCGTTTTGTTTGAAAAAAGTTAAAGTATTTTTTTTCGAACTTATTTATTTCTTTTATTCAAAGTAATCACCCCTGCAATCAATGCATCTTTGCCAACGCTGTGGCAGTTAATGGATGCCCTTCTTGAAAAAATCAGCAGAACGGGAGACAACAAACTCTTCAAAGGCGTTTTGTACTGCCTCTCGGGAATTGAATTTTTTTCCCGCTAAAAAGTTGTCCAAATTTTGGAAAAAGTAATAGTCGGTAGGCGCAAGATCTGGTGAGTATGGCGGATGAAGGAGAGCTTCCAAACCCAACTCATGCAGCTTAGAGACGGTCTGTTGTGCAGTATGGGGTCGCGCGTTGTCGTGAAGTAGTATTGAAACGGGAATCATGATTTTATAGTGTTGGTCGATGCACATTTTCATATTTGCCCCTAAACCTAAAGTACCTATTGCATATTATAATGTTTGTATTGTCCTTGAATTTCATAAATGTGCCAACTTTTACACCAGAGATTTTTGGTAAAATTACTTGTAAGTTTTAAATATAATTTATCGTTTATATTGTTATAAATGTATAATATTATAGTTATTCATTATTATTATAGTTATAGGCGAACATATCAAAGGTATATGTTAAAATATATATATATATAGTAATTAATTATAAATATATGTATAGTGTATTGAGGAGTTATCTTTTATATATCTCTATTGTGTAATATAAATTGTGTACATATAATGAAAATTCAAATTATTTTTGTTAATGTAAAATTATATTCATATATTGACTGGCCAGATAGCTCAATTGGTAGTAACCCTGCCTTCTGAACTGTAGGTTGTGGGTTCGAATCCCACCCAGGACAAACATTTGTGTGATTAACATTGATGCTTGTTCTATATCTGGGTGTTCTAAGTATTGTATCAGTTATCTAGTTCCCATAGTACAGTATTTGCTTAGTTTGGGGCTAGATGGCGCTGTGTGAAATGTCAACAAATATTTTTTTATATACAAGGTGGAATTTAATTCGTTCTTTTCCTTTAATGTCCATGCTATAGAATGCTCCCATATAATATTAATATCACTTAATATTTGCACACTTGCATGCAGGTTGAACACAAAATGTCTAATTATTTTAAGAAACTTATGTTGACATCTCTCGAAAATTGTGTTCTAGCAAATAAATATTAGGTCTTTACCTATGAAATTGCCGTTTTGTTTGAAAAAAGTTAAAGTATTTTTTTTTTTCGAACTTATTTATTTCTTTTATTCAAAGTAATCACCCCAGCAATCAATGCATCTTTGCCAACGCTGTGGCAGTTTATGGATGCCATTCTTGAAAAAATCAGCAGGACGGGAGACAACAAACTCTTCAAAGGCGTTTTGTACTGCCTCTCGGGAATTGAATTTTTTTCCCGCTAAAAAGTTGTCCAAATTTTGGAAAAAGTAATAGTCGGTAGGCGCAATATCTGGTGAGTATGGCGGATGAGGGAGAGCTTCCAAACCCAACTCATGCAGCTTAGTGACGGTCTGTTGTGCAGTATGGGGTCTCGCGTTGTCGTGAAGTAGCAGTGGAGACGACCGATTGACCAAAGCTGGTTGCAGACGTGCTAGTTTCGCCATCATTGTGGTCAGTTCTTCAATGTACACATCTGCAGTAATGCTCTCGCCGTTTTGTAAAAAGCTATGATGAATCACACCAGCACTAGACCACCAAACTGTGACCATCACCTTTCGAGGGGTAATTTTTCGTTTTTCACATTGCTTTGGTACCGAACCAGGATCTAACCAACTTGCTGAGCGCTTTCGATTGTCAAAAAGAATCCATTTTTCGTCGCACGTAACAATTCGGTTCAAAATTCCTTCATTTCTGTGCCTGTTAAGCAGCGCAAGGCAAGTCTCGACGCGTACGTTGCGATGGCGATCGTTAAGTTCGTGGGGCACCCATCTATCAAGCTTTTTTATCTTGCCAATCTGTCGCAAATGGACCAATATTGTTTTGATGCTAACATCAAAAGCTGCTGCCAGCTCAGCTGTAGATTGAGATTCATCAGCTTCCACAATCGCCTTTAATTCATCATTGTTGACCAAAGTTTCCGGACGACCACGAGGTTCATTTTTCAAGTCAAAATTCCCAGTACGGAACCGAGCAAACCAATAACGGGTTGTACGTTCGTTTGTACAGTTCTCTCCGTAAACGTCGTTGATGTTACGTGTCGTTTGTGCCGCGTTGGTGCCACGACGGAACTCATATTCCATAATTACACGAAATTTCAAAGTATCCATTATGAGGAAAAATGTTGAAATGTAATGAAAATACAACGCTAATCAATAAACAAAAGACTTATATTGTAAATAGAATGTCATATTTTTAAAACAAAATTAATTTGAATTTAGAATTCATAGCCAATCAAAACTTTTTTTTGTTTGAAAAAGTCTGTACTGCAATACGGCAATTTCATAGGTAAAGACCTATTATTATTCATTATTCATAATAAATTAATGCTACTATACTATAGTTACTTACCTACTTAGACAAGAGGCATGTAATAAACAGACGTCAGAATGATCTCATTATAAAATATGATTAAAGTATAGGACTGCAGTCCTGTTCCTGTATTGTATTAAAGGTGGTCAGAGATAAGATATAAACTAGTCTTTGTTTTTTCTTCTCTTGGTTAGCCCTGCATGGTATCATAATGATTAGGCCGTCCAAAAGCTTCTATTGTCTTACAACAGCCGGAAACGACAGCTTAACGTGCCCTCCGAAGAACGTTGAACTCGGTTGTAAACACCACTTTTTGTACCGGTCTTTCGCTGTAGTCACTTAGACGAGTCCGAGTACTGTTATTGTTTAACTGTTAGTCAGCTTCACTATGAGCACTACCACTAACACTAGTCATAACTACTTTCCGTTGTCTTTTGTTGTGGTGTGAATTGCAATGAATTAGATAGGTACCTAACTTTTCTAATTTATACCAAACAAAGTTACTAGCTCGCAAACTAACTCTTTAGGCCCATTAGGCCTGCTTTGCGGAAGTAGGTAGGAATAACATTCCCTGAAATTTTGCAATCAATACCTGACAAAGTTTTCTCTTTCAAGGTGAACTTCGGCGACGTATTTATCCCCCCAGGGCTAGACCCACCCCGGCCCCGCGTGCTGCCGGAGTTCAAGCGGCTCGCGCA
The DNA here is from genome assembly GCA_905220475.3 of Ennomos fuscantarius. Classification (NCBI taxonomy): domain Eukaryota; kingdom Metazoa; phylum Arthropoda; class Insecta; order Lepidoptera; family Geometridae; genus Ennomos; species Ennomos fuscantarius. The sequence goes on along the minus strand of HG992046.1, from coordinate 690,256 downwards.
CGGCCTGCGCTCCGGGAACATCAGCGTGCTGGACGCCAAGACCTTCTACATTCCCAACCTGCACTACGACGGAGCGGGGCCTGACGCCTACTTCTGGGTGGGCAACGGCTCCCAGCCGAGTTCTTCAGGAACGAAGGTTGGTATTGGACGCACTTAGTAGTTTCTAAATAGAAAAAGTGTCGACCTGATACTGGACCCCGAGTAGTAGCGGTTTAGTAACATAATTGCTTACAAATAAACTGCCAACCAGTTTGCCACCAAGCCAAGTATCATCGGCAAATATGAGTTGGCAACATACAGAGCCAGGAAAAAAATTACACTGGACACGAGCATAGTAGACATAAATTAGCAACGTAAGCCATTAGTGGATTCTTCCGCTTTATTTAAAGCTCACTTTCATTCATTCATCAAAATTCATACCTAATCATGGTAAATTGCTCTTCGACTTATCATAGTCAGGTAATCGATTTGGTTGTATCTGTCCAACTTTGTTGCAGCGGTTAAAATCAACGATATCCTCAACAAAATGCTCGGTCCTTTCAGGTCCCAAACGAGATGGGTTCTCTCCACCCCCTCCGAGGCTACCAGGGTGAGGACATAGAGATCCAGCTCCCCGGCAAGCTGACAGTTTACGATATAGAGTGGCTGGCGGTCTGGTGCGTGGAATACACGCATAACTTCGGACATGTTTACATGCCGAAAGATCTGGATGTACCTCCGGCGTTGGGGCAGACGAAAATCACTGTGAGTAGAATTTGGGATGACAAGGGTTTGTTACAGGACTTACAGGTACAGGATGGGTAGGTATTTAGGTAAACGAATCCAAATTTTAATAGAATACCTTCGGCTATAATAGTGACTGATTGATGGTCTTAAGAACGGTCTTAGGTCCATTCCGGTTTGATCTTCTGGAAAGATCCTAAAGGATCACAATTATAGGCCAATAAAAAAAAAAATATATATATATATATATAATAAATTGACTGGCCCGATAGCTCAGTTGGTAGTAGTGGTGTATTCTATGTATGTATTTACAACAAAACAGTATCTAAGTATTGTATCAGTTAGCTGGTTCCCACAGCACAAGCTTTGCTTAGTTTGGGGCTGGATGGCGTTGTGTGAGATGTCCACACATATTATTATTATTATTATTAAATATTCCACAGATTTATCGTACTTATAAAAATATATGACGAAAGATAACAGAGGCCGCTTTATAGTTTTCAGAAAACTTCATACATTTCTTTGACTCATATAATTTTTATTGTATCATTAACATTTCTTGTATGTGCCTACTTCTGTATTTAACTATTAATACTTAATCTACATTTTTAATGTTATTGTGTCAAGCAGCTAACAAGGACCTCTGCCAATATTGTTTTCTCTAATAAAAATTTGATCATCATTTTTCAGGGTATAAAGAAAAAGCATGGATCTAAGCCTGTCAAATATCAACGGCTAGTTTTAAGTCCTCATAATCATCAGACGTACGCACAGCCATCCTGGTTTACTGATTGGTTTGGTGATTTCTTAAACTAAGACTGAAATCCTTTTTGCATTATTATTTAGTTTTACAGATGTTCAAAGTGTATTTAAAAAGCTACTTTCAGAATAATAAGTTCATAAAAATAGTTAAGTATTTTCTTCCTTATTGGAATATTTTGAAAAGGTCCATGATTTTATTCTTAGTTCACGAAATCTATCAATAACCAAATAATGTTAGTTATTGTTTTGATATTATTGTTACTAATAAAATATATATATGTGTGTTACTAATATTTTTCATATTTATTTATTTTTTGGCTTCCCATGGATTTTGAATTTCATTTTTATAGCCTCCTTGGTGGTATAACCCTGTGAGTATTTTATTTTATTATTAACCTTTAAATATAATATGTATGTTTCTGGTAGATGTTACATTCATGAATCTTCGTTTATTAGTACGACAACCTACATGCTTAGATATTTGAATATCGCAGTATGACTAAATTATTGATGGCTTACAGCAACAAAGAATCTCAAAACTGCAAACGTACAATGGAAATGATGACAAAATACCATTAGCTACACCACGCATTCGTAACAACACGCAACATTGTTTTATATGTCGGCAGAAACGGGTTCTGCGTAGGTTGCAACCTATATGACTATAGGCCTTCAACATGTCCACACCGCGCCGTGTCTGAAACAAGAATGATCCGTAGCACACCAATCGATCCCTTTATATAGCCAGACAGGTAGGGGCGCCATGACAGTTGCCGGTGCTGCCACTGTAATAAATTTAATGCCACCACAGGGTAAATTACGGTGCTCGATCGCTGTGCATAGAGTTTATAACTGGACGTAGCCGCCGTCACGGCCATACTGACGTGCGTACGTCCTCGTACGCTTAGCTTCACTTTGTACCTGGTGAGGGACATAAGTATCAGTGTAATTGCTCGTTCATCCTGACAATTAAATGGAGTTAAACTTGGAGTCTAAGTCAAAGTCAAAACATTAGTTTTCAATTTGATTAGTCAAAAGTATTTTAACCTTCCAGTCATCGTCAGGGTTAACCCTTCAGGACCATTAGTATACCTTCATTTATAAAAAGGGACCGAATAATGCTAACCGGATAGATATCCCTATAGCAACCAAAAATCATCATTCCTACATTTTTTTAATGGACCAATTAGTGCTAGACCGGATAGATATCCCTTTAGCAACCAACATTTCTTTTTATGGACCATTAGTGCTAGTCCGGATAGATTATCCCTTTAGCATTCAGACACATTTTTCTTGTCATCATTTTTACATTCTCTTTTTTTCTCGAAAAAAACGAATCGTTACTTTTTTCCATTTTTTTTTTCACTGGTTTGGGTTAACCCTGCAACTAAATTTGATATTAGTGTCACCCGCCGTCACGTCATCATTCACATCACGTCTCGTCACGTTTCGCGTTGCTTGAAGAGTGATGTAGAAATGGGCAATCCCACTTCTGATGTGGGCAGAAACGGGTTCTGCGTAGGTAGGTTGCAACCTATATAACTATAGGCCTTCAGCATGTCCACACTGCGCCGTGTCTGAAACAAGAATGATCCGTAGCACACCAATCGATCCCTTTATATAGCCAGACAGGTAGGGGCGCCATGACAGTTGCCGGTGCTGCCACTGTAATAAATTTAATGCCACCACAGGGTAAATTACGGTGCTCGATCGCTGTGCATAGAGTTTATAACTGGACGTAGCCGCCGTCATATACTTTTTGGTGTTATTTATTTGTTTGTTTGTCACGAATAAATGTGTTTTCTTTCTTTCTTCTTTATTTACACTACCTAAAATCATTTATACTGTCCAAAAGCTCCAGCTAAATATCGGTACCGATAGCGTAGGTACCTAACATGCTGGCGGCATTTTGGGTGATGACACAGCACATCACAACAAAGAAAACGATTCTATTGCTATTACCCAAGCCATATTAACACCAGGTAATGTTACAGACGAGCTCGACGACATCTCAGACACCCTATAGCGCATCCAATAACTGCAAGGAGATATTGGATAAAAGGCTGCAAGTGCGATGGGAACTACAGGTAAATATAGTTTCATTGCTTTCTTTTTTAAACAAAATGTTGCCATTTAACTAACTGTTGTAAATAGACATGTTTTAGAATTTTCAGTGAAGCTTATTGTGAAATGGATGATAGAGTCCTTTGCTCTTACAATGTTCTTGAGTTTTCTTCTAAATATTATAATTATTCTTTTTATTTTCATTCAAGCTAATAAAGAGAATAATGTAAAGGTAATGAATCGTTCTGAAAACTATTATATGTTTGTGTAGCAGGAATAATTTTTTGATCAATCTAAGCTTTAGGCTCGCCTTGTGCAATACCAAAAAAATCAAACATGCCTTGGGGTAGATTCTAAAGCAAAGCATTTGGTATTGCACTAGGTTACAAATACAAGTCCCTGAATCTTGCAGGTACGTGTTGCAGTTCAGAGAAATACAGTTGTAATGTAAAGATTAGTTAAATAACTCTTTATCTTCATAGCCTTAGATATCGAAACGTCATACCAAAACCGTACTTGTCAACTTAAAGTTCAAAGATTAAAACAAAAATGAAATAACTCAAATCGTTATTCCACGCCTTTTCTAAAAGATTTGCTCCTAATATTCAAAAGATAACTTTTCACTATTCCATTTCCAGGGAGACCATGTCCAAATAACCCTGTCTGCAAGACTTCGCAACGAGCACTACATGGCATTCGGAATATCAGGCGCTGAAGGAAAGCCAGCCATGTTGGATGCTGATGTCGTCGTAGCATATTGGGATACCAGGTACGGAATATACACTTGGTGAATTTGTTTTTTGTTCAACTCAACACTTGACTGTGATGAACAGCTTACAGGCGTCTGTTTCCAAAAAATATAATCTGGGAGATTTCTAATCAAGAGTTAACTGTATCTTCTAGGCAAGCATTTTTCATCGTCAACCGCATCGTCACTTACCATCAGGTGAGACAGTGGACAAATGAAAGGCTATCAAAAGTTAAAAAATCACTATAAAATATTATACTAACACTGACGATTAGAATTATAACATGACTGAGATAGAACCGCTTGGTTTTGGTGCGCTAGGAGCGTCGAGACTCAAACGAAACTTTTCGATGGTCATCCTATTGTGATCTGATTTATGTAAAGTTAAAATACAAGGAACCATCGTAAACAATTTCCGTTCCGTTCCCGGCTGGGCTCAGGGTGAACCAGCCTCGAGTGGCAGACTACGGCATCACGCACCTGGCGCAGTGTGACGGGAAGAATGGCGTCTGTCCGGACCTCAGGGTCGGAGGCAGCAACGATGCAATATTAGGTAGGTCACGCTTTTTTCTGTACAGTCGTAATGTTATAATATTATAGAAACTGACGTGAGTAATATTCATAACTACAATTAATAAACAGCTTGCACTCACGAGATACAGTCGAATAATTTAGACCTTTACCTTTATGAAAATTATAGGCCTTTACTTTACTCTTATCTACCAGCCTCTATAGCGTCACCGAACGGACAGGTAAATCATCATTAGTACTAATACATCATAACACTAAAGTAGGTACTCTGAACAAATAACATGGTAAATAATTCGTTCCCTACATAGGTATACTTATTTTCTGAGAGTGATCCAAACTGGGATGTAAGGGAGCAACTTAATTACTTACTGCTCCAAGTCAAGCTCACCTGCCCGTGGTCATCCTGCTAGACAACGAACGAGGCTCTGACGACCGATGGATGGCGGTATAACCATCCTTAAATTAAGCGTAGCCAAATAACACAGGCCGGTGATGGGCAGCAGCGTCACCGGTGCGAAGAGCTATGCTCTGCGATCGCCAACCCGCATGCCCAGCGTGGCGATTATGGGCAAATCCTCATTATGAACGGCACAACCAAAAAACGGCCCCCCGTTCCCGGTCGTCCTGCTATTCCTGGCCAAGGTGGCGGTCATGGTAACGGTGGGACAGGGGGTGCGAAGAATCCCCGGGCGACTGTAGGCCACCAAAAACAAAAAATCGACTTGGCTACTTACAATGGACGAACGCTCAGGCTCAATGAACATATGGTACAGTTGGAGACAGAACTGGAGAGAATACGATGGCAGATTTTAGGTTTATGTGAAGTCCGAAGAAAGGGGGAGGACACCATAACCCTGGAGTCGGGCCACATAATGTATTTTCGAGAAGGCGACCAGCAATCGCATGGTGGTGTTGGATTCCTCGTCAATAAGTCCCTCGCTAACAATGTTTTAGAAATCTCGAGCGTGTCGACCAGGGTAGCGTACCTAGTATTAAAACTCACTAAGAGATACAGTCTCAAGGTTATACAGGTCTACGCACCGACCTCGGCACATCCTGATGACGAAGTCGAAGATATGTATGAAGACATATCTTCAGCGCTTCATAACACCACGAAGGCGCACTACAACATTGTTTTGGGGGATTTCAACGCTAAAGTGGGAGTACACACTAGCGGCGAATCGAAGGTAGGTCCACACGGTTATGGAAACAGGAACAGCCGGGGACAAATGCTTGTCAACTTTTTAGAAAAAGAAGGGCTGTTTCTAATGAACTCATTTTTCAAAAAACAGCCCCAAAGGAAGTGGACATGGCAAAGCCCCGACTGTATTACAAAGAATGAGATAGACTTCATCATTACAGATAAAAAGCATATATTCAGAGACGTCTCAGTGATTAGCAGGTTTAACACCGGTAGCGATCACCGACTGGTCCGAGGCTCTCTGAATATCAACTGTAGGCTTGAAAGATGTCGAATGATGAAGTCTACTCTACGCCCTAACATGCTCCAAGCCGTTGTGGGAGCGGAGCAATTTCAGCTCCACCTACAAAATCGATTCGCCGCCCTGGAAACCTCAGATGACGTGGACGAGGCACTCCAACAAGTGGTGGACATCCTCCATGATGAGGGTGTGAAGTTTTGCCAACAACAACGTACTGGTAAAAAGTCCAAGCTCTCGGCGGAGACACTCCGGCTTATGGATAGCAGACGGCAGGATACCTATGTCACACCGTCACAAATGCGAACGCTCAATTCTAAAATCAATAACAGGGTGCGGCGAGACCTCCGATGCGCCAACACACAACGCATCGAAAAAGCTATTGAGCAAAATCGGGGGACAAAAGTGTTTGCCCAACAATTGAAGCGTTCGCATATGACTAAATTAAAAACTTCCAGTGGCAAAACCGTTACCTCAAAGCCGGAAATTTTCGCCGAGATTGAAGACTTTTATGGCCGATTGTATGAAACGCATGCTACACGCCCCACCTCCTCTAAAGAGGATGTCCGAGCTATACTCACACGCCACTATACCGAAGAGCTGCCAGAGATCAGCATAGGCGAAGTTGAGTTGGCCCTCGGACAGCTTAAAAATGGAAAAGCCCCAGGCGAAGACGGAGTCACTTCGGAGCTACTGAAAGCAGGTGGTAAACCGTTGCTACAGGAGCTCCAGAAGTTGTTTAACTCTGCTTTGAGCTCTGGGAGAACTCCAAAGGCGCGGAACAGGAGTGTTGTAGTTCTATTTTTTAAGAAAGGAGACAAAGAACTGCTAAAAAACTACCGCCCCATCTCACTCCTGAGCCACGTCTATAAGCTGTTTTCGAGGGTCATCACAAATCGTCTAGCGAGGCGACTTGACGAGTTTCAGCCTCTTGAGCAGGCTGGGTTTCGCGGAGGATTTGGCACCATAGACCATATCCACACAGTAAGGCAAGTTATTCAAAAGTCCGAAGAATATAACCAGCCTCTGTGTCTTGCTTTTGTGGACTATGAAAAGGCCTTTGACTCCGTTGAAACCTGGGCTGTTTTGGAGGCATTGCAGCCATGCCAAGTAGACTGGCGGTACATCGAGGTGCTGAAGTGTATTTATAACGCCGCTACTATGAGTGTCCAAGTACAGAACGAGCAGTCTAAACATATCAACTTACGCAGAGGAGTGAGGCAGGGGGATGTCATATCCCCAAAGCTTTTCACTAACGCCCTGGAAGATATGTTTAAGACACTCGACTGGAAAGGGAAGGGCATAAATATAAATGGCGAGTACCTCTCACACCTACGATTCGCGGATGACATAGTCATTATGGCAGAGTCGCTGCAAGAACTAGAGCAGGTGCTGAACAGCCTAGCCGATGCTTCTCGACAGATTGGTCTCGGGATGAACTTCGATAAAACTAAAACTATGATTAATCACCTTGTTACCCCGAGACCTGTGATCGTCAAAGGCGTGCCTCTTGAAGTTGTTCAAGAATATGTCTACCTCGGGCAAACTTTGCAGTTGGGTAAGAACAACTTCGAGAAGGAAGCTGACAGAAGGATCCGGTTAGGCTGGGCAGCTTTTGGAAAACTGCGTCAAGTTTTCTCGGCGCCCATACCACAATGCCTGAAGACAAAAGTCTTCAATGCGTGTGTCCTACCAGTGATGACCTACGGAGCCGAGACATGGCCACTAACAGTGAGGCTGGTCCACAGGTTTAAAGTCGCACAGCGTGCTATGGAGAGAGCTATGCTCGGGGTTTCTTTGAAGGATAAGATTCGAAACGAAGTGATCCGACAAAGAACCAAAGTCACCGACATAGCTCAAAGAATTAGTATGCTGAAGTGGCAATGGGCTGGTCACATTTCTAGACGGATGGATAACCGTTGGGGTAAGCGCGTCCTTGAGTGGAGACCACGACTCGGCAAGCGTAGTGTGGGACGCCCGCCGGCCAGGTGGAGTGATGACCTGCGAAAAGCTGCAGGCAGTAATTGGATGGGAAGGGCTGAAGACCGAGCCCAGTGTCGTTCTTTAGGAGAGGCCTATGTCCAGCAGTGGACTGATACAGGCTGATGATGATGATGATCCAAACTTGCTTTTTACAATTGAAAGTAACAGCTTGTAACATTATTAAGTATAAAAATGTTATATTCAGTCCGATCACTAAAATTGTGACTATAAACATGTCAATTCTTCCAGTGTCAGGCAATCAAAAGGACGGCGTCACGACTATCACATACCGTCGTCCACTAGCCGCAACAGAGTCCCATAGAGATAAGGAGGTCCTTACTTCGCGGTCACAGTCTGTCATAGCCGCATTTGGACCTCTAAACTCAAGATATGAGGCTAACGCGCACTCCTTCATGGATACTACAAGAACTGATGTGCAGCTGGACTTTGGGGCTATGGTAAGAAAATCTACTCTGTACTGCTCTGTGATGCTGATTTTTACAAGAGAACAAAATCATGAATATTATGCAGGATTGAAGTGACGCTACGCTACGTCTGGATGGGACAGACCTACTCTCTCTACCTTTTCGCCGAAAAATAATTCGGTTGAAAAACTGCCTCTCGCTCAAGTGGTTGGCAACAGATTTCTGTGGGTGGTAATTTGATAGCTTGTAGACAAGCGAGCCATCTTACCACCAAACCGCCTTTTTCATTCACCGAAAGCTCAAAGCTCAAGCTCATTGACGGATTCAAACCGCCGAAAAATCCTCCATAACATCACGGAGCCATCATCGTTTCCCAATCTTGATTTAGATGTTGTCCCCTTAATGTTTTCGATTTTTAAAATGAATGTATTTTAAACACAAAAATGCAATAACCTGCTGGATATTCATCTGTGGCTGGTTCCTTATGTCAATATATATTAGAACTATTTTAAGCCGTCTAAGCAGCCGTAATGACACGTGTTAGTACGGGCTACACTACAATCAAGTAAGATCCTAATAATGATGCTGTGATCTGCGTACAGAACGACAACACCTGCATCGGGCTGGCCACGCTGGACTCGGGCGGGCCGGCCCCGTGGCCGCCGCGCGTCATCTACGGCGTGTCCACCTTCTCCGCCAGGATCGGGCCCGCCGCCGGCGTCCGTGGGTACACTCCTATCACTGGTAAGTTGGTTGCTAACATTTCCAGGTGGGCCAAGGACCCGTCAGTTACGGTTCTTTGAGGAAATCCATTATTTAAGAGGTCGCTGTTACACCTTTGTTATATTCTTGACTTGCTAGTGTATGAACGTAAACGTATCCTGTTCTGTAATGACTAGCCCGTTGACTGGCCCGTTAGCTCAGTTGGTGGTACCCTGCCTTCTGAACTGCAGGTTGTGGGTTCGATTCCCACCCAGGACAAACATTTGTGTGATAAACATCGATGTTTGTTATGTGTCTGGGTGTTATATTGTATTCCATGTATGTATTTACAAACAAAAAGTATCTAAGTATTGTATCAGTTATCTGGTTCCCATAGTACAAGCTTTGCTTAGTTTGGGGCTAGATGGCGCTGTGTGAAATGTCCACAGATATTTATTTATTATTGTTCTGTAATGTTATTGTTTCACGCAGGCAATGAAATTAATAATGGATTCTTCCGAACTGGTAAGATCATATTTCTCATTTTAGCATACGCTTCTTTAGAGTATAGTTTTTGTTATAGATCAGTTTTAGGATGTACTCAAATTGTCCTATTGAATAGATGAACTGATATCGGCAATATTGGACATCATTATCGGAAATGGATTTATCGACGAAAAACACTCATTATCTATCATTAAGACGATGAATGTCTAGTTTCTAATTTTTTAGTTTTTTTTCTTTGTATATAATGACTGGCCCTTTAGCTCAGTTGGTAGTATCCCTGCCTTCTGAACTGCAGGTTGTGGGTTCAATTCCCACCCAGGACAAACATTTGTGTGATGAACATCGATGTTTGTTCTGTGTCTGGGTGTTATATTGTATTCTATGTACGTATTTACAAACAAAAAGTATCTAAGTATTGTATCAGTTATCTGGTTCCCATAGTACCTACAAGCTTGGGGCTAGATAGCGCTGTGTGAAATGTCCACAGATATTTATTTATTTATTTATAAAGTGTCGGTAACGTGACTGTCTGTTCCCAGGTCACCCGTCATGGGGCATCGCGTGGTACATCAACGACCAGCTGATCCCCGAGCTGTACGTGGAGCGCGGCAAGAACTACACCTTCATCGTCGAGGGGGGCAACGACGTTACCAACACGGCCAGGTTAGTACCAACGACGTTACCAACACGGCCAGGTTAGTACCAACGACGTTACCAACACGGCCAGGTTAGTACCAACGACGTTACCAACACGGCCAGGTTAGTACCAACGACGTTACCAACACGGCCAGGTTAGTACCAACGACGTTACCAACACGGCCAGGTTAGTACCAATGACGTTACCAACACGGCCAGGTTAGTACCACCGATGTTACCAACACGGCCAGGTTAGTACCAACGACGTTACCAACACGGCCAGGTTAGTACCAACGACGTTACCAACACGGCCAGGTTAGTACCATCGACACCATGAACAATATCTCCATGATCATCTATATAACCGAAGATCAGGTTCAATGACGTCATGAGGTGTCTTGAAACCGAATGGCTTAAGAGCCTCAAACTTTTTAAGTAAAATTTCTTTAGCCACGCTTGACTTTTAAGTATTAAAGTATTTATTAGGAACCAAAAACAATTTCACTTAAAAGCAAATGAGAATCGATGACACCCGCAGAAGTACGAGACTGTGTCGCAGATGTCAACGCCATCCTCCGTAAATGGGACAGTAAAGTTCCATTGTCAACATAACAAAGTTTAAAATTTGTATTATTATGTTGGTGTGTCCGGTAAAATGACAATTTACAATAGTCAAGATGACGACATTAAACAAAGTTATACCGGCCGATAGATGGAGCTAAACAAAAGAAGTTTTACTTCAGTCGTGTGGTCTAAATCACACTCGTTTATTTGAACTTTGAGACATCAGAGACTTATATGATTTAAGAGCAAACTATCAGTCGTCATCTATCCAACTGCAGATATCACCCATTCTACATCAGCGATTCTTTCGAGGGTGGATTCAGTCAGAAGAAGGAAAAAGAGAGAAGGAAGCAACGAGTGTTCGCCGGAGTGGCGTATGACAACGAGGGGTACCCTTATCCTACTGCAGGTTGGTACTGAAACATTACGCTCTTTGTACTAACTTAAACAATTGTCCCTCTTGTACCAGTTTATTTGAATGTATTATTATTATTATAATTCTTTATTGCACTAAAAAACAGTACAAACGGAGGACTTAATGCTAAAGCATTTTCTACCAGTCATCCACTCGTAGTTTGAGAAAGAGGGATGTAGGCGTGCATCAAAATTTGTATGAGTAGTATTTGTAAAAGAAAAAATAAAATAAAAATATATAAATAAAATAAAAATATTAAACAAAGTGATTATATACATAAAAAGAATAAATACATAAAATATCATACACATATAATAAATAAATAAATAGTGACAAATCGTTAAACCAGGTTAGGAAGGGTTATTATAATAGTGCTCCCGAACTAACTTTTTAAACCTCTTTAGAAGTGACTTTTCTTATTTTAGGTGGTAGTTGATTCCAAAGACGTACTGCCGCATTCCCAAATGAGTTGTCGCGAAAAGAAGTGGTGTGCTTAGGCATAGCAAGAAGTCGAGAGTCAGTAGACCTTAGATTGAGATTGTGGGTATCCTCTTGTAACTTAAAGAGGCTTTTTAAATATACGGGAGATTTAGGATCATTTAGAATAGAATAAAGTAAGCTAAGAATTCTAGCATTCCTTCTTTCCCGGATTTTAAGCCATTTCAACTTGGAACGATATTCAGAAACGTGATCGTACTTACGTAGCCCAAAAATAAAACGTATACAAGTGTTAAGTAAGCGATCAAGTTTGTTGAGATACTCTTCGGATACATCGAGGTAACAGATGTCACCGTAGTCAATGATTGGCAAGAGGAGGGTGTTGACAAGGGATATTTTAGTGCACATGGGAAGGAAGTTTTTGAAACGGATGACGGAATGGAGTGTAGCGTAGAATTTACGTGATACTTCATTAATTTGGGGTGACCAAGACAATTTAGAGTCAATAAGCAAGCCAAGATCTTTAACAGTGTGGGAAAAAGGGATTAAAGAATTGTTGTAAAGCAGCGGAGTAAGCTTCGCGAAGTCAACCTTGCACAGCCTTCTTGACCTGCCAATAATTATAGCTTGGCATTTATCTGGATTGACTGAAATGCCAAAGTGCTTGGACCACGTTAGTAGATGGACAAGGTCATTATTGATAGAGCCAATAGCATCATCTAATTTTTGAATATTAGAGTGTTGGTACAGCTGGAGATCATCAGCATAGAAGTGATATGAGCAATGAAGGTAGGATGAAAGCAGATTAATAAAGAGAGAAAATAGCAACGGCGACAATATTCCTCCTTGAGGGACGCCAGCTTCCAACTCGCGCCAGTCAGAAAAACTCTGACCAGTTCGGATTGCCTGCCGGCGACCCTTCAAGTAAGAGGAGAACCAACGTAAAGAAAGGGAGGAAAAATTTAGATGGTCTAAAGTGGCTAACAGCAGGTCATGATCGACCGCGTTAAATGCATTGCTAAAATCGATTAAAACAAGAATCGTGACCTGGGAATTTTCCATGCTAACTCTTATGTCCTCAGTGACCTTAAGCAAGGCAGTCGTTGTACTATGGCCGGCTCTGAAACCTGACTGAAACGGGTTTAATAGTTCTGCATTACATTTATTTTACATTTACTTTACTCGCTATCGGGTGTCGTAAAATATTTGTATGAAATCCTTAGTTACGTATAGGTTCCACTGGTAGCGCTGTGCTGGATTTGATATAAATATTAATAAATATGTGAAGACATTTCACACAGCGCCATCTAGTCCCAAACAAAGCAAAGCTTGTATCTATTGGAACCAGACAACTGATGCAATACTTAACATAGTCTTTGTTTGTAAATAGAATACATAGAATGCAATACAAACACCCAAACACAGAACAAACATCGATCATCGATTCATCGTTAAAATGATTGTCCTGGGTGGGAATCAAACCACACAACCTACAGCTCAGAAGGCAGAGTTACCACCAACTGACCTATCGTGCCAATATATATATATATATTTTTTAAATATGTGTGGACATCTCACTAATCGCCATCTAGCCCCAAACTAAGCAAAGCTTGTGCTATGGGAACCAGATAACTGATACAATACTTAGATACTTTTTTGTTTGTAAATACATACATAGAATATAATATGACACCCAGACACAGAACAAACACCTATGTTCATCACACAAATGTTTGTCCTGAGTGGGAATCGAACCCAATATATGTATGTATTATCTGGTTTCCATAGTTCAAGCTTTGCTTAGTTTGGGGCTAGATGGCGCTGTGTGAAATGTCGACAACTATTTATTTATTTATAATTATTCATAATTTTAGCTGGTCGCTACTGTGAATGGACCCACAAAACCATTGACCAAGCAGCTAACACAGAAACCTTTGAAGAATACATGAAGACTCTCAACCTCAACTGTTCTGAAGGAGAACCAGCATATCTCAATTGGGTGGTGGCGCATGAGACCCCGGACCTGGTCTACTATCAGGTATGTGTTGGGACCTTCAACTTCTGTTTTATTATCATCAGATAGTGTTGAGATAGATAATTATAATGATAATGACGCCCAACGATCACATGCACAGATCCTCGACCTTAACTAGGATTCCGTGTCTACCCAGGAACTACAAGGAATATGGTTCCACAACACCCAGACTCAGAACAAGTATTTGCGCTTTTATTTTGTGCATAAATACTTGTCCTGCCGCGGGAATCGAACCCGCCGCCTCCGGATTATGAGCCGACCTGTTCAACCACCACACCACAGAGGCTGTCTGCAATTCTGCATACATTTTAAACCCATGGAATATGAAACAATTTGACACAAAATGTTAATTATTTTTGTCATTTTTTTTGTATCTTTGTTTTATTTCTCTCTTTTTCATTTCATTGTGATTTACTTTAATCCAATTGTAATTATATGTAAATAATAATTAGTGTAATTAGTGTAACCGTAATACATAATTAATTAAATACATTAATAAATAATAATATTTACCCATTGCCGCCCATAGACCTATCTTATTATGTAATTCTCCATTTTTGCTGTCAATAAAGCGTATTGTATTGTACCTATAATAAAACAATGATAAAACTCCCACTCCCCCTTGCACGGTCCCAGTGTTACACCCACAACAACCTGGGGTGGAAGATCCACGTGGTGGAGCCCGGCACGCCGGTCCCGTTCCCGGCGGACCGGCGCGCCGCGGGCCGGGCGCCGCGCGCAAGGCCGGCGCCGGCCGCGCTGCTGGCCGCGCTCGGCGCCGCGCTCGGGGCCGCGCTCGGGAGGTAAGGCCTGTCCCGCGCCGCTTCCACGTACAAATAATCGTTTTCCACTCGGTGACGACGTCTCCTCACCGATTCCCGCAGACTTTTCATCGTTTCACGCTGTTAATTTGCCATTTACGCATACAGTCAGATATTAGCAGGCCATTAAACGCCGAGAAGAAATATAAAATAAAAGAATGCAATTTTGGTTTTCCCGCGTAATCACAGAATACTATTACTTCTCCCGAGTAATTGTGTAATTTAATTGCGCGTAATTGTGTCGAAATTGTCTATGTCACGCTGATCTTGTCAAATGTTGTGTTTGGTAGAGATAACAAAAGGTGTTACCATGGGCCTAGTATCTGAATTTTGATACTAGGCCCATGGGTGCTACTGTAAAAATTGTACTTATTAAAAATTTATTTCATCTTATTATCTAAGAAAACTTTCAGAGAGGATTTTGAATATATTGAAAACGTGGGAATTTTATATTGTGAGACTGGTTAGGAATGTTGATAATCTGATAAAGTTTAATTTTAATATATATTATATTGTATAGATTGAGTTATTAAACATGACAATAAGCATATGGGTATTCTTTGATGTGTTAAAATAATATCGATTAGTATATATGCAAGAAAACTAAATTCTTTTACATCTATTGTCTGCGTAAAAACATATTAAAAAAATAATAATTTTGAGTTTTTTAATATAGGTACTGATTTGTTATTTTTAAAAGACTTTATCGCCATCCGAGTGGAGATTGTGATATATATTGTTGGATAAAGCATGACGTAAGAATGCTGTGACAGGGCTCGCATTTCTATGTACAGATATTTTAAAATTGGGTAAATAATGTCAATCTACGTACATACTAATATCAATTTCATATCAGTCGTGTTTGAGCTGTATCTTTGTAATGTAGGCTTTTTAAATAACATCTTGTAGAATTAAACTGAACTAACACTAGGTAACAACTTACTTAGTATAATATGTAATCTTATTGAATTAAAACTTCTTTACGCACATTTGATTCGGGGAGCAAGCTGGTGAATGGGAGACGTACGGAAGTTGAAGTTGGTTCACGTAGATCTCCATTTTCAACATAACACAGTTAAAAAAAATATTATCATGTTGGTATGTCCGGTAAATTGACACGATATAAATTATAGTCAAGAACAAATCAAGATCAGTCAAAAAGCAAAAAAAGTTTTATCGGCCGATAGATGGCGCTAAACCAAAGAAGTTTTACTTCAGTCGTGTGGTCTAAGGCACACTCGTTTTTTTATTATATATGGATTCTTACAAATATTTATGGAATTGAAAGGATCGGAATGAATGTTTGGCTTATTCATTGAAATAAAATCAACATTGACAATAAATGAATGTACTCAATATTTTAAAGTCTTCGTCATGACAATAATTATAATGACTTGATGTAAGTGACTTTGATTTATGAATATACAAAATAATAACAGTTTTATGTAAAACAAAGACAATGAATTAGGTATGGTATCAATTTGTTATTTTATAAGAAAATTAGTTTATTGCGCTTTCTCGTAATTTGGACAATAAAACGTTTACCAGAATTTTGGTCTGTTTACATAGATAATAAAATGATAATTGTGTATTTATACAAATAGATAAATTTAATAAAAGTAATTAAAGAGTGAATGTTAACAATCGACAATAAATAGTTCTATTGTATTGTGTACAATATTAGCTTAGGGAAATTAATTAATAATTATATATCAGACCTTTTTTAAAATGATAAAATATTTTTTCTTGTACTTGTAAGATCTTCCATTATGATTTAATTCATTAATAACTTTAAGATCGTTTCGTTGATAAATACCTCCTTCTACTGACATTAGACATTATAGACCACTGATATTATACTATTATTCTTTTTAAGTACATTGTATACAAGTGTTGAAGATTTATGATTACCGCAGAAGCACACTTTTATCCCATCTACCCAAGAGTGTTTCGATATCTAGTGATCCCTAATATCACCTTAAACGGGATCTTGACTTTTTTTTAAACTGTAATACTTTTTGTCTCTACCGATCTTTGCAGTGTCACCGTGCGGGGGATCTTGATATGTTTCCAGTAACTCTGTATAGGCAAATTATGTGACATTGCAGCTTTGTAATTTGTTGGAAATATCGAGGTGTTATGTGCACACACATATACACATCGATTATTAGGTTTTTATACGGATTCTTTTTAGGATTCACTTATTTTCTCGCAACCCGAACCATATTTTATAGTTTTCGGCCTACTTGCGCTTAAACCACTTAGAAATATGTAATCAATTTATAAATAGTTACAGATTAAGCATATTTTAAATTGTTAATGTAAATTATATAATATGCATAAGGCTATCTATTGTATTTTATACTAACATTTAATAATTCTTACAAGTATGTAGTTGTAATGTTTGACAATAAATTATGAGACACGTAATTATAATTACGTACAATTTATTAAGTACCTAACTTTGCCGTTCTCTAACTTTACACAAATATTATAGAAAAATATTTCATGAAAAACTTACGTATAAGAAGAAAAATATAAGACGATATGTAATTATGTATAATAGATATAATATACTTTTTAACACTTAGTAGGCGTAGTTGTTGGTGCACAATTTTTTGTTGACATTAAGAGAATTTAAAGATATTTTTAATTATCTGGATGAATTATTATCGTTATTCAATTTATACGGTGCAATTAATAATATAGATAATTATTGTTAGCGTACTTTATCTCCGTTTATTTATGAATTTAGATTTTGTAATTATTTTATCAGTTATATCATATATTAATGCAGATGTTTTATATTTATATTAATAATTTAAGACATTACATTTACACTTTAATTTACCTAAACTATTAGAAACAATACAATATAAAGTACTATTTTGCATACGCACAGCTAGAAATGAATTATATTGCCTAAAAACAGATGACGACAAAAATAAATACACTTTCCTACTATTAATGAAATTACAAATTTCTGTCAATACACCAGGGGGTTGATCATGAAACATTGATTGCAATGCAATAGGAGAAATTTCTATACTAATTATGCACATAAACTGCTTATTGTAGTTGTCAAATGCATACAATTTTTTTCTATTTGTTGCAATCGAGTTAGGTGATCCCCCAGCCTCAAATTTTAAATGTTAGTAAAATTTACTAACCATAACACATATGCGTAATATAAAACTATACCTACTAGAAACCATGGTATCAAAAGTAATAAAGTTTAATATACCTACAGGTAATAATGTAGTGGACTTCAAGTTTCGATATCTGATTTGCAATTAGATAATTATATAAACAACGACTATGAATTAAAAGTAATCTCATCAATTTTTGACTTGATAGAATTAAATAATTATCCGAGACAAAAAAATGAGACGTAAATAATAACTGTAAGCTTTATAAAGCGTTCTTTTATCTTTTAGAGCTAGGTGACAGTTATTTCTACAATCAGGTAAGTACACACTACGAATGACGACGTTTTATCATTAATTTATAATACTTCTACAGATAGCCTGCAACTAGATAGTTTGATATAACATGATTTTGTGAGTTTAAATAATCATCGTACTTACCTTTAATAATAAATGGTTGAAAATAAGTATAGAGTTTCGTGAACTTTTTTACAACAGCACAAATATATATTTATATCTATTTACTTTTATAAAAATTGTATTTAATTAATTAGTCATGCATGATTACTTACGTTTTAATTAAACACAAAATGTTGACAATAATTATACATAAATAGTATTGTTTATAATACTGGCTAGCGGTTTAAAAAGGAATGAAAAACTTCATAGCCGAGACAGGAATTTTTGATAAAATCCAAGCAAAATATTAGCATTTTTCTTGAGTTAATATTTTTAGCTGACGTTACCAACATAAATAGTCATGCATTTTATCAATATATTAAGTTCAACATTTCGTCAAATTTGGTGTAAATTAAGACAATAAAACCTTTTCCTAAAATTTATTCGCTGTACTCATTAAAGAAAAAAGTCACCTAGCTCACAATATTTGTTTATGAATGACTAGTTGCGCCCCGTGGTTTCACCCGCGGATAAAAAGTATTTTAATTCTTTGCTCATCCTACGGGAAAATTTCACTTTTCCGGGATAAAATGTAGCTTATATGTTAATTTAGTGTATAAGCTATCTTGGTACCGAATTTCATTCAAATGCATTCAGCCGTTTGAGCGTGAAGGAGTACCAAACATACACACAGACACACAAACACACATACAAACTTTCGCCTTTATAATATTAGTGTGATATTGCGAAGTGGTAAGAATTTTCTCGTCTACGTAGTTACCACCTCTTTTCCAGTTATTCTGCTTTAAAATGATAATAGCGCCCAATCACATACATAGATTCTGGACCCTAACTAGGATTCTCTGTGTCTAGGGACCCAGGAACTACGAGGACCATGGTCCCATAACACTTAGAACAAGTATTTGCGCTTAAAATATTAAGAGTATCTACTTAAACGGGTATAATTGCATCGTATGGTCTCCGGCGGCTGCAAATAGGAGCACCCCATTCCTTTCCACGGGGGCCGTAAGAGGTAAGAGCCAGCTAAATGAATATCCAGGTAATAGGCAACAGCATCCTCTTCCGTCTGCAACATATATTTAAATCTACTGCGATCACCAAGATGCCTGCCAAGCGTGGTGATTCCTCCCGGTGATAAGCGTCGAAAGTGGCGTTTTAGTGGGGAGGTCTATGTACAGCAGTGGACGTCTTTCGGCTGATGATGACGATGTATTATGTATGGGTAATTGCGGGTATAACCACTGGGCACCTACAATAGGTAATTAGGTCGCGCAAAACTTTATGAGCTCTCGGAAGTTAGATCCGAGTACCAAACTGCGCATGGCACAGTTGAGTGCATTGTAAAGGCGGCCATACAATAGCTATAATATGTATAGATCACAATTTGGTGATCGTAGAATTCAGTTCTATGTCGCCTGGCAACTAGTATCAATATACCGTATCGCAATGCGATTGTATTGATATCCGATATTATACGAATCGTTCACTTTGTATGACATTATGTGTAACTGAAGTTACAATACATAGTGACAGAAATACCGGATATTCCATTCCTACCATATTAGTAGAGTCCATTTTAATATAGAACTAGTTATCGGATAATGCAATTTAAATGCATTTAAATTAATAGACATTCGAATACTTCATCAATCATTTTTATGAGGAAACTTAAATAGCCTGAACTTCGTGTTAAATAGGGTAATAATAGGATACAGAGGCGACTCATGTCATGTTTAGTTATGACTGAAACATGTAACAGCCGTGTTGACGACAAATTTATACCATGTTTTTCTCTTTCATTCACCACATTTTTTGTAGTTGGCTATGTAGCTAATAGTATTTAGTAGTACTTGTTGTATTAGTGTAGTAGTTAGCTAAAAGAATAAAGATCACTTTATCCGCTAAAAAAGCTTCTTGTTAATATTATAATACCTGTCTACCAATATTCAGAGCATCTCAAAAAGTTAATACAAAATTTACTCACTTCAAGTTCTCATACCTAGTACCTGCCAAAAGTCTAAATAACACTTAACATCCTGAGACTTTTTTTTTTGAACAGGCTTATGTGGTTTGTCTCTACCGACTTTTACATCGTCACCAGTCTCAATAAGTAAAATGAGTTAAATGTTAAGTTTGTAGTAATATATGTATGTATTGGTGGGCACGTCACTTAACATCAGGCAAATGACTAGCTCGTCACATCATTCAGTAACATAATAAAAAGATACCATATCGTACGATATGTATATCGTACTGACGTGTATCGATACAACTATCAGGATATCGCATGGTCTTGTATCGATAAATACCGGCCAACTCTAGTATGTGACTCACGGTGAGGTCGGTGAGTCTCACACAGCAGACCATAGAGTAATAACTTTATATACTCAAGGCAGCAGACTGAAAAGTGCACGCAATTTTGTCTTTATTTGTTTTCACGTTTTCGTACAATTTATTAAGTTTAAGTGTAATATGTGATTCAGTTTTATGCACTTCTTATCGATCTAAAGACTCCGAACCGCTACACGAGTCTAGGGAGTGACACGCTTGTTTTGTTTACAATAAATTAAGATTTACAATTTCACATCTTTGTGTAGGAAGATAAAGCCCGAGTATGGTTGAAGTAAGTAAAATAAAAGCAAATTTTCTTCTCTCTTAATTATCATATTACCTATAAATCTGAATAAAAAGGTCCTTTATGATAATGCAGGAACTTTTTTTGGATGCATTTGAATAGAAAAACAACTGCTTTGCTTTGGTGGGCTTTGTCCAACATCTGACACTTAACAGCTAAGGGATAAACTAAAGAAATATTTTGGCAAATATCTTGAAATCTGAAGTATTTACTTGAAATGAAATCCTAATTTTCTATGCTTTGATGATCTAAATTCCTGTGAAGTTGTGAAATTATGTGTGAAGAACACCTGCTGAAAATCATTGTAATAACAATAAAAACGCAAATATTGAAGTAGTGGGCTTTTGGTCTCATTGTTGGTTATACTGATTTCACATTGTTTTAATTGAAGAAAATATTGCATGGCTGCATATGATTATACTTATAACAGCACAGAAGAGAGAATGTATTTTTTGATTTCTTGTTATTTGAAGAGGTTAAGAAAAATGATACAGAGCAATTCCAAAGCCTAATTTGCCTGCTTGCTTTCATTTCTTATAACAGCCTTATTTGTTTCTAAAAGCAATAATGGAGTCATCATTTAATCTAATGTATCCTTCCAGAAACTCCAAGAAAGCTCGCTCCCTGAAATGTCAGAACCATCACCAGAGCCAGTAGATAAACCGAAAGAAATGCCTACAAAGACAGTGCCAGAGAAACCCATGGTACCACTCCCACCAGCCGTATCTCCATCCCCTCGTATCACTGTGCCAGGATTTATGATGATGGAGCCGAATGATCTATACAGGAAGTTGTTACCTGGAGTCCTCTTTGTCCTGACTTTTGTTACTGTCATGACCATGTTACTGATCTATATGGATACTGTGGGTAAGTTGTTGTGTTAACCCTGTTATTTAGGTGTGTAAAGGTCAATTTTGGACCTGTCTCTGCTATTTCCTATTATATGCATCCATGAGCTTCTGCCCGCAGCTTCGCCCGCGGCGTGGCCTATGGGAAAATTATTTAACCACCCATCTCACCCTCTTAGAGGTGGAATTTCGAAAAATCCTTTCTTAGTGGATGCCTATGCTATAACATCTACCTGCATGCCAAATTTCAGCCCGATACATCCAGTGGTTTGGGCTGTGAGTTGATAGATCACTATGTCAGTCAGTCAGTCAGTCACCTTTGAGTTATATATATTTAGATTTACCATTATATCTGTGTAAAATTATATAAAGTGGATATTTAATGAAAACTTGAAAAGTAATATGTTTCATTTTAGTTTAGTGTGTGTTATTTTTGTAAATTTTTAATGCGAATTTAACTATCTCAACTACTGATGAACCCTCAATTAAAACTCAATCATGAAAGTTTGTTCCTGTGGGCATATTGTAGTTATGTTCAGATCTGTGCCACTTACAGTATGCAGCAGGACAAGTATTTGTGCACAGGAAAAACAAAGCGCGAATACTTGTTCCTTGTCTGGGTGTTATGGGACCATGGTCCTCGTAGTTCCTGGGTGCCTAGACAGGGAATCCTAGTTAGGATCCAGGATCTATGTATGTGTTAATTGGGCGTTATTATTATTAACCTGTTATAATTTGTAGCTAATAACTGCCTGAAGAAATAATTTCAAGACATTTTACGAGTAGGGCATTTTACTCTTACGTTTCCCACGAGGGCTTTGCTAGCTGTCCTGAGATGGTGCGGTAATGTTTGTGCAGCGCTAGGCGCGGCGCAGTTCCGGCTGAACATGTCTCGCGACTACGAGCTGGCGCGCATCTCGCAGGGCTCGGCGGCGCTGGTGGCGTACGTGCGCCAGTTGCACCTGGCCCCGCGCCCCGCCGCGCCGCCGCCCCCCGCGCCGCGCGTCACGCCGCAGGTGCGCCGCCTGGACCGCCTGCTCGGGCCCATCGTGAGTGCCCGTCACATTCCCAGCGGCTGCCGCTGCACTGGCGTCTCTATCCAAGCCAACAGAATCATCAATTTCAATTCAACTTTAAAATATCTCTATTCAACTTGATAGCAATTTATTTTTTTGTACATTCTAGTGTAAATTAGGCCTAGAAATACAATCGAATGAGATGAATAAAATTGTTTAGCAAGCTTGTGCGCTTATACCTTACCTTTTGGCATAATTATGCTAATAGCTATAATAGGTATATATAGTAACTAGCTTCTGCCAGCGGCTTCACCTGCGCGGCCTATAGGAAAATAATTCAACCACCCATTTCATCCTTTTAGGGGTGGAATTTCGAAAAACCCTTTATTAGTGAATACCTACACTTTACAAAGAACACACCCTCCAAATTTCAGCGGTTTAGGCTGTGCGTTGATATATAAGTCATTCAGTCAGTCAGGACTTTGAATTTCACACGTATAAAAAGCTATAAATTAACAGGATAAACCTCGGTATGCAGTAGAAGAACACTACATATAAAAAATTAAAGTCTTACATAAAATACACCGCAATGTAACTGCTCATCGACAGCCTGAAGATGTCCACTGCTGAACATAGGCTTCTTCCACGGAGCATCTCCGGCCAACAGTAAAAGACCCAGTCTCGATGCCATAAGTTATCACTGGCAACACACACCACAAAACATGAAAATAAAGGTTTCTACAAAATTTTAACAAACCTTTGTTTTCAAGCTCTGCGGTATTTTGGACGAAAAGAAAGGTCAAGTCTTCTCGAACATTGTCCAGACGAGTTTGATTCTTCGTGCTACCTTTTTGTCGAAGTTGGACAGATTATAGGTTGTAGATATATAAAGCTTATAGTTTTACATGGTTATCATTTTAAACAAATTTAGACTAACCTACATTTTTACTCATGCAGTTATTTTTTTTAGACTGGGAATACTGCCGAGATTCTAAACATTTCGTGCAGTCGCCGCTTTTATTATTCGATTCGTTCAATCCTCGAACTCGAATGTAATTCACATATTTGTTAGCTTTATAGGTTTTTCGTATGTTGAGAACTTGAAAAATGCTGCGCATGAAATTCAGGGTGGTTTTATAATCATTAATCAATGTGTAACACAAGACGTTTATCTTCATATCAATCATCATAAAAAATATTAGAAATATCCATGAAAGCAACTATCTAGTATTAAGCAAGTACTAGTATTATTATTATATAATCTGTGCCAGTATCTACTATATAGCAGGTATATAAAGTACTTAAGAATGTTTTGAATTTTTTCGGGTGAAAAATGTGCAGTACCTCTGAAATATCGCTTTGACACTGACATATGTTGACATTTCTTTGTTTACCTTTTTGATCTCGAATTCTGAACACTGGCATAGTGTTTTCAACTTTCGTTCGTCGTTTCGTTTGCCCTCAAATGAAGTGCGCGTAAAGAAGTTTTACTTCAATAGCACTATTATGTGGTGTGGTATATTGGCCGGAAAGATGGGTGGAAGCCAACCTGACTCCTAAACGACCGAGCCCGGCGCCGGACCGCTGACCCGAGTCTCCCGTCGGTTCCAGTCGAACGGCACGTTCATCGAGTTCCTGCCGGCGGGGCCCCGCGCCGCCAGCACGCTGTACCTGGAGGCGGCGCGCGGCTGGCGCGGGCTGGCCGTGCGCGCCGCCCCGCGCGACTACCTGGCGCTCCGCGCCGCCGCCCGCGCCGCGCACGCCTGCCTGTCGCCCTCCGCGCACCCCCGCGAGGTAAGTCCGGGGCGCCGCCCGCCGCCCGCGAGGCAGGCCCCGCACTAGCCGCGCCGGTGTCCGCAGGTGTCGTACCAGGAGGCGGCGGAGCCCGCGTTCCGGTCCCGCGTGCTGTGCCTGCCGCTGTACACGGTGCTGCTGGCGGCCGACATGCTGCGCGCGGACTACGTGCTGCTGGCCGGGGGCGCGGCGCTGCCGGCGCTCACGCACGTGCCCTACGCCGACGTGCAGCTCCGGGTGAGTCGCGTACGCGCAGATACATCATTGTATTTTAAAGTGTATCTTTTAATTATCCAGAGTAAAATGACAGATCGTAATGTCACTTGTCGAAATAATGCTGCTAACGTGTAAATCATAGTGATTGATGCATATCATATAAAAGAACGGATCTGTTCTGTAGAAGTATAGTGACTGCCGAGAAATGGAATAATTGCATCGCGTATGTAATTAAAGATGGAGACGAAATGGGCCACCTAGACTACCATATAGATAGTGTCACAGATAGATTTTCAATAAATGTAGCGGACAGTAATGACGGTCCTTGCGATAGTGAATAAACTATTAGTTAGTAAAATAAATATAATAACTTCAATTATTATTTATTCATCTTTAGACATATTACATGTACTAGTTCTATTCTGTTAATCTCGCTATTTTTATTTAAATATATTGCATTTTTCACAGGCCGCTAACTAATGGAAATCACAAATTAGACAGGAACTACGATTTCTAGGAAATTTTTAGTATATAAAAGAATGGAATAGATCACTAAATTGAAACAAATCAGTGAACTATCTATCTATCTTTTTTATCTATTCTATGGATCTATTTTATCAAGCACCATTTATTTTTCTTTAAAAATTTGGAACACTCGTAATATAATTTTACTCCATCTAATGATTTAGATATACATTAAACATGCACAATTAATACACGTAATAATTAATGTTAGACATTTACGCACACATTTTGACACACGCAATAGTTAAATTTTATTCATGGCTTAATTTCTTCCACGAACCGGCAAGATGTGGAATGATCTTTGTTCTGAGGTTTTTTCGCATAAATACAGAATCCTCTCTAAGGGTAGGCAATGCCCTCGGTGTTGACTACTTACCATCAGGTGGGCAGCCTGCTTGTTTGACGCTCATTTCATAAAAAGTAATAGGCTACTTACACGTAAGACAAATCAATATATTGAAAAGTATTTTTTTTGGTAGGAAAAAAATCAATTACAATGGTCACTTTCATTTCTTAATGTACTCCACAACTACGCACAGTCCTACAAACTCCATTCGGAAAAGTAAATGTAACGTTGATTAAAGACCATTCTTTACATCTTCCGTTCCAGGTGATAGAGGTCCAGTCGCCCGACCCCGTGTACCGCAACAAAACGACCAATTTTCTCGTGACCAAGAACTACACGCTTGCCGAAGAGTTTGAAGACAGCGTCATGTATGCGCTTAAAGAACAACCACCTCTCTAAACACTATTCCAATTGGATTGGTCCGTGCGTGCAGACCAATTTTATCGCAACCAACATTCTGGTAAGGATTCGGTGTATTCAATGATAGAGCTTAAGTCTAATTTTTTTACGCAACCAACTTTATGGCCCGTTTTTGTTCGCTTTGCGTATAAGCACCAATTCAGTCGCAAATTTTATTTTATTGGAAAGGTCGTATTAAAGAGAAGAAAAATGGATGCCATCTTGATTTAGTCGATTTGAATAACCAATTTTCTCGCAACCAATTTTTTGACGAGAATTAGATAACTCAATATTTGCCAGTTAGCTTACATAATCAGCTTTAGTAATAATAATACGGTTTGGTCGCTATCAAGCGAGTGAACCCTGCAATGGACTAGGTACGTACTATACACAGTCGAGCTTAAGTGTAACCACACTACTTCTTTAGTTGTAAGTTATTTGGCCTGTGAAATTGACCAGTCTGCGTTGGCAAGCTACTTGTAGGGAAGCTTCAGTATTAAGGTTCTTTTTAATTTGGTCGGGATGACCAACTTTGCTGCTACAGTAATTAATCGCCCTGTAACGCTGAAGGCAACTTATCCATACAGTGATTTCGATCTTTACCGCTCCGAAGTTGGATGGATGACTGAGTAGTAGAATTTTTCCATAACAAAATGTATGCCTAATTGTAGAGCAGTAAAGTGTACATCACTTATGTTCTCCAAATATTATTATTATTATAACTAAAATCAATTAATTTTGGTTAATTAGTATTAACTAAACAAATGACAATGAATATTAATTATGAAATCAAATAAATTTAATGGTAAAAGCACAAAATACAAAAAAAAATCAATACGATTTATTTTAATTAAGAATTTCCAAGTGAATTAATAATAAGTTTACTTTAGGTTTTAATTTATATGTGATTTTAACGTAGGTAGGTTTATTTTAATGCTTTAATTAATAAGATTATGATGATTATTACTCGTATATTAATTATAGAAATAGTTGGATGAAGATTTTTCGATGGATTGATTAGATTGTTGATTTGATAGGATCAAAGTGAAAGTGCCTTATTCAACGAATTGTCTAACATATTTATTGATTGTATATTTACCGGCCAAATGTAAAAAATGCATATAAAACAGCTTAATTCAAGGGCAACATCTGCCAGCCTGCACTTAGCCAGTTTGGTACAATAAAGTTTCATAATCTGAAAGAAGGCGCGAATGCCAAGCAAACACAAGTAAAGTTTGGTTACTATTCAATTTGTGATCACTAATGCCGATCTGCATTAAATTTTAGTGCAGACGGGCATTAAATTACATTTCTATGAATCTTTTTATTGACAGTAGTAGCACAAGAGTTGCGGGTTTGATTCCCATTACGGGATAAATATTTGGCCACAAAATGCAAGTTGTTTTAAATTGAACTAGATTTGAATTCAATATACACTTCACTGATACAGTTATAAAGATGTTAGACAATTATTATGCTCATTAAACAATAATTATAAACAATTTTTGATACCTACCGCTCACTTTAGAACACAAACCGACCGTTGGTTTCATGAACAATGCCGTGGGAAACTATGTGATACCCCCCTATTCCACTCTGTCCCAACGAGCTGTACCGCTAGTTGGACAAATGGAATGCTTAAAAATATTTAGTCCTCTTTGTCCATTTTTTATTTTGTAAAGTTACTAACCACTAATAACACTAGAATTTTGGTACCTTCATTGTAAAATGTATACCTACAATTCGTTTTGTTTCGCACATTTTCATAGATTTTTCACTGTCGACAAAGGAAGAAAACTGATTTTTGAGCCAACAATAGGCGTTTAATGGCGCGAGCTGTAGTTGATTTTTATTTCAAAAAGGAAAGTGCCTTTTTTTAAGCTAACTACTACAATAGTGGACTTTATTATACCTACGGGCCATTTCATAGTATATTTAGTCTCGCTCTAATAAAATGTGCGAAAACGAGACAAAAACTTATAAGAAGATATGAAAGACATACGTTACGGTTTGTGTAGAGTTCGTAAAATCATTTGATATTGATACTTCCAGCACTATTGTTAATACACGAGGGCTACAGGAACGATACGGATTTTGTAAAGAAGGTTCATTATCCCATGAATTGTTGAATATAGATAATAGCTCTCAAAAGTATTAAGTAGAAGTTGTTATTCGCGTCATGAGAGCGCTTGTGCACTGCAGGCATTTCGCATTGTGTGTTGATCTGTTATTTAAAAAAAAACGAGTGTGTTTTAGACCACACGACTGAAGTAAAACTTCTTAGCTCCATCTATCGGCCGGTATAACTTTATTTCTGCTTTGTTTAATGTTAACGTCGCCATTTTGACAGTTGTAAATTGTCATTTTACCGGACAAACCAACATAATAATACAAATTTTAAGTAATCTTTAACTTTGTTATTTTGACAAGGGAGATGTACGTGAACCAACAACTTTCAACTTGCGTTCCCCTCGTCACGCATTCACCAGCTTACTCCCCAAGTGAAGTGTGCGTAAAGAAGTTTTACTTCAAACAAACACTTTATTCACATTTGCGATTATGTCCAATTCAACAATCTAACATTAGTGACAAAAATGCGGAATCTCTGAAAGGTCAAAGGTCGCTAATTAATGGAAGCTTTATGTACTGCGATACACTTTATAATTACATTATCATGATAATTATATGATATAGCATTAGACTTGATAATTAAACCAAAACATACAAAAATAAAACAGATTTGACCAAAAATGTATGCATTTAAAAAACGCACCAATTTGGTAATCTTTATAAAAAACTTTTTTACGTCGATGTTAATGTTTATTAATGCTAGGCAATATTTACATCCAGACCTAATTAATTATCACATCTATAGCTATTTCTAATTGCTACGTAAACTAAGCTTCTCTGTGCACAGCATCTAGTTTTATAATGCAAGCTATATTTATGTCAGTCTCTCTACAGGTGGTCTTGTAATTGTGCATAAAACACGTACCTACTTATTGCAATGAAAAAAATACACCTGTATTTTTGCATGATTATTTTCTATACCTACTGTCGTTTATGAGGATCCAATTCTGGAAAATAACTTAAGGCGAAGTCTGATAACAGAATCTCAAAAATAACTTTTTATTAAAACCTAGTGTGACGTAACAATACAAATTAATCAAATGAAAAAAATATCGATCGTGATCAAATACAATTTGACGAATTAGTTTGGTTTTACCAAATTAAAATTGGTTTTACGAAAATAAAAAACGTAGAATGGCCCCAAAAAATACCTTATTAACGTGGTGATTCAAATTTTCATCAACAGCTATACTTTTTTTCTTATGAAATAGCCAGACTGCTGTTTTAAACTTATCACCAGTTAGTTTTTCTATATGCCTATTTCACGTTTTCCACAAAAAAAACCTGCATAATAAAACAATTTTAAGCGCAGACCCAGTTTGATATCAAATAACTGATCTATCTATATTCAAGTTTATCTAGATCTTAGATCAAGCTATATTCAACTTTAAACCGTCATAAAACATTGTGCTTGGACGCCGCTTTAAGGAAAAGTCATTTTTGGTCTGGTTTGTTTGTTGAACAAAAATAATTGAACAGATTTTAAGAGTAATTTATGCACTATTGTTAGAAGACCACATATTGCTTAGTTTTACCCAAATTTCTTCAGTAATTTTAGTATAAAAGCCAACAGAAAACGTTCTAGAGGCTACCATACCTTCGTGTCACAAAATGATATTCGATTTATAATAATAATTGAAAAACCTAATGCGTCATTGGTTTTTGATATTATAACAATATTTTGTTGTTGTTTATTCCAATGTTGGATTTCCATTCAGTATTTAGATTCGTTAAGATATCTCGAATAATTTTGATCTGAGGTGGAATGATACGTTTTTGGAAAGAAAACTACATCTAATAATCGAAAACTATTTTCTTATCAACAGACCTACTTAGGGGCGATATTTCAATTAAAAAGCTAAGATATGTTAAAAGATTTTCTCTCAGTAGAATAAAAACATTATCGTTTTATCGAGAGGTCTAACCTTTCGTAGTTCCTGGGTGCCTAGACACAGGGTATCCTTGTTAGGGTCCAGGATCTATGTATGTTATCGTTGGGTTATTATTTATTTAGTACCTACATGCTATCCAGAAAATTTGGAGTTTGTGTATTCAGATTCCAAATCGCAATGACCAACCTTTTTCTTTGAACATTAAAACTCCTTATTGTAAACAAGCCTACTTTCCGGGAGTAATAAAAAAGTTTAAAACCAACATCAACAATTATAGGTGCTGTTAAAATTGCTTGAAATCACAAATTTGTTGTAGTTTTCTATCCTTGACATGTGCTGTTAAGTTTTATGGCAATGATCTTGTAAATCATTCCTTTTAATATAATTTGAAATTCCACAATTTAATTTAATTATAAAAAGACTGAGTAACAAATATTTTAAACGTTTGATTTTATTGAAATGAACAAATATGATGATTGTATATCCATTTCAACGATTATGTTTCAGTATTAATAATGAAGTTTCTACAATGAATTGTAATTAAGCGAATGACGATTATTTTAATATCTACGTAGTTAAGAATTATTTTCGTTAAGGCTTAATTTTATATGCGCTCAATTTTTTTCACGAATAAATTATTAATTGCTTTCAATTATTTGGTTTTTATTTCGTGTCCTTATATCCTCACGGAAATATAAAAATATATAATAAATTATCAATTGACAACATTTTATTTCTGCAAGATACATACCGTGTTACCACAAATACAAAGACTTAAACAAACGTCAAACGCGTGTTTAACAAACAAATCAGGATAAAACAGTTGTATATTTTTTTTTTGTTAAACCGTTAAACTCGAAAACCGTTTTAAGATTATACTATAGACATACAAATATTAGATGTTTGTATTCAGTCTCAAGTTATTAAAAATAAAATGAGGATGATTGATAATTTGGACAGCCTCTGTGATTGAGCAGGTCGGCTCAAAGCTAGGAGACGGCGGGTTCGATTTCCGCGGAGACTAGTAATTGTGCACAGAAAAAGAAACCACAGTTCAGTGTCTGGGCGTTGTGGAACCATGGTCTTCGTAGTTAGAAAGAAAGAAGAAAGTGCTCTATGATCATAGACAACTGGGTTTCCTTTTGAACGCTTTTGTGTGGTGATTGCTTTCCGGACCTATGTAAAAATTGTGTTTATGTCGATGTGTGAAGCTTTTTAAAATGCTGTTCATTGTTTAAATTCGTAGAGAATTGAATATGGATGGATACTAGGTGGTAGGACTTTGTTGCAAAGTTCGTCTAGGTAGGTACCACCGCTTTGCCAGTTATCCTGCCGCCAAGCAGTAGTGCGCAAGCACTACTGTGTTCCGGTTTGAAGGGCACTGTAGCTAGTGAAATTACTGGGCAATTGAGATTTTATGATCTGATCTCACAGTCGAGTAATCTTATTACCAGACTGTGCTGATGTCTCAGGATGATGTGCGCAGTGCAGTGTTGCTCGAAACTCTATTTTGGGGTTCCGATTGACACTATTCTGTTATGGGCAGCCGTGGCGCTTAACATCAGGTGAACGGCTAGCTCGTCAAATCATTCAGTAACATAAAAAAAAAATATGGGTAGGATTTTTCCTAATTTATATTAAGATTATGTGGTAAGACTTCACGTAGACAGCAGTCGCGAGTGAAACAAAACATCGAGTAATTAAGTTTATTTAATACATCTTGCCTTACAACAATCGCACATTCAACTCCGCCCTAATTATTACTTTAATTGAATAACTAAATCGTACCGTTATTCGTTTCATTACATAGAATAAAATAATATAACTATCTAAATAATAATATTGTGCGAATAATAAAAATGACACTTAAGGATGAAAATATATTTGAATAAATGTTACAAATTAAATATTATTTATTGTATATTTATAGCTTTCGAATCCCCAACTTTAAATAAATGGAAGAACTGATCATAAGGTGATATTTACTTACAATAATATTATTTTGTGATGAAATGACATTTCAGGAATAAACCCAATAGTGATGGACTCAACAATTATTTTAAAATTTATTTGATGTTCTCCTTTTCAAGATGTTATGTCATCAAATCACTCAACTGAAATATACACAAAAATATAACTACGCACCAAATTACAAAGCACTAAATGGAAAATTCAAAATATATTTTGCAATAACGATTGTAATGCAAAAGTAGTATCAATTCTACGCGCGCCCGGTTAAAATAATTTTGATACTTTGGTCCCAATCTTGATTTCTTTTGCCGAAAACATTATAAACAATTCAATTTCAATCTGAATGCAATTATCAAATAATAAGTTCTAAAAATAAATTAAACCATAATTTCTTAACCATCGAGACATTCAAATGTAATACAGTGTTATAATCTAAGCTTATCATCCAAATGATATAAAAACACGTTTTATAATATAAAAATATAAACAGCTGCCCGCGCACAACGAACGTTAAACGGAATGGATGTAAATGCCAAATTAATTATAAATACTTTGATATGGAAATTAAGTACATTATCTATTTTTGCAGTAACTCAATATGTAATAAAATAACTATGTAAAAGCCAAAATATTTTATTGTCGAATTGTAATACGCTATTGTAAGCGACTTTGATACTTATAGCGTCACATGCAGGTACAATAAATAATAGTTTTAAGCAGTTTTATTCCATTTCATTCTAATAAGGGTGTTTTTTGAATTACTAAAAAGAGACGGCAAAAAACGCAACAGTTGATGGTATTGTACATTATACAGTCCCAGTATGAGAACGTAAAATATGGTGACCATTTCATAAATAATAATACGGCATGTAATAAACCTTAAAAAATTGCCAAAAATTCCATCTGTATACAATCAATGCTTTCCAATACCATCACATTCCAATTTATACACTATTCCCGTATGATATAACACTTATTTATATAACAACACGTTTAACAGTAATTACATTATTGACACTACGAATAGTTTTATCGGTTACATTATTTTTAAATAAATACCAGAGCAGATTGGGAATCGGGCATGCTCTCTAGTCGAACTATTCCTCAACCCGGTTACTAGTAAAGCATGTTATCTGTGACTTATGACCATCTGCACTAAAGTAACAGCTCCTAAGTTCGCACTCATTACACTATGATGTATCTACTGCAATGCATTTAGGTGCGTCCTAGAGATAAGCGCGAACTTAAGAGCTGTCAACTTGAACGCAGACGCATTATGCATCATTTTCATCTACAGTACCACCTACTTATCTCTTCAGTTAAATACTCCAGTATTTATTTAGTAGGGCCATTTTATCTTTCTCCACACTGTCAAATAATATAGTGGGGAGAAAGGACACAAATTTATTGAAGTAAAACTTCTTTACGCACTCTTGACTTGGTTAGTTAACTTAGATCTTCATTGTCAGCATAACAAGTTAAAAATTGAATTATAATGTTAGTATGTCCGGTAAAATGATAATTTACAATTGTCAAGATGGCGACATTAACATTAAACAAAACAAAAACAAAGTTATACCAGACGATAGATGGAGCTAAACTAAAGAAGTTTTACTTCAGTCGTTTGGTCTAAAGCACACTCGTTTTTTTCACTCTCCACTGGTGGGGAGAGAGTGAATAGCGGATCCCTGCACCATTATCAAGACACGATTACAAATAAATTGGTGGCACTGCATCAGCCATAATATCGGGCTCTTGTACGATACTTAGTAAATCTAGCCCTATATTTCTCCTGTGATTTTTCGCTTGTTATAATTAATTAGATCGAATAGAAGCGGGTATAAAAATATTCTATGTTAGGATTAAACATCGAACACTCAACTACTACCTACTTACACTGCAACCTCAACAAGTAAGGTACGTTACGATATATTTAGTACATTATATTTTACCAATACCATTATGGGATCAATGAAAATATACGTAATCGTTGGTTATTTATATATTTTTAATTCTAACCTATTTTGGCAGTTATGGTATCAAGGCTATGGTAATTAAAAACCGTGGAAATTACTCGAAAAAAGCGAAATAAGTAACGGACTGCTAACGTTATCGACTGTGAGATGTATTAAAAATACGCAAAGAAACTAAAAATTGAAAAAATAAATTATTTCGTTTTTGGAGCAAGCATAGTTTAATTTTTTTATTACTATTTCAATAATGGCATTCATAAAATACTTTGCATTTTTTGATACGATATCTAATAACTATCCAAAATTTAACTATTCACTTACTCAAAATTTAATTCGACTTATTGATTCTTAGCACATTACAGTATAATATATTATATTTATTAAATTATGTAAAGATGATCTTCATGCGCATAGCATTGAGTTGAATGTAAATAAAATAACAAAAAGAAAACAAAAATATATGCATTTTTGGAAATTAAAATGAATTGTAAACAATTCAATAGGAATGAAACATTATATTAAAAATTGTTTAAGTATTTTGGAAAAAAATCTATTTTGCAATTTTTTTATATATGTATTTATAAAACCAAAAGGAATGTAGTATGAAGTGAGCATTTTTATAATTATTATAATTAATTATCCACTAAACTAAATTCAGAATTAAGTAAATACATATATTAATAATTAAAATAATCTAAACTAATTATTTATTTTTCAATAAAAGTATTTTTCTTTGTTCTACTCGATATTTATGGAATAAAATATTTAAAAAACCTTTTAATTTAATTTTGAAATGTGCAATTGCAAAACGGATCATTCTTAAATCTTACTTTGTCACAATATAATATACGCATTAGCAAGATTTAAAACATACTTTAATTATTATATGATAATAAAATATAAATAAATAAAACAATAATATCATTGTGATATAAGATGATATGCATCACTGTAAGTCGAGTCCAGGACATAACACTAAGCTTGTAGTTTTTAAAGTTTTAATATTTCTGTTATATTACTACAATACATTCGCAAATCAGTAAGGATAGTATATAGATTTGTGTGTAATAATCAAGCACGTTTTTAAATTCGTCGCATAGAGAAAACCTATCGGTATTACGATAACTTTCCATGTAGTGTAACATTATGCCAGTTTAACTAAGCCCAATCTACATACAGTCCTTACTGTATCTATACTGCGGCATAGTGGGCTTTAAACGAAAATGAATTCAAACCGAAAGGTATTTAATATCAAAATCGTATAAAACTACTTCGAACTATCCTAGCTCAGATACCCACTTCTTGTTAAGTTTCTATTCACTATTTGCTTATTTTGTTACTATGATTTTGGAGCAACGATTTGTATTAATCAATATATTTTTATTGAATTACAGGATTCAATAAAAATGTGTGTATGTGTGTGTGTGTATAACCATTTGAATAGCTATTCAAATGGTTTCTCTTGTTGTATCTTTGCCGATTTTAAACAAAACACTAAAACTAAACTATTTCTCCACTATACGACATTTTTAAGGAGGTAAATATATAAATATTTGTGGACATTTCAAACAACGCCATCTAGCCCCAAACTAAGCAAAGCTCGGAAACCAGATAACTTGGTAGAATACTTAGATACTTTTTTTACTGTTTGTAAATAAAATTATAATAACAAAAAACAGATTAAATATCTTGAAAGGCAGAGCTATACCAACTGAACAGCTAAGAGACCAGAAAATGAGTTTAAAAAAAATGGTATACTATATTCTCCTGGTCATTACCAGGTCTAATAGTATTTTAAGTAGAAGTATAGACCTTGGATCACTGGTACACTACTTCAGTGGCATGTGTTCGTAAAGTTTCAAGATGTTATTTTGTTCGTCATTTTCAGTTACTAAACGATGACGTCATTAGCAATTGACGCTTCTTTTTTTATTATTGTTTGATAGGTTTGCGTTTGACCACTATCTCATTTGTGACCGACTGAAAATCAGTTATTAAGGTTTTAGGACCTTAATTGTATTCTGAGTCGGAGCCCATTCGTGACACCACGTAGCATTGTTTTATTGTTTTTGTGTTACGTATTTTTTATCAGTTGTGTGTCACGAATAAATGTTTTTTCTTTCTTTCATTTGTTGGTAAGTGACGATGCGGTCTAGGATATAACACGCTTGCCTTGAAGCCCCGTCTGTCGTGTATATTTATTTGTCTAAAAACATTTTCGACCGAGAGATACTATGAGATTTTAACAACCAATAAAATCATACGTTTCCATTCCGCTCCAAAATTGACTTAGCGGAAACACTGAAAGAAATGAATGAAATGTATTTAAAAAAAAATGTATTTCACATAAATGGAGATAGATGTAGGTGTCAGGTTTTTAGTGGGTCTTCCATTTAGCCCATACTTGTGGCATGTGAATAATGAAAGGAAATAATTAATTTTAGACACAAACGATTGCTCCAAAATCTAACGACCTAACCATTTTGGCAAACATCTGCCATCAACCAATATCATTGCATGAACGAGTTCTGGTTCGCGAACGGAGGTCGCGG
Source organism: Ennomos fuscantarius (assembly GCA_905220475.3). NCBI lineage: Eukaryota > Metazoa > Arthropoda > Insecta > Lepidoptera > Geometridae > Ennomos > Ennomos fuscantarius. The sequence goes on along the minus strand of HG992046.1, from coordinate 653,600 downwards.
CATGTTGTTGTTCAAGCCCGCCGTGCTCGCGAAATTGTTGTTCAAGTTCAGGGGACTCTGCATGAATGGCGCGTAACCGCCCATCATGGGGGGATTGATGGCGTGAGCTGGACTATTGGGACTCGACTTCAGCTGGTTCATTGAAGGCGTAGGTCCCGCTTTAGGGGACCTAGGAGCGAGTAAATTGTCTACATCTATATTGATTGCGCCGGTTGTGTCAGCCCATGTCGCGCCTAATTTGGTCGCTGCTGTTGGTTTTGTGTTGTTCGTTGTTTGTTGTTGTTGTTGTTGCGCGTTGACCGGAGCGATCGGTTGCAGTAATCCTAAAGGTTGCATACCTGTTGAGAGATCACCTCGTGAACACGATGCAAAAATATCGCTAGATTCAAATTGTAAAACAAGAATTAATGATTTGTTTTGGTTTTGTTCTTGTTTAGGAAAAATTTCTTTTATTTTTACATTTCATTGATAAATTTTCAAGTCCCGAGTCCCACCACTTCCTGATAAGTTATGCAGTTTGCTATCTACCATTTAGAGAAAAGGCTTGAGGGAACTAAAGATTGCAGGCCAAATGATAAATGAGAATTAATAGACTGCAGGATAAATGTGTCTTACAAAGATAGAATAAGAACATTATCTGACTAGTGTTCCAAATCATTGAAAACTCGAAGTTAAATCATTTTCAATTTTTAGTTAAACTCAATCAAACGTACTTATCAGGAGATTGTGAAACCAGCAAACTTCGTCAATTCGGAACAGAATCTTTAAGTAATCGCCTTAAAATTTTGCATCCATTATGATCTCTGTTATAAAGCATTAAAAACTAACCAGAAAATGGTAATTAAATATTCCATCCCGAATGTACGAAATATAGATTTAATTCAAAATACATGTGACTGGTTGACTTTGACTTACCCTTGCATTAGTTATTGTGAAACTGAGAATGTTAAGGTTGGGTTAACTGGGAGGTCGTATTAATAAAAACTTTGACGGTTCGGGCTTGAAAGGCTAGACAACTAATAGGGTAGTTATGAAATATAGACTTAATTGCGAGTCATTAGAAGCAACGTCAACGTGCAACGTGCGTTCTATGGCTTACCTACCCGCACATATATTTTATGGATAGAAAGAAAACACTAGCCGATTTTTTTTATTGAAGATGTTTATATAGATATTTGAGGATATTCTGCAAATGGGCTTACCGGTTTTAAAGAAGTTAGTATCGAGTACGATTGAAAAGCGATTTGTTTGCATAATAAAATAACGTCACTAGCCCTCCAAACACCACCGTCTACCTACACTTATATAAGATTAAAATAGTTTATTAACGGTGGGTGATCTACGCTACACATTCAAACATTTCATTTGTCCTTACATTACAATTAACGACTAGTTTCAGCCATAGCTTTTTCGAGCAAACTCAGCACTTGTCCCGCGAAAACGCCTAATTCTGCTTTAGGGCCTTCAACGGACATCGTCAAATCTACATTGGAGAGGCAGTCTATCAACCAAGCTCTTATTTCCATCATCTGATCGAAGAATTCCGTTCTCAAAATGCTCGTTGGCAATGCTAGGATTACTGCCGCGAAAATTGACAGCGCACCGAGTTGCAACTTCGGGTCTGGCGTGTACCGCAAGTGCATGACCATTTGCAATATCTCCCAGCAATATTGAGGGCATTTCAGGCAGTTCTTCGTGGAAAACACGACGTTTCCGATCACAGCTAAATATTTATACAATAAGACGTTGTCTATGTCTTGCTTTTGATTGATAACGCTTAGAGTGAGCTGTCTGTAGCCAAAACCACCGATGAGCGGATAGAAGAAGCTGTCGGCAACCGCTGAGAACTCGTTCTTCTTCGCCTTGGAGAACGGGTGAGGTCGTATTGAGTGGAAGTATCTAGTTTTGCTAATTAATCTCCGTCTTATAATCTCTTCGGCTGGAAGGGTCGCGGTTTCATCTTCCTTGCACAGGACTTCCTTAGCAGCGACTTCCGTGCTCGGTTTAATGCTCGCGATTCTGGTGACAGCTTCAGAAATTACGTCCATCATAAAAAGCTTAGTCGCAATGGAATATCTGCCCGCGTCTGTGTGTATTTCCCTACACACGTGCTCGGCCGCCACCGTCGGTTGGTTGCAGACAATCGCCACACACGTGTTGAATTTGATATCCTCGAAATTGGGCACATGATATTTCTCGTCCAAATGTAAAAATATGTCAAGCAATTCATTCACCAGTTTGGGAGTTTCAAGTTTTAGTTGTGCATTGACTAGATCCTCGGCTACTTCCAAGCAAGCCTCGAAATTTTCCACGTCTTTCGCTTCTATTATGTTATTAATAAGATCTCTCAGGTAATGTGGCCTCATTTTGGCCGTGACCGGAACGTCGTTGCTCATGTCGTATGGCACTAGATCGTCGTCTGAATCTAGGTCCTCTATAACCGGTCTTCCCTCTCTCTCGAACGCATCCAACTTCACCGATATGATAGCCTTGACTATCTCTTTCGTTTGCTCTTGGCTTTTGACGGCGCATGTGACTAAAGTGTTGCCGGAAGGTTCTGGTTTTACGTTGGTTATTCTGCTCACTATAGAAGCTTGAATATCCTTTATGTTGATTTTTTTTACTTTGTAGTTTTTAGGCTTCCGCCGTTCCTTGTCGATGAGACATCTTTGCGCGAGATGTCTCAGTACCTTGTTCATTTCGACGCATGTTTCTCCCATGGCGGAGTACTCGAAGTTCAGGCAGTTGGCAGCCTCTCGGTCATTATTGTCGAGGTCCGCTAACGTCTTCAGCACGACTTCTATGGTGGTCATCCCCACACACTGATACTCTTGGAACCACACGTCCAAATGTTTGCTCATGCCTTTGAAAAGGATAGTTTTAAGCTCGGTAAGCGGCCAATCGAGTTTGTCCCTTATTGTTATGACGGTACGGTACTTTACAGCAAGAATGAGAAGCTGTGACGTGAAAATATGCTGAATTATGTTTGATACGTTTGTAGGTTTAACATCGGCCCACACGCGAGCCAATCTCATTATCAAATCGGTCAACCCTTCTACGTTATAATTGATAGTGGATATATAATAAACTAAATTCTCGGGTATGGTAGTGTTTTTGTAGTCCTTGGGCTTGAAGTAAAACGGTATTTTAAAGGCGAGAATCTCGGCCCAATCCTTGCTGATGTCAAAACTATCGGCGAGAATTTCATAGATGATCTGCCGATCTTTTACGTAATCGATTTGGCATCGACTTAGGAACATTATCGATAAGGTGTCGATTGCTTCGCGACTTAAATGCTGGAGTAGCATTTGTAGAAGCTTCCTTTTGATGAATTTGGCCGGTTCTGTGTTCGTGTCTTCGTTCCAAGCGATAAGGGTATCGACAAAATCCAAAATGGCCGGAGAGCTTCCGGACATATTATAATTAGTAATCACTTTGGAGACAAGGTGGCAAAGGTAAGCCATGTCATATAACAAGCCCTGATAATAGTAGCCTTCAGATATAAATTCGAACGACCTGATCACGTGGAACACCAAATGGTAAGCATAGTTCTCGTGAGAGAAATCCTTGGGCGTATCCATCTCTAGTTTGTTGGCAATCCTTTCAGGCAGCGTTGCCAGTAATTGAACAAAACTCTCCCACTCCGTTTGATATTTAAATTTCTCCCAATTGGCGATTTCTTTAACGCAACCGCAATCGACGATCGAAATGAAAATCGCATCGCTTTTGATATACCTGATTAGGATATGAGAAAACGCTTTTAACGTGTCCACATTATTTTCAGTCTTCATGAATCCGCACAATATGGCCAGAGCTTCGCTTGAAACGTAAAAATTGTCTTCGATCAAAAACAACTTGGTGATTTCCTCCTTGAACACCGGCCACTGAGGCATTAGGATCCGGACGACAGTAGATAGCAACAACGAATATCGGTCGTACAATTCATCTGTAAGTATTTTCTCTTCCATATCGATCAATCTCTGAATTGTCATCGGTCCGGGGAGGTGTGCGAACAGGTCATCGAAGTGAACTTTGAGCGTGTAGATGTCCGTATCGCTTTGGATGCGGCGGACGGTGTGCAGGGCGGCGATGAGGCCGTCGGTGGCGCGGGCGGCGGCGCCGCGGAGGGAGGCGCGCTGCCCCGCCTCGTCTGGAAATGAAAAAAACCTGAATGTGCCCAAAACAGTTCATTTGCTAACGGTTAATTATATGTTAATCTACTCATGCATTTCAGTCACATGTATTTGGAATTGTTTCTTATTAACTATGTATTGTGTTATGACCGGTTCGGCGATCGCGGAACTAGATTGTAACGAATATAAACACAAATTTGATTTGACCGTTTCTATACATACTTTATACGTAGTTACTATGGATATTTTCAAATTAAGAATGAAATTTCTCCTATAGCATTGCAATGATAGTTCTGTGATCATCCCCTAGGTCCAATAAAAATTAATATATGGTAGATTCCGTTTATATATTCCCTATAGCTAAATGAAAAATATCGCTGTACTCTTCTGCTGCAAGAGAATTGAGAAACGGATATATTTAATATGATTTTGTTTTAGCAAGTGCTGGTCAGAATTAGAATAGAATATTACGTGATCACAAAAAGACTTTGATTATTTTGACATAATGAATTTCCACCATTTTGTTTGACTGTGTCTTAAGACTCGTATTGCAAAATTACGCCCAGTCGCGAATCTTTGCTCAAAATGAAATTTCATTCATACAATGATGAGATAGCGAATGAAATCTCTACTTGAGCATCAATCGACGGCATAACTCTGTAATACGGGCCCGAGTCGACTTACCAGCGGCGCCATCAATGTAAGTTTGAAAGCGTGTACCATGTACCTTGAATAGTGACGCTAGAAGAGATATTGTCTAATACAAGTTTTATCATCGATTCATATAAGTTTCATTGGCAACACAACCAATTAAGTAGAAAATTAAGAACTTATATGCTGACAATATTAGATACGAGAAATTGACTTCCGGACTACGATCGAAAATGTTGCTGCAATCATTTCGCAATTAATTATTTTAAGTAATAAATTCAGTTAAACCGCTCCATAAAGTATTTTTTCTTCAACTACTACTCGAAGAAACTACAGTTTACCATATACCAACTGAAGCTTTTCCCTACATGTTTAACGAATTTTCGATATTTTGGAGAAAATATCAACGCCTTCTCAATTCTTCTACAACATCCACCATCCAGCTTACCTTGCGGTTGCAGCGTGGTGGCCGCTAGTTGTCCCGACAGTACATCCATGGAGAAGGAGTCCTGGGCCATCAGCGGAGCCCCACCGGCCGGCATGGACATTAGCGGAGCTCCAGGTTGCATCGACATCATCGGAGGGGATGTTGGCAAAGCACTAGGTAGGGTTGATAACGGAGGGGGTGCTAAAGAACTTAGCAGGTCCAGGTTAGAAGCGGGAACAGCTGGAAGGGAAAAATATATTAAAGTCAATAAAAGTATTCAGTAAGCTAAAATTATACTGTTTATAAAAAAAAACAAGTGTGCTTTCGACCACACGACTGAAGTAAAACTTCTTTAGTTTAGCTCCATCTATCGGCCGATATAACTTTGTTTTTGCTTTGTTTAATGTTAATGTTGACTGGCCCTATAGTTCAATTGATAGAAACCTTGTCTTTTGAACTTTAGGTTGTGGGTTCGATTCCCACTCACGACTAACATTTGCGTGATGAGCATCGATGATTCTGTGTCTGGATGTTATATATTGTATTTTAGCAAAAAGTATATAAGTATTGTATCAGTTATCTGGTTCCCATTCTTCAGCCTTGCTTAGTTTGGGGCTAGATGGCGTTGTGTGAAATGTCCATACATATTTATTTATTTTATTTTTTAATGTCGCCATTTTGACAATTGTAAATTGTCATTTTACTGGACATACCAACATAATAATAATTTTTTTTAACTTTGTTATGTTAACAATGGAGATCTACGTTAACCAACAACTTTCAACTTTCTATGTAAACCAACTTCAACTTCCGTTCGCCTCGCATTCACCAGCTTAGGTACTCCCCATGTCGTAAAGAAGTTTTGCTTCAAAATCGTGGTAAAAAACATTATTATCGGCCACTCACACTGGCCCTGTGGCCCGCGAGCCGAGCCGGCCGCGGCGTGTCCGCCGCTGAAGGCGCTGGAGAAGTCGGCGAACTCCCCCCCCGCGGGGGCGGCGGGCGCGGGGGGAGGGGGGGAGGTGAACGCGTTTGTGAAGTCTCCGAACTCCTCCTTGGGGGGTTTCGGCTCTTCCGCTCTGTGGAAAAAATCCAAGAAGATACTGGCCCAGTCTTTTTTTTTGTTATTGAATGATAAATTTATTGATAATTATAAAGAATTACAAGTCTGAGTCTGAATGATGTGACGAGCAAGTCGTTCACCTGATGTTAAGTGACACGGCCGCCCATAATAAAACAGTGTCATTCGGAACTCCAAATTATAATGTTCGTGACACTGCACTGCGCACATCATCCTGAGACATCAGCACAGTCTGATAATAACATTACTCGACTGTGAGATCAGATCATAAAGTCTCATTTGCCCAGTAATTTCACTAGCTACAGTGCCCTTCAAACCGGAACACAGTAGTGCTTGCACACTACTGCTTGGCGGCAGAATAACTGGTAAAGCGGTGGTACCTACCTAGACGAACTTTGCAAAAAAGTCTTACTACCTAGTCAAATAAGTAAAAGCGTTATTATTATTATAAGATTAACGCCTCGATTGTAAAAAAAACAAAAACCAATTTTAATAAAAAATTATATATATCCCACTAACCTGGGATCGAAATCATCTTCCAGCAGTCCCACGCCTGTCCCACCGGTGGGCGGGGCAGTCCCAGCTGTCGCGCACGTCTTGAACAGGTCGTCCAGCAAATCCTGAACAATAATTTGCAGTCAACTAGTGAGTATATGAGCTGTTGCCAATCTGTATTTGCATAGCTTCAAACTGAATAAATGTCCTTACATTATCAACCAAATGGCTCCGCTACTTAAAAAAAAACGAGTGTACTTTAAACCACACGACTGAAGTAAAACTTCTCTAGTTTAATTCCACCTATCGGTCGGTATAGCTTTGTTTTTGCTTTGTATAATGTTAATGTCGCCATCTTGTCATTTGTAAATTGTCATCTTACCGGACATGCCAACATAAATATAACTAAAACTTCCATACGCCTCGTATTCACCAGCTTACTCCCCAAGTCAATCGTGCATAATGAAGTTTTACTTCAAAAATTTCAAAAACAGAATCGACCAAAAAGCCATTTAATTATCCTGCTAGCTAGCTACACCACGGTGAATGCGCACAAGAACTGCATGATCTCATTCTCCCATCACCATTCTACTACGGGACTACCAGACGCTCGGCTAATCGCCATCCTTTCGTGGTCGAAATACCACCCATTCGTACCAAGCGATTTGATTCCACGTTCATAATTAGAACGGCTAAGGAATGGAATGCCAGCGTCTGTGTTTCCGATGAAATATGACCCGGGCGTGTTCAAGAGAAGAGTGAATAGGTATTTACTTGGCTAGCATGCTGCACCTTCGATCGCATCGTCACTTCCCATCAGGTGAGGGCGTGGGCAAATGATAGACAAGACTGAAGTAAAAAAAAAAGTAAATCATTACGGGTCCTGTCAGAGGGGGGGAGGGGGCGTACCTGAGAGTGGTTGGGGTCAGCGCTGGGGGGCGGCGTGGGGGGCGGCGGCCCGCTGCGGCCGTACGACGCCGCTGCACCTACCGGGGACGACATACGGTGCATATTACAACGACACGGTTTGATCCAGCTTAAAATGATTTTACGCAGATAGCTGTAACATGTAGGATACTTACGACGCCGCTGCACCTACCGGGGACGACATACGGCGCATATTACAACGACACGGTTTGATCCAGCTTAAAATGATTTTACGCAGATAGCTGTAACATGTAGGATACTTTTTATCCTACGTGTTAGGTTTCATGTGCTGCTTTATTTACTCACATACATTGAGATTGTACCTAATAAACGAAAAATGTGTGTGAAAAGTGGGAATCGAACTCACAACCTACAGTTCAAATGGCAGCGTTACCAACTGAGCTTTCAGGCAAGACAATTCAAGGGGTGAGATCAAAAGGGTTTAGCTGTCAAATTGGTAGTTCTGAGAAAATTTACTTTAAACTTCAACGGCGTCATTTTAATGTAGAGTGCTTGTAAGGTAATAGAAAAGGTATATATAAGTTTCAGTTGCTTGAAAATGTATTAATTCTATTTTAAAATACATAATATAGTACTAATTCATACAATTACTGTAAAAATATAATATAATAGATATAACAATGTTTTTATGCTAAGCGAACTGTATTCTTGTGTCAGATAAACCGTTTTTCGACTGGCGATCTCGAGATTTAAGCCTCATATCGGTATTTTGAGAAAGTATTATTGACATTGTAGATAATTTCACGCTGAATCTAACGATACCCATAAGTCATTTTATGAAAAAAATCAGTCAAGTCCAAATAGGGTTTAACATTTTTTTTTTCACAAAATGAATCTCATCCCTTCATTATTTAGTTCCATATAGTTGCTCACCTAGATCTATCTTCTTGGTGGGCGTGGCGGCCTTCCCTTTGGCGGGGCTCTTGAGGTTGATGCTGAGCGTCTTGCTCCCCCCTCCCCCTCCCGCGGGGGCGGGGGGGGCGCGGCGCGGGGGGCTGCTGCTGATCACGTCGCTGTCGCGGTACACGTTCTCCCTGGGACACGGCGACATGGTTAGGAAATGGACGAGATAAGGGGACGAATCGGGAAGTGAACAAGTTAGGACGTGGCGGCTTAGAAATGGACAAATTAGGACGAAGACAAGTTAGGAAGTAGACAAGAAATGATAGTATTGAATAAATAAAAAGTAATAAAAAAACAGTTCTTTTTCCCGTGATGTGAGTCGATTGTCTGACAAAAAGTATGATAAATAATAAATAAATAAATAATTATGTGTGGACATTTCACACAGCGCCATCTAACCCCAAACTAAGCAAAGCTTGTACTATGGGAACCGGATAACTGATGCAATACTTAGATACCTCTTTCGTCGGACTCGTCACACAAAGCGGTCGCCTGCACTTGCTCCGTCAAAATAAACTGCGGTGAGTGGAACAAACTGACTTCCCTCTCATTCAATCATTGTTGGGATCCGCCTACAAATTAAGAACTGTGACTATCAAAGCGTGATGCATAGTGCGTAGCTGCAGCAGTGCATCCCGTTCACGCGCAAATATATGCCACGCCTATTGCTTATCGCATACTGCGTTCACAAACACAACCACAAAACGCATTAGTGCAAATAGGCCTAGACCCTTGCCGTATTTGTCGTTAAAAATTATGATCGGGAAAACAAACCGCACTCCTCCATCAAAATCAAATACTCCCACCCGCACCAATATGCCTGAAACCGAGAAATTAGTTTCAGCTGATGAAATTCAGGACTTAAAACAGGCACCAAGCCGCCCAGTAACCAGAAAACGAGGAGCTGCAATCGCAAATGAAGAAAAATGCGACTATATTACTTTCAAAGATGAAATGAGAAAGATGATGTCAGACATGGTTAAATCACAAAACGGACGATTGGAAAAAGTGGAAAGCCACGTATCGGCCGTGGTGGCACAGATTGAGGCCCACATGAAGGAACTAAAGACTAACGTTGACCAGTCCACTAAAGATGTGGAAAAAAGCGTAAGTTTTATGACAGACAAATTGAAAAGTTTCGAGGAAAAGTACACTATTTTGAACTCTGAGCGTGATTCACTGGTAAAACAGGTCGAGATGTTTGATGAAAAACTAGAAAATATGGAGCGTTATTCCTTAAAAACTTTCATTGAAATAAGAAACCTACCCAAAAAGCCGAAAGAATCCAAAGAAAATATATTACAGACTTTCCAAACTCTGGCTAAGGTCTTGGACGTGCCCTACGAAAAAAACGAGATTAAAGATATGTATAGGCTGCCAGCCAAAAAAGACTCCACTACGTCTACTGTTGTAGTAGAATTCACAAATACGTGGTCAAAAAGAAATCTACTTACTGCCGTAAAAAAATTTAGAAAGTCTAGGTCTGACCAATTAAACTCTAAGAACCTAGGTTTTGATGGGTTAGCCTCGCCAGTCTATATTTCTGAAAGAATGACTGCAAGAACCAAAAGGCTACATTTTCTGGCTCGTGAGCTAGCAAGAACCGAAAACTATGCCCACTGCTGGGTAACAAATGGTAAAGTTTTTCTTCGAAAGCTGGACGGCGCGCCATTCATAGCTGTGAGAAACGAAGACCATTTACACTCGCTCCGGACACAGAATAATATTGTATGACTATGTTACCTCTTTACAATGTTCTATAGTAATCCTCGTGTAGCCGTAGTATTTAATTTATTTTTCTTGTTTATTTATATACACTCACTACCAACACATCACACACACTTTTACACTAAAAACTATACAGTAAGCTATCATCAAGCATTGATAATGATAATTATATCTTTCCGTACGTCTGCACTGCATCTCGTAATGATCGGAACTGAGCCTATTGACAATATAAGTGATCATCATGTTTATTACTCGATTCCTACAAACTGCACCCCATTGTTATGCGCCCTTGAACTTGAGATGCTCGACTTTTATGTCATAAATGCATATTTCCACAAAACAGCTGATAACATTCTTCTGAGTACTAGCGTATTATATAATTCTAAAGCTTATCTTGCATTGTTAATGAGTTGCTATAGGTTTGATTATGTGTTTCAAATAATTAAATTAATAGTTTCGAATAATCATGTAATAAATAGAAATCGTGTTTTCTGCTTAATAAAATCGAAGGTAAACCATAATAAAATAATAATGAAACCTTTTGGTTGTTCAATTAATTATATTTTTTCTTTAATGCAACAAATGTTAAATAATGGATAACGTCTCAATTATTATGAATAATGTCGATAAAATATCACCGTCCAGCTCACAGTTGTGCTTTCCAGAAGAGTGTAGAACACTTATTAAGAATCCAACGAATAAACTTAAAATACTTACCCAGAATATAAGAAGCGCTTCATGTAATTTCACGGGTTTCCAAGTACTTTTGTCTAGGTTGGCGGTAAGCCCAGATATTATAGTCTTAACGGAATGTTGGCTTGCCTCAAACTCATGTATACCCCAAATAAGTGGCTATAACTCACATAATACTGCTATACTAAAAAATCAGAATGATGGTGTTATTGCCTATTGCAGGGTTGGCTTAAACTATGAATCATATGAACCTAACCTTCAGGACTGCTCCTGTCTTGTAATTAAATTAAATAACAGCATAATTTTGATTTCTATTTACCGCTCACCATCCTTTCAAAGCCTTAACGCGTTCTTAATGTCATTAGATAATTTATTATGCTCTTTTAAAAATTATAAAAACGTTATCTTGACTGGTGATTTAAACATAAACATACTATCTGATTTCCATGATAGCAATGCCTCCGAATACTTAAATATTTTGGCTGCACATGGTATTCTCCCAGCACATACTTTGCCTACAAGAGGTAAAAACTGCCTTGATCACTTCATGCTACGCTCCACCTATGATTGCCAAACATTCATTGTTCAAAATACTCTAACTGACCATGACACAATACTCTCAGTAATGGAAGTTAAAAATACAAAACTTATGTACTCATTAAAATCAGTAACTAAAATAAACTACCAAGAAATTTCAAATACACTTAATAATACAGATTTTTCACAATTATTCAGTTTTTCAAACTGCAATGCGGCCACTGAATATTTTATTAATATATTAACTACGGCAATTTTCAATAATTCGATTACATCAATGATGCCAAGAAGAATGGTTACAAGAAAGCCATGGATTACAATTGGTCTAGTAAGGTGCATGAAAAATAGGGACCGTATGCACTTGAGATTACGAAGTCAACCAAGTGACAAAACCCTTCAGGTAACTTATAAGCGCTACAGAAATTTTTGTAAATCATTACTTAAAAAAGCGAAATCAAAATATGATAAAGAGAGATTAGCTGAAGCGAGTAAGAGTAAAAATATTAAAAAAACGTGGAAAGTAATAAATGACATTACTAATTATAAAACTACTCCTGCGCTATCTCTAGACCTTTTAGCCATAGGCGAGTCGGCTGGTGAGGCGGTAAACTCGGTTAATTATTATTTCGCTAACGTAGGCAAAAACCTTGCTGAAAAAATCTCTCCTGAGCCTGATGTCTCGAGCGGTTCGCAGGGTATAAGCCATGAGAAATCTATGGTTATGATGAGCACAGACGTTATGGAGATTACAGCACTAATAAGCACTCTAAAAGTAGACTGTTCTGTGGGATGGGATAATGTATCCTCCAACATACTAGTACAAAATAAATATTTGCTTGCGCCTATTTTGACTCATTTAATAAATCTTTGTTTACAAACTGGAACGTTCCCCGAGGTATTGAAGCGCGCTTTGATAATACCTATTCACAAGGGAGGTAACAAGAAACTGGTAGGAAATTATAGGCCTATCTCAATTCTCACATCCGTGTCAAAAGTCTTTGAAAAAGTCATTAACAACCGTCTGGTTAACTACTTAGAAATTAACAGCTTGCTTTCTCCCAATCAATATGGCTTTCGCAAAGGCAAATGTACTTCAAATGCTGTACTAAAATTGACTCAATTTATAGTTGGTAGTCTGGACGTAAAAAAGAAAAGTTTAGCTGTTTTCTTGGATCTTGCAAAGGCTTTTGACACGGTGTCTATTCCATTGCTTCTGAATAAGCTGGAAAAGCTGGGAATCAGAGGTACACAACTTAAACTTTTTAATGATTATCTGCGTGGTAGAACGCAGAGTGTCAAAATAGGTGACACAGTTAGTGACCCTTTGCCTGTGATCTGCGGCGTCCCTCAAGGCTCAATACTCGGCCCAACTCTCTTTCTGATCTACATAAATGACCTCTGCAGCATGTCAATTGAAAATGGTTGTGTTATTACTTATGCTGATGACACAGCTGTTGCTCTGCAGGGAGATAGTTGGACAGAAGTATTTCAAACGGCTCAGAGAGTATTCGATAACATTTCTTCTTGGCTACGTAATAATATGCTAACCTTGAATGTAGAAAAAACTAAATATATTACCTTCAAAATCAAAAATATTAATAACCTACAACCACTGGACTCCTTCACTCTGATTGGTCACAGAGCATCCTCTTGTCGGAATGCCATTACAGGTTCTTGCGATTGTGTAGCCATACAGAGAGTGGACTCCATTAAGTATCTTGGTGTCATTTTGGACAATAGGCTTACTTTTGTTGACCATATTCACCTAATTACGCAACGTGTCAGAAAACTAACAGCAGTATTTAAAACTATTAGAGATTGCGCTGACTCAGATATAATTAAAATGCTTTACTATTCTCTTTGTCAGTCTATACTTACATACTGTATCACGTCTTGGGGAGGTACAAATAAAACTTATCTCCTACCTCTTGAAAGAGCCCAAAGAGGTTTACTTAAATGCAGTACAAACCAACCATATCGATATCCAACAGTGGCTCTGTACAAAAAATGTAAGGTCCTTACGGTTAGACAATTATTCATCCAAAATTTATTACTCCATCAGCACTCTCTAACATATTTTAACCCTACAACAGTCAAACGTGTTTCCCATTATGTCTGTCTTGTGCCTAGAACAAACACAGAATTTGCTGGTAAGTTTCCCGACTTTCTGGGTCCTTTCATTTACAATAAAATAAATAAGATTTTAAAAATTTTCAACCTTACTTCATATCAGACTAAAAAGGTTCTCTTTGAAACACTATCCGAATTAAATTACGATGCTACGGAAAATTTACTATTATCAATTAAATAAAACGTTTACCACATACACCAACACACCCCACATACACTAACATACACCACACACACCAACTCACACCACATACACCAATACACAAAAGATACACTAACACACACTCATACACCACATACGCTAATGCAGACAACATAATTATACCAACACATACCATGTGCACTAGCACGCACCACACACACCAACATGCACAACATACACACTTAATCTAGGTACCTATACGTGTTCATCAATATTTCACACCATCTTCTCACATCTCCACACTTACACTTAATTAGATTATATTTTTGCATGTGATGTTACACTTATCATATTTTATTCTAGTACTCTAATAGGCGTATAAAAACTGTATCTCCGGCGAAAGAGTCCTGATTCCCACAGCACGGGTTTCGAGCCTAGTGTGGGAGCCAGGTGTTCTAATCTCCACCATTTTGTAATTTTGCCTTTTGTCAAATAAATGTTTTTTCATTTTTTCATTTTTTCATACTTTTTGTTTGTAAATATATACATAGAATACAATATAACACCCAAACACAGAATGAACATCGATGCTCATCATACAAATATTTGTCCTGGGTGGGAATCGAATCCACAACATGCAGTTCAGAAGGCAGGGATACTACCAACTGAGCTATGGGTCATGATGATAAAACTTATATTTCTTAAAAGCTAAATTAAGTACTTACTTATTTGGCTTTCTGTATCCGTAATCTCCATCTGAATCATCTTTATCGTACTCCTCTTCTTCATTTCTTTCTTTTGGTTCATCTGTAATAGTTCAGCGATCTATAGCGAAAATACAACTTAGCTAGGCAACACTTTACCCGGGTTCTTGTATGTTTTTGTTAAGTGTGAACTTGGCAGACCAAATACTGAACGCTCATTGGCTGCCTGCATCATCGGCTGTCTCAACCAACAAGCATACAGTATTTGTTATATTGTCTTGACATGAGTTTGACAAACGTACAAGTAACCAAGGGCTAGAAACATAAGTGCGTACTTAGGCTCCTAAGTACGCACTTATCAGTCAAACTTTACTACAGACGCGCATTAGTTTTTACTATTTGTTTGAGAAGAATATAATGTTTTTTTTGTCTGCTGGAAGGATTCTGATGAAAAATTGGGTCAGTGGTCGGCAACCTATGGCTAGCGAGCCACAAGCGGCTCTTTGGACGTGAAGCTGCAGTTCTTTAGTTCCATACTCAAATATTATTTATTTTATATAATATAAGAAAACACATTTATCCAAGTACTATTTATTTTAGGCAATAAAAAAAATAATGGATCTTTAAAAGCTGGAAATTTTCGAAATTGTAATTTTTAACTCTGTCGACTCAAAAGGTTGCCGACCCCTGGTATAGGGGTATATTGTTCCGGTACGGCGGACGAGGGCTCACGGGGGGGTTTTAGTGGGTTCGAGTCCCACATACCCCCTGCCACCACCCCCGTGGTGGCAGGGAAGTGCGAGGGCATTTCCCCCCCTCAAAAAAAAAAAAAAAAAAGGGTATATTGTTATTTGTACATGAATTACAAAACAATTACTAATGGTGTTATAATAAGCATGACGACATTACCAAAAAATGGTCGATATAATGTTTTTAGGGGATAATTTATATTTACAGAAATTTATAATACTTTTCTTTAAAACCTATCGGAATGCCTTTTATGCTCCAAATTTTTGTGTATTTAGCCAGTGTCAAGTAATTGATAATTGCTCAAGTTAATTAATATTATGTAATGTGTCAAGTCAAGGAAACAACACGAAAAGCAACGTTTCACCATCATTATACCACTTTCCCACACTCATGCCTGTAATCCAGCACTTAACGAATACAGTGCCGCCAATTTTATGCACTAACACTGAAAATAACTCAATGCGGTGACGCGATCTTTTTCGTTTTCCCGAAAAAACTCGCCTATTTCTTCAATGATAATTGAAGGGATGAGATCAAGAAGGGTTTAAGTGATTTTTTTCATAAAATGTATTGTGGGTATCGTTGGATTCAGCGTGAGATACAATAATACATTCTCAAAATACCGATATGAGGCTTAAATCTCGAGATTGTCAGTCTAATAACGGTTTATCTGACACATTAATACAGTTAGCTTAGCATAAAAACATTGTTATATCTGTTATATTATATTTTTACAGTAATTGTACGAATTAGTACTATATTTTGTATTTTAAAATAGAATTAATACATTTTCAAGCAACTGAAACTTGCATAAACCTTTTCTTTTGAGAATATCAATTTGACAGTTAAACCCTCTTTGTTCTCACTCCTCGAATTATGATAATGCAGAAGTAATGCAAGTGCACTCACCCCAGGCGGCGCCGCGGTCGCTGTAGTCCCCCCAGCCGCGCGCGGGGCCCCCCGCCGCGCCTGCAACACCCGACACGCCTCCACGCGCCTTTAGCGTCCGCCACACTACCCTCCTACCCCATCACTACCCGCTCCACTACACTCCTACCCCATCACTACCCGCTCCACTTCCCTCCTATCCCCACCACTACCTCCCACACCCACCACTACCCCACACCCAACACTACCCTCCTAACCCCACCACTACCCTTCTAACCCCACCACTACCCTCCTATCCCCACCACTACCCCCACACCCACCACTACCCTCATACCCCAACTACCCTCCTCCCCCACAACTGCCCTCCCACCCCACTACTACCTGCTCCACTCGCGACGTTATAGTTACTTGACAACATTGGGAAGAACGATTTTTTTTACAAACTTGTCTAGCATTTGACCACGCCCTCACCTGATGGGAAGTGACGATGCGATCGAAGGTGTAGCATGCTAGCCAAGTAAATACCTATTCACTCTTCTCTTGAACACGCCTGTGCTTTAGACCATGCGACTGAAGAAAAACTTCTTTAGCTCCATCTATCGGCGGTATAACTTTGATTTTGCTTTGTTTAATGTTAATGTCGCCATCTTGATAATTGTAAATTGACATTTTACCGTACGTACCAACATAATAATACAAATTTTAAGTAAAATTTAACTTTGTTATTTTGACAATGGAGATCTACGTGAACCAACAACTTTAAAATAACACCAAATTACACCCCAAGTCAAGCGTGCGTAAAGAAATTTTACTTCGAAAATCGGGCTGTGAAAAAAATTCAAAACTGGCACAGTTCACGAAACTGCGTATAAACTGAGTCGTATGAGATTTGGTAAGAAACTGCGTATAAACTGAGTCGTATGTGATTTGGTAAGAAACTGCGTATAAACTGAGTCGTATGTGATTTGGTAAGAAACTGCGTATAAACGGAGTCGTATGCGATTTCCACGAATCAATAATATTTTGTTGTATTATTTGAAAGTTGTTACCTTTATCAAGAACTGCATGATCTCATTCTCCCATCACCATTCCACTACTACCGGACTACTAGACGCTCGGCTAAGCGCCATCCTTTTGTGGTCGAAATACCACCCATTCGTACCAAGCGATTTGACTCAACGTTCTTAATTAGAACGGTTAAGGAATGGAATGCCCTGCCAGCGTCTGTGTTTCCGGCGAAATATGACCCGGGCGTGTTCAAGAGAAGAGTGAATAGGTATTTACTTGGCTAGCATGCTACACCTTCGATCGCATCGTCACTTCCCATCAGGTGAGAGCGTGGTCAAATGCTAGACAAGTTTGAAGTAAAAAAAAAAAAAAAAATATCACTAAATGGCTGAACTGATCTTAATGATATTTGTTTAATATTAATTGTGCTGCTCGGGGAAAAACACATAATAATTCAATCGTGGGCCACAAAATACCTATATATTTGTCCTTGTTCTTCTTAGCCTTCTTCCTCTCCTCTCTCAGCTTCTCGTCGTCCTGGATGAAGTCGATGAGCTCGCGCACTTTATGCCTCACGTTTATACCCTGGAATAATAATGGATGGAGAGTTCCAATACTGGGGCATTATTCCACAGACTGTGCCGTCGGGATGACCTGCGCACTGCGCAGTGCAGTGGCATTTGAAACATTTAAAGTTCCTAGTGACACTGCAAATGTGGTAAGCTCGTGTCGCTTAACATCAGGCGGACGAATAGCCCGTCAAAGTCAAAGGATTAACTGCAAATAGGCTATTTTTAGCTCTTTTACAAGTCAAAATTACACAATAAAATACAATACAAAACGCTTTATTGACACCAAAAATAAACATGTAGAAAATAGAATCACATAATAAGATAGGTACAATGGGCGGTCTTATCGCTAAGAGCGATCTCTTCCAGACAACCTCTTCCAGACAAATTATATTAGGTACTTAAAATTAAGTTATTTTACTAAGCATATAAAATGACAAAGTGCTTATTGTCAAATAATATATGGCAAGTACATTAAAATATATGAGTTTGAAAAAAAGCAGTTCTCTTGCTGACTACTGGTGCAAGCAATCCAGCATAATGCAGAAGAGAAAACTCCGATCCGAAGCTTCGATTACGTCACTTAATTCATTAAGAAAAATAAAAACCATATGTAGTGTAAGTGACTCGTATGATTTTGACATTTTAGATAATAGTTCGCTAAACCCAGTTAGACGACGTGTTACCGATATACTATCACGTAACTTGTAACAATTGGCATTACCACAAATTTCTCCTCTTTGGTTATTAATTTAATTTAATTTTCTTTTTTAAAAACTTTATTTATCACATCTCTTAACTTAAAAATTACTTAAGTATGTATATTTTGTTTGTGTGTTAGATCTCAATTTTATTGTGTGTCTAGCGCTCTAGCGTCATTTTTGTTAGCTATAAATGTAAGTTAGGTTTACATCCAGAAGGGAATATGTCCACCGCATGATTTGAGTGGTTAAGGTTAGTTTTTAAAGTATCATAAGTAACATATTCCCAGTTTAGTACTTTAAATAAAAAATGTGAAGATAGCAGAATGTTGGTTCAAGCGTTTCCAGTCCGACTCGGTCGGAGCTCTCAAACAAACAAGAAACTTGTCCCCCGAGCTAATGTACTGACCTGGTCCTTCCCGACCTCATCAACGTACGTGTAGTTCTCCAACGAGCGTAGATCGTAGATGTGTTCCCGCGCCGAAGTGACCACTCGCTCGGAACCATTGCGGACCAGGTAGCTCAGCAACAGCAGGCACTGTAACCAACGACCACCGATGGTTACCCCTCAGGTCTAAATGTTTTGGAGACGCGGTTGTGATTAAAGACACAGAATGAGTTTTTGGCGGGAAAGCGAAAAAGATTGCGTCACCGCATTGTATTATTTTCCTAAACTTGTGTTATTTTCAGTGTTAGTGCATAAAATTTGTGGCATTCTATTCGTTAAGTGCTGGATTACAGGCGTGAGTGTGCAAAAATGGTATAATGATGGTGAAACGTGTCTTTTCGTGTTGTTTCCAAAACTCCATAGAAGCTTCAAGTTGCCTCCACTTTACTAAGAGTATGACTTTGACTAGACTATGACTTGACTTGATGACTTCGACTGTGACTTGGCCACATATTTGCGTGAAATATTATTAACTTGATGAATTATATATATCAATTACTTGACACTGGCTAAATACACAAAAGCGAGGAGCCAAAACATTAAAAAAAAAAAAAAAAAAAAAAAAAAGACAGAATTGCTTCCTCACTGCCACTGCTGTCGAGAATTTAGTCATGGCAAGACAGCAATACCGCGTGGGCCCGCTACGAGAATAGTAACAATATTATAGAAACTGACTTGAGTAATATACATAACTACAACTATTACACGGCTAACACTCACGAGATACAGTCGAATAACTCGACCGGTGTTTCGAACAATAATTTCCCGAACAACGGTCGAGTTATTCGACTGTTTCTCGTGAGTTTTATCAGTTTACTAGTGGTAGTTGAGAATAGTAACACTTTATCTCTTCCCCGGGTTCGATATACGAGCCAGGGAATGGGCAGTAACATTTTCCTAATAAAGAAAATATAAAGAAATTTTCTGCGATCATAAATGAAACCCGTTTATGATAATCGTTCAAAATGGCATTTTATGGGGCAGGTCTTTATTTAGCATGTCTTCAAGCTGAAGATGAGACAGCAATAAATTATCCGTTGTTGTTTTTTTTTTGTTTGGTTTTGGCTCCACACTTTTGTGTATTTAGCCAGTGTCAAGGAATTGATATATCTCAAGTTAATTAATATCATATAGTGTGTCAAGTCAAGTCACAGTCCAAGTCATTAAGTTAAGTCATAGTCGAGTCTAGTCAAGTCAGACTCCTAGTAAAGTGGTGGCAACTTTATCAGAAGCTTCTATGGAGTTTTGGAAACAACACGAAAAGCAACGTTTCACCATCATTATACCACTTTCCCACACAAACGCCTGTAATTCAGCACTTAACGAATAAAATGTCACCAATTTTATGCACTAACACTAAAAATAACACAAGTTTTGGAAAATAATACAATGTGGCGACGCGATCATTTTCGTTTTCCCGCCACAACTCTCTCATTTGTTGTTTTCAACAACAACAAGGTGTAACCTTGTAGGTGCGCCTCCAGTGCGAGCGGTTGTCGTGCAGCATGCGCCGCCACAGCATGGACATGACCTCGGGGAAGTGCTCGTACGTGAAGGTGGCCAGCGCCAGGTCCTGCATCTGCGCGCCCGTGGGGCCCCACGCCTCGTCCGAGGTCGCCTCGCGCACCTTGCCCTCTACCTCCGTGTAGTTCATCACTACGTTCGTGCTGCGGGACGCGATCACGTTACATTACATCTCACACGATAGTGACGACAATGAAGGGGTGACAATAAAAAGGGTTTAACTGATTTTTTTCACAAAATGACTTATGGGTAGCGTTGGATTCAGCGTGAAATTATCTACAATAACACATTCTCAAAGTACCGAAATGAGGCTTAAATCAAATAATAAAAACGGTTTAATAAAAACGGCTAATCTGTCACAGGAATACAGTTCGCTTAGCATAAAACATATTATATTTATTTTATTATATTTTTACAGTAATTTTATGAATTAGTACTATATTTAGTATTTTAAAATAGAATTAAAACATTTCCAAGCAACTGAAACTTACATAAACCTTTTCTATTACCTTATAAGCACTCTACATTAAAATGACGCCGTTGAAGTTTAAAGTCAATTTTCTCGAAACTGTCAATTTGACAGTTAAACCCTTTTTATTCTCAACCCTTCAATTCAGATTTTCGAACAGACACAGAACAAGTATTTGAGCCTTTTTTCTGTGCACAAATACTTGTCCTGCCGCCTCCGGGTTATGAGCCGACCTGCCCAACCACCACACCACAGTGGCTGTTTTTATTAGTTTTATTAAAAGTTGAAAAATAATGCACACGTTTTTTTCACTTTAATGCTTTTGTTAATATTGTAGATTTATTATACTCGTATATGGAAGCTAAGTTATGGTCGTAGCTAGAAGCCAGAAAAAAAATTAGCTGTCACTATAAAAATTTAGGCTTCACACGTCGACATTACAAATCCTCATTTTATCTATATATATAAAAGAAAGTCGTGTTAGTTACACTATTTATTATAACTCAAGAACGGCCGAACCGATTTGGCTGAAAATTGGTGGGGAAGTAGCTTAGAACCATGAGACGGACATACAAGGATACTTTTTTATGAAGCTAAATTATGATTGTAGCTAGATGCCAGAAAAAAATGGCTCTCACTATACAAATTTAGGCTTCACACGTCGACATCATAAATCCACATTTTAATTAAAATATAAACTTGATAAATACTGAATATATAAATCTAATATTTTTTCACATCTAAATGGTGTTTGAGTTTAGTACCTTCCGATAAATGAGATATTGCCCATGATTGCTAGGCGTCCACTATTATCAGATCCTTCGCAGTGGAATGAGCTACCAGCGGTACATCTACACTTTGCTGAATATTTTTACGCACGACTTCCAGCATATCGATATATTTAATGATAGCGTAATAATAATAAAAATTTATAATTAATAATATAATATATAATAATAATATGTGTGGACATTTCACACAACGCCATCTAGCCCCAAACTAAGCAAAGCTTGTGCTATGAGAACTAGATAACTGATACAATACTTGGATACTTTTTGTTTGTAAATACATACATAGAGTACAATATAATACTCTGACACAAAACAAACACCTATGTTTATTACACAAATGTTTGTCCTGGGCGGGAATCGAACCCACAACCCACAGTTCAGAAGGCAGGGTTACTACCAACTGAGCTATCGGGCCAGACAAAACATTTGTTAGTAAATTAAAGTTGTTTTATCCTCATCGTGCCAGATAGTTAGCGTTTTCGTGTACACCGTTAGCGTACTATCTTGTCTGTGTTGTCTTGTTGTAGATAGAAGCGGAAATTAGCGTTTATAATGTTGTTTATAATTTTTCCAAGTTAGGCAAAATTATACTCAATTCATAAAAAAATGTGCCTTAATGCTCGAAACATTTTGCCAACCGAATTATTACGTTTCGGCCTTTCCCGTTCCGCACAAAATAAGCAGAATTGAATTGACCTTCATTAATGCTGGAAAGTGCCTCATTACTAATGTTTGCGAACGAAATTAGTTGAAATGAGTTATTGTAGGCGAAATTTGAAGAGCGTGGACTATATGTTAGGTATTCAACATTTTTATATTTGATAGGTGAACTTCAATCTACCTAAAAAATTCTAATTTTAACTAATATAATAACAATAAAGATACTTTTTATCCAAAAAATAATGAATTCCTCCTGGGTAAAGGGGCTAAAAGAAATAACTCCTACGATCACATAGATACATAAATCCTGGACCCCTGCAACTAGGATTCCCTGTATCTACGGAACCAGGAATTCCGAGGACCATGGTCCCACAACAGCCAGACACAGAATATAATTACAGTAAATAATAATAATGATAATTTAAAAAAAATAACGCCCTACGAACACATAGATAGATCCTGGACCATAACTAGGATTTCCTGCGTCTAGGGACCCAAGAACTACGAAGACCATGGTCCCACAACACCCAGACCAAGTATTTGGGCTTTTTTCTGTGCACAAACATTTATCCTGCCGCGGGAATCGAGCCAGCCGCCTGCGGGTTGTGAGCCGACCTGCTCCACGACCACACCACAGAGGCTGTTAAAATTGTGGAACACGTGTTTATCTTATAAAGAAAATAAGTTGCAAGACTAAAAACATATAAAAATATATTTTTAAATATATTTGCATTTTTTTTTATGTTAAAGGGAGCAAACAAGCATACGGCCCACCTGATGGGAAGTGGTCACCGTAGCCTATGGACATCAGTAACACTGGAGGAGGCGTCACCAATGCATTGCTTACCCTGTAGGACTCTTTTAACCCTCCTTTTGAAGTACTCCATGTTGTAACTCTGCGGAAAGACCGCTGGCGGGAGCTCATTCCACATTTTGCAGGTGTACGGCAAGAACGAACGCATGAATCGAGTGCATGCATACATTATTTTCTGCATAATTCGGGCTAAAAAAATCAAGGCAGACCGGATTTTTGGCAGTCCACTTTGAGCGTGAGTTACGCAAGCATATCGATACAGAGGAGAAAGGTTTATGCCAAGGTCTCTGACAAACATAAAAGTTTCGCGTAGAGAATATTATGAGATAATTGGTAGATAATATGTGATATTGCGTATTATATTTGCCGCCCCATTTTCTCCCGCGGGTGCCGTAAAAGTTGAATATCCACGGAATGGACTAGCATTCTTATGAATAGCGCACCCTTTTAAATAATACCCCTTTTTAATAGAGGAGGCCTATAAAAAAATACATCACTGTAAAGTTTCTTGTAGCTTCTTTACAGGTGTAATCGAAGCTTTGGATCGGAGTTTTCTGTTCTGCATTGTGCTGAATTGCTAGCACCAGCAGCGAGAAAGAGAACTTCTTTTTTTTAATTCATATATTGTAATGGGCTTGCTATATAGTATTTGACAATAAGCACTTTGTAATTCTATGTGTTTAGTATGTTAATTTAATTTTAAGTACCTAATATAATTTTGACTAATGTAATGTAAAAGTGCTAAAAATAGCCTATTTGCGATAAATCTTTTGACTATGTTCAGCAGTGAGTGTCTTTCAGCACTGATGGTGTGTCTTACTGTCCTAATTTAAGACAATTAGATCACCCCCTATAATGACGGATAAGGGTTGAACATTGACAGCCTTATTAATAAACGGGTATTATAATAAAATAATTCTTGATTCCCTACTTCAGCTTTTGTCCTTTTTTTGCTACTGGAATATTTAGCTGGATCGAAAGAGACAAAAGATAGAACTAGTCTAAAGCTAGTTCGTGTTTATTACTTAATAAGGCTGTAAGGGTATATACTGAAAATAAGGAAAAGGTGGAAATAAGTTAATATTATGTGCTGCTTAATGAATCTTAGAATTAATTAATTATATCATTGTAGTATTTAGTTGCAAGAATAAAGGCAAATTGCTGGTATTTTTTTATCTTTATTTTTTTTCTTTCTATAATCACGAAAATGATATATTGTTTGTCTGTAATGGAACAAGGTGCTATAAACAAAGAAATAATAATATTTAAAAGTGTTGGTGCCTTTCCTGGTCCATGCATAACCCACGTTTGTGAGAGTGACAGCATAAAATAGTGTAAAAATTATGTGAACAGAATAAAAAAGTTATGGTATAATAATGTATTATGAGATTCATTGAATTTTCTTAAATCTTACAATAATATATCGATACATGTAGAAAACGAGACAAAATTTAAACCAAGACCAAATCCAGGTATTTATTATAAACACTGCATCAAATTGTATAAGCATAACAATAATAGTTTATAATATGTTACCAGATAACAGTTATCGAATTCAATGATAGAAAGCACCTGATTATCAGAGCTCTATTAATATTTACATAATTGTTTTATGTTTAGGTTAAGTGGAGTGATATGTAGGTTATGGGCGCTTTGTAGATTTATCGTGTTTTTTTAATAGCACTCATACAAAAACAATAAACTATGTTATGAAAAAAGTAATTTTGTTCAAAATTTAAATAGCCCTCATAATTTTTTTAGACTAGTAATGTACTGCAATATATGCTATTTTTGGCACTTGTACCAGTCAAGATACTTAATTCTAGTAATAATAAATAATTAATAAATACTTAATTATTATTCTAAAAAAAAAATTATCTAGTTTAAAATGTAATTACGGTTTAAATTAGTACGGTTTGATCTTTGTATGGATATAATTACAACCATAAAATAATGTAAATTGTGTTAGATTTATCAAACTCAACAATTAGTAAAAAAAAAAAAATTCTAGTTATTGTTCTAAGCTTTGAATATATAGGATTACAAAGTGCTTAATGTCAAATATAGCAGCTCCCTCAACTAGAAAACAACTGATGATTTCCAAATAGTTACTTTTTTGATTTGAATTGATTTGAATAAACCATGGTGCTATGGACCCACACTCTCAGCTTTAGTTCGTTTTTTATGATGTACTTAGGACTGGTAGAATTAACTTCAAAATATTATCAGCTTACTCCAAAAACGTACAAAGCGATTAAGTCCACTTATTAACGGTCCGTACGCAAATAAAAGAAAATGTCTACATTTTCACCCATAAAGTCAAATTGTGATGAACATTGTACCCATCTTGCTTGTCTGGGTAAAAATGGCATAATTTGGAGGCGTTTTTAGCATTTTATTTCGACTGGAACATGTGAGAGGCTTACGGTGATCACTTTCATTAGTAGTGGAATAATGCTTGTAAATGAAAGATTCGAAAATAAAGATATTTTAGTGCTGAGGTGACATGTGAATACAGTATTTATGCAGGTCAATATTTGCATTTATCTAGCAACGCTGATCATTATGATGCATCAGACAGGGTCAATGACTGGATACTAAAGGATACTGGATACTGGGAGGTGCCCCACAAATTTTAAACGGCAACCAAATGGATTCTGATATAGTTACTACAAAGTTGAATAGTTTAGTTAAAGTCAATGTTTGTTAAGACTCAATGTTATGATTTATTTAAAGAATATTTTGATCTCAGATCACGTGAAAAAGGAATCTGGTATCATACAATTCAGCTACAACCCTTGCATTATCCTTGGATAGACAATAGTTTATTTAACAGGCATTACACAGTTGTAGCTCTAAGACTTCAGACCGGACACATTCCATGCAATAAGTTTTCATATCTAATGCGAAAAAGTAGCTCCCCGAATTGTTTAGAATGTAACTCAGTTGACGATCTGTATCATATTCTAATGGAATGTGTCCGGAACAAAGACAAGAGAAATTAATTATTTGGGTCTCGTCCACTACACCTGGGAGATTGTAACATCATTCTTGCTGAGCCTCTCTCAGACTCAGCAAAAATGATGTACAAACTTATAGAGAGGGATTGAATTGATCTATAATATTAAGTTAGTATATATTAGTTTAAGTATTAGTATTAGTTAAAATAACCAGGGCGGCATAATCGCAAATGGCGATAAAGCCCTTTATTATTGATTAAAAAAAAAAAGTCAATGTTTCAACTTAAGCCATTTCCACTATATAAAACATTTTTTGACACATGCAAACAGTAATCACTTCAACCTAACATTTCAATTTTCCATTTGATTGCTAACATTTTAATCTTACATCACAATTGAAGGGTTGAGAATAAAAACGATTTAACTGACAATTTGACAGTTTCGAGAAAATTGACTTTAAACGTCAACGGCGTCATTTTAATGTAGAGTGCTTATAAGGTAATAGAAAAGGTTTATGTAAGTTTCAGTTGCTTGAAAATGTTTTAATTCTATTTAAAATTACTAAATATAGTACTAATTCATACAATTACTGTAAAAATATAATATAATAAAATAAATATAGTAATGTTTTTATGCTAAGCAAACTGTATTCCTGTGACAGATAAACCATTTTTAGACTCAAAATCTCGAGATTTAAGCCTCATTTTGGTATTTTGAGAATGTATCATTGAAGATAATTTCACGCTGAATCCAACGATACCCATAAGTCATTTTGTCAAAAAAATCAGTTAAATCCTTTTTATTCTCACCCCTTCAATTAATGTTTCAAAAACAGGTTTTCTTCAATCTAATCTCTCATTCCCTGGGTAGGTCTAATATTCAATGCTTAGCAATACATTAAGGACGAGAGTTTAAACTTTGATTAAATAAAGCATTTTCAAAGGGTACTTTTTGTTTATTATTTTAAATTCTTGAGCTACTCATTTAGACTCACTTGTAAAAGTACTGAGATTCGGTTGTAGCCTTGTATTTCGCGCATGCCTGTGTACTCATAATCTTTCAATTTGCAGTGCTTAGAAATGAAAATTAGCAGTTTTTGTTAATCTGTGGTCATGTGAATGTTATTCCCTAATGGTTTATTTTGATGTTACTTACCATACTACGAGTGGGATGGGACCTCTCAAGTGAGATAGGAGGAATACACCACTAAGTATTTGGCCATAGATACATAAGTTAGTTGGCCGATAAGTAGCCATACAAGCAGAATGTACTTCACCACCATGCTATGGTTCCTTATGTCTACCTCACTACCAAGTGAGCTATCATCCAATATATACACCTAACCCTACAACCTTAGCACACCCTCATTATCACTCTTTAAACATGTGTAATGCAGTGCGAGCTGTGTCTCTTTGATTATAAAACTTGTATTACTATCGAGACCTATTATTGGCTACATTAATATTCTGCTTTTATGTAATTACTATCTATATTATCCTAATGCTGTTGGTCTTTTAATAAATAAATAGCATGAATCGGAGTTCATTAATAACTTACAAACAAATCATTGGATATTTAGAAAAGGATAGTTTGTTTCAACATTGTGTTGTAGAGCTATCAGGCTATTCAATACTCAACGGCTATAAAATTACAAAGTAAGAAAACTGTGCCAAATGGAGTATCAAATGAAATGGTTTTATTTTTAAGTTAATTTTAAAAATATTTGGCATCGTCATTGGCTGATTTCATAAGAAAATGGCATGATCGGAAAAATGGCAGTAGCAACAAAAAACAGTAAAACATAAGTCAATTTACAAATAAAAACAGTTTCCAGCAAAAACAGGTAACACAAGGGCAATTTCTTCCTTTCTCCCACAACTCCCCACCAATAAAATGGAAATGATATATATACTATATACACAAGAATGCCAAGTATTTTCCAGGATAAAGGTATATTAAATATGTATGTACATTATAATAAAAATATTTATATGCCACTAGGTACTTTCCAGCATACTTGTTTATGGTAATTAGGATTATCATGGTTTATCTGGCCGGCGACATAGGTACCGTGTAACAGGTATGCAAGTTCATGATAACGTGAATTCCTCAAGTCACGAAACGATACGCTATGAATCGCTGGCGGATGACGTGATCTTACAGAATAAAACGTAAGTATTTAAATTAATTATATAAGAAACTTGAAATCTATCCATAATAACGCTGATAAATAACTGTAATTACGACTGCAGATGGTTATAATTTACATAAAATTTGAATGAAAATGACCATACTTACACTTTATCCGCCAACTCGCGCACTTTCCACATGCTTATAAAACGATCCATTTTTTCTTTTTAACTGTTGAACCGATAATTTAAACACAAAACCACTTAAATTCAACCAAATAATAACATAAAATTAACTAAATACTCGATCTGATGATTTGGCTGACATTCTTGCAAAATGGCGAAGAGCTTAACATTGCCATAATGAAACAATAATTTCTACTAAAATTGATGTGGTAGGTTTTTGAACGGCTCCAGCTAGTTGCTCGTTCTCTCATCTCTACCAATGTAAACAAATCTTGCTGAGCTATAGAAATCGTCATTATCTTTACTCTCTAGTGTTTGATCAATGAAAACGCAACAAATGGTCTGTGACGAGTCCGTATGATCGTTCATTGGTCAAAACACTTCTCAAGAGAAATGAAATTTTTTATAGATCATGTTAACCTTGCTGAGGGGTGAAGAGGTACAGTTATAGGTGTATTGTTCTAAGCACATAAAACTACAAAGTGCTTTATGTCTGAAATAAAAGAGTATTCTGTAAAGCGCCATGTAATCATCAATCAGCCTATTTTACAACACCAAGTCATTATTAGCTACAGTAAACCATACAAACAGTTACTATTTGCTACGTTCACAATATCACTTTATGATTCAAGAAATCGCCAATAAAGATTATAAACTTTAAATCTACACAATCGTCCTGTTATTCACCAGCATATTTCAATTCCAGTTTTCCTTCTAATGAGATCAACCCATTAGAAGGTCATACATCATTTTTTCGCCAGCTGGTCGTTTTGTGGTTGGGCACCGTAATACTGCCACAACTCAATAGCTTTGTTCGCTACAACTTCTTCACATTGTTCAGAAATCTGAAAATAAAGCAGATAAAAAACTTCCCACTTTACGAGTTTTTCTAATTATATGGCAGCACAATTTTTTTCCTTGTTAATTCACATGTAGCAAAGGCAGTAAATATTATACAGCCGAAATTGTATTATCTCTATGGTCCGTATTACAGAACGATGCTCAGTCATCGATCGGTACTCAAGCAGAGATATCATTCATAAAGTAATCAGTTAGTGAATGAAAACTCTGATTGAGCAGCGATCAATGACTGAGCATTGTTCTGTAATATGGACCTATGTCTCTTATATTTTCTATCTCTCAAGTTACAGGTAGAGCAATGCTCATAAATGTGAATATGCACGCTGAATTTAGTTCTAAAAAAAGGTTAAACTATGGGAACCCGATAGCTGATAAAATACTTATACCTATACTTATTGTTTGTAAAACACATAGAATACAATATAACACCCACACAGAACAAACATCAATGTTCATCACACAAATGCTGGTCCTAGGTGGGAATCGAGCCCATAACCTACAGTTCAGTAGCCAGTCATATATAAATAATAAGTAATAAAAACATAAATTAATCTCAAGAAGGTACTTATGATAAAAAATAAATCTAAATAGATATTGATATACGACTTTTTTGGTGATTCAAAATGTGGCAAAGGCAGTAACAGCATACAGCCAAACTCTTATCCTCTCAATGTCTCCTATATATTATATAATTTTCAGGTTCCAAGTAAAGCAAAGATCATAAATGTGTATTTGCTCAAGATGAATTATGTATTACCTCAGAAAGACATTTTAGCACTTCATCAGAGTTCTTGGCTCTCAAAATGTTCCGTCGCACCGTAATAATAAGCATTACAGCAGTAAAAGATAGTATTTTTGGTGCACCACTGCACAATTTGTCCCAAATCCTGTAAACAGTAATATTTTCTATTTTAAATGGAATTCTAAATCCTAAAAACTAGATGATAAATTAATATTTACTTGACTAGAGATGTTTCATCCAAAATCCCAGCAAAGCAGCAGTTGAACCATTTAGTAAGTGGCAACAGTTCCAGAGCACTTATATCCATAAGGTGACTGAAAAAAAGGGATGAAATGTATCTGTGTATTTACTTTTCAACCAACTTCAAAACCAGATGAGGTTCTTATTGGTTGTATTTTCTTTTACTTTTTAAAAATGTTTGTTTATCTCTAATCTTCATCATTATTTTATAAAATGTTTTACATTTTATTTTATTTCAGAGTATATACTTTCAGATTGCTTTTTAAATCATAATAACTGGAAAAAAAAAGATGATAACCACTATCATCCAAGTATTTCTCAGTATGAAATTAAGGTGATGAAAGTTGGATTAACCCCTTTCTTTAAAAGGGTTATTGAATATGTATTTTCCGCTTCCACCATACACTCGCATTTTAAGGATAAAAATGATGATGCTTGCACTCAATACAGACAAAATTCATTCCAAACCTGTTCAAAAACATTTTGTAAAATGGCTACTTATTTGCTGATTAAATATATCAATATTTTATTAATCATATGCAAGCTAGTTGTTCACCTGATGTTAGGCGTCACAGCCCATAGCAGTTGCAGTAGTACATAGTAACTTACTTATAAACCTCCCCATCTTCTTTCTCCAGCAAGCTAAGTGTACCCTCCTTGAGTTTAGGTAGATCTCGCTGCATGTGGCGTACCACATCGGTCAAGCTCTTGGCGAACCAGTACACATCTACCTCATCATCATATAACTCTAGCAGAGTGTTTGTGATTGGTAGGAAGGTGTCTGCAGACTAGAATAATATTAAATAATTTTAATGATAGTACATTATGATCCTAAGCATTTGTTCAGATTGAACATTTATTTATATTACATATCCGCTATGCATTTGCATAACAATAGATAAACTAAATTGTCATTTGACTATCATATGATTAAGATTGCTTGAGTGTGGAGTGTGTGTAAAAATATGCGCAGGAAGCACAACCAATGTTAAGTGGTCATTATGTATGTTATTGCCAGTGTGGTGTTATTGTTGCTTACTCTTTCTTAGTTCTAGTACCTCCAGCACTACCCATCATAAAGGCAAATCATATCTAAGACAAATAATGGACTATTATAGCATTTTTAAAGTTGAAATCAGAATGTTACAAGCTAATAAAAATACAAGGAAATAATGGTAATGATAATGGATTCAGTGAGAAAAAGATAACACAAGATTTTTTCCTGATTCCCTTAATATTTACCAATAGAAACATATGTACATGCATTTGGAGGTGATTGTCATTCAAAATACATACAGGAAAATTAGTTTCAGGAAACAGTGGAGGTTTCCTCTCCTCTGTCTCTAGCAGCCACATTTCCATCAAGATCTTACTTCGTGGTTCATTCATGTCGATCATCTCCAGCATTTCCACTGCATATAGCAGATCTTGGTACTGTTCCGTGCGCTCTTCCATAACAAACTGGTGGGAGTCAGGGTACACTGGGAGAATATCTGGAGATAGTGAGATTCCGAATTTAACGACTTCATTTGCTTTAGGCAAAAGAAATATTTTATAGATGATAACCAAAATAAACTCACCAAGCAGCACTTTCCATACCAAATTCCTGTATGCAGTAGGCACTGTGAACCTCAAACAGAAGTGCTTTAACTTTACCTTGTCCCAGGGCTTTTCTTTCATCAAAATCTCCAGAGATTTCTTCTCCTCTACACCGCGACAGCCGACCTTTTCATAATACGAAGATCTAAAGTTCCTTTCGTCAGTCATTTTGTATATTTTATGAGTCTACTCGGATCGATACTCCATGTGTGTAGAAACGTGGAAGAAATTCTTCCTTCAGATCCAAATAGTCAATTCAATTCAAATTGTTTTATAATTTGTAGTCTGGTACTGTTCCGTGCGCTGTTCTTATTTTCTATAAGTATTCTCCTTGGTTTGCTTTGTTTGCGTTTTCCAATTTGTAGCATAATCCGTGAAAATCGCAGAAACCAACAAACAATATTTTGACATTGACATTCCCAATTATATGCCATCCTCACGCGATGCTTATGTTTTTAACTAGCGTTTAGGTTTTGAATTTTTGATTCAAAAATGTTATAGTTCTTTTTATCATCGGGCGAAGTGCCTTTATTCTTTTAATTAATTAACAACTACTACTAAATACTGTAGCTACCTTACCCATCAAAAAATTTGGACTATTTATTAGTCGCGATCCCGCGATGATAGAAAAAGTTAATATGTATGACATTTTTAGTTATAGCCACAAATAAATAAAATAAATAACTATATAAAAATAACAGAGATATTTTTAAATAGTCTCACCAAGAAAGTTACTCAATAATAATTATTGGTAATTTTTTTTTTAGTTTACTTTCGTTCTCTTAGTTCCATAGAACAAGTTTGAAGTACAAAAAAAAAACATTAATTGGTCAGAACAATAGTGTTCTGTGGTCAGAACAAGTAGAATATTTTTTGGTCATGAATTATGAATTATCATATTGTATATCTATGTATTAAATATGTTGATTACTTTTTGCAATAAAAAATGTAGAATTTATAAAATATGTTTTTCGAAATAAAATTCCTTATTTGAATATTGATTAGCACAACGTAGTTGCCATAGAAATTTGTAAACAGGCTTTCACAATGAACAAATATAATATTAAAAATTATTAAATATATTTATAGGCGTTAATTATCTAGCACCACTTTGAGAATTATCAAAATAAAATGGAAAGACTCGATGGGAGTAAAATGAGTGACCCTCAGTATATAAAGAAAAAACGAGCTGAACTGAAAGTATTCTTTGAGGACAAGCTTCCCCAAGATATAATAGACCAAGCTATTGAAAATGAACTGAGACCATTGAAGGAAGGTAAGAGACCTTACATTGCTGCTTCGCATTCTGGCGAAGTCAAATCTGAATACGAAGTAATGACAGGGCAGCCTTTCACTAAAGTAGAAGAACAAAATCGACCCTTAAGTGCAGAAGAAATTAAAAAAATGCTTAAGGATAGTCCTATCATCAGTGAGAAAGCTAGACAAATACAAATTTTTACTAATTCCGTAGAACGCAAAGAAATAGCTGTGCCAATAAGTGAAATAGCCATGGCTGATTATGCTGATATCAGAAGAGAAATAGAGTTGGCTGGAGGTGATCAAGACAAAATCAATAAAATAAACTGTAAGCACATGCAGTCTTTAGTTACATCACTTAATGATTACCAAGCTAAACAGTCTCAAACGAAAAAAGTAGTTAAATGCGATGACACTCAAAGTGAAGAATCGATTGAAGATGAGAAAGAATTCGATGCCATAGAAAAGGAGGTTAGTAAATATACTAGTAAGACTTACGAGACTCGATATCAAGAGACCAAAGATATGCTTATAAAAATGGCTGACAACTATGATGACCCAGGAAATTCTAAATGTTTAATGAAAATTGAAAACGACTTAGAGAAAGATTCTGTACTAAAAGATTCTTCAGTCCATTTTGTCAAGGGTAAGAAAAAACGCACTTTCTTTGAGGAAATAAAAGAACCATATGCTATTAACGTGGCGATGAATATACCTATGAAAGATAATCCAGTTGCACTTGATCTAAGCGGAAAAGTAAAAAAAACACCTAACAGTGAAGTTGTTAATAAAGATAAGGAAATAAAAAATTGTGAAGAAGTGTTTCCCAAATGTTTTAAAGCGAAACTTGAGGAGACAGAGAAAGCTTTACGTGATATTAATTCTGTTTTAAATAATGGTCCTACTAATTGTTCAGAAGAAGTAGATACACCTGAAAAAATATTATCGACCGCTGTAGAAAATGTGTCTGAACAAATTCAAGAGTCAAACAATCAAAGGTTTGACGAAAGGATGGAGCAAACGTTGCACAATGCACTTGAAAATATTTTTGAAATCAGCAACAATGAGAATAACGACAACAAAGAATTGGAGTTTAAGGAAATGAAGTGCCTTGCTCGAAATATTGTAGAAGGCGCTGAAAACCTTAGTACTCTTATTAGAGAAGACATAACAAATAAGCTAAATAGTATGAATGAACTTCTTAATGACGTAAATGAAGCACTGGAGAACTCTAGAAAATCTAATATTGCTTACCAGCATATCAAAGAGGAAGGTGAAATTTTAAAGCGTGAAAGAGAAGCCAGTATCGGTAAGGTTACTGAAATAATTCAAGCTGGTCAAGATAATAATTCAGGAATAAGCAGAGTGAGTGACACTCAAATCGATGATATCAATAATGCGATAGGAAAGCTGAACGTGGAATTAAAATGTCACGAAGAAAGAATTAATGAAAGCAAAGAAAGGTACGAAGAAAGGAATAAAGAATGCAAAACCTTTATAAAGGAGGTCAATCAAATTCTGTTGAAATCCAATAAAATTCTGCATCCTGTTATAGAATCTAGTAAAGATCTTACCAAAAGCTTAGATGATGTAAATAAGGTCCAAAATACCTCAGCTGATCAAAACGTTGAAAACATAAAAGAGGAAGTTAAAACTGTACGCAAAGAGCTCTGGGACGTTGACTTTTCTCAAATGGAGCAGCGGAATAAAAATCTGACTGACTTCAAAAAGCAAGAGCTGGAACGAAGTAAGAGGATTAATAATCTTCTTTACGACATTAAAGATAAAATGAAGGATAACAAAGAGGTTTTGCAGCTTGCAAACAGCTTGCTACGAAGAGAGGAGAATAGAAAGAATACACTTCAAGATAACACGAAGCCATGCACACTCTCAGCAGGGGCTGAGGTTGGTGCGAAAGGAGATTTTGTTAGATCTGAAACATCAGAAGGCAATAATAAAACTACAGTTTCAGACTTTGGTGCAACAGATGGCGAAAAAGGAGAGGAAGGTAAGCAAAAGTAGACAGACAGCTTATTAGGTGGGCTTATGTAAGGTACCTACAATAGCTATAGTAGTGTAAACAGATTTCAGCTTTCTTTAAATAATTACAGAAATTTCAGTAGTTGAAAAATTAAGGCAAGAGAGAGAAAAGAAAAAGCAAGAAGAAGCAGAGAAGGAGCGAAAGAAACAGAGGGAATATCAGATCCAGTTAGAGAACGAGATGGCAGAGTTAAATAAAGCACCGCGAATGACAAAAGAGTTTATAAAGAAACAGTGCAGGGAGAATAAATTGTACTGCACTCCATATTTGAATGATATTCTTTACCTACATTTCAAGGTAGGCATTTTAAAAAATTTGGGTTTATTGGTAGTTGATATAATTAGTGCTAACTGCTATCAACTTCCATAACTTTGAGCTGTGGTAATTATTGAAGTAAATGTTGAGCCAATTTATACCTAAACAACCGTTGATTTAAAAAAATTGGAGCAAAAAGTTATTAGCAGAGCGTGGTTTCGATCCACGGACCTCTGGGTTATGGGCCCAGCACGCTTCCACTGCGCCACTCTGCTCCTTGACACGAGGGTTGAAATTATAAGTTTATGCCTACCAAAAACTTTTTGATTTTTGTTAGAACGTGACTTGATGAAAATCCTATACATATGGTATCAGTGCAAATGGTAGGGTAATAATAATAAATACATAGACTTTTTCTACATAACTCTATAATATCCTATACATGTATAGGTTACCTAAACCCGGTCATATTAGTAATCTGTGTGCAATATGGATAGCCTCTGGCGTGGTGGTTGAGCAGGTCGACTCATAGCCCGGAGGTATGGTTCCTATATAGGAGGCGTAGTTCCTGGGTCCCTAGACACAGGAAATCCTAGTTAGGGTCCAGGATCTATGTATGTGAGCGATGAGCGTTATTATCACATCACACTAATATTATAAAGGCGAAAGTTTGTATGTGTGTTTGTGTGTATGTATGTTACTTCTTCATGCTCAAACGGCTGAATGGATTTGGATGAAATTCGGTATCAAGATAGCTTATATACTGGTATAACATATAGGCTACATTTTATCCCGGAAAAGTGAAATTT
Organism: Ennomos fuscantarius; assembly: GCA_905220475.3. Taxonomy (NCBI): domain Eukaryota; kingdom Metazoa; phylum Arthropoda; class Insecta; order Lepidoptera; family Geometridae; genus Ennomos; species Ennomos fuscantarius. The sequence continues at coordinate 617,327 of HG992046.1, read as the reverse complement.
TCCCGTGGGATGAGCAAATAATTAAAATACTTTTTATCCGCGGGTGAAACCGCGGGGCGCAATTAGTTAATAATAATAAAAAATAATCATCCAAATCGATTTTCAAGCAATCGATAAAACATTATAAGTAGGGAGGTAAGTATACTATGATAAATGTCTTAGAAGTTAAAGATTAAAGAGTCCAAATTTTCAGGGTTTCTCCAAAATCGAGAACTTGGAAGAGTACACCGGCCTGAAGTGCATATTTCTCCAAAGCAACGGCATCCAGAGGATCGAGGGGCTGGACACGCTGGCCGGCCTCAAGTGTCTGTACCTTCACAACAACGTCATCAGGAAGCTAGGTGCGTAAACACGGGCCCGTATTGCAGCATAAAGATCAGTCATGAATCGGAAATCAATGCGAAATTTCATTCACAAATTCCCAATTCTCAACTTCAAAAAATGGAGGTTCTCAGTTTGGTTGTATGTTTTTTTTCATATCTCCGTAATTTATAAACTGATTTAGAAATTTTCCTTTTTTATTTGAGGCGATTTAATAACATAACAATAAGCTTACTTTCATAGTGATTAGAAATTTTATTAGAATATGTTTAGTAGTTTTTTTTAATCAAAATATTTAATTGGAAAAAGCATGTAGATATTATAATATTCTCCAAGTACGTTCTCAATGCGTTATTCGATTTAAACTCTTCTTATTCAATATATATTCTATCGCTTACATTCCTCAGGGATAATGTAGGATTCTAATGGTGAAAGAATTTTTCACATCGGTCCAGTAATTTCAGAGCCTATACAATGCAAACAAACAATCAAATCTTTCCTCTTTATATAATTACTAGCGCGATTTCACGCGCGGATAAAAAGTATTTTAATTATTTGCTCATCCCACGGGATAATTTCACTTTTCCGGGATAAAATGTAGCCCTATAAAAAACAAAACTTATTGTCCCTTAATAAGGCCTAATGCTTACAAATTAATTGAAGGATACAACTGGAACAGGCTACCAGAAGAAGTCATTGCTGCCACCTCTGTGAATAACTTTAAGAACAAGGGCCTTATCGCGTAAGTCTGGTGGAGATCGGAATCGTGTTCTCTCTTGCTCGCACTCGTGGACTTCTTAATTGGCGCGTGCAGGATTCCCAGAACGGTTACGCGGTAGGGGTGCAAACTCGACAACTGGTTACGAACAAATAAACTATCTCTGTTACAAGGATGAACATTGAAAGTGAATCCAACACTGTGGATCAAATCAGCAGTCATGCTGCTCGTCTATTAAACAATAATAATAATAATAATAATAAGTTATAGAAGGTTTGCTCGATGAGCCAGCGTCAGTTCAGTCAATCATCAGGTGCCCCAGCACGCAGCTGCAGGGACTGTTCCGAGAGTGTGATGCTGTGATGTGATGTTCATTTCTTGCAGAGAACCTGGCCGGCTGCCCCGCGCTGGACACGCTGAAGGTAGACCACAACTTCGTGCAAAGGATCGAGAACCTGGACGTCGTGCCCGACCTGCACACATTGAGCATTTCGCACAACATGCTCTCCTCTGTCGGTACGATCTATTTTATACAACGTAATAAAATATAAATAAAAAATTAACCTCTGTGGTGTGGTGGTTGAGCAGATCGGATCATAGCCTGGGTTCGATTCCCGCGGCAGGACAAGTAACACAGAAAAAAGCACAAATACTTGTTCTGAGTCTCAGTGTTGTGGGAGCATGGTCCTCGTAGTTCCTGGGTCCTTAGACACAGAATCCTAGTTTGGGTCCAGGATCTATGTATGTGATCGTTGGGCGCTATTATTATTATATTTGTGGACATTTCACACACAAAACCAAACAGCTCCATAAAATATTTTAGGTATCTATATACTTAAGTAGTTTATCTATTAGTATAGGTAGACTTTTATTTAAATAGTCCTAATCCTGAACTACATAACTTTGCCTTTCTTGCTCTATCAATACTACTAGCCATACAAAAGAGCGAGAAAGAAATAATATTGTCTTTGCTTTGACAGCAATATCACGTTGCGTCTGTTAAAATGATCTCAATATGTTCTATTGATCTGTTTTCCACCAATCAGGGCGAGACTAACTTGTAGGTAGTTCATTCTATGCTGTTCTTATTTCTCTATCGTATTCATTCTCCCCTGGTAGTGCAATAGTAAAACACGCGTTTGGTCTGTATTACTACGGAGTATTTGTATTATACGTCATATAACGATTCATTCGTGAGTCGAAATTCCATTCATGCAATGATGGTTTGCGAATGTAATTTCGACTTAGCACCATTGCATTAAGGGCTGATCGTCCGTCGCGTCCCCACTCTATCGAGGACAAGGTAATCTTGTAGCCCATTTCGTACTGTTCATATATCTTCGGTGTTCATGTTCTGCTGGTACAACAAAAGCGAAAACACGTCTAAACGTTGAGGACAAGGTTAATCTTGACTATTCATATCTTTTCGGCATTCTGCTCCCCTGGTACTTGAACAGTGAAAACACGTGTCTGCCCATTTTCGAGGATATAGTTCTATGGTGTTCGTTCATATTATATATATATCTTTGGTATTAATGTTTTCCTGGTACTTCAATAATGAAAACTCGTGTTAACGTCACATCATCAGCCGGAAGATGTCCACTTTACACCACATTGGACGCTTCTCATAAGGGGCTTTGCCGTAATAACACTAATATTATAAGGGCGAAAGTTTGTATGTGTGTATGTTTGTTACTCCTTCACGCTCAAATGACGCTGAATGGATTTGGGTGAAATTCGGTACTAAGATAGCTTATACACTGGATTAACATATAGGCTACATTTTATCCCGAAAAAGTGAAATTTCCCCGTGGGAGGAGCATATAATTAAAATACTTTTTTTCCGCGGGTGAAACCACGGGGCGCTACTAGTCAAAAAATAAGATTTTATGCGCCGAAGAGAATGATGCTAGTGCAAATTCTCCTAGCATATGAGTTAGGTCATATGTGCAATGCCCAGAGATTTAAAACTGGTTGCGTTGGTAGCATGAATTACCGCTTAGCCATAGTCCCATACAGCCTTATTAATAAACACGAACTAGCTTTAGACTAGTTACACCATCTTTTGTCTCTTTCGATCCAGCTTAATATTCCAGTAGCAAAAAAAGGACAAAAGCTGAATTAACTAATCCGAGACTAATACCCGTTTATTAATAAGGCTGTTACTGCATGCGGTATTCATGGTTGACTACCACCGCGAGATTATATTATATCCAAATACAGTATTAGGTACCGCCTGCGGCGTGACGGGTGATATTTGTGGAAGATGGTAAACATTTGTAGACGACCTAAGTTAAAAACGTACCTAACCATGATTGGTGATTATTTTACCAGAGGACCTGGAACACCTGAGGGGCTGCAGGAACCTGTCGATCCTGGACCTGTCGTACAACCGCATAGAAGACCCGCTGGTCATCGACGTGCTCGCTGATATGGTTACATTGAAAGGTGAACACTGAACACTGGGAATAAGTCTTTTAATACAATGCGATCTCCATTGTCAACATAAGAAAGTTGAAAATTTGTGGTATTATTATGTTGGTATATCCGGTAAAATGACAATTTATATGGCGACATTAACATTACACAAAGCAAAACCAAAGTTATACCGACCGGTAGAATCTAAACTAAAGAAGTTTTACTTCAGTCGTGTGGTCTAAAGTGTTTAATTAACAAATAATATAAAATTTTTCGTATGCTTCCGTTTAATAATTTTGTGTTTAATGTCCAATTCACATTATGTTAAGCCATTACCTATAAAAATTATAGAACATAGAGTATTAATTATTAAAACTTAATCTATAAATATAAAATTCAAAGTACTGACTGACTGACATATATATCAACGTACAACCGAAACCGATGGCATCTATGAAAAAAAATCCTCTTCTTTTTCTACAGGCCACGCGGGTGAACCCGCGGGCAGAAACTAGTCACATCACACTAATCACACTAATATTATAAAGGCGAAAGTTTGTATGTGTGAATGTGTGTATTTGTGTATGTTTGTTACTCCTTCACGCTCAAACAGCTGAATGGATTTGGATGAAATTTAGTACCAAGCTAGCTTTATACACTGGATTAACATATAGGCTACATTTTATCCTAGAAAAGTGAAATTTTCCCGTGAGATGAGCAAAAAATTAAAATACTTTTTATCCGCGGGTAAAATCGCGGGGCGCAGCTAGTACAACATAAAAGCTCACTCGTTTTTTTTACTTCCAATACATGTAATTGATTTTTACGTTTTACATGTAACCTGCGCTCGTAGTGCTCGATCTATCCGGCAACCCGGTGGTGCGCGAGATCCCAGCGTACCGCAAGACGCTGACCCTGCGGCTGAAGGAGCTGGTGAACCTGGACAACCGGCCCGTGTTCCCGCGCGACCGCGCCTGCGCCGAGGCCTGGCAGCGGGGGGGCGTGGCGGAGGAGATCGAGGAGCGACGACGGTCAGGCTGGAGACTACATGGATTCTGTTATGAACAGAGAAATATTCTTTTTACTTAATGTTAAAGCTGATGACCGAGCTTAGTGGCGTACCTTGGGAGTGGCCAGCAGTGTACGCTGATGATGAACGGGTTAATAATAATGTAAAACTTACTTATCTACTTGGAAAATGAGTGTAATACTTTTTTTTATTATTGTTAGATAGGCTTGCGTTTGACCACTATCGCACCTGATGGTAAGTAACGATGTGGTTTAGGATGTAACACGCTTGCCTAGAAGATACCTGTTCACTCTCGATTTGATGACACCAAGTTTGGAGTTTCGGGAAATACGGACGCCGGTAAAGCGTTCCACTCTTTTGCTGTTCGCGTGATAAATGTAGAGCCAAATCGCTTTGTTCGCACATGTGGGATATTGACCATGTAACGGTGGCGTTTTTTCGTACATCTGGTTGTCCGATGGTGGAAAGACGCCTGCCAAGCATGGTCCCCTTCTATGATAAGCATCTAAAGTTACGTTTTATGTGTTACGCCTATTTTAAGCAGTCTTCCGACTGTTTGTGATGATTTCGTATAGCTCAGCGGTTACTTGTGCAAGTTTCCGGATCAAGTCCCAATCGTCCTTACAACCAAAAAAGCACCAATGACTTTTAAATTTTGCGTATTTTTCACTTGCCCTTACAACGGTGAAGAGAAACATGGTGAGATAACCTATTCATAGATCCTGGACTCTATTTAGGATCTCCTGCTAGAAACCTAGAAACTACGGTGACCATGCTCCCACAACACACACAACAAGTAATATGCGCTTTTTTGTTGATGCTGTCAGTTGTAGTCACCATGGTGACTGCAGCAACTGGCAGCTGTCTTGCGACATGCTTGTTTGGTTGGTGTATAGTTGACTTTTGTGAAGTGACAATTATTGTGCGCGATCGTGTACCTACATACATACAAGTACCCCCACCCGGTGACGCTGAAAAGGTCGGTAGAGACCATCAGCATTAGGCCGTTCAAAAAAAAAAAGAGGCCACCGATGTGGCCGAACTGGATACTCATATACTAATTAGCTATTTATTAATAAAAATCTAGAACAGTATACTTTTTTCTTAGGTGGATAGCTAGAGACCAGGAAAAGGTGATGCAGAGCGTTCGCTACCTGACCCGCATGAGGGACGAGAAGAAAGCCATCAGGGAGGCGAAGGAGAAGGAGCAGAGGGAGAAGCTTGGACTTCCTGCGAAAGTTAGACAATCATTTGAACTAAAATATTCTACATTTCAAAAACAAAAATAAAATACCCGATTGCTCTTTCCAAACATGCATTATGGTTGATGCTTAGGCTATTAGCAAAACCAGTACATTTTATAAAACATGACAAATGACACACAAGCGGCCCACCATCGACACATAGATGATGCTGAACCATTGTATGCAGTGAAACTGAGAAAACAATTGAAAATCAAATCCTTTCATTTTTGGGGTTTACTAAGTGATCATAAATAACGGTGATAGTAATTATCACCATTTTTGTCTTACAGGAAGAAGCTGAAGAAGCAGAAAGCAAGAGTGACGTCAAAGATCTCAGGGATATTGAAGATTCTAATGTACCAGAAAAGAAAGATGGAGTGCTAGTCGATATGCTAACAGGATCTGAAGAAGAAGACAGTACAAGTGAAGATAGTAAGAGCAGTGGGGAAGAAGATGGTAAGGTCTATAGTTATAAGGTTAGGCTTGGTTAATTTGAAAAGGAGAAATTAACGTCAATATGTATACTAACAAGGAAGCTGATGTAAATGATAACTGACAGAAAAAACAGACAGATATAAAAAAGAAATAACGAGAGAAAAACGTTGATTCAGCACTCGGTAACAAAAACAAATCACAAGAAGTAGTATGAAAAGAGATATAAAAAAGTAAGTATAAGAAAAAGGCTCAACTCCAGCATTTATGGAAGTTAGACTAAACGGCAACTGAAGAAACAATAGTTAATAAATAAACAAACGATAGTTTTTTAAACTGAAATTGTAACAGTTCTAAAAATCTGAATATCTATTTACTATTTCAGAAGCCCCAACGACCAAAATTGAATGGTCCCAGGCGGACCTTGGTAAGCGCTTAGTTCAAGAGATTAAAGAGGAACAACCTATGTCTGAAGCTGCTCAGCCTTCTGAATACTGGTGCGGATACAGAGGAGACATAAAACCACTGCCTGAGGCTGGCAAGTGAGTTTGGTAATAGGCTTAATCTAGAAAAGGAACTCACACTGTTAATATTGGATACTATTAAATATTGTATAAATACAGCATCAATATTTATGATTCTTTAGTAGTATCGCTGCTTAGTGTAATCTACAGATTAATTTGTATAGGAAAACCATCCATTGGACATGAGATCATTTGTCACGGTAGCTTAAGTAAAGCATGTCCCGGCTTAGCGATGGATGAATGCGGGTTCAAATCCAGTTCTTAATAAAAAAAATAATTACACTAATAATTGATAAATAGAGCTTCGTTCGATAAGCTTGCACAAAAGAGCCATCTCACAGCGACATTACTCTTCGTCGCAACACACGCCTACATGCAGTTTACACATTACCCTTGGCACTCTCGTATTGGTTTATACAGCAACCAAAAAAATGTTGTTAAATTCCAAACGTAGTGCAGTAGTAGTAGTAGTAGTGTAGTAATCTGTAACAGATGTAAAGGCCACTGATCGTTTCATGATCATTTTAGCAGTATAGTCGTTTTTGGTTCCCATGTCTTAACTAAAATCTTTTGAAAGGACTCATATTAAATCATTTCAAACACTAGAATTTATAATTTTTATGATTTTATTGTTCCATGTTTTCAGAGACTTTTCTACAGATTTCAAAGCTATCAACAATTTATTATTTAATCAACAACCCCACATTGAAAAGAAAAATGCTTCTAATGTATTTGCAGGTAAGCGAATATTTATTTTTATTGTTTTTTGAAACAAAAAATTATATAAGAAATTTTGACGACATTTTAGAAGCAAGAAAGAAGAAAGGTCAAGTAAAAACAACAGAAGTAGAAGAAGAAAAACAAAAAACAGAGTCTGTTGAAAAGAAACCTTTAATAGAAATTATAGGTGCATATGAGAAGAAAATACAGGACTCGAAAAATGAAGGTAACACGAAAACCAACAAACACATTTCTCAAGAAGCAATCACTGGCATTGTAGAAGAAGGGAATGTGATTATAGATCATGATAAAAAAATTCTAAAAGAAAAATTAAATATTAGATATGAAAAACCTCCGAAAAAGGTAACAATTAAAGAAGTTCCTGCAAAGGAACCTCCTCCAACAGATACTAAAGACGGCAAAGTAGAAGAAAACAACAGAGGAAAAGAAACAGATAATAAAGAATTAACTACAAATAAAGAAGAAAACCACAATAAATCAGAATTATCTAAAGAAGAAAAGAAGTCAGATAGCACTCGACCGAGCTGTAAGAATTACTTTTTGTTTTATGAAATAACTAATACTGATTTTAATATTTCTATATCATGTAATTTTATTTTGTGTTCATCAGCTCAAAGCCAAGATGAAGGCGTAGCCCTTATCAACTACATGAAACGTATGAACAACTCGGAAGACATTGATAATGAAGACCTGAAGCCAAGTGCTGAAGATTTGGAGATATTTGCTGAGCTGGACAGAGAACAGGAGGAAAGACAGGCAAGAATTGATAGAGGAGACCCAGCAGTAGATCCGATGGTACGTATAAAGAAGATTGTAGGGATGGTAACAGGCAACCAAATGCTATTTAATTAGATCGCGGCTCGCACTAATAATTATTTTGTTAAGTAAAAACGCCCACAGTCTCACCTCTAAAGTTTGCTACTACTAGACCACTAAAGCTTATAAGATTTTTACAGTGCATTATGACGGTTTAAAACATTATCAGGTCGTTTAAAGTCTTAAAAGATAGACGTGTATTATTTACTAGTTGCACCCCGCGGTTTCACCCGTGGATAAAAAGTATTTTAATTATTTGCTTATCTCACAGGAAAATTTCACTTTTCCGGGATAAAATGTAGCCTATATGTTAATCCAGTGTATAAGCTATCATGGTACCGAATTTCATTTAAATCCATTCAGCCGTTTGAGCATGAAGAAGTAACAAACATACATACAAACACACATACAAACTGTCGCCTTTATAATATTAGTGTGATTCCTCAACGGCATTTATTTTTCTTAAATCTGCTTTTAGAAACTCTACGATCAGAAGACCATGGATGAGTTCCACAAGGCTGAAGAACGCGTTCCAGCTCATGCAGTCACAGAGAAGACCACATTCACGACGTACAAAACTGACAACACTTTTGATCGGATTGCCCTCAGCCAGCTGACTGCTGGAGAAAAACCTGGTAAAGAGACTTTATCATTATCATCTATTTACTTCTATGAATCAATATTTCTCGTCATATGTTGCGGAAAATTTACTGACAACGACTTCATGCACACAGAATTCGCCCTATTGATACAAAGTCTATGTTCAAGCATTTATAAATTCGTGTCGTTTACCTACTGTGCCGTGCGCAAATCATGTCTTATGGTACTTTAGCTACGCAGGGAGCTCAATTTTTTGTTTTCAATTCGTCAGGCTTTCTAATTCGATTGCTTTTCAAATCGCTCAATTTGCCAGGCATTATATACGTTTTTCTCAAAGGTATCATAGCATTGGTTCACATATATTCGCAGAACCAATTTGAACGAAAACGACCAACGAAATTTCGAATTTGCTGACTCTTCTTTTACTAATCAGTCATTCATTTTCCGTGCATCGCAGATCATTACACCTTTTTAAGAGACATAGATAGGTACCTCCTCAAGAATTGAGGACGTAACTTTCTTGATAGGCGCTATTATATTTATATTCGTTATTACCTATTTAGTTTTCGTTAGATGCTTTCGTTATTTCATTATTTTTATCCTCAGACAAATTTTACTAAAGTAGTCAGGTAATCTGTTGTCTTGTCAGATGAAAAGAAAGTGAAGTTGACCCACGTGCCGGGTGCGGTGCTGTTCCAGTACTTGGACAAGGACGTGCCCTCCGTCGCTGCTGAGGTCGAGTATGAAATTGGAGACGAGAAAATTGACTCTGGACGTAAGATCTCTCGTTACACGTACACATTTGAGAAAGCGTTTGTAATTTAGTTCATGAAAGCGAGAATATTCCTAAACTACTCATTTAGCTTCGTTAAATCCGATCTAGGTACATTTTGTGTTTTAGCATCATCGGGTGAAACTGATTCGGTCAACGAGTCGAGTGACTCATCCGGTTCAGACGATGAAATTCAAGTAAAGGTCCCTCCACCTGTAAAGGTCTTCAGTAGACCTAAAACAGCTGGTGCTAAGTCTGGTGGTGGAGCTAGTTGCCAGGCTACTCGCACTGCTTCAGCTAAATTTGATAACGAAAGTAAAAGGAGTGAATCAGGCGATGCATATGGTTCTCGGGTGGGAAGAGCTCATGCTGATGTGGGACAGGGTCCATGTCAAAGTACAAGACGTAAGAATAACATGATAATGTTGTTTTTGTAAATACATAATTACTTATAATTCATTTTATTATTTTTAAACAAGGGCTTAAACCGAATTCAATCCTAGTGAGAACATCATCAATGTAGTGAAAATGGAAATAGGCATTATTAAAGATAACTCAAAAACTACTTATCAGATATAATTTGGGACCACACGGGACACTCACACCAGCTTTCAAATAAAAAAAAAAACCATCAAAATCGGTTCACCCAGTCGAAAGTTCTGAGGTAACAAACATTTAAAAAATTGAATTCGTTTGAAAAAAAGCAAGAACTCAATGACTTGACTGTGGGAGAGAGGATATTTTTGCGATGGCAGCAGATGAGAAGGAATTCGAAAAGTTTACATCTAGATACTATTTTTATTGAATAGGTTTCATGAAATCTGTTTTAATATCTTCCCCACAGCGGAAAATCTTCTGTCAGGATCATACGATACCATGACCGACGTGAATCCGGATGAGGCGAAGCAATCCATTATCGACACTATCAACTCGTATGAAGATGACCGTTTCCCCTCTCAAGGTATTGCGCTCGTTTTCACTAAGCTTGACCATCGATAATGGCCTTGGTACATAAACCGTCTTCTATGGTTTACTGAGTCTAATATATTATACGCTGTCCTTATATATCACTGACCACTCACATTGGCAAAGATAAACATTAATTGAACCGTTTCTGGTTTAATCTATGGTTTACGGCTGATGCTTTTGAGCTTTGATTGACTGAATACTTTTTGGGGACTTACTGACTGTAAGACAGTATGCCCAGCTTTGCTTTACTGGCTATATTCATTATTTAGCGCTTTCTTTTAATACTTTCATTGGCTCAGTCAACCACAATAGCTCTCATGATGGGGCGGGGGACGGAATACGACTGGCTAGCCAACCGGCGCTACGTACGCATTTCTTTCGTCCCTCTAGCCCCCTCCTGTGATACCTAATTTTTGACTTCTGCGCAATGACGCGCAGCGCTAGAGTTTCGTGCCGCTACTTGTACTACGTGTTAGCTTCTGCCCGCAGCTTCGCCCGCGGCGTGGCCTATGGGAAAATAATTCAAACACCCATTTAACCATCTTACAATACAATACAATACAAAACGCTTTATTGACACCAAAAATAAACATGTAGAAAATAGAATCACATAATAAGATAGGTACAATGGGCGGTCTTATCGCTAAGAGCGATCTCTTCCAGACAACCTTTGGATGGACAGAGTTTTGAGACATCTTAGAACATCTTAAGGGTGGAATTTCGAAAAATCCTTTCTTAGCGGATGCCTACGTCATAGCATCTACCTGCATGCCAAATTTCAGCCCGATCCGTCCAGTGGTTTGGGCTGTGCGTTGATAGATCACTATGTCAGTCAGTCACCTTTGAGTTATATATATTTAGATTTACTGGTTAATTATCCCACTTACATATTATCAGGTGTGAACCGCTCCAACCCCTCTGAGAACGCGGAGATCGACCAGTCCGTGGCCTCCGAGATATTGGACCGGACCCTACAGTACGAAGAGCGCGAGCGGTACCGGCGGTATGACGTCATGACTAGCCACGCGGGGAACATCGATAACAGGACCAACTCTATCATAGAACACATCTCTGGCCAGCTGGAGAATGAGTACACCGTGAGTATGAGTCGCAACATTACAGAAAATTACTGAAGACAGTTTTATTGTCTTCTCGTTAACACTATACTTTCGATAGCATGATGGGAAGAGAGAATATTCGCATCGCACAATATACTTTTTCATTATTAGCATAATATCTCTTTGGACGACAATTAACTCGCAATTATACAACTGAAAAAATTATATTATAGTAATAGTATGACTATCGGACGAGTGCTATTCACTGTCCATGTTATGAAAATTTATGGAATCCGACGTGTTAAATAAAATATGTGATGATGAAAAGGGGAAATAATACATTTCTATTGCTGTTTCACTCGCACAGCACTTGGGCGTAATGTTGGAAGCGGGAAAAAAGACAGAATCGTTTCTTCGACACGCGTTATTCATCACTGCACATAGTTTTTTTTAGTTTCACTAGTAACTGCAAACCATTAAATAAAAGATGAGAAGTTTTTATAGCAAAGGCAATTATAATGCATAACCATGGTTATTTTAGTTTTAGTTCCTTACCTAACGTAATATTATTTCCTGCCCAGCTTCCCGAAGTGTCTCGTATTCTGGAAGTCCACATGGGCATGGCGGAACAAAGATGGCGGGCCGGGGAGTTTGTCCCCTCAACTGCCAACTCAGAACCGACCGAGGCAATCGAAGACAACGAAACTACACTTACACCGGACCAGGATCCAACACTTGAAGACACACTGATTGAAAACAGCGCGGAGAATAGACCAGGCACTGATGATGATTTCGGCGTCAACGCTAATGTTTCTAGTGTCAACGCTAATGATTCTGGGTTGGGAAATGATTCCAAAGCTGAAGGCAATGATTCTAAACTATACCATTCCTTAAATGAAGACGAACCAACAAACGAATCGGGCGGCGATGAGGTGTTTGAAGATTGCGTTGATGACGTCACTGATGGCAAAGACGGAGAAGTCGCTAAAGGCGATGGAAAAGGTGATTTCGATCGCGTAAAAGAGAACTATTCTTTAGAAATGAAGCTTGCTTTAGGTATTGAAGATAAGAATGCTTAGGTATCTAGTTATATATAGGAAATGTTAAGGTTTTTGTTTAGGCTGATTGTGGTAGGTGCCTGATTGTGGTAGGTGCCTGATTGTGGTAGGTGCCTGATTGTGGTAGGTGCCTGATTGTGGTAGGTGCCTGATTGTGGTAGGTGCCTGATTGTGGTAGGTGCCTGATTGTGGTAGGTGCCTGATTGTGGTAGGTGCCTGATTGTGGTAGGTGCCTGATTGTGGTAGGTGCCTGATTGTGGTAGGTGCCTGATTGTGGTAGGTGCCTGATTGTGGTAGGTGCCTGATTGTGGTAGGTGCCTGATTGTGGTAGGTGCCTGATTGTGGTAGGTGCCTGATTGTGGTAGGTGCCTGATTGTGGTAGGTGCCTGATTGTGGTAGGTGCCTGATTGTGGTAGGTGCCTGATTTTGTTTTATTTTCTTTTTTGTTATCTCACATTGAACTATATTTGTTTACTTTAGTAGTTTATTATTTTAATTGTAGTAAATTATGATCTATATTAACGATTTTCATTTTAAAAGTTCATCTGGCGTGGTTGGCCAAATCCGAAAGCATGATGAATAGTAAGTAAGTGACATGTTTTATTCTAACTCTTGTCTATTTTAAAGGCGTCACCGCCGGAGACCGATTTTGATGAAACGTACTTATATAATTATTTTAAATTGCTTGACTTCCCAACTCATCGATTGTAACGCAAAATACCTATAGGTAGCGCTGTCCCAGAAAGTTTATTAATGATGTTAAACAAAGCAAAATTCACATTTTCAAGATTTATTTTCCTTACATGAATGGAACTCTTCTAAATTAATAAATTGTTAGGGTCTAAAACGGGTAGATTCATGAACAAAAAAAAGTGTGCTTTAGACCACTAGACTGAAGTAAAACTTATATACGTAACATAACTCTCTCTTTCTATCTTCACTAACTTCCCTCTCGACTTCACCTCGCATGATCATATTCCGCGACGTTCTCATCACGCATTCACCAGCTTACGCCCCTAGTCAAGCGTGTGTAAGTTTTACTTCAAGAAATGTTATTTATTAAATCTCAATCGGTTTTAATCAGTACCGGTGTTGAAGGTCATGAAGTTTAGCTTGCACAAATTTTTCGTCGACAAATGAGCTTGGTAAGGAATATCTATAAAAAATAAAAATCACGAAGTATATAACAAATTATAGTGTATTTTTTCACATAAATTACATTATTGCACTTAAAATTTAGTCAAAAACTAAATAATATAAAAATATTTGTATTCTTATACAACAACATGCTTTATTCATAGTAGAATATTTACATTTTTTATTGTGTAAACATTGCTTATATTCATAATTATTTTAACAACGACAAATATATAAAAGGTCACTAGATACAAATTATTAGAGATAAATTGGATTAATAATAATAATTAGTGAGAGAGTCTGGAAACGACATTGGAGTCTGGTCGTGCCATCTGCGAACGACATTGGAGTCTGGTCGTGCCATCTGCGAACGACATTGGAGTCTGGTCGTGCCATCTGCGAACGACATTGGAGTCTGGTCGTGCCATCTGCGAACGACATTGGAGTCTGGTCGTGCCATCTGCGAACGACATTGGAGTCTGGTCGTGCCATCTGCGAACGACATTGGAGTCTGGTCGTGCCATCTGCGAACGACATTGGAGTCTGGTCGTGCCATCTGCGAACGACATTGGAGTCTGGTCGTGCCATCTGCGAACGACATTGGAGTCTGGTCGTGCCATCTGCGAACGACATTGGAGTCTGGTCGTGCCATCTGCGAACGACATTGGAGTCTGGTCGTGCCATCTGCGAACGACATTGGAGTCTGGTCGTGCCATCTGCGAACGACATTGGAGTCTGGTCGTGCCATCTGCGAACGACATTGGAGTCTGGTCGTGCCATCTGCGAACGACATTGGAGTCTGGTCGTGCCATCTGCGAACGACATTGGAGTCTGGTCGTGCCATCTGCGAACGACATTGGAGTCTGGTCGTGCCATCTGCGAACGACATTGGAGTCTGGTCGTGCCATCTGCGAACGACATTGGAGTCTGGTCGTGCCATCTGCGAACGACATTGGAGTCTGGTCGTGCCATCTGCGAACGACATTGGAGTCTGGTCGTGCCATCTGCGAACGACATTGGAGTCTGGTCATGCCATCTGCGAACGACATTGGAGTCTGGTCATGCCATCTGCGAACGCTACAATTTGTAACTGACTCTCAAAAATAGATATCAATACTGGACTAATTAGATTGTTTAAAAAAAAGCACAGACTCCGAACTGAATTCTAAAATGTATTTCAGTCGTTGAGATCCTATGTCCATTAAACTTACTCGATTGCTCCATAATTACAATATTGCTTTCTACTTCAAAACCTATACAAATTCAGTTTTAGTTTAGGCAAATCCCGACACAGTAAAATAAAACAATTGCTTATTGTTTGTCACAGATATAGCAAATACATATCGCTCGAGGATAAATGCAATAAATGTTTTTAAGGACATATAAAATACATAATACATAAGTGTATAGAAATATTATAATAAGCTGTACAAAGCACCAGTGTCGGGAGTGTAAAATAGCTGTATAATAGTCATATACAAGGTGGCATTTACTTCACTTTTCCTTAAATGTATGTACTCAGACCATGCTATAGAATATTAGTACAAGGTCCAATAAAAAAAAATGTTTTAGTATTTAGTGCCTCTTAAAACTGCATAACAGCCGAAATGTTTATTTAACGGTACACACAGCGCGGGCACCGGCTGAATGCTTTGTGAATGTTTCGTAGGAAATAAAATACCTGCTTTGTTCAATGTCACAAGGCTTTAGAATTTAAATTTTATGATACCGACCTAGATTTCAGTTATTAGTTATAGTATTTCATAAGTACTTTTTTTATTTAGTTATACCAATCAATCAATCAAATATTTATTTGCTAGAACACAATTTTCGAGAGATGTCAACATAAGTTACTTAAAATAATTAGACATTTTGTGTTCAACCTGCATGCAAGTGTGCAAATATTAAGTAATATTATATGGGAGCATTCTATAGCATGGACATTAAAGGAAAAGAACGAATTAAATTCCACCTTGTATATAAAAAAATATTTGTTGACATTTCACACAGCGCCATCTAGCCCCAAACTAAGCAAATACTGTACTATGGGAACTAGATAACTGATACAATACTTAGAACACCCAGATATAGAACAAGCATCAATGTTAATCACACAAATGTTTGTCCTTGGTGGGATTCGAACCCACAACCTACAGTTCAGAAGGCAGGGTTACTACCAATTGAGCTATCTGGCCAGTCAATATATGAATATAATTTTACATTAACAAAAATAATTTTAATTTTCATTATATGTACACAATAGAGATATATAAAAGATAACTCCTCAATACACTATACATATATTTATAATTAATTACTATATATATATTTTAACATATACCTTTGATATGTTCGCCTATAACTATAATAATGATGAATAACTATAATATTATACATTTATAACAATATAAACGATAAATTATAATTAAAACTTACAAGTAATTTTACCAAAAATCTCTGGTGTAAAAGTTGGCACATTTATGAATTTCAAGGACAATACAAACATTATAATATGCAATAGGTACTTTAGATTTAGGGGTAAATATGGAAATGTGCATCGACCAACACTATAAAACCATGATTCCTGTTTCAATCACACATATGCAATTTGTATATGCTGCTCGCATGCATCTTTTAAAGAATTTTCTATCTTTTGTTGACGCAGCTTTGAGTAAAGGTACAAAGCAATTTTGTATGTGAACGAATCCATGCTTATAATGATAATATTAATAAGTTCTTCAGGTGAAATTGAATTTGTTAATCGTACTATAAATAATAAAAAGAGGCTATAAATGAATCAGAATTTAGATCACCTTCTGCGGGGAGTGCAAAAAGCTGGCAACATTTTGTTTTTCATTTCGTTGAACAGCTAGGCTGATTCGTTGGCCGAGGTATGTGCAAGCTTTTTGGTTCTTTCCAGTTCTTCATATTAGAAAAAGTGACTATAATTTAGGCTGGCTAGCAATCGGAATGATTAATTAGTTTTGTATTATAATAATTCTTTGCTTATATGAATTTACATATTTTGTTCTCATTACTTTAGTGTATAAATTATTGTAACAGATTTGATTATCAATAATTTTTCAATATTTTTAGTTTACTAAAAACACAGACAAATCTCGCGGTGTCACGCGTGTTTTAACTTTAAATCCATTAAAGAATCTCTATAAAAGTCACAACCAAAACGGTACAACCATTTTGAGGTAACAACCACAGACTATAAACGTGCCACGAATAACTTTTAATAGAAATGTAATTATAATATATTATCTATGATATAGATACGAGCAGTTTTTGTTTTGGCTTTACACTTTTGTGTATTTAGCCAGTGTCAAGTAATTGATAATTTCTCAAGTTAATGATATTTCACTCAGATATGTGTTAAGTCACAGTCTAAGTCATCAAGTCAAGTCATACTCCTAGTGGTGGCAACTTTACCAGAAGCTTCTATGGAGTTTTAGAAACAACACGAAAAGAAACGTTTCACCATCATTATACCACTTTCCCACACTCACGCCTGTAATTTACCACTTAGCGAATAAAATGCCACCAATTTTATGCACTAACACTGAAAATAACAAAAATTTTGGAAAATAATACAATGCGGCGACACGATCTTTTTCGTTTTTCCGCCAAAATTCCAGTTACGAGCTTAATGATGAGTAACAAAAAGAACAGCAGACATCGAGAATATCTTAATAGATGGCGCTACCGACCGATGTGGTTGTAGAAGGTGAAGGACAACTTTGTACACTAGATCACTTGTCATGATATCTTAAGAATATGTCACGGCTTTAGAGCCTCCTAAAAAAATCCTTTACATTAAAATTAATCAATAGACATAATTAATTTCATAGAAAACCAGCTTCTGCCCGCGGCTTCACCCGCGTGGCCTATAGGAAACGAAGAATTTTTTTTATACATAATTCAACCACCTATTTCACCCTCTTAAGTCTGTATTACAGAATGATGCTCAGTCGTCGATCGCTGCTCAAGCAGAGATTTCATTCATAAAGTGATCAATTAGTGAATGAAATCTCTGCTTGAGCAGCGATCGATGACTGAACAACATTCTGTAATACGGACCTTAGAGGTGGAATTACGTAAAACCCTTTCTTAGTGGATACCTACACTTTACAAAGAACACACCCTCCAAATTTCAAGTCTCTAGGACCAGCGCTTTAGGCTGTGCATTGATATATAAGTCAGTCAGTCATATGCATGTATAAATCTTTCTTGTGAACCATAAAAATTGTTCAATTTTGATTCATATAGCCCAAGATAACACTTGCCTAAAAATATTTTAATCATACTGATAATCAAATCTGCTATTCGCTTAGAATAATATTTATGTACATAATTAAATAACTATAATATAACACATCTATCTGGTACTTGGTATTATACATTCGGCGCGGTTGATTGAACATTATTTGTTCACAAATAAATCTATATAAAGATTATTTTGCATATTTAATTGATATTTTACAAAACAGTAAAACAGTTTATAGAATTAAATTTTACTTTATATCTTCGAACGTAACTTTTTTAAAGCTACCACAGTAAAAAATATTTTTTTTCTCGTGTATTAGAATCACTCAAATATTTTTAGTCATTTCATTTTAATAATTATTAATGCACTTATGAAATTGGTTTGTGACCCAATTATTAGACAAATAAATAATATGTTACAAATTGATTTCCATTTTCCATGGTGTTTTATTTAAACTCCTCAGACTAATAGAACAAAATAAACTACTAGAAAGTGAAGTCAAAAAATGAATACAAAGCAGACCATAACAATACCCGCATAATTTTTGAGCAGCGATCTGAATATAAGCCATAAAACCACGATCGTAAATTGAGAATAATGGGGACGGAATGTTATGATTTATTTTATTTATATAAAAAACTCATAGAAACAATAATTGACTTCAATATGCTGCAAAAACTTCCTTTTTAACAAAAAAAGATTAATAATGAGATGAAAGACGGTAATTCATATTCCTTATTTCAAAGTCAAGGGTAAAAGATATAATTGTAAATAGGCTATTTATAGCACTTTTACAAGTCAATTGGTTTTGGTTTCACAGTATTTTTCCCTAGTATTATATTTTGAGTGTGACCAATTATTGAACAAAACCTGTTCAACCACTAAGCCCCCAAGTACCAGAAACTGGATCTCACAGCAGTCATGCTGCGTGATGCTTCAAGTCAAATATCTCCATCAGCAGAGGTTCTATGGGGTTTACATCGAGGTACACCCCGGTGACCTCCTCAGCCAGTTTCCTCAGCTCGAGGATTTTTTGGATCAGCTTGAGGAATGTGGACTTGGCTTCACAGCCGGCGTACACGCTCTCTAGGTACCGACGGAGCAGGTAGTAGTACGAATTCTGAAATGGTTTCGTATACTTAGGAGCGGTCAGTCTAATATTTTTAGCACAAGTCAAAATTGGATTACTTAGAATAATTAATTTAAGTTATTGCTCTAAGCATACAAAATTACAAAGTGCTTATTAATAATAATGCCCAACAATCACATACATAGATCCTGGATCCTAACCAGCATTCCCTGTCTAGGAACCCAGAATCTACGAGCACTATGGTCCCACAACACCCAGATACTGAAGTATTTGCGATTTTTTTCATTCACAAATATTAGTACTGCCGTGGGAATCGAACCTACTGAACGGGTTATGAGCCGACCTGCTCACCACCACACCACAGAGGGAGTATGTAGTCCAGATGGTTTTTTTTGTAGTAATAGTAGGTAGTGTTTAGTATTAGTTATTATATCAGTGTAGTATTTAGTTGAAAGAATACAGGCCATTACCCGGTTTAAAAAAACTAATATTATAAAGAGGGAATATTTCATTGTTTGTTTGCATTTAATAAGCTCTAAAAGTAGTGAACCGATTAAACAAATTCTTTCACCATTAAAATCCTACATCCCTTACGAACTTCGGCGATATATATACATATTATTATACAAGCTGCACCCCACGGTTTCACCCGCGGATAAAAGGAAGCCTATGTGTGAATCCACTATACAAGCTATCTATATTCCAAAGATTCCTTTTTATCATTTTGGTATGGAACGCTAAAAATTTCTAAAAATATATATTATATTTAAGTAATTAAATTAGATGTTAATATAAAATATCTGTGGTCCAAATTTCATCCAAATCCGTTCAGAAGTTTTTGCCTAGGTGTTATGGGACCATGGTTCTCGTAGTTCCTGGGACCCTGGGAATCCTAGTTAGGGTCCAGGATCTGTGTATGTGATCGGTGGGCGTTATTATTATTATAGTGGGCGCGACGAGCTATAGAGAGCTAACGGCAGTATCCGAATACCTGCTCCAGTTTGATGACGTCCTTGTGCACGACGCGCGGGCGGTCGGGCGCGAACAGCAGGATGGCGGACATGATGAGGATGATGTGCTCGTCCGAGCGCCAGCGGGACTCGAACGAGCGGATGAAGGCCTCGTGCGACCGGTAGATGTCGCCCTTCGCCAGCTTCAGCACGTCGGTGCGGATGCCCGCGAACTTCTTGTTGTGCGGAATCTGGAATTAATAAATGTGTGGTCATTTCACACAGCGCCATCTAGCCCCAAACTAAGCAAAGCTTGCTATGGGAACCAGATAACTGATACAATACATAGATACTTTTTGTTAGTAAATACATACATAGAATACAATATAACACCCAGACACAGAACAAACTCCTATGTTCATCACACAAAATGTTTGTCCTGGGTGGGAATCGAACCCATAACCCACAGTTCAGAAGGCAGGGATACCACCAACTAAGCTATCTCATCATATACCCGAGTGAATCACTAGCCCGATAGCTCAATCAGAAAAGGTTCGTAATACCGCAGAATAGATAATAGTAAAGTCCAATGTCAGTTTTTATATTTATTAAAGTTCTCAAGTAAAACGGAACATTCTTTTTTGTATAGAATTTTTGTGGGAAATTGACTGGTCTGATAGTTCAGTTGGTAGTAACCCTGCCTTCTTAACTACAGGTTGTGGGTTGGATTCCCACGGTCATTAAGGTTCATTTATTTATTTATTTATTTCATCAATTACCCGGCCAAAGCCAATTACCATAATCGATATAATAAATTTATCGAATCTTTATTCATATAATAATATTATTAACTTAAAATACAAATACAGAATAGAATAAAAATAGAACAAAAATCAAAATCATTTACTCATTGGAATGAAATGTTTATCAATTTTTCATTTTTTCATATCACTATTTATTTTCTTCAAAAGTTGGCATCCTACTATCTATCTTAAATATATATAATATATACTATCTTAAATCACTTATGTAATAAAATATTGATACATACCTTCCACTGGTCCTGTTGTCCGTCATACGTCATCGTACTCCGGAGCACCATCATCTCGATACTGCCGCCCTTTAGTAATGCTATCTGAGGACAGAAGTGTGCGTGTCACAAGTCTATTGATCAAAATAAACGAGTGTACTTTAGACCACACGACTTAAGTAAAACTTCTTAAGTTTAGCTCCATCTATCGGCCGTTATAACTTTGTTTAATGTTAATGTCGCCATCGGAGTTTTGGCGGGAATGCGAAAAAGATTGCGTCACCGCATTGTATTATTTTCCAAAACTCGTGTTATTTTCAGTGTTAGTGCATAAAATTGGTGGCATTCTATTCGTTAAGTGCTGGATTACAGGCGTGAGTGTGGGAAAATGGTATAATGATGGTGAAACGTTTCTTTTCGTGTTGTTTCCAAAACTCCATAGAAGCTTCAAGAAAAGTTGCCACCACTTTACTAGGAGTATGACTTTGACTAGACTATGACTTGACTATGACTTGACTTGATGACTTCGACTGTGACTTGACACATATTTGCGTGAAATATCATTACCTTGATAAATTATTAATTACTTGACACTGGCTAAATACACAATAGTGTGGAGCCAACAAAAAAATGTCGCCATCTTGACTATTTTAAATTGTCACTTTACCGGACAAACCAACATGAATACATGGTCGTTGAAAATAACCCGAAAATGGCGGTTGTGAATTTTGTTTTTTTTTTCCATAACCCGTGTATTTTAATTAATAAGGGTAGATTATCATCCGTTAAGTGTTCGTGAACGTGCACGAGTGTTGGTAAATGGTATCAAGTCTTTATACCATGCCGTTTCGTTTTCTCTGCAAAGCTTCCTAGAGCCTTCAGTAAAATATCCACCATTTTACTGTGGCCTTTTGACTGACGAAATAAGACTTTGACATGACATAACCGTACAATAAATAATCATAAATAAATAAATGAATAATTTGGATTGTCTATAGGTCATCGCGGCCAGTATACTATAGTCCAAATGTTATTTTTTGTAGTAGTAGGTAGTGTTTAGTATTAGTTATTATATCATTGTAGTATTTAGTTTGTAAATAAAGGATTTAAAATAAATCCTTACTTGGCATTGGCAGAATTATCGCTAAAAAGTGATATAATATAATATGTGTTGGACATCTCACACAACCCCCAGCCCCAAACTAAGCAAAGCTCGTATTATGGGAACCAAATAACTGATACAATACTTAAATACTTTTTTTTTGTTTGTAAATACATACATATAATACAATATAACACCCAGACACAGAAAAAACACCTATGTTCATCACACAAATGTTTGTCCTGGGTGGGAATCGAACCCACAACCCACAGTTCAGAAGTCAGGGTTACTACCAACTGAGCTATCGGGTTAGTCACAAAGCCATTAAACGAAGAGACGAAGAATAATACATTTTTAACTTTTGTTATGTTGACAATGATGATCTACTACTTTACGCAAGCTTACTCCGCAAGTGAAGCATGCGTAAAGAAGTTTTACTTCAACAATACCTGATCCTCTTCGCACATGTTCTTGAAGGCGTTGATCTTCTTGGCCATCTTGATGAACCTTCGGATGGCGACCGCCGTGAAGTTCACGATCGTCACCAGCCGCGGGTCGTGCTCGCCCGACCCTTCCTGCAAATAAATAAATAAATAATATGTGTGGACATCTCACACAACGCCATCTAGCCCCAAACTAAGCAAAGCTTGTGCTATGGGAACCGGATAACTGATACAATACTTAGATACTTTTTTGTTTGTAAATACATACATAGAATACAATATGACACCCAGACACGGAACAAACACCTATGTTCATCACACAAATGTTTGTCCTGAGTGGGAATCGAACCCACAACCCACAGTTCAGAAGGCAGGGCTACTACCAACTGAGCTATCGGGCCAGTCAACAAATGAAACATAAACGAGTGTGCTTTAGACCACACGACTCAAGTAAAAAAAAACATGCATGCATGTGACCTACCCGCAGTTATAGGGATATCCTTCAATTTCTTGACACCCTGTATATGTATTTAGGTAGTTAGGTTATATGTAAGGTAAAATTGTGTATGTATATATATTTAACAAGCTCCTGCCCGCAGCTTCGCCCGTGGCGTGGCCTAAGGGAAAATAATTGAACCACCCATTTCACCTTCTTAAGGGTGGAATTTCGAAAAATCCTTTTTTAGCTGATGCCTACGTCATAACATCTACCTGCATGCCAAATTTCAGCCCGACCCGTCCAGTGGTTTGGGCTGTGCGTTGATAGATCACTATGTAAGTCAGTCACCTTTGAGTTATATATATTTAGATGCCTTTATATATATAGTATTTAACAATAAAGTAAATAGTAACTATTTACTTTATTGTTTAGAGTATGTTTTTTTCTTTTATATTTTAAGAAGTTTTATAATTATTATGGTTATGTGCACCCCATCCTGCACCACTTCGTTAAATTATCTCGATCCAAAGGTTGCCTGGAAGAGATCGCTTTTAGCGATAAGGTCGCCTATTGTTACACTATAAATAAATAATTTTCTTTGTAATGTTTATTATTTGGTGTGTACAGAAAAGAGTTTATCTATCTATCTATCATGCACTGGCTATGAAAGGGTGCCCTTGCTAGTTGCCTTCCACTTTTGACGGCTGGGTGCCCTAAGCACCCCGTGATGCTGTAAAGGTCGATAGAGACCAACAGCATTAGCTTGTTGAAAAAAGCTATCTCTCTTACTGCTCGCACATTGTAATGTACCGGTTCAAAAGATAAGCCGTTTTTAGTCAGACAGAAAGACGCCGGAGGCTTGGTAAAATGATGCGGAACCCAAAAAAACGAGTGTGCTTTAGACCACACGACTAAAGTAAAACTTCTTTAGCTCCATCTATTGGCCGGTACAAATTTTGACTGGCCCGATAGCTCAGTTGGTAGTAACCCTGCCTTCTGAACTGGGTTGTGGGTTCGATTCCCACCCAGGACAAACATTTGTGTGATTAACGTAGGTGTTTGTTCTGTGTCTGGGTGTTATATTGTATTATATGTATGCATTTACAAACAAAAAGTATCTAAGTATTGTATCAGTTATCTGGTTCCCATAGTACAAGCTTTGCTTAGTTTGGGGCTAGATGGCGCTGTGTGAAATGTCCACATATACTTAATATTTATCTATTTATTTAAAAATTAAAAAAAAAAACTTTGTTTTTGCTTTGTTTAATGTTATTGCCATCTTGACAATAGTAAATTGTCATTTAACTGGCCACACCAACATAATAATACCAATAGACCTGGCGCAATGGTTTACCTTGAATCCAGCGGAGTTGGCCGTTTCTCCGACCAACATGGACATGTCGTCCTCGATGGGGGCGTTCAGCGCTTTATTCGCCACTATTAGCTCGTTTAACTTCGCTCTTTCCACCTAAAATTACCAAAAAGTACGTAAATTAGTTTTTGGCGGGAACGCGAAAAAGATTGCCTTACCGCATTGTATTATTTTCCAAAACTTGTGTTATTTTCAGTGTTAGTGCATAAAATTGGTGGCATTCTATTCGTTAAGTGCTGTATTACAGGCGTGAGTGTGGGAAAATGGTATAATGATGGTGAAACGTTTCTTTTCGTGTTGTTTCCAAAACTCCATAGAAGCTTCAAGTAAAGTTGCCACCACTTTACTAGGAGTATGACTTTGACTAGACTATGACTTGACTTGATGACTTCGACTGTGACTTGACACATATTTGAGTAAAATATCATTAACTTGTTAAATTATCAATTACTTGACACTGGCTAAATACACGGAGGTGTGGAGCCAAAACATCAAAAAAAAAGTACGTAAATTATTTACTAACCGACTTCAAGTAATTCCTTTAAAAAAGGGTTTACACAGACTTCAATCCAATGAGAAAATCATCAATGTAGCCGAGATCGAAATATGCATTATTAAAGATAACTCAAAAACTATTTGTCACATATTGATAAAATTTAAATAGGAACACACGAGAAGCACCAGCTTTCAAATAAAAAAAGAATTATCAAACTCAGTTCACCCAGCCAAATGTTCTGAGGTAACAAACATTAAAAAAAATACTGTCGAACGTCCCTCTTTTTTGACGTCAGTTAAAATTAAATGCTTTATGTTAGTACGCGCATCACTTGATGAGAACATTACAGCTAAACCGATTTGGCTATTCCTTCTTTTAAAAGGTTCGTAATACCGCAGAATAGATAATTGTAATATTCCAAAGTCAGGTTTTATATAAAAAACAAATTTGAAGTTTTCAGATAAAACAAAACGTTTTTTTTCCATAGTTTTTTGGGAAATTGACTGGCCTGGCCCAGTTGGTAGTAACCCTGCCTTCTGAACTGTGTGGTTGTGGATTCGATTCCCACCGAGGACAAACGTTTGTGTGATGAACATCGATGTTTGTTCTGTGTCTGGGTGTTATATTGTATTCTATGTATGTATTTACTAACAAAAAGTATATATAAGTATTGTAGCAGTTATCTGGTTCCCATAGATTTGCTTAGTTTGGGGCTAGATTGCGCTGTGTGAAATGTCCACACATATTTTTTTATTTAATTTGGACAGTCAAATATTGTATTAACCTCGTTCAGTTCCCTGGATGATCCACTGCAAGGGTTGACCGACGAATACGCCTCGAACTCCAGTTTTATTGCTTCACATAATATAGACTCCATTGAGTTTGGTTCTATCCTATAAAAAAAAAAGAATGTGCTTTAGACCACACAGCTGAAGTAAAACTTCTTTAGTTTAGCTCCATCTATCGGCCGATATAACTTTGTTTAATGTTAACTTGACAATTCTAAATTTCATTTTACCGGCCATACCAACATAATAATTTAAAAAACGTGTTTTTGGTGAATTTGACGTTTTTTTTTATGTTAAGGAATGACGTGACTGGCTATCCGTTCAACTGATGTTAAACGACACGGCTTCGCAGTGTCACTCGAAACTTTAAAGTATAGAGTTTCGCGAGACATTGCACTGCGCACGTCATCCGAAAACATCAGCTCAGTCTAGTAATAAGATTACTACTATTACTAACTGAAACTACTCTAATGTAAACTTTTGCGTGACGCTGCACTGCGCACGTCACCCTGAGACAATGCCTGATCTTGCCCAGTAATTTCACTAGCTACAGTGCCCTTCAAACTGGAACACAGCATGTGTTTGTTATGTTGACAATGGAGATCTACGTGAAGCAACTTCAACTTCCATTCATCTCGCATTCACCAGCTTACTTCCCAAGTCAAAGGTGCATTGTGAACTTTTTCTTAAAAAAAAAAAACTACATATTTCATACACTAGTCCTTGTATTATGGGATCATGGTCCTCGTAGTTCCTGGGTCCCTAAATACAGGGAATACTGGTTACAAAAACTGTGTCTGTCTGTCTGTCTACTTCTCAATATTCTAATATATGAATATCTTCAAATGATTGAGTTTATATTTTGCATACACATATAGTTTGGACGACAATGCATGATTAGCTAATTGACGTCATTCTAAATCCAATATGGCGAAAGACACAAAATAGCGGACTAGTTATTTTTTATGCACAGCCATAATCAAACAAAAGGGTTTGCTGGCAATGATAAAAAAATGACTTAAATAAAAGCTTGTTTATTAAAAAAAAATACTACTAAAATATTATTATTACTTACCTCTCAACATCTTGCAGGATATCCCTAGCTTTGTTAGCATCAGGGTTGTTGCTGGTGGATGGTATCTCCTCGCACACATGCTGCGGCTTATTTTCTTTGTACACCGTCTCTCTCGTGTCGCCATTTGTTAGTATTGACCTGAAATCATTACACAATCTTAATTACTATAGTACTCTACTTAATTACTTAATTATTATAATAAAAATTTGCTTGTTTTAATACCGATTGAGTGATTTGCGCGACTTTTAATTCAATATACCATGGAAAGAAAAGCAAGACTGCCAATGAGGCAACGTATTAATATGTACTAGTCTAACGTAAACTATGGTTTGAAAATCGCTGTGTGTACACAGTGTACAACTTTTCACTGAGAATGGCGCTTTCTCCAACTTTTTTTTTCAATTTCTTTTTTTCCAACACTTTCTAAGAAGAATGTGTTGGAGTGTAAAAAAAAAAGAGTTGGAGAGTCAGAGAGAGATTGCTAAGTAATTGGAAGAGTCAGATGAAGAGATTTTAGCCTTTGAGAGATGATATAAAAGATGGGTAGATGTATGTTTTTAATTGAACTGGTTAAAGAAAATTTATGAGAAACCTAGCATAGATAGATAGTTGGAAAATTCTTTATTGCACAAACAACAATAATTCAAGGTACAATTCATAGGCAAACTTAATGCTATCGAGCTTTATCCTCCAGTTAACCTTGGTGTATTGTGAAAGGCTTAATGCTCAAGATCATAAACTTCAGGGTCATAGTTATAATTATAAAATAATAACATTTTGGGCTAATGATAATATACCTACTTCGTCCTACATGAAACCATTTCTAACTTTCTAAAATTGTTATAATATTACATACCTTCTCACTTTTGACATGTCACACTGTAACTCCAAGTATTAATATACCATTCTACTCATCGCTAACCACATTTATTTGACCCCCAACATCATGATGTCATTGGGACTTGGACTCTAACAGTGATTCACTAAGTTTTAAATTGTATGAGGAATACCAAGGTCCTTTTATGGGTTATCGAATTAAGAGTTCAACAGGAGGAAATACAATATGTATAAAAGAATTTAATAAAAAGTTGTGTTCATATTCATGGTAATATAGAATAATACTATATTTGTAATTAAATAATATATATGATACGGGCTGGCACAGATGTCTCACTTTGTGGTGTATTCCCTATTGGAATAGGTAAATACTAATTTTACCAAGTTATGAGGACATAGGCTTCCAAGAATTCAATTGTGTTATCAAGCTATATCAGTTGAACATGGGTTCTGCTAGCCGGTAGAACATTGGGGCTCTGAATAATATTGAAAGGAAACTAAGCACCTGACATAACTCTAATTAGGAGAATACTGCAAGTTTGTTCAGTCAGGAAACCGATAATTATGTTAGAATATTGGATGATGTTACTTTACATAACAATAGAACAAGAATTTAAAAAAAGAGTGTGCTTTAGACCACATGACTGAAGTAAAACTTCTTTAGTTTAGCTCCTTTTATTGACCAGTAAAACTTTGTTTTTGCTTTGTTTAATGTAATGTTAATCGCGAAATCTTGACAATTGTAACTAAAACATAATAATACAAATTTTTAACTTTGTTATGAGATCTATACCAGCTTTTATTGTCAAGTCAAGTTTGCTTAAAGAAGTTTTACTTTAAAAGTGTATGACCATTGTACAAGACTAATGTGGGTCATTTTCACTAAAATGACCCACATTAGTCTTGTAATGACAAGCCTTTATAAAATGTCATGTTTGTATTCATTGTTGTATTTATTGTGTAGAATAATGTTATTCTGGTGTTCAATAAATAAATAAATAGGACAGATTCAAGGTACAGGCATAAGATTTAACAGATGTCAAATATATTATGTTGTATAATAATTTATTTATACTGAATTTCTTACCTTATACTATTCTGTTTAGGAGGTTCCGCATACAAATTACTATCATTATTCATACTATCAACATTATCATACATATTGTATGAATCTAACATCCTATGGTCATATAATGTCCTATTGATGATAGATTTTTCATCTATTGGGTACACTTTCATGGTGTATGGTTGGTCTGTATTCTGTATAGGTGGCATTGGAGGGTAGTTGTATGGTGGGAGTGATGTCTCATAGTCACCACTCAACGGTGACTGCACGGTACTGCTTGGGCTGCAGCTGCTATTCATGGTGTCATACTGGCTGACTGGTTCCTGCGATGGAACATAGCTATTTGTTTCTTCATCTCGTTTAAAGTTCTTGGAACTGGATACAATGTCCTCCGGATCACAAAGTTGACGCTTTCTTGCTCTGTTCTCTTCTATTTTTCTCCGCTTTTCCGCTTTGTCTTCATCAGACATGATGAATTCTTTCACCATACCAATACTTAAACACTTTTCTAGCCGACATTTCTGGCAGAACCTCCTGGTTACGACTGTTATGACACAGTTATTCGTAAATGGACACTTGAATTCCTTACTTGCTAATGCGTTCCTTCGAAAAAACGCCTTGCAACTTTCGCAAGAGATCGCGTTGAAGTTGTAACCTAGCGCCTTATCGCCGCACACTAGGCAAATTTTCTGCAAACTCGATGGTAATTCCTTCTTCTGGCTTGTTTGCTCTTCATTTTTATCACTGTTTTCTTCCATTTTCACATTTAAATTATCGTTTTAATACAGGGTAGAACAACAGTCAAATATTTCGTAAAATTTCACATTGTTGGATTATTTGCAAGTTATATTGTTGTACTCATATATGTACGTAAATGATTACGGGTTCCGAATATTGGCAAATTGCAAAGATAACGCAAGAAAATCTAAATAATTGAAAAGATAAATACGAAGATATCATATCAGTTTACGTTACGTTACGATGACTAATTGCCATATATGTCAATGTCAAAGGAAAATGAGGGAACTGACAGGGGGAAGTTCAAGCCGGTTTTGTGATTCTATAGCGTGTAGGTAAATTATAATATAACACACAAAAACAGATAATATTATTTTGTCTTTATAGAAAATCTTCATCCATTAAATTTAC
This sequence comes from Ennomos fuscantarius, assembly GCA_905220475.3. NCBI lineage: Eukaryota > Metazoa > Arthropoda > Insecta > Lepidoptera > Geometridae > Ennomos > Ennomos fuscantarius. Next base: position 587,379 of record HG992046.1, on the reverse strand, counting down.
TCTTTTTTTTTTTTTTTTTTTTTTTTTTTTTTCTTCAAACTTGCCTAGCATTTGACCACGCTCTCACCTGATGGGAAGTGACGATGCGATCGAAGGTGTAGCATGCTAGCCAAGTAAATACCTATTCACTCTTCTCTTGAACACGCCCGGGTCATATTTCGCCGGAAACACAGACGCTGGCAGGGCATTCCATTCCTTAGCCGTTCTAATTAAGAACGTTGAGTCAAATCGCTTGGTACGAATGGGTGGTATTTCGACCACAAAAGGATGGCGCTTAGCCGAGCGTCTAGTAGTCCGGTAGTGGAATGGTGATGGGAGAATTAGATCATGCAGTTCTTGAGCGCATTCACCGTGGTGTAATCTGTAAAAAACCGACAGACTTGCCACCTTACGTCGATGTGCAAGGCTCTGGAGCCTTTCACCAACCAAAGTGTCGTCGTCAATGAGCCTTTTGGCAGCCGTTCGATCGAGTCCAGAGCCTCAAGCTGGTACTTGGCAGACCCGTCCCACAGGTGGCAGCAGTACTCCATACACGATCGGACTTGTGCTTGATACAGATTTAGAAGCTGTCCAGGTGTGAAGTACCGCCTTACCTTGGACAATATGCCGAGTTTTTTTGAAGCTACTTTGGCTTTGGACTCGATGTAGGATCCAAAGTTTAGGTTTGACGTAAGATCAACACACAAAAGCTCAAGATGGTTTCCTAAACTTATTATATATTTAACTTATTATTAATACGGTTAATTCATATTCAGTGCGCGCTTCACTACATTGACTCTCCACAGCTAGGGAAAAAGAAAATAGCTGTATATTTTTTTTAGCTTTGGCTCCAGGCAGATATATCCTTTAAGCAGAGTAGTTATAAGTAATTACTTATTTCCATTTTGGTTTTAAATGGTTTTATTTCACATTACACTAGTCAAGTCAGTATAAAGCTTTAGTAAAGAGGTAGATAGATATAATTATGTGAAGACTTTCGGAGAGAACATGAAAACACATTTGTTTTGTATCACAGTTTTGTATCTTTATACTATTTACTTTTCACGCGTTTACGAACCCTCATTGGTTATTATTTTACCTTTTTTTAAACTGTGTAAAACCCAAACTTAACTTTATAAATTAATAATAATAACGCCCAGCGATCACTTATATACATAGATCCTGGACCCTAACTAGGATTCCCTGTGTCTAGGGACCCAGGAAATACGAGGACCATGGTCCCACCACACCCAGACTCACAACAAGTATTTGGGCTTTTTTCTGTGCACAAATCCTTATTCTACTGCGGGAATCAAACCCGTCGCCTCCGGGTTATGAGCCGACTTGCTCAACCACTACACCACAGAGGGTGACAAATGAGTAATGGGCGGCCGTGACGTTTAACATCAAGCGTATGACTAGCACGTCACGTCGATTATTTTAATTTAATTGAAAATATTTATTTCCTTTAATTTAAGGGGGTTAAAGCGACTTCAATTGAGTTAATTTCATTCTGAGAAATATCTGGAAGATATTCTCATCCAAATATGTTTTAAGTAAGTACCTATTTTATTTAAAATTAATTAAAATCAGTTCGTTAATGACAGAAATATGTGGTAAGATACATTAAAAAAAAAAAGAAAAAAAATACAGCCACATGGAGAACCTTCTTTTTTGTATTCGGTTTTTTCCCCAATTGCAAGAGGGTGCAAGTACACCCTCCTCAGCGGACGCCTTAGCAACAGTTTATCTAAATATACCTAGGTACGGTATTAGCCTTAATTAGGTATTTTGGTCACAAGAATTCGAACTTTAACATCTACTTCAGTAAAAATCGTTACATAATCAGAGGATGCCGTTGAACGTGACAAATCTAGAAAAGAAAAAAATCTAGAAGGGATAAATTCTAGTAATATTGTATAATATACGTACATACCTACAGTATTACTCGAAGACAATGCCAAGCGACGCATTCCTCACTTTCGCAGCATCAGCGGATTTTTCTTAGCAAGCACGTTTGTGTTACCTGGCCAGTGTAATATACCGGTGATTTTTACAACGGCTAAATATCTAAGAGATATAAAAAGCTCATTACTTTTTTTGTTTGTTTTGGTCCACACTTTTGTGTATTTAGCCAGTGTCAAGTAATTGATAATTTCTCGGGTTAATATTATTTCACGCAGATATGTGTCAAGTCACAGTCTTTTAAAAAACAAAACTATCAAAATGCTTCTTAACTGCCATTATTTAACACTAACAAAATAAATTTTAATTAAAGTCACAATTTGTTTGTGTACTTAGAGATAACTAAAGTAACAACGAAATTAGTGGTAATTTCGTTTTGGTAGCACTTCCCAAAATTTCAATAATTTTATCACTCATCGATAAATACTACTTAATAAACGAGGGCATCAAGTGTAAATCGTAAAACAGTGACAGATGTATAGGAGGAAAAAGGACAACAATAAATCACCTCCCCTTCGCCCCGCAAACGTTGCTTGATCGTGATTTCATAAATTTTTCCGAACATTTACGCCCCGAGAATGATACGTCTACAGCTTAATGTCTCAAATATCATACTTGTCTCAGTAGATGTAGGTACATAGCACAGAAGTAGTAGTACTTACAAATATCGATGAGTAAAAGGCAATTTTTCGAATGACCAAAAATCGCAACATGACTGCAACACTCGAATATTTCCTCAAACCGTATTAATAAAACCATTCTCGCGTTCTTTCTGGGATTTATTGTTCACAGTCTTGCACAATGTCTTGTTTGAATCTTACAAAATTTTTATTTTTGTTTCTAAGTTGTTTGACTTCAGTCAGTGGTAACACGTACAGTGTTAGAATAGGCACGGAGAGCCACGTTAATCTGATCGACAGCAAGTTTCTTAGTTTTACTATAGACCCTAAATATCTATTTTCGAGCAGTGAGAAGTATCGAAGGTAAGCTTTAATTGCTGAATTGAGAACCTCTGTAGTGTGGTAATTGGATAGATCAGCTCATAGCCCGGAGGTGGCGGGTTCGATTCCCGCAGCAGGAGAAGTATTTGTGCAAAGAAAACAAAGCGCAAATACTTGATCTGAGTCTGGGTGTTATGGGACCATGGTCCCCGTAGTTTCTAGGTCCCTAGACCCAGGGAAACCTAGTTAGGGTCCAGGATCTATGTATGTGATCGTTGGGCGTTATTATTATTATTATGAATCCAAATAGATATATAATAATAATATTATTTTGGGGGTTTATGTTTGCTCGCGTCCGTAGGCTTTAACCCTAGTTTCCCTACACGTGACCCCTGGGTGGTGCCAAAAGAGCAACCAAATAACTGGTGGAAGGCCTTAGCCGCCGGCTTAGTTACCACCCATTAGACAAAACCACGATGCCAAGCGACTCGTCGTGTTCCATCGTGATGTCTAATGAAGCCGTTCTGACGAGTAGATGTGGACAGTTGTGTTGGGTATGCAGACCGGTATTGGTGATGGAGATGCTTTCGCGTCGGAGACCTTGCTTCGGAGGGTAGCGGGATCCGAAGCACGGTGCTCTCTGCTGGCCGACCGCAAGTTGTAGGGGGCCCAAGTAGTAGTCTAGCCAACTACGAAAGGCTGCCCCACCGCTTGTGTAAAATCCTGAGGTTGTCCACAGGGCCAGTTGGCGACTGGAAGTGAGGAACTTGTGGGCAATTTCAGGGGGGTTCGGGCGTCCCCGCAGTCTCCGGGCAAGTTCTCCATTGGCGTAGGAGCTTCTCTATTACTGAGGGTTAGCATCCCAATATCTCGCCCACTTCCTACTTGTCTACCTAACTCACCCAACCATGAAAAAGTCAAATAAATTGAGCAAGTTTAAACGGCAGATGCACGTCCTCACTCTTAAAGTGCACCTCACAAATATTCGTGGGCTGCACTCAAATCTGCAAGCGGTCCATCATCATCTGGAGACCAACAAACCGCACTTGTTCTTCTTGACTGAGACGCAAATAGGATGTCCATCAGACACGGCATATCTGGACTATCCAGGATTCATCTTGGAAAACCGCTTCCTTCCACGCGCTGGTATCTGCGTTTATGTCCGTGATGACATTTGCTGTTTGCGTCTCCGAAACCTTGAACATCCCCACTTTTCGGTGATTTGGGTGCTTGTGGACACCGGCATTGAGAAAATTCTCTATGCTGGTGTGTACAGATCACATAGCGGTGACCGGGAGACAACTCTTCTAATGGAGTATCTCAGTGAAACGGCAGATGTGGCTCAGCAACGCTATCCTTCGGCTCAGCTTGTTGTTCTGGGGGACTTTAATGCTCACCACCAGGAGTGGTTAGTCCCACACCGGATCACGGACCACGCTGGGAGAGAGACGCGTAAGCTCGCTTTGGCGCTCAATTTAACGCAGATTGTTAAAGAGCCAACGCGAGTGCCTGACATTGATAGCCACACTGCTAACTGCCTCGACCTTCTGCTCACGACTGAACCAGACCGATACTCTGTGGCGGTATCCTCACCCATTGGTAGCTCCGATCACTGTCTGGTCAAGTCCGTTTCAGTATACTCCCCGCCTGACCCAAGCCCTAAGAGCAATCGGCGTGTCTGGAGATACAACTTAGCAGACTGGGACGAGATGCGACATTTCTTCGCTTCATATCCTTGGCGGCAAACGTGTTTTTCTTCTGGAGATCCGACGGTCTGCGCGAATGCGGTTACTGAGGTAGTATGTCGGGCTATGGAATATTTTATTCCATTTTCCGATAAGCCCGTGACCAGCAAAGCCAGCCCATGGTTTGGAGCCGACTGTGCATGCGCTGAAGCGCAGAAGCATGCGGCATATCTGGCATGGGCTGACGCTCGAAAACGCAAGGCCTCGGACACTCGAGCTAAGAAGAAAGCCTTTAACGTTGCCGCCAAGGCCTGTAAGAAGGAATTAAGGAAGGCTCGTTTCAATCATATTGGTCGAATAGGGACTAAACTTGCTTCCTACCCAGCTGGTAGTAAGGCTTTTTGGTCCCTAGCCAAATCGGTTGAAGCGAACTTCTGTCGATCCTCACTGCCTCCATTATTGAAACCAGACGGATCGCTGGCTCACACTGCAAAAGAAAAAGCAAACTTGTTTGCCACTCTCTTTGCAGAAGCTTCGCGTCTAGATACTGCTAATGAGGTACCTCCCTGCCTTCCACAATGTGGTGTTTTCATGCCGGAAATACGCATACGTCAGAAGGAAGTACTAAAAACATTACGCAGTCTAGACGTGAACAAAGCCAGTGGTCCCGATGGTATACCAGCAATTGTACTTAAGAGCTGTGCACCCGAGTTGTCTCCCATTCTAACACGCCTATTTCGCCTCTCTCTAGACACCGGAATAGTCCCTATGAGTTGGAAGCTAGCCAACGTACAACCTGTACCTAAGAAGGGCAGTCGTGCTGATCCTGCCAACTATCGACCTATCTCAATTACCTCCATCCTCTGTAAGAGTATGGAGCGTATAATTAACAACAAGCTCTTGGCATACCTTGAAGACAATGATCTCCTCAGTGACCGGCAATACGGATTTCGCCGAAACCGGTCCACTGGGGATCTTCTTGCGTATGCCACTCACATATTGAGCGAAGCCTTAGAGATGCATGGAGAGGCACTTGCTGTATCTCTAGACGTCTCTAAGGCATTTGATCGGGTCTGGCATGACGGACTTCTGAATAAGCTTCCATCTTACGGACTACCTGTTGGTCTGTGCACTTGGATATCAGACTTTTTGAGGGAACGATCGCTAAGAGTAGTTCTTGATGGCTGCTCCTCCGATCAATTAGCTATTAATGCTGGTGTACCTCAGGGGTCAGTTCTTTCAGCAACACTATTCTTACTCCACATCAATGATCTGCTAAAGCCCGGTACCTTTGGGTATGCAGATGATAGTACTGTTGTTGAAAGATACACATCCAGTGCCCGAGCCAGTGGTGACGATGTCCGGATCGAGAGAGAGGCTATGGTTGAGCGCATAAACCTGGCTTTGAAAGCCGTGTCCGATTGGGGCGATGCTAACTTGGTTAGGTTCAATGCTGCAAAAACACAGGCGTGTTTATTCACTGCTAAAAAGAGCCCACTCCATCGGGCTCCTTCATTCCGTGGTGTATCTGTAAGTTTAGGAAACCATCTTGAGCTTTTGGGTGTTGATCTCACGTCAAACCTAAACTTTGGGTCCTACATCGAGTCCAAAGCCAAAGTAGCTTCAAAAAAACTCGGCATATTGTCCAAGGTAAGGCGGTACTTCACACCTGGACAGCTTCTTAATCTGTATCAAGCACAGGTCCGATCGTGTATGGAGTACTGCTGCCACCTATGGGACGGGTCTGCCAAGTACCAGCTTGAGGCTCTGGACTCGATTGAACGACGTGCCAAAAGGCTCATTGACGACGACACTTTGGTTGGTAAAAGGCTCCTGAGCCTTGCACATCGACGTAAGGTGGCAAGTCTGTCGGTCTTTTACAGAATACACCACGGCGAATGCGCTCAAGAACTGCATGATCTCATTCTCCCATCACCATTCCACTACCGGACTACTAGACGCTCGGCTAAGCGCCATCCTTTCGTGGTCGAAATACCACCCATTCGTACCAAGCGATTTGACTCAACGTTCTTAATTAGAACGGCTAAGGAATGGAATGCCCTGCCAGCGTCTGTGTTTCCGGCGAAATATGACCCGGGCGTGTTCAAGAGAAGAGTGAATAGGTATTTACTTGGCTAGCATGCTACACCTTCGATCGCATCGTCACTTCCCATCAGGTGAGAGCGTGGTCAAATGCTAGACAAGTTTGAAGTAAAAAAAAAAAAAAAAAAAAAAAAAAAAAAAAAATTAATATTAATAATATGTGTGGACACCTCACAACGCCATCTAGCCCCAAACTAAGCAAAGCTTGTATTATGGGAACCAGATAACTCGTACAATACTTAGATACTTTTTGTTTGTAAATACATACATATAATACAATATAACACCCAGACACAGAACAAACTCCTATGTTCATCACACAAAATGTTTGTCCTGGGTGGGAATCGAACTCATAACCCACAGTTCAGAAGGCAGGGATACCACCAACTAAGCTATCGGGTCAGTCAAGAATTATTTAGTAAAAAAAAGTTGTATTCTTGGTTTTTTGGTGGTTTTTTATGACTCACTATTTTCTATTTTGTTATTTATCTAAGTAGAGTTCTAACCAATTTTTTAAATAAAAAGCAATTTTATCCCTTATACCAATCAAACAAATCTTATACCTACTTATACTGATAAAATGTAGCATCGAAAATTAGGATAATCCGTTCGGAAAACAATTGCATCCATAATTGCAGCGTTTTAAAATTAATCGATATACATACACGGGCGGTTTTAATTATTGTTAATTTGGATGGAAACTGGACGGAATAAAATCCAACCGCTTTGTATATATTGTCGACTAGTTGCGCCCCGCGGCTTCACCCGCGGATATGATTATTTGCTCATCCCACGGGAAAATTTCTTTACTTTTCCGGGGATACAATGTAGCCTATATCTTGATCCAGTGGTACCGAATTTCATCCAAATCCATTCAGCCATTTGAGCGTGAAGTAGTAACAAACATACACACATACAAACTTTCGTCTTTATAATATTAGTGTGATTGTGGTTAACTTTATCTATCGACAGATCATTATTAAAACCAATTAGAAACAACAGATAACCTAATGTGGCGTGGGTGCGATCAATATAAATAATCTAATCATATATTGTTGTTGTTAAAAACACGAGTTCATTAATTGCTTTCTCGGTACAAAGTCAATACTTGAGCACTTTCAAGGTCAAGCAGCTGTTGCAATATCGGCTGCGTCGCAGATTGATACGTAGCTACACGTTAAAAATATTGATTATATCGAAGTTATCGATACGCCCTTTACCCTAACCTCTGTGGTAAGGTGGTTGAGCAGGTCGGCTCATCCGAAGGTGGCGGGTTCGATTTCCGCGACAGGACTAACTATTTCTACACAGACAAAAAGCGCAAATACACGCTCTGTATCTGAGTGTTGTGGGCAGTTCCTGGGTCCTTAGATACAGGGAATCCTAGTTAGGGTCCAGCATCTATCTGTGCGATCGTTGGGCGTGATTATTATCATTTATTATTATTCACTGATTCATACATTTTTATTACAATATTCTTATGAAATATATTACAAAAACACTAAAACAAGACAAAAAAAAATCGTGATATAGTTCCTTGCGTGCAAAGCCGTGATGTGTAAGGTCTAAATGTTCTGGTTTAAGAACTTTATTTCTCAATGTTGAGGAAAGTATTCTTCAACGCGTAATATACAAGTTTTTTTTTGTACGCCCTAAAGCTGTTGGTCTCTACCGATCTTTACAGTTTCACCAGGCGGATTCATATTATAAGCGTTTATGCAATTGAGTAAGTAATGGAAAAATCAGAAGGAGCAATTTTGATAAAATCTGTCATCTCTTTTCAGTAAAGAATGCATCTGTATGGCGTCCTCTCTCACTCCAGCTTACATCCGTATAGCCGGGCCATCCACGGACTTCTTATCGTTTCACAACGCAACCATCGCCATCGAAGACCTGGACGGAACTGGTGACGAACACCCAAAGGTGCACTTCCAGGACTTCTTCGCTGAGAACCTTTCTAATGAGCTGAAAAGCCAGAGGGCTCAGAGGGAGAGTTTGGAAGCTCTCGAGAGTCGGTTTAAACGGAATCATGATAGGATAGAGGTATGTTTTAACACTAGAAAAGGGGCGAAAATCGTTAGTGATGGTCTTGTTCAGAAATAAGATAAATCGAGGACATGTAACATTGACTAAGCGTAGTGGGTTATTGGGAAAGTTCCCAGTGGTAGAAGGTTCATGTTCCAACACCGGAGACGTAAGTTTGGGCTGATGATGCACCTTATTTCAGGTGTCACATAAAAACTGGAGAAAGTTCATTCAATGGGCCAAGTCAACAGGCTTCGACCTGGTATTCGCACTCAATCACCAGGAAAAGATGGAATCTGGGATGTGGGATCCCAACACCGCACTGAATATCCTCACCGTGGCAGAGAAGGCTAACATTGGAGATATATTCTGGCAGCTGGGTTATGGTAATTTTTATATATTTTGGAATATTATAAGGGATGTAAGTGATCGCGATGAATAGGCCTAACTCTTCCTGCGGATGCTGCGGAATAGTCAGTAAAGGGAATTTCCAGCGACTGGGCAGTAGCATTTGTGGTTTTACCATAAGTTATTATCATTACAATCATTACCATTTTTACCTCTTCCAGAGTGCAAGAACCAGTCCATAGAGGAATACCTAAATGACCTGGAGACCCTAGCAGTTATCATCGAGACATTTACCCCTGGACGCTCTGGGCAGTGGAAGGTAGTCGGTGGTGACGTCACAAAATGTCTGCAAGCTGACTCTAAGAGCGACTTCAAAGATTACGTGACTCTGTCCAATGATATGATGGATGCTATTCTGTTTAATGGGTAAGGTCATACAATACTTGTCAATATTCAAAACTGGCAATAATAAAAGTACATCAAATGTCAATCAATGGGGTTATTAAATCAAGACAACCTAAATTGGCCTCGTATATTGAACTCAAATACTTGTTCTGAGTCTGGGTGTTGTGGAACCACAGTCCTCGTAGTTCCTGGGTCTCTAGATATAGGGAATCCTAATTAGGGTCCAGGATCTATGTATGCGATCGTTGGGCGTTATTATTATTATTATTATATATTTGCAATACTAAAGGCTGCTTCTCTCAATGAGATCCTAGCCTTTTTGATGAAACTCTCCAACTCTTAGTAGCTTTTATAGAAGACCAGTATATTTTACAAGTTCAATATTGCACGTCATTACTACTAAATATTTATAAGATTTCTCAGCACGGTCCGTGCAACCTGACCAATCCAATGACAAGACAAGACATCCAATGCTGACCCTATAGCTCTCTCACAGAGTATTACTTTGAGCAGCTGATTGCTCTTTGCATTAATCAGCTCTCTATGGTTTCGATTAGGTCGTCCGTCCAGGTGGACCCCCCACTAGACAGTGGGTGACGGCCTACGTTGCATCTTCCAGTCCAATACCTAGTCAACTTATTCTCAAAAAATCTTTCAGAAACTCCTCAACGCAAGAGCTTCAGCGCATGTCTGAACGTGATCACCACAAGCTGCTCAAACTTTTAAGCCACAGCGACACTCCACTGTGGCTGACTGAAGCTCCCTGGTCTCCGTACTTTGACGAACTGACCAAAGCAGCTGATTGGCTGATTGGGCTTGGGCATGCAGCTAAGAATGGATTCTCGCATCATTTTAGAGAACTGGGAGATGAGATTTATGAGCCTACACTGGTGAGTGCAAGAATTGGTCTCATTTACTACCTTTTTTATACTTTAGATAGATGCTTTAAGTTTTCTAAAATAATATAATAACAAGGTGCTAACCAAATTGACTACACATTGATGTACCTATTCGTAACTGAGAAACATGAAAAAGAGAATATCAACTATGATGACGGAGTACAAGATAATTTCTAAATGGATGATATTATATAAATGGAGAATCTTTTTAATGATTTATTAGATATAAATAATCATTCGACCGCTGTCTCACCTGATGGAACGTGACGACGCAGTCAACGATGGTTCACGCTTGATTTGAAGACGCCCAGACTAGACCTAGCGATTCCACCTAACTACATTAGGTGGAATCGCTAGGGAATAGCTGTTTAGGGACTTATCAAGTCGTCTGACCTGACCATAAAATTTTACGACCTAAGATGCATCCACTTCTATTTGTTTCAAGGAAATTAATTCTCTTTGGTTTTCTCACATTTCTAAGAGCTTTATCCTTAAGGTTTTTATGTTTTTGGTTTTTACTTCAGAGTTTCTACATGGCACTTCTCTTTAAAAACTTAGTCGGCTCCAAAGTCTTAAACGTTGAGATGGAGCCGGATCAAGCCATTATGTTTGCTCACTGCACATCGCTGCGTCACAAGTCAGTGCCTGGAGCTGTCACTCTTTACGGGGTGAACATGGATGATGAACCTGCGAGATTTTCAATCAAGTTGGATAAGAGGGAGGAAGGAGGTGATATCATGCAGTTTATTTTAGGGCATGATAGCAGCGGGTAAGAAATTTTGTATCCAGTAGATATAAATCACTTTAAGTCCATATTTTAGTTTAAATTACAGGTACCTTATTGGCTAAAATTAAAAGTTCCTAGGAGACAAAGCGTAGCGTTTTTTGGTAAACCAATGCCCTGGTCAGTTATCGGTAGCTGTTGGATACAGACGATTAATAATCAAATAGTTATTTGCAAAATTACAGAGACCTATATTTAGCTATAGAATTATTCTGAGTGACGTTGATGATGACAAAAGCCATTTAATGACGTAGCACTTCAACCATAAAACTGATGTTATAACTCAAGTATTATTTATATTCAGGAATATACAAGTAAACGGTCACTCAATGTACTTTGAAGGAGATCTGAAACCTGTCGTCAAAAGAGTGCGACCGTACAAAACTCTTCTCATCAATCTACCGGCACGATCTTTTGGGTTCTGGGTTCTGGCAAATACTAAAGTAAATGCTTGCTATGATGACAGTAGCTCTACGGATAAGGAATATGAAGAAGCAGTTACGATTGAAAGTGGAGAAAACGAAAGGTTAAAAACCAAAAGATCATTGGACAAAGATTTCGAGGAATACACTGCTGATATTTCTGTCGATTTCACCGACGACAATGATACCTCGGAAGATGTTAATGATCAAAATTTAGTTGATAGAATTCGTTATCTTAATAAAAACTTAAACAAAGTTCAGGAGCTATTTAAAGATAAGACTACTAGCGATAAGAGAATAAAGCGCCAAATTAACGCAGAAAGTCTTAGAGAAAAATTAAGGAAGTTGAAAAGAAGAGGTTTCATACTAAGATATAATAAGAAATCAGATCCTGAATCTAAATCAGAAAGAGTATTTTCAAATATTTTACCAATTAAAAGGCGTAACATAACCAGACGTTTCAAAAATAGCAATTATTTCAAGGGTTCTAGATTTTACAATAATAAAGTTAATAAACGTAATCCTAAAACTTCAAAGACGCCAGAATTTGTGTCAAAAACAAAAACTGTTAATACTGCAGAAAACCCTTTGGATATAAAAGACGCAGAATCAAAAGTAAGGCAACGTCGAAGTGCAGATAAAGATCAAGTAGAGTTATCAGTAGAAAATGAAATAGACGTCCCTAAAGACAACGTTAAACTTTGGAAGATTCTAAGAAAAATACACAAACAATTGAAAGACCTGTCTCAAGAAAATGATGACTATGTCGAAGAGGGAGACTACAATGTATTAACAAGTTCAGAACATACAAAAGAAAAAGTAGACGACCCAAGAGAAAATGATAGTGGTTTTATAAAATCCACAGTAGACAATCTCATGAGGGTGCTATCAGATCTAAATAAGAATTTGAATCGGTTTTGGAAAGGAATCAATTTATTAGACTAGTTTATATCTACAGTGATTAGTTTGTTATATTTTTTGTAAATAAAATTATGTAAATAAAGGCATATTGCACTAATCTTTCTTTTTTATATATCTTTTTTTTTATCTGCCAGCGCATGATCTTATCTTATCACAAAACTATGATTATTTGTATCTAAACGATACAAATCCAATACCTATCTTATTTTATTCTATGATTCATAATTTTCTAATAAATGATCAGTCTTTATCTATTGATTCATTATATTCTCTGATGACTCGATAGTTTCAGGTAGTTTCAGGACTTCCCTTAGCACTTACGCATAAAAAGAAACAACTTACTGTGGTACAATGTAGTTTATTATTATTTAACAACATGTTAGATGAAACCATTTTCACATTAAACCATTCACATGAAAATGGCCATCTCTAAACCTTTTACGTAACTAATAGGGACCTCGTAAATAAATTTCAACAATGCCTTGCAACAGTAAGTAAAGGAAGTGTCGGCGAACAAGCCCTCTAGACATCTAAAGTGAAGTTTTATAGGAAACTAATTACATAGAAAAAGACGGCAGTTTTGAGAAAGAGCGAAACAAAACTAACGTATCATCAACAACAGGGTTTCACAAAAGCTCAATCCGTATTATCCTAAACATTTTTCAACAATAACCTTTCGTTTATAATCCGTAACTCTAATGTAATCGTGGATAAACTACTAACCTTTTTAATAATAACAATACAACATTTGAACCGCGTTCATTATGTTTCATTGCTCACTTATTAGTAAATTGCATTTAACACTAAAATGTCACTAATATTAAAAGCTAACGCACTAAAAGAGATTTTGTTGGCCAATGATAGCTATTCTAAAACAAGGTATACGGGGAAATAAATATACATATTTTTGATTCACAAAATTACATATTTGCATAATGATGAGGCGCTAAATATAAATTTATTTCCCCAAATATTTTAACAACGTAGATAATAATATTTTTTTCTATATTTGAAGACAATTTTCGAATAGTATAGATTTTTCAAATAATAGAAAAAATAACCAACGCGCAATATATATTGCTTTTCTGGCACTTTAATGTCAGTTCTTTGCGTCAAAATCTATACTATACGTAAACAAAGAAGACATATAAAATATAATTATATTTATATATAAAACAACGTTATGAATTCTGACATCGTTAAGTGTAAAGAAGCTCTTGTGTGTGGTACGCTGTGTCGTTGTCTCTAAATTGTCTATTCCATCTTCAAAACTATCCTGTGTTCTTATTCTGATATTTAAACGCTCTATGAATGTCTAGAATATATCAGAACGAGAATTAATATTTCAAACATCGATTGTTTAATATTTGAATTTGTTAATTTGTATCATAAATCAAAAGTTTATGGTTTAACTTTCTTAATAATTTTCGTATTAAACAATCGATATCTTGTTGCCATAACAACAAATTGTGTAAGTGATATATTAAAGTCTATAAATATATGTTAGAGCTAAATATATGACATCTCTTTTTTAAGATATATTTGTCGAAAATAAGAAATGCAAGATTATTAAATAATTAGTTAAATTTTGTGTTAATATATGTAAATTGTGTTAATATAGACAATCATGTATAATGTTAGTGGCGACAGTAATATTTTATTTTGGTATATGTAGTATATATTTTATGTTTGATAAAATCTGGTCAACATATTATAACTGTAAATATATCACCACACAACCGTACTATCCTTTCCCCTATCTCTAGACTAGTGCATTTATAAACAGGCTAGTTTACTCAAAAGTTTAACAAGGTATGTAATAATGTATACTTTTTAACTCTTCCAAGGAAAAGTTCTTTAACATTTGAGAGAAATTCAAATATATTATTATTTAAAAGATCACAAGAAGGATTTGTCAAGCCATCGCAGGCCAAAAGTCATAAATACGTTCTAATCAATCTAACTAAAACAAAAATAATTTAAATATATAAGATTTATATACACGTTTACCCTGAGTGTAAGAGTCATAAGATCAATGGGATTCAAAATATATACATAATAATATATTAATGGGAAATCTAAAATATTGGTCAAAAGTTTTGGAATTCCTTAAAATTATTCTACTGATAGAAATTAAAAGATGGTAATTTAGCTCAATTATTAAATAACATTTATGACTAAACTACGCTTCTACCTTGTATAAACCTCCTTACAAATTTACTATAATTTTAATATAAAAAGAAAACCATATAAAACATTTTAGGAATGTTTAAAATATAAAACTATCAAAAACGGTGTGTAAATCTTGTACTATAATTATGAACAAAAGTATTTAAATCCATAAAAAGCATAGGTATTTACGTATACGTTAAAACAATTAATGCAAAAATTACGTACGTACTTAAAAACAAAGTTACACTAACATTTGATTATCACCCAAATTCCTCGAATGCGTTTTAAGCAACTTTATAATTCTAATCTAGTTCCATAATATTACGCGTAGATGTACTACACACTCAACATTGAAAGCTTAGACGAAGAGAGCTCACTGAAGCATCTAAATACATTTCAATACAAAGGAAATAAATAAAATAGACCAATTAAGAGAAAACGACACCAAAACACGATCCAAGAGCAAACCACACTTCGAAACCACTTCATGCACACAACCGCACCCCAAAACTCAAACACACATTAATACATATTTAAAAATCATAAATATATGTTAATATATGTTATATTTTTATTCAAAGACTTATATATATTAACATAAATGTATATATCTCGTTAATTTCAAAATTAGTGACAGTTAGCTTAAAACACCGATTAAGACAACGCTAAATACCAAAATAACGTTATCTAGGTTACTACTACTATGAAAGTTAACAACGAAGGGCGCAGCTAGTCTCTACATAGATTGAAGATAATCACGAAGATAGGTTAAGGATAGATTATTATAGAATAGCTAACGTACAGTGAGGGTGATTCGGTTTTATTGGTCAGGTAAATAATTAAAGGTCCTGAGATCTTATCACCTATTATTGTTATTCTTCATCTACATACAACCGATAGCTAGGATGCCATGCACATACATAGAACTATGTTTAAGACCTAGTTCAACACACGTGAAGATAACTTACATATACATTGTGGAATGCCATCGGACGGGGCGAACCTTTCATATAGCCAATCATTATATGATATATGAAGTATTATGATAGCTGCGTGCTGGAAAATAAATCCTATCACATTGAAACAAGCTATGAAAATATACATCGTGTGCAAGTACGAGTGCGAGAAAATATCGATCTATATCAGAAAAATAGTGTAGCTTTCAATAAATAATCAGAAATTACTGTATTTTTGTATTTACAACAAGATATTTGTTTTGTATATAGAATAGTGTGTGCTGACTGTTTAAATTATTATAACAAGAATTCGGATATCGATAAGAGGTGTTAATGATCAAATGGTTGAAACCACAACACGTCAAATATTTTAAACAGTCAGGATGCCATATGATAAGGCGTAAAGTGAGGGTAGATATTGTAATTGACCTGAAACATACGACAGAAAACATACCGTAAAACAAATAAGCGAAGCTATGTATAAACAATACAAATACATGATGTGCTGATTGTGTTTGATATCTTTAAATTGAGAGATTTAAGAAGAGTCAAAGATTGTCAAAGATAGTCAAAGAAGAAGCGAGAAGAGTAAACAACGCGAGCGGTGTATCCGCATCCGGCGTTTTTATAATATATTCATTATATCACAGCTTTTGACGATTAAACAATCTTTTGCATTTGTAGCTTAAACGTGGACACAATTGTTCGAACAATTAGCTGTTTCTATGACATTCCTTACCTTCTTTTTGTTCTGTTTGACGTGTTCTTAGTGCTTGTCTGTTCTATCAGTACCTATAGAAGTGCTTACTGTATTTTGTTACATTTAGGACTTGTGTGATTAAAATGTGTCTATACTACGTTCCTTCTACGTTCCATTGCATGTCCAACACCTCCCGACCAACTCCCGTCCCTGCTTCACAACCGTACCCACCAATAGTTATCTAATCGCTCGAAAAATTTGCTCACAATTGTGTATCATTATACATTACAATTAATACCTAAGCGTAAACATCGAATTAGACTTGAAACCGCATCTACACTAAGTTTACTTCAACGGTAAAACAACGTGAGTAATTAGGTTATCTACAGTATACACATATGACGCTACACCAACCTTAGTTTAGACATGCTGCACGACACGCACTCGGTCGCGATCTCCGCTTACTAGTTTAACAACAACAACTTTGTAATTATAATCTTCGATGTGGGCATTAAGGCTAGGTCCATTACAGGTATGTACACCTAAAAGAAACACTTCAGTAGAGACACATTCAGTAGATGCAGAAGCGCACGCATGCAAAAAATTCAAAGGCGACAGTCGTAGAGCGGCGACACCTCACCGGCGAACATTTAACTTTATACACAAACCTTGACACCAAGCCGAGTGGAATTTGGATGAAAACAAATTGGAAAAGATCGAATACACTGTTATTTCAATGTAATGGGTTAGAAGGACGATAGAAGGTCAGACAGAGCGGTGAGTCTACGCGTGCTAATCCCCCTATAATACAAATTTATTCCCTCATTTTTTAAATAAATTACAGTTCCCGATCTAGTTGCATTTATATTTATATGTTCTTTACACTTAAATAACAATATATCACAAGCGTCAACATATGAAAGTTGGGTTTACGTTTAGAAATGACTCGTGTCGGTTCAGCGATGACTGTTGACCGTCCGGGGCTCCGCGGTGCTCGACGGTCGCTCGTCGTCATTATTTATGAATGTATAAAAATATTATTGCTTATTAACAAGCACCAACGCGCCACTAGCCAACTACGTTCCGAAAAATTTAGAATTCGAATCTCTCCTACGAATTTTTTGAGCGCGAATGATACGATCTCCGAACGAAAGGGATTTCTCTAAATGTTCTTAAAAATCAGGGCTTCGGGTGGGGGTGGTAAATTTGGTAAATTTGGTAAATTACTGGTTTGTGAATCGTCGTAACAACTTAGCACAGCTACATCATGTATTCAGATTAATATAATAAACATGTTGGCGGCGGGGGCGAGCATGTTGGCGTACATGTCGGCGGCCCGCTCACTGCATCACGCACTTGCTCTCGATCTGAGATTTTAGTTCATTCACTTGCGTTTCTATGGTGTTTTTCAGTTCTGGAAAATGAGAAATAATCAATTAGTAATTGAAAGTTGTTACAATATCGATGTTATCAATATTCTCGTTTTAAACTATATATTTTTATATTTGCTAAAGTGGAATGAATTTAGCTTTGTAATATTATTTGAGGTTAATTTAACATAAAAAAAATTAACTATAATTACGTTATAAAGGTAAATGCTAAAAATTGTTTATTTCATAATTATTGAATTATTTCGCGAGCGACGACGATGGTGCAATTTATTAATCTAAAAATCAGAAACTAAAAAACAAAACGAGTGTGCTTTAAACCATACGACTGAAGGAAAACTTCTTTAGTTTAGCTCCATCTATCGGCCGGTATAACTTTGTTTAATGCTAATGTCGCCATCTTGACAATTGGAAATTGTCATTTTACCGGACATACCAAGCATTTCGAACTCTTTTATCATGGGAATTGCTAGTGAATGGAACTCACTTCTGGTTTATTTCCTGACAAATGTAATTTGGGTCTCTTTATAAGACTAGAGTGAATATTAGGCTCCTTGTAGACGAGTCTCCGACTGCATCGTTACTTGATAACAGGCAAACGAAAACGTTCTTACATTAAAATAATAAAAAAAAGTGAGTGTGCTTGAGACCGCACGACTGAAGTACTGACTGAAGTCAAAAAAAGTTATTTATTATAGCAGTAAACTCACTGGTAAACTCGTCCTGGTCTTCCAACTCTGCTTCGGCCGCGAGTTCCTCTGGAGTTTTCTTCTTCCTCATCAGAGGGTTGTCAGGCTCCGCTTGCTGCTGTTCCACCACTTCCTCCTTCTTGGGGATTTTATACTGGAAATGGGGAAAGCAGGAGTGTTAGAAAATGTGACAAGTAAAGTGTTTTATATGATCGCTTTCATCTGCGTTTTAGTTATTGTACCGCGGGATTCTAATTTCCTTTGACAAGTGTATCCTCATTCATGGGGTTTATTGTGTGTGTTTCTCGATAACACGTGAAACGTGCAAACTTTTCATCCAATTCTAGGTATGTAGATATCGTGTAGGTTTGCTAGTTGAGCAGGTTGGCTCATAACCCGGAGGTGGCGGGTTCGATTCCCAAGACAGGACAAATATTTGTGCACAGAAAAATAAAGCGCAAATACACCACAGAGAGAGCATGGCAGAGCTACTACCAACTGCGCTATCAGGCCAGTCATCATCATCTCTTCTCATTTAATTTATGTCTCTCAATCAAATTTCATGAAATTAATAAAACGTACCCTGAAACGAAGGTTTTAAAGCCTGAATTTCTTCAAAGTCGTAAGTGCGAAGCGAAGTTACTTTAATTTAATTGGCTACTAAAACTGGAACGGATTGGAACGGCAGCAGTTTGAGTTCTAAGAACTGCGTACAAAATTTTCGCAATCATTAAAATAGATTGTAGTGAGAAATACGACTAATTAACTTTGACAGCCTCTGAAGTGTGGTGGTTGAGCAGGTCGGCTCATAGCCCCGAGGCGGCGGGTTCGATTCACGCGGCAGGACAAGTAATTGTGCCACGAAAAAAAAGCGCAAATTTTTGTTCTGTGTCTGGGTGTTGTAGGACCATGGTCGTCGTAGTTCCTGGGTCTCTAGACACAGGGAATCCTAGTTAGTGTCCAGGATCTATTGTATGTGATCGTTGGACGTTATTAATATTACTAAAACTTTGGGATTTTTTGATCGGTACGAGTCCTTGAATACAAGAGAGAGCCGATCAAAGTGGCGCTTCATAAGGGAGGCCTATGTACCATCAGAGGGTGCCTTCAGGATGTTAATGTTGATAAGGATTTGGACAAGGATTGTAAGTCTACGTCAATGGACTGCTTAGCAGCAGTTTGTAGTGTCTTTAGTAGAGCATGTTGCCTGAATATGATCGGCAAGATATTTAATAGATAAATCATCTTAAGCTTGTAATAAAAACTAAGTACTTAATAAACCTAATACACGCTAATCTACGTAAACTTTGAATGAGTTCTCTTACTATTATAGTTAGGTATAATACTGCAAGCTCAAGTGTTTTGTTATACTACGAAAGAGTATTAAGGTCCGTATTACAGAACAATGCTCAGTCATCGATCGGTGCTCAAGCAGAGATTTTATTCATAAAGTGATCAATTAGTGAATGAAATCTCTGACTGAGCATCGTTCTGTAATACGGACCTAAGAGTCTTCTTCTTCGTTTGATGGCTTTTTAGCGATAATTATGCTAGTGTCAAGTGAGGAATTTTTGTACGGTTATGTCATGTCAAAGTCAAAAACCACAGTAAAATGGTGGGTATTTTACTGAAAACTCTAGAAAGTCTTGAAGAGAACACGAAACGGCATGATTTCAAAACTTGGAACCATTTACCAACACTCGTGCACGTTCACGAACACAATTTTATTGGTGATGTGCATTTATTATATTAACATAAATTGTAAACTAAATAACTACAATGAATTATTCGTTATACTTATAATAATCTTTGTTGTTAAATAATAACTAATATTTAAATAATAAGGACATTAATATTAGTATACTTACCTTTTTTACTTCAATTGTTATTACAAGGTAATAACATTTGACATGTAAGATATTTCTTATAAATAAATAAATTGAATTGAAAACTTAACGGATAATAATCCACCCTTATCATAAATTAAAATTAAAAAATACACGCGTTATGGAAAAAAATCAAAATTCACAACCGCCATTTTCGGATTCTTTTCAGCGACTTATTAAGAGTTATTTTCATTTGTCAACGTTTTAAAACGATCAAAGATTGTCAATCCATTTGACTCAAAGCTCGCTTTCAGATCGCCAAGCCGCGCTTTACAAAGCCTTTCGAACGCGCCTACGATGTTGCCAGTAATTTCCCCAAGGTACCGCGCTGATTTCCGATTGCTCTACGCTCAGTGTTGCCACAATCAAATATATTAGGTACTTTTTCGATAAATACTAAAGTCCCAGGAGTAGTTTTTTGTATTTGAGTAGTTGTTGCGTTGGTTCCGCTTTTTGAAAGTCTCAAAAGGATATTCTTATAAGAGATTTTTTTACATGTAGCTTAGATAGATATTCTTATAAGAGATTTTTTTTAATGTAGCTCAGAAAAACATAGCATAGAAAAATCTAGAATAGCATGAGTAAACTAGGTTGAGTTCGCACGTTGAGGGGTAATGACCCGACTTAGCAAATGTGACGTAGGACGCCCTTAGGTCAGGTGAAGCGGCAGTGACTGAGAAGACGGAACTGAAAATCGCGGATAGCGGCACGAATTCGGTCGTGCTTACATACTAATAAAAAATCCTGATCAGATTGCTTTTAGATCTATAAATGCATCAACTGTGATTGATTATTTTCTATTATGTGCTTAACTAATTGAATACAAATAATATTAATCGTTAATCACATCGGTTAGTCAAAAACTGGTCCCGTCTTTCAATGCTATGGCCGGTTATGACCTTTGAAAATTCATTGATAGAATTGTCTAAGCGCGTAGTACTATAAATAAATAAATATTAGTGGACATTTCACACAGCGTCATCTAGCCCTAAACTTAGCAAAGCTTGTACTATGGAAACCAGCTAACTAAAACAATACATAAATACTTTTTTAAAATACATGAGTAGCATACAATATAACACCCAGACACGGTACAAACATCGATGTTGATCACAAATGTTTATCCCGGGTGGGGATCGAATCTACAACCTGTAGTTCAGAAGGCTGGGTTACTACCAATTGAGCTATCAGGCCAGTTTAGTACTAGCTTGCATATTGTGTGCATTGAACCTAATTTAAGAAGAAGACATTGATAAGCTTGTGCTCAACCTTTCCTTCTAAATTTAAAATATAAAAATATAATAAAGAATTTTTACTTAATCTAACCAATACAACCAACTGATCTTAAGCCCAGATAAGAATGTTAATTGTAAAAAAATTACATCTGTGAGAATCAAAGCAATCCTCTTTCATTTTAATCTGAAATTGATTAGATGCAGCCTCGGGCCTGCCAGCGATACCAGGATGAATTTATTTTAATTTAAAAAGCATTTTTCCCGCTGGCAACCCTCTTGAGATCTCATTAGTCGGAAGCGAGACATGGCGTCCTACAGATTACGGTTAGAGATCTTCTTTTGCGTTGACAGCTTATTAAAAATGCTGTTTATTCAAATTACATGAGATCTGTTTATAAATGGTGTCCAAGGAATTAGCGTCAAGCATTTTGGGGCCACAAAACCTGTGTTGAATAATTTAGGAGCTATGAGTATTTTTTTGTCATTTTCAATCAAATCTGGGACACTCTGTATACGATTAACCTTAATCTTCTTCTTCTAAATATATATAACTCAAAGGTGACTGACTGACTGACTGACATAGTGATCTATTAACGCACAGCCCAAACCACTAGACAGATCGGGCTGAAATTTGGGCATGCAGGTAGATGTTATGACGTAGGCTTCCGCTAAGAAAGGATTTATCGAAATGCCACCCTTAAGAGGGAGAAATAGGTGGCTGAATTATTTTCCCAAAAACCACGCCGCGGGCGAAGCTGCGGGCAGAAGCTCGTCGTAGATAAAGTTACTCAATATTATTTAAATAGCCATAACATATTTACACAGCCTCTGTGGTGTGGTGGTTGAGCAGGTCAGCCCGGAGGCGGCGGGTTCGATTCCTGCGGCAAGACAAAAAGCGCAAACACTAAAATAAATAAATACATTTTATTTATTTATTTAAAGCGCAAACACTTGATCTGAGTCTGCGTGTTGTGGGACCATGGTCCTCGTAGTTCCTGGGTCCCTAGACACAGGGAGTCCTAGTTAGGGTCCAGGATCTATGATATGTGATCGTTGGGTGTTGTTATTATTATTATTATTAATAGCTTACTATTGTTTCCAACTGTAGGTAGCTCGTCGAATTGTATGTCAACCACGTACATAATCCGCACGTATGATATAAATACAAACGGATTATGTGCGTGGGTGACACATTGCAGCTTTTCTGTTCCAGTTCCAGTAGGTACTTATAAGTCTATACCTGTAAAATATATGTAAGTACTACGAACTTCTTTCATTATTACTAAGCACAGAGTACTGCTGCAGATGGTCTGTGTTATTAACGCTGACGTGTAATACAAAATTTGAAAAATGGAACAATACACAAACCGTGCCATGGCCAGTAAAGAAAAAAAAAGAAATTTAAATACAATGAAAAAAAGAATACATTTAAATTACATCATTAACGCATGAAATAGTGATGTGGAAGTTTGATGGAATCTGTTTTTGGAGTAAAACTTCTTTACGCATCGTTGACTTAAGGAGTAAACTGATCAATGCGAAGCGAACGGAAGTTGAAAGTTGGTTCACGTAGACCTCCATTGCCAACACAACAGAGTTTAAAAAAATTATTATTAGGTTGGTATGTCCGGTAAAATGACGCTTTAAAATTGACAACACGGCGACATTCAAATTAAACAAAGTGATACCGGCCGATAGATGGAGCTAAAATAAAGAAGTTTTACTTCAGCCGTGTGGTCTAAAGCACTTTCGTTCCTGATACTATAGCTAAGATTTGAAGACACTTATGGTTTTATGTTACAACAACCGTGAACCAGCCAAGTTAAATAAAATCACAAGCCGTTATATACACTACTGGATCCATTACCATTCTGACAATCTGACAACTATGATATTCTGCTAAAATGCTCTACAAGTTTCACAGAAAATAATTAAACAGTTTGTTAATTGAAAATAATCGCGTGAAGTAAAAAAAGACATATGCAAACTCGCGCTGTTTCTTAAATTCATAATTTTATCCTTAATTACAGCAAAAAAGCAATTTTCCGGTTACCATGTTGCTAAAACGTAATATTTTCACCTGTTTTTGGTGTTGCCACAATAATTCATCGTTGCCTAATCCGGCCGATTTCAGTAATGAAAGTAAATATGAAATAATGCTGGATTTTATTAAAATTTATAGGAATTAAATGACGCGTATTTGGTACTTGTTTGTTTGTTGGGGAAGCTGCCGTGCATAATAAATAAGAGGTTTAAAAGTAACAAACAAAACGTAGCGGTAATGTTTTAAATTATTGTATTTAGCTTTTAAATTAAACTTTTTTTAACCAGCAAATTGATTTTTTTTCAACTAAATACTACATTGAAATAATAACTAATACTAAACACTACCTACTATAGAAAAAAAGGATGATCCATATTTTTTTTATGTATTGTAAATAAATAATAATAATAATAATAAATATCTGTGGACATTTCACACAGCGCCATCTAGCCCCAAACTAAGCAAAGCTTGTACTATTGGAACCAGATAACTGATACAATACTTAGATACTTTTTGTTTGTAAATACATACATAGAATACAGTATAAACACCCAGACACAGAACAAATATTTTTTTTAAAAGTACCTACATACAACCTTACATTTTAGACAGGAGAAAGGGTATTTAGGCATACAATTAATTAGCCCGGGCAAAGTCAGGGGCGTCAGCTATTAGAGGTATAGTCATATAGTAGAGAACTCTAAGTAAATCTAGTAACTTAGCTTTTATCTAAGTACAGTTTACAAAAAACGCTTAAACATACCTTAACACTAATTTACGAGTAAATATATCTTTCATTTACGAAATTCTGAGAACTGATATTAATTTATGTTGAAAATCTTACTTACACAAATGGTTTTAAAAGTTCTTCTTTCTTGTTTGTTCACATGTCGACAAAGTCTCAAGGAAGTCAACCTGACTCGATTAGGGAGTCGCATTAAATACGGACTCCCTACTAGAGTCAATTTCACATCCATGAGCTTTTCCTTCTTCTGTCTTCTTTATCCTTCTTAATCTTTCTTTACATAATAAATAACACATTACAATAAAGTTCAAATTCTTACTTACATTAATAACTTAGTATATAATTAATTAATTATTAAAAGTTGAAACGAAAAAATATAATCACAAGTCATTTAAGTCATTTTATTTGCTGGAATAATTTAATATTATGTTTTTTTTTAGCTTCTTTGGCTCATCAGGGTGTCTACAGACGGAACAATCCAGGTCTGTCTTACTTGCCTTGACTACTTGATGTAACGTGTCAGAAGAAATAATGGATACGCGAAAGAAAGAGGTGGAGAGGAGAATCGGATACTTACGTAAGTGGCCCTTACTTAGGTATCCCTTAGCTCGGTGAGAATGGATTTAGGTAGGTGACTGTTCTAAGAGACCCCTTAGCTTAAGGGAACCTTAGTTAGGTAGAAGTTAAGGATTCATTGGTGAAAACGGGCATTAGTCAAATACAGCCTTATTAATAAACGGGTATTAGTCTCGGGTTAATTATTTCATCTTTTGTCCTTTTTTTGCTACTGGTATACTTAGCTGGATCGAAAGAGACAAAAGATGGTGTAACTAATCTAAAGCTAGTTCGTGTTTATTAATAAGGCTGATAAAATTTTGGCTCTCAGAGCTGCACGTGCGATGTAATTGCAATTTAGTGCGTGGTAGCTAGAGCTATTTCATCTAAATGTTTTTGTAGCAAAACTTCTTTCGCACGCTTGACTTAGGGAGTAAGCTAGCGAGGCGAATGGATGTTGAAAGTTTTTGCTTAATGTAGATCTCCATTGACAACAAAACAAAATTAAAATTTGTATTATAATGTTGGTGTGTCCGGTAAAATGACACTTTACAATTGTCAAGATGGTGACATTGACATTAAACAAAGTAAAAACAAAGTTGTACCGACCGATAGATGGAGCTAAACTAAAGTTACAGAAGTTTTACTTCTGCGTATGATCTAAAGCACACTCATTTTTTTCTACTTACATTCTTACATTAATGCTTATAATACTTATATATTCTGTGGTATTAGTTTAGTAACGAACGGCTATCTACATCGGAGGCAATTTGAAGAGAGATGAGTTGGTAACCAGTTTAACGTCACCCCAGTTACCCCTCAGGTTCCCCTTGCCCCCATTCACCCCCTCGCACCCCTTGTCGGCTAGTCTGGTGTAATATTGTACAATTTGTACCGGTTAAACAGTTTACCGTTCAATTTAATAGTTTGTGATTCTGTAAAATAATAGGTCTTTACCTATGAAATTGCCGTATTGCAGTACAGACTTTTTCAAACAAAAAAAAGTTTTGATTGGCTATGAATTCTAAATTCATATTAATTTTGTTTTAAAAATATGACATTCTATTTACAATATAAGTCTTTTGTTTATTGATTAGCGTTGTATTTTCATTACATTTCAACATTTTTCCTCATAATGGATACTTTGAAATTTCGTGTAATTATGGAATATGAGTTCCGTCGTGGCACCAACGCGGCACAAACGACACGTAACATCAACGACGTTTACGGAGAGAACTGTACAAACGAACGTACAACCCGTTATTGGTTTGCTCGGTTCCGTTCTGGGAATTTTGACCTGAAAAATGAACCTCGTGGTCGTCCGGAAACTTTGGTCAACAATGATGAATTAAAGGCGATTGTGGAAGCTGATGAATCTCAATCTACAGCTGAGCTGGCAGCAGCTTTTGATGTTAGCATCAAAACAATATTGGTCCATTTGCGACAGATTGGCAAGATAAAAAAGCTTGATAGATGGGTGCCCCACGAACTTAACGATCGCCAGCGCAACGTACGCGTCGAGACTTGTCTTGCGCTGCTTAACAGGCACAGAAATGAAGGAATTTTGAACCGAATTGTTACGTGCGACGAAAAATGGATTCTTTTTGACAATCGAAAGCGCTCAGCAAGTTGGTTAGATCCTGGTTCGGTACCAAAGCAATGTGCAAAACGAAAAATGACCCCTAGAAAGGTGATGGTCACAGTTTGGTGGTCTAGTGCTGGTGTGACTCATCATAGCTTTTTACAAAACGGCGAGAGCATTACTGCAGATGTGTACATTGAAGAACTGACCACAATGATGGAGAAACTCGCACGTCTGCAACCAGCATTGGTCAATCGGTCGTCTCCACTGCTACTTCACGACAACGCGCGACCCCATACTGCACAACAGACCGTCTCTAAGCTGCATGAGTTGGGTTTGGAAGCTTTCCCTCATCCGCCATACTCACCAGATCTTGCGCCTACTGACTATTACTTTTTCCAAAATTTGGACAACTTTTTAGCGGGAAAAAAATTCAATTCCCGAGAGGCAGTACAAAACGCCTTTGAAGAGTTTGTTGTCTCCCGTCCTGCTGATTTTTTCAAGAAGGGCATCCATAAACTGCCACAGCGTTGGCAAAGATGCATTGATTGCAGGGGTGATTACTTTGAATAAAAGAAATAAATAAGTACGAAAAAAAAATACTTAAACTTTTTTCAAAAAAACGGCAATTTCATAGGTAAAGACCTAATAATATATCTTTATATATGTTCGGTAATGATAAGTATAATAAGACTACGCTTCGCTTACATTTTCTGTCTGTTTTTGTTAGCGTCGATGATTCCTGACACTACGCAATAATAATAATAATAACGCCCAACGATCACATACATAGATCCTGGACATTAACTGAATCCCTGTATCTAGGGAGCCAGGAACTACGAGGACCATGGTCCCACAACACCCAGACTCCGAACAAGTATTAGTGCTTTTTATTGCTGTGCATAAATACTCGTCTTGTCGCGGGAATCAAACCCTCCACCTCCGGTTTATGAGCCGACCTGCTCAACCACATCACCACAGAGAGTTTGGCATAATAATTGTGCAAATTAATGGCATCACAGACTAATAAACAAATGACACACTACAATGTTATTTGCTAGAAAGCAACGCCGACGTTTATATGCTACTTTCAAGATAATTTAATTATTTATAAATAAATAAATTTAAAAGTCATTCATTCATTTCAGCCATTTCAAGAAATTCAACATTATTACAGGAAAAAAGTTAAGCTTTAAATTTAATTGTAAATTTTAATTAAGTTTCTAATCCGACGAAACCATCTGCGTTTCATTCGTGATTGAACAAAAAAACCGAGTGTACTTCAGACCACACGACTGAAGAAAAAGTTTTTTAGCTCCATCTCTCTTGCCCCTACAGTAATATACGAAACGTAACTCTTTCTTTCTATTTTCGCGTTTAGAGGGAGACATACTATGACCCTCTCAACTTCCGTTCGCCTCACCAGCTTACTCCCACGTCACGCGTGCGTAAAGAAATTTTTAAAACGAATATGGGACGTTCATTGTCATGCATACATTTATAATTCAAATAAATACTTCTTAGATTAAAATTACAAGGGTATTGTTTGTGATCGTTACTTTGTGTTGATTGTTTGCTAATAATTGACTGGCCCGTTAGCTCAGTTGGTAGTATTCCTGCCTTCTGAACTACAGGTTGTGGGTTCGATTCCCACCCAGGACAAACATTTGTGTGACGAACATCGATGTTTGCTCTGTGTCTGGGCGTTATATTGTATTCTATGTATGTATGTAGCAAAGTGTATAAGTATTGTATCAGTTATCTGGTTCCCATAGTACAAGCTTTGCTTAGTTTGGGGCTAGATGGCGCTGTGCGAAATGTCCACACATACGTATTTATTTCTTTATTTATTTTAATTAGTCGTTTCTTTTGTTTTATTTTATTACTTCCAAAATTTTTAATAAATTCACCATGATGTTCCGGTTTGAAGGGCACTGTAGCTAGTAAAATTACTGGGCAAATGAGACTTTCTGATCTGATCTCACAGTTTAGTAATCTTATTACTAGATGACGTGCGCAGTGCAGTGTCACGAGAACCTCTATACTTTAGAGTTCCAAGTGACACTGCAGCTGATATGGGCAGCCGTGTCTTTTAACATCAGGCGAACGGCTAGCTCGTCACGTCATTCCGTAACATAAAAATAAAAAATAAATGATAAAGTAGCATGTAAATATTTAATAAAAAACCTACGAAATCCCTGATTTGCGTTCAGTACCGCCACCGTTTGACACAATGTCGTCAGGGTTGCCCCCCTGCGTAATTTTCCACCTCGTATCGGCATTATTCCGCCGATCGGGCGCCAATGGATTCCCATTCCTGTTTATATCGTGTAACACTCGAGCGGCCTGAGACAGTACAATGTAATACAAAGAAGGTACGATTTAATGGAATTCAAATCAGTGAAAATGGCCGAACATAATTTTTTCGATATTTTTAGACCGCGCTACTACTCGCATATATAGCAATTGTAATTTCCATTGTTTTATATTTATTAAATTGTTACAAGAGCTGCAGGTCAATAAATATATACGCAATATTCGTATTTCGAAATATGAATAATAACGTTATGTTAAAATATATATTTAGATATATTGAAGTCACTCTTGCTCGTCCGCACTACAGTGACTTACTAAAAATGCCTTTCTATACATATAAACATTCAAAGTCCTGACTGACTTATACATCGACGCACAGTCTAAACCGCTGGTCCTAGAGACTTGAAATTTGGAGGGATTGTCCTTTGTAAAGTGTAGGTATCTACTAAGAAAGAGTTTTTTGAAATTCTACCCTTAAAAAGGTGAAATGGGTGGTTGAATTGTGAAATGAAAAAAAATATCTTCGTTTCTTATAGGCCACGAGGGCGAAGCCGCAGGCAGAAGCTAGTTTACAATAAATCTTTTGACATTGACTTTGATTTTTTAAAATTTACAGCTCCTAAGTTGATATTTATCCCCCTATGACGTACCAACTGCAATAGTACGTTCTAGAGAGAAAAATGCGAACTTAAGAGCTGCTATCAACTTGAGAGTGTAGAGTGTGTTTCTTAATCCACCACACTGGCCAAGTGCTGATTGGTAAATGACCCAGATCTCAAATATTGTTATTTTTACTACTACGCTCAATGATGTATGGGATATATTTATCCCTAACATCATTTTGATACATCATTGAAACGTTTGAGTATAGTTTGAGTAATTTGAATCATGAGCGGTATTTGAACCTTATGTACTGAATAATCCATCCTTTGGTTTTATAAACCTTCCGTCTGTAAACTAGAATGTAAATGCATTGACGCCCGTTCTGTGGAAATAATTTAAGGGTGATCGGCGGAAAATTGCCAGGGGTGCGCTTCCGGTAGAATATTATGTGTCAAATGCGTATGTTACGGGTTGCCAGAATAATGTGCTTTATAAGCCATAAAAAAAGAATTATGAATTTTTATAATTATATTATTTCCAAATAATACTTAGACGCAGTAGGTATTACTTTTAGCATTCAATAAAAAAATATTGTTTATTGAAAAAAGTTAAAATCAAGGCTAATATTATAATAATGTTATTTTTGCTTGTAGATTTTTTTAAGGTGCTTATTTTATAATTTAATTTGTTACAATTATTTAATGTATGATGTGCTAGAAATCCGGTATTTGAATTATGCTTTTTTCGCATTTACAATTTTTCAGCCATCAATACTAATACAAAACTTATGGGTACTTTACAGAGCATTTTATAGTTATATCTTCGTAAAAGCTAACAAAACCATCAGAAAATAAGTACGTAGCAAAAACTTTACGATAAAACAATAATATACAAAAAAATAATATGATTCAATAAAATTTTGCTATAAAATAACCGTTTTACCATCGGTGCGGCTCTCAAATTGATGGATTGGACACATTTTTGCAAAGAATAAATCGCTTTTATTTTGTTACTATACTAAAGGTATAGTAGTATGTATAAGTATGTACGTGAAGTTTTTTTGAACACGGCTAATTGCCTTTATTATCAAATAAATACTACAATGATATAATAACTAATACTAAACACTACCTGTAGCAAACTCTTTGTTTTTATATAAAACCTGTTTACTTAAGTTTTTATTCAAAATTTAAAAAGTATATTTTTGTTCTTTTTTGGCATTAGATTTTGACAGATTGTCTTTGATTTTTCGCCTACGAAGTTGGTTGTATTTTTTTGCATAATTTTCTGCTTTTTAAATATACTACTATCATTTTACAAGTCCATTAAGGTTTTTATTATCATCTGCACCAGGTAGTTCATTTCATTTTGGTCCTTCACCCTACATTTCCAGCACCTAAAATCGTAAGTAGATATTTTCCATTTTATCTATCATATTTCATTTTGATTCTGTCGTGTTTTAAAACATCGTATCAACCTATTTTCATTAAGTATATTAGAAAAATTTTAATGATCACCCGCAGTAAAAGTAGAATTATGTCAGCAAACCCTCCACCTAGTACACAGCCCAACAATGAGTCGTCTAGCGTTCATAATTCGCAGCCCGACATGCCTAAATTACAAGGCAGCAATGCCTCGAGTGCGCGAACCGCCCGATCCAGGTCATCGTCTACGATGAAAGCGCAAAAAGCAGCATTGGAAGCGCTTGCTTTGCGCCGCCGTCTGGAGCGCGAGCAAGAATTCGCTGCACGGGAGCGTGAGCGAGATAGAGAACTTGCCGCTTTACAGCAGCAGGTGGAGGACAGCGAGCTACAAGCCGAACTCGCTGCTCTTGATGCCGACGCTGAGGGCAGCTGTGGGAGCCGCGGCAGCTGTACCAGGGTGAGCTCAAATAGGACTTCTCAATGGGTAGAAAATCATTGCGATCCATCTCGTTACAACGTTAATAGAGGCATTTCCGCAGTAGGATGTGAACAACAGTGTTCTGTTCCACCCCCGGGCCAGTTGGTGCCACCGCCGGTCCTGCCGGTACCACGTCCGGTCCTGCCGGTACCATCACCGGTCCTACCGTCATCACAACCGGTCGAGTCGGTACCGCCACCAATGGCCACACGGGCTACTGCATCCCCTTTTAACCTTGTCGAGCGACAAAAACAATTGCCTAACATCAACAAGGTGTCCGAGGCGGCTGGCATCATGCCTCCGCTCGTTCCTGCGGATCACACTGTTCTTTTACAAGCCGTAGCCGACACCGCTGCTGCTGCAAAGGCTCTCGCTAGTAGCCCGAGTGAAAAAAAACTGGATTTGTTTCCATTTTCTGGCAACACGCTGCAATGGCTACATTTTAGACGTATTTACGACGTTACTAAAATACATTTTTCCTCTCTAGAAAATTTAAACCGACTACATAATGCAGTCCGCGGTCCGGCACGTGATGCTGTCGCCGCGCTGCTAATGTCAGCGGAGGACCCGGAAGAGATCATGCGCGCACTCGAAGATAACTTCGCGCGCCCCGAGCTCATCGTTTTCAAGGAAGTATCTTCTTTAAAAAATCTTCCACGTTTGGGTAACGATCTAAAAGAACTCGGAATTCTCTCAAATCGGGTACGTAGCTCCATCTCTACAATAAAATTGCTTAAACAAATAGAGTATTTATACTCACCAGAATTGTTTCACGCGGTACTTAGTAAATTAAACCCTACCATGAAAGTTAGGTGGACCGATTTTGCTATAGTAGACAACACTGGGCGTCCTAAGCTAGAAATATTATCCGACTTTTTAAAGCGTGAGTTAGATCAACATATTCGGTTTGGTTTATCACCCGAGTCTAGCTCCGCACAAAACACGCAAACCTTTTTAATCGACAAACAATTTAAGCGTGAAAATATAAATATGGTCACACATAAGGCTGAATCTAAGGTTGGACCATGCTCATTTTGTAAAAAAGACCATAATATTAAGGTGTGTTCGGAATTTAAGTCTCTTACGGTCGATAATAGGTGGCAGTGGTTACGAGAAGCGAAACTGTGTTACCGATGTCTTAGGGGTAGTTCACATCAATGGAAAACGTGCAAAGTTAGTCCATGCGGTATCGATGGATGTCAATTACGTCATCACCCACTTCTTCATAACAAATTGTCTTCTACTTCTCTTGTCAACACACTCGATACTACGATTGAACTAAATACCGCTCCGACTTCTACTGTTACTAAACCGACCGAAGAAAAAGTAGTCGTGTCTACCACCTCTACAGGCGTTAAACAACCAAGCACTATTTTAGCTCTACGTCCTCGTGCCTATTTGAAGATTGTACCTGTCACCGTTTCGGGCCCTTCAGGAACCTGCGACGTGTACGCTCTTCTTGACGACGGGAGCACTGCTACGTTAATAGACTCTACTGTCGCTGCGCAGATAGGAGCATCGGGGCCCCAACAGTTGATTACAGTTAACGGAATCGCAGGTTTCGAGCGTAGAACTACAGTGTCATATGTTGATTTTAATATTAAGGGCAGGTATACACAAGAAACATTTTTAGTCAAAAATGCTAGGGCCATGGAGTCTTTATCTTTGCGCCCACAAACTATTCAGCGTGAAACTATCGACTCTTTGTCACATCTGACAGATCTGGTTGACTTTTTGGTGTACGAAGATGCCAGGCCAATGGGTTTAATAGGAGCTGAACATTGGCACTTGTCCATTAACCGTGACGTACGTGTTGGTAGAAGAAACGAACCCGTAGCCTGCTGTACCGCACTAGGGTGGACTTTATACGGCGTAGCTTCTAGCAAAACGAAGTTGATTGACTTTGTAAATCATAGTACATTCACTGAGACGTGTATAGACGAAAACTTAGAATTCTTAATAAAAGAACAATATAAGATAGATTCTTTAGGTATCTGTAAGACCGAAACTTTACATAGCAAGCAGGATCAACGTGCAGTAGATATTCTTGATGCCACATCTAGGCGCTTACCCACTGGCCGATTTGAGGTAGGCATGCCATGGCGAGACAATATTCAGCGTGTTCCTGATAGTTATCCACAAGCAATGTCGCGATTTTTAAGCTTAGAAAGACGTATGGCCAAAGACGCCAATTTTGCTAAGGCATATGACGTCTTTATGACAAACATGTTACACAAAGGTTACGCAGAGGAGTGTGTTCTTGAGACGTATTATGCTAACCATAAAAATGTTAAAAGTGATACGGAATTGCGCCTTTATCTGCCACATTTTGGCGTTTATCATCCTCTAAAGTGTAAAATTCGCGTAGTACATGATGCCGCAGCCAGGAATGAAGGAGTTAGCCTGAATTCTTTATTGCTTTCTGGTCCTGACCTGCTTCAGTCTTTACTGAAGATTTTATTTGGTTTTCGGGAAGGCCGCATTGCCATTACAGCGGATATCAAGGAAATGTTTCCTCAGGTCCGGATCAGGGAGCAGGATAGAGACGCTCTCCGATATTTATGGAGACCTGAAAAAACACAACCCATAAAGGAATTCAGGATGACGGCCGTCATTTTTGGCGCGTGTTGTAGTCCTTTTATAGCGCATTATATAAAAAATAAAAACGCTCATGAGCACATAAACTCATATCCTAATGCCGTGGACGCGATCTTACACAAACACTATATGGATGATTATATAGACTCGTGAGATAGCGTCAATGAAGCAGCTCAGTTAGCAGCGGACATTGTCACAGTTCACAGATCTGCATGCTTTGAAATGAGGGGTTGGATTTCTAATGATCCAGCAGCACTCGATCTCGTCAGTGACGATTTACGGGCTGCTCGATCGTCGGAAATAGATCTCGGCGACTCGACTAATAACATACGCGCTCTAGGGATTGCGTGGAATCCCGCTACGGACGAGTTAGGGTTCCGCACCGGTCTAGTCACCCTTCCTAGCCCGCTTACAAAACGTGCTGTGCTTTCGCACCTCATGCGTTTATACGACCCTTTAGGTTTGTTGGCACCTATAGTTGTTAAGGGCCGCATTCTTTTTCAAAACGCATGGCGGTTAAGCATTGATTGGGATACCGAACTTCCCCCAACTGAAGCATTAAAGTGGTCAGACTGGTTCCAAGATCTTTTAACAGTCTGTACTCTGAAAATTCCTCGTTGGTATTCAAAAGTCAAAGACTCTGAACCGTCTTACAGAGAATTACATGTCTTAGCAGATGCAAGTGAGCTTGCTTATGCCTGTGTTGCTTATTGGCGTTTAGTATATCCGGATGGCAGCATCAACCTCACTCTCATTTCAAGTAAAGCAAGAGTCTCTCCGTTGAGACCAATATCTATACCACGCTTGGAACTTCAGGCCGCTCTAATTGCTTCTCGGCTCGCACTTA
Organism: Ennomos fuscantarius; assembly: GCA_905220475.3. Taxonomy (NCBI): domain Eukaryota; kingdom Metazoa; phylum Arthropoda; class Insecta; order Lepidoptera; family Geometridae; genus Ennomos; species Ennomos fuscantarius. The sequence goes on along the minus strand of HG992046.1, from coordinate 552,684 downwards.
CCATCAAGGACAGTCATCGCAAAAAACCTTCACGAACTTTTATTTGGACAGACTCGATGACAGTTCTGCAGTGGTTGCGTAGCGATGCACGGTCTTTTAAACCTTTTGTTGCCCATCGTTTAGGCGAAATCTTAGAAAATTCTTCTGTCAATGATTGGCGATGGGTACCAACAGATTTAAATGTAGCCGACGATGCGACTAGAATGAAATCTATTCGTTTGGATCTTTCACACAGGTGGTTTTGTGGTCCATCATTTCTTTTTAAGTCCCCGGAGGACTGGCCAACAGAGCCTATTAATGTCGCACCAGTTCGCGAGGAGCGCAAATGTTCTCTGAACGAATTGGTGGGATTGACGACTGTTAACTTAGATCTACCTACGCCAGTTGCTGCTAATTGTAATCGATTTAGTAACTGGTTACGATTATTACGTGCTACTGCTCGGGCACACCAAGCTGCGGACAGCTTTCGAAACATTTTGGCCTCCATTAGAAATTCCAAATTAAACGGCGATGTTCCTCGTCCGTCATTCCGCCACTCATCAACGTCTACTACTCTTAAGCCTTTAACAGCTGATCTGATTAAAGCCGCTGAAAGGCATATTTTGCAGCAAGCACAATTGGAAAGCTTTTTGGAAGAGTTTCGTTGCATCATCAATTCAAAGCCGATCCCTAAAAACAGTCGCCTTGCCAAACTGTCTCCCACATTAGGAGAAGATAAGTTATTGCGCTTAGCTGGAAGAATTAAAGCCGTAGATAGCATCGATCCTGACACACGATTCCCAGTTTTACTTGACGGCCGCCACCCAGCTGTACGTTTGTTAGTAGAGTCATATCATCGAAGAGCAGGCCACGCAAACCATGAGTTGGTGATTAATGAAATAAGGCAGAAATTCTGGCTCTTAAGACTTCGGGACACGGTGAGGACTACAGCAAAACGGTGCTTATTCTGCAGAATTAGGAAGACGCTACCAATGAACCCTATCACAGGAGATCTTCCACCACAAAGACTGGCTCACCATCAACGGCCATTTACCTACACTGGTGTTGATTACTTTGGTCCCGTCACTGTCACCATTGGCCGCCGCCACGAAAAGCGATATGTGGCTCTCTTTACTTGCCTCACTTCACGAGCACTCCATTTAGAAATTGTACATAACCTTTCCGCTGATTCCGCAATCATGGGCCTTAGGCGTTTCATAGCTAGACGTGGAACACCAAAGACGGTATACTCCGATAATGGCACAGCTTTCGTCGGTGCCAACCGCATCTTGAAGGAGTTTTATTCTACTGATATTTTGGAGTTCGCCGCTACAAAGAATATGACTTGGAGTTTTATTCCACCGGCTGCACCAAGCTTCGGAGGTTGTTGGGAGCGCTTAGTGCGGAGCGTAAAGGTGGCTTTGAAAGCGACACTTAATGAAAGAGCACCTAAAGAGGAAACTTTTAAGACTTTACTGGCAGAAGCCGAAGCATTAGTGAACTCTCGCCCATTGACTCACGTGTCCACAGATCCTGACGATCCCACGACATTGACGCCTTTTCATTTTCTCATCGGTTCATCTTCAAACGAATCGCTGCCTGCAAATTTAGATGACAGTGACCTGATCCGACGCGCGGAATGGAAAAAGGCCTTACGACTCGCTGATCATTTTTGGAATCGCTGGGTGCGCGAGGTCCTGCCAACCATGCAAATACGTGGACAAAGTAGAGGCAATCTTGGGAATGATCTACAAGTAGGGGATGTAGTCATAATTGTGGATGAGTCATTACCACGAGGGATATGGCCTCGAGGTCGAGTACAGAAGTTGTTTCCAGGGAAAGATGGCATAACAAGGGTAGTCGACGTTGCCACACAAGGGGGCTTGCTGCGCCGGCCCTTGAAAAAGCTGGTAAAGCTCGCCACCTAAGATCATTATCTGATCTTGGCAAGTTGAACCAGTTGGTGCATTGCTGCACGAGGGGCAGGATGTAGCAAACTCTTTGTTTTTATATAAAACCTGTTTACTTAAGTTTTTATTCAAAATTTAAAAAGTATATTTTTGTTCTTTTTTGGCATTAGATTTTGACAGATTGTCTTTGATTTTTCGCCTACGAAGTTGGTTGTATTTTTTTGCATAATTTTCTGCTTTTTAAATATACTACTATCATTTTACAAGTCCATTAAGGTTTTTATTATCATCTGCACCACGTAGTTCACTTCACTACCTACTGTTAAAAAAAAACATTTGGACTATATACTGGGAAATTATATATATATTTACATTTTATTTAGTTGTTTTATGTTTGCATTTATCATTGACTGCGTGGAAGATATGAGACAAGTGTTATCATATTTATCTCATCACTAGTCAAATAAAAGTGAAGCTTTGTCTCCTTTTTGCGACCTTCAGGCCGGAACGGTAAAAACCGATTTGAATGATATTTTGACCAAAAGTAAGTAAAAGTTAATATCACACTAATATTATAAAGGCGAAAGTTTGTATGTGTGTATGTTTGTTACTCCTTCACGCTCAAAAAGCTGAATGATAAGATAGCTTATACACTAGATTGACATATAGGATACATTTTATCCCGGGAAAGTGAAATTTTCCCATGGGATGAGTAAACAATTAAAATACTTTTTATCCCCGATAAATTTTAGATGGAGCTAAACTAAAGAAGTTTTACTTCAGTCATGTGGTCTAAAGCACACTCGTTTTTTGCTATCGCTACTCGACTGAACTAATGTACTGGAAACACTCTCAACGTATTCGCGGGTAGTATAGCACGGTATAGTTGTGTGTAGTGTTTGTTTTGCGCACCGTACCGCACGGCGCTCGTGGGGACAGACAGACTATTGATTTTTATTGTACCTCGTTCGTAATATGAGTGCAAACTAGACGTTTTTACGATCGATCGTTTGAAAATAAGAATATTGAGTTTTGGCGGGAAAACGAAAAGATCGCGTCACCGCATTGTATTATTTTCCAAAACTTGTGTTATATTCAGTGTTACTGCATACAATTGGTGGCATTTTATTCGTTAAGTGCTGGATTACACAGATGAGTGTGGGAAAGTGGTATAGTGATGGTGAAACGTTTATTTTCGTGTTGTTTCCAAAACTCCATAGAAGCTTCAAGTAAAGTTGCCACCACTTTACTAGGAGTATGACTTGACTCGACTAGACTATGACTTGACTTGAGCTGTGACTTGACTTGATACATATATATTAATTAACTCGCGAAATTATCAATTACTTGACACTGGCTAAATACACAGAAGTGTGGAGCCATACCAAAAATAATATTTTTCTGTTAGACCACAGAACATAAATGTGGTTATAACACAGATTGGAGAAAAAACTATCGATCATAACGCCAACACTGCCTACAACGAAGTTTATATAAAGGAATGGGCATCGGCTGTAACTTTTTATTATGTTTTGAGACAATTAAGTTTGTATTATATTTGGATTTTGTAATGTAGTCAGTTATGACATAGTTATGTATCTCATTTTGCCATTTGGCGAATAATATATGTATGTGATTCTTGGGCGCTATTATTATTATTATTGATATGACAATTAATTTGCAATACAGTGCATGACAACTTGATATATTGCTGTTAAATTGTGCCCATATGTAGCGCTTCGTTTTGAAGGCGTAACGCATTGCATGTCAAATCCTAAAGTATTTTTATATCCTATTTTCTGTATTATTTGTGGTAACCTATATAAAGAAACCGTACGGAACTGAAGTTCAATTAAAATTAATATTCATTTTCGCAGTCAATTAAAGTACATTTGTAGCTAATATATATATATTGTATTTGAAGATTCTTTATCATTTCTCATTTTCAATTGTTGTCACTTTAATGGAAAAGTGCAATCGAAATATTAAGAGAAAGAGTAGAACTAAATAAGCGTATATAAATTACTTAAATAAAATGATTATAAATAAAAGATATGTTAAAGGCGAAGTAAGTCCAATCTATAAATTATATTAAACAGACTAAAACGAAAAAACCAATACTAGTTTAGCAAATTTCTTTAATAAAAATATAGACGGACTAAAACATAAATAAACATAATAAATAATTAAATAGTAAATGTACATTTTAGTATTCGCCTTTCACAGAACCACGCATTTTTACACAGTTTTAAATAAAGTAGGTGCTTTTTCAAGTACCTGGCAACACAAAAAGTATCTCCAAAGTTAAACGCAATTCCAGATTAAATACAGTCCATTCCACTTCAAATCAAGTGACAACTACAGATCCAAGTATTTGCCGCTATTTAGCCTTTCCTTTTGCACAAACAAACATACAAACACTATTAGTGAAGATAAACACTTTTCTTCGAGTATATGGGAGGGCTGTGAGGGCTACGAGAGCTAAGAGGGCTAAGGGCAAGCTCTGGCAGGTCTGAGGAATTAAAGTCGATGATTGGGGACACTTATGTCTATGATGGATTAACGGATTTAATGTACATAATTTAATCTACTATACCTCTAAGTAATTAAGTAAGTAGATTAATTTTTATAAAACGCATGTAGTTCATCTTATTAGCTGGCCTCTATAAAAATTAAAGGCTATTTAGCACTATTACTACTTGAATTTTAATTTCCAATTATACACACATGGAATTTAGCCAAATAACTTATTTTTTGTTTTTTATTTGAAGAATGTAGTATCTTGTAGCTTCTTAACAGTTGTAATCGAAGCTTCGGATCGGAGTTTTCTGTTCTGCATTGTGTCGGATTGTTTGCACCAGTAGTGAGAAAGAGAACTTACTTTTTTTCAAACTCATATATTGTAATGGGCTTGCTATATATTATTTGACAATAAGCACTTTGTAATTTTATATGCTTAGTAAAATAACTTAATTTTAAGTACTAAATATAATTTTGACTTGTAAAAGTGCTAAAAATAGCCTATTTGCAATAAATCTTTTGACTTTGACTTTGAATCCCGGGATCTAGGCGCAAAAGTATAACGACCTTATTATATTCTATACGATATAATAAAAAGTTACGCCAGAAATTATTGCACGCAGTTCTCTCGATCCTTAATTGATCCATTTTGATTACAACAAAGGTCTTTAATGAGTACACTTTCCGAGTCCTCGACAAGTTGCTCAACTAGGGGAAGTCCCGGCAAGTTTTAATTGTCACAGTTGCTGTTGGGTTCTTTTATTAATCAGTTTTGCAAGGCCGCCATCTTACAGGGAAAGTTGTAGAAAAAGCAGTATAGGTAAGTTATTGAGCAAAGTTTTTTAAATGACTCTGTAAACAACATATTATTAAATAGTTGAAATTTGAACAAGAGGATTTAAATCAGAGCATATATTTTGCTAGTTGCGCCCCGCGATTTCACCCGCGGATAAAAATATTTTAATTATTTGCTCACCCCACGAGAAAATTGCATTTTCCGGGATAAAATGTAGCCTATATGTTAATCCATTGTATAAGCTATCTGGTACCGAATTTCATCCAAATCCATTCAGCCATTTGAGCGTGAAGGAGTAACAAACATACACACAAACACACATGCACATATACAAACTTTCGCCTTTATAATATTAGTGTGAAATGTGATTAAATCTTCCTGCTGACTCGGAATCTCTTTATTATAAATAAAATTAGTAAACATTTTATAAGCGTATTTTTTCAAGAGAACATGAAGATAAACCAATAAAAGTAAAAAAGAAGGTAAAGAAGCCTCTGCGGTATGGTGGTTGAGAAGGTTGGCTTATATCTCGAAGGCAGCGGGTTAAATTCCCGCGGCAGAACAAGTTAGTATTGGGCACAGCAAAAAAAGCGTAAATTCTTGTTTTAAGTCTGTGTGTTGTGGGGACCATGGTCCTCGTAGTCCCTAGGTCCCTAGACACAGGGAATCCTAGTTAGGATCCAGGATCTATGTACGTGATCGTTGGGCGTTATTATTATTATTTACACAATCTTTAGAGCCCTATTTATTCTCTTTAAGAAGTAATTAAATCTTTTACTTTTTAAACCTTAAATATTTCAAAATAAGATAAATAAAAAATAAATAAAAGTATATATTTGCAGCCATTCACACTAATACAATAATAATAATTTGACAAGTTTATTGCAAAACACTAATTAGGCAGGGTCTTCCCGTAAATAAATCCATTATTAATTGCATTGAAATGATGTATTCATCTCACATCGATTTTTCATTGCCAAGGGTTGCCCCCTCGCGAGGGATCGGAAACATCATAATAAGATCGCGATCGAGTTTTCTCCGAGGAAATGATGAGAACTCGCCCTTACGGCGCAACCCTAGGGGATACTGGTAATCGAGAACTTCAATGTAATATTTATTCGATAACTTATTTTCGACGATAATTTGAAACAAGTTACTTATTTTGAAATATTATCTTACAATTACAGAAACCAAATCGGTTTTTGAGAGAACGTATTTCGATTTCATTTCTATGTTATGAACGAGCTTCTGCCCGCAGCTTCGCCCGCGGCGTGGCCTATGGGAAAATAATACAACCACCCATTTCACCCTCTTAAGGGTGGAGTTTCGAAAAATCCTTTCTTAGCGGATGCCTACGTCATAACATCTACCTGCATGCCAAATTTCAGCCCGATCCGTCCAGTGGTTTGAGCTGTGCGTAGATCACTATGTCAGTCAGTCAGTCACCTTTGAGTTATATATATTTAAGATTTACTTTTGAATAGCGTATTATACGAATGAGTACCAAATTTAATTATGTTCTATCTGTCTATCCCAAGGGAGACTTTGTTTGTCGCAGGGAGTGATTGTGCTCACTCATTAAGACTAAGGTACTACTTTTCTTGCAAATCTAGTTTCCAAAACTCTTCTAGGAAAAATACATTTACTAAAAGTAAACGTATTATTCCTACTAAAAGTAAACGTATTATTCCTACTAAAAGTAAACGTATTTTTCCTAGGTGCTAAAATTATTTTCAGTATCTTACTATCTCATATAAACAACTTTTCTCCTGATGCAACTGATCTTTTATAACCAGTTGTTAGTCTATTACGAAACTGCTTCTATAAAACATAATTTAAATACTTAACAGAAATTATATTTATTGCATTCCATGAATTATGAGTCTTTTACAATACAGTATGTGTTGAATGGGTGAGCGCTTAATGATATACATAACTGACCACATACGAGCTTAGGCCGGCCTCGGAGGTAGACCGACGATTTGTGGGTGATCACGGTTGCATTGCAACATTTCATTCCTAATTTGAACATTTCTATAGTTACTGTGCTCATAACGCATTGAAACTGTGGAATCCATACACATTTGCATTTCTTTCGGTTGCAATCAAAAAACGAAAAGTATGTAAAGTATGTATGTAACGGCGGCAACGTCCAGTGGTAAACTCTATGCGCAGCGAGCAGTACCGTAATTTACCCTGTCGTAACAATTAAATTTATTACAGTGGCAACACCGGCAACTGTCATCGCTTCCCCACCCATCTGGCTATATAAAGGGAGCGTTCGGTGTACTACAGATCATTCTTGCTCGGGACACGGCGCGGTGCTGAAGGCCTATAGTTATATAGGTTGCATCCTACGCACAACCCGTTCTGCCGATATATGTTTTGCTTAGTTTGGTACAATTTATTTATTATGAAACACCAACAGTATATATATTTAATATTATCTATAGTAGATCTTAAACTAATACATTTTTTTCTGATATATATACCCGTAACAGGTGCTTACAACATTTGCATATACACTGTGGTACTAGATAGCGTTGTGTGGTATGTCTAACAATATTTATTTATATTTATTTTATTTAAGTTTAAATAAAACAAGTATCATGATATAATTTTTTTTATAGACATTTCCAAATTAAGCTCTCTGCAGTAGAAGAAAAAGAACTAAGTCGTAATAATATTCAAATCTATTTTAGTAATTCAAGAAAATATGCCTCGACAACTCCTCAAAATTCCCACTTCCTCCCTTCGAAAATTACTCTCTCCTTTGACATCAATTTGCGTTCCAAATTGCATTACCGGCACTCAGTCTCGCCCGCTACGTAATGGTGTAGTTACTACTAACGCCGGGCCAGTAATGTAGCGCTAACAGTTTTAAAGTGTCGCCCAATTTGGTCAGCGACGGCGACGGTTTCAGTTTTGTTGATAGAAAAGTTTCTCAGTACCTGCCGGGCTATTACGTAACTTTCGCTGCACCGCTCACTCTTGTGAAATTTGACTCTTATACTCAGTCCCTAAACATGAAAGCTATATTCACGGTATCCCTAAATAACGCTTCACCAAATAATTTCATCTATTTCTAGGTGGTAGGACTTTTCTGCAAAGTTCGTCTAGGTAGGTACCACCGTTTTGCCAGTTATTCTCAATAGTGTGCAAGCACTACTGTGTTCCGGTTTGAAGGGCATTGTAGCTAGTGAAATTACTGGGCAATTGAGACTTTATGATCTGATCTCACAGTCGAGTAATCTTATTACCAGACTGTGCTGATGTCTCAGGATGATGTGAGCAGTGCAGTGTCGCACGAAACTTTATATTTTAGAGTTCCCAGTGACACTGTTCTGTTATGGGCGGCCGTGTCACTTAACATCAGGCGAACGGATAGCTAGTCCTATATTCATAAACATAAAAAATCCAAAGTCCGAATCCACATGAAGTCTAATTCACTTTATTTCTAACACGCTAGGTCATCCCTCATCAGGTACATACCTAAAACCCGTACGTACCTCGAAAACACATCAACCCGACTCACTGTATCCCGACAATAGAACATTTTAACACTGATGATATCATGTTCTCTTCTTAATTCAAATATTTCTACAGTAACTATCCATATGAACCGTGTATTGAAACTGTCAAATCCATACAAAGAATAAATATTCTTATTATTATTATTCTAATTATTCTTATTAATTAATTAATTGGTTGCAATAAACTTACACAACAGTATAGTTGGATGAATTTGATCATGTTTTTGAAGTAAAACTTCTTTACTTACGCTTGATTTGGGGAGTAAACTGGTGAATGCGTGCGAGCGGAAGTTGAAGTTGGTTCACGTAGATCTCCATTGATAACATCACAAAGTTAAAAAAATGTATTATTATAATGGTAAATCCGGTAAAATGACAATTTACAATTGTCAAGATGGCGACATTAACATTAAAAGTTAACAAAAAAGTTATACCGGCCGATATATGGAGCTAAACTAAAGAAGTTTTACTTTAGTCGTGTGGTCTAAAGCACACTCGTTTTAATTGACAGCATGGTGTTTATGACCACATCTCACATATAAAAGTACCCTGGAAATAATCCCTTGTGATAAGCGATGTGATAAGGAGGTTAGGTACTTTACAGAGCTGGGCTGGCTTGGCATGATATATGTGAACACATTTGTTCAATTTTAATATACACAAAATACTAATCCAAATCTCAATAAATGATCCCTTTGTGTCCTTCCATAACCATCTACATACAATATTTACGCAGTGTTCGTCTATTTGTCTCCGGGATTAAACCACACTCGCTGATTGGCCAGTTTACGCAAACAACCTGTATACACGAAACATGTACACACGCCCTGTACATACGTGAGATAACTTTGAAAATTATTTGGTACCCGAGCTAATAAAAATGCCTCCCAATTGTCTGTTTTCTCGCGAAAACTCACAATTTTCCAGGATAAAAAGTATGTTGATCTAAGTATCGTTAGTTAGCTGTGTGCAAAATTTTATTCAAATCGGTTCAATTATTTGTGACTTATATAATAATTCTAGCATTCCTTTGATCAACTAGAAAAGGGCGAATGATTTTTAAATGGCTGATCTAATGTATCATAAATCATAACTAATATAATCTCGATGTTCAAGCGCGGTGCGAGAGGTCCAACAAGCCATAAAACCCCGGAAAGTGAAAGCCTTATTTCGAGATACATTAAGGTTTTTGTTTCTTCAAGAAAAAAACTCCGATAACAAATATGCATTTGACAAATAAAATTAATTGCTACGAACAAAACACCACAGCGAGCTAACTTTTCTAGTAACGCCATCTAGTTGAGACTTAAATAAATATCAATCATCTTAACTACATGGACTCAACACTTGATTAAGTCACTCTTCAAACAAAGGTTATTATTTACAAATTATTAGTTAGAAACAGTAAAGGGATAGGGCTTTATAGCGATATAGGTGTGTCAGTATGTTAGTTGAATTTTAATTTTTTTATGTCTATTCTAAGGTATCATTAGTTAGTTGTGGTTTGCATAAGTTAGGCGCAAAGTACTCAAAAAGCCAGATTTAGACTACGATGGGACGAGGTCTTGCATCAACTTTTAAAATCAAACATTACACCAAAGAAGCATTATAAAAGTAATTTCAGTTCCTCAAGAAAGTAAAAAAGTCGCGCTCTTTCTTCTCCACATAACATTCGTCAATCGGCCAGCTCTCGGGCGGGAAATTGCGGCAATTTCGCAGAGGGCGCTAGTGCCGCAAATTATAGGGAAGTGGCACTTCTTTTTATGGGGTGGTTATCGCGTCGACTGGGTCGCGCCGTTTTACGTTTTATTTTAAGTTGTAGGCATGATGTAGGCAAGTGAGAAGGGCCGTGTTTTTTCGCTTTTTGAAATAAAACTTCTTTACTCACGCTTGACTTGGGAGTAAGCTGGTGAATGCGAGACAAACAGAAGTTGAATTTGGTTCACGTAAATCTCCATTGCCAACATAGCAAAATTTAAAATTTGTGTTATTTTTTTGGCATGTCCGGTAAAATGACAATTTACAATTGTCAAGATGGCGACATTAACATTAAACAAAGCAAAAACAAAGATATACCAGCCGATAGATGGAGCTAAAGATGTTTTACTTCAGTCGTGTGGCACACTCGTTTCTTTTTTATTTAAAGATTATCATTTATTACACGGACAGCAAAGGAAAAGAATAATTTACCAGCACCTTACTTGTTCAGCTTACATACTCATCTGATGATAAGTGATGACGCGGATGATAAAGCATGCTTGCCTAGACTATACCAGTTCAATATAAATTCCCAGATAATAGTTGTAAGGAAACGATGACGAATAAGGTGCTCCTTAGTTTTTTGGCGGGAACGCGAAAAAGATTGCGTCACCGCATTGTATTATTCTCCAAAACTTGTGTTATTTTCAGTGTTAGTGCATAAAATTGGTGGCATTCAATTCGTTAAGTGCTGGATTACAGGCGTGACTGTGGGAAAATGTAATAATGATGGTGAAACGTTTCTTTTCGTGTTTTTTCCAAAACTCCATAGAAGCTACAAGTAAAGTTGTCACCACCGTACTAGGAGTGTGACTTTGACTAGACTATGACTTGACTTGATGACTTCGACTGTGACTTGACACATATTTGCGTGATATATTATTAACTTGATAAATTATCAAATTACTTGACACTGGCTAAATACACGGAGGTGTGGAGCCAAAACATAATAAAAAAAAAAGGTGCTCCTTTCCTGTCCGAATTTAAAATCTAAAATGAATTAAAATTCTGTGCAGATTCGAGGAATATCCAACATATACTAATGCCGCGTTATTGTCGTGTTGGTTTTGATACTGAAAATTAATTCATCATACATCAAAATATACCTTATTTGATCAATTCACGACGAGTCTGTGTGGTTGATATTAATATTCAATTATTCGATATCAACAAATACCTACACGACTCATGCTCTGCGCCGAGCGGCATGTTAAGCTCGGTGTTTGCCCATCTGTATAACGGCATAATGCACAATTAACTAACGTTTGAACAGGGGCATTAATGCATACAGTTCTGCTGTTGGAAATAATATGCAGGTGTAGAGTGTAGAACGGTATTAAAGTTAGTGACTGTAGTAGATATCGTTAAATAACATTGAATGATGTGAGGAGCTAGTCGTTCACCTGATGTTAAGCGATATGGCCGCCCATAACAGAACAGTGTCACTCGGAACTCTAATTAAAGTTCGCGCGACACTGCACTGCGCACGTCATCCTGAGACATCAGCACAGTCTGGTAATAAGATTACTCGACTGTGAGATCCAATCATAGTCTCAATTACCCAGTAATTTCACAATGCCCTTCAAACTGGAACACAGTAGTGCGCAATCACTACTGCTTGGTGGCATAATAACTGGCAAAGCGGTGGTACCTATATAGATAAACTATGCAGTAAAATCCTACCACCTAGTAAAACTTCACTTAGAAGTTAATGTTAAAGTCAGGCTATTTTTAGTACTTTGCATTAACGATTACTTTCTCTATCCCTAAATATTCCTCACTTAAGCCATCCATTATTCAAATTGGCTCTGCCATTTTACGTGAAAGCCAACCACCAACATCCAACAAACAGAAAATGTTTTACTTTTACTTCAGTATATATTAATGGGGAAATGTTTAAAGTAAATATTTTTTGGTTTATCACAAAAAAATAACGCCCAAAAGATCACATACACAGATCCTGGAGGCTAACTAAAATTTCCTGTTTGTAGGGACCCAGGATTATGGCCCTACAACATCCAGATTCAGAACAAGTATTTGCGCTTTTTTTGTTGCTCAAATACTTGTCCTGCTGCGGGAATCAAATACGCCACCTTTGAGATATGAGCCCATCTGCTTAACTATCACGCAGCAAACTATATAAAATATAAGTACATGTGTAGGAAAAATCTCCGTGCAGCCCACCTCGTACTTGGTCAAACTTTATATTGTACTTATTTTGATATTATTTTATATATAATTTTATTTTCATATATATTTGTCATTTGTAAAAGTGCTTAAAATAGCCTATTGGCAATAAATCTTTTGACTTTGACTTTATTAGTTTCCCACCCGCTTTTAACGGACGAATATTTAAATTCATTTATTTCTGTAAAACTAAACTAACAAAGAATAACAAATGCATACAAGTACAAAATGCAAAATTTCAAAAGCTTTTAGCACCCGGCAAGTGCTAAATGGGGCTAACTCTAAATGGGGCGGTTTTTGCGACCAACTTTATCTGCCACTGAAAATAGGTTAAGCTAATTAGTGCTTTCCATTTATTTATTTAACCTTCGAAATTCGGATGCGAACAAATGCAATTTTAGCTCTAGAAAGAGCGAAGTTCTTTCATCGAAAAGTTGCCAGTAAAAAAGATGCGTCAAAAGCAACCACTTGGCTACAATTTATATCTGTTTAACTCAGTGAGTCTGTTAGTTCAAATCCAGTAAATATCTGGCCCACACATGCACTATAAACTTTTTTTTTTTTTTTTTTTTTTTTTTTTGGGGCGGTAAACTGGCCGAATTTGAGAAGAGGCAGCAAACACTCGCCTCTCCAGTGTCTTCGGATGCCACAAGCCTTGCTGCAGAATTTTCTCTCTTCAAGACTTTTACCTTGAATGCCCTCCGGGTTTTGCAGAATCAAGTACAGGTGTTGGCCCATAGCAATGACAGCTTAGAGATGCATAGCCGGCGAAAAATATTGCTTTTCCATGGGATACCCGAGGAGAAGCAGGAGGATGCCTCGGCTACGATTGTCAAGGTAGTTGCAGATAAATTGAAGCTACTCGAGTTCAAAATGGAACATATAAATTATTGCCATAGAATGGGTCGTTCAGCTTCACTCGACAGGCCAAGGCCTATCCTGGTCAAACTCCGCGATATTCAAATGCGTTCTAAGATCTGGAGTGCAAAAACCAGTCTCAAGGGCTCAGGTATCACCATGTCCGAGTTTTTGACGAAGTTGCGACATGAAACATTTATGGCAGCACGTCAACGGTTTGGGGTAACCAAATGCTGGACCCGTGACGGCTTCAGCTTTGTGTTGGGTACCGATGGTACGCGACATAAGATCAGCTACATGGCGGAGCTGGATAAACTCGATAAGCAGAGTGTTGCAGTTGCTGTACCGAAGAAGAAAAAGGCAGTTGCTGCGGCTGACAAGGAGCTTGAGTTGGCGATTAAGCCTAGGCGCCCGGCTGTGACGAAAAAATGATCTTTCTTCTTTCTCTTCATGCTAAATTCTTGCCGTATTTTCATTTTTATTGTAGTTTCTTTTTTCTTCTTGTTTAATATTTAATCTACCTCTTTTTCGCAATGGAAGTCAAACGTCAAGTTAATATCAGCTGTCAAATTAGCTATTGTCGACTGACTCTGACAGTTATTTTAGTAACTATCATAGACAATACAAAATTACGTTTCATTCCACATAATATTGTAAGCATTGTTTTAGGTATTGATTATTATTATTTATTGTTTTTGTTGTGGAGAAAGGGGTTGCCTATTTGATATATTGCAGTTGTATTGTCATGCCAAATTACCTTTTGGCTATGTAGCACTCTTATCTGAGTTTATTGTTTGAACACATTTGCTACCGGCAGGTGGAGTGTATAAGTAATTTAGTTTGTTCGTATAATTTTTTTATAATAGGATATTTTTTATTTATCTATTTTTTGTTTTTTATTATTATACATATATTATTTATATTATATTTCTATTGTATGTATCTATGTTAAACATATTTAATAGTAGCAATGAAAGTGATAACTTCTTATCTATTTCTTCCTACGATAGTAGTAGCAGCAATGACAGTTTTTCTAGTATTCCTTCTCTCTCTGACACACTGATAGCTCATTTTTCTGATGTACCTAAGAACTTTAATATTGTCCACATAAATGCGCAGAGCATTCCGGCACATTTTTCTGACATGCAGACGTCTTTTGCCTTAAAAGATATTCACGCTATATTAGTCTCCGAAACTTGGCTTAAACCATCTCTTCCCTCAATTTCCTATACTTTGCCTGGCTTTAACCTGATTCGCAACGATCGGACAGGAAGCGGCGGTGGAGGTGTTGCTATTTACCTTCGTGCGCACATTCCTTTCTCCGTTATAAGCACCTCCACACAGCCGCCTCCCCCGAATGCTGGCGAGCATCTTTTTATTGAAGTTCTTCTTTCGCACTCTAAAATCCTTCTCGGAGTCTACTATAGCCACTCATTACGTAATAATTTTTTCTCTTCCTTCAACAAGATCTTAGAAGATCTTTGTCCCTCTTATAGTCATACCATTGTGATGGGTGACTTTAACACTTGTCTTTTAAAAAATGACCATCGTTCTTCCTCTCTAGAAAACATCATTAGGTCTTGTAACATGCATCTTCTCCCCCTTAGTGCCACTCATCATTTCCCTAACTCAATTCCGTCTCTGCTAGATCTCATGATGGTATCATCACTAGGACTTGTTGCTAAGCATGGCCAATGTGCAGCTGATGCCTTCTCATATCATGATTTAGTCTTTTTATCATATAAAATCCGTCCACCTAAATCTAAACCAACTATTATTCTGCAGCGCAATTTTAGTGGTATAAATAATGAGGCTTTTTTAGCGGATGCCCAAAACATTGATTGGTCACCTGTAATCAGTGCAGATTCCATTGATGAACAAGTAGCCTTATTTAACTCTCGTATTACCCAACTATATGACGTTCATGCACCCTTGAGATCTATTAAAATTAAACACGTACCTGCACCTTGGCTCACTAACGACATAAAGGTATTACAAAATAAAAAAGCTGCTGCCAAAAGTAAATTTAAGTGTCTACCGAATGATGCTAATAAGGCTCGATATATCAAGTTTAGGAATCGCTGCAACGTGGTGTGTAGGGATGCCCAACGACTCCATATCCATGAATCTGTTCAAAATGAGGATCCAGCCAAAGTTTGGAAATTCCTCAGGTCGTTAGGAGTTGGGAAATCTCGCCTAGATACTGTTCCTAAAAATTTAGACATTGAGGCTCTTAATCAACACTTTTCCGGGTCATGTTCTATTGACCCTTTAATTAAAGTCCATACCATTAATCATCTTTCCAACATTACAGCTCCTAACTTTTCTCCGTTTGTCATAAGTCAATTTAGCCCTTGTGATGTTAAGAAGAGCATAATGTCCATTACATCTAATGCTGTTGGAGTCGATGGCATAAGTCGTAACATGTTGATTCCTATCCTTGATTCCATTCTTCCCATCCTCTGCTTCATACTTAATTTTTCTATATCTAATGGCGTCTTTCCTGCCATTTGGAAGGATGCCCAAATTATCCCTCTACCTAAAAAAGCCAATCCTAAATCCTTTTCCGAGTATCGTCCTATATCTATTCTTCCCTTCTTGTCCAAAGTTCTAGAACGTCTGGTTCATAATCAGATCAACATCTTCCTTACTCGTAACAATCTCCTGAATCCCTTTCAATCCGGTTTTCGACCTAATCACAGTACGTTAACTGCACTTGTCAAAATCACTGATGACATACGTCTGGGGATGGAAAACAGTCAGTTAACTGTGCTAACACTTTTAGATTTCAGCAACGCTTTTAATACTGTTGACTTCGATATTCTCCTAGAACTTCTTCGCTCTATTAACATATCTCCAATGGTGATTGACTGGTTTCGTAGCTACTTGTTCGGTCGCCGACAGCGGGTTCGTCTCGAAGATTCTCTATCTTCGTGGAGGAGCACGTCAGCTGGCGTACCACAAGGAGGCGTCTTATCTCCTCTTCTATTTTCTATATTTATTAACTCTATCTCTCAAAATATTTCATCTTCCTACCACCTGTATGTAGATGACCTACAACTCTATCAACAAGCTCCTCTGATTCAGCTATCTGAGGCAGTACTATCTACAAATAAGGACTTGGATATAATAGCTATGTGGAGCAAAGCTTATGGACTAAAGGTAAATCCACTTAAAACGCAAGTTATTATTGTAGGCAGCTCTCGTACCATCTGTAAGATTAACTGGAACCTTTTGCCCAAAGTTGTGTTTGACGGAGTCACAATTCCTTTTAGTGATACAGTGAAGAACCTCGGTATAACCATTGACAAGTGCCTTACCTGGGGTCCGCAACTTGCTCACACAAGCCGCAAGATGTTTGCTTCTGCGGGCTCGTTGCGTAAACTACGTAATTTTCTTCCAACTACCACTAAGATTGCGCTTGCACAGTCTCTTTTGCTCCCTATCCTTGACTATGCTGACGTCTGTTATCTCGACATTACGCAGGACCAGCTAAATAAACTTGAGCGTCTCCAGAATTTCTGTATAAGGTTTATATTTGGCTTGCGCAAATTTGACCATGTCTCTGCTTTTCGTACTCGGCTCAAGTGGCTTCCCATAAGACTTCGTCGAAATGCTCATATATTGTCCCTTTTGTACAGTGTATTGTTTCATCCTTCCTCCCCGCGCTATCTTCAGGAACGTTTCGAATTTCGTCACGTTTCTAACACCCGTTCTTTGCGGTCATCAGAGTACTTTATGTTAAAAATGCCGATCCATAGAACCTCTTTTTATGATTCTTCTTTTACTGTCGAAGCGGTTCGTCTATGGAACGCGCTTCCTTTAGATATTAAACGTGCACCTTCACTGAACGTTTTTAAAGATAAAGTCAAAGCTCACTATCTCGCGCTATAGCTTCTAACCTACGACGCATTTAGTATCTACTGTTGTTTTAATGTTGGTACTTATTACTTTTGTAATGTCTCCTACTATTATTATGTATGTATGTATGTATGTATTTGTGTATATATTTATGTACCTATATATGTATAAGTATATGTTAATTTATATATATATTTTGTTATTATTGTTATTAGCATTAAGTATAGTTTGTATAGCTTTTCCTGTAAAACCACCGTCCTTATTTTTATTGTTTTTCCTAAATTTTTGGGTTGTCTGGAAGAGATCGCTTTAAGCGATAAGACCGCCCATTGTGACACTTAATTCTTAAGTTTGTGCCTGTAAATTGTTACTACAATGTGGTGTTTCAATAAAGAGTTTTATCTATCTATCTATCTATCTATAAATTGATCCGCACGCTGCCTAAGCGACGAAAGTTAAACATAAAACAAGATCGTTCCAAAATAAAGAGAGATAAAATTAACATGGCATGAAAAATGTAGGTTAAATATTTGTGCCAAAGTTTAGATGAAATATTTTAATATTTTAACTGACAAAATCACATGTTAACGCACTTTAAACGATATTCCATTATATATAAAAAAAAATATTCGAGTACCCGCGCCTGAAGTCAAAATGAAGGTACATATAATTCGGAACGGTAAAAATGCGCACGGAAAAATTGCTTGTGACATTCCACGAATATTTTAACTCAGATTATAGAGTTTTTAATTAAAAATAAGTGAAATGTTCCCGCGGGGTTTTGTTTCGTTAATGAAGATGTGGCGTTTTTTATTAAGACCGGGATTAATGTCGGTTCCAGGTTCGTTTTAACGAGCGACTGCCATCTTGAGAGGATTATTATAATTAGTTTGCCGAAGTAGGTTACCGAAGGGATGTTTGTGGACATTTTTAATGTTTATTTACTTCTTGGTCTGTTAAAATCAGTTCGGTGGAGACACAGAGCTGGAAAAATAAGACGCTCACGTGCCGATAGAGACGAAATTCGTGCCAAACACATAGGCGCCGAGCGCTTACCATTGTCAAGACTATATACGTTATGTCATGTGTGCAGGTAAATAATAGAGGCTTTATTCTAAAACCTGACATGCTTGAAAAGTGTTGAACAAGGCGCTTGTATCGAGCTCGAATGTAATTTTTTCCTGCTCTATGGTTATATATACAATTTTGAGGTTAACTTTGAAGGTCAATTTTTTTCAGTACCCGATTTTTTTTACGCCCAGCGATTACATACAGAGATCCTGGAAACTAACTATGATTCCCTGTATCTAGGGTCCCAGGAACTACGAGAACCATAGTCTCTCATAACACCCAGACGCAGAAGAAGAATTTTCGTTTATTTCTTTGCACAAATACAAGTACTGTTGCGAAAATCGAACCTACCACCTCTGGATTATGAGCCAACCAGCTCAAATACTACACCACAGAGGCTGTCTGAAATCAGAAAGTAACTATACAACGTGATAGCTCTCATCAGTTTCTGTGGTGTGGTGGTGAGTATGAACATGTCAGCTAATATCGGAGGGCGAGGAATCGATTCCTGATGTGACTGGTGTATGTGCTCAAAGAAAAAGCGGAAGTACTTGTTCTATGTCTAGATGTTGTGACACCGTGGTCTTTGTAGTTTCTGGGAGACAGATCGGTGTATCTGATCTTTTGTTTAATTTATAAAATTATGATAACTAATTTAGAAATGTTATGTAATGGACTTTTTTATAGGAGATCACTATGTCGTTTATATACTATTTGAAGATTCGAGGGAAAAACTTAGGGCTCGATTGTATTAGATGAAATGTTTACTTAGCTGCGGAAATCGTAAGACCGATCGTGAACAAGTAAGTTTCATAATGAATATTATTTCTTATACTCCCCATACACGCTGATTCCACTGCTGCTAAGCCTTGCTTCTTATCTACATTCTTTACTCCCAACATCCCATACATTTCCATGATTAAATTTTCTCATCAACCAAAAAGTTTTGGATTTTTCCAATCGAAATTTTCACTGCGAACGTTACACAATTAAAATCACTCTGCAATTAACATTCTGGTCCGTCATATATCACCAAATACCCAAACAACATGCTCCATGAAAACTCATCCAAACTGTCATAAAGGTGACCATACATAAAATTACGCCGCGACGTGAACGGCTCTCGACGCGTCGAACAAATTACCGGCGCCGCGCGCGCGTGGAAAGAGCCTTACGACGGCTTGACCTACATCCAGACAGCGGGTTAATTGTGCACCGGTTTGCAGTGCTTTGTATGTAGGAATGGTTGAAGGGTGTGTGTTTACGCCTTTATGACGTTTGTGAGACGCGTGGAACATTAAAGTAGGAACTGTGGATTGCTAGTTTCAAAACAGGCGGAGAACATTTTGAAGCTTTATATTATTAGAAAAGGGTTTGGAATTCAAGTCTTGTCGCAATACGTTTATTTATAAAAAAACGAGCTTCTGCCCGCACCTCGCCCGCGGCGTGGCCTATGGGAAAATAATACAACTACCCATTTCACCCTCTTAAGGGTGGAATTTCGAAAAATTAGCGGATGCCTACGTCATAACATCTACCTGCATGCCAAATTTTAGCCAGATCCGTCCAGTGGCTTGGGCTGTGCATTGGTAGATCACTATGTCAGTCAGTCAGTCTGTCACCTTAGAGTTATATATATTTAGATTGACCCTTGTCTTTACCTAATTTACTTTAATTTGTCTTCTTGTGCACTAATATTAGATACTAAATTAATTGTCGTATTATACTTATTCTTATGTCTTGGCCCTCATCCCTTGCCCAATCTTTTCCCATCTTTGTAATCTATATTGCAACATATTTAAAAGTGACGCATCTCATTTGTCTAATTAAATAAGGTTCACTATCGAAATCTTATCTTAATTTCTAGGTTTCATCTATTTATGTTTAAAGTTGTAATTTCTTGCGCTGCTCAGTTTTTAACTTAGTTAATCAATATTGTATATGACTTTTTAAGTCTTGTGAACTTTCTTGCATCTTTTTTAACATACTTTTTATAACTGTATTTTTATATTTACAAGTATTTGTGCACAAAAAAGCGTAAATACTCGTTCTGTGTCTGGGTGTTTTTGGACCATGGTTCTCATAGTTCCTGGGTGCGTAGATTTATTAAAGTAAGGTTTATTTTCTAAATCTTTCTTTCCTCTTAAACTTTTCTCTTTGAGATTGCGTTGTGATTGCTTTGCAATTTTGAACAGTGATGTTCAATATTCTAAATTCTGCATCGTATTTCTAACATCACTAAGTACTGAATCATACGTACATACCATGTCTCCAATTCCTTGCCTTACGTTTTTTCGTTCCTTCTTCATTATTCTGCATATATATCTTCCTTACGTGTACCATCATTGAGTTAATTATCGTACCTATCATGTTCCTAATTTTTAGTTTCATTTTTCCCGCTTTTCCTTCACTATTCTGCACTTTACGTCTATCATCATTAAGTTAATTATAGTACGTACCTTGTCCCTAATTTCTTGCCTCATCTTTTCCCGCTCCTCCTCCATCTTGCGGTGCTTCTCCTTGCGTCGGTCCTCGGCCTCGCGGATGGCTTCTTGCCGTTCGCGTTCTGCTTCTTCTTCCTTTTCCTTATCATCGCTATCGTCACCATCGCCGCCAACTGCGCCTGGAACAAAAAAAGATAAAATCTTAGGAACAGATTTGTCAATACTTCTAAAACGTTATTTATTAACGGATAATTATATATTAAGGTTGTCTGGAAGAGATTGCTGTTAAAAATGCTGGCAGCGATGAGATATCAGGAGATTATACGATAACGTTTTAACGTTAAAAATAATCAAGAGATTATTTTTAACGTTCCTTTGATTTTCATTTTTTTTGCATTTACACATACATTATCATTGTTACACTAGTTCGTATCAAAGATTTATTTTATTCCACTGTGAGATAATTAATATGTATAAGAGAAGATATTTCTCTATCTGTCTTTTTATAATTTGGTTTCGAGATGTCTATAATACTATCTATAAAGATCTTTCGTAAAAAAATGAATAATTGAAAACATATATTGAGAAATAAACAAAAGAACGTTAAAAACAATATCCTGATATAAGACACCCCTAAAATTATTATTTAATTACCAGAAGTGGGATCAAAGGATAACACTCAAAGCTTATTACAAACAAAAACTTAATTAAGTCGACCCTTGTGAACTTTAAGCCGATATCAGGTCAAAGGCTCATTTGTGGTTAATACACTAATTAATTCTAAATGAGTATTATGAAAAGTTAACCACCATAGCATGTAAAAAATATTAAGAATTAAAAAAAATTAAACAATGGTCAAAATTTTAATTTGTTGTGAGAAAACGATTTAAATTCGAAATCACAATTCTGAACCGCTAAACTACTATCAGCTTGAGAAAAAACAATTGAAACAGAATGAAATTACGAGGCACATTTGCGCACCCCTAACCAGTTTGCACCAGTTTTAACCGCTTTAAGCCGGATCGCTCTAGTCGAGAGGCCAACATGGCCGGCCAATATGGCGGCCGTATTCAAAAATCCAATTCCATGTATTTCACGTCAATCTGGACATTTGTCACGTTCAACGCACGCCTCGACTGCAAGCCCCAGTAAAGGCTATTTTTCATTCGGCTTACTTATAAAAAGTTCTTTTGTTTATGGTAACATTGACGTGTCTATTTTGAAACAAAACAGATTTTCGAGTGTTCAATTTAGGCTGTCGAAAAATAGAGGCTTACAGGTTTTACTTCACAATTTTGTATGGGAAGCGTATTAAATATGGTAATTCTAAATCACGCTTGTTCACGCTCCGAGTAAAAAAAGAAAGAAAAATCGTATCGTATTTAACTCAACATCATGATAGATAAAAGGAATACCCAACAAAGTAAATAAAACGAAACGCGGGACGCCACCAAATCATTGTTAACGAAACTCCATTAACATTCAAATACCGAACGGAATATTTAATTTAAAAAACGAATGTCAATAGAAATTTAGAAAAGAAGAGAAAAATGGCGGGCGATAGAGATGGGAAAAATTCGGCGGCGTATCATCAATTAACAATCGAATTTCGTATTCGGCACGTACACTCGAGTGCCTTTTTCTTAATGGGTATTGAAGTCGGGCGAGGGTAATTCCTAATAGCAGGGTAGGTATAGCTTTGAGCCATTGGCAGGGAAGGGAAGGCAGAAAGGGGAAGAAAAAAAAAACAGGGTCACTTAATAAACATAGCATTTATAATAAGCATATTAATGAAAAGTTACTAGGTATTTAACAAAGTGCAAGCTAAACTCTATTTTTTCCTTATTGGCTGACTAGTTGAGGTTATTGAAACTCGCACTAATCGCAATAATAACATACATTCAAATTTTTTTTAACACGGCAAATTGCCTTTTTTTTTTTCAACTAAATACTACAATGATATAATAACTAATACTAAACACTACTTACTATTAAAAAAAAAATTGGACTGTATACTGGCCGCGATGACCTATATATATGCTTTGCATGTACGAATAAGTGTTCGTATAGGATGCATGTACGAATAATTATTTACAATAAAGGAGAATATCCCCCTGATGTTTGTCCCTAACAGCAGCCCTGTCACGCCGCACAGGGTGAGTATTGAAGTCGAGGGCAAATTGAATTGTTCAGGCGTCATACTGAAGGAATTTCGTTTAATACGCTGGCGGCGGCGGAGCGGTCTCAATGTGGATGCCAGACATTGTTCCGCGGCTCGTGGACCGACTCATATTTGGAGGGTAATGAGGCGGGACGCCATATTGGATTTTTAAAATAAGAATTTTGGACGATTTTCAATGTGATTAATGTTTTTTTTTCCAGTCTTTTTTAAGGTTCTTTACGCACGCTTGACTTGGGGAGTAAGCTGGTCAATGCGAAGGAAACGGAAGTTGAGTTTGGTTCACCTAGACCTTTTACTAGGTGGTAGGACTTTTCTGTAAAGTTCGTCTAGGTAGGTACCACCGCTTTGCCAGTTATTCTGCCGCCAAGCAGTAATGTGCAAGCACTACTGTGTTCCGGTTTTAAGGGCACTGTAACTAGTGAAATTACTGGGAAATGAGACTTTATGATCTGATCACACAGTCAAGTAATCTTATTACCAGACTGTGCTGATGTCTCAGGATGTTGTGCGCAGTGCAGTGTCACGCGAAACTTTATATTTTGGAGTTCCGAGTAACACTGTTCTGTTATGGGCAGCCATGTCGCTTAACATCAGGTGAACGACTAGCTCGTCACATCAATCACTAACATTAAAAAAAATTAACAAAACATGTAACAATCTAATCAACAAAGAAGTCTCTGCACAGCAGCCGCCTCGCGGAGCTCACGCTCGTGTTGTACAAGTCTAATGACTTATACTCACTGCAGCTTGTTAAAGTTTCTGCTCGCTCTAAGCAGATATGAGTTTTGACGATAGTTGGTTCTAACAACTGGAATGTTAAGGGGTTTGTGATGTCTAATCAATTTGGTGGGGAATATGATCCCATTTAAAGTATTAAAACTAAATCCAACATCCAAACTTCATCAAAGACAAGACAAATACCACCCCATTCCCCCTTCGAAGAGAACTCATCTCAGGATTCACAGTTCCCAACTCACGGTTCCGGACTCACAGCTCCGAGCGAACTCCGAGCGCAATTCAATTCAATTATGACTTAAAGCCATACTAGTTATTAGTGTATGTGATTACACGGCAGGTGTGATAGTTTATAGACAGTTTTGTAGAAGTAAAATTATTGTGTATTCCTCTTTTAAACTATGTCCAAAATATTGTAACTATATAAGACATTTTCTGGAAGAGGGCATTCGCTTTCGTAAACAATAGTATCATAAAAATGACGTTAAGTACGTCATTATTCACGTTATTATGGCGAACAGTAAACAAACAACGTCGTTAAATTAATTGATTCTTATATAGGTACATTTCGATTGCAATGTTGTACGATATATTTATTTACTTCAATAAAATTTTGTAATCTTTTTCCCTATTACTAAATATAGTAAGTAGAATTAAGTTGCTTTCTATTGGTCTTCCTCGCATGAACTGTCAAAAATGTAAAGCTGGCTTCCCACGGTGCATCCAGCCCAGCCCGCACCAACGCAGCATGGGAAAAGTTCATCCGTGGTAGCGGCGAGTCAGTAACGTCAAAGGTCCGCAGGCCTGTAGCGATAGGTTCTCTGTCATTGTTAATTTTGGAAAAACAAAATGGCCTCGAATCTCAAGCATGTAGTCTAGGAAGGATACGTCGACCTCGCCAGAGGTTGCTGGAGAGACGGAGGATCGAAAGCGTAGCACGTGGAGCAAATAGCGTGCAATGATGTATGAAAAGTTGTAGATTTTCAATCTCATATTGTTTCACTAACACAAAAAATTTACAAAATAGAATGTTTAGCTTCCACCGCGTCTACAACACATTTTTATGGGAGAAAGATTACAAGCCACTTTCAAAATTGTCACAACATTGTCTACATCAAACCATTTTCCCCAATATCCGAGAGATGTGTTCCGGATAGGCCATCTCATCTCTGCCTCTGGGAATTGTGGACACGATGGGAATTTGTAAAAGGAGATAACTCTCCTTTGTTTGACAATTACAGAGAAACAAAAATACGAAAGAATTAGTTTCTGGTGAGAGCAGGAAATAAGAAAATTCGTTAATATATATTTTCCGGCGTATGTTTGAGGTCAACTCTGTTATAGGAGAAGCGCTCAAAGCTCGACCAGCCGTTCTTAGATCGGTAAAGTTAAGCAACGCTCCCGCAGTCACTACTTGGATGGATGACCACTACCATAAAGTAATATTTACACAGTAGAGCTAACTTGGGGAGTAAGCTGGCGAAGCGAACGGAAGTTGAAAGTTGTTGGTTAACGTAGATCTCTATTGAGATCTACGTTATCTAGTGAGATATTGGGAAATATTATGGCACAATAAATGAAAGTTCGGAGTCCGGTGAATAACTGATTTATTTTCGAACCACCCTCATGTAGTACAAACCGCAACAATATGTAAATACCCCACACGTCCCCCCTTAAACAAAGATGCTAATATATGGAACAAAAAACAACAAATTAGGCAATTTAGGTCAACAATTAGGTGAATATTAAATTACTACTATAAAACGATGGTTAACCAAGTAGGTAAACAATAGACATACCTATATGGGTACTCATATTTAATATTACCACAATTTTATTGTACCAAAGCAACCAAAATTTATCCTATTTGATATTATACGAGGCATAATAAATCAAAACTTTATACAACCAATAAAAGATTTACAAATAAATAAGTATGCACACTATCTAACAGCCGAACAATTATCTCATTAATTAACCTGACTTAACCTTTTATTAGACATTAATCCAATACAAAGTTAACTATTATACCGATAAACATGTTAGCAGGAAATCCATTTACAATCATACAAACTGGATGTGCAGTCTGTTCCGGGATGGTAAGTAGATCATCCGATGATATATGAAATACCCAACAAATAGGTGCCCAAGTAGTACAGAATAACCTTTTTAATAGCCATAGAAAAGAATAATAATAAAAATTAAAGGTTAATAAAACGGTATCTATCCGAAAAGAAAAGTGAGCTGGGTACTAACTTATTTTTGCTTACTATATTTTTTTTTTGTAATAAAGTGGTATATAGTTTTGGTATTACTTTAATACTCAAGGCCAAATTTGTAGTAAATGAAAACAAAACTATATAGGTGGAAGCCCATAACATCAGATATTTAGTATGACGTATTTATATCCTATAAAATATTTCAAAGAATAACCAAAAAGAAGAAGACAAAGAAAAAGTAAACACTCCACTCTAATCTATTTACCTTCCTATAATCTAAACAGAAAACTGCAGCGCTAGTGTCGAAAATTACACAAATAAGACTGTCACTTGCCACAGCGTGTCACTTGGAATAGATATACAATAAACTTATATAGCTATAAGTATAGAAAAGTCCACACTCAATAATTATCAGTATAGTTGCACAATAATGGAAGTTCTATACGGGAATTAAGTTTAGGTAGATATGCGTCGCACTCACAGGAATAGATCATAATTAAGCTAGACCTTATCGATCAAGTTTACATCCGATAAATTCATTTCTCATTAAATTTAATTATACCAATGTTCAACTGCCTTAATCATGAAATTTAAAATTAATATACTGAAGCTCGCATTAGGTGTAAAACTAAGTCTACAGTAACAAAATCACCAGCGAATATTCGACAAATTTGCCAGTAGCCAGCATTGGTGTATGCATAAACTATAAATATAGCTACAACATATAAAATAGGTAGTAATTCTTGCTATAACAATGTTATATATTATTAAGCCCATGTTGTACAATGACCATATTCTTGAGTCATCAATCGAGCATTGAATTAAGCGGTGTATAAAACAATAATTAAAACCAGTAATGATTAACTTTGGAGCCTAATTATATTAAGTAGCTTTAATATTAATTCAGTGTGCGCAGAAACTAATGCCCTACAGTGCAGTTTACAATGGTATATCGCTATCGCTATCGTTGCACAGTTTGATATAATATTGCTCGCCATCAGAATCAGTATCACTTTCTATAAAATTTAGCCTACGCCTTTGTACCTTATCCTCCTCTTGAGAAATACGTTTGCACATCACTTTTAGATGTCCTTTCTGACCACATTTATCACATATATAACCTTTGAAGCGGCACACGCTGGGGCGATGTTCTCTGCCGCACCGCCAGCAAGACTGCGTACCGCACGGCTCAACCGCGCCGGCACCGCAGCCTCCGCAGCCGCCGCATGACTCGCCCGTTCCGTCCCCGCGAGACCTAGCTCGCTGCCCCGCCATCCGGTGGAGTGGCTCAGCCGCAGTCGCCATGCCCTCTAATATCGCCGCTCCGCAACCCGAACTGCTTGCCCGCGAATGCCGTTCAGCTGCCTCGAGCGCGAACGCTAGCTCCACCGCTCTTTTGTACGTCAAAGTAGGTTCCGCGAAGAGCCGCGACCTCAACTCGTCACAGGCCATACCCGACACGAATTGGTCGCGCAAGTTTTCTTCGAGACCACTTTGGAAATTACACGTACTTGCTAGGTGTTTCAAGACCTGCAAGTAATCACCCAGGCTTTCTCCTGGATTTTGACGTCGAAGACGAAATATGTGCCGTTCTGCTATCTCAGAACGCTTCGGTTCAAGATGGTCACCGACTATCTTCACCAACTCCCTAAAACTTTTGTCCTCTGGATTTATAGGAGCGCACAAATCACACATTAACTCGTACGTCGCCTACCCAACCAGAGTCACTAATGTAGCCACTTGTAAATCAAATTTAATCTGGTTTAACGCTATAAACTGTTCCACGCGTCGAATGTATGCCGACCACTTTTTGCTAATTAAGTCAAATTGTTCGATTTTACCGATAGGCATTTTATTCCGGGTTTATGAATACACTTGAAACAAACAATTAGAAGTGGTTTTAACGCGTTTATCCTCGTCGCCAGTGAGATATTGGGAAATATTATGGCACAATAAATGAAAGTTCGGAGTCCGGTGAATAACTGATTTATTTTCGAACCACCCTCATGTAGTACAAACCGCAACAATATGTAAATACCCCACAGTCAACATAAAGTTAAAAATTTATATTATTATATTGGTATGTCCGGTAAAGTAACAATTTACAATTATCAAGATGGTGACATTAACATTAAACAAAGCACAAACAAGGTAATTCCGGCCGATAGATGGAGCTAAACCAAAGAAGTTTTACTTCAGTCGTGTGGTCTAAAGCATGTTAGGTTTTTTGATATAATAAGAAACAATATACAGTGTGTCACATCATTAGCTGCCGTCCACCACTGATCATAAGCTTCCCGAACAAAACGCCACTTTGGACGCTTATTTGGTTTGCCACCAATCACCACGCATCGCACGGTCGCTTGATGATCACAGAAGGTTTTAATGTACCGAAGAGAACGCTGCCCTCCAATCCTTGAATATTTTCTAACGGCACCCACGTCAAGAGAAGGGCTTATTAGACACTAGTTGCTCCCCGCGGTTTCACCCGCGGTTAAAAAGTATTTTAATTATTTGCTCACCCTACGGAAAAATTTCACTTTTCCGGGATAAAATGTAGCTTATATGTTAATCGAGTGTATAAACTATCTTTGCTACTGAATTTTATCCAAATCCATTCAGCCATTTGGGCGTGAAGAAGTAACAAACATACACACAAGCACACATACAAACATTCGCCTTTATAATATTAGTGTGATAGTGTGATTGATGTGAGATGAACGCGTCGCGTATGATTGCGTGAGTATACGATGTAAACGATTAAACCATCATTTGCTTGTGTCCCAGAGGTCCTTCTTAACCTTTTCTCAGCAGTTCTATAGGGAAAGAAACTCACGGGAACGCGAAGTAATAGTGGGAATGCACGCACAAATTGAAATCAAAGTCCTCGGGAGACAGTATATTTGTGGTAGAAAAAAACAAAAATAATTTAGCTGCAATTTGAACAAATGCTTAAAGATAAATATTATAACTTATTCAACTTTAACTCACCTGTGAGAATCTAATTGACGTTAAATATATTTTTTTTGTTTCAAAGAAAAAACGAGGAGCGAATTTTACGCAGAAGCGTAAAGTTTGTAAAATGTATAAAAAATTAAAATGCGACTAATGTTCTAAATCTAAATTTGAATCTAAATTGTGAATGGCCAATATTTGATGCCAAAACTAAGAAAGCAGGTGGAAAACTGGAGTGATGATGAAAGAGGATGACATTGTCAAAGTCTATGCTGCCTAGGATACCTTTAAAAATAATCTGTGGTCCTATCCGCATACCGGGACCACATATATTAGTATATAATACCTATTATATAATAATACACTGTTATCTAAATATATATAACTTAAAGGTGACTGACTGATTGACTGACTAATATAGTGATCTATCAACGCACAGCCCAAACCACTGGACGGATCGGGCTGAAATTAGGCATGCAGGTAGATGTTATGACGTAGGAATCCGCTAAGAAAGGATTTTTCGAAATTCTACCCTTAAGAGGGTGAAATGGGTGGTTGAATTATTTTCCCATAAGTCACGCCGCGGGCGAAGCTGCGGGCAGAAGCTCGTATTATATATACTGCCGCTGGGCGTAACAGCACAAACTATAACAAAGTTATAATAAATGTTTGTTGTTTGGAATACAGACACGCATAAATATGTAATTTTATGAACACGGCCGCTGCTTTTGTACCGGATTTATGTGTCTGGATGACAGTAGACAGAAGGAATTATGTTTCGACTACTGAGACAGTTATTATTGTGCTATGATTTCTTTCCCTATCTACTTACCAGTTACAATCAACCAGTGACAGCCGTTGGCGTTGTGTATTTTTTACAGTAGTTGTAAAAGTAGTAGAATAAATAATAAACACCGTAGTATAAATTGGTTTTAAAAAACAGCTGAGTAAAAGATATCAGAAACAAACAAAAATATCTGATATATCAGTAGTAGTAATCAACTCTCTTACTAATAAAAATAATAATGGCTAGTTATTTTTTTGTTTTGTTTCTTTCTATCAAATTTGCAATATGCAAAATAAAACAAGAGAAACCCCTGAATTGGATGTAAGTTCTAATATTAAGCGAAACTATTTCTTAGCTTAAGATCTGTGGATTTTGTGAAATAAATAAATTTCTTCTTAATATTTTGTACGAGCCATGTACTGATAATGAATCTCTGTTTCCTTTGGTCATCGCATCACGGGTGAACGGTTGGAACATTTTCGCTAATTCTTTTATTGGGTTTATAATTTTCAGGAGAAGATTCTTATGAAAGAAAAAGAAGCTGTTACCAGTAATCAACGTACCCAAAATGCTGACGACATGGCCCGTTGAGTGGCAATGCTTGCAATCATTATTTTTTATTAAGTATTCTTGGTGAAGTTCTCACAAAATAATTGGGGCAAAAGCGGACGTAACCACAAGACAAAATATATGTAATTGGCATTCGCTTTAGACAGTTCTTTTTGTCATACCTATTTATTTATTGGTAAAGAACTTAGTCACGCGAAACGTAAAGGAAAACATATTTCTTTCCTAATGAAAACAGATCAATTCAATACAAAAAACGATCATGTCTTTTTAGAAATCTTGCGTGACTTCAACCGTTGATAGACAGTTATTTAGATAAATTGACGATTATATCGATTATTTCGTAATTCAGTTTGCTTTCGGGCAAAAAACAGCTATATTACATCAGAAAGTCTGATTTTACTGAGTTTTTCGTAAGTATTGCGTGATTATACATTTTCCTCAAAAACTCGATTACAACTTTTCGAGAAACATACGATATTTTATGAACGAACTTTATGTTAATTAGCATAATCTATTTATATAAAAGAAAGTCGTGTTAGTTACACTATTTGTAACTCAAGAACGGCAGAACCGATTTGGCTGAAAATTGGTGATAAGGTAGCTTAGAATCGGGAAACGGACATAGGATACTTTTTATCTCGTTCGTCTGCGTTTTACTAATTCACCCGTGCGAAGCCGGGGCGGGTCAACTAGTATTATATATTTTTCAGTTAGTATTGTATGTATGTATGTATGTATAGTATATATTTTTGTTTATATAACGCATTATTACTATGAATGCAATGTTCAGTGCAGATCGAGTATCTGTAGAGATCAACAAAGTTAAACCAAATTTTTCTCATGAATAGATGGGTGTCCAAAAGTAGTATTCACCACTAAGAGTCCATGATGCAGAAATCACGGTTTCAGTAGTTGATATAAGACAACAGTCATTTAGCCAGTTCAGAAGTTTTCAGGTGACTTGAAAATTCTGACACAGCGCAACACGAGTTGAAGAATAGAAAGCTTTGAATTATATTAATTTTCAAGATTTCTATTAATATACTTATATTATTTAATTCCTTAAGCTAATATCATTAAATATAACCATTAGATTCTGTTAAAAATACCGTAGTTACAAATAGTATCCATTCGCGGCTAACGACATAATCACTAGATCAGATATCATACCTATCATTCACGAACGTCCCTCCCTATTTATCGTTTATCGATAAATTTTATCGATATATTGTATCGACACTAGCGAGTCACCGTTCAATAATACAATTATGTGAGCAAGCCCGGCGGGCGCCAGTCTAATAATAGCTGAATCAATAATGCGAACGCACACGCTCGTACCTTTAGTGTGAAAAGTTTCCTCACTTTGGGGAATTAGAGGTTATACAGACGGTCCCTGTGGTGTGGTGGTTGAGATGGTCAGCTCATAGCCCGCAGGCAGCTTGTTCGATTCCCGTGTAAAGACAAGTATTATACAAAAAAATTATCGCAAATATTTTTTCTGTGTCTGTGTATTGTGGGATAGTCTTCGTATTTCCTGGGAATCCTAGTTAGGGTTCAGGATCTATGTATGTGATCGTTGGGCGTTATTATTATTATAATTATTGAGTAATTCTTTACAAATTGTCCTTGAATATAAATACTATTTAATTAAGTCCAAACTGTTAGACGTTGAGACTTGATATTTAGAGGGTTTCATCCTTTGTCAGCGTAGGGGTACTGAAAAAGATTTTTTGAAAATAATATCTTTGTAGGTTTCAAATGGAAATATAAGATTCATATGAATAAATCTCTTTGAAAGCAAGAGCAACAGGAACATGGCTGATAATAAAGATGTCACAGATATTACACACGAAATTAACCATGATAGCGCTAGTTTTGTTGGATTTTTATACTAATAATACAAATAACTTTATTAAACACTTAATAAACATATTCCAATATTTCTTCATACAACAAAAAAAGAGCCAATGATCTTTAAACATCAAAAGACTATCGCTTATCATAACTAAGAACGCCTTGATCAAGTCAGCTTCTAAATAAAATAAAAACGAGTGTGCTTTAGACCACCCGACTGAAGTAAAACTTCTTTAGTTTAGCTCCATCTAACGGCCGGTATAACTTTGTTTTTTTTTAACGTTATGCCATTTTGACAATTGTAAAGTATCATTTTACCGGACATACCAACATAATAATATAAACATTAAGTATTTTTTAACTTTGTTATATAGACGTAGATCTCTATTATCTACGTGAACCGACAACTTTCAACTTCCGTTCGCTTCGTTTTACTTCAAAAAGAAGTTCATGCAGTTCGGAGATATTATTATATGTAAGACAGACACACAAACATGTTAAAATTATATTATTTCTTCGTTGATTTTTAGTTTAAAAAGGTCAAAGAATCAGTGGCTACATTTTATACTAAGAAAACGGTAAACTTCAGAATTATTTGAATCTAAAAGACAAAAGGCAGGAACCCAAAAGGCTTTGCAAAGCAATAAGTAACAAAGTACGCTCGTTATGGTAATTGTGGCGAACTTAACTGTCAACTTACGGTTAAGTTAACCCTAAGTTAAGTAACTGATGGCTGATAAGTCGAAGTTACTTGGCATTCGTCTCAACTTGGTAACTCGCTTCCACTTTGATTTGTGAAGGTTCGAGTTTTTGAAAACTTTGTTTTTGATGTCAAACGTTTTATATGTGGGACACAGTATTTAACAAGAGTTTATTTGATGTTATATTGTCATTATACATAAAATTTTATGTATATATGCAAAGTCAATGTCAAATAGTTGAAATGCTTCTTAACCGACTTCCAAAAAGAAGAAGGTACTATGTTAGGTAGTAAATATTTGAAAGTGATATCAACACCGGGAAAGCCGCAGCGCAGCTGGTAAATTAAAAATGTCTCCAAAGAGAAAATACTTTAATTTATGCTGAAACATACACAGTCTGGACTGGACGGGATTTGATTAAAGAGGATGACTGTACCCATGTGTAATGGGGACTGGATTACAGCGGGCAGACGGTTGGTTAGTTTTTTAATTTTCTCAGCGTAGTGTGTGTGAAATAGGCCTAGATATGGCAAGTTGTTGTATTAAAGTCACGTCTTAATCCTAATCCTGAATCCGTAAAGCTTCACGACTAAACGGATTAGGTTTAAATTAATTTAAAATTAGGTTTAAAATAATTAATTTAACAGACAATTTTAGTTACGGAATGAAACTGTCCAATGTTTTTCTATCACAGTGTAAGTTTATTTGTTAAAATTTCTTAAGAAACCACACACCAAAAAATAGCTACTATAGTCATCCAAACACTTCAAAGATTATATTTTTTTACATCTACACGTTTTTATTATTTCATATATTAACGTATGGACATTCTGACACTTGTACATTTTAAATTTGTATTATATATAGTATTATAATTTGTAATTTGGACATGTTTGCCAATCGTTTTCGTAATTAATTGTTCATTCTTACTTTTACTGTCACATCCAGCCAGATATTTCCTACATCCATGTTTTAGTGAGGATGGTTTTATTTAATTAAAAGTTTTTGCGGTGCAGTTGTGTAACCCAACTCGTTTTAGGGTTCCATTCAACTATTCAGTTTGAGTTCTTTTCAAATTAATATAATGGTTTTTATTCATCTGTTGGATGAAAAGTATTTATATTATAGAGTTAAATAACCTTTCCTAGAAAATTGTTTCCTACCAGTTGCATTTCGGAAAATACTACACCAAGCATTTCACTAACTCTTTTATCATGCAAACTGTTAGAGAATGCAACTCACTCCCAGCTTCCTTGTTCCCTGACACATATAATTTAGGTCTTTTTAGGTGTGTGTGAATAGGCTCCTTATAGGCGACAGCATCATCGCTTAACATAAGAAACAATCAAGCGTTGGCCCACGCGTACATAAAAGGTGTAAAATTGGAGTGAAACTACAGGGCCTGTAGTATTTGTTTGGTACTTAAGTTTCAGAAGCACAAGTAATCCCTGGGTATGTGAAATTAAACTACCAAAGTTATTGCCTAAGTACAGACAATTTTAGTTACGGAATGAGAAAATATAATTACGTCGCTGTTATCCATTAAGATAAATTGTGCCGTAGAAGCAGCTACGTGTCGTGTTTTCGTAGCAATCCCATGCTACGCCGTAGCTACACCCAGCTTACGAGAAGACAAACATGTTTTCTGAGCAAACAATGTCGTAGCAGCATGTGAGGCGACGACGCGAAACGACGCTGTCGGAATTCACAGTGTCACCAGTTTATCTGGTTTTCGCGATTTCTTTCCAATAATGCAAGGGATGACCTTATTTAGAGAATACAACGCAGTATTCACCTGAACAGATAGGTTAGTGGCACTTTGTATATAATTTTATACTAGCAAGTTTTATACTAGTAACTTTATACTAATTAGTTACCACGATTTGCCTCTTTTTTGATGTTTTCGTACAAAGTGAACACCGAAAACGATAAAATTTATATAGTTTCGGTCCTCTTTATGCCACATCTTTCTTGCCACATCGTGAAAACGCATGTGTAAGTACCAAATTTTTTGTTTTTTGCTAGTTTTTTTCTGTTTTTCTTACAAGACAAAGGGCAACAAAAGCGTGAGACAAACAAAAACAGAGCAATTTAAGGGTAGACGTGAAAAACGAGGAGCCGCGACGTGAGCGGAAACTGCGAGAGTTAGGGAAAACCGGTGCTGAGAGAACACCATAGTGTTGGACGTGAAAAATCAAAATCGGGGCAAAATTTTATTCTTGTTGGTGATAATGTTTAAGCATGATTTACTTGCAGGAGTTACTATTAGGATCGAGATTTTTGCTAGAGTTCGTCTAAGTAGGAACCACCGCTTTACCAGATATTATGCAAGCAGTAGTGTGCAAGCACTACTGTGTTCCGGTTTAGGTCCAATCGTAAAAAGTGTCCAATCATTCAAATCATCCAGTAAGTTCTATTATAATTGTAGTTAATAATAGTTAAGGGAACTCTTTACCAGCGTTTCTATTCCCGAATAGCTCTAAGATTGATTTATTCAAGAGAAAATGTGAACCGGTTTCTTATATGCTTCATTGTCGACCAGATTGTCACGAAATAAAAGCACATAACACACAAAAATCACATTCATAGATCCTGGACCCTGACTAGGACTCCCTGTGTCTAGGGACCCAGGAACTACGAGGTCCACGGTCCCATACCACCCAGTCTCAGAACGAGTATTTGCGTTTTATTTTTTCTGTGCACAAATACTTGTTCTGCCGCGGGAATCGAACCTGCCACCTCCGGGTCATGAGCCGACCTGATCAACCACCACACCACAGAGGCTGT
The DNA here is from genome assembly GCA_905220475.3 of Ennomos fuscantarius. Classification (NCBI taxonomy): domain Eukaryota; kingdom Metazoa; phylum Arthropoda; class Insecta; order Lepidoptera; family Geometridae; genus Ennomos; species Ennomos fuscantarius. The sequence goes on along the minus strand of HG992046.1, from coordinate 516,977 downwards.
CATTACATGACATTAATAGCTATACAAAATGGCTATTAAAGTCCAACTAAGCCTACAAGCTGTCTAAATTGATAACACATATTAAACTATAAATAATTTAAATTAAGCTATTTATAGCTTATATATCGACCGTGTTGTACACTCGACTATAACGGGAGTTACGGTAACTATTAGAAGCACGCGATGTTTAAAAATTCTGTTACAACTTTAATTATAGCGTACCAAGACTCCATTTTGATTAAATTTCACTATACATAGGTACCATCATGTTCATAAATGCTCCATAAAACTAACCTACTCCATAGAATGTTATGTCGAATTTTCGCTGACACTAGTGTGCAAGCGAGAGAAAATATTTACACAAAATCTATTAGCTTATTGATAACATAATATAAATAAGAGAGATTGTGTATGTTTAGGTTTTACGTTTCATTGAATAAGTTGTAGAGTGGCAACGTTTCTGGGAATTCAATTTGCATATAAAAAGTTTATCACAAAATTTTAAAAACTTGTAACTTAAATGTTAGCTTTTGTACGAGCTTGTCATTGTAATATATACTTTTGTACGAGAACGACGTGACGAGCTTACCGTTTGCCTGACGTTAAGCAACACGGCTGCCCATATCAGTTGCAGTGCTTGTCACTTTTATGACCATATCATGTTGACATTTAACTTTTACGAACTTGTCATTTAAGCACCTTTGTACGCGATTACCCTTGTCATTTTTACCATTGCTTTTATTTGAGCTGGTCACTTTACGACCTAGTCATTTCATAACCTCTTTTTAAGCGCTTACTATTGAATGAGGTGACATTTTAGCACTTTGCGTTGGTGTAGACTCGTTATTTTACCACCCTGTCTATTTACGAACTTATTGTACTTTTTTGACGAGCTCGATATCTTAACATCTTTTGTACGAACTTCATTGTATATGACATTTTATCACCTTGTCTCTTTCCTCGCTAATTATTGTACGACATTATCATTTTAACACATTGCTGCTTCTATCCACGTTATTATGAAAATGACTCATATTATTTAGCAAAAAGTTATTATTATTTCAGAAAACTAATTATTAATTGCCAACGAATTAGTCTAGCTATTATATAGCCGAGGAAATGTTGCCAGCTTTTTGGGTACGCTTCCCGCACAAGGTGATCCAATTGTGTTTTATATATGGCCTCTTTTTACCCACAAAATTACTTTTTCTCCAATCACACTAATATTATAAAGGCAAAAGTTTGTATGTGTGTACAAAATTTACCGTCAAACGGCTGAAAGGATTTGGATTAACATATATGTTACATTTTATCCCGAAAAAGTGAAATTTTATAGTGGGATGAGTTAATAATTAAAATACTTTTTATCCGCGGGTGAAACCGCGGGGCGCAACTAGTAAATAAATATAGTTTAGTTTTTATAGGAATGAATGTGTCAATATACTTTAATAAAGTTTGTACTTGAAAATAAATAAAATGTGTGTAAACACTTAATTTTTTATTTATTTATTTTATTTATTTATTATTTGAACACCAACATAACAAACACCAATTCATGCTTCAGTAGTTAAATTAATAATAATATATAGCTAAGTGTCGATATAATTATAGGTGAAGACAGCTTGCGAACTTTCTATTATAAAGAATTTTTTGATGTGAGCGAGTACAAAATTATAGGAATATAAAATAAAATCAATTTCATTAAATTCAGACTCATTAACATGTTGGGTACGCTACCTACTGAAAGTAGGCTGGAGCATTTAAATTGTCTATAGGTCATCGCGGCCAGTATATAGTTTTTGGATGCTATATAGTTTTTGTAGTAGTAGTATTAGTTATTATAACTTTGTAGTATTTAATTGAAAATAAAGGCCGTTAAATTGCCGTTTTAACAAATATTTTTAAGGTTTTTTTTCACTCTGTGTTAGAGGTGGTATTTACGCAGCACTTGTGACTAAGTGCTACATAGTTATAGTAAGTCCACGGCGGCGGTTCGCGGACCGTGGTGTCGCACGCAATGTGAACATGCAAATTATTTTGCGGCACAAGTTGAGAGCACTTGCCAACGGGTTTCGTTACTGTGTCAAAATCAAAAGATTTTTTTTTCATTTTTTTTATCTGCATTTCCACAGACACCTGGGTCCGTGCTTCTTGTTAAATTATTTCTATATTTATAAATTTAGCCTATTATTAACATGAACATATATATGACAGCGGTAACGTCCAGTTGTAAACTCTATATGCAGCGGGCAGTACCGTAGTTTACCCTGTCGTAGCATTTAAATTTATTACAGTTGCAACACCAGTATCTGTCATCGTTCCTCCACCCATCTGGCTATAAAAAGGGAACGCTCGGTGTACTACGGATCATTCTTGCTCTGGACGCGGCCAGTGGCCGGTGCGCATGTTGAAGGCCTATAGTTATATAGGTTGCAACCTACGCACAACCCGTTCCGCCTACATATACAATACAGGAAGGAAAATACAGCCAAATAAAAATAAAAATACCCTTATTACTATTTTATTCATACGAGCGGGATTTTTTTTAGTCCACTTTTTCCTCGCGGCCCAGGGCCTCCATTACCGCCACGTTTCGATCTTTGATAGCCGTCTGCAAGTTGTACTCACAGATGGCCCGGTGATGCAGCCATCGCACGCCGCACGAAACGGCTGATGGCGTCTTCCTCGTCGTCAAAAGATACTATTTCATGTTTAGTTTGCAAATATTATACTAGGATATTAAAGGAGAAGCAAAGATAAAGGTCAATTTTTTAAGAATCTTTTGGAGAGCTTTTACCTTTTGGTCTGTCTTCATGAAGAAATATACTATTTCATGTTTAGTTTGCAAATATTATACTAGGCTATCAAAGGAAAAGAAAAGAAAAAAATATTTTTTTTAACCTTTTACCTTTTGGTCTGTCTGCATGAAAAAATATACTGTTTTATATTTAGATTACAAATATTACAATATGTAGTAGGTAGTGTGACTAGTAATATTAAGTACTACAATAGTATATTATTGTAGTAATTAGTCTGTTTCAAAGAATAAAAGCAATTTGCCCGTTTAAAATGGACAAAAAACAATTAGGCTTCTTCAGGTGCGCTAGTTTTATTTAAGCTTTTTTTGCTTTTTATTGATTTTAAATATAGTATTCATCGCAATCGCTTACAGCTTGCTCCACGTCTAGCTCGCAAATCGTGACCTAAGTATGGATTGTGTAGGAAATAAAATACAACCGCGGCTTTTGAACCCTATTAACGTACACGAAAGTTCTATTGTTTCTTACACTTTACCTTTTTAGAGCTTTGTCTTTATTACTTCACTATTACGTACTTTATGATAGCTTGGTAATACGAAATGTAAACTGTACCACTAAGAATATAAGGTACAAAACTCCATGCGCTTTTTGCAACTGTGCGAAATATGTTTGAAGGACAGGTTTGGAGCTGCTCGTAGCAATAAAGGCTAACTTTTAGATTTTTTTTTTTAGTTAAGTCTGAACCGTTCTCGAATAATAGAACTTTGTTTCCTGGGTGCTAAAGTCGTTTTTCTATAGTCAGGTGAGCAATAAATGTTATTCGATTCAGGTGAAGGTTTCTTATCGGCGTTCGGCACGCGAAGATAAAGATGGACTGAAGATAAAATGTAGTAATTTATTTCAAATTGCCAAAAACATCGAATAGCAGTGATCTATAACATTTTTTATGTTAGTCTTTGGGGCACTAAAATTGAGGGGCAAGGTTATTTTATTTTGCCAAAGTATAGCTACGCATTAATTTTCCCAGTTCACCAGACATTTCTGAAGCCATTTCAAACCATTTAGCATACTAGATCTAGGTTACAGCGTTACACCCTAAATCTAGCTAACTGTATGCACTAACTGCTAATTGCATTGTCATTTACATTTTAATGCGTTTGCAAGCTTAACCGTGCAGAATAGAAATAGCTGTGTTGTTGCAGTTATGTCGTTGGGGATGTAAAGTTGTAGCATAGTATAGATAGATAGCGTTCTTATTTATGAAATGAATATTATGTAGCTTAAAGTACAGAACTAATATAGCATACGAGCTTCTGCCCGCAGCTTCGCGGCGTGGCCTATGGGAAAATAATACAACCACCCATTTCACCCTTTTAAGGGTGGAATTTCGAAAAATCCTTTCTTAGCGGACGCATACTTCATAACATCTACCTGCATGCCAAATTTCAGCCCCATCCGTCCATTGGTTTGGGCTGTGCGTTGATATCTATCAACGCACAGCCCATTGTGCCACACGCGCATTGTGATGTACTGATATAGTGATCTCACTATATCAGTCAGTCAGTCAGTCACCTTGAGTTATATCTTTACTTCAAAAATACATAGGTATACCACGACTTGTTAATATTTCTGTCTACTGAGAAAATTAAATGAAAATCCTTCTTGAAACCGAAATAAATGACCTAATATTTCACATTTAAAACCGCATCAATTCTTTTAAAACATTGTAGCTGTGTTAAAGCTAAAGTGACCGCCATTTTCTCATAAACCAGGACATAATCTGGCTGAGTACGAACCATTGTACCGACATAGAGGCGTGTGCACAGTGGTAATCTGCTCTCCTGCGGGCCGGCTGAAAGCATACCCTTGTACTATTTGCCCACTACTTTACGTTGGGGATGTATTTAGGATTATTGCAGGGGGGGGGGGCAAATATCTTTGGGGTAAGTTTCAAACATGGATGTAATTATTTTAACTAAAACAAATCTGGGTGAATTTTGTAAAACTATAACATTAAATGATATATTTTATGTAAAACATACACATAGTGGTTTGTTAAATTAAGTTTTCTTTCTATTGTTTTCTGTTTTATTTATTTATTAAAATAGTTTTAATCTTTAAATGTACACATAATTAGGTTTTAGATTAGGTTTAGGTTTTTTAATGTTTATACATATTAACGTTAAAAAAATGTCCTAAGTCTAGGTGGTACTTATTACAACAATGCCAATGAAAAGGTTCAATATTCATAAAATCATTTTTAAAATATGGTTTGAGTTTATGTCAGTAAAAAAATTAAACTAAAACAACTACGAGCATATATGTAACACCAGTTATTACGTTCAGGTATGGAATCCTTTACTGTCATCTAGACTGAATTTTATAAATTGTATAGATAATTATTAATATTGAAGTTGTGGGTGAAAACAAATGTTTAACTAGTCCTTTAAATAAACTAAAGACTTCGACATAAGTAACGTTTAATTGGAACTGTTGCGTTCCCCCTTCCTAAGTACAGCCCTGTGTTTACAAAGTATACCTATCTCTATCTAATGGCGTAATGTAAAAAAGAGATAAAAAGTTCTTTTGGGCTTTGGCGACGTCGTTAAAAGTTTCGTAGGTTTTGTAGGAACCAAATAGTAGATTTCTAGTTGGAGCTGAACATCTACGAATGTATTTCGCGTCCAAGTTTTAAATAGTTTCTTTTTGACTGGCCCGATAGCTCAGTTGGTGTATCCCTGCCTTCTGAACTGTGGGTTGTGGGTTCGATTCCCACCCAGGACAAACGTTTGTGTGATGAACATCGATGTTTGTTCTGTGTCTGGGTGCTATATTGTATTCTATGTATATATTTACAAACAAAAATATCTAAGTGTTATATCAGTTATCTGGTTCCCATAGTACAAGCTTTGCTTAGTTTGGGGCTAGATGGCGCTGTGTGAAATATCCACAGATATTCTGTCCACAGATATTTATATATTTTATTAGAACTAGGTGGTTTGACTTTAAAAACGTTTTTAGTTATATTTTTGGTAACTCTTGTGTCTAGTCTTACAAAGATAGAGTTACATTTTATTGTTATATGTTATTTAGAAATGTATCCTTTATTATAATGTTAAAATAGAACAGTGTTTTAGTTGGTCATGCAATTAAACAATTTTTTAAAATTGCATTCCTAAAAAGGGAAAATTTGCTGCCACGTCGTTTACCAGCTGATTTCTAAGCACTTGTTTTAAATATGAGTCAAAATCCGTCAATCAATTAAAAATGAATGTAGAAGCAGTATCGATAGATGAGAATTACGACATTATAATCTACGCTTGCTTACTATTTGAATATTATTTTCTCTATGTGCAGTTACGAACTTGTTTCTTTCGTGAACTGTCTTTGATACCTTACTTGGTGACAAATGGATTATAATCTACCGAATTTTTAGAACGTTTTTTCAGCAACTTGTACGAGTTTAATGAAATATGCATATTACCTAACCACGAAGTGCTGCATAACAATGATTGATTTATGAATGAACACTCTGCACTTTATCATCTAGTTTAGATGCATTTCCATTTAATTATGAAAGTTCTAGAGAACTTGGAACTTTATTACAAAATCGTTTAAACCGGATGAGTTTAAGCTGAACCGGATATTAAAGAACTTCATCATCATCATCAGCCTACAATAGTCCACTGCTGGACATAGGCCTCTCCCAAAGCACGCCACTGAGCCCGGTCTTCGGCTCTACTCTTCCAGTTACTGCCAGCTACCTTGCGTATATCATCGCTCCATCTTGCCGCAGGGCGTCCTACACTACGTCTGCCGGTTCGCGGTCTCCACTCTAGAACACGTCTACCCCAACGGTTATCGGTTCTTCGGCAGATATGACCAGCCCACTGCCACTTCAGCTTGCTAATTCGCTGAGCTATGTCGATAACTTTAGTTCTCTGGCGAATGACTTCGTTTCGGATCCGATCCCGCAGAGAAACACCGAGCATAGCTCGCTCCATAGCTCACTGAGCGACCTTAAATTTGTGGACCAGTCCTACCGTGAGTGTCCACGTTTCGGCTCCGTAGGTCATGACTGGTAGGACGCACTGGTTGAAGACTTTCGTCTTGAGACATTGCGGTATGGACGATGAAAAGACATGACGAAGTTTCCCAAATGCTGCCCAGCCTAGCTGTATTCTTCTGCTGGCTTCACTCTCGAAATTGTTTTTCCCTAGTTGGAGCGTCTGCCCTAGGTAAACGTACTTTTTAACAATCTCAAGAGCTACTCCATTTATAGCAATCGGTCCCGGAACAACGTGCTCGTTGAACATGACCTTGGTTTTATCCAAGTTCATCCGTAGACCGATGCGTAAAGAAGAATCAGCTAGGCCGTCCAGCATCCGTTGCAGATCCTCCAGCGATTCAGCCATTATGACGATGTCGTCTGCAAATCGCAAGTGAGAGATGTACTCGCCATTTATATTGATGCCACAACCCTTCCAGTCCAGCGTCTTAAACATATCCTCCAAAGCGTTTGTGAACAATTTCGGGGATATCACATCCCCTTGCCTCACTCCGCGACGCAAGTGGATATGTTTAGACGGCTGGTTTTGCAATTGGACGGTCATCGTTGCGGCATCATATAGGCATCTCATCACTATCGATGTATCGCCAGTCAACTTGGCATCGCTGTAAGGAGTCCAGAACAGACCAGGTTTCGATAGAGTCAAAGGCCTTCTCATAGTCCACAAAAGCTAAGCACAGGGGTCGATTGTACTCCTCGGTCTTCTGTACAATCTGCCGCACTGTGTGGATGTGGTCTATGGTACTGTATCCGCTACGAAACCCGGCCTGTTCCGGAGGTTGAAACTCGTCGAGCCTTCGCGCTAGACGATTCGTGATCACCCTTGAGAACAGCTTATAGACATGGCTCAGAAGCGAAATTGGTCGATAATTCTTCAGAAGGGTTTTGTCACCCTTTTTGAAGAACAAAATGACCACGCTTCTGTTCCATGCCTTCGGAGTTCTCCCAGTAAAGAGGACAGAATTAAAAAGCCCCTGAAGCTCTCTAAGTACTGGAGTACCTCCAGCTCTTAAGAGCTCAGTCGTAACTCCATCCTCACCTGAGCATTTCCGTTCTTAAGCTGCTTAAGGGCCATCACGATCTCGTCCTGGCTGACTTCAGGCAGCTCTTCGGTAAAGTGGCGTGTTAGGGTGGCTCTGCAGTCCTCTGTATTGGGATCAGGTCGGCAAGCATGTGATGCGTAGAGCTGGCCATAAAAGTTTTCAACTTCCGAAAGGATCTCTGTCTTTGAGGAGACGACTTCACCCGTTGATGTAGTCAGCTTCGTCAGATGGCTTCTCCCAAGTTGCTGGACGAACACTTTTGACCCCCGATTCTGCTCTATAGCTCTTTCAATTTCGAGCGTATTGGAGGATCGGAGGTCACGTCGTACCAGCTTTTTAATAGACTTGTTGAGTGCCTGTTGGTGTTGTGACGAAGTAGACGAGGGGTTTTCACGTCACTCCTCCATAAGTTGCAGAGTCTCCATCGAAAGTTTCGACTTTCTGCCTGTACGCTTCTTTGCACAAAACTTCGCACCTTCTTCCCTTAGGACATCCACCACTTGGTCGAGTTTCTGATCCACGTCATCTGTAGTTTCCAAGGCAGCGAATCGATTTTCCAGTTTTAGCTGGAATGTTTCAGACCCTACCACGGCTTGGAGTATGTTCGGTCGGAGCGTGGACTTCATCAAGCGGGCTCGTTCCAGCTTGAAGTCGATATTCAGAGTGCCTCTTACAAGCCTGTGATCACTTCCGGTATTGAACCTAGTGATCACTGAAACATCTCTGAATATACGCCGTTTGTCCGCTATGATGAAGTCGATCTCATTTTTTGTCATACCATCAGGGCTCTGCCACGTCCACTTCCTTTGCGGCTGTTTCCTGTAGAAGGAGTTCATCAAAAAGAGTCCCTCCTTCTCTAGGAAATTGACGAGCATTTGGCCCCTATGGTGTCTACTACCAAAGCCGTGTTGTCCTATTGTCGATTCGCTGCAAGTCTGTACTCCTACTTTAGCGTTAAAGTCCCCCATAACAACGTTGAAGTGAGCCTTAGAGGTGCTGTGCAAGGCTCTTGATATGTCCTCGTACATATCCTCTACCTCATCGTCCGAGTGTGCCGAAGTCGGTGCGTATACCTGAATAACCTTGAGGCTGTACCTCTCGGTTAATCTGATTACAAGGTACGCGACCCTTGTCGACACACTGGAGATTTCAACAACGTTGTTACTAAGAGCTTTATTAACCAGAAACCCGACGCCACCCTGGGATAGCTAGTCTCCTTCTCTGAAATACATAAGATGGCCCGATTCAAGAGTTATGGTGTCCTCCCCCTCTCTTCGGACTTCACATAACCCCAGAATGTGCCAACTTATGTTGTTCAGCTCTTCCTCTAGCTGCACAAGGTGTTCATTGAGTCGTAACGTGCGTCCGTTATACGTTGCCAAGGTGAGTTGGTTTTGGCGGCCTACCGTAGCCCGGGGATTCTTAGCACCCCCTGCCTTGCCGTTACCATGACCGCTGCCGTGGTCAGTAATAGCAGGGCGGCCGGGAACTAGGGGCCGTGGTATATTGAGACTTGCCATTAGGAGGGTTTTGCCCATAATCGCCACGCTGGGCATGCGGGTTGGCGATCGCAGAACGCAACTATTTGCACCGGTGACACTGCTGCCCATCACCGGTCAGTTTAATTTAATTAGTTACGTAGTCTGAGATGGTTATCCCGCCATCTATCGGTTGACGGGTGTAAAATGTTTATCGTCATATTTACCTTAGTCGCCTTTTACGACACCTCGGTATGAGAGAGGTAGGGACTATTACGACACCTCGGTATGAGAGAGGTAGGGACTATTACGACACCTCGGTATGAGAGAGGTAGGGACTATTACGACACCTCGGTATGAGAGAGGTAGGGACTATTACGACACCTCGGTATGAGAGAGGTAGGGACTATTACGACACCTCGGTATGAGAGAGGTAGGGACTATTCTGTTCTGTCACCTCACGGCCACTAATTATTATTAAAGAACTTAATAATATGATACTAACGAAACTGGTCTCAAAAGTCCTGTTTACAATATAAAATAATAATCTTCTAGTTTTTTACTTGAAATAATTGTGTGTATACGACAAACATTTAATGGAAGTACCTACATCCAAAATTTATCAGGATTTGTTATTCTTTGAGAAAATAAATTCGTAAGCCGTGTATAAGTTGACCCGGATATACCAACTAGATGGAATCTAAGTCAGGCTCCGCCCAATAACCGCCTGGAGCCTATCAAAACCGGATTACCGGGTCCCAGTAATGTAATGACCGGGAAACTTGCCAGCTCCTAGCAATTTTAATGAATTAATAATAAGCTTGAATTTGTACGACAGATATCAATATCTAACGCGTGTGTTCGATGTTGCCTTTATTTATACATATCTATATGTACCTACTAGCTGCGCCTTGCGGTTTCACCCGCAGACAAAAAGTAGCCAATGTGTTAATCCACTATATAAACTATCTTTATTTTAAATTTCATCCAAATCCGTTCAGCCATTTGAACGTAAAAGAGTAACAAATACCTATACATACAAATTTTTCGCGTTTATATTGTTAGTAAGATTATTCAGTGTAAAGTATAGTTTATAATGATTTAAGTGTATATTTTTTAGTTTTTATCTTTATATTATTTTAAGCTTACTGTGGCGCCATTTTAGTTTAGCTTTTATACAGGGATTGTTGGTAACAGTTTTGTTGTTTAATCACGAATATAGAGAACTTAGAACACAAAATTTATGTTAATCTATTGATCTATACATATTTATTCAGATAGAACATACATTTTATTTTACTATGTAGTAAAGCATCAAGAAAGCTGATAAAAAATAACCCGGATACAGCCAAACTTAAAACCGGATGAAACCAACCGAGTGCCCGGGTAATCTAATGAACGGGACACTTGCCAGTCGCTGGCAATATGCCACTGAATTAATAAGTTTTTATGCTTCCACTCTAGTTCAGTCGCATTATCTAGGAAATTTACTTATATTTTTCTTCCTATTAATTTAGTTATAAGGAAAACCTGATAAACAGTTCAGCTTGTCATAAATAACGTAAAGTAGCTTTGATAAGGCTTCCGTCCGCCCAAACAGCTACCCTTTTTGTTTGAACCCGACCATTTGTTCTACTTTACATACGGAAACCGGTTTTATTTATATAAAGCAGCCCTATCCAGGGTCAGAATGCTGGAAGTCATTACACAGGATCTAAACTACCTTTCCTTTACTATATCTCTTGTCAAAGTCGTTTGTTGTTAGATCTCACTTTTTATATTAGTGAATGATGTGACGAGCTAGTCGTTCACCTGATGTTAAGCGATACGGCCGCACTACACTACCCACATCAGCCTGAGACATCAGCACATTCTAGTAATAAGATTACTGGACTGTGAGATCATAAGATATCAATTGCCCAGTAATTTCACTAGCTACAGTGCCTTTTAAACGGGAACACAGTAGTGCTTGCGCACTACTGCTGTTGCTACCTACCTGCTATAAGCAAAATTAACTTTAGAACCCTTTTGACTGATGAAAATATATTTTCGCTTAAGCTTAGTATATTACCAGTAGATACAAGGATATTCTTCGTGAAAAACCGGTTAATGTATGACAAATTTTTCACTCATAGAAAATATTTGCAAAACTACGACTCCACCCGTTTCCGAATAGAAAACTAAGCAAGAAAAATGGCTTTTAAGTTAGTCAATTTTTCTGCCGTCTATTTTAACAAGAGCTCTAGCTTTTCACGCCGAAGAGCGACCAGTTTTTGTCGATCCGCTTCATTTGTTAGCTCCGACCGGCAGTGTGTATCCGTAGTATATTCTGAGGCTTCAACCCAGTTGGCATGCTGCCAGGGGTTCTAGCCTTGAAAGAACTCGGTCAAATGCGTAGACCCGACGCAGGGCTCCGGGCGCCGGGAGGCTCAAAATTATGGATTGCCGCATCGATGCTTGTTAGAATAGTTTCATTTTATTTAAGGTTGTAATTCAATTTCATTTTTTTTTGCATTCGTGTGCAGCAGCATTTTTATCGCAGAAGATTTTTATATATTATATTTTATTATTTATATCTACATTAGTTCAGCTATGGCTTATGATCTGAAGATTGTAATCTATTAATCCATGTAATACCAGACCTTGGACTAAGATTACGACTTATTAACTTCAAATATAAGAGTTTTTCATAGACTGTGTATTTGAAAATCATTCGGAATTACAAATCATTCTTTTCTGCAATAAACTATATTACTTTATGGAAAGTAGTAAAAAGTTGAACCATAGCAAGCTAGCGTGCACGCCGCATTGAAAACGTTTCTGCGAAGAGGGGAATTTAAATGCAGTAATTAAAAAATGTAGGCTTTAATATAAACGAAAGGGTTACGTTAAAGTCTAAAAATATTAGTTTTATTTTACAGCAATGTTTAAACTACTTTTAATGTATCTTACGTAATATAGGACGTAAATAAATGTATAAAATAAACTATTTCCAAGATTTAAGAAAGTAATAAAAAGAGGAACGTTAAAGTACAGCAATAAAACTCCGCCGCAGATGAAACCAGCAAATAAAATAACAAAAAGCTAGCTACAGGATTTCAATTCTTAAGTACTCACCGATGAAGTTCATCTTGCCGTCTTCTATATCACTTTTCTATATGAAAATTATTAAATACTATAGTATCCTACAACCTACTAACAAGTCTTCATAAGTCCGAATATAAAAATACTTCTTTTAATTGAGCACCAAAATTACATTAGACAATACATGATACGTATCGTTAAAAAGAGTTAGAGAAGAAGAAGAGAAGAGCGTATCGTAATAAGCTATGACATTTTTGAACCGCGGGAAACGTCTTTCCGTCGCGAGCGGCGGAAAACGAATGCTGGAAAATTGCGGCGTCTCCCGTATTTATGGGCTAGCACGTACAGCCACACTCACACAAGCGCGCGCATATCTCCACCCCGCTCGCGCACTTAAGAGCTCGCACAAGGGAAATCTCGTCCATTGTTACCGAGTGAGGAAATGGAAAAATGATTCCCCTCAATTTTCTCGTACTTTTAATAATGATCATAATTATCTTTATTGAGGTTTCCACGGATTTTTAACTCCCTCGAGGGAGTTAAAAATCCCAAGTTAGTCCCAATTCCAAAAAATCATCCCAAATCCCAAGGAATCCGATAGAATTTTTTAGCAATAAAAATCACGATTCAATAGCCAATACGAGAAACAGCGATAAATGAAAATGTAAGGAAGAAGAATTGCGAAGGTATATTATTCGCCTTAACGCACACTGAAGCATTGCAGTGGCGTACTGCGCATGTGTGCTGTAAGAACAAAGGAGCGCCAGCTCGGGGGCGTGGCTTCATCTTAGTGTGGGTGCGTTAAATCTTTTATAGGTCGATGCATTAAGTAATTTAGTATTATAGCATGCATTTGATAGAAGCCGGTTGGATACGCGAGGTTTGTTTCGGTTGGTGTATCGATGGGTGGGATGTATTTAAGACTGTGGGCTTAGTTTGGGAGCAAGTGATATTTCAAGTATAGGGTATTGCTAAGGTTTAAAGCATAACTTTCAAGGAAAATAGTGGCAATTTATATCTGTGAGTTTAGTTGCTTTTTCTAAATAAATAAAAGCCTTTGTTTTAAGTGATTGACAGATAATGTACAGATCAAACCACTGGAGCCAGAGATATCATAGTATAGAGGTGTCTTTATTTTGTTATTTAACCCTGTACAAACAAAAGGCTTTTGGAAAAAAAAACTCTTATGGGTTGTCAAATAGCGTGTTAAAGATGTAAGAAAATGCAAGCAAAAACATGGGCCACTGTAGTGTTGCCATAAGGTAAAAAAATTCAATGTATATTGTGATCACAGTAAATTTGGTCTATCTAAATCAATTGACAAAGGTTAATTATGAGAGCCATGCGCGTGTTATTTAGTGACTCTTTGAATTTCATTTGAAATATTGGTTCTCTCAGTCATAGCTTAAAAGATTTTAGTTGTGCAAAATAGTTATTGACTACTAGCGCGGCTGCGGTCACGCCTATAGGAAATGAAGAAGAATTTTTAAAATAGATAATTTAACCACCCATTTCACCCCCTTAAGGGTGGAATTTGGTATGAATACTTACACTTTACAAAGAACACACCTTCCAAATTTCAAGTATCTAGGACCAGCGGTTTAGGATGTGCGTTGATACATAAGTCAGTCAGTCAGCCACGACTTTGAATGTCTAGATTTCTTCGTAGGTAGCACATTCACATTGTTTTCGTAAAGACTACCATAAAAACCAGGTATATCCGGATTATTTTAGATTAACAAACCAAAGGTTTCCTTTGAAATAAGGTCGGTATGTGATTGTGTCTGTACCGGTGCCAAAAGCGGTACCTAAGCCAGAAGGGCTAAACTGGCCCGGTGATCCTAGCGTAGCCAATACTGCGGGTGTGGTAGGTTCACCCGGGTCATCCAAGACGTATCTAGGGCAGCGATGACGATGAAGCGAAGGTTTTTTTTCTCTTATGGAGTATTAAATATTGTATTGAGAAATACGCGCAAAGTAAAGCGTTGCAAATATATTTTTTATTTAGCCAATTTTTTATATAAAGGAAAATAAAAACCGGATAAAGCTGTTTCGACCGGATGAACTGGTATTCAACTCACGTATCTCGGAACGTTATCACTCATAGCTGTTCCGCATAACTACAGGACTCGCATAATTTGAATATTATATTAAATTGTGCATACTTTACGTGTTTGTATATTGGATCTTTATAGAGCGTTAGAAATATTATATGGATAGCTGCGCCCCACGGTTTCACCCTTATGAATAATGATTTGATCTATCCTACAGGAACTAACGCAGTTCGCAGTATTATATAAATAAAACAATCAAACATGTGGTGTCTGTCAAAAATTAGATATCTGTCGAAATGACACCCATCAATTTAAATTTGTCTATTTTTTTTGTTAACTGTTGTTTGTTTGTTTAACGTAAGTCATTAAGGTAGATAACTTTCGGGAGCGCTTTGAGGTGATTTTTAAAACTATTATTTCGGATTTTACGAAATTTATTTAATATTAATAGAGTTTTACAGTAAGCGACCGTCTGTAGAATTTGATACAAGAACGACTGCCTTCCGATCGGCTCTCGCCACCGTTCCAGCGACGGATACGATAACATTCCGCTGATCATGCGTCTGGGACTGTGGCGTGACTCTAGGCAGCGGCCGGAGGAGGCCGGTTATGGGTACATAACTCCTCCCCCCTTAGCTCGAAGTTATTGGGAATACAGAGTTTTCCAATAACTTCGTTAACATTTATCGTGAAATTAACAATAAGGGTGGCTGAGGCTGGTTCTCTTGCTGATCGTCATGGACCTGTCCTCTTCCACATCTTCTTATAATTATATTTTTAAGCCTAGGGTAGACTAAATAACTAACACATATAAAGACGATAACATAAAGTACTATAGTCGCGACACTGACACTGTTGATTTGATCACTATTATATTGCCCATTATCACTTTCAACACTTTTTACACTTTTCTTCAACAGGTAGTTTAGGTGCTGCACGTCTTCTAGGTCAACTCCCTTGAGGTCGACAGGTTCGGTATTCTCCACCAGGTGGTTCTGCTTTTGTTCATGTACTTCAGGTAGAGTAAGAAGCGGAACAGGTTTATATCCGGTATCCAGTGGGTGGTAGCGTCGTCCGTATATTACAACGCCATCGATAGAAACATCGCATGCTTCCGGGGTAGTTAATATGTATGTTCCCTGTAGGGCTTCACGGACTACGTCATGACCACAGGTTTGTGTTAATATTTTATTACATTTAGAGTATAATATCCAACGGGTTGATGCTATTCTCTGCAATTTCAGGTCCTCTGAAAGAACTCTACGTGGGAAACATCTGGATAAATTGCGCCGGTACTCCATCAGCTGCTCGATACAGGTCTCTGGAGCATATGGGACGAGGTCATCTTGGGAACATAAGTATTCTTCGGCCGTTATTTCTCGGCATTGGCGAGCGGTTGGACGATATTTCGTACCTTCTACTAATAGGAATGGGAATTCGGGAACAATGACGTAGGTTTGAGAGTCACGTGATATGGGTAAGGGGTACAATTTAAAATAATTATACGTATTGTTAGCAACTAATGGAACATCAATTATGAATCTTATTTCATCATTCTTAAGGTAAGTTTTCACTGAAAGTGTTTCTTCTATATTAACTAGACTTTGCTCAGTGACAGAATACATCAAATTATCATATCTTGAGATTTCGGACAGCAAGGTTAAGAGTTCCTTTGAATCGATCACAGATTTATGTAATACGGATACTTTACTGAGTGCAATAGCAGTTTCCAATTCATTAAGTTTTATATATAGAGTTCTGAAATTAACAATAAACATATTCAATACATTAGTCAAATATGATATAAAGATATACATGTTCTCTCTCGACAAATCTGCTACAACAGTTTCAATGCGTCGCAAACGCTCATTCATTACATTAATATTGTCATCAATGACTTGAGTAGAGTTCAGGAAGTGGTCCAACATTTCGGATACAAGAGTAATTTTATTTGATATGCCCTGTTCTCGAGTCTTGAGTCCTGTAATAAGTTTGTCATAACGTATTGCATCATCGTGGTCAAGGTTACCGGTTATAATTTTAATGACAGATCCGAGGGGGTTGATGAGACCGCGCTTGTATCTCTTGGAGGGAATTAATTGCTGAATCTTGTTCGTAGTTTCGTCACGGAGGTAATCTACCTGAGTCTTTAGTTCCAGGATCTCATTGACGTATGACTTATTCTGGCTAATAATTTTATTAAACTCCGAATATTTATCTATGTTATAGTTCAAATCGGTTATAATGCCTTTGAGGCTGTAAGTTTTAACAATCGACCATTTATCGTGTTGCAGGAAAGCGCGACCCTGCTTTACCGGTAACATGCCAGGATTTTGTTCAAGTTTTATCACTTGAAGGTTCTGGCTGGGGGCAACTTGACAAATGATGGTCCTGATCATCGACGTCCATACCAGGAGTTTGCACCACCTGCGGAGGACGTTTAATATTTTTAATTGGGACTTTGGTCTGCCTCTCATTTATTTTAATTGGCAAAACATTGCGTTCGACCTGACCAGCTACTATGGCTTTTTGGAATTTAGGTTTGTCCTTGGACTGCCTTTTGTTTACAGCCTTTGCGAATATTGTTTGCCCTAAGTTAAAATCTAGTCCTGTTTCACCACCACGTTTAGTTACTACCTTATTTTTGAAGTTAACCATCTTGTCAGAAAGGTGTTTGTACAGTTCGTGTGTTCTTTTTCTGTGGTCTTTTATCAGCTGTTGTCTGTACGCTTTGTCAAAGTCAATGTCGAATGCGGAGTTTAGATCTGTGTGTCCGAATACAACCTCAAATGGCGTTAAGTCTGTTGCACTGTGTATAGTGTTATTGTAGGCCATAACAGCGTATGTCATTACAGACGCAGCGTCTGTACACTTCTTGTCATACTTAGCTAAGCGGTATATTTCGATTATTGTAGAGTGGAATCTCTCTATCATGCCCATGGAATTAGGGTTATTGGGCGTACCTATGTGTAATTGTATTTTGTGAAGGTTTGTCAATTCTTTGAGTAGTTCATTATTAAATTCAGTCCCCGGGTCACAGCTTATTTTTCGCGGTATACCATAAAATGAAAAGTATTTTAACAATGCCCTAACTATTTCGGGGGTCGATCTCGATGGTACTTCAATAGCCTGTCCAATTTTACTAAATGCATCTATAAGAGTAAGATAGTGTTTAGACTCTATTGAAAATATATCAATGAATATTTCTTGAAATGGAGAGTCATGCGACTGTGTAAGCTGTAGTACCGGTTTTATAGGGTTACGATCATACTTAGAAGTTTTGCATTTTTCACAGGAGTTAAGCATAGCCGCTACCGTTTCCTGCATATTAGGCCAGTGGTAAGTACGCCTAATTCTTTTAATGGTCTCCGTGATTCCACGGTGACACGTTTTTCCGTCATGTATTTTATCTACTATCGCTTTTTGTTCTTTTTCATCCTCTATATAAATAACCCTTTCCGTACATTCATAGAAATTTACTGCCCCTCTCTTAAATAGTGCTATAATAACCCTGCTAAAATCTTTTCGATGTTCTTGATCTTTAAAGTAGACAAAATACTTGACTTTTGGCCTAATATATTTCTTTAAAAACTCCTTTATTAGTTCCTCATTATGAAGGGGTAGAAAGACCTCGATTACTTTCTGATTATTCCTAGATAAGTCGCGGACTTGCATATTATTACGGAACCAGCTGAACACTAAAATCTGGTTAGGTTTGGTGTCTACTGCTTCATGTAGTATGGGAATGCCCAATGATTCCATATCCCTAGCTGAATGAATCGTTTGTGTAGTGCTAGATTCTGATCGTATGGGATACTCCTGTGTTTCTTCTATGTCTGAGTCTGGTATAGTCATAGGGCTAGCGGTAGCCGTCCTGTCGGAGTCAGATATCGTTATAGTCCCTGAGTCATTGGTATCACGTCGTTTTGCTAAAGTCGAGCTTTGTTCCGTCACTTGTTGCAAATGTTCCTGGAGTCGTTGCTCTTTATCGTCAATGTTAACAATCATGGAGGCGTTGTCGTCATTTCCCAGTGCGTTTAGTTGTATGCGAGATAGTGCATCCGCGTTTGCATTTTGTTTTCCGTTTTTGTGTATAATATCAAAATCGTATTCTAATAAACGTAATCGCCAACGTGTTAATTTGCTACTGACCTCTTTGAACTTATTTAACCATGCAAGGGGTTGGTGATCGGTGTACACGGTAAATTTATTGCCATATAAGTAGGGCCTAAAGTGTTTCGTCGCCCAGACTATTGCTAATAGCTCGCGTTCGATCGCACTATATCTCCTTTCGGTTTCTGTTAGGGTTCGGCTTGCATATGCAACTGGTTTATCCGAACCTACTGGCCCTTGCGATAGTACTGCACCGATTGCTACCTCGGAGGCGTCAGTCGTTAAGATAAACGGTTTAGTCATGTCAGGGTATTGTAATATGGGAGCATTAACCAATAGCTCCTTACATTTTTCGAATGATTCTATGAACTTGGTATCTGTCACTACTTTCTTGCCCTTTTTTAGACAAGCTGTCAAAGGTTGGGTGATTTTAGAAAAGTCTTTAACAAATCTGCGGTAATAACCGACAAATCCCAAGAACCGCTTTATTTCAGTTTGTGTCTGTGGTACGGGATATTTCAGAACTGCTTCTATTTTGTCGTTATTTGGTCGAAGTCCATCTTTAGTCAAAGTATGTCCTAGGTACTGTACTTCTTTGCGCAAGAATTCCGATTTGTCAAGTTGTATTTTAAAGTTTGTTTGTCTAAGTCTGTCAAATACGGCTCGTAGTTTTTGAAGGTGGTCCTGTAAACCATTCGAATAGACCAGGATGTCATCTAAATAAACGAGACAATGAATGCCCTGCAGGCCCCTCAGAACGTTGTTCATGGTTCTTTGAAAGGTTGCCGGAGCCGTCTTTAAGCCAAATGGCATCCGGAGAAATTCGTAATGTCCATTTTGGGTTGAGAAGCCGGTCTTCTCTCTATCAGATTCCTCGATTTCGATTTGGTGGTAGCCTGATGCCAAATCGAGAGTGGTGTAGTAATTACTTTTACCCAGTTTATCGAACAAGTCACATATGTTTGGGATGGGGTACCTATCATCAATTGTGATTTCGTTAAGTCTACGATAATCCACGACCATTCTATACTTGACCTGACCCGAAGCATCCATCTTTTTGGGCACTATGTGGACCGGTGCACTCCAAGGAGAATGCGATTCTTTGATCACATTATCCTTGAGCAACTTTTCGACTTGTTGTTTGATTTCCTCGGCTTGAGCCGGTGCCTGCCTGTAGGGTTTAATGTAAATTGGGTCTTCATTAACCGTTCTAATACGATGTTTCACCTGGTTCGTAAAGGTGAGAGGTAAGCTCTCACAATAAAATATGTCCTTATAGTCATGGCACAATTGTTGAATTGCTTTAGTCTCTTCGTCATTAAGATGGTCTAATCTCAACTTAGTCAAATTGTCGGTCAAGAGGTCATCCACTTCTACGTCGGTAAGCTCAGAATAGTTTATATCGCACGCTATGTCATCGTTAAATTCAGTTACTGTAAAAGGTGCCGTTATTGTTAGTATGATCAAATTTTCGGTGATGTTTTGTATTACCGTAGTAGCAGAATAGTTTTTACACTTAACTATCGCCGTTGGCATACGTACGCCATCGTAGAACTGTTTGAAATTTAAAATAGCGTCGCCATTTTCTAAATTTACTGGCAATTTTACTCTATGTTCTGACCGAGGCTGAATTGTGATAATGTGGTCATCATTATAAATGATCGGTATTTTAGCTCGTGGGGTTTCTAAAATCTTATCTTTTAAATTTATTTTGGCTTGAAGCCGTGATATCAGGTCACATCCTATCACCCCATCGTAACGGTTGTCAACGTCATAGACATAAAATTTATGTTCACCGTTTTCTTGGAAAATGGAGAAAAGTGGAATGTTAACTACCTCATGATGGATGCTGGAGGCATGAGTACTCGTAACCATGAATGGTTCATGGGATTTTAATGCCGCAAAATGTTCGTTGGTTTTTGCAGAACCTAAAAACGATCGCGTGCTTCCAGAGTCCAGCATGAACTTTCCGTCTATATCCGGTACGTATATATATGGTAATTTTAATGAGGCGTCATAATTTATTTGTATCATTTCGTATTCATTGGAAATACACCTACGTGAAAATTTTCAGGAGCATTAACTGTCTCTTGCTCATTAGGTGCTGAGGGCGTAATACCGTGCTCACTATTTTCGCTCCTATCATTTTCAGCGGGGTGGTCAACTGAAGGTTCGTGATAACCATACACACCGTCATAGGCATCGGGAGTCATATTATCGTAGGTCTCGTAAGTTTCGTAGGGATAATAATAATCATGGTACTGACCTTCTAACGCATATGTTTCATTTACAGGTAACTGCTGGGGTCTTGCTGGGGCTGTTCGCATGGACACGTCGTTTGAGTATTGATGAGGTGGACGGTAACCTTGTGGCTGTGGGTGCCTATATCCGAACTGACCTGGTTGTGGCTTGAAACCAAACTGACCTGCTTGCGGCTTGTACCCGAACTGTCCTGCTTGCGGTCTAAAGCCAGTCTGACCTACCTGCGGTTGTGGTCTGAAGCCAAATTGTGGTCGCTGTCCAAACTGTGGTTGAGCTGGTGCGGTATTGAACTGTGGTCTATATCCAAATTGTGTTGGAATCGGTGCACGATATGCAAAGCTGGGTACATTAGGACGCACGAAATTGTTTGCCTGATTTGGTATACCAAATTTAAATTGACCTTGAGGCAGAGGTGATGGCCTAAAGTTAATTTGCACTGGTTTGCTTTGCAGCATTTTAGAACGCATGTTATATTGCTCTTGAAAATTAACTTCCTCCAAGACATGTTGTAACGCTTCCTCTAACGAGCTCGGATTTTTAATTCTAACTGTTCTAACCATATGTTCTGATAAATTGTACAAAAATACATTTAGTGATGTATTATTATAAATTACTCGCTTCGCTTCCCGTAATGTGGGTGAGGAGCTTTGATTTACCTTGGACAAAAGGATCGCGCGAATATCCTGGATCCGGCCACAAAACTCGAGGTAAGATTCACTAGGCTTAATTTTAAGGGTCTCCAGTTCTATAGCAACACATTCCTCACTCCTAGGGTCTCCGAAATGCTGAATCAACAGAGATTGAAGCTCATCGAATGTTTCAAAATCCCCTCTTTCGCTAATCAGTGCCGCTGCTTTACCAGTTAACTTACTAGTAAAGCACTGCATCAAATACTCATTACGTGCCCTTGTGCCCTGGTACCGTTCAATTACATATTTGCATTTTCTTAAAAACAAGCTTAGAGTCTTAGTTTCACCATTATACTCTGGTACTAAATTTAAAACATCCCGTGGTACTTGCAGTTCTGAAGGCTTTTGCGGTACCGAGGCAGGTAAGGGCGCGGCCATAGTTTGCATTTGAGGTTGAGCCATTTTAAACTATTTAATACACACTATATAATATAATATAATATAAGAGAATTTATGCGTCTTACTAGTCTAGTTAAATGGTGCGATTTTAGCCAACCACAAAATATATCTAACCAAAAATAACTTAATATTAACACCAGTTAGGAATTAGGCAGGGAAGGAAAGTAGAAGGATTTTACTTCTATTACTCACTGTCCAACCGCCATAGTCATCACGTTCCAGGTCCCACTAAGTATCTTATTTTATTTGGTTCGTATGGATTGCCGGGGAGAGCGCGATACCGATTTTAGGCATACATATATATTTTATAACACTCTCACTGTTAGTCACCACACGCGATTTTTCACACTTTTCCGAATTTCACGAAAAATATAGCGCTACTATTCGCGATGGCGACGGCCAGCAATCGTACCGGCTGCGCCAGATAACTTTCGGGAGCGCTTTGAGGTGATTTTTAAAACTATTATTTCGGATTTTACGAAATTTATTTAATATTAATAGAGTTTTACAGTAAGCGACCGTCTGTAGAATTTGATACAAGAACGACTGCCTTCCGATCGGCTCTCGCCACCGTTCCAGCGACGGATACGATAACATTCCGCTGATCATGCGTCTGGGACTGTGGCGTGACTCTAGGCAGCGGCCGGAGGAGGCCGGTTATGGGTACATAACTAGGTATTAAACACCATTGATGCAATTACGATACAATAATATTCATGACGAGCTTCTGACCGCAGCTTCGCCCGCGGCGTGGCCTATGGGAAAATAATACGTTACACCCTCTTAAGGGTGGAATTTCGAAAAATTCATTCTTAGCGGATGCCTACGTCATAACATCTACCTGCATGCCAAATTTCAGCCCGATTCGTCCAGTGGTTTGGGCTGTGCGTTGATAGATGACTATGTCAGTCAGTCAGTCAGTCACCTTTGAGTTATATGTATTTAGATGGTACTTTTATTCTGAATTAGTGTCACTATCGATGGTACTAATGGTACAAAGTTGTGTCACTTGTACCATCAATATTACTATTCAATGGTGCTACTGACATTAAGGTATAACAATATATTCATATTGTCAATTAACATGTCAGGAATGATTATAATAAAATATGTTTATTTTGATTAGCACATATATAAGATTATAATATAATATTATATATGTGCTAATCAAAATAAATCTTTCCTTTGGATTGACATTTGATAATACTTTCTAGAATATGATCCTTACAAACAACTAGTTGCACCCCGTGGTTTTACCCGTGGATAAAAAGTATTTTAATTATTTTCCCACCCAAGGGAAAATTTTGCTTTTCCGGGATAAAATGTAACCTATATGTTAATCCAGTGTATAAGGTATCTTGGTACCGAATTTCATCCAAATCCATTCAGCCGTTTTAGCGTGAAGAAGTAACAAACATACACACAAACATATACACACAAACTTTCGCCTTTATAATATTAGTGTGATAGTATGAGATTGCGCGAAATCAACTAAGTTGTAGGACTTTTTTGGCAAAGTTCGTCTAGGTAGGTGTCACGGCTTTGCCAGTTATTTTGCCGCCAAACTGTTTTCCGGTTTGAAAGGCACTGTAGCTAGTAAAAATGCTGGGTTATTGAGATCTGATCTTACAATCGAGTAGTCTTATTACCAGGCTGTGCTGATGTCTCAGGATGATGTGCGCAGTTCAGTGTCACGCGAAACTTTATATTTTGGAGTTCCGAGTGACACTTTTCTGTTATGGGCGGCCGTGTCGCTTAGCATCAGGTGAACGAATAGCTTATCACATAGTTCATTAACATTATGAAACTCAGATGAAACATACATTTATTACAATTAACTTCACTTACAATAACACAAAATTAGAGTGCGTAGACTCCTTTACACTTCTTGGACTGAACATCGATACAAATGTTAATTGGAAGACACACGTACAAAAAATAAAATCTAAGCTTAGTAGTTTTACTTACGCCTTATCGGAGCTAAAAAAAAACAACAAATGTCGCGACAGCACTTTCGGCATACTATGCCTACGCTCACGCCTGGTTACAGTATGGTGTCATACTGTGGGGAAATAGCACTGGAGCCGATGATCTGTTTATATTACAAAAAAAGTGTATCCGCATCATAGCACACGTAGACAGTACAACAAGTTGTAAACCATATTTTATCCAGCATCAAATCCTAACTTTAACCTCTATTTATATACTAGAAATTTGCAAATTTGTTAAAAAATACCCCCAATTTTTTAAAACTTTGAAAGACAACTATTTCGGTACGTTTAATCTTAGATACAGGGACAGGTTAGCCCTCCCAAATTCAAAACTCAAAATGCACAGCACGAGTACTTACGTAATGTGTATAAAAATATATTACCATATACCCCTTCGTCTAAAAGAGATACAAAACGAATATGCCTTTATTGGTCGGTTGAAGTCACATCTCGTTAAAAAGTGCTACTATTCTTTGAAAGAATTTTTCGAAGATAATCATAAAATATAAATTTGTTAATTATGTTGTGAATGTTAAATTTTATTGAAATTTATTAAGCGTATCGCATGAAATATGTTAAATTTTATCTACTAACCCTACCCTCATCATATTAATCTGTAGTGCCCTACAGGGTCCATATTGTTACTATTAATATTATGATATATATATAATATTTGAAATGTAAGATCAATATGCACATATGGTAACAGAATAAATGAATATGAATATGAATATGAATATTTATTAAATGATTATGGTCTTACAGGATGTACGTAGGACCATTATCATAGAGTGGTTCAAGTTTAATAATATTCAAATGAAGTGCAAGAGCCGGGTATATGAGATGGTTCACGGTGTCTCGATAAACGCCTGAATCTTAATCAAGGAATTTAATAAACAGAGCATAATATGCGTTTATAGATATTTTTATTGAACTTCTCATTTACATACACAACTCAATATTATCATCATTATTATTATTATTATTTAGTTTATGATGGTCATTGGTCGGTGGCCGTTTGCCATTAAAATGATTAATTAATTTGTAATGATACCCCTCATAATAGAAAAAATTACATAGCAGAGTAGGTATTTTATTTCTAGTAAAGCTTGCCATAATCTTTGACTGGCCCGATAGCTCAGTTGGTAGTAGCCCTGCCTTCTGAACTGTGGGTTGTGGGTTCGATTCCTACTCAGGACAAACATTTGTGTGATGAACATAGGTGTTTGTTCTGTGTCTGGGTGTCATATTGTATTCTATGTATGTATTTACAAACAAAAAAGTATCTAAGTATTGTATCAGTTATCTGTTTCCCATAGCACAAGCTTTGCTTAGTTTGGGGCTAGATGGCGTTGTGTGAGATGTCCACACATATTATTATTATTATTTATTATTATAATCTTTACCAAATATATGTGGAACCTTACATTAAAGAGTATCGCTCAACACTTGAAAAAAAATTACATATTTAATTATTGTGGGTGGATATGGAAGTTACCAAATGAAAATTGTTGATCCCCATTTATTTTTTTTAAAATAAAGACGATTTAACCTACTTAAGTGAAATTTAATGATCCTTTATATTACTGTTTGTTGATTACTAATTAAATTATAAACAATATGTGTATAAGATTTCATTCACATCTTTTCAGCCATTTTGGCGTGAAAGCTACACAAACTACCAAAAATAATGAATCTTCAGACCATATGAATGAATCATTTATATTGTTAGAAGATTCATATACTCCATTATCACGTACATTATTAGTAAGATAGTGAGAATAATGCTACAGAAATATCTGAGCTTTTAATATAAATAGCCTACACAAACAACTAGAACAAAAATAAAGGTAAAAAGAATCAGCACTACTAGTGTAATGAATTTGAAAATTGAAAAAAATATAAATTATGAAAATGTATTCTGGGTGATTAAAACTTTAAAAGAACGCAACAATATCCAGCCAAATAATTCTTTTCACAAGCACCTAGCACGCTCCACTACCCGCCCCAATAAGTCGCAATATATAATATACGCATTACCGTAAAAATAAAAGTCAAAACCTCTTATCGCGACCGTACTATACCCTCAAAGTGTCTGTAACTTATAGAAATATGATTGTCTCTCTCACTCTTGCGGATAGTTGTCCCACTACAATGTGGGGCAGAGTGATTTCCGTATAAGAATAGATTCAGTGACGTGATTGAATTACTAAAGAGTTTGAGTTATTTTAAATGAGATTTTTTTTCTTTCAGGCCATTTGTGAACTTAATAGCATTCCAGAATTGCGAAAGGAATTTCTAGCGATGGTGATATTTTGCAAATGGTACCATTTACCACATAATTTCTATTTGTTGATAGATAAAGAATGATAAAAATGTTTTGAAGGTTTAATAAAGTGGCGATAAAATATAGAAGATGTAAACAGAAGTACAAAGTAAAAAATAACTAAAATCAAAACCATGAACCAGATTTTAAGTACTACTTAACTTTTTTTACTCATGGCGATTAAAAAAGCCATGAAATTAAATGTTCACTTTAGTAAAAAGGCAAACTTCTAACTTTGAGACGCAACAAAGCAAACTTGATTTTACAGACGTTTTAAAAAGAATGTTACAAGTTTATACTAAACTTGTTTTACAAAGTTGAACAAAAACGGACTTACAACTTCCTGTAGCATTTTTATAAAAATGAATGCAGAAATTACCTGAAAAGATAAAAATATTATTAAGCAACAAAAATAATATTAAAATGTTGTATAATCTATAGCTCTTCACTAATATTGTGAAGATTTACGTATGTTTGTAAGATGTGATCTCTAGAACTCTACTAAATAAAGACGGAAGTATTTTTCAATACCAATTTTAAAAGTTCGTCCGTTGTTAAAAATCATCATAATGCCTTATAAGCTAATGCCATGTTTTATTATAGAATAGAATAGAATAAATCTTTTTATTATTTTCTATTAATTCATAACAAAAGACAATGGTTTTAAATTTATGTAATCATTAATAATGATTATAAAAAAATATTATGACATTACACACTTAAAAGCGAACTATTGAAATAACTTTTTTATTATTACAAACAGCAAAAAAACTATTCCAATGAAAGGAGCATGTACTCCAATCATTTGAAACCCTATTCATGATAGCTTTGACGGCTTTGACTTTAAAATTTAATTTAATCAAAGTAGCACTGCCGTTGCAGTAGCTACGTTGTAGCTATAGCCGTAGTGGCGTCTACGATATAGCTACAACCGTAGACATGCTACGATGTAGTGATTGCTACAAGGCGTAGAACAATGAAGTGAAATGCACTTTGCTGGCGTTAACTTTAGCTATTGTCATTTGCTTGAGAATAAGCTTTTTTAATTATTATGTGTCCAAAAATTGGTTCAAATTAATGGGGTAGTTATAAATTGTGTTAAATGACGAAAAAAAAGTTTTTATAATCATTCCTGACGTAAAGAAGCACGATATGGGTCAAATAAATTAAGAATAAAAAGCTTGTGATTCCTGGTAAAAGAAGGTCCTTACTAGTGTAAGTGAGTTTTTTTAGTACTTTTTCTACTAGTGTAGATAGGATATGTGTTTTAATAGGATATGTGTTTAATTTAGTTTTTGTGTTTTAGTTTTACTAGGTGGTAGGACTTTTCTGCAAAGTTCGTCTAGGTAGGTACCACCGCTTTGCCAGTTATTCTGCCGCCAAGCAGCAGTGCGCAAGCACTACTGTGTTCCGGTTTGAAGGGCACTGTAGCTAGTGAAATTACCGGGCAAATGAGACTTTATGACCTGATCTCACAGTCTAGTAATCATGTTACTAGATTGTGTTGATGTCTCAGGATGACGTGCGCAGTGCAGTGTCACGCGAAACTCTATACTTTAGAGTACTGAGTGACACTGCAACTGATATGGGCAGCCGTGTCGCTTAACATCAGGCGAACGGTTAGCTCGTCGTGTCAATCCTTAACATAAAAAAAAAAAAAAAATTATAAATAAACTTGTTAATTTAAAAAAAAGTTTTATATTCTTTATTATTTTTACATGAGCAGTAATAAAAACTATATAACAATATTATGAATAAGTGTAGCAGATTGATAAATCAATAAAAAAAATAACCTCACTTTGGTTTATCAACACCCTATTTCCGTTGTCAATTTAGTGTTTCCAAACTAACCCATAATTTTTTGTTTAAGGCGCATTCACATGACTAAATACATCCAGTTGCGTTCTTCGTATAACGTATTTCGTAAAGGTACGTTTACACGGTCAGTCGGCTAGGGGTGGCGCGCGATAAAACCCGCCGCCACTCGCCGCTGATTTCATTTACAATTCATTAGATATACTTAACGTAGGGCGTTTGATGGACATCGCAGGGTTGCCAGTAAAATGGAGTTAAGTTAAGAATACTCAGAAGCCACTGCGCGGCCAAAAAATCTGATACCAGGGCTGATCACTTGCCTACACAAGAAGAAGAAGAAGATGAATAAGAAGATGTAAAATGAGAATGTGGCACAAAATAGAAAAATTGAGCAAGAAAAGATACATTTCTACAATCTCAACCAATCTAAGAGATTGTTTTTGACATTACGGTCTCTATATCTATCACTTATATTTTACTAGTTGCGCCCCGTGGTTTCACCCGTGATAAAAATATTATTATTATTATTTTCACTAACTTTGCCATTTATAATATTAGTAGGATATCTATCACTTCTAATAAATAATTATAATCCTTATAAAATAGTATTATTTCATGTTTAAAATAAAGAGTTTATCATTCTATTTATCTCATATTAAAAACAAAAAAGGATGTGAATATGTTTCAAATAACACAATAGTGTGTGTTTAGTAGTGACAATATAAATAATATCATGATTTTAATGTTGATGTATAAAATAAAATAGAATAGAAAGACAGTAATTGAATAATTGCCTAAAATAAAGTACAATACAGATTATATTAATATACATAATATATACGAATAAACAGTTTTACAAAGGTAATGTTAGAAATGTTTGATAGAATGCGCAGGACTGAAGTCCCTGAGAGTTAAATAGAGGCATATGCAATGGGTCTTGACATTGCAAAGGCTTTTGATTGGGTCTGACACGGGGCACTTCTTGAAAAACTTCCATGTTACGACCTTCCCGAGGGGTTATACACATTAGTCCCCAGTTTTCTTTCTAAAAGAAGTATTAAGGCTGTTGTTATGCTATCAATACTGGCGTCTCACAGGGATCCATGCTATCCCCCATTTTTTTTATCCTATGACAGCACTGGCAGCACACATGCATTATCAAGCCGTGAAGTCACATACGACTCAGTTTGCACACTTTCTTAAAGATAGATAGATAAATTAAAGATAAAATGTATGCTTTATGAGCAAATAAAAATTGTGAAGCCTAATCAATCTTACACAAAATAGCCGTAACAAGCACCTCATGGCAACCCTACAACCGTTTAGGTATAAAGTTACGCCGGAACGCAAGTGGTCCGGGGTAAATACGTTTTCTTATTGTAGCACCTCTTCCACCGAGTGGGCGACACCCCTGAGGTTAGCGCCCCCTCTCCTCCGAGTGTGTGCAAACTTATCGGACAACACTATAGACAGTATGGGAACTACGCATAATGTTTGCGGGTGGGTTAAATATGTGCAGTCATGCAATATTCTAAAAGGTTGATATTTCGTTTGTTGGAACTTGGAACTTATCATTATAGCATCAAAGTTTAAATTTTTGTACAAATACTAGTAGTAAGTCATCGCTTAGTTTTTAAACGCTTATGTAACACATTGTCTTGTTTAATTGAGCCGGTATAGATATTTTTGGAGCTGTTTAAATACATGGGATTTTAATAGTTTAAGTTTTATGTAAATCAAGAGCTATAATTTTTTTTTATATAAGCTTAAGTTATTGTGTTTTGTCATTCACGTTACTGAAAGTTGGGACGAGTTTGTTGTGACAAAAACTTTTTAATAGAAGTATTAATTGTATTCCAAAATTTTCACTTAAAATTTTGTTTACATTATCTTACATATTTATATGACTTCTGTAATATAAAAATCTACTTATTAAAGCTGTATCTAGCAGTAAGTATATGAAACTATATCCTCACTCCACAAAATTCTCACAAAAACATTAAGAAAAATAATAAACGACATATATAGTACGCTTACGTAATCTCAAATCTGACTGTACATAAATAAAGGGAATAAAAAAAAAACAAGTGTGTTTTAGACCACACAACTGAAGTAAAACTTCTTTAGTTTAGCTCCATCTATCGGCCGGTATAACTTTGTTATTGCTTTGATTAATGTTAATTTCGCCATCTTGTTATTGTAAATTGTAATTTTACCGGACATACAAACATAATAATACAAAGTTTTAGCTTTGTTATGTTGACAATGGAGATCTACATGAACCAACTTCAAATTCCGTTCGCCTCGCATTCACCAGCTTACTCCCCAAATCATGCGTGCGTAAAGAAGTTTTACTTCAAAACGTTTCTATCTATCTTAAGTTTAGCTACTGTCACTTACTCACATGAGTGCGTGTGTGTGTGTGCGCGAATGTATAAAGTACGTATTTGTTAATGTGTTTGTGTTAGTAATTAGAGAGGGGTGTAATGTGATACGCGTTATTTGGCTGATTGTTATACGCTTAATGTAACGCTTTTTGTTTTTGAATAGGGATAGTTTTGTGTTTGTGATGTTTTTGTTTATTTAAGTTCTATTGTGCGTTTTGAACTTTACTTTTAACAGTTACGACAAACATACGTTATTTTAACATTAATAATTATGATTATTAGCCATTTAACAGGGCAATGCTGCCAGCATTTTGGGCACGTTGCCTACTGGTAGTGGCTTTTTAGATTACGTTTTGATACTATATTATTTTTATTTTTTTTCTATTATAAATAATAATACTATAATAATATTCGTTAACTGTATTCGATTTCAAACTTCTGTTAAAATGAAAGTTTGAAAAGTTTTTTCCTTCTGAAAGGTTTTAGATTGTTTTTTTGGTAAATTATCAATACGTCCGCTATCATTTACTTCTACTGCCGATTGGCAACTACTCTAAGTGTTGCTCTATGAGGGACCACCGATCGCTTGCCTCTTGAATCTAATCACTTCAGTTTTGACCAGCTCGCTCCACCTAGTAGAGCCTACTTTACGTCTTGGGACCACACGAGAAGCAACAACTTTCGAATAAAAAAGAATTACCAAAATTGGTTTACGTAGTCGAAAGTTCTAAGGTAACATAAAAATATACAGTTAACTTGAGAACAGAAGTCGGTGAAAAATAGTTTAAATTTTTAAAACATTTATTTAAGTGAAATACTGCAAATTAATATCGAAATAATAAAAAAAATTGTTTCCTTTTTTCATGTGATTTGGCTTATACAAGTGTTTATTTTTAAAAATGTAATGACTTGAATAAATGTATATTCTTTCTTCAAATATTAAACGTGTCTGATGTTCGTGGAATAGTTTAAACACTCGGGATTTAGTGCATTACCATGCATTCAATACACGCGGTAATCGATGCTGATAGAGTCTGACGGCTACTTGGTAAAGATGAAATAAGGTGTATAAGCTGGAGCGTGTAGCGTAGCGATGAGCGGGGAGGATTCACTAGTAGGGAAGAACAATCATGTGTAATTTTTTTTCCTTTTTCCTTTTTTTTACCTCGGCTAACGATCAGCCTTAGCTATTCAAGAGGGAATGTTGCCAGCGTTTTGGGTATGCTTCCCACAGTATATATTCCCATAATATTATATACATAATAATAGTTTTCTAATTAGTTTATGTTCTAAAATAAAAGTTGTTTATATTTTATTTCAAGCGTATTAAAAAGTTTAAAACAACAACTCGGTTATATAAATTAAAATTAATACCGTAAATAAGCTTAAATAAGATTATGTAAAATAAGTGTTAAAGTCAACATTTTGAATTAATGAGGTGCCTTGTTGCATTCAAAACCCGGCATAAAATAAATTTACCATCCGCTACCGCTTTAAAGTGCCTTTATTCATTTCACTAACTATTACAATAATACAAACCACTACTAAACGCTACTAGCTACACCACCTAGTATAAAAACATTTGGACAATATACTAGCCCGCTATCGCTTATGCACCAAGTTCCAGCCGTAATCTCACGCACAGCCACTTTGCTACTAATACATTGACAGTCGGAAAACTCTCAGGATATTTATTAAGCGTCTTTCAGACAATTATCTGTGTTTAATCTGTCTGATTCAAGTTAATGGAAGTCTTATGTACTGTCTATGAAGTAGATACATTTTCTGGAGCCAATAAATGCCTTATAGGTTTGAGAAAAGATTTTATAAGCTTTTTGTGGTAATTAATATTAAAGTTTAAAGTAAAGTAAAAAATTGGTATATATTTTTTGCCAATTGTTAATTTTATTGTAACTGACAGGGTCTATAATAAATTGTTTAACAAACACTTGTAAACAAAAAAACAAAATGAAATGAATTTAAAATTTTAGAGCAAACATAAGCGCATTCTTTGCCTGGCGACGCTTATCCAACTGAGCCGTAGTCACATTCCCCAGTACCTGCGAAAATCGCTTGGAATAGTCCAAGCGATTGTCGTATTGACTAAGCAGCAGTGGGGAAACCTATAGAACTCGCGTGAGACAGGTAAACTATTCATCAGTATAAATGTTACTACCGATACAAGTGGATGACAAAAACAGCGCACCCTCACACGCAACCTAACTTAAGTAATATTAAACAGACACGAAATCTTCCACAAAAACTTTTATTAGCTGGTAGGTTTTTTCTGCAGAGTTCATCTAGGAAGGTGCCACCGTTATTCTGCGGCAAAGTAGTAGTGCGCAAGTGTTCCGGTTTGAAGGGAACTATAGATAGTGAAACTACTGGGCAATCGAGACTTTATGATCTGATCTCACAGTCTTGTATCACAGTCTAGTCTTATTAATCTCACCAGACTGTGCTGACGTTTCAGGATGACGTGCCCGAAACTTTAGAGGTCCAGGTGACACTGTTCTGTTATGGGTGGCCGTGTCGCTTAACATCAGGCGAACGACGAGCTCGTCACGACATTCATTAACATAAAAAACAAAACTAGTCGAGTTTTGTTTTTTATGTTAATGCAATAAAATAAGAAAAACACTGTAAATGTTAGCTACACTTAAAAATTGAGCATAAAATAATTCTTCGCACAAAATATACAAAATCCGAGACTATTACATTTAACAATTAACCTATTTCCAGGACATTTCTAACACAGAAGCTCATCTACACTATGACGTCACTCTTGACACGTTTGAAAGCTTGTCTGAAGCAGGAATTTGTCTTCTTGTTGCACACAGCTTATGCAAAGGTTTGGTTTTACTGTGACATTACTGGGATTCAGCTAAATGGTGCAACACGGAGATATTGTCGGAGTTGGTTATGTAAAATATGTTCTTTTAGGAAGTACGTAATTTGTTTAATCTTTTTGACATCCTCTGTGGTGTAGTGGTTGAGCAGGTCGGCTCATAACTTGATGGGTTCAATTCCTGCCACAGGACAAGTATTTGTGCACAGAAAAAACCCAAATACTTATTCTGCGTCTGGGTGTTGTGAGAAAATGGTCCTCGTAGTTCCTAGATCCTTAGGCACAGGTAATCCTAGTTAGGTACCAAGATCTATGTACTCGTATGTGATCGTAAATAAATAATATAATCGGATTGGAGTTTTTTTTCTTATATGCCGGATTGCTTGCACCAGTAGTGGAGGAGAACTTGTTTCTTTTATAAACTCATGAGTTTCTGCCCGCAGCTTCGCCCGCGGCGTGGCCTATGGGAAAATAATTCAACCACCTATTTCACCCTCTAAAGGTTGGAATTTCGAAAAATCTTTTCTTAGCGGATGCCTACGTCTAATCATCTACCTGCATGCAAAATTTCAGCCCGATCCGTCCATTGGTTTGGGCTGTGCGTTGATAGATCACTGTCAGTCAGTCAGTCATCTTTGAGTTATATATATGTATATAGATTACGCAATCATAAAGCTTACTAATACTATATGTTGGCGTTGAGCATATTATTCACAATAAATATTATTTTATAGTTTTTTGAGATACTATGATAAACATATCTGCAAAAAAAAATTGCGAGGTATTTGTGTTTAAACTTTGAAACAAAAATGCAGAATTTTATATTAATAAAAGTGATTAGTCAAGGGTCTTCTAAAATCCTCCTTAAAAACCTTAAAAAGCTACTCGGTCTGTCTACAACATTTTATTACCAATTTATCAACTACAAATCGATGCTGCGAGAATAGATTACGCCACTCGGAATCTATTTCAACTGTTTCAGTCCAAATATCCGATGCAGGCCGGCATCCTATTGAATTCACGATTGCGGTCGAGATCATGATTTATTTGGGCTGTGGGCCATGTTGGAAATGTAAACCATAGATGTAAATGTGGAAGAAAACATCAAATGAGATGAAAAAGAGAACTTTTTTTTTAAATTCATGCTAATGGTCATCACACCCATTAAATAATAAATTCTAAATAAATATGTGTGGACATTTCACACAGCGCCATCTAGTCCCAAACTAAGCGAAGCTTGTACTATGGGAACCAGATAACTGATACAATACTTAGATACTTTTTAATTTGTAAATGTATACATAGAATGAAATATAATAGACTTTCTACATTTGAAATTAAGCTCTTTGCAAACTTCTATATGCGCACTTGACTTAGGGAGTAAGATCTCTATTGTCAACATAACCAAGTTAAAAATTACTTAGAATTCGTATTTTTATGTTGGTATGTCTGGTAAAATGACAATTTGCAATTGTCGAAAAGGCGACATTAACTTTAAACAAAGCAAAAACAAAGTTATACCGACCGGAGCTCCATCTGGAGCTAAAGAAGTTTTATTTCAATCGTGTGGGCTAAAGTCTCGTTTTTTATACTTAAAACAACTATCAAAATATCGTATTCATGTTGGCTTGTAAAAGTGCTAGAAATAACATATTTGCACGTGACTTCGACTTTTATTTAAGATTAATTAACTAAGCGTTATGCTTCCATCGCCGCAAGTCGTTGCAAGTCATTTCACAACCATTACGCGTTTCGAGGGTCGTTGGATGGAAACAATATGTACTGGACAGTCATTGTATGCGCGCCTAATTGATTTCTGCACAGGGTTTTTGTTGAGTCAAAATTTTGTTTGTCATAGTAAATGTTAATAATTTATCTCATTCCGTGACATAGAAGTTAAAACATGATTGCGAATTTCATAATCCCTAAAGATGCCGGTTTTTTTTTACTATGAAAGTGAAGGTATATTTAAAAAATCTAGAAATGTTTTTTACACTTGTGTTCGCACGAAAAAGGATTAACGGACGTCTTGAGCGATTGGCGTAGCGTGTCCAGTCATTTAAAACTTATAATCGATTTGAACCAAATAAAAAATCAATTCCACTCTGAAAATCGTACGATGCTACCTTGTAGTAGGGAAACTACGCTGTAATTACTTATATCGAGAATGGTGTAAAGAAATATAATGTTGATAATATTTTCCAAAATATACTAAAAACGTGCTCACATGATGTTACAGGAAAAAATAACATAACTAAATTCCAATTTATTCCTTTTCTTAACGTCAAAACATCCCTAACCTGTCGGTCAGACAAAATACTAGCAACCCGGATAAAAATCAATTCAATTACCCATATTTACATATCCGGGAGATTTTTTTTCGGAATCCGGGCGTTGAGCGATGCAACGAATCCTTCGTGTCATTGTGATTGATCCGGCTCGCTCGGCACCGGATGATTTATATAAGCAGGCCGGATAAAATGGCGGTAACAACCAGTT
Organism: Ennomos fuscantarius; assembly: GCA_905220475.3. Lineage (NCBI taxonomy): Eukaryota > Metazoa > Arthropoda > Insecta > Lepidoptera > Geometridae > Ennomos > Ennomos fuscantarius. The sequence continues at coordinate 481,161 of HG992046.1, read as the reverse complement.
GGATAGGAAACTGTTAAATAGATAGGTGGAAATAGTAAATTATGGAAGTTACGGAAACATTAACATATAAGGGTAGTGCTGTTTGTATGGGGAACTTTTTTACTTCAAAATCATCATCATAGCTACATCAACAGAGATCTTTTTACTAAAATATTTGAGTTTTCTTTGTATGACCTTTGAAATACACCACCAGGTGAGTTAGTGGTTAAGCGGAAACCTAACAAAAATAAATGTATAAGTAAAAGAAACATTACATATAAAACCTCTGTGGTGTAGTGGTTAAGCAGGTCAGCTCATAACCTGGATGTGGCGGATTCCCGCGACAGGATAAATATTCTTGCACAAGAAAAAAAGGGCAAATACTTGTTTTGTGTCTGGGTGTTGTGGGACTATGGTCCTCGTTGTTCCTGGGTCCCTATATACAGGGAATCCTAGTTAGGGTTCAGGATCTATGTATGTGATCGTTGGGAGTTATTATTATATATATTATTTATATTTATATGTATAGATAAAATTCCTTATTTGAATTGAAAACTTTTTCTTATTTTTTCTATAGCCCAAATAATAGATACCTACTTATAGGAAAATTTGTATAATAGGAAAATATATTTAATATTTTGACACAACGCCTCCCATAATCAAAGTATGTGAGTTTGGTCTGTACCCTCTCACGGTGGCCTTCTCCCCTAGCTTCCCTTAAACAAAGGGTTGCACCACCACAGCATCGCTCATTCAAGATTGATATGAGATCATACATCTTAATGAATGGACGGGTAATCATTTATATACCTTCCGTCGAGTTGTTTACTCATATAGGATGTTTATGGGAGAGTTTCCTTGGTTTATGGCATGGCAACAACTTTCGAGAGATACTTGAAATATGCCTATGGTGAGAGTTTTTGTTGCAGAACCAAACAGTCACCATTATTTTTCTAGGGGCATGTTTAGGTGTGCTAGGATCCAAACAACTAGCTGAGTACTATTTTAAAACCGAATCCATTTTTCGTTGCAAGTACGTCATGGTTTTTTACTTGGCTGCTATGCTACACCTTCGATCGCATCGTCACTTCCCATCCCAGGTGAGAACGTGGTCAAACGCTGGACAAATTAATGTAAAAAAAAACCTGAGACATCAGTACAGTCTAGTGATAAGATTACCACACTACATAAAGTCTCGTTTTCCCAGTAATTTCAATAACAAAAAGAAAGAATGAAAGAAAAAAACATCTATTCGTGACACACAACTGATAACAAACACATCACACCAAAATAATAAAACAATGCTACGTGGTGTCACGAATGGGCTCCGACTCAAGGGCCTAAGACCTTGATAACTGATTTTTAGTCGAAACACATTTGTGGTAGCTACAATGCCCTTCAAACCGGAACACAGTAGTGCTTGCACACTATTGCTTGGCGGCAAAACTGGCAAAGCGGTGGTACCTACCTAGGCGACCTTTGCAGAAAACTTCACCTAGTAGATGGTGGACAATGACCCTCTCTCTGTGAGAAAAGACCTGTGTCCCAGCAGTGGGACCTTATAAGCTGATGATGATGACCTAATTAGAATAGCACCCGCCAAATGTGCTAATGGAATCTTTAATATAACGTAAGAAATGATTTAATTGGTCAATTCCCCTCAATCAGATATCACGGCTGTAATTGGACCATCAATTACCCACGATGAGTGGACGAGAGGGGTGAGGGGTGAAAGAAGGGTGGTGTAGGGGTAACGACTGACGGACTATAAAAAGAATATTTTTGTGTGATTTTGATTTATGACTTTTATGAGAATAGATTGTAGGTTGTGGTATTTGATGTGCGATTGAATCTTTGACATTTTTGTAATAGAATTGATTATGCTTATTACTTAACAACGTACAGTATTTTTTATCCCAGAAAATTAAGAATGTATCCTCACAAAAACCGCGTAAATTGGGATTCTCTTTTTAAAACATTACTAAGAACTTTCATCATCCAAAATATAGATGAATAGAAAACCCCCGCTGTTCTTTAAAGTCGGTTAAAAATAACGAATCAATATATATTCAAACTCCCCTCTCAACCTTCATCATTAAAAACTAAAACTCAACAATACAATACAAAACTTTACAATATAAAAATCACAAATCAAAAACGACCAAAATTCATAATTCAACAACCTCAAAATCTCGGATAAACTTTAAAAACTTATTTCTGAATCGAGTAACTGCAAAGTTCCCGGGGCAAGTTAATAATGGCAGTGGAATACCGGAAATTGTGAGCCGCCATCTTGGATTGGACCGGAAGTAGGTTGGATTGCGATGGCCGGACACCTCTAAGATTTTGGGATATTACTGGTGGATTTGCGGCAGTTGAAGTTCTACTGAACTTAACGATATTACTTTCAAGACGATACGCTCGTTTTTGCTGTTTGCGTGGAAATTGCAACTTTATGTGGAAAGTATTGTATTGCTATTGTACAGCTGGTGCTACTTACTGGTGAACTTAAACATTAGTTCTTATAATTCTACAATAGTTATAGAAAAGAAAAGTCTTTACGTCGCAAAATGACTATATACACGTCAATATGACAAAGATTTGCTACCTGGGTAATCTGGTTCATTGGTATTACTGCTTCATAGCTTTAAGATATTTTGGACAGAAGTTTGTACTCTATATACTTTATAATAGGATTGATATTAGGATAATGGTTGATGGTATAGTATCTTAATACAAATGAGGATCATCTCTCGGTAGTGAAGTATCGATAATTTTGCAACATATTATCCAAGTATAAGCAACTACTAGAGTACATTTATTGAAGTAAAACTTTTTTATGCACACTTGATTTTGGGAGTAAGCTGGTGAGTGCGTGACGAGGCGAATGATAGTTGAAAGTAGTTGGTTCACGTAGACCATCCACTGTGTTCCACTTTGAAGGGCAATGTAGCTAGTGAAATTACTGGGCAATTGAGATTTTATGATCTGATCTCACAGTCGAGTAATCTTCATCACCACCAGGTGGCAGGTGTTTTATTGTATCGTTTACAATCTACTTATTAATGCTAATTACTTTAATCGAGTAGTTTTTAATAATTCATTCAGTAGAGCGAGCGATTTGATTCCACGTTCTTAATTAGAACGGCTAAGGAATGGAATGCAAGCGTCTGTGTTTCCCGGTTTTGTGACCCGGGCGTGTTCAAGAGAAGAGTGAATAGGGTAAATTTACTTGGCTAGCATGCTACACCATCGATCGCATCGTCACTTCCCATCAGGTGAGAGTGTGGTCATATGCTAAACAAGTTTGAAGTAATGAATCAAAGTTTATGGCCTATAACTATAGAGGTTATGTTTCTTTATCTAAATTCAAGGCATTTGAAAAACAGTTACCCATTCGTCGGCAAACGTCGGTATGGTAAACAACACTCCATATGGATGAGCCTCCCCTCCTCGCCTCTGCCCTTCTACAAGGATTAAATATGGATGATACCCTTCCAAGTAAATCAGACTGGTTTAGGAAGATGCTGCGTAGTAATATCTGGATGGTAAATACAAAGACCACATAGGATGTCCACTACGATTCTTACAAGCCGAAATTTAGAAACGCCATATGCCTTATGCCTTGGTGACAGAGTTCACTTTGAACGTACGCCAGACAGTGAAACATAATACTTAGGGTCTAAGACCCATGAGTGCAACGTTGTAAATGAACGGCTATATAATAATAATAAACGGCTTCTGATCGCATTTTAACCTCATAATAATAATTATAATAATAACACCCAACAATCACAAACTTAGATCCTGGACACTAACTAGGATTCTCTGTGTCTAGAGACCCAGGAACTACGAGGACCATGGTCCCACAACACCCAGACTCAGACAAGTATATGCGCTTTTTTACACAAATACTTGACCTACAACGGGAATCAAACCAGCCGCCTCCGGGTTATGAGCCGACCTGCTCAACCACCACACCACAGAGGCTTTTAATAAATGATACATTTAAATGATATTCTTGTTTAATCAGTAAGATCCAATTTTGCTTGATAATCATTACAAATATGAGATATATTCGTAAATACGTGAATTGATGTTCAGCTAGTGGTAAGATATAATCATCCGTAGCTAAAAAACTGTTTTATTAAAGAAGCAAACATAGAATACACAAATGTTTATCTTGGGTGGAATCAAACTTACAACCTACAGCTTAGCTTTACAGGTTACTACCAACTGAGTTATCGGTCATCACGAAATATTTGTATGAAATAAAAGTTGTAAAAAATTTACTTACCAAGTACAATATTTTTTTATTTTACTGAGGAATTGCATGCGCCATGATCAGACCGACTGATGTAAGTAAAATACAGAACAAAATTAATAAAACATACAATAAAATGAATTATCATGCATGCCGGTACATACTTAGAACCTTTCTTTCTATTAATATGGATGATACTCCATCAAATCAGGCTCGGCCGCTTTGATACGGTCAGGATTCTAACAGGTCGCAGCTGGCAGGTCAAAGGTTGCTTACCTTGCATCAAATTGCCCTGCTCATTTTGATTTACTGCTGTATGTGTTAGTGTTTATAGCAACGGTATATTTGCTTACTCCTTCTAAATTAGTGTTGTCAATGAAGAGACGAGTATGATAACCTATCGATTTATTACTATTAATTTAGTTTATTTAATTAAGTGACACGGCCGCCATAAACAGAACAATGTCACTCGGAACTCCAAAATATAAAGTTTCGCGTGACACTGCACTGCGCACATCATCCTGAGACATCAGCACAGTCTGGTATACTATATACTTAAGCATTAGGTCCTAATGCTTTTTTATTATTAAGTACATTGTTTAACCTTGAACGATCTTCCCTATTTTATGATCTATTAATTTTAGTTTGAAAACTATCGTGAGTATGACACATTTTGTAAGATAAAAATATAAATAACGGCTAAAACTTACGTCAATTAAAAGTCGAAACTACTCCGACCAGGTTTCGGACATATTCAGAGTTAAATGCTGACGCTCGCGAAAGCCGCCGCAGCTTGCGTTAGTAACTGGCTCCCAGAAGGACATCGAATATGTCCGAAACCTGGTCGGAGTAGGTTCGACTTTTAATTGACGTGAGTTTTAGCCGTGATCTATTAATTATTTTGCACTTTGCAGATGTTATTTTAAAATTTATGTTTTTCTAAGGTAATTTGTTTTGTGCTTAAATAAATTAATAAATATAAAGTGACTTAAATTATCCTAGAAACATTTGTTAAATAAATAAATTTAGAAATTCCTCCCCAACCAACTCAATCCCATTTTCCTAGGTCCCAGAATCATACAGTATTATATTTCTCTATTATAATTTTTTTTTATGCAAAAGACAAAAAATGAAAATCTAACCGTTCACGTGATGTTAAAAGTCAGGGTCGCTCATAACAATGTCACTCGGGATACTAAAAAATATTTTCAGTAAGCATAAAAATTCTAAGACATCACAGTCAAATTCAAATAACATTTCAAGACTGTGAAATAGACTCATTGGCCGAATAATTTTACTAGCTACAGTGCTCTTTACGTCACACCACCGCTTGCACACTACTGCTTGGCGGCAGAATAACGGTGGTAACAACTTTGACGAACTTTGCAGATAATTCCTACCACGTTGTAAAATTTCCGCATGAAAATTTTTAATTTGAGTGACATTGCAACTGTTATGGGCGGCCGTGTCGCTTAACGTCAGGTGAGCTCTTAAAAAAATCCTTCAGGAAAGTGAAAAATTGTGTGGAGAAACAAGCAGGTGAAATATATGACATAATCGAGTAAAAGTTTCAGGAACTTTTAAACAAAGTTAGAAAAAAATCGACTGCATTTCAGAGTGTACTCTGTCCGTCAGTTTATATTATTATGTGGAGGTGTGTGTAGTGAGAGTGGAGTGGAGTGTGTTCATCCAAGTGCAATATTTCAGGCACTATGTGGCTCCATTATCCCGCGACGCTCATTTCCGTGACGTCACGACGTTATTAGGAAAATTCTAACTTATTGCGCCGCACTAGTGGAGGAAAAGTTGCGCGCGTGGTGCAAGTGAAAGAAAGAATGGAGTTTGATAATGGCTAGGCCAGCGCACGGATAAGCTATACTAGCGTTTGACCAACGATCTTAACTGACTGCAAAATGCGAAACCAAACACTTGTATTTTTATTAACTAAAGTTTAAAGTGTTTTTTATGGTTCTGCTTATATTATTAAATAATTTACAGATTGTGTGTTTATCTCTTGAAAAAAATGTTTTTACTCCTTTACGCCATGAAAGAAGACACTTTCTCATATGTCTAATAGTTTGGACTATATAGTGTAGATACGAAAGAAAGGAAGAATTTTTTTATTCACAACAAGGTATCTTGACTAATAAGATAAAATATAAACAAAACAATGTAATTGAACATATGTCAGTCTTGTCAGTCAGCCTTTTATTCGACAGCCTCGGTGGTGTAGTGGTTGAGCAGATCGGCTCATAACCCGGAGGTGGCGGATTCGATTCTCGCGACAGGACAAGTATTTGTGCACAGAAAAAAAAGCACAAATACTTGTTCTGAGTCTGGGTGTTGTGGAACCATGGTCCTCGTAGTTCCTGGGCCCAGACACAGGGAATCCTAGTTAGGGTCCAGGACCTATGTATGTGATCGTTGGGCATTATTATTATTTTATTTACGTTGATATCTGATTAGAAAGATGATTTTCAGCTCCTAACTTCCTCTGCGTCTATCCGTTCCGGCTGTCCGCTTTACCTTGTGCCTTGCACCACAAGCCGTTAGATCTAAGTGTAATGCTCCAAGAAAGGGTGTCCGCACGTGACATCCTGCAATTCTACCGCAACCGTCGACTTATTGTAAAAACTAAATGTATGCGTTGGATGGTTGTCTGGAAAAGTGAGCTTTAGTGCGGAGAGTACACTAATGGTGCAGAATGAGTAATAGTAATGGTGGGGTTAGGTTAGACTTTTAAGATTGAGTGGGAGTGATTTTTTTGAGAGATTATATGAGGAAAGAGAATCTACGGAAGAGTGTTTCTTTTCACACGCGACTTGAAGAGTTTTATATTATACTTATCGGGTAACGATGACGATTGTTAAGTGTTTCATTCCTGTATTGTAAATATTGATTAATAATAATAATAAAACGATCACATACATAGACTGGCCCGATAGCTCAATTGGTAGTGACCCTGCCTTCTAAACTTCGGGTTGAGGGTTCGATTCCCACCCAGGACAAACATTTGTGTGATGTAGTAGTGTTCAATGTTGCTTTATGGCAATATCTTGCTAAATGCTATTCGCTTTATTTAAAAAGCATGCTATTTTACGTGCTATTTTTATAGCATGCTTTTTTATAAGCATATAATATTTTGTTACGCCAAAACGGGTGGGCGCGAAAAAAGCATGCGAGGTGACTGTTAACTCGCAGCTCCTACCTTATCGTTGGACTCGTCGGACCGACAGCATGCTTTTTATTAATATTAAGTACATCGCGTTTATGAATTTATTACGATAAAATGGAGCAGTAAAAAAGAACAATGAACTTTATATGATACTTTCCAGGCTTAGGACTGTCTATAATTGATTAAATGTTATTATTAAATAAAGTATGTTAGTATGTAAAGCAATTATAGGCGTATTTAAAAGTTTATTGAAGTATCATGTATGTACAAACAATCAACTATGTACATATTATTTTTTTAAACATTTTTATACACTATTTACATTATATATACACTTTTGTACACATAATTTACATTTAGAAACGTTATCTGTGCTACTTTTGCACTAGACAATCGTGTTCTTCGATCACTGATGAGATACCCCGACTTAAAGAAAATATTACATAATTGAGAAAATATTCGTTCATAAGTATTATTGGGGACGTGAGCCGTCTGAGATCGCAAATTCCGATGACGCATGCGACCGATAGCAATCGCTAGCATGCGACGACTGGCTGCCGCGCGCTGCCCCACCGTGCTACTTGCTTTGTGGTGCTACTTGCTATTTCTTTGCTACATGCTTTGCGTTGCGACTTGCGATGCGCGATGAACAGATTATACAGAGTGCGAAATATAGCAAATAGCAACAAGTAAGAGCCACGATAGCATTTGCTATATGATATATATAATAAGCACGTTGCTTTATGTTGCTATATGCTATATTAACCACCACTAGTGTGATGAATGTAGGTGTTTGTTCTGTGTCTGGGTGTTATATTGTATTCTATGTATGTATTTACAAACAAAAAGTATCTTAGTATTGTATCAGTTATCTGGTTCCCATAACACAAGCTTTGCTTAGTTTGGGGCTAGATGGCGTTGTGTGAGATGTCCACACATATTATTATTATTATTATAGATCCTAGACCTTAGCCAGGATTCCTTGTATAGAGACCCAGGAACTACGAAGGCCATGATCCCACAACACCCAGACACAGAAAAAGTATTTACGCTTTTTTTCTGTACTTCTGTACTTGTCATGGTTCGGGAATTGAACTCGCCACCTCCGAGTTATGAGCCAACCTGTTTAATCACCAGAGAGGCTGTTCGCTTCGTAAAAAGCGAGTGTGCTTTGGACCACACGACTGTTAGTTTAGCTCCATCTATCGGTCGGTAGAACTTTATTTTGCTTTGTATGAAACAAAGTTAATGTCGCCGCCATCTTGTTATTGTTAATTGTCATTTTACCGGACATACCAACATAACACAATTTTTTAACTTTGTTGACAACGGAGATCTACGGTAGCCAACAACTTTCGACTTCCATTCGCCTCGTCGTTAATTCACCAGCTCCTCAAGTCAAGTTTGCGTAGATTAGTCAATAATGGTCAGTGATTCCACCCGTGTGTGCCGTTAATGTCAGCCCGTGAAGTGTGGAGCGCCCCAAAAACACCAAGTGTAAACCACGCCGTGTAAATACAAAAACCTATCAAAAAGAACCTGAACATCTCAATCTCTCATCAGGAGAGGCCGAGTATGTAGCCTCCATATCTATCGTTTTCTTAGCTTCAACCCTTGTCAGGCTGTGATTAATGGTCGGGCTGATTAATTAACGGTAACGTGACCATGCGAGTGGCACAGTACTCAACTTAATTATATGAGAGATATGAAGACTAGATTTACGTCTTAAGTACTAGGTAATTTATGGGAGGCTTATGTTTAGCAGTGGACCCTTCAGGTTGATATAATGGCTTATTATACATTCAAGCATTTGTCAAATGAGATGAAATACACGATCAGTTAACTTGTCAACTTATCTTCTTTTTGAGAACAATTTTTTTTTTAATTCTAGGTAACAGACTAGAAACCTAGTTTAATGACTACTTGTTTTTATAAGATTAACGTGTGCACCGTGAACTGATTTGGATTTTTTTTTGTTTGAATGTTGTTCAGGATTGTTCTTAGCTATGTTTTATGAAAATTAGTCCAAGATGGCCGCCGCTACAAAAAGGCAGTTTACAATTTTCTTTATAACTCCCCCAATATGAGTATCAGTTAAAAGGACTTGACTAGTACATTACTATACAGATTACAATATGATAAATTTCAAATCCAAGATGGCCGACATCACAAAATGGTAAATTACATTTATTATAGTCTCTATACATTTATTATCGTTATAGTTTTGAAATTTTTAATTTTTTGTAGCTTTTTAATACTGTGATTTGGACTTGAAAAAGTGCTAAAAATAGTATACGTATTTCCAAGAAATGCAATGAATTATTCGACTCCAAATTTACCGTATCGTTTGTCTGAAGATGTAGCTTCTTCATTTCCTACCACGTTGCTAAGAAACCCCTTGCCTAACTAAATAAACAGAAGCAAAAGTAACACTGTCACTGGTACAAAGCATTTATTAATGTAGGGGGCGCTGCGATCGGCGCAAATCTTATTAGACGGTCTTTGATTACGCAAATCAGGGTTCTTAAAGCGAGCCGGGGAGGCTAATTTCATTATATGGAAGGCGGGTGCTGTGTTTGAATGGGGCAGTGCTTGGGCGAGCTGTTGGAAATTGAATATTTTAATTTGACGTTTGGGAGGTAAGACACACTGACGTCACGCTTGGCGTATATTGTGCATTTCCCCCGCCAGAATTTACTCAAGCCAGCCCAGCATGGAGCGCAGTTCTGGAGTGCTGGCACAACTGCTGCAGTGTCGGTATCGCAGGTGTTGACGATGACGAGTGTGTGCAAGTCTTTCAGTATTGTTTAGTTGGGTGATATCAGTGAGAGTTTCATGCAGTTAAAATTGAGACTAAACATAATTACTCTGTAAAATATTTATAAATTAATTTCCATTCTCTTTAGATGGATGAGTTAAATATACTTTGCTTTATTTTTCTGGTTTTAGAAAAATGCCTTTTAAGATAATGAGTATTATGGAAAGTTGATCGTAAATACTTTATCACATTAGTTTTATTTTTCATTTAAAAAGTTACGATAATAAGGGAGATAAGACCGTACCCATTGTTACACTTATGTTAAGTTTTTCACTTAAATTTTAAATATCCTTGATGTGGGTTTTCGATAAAGAGTTTATCTATATATATGTTTATCTATAATTGTCGGTAATAACTCAATTTATCAATCATATTTAATAACAATCGAGTAACTAGCTCCAGTAACTCTCCTCAACTAAAGCACTCGGTGCTCGCATTGCAGATTTATTGAGGTTAATGAAACGGAACCCGTCTACCATTGAAACCGTTGATTTAGTTACAATAAGTATTTTACTTTATGTTTTGAATGAATTGAAGTTTTGTCTCGAGAAGGAAGAAAGTTGTAAGACTTAATATTAGAGTTATAAATTAAAAGTTGTAAAATAAAATTTACCTTGAAATATTGCGTAAATGTTTTTACGCAATGAAGAAAAATAGACGGCAATGATAATTTCAAAACAAATACTTTTTTGTAACTTTTTGTATTTATGAAAACAGCTCAAAAATGATTTTGTGTGCATCCTGCACTTGGCAGTTCTGAAGAGATTAACTAAGATACTCTAGGTCTGGTGGTTCTAAAGCCATCGCGATCCTTTTCATTTTTAAATTAATGAAAAGGACAGTGTTGTTTATATAAAAATTTTGTTTAGTTAGAAGTTTGCTCAAAGGATCTAATAACAGTATCTTTTAAAATTACCTTCTAAGAAATAGTGAATTTATATTATATATAATTTCATATTAAGTGTATTATTTTCTACTTTTATATTATTTAATACTTATTATATAGAACTAAGTATTTATCTTGATCTCGCATTGAACTTATGGCAAATAATAGTAAATTGAATATACAACTATATAAAGTTGATGTTCCATTGAACTACTGACAAAACCCGTGCCAACTCACCCCAACAATGAGAACTTATTAACGACCCCAGAAAAAGAAAACCATTCGAACAATACCGACGAATCGATTCCATTTTTCTCGCACAAAAATGGAATATTAAGCCCCATCTACACGGTCGGAGGGCCAATTATCAACGCAAAGAGGTCCTTTACAGGGTGTCAAACGCAGTGCGTTTAAGGAGGAAATTGCCGCCGCTGGCGCCATCTAGTTCGAGGGCCGGAAGGGGCCAAATTATCACCACAATGTGGGCCGTGTGACGGCGCCTTAACTGGCTTGGAAGTATGCCTTGTTGGAAATAGTCTGACTAGGTGGTAGGACTTTTCTGCAAAGTTCGTCTAGGTAGGTACCACCGCTTTGCCAGTTATTCTGCCGCCAAGCAGTAGTGTGCAAGCACTACTGTGTTCCGGTTTGAAGGGCAATGTAGCTAGTGAAATTACTGGGCAAATGAGAGTTATGATCTGATCTCACAGTCGAGTAAACTTATTACCAGACTGTGTTGATGTCTCAGGATGATGTGCGCAATGCAGCAGTCATGCGAAACTTTACATGTTAGAGTTCCGAGTGACACTGTTCTGTTATGGGCGGCCGTGTCACTTAACATCAGGTGAAAGACTAGCTCGTCACATCAATCAATAACATAAAAAAAAAAAAAAAAAAAAAAAAAAAAATGTTTTATATGGTTGGATGTGTACATTATTTAACTGTAGCTTATTAAGACCAGTTTATTTGTGATTCGGAAGAATTTTGGTGCTGGAATGACGTGGGATGGCTAGAATATTTTTTTACATAAAGCCGCTTAAAAATGCGTTTGGCAGCTATAATATAAAATTGTTTTGATTAATTCACACACCTACTTAAGTAAGGATGATATTGTTATCGTTGCTAATGTTTGCTGAAATAAATCTTATTCTTATTTTAATAACATTCATTTTAATTCTTAGTTTTTCAGCAGTATTAATTGTTTTTTACACGAATAATTTATTTTAATTTTTTATCTGATCGAATATTGTAAAAAAAGTTACACGTATTTTTATTTTTCCAATCCTAGCTATATTTCCCGAGAATTTAGCCATTAAAACGTAGCTTGTTCTAAACAAACGTAACTATAAGAATTCACTGTTATGAACAATACTACCAAAAAAAACCAATCAAAAACAACGCTACTAAAAAAATTAACTCTCCAAGTCAAGCGTGCGTAAAGTTTAACTTCAAATATACAATAAGTAAAAAAGCCCCAGACAAGTGATAAACATCATTTTGGACGTCTGTCTAAACCATGCTATTGTATTTGTAGTAAGTCAGTTGATATTGGCAGGATATCTTTATTTTATGGCATAACGGTATAATACACAAAAAATGTTTTTAAAAATTCAACCGCTAAATGGGTCAAAGGTGGTGGTAAAGGTTGTATGTAGAAATGTGGGTGAAACCACGGCCTGCATCTAGTTTTGTATGAAATGGTATCGTATGAAATGATCGTAGGCACATAAATAAAATGTGACCGCACAGGGTTGCCACATTGAAAGGCGGTGGAGCGAAATATCGCCAAGCGACACCCTGCGCGGTCGAATGACCGAGCAGCAGGGTTGGCACAAACAAAGATTACCTAAAAAAATTACAAAATGTATAGTTTTACATACACACATACATAGGTTTAAAAATAAGAATGGTCCTAATATTGAAACTTGCGGAACCCCCATCTTAATTATAGAACCTGATGATCTCGCTCCATTAACTTCAACTGTTTGATTTCTATTACTTATATAAGAAAAGACAAGATCGAGAGCTTGCCCATGGACCCCGTAATTATTTAATTTAATAATTAAGGTTTCATAAGATACGCAATCAAAAGCTTTGGATAAGTCACTTATCAAATATTTATGTTGCGGTAAGTACGGTAAGTACGGTGCGATAAATGTGACAATGCCACTTGAAACCTCGTAGACATTTCCCAGAAATCTTCAAATTCTTTATTTTAAGCGAGTAATCTTGTCATTGGAGCGCAATTAATGTCCGAAATTGAAAAATACTTCATAGTTTAAGTAGCATTAATTGGTGTTGGTAGCTATTCTAATTTAGGACTTTTATGAATTGTAAAAAATATTATGCCTGAGTCAAGTAGATGAAATAAGAACGTCACTTAAAGCAAGTGAGTCACGATATCATACGAAGAAAAATTAGTTTTTAATTTTTTCTCATATGATATCTACTAAAGGTCAAACTAACATTGAAATTTATGATCTTTTTAGCCAATGTCAAAGAATGACTGTAGCTGAAAATTAAAATTATACGGTTACGGTTTATAATATGGTTACGGTTTAAATAAAAGTACGTATCCAGCCAAAATATTGAGGTTTATGGTTGAACAAAAGGAGCCAACATCGCGCGGCTAGTCAGCATTACGCATAGTCACGTAAAATGCGTTTTACGTACCATAACAAATTCATGAGATTGGCAGGAAAACTAGCAATGTAAACTTCATACGCTTTTTATTTAGCTTTTTTTGTTTGTTTTGTCTCTACACTTTTGTGTATTTAGCCAGTGTCAAGTAATTGATAATTTCTCAAGTTAATGATATTTCACGCAATCAAGTCTCAAATCACAGTCTAAGTCATCAAGTCAAGTCATAGTCTAGTCTAAGTCATATTCTTAGTAAAGTGGTGGTAACTTTACTAGAGCTTCTATGGAGTTTTGGAAACAACACGAAAAGAAACGTTTCACCATCATTATACTACTTTCAATCTGAAATATTTCTTGTAAGGTGAAAGTTGTTTTTAATGTCATCGTTCATTTTTTAAATCTATGGTTATTAATTTTTTTTTCTATTCACTCCGCGAAACTTTCGATGCCCTCGAAAAGTTCGACCACTAAAACAGTAAAACTAAATAATTATTCAACAATAACTAATGCATCTAAGTACCTAGTAAGGAAGTAGTAACTGAAAAAAAAAAACTTATTATTTTTTAACTTACATATTGTTATTACAATATATAATATGCTTGCTATATAATAATAATAATAATAATATGTGTGGACATCTCACACAACGCCATCTAGCCCCAAACTAAGCAAAGCTTGTGCTATGGGAACCAGATAACTGATACAATACTTAGATACTTTTTTGTTTGTAAATACATACATAGAATACAATATGACACCCAGACACAGAACAAACACCTATGTTCATCACACAAATGTTTGTCCTGAGTGGGAATCGAACCCACAACCCACAGTTCAGAAGGCAGGGCTACTACCAACTGAGCTATCGGGCCAGTCAATAATATTCGATATAAAGCACTTATTTTTATCGTGCCGATACAATAACTTAAGTATTATAGTAATCTAATATTGACTTGCCATAAAACTTTTTGGTTTGAAGGTCACTGTAGCTAGTGAAATTACTGGGCAATCGAAACTATGATCTGAATTGAGAGTCTAGTAATCTTATTACCAGACTGTGTTGATGTCTCAGGATGATGTGCGCAGTGCAGTGTCACGCGAAATTTTATATTTTGGAGTTCCTGACACTGTTCTGTTATGGGTGGCCGAGTCACTTAACATCAGGTGAACTATTATATAGTTACATAATTCACTATTATAAAAAAAAAACTTTTTGACTGTGACTTTACCTAAAATGTTCACTCACCGAGAGACAACCCTAGCGAAAATATGTCAGACCACTTTTATCTGGATAATACGAGTATTATAGTTTCAATAACCTATTAAATAAAGATCAGCTCGATATATTATTGACAACTCGGGAAGGAAAATGAAGTGTGGCAACACTGAAAAGGCCTGAAATATGGTAACCTACATAATTGATTTTTTGTTTCAATAAGATTCATTGCTTTTTATCGCACAACTAAAAGTAATGGGTACCTAATTGCAAACTACTAATAGGTATGCTTAGTCAATTATTTTTGTCTAGTCTGTAATAAGTATGTAAGTACATAAATTACGAAATTTCTTTTTTATATTTGTTAATTTTGTTAGCTTGGGATATTGACTTAAATGAACGGCATGGCAAAAAGCTTATTGACGACGACACTTTCGTTGGTGAAAAGCTCCAGAGCCTAGCACATCGACGTAAGGAGGCAAGTCTGTCGGTCTTTTACAGATTACACTACGGTGAATGCGCACAACAACTGCATGATCTCATTCTCCCATCACCATTCCAATACCGGATTACTAGACGCTCGGCTAAGCGCCATCCCTTCGTGGTTGAAATACCACCCATTCGTACCAAGCGATTTGACTCCACGTTCATGATTAGAACGGCTAAGGAATGGAATGCCCTGCCAGCGTCTGTGTTTCCGGCGAAATATGAACCGGGCTTGTTCAAGAGAAGAGTGAATAGGCATTTACTTGGCTAGCATAGCACACCTGCGATCGCATCGTCACTTCCCATCAGGTGAGAGCGTGGTCAAATGCTAGACAAGTATCAAGTAAAAAAAAAACTGAGGAGCGCAGTGCAGTGTCACGAGAAACTTTATATTTATTTATTTACACTATTCTGTTATGGATGGCCATGTCGCTTAATGTCGCTTAACATCAGGTAAAGAATTAGCTCGTCACGTCATTCATTAACATAAAAGATCTTCCTGATTTAGTGAGTTAAGTTGACTTTAGTTCTGCATAGGTATCTTCTCATCCCGGATTTTTACACTTTTGTTTGTGATAGTTGTTCAATATCACGCCGGCTCCAACGGTCGCTATCACATGATAATTTAGAAGCCGATACGGTGCAAATCCTAACCCTATCCTTATCGACTATCGCGGACGTTTCCGCATATATTTGTAGGGTTGTCAAACGTATTAAGTTAACGTTTTGAAGTAAAACTTCTTTACGCACGCTTGAGGTGTGAGCTGGTGAATTCGTAACGAAGCGAACGTTAGTTGAAAATTGTTGGTTCACGCAGATGTCTTTTGATAACATAATAAAGTTAAAAGTTACTTAAAATTTGTATTATTATGATGCCACGTCCGGTAAAACGATAATTTATAATTGTCACGATAGCGACTTTCAACATTAAACAAAGCAATACCTATGGAGCTAAAGAAGTTTTACTGTCGCGTGACCTAAAGGACATTCGTTTTAAAAAAAAATGTGTAAGAGTACTAATGATGTTCTTTAGGTTTCCGTGCGTAAAAAATGTTCACCTTATTGTAACACTTTGTTTTACATCTGTCCGTCTATAAAGATCCTATATCTCTATAAGGTACTTACTAAAAAAAAATCCTAACTATTTATTTTAATAAGCTTCTAATTCAACTCAATAAAAGTGTAACTTTCCGTAATTTGTAAAATGCGCACAGATTTTATAAAATATTTGGTTAGTCTCTTGTTTTTGTTGGTCTGTTCTCGACCTTTACAACGTCACTGAGCTGAACGTATTAGACTTTTACTGCCATCAAAAACCACACGAGTTTAGGGTCACAAAATTCATGGCACAGCTTCCTGACAGCCCTATGTTCATCCGTAGAATTATACGGCGCGATCCCGCTAACTCCCGTTTATGACCTCGGATTGCCGTATACATTTGCCGTACATACATTTTTATACGGCGGATCTAAAACAGATATATCTTGGAATCGGCGCGTATGTTTATGTATTGAATGCTGTTTGAGATGGTGGAAATGTTCGGATCTTTGAGACTGTATATTTTTTTCAAGTTTTTGCCAAAATCATACTATTTGGGTTGGTAAATAGTGTTCAATGGTAAGAAATAGAGGAAATTGAGATCAACTTGTTTGAAATAAAATAACTATGTTATTTTTAGACTGATGGTAAATGTTGTTTTTTTTTAAATATGTTTTGGCTCCACACTTTTGTGTATTTAGCCAGTGTCAAGTAATTGATAATTTATCAAGTTGATGATATTTCACGCAAATATGTGTCAAGTCACAGTCGAAGTCATCAAGTCAAGTCAAGTCATGAGAGATTGAGAGACACATTTACCATGTAGTTTTGGCGGGAAAATGAAAAAGATCGTGTCACCGCATTGTATTATTTTCCAAAACTTGTGTTATTTTCAGTGTTAGTGCATAAAATTGGTGGTGTTTTATCCGTTAAGTACTGGATTACAGGCATGAGTGTGGAAAGTGGTATAATGATGGTGAAACGTTTCTTTTCGTGTTATTTCCAAATCTCCGTAGAAGCTTCTGGTAAAGTTGCCACCACTTTACTAGGAGTATGACTTGACTAGACTAGACTGTGACTTGACTTCACACATACAACATACATATGTATAATATAAATTAACTTGAAAAATTAATTACTTGACACTGGCTAAATACACAAAAGTGTGGGGCCAACACCAAAACAAAAAAAATACTATTTTTAACAATTTGCCTAATGACTTTAAATCTTTAGGAGGAAATATATTTCAAAAACATTTGAGTGACTGGCTTTTAGGCAAGTTTCTATAGTGTCAAAGAATATATAACATGTAATAATAATTGTTAATGTAGTAACAAAAATATTTTTTAATATTTGCACGCTTGCTTGCAGGCTGAATGCACGTATCCAATACTCACTATGTGACCTTGTGCCCAAATTAATAGTGTATTCTTGCAAATAAATAAATGATTTGATTTGATTAGAAAGCATGCACCAACGTAAACTGGGCCATCACTTCCCATCAGGTGAAACAGAGGTCAAATGATTTGTCTATAAAAAAAAACGGTCATAATTCTTACTTTAATCTGAGAAAAATTTGTATTGCAATAGACAAAGAAATGTTGCAAGCATGTAAGCCAACTGCTGCCATCGGATTGGAAACGTTGATTATTTACTGTTAGTACTTCAGCAACACATACAGCCTTATTAATAAACGGGTATTAGTCTCGGATTAGTTACTTCAGCTTTTGTCCTTTTTTTGCTACTGGAATATTTAGCTGGATCGAAAGAGACAAAAGATGGTGTAACTAGTCTAAAGCTAGTCCGTGTTTATTAATCAGGCTGCTAGTGTATATCTACTATAGCTATAGTTAGTGCAAAGTGAGAAGTTGCTAGCTGTGATTAGCTGTAACTAAATGAATATACCACGCCGCATTATCACCCGCAAAATTATCAGGTTTGTCCCGAAAATCCTCCGTGATAAACTGTACCCTACGTTAATTTTGATAATATCAGCTGCCTCTGCGCTAAATATTATCCAAATCTGTTTGGTATGTTCTACAGTTTACAGAAAAGTTGTATAACCACAGATGACCACAGACATAATATAGTAACTTTGGCGCGACTACATTGCTTCTACGCGTTGTCGCGCGTTGCCATGACAACGGCACGTCTGGTCATGTCCCTCGTGGTCGTTAGTGAAGGAGCAGTATCGATAGTTTTTGTCGATTTTTGTAAAACCATCGAATACGATTTAAATAATATAAAACTCGCAAGTTCTAAAGGAACGGCAAAAGTCATTTAAAATAAAAATATCAATGTTTAATATATTTTTATTTTATAAAAACTAAATACTTTTAAACTTTTTGAAAGCACACGATATTATCAACTTTTTTAACTTTTATAGAATTGTAATTTGACTTCATTTGTAATTTAAAAGAAACAAAAAGGTTATAGTTAATAAAAAAAACACTTAATATTGTATTGTATTTTGTATATGTAAATAATAACTATAACGTAATACCCAAGACGCGTATGTTAACCGTTCGCCTCTCACTGTTGTGAATTTAGCCTTTAATTACCTCAGTCAATGATCTTGCCAAATAGTTTCGAGTTTGCATCGGTTCCGTTTCGGTCTAGAGCCGAGCGAGCGAAAATTCACTAGCCGCTAGATCCGCTCCAAATTCCAAAAAAAGAACTCAATTTTCATATAACTTATATGATGTAGGTAAAACATACAAATGAATATTTAACCTCTTAAGCTTTCACGATATTTTTCATTCCACTTGAAATTACTTTGTTACAAAAATTTGTTCAAAAATTCATACCCAATCCATTAGCGTATAGCGTATCACAAGCATTATCCAAAAGGGGTTGCCGCAAAATATTTTATCTCTCATAAAGCTGAAGGCAGTGAAGGCTGAAGGTTTAAGACGGTGCGTGGAGGAATGCGCCTCCCTTATAGCCAGCCCGTGACGGAGTGGATTCCGTTTGACCTGAATAACTGGCACTGAAATTTTATATTTATAGTAAGCGATGAATGAAAAAGTGATGCTGAATTTTATTGTCTTATCGATTGTGCAAAATTTCGCTATCAAATTCGTTAGATTTGGTTTATAAAATAGGGACTTTTCTACTATCACACTAAATTAAATGCAATATTTTGTGTATGTATGTGTTTGTTCATTGTTCACAACACAAAACCCAAAGGTTTTGAATGCAATTTAGCATGGAGATACAGTGGTTAACACATAGAATATTTTTATCCATGGCTGAAACCGCGGGGCGCAGCTAGTGCTTTGTAAAAAGAAAACATACAATAGATCTGAGTGTTTTTATGGCATTCACGACAAAACGGCTAAACCGATTTGGATGACATTAATTTGTAGCTTAAGGTCTTTATTTCTCAAAATAATATTTTCCACTTATCTGAGAATGCTAATTACTATTCTATAATAAAAGTGTGTACTCAAAACTACTTGCATCTAATAAAATACAATATTATGCATAGTATGTATGTTTTTGTTTATGGGAACCAACCGTACCCATAAATCTAGAATTTATATAAATGGCAAAAGCGTATTACCAAGACCAAGATCAACATAATTACGGAAAAAATTGAGTTCAACATTGGTAAACTGCAGAAAAAACCACCATACCGCACCTTTTTTTATGGCCCGGAAAAATCCTTCCTTGGATTCCACATGCCCTGGATGGGACAGATATGTGGTAATCTCCGTCTAGAGTGGACGGCCTACCCACTCACCATACCTAATACTAGGTAAAATACTAGGTGCTAGTAGACTAGCTATCTAGTAACTATTAGATTAGGTTAGAAACTAATCTAATAATTACTAGATAGATACTTAATAAACGACAAAAACTAATTAATAAATTTTTCAATCGTCCAGAAGTTAAAACCAATATCCCTCATATTGAAATTCCCCACACATCGACCGCTCAATAACCGGGCACATCACTAGCGCCCCTTAAAGCGGCATTCCAGGCGCGCCGTTCCGTTCCCCCGATATTTGCCGCCGCATATTGACGCCGATCGCATTCCTGCGTGAAACGGAACGTATTTAAAACAATGGGAGAATGGAGTGAATTTTATATCGATTTTCGTTGACGGGTTATTGGAGTATTATTGGGAGTGTATTGAATAGTATTCACGTCATGGTTTTATTTTTATTATTACTAAGGACGGAACACTCCGCATTTTAGGTACCTACTTGCTGTTAACTTAATCTATGGATATTACATATAAATATTTCAATACCTACGAAGTTCATTGATTTTTTTTTTCACACTTTTGTGTATTTAGCCAGTGTCAAGTTATTGATAATTTATCAAGTTATCGATATTTCACGCAAATATGTGTCAAGTCACAGTCGAAGTCATCAAGTCGAGCCATAGTCAAGTCAGTCTAGTCAGTCTTACTCCTAGTAAAGTGGTAGCAACTTTACTTGAAGCTTCTATGGAGTTTTGGAAACAACACGAAAAGAAACGTTTCGCCATCATTATACCACTTTCCCACACTCGTGCCTGTAATCCAACACTTAACGAATAAAATGCCACCAATTTTATGCACTAACACTAAAAATAACACAAGATTTGGAAAATAATACAATGCGGCAACGCGATCTTTTTCGTTTTCCCGCCAAAAAAAAGAGTTCATTGATTGTGTCCCGATTTTAACCACAGAGTTCAATTGTTTTTTCTGTAATCTGTGAACCGGGAAACATGCCACGACCATAGATAAAGTAAAACACTATGTTACCACAGATTAAAGAAAAAACAAACAAGAAAGTTTCTTACCGAGAATCTTTATGTAAGCTTTACTTAAATATCCAAAACAATAACATCCGGAGTTTTGGCGGGAAAACGCAAAAGATCGTGTCACCGCATTGTATTATTTTCCAAAACATGAGTTATTTTCAGTGTTAGTGCATAAAATTGGTGGCATTTTATTCGTTAAGTGCTAGATTACAGGCATGAGTGTGGGAAAGTGATATAGTGATGGTGAAACGTATCTTTTCGTGTTGTTTCCAAAACTCCATAGAAGCTTCTGGTAAAGTGGCCACCACTTTACTAGGAGTATGACTTGACTAGACTAGACTATGACTTGACTTATGACTTGGACTGTGACTTGACATGACATACATATACATATATACTCAACTCGAAAATTTATCAATTACTTGACACTGGCTAAATACACAAAAGTGTGGAGCCATACCAAAAAAAAACAATAACATCTGCCATCTAGGTACATGATTTTCGTAGGACTACGTGAATGTAAGTATACTTATTTGTGATAAGACGGCATAAGTAAACTATGAAAAAAAGTATTTAACCTTCTTGTTCATCTAGGTATCGTGTATTTATTAGTATTATATATTATAATGAATTATTATTCAAATTGTGAAAGGTTATTTTATTTATAAATCAAGTATCTTTACTTACATTAAATTTTGTTATCAAGTATCATAAAAATCAATGTATCCGAACTAAAAAAGTTATTCGATATCTGCAGCAAATATAGGGTAGGTGTTGATTCTCCATAATAATCTAAGTGGATAGGCACAGTAACGTTGCATTTAGTGTACCAAAAATGAGTTTCAATGTATTTAATTTACGGTGTAACTTTAATCAGTAAAACTTTAATTGACGTTATATAATATTAGACAGTAGCCACCAATATATCTACGTAAGTATTTTTGATTAAGTATTACATATATAGCACCTGTCTTGATAAACTTTTCGTTTTATAAAATGTCTTGTTGGATAAATTAATGATCATATATAGAACTTTAATTCTATTAGATTAGATTTAAACCAATTAAATGATGTTAGATTTCATATTTTTCTAAGATTGTTATTTCTTTTGTGCATAAACAAATAGATATACTATCAAAACTCGATAATTAAAAACATTAACAATTCAGCGACATAGTCCAATTTTTAATGTAGAATGATAAAACGACAACTGTGTAACATCTTGTAATAATTGTATTGTATTTTTTTACCAAATTATCCCTAATTTAATAATTAAAAATTCACACACTGGATTTTACCGAGACTATTTTCAAATTCTATAAAATAATCACGTAAATCGACAATATAGACAAACGTCATCCAAAAGTGCCATGCTATCGGTAGATTCGTAAAATTTTATGCAATACGTTATAAATTAATTCGTTAAAAATAAGCACATTTTTAACGATTTTGTTTACCGATTGACTATGTTGGTAATGTACTTGCAACGGCCGGTAAAAACATTTTTATCGAATTATGACGATTCTAAATGTCAAATTGTGCAATCGACAAGAAGGTACTTGCTGTGCAGGTTTATTTATATTAAGAATGTGGGAGAAATTTGTAGTAGTTAAATTTATAGTTTGTAAGTCAGAGTCCGAGGGGCCCCTGAGCTTGGCCGATAGCTCAGTTGATAGTAGATACCACTGCCTTCTGAATTGTGGGTTGTGGGTTCGATTCTTACCCAGGACAAACATTTGTGTGATGAACATAGGTGTTTGTTCTATTTCTGGGTGTTATATTGTATTCTATGTAAGTATTTACAAAGAAAAAGTATCTAAGTATTGTATCAGTTATCTGGTACCTATAGCACAAGCTTTGCTTAGTTTGGGGCTAGATGGCGCTGTGTAACATGTCCACTACTATTATTATTATTGTGTCCCCCAGCATGAAGTACCTGGATGGGCCCCACCCGCTCCTGGAGCCGCGGTCCCCTGCCTACACCAACGCGACCGTCCGCCGCGCGTTCATCGTGTGGATGCATTGCGGACAGAAGAACAGCTTCAAGGACGTCTGCAATTACTACCACTACTTGGAGAATTTTGTATGTTTTCAATCGACTTCCAAAAATAGGAGGTTCTCAATTCGACTGTGTTTATTAAGTAAAAATTCTTAACGCACGCTTGACTTGAGAAGTAGGCTGGTGAATGCGAGGCGAACGGAATTGAAGTTGGTTCACGTATCTTCATTATAATAATACTAGCGCCCCGCCCCGGCTTCGCACGGGTATTTAATATATATCTATTATAGATTGAGATATAAACTATCCTATCTCTCAAGTTGGATCGAACTGCACATGGTGTGCGAATTTTATTATAATCGGTTAAGTGGTTTAGGAGTCCATTGAGGACAAACATTGTGACACGAGATTTATATATATTAAGATGTGTGGACATTTCACACAACGCCATCTAGCCCCAAACTAAACAAAGCTTGTACTATGGGAACCAGATAACTGATACAATACTTAGATACTTTTTGTTTGTAAATACATACATAGAATACAATATAAGCACCCAGACACAGAACAAACACCTATGTTCATCACACAAATGTTTGCCCTGGGTGGGAATCAAACTCACAACTCACAGTTCAGAAGGCAGGGTTACTACCAACTGAGCTATCGGGCCAGTCAACATTGTCAACATAATAATAATAAACACCCAATGATCACATATACATAGATCCTGGACCCTAACTAAGATTCCCTGTATTACCATGAACTACGAGGACCATGGTCCAACAGCACCCAGACACAGAACAATTTGGGCTTTTTTCTGTGCACAAATACTTGTCCTGTCGCGGGAATCGAACCCACCGCCTCCGGGTTAGGAGCCAACCTGCTCAACCACTACACCACAGAGGCTGTCAACACATAACAAAATTAAAAATTACTTTAAATTTGTATTATTATGTTGGTATGTAAAATGACAATTTACAATTGTCAAGATGACGACATTAACATTAAACAAAACAAAAACAAAGTTATATCGGCTAAAACTAAAGAAGTTTCATGTCATGTGATCCAACACACACTCGTTTTTTAAATTATACCATATTATCATATTATTGTTCTCAGGAAGATAAGCTTCCGGCCGATCGCCGCGCCACCAGCCGCCATCACGAGTTCAACATGTTTTCCAACCCTCCCCCAACCTCCCCCTTCCTCCACCAGATCTTCCCTGAGCTCTACTCGCAAAACCAGACCATTCAGAATTACATCACGAATGTAGAGGTCATCAATAAGGTCGAGGCCATCAATAAGGTCGAGGCCATCAATAAGGTCGAGGTCATCAATAAGGTCGAAGCCATCAATAAGGTCGAGGCCATCAATAAGGTCGGGGCCATCAATAAGGTCGGGGCCATCAAGAATGACACCTGCGTCTTCAAACTTGATAACTTCACCGAAATAAAAACAGAGAATGGTGTTACAACAAACGAAATCTTAGACACCAGTCACATGATCAAAAATTATTGTAAATCTCGCATGATTCCTATACGAAAGCTTTTAATGGAATTTAAAGAATATGCCAGAAAATGCGAGTTGAATTATACAGTGAACAACGTAGCATTTTACATCAAAAGGAAAATGGTTGAAGAGGAATTGTTGATGGTTGAAAACTATTCGAAGAGTTTAGATTTCTTAAACTTGAATTCTGTTGATAAATTGTTATTAATTCACGTTGAAAACAACGCTCCAGACCTGAAACCTGGATTAAAGGAAAATGAGAAATATACCAAGCCACCGTCGGTCAAATCAGACCAGTTAACTATCCTGACGACATATAATAAGAATGAACTTATTAAACAATATTGGAATGATCTGACCGCTAATTATGCAGAATTAACTATAAGAAATATTGTAACTAGAACCTAAAGAACAAAAAAAATTTTTAACGAACTTCTTAGCATTTTTTAAAATGTAAAATTTATCCAGTGACTTGATTTTATTAATAATTATTAATTATTAATCTGACATTGTTTAATTAACGTTTTTACTTTATGACATGAGTTGTGGTATCTACTATAATTTTGCTAAACAAAAATTCCAGCCTTTGTAACATTTTTTTTATTTCATTTTGCTGTTACATGATGTAATTAATTTTAAATTACAAGAGTGAACTTAGCTGTAAAATTATAGAGGGTAGTATCTGGCTATCACATCAATCATTTTAATTAAGACCGAGGCTTACACTTTTGTAAATTTAAATTTTAACAAATCATGTGTTTTTAAATTACATTTGAAAGTATCGAGTAGGTATATAGTTATCTAAACATATTTACGTTCTTTTTAATTTTTTATTACAGTAAAATGAAATTGTACTTTAAACTTTTTGTTTAGTAAAATTGTATGAGCTCCTAAAACCTATTAGCACCTAGATAACCACTGTATTAAAATAACACTGTAAATTACACGGTACAGCTTTTATAGAGAATTGTATATTTTTTAAACTTATTAAAATAATATTATGAAACAAAAATTATTATTATCATCGACATAATTATTGACTTGTTGTAAAATAAACTACCGCAACTAAGATACATACTTTGTTTTTTATTCACATTGTGTAACTTATAACTGTTTAGTATATAGTCTATTTAAGAATAATTCTACCAACCTAGTAATTCTCAGTCCAAATAATTGGTACAAGTGAATAATGCAGTTGAAACATCTGGCATACCTGAAACAAAACAAATAATACACGTTTAGTTATATTAATAATAAATACGACAAGCTTATCGGCAACTTATGCAGAAAGATAATTGGACATTGCAAATTCATCTTTCGGATTAGAGTGAAAAGGTTTAACGTAACCACAACTATAAAGTTAGCTACAATCAATCCATCCCTCGGCTAACTTCACGCTCCAGCCAGCCATTGACTGCTCTTTATTTCTAATATTTCGTGGAGTAGTTAGTCCATTCTCTAAGCTCCTGGAGCGAGCGCGTGCATCGCCCGCCATTTTGAATTAACCGTTTTAAAAATGGCGGAGGAAATGTTGACTCCCATAAACACGCTCTCAAGAGACAATTTAGCCGTGTTGTTAGCAAATAATTTATTGAATAATTCGGTGGAGTTTCATGCGGATTGCAGTGTGGTAAGTTTTTTTATTATTTAGGTTAATATAATAGTAAATTATAATAAGAATAATAGTTTTCAATTTTCACCTTGGTGTGGTTTAGCCATAATTGTCTTTAAAAGCCGTATTCAATGATTAGTATTTTTTATTTATTTGTTTATACTTTAACACAAAATAATGTACAAGGAGGACTTAATGTTATGAAGCATTATCTACCAGTCAACATGGATGTGCAAGAATAAAATAGCGGAAGGATGTGTAAAAATAGCGGAGAAAAATATAGATTTTGGTTAATGCTAGTTTAGTTTACTAGGACGAATTACTTATAATTTTTATATTTTTGTAGATCTTTGACCGATATTTCACCAAATAAGTTAAGCGTATACCTACTTATTTGCAAAAATATTAATTTTTCGTTCAATCGAATCTCGGTAGCTCGAACCTCGATAAGTCGTAATCCTCAATAAGACGAAAAAAGTAATTCCCTTCCGCTAAACCTCCAAATACGTGGTATCTTGAATTTTATCAATAACTTGAAATATTTTAGCATTTTCCTTGCAATTTGAGTTATCGAAATTATTTGTTGATTTATGGTAGTGAAAATTATACCTATATCTTTGTAACTAAAGTGTTCATTTCATTGAGGTCCAAAAAAAGATCAAGAGGAAACAAAAATACACACATAAACACAATCTTTCGTATTTATGATATTAAAGTGTGATAGCGTACAAATTAGCAGAACGTAAAAAAATATCTGAAGCTCAAACTACCCTCGTTTATAATTTAATTAAAATCTCTCAAGGATAAAATTTTATTTAAAGGTCTGGAGGTGGCCTTTTAGCCAACTTTAAAGAGGGAGGAGGTTCTCAATTCGATTGTATGTATGTTACCTGTCACCCACATTTACAAACCGATTTAAAAATCATTTTTTATCATTTGTCACCATTGAAATTTTGTCATGATCGGTTCAGTAAAATAGCTTTCTAAATTAAAAAAAAACTCGAAAAACTATATTAGAAGTATGTCCTCAGTAAGTCAGTTCAACAAATTTTTAAGATGTTATTTACAAAATAATCTGCTGCCGAACTATCAACCGTATTATAAGTTACAAAGGTATATTATCTATTCTATATTCCGAGTAGACCCTCGAACAAAAGTAACAGGCTGTGAAATGGCTAAGTGATCTAACTGTACTGCATAACTTGAAATAATACGTTAAATAACACAAAGGTAAAGTAAAAATATTTCTTAGAAAACTTCCAAAGGACTCACTAAACAAAGCGCAAGGTGCCGCGTCGAGGTTTCTACCTGACCGTCCAAACCTTATTTTTTGCGTGCCGAAGGGTTTCGACCGTAATTATCTGCTTTTGGTGGATTATCTCACGGGAGGAGGTCTGATATTTTGAAAAATTATGCCCCTAAATGCTCAACGCTAGAACCGTACCAGACAGCTATCCCATTCGGCACATACATGACTTTGCACATTGTCTCTCCGGCTGTCAAGTATACTCGGTTATCGATCTCGTAAAAGCTTATAATCAAATTCCTGTCTGCCCTGAGGATATTCCGAAGACCGCAATCACGACGCCGTTTGGTTTATACGAATTTCCGTTCATGACGTTCGGACTACGTAATGCCAGCCAAACGTTTCAACGATTTGTGGACGAGATGCTTAGGGGCCTTGAAGAGTTCTGCTTCCCGTTTCTGGACGATTTTTTGATCTTCTCACCTGATCAGGAATCACACAAGAAGCACCTTCATCTGCTCTTCAACAGACTCAAGGAATACGGCATGGTAATCAACACGAACAAGTGCATATTCGGTGTATCAGAGGTAACGTTTTTAGGACACAGCATCTCAGCAGCTGGGACTAAACCATTACCATCGAAGGTAGAAGCGGTTGCGAATTACCCACCACCGAAAACCGTCAGAGAACTGCGAAGATTCCTAGGAATGGTGAACTTTTACAGAAGGTTTATTCATGATGCAGCGCGGCATCAAGCGCCTCTGAATGCACTGCTCACAGGATCAGTTAAAGGTTCACATCCCGTGCATTTATCAGAAGAAGCTACTAAAGCATTCATCACCTGCAAGGAAAGTCTCTGCCAAGCAGCACTACTCACTCATCCAGACTGCCAAGCGAAGCTCGCTATAGTCACCGATGCTTCAGACACAGCAATGGGCGCAGCTTTACAACAGCATAAAGACGGCATGTGGGAACCTTTAGCATTTTTCTCTCGAAAGTTTTCACCATGTCAACAGAAATACTCGCCTTACGATAGGGAACTTCTCGCCATCTACGAAGCAATAAAATACTTTCGTCACATGGTGGAGGCGAAAGATTTCATTATTTACACTGACCATAAGCCCATAACTTTCGCATTTCATTCACGAAAAGAAAAGTGCTCACCAAGACAGTTCAGACATCTGGATTTTATTTCACAGTTTTCTACAGATATCAGGCATATTTCAGGAAAGGATAACGTTGTGGCTGACAGTTTATCACGCATCGAAGAGATTACTCAGCCCATCGATCTATCCAAGCTTGCTCAAGCACAAAGCACAGATCCTGAACTAGAACAACTTTTGGATAGCGATACTTCTCTACGCTTGACAAAAATCAAACTGCCTGGATCTCACACAGAAATCTATTGTGACAAGAGCAGCAATGTGGCCAGACCTTATGTGACCAAAGACATGCGACGGCAAGTGTTCGAAAACTTGCATTCTTTTAGCCACCCTGGCATAAATGCGACGACGAAACTGATATCGGAACGCTATGTATGGCCTAGTATGCGAAAAGATTGTAGAGAGTGGACTCGTTCCTGCCTAGCATGCCAACGATCAAAAATAACACGTCATGTCTCATCTCCATTAGCATCATTCAGCTTACCTCGAGCCAGATTCATGAAAATCCACATAGATTTGATCGGACCTTTACCTCTTTCACAGGGGTATCGTTACTGTCTCACATGTGTAGATCGCTTCACACGATGGCCCGAGGCTATACCATTACAGGAGATAACAGCTGAAACAGTGGCAAAAGCTTTAGTTCACGGATGGATATCCAGATTCGGCTGCCCTGAAGATATCGTCACTGATCGTGGTCGACAGTTTGAATCAGAACTTTTTAAGCATCTGTCCCACATCATCGGATTTCAACGCAGACGAACTACAGCCTACCATCCAGCATGCAATGGACTCGTCGAAAGATTCCACAGACAGCTTAAAGCCGCTATTACATGTCACGCGACCAGCAGCTGGCTTGAAACACTTCCACTTGTTCTACTGGGAATCCGGGCGGCATTTAAGGAAGACTTACAAGCGACTCCAGCTGAGCTCGTATATGGAGAGACACTACGACTCCCAGGTGACATTTTTTGTCAATCGGCTGATGGTACAGAGGACTTGACAGTATACACTGAAAGACTGCGCACATTCGCCAAAAATTTGTTGCCATTACCAACTTCTCACCATGGGAATAACCGCTCCATATTCATTTTCAAAGATTTAGCAACAGCATCCCACGTCTTTCTAAGAGATGACACCTCGCATCCATCTTTTCAAGCAGCTTACACAGGCCCGCATGAGGTGATAGAACGAGGGGATAAAGTTTTTAAGCTCCGCATAAAAGGCAAAGAAGTCACTGTATCAGTCGACCGCATTAAACCTGCCTACATACTTCGTGAGTTGGACCATTCTCCCGCCGTGGCAGCACCTGAGACCCGAGACGCTCCAGTGACCACCACTCGATCAGGACGAACAGTGCGTTTTCCAGAATATTATCGCCCGTAGGACGGTCTCTGGAGGGGGGTGATGTGGTGTGCTAGCCCACGAAAAAGTTTACATACCAGTTTAATAGAGAACTTTTCCAGCTAGTTGCTAGGGGCAACGAATGTTGTTGATATAGACTTCACATTAGAGAAAATTTTATTTTCCGCATTTTGGTTTTTGTAAATATCTTTTTAATTAATATATCTTATACAAAGTCAATCGGCATATCATTAATTCAGCAAACCTATGGACCTCCTTCTATTACAACAAAAGTATATTTAACCTAGCTTTAACGTTATAGATAATAAATAAATGTTTCTCGCGTTTGGCAAAATATTTGATGTTTTCCGAGAATTTACCAAAAAAAAAATTAACTATGTGATGGTTACGCTATTATTATTATTATTAGGTTCAGCATTGGATGTCGCCATAATTATTGTTAGCATCAAAATAATGTTTTGATGCTAACAATAATTATGGCTATAATATATATAACAATAAAATATCTTTTTGTTGTACATTTTGACGCATTCTCTTCATCCGAGTTTAAAAACTGAACATAGATTGTTACTTAATTACAATAATTACTTAATTTTTTTTGCGATGGAATGATTTTTCAAATATAAAATTTAAAACATGAATGAAAAGTTTTGATTCCAACATTTACGAGAATTCGCATTAGTTTATATAATAGGTCTTTACCTATGAAATTGCCGTATTGCAGTACAGACTTTTTCAAACAAAAAAAAGTTTTGATTGGCTATGAATTCTAAATTCAAATTAATTTTGTTTTAAAAATATGACATTCTATTTACAATATAAGTCTTTTGTTTATTGATTAGCGTTGTATTTTCATTACATTTCAACATTTTTCCTCATAATGGATACTTTGAAATTTCGTGTAATTATGGAATATGAGTTCCGTCGTGGCACCAACGCGGCACAAACGACACGTAACATCAACGACGTTTACGGAGAGAACTGTACAAACGAACGTACAACCCGTTATTGGTTTGCTCGGTTCCGTTCTGGGAATTTTGACTTGATGAAAAATGAACCTCGTGGTCGGTCGGAAACTTTGGTCAACAATGATCAATTAAAGGCGATTGTGAAAGCTGATGAATCTCAATCTACAGCTGAGCTGGCAGCAGCTTTTGATGTTAGCATCAAAACAATATTGGTCCATTTGCGACAGATTGGCAAGATAAAAAAGCTTGATAGATGGGTGCCCCACGAACTTAACGATCGCCAGCGCAACGTACGCGTCGAGACTTGCCTTGCGCTGCTTAACAGGCACAGAAATGAAGGAATTTTGAACCGAATTGTTACGTGCGACGAAAAATGGATTCTTTTTGACAATCGAAAGCGCTCAGCAAGTTGGTTAGATCCTGGTTCGGTACCAAAGCAATGTGCAAAACGAAAAATGACCCCTAGAAAGGTGATGGTCACAGTTTGGTGGTCTAGTGCTGGTGTGATTCATCATAGCTTTTTACAAAACGGCGAGAGCATTACTGCAGATGTGTACATTGAAGAACTGACCACAATGATGGCGAAACTCGCACGTCTGCAACCAGCTTTGGTCAATCGGTCGTCTCCACTGCTACTTCACGACAACGCGCGACCCCATACTGCACAACAGACCGTCTCTAAGCTGCATGAGTTGGGTTTGGAAGCTCTCCCTCATCCGCCATACTCACCAGATCTTGCGCCTACCGACTATTACTTTTTGCAAAATTTGGACAACTTTTTAGCGGGAAAAAAATTCAATTCCCGAGAGGCAGTACAAAACGCCTTTGAAGAGTTTGTTGTCTCCCGTCCTGCTGATTTTTTCAAGAAGGGCATCCATAAACTGCCACAGCGTTGGCAAAGATGCATTGATTGCAGGGGTGATTACTTTGAATAAAAGAAATAAATAAGTTCGAAAAAAAAATACTTTAACTTTTTTCAAACAAAACGGCAATTTCATAGGTAAAGACCTAATATAAAGTTCTATTCACATTTCAGATGGAGATAGATTCCCCAATCAGGAAGCCTGGGTTGCTACCAATCAGCAAAAAACTATTTCACTCGCCAATGCCTGACAGCCCTAACGAGAACACTTGCATCGCGAAGCGCAGCGAGCGAAACAAAAAGGCGAAAAAGCGGAAACAAACGCTCATTCCTGACTCGTGCGAAAAAATCAAAAAAGTATATGTGAAGGAGTACGACAAAGACAGCTACAGCCCCGAATTGCGAGGGGGAATGAGAAAAAAAATGTTGATTAGTTTGTTTCATAATAAGGAGTATTGTATGGACTTTAATTAATAAGACAGAATTTTTAATTTAACTACTGTTTTAGTTCTAAATGGAACTAAGTACTTCCATTTTTCTACTAATTTAAAACTACTTTTGTTTGTTTACTAGTGAATCATAAGCGTTTATAATAAGGTACATTTTAGTTGTTTTATCATGGTTTTAATTCTAACTTATTTCATAATTTTGATATAGATATTACTATATGAAAAATAACATGCAATGCCAACACTTATTTCGGTGCTATATCTTTGTCTTCCTCTTTCATTCGTCATCTCTAACTATTTTTCTTATATTATTATCTATTATACTACACTATTTTTAATTATCTTTAACACAGTCACATTTATTTATTCTTGCGTATGGAGCTGTTTTTTTTAGTGGGCAGTGAAGTTTTGAGAATAAATTCTTTGGTTCTAAGTATATATTCTATGTCCTAATAAATAATATAAATAGCAATCCTTACGGGTAATATTAAAACATTTCGAATAAACGAGCCTGGTAATTAAATCAATATACTGAATTTATAAAAAATCAATATACTTAATGTAAGTTAGGTTTATAAGTAGGTAAGCTATTATTATAAGATTATCTTTATGTAATATGTAATTAAAATTAGTATTTGTTAAATAGTAACATTTTTGTAATATAGTAGGTTTACATTTATACATATATAGGTAAAGTTGTATTGTGTTATATTCTACCAATCTGTGTGCATCCTGACATCTAAATGAATAGTCTTAATGTATTATTTATAAGTAATGTTTGAGTATTATTTTATAATTTTACCAATCGGTATAAATTTAATCCATTTTTCATATAATCTATACTTAGTTATAGATTCATGATTTAATTAATTTTGTATTCGTAATTATTATTCTGACGGTTGATTGAGGACTTAGTTTAAGTACATCCGTACCATAATTAATGATATTAATTAAATGAAAATAGATCGAATGGTGATATATTATTAGAAATCAATAAAATTACACATGTATTATAACTGATCTTTTCTATTATTTTTATGTACCTACTTGAAATATACAATAAATCACTTATATGTTATAGAATGACATGAGCTAGTCGTTCGTCTGATGTTAAGCGACATGGCTGCCCATATCAGCTGTAGTGACTCTCGTAACTCTTACTAAACTCTCTCGTTAATACTAAAAACAGTAGTGCGCAAGCACTACTTTTTTATTACTAGGCTGATGTATCAGGATGACGTGCGCAGTGCAGTGTCACGCGAAATGAACTGTATATTTAGGGGGTAGGACTTTTCTGTAAAGTTCGTCTAGGTACCTACCTAAAAAAATTACTAGGTTGCAGGACTTTTCGTTTAGGTACGTACGGCTGCCTATATCAGTTGCAGTGTCACTTAGAACTCTAAAGAGTTTCGCGTGACACTGCACTGCGCATGTCATCCTGAGACATCAACACAGTCTAGTAGTAAGATTATTAGACTGTGAGATCAGGTCATAAAGTCTCATTTGCCCAGTAATTTCACTAGCTACAGTACCCTTTATACCGGAACACAGTAATGTTTGCGCACTACTGCTTGGCAGCAAAATAACTGGCAAAGCGGTACCTACCTACCTAGACGAACTTTGTAGAAAATTTCTACCACCTAGTATAATTTATTGACACTAAATAATATTTTTACTTAAAACAAATCAATTAGGTAAGTAGGTATATAATTTATTTCCTATTCTTTATACCTTTTAAAATCATCCTTTTGTTAGAAGGACATTTCATCCCCCTCTCGACCATAATCCACAAAGCGCGTCCAACTACGAAAATAAATAAAAAAAACAACTTGTCTGCTGCCTCCACAGGGCAGCATTTAAAGATTTCCCAGGAGGGTGGATTTTAATTTATACATTTTGTGGTTACTATACAATTATTGTCCTAAGTAATTAAAATAAAGGTAATATTCCCATCCGGTGAGAGCGTGGTCAAATGCTAGACAAGTTTGAAGTAAAATATATATATATATTCTTGATTGTATCTTTTTAATCGACTTCAAGAAAGGAGGAGGTTCACAATTCAGGTTGAAATTTGACATTTATAGACCAATTTGGAAAATTATGTAAAATGTTGATTTTGTTTGAAACGATATACTTGTTGTAGAAATTTTATAACATTCATTTCACCAATAAGCAGTGGTATAAAAAAAATTGAAATCATCCAAGCAATTCTCAGTATAAAATTAATGCGGTTAAAGTCGCATTTACCTATTCTTATGTAATTAACGAACTGCCCCGACCTATTCAAAACGTTAGTCATAGAAACATTTGTTACTAGCTACACCCCGCGGTTTCACCCGCGGATAAAATTGCCTATGTGTTATTCCACTATATAAGTCATCTATATTCCAAATTTCATCCACATCTAGCCATTTGAGCGTGAAAGAGTAACAAACATCATATACAAACTTTCACGTCTATAATATTTAGTATGAGTAATTTCTCCTTCTGTTCTTTAATTCCTGTCCATCTTGAGGTAACCTGGAAGAAATCGCTTAATGCGATAAGGCCGCCCTTTGTTCTACCATTCTTTTTTAAGGTATATTGTTATGTATTAATAATAATAAATATGTATGATCATTTAACACAGCGCCATCTAGTCCCAAACTAAGCAAAGCTTGTACTATGGGAACCAGATAACTGATACAATACTTAGATACTTTTTGTTTGTAAATACATACATACAATATAACACTCAGACAGAACAAACATCGATGTTCATCACACAAATGTTTGTCCTGGATGGGGATCGAACCCACAACCCACAGTCCAGAAGGCAGGGTTACTACCAACTGAGCTATCGGGCCAGTCAAGGATTTACTTCGCTAAAGTCATCAATACCTACTACTACCCCCTTTCCTCCCAACACCCTATTTAAATAAGACGGTATCATCTATTCATCTAAGAAATAGCACGGCATGTCTCGCAGTCGGACTTTTTGTAACAAGGCGTGCTTACTATCTCACTCGTGCCTACGACGTTATTTGGCCAATCATTTGTAGCGAACATTCGAAATATTGTGATGTATCGAAAGAGATAGTGCTGGGAAGGTATTTTTACGCTGAAACAGCGATTTTCAGATAGCCGTGTGTTATTTTTTAACCGACTTCGAAAATTGAGTGGGTACTATGTTCGTCTGTATGTTTTTTTGTGTATGTTTATCGATATTTACGCCAAACGTAAAATTCAAAGTAAATAAAATTAATTTCAAATATGATATTTTTAGAACGTTTACAAAAAAAAATTTTTGGCGCTGTAACTAGTGAAATTTCAAGGCGTATGAGACTTTTTTTTTAAATCTGCATTTCCACAGACACCTGGGTCCGTGCTTTTTGTTAAATTATTTTTATACTAGTTGCGCCCCGCGGTTTCACTCGCGGATAAAAAGTATTTTAATTATTTACTCATCCCACGGGAAAATTTCACTTTTCTGGGATAAAATGTAGCCTATATGTTAATCTAGTGTATAATTTATCTTGGTACCGAATTTCATCCAAATCCATTCAGTCGTTTGAGCGTGAAGAAGTAACAAACAAACACACATACAAACTTTCACCTTTATAATATTAATGTAATTTATAAATTTAGCCTATTATTAACAAATACTTGTCGAACCGAACCCGCCGCCTCCGGGTTATGAGCCAACCTGCTCAACCATCGCACCACAGAGGCTGTCAAATAAATCTCGGAGGACACTCATCCAAGTAATAAGTGAGTATAGTTTATTTACCTTTTACGGCGCTCAGCTTGTTCCCGACCATCTGCTTCGCTACGAACGCCGCCATTTTGTTTTACCTACTGGTTCTTCTGAAACAAACAAACATTGAACATTTAGAAAGAAATTTTATTCACTTAATTAAAGATTCAATCTAAATATATATAACTTAAAGGTGACTGACTGACATAGTGATCTATCAACGCACAGCCCAAACCGCTGGACGGATCGGGCTGAAATTTGGCATGCAGGTAGATGTTATGACGTAGGCATCCGCTAAGAAAGGATTTTTCGAAATTCCACCCTTAAAAGGTTGGAACGGGTGGTTGAATTATTTTCCCATAGGCCACGCCGCGGGCGAAGCTGCGGGCAGAAGCTCGTTTACATATAAACATAATACTAAACTATATTTAATTATTTGAAAAAGAGTAATATTGTAGGTAAAAAGAGGTCATAAATAAAGGAAGACGTTATTATCCTGTATTTATTTATTTAGATACACAAAAAGCTTACAGTAAAAACCAAACGCATTTGGGTCATAACACCGGATTGAAAAAAAGGGTAAACCTTCAATAGCCTTGATATTATATTGAGAAATAATGAAAATATATTATCATCTTTATATTTTTTCCAGTTTATTTTTTGTTTTAAAACTTAAACATCCACCCATTTTTTATGTTTTTGATACAATAGATCAATCTCAAAATAAATTATTTTAAATAAAATATGACATTCAAATCGATCCATAAATCGGAGATCTGAGGTAACATAAAAAAGTAAAACTACAACCAAATTGACAACCTAATCTTTATTTGAAATCGGTATAAAATATTCTATATCATTCAGGTATATACTTATTCAGTACATACATATATACTTATTCAATTCACTTTGGTTTGAAAACTATCGTGAGTATGACACATTTTGTAAGATAAATAACGGCTAAACTCACGTCAATTAAAAGTCGAAATTACTCCGACCAGGTTTCGGACATATTCGATGTCCTTCCTCTGGGAGCCAGTTACTAACGCAAGCCGCGGCGGCTTTTGCGAGTTTACTTTGGTGTCACTTTACAATTGCTATTTACTTATACAATAATTACAAGACCATGTTCTAAAAACTGGAAAAGTGAAAGTTTAAAAGATGTAGCTGTAAGAGTATCCTTGAATTTTGGCGGGAAAACGAAAAAGATCGCGTCACCGCATTGTATTATTTTCCAAAACTTGTGTTATTTTCAGTATTAGTGCATAACATTGATGGCATTTTATTCGTTAAGTGCAGGAATTACATGCATGAATGTGAGAAAGTGGTATAAAGATGGTGAATCGTTTCTTTTCGTGTTGT
Organism: Ennomos fuscantarius; assembly: GCA_905220475.3. Lineage (NCBI taxonomy): Eukaryota > Metazoa > Arthropoda > Insecta > Lepidoptera > Geometridae > Ennomos > Ennomos fuscantarius. The sequence continues at coordinate 443,633 of HG992046.1, read as the reverse complement.
TTCCAAAACTCCATAGAAGCTTCTGGTAAAGTTGCCACCACTTTACTAGGAGTATGACTTGACTAGAATAGACTAATTTGATGACTTGGACTGTGACTTGACTTGACACAATATTTAACTTGAGATATTATCAATAATTTGACACTGTGGAGCCAAAACCAAACAAAAAAAAAGAGTATCCTTCATAACTGTACTGAAGGATATCTCCCCGATTCCCTATAATGCCCCAATCCCTTTGACCTCGCAAGGAAATTGTCCCGATTAAAAAGTGATCAATTGATCGTGATTAGAGTCATTAAGCGGAGAGTAAGCCGGTTTAAAACTCCAGCAGGATGGATGAATAAAACTTTTAGTGGAATTCTATCGTATTGCAAATAAAATTAGGATTAAATATCGTTTGTTTATTTTAGAGGTCGTAGAAGGTTTCCCACGCTTTCACCCATAACTTACTTACCCATAATTCTCAATTTTACGGGATAAAAAGCATCCTTTTTTTGTCAAGTCAAAAGATTTATTGCAAATAGGCTAATTTTAGCACTTTTACACTTTGACCCTGGTAATATAAACAAATAGGGTACAAAAAAAAATCTGTCGGAAGTGTATAATAATAATCACGATCACATACATAGATCCTGGACTCTAACTAGGATTTCCTGTGTCTAGTTTTTTCTACCCAGTTTCCGGGTCCCACAACACCCATGTTGTAAAAAAAGCCCAAATACTTGATCTGAGTCTGGGGAATCAGATCAAGTACTCGTATTTGGGCTTTTTTTCTGTGCATAAATACTTGTCCTCCCGCAGGAATCAAACCTGCCGCCTCCAGATTCTGAGCTGACCGGCTCAACCACCACACCACAGAGGCTGTCAATAAGGTGCTGTTGTATTTGTAATATCAGGTAGGTACATCATATAATTTATATAGCATCAAGGAAATGTCGAACTAACTTAAATCAACTCTTAGGATTTTCAACTGACTTCAAAAAAGGAGGAGGTTCTCGATTCGACTGTATTTTGTGAAACTGATTGAACTGATTTTGATAATTCTTGTTTTATTTGTTAGCTGGTACTTTCCACGTGGTCTTATTAAAATTTGATCAAGATTTGATCTGATGGAAAGTTTGTGAGTTATCCTCAGTACTGTTATTTATTTATCATTATTATTAAGTTATTATTTATTTGCTATTTTTTTGCATGCCGTGTTTCCTTTAAATAGACAACGCATTCAGCAAAATTGTATGTTTAGTAAGTAATAATTACTTACTCAAAAAAATCTGTATGTAATGTCTGTAGATAATATTATTTAAAATAGTATAACTGTCAATAGGAAGCCGAAATAAATAAATGAAAATGTGTATTTTGCTTCACCTACATTGATGACGTTCATATTTTTGTGATAAACAAATGCGGTGAGATTAAAGTCGGTTTCACTCTTTTACAAAAGGACTTATTTACATATAATGCCACCCAATAGCCAACACTATGCAAAGTTGTTTATGATTAAAATGAGAAAACTTGAGACGTTCCGAAAGTACAAAAGTTAGGGGAACCAAATCAAGATTTATAATGGACTTAAAAGTTCTTCGAATTGTAAGTTGAAACGTGACCAAAGCTGCGTCAAAGAAGCAATATAATAGGGGATGATTTTTATAATATTTTTTGTTGCATTTTCTTATAGGTACTCCAGTTTTATAATGCGTATTATCAAGCAATGGAAATCGGTGCCGTCGTCCGTATTCTTGAAACGTATAGCTTGGGTGGCTTTTTTTTTTATGTTAAGGATTTACGTGACGAGCTAGCCGTTCGCCTGATGTTAAACGACACGGCTGCCCATATCAGCTGCAGTGTTACTCGGAACTCTAAAGTATAGAGTTTCGCGTGACACTGCACTGCGCTCGTCATCCTGAGACATCAGCACAATCTAGTAATAAGATTACTAAACTGTGAGATCAGATCATAAAGTCTCATTTGCCCAGTAATTTCACTAGCTATAGTGCCCTTCAAACCGGAACACAGCAGTGCTTGCACACTACTGCTTGGCGGCAGAATAACTGGCAAAGCGGTGGTACCTACCTCGACGAACTTTGCAGTAAAGTCCTACCACCTAGTGAATATTGGCTTCAAGGCAATATTGAATAGTATCTTCTAGATATGGCGGAGCGCGAGTAAACTACTTTTTAATAATTTTTATTTTGAGGGCTATCTGTTTTAGCTGTTAGACCACGTCGCCCTGTTATAAAATAAATGAATGTGGCGGTAACTTGAACAAAGGATGACTCGGCTTTAAGGACGGATGGTGGACGATGCAGGTTCAAATAAAACACATTGCAGATTTTTCCTTTAAAAAATTAACCTGTTGATCACACTAAGTTCTATTGCTATCTATACATATAAAATTCAGAATCCTGACTGACTGACTTAATTTCTGACTTATATATCAACGCACAGCCTAAACCGCTGGTCCTAGAAACTTGAAATATGGAGGGCCTGTTCTTTGTAAAGAGTAGGTATCCACTAAAAAAGGGTTTTTCGAAATTCCACCCCCATGAGAGTGAAATGGGTGGTTGAGTTATCCATGAAAAAATTTCTTCTTCGTTTCCTATAGGCCACAATAAATGTTATTACTTACCAATTTATATTAAAAGAAGTATCTAAATACATAGATAGTAATTTTGAATTTATTAAACCTTTGTACCTAACTAGCTGCGCCTCGCAGTTTCACCCGCGGATAAAAAGTAGTCAAAGTCTATGTGTTAATCCACTAAATAGGCTTAGGTTTAAGCTTACATAAATTATTTTACTCATAAAGAACATAATTCACTTATCTTATGATTAGCTTAAGTATGTATAAGTTATAACTAAATAATCTAGTTACAATTTATATAAATGTTATCCAGATGGTCTGGAGAAACTTATATACGTTTAAAAAACATAGGCATAAATATATTTTTTTAGTTTATTTTTGAGCATGGTTTTACAATGTTTAGTATCGTTTAGATCATTAAATAATTGTGCATCTTCATAAATAATATTTTTTTACCATATGAAGTTCTTGGAGGTTTTAATTTGATTTTATTTAAATTTCACAAGATTATGTTTAAAAGATAATTGTGTGAATGATATTAGTGTGTATATTTTGTTCGACAATATTTTTTTAATTAGAATGCATGTCGTGTATGTGTAAAGTTGCTTTAAATTTAATATTTTTGTTTGCTGAAAAGTGTAAATAAGATAAAAGTAAGCTATAATCAAGTCGTGTATGTGTAGATCTATATTCCAAATTTCATCCAAATCCGTCAGCCGTTTGTGCGTGACAGAGTAACAAACATCTATACAAAACTTTCGCGTTTATAATATTAGTAAGGATGCAAAGCCAAAGCTAATCAAACCCAATTCTAGCTAGCTCGCTGCTCATACCGAGTTAGCTGTCAACATTACCCAGCTGCACAATACAGAGAGTAACTGGTATTAACCGGATTTAACTGATTTTAATTGGATGGAACCAGCTGTAAGTTACCCATTTTAGTGATGGTTTATAGTGAGAGAAGTAGTTAAAATCTGAGTTAGAGAGTTAAGGAGTTTCTTAACGTTGTAGATAGATAGATAGATATTAGATGAACTCATTATTTGTTTTATTTATTTACTAGTTGCGCCCCGCGGTTTCACCCGCGGATAAAAAGTGTATTAATTATTTACTAATTTAACGAGAAAATTTCACTTTTCCGGGATTAAATGTAGCACATATAACATAAAGATGTTAATCAAATGTATAAGCTATCTTGATAACAAATTTCATCCAAATCCATTCAGCCGTTTGAGCGTGAAGGAGTAACAAACATACACACATACACACATGGTGTGAAGTGTGATAGTGTGATTTATTTCAGCTTCCTATTGATAATTAAACTATTTGTGACTGGCCTGATAGCTCAGTTGGTAGTAACCCTGCCTTCTGAGCTGTAGGTTATGGGTTCGATTCCCACGCAGGACAAACATTTGTGTGATGAACATCGATGTTTGTGCTGTGTCAGGGTGTCATATTGTATTCTATGTATGTATTTGCAAACAAAAAGTATCTAAGTTTTGTATCAGTTATCTGGTTCCCATAGTACAAGCTTTGCTTATTTTGGGGCTAGATGGCGCTGTGTGAAATGTCCACACGTATTTAATATTTATTTGTGTGTGTCAATTTCTCGAAAATATAAAGGAGAAGACTTGTTTCTCGTTTTTTATTAATGCAGCTACTTATGAAAAAACTGGCGACATTCACGAACATGGTTAGAAAAAGAAGCGTATAAAATAAAAAGGCGCTCACCAGTGCCTTCTTACAACCAGCAATTCTCCTCAAAACTGAACAAAAGTTTAAAATTATGTCTTATTTACCCCATTCTTCCCCCCAATGAGGATGGGAGCTGGGTAATTTCGCCGCCTATGACATAATTTCCAAGCGAAACGTCCGGGTGGGTGTTAAATCAGTTTTATGTGTTCGCTTTATGTGCGAAACGCCATTTTGAGAATTGCACGGAACCGGGTGGAGACATTATAGTTATGCTTGCAGTTGTAATTAAGACGCGAACGGTTTAGTTAAAGTGTCAATTACACTTGGAGTTTAATAATTAACATAATAATTTGTAGTAGTGAAAATCAGCGTCACCGGGCGGGAGGGCAGGCAGTGTGTGTGTGTGTATGTATAAAGTTTTTACACGTAAAACATTAAAATTAATGTTTTATTGTAAAGTCAGGACCAAGTCTGGTCTAGTCACGGTTAAAACACTTTAGAGATTGAATACTTTAGGCCACAAAAGATACGATTTTCGTATATATATCAGTTGCTAATGCTATAGTAAGCAATGATAACGCAATTATACTATAATAACACAAGTTTTGTCAAATACTATTTAGCTGACGAACCATCTTACCATTAAAACTTTCTTTATATTAACAAATAAATAGCTAAGAAACGTAAAGCAACGCCATCTGTCTCGAGCCCCATGAACCGTCATGTGTCTCGACGTCTCAAGGAACTAAACAGTTCACGATCCTGCCACGGTGGCGCTGACGTCGCCTTTCAGGACATGACGCCGCGCGCCGCTTCCATGACAACCGTTAGGAGTTAAAAAAGGGTTAGATGTGACGAATACTTTTCCTTACTTTAACTGTAATTTATTGAAGTAAAACTTTTTTACGCTGGACTTGGGGAGTAAACTGGCGAATGTGAGGCAGTAGTTGAAGTTGGTTAACGTAAATCTTCATTGTCAACATAACCAAGTTAAACATTTGTATTATTATGTTGGTATGTCCGGTAAAATGTCAATTTACAATTTCAAGATGGCGACATTAACATTAAACAAAGCAAAAACAAAGTTACATCGGCCGATAGATGGAGCTACACCACAGAAGTTTTACTTCAGTCTTGTGGTCTATAAAGCGTAAAAAAAAATTATATATATATATAGAATAGAAAAATAGGTGCAAAGCTATAACATGTCTATGCATGTAGAATATAACATAGTCTATAAACTCGTACAGACTTATATATAAGATACGAGAATAAAATAAGGTATGCAAAACTACCAAAGTTCTAAGCCTTCATTAGAACAACTTTTACATAAAAATTGCAAACTCAATACTGCATGAGCGTACAGCTACGTACCGTCCGGACAAAGCAGATTGGTGTGGGGCACTTTGCTACTTGTGCAAAGTGAAGTTTGCGATGCGGTGAAGTCAAAGTTTTTCATGTTTTACATTTGCCTCGGTACTAGGTCGATAGTGGTAAAATTTACTACTTATATTGAAAAAAGAGATGTATAATAATAATAACGTCCAACGATCACATACATAAAGCCTGGCCTCTAACTAGGATTCCTTCTGTCTGCGGACCCAGGACCTTCGAGGAACATGGTCCCACTACACTCTGACTCAGAACAAGTATTTGCGCTTTTTTTTCAGTGCACAAATACTTGTCCTGCCGCGGGAATCGAACCCGTCGCCTCCGGATTATGAGCCCACCTGCTCAACCACCACACCACAGAGGCTGTAGGGTATGTAGGTTCAGTATTTAATTTATTGTGTATTTTAATATAGTTTTATTCTTTAATTGACCAATGTCATACTACAAATCGCAATCTCTAAAAAAATACTTGTTTTACCAAAATGCTTTTGCTTTTATCTCTTCCAGTTTATCACGCTAAACAGCTGATGTTGCTATCCTTATTCGTCACCAGCAACTTTGTATAATTAACAGCTTACCCAATTTCCAGCAAAAAATTAGGCTATCTCAGTAAAAAGTGCAAAAAGTGTGAGACGATATAGATGTAGACAGTATAAAAGCTTTGTTAGAGTCATTGAGTTTACAAAGTAAATACACATAAATTACAAGTCATTAAGAATTTCATCGATCATTATTAAATAAACAATAAATATATAAATATTTGAGGACATTTCACACAGCGCCATCTAGCCCCAAACTAGGCAAATCTCGTACTATGTGAACCAGGTAACTGATACAATACTTAGATACTTTTTGTTTGTAAATACATACATAAAATACAATATGACAACCAGACACAGAACAAACACCCTATGTTCAACACACAAATATTTGTCCTGGGTGGGAATCGAACCCACAACCCACAGTTCAGAATGCAGGGTTACTACCAACTGAGATATCGGGCCAGTCAATACTATATAATTGGGTATCTTGTACGTAAGTAAGGTTCAGTACTGCAAATTATTCTACGTCGTTGCGTCGTAAAAACTCCGGCGATGAACGATTATGCAGTTATATTAACGAGCAAGTATCATGGAATTTGAAAAGTCCCCGTTAAAAAGTTTAAAGAATTGAGAAAATGTTGCATAATTATTTTAAGCTTTTATACGAAAAATGATATTGTTTGTTGAATCGGGTTATGATATAAAAATACCTAGTTAGTATCAATTTAAGTTTTATTACTCATTGGATCGTTAATTATTTTTTTATTTTATTTTAATGGATGCTATACGGTGTACGCTTACTAGGTGGTAGGACTTTTCTGCAAAGTTCGATATAAATCATTTTTTTTTTATGTTAAAGGGAGCAAACAAGCATACGGCCCACCTGATAGGAAGTGGTCACCGTAGCCTGTGGACATCTGTAACACCGGAGGAGGCGTCACCAATGCATTGTTACCTTGTAGGACTCTAATTCTAATTCAGAATTAACATGCCAGGTAAAACAAAGCTGAAAAGAGTCGATGTGAGAAAGAATTCTAGTTAGATTTTTAAGTCCAATAAACATTTCTATATCTATGAATTTGTATCTAATTTACTAAACCATTTAAGATAATAATATTCTACTGCGGAACAATTTTTTTTATAAATTAAGCAAATATCTTCGGATGTTTATTCGGTACTTAAATAAAACTCTTTATACAAGTATCATCAGCGAGTATTTATTTTAATAATAATGCGTGGGCAGGTGGTTTTTATAGCCTTGCCAATATTGCGATTAATTTTATTTATTTATTTTTATATGCTCCGCGGACGCATCTTTTAGGAAACCTACATAATTCCAAGATACGGTCAAACAACTAAGTTATGCAGTTACTTAATCACAAAATAATTTTATTTTTAAAGATCTAAGCTACTATCTGTTTGTCTTGTAAAAAATTCTGCACTAAATTGTTAGCATATTTCCAATTCGTTGCGGTTAGTATACAAAATAAACTCAGTACCAAAGCTTTCACGAATCCATTACCTTAAACCGCATTAAATCAATGAAAACCAGCTTGCATAACATTCCATCATATTGCGGAATATTCAATAAAGTATATTCAGTATATTGTACAGCTTTAGAGATATTGCAGTTGATACAGAGTGCTTCCATAACTGGGATTGAAGGGATTTGTACACTGCTCTCAAGCAAATGACTTTGTGGGATTTATAAATGTGCACTAGTCATCATATATGTACCCATGATCAAGCAAATAAAGAATTGAATTGAAATTGAATTGAATACTAATTTTAATATTTGTTATGGTTTAATTTATAAAACAGAAGGAATTTTTTTTTCTTCCTGATATTTTAACCATCGTTAAAACGAACAAAGTACCGGATGTCAAATATCAGCTTATCATATTTTTGTCTTAATTACGAGACAATGGGCAATGCTGCCAGCATGTTGGGTACGCTACCTACTGGTGACTGAGGCATTTGGACTGTCTATAGGTCATCGCAGCTAGTATATCGTCACAAAGTTTTTTTGTAGTAGGTTGTGTTTAGCAGTGGTTGTTATATTATTGTACAGTATTTAGTTATATGAGACATTTAGTGTTAATGATTTACCTGTCAAAAATAGTACAGTTAGGTCTTGCAGTAAATATTTTACTCACGACCCCAATACCTTTTCGGCTTTTCTCTATAAAAGCCGCCAATTACTCGGCCGGGAATCTGTTCCCAATTAATTTATAAAAGCCGACGCCGCACACCGTCCCGTTTTTGTAAAATCCCAGCTTTTACCACCCGGGACTTTGGGTGAGGCAGTTGCAAAACTCGTTCAAATTGGTTAGAGTTTATTTTGGCGCACGGTAAGATACATACCAAATAATAAAAATTACAAAAAACAATTATTTGTATAAAGTGTAACAATGGGCGACCTTAGCGCTAAAAGCGATCTCTTCCAGGCAACTTTTGGATGAGAGAATTTGACGAAGTGGTAAAGGGCGGATCTAACCTTAAAAATGTTGGACTAACATTCAATAAAACAACAATATTAAAATTCAAAATAGGATAATACTGTACTGGTGACAATGAAAATATGGGTTTCATGTTTCATGATAAAAGTGACAGTAAATTTAAAAATATAATGTGTTTTACCGTCGTTCAATTACCCATACCCTGGCTACAAGCCTTGTCGCGTGAAAAATAAAGTTTGATCTAATCTCTAATACTGCATTCTATGTAAAAACCACAGCCAACACAAAATTCTACAAAATAAAACATTTTCCCAAATGAAACATATTCCGGGTGAAATAAAACATTTTTGGAGATAGCGAATGCGGGTAGTCGGACACGAAACATTTTGTTTTAATTCTTTTGTATGTTAATGCCGGGATGAGTTATGCCAGATGGCGGCACCGTGTCGGACGGAGCTTGGGGCGGAATGCGCGTGTTTCAAAGCGCCTCTCAAATTTGACAAATTTTAGGGTGATTATGCACTCATACATAGAATAAAGAAGAACTAACGTATTTCAATTTAGGTGGACATAATGGTGATGTTTCATGCTTATTCATTTTTGTGCATGTCGCATAAATTTTAAACTTTTTTTTATGTTAGTGAATGATGTGACGAGCTAGTCGTTCACCTGATGTTAAGCGACACGGCTGCCCATAACAGAACAGTGTCACTCAGAACTCCAAAATATAAAGTTTCGCGTAACACACATCCTGAGACATCGCACATCATCCTGAGACAGCACAGTCTGGAAATAAGATTACTGGACTGTAAGAACAGATCATAAAATCTCAATTGCCCAGTGATTTAACTAGCTACAGTGCCCTTAAAACCGGAATAAAGTAGTACTTGCGCACTACTGCTTGGCGGTAGAATAACTGGCAAAGCGGGGGTACCCCCGCTTTGCCAGTTATTTTTGTCACTACCTAGACGAACTTTGCAGAAAAGTCCTACCACCTAGTAAACTTATAATAGAAACTAACCATTCATAGCAACCTAAAATTGTTGCTACCTATAGTTAAAACAATAATATCGACAACGCCGTTTTATTTTTAACGAGGTTTTTTAATAGTACTCTCACACAAATTTTATTTTTTCTAACTACCGACACAGAAACTAATATAAAACAAAATACTCGACTAACCTTTTACACGTCTGTTTATTAAGAAAGAGGGGCCCAAAACTCAATGAAATTAGGATCGCGCACCAAGCGGTACCAACTTTTACATACATGACCAATAAAAGTATAGTGTCGCATCAAATTTACCCTGAAACAAGTAAGGGGTGTCTTTTACAACCTCATTTGGCACCAAGCGTTGTACCGAGGGTCACAGTATTAGCATTTAAATAGGATTCGGGCTTCACTGTACCGTAAAAAAAGTTCGAGACTCGAGACACGTGAAATGGCAGCTGAAAATGAATATTTATTACTGTGCCATCTTTCGGTAATAAATACAGATGAGAACGGCGACATCTATTTGCTAATGTGAGCAACTTTGTCTAAACGCTTCGTGAGGAATGAGGAAAGTTGTAAGAGCATGATAATAGATGGCAGTACTCTCTTAAGCAAAACCAATAGGTATAACATTCTCTTTGAAATAACAAGAAGCATTTGCTAAACACTTAACTACTAATGAATGTACACCTTACTTACGATATTGTTTTAACTACAATCTGGGAGTCTTCATGTCAATAGTGAATAGTGAAGGCATCACTGCGTCGTCACTTTCCATCAGGTAAGTTAGTGGTCAAATGCTGTGACTATAAACAATAAAAAAGCCTACTAGAGCTATCCCATACTTACCTCCGTTCTATTTAATTTATTCCAAATCACCTGTGAAAAAGAAAATCAAGCATTTAGTACTGGTTTGTAAAAATGTAAATGGATTCAACGCAACAATGTAAGATTTATCATGGAAAAGTCGATTGAAACGCAATCAAAAAGAAAATTGACCGATTTTTTCCCATACATCAGTTAAACGATGGAATAATAACCTCCATTATTTTTACATTGCAACCTATATTTTTCTCTTTCAGATCATCGCGTCTTGGGAACAAAAGAGCGAAACAGAAATATATCATCAGGAAAAATCAGAGATTGATGGGTCTTACACCTGTTTTGGATTCGTATGACTTGTTTCTTGTGAATATTTCAGCTCCATTCTGCATAATTATCCAAATTCTATTCATAAGCGCTATAAAGAACAAAATTCCAAAAACTTTTTCAAAAGTTTTCGCTAAACAATGCAAAGAAAAACTAAACTTAAAGCACAAGAAATATGGAACACAATGGCTCGTATTCTCACATGGGGCGTTTTTTACTGTTTATCATGGAGAGATTATCCGTTTCCTGATGTAAAATAAATCAAGAAAGCGATTTAGGTTGGTTTCCGGGTAGAAGGGAAGAAAGGGGGTAAAGAACGGGAGGGAAGGCGCGCGAGTGTAAACGATTCCCGGCAAATAAGGATTCGTGAAAGCTTTTCTTTGTGCGTGTTCGGGAAAAAAGCGCTTTAAGCTGCATTGTGTCGTGCTGAGATACGTTTGAGACGTGTCTAGTATCTACCGCATTTGTAAGAAAAGGTTACGCAACACTACAATATCTAAGAGAAAAGGTTACGATACACTGGTGTGGCCTGGAGTGCGATTTCAGAGAGGCAGATCGCACATTAAACTGCACTAATATGTAGCAACTTTTACCCCATTTAGGTCCCATGCCAGGGTTTGGGGACACCAATCAAATATTGATCATCAGCCCAAACGTCCCCACAGCAAACAAAAGAGCACGGACCAGCACGGCCTTCTCACTCGGAGACAGTGTAGACCATAAGCCGTCAAGTTGGTCATTTTAGCCGTGTTGGCCGTGTTGCCCTATAGGCTATTTGACTACTATTAAAAATAAACAAATAAATATTATTAGCTTAAAAATTAATGTAATATTTAGAAATTAGTAAAATTGGTAAATTAATCACGGAGTAGTAAGCTTTTAAAGTCTCATCGCCTGTCCCTTTCTCGCGCAACAGAGATCGTGGGGAGCTTCCTCACAGCTATTATATTTTTGCCATGTGACGTCACAAGGTAAACCTTGTGACGTCACATGGCAAAAATATTGTATGTGGAGGTACCACAGCTTAGTAATGAGTTACTGTGAGGACTGGTAAATGATGTTTGTGCTGTCGCTTTCTATTCCTGTATTTTAAAATGCCTATAACTTTGTTTTAATTTTTTTTGACATATTCAATTTTTTTCACGATTATCTATTTTTTTATCTATATTATTTAATTATGCAATAAAAATATAACAGTCAAATAGCTTATTGGTCGTGTTGGCCATATTGGCTGTGTAGCCCATGTAGGCCGTATTGGCAGTGTTGGCTGCGTTGGCCGTGATGGCTGTGTTTGTTCGTGTTGGCCATAATAGCCGTGTTGGCCGTTTCAGTAGAACACATGTTTTGTAATTCTTTTCCCAGATTGCTCACAATGTTGTTGTAAGAGTGTGTGGAAATTCCACCCAAAACTTGAAGTCATTGGACGACAAAAAAACTTGGAAGTTATTGGTGCAGCGGTGAACTAGGGTGCGTCAGTTTGAAAGTCATTCCGGCTTCCACTGAGCCACATCCCATTTAATAAATGATAAGAGATAAATAAAATAAATAAATATCTGTGGACATTTCACACAGCGCCATCTAGCCCCAAACTAAGCAAAGCTTGTATTATGGGAACCAGATAACTGATACAATTCTTAAATACTTTTTGTTTGTAAATACAATACAGATAATACAATTTAACACCCAGACACAGAACAAATACCTATGTTGCACACAAATGTTTGTCCTGGGTCGGAATCGAACCCACAACCCACAGTTCAGAAGGCAGGGTTACTACCAAATGAGCTATCGGGCCAGTCAAAGTCAAAGATGCTCATTTTTTAAAACATTTTGCAAAAACCCGTTGTATTAGTTATCTGCAAATTTTATCCGCTCAAGCTTCCGTAAAAATAGCACTAAAATGACCCATGAAACTCTTTTTATTTACCGAACCTAAAAAAGGGTACACAATTAAGATAAGAAATGGCGAAATGGTTAATTAGAGTAAATTATAAGGGATTAATGTTGAACACTGAGAGGAGTGCTGGACATTTTTATTGAGGAAATATATCAGGAGAATATTACTGATGTGACAAAAATGCTGACTTAGAAGTTAGCATTTTCATTCAGCAGTCATTGCTAAACCTTTGGCCGAAGTAGACTTCGAGACTTACTTCGGACTTTTTTTAGACTTTAGCAATGTTATTCAACGTGGCAATGCTGCCGGCATATTTTGGGCACGTTGCCTACTGGTATTGGTTTGTTAGATAAGGTTTGTATTGTAATTATACGATGGTAATGAATGACGGGACGAGCTTGTCTTTTAAGCGTTAAGCAACACGACCACTTACAACAGTTGTCACTCGGAACTCTATTGTATAGTTTCGCGTGACACTGCACTGCGTACGTCATCCTGTCATCTACTGCTATCACCAAGCCACCTGTCAAGCTGTCGTGATCAGGTCCCTGTTCGGGCGCTACTGTCGCGATATAAAAAAAAGAAAAAAAAAATTACTTGGGGTGGGAAATGTCCACCACCGTTGGTGGGCATTTCTCACCCCAAGTTAAATCCCTTTTTTTCTTTTTTTATATCACGACAAAGGGTATCGATTATATAAAAAAATGACATCTCGCCGCGGCAAAATAATTTCAGAACCATTTATTTCAGCCGTCACCTGAAAACACCGAGTTTTGTCACACTCACAATATTCGTGTTCAGTCATTTCGCAAAGTAACGCACAGATTAATTTCTTTCTTTTGATAAACGCCGCTTCAAATGAGGAACATTATAATAGAAATGAGAAATATTAGAAATTTTCAAGAGATAATGTTATATTAAATGTGCTGAAATATTGTTTTTAATTTTATTACTTTTGTAATCAGTTGCGATGAGATAGAAAGAAACAGGAAAATGGTTCTTCAAGTGGTCAGCCGTGATGTCAGAATTGTTTGGCCGCCCACAGGTTTCCAATTTGCTTAAAACCGTAGTACCATCACTTATAATTTCATAATATTAATAATAATTTTGTAATTTGTTTGATTAAATAAATATCTTTTTCTCTTCGGTTTAGCAAAAATTGTCTTTCGACCTACTAAGTTGTATATATCACTTTTGTAACAGTCACCCATCCAAGTAGTGACCGTTACGAACGTTGCATAACTTTACCAATCGGTTAGGAACGGTTAGTGGTGCTTCGCTATGAGAAAACTCGCTACTGGGAAAAGCGATTGATTCAAGTACTTTTGTGGAATCTTATTCATTTCTTATTCATTTCTTATTCATTCTATTCTTATTCATAATACTGAGTACTATTTACTACGTGGTAGGAATTTTTTACATAGTTGGTCCAGTTACACTAGTGACATTACTGGGCTAATGGGACTGTATGAACTAATCTCACAGTCTAGTAGTCTTACTGATGTCTCAGGATGATGTGCGCTGTGCATTGTCGCGTGAAACTTTATAAGAGTTCCGAGTGACAATGCAACTGATGTGGGCAGCCATGTCGCTTAACATCAGGCGAAAGACAAGCTCGTCATGTTATTCCTTAAAATTAAAAAATAACTATTACGGTAGCCAAGTTTTAATTTTTGACTCTATCGAATCTACAGTTATGATTCTATCTTATATAATAACTTCCAAACATTAAGCCATAAAAAATAAAATGGAAAAAAAAACCGCCGCTTCCCCACTAAGTAAACATTGACAAATATTTGCGTCCATTTGTTTCAATTCAAACGGTGTTATGTTAGTGACAAATGACTTGTGACGTTGCCAGATCACTTGACATCTTCCCTCGTTAGTATAATTGTCTGACATAAATTGCTTGTCACTTGTAGATTTGTAATCACTACAGCAGGGTTAGCGTGAAATATAAAAAAAACGAGTGTGCTGACTGAAGTAAAACTTCTTTAGTTTAGCTCCATCTATCGGCCGGTATAACTTTGTTTTTGCTTTGTTGCTTGTTTGCTTGTTAATGTCGCCAACTTGACAATTATTGTAAATTGTGATTTTACCGGACATACCAACGTGATAAAACAATTTTTTTACTTTGCTATGTTGACAATGGCGATCTACGTGAACTAACTTCAACTTCCGTTCGCCTTGAATTCGCCAGCTTTCTCTCCAAGTCAAGCGTGTGCAAAGAAGTTTTCCGTAAAAATGTGATTCTCTCGACAAAGCGTTTGGGCAATGCAGACGCAACAAAAAATGTATGACGTGTCCGTCGTTCATTGGTCAACTAATATGTTGAATTTTAGCACTGTAGGAATATTTGTTGATAGCTGTAGAGGAATCTAAAGTACTGATTCTTGAAAATGGTTCACTGGAACGGAGTGCGATGCACACAATTTTAGATTGTCATTTTTATTCTAAATTGTGTGCAGTTTCAGTCACTAGAAGACCACTGTGACTCATCCACCAGCCCGCACTTGGCCAGCGTAGTGCATTATGGCCTGTTAGCTGGAAACTCGGAAACCAGAAAGTTCCGCTTGTTGTTTCCCTCATTATAATAATAATAATAATATGTGTGGACATATCACATAACGCCATCTAGCCCCAAACAAAGCAAAGCTTGTATTATGGGAACCAGGTATCTAAACACTTACATACTTTTTGTTTGTAAATACATACATAGAATACAATATAACTCCCAGACACAGAACAAACACCTATGTTCATCACACAAATGTTTGTCGTGGGTGGGAATCGAACCCTCAACCCACAGTTCAGAAGGCAGTGTTATTACCCACTGAGCTATCGGGCCAGTCAAATTAATAGTCATTACAAAACGACTTTAAAAAAGGAATAGATTCTTAATTCAGTTCAGTATGTTTTAAATATATTTTAGGCAGTAATTAGACGCTTCCAATTTCATAATTGACGAGGCAGACACGATTGTGCATCGTGCACGAGTGTGCAAGCACTACTGTGTTCCGGGTTTGAAGGGCACTGTAGCTAGTGAAATTACTAGACAAATGAGTCTTTATGACCTGATCTCACAGTCGAGTAATCTTTTACCAGACTGTGCTGATGTCTCAAGAGGTCACGCGAAACTTAATTTTTTGGAGTTCCGAGTGACGTTGTTCTGTTATGGGCGGCCGTAAAACAAAAAAAAATAAGCACAACTGTCATATATTATTTGGTCAGACACAGGTACATACTGCTCCCTATTCTGTGGTACCAGGTACAAGCTGTTATGTATTCTGCGGCTTCCAACCCGACTTTCTAAACTGTTGTAGTATGTAAATGTAATGACTAATTTGCGTGCAATTTGCTGGTCTTGCTCCGCGTGATTTGCATTTTATAGTATTGATTTGTTGAAGTTTGGATTTCCCTTTGGTGAATACATTTTGAAATACTTTTGAAGTAAAACTTCTTTACGCTGGCTCGACTTTGGAAGTAAGTTAGTGAATGTGTAACGAGGAAAACGGAAGTTGAAAGTTGTTGGTTAACGTAGATCTCTATTGTAAATTTTTATACATTTAATTATTCTCAATTTTACTCAATTCGTTTACAACACCGACCTCTATCTCTCTAACAGTTATTTCCATCTAAGAATGACTAGAAGAGATCGCTGTTAGCGATAAGTCTGCCCATTGTACTATAGCTTTCAGTTTCATAATCTGTAACTGTTTTTTTTTTCTTCTGGTGTACAATTAATTAACTTTTGTATTGTATTGTCAATATAACAGAGTTAAAAATTACTCGAAATTGTATTATAATGTTGGTATGCCCGGTAAAATGACAATTCACAATAATTGTCCAAATGACAACATTAAACAAAGTAAAAACAAAGTTATTCCAGCAGATAGATGGAGCTTAACTAAGGAAGTTTTACTTCAGTCGTGTGGTCTAAAGCACACTCGTTTTTTAGTACAGTAAGTATAATAATTGCATTCTCTTGGTTTTAATCGATTGTTTAGCGTCATTAAACGAAAATAACAAGGCTGCATAATATCTGGCCCGACTACTTTTTTACGTCTTTATCCTTTCTACTGTTCGGTCTATTGCAAAAAAGGGGCGGGGTGAAAATATATTTCCCCGCCGCTGTATTTCAGCATACTTTCAGCAGTGGACGTATTCCGGCTCATAATGTGATGTGAAAAGAATAATTTAATAAACTACATCCCATTGTCAACTAGAAAGAAGAAGAAATGATAATCTTCAAATTGCTCAACAGGTTTTTTTAATTAATAATAATTTTTTCACATCTCACACAGCGCCATCTAGTCCCAAACTTAGCAAAGCTTGTACTGTGGGACCCAGATAACTGATACAATCTTTGTTTCTAAATACGTACATAGAATACAATATTACACTCAGACTCAGAACGAACATCGATGCTCATCACACAAATGTTTGTCCTGTCCCACCCATCGAACCCACAACCTTCAGGTCAGACGGCAGGATTAATACCAAATGAGCTATCGGGCCAAATTACAAAAAAAAAAAATCCAAATCGTTTATTACTTTCGGGATATATACACGTACAATGCCACAGACAGACGGTACATATGCCTTTCTGTTTGTTATCTGTGGCGCGGATTAAAAAAGAACACCCCAAAAACAATGTTAAAAAAATAAAAACCAGATCATCCTTTTAAAAATTAAGCACAGCGGGCGTATTACCCTGCCATAAGTTACCGCAGGCAGCCGGGAATTATAGCTGCTTGTGGGAATTTATAGGTTATACACACGCTCACTTATGTACCGGTACCGGATTATACCGGTAATTACCGGTACCGGTGGCAGGTAACCGGTATTATCCATGGTTTGATAGAGTTCATAAAAAAGTGTAGGTGACATTTGGTCATGTCGCTTTTTAGACATTTCAACAATTAGGGTTTCTGATCAGTAATGCCTTTTGTCTTTTTTGAACGAAAATTGAAGTTTCTATGTAAACCTCTATGTATTTTTTAAAGTATGTTCATCAATATTTTGTCAATTGGATCTTGTAATACAATCAATTTGTGCGCAAAATTTCATCCTAATTGGTCCAGCCTTACAAACAAACAACGTTACACTAAGGTAAAAGTAGTGAGTAGAGATTCCGGCAGGTATCATAAATAATAAATAAATAAACACCCAAAGATCACATACATAGATCCTAGACCCTAACTAGGATTCCCTGTATTATAGGGACCCATGAACTACGAGGACCATGGCCCCACAACACCCAGACAAAACAAGTATTTGGGCTTTTTTTCTGTGCACAAATACTTGTCCTATTGCGGGAATGGGGAAAGGGGAATAAAACGCAATGTCGGTATTATACACCATTGTAGATCTCCCCTTTTCACAATATTTAATTTGCTATAAAAAAAATTCTTTTCTCTATCTTCTTCTTCTAAATATATATAACTCAAAAGTGACTGACTGATTGACTGACTCACATAGTGATCTATCATCAGCCAAACCGCTGGACGGATCGGGCTGAAATTTTGCATGCAGGCAGTTGTTATGACGTAGGCATCCGCTATGAAAGGATTTTTCGAAATTCCACCCTTAAGAGGGTGAAATGGATAGTTGAATTATTTCCCATAGGCCACGCCGCGGGCAAAGGTGCGGGCAGAAGCTCGTGTGTATATATAAAAGAAAGTCGTGTTAGTTACACTGTTTATAACTCAAAAATAGCTGAACCGATTTCGCTGAAAATTGGTGGAGAGAAGTCAAAGTCAGAAAATTTATTGCAAGTAGGCTATTTTTAGCACTTTTACAAGTCAAAATTATAAGTCAAGAGAGAGGTAGCTTAGAACCAGAAGACGGACATAGGATACTTTTTATCCCGTTCGACAGCGTTTTACTAGTTCACCCGGGCGAAGCCGGGGCGGGTCAAGTAGTAATAAATAAAAAACATCGTTCAATTGAAGTCGGAAATATTGTAACATTTTTATTTTCCGTGAAAATAATTTATTCATAACCATGTTCCGGATGCAAAATAAAAATGTTGGTAACGTACGAAAAGTGTAAAGTGTTTTATGTTTTAACTGAATCACGTGGTGTGAGGGGGTGAGAGGTGACAAATTGTTTTGTTCAGAAGTGACGTGTTAAGGGGTCGAGAAGTAGGGTGGTGAAGAGTGAAGAGTGACATGGGTGACATAGAATGTTGATGGTACAAAAATTACAATTTTAGCAGAGCTAGCACATTCTAAATTTTAAGGTATAAGTATCTTGACTGTTGCTCGGTACAGATCTAGCAATTGTGTACCGTAAAATTAATATTTAAAAAAAAATGTGGACCTTTCATACAACGCCATCTAGCTTCAAACCAATTGCTTAGTACTTAGTGATTAGTACAAAGCTTGTACTATAGGAACCAGATAATTGATACGATACTTATATACTTTTTGTTTGTAAATACATACATAGCATACAATACAATGTAACACCCAGACACAGAACAAATACCTAGGTTCAACACACGAATGTCAGAATTCCTTACTTGACATTGGCAGAATTATTGCTAAAAAGCAATAGAACGCCATTAAACGAATATAAGAAGAACACAAATATGTAAGATGAGAGATATGCGTCAAAAAGAGAGGTGACATGTACTTGGTAATTTTAGCTCACATTTCGCGATGACACTTTATTACGTCGTAGTGAGAGTTGCTTTTAATTAAATGCCATTGCAGAATGAGTCTTATATATACCTGTACTATTAAATATTTTGTCATTTAAATAGTTTTTTTTAATATGAAACTTGTCTAGCATTTGACCACGCTCTCACCTGATGGGAAGTGACGATGCGATCGAAGGTGTAGCATGCTAGCCAAGTAAACACCTATTCATTCTTCTCTTGAACACGCCCGAGTTATATTTCGCCAGAAACAGAAGCTTACTAATTATGAAGACGTCGGCTATTATGAACGTCGAATCAAATCGCTTGGTACGAATGGGTGGTATTTCGACCACGAAGGGATGGCGCTTAGCCGAGCGTCTAGTGGTCCGGTAGTGGAATGGTGATGGGAGAATGAGATCATGCAGTTCTTGCGCACATTTAGCATGGTGTAATCTGTAAAATACTTATAAAGTTTATAAAATCTATGCATTTTTAATGTACACTGGTTTGATTGACGTTCTTGGACTATTTAAATTGTAAGTTAAATTTAACTTAAAAAGATTATAAGGTTAAAAAGTAAAAATAATATATATCAAAGGCAACCAATATCAACTTATCATCTTCCCCTTTGTTGTAACGATTTGAAGTGCGCCGTCGATAACGGCCGCGTTGAAGAAGGTCGACGTCAGACCTTTAGCTAAGTGACGTCTGTCATGGAAGTTATTGTGGAGGTGTTTCATTTTCGTTAGTTATATAACTTGAACTTGTTAACATTTTTGTAAGATAAATAACGAGTTAACTCACGTCAGTTAAAAAATCGATATCACTTATGTGAAATGATGAAATTATTAACTCACTGGTTTTCAAACTAAAATTGTTAAAATGTTAACGAAAAATGCTTGTAAATTAATCTTTGATTTCTAATTTAATGTGACGTTTCTCAACGGGGTTTTTTATGCATTTCCCATTCCAGAATTTACTCATTAAAAGTTCCACTTTTTGATATGCTGCTAACTGTGTCAACGGCACAAAAATAGTGTACATAAATGATGCTTTTTAAGAAAAAGAGTCCGACCGCCTTCAATCTCACCGCATTTGTTTATCACAAAAATGAGAACATCATCAATAGTTGAAGTCGAAATACACATTATTAAGGATAACTCAAAAACGACTGATCAGATTTTGATCAAACTGATCAGATTTTGATTTACACGGGAAACAACAGGTTTCTTGCCGTAAAGACATTTATAAGAAAAACGTACAATATATAACATGTGCATAACTATTTTTAATAATTTGCCTAATAAAATTAAATGTTTGGAAGAAAATATATTTAAAAAACATTTGAGTGACTGGCTTTTAAGCAAATGTTTCTATAGTGTCAAAGAATATTTAACAGGTAATAACAAATGTTAATGTAGTAACAAAAATATTATTTTTAATATTTGCACGCTTGCATGCAGGCTGAATGCACGTAACCACTACTTATACTATGTGTTATACCTTGTATCCAAATTGTATATTGTGTATTCTTGCAAATAAACAAATGATTGATTAATTGATTTCAAATAAAAAATAATCATCAAAATCTTTTTACTCAGTTGAAAGTTCTGAGGTAATATAAAAAATATCGAGACTTGCATCGCACCTCAGGGGTGCCTTTGAGCTAGTTATCTCCCACTTTAGTCGGCTAGGCACCCTGAGAGCCTGCCCTTTCACCCGGTGACGCTGTAAAGATCGGTTGAGACCAACAGCATTAGCCCATTTAAAAAAACCTCACTAGTGATAACTAATGATAGATAGTTATGCTGACGTCAGTCATTTTCACCCAACCATGTCTGAAATTTTAAATTATACGTAGGTAATAATGTAGAAATGTCCAAGTCTGGGAATTTGAATGAGCGGAATCTGGAGAAGAAGCAAGAAGAACTGAAGATTCTTAATTTCTCCAGTAAATGAAGAGCTTTCCTTGAGGTGTAGTTTTCTTAGCCTACCTTGTACATTTTCCTTTGATAAAAGAGTTTATAGAGTATTAGTAAAGGTTAGGGACCAGGGTCAATGTACCGTTGAGCCTTATTTATTTATTTTTATTCAGGTACTGAAATCCATGTCATCAAGAGAGTTTAAAATATGAATCCTGGTGGTAAATAAGTAGAGAAAGGCTTAAAAAGTGTGGTTGAATTGTATGAAAATGGATATGTGTACTAAGTGTTTGAGATGACGACTGACAGAAATGAGTGTAAGAGAAAAATACGCTGCACCGACCCCATTTGAATGAGTTAAGGGTAGGGGGATGATGATGAGAAGCAGATATAGATAGGTAGATAGATAAAACTCTTTATTGAAACACCACATTGTGGAAACAATTTACAGTCACAAACTTAAGAATTAAGTGTCACAATTGGTGGTCTTATCGCTTAAATCGATCTCTTCCAGATAACCCAAAAATATCTAAAGGTAGGAAAAAATAATATATATAGAGTATTTATATATATATATCGATATATATATATAAAACGATATAGCTTCATTTATAACGATTTTGAATTTAGCAAGAGAGCTATGTCTATCTATAGAGCATTAAACATATTTATCGCATACATCTATAACTATATAATAAAGATTTTCGCTGGATATATTATTAACGTCATTTGTCATTTTCTGTTAAGTTGTACCATGAATCAGTCGCAGCTGAAATAAGGCGATTTCAACGATATACATTATCGTAAATATTAAATATTAAAAAAAGTAAATATTGAGTGAGTTGCGGAACTTAAACCAACGTAGTTGCAAAATCCTACGTAAAACGAAACGTAGTGCTGAGATCAAAGCCGTAAAGTTGGCTACATTTCACGTTACTTGCACTCAACTTTACGTCCACTTCACGTTTATATCGGCGTAAAAGACAACACACGTAAGGTTTTTCTAGGTTATAGGGCTTCGTCTAGCTAGGTACCATTGCTAAGTCCGTAGTTCTACCGCCAAGCAGTAGTGCGAAAGCACTACTGTGTTCCAGTTTGGGGGCAATGGGACTTTTCTGGGCAAATAAGACAAAACTATGTCTCAGGATGACGTGCGCAGTGCAGTGTCACGCGAAACTATAGAGTTCCGAGTGACTCCTTAACTGATATGGGCAGCCGTGTCGCTTAACGTCAGGTGAACGGTTAGCTCGTCACGTCATTCTTAAAAATAATAAAGAAATCTGAAGAAAATATAGAAAATCTCGAGTGGGCAACTTGAATGTACTAACCATAATGTATAAATTCTTTTAAAAACCTAATAATAAGTTATACTTCTAATAAATATCATTAAGTGGAGCAATCGCAATTCAGTGACCCAACAAAATTTAAAAAAAAAATGTACCTCTTTAGCTAACATTTAATTTCATGAAATTATTCACAATTTTATGTTCTTAATACAAAAATAAAGAAACCTGCGCGCCATTTTTCCTGAAATTATTACAATACAAGCCGATTCCCCTTACGAATGTGATAAAAAATATCGTATGTAATGCGTGTGCATCGATCATTACACTCTCGGCTCCCTTATAGCCTAATACTATTTCGAGTGTAATGATCGACCTAGTGCACTTGTATCATAATGTACTATCCTACTTATCATTAACGGGCTAATACAACCTTTTTAAAATTTTTAATGAATAAGATATCAAATTAATAAGTTAATGAATGTGGTCAATAATGCAGGTAGCACATCTGCTTAGACTTTTTACTCATACCGTTACCTTAAATAATGTACGTGATAAATTAAAAAAAAAAAAAAAATTAGTCGAACTAATGTAAATTTTAAACAAATATACTAACTTTATTACGGACAAAACACTTCAAAACCTAGAAAAAACTACAGCATAAAATATACAATATTGAACAAAATATAACTTTCCTAAATACTTAGGCTAAATTCCAGCGCGTAACTGGAAAACTTGGTCAAAAATTAATATCCCGGTTGCAGCGCCAACTTTCCAAAGATGTCACAGACTCCTTTAAGCTGAGATGAATTCCTCTTGAATATTGCATCCCTCGCAAATCCCTCGAATGTGATAAAAAATATCGTATGTAATGCGTGTGCATCGATCATTACACTCTCGGCTCCCTTATAGCCTAATACTATTTCGAGTGTAATGATCGACCTAGTGCACTTGTATCATAATGTACTATCCTACTTATCATTAACGGGCTAATACAACCTTTTTAAAATTTTTAATGAATAAGATATCAAATTAATAAGTTAATGAATGTGGTCAATAATGCAGGTAGCACATCTGCTTAGACTTTTTACTCATACCGTTACCTTAAATAATGTACGTGATAAATTAAAAAAAAAAAAAAAATTAGTCGAACTAATGTAAATTTTAAACAAATATACTAACTTTATTACGGACAAAACACTTCAAAACCTAGAAAAAACTACAGCATAAAATATACAATATTGAACAAAATATAACTTTCCTAAATACTTAGGCTAAATTCCAGCGCGTAACTGGAAAACTTGGTCAAAAATTAATATCCCGGTTGCAGCGCCAACTTTCCAAAGATGTCACAGACTCCTTTAAGCTGAGATGAATTCCTCTTGAATATTGCATCCCTCGCAAATCCCTCAGAGTTTAGTTTTCGCTGAGAAATACCGAGTTGATCTAACCGACGGCAAGCAGGTTACATTTCCTTATATATTTGCTACATTTTCACTGAATTTTCTTCTAGAATCTTATTGAAATGAGATCTAACACTATTCATTACAATTAAAACTTAAAAACCAAAATGAGTGGATATATTGAATGGTCTGATAGCTCAGTTGGTAGTAGCTCTGCTTTTGAACTGTATGTTGTGGGTTCGATTTCCACCCAGGACAAACATTTGTGAGATGAACATCGATGTTTGTTCTGTGTCTTGGTACTATATGTATTTGACGGCGGCTAGGTCCAGTTATAAACTCAATGCGCAGCAGGCAGTACCGTAATTTACCCTATGGTGGCATTCAAATTTATTACAGTGGCAACATCGGCAACTATCGGTAATATCTGGCTATAAAAAGGGACCGCTCGGTGTACTACGGATCATTCTTGTTCCAGACACAGCCCGGTGCACTTGCTGAAGGCCTATAGTTATATAGGTTGCAACCTACGCACAACCCGTTTCTGCCTACATATTCTATGTATATATTTACAAACAGTATCTAAGTATTATTCGTACAAGCTTTGCGTAGTTTGGGACTAGATGGCGCTGTCTGAAATGTCCACATATATATAAGTTCTCTTTTTTGCCTTTCCGTGTATAGGCAAGTGGGTCAGTCCTGGTGCCAAAACTTGTAGGTTGTTGAAATAATATTTCTTCTGTAGAGGGAGCATCTCAAGGCTTATGACTCCTTGACATGTCCTCCAAAGTACGGTACTGCTCAGTAAATACCAGTTTTTGTTAGCGGTCACCTATTTAAGTAGTGACCGCAGCGAACTCAACACTAAATAAGCTTAAACCAAAAAAATGTATATATATAAAATAATTATTAACAACCAAACACTCCGTTTATGTAAGTAAAATTAATTTAAAAAAAACCGTACAAATACATCGGTCATTGCTTATAAACTACTGGCAACACTACCGCACCACCAGCAAGTTTAGAGAAATCCACAAAGTTGTGGACAGACAAACCCGATAAGCTGCTGCGACAGAGGTTTTGCCGTGTTTGTGTCGGGCGGTGCATCTAATACTACATTGAACTTGTTACATAGTATCAATAAGAGAGAAGTACAAGTTTATTGTACGTCGACATCAATAAAAGTTTGTTAATGTGACGCTGGCAGGGCGCCATGTAAACGTTGCTTAGACCTGGGGGGGTGATCACGAAACTTTGCAGTACAACAGGAAAAATTTCCATACTAAATGCATATAAACTGCGAATTCAAACTGTCAAATCCTTACAAATTTATGTTTCTATCGGTTGCAGTTAAGTTACGTGATCGCCCAGCTGGGGTTGGTGATGCACCAGTTTGGTAATGAAAGGTGGTGTTTAGGTGCACAAGTGTATTGTTCGGCTTCTGTTGAAGACTTTATGTACTTAAAATAACAACGAACTGTGGATTATAATGTAAGTAAAAAGAGGTTGGCACTCTGGCGATATCTAAACAGATGTTTAGTCTAATCAGATGTTAGCAAAAGGAAACAGAATAAAACATAGAATTAATTAAACGTTGTCGGAGAAAGAGCTCGCACCATATTAGGTGTAGGAGAGGTACAGTTCAGGGCAAAAAATACTACTGACAGGTTTAATATCTTTCGTTGGTTTCGTATTATTCTGCATTCCACTATTTGGTATGTATTTCTACATGATGACTTACTTATGCTACGTCGGCTAAACTACGCAGGTCGGGCATGCTGATACACTACATATGCTTTACGACATACATTTTAAAGGTCACATTTGAATGCTTTATTTTGAGTTGAGTCGATGTGAGAAGGCTTTTAAGCTTGTAATTTGATACTGGTCAGATTCAAATTCAATTGAAACAAATAGTCATCATGGCCTCTTATGGAGAAAAAGAAGAAAAGTGCTGTTTAACCCTATTCTAGGTAGACTTGGTCCCCTTTATATCGTATCTATCAATCTATGCACACACTTAGAAGAAGGACTTCGAAAATGTTCGACTGGCCCGATAGCTCAGTTGGTAGTATCCCTGCCTTCTGAACTGCAGGTCGTGGGTTCGATTCCCACCCAGGACAAACATTTCTGTGATGAGCATCGATGTTTGTTCTGTGTCTGGGTGTTTATATTGTATTCTATGTATGTATTTACAAACAAAAAAGTATCTAAGTATTGTATCAGTTATCTGGTTCCCATAGTGCAAGCTTTGCTTAGTTTGGGGCTAGATGGAGTTGTGTGAAATGTCCACACATATTTATTATTATTATGTTCAAAACCGTCGCAGTAATTTCGACTTTTTAATTGACGTGAGTTTAGCCGTTATTTATCTTACAAAATGTGTCATACTCACGATAGTTTTCAATCTAAAATCTACATGGGTAGTGAAGACGTGTGTTGCTTTGTGTTTTGAAACTTGAAAGGTCTGGATTGACAATGGACACCATCTTCGGACATCTCGATCACAACTTGGGTACGTGAACGAGCGTCACTCGTCATTGTCACCGGAAAGTCGCACATAAATGTCCCGCGACTACGACTTTGTCCTCTAGTAAATACATAGCTTAAGGTTGATTTTGCCCTGGACGATGAACAGTAATTCTGCCAGAATACTGAGTAAATGTAAGCTTAAAATCTTTCTAAACGCTGGCCAGCTCACTGACAAGAGGTTTAGGAGCTATAACCACAAATTAATCTGTATTTTTAAAGAAAATATTTCCGAAGCAAAGTTGAAGCGTATGGGTCGAACGGAAAAATACTTCAAACTTTGTTCTTTGGAATTTTTAAGGATTTAGGATTTAAGTGGTTTTAGGGATTCTTATCCCTGAAGTTCGGCTAAGTTTAGTTTATTTTACGAGGGCAATATAAATACCAGCCGGGCTGTAATCTTAACATAGCAAAATATCATATTTTAGTAAAAGAGCAGTACTTTTACCTAATTTTATATAATTATACATTTATAAATCATATATAATTATATATATAAAAGACTTTTCTGCAAAGTTCATCGCAGTAGGTACCACCGCTTTGCCAGTTATTCTACCGCCAAGCAGTAGTGTGCAAACATTACTGTATTATTGTTTGAAGGGCACTGTAGTGAAATTACTATAATAGTAATAATAACGCCCAACGATCACATACATAGATCCTGGACCCTACTAGGACTACCTGTCAAATCCTGCCTATGTTTAGGGACCCATGAACTACGAGAATCATGGTTCCACAACTCCCAGACTCAGAACAAGTATTTGCCTTTTTTGTGCACAAATACTTGTTCTGCCGCGGGAATCGAACCCGCCGCCTCCGGGTTATGAGCCAACTTGCTCAACTACCACACCGCAGAGGCTGTCACCCCAGCCTCCTGTTTGCCCAGTAATTTCACTAGCTATAGTATCTTTCAAACCGGAACACAGTAGTGATTGTACACAGAATAATTTACAAAGTGAAAGCTATTAAAGCTATCGAACTCTTTCAGGAAAATCCTACAACTTTAGCTTTTTAGAATAATCATGAACAATCTATTTCTTATTGAACAAATAGTGACTAATGAATAATGACTAGCCATTAGTACCAAATCTATACTAAATCAATTCTCAATCTCCAATCTGGGCCACTAAAACGTCGCCAGAAGCAATTTTCCCGACCGACCATTTGTAAGGGTAACGTCAGCAATTCTGAGAACGGGGATTTCTTAGTGCTCTTTTGTGTTGGAATTAGGCCATAGGTATAATGTTAGGTAAACATGCTAGAAACGTTCGTGTGGACATTACGGATGTTTGAAGTAATGTTTGAGGTTAACGAACTCGACTAGCGGCTTCATCGATTCACTTGAGTCTTTTTGTATGGAAACACGTACGAAGGTTAAAATAATGGTTGTTTAAAAAGCCTCATTATACTTTGAATTATATTAATACTAGTATATACATGCATATATAGGAAAATTTCACTTTTCCGGGATAAAATGTAGCCTATATGTTAATCCAGTGTATAAGCCATCTTGGTACCGAATTTCATCCAAATCCATTTAGCTGTTTGAGCGTGAAGGAGTAACAACATACTCACATACACACAAACACACATACAAACTTTCGCCTTTATAATATTAGTGTGATGTGATTAGTGTGATAGTATTTGTATCTACTTAGTAAGGTGGGTGTACATAGTAGGTACCTACTTACCCCGCCCAGTAACGCTGTAGAGGTCGATAGAGACCAACAACAATTAGCCCGTTAAAAAACAAAAAAACAAAATGGTACCTACTTATATTAGAGAATGCTTATATTTTAAAACTGTTGGCACATACTTAATAATTTATGATATCTAAATACTTTATAAAAACTAGCAAAATCTCTATAACTGCCTGATTTGTTACAAAGTAATCCACGACGCAGTAAAGAAAACTGACCCGGAGTTTAGATTACACCCTTAAAGAAGCAACAAGAAACTTTAAACACAATCTTTAAGAGTCCACTACAGATCTAACAAGAAACCTAAACTCGAAACTCGTCGGTAACTCAAACTTAGCTCAAAACTTGCTCGCCAGCATCCAGAGAGCGCGGCAACTAATCCAAGAACAATTATAGACACAGCAAATAGGCTTAATTAGCATACCTCGGCTGTACCCTCAGGGAAGTTTAGGGTCGCTACCCTTTGTAGGTATGTGGAGAATCTCGGGGCACAGGGAGAATGTTAGCAGAAGGGTAGGTCGGGTGTTGCTTTGATGTGCGCGTAACTGTCACAGTTGAAACACAGAAAGAAGCAGTACTCATGCTTGCCCTAGGTACATCAAATACTGTGGATCCAATTTCGGTATTTCCTCGGCAAGCATGGTCCATCACCACAACCGTCACTTGCCATTAGATGAGACAGTTGAGTGTATCGCAGATAATAAAAATATGTTAGCGGGTGCTGTTTTCTTGATATTGTAGTCTTAAGCATTGCATTTATTAAATAAATGAAATTTGCCAAAAATGGGTAAAATTATTTCGTCTATATCTCAATATTATAAAAATAACAATATAATCGAAATCTACGTTAACTAGTAGGATGATAACGGAACTTAGATTGTAATGCAACAATAGAAATTTCGTTCCTAATTTGAAAATTTCCACAGTAACTATGCACATAAACTATATATTGAAACTGCCAAATCCATATAAATTTGGGTTTCTATTGTTTGCAAACAATTTCCATGATTGCCCAGCAGTACAACCCACCTGCCTCTCTCGCCCCTATAGTAATAAACGACACGTTACTCTCTCTCTTTCTATCTTCACTAACTTATCTCTCCCTCCTCAACTTCCTTTAGCCTCGTCACTCGTTCACCAGATTACTCCAAATCAAGTGTGCGTGAAAAAGTTTTACTTCATAACATTTGGAACTATACCTAAAATAGCCGCATGGATCGTACGTTTGTGTACTCACACAAACGTACGATCCATGCGGCTATTTATTATCAATTACACATTATCAAAAAAATATGGAGGACTTGAAAAATTAGCCAACTTTTCACGGTGGCGTCCCAACCAATTACGGCTCAGCGATTACATCGTGTTACCCCGAATAAATCACCCTCTAATCCTACCCTACACGGACTCTACGCCACAGTGTACGCAGTAGGGGTACTCACCCCTACTGCGTACACTGTGGCGTAGGGGTACTCACCCCTACTGCGTACACTGTGGCGTAGAGTCCGTGTAGGGTAGGATTAGAGGGTGATTTATTCCCCTACACGGACCCTACACGGACTCTACGCCACAGTGTACGCAGTAGGGGTACTCACCCCTACTGCGTACACTGTGGCGTAGGGGTACTCACCCCTACTGCGTACACTGTGGCGTAGAGTCCGTGTAGGGTAGGATTAGAGGGTGATTTATTCGGGGTAACACGATGTAATCGCTGAGCCGTAATTGGTTGGGACGCCACCGTGAAAAGTTGGCTAATTTTTCAAGTCCTCCATATTTTTTTGGATAAAGATACCGAGTGTTTGCCTTCGGTTATTATATATATATGTACATATTTTTTTATTATATAGAAGTGTTGCGCTGGCAGTAGAAACGCAAGGCCCGTGCTCGTCCGACACAAAAAAATTTGATAAATTTCTACTACTAGATTGGTTTTTGCCTCGGGGGATCCCAGAACTGGCACATACTTCGCTCAGAAGCTAAGTCTTCTAATTCCGCTGAATTAGAAGACATAGCTTAATAGCGAGGTAATGCTGCCAGTATTCTAGGAACCTTACCGCGCGGTGGTGAGTTGGATAGCATATTTATTTTGTAAATAATGTTTTTTAGTTGTAACTTTTTAATAATTTTTTATTGTCATAAATTAATATTCATATTTTTTATCCCTGTTAAGCATAGGCAAATTTAAGGCAGTTTTATGTTAATGCGATAGTATGAATCTTTTAAATACAACACACATATTTATCATTATTATCATTTATTATTAAAATCTTTAAGCAATTTCAAGGCATTTTTACCAGCGCACTTTTAGAGGCTATACAGTAGTTTACTTCCTCTAAGGTCCAAGTTTCCAATCACGGGCGCGGCTCATTCCTCGCAATGATTGGTCAAGATTGGATTGTCTACTCGCGCGAGTAACCTCGTTACTGAGCCGCATCCGACGAGATTGAACGACTGGACACAATGTCGGTAAGTATAAAAGTATATATAAAAAACTATTCTAAAAAACGAGTGTGCTTTAGACCACACGACTGAAGGACAAATTCTTTAGTTTAGCTCCATCTATCGGCCAGTATAGCTTTGTTTAATGTTAGTGTTATCATCCGCAACTGGCAGGTATGTGGCAGAAATGGAATGCAGACGCCACTCTACGTCTGTTTAAGTCTTTGCAGTTTTCGTCCAGCTGGCACTTCTGTTATTATGACCTTTTTACTATAATTAGTCGTGGTAACAGCATTTTAAGGCAGCTCAAAAGCTTTTGACTTCGTGAGCGTTACTGTATATTTTATTAAGTTGTTTTATGACTGATCCAGTAGTTCGGTTGTTTGTTACCCTGCCTTCTGTGCTGTAGGTTATGGGTTCGAGACCCACCTGGACAAACATTTGTGTGATGAACATCGATGATTGTTCTGTATCGGATATTCTATTTAAGTGGTTACAACCAAAAGGTATCTAAATATTGTCTCAGTTATCTGCTAGGCGATCATGTAACTTGATTGCATTTGATACAAACACAAAAATGTATAGAATTAACAGTTTCAATACGCAGTATATGGGCATAGTTACTATGGAAATTGTCATATTCGGAATTAAATTGGTCCTGTTGTTTTGCAATCGATGTTCCGTGCTTTGCTTAGTTTGGGGCTAGATGGCGCTGTGTGTAATGTCCACAAATATTTATTTATTTAGTTTTCACCACAAATTCATGACTAAGCTATAAAACATGTTCACAAAAAGTTACATCAGCATTATTGTGTCCGAGTTATACTATCCCTAATCTCGTGTGAATCGAATAGGATCGTATAGACTGACTCCACAGTACTGTCTACAAAATGATAGTCGAGCGTATAGACTGCGATGTATTGTTCCCTCCAATCTCGGTCCAATATCTCACCAGTAACGAAGTTTGCGAGAAGTGGACAATCCAATCACTCCGGCTATCATCACGGGAATGAGGTGCGGGGGGAGAGGGCGAGTAAAACTGTGTGGTATATTCAGTAAAGTTAGCGGGATAAAATGCTGTACAAGGCTTCTATTAAGTGGCAAAAATTCTGCAACAGTTCGTCTAGGTAGGTACCACGGCTTTGCTAGATACTCTTTCACCCAAGCAGTAGTGTGCGGGGGGCCTATGCCTATTTTTACTTAAAACTTGTCCAGCATTTGACCGCGCTCTCACCTGATGGGAAGTGACGATGCGATCGAAGGTGTAGCATGCTAGCCAAGTAAATACCTATTCACTCTTCTCTTGAACACGCCCGGGTCATATTTTCCAAAAACACTGAAGATGCTGGCAGTTCATTCCATTCCTTCGTCGTTCTAATTATGAACGTGGAATCAAATGCTTGGTATGAATGGGTGATGATGATAATTACTGTGTTCCATTTTGAAGGGCATTGTAGCTAGTAAAACTACTTTTTTTTTTACTACCAACTTGTCTAGCATTTGAGCACGCTCTCACATGATGAGAAGTGACGATGCGATCGAAGGTATAGCCTGCCAAGTATTACTGACAAAATGTGACTTTATGACCTAATTGAGAGCAGTAGAAATCGACAGTGAGCAGTGAACAGACAGTGCAGTGTCACTTAAAACTCTGTAATTAAAGTTCTTAATGACATTGCACGTGATATGGGCAGCCATGGCGCTTAACATCAGACGAATGCCTAGCTATAGTTGCGTCACTGGTTTACATAAAAAATACCTAATGTTTAATGGATGAATTCTAATATTTTTGGTTAAATTATTCAAATATTACGGAGGTCCAGAACTTTGATATCTAATCTCCTAAATTCATGTTCTACATAGATTTTAATCGCCAACCAGTTTCTATTTCAATAATTTCACTATCAAATTTCCAGTACATTAAGCAACTTTGATTTACCTTAGAGTAGTTTCGACTGTGTAAAGGTACCTATGTTCTTTTGGTTTACTTTAATTAATTTAGTAGTTATTATTTTAGGTCCAAGAATAATTCATTTTGCTCATCGTAACGATAGAGTTTGATAATTGTTATTACATTAGCAGCGGGTTTTCAACAAATTGAAAATCAGAAACCAAATAGTTTATAAAAAAAAACTATTTTTTTAAAGATATTCAGCGCACGTTTTTATTTTGGGCACGTTTGTCTACTGTTGTATAATTGTACATTTGTGTTGTAATTAAATACGTCAGTGTTTAAACAATTATGTAACACAATAAAAGTAATTTTACGTAACAATAACGTTGTAATGTGACAAAAAAACAATGCCACCAAAATCCTTTTCACCCTCCACAATGTCAACAAAAGCTGGATTATTCTGTAAAGGCTCTATTGTGTGACGTCACAATGGGAAAGATGACGTCACGACACTCCAACCTCTAATGAAGATATGGAAAAGGAAAAAATGACTGAAAAAATGTCCTTTGGGAGTGTCTTGGATGGAATGCGTTGCTTAATTACACTTTGTGCGACCTCTCCTTTGTGAAGTCGGTAAAATATTTTATGCTATCATAGCTCAGCTGCTATATTCACCTTACTTACTTACATTTAAAACTCGAAATATTTTATATACCTCTTTCACGTAAATAATAAAACTTGAAATGGAGATAGCTTATACGTTGTATTTACACATAGGACACTTTTTACACCCACTGGGTGAAATACCGGGTGAAACCGCGGGGCGCAACTGGTCATTAATATTTTGTGCCCATGTCCCTAACGTAAAACTCATCGGTCCGCAAATTAACTCCAATGAAAACCTCACCAATATTTCAACTAAGCTTTTTACTTACCGCTCTTTAAAGATGAAAGAAGGAAAATTCCAAACTGATTTTACGAGCGGTCCCTAAAAATAAAAGCGGGCCCGCGGAGGGTCCTTGCTTACGGAAATCAGACGAAATTAGATTAGATCATAAAATGTCCGAGCGATTTAGGGTCACAGATGAAAATCAGCGCGCTGCATCAGTGGCGCATTATGCTGAGCTGTGACCTTTTTACAGCCATAAGTATTCTTAGTATAATTTATAACCTACATTATTAAAACTTTAGAGTATGTACTGTATATATCTACTCTGAGGTTAAAACTTTACCGATGTATCAAACTAATACTATAAAGGCGAAAGTTTGTATGTGTGTTTGTGTGTATATGTGTATGTCACTCCTTCACGCTCAAACGGCTGAATAGATTTGGATGAAATGCTGTACCAAGATAGCTTATACACTTGATTAACATATAGGCTACAATTTAACCTGGAAAAGTGAAATTTTCCCGTGGGATGAGCAAATAATTAAAATACTTTTTATCCGCGGGTGAAATCGCAGGGCGCAACTAGTTGGCTATAAATTTCCTCTTCTATTTAAAAAAGAATGGATTTTTAGTTACAGACGTATTATTTTGTAAGGTTACGTTAAACTAGCTGCTGCCGGCGTCTTTGCATCCACCGCTATATAGGGGTTACTATAATAACCACGATTAGCAGGCACCTTGGTGATCGAAGTAGATTACAATCCAAACCTCTCCTTGACAGATAAACGGCAGAACTGATCATCTATACATATAAAATTCAAGGTCCTGACCGACTGCCTGACTTATATATCAACGCACAGCCTAAACCACTGGTCTTAGAAACTTGAAATTTGAAGAAAGTGTTCGTTGTAAAGTTTAGGTATCCACTAAGAAAGGGTTTTTCGAAATTCCATCCCTAAGAGTGTGAAATAGGTAGTTGAATTATCTATGAAAAATTTTCTTCTTCGTTTCCTATTGGTTACGCGGGCGAAGCAGCGGGCAGAAGCTTGTTAAATATAATGCAGCTTACATTTATCATGCTTACTAACTTTCTCAGGTGCATTGCAAGCTTACTGGCGCGAAATTAATCTGCCGCGGTTCCGCCATTTTTAGTCTGCACCCTTAAGACGCCCCCGACTATATTAAAATGGTGCTGGTGTGTTAAATTGGATGCCAGGCTTAAATTATTAAGGCTAAAAGCTTCGGGAGATGCTTTCAAGATAATTTCATAAGCTATTTGAAACGGTTTCAATGATGTTTTGACATTTTTGGCAGAAGGAAGGAGGAAAATTGTTAGCTAGCATTTTTGTAGTAAAACTTTTTTGCGCATGCTTGACTTGGGGAGTTAGCTAATGAATGCGTAACGAGGAGAACGGAAGTTGAAAGTTGGTGGTTTACATATCTTCACTGTCAACATAACAAATTTAAATATCTAAATATATATAACTCAAAGGTGACTGACTGACTGACTAATTTAATGATCTATCAACGCACAGCCCAAACCACTGGACGGATCGGGCTGAAATTTGGCATGTAGGTAGATGTTATGACGTAGGCATCCGCAATTTGCATTCGCATCCGCAGAAAGGATTTTTCGAAATTCCACCCTTAAGAGGGTGAAATGGGTGGTTGAATTATTTTCCCATAGGTTACGCTGCTGGCGAAGCTGCGGGCAGAAGCTCGTACAATATAAATCGTATAATAATACAAATTTAATTTAATTTTAGTTTATTCGTTTAAAAACTTATAACTGAAACATAAATGAACGATATTTCAAAAATAATACCAATTTTTAACTTTTTTATGTTGACAACGGAGATCTATGTGCATTAATTTCAGTTTCCGTTCGCCTCGCAATCACCAGCTTACTCCTCAAGTACACGTTTGGTGCACAAAGAATTTTTACTTCAAAAACTGTGTAGTATACCTGTATTTTTAATTGAACTAATATATATGGGACAGTAAGTATCACGACATAAGCAAAATAAATCCTTCAGGGACTGCCGATAGAAGTGAAAATTAAGTAACTTGTGACACAAAGCAAGTAGGAAACGTCCGGTGACGATGACGTGAGTTTCACGCTTTTTGCTCACCCGAAAACTGTTCAACGCGAAGAAGTTTTCACTAAAAAAAAATTTGTATTTTTTTTATTTCGCGAGCGTTACGTGCTGACGCTCGCGAAAGCCGCCGCAGCTTGCGTTAGTAACTGGCTCCCAGAAGAAGGACATCGAATATGTCCGAAACCTGGTCGGAGTAATTTCGACTGACTATTGACGTGAGTTTTAGCCGTTGTTTATCTTACAAAATGTGTCATACTCACGATAGTTTTCAAACTAAAACTAAAAAAATTGGATGTAAAAATTGTTGTGTCGTTAATTTTGAAACACAGGCTTATTCTTACGTGGAGTGCAGGCATGTAGGCATAGTTCACCAGATCGGCCAAGTGCAGGTTAGTAATGGCAGCGTCATCTACCAACCTGCACTTGCTGGTTTCCTCACCATGGTTACCTTCTTCATTGTTAGAGCGAGTGCGAATTCCACACATAAATGGAAAAGTCGGTGGTGAAAGATCGAGTGGGATTTGAACCTGCGTCAGTTTGTAAGTCGCACGGCTCACCGCTGAGTCACACTCGCTATCTTTTTGTCTCTTCCTTTATTAAGTGAATGCTATTGTATATTTATCTTACTGTGAATACAGTAACTTTTATTTTATAGCACTACCGTCCATGCTCATTGATCTATCTCTATCCATCCAAAGGTGGTCTGGAAGAGATCGCTTTTTAACGACAAGACCGCCCATTGTAATCTATATATAAGCTTACCTTTTTATATTTCGTTATCTTAGTGCCAATAAAGAATTTATCTATCTATCTATCTAATATAAATGGATTGTTGGAATCTAGCTTTCCAAACACCAGTATAAATCCAGCTCTACCTATAATGAATACAGTTCCCGTTGATTTATCTGTGGAACTTCAGTCGTGGAAACAAACTGCACTGATTTATATGAAACAGTGTCAGTGGCAGGCTCAGATTTAATACATACATAAAGATTTATGTATGAAAGGCTGCGTAGCTGAGCGTAGCTGTTTCGTAGCGTTTTATAGCAATTTTGTAGCACTTACGTAGAGCTTAACGTTTCGTAGCTTTTCTTAGCTCTCTTTTTTATGTGAATAATGAACCATACGTGTATTTTATATGAATAAATGACTGTTGACTATTGACTATTTTTTTTCTTATTCTGAGAATACCTTGTTAAACAATGTTTATATTACAATCTAGGCATCCACTTGACTATTGAGTAATTTGTTTAACCTAAACTTTTACAATCAAATTATTTAAGAATGTGTCCAATAACTCGTTTAACAGGACTTTTATATATTTTAGAATTTTATATGTTTATATATTTACACACCATATTCAGGCTGAATTTATGAATTAAATATTACAAGAGCTTGTACTTAGGACGTGGATTTTTACCCTGGTTTTTATTATTAAAAAATGTTTTGGCACAAATATATAAGAACGACAAAGTGATTTCAAAAGGGTTACGTTGTTATTAAACGGGCGCGAGGCCCGTTCGATCAATTTTCACAAAGGCAATATCGAGTGTACCTATTCTCCAATCGACTGATAAAATATTAACACATTTAATCAAAATACTTTGCAAAGCCTTTTTATAATATAAAAGTTTGGGATGTAAAATCGAAAAGGTAGATTTTGATTTTTTCATATTAAAAAATGAGTGATGTCGGCTGATAATGTTTCATACATAATAAGTAAGTAAGTAAAAAGTTTTGCGAACTTTTTTCAACCATTGTGTTTCAGAAATCAGATTTTTAATTTTTTTACAACCTTTTGACTAATTTTGCTCATATTTGAAATACGTGGTTTGAATTTATTGTCAAATGTTTCTATCCAAACATCATTAAAATCAGCTGGCACCACCGCATACTTTTTGGGGGAAATATAGATAAATATATATCCGATAAGGCAAAAAATTTGTTAATGACCAAATAGCTTGGAAACTTTAGACCCTGTATATTAAAATTAAGATTAGAGTTTAGATATGAAAAGACGACTAGTATTCGAGTATGAAAATTCAGATAAATAGAAGCAAATGTAGCAATTTGAAACCGAAACTTCACTCCAAAGATTCAATGCTTCACTCACATCACTCGCTTGGTCAATATTTTTTTTATAGTTTAAAGTAACGTTTTAGGGTAAGTAATGCATTGGTGATACCTTCTCCGGTGTTATAGATGTCTACGGTAACCACTTTCCATCAGGTGGGCTGTATGCTTGTTTGCTCCCTTTAACTTAGAAAAAGGAAAAACGTGATTTTTTTCATCATAGTCAGTTCTGGGACTGAAATGTTAGTGTTTGGTCAGATCCCGTTTTTGTATTACCCGATCCATTGTTACCCCTTCCAGTCCAGTCACTCTCCGAAATCTACCCAAAACTTAAGGGACCCATCTGGAATTCCCATCGAAGTCAATTTAAATTAATGGCCTACATTTGACGGCAATACAGCGAAAAAGGCTTTTCATTTTTCACGTAAAAAAGACCCTTTTGATGATAACTTATTATTTAAATTTTTCATCGTCTTGATGCTTCGTTTTGTACGATTCAGCGTTGAGTAATTAAAAGGAATAAATGTATAAGATGTATTCCCTTAGGACGGAATCTGATTAGGATGCTTTTGGGATTGGCGCTTTTCCTTTTTCTGTTGATTGATTTGAAGATTTCCTTTAATTTTGTGGTAGGTAAGAATTTTAGTGATCATAAAAGTTATATATAACTTTGATTAAGAAGTAAAAAAAATCGCCGATTACAAAATAACTTTGAAACTTTAGACTCTGTATACTAAAATTAAGATAAGATAAGAAAAGACGACTAGTACGCGAGTACCAAAATTCCGACAAATAGAAGTAAATGTTGCAAGTTGAAACCAAAACTTCCCTCCAAAGATTCAATACTTCACTCACATCGCTCGCTTGGTAATTTCTTTTATAGTTTAAAGTAACGTGAATTTTTGCATCGGTCAGTTTGATGCTGAAATACTGAATATAGTGGCTATCTATTCGTGATCACCACCGCCAATGGTTACTACGGATGCTTTAAATCATCGTGGCTTGAAGTATTTCTTTTATATGAGTCTTGGTCGGGGCTGTTTTTAGCTATGAATCAAAAGACTCTTTGTTTTTAAGTTTTAAACAAAATATCACGTGTAATAATGATTCTTGTCTTGCTCCATTTAAATTCACCTCTATTCGCAGCAAGTCCAGCCGGGGGCTAAAATAGCCTCAACAATAAAGAACTACTTTTACTTTGTTTAATTCTGTAGGTGAGTAAACATAAGACCTGTGTATTTGTCCCAAGTCTAGCAATAAAATTAAATACACTCAATTCTTCCCAAATAAAACACGTTCTCCAATAAAGTCACACGAAGAAAATCAATATTAATCTAACAAATAACAAAAAGTGGGCAAAAATCTTTCGTAAGCCTTCGTACATATTGCCTTGAAATGACAACTTAAGTAATCTAGAACTTAATAACGTCACAATAACGTGTATTTGCGCTTTCGGGTAAGTAAATAAAGTAAATAATGAATTGTTTGGAATGGTTTACCTTCTGAAAGTCGTTTATGAAAGCTTTGAAGTGATGAATAGGTATACGGTGTCTTTTACGTTTTATTTTCGTGAATATAAGTCGACAGCCTTTGTGGTGTGGTGGTTGAGCAGGTTGGTTCATAATCCAGAGGTGGTGGGTTCGATTCCCGCGACAGGGCAAGTATTTATGCACGGAAAATAGCGCAAATACTTGTTCTGAGTCTGGGTGTTGTGGGACCACGGTCCTCGTAATTTCTGGATCTCTACATACAGGGAATCCTAGTTAGGGTCTAGGATCTATGTATATGATCGTTGGGCGTTATTATTATTGTGTTTATTTATTAATTTACTTGCTTCCATAAACTTGACACCACCACAAACAACCATTACACCACAGAGAATAGATTGTTTGCGATGTTTCCGACATCTTTGTAAGATTTTGAGTGCAAATTAAGCACATAAATTGAAAAGCCATTCGTGATTCTAGGCTAGATTCAGTCGAGTATAATGCTTAAATCGATTGTTATATTTGGCTGGGAGCCAAACGGTAGCTGTTTTCATACTAGAGCGGGCAAAAATGTGTAACCTAGTTTCCTAGGTCACCTAATTTGAGTTATATTTAGTTGATTTGCCGCGAAACCTCGACATAGCACGTTTTTTGGGTATCTATAGCCCTTTGTATAAAGTTGAAAAGCGCAGATCATAATTTGAAGTCAAACTGGGTCTGCGCATGAAAATGGGCTAAGTTTGCTGGTTTTTTGTGGATTACTTGAAATATGGATATCAAATAAATATTTTACTAGTCATTCCTTGATTGACTCAGTTGGTAACCCTGCCTTCTGAACTGTGGGTTGTGGGTTCGATTCCCACCCAGGATAAACATTTGTGTGATAAACATAGGTCTTTGTTCTGTGTCTGGGTGTTATATAGTATTCTATGTATGTATTTACGAACAAAAAGTATCTAAGTATTGTATCAGTTATCTGGTTCCCATAGTACAAGCTTTGCTAAGTTTGGGGCTAGATGGCGCTGTGTGAAATGTCCACACATATTTATTATTATTATAGGCTACGGTGACCACTTCCCATCAGGTGGGCCGTGTGCTTGTTTGCTGCCTTTAACATAAAAAATGGATCTATTTTATATTAGTAGAACTAAAGTACGTATATAAGTTTTGTTCGGTCATTCCCGTTTTACTTTTTGTTTTCTATTTAAAATAAAAAAAATATATGACTATTTTGGTACATCACGTCACGTTAGTGACGTTAAATAGTGCATTTTGTTGATTTCGGGTTAACACCACGCTTTAAAATGAAACTTCTAGCAACCTTTACTAGGTGGTAGAATTTTTCTGCAAAGTTTGTCTAGGTAGGTACCACCGCTTTGCCAGTTATTCTGCCGCCAAGCAGTAGTGCGCAAGTACTACTGTATTTAAGTTTGAAGGGCACTGCCGCTAGTGAAATTACTGGGCAAATGACACTTTATGATCTGATCTCACAGTCCAGTAATTAACAGTCTGTGCTGACGTCTCAGGATGATGTGTGCAGTGCAGTGTCACGCGAAACTTTATATTTTAGAGTTCCAAGTGATAATGTTCTGTAATGGGCGCTCGTGTCGCTTAACAGTTGTGGGACCATGGTCCTCGTAGTTCCTGGGTCCCTAGACACAGGGAATCCTAGTTAGGCTCTAGGATCTATGTATGTGATCGTTGGGCATTATTATTATTACGTTGGTATACGTAACAAAGAGTTTTTCTATTCTATTCTAATGCACTTCTTATTTTAGCATCTCTCAGAACACGGAATTGTATATATTTATAGCACACACACATATAAATAAGTTTTCTTCAGTATATACACATAATCGAACATGTACGGGTGTTAACAACAAGGGTGCAGTGAGCGGGGTGGGGGAGGAAGGGAGATTAATTAATGCCACTGGGTAGGCAAGAGCTAGTTCCGATTCATTGCCAACACTTTTCCGAGTCTCTTCAGGGATTTACAAAGGGTTTTATTTGCTTTTATTGCTGATGGATACAAGCAAAATCTTTATTCCATTTTGTATGTAGCGATCTATTCCCCTATTCCTATTTGGTTTTATATTTTTACTACTACAGTTACCTTGCCAGGATTCATCTATTAGTAAAGATTTATTATTTTTTCATACATAAAAAGGTGAATTACCTTGGTACCCAACATTATATTTTTCGTAAAACTACACTGAAAAAAAAATCGTTATATGTAAGTAAACTTACGTCTACCTGTAACTTAAATCAAGTGACTACGTAACTTGAGTAATACCTAACGAAAATCAGTTGCATCACTTGTAAAATCATTGTCAAATCAACTTAACTGTAACTGTTAGACCTTGCCAAATTTTAGTTATAAATGAAATTGCCGAAACAGTTTGGTTAAATATTATTCAGTATTATTTCAGCGCAAATACTTGTTCTGAGTCTGGGTGTTGTGGGACCACGGTCCTCGTAATTTCTGGATCTCTACATACAGGGAATCCTAGTTAGGGTCTAGGATCTATGTATATGATCGTTGGGCGTTATTATTATTGTGTTTATTTATTAATTTACTTGCTTCCATAAACTTGACACCACCACAAACAACCATTACACCACAGAGAATAGATTGTTTGCGATGTTTCCGACATCTTTGTAAGATTTTGAGTGCAAATTAAGCACATAAATTGAAAAGCCATTCGTGATTCTAGGCTAGATTCAGTCGAGTATAATGCTTAAATCGATTGTTATATTTGGCTGGGAGCCAAACGGTAGCTGTTTTCATACTAGAGCGGGCAAAAATGTGTAACCTAGTTTCCTAGGTCACCTAATTTGAGTTATATTTAGTTGATTTTTTTTTTTTTTTTTTTTTTTTTTATGTTATTGATTGATGTGACGAGCTAGTCGTTCACCTGATGTTAAGTGACACGGCCGCCCATAACAGAACAGTGTCACTCGGAACTCCAACATGTAAAGTTTCGCATGACTGCTGCATTGCGCACATCATCCTGAGACATCAACACAGTCTGGTAATAAGTTTACTCGACTGTGAGATCAGATCATAAGTCTCATTTGCCCAGTAATTTCACTAGCTACATTGCCCTTCAAACCGGAACACAGTAGTGCTTGCACACTACAGCTTGGCGGCAGAATAACTGGCAAAGCGGTGGTACCTACCTAGACGAACTTTGCAGAAAAGTCCTACCACCTAGTAAAATGATTTGCCGCGAAACCTCGACATAGCACGTTTTTTGGGTATCTATAGCCCTTTGTATAAAGTTGAAAAGCGCAGATCATAATTTGAAGTCAAACTGGGTCTGCGCATGAAAATGGGCTAAGTTTGCTGGTTTTTTTGTGGATTACTTGAAATATGGATATCAAATAAATATTTTACTAGTCATTCCTTGATTGACTCAGTTGGTAACCCTGCCTTCTGAACTGTGGGTTGTGGGTTCGATTCCCACCCAGGATAAACATTTGTGTGATAAACATAGGTCTTTGTTCTGTGTCTGGGTGTTATATAGTATTCTATGTATGTATTTACGAACAAAAAGTATCTAAGTATTGTATCAGTTATCTGGTTCCCATAGTACAAGCTTTGCTAAGTTTGGGGCTAGATGGCGCTGTGTGAAATGTCCACACATATTTATTATTATTATAGGCTAC
Organism: Ennomos fuscantarius; assembly: GCA_905220475.3. NCBI lineage: Eukaryota > Metazoa > Arthropoda > Insecta > Lepidoptera > Geometridae > Ennomos > Ennomos fuscantarius. Next base: position 400,892 of record HG992046.1, on the reverse strand, counting down.
GGTGACCACTTCCCATCAGGTGGGCCGTGTGCTTGTTTGCTGCCTTTAACATAAAAAATGGATCTATTTTATATTAGTAGAACTAAAGTACGTATATAAGTTTTGTTCGGTCATTCCCGTTTTACTTTTTGTTTTCTATTTAAAATAAAAAAAATATATGACTATTTTGGTACATCACGTCACGTTAGTGACGTTAAATAGTGCATTTTGTTGATTTCGGGTTAACACCACGCTTTAAAATGAAACTTCTAGCAACCTTTACTAGGTGGTAGAATTTTTCTGCAAAGTTTGTCTAGGTAGGTACCACCGCTTTGCCAGTTATTCTGCCGCCAAGCAGTAGTGCGCAAGTACTACTGTATTTAAGTTTGAAGGGCACTGCCGCTAGTGAAATTACTGGGCAAATGACACTTTATGATCTGATCTCACAGTCCAGTAATTAACAGTCTGTGCTGACGTCTCAGGATGATGTGTGCAGTGCAGTGTCACGCGAAACTTTATATTTTAGAGTTCCAAGTGATAATGTTCTGTAATGGGCGCTCGTGTCGCTTAACAGTTGTGGGACCATGGTCCTCGTAGTTCCTGGGTCCCTAGACACAGGGAATCCTAGTTAGGCTCTAGGATCTATGTATGTGATCGTTGGGCATTATTATTATTACGTTGGTATACGTAACAAAGAGTTTTTCTATTCTATTCTAATGCACTTCTTATTTTAGCATCTCTCAGAACACGGAATTGTATATATTTATAGCACACACACATATAAATAAGTTTTCTTCAGTATATACACATAATCGAACATGTACGGGTGTTAACAACAAGGGTGCAGTGAGCGGGGTGGGGGAGGAAGGGAGATTAATTAATGCCACTGGGTAGGCAAGAGCTAGTTCCGATTCATTGCCAACACTTTTCCGAGTCTCTTCAGGGATTTACAAAGGGTTTTATTTGCTTTTATTGCTGATGGATACAAGCAAAATCTTTATTCCATTTTGTATGTAGCGATCTATTCCCCTATTCCTATTTGGTTTTATATTTTTACTACTACAGTTACCTTGCCAGGATTCATCTATTAGTAAAGATTTATTATTTTTTCATACATAAAAAGGTGAATTACCTTGGTACCCAACATTATATTTTTCGTAAAACTACACTGAAAAAAAAATCGTTATATGTAAGTAAACTTACGTCTACCTGTAACTTAAATCAAGTGACTACGTAACTTGAGTAATACCTAACGAAAATCAGTTGCATCACTTGTAAAATCATTGTCAAATCAACTTAACTGTAACTGTTAGACCTTGCCAAATTTTAGTTATAAATGAAATTGCCGAAACAGTTTGGTTAAATATTATTCAGTATTATTTCAGTGTAACATCAGCCGTATTTTTTAACTCCTGAGACGTTTTTTTCATAATAGATACTTATGTAGACGATATATTCCAAATTTCATCTCTGGTGCTTGTTATGTAATATTTGACAATAAGCACTTTGTGATGCTTAGTACAATAACTTAATTTTAAGTACCTAATATAATGTTGACTTGTAAAAGTGCTAAAAATAGCCTATTTGCAATAAATCTTTTGACTTTGACTTTGACAACAAAATTCGTCCAACCGCTTGAGCGTGAAAGAGTATCATACATCCATACATACAAACTTTCGCGTTTATAATATTACTAAAATACGACTTTATGTGGGATCAGATGGGATTTGGATAATTTATGTTTGGAAATTATTAAAAAAATGGGATAGTATTGTTGGGAGTCACCAACTGACAACACACAACACAAAACATGCAGAATTTTAAAAAGAGGCTCAAAAGGAAAAGTTATAGTGTCAGAAGTTCCACCAAGAGTCCCATCCACAATAACTCAAGATTCCCCATTCATATCAGCTTCACACTTGGCCAACAATAGGACAAAAGGCCGCGACGACGCCGGCCCAATTATCGCCGGGAGATAAATCCGATATCTGGGCCTTTGACCTGATTATGCATTGGGGTAGGCAGGGATGAAATATTAAACGAGAGACAAAGGCTGCGGTTCTGTTTAAGCAATTTGAATAAAGCAAGAGGTTCTCAATTGAACGTGGTGATTTTTGCGTGTTTACAGATTACTAATGAAAAAAAAAAATGTGTGGATATTTCACCAACGCCATCTAGCCCCAAACTAAGCAAAGTTTTGACTATGGGAACCGGATAACTGATACAATACTAATATATATTTTATATTATTTATATTTTTGTTTGTAAATACATACATTAAATACAATATAACACCCATATATTTATAATGATGTTTATAAGACTATGTGCACATTGACTAACCTTTTAATTTTGCAATACGCAATTCATATGATTTTGATGGTGTATAAGTTATTTATATTTATATATACCATTACTTTTATAATAAACAATAATAATAATAACTCCCGACGATTTTATATAAAGATCCTGGACCTTAACTAGGACTCCCTAGGATTTTGCATTGTCCGAAATCTTAATTTTTCGTCTAGGACAGAAGTTCTCATTTAAAATGATAATATAAGAATTAAGAATATATGTAGTGTATTGGCAACCACCATCATTTTACTTATCGCGTAAAGAAATGCGTGATGAGGCAAACGGAAGCTGAAAATTGTTGGTTCACGTAGATCTCCATTGTCATAACAAAGTAAAAAAAATTGTTTCATTATGTTGGTATTTCCGATAAAATGACAATATACATTTAAAATTGTCAACACGGCAACATTAAAATTAAACAAAGCAAAAACAAAATTACACCGGCCGATAGATGGAGCTAAACCAAAGAAATTTTACTTCAGTCGTGTGGTCTATAGCACACTTGTTTTTTTTTCGAAATAGATAGATGATCGAAATAGGTTTTTAGACAGTTTCACAAATGAAATACGCATATTTGAAAGAAAACATTGCTGGTTAGGAAAAAAAAAAGTGTATCATATTTAACATTTCTCGCTGCGTCATTTAGCTTTAAACTAACCAAGCTCGTATGAGAACCATGATAACTGTTAGAATACTTATATACATACCTTTTCTTTGATAAAACATATCAACATACAACACAAAAAACATCCTGGCAACGAACAAATATCGAAACTTCGCACAAATGTTTGAATGAGAACCGAACCCGTTACCTACAGTTCAGAAAGAAGTGTTACTAAAAATTTCACTGTGAGACAGTAGAGGAATAATTTAATTCTGTAGCGGGGTGAACTTACTTCTACCTACCTATAGTAGGTACTATAGGTAGGTAGAAGTGTAAAGTGAAAAGTACACACTAGCCAACTGCTTCCAAAGCCCCACCCGGTGACGCTGTAATGGTCGGCAGAGACCAACAGCATTAGTCCGTTCAAAAAAATTGGCTTCCATGCAACCTTGCCAATCTTGATATAAGTTAGTATGCAATCAACAAACACCTGGTTTGTGACGTGTTTTTATGGTCAGTTTTAACGTCCAATTACGTCACCGGTAAAACGTAATTTTGACGTCATGTTGCGACGTTATTTCACGTAAAAAGTTTTTTTTTTTTATTTTTTTAACCTAGGTACTTAAACATTCTAAATTTTGTTCAAAGAGAAGACATCATCTTTAAATAAACATGGAAAGAGTTGGAGTTTTGGCTGGAAAACGAAAAAGATCGCCTCGCAGCATTGTATTATTTTCCAAAACTTGTGTTATTTTTAGTGTTAGTGCATAAAACTGGTGGAATTTTATTCGTTAAGTGCTGAATTATAGGCATGAGTGTGGGAAAGTGGTATAATGATCGTGAAACGTATCTTTTCGTGTTGTTTCCAAAACTCCATAGAAGTAAAGTTGCTACCACTTTACTAGGAGTCCGACTTCGACTAGACTTATGAATTGACTTGATGACTTGGACTGTGACTTGACACATATCTGCGTGAAATATCACTAACTTGATAAATTATCAATTAATTGACACTGGCTAAATACACAAAAGAGTGGAGCCAAAACTAAAAAAAAACATGGAAAGTAAAGACCTTTGACAATAGTGATGTGATGAAATTATTATACTAATCTTATATTTGACATTCGACCATAGTGTCGTACGTAATGCTTTTTTTTTGTTGTATTTCTTAAGTGTCAATAAGTTTTCACTAATTATTGTAACTGACGTGCCATTTACAACCACTGTTATAAGGTCAATTAAAAATCTGAATCAGGATCTGAATTTGAACAAAAAAAATGTTCTTTGAAAAAAAACATGGAAAATTTACTCTTGGTCAATACTTTTCCCAAATTCAATCCCAGCCTATTCCTGACAGGTTGCATGCCATCCGTACATACAAAACAAACTGTCTGTCCGCTCGTCACCAAATTGAATCGCGGTCATTTATCACTCCTAGTCGCGTGTCGCTCGCACACGGCGTGATTGCAGAATAAAAACGCTTAGCGCGTGCTGCCATCTAGTTGCTAGGCAGGGAAAATATAACGAAATCACAGATTAGAGACTATAATTGACTTTTTTTCAATTTGGGTCCACACTTTTGTGTATTTAGCCATTGTCAAGTAATTGATAATTTATCAAGTTAATGATATTTAACGCAAATATGTGTCAAGTCACAGTCGAAGTCTTGAAGCCTCTATGGAGTTTTGGAAACAACACGAAAAGAAACGTTTCACCACCATTACACCATTTTCCCACACTCATGCCAGTAATCCAGCAGTTAACGAATAGAATGCCACCAATTTTATGCAATAACACTGAAAATAACACAAGTTTAGGAAAATAATAAAATGTGGTGACGCAATCTTTTTCGCTTTCCCGCTAAAAATCCACAATTGAATTAATATTCAACGATAATTGTGTTGTCTAAACTGTGTTTTAAGAAATAGATGTTCAGTTGTTTCTCGTGTTCAATAAATAGAACACGAAAATTGAACACCTATTTAGCCAATCAAATTCTACCAAATGAATCTAAAAAATGCTAAGATTAATAAGCATGAATAAAGTCTATGGACCAGGTTTGGTGGAAAACGAAAAGGATCGCGTCACTGCATTATATTAATTTCCAAAACTTGTGTTATTTTCAGTGTTAGTGCATAAAATTGATGGCATTTTATTCGTTAAGTGTTGGATTACAGGCATGAGTATGGAAAGTGGTATAATGATGGTGAAACGTTTCTTTTTGTGTTCTTTCCAAAATTCCATAGAAGCTTCTATAAAGTTGATACTAGCTAAATACACAAAAGTGTGGAGCCAAAACAATAACAAAAAAAGTCTATGGACTTTAAGTTTAGGTTTGACTTTACAGCCTTTATTTAAACTTCAGTTATACTTAAAATTAGGTTTATAGAATTTATTTAAACTCATCTCTTGGAATTGGAATTATAATGACATTAGGTTAATTTTTACCGTGTATTCCTGGCTTTGTGCAAATAAGACCCCCATCTCTTCCCGTGGGTGTCGTAAGAGCCAGCTATGGGAATATCCAGGGAATGGGTAGCAGCATTCTCCTTGGCACATTCAAATATTCCATGCTCACCAAGCCACCTGCCAAGCGTGGTGATAATGGCAAACCGTTGTAATAAGTGTCTAAAGTGTCTAGTGTCAAAGGGTCAAAGGGTCTGTGTTCAGCATTGGACTTCTTCCGGCTGATGATGTGATGTGTGATGCGACTCATGATATGATGTGTGATGTGTGTTGTAATGTGTGATGTAAGACGTGATGTGTAGTTTGATGTGTGATGTGATATGATGGCTGTTTTTTAGATTATGTATTATTTATCTTAGCTTCACTCAGATTGGTTTGTGGTAGATCATTTTCTATAGAATTGCCTCAAATTTGCACCTGTGACATCTGTACTATTAGTATACAAACATTTATAAACAAATTCGGTATTTTATGTCGAACTAAACGCCTCTTTTTCAAATCAGTGAAAACCATTCTACTCAACCCTGAGTTCTTGTTACAAACATAAAATTAAGAGCAAAACACCGGAACATTCCCTCGCAGTTCATTGACCTGCTATTTATCAAGACAACACAAATTGCAAACGTACACAGACCCACTAGAGTTCAAAGAGAAAAAAATAAATGTTACAGTCAAGGGAAAAAACCTTCCGGCTAAACCTTAGCCTCTTTGTCTATAAGAAAAATGGCCATATTTTCTAAGCCCCTTAGCTCGCGATATAAAAAGATCCTATACGTTACTTCAGTGTATAAGCTATTAGAATTTTATTCAAATTCTTCCTGCCGTTAATTACAGTATGAAGATGGAACAAACAGACAGATATTCGCATTCTTAATATTAATGTAATGGCCCTTTTCTCAGGTTTACATTTGTCAACTGTGTTATATAATGTTCAGTGACAAAGCGGTCGACGACGGAGCGTGCTTGCCTGCTAGAATATACCTAGGGGTGATATATTTTAAATGAATATAGGAAATACAGTTTTAAAACTAGTTCGGGAATCTATGGGTCATTAATAAATGTAATAATATTTATGTCAATAAACATTTTTGTATTTGTATTTGAATACAGAACTTTGATTGCGATGCAAGAGGATAAATTTCATTCCTAATTTAAAAAAAGTCATAGTAACGATGCACATAAAATAGTTATTGAAACAGTAAAATCCATACAATTTGTGTTTCTATTTGTGTTGCAATCTAGTTAATCTCCCAACTATTTAATTTTTTATTTAAAAACACCCAGATTGTAGTAAGTAAGGTCACTGGTAAGTCGTTCCATTGCTAAACTGTCCGAAATGTAAATTGAATTAAAATGCTTTGTGCACGCGCAAGTTATCAAATTTTATCATTCTTGAACATACCTGTTACCTCATAGTTTTCCTTCTCCTTAGTAAAAGTGAGTGAAAATTCCGCACATAGCCAAAAGTCATTGTTGCAGGAAAAAATAAGATTTGAATCTGGGCGTCAGTTTAAAAGTTGAATGAGTTACCGCTTTGCCACGCTCGATATTCCTTCTCCCTAAAATTAGAGACGGCTCAAGTCCCAGCTGTGGGAACGTAATAATCTCTTCAAACTTGGGTTGTACAAAATTCGCGGGGACTGATAAAACGGTTACAGAAATTGTATACTCTGTACTAGTCCTTTTTTAATTTAAAAGTCAGTTTCTAAGTATTATCTGAAAACTTATCTCGAAATGAATCTCTCAGTTTCATCAGTATAAAGTGGCGAAGCATTGCTTCCGCAGCTGTACATACACAACGGTTAAACGGCTTGAAATATTGGTTCCACTTCGAATCATAGGCGTTACTACGGATACTCGAACGTAAATAACTTCTTATTTTTACTAAGCGAGCATTATATAAATGTTTTTACATTCTATATATTATATTCATTAGGTTAACTGGAAGATAATGCTCTTTTTTTGTGCAATAAAGCATTTTATTTTCATCTATCTATCTATTATTCTACTTCCCAACTAATATTAGAAGTAAAAGGTTGACTTTTTGTTTGTTTGTGTAGCTTTTCTGCAAAAACGCCTAAGCCAATTTGGCCAAAATTTACAGATAGGTTGTTTTTTTAAGCAAGTTAGCCCTGGTGTTAGACTTAGTCTTACGACACCAACTACAACCAACGTCACTTTATAACGATTTGAAGCCATCATATCGGGAAAATGAACAACTCGAATGAAAATTACATCCAAATTGGTCCATCCGCTGTGGCTCGTAAGCCACTCTAACAAACAAACAACAACAAAACACAAATGAATGTATAAGAAGTAGGTAAGAGATACTTTCATGTATTATTATTTCGTGTTACATCCCAAACCATCCAATACACTTATTAATTTACAAATCACAAATTCCGCAGATCTTATAGTAACGTACAGTTTTAATTAATTAGATAGAAATCAAACTAAAGACAGACAATTAAAAAAGTTTTTTTTTTAATTGTTATTTTTTAAAGTCTATCCGAAATCAAATCGAGAACCCGGAGTAGCGCTCTCAATTTCAGCAACATTAGGTTCGAGGCGTAAATCTCCCGTGCGGTTGTACCCGCGTTGGGTAATTTGTAGTGTTTTCAGTTACAAGCGGCCAGGGGCGGATTAGCAGGCGATAGAGGGGGGAGAAGGGGATGTCTCGTTTCTAAGGAGCTGTTAATGGGTCTGTTTTCTTAATGTTACTTTAGGCTCTGAATTAGGTGTGTGTATTATCAAGATGATTTGATTACGGCATAATAATGACAAAACAGTATTTCTGCTTTTATTCAAAGTTTTATATCTATGAGATGAATATGAATAATATGAAAATAATATGAATAGTTAATATTATTGTTTTGTAAATAAAAACATGTGGACGACATTCTAAAAACGAATTGAATAATTCATTGAATACCTTGATGTAGGTTGCAGTAGAAGATTTTTCTGGATGTACCTGAAACAATAAGTTGAAATTTAGTTGCAAAACATCAGAGTTCCTGCCAACACTATTCATTAAGACAGCAAAATATAGCAAGAAAATATCAACAGACAATAACTAAACTCAATTTTATAAATGTAACGAGCTTCTACCCGCTTCTTTGCCCGCGGCGTGGTCTATAAGAAAATAATTCAACCACCCATTACACCCTCATAAGGGTGGAATTTCGAAAAATATTTTCTTAGCGGATGCTTACGTGGTAACATCTACCTGCATGCCAAATTTTAGCCCGATCCGTCCAGTGTTAAAGGTTAAAGTGTAATAATTTTTTTAAATTATTGCATTTATTTTTTACATGTATGTTAAAAATAAATGCAATAAAATATGAAAATAATATTTACTTGTTCATTTTTATTAGTAGTCAAATAGCCTTTTCAACAATTTGCTTGCTAATACAAAAACGTTTACGCGTATTTTATAAAGTTTCAAATTGTATTCGTGAATTGTTTCAATGCGCCAGAGATCGGAATGCTGCAGTGTTATGCCGGTTTTCCACGCTAGTGTTTATTTGCAACACAGAACTTACAAAGCGTTTGTAATTTCAACCCAGTTGTCAAATTGCTTTGTTCAGATTTAAGTGTTTTGTTGCTTGTGTTTTAGTGCCAATAGACGGTTTATGATTAATAATTAAAGAACTTGAGTAGGCTTAATATGGTCCCCGTCGGGCCTAGCACATTTGAAGAGAGGTACTTCAACCCTATAAAAGAAACCGAAACGTAACAAAGGAATATTTCGTTATGTTGCCCGATTGTAGTAGTTTTAATCAGTCTATACTAGTCCACTGCTGGACACAGGCCTCTCCCAAGGAACGCCACTGAGCCCGGTCTTCGGCTCTACTCTTCCAGTTGCTACCAGCTACCTTGCGTATGTCATCGCTCCATCTTGCCGCAGGGCGACCTACACTACGTCTGCCGATTTCTCCAGTTCAGTTCTGGAGTGGAGATTGTTATTATGATTGATAATTGTTAATCCATTAAAAAGTTATAAACCGACATTAAACTTAGTTTTATATTAAGAAGTACTTTTATGACATATTTTTTCCATATTAAATATTAGTTCCATAAAAATCGTTTACTAGTTTGTAGTAAACGATTTTTATGGAACTAATCCGAACTGAAAGTATATGGATTAAAATAAAAAATCATATATGATGACAGAGTTCTAAAATAACATACATAAAAATTCCAATAATATTTAAAACCTCCTTTTATTAAAGTTCGATCAACTGCATCAAGCGCTAGTCCAAGCATGGATTCCTGCACCCGGGAGTTTTGTCTGTTTCTTCATGTAAAGGTGTTTAATCTACTTCCATTGTTTTGATTTCATACTGACAGTTACTTGGACGATATTTAAAAAAAAAGGGGAATTTTTATATTAAAACTAGTTGTGCCCCGCGGTTTCACCCGCGGATAAAAAGTATTTCAATTATTTGCTCATCCCACGAGAAAACTTCACTTTTCCGGGATAAAATGTAGCCTATATGTTAATCCAGTGTATAAGCTATTTTGGTACCGAATTTCATCCACATCCATTCAGCCATTTGAGCGTGAAAGAGTAACAAACATACACACATACACACAAACTTTCGCCTTTATAATATTAGTGTGATATTCACAAGAAACGTCCAAATGCACTTCCAAATGTATTTCATTTCCGTAGCATTTCGGAATCTCGTACTAGTTTATAAATGCGTTACGTTTTTGTAATTTCCAGCTTTTACTACAATGCAGCTTAAAAAGCAGATTTGGCAGCTTAGTTATATTATAATAAATATGTGTGAACATTTCACACAGCGCCATCTAGCCCCCAAACAAAGCAAAGCTTGTACTATTGGAACCAGATAGTTAATAACATACTTTGATACTTTTTATTTGTAAATTCATGCATACAATACAATATAACGCCCATGAACAGAACAAACTCCTGGGAGGGAATCGAAGAATTCTCCTACTTTTAAATGCTGTAAGTACCTGATTGTATTTTTTATAATCTAAGACATAATTAAGATTGAGTTACACTCTTCTAATGTTGCGTGCCCGACAGGGTCCACGATGAACTGTAATTTTAAAAAACTACCGACACCTGTATACATTGTGGAATGCAAAAAAAATTGAAATTGAAATTAAGGTTTTTATAAACGGTTGAAAATCCACTTTGAATCTTAATCACACTCGTAACGAGAGAAAATGTCATTTTTTGACTCGCTTTTCAAATTGCCAAACCCCAATTATATAGTATCGGCTATTACCGACTCAAAGAAGCGCAACTTCCTGCTAATTACACATTGCGCGCTGAACACATAAATCTATCAATGAATAGTGGAAAAGCTTCGATGTACATTGAACGGCCGGAGCAAGCAATGAAACGGATGTATGGGGCGCGGAGGGAGCCGTTCAGATGGTAATGAACAAAATTTATGGAGGATTTCTGCTCCGAATTTATTTCTATGCACGCTGGAACTGTTTCTTTTTATTGATGAGAAATAAAGCGACGTTTGATCAGTTACTCGACTTGCGAACGGTGAGTTATGGGTTCAAATCTTGAGCAGTAAGCTTTTTTAATAACAGAAAAACAGTTGCACTTGTTTGCACTCACTTTTGCAACGTTGTACAAAATACATCTTGGAGAATGTGCACAAGAACTGCATGATCTCATTCCCCCATCACCATTCCACTACCGGACTACTAGATGCTCGACTAAGCGCCATCCCTTCGTGGTCGAAATACCACCCATTCGTACCAAGCGATTTGATTCCACATTCATAATTAGAACGGCTGAGGAATGCCCTGCCAGCGTCTGTGTTTTCGGCGAAATATGACCTTATGAAGTCGGTTATAAAAGAATGAAATGAAAATCGAAATAAGCTCTATGAAATTTCACTATTCAAATCATTTCACAAAAGCTCAGAGACAGTAAAGGATCCTCAAATATAACTCATTCTTTTCATTCAAAGCTATGCCCAAATAAAAGAATCAAGCTTCTATCAGACTGCAAAAAGAACTAGAGAAGTTATCATTCATCGGAACTGCAAACATTCATGAGTCGCCGTCGAGTGTCGTTACCGTTCCTCTTATTTTGAACTGAAGAGGCTCGGACGTGCAGTGGAGTGCAGTGGAGTGCAGTACTTAGGAATTAAACGTCTTTTTATTATGACGTTTTAATAAGAGAGATTGGCTGTTTTATGGATTGATAACGTACAGTTTTGGCTTTTTTTAATTCGAAAGTTTTGTTACTTTAAACGCATTCTGTTTCGTCCATACATATTGATATAACTTAATAGAATTAATAATTTAAAATATTTTTTTAGACTAAGCATTGCCATTCAACGGGGCAATACCGCCAGCATTTTGGGCACGTTGCCTACTTGTAGCGGCGTCTTAGAGTAAGTTTTGCTAATGCATAGTTTTTAATTTTATTTTCATTTTATTGTTTAAAAATTTAAGTTATTAGTTTTAATTTATTAGTTTAAAAGTTTAATATTTAATTTTTAGTCTGCAATTTTTTTTAAATTTTAATTTTAGGTTTTTATTTATTTTAAGTTCTTAAGTATAGTTTAGTTTTTTTATTAACGATTATTAAATAGTTATATAAATAAATGAAATGATATCATCTGCTAAAAGGTTTGGAGAAGAAAAGTAGCGAATACTCAACTATAATTTTGACGGTATAGCTATCTAGAGCTCTAGATGTCACTATCCTAGGTGTAGTTTAAACATTTAGTAATTTGCTTGGCTTAACGGCTGTTGTTCGACCCGCCCCCTTGCCCTGGCTTTTGTGTACTAGTAAGGTGAGACAATGTTTACCCTAAGATTCATACGAACACAGTTCATTGACTTCAATGACATTATGATACTCAAAATATAATAATAATAATAACGCCCAACGATCACATACATAGATTCTGGACACTAACTAGGATTCCATGTGTCTAGGGACCCAGGAACTACGACCATGGTCCCACTACACCGCAACTCAGAACGAGTATTTGCGCTTTTTTTCTGTACACAAATACTTGTCCTGCAGCGGGAATCGAATCTGCCACCTCCGGGTTATGAGCCGACCTGCTGAACCACCACACCACAGAGGCTGTACTTGCTATGTTAAAACTCTAGGTACTGTTAACACTTACATTTTGGTCTTAGAACGTATGGAGCATGAAAGCCCCAGAACATGGATTCAATCCGTTTGGCAGACACCGGTCTTATTGAATCAAGAATCTTTCAAGCGCATTCGTTTCTGCACTCTAACCCCATTTGAATATGATTGAAAACAGCCTGGAATCACGAAAGGTCTTGAAACGAGCACTTTTCATGAAATAGTCGTTTTTATTCCATTTTAAAAATGCATTTATGTTGTTTGTTTTTCGCTCAAATAACAAAAAAAAGGGTTGAAGTAGTTGCAGTACATATTAATTAGAGGTTTAATTGGTAGGGTTCGTTGGAAGCCACACGAAGAAATGAATTGAAAAAAAAATACTGCAATGATTACCTTTTAGATGATAAAATGTAAAAATAAAATGCTTAAGATTTTCTACCAATATCCCTATCACTATCGTTATTTTCCCCGTCTTCGTCACCCATCCAAGTAGTGACCGCAGCGAAAGTCTAACTTTACCGATCAATTTCCTTGTTTTTCCCTACTAATACATATGTATAACATTTGTCTGTTTGTTTATATAGCTGCACCGAATGGCTTTAAACTTTTGTAACGTTACTAGCGCCCCACGCCCCACAATTTTAATTATTTGCTCATCCCACGGGAGCATTTCTTTTTTCCGGGATAAAATATAGCCTATATGTTAATACAGTGTATAAGCTATCTTGGTACCGAATTTCATTCAAATCCATTCAGCCGTTTGAGCGTGAAGAAGTAACAAACATACACACATACACACTCACAAACCTTCGCCTTTATAATATTAGTGTGATAATATCAACACCCAAAATTCTACCAAATTTTACCAAAGGTTTGAATATAAGCGCTTACAAGTAGCTACTCGTACAACGGCTCGGCACGGAGCCAAGCGATATGCGGTGCAGTTGTTATCGACCTTGCACTAAATGGCTTGCACCATTTCTGACTCCGAAAAGCGGGGTAGTTTTCAATACACTTTAATTATCTTTGGATGAGTACGTTTACACAATGCATTAAGTATTAAAAATGTACCTCTAATTATCAAATACGTTGAACTAGAATAGTAAGATAAATAAAATATTTAAATAATGTACCCATTCTTTATACTAATAAAGATCAAACGGGAATAAAATATAAATATTTATGTACCCTAAGGGCATCATTCCAGTTACCGGAATACACATCCTTAACTTTATCCCTACACTATTGTGTGACGCGTTGATACTTTGCGGTTTAAAAAAACAATTTAATCGATTCAGATAATATTTAGCACATAGATTATGTACATTATGAAGATGCAATTACAAAATGCAGGAAAATTGCAAGAAATGCCACGGGTACCTCCAGTATAAATAATAGACCAAACCCACCTTAGAACTGTTATAAAAGCACATCATAAAATTGAGTTTCCAATAAAAATCGAGCCAATCAATCTTTCAAATATCTGGCTGGCAGTTCCTCAGGTAAGTTTCCCAGTACTCGGTTTCCCAAGAGGTCCAGTAATGGTCTCAGGTCCACAAGTGGGTCAGCTTTGAAACTAATGGGTTATAGAATATCAAGTTAGCGAGTCTGCCAAAATATTTGAGGGTTGGGAGGCTCAAATGTTCGGGAACTTTTGAGAAACATTTTGATAATGTTATATTTGTATGAGTTAATTTTATTAGAACATTTTAGATACAATATTAGCTTGAAGTAGTCTCATACTTGAAGTGGAATTTATTTTTGTCCTAAAAATAATAATAATAATAATAATAATATGTGTGGACATCTCACACAACGCCATCTAGCCCCAAACTAAGCAAAGCTTGTACTATGGGAACCAGATAACTGATACAATACTTAGATACTTTTTGTTTGTAAATACATACATAGAATACAATATAACACCCAGACACAGAACAAACATCGATGTTCATCACACAAATGTTTGTCCTGGGTGGGAATCGAACCCACAACCCGCAGTTCAGAAGGCAGGGTCACTACCAACTGAGCTATCGGGCCAGTCAAAATATTTTATTAACTCTCCAAGAGAGATTAAAACGCCTCGTTTAAAATATACATAATGTATTTTTTTAAATTTTGACGGACTCTGTGGCGTGGTGGTTGAGCAGGTCGGCTAATAACCCGAAGATGGAGAGTTAGATTCCTGCGACAGGACCAATATTAGATCACGGAAAAAAAGCGCAAATACTTGTTCTGAGTCTGGGTGTTGTGGGACCATGATCCTCGTAGTTCCTGGGTCCGTAGACACAGGAAATTTGAACTAAGAATCTATAATAATACGTTTATCTACAACTACTCTACAGATTCAGCGTTATTCCTTTATTTAAACTACACATTTAAAATAAAGCTTCAAAGCTTTTCGGTTGAAAGATTTCTAGTCAACCTTATATCTTTATACTAGATAGACTAATAGTAAATGACTGACAGACTGGCCTGATAGCTCAGTTGTAGTAACCCTGCCTTCTGAACTGTGTGTTGTGGGTTCGATTCCCACTCAGGACAAACATTTGTGTGATGAACATTGGTGTTTGTTCTGTGTCTGGATGTATTATTGTATTATATGTATTTATTTACAAACAAAAAATTATTTAAGTATTGTATCAATTATTTGGTTCCCATAATACGAGCTTTGCTTAGTTGGGGATAGATGGCGTTGTGTGTAAAAAAAAAATAGTTTCATAATACATTTAAATACATTTTTTCCCCACCCTACTATTTTGTTCTATCTTGTTTCTCTTGTTAATGATTTTGGGACAACATACTGTTCAAGTTTCTAAATTCGTCTTTAATGTCCTTAACGTAGCAGCATCAACGTATACCAATATCCATAAGCAATGGTGGTCGGTGAACAGAAGCCCCCTTACTTACATAATACAAAATATGTGCCTATTTGTTATATGTATAGCGATATAGCTTATCGAATGTAAAAAACAAACCAAAAAACGTGCAATTGAAAACGACAAGCAAATGTGCGACGCTTAAAATGCAACCCTCGTTTAAACAAAAAGTTGCGAAACAAACAACACAAGAACACAAAAAATCGTATGCACGATTCCATTTGCAAGCCCCACAATCCAATAAGCTTGAAACCACAACGAATTTCAACCTTTACGACAAAGTTTCAAAGTTAAAATTCGTCTAGTCTCAATTCGAAAGGCATGTTCGACGGTTCGCGTCTATTCACATTGAGTATTTTGGATTTCAAGGAAATCATTTTGTGTTTTATGACCACTTGTTAAGGTTTATTTTCAAAAGTAAATATGTTCAGCCAATAGGGTTGGAGCCGGTCGTAGCTTGCACTGCAAAATATTTCATCAGTCGTTATGTCAGGATACCTCTTAAAAGTGAACACGTTCAGCTAGTCGGAGGTTTTATGGAGGATAGTTTATGTTTGGATATTAAACTAAGAGGCAAGCAAAACAATGTTACAGCTAAACTGTTTTGATCTGTTTTGATCAGGAACAGCCACCGAGGAATAATGTTTAGATAACCACACCCAATAATTGCAAACTCATAATTATTACACACTAGGTGGTAGGACTTTTCGGCAAAGTTCATCTAGGTAGGTACCACCGCTTTGCCAGTTATTCTGCCCCAAGCAGTAGTACGCAAGCACTACTGTGTTCCGGTTTGAAGGGCACTGTAGTTAGTGAAATTACTGGGCAATTGTAACTCTATGATCTAATCTCACAGTCGAGTAATCTTATACCAGACTGTGACTGTGTCAGTGCAGTGTCGCGCGAAACTATATAATATATTTTGGAGGTTCAAGTGTCACTGTTCTGTTATGGGCGGCCGTGTCGCTTAACATCAGGAGAATAACTAGCTCGTCACATCATTCACTAACATAAAAAAAATCTTTTAAGCAAGTCGTTTCTAAAAATATCTTAAGATTATTACTATTCGCAGTCTTTTTATTAAAGAAAGAAATCAAAACCTTTATTAAATTTACGTTTTTTATGAAGTGAATTACCGTATTTTTTCTGTTTTTTATTTCTATATTAATGTAATCACCCATGCAACTAATGCATCTATACTAACGCAGGGGCAGTTTGTAAATGCCCTTCTTGAACAAATCAGCTGGACGGGAGGTAACACATTCTTCATAAAGCATTTTATACTACTTCTCGAAGAGGTTGTCTAAATTCTGGAAAAAAGTAGAAGTCTATAGACGCAAGGTTAAGTGAGCACGGCGGATGACAGAGAGCTACCAGCCCCAGCTCTTGTAACTTGGAGATTATCTGCAGTATTAAGTCGCACGTTTTCGTGCCGGAGCAGCAGAGACGAGAGATTTAATTTGTTAATAATTAAAATTGATTTTCTTCATTCATCAGTTAATTTTGAAAGCCAAGCAATAACAACTCTTAAAATATAAGAGATTTGTTTTTTAATTTACAACCATTGTCCATCCGTAGCTCGTCTAAGAAGGAGTCTAACAAAGGTACTTCAAAATTCTCCGTAAAATATAGATTTTCTTCAATATTCCCCGAAAGTGGTACTTATCACCCTTTTGTCGGAAGCGACACATAATTCGCGGATCCAAGAGATCCGCTCGAGCTGAAGCGTCGCGTAAATCAAGAGCTTTACCTGAAATATTTTAGAGGAAAGATATTTTACAAGGTTTCGGAAGATCTCGGAACTCTTCGCTTGTATTCGCCGCTTTGGTGTTACGTCAACAGATTTGGACTGTTTGATTTTTTATTAATTTTGTAATTTTACGATGTTAGATAGTGATTTTGATATTAACGCTAATTGATTTTTTTCTGTTATTATTTTGATTAGGTTATATTACATTATATTATATATACTTATAATTATATAAATGTATTTAAGTAATGAATTTTTAAGTTTAAGAAAAACGAGTATGTTTTAGACCACACGACTGAAGCAAAACTTTTTTAGTTTAGTTCCATCTATCGGCCGGTATAGCTTTGTTTTTGCTTTGTTTAATGTTAATGTCGCCATCTTGACAACTGTAAATTATCATTGTACCGGACATACCTACATAACTTTGTTATGTTAAAAATGGAGATCTACGTGAATCAACTTAAGCTTCCGTTCGCCTAGCATTCACTAGCTTCATCCCCAAATCTAGCGTGCGTAAAGAAGAACTGTATGTCTTGGAATAACACATACTTATTTAAGTAAAAATTAAGAAAAGGAAATTCGGACCACCAAAGTGCTGGCATCCTAGGCAAGGCGAATAAAGTTACAAATAAATGTTCAGAACTCGTCATCAAATAGCGGTACTAAATTACTTTGATATGGTCATTATTCGAAACGTTGTAAGTGACAAACAAGAAGCTTTACAAATCACATCAAAACAACGCCCTGATAAGAAAACAACCCTTTCTCAACAATGCCCCTGAAGTGATACTTCAAAGTTGCGCGCTAAATAACACGGATCTACAAAGAGATTCGAGATAGAAAGAAAAGTTATATTTTCAGATCTTGACGGTTTCGGTTAGGCAAGAACAAAAACAATTTCGGAGTTTTTGTTTAAAATGTTTCAGAGAGGCTAGTTTTAAGGCTTTGAAATTTCAAAGCAAAAGGGATGAATAGGATAGAAAATGGGTTTGTGTTTTTAAAATAGTCTAGGTACTTATTAATCTTGTTTTGATACAATATCTTAAATGCATTACTGATCTATATACATAGCAGATGAAATCACCAGACTTTATGGTCTTTACCAAATTAAATTTAATCAAAAATAAGACATATATTTCTAAAAAATACTACTTGGTGGTTAATACCAATTGAAATGCATCATACCTTTTCATGAAGGTCAAACGATGTGCGTGTGAAAGAGATGTGACAATTTGTGCACAGAAGAAAGGAAAATTACAGCATAAAAAATATCATAAATACTAATACAACAAATTTTAAACGTTTAATTTGCAAAAAAACATTAAAAAATTAATAAACTGAAGCATTATCGCGAATCCAGTTCAGCCATAAGAACCTAAAAACACAAAGTTAAACGAAACCCAACAAAGCGGACCTCTACAAAACTGTTTACATCTCAGCCAGTTCACAACAAAGGGCTTTCATGCGAAGGTCTCTTAACAGAACCCCTTTTTTATTTAGAATGAATAAAATAAATTGTTCGCGTTCCATCACGAGCTTCCCGAACGCGCGTGAAATTGGAAAATAAAGCTTGGCTTTGAAATACAACTAAGCTGTCCGATAAGGATCTGAAGCTGCAACGTTAACCGATGAATCTTCATTCTATTCCCTGGTATTTTAAAAATATACAGTCAGAGCATACTGAATGCTGAACAATCTTACCTCCTCATAAAAACAGTCATAGGATTCTACAAGAATCCTCTCCGGCGAACGATCTTATAATAGTAGTTCTTTTATGATTTTTTTTGACTAATGTAATTTATGTCTATTAATACTTTTGTGGTTTTTTAGCTGGCTTTTAATATCGTAAAACCCGTTATATACTTAAGTTTTTAAAAATAAACCAATTCTGTATCATTTTAACGCCACTGCTTACTTAGATAATAATAACTTTTTGAAACTGAGATTTGTTTTAAGTTTAAACTCTTTCAATAAAGAGTACACAATTACGATCACTTTACAAATCTACTAAAGAATTTTCTTACGATATTTTCTTAGTCAATCTACAATTTGATTTAACAGACCAAAACAGAGTTTCAGCTTTAATGTTTACTTATTTCATTACAATTTTACCCCACAGGTAATAAAATAAATACTCATTCTTTTATCTTATCTAGACTAGACTTCAGTTTTCCAATTTTCTTTCCAATTATTTTCTTTTGTCCCTAGACACTATTACGTTTACTTAAGCCTAAGTCATTACACTCTTTCAATATTGTGTAGGACTATATTTTTATTATACCTGATATTTTTCTTTGTCGGTCGACTTATTGAACCGTTTCAAAGTGCCGGTAACATTATCGATACATATTTTTTTCGTTCGTCGTTTTCTAATTTGAGTTATTATGATTTCAAAGGAGAGGAGTTTTTTTAATAGTCCTTGGTTTTTATTGAAAGTGTAACCAGCATACAGGGAAAATAATGATTAATTATTGAAGATTTATAATCAAATTCTATTTTTCTGAAAACCTACGAAATAGTTTTTTTTTAGGTTCCATCATTATGCAATCGGAAATCGTAATAATGAAACTGGCAACACTCAGGTTGAGTTGAACCAACAACTATGGTTTAATCGAGTACCTAATTTTTAAAATAACTGGTTTATTAGTGAACTAATATAAACCTAGTTGTGTTATTAGTCCTCGATGTGTTACACGCGGCACACGTGGCACACGTGGCACACGTGGCACACGTGGCACACGTGGCACACGTGGCACACGTGGCACACGTGGCACACGTGGCTGTTGACAGGTCGTTATTATTGTTATAATTAGTTTCAAACTAATTTGGAACCATAACTATTACGATACTAATTATATCAACATCTGAAACTATTATACATCATATTATAAAATAACTATGCCTCTTGGCTTAAAATACACCTTTTGAAAACCTTTTTATTAAAAAAATTAGAAACTGTAATATTCCCCGATAATGGTCAGCGAAAAATATGATTGTTTAAAATTTTCCTGGACGTTAATCATTAGTGATGTTGTATATTTATACAATGTTTTATTTAGTTTATTTTAATAGCAGGCACCGGTGTATGGTTCAAATATATTGACGTGGAAGTACTACAACAATCAGTGAACAGACAAGTTTCACATATTATTGGGGCTATCTCTAATATAAGTTAAACTACCTCTATGAAAAAGGATGTGGTTTATGAAACATATAAACATAGAATAAAGATCAACGCTCCAAAAGGATCTATATCAAAACCAAACAACAAATATAACCGAAATCATTACCAAAAGAAAGATGCCAAACATTTACAAACGAGCAAACGAGTTCAGCAAACTCGATCCACACCACGGCTTCTATCAAATACGTTTGATTCCCAGCACGTACAAAAGACAAAAGTTAGACATCGATACAGCAAACTGGGACGGGGAATTGTGTCGGATATCTGAATACGGGTTCCGTACTTTGATTCCTATGAAAGTGACAAGTCGACATTATCGACAGAAGATATTGTTGTACAACTATCAGTTTCATCTTTATAGATGATGAGCTACTTTTCCCTTTTCATAGCATGAGTCATTTAATCTTTGATGTGACTGGTAGTAAAAATGATAGTTGATATCATAAATTGGTAAGTAAGTTCCTATTTCGTGTTAGAAATATCCCAGGAAGTACATAAAAAAAGATTTAAAAATAAAGTGATTTCATGTTTAGTAAAGTAAGAAGATAAGGAAACTGTTTCAGCATACAAAACCTCGCCTTTCTCAATATTATTAAGCAATAATGAGTTTTACATAATCTTCTCCCCGCCCAATATGAAACATCTCAGTAAATTAAATTCGAAACTACCAACTCACATAATTACATTACAGTTCCATCTTCGTATTTAGTAAACACGGGAGTTTGGGGAATTCCCGCAGGATCGTGTCGGGGCCCAGGGATTCTCGAGGAAACATTCCTCACGCGACAAGTTTCAGGGTTGCGTGTGGCTTGCTTATTAGTGCGTTAGATTGACATTGTTTGGAGAGTTAATAAAGTTCGAAAAAGAGAAATGTGAACTTTCACTGCAAGGTTATTTATTTTATTGAGTAGAACATAAAAATGACGCAAGTAGATGATATTATTTAAGCACGTGATATGTGTAATGTGCAATTAAGAACAAACTAGGTTGTATCCAGATACCCAGGAACTACAAAGACCATGGTCTCACAACACCCAGATACAGAACAAGTATGTACCGTAATATAGCTTGCTGCAAAATTGGTTTTTACATTAATCTTTTCTAGGTGGTAGGACTTTTCTGCAAAGTTCGTCTAGGTAGGTACCACCGCTTTGCCAGTTATTCTGCCGCCAAGCAGTAGTGCGTAAGCACTACTGTGTTCCGGTTTGAAGGGCACTGTAGCTAGAGAAATCACTGGGCAAATGAGACTTTATGACCTGATCTCACAGTCTAGTAATCTTATTACCGGACTGTGCTGATGTCTCGGGATGTTGTGCGCAGTGCAGTGTCACGCAAAACTTTATATTTTAGAGTTCCGAATGACACTGTTCTGTCTCTGTTTAACATCGGGCGAACGATATGCTCGTCACTTCATTCACTAATTTAAAAAAAAAAATATATGTATATATAAATCTGCATCAGTACCATGTGAGTACTTGAATCCATATAGTTTCATTTAACACGAGACAATTGTATCTATCCCACACACCGCCGAGTTTGAGCACCCAAAGCTGCCGCGTCAGCAATTCTCCTCGTGAATGGACATAACTAATCCGAGCCCCACAGCTACATCGAGTTAAGGCTTTGTGCACTTTGAATACATGCTGATGGGAGCACATTTACATGTTGCTACTTTGATCTTATTCAATCAAGTCACCGACCTAGTTCAAGATAGAAAACCGGAGTACGAGTATATTCTACTTTGCTAATGAATATAGTAAATGAGTACATGTACTTATTACTTAAGTTAATTAAATTTATTTTAGTAGGTAAGATGCTATGATATTATGTTAAAGTTATAATTAATAAATAATTTGAATAGGCCTAAACATTTTTGAAGTCAGGAGATTGTATAATTCTGTGAGTTGCAGGGTGCGGGTTCATATCCCGCTAGCAGTACTTTACTATTAATTTAATTATATTCCAGTCAATATTTCCGTTTAAAAATAATAGCTCCATTACTAAGGTAGACTATTATTGATCCGTTTTTATCTTTCGCCTCTACCAAGTTCAATATCCTTTAGCTGGTTATCAAAATTTTGTCGGTCACGTGCTGTAATTTATGTTGAGTACGTGATAGATTGTGGACGCCGGACTCTTGCATTGGAGTTCAATTATTTTTAGCCCACTTTTATTAATATCTAGTTAACTGCTCAGTTCTCGCATAACCAATGATAGAATTAGTTTTCTACGTATATTTAAAAAAAGGTTTTTTTTCTTTGGATTGCAGTCTTTTATCAGTTGTTAAGCAATGTTAGAAGTGTTCTGAGTCTTAATTTTGAAATCGAGACTTTTAAAGTAAACGAAAAATAAACAATTTTAGAAAGAAAGTCACAATTATATAATTTAAAATGATATATTCGGAGACTTTAAATGATATTAACTCTCCATTTTGACTAATCACTACTTTTTGCCAATTTATTTAATTCAATTAAAATTCCGATACTGTCCAGAATTTAATGCGGTCAGTCATTATAATTTATATCTTCAGTTATATGGATTACGTTTCATATTCTTTTCGATAATATATGTCTGGCTACAGTTTTGTGTGGTCCTGGCGTAAGAATTGGACTAACTCATATTTTCCCGTGGGTAGGAGCTGGCCAAAGGAATATACAGGAAATAGGCAGCATTTTCCTCAGTCTGCATATAATCTACTGCTATCACCAAGGCGCCTGACTACTGGTGACCGTGTTTTCAAATAATGTTTTGGATCAAAAAGGTATTAAGTTTATGGAAAGAAGAGACTTAAGCAAAATAAACCTATTTTCACGTTTACCACCTTGAGTACTTTAAGTACTTCAAAAACCAGTATTTAGCGGTTTATGTCATTTTAATGAGGGTCTCATTTCGAGGTAACGGCGTTGCTTTTGTATAATAGTCTTAATTGTAAGCTCTAGAAATAAGGATTCTTTATTTTAGCTTATCACGGTAATAATAGTAAATAACCATTAACACGTTAAGTGCGAAGCGAGGCCTAAATCACCCCTGATGCAACTTCCCTGTGGTGCGGCAAGCAAAAAAGTGAATTTCTCTGTCGTGCGAATGGCATAGCTTTGGTTTGGTCCAGTGTAGGAAAGAGATAAATATATATTTGAGATCACTAATGGTTCCGGACTCGGTGGTGTACCTACCTTGGTACCGGATGTCTTAGGCCTCGTGCCGCACTGAATTAATATAATTTTAATGCAGTGCGGAACGAGGCTAAAACGTCCCATATCCCCCCTGACCTCGTACCGCACTCAACGCGAGCTTCCCGCGACCAGTGTTGTGCATCACGTCGATTGGAGAGCACGTCCTTTTACAGCGCCGAACATGTCTAAACGATGTCGGAAGAAGTGAATTTTAAAAAACCCAGAAACAGAGCCAAAACAGGTAAGTTATTCCTACATTATCATTGTTATTCTCATCTACGATCTAACCTAAGTAACAATGTCAGTTTTATTACGTGTATCTTTACATTTTTGTTATTTTTCAGCACCTGAAAGCGCACGCCATTGCCTCGAAAAGGGTGAAAAAAGGAGAAGATGTGTTGGTTGTTACCAAAAACTACGCACATTTTTAACATCTCGTGAAGCTGATAAAAATTCCAAAAAGATTTTGACTCAGTGCACTCAGTGCAAAAAATCTTACTGTCTACCCTGTTTCAATGAAAAACACTCCTAAATAAGTACAACATATATATTGAGATTTTTATAAAAAAAAGTATATTGATACTGATTTTTTAATGTTAATTCAAGTTCTAATAATTGTATTTTTAAAGCCCGAGGCAGAATAAATAGGACAGTTTCTTTTCTACTTCTGGTTGCCTTTTTTTTCTATTCTGTGAACCGCATTAAGATTTTCATATACAAATAGAAAGATAAACCTTATGCATAAACCGTAATCCATTATTTTCCAATAATAAGTCTGTAATAGGTGCCTCTTAATGGTATAGAATGGAACGCTTCGTGCGCGAGTCCGACTCGCACTTGGCCGGTTTTTTTTTCTTTATGGCGCCTTCAAGCACAATTTAGATTATTTAAAAAAAATGTATCCTTTGATAGCTTTGTGTTGTTTTGCCAGGTTTTGCCCTTAAAAGGATCTAATGAGATATAATTGATCAAAATCGGTCAAGTCGTTGCGTAGTTAAGACAGTTTAAAAACGTCGATATTATTTTTCCCATCACTAATCGCAGCGAAAATTTGCCCTATTTCAGTGCGTTACGAGGTGTATAAGATCCCATATTTTGTTTTGCTAATAATTCCTAAACTAGCCAGCAGATCCCGGGGCGACGGTGGATTAGGGTTCATCAATTCACTGTCTATATCAATAAGGACCAAAATTCTCATTTATCTTTGATTTCGCGCCAGAAAATGGATTTCAGTCTGTAAAAGGAGGTGGGGTCTAATAGACCGCGTGTCGCCCTAACGTCTGGTCATGGTACGGGCCGATTATACCTCGTGCCGCAGGAACGGAAAGTATGCAAAAATTGGTGCCGCAGCTAACGTGTTAAAGTCTAATTTAATTTTAAATCTTCGTGGGATCACATTGTTGTCTGTTTGTGTTTGTGTGTCGAAAGTTAATCGCTTTTGGAGCCATTTTAACATAAATTTCTATGTAAAAACCCCGCAGTATTAAATTTTTCAGGTAACTGCTCCACTATGGTTAGTAATTACTAGGGTAGTATTATATTCAAGAGTCAAAAGATTTATTGCAAATAGGCTATTTTTAGCACATTTACAAGTCAAAATTATATTAGGTACTTAAATTTAAGTTATTTTACTAGGCATATAGAATTACAAAGTGCTTATTGTTAAATATTACTTTTTCTTATGTTAAGGGGTGACGTGACGAGCTAACCGTTTGCCTGATGTCAAGCGACACGGCTGCCCATATTACTTGCGGTGTCACTTGGAACTCTAATGTATAGAGTTTCGCGTGACACTGCAGTGCGCACGTCATCCTGAGACATCAGCACAATCTAGTAATAAGATTACTAGACTATGTGATCAGGTCATAAAGTCTCATTTGCCCAGTAATTTCACTAGCTACAGTGCCCTTCAAACCGGAACACAGTAGTGCTTGCACACTACTGCTTGGCGGCAGAATAACTGGCAAAGCGGTGGTATCTATCTAGACGAACTTTGCAGAAAAGTCCTACAGTAAACAAGCATGCAGCCACATAGCAAGCCCATTACAATATATGAGATTGAAAAAAAGAAGTTCTCTTTCTCTCAACTGGTGCAAGCAATCCGGCACAATGTAGAACAGATATGTAATTACCGAACAGATAGATAAATAAATAATATACAATAGAGGTGTTCAAAAGTGACTAGAACCCATAGAAAGCGAGGTTCACTTTCACGCCTCGACTTTGTAAGTTAATTAAACAGAAAACATAGATTTGAGCTCTCTAGATAAAACCTCCAAACGCACAGCCTTTGTTATTTATCTACTATTGTTACCTACTCGTGATAATGGCGTACTATAGCTAGGAATCTGTCTGAAGCTGCAGTCCCCCGGGCTTATTGATATTCTGTCGGTGACAGGGGACTGACGGCTAGGCCCGGATATGCAGACAATTTGTGTTTTGACTGCGGGTTTTTAAATGGTTAATAGAATAATTATTTGTTTTGTTTTGACCATTATTTTATTTATTTTATTTTATTCTCAAAGGAACACTTACAGCTAGTTATACATACACATAAATATCACACTAGTAGGTACGGAAAGCTACTTAAAAGTTTTCACAAATATTAATTATTATTATCAGTATTGAAATATTTTGATTAGCCCTTACTCACTCAAAACACCTGAATTATTAACCAGGCAAGAGTGATACTTTATCTTGTCACTGGACTGGTGGCACTTGGAAGACGTCTTGTGGTTCCCTTAGGACGTCTCTCTCACTCAAAAGATTTTATTTTATTTTATTTATTTTTATTTTATTTTCTTTGGAAAACTAACAGCTAAATATATTACAATATATATACACGTATTATACTTAAAAGACGAATATACGAAAAAGGCTAATTAAAAGTTATTATAAATTTTATAGAGGTACAAAATAATAATGTATCTATCTATTTAAGTGAAATTATGCCTATTAAATTTTGATATAGGTAAGTCATAAAATAATTTTTGAGGTAAAACTTCTATACGCAGACTTGGGGAGTAAGCTGGTTAATGCGTGACGAAAGCGTTACGAAAATTAATTGGGCGAAGCAAACGGAAGTTGAGAAGGAGATAAAAGTTTGTGAAAATAGAAAAATACAGAGTTACGTATCGTATAGAAGTTTTACTTCAGTCGTGTGATCGTGTGGTGGAAAAAAACGATTAATAAAAAATATCATATACTATTTTCTCAAAATATGTATAGAGACGTCTATTGACGCTTTGAATTATGAAAACATACCTTAATTTCACATCTAACTAAATATTTTTTTAAACTTTCATAATAATTAACAATAAACCAATTTTTTTTAAAAGTCCTCTCAGCCTTTAGCTACGCCTGCAGCGAGCTCAAATAGAAAACTTACAAAAGAAGGAATTACACTCAGACAATACAAACAGACTGCGTGCAGATGGCATCACCGCTGACTGAGTAATCTCTACAGCACAGGAAATTCATTTGATAAATTAATATCAGTGCATGGACTTTGGGGTATCATACCGGAATAGACCATTTCGAAATGAGCATAGATAAAACAATAGAAAACAGTTAATAGCCATTTAACTGTTATGCAGATGAAACAAAGGGATTAATCCTACGCTAAAAGCTACAAACCTTAAAAAATAAAGTACTTTAAATTGGTATAAGGTCTTTATATATTTTATACAATTGATCTGGTATCTTCAATTTTGGCGTACTTAGGCGTCAGGTTAGCATTAATTCTACTGCCGGCTGAACCGAACATTGTACATTTATAATTGAATTATAGTTCGATCGTCCAACAATGTATACGCAAGTAGGTGCCTATTAGGGTGGCTTAATCAATACCGCAGCCGTTCCGGTCAGTTGGCACGACTGATGCCGTGCGGGTGATTAGTGGATGTCGTCGACAATCAGTCTGCTGGATAATACCAATTATATACGTCACTGGCCAATATACATCAGGCATTGCGTAGAACACCTAGTGGTTCTCACTCGACTGCGCTAGTCTAGGCATTGTATAAAATATTTTATAATTTACCTTGCTTAGTCAATGTATGCGATGCCTTAGTAATGTGTAGAACGCCACGAGATTAGATAAAGTTTAATATGAAGGGCGAAACTCGTACGAATTATCAAATATCTTTGATATGCAGTGAATATCCGCATGAACTAGGGCAGTAGTTGGAACATATATTTAAGAATACAATAGCAAATAAATGAATTATGATTATTATTATTTTAGTTCAAATATTCTAGAATAATATATTTTAGAATACCAATTAATAAATAATTAAGAGTACAAAACAATAACGCCCGCCTGTAATAAAGCTTTTTTTTATTTTCATTTAGATTCATTTATTTCATTTTTTTTTACTTGCATTTGACTGCGCTCTCACCTGATGGGAAGTGACGATGCGATCGAAGGTGCAGCATACTAGCCAAGTAAATACCTATTTACTCTTCTTTTGAACACGCCCGGGTCATATTTCGCCGGAAACACAGACGCTGGCATTCCATTCCTTAGCCGTTCTAATTAAGAGCGTCATCATATCATCATAACATATCAAAGATTATAGTTTGTAACATAACAGTTTTATCGAAGGCGTTACAAAACGTAGTCATTATATACATTATAAAACAAATAATAAAAAAGTATTATCAGTGTCATTTCGTTATACTTGACATCCTGACTTACTACTTGAACTTAGGAGATAGGAAGCTCCTAAGTTCGCACTTATCCCTCAGTGACATATAAGTATGTCACTGAGGGATAAGTGCGAACTTAGGAGCTGTCAAACTTTAGTAAAGATGGACATAAGTCTTGTATACCTCCATTACAGTTAGCATTAGGTGTGAATGTAAATCATTGTAATCTCTTGTGTGAATATTTTTGTATCCTTTCTCTCATTGGTATCAATTACTAAAATGAATACCTAAAGTTAAAATGCCAAATATCGCTATAATGCGTAAAAATAAACTGGTATTTTACGTTGGTTTTCACGCAGTTGAATTGTTATATCGGAACAAATTTTTTACATTCGAATTCGTTGCAACTGAATTCACGGATGCTGAATTTGCTTTGTTTATGTATCAGTTTGATTTACGTTCAGATTTATTAATGTATGGATATTTTGCTGTGAATTGCAAAAATATAATGTGCGAATACATTTGCTGCTGGAAATGCAACAGGAGAAAATTTATTCCTAATTTAAAAATTCTCTTCGTAACAACTGGATGTAAAGTACGTAATGTAACTATCAAATTTTTACAAATTTGTATTTCTAGCCGTTGCAATCAAGTCCCGAGGTCGCCTAGCTGTGCCAAATAAAATAAATAATTTTAGTATCCTACGTCTCGTGGTCACAGCAACTTATGAGTGTTTACCTGTGAATAAATAAAAAAATGTGTTAATTTCAGTAGTCACATACGATTGACCTTAATGTAAGCTCTGCAAGGAGTTGTAGCGACATTTTTTTTTTTAGGTTGTTGAATGATGTGATGAGCTAGTCGTTCACCTGATGTTAAGCGCCACGGCCGCCCATAACAGAACAGTGTCACTCGGAACCCTAAAACATAGAGTTTCAAGCGACACTGCACTGCGCACATTATCCTGAGACATCAGCACAGTCCGGTAATAAGATTACTCGACTGTGAGATCAGATCATAAAGTCTCAATTGCCCAGTAATTTCACTAGCTACAGTGCCCTTCAAACCGGAACACAGTGGTGCTTGCACACTACTGCTTGGCGGCAAAATAACTGGCAAAGCGGTGGTACCTACCTAGACGAAATTTGCAACAAAGTCCTACCACCTAGTGCGATAGACATGATGATGAGTGCTAGTAAGAGACATGATTCAATCCGAAATGAAAAGATCCGTAGAAGAACTACACTAACTAACTTAGCTTTCATAATTAGCAAATGAAAATGGCAATGCAAAACACAAGTACGTATCTATAATGCAATTGAAGTATTTAAAAATTATAAATTAGAACGTATTTGTAGAAGATGGGATAAAAAAATTAGACTAACAATTGCATGTCAGCACCGATGATACTGTGTATCCCGAATAATTTTAATAATAAGACTGACAGTGGAATAACGAGTATGAGTGAAACCACGGGACGAGTCTAGTATACACATAAATGAATAAACAAAATACGGCATGTTGGGGAAACATTTAATTATCAAAATACTTAACATTATTAGGTCTCAAAAGGGTGCTTTAAGAAAAGTAATTTAAACAAACACAAAACCAAATGAAAAAGACATGAAACTCGTTAGCATTATAATTAGCATTATCTAGATCATTTTACTGTAACAGAAGACATTATATTAATATTTATTATACTAATTAGAAACATAAATATCGTGATAATTATACATTTTGATACTTTATTCTAGACCAAAAGAGGTCTAATAAAACATCAACTACACAGCAGTTTTAAAGCTATTACACTGCTATTTCATGCAAGAGTAAAGCATTTGTATATAGCATAATATATTACTTTGTTATAACCAATGATTTATAACAGCAAAATAACGGTTTGGTTGTAATCTGTTGAGTGGAATTTCGTAGCGGTTTTGCTACGACGTAGAATGAGCTACGCTCGTAGCGTACAAACGTAGGTGATTTGTAGGGCTTGTGGTTTGTCTACGACGTAATTCGTCTACGAATTTCAATTTTACCGTTACATTACAAACCAAGTATGTGGAATATTGTTAATTTTGACTAAAGTACGCATGGTACCAAAAAACTCGTTTTTACCTGCGGGTTCGCCCACGAGAAAAGTGTTCTTAGATATATATATCGTATAAATAGAGCTCATAAACGGAGCTAATTTGACAGCCTCTGTGGTGTGGTGGTTCAGCAGGCTGACTCATAACTTTTAAAGCGGCAGATTCAATTTATACGTAAGGACAAGTATATGCGCACAAAATAAAAACTCAAATACTTGTTCTGTGTCTAGTCCCTAGATACAGCGGATCCTAGTTACGGTTCAGGATCTATGTATGTGATCGTTGGGCGTTATTATTACAATTATGCTATACACTTGGCTTTGCAGACCGATTGCTGCCCACTAAATAACGCAATCTTATAACATTCTAAAAACAACAACTATAGAGTAACTGAAATAAACTGAAAGAAAAAATATATTATTAAAATATTTGCATGTAATGTATCTTGTATTGTACTGTATTTATGATATTACATGAGAATGTATTTGACCAGTAGACGATGTTTGTCTAAACAGGCAAATAAACAATTATATTTTTAAAATCTACCGACAAAGTTCCAACAAAACTCAATGAGTTATCATATAAAAAAACATTTTATCTTCACATTTGATAGTGGTCAAAAGCTG
Source organism: Ennomos fuscantarius (assembly GCA_905220475.3). Taxonomy (NCBI): domain Eukaryota; kingdom Metazoa; phylum Arthropoda; class Insecta; order Lepidoptera; family Geometridae; genus Ennomos; species Ennomos fuscantarius. The sequence continues at coordinate 370,019 of HG992046.1, read as the reverse complement.
CATTTGCCTGTACCCCACATTTCTTATTATTTCTAACCCCACCCACCCCTTTCAAAACATCCCTTGGTAATTCAACGATCGCACGCAATGGCGACGTAACCAGGTCAGGGAAGGAATCTACATGAGACCTTTGCCTAGTTAAAGTCTAAAGTCTTTCATAAGAAAGCAGTAACTCAAATTACTAAGTCTTTGAAATCAAATGGAATAGAGTCCAAATTCGTAATAACTTTTTGGTGTCACTTCTTGGTTTTTTTCGCTAATTTAATTTATTATATAATAATATTCATAGCCGCACATCAACTGATGTTGAAGAAAGGTTCATGAGCAGCGACTTCAAACTGGAAGATGCATCGTTGACCCCTCACTAGGGGGACCAACGACCTGGGAGTTAATCACGAATCTTTGATTGCAATGCAACAGGAGAAATTGCCATATTAACTATACACATAAACTACGTCTTGAAACTGTGAAATCTATACAAATTTGTGATTCTATCTGTTGCAATCGAGTTACGTGATCGCCCAGCTGGTCACATGACGGAAGCGTTGGATACAAGAGGTAAGCAGACGCTAGTGGCGCTCTACGGGGGGACGTCTTCAGACCTTGCCCGTTAATAAAATTTAACAGCTTCTAAGTTCACACTTATTTCTCTACTAGTTGCGCCCCGCGGTTTCACCCGCGGATAAAAAGTATTTTAGTTAATTATTTGCTCATCGTACGGGAAAATTTTACTTTTCCGGGATAAAATGTAGCCCATATGTTAATCCAGTGGATAAGCTATCTTAGTGCCGAATTTCATCCAAATCCATTCAGCCGTTTGCGCGTGAAGGAGTAACAAACATACACATACACACAAACACACATACACACTTACAAACTTTACGTGATTTTAGTGTGATGACATTCAAATGAATTGCAGTAGATATGTTATAGAGTGATAAGTTTGAACTTAGGAGCGGCCAAACTTTGGTATAGTCAAGCATGGCCATTTTCAATATTATGTTGCTATTTTTCTTCGTATTTTAACAAGTCATTACTTGATTTCTCGTGGAAACAGTTGTAATTTGTTAAGATGAAGATGCTCTTTGTTGATCTGGGCACTGTAAAAAATAGTGGGCAAAATTTAATTTAAAACATTAATTTGACGTTGGCTTGATCCAAACAAACAAACAGATAGACAAAGTTTCACTTAACTCTTTAAAGAGATTCTTAATACGTTAGTCTTTTTTCTTATTTTTCTTGTATATTTTCATTTCTCCGACGTTATGAACCGATTTGAATAATTTAGATTAGTTCCATAGTTTTTTATCAAAATCGGTTCAGTAATTTTGATTTAAATTAGGGTAATGGTAAAAATATTTAAATGATATCATTCAAGTATTTATCATCATATAATTAAAAGATTAAAATTTTAACCCCTTTTTAAGGCAAATTATAGCATGATTCTGAGGGCGCAGTCAATTATTTTTTGCTGCTAGTAACGCAACTAGGTCAACGACGCGAGCAGGCCCCTAAAGCGTGCAATCAACCTGAGAGCTAAACGTCAAAGGTGCCAACATACGTGCGGCAGCTCTTTGACTACAAGAGTTCTATTAAAGTTTAACCTTACTCGTTACTCGTTTAGTACTTAAGTTAGAACTCTCACGAAAAGTGCAATACCCATTTTTACTGACGTCTATCAAAATACAAGCTACTATGGTAACTTAGTAACACATTCTCCTTCCTCCTTAGCATGTATACTGTATATACCCATTTTCAGGTTAAATTGTACCTATATTGTAAAGATAAAACGGGTCTATTCGCGCACAAAAATTATCAAAACATAGTTTTGACTAACCTTGACGTTTCGACCAAGTTATATTGGCAAAATTATGTTTTGATAATTTTTGTGCGCGAATAGACCCGTTTTATCTTTACAATATGAGTTCAAGTCGCAAAAGTTTAAAAAGTGTTAAATTGTACCTATGTTGTTTTTTTTGTAACTTCTATTGTTTGGTGTGTATAATAGTTCATCTATCTATCTATCCATCTATGTTGGCCATAAATAAACGTTTTCTATTCTATTCTAATCCCTGGGTTTCCTCCCAAAATTTGATATGTTCCCTCTACATATCAAATGTAATATCTTTCATACACAACTAATAAAACCGCAGACCCAAGGGTTGAACCCAACAATCACCCGATCAATCCAAACAAAAGGCGCTGAATTACGAACACCATTAAGTGTTACAAATAAATCCAGCCTGTGAGGGCGGATTGCATGCTCGGGACATAGAATGGCTGAGCTCGCGTCAGATTGGGGGATCGTTAAGTTTTATTGTCCTTGCAGTACGTGGAGGAAGACAGTATTGTGACTTCGAACCGGTCAATAAGACTATAGCCTGCGATAGACGATGCAGTCGGAGGTGTAGCATGTTGGCCTACACGGATTTTTTTTCACACAGATCGCTTCATGTGTTTGGTATCCGCTAAGTACTAATTATAGGCACAGCCGTAATTCTATGTTCGCAAATAATTGACTAAAAATTAAAAATTTGTGGACATTTCACAAAGCTCCAAACTAAGCAAAGCTTGTACTATGGGAACCAGATAACTGATACAAGACTTAGGTACTTTTTGTTTGTAAATACATACATAGAATACAATATGACACCCAGACACAGAACAAACACCTATGTTCATCACATAAATGTATGTCTTGGGTGAGAACCAAACCCGCGACCGAACGTTCAGAAAGCAGAGCTGCTAATAATTGAGCTATCGGGCCAGTCAAATAAATCCAAAATTAATTGCGACAATTTCTTCATTGCATATATGTAATTACTTAAATCAGGTGAAGTTTGAGCAAATGCAAGCGTGTGGATATTAATACAATTTTTTTATTGTTAGATAGGCTCGCGTTTTACCACTATCGCACCTGATGGTAAGTGACGATGCGGTCTAGGATGTAAGACTTTTGCCTAGAAGATACCCGTTCACTCTCGATTTGAAGACTCCAAGATTGTATTCTCGGGAAATGGTAAAGCGTTCCACTCTTTGGCTGTTCGCATAATAAATGTGAAACCAAATCGCTTTGTTCGCACATGTGGGCTATTGACCATGTAACGGTGGCGTTTTCGATCTGGTTATCCGATGGTGGAAAGGTGATGGTGGAATCAGGTTATGCAACTCCGATGCGCACTCTCCAAAATGAAATAAGTATTCAGTGGCCTCAAATTCAACCTGTAATATTTAAAATAAACAAAGCTACTGGATTTGAAATTCAGGTTCAAAGAGAAATTCAATCGGAAACGTCAATTCACTGAATCAATTCTGACAAAATATACCCAAGTGGCTCCCAACGTATTGAATTAATGTCAAATTTATTGTAAAACAAAGATAATTGCGTACATACAAGAAAATCTGCCATCTTGTGGATCAGCTACCTACATACCTAAATGAGAATTATGTTTATAAACTGCTAGAGTTAGAGCCAAAGTGCGTGTAGCTTTAAGTAGCCCATGTGACTTTCAAACCGACCCCAGGTTCGAATCCCACTCGGCCCTGCTCTGCAAATGTCATCATCATATTGACAGCCTCCGTGGCAGAGCAGATCGGCTCATAGCCAGGAGGTCGCGGGTTTTATTCCTGTGACAGGACATAAATTTTTGCCGGAAAATAAACCTAGTTACAAATTTTTTTCATGTCTGGGAGTTATAGGACCATGGTTCTCGTATTCCATAGATACAGGGAATTCTAGTTACGATCTATAGTTATATAATCATTGGGCGTTATTTATTTATTATGACTTATTTTTGACTGGCCCGATAGCTCAGTTGGTAGTAACCCTCCCTTATGAACTATGCGTCGTGGGTTCGATTCCCACCCATGACAAACATTTGTATGATGAATATCGATGTTTGTTATGTGTCTGGGTGTATTTTATGTATGTAAATACATACAAACAAAAAGTATTTAAGTATTGTATCAGCTATCTGGTTCCCATAGTACAAGCTTTACTTAGTTTTGGGCTAGATGGCGCTGTGTGAAATGTCCACACAAATTTATTATTATTTATTTATTTATATTTCTTGTATTATTAAAATCGAAAGTAAAACTATTTCAATGATGCCTCTGCCTATACTTACATAGGCCTCGATAGCACGCGCCCCTAACTCGATCTCGCAGTAGGGTTGCCACTCAGACAACCAATTACGGAATAATCGAATGACGCACCATCGAGACGTGTCCAGGGCATTCGAGAGCACCCTGCATGGAAATTTATTAGTTTTGTCGATTCAACAGTCGAATATTATTGTCAGAGAAATTAAAACCTTGTTATTTGAGTCGTAAAGTTAGCTTTAAATTCGTCGAAGGGCAGATAAATTTCATAGATTTCTGTCAATCTGTAGCTAAACTCGCCATGAGCTATTTTGAAAACATTTGCCAGAGAATACAGCGTTATCATAATCTGTAGAGGAGTAAAGCTGAGAATTGCAATCATCCTATTCTACTAATATTATAAACGTGAATGTTTGTATGTTTGTTACTCTTTCACGAAAAAACTATTGAATGAATTTTAATGAAACAATAATAAAGATAGCTATACGCTGGATTAACATATAGGATACTTTTTATCCGCAGGTGAAGCAGCGAGGCGCCATTAGTAGTAAAGTAATAATGTACATTCAGTTCAAGTTTTTAAAAGATTTGTTTGGATTACTATATCACATGTTCGGCACCATAGTCTTCAGATGGCGAACACCGCCCACACATTATATTGACTAGTTTTAAAGCGCAGTTGATAGCTCTGTCTTTTTAACCACAGGTTCGATTCCCACCCAAAATGAAATATGTGAAAATGACAGCCAAATACCTACAGTTTTTTTTTTTACTTCAAACTTGTCTAGCATTTGACCGCGCTCTCACCTGATGGGAAGTGACGATGCGATCGAAGGTGTAGCATGCTAGCCAAGTACAGTTCAATGTATCTCTTGATACTTTACCTTTAAAGTCAAACAGACAGGTGACGCCAGTTTAAAAATTAAAAAAAAAAGAGTGTGCTTTAGACCACACGACTGAAGTTAAACTTCTTTAGTTTAGCTCCATCTATCGGCCGGTATAACTTTGTTTTTGCTTTGTTTAATATTAATATCGCCATCATGACAATTGTAAATTATTATTTTACTGGACATATCAACATAATAATACAATTTTTTAACCTTGTTATATTGACAAAGGATATCTACGTTAATCAACAACTTTCAAATTCCGTTCGGCTCGCCAGCTTACTCCCAAAGAAGTTTAACTAGAAAAAAAAACTTAATTTCAGTGAAGGTTTAGCATGTATACTATCCACTAGTCACCGCATAACCCTTCCCACTAATAAGTCCAATAACGCCACAAGGGAGATCACTCAACGGGTAATCGAGTGACGCGCCTCCCGCCGTCCGGAGTTGTTAGTGAGCACAGCTGTGGAGTGTGTTGTGGGCACTGGACAGTGGTCAGTACGGAATTGGCGTTGTACATTTGAAAATGGAAACCAAATTGTTTATGCTATTTGTAAACGTCACTATCGATGGAAATGCTATTTGTTGAAGTAAAACTTCTTTATGCACGCTTGACTTGGGGAGTAAAAAGGCGAGGCAAACGGAAAAAGTTGTGGTGGTAAAAAGTCGTTGGTTAACGTAGATCTTCATTGTCAACATAAAAAAGTTAAATATTTGTATTATTATGTTGATATGTCCAGTAAAATGACAATATACAATTGTCAAGATGGTGATATTAATATTAAACAAAACAATAACAAAGTTATATCGGCCGATAGATGGAGCTAAACTAAAGAAGTTTTACTTCAGTAGTGTGGTTTAAAGCACACTTGTTTTTATCCATGTGTAACTCTAATAGACTGAGTAAACTTCTAGTACTCTCTTAAGAATAAAACGTAGAATATTTTAAATTCATCAAACGTGCCACTCGGTGGCACGCTGCCACGTTTCTAAAATTAACTACGCTATTATAGTGAACTTGTTATTTGAATCCCTAAAGAGCTCAATAAAATTAATGTAGGTAACATTGTTACATTGAACGTTATAACTGAAACAATCTATTTAGCCGCTATAAACAAAACGAGTCTATAATTCCATGGCAAGGTTGAAACAATTATAATAGCTATAGCCTAATCCGGAGCCTCCAAGGGCAGAGCTGGCCACTCAATTACGTGCCTTTGACAAATCACCGGCGCGAAAACAACGTTATAACGCGATTATTTACAACTGAATACTTCGTTATAACGGAAATCAGTTTAGGAAACAACGAGATAAATTGTAACGTATTTTAATTTTAGCAGATTAGATAACGTTGTAAAGGTAACTTATTAAAACAATATTACCATAATGTTTTAAATTATTTCATGTATTATGTGTGACAGCCTCTGTGGTGTGGTAGTTGAGCAAGTCGGCTCATAACCCAGGAGCGGCGGGTTCGATTCCCGCGACCGGACAAGTATTTGTGCACTAAAAAAAGGCAAACACTTGTTCTGTGTCTGGGTGTTGTGGGAGCATGGTTCTCGTAGTTCCTGGGCTTAGAGACAGGGAATCCTAGTTAGGGTCCAGAATCTATGTATGAGATCGTTGGGCGTTATTATTATATTCATACTCCTTACTCCAGGACCTCATGGCATGATTAAAGTTGTTCAAAATATGGGTTCTCGAAATATTTCTATTTTTATTTTTATGTTAGTGAATGATGTGACGAGATAGTCGTTCATCTGATGTTAAGCGACACGGCCGCCCATAACAGAACAGTGTCACTCGGAACTCTAAAATATAAAGTTTCGCGTGACACTGCACTGCGCACATCAACCTGAGACATCAGCACAGTCTGGTAATAAGATTAAACGAAAGAGATAGAAAACGAATAAGATATTGACTGTGAGATCAGATCATAAAGTCTCAATTGCCCAGTAATTTCACTAGCTACAGTGCCTTTAAAACTGGAACACAGTAGTTCTTGTACACTACTGCTTGGCGGCAGAATAACTGGCAAGTATGTGTGTATAATAAACCGGATTTGATTAAACGTCACTATACAATAAGATTACGTCATAGATAACCGTAACTAGCTATACCTCGGTTCACAAGTTCAATGCCCACACTATCTGGCAGGCAGTTAATTACGATAAACATCAAGGCATTATTGAGTACAGCGTTATGACACGGGGTAGCAAATTATATTAGCTGTTGGCCATGATTTATGAGTGTAGCTATTGGCTGCAGCCACGCCTTCGTGGAGCCGCACCCGCGTACCATAGAGCAGGAAAATGAATGACGCTCGCGCCCCGACAGAGGTGAAAGTGCTACTAATATTCGTATCAAGCAATATGCGCCGAGCGCAAACAGTAAACACAAAACTGGATACATTTTGTCATCTGCGCAGGTAAACCTTTACAGCTTTATTAATAAACGAGTATTAGACTCGGGTTACTTACTTCAGCTTTTGTCCTCTTTATGCTACTGAAATATTTAGCTGGATCGAAAGAGGCAAAAGATGGTGTAACTAATCCAAAGCTATTTCGTGTTTATTAATAAGGCTGTTTGGTATTATTCTAAAACGTGACTCGCTTGAATTGTATGAAGGTGTTGAAAAAAGTGTCCCTATAATTTTATTATAATATTTTTATACTGTGGTTACGTAGAGGAAATACATTAGCGGCGTTTATATTCGATCACTTCAAAAGAAACATTTTGAATAATCAAACTTTGCTGTGTAAGTTCCTTTAACTGTATTTTTATAAATACTTTCAGACCACAGATTAAATTTCTCAGCCAGTGGTGTGGTGGTTGAGCAGGTCGGCTCATAGCCAGGAGGCAGTGAGTTCGTTTTCCGCGATAGGATAAGTATTTGTACACAAGCGCAAATAGTTGTTCTGGGTCTAGGTTGTGGGACCATGGTCCTTGAAGTTTCTGGGTCCCTAGATACAAGAAATCCTAGTTAGGGTATGTGATCTATGTAAGTGATTATTGGGCATTATTATTATTATTTATATTATTATTTATTTATATTATTAATATTTTTGTGAAATTTTCCAAAGTTCAAATATTTTTTTCTCTTCTTTGTGTACCACTTCACTTGTTTCCAGAATATTAAGCAAGTTTTTAACGTAAACTTAATATGCTAAAAAAGAAAAAATTAAATGATAGAATTTTTAGTCGTATTTATTAGAAACCGTATTTAAAATTATACAAAATAACTCATTCTACCTTCTTTTAACACTACCGAGTTCCAATAAAGTTCACAAATTTATCTTACTATAAAGGGTCACTAAGTAACTTCAAGCAAGTGAGTCAAGTTACAGTTAAGTTAGATGTAAGCTACAGTTAAGTTTTAAGTGCCGCGGGCTGTAGGTTGTGTGTTAATTGTTGAAGTTTGGGGATGCACTGTTGCTTCGAAGTCATTGGAAATGTAAATGTACCATCTTGTTTAAAGCGCAGCTGGGAAAGGATTACATCCTATTTACTGAATACCTCACTTTAATTTAGACCTAGTGATATTTAACTGACGTCGAAAATGAGGAGGTTATAAGTTTGACTGTATTTATTTATTTATGTATGTTCACCGATTTCTCCATGTTTTTTGTTTAAGAGAAGAGCCTAGCGCTGCTTCTTACTTTTTTTTTTTTGAGGGGCGGAAATGCCCACGCACTTCCCTGCTACCATGGGGGTGGTGGCAGGGGGTATGTGGGACTCGAACCCACTAAACCCCCCCCCCCGTGAGCCCTCGTCCGCCGTACCGGGGCGAGAAGGGGTCGCGACTGCAGTCCAGCCAACTCGCCCCCGGCGGCAGGCCCTTTCGGGCCTCTCCGCGCCAATGGATGGGTGACCTTGCTCACCAAGATCACCCACCAGACGTGTGGGGCCGTGCAAGCCGGCGGAGAGTCCCCCGACTCTCCACCAGTGGCCCCACTACGGGGGAGGGAGGAGGTGCGCGTAACGCCTCCTCCTCCTTCCCGCTCGTCTGCGCCGGAGCGGGTCAGCTCCAGCAGCCTCCTCTCTGACGCGCTCCGCGGTCTCCTTCTGCGCCATCACGGACTCGCAGAAGGAGACCACCGCCTGCCACGATCTCTCGCTGTCGGCGCTGCTTCTTACTTGCCCGATGCCTCTTAGTGACCCTGTTTTTTTTACGTCAAAATAGCTAACCCATGTAAATAATAATAACATTTATCAGTGATAGCTGTGTGTGTATGACTGGCTCATTAGCTCAGTTGGTAGTAACCCTGCCTTCTGAACTGTAGGTCGTGGGTTCTATTCCCACCCAGGGCAAACATTTGTGTGCTGCACATTGATGTTTGTCCTGTGTCTGTTATGTATTAATATTTCGTACCTACCTACCTTTCATTAATATTTTGTATGCGATTAGTTACATGTCGGTAATAAACGTCAGTCTGCATAAACATGGTCGTTTGAATAAGAATTGCTCCCTGTCCTTTAGCAAATAGAACATCTTATTAATGAAAGGTAGGTAGGTACGAAATATTAATACATAACAGTGTCTGGGTGTTATATTGTATTCTATGTATGTATTTACAACAAAAAAGTATGTAAGCCAGCTACATGTAAGATAGCTAGCTATCAGATACCTGGTTTCCATAGTACAAGCTTTGCTTAGTTTGGGGCTAGATGGCGCTGTATGAAATGTGTACAAAGATTTATTTCTTCATTTATTATTTATCAAAGAAGTTTAACTGTTTTGGCAATTTAAACTTCTTTGATAATCGTAGGTATAGGTAGGCTTACTCGCAAAAAGTATCTTTTTACTGGGCAATAACATAAATTTTAATTACTATTACTTTATGAGAATGCCAATATAATTTCCTGTATCAAAGAAGAAAAATATTACAAACTTTTCGTCTAGACTTTAAAAAAACACAATCATAGAAATATGAAATTTATTACACTTCACAAAGTCTTTAACTACTGTGCACCATTGAAACATCAATCTCATAGCTAACACTAAAAGCAACTTAATTAAAATGAATCATCTCAAAGAACCGCAGTAATGAAACTGGAAAGGTTTCGAGTTAAATATTTCTCTTCCTTTATTCCTTCTGAGATATGCGCGAGGGTTGCGCCCACTCGAACCTTTATGAGAGCTACATCAATACAAATGGGAACAGTAACATAAATATACGCAAAATTCTTTACTCACTGGATCCGATTAGTTTACTGCTCCGTACCGGTATTGTTTTTTAATTGTCACGACAAGTCTGTTATTCTTTTGTAAATGTTAACAAATGAGCTATCGATAATCAATCTAAATATGTATAACTTAAATGTGATTATTAAGTGATTTAAAGGTGACTAACTGACATAGTGATCTATCAACGCACAGCCCAAACCACTGGACGGATCGGGCTGAAATTCGGCATGCAGGTAGATGTTATGACGCAGACATCCGCTAGGAAAAGATTTTTCGAAATTCCACCCTTAAGAGGGTGAAATGGGTGGTTGAATTATTTTCCCGTAGGCCACGCCGAGGGCAAAGCTGCAGGCAGAAGCTCGTATACCTCTAAAATACAATTTAAAAAATTATAACGATTGAATACAATTGACAGCCTCTGTGGTGTGGTAGTTGAGCAGGTTGCCTCATAGCCTGGAGGCGGCGGGTTCGATTCCCGTGGCAGGACAAGTATTTGTGCAAAGAAAAAAAAGCGCAAATACTTGTTCTGAGTCTAGGTGTTGTGGGACCATTACAGGGAATCCTAGTTAGGGTCCAAGATCTATGTATGTGATCGTTGGGCGTTATTATTATTATTTTTATTATAATTCACACACTAAAGCACTACTGTGTTCCGGTTTGAAGGGCACTGTAGCTAGTGAAATTACTGGGCAATTGAGACTTTATGATCTGATCTCACAGTCGAGTAATCTTATTACCAGACTGTGCTGATGTCTCAGGATGATGTGCGCAGTGCAGTATCGCTTGAAACCCCTAGACAGACTAACATAGAATGTTTTAGGGTTCCGAGTGACACTGTTCTATTATGGGCGGCCGTGGCGCTTAACATTAGGTGAACGACTAGCTCGTCACATCATTCAATAACATTTTAAAAAAATAAAAAAAAATCTTGTGACTGCTTCAACTCAGAAGTTTTCATAGCACCACCACCGTCCATGTTCATGATCTATCTCTGTCCATCCGGAGGTTGACTGGAAGAGATCGCTTTTCAAATCAAATCATTTGTTTATTTGCAAGAATACACTATTAATTTGGGTACAAGCTCACATAGTTAGTAGTGGATACGTGCATTCAGCCTGCATGCAAGCGTGCAAATATTAAAAGACATTTTTATTACTAAGTTTACATTTATTACTACATGTTACATATTCCTTGACAATATTGAAACATTTGTTTAAAAGCCAGTCACTCAAATGTTTTTTAATATATTTCCTTCTAAAGGTTTGAGTTCATTAGGCAAATTGTTAAGCACATGTTATACTAATGTATGTATTTTAGCGATAAGACCGCCCATTGTAACCTACTCATAAGCTTTCCTGTTTTGTATTTCGTTAACTTGGTGTCAATAAAGAGTTTATCTATCTATCATCTCTCAGTTGTTAATACTTTCTGTAGCAGTCACCCATCCAAGCAGTGACCGCAGCGAACAGCAATCAGTGATAAAAATCTTGCTTCATTATCAGTGATGCTGCAGGATCGTATCGGACGCAGTAAGTTAAATGTCAAATGTCAAACAATTGAGTAACATTATCAGTGATACTGCAGGATCGTATCGGACGCAGTAAGTTAAATGTCAAATGTCAAACAATTGAGTAACATTATTCACTTGACATTACGCTGTGTCAAGAATACGGCTAAATGTCAAAATTATTCGTATGTCGAGAATATGGTTATAGGTATTACTTGACACTGGCTAAATACACAAAAGTGTGAAGCCAAAACATAAAATAAAAAAAAGGTTATAGGTGCGATAGCTTCTTTTCATAATAGCTTCTCTGACATATTTTTTCCGTTTGAGATATATCAGTGAGTATTGTAAACTTTGGATTGTCGCCGAACAAAGCAATCTTTGGGGTAAGGTCAATGGGCTTTTGCGACTGAAAAATTAATTTTAAAATTGGAATACTGGTTGGTAGTTCGTCGTCGTCGTCAGCCCAATACTTTTTTTTAAAATTTGATTTGACTTTATTCTTTTGTGTATTTAGCCAGTGTCAAGTTATTGATAATTTCTCAAGTTAATGATATTTCACGCAGATACGTGTCAAGTCACAGACCAAGTCATCAAGTTAAGTCATAGTCTAGTCTGAGTCATCCTAGTAAAGTGGTGGTGGCAACTTTGCCAGAAGCTTCTATGGAGTTTTGGGAACAACACGAAAAGAAACGTTTCACCATCATTATACCACTTTTCCACACTCATGCATGTAATCCAGCACTTAGCGAATAAAATGCCACCAATTTTATGCACTAACACTAAAAATAACACAAGTTTTGCAATGCAATGTTAAATAATGCAATGCCATGGTGCGATCTTTTTCGTTTTTCCACCAAAACTCCCAATAAGACTTTATGACGTAATCTCACAGTCTAGAAATATTTTTTTTTTATCAGATTTTTTAGTAGTTATTTAATTACTAGTTAAACATATTTGGAGGTCGCATCTTATAAAGTAAAGGTACCTGAAAATAAATTTGAGACCTAATCTTCAAATAATATCGGAAATTGGCAATATGATGTAACTATAGGATTCAATTTGGAGCGAATGGAATAATCCTACTTTATCTTGATTAGTTTCTGGTCCTTGAGAAGTGAATTCTCGGCAAATCCTATCATCTTGATCTACTTTAATTAAATGTTCTCACGATATCGATGAATGGTTTGAAGAGTACATAAAACAATCTAGGCAAAACGTAGAGTTTAATTTATGTCAGGTTTGTATAAATTCGAGTACGAGTGTAGCTCAGTGGTAGCCTTGCGACTTTCAAACACACGCAATGTTCGAATCCCGCTCGGCCCTAAACCGATAATTTGTCAAGCTATGTGAAAAATTTGTGCTTTTACAATGATGAAGTAAAATGTGAAAAAGGCATTTCCATGTTCCACAAATTTCGGGAATATGTGTGTCATCAGATTTATGCTGCTTTGTCTCATGCATATAAAACACTAGCTTCCGCCCGCGGCATCGCCCACGTGGCCTTTAGGAAACGAAGAAGAAAAATTTTCATGCATAATTCAACCACCCATTTTACCCTCTTAGGGATAGAATTTCGAAAAACCCTTTCTTAGTGGATACCTACACTTTACAAAGAATACACCCTTCAAATTTCAAGTCTCTAGGACCCGCGGATTAGGCTGTGTGTAGGTTATAGATCACCCTTAAAGAAATTCATTAAAAAAATTACAAAAGCAGTTATTATGTTCCCACATGTTTCCAGCTTTTCAGCGCTGAGAGCGTGTCACAGTGTAGATAATGTAGTGGGTTGTGTTGCTAACTTGACAAGAATACGGATTATTAAGAGAAACCAGCTAATATGGTATAGGATTTGTAAGAATGGAGTTTTCAGTGAGTTAGTCTATTATCTTTGTTTGACTATGTAGTCTTTTTCATGTTTTAATATCCGTGTTTATGTCAGAAGTTTTAAGCTGTAGGGCTTATAGTGAAGTTTAAAAAGCCAATTTTTTTTTATGTTTTGGCTCCACGCTTTTGTGTATTTAGCCAGTGTCAAGTAATTGATAATTTATCAAGTGAATGATATTTCACGCAAACATGTGTCAAGTCATAGTCGAAGTCATCAAGTCAAGTCATAGTCATGTCATAGTCTAGTCAAATTAAGTCATACTCCTAGTAAAGTGGTGGCAACTTTACTTGAAGCTTCTATGGAGTTTTGGAAACAACACGAAAAGAAACGTTTCACCATCATACATACCGCGGGCCGCCGTGTGACGAATATTGGTTTCTATAACGCTCCTAATATTTTATTAAGTTTTAGTGGTAAAATTCAGAATTTTAGTGCGAAATCTGTGTCTAATCTGTGAATTAGATGAATACGAACTCAGTGCAGTGATTATAATCCACCTGTCTTTGGGTTTATAAGTGCTAAATACGATAATCTCGTTTCGTCATCGACGATCAGTGAGATATTACACGCCTATCGACGTGAACGCGTAAGCGCCGGTCATTGATGAGTGTATACGTCGTTTTGGGCGTGAGCTTCGAGTAATATTTTTACGCTTCGCCGCACGGATACCTACATTGACGAGGTGTCATAATCGTTATCTTTGCGGTGCACAAAACAACTGTGGAAATGAATGCTCAAAGATGCGCTGGCTGCACGAGTCTATTGAAAGGAATTACTTTTATGCAATGTTGCCGTTGTTCCGATAAATACCACCATACATGCTTGAATCTTAATAAACAAGATTTTAATGGGTTTTCAAAGGAATATAAGGCTTCCTGGGTGTGTCCTTCATGCCGTTGTAAGGAACCAAAATCTGGTGACAACTCTAACACACCGATACGATCATCTGTGACTGCAATAATGGGTGAATCAGTGGTCGCTGCGCAGCCGCAGCCAACTATAGCAGATGTTGAGTATGATAATGTCACATTGCGCACCAGGAATCATGGCTCTTGTTCTTGTTCCTGTATTTCCCCTGAAAGTATTCGGGACATCATAAGGGACGAACTGAATAGAGCGTTCAATACCCAGTTTGATGATATTAAGTTAAAACTCACAAGCTTTCAGGATTCACTTGCCGAGTATCATATGCAGAATGATAAGTTCAACCGGGATCTTGAGATGCAGAAGAAGATAACAGTGGGGTTGCAAAATGAGTTGCACTCTGTCTCCAACGATCTGACAAACCGCGTTCAATCACTGGAACGGATCGCAAACGCTGCTAATTGTATTGAGGAGCAAGCCGTGACGTCACAACTACCAGTGCTTGTCGTGAGTGATGAGGAATCAGCTTCCAATTCTCGAAGACTAAAAACCCGTTATATGCCGCTCAAGAAAAAAAAGAACAACTTGACTAACAACACGCCTGGCACTACTTTGAAGGCAACCAGCATCGCTGGATCGGCGTCACCTGCGGCGGCCCCGGCCGCCAGCGGTTTGGGTCAGGCTTCAAGTCAATCTGAACTCAACGGCACCGCTCCGCTTATTTTGCATGAGCCACAGACTCATCAATCTGGTGAGGAAATTTACAGGCAAGTCTCTCAGTACTTAGGGGATGAGCAGCATGGTTTTCGACCGGGCCGATCTGTAAACACTAACCTTCTCAGTCTAGTGGATTACGTGTCTGCTAGCATGGACCGTGGCCAGCAAGTCGACGTGTTATATTTTGATTTTCGAAAAGCGTTTGATAAAATTGATAATGATATCTTACTTAGTAAGCTCAGTAGTATTGGTTTCTCGCCTCGCCTTCTCAGTTTCTTCGCGGACTATATGCGTGATCGCCGTCAATTCGTGAAATATGGTACATTTGTTTCTAAACCTTATTTTACCCCATCAGGGGTGAGTCAAGGATCGGTTCTGGGACCTTTACTTTTTTTGATTATGGTCAACGATTTGGCTAAAGAAATACGTGTTGCCAAAAGCTTATTGTATGCTGATGATTTAAAGCTCGCGCTCGAAGTTAAATCGCAAGCTGACTGTATTTGCTTGCAAAGTGATGTTGATGCAATTTATCGTTGGAGTATTGCCAACGAAATGTCGTTCAACCCCGAAAAGTGCTACGTGATGTCTTTTGGGCGTAAGCGTACTCCTATTCAGCACACTTACTCAATATGTAATTACGCCATGAAGCGAGTGTCCACTATCAAAGATCTTGGCGTAACTTTTGATCATGGCTTGACATTCAATAATCATGTCGAAATTACTGCAAAAGAGTCCTACCGCCGCCTCGGCTTTGTGCTGCGCAATGCGAAGGACTTCCGAGATCCTCAGGTCCTGCGCCTGCTCTTTACTACCCTGGTCCGAAGTAAATTGGAGTCAGGCGCGTGCGTTTGGAACCCGCATTGTGACATTTATATCTTGTCTCTTGAGAAAGTCCAAAAAGCTTTCTTAAGAAATCTTTATAAGAAATGTTATGGGTATTATCCTTTTCTGTACCCCACTAATTTTTTGCTAGGCCATCTAGGCTTCAATTCATTGAAAACTAGGAGATTATTTGACCAGCTTAAGACCGGCTGTAAGATATTGCGAGATGCTGTAGACTCTCCGACTCTTCACAATCGTATATGTGCTTTATATGTCCCCGACAAGTATGTCCACTATAGAGCTGACCATAGACCCAAGCTCTTCCACACATGCCGTAGTCGTACAGAACACAGACGATATACGCCGCTATGTCGCATCATGAGTGATCTCAACGCATTCCTTAGTGCTTATCCAGACTGTGACGTGTTTTGCGATAAGTGGCCTATTATTTTAAATGTATTATTGATATTTTGTGAGTCCTATGACCCTAGATCGAATGTTTGATGTTTCTGTGATTACCATTAATTCCATTTATTTAGTTGACGATGTTTATTACTGATGAATATTTGATAATATGTTATAATTGCAAATGCGTTCATATTATTATAAATAAATAAATAAATCATTATACCACTTTCCCGCACTCATGCCTGTAATCCAGCACTTAACGAATAGAGTGTCACCAATTTTATGCACTAACACTGAAAATAACACAAGTTTTGGAAAATAATACAATGCGGCGACGCGATCTTTTTCGTTTTCCCGCCAAAACTCCTGTCGTGAGTTTATTAATTTGTTCCTGTTTTTCTAAATTCAATTGGTTCAATTGTTTTTTCTAGTTGGCAACACTGGCGCGTGATTGGACAGAGACGGATTCATGTGGTTGAGCAAAAACGCGAGGTTCTCTTATCTTTATACTATCAGTGAAAAGTTATAATATATTTATATTGAAGAATGAAGAATAGATATAAGTTTACGCAGTGTTCCTGGCTTTATTTTCATTAAGTTAAGAAAAGTTTCCTGGGCTCACTATTTTTATGAGTGACAGCACAAAAAGCGGACAACTGAAACTTCCAGCTTGCCTTCTTGGCCCTTAAGTCAGCAGCCTTCTAGCTAATATTCTAACAACTTGCCTATAACGTAAGGAGGAAAGAAAGAATAAAAAGGAAACAAGGTGGGTTGAAGGTGGAAATGAGTAGTCCTTCTGCTGAGTCTACTCTGTACCTGCGTCCATACATCACGCGAGTATAACCTTGACTCCAACATTCACAGCTCTGAAGGTCGAGCTGCCTCGATACCGCGCGCACTGATTACATGATATTTATGGCTTAAAATAGCTTTAAACTAGTTTTGATTCTTCAAATGTTGTGACTATTTTGTACTGCACGGCGTGGGGTTGCAGAATAAGTAATAGTGAGTATGGAAGTTTCGCATGACACTGTCATGTGAGACGTCATTTTGAGATTCAAAGACATTCAGAGATTTTAAAAAGACTTAAGGAAATTGTATAAGATATAAAGAGATATATCTTGATAAAGAAGATGAAAAAGAAGATGTTAAAAGAGATTCAAAGAGATTCAAAGTGATTCCAAGTGAGCCAATGAGGAGATCTAAATAGATTCAAAGAGATTCAAATAGATTCAAAGAGATTCAAAAGAGATTCAAAAGAGATTCAAAAATAATCAAAGATATTCGAAAATAATCAAAGAGATTCAAAGGGATTCAATAAGATTCGGAGAGTCCCAAAGAGATTTAAAGAGATTTAAATATTGTTTTATTTCGTAATCGGCTCAATTCTCATCCAACAATCTAATAAAAATTGTCTGTTTCAGCCGTTACCCATCACGTGTAAACTGTACCTACTTTTTTAGTAAGGCTTCGCGCAATTAGCGTATTTAACCTGTGTCGAATGTTTTTACATTTATATCGTACGTGAGATCTTACTAAAAAACCAACCCTCTGCACATCTGTATAAAGTTCCAATCGCTTAAAAACTACACCAACCATGTTCACAGCGCCGCAGCAAGTAAAAACAACCGCCGTTTCTGGGTCAAGAGCCATAAAATATTCCACAAGGAAGCCAGGCGCGGTTTAAAAAAAACCTCTTTTGCAGTAATTTATTCAGCAGACTTATCCGTAAGCACATAACACTTTACTGGCTACTTCTCTTACACTTCCTTTACACCTGCAATAACTTGATGTAAGTGCGCACTTAACCCGAAACTAAGACTTTGGAGACTCGTTCCATTAAAGCTTCCAATTTAATTTGAAATTGGAATGAACGTTTCGTTTACAACTATTACCTTTTGGTTTTACGTAATACTTATGTAAGTGTTAACTTAGTGTTATAATGGATATAAATGTTTAGAACGTTTTAAAACTGAAAAAATAATAAAATAGTACAAAAATAAAAAGAAATATAAATAAAAGAGTAATAGTAAAAATAGGTCCAGGAGGTCTAGGATCTATGTATGTGATCGTTGGCCGTTATTATTATTATTATTATTTTGATTAATCTGCTGCAAAACAAAAACAACCAAGGCAATGCCATTCATTTAATGTACAAACCCCTATAGTCTTCTCAAACAATACACACGAGGGGTGCGTGGGGTGGTTTCTAAACCATAACTATGTTGTAAGGGTTGCTGTCGGATGCTACGCAATATAACTGGCGATTCCAGAAAAGGGTTATAGGCTGAAAACTCGTTACTCGTGATAGGGTATGAATAAATCTATATTTATGAAAATATTTGTGTATGATGGTGATGTTGTACTCCTGGAATCTACAGACATTGTAATAATAATAATAATAATCATCATCAGCTTATATTAGTTCACTGCTGGACATAAGCCTCTCCCAAAAAGCCGTTACCATAACCGCCGCCTTGGTCAGGAATAGCAGGGCGGCCGGGAACTAGGGGCCGTGTTATTTGCGTACTTATCATAGGGAGGATTTGCCCATAATCGCCACGCTGGGCATGCGGGTTGGCGATCGCAGAGCGCAACTTCTTGTACCGGTGACGCTGCTGCCCGTCACCGGCCAGTTGTATTTCATTAGTTACGCCTGTCTGGAGATGGTTATCCCGCCATCTGTCGGAAGATCGGAAGATTTTTATCGTCATTTTCCCTTAGTCGCCTTTTACGACACCTCGGTAAGAAAGAGGTAGGGACTATTCTGTTCTGTCACCTCACGGCCAGTAATAATAAGTATATTTTAAACTAAACATACAACATTCTTAACCTAAGTCGGTTAGCTATGAACTCTAGTGGAATAACGTTAAATACAAAAATATGTAAGCAGAAGGGGTTGTGGGTAGGTTGCAACCTATATAACTATAGGCCTTCAGCATGTCCACACCGCGCCGTGTCTGGAACAAGAATGATCCGCAGTACACCGAGGCTCCTTTTTTATAGCCAGACAGGTAGGGGCACCATGACAGTTGCCGGTGCTGCCACTGTAATAAATTTAATGCCACCACAGGGTAAATTACGGTGCTCGATCGCTGTGCATAGTGTTTATAACTGGACGTTGCCGCCGTCGTATACATTTTGACAACTATACTTAGGAGTGTCGTTAGTTGCCGTACTCGGTTGCTCTGTGTTACAGCCACTGAGATTCCTCCTCGGGACAAAATGGCTGTAAAACCTTGCACAGTTTTTGACGAAAGAAAAATAATGGTATTGCTTCTTTCAGTTTCATTTGCTAATTATGAACGGTGCCATCTATTTGGTTTGTTCGCAGGCAATGCACACCGCATTTTAATAAATTCAAGAATGCTTGTCATGCTCAGAGTAAAGAAAAAAGAGTTCAGAGTTGAGAAAGAAAAGTACAATCGGTTTATTTCAACGGATGCGGCGTAGAGTGGCGTGCTCTGAGCTAATAAAGGTTCTAGGGCGGAATCAGGGGCATAAGCGGCGCGAGAAGCGGAGCGATTAACTAAAGCTATATTGATTAATACATAATATAATTTTCATAATTATAGTCCTACTAATATTATAAATGTGAAAGTTTGTGGATGTATGGATAAATGTTTGTTACTCTTTCATGCAAAAAGTACTGAACGCATTTTGATGAAATTTGGAACACATACAGTTTATAACCTGGATTAACAGATAGGATACTTTTTATTGCGGATGACACCGCAGGCGCAAGTATTAAGTTATATTTATGCAAGTTTTTGTATCGTGTAGTTTTTTTTTGTTTTTGGTGGCTCCTCACTTTTGTGTATTTAGCCAGTGTCAAGGGATTGATAATTTTTCAAGTTAATTAATAATATATATACGTGTCAAGTCACAGTCCAAGTCATCGAGTCAAGTTATAATCTAGTCTAGTCTAGTCAAGTCATACTCCTAGTAAAGTGGTGGCAACTTTACCAGAAGCTTCTATGGAGTTTTGAGAACAACACGAAAATAAACGTTTCACCATCATTATATCACTTTCCTACACTCACGCCTGTAATCCAGCACTTAGCGAATAGAATGCCACCAAATTTATGCACTAACACTGAAAATAACACAAGTTTTGGAAAATAATACAATGCGGTGACGCGATCTCTTTCGTTTTCCCGCCAAAATTCCTATCGTATAGTTGTAATTTTTTGAAGGTTTTGTCAAATAGCTACTACTACCTACTAGCCACCCGCTCCTCTTATGAATCAAAACCACACCCGCCTGAGACTTGATCGCAGCGGACATTGCGAACTCCAAAGAGCTTGTTCGCATTAAATTGCATACTTTTCACTTTGTACTTTTTCAAGAACCCCTTTGTGTATGATATTTTATTATTTTCATGCTTCGTAGTACTTACTTTTGTATCTTATTGTTTGTATTGTTATCGTTCTCCGTTTATTTTCAAGAATATGATTCTCGATGTCTGGGAACTGTCCTTTTGAGCGAGGATCGGATCAGAGATGACTTATACATCTTTTAAAGTACCTAACTATAATCACACTAATATAATAAATGCGAAAGTTTGTATGTGTGTATGTGTGTTTGTATGTATGTGTGTATGTTTGTTACTCCTTCACGCTCAAACGGCTCAATGGATTTAGATGAAATTCGGTGCCAAGATAGCTTATACACTAGATTAACATATAGGCTACATTTTATCCAGGAAAAGTCAAAAGTTTCCATGGGATGAGCAAATAATTAAGATACTTTCTATCCGCGGGTGAAACCGCGGGGCGCAACTAGTATTAAATAATAATAAATATTGGTCGATATTTACACCACGTCATCTAGCTCCAAACTAAGCAAAGCTTGTACTATGGGAACCAGATAACCGATACAATACTTAGATACTTTTTGTTACCCAGATACAGAACAAACATTTGTATTCATCATACAAGTGTCCTGGGTGGGAATCGAACTCATAAACTATGGTTCAGAAGGCAGAGTTACTACCAACTGAGCTATCGGGCAAGTCAAACTATATTTGACTAGATGACCTCTTCCTTTCCAGCCTCAGATTTACAAGAGTTCATTAATGTTATTATTATTATAATGTATATTCAACCTTACAGAATTGAGTGATACCACACATAAAGTAAGCGCAGCCGCGGATGGAGGCTTGTATCAAAATAAAACATAGCCCATGTTAATAAAAAATTATGTAGCTCTCTATAAGTGAAAAAAATTGTAGAGTCAGTAGTTCCAGAGATTAGCGTGTACATATAACACGTTCATAAAAGAAATTGTATGCATTTTTGTATCAAAACATGTCTAAGTCAACTGTGTATTAAAGGGTAAGCGCGCATTAAGCAGTTGGTCGTGACCAAAACATATTCTTTTGTCACAAGGAAATTAACCGTTCAGCAGTGGATGCCTTCCAGCTGGTGACAAATGACGAATCCTGAGAAGAATAGGTATGTCCTGGGGCCTATCCGCGTAAGTCTGGTGGAGATGGTAATCATGTTCTCTCTAGCTCGCACTCGTGTACTTGTTAATTGGCGCGTGCAAGATGGCAGGCGAAGCCGATTCCCAGAACAGTTACGCGATAAGGGTGCTGGTCGGCACGACCAGCCCACTTTGTGCGCGATTACACTAATATCTCCGAGCAAATATGCCCCATATGAAAGGTTTCCATTAGACGGCGCCGTCGCGACAAGTAAGGCGACGTGGGAGCAGTGTTAGAATAACTTGTAAACAGGTCAGAGATAGGTCAATGCAATATCTGCTGGAGGTGGGACGTTTGTCGAAATTTTTGTTTATGGATATAGTTGAATTTAAAATGGTACTCATCGTACCATCATTGCCAAAATTAAGCCGTCTTAATCATCTATATATATAAAAATCAATTGCTGTTCGTTAGTCTCGCTAAAACTCGAGAGCGCCGGGCCGATTTAGCTGATTTTGGTTTTAAAATGTTTGTCGTAGTCTAGGGAAGGTTTAAAAGGTGAGATGAGAGAAGAAGAAGAAGTATTCTCTTGGACAGGGTTAGGGTGTAAAACTATTAACCCGTGCGTAGCCAGGGCGGGTCAGCTAGTATTATAATAACAATAACACCCAACGATCACATACATAGATCCTGGACCTTAACTAGGATTCTCTGTGTCTAGGGACCCAGGAACTATGAAGACCATGGTCCAAGAACTCCCAGACTCAGAACAAGTATTTGCGCTTTTTTTCTGTGCACAAACATTTGTCCTGCCGCGGGAATCGAACCCGCCGCCTCTGGGTCAGCCGGCCTGCTCAACCAACACACCGCAGAGGCTGTCAATAGATCAATAAGGTAAGTAGGTATTATAGTTAGATATGTAGGTAGTGATGAAACCACCATTTTAATTCCACAAAAAATCTACAGTAAACCAAGAGCTCGTTATAAAGATAAACGTTTTATCACTCAAAATAAATTTTACTGCAATATTTTTAATTGAATTCCATGCACGCCATTAAAACCCATCACGGCCAGGACGTGTCGAATGCTCGCGCCATTCGCGATAATTTAATTAAGATCACTCCAAAATCCCGGTGGGATCAGCGAGCCGAAATATTATATAACTTCATTAACCGCGTGCAACTGACGTATGTCTGCCATTTTGTTGAATTCACACATTTTTCTATCTTCGATAATTTTCCTTTTAAATTGGGGTTTTAACCGACGTCGATCCCAATGAGAACATCATCATCATTGTTCCTATGATGTTATGTTTCAATTAAGAATTTTATCTACATAAACTAAAATCATGCTTGTAAACAATGCGATGAAGATGAGCGAAGAGGCGGAAAGTAAAATTAAAGAAAATAATAAATTAATATTACGAGGCGCCCGGACGTCAGTCGAAGCTATCACGAACTGTTGTTGTTTTGAAGGTGACATACGGACGCCAAGCTTTATTTAAAAGAATATATAAAAAGGTAGGTCGCACTTGTCCTGAAGGTCTGCAGTCAACAATGTTACATTAACTTCCACGTACACAGAGTAGTGCTATAGACGAAGATTACAAATCTATAGAGCGTATAGAGTAGCGTCTCGCACAGAGATTGTTGACGTAGGAAGTTGTAACACATTAACATAAAGCACTTGGCAGGCATTAACATAATTCTACGCCGCTAGAGCATGAAATGCAAAGTATACATGTTTAGACAGTACGTAAGCTTCCATTCTTTTGAACATTTTATTCGGATGAGTTCACAAAGAGTCTTATACTTTACAAAAAGTATAAAGTAAAGTTAGGTTGGTTAGGTAGGTACTCTATGGTTTTAACTAAAACTTTTTCGATACTGTTTAATTTTTTTTTCAGTATTTTTCTCCTGTTTTAGTTTATTTATTTTTGACTTCAACTTGTACACGTGTAGGCTCTAGTTTTTCTTCAAATATTCGCTACTGGTTTTCACTGTATCAAATAAGGGTAATGTTGGAGTGTTCAAAAGCAGTAAGGTTCAGGTTTAGGTGATATTGTTGCCATTAAGGGATATTATTCCCATTACCCCCTATACAGGGAAATGGCAGCCGCAACGGGGAAATAAGCTTGCTTATTCAGGGTGATTCTTGGAGGAAATAATATTGTTGATTACTTAGCACTTAGCTATTTCTATTACGCCTTATAAAGTCATGCTGCGATTAAATCCACCGACATTGTATTAGGTCTTTACCTATGAAATTGCCGTTTTGTTTAAAAAAAGTTAAAGTATTTTTTTTTTTCGAACTTATTTATTTATTTTATTCAAAGTAATCACCCCTGCAATCAATGCATCTTTGCCAACGCTGTGGCAGTTTATGGATGCCCTTCTTGAAAAAATCAGCAGGACGGGAGACAACAAACTCTTCAAAGGCGTTTTGTACTGCCTCTCGGGAATTGAATTTTTTTCCCGCTAAAAAGTTGTCCAAATTTTGGAAAAGTAATAGTCGGTAGGCGCAAGATCTGGTGAGTATGGCGGATGAGGGAGAGCTTCCAAACCCAACTCATGCAGCTTAGAGACGGTCTGTTGTGCAGTATGGGGTCGCGCGTTGTCGTGAAGTAGCAGTGGAGACGACCGATTGACCAAAGCTGGTTGCAGACGTGCGAGTTTCGCCATCATTGTGGTCAGTTCTTCAATGTACACATCTGCAGTAATGCTCTCGCCGTTTTGTAAAAAGCTATGATGAATCACACCAGCACTAGACCACCAAACTGTGACCATCACCTTTCTAGGGGTCATTTTTCGTTTTGCACATTGCTTTGGTACCGAACCAGGATCTAACCAACTTGCTGAGCGCTTTCGATTGTCAAAAAGAATCGATTTTTCGTCGCACGTACCAATTCGGTTCAAAATTCCTTCATTTCTGTGCCTGTTAAGCAGCGCAAGGCAAGTCTCGACGCGTACGTTGCGCTGGCGATCGTTAAGTTCGTGGGGCACCCATCTATCAAGCTTTTTTATCTTGCCAATCTGTCGCAAATGGACCAATATTGTTTTGATGCTAACATCAAAAGCTGCTGCCAGCTCATCTGTAGATTGAGATTCATCAGCTTCCACAATCACCTTTAATTCATCATTGTTGAGCAAAGTTTCCGGACGACCACGAGGTTCATTTTTCAAGTCAAAATTCCCAGAACGGAACCGAGCAAACCAATAACGGGTTGTACGTTCGTTTGTACAGTTCTCTCTGTAGACGTCGTTGATGTTACGTGTCGTTTGTGCCGCGTTGGTGCCACGACGGAACTCATATTCCATAATTACACGAAATTTCGAAGTATCCATTATGAGGAAAAATGTTGAAATGTAATGAAAATACAACGCTAATCAATAAACAAAAGACTTATATTGTAAATAGAATGTCATATTTTTAAAACAAAATTAATTTGAATTTAGAATTCATAGCCAATCAAAACTTTTTTTTGTTTGAAAAAGTCTGTACTGCAATACGGCAATTTCATAGGTAAAGACCTATTATTATATACGCCGATCTATATTTTTTTCTTTTAATTGAAGGGATATTCTTAAAAACTAGTCCTATACATTTTTTATCAAAATCAGTAAAAGTAGGCTTAACCTCTTCTTTTATAAAGATACAAGCTATGCCCCGGTTTCACCCGCGTGGGTGAAAATTTTGCCATACTTTCTTAAGTTTTTCTTTCATAAGAAAATAATAGAAAATGTATCCGTTTACCCGTGATTCGAGGAACATATACCAAGGGAAATGTAGATTCATTTTTATATATTACTAGCTTCTGCCCGCGGCTTCGCCCGAAGGAAACGAAGAATTTTTTTCATAGATAATTCAACCAACAATTTCATCCCCATAGGGGTGGGATTTCGAGAAACCCTTTCTTAGTGGATACCTACCCTTTACAAAGAACACACTTTCCAAGTCTCTAGGACCAGTGGTTTAGGCTGTGCGTTGATATATAAGTCAGTAATTCAGTCAGGACTGAATTTTATATGTATAGAAGATTATTTCAAAACAAATTATCGTCATTGGTATTGTAGTGTGAGTTTAAGACACATTGGTGTTGCTTAAGGTTTCCAGGGTCTATTACCAGTCCTCTACCTCTGTAGGCTTACGTGAGCGAAATATACAAAACCCGAGATGTCGGGAGCTCCACTAAATAACGTAAATAAAGCGACAAGGGATACCCCATGTCTTGTTGACAAAGGTTTTCTATAGATTACATCAGCATAATATTATACGAGTAAACAAAACACGTACCACGAAGTTAGTAGTAACTGCGGTAAGTGGAGTCAATACTCGTAAATAGCGACTGATGCCGAATTTTGATATCGCTATTTCACTCGACGCTTCATTTCTTCCTTCATTTCTTCTACATTTTCGGTGAGAGGGGGTGATAGCGGTAGAAGGATTTGAGACAAATAGGTACCTATTTTAGGTGTGAACTCCAAGCTTACTTTATCTTCATGATTAGAACACCCGTGTGTATAGACATATTTATACGCACACAGTCATTAATGTATTCTCCCTGTCTCTTTCATGCTTAGATCTGTTACAAAATTGTCTCGCCTTTGACAGAGAATAATGATATTTATTTAAAATTGGATAAGGACATTTTCCAAGGTCATTGAAAGGAAACCGAAAATGGCGGTTGTGAATTTTGATTTTTTTTCCATAACCCGTGTATTTTTTTATTTTAATGTGTGATAAGGGTGGATTATAATCCGTTAAGTGTTCGTGAACGTGCAATAATGTTGGTAAATGGTTCAAGATTTTTAAACCATGCCTTTTCGTTTTCTCTTCAAGGCTTCCTATAGCCTTCAGTAAAATATCTACCATTTTACGGCGGCATTTTGACTGACAACCTAAGACTTGGTATGACATAACCGTACAATAATACTTTACCTTTTACCTCACTTGACTTTGGCAGAATTATCGCTAAAACGCGATAGCAAGCCATTAAATGAAGAAAAGAAGAACTTTTAGCACTTTTACAACTAACAGTAGCTAATTTGAAGTGCGAGCGTTAATCAAATTGCGGCAAAAGTTTCAGTAACTAATATACAATTGTGTGCATACATTATAACAGTCTTGTGTCTGAAATTGTACACATAAAAAGCGGTCGTGTGGTGAAAGACAGGCCGGCGAGAGCCAGCCCTGGAGGTGAAATATTAATGGCTCGTTAGGGTTGCTCATGGTTACTTTATTTTTTATTGATGTAAAACTTCTTTACGCACGTTTGACTTGGGGAGTAAGCTAGCGAGGCGAACGGAAATCGAAAGTTGCACAAGTTGCATAGATCTTCGTTTTCAACATAACAAAGCTAAAAATTTGTATTATTATGCTTATATGTCCGATAAAATGACAATTCACAATTATTGTCAAGATAACGAGACAACATTAAAAAGACGACATTAACATTAAACAAAGCAAAGTCAAAATTATACCGACCGATAGATGGAGCTAAAGAAATTTTACTTCGGTCGTATTGTATAAAGCACACTCGTTTTTATTTACTGAGTTACCTGTGTCTTCCAGTTTGCCTGTGTTTTTCCCATCGGTTGTTAGTTTTACAAGTACTTGCGAAGTACAAACATATCGAATAATTCGGTTAAATACCTATTATATCTACATTAGCAAAATCAGCTGCTGAACGGCGCGGTAGTAAACCCTTCTTTTCGACCAATCAAAAATAAAAAAGATCACAAAATTCCATAATCTTGTGAATCCTGTATACTGAATTTCTTCAAGTTTCATTGAACATTGCTCCATGTACGCAAGTGCGTACACCCGGACAAATGAAAGCAAATTTCATGAGTTGATGCAGATACTTTCGCTCACTTTGTTTGCTCGATCAAATATCGTTGTAGTATCGAAATCAACAACACAGCACAAAATACGTAAGCCTATCCTAGTAAAAAAAAAGCTCCAATCTAGTCTAGAATGAATAATAAAAAGCAACAGAAATCTGTACCCTGATTTCCCGCTTCGCTACTTATCGATTCTCATCTATATTTCACCTTCTATTTCTCGCGCGCGCCAACCCTAGCGCTGAAATATTAACGTGCCCCGGTTAGGGCTATCCCGACTTGTCTTTCTATTTATAGTGCGATCGATGGCAGAAACCGCGGACGTATGGAAATGTTGTATGAAGGTTGACATACATACATACAAATGTAACTGTACAATACATTTTTTTTGAACGGGTGTTGGTCTTTACCGAACTTTACAGTGTTACCGGGCGGGAGGGTTCTGTACAAATATGAAATCATACTAAAGTATTAGTAAAAAGATGTAACCAAATGTTTGTTACCTCAGCGCCGAAATCTCTCGACAATATATGATGAAATTTGGCTGTAGATACTTTATAGATTCTAAAATAATTTTATCGGATACTTTAACTATTTACCGCGGTGCGCTATACGTTAGGAACCAGTATACGTTCTCTCTTCTATCATTTTTAAAATGTTTTTTTTTTAAAATAAGATTTCCATATTGACTAGCTGCGCAACGTGGATGCAGCCGCAGAAAAAAGTATCTTATTGTCAATCTAGTGTATAAACTATCTCCATTTCTAATTTCATTCCAATCGGTTCAAAAACTACATTCTTGCAAATAAAAATATTTTACTTTACAACCTAAGTTAAATATTTTAGTTACCTTGTTTATATATAAGGGCATTGTACGTAACTTCAGCTTTATAATCGAATGCATAAATAACCGAAACTAGGTAAGTCTTACAACATTTTATTTAATCATAACCGTACCATTGCTGGCAACCATATCATAAATATTTAAGCTAGGGATGCCCCTATTTGTAATGAAAATCGATTGTGCAGCCGACCGGCGGAAGTCGCGGAAGTTGTAAGTTTCACGAAAGTTAAACAAGCGGGAAGATTTGTAGTTTTAAAGGTACAAACAATTTAGGCAGCAAGTGTTTCGGAAACTTTGGAATTTATTGAAAACAAGTGACTTTGTCTTCGACAGTTTGTTGACATTTCGGTGTAAAATAACCGAATTGACCTCAGCGAAAGTTAGTGCAGAGATAAATTTAAGCTCTGGCAAAGATTACAAAATATATTTTTCGCAGCATTCCGCACTTGCAAAATCAATTATAGTAATAAAAAAGTTTTAACTCTACAAAAGTTATAAAAAAAATTAAGTTTGCAAACAGACTGTTTCGTAATTTTTATGTCCCTGTGCCAAACCTGATGACTTAAATATTAAAGCAAAGAGCTGCCCGTTTATCTTTAAAAAAATCAATTGATTGTGCATTGGAGTACGGCGTAATTTGTTTTTCTACAAAAGTTGTAAATTGTTGTGAAGTTTACAAAATATGTTTTTATAAGGTCATGTTGTTTATCACTGTTTTAGTTCTTTTTATCCATGTACAATTGTACAATCTATGTTCTTGGGCCAAATTCAGTAGATGCAATTCATCTGAACCACAGAAGACCCAAAAAAACGGGTGCGCTTTAGACCACACGACTGAAGTAAAACTTATTTAGCTTAGCTCCATCTATCGGCTGATATAACTTTGTTAATGTCGCCATCTTGACAATTGTAAATTTTCATTTTACCGGATATACCAACATAATAACACAATTTTTTAACTTTGCTATGTGGACAATGGAGATCTACGTTAACCAACAACTTTCAACTTCCGTTCGCCTCGCCAGCTTACTCCCCAAGTCAAGCGTGCGTAAAGAAGTTTTACTTCAACTAATAAATTTAACTTTGTATCAAGACTCAGTCTAGGCTCCAAACATCAATGGACCACGTAATTCGTACAACGTGTCAGCGTCACGAACGAAAAATCAAATAAACGCCGTTTTTATCGCAATTTAGTGCCTCGTTAGTAAAACAATCGCCAAAATGCCAGGCGCGTATTTCACGCGGTGTCACACTCGGCCGACGATAAATTGTTAATTTTACCGATTATCGATCGAATATCGTGTCGCAGAATGTCGCATGTACTATGCTGATTAAAAATGATTTAAGTTAATATTATAAGTAACTAGTTGCGCCCCGCGGTTTCACCCGCGGTAAAAAGGATATTATTTATTAGCTCATCCCACGGGAACATTTCATTTTTCCGGGATGAAATGTATCCTATATGTTAATCCAGTGTATAAGCTATCTTGGTACTGAATTTCATCCAAATCCATTCAGCCGTTTGAGCGTGAAGGAGTACCAAACATACACACATACACACGAACACACATACAAACTTTCGCCTTTATAATATTAGTGTGATATTTAATAACACGTCGCACACGTAAAGCTAACTCATTTTGCAGCTTTACTTATAAATGTGAAAGTTCGGGCACGTTTTTATGTGTTTCTTTTAACCGACTTCAGAGGCTGGAGGTTCCAAATACGTTTGTGTTTTTTAAATGTTTGTTACCTTATATTTCCACCATTAATAAGCCGATTTGGAGCTAAACAGATAAATCATAGTCATAGCGACGTCTGTAGAAACCATGAAACAAAAAGTAATTTATAATCTACTAATTTCTAGTAATTCCAATTTCCTTATTCATCTTGAGCACCACTCTCAAGTAACTTAAAAATAAAGTTACTTTTATATCCCACTTAATCTTGAGAGCGTCAAACGTCTGCAATTTTTATTTCACATCCTTTTCATTTTATTACGTAAAATCTTTTCACAGTGCGTAATAATATAATTTATATTTTACTTACCACTCCAACCTTCGCAACAATAGTTCTCCAAAAAGGTTTTCCTAATAGAGCAGTCTCGATTGGCGCAGGCTTTCAAGCTTACTGCGAAAGTGTATTACAGACGGAGGACCCGGTTTTATTACGGAAGGCCCCTATTGTTGCTGAATGTATGATTTTAAGCCGGCCCTTTGATGTTTTATGCCAGTGAGTTGGAGATCTATTTTTATAGCTTGTAATATGAAGTAGCTTTGAGACAAGAAGGTATTTAAAAAACATTCTATCATATATTTATGACTAGTTGCGCCCCGCGGTTTCACCCACGGATAAAAAGTATTTTAATTATTTGCTCATCCCACGGAAAAATTTCACTTTTCCGGGATAAAATGTAGCCTATATGTTAATGCAATGTATAAGCTATCTTGGTACCGAATTTCATCTAAATCCATTCAGCCGTTTAAGCGTGAAGGAGTAACAAACATACACACATACAAACTTTCGCCTTTATATTATTAGTGTGATAAAATGTTTTAAGTAATTTTATTAAAATACTAATCCTACTTAAATACAATAGTACTTAAAAATACGTAATAGTATTTAAAATACATTTTATCATATACTTATGATAAAAAGTAATTTAACTAATTATCGTAGAGCGTTTGCGCATCAGGCATTATTATCATGTAGCCATCATTATCAGTAATATTAAAAAAACGAGTGTGCTTTAGACCACACGACTGAAGTAAAACTTCTTTAGTTTAGCGCCATCTATCGGCCGGTATAACTTTGTTTTGCTTTGTTTCATGCTGATGTCGTCGCCATCTTGTTATTGTAAATTGTCATTTTACCGGATATACTAACATAATACTATACATTTTTTACTTTGTTATGTTGACAATGGAGATCTACGTGAACCATTTTCAATTTATGTTCGCCTCGCATTCACCAGTTTACTCTTTAAGTCAAGCATGCGTAAAAAAGTTTTACTTTTTAATTTTATTGCGGTTTCCTATCATTCTTGCTGAATTCATTGTATAGTTAAATAACATAATTTAAATATTACATTTGACAGCCTCTGTGGTGTGGTGGTTGAGCAGGTCGGCTCATAACTCGGAGGTAGCGGGTTCGATCCCCGCGACAGGACAAGTATTTGTGCACAGAAAAAAAGCGCAAATACATGTCTGAGTGTTGTGGGACCATGGACCTCGTAGCACCCTAGACACAGGGAAGTTAGGATCCAGGATCTATGTATGTAGTCGTTGGACATTATTATTATTATTATTATTAATATAAAATAATATTACAATGGAGCGGCGATTATTTTTAATGCAACGATGTCTAGTCGTGGAAAAACTCTGTCCAAGTTTTAAAAGGGAGATCAATGTTTTAATTTTTTAATTTAATGTGGTTCCGGCCAAAAGAACTACACACTCAATCCAACAACCATCAAACACACGTGTGTGTATATCTAGAAAGAAAAAAAATGCAGTGCATTTTGCAGCAATGTAACAATATAGGCGAAAGTGGCACTACGCTACGCCTGGATTTTGTTAATAAAATCTAAGATATAAAGAAGTTAATTCCTTAAGGTTGGAACAAACCTTTACAGTTCCATGTAAGGTTTTATAATTTACAGTTCTGAGTGGCACTGCAACTGTTATATGGATCACTGTGACGCTTAACACAAAGCGAATAACTATATATACAGTACATAACGTCATTCACTTACATTATTAAAATATGGACTGGTTCGAATTTGATAACCAAATTTATCTATTTATCTACATGTTTATAGACTCCTTTTGCGTCTAAGTAAACAAAACCAAACGAAATACAAAAAAATCAAGACAATTCACTGTTTTACAATCAATTTGAAATGAACAAACTTCTTAACTCTCGTTCCAAAACAAATCAATTATTTGGAGAACCTTCCAACTCTCGATCGGATTGAATAAAAAGACGTTATCTCGATCAATTGAAATTATCGACTTCTCTGTTCAAGTTAAACGAACAACTTCAATGTTGTTCGTTTAAATTTATAATAATTTAAGGAAACACGTATTTATTTATTGAACGGTAGGCTTTTACAATAATAGAGTCCACTTCAGTAAACTTAAGCGGCGTTTACATCATTAATTTTGCGATCATCCTCTTAAGTTGTATGTTAATAAATCTATTATATTCTATACGAGCTTCTGCCCGCAGCTTCACCCGCGGTGTGGTGGCCTATGGGACCACCCATTTCACCCTCTCGACGGTAGAATTTCGAAAAATCCATTCTTAGCGGATGCCTATGTCAAAACATCTACCTGCATGCCAAATTTCAGCCCGATCCGTCCAGTGGTTTGGGCTGGGCGTTGATAGATCACTATGTCAGTCACTCAGTCAGTCAGTCACCTTTGAATTATATATATTTAGAAGATAGATATTCAATTTCAAATAGCAGAACCTTCTCCCCATTTGTGAATAGTTGTATTCGTTTTAATTTTGTTAATCTGTTGGGTGTACATAACTACAACTATTACACGGCTAAAACTCACGAGACACAGTCGAATAACTCGACCGGTGTTCGGGCACCGAGGTTCGGGAACAAATTAAATTATATATTAAATTCAATTAACATTGTGTTTTAGCAGCTTCTGTTGAAAGCTCTCCTAATCCAAACAAGAGTAGTGTGTCACTTAGAGATGTTTTACAGTGTCAGACGAAATGCAAAAATAAAGTCCTGCGATGTATATCTGATACATTTATTTCATTTCAATTTTCCAGTTGCCATCACCTATTTAAAAATTGTTTTCACATAAATATTCAATTCACCCCATCGCCCGCAACAATGCGATGGATGGATATTGGACCGACCGCATCCATTTTGATTGTTTATTTGGAATCCTCCTCTAAAGGTTTGTTTTGTTGATTGCTCCAAAATAAATAAATAAACCAAAAAGCGGATGTTCAAATAACGGAGGTCAAATACTTTTTGACTTCACGAATTGTAATATCAATTTGTAACATTGGATATATAAGAACAAATGTTAAAATTCAACGTTTTGAAGGGTAGAAATACTGAACCCCTACATCTCTCTTTCTCAAACTACGAGTGGATGACTGGTAGAAAATGCTTTAGCATTAAGCCCTCCGTTTGTACTGTTTTTAGTGCAATAAAGAATTATAATAATAATAATAACCCCCTTGAAGCATCACTTTGGTCCGTCTGTTTGTCTATCTGTCCATATGTCAAGGAGCATATTCTCAAAAAAAGTTTAATGACAAATTGATCGCAAGTGAGACAAGCCTTTAGGAAGATAATTTGGATAGACGGAAAAAATTACAATTCTGGCACCACGGCTAACAAGGTCAAACGAACTTATCCTATTTAATGGCTGGATTATAGAATTTTGCTATATCTTAAGGATAGCGTGCACAAGAGAATATCGTATTCTTCCTATTTTTTTTTAGAATCCAGCCGACTCAGTCCCACCGCATTTTTTCGTCACAAAAATGAGAAATTATCAATGTAGTTGAATTCGAAATACACATTATTAAAGATAACTCAAAAACTACCTAGGATCTTGATTAAACTGAATGGGAACCATAAGGGAAGCACCAGGTATTAAATAAAAAAAGAATCATCGAAATCGGGTCACCCAGTCGAAAGATCTAGGGCAATTTTTTTTTATTGAAATTTTTCTCCTTTTTTGAAGTCGATTGAAAAGAAAGTAAATAATAATAATAATAAAAATAATAACTACAGAAAAGTGCCGCTGCATGACTGGGAGCTGTAAAGAAAGCTGCTTTTACAATTGTTTATTTTCCCAACCCTTAAGCTTTCTAAGGGCTGCCAAGAGGGCGCTAAAGGTCGCCATTTCATTGCTTGGAAAGTCCCGCTTCTCAAATATATTACACAATTAATATTTGAGAAGCCAATGTATTTTAACCTTTATAGTTATTTTACATAAGGCTTTCTGCGGCACCAACAAGTATAATACACTGGAGAAGGCATTGCCAATCGTGCATTGAAGTAAAGAAATATGGCATTGAATGATAGGTATTTCTTATAATTACTAGGTGGTAGGACTTTTCTGCAAAGTTCGTCTAGGTAGGTACCAGCACTTTGCCAGTTATTACTAATTACGTTTGTATTTGAAATGATGTTTTTTGAGGTTTATTGCATAGAAATTACACCAAAATCATTTTAGTACATTGGTTTTTAAATCAGAATAACTGTCATAGAAGTACTTTTCATATGATGTCGTTGTAACCCTTTTGAAAAAGATATTATTATACAATATAGGCGTCCACCTTCTCACCAAGAGCTTAGTGAAAAAATCCTAATCTATAGTTCTACAACTGAACGGATGACCGAGGAAATAGTGCAACACTACTCTAGAGCGATGTCGCGATAGTGCCTTGCGTTTTCCAACATTGGCCTAGAGTCGTGTGCCTATACCCAAAACGAGAGTAATCTATGGTGTAGCTTGGTAGACAAAAATTCAATAAAATTACTTCCTCATTACTGCCACTATGTAACAAAACGTTTACGCGTTTTGAGAACGTACAACGCCATCTAGTTTGTTTTAATGCAAGCTCATCATTGCCTGATGGCGCTGAATGTAGGATGGAACATTGTAAAATATAATAATTGAGAACTAATTGAATACAACAACATTTTAACACCTTGTATTATTTTGGATTTGAGCACTTTTTGAACAAAAACAAAACCTACAAACAATATTTATGGAAGTAAAGATACTAGTCATTATGGACACTCCAGTACCACAGTAGGTATCTATTAAAAATTTAAATTATTCTTCATTAAAAGTACAGCTAAAATTAATTAACTGGAGGCGCGACCCCCGGGACAGGCCTGCAAGTCATGTTACACAATAACTGCGTTGTTTACATTTGTTATTCGCCCATTAGGGAATGTAATATCACTAATGAGGGAGCTTTGGAGTATTTTTTGGTTAATTAGCATTACGCTAAAGGCTATAAATGCTGATAAAAATGCATTACTTAAGACAATGTGTTTATATTAAAATCTAAATTGTCAATTTTTAAGTATGTACTAAAACATTTAGTCCGGTAGAGGGCAATGGTATGTCATAACACAGGTTTTCCTAATTTAAATAAATAAATATTATTTATAATTTTATTTATTTATTTACCTCCTAGTTTGAATATCAATGTTTTCCAACCAGGATTAAAATAATTTGGTTTTTTCGTATAGACTGTGTTCACGTTTAAACCGATGTTTGTAAACTAAACCATAATAATAAACTATATACACCGTAGAGTTAAGTGGACTGAATACAAAAGTTTCAGGAAAATCAACTCTATGGTATTCTACGGTCTACGGCACGAAACTCTAGCACAGAAGTCAAAAATACCTATTATATTATTAAAGGGTACATCCTCACATCACTAAGTTAAAAACTTTTTTTGAGCCCCTAATATGCGTTACATAAAGCGGCGACTGTATCAGTTTGAATGTCGCAAGGGCTACCACTAAGCCATATTCGTCACATAATTTTAGGCACGCAGCGTTGTGCTAAATTACACAGTATTACGTCATCAAGAGTCGCTATTTCTTAAATATTTATTATGTAATCTGTGGATTAACTAAAAATAACCTCGAAACAAATAAAAACACGCTTCCCCTAACCGAACGAGCGTCCGATAAAAGTAGAACTACTTAAACACTAAGCTACGAACCGAACTTACCCGATAGTCCACCAAAACTAATTAGAAGAGATAAAACTCCCTCGGGACGTGGTCTTACCTGAAAACATAAATGGATGGTCAGCTTAAGGTAATTTGTTCAATATTCCATTTAAGTTATCTTTATTGATTCGAAATCCTCTACACACATTATGATCTAGTCGCCGTTGCCATACGCAACTGTCATTTGTTTGCGAGGTACTAGATGGTACCAATTTTATATTCCCAGCGTCTACTCTAGTGGAGGTTTTTTTATATATTAATATTGAAACGTTTTATACTTATTGTGAAAATATCTTTAGGCACGTTGAGCACTTTTTGGGTCAAAACAGCGTGAATCTCGCGTCATCGTCACCGAACGCTTTCCTTGAGCTATATGTATACTGCGTATATCATATGTGTACTTTTTGGGTGAACAAAAGGCGAGAAGCTCGCGTCATCGTCACCGAACGTTTTCCATGAGCTACTTAGTCACAAGTTACTTAGTGTTTACTTTTATCGAATATAAAGACTCCTACGCAGATTTTTTGTGTGTAGCTTTCATGTCAAAAGGTGAAACAGATTTTGATGAGATAATGCATGTGTATTGTTTTTATATCGTCATAAAGAACTAAAACGTTTTTTCTAGACCATAGCAATTTGTCTAAAAGCCTAGGGCCGCTAGTTTAGTTTTATTTAAGAATGCCTAGACAAAGGCGAGGCTCGTAAAACTTGATGACTTTAGTATTTCTTATACGAGTATATATAATATAACTTTGTATTTCGTTTTAACCGATGTTTCGGTTTGACTAAGCGACAGTTACATTCATGAATCATTCTTGTACCAGCGTATAGCTACTTCAACCAACGAAAAGGCAATCGACTAGCTCAAAGCGTCATTCATTTAAATAAAAATACTACATCATATTATATGTAGCTATTTAAAGTCATATTAGAGTCCATATAGAAATGCAGTGTCTCAGGTATTTTCTTGATATCTTTACGTATCTTCTTATATCTTTATCTGTGGTGATTTTCCATTAGGTTATCTTGATCTTTTTTAATTGATTCTTAATTTAAAAATTATAAGAGTTTACTTTGATTATGATAAAATGTTAAAAAATACTTTTTCAGTTGGGTGAACTGTCTGATTGGACGAGACTTTTGACCAATCACTTGAACGGTTGAATCTGGGTAGGATCAAAATTAGAAAATAAAATTCTTGAAAACTTGTAAACCTGCAAACTCCGGGACATGGCTGCTCGGTGAGTTAAGCTTTGATATTACAGAACCCATAACAAAGTAGGACACATGTATTACTCCATTAAAATCACAACTTCATTTTCCGCTCCGCGCAGGAACGCGAATTAATTCATCCATTCATTTTATTACAGCGCTTCACGTCACGCAGAGATGTCAGAAATGGTGGAACATTCATTCGTTTAATGAAAACATCAAATACTTTAAGTTGGGAGTTGCTGAGTTTGTTACGAAACGACGGCAATGTTGAGTATTAAATGAAATGCTGCCAAATATTTACACAAGTTTTGTGTTTGCACAGCTTCGACTTGAACCCCGTTACCTTAGTCTGCAGATTGTTTTTTCTTGTTAAATATCTACTCATTAAACAAAAGCTATTGTTAAAACACATATTTAATTCTAGCTTTATCTAAACTAATATTATAAAGAGAAACTATTTGATTGTTTGTTTGCATTGAATAGACTGTGAAACTACTGGACTGATTTGAAAAATTCTTTCACCAGCAGAATCTTACATTATCCCTGATGAACATATGCGATAGAATATTTACAAAAAGTTACAGATCCGTATGATAACTTCTAAAAAATAAAAAAAGACTTCCTGTGTAATGTACTCTTCTAAAGTGACCCCTACGCTAAAAGAAAGGCGATGTGTGGGATAAGTGTTAAAATTTATAATCGTTGATATTTTTGTTAAATACCCGTGGAAAACCAGGACGGGCCGCTAGTTATATAATAATCTTTATATATAAAAATGAACCTAAATTTCCCTAGGTCATCGCATCACGCGTAAACGGATGGAACTTTTTCGCTAATTCTTTTATTGTTTAGTTTATTATTGTCAGGAGAAGGTTCTTATGAAAGAAATAATTAAACAGTTTAAAAAAAATTACCACTCAGGGGCAAGCCGCGGGGCGCAGCTAATAAGAAATAAACAAAACTTCCTTTACGTTTGGAACTTGAAACGTTCATTTCAAATTACTTAAAACACGGCAAAAGATGTCTAACTGACAATGCCAGTTTTCAAAGTTAGAGCATCCCGAACAAAAACAAAAATATAAAAAGCTTTGGAAGAGACGTTTTTATTCCAAGTAGTAGCTCAAAAAAATAATGTTTCTAGTAATTAAGGCGTCATTCTATTCATCCGCTTAAGGCGGAGTTAAACACAAGCAGACTCTGACATGAGTTAAAGAGTGTGCTTGTACTGTTGGTACCGGCAGGAACTGGTTTATACCAGTTCCTGTAAAAGGCAACTAATGACGTACGAAAAGAAGAACGGAAAGCGCGAACGTAAAGAATTAAGAGCAAAAAGCGTTTTGAGAGGAGCGAGCGGTAAAATGAATTATTTCCAGTTTGTCGCCAGCTGGGATATTGAATTTTGATCGGGGGTCATTAGCCGCTGTTGTCAGCGCACCCGACTTCTGCCTTTTGCCTTGTTTGTTTTTACTCGATAGTAAAACATCTTTTAGGTTCTATTTTTGTTATGTGGCATTTTAATTCACTCTTCAATACAATTTGCATGCGGTTATTATGAAATTCAATATACTGGCAATTTTTGTAATGGTATATCATTTTGGACCATGGAATTGTAAATGGATAAAGAAGGAAATCATTGGTTGATTGATTTCTATCTTTTCACCATTTGCTTACTTTTGAAGTAACACTTCTTTACGCACATTTGACTGGAGAATAATCAAGTGAATGCGTAATGAGGCAAACGGAAGTTGAAAGTTGTTGGTTCACGTAAATAGATGTCCATCATCACGTATGTAGATGTGATGATGTAAGTAGATGTCCATCGTCAACATAATAAAGTTAAAAATTACTTAATTTTTTTATTATTATGTTAGTATGTCCATTTGTATGTGTTTGTAATTGTAAATTGGCGGTAAATTGGCATTTTACCGTCAATTTACAATTATCAAGATGGCAACGTTAACATTAAACAAAGTTACACCGGCCGATAGATGGAGCTAAACTAAAAAAGTTTTACTTCAGTCGTGTGGTCTAGACGCTGGTCTATTTAAATTAACCATTAAATAATAAGTAAGAAATCATACCTAATTAGATTTGAAAACATTATCCACAAGAACCATCCTCTACAAACGGAAAGTAAAAACAAGTTTTTGCTGAAAGCCATAAAATAAAACCAATTAGGGTCAGCGCTCACAAGAGAGATCAACTTTCGCAAAGAACTCTGAATATTCCGCCCTTAAATTAATTCGATGCGATTATATAGAGACGAAAATAAGGATTCCAAGAAATTTCTCGAAAGTCATTTTTATCTTATTGTCCTTATCTCTTTAGCGGATGAAGTCTTGAACCCAAAGAATATTGTCACCATCATCATCAGCTGGAGAGTGTGCGAAGGAATTACCCCTGATTCCCCCATCTCCGTCGGACTACAAGACGCACAGAATCACGGCATCCAAATACGGTTGAAATTCCTTCAACCCGCACTAAGTGTTTCGGTACTAACTTTATACAGTGGCCAGCTGATCTGTGGACAACTAGCCGGCTTCCTTGTTTCGGTACTAACTTTATACAGTGGCCAGCTGATCTGTGGACAACTAGCCGGCTTCCTTGTTTCGGTACTAACTTTATACAGTGGCCAGCTGATCTGTGGACAACTCGCCGGCTTCCTTGTTTCGGTACTAACTTTATACAGTGGCCAGCTGATCTGTGGACAACTCGCCGGCTTCCTTGTTACGGTACTAACTTTATACAGTGGCCAGCTGATCTGTGGACAACTCGCCGGCTTCCTTGTTTCGGTACTAACTTTATACAGTGGCCAGCTGATCTGTGGACAACTCGCCGGCTTCCTTGTTACGGTACTAACTTTATACAGTGGCCAGCTGATCTGTGGACAACTCGCCGGCTTCCTTGTTTCGGTACTAACTTTATACAGTGGCCAGCTGATCTGTGGACAACTCGCCGGCTTCCTTGTTTCGGTACTAACTTTATACAGTGGCCAGCTGATCTGTGGACAACTCGCCGGCTTCCTTGTTTCCCGTTTACCTGGGAATTTTTAAGTCAAGAGTAAACCGGTATCTTCTAGGCATGCGTGTACCACTGTAGACTGCGTCATTGCTTAATATCAGGCGACACAGTAGTTAAAGTCATAGTCAAAAGATTTTATTGCTAATAGGTAATTTTTAGCACTTTTACAAATGCTTTGCCTATAACCAATATCTATACAGTAAATACTTACATTTATTTAAGTCATAGTGTAAGCCCAAAAACAACAAAAAGCACTTTTTGTGATGTAAATAAATCTTAATATGAAAAAAAAGAAAGTATTAATCTATATGAATTCAACTAAAAGGCGACTGACTGATATAGTGATCTATCAACGCACAGCCCAAACCACTGGACAGATCGGGCAAAAATTTGGCATGCAGGTAGATGTTATGACGTAGACATCCGCCAAGAAAGGATTTTTGAAATTCCACCCTTAAGAGGGTGAAATGGGTGGTTGAATTATTTTCCCATTTCCCATATTTCGGGCAGAAGCTCGTAGAAAATCAAAACTTAAAACTGGCCTGGCCGAATGAGAAAGGACCGAACACAGTACTATAGATTTTTTTTCTAAAATAAATTCATTCTAATGACACCAAAAAGTACTTAATAAACGTAGTTCTCTTAAATTTTTAAATAATATTTGTTTATTATTTTTTTTATTTCTGGACTTTTGCTCGACACTAATTCCTGGAACATCTTGTATGCTACATATAACATCTTCCATATTCACTTAAAATCACGAAGCTATGAAAAAAACATCAACAAAGGTCACGACCCCGTCTCAAAATTACCTACCCCTGCGCAATAATTTAGCCTCCATGATTAAATAAACATTACGCCCCGGCAAAGGAATAAAATTTTATATTCGCTGAGATACCAACCTCAAATATTCAGTGGGCCCCTAATTCGACTCGTGAACTGTGCTTTATAGCGCTTTATACATGTGTGATTTTTGCTTGATTTTTATATGCTTTTGAGAATGGTTGGAGTCGAGGGAGGGCGGGAGAAGAGGTAGAAATTGAATGTATAAGTGCAGTCTATAATAGTATCGGTGATATAGTTATCGATGTCTGTCTTGTCACTTACCGTGGGGAAAGTATCAACTCATCATGGTGTTCAAAACTTTTTTGAAGTAAAACTTCTTTACGCATGTTTGACTTGGGGAGTGCCCGGTGAATGCGAGGCGAACGTAAGTTGATTCACGTATTAAATTAATGATTCACGTAGATCTCCATTGCCAACAAAACAAAGTTAAAAATTTGTATTATTATGTTAGTATGTCCGGTAAAATGACAACTTGCAATTGTGAAGATGACGACATTCACATTAAACAAAAAAAACAAAGTTATACCAGCCGAAAGATGAAGCTAAACTAAAGAAGTTTTACTTCAGTCGTGTGGTCTCGACACACTCGTTTTTTTTTCTAAGTTGCATCTAATCTGACATATATTATGGCATTTAAAAGTTTTCTTTTGTTTATCTTTTTTCGTAGTCTGCCACAAGCCATTCAATTGTTTTAACTCTAAGCGTTGAT
The DNA here is from genome assembly GCA_905220475.3 of Ennomos fuscantarius. Taxonomy (NCBI): domain Eukaryota; kingdom Metazoa; phylum Arthropoda; class Insecta; order Lepidoptera; family Geometridae; genus Ennomos; species Ennomos fuscantarius. The sequence continues at coordinate 327,985 of HG992046.1, read as the reverse complement.
ATAATGGTATACTTGTATTGTTATAGGATTAATCCATATTGTAGAGTTATAATAAGTTCAGTCAATAAACGTCGGGCAGAGAAACAGGTCGTTTCATTCCAACAAACCAACACACAACAAAAAGGGGAGATTAACTACTGTTGTGGAATTCAAATCACATGATCATTGGTAAACTTGAATTAAAAACAACAAACAATACTTGAGTTCTCTGAGTATTTATCGTTGCTTTTGAACAAGTCACCTTTCAAAAGTTTAGATTTTTAGAAGTTCAAGTTAAATTATATTGCTTATTATCCAAAAATCTATGACTAGAAGTCACCCTAGAAAAACTAAAAAAAATTTTCTCAAACCAAAAATTACCAAAACCGGTTCATACTATTCAAGTTACTCACTATGCTCTCAAGTTTAATGCATCAAACACAATTAGGTAAAACCGCTCAGATGCTTTAATTTAAACTTCTTAATTCAAAAACCTCTAATGCTCGTTTGATCTAAAGCTACACATCTCTTAAGCTCGCTTTTATCCACGTATAACTTACCTAGTGCAACGCATTTAGGTGCGCCCTAGAGAGGTAAGTGTCTCTTTTAGTTTCCTAATACGTAAGTGCATTATGCATATGCATATTTTATAACACTACTTAAACAGAAAGTTAGTACAGTCCATCATAAACCATCTTTTTACAACTCGAGAACTTTTCCAATTAACCAAGTTCGCTAAAAAGAGTGTTCAGTCGTTACCCGTTACTCCCCGGAGTCAATAAAGAAAGGTAATAAATTAAAATTCGGCCCGGACGAGGAGCTCGAGTGGAATTGTAATTAGTTTCCCTAGAATTAGTAGTCTTTAATTTGAAGAAGTTTCGTTTTATTTGGTGGACAGATTCTTGTTTTTAGAATTCCGTAAATAACCGGAACCCTTATGGGATCACTTAGTTTGTCTGTCTGTCTACATGTCTGTCTGTCGTAGGATTTGAAAATTCCCGATGATTTCAAAATCCCGGGACATGAGAGAGCCTACAATCAAAGTCCTGGGAATTCCCGGGACTTCAAGACTTGAGAAAAAAATTGTTTCCTTTTTTTTTAAGACGGGTCAGACTTTTTCGAAGATTTTTAATTAAGTTAATTTCTTTTTAAATTAATAATTCTTTTTAAATAAAAATAAATTCTCTTTAAATTAATTAACATGAATCACACTCATGAGAATTTTAATACTATAATGAGTTAATTTCTGGTGAAACGTATTAAAAATAGGCCAATTTTCAAAATTTCTACTTTCTTTATGTTAATAAATGCTTTGTTTATTTCTTTTAATTACACACTGATTCACTTTTAAGCAGTCTTATAATAATCTTTAAGCAATCTCATAGTTCTGCAAATATTATATATAAACATAAATGATATTGACGACTGACTCACTCAACTGACACAGACACAATCATCATCCAAACGTCACAGAACAACCAATATGGCGGCATGATGGCGGCTTTTCTATGGCATGTTCTAATTTACTTATAATAGTTTAGTTAAGTAATAAAGAAACTAACCCGGAGTAAGAAAAGAGGTTTTAATCGGATTATTTTATTGTTCACACTTTTTAAAGGTTTTATCATATTATCAGTTGTTATTTGGATGTTATAATATGTTTTAATGTAATTTTAAAATTGTTGCTAGTGTTTAATGTGAAATAAAGCCATGTACTTTTGACTCGTTACTAAAAAGATCGTATACAGACAGATTCAGTATAATTTAATTGTGTAATTATTATTATTTTGATCTCTAGTTCAGATATAATTTTCTTCTAAAACTCTGGGAAATATATTTCATAAATTTAAAAACCAACCACTTGTATAGGATTGAACCACTGTGCGGTGGCGGCGCGGCAAACGCATTTATTGTGTTATGTACTGAGTAATTACGATTAAGACCAAGCAATTATTCATTAAAGTAACAAATGGCGCTAGGCTCCTTCAATTATTTGAAAATAAAATTCCATAATCTTGTCTCATCCCGAGTTTCGATCCGAAAATCCCGGGACTCGAGACAACTAAAATTACGGAGTCCCGAGACTTCGAGACGTCCCGGGACCCAAACCCTAGCCTATCCTCAGAAAGATTGATGTTTTCTGTGGCGTTATTCTATGAAGTTATACTGAAATTCAGAACATTACTAGAACATATAAGGCCGTCATACGATGTTTTTTTCTCTGTGGTACTATCAATAAGTACGGACTTTCAACTGATACCCCAGCTTTTGACATTCCATATGTCATTTGTAATATTTCTTAGCCAAAAAATTGCAATATAAAAAATATTCTCAGAAACATGTACCTATTACACCATAACGCTGCGAGAGTCGAAGCTCTACGTAATGAAAGAAAATTTATTTAGAACAACGAAGTTGGCGTGCTGTTTGTTATATTTTTTATACCCCCATAACATTATTTTTATAAGTCTTTACAAGGCGTAAAAGTTTGTTTTTCTTTTTGATGATTTGAAAAGAATTTCCTTAACGGTTATTTTATGAAATTGTGGAGGTTTCTAAGAACCCAGTTTATTGGTAGCCAGATTGGATGGCGCGGTACTAGCTGGTTCAAGTGTATAGGTACAACTGATGGTTAGAACAAGCTGGTGCAGCCTGAAACGCAACCTACGTCAGCGGTCCGCGGTGGACTGTTAAAGTTGGAACAAACCAAAATTTTCTGTACATGCTGTGCTGTGCTGTGGGTACTGACCCAACTCGCGACTGAAAACCTTCTTTAGTATAAAAGAGAATTATTATGTTCTTAGGAACTATTTTCATTAATAATAATAATAATATTGGTCATTTCACACAGCGCCATTTAGCCCCAAACTAAGCAAAGCTTGTACTAAGGGTACCAGATAACTGATACAATATTTATATTATTTTTGTTTGCAAATACATACATAGAATACAATATAACACCCAGACACAGAACAAACACCTATGTTCATCACACAAATGTTTGTCTTGGGTTGGAATCGAACCCACAACCTACAATTCAGAAGGCAGAGGTACTAAAAACTGAGCTATCAGGCCAGTCATTGTCCTCAGACCATATTTTTCTATCTCATTTTCCCGTTTGAACTAATGTTTGATAGCTCGCATTTAGCCAAAGTTCGCATTTGTAACAACGGGCAAATGAATGAAACTTGTCATGTTATTGTAATATTTGGATGTCGATGTACAAGAGAAAAACCACAGTTACTTGGATAGCGATTTATTGCGAATGAGACGCCACGGAAAAAACTCCTACCTACATACAATATATTTCATAACTATTTATAAATACCCTACATTACAGTTATTAATTACCAAACAATAATGGCCTCGTCAAGCAACCCTATAGATACAATAACTGTATAAGCTCGCCGGCCTCCATTTCATTATCGCCACACACCTCTACAATCTTGGCCTACAAGCGACAAAGGGCCCCCTGCGGTAAAATTTGAAAGTCAAATTCTTTGATAAATCTGCAAGATAATGGGAATTTATGTCCAAATACGTTTAGATAAAGTTCAATGTTGCAGGTCACTTGGTAACAGTATTTTATGTTCAAAAATCTTCACCAAAAGCTTTACTAATGAAAATTTTTGGAGTATTTATCCAGAAATTTCTACCAAACATGCTACGAGATACACGGGGATATATTTGGATGGTAGACTCCTACGAATATCCGTAAGTCATACTTTCAGTAACAAACATACACACATATACACATACATATAAACACACATACAAACTTTCGCCTTTATAATATTAGTGTGATAGTGTGATATCCATAAATAAATCACACTAATATTATAAAGGCGAAAGTTTGTATGTGTGTATGTTTGTTACTCCTTCACGATCAAACGGCTGAATAGATTTAGATGAAATTCGGTACCAAGATACCTTATATACTGGATTAACATATGGGCTACATTTCATCCCGGAAAAGTGAAATTTTCCCGTGGGATGAGCAAATAATTTTTATCAAACACTTTTTATCCACGGGTGAAACCGCGGGGCGCACTAGTATCTTATATATTACAAAAATGGTTGCCAATTATTGTAATCGTCTTTATTGTGTGCCATACTGGCAATATTGAAATTAAGGCTATGTACAACAGTGGACGTATTTAGGCTGTTGATGAATCAAATAAATATAATAATAAAAATCAATCCATCAAAAAAAATAAAAAATTCGTAAGGATTCGTAGCTAAAAATCTGAAATATTTTGATAATAAGTTAAATATATTTAAAGAGCGTTGCTAAAGGCAATAATGTAATTAACCGGCCAAGTTAATTACGTTTAAGTCAAATTTCATTAGCTCCGTTTATTTTAAACTAAATGCGACTTACTTTTGTACTTTCAACTTTCGCATTAATTAAAGAACGTTTCATCGTCAGTTGTAAATGTATTTAATCTCGGTAGAGGAAGCTATCTATGTGACAAATCGCATTTAAATTGGTTTATCCCTTTTGGCGTAAATGCCGCACAAACAAACAAACAGATAACGTCTCACTTTTATACATTAGTAGGAATAATCTTGGGCTATGATTGTAATGTCAAAATAAGAGCAGATCAACAAGGTGTTTTCTTACTGACCGTCTGCACGAAATTTGGGCCACTCTTAGATTTAAAAGGAATGAGTGAAAGTTTTAACTTTTTTTTTATATTAATAAATGATGTGACGAACTAGTCGTTTACCTGATGCTAAGCGACACGACTGCCTATAACAGAACAAAGTCACTCTAAACTCCATAATATAAAGTTTCGAGCGACACTGCACAGCGCACATCATCCTGAGACATCAGCACAGTCTGGTAATAAGATTACTCGACTGTGAGATCAGATCATAAAGTCTCATTTGCCTAGTAATTTCACTAGCTACAGTGCCCTTCAAATCGAAACACAGTAGTGCTTGCACACTACTGCTTGGCAGCAGAATAACTGGCAAAGCGGTGGTACCTGCCTAGACGAACTTTGCAGAAAAGTCCTACCACCTAGTAAAAAAGTTCTACCACCTAGTAAAACTTTAAGCCTTCCAACCTTAACCACTGTCTGTTTATCTACGGCAAGTAATAAAGTGCCGCGTAGTCGATAATTGCGTATTCCGGAGGCGTCCGACTAAAATCAGCTTTTTGTCCTGTTTTTGTGCGGGATGTAGACCACTGTGCAGGTACGCTACTGAATTTCATTAGTGACGAGTGGAACAGAAAAAAATTGGTGTCAGTGGAGAAACTACGCATTAGATTTTAAAACAGGAAATTGTATTTTCGCAAATAGTTGTAAACAAATATAAACTACCGAACCAGTAGCGTATTATAATTAGCACAAATAATAATAAAACGCCCGACGATCGCAAACATAGATCCTGGACCTTAACTAGACTTCCCTGTGTATCTAGGGACTCAGGAACTACGAGGACAATGGTCCCACAACACTCAGACTCATAACAAGTGTCTGCGCTTTTTTCTATGCACTAATACTTGTCGTGCTGCAGGAATTGAACCCACCGCCTCCTGGTTATGAGCCGACCTGCTCAACCACCACACCACAGAGGCTATTTAAAGTAACTTGAGTTTGATTACTTTACGGGAGTAGTAATCCTTACATTGTTTAGTTGCGAAGATAGTTTCCGATGACAATTTTAAATATATTTGTGTTATTAAAAAACCTTTATTGTTATCTTAAATCAAATCGCACGGACCATCATTGCAATCATTACAGTTATTTAGTATTATTTTTATATTTAATTATTTATTTGAACAACATAAATCAGTATAAGACTGCCGCATGATGTAACTAAACTATTTCTAAAGCTGCACTGATAAAAAAACATAAAAATATACTTTTTTGCAACTTTTTTCCTGAAGTACATTTAGCCAATATTCTGCGGTACACGCTACTGTGCCTGAAGCCACTGCGTCGGATATTTTATGCCCACACTGTGGCGTTCTTAATAGAAATAAAACGTTAATTTTGAAGCTTCCACCACTTGAAACTCGCTGAGAAACTAGGTAAGTATTTTAATTTTAAATCAAAATTTAACATATTCTATTTTAAGTCAATTTTAAAAGAATTGAATATTTGCGTTTTACATAAATCTGCCTGCTTTACCTTACAACGGTGAGTTAAACTTCTTGCTGAGCTACCACAGCACAGTGGTTTTCCAGAGCCAGTAACATTGTATAACTCATTAGTTTCTTACTTCATGTTTTACAAGACGCTTTCTGTCAGACCCTGTCTCGCTCTCGCAAATGCTTCTGCTCTAACACATTACGATCCGTTTAGTACTTATTAGAATATAAAAAAAGAGTGCTTTAGACCACATTGATTGAGAAATAAAACTTCAATAGTTTAGCGCCATCTATCGGCCGGTATAACTTTGTTCGATGTTAATGTCGCCATCTTGACAATTGTAAATTTTCATTTTACCGGACATACCAACATAATAATACATTTTTTTTTTTACTTTTTATGGTGGCAATGGATCTATGAGAACCAACTTAAACGTCCGTTCGCGTCGCATTCACCAGCTTACTCCCCAAGTCAAGCGGGCGTAAAGAAGTTTTATTTCAATAGTACTAGAGTCCCGCAGAAGCGTTTGCGGGACGAAAGAGGCTCTGAGTGAAGTGCACTAAGCGACAAAGCTGTAAGAACTATTTTATCTGTGGCTTACATTTTAGTTCTGTTGATATTCGCAAGTACTCACCACCTAAAACTTAACAATTGACTACATAATATAAGCCACAATAACCACCGGCGACTGCACTGTGCAGGCAATAAAAGTTTGCACTTTGTACCGCTATGTTCGTGACGCACAGTGGGCTCGCGCGAACATAACTGGACATAATGCAACCGACGTTTAACTTTTGTATTCGCAATTCAAATTGTACAAGTTTGACCGCGGAGGGCAGGGAGGGATGTGCGCGGATGTTTTTGTTAGGAATTTGTTTTACCACTTTTCCCTGTTTGCTGTAAGTTTAATGACTTTTTTAGTAATGTTTTAGATAGGGTCATGGTCATTTTAATGTAAGGAACGTTACGAGTCACGAAAGGAATTTGACCCAACATCCATCCGTCCATAAAACGAGACATGCTTTTCTTAACATCCGTGACAAGTGATATTGATAGCCTCTGTGGTGTGGTGGTTGAGCCGGTCGGCTCATGACCAGGCGGCGGGTTCGATTCCCGTGGCAGGACAATAATTTATGTACATAAATAAAAGCGCAAATACTTATTCTATGTCTGGGTGTTGTGGGACCATGATACTCGTAGTTCCTGGGTCCCTATACACAGGGAATCCTAGTTAGGGTTCAGGATCTATGCATGTGATCGTTGGGCGTTATTGTTGTTATTATTATTATTATATCATGTCTGAAATCCTTCACTATCTTTTACAACCAACGTACTGGGCTGGCCCGACAGGGATTCAAATTTTCTTTTAAAAAAAATTACTTATTTTAGTATTCCATTTAGGTGCTATTTTTCAATGGCTGGAAGAATGTTATTCAACTTAAAAATTATAATCTGACTAAAATAAAAGTACCATTATTACTGCAGTATTCACTATACAAAATTATTCTTTTATTTTTATTGTGTTTTTTTATGATAATAAATAGCTTTTATAGATTATTGAAGTACCGCGACCTATTTTTTTTTTTTTCGTTTTTTATATACGAGTACTTACGTAGCATTTATTTTAAATTTTTTCAAAAATTTTATCTTTGTTTAAAAATGTATCATATTTGTTAATTTTTTTAGTTTGGAACTTTACTGTCCCTTTTACGGAGGAAAGCGTTGGCATGTGTCATTGATTCTAATTTGCTTTTAAGTGAAACTGTTGGTTTCTAATAAATAACTAATAATAATAATACTTAATAATATTGATTGGGATTATAATATCTTATATCTCGTACCTAATTATAAATATAAAACAGTTTCTACTGACTCACTAGCTTTTACTTGTAAGTTGCAGATCCTGACGTTTTCATAGTAAAACAAAAAAAGGTAATGTAGTAAAACTCCTTCGATCACAGTACACACGTTTACCCCAACTCTGATTAATTACTACCGCGCAATATATAAACAATCTCCACAGGGTAAGCTGGTGAGGCGAACCCTCTCTACGTGAAGATAGAAAGACAGTTACGTTTCGTACTGTAGGGGTAAGAAATGGAGCTAAAGAAGTTTTACTTCAGTCATGTGGTCTAAAGCACATTCTTTTTTTATCTTTATTGTCGGCGTTGCTGCGTTATCTATAAAATTTAATACAATAACCGGAATAACCTCACAGTAACATAATTCATCAAATTTCCAAATAATCCAAACTTGCCAACGTTATCTCGTATATTATTATTCCCTCTATAAAAGTCTTGCATGATCTACAACAATTCATCAAAATTCCAAAAGCTTTGTACTAAGACGTGTTTTTATAAAAATACATAAAAACTCACTCCGTACGGAGTCGTAAAGTGAATACAAACACTACATTCTTCAGAATAAAAGCTAAACATATTCTGAAATATTCAAAATGAAATGTGAGCGTCAAGAATAATTCATTGTTTTAAATATTAGCATATAAATGAGACGACAGTGGAGTTTACAATTAGTTTATTGTACACGTGATGTATACAGTATACTGGGTAGCTAAGTTTGGAGACAATGTTTACCATCGTACAGGCATTTGCATTTAAAGTTATCTAAGTTTATCATCAAAAAAAGCTTAAGTTTAATCACACTTCGCCTGATGGTAAGTGATGATGTAGGAGAAGAAGCTTAGAAGAAACTTGCTCGTTCTCTTGAATTTTTTAGATTTTCTTCTTTTGAAGTAAAACATCTTTACGCTGGCTTTACTTGGGGAGTAAGCTGGTGAATGCGTAACGAGGCAAACTTTAGTGGAATGTTGTTGGTTCACGTAAATCTTCATTGTCAACATAACAAAGTTATACCGGCCGATAGACGGAACTAAACTTAAGCACTTTTATTTCAATCGTGTGGTCTAAAGCACACTTGTTTTTTTTTTAAATAGATTCTGCTTTTGGAAATAATTTTTGATAATTCGTAATGGACACGAGTTATGACATAATCTATAGATACTTTTTATTTTTTTTACATTTTTATAAAGGTTTGAGTTTGGCTTCTAGTCAAAATTTGACAATTTACATATTTCACTACTGGTATAAAAAATACACATATTCACTTCAAATGAAAACCTTTATCTACATACACAATGTGTATTTCAAAGCAAAATCTTTGGCAATATTTGAAAATGCTTAACAGTAAAATCATTATAAAGCTTCCCTTGACCCAATTGATTTCAAAGTTATTTATGTACTTGAAACCTTCATTATTTATTTTTAGCCTTCGCAAACTCCATAACTTGCGTAACCTTGCAGAAGGCAATAAAAGGCGTCGCAATCGTAAAACAAATATGGCGTCTCGAATTGGTTTCAGCTCCATCTGTTGTCGGGCTTAGGAAGTAGTCAAGTTGTTGGGATTTTGTTGGCTGGTCACTTACTGAACTTTATGAGTTGAGGAGGAGCCTAGTGCTTTAGGGTTTCTGTGGACCTAAGCAATCATATAATAATTTCTGTATACATGTAACCACAGGGTTCGCCCTATTTGTCAGCCTCTGTGGCGTGATGGTTGAGCAGGTCGGCTCATAACCCTCCGCCTCCGGGTTATGAGCTGACCTGCTCAACCTTTAAACCAAAGAGACTGTCCCACTGAACTACGTAACACAGGCTAACACCGGTTTTTTAATAGACTAGTGATGTTGATCGCTTCCAACCTTTATACCGGACTAGTGTGTAAACATAAAGTATTGCTGCAATAACATATACGCAAAAAGCAATTTGAATTTAACTAAAAAACTATATCTTCATAAAATTTTATTTTCAATTTCCTCATCCAGAAAAATAGTAAAATCCGAAAAGCGTTAAAAAGCTGCATAACCATTTAAAAATACTTCTAAAATGTTGCTTTAAAATATAAAGGTAGATAGATAAGCCTCGGTGAACGAAATGCACTATCGTTGCTATAAAATTTCACATAAAAATACAAAGTAGAAGCCTTCAAACATCGTCTCGCTGAAACCATGTGATATTTTATGTTTGAAGAATATAAAAAAAGCTCTGAGAATGTTTTATTCGAAGATCTAAAAGATTGTTTAAAATTTTATGATAAGCGACTATTATGTATTACATTTCATTTGTTATTTAGTTTTATTCTGCAATTAGCGATGTCTTTTTGCGCAGATTCCGCTGATTTAATTACAGTGACTGACGCCGTTGAAATATATATTACTAGCTGCGCCCCGCGGTTTCACCAACAAATAAAAAGTAGCCTATATGTTAACCCACTGTATAAGCTATCTATATTCCAAAGATACTTTTTTACCCTTTTGGTATGAAACGTTAAAAATTTCTGAAAATCGGTCTAGTTTTTGCGTAAACAGCCCGCGGCGTCGCCACCGTGGTGTTCGATAATTGTCCCACGGGAATAAACGAACAGGATAAAAAGTATACTATGTGTTAATCCAGACTATAAGCTATCTGTGTTCCAAATTACATCCAAATCCATTCAGTAACTTTTGCGTGAAAGAGTAACAAACATTCATCCATACATCCATATGTCCATACTCACAAACTTTCACATTTATAATATTAGTAGGGTGAGGATGGTACAAGCTTTGTTTAGTTAGGATCTAGATAGCGTTATGTGAAATGTCCACAGATATTTATTAATTATTAGCTTATTTACGTACAGAAGTACGACTGTTTCAATGACCTACCTGTTAAAACACTCGCGTCACTCGCACATACAACCGTCTCCAATTCACCCACACTAGCCCAGTTATAAGAAAATACCTGCCCGAGGACCTGCCACGGAGGGAATACTCCATGATAATAAAAAGAATTCGCCATTGTGTAGTCGTCCTCGTTGAGGCCTTCACAATTCCTACGTGATGGCATTCTTTTGTGGCGTTAGACATGCTGAATGATATTAGGGTATGTCTAGGGTGCCTAGAATTATATTAGGGCAGGTATGTCTAGGGTGCCTAGGTTAGGCTGAGCGAGAGATTATTTGGAGCTGGGAATGGAAGAAAATAAAAATTGATTCATAAATAAACGAGTGTGCTTTAGACCACACGACTGAAGTAAAACTTCTTTAATTTAGCTCCATCTATCGGCTGGTATAATATTGTTTTTGCTTTATTTATTGTTAATGTCGTCATCTTGACAATTGTAAATTGTCATTTTACCGGACATACCAACATAATTAAACAAATTTCTAACTATATTATGTAGATAATGGAGATCTACGTGAACTAACTTCAACTTCCGGTCACATCGCATTCACCAGCTTACTCCTCAAATCAAGCGTAAAGAAGTTCTACTTCAATATATTCATCATAAACACGTTTTAATGAATTATTTGTGTTAGGAATATTTTCAATTTTTTGCAATTAAGAGCTCTAACTGTTATTGGTGGCTGTGACACTAACTATCAGGTGAACGACTAGCTCGTAGCGTCATTCATTTACATGAAAAATATTAAAACCCTATAAATATTTTTTAAATATTCCTACAGCGTAGAAAAGTAAGCCTTTGAAATCTTTTACTTTGTAATTTTATTGATTCTCTCAATTTTCGTCCTAAAAGTCTCGTTCCACAAAGAAAATAAAATCCTAAAAAGTGTTGAATTTGGAAGTTTTAAAACTATTTAATTGCGGTTGAAGTGATCTACGTGGTGCAGATGATAATAAAAACCTTAATGGACTTGTAAAATGATAGTAGTATATTTAAAAAGCAGAAAATTATGCAAAAAAATACAACCAACTTCGTAGGCGAAAAATCAAAGACAATCTGTCAAAATCTAATGCCAAAAAAGAACAAAAATATACTTTTTAAATTTTGAATAAAAACTTAAGTAAACAGGTTTTATATAAAAACAAAGAGTTTGCTACATCCTGCCCCTCGTGCAGCAATGCACCAACTGGTTCAACTTGCCAAGATCAGATAATGATCTTAGGTGGCGAGCTTTACCAGCTTTTTCAAGGGCCGGCGCAGCAAGCCCCCTTGTGTGGCAACGTCGACTACCCTTGTTATGCAATCTTTCCCTGGAAACAACTTCTGTACTCGACCTCGAGGCCATATCCCTCGTGGTAATGACTCATCCACAATTATGACTACATCCCCTACTTGTAGATCATTCCCAAGATTGCCTCTACTTTGTCCACGTATTTGCATGGTTGGCAGGACCTCGCGCACCCAGCGATTCCAAAAATGATCAGCGAGTCGTAAGGCCTTTTTCCATTCCGCGCGTCGGATCAGGTCACTGTCATCTAAATTTGCAGGCAGCGATTCGTTTGAAGATGAACCGATGAGAAAATGAAAAGGCGTCAATGTCGTGGGATCGTCAGGATCTGTGGACACGTGAGTCAATGGGCGAGAGTTCACTAATGCTTCGGCTTCTGCCAGTAAAGTCTTAAAAGTTTCCTCTTTAGGTGCTCTTTCATTAAGTGTCGCTTTCAAAGCCACCTTTACGCTCCGCACTAAGCGCTCCCAACAACCTCCGAAGCTTGGTGCAGCCGGTGGAATAAAACTCCAAGTCATATTCTTTGTAGCGGCGAACTCCAAAATATCAGTAGAATAAAACTCCTTCAAGATGCGGTTGGCACCGACGAAAGCTGTGCCATTATCGGAGTATACCGTCTTTGGTGTTCCACGTCTAGCTATGAAACGCCTAAGGCCCATGATTGCGGAATCAGCGGAAAGGTTATGTACAATTTCTAAATGGAGTGCTCGTGAAGTGAGGCAAGTAAAGAGAGCCACATATCGCTTTTCGTGGCGGCGGCCAATGGTGACAGTGACGGGACCAAAGTAATCAACACCAGTGTAGGTAAATGGCCGTTGATGGTGAGCCAGTCTTTGTGGTGGAAGATCTCCTGTGATAGGGTTCATTGGTAGCGTCTTCCTAATTCTGCAGAATAAGCACCGTTTTGCTGTAGTCCTCACCGTGTCCCGAAGTCTTAAGAGCCAGAATTTCTGCCTTATTTCATTAATCACCAACTCATGGTTTGCGTGGCCTGCTCTTCGATGATATGACTCTACTAACAAACGTACAGCTGGGTGGCGGCCGTCAAGTAAAACTGGGAATCGTGTGTCAGGATCGATGCTATCTACGGCTTTAATTCTTCCAGCTAAGCGCAATAACTTATCTTCTCCTAATGTGGGAGACAGTTTGGCAAGGCGACTGTTTTTAGGGATCGGCTTTGAATTGATGATGCAACGAAACTCTTCCAAAAAGCTTTCCAATTGTGCTTGCTGCAAAATATGCCTTTCAGCGGCTTTAATCAGATCAGCTGTTAAAGGCTTAAGAGTAGTAGACGTTGATGAGTGGCGGAATGACGGACGAGGAACATCGCCGTTTAATTTGGAATTTCTAATGGAGGCCAAAATGTTTCGAAAGCTGTCCGCAGCTTGGTGTGCCCGAGCAGTAGCACGTAATAATCGTAACCAGTTACTAAATCGATTACAATTAGCAGCAACTGGCGTAGGTAGATCTAAGTTAACAGTCGTCAATCCCACCAATTCGTTCAGAGAACATTTGCGCTCCTCGCGAACTGGTGCGACATTAATAGGCTCTGTTGGCCAGTCCTCCGGGGACTTAAAAAGAAATGATGGACCACAAAACCACCTGTGTGAAAGATCCAAACGAATAGATTTCATTCTAGTCGCATCGTCGGCTACATTTAAATCTGTTGGTACCCATCGCCAATCATTGACAGAAGAATTTTCTAAGATTTCGCCTAAACGATGGGCAACAAAAGGTTTAAAAGACCGTGCATCGCTACGCAACCACTGCAGAACTGTCATCGAGTCTGTCCAAATAAAAGTTCGTGAAGGTTTTTTGCGATGACTGTCCTTGATGGTAAGTGCGAGCCGAGAAGCAATTAGAGCGGCCTGAAGTTCCAAGCGTGGTATAGATATTGGTCTCAACGGAGAGACTCTTGCTTTACTTGAAATGAGAGTGAGGTTGATGCTGCCATCCGGATATACTAAACGCCAATAAGCAACACAGGCATAAGCAAGCTCACTTGCATCTGCTAAGACATGTAATTCTCTGTAAGACGGTTCAGAGTCTTTGACTTTTGAATACCAACGAGGAATTTTCAGAGTACAGACTGTTAAAAGATCTTGGAACCAGTCTGACCACTTTAATGCTTCAGTTGGGGGAAGTTCGGTATCCCAATCAATGCTTAACCGCCATGCGTTTTGAAAAAGAATGCGGCCCTTAACAACTATAGGTGCCAACAAACCTAAAGGGTCGTATAAACGCATGAGGTGCGAAAGCACAGCACGTTTTGTAAGCGGGCTAGGAAGGGTGACTAGACCGGTGCGGAACCCTAACTCGTCCGTAGCGGGATTCCACGCAATCCCTAGAGCGCGTATGTTATTAGTCGAGTCGCCGAGATCTATTTCCGACGATCGAGCAGCCCGTAAATCGTCACTGACGAGATCGAGTGCTGCTGGATCATTAGAAATCCAACCCCTCATTTCAAAGCATGCAGATCTGTGAACTGTGACAATGTCCGCTGCTAACTGAGCTGCTTCATTGACGCTATCTAACGAGTCTATATAATCATCCATATAGTGTTTGTGTAAGATCGCGTCCACGGCATTAGGATATGAGTTTATGTGCTCATGAGCGTTTTTATTTTTTATATAATGCGCTATAAAAGGGCTACAACACGCGCCAAAAATGACGGCCGTCATCCTGAATTCCTTTATGGGTTGTGTTTTTTCAGGTCTCCATAAATATCGGAGAGCGTCTCTATCCTGCTCCCTGATCCGGACCTGAGGAAACATTTCCTTGATGTCCGCTGTAATGGCAATGCGGCCTTCCCGAAAACCAAATAAAATCTTCAGTAAAGACTGAAGCAGGTCAGGACCAGAAAGCAATAAAGAATTCAGGCTAACTCCTTCATTCCTGGCTGCGGCATCATGTACTACGCGAATTTTACACTTTAGAGGATGATAAACGCCAAAATGTGGCAGATAAAGGCGCAATTCCGTATCACTTTTAACATTTTTATGGTTAGCATAATACGTCTCAAGAACACACTCCTCTGCGTAACCTTTGTGTAACATGTTTGTCATAAAGACGTCATATGCCTTAGCAAAATTGGCGTCTTTGGCCATACGTCTTTCTAAGCTTAAAAATCGCGACATTGCTTGTGGATAACTATCAGGAACACGCTGAATATTGTCTCGCCATGGCATGCCTACCTCAAATCGGCCAGTGGGTAAGCGCCTAGATGTGGCATCAAGAATATCTACTGCACGTTGATCCTGCTTGCTATGTAAAGTTTCGGTCTTACAGATACCTAAAGAATCTATCTTATATTGTTCTTTTATTAAGAATTCTAAGTTTTCGTCTATACACGTCTCAGTGAATGTACTATGATTTACAAAGTCAATCAACTTCGTTTTGCTAGAAGCTACACCGTATAAAGTCCACCCTAGTGCGGTACAGCAGGCTACGGGTTCGTTTCTTCTACCAACACGTACGTCACGGTTAATGGACAAGTGCCAATGTTCAGCTCCTATTAAAACCATTGGCCTGGCATCTTCGTACACCAAAAAGTCAACCAGATCTGTCAGATGTGACAAAGAGTCGATAGTTTCACGCTGAATAGTTTGTGGGCGCAAAGATAAAGACTCCATGGCCCTAGCATTTTTGACTAAAAATGTTTCTTGTGTATACCTGCCCTTAATATTAAAATCAACATATGACACTGTAGTTCTACGCTCGAAACCTGCGATTCCGTTAACTGTAATCAACTGTTGGGGCCCCGAAGCTCCTATCTGCGCAGCGACAGTAGAGTCTATTAACGTAGCAGTACTCCCGTCGTCAAGAAGAGCGTACACGTCGCAGGTTCCTGAAGGGCCGGAAACGGTGACAGGTACAATCTTCAAATAGGCACGAGGACGTAGAGCTAAAATAGTGCTTGGTTGTTTAACGCCTGTAGAGGTGGTAGACACGACTACTTTTTCTTCGGTCGGTTTAGTAACAGTAGAAGTCGGAGCGGTATTTAGTTCAATCGTAGTATCGAGTGTGTTGACAAGAGAAGTAGAAGATAATTTGTTGTGAAGAAGTGGGTGATGACGTAATTGACATCCATCGATACCGCATGGACTAACTTTGCACGTTTTCCATTGATGTGAACTACCCCTAAGACATCGGTAACACACTTTCGCTTCTCGTAACCACTGCCACCTATTATCGACCGTAAGAGACTTAAATTCCGAACAAACCTTAATATTATGGTCTTTTTTACAAAATGAGCATGGTCCAACCTTAGATTCAGCCTTATGTGTGACCATATTTATATTTTCACGCTTAAATTGTTTGTCGATTAAAAAGGTTTGCGTGTTTTGTGCGGAGCTAGACTCGGGTGATAAACCAAACCGAATATGTTGATCTAACTCACGCTTTAAAAAGTCGGATAATATTTCTAGCTTAGGACGCCCAGTGTTGTCTACTATAGCAAAATCGGTCCACCTAACTTTCATGGTAGGGTTTAATTTACTAAGTACCGCGTGAAACAATTCTGGTGAGTATAAATACTCTATTTGTTTAAGCAATTTTATTGTAGAGATGGAGCTACGTACCCGATTTGAGAGAATTCCGAGTTCTTTTAGATCGTTACCCAAACGTGGAAGATTTTTTAAAGAAGACACTTCCTTGAAAACGATGAGCTCGGGGCGCGCGAAGTTATCTTCGAGTGCGCGCATGATCTCTTCCGGGTCCTCCGCTGACATTAGCAGCGCGGCGACAGCATCACGTGCCGGACCGCGGACTGCATTATGTAGTCGGTTTAAATTTTCTAGAGAGGAAAAATGTATTTTAGTAACGTCGTAAATACGTCTAAAATGTAGCCATTGCAGCGTGTTGCCAGAAAATGGAAACAAATCCAGTTTTTTTTCACTCGGGCTACTAGCGAGAGCCTTTGCAGCAGCAGCGGTGTCGGCTACGGCTTGTAAAAGAACAGTGTGATCCGCAGGAACGAGCGGAGGCATGATGCCAGCCGCCTCGGACACCTTGTTGATGTTAGGCAATTGTTTTTGTCGCTCGACAAGGTTAAAAGGGGATGCAGTAGCCCGTGTGGCCATTGGTGGCGGTACCGACTCGACCGGTTGTGATGACGGTAGGACCGGTGATGGTACCGGCAGGACCGGACGTGGTACCGGCAGGACCGGCGGTGGCACCAACTGGCCCGGGGGTGGAACAGAACACTGTTGTTCACATCCTACTGCGGAAATGCCTCTATTAACGTTGTAACGAGATGGATCGCAATGATTTTCTACCCATTGAGAAGTCCTATTTGAGCTCACCCTGGTACAGCTGCCGCGGCTCCCACAGCTGCCCTCAGCGTCGGCATCAAGAGCAGCGAGTTCGGCTTGTAGCTCGCTGTCCTCCACCTGCTGCTGTAAAGCGGCAAGTTCTCTATCTCGCTCACGCTCCCGTGCAGCGAATTCTTGCTCGCGCTCCAGACGGCGGCGCAAAGCAAGCGCTTCCAATGCTGCTTTTTGCGCTTTCATCGTAGACGATGACCTGGATCGGGCGGTTCGCGCACTCGAGGCATTGCTGCCTTGTAATTTAGGCATGTCGGGCTGCGAATTATGAACGCTAGACGACTCATTGTTGGGCTGTGTACTAGGTGGAGGGTTTGCTGACATAATTCTACTTTTACTGCGGGTGATCATTAAAATTTTTCTAATATACTTAATGAAAATAGGTTGATACGATGTTTTAAAACACGACAGAATCAAAATGAAATATGATAGATAAAATGGAAAATATCTACTTACGATTTCAGGTGCTGGAAATGTAGGGTGAAGGACCAAAATGAAGTGATCTACGTGGTGCAGATGATAATAAAAACCTTAATGGACTTGTAAAATGATAGTAGTATATTTAAAAAGCAGAAAATTATGCAAAAAAATACAACCAACTTCGTAGGCGAAAAATCAAAGACAATCTGTCAAAATCTAATGCCAAAAAAGAACAAAAATATACTTTTTAAATTTTGAATAAAAACTTAAGTAAACAGGTTTTATATAAAAACAAAGAGTTTGCTACAGCGGTCCTTTTCAGCTTTACCTAGATGAAAGGGACATAAAACATTTCATACAAGGACTTGGCCAAACGTTTAGTGGAGGCATCAGGTGACCAGAATACTCAATGGGATACGAATTTTCTATTTAGTAATATGAACAAAAAACTTCTGATTCAATACGAAAATAAAGCGTTTTATAGATAGCTCTCATAAGGTTTAAATTTGGTTTATCTTCCATAGTCGTTTCTTTTTGTATTTCCATTACTGTAATTTTTTCTTTCTAACATAGAGTGTAAATCCAATTTTAGCTGGAGGTTTAATATGTAAATTATAAACTTTGTAAATTAAATTTGCTAGAAACTTCGATGAGAAACTAAAAAAAAATACGCTTTATTAGACATGTACAAACGAAAATTAAAAGTCTTGTTCAAAATCTTTGAAGTAGACTGTACGGACAAATAGTAAACAAAATAATGAAGTACCGTCGCCTCCATATATATGTAAATAGTGTGGTTGTCTGTACGTTGTAAACAAGTAGGTATATTTGTTTAGAATCGACTCAGATTCTTGTGATAGTGGTGATTTTAAGCTACGAGATTATGCTGACACTTTGGAACCGCTATGCAGTCATATTTTTATCTTGTTATTATTTCGATTATAATAATAATAATAATAATGCCCGACCCCGACGCTCCCTGTGTGCAGGGACCCAGGAACTATGAGGACCATGGTCCCACAATAAGACACGGAACATGTTTTTGCACTTTTTTTTTCTGTGTAAAAATACTTGTTTTGTCGCGGGAATAGAACCCGCCACCTCCAGGTTATGAGGCGATCTGTTCAACCACCACACCACAGAGGCTGTGTTGTGATAATAATAAACTTTTATAAAAGGGCTTCAACGACTTTAATACTCAGACGTAACTAGATGACATATTTCTTCTACTTATTGTTTTGAAATCAAATCACTAAACGTATTTAATGAAACGTTTACGAGATGAATTCGGAAGTATGACGTTACAAATAAAAAATACGGAGTTCTGAAGTAACGAACATTTGAAAAAATAAAATCTAATTATGTAGTTACTAATTTCTGGAAATCGGTTGAAAATATAAAATATGCAAAAAGCGGTCCTGCGCCTTTTGAATTGTCACTTCTCGAGTCAAGATGTGGATATAGTTATCTCTTGGCAAATTGTGTGCGTTGTACCTAATTGAAGCGAATCACTTTTGAATATTTTAGTCTTATCCAGTTTTTTTTTATTTACTTGGCTTTACAGGCTCGGTACAGGCCAGCTGATCACGAGTACCTACTCAATTGGATTCCGTTTCAAAAAGAAATATGCCTAAAAGAAAACCCCGATATTTTTGTTTATGCCCGCATCGATGTATGAACTCAGGAAATAACATCACTCAATGGAAACGATATACCTAAACCTATTTCCTTGTACTATTGAGGGACGCCGCTCCTTGTTTGGATTATACCTTCTAGAATTCAGGGGTGTGTATATAAGAGTGTTATTTGAACTGCACAAGCAACGCCCGTGGTTTCACCTAAATTATCTTATTTTACTGCAAAAAATATTCGGTTTCTCGGCGTATTTAAACTACGATAATATTTTTTTGTCATTTTATGTATATATGTGACGGCGGCAACGTCCAGTTATAAACTCTATGCACAGCGATCGAGCACCGTAATTTACCCTGTGGTGGCATTAAATTTATTACAGTGGCAGCACCGGCAACTGTCATGGCGCCCCTACCTGTCTGGCTATATAAAGGGATCGATTGGTGTGCTACGGATCATTCTTGTTCCAGACACGGCGCAGTGCAGACATGCTGAAGGCCTATAGTTATATAGGTTGCAACCTACCTACGCAGAACCCGTTCTGCCCACATATGTATGTAAATTGTGGACAATTCATACAGCACTATCTAGCCCCAAATTAAGCAAAAGTAGTACTATGGGAATCATATAACTAATACAATACTTAGATACTTTTTACACAAAGAATACAGTACAATATAACACCCAGACTCAGAACAAACATCGATGTTCATCACACAAATGTTTGTCCTGGGTGGGAATTGAACCTATAACATACAGTTCAGAAGGCAGAGCTACTAGCAACAGAGGTCAGTCAAACTAACGTCACGAAACGTCATTGGTTGCGAATGACGCGAGTTCCATGATTTTAGTTATCTCAAAAAGTATTCAACGCGCCTAAAAAATGTTTTCACTTCAACAACTGAATTGAGAAGTCAAAAGATTTATTGCAAATTACATTTTTAGCACTATTACAAGTCAAAATTATATTAGGCACTTAAAATTAGGTTATTGTACTAAACATATAGAATTACAAAGTGCTAGCAAGCCCATTACAATATATGAGTTTGAAAAGTTCTTTCTCACTACTGGTGCGAGAAATCTCCATCTTATTTTAAGTCGGTTAATAATCATTTTTAATATTTCACGTGAAACTCTTACAAACAAACAGGCATTCTTCTTCCTGTACGGTAGTAAGGTACAGTATATACGTGGTGGGTAAATAAATGCTTTCGTATATAGGGAGGGGGGAGGGAGGAGGGGGGGTGACCTTGTCGCGTGTTTCTGCTCAACTTGGTAGACATATGGCAGTACACCGTTCGATATCCCGGCTCCGCGGCGAATATATTAAATTCTGATCACACCTGTATTTTTAGGGTTTTCTTTGTAGTAGAAAATATACAGCTCTACAGCTGTGTAACTTAGCCAATATAGATGCCAGTCATTGACTTCGTCATTAGCCCAAAACCTTCCCACTTCTGAAACACTGGCTTTATAAAAAAATATGATAAATATTTTTTGGATATTTCACACTGCGCTTTGACTGGCCCGATAGCTCAATTGGTAGTATCTCTGCCTTCTGAACTGTAGGTCGTGGGTTCGATTCCCACCCAGGACAAATATTTGTGTGATGAACATTGATGTTTGTTCTGTGTCTGGGTGTTTATATTGTATTCTATGTATCTATTTATAAAAAAAAAGTATCTAAGTAATGTATCAGTTATCTGATTCCCATAGTACAAGCTTTGCTTAGTTTGGGGCTAGATGGCGTTATGTGAAATGTCCACACACATACATACATATTCCACTGCGCCACTTGATTCCGCACTAAACAAAGCTTGTACTATGACAACTAGATTACTGATACAATACTTAGATACTTTTTATTTGTAAATACATACATAGAATACAATATAACACCCAGACACAAAACAAATATTTAAATTGTCTTATCTCACAACCACGCAAGCCAATCGCAGGTTGGTGGAATATTCTAGAATATTTTCATTGTACACGCCGGTTTTTTACTTCAAAAAACTTAGCTGTACAGGTAACTCTGCATAGACATATAAATAAATAGCAACTCTTCTATAACTAAATAATGTATATTTCAGCTCGCTCAGCACTGTGAATCTAAAATCATATTCACCTAACTAGTCCCCTCTCTCTCTCGCACCAGACCTTATACATAGATTCGTATAAACCACTATGTTTTTGTAGCTTCCCTACCCTTGCAAATACCAAACGCGTGCCCCAAATAAAATTGTCGAACCCTAATCCGGAAGCCCTTTTATCCCTATTTACAATACCTAAATGAAATATTACCGCGCCGGCGGCACTTCTTTGATGTACCTTTACAATTGGACCAATTTGCTAATTAAACTAAAAAGTAATCCAACTTAAGAAGTACCTCAGAGATTGGGAATTCAAAACCGCGGATGTTGACTTTATTAAAGAAATAATTCTAAAGAAGAATAAATCAGTTCAAAAACGAAAGTCGGGCTCTCTGATTGGATTTGATATTGCTTCTGCTCGCTGATCGGTCAAAAAAAAACACTATTCTATATATAAGCTTAGTTTTAATTTCATAAATATTTTCATAACACGTGATATATCATTGATGTGTGGAAAAGATTTGTACCTGCGTAATCCAGTAAACATAAATTATAAAATGTTTTTTAATTAATTTGTTTCTTATCCCAAAAATTTGAAACTAATAATAGTAATAACGCCAACGATCACATATATAGATCTTGGACCCTAACTAGGATTCCCTGTGTTTAGGGAACCAGGAACTACGAGGTCTATGGTTCCACAACACTCAAACTCAGAAAAAGTATTTGGGTTTTTTTGTGTACACAAATACTGGTCCTGCCGCGAGAATCGAACCAGCTGCCTCCGGTTTATGAGCCGACCTGCTCAACCATCACACCACAGAGGCAAAAAAAAAATTTCACAAGGTTAACTTCCCGCTGATATTGTTAAAATTAAATACACAATTAAATTGCAAATTAAAAGCCCTCTCCACCATTTTTCTTTAGTGCGTAAAATCTAAAAAAACCTCTTTAAAAGGAAGGAAGGAATTCCTTTAACGTGAAGCGGTAAAAAAGTCGTTGCATTGCCTCCAGGGCGCCTTAAAACTGGGAAGCGGACGTGGCCATGGCGGCGTTATGGTTTCCGCCCCTCACCCCTTACCCCTTGAGATGGGGAGGTTTGTTTTATTTAATGCGTGTTGGTTAGAAAATTTCATGGTAGCTCCTGTACCCAAAGTATTCAATCACTACAAAAAATCGTTGTCATCACATTTTAAATTATGTTTTTTTTTGGCTACACACTTCTGTGTATTTAGCCAGTGTCAAGTATTTGATAATTTCTCAAATGATGGCAACTTCACCAGAAGCTTTTATGGAGTTTTCAAAATAATACGAAAAGAAACGTTTCACCATCGTTACACCACTTTCCCACACTCATGCTTGTAATCCAGCACTTAACGAATAAAATGCCACTAATTTTATGCACTAACACTGAACATAACACAAGTTTTAGAAAATAATACAATGTGACGCGACCTTTTTCGTTTTCCCGCCAAAAGTCTTGTGTTTCTTATTAACTTATAATACAATTCAACCACTTTCATATGTATAAGTACCTAAAATAAATGTATAAAACTATAAGAAGTCTAAAACAAATGAACACATTATTTGACTTTAAATCTCCCGTAGGTGTTATTTGAAATGATTATGACTGTTTTTTTTCCCAATGTTTGTGTGTTTTTTCTCTGTTTTAATGTTGGTGTAATACTTAATATAACTGATACAATACTTAAATACTTTTTGTTTGTAAATACATACATAGAATACAATATAACACCCAGACACAGAACAAACAGTACCAACTGAGCTATCGGGCCAGTCAAATCCTTTATATCATACTGAGAATTACTTGAATGTTATCATCATCTAAATATTTTTTTCCAGTTATTTTATAAGGTTTGATAAAAAATAACGTTATCTTGGAAGTCGGATGAAAACAGTAGCTTCTTTCAGTCCTTTTATTTGGTGGTACGAAGGTATTGTAACCCTGGCTTGAAGTTTTAGCGAAAAAACGAAAAAGATAGCGTCACCGCATTGTATTATTTTCCAAAATTTGTGCTATTTTTAGTGTTAGTGCATAGAATTGGTGGCATTTTATTCGTTAAGTGCTGGATTACATGCATGAGTGTGGGAAAGTGGTATAATGATGGTGAAACGTTTCTTTTCGTGTTCCAAAACTCCATAGAAGCTTCTGGTAAAGTTGCCACCACTTCACTAGGAGTATGACTTGACTAGGCTAAGACTTGACTTGATGACTTGGACTGTGACTTGACACATATATTATATGTAACAGTAATTAACTTGAGAAATTATCAAATACTTAATAACACTGGCTAAATACATAAAAATGTGGAGCCAATAAAAAAAAACCCTGGCTTGTGGCTTACCAAAGTAGAAGCGGTTGAGGTAGCCGTCACCGTCTTACCTGAAACAACAAAGGTGGTTAGAGTAAACGGTATCAGTTTCTCTACACCAGACTACTACTGCTCGATTACTAAATCTTCACATCATCAGAAGACGTCCAGCCTCCCCCTTCAAATGTCACTTTGGACGTTTATCATATCGTGGGTTTGCCATAATCACCGCGCTTGGCAGACGTCTTGATGGTCGTGGATTTCAATAAACCGAGGAGGATACTGCTCCTCATCCCCTGGATGGACCCCTTAGCTGGCTCTTATGGCACCCACGAGAAGGAGGTAGGGTGGTACTATTCAAAAACTAGTAATACTAACTCTTGCCATCTTTTATTTTTTATTAATAATTATAATAACACCCAATGGTCACATACGTAACTCCTGGACCATAACTAGGATTCCCTATGTCTACGGACTCGTGAACTACAAAGACCATGGTCCCACAATACCCAGAGACAGAACAAGTATTTGCGCTTTTTTTTTTCTGTGGAAAAATACTTGTCCTGCCGCGGGAATCAAACCCGCCGCCTAAAGGTTATGAGCCGACCTGCTCAACCACTACACCACGGAGACTGTCAAACACACAAAAAATTAATACATTTATATCAAGGATTTTTTTCAACTTTAGCCAAATTAACAATAAAAAATAAATACACAAAACATAATCACGTATCCCGCTTGCAAAACATTAGGCATTCTATCAAAATTTCCGTCCACCCGTCCACAAATAAGTCAGACTCCAGATTAGCCACAAGAAGAGCGTTAAACGCACAGAGAGAGTAGATTAATACTCCATACCAATCCATAATCCATACTATAACTCTATACAAAAACATATTGCAAGCTCTACTAGCTCTACATTTTATTCTCTACCAAAACATTGAAATTCCAAACTCTACAGTTTTACAAATAATATGACTACCCGTTCTGCATACAAAGTACTGAAAAAAATATAAATTTTAAGTTAAATAAAAACTTAGTAAAATGGTTTATATCTAGTAGATAGAGCTTAGGAGAGCAATTCCTTTTATAGAGCCACGCGAATCTGGCGCGTGACTCGACTCTACATTCCGAATGCACTCTTGGGAACTTTAGGCGGAGGGGCTGGTTGATTTGGAAGATGTGTATGGTATTAATCACTCGCAATGACAAAAATATAGATATAAAACAACAGTTACTTTATGGCTTGCTTTTTTGTAATATAAAGAAAATGTACTTTAAATTACTTATTCTATTTTTACACGCCAATAATAAAAAAAAGTAGTTGATAGACTACAATGAAATTTTAATTAATATAACCTATAGTGGTCGGAGGCATCATAGAATAAATAAAAAGTAGGACGTGACAGTTTAATCAAACGGCAGGCACTATATTATTTGGAAAGAAAAGTGTTTTATAAAAATCCTATTTCAGATGGTCATTTAAAGATATTAAAAAGGAAAACCACCACTTCTTTGACTATAAGCAGTGTATGCGCTCGAGATAAAGCACAATTGACTCTACCATTTGTAAACTCGTGAAGCACGTGCAGGCTCGAGGCTCTACATTTACAGGTATTTATAGAGCTGTACAATTCTCTATTGTTATCTATATAAATGGTAGAGTACGAGTATTTGTTGCTGGATTACGAAATGCTTTGCAGTCGCTGAAATGTATACAGAGATATGCCAGAAAATATTTTTAATATTGTAGTTTTGCGGCTTCACCTGTCCTCGTGTGTGGAATCAGTCGGGAAAATTCAAATCTCCAGATTTATAATTTAAATTTTGTATATTCTCTGTATTCTTAAACCAATCACAATTTACACACATTCTACATTCTTAGACTTCAAAGCCAATCTACACCACAACCGTTCCGATCGCAGGCTACAAAGAGACTGTCACATTTCATGCCGTCGCCATCTTGGTTTTGACATCACAATACCAAGATGGCGCCACTAGTAACTTCCGTAAATTGCTCGTTTCCTAACTAATCATAAAATGAAACGAGGTATACGTTAATTCTGATGACAATAAAGTATAATTTATAAGTTAGGTAGAAATACATTACATCACACTAATATTATAAAGGCGAATATTTGCATGTGTGTTTGTGTGTATGTATGGATGGATTTGGATTAAATTCGGTACCAAGATAGCTTATACACTGGATTAACATATAGGCTACATCCTTATCCCGGAAAAGTGAAATTTTTCCGTGGGATGAGCAAATAATTAAAATACTTTTTATCCGCGGGTGAAACCGCGGGGCGCAACTAGTTATTAATATTACCTAACACGTTATACTTATATATTTAGTTGTAGCCAGTTATAGTGGCGCTCTGTGAGGGAGGCCTATTTTCAGCTGTGGACTTCTTCCGGGTGGAGATCGTGAATATAAACTTTGAAAATTATCTCGCGGCTACATCTAAAATTATTTAAATTCTCACAACATTTAATTAATGACGATACTTCTAAAATAACCCGAAACATATTACATTTCGTTCCACGCAATCCCGAAGTTGTTTCATTATCCATAACTAATTATCCGTCGGTCCAACGCACGTGACCAGACTGCGTGCAACGGAACGCTAATATGATTAGTGGTTATTCCGTTATTCTGCGTCGATTGGAACGTTTTGTTGCTGGAATTGGTTTGTGGACGTGCGGGCTTGATGACGGCTGGCTTTGTAGATGTTTGACGAAGGCATTTACTTCTGCAAATACGTACAATGGAATGTTTTTATTTAACCGTTACCTTTAATATTACGGTTAATTACTTAGTGAGCGTGGCTCAGTGGTAGCCCGTATTCAAAACAACGCACTCTGGTTTGAATCCCGCTTGATTTTTCAATATATGTGCAGTGCACTGTAAAATAAAACAGGGCACTGTAAAATAAAAAAATCAGCATGCTCAAGACCCATGAAATTTAATGATTATATAATTTAGCGAGCTTCTGCCCGGAGCTTCGCCCGTGGCGTGGCCTATGGGAAAATAATTCAACCACCCATTTTACCCTCTTCAGGGTGGAATTTCGAAAAATCTTTTCTTAGCGGATTCCTACGTCATAACATCTACCTGCATGCCAAATTTCAACCCAATCCGTTCAGTGGTTTGGGCTGTGCGTTGATAGATCACTATGTCAGTCAGTCAACCAGTC
Source organism: Ennomos fuscantarius (assembly GCA_905220475.3). NCBI lineage: Eukaryota > Metazoa > Arthropoda > Insecta > Lepidoptera > Geometridae > Ennomos > Ennomos fuscantarius. The sequence continues at coordinate 300,876 of HG992046.1, read as the reverse complement.
AGTCACCTTTGAGTTATATATTTAAGAAGATAAGATAATATGGTATTTTTATTTATTAGCTATACTTGGCTAGAATGGTACATTATGGACAGCCTCTGTGATGTGGTGGTTAAGCAAGTTGGCTCATAGCCCGGAGGTGGGGGTTCAAATCCCGCTCGGCCTTTCCCAAAGGACTTTTTAACCCACCCGAACTTGATCGGCGCTTTGGATTATTTATATCAATAAACGTCCGCTTATTTTTTACTTTATTTAAATAAAATATACTTAAATCGTTTTAAACCTAGTTATAAATTATTTGGTATTTACATTTTAGGTGTAATCACCTAATCCGTAATTTCCTTGTCCTTTCCCGCCGCGCTTCAATGCCACCCGGTGACGATCATTAATCAAATGACGGCCGCTGACAGATTTCATTTCAATGAAAACGGTCTTTATTAATTTAACGCAAGTACTGAACATACCAAATGGAAGGCGCTGTGTTAGCTGGTCTACCTTTAGGTGGACAACTTGGCGAGCTGATGGATGCAGGAGGGTAGCAGCCGCTCCAAGTGCTGCTATGGAAATACAATAAAATGAATGGAAATAAAATGAAATGAAAATTATCTATATGGGAGGCCTACGTTCAGCCATGGAAGTCTTCCGTTCTTCGTTGGTTTGAAATTTGCACGTGCACCGTTGCGCCACACTCGCCACCAATAATATTCATAAAATAGTGATGTATAAATGCCCCAGTATTTTTTAAGCATCTCTTATAAATTATTATTTTTTAATTTTTTTTTCCGCGTTTCCACAGACATCTGGGTCCGTGCTTTTTGTTAGATTATTTTTTATATTTATTAATGAAGCCTATTATTAACATGAACATATATATAATACTGGGCGGACAATACAGCCAATAACACATAAACATAAGTACTTATTTCTAATTGTGCGTACACCACCGAGCAAACCAGCTTCCGCAAGCAGCACCCGTTCACGAGCTTGACGCATGTTCCAGCCATCGCCCTCCTTGACCATATTTGAGGAAAGAAGACGACCCGACACACGACGCCGCCGCAAGAAGAAGCTTTTTAGTGAGCGTGAGTCTTATAACTTATTCAAACATTTTAATCTACCAAAAGTTCCAAAAGGAGTAAGCTAGAGTTTTACTAAATAAAAAAGTTACCTGTCCTTCCAGAAAAAAAATCGTGTGTAGAATATAACCATTCTTCTATATTTTATTCACACCAAACCCCAACATAAATAATACACCACAGCCGTACACGAGAGCGGCGTAATCGCTTTCAAGTGACATAAAAGCTTTTAAATTATCGCTGCCCAAATAAAAGCCTTTTAAAAGGTATCGCTCAAATTCTTTTAAGAGATATCGTTGAAAAGAATCTTTGGATCTTCGTGAAACGTAGAAGTGATGGATGTGATGAGCTCAGGGCAATATTTTAATGGCCGAGGTATGCCACACCGCCATAGGGTTTTCTGTGGAGATTCCTACTTTAATAATGACTGGTCCGATAGCTCAGTTAGTAATAACCATGCCTTCTGAACTGTGGGTTGTGGGTTCGATTCCCAGCCAAGACAAACATTTCTGATGAACATAGGTGTTTGTCCGGTGTCTGAGTGTTATATTGTATTCTATATATGTATTTAAAAACAAAACGTATCTTAATATTGTGTCAGTTATTTGGTTCCCATAGTACAAGTTTTGCTTAGTTTGGGGCTAGATGGCGTTGTGTGAGATGTCCACACATATTATTATTATTAATGCAAATGCGTGGAATGTGCAATAGGTGTGTCTGGACAGAGATTTGAGCAAGTTTGATTCAGTTGTGGCTCGTAACACTTCAATTCTATGCACCATGGTTCGAATCTAGCCTGGCCCCGCACCAAATAGGGATGAAATATTTGTGGGCACTTACAAAGATGAAGAATAGTATAATGATGCCGTCAAGTTCAATAATCACAAAGCTCTTAACAATGCCTAATTCACTTGTAGTGTGGTGGGTCATAGGGGGATAACATAGAATCACAGAATAGGCCGCGTTAAATCCTTAGAAATTGTTTAGGCGATTAAAATCATTAGCTAGTTAATTATAATTACTTCATTAGATGACATAATAGAGTGACAAAACTTAAAGTTGAAGTTACTTTGTCATTTGTTACAATTATAAACTAAGTTTGAACAGTTTTAAAGTTAGGTACTGAATAAAACAACATCTAAGCAGGGTTAGATTTTTTGAATACTTCAGAAATTTCTCAGATCGAAAGGACTTTTTTGCAAAGTTCGTCTCGGTAGGTGATATTACAGGCGATGATACTATTTTGCCAGTTATTCTGGCGCCAAGTAGTAGTATGCAAGCACTACTGTGTTTTGGTTTAAAAATAACTGTAGCTAGTGAACTTGCTGGGCAATTGAGACTTTATGATCTGATCTCACAATTGAGTAATCTTATTACCAGGCTGTATTGATGTCTCAGGATGATGTGCGCAGTGCAGTGTCGTGCGAAACTTTATATTTTAAGGTTCCTAGATAACATCATGCGAATGACTAGCTCGTCACAGCATTCGTTAACAAAAACTACACTTTGAAAATAAATTTGGTAGATACAACAGTATTTTTACTGACTCTCCGACTGAATGTCTTCAGAGGGAACGGGAATTTTTCAATTATTAAATCAAAAGAACTTGAAAGAAATATGTTACCGAGTACTTCTCAACATTAAATCAAAGCGGTTTAAATCGATTTAATCCCTTATTTTATATCAAGATTTTAAGAAAATTAGAATTAAAAAAAAAAAAACATTTTTTTAAATGATATTTTATATTTTGTGGGAATTAGTTTGGTGATTATTCCAATATGTTTAATACAATACGTAAAAATTATCTAAATAGGCACACAATGTCATATGGAATTATCTTACAATCAAACTTATCGTTTGTAGTGAATCAAGTACGCCACTTCACAGCACAACTCTTTTATTGCTTTTTTTTTGTCATACGTCTTTTACAATCAATTGTGTTAGATACCTAAAGTAAAATTATCAGTGTACAAAAGAAATACTTTGCAATAAAGCAATAATTCTCAATATAAAACGATCACATTCGCAGTGGCTACACGGCCGTATTGATTACACCGCCGGCCTTGGCGGTACGTCACGGCGTGCCATCAGCAGGCCTCCTGGGGCTGACTGGATGCCGATATCAGCATTATATATAACTAATACTTTAAAATAATAAAATTAAAAAGTTTATAATTTTGAGTCTTATTTCTATTTGGCAGTGATGCCTGCACTGACGGACCGCTTGAGGTGTATTGTGCATTTCCCCGCCAGCATCTACCCAAAACAGCCCAACTTCTTTATGTACCGGAGCACAACCTTGGTTCATTTAAATAATCTAAATATGTATTTTGTATGATTCTTTTATTTTTTCATATATATTTTTAGTAATTAAGAATTACTAATTGTATTATTGAATTTAATTTACTAATGTTCATGTATACATTTATGAGTTTTTAAAACCAATGTTGTAAAATAATAAATATAGTGTTGTTTAAATTTAATTTTTTATTGTTTTTGTTGTTTTGCCTGTAAATATTTTTTCTGTGCTTATAATAAATATGAAGTTTTACACAAATAATAAAAAAAAATAAAAAAAATTAATGTATATATAAAGAATATTAATATAATATGAATGCGAAATAGAAAGATGAAACGAAAATAACTTGCTTGCTTTCTATGAGAGAGAGAGAGAGAGAGAGAGAAATACACGGCTTCAAAAAGTGGCGTTGTTTAATAATAGGTCTTTACCTATGAAATTGCCGTATTGCAGTACAGACTTTTTCAAACAAAAAAAAGTTTTGATTGGCTATGAATTCTAAATTCAAATTAATTTTGTTTTAAAAATATGACATTCTATTTACAATATAAGTCTTTTGTTTATTGATTACTAATTTGCTACGAAAAATGATTGCTACGAAAAATGGATTCTTTTTGACAATCGAAAGCGCTCAGCAAGTTGGTTAGATCCTGGTTCGGTACCAAAGCAATGTGCAAAACAAAAATGACCCCTAGAAAGGTGATGGTCACAGTTTGGTGGTCTAGTGCTGGTGTGATTCATCATAGCTTTTTACAAAACGGCGAGAGCATTACTGCAGATGTGTACATTGAAGAACTGACCACAATGATGGCGAAACTCGCACGTCTGCAACCAGCTTTGGTCAATCGGTCGTCTCCACTGCTACTTCACGACAACGCGCGACCCCATACTGCACAACAGACCGTCTCTAAGCTGCATGAGTTGGGTTTGGAAGCTCTCCCTCATCCGCCATACTCACCAGATCTTGCGCCTACCGACTATTACTTTTTCCAAAATTTGGACAACTTTTTAGCGGGAAAAAAATTCAATTCCCGAGAGGCAGTACAAAACGCCTTTGAAGAGTTTGTTGTCTCCCGTCCTGCTGATTTTTTCAAGAAGGGCATCCATAAACTGCCACAGTGTTGGCAAAGATGCATTGATTGCAGGGGTGATTACTTTGAATAAAAGAAATAAATAAGTTCGAAAAAAAAAATACTTTAACTTTTTTCAAACAAAACGGCAATTTCATAGGTAAAGACCTAATAATAACTTCAAATTATTAAGAAATACTTTTCTATATTTTTTTCTCTCCTCTTTTTTTCTTTCATTCGATAGTATAAATGCGAAGTCACCCGTGCGAAGTCAGGGTGGGTCACCTTGTTATTAATAATTTAGTTTATATTAAAACTTTTCTATAATCTATTACAAATTAACAAGTAAAAGGATATGCCCTTATTGTTTAATTATTTTATTATTATTAAATTTACTTTTAAAATGTGTTATAGCACATTTTTCTTTTCTATTTCAGAAATGAATTGCATATGAATCTGTTACAAGAGGTTATTAGGTTTATAGTCTTTAGATAAAGACATGGATCGTGTAAGGGTAGATATCACATAGAAGAGAGCGGACACATATTGTGCTGACTCCAAATAAAATGGAAACATTTAACTCATCGTACAAAAATCCGCAGGAAATCTTGAAACCCATTTTAACCCCGAGTCTGTCTTCACAAGGACCAACACCCAATAACTCAGACCCCAGTAATTTCTCCTCACGTCTCGAAATGAACAAGGGTCCAATAAACGCCTAACTAATGATAGTTCAACTGCCTTTATTGGCTTTACCCACGACTACCTTATTGGAGGATTAACTTGAAATAATATATGAAACTTACTTTAAATATTTAGATATCTTGCTGTGAGTTACATCTCACACACATATTTGAGATTATCAGAGAGAAAAATGAAATAAGTTTCTGCCTTAACAAAAAAAAAACTTAAAAATTACGATTTTTAAAGATTTATTTTACACTCTGGGTCTGACACTACAAAATGTATAATCAAAAACTGAGGTAATTAACTTTGAACACAATAATTTAAATGAGTTCATTGTTAGATTTTCATAGGCGAGCCATAAATACTATGTTTTAATATAATTTGCCCTTTATCGCCATAATTAATCAATTAAATATATGTTTAGTGTTGAAACAGCTTCATATCCTTGTGTAGGTACTTGTACTATTATATATTCTGTGGCCACAAGTTAATTTTGTTGACTATCTTGGACGTCATATTCTGTCGACTACCACACCTTCTAAATTGCTTTCTAGAGACAACCAATTGCCATATAAACTACCATCATATATCCGCACAAATATGGGCTTTATTGCCGGCACCGTAGAGATCACTGGAAGTTATAGGGTAGTCAAGGACAAGATGTCACAGTATAATCATGAAGCAGTAGTTTAACTTTGGTTCAAGTTTCAGATATAGCACAAAAACACTGATAAACTTGTGGACAGAGCCAAAACGTTATTTTTCTGAAGTTATGCTTTAACTTTTTACACTTAAAAATAATGATGATTGGTGCAATAGTTTAAAAAAAAAATTGTTTAATGCAAAGTATTGAGACCAGTACGGCCTTGTAAATAGACTCGCTACCTTCTTAGGCAGCTTGTTCTAAGCTTAAACCTCTCTACTTGGTTTGCGAGCTTTTCTCCGTAACATATATAATACAAACATTTAATAAAAATAGAACAGTGAGCCACTAACTAGCTCATTGAGAGTCTAATGCATATAATTTGGCATTCCGGGAAATAGATATCAATACTCATCTTGAGCGATAAGTAGAAACGTAGGGCCGGTTTTTGACTAAGCGATATTAAATCATGTCCCATCTTACAGACTCTTTAGTGTGGTGGTTGAATAGTCAAGTCCCAAAGGCAGCGGGTTCGATTCCCACGATCTATTTGTGCACAGGGAAAAGAAGCGAAAATACTTGTTCTGTGTCTAGGTTTTGTGGGAACATGGTCCTCGTAGTTCCTATGTCTGTGATCGTTGGGTGTAATTTATTTATTACTTATTTGTCTTTGCCATTTTGAAATGATCTATGAACGAACAAAAAATCTTTTGTAAAGCTTAGTAACTGGTCGACCTTTCCATGGTACAACTGGGGTCAGTTTATAGGTTATGGATATTGTTTATAGAACAGATAGCTCGAGGGTACGGTGGAGGGCCGCAGTGACCCTGTAGTTTATAATAAGGGCTGTGTGGGGGGACGGTGCGATCTATTTCCTATATGAAATATATTTTAAAATAAATGCCATCTTCATCCGCTATGTTTTGGTATTGTGAGGTGAAGTGCTTCGGGTATTTCATAAATTTAGTGATATTTATATATACTAATACATAAAGTTTAAATAATACAGGTATTTTGTTAGTAAAAAAACTAGTGTGCTTAAGACCACACGACTGAAGTAAAAATTTTAGTTTAGCTCCACCTATCGGGAATAACTTTAGTATTTGCTTTATTTGATGTTAATATCGCCATCTTGACAGCTATGAATAGTCATTTTACCGGACATACGAACATAATAATATAATTTTTTTACTTCGCTATGTTGATAATGGAGATCTACGTGAACCAACTTCAACGTTTACCTCGCATTCACCCCCTACTTACTAACTAACTAACTTACTTACTCCCCAAGTCAAGCGTAAAGAAGATTAACTTCAATAAAATTTTTCATTAAACTCAACATTGATGTATCGTCTTGATTTTTAAATTTATTCCAAAAATAATCTCATTATTTGACACATGAGAAATAGAGATGGGTTTGGAAATGTTTGCAAAAAATATTTTCTTGTCAAAATTAAGGTATTCTGCTTTCGTTTGAATTTTTTCGTTTCATATCCCGCGTAAATCTTTACTCTCTCTAACAAAAGTATTACACAGCGTTAATCTTGGGACATAAAACAACTTCTGTCAATATTTCAATTTCACCAAATTTCAAATCGATAAGGACGACGTGTAACGTGTCATTTTTTTATATCACGTTTCATTCTTTTTACAGTCAATTTTACTAAACAATTTCGAAAAAATAAGCTTTTTTCTAGCTAGGGTCGAATTTCATTGAACAGATATAATAGGTGAACGCTGAGTAATTTGTAAAAGCGACACCTAGCGACCGTCATACTTTCCTGGATCGTTACCTGGTCTATGGATAGAAAAATCAACACAGATGGCGCTGTCATCAATTCAACTAGATTTTGACATAAATCTACTATGTGGATTATAATTTACTTTCGTAATAAATAAAACAGTAATAATAGAATTAACGTTTTTATAATAGTTTTGTAATAAACTTTTAAAAAATAAATAGACAGATAGCAATTGGTTTTCACCGTTGGCAACTTCGCCTTACGAGTGGAATTTGCGTCATGTACTTCTAAGAGTCAATAGGAAATCTTTTATATTTTCACAATCCTAAATAATTAACTAATCAAAAACATTAATATGTGTAAATAAATTCCGTGAATTAAAATTTAATATCGGCATTGCAGCCTCAAACATTTAAGAGAAATTAGGATGCCCCATACAGCACATAGTCAGACTAGTGAGGTGTCTGTGGGCCCTGAGGTTGTAGTTCTATCGACGAATCTTTGCTTTCATCTTAGAGAATTGTAGTTTCGTGTTATTTAAATCAATAGAAAAGGAGGAACGACTACTTTACTCTGTTTTTATTTAATAATTATACTTCGTTTGGTCAGCAATGTATTCGGGAAGTCTATCTGTGGCGCCATTCGTCACTATAGTTTCGGTAGTTTATCGACTGAAAGGATTTTATCGATCAGTCTTGTCGATGATTGTCAAACAGTGATTTTTGACATCACTATTTTTGGTGAGGCCTGCAGGGGCAAGCCATTTTTTACTTGTTCTTTTGGCACGCATTTGTCGTCGTGTACAAACTTTTGGAAGTGTTCTGGTTCTCCGGAGACTGTGAGTATTTTGTGAATTGGGAATATCGATCGGGAAGGTTCAATAAGTGTCTTGAAGTTTGTGCACTCGCTTTCCAGGACTTTGGGCTGGCGAGGCTGATGTCGACAGGTGGTTCGACAAGCCCAACGTGATTTTTTGTGGAGCTGTAGCATCATTTTGATGCCTTTGCAGTCTTTCCAACAAGAAGCTTTACGTGTGGGATATAAAATCGGAAAGACCGAGTAAGTTTTTCATCATTTTTTTGGTACTTGAAAATTAGGTTATAAAAGTTTTGACGTGTCGACCTTTGGCATGTGCTAGAATGTCTTCGAGCTCAGTATGACAGTGGCTTCTTTTGCGCAATTTCAGACTTCTGTTCGGTCGCACGCCTGGGCGATTCGCACGCTGCCTACCTGGTGCAAATTTGGGGATCGATGCCACGCACGCTGCTTGCTTGCACTTTGCATCGCACTCCCTGACCGCTGAGGCCCATTCGAGTCCCCTTGGCATTCATTTTGCACCACCTACATCCTTCAAAGCATAACCCAGGTGAAATCCTTCCATTTTTCTTTAAATTTAAATTAAAGTGTGCCATCATTCTTCCCTACGGTATTGGCTCACATGAAGCTAATTGAGCTTGCACCTTTGTAGTACACTGTGATGTACAACGGCTGCCTCGGACATTTATTGTGATACAAAATTATGCGTACACATGGATTTATAATGTACATAGGCTAAGTCCTAGAATTTAAGTTCGGAACCTAGCTATATCCTAAGAGTAAATTATTTTCTGCCTCCTTTTGTGGTACTTAATACTAATTCTATTTTTTTTTTCTTGAAATATACCTGCTTAGTTTACAAATATACCTTTTTTTTTTTTAACAACTCTCCGTGCCAGGGTTGTAAAATACTGGCATGTGGCGCCCTTTACATTATCTTCTGTTTTCTACTTGTCTGCTGGCCCCAGAACCCACAGCTAGCCGAGGCCATCCATCATTTTAAGCCACCACATTCTCAAAGGTTACAATTTGGCGTCTCAACTGGCGGGGCTCAGTAAAACAAAAACAGATATTCAATTATTTTGGATGTACCTGTTAAGGGAAGAAAATAGTTTACTCATTTATTTAACTAGCATAATTATTACCAAGTGTGTATTATTGTGTTAGAATATTTTGAGAATTTTGGCACAAAATTTTAATTCTGTAATAATGGCTTCTAATATGGATATTGATTATTTAATTAAAGAAGAATTATTATATGAGCTTAAAAGCAGGGGTATTGAAGTGAAGGATGATTCAACTGTTGATGAGTTACGAAAATTACTCAGATTAAGCAAAAGTGTGTGCAATCAGAGTGAAGCTCTTAATTTTTTGTTGTCTTTGGACCCGGAAACTGAGTTAGGGGTCTGCGAGGAAAAATTAAACGCAGTTTTAGCTGCAAATCATTCAACTGCATCTTGCAAGCGTAAATGTCTTTCTAAATTGAATCATGTAATGTGGCGGTTGGACAAATTAATGATCTACAATCCGGATATACAAATCAAGAAATCCGACTTGATTGTTAGGACTCAGTCTGCATTTCGAGGTATTTCTTGCAATTCAAGTTTGACAAGTCAAGTAGTTTTGAACAATCCACTACCAGCAGCTCTTTCAGCTTGTGCAGGCACGAACACTGGGAAAGGTTTGCAAGTTTTCAAATGGAACTTATCATTTGATGGAAAAACTCCACTCCATGATTTTTTGTTTGGGCTAGAGGACTACAGGAATTCATCTGGTATTACTGATGCAGATTTACTGAGGAATATTGCACATTTGCTTCGTGGTGAGGTTTTGTTGTGGTTTCGCAATAATTGTTCAGAAATTTCAACCTATTCACAGTTTGTTGAGCTGCTCAAACAGGAGTTCTTGCCGGTTGATTTTGAGCGATCATTACTGAATCAAGTCCGGTCTAGATTGCAGGGCAAGGATGAAAGCATAAATACGTACATAAATATAATGCAAAACTTGTTTAATCGTCTTTCAAACAAAATTGGTGAGTCAGAACAGTTAGACATTATTACAACTAACATGAACCCATTCTTCATTTCGAAGTTAGTTTTGGTTGAAGTACATTCCGTCAAAGATTTGAAAAGTATTTGTGCTAGGTTGGAGCTTGCGAAACAAAAGTGCAACTACAGGGGGTTTCTTAATCCAGGCGATGCTTCAATAATACCCGACATCTGCAGGAACAAAGCAAAAACACATGCATCTACCAATAAGACAGTCAGTGCTGTGGCTCCAAGTAAAGTTAAATGCCTGAAGTGTGATGGGGATCATTTACATTATAATTGCAAAGTTTATGTAGGTAGGCATTGCTTCAAATGCAAAAAACCAGGTGTGATCTCTTCTAGATGTGAGTGTTCAAAAAACTTAGAAAGAGGTCAGAAGTAGTTTCTCATAAGCATAATTCTCCAACTTCTGACCTTGAATGGAAAAAATGGTTAGCATTTGTTAAAAAGTTTTTCAATGACAGTGGAGTTGCTCCTTTGTTTAGCAAAAGCTCTAGAGATCCCAGGCCATACATTGTGGTAAGCATTTTAGGCCTGGAGTGCAATGCTTTAGCGGATAGTGGTGCATCTGTGTCGGTTATGAGTGAGAGTGCTTACAGGGCTCTCAAGGAACATGGCTTGAGTTTTGAGTTGCAAAGAAGTGATAATTCTGTGGCAGTAGGAAACAATTCCAAGTTGAATGTTGCAGGAACTGTGTTCTTACCTATTGCATATGCTAACTTGGTGGAACATGTTGAATTCTTTATATGTTGGGACATAAATGTACCTATTATTTTGGGTGTGGACTTTTTGAAAAAGTTTAATTTGTGTCAGGATATTTTTGAAGATGTCGGAAAGATATCTTATCATGAACACATGGATGTCTCATTTAACAATAGTGCAATTCACTTACATGAAGTGTCTGACCTCACGTTGAAACAAAGGCAGGTTGTGGAATGCACCATTGACAAATTCAAGAGTATAGCTGCTACAAGTGACAAGTTGGGGTTCACCACTCTAGAAGAGCATGTGATTGATACTGGGGATAGCACACCAATAAGACAAAAATATTACCCTATTCCCTTCCATCATAGGGAATATGTAAAAAATGAGATAGACAACATGTTGAAATTAGGCATCATTGAAAAGGCTATGTCACCTTGGAACAGTCCTATCCTTCTTGTTCCAAAGGCAAATGGTGAACTTAGGCTTTGCTTGGACAGTCGGAGATTGAATAGTGTAACCAAGGTGGACTCATATCCTATGCCTAGAGTCCAAGAGATTCTAGATTCACTGAATAATGCCAAGTTTATGACGTCACTAGATCTCAAAAGTGCCTTTTTCCAAATTAATCTTGAGGAGGCCTCGCGTGAGAAGACTTGTTTCTCTATTCCAGGCTTGGGGTCTTTTCAATTTTGCAGGATGCCGTTCGGTCTAGTTAATGCCACAGCCAGGATGATGAGATTGATGGATAAGGTGTTCGGCCCAGAGTTTGCCAACAATGTTTTCTATTATGTCGATGATATAATCCTCATCTCTGACTCGTTTGGTTCTCATATTGAGCTCTTAGACAAAGTTCTGGACAAATTGAAGCAGGCTGGATTGGCCATTAACTTTGAGAAGTCAGTGTTTTGTCGGCCTTCACTGAATTTCTTAGGCTATGTCATTGACAGAGATGGTTTGCGCACGGATAGTGACAAGGTTCGTTCAATTGCTGAGTTTCCTGTTCCTACTTCCCAGAAAGAAGTCAGGAGATTTTTAGGCATGGTGTCCTGGTACAGACGCTTCATCAGCAATTTCTCAACTGCAGTGTCCCCGCTTACTAGGTTGACTAGGAAAATACCTAATGGAGAAAAATTTCATTTTGATGATGATGCGGTTGAGGCCTTTCAGGAAATTAAGGCACTGTTGATATCAGCACCAGTTCTTAGTGTTCCAAAGTTTGATAGGCCATTCATGATCAGCACAGATGCTTCTGATGTTGGTCTGGGTTGCATATTGTCACAACTTGATGATGAAGGCAATGAGCATCCAGTTGCTTTTGCGAGTAGAACCCTCTCAAAAAGCGAAAGAAATTATTCAGTTACAGAAAAAGAGCTTGGTGCTCTACTGTTTGCTCTAGAGAAGTTCAAGGGTTACATTGATGGTTCGCCTCATCAAACTAAGGTGTATACGGACCACAGTAGCTTAAAGTGGTTGGTCAATCTAAAGTCACCTACAGGACGATTGGCTAGGTGGGCGATTAGGCTTTCACAGTACAATTTCATAGTGGAGTACCGTAAAGGAGCAGAGAATGCAGCACCTGATGCACTATCTAGGGCACCTGTTGTTGACACCCTCCAAACTTCTTTGGTCAATCCCATCCAGGATAGCTGGTTCTCTAATATGTTAAGGAGGGTTGAGGACTCTCCTGGGAAATTCCCAGATTGGCGGGTCATAGATAGTAGACTCTACAAGAGAATTAGGAGTCCTAACCCTTTAGCAGTTGATTGTGAGTGGAAGTTGGTGGTACCTGAAGAGCTTAGAAATGAGGTGCTGGGCCAGTGCCACGATAGGCCTGATGCTGCACACTTAGGGGTATTCAAAACTTTTAAGCGCCTGTCCCAGAGCTATTTCTGGCCGAAGATGTTAATGGATGTAAAGAAGTATGTGAGAAATTGTCAGACTTGCTTGTCTTATAAAAGCACAAACACACCTTTGCCAGGTCTGATGAATAACCCCAAAAAGGTCCAGAGACCATACCAGGTGATATCAACTGATATTTTAGGGCCATTACCTCGTAGCTATTCTGGCTACAAGTTTGTGTTGGTTGTGGCAGACTACTTTACTAAATATACTCACTTGTTTCCCATGAGAAGCTCCGTGGCAAAATCAGTGGTGAACATAATAGAAAATCAGTTCATAATGCGACATGGAGTTCCACAGGTTATAATTTTAGACAATGGGCCACAGTATATATCCAAATGTATGAAAGATCTTAAGGAGAAGTATAAGATTCCTCACCTCTTTTACAATTGTCGGTTTACACCGCAGAATAACCCAGCTGAGAGAGTAAATAGGGTAGTGGTTACCGCTTTAGCATCTTTGGTAGGACAAGATCACAGGGATTGGGCTCAAAATATAAGTCAAATTGAGTTTGCAATAAATACAGCGGTACATGAGGTCACAGGCCACAGTCCATATTTCTTGACGTTTGGCAGAGAAGCGGTTTTGTCTGGTGATTGGTATCCTCCTGGTGAGTTGGAGGCCAGTGAACTGCAGTTCACCGACAGACATCTAAAAGTTAACTCCTCTATCAAAAAGGCTTACCACAAGAGCAGAATTTATTATAATAGGAACCGTGTGGATGTCGAGTATGAGGTAGGACAAGTTGTGTGGAAAAAGGAATACCCACTGTCAGATGCAACAAAGTTTTTTACCAAGAAGTTTGCACCAAAGTTTAGAAAGTGCATAGTTATGGAAAAGATTTCTCCAGTAACTTATGTGTTGCAAGACTTCTTTACCAAGCGATCTTTAGGCAGGTGGCACATCAAAGATTTGTTGAAGTCGGAGCATCCGACCCCGACAAGTCGCTAAACTGTCGTGCACTTCAAAAAAAAAAATAAATAAATATATATATATTTATGTATGTTTTTTATATACATTTATTATTTTGTTAGCCTTTTTTTTTGTGTTTACAGTAGAGTCACATTTTTTCTTGAAGTGCATCAGCTTTTGTGAGTTTGCTGTACCCCTTTTAGCCAACTTCAGTTTTGAGGTTTGTCTTATTGTTTCCTTTCTTGTTTTGATGATTGATTGGACTCTCCATCTTTTGTTCTGTAACATAGGTATCAGAGGATCTATTTTGGGTCTTGTTTTGATATCCATAGTGAAATGTTATTTTTTCTTTTGTTATGGAAAGGACTTTTGTCTGGTGGGGAACCCTACTTTAATTGTTAAGGGGGAACAATAATTATTTTTTTTCTCATTTTTTTTCTTTGGTACAGCAGAATCACGAGTTGTTTAGTTTTAAGTTTTGCTTTAATTTTCTTTTTGTTTATCTTGGTGTTCTGGTCAGAATCGGAAATCTGGTCCTTGTCACCCAAGAAACATTGTGCATGCTTTCTTTTTTTGTTGTTACTATTCTCAGACCACCTTAGTGCAGGCTTTTGACTTGGGTGAAGTTTGTAGAAGTACGTGAAACGTTTTTTTTTAAATTTTTTTTTTTGTAACTTAGCAGGTATTGTAACGTGTCATTTTTTTATATCACGTTTCATTCTTTTTACAGTCAATTTTACTAAACAATTTCGAAAAAATAAGCTTTTTTCTAGCTAGGGTCGAATTTCATTGAACAGATATAATAGGTGAACGCTGAGTAATTTGTAAAAGCGACACCTAGCGACCGTCATACTTTCCTGGATCGTTACCTGGTCTATGGATAGAAAAATCAACACAGATGGCGCTGTCATCAATTCAACTAGATTTTGACATAAATCTACTATGTGGATTATAATTTACTTTCGTAATAAATAAAACAGTAATAATAGAATTAACGTTTTTATAATAGTTTTGTAATAAACTTTTAAAAAATAAATAGACAGATAGCAATTGGTTTTCACCGTTGGCAACTTCGCCTTACGAGTGGAATTTGCGTCATGTACTTCTAAGAGTCAATAGGAAATCTTTTATATTTTCACAATCCTAAATAATTAACTAATCAAAAACATTAATATGTGTAAATAAATTCCGTGAATTAAAATTTAATATCGGCATTGCAGCCTCAAACATTTAAGAGAAATTAGGATGCCCCATACAGCACATAGTCAGACTAGTGAGGTGTCTGTGGGCCCTGAGGTTGTAGTTCTATCGACGAATCTTTGCTTTCATCTTAGAGAATTGTAGTTTCGTGTTATTTAAATCAATAGAAAAGGAGGAACGACTACTTTACTCTGTTTTTATTTAATAATTATACTTCGTTTGGTCAGCAATGTATTCGGGAAGTCTATCTGTGGCGCCATTCGTCACTATAGTTTCGGTAGTTTATCGACTGAAAGGATTTTATCGATCAGTCTTGTCGATGATTGTCAAACAGTGATTTTTGACATCACTATTTTTGGTGAGGCCTGCAGGGGCAAGCCATTTTTTACTTGTTCTTTTGGCACGCATTTGTCGTCGTGTACAAACTTTTGGAAGTGTTCTGGTTCTCCGGAGACTGTGAGTATTTTGTGAATTGGGAATATCGATCGGGAAGGTTCAATAAGTGTCTTGAAGTTTGTGCACTCGCTTTCCAGGACTTTGGGCTGGCGAGGCTGATGTCGACAGGTGGTTCGACAAGCCCAACGTGATTTTTTGTGGAGCTGTAGCATCATTTTGATGCCTTTGCAGTCTTTCCAACAAGAAGCTTTACGTGTGGGATATAAAATCGGAAAGACCGAGTAAGTTTTTCATCATTTTTTTGGTACTTGAAAATTAGGTTATAAAAGTTTTGACGTGTCGACCTTTGGCATGTGCTAGAATGTCTTCGAGCTCAGTATGACAGTGGCTTCTTTTGCGCAATTTCAGACTTCTGTTCGGTCGCACGCCTGGGCGATTCGCACGCTGCCTACCTGGTGCAAATTTGGGGATCGATGCCACGCACGCTGCTTGCTTGCACTTTGCATCGCACTCCCTGACCGCTGAGGCCCATTCGAGTCCCCTTGGCATTCATTTTGCACCACCTACATCCTTCAAAGCATAACCCAGGTGAAATCCTTCCATTTTTCTTTAAATTTAAATTAAAGTGTGCCATCATTCTTCCCTACGGTATTGGCTCACATGAAGCTAATTGAGCTTGCACCTTTGTAGTACACTGTGATGTACAACGGCTGCCTCGGACATTTATTGTGATACAAAATTATGCGTACACATGGATTTATAATGTACATAGGCTAAGTCCTAGAATTTAAGTTCGGAACCTAGCTATATCCTAAGAGTAAATTATTTTCTGCCTCCTTTTGTGGTACTTAATACTAATTCTATTTTTTTTTTTCTTGAAATATACCTGCTTAGTTTACAAATATACCTTTTTTTTTTTTAACAACTCTCCGTGCCAGGGTTGTAAAATACTGGCATGTGGCGCCCTTTACATTATCTTCTGTTTTCTACTTGTCTGCTGGCCCCAGAACCCACAGCTAGCCGAGGCCATCCATCATTTTAAGCCACCACATTCTCAAAGGTTACAGACGTTTCACATTAAATAAGTGTTTATTAGCAAATACTTTAATTTCTACTAATTTTGTAAGTGCATCCTACTCAAATTTAAACCAATCTTTATGTGTAAAAATCTGAGATTAAAAGTCTTAGTATAATCCGACTCCCATCCTTTCCGTGCAATATTTTACAACAAATCGACTGGAATATTCCCTTGAAACTTGTATAATTTCCTTTGCACATAAATCTGAACCGTAAAAACTTTCATTTCGTGTTGAACCCAAAGTTAACTTGAAGTTTCATTTGAACTGAAATATTTTAGCACTCGCGGGTAAATAATGTTTTTTTACATAAACGGGGAAAAAAGATTAAGGCATTTTATCTTTATGTCTTTATTTAAGAACCTACGTTTCTCAGTCTCAGTCTCTGCCTTTGGTTTTTGTGAAAGACTACACGTATATGTATATACTACATATTGAATAAATTTTGTTTGAGGTTTCTTTATTACTACTGTATGCGACTTTCTTCATAATATAAAATACAAATTACTCCAACATTTAAATTATGCCAAAAAAACACAAAAATAATAAATCTTCTATAATTTTTTTCTGTAATTATTCAATTCGGTTTATAGTAAAATAAACACTTTTTATAAGTTCTAAATTATAATCTTTAAAAAGAATAATTAAGTCTCTGTTGGAAACTAATTAACGGAAATTGTTAAACTAGGTTCAACCATAAATTCTTAATAGACTTCATCCCTCAAAATAAAATATAAATTAAAAACCCCAAGTTTAGTTTGCGTCAAAGGAATAAAAGGCAAAATAACTGATATTCGTTACCACTTTTCGTAGCAACGCGTAGGGAGTCTACGAAATATGACAGGCCTACGCGAGCTACGCCACTTTAAATTAAGCTACGAAAATTGACGCGGCGTCGAAATACTGTGTGAGAAATTGTATGTTTTTATTGTTCGTCAAGTACTCGTAAAATGAATAAATATTGTTTCAGATTACGAATCTTATGAAAAATTTTGCAATGTATACGAGAGATATTTATCATATTTATTGCTCATTTCTTGCGAAAAAATTAATTACAACAATAATTGCTTTCCAGGACAAAACGTATCATTCTAGTTCCTACTAATAATAGGTCTTTACCTATGAAATTGCCGTATTGCAGTACAGACTTTTTCAAACAAAAAAAGTTTTGATTGGCTATGAATTCCAAATTCAAATTAATTTTGTTTTAAAAATATGACATTCTATTTACAATATAAGTCTTTTGTTTATTGATTAGCGTTGTATTTTCATTACATTTCAACATTTTTCCTCATAATGGATACTTTGAAATTTCGTGTAATTATGGAATATGAGTTCCGTCGTGGCACCAACGCGGCACAAACGACACGTAACATCAACGACGTTTACGGAGAGAACTGTACAAACGAACGTACAACCCGTTATTGGTTTGCTCGGTTCCGTTCTGGGAATTTTGACTTGAAAAATGAACCTCGTGGTCGTCCGGAAACTTTGGTCAACAATTATGAATTAAAGGCGATTGTGGAAGCTGATGAATCTCAATCTACAGCTGAGCTGCCAGTAGCTTTTGATGTTAGCATCAAAACAATATTTGTCCATTTGCGACAGATTGGCAAGATAAAAAAGCTTGATAGATGGGTGCGCCACGAACTTAACGATCGCCAGCGCAACGTACGCTTCGAGACTTGCCTTGCGCTGCTTAACAGGCACAGAAATGAAGAAATTTTGAAGCGAATTGTTACGTGAGACGAAAAATGGATTCTTTTTGACAATCGAAAGCGCTCAGCAAGTTGATTAGATCCTGGTTCGGTGCCAAAGCAATGTGCAAAACGAAAAATGACCCCTAGAAAGGTGATGGTCACAGTTTGGTGGTCTAGTGCTGGTGTGATTCATCATAGCTTTGTACAAAACGGCGAGAGCATTACTGCAGATGTGTACATTGAAGAACTGACCACAATGATGGCGAAACTCGCACGTCTGCAACCAGCTTTGGTCAATCGGTCGTCTCCACTGCTACTTCACGACAACGCGCGACCCCATACTGCACAACAGACCGTCTCTAAGCTGCATGAGTTGGGTTTGGAAGCTCTCCCTCATCCGCCATACTCACCTGATCTTGCGCCTACCGACTATTACTTTTTCCAAAATTTGGACAAATTTTTAGCGGGAAAAAAATTCAATTCCCGAGAGGCAGTACAAAACGCCTTTGAAGAGTTTGTTGTCTCCCGTCCTGCTGATTTTTTCAAGAAGGGCGTCTATAAACTGCCACAGCGTTGGCAAAGATGCATTGATTGCAGGGGTGATTACTTTGAATAAAAGAAATTAACAAGTTCGAAAAAAAAATACTTTAACTTTTTTCAAACAAAACGGCAATTTCATAGGTAAAGTTGGTTACTCTTTCACGCATAAATTACTGAACGGATTTGGATGAAATTTGGAACACTGTTGGCTTATAAGCTGGATTAACACATAGGATACTTTTATCCCGGTTGTATGTTCCCATGGGACAATTTTAGGAATATGGATGTTTGTTACTTTTTCACGCAAAAACTACTGAACGGATTTGGGTGAAATTTGGAACACAGATAGTTTATAGCCTGGATTAATACAGAATACTTATATCCGCGGGTAAAACCGCGGTGTACAACTAGTATTACATATTTAATTTGGTATTTTTAAAAAATCAAATTCAATCAAATCATTTATTACAGACCAGCTATTTTGGACACTTTTTCCACTTGTCCAAAAATAAAACTAAGTAGAAGACATGAAAGTAATAAATCAAATAATCATTATAATAGAACATTCTTCGCTTATTGACTACAGCAGGTATACACATATAATCATAATTGGCTATTGTCTGTATCACCACAATCAAGTCGTAATGTGCGTGTTACATAACAGGTGTTGTCGTCGTATGACGCAATTTATGGCCATTACTGAGGCTAGCTTTGATTGGATCAAACATTTAAGTATATTATATTGTACTAATATTTTATTGAAATAAAAACCTAACAGATAGCCGATGCTTTTAAGTCACAGATTTACGAATAGTTACACAGCGAATCCTTAGAAGAGTCTTCTTTGTGTGCGAATGCGTGCGTGTAACTATTCGTGTCGTGTTGTGTGAGTGTGTGTATGTGTGTGTGTGGGTGTGTGTGTGTGTGTTTTAAGTTCTTGCAATAGATTTATAACTTGCGGTGACATCTATGCAGACGAGCAATAAAAAATGTTGTAGATTCCTCACAATCTTTTCTTTTACTAAAGCTCTACAAGATCAGTAGGTTTCAAAAACCAGGGATTGCAAACAGACCCCGCTACTAATCTAGGTATCAAAACTTATCATATTACGGATTAACATTCAATTATTTTACATTGAAAATAGCATGTAACAGTTTTTGTACGCCAGCTCTGGTGAAGTATGCTGAACATTTCATATTACACCTACCACCTATTTATACCATATTTCGTGCAAATAAAATTCATATCTTATCACCATCAGCTGAAACACGTCCACTGCTGAACACAAGTCTCTCCCATAGAGCGCCGTTTGGCTGGATATATGCCTTTTGCATCCGATGGATTCCCGCGGTTTTGACTCCACTCCCTCCACTACGCTGCTTCCGGTTTGTGGTCACCACTCGAGAACCTTTCTCTCTCATCATTTGTCTTTTCTGCAAGTGATATGGCAGAAAAGTTCGTCTAGGTAGGTACCACCGCTTTGCCAGTTATTCTGCCGCCAAACAGTAGTGCGCAAGCACTGCTGTGTTCTGGTTTGAACGGCACTGTAGTTAGTGACATCACTGAGTAATTGAGACTTTATGACCTGATCTTACAGTCTAGTAATCTTATTACTAGATTTCGCTGAAGTCTCAGAATGACGTGCGCGGTGCAGTGTCACGCAAAACAGTATACTTTAGAGTCCAAGCGACACTGCAACTGATATCGGCAGCCGTGTCGCTTAGTATCGGTAAACGGTTAGCTAGTCACGTCATTTCTTAACATAATAAAAAAATAATATATAAGTAAAATAAGTAGTGCATTGTAGCAAATACTATCATTGGCATATCAATACCAAACGGTCGTCCTCATTTTATTAACCGCCACTTAATTGATTGACATTCAGCCCCCGCGCGGTGAGCGCTGCTATAAGCGGAGACCGACCTATATACTCCATGTCTGGGGCTGAACAGGTACCTTGATAGGCTATCCTGCTAGATCTGCTGTGCGATCACGTAACTCGATTGCAACTGACAGAAAACCAAATTTGTATGGATTTGACAGTTTAAATACGCAGTTTATGTGCATAGTTTGTATGGAAATTTCTCCTGTTGCATTGCAATCAAAGTTTCGTGATCACCCTCCCTGTTTAGATCTTAATGTTGTATTAATGTTCTAAGTTGTAGTCAATTAGTGACTTTTGTTGACTTAATGTTGTAGTTAATTAGTGACTTTTTTAAATGTTGGAAATGTTTTATAAATTACATTTTAAACTTTGGCTTTTTTAAGCGGGCTAATGCTGGTGGTCTGTAACGACCTTTACAGAATCACTGGCGCCTGGTTTGTTGCGGGCTACAACTGGGCCACATTTGCTTTCAATACAGAAAGCTACATACAAAAGCTTCCATATGAAAATAAAGCTAGACAAAAAAGCTTCACTATGAAAAATAGCATAAATATAAATAGCTGATAATTAATTAAAATTAAATTGGTTAGTAATTGTACGCAAGAGTCTATCAATTACTCGTTCAATAATCAAATAGATCGAAATAAATTAAAGACAAGAATCCACTACTCTTTACACAAGAATCTATAAATTTTACAAGGAATAAAACATTCTATTGTGTTTCAGTAAAATTCAAAATAGCTTGGCATGGCAAACTATATTCCGACAGAGAGAAACGTCAATAAATACGAGGAGTAGATTTAGAGCTGCTACTTAGGTATTAGATTATCAGAGTAGTTAGACACTACTTTGATCTAGTTATTAGCTACGTTAGAGGTCGTTGCTAATTGATTTAAATTAGTTTGGAGTGTGTTTTAGTGCAAATAATAAAAGAGTAATTACTGAATAACAGACTGATCAAGGCTGAGCCTGAAGTGTTGGGTAAAGTAATGGAATATTTATAGGGTACAACTGCCATTGTCTGGAGGTATACTACAGAGCTTTTTGAAAATGCACATATTCGGAGTTCTAAGTTTGCATTAGCACCGTAAATCTACACATATAAAATTCAAAGTCCTTACTGACTGACTGACTTATTTATCAACGCACAGCCTAAACCACTGGTCCTAGAGACTTGAAATTTGGAATGTGTGTTCTTTGTAAAGTTTAAGTATCCACAAAAAAGGATTTTTCTAAATTTTACCCTAAGAGGGTGAAATGGGTGAAAGAATTATCTATGAAAAATTTTCTTCTCCGTATCCTATAAAGAAGAAACTCGTAAATGTATAATTGGGTAGGTGCCGCTAAGTAGTATTATAAATAATAATATAGTAATAATATGTGTGGACATCTCACACAGCGCCATCTAGCCCCAAACTAACCAAAGCTTGTACTATGGGAACCAGATAACTGATGCAATCCTTCGATAATTTTTGTTTCTAAATATATACATAGATTACAATATAAACCCAGACTCAGAACAAACATCGATGTTCATCATGCAAATGTTTATCCTGGGTGGAAATTGAACCCACAACCCACAGTCCAGAAGGCAGGGTCATTACCAACTGAGCTATCAGACCAGTCATTATTACATAAACGATTCTCTTATATCTCTAGGATAAGGAGGTTGATGCAGTAGGTTGATAAATTTAGATCTTTTTAGCTGTGTAATTTCACTGCGTTTATGAAATGGACTGGACTGGATACTAGCTGTGATGACTTATAGACAGTCCAAATGCTCCAGCCAACTACCGGTAGCTTACCATGGGGTAAGCAATGCAATCATACTAATTATTATTAATTTATTTAATTATAATTATATTGCAAACGTTGCCAGTATCAATATACTGGCAACGTTTCCCAGTTGAATTGCAGTGCAAATTATATTTAAAAAGAAACTTACCAACGTGGCCTACAAAGCCAGAAAATCATTTTCATAATGAATCTCTGAGATTTGCTAACTTATAAAATTAAATGGCACGGCGGAGAACAACAAATAATGTTCCATGAAAAGATTCAAATATCAATTTTTATGTAATATCGTGAACTTGCGATAAAAATGCGTTAAATATTAGACGAGGGTGTCCCCGACCGTTTCGGCTTTCGAGTTAATAAACCCGGGGGTGGTTATTATCCGGATCTCTATATCTTGCCGGATATCATCGGGGATGAAGTCTCGTGTTGCCGGATAAATAACGTGGTTAATTTTAGATTTTGGCAAGAATAAGATATATGAACACGAAGCAAGGTTGCTTTGATGTTTTATTTATGTTTTTATTTTACGGTTTATATCTTTGTTAATAACTTAAAAATAAAATATATTAACACAAGCAAGCTATTTTTCAAGTCAAATTGAAATAGTTAATTTAAATATTGCTGTAATCATATGACATTAGAAAATATGTGATATTAAGATTTTTCAAGTTCATTTGATAAATAAAATCAATTTGATAAAATATGTTTTCTGTTTACTGGTGCATGCAATCTGACACGACTTAGGAAAATATCCAATCTGAATGAAAAACTACTACTAACTTATCCATCATCATCAACGACCGGAAGACGTCCGCTGCTGAGCCATACGCCTCCCTCATGGAGCGGCAGCTTGCTTCTTTATCATAGACATGCTAACCTTTGACCTCGGTCTCACCTGATGGTAAGTGACGATGCGGTCGACAATTGAACAAGCTTAGTCGCCTCTAAACTCAGATTGTACTTATCAGGAAACAATATTTAACGCTGATAAGTGGTTAACAGGAATCATTAAAATCGGTTCACCCAGTCGAAAGTCTTGAGGGCATAATAAACCGTCGAATTGTCAACCTCCTCTTTTTTGAAGTCAGTTAAAACAAAAAACTATTCGCAAATACCTAATGACTGTCTCTTCAATTAGATTTCCCTATAATAAAACCATTTTGTAATACCTTTGTTTACCAAAACAACCATCTCTTTGTTCCAATTTAGTCGTACTTAAAGTAAATTACAAATCCAATAACAGAAATACTCAAATAAATCAGGTATTTGAACAAGGCAATCCGTTATGTAAATAAGTACCTAATAAGTACCCAATCTACTTCAGCTATCGTGTCGTTACACAGTAAAATAAAAACCATAGCTACAAGGTGATTCAGAAATCTTCAATAATGGACTCGTAGCAGTGCTATGGCTACGATCACTCTACGACACGCTACGAGGCTACGGTGCTACGCCGTTGTTTTATTAAAATCTGCATGTGTACTTTGGTATATTTCAAAGAACTAGGGATCAAGACTGGACTGGAGTATATTTATTAGTAGTTATTTATTTGTTATTTATTAGTAGAGTTTATTAGTAGTATTTGATCAAAATTGGCTGTACCAAGTCTAAGTTAGTCAAGGCTGTTTAAAAAAACTAAAAAAAAATGTTCACAAGCAACAAGCACACAACCTTCGTGATAAAAACAAGTGAACGTAACCTATCGACATCTTTAACAATGATTGACTGATTTGTTGCTCACCTTTAAAAATAGTTATTTGTTTATGACGTCACGCAACATTATATTTCTAGTTTCTCTTTTTTGTGTGATTTGTCTTCAATGAGTGCCTATTTGTAAAAAATTGAGTGATGTCTTGAAAAATGTATTTTCTTTTTTTTTCTATGCACCAATATTTGTTCTGTCGCAGGAATCGAACCTGCCACCTCTGCGTTCGGCTCATAAGCCAAACTGCTCAACCACAACACTACAGAAGCTGTCAGACATAAAGTGATATTACTATTCAAAGCTCCCGTGGTTCGGAGGTTAAGTTATCACGTCACAAAAAAGGACATTTGACTACAAGGCTCGGTTTGCACGACGCCCACGCTTGCACTCACCGCCAATTTAACTTAGTTGTAACGTCGATTATTTAAAATAAAACAAAAATAAAATCTAAAGTAAAAAGTGTAAATAAAACCGTTTTATTAGTTAGATAGTTCTTAGTAGAACAACGCGACGGTACTATAACTAGAAAATTGTAAACCTCTCTATAAAAGATCTTTTATCTACCGAACTATCACCGATATCATTTCCCGGGGACCTTTTGTTCATTTTCTCCGCCACTTGTATAATTGGTGTTCAGCATCTTTTCATCTTTAATCGGATTTTCTTTGGAAAAGTTTAAGTAGTTTTCAATAGTATACGTCAGTGAAACGATAGTGCCGTGGTGGAGGTGATTGGTATTTTTAAATGAAGTATCAGTAGCGAAATGATATGCTTAAAAAAAGGGTTAAATCGACTTCGATCGCCATAAGTTCAAACTGAGAAATACTTGGATCATTTATATATTTTATATATTTTGGTAAAAATCAAGTGACTGATTATTATCAGTAGCTTGATTTTTTTATTCTATGAAACAAATTTAAAAGTATTGCTTTCAAACAAAGAAAAAAATTTACAAATCGGTTAATAAATGACGAAGATATGGGGGTGAAAAATTTAAAAAAAAAACGAAAGAAAAATATATATAAGAGACCTAGCGGCCCGTCCCGGCTTCGCTAGGGAGGACGTATATTTTTTAAGCATTATATAATATACGAAAAACAATGTATCACGCACCGGCGCCATCTACTCTAAAATGTTGGTTTGTCCTGATTTTTTCCTAAATTTTCTTTGCTATAAACCTCACGGAGCCCGAGACCTTTCCAACGAATGCAAAACCGTGGAAATCGGTTCGTGCGTTCTGGAGTTATAGCGTCAGGAAGGAAAACTCGACTTATTTTTATATAATAGAAGATTGAGCACCTCCTCTTTGAAGATGGTTGAAAAAAAATCTAATAACAATTCTGTACATATAGTATTGTTGTTTTACATTATTGTTCACTCCAATGACGTTTCTTTAATTAAGCACATTACAAAAATAACGGTAATATTTTAACGTTTGATTTTATAATGTGTATAGTGTAGACTACAATTATTTTCCAATTAATTGTTCAATTTATTTCAACAGAATAATAACTAAAACTATAATTTTCTACTGTAAATCTACCTAATTTGGTGCTCATTAAGAAAATTTCACTCCAATTTTGGTATCTTTAATTACACTAATGATGATAGCACATAATTATAGTGCATGCGATCAAACGGCCGGCCATATTTTCACTTCATTGATCAATTAAACCAGCTTGTTAGCCGAATTATTCGTAAAGTGAACCAAATTACCATGACGGCCATGTTTAGCCAGGGTTAATGCATTGTGAATTAATTAATGATAGTTCATATATTATATATAAAACCACTATAACGATTAAACTAGTATTGATCTATCGAATAGAATTCCAATTAAATTTAAATTTGAAATTTAAAAAATCCACATCGGCACCGTAAGTATACTTACAAATTTCACCGTTAAGTATAAGTACTAACAAATAAAATAACGAAAAGTACCACAAAAAATAGTTGCAATGTTGCCAGACCTGATAAAATTCCTCAAATAATGCAAACACGAGTATCACGTAATGTGGTAACGCAATCTGTGTGCCGTTCGACGCAGACCGCAGGTGACGTGAGCTTAATGCAATTCAATTGAAATATTCCATTGAAAATTAATTTCAATTGAAATATTCCAGTTAAATGACAAGCAAATATTTGATGTATTTTATTTGAACAGAACGTGAAATATGAGGGCTTGGTGATATATATAACAATGCGTCGACGAGCGATGTTTCGTTCGTTAAACTCATCAAGATTTTTTAATTAGGCTAAGATTTAAGGGCTACGGTTGAGATTTTAGCCCTCAAATATCGTATGGCGATTTCTTCTAAAGCGTAATAATATATACTCACAAATCTATTCAAATCTTTTATTGGTTAAAACATGACCATCTAATAATTTTAAACGTGTGCTTTTCACATAAACTTTAACCAATGCTTTTGTATGTTTACGTCAGAGATTACTTCCAAGATCTTCTTTTGAAACCAGACGTTTTATTTTACAGACCATCTGATACTAATACATTTTGGTACATGCACGTTTAGCTAATTAGAAGTATTACTACTACTAGGTGGTAGGACTTTTTTGCAAAACAGACTTGTTCGTCTAGGTAGGTACCACCGCTTCGCCAGTTATTCCGCCGCCAAGCAGTAATGCGCAAGCACTGCTGTGTTCCGGTTTGAAGGGCACTGTAGCTAGTGAAATTACTAGGCAAATGAGATTTTATGACCTAAACTCACAGTCGAGTAATCTTATTACCAGATTGTGCTGACGTCTCAGGGTGACATTCGCAGTGCAGTGTCACCTAAAACTGTATACTTTAGAGTTCCAAATAACACTGCAACTGATATGGACAGCCGTACTGCTTAACATCAGGCAAACGGTTAGCTCGTCACGTCATTACTTAACAATAAAAAAATAATTTAAAACTACACATTTGACGTTTTGCACGGTTGGGCATTTTGCTTCTTAGAGTTTCTGATGGGGGAGATATTTTCTAGAAATAATGACGACCTAAGACTTCCGAATTCACAAAGACTTAAATCCCCACACCTTGGTGTCAGCCCATCGATCCGATCCTAGCTTATCACAACAAGGGCCGGGGCCCTACAGCCACCCTTATCAAGGGCCCCGTAATCTGTGCGATAATTAAACACACAACCCTTACCCTGCAGCCCTTAGGATGTAATCAATTCAGCCTGAATTAGGACACAGTCTGTTTATGTAGAAAGTAAAATTACTGAACCTTAAACAAAACTAAAAATCGGGAGGGTAAAAAAAATTTCGTAAATTGTATTACAATTTACGTGTTTTTTACATACATACGTAACACTTGCAATAAATTCTTTTTTCAATCACCATTGAGATTTTCGTCTTTTCTTACAAATAAAAGCATTTTTTTAACGAAACACACGTAAATTTTTGGCAATTTTTAGGAAACGAATTAATATAGGGAATCCATCATACTCAGGTTTCTTTCAACGGATAAATAGAACAAGAAATTAAATTAAAACTTAGCATGAAGTTATTTTTTTTTAAATCATTATTAAGCTAGCATTTAACACACAATTTTTTATTTTTAGTTTCTGCGTGCATTATATATAGTATACGTAACAAGTGTTGATAAAATTTCTAAGTCTTTTGTTTTTATCTTTAACAGTTCTTCTGACTCATTTTCTCAACTGTGACATTCCGCATCTGTTCAATATAGGGTTTGTTATTAAATTACTGATTTCAATTGGTTCCCATTCCACCGCCCTGAGAGCTGAGAGCTTTAACTCAATGTTTGAATCAGACGAATGCTTTTAATTTTATGCTTGGGATTGTTCATAAGTAATTGTTTTTCAGATCTATCTGTGGTACTGTTCCATTTTTAAATTGTGTCATAATCACACTCATCACACTAATATTATAAAGGCGAAAGTTTGTATGTGTGCATGTGTGTATGTTTGTTACTCCTTCACGCGCAAACGGCTGAATGGATTTGGATGAAATTTGGTAACAAGATAGCTTATACACTGGATCAACATATAGGCTACATCCCGGAAAAGTAAAATTTACCTGTGGGATGAGCAAATAATTAAATACTTTTTGTCCGCGGGTGAAACCGCGGGGCGCAACTAGTAAATTATTATTTATTATTTTTGTTGCACTTTGTTTTATTATTATTGCATTAGCATTCTGACATCTGCCAATCGTGGTGATTAGCGACCCCTTCCCCTATGAGATAAGCATCCAAAGCATCTCAAGAGGCAGGCCTATGTCCAGAAATGGACATCTACCAGCTGTTCCTGTGTCAATTTTTTTTGTCACCAGTACAACTGTGATGACTTCAGTCATCACAGTTGTCCTTATCAATAGACATCACCATAAAAAAAATAGAAAAAATAGTCCTATTATTTCGTTAATTAAAGTTTTTCCCCGCATTTCGTCTATATCAATTTTAGCATGAAATGCTAAGTCCGTTGTTTCTGTGAGTGCGCGTTTTTTGTCGCCCACGACTTCACCAAAGTTGCCACTCATGGCGATACATATTTTTGTGCTGGTTGTTTCACTCCATTCTGTTAATTATTTTAACTAAGGTTTGCCTTTTTATTATTTGGCTTTATGCGATTTTTTATTCAGCCCGTCAAAATTAAAAAATATTAGCATAACAATAGACGAACAATTTAAAAGCGTGCGAGATTAGTACGGTTTTTAGCTTTGAAAGCAGCTTTAATCCGTAAATACAATGTTTTTTTGACTTTGGTAAAAAATAAATAAACGTTTCCATTAAAAAAAACTATGAAATTAAAAAGAATGAAGTATAATTTAATTCTTATAGAACTTAATAATAATACAGGGGAACCTTTGGAGACAGAGCTAGCTTCGTTAGCAATTACCATCACTCGCAACTATAACAATACCAGTGAAAATAACCGTTATAACGCTCTAATATAAATGTTAATTCATTATTGGCGCGTTATTTCGGCACAAAATGTCAAAGAGCTGTTTAACAGTTTACCTTAGTTATGCCTTAAATAATGTAACGTTGAAAATATTGACATGAAATTATTATTATTCCAAAAATAAAGAAAAAAGGTACGTAATATTCATTAAGTTTACATTTACACTTTCATTTACAGGACTGGCCCAATAGCTCAGTTGGTAGTAACCTTGCCTTCTGAACTGTTGTTGTTGTGGTTTCGATTCCTATCCAGAACAAACATTTGTGTGGTTTACATAGTTATGCATTCCGATAGTAGGCAAGACTTTGTTGCCATCAACGCGTAGGCGTTGAAACCGCTGAGTTGCACCGGCCGTCTGGCGGTGTCAGGAATGCATGACTGCTGACAAGCCGTCTCGACGGATCGCCCTAATGATTATTGCGTCAGTTCGTTTTAAGCTCTCCAATGTATCGGACATTGAAATAAATTAGTTTTAATAATTTTTGTGTCTTTTTAAAAACTGTTTCCTGTGAAGTGAAAGTTTGACTGGCGCAGCCGGTAGGATATTCGCGCGCAGTAGCTGCTGCCACACCGAAAAACTCCGAAATCAGTTTGTGTCACAGTGATTTGCCGTGCCGTTTAGCACTTTCGCGGATATCCACGAACCAAAGAAATATCGTCGACATCTTCAAGGAAACCTGTCTAACCCCAGCAGAAGGATGAGTTCGAGCGCACTGTGAGTAAACCTTTTCACATTCCTCTCAGTTCCCATTTATTTTTGTTGGTTAGAGCCAAATGATCGTTATTTGATTTTCTTTTATAACGTACCAGCTTCGTCGTTATAATACTTATAGTTTTATTATTAAGTGTATTACTATCGCAGTGAATATAATTTTATTAAAATGGAGCAAGTTAGAATAATACCTAAAGATTTATTGTGTATTATACCTAAGTTTGACGGTGATCAGGGTTTGTTAAACTTATTCCTTAAGAAAGCTCAGTATATTTATCATGCGTTCTCAGAAGTTACGAGTACTGTGCAACAGGCTTATGTATTTCATGCGATTACAAGTAGACTTAGTGGAAGAGCTGCGACTCTCTTAAGTGAGCGTGAAGACATCAACTCCTGGGATGTTCTTCGAGATGTTCTGATCCAACATTTCGGCGACCCTCGCTCTGAGGAGTGCATAGCTATCGAACTAGAACAAATGAAAATAAAACCTGGCGAGTCTTACATCGATTTTTGCCATCGTATACAGCAGACCCGTAGTACATTATTCGCAAAGGTCAATTTACTTACTGATGAAGGCGTAAAGTGTGCTAAAATGATAGTGTATAATAATATGGCCTTAAACGTATTCTTATACAATCTCACCGACGATTTGATTCGTATAGTGCGGCTTAAACAATGCGGTAATTTAGAAACAGCGCTGAGTATCGTGACTGAAGAGGTTAATTTTATGAATCAGTATAATGCAAAAAATAAATTACGCCAAAACCCTGGTCCTCAGGCGTTGAGGGTGCAGCCAATGCTTAACCCTGCTTTACTACCGAACCCTACTGCTAACTTTAAATTTGGCAGCCCCCAAGTTCATCAAAATAAGTTTGCCAACCAAACACCCAGTCAGAATTTTAAATTTGGCATACCACAGCAGCCTCAAGGTCACAGGTTTGGTATCCAGAACCAACCAAATAATAGCGGATTTAGATTCAGCCAGAACCCTGGCCCTCAGAATTTCAGATTTGGCATGCCGAGACAACCACCTAATTTCAGCTTTGGTATTCCTCCTAATCAAGGTCAAGGCTTTAGGCCACCGTTTAATAATAACTTCGCTAGACAAGCGCCACCAGGCTTTGGTCAACCTCAACAGAACTTTAAATTTGGAATTCCCAACCAAAATATAAAACCGATTGGGAATACCGATGTCTCTATGCGCACAGCTCGCCCGTTGAAACAAAATATGATAAGCGCTTCGGCAGAAAATGATAATTTATTCTATAATAATGAACTTGTTGAAGCATCGCCTGATCAATGCTATGATCAAGAGTTCGCTTACTGCGATGATAACTACACACATAATTTAGACGTACCACAATACCAAAATTATGACGAGACAGACGAAATTTGTAATTACCAAGAGCCTAGTGCTATCGAAAATTTTCGTGTACAGGCCTCCAGTATCCGCCCGAAGTAATCACTATAAATTGTGACTCACTTTCAAAACTCCCATACATAGAAATTCCAGAAATTAAAGCTCGTTTCATGATAGACACCGGAAGTACAAGATCATTTATTAGCCCTGCCAAGGCAGATGAGTATTTTGCCGATTACAAAATACACGAACCTTTCGAAGTCATAAGTACACACGCTCGTAGCCAACATGATGAATCCATATACATACCACTTTTGAAAACATTCAAAAGCACAGCCAAACACAAATTTTATGTCTATGACGTTGATAGTAAGTACGATGGGCTGATAGGGTCAGATCTTTTAAAACAATTAGGTGCCTTGATAGACATGAAACATCAGGTTTTGCACACACGAAATACAGATATTCCAATTATATATAACCCACCATATGAGTTAACTCTAGAGCCAAGGTCAGACATGCGTGTTCGAGTACCGACTAACTTAGAGAATGGAGATGCTATTTTGGGCTATGCTGATTTTGGTCGTGGAGTTAGAATGCCGAGTGCTATTGTAAAATGTGTCGATTCATACGCATACACAGTAATACAGAACTTATCAGAGGATAGAGTAACATTGACGCTCTCTAAGCCCCTTAAAGTGGACAAGTATGAACAGAAAGAATGTGTAGTAAACGTAACAAGAGACATGAATGAATGTGAAGTGGATGAGTTACTGAAAGAAAATTTGAAAAAATTACGATTAGACCATACGAATGAAGAAGAGCGTGAATGTATTACGAAGTTGTGCTATGAATATCGAGATATCTTCTACTGTGAAGGTATACCACTTACGTTCACTAATCGTGTAAAGCATCAGATCAGGACGAAAAATGAAGATCCTATATATGTTAGGCCGTACAGACATCCACCAGCACAAAACGCTGAAATACAAAATCAAATCGATAAACTTCTTGATAGCGACGTTATACGAGAATCGCATTCCCCCTGGAGTGCGCCGGTTCATTTGGTCCCAAAGAAACTGGATGCAACTGGTGAAAGAAAATATCGGATGGTAATAGACTATAGGCGACTGAATGAGATAACCACGGATGACAGATATCCTTTGCCTAATATATCAGACCTATTCGATAAGCTGGGTAAATCCGTTTACTTCAGCACGATAGATTTGGCGAGCGGCTTTCATCAAATAGAGGTTGAGGAAGAGGATAGGCACAAAACGGCGTTCACAACGCAATCAGGGCACTTCGAATTCACTCGTATGCCCTTCGGACTTAAGACTGCCCCAGCAACGTTCCAGCGTGCTATGGACAACGTGCTAAGAGGCCTACAGGGATTGCATTGTCTAGTTTATTTGGACGATATTATCATTTACTCGTCAAGTTTGCAAGAACATGAGGAGAAGTTGCGCATGGTATTTGACCGATTGAGAGAAACGAATTTGAAGGTAACTTTGGATAAGTGTGAATTTTTCAGGAAGGAAGTGTTATATTTAGGTCACATGATAACCAAAGAAGGGCTCAAGCCCAACGATGATAAGATTCAGGCGGTTTTAAATTTCCCGATTCCGAAAACAGCCACCGAAATTAAAAGTTTTCTGGGCTTGGTAGGCTACTATCGTAAGTTCATTAAAGATTTAGCCAAGGTAACTCAGCCACTCACAAGCTGTCTAAAGAAAAGGAACAAAATTGAAATTACTGACGAATATATATCCGCTTTTGAACGGTGTAAAGAACTTTTAGTTAACGCCCCAGTTTTACGATTCCCCAATTTTTCAGAGCCTTTCGTGCTTACCACCGACGCTTCAAACTTTGCGCTAGGAGCAGTGCTCTCTCAGGGCCCCATTGGAGCAGACAAACCGATAGCCTATGCCAGTAGGACCCTTAATGATGCTGAGACCCGATATAGTACAATAGAAAAGGAACTTCTGGCAATTGTCTGGGCCGTCAAAACTTTTAGGCCATACTTGTATGGTAGGAAGTTCACCATTTATACCGATCATAGACCCCTGGCATGGTTAAACTCGATTAAAGAACCTAACAGCAAACTAACTAGGTGGAAATTACGCCTATCAGAATTTGACTATGACATAGTGTACAAAAATGGTAAGCAAAATTGTGTTGCAGATGCACTTTCCCGTTTGAAAGTCAACGCGCTAGAAAGAGACAACGAAGGTTCCATGCAGGTTAACGTAGATAGGGAAGAGCGTCTACAAGAACACCTTACAGAGTTAGTGAGAGAAATAGAAAGGTTACAAGATAGGCCAGAAACAAGTGACGTAGTTGAGGCTTCCGCTGAGGCTTCTGCTGAGGTTTCATCAGATTCGGAGAAAACCGTTCTCTTATCAGACGTAGAGAAAACCATTGACTTGTCAGATACTGAACAAACCATATCCGCGTCATCTTCTACAAGTAGTACAATGTCAGCATCTGAAAGCCCTCAGAAAACATTCACAGAACATTCTGCGTACGATATTGATACAGATGGTATTCCTATCTTAGACGAGGCAATAGATACAAAGCCCAATCAAATACTTATCCATACGTGGTATAGGGATGAAATAACTGTAAAAGATTTGTCAAGGCCAAAACAGAGAATTTTAGAGGTCCACTTACCCCTGAATAGACCAGATCTAGTAAAAGACTTCCTGAAAGAATATATAAAACCTAAAATTAAGCATTTTATATATTTTGAAGACGAATTACACCGAAAACAATTTGCAGAAGCGAACATTAAGTTATTTAAAAAGGGTACAGTAAGATTGTATGAGTGTAAGCGAAGAGTAGTGTATATGGAGGATGAAAGCGAGCAGCGAGATGTTGTGATGAAATACCATATTGGTAAAACATGC
This sequence comes from Ennomos fuscantarius, assembly GCA_905220475.3. Lineage (NCBI taxonomy): Eukaryota > Metazoa > Arthropoda > Insecta > Lepidoptera > Geometridae > Ennomos > Ennomos fuscantarius. Next base: position 266,767 of record HG992046.1, on the reverse strand, counting down.
CACAGAGGCATAAAAGAAACAGTGACACATTTAAAACGTTCGTATTTCTGGAATAACATGGATCTGACTGTAGCAACTATAATAAATTCTTGTGAAGCCTGCAAAGCCATGAAATATGGACGAAAACCATTAAAACCAGAATTACAACTTACACAAACCCAAGACAGACCATTCCAAGAGATTTTTATAGATATTTTTACATTAGAAGGCCGATCATATCTAACTATTATTGATGCTTTTAGTAAACTTGGTCAAGCAATCGAAATTAACAATAAATCCACGCCCGAGGTAATAAGAGCTCTCATTAAATATTTTTCTATGTACGGGGTTCCGCGAAAAGTAAGCTCAGACTCTGGAACCGAATTCAACAACACCCTTATGAAAGAGACCTTAGACTTTTACAAGATTGACCTGCACATCGGCACCCCACACAATCCCAATTCCATGGGACTTATTGAACGTCTCCACTCCACCCTGTTAGAAATATACCGCCTAGCTAAATATGAGCATAAAATAACTGACGCTGCTTCCGTAATGACGTACGCGATCATGGCTTACAACCAAACGATACACTCTACAACCGGGTTCACACCTTTCGAAGTTGTGTTTGGCCACACTGACTCGTTAAGTACATTTGATGTTGAATTTAACAAAAGTTACACACAAAAGCTCCTACAAGATCATAAAAACCGAACTAAATATCTATACGAACACTTGACTAATAAAGCTATAAACCGTAAAGAAAAGATCATAGAGAAACGTGGAGGCGAAAAGGAATTTGACATAAAACCGGGAGATACCGTATTCATTAAAGGTGTAAATGTTAGGAGAAGTAAAGACAAAGCTCGTTACGAAAAGGCTCAGGTTATAGGGCAGCCGTCTAGGAATATAGTACCAGTAAAGTTTCATGGACACGACACCAAGGCTCCTATTAAGGACATAAAACGCCCTTCACAGATTCGTGCTGCTCCTGATGTTCGTGCCCAAGACCCCGGGCCTTCTACTTCAACCAATTGAACGAAATCCTGGGATACTTCCAATAAAGGAAGGACAAGCCTTTGTTAGTAACGATAAGTGGACATTAGTTAAGATTCTAGATTTAAGTTTGATACGAGAGGACTTAGAATTTAATAGCAACCGTTACGCCGATCTAAATGCACACGTAAACAAGTATGTTAACAGGAAATTAATTGAACCTGATATTTATGACATAAAAATGCAAGCTGACTATATTCAAAATATGACAATAGAAAAGTTAAATCAGCTCTTACCATCAAAAAGATCGAAACGTGGGATTCTAAACCCTCTCGGTTCTCTTATAAAAATTATCACTGGTAATTTAGATAATGACGACGCCGTAAGATACGATATGGTGATTAGGGATGTTAAGACAAGCCAGAACGCGGTTAATAGGAAAATGACAGTGGTCGCTGAGATGATGGAATCCTTTGTGAACGTTTTAAATTCAACAAAATATAATTTTATCCAGTTGGAAAAAGAAGTTTTGGAGATCAGACAACAATTGAATGATACCAAATCATCCTTAGATAAATTTAAATTAATTTACATATATAATCTCTTTTTGGATAATTTCGAAACGCTCTATATCAGACTGGATGAAATAGAAACAGCTGTAGCATTTAGCAAGTTAGGAACATTGCATCAATCTATGATAGATACTAATGAATTGTTATCATTATTAAAAATTATTGAACTTAAGAATAGACTTGCATTCCCTGTAACGTTCGAGAATATTTTAAAACTAGAACAATGTATTGAATTGAAGGTTTATTCAAAGGAAAATCAAATAACGTTTATAATGGACATACCCTTAGTTGAAGTTGATAAATACACATATTACAGAATCCTTCCCATACCAGTCACTAATTCCTACAACCAAACTTCCTTGGTATTGCCCAAATACCCTTACCTTTTAATGAAAGGGTTGAAAACTGTGTCGCTACTCCACCCCTGCAGAGAGATCGATGATTCATTATTCTTGTGTGATGAAGACTACTCACCCTTATTTATAAAGGATACCTGTGTCATTGAACTGATGAAATTTGCTGCTAACACCACTGAGTGCCGAACAATCCCGGTGGAATTTGATGATGTGAAAATAGAGAAGATACAAAGAGATAGATGGATGCTTTACACTAAAGGTACCCTGACAATTATTAAAGACTGCGACAACGAAATAACTCATCACCACGTACGAGGAACATACATAATCACAGCTGATGATGACTGTGAAATGCAGATAAAAGGAGTTACATTGAAAAGACACCAAGGTAACGTAGGGAAACTTTCTACACCTGCCTTACCAATCATAAACCTTCCTGAAATACAGCTGTTGACGACATCATCGCCAGAACCTCGCCCTGTAAACCTGGATGGAGTAGACCTGACCAACCTCCAACTACTGTCTCATGTGTTAACGAAAAGTGATAGTGTTAGTGTAAACCGAAGTGAAAATGAAAGTGTCATAAACGTGAAGGATATCAGCATTGGAACACTGCTTTTATATGTACTTCTAATAATAGTTGTTTTGTTATATTTTAAGAAATTCGTGTATTATGCTCGAAATTTTCGGATCAATCACCAAAATGATTCACCCGATAATTTCGAAACTGCGATGGGAGGAGTTATGCATTCCGATAGTAGGCAAGACTTTGTTGCCATCAACGCGTAGGCGTTGAAACCGCTGAGTTGCACCGGCCGTCTGGCGGTGTCAGGAATGCATGACTGCTGACAAGCCGTCTCGACGGATCGCCCTAATGATTATTGCGTCAGTTCGTTTTAAGCTCTCCAATGTATCGGACATTGAAATAAATTAGTTTTAATAATTTTTGTGTCTTTTTAAAAACTGTTTCCTGTGAAGTGAAAGTTTGACTACATCGATGTTTGTTTTATTATTTTATTTTCAACTAAATAAACTAGTTACGTAGGTTGCAGGTGAAGGATGCAGAAAAGAAACTAAGATCTATATAGACGTTGAAATTCAAACACGATGTAAGTATTTTAATAGTCCTAAAATCTAAAGAAGTGCTTTTGCCCTCAATTAAAGACCGGAGTATTCTATGCCATTTAAAAACACTTGATATGGCATAAAATACTGGTGCGTCAGCACATACCTGGACGGCACCAGTCACGGTGGGCTGTGTACTGACGTCACAAGGTGACGTAACAAACTAGTAAACAGGAATTCAACGTATTGGCTTTATATCAATAATCTACGACTATTCAAACATTTCACACACCATCGATACGATCCGGTTAGTTATCGATACTTAATCATGTGAAATGACATGGGCCAGGATCTTACCTCTATATCCCACTCAACCTTTTCAGCCATAAAATACGCAAGATAGCCGGAGCTATCAAACTATGGCATAAAACCCATCACAGCGGTTACCGTTACACGCTATTTGTCCTTCACTAGCTTTAGTAGGTTTAACGTCATCGTAACGTATGTGCAATTGACGGTGAATGGCTGCCCGCCGTTGTGTTATAACGCAACGTGTAGCAACTGTTATAACGGTATGATTACGGGCTAATATTTAATGTTATTTTCACGCGTTTTATTTTTAGTTATAATTATTAATATTCTGGATACTATCAAATGAACAGTAACAAGTTTAAATACCAATCACTTGACACTGGCTAAATACACAAAAGTGTGGAGCCAAACCAAAACAAAAAAATACAGACTGGTTAACTGCAGTAGCTTGTTATTAGTGTTACTAACTTGCTCTGAGTTTAGCCATTTTATTTATGTCACGTATTTTTATGTAAAATGGTTGTGTTGGACATCGGCGGATATAAAATGCAAGTCTGCTGATTCAATGCTTACGTTATAATAACGTAATAGTAACGTTTTACATGTCGTTTCGAAATATTTGTGAAATAAAGTAGTTTATACATTTCATTAAAGTAAAACTTCTTTACGCACACTTGACTTGGGGAGTAAGCTGCTGAATACGAGGCGAACGGAAGTTTATATTTGTTCACGTGGATTTCCATTGTCAACATAAAAAAGTAAAAATTCGTATTATTATGTTGGTATATCCGGTAAAATAACAATTTACATTTGTCAAGATGGCGCTATTAACTTTAAACAAACCAAAAAGAAAGTCATACCGGCCGATAGATGGAGCTTAACTAAAGAAATTTTACTTCAGCCGTGTGGTCTAAAACACACTCGATTTTTAGTGTTTGGTAGATTTAATTAAAAAATGTCTTATAATGGTGTTTGTTTATTCAATTTTGTTCATCATGAAATTAATGCTATTTAAACAGTGCCCTGTGAGATACAGTAATTCATTAGCCTGAATTGTGAATTGATTTGTTCTTTCAAAGTCTTTTATAAAAGCTAAAAAGCTCAAATAAAAAAATACTAACATTTTCAATTTGATTTCTAGACAAAAGCCTTTATCTAGAATCTCTTAAAAATTCTAAACTCAACATATTAGCAAATCATCATTTTTCCTTAAAAATGAAACGGTTACTCTACATAATAAGGCCGACCTCTATAATTTGTAATGCTTTTAAAAAAAAAGAAATGGGAACTAGTTTCCCTATTAGGGTTCCTACTGGGAACTGTAAGGGAAACACTGCACCTGGTTCATTAAATGTCTTTATTGTTAAGACAGTGAGTCAAGTATTAAGTAAGTAGTAAGTATTTAAAATATTGACAAGTGGTAAGTATAGAATATTATATATGTAGTATATTTACAAGGTAGGTTTTGGGCGCCGTTGAATTTACAATGCAGTGCTAGCCGGGCTATTAAGAGACTTAACAGGGTGTGTGGCTCGAGCTAGTAGCACATACCTGCTTTGCAACCAGATAGCTAAGTTTAGTTGGTAGTAGACAATACAAAAGTTAAATAAAAACGATCAGCTAGCAAAATGCTGGCTGACCGTGGTACCGGAAGGGACCCAACGGCACAGGGGGGCTGAGCCGGGCCCAGGACAGTGCAGACGGTTGGTGTAGACCCGTGGTACGAGGCTGGCGCTTCCTGGAGCCTGGTCTCTCAGCGCAGACCGCTGGTGACCTCCGGAAGCAACCCAACGGCACAGGGGGGCTGATCTGGGCCCAGGACAAGGCGGACGGCTGGGGGTAGACCCGTGGCGCTAGGCCGTCGCCTCCTGGAGCCTAGTCTCTCAGCGCAGACCGTTGGCGACCTCCCGAAGGGGGTGCGTTAAATTTGATTTTAAGATATAAAAAAAAAAACCCTGTTGAAGAACAGGAAAGAATTAGTTTTATTGGCACTTTTACCATGAAGTCTACGACTTGATGCATATTTAAAGATATATATTTAAAGATGGGGAAACTTACCCTGTAGAGGGGTTTTTCTTTCAATAGAGAGCGTGAGCTACAGGCTCACGCTGAGCGTGGTGGAGGTCAGCTCACTCCTACCACGAGGGTGACGCAGCAGCGGCCAAATGGAGGCAGCGACTTGCTACGACCCAACAACTCAGACGCAGGGCGCAGCTGTCTGCGGAAAGATGGAACCGGGTGAAGTTACCGGATTCTGAACACGGCACGGGGATGGAACCCGGCCCTCAATTATTATAAAATCTCATGGAAAACTCACCTGCAGCAAAAGAAGAGGTAGAATTGGCCGTTTGGGGACAGGCCCAACGGTCAGCAGCTACGCCCTCGCCGAAATCAAACAAACAAAGGGAGCGGCCTCCGACTTTTAAAGTCGTAACCGTCGTTCTGACTGGGCGGATTTTCGTCACGAGATCCCCCTCCCAGCCAATGCAGAATTCTCTCGAAAAGTGGTTGCCTGCATCCCTGACCACAAAAGTTGCTACTTCGCGTATCACCAAAAGCGAGACTCAAACTAGTGAACCAGGGACTGCACTTTTCCACACGAGCTCTCACTACGAAGGTTGTTTATTCCAGTCTTTTCTATTATTGTTTACTAAATAAAACGATTCGCTTGTTATGGTTTTAACTTGAAATTAGGATACAAAATAAACAATTATTATCAAAATTTGCACATTTCTCTTCGGTTAGGGTCACCCAACGATAACGTCATATGTCAACTTTAATTTTGACGTCGTTGATGTGACAACCAAACGTGACATTGACATTTCGTGTCGGAAAGTTATGGTTGTTGTTGAGTTTTTGAGACTGACTTGTGCCGGAGCATTATTTAGCCAGCCACTGGTTAAGAAAAATGAATCGAACCAATCTCAATTAAATTATCATAAGAATGAAAAACAAGCCGTTACAGTACCCGTCCAACCCGGGTAGAATTCACGTAGTGAATTCGAAACGGCTGTCCCCAGCCGGTAACCTTAGTTACAAACAAAAGACAAATGACACACCAATGACATGGAAAATGTCATTAATGATTCCACCAGAATATTTTAATTAGGTTTAAAGAAAAGAGCATTTAACACTAGACACTATCATCAAAATTAAAATATAACTTAGATCTACATATTCCTACACCTGCATGCGAAGGTAAATATTGAATTAATTTATATCAATACAACTAAGAATATAAAAAATTGTACCACTGGCTTGGGCTAGATGCATAAATTAGCGAATAAGTAAAAGATATAATACATTCTAATAATAAATTGAACGAAATTAGTTTTGATGTATAACCCCGCAAAAACCCCTATATAAAATTATAGTTTTTGTATGTACTGTAATATTAGAACTTGAGTGTACTGCATTTACCCCGGGGTAATTATGAAATTGACTGGACATCAACCGAGAGTACAATTTGCCATAATTAAGCACCCGTTATAAGCAAGCTATTGTTCTGCGAGGGAATCACTGGAGTTGACTGGATTGTTTGCCAAAGTACAACTAACCGTGAAAAATAATGCTATCCCCCTAGTTAATAAAAAATTGAGTATCAGTAACCCCCTTTATCGGTGTGATAGGCTTCTTGATAGAGGAGTTCACTCACCGCTCCTGTAGGCTTAAGTTTGTGTTCTAGGCTTATTGATAAAGGAGTTCACAGAACCGCTCCTATAAGTATAGTTTCCTACTAGTCCGCTTAGCTACGGAAGTAGAAGTATAGTTAGTCCTGTTATCCGCTTAGCTACGGTAACAAAACCATCAAAAGTTTAGTGTTCTAGGCTTATTGATAAAGGAGTTCACTAACCGCTCCTATAAGTGTAGTTTCCTACTAGTCCGCTTAGCTACGGAAGTAGAAGTATAGAGTCCTGTTCTCCGCTTAGCTACGGTAACAAAACCCTCAAAAGTTTAGTGTTCTAGGCTTGTTGATAAAGGAGTTCACTAACCGCTCCTATAGGCTTAAGTTTGTGTTCTAGGCTTGTTGATAAAGGAGTTCACACAACCGCTCCTGTGGATTATTCTAATGACCTTAGTCTGGTGATGTTATAAACATACATAGATATTTGTATACAATATATATTTTAGATATGAATTAAATTGACTATTTCTAAAGAATTATTATATTATTTCCTATTACACCAAGCCAGGTTACAGAAGACAAAATAAAAAGAAAAGAAAACTAAAAACTATGGTAACCACCCATGGCCAGTCCATCCTTAACTAGAATTTAATATTTACAAGGACTAAACCATTCTACCTTTTATATCCATCCTAACAGTAATCATCGAACCGAGAAAAAACCAACTCCCAGGATCCTACCAAGAGCAGCCGACTGCTGTCCGGGGGTTTGCTATCATACCTAATTTCCAACTATTTACTTTATCCAACCGAAAAAACAAACCAAAGTACATCCATCTCCCAGGACTACACAAAGGCGGCCCACGCCGCGTCCGGGGGTTTGGCTATCATACCTAATTTCCAACTATTTACTTTATCCAACCGAAAAAACAAACCAAAGTAAATCCGTCTCCCAGGACTACACAAAGGCGGCCCAACGCCGCGTCCGGGGGTTTGGCTATCATTCCTTTTGTAGAACTACAAGTAAACACCACCCAGTTGGGTGCTTACTAATAAATAAAATAAAGTAAAAAGAAAACTTACTTGGTATATAGGTACTGAATTTTCAGTATTGTCAATAAGTAGTAAATTGTGTGTCAATTTTTAAGTAGATACCCCATTAAATTGTATAATATTTTAATGAAGTAAATTTGCCTTATAATATGTATAATAATCTTTCTGATTTCCTATATGGTTGCAATGCAGTTTACAATTGTATACTTTTAATAATTTATAGGTAAATATGATGTCACACTGTGTAGAATTACAATTAATTATATCTGTTTCCATGTCAATAATTTTTACTAAATATTAACATAATCACAGCTTAGGCTGTACTACAGCATAAAAACAATGCAGTCTAGTAATAGCAAACTAACATTAAAGTTGAAACAAACCATATCTAAAGTAATGTAGTTACTTTTTTGTTGTAACTTATATGACACTGATTCTTGTAATATAATTCCTTAAATACTCAAAATGCAATGTCAAAAGTTTAATAACAAGAAAAATTGCATAATTGTTGTTGCAGTTCACTCCTAAACTAAATACAATCTTATGACTAAAGGTTGAATAAAACAAAACACAAATTTCTTTTAATTTTTGTTTTTCCTTGTTACAATGGTTAGTATAAAGAGCTAACCTACCTATCTAAGATTTAGGTTGCAAAGCTAGGATGAACTAACTAGTTGAGGCGCCACTGTAATGCTTTTAAAAAAAAGAAATGGGAACTAGTTTCCCTATTAGGGTTCCTACTGGGAACTGTAAGGGAAACACTGCACCTGGTTCATTAAATGTCTTTATTGTTAAGACAGTGAGTCAAGTATTAAGTAAGTAGTAAGTATTTAAAATATTGACAAGTGGTAAGTATAGAATATTATATATGTAGTATATTTACAAGGTAGGTTTTGGGCGCCGTTGAATTTACAATGCAGTGCTAGCCGGGCTATTAAGAGACTTAACAGGGTGTGTGGCTCGAGCTAGTAGCACATACCTGCTTTGCAACCAGATAGCTAAGTTTAGTTGGTAGTAGACAATACAAAAGTTAAATAAAAACGATCAGCTAGCAAAATGCTGGCTGACCGTGGTACCGGAAGGGACCCAACGGCACAGGGGGGCTGAGCCGGGCCCAGGACAGTGCAGACGGTTGGTGTAGACCCGTGGTACGAGGCTGGCGCTTCCTGGAGCCTGGTCTCTCAGCGCAGACCGCTGGTGACCTCCGGAAGCAACCCAACGGCACAGGGGGGCTGATCTGGGCCCAGGACAAGGCGGACGGCTGGGGGTAGACCCGTGGCGCTAGGCCGTCGCCTCCTGGAGCCTAGTCTCTCAGCGCAGACCGTTGGCGACCTCCCGAAGGGGGTGCGTTAAATTTGATTTTAAGATATAAAAAAAAAACCCTGTTGAAGAACAGGAAAGAATTAGTTTTATTGGCACTTTTACCATGAAGTCTACGACTTGATGCACATTTATATTTAAAGATGGGGAAACTTACCCTGTAGAGGGGTTTTCTTTCAATAGAGAGCGTGAGCTACAGGCTCACGCTGAGCGTGGTGGAGGTCAGCTCACTCCTACCACGAGGGTGACGCAGCAGCGGCCAAATGGAGGCAGCGACTTGCTACGACCCAACAACTCAGACGCAGGGCGCAGCTGTCTGCGGAAAGATGGAACCGGGTGAAGTTACCGGATTCTGAACACGGCACGGGGATGGAACCCGGCCCTCAATTATTATAAAATCTCATGGAAAACTCACCTGCAGCAAAAGAAGAGGTAGAATTGGCCGTTTGGGGACAGGCCCAACGGTCAGCAGCTACGCCCTCGCCGAAATCAAACAAACAAAGGGAGCGGCCTCCGACTTTTAAAGTCGTAACCGTCGTTCTGACTGGGCGGATTTTCGTCACGAGATCCCCCTCCCAGCCAATGCAGAATTCTCTCGAAAAGTGGTTGCCTGCATCCCTGACCACAAAAGTTGCTACTTCGCGTATCACCAAAAGCGAGACTCAAACTAGTGAACCAGGGACTGCACTTTTCCACACGAGCTCTCACTACGAAGGTTGTTTATTCCAGTCTTTTCTATTATTGTTTACTAAATAAAACGATTCGCTTGTTATGGTTTTAACTTGAAATTAGGATACAAAATAAACAATTATTATCAAAATTTGCACATTTCTCTTCGGTTAGGGTCACCCAACGATAACGTCATATGTCAACTTTAATTTTGACGTCGTTGATGTGACAACCAAACGTGACATTGACATTTCGTGTCGGAAAGTTATGGTTGTTGTTGAGTTTTTGAGACTGACTTGTGCCGGAGCATTATTTAGCCAGCCACTGGTTAAGAAAAATGAATCGAACCAATCTCAATTAAATTATCATAAGAATGAAAAACAAGCCGTTACAAATTTATTAAAATATTTTGCTCCGAAGTCGAGTGAACTAGCTTCAATATGCAAAACCTTTCCTCTACACACGGGTAGAGTATAGATAGAGCATCTCATTTCCTTACTCTCCTTTTATAACAACACGTAGCGGTTTCACACCGTCGCCTCAGGCTTTTTGGTGCATTGTAGAGTAGGGTTTTGTTAACGCCGAGGTGACTCTACAAAAGAATGTAGAGTTTAGTTATTCAGTGTTTTATTAGCTTGCGAAGGGAGAATGTAAGGAGTTTGGTAATAAATAATGGTTGAAAAATCTGTATTAACCGCCTCAAAAAGTAGACAGTGTCTGTTCATTGCGTAAATTTTTGTATATTTGTTCATGCTCATCATTCAGGTGTTTGGTTCTGTGTAATATTGTATTCTATGTATCTACAAATAAAAACAAGAGCGTGCTTTAGACCACATGACCGAAGTAAAACTTCTTTAGCTCCATCTATCGGCCGCTATAACTTTGTTTTTGGTTTGTTTAATGTTAATTTCACCATCTTGACAATTGAAAATTATAATTTTACCGGACACACCAACATAATAATACAAATTTTGAGTAATTTTTAACTTTGTTATGTCGACAATGGAGATCTACGTTAACCAACAACTTGGCTTAACGACTTTTGGCTTATGACGACAGCTGGGACCAACAGCTTAAAGTGCCCCCCGAAGCACGGTAGCGCTCAGTAGCAATACCACTTTATGCAGCGGTCACCGATCCAAGTAGTGACCGCAGCGAGCGTTGCTTTACTTCACTGATTGGCTCAAGATTCGCTATGAATGTTACTTTATTAGATTTGGTTTAGTTGTTTTTGGTAAAATATCTAAAATTGGTTTATTCCTCTAAATACTGAATTCATAAATTCTGAAATATATGAAAAGCTTATTATTTATATGTGATACCATTATTATCCTAATAAAGATATTAAACACCAACTTTTTATGTTAAGAAATTACATGACGAGACATTCGGGTAATGTTAAGCGACACGGCTGCCCATATCACCTACTTATAAGTCCTTACAAAACATCAGTATAGCCGGTAGGGAGGCGCCAATAACACAATAATTGACTTCTTATGAATCTACATTCCTGGTAACGGCTGCTCAATGGTTTAACAAGTTAAACCTTGTTAAGTATTGCTTACTGCTACCGACAAAGTTAAATATTTTTGTCTTGAAACAGCACTTAAAAGCAAACTTTTAAGTTAATCCGTCGCTAACTCTACAGTAAATAACCCGCCGTCATTACAACTTTGAACATCCACTCAATCTCGCCACAGAGCAGACAAACAAGCCCATTAATATCCAGTATAAATCTCACAATTGTTGTTATACTGGCATTTTTTACGGTTTCACTGAGAATTGTAATTTGGTGCGTGGGCGCGTGGTTATGAAGAGTTCCTTTACTTTGTAACTTTACATCATCAGGATTAATTTTAGCAATATAAAGTAAGTTACGAGTTGTTTTTGGGAGTTCAAAATATTATGTTATTTAAATTGACACTTCCAAATGTCGCTTTTGGTGCCGGGTTACCAGGATAGCAGTCAGAGTAAGGAACCTTTAGTAAATGTACAAAATAAAGTGTAAATACAATAAAGTACACTGGTGGAAACGATTGGAATCAGAAGAGAGCATACTATAGCAGAGAGCACACTAACTATAATCGTGGTAAGTTACAATAACAATATAGTCCATAACTTTTTTATTAACCAAAAATTGCATTGTGACATTCCATTAATGAAAAAATATGAGGTATTTTTTATGTTTTGGCTTCATCCACACTTTGGTGTATATAGCTAGTGTCAAGTAATTGATAATTTATCAAGTTAATGATATTTCACGCAAATATGTGTTAAGTCACAGTCCAAGTCATCAAGTCACAAGTCAAGTCATAGTCTAGTCAAAGTCATACTCCTAGTAAAGTGGTGGCAATTTTAATAGAAGCTTCTATGGTGTTTGGGAAACAACAAGAAAATAAATGTTTCACCATCATCAAAACACTTTCCCACACTCATGCCTGTAGTCCAGCACTTAACGAATAAAATGCCACCAATTTTATGGACTAACACTGAAAATAACACAAGTTTTGGAAAATAATGCAATGCGGCACGAGATCTTTTTCGTTTTCCAGCTAAAAAAAAACAAATGAGGATTTGAAAAGAGCTATTTTAAAATTTTATGTGTGTTCGATTCCAACTGATTCCCTAAAATGCCTATTGATAAACCTAGCTCCTGGTACCAGGGTAGCAGACATGGCAAGGTGCCAACAGGGGTCGGCTGGCGACCCGCCAGGCCCATCGATCGCTCATCGGCACTGGCGGGTCAACGCACGCCCTTCAGTGAGAAAAAGAAACTACGCAAAAACTATATATACTACTAGTTGTGCCCCGCGGTTTCACCCGCGAATAAATAGTATTTTCATTATTTGCTCATCTCACGGGAAAATTTCACTTTTCCGGGATAAAATGTAGCCTATATGTTAATTCAGTGTATACGCTATCTTGGTACCGAATTTCAACCAAATCCATTCAGCCATTTGAGCGTGAAAGAGTAACAAACAGACACACATACACACATACAACTTTCGCCTTTATAATATTAGTGTAATGTAATGTAAATTGTAATATGTGTGTATGTATAAGTGTATATTAAGTGTGATTATTGTTTAATCTGTGACCAAATGCTGTGAGGGTCGACTGGTCCTAGGACGTCGTTCGATTGATAGTTTTTTCATGTCATTTTGTTCATAATTTTATACAAAGTCTTGAATTATGTAATCTAACCAGTTACGTTCCCACTGCTCGGATACAGGTCTTTTCTAATATTGTCAGTGTAGTATATACCACGCTGCTAAATGCGGGCTAGTAACATTCGTATTCTAGAATTTTAATATTCTTACTAATTATGCACATAACTTGAAAAATTATTGGTGTATGGCTGAGCGGGATTCAAATATGGATTTATCGGTCTGAAAGACGTACGGGTTACCACTGAGCCACGATTACTCTACGTATCAGTTGTAATGTGAAATATTTTAGTTCTGTAGTAAAAATTTTGACAATATCCTTCGTCGAGAACCTAAAAATTTCAACTGAGAAAGTATTTTCTTCTTATCTTTAAAGGTTTTATTAAACAAATATACTTTGTTGATCCTTCCTGATGCGACTGTTCTCCTTGGAGACAGATCGGATCACTCAAGGCTAAACTCAGATTTCCAATAACTTTCTATCTATTACAAATTCAATATCCTACCGAACCGACATCCGTGAAACCACGAAAATTCCGCAAATAAAATCATGCCCCCCAGGTAGGCAGAAAATCGGTTAATTCCGCCCGAGCAAGCGGCCACACAAATCACCTATCCATCTTTATCTAATCTATGCCACCTTCACGCAGGTCCAATGTATGTAGACCAGTCACCCGCCAACATTAGTAAGAGCGTTTGTAACATAAAGCAGGTCAAGTTAAATTGGTAATCGCGACGTACTAACGACCAAACTGTGCGGAACTCTCAACCTTTAACATAAAGTAGGAAATGTTGTACTAGCCACAGCGCAACTGAAACTGGTCCAGATTTATACCATTTCACAAAGACCTCTGGATTTATAGCTCATGTTACTGGGTTTTGTAAGCGGCAGGGGTTTTAGTTAACCGGTTGTTCATCCCCAAAGAAATATTTTGATAAGATCAGGGATGCGAAAGATTTACTGTTGTTATAATTTAGAGGAAGTTTTAATCTAAACCATTTGTGACCGTGGTGACGGAGAATGTTTGTGTAACAAGGTTTCTTTACCAGCTGATAAATATTTTTGTGTTGATGCATGCCGTGACAAGCTGGTCGTCCGTTTGATGTTAAACTTCACGGCCGCCCACAACAGATACAGTACTCGGAACTCTAAAGCAAGTCTCTCTTTAGCAAGTCCTGAATGCTTGTATGGATAAGAAGACCAATGGATGGCAATGACGTCAGAAGTTTTCATTCACTTGAAAGCGGCTTAGCTTAATGTCATAATATGTCAAACTTCAGCCGGAATCGAAGTCTTTTCTCAACGCACGTTAGCGCTCTGTAAATACCACTTCATCGTGTCACTTATCCAAGTACTTGATCGGCCGCAAACATTACTTAACTTTTCTGGTCTTAGGAAGTTACCCACAGGAACACTACATTTTCCGGGAAATATTATCTTATGTTGACCCCGAATATAATCGGCGTGAAATCGGTCAAAACTATAATAATAATAATAATGACGTCCAACCATCACATACATAGATCCTGGACCCTAACTAGGCTCTGTGTCTAGGGACCCAGGAGGACTCACTACGAGGAACATGGTCCCACAACACTCAGACACAGAACCAGTATTTGCGCTTTTTTTCTATGCACAAATACTTGTCCTGCCGCGGGAATCGAACCTGTCACCTCCGGGTCATAAGCCGACCTGCTCACCCACACCACAGAGGCTGTAATACATACTATACAAACTATAGATGATTACTAAAAATTACGTTTTTTCTTTTATTTATTTGTTGGCAATAGAACAAACCTGCCACCAATCAACATTCCACCCACCACTTACCGTCCTTTGCAACGTACAGTAAAGTATACAAGTAACTAGGTACCATAAGTCATCCGCAAGCCGGTTGTGACGTCACGGCGCGCCATTACCGCGCGAACCTGATATACGACATCGCGGAGACATCAATATTTGATGTTTCCTGTGTCTTGAGGGTGTCTCATCATTTTACAAACTGAGGAAAATATGTCGGGGTAAAAATATTTCATAACAATTTTATCAACCGGTTGGAAATTCTCTACGTAATACGTATAGGCATTAATATCTTTTTTTTTAATACTTTTGAATGATGTGACGAGCGAGTCGTTCACCTGATGTTAAGCGACACAGTCACCCATATCAGTTGCAGTGCCACCGAACTCTTAAATATAGAGTTATGCGTGACACTGCACTGTGCACATCATCCTGAGACATCAGCACAGTCTGGTAATAAGATTACTCGACTGTGATATCAGATCATAAAGTCTCATTTGCCCAGTAATTTCACTAGCTATAATGCCCTTCAACATTTGACCTAAGCAGAATAGTCCTGCCACCTAGTAAAAATTTTCATTATTTTTCATTAAAGTACTCATAGTAAGAAATGCACATAGCTAAAGAGAGAGATAACCGGCTAGTGTCGGCTTTGTAAAGCGTCATCTCTGTCACACGCAGCACGAGAGCGACAAAAAACAGCGTTTTTTTAAACCTTATTTGGCTTGCTATTATTTGCTTAGATTCTTAATTTTTAATATTTTTAGTATTCTAATTTTAACTTTTAAAAGCGTTAAAATTGTAATAAATTATAAGTGTGATCTTTGTCACAAAAAATATTTAGGAATAAATCCTACGACGGCTTAAAGGTTTCAAAGATTTGTACACACATAAAAGTTTGATATTACTCCTGTATCCAAACATAATCAGATATTGTGTTGGGTGGAGTTAACCAAACCGTTCTCTGACTTTTACCTTTCCTTGTCTGATCTCATAATAATAAAGTCCTATAGAATTTGGGATTTCATATGAAAATGTTTTTTTCTTGTATATTCTTACCTTTTTATCTGTACGGTTAATTGGAGACAACTGGAACAGAAACATTCGTTATTAGTACAAAATAAATCTATCTTTATTCCATAAAAAAATATTGGAAGAGCTCAGCGGTTGGTTATGCGATTGTCAACCGACGTACCCCGGCACGAATCCCACTTGGCCCTCGTAAATTACTTTTCAAATTATCTGTAGAATTTTCACTCTTACGACGGTGAAGAAACGGGCATGTCCAATTATCACAACATTCAAAAATATTGACTGGCCCGATAGGTCGGTTGGTAGTAACCCTGACTTCGGAGCTGTAGGTTGTGGGTTCGATTCCCACCCAGGACACACATTTGTGTTATGAACATCGATGTTTATTCTGTATCTGGGTTATATTGCATTCTATGTATGTATTTACAAACAAAAAGTATATCGGTAAGGTATCAGTTATTTAGTCCTTATAGTATAAGCTTTGCTTAGTTTGGGACTAAATGGCGCTGTGTGAAATGCCCACAATTTTATTTTATTTACATGTGTCATCCACCTACCTGCACTTGGTCAGCGTGGAAAATAATGGCCGACACTCTGTCTATGTGGGAAAAAGTTTATTATTCCTGGCAGGGAAAGTATTGGAAAAATGACTTAAAAGACCGAAACTAATATAGAAATAATCCTACTACCTGCTAATTTTATAAACGCGAAAGTTAGTGTGAAGTTTGTTTGTACCATTTCACCTCGTCGCGACGGCTGGATAAACACATACTAACACAGGCTACTTTTATCCGCGGGTGAAACCGCGAGGCGCAGCTAGTCTTTCTATAAAACTGTATTTGTCCAAAATATGCAGCATTTTTCAGTCAAGATTCATGGATACATTCAGAATTCCGTATAATATTGCGATACGCTCGCGGGGTAAAAATAACATTGCTTCCAATCTTGAAGAATGGAAGTCATCTAAGACGTCATGAATGTTGATGACTATATATGCACGTAACCCTGTCTAAGAATTAGAATGGCATTATAAATGGCAATATATATTGTAATGGGCTTTCTATGTAATATTTGACAATAAGCACTTTGTAATTCTATATGCTTAATACAATTACTTAATTTTAAGTACCTAATATAATTTTGACAAGTGCTAATAATAGCCTATTTACAATAAATTTTTTGACCTTGATATTTTAAAAATGGAATTGATATCGAATTATTTCATTCTCGTGTTTGTATAATAATAATAATATAATAATATGTGTGGACATCTCACACAACGCCATCTAGCCCCAAACTAAACAAAGCTTGTACTATGGGAACCAGATAACTGATACAATACTTAGATACTTTTTGTTTGTAAATACATACATAGAATACAATATAACACCCAGACACAGAACAAACATCGATGTTCATCACACAAATGTTTGTCGTGGGTGGGAATCGAACCCACAACCCGCAGTTCAGAAGGCAGGGTCACTACCAACTGAGCTATCAAAATGAGTGGTATAACATTTGTATATGGGTGTAACATTCTTTATGTATTAGATCAGAATTCCCTCAGGTCCTCAAATTTTTATTTCTAAAACTTACCGTCAGATATCTCGCAACGTTTTGCTTCACCTTTATAAGAACAAATTCTGTACGTAATTTGAAAAGTTACACAGTCCTGTGCGAGATTCCAACCAGAGTGCGTCAATTTGTAAGTTGCAATAATTACCACTGAGTCACACTTGTGGAATGGATTTTAAAATTTAACCCACAGCTAAAGTATACATCTCCGTCCAAAGATTCGTGGAAGAGATCGCTTTTAGCGATATGGTCGCACATTTTTTACCATTATTTATAATTCTTTGTATTTTTGGAAATTTTGGTAATATGTGCGGTGTACAATAAAGAATGTATCAATCTATATATCTACAAAGATACAGTAAAGTTCTTAACAGATAGAAAACAGAATTTGAAACTGCGCCTTTTTACCTGATTCCTGACTCACCTGATTAGATGCTTTTCTAACTAAGCTATGGATGCATGCCCAGTGGCTGTGTAAATCTTTAGCACCATGATTTTCGAGTCGTGGCTACATAAAAAAAAATTATCCCGCTTTTTTCAAAGTCATTGGAATAAATTGTCAAAAGCATTTCACAACCCCACGACCGTATTAAGTAGTGTATGTATGCTCTACAGAGACAATTTTTGGGAACAATTCGTCACTTCTCACGTCGGGACGTCTCGGGCGGGCCTTTGATGAAAATTTAATTAATTTCCCTTCACTGCAGAATGAGAGCTTTTTAGATGCGTACGTGGAGTCAATGTGTAATAATTATGCCGCAATGCCTACCTATATGATATGTCTTTGAAGGTTTATACTTCGGAAATGTTATCACTTGCTTTGAAGGGCACTGTAGCTAGTGAAATTACTGGGCAATTGAGACTTTATGATATGATCTCAAAATCGAGTAATCTTATTACCAGACTGTGCTGACGTCTCAGGATGATATACGCAGTGCAGTGTCGTGCGAAACTTTATACTTTAGAGTTCCGAGTGACACTGTTCTGTTATGGGCGGGCGTATATAGCATCAGGTGAACGACTAGCTCGTCACATCATTCATCAACATAAAAAAATCTTTAAAAGTAAAAATAAAAATCATATATGCGCAGGCTGTTAGGTGCTTGCTACGGAAATACTTAAAGGGAGAAGAAAATATAAGCAATTGTATTTAACTTTGTTCTTAGCTGAGCCAATTTGGATGAAACTTTCACACATATTGTTTATTAATCGAAAGAATAATGAGCAATATGTGATTTACAAAAGTTAATCCCTTGAAGTCGTTGAAGGCCGCTAGTGTGGGATGCTACCTGTGTTGACACTCTGGCACCTTCCCACATCAATAACACGGTTCGGGCGGCATGCGCAGTGGCAGAAAACCTCAAACGGAGGAAATATAAATCCCTAGGTGAGAGTTACATATTTGTTCTGTTTGGTTTTGAAACAATGGGGCAGGCGCTTCTCGTCAAGGAGCTTTCCTGGTTGAGCTGACGCGCGACTAAAAGGCTGGCACATACCTCGACCGACGAATTAGCCTAACTATTCAACGAGGGAATGTTGCCAGCTTTTAGGGTACGCTTCCCGTAAAAGGTGATCTAAATTTTGTGTTTTATTTATATACATATACTTACCTAAAATTTAACTTTTCCTCAAATAATTTAATTACTTTAGATTCATCGAAAACAAAACACTTTTTTTTTTTTTTTTCAAATTATATTTAAGAGAATAGTAAGTAACGGAATAAAACTACGGGCACCTCTAGTATTAAATAACACAAGTTTGTGTTATTAAATTTATCGACACGTAGTTATACGAACGTTAAACGTAAATTGAAACTTTGTAAACGTCTAAAACCTGACCGTACCCGTTCCCTTCTATTAATTCCGACACACGCATCGTATCAAAGTTTCAGGCAACACACCTCAGCCCGCCTACAGGGCCGATCTTAGACATCCGCCGGAAGTGGAAGTGTGTGACGGATTTTGAGCAGAATGAGCGGAGTGACACAGGAGCGGAGTGACACGGGGGTAAACACTCACGTGGGAGCACAGTAACGCGGACTTCGGTTCCCTCTTGGCACAGGATTGATTCTTGAAAGCTATTGAACAACGGACAAAGGAGACTGGATTCTATGAAACTCCCAGTTGTAACTTTCACAAAGCTAGCACGTAGATACCTATTCCACAAAATGAAACAAGAATATCTAATGTAACTCTTAATGTGAGTTATACTAGTTAAGCAAGCTAAAATATAAATTAGCCTTCGTCAAAAACTTCATTATCAAATTGTAATTTTCGTCAGATCCTCAGGATACCCCGACACGGTGACTTAATCCGTTCATTTGTTTCCTATACCCCGGAGCGCGCGAAACTTCCTTCACGTAACCTAATTATTTTAATTGTTGTCGAAACCAGCTGCGGAGTTTCCTGTGATACTGTTACTTAATATAAAAAAAAATATTTAAGTAACACGCAGCCTTTTAAGAGATTAGTAGGAACACTCAGCGACAATAAATCACTTATTTCGCTAAGTGTTCTTGAGCGTTAGCGAAGAAAATCAAAATTATTCTAGAAACTTATTCGGTACTTTTCTGCAAAGTTCATCAAGGTAGGTGCCACCGCTTTGTCAGTTATTCTGCCGCCAAGCAGTAGTGTGCAAGAACTACTGTGTTCGGGTTTGAAGGGCACTGTAGCTAGTGAAATTACTGGGCAATTGATACTTAATGATCTAACCTCATAGTCGAGTAATGTTATTACCCGACTGTGCTGATGTCTCAGGATGATGTGCGCAGTGCAGTGTCACGCGAAACCCCATGTTTTAGATATCTGAGTGACACTGTTCTGTTATGGGTGGTCGTGGCGCTTAACATCAGGTGAACAACTAGCTTGTCACATCAGTCATTAAAATATAAAAAATATATAAAAAATTAGTCACAGACTAGTTTTCCTAAGTATTATTTTTTAATTTGCTGATTTAACAATCTACCTTTTCCTGTGATAGTAAATGACACATCAATAAATGAAATAATTTTTAGTAAATTTATTTAAAGTTAGTCTCTTAGAAAATAATTAAGTTATGTAATGAAGATGTTTTCAGCAGCTACTGTGGCCGTCATTCGCGTCATAGGCCGCGCGCCATTCCGCGCTTGTATATTATAACTGTTGCTTATATCCAGTACAAAAGGAATCAATAAGCTTCTTCAAAAAATCTACGCAATGATATTTGTAGACAAAGATAATTTAGTTCCTAAAAATTTTAGCATGCAGCGAGATTTAAGTTTACGTTTTCCAACTAACTGAGCTATGGTCGCATGACCGGTGGCTGCAAAAATCTTTAGAACTATATTTTGTACTGATTAAACAGTCGTCGTTTATGTTAGACCGGGAAGCTTCTCGTTAGTAGTAATTCTGATTAGTGATTCAACAAGTCAGAAATATACGAATAAAAAACGGGTATAAAACTTTATTCAATGAAAAAGTCAATATGAGCTCGCCTGTAAAGATCAACATAAACATCAAAAGAGTACCTGAGCTCTCATCAGGCATCTGAGTCTAAGCTTATTACTTGACATTTTGCGGAGCTGGAATTCTTTGTACAAATATGTGAAAAATCGTAATATTCTGTATCAGGCCTCCTTTGATCATTGGGAGCGTTCGACACACACAGTCCTGTTAGTATACAAACATACAGGGATCAATTTTTATACAAGCCATAAAAATTTGAAAACTTTGGATAGATCACGAAGTACTTACATTTACAGAAACTTTACAACGCTGATTTACTTGTTGGCACAAAACTATACTCACTTTGACACTCAAGTACACCGAATGTTCAGTTACACGAAATTATATTTGGGGGTTTATGTTTGCTCGCGTCCGTAGGCTTTAACCCTAGTTTCCCTACACGTGACCCCTGGGTGGTGCCAAAAGAGCAACCAAATAACTGGTGGAAGGCCTTAGCCGCCGGCTTAGTTACCACCCATTAGACAAAACCACGATGCCAAGCGACTCGTCGTGTTCCATCGTGATGTCTAATGAAGCCGTTCTGACGAGTAGATGTGGACAGTTGTGTTGGGTATGCAGACCGGTATTGGTGATGGAGATGCTTTCGCGTCGGAGACCTTGCTTCGGAGGGTAGCGGGATCCGAAGCACGGTGCTCTCTGCTGGCCGACCGCAAGTTGTAGGGGGCCCAAGTAGTAGTCTAGCCAACTACAAAAGGCTGCCCCACCGCTTGTGTAAAATCCTGAGGTTGTCCACAGGGCCAGTTGGCGACTGGAAGTGAGGAACTTGTGGGCAATTTCAGGGGGGTTCGGGCGTCCCCGCAGTCTCCGCGCAAGTTCTCCATTGGCGTAGGAGCTTCTCTATTACTGAGGGTTAGCATCCCAATATCTCGTCCACTTCCTACTTGTCTACCTAACTCACCCAAATATGAAAAAGTCAAATAAATTGAGCAAGTTTAAACGGCAGATGCACGTCCTCACTCTTAAAGTGCACCTCACAAATATTCGTGGGCTGCACTCAAATCTGCAAGCGGTCCATCATCATCTGGAGACCAACAAACCGCACTTGCTCTTCTTGACTGAGACGCAAATAGGATGTCCATCAGACACGGCATATCTGGACTATCCAGGATTCATCTTGGAAAACCGCTTCCTTCCACGCGCTGGTATCTGCGTTTACGTCCGTGATGACATTTGCTGTTTGCGTCTCCGAAACCTTGAACATCCCCACTTTTCGGTGATTTGGGTGCTTGTGGACACCGGCATTGAGAAAATTCTCTATGCTGGTGTGTACAGATCACATAGCGGTGACCGGGAGACAACTCTTCTAATGGAGTATCTCAGTGAAACGGCAGATGTGGCTCAGCAACGCTATCCTTCGGCTCAGCTTGTTGTTCTGGGGGACTTTAATGCTCACCACCAGGAGTGGTTAGTCCCACACCGGATCACGGACCACGCTGGGAGAGAGACGCGTAAGCTCGCTTTGGCGCTCAATTTAACGCAGATTGTTAAAGAGCCAACGCGAGTGCCTGATATTGATAGCCACACTGCTAACTGCCTCGACCTTCTGCTCACGACTGAACCAGACCGATACTCTGTGGCGGTATCTTCACCCATTGGTAGCTCCGATCACTGTCTGGTCAAGTCCGTTTCAGTATACTCCCCGCCTGACCCAAGCCCTAAGAGCAATCGGCGTGTCTGGAGATACAACTTAGCAGACTGGGACGAGATGCGACATTTCTTCGCTTCATATCCTTGGCGGCAAACGTGTTTTTCTTCTGGAGATCCGACGGTCTGCGCGAATGCGGTTACTGAGGTAGTATGTCGGGCTATGGAATATTTTATTCCATTTTCCGATAAGCCCGTGACCAGCAAAGCCAGCCCATGGTTTGGAGCCGAATGTGCACGTGCTGAAGCGCAGAAGCATGCGGCATATCTGGCATGGGCTGACGCTCGAAAACGCAAGGCCTCGGACACTCGAGCTAAGAAGAAAGCCTTTAACGTTGCCGCCAAGGCCTGTAAGAAGGAATTAAGGAAGGCTCGTTTCAATCATATTGGTCGAATAGGGACTAAACTTGCTTCCTACCCAGCGGGTAGTAAGGCTTTTTGGTCCCTAGCCAAATCGATTGAAGCGAACTTCTGTCGATCCTCACTGCCTCCATTATTGAAACCAGACGGATCGCTGGCTCACACTGCAAAAGAAAAAGCAAACTTGTTTGCCACTCTCTTTGCAGAAGCTTCGCGTTTAGATACTGCTAATGAGGTACCTCCCTGCCTTCCACAATGCGGTGTTTTCATGCCGGAAATACGCATACGTCAGAAGGAAGTACTAAAAACATTACGCAGTCTAGACGTGAACAAAGCCAGTGGTCCCGATGGTATACCTGCAATTGTACTTAAGAGCTGTGCACCCGAGTTGTCTCCCACTCTAACACGCCTATTTCGCCTCTCTCTAGACACCGGAATAGTCCCTATGAGTTGGAAGCTAGCCAACGTACAACCTGTACCTAAGAAGGGCAGTCGTGCTGATCCTGCCAACTATCGACCCATCTCAATTACCTCCATTCTCTGTAAGAGTATGGAGCGTATAATTAACAACAAGCTCTTGGCATACCTTGAAGACAATGATCTCCTCAGTGACCGGCAATACGGATTTCGCCGAAACCGGTCCACTGGGGATCTTCTCGCGTATGCCACTCACATATTGAGCGAAGCCTTAGAGATGCATGGAGAGGCACTTGCTGTATCTCTAGACGTCTCTAAGGCATTTGATCGGGTCTGGCACGACGGTCTTCTGAATAAGCTTCCATCTTACGGACTACCTGCTGGTTTGTGCACTTGGATATCAGACTTTTTGAGGGAACGATCGCTTAGAGTAGTTCTTGATGGCTGCTCTTCCGATCAATTAGCTATTAATGCTGGTGTACCTCAGGGGTCAGTTCTTTCAGCAACACTATTCTTACTCCACATCAATGATCTGCTAAAGCCCGGTACCTTTGGGTATGCAGATGATAGTACTGTTGTTGAAAGATACACATCCAGTGCCCGAGCCAGTGGTGACGACGTCCGGATTGAGAGAGAGGCTATGGTTGAGCGCATGAACCTGGCTTTGAAAGCCGTGTCCGATTGGGGCGATGCTAACTTGGTTAGGTTCAATGCTGCAAAAACACAGGCGTGTTTATTCACTGCTAAAAAGAGCCCACTCCATCTGGCTCCTTCATTCCGTGGTGTATCTGTAAGTTTAGGAAACCATCTTGAGCTTTTGGGTGTTGATCTCACGTCAAACCTAAACTTTGGATCCTACATCGAGTCCAAAGCCAAAGTAGCTTCAAAAAAACTCGGCATATTGTCCAAGGTAAGGCGGTACTTCACACCTGGACAGCTTCTAAATCTGTATCAAGCACAAGTCCGATCGTGTATGGAGTACTGCTGCCACCTGTGGGACGGGTCTGCCAAGTACCAGCTTGAGGCTCTGGACTCGATTGAACGGCGTGCCAAAAGGCTCATTGACGACGACACTTTGGTTGGTGAAAGGCTCCAGAGCCTTGCACATCGACGTAAGGTGGCAAGTCTGTCAGTTTTTTACAGATTACACCACGGTGAATGCGCTCAAGAACTGCATGATCTAATTCTCCCATCACCATTCCACTACCGGACTACTAGACGCTCGGCTAAGCGCCATCCTTTTGTGGTCGAAATACCACCCATTCGTACCAAGCGATTTGACTCAACGTTCTTAATTAGAACGGCTAAGGAATGGAATGCCCTGCCAGCGTCTGTGTTTCCGGCGAAATATGACCCGGGCGTGTTCAAGAGAAGAGTGAATAGGTATTTACTTGGCTAGCATGCTACACCTTCGATCGCATCGTCACTTCCCATCAGGTGAGAGCGTGGTCAAATGCTAGACAAGTTTAAAGTAAAAAAAAAAAAAAAAAAAAAAAAAAATAATAATAATATTATCAATAATAATAATAATAAATAATAACGCCCAACGGTCACATACATAGATCCTGGACCCTAACTAAGATTCCCTGTGTCTAGGGACCCACGAGCACAACAACCAGACTCAGAACAAATATTTGCGCTTTTTTTTCTGTGCACATATACTTGTCCTGGCCCGGGAATCGAACCCACCGCCTCCGGATTATGAACCGACCTGCTCAACCACAACACCACAGAAGCTCTCATTCGCAAAATGTAAAAAATGGCGTCATCAATAACACAATTTTATATAAAAATTCAGCAAATTATGTTATAAAAACTATAAGATCGATTGTATCGATTGATCGAATAATAAATGTATATCCGGGCAGCAAAGGAATGGAACACATTACCAGCGTCATTAACAAATATAATCTGGGAGATTTTAAGTCTAGAGTATAGGAGCATGCTCCATTGTCGACCGCGTCATCACTTACCATCAGGTGAGACCGTAGTCATATGTTAGCCTATTATATAAAAAAGTGAATAAAAAAAGCCCAACCTTCAATGCAATTTTTCTGCAATAGTTAAAATTAGCTCTATATTCCTTATTAAGAATATTTTTAAAGTCTGTCTTATATATTTTATGTTCTGCATACTATACATCGAACTTCAAGTGGAATTAGCTGGCATGGGCTGACGCTCGAAAACGCAAGGCCTCGGACACTCGAGCTAAGAAGAAAGCCTTTAACGTTGCCGCCAAGGCCTGTAAGAAGGAATTAAGGAAGGCTCGTTTCAATCATATTGGTCGAATAGGGACTAAACTTGCTTCCTACCCAGCGGGTAGTAAGGCTTTTTGGTCCCTAGCCAAATCGGTTGAAGCGAACTTCTGTCGATCCTCACTGCCTCCATTATTGAAACCAGACGGATCGCTGGCTCACACTGCAAAAGAAAAAGCAAACTTGTTTGCCACTCTCTTTGCAGAAGCTTCGCGTTTAGATACTGCTAATGAGGTACCTCCCTGCCTTCCACAATGCGGTGTTTTCATGCCGGAAATACGCATACGTCAGAAGGAAGTACTAAAAACATTACGCAGTCTAGACGTGAACAAAGCCAGTGGTCCCGATGGTATACCTGCAATTGTACTTAAGAGCTGTGCACCCGAGTTGTCTCCCATTCTAACACGCCTATTTCGCCTCTCTCTAGACACCGGAATAGTCCCTATGAGTTGGAAGCTAGCCAACGTACAACCTGTACCTAAGAAGGGCAGTCGTGCTGATCCTGCCAACTATCGACCCATCTCAATTACCTCCATTCTCTGTAAGAGTATGGAGCGTATAATTAACAACAAGCTCTTGGCATACCTTGAAGACAATGATCTCCTCAGTGACCGGCAATACGGATTTCGCCGAAACCGGTCCACTGGGGATCTTCTCGCGTATGCCACTCACATATTGAGCGAAGCCTTAGAGATGCATGGAGAGGCACTTGCTGTATCTCTAGACGTCTCTAAGGCATTTGATCGGGTCTGGCACGACGGTCTTCTGAATAAGCTTCCATCTTACGGACTACCTGCTGGTTTGTGCACTTGGATATCAGACTTTTTGAGGGAACGATCGCTTAGAGTAGTTCTTGATGGCTGCTCTTTCGATCAATTAGCTATTAATGCTGGTGTACCTCAGGGGTCAGTTCTTTCAGCAACACTATTCTTACTCCACATCAATGATTTGCTAAAGCCCGGTACCTTTGGGTATGCAGATGATAGTACTGTTGTTGAAAGATACACATCCAGTGCCCGAGCCAGTGGTGACGATGTCCGGATTGAGAGAGAGGCTATGGTTGAGCGCATGAACCTGGCTTTGAAAGCCGTGTCCGATTGGGGCGATGCTAACTTGGTTAGGTTCAATGCTGCAAAAACACAGGCGTGTTTATTCACTGCTAAAAAGAGCCCACTCCATCTGGCTCCTTCATTCCGTGGTGTATCTGTAAGTTTAGGAAACCATCTTGAGCTTTTGGGTGTTGATCTCACGTCAAACCTAAACTTTGGATCCTACATCGAGTCCAAAGCCAAAGTAGCTTCAAAAAAACTCGGCATATTGTCCAAGGTAAGGCGGTACTTCACACCTGGACAGCTTCTAAATCTGTATCAAGCACAAGTCCGATCGTGTATGGAGTACTGCTGCCACCTGTGGGACGGGTCTGCCAAGTGCCAGCTTGAGGCTCTGGACTCGATTGAACGGCGTGCCAAAAGGCTCATTGACGACGACACTTTGGTTGGTGAAAGGCTCCAGAGCCTTGCACATCGACGTAAGGTGGCAAGTCTGTCAGTTTTTTACAGATTACACCACGGTGAATGCGCTCAAGAACTGCATGACCTAATTCTCCCATCACCATTCCACTACCGGACTACTAGACGCTCGGCTAAGCGCCATCCTTTTGTGGTCGAAATACCACCCATTCGTACCAAGCGATTTGACTTAACGTTCTTAATTAGAACGGCTAAGGAATGGAATGCCCTGCCAGCGTGTTTCCGGCGAAATATGACCCGGGCGTGTTCAAGAGAAGAGTGAATAGGTATTTACTTGGCTAGCATGCTACACCTTCGATCGCATCGTCACTTCCCATCAGGTGAGAGCGTGGTCAAATGCTAGACAAGGTTGAAGTAAAAAAAATTAATCGCATTAATGCACAATAAGTCGCACGGAAACATTTCTCGGGTCAGAACATACCAAAATAATTTAGCACACCAATCCCCAGTTGCTCGTACGTTGGTAAAACTCATTTCAATTTAAAACACCATATATTGTACGCTAATTGGTCGAAGACAGCCAGACAATGGTGAATTGTCATTTTACCGGACATACCAACATAATCATACAAATTTTAAACCACTTTAAGCTTTGTTATGTTAAGAATGGAGATCTACTTATTTATTTATTTATTTACTTCAAAAAAATATCTAATCTTGAGAAAAGCCAATTAATTGTCATGCCCTTTGAATTTATCGTGGAACTAGCTTCTGCCCGGGGCTTCGCACGCATACGGCATAAGAAACGAAGAAGAAATTTTTTCATAGATAATTCAGCCACCCATTTCACCTTCCTAGGGATGAATTTCGAAAAACCCTTTCTTAGTGGGGATACCTACACTTTACAAATAACACACTCTCCAAATTTCAAGTCTCTAGGACTAGCGGTTTAAGCTGTGCGTTGATATATAAGTAAAGTCAGTCAGGACTTTGAATTTTATATGTATAGATGATCAAATACAAAAATTATCTGCGAACATCATTGTCAACCCTTTCCCGGCCACTTCATACGAGTCAAGAGCAAGCTCGCGCACTCGTCACCCATCCCTCCACACTCATTACGCGGAACAACGCGCAACGCGGCGCTGTTGACAAAACTCTCGGCGCTTTGTTGGTAAAACTTGCGCCATAACTCAGGCTGGCTTACCGCTCGAACATTTGTCTTCCAACCCATGTCTCTCGGAGGATACGAGAACCAATGGTGTCTCTTGGCTTTGTCACAGATAATATATACTATACGCTTTGTTATCTGGTTGAAATAATCCAGGGAGTTATAGTTTTGTCAGCTTTTGCGGTCACCCGCCACATTCGTTATGTCGTTAAGTCGTTAAACGATGCTATATTTTTCCTGTTTGATAACCAGTTATGGAATTTCGAATTCTAATGAGAATAAAAAGCTTTGACAAGCAAGATCTTTTTAAACTTTTTAACCAACTTTCAAAAAGGTAGTTTTTAAGTTTTACTACTTTGTAATTTTTTTGTATGCTCGCCAATTTCTTCGAGATTTCTGGACCGACTTAAGTGCTTCTTTGGCTGGTAGAGAAACTTGGTTCCATATAAATTCGATAAAACCTGATGAATATTTTCAGAGATAGACAACTCCTCAATTTGATTATGAATTAAGGCTTTTATTAAATGATCGATATCAATTCAACCCACATTTAAAAAAAAGCGTATTTATTAACCTTCACTCCATCACTCATAAAAAACGTAACCTTCCATATCCCATCATCATATTCTCAAAGAAGCTGGCAAGATTTTCCCTCGTCGCCTCTACGTGGGCCGCATGTAGAGCAGCGGACGGTAGAGTCTAACGCGGGATAATGTCGGGTAGAGTCCCCGAATTCGTTCTTTATCGCCTGTCGACTCTACGATGGGTAGAGATTTGTGGATTTCATGACAAAGGAGTGGATAACTTTTCTTGGGAGGTTTCATATGAATAACATCTGACATTAATATATTTTATACTGTTACTCACGAATATCAATAATGGTAGTAATATTAATAATAGTAAAAATATTTACAATTTTATAATTAAGTAAAGTATACAGAGATATTATTACAACAAAAATAAATAAAAAAATAGAATAATATGTCAAATTTTCGAACAGGTAAAGAAAAGAAAGAGCAGAAAAGAGTGGAATTATGCTATATTTTTACTTACTGTATTTGGTTTGTAGATAATATGTACTTAACTTAGAATATAAAAAATATTTTTGAAACTTATTAGTAAATAACGTACTCAGAGATTAGATTCTAACGGTTAACATTCTGTACGGGTAACATTTGCTGTAGAAATCTACATATCTCTAAAAAAAGCTTCTAGTATCATTATACTAAGACTGGCCTGATAGCTCGGTTGGTAGTATCCCTGCCTTCTAAACTGTAGGTTGTGGGTTCGATTCCCACCCAGGACAAACATTTGTATGATGAACATCGATGTTTGTTCTGTGTCTGGGTGTTATATTGTATTCTATGTATGTATTTACAAACGTATCTAAGTGTTGTATCAGTTATCTGGTTCCCATAGTACGAGTTCAAGCTTTGCTCAGTGTGGGACTAGATGGCGAGGTGTGATATTTCCACAAATATTTATTTTTTTTATTATAATATTAAATTCTAGATCCATATCATCAGATTTCGTGATATACCTGGAGTAAGTAAATCACACAATCCTATTCCGCCGGGTTCCCCGAAACGGGGCTCACAGAGAAATAATAAATACTAACATGCGGTAAAAGGTTTTTGTGTTGGCAGCGCTCGCCCGCGGCTTTGTGCCTTGCTTTCAGGTTGGTAACAACATGGGCGTTTTTTTAGGTTAGGTTCAATAGGTTTTTAGTTTTTGTAGTTTTCTTATTTTCTGCTGTAGTGGTAAACTCTGTGGTAATCTTTTGAGTCTGTGGTAAGTTAATTTTTTTTTATGAGCATAAAATAAGATTGTGTTTACAACAATAGCACTGCACGGCTTCGCCCAAAACGCAGCCGTTTTTTCGGCTAAAACTTATTATTATTCGTGATAAAAAGAAAAATATCAATGACGGTCGTGTGGAAAATCTTTTAAAAACCTCATCTCATCATCAAAATGAAGTCACACAAACAAATGAACAAACAGACAAAATTTGGGTTTTTATACATATATTAACTGGAAGAGAAATAAGAATGGTAGTTAAAGATAAGGACAACGGGATAATTTTGTTTTTTACTATTTACTACAAGTCTTTTTGAAGTAATTATAAAAGAGGCGCTGCTTGGTGTTATTTTTTGTAAGTCAACAACATGACTATCTGTTAACGCAAGCGTCGCGGCCGCCCATAACAGATTTCAGCGTCACTCGGAACTGTAAATTAAAGTTTCACGTGATACTGCACCGCACACGTCATCCGGAGACATCACACAATCAGATCAAAAAGTCTCAATTGCTTTTTGCTTTCACTAGATACGACGCCCTTCAAACCAGAGCACAGTAGTTCTTACACACTACTGCTTGACGTCAGAATAACTGTTAAAGTGGCGGTACCTATCTAGATAAACTTTGCAGTAAAGGTCTCTCCCTAGTAAAACGACCTAGTGATTACATTTGTCATACGTAGGTGCCTGTCATTCTGTGTATCCATTGTTTTTCGTACACTTCACTTGTGTTACTTAGATAATCGAACAAAAAGAGACCAAGCTAACGTATTGTGCGCCGCCATACGCCAACAGCCATTTTTAGTAAAAGCTTTTTTGTGTTGGCAACTCTCGCCGGGGGCATTGTTAGCGCTCCCGCGCTAGTTCGGGAGCTACAAGTAACGTTTGTTCGAGGCACTATGTGAAGGTTTTCCTGGAATTGTTCGTTTGGGAATTTTATGACGAGCTCTTTCTTTCGGCTGGTTTATGACTTTGGGAAGGTTTTCAAATGTGAAAGGGTGTTGATTGGTAACAGGGATAATAGTGCTGGAAAACTCTCCAATAAGAGCATGATAGCATGCGCAGTACGCAATCACACTAATAATATAATGTGCGTTTGTGTGTATGTTTGTTACTTCTTCACGCTCAAACGGCTGAATGGATTTGGATTTAAATTCGGTACCAAGATAGTTTACACATTGGATTAAAATATAGGCTACATTTTATCCCGGATAAGTGAGAATTTCCTGTGGCATGAGCAAATATTTAAAATACTTTTTATCCGCAGGTGAAACAGCGGGGCGAAACTAGTATTAATATATACCCATTTGGTCGCATTTTCCTAAAATTGCTACATCATAAATCTAATACAGGCCCATTCCTGTTTCCCCCAAATCAGCACGTCTAATAATTAGACCGTTGCTCAGAAATAAACGCAAGTGAACGGTGTAATTTTTCTATTTTATATTAGTTTTCTTTGTCATTGCCTTTTGAATCTATTATTATTATTGAACTAGTTGATGATTATTAAGTTAGTCCAAAATTTGATTAAAATATAATAACCATTTTCCTTCCACCAACGGGTTTTTTAAAACACTTCGAATCAATATTATCTTTTAAACCGTAAGCTTTATCATTTCTGGAAATAAAATAATGTATACTGCAATGTGTCCCGTGGATCTCATGATAGTGAAATTAGGGATCTCCGAAAAGAACCCATTTAATCCTTACTGTGAGAATATATATAAAAGCAATACGTCTATCTGTCTGATTGGTTTTTTTGCTAAAAAGGCTGGATTGATTTGGATGGAATTGGGCAAACGTAGAATTGCTTACATAACTGAGGCTAAATTTTCTGCAGAAAAAGTAGTAAATTGCAGGTGACACAGCGGGATACCACTAGTTTTATCTAAATAGTGTGCGCCGCTTAGCCGGCGTATGCCCAGACAAAAATAATTGTGCCTGGGTATTAGGCAGTCTAGATTGTATCATTTGTCTAGATTTAAGGCTCATGAGCGCTGTCAATCTACAGCCTGAATTACTTACACGGCCTTGCTGAAACTTTTGTTTTACGGAGTTCGTTTCAGTACACAAGGATTTCATGTGACAATATAGACGGCAATACAGGGTTGGTTATACAAAACGTGATTTATGTTTTAGAAAATTTGTTATTTGCTTTTAATTATAAACTCGTAAATTTGTATGTGTTCACGCACGCATTAGTGTGCGTCGGCCAGCCGGCACGCACGCACACCATGAAGCGACCGGTCGCGGCCGGCTGCGGCCCCGCGCGGCGGCTCGTCCCCGCATTCGGTCGCTGCGACTCCCGCGCACGACACCTCCATAACACATTTAATATTAGAAGAACGTCTACCATTTGTTGTAAAGTAATTACAAGATAATATCATACACGCCTGCTTTTACTCAACGTCCTATTCCTGGCTGAATCCTCTCCATATGTATAGACGATTGTTCCTCTTTTACGCAAAATGTACTGAATGTATTTAATGAAACTTGGATTTCAAATTGCGTATACGCCGGATGGATACAAAGGATACTTTTTATCCGCGGGTGAAACCTCGGGGAGCTACTAATTTTAAATAAAAGTAAATACATACTCAAAGTCAGATAATTATATGGCAAACATGCTATGCTTAGCACTTTTACAGTACCAGGAAGGAATCCATCATTGGAGAGTCACGGTATTAGAGAACATTATGTCATCACCAACCCGCCGTTGGCCAGGGTATAGAGTCTGCACTCTCTCCCTGTAAAAGAAGGTCAGTGTCCCGGCGATGGGAACGTATTGGGCTTAAAATGCTGACGATTAAAAATAAGAAAATAATTATGTTAAAGGCGATAATAACATTATTTAAAAACAAGATTCTGCTTAAATAATAAAAGCTATCCTACGTGCGGCGGTGTCAGCGCGTCACCTCACTAGAATACCGCCGATCTGATAAGCGGAAGTTCCGCAAACGAAGGATTTCCCGGGACTTGGCTACATACCGCGCTGGGGAGTTACGAAGCCGGGAAAAAAGGAGAGTTAGAAACTCGGTGAAATAGCGAACCGGGTGCGGGGACCGGGGAAATTTCTCACATCGCCGGTCTGTAAAGAAACTCAACATTTTTTTGAATATCTTTCCATACGAGCGGCTCTTTTCGTTGATGGCTTATATGGTGAATCAAAATCTCATTTGATCGTAACAAAAATTTTTGCGCTTTTTTGCGGTATTGCTTGCGGGTTTGGTTTTGAACGTTAAATTAAGTTTACTGGTAAATGTAAATACTTAAAGCCTTTTAGGGTAATATTTTATGAATTTTTTAAAAATTTTAGTATATAAGTTTGATTAAAAAAAAGTCAATGGTATAGGCTTGTTTGCCTCAAAAGTAAAACCAATTTTCACTTCGTATTTTGAAATTACAGAACAACGTAATGGAAACCAACACAAAAGCAAAAAAGTGGAAAAAAATATATATTAGGTATTCTGACTCCTACTTATATCACTAAAACCCTCCGTTATCATTTTGTTTTATTTTACTGCCGTTAGACCTTTTAATATAATACTCAGCACTGCCATTGACTCCGGACATGAAAGAGTCGAAATGACATTACTTTGTGCGTTGCTTTTTAAAATTATTATATTATTTAATAAACAAGCTCTACTTTTTAAGAACAAAAATTGTTAACAGACACTAAGAACAATTGACGGCACACTCAAGATTTAAAATGAAACCTAAAATACATATGTACAATACAATGTCTACAATATTAAAAGCCCATTAAATAAATTAAAAAAAAAAAAAAAAAAAAAAACTACATATCGTACGTTTCACCCACTTATGCTCTTGTGGGCAGGTCAGCCTGGTGTCACAGTTTTTAGGCCGTCCAAAGCTTCAGATATGGCTAAGTCGTTAGACTTTAAGCTTACGACAACAGCCGGATCAACGGCATAACGAAGCACGGCAGCACTCAGTTGTAAATACCACTTTTGAAGTAAAACTTGTTACTCACGCTTGTCTTGGAGAGTAAGACAGCGAGGCGCACGGAAGTCAAAATATGTTGGTTAACGTAGATCTTCGCTGTCAATATAACAAAGTTAAAAATTACTTAAATATTTGTATTATAATGTTGGTATGTCCGGTAAAATGACAATTTTTAACTGTCAAAATGGTGGCATAAACTTTATACAAAGCCAAAACAAAGTTATACCGTCCGATAGATGGCGCTAAACTAAAGAAGTTTTACTACAGTCGTTTCGTCAAATGCACACTCGTTTTTTTAGCTCATATGTTATTAGCAATGAACGGGAGTATGCAGAAAAGGTAAAAAAAAACTATGCACTTGACAATTGCTCAAAAATACTTGCGCCGTAATGTTATGATTCTGCTATTTTGCGATTTTTGCGTATATTTTTGTTCATCGTCTGCATGATTCCGAGTGTGCAACCTACGCCTGGGATACTGAAGCATGTAAGCCCATCGTAAGCCGGTACATAAGATGAATATTTCAACTCGGCAATGAATGGCTCAAAGAGTCTCGGGACCGGTTTTGATACAATTTTCTTACGCAGAAATAGAAAACGCCGATATTGAAAAAAAAAAACATACACGCTGTATTTTCGTCATCTTAAAATATTATAAATTTGATTCCTGAGAAGTAATGTTAAATGGCAATCTAAATTATAAAAATAATGTTGAAAAAGGAAAAATTTCATTTTTGATAATATCTGTGGGTCTTACAGTAAATAAATTTTATTGTTTGTAATTATACTCAAAGATTGTTCATCTTCATTCTGCATGACAGTATCAATGTGTTTAGATTAGAATGTCTATCAACTAGAGTCTTAAAGTCATATATTTATAAGACGATGATCGCAAGTTAGGCATAAATTATAACAACAGATAGGGTATACTAATAATCTATTGGGAACATTTCAAAAGTGGCTCAAAAAAAGAGATAAAAACTGGCGAAATATGCGAGGCAGTAGGATATCTCTAGTTTTTATACGTAATCCGAAGCGAACATAAAATATTATTTTACCCGGATTACAAGATCCGCGTCGCGATCGGCTCCGAGCGCGGTATTGGAAATGTTCAGCGATATAAAAACATTATGCGAACATTCGCGCCGAAAATATTGAAACTGTTAGTTTTTGGAGAGAAACTTAAAATAACAACGTCATATTATCCAATAATAATATTATCCGGATCGAATTTTTCCTTAGTGTCATGCTGGATTCCCTTTCTTCTTCGTTTAATGGCTTGCTATCGCTTTTTAGCGATAATTCTGCCAATGTCAAGTGAGGAATTATTGTACGGTTATGTCATTTCAAAATCTTAGTTTGTCAGTCAAAATGCCACAGTGTAGATGGATCTTTTACTGAAGGCTCTAGGAAGCCTTGAAGAGAAAACGAAAAGGCATAGTTTTATAACTTGGACCCATTTGTCAACACTCGTGCACGTTCACGAACACATAACGGATAATATCCATTATCACACATTAAAATTCAAAAATACACGGGTTACGGAAAATAATTCAAAATTCAAAACCGCCGTTTTCGGAATCTTTTCTACGACCGCTGTATTTCTTGCACCATCGGGTAACGTGATGTAGACATTGACATATCTCTTCTCTAGAGAAAGCGATCGACCAATGAACGATCGCGCGGATCGCGTCATAAACCTTTTATTGAGCATTCATTGGTCGAATGCTTTCTCTAGAGAAGATATATTATTATGTCGATTCCTACAGCTCATACTGCCCGCGCAGTAGGAAAGAGAACTTCTCTCTTTCGACGGCACCATTACGAACGACCCGTCTATAAGCGGGTTGCAATTTATAATGAAAATGCACATGAAGTAATAAGTATATATTCGAAAAAAAATACGGTACCCCGTACACTTATTTAATTGTGGTATAGTGGTTGAGCTGGTTGGCTCATAACCTGGAGGCGGTGGGTTTGATTCCAGCGGTCGGACAATTATTTGTGCACAAAAAAAAGCGCTAATACTTGTTCTGAGTCTGGGCGTTATAGGACCATGGTCCTCGTAGTTCCTGGGTCCCTAGACGCAGGGAACCTAGTTAGGATCCAGGATCTATGTATGTGATCGTTGGGCATTATTATCATTAGTTATGTAGGTAGGTACACACAGCGCGCGAGCGCGGTTGGCGGGAATTTTAAACAGGATTCTATTCCGGGCCGTTATTGTTCCGCGGTAAAACATGCAGGGCTGCCAACGCTCGAAAATAAATTTATTATTGATAACTTTACGCTACTTTGCGGAACACCATCCATCCAAACTTACATTTTTATTAATATTAAAAAGGCGATTATGGTACATTCATTGAAATTTACCGACTTTTATACGATTCTTAAAATTGGAGCGTGTTTATAGAAAAAAAATACGAGTTTTAATAATATATTCTATTATATAGTTTTAATAATATAAGATAACTTTATTATTTCTATGCAGTGGGATGAATGAATACGAATAAGTGCTCCGTTCTTGATTTTAACCTCTCTGGTGTAGATTAGATCGGCTCATAACCCGGAGGCAGCGGCTTCGATTCCCGCGGATATGACAAGTATTTATGCACAAGTTAGTACTGTGGGACCATTGTCCTCGTAGTTCTTGGGTCTCTAGATACACGGAATCCTAGTTAGGATCCAGGATCTATGTATATGATCATTGGGCGTTATTATTATCATTGATAAATCTCAGTGAAAATCTCTTAAGTTCATCTAATAATAATCATCCATTTAAAATTAGCAAACAAATGCATACAAAGTATAGCATACCCGTTCTAAATACTAACGAGTACGGCTCCACACGCTTATTACAAAAATAAACAACATAGTGATCTCTTTCTACTGTATAACTGCGTCTTTTTCTTTTACGCAAAAATACGCCAAATAACCGTTTTCCCAAACAGCATTTTCGAAAGTGGATCAATATGCGGCGGGAAATTCTATATTCAAAAAGTAAAGAATATGCAATGTTGTGATACGGTCGAGGAAAATAGCTCTACTGTATGACGACACTGTATATTGAACGCTGCCTTATAATACTGGGACTTTCGTAACATACTTTTTCATAAAGACAGCCTCTGGTGTGGTTGAGCAGGTCGGCTCATAACCCGGAGGCAGCGACTTCGATTCCCGCTGACACGACAAGTATTTTTGCACAGGAAAAAAAGCGCAAATAATTGTTTTGAGTGTTGTGGGACCATTGTCCTCGTAGTTCCTGGGTCCCTAGACATAGGGAATCCTAGGTAGGGTCAGTGTAGTGTCACTCGGAACTCTAAAGTATAGAGGTTCGCGTGACACTGCACTGCGCACGTCATCCAGAGACATCAGCACAATCTAGTAATAAGATTACAAGATTACTAAACTGTGAGATCAGATCATAAAGTCTCATATGCCCAGTAATTTCACTAGCTACAGTGCCCTTCAAACCGGAACACAGCAGTGCTTGCGCACTACTGCTTGGCGGCAGAATAACTGGCAAAGCGATGGTACCTACCTAGATGAACTTTTTATTTTTTTTATTTTTTTATCAGTTTTATTTTTAGGGACCTTTATAATTATTTTACATGTCAGTCCCATCGTATTCGCAACAAGTTTACAGAATAGGAGGTCACCTGAAGTGACTCACAGATCTGAACAACTCCTTTGCTGCGTCTGAAGTTGGATCAGTTAAAATGTTGTTAAATACGCCTACATCGCACATATTCAGATTGTGAGTCACCACAAGCGACTGCCTTTCGCGCTGAAATCGGACACACTCCACCAGCAAATGGTAGACATCTTCCACTACTCCGCATGAGTCACAGTTTGGTGAGTCTACTTTCCGCATAAGAAATGCGAACTTTTTCAAAGGCATATGACCAGTCCTTAATCTGTGTGCTGTTACAATAAGTTGACGCGTAAGTCCCGGGTAGCTAAACCAAGGTATATGAGGAGGCTCACACTGGATAGGTTTGTACCAAATTCCTTTTTGTAATGATCTTTCGTTAAAATGTTCTTTCCAAATTAGGTAGCATTTCTTCCTGTATTTTGGGAGTATTTCCGAATAGTTAGGCAAAATTTTGTATTCCACACCGTCTTTACTTCCCTTTTTCGCGAGAGTGTCACCCTCCTCATTGCCCTTTAGTCCAATATGCGAGGGAACCCACTGCAGCTTAACTTCTATTCCGCGATTACATAAATCATATAGTTGAGACAACACCGAGTATGCTATCGAAACACCTCCCCTGCCAGAGGCGCATCGATTAATATGCTGTAGTGCGCTTTTACTGTCACTACAGATTAATATTTTATATTGTTGCAGACTGCTGGTAGATGAACTTTGCAACAAAGTCCTACCACCTAGTAAAGTTGCCACCGCTTTACTAGGAGTATGACTTGACTAGACTAGACTATGACTTGGATTATGACTTGACTTGACATATATATTACTAACTCGAGAAATTATCCATTACTTGATACTGGCTAAATACACAAAAGTGTGGAGCCATGCCAACACAAAAAAATGGGGCATACGTTTGGCTCAGTACATATTCAGTAGTGGTGACTGGACTGTATCGGCTGGTGTCACTGAGAATTATAGTAGTATAGTAGTAATCTCGACCTAAGTTTTATTTGACAATATTTTACGTGAAATACTGCGACCGCTCAAAACCTTTCTGAATAGGCTATGCTTGTTAACTTTCATGTAATCTTGAAAGACTTTCTAAACGTTGTGTCGAAACGTTGTGTCCAAATTTCTGTTATAACGTATTTATCAAATTCTAAGCTTTTCTATTAAGAATATTATATTGGGGCAGTGCTGCCAGCATGTTGGGTACGCTACCTACCGGTAGTGGGCTGGAGCATTTGGTCTGTCTATAGGTCATCGCGGCCAGTCCAAATGTTTTTTTTTGTAGTAGTAGTAGTAGGTAGTTTTTAGTATTAGTTATTAAATCATTGTAGTATTTAGAAAATAAAGGCAATTTGCCGTGTTATAAAAAAAGAATACTATCAACAATATTTTTATAGTCAGTTTTAAAGTCTTTTAAGCTATCAGAAAAAGTCTGGAAAAAAATTCAGTTCAATAATGCAGCTGCAATTTTACGTGCAAATTTATTATCTAATTTCTTTTCAATTTTTTTATTTTTTTTTTGTATTTACCATAAATTTTATTAAAAACTTTAATCTAAATTTTTTTATTAATTCGCTATAAAAAAAAGGGTGTAGCAACCCTACGTGTGTACAACCATGCGTGTAAACTATGCAAGTGTGCGTGTAATCAATTCAGAAAAATATGTGAGTGGTTTCCTTCTGTCAATAGTAGAAGGTAAACTGTTCCATGCAACGAAGGTCTTATAAAGGCTGGTTAAATATTCACTATTCCTATTCTGTGGGTTCATCCGATAGCTGTAGGGACCTCTAGCTTCAAACTTATTAGGGCAAAGGTCAAGCTGGGCGCCTTTATACAACTATTGTGTTTCTATATTCCTTTGGTCTGACGACGTAAAAATTTAGGAAAACCAATTCTAAGAAATATTTTTTTCTCCATTTTATAGCTGGTTGTTAAATTAGAAATATTACATAATTATTTGTAACTGTCTAGCTTATTAATGTATCGCAGGACATTATGTTAATGAATGATGTGACGAGCTAGTCGTCCACCTGATGCTAAGCGACACGGGAGCCCATAACAGAACATTGTCACTCGGAACTCAAAAATATAAAGTTTCGCGTGACACTGCACTGCGCACATCATCCTGAGACATCAGCACAGTCTTGTAATAAGATTACTCGACTGTGAGATCAGATGATAAAGTCTCATTTGCCCAGTAATTTTACTAGCTACATTCCCTTCAATCCGGAACACAGTAGTGCTTGCACTAACTAAAACCTTGGAGTCTTCAAATCGAGAGTGAACAGGTATCTTCTAGGCAAGCGTGTTACATCCTAGACCGCATCGTCACTTACCATCAGGTGCGATAGTGGTCAAACGCAAACCTATTTAGCAATAAAAAAAACTAATGCTTGGCGGCAGAATAACTGGCAAAGCGGTGGTACCTACCTAGATGAAAATTGCAGAAAAGTGCTACCGCCTAGTAAAACATACACAAAAAACCATACAGCCGATTGGAAAACAGGCTCCATTAAAGATTCCGTAATTTAGTATCTGTCCGATAGTGTATAAATATCGGTGTACTGAATGTTCCGCCGCCAGCAGCGGGCGGCGCATCTCGCCGCCACATCCTCGCTTCAATATTCTACGCGTACCCTGGTTCATTGTTCATTACTAGATTATTTACTTAACTAGTTACATGTTCTATCTTTAATGTTTTTAATTTATAGCTTGATTTTATAGGTAACTAGCGGCCCGTCCCGGCTTCGCTCGGGTGGGCGTTTATTTATTATACATTTTATAATATACGAAAAACAATGTATCACGCACCGGCGCCATCTACTTAAAATGTTGGTTTGTCCTGAATTTTTCCTGAATTTTCTTTGCTATAAACCTCACGGAGCCCGAGACCTTTCCAACGAATGCAAAACCGTGGAAATCGGTTCGTGCGTTCTGGAGTTATAGCGTCAGGAAGGAAAACCCGACTTATTTTTATATAGTAGAAGACAAGTTTAGAATGGTAACACAAAAATAACAGCAAAAAAATTGTACTTAATCAAGATCGATAATTTTTGCGTAGCTGAATTTTTTTTTTTTTACTAATTACAAAATGAGATAATGTAGGTATATATGTTTATTGTGATGAGATAGCCCAATTCTCAAAATCTCTCTTCTCATGAAAAAGATGAATATAACATTTTTTTATTTAATTTAAACTAGTACCTGTACTATAAGGCCAATGTTACATTTGCATTTCGACAGAAAAGTAACAGAAAGCAATTCCAGTTCAAAATAAAGAAAGTTAGGACTTAAATTAAAACAGCAGAATTCTGAAATTTGTTATTATTTGCGGTAAAAAACGTTGTAAAAAATAACGTTGTTGCATAAAATACGTTGTTTAAAAGTTTTTCCTTTAGAGTTTGTGTATTGTTTTATATTTTAGGGTCCCGTGCTCGAGAGGATCAAACGATATTGTATCTTTGGTTGTGTCTGCTAGACTATACACTCTCTTGACCACCGATATAGCTTCTGATTTGTCATCAAAAATATGCTATTTTAATTTCGCATCCTTATAAAAATAAAACTATTTCCAAAACAACATTGATTTTTACAAAATAGCTCAGATGTTTATGATACTCACCCAATGAGCGATAAATAATCCCAAAAAGCAACTTAACATAAATCTAAAATCAATACAAAAATTAATTTAGTGCTTATTTGGGAATATTAAGACAATTAGCAATCAAACTAGTAGCTCCTGTGAATTAAAATTCACAACTTTACTGTGTCATTGATACCGACAAAAGTCAAAACTCTTCATTTTTTTCCCACTAGATAACCAGTTATCAAAATTGGGTTTCTAATGGGAATATACGAAATTTCCAACTAACTAACTAACCTTCTTCGTCAATTCCCAAGACAATTAAGTACAGCCATCGTTATCGGAACTATAAATAGCTTCCATTTGCATTACAAAACCATTTCACATAAAACATTAAACCTCACAAAGACTGACCACTGATATAACCAGCCTAACGTTTCTACGGTTCTAATAAAGTGCATTGAGACGAGGGTCAAATTATACTGGCCACTTTCAGTTTTCAGCGCGACCTACCTCTAGGAAAGCAAACTTAAAGTGCGCACAGTGAAGTAGGAAAGTTTAAGGTAAAATAGATTCTGTTTCTACAATAATAAAGGTCGGTTTTGAACTGGTACAATTAT
This sequence comes from Ennomos fuscantarius, assembly GCA_905220475.3. Taxonomy (NCBI): domain Eukaryota; kingdom Metazoa; phylum Arthropoda; class Insecta; order Lepidoptera; family Geometridae; genus Ennomos; species Ennomos fuscantarius. The sequence continues at coordinate 224,805 of HG992046.1, read as the reverse complement.
TAATATTTAACTGGCCACGACTTTAGATTAGATTTAATTAAGAATCTTGTTTGACAAGATATAATAATGCAGATTAATTTCTAAAGGAAAAATTTGAATCTCAAACGGGATTTGAACCTCTATTCATCCGTCCCTAAAGCCAGACACGCTTTACTTATGCTACCGGGACAAATCCCATGTCCAAATTTATCCTTCACCTTTTACAACCAACTTAAAGGCAACTTAAGGGGCAGACGATTCTGCTATAAAAAAGCATAAATATAGAAAAATTAATGTTAACCTAATGATTTCAAAATGTGAGGTGTGAGTGCGTGAGGTGGAGTAACTTTATAAATAAGCGGAACTATTAAAAATCCTTTACCGATCTTTATTTAGATTAATTCTGAAGCTTCTTTACATAAAAAAAATATTTATTTTCCATTAAAAAATGAATTAATGAATGATGAAAAAAATTGATATTTTAATTATTTAAGAGATGTACAATTGTTTACTAATATTGTCTGCGTGTTTATTATAAACATTGACTTACATTGTGTAGTACATGAATATTATTATACCTACAAGTATACCCTTTGAACACGTCAAGGCTACAACAGTACCTACTAGATAACCTTCGGAACAAAGGCTAGATAAAGTAATCTCAATAAGACCACCTATGGAGGTAACTTTTCTTTCATATATTACAAAGTCAAAGTCAAAAGATGTATTGCAAATACGCTATTTTTGGCACTTTAAAAGTCAAATTTACACTAGGTACTTAAAATTAAGTTATTTTACTAAGCATATAAAATTACAAAGTGCTTAGTGCTTAGTACAGTCACTCTATAAATAAAAAGTTACAACTAATAAAACATTATTGACAAAATAAATATGCTATCCAACTCATCACCACCTGGTAAGGTTCCCAGAATACATCTGCTGCAATACATCTGCAGAATACAATGCTGCCAAGCATTACCTCGCTGAATTAGAAGACTTAGCTTCTGAGCGAAGTATGTGCCAGCTCTGTGATCCCCGAGCATACAAGTGCTTATTGTCAAATAATACATAGCAAGTCCATTACAACATATGAGTTTGAAAAAAAAAGAAGTTCTGTTTCTCACTACGTCTTCTTACTTGATGACATTCTAACCTTGACTATGGGGTATCATTGAGGTGACAATACACAAGATGGAACATTAAAACTGTGAATGGAAATATCATTATTAGTTATCGTCATTTCGTTACAAGCCTTTTACTACAGTAATGACCAATATAACCCGTCACTCGGAACTCTAAGGTAAAATAACCTTAGAGTTCAAAATGAGATTAGGTCATAACGCCCCCTTTCTCAGTACTCACTAGCTACAGTGCCCTTCAAACCGGAACACAGTGGTGCTGCACACTACTGCTTGGCGGCAGAATAACTGGCAAATCTGTGGTACGTAACTAGATACATTTTACAGTCCTACCACCTAGTGTACCCCGCTCCTATGCACGCTACAGAAGCGACCCGCCGTAACTACCTAATTCCACACGGACGAAAACGTGGGCAGCTGTTAGATTAATATAATTTAATAACAAAGCAACATTTAATATTCCCAGTTGTGAATTTTGAACAGCTTAATGAAAGACTAACGTCCAACCATTGTCAGTAATAGAGGCAGTTGTGTGAGACAGCAGCGAGTCGTGGTCTGCATGCCAATGAGACCTCCGCAACGACGCAGTCTGTCTGTTGACAAAACCACTTCGTGGACAGATTCTGGTGAAGGCAGATTGAGACTTCGGTGGTTAGATGTCTGGTTTAAGATTCTTTAATTCTCAAAGAACATGGTTCACTCGCTGAGAAATTATAGCTAGTCAAATATATGATATGGTAACATAGTTTGCTTTTGAGCAAGTCCTGTCATGTCATGCTATTCAACACAAGTCTGGTAAAAGATTATGTAGGTTAAAAAAGTAAAGCAGGATCACTAAAAACGTGGATTTTCAAGAGATTTTCAACGATTGGATTGATTGAATGAAGATGTGTTTAAACAAAGCTTTTTTAAAGTGGAAAAATACCATCCCACTTATTTTTTTATTTATTTATGACTTGCTCTCATACATTAGCATTACCTACTTACTCTAACTAATCTATACAGTGCTAAGTAGTACTTAGTTCCAAGTATTCCATTGTATGAGCCTTGTGAGGGCGTTGCACTTTAGAGTCAAACATACATGTCCTAACTCTTATCCGGAGTACCGCAAGTTTACTATTTTCTGTTAACAATATAAGATTATTTACGCATTACACACATTAAATGTATAAGACAAGAGTTGCTATAGTTACTCAAGTTATTTACAATATTTGTCTAATACTGCTCTGCTCTGCTCCGCTGCACTAGGTGGCGTTGTTGTCGACTGTCATGGCCGAAACTTGTTCCGTCACCTCTTTAAAAAGGGCAGAACGTTTTTCAGTACAGTTCAGTTCTAGGAGTAATAGTATACAGCTGGCGTTCGGCAGCGGAGTGAATACTGTTACCGATATATTGTGAAACAGGAAACATATCTGGAGGTTGTTTATTAATGTGCTGCAAATGTCTATGAGTATCCAAACACCTCGTCCGGATGGATGGGTGACTTTCCCTCCGTGTGTCGTAACTACTTTTAATGTCAGGACCACAAAGTAAACCACGTGACATCCCACTTCCACCATCGGGACTGGCTACTGCAATACAACCCGTATTCGCTTATAGAAAGAGCGATCTCCAGCAAAAAGAATTTTGTTTGAATTTGGTTTTGATAATAGCTAAAATTATACTCAAACAAGTCGCCTTAAAAAATCAGTTATTCCCTCTGGAAATTAGCCACAGACAGATACACTATACACACGTTAAACACTTATATATATATTTGCGTCGGAGGTTATTGAAATAGACTAATGACGATTATTTTGCTAAATCCTAGCCCTTATTCCCACGCGGAGGCTGCAAGATCTTCCTGATTGCTAATTGAGGCGCATCACCCGTTTGTTCGTTCAGCGTATTTGACGCTGATTGTAATTCATTCGTTCATTCATTAGTGATTTGATCTGTGAACTGCGCTCTGACCTACTCTAGGGATCGCCTGCTCTATAATAATGGCCGTCTTTACACAGCATACATGTTTATTCCCGTTATGGACATTAGACATGATTCTAATCTTGTCCAAATTTATCTATTTACCTACTTTTTAAAGTTAGACATATTTGATTAACTAATTGTACACTGCGTTTTGTTTTGTATGGCTGTGGCGAGAACGAAGTTATTAACATTAAATTTATTGACAAAGATTCTATTTTTAAAATTACTTGTAAGTTGTAAAAATCAATTCCAGCATCAGACGACGATAAATAGGCGCCGTAATTTAAAGCGGAATAATAACGCCCAACGATCACATACATAGATCCTGGACCCTAACTAGGATTCCCTGTGTCTAGTGGACCAGGAACTACGAAGGCCATGGTCCCACAACACCCAGACTCAGAACAAGTATTTGCGCTTTTTTTCTAGTGCACAAAAACTTGTCCTGCCGCGGGAATCGAACCCGCTGCCTCCAGGTTATGAGCCGACATGCTTAACCACCACACCACAGAGGCTGTCAATCTATAAGGTATATTGACATTTTACGAATTACGAAGAACTTATAAAAAATGTAGATGGATAGATACTGAATAGGTGTAAATCGATCATATTGTCTAAAAATTTGGATACAATATTACCATATTGATAACCAAACAATAACAGATAATATTAACAAACTGAATAACTTTGGAAAAGTTATAAGGCGGTAAGAAGTTCAGAGGGACGGACAGACAGATAGACGAGCATGACTAACTTATAAAAGTACCACGGAAGCCTATATAAATAAAAGGTAAATACACAGTAACATAATAAAGAAAAACTAGTAAGCCGGGCAACCCCATTGAATGTAGGAGAACTACCAGCAGGGGTGTTAACACCCTGTGCAGGAGGGATGTATCTTCATTTAGACACGGTAATGGAAACAAATGACGGGAACATATCTACTCATCATGAGCAATGGAAAACGGAAATTGGAAATAATCTGCAGAATTCATTACAATGGGTGCTGCTTTTGTTTGGCAAGCAGATGTTAACACTAAGACAACATGAAATATGGTATATGAACATGATATATGGTGTTTTAGTAGTAAATGAAGTAGTAGAAACTATTATGCCCATCTTTACTAAAGTTCGACAACTCGGAAGTCGCACTTATTTCTCTGTGATATACCCAAATGCACGTAAGAAAGAGTATAGGAAGTCCATTTCACCAAATGCTTCTATAATTGAAGGGGTGAGAATAAAAAGGATTTAACTGATTTTTTTGACCAAATGACTTATGGGTATCGTTGGATTCAGCGTGAAATTATGTTCAATAATACATTCTCAAAATACCGAAACGAGGCTTAAATCTCGAGATTTTGAGTCTAAAAATGGTTTATCTGTCACAGGAATACAGTACGCTTAGCATAAAAACATTACTTTATTTCTTTTATTATATTATATTTTTACAGTAATTGTATGAATTAGTACTATATTTGGTAATTTTAAATAGAAATAAAACATTTTCAAGCAACTGAAACTTACATAAACCTTTTCTATTACCTTATAAGCACTCTACATAAAAATGACGCCGTTGACGTTTAAAGTCAATTTTCTCAAAACTGTCAATTTGTCAGTTAAATCCTTTTTATTCTCAACCCTTCAATTAACTCCACCATAATCTTTCACCACTCCAAAATATTAGTTAATTCTCAAAGTTCAGGATTAAATGCCATCCATCAAAATATCGAATAAAATTCGCATTTCAAAGCACCATTATATTTCAAGTCAAAATTTGATGAGCTAATTGTCTAGAGCCCGTCAAATTCTGGCATAAAAAACTTAGCGTTGCTATTTTAAGTGTTGAACCAAATTTTACTATATTTTTAAAGGTACGTTTAAAAAGGGCGCGGAAATTTTCATAACGCAGGCTGCTTTTACTACCGAGAGCAAAATAGTAAAAATGTTATCCCGCAAAATGTTATTCTGAAGACATGACTGTGAACTTGACTACCAACTTGCAATTGGCCAGTGAGGTAGATTATCGCCTACACTATCTCCCTGAGAGAAGGTCCGTGTCCCAGCGGTGGGAACGAAATTTGGTTGATAACCAATTAAGTACGATAAAGATTACATCAAGTCAGGGTCGCAACGCAACTCGCTCTAGGTACTATGGTACCCTGGTACTCCCTTGGCAAAGTCCATACTTTGCCAGTGTAAAAAGTAAGTAAAAAGAGCACTTTACACAGTGTGAAGTATACCCCACGGTATACTTCACACTGTGCAAAGTGCTCTTTTGGGAATTAATTTGAATATCATTTTATATTCCCAATTCACTTTTTGGGTTTGACGCTCTTTCGACAAAATTTTGAATACTCTTTTCATAGATACGCTTTTTTTTTAATTTATTTGAAGGGCTTTGTCGCTTGGCGACCACATCGCCCTGTGGATAGATACCCTTAAAATCTCATATGAATTGTAATACTTCCCAAAAACCAGGCCTATTACTTACTGCGATGCTATGCAAAAGGACATACTACAACACATACCTATTTTTACATATGTATCAGAGTGCGAGAATGTATATCTATATGTTTGTGGAAAAGGTAAAAAATACGTGGGTGCGTCTGTTTCTAAGTACGTAGTATTTCCTTTGCATTATTAACTTAGAGCTTGAAATACTTTGAGACCTCATTTAGGATTCCTATTCCCAATTTAACGTTTTGAGAAGTCGCGAAGAATATTTAAGGTACTGATTTATCAAATTTAATGAACCAACGTGACTATGAAACATTTGTGGAGCGAATTCGGTGAAAATAGTAATTCAATTTTAGTATTTAAAACAAGATTTGTAAGCTTAATTAATCAATTAATAGTCATTAACCGGATTTAAGAAAATGACAATGATGATGATGGTATCATTCGCATCTATAGCAAATCCGATGATCTTTCATCCTTTGTAGCAATGAAAAGGAGATAAAAGGATATGATGAGAAATAAAATTAAAGTTATGATAGGAAAGAAAGATATAAAGTAATGTTTGAATATTATAGTTCGTATAGCTAATTAGTGGAATACCATCCAGCTAACTAATAACTTGGTGTTTTTCAATTGAATAGCGGACAGGAATCGTTTAACCAAACATGCACCACCGTGTCACGTCATCACTTAACATCGGATGAAACAGTGGTCCAATTCTTTTTCTATCTCTCTCACCCACCATGACCTTTAATCGTCCTTTCTCATAAATTTTCATATTAAATATTATGGGGAGGAATATGAAAGGTGATTATAGGAAAGAAAGATAAATAGATGATGATGGAATAAGAAGATTATAGATCATGATTGGGAAGGATGATTTAAAGTGATGATGGGAAAGGATGATTAAAGGAAATGATGGGATAAGAAGATTAAAGATGAAGACGATGAGAACAGAAGATGAAAGGTGTTACGAACATACGCATACATGAGGAATATCCAAGGACCTGGTCAGGAACATACCTAGTCCGTGAGCACTACGCCTTTTTGTCTACTCCATAATTGACAAGTCTACGTAGTTGTAGGTCTACATGAAGATTAGATATAAAAGCGCACAGATTATTATGACAGTAGATATCGATGATTAAGAAAGTAACCCAAACGTACAATGTAAACACCGAAATAATAAAGAGATAAGATTTTTATCGACAACACTCTACAGCATTGTCATTGTATAATAACCCTTCCTGAATTATATTGTTATTGTTCCGTAAGATATAAGGTTCATAATGGCTCAACTACGCGAGGCCGCACGTTACGCACTAACTGTTACCTAACCTGCGGCGTAGGCTCGGTAGAGTGAAACCTATAGCTGTTTCTTCTACGGTACACACACATTGACGTCACGAAACTGAAGCCCGATTTGCATAAAGACTTTAAAAGTAATTAGGATAATGGTAATAGGGAAAAAAGCTTAACGAGTGAACCAGGATAATCTATTCCCTGACATTCCACGATGATGAAGAGGATTTTGCGCGCCATTCCGCCGATATCCTTCACGTAACACAAGCTTAATGAAGATAAACATTTAAGTAAACGCAACGCATTGTAAATAGCGTCAAGTATACGATAAAAACAACGCCCTATTTAACATGTTATTTACCTCAGACTCGGCCCAGGCTAGAGGCCTGGCTCAGCGAACCCTGGTAATGCAATTACCGGCCTCTAAATGTCCGCATGACATTACGTGACAAAATAAAAATGCAGCTAACAATCAGCTGAATATTAGTCGTGAATCATCCATCATAATTGGCGTGCAAACAAACGGTTAGCGGTTGTGTTTTGTTATATTGAAGCGTGTTGTTTATATTATTGGTAGTGGATTTACCTGGTGGTTGGTTGCGGTGGTGGCAGACGGCGAGCGGGTTAGGTTATGCGGAGTCGCGACGCGGGGCACGTGTATCGCGCTCGGAGGCCGGGCGCCGACTGGCTGCGTCGATCGATAGCTCCGCCATTGCTGCGTTGTGCGAGCCGTTCGCGCCAGGCGTCCGGCGCCCAGCGACCCCAAGGCGCTACCCTGGACAAGGCTTTCCAGGATCCTCTTAACATAAAACACAGTTCAACTTTTACATTATCATCAGCCTAAAGATGCCTGCTGCTGAACATAGGCACTTTGAATAGCTCCTTGCCTCTTGCTTTGACCAGTCGTCAGTCCACCTAACTTTAACTAGGTGGCAGGATTTTTCTGCAAAGCTCGTCTAAGTAGGTTACCACTGGTTTGCCAGTTATTCTGCCGCCAAGCAGTAGTGTGCAAGCAATACTGTGTTCCGGTTTGAAGGAAACTGTATACTTTATGATCTTATTTCACAGGCTAGTAATCTTATAACCAGACTGTGCTGATGTCTCAGGAATCATCCTGAAATTTTACATTTTGGAGTTCCGAGTGACACTGTTCTATTATGAGGTAGGTACTCCTCTCGTACAGACAGGTGGTAAGCTTTACATAAACCACGTAAAGGCTTCTATCGTGGCTTAATAATTTGTCTTAGACAACAGCCAAAACTGAAGATTTCTAGTGCCCGAAGCACGGTCGCGCTCAGCGTATTTGTACAAAATCCAGCAGTAATTTAATATGTCTGGTTGATTTACGTCAACGGTTTTAACCTTGATTAGTCCGCAGAAGAACGATTCTTCTGAGAGCGAATTTTATCTGGTCTTTCAGTTTAGCTATTAATTGGGACGCTGCTCTAATTAGACAAAATTAGGAGGAAATACAGGTACAGCAGTGAAGCGTCTTCTGGCTGATGGGAACGATGTCTTATATCAACTACCTAATAATTTAAAAAAAACGAGTGTGCTTTAGACTACACGACTTAAGTGAAACTTCTTTAGTTTAGCTCCATCTATCGGCCGGCTTAACTTTTTTTTGTTTCGTTTAACGTTTGTGTCGCTATCTTGGCAATTGTAAATTGACATTTTATCGGAATATCAACATAATAATACAAATTTTTAACATTGTAGTGCTGACAATGGAGATCCTAAACCAACTTCAACTTCCGTTCGCCTCGCATTCACCAGCTTACTCCCCAAGTCAAGCGTGCGTAAAGAAGTTTTACTTCAAAAGAAGCTTTCTATATGATAATTATAATAGTCTGACCCTAGGGGTGCATTCCATCCCCTAAATAATATCCACAGTACCCCGAGTAATTCAAAGTCAAAGACATTTCTAGCATAATGCTCCACGTCGCGCGAGTGGCCGAAGCAATTCAAAAGCAATTTCGCAGATTGCCGACAGACATGCCAGGGGACATGCCGCGGCCGCCTCTGCGCGCTTGTAGCTCTATGTTGCATTGCTGTGATCGTTCAAAAGGCACAGAAATGAGGAAATATGTTCAGATTGCATAGTCAATATTTTAGTGGTTGCAGCCCTTGGCGTCGACTGCGTTGACACAATTTTAAAGTTAAAGTTAATTCTAAAGTTTAAAAGTTAAGCATTGTCAGATTATTTCTATGATTTCAACGCAACTTCGTAAAAAACAAGTCTCAAGTATGTGCGCATTTCGTTACCGTACATTTGTAAGGTGAGCTCCCACCAGCGGTCTTTACCCAGCATTTTACAAGGAGGGTCAAAAGAGTATTATTATCAAAACTGCACGCCACGCATTAGAGGCTTGTGGGAGCATCGTGCACGCGCGCGCATGTCTAGCGCGCATTGCGCGCGGTAACTGATTTGTGCGCAGTGCCCGCGCGTATATTTATAGTGTGCGAGTAGGAAGCACGATATGACGTGAGCGAGAGAGAACTATGCGCGAATTTTAATTTTGGTATAAATATAGGCTTGTTGTAAATAAATTAATTAGTAACTTGACAGTCGTCTTTCATCAACCTTCTGATATAAAGATAGGTCCCCATAGTGGTGACCCGCAACCAGAACACTAACTACCCGAAACTCGAAGCCAGAACACTGTCAGAACAATGGAACAGAACCACGCAGCCAAAGTTTCCACGGGCGCTACGCAGAACGCATCGGCATCGTCTATGCAACTCGAAATTCTATCGAAACTAATAGAAAAGCTGAGTCTCGAGATCGCCGAGCTACGCGGACGTTCTTCTACGCGGCAATATCGACGGCCGTTTCGCTCCCGTTCAAGATCGCGACAAAATAAAATGAAACCTGGAGATCCATCGTGGGAGTGCAAATATCACTATCGTTTTGGTGATAAAGCCAGGCGCTGTGAATCACCGTGCTGTAGAAGGAAGAAGCCGTCGGAAAACTAGATGCGACATCGACGGTGGCGGAAGTCGGTGTCCCTTCTCACACAAACCGCCTATGTGTCTACGATCGTGACACTAGAGAACGTTTCCTCGTGGACACAGGCGCCGAAATCTCAGTTTTAGCCGCTGGCAACAAGCGCAATGAGAAGACTGCAAACGCCTACAAATTATTCGCCGCAAATAACACTCCAATCAACACATATGGAGAGAAAACGCTCAGGCTCAACCTTGGACTACGGCGAAGTTTCTTATGGAACTTCATCATCGCAGACGTCAAAACTTCAATCTTGGGAGCTGACTTTATACGTCATTTCAAGCTGCTGGTCGACCTCCATAACAAGAAGCTTATCGACAAAGTAACAACGTTATCCGTCAACGCCTTCGAAGTTGCCACCCCTGAGGAATCAGTACACATCATCAGCACTGACCAAGCATTCTACGACATCTTAAGAGAATATCCTGACGTCCTTCGACCAATGTCATTGAAGGAGCCGCCGAAGCACGATGTCGTTCATCACATTGAAACGACGGGCCCTCCACTGTTCACCCGCCCCCGCCCGCTTCCACCCGACAAATACAAGGCTGCCAAAGAAGAGTTTGATCACATGCTGGAAATGGGCATCTGCAGACCATCCAAAAGCCCATGGGCGAGTCCGTTACACATAGTCAAGAAGAAAGATGGAGGCTTACGCATTTGTGGGGACTATCGAAGACTCAACGCAGTAACTCAAGTCGATCGCTACCCATTACCAAGACTCGATCACTTCAACTACCAACTGCACAAGAAGACAGTATTTTCGAAGCTCGACATCAAAATGGCATACTACTGGATTCCCATCTCTGAAGAAGACGCACAGAAAACAGCGATCACTACTCCATTTGGGCTGTTTGAATTCAAATGCATGACCTTTGGATTACGCAACGCAAGTCAAACGTTCCAGAGATTCATGCACGAAGTTCTACGAGGCATAGACTGCTTCTGTTTCGTCGATGACATTTTGCTCTATTCTGAAAATGAAGAAAGCCACAAACTTCTCCTGAGGCAAGTCTTAGAGCGCCTTCAGAAGTACGGCGTCACACTGAAAATAGAAAAATGCGAATTCGGAAGAGAGAAAATAAACTTTCTCGGCTATGAAGTTTCGTCAAAAGGCATCAAACCTACGGAAGAACGCATCGAAGCAATAGCGAACTATCCGAAGCCTAAGACAGTCGCTGAGCTACGTCGCTTTCTGGGAATGTTAAACTTCTACCGGAGCTGCCTACCAAACCAAGCTGAACTTCAAAGCGAGCTTAATAAATACCTGCACAACCGGAAACGAAACGATAAGACGGAAATCGAATGGACAACGGAATCAAACACAGCTTTTGAAAACTGCCGACAAAGCATTTTAAAAGCCACAACACTGATGCATCCAGTTCCCAACTGCCCGCTCGCCATCATGTCCGACGCCTCGGATCACAGTCTCGGTGCTGTGCTACAACAAAAAATACACGGCGAATGGAAACCGCTTGCTTACTTCTCCAAAGCAATGAGTGCTACGCAGCGCCGCTACAGCGTCTACGACCGCGAGTTACTGGCTATCTACACAGCCGTCAAACACTTCCGTCGATTAATTGAAGGATGCGATGTCAACGTATTTACCGACCATAAACCACTCAGCAATGCACTATCAAGAACAGCAAGTAACAGCGACACGCCACGACGAGAACGCCAACTTCATTTTATAAGCCAATTCTGCTCCGACATTAAGTACGTCCATGGAAAAAACAACGTCGTAGCCGACGCGCTATCTCGAATAGAAGACATACAATGCCCTACGACAATCGACTACGCGCAACTCGCTACAGATCAACACACTGGACCCGAGTTAAAACAGCTTATGAACCAGTCCAACTTGAAGTTCACTGACGTCACAATACCTGGACTCACTCGACCAATCAAATGCGAGATGTCAACTGGAACACCACGTCCTTACCTACCAAGCGCATATCGTCACGCTGCATATAAAGCGCAACACGATTTGTGCCATCCAGGCGTGAAATCTACAAGGAAGCAAGTTAGCGCGAAATTCTTCTGGCCCGACATGAATCGCGATATCGGCAACTGGACAAGAGCGTGCTTAGATTGTCAACGCGCGAAGATACATCGTCACGTCGTCACGCCACTAAGTGAATTCCCGCCATCTCAACGCTTCGAACATATTCACTTGGATATAGTTGGACCACTACGTCTATCCGATGACTGCCGCTATTGTCTGACCATCATCGACCGGTGTACCAAATGGCCCGAAGCTATCCCACTGACTGACATCACTGCAGAGAACGTTGCAAAAGCACTGTACGAGAACTGGATAGCGAGATTCGGCGTACCCTTGAGAATTTCAACAGACCAAGGCAGACAGTTTGAATCATCATTATTCAATGCGCTGATGAAGAGATTCGGCATCACTCGCATCCGAACTACCGCTTATCACCCACAGTCAAATGGTATGATCGAACGTTGGCACCGAACTCTCAAGACAGCTCTAATGGCACGCGGTGCTACAACAAATTGGAAAGACGAGCTGCCTACAGTTCTATTGGGTCTGCGCACAGCTCTGCGCGCTAATAGCAACCTAAGCCCAGCAATGATGACGTACGGAACGACACTACGCATACCTGCGGACTTCATACAACCGGCAAAGTCAGACATGGAAGACAACGACTACGTTCGCCGTCTTATAGACACGATGGCAACGCTGAGGCCGATACAACGCTCTAACGTCACGCAAGCAGAGCCATTTGTGTACAAAAATCTGGCCACTTGTACACACGTCTTCGTGAGAAATGACGCAGTTCGTTCACCGCTAACTCCACCATACGATGGACCGTACGAAGTTATCGAGCGCTACGACAAGTACTTCAAGCTACGCCTACCGCGACGTACTTCTGTCGTATCGCTAGACCGCCTCAAACCAGCCTACATACAGAACGATACTAGTGAAGATGGAAGCTGCACCGCCCTTCAAGACGTACCCCGCCATCACCAGCCCTATGTGACGAGATCCGGACGGATAGTGAAGCCCACCGTACGCTTTGCTTGAGGGGGAGTGATGTGGGAGCATCGTGCACGCGCGCGCATGTCTAGCGCGCATTGCGCGCGGTAACTGATTTGTGCGCAGTGCCCGCGCGTATATTTATAGTGTGCGAGTAGGAAGCACGATATGACGTGAGCGAGAGAGAACTATGCGCGAATTTTAATTTTGGTATAAATATAGGCTTGTTGTAAATAAATTAATTAGTAACTTGACAGTCGTCTTTCATCAACCTTCTGATATAAAGATAGGTCCCCATAGGCTCATCTAGTGTTACAGATGTGTACAGCCTACGGTGAGCATCAGGAGGGATGTTGGCTTGTTTGTTACCTACAGCATAGATCAATCAATTTCCTCATTTCCTCTGAATATTTTTTCATTTGTACGCTGCAATGATTTTAATAACCCATTTGTGGCAAAAGTGCTAGAGAACGCACACACGTCACCATAACGGACTGAGCTCTTCTTAAACTGTGTATAGAGCGACCATGGCCCAGGTGGTAGATAGACTTCCAAACTGTACTCCACGCCTAGTAGTGTACATCCACTGGCTGCAGCTGGCTTACATACAAAGACACCAGGATTAAACCTATAGTAAAAAAATTCCAAGGTTGATGAACCTTCAATTCAAAGACTAGCCGCTTTGGCTCTACCACAAGAGTTAGATGTAGGGCCGTCATTTGGCAGCGGCTCTTGGCTCCCTCTGCATACGGCTGGTTGCTATGTGAAGCTAAATAATAAATCCTTCCTTATTTCACTTGTAATATGTTCACAAAGGATGTTATGTACCGATCCGCACTAAACGATCTACAGTTGCTACTGTTGTGGAATGAAATTCGATGCCATCTTCTTAACCTGGTTCATGGTGAGAGTGAATAGATACCTTCTAGATTTACGTGCTCCATCTTCGACCACACCGTCAAAGTCAAAGTCAAAAGATTTATTGCAAATAGGCTATTTATAGCACTTTTACAAGTCAAATTGCCGAATAAAGCTCCAACTAATCATTTTTAATAATAACCGTTGTTGATTCTCACAGCTATCATAATATGAACTCTTCAATCTCGACGTTATATAAGTATAGTAAGTTTTATATATGTAAGTAATTGTATTCATTATAATTATGTAAGTAGGTATATTATATTATTTTTTATATAATTAGTATATTATACGTAATATATATTTTATTATTATTAAGATACATAGACGTATTTTATTCTAATATCAATTTTACTGCACCGCTACCATTTCTTTTCTTGCACATCCAGGTTGACTGGTAGATAATGCTTCATCGCATTAAGTCCTCCTTGTAAATTTTTTTGTGCTAAAGTATAAATAAATAAATAAATTAGGTACTTAAAATTAACGTAACTTACCGTTACAAATTACGTCGTTACGTCGTTACCGTTAGGCGAATTGGTGGTCAAACCTATAATGGCTAAAACTACATTCACACTATTACTTATTAGAACAGTCGAGGGTGTTTGGTAAAGTGGTCTCAAGTGGTGACCACGAACTGGAAGACGCAGTGCAAGCGACCCACACAGGTGGACTAACGACCTGGTCAAAACTGATGGATGCAAGTAGCTGTTCAAAGTGACGCTCTATGGGGGAGGCCTATGTTCTACATTAGACGTTTTCAGGCTTTTGAGGTCAATGATGATACATATTACCAACCTGTGTTGCAAGGACCGGTGTCCTATGTAGGTATAAACAGCTTGGCTTCACTCCATGGGGTTTCCAATCCAACAGTAGCATGATGCTGCTACATAAATTTAGGTTGTGTCAATCTTTTACTAGCCCAACATAGGCATACAGAAAAAGCAAGTAAACTGTTTCATGAAAATTTATGAAAATTAGCATTTGGTTGAATACCGCCAATACTGGCTTCCATCCAAAATATTGCTCCCAAACTACCCATGTCATACCTCGAAACTGGCATCTATCTCATCAGACACAAAGTGTTAAATTCCCTGCTTAAAGTCAGTTCAACTTTAGGTAATAACAAACCGTAGCAACTGAAAATCGATCATACTTCATTTGCGTTGAGAAGGGAAGTTCAATTCACTCGTTCGTTTGTTTCATTCTATTATCTGGAACAGTCGGCAGCTCGATCCGGTCGGGAGACTGAAGGGGTGTTAGAGTCTCTTTTGGTAAGTAAACCAGTCGTCTGCAGCAAAACCTTTCAAGAATTTCTCTCAAGTAACGCCTATTGCATTATAATAAGCATTCAGTGTACATTTTGGTAAAGTTGGAAGACTTGACTTTTAACCCGAGGCGCAAAGCTACCAGCGGTAGAAGCGATTTTGTATTTTTTATATTGATCAATAGTGTTTTTTAAAGTTCTTTAAATTATTTAGTTCTCTAGTTGCACTATAATTAATTATATTTGCGTATGTAGCGACATGATAGCGCTGGTAGAACCGCTATGTCTGGAGAGCTGTGCTGAAGGAGCCAGCTCCGAAGGTAATCCAGGTTCTGGTGTTGATGAATGAAAGAGGTGGTCGGTAGTACTGGAGGATTTTTGAGACCTCTACATGGTGGAAGGCATGAGCTTATACTGAATGGTAGTCCTAATTACAAATAGTTCAGATATATGTTATTGGTGCTACAGGGATAGAGTGGTGTGAGTCCTAGTCAATTCATACTCTACACACTAAACGTACTTCAATATTATTTTAATCATCATAATTTGCGTTAATTCAATATCGCTCTAGACATATGCTTTACTGACTGCTGGATGTTACCTATGTGGTGTTCATTGCTCCATGAAAGTGACCAAATCTGGTTTGACAAGAATCTCTACTAATATCCGTACTTAATCATAAATGTATTACGAGTATTGTCTGTGTGTTTGTGCGAATTTCATGCAAAAATGACTAAATTAATTTGGATGTAACTTTGCACATAGATTGCTATCAATATACGATAATTTTATCTCAAAAAATTAAGAGATTCTGAGGGGAAATAATCATGCTTTTTTGTTTCATTATACCGCGTTTTTTCTTCTTCTTTTTTCTTACATGTAAAGTGTTCTATTTTAGCCGCACAAAATTAACTAAGCATCGATATAAAGCTTGTTACATTCACTAGTTATTCGTTGAATTTATTTTATTAGCTTTCACTTGAAACTTTAGTAACTTCTCCGAAGTGTCGGCTCGCGAGCGCTTCCTGGAAATGTTGTGATGGAATCGAGCTTCGTTGTTGACTTGATGTTAATTCAGTCAGTAAGGAGATCACTGAGGTTTCTCCTCGGCGATGCTATTTGTTTATTTGGTCATGAAAATTGACATAATTTCTGTAAATTTTCTTTGATCTATTTCAACAACATGAATTATTTATATTTATGCTTGGTACAGTATGATAGTATCACATGTTTAGCGTATTCATCAGATTAATTTTGGAATCTCTCTCGTGTTAATGTCTCAATTATTCCTTTACATTAAAATTTACTCAGTTTTTTTTATCTAGATATTTTTTTCAGTATAAGAAGTATATTGCACAAGTAGTGAAAAGGAGAGCAAAACACGAAATAAAACAAACCCTCTCTGGGCAACTTAAGTACCTGCCTAACGTTAGCGTTAGAGAGAAACTGTTTTATGTTTTTCAGTGTTTTATTTCATGTAGAACCTTGAATAGGAGAAAAGTCTCAGAATAAATTATGCGAGCTTTTAGAGACCTTCTTTTTTGTAAATTTGTGTGTAATAGGGAACCTATTTAGTCTAATATAAAATTAAACTGACATGGTTGTTTACATTTCTAAAGCGTTGTTAAATGGATATTTAGCATGCGATTTATTTACTTCTACTTGTTAACGTAGATCTTCATTGTCAATATACAAAGTTAAAAATTTGTATTATAACGTGTTTTTGTTTGTCCGGAAAAATGACAATTTACAATTTTCAAAATGGCGACAATAACATTAAAATAAGCAAAAACAAAGTTATACCGGCCGTTAGATGGCGCTAAACTAAAGAAGTTTTACTTCAGTCGTGTGATCTAAAGCACACTCGTTTTATTTTCTTTCTAATTCAACTCACACTCTTTCAAAGTTTTTTTCTCTACGATGTAGTTTAGAATATGTACAAGATATTCGTAAATTTACAACTCTCAAATGTCAGTTAATATCACGCTTATCATTTCCAGTAATTAAGTGGAGACGTTAGTATACACCAACCTCCAGCATGGACCTTCAAGCATACCTGATAGATAAATTCAAGACTTACCAGCCTCCGGCACCGGAAGTGGTGACCAGGAACAAAGGGGACATCACCCTGGACTGGACGCAGGGAGAACCCTTCGGATTCCTCGGAGACCAGCTCTTGTATAGACTGGAGAAGAATAACAAGCTGCCGAAATGGGTCATAGTGTACAGGTGAGGAGTGTACAGGCGAGGAGTGCAGGCGCTGGCTGGATGACTCACTGTTTGTGGCAGCTGTGATCGTGAACCATAGTTCTACTAGCCTGCTTTGACAGAAGGGAAACCACATTTATGGTAGAGAATCTACAAAAATATTATAGGTAGTTCCTAAAAATTATAGTAACTTGCATTAAATTAACCCGAAATATCCATTCTTGACAGCTATTTACGTTGACCTACCAGTATAATTACTATGTCAGGGTACTACTATTTATTAATTAGTTAATGATGGAACATAAATGGAGGTCTAATTAGTAAATTAATACCTTCATGTCGCCTGAATACGCTCAATTACAAGGTAAATATTCATTAGAGTCATTAGATTAATATTTGTTCAATCAAATTAGGTTCTCATATGAAACTTTGCGTGTTTCATTTTAGAACGTTTTATGAAGTCTTGTTCAGTGAAAGAAAAGTAGAAATCTACATCTTGTCAATAGAAGTAAAAATGAAACTTCGGAACCATCCAAAGGAAAAACCGATTAATTCGTAATATCACTGAATAGTGACACCCCTTCCGGCCGAGCTTTAGTCACAAATTTTTCCAAAAACTAGTAGTAGTGTGCAGTAATACAGTGGAACTACATAATATCCTATTGAATTTTTGTTATTAAATATAGTTAGTTTTTATAGGAATGAATATGTCAATATTACTTAAACAAAAATGTTTAGTTCTGTATCTCCGAAGATCTTTATCAGATCAACAAATTCACATGGCACCATCGCACAAGGTTCTTATACCTTATTATTCTAAAATACATGCAGTTTAACATAGAACCTCATCTTTTATTGAAGTTGATTAAAATTGTTGAGGGTTTGCTTTCATTTTCAGTGGCGGCAAATCTATCAAAAGGATAGACAACCTAGAACCAAGACATCCGCATAGGTTTCGACTGAAGGTCATACTGAGGGCCACAGCAATCTCCCAGTTAGCTGATATGGCACTACAGCATTACGGAGATGAAAATAGTATTTATGAGAAAATGGGAAAAATGTCTAAAGCAAATGATCAAACTGTGGATGCAGAAGAAAATCGTCAAAAAGACGACGATGATGTTATTAAAGAAGAAGAAAATTCGGTTAAAAACACTGAAATAATAGAAGAACAAGAGAATAGCTTAAATGTTAATAAAGTTTTGAATGCTGTTAAGCTTGTGAGTGGATTGAAGAATACTAAAACTGATGGTGGCGGAGACAACGAAAGGTAAGAAAGAACCTAAACTGAAAGTCAACGCACAATTTGTGTCATTTTTTTGTATAACAAATGACAAAAATATTAGTTATCGTACCCAAATTGCGAAAGTCGTCAAAGCTTAATGTACCTACTGACTCTCCCTTAGCTTCATTCTACCTCTTCACTTCACTTCTTCACTTTCACTTTTTTTTAAAATAAATCATTAGAAGGCAGGTGCCTTCTAATGTTTTTTTTTTAATTGAGTGTAACATAATGTAACAAAATCAATTAGATTCAATATCCATGCTGAGTCGAGACCTATATCATGACGTCACACAGAATTATCTTTTTAGTTTCTCTTTTTTGTGTGATTTGTCCTGTATGAGGGTCTAATTGTAAAAATAAAATGTTGTGTGATATCTTGAATAATTGTATTTTCTTTCTGTACATATAAAATTCAAAGTCCTGACTGACTGACTGACTTATATATCAACGCACAGCCTAAACCACTGGTCCTAGGGACTTGAAATTTTGAGAGTGTGTTCTTTGTAAAGTGTAGGTATCCACTAAGAAAGGATTTTTGAAAATTCCACCTCTAAGAGGGTGAAATGAGTGGTGGTATTACCTATTTTAAAAAATTCTTCTTCGTTGCCTATAGGCCACGTGGGCGACGCCGCAGGCAGAAGCTAGTAAAGTATAGGATTGGAAAATGTCGGCAGATCGTGTGAGAAGCCCAGGTGGCTGGAGTCGCGGTGGTCCGGGGAGACGTGGAGCAGCACGGACACCGACGGCACGTCCTCCGTCTGCTTCTGCGCGGCGGTCCGCTGCGGGTACTTGAAGCAGGTTCGCTCCATTTTTAGACATCTTCAATCATTAGACAATATTTAGGGCTCCAAAACTGGGTGATTGGCGTTAATGAGCTGACTTGCTTTTCTATGAGATTAAAATCATTTATACTTTCGCAGCATTAATGTCCACTAAAAACCAAATTGTGGCCGTGAAAATAAAACATATAGTTACGTAGTTCTTGTTCTAAACCCGGATGAAAATCAGTAGCTGAGGTATTGTGTGCAGCCTCCATTGTCGATTTGAAACCTGTTCTTGACATCTCACAGTACTTGTGTATGGAAGTGCAATGTGGGAACTATCCTATCATATTTTGTCCTTGTATTAATGTTACCTATATGATGATATCTATAATATAACATGTAGGTAATGATAAGATGATATATGATACGTCAAGAAATTATTTCATTTCATTTCCTCAATTAAAGTTGATTTCATAATTTTCTACATTCCGATTTGGATATTCTGTTGTTTATTTGAACTTGAATTTGCACGATATAATATTGACGTGAATGCATTAATTCCAAAAACATTTGTATGTTTTTCCACTACCTATGCTATTTATCTCTGCAAACTAGAACGTCCATAGGATGCGATGAAAATTAATTATCCTAGAACAGTGCTATTGGTTTTATTCATTTTATTATCCCTTGAGTCGGATGTGCCGGTTCACTCCAGCTTAATGCCACTACAAAAGGTTATGCTGCTTGTTTATTAGTTGACTTAAGTTTCAACTATGCAAAATCACGCAGTGTTTAGAAATTTCAAATTTTATCGACTATCAAACTCTCTAGTTCTGAAATTCAAAACCTTCTATATAATATTGGTTGGGTTTCATTTGAAACAAAGGAACTTCAATCGTATTAAAAACCTGTACTCGTGTTGTAAGCTACCGACCGAATCAAGTTCACGCAGAGGACGACCTACCCACAATCTTGTTAACACTAGTATTTGTTTTATCTGTATTCCTAACAACTACATCACTATCTGTAATATATAAGTTACTCTGAGTCTGTGGTTAATCTCTTCCGTTTCTCTGATTTCCCCGGTTTACGATCTTTCATGATCTTTGTTAATAATAAATTAAATCCAATTTAACTGTAATTAATATAATTTTTTTTATGTTAGTGAATGATGTGACGAGCTAGTCGTTCGCCTGGTGTTAAGCGCCACGGCCACCCATAACAGAACAGTGTCACTCGGAACTAAAACAGAGAGTTTCGCGTGACACTGCACTGCGCACATAATTCTGAGACATCAGCACAGTCTAGTAATAAGATTACTCAACTGTGAGATCAGATCATAAAGTCTCAATTGCCCAGTAGTTTCACTAGCTACAGTGCCCTTCAAACCGGAACACAGTAGTGCACAGTAGTTGCACACTACTGCTTGGCGGCAGAATAACTGGCAAAGCGGTGGTACCTACCTAGACGAACTTTGCAACAAAGTCCTACCACCTAGTAATCTTCGATGTACGCTGGTATTTTAATAGATATTGTTTGCGGCATTATTCGGGAGTTTATATTTGTTTCCCTGCTATTGGCAAAACTGGCCAGCACGACGCCGCCCTAACCTGGGCCTGCTGCCATGCTTCAACACCGCAGTCACACTGCTGCATCTGGTGTTGCTGCTCCACGCCACGAGATCGGGCTCCGCTACTAATCTAACACAATGGTCCTAGTATATATGTATAGATCGGTGGATATTCACTTCCTAGGCATATATTTCAGTCTAATCATATGCAAAAACTCATAATTTTCTTATTGTGTACATTGGCGCTGTAGGCTGTAGGGCCGATTTGATACTTGATTTGATGACAGCGTTTTTAACTAACATTCCAATAATTTATATACGAGTAAGGTATATTTAGATTATACTCTTTTCTTAACCTTTTGAAGTAAAACTTCTTTACGCACACTTCACTTGGTGACTGAGCTGGTAAATGCGAGGCGAAGTTGGTTCACGTAGATATCCATTATCAAAATAGCAAAGTTAAAAGTTTGTATTATTATGTTGGTATGTCTGGTAAAATGTCATTTTACAACTGTCAAGATGTCAAAATTAACATTATAACAAAGCAAAAACAGAGAGTTTTGGCGGGAAAACGAAAAAGATCGCGTCGCCGCATTGTATTATTTTCCAAAACTTACGTTATTTTCAGTGTTAGTGCATAAAATTGGTGGCATTCTATTCGTTAAGTGCTGGATTACAGACGTGAGTGTGGGAAAACGGTATAATGATGGTGAAACGTTTCTTTTCGTGTTGTTTCCAAAACTCCATAGAAGCTTCAAGTCAAGTTGCCACCACTTTACTAGGAGTATGACTTTGACTAGACTGACTTGACTATGGCTTGACTTGATGACTTCGACTGTGACTTGACACATATTTGCGTGAAATATCGATAACTTGATAAATTATCAATAACTTGACACTGGCTTTGATTTGGCTCCACACTTTTGTGTATTTAAAGTGTGGAGCCAAATATTAAAAAAAAAAAAAAACAAAAAAAAAAAAAAAAAAAAAAAAAAAAGTTATACCGGCCGATAGATGGAGCTAAACTAAAGAAGTTTTACTTCAGTGGTGTTCACACGCGTTTTAGGATTGTTTCCTTCTTCCAGGTGCAAGTAATGCTGGAGGAGCGGCCGAGCCTGCTCGGGATAGTGAACTCCCACAACGGGTACACGCCGCTCGCCGCCGCGGTCAGGAAAGGTATCGCCACAGAATAAGTAATAGTATCACTCCCGGAGTCCTCGCTAATTAATTTCGTTAGTGGACAGATTGGTGTCGGGACTGGATGAGGTCGACATGGGAATTAAAGGTTACTAAACTTAAGATTATTGCTGCGCTATAAGAAAACTATGTGTTTCTGATTTTTTACACTGTGCTAATTGCAGCCTGATTGGTCGAAATTGAATGGACTTGATTTTTTTCTTCTCTTTTTCTGTATAGAAACATTTATTTTATAACTTAATACACGAGAATCAAATGCGAATCTATTACATTTTAATGACTGATCAAGGAAAAGATTGATTTACAGGACAAGTATCTGTCTGTATTGGTCTATAAAGAACTATCTTTCACGCTCGGCACTGTACACTTTTAATTAGCAATTTCACTGACGATTGATTTAAAACGCTTGGATTAATTGAAATGACTACATCTGCATGGAAGTTCATTTCACTGCTTCTTTTCCTACAAAACTGTGAACACCAATTAAAAATGTTAGTTCATCAACAGGTTTATTTATATCCAAGCTTTTTAAATCAATCGTCAGTGAAATGGCTAATTAAAGTGTACAGTGCCCTCGAGCGTCAACGTTGGCAGTGTAACACAGCCGGCGGCTGCAACGCAATTAAAAAAGTTCGCGCAACCCTTCATCGTGCTTAAAAAATATAGGGGTGTATTCAAATGTGTTTTGTTTGCTCCATATATATGGAACAAACAAAACGCACTGCGCTGTACGCTCTATTGTGTATTAATACTTCTCATGGAAAACCCATAGTAATGGTATTCCAATTTTTAAATTTTATTTCACCTGAAACGTCAGTCAGGATGGAATTGAAGTAATATTTACTTGCACAGCATGTCGGACATTCTTGTGATACTTATGAGCTAAAAGTTATTTTAATCATTTGTCATCAGTAATATAATCAGTTGAAGGTTTGTCGTGCGCAGTGGTAAAGAGTGGGACGCTTCGCCGGAGTCCTTTTTTCTGATACAAAGTAGGCATCTTCAAATTCCAACTGAAATAGCAAGCAGCAGCTAATCTTCTAGATATACTTACGTGCTAAAAAATTATGAGCCAATAACAAACAAAAAGAAAGAAAAAAGCGAGTGTGCTTTAGATTACATGACTGAAGTAAAACTTCTTTGGCTCCATTTATCGGCCGGTAAAACTTTGTTTTTGCTTTATTTAATGTTAATGTCGTCATCTTGACAATTGTAAATTACCATTCACCGGACATACCAACATAATAATACAAATTTTAAGTAATTTGTGATGTTAACAATGGAGATCTGCGTTAACCAAATACTTTCAACTTTCGTTCGCCTCGTGAGGCGTTCACGAGCTTACTCCCCAAGTCAAGCGTGCGTAAAGAAATTTTACTTCAAAAAGCCATATTGTCCTTTCTAGGAGATATCAACACAGTTCGGTTTCTGCTGACCCTGGGCGCAGAGGTGGACCAGCCGTCGCTGGCAGGTCAGACTGCCCTCCACCTGGCGGTGCTAGCTGGAGACATTCTCATCGTGGAATTGTTGCTTGAGAAAGGTGCTGATTTTCAGGTGAAACAACCGCTGAAATGATGAAGAATCTACTTTTGGGGGTTCCAACGAGTTTACTATAAAATTATGTTCATTACTCACTGCCTTACCGATAGTATCATAGGAAATATTTGTGAGGGAATATTATGATGAGTGTGTCCACCACTAGACGTAGGGTTCTCCTAAGGTACGCCACTAGAGGCTGATTTTCAGCTCTTCTTATCTAGCTATTGCCTGCTCTACGTATTTTTAAAATTGTTTATAAACAAAATGTATCATCTGATGAAAAGGGATGACGCACTCTACGATGGCGCTTGCTTGCCTAGACGATACCAGTTCATTCTTGACTTGAAGACTCTTAGGTTGTAGTAAGGTGGAACCAAGGACGTCGACAAGTCGTCCACTTATTGATCATTAGCACTATAAAGTGCGTAGCAAAAAGCTCAGTGTGGGTTGATGGACAATGAAAGAAGAGATGGAGGAATAAGATCGCGTAATTCATTTTGCACTCTCTCCAAAATTCAGTCGATAGAAAACCGATAAAATGGCAGCTTTATATCGGTGCTTTAAGCTGCGGCGCTTAGCTCCCACCAACGCATCATTACCAAGTGGCTAAAATAGGGTGTTTCATGTTGATCAGGTTCGGGACTGCAACGGTCTCCGCGTCGAGCACTACGCGGTGGACTCCTGCGACCTGAACATGTTGAAGTACATCTTGGATCGCGGAGGAGACCTCAAGACGAGAGACCACAACGGATGGACGCCACTGTTCAGAGCACGTAAGTATATCACACTGCTGAGGGGTTACTTAAGGTGTTTTAGTTTATCTGATAATGTTAGAAGCGAAGCATATACACGGTGGAATTTAATTCACTCTTTTTCCTTAAATGTGTGTACTCAGACCACGCTATAGAATTTCAGAAATTCGCACAAGGTCCAATTAAAAAAAAGGTTTGATTTTAGTATTTAGTGCCTCCTAAAAATAGCTGCATGACAGCCGAAATGTCTATTTAACGGTACACACAACACGGGCAATGTTTTGTAGGCAATAAAACACCTGCTTTGTTCAATGCCGCATGGCTTTAGAATTTAAATTTGATAATACCTAGATTTAAGTTTTATTTCATATGTACTTTTTTTATTTATGGGAGCGTTCTATAGCATGGACTGAATACATACATTAAAGGAAAAGAATTAATTAAATTCCACCTTGTATATGTTGGTTCATAATCTACCTAGGTACTACAAGAGCACTGTACAATTTTTAGTGTGCCAAGGTGCGAAAACGGAAATGATTAAAGAACTGGTGAGACGCGGCAGCGACGTGAACACAGTGGACAACGCCGGACTACCGCTCACGTCTGTGGCCAAGCTGCTGAAGAACAGGCAGTGAGAACTTACATCATGTCATAGTAGCCGGTTACTGATATTATAAAGATAATGCATGAAAGAGAAATAAGGTCTATGCCAACCCTAATTTATGAGTTAAAGAAAAATAATGACAATGATAGGCAGATGATGATCAATTTAGGTTTTGAAAGATTCAATCTAAATTAAATCTATATATAATACTGGATAATGAAAAGACGACCCTTTAATTCGTCAATCACAAATAAAATGATAACATAAATCTTCATCTTATCGAATATGAATATGTTTATATGTATAACAGAATCCACTATATTCACATAGTGTGTGCGCGTTATGCTGTGTGAATTGTCCATACATATTTATTATAATATTATGAGTGGTAACCATGCAGACGGCCTATCTGATGACATGCTGCTTGAGTGCTCGCTGCTTAAGGAAATCTGCAGCACCAGGGGCCAACCTTTTAGGACTGTCCATCCAACATGTATAATAAAAAAACTACAATTGTGCCAATTTCTAAATTCTAATAACTAAAATTGAATTATATTTCACGCATCAGTGGGCGCAGCCGCGGTTCCATCATACGTCTCGTGGACTCGCAGTATCCTCATGAGAAGGCTCTCGCTAACTTCACCAGGCTCTCCAAGAAAATTTACAACGTTCACACCCTCCTCAAACTTGGCTGAGTCTGTGGTTACACACATACTCACAAGTTTATTCAGCCTCTGAGTGCGTAATTTGTTACATTTTGTCTCCATAACATTAAGGATAATACTTAGCGAAGTATAAATATCAATAAAGCTAGGATTAAGAACAGAATATTAAAAAATAATGACAAAGAATGTATTGAAGTAGATAATCTTAATGATATAGGTAAGGGCAATGAAGGATTAAAACGAGGTAGCAAACTTTAAATCTAGTTTTATTAAAATAAACATTTAAAAATATTTACAAAACCCTTATATACTAACGGAGTATTGAATTGCATTGCGTAAGTGGTAACAGGTGAGGCTTAGAATAATCTTCAAGGCGATTATACAGGAAAGGAAGAAATCGATGCTCCCACAGCCAAGACCCATACAATCAACATAACCGTATGAAATGCATTTAATGGCAAGGCTTATAAAGTCCAATAAATAAGTAAGTTTATAATTTAAAATATTCTTGACCATACTATAAGTAATACTATCGGCATTGTTGAATAAAGTCTTTGAATGGTCGCAGTTGATTTTATTAATTTGTCGTCGAATTCGATTTGGTTTTGCGTTAAGCTGTGCCCATTTGTATGGACCTGTTCAACTTCCCCCTTTTCATACTGTGTTGTTTTACTTTCTCTCTTGTTTCTTTTTTTGGAATCGTCTTCTTGGTCTTCTTCATCTTCTTCTTCGTAGTCTACTTCTTCTTCCTCATCCTCTGGCTTTATTGTTACTTCATGTGTTTCACTTCCATCAGCTTTCAAATCACTAACATCAATTTTGTCTGGCTTATGAAGATTGACCAGCTTTAACTTAGTAGTTCTAGAGTTTAAATCTGGCAGTGTAAGTGAGTCTTTAGCTATGTTAGCAGATACGGGAGGTGGCATTTCTCCTTTAAATGGGCCAAATTGTGGAGATTTTAATAATAGCTCGGAATTTGCTGGAAGCTTAGAAGAAAATATCTTACTACTGGTTTTATTCACATCGGGAATACTTGTCAAAGTTGCGGCAGATACAGTTTTTCCATCGTATGTAGTAAACGTTTGTTCACTAGAAAGTTTTTGAGAGTGTTCTTTGGGAAACTTTGGGTCTGGAGGTAAATAGTGCGGGCTAACCCGGTCAGATTCCATCATCATATCTGGAACATCTCTATCCATGTTTTTCTTACTAAATAAAGCATTTAACTCAGATTCTGTTTTTACATAAACAGGATGAGGCCGGTCTTCTTTAGCGTGATTTTTGGGAAATACTTCTTTTGTTCTATCATTCGTTGGAAGTAAATGATCTTCAGGTGATGGTATAAACATTGGTTCAAACGTTTCGGTCATTTTGTCACTCGGATACGCGTGGTTTATGATCTGTGGGGATTCTTCGTAATCTTCTTCAACATCGGTATCTTCACGCCTGTTAGAATTAGGACTTCCTTCGTATTCGGCAATTCTGTCTTCAGCAGCCATTAATGGTTCTCTGATGATAGGTTTAAAACCACTTTCAACGACAATCGAATCAGGTTTAAAGCCAGTATTCATTGCAGGTCGAATGGTTGAGGAATCGGTTGATTCTCCAATGAAATCCGAAGACTTGATGTCATTTTGTAAGCTATGATCTTTATTCATTTTTATACGTTGAGTAGATGATTGGAAATATAAAGGAGGTGGTGTGGGGGGCGTTCTTATTATTTGCGGTTTCGTTTGAATCATTTGTTGGTCCATAGGAACTGGGTTTTCCATCGGCTTGCCAAGTATGATCTGCCCGGCATGGTAAGTTTGAGGAACGGTATGTTGAGCGATAGCATCCACATTACCGGGTAGTGTTATTTGACTCTTCACTACTTGATTAGCAATGATGTCTGTTTGACCTAAACTTAATGTCTGACTCTGTGTTGGCAACGGAACTTGCATATTTCCTGAAGCAGGCTTGCCCAAAATTATAGTCTGCATGGGACCATTCAACTTCGGATGTGGCTTGTGTTGAATTTGGTTGAATATTGGTTTTGGATGCGACGAAGGAAATGTTTTCATCGATTGTATGTTACCAATAGGTGGTACATTATTCATAGGTGGCCGGTTCATATTGGATGGCAAGCGGTTGTTTTGATATTTTTGGGGCTTCTTTTGCATAGTGTGAGGTCCATGACCATTAGGCAAAGGTAACGGGTATCCGTTTACTTTTTGAAACATCGGCAGTGGTCTTCGCATTTTGATTTCTGGCGGAGCAGGCCGTCTAAATGGAGGTCTCATGTGTCCACTTGGCTTAGGACCTGGTCGCAAAACTGATTGTAGAGTTAGCGGCTTTTGGTTTGGAGGTAAAAAATAAGTTTCTGGTACTTTGCCTGTTTCAACGATGTACTCTTCGTCTTCCCTAATTGGTTGTTCTGGGAACATTTCCCTAACCTCTTCGTGGACTTGATACTGACTCAAAGGTTTCATCGTCGAGACGTTTCTTTTCATATCATCTTTCATTTTGCTCTCAATATTCTCGACTGCTTGAATGACTTCCTTTAACTGTACGTTGGACATCGGCAATTCATACTCCTGTTCTTTCGCATACAACTGGTTTCTATCATCCTGTTCGAACACTTCGCCTGTGAGACCGCTAATGGTGCTGAAATTGTCATAATTACGGTTTTTCGTATTGATTATTTTCTCAACCTTTTTTCGTTGATCTAACATATTGCCCGGCGCGACGCGGCTATGTACCTGTACGGACTCGTCGCTCGCGAGGTCCTCGGGGAGGACTACGGTCTCTACGACGGACTCGTCGCTCGCGAGGTCCTCGGGGAGGACTACGGTCTCTACGACGGACTCGTCGCTCGCGAGGTCCTCGGGGAGGACTACGGTCTCTACGACGGACTCGTCGCTCGCGAGGTCCTCGGGGAGGACTACGGTCTCTACGACGGACTCGTCGCTCGCGAGGTCCTCGGGGAGGACTACGGTCTCTACGACGCGACTCTCTTCCGCCGCCGCGGCGTCGCACTCATCTAATACGTTGATTTTCCACCCGAGATGTCGGTGGGTGTAGCACTGAAACACAATTACCAACGTTAACATATATCTTAACACTAAAATAGCAAAACAATCACCATCAGATAGTTCAGAATGGAGTTAACTCATGCACAGAGAAGGCTTGGAAGGCTGAAACAGAAAACAGATGAAAGATTATGTACATCAGGCAAAATGCAAGTGTTTTGTATCGAGCAGAATAAAGTTAGAAAATGTGGAAACCAGATATATAAGTGACACAATACATTATAGGAAGGTCACGGACCTGGTCACTTTATTCTGTTCCATAATGATGCTCAGTCAAATGTCATAGAGATTGACTTTTCAAGAATTAACGTAACTAATCATTCCAGTCCAGTTACACTGTATAACTTGATGTTTGGATCATGCGAAAATGATAGTAAAATAATGAAATATAATAGATATTTGAATATCATCACTCAAACAATGAGTACTTCGATGATAATTTCATGCATCAAATAAAATGTCAAGTTACCTGATAGTATACAGTGTCAGGCGTATTTTTATCGGGGGTCCACGTGACCACTCCTGGATGCCCCTCTTCGCAGACCAGGGTCAGCGACCTCTGGTAGGCTCCAAAGCTCGGATACTCGTCAGCTTCCGGTCCATCTTTGTCAGGAGTCCAATTGCATAGGCGACCGACGCCGCTGGGGACCAGCTCACCTGACCTCGAGCGACGGACGCCGGCGTATATTTCTATTCCCTGTTGATACGACAAGTTTGTCTTAGTTGACTATGTTTAGAAGACACTTCATAAGTATACCCTCAGAATGAAATCTCAGGAGGTAATTAGAGGTGAATTGGAGCTATCATTTCATTTGATGGGTAAATATTGCTAGTTATGTAGATACCATTATACCAGACGTTTTAAGAGATCAAAAATGAGAGACAGCATTGAAACATTTTCTTGATGCTTACACTTTTAATTCCAATCTTTTTGGGACACGTTCCACATAACTACTTTAAAATTGACGACGATGTCCAACAATCCATTTGATGTTAATTTAGAAACAAAGATAGGCTTGGTTATGTCATAAACATTGCTTTTTGTGCATTGGGTGGTTTTATTATCAACTGCGAGCTGGTACCTTCCTCTCCTCCTCCGTCTTGTGCTGGTACCCCCCCACGGGGTCGTCGGTGACGTAGAAGGGGTGGTACCGCGCGGGCGCGGCGGGGTCGTGGCCGCCCTCCACCACGAACGTGTACTTCCTGCCGCGCACCACGTCGATCTCCGGGATCAGCAGCCCGTTGATGTACCAGGATATGCCCCAGCCCACGTGACCTGCGCGGCGCATACACTACTTTTGATAATGTTATGAAAGTAACCTGGAACTGTTTCCATAATAAAAGTGTTAAGTTTGCTTACAATAGTACCCATAGTACAAGCTTTGCTTAGTTTGGGGCTAGATGGCGCTGTGTGACAGTAGGTAGTGATAAAACGAGTTTATTCGCGTAAAAAAATATCAAAACATTGATCACGAAGGGACTGGACCGAGGAGGAGTGTTTCAAGTCGCGAAAGTTAAAAAAGTGGTATAGTAGGTCATGGAGTTGGAGTATAGACATTACTAAAAGTATCACGACTCTATAGATCACAAGTGAAGCTTTGATTTTTTGCGTGCGTAAAAAAGTATTACTTAAGAAAAACACAGTTCCAGTAATCAATTATGACCAAAGTCGTGAAAGTGGTCCACCGTAGAGTGGGGACGTGGGGTGCGCACCGGTGATGGCAGAGTATCCTTGCTTCCCCCCCGTGGGCCCCATCTGCGCGTAGAACACGCCGTCCGGCGGCTCGTGGCACCGGATGGCCGGGATGTCCCACGGCTGGGCGCGGGGCGCCGGCCGCGGGGCGGGCACGGGGTGCGGCCGGATGCGGGAGCTCTGGAGTATAAACAGAAACCAAAATTAAAATAAATCTATTTTTTCCATCCATGTGTGTGGCAGTGTCAAATACTTTATCTTACATAAAAAGTCCTGACTGACTAACTTATATATACTTATATGCACAGCCTAAACCGGCTGCTCCTAGAGACTTGAAATTTGGAGTGTGTTCGTAGTAAAGTGTAAGTATCCACTGAGAAAAGGTTTGTTGAAATTCCATCACTGAGAGGGTGAAATGAGTGGTTCAATTATCTATGAAAAAAATCTTCTTTGTTTCCTATAGGCCACGTGGGCAAAGCCGCAGGTGGAAGCTAGTCAACCATATATCAATTTAATGCCACAGTAAATAATTTAGAAAACCTTCTACGTAATGGTAGTGTGGTTCTTACGTTTTCTTTCACCGGTTCCGGGTGGCGATGGAGGTGTCCCTGGGCCCCCAGCTCCTGGCGCTCGTCGTCTCCTTCCGGCGTGGGGCAGTTCCATACGGGGGGGCGACCGAACTCTATGAACTTATCTCCCTGTACCACGGGAGATAAATAAATAGGAATTACTTTAGATCCGGATTGCTTTCACAATAAACAGAGATAGAGGCAGTATAAGTAAATAAGGACTAAGTATACATTAGTGTACAATACGGAACCCGCCGTCGTGTTTTAAAAACAGTACAACGTGGAAAACTTTTTGAAGAGTCTGAACAGGTTTAATAATAATAGCGCCCAACGATCATATACATAGATCCTGGACCCTAACTAGAATTCCCTGTGTCTAGGGGCACAGGAACTACGAGGACCATGCCCCCACACTCAGACTCGGATATAACAAGTATTTGCGCTTTTATTGTGCATAAATACTTCTCCTGTCGCGGGAATCGAACCCGCCGCCTCCGAGTTATGAGCCGACCTGCTCAACCACCACACCACAGAGGAGGGTTTAGAATTTAGCTACAAAAATACTTGGATCATTTGACCACAGACACAGAATCAGTCTTCGTTACGATTGTTAATTTTTATTTATTTTCAAAATATGTTTTGGTTATAATAGCTAATCTTTTGGCACATTAAGACGGTGCCTAGTTGATTGGGGATTAACAGAAAATTCAAAGTATTTACGAACAAGCACAAGTTTGACTTACTTTAGTGAAATGATGATGGTACGACACCTCCTGCTTGGAGTTGAGCGGGCCCAGCGCCCAGACGACGGGCTGGCTGCCGTTGGTCAGCACGGGCCGGTCCAGGCGGTCGGCGGCCCGCAGGCTGCGCTGGTACGTCACGATCGAGTACCCGTTCACCAGCGCTGCGTTCAGGGTGCGGAGGGACTCCGTGCCTTCCTAAGGTGTTCACAATTACAGGGCTTACAATACTTACTCATACTGAAACCTGAACAAGTGAGCATTGTTCTATCGGTTTTCCAGAAAAATTAAGTTGTTTAAGTCAACAGTAGACAAGTTTTTACTACAAAGATATTTATAGTGCTTATAACTTTTAGCGGTTGAATTTGAACCCAAAAACCCACGACTTTGAACTCACAGAATTCTCTCAACCGAACTATGGTGGTAGCTCCAAAAATATTTCGATGTAGGGACTAGTTATAGACTAGTTGGAATGCACAAGTTCATATCCCGCTGGTTTCTACAACTCGAATAATATCTTGGAGATAGACCTTAAGTGTGACGTACACTTTAAAAGCCATTCCATGATAGGTATATCGGACAAGTGTGCACATCACCATCATCATCATCATCATCATCATCAGCCTGTGTTAGTCCACTGCTGGACATAGGCCTCTCCCAAAGTACGCCATTGAGCCCGGTCTTCGGCTCTTCTCATCCAATGACTGCCAGCCACTCGGCGCAAGTCGTCGCTCCACCAGTCGGCGGGCGTCCTACACTACGTTTGCCAAGTCGCGGTCTCCACTCAAGGACACGCGTCCCCCAACGGTTGTCGGGTCTGCGGCAAATATGGCCAGCCCACTGCCACTTCAGTTTGCTAATTCGATAGGCTATGTCGGTGACATTAGTTCTCTGACGGATCACCTCATTTCTGATTCGATCCTTCAGAGAAACTCCAAGCATAGCCGTCTCCATAGCTCTCTGAGCGACTTTAAGTCGGTGGACTAGCCGCACAGAGACTGTCTATGACTCAGCTCCGTATGTAACATGGGAGGTAAATGCCCATAATCGCCACGCTGGGCAGGCGGGTCGGCGATCGCAGAACGTAGCTCTTTGCACCGGTGACGCTGCTGCCCGTCACCGGTCGGTGGAATTTAACTACGCTAGTTTGGGATGGGTATACCGCCATCAGTCGGTCGCCAGAGCCTCGTTCGTTATCTAGCAGGATGACCACGGGCAGGTGAGGTTGGCTTGGAGTAATAAGGTGGTGATTTACTCCCTTGCATCCCCAGTGTGCACATGCATCCTAGCTTTCCAGGTGAAACTTTGTGCAAACACTAGTCTAGTGTAAAAAAAAACATGTACTATAAGAAAATCGTTATGTGCCCAAATCTCAAGTTACTACTTATTATGTTAATACAAAAATGCCAAAATTAACTGTAGACCACAGAGTAAATAAGTACTACCGTACATTGCCCTCGCGGTTCACTGCCCTTTATTTGCTACAAAGCAATATATTCCAGATCACAGCCGAACTGGGATAGATAAAGAGGCAAGGAGACGCGGGGATAAATGTTTACTCTTAGATATTTGCAGGAGTCAGGTTACAAGAAAAGTATTTGTAAGAAAATTGCAAACAAGAAAAAATAGCATCGAATTCACTAGTTACAGATAAATATCTTATTTTAAAATCAATATATAGGTTTTGGATAACTTTAGAAAGAGAATATTCTTCGATAACCTTGGGATCTGAACCAATTTTAATGTCCTATTATCGCCTGATAAAGTTTGACCTTCATACGAATATTGGCAATTTAATTTCCGAATTTATTTTTTAAAGGGCAAGCATTCGACTACAGTCTCATCTGATCAACAGTGAGGACGCACTCTAGGATGGCGCACGCTCGCCTAGAAGATACCAGTTCACTCTTGACTTGAAGATTGCAGCTAGCTAGAAACAAGGACGCCGGGAATTCGTTCCGCTCCTGTTCGCACTGTAATAAAGTGCGTATCTTCAATGTTTTCTCTAGTAAAAAATGTGTTCTTGTGTACAAGAGACTAAAATAATTACATCTGCCACTAGCCCCCTGCCTAGCACGTAAAGCCTCCTTTAATATCAGGCACCGTTAAAATATTGGGTCTAGATGTTACATAAGGCAACTATTAATATTAAGGTTGGAAACGGGTTCTCAATTAAGGTTGCTAGAACACTCTGGATGTACAGTGCTAGGCGAGCACTGGAAAATGATATATTAACTGCAAGCTATGGTCCGGGTTTTGTCAACATTTTTAAAAATTGTAATTAGATTTACTCCTTAACCCTGTTCATGGGAATAGAGGGAAGTAATAGGTTACTATAGCGGCGGCGCTTAGCCGTAAAGTTTCAACTTACCGCAAGTCTCTCGTCTGGGCAGGAGCCGCTGACGCCGGTGCACTGGCTCTTGGCGTCCAGGTAGTAGTCCTTAGCGAAGCCCTTGAGGGTGGTCTGGTTGACCCACGCCACCGCCACGTCGCCCCCCACCATCTGCGAGCGCCGCGCGTCGCCCGACATGCCGAAGGACATGTACTCGCCGTCCTCTGCCGCGCCAGGACACGGGGACGGATTTTAGTAATATGAAAATATCTACAGGTTCATTTGTAAACGAAATATTAAATCTGGTTTTCATCCATCTCCAAAATTGTCACCTGTATTGGGAACGCTGAACGCACAAATGAAGCTGCAGAAGCACACTGCTTAAAGTGCAGCGACATGGTGCATGGCTTTTTTTTATGTTAGTGAATGATGTGTTACTCGACTGTGAGATCAGATCATAAAGTCTCAATTGCCCAGTAATTTCACTAGCTACAGTGCCCTTCAAACCGGAACACAGTAGTGCTTGCACACTACTGCTTGGCGGCAGAATAACTGGCAAAGCGGTGGTACCTACCTAGACGAACTTTGCAACAGAGTTTTTATCAGCGGAGCACTAGACGTCCTACCACCATGCTGTAGTTTTTTGATGATTTTTCCCTTCACCGAAAACTTAAGCTCAGGGTTTGAACCCGTAACCATCGCAAGTCGACGTCTCACCTCTCAAAGCTTTTAAGTGCGTGAATGGAATGTTTCAACGTTGGTTATCGACTCCGAACTGGAAAAGCAGACTAGCTCGTGTTCCGGGAATGACATAAGTCCGAGGCACGAGCGCGCGCCCCCCCCACTCACCCAACTTAGCGACGAGCTGCAGCACGAGGCTGTCCCCCGCGACCGCCCACCGCACCTCGAAGGCCAGCTCGTCGTGTAGAACTTCACAGTTCAACTTTGACTGCGGACAAAATCACAGAATACTGAATGTTAAGTACTAACAAAAGTATAATGGAAAACGTTACCTTAAAGAAAACATTAGCCTATTCGTTCATACAAAAGGAGAAGGGAGGGCCTACTACACCCTCCGCTCGTATATACAAGGTGGAATTTAATTCGTTCTTTTCCTTTAATATATGTATTCAGTCCATGCTATAGAACGCTCCCATATAACTAAATAAAAAAGTACTTATGAAATAAAACTTAAATCTAAGTATTATCAAATTTAAATTCTAAAGAAAAGCCTTGCGACATTAAACAAAGCAGGTGTTTTATTGCCTACGAAACATTTACAAAGCACTCAGCCGGTGCCCGCGCTGTGTACCGTTAAATAGACATTTCGGCTGTCATGCAGTTATTTTAGGAGGCACTTAATGATAAAACAAAACCATTTTTTTTTAATTGTTCCTTGTTCGAACATTCTATAGCATGGTCTGAGTACATACATTTAAGGAAAAGAGTTAATTAAATTCCACCGTGTATAGGTACAGGAGTACATTACAGGTACAGGTACAGGTAACTTCTACAAATAATGCTGAATCAAACTTGCCAGTGAAGATATTCGATTTATTTTACGGCAATCGAAAATTATATGATCAGTTTCATACAAAGCGACCCGTACGGGCGTTTTGGACTCTGTACTATTTACTCCATTGACTCAAAATTTAGTGTGCTTTAGACCACACGACTGAAGTTAAACTTCTTTATAGGGAGATATAAGTTATCCTCTCAACTTCCGTTCGCTACCAGCTTTCCCCTAAGTCAAGCGTGCGTTAAGAAGTTTTACTTCAAAAACTGTTTATCCTACGACACAATTCAACTAATAGAATCTTTAAAGACCTTTTTCGTGCTTAACTAGTCCAAAATCTGATTTTACTTGTAGTTGGCAGCACGCCCGGCATGCTCCGGCATGTAGGTCGATGAAGCATGCAACGGTATCGGACTCTCCGTTAAGCTGCACGAGCTTATTATCTAATGTAAATTATTACTAAGACGAGTCGCAAATATCACGACAATCCAATAAAGTATGAAGCTGTATGGCCAAGGCACAGATACTATAAAAAAGGTCCTATAAAACTTTTTTTATAGGATCTATGGTCCTAGGTCAGTTAAATCAAGACAATCTTCAGCCACATCCATGCTTGGCTGCGAACCTACGAAGATTCGCCACAGATTACTTCATAGCTACATGTTTAAAACTGGAGAGGTTATCACCAAGTTTCCTAGCGTGGACCTGCATCACTAAATTTCAAAGTTAACAATTTCCAAGCAACTAAAACAGTTCCTACGATACGTACAAGCAACTTTATCAATTGGCTAGTCACCACCTGCCGCTCTCCCCTAGTTACCAACTAATCAGTACCGCCTAGAGTACGTCCACAGATAAAACAAGTCTAGATTACAGTAACGGTAACTTCGCAGTGAACCAACAGCATCCCGCCACGCACACTACACAAGTGAGGCAGTAGCCCACGTTCCGCCGCGCCGCCCGCCGCCTGCCGCATTATAACAATAAGCAAATTATAAAATAAAAAAGCCCTTCGGCAGTAGTTTGATTTACAGCTAGTGGTTTCAGCCATAATTTTGTGTGTGCCAACATGAGATTCTGCTCTTAGTGTTATACAGTGAGCAGTTAACAGAAGTAGCGTTATGACGTCATATTATAAGTGTGGAGATCCATTTGGAGTTGTGTCGAAGGACGCGGGGCTCGGCTTGTTACAGAACTCTTATTAACTTAGTTATCTCTTGCGTAACTGGCTGGATCGGCGCTTTACTTGGGAACAACTTCACCCTGCGAGAAAACGGCGGAAAAACGGACGTCGCAGGCGAGCTCGCAATGCTACAGTTTTACCGCTACCACTGTACATGAAAATCTATATAATACTTACGAATACTATTTTTAACTGAAATTTAAGATTCCATATTTTTTACCACAAACTAAGGTTTGTTTCTAGTCTAAGTCAAAGAATATTTTAAGGCAAGTATAAAGCAACATCAACGGCGCTAAGCCACCGATTATATTGAGTCAATGTATCTAGATAAAACAAAGAATGTTATAGCTTTTAATTTCATCATCTTTAAGCAAACAAACAAACAACAAGTTTAGCATTTCTAATAAAAAATTGCCATCGTATATGTCGAATGTTTAGGTACTTACCTACATCATCCAACGAGTCCGCTTTTTACATTATACTTACTTATTAATTAATAAATAACCCAATTGTTAAGTAGTTTTTTTACATTGTTAACAAAAACGATACTAAACTATGTCCATGCAGAATCAAAGAATAAATAAATGCGTATAGAAAATGTTTACATAATTCTTCAAAAACATCGGTTACAAAAAGGCATAATTATATTTATCGAGTTAAATATAAGCACCCAAACTGGTAAATGTAATTTGCACAGGTTGTCCAAGCCCCTAGATCAGAGCAGGTCAGCCAACCTCGTGAGTCCCGCAAACAAGCCGGTGAACAATCGGGCCGGACAAGGCCGGGTGTGTTCGAGACGGCATAATTTTCCGGTAGATTTGCCGGCGCCGGCCGTCCGGTCCCGGCGGTCCCCGGCTGTGTAATCGACCGAGAGGACCTTCACTAGGAGGGCAAGGCTTGTAGTTAGGCTCAGGGGTAGAGGATGCTTACATCTTGATATATTCACAAATATTGATCATATTGACTTTCGTAAAACAACAAATGTTCCATTTTTAGAGCACTTATTATAATATTATTTTAAAAAGAAAGGTTACACCGACTTCTATCGCCTTAATGTCGGACTGAGGAATACGTCTGCACACAAACACGTACAGCGTCTTTGTTTCCGACGAAATATGACCCGGGCGTGTTCAAGAGAAGAGTGAGAGTGTGGTCAAATGCTAGACAAGTTCGAAGTAAAAAAAAAAAGAAAAAAACTTGGACGATATCATATTATAAAACACGCTTTTTCCATTATTTTGATTTCAAAACTAGAGTTGTAACGGGTAGGGTTTTGCCCGGATACCGGATATTCGGCAAGCTACGAGGCCGGAGCGCCGGATATGCGGTTACCGGGTATACGCCCCTTTATCGCGTTACACGACGCGTTTGATTTGAATTTAGCGCGGAGCACGAGTTGTAAATTAAGTTGTAAAAAAAAAAGGTTTGCTAGAATTTATCTTTCAGCACCAGACAGTAGCGTTTACAACAAAATGTTATTTTCAGAAGCTGATCTGGTATACGAAGCCCAGCGGAGTCACCAACAAATTCGGGAAATTGGTAATCATTTTCCACTATTTGCCGTTTGTTAAATTTGAGTACTAAACTAATTAATAAAACAAACATTTTGACGTGAGATTATAAAAACAAACGTGGTCCATAACCTATTAGTATGATTAGACTTGTGTAAAACAATAAGAATTGTTTGAATTTTACTATCCGGAATCCGGCCGAAAACTGAATTACCTATCCGGTATCCGTCCGGATAGTGAAACCAAGGCCGGATAGACCGGATACCGGATATTTGTCGGATATCCGTTTCATCTCTATTAAACACTATTAAAAACTAAAGTACTAAACAAATTTTGATAAAATTACGGTCCGATCTGAAAGTATTAAAAAATATAAAAAAATAGGTTTATAAATGATGATGACATGAAATCACAAACATAAAAAACACAACTGAATTGAGAACTCGTATTTTGAATATACATATATTCTATTATTTGGTGCGCTTATAGGAAAAGTAAAGAAATTCAGATAATAACAAGCGTGTTACATCATGGACCGGATCGCCGGGTCTATGGCAGACAGTAGTAACGGGTAGTAGTAGTAAACTTGTGCAGTACAAGTACCGCGGCCGCATCGGCCACAAGGAGTTGGCGAGGATACATTCACGCGAGCGGCGACCCTATTTCACGGAGTTACTATAAAAATATTCATAGTGCTCCACGATAGCTTACACATCTAACGGGTTATTTTAGCAGAATAAAGAAAAGTCTAAAATAAAATTGGCAATCTTTATTACCCATTTGAGTAATTTAAAGCTTAGATATTTCAAAATAAAAAAGTATTAAAATAAACAGAAAAATAAGAACAATACAGTATATAATAATGATCATCTTGTACTAAGTTTACAACCCTATATCACAGTCACAGGTTGTACCGAGTATTATCACAATACTATAACAGGTATTTGAGTATTCACATCGAGTATTTAACGTGTATTAATACTTATCAAACTACGCATTTA
Source organism: Ennomos fuscantarius (assembly GCA_905220475.3). Lineage (NCBI taxonomy): Eukaryota > Metazoa > Arthropoda > Insecta > Lepidoptera > Geometridae > Ennomos > Ennomos fuscantarius. Next base: position 185,570 of record HG992046.1, on the reverse strand, counting down.
TTAATGCAATGTAAGTTAGAAATGAGTTAAACTAAAAGTAACTTAACATTATTTTGGGAATTGCTTTCACGTGTTCAGTATTTTCATAAACAATACGACTACGACTTTTGTTTTAACAATGAGAAATATGAACTGGCAAGAACGGGCAAGATATACTGGCAATACGCGCCCCATCGGAAACGAAAAGTTTACGGAAAATACGGACGGGATTTTTTTCTGTCCCACCACATACAATGATTTATACAAAAACATTACAACATTGGGTGCACGAGACGACCTAAGATATCTATTAAGTGTACTTAGTTTAATTAGCGTCATTCGGTGCCCCCTCCCCGGGCGGCGGGCGGTCGATGGCGACCGTCCGGTGCGCGGACACGTAAAAGCAATTCCGCGGCTCGCGCGCCGCGGGACCGAGCCGGACTGATGGTAACTACTGGCCCCCTCCGCGACGCGGGGCGTCGGACACGTGACACTGGGGGACCTGGCATGCCACATACGTACATGTCGGGGGTTGCAGGGGTTAGGATGGAAATTACCGTTTGTCCACTTAGAGGGACAGGCGGGAATAACAATGTTCAATCAGTTCCTCTGTTGCTTAGAAACGCAAGGAACTTTATTACGTCGAAAAAGTTCTACCTGTCCTATTGTCACTTACAGAGAGTTAATAGTGAATATATTTTGGGTACAAACGGAATCTATATATAGTCAGGGATGTTTCTTTAATAAGGAGTTATAAAAAATATCCGGACGATCCCATGAAATTTGAATAGTCAAAGCATGGGGATAAGATATTGTGGAATACGCAAACCTAATGAAAGTACACTTAAGTAACAACAAAGCAAGTTGATGTAAGGTAGTGTCGCCGAAGATGGCCCGGCTCCTAAGATAGCCCACTTTTAAAAAAATACAGTTATGATTAAACGAAACATTTTAAATTTCGCGGGTTTATGCTACTAGTACCATAGACAATAATGCAAGTGTGTTTTAATTATTATTATTACAACTTCCATTATGTTTTTTCTATACTTTATTTATCTGCAAGATTTCACGAGGTTTTGAAATTAAGTGGGCCTTCATTGGCTCCTGTACCTTATGATGAAGAAGAAAATTGTTCCGAGCCAACATAAAATCGGTCTTTCTCTTCTTGGTCTATCGATAATAAAATTCCATAGACCGTTATCAAGGACAAACCAAACCGCAACCAAAGTTATATCAAAAACGTGCCAAAGTTCGCTGCGCATATCGTTACGGTTATTGCACTAATTTCCGGGAACAACACCAGTTCGAGTTTACAAATTACACCACTTTGTAACTAACATATATAGTTACTAGAGAGTAGAGATGCCCCCCGGTGTCGCCCGCGTGTTAATTTATCCGCGAGAGTTTCAGTTTTATAAGTTTGAAGATAACCGGTTCCTATTCCTAAAATCCGAAGATGTTAATCGGTCAGCATTTCTGGAATTGTGTCCAGCCAGTTCAAACGAACCTAAAAGAGCCATTACTGGGCGTTTTTGGACAATGGTATTTTGGTTGCTTTAGCGAGCGTTTTATCCAACTCTATTCAACAGCCTTGATATACTCGGGCAAGCACAAATCGTCAAATTTACGCAATATGGTTTTAATATTATTACTAAAAACGTATTCGGATGCAATATTTCGTATTATTAAACGTGCGGATGTTCCAACGTAAGCATTGTATATGGCAACACCCGGCGCGTCCAGGGTTCGTTCCTCCAGCAGCGCGCCGCCATATTGCCTCGCGCTGCGCTCCGTATACTTTATAGCGCACATGAACATTAAATAAAGGGGCTGGATCATAAACTTGTCTTACTTTCTTTTATATCATTTTCCTTGTTTTGTTCTAAACTTTATAAGCGTTCAACCAATTTCTCCCCAGAACAGTTACTCGGTGTAATTTGAAGTACCTACTTTTGCATATCACTTTGAAAGTAAAGCTTACATACACCCGGTACACTCAGTGGTCAGTCTTCAAACCTTATGACATCGATGGTACCGAATCGCTAAGTATTAATGTATTTCCGAACTCCGAATGCCCTCGAGGCTGCCTCCAGTGAGAGGAATGAATAGTACCTACTACTGATAGACCAACAAATTGGCCAATCTCGGCCATTCCACCAATTAGCCGTTCAGTTATACAGTCACTATAATCTATATTATTATTCTGCAGATCAAAGATCGTGAGCGGATGATTACGTTAGTAACGTATGTACATAACTAATGTTCGGATACGCAAATCGTGAACATTTTGAGCAGTGATTAATTACCTCATTAAGCGCTAATTGATAAACCTTTTGGCGCAGTCTCGCGGTTCACTCGGCATCGTGTTGATTCAGAAACCAACATTGTATTTCTGATATGTCACGAGTTTTATAATTAATCATTTCGTTTCAATTGCGGTTCAACTTAAATATGATTAAAGATTGACGTTGAAGAATATTTGTTTAGGAATATTATTATCCTGTTCAAACGTGTAGTGGGGCGAGCGTCGAAAGGTCGCGGTGGTGGTTATCTACCCACTTTCACCGCTCATGTCGCACATGTTACTAAAGTTATAAATGATGACAAATATTAACGTAGAAATACTAAATGGTCAATTATAGTTGAAGCATATTTTGGCAATATAATTTTGCAAGTAGGTGCGAGCGGTGAGGTGAGCGCAGTTCGCGGCGAGTGGGAGGATGGACAATAAATGATGAATGTCAAGAGGAGAGGAAGGTGTCGCAAGCGTGTCGACGCGCCGCGCCGCGTTCCCGCGCCGGCCCTGGCGGGACTAGGCCAAGGCCACGCCCCCCTCCCTTCGGTACCGCCCTGCCTGGGGGTAGTACGGCACGAGACGGTACGGTTGCAGCTGGCGATACCTCTCGTTCAGGAGCTGTTCTTCGTACGCCTGTTGCTGCAACAACAGCTGCTGCGTCTGGTAGTACGCCTGCTGGCTCTGGTAGCCCGGGTCCGGGTCCCGGTAGTACAGCTCCTGGCTCCGCTGCTGCTGGTAGTTCTCATTCTGCGCTTGATACTGTTCCGGTTGTATTATTTGCTGCGCATTTTGTAGGTAATCCGGTTGCGGAATAGGTTTGGTCTGTTCCTGGTGTGTTTGCTGATAGTACGGTAAGGTCTGCGTTTGATAGTTTTTCAGCTCATCTTGGTTGTTCGCCAGCTGGGCCTGCTTTATCTGCTGTTGGTCTGCTAGCTGCTGTTCACGTGTATCTTTCTGCTGTTGGTGGCTAAGTGCAAGTTTTTGGTGTTTGTCTTGTTGCGTGAGGAGTTGTTCTTGGGGCGGAGTGTGGGAGTCGGCGCGGCGGTGCAGGGCGAGGGGGTGCGCGGAGGGGGGGTCGAGCAGAGCCGCCAGCGGGCCGGCGCCGGGCCGGAGGTGCGGCCGGTACGTGGTGGCGTCCACCCGGGCCGGCGGCCGCCGGGCCCGCTTGCCGCCCGGCCCGGGCGGGGAGCCCCCGGCCGGCGCGGTTGCCTTCACCAGCTCTTCGTTGCGGCTCTGCAACAGGAAACCTGCGCTCAGATATGCAGGGGGAGGGGAGGGGAGGCGAGTGGCGGGGGTGGCGTGAGGCTCACACGTCTGTGCCGAGAGGGAATTCTTTACAGAATTGTATTGTTATTTGAGTGGGGAAGTCAAGTTCCCCTTGTATGCCTATAAAATCAATATAAAATTGCCAATAATAGTTCGTTACGATTCAGTAGGTAACCATGGGTAAGTATATAAATGGTGAACTGTTATTAATATTTCCGAGCTATGCCATCTGCTCATTATCATAAGTGACGAGTTGCAAATATAATCTGTGGATGGGAACCATGTCACGGTCCGCGGCGGTTCGAGCCTACTTTCGAAAGCCGAAGGTGACCCGCCTGCAGCGCTGCACCGCAAGCTCGCGGCGCTCGTGCAGCGCGCGAGACATGCGCCGCCTCCACACACGCAGCGACGGGACCACTCACCACTCGCGATTAGAATGATGATTTGTTTTATAATGTTGAAGAAGTTTTAATATTAATATACGTTAAAATAGGTGAGCGATTTTTTTAAAGTTTGAAAAACCATTTCTATTAATGCTACAGGTAAAGCCTTAATAGGAAGGTGTTTGCGTGTACTATATCATATTAGGTACTTTGTCAGCCTCTGCGGTGTGGTAGAGCCGGTTGGCTCATAACTTGGAGGTGGCGGGTTCGATTCCCCCAACAGGACAAGTAATTGTGCACAGGAAAAAAAGCGCAAATACTGTGGCTATGTATGTGATCGTTGGGCGTTAGTATTACTTAGATTAATTACGGGGATCCTTTTTGAATAATATCGATATATAATGTCAAAGTCATCAATGTAGTAATGTCAGATATTGTAAAACTAGAAGTTCCACTAGTATTACAACACAGGAAGGATCGCCTGACCGTTGTGTGGCCCCCGCGCCTGCGCACGGCGGGTGCCGGCAGATAACTCCTGCCCTTCAAACTGACTCTCACGTTACATTACACAACCACATAAAATGCCAATAAGTGCCTTATAATTAAGCATTCGAATTACATTTACAATAAATTAAATGAGCAGTTTTAGGATTAATCTCATTAGTTAATATTATCATTTCATATCGTCTCACTGCTGGGAAGATCCCTTACTTCCATCTTCCGTGATCGCTTGTGTGGGACAATCCTTTAGTGTAAATAAATAAATAAAAAATGTGATAAGTTTGAGATAGCAAGTTTATATTGCATTCTTTCATTACTATCCTACTTATTATTATAAATGCGAAAGTTAGTGTTTGTGAATTTTTGTCGCCTTCTAGAAAGAAAATATTTTTTGTAACTTAAAGTCTCACTATAAATTATTAAATAAAGGGATTATAGACATTCCAGCCAGCCCTTTAATTAAATATTGTAAATTGAACGTAAGTATGTAAAGGAGATAGATCGCACAGGGTGTCCCGCTGCATGTCGGCAGTAGTTGGCGGCGTCCCAACCGGGTCATATTCGCGGGAACTACGTACAATAGTGTCCCAATTTCCGGGATTTTCAGCTCTGTCGTGTAAGAAACCAATTTTGATAAATTGATTCTCCCCATTCTATAAAATCGGTTATAACACAAAATTCTAAACATTTTAATTAAAATAATCACTACATAAAACTAAACTATAACGGTTTATTGAAAAATAATTAAAATGTTTTATGTTAACGGTTAAGATTGTATGTCTCTATTGACTTTCTTGAATTTCCTCATGGCTTTGTGTCTATTAAGGCGTGAGCCTTAGGGGCATAGGGGGCGGTGAAGCCCCCTAGTAGGCTTCACCGTAACGCATCGCAACCAACATCTACATCGCTGTCGTACATTTTATCTTGAACTATCATTTATTGTTTAATAGTGTACAATTATAAAAAGTAGTAGTGTGCGGTAGTTCATACAAAATGCACGAAAGTAAAAAAAGAGAGCGTTAGGTATAAAGCCCTGTGGTGCCGCCCGACCCGATGCGCGAGCCTTAAATCCACACAAAAGTTAACCAAAAAATGTGTTGTGCTATTTTAAGAATATCTAATGCTAATCTCTATATGAAAACCACGCTTCTAACTGAGAAACTTATTATTTAACATGTGATATATATACCAAGTGCAAGGTAGACAAAATATTCAGTACAAGACAGGCCGGTTCTCATCTATCGGCTATAGATCCTAGATCAGGAGACAGTCTACCGCGCTAGAGTCGTCCATCATTGTCTAGGATCTAGACGGAGCGGTGACCTAGATGGCAGACTGTCGGCTCGAATTAACACTGGAACCATTATCTAGAGGCGGGTGTTGGATCGGAGCGACTCTACCAATGATGACGTAATATCATATGATATGGTAATAATTATGATGATGATGATGATGAAGGTATAATGAGAGGTGATAGGATGGATGAGGATTTGTGAACTGTGGGTCCATCATAAGCTCAATGAACCGTTTCAATGGAAATTGTGGAAAAAAATCTACAAATGTTTGGTAAAAATACAATGAACTAATCCGGAATGAAAATGATAATTTGATAATAGAAAATTGCAACGACCATATTATGTAAATGAAATAATTTTACGACGATTATTTTATTGCAGGTGAAGGAAAAATTTGAATCTCGAACGGATTCAAATTTTTTTTTACCTCTACATTAAAATTAGTTAGTTGATTACGCTAAGAAGGCTTTCCTGCTATAGGTATAATGTATTTTTAACTATGATGATGTTTTAAAGATAAAGAAAGGTGTACGAAAAAACGCCACCGTTACATGGTCAATACCCCACATGTGCGAACAAAGCGGTTTGACTCCGCGTTTATCATGCGAACAGCCAAAAAGTGGAACGCTTTACCGGCGTCCGTATTTCCCGATAACTACAACACTTGAGTCTTCAATTCGAGAGTGAACAGGTATCTTCTAGGCAAGCGTGTTACATCCTAGACCGCATCGTTATTTACCATCAGGTGAACAATATAAATAACAGTTTTCTTTATTTGTAAAACCATATGGTGTTTATGTTAAGGAATGACGTGACGAGCTAGCCGTTCGCCTGATGTTAAACGACACGGCTGCCCATATCAGCTGCAGTGTCACTCGGAACTCTAAAGTATAGAGTTTCGCGTGACACTGAACGGCGCACGTCATCCTGAGACATCAGCACAATCTAGTAATAAGATTACTAAACTGTGAGATCAGATCATAAAGTCTCATTTGCCCAGTAATTTCACTAGCTACAGTGCCCTTCAAACCGGAACACAGCAGTGCTTGCGCACTACTGCTTGGCGGCAGAATAACTGGCAAAGCCGTGGTACCTACCTAGACGAACTTTGCAGAAAAGTCCTACCACCTAGTAAATACACAAATGCATATTCAGGCCCAGGCGTCCAAATGGTGAAAGACGCCGAATTATAATTTAGTCACTAATTTAATATTTTAATCATCATAATATTGGCGAGAATGAAAATGTTAAAAATGATGACAGGAGGACTATAAGCTATCGCAATACCACAATTGTTTAAAGCCCACAAAACTTTAATCTGAAGTTCACGCTTTCATAACCGTCCCAATGAGTCTCGGCGCCGGTAAGGGTGACGTTTGTTGTGTAAGCTGGTGTTACAGCGGGTGCAGGTCACGTGGTACTCGCCGCTATATGACCCGCACTTTAAACTGCAATATTTTTATGAGTAAGTGCTTAGATTTCAACAACTTCAACAAAGGTACTCAATTCGGCTATATTTTCACTCTTTATGTTTTTTCTCTGTCATTTATGAACTGATTTGAATTTTTTTAATTTTTTAATAAGATATTCTTTTAGATTAATTCCATGGAGATATATTTCAAAATCATTTCAGCTGTTTGGTTTATCAATCAAAATAGCTAGAACTAATATAATTAGATGATATCGAGCCGGCTCACGCCCCAGTGGAGACAACATATGGGCCGATGAGAACAGACATGTTAGCGTTTTACATAATTTTTTTAACATAATAGTTATATCAAAACAAAAGTTCTAATTACAATAATAACTTATTTCAATCTCTGGAAAATACTCCCAAAAGCAATGGAAGTGGGACAAACGTATTAGAGAAATCGCTCCAATGTTTGTTGAATAAATGACTAGAGCATTGTAAAGTATGTAGAGCTAGGTGGAGCATAATTGTAGAGCAAAATATAGCGGCGGCAGTCTCGTAGAGCATGATGTATTGTGCGGAACATCGCGACAGAATAATGGATTATTTGAGGGCAGCAGCTAGAACTAATTTGTCCATTAGCGTGTATCTCTCTTGTCTCGTTTGTGGATAATATTTCGTAAAATTATTAATTTGATTATGTTTGTATGTGAGATGAACGGATAGCTTTCATTCTAACGAATGACAATAGGAATATCTGGTGGTATTATGAAATGCAAATCGGATGTTCTGTCACTTTTATATCTCTGGCGATATCTTAATATGTGCTGTCGAACACCTACTATTTACTAGTAGAAAATTGATGAGAAACCGAAATTATTTGAGCATTTTTCATGTGATTGATGATCTTTGATTAACCTTTTACACTTCGCTGGAGGTCAATTATTTTCAAATATTAATATTAGATAGTAAATAAACAAACATTTCAAAGTCAATTGGTCCACTCCGTGCACCTCCACCACTAGATGTGAAATAAAATAAAGTTTGCTCAGCTCGAGAGCATTGACCTCGCAGGTTGCTTAACACGGTCACTCTGTATCATATTGGCAACTCATCTTTCGAAACATTTCACGAACATGTACGAAATAATTTATACCTTATCTATAAAATTGTATAAGGTTTATTTAAGCTAGGGTTAAAGACGCTCGTAAAGTGCTATTAAGCTCTGTCGAAATAGGCGTATGAACGTATTTTTTTAGTGATGTGTGTTTTCACGGTTTACCTTTGTGGCGTAATGCGGGATAGGTTACGTTAGATTTATTTGATTAAAATCAATCGATTGTTTGTTGAAAACATTATGTCTTAATTTATACAATATCGAGTTATCATAGTTGGAGTTGTGTATTCAGCACGCGAATAGGTATTCTAAAATTTAAACAAAATTGTGTCTTACGCTTATTTTATTCTTTAACGCTATAATGTAAACTATTTATAATGCGATTGTGTATATGTAATGTGTTTAGTACGTAATATTGAACAAATTCCATTCTATTTTTTTCTATTTTTTTGAAAGACGTATGTTGAATAAAATCAAAAGTTTAATATTAACTCTAAACTCACTAAATCAACATTTTATACCTTTGATTGTTTGCGCGGTGTTCTAGTCAATACGGTCGCACCGATTCGAAAACATTTTACACACATACTCGTAGATCAAGATCTAGTTTACAGTTTCCGCGGCGAGCGCATTCAATCGTAGGGGGAATGTAATATTTACGAAAAAAAAATGCAATCAAAACATTCCTGCAGAAATGAGTTTTCTCAATCAGTTTGAAACATTTATGTTTTAATATCAGTCGCGCGGAGCGCACTCGGAGCACCAAATAAATTGGATTTCTGGATTTAGCAAGGAAATTGCATTCCTGTTAAAATATTTTTTAAATTCTAATTTTACAATACAAAAACACAAATGAAATTCGTTGTAAAATAAATATACATTTTGGTTAGTTTTTCCCAACGGGCCCCACTGCTCCCTAAGTGGGGCTCGATGGGACTCCACTGACATAGTGAGACTCGGTCGGTAGAAAAAAACCAACCGCTATGTATTTTTACTAGGTGGTAGGACTTTTCTGCAAAATTCGTTCAGGTAGGTTGGTACCTTTATTGAAATGCTGTAATGTCTTGACTACTGCTAGCAGCTCCCTTCTGGTGACAGTAATTCCTTTCTGGTTTAGATAAAGATTTGCTGAAGTAAGCTATCACAATCTCTTGATCTCCTTTTCGTTGAGATAACACGCCACCGATACCAGTATTGCTAGCGTCTGTGTCTACGATGAACTCCATTACTTATTTTTTGTGTGTTGTCCACCGCTTTGCCAGTTATTCTGCCGCCAAGCAGTAGTGTGCTAGCACTATTGTGTTCCGGTTGAAGGGCACTGTAGCTAGTGAAATTACTGGGCATATGAGACTATGTTCTGATCTCACAGTCCAGTAATCTTATTGCCAGACTGTGCTGATGTCTGAGGATGATGTGCGCAGTGCAGTGTCACGCGAAACTTTATATATTAGATTTCCGAGTTTCACTGTTATGAGCGGCCGTGTCGCTTAACATCAGGTGGACGTCTAGTTCGTCACATTATTCACTAACATAAAAAAAATTATAAGAACAAATATCATAGTTAAATATAGGAATAAAATAGTCATATCTAATAATTATTAACAATATTTTTAACCGAGGTAAGATCGAAAGAACACTACGAAATGTCAGTAACGAATTTTTTTTTTGTTGAAATTGTTTAAAGAAATAGAAAATATTACGTTACTACTTTATTATTTGATCTGAAATCTTTGAGGGATTTTTTTCCATCGTCAAAATGTATTAAAAATCTCTGCGCCTATGTATTCTTGTTTATGATTATGATATGACAAAGGGTAGTCTAGTAGATAACGCTCTAAAGCAGTAAGTTTTCCTTGTACACCATTTTCGGCTATAGATAAGACAATTATTAAAATTATCTCATGTTATTCTTTCCTATTTCGCATTCGCTAATCTTTAATGCTCCTTCAACATGTAAAGTGGGTCTGGAACTCAACTCATCATTAGTCCGAGATACTATCAGTTAGGCCGGGCTCGGATATTAATGGCCGACTCTCGTGAGATATTGGCGCAGCCAGACATGGCGGCCTCACAACCACCGTAACTGTGGCTTAGGAACAGGTCAGTGGCGCATTGGTTAAAACTGTGGGTTAAATTATAATTGAAATGCGAATCATACTAAGTAGTTCATCGTATGTCAAGAGCTAGACCATTGTCTATAAGGCCTATTTGAAGGTTTTGTGTGGTAACTACAGCTAGTACACGGCTAACACTCACGAGATACAGTCGAATAACTCGACCGGTGTTCGGGCAATATAGATGCCCTCATCAAGGAGCACTCGCGCCGGCGGGGGCGGCTCGGCGCTGACCCTCCTGGTACACCTTGAGGATGGGCATATATTGCCCGAACACCGGAATAGTTATTCGACTATATCTCGTGAGTGTTAGCCGTGTACTAGTTGTAGTTATGAATACTACTCACGTCGGTTACTATTATATTTTTTCTTTATCCGCATGTGAAACCGCAGGGCGCAACTAGTAAAAAATAATTTGTTGCAAGCAGCAAATAGTATAATATTTAGTTACATGGGTATCTATAATGTGGTTTAAATATGCATTAAAGATTAAGGTATAGTTTTAGTGATGCTGAATAATATAAAAGATGTGCGATTTAAATAAAAAGTCATACGACCAAATCACAAGACGTTGCGTTATATCAAACTAAAAACTTACAAGATTGCTTCATTATAAATCCTACATATTAATAGGGGTGGTATAATAATGAAGTCTCTTTAAATGCAGCATGTTTAAGTCGGCTCTTTGTTTGACGTTCAAAATGCAAAAGCCTTCATTATCATTATTAGCATTCTGCAATAAACCGTCGTTTAAAATTCCGTGGAGCCGGTCTCGCCGCACAGTGGTCCCATTTTGAAAAAAGGTGGACTTAGGACCGAAAGTCGGAATTTCGGGCTGTTTTTTTTTTTATAGAATAGGTCTTAACTATCCTAACAACATCTATTCTATAAAGAAAATCCGTAGGATGCATAGTTTTCGAGAAAAAAAATAATCTTTTTTTTCTTGTATGGAGAAAAACATACTTTATTATTTTTCTCAAGTTGGGTGAAATAGTGACGGCTTTTGTTGATATTTTATAAAAGCCCTAGTGGTATTGTATCCAGAAAAAAATAAAACCAATGCGGTCACCTGCGGCCGCGGGAATAATCAGATGTCAAAAATTGATTAATTTTTTTTGCGTATTTTGCAAACATTGTTCGTTTCTGGCCAATTATTTATGTATTTTAGGTTAGCGCTCCATACTTTAATTCGAACTATTATATAACATTTCAAAAAAATTAATCAAAATCGAGTTTTTTTTTTATAATTGCTGTTTCATTCATGAAAATGCACGCATACATGGTTAATTCAAAATGCAAATCCTATATTACTCAGTATAATGTACAAAATAAACATGCACGTACCTAAAACGTAAAAAAAAAAAATTTAGTTTTTCGTTTATGCTTACTAAAAGTCACCGGTAATGGTTACCGACATTACTTACCTACCACTGGCGGGCATCATCTGCATAATCGATTTCTTGCTTTGTATTTTCAAAACTGGTTTTGCGACAGCATTTTCACAACCGCGGTTGTTGAATGCGAGGCAGGATATAAACAAACGAGTCACATCTGATACTAGCTGTGACTGGTCGCTAGCTGGTCGCTTTGTTCCTGACAAATCCTGACAACAGGATAACTCGTATATGCATGCAAGTAACTACCCCCTAAACATAAAAGTGATATAGCTCATCAATAATAATTGGCGTATGTTATACACCAATAATGTTTGTTATTGGTGTGTGTTTTAATCTTATGTAGTTGTGTACGTATGATTTTCTACCAGAAACATAAGATAAATGTGTAGCCTTGAAAAGGGCTGTTTTATATGTAGTTTTTTAAAGGATAAAATAAATAAAAAATTATAGCATTGGATCTGGTATATTTTCATTTTCTACTCTTCTTCCACGTATACGCACTCCGAGTCTATTTCGAGCAACTGAATTGCCTCAGGAAGCATCTCTAGATGATTAGGCTTTGAAAATTTTGGTCTAAGCCATGATATGTGGGGGTCTGAACTTATTAAAAGCCCGTGTAGTATGTCCTCGTTTGTTTGGATCCTTCCTGTCTTTCTCGTGTTCTTCTCTCTTACGTTCCGGAAGTCTTTATTACGAGCCTCGGAAGCTTCCTCCGACAAGGACCCTAAAAATAATAAAAAATATGCTATAATTATACGTTGAAGTTGACATTGAAACTATTATTTTAGTGTTTATAGATTTACAGTTAGTTAACTGCTTTATATTTCATTTGTCTTGATCTATTATTACTTACCAATAGGCAGAACTGAAAAATGACTGCAAATATCTGCTCCGTGCATCAGAAGTTTGTGGACACTAACAGGCATGTAGTACCACGGATAGAGATGCACATACAGTTCTGCTGTTTCTTTGCAATAACGTCTGAAGTTCGCAATATTGACGTTCTTTCCTGAAGATATAACTTGCAGAATGACAGAAAATCGGAGTAACAAATCTTCATCAACTCCAGTGATTCTCGATGATCTTTTATAATCTCGGAAAAAACGTCTTGCAGTGTTTCCATCGTTAGTTGTTCCAAAGCCCTGCAAAGAAGAAATTAAGTTAGTAGGGCATACAAAAACAGACGAGTATATAATATAAAGGAAGCAAATTAAAGGAAAAATTACCTGTTTTACAATATCGATGAGTATTCCAGTCTGTTCCCGAAACTCTTGTTGTGTGGCATTTTTCTTTGCTTGCTTCAATTCCTTGTGATCGCCACGAGCACTCCAGCGCTGGAAGTCCATATTATAAGATATATGAAGTAGACACTCCATACATCTTATCTTCATATGTAACGATGAAATTCCATATTGGTACAAATCCTGTCGAAGCGGTCTCGTGGCCAAAAGCTCCAAGTTATTCATTTCACTTGGTTTCGCCAAGCAAATGGGGCACGTTGCTGATGAAGGTACATCTGCAATAATATTCGCCACTTTCCCATCGATCATAGTCATGTGCAGTTCGTGGGCTATCTCCACATCACCACAATTTGTTGGTACCAATTTTGTAATTTCGCGCTGCATTTCTAAGTGTTCCCCTTTTATGAACTCCGCAGTCTCTGAAGTAAACGTGAATTTCACTGGCCGACAGTAATGTGGTGAGCAAGGATTTGGGTTTTCCCAAATAATCATTTCTCCCCCATCAACTAGTCGGAGTGGGACGATGCTGATCAATACAACAGAGGAATCGTCAAACTCAGGAGCTGAGACTTGTTTGTAATTACTCTGTGACGATGCTCCGTCAAGGCCCCATTTCCATATCAACTTCAGTCCTTCTTTGGTTGAACTTGTGATTGGTCTTAAGTCTAGCAAAATTCTTTCCACTGTGTGGTTAAGAAGTCCTTGCAACCTGAAAAATAAAATAAATTAATAAAAGTAAGCTAATGAAGCTTAAAAATTTTAAAACAACATATAGTATAATTTTATAAATACCTTATGCGAGCTCCCATTTCCGTTACTTCCACGTGTTCTTCAGATGGGTAACATCTCTTTTTAGCGTCAAGTAACTTGTGATAAGACGGAAAGGCAGCTGAACAATTTTCATCCTTCAGAAACATTCTCAAGGATAAGTATTGCCATTTGGATAGGCTAAGGGCTGTGTACAAAGCCAAAGATGTATCCTCTGCTATACTGACTACTTTTTCTTCCTTGAAAAGGAGTTTTGTTACATCTGATACAACTTCGGGAGTCTCGCACAGATATTCCACAATCTTCGCTAAAGCATATTTTCCATTTTCTTTTAACTTGGAAATAAAATAATACTGTAGTTCTTCTTCAGAGTTATCGTTAACAAAGACACTGGAACGTCTTTTCTTCTGTTTGTTGCCCAAATCGGCAAAGGGCACTCTAACTTCTTTTACAGTAGAGGTACCTGCTTCCGCAGTGCAGACAGATGGAATAGCAACCGGCAGTAATTCCGGCTCTTCAACTAAGTCCTCTGGCATTCTCATTGTAGTAACAAGATCAACCGTATTGCAAGTAGGCCAATTAATATTGGTCTCTAACCACTTGCGGTTGTTTTCCCGATTCATAAATGTCTTCAAGTTTCTGCTTGCATCTTTCCACTTCTTAGTTACAAGATTGGTGAATAGCCGACAAAACTCCTTAATTGTTTGATGGTCATCTTCAGATATTTCACATGGTATTTTGGAAACTATAAATTCACACAATTTATTGTAATCCTTAAGATTTCCACTATCTTTAAGAATCAAGAACATATCAAAATATGTGCCTAAGCCAGCCATTGCAAATTCAAAATAGTAATTTTTAGTACTTCACAGTTAGCGATGAATCAATTTAAATTAACATTGCTCTGTATTTAATACGCCATAACAGATAGGTCATTAGTCACTATGTGCAAGAGCAAGGTAATAGTAAACGACCAATCACAGCCATTTATCAAAAATGACTCATTTGTTTGTATAGATAAAGTCCGCCAATGGGAGCTAAGTAACGTGTAATAAGTAATCAGGAATCTGCACAAACAAATGAGTCATTTTTTCTGGTAGAAAATCATACGTATACAGATGACAGAAAGATTAAAACACACCAATAACAAACATTATTGGTGTATAACATACGCCAATTATTATTGATGTAGCTATATCACTTTTATTTTTAGGGGGTAGTTACTTGCATGCATATACGAGTTATCCTGTTGTCAGGATTTGTCAGGAACAAAGCGACCAGCTAGCGACCAGTCACAGCTAGTATCAGATGTGACTCGTTTGTTTATATCCTGCCTCGCATTCAACAACCGCGGTTGTGAAAATGCTGTCGCAAAACCAGTTTTGAAAATACAAAGCAAGAAATCGATTATGCAGATAATGCCCGCCAGTGGTAGGTAAGTAATGTCGGTAACCATTACCGGTGACTTTTAGTAAGCATAAACGAAAAACTAAAATTTTTTTATTTTTTTTTACGTTTTAGGTACGTGCATGTTTATTTTGTACATTATACTGAGTAATATAGGATTTGCATTTTGAACTAACCATGTATGCGTGCAATTTCATGAGTAAAACAGCAATTATAAAAAAAAATTACTCGATTTTGATTAACTTTTTTGAAATGTTATATAATAGTTCGAATTAAAGTATGGAGCGCTAACCTAAAATACATAAATAATTGGCCAGAAACGAACAATGTTTGCAAAATACGCAAAAAAAATTAATCAATTTTTGACATCTGATTATTCCCGCGGCCGCAGGTGACCGCATTGGTTTTATTTTTTTCTGGATACAATACCACTAGGGCTTTTATAAAATATCAACAAAAGCCGTCACTATTTCACCCAACTTGAGAAAAATAATAAAGTATGTTTTTCTCCATACAAGAAAAAAAAGATTATTTTTTTTCTCGAAAACTATGCATCCTACGGATTTTCTTTATAGAATAGATGTTGTTAGGATAGTTAAGACCTATTCTATAAAAAAAAAACAGCCCGAAATTCCGACTTTCGGTCCTAAGTCCACCTTTTTTCAAAATGGGACCACTGTGCGCCGGCGCGGCTCCGGCGCTCTAATGAAGGAACGCCGCGAACGTTCCCACTGAGCCACCGGACAGTGCTCACGAACACACGCTTTCAAAGTGCATATTTCAATCTATTTGTAACTACGGCCACTTATAGTAAAGTGTACTACTGTTCCAGTTTATTTTAAACATACTCTAACTCCGCCGGTTGGCTTCAATAGGTGAACCAATTATTGTAACTAGGTGAATAGATTAAAATGTAGTTCTGATACAGTTTAGATTTACTACTTACATCTACCTTATTTTTTGTGTGTTGTCCTGGAACTATCATCCTAAGGGTTGTTATTAAAATACGTTAAAATATTTCAAAACATTTTTTAAAGCCCCGTTTTCTTGTTTTTCGGTCCTTCACAGCAAACCCCTTCATTTGATACCCAATCATGGGCGTGTAAAAAAATAACTAGTCGGCCATCTTGGGCTGTCCGCCATATTGGAATGATGTCAATTAGCTAACCATGGATTTTCATCCAAACTTTACGTGTATGCAAAATGTAAGCCCGATAGCTGAAGCGGAAGTGGGGAATACTCGAATTTTGTACTTCTTGCTAGTTCCTCCCCACGCTTTCCTTCACCGCTGTAAGAGCGAGTTCAAATTGCGCACATAAATTGAAGAGTCATAAGCACAGGGTCGAGGGGAGGTCATACCAGGGGCCTCAGTTTGGAGGTCGTTCTGGCAACCGCTGAGCCACACTCACTCTTCAAAATAATATTGAATTCTTTAAAAAACAATCCCTGATCTGAACTTTGGTTCGACATGAAGCTAATGGATAGAATCAGGCGTTACTTCGCGGAAGTTCATCTTAAATACAAAATGAAATAAGAATATCTAGTGTGGTTCCGATAAAAACCGCCGCCTGCCGTTTCTTTAGCGGAATTACTCTAGATATTCTTATTTCATTTTGTATTTGGACATAGAGCGTCAGATTTCATGTCAAACAGCAACCCTAATATCTATAATCTAATACTTCCAAATCTATTCGAAAGAGCGCCGATGAGAAGACCACCTAAAGTTTGACTTGTTCATTGATAATGAGCTGAAACTGACGTAGTGGGATAGGGGACGTACCTGCGGCGAGACCCCGAGCATCTTGAGGCTGGGGGGGACGTTGGCGAGCTGCTGGCGCGGGAGCGGGACGTGGCCGAAGTTGACGGTGAAGGCCTCGCACCACACCGCGAAGTGGCCGATGTCGAACACTGTCAGCTCCTGCGGGGATCAATTAGGGAACATTTAAAAAAACGAATGTGCTTTAGACCACACGACTGAAGTAAAACTTCTTTAGTTTAGCGCCATCTATCGGCCGGTATAACTTTGTTTTTGCTTTGTTTATTGTTAATGTCGCCATCTTGACAATAAGCGTGACGAAAAATTTTGAAATACAAACCGCTCGCAGGTGTCATGGCGTCGGATCTGACGTCACGCCTAGGTAAACATGTCATTGTGTCTACGCGTAGCGAAGAAAGTAAACAAAATATTAAATTAATTCTTGTGATTAAAATGAATACCAAAGTTTATAAGTGTTGTGCAGCACCGCAGTATGACGCAGCAGTGGACATCTGTAGGCCATCTCTGATAATATGGACACTTTACTTCACAAAACAAATGTATCACACGACTGAGATCTTTCTTCATATTAAGCTATTTTCTTATATTACTACAGTACAAGGTATCGTCACTTCACTTAGTGTTTTGAGCTAGCTGCCATTAATATTTGAGCTAGCTGCCATTAATATTTGAGCTAGCTGCCATTAATATTTGAGCTAGCTGCCATTAATATTTGAGCTAGCTGCCATTAATATTTGAGCTAGCTGCCATTAATATTTGAGCTAGCTGCCATTAATATTTGAGCTAGCTGCCATTAATATTTGACGCTTGGACGCTTTCTCCAACTAACCTCTGGCTAAGTGCTGTAAAGGTCGGTATAGACCAGCAGGTTAGGAGACTGTCTCACAGACCTAGGTACCTCCGGCACAAGTGTCGGCACGAGCATACTGACCCCGGGCAGCGTGAGCACGATGGTCTTCCGGTCGTACTTCCGCAGCGGGGCCTCGCGCCCGTTCTCGTCGGGGATGCGGATGCCCTGCGGGGACGGCTTGTCGCCGCGACCCACCCAGAACTTCGCGTCTGTTCGACAAATTAATTACAATAATAATATTAATTGGTTAATTAATTGGACAGTGTAAGCGAGATAGCGGTACGGTGGTGGGGAGAGGGCCAGCGCTTGCTTGTACCTGAGAGACCTCAGTCGAGGAACGGCCGCAGCAGGGCCGTTATTAATTCAATCTTATTCAGTATAGTTATATATTGTGCAGTATACCAAACTAGGGTGTCTCGGTCCTGAACACCTTTACCAGTAGCTGTGAGAGTGGTTAAATAATAAATAGAGAGCAATATAATACGGCAAAATATAAAACATCTGTCTTCATACCGGGATAGTTTCTCTTAGATAGCTCTCATGTTCTAGCATTCAGACAACCTCTGTCGTGTAGCGGTTGAGCAGGTTGGCTATTAGCCCGGAGGTGGCAGGACAAGTATTTGTGCACAGAAAAAAGAAGCGCAAATACTATTTCTAAGTCTGGGTTTTGTGGGATAATGGTATTCGTAGTTCCTGGGTCCTTAGACACAGGGAATCCTAGTTAGGGTTCAGGATCTGTGTATGTGATCGTTGGGCGTTATTGTTATTATTATTATTATTCTTTGTCTTATGTTATGTGCATTGTTGTACTTTAGTATTTGACGGCGGCTACGTCCAGTTATAAACTCTATGTGCAGCGGGCAGTACCGTAATTTACCCTGTGGCAGCATTTAAATTTATTACAGTGGCAACACCGGCAACTGTCGTCGCTGCCCCACCCATCTGGCTATATAAAGGGATCGATTGGTGTGCTACGGATCATTCTTGTTCCAGACACGGCGCGGTGCGGACATGCTGAAGCCCTATAGTTATATAGGTTGCAACCTACGCAGAACCCGTTCCTGCCTTCATCAGAAGTGGGATTGCCCATTTCTACATCACTCTTCAAGTAACGCCGAAAATATGGTAACGTGACGGCGGGTGACACTAATATCAAATTTAGTTGCAGGGTTAACCCGGACCAGTGAAAAAAAAAGAGAATAAAAGTTATGGTATAAAAGTAATGATTCGTGAGAAAAAAAAAGGGTAAGAAAAAGAGAAAAAAGTTAAAAAAAAAAGTGAAAAAAAGAAAGAAAAGAGAATGTAAAACTGATGACAAAAAAATGTGTCCGAATGCTAAAGGGATAATCTATCCGGACTAGCACTAATGGTCCATAAAAAAAAAATGTCGGTTGCTAAAGGGATATCTATCCGGTCTAGCACTAATAGGTCCATTAAAAAAAATGTAGGAATGATGATTTTTGGTTGCTAAAGGGATATCTATCCGGTTAGCATTATTCGGTCCATTTTTTTATAAATGAAGGTATATTGATGGTCCTGAACTGGGTTGTCGATGGGTTAACCCTGACGATGACTGGCAGGTTCAAATGCTTTTGACTAATCAAATTGAAACCTGATACTTTGACTCCAAATTTAACTCAATTTAATTGTCAGGATGAACGAGCAATAACACTGATACTTATGTCCCTCACCAGGTACAAAGTGAAGCTAAGCGTACGAGGACGTACGCACGTCAGTATGGCCGTGACGGCGGCTACGTCCAGTTATAAACTCTATGTGCAGCGGGCAGTACCGTAATTTACCCTGTGGCAGCATTTAAATTTATTACAGTGGCAACACCGGCAACTGTCGTCGCTGCCCCACCCATCTGGCTATATAAAGGGATCGATTGGTGTGCTACGGATCATTCTTGTTCCAGACACGGCGCGGTGCGGACATGCTGAAGCCCTATAGTTATATAGGTTGCAACCTACGCAGAACCCGTTCCTGCCGACATATTTATTAAAGTATTATTGTATTGTACTTTTCCTATTGTTTGTAATCATCGAAGTTAAACCAGTTTTACTATGAGGCAGATTTTGAATTCGCGGAAATCCGTCTTTGAGTAGCCCAAGTTATCAAAGTCTTCAGCATGCAACTCCGCTCGCACTCGTTCCCGAATATGACATAAAATCCGAGCTAACTAAGACATCAGACGAGCACGACAAACAAACTGCCCAACTTTGGGCAACTTGACTCTAACTTAGGACGTAAGTTACAGTTTAAAGTTGGCGGGTAAAATTCCTAGCCCGGAGTATATCACCGGTAAGTATTCGGGAGCGGAGACCAACGGCTATAGAATAGTTTTAGGAGACATATAATGTATGGATGGGAGATGTAGAAATAGTGTTCTATTTATATTGCCAAGTTAAAACGGGTCTTTTCGAGCACAAAAATTATCAAAACATAATTTTGACTAATCTCTCTTTGGAAACCATAAATACTTTAAATCATTTCAAATAGATTTTAAGTAATTGCACTGACAATTATTTTTAGTCTGTGGTCTTTACCATTCTCCATTTCAATCTGTCTGCGTGCTGCGTTTGTGTTATTCACAGTTCACATTTCAAATCTCTCTCATTGCTATCAAACATTTATGGGATTCGATTTCACATTCTTCTAAAATGGAGAACACAATCGGCGTCATAAAGTGCATGTTTGTCTTCCGTGCCAGTATCCCCAAAGTGACGGCCGCCCCGCACGCTCCAGGAACACTTCCCATAAAATGGAGATCGTTCCCGGAGAGTCTCAGCGCAGGTGTTAAGTGTAACAAGCGTGACTCTCCCAGTTTCCAATAAAATAGATGGTTCAGAGTAGTCACGTGTTTTCCTAAATATTTTTTCACCTCAATAGCTCGGAAAGGTTCAATTCTTTATTTATTTATCATTGGAACATTGAGTAAACATTTTATCCGCTAGCGAGGTAAAATATTTTTACCGAACCTTTCCATTCCATAGTTTTATATACCGGCAGTGCACTGAAACGTATTCCATGTCAGTCAGCCAACCTCATTTTTACTAGAATAATCGCACTGACCTGTGCGATGAAAAAACCATTTAATATAATTACTATTAAAGCTGTTTCTCTTGCACACCTGCCATTTTCCTCGCCGTAGTGAGTTAAAAAGTTGTGTTTCGCTCGGCAGGATAATTATTCCGCTTCTCGTACCTTTGAATCCCTCACTACGCTCAGGAACCACTTGCTTTGCTCGTGGTTCCATTCAATCTTGTTTTTTGTTCAATCTCATTTATCATTCAAAATGAGCGAAGGTCGCTTTAACGTCGCACGATTTTTTTTCATTCGTCAGGGAAGAGCCTCGTGTTATATTATCTTTGAAGACATGTTTTTAGTTCTGCTGGATATTTGAGACTGGCTTGTATAATATAGCGGGAGGAAATTTCAAGAAATACAAAAATATGTTCACAGTCATCCCTATCTGCAGTTTACATTTAGTCCGTTCTATATTTTCCATGATTACCTTCTAACAAAATAGTTTAGGTAATATCCATTGAATTTCAGTATTTTTCTACACACCTTAATTTCATATGAGTATAATTAGTAAGACCTCTCCAGCACAATAAAGCTATTACCATCCCCCGCCCGGTGTAAGTGGGGTGCTCGCGGCGAGCGTCGAGCGATGTTTACGGCCACGATAAGCGCCGCGCGCCATACATCACGCTCACCTGGCTATATTGCAGTCCTGTACACGCCGCGGGCAGTACATAAGGTCAGTTGGTCTCTCGCGAGTCTCTTTTTGTATAGCTTAACACTGAAAAACTATTTTTTACGCTTTCAACAGCCATGGCTTTTACAAAAACATTTACAAAAACTGAATCGCAAAAATATTTCATAGAATTATGGAAACTGCTTACAAAACGTAACTACGAATTGGTGAGGAAATGCGATGCGTAGAGGAGCAGCTGGACATCCGCCGAACAGACATCTAAATATATATAACTCAAAGGTGACTGACTGACTGACTGACTGACATAGTGATCTATCAACGTGCAGCCCAAACCACTGGACGGATCGGGCTGTGATGTGCAAGTAGATGTTATGACGTAGGCATCCGCTGAGAAAGGATTTTTCGAAATTCCCCCCTTAAGAGGGTGAAATGGGTGGTTGAATTATTTTCCCATAGCCCACGCCTCGGGCGAAGCTGCGGGCAGAAGCTTGTACAGAACAACTGTTGCCCGAGCTGTTGACAGAGACGCTTCGCGCTCGTGAGCGAGATGAAATCAATCCCGGCGTGCTCAAGAGAAGAGTGAATAGGTATTTACGTAGCTAGCACGCCACACCTTCGATCGCATCGTCACTTCCCATTATATCAGTATTATATATCTTTTCTATTTAGATTATGTAATTACGCCTTCACTAATTAGTACCTACTCGACTCTCAACGACTCTCGCCAAATTGAGTTACATCGAATGTTTTTCAACGTATGCCACTATTCTATGCAGATTTAGATAGAAATCCGTCTCGAACGAAAACATTGCAATAAATCAATATGGATGAAAAAGTGATGAGAAGAAAAATCCACGTGTCTACCGTACGTCATACCTATTTATTTGTTGGTACAAATAGTATACCTGATCTGATGACACTAATATTATTATTAGATAGCTATTACTAATTCATTCATCTAAACTATACTTCTGTAAGTGTATGTTACTAAAATTTACCGTTTCAAATCAAATTAATCAAATCAAAATACATTTATTTCAGAAAACATATTACAGTGAAAGAAAAGGTATATACTATACGATAGGTACTATATGAATCAATACACAACCGAACCACAAACTAGAGAATATCAAGTTTATGTATAGTATAGTTTAAACAAAGATGACCTACTGCGTTGCGCTGCGCCTAGTATACATTACAATGTAGTATACCAGTATGTATTGCACTGTGACAAGTGATCCCTGGTTCACCCTGTCGTCCCACAGTGTGAACACAACCGGCAGCGCGGGTAGCAGCACCTGTAGAAATCCACATTATCTAGTCTCTTGAGAAAGCGTTTGACCAATGAACGAGCACGCTGATCACGTCATACACATTTTTCGTTTTTATTGGTCAATAGCTTTCTTCGAGAAAATAAATAATGTCGATGTCTGGAACCCACGCTACCCGCGCAGGGAGCCGGGTCCACATACAAGATGATAAGATAGATAAATGTCACCCAGGAACCATGGATGCTAAAAATAAGAACACGCAAACAGACTTCATAACTTATTAACGGGCAAAAATTCGATACCCAAGAGGCAGTACAAAATGTCTTTGAAAAATTTGTTGCTTCCCGTCCCGGTGATTTGTTCCAGAAGGGCATCAATAAGCTGCCACTGCGTTGGCAAAGATGCATCGATTGCATGAGTGATAATTTTGAGTAATAAACAAAAAAAAATAAAGAAAAACAAATTACGCTAACTTATTTCATAAAAAAGGCAATTTCTTTGGTGGTAAAAATCTAATATAGGTAAAAACAAACATACTCTTAAACAATATCGCTATTTCAAATTAGTTTATAATAGTCGGATGTTTTTATGCTACAGAATAATCATAGAATAAATAGGTAAAAAATAAATGGCAGATTTTAGAAACATTAAATTTTTCTCTAATCTGTACGATACTGTGTTTTCCTCTCTTCTAACTTAGAAGAACTCACTCAATATACAGGACAAGTTCGGACGCGTTTCTTTCACCTCACCTACCGACCATATCTTTTTCTCTGCTTTGCCTCGTTCAGCAACCACATGGAACACATCCTAACACTAGTAGCAAGTTGTCCTACTGCCAGCGTCGTTGCTAGCCAAGATCACAGCGCGTGAACGTTTCGGCGAACATTACCATACTGTATGGTAATGCGCTGTTCGCTGGCGCGGTGTAAACGGGCCTTAACTACCGGAGCGGGAAGTGTGGATGTGCCTTAATATTACTCGCGTTTAACTAATAAATTTTAGCATATTGAGCAATAAGGATTGAGTTTCGGGAAGTGACACTATGCTGCGCTTACTTCTCTTACGAACTTGTCTTTCGTTTACGAGATTTCCTACTGTATATATGCGAGTATGACTTTATGTAAATTCGCAATAGTACACATATTGTGTACAATGCATACTCGTAGACACGGAGCTCACAGAGGGATAAGTTTATTTTTTATGTTAATGAATGATTTGACGAGCTAGTCGTTCACCTGATGTTAAGCGACGCGGTCGCCCATAACAGAACTTTGTCACTCGTAACTCCAAATATAAAGTTTCCTGAGACATCAGCTGGTAATAAGATTACTCGACTGTGAGATCAGATCATAAAGTCTCAATTGCCCTGCAGTAATTTCACAAATTGCAATGCCCTTCAAACACAACTTCAAACACTACTGCTTGACGGCAGAATAACTGGAAGAGCGGTAGTACCTACCTAGACAAACTTAGCTGATAAGTCCTACCACCCGGTACAAGTAGTGAGTGCTAAGATTTTAGAATATGACATTTGTAGGAAAATCTCGTTGAAAGTTAAACCTATTGTACGGTGCAACCGCACATTCTCCCGCGTCAGCGTTTTGGTGTAAAAAAAGACAGTTCGCAGCAAGCGTTGGTGCGATCGCCACGCGCGGCTCATTATCATTAACATCATTCACCTTTGACATTGTAAATAGCAATGACGTGAATCAAATAAATATATCAAATCATATCAATATCAACTTTTATTCATAAGAGTAGGGTCCCGCACCCTACATCTTATTGGTCCTTCGGCGGT
Source organism: Ennomos fuscantarius (assembly GCA_905220475.3). Classification (NCBI taxonomy): domain Eukaryota; kingdom Metazoa; phylum Arthropoda; class Insecta; order Lepidoptera; family Geometridae; genus Ennomos; species Ennomos fuscantarius. Next base: position 160,972 of record HG992046.1, on the reverse strand, counting down.
TCAGGACCACGTATCGTTTTTGTTAAAAGTCTTGTTCCGGGAAGACATTCCGTGAGTGACTAAAACATAATTCGTAACAGTGGTTCTGTGAATAAGTACAAGTGAAAAGTGGTATCAGTTCATTGCACATCAAATTGGATTGGTTCCTGTTATCTTGGCGTAGGCCAGGGTACGAGCAAGCAGGAGGGAGCACTCCAGCACAAGTAACTAACCAGAACAAGGTCAGATCGTTCCTGTATTATTTAGCTACATAAATAAAATTATCAATCAGCATGGAAGATCTACTAGTAACTCAAAAACAACTCCAAGAGTCTATCGAAACATTACTACGCAATTTTAAAAAGGACGGGAAGGAAAGAAAAACCCCCGACCTTATAAACCGGAGGTTGGAGACTCTTGAACTTTATTGGCAGGAGTTCCATTCTACACATTTGAAACTACTAGACGTAGGTGATAGTAGTCACACGTATTTTACCAACCGTTTCTACGATCAGACAAAATTGTTGTATAGTAACGCGCGCAAATACATTGAATCATGCCTCGCTGAGGCTGAGTTAGCCAAAGAACCACGTCCGACAACTCCTATTATTAAGCCGGCGTATTTACAACCCAGTATATCAGCAGGAACAGCAGCAAAAGCATCATCAGCTTCGTTTGGTGAAGGTGAGCGGAGATCTCAGGGCTCTCCTAGCAAATTGGACGAAATGCTACGGAAGCAGTCTAGTAATTTTAAGGCATTTGCACGATCATTATCAGGTATCAATATCAATCTTATGACAACGAAATGGGAGTACGAGGATGCACTTAAATCAATCGAGAAGCGGTGGTTGGCAATCGATGCTCTCCACTGGGACCTGGACAGTCAACTAGATGGCACAAATGAAGACTACGAGTCTATTTTCTGTAAGTATGAGGAAGACTATCAATCAATCAAGAAGAAGATCAACACAGGTATGTGGTCGATGCAACACCGGGAGAAATTTACACCTCCTATGGAGCTCCAGATATTTGGTGGCAGTTATTATCAGTGGGTATCCTTCAAGGACCTCTTCACGGAGACAATCCATAAAAACGGGAGCTTATCAAATGCACAAAAAATGCAGTTTCTAAAAAGCAAGGTCAAAGGTGAGGCGGAGAAGCTGATTCAACATCTTCACATATCGTCGGACAACTACAATGTCTGCTGGGATATATTGAACAACAGGTATAACAACAATAAACTAATATTTACATCTCACATCAACCTCTTGACCAATCTACCTATCATGCAACAATCATCTGCCGTCCAGCTTAAGAAGATCCACGACACAACTAACGAGTGCCTCTACGCTATTCAAAATCTAGGGGTCAACACGTCTACATGGGATCCTTTGCTGGTACACATACTTTCACATAAATTAGATACAGAGACGCATAATGAGTACATACAATCACTAAAGAGTCCTAGGAACCTTCCAACCCTACACGATTTTTTGTCATTTTTGGAGAAGAAATTTACGGCATTAGAAGGTTCACGACGTAAATTCGAGAACATCAAACCGACCCAGCAACAACAATCAAATACTGAACAGCATAACTACTATCAACCACAAAAATCAACTCTATCAACACAAAATAAAACATTTAATTCAACTACAGCAAAATGCCCATTTTGCAAAAATGAGCATCACCTATTCCAGTGCAAACAGTTTCAAGAATTATCAGCAGAATCAAAGCGCAGCACGGTATCGAAATTAGATATATGCAGGAACTGCTTGTATCCGCACTACGGTAATCCGTGTCGTTCCGACAAACGGTGCCGCGAATGCAACGAGTATCATAATACGATGCTTCACGACGTTTATTCAAGAACTTCGAAATCGACACCTCAACAAACAACTTCGAATCCTGGGAATGCAACGTCAACAGGGAACGCTTCGCGTGGTTATAACGGTCACGTTGTTTCATCAACACAAAACAATATCACGGAAACATTACTAGCCACGGCTAGAATTCGGGTCCAGAAATCAAACGGATCATATGAAATGATGCGAGCATTGATAGATCCCGGATCTCAGACATCACTCATTACTGAGAATGCTACTCAACGGCTAGGGTTGCCTCGTCGACACTGTAAGGGAACCATAACGGGTGTCGGTACTAAGGAGAGCAATTGCAAGGGGATCATTAACATCACGTTTGAGTCAATGTATAATGACTATCAATATCATACAGAGGCATTCGTCATGAAGTCACTTGTAAACAATCTCCCTAATCAATCAATCGAAAAGCCATCATGGGCATATTTAGACAACTTGCAATTAGCTGACCCTACATTCTACATCAGCGGGAAAGTAGACATACTGTTGGGAGCTGATGTCTACTCTGATATAATTCAGGGTGGCATTATCAAGATGGAGAACCACCCAGTCGCTCAACAAACACAACTGGGGTGGATACTTTGCGGCAATATCCACAAAAGCCTGCAATGCAACGTGGTCATCACTAACATAGACGAACTTCAAAAATTTTGGGAAATCGAAGATATCAATACGGAGCAGAGCTTATCAGAAGAAGATTATCAATGCGTACAGCATTATCAAACAACAACGACGCGAAAAGAGGATGGCCACTACGAGGTCAGACTACCATTAAAAACAGAACAATTATCAGAAAAATTGGGCAATTCCAAGGCAATCGCCATTGCTCAGTTTCGTCAGCTAGAGAAGAAGTTTATCAGACGCCCTGACATAGCACACGACTATAAGTTATTTATCAACGAATATAAAAATCTAGGACACATGGTGATAAGTAGTGACAACCCTACATTACATTGTTACTTACCGCACCATGCAGTACATCGCACGGACTCAACAACTACTCCTTTGAGAGTTGTGTTCAACCCTTCCATGAACACTACATCTGGATACAGCTTGAATCAACTCACCCATCGCGGTCCCAACCTTCAACAGGATCTCCTGGAATTAATCCTAAAATGGCGTCAGTACGAATTCGCATTTATCGCGGATATAGAGAAAATGTTCCGACAGATTTGGCTGCATATCGACGATCAAGCATTCCACAAAATCATATGGCGAGATGACGTCACTCAACAATTACAAGAATATCAGCTGGCTACGGTGACGTATGGCAGCATGGCCGCACCGTCCTTAGCAAAGATGACGTTGAAACAGCTCGCTAAGGATGAAGGTCGTAAACATCAGAAAAGCAGAGCAGCAAAGGTCTTAGAAGATTTCTACATAGATGGAGATACTGACAAGTGGAAACCTTTTGTAGCCAATCGGGTCAAGCAGATCATCGAGATTCTTCCAGCAAACTGCTGGCGATATGTAAAATCAGCAGACAACCCTGCGGATCCAGCTAGCAGAGGACTGACCGCATCAAAATTGATACAGAATCAGCTATGGTGGAACGGCCCCACCTGGCTACCTTCAGTTGACCCTGAAAAATCTATCAAGCAAAAGTACTCAACAGAACAGGAGATGAAGAAGCAATCAAACGTATCAACCGCATCACATCAAAGCAATCAAAATCAAAACATTATTATCAAAGAGCTACTTTACAGGTACAGTAATATGACACGGGCCGTCCGTGTACTCGCATGGATACTGCGAATGACACGTGATCGTGACGTCAAGCAGCCGTACTTAACACTACACGAACTAAATACGGCACACGACATGATAATTAAATGCATTCAAGAAACGCACTTTCTCGACGAGATCGCAGGTCTACGAGCAAAGAAACCACTGCATCATAAGAGCAAACTACTGAACTTATCACCATTTTTGGATAATGAGGGTTTATTGCGAGTGGGAGGAAGGCTCAGAAACGCCAATATCAGCGATAACAGGAAGCACCGCCTCATCATTCCTCATCAAATATTCATCGGTGGTACTATGAGGAGGTGGTACTATCGGGAGTGACGTCGCGCACGTCTTACAGTATACATACGGTGTTACGTTTTTTGTTAAAGAATAATAGTCAGAGTTATCGTATTGCTACAAAACTTTCCTAGTTCTATCAAGCTTTGTGTGAAGTGTTTGTGAATCTGTTTACTTAGAAATAGCATGGTGATTTGTGGGAATAAGCTGAAAAAGATATTTAGGATTACGATAGTGAGTTTCAATTACCCTCTATTTTAATATAATAGGGGTGATATAAATTGAACTCCGTTTAGCGTGGGGTCTTGACGGACTGAATTGTGGACTGAACCACGTCCACTCACGTCGACGTCGACGCGCTGAAGGCTCTGAAAAAACCTGTAAGCATCATAAAGTAACGTTGCAATATAACCAAGTGCTGCCACCTATCCTGTGTTCCTGAACTGTTTCTGCCATCCACTACACAAATCCGCATTGCTGCCATCTCTATTAAGGCGGCAGAACTTTCTCGCAAAATAGGCTGCCTATTGGTATTGAGTTCGATTGACTGACATAATGGTTAAGTGTGCAGCTTGCGGAAAATTTATGGGACCGAAAGGTGGCGTTACCTGTCCAAAATGTGAGTCAAAAAGCCATAACGAATGTGTTAGAGTGCCAGCCGGGGTCTCGGTCGCCGATACGTGGAGATGCGGTGACTGCCAGTCTAGAACGCCTAAAGGGCGTGACCCTTCTACGCCCATCAGGGGCATGCAGGATAGCTTTCTACCACAGGTTCCTCTCCATAAAGAGTTGACATCTGGGGTAAGTACATTGGAGGTCAGCGCCCCGAATCAAGTTGCTGCTGAAGTGGTGCGCACGCTGAGGGAGGAAATGCGGGCCGAATTTGCTAAAATTAATAGCCTTATGTCCTCTGGTTTTAGCTCTTCGAAAGACGGCATAATCACCGTTCAGGATGAAATGCGTGAGCTTCGAAGAGAGATGAGTGCGACGCGTTCCATATTTAATGAGCGAATGGATGAATTAGATGCTCGTATTGTAGCCTTGGAGGTGGCCCGGGATGCGGTGCCTAAGCCGCCTGATGTTACCTCGCTGGAGAAAGCCCTCGCTGAGGTGAAGAGGCAGCTTAATGATCGGGAACAGGAACACCTACTCAATGACGTAATTATAACGGGCTTTCCGGAACAGAAAGGGGAGAGCCCAGTACATCTCGCCCTGCTCCTGGGTGTGAAAATGGGTATAGAGCTAGATGACCGGGATATAGTGTTAGCTGAGCGGGAAGGCACTCTCCGCCGCTCGCATAATGACTCACCGGCTCTTGTGCGCAGCCGACGCATCTCTGTCCGCTTCTCGCGGCGTTCAACCCGCGATGCCTATTTGCAGGCGGCGCGCGTTCGCCGCGGCCTCACCACCACTGAGCTTGGGATAGAGGGCGCGGCTGTACGTCTATACGTCAACGAGCGTCTGACCAAAACGAATAGCCAACTTTTTGCAAGAGCTAGAGAACAATGCCGAGCACACACATGGAAATATTCCTGGACAAGAGAAGGCCGAGTCTACGTTCGGAAAGAGCACGGAACTCCATATTTCCGGGTACAACACGAGAGAGATATCGACAGAATTTTTTCTATTGGATCAGTTTGATTGTGTTCTCTATTTGTATTTTGATAAGTTTTAATAATATATGCCTAACAATATTGGCCCCTTTACCCTATGCCTCAAATAATATCTGTATTAATTTATTTAATATAGCAATGCGTGCAATTAAAAAAATTCAACTATTTAGTTTTTGGTTGTGTTACGGTAATAGTTTATTTTCTTTTGCAATGTTTATGTGTGCCCGATTCTGTATTTTGGCCAATATGCTAACATTATTAAAAGTTTCTAAATATTACGAGTATATTCAAAATTATGATAGGTTTTTTATTAATGTTGATGCAAACTGTTTTGATTATTTTTGTAAGGATATAATTTTAGAATGTTTAAATATCTTGCTGTTTTTGTTGCTGGTATATATGGGAATACATCAGAGGAAAGACGTCTCGTATCTTAATTGTTTAGGTAAGAATGTATGTGTTGCTACTGTCTCGATCATTAAAAGCTGTCGCATAGAATTTTTACATTTAGCAATTAGAATAGTATGGGTACGGAAAATTAAGAATATTAAATTAGCATATTATTATTATATTATAGCATACCGAATAATATATATAAATAATAATAATATCATCTTGGAATCTGGGCCAGCTCTTTACAGTGTCATACCTTCAACAGTGTTTTTCTGTGTAACGTTCATTACAGACCTAGTTCACTTTTGTTATTGTAAAGACGTGAAAACAAACCCGTTTCTGGACGTACAGGTGTTATTACAATATAGCGTCAAATCTCAATACTTTTTAGGAGGAAACTATTATTTATTCTGTGGATATGCGGGTTTGTTGTGTGTGTTCGTGTGCGAGCATTGTTGCTGTTGTATATGGGGAATTGCTTGCAATGTACATTTACCGTTCAAATATAAGTTTTTTTACTCACATTGCATCAGTGTTCATTATCATGTGCGAATAATTTATTTGTATCTAAACTCATCTACATACTCACTTATTGTATTGTGTATATATATTATTATTAGTAAAATACATATCTACTCCACCTATCATATATATCATTATTTATTTCAGTTGCAAATATTCATAACCAGCATTAGATGTTTTAATTTACTCAGAAATTATTTATTTTTATTTTTTTATTACTGTTTTTGATAATGGGTAACGAGAAAGTGTTAAAGGTTGGTTTTCATAATGCTGGTTCTTTAGGTACCGATCATGACAATTTTATTGCAGCAATGGAAAAGTACTCGGTAGATATTATGGCTATAAATGAAACATGGTTGCGACCGGGCGAGGATAAGCGCGCTCCCTTTGTACCTACCTACAGACTGCGTCATATACCGCGTCCGAGCAGCGTCTGTGGTGGTCGTGGCGGAGGTGTCGGCTTTTACATAAAACGTGGTATTAATGTGCGCTCCTGTTCCTATCCCGCTAACCCTAACGTAGAACAGATGTGGTTAAAACTAAATGTTAAACACTCTAAATTGATAATTGGAACCGCGTACCGTCCTCCCTGGTTGGACGTAAATGGTTTTTTGGACGCTTTGATTGATTCAGTGACGTCTTTTTCTCATTACGATAATATTATCCTTATGGGAGATTTTAACATCAATTTATTAAATGTGAATGACCCAAAAACTATTTATTTTAAGGAGTTTCTGAACTGTACGGGATTAAGTCAGATCATAGATAAACCGACCCATTATACAGATAGCAGCCAAACCTTAATAGATGTGGTTTGTTCAAACGTACGATCGAGAAATACTTGTATAGAACTCGTAGGCACGCACATTGGTCATGTATTTATTTCATGCGAATTCATATTTAAAAGGCCTCAATTATCGCCAAGGTGTATAAGCTTTAGACCTCTTAAAGACATTTGTATTGATTTATTTACTAATGATATAGATTCTATACGATGGGACCTTATAAATAAAATAGATAATTTAGACAGCATGGTTGAAGCATTTACCGACGTGATAAAATTAATTTTTGACTTGCATGCCCCTTCTAAGTCTAGAATAATTAAAGAACTACCTAGTCCATGGTTGACAGACAATATTAAAATGATGATGCGCCTTCGTGATGCATCGCTTGCCAGATATCGGGAAACTAAATTAAAAAGCCATAAGCTTTTTTATAAAGACCTAAAAAACCAAGTGTCTTTGGGGTTGCATAATGAAAAAAAGGCCTTTTTTAAACACAATATTAATCGTTATATTAAAAACCCAAAGCTGTTATGGAAGAATTTGAAATCTAAGGTACTGCCTCCGAAGTCTGTGGAATTACCATCGCAGTTTGATGATCCTAATGAAATAAATAATCACTTTTTGAATATTCCTGGTAGTATGTTTGTAAATATCTCTTCTTTAACGTTTTATGAATTTCGTAAATTTGGTACTTGTAGTTTCTCTCTCAAACCCACAAACTCCCTGATTGTGTTGGGTTTCTTAAAGGAAATTAAAACTAACGCTGTAGGTATAGATGAAATCTCTTTGGAAATGATCACCCTCATGCTTCCTCAATGTTTGGATACCATAACAGCGATCATAAATAAATCTATTACCTCTGCGATATTTCCGACAGCCTGGAAAACGGCAGTCGTCAAACCCATACCCAAAGTTACTACCCCTCAGGATATTAAAGAATTGCGACCTATTAGTCTGTTGCCGTGCCTTTCTAAGGTTCTTGAAAAAGTGGTTTGTTCTCAAGTTACTAAATATTTGGAAGAAAATAACATTTTGCCGGAAATGCAATCAGGTTTTCGTAGGGCTAGAGGAACAAATACGGCATTGCTAGACGTTGCTGATAATATACTTGCAGCACAGGATGTTGGTATGGGTACAATATTAGTTCTATTAGATTTTTCACGTGCGTTTGATTCTATAAATATTTCTCTTCTGTTAGCTAAGCTTAACTTTTATGGATTTGATTCAAATGTGGTCAGGTGGTTTAATTCATATTTGAGCAATCGTACACAACTTGTCGAACTGAAAAAGGATAATGGAGAAGCTCTTCGTTCCGACAAACTAGAAGTTACTAGAGGTGTACCACAGGGTTCAATTTTGGGTCCGTTACTTTTTATTTTGTATAGCGCAGATATCCTTAACAGTATCCAGCATGCTCAGTTCCATATATACGCTGACGACATACAATTGTATCTGTCCTTTAAACCAAATGACTTGCGAGCAGCAGAGGCTAAATTGAACGAAGATTTAGAGCGAATCCAAGCGTGGGCTATATCGAACTCATTATTACTGAATGCCAAAAAGACTAAATTCATGATTTTGGGTTCTAAACATCAAACGCATCGAATAGGACAGTTGAATCCTCAGTTGCTGATAGGTGGAGAAGCAATAGAACGAGTTGCTGAAGCACGTAATTTGGGTCTTATATTCGATGAACATCTAAGATTTGAGCATCATGTATCCGAATCCGTTAAGAATTGTTTTTATCGCCTAAAAGTGTTATATAAAATTCGCAAGTATTTAAGTACGGACATGCGAATTTCTCTTGTGGACTCACTTGTGCTCTCTAAGTTTAATTACGTTGACTGTGTCTATGGTCCCTGTCTTTTTTCAAAAACCTCGCGTCTCATTCAGAGAGTGCAAAACGCATGTGCTCGGTTTTGCTTCCGAATACCGCCGCGTAGCCATGTAACTCCCTTCTTAAATCGTAATAACATTTTGAATATGAAGCACAGAAGGGACCTGCATTTGGCTACTCTTATGTTCGGAGTGGTTAAGTTTAAACAGCCTCAATATCTTTTTTCAAAATTTGTATGGGCCAGTGACCATAAAAAATATGCTATGAGAACGTGCTCCTACCAATTGCGTACACCGCGTCACGGCACAGCTGCATTTCGTGGCAGTTTTCGTTTTTGTGCCACGAAGTGCTGGAACTCTCTTCCTCCACCCATACGAAATATCAATTCAAAATCTAGTTTTAGAATAAAATTCAAACACTATTTGTTACAACAGCAAAAGCTACTGTCTATATAATTTTTATATTTTATTATTTTTATTGATCTTTTATTATTATATTACTTTAAAATTATGATTACTATTGATTCTTCTATATACTTATAGGTATTTTAAATATATATGTATATGTGCTTGTATATTTGTAGCTATATTAAAAGTGATATACCCCCAAAATGTGCCGTGACGGCTTGTTTATGTTTATTTTTTATTTTATTTGAAAATTCGTTCTCTTGTTGTATGGCTGCTATGTTGGTTGTTTATTTATTTTATTATTGTTTATTTATTTTTTTCCACCTTTACATTCTGTTTATACTCTTTTTGAAATCTCTGATTATTGTTTTTAAATTAAATTATTTATATTATTTATTTATTTATTTTTTTTTACACTAAATGTTATCACTATATAATTAAGGTTAAAAATATTTTCGTCACTCGAGGTCTGGGCTGAAAATCAGCGCCCTGGACTCGTCCACGGCACATGCTGAGCTCAGACCGTTTTGTACAGCACTGTACACAGCAACGATGTTCGCACACAGTAAGGAATAGGTTATAGTTATAAGTTAGTTTTAAATTTCACAAGATTATGTTTTGTTTTTTTTTTTTTTTAGTGTAATTATGAATGTTGTGTACAGTCCTTACAAATAAAGTGTTTCTTTCTTTCTTTCTTTCTTTCTTTCTATGAAAAGGCCTATTGTTAAATTATCAATTCTGCCGGTCCAAGAAAGCGTGTCAGCAAAGCCTGAAACGCATAACGATCAACCATCAGCTACACAAGAACAACCCATCAAAACAACAAAACAAAGATCAAGCATCGTATCAACCCTATTATCAATCTTCGCAATACTAAATATGCTTACATCCGCATTTGGAGCGTATAACTTCACTGCTTTAAACAGCGAAAATGGACTTTATTTCGATAAAATTGGAAACATGCAAATAATCAGAGATGACTGGAAGGTCATTGTGTACTATGACATGGCACCATATTGGGAAGGAAGGGCGGCTCTCGATAAGTACTCAAAAAACTTAGTCAGATTATGTGAGAGTATGGAAGACAACATCATAACTAGGGCATGCATTTCGAAATTTCGAAATTTCATAGTTTCGAAATTTCGGACCATTTTTTCATATTCTGTAATTTCGAAATTGATACCTTAAGTTTCGAAATTTCGAAATTTACTTTTATTTCGATAACGGTCTAGTTAAAGTAGCATTGCTGTTGCTTATAGCCACCGCGTACCGTAGGTTGTTGCTAGGTCATAGAAAGTGGACGTGGCAGAGCCTTTATTGCATTAAAAAAATGAGTCTACATAACGTAGTCGATCTCAGCGGAAAACGGCGTAGGTTTAGAAATGTCTCAGTGATCACAAGGTTAACACCCGAAGTGTTCTCAGGCAGGAGGCACTCTGAATATCGACTTTAAGCTGGAACGAGCTTAATGAACTCCAAGCTTCGACCGAGCATGGTCCAAATCATGAAACATGGATCATCAAGAGTCTGAAACATTCCAGCTAAAACTGGAAAATCAATTTGCGGCCTTGGAAACCACAGATGATGTGGACAAGAAGCTCGGCTAAGTGGTGGATGTCCTCAGTGAAGATAGCGCGAAGTGCAGAGCAGCGTACTGACAGAAAGTCTAAGCTTTCAATAGTTACTATGAAGCTCATAGAAAAACGACGTGTAAACCCCAGTCTACTTCATCAAAATACTAGCAGGCACTCAACAAGTCGATTAAAAAGCTGGTACGACGTGACCTCCGATTCTCCAATACGCTCGAAATTGAAAGACCTATAGAGCAGAATCGGGGGTCAAAGGTGTTCGTCCGTCAGCAACTTGAAAGAAGCCACCTGACGAAAATGACCACGTCAACAGGGAAATTTGTCTCTTCAAAGCTCGAGATCCTTTCGGAAGTTGAAGATTTTCATGGCCAACTTTTCACATCACGTGCTTTTTAATCTGACCCAAATTCAGAGGACTGAAGAGCCACTTTAACATGCACAACACGGAAGAGTTGCCTGAATTCAGCCAGGATGAGATCGTGATGGCCCTTAAACAGCCCAAAAATGGAAAAGCCTCAGGTGAGGGCGGAGTAACGACTGAGCTCTTAAAAGCTGGAGGGGCTCCAGTACTCAGTGAGCTACAGGCATTTTTTGACTCTGTCTTCTTTACTGGCCGAACTCCAAAGGAATAGAAGCATGGTCGTTTTGTTCTTAAAAAAGGATGATAAAATCCCTTTGAAGAATTATCGCCCATATCGCTTCTGAGCCATGTCTACATGCTGTTTTCCAGGGTCATCACGAATTGTCTAGCGCGAAGGCCTGACGAGTCTCCAGAACAGGCCGAGTTTTTAGCGGATCTAGCACCATAGGACCAGTGCGGCAGATTGTACAGAAGACCGAAGAGTAAAATCGACCCCTGTGCTTAGCGTTTGTAGACTATAAGAAGGCTTTTGACTCAATTGAAACCTGGCTTGTTCTTGACTCCTTATAGGGAGGGACGCCAAGTTGATTTGCGATACAACGAGGTGCTGAAATACCTGTATGATGCCGCAACGGCGACAGTCCAGTTACAAACTCAGCCATCTGAACATATCCAACTGCGTCGCGGAGTGAGACAAGGGTATGTTATATCCCCGAAATTATTCATAATCGCTTTGGAGGAAATGTTTAAGACGCTGGACTGGAAGAGTTGTGGCATCAAAGTAAATGACTAGTACATTTCTCACTTGTGATTCGCAGACGACATCTTCATAATGGCTGAATCGCTGAAGGACCTACAACGAATGCTGAACGACCTAGCTGATTCTTCTCTACGCATCGGTGTACGGATGCACTTGGATAAAACCAAGGTCATGTTCAACGAGCACGTTGTTCTGAGACCGATTACTATAAATGGAGAAGCTCTTGAAGTTGTTAGGAAGTACGTTTACCTAGAGCAGACGCTTCAACTAGGAAAATAATATCGAGAGTGAAGCCAAAAGAAGGATATAGCTGGGCTAGGTAGCATTTGAGAAGCTTCACCGAGACTTCTCATCGCTCATGCCGCAAAGTCTTAAGATGAAAGTCTTTGAGCAGTGCGTCTTACCGGTCATGACCTGCGGAGCCGAAACGTGGACACTCACAGTAGAACTAGTCCCTCAATTCAAGGTCGCTCAGCGAGCTATGGAAAGAGCTATGTTAGGGGTATTTTCACGGGATTGAATCCGAAACAAAATTATTCGTCTGAACTAAGGTTAAAGACATAGCTCGAGTCAGCGAATCAGCAAACTGAAGTGGCAGTGGGCTGGTCATATCTGACGAAGAACCGATAACCGTTGGGGTAGATATGACTAGAGTGGAGACCGCAATCGGCAGACGTAGCGTCAGAACCTGGAAGAGTAGAGCCGAAGACCAGGCTGAGTGCCTTGGGAGAAGTTTATGTCCAGCATGGACTAATATAGGCTGATGATGATGATGATGATGGCGACGATGAGTTGGATCATTGATCATCAGTGAATAAAAATGTATTTTATTTTTTCCTAGGCGCACCCATTTATACATTTTTACACTTTAATTAAAGACAAAGCATAAAGCCCTCTGGTCGGTTTAGTCCACTTCTTGAATGGCCCATTTCCAAAACTATCCTCAGAGCAAAATGATATAGCAAGAAGTGCAATTTGTACTACAGAATTGCTTTAGTGTAATGAGTTTCGAAATTTCGAAATTTCGAAACTCATGACACTAATTTCATAGGCCAATTTCGAAACTGAAAATCTATGAAACTGCACGCCCTAATCATAACACACTGTAATATAATACTATCACAGTTAAAGCTTGGTTTCTCCGAACTCAAATACTATGACCAAATGCTAATGAATCAGCAATTCTCGGCGTACTACAGACGTCGCACGCGCCGCGGTCTTATCAACGGTGTGGGTTACATCGCTCACAGCCTGTTCGGCGTACTGGACGAAGAATTCGCAGAACAATACAAACGAGATATCGCACTTGTAAATAATAATCAAAAGCATATCGCATTACTATGGAGAAATCAGACGTCAATTGTAGAAGCGGAGTACAATTTACTTAAACGTACGGAAGAATCAATGAACAAGCAGCACAGTATGATCAGTCACCACCTAAAAAATCTAGAAAATGCGACTAACATCCTAAATTCAGAAATGCTGATCTTCGCTTCAACCAACGAATTTATATTATCAACTATCATTGCCAGCAATATGTTAACAAAACTAAACAGCATTCAGGAAACTTTGTTAGACATCATTACAAATATTTACAACGCCAAATTTAACATTCATTTATTAACACCAGAACAGCTTCAGAGAGAACTCAACATCATATCAGGACAACTACCAAGAGATCTTTCCTTACCTATCAGCAACATCCAGACAGACTTAAAAAATATTTATCATCTTCTTCGGGTGAGAACCAGGATGACCCGAACACATCTCATTTTTGAGGTCAAGATCCCACTCGTCGGCAGGGAAGGCTTCGAGATGTATAATTTAATCTCGATTCCACGTCTAGTCAACAAAAACGCCATCAGAATATCACCGGTGTCCGATGTCCTAGCGATAAACCTTAGGAAGGATACCTACGTACCCATACTAGACATCAAATCATGTGTTAACTCTGACCTACATACCTACATTTGCCAAGTTCAAGGTCCCATATATAATATCGAATCAGATAACAGCCTATGTATCAAAGATCAAAAAACAAATGATTGTGTGAAAACAACATCAAACTGCATTAACAAATGGAGAGAATTAGAAGTGCCTAATACCTACATATACTTGTGTTGCAATCATTGCACACTCCGAATCATATGTGAAGATCAAATAACAGGCGAAAGCATAAGTGGTTCAGGAATCATTAGCCTGAGTGCAAATTGCCTTATAAAAGGTGATGATTTTACAATATACTCGCATAAACAAACGTCATCAGTTTTGAATATACAGCCAAATATGTATATACACGAAATTTCGCCGATCAATAATGTCATTAATGTATCCATACCAATCTCACCAGGAGACATAGAAAATACCACAGATCAACAATATAATCTACACATCATCAAACAGCAGATTGAGCAATGGAAACAGGAATCTATTCAATCAGACTACATTTCCTATCACGATATCCATCAGTACACGGCCATATACGTGGTCGTGGGGATAGCAATCTGCATTGGAGCAGTATGGGCGTGGCGGCGCTGCAGCCATGTCCGTGGCGCGGGTGTGGACCTGCCCGCTCCCCCGGCGGCAGCGCGGCCGCGAGCGGCCACCCGGCCACGTTCCCTCGGCGCACCCAGTGCTAGTGTTGTGTACAGTGATATGTCTAGGCCTACTTTTAAGGCCAATGATGGTGAATCAGAAATTTCTCAAATCAGTGTGGTGAGCGGCCGGGACGATAAGGCATCGTCGCCTATAATGCACGGTGTCGTATTCCCTCGAGATTAGTTATTAAGTGTCATAATTATACGATCATTGTCGGTATCACCTTGTAATCAAATTATTGTTTATCACCTTGTATCACCTCATTTCATCTCACTCTCATCTCGCGGCCGGGAGCATGTACGGTGCAACCGCACATTCTCCCGCGTCAGCGTTTTGGTGTAAAAAAAGACAGTTCGCAGCAAGCGTTGGTGCGATCGCCACGCGCGGCTCATTATCATTAACATCATTCACCTTTGACATTGTAAATAGCAATTACGTGAATCAAATAAATATATCAAATCATATCAATATCAACTTTTATTCATAAGAGTAGGGTCCCGCACCCTACACCTATGAAAAGTGTGTAATTAACTCGTGTGACTTTCGATTCAACTTACAATAGTTTGAATCCCGCGGGCCCCATGTGAATGACTTTAAGTTAGGAGCGAAATTCGCACTCGCTCTTACAACGGTGTAGGGAAACATCGTAAAGAAACAGGTAAGTTCAAGAATTTTAAAAAAACGAGCACATGGTTCTCATCCACCAACCCGCACTTGGCCATTGTGGTGGAGTGTGGCGTACATTCTCCATGTGAGAGTAGGCTTGCGTCCTGTGGTAATTTATATAATACATTTTAGGAACTTTTGTTATATGGTATCATTGTGAAAGCGGTAGCTGATAGAGCCATTTTAAGAGTCACGACATTATTCTTTCCGGCTCGAAATACGGCCGGCCGCTGGAAGAGACAAGCCATTGAGGCCGAATAACGGCCATTATTTTACAAAAGACGTTCATAATTTAACATTTATCGCTACACAACGGCGCCTTGGGCCGCTTTTAAAATGCTACTTGTTTTAAATTATTTATGTTGTTTTTTTTACATTTTTGTATGATTTTTGGCGGATAATGTATCTAGTTTTTAATTGAGAACCAAAGCGAAATCTTCGCAATAAATTTCCAAATTTGCTTGGCCATTTTTTCACAAAGTTGAGCATTTGGGGGAACATTGATTTCTTATGATGTTGTGATAACAATGAGATGAGACTAAGATGATCACAAACTGTTTTGACCTATTATATAGTACCCGCGTTTAATTATCCAACATCTCCCCTCCACCAGGACCTCTAGTAGATAAACAAGGCTCTATTTAGGCTCCAGTCCCTCGCATATTTAGAGCAAACATCGTAAACCGCCTCACCCGCGAAGATCTATGTATCGGGTAAATTGGGATGCTTCTTGTATTAACAGTTCTAATATTACACTACGTACATATTTATTATTCCTTTATGTTCACTTTGGACAGGTCACCTAATGTTTAAACGATATACTTAGGTAACTTAGGGTCGTATTTTAACGCCACCGTTACATGGTCAATACCCCACATGTGCGAACAAAGCGGTTTACCTCCACATTTATCATGCGAACAGCCAAAGAGTGGAACGCTTTACCGGCGTCCGTATTTCCCGATAGCTACAACCTTGGGGTCTTCAAATCGAGAGTGAACAGGTATCTTCTAGGCAAGCGTGTTACATCCTAGACAGCATCGTTACTTACCATCAGGTGCGATAGTGGTCAAACGCAAACATATTTATATAACAATAAAAAAAAATTACATCAGCACAATACACTTCCTCTGCTGAGTGACGGGCTTTTTCTCACAGGGAGAGAGTGGAGACCATAACCCTCGACGCTGGCCAAGTGCGGGGCGGTGGATGACATAACTTTGAATTTTGTGATTCTTAAACATGTTGGTTCCTCACGATGTTTTCGTTCACCGCTGTAAAAGCGAGCAAGTTCCCCACTTGAAATTCATTGGCCGAGCGGGATTCGAACTATAATGTGGCAGTTTGACAGTCACAGCAGTTACCACTGACCTAGACACCTTCTATTAATCTATTAAAATCTCGACCTAAGCACAAATTTCGAGTCAATGTCATTTGCATATAGTCAACCTTGCATGCCTCAAGTTGATTCAATATTATGTTTAATTAATTGCTTGCAGGTGGTATAGATACTAGACATGATAATTGAAGGGTTGAGAATAAAAAGGGTTTAACTGACAAATTGATAGTTTCGAGAAAATTGACTTTAAATTTCAACAGCTTCATTTTAATGTAGAATGCTTATAAGGTAATAGAAAAGGTTTATGTAGGTTTCAGTTCCTTGAAAATGTATTAATTCTATTTTAAAATACTGAATATAGTACTAATTCATACAATCACTGTAAAAATATGATATTGTTACAAAATACTTCACTTCGGGAGCTGATGCAAGCGGCGTAGTATATATACGAGCGACGGAGAAGGCTCGGGCTCACTTTTCGGGCAGCGCTCAGAGGCGACGGACGTTTTATAAAATCACGCTATTAATTATTGTCGGTTCTTAGTAAATCCCAATAAATATTCTTAGCTTGATTGTAAAGTTATTTTTTTAAAACTAAAACCACTTAGGATTTCCAACATCAGAAGTGGGATCTAACTCAATTCTGACTTGGTTATTCTGATTTCAAATATTGCTTTGCTTTTGCTGTCGTGATTTTAAAGAATATCCGCTTAAATTTTTGTGGCTATGGCCGAGACTAGTAAACGTAAAAGTCGATCGAACGAATGAGATCGAACGTCTATCCTGGTTTAGAAGCTCAGCTTCAAATTTTCATAAACCGCTTAGGTGTTTTGGAAGTTTCCAGGACACGCAGTGCAAGTGTTGTTGCGAGTACATCGCGCGCCATGTCGGCGCCTACACCGGATGCTCCGGCACGCCAGCCGCGTCGTGCGAGCCGTATGCCCGTATGGCCCGCTAACTGTGCCGTCTGTCGTGCGCGCCGAGTCGTACCCTGCAAGTCTGGACCTGTCCGTGCCGTGTTCAAGCACGCCTCCGCCCACCGCGGATATGGTTATAAGTGAAGTAACCGAAAACCTCGTTAATGCTATGATGCCATGTTGGTAAGATCGAACCATGTATTTATGTCGAATTTCGATCTGTCTTTGCATGATTTTGATTCGTTGTGTAGTCAAATTGATCATGTGCGCAATCTAAATAGACGGGACGACAGTGAGTGTTTAGCACGTATAGGTGTTGTCTTAAAGGTGACGCGAGATCGTGGCTATACGATTGGGTTAGTAGTGATCGTAGTTGGCCAAATTTCAAGTGTGAATTTAAGGCATTGTGCCCTATACGAGTAGATATCGTGATCTTTTTATTTGATGTTATGAAAACCGATGCCGATAACTACCCCACGTATGCAGAATACGCTAGACGTTTATTGTTACATTACGCATTGTTAACGATTTGAGTGATGAGTTCATTGTAGCGATAGTTACACGCTGGTGTTACTGATCCTCAAATTCGCGCACCTGCTATGAATTTAGCGAGTTTTCTGTCCATTTATGTGAAACCTCATCAGATTACACCCGTTCGAGCTCGTGGTGTTTTTCGCAAAGGTTATGTTCAACAAAACAAGCGAAAACGCGAGTATAGTGATTCTAAAGACTCTGACTGAGGCAGGATTTTCCATCAACGTTAAGAAATGTGAATTTCTTACAACTGAAATAGATTACTAAGGTCAAATGATTACTAATGGTCAGGTGAGACCGAGCGAGCACAAGGTAGAAGCTTCTGTTAACACGTAAGTGCCAAGCAATGTCTGAAGAGGTTAGACATTTTTAATGCTACTAAGTTAGTTTTTGTTACTTTAGACGGTACATCCCCGGTTATTCATTCAAAACAAAACTCGCAATGGTGTACCGTTAAGATGCGGTGACGAATAATACTGCGTCCACACTACCTGACGCTGACCAGCAACTCCAAGACGCTTATGTCAACAAGGGTCGTCAACAGTCACAAACCTTCACCGTTGGCAATTTTGTGTTCGTGAACAGGTCGTCACAATCTACGGGAAAGCTGAACTCTGGCATGCGGGGGCCCTACAAGGTCCTGCATGTGCTGCCACCCACCGCTGTAGCTCGAAACTTCGCGGCGGGTCTTATGGCAAGACAACGCAAGCGGCCGCCGATCACATGGTGTTTTGGCGGGGCGAATGGACGCTGGAGGCTTGTTCTGCGTTCTCCACTGCGGATATCTGTCTCACCAATGTGACTCAGCGATGACTGCACTTTGTGTGGCGTCGTTTGCAATGTGTGATCATTTCGCACAGTTGCCTTCTCTCTATTTGCAATGTGTGAGGTGGCCTATGCCTCTTCATGCAGTTGCCTTTTGCAATATGTGACGAGATTATTCTCTCCACATAGTTGCCGTTTTTGCAATGTATGACGTGGTTTGTGAGTGCCATGTCATACAGTTGCCGTTTTTGCAAAGTATGACGTTAATTATGAATGTTATCTTATACAGTTACCGTTTTTGCAATGTGTGACGTGGTTTGTGAGTGCCATGTCATACAGTTGCCGTTTTTGCAAAGTATGACGTTATTTATGAATGTTATCTTATACAGTTACCGTTTTTGCAATGTGTGACGTGGTTTGTGAGTGCCATGTCATACAGTTGCCGTTTATGCTATTTATGACGTGATTTGTGAGTATTACATTATACAGTTGCCGTTTTTGTAATGTTTGACGTGATTTGGGAGTGTCACGTCATACGGTTGCCGTTTTTGCAATGTATGATGTGGCTTATGAATGTTATCGCCGTTTTCTATTACAATGTGTGGCGAATTTTAGAAGTCCGGAATTCTGAAATTCGCTATACATTTATTTTTCTTTATTTTCTATGCTAAGGTTCTAAAGTACTTTCTTACATGCGGTTGGAACCTTACTTGTTCTTACAAATTTTCATAAAATTGTTATGTGAGACCTGTGTTGGTTGTACTTGAGTGCACGCTTGTGCTTCTAACACAGTTGTTTTGCAGTCTCCGTTTTCAATGTTTATTACAAGTACCTGTTGAATTTCTCTAAATTGAAATTTCTTTGAATTGAGCAACAACTTCATTTTAATTTTGAAATGGTTTCAGTTACCAACGTTATGCCTGTACATCAGGTCCTAAAATCATGTTTTGTTGTGTTATAGAAGAAGACACAACGGTCGAGGTCGAAGAAAATGTGCCGCTTGAAGATGAAGCAGCTGTTGAGGACAACACGCAAGCAGGAACGGCCGTGTTACAAAATACTTCACTTCGGGAGCTGATGCAAGCGGCGTAGTATATATACGAGCGACGGAGAAGGCTCGGGCTCACTTTTCGGGCAGCGCTCAGAGGCGACGGACGTTTTATAAAATCACGCTATTAATTATTGTCGGTTCTTAGTAAATCCCAATAAATATTCTTAGCTTGATTGTAAAGTTATTTTTTTAAAACTAAAACCACTTAGGATTTCCAACAATATAATAATATAAATATAATAATGTTTTATGCTAAGCGAACTGTATTCCTGTGACAGATAAACCGTTTTTAGACTCAAAATCTCGAGATTTAAGCCTCATTTCGGTATTTTGATAATGTGTTATTGTAGATAATTCCCGCTGAATCCAACGGTACCCATAAATCATTTTGTAAAAAAAATCAGTTAAACCCTTTTTATTCTCACCCCTTCAATTACCTCTCACGCTACATCTCATGAAACGCAGACGATGACGTTTAATTAAAATATTTCGCTTCACACTTCATTAAATATATAAAGTAACATTAGGTCAGAGTAAGATGACCGCGTGTAAGCGTAGTGTACATACCGGGAGCCTCTCCGTCGTAGGAGAAGTTGGGCACGAGCAGCGTCTGCGCGTCCACCACGACGATGGGGTCGGAGGCGACCCCGTGCACGCCGCGCAGCGCCGCCACCCTCGCGGGCGCAGGGTACGCCAGCGCGCGGGGGATGGACACGTCGCCGAAGTTTACCTGGGTACCACACGCATTCTATGCATGGTTTCGGACTGTGGTGTGGTGGTTGAGCAGGTTAGCTCATAACCCGGAGGCGGCGGGTTCGATTCCCGCGGCAGGATAAGTATTTGCGCACAGAAAAAAATCGCAAATACTTGTTCTGCGTTTGGGTGTTGTGGGAGCATGGTCCTCGTAGCTCCTGGGTCCCTGGACACAGGGAGTCCTAGTTAGAATCCAGAATCTATGTATGTGATCGTTGGGTGTTATTATTATTATTGCATAAACTAAAATAATAACACCAAGTCGCACATCTCACGAGTCGGTCGTTGCAAAGCTTAAAAATGAGAATCTATTTTATATGTTTTTAAACGCCCCCGCATCATTTTGTGCAAAAATTGAACAGGAATTAAATTGCATATGTTTATCGAGCCTGCTCACAAAATTTCCCAAAAATCGGTTAAGAAATGCGACCTATAGAGAACGACCGGACATCCGGACACACGAAATCTTTTTTGCCCGAGTTGTAAAAATCACTGACGCCATGGTATATAACTACCCGAAGTATTTGCTGACAAGTCATCCAAACCTTGCTGTTCACCACAGAACCAACAATCAACATTCCTCAACCGCGCGGGCGTCACACGCCACACGCCACGCGCCACACGCCACGCGCCACACGCCACGCGCCACACGTCGCCGCGATCGGAATGTGTTGTAATTACACCTTAGCTATTTACTATTATCTCCAGGTAACAGGCTATACCACCTAGAACCTAGCCAGGATAAAGTTATTTTAAAAACGACAACAAAGGCATAACCATCTAAAAGTATTTCGTCTTTTAAGCAGCACCAGTCTAGTCGGTATAGTGGTCGTGGTTTCAAAGCCCACTGCAATCACATTCACATACGTAACCTGCAATGGACAGGAGCTGTCGGGGTCGCTCTTGTTGTATGTGTAGAGATACCACTAACGTTGTTTTTATTTGTTACTAGCGGCCCGTCCCGACTTCGCACGGGTTAACATTTATTTTTAAACATTTTGGCATAAACGTACAGTAAATGCAGGACATACCTAAACAATAATCATAGTGACATAACTACAATAGTGAGACACATGCTACCGCGACATTTTTGTAAATATTAATATGTTCTTTATTATTGTGGAACATTTTTTTGTTCTATCATAAATAGTTTTGGCAGCGCATGCGATGAAAGATATTTTGCAGGCATTTTTTTACATCTTGGGCTTTATTGTAGTTTTAGTAGGGACCCTAATTTTTTTCTTGCAATAAAAATAGCCTATATTAATCAGCGATGATGTAGCATTCAAACGGTGAAAGATTTTTTTAATTCGGTCCAGTACTTTTTGAGCCAATTCGTTACAAATATACATACAAACCTTTCCTCTTTATAATATTAGTATAGATGAAACTATGTAATTAAATGTTATTGTTAAAAGTTAAACGATGCGAATCCTGATTTGACGTCAAATAATCTTTCATTTCATCAGATAACATTTGTGTACAGAATAATTTGAATAAAGATCGGATTCGAACCTGCTTCCATCCGTCCCTACAACCGGGACATACGTTGACTAGTGACGTCATGTCCAAAATCCTTCAACTTTTACAACCAACTTCCTTTTCATTTCAGTTTATTAGGTATGATTTAAAATGAACATCACAAGTGGTTATTAAAAATACTGCTCACCTAGTTTGCTCTAAAATGTTCATTAGATGAGTTCTGTTATATGTAAATGCAAGCAGGTTCTTGCAAAAGCTATTACTGAGGTGTAATTATTGTAAGCGTCGCTCTGCAGGCAGATTACTAGGAAGCGCAGTTAGTCGGCTGCATGGTTCACGTATGCAGTGCACGCACGAAGAAAACTAGATGAACTGTTTAAATTAATAGCTAAGAGGTGAAAAATAATGCTCAAATTCCAACTTTATGTACTCGGATCTGATCAGGCGAGTACGGCTATAAACGATTTATTTGAACCAGGAGTGATCTGATACATTTAATGCATAGTGCATACGCTGCCTTTTTAGTGTGGCAAGCATTAGAGCTCCCAGGCATTGTGAATAATGCAGGGAAATTAGTCAAATTTGTATGATTTTACAATGAAATATATTTTGTTTTGACTTCACTTTCCAGTTCTCAGTTCGGCGTCTATATCATTCTACATAGTCTAAGTTGTAATTACTTTAGGAGTTTCTCGACTATAGTTCAGCTATCTGAGCAACGGAATACTGTTGGTTTAATGTTAGTATTCCTGGCTGTAGGTGAGAGGTGATGCGTCCGGAATCTATTTTTCATATAGTTGCCATTGCACAAATTGCTTTTTCTACTATTCTGGTAACATGAAATGACTGTGGAAAATGTAAGAGTTGTAATTACTTTCAACATTTTGCTTGTTTCCAATATTACAGCTGCGTTCTAACTTGCCCCAATTTATCAATGTTTTAAGGAAATCCATCGTATCTTACTACTTCCCTACAATATTACTGCAACGTGCCCGATCTCCTTGCCCCATGTTTTATCATTTCGAGATATATTTGAGTCTGTTTTCCTCAATTAGCGATCTGAAGATAATAGAGTGGGAGTAGCGCGTAGTGTGGCGTGTAGACACGGGAGCGTGTAGACACGGGAGCGTGTAGACACGGGAGCGTGTAGATACGGGAGCGTGTGGGTCGGGTACACATGTGAAAAACATTGTAAAAGCTGCCTTTGTACACGAAATGCTATAGGATAAGATATTCTCGGAAGAAAGGCTACCTCCGTATTGTAGTTTAGTTTCGGCGAAACGGTTTAAATGCAATTCTGCGGATGCTGGCGGGTTTTCGCTTGAACCTACCCGAGCCTAAACTAATGTCCATATAACGGAATGATGTCCCTCTGTCCCGTGGTGGTTTTGTATCTGGCGCGAGCGTGACGGTCTCACCGCTGCGTCCGACACCACCCCACTAGGTGGACCAGGTGGCGGGGCCTGCTCCAACGGCCGCTATACTCACGGAGAAGTCGTCGCACCAGACGGAGAGCCAGCGGACGTCGCGCAGCGTCTTCCCGTCGGGCAGCGCGAGCGTGACGTCCTCCCCGCGGTAGCGGCGCAGCGGCTCCGTCCCGCCGCGCTCGTCCCGCAGGCGGGACGCGCCCGCCGCCGGCTCGGCGCTCGAGCCCACGTAGAAGTACGCCGCTGGGGAAGGTACGGGTGTTAAGTTATACTAGGTAAACGGTTTCAGTAGAGAGCAGTGTGTTTTTAAACTACCTCCGTCATTCAAAGTCAAAGTAAATAATGTATTCCAAATATTTTATGGAGGTTCAAAAAGCTGACCGAGTCACGTAACGTAAACGTTGTACCCGCTAACTCTGGCAAACTTGCTGGACGATCACGTAACTCTATTGCAACCAATAGAAACACAAATTTGTATGGATTTGACAGTTTGAATACGCAGTCTATGTACATAGTTAGTATGGAAATTTCTCCTTCCTCCTTTCCGCATTGCAATCAAAGTTTCGTGATCACCCCACGTGAACTTATCCAGGAACTCTTTATCTTTTCGGTTCCACAGAACCCACCATCGCTTGCATATATAACTTTAAATGACAAATAACTAATGACTATGAAACGCTTTTTATATTTAAGTTTAATGACCAAACTTTTCCATTACTCGTCAAACTTGTGTCGTAAACTTAAACCTTCTTGGAACATTAAAAGAACGCCAAAGGAAAGAAAGTTAATGTTGCCAGTAGTTTGAACCAGTTCCCGCGAGCTCGCGCGCTCCATCCATCACGCGCGAGATCTCAGCGAAAGTGACTGCATCATCCACCTAACATTAGCAGCCGGCGTGCCAATGTGGACCTTACCCGCCGGTGATAAGGGCTGCGGTGCAAGTGAATAGAATGTGCTGCGATGATTGATATAAGTAAATCTTATGAACGTGAATGAGTATGGTGACGGCGAGCGTTCTATCTAAAATCATGATCGAAGTAAAAATCAAAATATCTCGACAACGTCATCTACGCCCAACATCGGTCAAAACGAAAGCTCCAGTTAGAAAGGCTTCATTGAGGAATTATTTTTTCGTCTATTTATACGATTATGTCACTGGATCTTTTAAACGAACAAACAAAGCAGCGAGTGAAATTATATAGTCAACCAGAAGTGAGCAATCCTAAAGGTAGTTTGTTGGACTAATTGACAGCCTCTGTAGTGCGGTAGCTCAGCAGGTCGACTCAAAACCCGGAGGAGGCGGGTTCGATGTCCATAGTAAAAAAGCTTATCGAATATATAGAAAATCCTAGTTAGGGTTCAGGATCTATGTATGCAATCGTTGAGCGTTATTATTCTTATTTCAAGATTAAATAATTAATTAAAGACTGAATACAGTAGTCAATTAAAGTCATCGTATTACAGTAGAAGTAGAGCGGACACGTGTGACATCCGGTGGTCGGTGTCGACGGAATGCTTCGCAGAATGCGCGGAATTGTAGCGGGAGCCGCGGCTCGCCGGGGACTGGACGGGTTGTGAACTGGGATTAACGCCAATCCTACTCGGTCGAAACGGCTGGTTTACGGATGTAAGTCTGTATATATATGCTTTTATAATCTAGTTGTAGGCCATTTCAAAGTTGTATTCGAAATGTTGTGTAATGGTAGTATTAATTTTAAATATTTGCAGGTTTTTTGTTTAGCATTGATGTAGATGGCGTTGGGTCATGACTTCCTTCAGTCGATATTGAAACGTACTATTGAGAACTTGATCACAAACGCTTTCAAATATAGCATGAATACGGCTGCGTCCAACTCGATACCTATATCTCTCAACTTGACATAATAGTCAGATATAAATGTCTACCTAAGTAGTGGTAATGAAAACCTCCCTTATTTTTCACACTCATAATTTAATAGGTTTGCTGTTTGACATTAATCAATTTTATATGCTTGGAACAATACCTTAAACTAATCTCATTTTATATAACTTTTTTATTAAATAGAGTATTCGCAAAAAAAAATCCTTTGACTTTACATTTACCACAGATACGTTTTAAATTGAATGAATGAATGAATTATTTATCAAAACTTAGCCTAATAAATTGTATTATTTAGCTTTTGAATCATTATAGCATATAGATAAATTGTGTACCATTTCTGCATATATAAATAATAAGGTATGTGTGATTAATAACCAATCAAGATGTAATACTATAAGCTAGTACTCAAGTCTCCTAAACTATGACGTTTATGAGTGGTGCAAGCGCACCGCCGCCGGTGCCAGTGCAGCTGCGGGTGCAGGAGGTGCCGCAATTTATAGCTCTTGCTTACTCTAGCGACTGACTGTAGGAAAATAATAATCTAGCACCGTGTGCTACTGCCAGTTCAGACTAATTCTATGGATCTAAAAAATATGTACACTTCAAAAAGCCAACGACGAAAATCATCAAAGGAATTAATTTAGAACTTTGATTATCTAGTAACCAAATACTCGTAAAAGGCAACTTTGAACCTGCCGTTACTACACGCACCGTTCGCAATAAGATTTCCCTTTATAAACCAAAACCATTTGTAGCGCCGCCGCCGCTCTAAGCGCTATTTATTACAAACGCTCGCTGCAAACACCGATTTTGGCATAATCTTGCAGATAACGCTAAACCCCGCAAAAAACACGGACTTTAATGGCGCTCTTATTATTTATGAAGGTATAATGAAAAGGCAGAATAATGCGATATATTTCGTATGTTGGAAGTGGGGGGGGTGGGGGGGTAGGGTGGGTCGGCCTCCGTGTTGTGTGGTGCACCGTGCACGTGTCAGCACACGATCTACGAGCCAGCCCGGCCCCGGCCCCGGCCCCGGCCGGGTGTACCCGGACCGGCACTCGTCTGTGCTGGACTGCAGTGCCGCGATACCCGACAGGGTTCCTGTAGGGACTCTACTTTATTGAAGTAAAACTTCTTTACGCATGATCGACTTGGGGAGTGAGCTGATGAATGCGTGGCGAATGGAAGTTGAAAGTTGTTGGTTAACGTAGATCTCCATTGTCAACATACGAAAGTTAAAAATTTGTATTATTATGTTGGTATGTCCAGTGGAATGACAATTTACAATTGTCAAGAGGCGACATTAACATTAAACAAAGCAAAAACAAAGTTATATCGGTCGATAGATGGAGCTTAACTAAAGCAGTTTTACTTCAGTCGCGTGGTCTAAAGCACACTCGTTTTTTTTTATATTAGAAATGGTAGCAATTTTCTACGACAATTTTCATATCATGAGTACACTCACTCTGGCACTCACAAAACGTGTTCTGTGTTTTTCCACCAGACCACGGAGGCTGCCTCCATCTGTTCAACTCGTACAAACTTCAATCCGCTTTAAAAACGATAATATTCGCTGCTAACAATGCAATTTCATTTCCACGAAGTAGGGCAAGTTTTATTTGCATTTAATTTATTTTCAAAGTAACAATGGAATGGTCTACAATCTCTACGTTATAGTTCCAAAGAGCGCTAGTTGAAAGTAACAGCGGAGAGCAAACAATAAGGATTTCAATAACCTCCAAACGAACATTATCGCTACTTAGAGCTCGGTAGAGCTACGTAGACCTCGGTAAAGCTACCTATAGCTCGGTAGAGCTACGTATAGCTTAGTAGAGTCTCGTGGTCACCACGAGACCTCACAACTTGCAGAACTCACTTCCATCTGAGCTCTCCATCAGTTATATTTAATGCAACGCACAACTGACACGGTATTAATCATACTAACAGTAAATCAACTTGGGAAGTAGTCGTGCCCTAACGAATATTCAATTATATATATTCTTATTTTGTGTTGCTTTGTAATTTATAATTGTTTCCTTTCCGTTGCTCTACTGGTAGTACTGTACAATATCTTATAACTAAAGTTATTTAACTTTAGTTCCGACAGAGTACATAACTTTACGCCATCTTGTTGGAGTTGATTAGATATTACAATTGTTTTGCTTTTCTGTAGGAAGTCAAGACTTAGCCATTTTTGAGGCTCGTGATTGTGATGTAAGTGGTAGTAATTTTTAACTAAACTATATTCATAATAACATTACTGTATATATACCATACATAAACCTATGTTTTGAATGAATGAAACAAGTGTTTAAATACCTGAACACAAATTAATTTAATCTGTCTGAGTCATAGCAAATTGTGTCGAATAAAGTTACTGATAATATAAACTCACATTGTATCTATCTACAAACAATACGCTTTCAAAATCTGCTGAAATACCTATCATAAAGAGAAATAGTCTCTCGGAGACCCGAACAGGGTACGGTTTCCCTTGGCAGAGTGCAGCAACTGCTAAGTGCATAAGTTTTCTGTACAGCCAGGATTACATGAGGCTTAGTGCCAGTAGAACTAAGGGATTTAGCCATACTGTTAATATGTGAACAAATGTAAGGATATGGCTATGTTTTAAAAATATTACATCAGTTATTTGTATAATAAAGCACGTGTTCAAGGAGTTTGTGTTATCAAGGGTATGCTTGGATTTTGGCGTCTTAAGCGCAGGATCTCCTGCCTTGATGCTGACGCTGTAAAGGTCGGTAAGGTCCCTTGCGGGGCCACAGCCCGTGGAGGCCGGCGTACGTACCGGGTCCCTGGCCGTCGTAGTGGAAGTCCCGCAGGAAGAGTGTGCGGCTGTCGATGGCGTAGACCGTGCCGCGCACGGCGTGGTGCAGCTCCGAGAGGGCGCCGATCTCCTTGCCGTAGTAGGGGCTCTGCGCGCGGCTACATCCTGCGACAAACAAACACGCTGCATTCATGATAACCCAACGATCACGTACACACATGTTGCAGATACTTGTACTGGCTCGATATAATAAGATCGATAAAATGTACACTAACTGTACGATATATGGGTAAGCATTTTATAAATAAGTGGTATTATATAAATACTAGTAGTTAGCAATTAAGATTTCTAGGCGAGGGTAGTTGTGTAAGTTTTTGAATGGCCATCCTAAATATGCACCGTGTTCCCGAACCACGTCTTGTTATCGTCACGCCTCCTGCAGGAACTTAACACAAACATTGTCTTGGGTGATGAAGAGGTGTGATGTTTGAGTCTGTTGATACAGTGCTGTTATCGTATCGTACATCTTGGTGAATATTTCAGAAAACTGTTTTCTTATTTGCTTTTTTTGGCATTTTTCATGGGATTTCGCAAATTAAAAAAAAATATATTTTTTATTTATAAACATAAGTAGCTTTGATCTAGCTTATATTACACGATGAGTTTGCTGTAACATAGTGAGCCAAAGGTCACCGAGGGAAGTAGGCGCCACAGGCACGATACGTGCACGACCCTGGTAGTGATGGTGCCCGATCAAAACCCGGCATATTTTTCATGAATTGTTTAATAAATGCGTTCGCCTCAGACGACGGCTGACATTTGTCAGTCGTGTGTGCGGCGAGTGCAGCGGCCGGTATGAATGCCGCGCAAATGTCCTCAGCTCGCCTTGTGCCAGTTACTGGCGCGACAGCTTGCTTCGTGTGAACGCACTCGCGGTAATCGCTGTTCATTGCTTACATTGATGCAAGCTTTAATTACAGCTCGCACATTACATAAATAATAAAGTCCGATAATCACATACATAGATCCTGGACCCTAACTAGGATTCCCTGTGTCTAGGGACCCAGGAACTACAATGGTCCCACAACAGCCAGACTCAGAACAAGTATTTACGCTTTTTTCTTGTGCACAAATAATTATCCTGTATAGGGAATCGAACTGGCCAGCTCCGGGTTATGACGCAACCTGCTCAACCACCACACCACAGAATCACCATCCAAGACAAATCACATCCAAGATGAAAAATAGTAAAAATCTGTTATCTCCGATAAGCATTTTCATCATTTCTCTTATATAAAAACTCTTTAAAGCTAACCTACATTATGGAACATGTTGCCCCATAGCACAGCATGATGAACGGTCACCCTATAATATGACGTCACACTAAAATAATTTCCAGTAAGTTTTTAATTCACTTAACAGTTCATTCTTCATTCAATAAATCATCTACTATTAACTTTTAACCGTAAAAGAAAGTGCTTAAACTAATTTCATGGTAAAAGTAAAGGAAACATATTATTTGGAAGAGATCCCTAACTTTATTACTTTAAATTACTGACGCGTCGCAGATGAAATCTAAATGTTTTTGATAGCGGCGGAGGTTGAATATAAACCGTGAGATAACACTGCGATACAGATATACTAATACTTACAGCCCTTAAAATATTACACTCTATCGCTTCGTAACATGGTTTAATTTCCTCTATCACAAAGATGGCAGGTTAAGGTCCGTTTTGTTAAGGTTAATGTTGGATAGCGATCGGTTTCAGCGTGCTTATAGCATAATTAAAAACATATAAATTAAACTTTATAGCTTCGAGATACAGTTTATTTTCGTCTCTCACGATCATAAAATATTCAGTAAAGAGCTATTACTTACTGTTACAGTATAGATGTGAGTGCGTGATGTGAGCGCGACCTCGAACTCCACTTTCTAGTGAGATTAGGTACTGGTTTGGTTTTTTCGTCACTTTCCCTTCTCTAATTGTTGTGGCTATTAATAAACGTACCATTACAATAAAAAAGTTTAGACCGTTCATAGCTTGGAACACTTAGAGATTTGATTGTGGATATACTCTGGTTTTATGGTCATATTTACTGAAACATGAAGTCAATATTTTTTTTCAGGCTGTCAAGAATTTTAATGATTTTAATCTTATACTTTTTGTGTGCTTATATTGACAGAAGTCAATTCGCACTTACTTAAAAATGTAGTTTAGCAATTAGTCTGCTTAATTTAATCACAACATTAATGTTAATGTGAAGGAAAAATTGTAATCTCGAGCGTACGTGCAGTTGTTTGTAAAAGGTGAAGGACTTTGGACCTGCGCCCACTTGCCGCAGCTGAAGTAAACATGGCGCGGCTAAAGGGACGGGTGGGTGCGGCTTCAACTCCCGTCTGTGATTCAAACTTATTTGTTTCATTTTTATTTCACTTCGCTCATACTTTTACTAGGTGGTAGGACTTTACTGCAAAGTTCGTCTAGGTAGGTACCACCGCTTTGCCAGTTATTCTGCCGCCAAGCAGTAGTGCGCAAGCACTGCTGTGTTCCGGTTTGAAGGGCACTGTAGCTAGTGAAATTACTGGGCAAATGAGACTTTATGATCTGATCTCACAGTTTAGTAATCTTATTACTAGATTGTGCTGATGTCTCTGGATGACGTGCGCAATGCAGTGTCACGCGAACCTCTATACTTTAGAGTTCCGAGTGACACTGCAGCTGATATGGGTAGCCGTGTCGTTTAACATCAGGCGAACGGCTAGCTCGTCGAGTCATTCCTTAACATAAACTTAAAACTACGCTTCTCGAGTGCATACTTTTATTTTTATTTTATTTTATTTTTATTTATTAGGAATAGTAAACATCACACATTATCAATATTAAAAATATAACTATGATAAACTTAGTAATAATTCAGCCCACAACACTATCCTCAGATTGTTAAATAGTATAAATAAATTTAATGCTACTTTTCATATTTATCCATTGTTATGCAGTGCAGTGACATTCCACTGGATAACTTAATCGACAAAGGGAAGCATCGCATCAGTTACTGTCATGAGAAAGTATTATTGCCCGTATTCCGGCAGCACAATGGGTACAAAGAATTTCCCGTAATACTATTGAGCATGTCGGTAGTACTACGGGAGAGGCAAACGCTATCCTGAAATCTTTTTCTAACCCTTAAAATGTTACAAAATATGAAATGTCAGAGTAGATAATAAACTGAGATTGTTCCAGGAGGAACGTTATAACGCGATTAAACCACGCGCCTCGGTTTTATGATTCTGGCCCATCTCAGCGACTTGAGTCTAATGCAAATGTCAAAAATGTATCTTGAGTTGTGGCAGCCCTGGTCCGGCGCCGCCTCATTGTTGTGGCAGCCCTGGTCCGGCGCCGCCTCATTGTTGTGGCAGCCCTGGTCCGGCGCCGCCTCATTGTTGTGGCAGCCCTGGTCCGGCGCCGCCTCATTGTTGTGGCAGCCCTGGTCCGGCGCCGCCTCATTGTTGTGGCAGCCCTGGTCCGGCGCCGCCTCATTGTTGTGGCAGCCCTGGTCCGGCGCCGCCTCATTGTTGTGGCAGCCCTGGTCCGGCGCCGCCTCATTGTTGTGGCCGCCCTGGTCCGGCGCCGCCTCATTGTTGTGGCAGCCCTGGTCCGGCGCCGCCTCATTGTTGTGGCAGCCCTGGTCCGGCGCCGCCTCATTGTTGTGGCAGCCCTGGTCCGGCGCCGCCTCATTGTTCACTGTTTACTTTCAATATGCTAATCGGCGGTGGAGAGCGCAGCTTGCAGTGCGCCGCATCTTGTCAAACTTGCATAACAGCTGACACACCGCTCTTTCAACGCTGATTTAAATGTAACCTTATTGACAAGCGGTAAAGTTAAAAATAGCAGTTGGCCCGAGTTTTTGTTAAGTATTCGACATGACGGGAAAGCGAACTTTAAGCCGTTC
This sequence comes from Ennomos fuscantarius, assembly GCA_905220475.3. Classification (NCBI taxonomy): domain Eukaryota; kingdom Metazoa; phylum Arthropoda; class Insecta; order Lepidoptera; family Geometridae; genus Ennomos; species Ennomos fuscantarius. The sequence goes on along the minus strand of HG992046.1, from coordinate 128,692 downwards.
GCTGGACGGTTGAAAGTCTCGTGGATAGATACAGCCATGCATTATTTGCAGTTGTTTTGTGATGATCCTCGGAAGCGGAACTTATTTTAATGGCAACAAAACATCGCATTTCTTGGTTTCATTCGCCGCGAGGTTAACAATAGCATCATGCTGGTTCATACGATACAATATAAGTTTTTTTACTATAAATATGCACTAAATTTCTGTAACAGAAGAAAGAAAGAGCGCCTGATGGGACAGATTGAAATAAAAGGTTCTTCCTGTCCCGCAGCCGCGAAGGAAATATTCCTTTTTAAGGAACCTAATGAACTCTGAAACACTGAAACAGGTTTCCTTGAAATATTTTTGTCAAAGCAATTTAAAAATATAAACCTGATGACTAAGCCGGGATCGACAGTATTACCATAATTCCAGCGCCTAACTATCATTGCCGCTCATTTCATATTCTAGCACCAAATTACGCAAAGAAAATTGGGTATTCAGCGGCAGCTAACGGGCTCCCGTCCCGGTGGCGCCCGGGTCGTACCGGGCCCGGGTCGTGCCGGGCCCGTGTCGCTCCCGGCCCGGTGGAACGTTAGCTCCAATCTGCATGATGATCGGTACGTCGCACGCCGACCTCGACGGTGACGGAAGCCGTGATCATAAAAACGGCTGAACGCCACAGTTTAGAGCTAACGGTCATGTTTATAAACGGAAATGTTTTATAAACTCCATCGACATTTGGAAGACACGCGAGCGCCCGGCGCGGGCGGCAGGCCCCCGTCCCGCGGCACCGGTGTGAACTTAGCAGCCAAAAGTTAGCAGCAAATAATCCGACCAAATTAAGAAGGTCAATTTTTTAACTACTGAAATATTCATGTATTGATACTGAAACACCAAGATTTATGTGCAGGCTGTCACGCAAGCACTAATTATGATGCCGGATTAGAAATGATTTACCCCACGAGCGTCGTGGAGAATATCTTCCATAATATTTAGTAAAAACTTATTGAAACGCTTTTCACCCCAGATACACCTGTAATCCCCTGAAATTTGAAAATATTTTTATTGAATTGAAAAGTATACAAAAGTACCTTTACTATGAGTATAGTGAAAAGGTGGCTTTGAAACGATTTATGCATTCAATAATCGATCAAACTATGAAAAATCACAAATAACCCGAATTTTTTTGGCTGCTGAAGATTTTCAGTGTGTGAAACGCTGAATTGTGAATATATAAATACTGAAGCATCTAGACCTATGTTTAACCTATCACGTTGACACTATGTTATGCCGGCTTCGAAACGATTAAACCCATCAGCGTCTTCCATAACATTGAGAAACATTTTTCAAACGCTTTTCGCCCTAGTACAACCTGTAATCCCCTGAAATTTGAAAATATTTTTATTGAATTGAAAAGCATACAAAAGTACCTTTACTATGAGTATAGTGAAAAGGTGGCTTTGAAACGATTTATGCATTCAATAATCGATCAAACTATGAAAAATCACAAATAACCCGAATTTTTTTGGCTGCTGAAGATTTTCAGTGTGTGAAACGCTGAATTTGTAGCATATAACTACTGAAACATCTGGAACTATGTACAGGCTATCATACCAGAACAATGTTATGCCGGCTTCGAAACGATTGAACCCACCAGCGTCTTCCATAAAATTGAGAAACATTTTTTTCAAACACTTTTCGCCCCAGTACAACCTGTAATCCCCTGAAATTTGAAAATATTTTTATTGAATTGAGAAGCCTACAAAATTATCTTTACTATGAGTATAGTGAAAAGGTGGCTTTGAAATGATTTATGCATTCAATAATCGATCAAACTATGAAAAGTCAAAAATATCCCGAATTTTTTTGGCTGCTGAAGATTTTCACTTGGTGAAACGCTGAATTTGTAGCATATATTAACTGAAACATCTAGTTTCTGTATTTGTCTGTTTCGATAACTATATATTAACAATTCCGCGTTTCGGAAAATGAAAATCTTCAGCAGCCAAAAAAATTCGGGATATTTTTGACTTTTCATAGTTTGATCGATTATTGAATACATAAATCGTTTCAAAGCCACCTTTTCACTATTTTCATAGTAAAGGTATTTTTGCATGATTTTCAATTCAATAAAAATATTTTCAAATTTCAGGGGATTACAGGTTGTACTAGGGCGAAAAGCGTTTGAAAAATGTTTCTCAATGTTATGGAAAACGCTGGTGGGTTTAATCGTTTCGAAGCCGGCATAACATAGTGTCGACATGATAGGTTAAACATAGGTCTAGATGTTTCAGTATTTATATATTCACAATTCAGCGTTTTACATACTGAAAATCTTCAGCAGCCAAAAAAATTCGGGTTATTTGTGATTTTTCATAGTTTGATCGATTATTGAATGCATAAATCGTTTCAAAGCCACCTTTTCACTATACTCATAGTAAAGATAATTTTGTATGCTTTTCAATTCAATAAAAATATTTTCAAATTTCAGGGGATTACAGGTTGTACTGGGGCGAAAAGTGTTCGAAAAAAATGTTTTTCAATGTTATAGAAGACGCTGGTGGGTTCAATCGTTTCGAAGCCGGCATAACATAGTTCTGATATGATAGCCTGTACATAGTTCTAGATGTTGCAGTAGTTATATGCTACAAATTCAGCGTTTCACACACTGAAAATCTTCAGCAGCCAAAAAAATTCGGGTTATTTGCGATTTTTCATAGTTTGATCGATTATTGAATGCATAAATCGTTTCAAAGCCACCTTTTCACTATACTCATAGTAAAGGTATTTTTGTATACTTTTCAATTCAATAAAAATATTTTCAAATTTCAGGGGATTACAGGTTGTACTGGGGCGAAAATGGTTTGAAAAAAATGTTTCTCAATTTTATGGAAGACGCTGGTGGGTTCAATCGTTTCGAAGCCGGCATAACATAGTTCTGGTATGATAGCCTGTACATAATTCTAGATGTTTCAGTAGTTATATGCTACAAATTCAGCGTTTCACACACTGAAAATCTTCAGCAGCCAAAAAAATTCGGGTTATTTGTGATTTTTCATAGTTTGATCGATCATTGAACGATAAATCGTTTCAAAGCCACCTTTTCACTATACTCATAGTAAAGATAAAATTGTAGGCTTTTCAATTCAATAAAAATATGTTCAAATTTCAGGGGGTTACAGGTAGTACTGGGGCGAAAAGTGTTTGAAAAAAATGTTTCTCAATTTTATGGAAGACGCTGGTGGGTTCAATCGTTTCGAAGCCGGCATAACATAGTTCTGGTATGATAGTCTGTACATAGTTCCAGGTGTTTCAGTAGTTATATGCTACAAATTCAGCGTTTCACACACTGAAAATCTTCAGCAGCCAAAAAAATTCGGGTTATTTGTGATTTTTCATAGTTTGATCGATTATTGAATGCATAAATCGTTTCAAAGCCACCTTTTCACTATACTCATAGTAAAGGTACTTTTGTATACTTTTTAATTCAATAAAAATATTTTCAAATTTCAGGGGATTACAGGTTGTACTGGGGCGAAAAGTGTTTGAAAAAAAATGTTTTTCAATGTTATGGAAGACGCTGGTGGGTTCAATCGTTTCGAAGCCGGCATAACATAGTTCTGGTATGATAGCCTGTACATAGTTCTAGATGTTTCAGTATTTATATATTCACAATTCAGCGTTTCACACACTGAAAATCTTCAGCAGCCAAAAAAATTCGGGTTATTTGTGATTTTTCATAGTTTGATCGATTATTGAATGCATAAATCGTTTCAAAGCCACCTTTTCACTATACTCATAGTAAAGATAATTTTGTATGCTTTTCAATTCAATAAAAATATTTTCAAATTTCAGGGGATTACAGGTTGTACTGGGGCGAAAAGTGTTTGAAAAAAATGTTTTTCAATGTTATGGAAGACGCTGGTGGGTTCAATCGTTTCGAAGCCGGCATAACATAGTTCTGTTATGATAGCCTGTACATAGTTCTAGATGTTTCAGTAGTTATATGCTACAAATTCAGCGTTTCACACACTGAAAATCTTCAGCAGCCAAAAAATTCCGGGTTATTTGTGATTTTTCATAGTTTGATCGATTATTGAATGCATAAATCGTTTCAAAGCCACCTTTTCACTATACTCATAGTAAAGATAATTTTGTATGCTTTTCAATTCAATAAAAATAATTTCAAATTTCAGGGGATTACAGGTTGTACTGGGGCGAAAAGTGTTTGAAAAAAATGTTTTTCAATTTTATGGAAGACGCTGGTGGGTTCAATCGTTTCGAAGCCGGCATAACATAGTTCTGGTATGATAGCCTGTACATAGTTCTAGATGTTGCAGTAGTTATATGCTACAAATTCAGCGTTTCACACACTGAAAATCTTCAGCAGCCAAAAAAATTCGGGTTGTTTGTGATTTTTCATAGTTTGATCGATTATTGAATGCATAAATCGTTTCAAAGCCACCTTTTCACTATACTCATAGTAAAGGTATTTTTGTATACTTTTCAATTCAATAAAAATATTTTCAAATTTCAGGGGATTACAGGTTGTACTGGGGCGAAAAGTGTTTGAAAAAAATGTTTCTCAATTTTATGGAAGACGCTGGTGGGTTCAATCGTTTCGAAGCCGGCATAACATAGTTCTGGTATGATAGCCTGTACATAATTCTAGATGTTTCAGTAGTTATATGCTACAAATTCAGCGTTTCACACACTGAAAATCTTCAGCAGCCAAAAAAATTCGGGTTATTTGTGATTTTTCATAGTTTGATCGATTATTGAATGCATAAATCGTTTCAAAGCCACCTTTTCACTATACTCATAGTAAAGATAAATTTGTAGGCTTTTCAATTCAATAAAAATATGTTCAAATTTCAGGGGATTACAGGTAGTACTGGGGCGAAAAGGGTTTGAAAAAAATGTTTTTCAATTTTATGGAAGACGCTGGTGGGTTCAATCGTTTCGAAGCCGGCATAACATAGTTCTGGTATGATAGCCTGTACATAATTCTAGATGTTTCAGTAGTTATATGCTACAAATTCAGCGTTTCACACACTGAAAATCTTCAGCAGCCAAAATAATTCGGGTTATTTGTGATTTTTCATAGTTTGATCGATTATTGAATGCATAAATCGTTTAAAAGCCACCTTTTCACTATACTTCTAGTAAAGATAAATTTGTTGGCTTTTCAATTCAATAAAAATATGTTCAAATTTCAGGGGATTACAGGTAGTACTGGGGCGAAAAGTGTTAGAAAAGAATGTTTTTCAATTTTATGGAAGACGCTGGTGGGTTCAATCGTTGCGAAGCCGGCATAACATAGTGTCGGCATGATAGGTTAAACATAGGTCTAGATGTTTCAGTATTTATATATTCACAATTCAGCGTTTTACATACTGAAAATCTTCAGCAGCCAAAAAAATTCGGGTTATTTGTGATTTTTCATAGTTTGATCGATTATTGAATGCATAAATCGTTTCAAAGCCACCTTTTCACTATACTCCTAGTAAAGATAAATTTGTTGGCTTTCCAATTCAATAAAAATATGTTCAAATTTCAGGGGATTACAGGTAGTACTGGGGCGAAAAGTGTTAGAAAAAAATGTTTTTCAATTTTATGGAAGACGCTGGTGGGTTCAATCGTTTCGAAGCCGGCATAACATAGTTCTGGTATGATAGCCTGTATATAGTTCTAGATGTTGCAGTAGTTATATGCTACAAATTCAGCGTTTCACACACTGAAAATCTTCAGCAGCCAAAAAAATTCGGGTTGTTTGTGATTTTTCATAGTTTGATCGATTATTGAATGCATAAATCGTTTCAAAGCCACCTTTCCACTATACTCATAGTAAAGGTATTTTTGTATACTTTTCAATTCAATAAAAATATTTTCAAATTTCAGGGGATTACAGGTTGTACTGGGGTTGTAAAAGTGTTTGAAAAAAATGTTTCTCAATTTTATGGAAGACGCTGGTGGGTTCAATCGTTTCGAAGCCGGCATAACATAGTTCTGGTATGATAGCCTGTACATAATTCTAGATGTTTCAGTAGTTATATGCTACAAATTCAGCGTTTCACACACCGAAAATCTTCAGCAGCCAAAAAAATTCGGGTTATTTGTGATTTTTCATAGTTTGATCGATTATTGAATGCATAAATCGTTTCAAAGCCACCTTTTCACTATACTCATAGTAAAGATAAATTTGTAGGCTTTTCAATTCAATAAAAATATGTTCAAATTTCAGGGGATTACAGGTAGTACTGGGGCGAAAAGGGTTTGAAAAAAATGTTTTTCAATTTTATGGAAGACGCTGGTGGGTTCAATCGTTTCGAAGCCGGCATAACATAGTTCTGGTATAATAGCCTGTACATAATTCTAGATGTTTCAGTAGTTATATGCTACAAATTCAGCGTTTCACACACTGAAAATCTTCAGCAGCCAAAAAAATTCGGGTTATTTGTGATTTTTCATAGTTTGATCGATTATTGAATGCATAAATCGTTTCAAAGCCACCTTTTCACTATACTCCTAGTAAAGATAAATTTGTTGGCTTTTCAATTCAATAAAAATATGTTCAAATTTCAGGGGATTACAGGTAGTACTGGGGCGAAAAGTGTTAGAAAAGAATGTTTTTCAATTTTATGGAAGACGCTGGTGGGTTCAATCGTTTCGAAGCCGGCATAACATAGTGTCGGCATGATAGGTTAAACATAGGTCTAGATGTTTCAGTTTTTATATATTCACAATTCAGCGTTTTACATACTGAAAATCTTCAGCAGCCAAAAAAATTCGGGTTATTTGTGATTTTTCATAGTTTGATCGATTATTGAATGCATAAATCGTTTCAAAGCCACCTTTTCACTATACTCCTAGTAAAGATAAATTTGTTGGCTTTTCAATTCAATAAAAATATGTTCAAATTTCAGGGGATTACAGGTAGTACTGGGGCGAAAAGTGTTAGAAAAAAATGTTTTTCAATTTTATGGAAGACGCTGGTGGGTTCAATCGTTTCGAAGCCGGCATAACATAGTGTCGGCATGATAGGTTAAACATAGTTCTAGATGTTTCAGTAGTTATATGCTACAAATTCAGCGTTTCACACACTGAAAACCTTCAGCAGCCAAAAAAATTCGGGTTATTTGTGATTTTTCATAGTTTGATCGATTATTGAATGCATAAATCGTTTCAAAGCCACCTTTTCACTATACTCATAGTAAAGGTACTTTTGTATACTTTTCAATTCAATAAAAATATTTTCAAATTTCAGGGGATTACAGGTGTATCTGGGGTGAAAAGCGTTTCAATAAGTTTTTACTAAATATTATGGAAGATATTCTCCACGACGCTCGTGGGGTAAATCACTTCTAATCCGGCATCATAATTAGTGCTTGCGTGACAGCCTGCACATAAATCTTGGTGTTTCAGTATCAATACATGAATATTTCAGTAGTTAAAAATTTGACCGTCTTAATTTGGTCGGATTATTGGCTGCTAACTTTTGGCTGCCAAGTTCACACCGGTTCCCGCGGCGCTCCTCGAGGGAAGTCAAGGGAGGTGTCACTATGTGCGTTCTTGCAACAACTTCTTCCGGACGTTTATAAAAATCTGGTTTAGCTTATTTACTTTTGACTAAATTACACGTTTCTTTAGAGTTGGAAGCAAAGGCCGTTTCTGGAATCAAAAAGTTAAAACGACCCCCACCCCGTCCCCCCCTCCATCCCGCACCCACATGCCCGCCGCCTACAATTCTACAAATTAATTGCGCCGTTGGTCGGCAGAGCTTTTTCTTCTTCATTTAGAAATGATTGCAGCTTCCCCTCGCTTCGGTTTGAGTGAGCTCGCTACAGTCGCGCGCCTGAATGCGGCGAGCGGCGCGCGGTCGCCTCCGTGGGGGTCCTACTGTTTTAATTACAGGGAAATACTAGACTGTTTAATTAAAGTGATGATGGTAGACAGAGACAGGTGCTTGGTGGAAAGGGACAGGTTTAGTCGTCTGTTTCATGATGTTATGTTTTTAGATTTAAATTAAGTAAGTTGTTTTTAGACTTAAATGTGTCTGTGAATCTTTCTTTTTACGCTTTTGTCTAGACACCCGGATTTTTATGCTGTTTGCTTATGTAGTGTCCACCAAATGCCCGGTGACGCTGTAAAGGTCGGTAGAGACCAGCAGCATAGATTGATAATAAATGTTGGTATATTAACGTGGCGTGGTGGAGTAATCTACGCCTCAGATCGGCCGGCGGTCGCAGCGGACCACTTTCCCCGCGCGCGTTCGCTTTCACACATTTTTGCGCTCGTGCGTTGTGCATGTACTCGCATGTACTCGCATGTACCTGCACTCACCGTCGCAAACATGTCACGCGGATACTTCACTTTGACTTTCATCTGTCGCTAATTATACGCGAGAAAATTTGTTTAGATAGATAAATAAATTATTTGTAACGACACAGTTGATTGAACTAAATCTTTGGAGATTAGTTATTACATTGCCGCAACATTCACTTCAATTCCTAATCCTTCTGGATTCTTAATTATACCACTATGGTATAAAAAAAACTGCTGTGATTTTTTTTATGAGAAGGCTATAGATGTTCATTTTAGTTTAACATTGTTTTTTTTTTATAAGAGAGTAAGGTCCGTATTACGGAACGATGCTCAGTTATCGAGCGGTGCTCAAGCAGAAATTTAATTCACTAATTGATCACTTTATGAATGAAATGTCTGCTTGAGCACCGATCGATGACTGAGCATCGTTCTGTAATACGGACCTAAGATATTGAAGATAACCTATTTGATTCCCTATTATGTTGTAATAGGTCTTTACCTATGAAATTGCCGTTTTGCAGTACAGACTTTTTCAAACAAAAAAAAGTTTGGATTGGCTATGAATTCTAAATTCAAATTAATTTTGTTTTAAAAATATGACATTCTATTTACAATATAAGTCTTTTGTTTATTGATTAGCGTTGTATTTTCATTACATTTCAACATTTTTCCTCATAATGGATACTTTGAAATTTCGTGTAATTATGGAATATGAGTTCCGTCGTGGCACCAACGCGGCACAAACGACACGTAACATCAACGACGTTTACGGAGAGAACTGTACAAACGAACGTACAACCCCTTATTGTTTTGCTCGGTTCCGTTCTGGGAATTTTGACTTGATAAATGAACCTCGTGGTCGTCCGGAAACTTTGGTCAACAATGATGAATTAAAGGCGATTGTGGAAGCTGATGAATCTCAATCTACAGCTGAGCTGGCAGCAGCTTTTGATGTTAGCATCAAAACAATATTGGTCCATTTGCGACAGATTGGCAAGATAAAAAAGCTTGATAGATGGGTGCCCCACGAACTTAACGATCGCCAGCGCAACGTACGCGTCGAGACTTGCGTTGCGCTGCTTAACAGGCACAGAAATGAAGGAATTTTGAACCGAATTGTTACGTGCGACGAAAAATGGATTCTTTTTGATAATCGAAAGCGCTCAGCAAGTTGGTTAGATCCTGGTTCGGTACCAAAGCAATGTGCAAAACGAAAAATGACCCCTAGAAAGGTGATGGTCACAGTTTGGTGGTCTAGTGCTGGTGTGATTCATCATAGCTTTTTACAAAACGGCGAAAGCATTACTGCAGATGTGTACATTGAAAAACTGGCCACAATGATGGTGAAACTCGCACGTCTGCAACCAGCTTTGGTCAATCGGTCGTCTCCACTGCTACTTCACGACAACGCGCGACCCCTTACTGCACAACAGACCGTCTCTAAGCTGCATGAGTTGGGTTTGGAAGCTCTCCCTCATCCGCCATACTCACCAGATCTTGCGCCTACCGACTATTACTTTTTCCAAAATTTTGACAACTTTTTAGCGGGAAAAAAATTCAATTCCCGAGAGGCAGTACAAAACGCCTTTGAAGAGTTTGTTATCTCCCGTCCTGCTGATTTTTTCAAGAAGGGCATCCATAAACTGCCACAGCGTTGGCAAAGATGCATTGATTGCAGGGGTGATTACTTTGAATAAAAGAAATAAATAACTTCGAAAAAAAAAAACTTTAACTTTTTTCAAACAAAACGGCAATTTCATAGGTAAAGACCTAATATTTTTCTTATTGAAAAGCATAATATTTAATTACGATATCGCAAATACGCAACAGTATGGAATTCCAAATTAAATTCAGTTTATACCTATCTCTCCGACATGGCGTGCGTCAATCTCATTTGCCTTCTAATTGTCCATCGGATGGAAAAGAGAGTGTATTGAGTATTTTACGATCATTCCGCAGTTTCTATCTGTTTGTTAATTAATAGGTCTTTACCTATGAAATTGCCGTATTGCAGTACAGACTTTTTCAAACAAAAAAAAGTTTTGATTGGCTATGAATTCTAAATCAAATTAATTTTGTTTTAAAAATATGACATTCTATTTACAATATAAGTCTTTTGTTTATTGATTAGCGTTGTATTTTCATTACATTTCAACATTTTTCCTCATAATGGATACTTTGAAATTTCGTGTAATTATGGAATATGAGTTCCGTCGTGGCACCAACGCGGCACAAACGACACGTAACATCAACGACGTTTACGGAGAGAACTGTACAAACGAACGTACAACCCGTTATTGGTTTGCTCGGTTCCGTTCTGGGAATTTTGACTTGAAAAATGAACCTCGTGGTCGTCCGGAAACTTTGGTCAACAATGATGAATTAAAGGCGATTGTGGAAGCTGATAAATCTCAATCTACAGCTGAGCTGGCAGCAGCTTTTGATGTTAGCATCAAAACAATATTGGTCCATTTGCGACAGATTGGCAAGATAAAAAAGCTTGATAGATGGGTGCCCCACGAACTTAACGATCGCCAGCGCAACGTACGCGTCGAGACTTGCCTTGCGCTGCTTAACAGGCACAGTAATGAAGGAATTTTGAACCGAATTGTTACGTGCGACGATAAATGGATTCTTTTTGACAATCGAAAGCGCTCAGCAAGTTGGTTAGATCTTGGTTCGGTACCAAAGCAATGTGCAAAACGAAAAATGACTCCTAGAAAGGTGATGGTCACAGGTTGGTGGTCTAGTGCTGGTGTGATTCATCATAGCTTTTTACAAAACGGCGAGAGCATTACTGCAGGTATGTACATTGAAGAACTGACCACAATGATGGCGAAACTCGCACGTCTGCAACCAGCTTTGGTCAATCGGTCGTCTCCACTGCTACTTCACGACAACGCGCGACCCCATACTGCACAACAGACCGTCTCTAAGCTGCATGAGTTGGGTTTGGAAGCTCTCCCTCATCCACCATACTCACCAGATCTTGCGCCTACCGACTATTACTTTTTCCAAAATTTGGACAACTTTTTAGCGGGAAAAAAATTCAATTCCCGAGAGGCAGTACAAAACGCCTTTGAAGAGTTTGTTGTCTCCCGTCCTGCTGATTTTTTCAAGAAGGGCATCCATAAACTGCCACAGCGTTGGCAAAGATGCATTGATTGCAGGGGTGATTACTTTGAATAAAAGAAATAAATAAATTCGAAAAAAAAATACTTTAACTTTTTTCAAACAAAACGGCAATTTCATAGGTAAAGACCTAATATTAACGGTTCAGTTTGAAAGGAAAATAAATAGACGCAAGAGAATAAACTAACCAGCTTCGTAGCGCGTCGCGGCGCATGTAAAAGACTTCAACGCGCGCCGCACTTGTTGTGCCCACACCGCACTCATTCTGATACATTTATAAATACATTCGTAATATTGTGCTTTCCTCGGATGACGCTTGTGCGCTGTTAAAAAGGGGAAATAATAGGTCTTTACCTATGAAATTGCCGTATTGCAGTACAGACTTTTTCAAACAAAAAAAAGTTTTGATTGGCTATGAATTCTAAATCAAATTAATTTTGTTTTAAAAATATGACATTCTATTTACAATATAAGTCTTTTGTTTATTGATTAGCGTTGTATTTTCATTACATTTCAACATTTTTCCTCATAATGGATACTTTGAAATTTCGTGTAATTATGGAATATGAGTTCCGTCGTGGCACCAACGCGGCACAAACGACACGTAACATCAACGACGTTTACGGAGAGAACTGTACAAACGAACGTACAACCCGTTATTGGTTTGCTCGGTTCCGTTCTGGGAATTTTGACTTGAAAAATGAACCTCGTGGTCGTCCGGAAACTTTGGTCAACAATGATGAATTAAAGGCGATTGTGGAAGCTGATGAATCTCAATCTACAGCTGAGCTGGCAGCAGCTTTTGATGTTAGCATCAAAACAATATTGGTCCATTTGCGACAGATTGGCAAGATAAAAAAGCTTGATAGATGGGTGCCCCACGAACTTAACGATCGCCAGCGCAACGTACGCGTCGAGACTTGCCTTGCGCTGCTTAACAGGCACAGAAATGAAGGAATTTTGAACCGAATTGTTACGTGCGACGAAAAATGGATTCTTTTTGACAATCGAAAGCGCTCAGCAAGTTGGTTAGATCCTGGTTCGGTACCAAATCAATGTGCAAAACGAAAAATGACCCCTAGAAAGGTGATGGTCACAGTTTGGTGGTCTAGTGCTGGTGTGATTCATCATAGCTTTTTACAAAACGGCGAGAGCATTACTGCAGATGTGTACATTGAAGAACTGACCACAATGATGGCGAAACTCGCACGTCTGCAACCAGCTTTGGTCAATCGGTCGTCTCCACTGCTACTTCACGACAACGCGCGACCCCATACTGCACAACAGACCGTCTCTAAGCTGCATGAGTTGGGTTTGGAAGCTCTCCCTCATCCGCCATACTCACCAGATCTTGCGCCTACCGACTATTACTTTTTCCAAAATTTGGACAACTTTTTAGCGGGAAAAAAATTCAATTCCCGAGAGGCAGTACAAAACGCCTTTGAAGAGTTTGTTGTCTCCCGTCCTGCTGATTTTTTCAAGAAGGGCATCCATAAACTGCCACAGCGTTGGCAAAGATGCATTGATTGCAGGGGTGATTACTTTGAATAAAAGAAATAAATAAGTTCGAAAAAAAAATACTTTAACTTTTTTCAAACAAAACGGCAATTTCATAGGTAAAGACCTAATATATATAATAATATATAATATATAAGATTTTCAATATATTTTAAGGCTAGCCTTTACGACGTCCAGTACAGATATTTTTGCCATAGTTGTTACATCCATCCAACGACAACCTCTGTGGTGTGGCGGTTGAGCAGGTCGGCTCATAACCCGGAGACGGCGGGTTCGATTCCCGCGGTAGGACAAACATTTGTACACAGAAAAATAGCGCATGTGCTTTTTTTCTCTGCACAAAACAAGTATACGTATATACTTCTTTTGAGTCTGGGCGTTGTGGGACCGTGGTCCTCGTAGTGCCTGGGTCCCTAGACACAGGGAATCCTAGTTAGGGTCCAGGATCTATGTCTGTGATCGTAGGGCGTTATTATTATTATTATTTATTGAAATTGAATGCAGATGTTGGTAAGAAAATCATTGAGGTTAGTTGGTAGGACCTGTAGTACAAAACATGGTTGTAAGGAAAAAAAATGGTATACTTTATGGGTAGATTTTGCAGTTTAGAAAGTAGTATATACTTTTCTTGTTATTATAATGGAACGCACAAAGCTAATTGCGTTTTGTTTCACGCAAAGTATATACGTTGATTTCTAATGAATAGTTATAAGAGCTTTTAGTTCTCTGCTTATTTAGTAAATACGAGAAATATCTCGTATTTAAATATAAATAATGATTTATAACAAAACATACTTATTACATTCATGAACAGCAAACGTTTATTTTTTTCATGTTGGGTCGAGAGTCCGTTGTTCTTTCTAGATCTTTTATAAAATATGGCGACGGATAATACATAGATTTTTAAACTAAAACTATATAATAAAATTGTGGCCTCCATTTCACCATTGGACAATGTGGCTGTGTCCAATAACATAATTATTTATTTGATGTAAGTAATCAATAAACAATTTATTTGAAGTAAATCGGCCTCCCGAACCCGGTACCACCTCGCCGCCGACCGCCGCCGACGTCGCACGCGCACGTCAATTACTGTGAAAGCGTAGATTCTTCACGTGACCGTCACGTCATGCGCGCGACATGCAAATGTACTGATCCAGTGATCTACATCTGTGCTGTGGGAACAGGTCACATGTCTCGCTGTACGTCGCGTGACCACTTGACTGATGGGAAGCTAGACGGATGATAATATAGGCTTTACTTCTTTAATAAACATTTTTCTTTGACCCTAACTAGGGACCCTAACTATATCTAGGGACTCGGGAACTGCGAGTGTGGTCTCACAACCCCCACACTCAGAACAAGTATTAGCACTTGCTTATACAATACAATACGAGCACTCGGTTGTACGAACCACTCGCGGTCATTCAGTCGTTGGTCGCACTGCACATTGTTTAACTTGAGAACGGATATTGATCACGCTAGTAGATTAGCAATAATAAAAAAAGGACAATTGTTTTTAACAACTGAAATTCTTGCTTTTGAGTTACGTACAATCGCCATCCCAAATCTCGAGCCAACAAATTACCTTGTCAATTGTCACGGAGCCTCCTAGCTTTATTTGCAGCCAATAGCAGTGCCTGCCTTAGTTCTGATTCTCAATTGTTTACTTAGTTTCCAGCCAGCAGCTGCCGCGCAGGGACCACCGATCATTGTGTAACATGCGTTTTAAATGATACATGGCTGTGCATTGTGCCTTTTCCCACGCGGCTCGTGTGAGCACGCCCTAACAATGCACATAACCAAGCTTGCGCAACGTCTGTGGTCGGCCTTAAACGTATTCAAATTGTAATCTCATTTGTTCTTTTACAAGTTTATAACAGTGCGCTTTTTGGTGATGTAGTCGATCTCACTCCCACGGTCTACAACGTTATACGCTCTTTATACTAATTAGTAAGACTAGGGTCAACACTAACTAATTTGGTATTGCTTGTACATTTAGTTTGGCCTGATTATGGATTTGGTATAGTTACACAACGACTTCACGCTAACGTAGATATACTGTGGGACTGTGACTTATAGATAATTAATGTCGTTTTGGTTCAATTTATACGTGGAATTAATTATTCACTCTAGGTGTATGATATCTAGGTAGATAATTCTCCGAACAGATAGATGGCCGAAGTTCTACACACAGGCAATAAATTGAGTAATGTTTATTGATGCAATGTAGTTACCAGCGAGATATCTAACAAGCTTACAGCCGCGGGGAGCCCGTGTGTAGCTCCACTCGCACGCTAAACATACGGTTATATTATAATTATCTCATGCGACTTCCAGTCCTACGTAACATGGTTTGAGTTCCGCTCAGTTCCGAAGCAATGATTTTCTAAGTTTTCTTTCGCATTTTAGGAATAACTCTGAAAGATAACATTGTAAGTAAGTAGTGAGGCATTTTAGGAATAACACTGAAAGATAACATTGTAAGTAAGTAGTAAGGCATTTTAGGAATAACACTGAAAGATAACATTGTAAGTAAGTAGTAAGGCATTTTAGGAATAACACTGAAAGATAACATTGTAAGTAAGTAGTAAGGCATTTTAGGAATCATAAAAGTCAAGGATGTCCTCGTAGGTATAGAACGAGTATATCGGTCTGAAGCAAGGCCTGTGTCCCAGTAGTGGGATCCACTAGTATCTGGACTCATGATATTAATAGTTTTATGCGACAAGAGGTTCATTAGAAGTACAGACTCGCTATTGGTGTTGATGTTAAGGCACGTGTTAATTATAAGGCATGACCAAAGATTTTGAAATCCTCTTCCGTAATGTGGGTATACATTTACTATTTACGAAAAAACCTTTATTTCGGTAATAAACAGTCAAAATGGCCGATCGCAGTATTTTAATGTTCTATTTTATTGAAAATCTAAGTAATCTTAATTTTTTAAATAAAACTAAACCAGTGTTTTAACGTTATTCAATATAAATTTTACTCTAAAAACATTAAATCGACCATTTCTTGGTACTGTCGTCATGCCTTGAGATCAAGAAGGGTTTAATTGTTTTTTTTTCCACAAAATGACTTATTGGTATCGTTGGATTCAGCGTGAAATTATCTACAATAATACATTCTCAAAATAGCGAAATGAGGCTTAAATCTCAAGATGGTCAGTCTAAAAACGGTTTATCTGACACAGGAATACAGATTGCTTACCATAAAAACATTATTATACCCTGGGCTAAGGTCACACGTGCTATACATAGGATTGCTAATTTGATATAAATATTTTAATGAATTTATAAATTGTAGCGCAACGTTCGCTGCGGTCAGTAATTGGATGGGTGACTGTTACAAAAAGAGGTATTCACTGAGCACTATCACGGTTCCACGCTTCAGAGGGCACGTCAAGCCGTCGTCGGCTGTTGTCGTACGATGGTTACAATGATCAATCAGAAGTCTTTGATATTGTGTATGACAGCGCGACCCCGTCTCGCCCCACTCGACGGCGGACGGGTCACGGTTTTAGTGAGTTCGAGTCCCTCATACTCCGTGGGCCGCTGCGGTCGTAGGGACGGGAAGGGGAACTACGGAGGACCCGATCTCGTCCGTGGACCGAGTAGCGTGAACTGGCTCGGCTTACAGCGTATGCAAGGTTCATTCCCGCGCGGAGGAAAACTTGACTGCCAGCGACATTTGCACGAGAGGAAGTAAGAAAGATAAAAGGATCTGCCCTCGTGTCTACTTTCAATTTCCAGCTTATTCTCTACGCATGTGAAAGTTGCTACAACATTAATATGTGATTACAGATAAAACTGTAAAATTGTGTACATTAAAGTGACATATCGTCTCTCGGTGGAGAGTGTAATACGCGGCACTAGACACACGGCACTGTTATGCCGAGGTTGGTCGCGCATGCGCCGGCGAGTGCGTGCTCACTATAATGTAGCGATAGAACCAGTTGTACAACTCCCTTCAGCCGCGACCCGGTGACCTTTCACGCACACTAGCACAACTATATCTACAACTAATACATGAATCAAAATCACAAGCAGAGTAATATTGCCGTGTGCAGTAGGTACCTACTAGGTACTACTGACTGGCCCTATAGTGCAGCTGGCAGGCAGTACATAGACCGGCCCTCTGAACGCGTTGTGTACGATCCCACCCGGGGCAACATGGGTAACAAAAACATCTTTAAATATTTTGTCCGTCATCTGATCCCTGTAGTACAAGCTGCGCTAGTTTGGGACTAGATGTCTGTGTGGGAAATATGCACAATTATTTACTTATTTTATTTATGGGTGCACGCCAGCAGAAACATCCAAGTTTTGTGAAGAATTTGATGTTTCTGCTGATTCTACCGATACCATATTTCTCTCATTCAGCGCCTAAAGTTATGTACATTCGTCAGTGATGAGCATCTACACTTGTGTGTTGCCTCTCTATACACACGTTGGTCTACTAAAGAAATAGAGTAAAGTATGGTATTTGCACACGTACGCCCCGAATGTCAAGGTTTTCACGTAAATAATGTATTTAGTCGCCGCGGATCGTTCGCCGCGGATCGGTCGCCGCGTATCGGTCGCCGCGGATCGTTCGCCGCGGATCGGTCGCCGCGTATCGGTCGCCGCGGATCGTTCGCCGCGGATCGGTCGCCGCGTATCGGTCGCCGCGGATCGTTCGCCGCGTATCGGTCGCCGCGGATCGTTCGCCGCGTATCGGTCGCCGCGGATCGTTCGCCGCGGATCGGTCGCCGCGTATCGGTCGCCGCGGATCGTTCGCCGCGGATCGTTCGCCGCGGATCGGTCGCCGCGTATCGGTCGCCGCGGATCGTTCGCCGCGGATCGGTCGCCGCGGATCGGTCGCCGCGCGTCACTCAGCGCCGTGTTTGTTTATTGTTTCCTTTTGGGTGTTTGTTTGATTTCTGTTTATTGGAAAACGAGATCATAGGTCACATTAAGAACTATTAAGAGCTATCATTATATTAAGCTTAATATAATTATAATATAGATATAATTATATATTAATGCAGCTGCATCATTCATTAAATCAGAATGAATCAGGTCGTGTTTCGTCTGCTCAGCTATAACTGATGTGATGTTCTCGGGTGAAGGATTGAGGAGACGCTCGGTGGGGCGGCGCACGGCCCGATATAGACCAATTTTTAATTGATAAAAAAAAATTAAGAAACGGCTGCTCACTAATATATTAAGACTTGAAAGCAACAAAGGCTTACAATGAAAGGCGTCATGCCAAACTGAATCATGATGAAAACTCATCTTCACAATGTGTGATATTCATGAATTTCAGCAAATATTTAGTCCTTGTGATCAAGATAATTTAAGCAATACAAATAATATAACATAATTCAAACACATCAACTTTACTGTCACTTTTTTTTTTTTTTTTTTTTTTTTTTTTTTACTTCAAACTTGTCTAGCATTTGACCGCGCTCTCACATTAATCACTCTCTCATCTCTCTCTCATCTCGCTCTCACCTCTCACTTTGCTAAATGGCCTAAAACTTTCTAGAACAATTTCTCACCGACGAAATTATGTTATTTCTAAAGTTTCCCCATAACCGTCGCATTTCGTATCATTAACCGATGCGGCAACGACGAGCATTCAAGACGCGCGCAGTCCGGCTTTCTACGTGACGGCGCACTTTGTGTCATCTCGTCTTAAGACAATTTGAGGAAACAGTGCATAAAGCCATTCCGCAACACAACAACAGGCTCAGGTGCTCGCGCTGGCAGCTTCCTTCTTTTGAAAACGGAGCTTCTGCGATACTGACTTGCAAGATTGTGCATTCAAGCTGTGTACTTTCAAATAACGACGTTCTTTTGTGAGATCGAACTTGCGACAAATCCCATGAACAGTGCAAGCGCAAGTGAAACAGAAATCTTTTTCTACAAAAATGAAGGCAGGCATTGTATTTTCTAATAACACTAGTGAGTACCAATATTTGCAAGAAAATGTTCTCACGCTCCGTAATCATGGCGGCAGATATATTTTCCCAGCATCTTTACTTTTCCTTATTGAAATCTGTTATCTGATGCAAGTCAACCGTTACATCGCTCGCGTTGTGCGGTGTACTGGCGTACTCCCCGCGGGTAGATGTAAATAATGTGATATCGATCTATACCAGTGTTTTCAATTTCACTATGGCACAACAAAACGTTGATTTAGATCATTCCATCGGCGTTGTTATTATCTTCTCTTCTCCGTCATGGAATTATTTTGTTCAAATTAGGGTCGTCCGGCTCGCGCCCAACGAAGCAACGGATATAGCACTTTCGGTGCACGTCTAACAACTGGTAAAACAAACAATACTTTGATTAAACTCCCTACTCGGCAGTACACTGAACATCAAGTCAGCAACTTATTTAGGCATGTGCACAACCACCCTTCAATTATTACGTTATCGCATCAGAATTTTGTATATTAAACATTCACAAATAAAATAAAACGAGTTCAAACTGCAATAAAATGTTTAGGTATCGGCGGCAACACCGCACCAACATTAAACGTCGTCTTCTGGAAATACAATCACTTCACGAGTCCTAAGTTATAGAAAAAGGCGTTTTATATAAATACAATTTTCAGGTTCTATAAACGTAATCGAAACCACTGTTGTTTAAGTAATTTATTACGAGAACTAGGTACCAACTAACCAATATTATACTTAAACATTATGATGGTACGCGACGGTACTGGTACTGGGACTACCGACCGGACGTCACTGTCCATAACGGATGTCCCAAGTACGCGCCCTACTGAGAATGAAGAGGGAGAGAGCTGTCAAGTAAATACAAAATAATTGGGAGGTTGTACTTAGTAAACAAACAAACCGAGATCATTTTCCAAGGCTAAACCGAAGCTGGCTCCGCTCGAGCCTGCCTGGCGGCTGCTATTGCGCGCTGCATATGATGCGAGTGTTTATAGCTCCGCCCATATCGAAATAACACGTACATTTGGCAATAAGCAAACGGTGTTTGGCAGTTTCACAGCACTGTAGAGATGCTTGCGACAATCCGCGCCGGCTTCTAGCTCTTGATAGATTGCGCAACCAACTGCGTTGAGAACGGATGCAAAACCAGACGCTGTGAGGCAACGCGACGCGAACTACTTCGACCGACTCTCCAGTTCTTACTTCGTTCGTAATGAGAAGTTATGAGCGAACTGCAGGACCGTCACTGATGCCGGAAAGGAAGTCGTAAGGAAATCCTAATGTTCTAAAATCATACATTCAAAATGTTATCATCTAAAAATGCTACTGAATCCGTTATATTAGCTTTCTTTACACATAATTTTTGTGAAACAATTTTATAATAATAATAATAGTAATAATTCTTTATTGCAGACACGAGATCCATAGTACGCCTAAAAATTACAATACAATAAAGAAAGTCATTATATATGTATGTAGTGTAGACATAGAAATAAAAACAACTAAATAAAATAAAATAAAAATTAAAAAATAGCTAGGTAGCAATAGCCACCCAGCGTCGATATGTTGCAGTCAGGTGCAGTCTTTCTGCCAAACTTTTTATAATAGTATTTTTACACGTGTCGACTCTGGACATAAACGACGCTATTCGTTTGCGCTGTATCGCGTTGAATGAGTCCACTCGCGCTTCCGTATACATCTCGGAAGCACTACAATACCATTTCAGGCCCATCAGGTGCCTTATAGGTAGATATAATAAAAAGGTGTGCTTTCTTTTGTTTGTTCCCATAGAAAATAAATTTGATAATTGGTTATATAGAGGGAAGAAATTAAATTCTCTTACATCTACTTGACTTCCAGTAAGATTCTGTTTTACCATTAAAATTCCAAGTTAATAGTGCTTTTCTATTACGAAGTAATAGATAAATCGACTACAATACGCTTGCATGCACTTTTTGCATCCTAGCATCATCCTTCACCCTCGCATTCCCTAACGATACGACAATGTACAATTTATGACTGTAATTTTCAATCACTTCACAGCACTTAGTCTGTATTATTATTAGTCTATATTATTTTTGAAATGATTACGTCTTGTAATTAGAATGATGGCAGCAAAAGTTCAATAATCCCATGTGGACGCACTCTAAAGATGTACCTAGGTATCTACTTGCCAAACAAAGCTAGATATAATTTTAAATTTTTTGTTTGACAAGAAAGTTACTGCACCATCTTTGCACAAAATGACGAATCTCGGTTAGTACGCCAGCAATCGTTATTACATATATGTGCCTATTCTCACGGCTCGTGCAGTCAGTACGGCGGTACGGCGGTACGGCGGTACGGCGGTACGGCGTTACGGCGGCGGGGGCCTCCGCGAGACGATGATTGTACTCATTTCATTTGTCCGTCCGTCCGGCGACGTGACGTAACCGATCTGTACGAACTCGATAATTACCTACACTTTCTCCTTCAGTAAAGCTTCATAGCTTCTTTTTTCTTTCGTTAATGTTGATGTTGGCCTTTTAATTTATATTTTATAGAATACTAGCTGACCAAGCGAACTCAGTTCCGCATTAGAGGGAAAAAAGTATGTCCGTCTCCTGGTTCTCAGTTACCTCTCCACCAATTTTTGGCCAAATCGGTTTAGCCGTTCTTGAGTTATAAATAGTGTAACTAACACGACTTTCTTTTAATATATATAGATATAGATAAGTACTGATAAATGCGTGTGTTGGGTCATGAATTAAAAGAAATATACTTTTACTTTTACTTGAGAAGCACTTCCAACTAAGCTCAAATTTAAGCACTTCAAACTTGCACTTGCCATTAGTTATCCGTAATAGAGCCCGTGATGCGGTCCCTCCGCGCTTGGACCACACGGCCGCGGCTCCGGCGCCAACATTCCGGCGCCGGGCGCCGCCGGACCGCCTCATCACTATGTATTTTTATTACAATACGACGTGTTTTCATAATCTGTAATCCGTAGAATAAACTAACCACTCTATGCCGACATACCTGTTCTACAGCTAGTTTATAGTATCTTGCTGTCTATTTGTGTGTTTTAAATGAGCGCTGCTCCAGTAGGTTAGGTAACTGTAACTGCAGTGCGTGGCCTCCGCAACTTGTAGTTTACCTGGCAGAGCTTGGCGGCCCTACTTTACATACCGTGTCGGCTTGTGGGGGCCAGGGTGCGGGGCGCGAACCAGGGGAACACCAGAGAAATCTTCCTTCTAAAACTCAGCCGCAGACGGTTTCTGCTACTGGTTATCTTTACTAAACGAGAGAAAAGCAACTTCCATAGTTTTCAAAATTGTGTGCGTGATTTTTGGGACTTGAATGTAACTGAATATTCAATCTTCTGATTGAATATTTCGTTTATCACTACCTCTAAAAGAAAACTATAGCAGTGGCACCCTCATGGTCGTTCAGGCCCTAATTGTGTAAAGTGTCGGTGATATTTGACTGAGACAGCCGCGGATTTTGACCCGCGCCTGTCTCAGGGTTCAGCAGAAATGTCGAGCCTCTGGCTGATTTTAATCCCGAACTTTGACATTTAATTTAACAGTGGGACATTCTTAACCAACAGAAATAAAAACATCAAAGATCTTCGGTCACAGAATACATACGCGGGCTCGTCATAGTACCTACCTCGGCACTAATCGTTGCCGTGGTGGCCTACAGTACCTATTCAATCGGTACCTATAGTACTACCGACCGGACTGACCCGACCGACTGAATCAGGGCCTGATTTACCCATGGGCTAGTTGGGCTACAGCCTCGGGTGCACGGACCGGGGGGCGCCGAGCTTGACATGCATTAAATCAAGCAGTGGGTACCTAAATCCATTGTGCACTTCTCTGAAACTCCACGATTGTTTATAAAAAACATCTACCAGTCATTCTAATCTTTATCAGATGCCGTAACTGCGTTGGTTATCATTAATGTACTCCTAAAATACCTAACAGCGGCAGCATATTGGGAAGAAAATTGTCTTCACCGAGCTGTACTGTTTAGGTCTTTTACATCCATGTTTGCCGAGTGGCAGCCGTAACTGGAGCAGCCAGCTCGTTCTGCGCCACGAACCGCCATGCATCCGATCGGTATGCAAGTAGCACCCGCCACCGTTACCGTACCGCCGAGCGCCGCGGACTCCGGGGCTACATTAACCACACGGAGGCAGAGGAGTCCATTTGATAGCAATTGACCATTATTTTTTTAATTAAAAAATGCAACTATTAGACTAAATAAAAATGTATTTTTCTGTATGGATAGCATTTGTATACATTTTATGGTAATGTTATCTAAGCTGTACGGATAATGCAATTTCTGTGTTCATTTGGAGCTGTAAATAAGGTTGTATGAAATCGCTTGAAGCGACATGGCCGCCCTGCGGTTTTTATATAGATTCGGCGTTAGCTGTGCACTAAATCGTTAATCATTGCAATTTTTTCAATAATTGTAAGTTGGTACGTAAATAAGCAGGTAGAAAATCTTTTATAATAAGTTGTGTTCAACCGTGATTAAGTAAACATTTCATTAATCTTTCACCAACTGAAAGATGGTGATCATCTTCCTAAAGCTATAAATTGGGCCAATCACTCTTTTTTCTATAATTGGTAGTACTTTTACAGCAATGCTTACCGATGGCGAGCAGCAGCAGCAGCGCCGCAGGCGGGCGCGTGTCGGACAACATCACTGAACTCACAAGCGGCAGACGCGGACGACGCGGGCTGCTCGCGCGGCGGCCGGCGGAACACTGGCGCGCACGCCGACTCTCCGGCGCAGTGTTGGAAACAAAAAGATAGTATAAAGTATTTAAAAAAAAAGATCTTGGAATAACACCAGTTTAATACGATAATCTCTCGCAGTATTCGTATATCGTGACAATTCAATGCTTTTTATAGGTATTTATTGAAAATATCTCAACTCTGAAATTATCGTATTTTTGCGTACGATCGTTAAAAATTGATGGTATATCGTACATTATGATAAATAAACGTACAAACACGATAATTGTCGTACAAACAAAACCCAACCCTGGCGCCGACTCCCGCCGGCATACATTCATACATCTTGCTCTTGACTTTTGAAAGCTCTGATACCCGGAGGTGATTACCTCGATCGAGAGATTGAAGTGGTGATGGCAAAGGCAGAGTTATCTAAAAGAAAGATTATGCCCTGTTATCAGCAATTTTAAGCCCTACCTACTCATTATTTCATCATCGTTCCAGCGTTCCATCTGCTTTCGTAGTTTTTGAATCAAATATTGGCCATTCACAATAATTTAGATTCGAATTCAAATTTATAACATTAGTCGCATTTATATTTTCCATATATTTATGGCATTCCCCCAATATACGCTAAGGCGTAAATCTCTCTTTTTGCTGTTTTTTAAAACCGAAACACACACACAAAAAAAAGTTTTTTTTATAGGATCTGTGAACCAAAATTATTATATTGAATAATACCTAATTCGATTTTTGTGACTAACTACGATATATTATCGATACTACCAATTGTTACAAATTTACTGCATTCCGAAGATTTAAATTTCATTTAACCTTCTCCCCTCCCCCCCCCCCTTATAGAGCTGCTAAGAATAATGTTTGGGAGGGGGACCTCCGGGACAACCTATACACATAACACTATATTATATACCAATCTACATAATATATATATATATTTTTAAATATGTTGGCTCCACACTTTTGTGTATTTTTAGTCAAGTTATAGTCTAGTCAAAATCATTCTCCTAGTAAAGTGGTGGCAACTTTACTTGAAGCTTCTTTGGAGTTTTGGAAACAACACGAAAAGAAACGTTTCACCATTATTATGCCACTTTCCCACACTCATGCATGTAATCCAGCACTTAACGAATAAAACGCCACCAATTTTATGCACTAACACTGAAAATAGCACAAGTTTTGGAAATTAATACAATGCGGCGACGCGATCTTTTTCGTTTTCCCGCCAAAACTCAACAATAATAATTACTTATATTTATTCAGAAAGGTTGTAATTATAAGTACTTATTATTACTATTAGTACCCAAGAAGAAGAATCATAAAAATACAAAATAGTTATGAAAGAGGTTGTGTTATGTATGACTATGACTAGAAATAAACAAACTGCAAGATTCACGTGGCACGCGAGCGGTGATAACAAAACCTATCGAAACGAAATATGTCGTTTTATTCAGACTCCACCCTCATACGAAACTATCTTAAACTTGTGAAACGGATACGGTTACTGTACTTATTGTTACAAACATATTTTTATTTCGGACTAGCTGACCCACTCCGGCTACGCACGGGTTAATAGTTTTACACCCTGACCCTGTCCAAGAAAATACTTTTTTTAAGTCATGAACAGAATTTACACTCGCTCTTACAACGGTTGGAATATATAAATTCAATTGGATTCGATGTTGTGCTACGTCATCCACCAAGTCACACTTGTGAATTCATTGACAGCTTTATTCGCATGAGTTTTGATGACTGGTAGAAAGCATTACGGTATTTTCTTACCACTTCCTTAAATTATTTTTACCTTGCAACTCTACAGATGAATGAAACGTCATTAGCTGTCAGACGCCACAAATAATAGTAAATTCCTTTTGACAGGAAAATACAGAAAGTGAAAGTTACTGTGCGTTCATTGGTGATATGGAGCATTGAATGTATTATAACCAATCACACCGGAGTCCTTGTACTTCTGTTACATATTGTTGGGCTGTGAAAACAAAATTAGCGAAACGGATTGTCAAAAACCGGAAATTGACTTTACGTATCAAGAATAAATTATTTGAAAATGAAATGTTCCAATCGTAGTATGTAATAAGTTACAAAGTTTATTTTAAGTGATAATAAGTGTTAAAACTAGGTGAAAAATGTTAAAATTATGCATAGTGCTACTCGCATTAGTTACTCAAGGTACGTAAGGTGTTTTCGGGTTACAGCAAGTTTAGAGCGTAAACTTTCTCTCGTGCTTTGTTAAAGGAATTGCATTCAATGCCATTCGAAATGCTTTTCAGATTGCTCGTCGCAAGAAGAAGAGGATGGCCCCTACCGAGGGAAGTTCATAGGGAAGCTCAACTCGTATCACCATCAGGTTACTACTTATTTTGTATTATTCTGTTAATAAATATATACAAAAGTATAAAAGAGTGAAAGGGCAAAATATTTCGCCTACTAAACATAATGGGGAACTTGCAACTTCTGAACAATATTCCTAGACAGACCAAATCCAGGAATACTACAATGTATACATGTAAACACTTTGTATTCTATTAAATGATTGTGTGTTAATAATTAATGGGTCTTGATGGTGACTCATATAGGTAGAAAGTTTCTAAATTTTCTGAATTGGCTAGCCATAATGGTCAGCCACATCACTCAGGATAATGTACTTGCTTACTTTTGAGCTTGAGCATGATGCTAAAAATATGGTTTGTCTTATATTTTTATATTAGTAGGTAGTATTTCTTTTTTCTTTTATATTTGTTATGGTGATACTTGCAGGTATCAGGTGATGTGTATGCGGTGGATGAGTGGACGGTGCTGCTGGTGAACTTCAACTATGACGGCACCGGGGATGATACATTCTTTTGGGCTGGTGACTCGGGTCGGCCGGGGCCACAGGGGTTCATTATTCCTGATGAACATGGGAAGTCAGTATTTCCATTGTAATGAAATGAAATAAACTTTATTCCTGATGCACAATATTGCATAGGTAATATAAATATAAAGACAATAGAAACATATATACACAATCACACACAATAATATGCGATACTGCGCAATGTCAGGAATAGGTCCTGGCTCAGCATACAACTGAGGCTGCAAACAACAACCTCGGTTACTGATTTTCAGCCGGCACCCATTACATGATATCACGGATGCAACACATATTAATACACTACAAAAAAAACAAAGTTAGAAACATGAAATAAAACATAACAAAATCCAAAACAATACAAAAATATACAAAGAAAACATTAAAACTTCTTTCTGGTAGCCCAGTTGTATTGTATATTATATAATATTATTAATATAATTTTAGTTTAGGTATCTATATAACCAACTACTTAATCATTAATTTTGTAGAATTTTGGGTTTGTGAAATATTAGATCAAGTATCTATGTTGTAATTTTGAATATATCAAAATTGACATATCAAGATACAAGAATATAGACCAGTTTACTCTTGCACCTTCATTTGACACTGATTCTAAGTCAAGAGAAGTATTTATGGTGATAAAAAATATAAGGCTCATGATTTTTGTTAACAACATTAAGTAAATGGTAATCGTATCCTTATAAGAAAAGGAATTAAACCTACTTCAATCGCTTCATGTCAAACCGAGAAAGATTACTATTTGAGTAATATTTTAAATAAACTAAAAGGATATTCTTTCAATAAAAAAAATATTTAATCCACGTTTCACATGCCAAAACATTTCACCGGTGTCATTTGTTTCTCGAAAAATAAAATTTGGGAGATACAAGGTATCTATTTTTTTTTATATTTATCAAATAAGCCCGTTAAACATCATCAAAATCGATTCAGGGGCTTGAACCAAAACAATCGGGTTAAATATATAAATGATAATATCAAGGAAGGCCAAGTATTCCTCAGCGTGACATTAAAGCGACCGAAGTGAGTTTATTGAAAGCGGGTGCCGAAGGTTGGGGCTGTCCACTTGTCCAGGACCAACATCCTGGAGCGGTACTACAACGCGGAGGTGCGGCTGCGGCTGCCGGGCGGCAAGCGCGTGTCGCGCACGCGCTGGCTGGCGGTGTACGACGTGGGCTCCCAGAACACGTTCGGGGACGTGTTCGTGCCGGACGGGCTGGCGGCGCCCGCGCCCGCCGCCGGGCCCGCGCTGGCCGGCGCCGGCGTCTCCAGCCGCCCGCTCGCCTTCCTCTCGGCCACCGAGCTGCTGTGAGTGCTGCCTGCGTCAACTGCGCTTCCTACGCTTGCGAGCGCGGCGATGTTTCTTCTATTAGTAATGTTCGGTCCCGCCGCAGGATCCCGGAGCTGCGGTACGACGGGACCGGGGAAGTGTACCTGTGGGCCGGGGTGGGGCCGCAACCCTCCGCTAAGGGGTTCATCATACCCGACGAAGATGGATAGTGAGTCGCACGGTTTTAATGATATTATGTTATACTACTTCAAGTAATTTTTTGAATATTGTAGCTCAAATAACTGATTTGGAAAATTTATTTTAAAAAAGTTCAGTAACATCGGTTCAGTAGTTTGATTTTTAAATCAAAATAACTGGAAACATATATGTTTTCTTATGAAATACCGACGGTTGTAGTGGTCACGGTGCGTGACGTCACGTTACTCGGATCGAATGGAATCTTAGATGCTGCAAATGAGCATTATGATGATTTTTTACTTGAATGTTTCATGAACTTAAATAAAATTATTTACTTTTAAATAATCGCGATGTGGTTCATTATTTTGACAACCTTCTTTTGACCAACATGACGTTGTGTTCGTTCACTCAAATGGCCGTCAGCTAAATTGTATGGAATCTCATTCTTGGTGAGGTGTAGCCTCCACCGAATTTATAGAAAAAATCATTTTATTTTTATTTTTATTAAAAGTTTACAAAACTGGGAATATGTTACTTATGATACTTTAAAAACTAACCTTAACCACTCAAATCATGCGGTGGACATATTCCCTTCAGGATGTACACCTAACTTGCGTTTATAGCTAACAAAAATTATTGTCGACTTTGTTTATCGACGCAACAAACGGTCGTTTAAAGGTGTATAACGCCATCTAGTGTATCGTTAAGGAACTAATCTCTTTTGTTTCTTATTGTTGATGTTTATAAATAATTATAAAGTCATGCAGTAGTATTCCTTTTAATTTTTAATATAAAGTTGTATATTTTGATCATTAGAATAGACTTATATATTTTAATTTTGATGAAATAATAAAATCGAGCTGAGCTTTCGGGCCACCCTCGGTACTGTCGCCACGCCCGCAGCCTGGAGCCGCTGCGCGCCTACGAGGGCGAGGACGTGCGCGTGGAGCTCCCGGGGGGCCGCTCGTGGCGCGAGGTGGGCTGGGTGAGCCTGTGGGACCGCGCGCGGGGGACGGCGCGCGCGGCGGCGCCGGTGCCCGAGGGGCTCAGCGTGCCCCCCGCGCCGCGCGCCGCGCACCCGCACCGCGCCGGCCTGCCCGCCTGCCGCCAGCTGCACCGCGACCTGCAGCTCTCCTGGGAGCTCTTCGGCCCGCAGGTCACCTTCGAGCTGGCCGGACAGGTGAGGCGCGCTGCACTACCGCGGCTTACCTCCTACTGCGTACCATCAACATCAGTATTGACATTCCCAATATTATAAAAAAAAAAAAAATGCATGAACATTCAAGAAAGTGTTGAATGTCCGCAATCAGTACGTTGCGCGGGGCTAGATTACATTTGGACGTAACAACGAATGCTTGAACGAACTATTATCTAGACTGGTAAATACCCCTTAACGTTTATTAAAAAATAAGTTCTAAATTGATGCACGTTAAACGTATCACGCTTGACGTCTCCCTGTACGAACGGCGGTGCGCATCCAGATCGGCGAGGACGAGTACATGGCGCTGGGCGTCTCCGGCAGCAGCGAGTCCTCCGTGATGCTGGGGGCCGACGTGGCCGTCGTCCGCTACAGCGGCCGCGAGCGGCGCGGGCTGGCCGCCGACTACAACGTGACGGCCTACAGCGCCTGCCACCGCGTGCTGGACCGCTGGGCCGGCGTGTGCCGCGACACGCTGCTGGGCGGACAGGACTCCAACCAGGTGTTCCAGGCCAAGCGTGAGGACGGCCTCACCGTGGTCTCCTTCCGCCGCACGCTGCAGCCCGGTGAGTGCCGCGCCCCGGGTGCCCCCCCCGTCCCCCGTCCCCCCCCCCTACAGCGCCGTGTGTGCAGGCGAGCCGATGGACCGCGAGTGGCCGGGCGCGGGCGCGGTGGCCGTGGTGTGGGCGGTGGGGCCCCTGGACGCGCGCGGGGAGCCGGCGCTGCACCGGCTGGCGCCCCGGGGGGACGTGCGCCTGCAGCTGGCGCGCCAGCCGCCCGAGGGGGACTGCTTCCCCTTCACCGTGTGAGTGCCCCACTGCGCTCTGCACATTGAACCAAATAAAATGCTTTAACGTCGCGCTCATCCAGTATATAAGTATGAACCTTCGACGAGTGACGGGAACTTATTTACTAACCGTAAAAGCGCTGCATTTTAACTTAATGATTTGTTGGATCCGTATTTGGTGTAAAGACATACAATAGTTTATATCCTTACACTGTAAATTTACAAATCTGATCTGGTAACATTGCCCGTCGGGCCAGACAGGAAAATAATCGGCTGGCGTGGGGGAGGGGCGTGGGGGACTAGTTCTCGTTTGTAAACCCATGTAGCGGACAAGAACAATCTAGCACGTCACCCGATGTAGTCGGTATGTGATGCGTCCCCCTCTCCTCCCCTCCACCTGCCCGTGTGTCCCCAGCGGGGAGCGAGAGTCCCCCCCGGCGTGGGAGCGCGCGCAGCTGTTCGACCCGGCGCTGCGCGTGTTCGAGTTCAAGGTGGGGCCCTCCGGGGGCCCGCGCGGCATGGCGGGGCGGCGGGGGCCCCCGGCCGCGCCCCTCGCGTGGTACGTGAACGGGCAGCTGGCGCCCGACCTGCAGCTGCGGCGCGGGCTGACCTACACGTTCCGCGTGCGCGGGGGCGACGACCCCCACTCGCCCACCGACTACCACCCGCTCGTCGTCACCGCGGACCCTACGGTACCCTACACCCTCGCTCGTCCCCCGCGCCGCCCCCCGCTCGGCTGACGCGCCCGTGTCCCGCAGGAGACCCAGGAGCGGGTGCTGGCGGGCGTGGCGGTGTCGCGGCGCGGGCGCCCCGCCCCCGGCGCCGCGGGCGCGCGGTGCGGGCCGCGGGCGGCGCCGCGGGCGGGCCGGGGCGCCGCCGCGCGCACCTTCCGCGTCTACAACCGCTCGCTGCAGTGGGAGCCGTGCACCGGCGCGGCCGCCCTCCTCACCGTGACGCCCAACTCCTCCTGGCCCGACCTGGTGTACTACAACTCCTTCACGCTCGCCGGTACGTCCCGCCGCCCGGATGGATGACCGGCGCTGTCACGTTTGTGGGCACGATCCTAAACGATCTAATTTAATAACTCGATACGTGTTGCTGTCCCTTTCATATAAGTCGAAACGAGAAGGACCACGATAGTTATGGAACGATTTCATTAGGATTTCGTCAGTAGACGGCGACCATAATCTACCGCCAGCCCTCCCGCAGGTATGGGCGGCCGCATCTTCGTGGTGGACCGCCACCGCCGCAACCTCGGCCGCGCCGCCTCCGCCGCCGCGCCGGCCGTGGTCACCACCGTGGCGACCACCGTGGTGGCCACGGTGGCGGCCACGGTCGCCGCCGGGCGGGGCCTCTAGCGGGCACCGCCGCGAACATCATGCCGAACTCCAACATCGCCATCTCACTCGGCGGTTGCCCTCTCTGTCCTCCGCGATGTACAATATAGACAGCCAGTGACGAAGACGAAGGGGATCGTCGGCGCCGGTGGAGTCTCTCGGGGTCCGCCGGGGGCTCCGGGAGGACAATATACGAGTGGGCAATCGCATCGGCGAGGCCCCTTTTTTTTTCTTTCCCAGATCTACCTAATAAATATATATATCTTACTAAAGATGCTTTTACACGACATACCTACTTATGATAGTGAAAAAGCATTTAGATTTTATAACTTATGTGTATAATTTATTTACAAAGTAATGTTCTTCGGCTTTTGCTTTACAGAAGTCCTCTAGTAAGGATTTGCAATTGATTATGGCAGCTAAATCTTCTTCAATTGAGGGAATTGCTAAAGCGGACAGTCGCACGGTCCTGCTTCATGCAGTTTCTTAAGTAGTTTTTATAATTTGTAACTTAGAAAATCTTCTTACGGGGAAAAACTACTAAAAATAAATGGGAGTTTTAAGTCTGGTGGCATCGCATTGAAAGAGGCCTCGCGAGGCCCCTTTTGGTGTATAAATATGTCGAATGTGGTCCTGGGATGGTCGCCGTGGATTCTGATTTTAAAAATCTCATTTTATTATCTGTATATTTTTGAATACCTGGAAATTTAAAATGTATTTATTGTATTGTAAATAATCGTCAGAAGGTATCGAGTAATGTATAATAAAATTTTATAATTCTCTCTGGTACCTACTTGTATTAAATGTATGGTCGTTAGTACCACTGTCGCAAGTGTCCAGCGGTGCTGAGAGGGGAACTTATCTCTGTCTCGCTCGTTTACATTTTAAGGATCTCTTATATTTTGTACAATGTGATTATATGTGAATATTGTTTAGAGAAATAATTTAAGCTAAATACTTTTATATAAAAATATACCATTTATATACAAATAATTGTGTTTTCCTCACATTTCTAGGTCAAGTTAGGTAAGCTCTTGACGCAGCACTTGCCCTCGTTGGTCTGTGAGCGAACGAACATTGGTGAAGCCGAACGTAACGTTGGCGGGACAATCGTACAACTTGTGGAGCAGCAATCTATTATCGTATGTTTATATGTTAGGTACCTTACTAAACACTAACTTTAACTAACGATAAATACACGAATCCCACAGCGAAGATACTAGATTGGTACATTACATTGAATTCGCCCGCAAACATTTTAAGAATTCAAGCAAAATATAGATAATCGCATATTTTAATGATCGCCTCTAAGTTATCATTAAAATAGCATTTTGATCATAGCCGTAAGCCAACTAGTATAAATTGCATAGCAATAATTAGGTCTGATTTAAGACCGTCCGGGTTCCGCGGGACGCCGCGGCAGTCCCCTCGCGCCGCCGCCTGCATCACAGAGTACTTTGTTGTAGATAGAGGTCTATCTCGGCATGTATAAGAGCGCCATCTTAATTTGTTTTACGGAACTACTTCTATAATATCTACCTACCTTATATGTATATATATGTACATATATATAGATCATTTATACTATACGTACATATTACTACTTATAGATATACGATTTTCAATTTTTGGGAATGGGAATAAAACCGAATTATGAATTGTTAGCAATTGATGTGTTCCCCATTTTATGATGACTTTATTTGGATAAAACACATAAAACACATAAAACAAGGAAACAACATGCTAACAGTCAATACTTCCAAAACTTCAGCGAAAAACAAAAGTAACGGCCGGCAAAACTAAATCACACGACTGACATTTTTTTTTATATCATAGCCAACGACTGACATTTTTGTTCAATCCTGCCAGAAAAATAAATTCTTTAAATTTAAATAAGCGCCATCTTATTCTGTTTTATAGAACCATACGTCATACACTGTGCGTGTGCAGTTGCCATAAAGTTTTCAAGAAAATTGAGTAGCCTCGCTGCATTCGCATCTCCGCGCCCACAGCCTCGTGCTGGCGCTGTGCCTCTCTGTCACACTCCACGTCTCACGATGCAGAGCAATGCTAAATATTATATCACGAAGCTGGCTAGTTATGTTCGCTTTATTACTTATGTAGGTATCACCAAACTTCTTACGGAAAATAGATTCTATTCGAATGAATGGTTGTGACTGTGATATTTATTTACAATAAATACAGAAGATTATATTGTGGACTGGCCCGATAGCTCAATTGGTTTAGCCCTGCCTTCTGAACTGTGGGTTGTGGGTTCGATTCCCACCCAGGACAAACATTTGTGTGATGAACATAGGTATTTTTTCTGTCTGGGCGTTATATTGTATTATATGTGTACGAAGTACAATACCATTTGCAACTCTGTACACTCAACTCACTATTTCTCTAAACAGGGCGCTTTTACACGCCGCGACAGATACACGCGCGAGTGGGGGAATTGGCTAAACTAACTGCTGTAATTCATTGTATCTATTAAACTTTAATTTAACTTGGAAACTTTTTACATCAACTTTTATTACTTTAGCATTAAAGTGTTGTGTACTTCAACTGGGACGCAACAATATGTATGTATTTACAAACAAAAAGTATCTAAGTATTGTATCAGTTATCTGATTCCCATAATACAAGCTTTGCTTAGTTTGGGGCTAGATGGCGCTGTGTGAAATGACCACACCCTAGGACCATGGTCCACACAAGGATTTTTGGATTTTAACCACGACTTTATTTTTGTTGTTTTGTTTTGGCTCCACACTTTTGTGTATTTAGCCAGTGTCAAGTAATTGATTAGTTAATTAATATTATATATATTAATATGTGTCAAGTCAAGTCACAGTCCCAGTGATCAAGTTAAGTCATGGTCTAGTCTAACTCTACTCAAGTCATACTCTTAGGAAAGTGGTGACAACTTTACCAGAAGCTTCTATATAGTTTTGGAAACAACATGAAAAGAAAGGTTTCACCATCATTATACCACTTCCCCACACTCATGCCTGTAATCCAGCACTTAACGAATAAAATGCCACCAATTTTATGCACTAATGCTGAAAATAACACAAGTTTTAGAAAATAATACAATGCTGCGGGCGACTCGATCTTTTTCGTTTTCCCTCCAAAAAAAACTTTGGTCATAGCTAGTCGAATATTGAACTGTTTTATCAGCTAGTCTATAGTTGACGATAAACGGTCTCGTTGCGTCGACAGTAAAGGCGCCAACGACCTACCACTACTTTGCTATACTCTTTGTTCACGACATCAAAGTTTTTTATTTTCATTGACACTGACATGACTTTGTTCCTAAATATACCGCACAGCCCGTAGCATGGACCTTCCTTGGCCCGTATTGTACAATCAGGAATGTACGGCCCGGAATTAGTGTACATGTCTTTGGAATGTCGGACTGTGCCATATATTTTATTCTGAGTTGCAGCATTTACAATAAACGCGCTATTGGACACATTTCAAGAAAACACGTTTTTTCCTATAATTTTTATCTTTTTTGTTTGAATAAGGTAAATACTACACCAGCAGCTTCTAATTTTTGTAACCCGTGATAATCCATACTCTGGTCAGTCTGGTCCAATATTTGAGATACAGATTAAAAAGCTAGTTGATGATACAAAGTAATTTCTTATTCTGAGTACAAACAAACAACGGTACAAAGGCTGTGACACGATTAATTATTGACCCCGGTGCCCGGACCCGATGTACTGATACTTTTTGTATATCCAAATATGAACTATGACGCGAGAGGCGCGAGATGCATTGATTTTTGAAGCTTGTAGTATTTTGAAGTTTTACACAAGCAGTACTAGCTGTGCCTCGTGGTTTCACCCGCGTGATAATTTTTTTCTTATTTTCCGCTAGAAAAGGTATTAATTTTTTTTTTCATAAAAACTTTAAAATATTTGCAGAAATGTTCCACCCGTTAACGCATGATGCGGTGACCAAGGGAAATAGAGATTCATTTATCAAAAAATATTTGCATAGTTTAATAAATGGCGCTGAACGCTAATTGAAAAACAGTAAAAATAGGAATGAGACAGAAAACAATATGAAAACAGCAAATCTACTATTAAAACGTATTAAGTAGGGTCGGTAACACTGGTCACGGCGTGTAAAATCGCACTGTTAAACTATGCAAATATTTTTTGATAAACACTAAGTAATAGAACGCAATGACACTAGATAGCAGTATCTACTCTTGTCGGGATTCGAGGGTCACATGTCACATATATTGCAATTTTAAATTTATAAATTTATGAAATTAATAATAAATTTAGTGTTGACTTCGAAACCTAGAAATAAAATATTATATTTTGAAAAAATGTCAAAAAATTTAGGACTGTCACACAATGTCACACTTCGTCAACTCCCTCCCTGCCCCTAACGTGTGACGTAATTTATGGATGACCCCTTAATATGCGCATAGTTAGTATGGAAACTCCTGTTGGATTGGACTATGACTTCACTATGACTTGACTTGATGACTTCGACTGTGACTTGACACATATTTGCGTATTATAAATATCATTAACTTGAAAAATTATCAATTACTTGACACTGGCTAAATACATAAAAGTGTGGAGCTAAAACATCAAAAAAAAAATTATACGCGCCTGTGGGGGAATCGGCTAAACTGGGCTAATGATAATTTATCAAGTTATCGATATTTCACGCAGATATGTGTCAAGTCCCAGTCGAAGTCATCAAATCAAGTCATAGTCAAGTCAGTCTAGTCAAAGTCATACTCCAAGTAAAGTGGTGGCAACTTTACTTGAAGCTTCTATGGAGTTTCGGAAACAACACGAAAAGAAACGTTTCACCATCATTATACCATTTTCCCACACTCACGCCTGTAATCCAGCACTTATCGAATAAAATGCCACCAATTTTATGCACTAACACTGAAAATAACACAAGTTTTAGAAAATAATACAATGCGGTCACGCAATCTTTTTCGCTTTCCCGCCAAAACCCCTATCAACTTTTACTACAAAATACAAATTAAAATGTCAATACATTGATCAGACAGATTATTTGGTTGCACGTTCCTGGTTTCTGGATTTTCTGGCTGTACAATATAGTGACTTAAAGTTGGTTGGAATTAAATAATTTCATGTGCATAATTATGTAATTACAATTTGTTTATTTACAAATATGCACATACAAATATGCACATGGAATGAACAAATAACATACGTAGTATCTCTATCTAGTTTGTGCAAATGACTTATCTGTGCTTTAAATAAGTAGCACCATTTCCTTTCTTCGGTGCATAAAATAAAATATACAACAACGGGCCGGCGACGACGGAGTGCACGTACCAGCTTACAGTGTTCTGTGCAGTTTACCTACCTCATCGACTATCATTTTAGAATCGTTTGATGACAAAAGATTTACTGCATTTTATACGGAATAAAACGGATACCTACAGAATTTGAAACATTGGACTTATTTTAGAAAATTGAAATGTTGTACAGTTATACACGTTGAACTGATAATAAGAGGTAGAATGATGAACGAGAGCGAAGAAGAGTACGATGAGCTGCCGCCGATCACGGTGAACTCTACTGCACGAGACGCGGTAAATAAATAGTGTTCCTGCGTGCGTCCACTCACTGCAATATTTTTTATATAAATTGCTTAGTCTATCAGAGCAAAATCTTGAATTTGCTTTATTGCATATTTCTATAGGAACCTATCAGTGCTCAACTAACCCAAACATGAACATTTAAGAAACCCAATGAATTTTAACTTCTAAATTAACCTTTAGCAACAAAGACCATTGTTACAGATATATCTAGTGTTATTCCTCTAACTAGTGAAGCGCCTGGAGTTGTACCTCCAGCATTAACCAATGTTATATTTTACAACTACTATCTTGGACTCGTACACTACATTACATTACATTACAGAACTAGGCTCAGTTAATTGATGCTCTGATCATAATTACATTTATACATAAACTAGCCGCGTCCCGCGGTTTCACCTGCAGATAAAAAGTAGCCTGGATGGGAATCAAACCCACAGCCTATAGCTCAGAAGGCATTGGTACTTTCAAGTAAGCTATTCGACCAGTCAATAAAATTATCAATTTTGAATAAAATCTACTTGAGCCCTGATCAATGATTTTCTAATTTGATCTAAGTCATTTCTTTCACAGACCAAATAGATGACCACATACCGACTTATGTGGTTTTGTTGAGGCTTTATGGTAACATGGAGCGATGCTTGCACTCTGTAGCAGAAATATTTTGTAATAAGTTTACTGTTAGTAAAAATTATCGAATGATTAGTAAACATAGTATTTTATGAACACATCAACAAACCAATTAAGATTTAAACATTTTCAGGTTTACCTCGGTAGTTTTTTGGTCCCATTGTTTTCTACAAATTATGTTTTTAGTTTAGTTAACTAGGAAAAACTTGTAAATAAAAACATAATTTGGTGTAACAACACCATCATCGTATAGCGTAGATGCACCGTAGACATCGTCCGGAATACGAACTTTACTATCTCTAAGTGGGTACAAACCCGCAGCTGGATAGGAGGCGTCGGGCGCCCGAGTGCCTCCCGGGGACATTTATATTTTATAAGTTGACGATAAACAGTCGCTCCGACAACATCGTTTCACCCTTGGTTGTCGTCAATTGTCATTAATAAATTTTCATGACATTTCATGACTAGAGACGTCATGAATTTTTCAATTCATGATGTCTCTAGTCGCACAAGTGATCTCCGAACGGAACTCCGGTTCACCACTGGTCGTCCACAGAGCCGGTTCCTGATGCCGTGCGCCCGCGAGCTGGCCGCGCAGCGCGCGCGCGCCCTCCGCTGCGAGCTCGAGCTGCGGCGCATGCGCGAGCCCGCGCCCCCCGCGCCCCCCCCGCCCCCGCCGCGCTCCGACTCCTCCGGGTCCGAGGGCGAGGCGGCGCTGGCAGCCGCCGTGACCGCGCTGCGCGTGCGCGGCGCCCCGCCCCCCGCGCCCGCGCCCCCGCTCGCCGCGCTGGCGGGCGCCGCGGCCGACCGCCTGCCGCGCGCGCGCCCCTTCCTCGCCGCGTACGCGCGCGCCGCCGCCCGCGCGCGCGGGCCCGCCGCGCGCGCCGCGCTCGACCGCCGCGTGAGTGCCGCCGCCCCGCCCCGCCCCGCCCCGCCGGCCGCACTCACCGGCGCTCGCCCGCAGGTCCTGGCGAGCATCTGCGGCGCGCTGGGCGGCTCCGCGGGCGCGGCGTGGGAGCCGGGCGCGGCGCAGGCGGCGGGCGCGTGGCTGTGCTGCGCGCTCGCGGCGCGGGAGGGCGCGCGCCTCGGGCCGCGCCTGCCGCGCGCCGCGCACGCGCTGCTGGACGAGCGTGCGCCGCCGCACGCGCGCGCCGCGCTGGCGCGTGCCCTCGTGCGCCTGCTGCCCGCCGCGCGCGCGCGCCTCGACCTCAGCGACGCGCTGCGCAGCGGCGGCGCCGGCGCGGAGGCGCTCGCGGACGCGCTGTGCGCGCCGCTCGAGGAGGGGGAGGGGGAGGGCGAGCAGTACGCGGCGCTGCAGCTGGCGGGGCGGGCGCGCGCGCACGCCGCCGCGGGGGAGGGGGCGGACGCGGCGCTGGCGGCCGCGCTGGGGGCGGCGGCGCGGGCGGCGCCGCCCGACGCGCTCCAGGTGGCTGGCGGTGGGAGGGAGAGGGGAGACGCCGCGACGCTCGGGTGGAGGTCGGATGGCTCACGAGTATCTCCCCGCAGGTACTGGCCGCGGCGTCCAAGCTTCGGGTGCTGTTCCATCTCAAGAAATGATGCTGCCTTCGGTGCGGCGGACGGGATCGAGTTGCTGTACGAAACACAGAAACTGTTGTAATGTAAAAGTAATTATAGAGTTCCGGGGGCTCACCCCCGAGGGCTGCGGATGATGATTTCGTAATTTAAGATGTG
Source organism: Ennomos fuscantarius (assembly GCA_905220475.3). NCBI lineage: Eukaryota > Metazoa > Arthropoda > Insecta > Lepidoptera > Geometridae > Ennomos > Ennomos fuscantarius. The sequence continues at coordinate 89,421 of HG992046.1, read as the reverse complement.
ATCTAGTTGTTACATAACGTATCTGTAGTGGGTATGATTTTACTGCGGCTGTTGATGTTAAATAAAACATAATACAATAACTCGTTATTTACTATTGACGTAACTACCCACATGTAGTAGGTAGGCTTCGTTCCGCGTAACGGTGTCGATGAGTATGAATGCTTAGAATTTTTTCTTACATTTTTTTATGTTTTGGCTCCACATCTCCGTGTATTTAGCCAGTGTCAAGTAATTGATAATTTATCAAGTTAATGATATTTCACGCAAATATGTATCAAGTCATAGTCGAAGTCATGAAGTCAAGTTGACTTGACTACTGAACCGTCCGGTTCCATAAATAAAAAAACGAAACCAAAAATAATTTAAGGGAGAAAAAAATCTGTCGATATAACATTTTTACAAAAAATAAGAGTCAGTTTTTATGTTTTTTTTTTATGACTAGCTTCGCCGACGGTTTCACTCGCGGGTTAAGAGTATTTTATGTGATAATCCAGGTCATATATTATCTGTATTCCAAATTTCATTCAAATCCGTTATGCTTACAATATGGGTAAACTTAAATTTCAAAAAACCCTGGAGAAACATTCAGAGTTGGCAAGTGAGACGGCGTTGTTTTTCAACAAGAGAGTTGACTCTGCTTTGCTCACTGCCATTGTTGTCACTGTCGTTTTGTATCTCTTTATAAGGTGGTAATAGATAATTACTGATTTGGAGTTTTGGCGGGAAAGCGAAAAAGATTGCGTCAAAAAACTTTGATGTCGTGAACAAAGAGTATAGCAAAGTAGTGGTAGGTCGTTGGCGCCTTTACTGTCGACGCAACGAGACCGTTTATCGTCAACTATAGACTAGCTGATAAAACAGTTCAATATTCGACTAGCTATGACCAAAGTTTTTTTTGGAGGGAAAACGAAAAAGATCGAGTCGCCCGCAGCATTGTATTATTTTCCAAAACTTGTGTTATTTTCAGTGTTAGTGCATAAAATTGGTGGCATTCTATTCGTTAAGTGCTGAATTACAGGCGTGAGTGTGGGAAAATGGTATAATGATGGTGAAACGTTTATTTTCGTGTTGTTTCCACAACTCCATAAAAGCTTCAAGTAAAGTTACCACCACTTTACTAGAAGTATGACTTTGACTAGACTATGACTTGACTTGATGACTTCGACTGTGACTTGACACATATATACATGAAATATCATTAACTTGATAAATTATCAATTACTTGACACTGGCTAAATACACAAAAGTGTGGAGCCAAAACATAAAAAAAAGGTGGTAATAAAAATGACTAATTTTCTTGACAGCCTAAGACAGGCTTGGTCAGCTGACAAGCAAGGATTGAGAATGACACGGGGGCCAACGCTGCATGAAAAAGAAATACCTTCTGTATCGTTCGTACCTGTAGCAGACAATAATGATACCATAAAAAATGTGCAAAAACTTTTTGAAGAGTAGGCATAATTTTCTTTTGATTATTTCGAGCTAAAATAGCTGGATAATATAGGTGGAGGGAAATTTGAAATCGAACAGTAGTATTTTTACTTTTAAATAATCGAAGTTTTCAAAACAATTACAAGCGGCCAGTGTCTTATACATAAAAACATTTTTTCGCAAAACTTTCTGAGTGGCCTGGTATATTACAACAAAATTTTAATAAAACCATATAAATACTTTTTTTATGTTATTGAATGATGTGACGAGCTAGTCGTTCACCTGATGTTAAGCGACACGGCTGCCCATAGCAGAACAGTGTCACTTGAAACTCTAAAATATAAAGTTTCGCGTGCCACTGCACTGCGCACACAATCCTGAGACATCAGCACAGTCTTGTAATATGATTACTCGACTATGAGATCAGATTATAAAGTCTCATTTGTCCAGTAATTTCACTAGCTACAGTACCCTTCAAACCGGAACACAGCGTCGCGGTAGAATAACTGGCAAAGCGGTGGTACCTACTTGGACGAACTTTGCAGAAAAGTCCTACTTGAGGTACAAACTGTACAATTTGAACAATATTGGCTCTAAATAAGCTTCACCATCTAGCGGAAGCAGCACGAAGCGAAGCGAAGTGAAGCAAAGCGAAGCGAAGTGAATCGAAGCAAAGCGAAGCCCAGCAAACTCACAAACACGTCATAAATTGAAAAAACGGCAACTGTATGACTTGGCACTCACAAACACGGCATACATTACAAAAGCGGCAACTGTATGACATGACACTCACAAACCACGTCACACATTGCAGAAATGGTAACTGTAAGACATGATACTCACAAACCACGTCATAAATTGAAAAAACGGCAACTGTATGACTTGGCACTGACAAACAGGTCATACACTGCAGAAACGGCAACTGTATGACTTGACACTCACCAACACGTCATACATTGCAAAAACGGCAACTGTATGACATGACACTCACAAACACGTCATACATTGCAAAAGCGGCAACTGTATGACATGACACTCACCAACACGTCAAACATTGCAAAAACGGCAACTGTATGACATGACACTCACAAACACGTCATACATTGCAAAAGCGGCAACTGTATGACATGACACTCACCAACACGCCAAACATTGCAAAAACGGCAACTGTATGACATGACACTCACAAACACGTCATACATTGCAAAAACGGCAACTGTATGACTTGACACTCACAAACACGTCATACATTGAAAAAACGGCAACTGTATGACATGAAACTCACAAACCACGTCATACATTGCAGAAACGGCAACTGTATGACTTGACACTCACAAACACGTCATACATTGAAAAAACGGCAACTGTATGACTTGACACTCACAAACACGTCATACATTGCAAAAGCGGCAACTGTATGACATGACACTCACAAACAGCGTCATACATTGCAGAAATGGTAACAGTATGACATGACAATCTATCCAGAAGACATTATAATATATCTTCTGGATAGATTGTCATGCCATGTATTAATATTGTCTTGACCTAAGTGTAAGCGTCCAGACGCGTCCATGATTGACATGAAGTTCGGCTCGAATTTGATCTCTATCGGGGAGTAAGCGTTATTGTTTTATTCTGTTTAATGTAGGCTGAGTAGGCGCTTACTTACTCATAGTATATATTATTCCATAAAAAATACTATTGAATAAAAAAAAACTGTTGAGTCCACGTAGTTAAGATGATTAATATTTATTTAACCCTGTTTCATTCGGATAGCGTTACTAGAAAAGTTAGCTCGCGGTGGTGTTTCACTCGTAGCAATTAAGTAGATTTGTAATTTTTTTTTTGTTTTTGTTTTCCTGGTGTAAAAGAAACCTTATGTTCTAAAATAAGGCTTTCATTTCCCGGCGTTTTTGGGCTTCCCCACCACGTGCTCTATGCATTGACGTCACCTCCGATCAGAACTTTATCAGTCGGCACCAAGAGCAGGAATTCTTCAAGCTGTTCCAGGTAGGCTCAAGCGGCAAACGAAACCACTGTCACCATAATAGTATATTTGGATCAATGTATATATATTTATGTAGTATCTATTCATATAAAAATATATTTATACGTAATTTATTTATTATACTCATATATTTATTAACTAATGTGTTTGTTTGTACATTATAATAGCATACTATAAGTATACAAAATATATTTTTTTGTTCATATTGCGCACCGCTGACTTCTCCTATTGTGATACTATCCATCCAAAGGTTGCCTGGAAGAGATCACTTATAGTGATAAGGCCGCCCATTGTGCTAACTATTCTGGCACTCTAATATCTAGTTTTATTTTTTGTTGTTATACGCAATAAAGAACTTTTCTATTCTATTTTATTTAATAATTTTTGGTTATAGTGATTTGGTTATTCAGGATTTCAATGAACGAATTGCAAGTTGAAAAATTGTCGCAGCGCAACGTGCGATACGTCGAAAGATCCGCATCTAGCTGTTCTGCTCGAATCTGAAAAAAAAACTTGAGCTTTATTCAAAAATTTGAAAAAATGAGGAAAACCCGTAATTCTGGATACTTTGCAGCTTTTTGACATTCAAACACGTATAACTTTTGTGTATGTAGCCCGATCGTCGCGAAAAAATGTTTTTCGTGATCGGCTGGACCCGACGACACCAAGCACGGGGCCCTAGCTCGCAAAAAAAAAAAATTGCCCGCCCACCCACCCGTCCTCGATCACTCGGGTAAAATTTCAGTGCAGTGGGAGTGACATATTTATTGATATTTTTTTTTCTTTTATTATTTGCTTTAACATTGTTTTAAAGTCGTTTTATTCTATTTAATACTACATTCGACTGAATTATTATTATTATTATTTATTTATTTTTATTTTTTTTTCTATCGAGAATGTGAAGGAATCCTCATGTATAGATTAGCTTTTGATGAAGATGAGTGAGCGTAGGTTGGTTTTAGGTTAGGTTAGGTTAGGTTAGGTTAGGTTAGGTTAGGTTAGGTTAGGTTAGGTTAGGTTAGGTTAGGTTGGGTTAGGTTAGGTTAGGTTTGGTTTTTTTTTTTTTTTTTTTTTTTTTTTTTTTTTTTTCCTGTCCGGATGCTAGACCCGGCCTGCGAGCTACCTCTAACATAATCAGAGCCTTTATTTTCGGGGGTTAATGAGTTTTTCAGGCGAAGGTGTAGTTTTGTTTTTAGGACATAGAGCGTACATTCATAATACAAGTTACAATTTTCCAGCACTCGAATTCGTTTACAGCTATTTACATATCTTATGCTAATTTGCCATTCTATCACAAACTTAAGTTTGGAAGAAGGTTTTATCCAGATTTTACAGAGTTACATTACGTAATTGATACATTATAACTTATTGGTTCATAGTATAGGTTTTTTACTTAATTGCTAAAATTTTTATAAAATTCTTAGAATTTTATAAATTTTTTACCTAGTTAAATTTTTTGAAATAATTATATTTACCAATTGTTTTTTTAAATTTTTACAAATTACGTTATACAATATATAGATAGTTATACACTAATTTATACAATCTATACTACATATTAATATTTAAATTTTGAAGATTATATTTCCTAATATTACAGTATGGCTTAATTGGTTCACAGTTACATTTTTATTAATTACAAAACTTATAAGTGTTTTTACATATTTTATAAGTTTTACCGATATAATTTAATTCGTAACCATGGTTACCAATTGAATGATTAAATTTTTACAGAAGTCATTTTATACAATATCAAGAAATTTATACATATATTTATACCTGTTTAATAATAGTAATACATTAATATATACAATAAATACCATATTATACTTCATTTTAGAATTTTGAAATTTTATTACTATTTTAAATTATTTTATTTCTTGTACTTATTTTTAACAATGTGATTTTGCATGGGAATTTCTAACAGTTGTCCTGTTTTAGAAAAAACAGGAATATATTTTATACAATTGTTTAAATTCCACTGCATAATAAACAAAAGGGGTGTGGGGAGAGGAAGGACATAGGTTTTTGTAAATTGTACATGCGACTTTGCTACTGATTTTATTTATTGGTTTGGCATACGTGTTGGAGTTAAATTAACTTCGTCATGTATGTATTACCGAGTTCATTTTAGCTACGGTCGGTGATGCAAGTTGTTATGTTTGCTATCCTACTAAGTCCGTCTAATTTTCGGATAAAAACTGCGGCAATTAGCACTAGCTGTAGGCCACTGTTGACCTCGCCAGTTTCTCCCACTTCTTCCTAATTGGACATTCATTGCTGAAGGCGCTGTGATCAGTTTTCTCCATTTTGGAGTTAATGCAGTTGCAGCACGAAGGGGTGGTACCGGCTGACCAGTCCGCGCACTCCGTCCTCATATGGGAGCCCCCGCAATGGCTGCATACCTCCTTTGTTTGCTTACAGAACCTACGGCAGTGCCCGTATCCCAGACAAAGCGAGCATTGTACGAGCGGAGATTGGTCTGTGACCCTCACCCTTTGGAGGTCAATGTGCACCGTCTCCGCCCGTACCATCCTCTGCCAGATAGTCGGGGATACGCGCATGACTACGTGGTTGGCGTTGGGGTTCCTAGTACGCTTTTTATATGCTATTTCGATATTTTGGTCTTCTGCATCTAAATTATCAAATATAGGTCTATTTTGGGTTTTTATTGCGCTGAGGATTTCTTCGTCTGCGTTGTATGTGTAAACATCCTTGAGTATGACAAGTGGTTGTTTGTTTTTAATCTCTTCCACGTTTAGGTGTTCTTTTTCTTTACTCAATCTTTCTTTCACAATATCTCTTTCTTCCACTGTCCTGCAGCCCACAATAACCTTGCTATCTTTCGCCTTCCTTATTCGTTCTATAGCTACGCCTCCTTCTTTAGCGTTTACAGCTTTCCTTATTCTGTTCAGGACCTCCTCTCCAGTCTCCATCTCGTCTTTAGCTGTCACCACCACCGAGTGGAGTGCGGCGCTGTCCGGGAGTTTCCTCACGGACGACGCCGCTACTACACTGGCGTATGACTGCTTCTCTAATGTTTCCTGGAGCTTGAGGATCCGCTCTGTACTTTCTTTCATTATTTGCGTGTGTTCTTCTAGTCTCTTTGTTAACTCATTTTCTTCTCTCTTTAGGTTTTGGTCTCTGTTTTCTTCTTTTCCTTGTTCGTTTTGTTGGTCTGTTCTTTTATGCCCTTTTGCGGATAGTTCGGCTTCTTTTACCAATTCGAAAAGTCTGTCTACTGCCTCTAATACTGCGTTTTTTATGTCAGTTTTAGTATTCCGAGAGCTGCTAAGGTTTAGTTTCGCCTTTGTAACGCATGCCCTGGCCTCCGATGTTCTATTTGGATATTCGGGATTATCCAGTGTGAGCGGGTTCCCATCTGGCTCCACCAGTGTCCTTCGCGCTGAGACGTTGGTATCTTGCACGGTTTTAGCTCTTGGTTTCAGCTTTTTGGGTTCCGCTGGCACTGGTTTATTTGTGGGGGTCGGGGGGGTCACCTGGCGTTTTGTTTTAATTAAATCCTCCCATTCTCCTATGCTCCTTCTGCCGCTTGACGAATAGCTTGATTCGCTGCCAGTCGACGTGCGCATCAGGGTACGGGTATTATTCTCAGGCATGTTTGTTGGAGAATATTTATTGATATTTTTTGCAGTTTTAGCGGGCGTTCTAAATCCGAACATTTTTAGAGGTGCTCTTAGGTTGTAAATTTGTATAAGTTGTAAATGTGTAATATTATTATATGTTAAATCAAATTATTTCAAAATGTGTTGTATTTATTTTAAATATATAAAATTGAGTAAATTCTAATTAAAATGTATATTTGTAAATTTTTTATGTGTCTAACCAATAATATATTTGTTTTATCTGTTTCAGATGCCGTTCCAGCTTCCGGTCTAACTCCGCGCCCAGCGTGAGGTAAGTAATAGGTAAGTATTTTATCAAAAAATTTTATTATTTGTCAAATTAATACGTTTCTACCAATAAAATGTACACGGATGTAAAAGGTCCGGTACAGTCAGCTAAATTAATAAAATTAAAATAGAGTTAAAACTTAGATTGCAATATAAAATATAATTATAATAATAATATTATTAGTCAATAATGTCAATTTGCTAACTCTAGGTAAATGGGTCCTACAATACTAAATACTAAGATATTTTGTCTTGCCTATTCGTAGAATACGTTATAATTACTTATATACTATGTCGCGTCTCAAAGAAATTTTTGTCAAAAACAGCCAGGGAGGGGGGGAAGTTAATGGTAAAATACACAGTCTAACAGTTAACTTATTCCTATAAACAAATTTACTAAAATTGCACAATTACCAAATTTTACATACAATACAATTTATAAAGAAATTAAAAGTCTGTTAAAATTCTCGAAAAACGGGGGGGGACAGGTATGAGGGGAGGATAAACAACGGTTTCACGACTTATTTTAACCACTATGATATTTTACAAAGCAAAAATTTTTTAATTTTTTACAACTTAATTTTCCAAACTTTTACTTTTTGTATGGGGAAATAATTTTTAATGCTAGGGGAACGGGAAAAATTTTGATTGATAGGAAATTGGAAGAGGATCGGACGAGATATCTAACCCCAGGTTAGATATCGTAGGTCGAGGTCAAATTTGCTCTATCTCCTCCCGTTTTCGAGTTATTTGCAAAACAAACTTAAGTTTAATGTTATGCGGTTTGTAAATCTAGTTATATTAATTTTATTCCAAGCGCTTAATGTTTAAAAATCGAATTTCTTTACAGCAACTTAGTTTATACTTGGGCCTATCCCTGACAAATTTTTCAGAGTAGGTTGTCGCTGAAAATTTTTGTAAATAATTTTTTGAAAATTTTTTCCAACCGCACAAAAGTTTAAAAGGCTATATAAAATCAGAAACTTAACTTTTTTTAAAATTTTAAAACGGTTTCCGCTTGATCTTCGGATTCTCCTTCTGGCTGCGTAATCGGTTTCTTTGTAGCTGCCTCGGATGGGTGACCACGTTGACACGTGGTACTTGTTTTTTTGCCGTTTTCTCCGTAACGGGAAACGGCAAAAATCCAAGTGAGGTGTCGGATGAGAGGCCTCCCCCAGGCCTTCAAAACCACACCTTAAAAAGTGGGGGTCACCGATCTCTATCGACCGGCGTTTAATTTTTAATTTTTAAAATTTTTCACTTTGCCACTTTTCCTTTAATTACTTTTTGAGCACTGCACTGACGTTTAAACGGTTTCCACCAGCGTGTCGGCCTCGTTTAGACGCAACTTTTGATGTATAACACGCTGTTGCTGTCACAAAAAATACCACCACTTTTGAATTAATTAGTAAATTATTCCACGCAAAATACTTGGACCGTGGCGATCCGGGCGGAGGTTGGGACGCGACTGGTTAGGTTAGGTTAGGTTAGGTTAGGTTAGGTTAGGTTTGAGAGTGGCGTTCTGTCTGCGGTCGAGAACGCTGCGTTTATGTCTGCTCCGCGCAAAAAATTCGCCGTGGTGGTAAAAGTTTGTTCCGGAGTACAAATTTTACACCGGAAGTGTCGTGGTGGTGTGATGCACCGTTTGGTGGTTGTGGATTTCTCCTGCGGGAACTCTCCGCAGGGATAAGTGGGAGTGATTTTCGGGAAGGAAGAATATTCCTTCCAGAACATTCGAAAATTCGCTCGGCCACTTCGAGGAAGTGAGTAGTCCGCGGGCGGGCCGATATCCAGTCGGCCACGGCGCGGAGTGCGGCGCGCGGGGACGAGTCTACGCCTCTGGATAAGGACTATAAGGTGTATGAACTCTATATAGTTAGGTTAAGTAGTTTTTAAGCTAGCTTTAAGGTAGTTCTTAAGTTAGTTTTTAAGCTGCTAGGATTAAGGTTGTGTATATATGTAAATATTTAAATTTTTGTTTAATTGTTTACATGTATATAGTGTTAGGATATATATATTAATGTGTATATAGCGGGTGCTGTTGCGCAGAGCAGCCCACGTAGGAGCTTGGCTATGCCCAAGCCACTACGTAACGCCTCCGGGCGATTTTCGAAAGGCCCTTGTCAGGGCCAGGCCGGGGGTCCTCCTCTGGGCCCACCGGTTTCGGTGGACCCCGAGAAGGACTCATGCCCTTCTCAGGGCCAATTTAAAGCCCCTTCTCAGGGCACGTCCGAACGAGTTTCGGGGTCGGAGGCCAGCCGCGCGTCGTCCGCGGCTGGCTTCCTGCGGGCTTATTGCGGGGCAGATGTGCCGTCGGACTCCGACGAATCCGTGATTTTCACCTCGGACACAGACTCGATGGCGGTCGACGGCCGCACCGAGTCCCGCAAGCGAGCCTTTCTAAAGAAAGGCTCGGAAGGCTCCTCGGACAATACGGGGAAGCCGAAACGGAAAGCGGGGGCCAAGAAGGCTAAGCCGCTGGCGGCGGACAGCCATGACGTGGGTCTGGCAGACGCCCAGCGTCAGCTGGACCTGGCTCGGCGGAGCCAAGTCCCGAAAGAGTTGGAGGAGCTGGTCGCGGCCAAGGAGCAGCGGACGCGCGTCGCCCGGGCTAAGTCCGGGTACGGCGCGTCCCGCATCCTATATACGGACCACTCCTTGGCGGAGCTCGAGAGGATGGCGCAGGAGGACGAGGAGGAGATTGTGGAGGTCGTCTCGAAGTCCTCTAACTTGAAAGGGACTTTCCAAAAGTCCCTAAAATGCAGGGCCGCCAGTATGCGCAGCATCGTGAGCGAGCTGGCGCAGCGTACGGCAACGGACGAGACGAGGCAGCTGCAGGCGAAAGTGGATCGCCTGCAGGCGGAAGTCGGCCAGCTTCATAAGAAGCTGGCCGAGGCCACGTCTCACCCGGCCGAACCGCTGCTGAGGCCCGAAGCTGGGGGCCTCCCTCCCTCCAACCTTGAGGATATCATTCGCAAGGTTGTGATGGAGGAGAGGGCCTTCACTAGGGCCTGCTTCGCGGGAATAGAAGACCGGCTCCTGCCGGTGCGATGCCTCCGCCCACCGCTTGCGGCGGACAAGAGGCGTAGTGAGCCGGGACCGCCGGTGCTGTGTCCCCGCCCGCCGCCCGCGGCGGACTGGAGACAGAGCGAGCCGGGCCCGTCCACGCAGCGCCTCCGACCGCCGCCCGCGGTGGACAAGAGGAGTAGTGAGCCGGGGCCATCCCCGCTCACCCAGGCGGACGCCCTCCTCCCTTCTACCACCCCGTCCAACCAGCATGGCTGGACGAAAGTGGTTAAGGGAAAAGGGAAGGCGAAGAAGAAGGTGGTGGCCACCCCCCCTACCGTCCCTGCCCCCGGCCCGTCGGCTCAGCCAACGATCAAGGGAAAAGGGAAGGGGAAGAAATCGGCCCCCAAGCCCTATACCGCTGCTCCTACAGCGAAAAGGGCCCCGACTGGCGCGAAGAAGGGACTCGTTCTTCCCAAATCTGCGGCCGTTGTGGTGACGCTCACCACGGAGGCCGCGGAGCGTGGGGAGACATACATGTCTCTTCTGATGCGGGCCCGCACTAACGCCGATCCCGCTCAGCTTGGGATCGGCGAAATTACGTGCCGGCGGACCCAAACGGGGGCTCGAATCTTCGAGTTCCCAGGAACTCAGGGTGGTGCACACGCAGACCTCTTTGCAGCGAAGCTGAAAGAGGTCATTTCGGATGCGGCCAAGGTGGCTAGACCCACCAAAACCGCAGCCTTGGAGGTGACCGAGCTTGACGACTCGGTCACCAAAGAGGAGGTGGTGGCGGCGATCGCAGCGATAGGGGGCTGCGACGTCACAGCGGTGCAAGGGCGGGCCATCAGGCCCGGCCGCGGTGGTATGGGCACTATCCGCCTTGAGTGCCCAGTCGCCGCAGCTAAAGCTGTCCTCACCAAAGGACGGCTTTCCGTCGGTTTCGGGTCAAGTGTGGTCCGGGCACTTGCAGAGCAACCTCTGCGCTGCTTCAAGTGCTTCGGCATCGGCCACACTCGGGCCCTCTGCCCGTCCAAGGTGGACAGGAAGGGCCTTTGCTACCGCTGTGGCAAAGAGGGTCACATGTCCGCCTCCTGCAAGGCCACCAGGCCGCACTGTGCGGTGTGTGCCGCCAGTGGTCGTCCGGCGGACCACGTAATGAAGGGGAGCAATTGTAATCCTCCCCTTAGGAAGGGCAAAGTGCAGGCACTTTACCGGCCTGCCGCTGCCACCACCGTTCCTGAAACAGGAACCTCGGAGGCCGCGGAGGAGGGTGCGATGTCCGATTAAGTCCAACATCGCATCCTCCAGGCGAACACCAACCACTGCGGAGCAGCCCAGGATTTGCTGACGCAGACCGTGGCTGAGTGGTTGGTGGACGTGCTGTGGTCGCCGAGCCGTATTCGGTCCCCGGTCGTTGGCTGGGTGATCAGGACGGCCTGGTGGCACCGGTGATGCGGTCTTCCTCAGACTCCCCTCCCCTCTCGACCTTAGAGAGAGGACCGGGATACGTGGCCGCCGCCTCCTCCCTGGTGGTGATTAGCGGGAACGAGGCACGGGGGTGCCTCCTCCCGCATTGCACTGATCACCACCACCGTCGGGCGGGAGCGACCTTAAGGTTGTTCCCGGGCCCCTCCTGGAAAGGAGGTGCGTGCAGGCCCCGCTGTAAAAGCGGGCAATCGTCGGAAGAGGACTGGACGTCAAGGCTCCGCCGGTTACCCAGTCCTCCTCCACATAGACGAGGGAGGAATATCGTGGAGTTTTTTAGTCGGTAGGGGTGCCATTGCACACTGGCGCAGAGTCCGACACTACCCGTGGCCGACCCAGCCGCGGGTGTGCGTAAACGCATTTTTCTTCACGAAAAACAAAAAAAAAAAAAAAAAAAAGGTTAGGTTAGGTTTAGTGAGTATACCGCCTCACTTTAGGAGGTGGGAGTCTCACATATCCTCCGGCTCCCCCCGGGGCTGGAGGAATCCGTAATTTGGATTTTCCTGGGTTAAAAAAAAAAAAAAAAAAAAAAAAAAAAAAAAAAAAAAAAAAAAAAAAAAAAAAAAAAAAGGTTAGGTTAGGTTGGGGTGCAATGCCAGGATACCTCCACGTTGCCTCGGGTGCTGCAATTCCCTCTTAATGCTTGCATTCGGGGGGAAGGGCAGCACCTGGACCGGTGCACCCTGGGCAACGGCTAACAACTTTCCTTCGGGGATCTTGTTAGCCGTTGGCGAAATTCCTGGCGGGGGGGGGGCCTCTCTGCGATCCCTATGCCTCGGCATAGGGCGCAGCAGAGAGGCGGGGACTCGCACCGTCGCATCCTTGGCATGGGAGGCGGTGGTGCGAGTCAAGGCGGCCTCTCGTTGTCGAGCAATTAGCCATGCTCGACAATGGGAGGACCGGGGAGGTGGTCCCTCTTCTGTTCGCAGGGGGGGGACCAAGGAGCGGGGGAGGGAGTGTCTTATCGCTCCCTCGCTCCAGAGGGTGGGGCGATGTCCAGGAGTAAGCGGCATCGCCCCTGGTGAGGGAGGGGCTTAAAAACCCCTCCGGGAGGGGGCTTTATACACCCCCCCCCGAGGAGGAGCGCGCGCCGTCGCCTTTGGTCGGAGGGGCGACGGTGGCGCGCTAGTGGGCAGCAGGCGGCTGCAGGATCGGCCTCTCACCGTCGATTCGTTGCGGTCGTCTCGACGAGGAGAGGCCCGGGGAGGTGGGGGGCGGGGGAGAGAGATTGCCATCCTCTCGCTCCTCCGCTCCAGAGGGCGGGGGCGATGCCCCGTTATAGCCCCGGGGCATCGCTATCGCTCTCGCGAATGAAGGAGGGGCTTTGTACACCCCTCCGGGGAGGGGGCTCTATACCCCCCCCCCCGTGGAGGATCGCGCCGACGTCTCTGAGGGCCGGAGGCGGCGGTGCGAGTGGCAGCAGGTGGCTGCAGAATTGGCCTCTCACCGTCGACCGTCTTGCTAGGAGCGCTCGACGAGGAGAGGTCTGGGGAGGGGGCTTTATACACCCCCCCCCGTGGAGGAGCTCGCGCCGTCGTCTCCCTGCCTATTGCGGCAGACAACGGCGCAAGCTAGGGGCGGGGGAAAGAGAACGGAGTACTCTCTCTCCCCCACTCCTGAGGGCGCGGTGACGGAGCCGGGATTAAATTCCTGACTCCGTCCCTGCGGCGGGGACTCGGGGCGCTGGATGCGGGCCATCCAACGTCCCTGAAAACAGGGTCCCCCAGAGGAGTTGGTGCCCCAGATGTTCCGGGGCATCACTCGAGGAGGAGGAGGGGCTTTATACACCCCTCCGGGAGGGGGCTTTATACACCCCCCCCGAGGAGGGCTCGCTCCTGCACGGAGCGAGCAACAGCGCAAGCGGGGCTGCGGAGAATGCGCAAGCGGGCCCGCGGCCCCGCTTCCAGCTGAGTAGGCGGAACATCGTGGAGGTTTTAGTCGGTATGGGTGCCCCTTCCGGGCATCGAGCCCGACACTACCCGTGGCCGACCCAGCCGCGGGTGTGCGTAAATGCATTTCCCCCACGTTAAAAAAAAAAAAAAAAAAAAAAAAAAAAAGGTTAGGTTAGGTTGGGGTGCAATGGGGTGCAAGGCCAGGATACCTCCACGAAACCCCGGGTGTTGTAGTTCCTCTTGAATGCTTGCATTCGGGGGGAAGGGCAACACTTGGCTCGGTGCACCCTGGGCAACGGTTAATAACTTTCCTTCGGGGATCTTGTTAGCCGTTGGCTGAATTCCTGGCGGGGTCTCTCTGCGATCCCTATGTCTCGGCATAGGGCGCAGCAGAGAGACGGGGAGGGGGCGATGAAGGATCGCCCCAGCGGACCTTCGGGTCGTGGGATGGCCGGCCTTCAAGGCTGGCGGCGCGGCAGGGAGGGTCAACTCGGCCACCCTGTCGGGCACTTCGGGACGGTGCAGTTCTGTCTGCAGAGGGCCTTCGGGCCGGGGGATGGCGGACCTTCAAGGTCTGCGGCGCGGCGGGGAGGGTCAAGTCGGCCACCCCGTCGGGCAAGCTGGCGGCAAGCCAGTTTTTGTGTGTGTCTGTGTGAGTGTTTGTGTTTTGTGTGTTTTATAGGCAGCCGGCACTTTACGCCGGCACCCACAAAAAATGGCAGATTTAAATAGAAGTAGATTACCCCAGGGAGGTAAAGCCGGCAACGGACAATCCTTCCCTCCTACGGGAGGCTGCCCTTCGTATTCTGGGGGGGGCAAAAATCGCCATTCTTCGTCGAAAGTTGTTAAGATCGTGGAGTGTCCCAAGAGGGACGAGAGGAAGAGTAAGGAGCCCGCTCTGGACTCTGACGACTTAGAGTCGTCGGGTTCCAGACCCGGCTCTGCCATGAGCATCGCGTCAGCAGGACGTAAGAGGAGGAACACCAGCGGTAGTACTGACTCCGATTCCGACCGGGAGCGGAGCACCAGACCGCCGGCTGCAAGAAGAGGAAGAGGACGCCCACCAACGACCGGCCAGTACGTCGGGCTCGCCAAGGCGCAAGCGGAGTTGAACGCACTCAAGCGTGAAGAACTCCGCTTGCAGGCCGAGGCTGAGCTGACGAGCTACGTAAGGGAGCAGTCGGAAAGGACGAGAGCTCGCGCTTCGGTGAGGTCCGGAAGTGATTCCGGTCCCAAATCGAGCAGCGAGCTGGTGAGCGCTGTCGTTGACAGCCTCACCGTAATTAAGGAGGTCGCGACGAAGTCGTCGAACCTTAAGGGGACACTAGTCCGGAGCCTTAAGGACGCGGCGGCTTCGATCCACGAGGCGGTCACGGAGATGTCTTCTCTCTCCGTGTCCGATGAGAACCGGCTCCTCCAGGCCGACAACGCTCGGCTGAAGGCGGAAGTGGGCGATCTTCGTAAGGAGGTCGCCCAGATGAAGCTGGATATGGAGGAGCTGAGGAGGGCACAGAGGCAGACGGTGGCTCCCTCGGTCGCTCGCGAGAGCGTCGAGGTCGAGCCGGTCCGTCCTGCCTCGCAGACACGGCGTGGAAGCGGAGCGATCCGCCGAAACGCCCCACCGGACGAGGACGGAGGCGAGTTCGAGCGTGACATCATGGTGAAGGTGGGGACCATGGTGAACGCTCGGCTCGAGGCGCTAGCGCGCAGGCTTCCTCCGGAGCCGCGTGCTCGGCCCCCACTAGCAGCGGACAAGAGGCAGGGTAAGGCAGCCACAGCTGCGGCCCCTGCCCCTGTGCCGGCAGTCGGGGAGCCGAAACGGACGAGGAAAAGGAAGAAGAAGAAGAAGAAGGCCGGCGCTGGTCCTTTACAACCAGCGTCGGCGAAACAGCCCAAGGCACTGCCACCAGCGCCGAAGGCCATGAAGGGGAAATGGAGTGACGTTGTGAAGCGCGGCAAAACCAATGGGTCTGGTGCGGTGCAGAGGGCACCGCAGACCAGGAACCCGGCGGCAAAGCTGCGCCCGCCACGTACGTCGGCTGTCGTCCTGACTCTCGAGCCTATTGCTCGGGAGAAAGGGTTCACATACATGGACGCGCTCAATAGGGCCAAGTCGTCCATTGTCCTGACCGACCACGGCATACCGCCTCTAAGCTTTCGAATTTCGCAAGCCGGGGCGCGTATGCTGGAGGTCAAGGGTCCGGACAGTGTCGATAAGGCGGACCTATTGGCAAGGAAGATACGGGAGGTTCTCCCGGCGGAGTTCGTCCGCGTCACCAGGCCGTCGAAGTGCGCAGAAATGCGTATTTCCGGCCTCGACGACTCCGTCACTTCGGACGAGGTAGCAGAGGCGGTCGCGCGCATCGGCGGATGCTCGATCGACTCCATCAGGTATAGCGAGGTTCGCACAAACCTGATCGGAGTCGGCTCGATGTGGCTGAAGTGCCCGATCGCCGCCGCCAAGGAGGTAGCACTGGGGGGCACGCTGCTCGTAGGTTGGACCTCGGCAAGGGTCCACCTGCTAGAGCGCAAGCCCTTCGTGTGCTACAGGTGTATGGAAGTGGGACACGTGAAGGCGAAATGCCCGTCCCAGGTGGACCGCAGCGATAAGTGTTATCGTTGCGGACAGCCTGGACACGTGGCCAGCTTATGCTCTGCCCCGGTTTGCTGTATGCTTTGCGCAGCAGCAAACCAAAAGGCGGATCACAGGATGGGAGGTAAAGGCTGTAATGCCCTCAAGCCCAAGCCAAAGCAGAGGTCGGGAGACGGAGCGAGGGTGGATCGTAAGACCACTTCGACTCCGGCCCGCCCTGCGAAGGCGAAGGCCAAAGAGACCCCGATGTCTGTTGACCCTGGGCCTAGTGCCCCGAGTCCGGGACGTCGGTGAGGTCGGGATCGGCGGGTGACGGACGGGGGTTCGTCGCCCGCTCGCCAAGCGATCCCCCGAGCGGGTCGGCGCACTGGGTGCCTGGTGCGCTGATACCGAGAGGGCACGTCATTCTGATGACGAGAGGAAGAGTGCCGCGCCTGCGGGCTGTGGCTGCCGCGGACAGGGATACGGAGGAGTCGTTCCACGTACTCGCGTCCCTGTCGCGATCGCGGAAAGGAAGGGGCACCCCAGGTTTTTAGTGAGTATACCGCCTCACTTTAGGAGGTGGGAGTCTCACATATCCTCCGGCTCCCCCCGGGGCTGGAGGAATCCGTAATTGGATTTTCCTGGGTTAAAAAAAAAAAAAAAAAAAAAAAAAAAAAAAAAAGGTTGGGGTGCAATGCCAGGATACCTCCACGAAACCCCGGGTGTTGTAGTTCCTCTTGAATGCTTGCATTCGGGGGGAAGGGCAACACTTGGCTCGGTGCACCCTGGGCAACGGTTAATAACTTTCCTTCGGGGATCTTGTTAGCCGTTGGCTGAATTCCTGGCGGGGTCTCTCTGCGATCCCTATGTCTCGGCATAGGGCGCAGCAGAGAGACGGGGAGGGGGCGATGAAGGATCGCCCCAGCGGACCTTCGGGTCGTGGGATGGCCGGCCTTCAAGGCTGGCGGCGCGGCAGGGAGGGTCAACTCGGCCACCCTGTCGGGCACTTCGGGACGGTGCAGTTCTGTCTGCAGAGAGGGCCTTCGGGCCGGGGGATGGCGGACCTTCAAGGTCTGCGGCGCGGCGGGGAGGGTCAATTCGGCCGCCCCGTCGGGCACGCTGGTGGAAGCCAGTGTTTTGTGTGTGTTTGTGTTGAGTGTTTGTGTTCTTGTGTGTTTTATAGGCAGCCGGCACTTTACGCCGGCAACCAAAACAATGGCAGATTCAAAGAGACAAGTAAAACTACCCCAGGGAGGTAAAGCCGGCAACGGACAATCCTTCCCTCCTCCGGGAGGCTGCCCCTCGTATTCTGGGGGGGGCAAGAGTCGCCATTTATCGTCAATTGAAATTGTGGAGTGTCCCAAGAGGGACGAGAAGAGGACGTCATTGAGGAGAGAGCCCGCTCTGGACTCCGACGACTATTCGTCGGATTCCAGACCCGGCTCCGCGATGAGCATTGCGTCATCAGGACGCAAGAGGAGGAACAGCGGCGGTGGAAGTGGCTCAGATTCCGACGGGGATCGGGGCTCTAGACCACCAGCCGCTAGGAGAGGAAGAGGTCGCCCTCCAACCACGGGCCAATACGTCGGGCTCGCCAAGGCGAAGGCGGAGTTGAACGCACTCAAGAGTGAAGAACTCCGCCTGCAGGCCGAGGCGGACCTGGCGAACTACGTCCGGGAGGACAGAGAACGGAGGAAAGCTCGCACGTTGACGAGGACCGGGAGCGATTCTGGCCCCAAGTCAAGTCACGAGCTAGTGAGCGCTGTTGCAGACAGTCTCACTGTCATCACGGAGGTCGCGACGAAGTCGTCGAACCTTAAGGGGACACTAGTCCGGAGCCTTAAGGACGCGGCGGCTTCGATCCGGGAGGCGGTCACGGAGTTGTCTTCACTCTCCGTGTCCGATGAGAACCAGCTCCTCCAGGCCGACAACGCTCGGCTGAAGGCGGAAGTGGGCGATCTCCGTAAGGAGGTCGCTAAGATGAAGCTGGATATGGAGGAGCTGAAGAGGGCACAGAGGCAGACGGTGGCTCCCTCGGTCGTTCGCGAGAGCGTCGAGGTCGAGCCGATCCGTCCTGCCTCGCAGACACGGCGTGGAGGCGGAGCGATCCGCCGAAACGCCCCACCGGACAAGGACGGAGACGAGTTCGAGCGGGACATCATGGTGAAGGTGGGGACCATGATGAACGCTCGGCTCGAGGCGCTGGCACGCAGGCTTCCTCCGGAGCCGCGTACCCGGCCCCCACTAGCAGCGGACAAGAGGCAGGGTAAGGCAGCCACAGCTGCGGCCCCTGCCCCTGTGCCGGCAGTCGGGGAGCCGAAAAGGAAGAGACGTAAGAAGAAGAAGAAGAAGAAGAAGGCCGGCGCTGGTCCTTTACAACCAGCGTCGGCGAAACAGCCCAAGGCACTGCCCCCAGCGCCGAAGGCTATGAAGGAGAAATGGAGCGACGTGGCGAGGCGTGGCAAAACCAATGGGTCTGGTGCGGTGCAGAGGGCACCGCAGACCAGGAACCCGGCGGCAAAGCTGCGCCCGCCACGTACGTCAGCCGTGGTCCTGACTCTCGAGCCTATTGCTCGGGAGAAAGGGTTCACGTACATGGACGCGCTCAATAAGGCCAAGTCGTCCATTGTCCTGGCCGACCACGGCATACCGCCTCTGAGCTTCCGAATTTCGCAAGCCGGGGCGCGTATGCTGGAGGTCAAGGGTCCGGACAGTGCCGACAAAGCCGATTTACTGGCGGAGAAGATTAAGGAGGTAGTACCGGCGGAGTTCGTCCGCGTCACCAGGCCGTCGAAGTGCGCAGAAATGCGTATTTCCGGCCTCGACGACTCCGTCACTTCGGACGAGGTAGCGGAGGCGGTCGCGCGCATCGGCGGATGCTCGATCGACTCCATCAGGTATAGCGAGGTTCGCACAAACCTGATCGGAGTCGGCTCGATGTGGCTGAGATGCCCGATCGCCGCCGCCAAGGAGGTGGCACTGGGGGGCACACTGCTCGTAGGTTGGACCTCGGCAAGGGTCCACCTGCTGGAGCGCAAGCCCTTTGTGTGCTTCAAATGTCTGGAGGTAGGTCACGTACGTGCTAAGTGCCCATCCAAGGTGGACCGCAGCGATAAGTGTTATCGCTGCGGACAGCCTGGACACGTAGCGAGCGTATGCACCGCTGCGGCTCGCTGCATGCTGTGTGCGGCAGCGAACCAAAGCGCTGACCATAGGATGGGAGGCAAGGGTTGCAACGCCCTCAAGCCCAAGCCCAAGCAGAGGATGGGAGACGGAGCGAGGGTGGATCGTAAGACCACTTCGACTCCGGCCCGCCCTGCGAAGGCGAAGGCTAAGGACATGCCGATGTCTGTTGACCCTGGGCCTAGTGCCCCGGGTCCGGGACGTCGGTGATGTCGGGATCGGCGGGTGACGAACGGGGGTTCGTCGTCTGCACGCCAATCGATCCCCCAAGCGGGTCGGCGCACTGGGTGCCTGGTGCGCTGATGCCGAGAGGGCACGTCCTGACGAGGACGTTAGGAAGAGTGTCACGCCTGCGGGCTGTGGCTGCCGCGGACAGGGATACGGAAGAGTCGTCCCACGTACTCGCGTCCCTGTCGCGATCGCGGAAGGGAAGGGGCACCCCAGGTTTTTAGTGAGTATACCGCCTCACTTTAGGAGGTGGGAGTCTCACATATCCTCCGGCTCCCCCCGGGGCTGGAGGAATCCGTAATTTGGATTTTCCTGGGTTAAAAAAAAAAAAAAAAAAAAAAAAAAAAAAAAAAAAAAAAAAAAAAAAAAAAAAAAAAAAAAAAGGTTAGGTTAGGTTGGGGTGCAATGGGGTGCAAGGCCAGGATACCTCCACGAAACCCCGGGTGTTGTAGTTCCTCTTGAATGCTTGCATTCGGGGGGAAGGGCAACACTTGGCTCGGTGCACCCTGGGCAACGGTTAATAACTTTCCTTCGGGGATCTTGTTAGCCGTTGGCTGAATTCCTGGCGGGGTCTCTCTGCGATCCCTATGCCGTGGCATAGGGTGCAGCAGAGAGACGGGGAGCGCGCGGTCACAGCCTGTGACCATGCGCAGGACTTGCAACGGCGCCCTGGACAGTCTGGGAAGCGGTGGTGCAAGTCGGGGGGCTCGCGTCGGCGTCTCGGCCATATGCCGAGTAGCGGCGACGCGAGCGAGCAGCTTTGCTGCAGCGGACCTTCGGGTCGCGGGATGGCAGGCCTGCAAGGCCTGCGGCGCGGCGGGGAGGGTCAATCCGGCCACCCCGTCGGGCAGTCAGAGGAAGCAGTTTTGTCTGCTGAGGACCTACGGGTCGGAGTGTGGTGCTGTGGCGAAAGCCGGCAGCGTGGAGTAGTCCGCACAAGCTACTCTCCCGGCAACCTTGATGCCTTCCGCAACAACCCTCGTTGCGTGATAAGAGGATACGTGGGGGTATTCAAGGCCCGAAGGGGGCTTGCCTTAACTGGCCGGCCCCAGAGAGAATGGAAAACTCGACATAAACCCGTGAGAACACACGTAACACCCTGCGGATACCTGGGGACCTCCGCAGTATGTACCCTTGTCCCCCGGAATGGGAGTAACCCGGGGGATCAACCTGTATATCGGCCCGACTCGTGGGAACAACAAATGATGTCTGAAAATATAAAAAAACCAAGCGATGTAAATGTTAAATATAGCAGAAGGGCGCCGGGCGCCAAAGAGGGAAACAGCGACGCTGAGTGTCAGCTGTTTAAAAGTCTATCGGAATCATCCGATTCCGACGTGAGCCTGAAGACTGTGTCGTCAGGCTCCGTCAGTGGAGGGCTCTGGCGGAAACGCCAAAGAGCAGCCGTGGACGGGGACTCCTCAGACGAGGTTTCCACGCCCAAAATGGCGACAGCGCGGCGCGGTCGAGGCCGCCCGCCAACAACCGGGCAGTACGTCGGCCTGGCGAAAGCCAAGGCCGAGCTGAACAAGGCCCGAGAAGAGGAGCTGCGCTTAATCGCAGAAAAGGAGATGGCAGAGGATCTGCAGAAGAAAAAAGAGGCGAATATCGCCTTCTTTAAGAAGGCAGGTCCGGATCCTCTGCCAGAGGAGGAGGTGCGAGGGAGAGATGCCGCCCAACTTGAGTGGATGGTGCTGGACTCCGTGGACACAATAACTAAGATTGCCACGAAGTCCAGCAATCTGAAGGGGACGTATGTCAAGGCCCTCAAAAAAGCGGCGGGCATCATCCGGGCCTCCTTCGAGGAGACAAAGGAGAGGGCCATGACGGAGGAGGTGCGCCTCCTCGTCGCGGCCAACAAACAGCTCACGTCGGAGCTTAAACAACTCCGACGTGAGATGGAGGAGATGCGAGCCTCCCAACAGAGGCCCACACCCGTCCCGGCTCCGCCGGTGCAGCCAGCGGCGGCAGTCCAGCCTGCAGCCCTTGAAGACGTGCTGCAAAAGGTCATGGTGCAGGTGGGCACCATGATCAGCGCACGCTTTGAGGGCTTAGAAGATCGGCTTCTCCCTGAGAAGCGCCTCAGGCCGCCGCTGGCCGCCGACAGGCGTAGAGAAAAGGCAGAACAGCTGCCAAGTACGTCGGCTGCCCCCCAGGCACCGACAGTTGAGCCACAGCCCGGCCCATCCAAAGCTGCCAAGCCCAAGAAGGGCAAAGGCAAAGGCAAGGGTGGCCCTGCTCCTGTCGCCGTGGTGCCAGTGCCGGCCCCAGCTCCACCCCCTCCAGCACCGTTGGCCTGGACGGAGGTGGTGAAGAGGAAGAAGAAGCGCGCCGAAACCTCTGGCCCTGCCAATCCCCGACCAAGGTCGGTGGCCCCGGAGCGAGCCCAGGTCGTGAGGGCAGCAAGGAAACCTGCTCCTCTCACAACCCTAAAGGCAAAGGCGGCCAAACTCCGCCCTCCCCGCACAGCAGCCGTGGTAATCACGCTGCTGCCAGGGGCGGAGGAGAAGGGTTTGACCTACTCCAAGGTGCTCGCGGAGGGCAAGCGATGCGTAGACCTCGGCGCGCTGGGAGTCCCCCCCCTGAGGATGAGAACGGCGGCCACAGGGGCCCGCATCCTCGAGGTCCCTGGGGCCGAAAAGGCTCAGAAGGCAGACTCCCTGGCTGAGAAGCTAAGGGAGACCTTCCAGGGGGTGGAGGAGATCCGAGTCTCCAGGCCGGTCACCATGACGGATATGCGGGTGAGCGGACTGGACGACTCGATCGGGACCGAGGAGCTGACGGAAGCTCTCGCCAAGGCTGGAGGGTGTCCGACCCAGGAGGTCAAGGTCGGCACCATTAAAACGGGGCCAAGAGGTATGGGGTCTGCAGTGGTGCGCTGCCCCACAACGGCAGCAAAGAACATTGCGGCCGGAGGACGGCTCCTCGTCGGCTGGGTCTCGGCCCAAGTCCAGATTCTGGACGCGAGACCCCGCCGATGCTATCGGTGCCTTGCAATGGGCCACGTCAGGGCCCAGTGCAAGTCAGAAGTTGACCGCAGCGATGAATGTCATCGCTGCGGTCAAAAGGGTCACAAGGCCAGCGATTGTGCCGCCCCCCCACACTGCACTGTTTGTGCAGCTGTGGGCAGGGCCGCAAATCACCTCTCCGGGGGCAAGGCATGCGCCAAGCCCCTGACGAAAACAGAGCCGCGACGCAAGTCCGCTGCGACTGAGGCTAAGGCCAAGTCGCAGCCGACTCCTTCCGTAGCCACAACGGAACAGGCGGTGCGCATGGAGGAAAGTTAGTATGGCCCTAACTTTCCTCCAGGCGAATATCAACCACTCTGCCCGGGCCCAGGATCTTTTGCTCCAAGCCCTGGCAGAGCGGGTGATACAAATAGGTGTGGTCGCCGAGCCCTACCGAGTTCCGCCCAGGTCCGATTGGGTGGGGGACCTGGACGGCTCGGTGGCAATCACGGCCCAATCGCCGGCGCGGTCTTGTCCCTTGAAGGCGATGGCTGGGGGCCGAGGATACGCCGTCGCAAGTGTGGGGGAGATGGTGATTGTGGGGGTGTACCACTCCCCTAACAGGCCTCTCCACGAGCTCGAAGCCCTCCTCGAAGAGGTGGGCACGGTCGCGAGCAGAAACCGTCCCAGACCGGTTATTGTCCTCGGAGACCTCAACGCGAAGTCATCCGCGTGGGGATCTCCGATGACAGATGCGCGGGGTACTGCCGTCGCGGAATGGCTAACCGTGACGGGCCTGTGCGTCCTTAACCGGGGGACGGAGCACACGTGCGTGCGCCGACGGGGTGGCTCAGTGGTCGACGTGACCTTTGCCACCCCTGAGCTTGCACGACGCGTACGTGACTGGGAGGTGCTTGTGGACGAGGAGACGCTCTCCGATCACCGCTACATTCGGTTCAGCGTCTCCTCGCCCACAACCTTCGTGGAGGGGCCTGTTGGGTCCGGCCCGAGGTGGGTCCTTAAACGCCTGGACTCGGAGGTGCTGCAGGAGGCAGCGATTGTCCAGGCGTGGAACGCCCCACCTGCGGAGCCGGTCAGTGTAGATGCCGAGGCGGATGCGCTTTGCGAGGCCATGGCGCGCGTGTGCGACGCAGCCATGCCCCGCGCCAGGGCCTCGCAGACCAAACGCCAGGTGTATTGGTGGTCGGACGAGATTGCAGAGCTCCGCCGCCGCTGCGTAGGGAGGCGCCGCCGGTACCAGAGGTACCGCCGCAGACGGCGCCGAGAGACGGAGGAGCTGGACCACCTTTACACCGCCTACAGGGAGGCATCGAAAGCCCTCCGTGTCGCCATCGACGAGGCCAAGGCTAGGGCCTGGCGGGAGCTGCTGCAGACGCTCGAGCTGGATCCGTGGGGAAGGCCGTACAGGTTGGCGAGGCAAAGGCTTCGCCCCTGGGCACCCCCGGTGACCTCAACGCTCGCGCCTGCAGTCCTGCAGCAGGTGGTCGAGGGACTGTTCCCTGTGGCCCCAGGGACCGAGTTCGTCCCTCCCACCGCGGTGGTCGATGGCGACACGGAAGGGCTTGATTCACTCAGCTCCCCTTCTGAAGTCTCGGAAGGGGAGCTGGGCGCAGCCATCCTCAGGATGAGGGCCAAGAACACGGCGCCGGGCCTTGATGGCATACACGGTCGCGCGTGGGCCCTCGCTGAGGATGCTCTAGGGCCTCGAATAAGGGCACTGTTCGGCCGCTGCCTCGAGGAGGGGAGGTTCCCCCGGCGGTGGAAGGGGGGCAGGCTCGTCCTCATTCGTAAGGAGGGGCGCCCTGAGGACGAGCCTGCGGGTTACCGTCCGATCGTGCTGCTTGATGAGGCCGGCAAGCTACTGGAGCGAGTCGTCGCTGCCCGCCTTATCAAGCACCTGGAGAGGACTGGTCCCGACCTAGCGGAAGAGCAGTACGGATTCCGGAGAGGTCGCTCGACGCTTGATGCTATTGCACGTGTCCGCGACCTGTCCGTCGAGGCGTGCTCCAGCGGCGGCGTCATGTTGGCGGTGTCTTTAGACATCGCCAACGCCTTTAACACGCTGCCCTGGAGCACAATTTTGGAGGGGCTGAGGTATCATAGGATACCTCAGTACCTGCAGCGCCTCGTCGGGGACTACCTCTCCTATAGAGAGGTAGTCTTTCCGACGATGCAAGGTGAGGGACGTAGCCCCATGACGCGCGGCGTTCCACAGGGGTCTGTTTTAGGGCCTCTTCTGTGGAACGTCGGGTATGACTGGGTCCTTCGGGGCGCTAACCTTCATGGCGTCGGCGTCATTTGTTATGCCGACGACACGCTGGTTGCCGCCCGGGGAAGGACTTTCAGAGACGCGTCCATCCTTGCCACCGCCGCAGTCGCTGCGGTGGTGGCCAGGATCCGACGGTTGGGCCTGGAGGTGGCGCTCCACAAATCCGAGGCCATATGTTTTCATGGGCCTCGGGGGGCGCCACCTGCAGGCTCCAACATCGTCGTGGGGGGAACCTCCATTGCTGTCCGCTCGTCGCTCAAGTATTTGGGCGTCGTGCTTGACAGCAAATGGAGGTTCGGAGAGCATCTGCGGCGGCTGTCCCCCAAGCTTATGGGGACAGCCGCCGCATTGAGCCGGCTACTCCCGAACCTGGGAGGCGGAGGGGGCACCTGCCGCCACCTTTACATGGCGGTAGTGAGATCGATGGCCCTCTACGGCGCTCCGATCTGGGCCGGATCTTTGAGTCCCCGGGAGACCTCTACACTCCTGAGGGCTCAAAGAGTCATGGCGGTGAGAGTGTGCCGGGGCTACCGCACACTCTCACACGAGGTGGCCTGCATCCTCGCGGGCTCCCTTCCATGGGACCAGGAGGCGGACGTCCTGACAACCGTGTACCAGCGAAGAGCCCGCGCACGGACCGAAGACCTGCGGCCTATGCCGCAGGAGGTCGCGCACTGGCGCACGGAGGCCAGGGCGGCTGCTCTGGTCGCATGGAAGGAGCGGCTCCCGCTGGGACTCACGCGGAGGGGGGCTGGAGCACAACGCCTTATTGAGGCGATCCAGCCCGTACTCGAGGAGTGGGTCCAACGGGAGCACGGAGCCCTGACCTTCCGCCTGACGCAGGTCCTCTCGGGGCACGGGTGCTTCGGGAGATACCTGTGTAACGTGGCCAGGCGGGAGGCGACCCCGGCATGCCTCCGGTGCGGCTGTGCAGAAGATACTGCGCAGCACGTGCTGGAGACGTGCCCGGGTGAGGAGGAGCCGCGACGGTCCCTAGTCGCGGTCGTGGGGACAGACCTTTCGTTGCCGACCATCTTGAGAAAGATGCTCGACGACGAGAGGTGCTGGGAGGCCATGGCCTCCTTCTGCGAGACTGTTGTTTCTCAGAGGGAGGCCGAGGAGCGGGAGAGAGAGAGAGACCCTCTCGCTCCTCCGCTCCGGAGGGCGCGGACACGGAGACGGGCTAACCGGGCCCGGACTCCGTCTCCGCTGGGAGGACCTGGGGCGCCGGATGTGGGGACATCTGGCGTCCCACACTAGGGATAAGGTCCTCCAGAATGGAGTCGATGCCCTTCATGTTCCAGGGCATCGCTCGAGGAGAAAGGAGGGGCTTTATACACCCCTCCAGGGAGGGGGCTTTCTACACCCCCCCCCCAGAGGAGGGTCCGCTGGTTTACACGGCGGACAACAGCGCTGGCAGGGCTGCGGAGCATGCGCAAGCGGACCCGTAGCCCTGCTACCAGCTGAGCAGGTGGAACATCGTGGAGGTTTTAGTCGGTATGGGTGCCTTACTGGCATCGAGCCCGACACTACCCGTGGCCGACCCAGCCGCGGGTGTGCGTAAATGCATTTCCCCCACGTTAAAAAAAAAAAAAAAAAAAAAAAAAAAAAGGTTGGGGTGCAATGGGGTGCAATGCCAGGAGGGGTGCAATGCCAGGATACCTCCACGAAACCCCGGGTGTTGTAGTTCCTCTTGAATGCTTGCATTCGGGGGGAAGGGCAACACTTGGCTCGGTGCACCCTGGGCAACGGTTAATAACTTTCCTTCGGGGATCTTGTTAGCCGTTGGCTGAATTCCTGGCGGGGTCTCTCTGCGATCCCTATGTCTCGGCATAGGGCGCAGCAGAGAGACGGGGAGGGGGCGATGAAGGATCGCCCCAGCGGACCTTCGGGTCGTGGGATGGCCGGCCTTCAAGGCTGGCGGCGCGGCAGGGAGGGTCAACTCGGCCACCCTGTCGGGCACCTCGGGATGGAGCAGTTCTGTCTGCAGTGGGCCTTCGGGCCGGGGGATGGCGGACCTTCAAGGTCTGCGGCGCGGCGGGGAGGGTCAATTCGGCCACCCCGTCGGGCAAGCTGGCGGCAAGCCAGTTTTGTGTGTGTTTGCGTGAGTGTTTGTGTGTGTGTTCTTATAGGCAGCCGGCACTTTACGCCGGCACCCCAAAACATGGCAGATTCAAATAGATGTAGATTACCCCAGGGAGGTAAAGCCGGAAACGGACAATCCTTCCCTCCTCCGGGAGGCTGCCCCTCGTATTCTGGGGGGGGCAAGAATCGCCATTCATCGTCTAAAGTTGTGAAGATTGTGGAGTGTCCCAAGAGGGACGAGAGGAGGAGTAGAGAGCCCGCTCTGGACTCTGACGACTTAGAGTCGTTGGGTTCCAGACCCGGCTCCGCCATGAGCGTCGAGTCGATAGGACGCAAGAGGAGGAACCCTAGCAGTGCTGGTACTGCCTCTGACTCTGATGAGGAGCAGAGCAGTAGACCACCTGCTAGGAGAGGAAGAGGTCGCCCACCAACTACTGGCCAGTACGTCGGGCTCGCCAAGGCGCAAGCGGAGTTGAACGCACTCAAGCGTGAAGAACTCCGCCTGCAGGCCGAGGCTGAGCTGACGAGCTATGTAAGGGAGCAGACGGAAAGGACGAGAGCTCGCGCTTCGGTGAGGTCCGGAAGTGATTCCGGTCCCAAATCGAGCAGCGAGCTGGTGAGCGCTGTCGTTGACAGCCTCACCATTATTAAGGAGGTCGCGACGAAGTCGTCGAACCTTAAGGGGACACTAGTCCGGAGCCTTAAGGACGCGGCGGCTTCGATCCACGAGGCGGTCACGGAGATGTCTTCTCTCTCCGTGTCCGATGAGAACCGGCTCCTCCAGGCCGACAACGCTCGGCTGAAGGCGGAAGTGGGCGATCTTCGTAAGGAGGTCGCCCAGATGAAGCTGGATATGGAGGAGCTGAGGAGGGCTCAGAGGCAGACGGTGGCTCCCTCGGTCGCTCGCGAGAGCGTCGAGGTCGAGCCGATCCGTCCTGCCTCGCAGACACGGCGTGGAGGCGGAGCGATCCGCCGAAACGCCCCAACACCGGATAAGGACGGAGACGAGTTCGAGCGGGAGATCATGGTGAAGGTGGGGACCATGGTCAACGCTCGGCTCGAGGCGCTGGCACGCAGGCTTCCTCCGGAGCCGCGTATTCGGCCCCCACTAGCAGCGGACAAGGGGAAGGGTAAGGCAGCCAAAGCTGCGGCCCCTGCCCCTGTGCCGGCAGTCGGGGAGCCGAAAAGGAAGAGGAAAAGGAAGAAGAAGAAGGCCGGCGCTGGTCCTTTACAACCAGCGTCGGCGAAACAGCCCAAGGCACTGCCACCAGCGCCGAAGGCTATGAAGGAGAAATGGAGCGACGTGGCGAAGCGTGGCAAAACCAATGGGTCTGGTGCGGTGCAGAGGGCAACGCAGACCAGGAACCCGGCGGCAAAGCTGCGCCCGCCACGCACGTCGGCCGTCGTCCTGACTCTCGAGCCTATTGCTCGGGAGAAAGGATTCACGTACATGGACGCGCTCAATAAGGCCAAGTCGTCCATTGTCTTGACCGACCACGGCATACCGCCTCTAAGCTTCCGTATTTCGCAAGCTGGGGCGCGTATGCTGGAGGTCAGTGGTCCGGACAGTGCCGACAAAGCCGATTTACTGGCGGAGAAGATTAAGGAGGTAGTACCGGCGGAGTTCGTCCGCGTCACCAGGCCGTCGAAGTGCGCAGAAATGCGCATTTCCGGCCTCGACGACTCCGTCACGTCGGACGAGGTAGCGGAGGCGGTCGCGCGCATCGGCGGATGCTCGATCGACTCCATCAGGTATAGCGAGGTTCGCACAAACCTGATCGGAGTCGGCTCGATGTGGCTGAGATGCCCGATCGCCGCCGCCAAGGAGGTAGCGCTGGGGGGCACGCTGCTCGTGGGTTGGACCTCGGCAAGGGTCCACCTGCTGGAGCGCAAGCCCTTTGTTTGCTTCAAATGTTTGGAGGAAGGTCACGTACGTGCTAAGTGCCCATCCAAGGTGGACCGCAGCGATAAGTGCTATCGCTGCGGACAGCCTGGACACGTAGCCAGCGTATGTGCCGCTGCGGCTCGCTGCATGCTCTGTGCGGCAGCGAATTGTAGCGATGACCATAGGATGGGAGGCAAGGGTTGTAACGCCCTCAAGCCCAAGCCCAAGCAGAGGTTGGTAGACGGAGCGAGGGTGGATCGTAAGACCACTTCGACTCCGGCCCGCCCTGCGAAGGCAAAGGCTAAGGACATGCCGATGTCTGTTGACCCTGGGCCTAGTGCCCCGGGTCCGGGACGTCAGTGATGTCGGGATCGGCGGGTGACGAACGGGGGTTCGTCGTCCGCACGCCAATCGATCCCCCAAGCGGGTCGGCGCACTGGGTGCCTGGTGCGCTGAAACCGAGAGGGCACGTCCTGACGAGGACGTAAGGAAGAGTGCCGCGCCTGCGGGCTGTGGCTGCCGCGGACAGGGATACGGAGGAGTCGTACCACGTACCCGCGTCCCTGTCGCGATCGCGGAAGAGAAGGGGCACCCCAGGTTTTTAGTGAGTATACCGCCTCACTTTAGGAGGTGGGAGTCTCACATATCCTCCGGCTCCCCCCGGGGCTGGAGGAATCCGTAATTTGGATTTTCCTGGGTTAAAAAAAAAAAAAAAAAAAAAAAAAAAAAAAAAAAGGTTGGGGTGCAATGGGGTGCAATGCCAGGATACCTCCACGAAACCCCGGGTGTTGTAGTTCCTCTTGAATGCTTGCATTCGGGGGGAAGGGCAACACTTGGCTCGGTGCACCCTGGGCAACGGTTAATAACTTTCCTTCGGGGATCTTGTTAGCCGTTGGCTGAATTCCTGGCGGGGTCTCTCTGCGATCCCTATGTCTTGGCATAGGGCGCAGCAGAGAGACGGGGAGGGGGCGATGAAGGATCGCCCCAGCGGACCTTCGGGTCGTGGGATGGCCGGCCTTCAAGGCTGGCGGCGCGGCAGGGAGGGTCAACTCGGCCACCCTGTCGGGCACTTCGGGACGGTGCAGTTCTGTCTGCAGAGAGGGCCTTCGGGCCGGGGGATGGCGGACCTTCAAGGTCTGCGGCGCGGCGGGGAGGGTCAATTCGGCCGCCCCGTCGGGCACGCTGGTGGAAGCCAGTGTTTTGTGTGTGTTTGTGTTGAGTGTTTGTGTTCTTGTGTGTTTTATAGGCAGCCGGCACTTTACGCCGGCAATCAAAACAATGGCAGATTTAAATAGAAGTAAATTACCCCAGGGAGGTAAAGCCGGCAACGGACAATCCTTCCCTCCTACGGGAGGCTGCCCTTCGTATTCTGGGGGGGGCAAAAGTCGCCATTTGTCTTCAGTTAAGATCGTGGAGTGTCCCAAGGGGGACGAGAAGAGGAGGTCGATGAGGAGGGAGCCCGCTCTGGACTCTGACGACTATTCGTCGGATTCCAGACCCGGCTCCGCGATGAGCATCGCGTCGTCATCAGGACGCAAAAGGAGGAACAGCAGCGGTGGAAGTGGAACCGATTCCGACGGGGATCGGGGCGCTAGACCGCCAGCTGCTAGGAGAGGAAGAGGTCGCCCACCAACTACTGGCAAGTACGTCGGGCTCGCCAAGGCGCAAGCGGAGTTGAACGCACTCAAGCGTGAAGAGCTCCGCTTGCAGGCCGAGGCTGAGCTGACGAGTTATGTACGCGAGCAGACAGAAAGGACGAGAGCTCGCGCTTCGGTGAGGTCCGGAAGTGATTCCGGTCCCAAATCGAGCAGTGAGCTGGTGAGCGCTGTCGTTGACAGCCTCACCGTAATCAAGGAGGTCGCGACGAAGTCGTCGAACCTTAAGGGGACTCTAGTCCGGAGCCTTAAGGACGCGGCGGCTTCGATTCACGAGGCGGTCACGGAGATGTCTTCTCTCTCCGTGTCCGATGAGAACCGGCTCCTCCAGGCCGACAACGCTCGGCTGAAGGCGGAAGTGGGCGATCTTCGTAAGGAGGTCGCCCAGATGAAGCTGGACATGGAGGAGCTGAGGAGGGCACAGAGGCAGACGGTGGCTCCCTCGGTCGCTCGCGAGAGCGTCGAGGTCGAGCCGGTCCGTCCTGCCTCGCAGACACGGCGTGGAAGCGGAGCGATCCGCCGAAACGCCCCACCACCGGATAAGGACGGAGACGAGTTCGAGCGGGACATCATGGTGAAGGTGGGGACCATGGTGAACGCTCGGCTCGAGGCGCTGGCACGCAGGCTTCCTCCGGAGCCGCGTACTCGGCCCCCACTAGCAGCGGACAAGAGGCAGGGTAAGGCAGCCACAGCTGCGGCCCCTGCCCCTGTGCCGGCAGTCGGGGAGCCGAAACGGAAGAGGAAACGGAAGAAGAAGAAGAAGAAGAAGGTCGGCGCTGGTCCTTTACAACCAGCGTCGACGAAACAGTCTCAAGCGCGACCATCAGCGCCCAAGACCTCGGAGAAATGGAGCGACGTGGCGAAGCGTGGCAAAACCAATGGGTCTGGTGCGGTGCAGAGGGCACCGCAGACCAGGAACCCGGCGGCAAAGCTGCGCCCGCCACGTACGTCGGCTGTCGTCCTGACTCTCGAGCCTATTGCTCGGGAGAAAGGGTTCACATACATGGACGCGCTCAATAGGGCCAAGTCGTCCATTGTCCTGACCGACCACGGCATACCGCCTCTAAGCTTTCGAATTTCGCAAGCTGGGGCGCGTATGCTGGAGGTCAAGGGTCCGGACAGTGTCGATAAGGCGGACCTATTGGCAAGGAAGATACGGGAGGTTCTCCCGGCGGAGTTCGTCCGCGTCACCAGGCCGTCGAAGTGCGCAGAAATGCGTATTTCCGGCCTCGACGACTCCGTCACTTCGGACGAGGTAGCGGAGGCGGTCGCGCGCATCGGCGGATGCTCGATCGACTCCATCAGGTATAGCGAGGTTCGCACAAACCTGATCGGAGTCGGCTCGATGTGGCTGAAGTGCCCGATCGCCGCCGCCAAGGAGGTAGCACTGGGGGGCACGCTGCTCGTAGGTTGGACCTCGGCAAGGGTCCACCTGCTAGAGCGCAAGCCCTTCGTGTGCTACAGGTGTATGGAAGTGGGACACGTGAAGGCGAAATGCCCGTCCCAGGTGGACCGCAGCGATAAGTGTTATCGTTGCGGACAGCCTGGACACGTGGCCAGCTTATGCTCTGCCCCGGTTTGCTGTATGCTCTGCGCAGCAGCAAACCAAAAGGCGGATCACAGGATGGGAGGCAAGGGTTGCAACGCCCTCAAGCCCAAGCCCAAGCAGAGGTCGGGAGACGGAGCGAGGGTGGATCGTAAGACCACTTCGACTCCGTCCCGCCCTGCGAAGGCGAAGGCTCAGGACACGCCGATGTCTGTTGACCCTGGGCCTAGTGCCCCGGGTCCGGGACGTCGGTGATGTCGGGATCGGCGGACGATGAACGGGGGTTCGTCGTCCGCACGCCAATCGATCCCCCAAGCGGGTCGGCGCACTGGGTGCCTGGTGCGCTGATGCCGAGAGGGCACGTCCTGACGAGGACGTACGGAAGAGTGCCGCGCCTGCGGGCTGTGGCTGCCGCGGACAGGGATACGGAAGAGTCGTTCCACGTACTCGCGTCCCTGTCGCGATCGCGGAAAGGAAGGGGCACCCCAGGTTTTTAGTGAGTATACCGCCTCACTTTAGGAGGTGGGAGTCTCACATATCCTCCGGCTCCCCCCGGGGCTGGAGGAATCCGTAATTTGGATTTTCCTGGGTTAAAAAAAAAAAAAAAAAAAAAAAAAAAAAAAAAAAAAAAAAAAAAAGGTTGGGGTGCAATGCCAGGATACCTCCACGTTGCCTCGGGTGCTGCAATTCCCTCTTAATGCTTGCATTCGGGGGGAAGGGCAGCACCTGGACCGGTGCACCCTGGGCAACGGCTAACAACTTTCCTTCGGGGATCTTGTTAGCCGTTGGCGAAATTCCTGGCGGGGGGGGGGCCTCTCTGCGATCCCTATGCCTCGGCATAGGGCGCAGCAGAGAGGCGGGGACTCGCACCGTCGCATCCTTGGCATGGGAGGCGGTGGTGCGAGTCAAGGCGGCCTCTCGTTGTCGAGCAATTAGCCATGCTCGACAATGGGAGGACCGGGGAGGTGGTCCCTCTTCTGTTCGCAGGGGGGGGACCAAGGAGCGGGGGAGGGAGTGTCTTATCGCTCCCTCGCTCCAGAGGGTGGGGCGATGTCCAGGAGTAAGCGGCATCGCCCCTGGTGAGGGAGGGGCTTAAAAACCCCTCCGGGAGGGGGCTTTATACACCCCCCCCCGAGGAGGAGCGCGCGCCGTCGCCTTTGGTCGGAGGGGCGACGGTGGCGCGCTAGTGGGCAGCAGGCGGCTGCAGGATCGGCCTCTCACCGTCGATTCGTTGCGGTCGTCTCGACGAGGAGAGGCCCGGGGAGGTGGGGGGCGGGGGAGAGAGATTGCCATCCTCTCGCTCCTCCGCTCCAGAGGGCGGGGGCGATGCCCCGTTATAGCCCCGGGGCATCGCTATCGCTCTCGCGAATGAAGGAGGGGCTTTGTACACCCCTCCGGGGAGGGGGCTCTATACACCCCCCCGTGGAGGATCGCGCCGACGTCTCTGAGGGCCGGAGGCGGCGGCGCGAGTGGCAGCAGGTGGCTGCAGAATTGGCCTCTCACCGTCGACCGTCTTGCTAGGAGCGCTCGACGAGGAGAGGTCTGGGGAGGGGGCTTTATACACCCCCCCCCGTGGAGGAGCTCGCGCCGTCGTCTCCCTGCCTATTGCGGCAGACAACGGCGCAAGCTAGGGGCGGGGGAAAGAGAACGGAGTACTCTCTCTCCCCCACTCCTGAGGGCGCGGTGACGGAGCCGGGATTAAATTCCTGACTCCGTCCCTGCGGCGGGGACTCGGGGCGCTGGATGCGGGCCATCCAACGTCCCTGAAAACAGGGTCCCCCAGAGGAGTTGGTGCCCCAGATGTTCCGGGGCATCACTCGAGGAGGAGGAGGGGCTTTATACACCCCTCCGGGAGGGGGCTTTATACACCCCCCCCGAGGAGGGCTCGCTCCTGCACGTAGCGAGCAACAGCGCAAGCGGGGTTGCGGAGAATGCGCAAGCGGGCCCGCGGCCCCGCTTCCAGCTGAGTAGGCGGAACATCGTGGAGGTTTTAGTCGGTATGGGTGCCCCTTCCGGGCATCGAGCCCGACACTACCCGTGGCCGACCCAGCCGCGGGTGTGCGTAAATGCATTTCCCCCACGTTAAAAAAAAAAAAAAAAAAAAAAAAAAAAAAAAAAAAAAAAAAAGGTTAGGTTAGGTTGGGGTGCAAGGCCAGGATACCTCCACGAAACCCCGGGTGTTGTAGTTCCTCTTGAATGCTTGCATTCGGGGGGAAGGGCGACACTTGGCTCGGTGCACCCTGGGCAACGGTTAATAACTTTCCTTCGGGGATCTTGTTAGCCGTTGGCTGAATTCCTGGCGGGGTCTCTCTGCGATCCCTATGTCTCGGCATAGGGCGCAGCAGAGAGACGGGGAGGGGGCGATGAAGGATCGCCCCAGCGGACCTTCGGGTCGTGGGATGGCCGGCCTTCAAGGCTGGCGGCGCGGCAGGGAGGGTCAACTCGGCCACCCTGTCGGGCACTTCGGGACGGTGCAGTTCTGTCTGCAGAGGGCTTTCGGGCTGGGGGATGGCGGACCTTCAAGGTCTGCGGCGCGGCGGGGAGGGTCAAGTCGGCCGCCCCGTCGGGCACGCTGGTGGAAGCCAGTGTTTTGTGTGTGTTTGTGTTGAGTGTTTGTGTTCTTGTGTGTTTTATAGGCCGCCGGCACTTTACGCCGGCAATCAAAACAATGGCAGATTTAAATAGAAGTAAATTACCCCAGGGAGGTAAAGCCGGCAACGGACAATCCTTCCCTCCTACGGGAGGCTGCCCTTCGTATTCTGGGGGGGGCAAAAGTCGCCATTTGTCTTCAGTTAAGATCGTGGAGTGTCCCAAGGGGGACGAGAAGAGGAGGTCGATGAGGAGGGAGCCCGCTCTGGACTCTGACGACTATTCGTCGGATTCCAGACCCGGCTCCGCGATGAGCATCGCGTCGTCATCAGGACGCAAAAGGAGGAACAGCAGCGGTGGAAGTGGAACCGATTCCGACGGGGATCGGGGCGCTAGACCGCCAGCTGCTAGGAGAGGAAGAGGTCGCCCACCAACTACTGGCAAGTACGTCGGGCTCGCCAAGGCGCAAGCGGAGTTGAACGCACTCAAGCGTGAAGAGCTCCGTTTGCAGGCCGAGGCTGAGCTGACGAGTTATGTACGCGAGCAGACAGAAAGGACGAGAGCTCGCGCTTCGGTGAGGTCCGGAAGTGATTCCGGTCCCAAATCGAGCAGTGAGCTGGTGAGCGCTGTCGTTGACAGCCTCACCGTAATCAAGGAGGTCGCGACGAAGTCGTCGAACCTTAAGGGGACTCTAGTCCGGAGCCTTAAGGACGCGGCGGCTTCGATTCACGAGGCGGTCACGGAGATGTCTTCTCTCTCCGTGTCCGATGAGAACCGGCTCCTCCAGGCCGACAACGCTCGGCTGAAGGCGGAAGTGGGCGATCTTCGTAAGGAGGTCGCCCAGATGAAGCTGGATATGGAGGAGCTGAGGAGGGCACAGAGGCAGACGGTGGCTCCCTCGGTCGCTCGCGAGAGCGTCGAGGTCGAGCCGGTCCGTCCTGCCTCGCAGACACGGCGTGGAAGCGGAGCGATCCGCCGAAACGCCCCAACACCGGATAAGGACGGAGACGAGTTCGAGCGGGAGATCATGGTGAAGGTGGGGACCATGGTCAACGCTCGGCTCGAGGCGCTGGCACGCAGGCTTCCTCCGGAGCCGCGTATTCGGCCCCCACTAGCAGCGGACAAGGGGAAGGGTAAGGCAGCCAAAGCTGCGGCCCCTGCCCCTGTGCCGGCAGTCGGGGAGCCGAAAAGGAAGAGGAAAAGGAAGAAGAAGAAGGCCGGCGCTGGTCCTTTACAACCAGCGTCGGCGAAACAGCCCAAGGCACTGCCACCAGCGCCGAAGGCTATGAAGGAGAAATGGAGCGACGTGGCGAAGCGTGGCAAAACCAATGGGTCTGGTGCGGTGCAGAGGGCAACGCAGACCAGGAACCCGGCGGCAAAGCTGCGCCCGCCACGCACGTCGGCCGTCGTCCTGACTCTCGAGCCTATTGCTCGGGAGAAAGGATTCACGTACATGGACGCGCTCAATAAGGCCAAGTCGTCCATTGTCTTGACCGACCACGGCATACCGCCTCTAAGCTTCCGTATTTCGCAAGCTGGGGCGCGTATGCTGGAGGTCAGTGGTCCGGA
The DNA here is from genome assembly GCA_905220475.3 of Ennomos fuscantarius. NCBI lineage: Eukaryota > Metazoa > Arthropoda > Insecta > Lepidoptera > Geometridae > Ennomos > Ennomos fuscantarius. The sequence continues at coordinate 53,126 of HG992046.1, read as the reverse complement.
CAGTGCCGACAAAGCCGATTTACTGGCGGAGAAGATTAAGGAGGTAGTACCGGCGGAGTTCGTCCGCGTCACCAGGCCGTCGAAGTGCGCAGAAATGCGCATTTCCGGCCTCGACGACTCCGTCACGTCGGACGAGGTAGCGGAGGCGGTCGCGCGCATCGGCGGATGCTCGATCGACTCCATCAGGTATAGCGAGGTTCGCACAAACCTGATCGGAGTCGGCTCGATGTGGCTGAGATGCCCGATCGCCGCCGCCAAGGAGGTAGCGCTGGGGGGCACGCTGCTCGTGGGTTGGACCTCGGCAAGGGTCCACCTGCTGGAGCGCAAGCCCTTTGTTTGCTTCAAATGTTTGGAGGAAGGTCACGTACGTGCTAAGTGCCCATCCAAGGTGGACCGCAGCGATAAGTGCTATCGCTGCGGACAGCCTGGACACGTAGCCAGCGTATGTACTGCTGCGGCTCGCTGCATGCTCTGTGCGGCAGCGAATTGTAGCGATGACCATAGGATGGGAGGCAAGGGTTGTAACGCCCTCAAGCCCAAGCCCAAGCAGAGGTTGGGAGACGGAGCGAGGGTGGATCGTAAGACCACTTCGACTCCGGCCCGCCCTGCGAAGGCAAAGGCTAAGGACATGCCGATGTCTGTTGACCCTGGGCCTAGTGCCCCGGGTCCGGGACGTCAGTGATGTCGGGATCGGCGGGTGACGAACGGGGGTTCGTCGTCCGCACGCCAATCGATCCCCCAAGCGGGTCGGCGCACTGGGTGCCTGGTGCGCTGAAACCGAGAGGGCACGTCCTGACGAGGACGTAAGGAAGAGTGCCGCGCCTGCGGGCTGTGGCTGCCGCGGACAGGGATACGGAGGAGTCGTACCACGTACCCGCGTCCCTGTCGCGATCGCGGAAGAGAAGGGGCACCCCAGGTTTTTAGTGAGTATACCGCCTCACTTTAGGAGGTGGGAGTCTCACATATCCTCCGGCTCCCCCCGGGGCTGGAGGAATCCGTAATTTGGATTTTCCTGGGTTAAAAAAAAAAAAAAAAAAAAAAAAAAAAAAAAAAAAAAAAAAAAAAAAAAAGGTTAGGTTAGGTTAGGTTTGGGGTGCAATGGGGTGCAATGTCAGGATACCTCCACGAAACCCCGGGTGTTGTAGTTCCTCTTGAATGCTTGCATTCGGGGGGAAGGGCAACACTTGGCTCGGTGCACCCTGGGCAACGGTTAATAACTTTCCTTCGGGGATCTTGTTAGCCGTTGGCTGAATTCCTGGCGGGGTCTCTCTGCGATCCCTATGCCGTGGCATAGGGTGCAGCAGAGAGACGGGGAGCGCGCGGTCACAGCCTGTGACCATGCGCAGGACTTGCAACGGCGCCCTGGACAGTCTGGGAAGCGGTGGTGCAAGTCGGGGGGCTCGCGTCGGCGTCTCGGCCATATGCCGAGTAGCGGCGACGCGAGCGAGCAGCTTTGCTGCAGCGGACCTTCGGGTCGCGGGATGGCAGGCCTGCAAGGCCTGCGGCGCGGCGGGGAGGGTCAATCCGGCCACCCCGTCGGGCAGTCAGAGGAAGCAGTTTTGTCTGCTGAGGACCTACGGGTCGGAGTGTGGTGCTGTGGCGAAAGCCGGCAGCGTGGAGTAGTCCGCACAAGCTACTCTCCCGGCAACCTTGATGCCTTCCGCAACAACCCTCGTTGCGTGATAAGAGGATACGTGGGGGTATTCAAGGCCCGAAGGGGGCTTGCCTTAACTGGCCGGCCCCAGAGAGAATGGAAAACTCGACATAAACCCGTGAGAACACACGTAACACCCTGCGGATACCTGGGGACCTCCGCAGTATGTACCCTTGTCCCCCGGAATGGGAGTAACCCGGGGGATCGACCTGTATATCGGCCCGACTCGTGGGAACAACAAATGATGTCTGAAAATATAAAAAAACCAAGCGATGTAAATGTTAAATATAGCAGAAGGGCGCCGGGCGCCAAAGAGGGAAACAGCGACGCTGAGTGTCAGCTGTTTAAAAGTCTATCGGAATCATCCGATTCCGACGTGAGCCTGAAGACTGTGTCGTCAGGCTCCGTCAGTGGAGGGCTCTGGCGGAAACGCCAAAGAGCAGCCGTGGACGGGGACTCCTCAGACGAGGTTTCCACGCCCAAAATGGCGACAGCGCGGCGCGGTCGAGGCCGCCCGCCAACAACCGGGCAGTACGTCGGCCTGGCGAAAGCCAAGGCCGAGCTGAACAAGGCCCGAGAAGAGGAGCTGCGCTTAATCGCAGAAAAGGAGATGGCAGAGGATCTGCAGAAGAAAAAAGAGGCGAATATCGCCTTCTTTAAGAAGGCAGGTCCGGATCCTCTGCCAGAGGAGGAGGTGCGAGGGAGAGATGCCGCCCAACTTGAGTGGATGGTGCTGGACTCCGTGGACACAATAACTAAGATTGCCACGAAGTCCAGCAATCTGAAGGGGACGTATGTCAAGGCCCTCAAAAAAGCGGCGGGCATCATCCGGGCCTCCTTCGAGGAGACAAAGGAGAGGGCCATGACGGAGGAGGTGCGCCTCCTCGTCGCGGCCAACAAACAGCTCACGTCGGAGCTTAAACAACTCCGACGTGAGATGGAGGAGATGCGAGCCTCCCAACAGAGGCCCACACCCGTCCCGGCTCCGCCGGTGCAGCCAGCGGCGGCAGTCCAGCCTGCAGCCCTTGAAGACGTGCTGCAAAAGGTCATGGTGCAGGTGGGCACCATGATCAGCGCACGCTTTGAGGGCTTAGAAGATCGGCTTCTCCCTGAGAAGCGCCTCAGGCCGCCGCTGGCCGCCGACAGGCGTAGAGAAAAGGCAGAACAGCTGCCAAGTACGTCGGCTGACCCCCAGGCACCGACAGTTGAGCCACAGCCCGGCCCATCCAAAGCTGCCAAGCCCAAGAAGGGCAAAGGCAAAGGCAAGGGTGGCCCTGCTCCTGTCGCCGTGGTGCCAGTGCCGGCCCCAGCTCCACCCCCTCCAGCACCGTTGGCCTGGACGGAGGTGGTGAAGAGGAAGAAGAAGCGCGCCGAAACCTCTGGCCCTGCCAATCCCCGACCAAGGTCGGTGGCCCCGGAGCGAGCCCAGGTCGTGAGGGCAGCAAGGAAACCTGCTCCTCTCACAACCCTAAAGGCAAAGGCGGCCAAACTCCGCCCTCCCCGCACAGCAGCCGTGGTAATCACGCTGCTGCCAGGGGCGGAGGAGAAGGGTTTGACCTACTCCAAGGTGCTCGCGGAGGGCAAGCGATGCGTAGACCTCGGCGCGCTGGGAGTCCCCCCCCTGAGGATGAGAACGGCGGCCACAGGGGCCCGCATCCTCGAGGTCCCTGGGGCCGAAAAGGCTCAGAAGGCAGACTCCCTGGCTGAGAAGCTAAGGGAGACCTTCCAGGGGGTGGAGGAGATCCGAGTCTCCAGGCCGGTCACCATGACGGATATGCGGGTGAGCGGACTGGACGACTCGATCGGGACCGAGGAGCTGACGGAAGCTCTCGCCAAGGCTGGAGGGTGTCCGACCCAGGAGGTCAAGGTCGGCACCATTAAAACGGGGCCAAGAGGTATGGGGTCTGCAGTGGTGCGCTGCCCCACAACGGCAGCAAAGAACATTGCGGCCGGAGGACGGCTCCTCGTCGGCTGGGTCTCGGCCCAAGTCCAGATTCTGGACGCGAGACCCCGCCGATGCTATCGGTGCCTTGCAATGGGCCACGTCAGGGCCCAGTGCAAGTCAGAAGTTGACCGCAGCGATGAATGTCATCGCTGCGGTCAAAAGGGTCACAAGGCCAGCGATTGTGCCGCCCCCCCACACTGCACTGTTTGTGCAGCTGTGGGCAGGGCCGCAAATCACCTCTCCGGGGGCAAGGCATGCGCCAAGCCCCCGACGAAAACAGAGCCGCGACGCAAGTCCGCTGCGACTGAGGCTAAGGCCAAGTCGCAGCCGACTCCTTCCGTAGCCACAACGGAACAGGCGGTGCGCATGGAGGAAAGTTAGTATGGCCCTAACTTTCCTCCAGGCGAATATCAACCACTCTGCCCGGGCCCAGGATCTTTTGCTCCAAGCCCTGGCAGAGCGGGTGATACAAATAGGTGTGGTCGCCGAGCCCTACCGAGTTCCGCCCAGGTCCGATTGGGTGGGGGACCTGGACGGCTCGGTGGCAATCACGGCCCAATCGCCGGCGCGGTCTTGTCCCTTGAAGGCGATGGCTGGGGGCCGAGGATACGCCGTCGCAAGTGTGGGGGAGATGGTGATTGTGGGGGTGTACCACTCCCCTAACAGGCCTCTCCACGAGCTCGAAGCCCTCCTCGAAGAGGTGGGCACGGTCGCGAGCAGAAACCGTCCCAGACCGGTTATTGTCCTCGGAGACCTCAACGCGAAGTCATCCGCGTGGGGATCTCCGATGACAGATGCGCGGGGTACTGCCGTCGCGGAATGGCTAACCGCGACGGGCCTGTGCGTCCTTAACCGGGGGACGGAGCACACGTGCGTGCGCCGACGGGGTGGCTCAGTGGTCGACGTGACCTTTGCCACCCCTGAGCTTGCACGACGCGTACGTGACTGGGAGGTGCTTGTGGACGAGGAGACGCTCTCCGATCACCGCTACATTCGGTTCAGCGTCTCCTCGCCCACAACCTTCGTGGAGGGGCCTGTTGGGTCCGGCCCGAGGTGGGTCCTTAAACGCCTGGACTCGGAGGTGCTGCAGGAGGCAGCGATTGTCCAGGCGTGGAACGCTCCACCTGCGGAGCCGGTCAGTGTAGATGCCGAGGCGGATGCGCTTTGCGAGGCCATGGCGCGCGTGTGCGACGCAGCCATGCCCCGCGCCAGGGCCTCGCAGACCAAACGCCAGGTGTATTGGTGGTCGGACGAGATTGCAGAGCTCCGCCGCCGCTGCGTAGGGAGGCGCCGCCGGTACCAGAGGTACCGCCGCAGATGGCGCCGAGAGACGGAGGAGCTGGACCACCTTTACACCGCCTACAGGGAGGCATCGAAAGCCCTCCGTGTCGCCATCGACGAGGCCAAGGCTAGGGCCTGGCGGGAGCTGCTGCAGACGCTCGAGCTGGATCCGTGGGGAAGGCCGTACAGGTTGGCGAGGCAAAAGCTTCGCCCCTGGGCACCCCCGGTGACCTCAACGCTCGCGCCTGCAGTCCTGCAGCAGGTGGTCGAGGGACTGTTCCCTGTGGCCCCAGGGACCGAGTTCGTCCCTCCCACCGCGGTGGTCGATGGCGACACGGAAGGGCTTGATTCACTCAGCTCCCCTTCTGAAGTCTCGGAAGGGGAGCTGGGCGCAGCCATCCTCAGGATGAGGGCCAAGAACACGGCGCCGGGCCTTGATGGCATACACGGTCGCGCGTGGGCCCTCGCTGAGGATGCTCTAGGGCCTCGAATAAGGGCACTGTTCGGCCGCTGCCTCGAGGAGGGGAGGTTCCCCCGGCGGTGGAAGGGGGGCAGGCTCGTCCTCATTCGTAAGGAGGGGCGCCCTGAGGACGAGCCTGCGGGTTACCGTCCGATCGTGCTGCTTGATGAGGCCGGCAAGCTACTGGAGCGAGTCGTCGCTGCCCGCCTTATCAAGCACCTGGAGAGGACTGGTCCCGACCTAGCGGAAGAGCAGTACGGATTCCGGAGAGGTCGCTCGACGCTTGATGCTATTGCACGTGTCCGCGACCTCTCCGTCGAGGCGTGCTCCAGCGGCGGCGTCATGTTGGCGGTGTCTTTAGACATCGCCAACGCCTTTAACACGCTGCCCTGGAGCACAATTTTGGAGGGGCTGAGGTATCATAGGATACCTCAGTACCTGCAGCGCCTCGTCGGGGACTACCTCTCCTATAGAGAGGTAGTCTTTCCGACGATGCAAGGTGAGGGACGTAGCCCCATGACGCGCGGCGTTCCACAGGGGTCTGTTTTAGGGCCTCTTCTGTGGAACGTCGGGTATGACTGGGTCCTTCGGGGCGCTAACCTTCATGGCGTCGGCGTCATTTGTTATGCCGACGACACGCTGGTTACCGCCCGGGGAAGGACTTTCAGAGACGCGTCCATCCTTGCCACCGCCGCAGTCGCTGCGGTGGTGGCCAGGATCCGACGGTTGGGCCTGGAGGTGGCGCTCCACAAATCCGAGGCCATATGTTTTCATGGGCCTCGGGGGGCGCCACCTGCAGGCTCCAACATCGTCGTGGGGGGAACCTCCATTGCTGTCCGCTCGTCGCTCAAGTATTTGGGCGTCGTGCTTGACAGCAAATGGAGGTTCGGAGAGCATCTGCGGCGGCTGTCCCCCAAGCTTATGGGGACAGCCGCCGCATTGAGCCGGCTACTCCCGAACCTGGGAGGCGGAGGGGGCACCTGCCGCCACCTTTACATGGCGGTAGTGAGATCGATGGCCCTCTACGGCGCTCCGATCTGGGCCGGATCTTTGAGTCCCCGGGAGACCTCTACACTCCTGAGGGCTCAAAGAGTCATGGCGGTGAGAGTGTGCCGGGGCTACCGCACACTCTCACACGAGGTGGCCTGCATCCTCGCGGGCTCCCTTCCATGGGACCAGGAGGCGGACGTCCTGACAACCGTGTACCAGCGAAGAGCCCGCGCACGGACCGAAGACCTGCGGCCTATGCCGCAGGAGGTCGCGCACTGGCGCACGGAGGCCAGGGCGGCTGCTCTGGTCGCATGGAAGGAGCGGCTCCCGCTGGGACTCACGCGGAGGGGGGCTGGAGCACAACGCCTTATTGAGGCGATCCAGCCCGTACTCGAGGAGTGGGTCCAACGGGAGCACGGAGCCCTGACCTTCCGCCTGACGCAGGTCCTCTCGGGGCACGGGTGCTTCGGGAGATACCTGTGTAACGTGGCCAGGCGGGAGGCGACCCCGGCATGCCTCCGGTGCGGCTGTGCAGAAGATACTGCGCAGCACGTGCTGGAGACGTGCCCGGGTGAGGAGGAGCCGCGACGGTCCCTAGTCGCGGTCGTGGGGACAGACCTTTCGTTGCCGACCATCTTGAGAAAGATGCTCGACGACGAGAGGTGCTGGGAGGCCATGGCCTCCTTCTGCGAGACTGTTGTTTCTCAGAGGGAGGCCGAGGAGCGGGAGAGAGAGAGAGACCCTCTCGCTCCTCCGCTCCGGAGGGCGCGGACACGGAGACGGGCTAACCGGGCCCGGACTCCGTCTCCGCTGGGAGGACCTGGGGCGCCGGATGTGGGGACATCTGGCGTCCCACACTAGGGATAAGGTCCTCCAGAATGGAGTCGATGCCCTTCATGTTCCAGGGCATCGCTCGAGGAGAAAGGAGGGGCTTTATACACCCCTCCAGGGAGGGGGCTTTCTACACCCCCCCCCCAGAGGAGGGTCCGCTGGTTTACACGGCGGACAACAGCGCTGGCAGGGCTGCGGAGCATGCGCAAGCGGACCCGTAGCCCTGCTACCAGCTGAGCAGGTGGAACATCGTGGAGGTTTTAGTCGGTATGGGTGCCTTACTGGCATCGAGCCCGACACTACCCGTGGCCGACCCAGCCGCGGGTGTGCGTAAATGCATTTCCCCCACGTTAAAAAAAAAAAAAAAAAAAAAAAAAAAAAAAAAAAAAAAAAAAAAAAAAAAAAAAGGTTTGGGGTGCAATGGGGTGCAAGGCCAGGATACCTCCACGAAACCCCGGGTGTTGTAGTTCCTCTTGAATGCTTGCATTCGGGGGGAAGGGCAACACTTGGCTCGGTGCACCCTGGGCAACGGTTAATAACTTTCCTTCGGGGATCTTGTTAGCCGTTGGCTGAATTCCTGGCGGGGTCTCTCTGCGATCCCTATGTCTCGGCATAGGGCGCAGCAGAGAGACGGGGAGGGGGCGATGAAGGATCGCCCCAGCGGACCTTCGGGTCGTGGGATGGCCGGCCTTCAAGGCTGGCGGCGCGGCAGGGAGGGTCAACTCGGCCACCCTGTCGGGCACTTTGGGACGGTGCAGTTCTGTCTGCAGAGGGCTTTCGGGCCGAGGGATGGCGGACCTTCAAGGTCTGCGGCGCGGCGGGGAGGGTCAATTCGGCCGCCCCGTCGGGCATGCTGGTGGAAGCCAGTGTTTTGTGTGTGTTTGTGTTGAGTGTTTGTGTTCTTGTGTGTTTTATAGGCAGCCGGCACTTTACGCCGGCACCCAAAACAATGGCAGATTTAAAGAGAAGTAAACTACCCCAGGGAGGTAAAGCCGGCAACGGACAATCCTTCCCTCCTCCGGGAGGCTGCCCCTCGTATTCTGGGGGGGGCAAAAGTCGCCATTTAACTTCAGTTGAGATCGTAGAGTGTCCCAAGGGGGACGAGAAGAGGAGGTCGATGAGGAGAGAGCCCGCCCTGGACTCCGACGACTACTCGTCGGAATCCAGACCCGGCTCCGCGATGAGCATCGCGTCGTCATCGGGACGCAAAAGGAGGAATAGCAGCGGTGGAAGTGGAACCGATTCCGACGGGGATCGGGGCACTAGACCGCCGGCTGCAAGAAGAGGAAGAGGACGCCCACCAACTACCGGCCAATACGTCGGGCTCGCCAAGGCGCAAGCGGAGTTGAACGCACTCAAGCGTGAAGAACTCCGCTTGCAGGCCGAGGCTGAGCTGACGAAATATGTCCGGCAGCAGTCAGAGAGGACGAGAGCTCGCGCTCCGGTTAGGTCTGGAAGTGATTCTGGCCCGAAATCGAGTGGCGAGCTAGTGAGTGCTGTCGTTGACAGCCTCACCATTATCAAGGAGGTCGCGACGAAGTCGTCGAACCTTAAGGGGACACTAGTCCGGAGCCTTAAGGACGCGGCGGCTTCGATCCACGAGGCGGTCACGGAGATGTCTTCTCTCTCCGTGTCCGATGAGAACCGGCTCCTCCAGGCCGACAACGCTCGGCTGAAGGCGGAAGTGGGCGATCTTCGCAAGGAGGTCGCCCAGATGAAGCTGGATATGGAGGAGCTGAGGAGGGCACAGAGGCAGACGGTGGCTCCCTCGGTCGCTCGCGAGAGCGTCGAGGTCGAGCCGATCCGTCCTGCCTCGCAGACACGGCGTGGAAGCGGAGTGATCCGCCGAAACGCCCCAACACCGGATAAGGATGGAGACGAGTTCGAGCGGGAGATCATGGTGAAGGTGGGGACCATGGTCAACGCTCGACTCGAGGCGCTGGCACGCAGGCTTCCTCCGGAGCCGCGTACTCGGCCCCCACTAGCAGCGGACAAGAGGCAGGGTAAGGCAGCCACAGCTGCGGCCCCTGCCCCTGTGCCGGCAGTCGGGGAGCCGAAACGGAAAAGGAAACGGAAGAAGAAGAAGAAGAAGGTCGGCGCTGGTCCTTTACAACCAGCGTCGACGAAACAGCCCAAGGCACTGCCACCAGCGCCGAAGGCTATGAAGGAGAAATGGAGCGACGTGGCGAAGCGTGGCAAAACCAATGGGTCTGGTGCGGTGCAGAGGGCAACGCAGACCAGGAACCCGGCGGCAAAGCTGCGCCCGCCACGCACGTCGGCCGTCGTCCTGACTCTCGAGCCTATTGCTCGGGAGAAAGGGTTTACGTACATGGACGCGCTCAATAAGGCCAAGTCGTCCATTGTCTTGACCGATCACGGCATACCGCCTCTAAGCTTCCGTATTTCGCAAGCTGGGGCGCGTATGCTGGAGATCAAGGGTCCAGACAGTGTCGACAAAGCCGACTTACTGGCGGAAAAGATAAGGGAGGTACTACCGGCGGAGTTCGTCCGCGTCACCAGGCCGTCGAAGTGCGCAGAAATGCGCATTTCCGGCCTCGACGACTCCGTCACTTCGGACGAGGTAGCGGAGGCGGTCGCGCGCATCGGCGGATGCTCGATCGACTCCATCAGGTATAGCGAGGTTCGCACAAACCTGATCGGAGTCGGCTCGATGTGGCTGAAGTGCCCGATCGCCGCCGCCAAGGAGGTAGCACTGGGGGGCACGCTGCTCGTAGGTTGGACCTCGGCAAGGGTCCACCTGCTAGAGCGCAAGCCCTTCGTGTGCTACAAGTGTATGGAAGTGGGACACGTGAAGGCGAAATGCCCGTCCCAGGTGGACCGCAGCGATAAGTGTTATCGTTGCGGACAGCCTGGGCACGTGGCCAGCTTATGCTCTGCCCCGGCTTGCTGTATGCTTTGCGCAGCAGCAAACCAAAAGGCGGATCACAGGATGGGAGGCAAGGGTTGTAACGCCCTCAAGCCCAAGCCCAAGCAGAGGTTGGGAGACGGAGCGAGGGTGGATCGTAAGACCACTTCGACTCCGGCCCGCCCTGCGAAGGCAAAGGCTAAGGACATGCCGATGTCTGTTGACCCTGGGCCTAGTGCCCCGGGTCCGGGACGTCGGTGATGTCGGGATCGGCGGGTGACGAACGGGGGTTCGTCGTCCGCACGCCAATCGATCCCCCAAGCGGGTCGGCGCACTGGGTGCCTGGTGCGCTGATACCGAGAGGGCACGTCCTGACGAGGACGTAAGGAAGAGTGCCGCGCCTGCGGGCTGTGGCTGCCGCGGACAGGGATACGGAGGAGTCGTACCACGTACCCGCGTCCCTGTCGCGATCGCGGAAGAGAAGGGGCACCCCAGGTTTTTAGTGAGTATACCGCCTCACTTTAGGAGGTGGGAGTCTCACATATCCTCCGGCTCCCCCCGGGGCTGGAGGAATCCGTAATTTGGATTTTCCTGGGTTAAAAAAAAAAAAAAAAAAAAAAAAAAAGGTTAGGTTAGGTTAGGTTAGGTTAGGTTAGGTTAGGTTAGGTTGATGGTAGACAATGGTAGACAATGGTAGACAATGGGAGGACCGGGGAGGTGGTCCCTCTTCTGTTCGCAGGGGGGGGACCAAGGAGCGGGGGAGGGAGTGTCTTATCGCTCCCTCGCTCCAGAGGGTGGGGCGATGTCCAGGAGTAAGCGGCATCGCCCCTGGTGAGGGAGGGGCTTAAAAACCCCTCCGGGAGGGGGCTTTATACACCCCCCCCCGAGGAGGAGCGCGCGCCGTCGCCTTTGGTCGGAGGGGCGACGGTGGCGCGCTAGTGGGCAGCAGGCGGCTGCAGGATCGGCCTCTCACCGTCGATTCGTTGCGGTCGTCTCGACGAGGAGAGGCCCGGGGAGGTGGGGGGCGGGGGAGAGAGATTGCCATCCTCTCGCTCCTCCGCTCCAGAGGGCGGGGGCGATGCCCCGTTATAGCCCCGGGGCATCGCTATCGCTCTCGCGAATGAAGGAGGGGCTTTGTACACCCCTCCGGGGAGGGGGCTCTATACACCCCCCCCCGTGGAGGATCGCGCCGACGTCTCTGAGGGCCGGAGGCGGCGGTGCGAGTGGCAGCAGGTGGCTGCAGAATTGGCCTCTCACCGTCGACCGTCTTGCTAGGAGCGCTCGACGAGGAGAGGTCTGGGGAGGGGGCTTTATACACCCCCCCCCGTGGAGGAGCTCGCGCCGTCGTCTCCCTGCCTATTGCGGCAGACAACGGCGCAAGCTAGGGGCGGGGGAAAGAGAACGGAGTACTCTCTCTCCCCCACTCCTGAGGGCGCGGTGACGGAGCCGGGATTAAATTCCTGACTCCGTCCCTGCGGCGGGGACTCGGGGCGCTGGATGCGGGCCATCCAACGTCCCTGAAAACAGGGTCCCCCAGAGGAGTTGGTGCCCCAGATGTTCCGGGGCATCACTCGAGGAGGAGGAGGGGCTTTATACACCCCTCCGGGAGGGGGCTTTATACACCCCCCCCGAGGAGGGCTCGCTCCTGCACGGAGCGAGCAACAGCGCAAGCGGGGCTGCGGAGAATGCGCAAGCGGGCCCGCGGCCCCGCTTCCAGCTGAGTAGGCGGAACATCGTGGAGGTTTTAGTCGGTATGGGTGCCCCTTCCGGGCATCGAGCCCGACACTACCCGTGGCCGACCCAGCCGCGGGTGTGCGTAAATGCATTTCCCCCACGTTAAAAAAAAAAAAAAAAAAAAAAAAAAAAAAAGGTTAGGTTAGGTTAGGTTGGGGTGCAAGGCCAGGATACCTCCACGAAACCCCGGGTGTTGTAGTTCCTCTTGAATGCTTGCATTCGGGGGGAAGGGCAACACTTGGCTCGGTGCACCCTGGGCAACGGTTAATAACTTTCCTTCGGGGATCTTGTTAGCCGTTGGCTGAATTCCTGGCGGGGTCTCTCTGCGATCCCTATGTCTCGGCATAGGGCGCAGCAGAGAGACGGGGAGGGGGCGATGAAGGATCGCCCCAGCGGACCTTCGGGTCGTGGGATGGCCGGCCTTCAAGGCTGGCGGCGCGGCAGGGAGGGTCAACCCGGCCACCCTGTCGGGCACCTCGGGATGGAGCAGTTCTGTCTGCAGTGGGCCTTCGGGCCGGGGGATGGCGGACCTTCAAGGTCTGCGGCGCGGCGGGGAGGGTCAATTCGGCCACCCCGTCGGGCAAGCTGGCGGCAAGCCAGTTTTGTGTGTGTTTGCGTGAGTGTTTGTGTTCTTGTGTGTTTTATAGGCAGCCGGCACTTTACGCCGGCACCCAAAACAATGGCAGATTTAAAGAGAAGTAAACTACCCCAGGGAGGTAAAGCCGGCAACGGACAATCCTTCCCTCCTCCGGGAGGCTGCCCCTCGTATTCTGGGGGGGGCAAAAGTCGCCATTTAACTTCAGTTGAGATCGTAGAGTGTCCCAAGGGGGACGAGAAGAGGAGGTCGATGAGGAGAGAGCCCGCTCTGGACTCCGACGACTACTCGTCGGAATCCAGACCCGGCTCCGCGATGAGCATCGCGTCGTCATCAGGACGCAAAAGGAGGAATAGCAGCGGTGGAAGTGGAACCGATTCCGACGGGGATCGGAGCGCTAGACCGCCGGCTGCAAGAAGAGGAAGAGGACGCCCACCAACGACCGGCAAATACGTCGGGCTCGCCAAGGCGCAAGCGGAGTTGAACGCACTCAAGCGTGAAGAACTCCGCTTGCAGGCCGAGGCTGAGCTGACGAGCTACGTAAGGCAGCAGTCAGAGAGGACGAGAGCTCGCGCTCCGGTTAGGTCTGGAAGTGATTCTGGCCCGAAATCGAGTGGCGAGCTAGTGAGCGCTGTCGTTGACAGCCTCACCATTATCAAGGAGGTCGCGACGAAGTCGTCGAACCTTAAGGGGACACTAGTCCGGAGCCTTAAGGACGCGGCGGCTTCGATCCACGAGGCGGTCACGGAGATGTCTTCTCTCTCCGTGTCCGATGAGAACCAGCTCCTCCAGGCCGACAACGCTCGGCTGAAGGCGGAAGTGGGCGATCTTCGCAAGGAGGTCGCCCAGATGAAGCTGGATATGGAGGAGCTGAGGAGGGCACAGAGGCAGACGGTGGCTCCCTCGGTCGCTCGCGAGAGCGTCGAGGTCGAGCCGATCCGTCCTGCCTCGCAGACACGGCGTGGAAGCGGAGTGATCCGCCGAAACGCCCCAACACTGGATAAGGATGGAGACGAGTTCGAGCGGGAGATCATGGTGAAGGTGGGGACCATGGTCAACGCTCGACTCGAGGCGCTGGCACGCAGGCTTCCTCCGGAGCCGCGTACTCGGCCCCCACTAGCAGCGGACAAGAGGCAGGGTAAGGCAGCCACAGCTGCGGCCCCTGCCCCTGTGCCGGCAGTCGGGGAGCCGAAACGGAAAAGGAAACGGAAGAAGAAGAAGAAGAAGAAGGTCGGCGCTGGTCCTTTACAACCAGCGTCGACGAAACAGCCCAATGCACTGCCACCAGCGCCGAAGGCTATGAAGGAGAAATGGAGCGACGTGGCGAAGCGTGGCAAAACCAATGGGTCTGGTGCGGTGCAGAGGGCAACGCAGACCAGGAACCCGGCGGCAAAGCTGCGCCCGCCACGCACGTCGGCCGTCGTCCTGACTCTCGAGCCTATTGCTCGGGAGAAAGGGTTTACGTACATGGACGCGCTCAATAAGGCCAAGTCGTCCATTGTCTTGACCGATCACGGCATACCGCCTCTAAGCTTCCGTATTTCGCAAGCTGGGGCGCGTATGCTGGAGATCAAGGGTCCAGACAGTGTCGACAAAGCCAACTTACTGGCGGAAAAGATAAGGGAGGTACTACCGGCGGAATTCGTCCGTGTCACCAGGCCGTCGAAGTGCGCAGAAATGCGCATTTCCGGCCTCGACGACTCCGTCACTTCGGACGAGGTAGCGGAGGCGGTCGCGCGCATCGGCGGTTGCTCGATCGACTCCATCAGGTATAGCGAGGTTCGCACAAACCTGATCGGAGTCGGCTCGATGTGGCTGAAGTGCCCGATCGCCGCCGCCAAGGAGGTAGCACTGGGGGGCACGCTGCTCGTAGGTTGGACCTCGGCAAGGGTCCACCTGCTAGAGCGCAAGCCCTTCGTGTGCTACAAGTGTATGGAAGTGGGACACGTGAAGGCGAAATGCCCGTCCCAGGTGGACCGCAGCGATAAGTGTTATCGTTGCGGACAGCCTGGGCACGTGGCCAGCTTATGCTCTGCCCCGGCTTGCTGTATGCTTTGCGCAGCAGCAAACCAAAAGGCGGATCACAGGATGGGAGGCAAGGGTTGTAACGCCCTCAAGCCCAAGCCCAAGCAGAGGTTGGGAGACGGAGCGAGGGTGGATCGTAAGACCACTTCGACTCCGGCCCGCCCTGCGAAGGCAAAGGCTAAGGACATGCCGATGTCTGTTGACCCTGGGCCTAGTGCCCCGGGTCCGGGACGTCTGTGATGTCGGGATCGGCGGGTGACGAACGGGGGTTCGTCGTCCGCACGTCAATCGATCCCCCAAGCGGGTCGGCGCACTGGGTGCCTGGTGCGCTGATACCGAGAGGGCACGTCCTGACGAGGACGTAAGGAAGAGTGCCGCGCCTGCGGGCTGTGGCTGCCGCGGACAGGGATACGGAGGAGTCGTACCACGTACCCGCGTCCCTGTCGCGATCGCGGAAGAGAAGGGGCACCCCAGGTTTTTAGTGAGTATACCGCCTCACTTTAGGAGGTGGGAGTCTCACATATCCTCCGGCTCCCCCCGGGGCTGGAGGAATCCGTAATTTGGATTTTCCTGGTTAGGTTAGGTTAGGTTAGGTTAGGTTAGGTTAGGTTAGGTTAGGTTAGGTTAGGTTAGGTTAGGTTAGGTTAGGTTAGGTTAGGTTAGGTTAGGTTAGGTTAGGTTAGGTTAGGTTAGGTTAGGTTAGGTTAGGTTGGGGTGCAATGCCAGGATACCTCCACGAAACCCCGGGTGTTGTAGTTCCTCTTGAATGCTTGCATTCGGGGGGAAGGGCAACACTTGGCTCGGTGCACCCTGGGCAACGGTTAATAACTTTCCTTCGGGGATCTTGTTAGCCGTTGGCTGAATTCCTGGCGGGGTCTCTCTGCGATCCCTATGTCTCGGCATAGGGCGCAGCAGAGAGACGGGGAGGGGGCGATGAAGGATCGCCCCAGCGGACCTTCGGGTCGTGGGATGGCCGGCCTTCAAGGCTGGCGGCGCGGCAGGGAGGGTCAACTCGGCCACCCTGTCGGGCACCTCGGGATGGAGCAGTTCTGTCTGCAGTGGGCCTTCGAGCCGGAGGATGGCGGACCTTCAAGGTCTGCGGCGCGGCGGGGAGGGTCAATTCGGCCACCCCGTCGGGCAACTGGTGTATTCCAGTTTTGTGTCTGTCTCGTCTTGTGTTTCTTGTCCAGCCTGTTTGTTCTTGTTTGTGTTTCTTGTTTTGTGATTGTCGATCGGCTGCCGGGCCTGTAAGCCGGCACTCCCAAATGGCTGACTTAAATAGAATAGATAAACTACCCCAGGGAGGTAAAGCCGTCTCAGACGGACAATCCTTCCCTCCTCCGGGAGGCTGCCCCTCGTATTCTGGGGGGGGCAAAAGTCACCATACAACTGCGAAGAAGAGCGGAGGTCCCGTCAGGGATGAGAAAGGACGCTTTATTAAAGCGCGGCCAGTCCTTGACTCGGACGACATCGAGTCGGGCTCGGCGGGCTCCACCATGAGCCTCGATTCAGTCGGGGCGAGTGCGGTGGGGCGTAAGAGGAGGATGTCTGGCTGCGATTCGGGCTCCGACGCTTCCACTCGGGAGCGCAGCCGGTACGAGCCGATGGCCAGACGGGGTAGAGGTCGCCCTTCAGCGACCAGCGAGTTTGTCGGGCTCTCCAAGGCCAAAGCGGAGTTGATCGCTCTTAAGCGTGAAGAACTCCGCGTCCGGGCTGAGGAGGACCTGGCAATCTCGATCAGGGAGGACCGCTTAAAGCGGATAGCTCGCCTTGAGGCTGGGGATGGGAGCGATCCCATTCCCAGGTCCTCGGCTGAGCTGGTGAGTGCTGTGGAGGGCAGCCTCACCACAATCGCCGAGGTAGCATCGAGGTCAACGAACCTTAAGGGGACCTTCGTCCGATACCTTAAGGAGGCGGTGGCCTCCATCAAAGAGGCGGTCACGGAGTTAGCTACCAACTCCGTGTCCGACGAGACTAAGCTTCTCCAGGCCGACAATGCTCGGCTGAAGGCTGAAGTGGGCTGTCTTCGCAAGGAGATGGCTCAGATGAAGCTGGATGTGGAGGAGCTTAGGAAGGCGCAAGGGCAGATGTCCCCGGCTCCCTCTACTGCTCGCAAGAGTACGGAGGTGGAGCCACCCTGCCCTGCACCGCTCCCCGGGCGCGAAAGCGGAGACATCCGCAGCCGCGCCGCATCGGCGAGAGACGACGAGCTTGAGCGAAACATCATGGTTCGAGTAGGTACCATGGTGGACGCTCGGCTCGAGGCGTTGGCTCTGAGGCTTCCCCCGGAGAAACGTTCCCGGCCCCCACTGGCTGCGGATAGGAGACAGGTTCAGGCGGCGAAAGCCGCGGCCCCTGTCTCCAAACCGCCGGTCGGTGAGGGTAAAGGGAAGATGACCCGAGGGAAGAAGAAGAGGGAAACAACGCCCAAGGACGTGACGAAGCCTCGGGTGCTGCCCCCGGCACCCAAGGCTATGACGGAGGCGTGGAGCAGCGTGGCTAAGCGCGGGAAAACCAACGGGGCTGGTGCGGTGCAAAGTGCACCGCAGACCAGGACTCCGGCGGTGAAACTGCGCCAACCACGATCGTCGGTGGTCACCCTGAACCTGCAGCCTGGTGCTGCGGAGAAGGGCGTGACCTTCAGCGAACTGCTCGTGAAGGCAAGGGCTCGCATTCGCTTGCAAGACCTCGGCATTGACAGGCTAGTTTTCCGAGTTGCGGTTACCGGTGCGCGTATGCTCGAGGTAGCGGGTGACGATAGTGGGCCCAAGGCTGACGCCCTGGCGGAAAAGATGAGGGAATGCCTCCCGGCGGAGCTCGTCCGAATCTCCAGGCCGATGAAGTGCGCAGAAATGCGCATTTCTGGCCTAGACGACTCCGTCTCATCGGACGAAGTCGCGGCTGAAGTCGCACGGGTCGGCGGTTGTTCGCCCGACTCGATAAAGTACAGCGAGGTTCGCTGTAACTTTGTCGGGATCGGGTCGATGTGGCTGCGGTGTCCGGTTTCGGCCGCCAAAGCGGTAGCAGCGAAGGGAAAGTTGCTCGTGGGTTGGGTCTCGGCTAGAGTTCACCTGCTTGAGCCGAAGCCCTTCGTTTGCTTCCGCTGTCTGGAGGAGGGCCACGTGAGGCAGAAATGCCCATCGAAGGTGGACCGTAGTGATCTCTGCTATCGCTGCGGGAAGCCTGGTCACGTGGCCTGCGAGTGTTCGGCCGCGGCTCACTGTGTGCTCTGTGCCGCAGCGAGCCGCAAGGCCGACCACCGCATGGGTGGAAAGGGGTGCGATTCCCTGAAACCCAACCCAAGGCGGAGAAGGCGCGGAGCGAGGGCGGACCGTAAGGCCGCGTCGACTCCAAGCCGCTCTGCTGAGGCGCGGGCGAAGGAAGCGCCGATGTCCGTTGATCCGGGGCCTAGTGCCCCGGGTCCGGGACGTCGGTGATGGGACCTGAGCGGGTGACGAGTGGGTGCTTGTTGCCCGCTTGCATAGGGTCCCCCAAGCCGGACGGCGCACGAGTTCTCAGTGCGCCCCCGAGATGTCCCCGTCGACGTCACGTCCCGACGGTGAGGATGGAGCCGGATGCGGCTGACCGTAGGTAGGGCTGCGGATAGAATGCTAAGGCGACCACGTAGCCCTACTACATGCGGCGGGATGGAGAACCCCGGGTTTTTAGTGGGTATGCCGTTCACTCTGGACGGAGAGTCCCACATATCCACCTGCTCCACCCAGAGTAGGTGGAATCCGTAACGGATTTTTCCCGGGTCAAAAAAAAAAAAAAAAAAAAAAAGGTTAGGTTAGGTTAGGTTAGGTTAGGTTAGGTTAGGTTAGGTTAGGTTAGGTTAGGTTAGGTTAGGTTAGGTTAGGTTAGGTTAGGTTAGGTTAGGTTAGGTTAGGTTAGGTTAGGTTAGGTTAGGTTAGGTTAGGTTAGGTTAGGTTAGGTTAGGTTAGATTAGGTTAGGTTAGGTTAGGTTAGGTTAGGTTAGGTTAGGTTAGGTTAGGTTAGGTTAGGTTAGGTTAGGTTAGGTTAGGTTAGGTTAGGTTAGGTTAGGTTAGGTTAGGTTAGGTTAGGTTAGGTTAGGTTAGGTTAGGTTAGGTTAGGTTAGGTTAGGTTAGGTTAGGTTAGGTTAGGTTAGGTTAGGTTAGGTTAGGTTAGGTTAGGTTAGGTTAGGTTAGGTTAGGTTAGGTTAGGTTAGGTTAGGTTAGGTTAGGTTAGGTTAGGTTAGGTTAGGTTAGGTTAGGTTAGGTTAGGTTAGGTTAGGTTAGGTTAGGTTAGGTTAGGTTAGGTTAGGTTAGGTTAGGTTAGGTTAGGTTAGGTTAGGTTAGGTTAGGTTAGGTTAGGTTAGGTTAGGTTAGGTTAGGTTAGGTTAGGTTAGGTTAGGTTAGGTTAGGTTAGGTTAGGTTAGGTTAGGTTAGGTTAGGTTAGGTTAGGTTAGGTTAGGTTAGGTTAGGTTAGGTTAGGTTAGGTTAGGTTAGGTTAGGTTAGGTTAGGTTAGGTTAGGTTAGGTTAGGTTAGGTTAGGTTAGGTTAGGTTAGGTTAGGTTAGGTTAGGTTAGGTTAGGATAGGTTAGGTTAGGTTAGGTTAGGTTAGGTTAGGTTAGGTTAGGTTAGGTTAGGTTAGGTTAGGTTAGGTTAGGTTAGGTTAGGTTAGGTTAGGTTAGGTTAGGTTAGGTTAGGTTAGGTTAGGTTAGGTTAGGTTAGGTTAGGTTAGGTTAGGTTAGGTTAGGTTAGGTTAGGTTAGGTTAGGTTAGGTTAGGTTAGGTTAGGTTAGGTTAGGTTAGGTTAGGTTAGGTTAGGTTAGGTTAGGTTAGGTTAGGTTAGGTTAGGTTAGGTTAGGTTAGGTTAGGTTAGGTTAGGTTAGGTTAGGTTAGGTTAGGTTAGGTTAGGTTAGGTTAGGTTAGGTTAGGTTAGGTTAGGTTAGGTTAGGTTAGGTTAGGTTAGGTTAGGTTAGGTTAGGTTAGGTTAGGTTAGGTTAGGTTAGGTTAGGTTAGGTTAGGTTAGGTTAGGTTAGGTTAGGTTAGGTTAGGTTAGGTTAGGTTAGGTTAGGTTAGGTTAGGTTAGGTTAGGTTAGGTTAGGTTAGGTTAGGTTAGGTTAGGTTAGGTTAGGTTAGGTTAGGTTAGGTTAGGTTAGGTTAGGTTAGGTTAGGTTAGGTTAGGTTAGGTTAGGTTAGGTTAGGTTAGGTTAGGTTAGGTTAGGTTAGGTTAGGTTAGGTTAGGTTAGGTTAGGTTAGGTTAGGTTAGGTTAGGTTAGGTTAGGTTAGGTTAGGTTAGGTTAGGTTAGGTTAGGTTAGGTTAGGTTAGGTTAGGTTAGGTTAGGTTAGGTTAGGTTAGGTTAGGTTAGGTTAGGTTAGGTTAGGTTAGGTTAGGTTAGGTTAGGTTAGGTTAGGTTAGGTTAGGTTAGGTTAGGTTAGGTTAGGTTAGGTTAGGTTAGGTTAGGTTAGGTTAGGTTAGGTTAGGTTAGGTTAGGTTAGGTTAGGTTAGGTTAGGTTAGGTTAGGTTAGGTTAGGTTAGGTTAGGTTAGGTTAGGTTAGGTTAGGTTAGGTTAGGTTAGGTTAGGTTAGGTTAGGTTAGGTTAGGTTAGGTTAGGTTAGGTTAGGTTAGGTGAGGTTAGGTTAGGTTAGGTTAGGTTAGGTTAGGTTAGGTTAGGTTAGGTTAGGTTAGGTTAGGTTAGGTTAGGTTAGGTTAGGTTAGGTTAGGTTAGGTTAGGTTAGGTTAGGTTAGGTTAGGTTAGGTTAGGTTAGGTTAGGTTAGGTTAGGTTAGGTTAGGTTAGGTTAGGTTAGGTTAGGTTAGGTTAGGTTAGGTTAGGTTAGGTTAGGTTAGGTTAGGTTAGGTTAGGTTAGGTTAGGTTAGGTTAGGTTAGGTTAGGTTAGGTTAGGTTAGGTTAGGTTAGGTTAGGTTAGGTTAGGTTAGGT
Source organism: Ennomos fuscantarius (assembly GCA_905220475.3). Taxonomy (NCBI): domain Eukaryota; kingdom Metazoa; phylum Arthropoda; class Insecta; order Lepidoptera; family Geometridae; genus Ennomos; species Ennomos fuscantarius. The sequence goes on along the minus strand of HG992046.1, from coordinate 32,839 downwards.
TAGGTTAGGTTAGGTTAGGTTAGGTTAGGTTAGGTTAGGTTAGGTTAGGTTAGGTTAGGTTAGGTTAGGTTAGGTTAGGTTAGGTTAGGTTAGGTTAGGTTAGGTTAGGTTAGGTTAGGTTAGGTTAGGTTAGGTTAGGTTAGGTTAGGTTAGGTTAGGTTAGGTTAGGTTAGGTTAGGTTAGGTTAGGTTAGGTTAGGTTAGGTTAGGTTAGGTTAGGTTAGGTTAGGTTAGGTTAGGTTAGGTTAGGTTAGGTTAGGTTAGGTTAGGTTCGGTTAGGTTAGGTTAGGTTAGGTTAGGTTAGGTTAGGTTAGGTTAGGTTAGGTTAGGTTAGGTTAGG